>JAVFKF010000007.1:0-10000000 GCA_036926295.1 Pachydiplax longipennis
GGTTCCCATTTAGTATGGAGAATCCCACGCATTAATAAAGAAGAATCTTAATTAAAGGAACTTAATAAATGAACCTCCAATTGTTTGAGGAAGTTGCTTCTACGACCTTTGTCGAAAAATACATTTTGCATTTTCCACAACAACATGCGTCTTACTGTGAATTTTATTCTATATTTTGATCAGTGTACTTTAATGATTTTTCTATCGGCAGAGCATGCGGATGAAAAATCTTTCATTTGATGTGGAATCCATTAGTGTATAGATTAATGGAATTAATGAAATTATTAATTCCTCATTGAAAGCTATTACATTGATTATTCGTAGGATATAATGCGGCAATAAGAAAACAGAGTGGAATCTCTCCTTGTCTTGCCTAATAAACCCCATTCTCCCTCCAAAGCTTTTAATGACAAATGTTGGAGAGATTGAAGCTTATACTGGCCTCCAAAATGAATATTTTATAGCAATAGAACAGGGTAAAACTTCCATTTACTTTTTTTTTATTTATTTTTAAATGAATCTCTTTGTGATCGATAATTAGCTACTTTTAGAGAGAATTATGCCAAAGGCGATATAAAATACTACCTGCGCAACCTTATCAAATTGATTCCTTCTTACAGGTGAAATATATTTTATTCCCCGATAATGGGTACGAAAAATACTTTGGTAATGAGACGCTACTGATACCAGTAAATTCTTGTTACTGAAATTGTTCATTATCGTGGTTTTGTAGGTATGAATTAAATCGATGATAATTTTTTTCGCTTGTAATAATTTTATACGGCAGTTGAAAATTTTAGAAACTAATCATCAGTTCATATCTTGGTCAAACAGGTTATATTAAAATATTTTATTTTTTTATTTCAATTTTATCTTATGTTATTCTACAACATCATAAGACTTTTTCCTTCCTGAACGAGAGCCTATGTTTTTCAGAATATGCATTAACACTTAGGCCCTTTTCACACACAACGGTTTTTGCCGTACGGTCGGTAATCCCCACAGCTTATCAACCGTATCACGGCGCAATTCCTTAAGAAGTATATGGAGCCTTTCACACTAGCGACCGTACGGTTTTTTGCCGTCCATCGCCGTGTAGCAGCCGTGTCATCCACTGCCATTATTTTCTTACAATCCAACTAATAATGCTGATTTTTCAGCCAGATTACTACTTCACTAGCTTCGTAAATGTTCGACGGATCATTTGAATTGAGTTCATTCAATTATCGTTTTAAAGTTTGTTGTTCCTGCTATTGCTAAGTGTTTCATCGTCCAACATTTTTGAAACCGCCATTACATTCTTTTGTAGTTTCCTGGTTTCTTTTGACTTTTTCAACACATCTTTTGCCTATATTAACTATGTTTTTATCATTCGCTGTCGAACGTAACCAGTCATCTCTCTCATCATTCCATTCAATCATTCCATTCCTAAAACTTTTTGATTTTTCACGTGAGGAAGAACTTGTCGCGAGACAAATCGAGATAAATGTTTGTTTCGTGATGATATCTTGAAGAGAACTTTACTTCTTGCCTTTTAAAGAGACTGTACACGGTCGCCGTGTAGCAGCCGTATCATCGACTGCAAAGAACGGTGCCGTGACAGATAACGATCGAAGAGATAAGAAATATCACTTTTCAATGAGAAAGAGATTCATCGATCATCCCATGCAGGAAAGCGACTTACAAATCACGTGGTTATTATCAATATTAACCATAAGAAAGGCAGTTGAGTGCATCTTCTGTACTATACCGCTAAAACAGTGGAAAGTATGAATCGTGCTGCAGTTAATAAAAAAGGTGGAAGAAGTATTGTAGGACGTGCCTGCAGATCGAAAAAGAGAAAAATATCCTTGAAAAGGCAGGATATGGGAAAAGAAGAGGAAATAACCAGCACCTCAGCGTAGAATTTAAAAGAAAAATCATCCATCGATATAATTGTTGACCCGTGACAAGGATATAGAATATTGAATTTTATTGCAGTCTTCTCTGCTATCAGTGAATTTGTTGTTTTCTCGAAATAAAAAGAGGAATGAGAGTCAGGAGGATTCAGTGATGATTTCAAACTTACCATTATTTAATATTTGATGAATCATTGTTTTTAGTAAAAAGGCGTCTGACATTTAGTCAATATACCATCGAAATGAAAAATTGGGAATAAAAATATTTGTTTTCATTACCAGAAATGTAGGGAACTTGTCAAACAAAGAAAATTGTGGCGATAAAATGGAATGATGAGAGAGATGACTGGTTACTTTCAAATGCAAATGATAAGAACATAATTAATATAGGCAAAAGATGTGCTAAAAAAGTCAAAAGAAACCAGGAAACTACATGAGAGGGAACAATACAGAAAAGTAAAGTTCACTTCAAGATATCATCATGAAGCAAACTGTAAATGAAAATTACAACATTTATCTCGATTTGTCTCGCGACAAGTTCTTCCTCACGTGAAAAATCAAAAAGTTTTAGGCGACGTGTAAATTATACTGCACGACGAAATTTTTAAAATTACGTTCTAATTAAATAATTTTTTACTAAGATGTGGTTACTCGAAAATTAATCTCATGTGACTTTAATGCATCCAGATGATACCATGAGCAATTGAAGAAAAATTAGCCTTTTGTGTTGGATTTTAAGAATGTAATGGCAGTTTCAAAAATGTTGGACGGTGAAACACTTAGCAATAGCAGGAACATCAAAGTTTAAAGCGAAAATTAAATGAACTCAATTCAAATGATCCGTCGAACATTTACGAAGCTAGTGAAGTAGTAATCTGGCTGAAAAATCAGCATTTTAAGTTGGATTATAAGAAAATAATGGCAGTGGATGACACGGCTGCTACACGGCGATGGACGGCAAAAAACCGTACGGTCGCTAGTGTGAAAGGCTCCATATACTTCTTCAGGAATTGCGCCGTGATACGGTTGATAAGCTGTAGGGATTATCGACCGTACGGCAAAAACCGTTGTGTGTGAAAAGGGCCTTAGGGTGTAAACTATGAGTGGTGATGACCTTTATTCCATCAGAAGGCCTCATTTAGTATTCGGTCTCATAATAATGGCAACGTGAACTTATAAGGCCATTACTGTTTTGCATGTTGCCTACATTCGAACTGTTTCATCGAATTTTCATACAAATTCAAATTTTCAAACTTTCGCTGAGTAAATTGAAAGAGGACTTCATAGAAATGTTTCTCCACACTACGCGTCACTCATAGCCCTGAACCGACCCTTTTTGGGTGTAAGATGACTTTTAGCCGAGTTTGAGGCTTGCAATCTCAGTTAGAGAACAAAATATCACATGAGAAGGAAGAAATGAGACACGGCTGTTAGTAAATAATCGAAAGAAAGAATCATAAAGAAAACTCACTGAGCCGTAATTCACCGAGATAAATAAAATGAAAACAGGAAACTTACCTCGGGGTGGCTCCGCTGCTGCCTGTGGTGAGTCCAGCGTCGCAGGGAAATCCTCAGTAGATCTGTTGGACTGGGCTGCATATAATACGGATGAGTTCCACTCGAACAGATCTACTGAGGATGGAACCATAGGTTCCGAAATACGTATATTGTGTCTTGGATATAGGTGCTTCCTTCCCCGAGGTTAGTTTCCTGTTCCATTTTATTTATCTCGGTGAATTACGGCTTAGTGAGTTTTCTTTATGTTTTTTCTTTTTGGTCAGAATATCACACATATTATTACTGTATGTTACATATATATATATATATATATATATATATATATATATATATATATATATAAAGTGTTCTACCTTTCGGTAGGTTCATGTGCCCCCACATTCCCTCTCCTTCAATTCCCGGTAACTTATCCCACCCCTTAATTCGTCTAATAATTTTTGTCTTTGTCTTCCCCTCTGTCTTTTCCCTAGCATTCTTCCCTCGATCGCTATCTTCAACAATCCCTCTCCTCTCAATATTTGACCCACCCATTTCTTTTGTCTATTTTTAATTACATCAATCATTACCCTTGTCTCCCCAACCATCTCTAGAACCTCCTCGTTCGTTTTTCTATCGACCCAAATTACTTTCTCCATTCTACGCCATACCCACATCTCAAAAGCCTCCAATCTTTTGACATCCTCTTTTCTTAACGTCCACATCCGTACAACATTACACTCCACACCAAGGATTTTACCAATCTCTTCCTGATTCCTTTATCAAGTCCCTTTGTCATCAGTTCCCTTCGCCTTTCGCTAATGCTATCCTTTTTCTAATTTCTGTCGAACATCCTTCATCCTTAGAAAGAAGGCTGCCCAAGTAAATGCCTGGAAATTGATCTACTTGCTCTAGTTTTTCCCCATCCACCCTTATCGTTAACTCAGCTTTCTTTCCCTTTGAAAACTTCATAATCTTAACTGTATGTTATGATATTATAAATATATATGATATTGTATATATTATATTATATACATGATATTATATATGTGATATTATATATATATTGCTGTGAAGAAATTAAAAAAGGAACGTAAATAAATTACGAATTTGAAACAAAATACTTGGGAAACGTGAAAAGAAAACGCAGTAAATAAATTATGTACACAGTAGAGTTAAAAATAAACAGTAGATTGTCTTTTATTTTAAAGTCGACTGAAATTTCAATTTAAAATTCTAATCAGAGTATGGTTTCATATATCCATTTTTGAGACAGTTTGTAATGGATACATTGGAAAGGAGGGCTTAGAAGTCGAAAAATCATCAAAATAAAGGCGTGATTGTAAGTTTTCACATATTTAGAAGAATGTGAAGACTGCTCGTTTCCATATTTACAGAAAAAAGTGAAGACAATTTCTTTCTCAAATCCTATATTTATCATAGTATATCAACTGTATATTTTATTAAGTTTACTTTCTAAAATTTTTAATAAATTTTTATATTTTCCCCCATATATATGTTTCTGCCATCATTGAATAAGTGAATACCTTTACCTGACTTTTGCTAAAAGATAGAAGAGAATGTATCTTTTATTTATTTTAACTCCGTCTTAATCATTGATCATTAGTCAGCTGTTTTGTACGAAAGAAACCTGGCTAAGAGTGAAGTTGAATAATGACCTTCACCTTGTTCACACATTATGTGAAATGAAAAGTTTTACCCAAAGGGTCATTGTGCTGCGGTACACGTTTTCCAATCACGGCATTACACATTTCCAAGTTTTCGACGCACAGAATATTAGTTAAGTGAGGAAAGCTCATTTGCATTCACTATTCAAAAATATTTTTTGATAACGGCTGAGGCGATGAGGTTCCATCTGGCCCTCTGGCTGAATAATTTACAGACGTGAGATTTCCTTAACTCGTAAGTCATTCAATAATATATCACCTTTCACTACGTCCACTGCATATGAAATATTATATACATTGGTGAACTCATCCACGAAGAATGGCGAAACTTTTTGTAAATTGATTATCAAGCCTATAATAATGAAATGTCTTGAATAATTTGTTATAAAGTTTTAGATATGTCAATCATGCTAAAAGGTAAAATGGAATGGAATTAGAATTGTCACTAGTGTCACTATTCATTAATGAATTTCTTTGCTATTACATTTGAAGATTATTCATAAGTATTATAATTCATATATCATAAAAGGATTCTTAGTTGTTTTGTATATTAAATATTCTAGTTGTTTTATTAATATGTCTAACCATATGTCTTGAAAAGAATTACTGTATTTGTATAAAATAACTCATCAATTGTTTTAAATCCGATAGTTCCGAGGAACCCGAGGAATTTATCAAATTAAGGGAATAAAAATTTCTACGAAAACAGTAAATGAATATCACATGGACATATTCGGTATTTCATCTCAGTGCATCTCTACTTTATGAATGGCAAATAAGATATAGTACGATCAAGATAACTTACTTTTCCAATTTTTCATTCCATTCACATCATACTTATATATTATGGACGATGGATGAAACGTTCCTTCTTCCGACTCTACCGTAGCTCAGCAATACTCGCTGAATGTATTTTTTTATTTAGCGCTCAACCGCTTCTGCTTTTAGGATATTAGCGAAGAGAGAATTTCAGGGTTATTTTCTTTCTGATGACTACACATGGAATCTCGATATCCTTTACTTTCCCAATGGATATCCTTTTGGACTTGGTCTTCACATCTGAGTCTCGGTTTTCCCACTTGTCTATTGCCCTTCAGTTTTCTGTTCATTAGCATTTTCACAATAGATTTTTCGTCTTTTCCATTGATATGACCTGACCATCTCATTTGTCTGCTCTAGCTTCCGAAATTATGTTTCAATCTTTTAACAGACATCTCTTTACTTCCTTATTCGCCACGCTCCATCCGCTACAATGGGTTTAAATTAAGGTGGTACTTATTCATAGGGGAAATATTTTTTGAGATTTTCTTTCGGGAAGACCCCTGAAATAGTTCCATTTGATTATATAATGAATTTCGTATAATATTATTAGAATCGAATGACGGAGAGACCTGCCGTTTTGCACTTGAAGTTTATAATTTTCAACAATTTCGGCTTTATTCGGTCAACACAAGTGATTACGGAGTATTCCCATTTTTAAATGTTTTTACTTTTCACAATACATTCTTAGACATTAACTGTGATTTTCGTACTCTATTTATTAAATTCCAGCAGCAGTTCCAGTTCCGGGATCCAGCCATAATCAAACAGTAATAATAGTTATTTCACTTTTAATAGTGAATTTCCTCCCTCCGGCGCCTCTCCTCGATTCTAAGGAGTTCACTTTCAGTATTAATGCCGAACAAAATAAGCTATATTATTTCTTTTATTAATGGTTAATTTTAAAATTTAATGTTTTTAACAATCAATTACGTTTTTAACGTACGTTATCTAGAATGACCATGATAAAAATTAATTAAAGATCTACTAATATAAGACGAGATACATGACGGTGAACGTTTTCACGACACGCGCTCACTATTAGTGAACCCAAAATCTCATTAAAGTTTTCATAGATTTACATTCATACATTGCAAAGCGCATTTCGGAGTGTGGCAGGGGATGTGAAAACACCTGGTATACGAACTCATGATTTAGAGTCGAAATCTATAAAAGATGGTAAGAATAATAAAATCTTATTTTTATAGAATTTCTTTCTTACGAGGCCTGACTCAAGAACATACGATGATTCCTTTTATTTTATATTTTTTGGAAAACAAAACAGAGCCTGCAAAAATAGAAATAAGTTTGTAAGCAATGAAACTGATTACTATAATAAATTACTAAGATTGTAAGAGTCATTAAACGGCCTTCAATTTCCTCCGAGACGGGGAAATTAAATTAATAATCAGAATAAATTTTCTAAGTATTTTGGGGTTATTTTTATTATTAATTTGAATGTGTTTAATTTTTTATTATGTATTCTGGGGTTATTTATTTACAAATGTAAAACCATTATTTTATATCTCTGATCACTCTGAGTAAATAATGCTCATCATTTTTTCTCCTTTTCAAAAAGACTATTCAAGTCTCCTTAATAGTCATTCTAAACGAGTCTAAATTCTCCGTGCGTTCTTATGGGAAAATTCACGAGCTTGGATACAACTATCTGCCTGTTTTTCAGGAATGGTTGTTTCAAATGCTTGCTAATTTGAATGGAAACCGATATTATCTGACCATTATATTAATCGCCTTAGTTGTTAGGGTTATCTAAACCAAAAAATCTCAGAAAATTCAATCATAACTCTCGTATATTAGCATCGACATCAAATTTTTTGGAATAAAGTGTTTGCTACTCGTCTCGATTTCTTAGGACAATTATATATATATACGAGTAAAAGTTGCTTGCATACTGCAAGCTATCCGTTGAATACAGTTTCATACCAAGTACTGCCTCAGTTCAAATTTAAAACTTCGCGCCAAAGACCGCCTGGCGACGAACTAAGAACCCGATCGTGAGAGAAGACAGCAAAATAATATTAGATAAGTGCCATCCTTACTTGTTCCAAAGTTTCGATTCAATATCTTATCGGGAAGGTCCCACGCCTCTGTCACCATTCCGGGTCTTATCTTTCCAGCTTATCGGGAGGCATTTAAAAAGAATTCCGCAATGCATTTCTTATGGAAGAATTTTGCATCCACCTGGCGTCGAACTCACTGTCATTTGGCTACATTTTTTCCATGAGAAGCATAGAAGACTACCTCAACTTCAACCTCCGAAATTTTGGTTCCTCTATCTTAGCGATAAGTGCCTCAAAATAATTTTCAAAAATCCGCGCAATGCATTCTTATGGGAAAATTGCGATTTTTGGGAATTTCTGGCATCGAGCCAATGATAGCTAGCGTCGAAGTCTGCATTATTCTGGCATCTAGAGTGTAGGGCCAGTACGTCGAAAAAATCTGACGTCGATGGCGCTTGTGGAACATGGTCAGAATTCGTATCCCCTATAAATATATATATATATATATATATATATATATATATATATATATATATATATAGGTATATATATAGGTATATCCGGAGAGTTAGCTATATATATATAATAGATATAATAGATAATAAACAATTTTAATCGAGAAATGAATGCAGCCTGCACCTTACGTGAATTTTATTGGGGGTTATTTTGATTCACCTGGATTCGGACCAAGGGTATTAAGGGTAAAGGAAATGAATATATAATAGAGCATTGGCTTTCTAATGGATTTCTAAGTAATATATTTTTATCTCGTCGGGAAAAGCAGGAAATAAAAAATTGCTTCAATCCATTAATTGAGGGGGATTCTGGCATCTGATGAATGTATAAATACTATTGAAGTAGCCATTCCAAAAATGGCTTAACTTAATTTAAGTTATTAAAGAAAGCATCTTTATTATATTATTGTATATACCTGATCCTTCTATGCCTGACTGTAAAGATTCCTAGTTTATAAAAATTTATTCTACCAATTGTTTATGATATTGATAAATAAATTAATTTATGTTTAAAATTATTCCTTATGGCTTTTATGGGTAATGAATAAATTTCTAATCAAATTGCTAATTCGACCTATATGTTAAATTATATAGTGCAATTAGGAATTACGAAATTAAAGCTCATTAAAATCTTATGTATTGTTTGTGATGGAATCTGATAATTTACGGAATTAAAAGATCAATTATCTTCTGACATTTGATTATCTGTGAGCGGAAGTTCCCATAAATATTAATGGGAAAATACAATTACCAAGAGTATCCAGCCAGCCTAAACTAAAGGGGTCATTGGCTTGGACTATTACCATAAGGTCCACGACCGTCACACCCTAGGAAAAGTCCGAAATCAATTCCAGCTTAATGGGTTTTTCCCGCAAGGTCACAAAAATCCCGAATTTCCCCGTAAGAACATATTGTACGAAGGTTTGGAATATTTTCAGGCACTTCCCGGAATGACAGAGATATGAAAACCCAGGTATTCTTCGAAGATTTGGTCTTCTATTGCAAGCGAAGTAATGCCATAGAATGAGCGTAGGTTCGACGCTAGGTCGGTGCAAAATTCTCCAATTTAAAATGCATGGCGAAGATTTAAAATTAAAAAACTCTACCCGAAATTATAGGTAGTCATCACCCAGTATATGAATAGAAGTCATGAATATATTTCATAAACGAGCTCGAATTTTGGCAAAATGGTCTTTGGTTCGACGCCTGAGTGCTATAAGTATTCTTCATTCTTCCTAAAGGATTGTAGGGGGAACTTAATCTGAGCTGTGATTTTCGAAATTATTTCTATTAGAAAATCTGGATATGGTTAGGAGGGTCGCTTCCGTAAAGTAATATGCGATGACTTCCCCCGGGTTCGACACCAGACTGGTATAAATTTTCCGGTAGAAATACAATTAAGGTGAGTTTGAGATTTTTCTAGCACATTCCGAAGAAATGGATGATTGCGGTATGAGAATAGTGAACTTGGGTTAGTGATGCATATGCCGTAGATACTTTCCAAAAAACCCTGGGTTCGACTACAGATGGGTAAGGGAAATATGTGATATTGGTCATGTTCGAATGGAGAAGCACAAAGCTATCATTGCTCTCTATGATTGTATATTTGACGAACATCTTGGGGGCTGAAATGTCCTTACCTCTTTAAGGGCCACCTGAAGGCCCTTTTGGAAATACGAAGATTATCTTTATAAATGGCTCTAGGAAGGAAATGTATCGTAATTACACGGAACTAGGATAGATTTGAATGCGGTTGATAGCCTACCGAGACTCTATCATTATCTCAAGCAGTCCACTTCGATAGCCAAAAGTTTGAAGCCCCTTAGCTTCAGCATTAGGTTGTTTAATTGGCGTTTCTATATCCTACTTTTGCCAACCAAGTAGTGTTTTGACTGTCCAGTCAGGGCAATAATTATGGGGGAAAGGCGGGAATTTGTCACTCAGTTTGTGGTAGGAAAGCAACTTTTACTTGCACAAATATACACACAACGTTGATTATTATATAAGATATAAGGTGACAGTTATATTACATAATGATGTTCATTCTGACATTTCTGGACTTGTGGCAAGTTCTTTTTTTTCAGTTCCATTAATACTTTCATTCACAATGCAGCCAGTCTAGTGGAATTCTGGAAAACATTGAGCAAGTGGTAGCGGGAGCTCTAACCTTCAGCGCTCCCTACCTTTGCCACGGTCAAGGACGACCAAAAGCTTCTTTTAGACAACTAATACGTTTTAGGGACCTATGAACCTTTCGAATGGAATCGCAAGGAATACAATCAGAATTTATGACATCAGAGGACTCATTCTTGTGTTTCATATACGTATATGGAGTAGAAATTCTGTGGGTTTGCTTGTTTGTATATTTTTAATTTTTCGAGAACACGTGGTTTGTCCAATTCGTGTCAAGCTTTGCGCACGTGTCCTCTGAGACCAGGAAGTGGTTGCATTCTTTTTTTACTGTTGCATTTTTATTCGCAAATTTTGCTGGATTCAAATCGGGTTTTCTCGGAAAGATATTCATAAGGAATACCCGTAAAATCCATTTTATAATAATAATAATAATAATAATAACACGTCTTTATTGCGGGGCGAAATTGAGACAAGGTTGTCTCTTCTTCCGTCTAACCCTTTGTCCATATACAGAGAAAGAAAAAATAACAAAGATGTAGAAAGAGATATTGAAATAAAGCGAAGTAATGAAAAAAGGAAAGAAAAATTTTATCATTGCAGGCTTTATTAATTTTGCATAATTCAATTAGACAGAAAAGTCGTACAAAATCGAGAGAAAGGAAATTGAATTAAAATTTTTATTTTGGTCGTGGAATATTGTTTTCGATTCGAAATTTCGAGAATAGAAATAAATTACGGAAAACATTTTTGAGTTCGTGATGTTTTAAAGACTTGATTACAAATTATTTAATAAATAAAAGCTTGAGTGATGTTACGTGGAATTTCCTCATTAATCCTTAAATATGCTGGATATCATTTTTTAGAAGGAAATTGTTTGCATTACAGAAACAAATACTCCTCCTTGGAAGTACGAACACATACGTTCCTTACATTATTCATATATAAAATTAAGAAACAACAGTCTGTGAGAATAAAATATCGTGATACCTATTAAGGAAAACCTAAAATTGTTATTAAATCAATTTTAGCGAATTTGGTAAGTATGTAATCTGCATTTATATTGTAAGCAGCAGTCGGGATGTCATTGTCTTCGAAATATTGTCCTATTATATCTATGAATCTACTGTGATTGACTCAGTATAAGCTTTTTACTCAAAACGGGACAAAATAAAATCTGACCGGAAACAAATCTCTAGATCGAGACACACCTGGAAAAAACGGAACATATGGTAAGGCTACTCGTATACATTCGGGAGTGAACCGTCAACGTGATCTCAGATAATAACGAGAATAAATATGCTTTTTATTTATTAAATACTTATTTCCGCTTCTTATTTGTTACACTCACAATCACTTGTTTTGGGAATCCAATAAGTTTCATTTAGTTCAGTATATATGAGTAATAGTTCAGTATATATGAGTAATAGTTCAGTATATATGAGTAATAGTTCAGTATATATGAGTAATAGTTCAGTATTATTTCCCTTTTGAGAACCAAGCTGACAATTCAGCTGGTAATTATTTATAACTTTATTTTCCCTCATAAATTAGGTAAATTAAATATAATCAAATTCGTTTCGAACGAAATTACTATAGTAAGGATGACTGCTGTATATTCATGCAGAAGACTGTCTCATTCTGTATACTTCTGGTTGAACCGGAAATTGCTTGTAATTTTTTCCACAATGATACTGAATGCAGCTGAAGTACATTGCTTTAGTGGGATACATGATAAAAACAGCTGAGACAAATCAGTAACGGATCGGTATTAAATACGTGTGATCTGAAGGGAAGACCGCTGAGGACTACAGATGTGTTTTTTACGTTGTTTAGGACTATGGTGTATGATGAAAAAGTGTGCGGGAATAAACAGGAGAAATAAAAATAAAGAATAAAAAATAGACAGGAATACAAAGGAAAAGCTGGTTGATAGAGAAAATGAGATTAGCAACTTCAAAAAGATCCCTTTCCAGTAAGTGATAATTTTCCAGTTATACTCGGTTGATCTTAATGAAGGTTTTGGTTAACTAAAACACACATCTAATATCTTAAGTAATAATTTTCGCTGGATTTCTTGAATTGCAGAATTCAAGTCTCAGACATTATTTAATGTATCTAGCAGCTGAATTTGACGAAATTTTCTCGGTTTTGATCAGCACTATCGAATGTTAATCCCTTCAAAATTATTATTAAATCGACAGCCCATTTATTAATATAAAGAATACATGATTCTTCTTTATGCAATTAGTCTGAGTTCGATGCCAGTGTCTCTTTAATGACACCATCTCTTGGAGGCCTGGATCGCTGGAAATGTAATTCGAAAGTACAACAAGAGAGAATTTGCTAGTGACCGGGGAATTCATGATCAAGGATCTGGGTGAGGATAAGTAAAAAATGTTTATTTTAGAATCAGTAGTGAAAGGTAATATGTAATGACGGGATTGAGTAATCTACATGTAGAAAATCTCTCGTGAAAGAATATTTCTTAAGAAAAAAAATCTTTCATATTCCACAGAAAAACTTGTGGTTATTTATCTTCCATCATGGAGAGTTTCAGTATATAATTCTGAAATGAAAGTATGGGATAACGTTTTTTGTATGTCTCTGTATTTGTCAGCATTCAATTCCATAAATGAAATTCCGGGCATGATATTCAAATTCTCAAATAGTACTCCATGAATGGAATGACTTCCATGAATGAAAGGTATGATGAACCTGAAATAAGCGGTAAAAGAAAGAGAAACAGGTTAGGCTGGGAGTTACAACTTAGCATTACATCTCTCGGAAATATTACCTATGGAATTTTTTAAATTGAAGATATCAATATATTTAGAAAATGCTGTCATTAACTGTCAGTTTTCTATTAAGCTATTTTTCTTTTTAAGTAAGCTAGATTTTTCCCACAAAAGTTGTGAATCTAGAAATACCAATTAAAATTTATAATTCTCAGAATAATGTACCTAAATTAAAGACATATGTAAATATGCGAAGGGAAAATTATTAATAAACGGCAATTTTTGCGTCTTGAATTTGTAAACATATCCATTTACCTAGAGCGGGTGTATAGAGAATTATGAAATTAATAGAAAAGATGTTTCTTTGCTTTGATATTCATGAAAATGGGATTTGCTTTGTTCGTCTCTTTTTAATGAAGATGAAAGAACGTCTCGTTGATGCACTTGCATAATGACTCCTGTGGCGATGAGAGGAAAAGTTGATTCTCGGTACCCATTCGAAAAAGGGAATTATTTCCGGGAATTATGGAAAGCTGGTAGTAATTCCTTAGCTTTTCTCAGAGGGGGAAACTCAAAAAAAACGCAATTTGCAGAGCTGAGACAACCTCTCGAAATCCTCACGAAGGAGTTAAACTGAAACGCTACTTCCGAGGGATTAAATATGAAAATATTCGGCGATCCTACGGGCGCAGGGATGCCCGAAAATACGGGTTCGCTTAGCCGAGAGAAGCTTAAGAAAAACCAGTTTGACTACTTCGCTTGGCGTAACTTTCTTGGAACTTCTCTGGCCACGTTGAAGAAATCCATCCTAAATCAAAGTAATAGTTTTGGCCTCTCGTGGAATTTACCGTTTTTGTACCAAGGCGTTGTGATCCTCAATGAAAACAAGTTTCCGAGGAAGGATCATCTCGATTCCTCTAACGGAATATGCCGCTCCTCTTATCCTTCCCAAAACTCTTCGCCCAAAAATGAAAAGAAAAGAGATAATTAAAGCACCAGGGCTCAGGAAATGATTTGGATCGCTTTTCCTTCCGATTTCTCTTCCCTATTGCGAATTATGCAATTGATCATTCCAGTAACTTACATCATGTACTGGAAAAAGGAGTTTGGCTTGAAATACACATATGAATCACTATGATGAAAATGAAATACGGAACCACTTAGACAATTACCTCTATGTCATTAAATTTCGACTTCTGATTTTGTATATTCTGTAAAACCCGGTTAAGAAGATTCAAGGAGATCGAGGGAAAACCCCGTCATAACCGGGGTAGAGAAGATTATTACGGTAGCTTTATTATTATTATGGTTATGATAACTATTTATTATTATTTATGTTACCTTGGATAACAAAAGGGAAAAATAATTTGGTTCTTTAATTTTGAAAAAGTGCTTAAAACTTTACGAAGACAATAGTACTTCATTAGTTTACTTTATTTGCCGCATCTGAAGATGGGATATCTAGAGAGCCTCCGAAAAATTGTTGTGTGATAATGGTTGCCTTTCCGTCATGTATTTTAACAATGGTCTGCATTTTGAACAAAGAGCTTCCTTGGTACTTTATTCTTGAATTTTATTTCAGTACTGTTTTCTCTATAAATGAAGTAATTTATGCTAAATAGACAATTAAAGAAGAATAACGAATTTTCTAACAACAGTGGTGAGATGAAATCACATAGTACGTTCTCTCCAAAACCACAATCGACCACCTAAAAAAACGCCCCTTTTATAGGTTTTATCCGATATGTTTACTTTCTAAGATTGCAACGGAAGGAAATACCCTAAGTGACTTTTAATCTAACGCCCCGAGACAAAATGATAAGGCTGATCTCACTCCATCTCACAAGTTAGTGTTGGCTCTGACAGTGGGATTAAGTTTGCTCTCCATCGCGATATGTTTATTTTATTCTCACAAAATTACTCATTCCAAACAAAAGAATCACAAGGAACCCTTTCTTAGACAAAGCGAAACAGGAGAGGAGAAAGGAGGGCGAGATAACGTAAAATATTTTAGTCTATCGGATGAGACAGCGGATTGGCTAAAGCAGGTTGCAATTCATATAAGAACGGGAAAAATCCTCACTATAAGCGGACAGCAGAGAGCGAAGGGGCACCCCTTGTGGCGGTATTAGCATTTCGTGTGACAGGGTCTGAGACGTCTGAGACCGGGAGAAAACCGCCCATTAAGGGGGATAATATTTTAAGCGGGAATGTCTTAAACGTGTCTCCATGTATTTACTGCCATTCTTGGTAAGAAGTGAACTGAGTAATGTATCTGTTTCTGAGCGCCCACCGTGTCTTTCCTCGTCTTCCAAGAGAAACCAAATTTAAAAGTACGTAAAAAAATTATTATTATGTATGCGATTTGTATATTCTATTTATAATGTGTTAATTTTAGATTCAAGGTCTTTTCAAAGATATGTGTCGATTATTACGTTGTTAATAGTCTTGTAAGTAAGTATAATTTTAAGGCTGATTTCATGCTTTTTAGAATTTGCTATCACCCGGAAAGGATAAACTTGATTAACCAACTGAAAGTGCAATAAGTGCAATTGGAGGAAGTTTTACTAAGCATGTATAACTTCGTCTTGCGAGTAACTATTACTTAGTTGTACAGTAAAACTTAGCGTAAATGAGAAAAGCAGGAAATGATAAAACAAAAATAGAAGTATATAATATTACTATGGTCGGAGCGAAGAAAACGGTTTGATGTTGGCAGAAGGGGCGCAACCGGCACAGAAAATAGTACGGAAAGAAACACGAAAAATCGTATTTTTCGAGTATCTTTCCATTGTGGATTTCAACAGTAAATCACCTGATTCTGTGAAATGTATTACTGATCGATGCCTATTCGTCACTAAGTCTTATGTTATCTTAAGGATAGAATTTTCTTAATCGGGCGTCCAATAGTTCTATCATATTTTTTGTACCAAGTCTACCTACAGGTCTTTCTCTTTATTCGCTCTTAGGACATTTTCATCAGTTATTCAGTTATTACCTTTTATTTTGATAATTCATTTGTAGCACCAAATTTCTATCGTATTAAAACGTCTTCTTTGATGCCTATGTTGGTAAAAATGAATTGATATAGATAAAATCATCCATTAATAGATGGTTTTTTTATTAATTAACCATGAAATTAACTTCATTCAAATTTAAAATAAGATAATTAAGGGTAAAAATAAAATAAATATAATGAGGATATAAACATATAATTAAGGAATAATATACAAAATATCTATATTGTGAATGGTCCGATTAGGTATTACTGACTAGTGGAAATAGAGCAGGAATATTTTACATAATTTACTACTGCCGTAATTCTTTGATTCTATAATTGAGATTGAGACAAATGTATGACTAACGCGGGTCCTACACCGATTAACCTATCTTTCAGGTAGTTACTACTAGTCGCTGATAATTATAATTATCTAATTTTTTGTGTTGTGCATCAGTGCATCATTGCATCAGAGTTTAAAACTACCATTTTTTAGGAAAGACTCTACCCTACCTTCTGAGTTGGAAATCGCGCTCAAATACGAGGGTCATCCGGAAAGTAGTACCCGTTAGTGCCGCATGAAGTGCTGACGACGCGAGTAGCCGCTGGACAAGGTCAGATAGCTTCAGTGGCTTGTCTGCCTTCTCTGAGCCAAGTTGCGTGACGCTAGCATTGCCTGTGTTGTTTCTGTGATTGTTTACAATGTTTAAAAAAATTGAGAACGCCGCCAGTTGTGAAGTGAGGGCAGTGATTAAATTCCTCAATGCAAGAAACGTTCGCCCATGTGATATTCATCGCCAATTAAAGGAGGTGTATGGAGACAATGTAATGGACGAGTCGTCTGTTCGGCGGTGGTGTCGCAAGTTCAACATGGGGAGGGGGAACACACACGACGATGAGCGTTCGGGGAGACCGTCTGTCATTACAGACCAACTGGTGAGCTCAGTTGACGAATTCGTGAGGAACGATCGGCGCGTCACAATTGATGACATCTGTGAGCATTTTCCCAATGTTTCTCGAACAATTGTTCATGAAATTGTTAAAGACCATCTGCATTATGCAAAAATTTGTGCAAGATGGGTCCCTCGCATGCTTACAGATGAGCACAAAACCAAGCGTATGGCTGCAGCACTGACGTTTTTGGGACGTTATTCTGATGAAGGAGACTCTTTCTTTACTCGCATAATTACTGGTGACGAAACATGGGTTTGTTATGCATCACCTGAGAGTAAACGACAGTCAATGGAGTGGCATCATGCTCATTCACCAAACAAACCAAAAAAATTCAAGATAGTTCTGTCCACCAGGAAACTCATGGCAACCATTTTCTGGGATCGACGAGGTGTATTGCTTATTGATTTTATGGCCCGTGGAGACACTATTAATGCCAATGCGTATTGTGAAACATTAAAGAAATTACGGCGGGCAATACAAAATCGGCGGCGAGGTCTATTGTCTACTGGTGTCATTCTCGTTCATGACAATGCCAGGCCTCATGCAGCTGGGATAACACAAAGACTTTTGCAGCAATTCAAATGGGAAACTTTCGACCATCCACCGTATAGCCCGGACTTGGCCCCTTCAGATTTTCATCTCTTTACAAAGCTTAAAGACTTTTTGGCGGGGAAAAGATTTGACAGCGATGAAGAACTTAAAGAAGGAGTGACCCTGTATCTCAATGAGCTGGCGGCGGAGGACTATGCAGCAGGAATACAGAAACTTGTCACACGTTATGACAAATGCCTTAATTTGCTTGGAGATTATGTTGAGAAGTAGTTTAAAGTATCCTCTTTCAAATAAAATTTTTTATGTTTGTTAATATTTACTTTTGTGTCTTTATTTCACGAACGGGTACTACTTTCCGGATGACCCTCGTATTTGCGTGAGATATTATGAATAATTCATTTCGCAAAATATTAAGGCTCCAAATTCTTGCGTTATATCTATCAGAAGCAATATAAGATATAATCCCCCTAAAAATTATAAATGAGTCATTTTAATTGGAAAGAAGAATGTAGTGTAGTTAAAGAATAAGAGGTGATAAGAATAAGAGATAAGAAGAAGAATAAGTGAAAGAATAAGAGAGAGCGGAAAATGCGAAGAGTGAAAGTCTGGAAGGACGATAGTGGTCAAGAGGTTTCACCTTCGATGGCGGATGGAGTAATACACTCTGAGAATTGTAAAACAGGTACCGCTGATTCCGGTAGTGAACTGACCATAAATAAAAATTTAGATTTATACCCTGCGAGCTGCCAACGGCATATGGCAGCCATGGGTTAACATATACATCCTTATCCTATGCACTCTTTTATCTTCTCAAATGTTCCGCTGAAATAACTACCAGAAGTAAGAATCTGCTTCAGCTATTAGTTTATTATAATCATTCGTGGATGTATCATGGAGATCACGCAGTTTCAATGGAATTACAATGACATATACTTAGTTAAAAAGCTCTGAACCGATGAATATTTCGAAAATCTTTCGTCAATTATCGGATATCCTTCGCTGGAGTGAATTCCATCCAATAGATTTTACCATAGCAGTAACGCTGCTGACGACCTGAAATCTCCGGCGCAGAAGCATTCGCGACTAGGTGGAATAAGAGATAAGTTAGATATTTTCGACTCTTGAAGGGCATCCTCTCAGGGTTCTACCTGTTAACCTTCGCAATTTATTGAATCTCTTCTTTGAACGATAAACTATTGCTAAGTGCAATTCTGAGGTATTCATTGTGACGCTGGGTCATCCTGGAATGTGGCACTATAACTTTGGTGGTAAGCATATAATTCATTGCATAGCATTGCAACACATTTCTCTATGTTTTAAATCAAGCTGTCAATCTTCGTTTGGTCGTTCATGTGGAACAAAATCGGAGAACACTTCCCTGCGAGACAGCTTTTGTGATCATACTCAACGGATGAAATTCTTTTTAATTAAACACATTGTAAACTCTTCTCAAGAAAATATTTCACTCATTCAATCTCTTTTTCGTCGCTCGCATAGGCAATTACTTTTTGTATTAATTTTATATGGGACAGTGTCGAAATCTTTCCTGAAATCTAGAAATAGTTCCGTTATTAAATCTTCATTTACTACTAAGCTACGCCGTTCATGAATGGGACTAACTGGGTCTCACATGAACGAACTTTATGGATGCTTTCCTGGGACTTACTTTTCGTTCTCTTTTCACAAACAAGCGAATTTATATGCTTGCTATAATTTGTCTTGTTTTTATTTTGCAGGGACGATTAAGGGGATCGCAACATTCGTTTCCAAAAATTTTAAAAGAAAAATTAATAACAAATTTTGATATCACAAAAGAAAATTTTTGAAAGAAAATTGTAATCTGTCCCTTAATTTTCTCAAAAACTTTCTTAATTTTCACTCAATTATGTAACTAACTTTGATTAGATCGCACTGTATTCTCAGGAAATGAGTTTACTCTATAGTGAATGCCTTCCAGATACGTTCTCGTCAATTTTCTTTTTCTGTGCAAAAGTCGTGACAGCACGTGCCATCCATTCCCCCGTAAGGAATACACGGGGCCATAAGCTTCACATGGTGTCTTCATGACGTTGGATCGACTTCAGGAACCTCTGCTCTCTGCCCTTGGTATAATTGACACTTTTCCGGTGTCCATTATACCGTCGAGGCTGCGGAGGTTAGCGGGGATGGTGTTTAGGCAAGCGTGAATTTTTTAAGTCAGCGTATGATGAAATAATGAAGCGATAGCAAAATCGGATATGACAGTACTGAGCTCAGAAAATATGACTAATATCCCCCATTATAGCCTTCAATCAATGCTTAGTAATGCACACTCCCAACACTTCATTGCAGGGAGTCGATTATAGTCCCTGGGGCGGTTCCCCTTGGAGTGATAAGTTCTAGCCAGGTGGCAACACGTGATCAGCGGATCCACTCCCATGCTGCCGTATTGGCTTTTACTTGACGAGACCCGCTATCTCTATAATCTCTATAGAGCTTCCCATATTCATCACGACGTTGGGTGGACACCGGTAAATGTTGGCCCCCAAACTCATATTTAAAATGCGAGGTGATACGTTAATTACAATCTTCCCGTAAAATGTTGAACTATACATAGCATACGAAAGGCAGGCAGAGATCTTCAGTTTACGAGAAGCGTTTTTGTAGGTATGCTACTTAGTCGGTATATATGAACGAATCAATCACATACTCCTTCAAATATTTTTGCCATTATACTGCATCTGCATATGCGCATTTTTAAAATTTTCATACACATCCACATGTAAAATATTATTATTAGTTTTGGCATCAATGACAGTGAGGAGATCATAGTACATGGGTGGTCTGAAAAGTTTCCGACATTTCGCCATTTCTCGACATGTTTTCTGAAAAGTTCTGAAAATTTTCTGAAGATTTCGGAAAAATCTGGGGTCGGAAACTTTTCAGACCACCCTAGTACTAGTAGTATACTCTTGAGAGAAGTACTCAGAGCAAATGCTGCGCCTAGAGCGATCGGAAGAGCCTGAAAAACCCATTTTCCACTGTTCAGCATCCATTAAATTGTTTCATACGATTGTAACGGGACCGTTTCGGTTGTAGACGGAAAACATGCCATGCGTCTCACGCGAAGGGCCGTAGTATGAGACGGATCGACGAAAGGAATTTCGGACTGGTCTGGTTTCATTCTTTCCCTCCGGAAAAATTAGCTAATGGATTCTATAGAGAGGGCACAACTGTATTTTTATTCTTGCAACCTACTTATTTACTCGGAAGATAAAATAGCGCGTAAAAAGGAGGCGGGAAGCCGATTCAAAGGGCTGATCGAGCACATAATTATAGAATGGAAAAAAATTAATATTTAACAACCTTCCACCAACTAAAGTTGCCGAATCTTTCACGCTATTATAGGTATTACCGAAAATTTTAAGATTCCTACGTCTTAAATCGATTGGCGTTTAAGTACACCAGACATTGGAAGATAGGGAGTCATTAAAAGACTGGGTCTAGCGGTGTCGTGAAATAGCGCTCAAGTGGGAGTGGTGCGACCATCTTCTTAAGTCCATTGACCTCACTGATGTAGAGGTATGAGGTTAGGTAGTAGGATAAAGGATAATAGGACCAAAAACGCGCCTTTTTCCATGGATTGGATGATGCTACTCTTGTGTCCGCTGGCTATGCATCCGCACCATTCGAAATACGAAAAATCCGTCGTCAAACGTGTCTCGTTATTTTTACGGCCTCGGGAGATCATGAGGTAAGAAATATTATTAAGGTGATTTTAAAATATAGCCAATATAATGAGTAATAGTATAATATCAAAAGATATTAATGTAGATGTAAGGAGATGGGGTTACCAGACTGAATTCAGGGTCCACCTCTGAGGATGAGGTCTTTGCTGTCCAAGTATGTATTATTTTGGAATAAGATTGCAATTTTTCATAAATTTCTGACAGAGTTCTGGCTTCAAAGCTTTTAAGTTTTTTAGAAGTTTTTATTTATTTTACTTATTATTTACATTCTTATTTTATTATTTTACATCGTCCATCCCTCTTTTACAGGTATCCCCTTTCATTACTAAGACCAGAGTGACGAAAGTACGCGCTTTGGGAATCACAGTTCTATAACAATTGCTGGATTCGGGAATTGCTCGAATTTTTACTCGTTTTCACACACATTAACACTGTTCATTTTCCGCGGAATACATAAAAGCAGGTTCGTACTTGTAAAAGTGTGGAATGGGACGATAGGGCGCTTGGCGTAGCCGTTTGGGTGCTGGCCAATTAGACGTCGAACGTTTGGGCGCCGAGAAAACGACGGAAATTTTCGCACTACGAAAAATTATTGTTTGATCGATTGTCATTACTACTCTAAATTACTGTCATTAACTACCTCATTTCCGGGAAAATTAACTCAATAATCTAAAGTTTTATATCACAACCTTCATTGCTAAATGATAATAACAAAATTTTTCATAACGTTATCTTAAAGAGTTCATATGGAGTCTAATTTATGAAAGTCAAAAAATCAAAAGATCATAATTATGAAGTGCGTTACAGTAATAAAAATTATAAAACTAATTTCAGTGAATAATTACAGAATGGCTCTTCAAAACGTCTTTACAAAATAATTTTCACCCACTCACTTGGAAACTTAATTTATAAATAATCATTCATCAATTCAAAAGAAAAATTGTATTATAATATTGGAAAACTAATTCTTGACTCAAATAAAAAATTTCGGACTCTTTCCTCGGCTCTACAAGAACTTGTATTCAATTAATTCAATACTTTTCTTCATAATTCAATACTTTTCTTCTGGGAAAATGAATTGAGAACGATATTCATAAGATTATAGGATAGTATATGCATATTGATATATGTAGGAAATATATATGAATGCATTTAGTAGTATTCAGAATAAAATCTGATGATTTGAATCTAAATTGGAAAAAAACACCAGCAATGTAAAATATTTAAATTTAACGTGCAGGATTTCCAGTTTCGAAATCTTTTTAAAACTTGGTGATCAAAGATTATTCGTAAAGTATATATTTCCTTTCCACAAATTAACACATTTTAGCTCCTTCCATTTTTAACCCATTGAGCCCACGATCTTTGAGGGAAATGTCTCTAAAATATACTTTAGAAAATTAACTCCTCAAATGACAACCCAATTTTTAGTTCTCAATCGTTTTGTGAAGTGCCGCAATTTTCCGAAATGCATCACAATTATTAATAGCAGTATTAATTTGGACCTTGGGTTAAGCCCAAAAATGCATGATTCAAAGCTTAGCTTTTTCTTATTGTTTTCCAACGGGTTCCTTATACCGTAAAGTTCCTTGCATACTGCAAGCTAATGAGTGATAAACTTACTTCAATCTCCCGATATTGCATTTATCTATGGAGTCGTATAGATCTTCTTGGTAGGTTAATGTAAGACATTCGGACATTTATTATCCTTACATATAAGGTTACTTGAATTAAGAAAAAAATTGTCCTAAATTTGTGGTCTTGGAAATTGAAATTCACAGATGGTCTCTGGAGAACCTAGAGCCAGAATTTGCGAGGATTTATCAAGAGGGGGACCGAAAGGTTAGAGAGAACGAAAAAAAATGCCTACCTTCAGGGGCCAGTATTCATGCCAGTGTTCATGCACGCTACATAGTAAAAGATATTTCAATTCTTTAAAAAAGATAAATGCATAGGGAATGGAAAATGTTTACGGTTACGCGGAAAAATTATTAATCTCTCCGAGATACCTGTTATTGTGAGTGCTAGTTTTCAGTTTGTATGGGGCCAATTTCTATTAAGCGGCCATTATTCCACATCTCCAGTGGAACTAATATTTACAAAGCTAAAACCCTTGTTGCTGAAGGGTATCTGTGAGGGTAAGTATGCTGAATATCATTTTGCGTATATAGGCCCCCACATGGAAACGAACCTGGGGCCACTTTCACCAAAGTTGAACGCGCTGTCCACTTCTATATCTACATATGTACCCTGCAAGCCGCCTTTCGGCGTGTGGCAGGGGGTGCAAGCACCATGACTCTATTTGCCTAGTCGATTATTTTCGCGTATTGTTCTCAGAAAAAAAGAATTCTTGAATCGACTGGTTTTAGCATCTATTTCTCTGATCTTTCTCGCTGTATCAGAACGACCTATATAGCAAGGAGGGCGCATAATATCGGCTACATCTTCTATGAACGTGCTCTGTCTGAATTTATCTAGTAATTTAAATCTTTGATTGAGCCTTCTTTCTTCTAAAGATTCCCATCCTGCCTCCTGAAGCATCTGAGTAACAATTACCGATTTATCATAGCAATTTTTTACAAAAGCGTATTTCCTTTCGTTGTATCTTTTCTATCTCGCGAATACAACTCTTTTCAGCAGGGTCCCATACACTGCATGCATACTCGAGGTGAGGCCTAACTAGCGCAAAGTAACATCGCTCGCGGACTTTTTCTTCGCTTTTGCCGACTATTCTTTTGACGAAGCCTAATTTCTTAAGAGCTCGCCCACATATGTTATGGATGTGGGTACCCCAAGTTAAGTTATTCGTGAGGGTTATTCCGAGATATTTTACCGAATCGACAGTTGATAATGTTTTCCCTTGAAGGCTATATGAATTATGATTGGCAAAGGATTTTCTTTCGAAAAATTAACTATTGAACATTTATCTACGTTGAGCTCTAATTGCCAGTCATCGCACCATTTTACTATTTTATCTAAATCATTCGACAGGCTTAATCTATCGTCATTACTTTTTATTTCTCTGTAAAAAACCGTGTCGTCCGCAAATATTCTAACGTTACTGTCGATGTGTTCATTAAGGTCGTTAATGTATATTAAGAATAATAATGGTCCGATTACGCTTCCTTGTGGGACGCCTGAGGTCACTTTGACTAGGTTGGAACTAATACTACTCGTTGTTCTCTATCGGACAGGAAGTCTTTTATCCAACTTATTACTTCTTCGTTGATGCCCGCAAGTTTTAATTTGTACAACAATTTACGATGTGGGACTTTATCGAACGCTTTCCGACAATCCAAAAATATTGCATCGACTTGTCTTTTACTTTCGGCAGATTTCAAGGTATCGTGAGTTAATAACGCTAACTGTGACTCGCAGGATCAAGTCTTACGAAAACCATGCTGATTCATTACTATGAATATAGAGGTTTCGAGAAAACCCATTAAGGAACTAGTAATTATATGTTCCATTGTTTTACCACCTAATGAAGTTAACGAAATGGGCCTATAATTCGATGGATTAATCTTTTACGCCGCTTTTAAAAATTGGGGTGACATTCTCAATTTTCCAATCTTTCGGGACCTTACCTTCGCTCATAGATTTTTCAAATATTACTTTAAGAAAAGGGCCTACGCTCTCTGCTATTTCTTTTAAATTCTCGAGCTGGTATATCTTCAGGATCAGGAGCTTTATTTGGCTTAATCTGCCGTAAAAGTTAAATAATTCCGTCTTCCCTGAATGTGATATTCGACATCGTTTCTGCTTTATCAACTTCTGGTAGGGTGCTTAATGTAATATCGGACGTAAATACGCTATGGAAATATTCATTTAAGATATTCGCTTTTTCCTTAGAATCATTAATCACATTGCCGCTGTTATCTTTTAACGAACTTACACTTTGAACTTTACTTTGGACCTCACGCACGTACGACCAAAAAGCTTTTGGGTCCTCGTCTAAGTATTCGTATAAAACTTTCTTTTTAAATTGACGGAGGGCATCACGCATTATTCGTTTCGTTTCTGATTTTACTCGTTTATTTTCGGCCTTTACCTGATCCGTTATTATGTTGTTAGGAAGCCTTATAACGGTTTTTAATTTCAAATGCAATCGTCTTTGTTTCTTTAATGCTTTCCTAGTCTCTCTATTATACCATCTAGGCTCATTATTTTGTTTAGAGTATTTGGAGGGAACATATTTATCCATATTATTACGCATTATCTGTACAAAAAGGTTCCAAGTTTCTTCGGTATTTAAACGCATCGCGCACGTTTCGTAAAACGTAAAATCGGAATAGAGTTTATTACGAAATCCTCCAAAATCGGCTTTAGAGTAGAGATAAATTTTGCGCTTGGGTTTTTGGTGCCTTGTCAAGTTAATATCGATATCTATAATCACAGTTCTATGGTCGGATAACCCATCGCATATTGATGCGCTACTTACACGCTGTTAGTTAAAAAAAAGATCTAATATACTTAATTCCCTAGTTGGCTCCTTAAACGATTTGATGTAACGAATTTTTTTGCATAACACTGAACAAAGTACTTACTACCTAAGTAACTTAGCTACCTGGGAGCTCCTGCTGCACACGAAATTTAAAGGAAGGTATATATATTTTTGTTGAAGGAATGAAGACTCTATCTCGATAAATACAGAATTTATGAATTTTTCAATTTTTTTTAGCGCGCCGAAATTTCGCAGTCATACCCATGAATGCCTGCTATCTGTAATCGCAAAGGAGGAACGGACCATTTCACGGAAAATCGAAAATAATTTGCCTATATTTTAAGTTTTGAAAATTCTCCACTTACTGCTCAAGACACCCTAACTGACGATGTTACAGACAAGAAATTATTCTTTTTGTTGGGATATTATTAATTTTCCAGCTTCCGGAATTTCCGCAAAATTCGGTGAACATGGATTAGCTAGAAGGGTCATGACTTTTGAACAGAATAAGATAGAGACCTGATTCTTTAGTGATTAATATGGATTTAATGTGTCCATATAACATACTACATCAAGTTATTAATATTCTTTTTCGTTAATAAAATTCGTTTGAATTTTCAAGTAATTGTTTATTACAGTATTTGACCCCTTTACCAACAGTTTACAGAAATTTAAGATACACCATAAGATTACGCAGTCTTTTTTCAGTGAAAATTAATTGCTTAAAATGTAAGATGGCTGTGGGGTTAATACAATTTTCACAGCGGGGATCTGAGAATATTTGGCACTTCATCATTTCGGGTATGGGGCAGTTTGAGACAGAGGGAATGGTTCAAAAATCCCAAAAATCTTATGCCATAAGATACTTGATCAAACTTTTCTATCTTGGAAAATGCATTAGAAATAAGGGTTTACAGTTATCATTGAGTTTGTTTATGGAATTTCAGACCCAAGGGGGTCGCTTTGGCTTATTTGGGGGATCGCAAGTAAATTAGGCTTGACTGAGATGGGTTTTCCTGGAAAATTCTGTTCCGCTGTGATGGAAGTCAAGGGCTACGTTTATTGTGATAATTCATCTGCCGTATTGCACTTTTTCATATTGCTTTCAAGTTTTATTTACGAAATATTGCGGATAAGAAAGTTCCTGAGATTTTCCATGCAAATCTTAGGCAAAATGTTCACGATTTTTGTGAAAAGTTCAAGTTCAGTTCAGGGACGGATTTCGTTGGAGGAAAAGTCAGAAACAACCCCATATTTATATCTCATGTTATAATCGGGAATAATAAAGGGTTTACGATTATGATTCCGAGACTAAGCAACAATCGTCAACAAGTCTCTTGGCGTTTTGGAATCCTGCAAAGAGGCCTCGAACCCTATTGGATGTTCTCAGCCAACAATTTACAGGAGAAGGATAGGAGCATCTTGAAGGGCGTTAATGACTCCATGAAAAACTAAGAAAACAGCCACATCAGAAAGCGAGATGTGTGATTTATGATGATGTTGGAAAGTGATTGAGTAGAAAAGTGCATGAAATTCTAGTTAGAAACGTTCATCCAACTATGAATTGTTCACACGAATTATTCCAATTGAGCTTTAGTTTTTTGCTTTACATAGAAGAATGTTTCGTTTAAATGTCAATAATGTATAATAGACGATATACTATGATGTTATATTTTTAATATAATACATTATTGTGATAATAATGTATAATAAGCCGAAAATTATAAACTTTGAGAGAATATAGTCCGTACGAATACGTTTAAGTTAATTATTTACAAAATTAGAATAAAATTCTTTCCGTCACCCTCGTTAACGAGAACGCTCAAGATTATCCATATTTTTATGTAAAGCAGTTACCAATACCGCTAATTTCAGATTTGTCAGATTTAACTGCTACTCTTCCAAAAATTTTCTTTTCATTATCCGTTTAGAAAGATATTTTAAAATGTATTAAACTGCCAAACGTTTTCCAATAATGCATTAGCGTTCTCTGAAATGCTTACTTTTAAGAAATTCATACGGTGTTGAGATCTTTGATCTTAAATAAACCTTAAACGCTGCGCATAAATCATTCCTAAAACCTTACTGTAGTAGCTTCTCCGTATGCTTATTCTTAGCAATTATGGTAACCAATTCAAATTTGGCGCGGTAATCGCGATGCAAGTTGACGGAGAGTAATTTTGGAAACAGCGTCCGTCAAAGGATAATACTGTCCACTTAATGTGAAACGACTTAGAATATGATTTTGTTGCTATAGTTATCGATGTCGATGACCATTAGCTGTCCGGTCCGTCTCTCATTGGCCCATTCCTGCCATCTATTGAAGGGATAAGAATATTACAGGAGTATTAGAGCAACCGATTCTCTCCCCTCCATCGGCGAAATAGCGCATCTCATCCACAGTTATCTTTCAATCTTAGGTAGCGTGGGAATTACCCTGATTTCAAATGGTCATTCGCAAGCTCATTTGGAAAGTAGAAAAGTGTGACCTTGCTTGGAAGAATTGAGAATTCTATCTTTTTCTGTCCTTATTTAATTTAAAAAATGTTGGATTTATGGTTATAAAGGATGAGATTGGATACGGTTTAATTTCCCCAGAGATTCGGAAAGCTAAGCGAGTAATTTTGAAAGATTTTCCTCAGATGAATGGGCAGCATTCCACATGCCTAACGTTTATTCCTAAATTAGCATATACTGAGTATGAAATAACGTGGCTTGTTGCGATCCATCCCAGGCACTTGATTATATGTTTATTATTGTATGTAACCCATTTTCAGTTCAGTAGCTTATCCATTTAAATTAAGAGAGGAAATTCAAATTCATGAAGAGTAAGAAATACATATATGTGTGACTCAGAAAATGTGATGCTATTTTTCAAGAAATCTGTGTCTTTGACATTTACCTTTTACTCTTCTTCTTCTAATGCCCCATCCTCATCCTCTCCTATCCTGGAAAACAAAGCAGCAAGCAGTCCATTGTTAGTTTCTTGGGAGTAAGAAGACCTGCTGAATTAACACTAAAAAAAAAGATACTGTAAATCGAGTTGAAGTAGGTAGGCTTATGATAGGCCAAGTAAGAGAGAGCTAGTTTAAGAGTAAAAGAATGCTTCAATGAAGTTTTAATTTTTTGAAGTATTTTCAAGCTTTGGTTGATAATTCCTTGGCAATATTTTTGGCTTTAGTTTTTAAAAAAAGGAGAGATAAACCAAAAGGAATGAGATGGACTTATTCTCAAAAGCTCTTTGCTCTTTCTGTGTTCTAAAAAGCCCTAAAGCATATAATTTTTTGTACTCTGCACTTGTTTCTGCACTCATATATGATATACAATAAAGCCCCTGTTTTTTTACTACGAGAAGAAGGATGAAATTGATGAGGTTACTTACATTGGTCTGAGAGGTCTATTGCACTAGCCAAATAAGCTCCAGTTTTTATGGTTCATAGCGTTTGGAGAAAATGGAGTCAGCCTGTTTTGCATTATTTCAGTCATGGCTGAGTACATGCTTTGTAGGAAATTGGACTTAGAGTTGCTTCTTCTGTTTGTGAAATGAGTTGTAGCATTGTAAAAGTATTGTAATTGTTATAATCGACTTTTTAAAAATAATCCTTGCTGTTTCTTTGGATGGAGAAAAATCTTTACAGTATATGATACTCCACATCTTTTAAAATGCTTTCAGAACCTTTTTATGAAGTATGGTTTAATAATATCAGTTAATATTGGGCATGAACCAACTACCTTTTTTGGAGAAAGGCAACACTTTGATTAGCAAGATCACCATGTAAACTTCCTTTGAGGTAATTAGTGAAAGTTTATTGACCATGCCTAACTTTATGCTATGCTAAATACACAGAAGGTATTGATTCATGGGAAATGCTATTTGAGACCTGAAATGATAATTACCTACTTTTGGGTCTTTGAAACATATTTAAGATATTCTAAAATCATGCCTGAGGTTAAGGGGTTTGTGCATAGGTAAAAATTTTGTTAGTTCTGTAGTTCTTTTAGACATTCTTTCATATTCCTTCTTTTAAAATCAGATTGTTTGGTCATCTTCTTGGCCTCTTCACATAATTTGATTTCCAGTTATTGTCAGAGATGGGGGGTATGGAAAATATATGTTGAAATATGTAGCTTTGATAATGTTTTATTTTTTAGTTTTTATTTGGTAATATATTTTCTAAGAGTACTTTCCATATTGTAACAAAAATAAATTTGAAGAATGCATTTAATTAGTTTGCATTTTCTAAAAGATTTCAAAACAAAATATACTGGCATTACTATATGTTTTTCCAACTAACATATCACGAAAATCTCTATTGCTTTGAAAAAGCAGTATAGTAGTTTGTGTAGTCATTCAGAAGGCAAAGACCAGTTTGAAGCAATTGAATAAATGTACATGAAGATTCTACATACTTGGAATGGCTGTGTTGGACTAATATATGTATATACATTAACAAATTACTAATAATATGATATTTTGTTTATGAGCAAACCCTGAAGAGGCTATTTTGGCATGCAGGAGGTTTTATGGTCAGCATATGACAGGATTGCAGAAATTCTTGAGGAAATAATTTTTCATTTTGTCTCTCTACTAGAAAGATTATTGACAATTGCATCAACTTTTTGTAAGAATCTAAAATATTTGGGTTTGATCTACAAGTACCATGTTCTGATTACAAAAGTGATTTTGATGAGGAGTGTAATGCAAATTCCTGTTTCTTTTCTTTCTGATCATGTGGAGGAAAGAGAAAAGATTTGAGTATATGTTTATTTCATAATGTTAAGTGTGCTTCTCATACACTGAATTTGTTATCCACAACCAATGTGATCAAAATAATAAAAAAATCACCATTTTTGTCATGGGTGCACCATATGGCTTTAGGTGAAGTATACATCTGTATAATGCTGTCTGTAATTTGTATAACAACATTCCTCCAAAAAGATGTTCCCTCTTCTAGGGCAGAAACTGAGTTATCCTGGTTCTTCAGATAGGATTCATTGTATGATGCTTTTCGGTAGGTATTTTAACATGAAGAGAAATTGCAAGCTGTTTTCAGATCTCTTGGAACTAAACCCAAATTAAGGAAGTAGAATTGGAACATTTCCAAGAATAGTGCAATGTTATTTGGTTTATTGCCTCATTCATAGATTGGCTATAAGGGAATGGATGATTTTTTTGGATTGTTAATGACTTATATATTATTTGTAATAAAGAAAAGGTGGAGGATATGGAGTCAAAAGTATCATGCCACTCCATTTGAAGGTTTCAAGGTAAACTTGGAGAGCATTTTCAATGATGACATTTGGATTTCTTTTACCAGGTTTCTTTAAAATGAGGTGGCTTCCCATTGAGAATTTTTTGAAGAAGAAACATGAGAATTTCTGAAGACAACTTCAGCAGATAATAATAAATGCTATAAAATAACTTAATCATGAAGTCCCCTGCTCCAGAAGTGATGGAAGTTCCTCAGAAGAAGATTATGCATTTTCAGATGAAAAGGAAGATTCATTATTCCATGTTATAAATGGAAATGAAATTGAAGTAATACAATTTCTTGGTAACATATCAAGATGTCTGTCAACTTAATATGAATATCCTGTAGTAAAAGGCTGTTTTTGAAGTATACTACAAGCCTCACATCCAGTGCTCCTATGGAAAAATTATTTTCTTTTGCATGATTTTCCACAACTGCCAGAAGATATATTTCAGAAGAGTCTATATTTGAAAATTATTGCTTTTGAGAAGAAATTAACATTTTTGGGAGTAGGATTATATTGATATGAATGAATGTGTTTAACTAATGATCTTATGGTTTTACAAGAAGTGAAAAATTGCGACTTGGCCGGGACTCGAACCCGGGTCTCCCACTTTCCGGGCAGGTATTCTATCCATTAAACTACCGAGCCGCGCAGTCTCACTTCTGTAAATGGGAGCTTATATGGGCAAGGTAATGGTGCTCCACTTAATGGCACCAACCACCACCAGAGGTCCTCGTCGAGGCAGCCACCCAACAAAGTGATATACAGAAACCCTCTCACGGAATTAACACAACGATGGAAAATGTAATTTTTACTTTGCACATTAAGTTATGCGACTAACCCAAAGTTATACAAGAAGTGAAAAATTGCGACTTGGCCGGGACTCGAACCCGCGTCTCCCACTTTCCAGGCAGGTATTCTATCCATTAAACTATCGAGCTGCACAGTCTCACTTCTGTAAAAATATATATCTATATATATATATATATATATATATATACGAGTAAAAGTTGCTTGCATACTGCAAGCTAATTGGTACAAATTTAACAAAAATTTCCCCTTACGGGTATCATCTTCGAAGCTTATCCAGCAAAATTCTTACTAATTGTCCTTCCGACATCATGTCGGAAGGACATAATTACCGCAATACATTTCTTACGTGAGAAATTTTCATCCATGTGGCATCGAACTCACGGTCAAAGGTAACCTTTCTTCCACTGGTTCTATAGAAAACTACTTCAAACGCAAACGCTGTGATTTTGAATAGTCAGATTTTATCGACGTACTGGCCACACACTTTAGACGGCAGAATAATTCAGACATCGACGCTAGCTATCATGAGTTCGATGCCAGAAATTCCCAAAAATCGAAATTTTCCCATAAGAATGCATTGCGCGGATTTTTGAAAAATATTTTGAGGCACTTATCTTTAAGATAGAGTAACCAAAATTTCGGAGGTTGAAGTTGAGGTAGTCCTCTATGCTTCTCATGGAAAAAATGTAGCCAAATGTCAGTGAGTTCGACGCCAGGTGGATGCAAAATTCTACCATAAGAAATGCATTGCTGAAATCTTTGACGATTTTTTAAATGCCTTCCCGATAAGCTGGAAATATAAAACCCAGAATGGTGACAGAGGCGTGGGACCTTCCCGATAAGATATTGAATCGAAACTTTGGAACAAGTAAGGATGGCACTTATGTAATATTATTTTGCTATCTTCTCTCACGGAAGGCTCCTGAGTTCGACCGTGGGCAGACTTTTGCGCGTATTTTTGCAATCTGTTTTGAGGCCGTTCTCGAAGAAATAGAGCAATCAAAATTACAGTCTTTGCAGATGACATGGTCTTCCATAGTACTTTAGGAAGAAATGTTACCAATGGCCGAATGTTCGACGCCAGGTGGGTCCGAAATGATTCCGTAAGAAATGCATTGGTGAAATTTTGGACGATTTTTTTAAATGCCTTCCTGATAAGCTGGAAAGATAAAACCCAGAATGGTGACAGAGGCGTTTGGGAAGATTCTTTCATGTTGTCCACTGCTTCTCTAGTGGTCCTTGGTTCGTTGCTAGAGCGTCATTCCGATTCTAGCATGCATTTCAAGCGGGAAGAACGGAATCTCATTTTAGGACCTTCCCGATAAGATGCTGAATTGAAACTTTGAAACACGTGAGAGTGGCACTTATCTAACATTTCCATGCCACTGTATCTCACGAACGGGTCCTGTGTTCGACGCCAGGCGGTCATTTTACTAATTTTTAAAAATTGTTTTGAGGCCTTTCTCTATGCAGGAAACTATTCAAAATCACAGCGTTTACGATTGAAGTAATTTTCTATAGAACCAATGGAAGAAAGGTTACCTTTGACCGTGACTTTGATGCCAGATGGATGTAAATTCTCAGGTAAGAAATTCATTGCGGCAATTTTTAAGAATTTTGCTGGATAAGCTTCGAAGATGACACCCGTAAGGGGAGCTCATTGTAAATTTTCACGAATTAGCTTGCAGTATGCAAGCAACTTTTACTCGTATATATATATATATATAATCATCTTCTCATTGTTTATGTACATGTACCCCTACTTGAAATTTTAAGATTGTAATTGCTTATCCTCAGAGTATTTATAAAGGAATGACTTGATTACATCACCATTATTGCTAATGAATACTGATGTAGGCATAAAACTTCATAGAATCTCTTTGCCTGCTGAATATCATATAATGCAGTAAGATAGATTTAAGGGTAGATCATCAAAATTTCTAAGGAAATCAACCTCCCTGTATATTGAGTTTTCATTGGGTTAATTGATAAAGATTTTCCAGTTTATATAGTTGACTATATTGTGATTGCAAGGTACAGGAAGTATTTTAAAATTCTCTCAGGGGTTGTTTTCTCTGACAAATTTTGAAAATTTCTTCATTTTAACAAGTTAATACTGGTATTATGATTATTATAAATTAGATTTTTCAGGTTAGTACAAAATTTATATTATAAAATTATATAAATTAATATTATTATTATTATATAAATAAATTATAAAGTTGCTTATTATAAAATTTTTCAATGAAATACTAACCAGTCTAAATTTTCCTACCATCAGCCATTTTATTTATCTCCAGTTCATTTTTTTAATAGCAAAATTTTACAAAAGATGAGACTATTTGTCTGTTCATTTTAACTAATTTTTTTTTTCAAATTGAAATCTATGACTGTAACTCACACTCTGGCTATGTGTGCAAGGATGTGAATTGAATCCCTTGCTAATGATAAAGGTAACTCTAAATGAGCAGACTTTGTTACAACATTTTATCATTACCTGAAGGTATGTAAGTATTCTGCAAATATATGGCAGAAGCTAAATCCAGAATATGGCCAAATACTGAGGCCAAAGCTGAGCTCCATTGCACCTTTACTATTTAGTTTGAAGCCTATTTGGATAGGAAAACAAAAAAAAATTGAAACTCGTGACTTATAGTCCAAAGTTACACAATAGGATATATTGAAAAATAGTGTAGCATAAACATTAGACACCAAAATCAAGAGATCATGTTGAGAAAATATTGATCAACAAAGTATGGTCAAAATTATGCTAATCTGAGTTACTCTAATCTCTATGCAAATAAACACAATCAGAAGTAAACAACGGCATTCAATTAATATTCTCTATATATTATTCAGATGAAGGATTGAATATTGATTAGAGTGGAAAATGTCCAGAATATCCTAAAGGTCTGTAAATTCAGTGTTAATGCAAAAGTCTTGATCTACTGGTCAATTTTTTGCTAATAGTCTGTGTCTTTCTTTTGATAATCCTTGAAGAAATCTGGATTTAAAAAAAATTTTATGTTTATCAAATCCTTCCATCATATTCTGAATGTTTTACATGCACAAACACCTGATAGACAAGCAGTAATAATTACGTACCTTTAAAGAACCTCTAAACTTAAAAATTACTTTAAATTTATGTTTCAAAATAAGTGGTCTATGAGGTCCATAGGGTTGGTGACTGGTATTTCAAGGGGAATCCCTTTAAACGACTCATAAAGATTCTGGAAATGATTTTTATGTATGCATTATATAGGGTTTATTTTGATAAGAGCCAGAATTTCATCATTTTTGAAGCCTTACAGTTTTTAACTTACCACATCTAATACCAGTCTTCCATTTTTTTACTGTTTTATATTCTGTTGTATTATCTTTATGATTATTTAACCCTGTCATATTGTACACAGTGGTTTGCTAAGCATAAACAAAAAAAGGTTTTTTGTTAGCATAGTATTGTAGTAGAAATGGACTAGTTTTGTCTTACAAGAATAAAGCTCTATGGTATGCGAGACAGATCTACAGTTACCTCTAAGAGGAGGAGTTATTCCGCTGCATCCAAGATTTTGAGTGTCAATGGTTGAGGAGAGTGAAGCTGCTGTGTTTGCTGGCATTCCTAATGTGGTGCTAAGACAACAACATTACTGAATCGATACCTTGAAGATAGCTGTGAAGTCTGCAGCCAAAACGTTGGAGGCAATCCACGAGACCACCTTGTATCCTGAGTGAATTTCCTTACATGATATGCTGTTTATTCCTAAAAAGACTGCAGTTTGAGTTCAGCTATTTAGTTGTGAAGGATGATTGAGAAATTGTGCTAAGTGAGTAAGTGTGATTAAGGTTTTACTTTTTTACCAGTAGTGATGGAAAAATTAATTGGAATTGGATATCAATGATATTCGATCTTAATAGGGTGTCAGAATCAGAGAATTTTAAACCTAATTTCTGATTCCATAAACACTCTTTTTGATCTTTTAAAAGCTAAACTTTCTATTTTTGGCACTAATGATAAATGGAAAAATGCCTATTAATTGAACTGCATTAAACTACAGATTATCTGGAATATGCATTATCCAGTTTATGGTATATCAGGCTTATGTGTTATCTGAGCATAATTTTTTATCTCTTAACATTTCATGATTATTTTCTAAAGCCTTATTATAACTATTCAAGCTCAAAAAACACATAAGTGTTCCAGTTTTCTAATACAAGCAGGACTTTTTTAAGAACCTTTTCCATGGAATTTAGACTAGAATCATTATGGTTGCTAAAAAGATCTGTGGTCTGATAAAAAAGCTATTAATGACTTCATGGAACAATTGACAGTGATGGATTATGTTGGAAACTAAGAATAAATTATTAACTAACATTAATTATAAACATTAGAAGAATCAAAGTGAAAGTTTGGATTATCTATGGTTTCTGAACGTTCATCTATGCTGTCCCTATCATTAGCCCAGATAATCCAGAGTTGAATAAATAAATGTCATCTTTATTGTGGGTGAAATTGAGACTATACAGTCTCCTCTTCCATATAACCCATAGTTCACTGTTTATGTAATACAAAAATCTATAGATCTTAGTAATGCCTAATGATGGTATTTAATTTAAATTCATTTTACTCTGGAAAAGAATGGAATCTTTGAGTTCCTACCAAAGTCTCAAACTTAGTATATTATCTGTTAGTTCTACTTTGTTTCATTTCAGTATAAAATTTTTGTTTTAAATCTCTTTTAAAAATTAATTTACTTAGTTAATAATAACAAATAAAATTATATAATATAAACATAAAATAAATTCAAATTTTTATTCTAAATTTTAGGTGTTATATATGATAAGTTATTCAAATAAAATAACTATTCCTTTATTTCTGAATTATTTATATAGTATATCTAAGTTTTAATAACAAAAGAATATCTTAACTTTTTTGTAAGCTTTTTTTTCAATTATTTCACTGAATGTTTCATTAATAAATTCACTTTCTTCATAGATAAAGTTTAGTAATTGTTTCCCAAAACAACAGTGACGACAAATAATTAACTTTAATAATTGTTGGAAGCAGCAATAGTATTGGAATTGTAAGTTTTGATAAGTATGCTGAATTGTATAGAAATTGGTAAAAATATTCATATTCTTTTATCACTAATTACAGGAATTGCCATAGTAAGTAAAGATTCCACATCAACGTTTTTTCTTTCTATAGAAGTTGAGGCTGCTGTCTTAAGGTTGTTGAAGAAATTACAATCGTATAAGTCAGAACATTCCTCATCTTTATTGATTAACTTTCATGGCTGTGATGATGGATATCAAGAAAGAATTAGATGATGATCTATGTAAATAATAATCTGGAAATATCCCTTGGTATGAAGTTACATCTGATTATGTACCTTTTCAGGTAACTGCTTTTTGATGATTCTTGATGATTGAAATGAAATCAGGATCAGTTTAATTAGAATCTCATTCAGATGAAATTGTTAACCTTTCATTTTATGGAACATTTATTTGGAAGGTGATCCAAGTTCACTTATGGAAAAAATTGACAAAATTGACTTAGTTCATGAATAAGTTATCTATTATTAATTTTCATTCATACAATAACTAATTTCTTATTGAAATACCCATGAGTCCAGGTCATGATATCATGAGATAGTTTTTCTTTTAAGAAATGGATCTAATGAATCTCTTAGAACTTCATTATTAGAGACTTTAGCTATTTATTAATGAGAAAGAAAGTCTTAAAAAGAATGGGTAAAATTTATACTAGAGCAGTTTCAAATTATGTTGGTCCATAACAAAAATCAAATTTTTTTGAATCATTTATCACATGAGTTATTCATCTTTAGAAAAAAGTAAGTTGAAGCAAGTCAATGTTAGCTATTGGTCCATGCATAGTATCAAAGGTGAAGGAATGTCTTATACCAGCTATCCCTTGTGTGTGCATTGAAATGCTTGCTCATACATCATTTTCATGCTATTAATATTATATATTATTATACAATTAAGTGTTGCTTTTGGGAGACAAGGTACAATAGTATTCTGATTCTGAATGGCTCCCATCTGCTAAACCTCTTACTGTACCACTTTGTCATCTTCAGTATAGCAGGTTCTGCAGTTTCTTTTGTCCTTTTAGGTAATCTGGATGCCTCATTTCTTATTTTTCTATTTTCATCCTTTTCTGTGCTACTGGAACTCTACATCATGTCTTTGTGTCTAAGGATATGTGAATTTGAGTTTTTGCCCACACCATTATTTGAGTTGCCTTTTTACATTACCAGGTTTGATGCTTGTATTTTGGTCCAATCCTAGTTGTATATAAATTTCTTTTGATTCCATAGTATTTAGTGTATCCATGTATTGTATATCTTTGTTGCTTGATTTATTCTACCTCTTCTATAGCCTATCTCACATGATCAATATTGAAATTGTTCAATATATTGATCATCCGAGCAGCATATTGAAACAATAATAGTATATATAATAGAAAATTGTATAATAATATTACTTTAATAATATTGACCTTGTGAGGTAGGCTTATAATTTGATATGATGATATATCTTGCATTTGTTTATTTAATTTGTCAAGGTGGTAATACTTCATACAAGTATTTTTATGCTATCACAACAATATCAACAATTCCACAAGGCGAATTACAATTTCAAATACTTTACTTAGCAACACAATGATGATAAACCCAACTATAGAGCTATTTCTGTACCAAAACTATAGCTTACAATATCGCCTTTTCTCATTTCACAAAATACTCCTAAAAGAAAAAGAAATTAGATTTTTGATTGAAAAGATTCCTTTGAAAATTTTAACATATTTCGCCATTGGAATGGGAAGTTCCCCAGTAAATAATTCTATAAACTAATAACTCTATTAATAAATGAATATTTCGTTATATCGGTTTTCTGTTTGCGCTCCTTCCATTTTAATCAGTGATCGCAGCGTCCGATATAATTAGCTATATAAAACCTTGCACGTAGTTTATTCCACCTTTTATTAGAGTTTACGCACTAAATAAACATGATATATCTCTTCCTTCTTCACTATAGCGATTCCTATTCTAACTGGTCTAACATTTTACTTATATTTTTATTCTTCTCATACCTCCCGATTACGTATGTAGCCGGCTTCCTTTGCACGCCCTCGAGTTTCTTGCGAGGTCCCGTACGAGGTGTGGTAGAAAAGTAATGAGATTGATTTTTTATTTACCAAAGGTTTAATTTTTTTTCAAACATCAATGTTATTCCCTTCAGAGGAGTTCCTTGGGCAGTTACACACCGATGGAGACGTTCACACTTTTGATAGCAGCGCTGTAAGTCTTCAACTGATAAGGTCCTCAGCATGTCTGTTACACTCTTTTGGATGTTTTCTGAAGTTCCGAAATGACGTCCTTTGAGGGCATTTTTCAGTTTAGGAGAAAGGAAAGAGTCACAGGGACTGAGGTCAGGTGATTAAGGGGGCTGGGGAACCGCAGGAATGCCTTATGAGGTCAAAAATTCTGTGACGGGGAGGGCAGTGTGACATGGGGCATTGTCATGATGGAGCATCCATTTGTTTGCAATGTCTGGTCTCACACGAATGACCCTTTTTCGGAGCCTTTCAGGGACGTCCTTATAAAAAAATTGGTTGACAGTTTGTCCTGGAGGAACAAATTCTTTGTGGACGATTCCCCGTCTGTCAAAAAACAAATCAGCATTGATTTGATCTTCGATTTGCTCATTCGAGCTTTCTTTGGCCGAGGAGAGGTCGCAGTGTGCCACTCCTCACTTTGCTTCTTGGTCTCAGGATCGTATTCAAAATCCATGATTTATCACCTGTGATCGCACAACTAATGAAATCTTGCTCATTGGCGATTCTGTCAAGAAGATCAAAAATCACTTGTTTTTTCGATCGTCCTGCTCAATTGTGAGGCTTTGCGGCACCATTTTGGAACATACCTTTCGCATCTGCAAATGGTCAGTCAAAATTTGACGAACGGTAAATCTGTTCAAATTTAATAGTTCACTTAACATTTTGAATGGTAAACAACGGTCTGATCTCACAAGAGTGTTCACACGTTCGATGTTTTCGTCGGTTTTCGAAGTTGAAGACCTCCCTGAACGGTGTTCATCTTCAGCGTGTTCTCTGCCTTCCAAAAATGATTTTTGCCAGCGAAAAACTTGAGCTCGGGTTAAAGAATGTTCCTTATAGGCCTGCTGTAATTTTTCAAATGTCACACTTGCCGATTCTCGTATTGTGGATGTTCCAAACACTAGCTGCTTATTATATAATCGGCATCACCAAGGTTTTGTACGCTTTTTCCCTAGCACTCTTCCCACTCCGTTTCAGATTCCTCAGTAAGAAGTAGGCTGTATTTGCCATCGAAGTAATACTCAGGAATACTCAGGATGGAACTCCCACATTTAAGGTTTTCGAAAAGTTAAATACCTAGATATTTGCAGTTGGATACGGCGTGAATGGTTTCGTCGTTCAATGTATATGAATACTAGAGAGTTCTCTTAATAGGATACAACAGTATATTCCTGGATTACTTTCAATACCTAATAACTGTAAAAGATTTTTATTTATTAAAAAAACGTCTACATCGTACAAGATTTGAATATTTGTTTGCTAGAATATATAAAAATCAGCCGCGCTTAGCTGCGGTTCTTTTCGCTATTTGACGATTTGTGACACCACTCCGCCGACGGCTGCTTGCGCTAATTCGGTTTGTTGGTACCGCCGGCCCTGCCGATGGGTGAGGCAACCGCCTCAGGCGCCTTTCAGAGGGGGGCGTCATGCCCAATTGTAAGAGAGGTAGTCGGTTAAAGTCCCATGACTGAAAAGCGATAGATATGGGGATTCCCAAGTCCATCAGACACCGGAAGAATTGGAGAATAGAACAATGGCCCCTTAGCTATTGGCTCATTTAGGGTAAGGATGGGTAAAGTGGTAACTCAATGGTGATGAATTTTTATACTTTTTTAATCAGGAAAATTATAAAAACATATACCAATATATATAAAGTGTTCTACCTTTCGGTAGGTTCATGTGCCCCCACATTCCCTATTTAATTCCCTCTCCTTCAATTCCCGGTAACTTATCCCAACCCTAAATTCGTCTAATAACTTCTGTCTTTGTCTTCCCCTCTATCTTTTCCCTAGCATTCTTCCCTCGATCGCTTTCTTCAACAATCCCTATCCTCTCAATATTTGACCCACCCATTTCTTTTGTCTATTTTTAATTACTTCAATCATTACTCTTTTCTCCCCAACTATCTCTAGAACCTCCTCGTTCGTTTTTCTTTCGACCCAACTTACTTTCTCCATTATACGCCATACCCACATCTTAAAAGCCTCCAATCTTTTGACATCCTCTTTTCTTAACTTCCACGTTTCACACCCGTACAACATTACTCACCACACCAAGAATTTTACCAATCTCTTCCTGATTCCTTTATCAAGTCCCTTTGTCATCAGTTCCCTTCGTTTCATGAAGGCTTCTTTTGCTAATGCTATCCTTTTTCTAATTTCTGTCGAACATCTTCCATCCTTCGAAAGAAGGCTGCCCAAGTATGGAAATTGATCTACTTGCTCTAGTTTTTCTCCATCCACCCTTATCGTTAGCTTAGCTTTCTTTCCCTTTGAAAACCTCATAATCTTAGTCTTTCTTACATTGATTTTCATCCCAAACTCCTTTGCTTTATCGTTTAGTGCATTTACTAGGATTTGCAAACCCCTTTCAGAATCGCACAAAATAGCTTTATCGTCTGAATATCTTACTGACTTCACTACTTCCCCACCAACCTTTATTCCCTTATCCATTTCATCCCAAGCTTCTTTGATAATTTCTTCTGCATATATGTTAAAGAGAGATGGTGATAAAGGACAACCTTGTCTTACTCCCCTCTCTAACTCTGCCCATTCCGATTCCCCATTAGCCGCTCTTAATCGTACGGTCTGATTTAAATACAAATTTTGCACTAAACGCCTATCTTTCCAATCCAAACCAATTTTCTTTAGTATCACCATCAGTTTTGGCCATTGAACTCTATCGAAGGCCTTTTCAAAATCAACAAAACATGCACAAACGTCCCTTTTAAATTCTAAGCTTCGTTCTACGAGAACCCTCATAACCACAACTGCATCCCTCGTCCCTTTCCCTCTCTGAAAACCGAACTGATCATTCCCTATGAATTCCTTAGTTTTTCCCTCGATTCTTCTATTCAAGACCCTAAGAATAACTTTTGCCGCATGAGATATTAAGCTAATTGTTCGGTATGCATTCTAAGGCATTATTCTTTTTTTTGTAACGGAATCAGGATAGACTTGGTAAAATCCTCTGGCCACTTTCCTTCGTCGTAAATTTTTTTACATAAATCATATAATTGCTTTTTACCTTTTCCCCCAGATTCTTAAGAAATTCTATGGGGATCTCGTCCACACCCGTTGCTTTCTTCCCTTTCATGTCCCGCAGTGCTCTATCAAGTTCACTATCTAATATGCTCGGTCCAACATCATCTTCCTCTACTTCTTGTATACTTTCTATCTTTATGTGGGTACGCATCAAAATCTACCAGTTTTTGTCCTCTGTCGTTTCTTTTTCCTAGTCCGAACTCTTCCACTTTGTCCCCATCTTTGCCCTGCCCAACCACAGCATTCCAGTCCCCCATTACAATAAGGTTTTTATTGTCTTTCACCCTTTCAATAACCTCTTCTGTTTGTTCATAAACTAAATCTACTTCATTCTCAGTGTAATCGCTAGTAGGTAGGTACACTTGCACTATCGCAGTGTTTACTGGTTCAGCCTTAATTTCTATGGACGTTACTCGGTCGCTTATCAGTTCGGTGGCTATCACGGCATTTCCCGCTCCCTTGTCCAACACTATAGCAACCCCTCTCTGGCTATCATTTTCCCTACTGAATATGACCCTCACATCATCGCTCAGGAAATCTCCCCCATCCTTCCACCGTACTTCGCATAGCCCCAGAATGTTTATATTGGACCTCTTCATTTCTAACTTTACGTTTTCTAACTTCCCTTTCCTAAGCAACATATACCAATAGTAATTATAACTACATAGTGACTATAATATCACAACTACAAAATATTAATGTGATAACAGTAATAAAACAGCAACAACAAAGATTTATTTCTTAAGTTGCTTTTCCATGTTGAAAATTGTCTATTTTCCTTTCTTGGCTTTTTTTAACGTCCAGTTTTATCAATGTGAGCTTCTGTCACTGTGGGGTTTTGTAACTGCGGTGTTTTTGAGTAGGCATTTCTGTCCATGGGCTTCTGCCGTGAGCGGTTTGTCATGGAACCAGCAATTACATGCTTCATTATTTTACCACTGAATGATGTTAAAGAAATTGGCCTATAGTTCAATAGATAAAGACAGAAGAAGGGTATAGGTAGGGATTATCATATTTAATGACTGAAATGCCATTGAAGTAACTGAAAAGTATGAAAGAGGTAAGGCGTAGTGATTAAATTATTTACCATATTCCTTTCCGATTTTTTAAAACTTATTTCCACAACGTCTTTCACAGCTGCTGGCGGTCCGGAGAATGACCGCTAACCCGCCGTTCACCCGCCGCGGTTCAACCGCTCGTGTGGAATACGTAGAAAACATTTTGGGGCGGTTGTGCGGGCGAACCGCGGCGTTTCTACCGATCGTCTAGAATAGGCCTATAGTATATATGCTCCTTCCTTGAAATTATTACCTAAACAGGTGAAAGAAACTGATGCTGTGACTAAGTCCTTTTGTAAGTTATTTCTTCTCCTTCCAAATGTATGCAATTTAGCTTACGTTCATTCGTTTGTAGACATTCAAAGTCAAGCAGGAGTGAGCATGTGTGTATATTTCATCAATAGCTCTCTTTTTCTTGGAGTATTTAGCAACGCCTTCGTTTTTCCTCGAAATTATTTGTTAAGATATCTATGATTTAAATTATTTCCTTAATTATTTCCTTAAATATTTTCCTTATTTAAATTAATTCCTTAAAATGACTCCTAGGTGTAAAAATCTATTATCTATAGATAGAATAATCATGTTTTGTAGTACTAGAATGTTGAACCGTTAAATGCAGTGCGGCACTTCGGTGTCCCGCAGTTAATTGGGTAACCTTCCGTGCGGCACATCCTCTGCCCGATTATTCCGGAGTAGTATCACAGATACTTTCTTTGTCTTACGGGAGAAAATTTGTATGACAATGAGGAGGAATCCCTCTCTTTATCTCGAATATTACAGCTGGTCTTCCATTTCAGTGATCGTTGATAGAACGCAGGTATAATTTGCTGTCATGTGCACAAAAAACCTGGGAGAGTAAGGGAAGACCACATTTTTACGATAAGAAGAAGATTTAGTAGCGCTTCAAAGTGGTTTGTTGGCGGCGCTTCCGCAGCGCCACAACCAAGCATTGCATCGACGTTTTCAGATTATCGGTCGTTCTTACGCGGAAGGATAATGTAATAACCGAGTTTCGGTCGAGTGTAAAGGGTGGGTTTACACACGCGTGAGAGGCTCTCGCGATTGACTCTTGCATTAGCGTTTATACATTCGACGTTCAATTCTGTGCGTGAAGTCGAGATAAATGGAGGGCAACGTGGAAGTTGTGGTGGCTATAACATTTACCAAGTGTCGAATCCTGTCTTGGAGCTATTCGTGAAAAATCCAAAGAAAGACGTCGTAGACGATGGTGGATCATGCATGGTGGATTTTCATCGCAACAGAACTATGTAAGTAGAAATTATTCACAAAACTGATCAACTAATGAATTTTTTACTTAAATAAAGAGTTTGTATAGTAAGAATTGATTTAACGAGTAAACTTACTGTGAAACTATAAATCGATAATCTTATTAATCTTATTTAGTTATTGAAAATTATGCTTTTTTTAGTCAAAGTATGGGAAAGATGTTTACGGAACTGCTCTGTGAAGATCCATTTCCAATTCATTTTTCAATTTAAAATGGGATGGAAATGGTATAGGTAAATTAACTGCACCGCGACCGTGTTTAATGGGTTACGCGCCCCAACGTGCAGAGTTATGGGGAAGAGGGAAGTGGAGGGGCTATAATGGGGAAGGCCTTTTTCACCTACGTTCCCCCGTTGGTGGCCCTGGGAACCTGGAACAGCTCTCAGGCAATAAACGACCTAAATGGTTGTCAACAAGCTCATCTTGAAGCCTTTTGACTCGCGCTAAGAAACCGCAGTACAGTGGGCTAGAATCGAAAAAAGCTGGCCAAGAGGCCAAAAATTGTTTTTTTGAGTTTGGGTTTTGAAACTTCGTATAGTTCTTAAAACATGATTGAATTTTATGTTCCCGTTTGTCATTTTTCGATATCTTTACGCGTTAAAAAAATACATGGCGTCAAAGTTGAACTATTTTCACAGAAATGGGCAGTCGCGAATTTTTCGGATGAACCTTCCTGTTTGCGTTTTTATGGAGGGTTGAAATAGATACTTTTGGAAGAAACAACGATGCAATGATCTACAACAATTCTTCATCTTTTGACTGGTTGCTATTATTGCTTACAAAAATGGGTTTTTGCTCATTTAAAGCAATAAAATGGCGGACACCTTTTTCGGACAATTTTCGAGATAAAGTAAGGAATATAAATAGGAAAACGGCCTTAATGCATCGAGTCTCTTATACCACATCATAGTCAGAAGTGTTTAGATGTGGAATCTGAAGAAACTGTTTCAATTCAGGTGCTAATTTGGGAGTTTAACAAGTCTGAAATCCTACAAATAATGAAATAAAATTTCCTTACGCTTTCATAGATAAATTAATATCATGTGATCTAAGCGTTATTTTTACGTATTCCTTTCGAGTCTAAGGGAAGTTATTGATACAGAAGTCTGCTGATTCCGTGACTCTAATCATATTGGATGTAATCCACAATGGGAAGCAGTAGACTTGCTTCCAATTTATGAACTATTTTGGAGGAAAAATTATCTCTGTTTTAAGATGATCTTCAGAAGGGCTTCAGATATCTCCACAATTTTTATACGTATCATTCACTAAAATTTCTCTTCATTCTAAGAGAATTAGTAATTAAATTGAAGTTTTTCGTTCAATGTGTCCGCCCAAGTATGAAATAAATTTATTTTTGCTTTCTGCAGATAAAATTATAGTAATACTATAAATTCGATCCAAGGGCTATTTCCTTTATTTATTGATCGGAGATATTCTCTTGAACTAAATTTCTATGCCTTTTTGGTGCAAACACAATATTACGGCTCCCATGCTTCTTCTAGGAGGTCCTTGATACTTCCATTCATTGCAGTCGGTCCTCCTTCCTCCCTTTAACAAATGAACCTAAGCAGAAATGAAACCTATCGCAACTGCTAACCATCACTTAGGGAGTAGTTTTTGGCCATGCGTTTACTGAAAAAATGGTCAGTATATTCTCAGATATTTGGAGATCATTTCCCATCTTCATTTGCACTTATATACTAGACAATGGTAATTAGCGTAATATGTATTTTCTTACGTTTAGGGAATGAAGGATACTCTCACTTTTTGATTAGTACATCCCCTGTTGGTGGGTTTTTCTATGAATCCATAGGCTAAAGGCAAAGACGAGAATTTTCAAATGAGCAAAAGTCTTATGACACTGTAATATCCCATCCTACAATCACGAATATATTTTTTAGGAAATAAGGTTAAACAAGGAGGATTTTGGAGTTATCGAAAGAAAAATGCGAAGACGTATCCGTAGGATAGATAAATTGCCTGTGAAAAACTTAGTTGCAGATCAGAAACAACGTGAGAAGAAAGGATTAAAGACTTACTATGAATCCCATCGTCAATGGGAATGGTCATAGGAAACTATGTACAAGAGGGCACTCATAAATTTTACGTAAGAAGACCGGAATACAGGGTGATTGAAATGTTTGGAGAGGTTCATCGAAAATAAAGGAAAGTTTTTCAATTGAAGGAAATGTTACGGTTGAACTTCCTGAGAAATTGCGAAGTCTTCACCTTTCTTATGGCCCTCTGAATAAACATAGAATTATCTGGCGGAAAGAAGGCCACGTCCCACAGTGGGCTAAAATCGAAAAAAGCTGGCCAAAAATACGAAAACGCTTTTCTTGTGTGCGGTCCTCGAAACTTCGCATGATTGATTATGAATAAATCCTACATACAACTATGGAGGTCATTCACGCTCGATCCTTCGCATTAAATTTATACAGGAGGTCAAAGTTGACCAATTTTTGCGAAAATTTCCCGTTTCCGATTTTTCGCGAAATTCTTCAACTTCAAGTCGATCGTGAACCCAAACTAGGAAAATCATCGAGTAAAGTATGATGTCATATTATAAATATGTTCTTTGTCTTTTATAAGACTTAGTTTCAATGAGTTCTGTTGAATATTTATATACTTTACATTACAAAATGGCGGACCCTTATTTTGGAACAAATTTTTACATAAAGCGAGGAAAATAGTAGATTGAGACACCGTGTGACACGGAGTTATTTACACCACGATAAGCTACAAACCTTCCTTAATGGGAATCTGAAATAAAATCTTGCCCCAATTTGCCCAAATATATAAAACGACTTTTCGACAACGCTGCAAGGGCCAAATCCGCGCGGCGGAGCACCGTCCTCCGTTACGCTCTCGTGTTTTGAGAGGAACAACGTACCAATACGATTCTGATTCGTTCTTTTTGTATATTTCAGCATTATTATACTTCGTACATATCTAAGATATCAGTGTTCATTAGAAAGTCACCATTTCTTGTAGGGTGATAATTGAAAAAAATGAAATGGGCTATACTTTAAAGCATAGGACCACGTCAGAGATATTAATATCATATATTAGTTTACTTTCGTGCGATAATGCTAAATTTCTGGCATATATACGGGCCATATATATATATATATATATATATATATATATATATATATATATATATATATATATATATATATATATATATAATATTTAATTTTCGGTAAAAAGAGTATTTGCTACAACTGTATTTCATGGGATTGCACTGGCGGAGATTGAGCGGAGGTTTCATCTACATCTACATATGTACCCTGCAAGCCGCCTTTCGACGTGTGGCAGGAGGTGCAAGCACCATGACTCTATTTGCCTAGTCGATTATTTTCGCGTATTGTTCTCGGAAAAAATGAATTCTTGAATCGACTGGTTTTAGCATCTATTTCTCTGATCTTTCTCGCTGTATCAGAACGACCTATATAGCAAGGAGGGCGCATAATATCGGCTACATCTTCTATGAACGTGCTCTGTCTGAATTTATCTAGTAATTTAAATCTCTGATTGAGCCTTCTTTCTTCTAATGTAAAGATCCGGCGTGGAGGGGGTTGGAGTCAGAAACTTGGTTGTCCTGGTCTTGATGACGTGTCTTTATCCCTCTTATCGCCTCTGTCCAGATTAAGAAGACGCGTATCTTCTTCATATTTGATCTACATATATCTATCTACAAAGAAAACGAATCAGAATCGTATTGGTTCGTTGTTCCTCTCAAAACACGAGAGCGTAACGGGGGACGGTGCTCCGGCGCGAGGATTTGGCCCTTGTAGCGTTGTCGAAAAGTGGATTTATATATTTTTGGGGCAAATTGGGCAAGATTTTATTTCAGATTCCCAATAATGAAGGTTCATAGCTTATCGTGGTGTAAGTAATCCCGTGTCACACGGTGTCTCAATCTTCTATTTTCCTCGCTTTAGGTAAAAATTTGTCCCAATATAAGGGTCCGCCATTTTGTAATGTTAAGTATATAAATATTCCACAGAGCTTATTGAAACCAAGTCTTATGAAGGAAAAGGAACATATTTTCGAGGGAGGTCTGAAAAGTTTTCGACCCCAGATTTTTCAGAAATCTTCAGAAAATTTTCAGAAAACATGTCGAGAAATGGCGAAATGTCAGAAACTTTTCAGACCACCCATGTATAATATGGCATCATATTTTACCCGATGATTTTCCTAGTTTGGGTTCACAATTGACTTGAAGTTGAAGAATTTCCCAAAAAATCGGAAACTGGAAATTTTTGCAAAAATTGGTCAACTTTGACCCCTTGTATAATTTTAATGTGAAGGATACAAAGTTTAATTTAATTTAATGTTTATTATTTATACAGAAAGTGATAACAACTTTATCCTGTAGGGGGAACAGAGGGAGGAGTGGTCGAAAATGTAACAGCGTAGCCAATCAGACCTCACCATTTGTTGAACCGTTGAATTTAGTGAGTAGATCTTTGTTGATTTCGAAACATCGCCCTGTAAACAAGTGTTGAAAGATTTTTTTGGAAAAAAACTGCTGATTTTTGTTCCTCGAGGTGCTGTAGGTTAGAAATTGACCAACCTAATTTCAACGTAATGCAATGAATTTGCAGATTTTAAACACGTTACATAAGTTATAATTAAATATAAGGATACAAAGACATTTTCCGACGTTAAGATGAGCGATATGATGAGATGAGAATTCCAGTTGAATCCGTAATTTAGATCTAATTTTGATTTGGAACTAAGTTGAATTTAATAGCTCCTTCATTCTTATTTAATCATCTTTATCAATTAGACTTAATCATGGGTAAGAGTTCTTCAAATTACAAGAAAAAGGTTATTTTGCGACATTAAGTGGTAAAAATATAAATATCCCGCGACTGTAGCTTATATTACAAGAAATACCAATTTCATCTACGACTTCCGAGTTTACTGATCAATTGAATAAACTATGAGAATGAAAATTTGTTATATTATCGATGTGCAACAGAATATTTTTAATATGATCGTAACCAATATCCAAATGTGAACCATAATCATTGGCATCTGCGCGCTCTCACGTGCGCAGAATACAGTGATACCCCTGACTATATCTTCCATTCACCAATGAATTAATTTGGTGTTTCTTTTTTTTCCAGAAAGAGAAGTACTTCCCTTCTCGGACCTTTTTACCTGTGAATTCCTCCTGTGCGATCGTGGGAGGATACTGTAAACATCTAGTATAACAGGAGGGCAACAACTGGTGAGTTCTTCAAGAATTAATAATTAATAATTTTATAATTTTATAATTAATAATTTAATAAATAATAATTTCTATGCTTCGTGCCTTATATTAAATCCAGAAAATTTGAGAAAGGCGGATGATAGTTCATTTTAATTAGGATCAAACGAAGCGATGCATTAATATCTTATCTTCTTCCTCTTTGAACTTTCAACGTTTAATAACTCTTAAAAGACGAAACGATTGAGAGGAAAGAGCGGTTAATTTTAAAATGGTTTCTTGACAACCAGGAAACTATTCCTTAATTATTTATTTACTACAATAAGTAATTTTTACTTATTTCTATCCAGAACAAGAAACGACACTAATTGTGTGATTTTAATTGATAGTGCATTTAAATAGCGTTTAATTTTCTCATCATACTTCACTACTTTATAATAGGCAGAGTAAGGACCATTGGTGAGTTCACTTTTCAAATGCATATAATGAATGTCAGCGAAATTTCCTTCTAAGTATGAATTACGTTGGATGTTCCCATTTAAGGCATTCAAATTGCGTTCTCACGGTATTCGCTGAATACGACTACGTAATATTTTTAGATCGGTCGTCTAGATTGTTTCTCAAGAAATTTCAATACTCTTCTTTCTTATAACTAGGAGGCCGTTGCTGGTGATTATGCTAATTGTGTAAATAATTCCTGCTTCAGAGCATCCGATGTAGCAATCAAAATTCGGAAGCCATCTAAACATTCAATACATTTACGACTTCGATTTCATGAAAATTCGGTAACTTTAATCGATGTTTTGGTAGTATTCTTTTGGTAGAATATAGCGCTGGACGATATCAATCAGAAACTTCTCATATTTCTTCCAAATCAAACTGACGATCTCCTTATTCCGTGCGACTGTTATTTGCAATATAATCACTTGAAAAACTTGAGTCTGCACAGATATAAAAATGTGGTATACTTTCAACAACTTCTTTAACTCTCAACATAAACGGTGGATTATTGCAGCTAGCTCAAAATAAAATGCTGTGATAAGATTGCTGACAGTTGGTAGTAGTTTTCTTTGAAAGTGACCAATAAATGTACTAACCACCTGCTCTGTAGGGGGCGTAGGGAAGGCATTCCCTACAACTCTAGCCTACTTTTAGGCCTACAAACGCAGGCATCTATTTCAGGAGCCTTTCTTTCACCATCTTCTGCAGGGGTGAGGTAACTAAGCACTCACTTCTCACCTGCTCGTTCTTTCTGTCTATGAGGTCGGAGCTTCTCCTTGGAGTTGTGGCAGAGGGCCCTCTAGGCATAGAGGTGAACCTCATAGCACGTCATAACGACATTGAGGGGTCCCCTCGCTAGGATGATAGATTATTCCCCCCCCCCCGATCCCCCCATTCCCTACCTCATCAGCTAATTCATCGGGGAACCACTAGTAGCGACGGTGTGCTGCGCCCAGGAGTAAGTTTTGGTGTTGGTTAATTTAGAGAGCGATTGAAGTGAATCAATAGAAATTTTATAATGATAGAATGATTTAGGAGTCAGTAAAAGAAACATCTTCCCGTCGATTTTAATTTTCTTCTTAGTTTTGCATGTACGCATCACTTTAAATGCAATCAGAGGAGAGAGTTTTAAAAATATTATTGATTTGACGATAAAATTTTGAAATCTCAACACTTCACCAGATTTGGAAATTGTGAACATGAATTTTATAAGTTTCAGTATTTCAGTTCGTGATACAAGAATACATTAACCCTGAGAACTTCCTCAGATTCCTCGATGAACCTAGGATTAAATAGTGCACCTATCCACACACATTGCGCGCTGATTATGACCCATAACACTTGAGGCGATGAATTCTTGAGGTTATATTTTTTCCGTAAGTATTAAGTATGTGTAAATGTAGTTTTCTCTTCGATCTTTGCAACACACTACAGCAATCTAGAAACCTAGATTGCCCACGCGTACGTGATGAGATCACGGTTTAATTCAGACATTAGTTAATTGATTAGAAAAATTCAAATGTGTTGGAGAAATTTTCTCTAATCATTATATATCAACTCTCAATTATGGCATTTAATTTTATTAGTTTTTTTCCTGCATGTCACACCAGTTAGGTACTAAAAGGATGAATTTTTCATTACGTATGTAATTTTCAGTGTTTTGAAATGGACGATTTCAACCACCATATTATTATAAATATGCGATATAATTCCTCGTAACTGGCCGATGGATTAATAGGTATATTAAATAGAAAAACGAGATACAATACGGATTCAGTTTACGTACTCTCTTTCCGAATTATTTTTGAGAAAATTAGATATTACGTCATGAAATGTTAACTGTATTTTTCCTTTGTATATTTGTTGGAACTAGCTAGCTGACGTTTTAAACCAACCAGTAATAAATTGATCGGTGTTTATAATACTGACTGACGTATTCCTATACTGCAAAGGTAAACAAATTACTCATCTTCGAAAGGTATTTCGATAAGTTGCTGGCTATTTTAAAATATTTTTAAGAGTTACAACTATAACTCTTACCTCCAAATGTATTTTTGCTAAAGGTTTTTTGTACGAATAGAACGACAATTAACAGGCGAATACATTTCTAAATTCAATATTCCGAAACACTGAATTCCCATAAATGTATCCAAGAGATTCGTCTTCAAAATCTTTCACAGCAAGATTAATGACATAGGTGTAAATTGGATAAAATGAGGCGAATGTTGATACCAGAAAGTTTCTTGAAAGATAGAGCAAAATACATCGGTTTAAAGAAAATTGTAATCTCTTCCCCTTCTTTTTGATAGTATCACTTTCTTATTTTTCCTTCGATAATGACGCCATTAAAGCTCGATTAAGTCGCTTTCTGCTGTTTGGAATCGGGCCTGGTTAAGAATTAAGTAATCCCAAGTCGGAATATTTTCTATTAAATATAAATGTTTGAAACTTTCATGCGAAGGCTTTCGTGATGTATTGACAATGAAATAGATGAAATTTTGCCGGTTTTCATCGATAAGCATGTCTCGACTCATTTTTCGACATTATGGCATAATGACTCTCTTCAATTCACCCCATGTTTTGGCACCAAATTTCCAGGAAAGTCTCTCACGTTCATGAGTAGGGTCACTTTAGATGAAAGGTATATTATTCATGCCCTACACCGTAAATAATTCGAAAACGTATAGATAGACTGTCTTTTAGCTAATAATTACTTGCATGTATAAGTCGTCCGAAAAAGTGGAAATAATATTCCTGGTCATGAAAACTTCTTAAAAATCTAAAATTAATTTTGGTCCCCCTTTTTTGATTTCATTCTGTAGCGATTCTTTGCAACCGCTGCTATGAATAGTAACGCTCTCGGATATCGAAATAAAGACCTAAAACTAAATTTCTATTCAAGAAATCATTCCGAAAGAAACACTAAGTAAATATTTCAACATTTACCTCAGTTTGTCTTTTCCGACAAGTTCTGTGTCACGTGAAAAACTAGAAAGGGTTCGACGACACATAAATTGGGCTTCACGACCAAATTTTTCTAATGTTATACTCTGCATAAATCACACACGCGTGAGTAATGGATAAAACCGACTCCCTATATTGGATTCGTAGGGAGAAATGGCAGTCTTAAATATGTTCACGGGAGAAAAATGCATTCCTTTTCTCTTTAATTATTGCTATAAAAGCGAAAATATTCACTATAGTGTAGATAAAATCATTCTCATTCAAATCACTCAAAAACTGAATTTGAAATCGCCCGTGCCTGAAGAGCAGGATATGAGTGGTGCTCAGACCGAATTCAAATCGTGCGCGCAGCAATCTAGCTATAATATCGTACTGACACTTTACGATCGTACTGCGACAAATTTCATATTAAAGTAAAGTAACTTTTTTACTTACTCTATTTTTCATCCATTGAGATTGAGGTGCACTCGTATCTGGTAGGGTCAATCTGGGAAATTGTCTTGTAAAGGTCTAAAATTTTCATTCAGCAATTTTAATAAGTAAGAAAAGATCACCCGAACTATATGTAACTTATTTGTCGACGAGCTGGTGCTTTATGTTTTGCCAAAGTTAAAGTAATCAGTTGACCAGGAATAGCATAACCACAGGAAGTAGCACCACACTCTCATTCGTCTTTTATACAAGAATGATAAAAAATCGGTTTCAAATAGGGAAATTGCATGGGAGCTCAATAAGAAATCTCTTTGATTCGAGAAGCATGAGTCCTTCCAAATTTTCCCTTTAGACAAATTGCTTTCTGGTTAAGGCCCCCGGAGAAGATCCGAACCTCCTTGTACTTTCATTCCACCCGTAAGAGATTTGCAGTCTAATTCATTAGTCACAATATTACACGAATAATATAATAGATATGAATAAATAACTTGGCAACTTTTTTGGAACTAGCCATAGGGGAGGCGGTGTGGGATGGACAGAGATGTTATCGAGTGCGTGGGGTGATCGCGCAAATCGTACGCTGACATTCTGTCAATAGGCAACGCTTAGTTATGAGTGTCGTTCATTTGCCTTACTTAGTGTCTTCAATCGAATCAAACGGACGCCGTAGGAGTCTTTCAAGTAATATGAAAGTTATAGATACTGAATCGAAGTAATTCGTGTTATTTTTTACATTTATCATATTGATGGTTACCATTTATATTCATCATATAGTCTTCTAAAATGTTTCCAGTTTATTATGATGAAAGTATTGACTGAAATGAATTTTCAATTCACTTAAGACAGCGTCATATAGTGTGCAAAACGATATGGGGAAGAATGAGATGACACTCTGTTCTGTCCCACGTTTTCGTTGATTTGTCAATAGTTTTGTCTATTTATTGATATGATAGATGGTGCGTCACTACAATAGTAAAATAAACATGCAAAGCTGGTCTTCATACAACCTTTTTCCTTTGTTCATGTGTGTTTCTCTGGAAGATCTGTTTTCTTTACCTAAGGTTCTATCAGAGCAGAAAAGAGTTACAAGAAAAAAGGGCAAAGCTGTAGTCTTGACATCATCCCCTAATAAAATTGGAAGTAGCCGTGGCAAAGATTGAAAAGGGAACAAAAGAAACTGGAGGTAATTTAAAGAAAGGAATAAAAATATATATAATAAGGAAGCAAATAAACAAAATGTAGGAGAAGGGGGAAAACCAAGTAAAAATAATAGAAATGCAAGACGAGGAAAATGCATAAAGCGAAAACGATGAAAAACTTTTTAATGTAAAGTATTCTCGGTCAAATGTGGCTCTTGATTGAGTTGTAAAAGATGGGCACATGTATTGTGAGGTGTTTTTGACAGCGATAGTCATGAGTCCTTGTTGATTTGTAAATTTATTGATTTGTGGATTTTGCATGCAAAAAAATAATAAATGAATAGGCATATCTATTGGACCTGTGATAAACATATCCATATCTATATTTCTTTCGATATATTTTTTGTTTTCTTAGAACATCTTTGCTACTTATCCGAGTAAAATATATTTAAATAATTATTGAGTGTTTTTATTGAACTAATCGAGCAATCTCTCCAAAAAAGATCGTTCCCCATTCCGTTCCGCATTTCCGTATATATGTATAATATATATACTTCTGAAGGAAGATATAAATTTTGCGGAAATATTTTAATGTCGAGGTATCTTTTCACAAATAGAACTGAATGAATCAGAGGTGTCAAAGTAAAACTAATTCCTAACGTTTTTGGTGACGGTAATTTCGTGGTTAGAATACCTGGCCCGAGAGTGGGAGTCTTGAGTTGGAATCCCATTGATATCGATTATTTTTCTTGCGTATTTTTATAGCTGAAAGCATAAACCTGCTTCTTGGCTAATGATATTTGTAGTCTATATCATTGATAATCACAGTTCGACAAGAATATTCTAAACTGTTCATATTCATTAACACTAACTAATTTCATGTCAAAATATTCATTTTTGTGATTATGATTGAATGGATCAGAGGTGTTAAACTATAAAATTGTTCTTAAACGCGTTTTATGATGGTAGTGTAGCCGCAATGTTCGGAAATATATGTCGTTCAACAAGAATATCTAATTCTTTAGGCATGTGAAATACTAGCAGTTTTATCTTCAACTGAGTTCTAATTTATCCACCTCGAAATAAATACATTCCTATAAAGCTTTCCTGTAAATGCAGAAGATTGTCCCATTTCAGCCATTACAAAGCTTCCGAAATAATTTCCGTTGAAAGCTCTTTGTAGTATATTTTGATATACTTAATAAGGCAGTGATTTCCAATTTCCAATCATACTCGTTAGCCGTTCGGACTAGAAAAATAAGGAAATATGATTCTAGGATAAATTTATTTCCTAATATTTCATTACATTTCAATTCTCTCAAGGAGTATGTGGTAGAGAATCGATAGTCATTCTCGATATACGACTGTTTTGTTTACTGTAAAATAATTTGGATGACACGGCTGTGGATGAAGAGGGAATTAAGGGTGATGCATGTGGAAGCAATTTCATAAATTATACAACAGGTTATTCGATGTGAATTTATCTAACAAGAACCCTGAGGATCGACGACATATTTAGAGGTTGGTACACCTGCAGCTTGGGCCGCAGCTACACCTAAGTCGATATTTGGATCAGAATCAGACACCGTTGAAGTTAAAACCCAGGAGTACTCTGCAAAGATAATTTTTCATCGTCATTTTGTTGGAAAATCCATAACATTAAACTTTCCTTCAATTAAATGAGAAATTTTCCGGTAAAATATATTAATATTGCATACGTACGTTTGTTGTATATACCATAGTTTGTACAGGAAAATATAACAAGGTATTTTTTGTTGGTTGAATCATATGCTGCCACCACAACGCTCCTTGGCAAATGCGCAATTGTAGCCCCTGCAATAAAATATGCTGGATTTTTAAACGAATTCAATCCAAATTTCTACACCGGGAATCTCTGAAATACCTACTGATGTTTTACAAACTTAATCCCTGGGTTATTTGGATCAAGAAATACATTAATGGAGTACTAATGTTACAGAATTTTCATAAGAAGTGTTTTGTTTGTTTAAGTAATTAAGTTAATGAAGAAGAAAATGCAGTCACGGATATTTACTATGAATCCTTCATTACTGTTTCGTGCATCTCTATTTCTTAATGAGGTAATTATCTTTATTTTACAGTAAACGGAAGTTATAGGCTGGAATGAAAATGGTGATTTATTTCAGATTAGTATATGATAATAATATACGAGCCTGAGACACCCGTGAATGTTGAGTCATATACGGTGAAATCAGCTGCGTCTCTCTGGTTGAATGCACCAGTGATCGTGACAGCAGTACCAGTGCTACAAGGAATGTTTAAGAGTGATTAACATCAGAATTTTCATACACAAGGATTAAATCATCAAAATCATTAGCTTTTACACTTTTTGTGCTTGCGTTGGTACTCACAGGGGTTTTTTCCCCGTTATAATCACAGAAGTAAGAAAGGGAGCTGTAGTGCTAGCAGTTGTGGCAACAAATTTAATGCAGTTCAATCCACCATGATAGGATGGGAAACGTCGGTGAACATACCAGGTTGCAGTCCCTGCTGCTGCTGTTGTGGTGAACTATTTAATAAATACAAGGATTGATTTACAGACTATACAGATATATGGTGGATGAGTTACAAGAAAATAGTATTTGACTGCGTGTGTGGAGGAATGTGATTATTCTGTGGACGCAATCAAATTCCTTTTTTTCACTGATTACATCAAAACACTGAAGGAGGTATGAAAGTGAAAGAACTAAGAGTTGTTTACCTTTGTAGTTTGGAATTTGAGTGAAACTTCTTTTAAGTCATGTTTATTTCCTTTTAGTAATGATATCCCACCTCGGGCTACCGGGAAATCGAAGGCTTCATGGCTCCCAATATTTGAACGTAGGAGCCCCATCCATCTCACTTAAGGAAAAGGAAAATTGTTCCTAACGATAATGTGTTCGATACAAGAAGGCGCCAACAAAGTTTTCCCATTAGAATACCATGCGCGAATTTTCGAATTTTTCTTATAGGCAATTTCCAGAATGACAGACAATTCAAAAACACGGTGCGGTCATTTATATGTAGTAATTATATAATATCAATTAAAATGCATGTGTGTATTTTTAAATGGGAGAATGTTGCACCCATCTGGCGTCAAATTCACACTCATTCCGGGTCTTTCCCTTCTCAAGACAGGGAACATCGTTCCTGGTGATCAGGAATCAGAAAAAAATCGAACTTTCCTATAAGGATACCTTGCGAGAATATTTGAAAATTTTTTTAAGGCATTTCCGGGCAGGATAGAGGATTCAAATTGAAGGAGGTCGTAGATAACGCGGTATTCTTTATATGCATGTGAACAGAGGTTTTGAATAAATTGCATAAACCGAATAAAGATTCTTATTTTGGTCAGAGAATATCGTTTTACGAGTCAAAATTCCGACGTTTCGGGCAAAAATGTGTCGAATTTTGCTGGTATAATCATATAATTCCCCGTGCTACGAAGGTGATCATTGAACTCGACTCCTATACAGTACGATAGCCCAAATTTTACTTTGAATTCAAATGTAGATTCATTATTTTTCATGCCAAATTCAGTAACTTCTGTTACACTTACCGGATCAACAGCGGGGTTTATTGGGTTAATTGTTGGACATGCTCCAAAGCCGATGACGTTTGCATCCGAGATCTGGTATTGGAGAGACAATATTAGAACTGCTCCCAAAATCTGGATAGCTTTTTCCTTAGATATGCTCATTTTCTACCTAAAACAAAAATGGAATTGTTTAGCACATTCCTAACTTAACACTGGCGAAACGACTGGTCTTAATGAAGGAATCAGGAAAAGATTAGTAAAGCCTTTGGTGAGAAGCGCATAGCTATGCGGGTGTGGAACATGTACCTTAAGAAAAGTGGATATCAAATGAAAGGCTTTCAGGATGGCGCAAAATGGGAGAAGTAATTTGGCTTGACAGAAAAACGAACGAGGAAATGCTGCAGATGGTTGGGGAGAAGAGTTTTAATCGAAGTTATTAGTAAGCATCGAGAGAGGAAATGCGTGGGTTAAATATTGGGAGGAGAGGGATTGCTAAAGGGAGTGATCGAAGGAAGAATGTCAGGGGAATGACGGAGGAATCAAAGACTAAAGATGGTAGATGACTTAAAGGGTGGGTTATCAAGAGGTGAAGAAACGACAACAGTTGGACACCAACAGTTCTCAACTGGACACCAAGATATGTGAAGAGACCAAGAAGAAGACCAAAGCACCGACGAAGCGGAAAGGGAAGGGAAATCACAATGTACATAAGAAATAACTTGGCAAAGAGAAGTTTGGGAGGCCTGCATCCGAAGTCGGATTGAAAAGGCTGATAATGATGATGATATAACTTATGGTGAAAAATCGGTCATAAAATTCTAAGTTTATATGTATCATTTATTTACGTAGTATTTATTCTAAGTTATATTCAAACACTTGTAAGAAAAGGTAATTTTGGCATTTTAAGAAATTTACTTTCTTTACGAAACGCTACTCGCGAAACACTCTACATGGAAAACAATTGAACGAATAGTGAATTCAAAGATTTCATTTTACTTCATGCTTTGAAATGTATCACAGTCTTTGGTCATCCATCATCCGACTTAAATGATTTGTTTCATCTCAGAAATAGATACGTTCCTGCAGTCCTTTTCTTTGCGTTTTTAGTATTTACTATCTCTCAGTGCTGTTCATAGCATAAGAAACATATTTCGATGGAGCGGACTGTTTATTTTATATTTCTATGCGGTGGGAAACCCTACGAAAACCGATGTCGCCTCTGGGAAACCTAAGTTCGATCCAAGCATTCCTTGCCAAATTTCCGCGATTGCACGAGGATTTGTTTGACTGAATTCATATCAAAATAAGATTTTGTAAAGAATATAAATCCTTAACAGCAAACTTGTAAATAGAAAAATATTGATAAACGGAGTGGAGTGTACGGACACGTATGTTTTGAGTAAAAGTGACCTACGAGAGATTGATACTAGGGACTAACAATGAGTGGAGCATTCATTGCGGTCGCGAGCGGCGCGGCGCCTTAACTCAGAGGTAAATCATGTTTTTTTAATTATACTTAATATCCGATTGCCGTTTTTATACTTTGACCACTTAAAGAAAAGTTAATGACAATTTCGGTCATATTTTTTTTTAACGCGGCAAAAGTGGATTTTTTTAGGTTAAAATCTATTCAAAAAGTTTAATTGCCTAAAAGTAGGTATTGTCTCCTAGAAATGGAAACAAATTCCATATTTAATGAATACACAGCTTAAGAGCTTTAGAATGAGCGTATTTAAAGCATCGTACGTTTTAAGCTCTCTGAGAAATAGGCGTTCAGCTGAGAGCGCGCGCGCCGGATTTCGAAGTTTTCTGCGAACTTTGTTTAGCCGCCATTTGGTAATTATTCGGATTGTTGGTCTAAAAATTGGTAAAGGTGACTTAATTGTTACTATCAATAATGTGGCAAAGTTTCAGGAAGATATAAAAATGTCATGTTTTTTTGTTCGATTTGGCGTGGAATGACCCAGATAGGAAAACTAAGATTAGAGAAATCATCTAAAATAATCACATATAAATCACAAGAAGACATACCAAAAATATCGTACAAAACAAAAAAGAACAAAAAGTTACATATACACATTAAGTGTCGTTAAGATACATATTTATATTAAAATGATAGTAGGAAGAATATTTTTTTGAAAATATATAAAAATAATACTAAAAATTAAAAGAATTACATAAAATAAGAATAAAAAACATTAAAAAATAAATTCTATAAGGTAAAATACAATTTAAACAGCATTCGATTATTAAGACAGCGGATTAGGTAGGGAAGGAAAATATTTCTGAAGGTGAAAGGGGTGGTAACAGAGGGTCAAGGCATTTCGTGATCTCAGTGGGGTAAGGGATTGAGCGTTTCAGTGCAATTAAGATCTGTTTTGGCGGCCAAGAGATAATTGTGACATTTACTCTTAAAGCTAATGATGAAGGATGAGTTTTGTATTCCTTGTGGAAGTGAGTTCCAAAGGTTACTAGCTGTGACTGTAAACGATTTGTGGAAAATTTCTGTTTTATGTTTGGGATCAAGAGTTTCTTGCAACAATATTCATAACCAAACAGACTACACCAAAAGATATTCAACCGACGCACTCTGGGAGAGGTCTTTATTAGTAAACTAAGTGTCCATCGCCGGATTAAACAGCTGTGTTTACTGATTCTACTTACAAAAATGAATTATTCAAATAGTGATACATATCAGAAGAGAAATTGATTCAGTAGAAGAATCTGCAATTGATTTTTAAATAATCAAAAATAAATAATGAAAAGTAATTAAACTTAGATCATCACTGTGCGTGAATATGCATATATACCTAAACGAGCTAATTTTCATATTTGTCACAAAAGATACATTTTCTCTCTAACGTTCCGAGTACAGTTAACTGCATATAATTTGGATATATCAAAGACTTTTCTCGTTGAGAATCAACGGGCAGCTCGTATATCCCAGAATATCCAATAATTGCAGATATTTTCAGCGTAATATCTGGTATCCTTTGATATTAATTATAAACTTTGCTTTTTTGGTGATCGGGGCTTTTCTCCCTTATTGCTCCACCAATACATATAAATGAATGAACATTTGAAAGAAAAGTTTTCAGGTTTCTGCTAAAAATAGTCAGACAAATGAAAAATTCAACATTTGTTAGACAAATTGAATTAATATTTTAATCATCGCGTTGCGGCCTGGACGAAAAAATGCCCGGGTTGCTATATACACATTATATTTGTCAACTTGAGTAAAATTTTGAGTGTAAACGAGTTTTAAATCGGATGAAAGAACCTATTTTCGGCCATAAAATGATTGAGGCAGTTTTAGCAATTAATATTGTAGTCTCCATGAACGAAAACTTCGACTTCGTACGCAACCACAATAGTTTTATAAGCAAGCCACATTGCATCTTGCGGGAACAGAACGAAAGCCAAGGGACATGAACATTGCCGATTATGAAAGTTTGCGTCACGGTTTTATCATGTGGTATGTTTGAATAATTTTGCATCATATTACTTCCCGATAGTATTAATTTAAGATCGACAATATTTAAAATTCGATTTGGGGTTATTTTTATTAGATTTTGGAGTATTCATAGAAAAAGTAAAGAAATTAACGACGAGTCATGCGATCAAAATAATTAGGTTGTCAAGTTGTTTTCCGAGTATTCAAATTTATTTTGGTGAAACTTTCGTCTGTTGCAAATTTTCTATATATCTAAACCTGATATCAAATGATTTTAAGGGTTTATATTTCACTCATTCAATAGATTATATTCCACAGTTAATCATATTTCTGAGTTAAGAAAAGTATGTCCTGCGATTTCAGAAAACTCACCATCACAGAATACAAGCGTAACGAAAGCCCAATATTATTCCCAATCGCTATCTTCGAAGCATAAAATATATTATTTTGCCACATTAACGATGTAAGATAAGTATTTAAAAATTATTATTAGCAAAACTTACTTTAATGATATTTGAGTTATTATACCCGAAATGGAATACGACTGAACACCATATTTATATGAGAGACTTTCAATAAATGCGGGGACAATGCTGCGCTTTGACAATGTAACACAATGTATGTTCGTATGAAAGTGTGACATATAGCTTACCCTCTAGCTTTCCTCTCCCGGATCAGATCACTGCAGACGAGTAGTAGTTATTTTTATATTTCAGGTATGTAGAGAAGAATATAGAAAATAAATAAATAACGTGGATGCAGAAGGTATGTTTCGTTGTTTTATCTTGGTTATTTAAGTGACAATTCATTGCCGGTATAAAAGGAAGTGGTTTTTATAACGACAGATTTAGGTAAAGCTGGAAGTGATATTTTGTATCTTTACCATAATTCATTTTGTCATAAATGCATTGAGTGAAATGAGATATTCGGTACAGGTTAAGATTCATGTATCATTATAGTGATGACGCGCAGTATTCGTGATTATACTGCTAAAAGAAAATTTTTAAAACATTCGATAACATTTATACCCCCATGTTTTCTAATATAATAGGGATTTTGTTTGGGTTCATGCGGTAAGACATTAGAAAACGCAAGGCTTTTTGTTTGGCCATTGAGTTTCGTTAATGGATGTGTAGATAGCGATATCTATCGCTACAAACGAGGTTTATCGAAACAGACACTGATAGAGAATATGAAGGTATGTATTTTTAGATATGTTTTAGTTTTTGTGTATTTTTTTTGAGGCAATTGGTGTTTGTTGATGTGTATTTGGGTGGGAAATTGAGTATCAGTCTCGTCTGCGAAAGTTTCGCACGGGGCAACTAGTATCTTTTATTCTTACTTTATCGTTTATTAGTTCGATTCATAATTTCATCTACGTTTACTTACGCACCCTGCAAGCCGCCTTTCGGCGTGTGGCAGGGGGTGCAAGCACCATGACTCTATTTGCCCAGTCGATTACTTTCGCGTATTGTTCTCGGAAACATGATTTCTTGAATCGACTGGTTCTAGAATCTATTTCTCTGATCCGTCTCGCAGTATCAGAACGGCCTATAAAGCAAGTAGGGCGCATAATATCGATTACATCTTCTATGAACGTACTCTTTCTGAAGTTATCAAGTATTTTTAATCTCTGACTGAGCCGTAAATCTTCTAAAGATTCCCATCCTGCCTCTTAAAGCATCTGAGTAACACTTACCGATTTATCATGTCAATTTTTAAAATTTTTTACAAAATGCCTTTCGTTGTATTAGCTAATCCGCGAATACAACACTTCAGTGGGGTCCCATACACTGCATGCATACTCGAGGTGAGACCTAAGCGCAAACTAACCAGCGCAAGGTAACATCGCTCGCTGACTTTTTCTTTGCTCCTACCGACTATTGTCTTGACGAAGCCGAGTTTCTTAAGAGCTTTTGCCCTCAAGTATCATGGATAAGGGTACCCCAAGTTAGGTTATTCGTGAGGGTTTTTCCAAGATATTTCATTTGATTTGACAGTTGAGAATGTTTTACGAATAAAGTTTATAAAGCTATACGAATTATCATTGGCAAAGAATTTTCTTTCGAAAGAGTTAACAACCGAACACTTGTCTGCGTTGAGATCCAATTGCCATTAATCGCACCATTTAACAATTTTATCTAAATCATTCGACAGGGTTAATCCATAATCATTACTTTTCATTTCTCTGTAAATTACCATGTCGTCCGCTAATATTCTAACTTTATTGTGAATGTGTTTATTAAGGTCGTGAATGTATACTAAGAATAATAATGGTCCGATTACGCTACTCTATGGGACGCCCGATTCCACTTTAATGAGGTTGGAACTGATACCATCCAATTTATTCAGCTTATTACTTCTTCATTGATACCCGCAAGCTTTAGTTTCTATGACAATTTATGATGTGGGACTTTATCGAACGCTTTACGAAAATCCAAAAATATCGCGTCGACTCGTCTTTTACTTTTGGCAGATTTCAAGATATCGTGAATTAATAACGCAATTTTTTCGCAAACGCAATTTAAATACAAATGCAAATTTGCTCCCTTATATTGTAGGCATATACTGTCTCTCATCGTAAAAATAAAGGCAATACTTCGGGCGAAAATATAGCACAGGCAGTTGGTGCCGGATAGATAGCGGTAAAGGAGTCATCACGGGCGGGGGTTTCCCTGTCCTCCTTCTGCCTCCTCCTTTTACTCAGCCTGGAGGGACTAGACAAGAGCGGTGCTCAAGAAAGAGGACACTGGAGTCCTGGGGGAGGCCATTCTAATATTGAATACTAAGTTGGAACTGCGGGGTAGAAAACATATAAATCTAATTGTGAGAACTCACACTCCCTCCCAGCCGTCCATTGCCAGTAGATGATCCATTATCTGCCAAACATTAGAGCTACTTGACACTAAGAGTTGTACAAGAAGTGAAAAACTGTGACTTGACTGGGACTCGAACCCAGGTCTCTCACATTCCGGGCAGGTGTTCTAACAACTGAACTATCGAGCCACCCCTCTTCACTTCTGCAATCGGGAGCTTTTTCATGTTTACAGAAGTGAGGAGGCGTGGCTCGATAGTTCAATGGTTAGAACACCTGCCCGAAAAGCGGGATACCAGGGTTCGAGTCCCAGTCAAGTCACAATTTTTCACTTCTTGTATAACTTTGGATTTAGTCGCACATCTTAATGTGGTAAGTTAAATTTCATTTCCATAATTTGCGTAACACTAAGAATACCCCGCCTCCCCCCGACCCTGTTCGAGCTCAAGTCACACCCGAAGACACAGCAGTGAATGCGATTTTCTCCTGGTCGTGTTATGATAACTTCGCAAAACGATTCCTTGCAGAAAGAACATCGGCCGGGGCTTCTTCAAATTCCTTCTTGCGCAAAACCACCCCGAGTTATCCCCGAATAGGGACTACCTTCCGCTCGTTGGGCCTCTTGGCCGTCGACTCCGCCGCCCGCGATGACCCCTTTTGGACACCCGAGGTCGCTTCCCCGCTCAGGTGACCACAAGTAGCCAATTTGGTGCGGTGACCCGTTTACCCCTACATTCGAGAGCAAGCTTTCTGAATTCTGCATTTATTCCGCATTCTCTGTCAGAATGGACTTGAGACGAGTGATCCTCAAAAAGAGGAAACGAGAGTCATGGGAAATGCTAATCCTAACCATAACTACTAAGATGAGTCGGAGCGACGGGGTACGTAGAAAACATCCAAATTTAATTGTATGTTCGTGAAAGCGCTCGATGAATACGAACGCGGTCGGAATAAGTTAATCTAAACTGACGCTTAGGTTTGATTTGGTGCTAACAGCCCAACGGACTAAATCTGTTCAAAAACCCCGGAAAAAGAATATATATCCATACCCCTTACATGAATAGAATGTTGGGTTTCCTAAGAAAACACCGTAAATATCTTTTTGCTCGAAATATAAGTACTTCACACGCAGATATACGATTGGACAATAAATTAGATAAGAAATCTCCCCTCAAACATAAATACTGTACGACGATTGATGAATTTCTCAAGTCAAGAACGACCCGAAGTTGATTACAATTCTCATGTTATTCTTGACCTGGCAATGAATGGCCTAAGGTTGATTGAACACTATCGCAGAAGTAAATTTAATTTTAATAGAAGAGTATTATTGATTAATTTAATAGAAAGAAAGTCCATTAATTTCTTTCTCCTCTGTTACAAATGCTTCAAAACAAAATTTACTCTCGCACTGAATGGTAATTGAATATTTAAATCCATTTCCAGTATTTTAGCTGTCTTACTTTATGATCTTAATTCTTTTTAATATGATAATGTTTAAATACTTTTTAGGAAACGTAATTTCGTTTCCCGAGAACGGAAATAACTTCGAGAACTGATGGATTAGTACATAAGATAGAGTTCCCGTTTCTGCGTCACATAGTTGGAAAAATTCATAGCTAAGCCAAATAGCACTGGAAAAGTTTTTCAACATGGTTAAATTGGCAAGAGCACTCGCCTTTAAAATAGGATTGGTTCCCGATATCGAATAATCCGTTTGTCGGTTCCCGATATTGAATAACTAGTTCACGCTCACTTGTCCTTTTAGTTTCCAGCAATTTTGGGAGTCACTGAATGACGCATAAATCATAATAGTAGTATAGCCAAAGAATGCTTCGACAGCTGAGGTAAGTTTGCACATGGGCTCCCTCCGGGAAGCGGACCGATGACCACTTTCACCAAAGTCGAACGCGCCACCTTCTTGGCTATCCGGGTGCCCTAACGCATAAATCGAAACACTTTTCACTAAAAGGCGAATTAACACTTTTTCACTACGTCCATGGTACGATATAGAGGGAGATGTATCAATGTCTACTGGTGAAACATAAAGAAATAAAATACGTACCTTACGCGAGACGTTTTGGGTATGGTGTATCCTCAGCCCTTTTGATTCGATCTTTTATATATAATCTCTTGGAACCGCCGCCGCTCATATTCCCACAAGTAACTACTTCGACGCATGCGCAGAATTCGTCGTGTATTTCGGAGGGCTTGAAATGAACCGTGAGCAAAACGAGTTTCGCCCCAAGGGAAACTATTATTTGGCAAATTTCGAATGCTTAATTCGACTGTAGGTCGAGAACCTCTGAACATGATAACTGTTGCCATTAACCTTCATGTACGCATCTACTGGTAGCTGAAAAAATATAAATGCAAAGAATAGGCGTCATCAACCCTCTGGATATGAAAATGAGTAAATCGATCATGGAGGTGAGGTGAAGTCAAAGAAATAAAAGGAAGTGATTGATTATCTTTTAGGAGTAAGTTTTCTCTTGCGGACCATGCATCGTTATGCTCATCAAATTTATCACTACCTCACTCTCTTTGAGCTTATGTGTTTACTAACCATCACGTTAAAAGGGTGGTGTTAACGGTATGGTATTTTAGTATTTAGAACACCTCTACGAAGTTCAGAAGTTCTGGCTTCGAGTGCTTGTAATTTCGATTTTCTAACTTAATTTTCTTCTTTTAAGTTCACCCATTGATTTAATTTTGTGTAGTAGTAGTACTAGCAGTAGTAGTATTAAAAGTTTTTCGATAGCTGAGGTCGTTTCGCAGCTTGGTTCCACTAATCGAACCCGGGACCGCCTTTGCCATAGTCTAACGCGCTGCCCTTTTTTATTTAGCTGTTCGGGAGCACACCTATTTAACATATTGGTCAGCGCCTTGCGTCTTAGCAGAATGTGAGAGCACCTAATGAAAATGGGTTAAATAATGCACATATAGATATTAAGTTATTTTATAGGGTTATACTAATATTTATTTATTGGAACCTTTATTAGGCGAGGTTAGACCCGAGTGGGCCTCTCTTCCACCTAACCTCGTATGAAGATACATGGTTATAAAGATGTAAAATAATACTAAGAGAATAAAAAAGAGAAAGAAAAAAAATACGAAAAAGAAAGATTTGATTTGTGGGAAAAAATCTCCATAACTGAAGGTTGATTGAGAAAAAACCCACAGTGCGGGAAAACACCCACACAAGAAGGGGGCGGAAAAAACCCGCGAAAACACAGTGAAAACATAAGAAATAAAATAATTTTTAAAATTCAAAAATCATGGAGAAAAGTACAAAAAGTAAAGTAAAAAATATAATAGTTTGAAGACCATAAATATTTATGGGCACCAAATTAAGTATGTAAACAACCAATTATTTTTCGATTTTCCAGCAGATGAAGAGGAACATTCTTACATAAGTCTTGCTTCGAAGCAACCAATAAGCTAAATATCAATGAAATACCCCAAAGAGAAACGGACTTGCATAAAAAAGTCTGATGGGACCGGGAATCGAACCCGGGATCTTCCTCTATCCTGGAGGTTGCTTTGACCTTCACCCATTCCATGAATCAAGTAAGTGTACTGTATTTTCGATAAGATTATTTATCTGTTTGCATATGCTCTCTTACGACCTAGAGGGACTCTAACTCTTTTTGCTTGGAAAATTTACTTATGATTCGCCTTGAATGTATCGCATCCGTAATTTATCTATGTTCAAATGGTGCGAGTATTTCTATTTTATTGAACTATCCCATTTTCATACATTTCCGGTATAAAAAGGGTCTACTCAAAAGCAGCAATTCTCATATTTCTTCTTTTCCACATCTTTATAATGCGAACATTTAACGGCTTAACGTCGGTTAAAACAAACTCATTTAAACCTGGTTATGAACAGTATTCCGTTTGTTATCACAAGATATATATAAATATAATATTCAATCAAATGTTAAACTATAGGTCGTTCCACGTTTAGTTGACAGTTTTACGGCGCACGCTGTTGTCAAACTTATTCTCTGTCCGCTCACCTACTGATAACCGCGCCAATTTTGAATTGCTTACCGTACATGTTAAGAATGAGTATATTGAAAAGCTCAAATAGTTATATTTTGTAAAATAAAGGAAGTATTTAAAGTTCGTATAAGGTCCGAATTCGATTAACAATTTAATTTCTTTAGATTGAAAATTTTGGTTATAATAATGCGTTTTTGGCAAGCGATTGGCAGTATAATCTGTCTTCAATCCTCTTTCAAAAGGAGAAATGTAATTGTAACATGAGAAAGATTAGTAGGTAAAACCTAAAGTATTAGGAAAAAAGAGAATAACGATGTGCTTTAAAGAATTTCCGAAAATTTTGAATGTTCTCTTTTACATAAGCGACAACCATTTGATTAGAATTTCAAGAGTAGTTACCATGTAACGCATTCTTACCGACACTTAATCATGAAGTTACTAATTTGAAGAATAATAGAATAATCGCTGTATCACTTTTTTTGGAGTGCAGATCACTTAACTCAATTGATCATTACTCTTTCTGGAGATTATTTACTCGTCTAAATAATAATCTTGACTTATCTAAGTAACAGAACCAAATAAAAAACGAAATATTCTTCCTGCAAGAAACTAATAAATGCTATAAATAAATACTTCTCTTTTCCCTACGGTATTTCTTTAACTGCCTCTGGTAATTGTGACGCCAACGGATTATGTCGTCTCTCTCGATGAGAATGCTATTCCTGCCCCTCCGTTCGTAAACGAAACCGATATCAGTCAGCAGTCGGTACAGTGTGATTCTTTTAAAGTTAGGTAAATCGCTGTCCATATTCACCGAGTTTAATATTGTTTTCAAAGTCGGAGGAATATTTTGAGCGAACAGTTCATGCACTTTCCTTCTCACTCCCGATCTCACGAAATCATCGAAAGTAACATTTCTAGCAGTTTTATATAGGGTACAATTTTTCTAGTTTTTGACGGAGTCACCAACGGGCCTCTTGATGCTTCTTTTCTTATCCTGTATATCGTCGATTGCGAACATCCAGTGGCTTTTGCGGCCTCCTTGCAGGCTTCGGAAACACTGAGAGAATTGTTAAAACAGTTGAAGACGTTATAAACTATTATCCGTTCAAGGCTTCTCAACTTCTCTCCCTTTCGCATTCTTTTCTCTTCAGACATAGTGACCGCACGAGGTGAAAAGCGATTCACTTATGAAGAATCTTCACAGTTTAACTAGTTATAAAGGCACACCACTTCTATACTCTGAGAAAGCTCAAGAAAAACTATATACTATCCGTCATCCCTCACTTTGCGAGCATCACGATAGAAGGATAGCAACCGTTGCAAAGTTTGCACATATGTTTTATGACTTGACCGACAGTGATGGTTCTACCCTAAGCGCAGCTGGATTGTTAACCGTAATAATTAAATTAATTAAATAAGGAATGGCACGCACCTCTGAAGAGAGGCGCGTGCCATTCTTTCAGTTGCAGGAATTTTTCTGAAAATGTAAATAGAAAGTGTTATTTCTTTTGGGAAAATTCATACGGAGAAGCCGAACAACAACAAAAATTGTTGAGATATAGACGTTTCATCCGGCTGAGGAATTAATTATTCTCGAGTTAAAAAATAATACGCTATCCGGTAAAAGAAATTACCTCAGCGTACTTGAAAAATATTGGAAAGCCTTCAGTATTACATTTCGAATTTATTACCATCTCAAAAATTAAATATTTGATCTCCACAGGAAAGGACTGTGACATACCTTGATCTGTTTAAAATTCCGATCAACTTATGGTAAAGTGGCCAAATTTTCCTTTGAACAATTAATTAAAATATACATTTTAAAAGAATAAATATGAATATGATATATTCACGACCAATTCATATATATTTATAACTGTAAGAATCAGACTTACACCTCATTCTATTCAAGTTATAACCTTAAAAATGATCCATGTTCGCCGGATGTCTTAGAAATTCCGAAATAGGAAATTCTTGCCAAGAGAATGGCTTCTGGGCTGCAGCATGACCAAAGAAAGGTTTTTGAATACAAGGTGGAATTCTTCAAAGCTTCAGAACGTATGAGGACATATCTTTTCGATTTCCCGTGAAATGGTCCGTTTTTCCTTCATGCTTATCGCCTATTCAAGGAAAGCGGACGGCAGTACTGGGAAATTTTGGAGCGCGGAAAAATCTACAAATTGAAAACTTCATAAATCCCTTTGTCATCAAGATAAAGTCCTCATTCCTTCACTAAAAATATATTTACACTTTCAAATTTCTTACGCAAAATGTTGGTGGGTATCTCTTACAAAACGAGAGTTAGCTGGCGATGGATTGTTGGCTTGCATAATTCGAAAATTTCGGTTCATAGAATCTTAAAAATTTTATAAGAGGCGTTCAAACCAAGTAATATAGAACTATAAGTTTACCGGTACGGAAAGTAAGGTAGTAAGATATTTATGTGTTAATTTTGTGTCGAATGAAAGAGCGCTTTGCTCACAACAGCGTGATAAAGATAAAGTAAGAAATTCGTCTTTCTGCGCGAAAATGTACAGGAATAATTTGTATCAATTTTATTTTTTTAAATATTGAAAAATAAATTACACCACTCGATGCATCCTTTACTTCTACATTAGTAAAGAATTTTTAAATGATAAAAGCAATTTTTCGCAACGTTTGACAACATCGCGCCTTGCTCCTTACGGGGAAATACACAGGAAACGATTCTCCATAAGAACGCTGTACTGTCAACTAAACGTGGAACGTGCTATAGAACAACGAGTAATCAAAGACAATCGGGCTGGATGACCTGGGACCCTGTTAAGATATTAGTTTCTAGAATAATTGTTTGGTAACCAGTGGAAGAAATATAAATGTTAACTGAAGGAATAACTATTCACTTATCCAGAAGTTGACTCTAAGGGAAGTTATTGATGGAGAAGTCTGCTGATTCCATGAATAATAATATTGGAGGTAATTCAGAATGGGAAGCAAAAAATATTTTCCCTACTTATTAACCATTTACGAGGAAATTATCACTGTCTTACGGCGATCTTTAGGTCTTTTTCATTTGATAATATAATATCATATATTATAACATCATATATTATAATATCATATATATAATATCATTAATTTATTAGTCACATTATAAATTCGATTTAGTACCTAATTTTTGTGCTTTTTTCGTGCAAACGCAATACTACGGATTCCATGCTTCTTGCAAAAGGTTTTAGTAACTTCCATTCATTGCAGTTAGTCATTTTTTCTCTCTTTAACTAATGAACCTAAGCAGAAATGAAACCTTCGCAACTGCGAACTATCGCATAGAGAATAGTTTTTGGCCATACGTTTACGAAAAAAGTGTCAAGATATTCTCAAAAATTTCGGAATCAATTACCATCTTTCTTTGTATATATATTAGGTAATGGAAAGTATTATAAACGTAATTGTTCCATGAGTGCGTGGTGGAATCAGGGGCCGTTTTAACATACTGAATAGTACTTCCCCAGTTGAAGTGTTTCTTATAGGAATCCACGGGCTGAAGGCAAAGCCAAGCATTTTAGAATTAGTAAAAGTCTTATGAAACCGCGATATCCCATCCTACAACCACGAAAATATTTTTTAGAAAATAAGGTCAAACGAGGAGAATTTTGGAGTTATCGAAAGAAAAATGCAAAGACGAATCCGTAAGATATATAATTTATTATTAGAAATTGAGTTGCAGATAAGAAACAAAGTGAGAATATAGGATTAAGAGCAATGGTATGAATACCATCGCCAATGGGAATGGTCATAGGAAGCCATGTAAGAGGGCACTCTAAAACATTTACGTATGAAGACAGGTATATAGGGTGTTTGAAATTTTTGGAGGGGTTCATCGAAAATAAACGGAAGCATTTCAATGGAAGGAAATGTTACGGTTAAACTTCCTGGGTAATTTCGAAGCCGTTCTTTTTGCCCACTCCATAACCATCGAAGTATCTGGAGAAAAGGAAGGCCACGCCCCCCAGTGCCCTCTCCCACTTAACTGCTTCACAATCCTGTGTCAGATCTTGTTACCTCATTTTTGCGAACCTCTTTCACTCGTGCATTTCTCTTTGCAGTTGGTCAGAAAAGCCCCATCCCGCGCGCTCTCGAGGCGATCTCATCTTTTTATCTCTTTTAAATGGTCCATTCGCCCCACTTATTCCAAAGAGATGCTGCTCATGAAGCGAGAAATTAAATCTATATCCTTGCATCTCATGGAAAATTGGTGGTGCCTAGATGGTTGTTCACTCTGTGCAATGAGTAATCTTTCTCCAAAAAAAAGACGAAGAGATGCAAGCAGATGTGCATAATTATATTCACACCAGCTTAACGCATTCTTTTCAATGACGCTTGTTATGTCTGGGTTTTGCCGGACCCGCAGCCACTGAATTCAGCTACCCATATTTATCTCGATGCTGGGCGTGTACCCCCACCGGGAATCGAACCCATGAGTGCTTTCACCAAATTCCCAATTTGTTCTCTGGGGGCGAAATCCTCTGCGGTTTTAGCTAAAGGTTTACATTAAATTTTCCGAATTTAGGGTGCTTCTGTAAAACACATCTACAAGATGTATACGAATACCTTTAGGGAAAATGTTCTCCGAGATTGGAAGAATGTATGGACGGAAAGAGAGGCTTGCGTATACTGAAAGAGGACTGTTGTATGAACTAAATGATGAAGTAATAGAAAATATCAAAAACATTATTAGCCCAAATTGTATTATTCTCTGAAGTGCAATTAATCTGAGCCAAATAAAGTAAGGTTAACCCCGGTTAAGCCGTTTTTCAGGTGACCGAGAGAAAACCGCGTTCTAAACTAAGGTATGACAAATATAATTTTATTTTATGTTGTAGAGGAAAGAAACAGTTTTTTGACTCTTTAATTGTTTGATAAGTGCTTTACATTTTAAAACGGAAAGTGATTTTCCTTAGTTTGATTTATTTGGCACAGGTATTGATACGATATTTAGAAAGTACCGAACTATTGCTGCGTAATACTGGTTGCTTCCTCGCCATATTCTTGAGGAATGATCAGCTTTTCGGTGAAAGAGAGTGTCTTCCTTTGTTCCAATTTCAGTGCCCTGACATAAGACTGCCGAGGAAGAAACTGTAGAGGAGATATCGGCTCTGACCTAGGAATAGAGAATGTTCTGCTTCGAAATATCTTCATTTTCTTCTCAAGAAATTAGTCATCACAGGAAAGCTAGAAGAGAAGAGAAGATGATGATGTAAAGGTTTTTGTTTTATATTATAAATGTATTGCAGTGCATCAGGGGGCGAGAAAAATCCGCCTTATAAGCGGGTAGCAGAGCGTATTAAGCGATATTTTACAATATGTTTCGTCGGAATGGGACGGGACCGAAAGAAAACCGCTTATGGACAGGGATAGCGTCTTGAACGTGCAATTTTAAACGGGTTTTGCTGATTTCCCTCCGCCTTATGGAGGTTTTATGACTTTGAATTTTATCCTCTAAAAGTTCTTCATGAGACTGAAGGGAGCGCATTACCATCAACTGCTATTTAATTTTAATACCTTATAACTAGTGATGGTACGATTAATCGGAACGGAATCTCGTACCGGAAATATCGAAACATCTCGGGTAACAGAGTTGGCATCCGATTCGGAGGAATTTTTAACCCGTTTTCCGATTACAAAAACGATTCTGATTCTTTTTTTCTTTTATGATTGGAAGCTCAATTGTTACAGATAAATAGTTATGATTGTAAGTAAATGCAGATTTATGTGAAGATCGATTTTCAATTTTAGAAGATGAAAAATAGGTAACTTTGGCTTCAAGTTAATTGTAGAGAGGAGAATGCAGAAGGATATAGAGTAGTTTTGATTACCTCGTAGGCTCAAAAAAGCTTTCGACAATATTTAACAGTACAGAATACCGCAACCTTTGTGTATGTACTCCAGGTACCCACCAAGGTACATTTATGCATGAATATTGAGTAAATCTACTTATCCTCAATAACTGTTTTTGCTAGCTTTTCATTCAATTGACCCAGAAATATCTGCTTCTGGTTGTTTTTTTTGGTCATACTTATTTTTCTTTACATATTCGATGGGAAGCGAGTGTGCTCACGTTTATCATGTTGAAATATTATTACTATCGGCAATCCAAAAGTACGACGATAAGTGGCTTATCTGTTCACCATCTGCCAGTGTCAAGGCCAGGTTTATTTTCCCTACATGTACTTTGAAATAACGAGAAGCTTCAGCTGAGAGTTATTATTTACAGCCATTAAACCATGAGTGAAATGAATCAGAAATCATGTTTGGATTAACCTTTTACATGGTTGGTCTGAAAAGTTTCTGACATTTCGCCATTTATCGACATGTTTTCTGAAAATTCTCGGAAGATTTCTGAAAAATCTGTGGTCGGAAACTTTTCAGACCACCCTCGTACTTAGTTTAGTATATTTGAGTAACCGATTATTTCCCTTATGGAATATAGAAGGACATTGATACGTTTCTTGAAATCCTGACGGAAATGAAAATTCCTTTCTTAATTTATTCGGTGCCATCGTACTTGAAATAGAAGACTTATTACTCTCGAAAGTACCTATCTTATGCTCTACAAATTTCGTGAGAGTGTTTGGCAAGAGGTAACGTCATAAAATAATTGTCCATGGAAATATTTCTACTACTTTATCGGAACGTGGCGTCAAGGTATTTCATTACTTCACTACTATCTCGTAGCAGTGGTAGTAGATTAGGATAAACTCCCTCATTTATCTCCGGAATATTACAAGTTTTACCCATGCTAATTATGCCATCCAATGGATAAGAATTTTTAGAATCATAAATCCACAAAATCTTGATGCTGTATCTAGCTGTCTTTGAAGGATTGCACTGCGTAAAGAGTGAATGACTCCAGAAAGAATGAGTATGAAATAAGTTGGTATACTGCTTATCTTTTCAATGAAATAAGAGAAGAAAATTATAATTCTCAACGAAACATTAAACATAAATCACATTTGAACGTTGTATTCTACCTTTTCTCTTAGCCCTCGGTTTTTACCCAATAACTCCAGTCTAAAACGATAGGAATTTATTGTACATACTTCTGAAGGCTTCAATTATTAACACTTCAAATTATTTTCTAAGAAATTACAGATGGTCCATGATTTTTGCAATTAAAAAGTTGTTTATAAACTCAAAATAAAAGTTTTAGTAAGATTTTAATAGCTTTTATTTTTAATAGTTCGTTTCACTCTCCTGGTCTTCTTCCTTGCATTTCATTTTACTGAACTCAAAACCTCCACAGCCGCTCTGCAAACATCTTCACTTTTTCTCTATTGAGGAAAGGCAATTTGTATTTTCCTTAATTTGATTAATATGTGGGACGCCAGTGCTATGGCTAAAAATCCTACTAAAAGTTACGATGAGTTAAACTGCTATCTTTAGGGTAGCCATCTATAGGATACATTTTTCGCGCTACTCTGAAGAAGCGGATACTCTGGATAAGAGGATATCTTCTCCAGAGGATAAGATTGGGTTTGTAGAAACTAACCAGTGGCATCATACATCATAACTACACTTCGGGTCCATGACAAACCACCATACGATAAAACGCCAAGAACGTAAATACCCTAACGAAAAACTCCACATTGATGAAAGTGTGCATTGACCAAACCCATTGTACACATTTATGAAGCTTTTCAGGCGAAATTTGACCAAAATGATCATAGTCATCATTTCGAACCTTTTTATATTTAATGAAAATGATAATAAAACGACTTCATTAGGGCGAGATTAAGAATTGATAACGTCACTTCCTATATTTAACCCTTCGTCACACAAAATTCACTCCATAGAGAGTACAGGACAGTTACCGCTGAAGAAAATTTACCTTCTCGGTAAATTTTCTTCAGTGAAACAAGTGCACTGAAGAAAACTACTTTAAATACCTAAGATTAAGAATCACACATTCGGATGACCTTGAGCATTTTTTAGGAATTTATTCATATGAATATAGGGAAATACAAACCCAGTACGAGTGCATCTTTATTTGCATATTATTGTATTCGATGACAAAATATACTCACAATCTTACACTCGTGGTTAGTTTAAGTAAAAATGAAATCTTCTTGAAATACGTATTTGACAGTACATCCATTTCTTTATTAAACAACTCTTTATTGCTGTACACCCTTGAACATACTACGTACAAACTGTGCTTATTATATAATTGATTAAGGTAAAAGTAAGGATAATCAGGTATTTGGAAGACGCTTTGGCCCTTGAGTTGAGCAATTTCGCCTAGATGGATATTTCTGTCGAATAATAACATATTTCCCTCGCGAGAAAAACTATAATAAAGTCAAGTCATAGATGTGTTTCCTATTAATATCTATGAACGTTAATAAAGATATTAATTTTATTTAATTCTATTGTTATATGCGATACTGAAATCTCGCCTCCTTTATTCTGATGGATAGTTATTCCTCGACAAAGGTCCTTCCTCGAGAAGAAATTGGTATATTGGAGACGTGCTGCATGCCATCAAGATAGTAATCTATCTCAGTCCCACAAAGAATCAAAATAAAATATGTAGATATCGCCCACCGGTTTGGTGGGCTGTTCAGCTCCGTTAAGGCTCTAAGCGGGCTGCTCATCACAGGGCATAGGAAAAGAATGATTTCGCGCATGCGTGATAGGAGTCTGGGGCTGCAACAGGACGAATAACAAGAGAGTATAAAAGGAATATTAGATCTTCTTCACTTTTGCGTCTGAAACCACCACCAGGTTACTGAGGTAAGTCACCGTCATTGATAGCACATTCTGTCCTTCCGCGTAATTGAAATCGAGGCAGTATTCTAAAAATTGAAGTTAGAAATGCAATTAAAATGAATTTGCCTGATTTTCAGGGATGTAAAACTCATTGATTGCGATTGATCTATGATTTTTATACGTTATAACGAAAGATTTTCATGTCAGCCGCCATCAGACGTTGAATATTTCATTTCAGCAACTATAATTAGCGTTTTATTAGAAAAATATAAGGAGCTACAATCTTCCAGTCACCCAAACTTTTCGCTAATTACCTATTTTAAAGAGAAGTCGATCAGCTCCTTAGAATATTTTCATGACTATAAATATATTTGCTCTTTCCTAATGATCGTGAAGTATATCTTTCCCCTTCATCACAAATTAAAATAATAGTTTCTAGCGAGATATCTACCAAGTAATGATGTGATATATGTGAAGATATATATTACTAGGTACGGACTGTTTATTTTTGCAGATTGCTTATAAAACCGGATGAACTTCAATCTACTTTTCCTGATTTCTTTTTACGGAAGTATTATACGTCCCAGAGGAGATCCTTCGCTTCAAGACATTTCTAAATAACAGAACTGCTTCTTCAAATGGGACTTCCTATGAGAAATATTTTCTTAATCCTGGTGGTAGTTGTGCATCTTGCTGTCCACACTAAGGGTCAAATTGAGGGTATTGGTGAATGTCCAGCAATCACCCCAAGTACGGCAGCTGTCGCTACCACGGTGAGTGTATACATTCTTCAGCGGCATTAAAAAGGAGACAATGAATTATCAAAAATCTGCCTTGTTGTAGATTGTACTATTGTGACCGGATACAGCCACTACGAAAAACCCTCATACGAGTTGATACTTACAAGACGATACTGACCCGACAAAACTCACACCATAAAACATTACTGTTATAAATTCTCACAAAAAAACAGCCCAATAAGATCACATCGTGACCGGACGCAAGAAAATAACTCGCGAGACAAAACCCTGCATAGCGAAACAACACGGACATAAATGCCCACACGAAAACAGCTCATGTTGTTAAAAGCCGACATTTTGAAACCCCATAGAACGAATACCAACTTGAACTAATTTCCACATTGGATAATGTTTACATCGACAATTAAAAAATTAAGATTAAGAAGCAAACTAAGATGTTAAACGTCATTATTTCTGAATAAAAGTTATAATTATTGTTGTAGTTGAAATTATGCTGTCATAAGTTAAATACCATAGTATTGTCGTAGTTCGCTTATCTCGTTTAATGTTTCTTAGGAAGTGAAAAGGATAAAATCAAACGCGAGGTATTAATTAAAATCGAATGCAGAATGTCCCGAAAAGGGCTCGTTTTACGTTTTTCCCTGAGTCCTAACACATTTTCCTATTCTGAAATTGCTCGTTTTAATGTCAAATTTAACTTATAAACGCAAACTTTATCGACGCAAAAGTCACTGTGTCAATCAAGGCAACAGTGGAAGTAGAAAAATCACAAAACAGAATAGTACCCACGTATATTAGCTGTGCTACCATTACTTGAGTAATTGATGTAATTAATTGGAAGAAAGGGTTACCTATACTTTTATGATAATGTTTCCACGAATAGTTCCTTACTTTCTCTCAACTCATGATACTTATAATATGAAACCATGAACCATTATAATTTAAACAATACATTTAAATAACAAAACATTTTAATTTACTAAAATTTATTTTTTACATGTATTTTGTTCAATAAACATATTTGTGGTATGGTTTCCATATTCTTAACCAAATGACGGGTGATCAGATGTATGTCGTACCACACGTGTGGTCCATAGAGACATAACTAGAGAAGGTAGATTCTTCCACCGGATATTGAGAAACAAGTTTCGATAATAGAGAAAAAATCCGTTAAAACATTCATAGGCAAACTCAAACCCACGCCTGCCATAAAATTTCTATGGTCCTTTTTATTGCCTTCTAAGATCGACTCAGCTTTCCCAACCCCGGAAATGTCCTCTTACGTTTTGAATGCATTTAAAAGGCCTTCTGACGGTAACTTCCTCTTTTGTTAACTTATTACTTTATTTTTTATTTAACTACTCAATGTACTAGTGTATATCTTCTTTAAATTTTTATATACTACAAAGATCCATACCGTAGGTTACGAATCAACCCTTCATTGTAATTGACGGCCTCGGTGGTGAAGGCCACTTGGTTGTCCAGCCGAGATTCTAGGAATAAAAACCCAGTTCAGAAAATAGTTGCTCATATTTTGTCGTGGTTCTTAAAAAGCCATCGGTAAGGACGGTCTTGTGAAACTAAAATCCATCCAATCAACACATTATCACTGTTTTCTCACATATGCTACAATACTATCAAATTCTTATTATCATATAACGGACTACAAAAAAAGTAAGGTATAGCGCCATCTGTTATTAATGGAATTACAAAACCGCAAGAGGTGAATTACAAGCGTAACAAATAATTTCAAAGATAGCATAGTTTCAATTAATCACAGCATCGCTACAGGTTCCAGCTAGAAAAAATTCACCACCAAAATCATCCACAAATATTAGGAATCTATTCTTTCTCAGTCTAGAAAGTGATTGTAATTACAAACATTGATTGATAAACCAATGAGCAAGGTTGGAAAATCGCTCAGTCATATTACCATAAAAGAATGGAATAAATTACATAATGAAATTTTAAATCACTTTCTTACAATGCTTAAAATGCTTAAGAATAGAGTTAATGAATATGGGTGATAAAAATCAAGTGAATTTTATTTTATTTACGGTTTATCCATCTATGTTTCTCATTTATATCTTTTTCCAATTTCGCTCTCCTGTCTTCTATTTTAAATATTTCCATCATAATGTTCATACGTCTGTACTGCTGCTCTACGTTATCACTGCTACCTCACTTTTTGTTGATTTTAATGCGAATTGTTCTAATAATATTCAATCGAATATATATTTAAAGGGATTTTTAATATGGAAATTTAAATTCACATAATTTTCAATTATATTTCAGACCGTCACTGATAACACCTAACTTAAAGTTGTGGAATGAGGCAAATATCTAACGGAATAAAACCTTAGTAACTTCTAGAGGACGATTTAACACGGCCGTTCTAAGTGATGACATCTTCCTTTGCATTGTGCCTGAGGACGTCAAAGCGAAGACGACCGGTCTTATTAAATCTTTCTGCCGAAGTTACCATTCCTGCTCATAGATGTACATGTATTTCGAGCTCTATATCTAACTCATATGTTAGAGCAAAACTTACCTTATTTTTGCAGTTATCCAGTACATGGTATCTCTACGCGAAATACTTCTCGATTAAGGATATACCACTAACATGCACCACCTACACTTTTAGTAATCCAGGACCGAATAATGAAATCTATCTCACCGTAAATGGAAGGACCTACTCTCCGTAAGTACCGTTCTATTTTATTGTGACTGAAATTACCAAAACATACACCAAAATTTCGTGCATGAAAAAGTCGCGTGCATCAATTCGACCTATAAAAATTTCAAATGTTCAATACTTATATATACTTATACTTATTATACTTATATATATATATATATATATATATATATATATATATATATATATATATATACAGTGGAAGATTGAGTGATTAAATTTCTTCTGAAAATCTAAAACTTCACCTCAAGTTTTAACGTTTCAACCGAGTACTTAATTTCTAGGAACAGAAAATTTGTATCATTGCTCGATTTTTAAGTAACTATTAAGTTTCGCTCGTTGTTTTCACAGGATTGGATTAGGATTGCCAGTAACTATAAATGGTGTACTCACCCTGTCAAATCCATTCAGCTCTTACAACGTGGTAGTCTATGGGTCACGTAAGTTTCGCTAATATTCGTTTTGTGCCTATCATAACAATATTCGGATCTGTAACAGCGAACATATTACTTTCCTATATAATTAGTACGAAAATAATCGATCAAACAAAGTAATTAAAGAAGGAAATTTAATTTATTAAGATAAGTTATAAAGGCTAAGAAAAATTTGATGAAAGTCTTATGAAAGAAATCAGGCAAAAATTGGTAAAAATCACCTAGTGGAATGTTGTACGAGAAGTGAAAAATTGTGTAGCTATTCTAACCACTGAACTACCAAGCTATGATATCTTCACTCCTGTAAACGGGAGCTATTATGAGCAATTTAGAAAGCCTGCCCAGAAAGTAGGAGACCTGGTTTCGAGTCCCAGTCAAGTCACAATTTTATTCATCTCGTACAACCTTGGGTCAGTCGCATAAATTCATGTGCTAAGTTTCATTTCAATTCACTAGTGGAATGTCTCGGTTTTGGACGTGAAACACGGGTCTAAAAAAACACCCAAAAGTGGCGGATTTAGAGATGTGGGTGTCACTATAAAATTAAATTGAAGTTAGAATTCAAGAGCCTCATGCCTGCGCTATAAAACATAGGTGTGAAAATGGTTATTTGATGTAAGGTTAAATTAAAATCAATTATACTTCTCGAAGAAAACTTACAGTTAGCCAAAAACGACATCCTTTCTTTCAGTACTCTTTCCGAAAAACTTTGTCATCTTGGACTTCGGAGCAACCTGGCTTGTCGCGCGGTCCTGTGTCCGATACGGCATTGTTCATTTACGTGAGTATTCTCCTTCGTTTACTGACTATTCTAGTCAAGGAATAGGGATTTAAACACTTCGTGCACGAGCAAAGATAAATCCACACGGAGTAATTACCTTTAAATCAATTTACAAGAACAATTTTTTAAACCTAAGTATGGAATGAATAAAAGTGAGCAATAATTATAATTAAACAAAAATAGTGTAAAGGGAGTTTAACCAAAAAGTAAAATACATAATGGAGTACTAAAATAAAATTGAAATGCTTTCTTTATAACAGAATAGCGTTATAATAATATAAAAATTATAATTTGAAATAATCCAGATAGTTTAAGTTAATGTTAATTTAGTTTGATTCATCTGAGCCAGAAATGAAATAACTACGTCATGAAAGAGATTACTTTTACATGACGCAGGGTTGGGAGGCGGGATACTCGAAAATTCTTTTTACTATAAAATCCGGTCACTCCTATTTCTCGTATCAAGGTATACTCTCGATTAACTATGATTAACTCAAGATGGCGACGTGTTACATTGTGGAGCGCCATTACAATAGAAAAGAAAACGCATCTCACAATTATCAGAAAACTGGAATCTTACGATTTCACTAAGAATGCGTGGAGTAACCTTCGCAAAAAACTTTTAAACATTATGTTTCGAAAATGGGTTTCCTAGATTTTTGGAGATTCGATGCCTTTACTGTGTGCATTATTTGCTTTAAATTTACCATAATATCGAGGTAAATCTAACATAATTTAGTGTGACTCTCAAGCTGAAATCATAAATCATTATTCTCCAGAATTGATCATAGTTATGTCTTAGATAGGATTTGAAATTTACGAGATAGTATGGATCAGGCGAAATAAGGCGAGTCCGAGCGGAGTGACCCGGATTTTGACTGAGAAACTGACTCGTTCAGAAAGGAATTGCTGAGAGGTAAAACCACAATCCCTTACTGCAAGTATTTTCCATAAAGCGGACACTTACAATTCATTATTACTATAACTATCCAAAACTAGGATGTATTTATATGCAATGGCTTACCGGCCGTTTTTATGATTTTATAAAGCTATTAGGGACTCAGAAATATCCAATTTGTTACTGCCAAACCTTATTCAGAAGTATCGTACATATTTTGCATTTGAAACGTTATCTTGTAACTGAATTACATGCATACACGTGGTATGGATGTATATTAACTAAAAATTAGAGTCCGTAATTAATTCATGCTAGACACAAATAATCAAAAATTCTAAGTAAAAAAATGGCTAAAATGCGCATATATTCCGGTTATGTAACGTATACTTCGTTATCAGGGGAGTAAATGTCCCGAGTTCTCACAATTGGTGTAAACCTACTACGGTAGATAACAGTTGAATCGAAATGTAGGGGACCAATCTATACGTTTTTAGCTTACCGAGTTCCCTGTTTATCGAATGCCTAAAGCAAACCACCTCTTTGACTTCCTAAATAGGAATATATTTTGCCTACTATATCGAAAAACATTCCTGCCTTCCTTAAGTTTTATGATGATTGTAATCCAACCATTAATACTGTTTGGAGTCACCAGAAGAATCTTGTGGTTATAAGTTGTAGACAGGCGATAAATTTTTCTTGTGCTAACAATTTTTCTGTGTAAATCGTTTCGAGTTGAAGGAATTAAATTGAATTGAAAGTTGTAACTAAGGAATGGACCAAAACCACAATTCGTATTAACCGATTTCCAATAAACGTAAAATATAATCTGCTTTGTTTCTTATCTGGTTTTTTATCTTCCCTAGAACAAGTCTATATTTTGACAACCACGCGGAATCCTACAGCGGCCACAATAAACGCAGCCCTTCAAGCACTGACTGCACAGGGAATTCCACAGACGCGCCTTATTACTGTTGACCAGACCAGATGCCCATGATACGAATTAAAGTCTAAATATTTTACTCTTATAGTCATCCACAAGCATATATAATCGTGAATTTCATTGGTACATTTCAAGAGTTTCTGAATATATATTCGCCTCAGTAATACAGTGATTCAAGTTTTGTTTACGGCTTGTACTTTTAAGCCTTGCCACATTTCAATTAAAAGAGTAATATATCATCAATATTTCCCGAGTCTTCTTTCTGTGTTTCACTCTAAAAATCAAATGTTATTATTCATCTTGATGTATAAACGTAAAAAATGCAAATAAAATGTAAATTCTTGCATGTTCTTTTCTTGTCGACTTCGGAAATTCCTAAATACGTTATGTTAAATTATTGAAACTAGTAATTGAAAATTTTTACAGCAATAAAAGACCATTTTTTAAGTTGCAGGCTTATAAAGAGATTAAAAATGAGGTCTTCCAAGTAAATACATTTGCAACATAATGATGTATTTTATATGATGAAATTTTTATCATAATCCAATGAGTAAATAGAATTAAAGGAATTAGCCATTAGTAACAGAGATTTAGCAGAGAATGCTAGTAAGAAACATTTTTATCATTCGAAGACTTTCTTTGTTTTGTGAAATTCGATTAGATAGAATAGTCGTAAGAGATCGAGAAAAGTACTTCTGTACCCTGAGATCCGCCATTCGACGTCTGACATGAATATGCTTTATAAGTAGTTTACGAACGTGGATAACTGTAGTATGTTGAGCAAAATGGTAATAAAATTTCACATCTTCTTTGTTACGGGGAATATTTATTGTTTTCGTGAGTGTTGAGTAATTGAAGTCAGTATGGAGCTATGGAAAGGATATTCTTAATAAGGATAAGGAGTTCTGATGACGAAATCATCTGTACTTATTCTGTAAAAGTCTCATTAATCAAGATAAAAAAATGGGTTAAATACCTCGTGCAATATTTCTAAGTCCATTTGTAATGTGTTTTCTCTTTTCATAAAGATACCGGGCGTAAAAGTTAATGCAGATTAATAAAGTAACGGATATTCATAATATCCTCCAACCTTTGGCTCTTTATAGCCATTAGCATGGACAGAAAACCAAAGTGACTGCTGATAGCAATTACTGTAATATAAATAAACAAGATAGAAAATTGATTCTGTGATACAAATCCTTTGGCTAAGTCTGATCCTTGCTTAATCAATGCATAAATCTCTGTAGCATCTTGCTAATCTCTCCATGTCGCGATTTGGAGAATGCCGATATATTCGTCATTATTTAAGAAACATTCCGCGGAAAATCATACGCATAAACATCCTCTGAAAGTAGCCAACATGAAAAAGGAAGAGAGAAAGTTTGAGAGAAGAAAACTGAGAGCCCGTCTATGAAGGATTTCGTCGGTTCTTCCTTATGATTGATCGATCGTTAACCTGTTGTCAAAGGTGAAAGCCGTTTGCCTACATCGTTGTATACCTTGAGGTTTTGGTAAGGGTCAATACTTTTAGAATGCCTACCTGCACCAGGTCACCAATCTAATTCTGATTGGACGCAAGGAAAGGGACATTGATAGATTTTTCGAAATATAATTTTGGTTGTTGTAGTAGTGCTTGAAAGAGAGATTAACATATTTTTTTATTATTTTCATTTACGTTGTGTGTTATAAACATTCATTCATCGAAAAACATCCAACTTGCCGCGATCATGCATTCCGTATTCGAAAAAAGTAATTCCCCGCGAGAATTTAAGGGAATATTTTATAAATTTTATTTGAAAGATATTATAAAATGAATTTACTGATTGAATGTATCGTTTATATATATATATATATATATATATATATATATATATATATATATATATATATATCCAAAATAACTTTTTAAGTCAATGAATCACTTTTTTTTGCAGTATTTGGCCACAAAGACATTTCTTCATTACGGAAATTTATACGGGCAACGAATCTAGATGAGAACGCGTGCTAGCAACAGGAGCTGGAATGCTCAATGCAGTTATATCTTCAGTCTATGCTTCATTGGCAGGAGGTAACGGTTAACAGACAGGTTGCAAATCCAGAGTTGGCATAACCTTAATCAAAAATCTTATGCATGCATTCAAGTTATGAGATATGTATCAAGTAAATTATATCGCGTTTTAGCTTTGCAATAAAATATCTGGGATGTCTGAAGCTAAGTGCGATATCATACATGGGTTTCAGACCTGTTGATGGATTTACTAGTAGTAATATTGCGAAAAGCGCTTCGACAGCTGAGGTCATTTCGCACGTGGGCTCCCACCGGGGATCGAACCCGCGACCGCTTTCATTGAAGTCGAACGCGGTGCCCCCATGGCTATCCGGGAGTCCATGGATTTACTATTGTAGCATAAATTAAAAACTCTCAGTATATCATTATGGTTTTCTGAAATGGTTTTTAAACTTAAGAAATTTTTAGATTAATGTTTATTTATGATTTATTTTTCGGACTTTTATAATTCTTCAGATTTGATCACTTAAGAAAGTGAAGCAAAGATAAACGCAGGAATAGACTTTTCCAAGAAACCAGATCCTGTTTAATTAACTCAGTTTTTTATTTCTTTTTCAAGGAACTCCGCAAGCTTACCGCATTTTCAGATAAGTTCGTATAGTATGTATAGGTGTCTCTTTTATGCTTACTTAATACAGTTTTGGTTATTTCCCAATGACGTATATAGAAAAGCCGTCTCTATGTCTGAGAATCATTGGCCGAATTTTATGACTTACAAATTTCAGTTCAGAAACGGTTTCCATAATTTACGTTTTAATTCTTATGCATCTCAAAAGTCAGTTTTGTACTGAGGAACAAATGAAAAGTCGAACTTTTACCAAACTTTTACTTTTTACTTTTCATTTGTTCCTGATGGCGACTTACCACGAAGTCACGGCCGAAGCTGTTGATTCTATCAGTTTTGTACTTTTGACATCGTAAATGTATGTACCAGTGAGTTAAGCATCATAGCAATAATTGAAATAATTTTATTTAAAACCGAGTATTCAATTCCTTATGGCATTTGTAGAATAGTGAATATGGATAAATAATTGTAAAACACAATTAAGATTTTTCCTTAACAATTAAATTGGTCACTTTCCATCAAGAGCCAATCGGGAATATTATTAGTTTTTAGAATCTCCAGAGCTTGGTCCAACGCCGATGGGGCTGGATTTTGTTGTATGCTTAGAATCAATGCTTGTTCTGAAAAAAAGAGTACGGTAGATGTAAGTTATTCTTGAATCGGAACAGATTTTCTATAAACTTAATTTTTCTATAGAAGTTTAAATTTATAAAAAATCCAAATGTCATTTTCTGTACTCACGGAAATTAACTCCGGAGAAAGCTGTACAAGTCCACAGAACAACCCAGCTTCCTTCGGGATCAAAACCAAGAATATCGTATCTCTTCGGCAAAATTGCTACAAAAAATAGTTTATAAACACCTTGTCAATGGATTTTGCTGCTCGAAAGTTACATCAGCATTTGCAGTAATAATCGCAAAAAAGACAAATTTAATTTTTACATGAGAGATTTTCGTTTTCAAAAGTAAAGAGTAAAATATTCTGGAGAAAATTTCGGCAGTGAATTGTTACAGCTCCAAACAAAATCAAACCACTTAAGTAGCCGGATGTATGCATTTTTTAAAAATAGAAATCGAGATTTAATTCTGTCGTCTAACGGAAAAAGAAAGCGATAAAAGATCTTTACTCATTCGAAAAAAATGGATTTGTGGAAAAAGCGCTATCCACAGCTTCTTTTGTCTGTGATAGATTTCCATAACATCACGTGTTATTTGAATTTTACTTCCGTTTTATATTTAATTCGTTATCGATAATTAATAGAGGAATATCATTAAGAAAGAAAGATTTGGTAACGATAACACAATTACATTTATCAAAACTGAAAAATATATTAACTGCAGTAGCACTCATGAAGATGAGTAGAAAGCAATACCCATATATCACACAGGATGGCAAAGGAATAAATAAAACTTAATCATTGCATTTAGAAATCATAATGAAAATTCAACAATTTCAGAAGGAAATATATTTCCCGCTGGTATTCGGTTTGCGTTATACGAAGGAATTAGTGTACGTTATCGGCCGTCTCAGACTTTCTTTCTTATAAATAAGCTTCTTTAGATTTTTGCGAATCTTTACATGCCCATAGAATCGCTCACTAAATGCATCCAACAGTTTGGTTTGGTTGCCCCAGGTTGGAAAACATTATTAATAAGGAGAAAGAATAATTATTTTCGTTTCAGGTTCGCAAAATAGCTTCATTATAGACAGGCAGAATAAAATTGGAACTAATGTAAGATGAGTGTAACCGGGCATACTATCTGAAGTTACGCGGAACAAAGATAATCGACTTAGGAAGGATGGACACTTAAGAGGGCTGGCCGTGGGTCAATGTGTGGGCTTGTTTAGAAAAATGTGATGACATTAACATAGTCGCAGAATATTGGATACTTGTGTAGATGCTGGAGAGTCAACGTCCGATGCGGATGAGTTACTTTTTGGATGGTATTGAATCCAAGGATCTGGTAAACATTTTCACCCATCAGAGTTTGCAAGTTGACACTTTTAGAAAAGTAGTATTCCTGTAGCATATTGAGTTAGCTATTAGCACCCCACAACAACTGCCCTTGAAATTGCCGCTCTATTATAATGAACGTGAGATATTAGGATATTAAATCCTGAATGACTGAATCTGATTATTACTTACGTCTTAAAGGAATCTGCACATTATAAGTATTGAAAAAATCATTGATAGGCGTTAGGACCCCATTCAGCTGAGCAGTTTCATTGCTCCTGGAAAAGTAAAGAACACTTTGAACACAAATATTCATCGGTTCTGAATGAGGTAGAAAGTGGAAAATCTATTAATAATCAAAAAGGCTACTCGTGACTATTTTTAAATATTTACTGCTTTCTCATTCTTGTTGAATCTGCAATACCATGATAAAATTATTTCTTGTGAGCTAAAACAATTTATGTTAACGAACAAAGGCATGCTGTTTATGTTGTAAACTTACGGTTTGTAGAACTCATTGATAGTGATTGATAACTCGTTCCTTTCATCCGGTTGTCCAAAGACGAAGGTTACGCAGCTAGGTGTAGGAGTATTTGGATCTGAATTTAAAAATCTCCTGTTCTCATACCAGGTCTTGCTAAGCTGTAAATTGAGAAATAATAATCACTACCAGCAAAGTTAATTATTTATTTGAATGTTCTAAGTGAACCGTTTTTTTGTTTGAATCAATGGAAAGAGTGGGATATATTGCTTGAGAATTAAATTGGAAAATAATAATATTTTATTGTTGTGCTCCGGGTTCAAAAACCAAAAACAATAGCAGAAAACATCGATAGATTCGTGATGTGCATCTACAGAAAGATCAAGCTTCAAAAGTAAGTTTGAAAAACCCAGAATTCATTGAACCAAATGTCAACAGAAAAAAGAAACATTGAAAATGCAGAGTAGAAGGTAATAAGTAACACAAAAAATTCTATATATCCATACATAGATATATAATCATTAATGCATTTGTAGACAGGCTGAAATGTTTAAACAAGTAATTGTATTGCTTCACCTTTATTTTTTTAATATTTACTCAGTTTTTAATGTATCTGGAATGATGCGAAATAGATACCTCCCCATTTTAAAAAAGGACGGACAAGAAACCACAGAGCAGATGTTTTCCCCTGATTTTGAAGCCCAACCATCTAGATTTTTCTCTAAAGGGTGTGATATGCTCTTGTCGAGGTTAAAAGTAAACCGTATACAAGAGTTTTATAACCAACGAAGCTTTTCTATCAGTTTATTAAATTCCCCAAGTACCAGAGTGCAGTAATAAAAGTGAGGAATAATTAATGTCCTGACTATTCGTTTCCTAGTGTGTAATGGCAAAATATTTCCTTTAGATTTATGCAGATTTAGTACTCTATTACTACTACTTACTTTGTCAAACATTGCTAAAGTATTACTTTTACCAAATTAAGAACAGAGTTAGAGTGAGTAAAACTAATATCAAATTTGATTGTGCAAAGGTGTCAAATGTTATTTCTCAAATGATTCGTGAATTTCCAATAATGATTGATTTTGTTTTAAAGGGATTTAAAGTTAAAAAGCTTTACGTTTCTCATGAAGAGATTACATGAAAATCGTTTCGTAATTCCATCATTAAGATCTTCCAAGCAACAGTGGTAATAGGTTTGAAAATTGTGAGCATCTGACGTATATTTCTGATGCTTTATATTTTCGTCTTATCGAAAATTGAAAATCTTTACGGACCTAACACTAATCTCTTTACCTGAGATTACGGAAGTTTTCTTCCAAGATTTAAAATCTGCTTGGAAAACAGTATGGCGAAGTCAGTGATTGGTTTTACCTACTTTAGCCACATTCTATAATAACTCACTAAACTCGGAAAAGTTCCCTCTGCAAGAATCACGTCTGGGCATTTGGAAGCTCCAGGGATTTGGGCTCCGGTCCTGACGACCATCGATAGAGTCACCGCTGCGGCGACCAAGCACCCGATTCTTCGTAAATCCCAAGCCATCTTCCGTATGAACAAATTAGAAGAAAACAGTCATTCGTGAAATCACATGCTCACAGATGAAATGACGCAGTTCTACCTGTAACATTTTTGAAATGACTTCTCAAGATCAATTTATAATAATAATAATAATAATAGAATGACTTTCGAATAATAGAACGAAAAATAGTAGACTTTCATTGGGGTGAGATTAAGGCTATTGAATCTCTTCTTACATTTGACCTTTCGCTGTATAACATTTAAAAGAAAGAAACAAGGTTAGTTAGATAGAAAAAGGTTAAATTTGCTTTTCTGGTATCTCTCAACAATAAATAGGCCTCTCTTTAATTAATATGGATACCCAAACTCGGTCTATCACATAACTTGGATAAATGAGAAATCACATCAGCTGTTAAGCTAGGAAGCATCACCTAATGATAATGATTACTGTAAGTTGAATTAAACAACAATTAGAGGTTTTTCCCTTCGCTTAACGCTTGGGTATTTACAATGCAAATTTGAATAGTATTTTTTCATTGAAATATTAAGAGGAGATTTATGACGCAGGAATAGTATTCTGCTTTCAAAGACTGGTTGAAATTGAAGATAAATTTACAGCACTTAAGTTTCAGAACTACGCCTACTTTGTTTTCATTAACCAAAGAATGATCGTCTGTTGGCTTACCTTGTGCTCTTGGATGAGTTTGCGGGATGTTCTCTATAAAAGACGAACAGTTATTCCTTTTATACTTCCTCGCATTTCGTCTTATTACCCAAAAACATCGTCGTCGTACGCATGCGCAAAAACTTTTTCCCTCGTGAGAAAATCTGATCCGCATGGTGACCTGGTGCAGGGAGGCATTCTAAGAGTATTGACCCTTACCATAACATCAAGGCTGACAACGGAGCGTCTTTGACCTTTGACTGCAGGTTAACGATCGATCAATCGTAAGGAAGAACCTATGAAATCTTTCATAGACGATGCTCTTGGTATTCTGCTCACGAACTTTCTCTCTTCACTTTGTTGACCACTTTCAGAGGAAGTTTATGCGTAGGATTTTCCGTGGAATGTTTCTTACATAATGACGGACATAGCGGCGGTTGCGGATGATTCCTCCCTCATATTATTCGATTTGTAGTTCAGCAATCAAAATTTTAAGTGTTTCCAGTTCATCAAACTACTTAAAGAAATCGTGCTAGTTGTAGGAGGTCGTTAAAGGTATTTCTTTCTGTTGAAGGAAATTATTTCGACTTATATTATTCTTATTAAATTCACTCGCGTTTTACTACTGAAAGCTGTAAGAAGTGTAAGAACCTTAAATATAATTTCTAAACATCCGTTCTCGGCGAACAGCCCTTTACTCCCTTTGCACAGAAGCAAAGCAATTGTTCAATTATTTCGCGATAGTTGCATCTTGCCAATCTCACCATGTCGCAATGGGGAATAATTAGCAAGGTGCAACAGGGATTTACATATTGCTGATGCAAGGCTCATACTCAGCCAAAGGATTAGTTTCACGAAATAAATTTTCTTTGGTGTTTATATCTATAGCAGTAATTGTCAATCGCACTTTTATGGTTTTCTGCCTTAGGGAATGGCTATTAATAGCCAAACCTTCGAAGAACTTTTGAATCTCCGTTAGCTTATTAATCTGCATTAACTCTTACGCCCCGCTTCTTTATTAAAATAGAAACCACAATAAAAAATTGACTTAAGAACATTGCCGGAGGAAGGTTACCCACTTCTGGATCTTCCTCTGTTAGTAGTATAAAATTATTCGACATCTGAGGTCATCTCGCACGTGGGATCCCAGCGGGAATCGAATGGAACCCGGGGACGCTTTCATCGAAGTCGAACACGTTGCCCACACGGCTATCTGGGGAACTGACTGGGAACCCCATATTAATAGTAGTAGTATTGTTAAAAGTCCTTGACAGGTTAAGTTCATTTCGCAAATGGTTTCACACCAAGAATTGACCGCTTTCACCACAGTCGAACGCGTTGCCCGCATGGCTATCCGAAATCCAGATTTTAGAATTCTTGCAGATGAATTCGTCCTAGGGACTCGACGAATATCCTTTTCCAAAACTTCTGTTAGATCTTATTGTAATTGAATCTAGAATTAGGGGTCCCCGGATAAGGGTCTGTGCATCAATAATGTTGGGGCTACGTCAGCTTACCTCATTCACACAAACGTCGGATTCGATTTTCAGAAATTTTCTTTTCATCCATTCAATATTATAAATAATACGACTTTATAGTAGTCGAATCTAAAATATCCGCGCACTTCCCAAGCTAGTCTAAGCCAGGTCGTTAATAGCGTTCCAGCTATTGTATTTACTGTTGTAATTGAGATCCTACAAATGTTAACTAAGAATCGTTACATTATTAGTCCTATCCTGGAGTTATGAACAACGTCGATATGGTATGAGGCTATTTTTGTGGCATGAGGAATAATATATTGGATTTCATTCTTTTATATATCTCCGGTCCGGTGTCTCCAAGGAAAACTGCAACGCCATTTCACATTTTGACAGAAAAAATTCTGCGATTGCTGAACACACTTGGTCTGAGCCAGGTCACGATATTAAGATAGAGAAGATATAAGTGACACAAAGGAAGCAAAGTATTTCTCGCGGCTTATTCGGGAATTAGTCGAAGTCGCCAAGAGACCCAAGAATTTCGACCGTGAGGACGGTTACCCTCCATCCAACGCGTGACAGCGTCTGCTGCAAACAAAACAACTGTCAAAAAGTGGAAGGACCCCCACTTGGACTTCAAGACAAATGAAGTGGAGGAGCATAAATAGTCGGCTGGTGGTTATTTAATTCTACCTGAAGAAGCTGGCGAGAGAGTCAGCGTCTAGTCTTAACTACAATGCTACGAATCCCGAATACATCGTCTCTCCATCAAATTCGAATGCAGCGAAAGCCTTACATCCGAGTTCAGTATTATAAGTAAAAGTAGCTGTTATATTATAATTGTATCATCAGAATCATGTAATCAATGGGGTATTTAATTTGAAGGTTTAATTAAATGCAATAAAGAAATGTTTTATTTTTGAATAATATCCAATAAAGTTTCTTATCAAAACAATTAAGGATCCGCCATGTCATCGCAACGTACATAATGCGATAAAATAAGCGTGTCTCATGTTCTATCTTGATATACTCTATCATTTAACGAAAGGCATTATCTGCCCTTCATTATTTTACTGTTCTGTGAAACCCCTTGTTCAACTCTTACGTTTCGACTCTTATGTCTTCTTTAATTGCCCTTCTGATAGACTTGTAAATTTCGGCGTGTTTAATGTCATCTGTTACAAGGAAAGATTCCCAGGTGGAATTGATATGTTGAGACAAGATCTATTTAGCGTAATAGAGAATTGAATATGGAAATAACATTTTTTCTCCTAAGAGTTTCTCTACAATAGTTCGCAAGAAATGTTTTTTTTTTTTTTAATATACCATGCGTTTCCACTTAAGAACCTCTGCTTGTTAGTATATTTGCAAAATAACTTTCATACTGCATCTAAAAAATGTGGCCACTTCTAATATTGATTGTTTGAATTCCATAGTCACTTTTCTCTAAAAAAGTAATTGTGATATAATTATCAGTGCATTCCATACATATTATCATTGCAACGAGATGATACTTATTTACCTTCCATACAAGCTTAGATATTTTACCCCATGTTCTAATCTACACATTTGCCTATTTTATTGCCGATGAACTAATTATATTATTATTATTATATTTATGTTGCCAGGAAATATCTCAAGGAAAACAGACTTGAAAAGTGTTCGAAAGGATCAGGAATGAAGGACAAGTGCGACCCATATTTGTCATTGCCTACAATGTTTCCTTATCGTTTGAAACATTTTTTTTGATAGTTTGACTTCTTTCAAGTCATTTTTTCCTTGGGATCAGCGTTTTATCTATACAAATATATGTCACAGTATTTTTATTATATCTTCATAAACCCATGCTCTAAGAATGTTTCTTTGCTTCATTTATAAATATATAAAGTTTGTATAATATAAAAAATTAAATTCATAACTAGTTTCTTAAACTAAAGATTTAATTATTGATAATTTATTTAATCTATTTAATTTCTTTGGGAATTTAGGGGATTGACAATCAGAAATACCATTTATGAGTTTATATTTTATTTGAATTAGTATCTATATTTTCATCATAATGTATAGATTGCAGTTGATTTTTACAGTGATTTACAGAAAGTTAAAACAGTAGGATGGATAAATAATTCAGAACATACAATATCCATCACTCTGATAATACATCACTCTTTGAATTTAACAAGGCGTGGCTTAGAAAATAACTCTGTGCTATAAGCGATAGAAAACTTGTATCAGTGCATTACTGATTCATAAGATACTCAGAAAATCTTCAAAATAAGAGAAACATTAACAAGTATATTTAAGATGGATGAATTTGCAAAAAATATTATGATTTTTTCTTGCATACGAACGTGATTTTGTTACATTTAAATCATCAACAATTATTCTGGTCGATAGGAGTAAGCAGACCCGTTTGAATGCCCTGTGCAGCCAGTGCAGCATTAGCAGCATTTATCGTTGCAGCTGTGGGATTCCGTGTGGTTGTCAGTATATAGACTTGTTCTATCAAAGAAGAAATAAATCGCATAAGAAACACTGCAAACTATACCTTACACACAGTGGAAATCGATGATACAAACTGCAGCTTTGTTCTTTCCTTTCTTAGAACTACCATTCCATTTTAATTCCTTCAATGCGAAACGATTAACACAAAACAACTACAATACCATCATATATAATATTACCGAAAAATTCTTCAGGTAATACCAAACCAGAACTCATGATATGACAATCATTGTAAAATTTAGAAAATATGCTTGAATGTTTTTCAATAAAGAGGCAAAATATATTCCTATCTAAGGAAGTCGATGAGACGGGTTGCGTTAGCAAGTATTTCGGTTATCAGGGAACTCGAAAAACCCGAATTGTATAGAATGGTTCCCTAATTTTCGAGTCAACTGCTATCCGCCGTAGTTGGTTTACAGAGAGGTTGTTAGTACCGATGGTGAGAAGCAACTTTACCGATGGCGAAGTATACGTTACATAGCCGGAATCGTGCTCCAGCCAATCCCTTCTCAGAATTTTAGAGTATACATGTGTCCTTCATATAGTACTTACGGACTCGACTTATTGCTTAAGATGCATCCAGTTCAGTAACAAGAATATGCGTCGCATATTAAATGAGTATGCTACTCCTGAATAAGATTTTGCTTCTTTATTTCATACAAAATTTAGTAAAGTTGTTAAAAAGTATTACTGAAAATTAGATGGAAATCGTTATATTCATAACATTTAATGGCTTATACCAAGCATTTATGAAATAAGAAATGATTTACGATTTCCGTTTGAGATTTCTCTTAAATTATGTTTTATTTGTACCCTCTTTGTTTCTATTAATGAGTGAGATGCTTTCGATGTCCATTGTAATGGGATTACACGAAGCGAAATATTCCCATATTGAGTCTATTCATACTTAGAGTTTATAATCATGAACAAAAGCACACCCTAGTTTTAGAAATAGAAGTTCCATAATTTTTGCCGACCCTGCTGACTACCCTGCGTCGTACAACATTGATGCCTTTCAAAACGGGGTTACTCCATTTCCGACTCAGATGAATCAAACTAAATTATAATTAATTAAATTAAATTAGAATTTAAATTCCGAATTCTTAAAATTTCCGAATTTTTTATTAACCATTTTTATATTAATCTGAAATACTCGTATTAAAAAATCATTTCACTTTTCTTTTAATGCAACGTACGTGAATTCTAAAGATTTTTCCTTTAAATTGATTTTAATGGTCCTTACTTTGTGTAGATTTACCTAAGTTTTTACATGGAGAGTTGAAATCCGTATTCGTTGATTAGCATAGACAGCTGATAAATAGTCATACTTACGTAAGTGAGTCAAGCCGATTGGACTGCACGACTGAGCGACAAGCCAGGTTGCTCCGAAGTTCAAGATGACAAAGTTTCTTGGAAAGAATGCTGAAAATAATGGAACATTGTTTTAATTAACAGCTGTTTTATCGGAGCATAATAGTTGATTTTGATTCTAGATACATGAACATAATAATTCTTACAATTATGTTTTGTAATGTGTTGGTAAGCGTTCAACTTTGTTGAAAGCTGTCCCAGATTAGATTCCGGTGTGTCTCAAATCACCTAAAAAAAACTATTGCTAATACTACTGATACCTATACTACTTATAATTTTATCTACCATCCTTTATGTGATTCCTGTTTTAAATTGCGGAATGCTCCCACTGTCATCCATTCATAGAAAATAAAGTTTGAGTTAGGTACCTAACAATACAGGAACAGAGATATCGATCCCTAACCAAAAAAGCTTGGTATGCCAGTTCAGGAACATGTATCTCAGATTTGTTAACATGCTACACCCAGACTAAATTTTGAGATTTAATTATATTAATTCTATGCATAATTAAGTTTCCTATCTTTCGTTAGGCTTGTGGGCTCTATTATTACCCAATTCAATGCCTTTCTTCACTCTATTTTCACCGTCAAACATTTTCAGCATGTCTTTCCATTTTTATATTCTCTTTAATTCTAATTTCAAAGAAATTAGAGTTAACAAAGTCCCACATCTCGAAATCCAACATTCTTTGGATGTTTCTCAGGATCCGCACTTCACATTCAGAAACCGAAACATTTCACAACATTATTTTTACCAATCATTGCCTGGTTTCTTTCTCAAGGTTTTCATGCACGATGTTTCTCTCGCTTGCTAAGGAGACTTTCTTGATAACTTCTGTTTTTCTCCTAAGCTCATCTGTGCTCCTTTCACATAGCTTATTCTACTTTGATAAACTTCATTACTTAATTAATCTGAAGATTACGTCCATACTGATTGTATAGTGTAGTAATATTTTCGATGTTAAAGATCCAGATATTGATTTTTTGTCAAGACTTATAAGCGACTTACGTGACCCAAAGATTAACACTCCGTATCTGTTGAATGGGTTTCTTACGGTGAATCGACCATTTAAGGTTACTGGTATTCCAGGTCCAAATCCAAAGCTGTGGAAACAATCAACAGAACAGGTTAAAGAATTGAGTATCGAGCAGTTTTACAAACTGAATATATATGAAATATAAGAAATGTTATAAGAAATTAATTCAAAGACTAACTAATTAATTCAAAGACTAATACAAAAAAAGCTTTTAGTCTCTCTGTATTGCGCAGGTTAGCGCTTGAGTCCATCTCGAAAATTTCACATGTCGAGTTGATGCATATGAATCCACATAATGGTACTTACAAAGATGGGGTCCTTGCATTTATGGTCAGAGAGAGTTGATTATTCGTTCCTGGATTGCTAAAAGTGTAGCTGGTGCATCTCAATCGCACATTTGGCACCGATCGGTATTTTGCGTAGAGAAACCAAGTCCTTGATAACTGTAAAATGACGTATCATTATTATTTTAGTTAGAAATAAATTTTTAAAAAGATAAAAACAGTTTACAACAACTGAAGGTTACAGCCATAATAAATTATTGGGAGTTATTTGGTATGTGCGTTATAACGTTTATAACTCACGTTTTTGGGAGATAATAATGGTGTTTTCTAACACGAAATTGCCACCACATACGCCACATTATAAAATTCCAAACAATATATCACATTGGTCAATGACACAGATTTTCCACCCAATGTTCTACTTAAAAAAGTATTAGCAAGTAATATATAAAATAAGAACTGGCAAGTATTATATTTTTCCGTCCATAGTGATGCAGTTTGACGAAATTTCGGTGGTGTTTAACAAAATAAGACCTACGTATTTCCAACATTATGCTGTGTAAAAATATATTGCGATATTATTATTCAGAGACTTCAGAAGGAAAATAATTAAAAATTCATGTAGTTTAATTTAATTTGCTGCTAACAGAAGTTCTCGTTGAATCTCAATGGGGAAAATAGACTTCGGATCAAGTATACTCGTATATCGTACTCGTATACTCGTATATGCACACTTATGGCGTGTGCATGAGGATGCATTGCTCGATCTTACAAAAGCTTTTTTTGAGACACTTCCCGGTTGAGTAAACGATTCAAAATCACGCAGGTCTTAAAAGTACAGTCATTTATTGATTATCAATGACATGTCTCGAAATGTGCTGGGTTCGACGCCAGACAGGTAGAAACATCTCATGTTTAAATAAATCGCGGCGACTTTGAATTACTTTTTCGTGCTTGCAATTGACCGGTAGTCGATTCCTTGCTAGTCAATTATGCAATAAATAAGTGAATTCATCCATTTGAAAAGCGAACGTTTTGATCATGACGGTCTGGGAATATATTTAATGTAGTATAGGGATCTATCACGAAGTATAGTATATTGTACACAATAAAAATCAATAGAAAAATTATTGGATGGTTTTTCGTTACACATTTCTTAACCTTTAAAATACCACAGCAAGGTATAAACAGTCATATGATGAACCAGGCTGGACTATCATGTAATCAGCGAGATCAGCAAATATTATGTTTATCGCGCATCGTTTTCCCTATTTTCATTAAACGGCTACTTTTCCTAAAATGTTGTTTAAGGATGAAAGACAAATATGCATACGTCCCTTCGGGATTGAATTTAGTGTATCAGTGCACTCACTTTTTCGGTATAGAATAATAATGCAATTTATTAAGTATAAGAGTTTATATTGTACGATTACCTGCCACACGCCGAAAGGCGGCTTGCAGGGTATTCATGTAGATGTAGATTACGAGTTATAAACAATATTTATGTAATAATATCAATGCTAATTATAATAAAACGCAAGAAAAGAAATGTAGACCCATTAGAAACTAGCAATTATATGATCCATATTTTTTATCACTAAATTACGTAATGGTAATAGCACAAATGATGGAAATGAAATTTAACTTAGCACATGAAGTTGTGCGACTAAACTCAAAATTATACAAGAGGTGAAAAATTGTGACTTGACTGGGACCAATCCCACATTATTTCACTTCTTGTAATAGAAATAGGCCTATGACTCGATTGGATAAAGATAGAATGATAGATATAGGAAGTGTTGTTTAATGTCTGTGATTCCATTGAAGTTGCTTCAAAGGATGAAAGACGTAGGGCGGAATAATTACACTATTGGAAAAATTACGCCTATGTATAATAAGAAGCACAACTTATTTCCATAAGGTCAAACACAGAAACTGTAGGATCAACCGCCCCTGCAGAATGGCCGAGCATTATCCCCGTCTACTTGACGCTGTTCACTCTACGAGACTTCATCGCTCGCGTAAAATAGAGAATATTTTGGAGCAGATGAACGGGCGAACCGCGACGTAGGGATACGAAATAAGAAATGATAATTGACAAACAGGCTTTTGAATGATAGAGCACATTTTACGCGGACTTTGCATGCCCGCTATTTTCTTAAGTACTATTCGGACCATTGGTCCAGGAATTGGTTAAGATGTATCTATCGTTCTTATGAATATTTCGACCGAGTTTGAATATGTCCGAGTAATTTTAATTCTTAATTTTCAATTTTACGTTTAGAATTCGCCATGTAAACATTTCTCGATAAGGACATGAGTGCTCGAAGAAAATTTATGACTGTGGGATTTAATCTATGCGGTCTAGTAACAATATCGACTGTCTTCTGTCGGGTCGGGTCGGGCTATCGGGTATATTGCCATATGGGTTTTTGTCGTGTGAGGGCATTTCCGATAACGATGCCCTCTATACGAAGGGCAATTTTAGATGTTACCACCGTCCTCATATTCCATTCTACTTTAAAATATATACTTACCGTGTTTGCAACTGCTGTTGTCGATGGGGTGACCGTTGGACATCTACCGAACCTTTGAATTTGTCCTTTAGCGAGACCAGCAAGCTGCACTACTACCACCAGAGTTAACAAAATATTTCTAGTTGGGATTCCCATTTTAAGAAGCGGCACCGTGCTTTAAAATATATATCTATCTTGAAGAGAAGGAACTCCTCTAATACGTATAAATCTTCCGAAAAAGTAACCAGGAAGAGTAGATTGAAGTTCTTCCAGTAATTTTAGCAATCTGTAAAAATAAACAGTCATTACCCAGTCGTAAACGTTTTCATATATACCATCACCTTATTCTTGTATATCATTTGGTAAATATTTTGCAAGGAACTATTGGTCTAATTGGTGATGAAGAGGGAGGGGAAACACTACTTAATGATCGTTAGGAAAAAGCAAATAAATTGATAAGCATGAAAATATCTTAAGGAGCCAATCGACTCTTCTCGGAATTAAGTATTTAGTGAAAGATTTCCAGGTGAATTACGAATTAAAATCGGAGATTGATTGCACCGAGGTGTTTTACATCTCATGAAAATAGGTAATTTCCATGTTTAAACTGCGTTAAAGTACTAAACTGCTTTTTAAAAATCAGTCACTATTTGAATTATGCGGATGAATAGAAATCCACTGTCAAGTAGGGTGACTCACCTTAGTCACCTGGGGATGGTTTCAGACACAATGGAGAAGTAAATCTAGTATTCCTTTTATACTGCTTGATATCGTCCTGTTGTCGCCCCAGATTCGTGTCACGCATGCGCGAAATCATTCTCTTACTAAGCCACTCAAGAGCAGCTCTCTTAGTCTTAATGGATCAGAGTAATCAGGAAAAAAGGTGTACGATATATTTCTGTTTCATATTCGTTACACCTGAGATAGATTATTGGGCAATATTATTGATGGCATGTAGCTCGACTACTATTTACCGATACTTTTTCGAGGAAGGACTATTTTGACAAGTAACTATGAAGCAGAGTAAAAGAGATTAGATTTTTTATCCGAAACCTAAACACCTGTGAATAATATTTCGTTGCTGCTATCCCTAGAAATATGTGTACGAGATATGTATGACTTTTTTATAGTTGTTACTAGTGAGAGAAAAATGTTATTTTTCGAGAGAAATATTCCTCAGAAACTTAAGGACATTGATCAAAAGATCAATTTCCTCAATAAGTTACTTAATAAGCACAGTTTGTATGTAACATGTTCAAGAATATGCAGTAACAAACAGTTTTTTCTAAAGAAATGTTTGGGCTATCAAACACTTGTTTCAAGAAGTCTTTATTTATAATTCAATCAAGCACAACACTTTGGTAACATAAATACAAATGTTTTTTAATACAAGAATGTGCAAAATGATATACACTCGTATTTAGTCTCTCTTATACATTTGAATAAGTTGCTATACAACGCTTTTGTTGATCTGCATGCATCATTTTTAGTGATTTTCTAAATTGAAATTTTTCATGTTATCTCTCTTTTTTTATGTTTTGTGTGCGAAAGAGTAACATGAAAGAAGAAACGTGTCTGTCTCAATCTTGCTCTGATGAATTCGTTTCATTAATATTAAGAACTATGAAAAGGTTCGAAAGTATTTCGGTCAGAAATATGTATTTACCCATGAATATTTTTTCCACGGGGCAGTAATTCTTATTTCATCATTTCCACTCCCATCTTCCTTCATATTTTGTTATTCAGAAGTTTCGTATAGTTTATTCGGGAGTTAACATGCTAATAAATAATTACTTAAGTTTCTTATGGAAAAGGTTCTTATGGAAAGGTTCTTATGGAAAGGTTCGAAATGATTTCGATCAAAAATCCTATTTTATATGTCGATACCTTTGCCACAGAGCTGAAATTCTTATTTCATGTTCTTCTGTAGCATTTTCTTTTATTTTTCTCAAATACCGATTATTACGTGTACTATTAGAGAGAAGTATTTAGTTGCGTGGAATGAGTGATGAATGAAATGTAGCCGAGTTTTTCCGAGAAGGAGATCAATGGTTTAACGACAAGCTACATTTACATTTAATAGGAAAAATCAAACCACTTCTACGGACCACTTTAATATGAAGTGTATGAAAATGTATTATTCTGGAGATAAGTATTATTAAGCACCTTAAAAGGAACAGAAGGGAAAAAACTCAAGATGAATAATTTCAATTATTCTCTTGTATCTTAAACAGAATCTTCGAGGTGTTAATTTTCTTGATTATTTATCTTTTCCCAAAAATGTAAACAGACTTGAAGCTGTCAGATCGATGAGTATAATTAAAGTCTTTCCTGAAAGTTTGAGGCATATCTCAGGACCTACTTATAGGAGTGATTCTTAGGCCACCTAGCCTTATCTTCGTATACTTATTTCAGATACGGTATTTAGTTAGAAATGAGAAAACAGTTGGGATAAGAGAGTTATATTGGCTAATACTCACTGAATCGGTTTTACTCATTCGGTTCTAAAATAAAAATTACAACAGGAAGATGTGATTCTAATGGCGTAAGCTAAAACGTGAATTTGTTATCTTCACGCCAGTGAACATTTGAGGAAAACAAATAACTCACATAGTAATGTCTCAATCCACTGTTAGAAAAGATTATAGAATGGCATTGATGGACGGCTTTATTTGTTGAAAAATATATATCATATCCTTATTTTCTTTAAGTTTATCATTTACAAGCTGTCTATGTAACTTCAACTTATTATACATTCTAATGTAATGCAGAAAGTTCTGGGGGAAAATTAGGTATGTGCGTCATAGTTGATAACTCTCTTATCTAACTTTGTATTTGGGAGATAATAATGGTGATTTCTAATACGGAGCGGCCACCAGAAAAAATGGGTGAGGTTTTATCGAAGGTGTATGGTCAATATGTCATATTCCAACGGTTCCAAAAATATAACATATGGGTCAATGACCTAGAGTTTCCATTCAATGTTCCACGTAAAATGGGTGTTAGCAAGGATATAGTTTTCTTTCATAGCGGTAGAATCGTTTTGAAAAACTTTGATAGTTAGTTAGTTAGATAGGTAGTTGACACAATTAGGCCTATTTATTTCCAATATTTTCCTGTATAAAAATATATTGCGATATCATTATTTAGAGACTTGAAAAATAAATATATTGATTGATTTATTTATATAAATATTCACATACAGTGATGAAGACAATTTATGGAGAATGCAAACAATATTTTAAATTAAATATACATCATTACATGAAATAATAATATAGTAAGATCAGCGGTTGCGGGTTCGATTCTCGGTGTGAGCTCACTTGCGAAAGGACCTCAGTTGTCGAAGCACTTTTCACAATACTACTACTACTATAAGAAAATCAGCAAATAAATAACTCAGATACACATACACAAAGTACGAACTAAGGAGGAAATTATTTACTAGAGTCTATATTCAGGCATTTTTTTAAGGATGCGTCTAGTGACTGCCTGAAAGGGTCTATGGAGGGAGGTAGGGAATTAAGAAGATAAGGAAGTCTGTATATTAGAGAACGTTGCGCAAGGGATAATCCGAATGAATGGAGTACATGAGCTAGTCTATTTGCCCTCGGTGGAGGAGTTTCGCCATGCAGTTACATAAAGCAAAGTCGACGATATTGATAATGTAAAAATATCGAATGAGAAGAAAGGTTGGCTAAAACGAGTAGTAGTGCATCTTGAGACGGGCAAAATCCGCGATTTAAGCTGGATGCCAGGGGTCTTAAGCAGTATTTTTACAATGCATTTCTTGTGAAAGGAACCAGAAAAGGGGGGAAACCGTTAAAAGCAGATACTCCGAAAACCATCGATAAAAAACTTACAGTATAGCCATATACCATTTGGCTATACTGTAAGTTTTTTATTGATGGTTTTCGGAGTATCTGCTTTTAACTTAGTAACCATCAGCGGCCAACCTGTTATTTTAGTTTTTGGGGGAAACCGTGCATTAAACAGGTAAACGTCTTCTGGAGGAGCGTCTTAAACGGTTTTATTGTATATAATTAGTTAGGAATTTAATTCATAAGGTTTTATTGATCGTGATGAAGAATTAATTCATTTTTGGATGACATCCAGTAAAATTTCTTAACAAAAGAATTTGCGATGCTCAATGTTGTATCACAATCGGTAGGCGGTAAGATGCGGGGCTCGTTTCAGTCTTGATATACTCTATATTTACTGAAAGGTATTCTCTGCTCTTCATTCTCTTATTGTTCTCTGAAACTCCTTGTTCAACTATTAAGTTTCGACTCCAGTCTTTCCTTAATCGCCCCCCTGAGAGGGAATTCGGAGTGTTCGATGTCACCTCTTAATCAGTTTGCAAAATGACCTTCATCTGAACTGCATCTGAAAAATTTGTGCTCATTTCCAATATCGATTCTTAAAAATTCATAGTCATTTTCTCGTGTGACGTTCTGGTGATATATGTATTATTAGATTTGGCGAACTTTGCTTTTTCTTGTTCATTGACTAATCTTAATTGGTCCTCTCGTCTCTTTCTACCTCTTGACATCCTTCTCGTTTAACTAACACGTGCTCTTTTATTAACTAACAGCCCCGAGCGTGTTAGTAGCGCATCAGTATGCGATGGGTTATCCGACCATAGAGCTGTGATTACAGATATCGATATTAACTTGACAAGGAACCAAAAACCCAAGCGCAAAATTTATCTCTACTCTAAAGCCGATTTTGGAAGATTTCGTAATCAACTCAATTCCGATTTTACGTTTTACGAAACGCGCGCGATGCGTTTAAATACCGAAGAAACTTGGAACCTTTTTGTACAGATAATGCGTAATAATATAGAAAAATATGTTCCCTCCAAATACTCTAAACAAAATAATGAGCCTAGATGGTATAATAGAGAGACTAGGAAAGCATTAAAGAAACAAAGACGATTGCAATTGAAATTAAAAACCGTTATAAGGCTTCCTAACAACATAATAACGGATCAGGTAAAGGCCGAATATAAACGAGTAAAATCAGAAACGAAACGAATAATGCGTGATGCCCTCCGTCAATTTAAAAAGAAAGTTTTATACGAATACTTAGACGAGGACCCAAAAGCTTTTTGGTCGTACGTGCGTGAGGTTCAAGGTAAAGTTCAGACCGTAAGTTCGTTAAAAGAGAACAGCGGCAATGTAATTAACGATTCTAAGGAAAAAGCGAATATCTTCTTAATGAATATTTCCATAGCGTATTTACGTCCGATATTACATTAGGCGCTCTACCAGTAGTTAATAAAGCAGAAACGATGTCGAATATCACATTCAGGGAAGACGGATTTATTAAACTTTACGGCAGATTAAGCCAAATAACGCTCCTGGTCCTGAGGATATACCAGCTCGAGTATTTAAAGAATTAGCAGAGAGCGTAGGCCCTTTTCTTAAAGTAATATTTGAAAAATCTACCTTGCAGAATGCAAGCAACTTTTACTCAAAATTGAAAAATAGAAAAATAGGTATAAATTCCATTTGATGATGTAAAAAGTTTGTATTTTAATTCAGAAAAGATTTATTCGTGGTAAAATAGATCTTACGAAGAGAGGAGGAGGTTTAAGAGTTCTGTTAAACAGGTAAGAAAGTCATAAACGAATTGACGTACACAGAAAGTAAATGAAAAAAGTAGCAATCATCCTATAATCTGTATAAAATGTATATCAAACATGACAATTTATATTTCCTCTCTATATGCCCATTGTTTAAGAGAGTGTTTCTTTGCTTATTTTACAAATGTAAAATTAAATGCTTCCTTAAATTAAGGTAATTTATCGCAATTTTTTTTAAATAGACAAGGAAATATACCACTCAAGAGTTTATACTTTATTTCAGTTAGTTTACATTTGTACATCAGAATGAAAATATAGCATTTGATTTTTACAGTGAATTACAGAAAGTTGGTTCACTAGGAAAGTTCAGTAATTCAGAACATACAATATCCATCACTCTGATAATACATCACTCTTTGAATTTAACAAGGCGTGGCTTAGAAAATAACTCTGTGCTATAAGCGTTAGAAAACCTTTATCAGTGCATTACTGATGCAGATATATACACAGAGGCTCTTGAAATTAGCATGGCGATACACATTTTTATTTAAGATGGATGACTTTGCGAAAATTATATATTTTGACATTTTGTTACGTAATAATATGAATCATTAGCAATTCGTCTGATCGATAGTAATAAGGGGAGCCGTATCAATGCCCTGTGCGGTCAATGCATTTCTGGCAGCATTTATAGTTGCAGCTGTAGGATTCCGTGTGGTTGTTAGTATATAGACTTGCTCTGTGAAAGATAAAAATCAGATATGAAACAAAGCATGTATACTTTACACACAGTGGAAATCGATTTAATTACTTTCTTATGAATTGCAGTTTTGTTCCTTCCCTTCTTAGAACTTTGGATCCATTTTTTTTTCAACACGAAACGATCAACACAGAAAAACAGATACCACTATATATAATTATTACCACAAAATTCTGCTGATAACGCCAAAAGTGTTTATGGCAGGATTAAATACATCATAACAAATAGGAAGGCAAGAGTGTGTGTGAATATTTTTCAATACAAGAGGCAAATTATATTCTTTTTTAGGGAAGTCAAACAAGTGGGTTGCTTTAGCAAGGCATTCATTTAAAAGGGAACTCGGTAAATCAAAAATGCATAGGTTGTTCACCCGAATTTCGAGCTAACTGCAACCCATTGTAGCTGGCTTATAGAGAGATTGTGAGGACCCGGGATATCTCCTCCCCTGATAACGAAATATACGTTACATAACCGAAATATATACGCGTTCAAGCCATTTTTTTAGTTAGAATTTTAGAATATTCATATGTGTCTTGCATGAAGTACTGTGGGCTCTATTTATTAATTAGGATACTTTCAGTTCGTCACATACTAAATGTGAAGAATGCTTTAGAATAAGATTTGGCTCAAAAATAATAGATATTTTTGAATCCCTAATGGCATTATTACATTATGAAACCCGCCCGGTAAGCTTTTGCACACTCTGACAGCCTTGTTTTAGGGCTCGCAGAAAGGAATCAATTTCAGGCTTTCCGAGAATCATACTTACAACGAATAGTAATGTTTTCTAGACCAGGAAGAATCCACGTTATAGAAAACATTCCCAGGAAAGTTTTGAGTTTAAAAAAAAAATTCCTATTGTTCACATGATGTTAATATCTCAATCAAAATCATATTTTCTTCCTCATAGCTCGTCCGAGTGCTTGAGATTTCGCGTAATCCATGATTTATCGTATATTTCAAATCCAATGAAGCAGATAATGCGGTCTTACTATAGTTAATCCAGATTAATAACGCTATTATATCCGCTTGTTAGTTGTGCTGAATTATGCTAGATTGGTACTCCTTTTCCATTAGATTGTGAGAATCCTCTGATTCCAATTTTAATGGTCTACCACGAATTGACGCATTCTCATGTTAAGTTATTCATAGTTAAAATTTAAAATTATCAACAAAGGCACACCCTTATTTTAGAGATAGGGGTAAACAGATTTCATTTGGCATGTAGTGCTACATTAGCATTTTAGTTTTCGAGCAAAAAAAAATTACATTAGTTATTTTAAAAAATTATTACTGCTCACTTATACGAGGGTGGTCTGAAAAGTTTCCGACCCCAGATTTTCAGATATCTTCAGAAAATTTTCAAAAATTTTCAGAAAACATGTCGAGAAACGGCGAAATGTCGGAAACTTTTCAGACCACCCATGTATGCATTCTTGGATTTTAAAGATTGTTCCCTGAAATTGATTTTAATGATCCTTACTCCGTGTGGATTTCTCTTGGTTTGTACACGAAGTGTTTAAATCCGATTTCGTTGATTAGCATAGACAGCTAATAAAGGGTTATACTTACGTATGTTATAACCAACGAGTGGTTTGCAGGATCGAGCGGCAAGCCAGGTTGCTCCGAAATCAATGATAACAAAGTCGGTCGGAAAAAATACTGAAAGAAATAGAATAGTTTTTTGCTAAGTAATTTTTCTGTGAACTGTACAGTTAATTTAAATTTTAGATTCATGTACATAATCATATTGACAACTAAACTTTGTAGCAAAGGCGTAAAGAAAGTAGTTAACGATGACCAGAAATTAATACTCATAAAATAAACCTGAGGTAATGCTCTTCTAAGAGTATTCACACTTAAAATTGACAGTTAAATTTCCAAGTTGAGAACATTGGCATGTATGTTATGGTACAATTATCTATTGGCGGATTGCTAATTTGGCAACTCGTTTAACTTTAGTGAAAGCTTTCCCGGATTCGATTCTGGTGTGGACCTATATGTACGAAATGACTTTTGCTCTCAAAGCACCTAAAGCACTTTCAATATTATTTATTTACCATCCCTTAGGGTTATATAAAAGGAGTATCTCTGTTCTTAACTTTTCAATGTTCCCACTGTCGTCTATTCATAATAAAACGATTAGAGTTAGAAATAACCTAGCAATAGACGAACACAGATATCGATCTCGATCAGAAATGAACCCTAGAGCCAGTGCTAGGACTTCGATGTTAACCAATCCGACACCAAGAGGAAAATTTTCAGGTAATAATTTCATGAAAGATTAGTATCCTATCTTCCGTTGGATTCATGTTCTCTATTATTGACCTGTTGAATGCCTTCCCTCCCCCATCGTTATCTAACATATTCTACACATATTCCCCTTTGTATATTCACTTGAATTTTAATTATGGACATTGTTTATTATTCCCCACATCTCGAAATCCGTCATTCTTTGGACCCATGAAGCAACATCTTCCATCATACGATTATTACCAATCATTTCCTGGTCCCTCTCTCAAGGTTTTCATCATAGTTTCTCTCGCTTGATGAAGACGTCCTAGACAACTGCTATATTTTTCCTTACCTCAACTGTTCATCTTCCATCTAAAGAATGATCCCCACGCAAGGGGAACTGATCCGCCTGTTGACGTATTTCTCCAACTTAGCTTTATCAATCAGTAGCTTCCTTTACTTTGGTGAACTTCGTTACTTAATTAAACTGAAGTCCAACATCAATATATAGTATACCAATTATACATTATATTAACATTTTCGCTGTTAAAAATCCAAATAATTTTACGATTTTTTTCAAGACGTATAAGAAAAACTTACGTGACTCAAAGATTACCACTCCGTAAGTGTTGAATTGATTTCTTACGGTGAATCGACCATTTAAGGTTACTGGTATTCCAGGTCCTAATCCAAGTCTGCGAAATTTATGAACAGAACAGATTAATAAATCGAGTATCGAGCAGTAATACATACATACTCTCTTTTATTAGAAATTAATTCAAAGACAAATAATCGATTGAATTTTTCGGAACTTGAGCTGAGGGAATAGGAGGGAAAATAAATTTATTCTAAAGTATGCAATAAAATAATTTAATGAATGGATTTTTATCCACTCAGTATTGCACTTGGGTTCATCTTGAATATTTTACAGGTTGAGTAGATAGACGCGACTTTTTCATGCAGGAACTTGTGGTATATTTCTTGATAATTTCAGCTAGAATAAAATATAATAGTACTTACAAAGGTGTGGTTCTTCCAGTTATGCTAAGAGTGAGTTGATTATTCGTTCCTGGATTGCTAAAAATGTAGCTAGTGCATCTTAATTGCGCATCTGGCACCGATCTGTATCTCGCATAGAGAAACCAAGTCTTCGATAACTGTAAAATGACGTATAGTTATTATTTTCATTAGAAAATATTAAAACAGTTTACAGCCACAAAAGCTCACAGCTATAGAAAGTTCTTAGGGATTTTTAGGTATGTACATATTAAGTCCTCGAAAACGGTAAAATAAGGTATATTAAAAATAGGCCTGGGGATGTCTGTAAATGTTTTCGGAGGATTGAATAACAGTAGTAGTATATTTAAAAGAGCTTCGACAGCAGAGGGCAATTAGCGCGTGGAGTCCAACGTGATAAGTGGTCTCTGCTGTTTACAAGGCCGTTTTCACCGTCAATTCTCCAAGAACCACAAGAAAATATAAAAAATCGTTTTCTGAACAGTGTCCGAAGTCTCCATCCGCGGTTACATCTTGGCTAGCATGTAACTTCCACACCAGCGAGGTCAGCAAATGTAATGAATGGTTAGCTTCGGGGCATACGATATGGATACATAATCTCATTGTCAGTTGTAAATCAAAAATAAAGGAAGGATTATGTAAAAGAAGCAGTTGCCGCCGTAAGTCCTCCTACTTATGTACATGATGAACTGAAATGTTCAAAATTTTATAAAACATCTCCTGCGTTTGAAGATCAAGAGTCGATTTTCTAAGGCCATGAAATAGATGCATGAAATTTTATGGCAGGCCAGGATTTCAGTCCGCTTATAAACGCTTTGAAGGATTTTTGTCCGGAATGGGTAAAGGTAATTTTGCACATAAGGGCGTTCACTCAGGAAAAAGTCTAAGGAGAAACGGACTTAAAATTCGAATAGACAGGGAATCGAACCCGGGGGGTGGGGGGTAGGTTTTTGTCTTGTGAGATCATCTTTGGTAACGATGCCATCTATGCGAAGGTCTTTCTTTGATATGTTGCCATCCGTGCTCATATTCAATTCTACTTGAATTCTACTTACCGTGTTTGCAACTGCTGTTGTCGATGCGGTGACCGATGGACATGCACCAAGCCTTTGAATTTGTCCTTTAGCGACACCAGCAAGCTGCACTACTACCACCAAAGTCAATAAAATATTCCTGGTAGTGATTCCCATTTTAAGAAGCAGCACCGCGCTTTAAAATATATATCTATCCTCTCGGGCGTATAGTACTTTCGTAAAAGTAATCAGGAAGAGTAGATTGAAGTTCTTCCAGTTATTTTAGCAATCTGTAATAAAAACCACTCATTACCCATTCGTCAACGTCTTCACATATCCCATCCTTTTACCCTTGTATATCATTTGGTAAATAACTTGCAAGAAACTATTATTCTAATTGGTGATGAAGAAGGGGGGAACTCTACTTAATGATCATTAAGAAAAACCAAATAAATAAAATAAATAATAAAACCTAATAAACCAAATAAACTTCGAAATAAGTATTTAGTGAAGGATTTCAAGAGAATGGAAATTAGGAGGACTCCTTATATTTTCTAATATAACGCTAATTGTAGTTAGTGGAATGAAGTCATTTACATATTGTGGGGTCTGAAATAATTCCTTCGTATTAATTTTTATACCGAATCAGAGATCAGAGGTTTTAAAATCAGAGATTTTAAAATTAATAACGATTTAAAATAAGATATCAGTTGCAACCAACGTATTTTACGCCCCATAAAAATGAGAATTTTCCACGTTTAAACAACGGTAAAGTAAACGGTTAAAACTGCTTTCTGAAAAGCAGCAAGAAGGTGCTTTATACGGGAGGATGGATTACACTGTGATCATCGTGACTTACCGCAGTCACTTGGTGATGGTTTCGGACACAAAGGCAACGAAGCACTAATACTCTCACTTTTATACTCTCTTGATATTCTTGTCGCCAAGGACTCATATCACGCATGCGCGAAATTATTCTTTGTCTAATCCAGTCAATGAGCAGCCCTCTTAGTCTTAATTGATCAGAGTAAGCAGAAAAACGGGTGGGCGATATCTTCCTATTTCACTTCGTTATTTATACGTCTGAGATAGATTACTAGGCATTATAATTTATGGCTTGTAGCTCGAAGGATATGACCCGATTTCTTTTCGAGGAAAGTCCTCTTTCGAGAAATAACTATCAAGTGGAGGAAAGGACACTAGATTTTATTATAAGAAACGGAATACCTGCTAATAAAGATTCCCTTACTGTAATTCCTAGGTTTAGGTATAAAATATGTATGAATTTTTTATAGTTGTTATTGCTGAGGGAAATAGTTCTTTTTTCAAGAGAAAGATTCCTCTGATGCTGAAATAATCATCCTAGAGGGTAATTAAAATCTTTATTAAATTCTAAATAAGCACAGCTTTTATGTAACATGTTCAAGAGTATATTGTAATAAATAGTTGTTACGAGAGAAATGGATGCTCTATCAAATGCATACTTCTAGAAGTCTTAATTTTTTAAGTTATCCATTTCGATAAGATTATGTATGCACTTTCTTCATCTCATGCAATAATATCCCAAGTAAGTCACACTCGTATTGGGTGTTTCTTTTTCTGGTTTCATCACAAATTCCTAACCAGCGCTTGACGTGATCTACCTGCGTCTATTTTAACTTTGGAGTTTGAAATTGCCAAGTGGTTTTCTAAATTGAACTTTTTGATGCCACCTCCTTATTTTATATATCTTAAATTTTCTGTCAGAAAGAGTAATATGAAACAAGAAACGTGTCCGTCTCAATTTAACTGTATAATTCGCATTATTATTATGAACTATAAAAAGGTTCGAAATGATTTCGATCAAAAATCCTATTTTATATGTCGATACCTTTGCCACAGAGCTGAAATTCTTATTTCATGTTCTTCTGTAGCATTTTCTTTTATTTTTCTCATATACCGATTATTACGTGTACTATTAGAGAGAAGTATTTAGTTGCGTGGAATGAGTGATGAATGAAATGTAGCCGAGTTTTGCCGAGAAGGAGATCAATGGTTTAACGACAAGCTACATTTACATTTAATAGGAAAAATCAAACCACTTCTACGGACCACTTTAATATGAAGTGTATGAAAATGTATTATTCTGGAGATAAGTATTATTAAGCACCTTAAAAGGAACAGAAGGGAAAAAACTCAAGATGAATAATTTCAATTATTCTCTTGTATCTTAAACAGAATCTTCGAGGTGTTAATTTTCTTGATTATTTATCTTTTCCCAAAAATGTAAACAGACTTGAAGCTGTCAGATCGATGAGTATAATTAAAGTCTTTCCTGAAAGTTTGAGGCATATCTCAGGACCTACTTATAGGAGTGATTCTTAGGCCACCTAGCCTTATCTTCGTATACTTATTTCAGATACGGTATTTAGTTAGAAATGAGAAAACAGTTGGGTTAAGAGAGTTATATTGGCTAATACTCACTGAATCGGTTTTACTCATTCGTTTCTAAAATAAAAATTACAACAGGAAGATGTGATTCTAATGGCGTAAGCTAAAACGTGAATTTGTTATCTTCACGCCAGTGAACATTTCAGGAAAACAAATAACTTGCATAGTATGTTCTCAAAGCATCGTTAGAGAAGATTATAGAATGGCATTGATGGACGGCTTTATTTGATGAAAAATATATGTCACGTCCTTTATGTATTTAAGGTTTATTATTTGCATGCTGTTTTTGGAAGTCCAACTTATTATACTTTCTAATGTGATACGAAATTTTCTGGTGAGATTTAGGCCAGTGCGTAATAAATGATGTTTTTATCTTACGTTGTTTTCCGGAGATAATAATGGTGATTTCTAACACGAAATTGCTACCAGAAAAAATGGTTGAGGTTTTATCGAAATAGTGGTGAATGGTCAATATACCGCATTCCGTAATAACGAACAATATTATACATGGGTCAATGACCCAGATTTTCCATCCTAAGTTCCACGTAAAATTGGTATTAGCAAGTATGTAATGTTTCGTTTATAGTGGTAGAATTGTTTGACGAAGCGTGATTGTTGATAAAGTAATGCTTATGCATTTCGAATATTTATTTGTAAAAAATATGGTTAAAGTATCATTCAGAGGTTTCAAAAAGTAAATTATTAAAAATACGTGAAATTTACTTTAGCGCTAACAGACGTTCTCGTTGATTTTGAACGGGGAAAATCGATGTAGGCTCAAATATACGTATATCCCTATTGTGGCGTTAGTCTGTTACCATTGTACAGGTTTCATCTTTTGAATCTTGATGACAACACCCAGTGATCTTGAACCGTAATTTCTTTACATGTTTTGAAATATCACAATTTAAATTTTATATCAAAATTAAAGAAACAATTTACGAGTAGTACCTGAAACATTATTATTCATTATAAGGATTTACATTAAGGATAAAATTTCGTACATTCTTACATTCTATCCTGATATGAACTTAAAGATAATGAAAATTTCCTGAGATGAATTTCATCCCTATTAAAATGATACACCAGTGGTTCCCAAAGTGGGCGCTACCGCCCCCTGGGGGGCGGTGCTCTAGTTTCTGGGGGCGAAAAGAGCCAATTATTACCTAAGTATTATTCCTTTTGCATAAATGTGCTATGAAAAATATACCTTAATTGGATTATAAATAAACATTTGATTAGTCATTGTTTTTAATTTAATTATTACAATGTTCCACGTCTGGTTACTCGTATTTAGCCTATAATACTGATTATTATTATAAAGTTACCGCTTGGGGGGCGTTGAGTATTGTTTTATGGATCCAAGGGGGCGGTGGCTCGAAAAAGTTTGGGAATCACTGTGATACACTAGCATAAGTTCCGTTCAGCGAGACAGTGCTAACTCGGAAGCTGTGTTGTGAGGGTTTGCATAAGATTAAGGATAACGAGAAAAAGAAACATGCTGCTAGACTTCTCGCGGCCTAAGGATTTACCGAAATGCGCAGAAGTTAGGGGAAGAGGGAAATGGAAGGAGTAGAGGAAGAGAAGCCAGCCTAAGGTATTTGCCGGCAGAGAAGAGAAAGTTTGTTCTTTCTTCCCCATTTCTGCAGAATAGACTCGTCTTGAACGAAAACGGGGAAACGGATGGGCGCATCCTTAGGCCGTGGCTCCACGGGCAGCGTTTTGCTGTCGCTAGAGGCAGCGAATTACTGACCGAAAGTAAGAACCATAGGATTGAATGAGGATGGCTCCACGCGCCGCATTTTGCTGTCGATAGGACGCGTTTGTTAGCGATGAGTAATGTGACGTCACGCGGAGGTATATATTTGTGACGTCAGGGATTGCTCCGCGAGGGTAAATAGTACCCTGGGGCCGGGAGACCGATTACAATGTTACCGCTGCCTGCTACCTAACGTAGAGGTCAGGAAAATCCGGTGCCTTTGATTCATTCGGTGTGTCTTAACCTCTTTCGAGCTAACATCAGAAGTGGGATCCTAACTGCGCTTTGGATAACATTAGTTGAATATAGAAGAATTAATGAAGAGCCTGTCTGGGCTGTTTTTTGACGTGAGGGATAAAATGGCGGCGAATCCTCGTGCTGGACCATCCGAGCCTCTCCATCCCAAAGTACGGTCCAGAGGTTGTTGATTTTGAAGTGGACTGCAGAGATTGGTAAACCGGTAACTGAATTCGGATGGACTGAGGGAGAAATTGCGGTAAGAGTAGCATAGCATATGCATATTGGTTCCGCAAAGTGAAAGATATTTAATGAATGACGATAGCAACCGGAAACGCTGCTTCCGCTGCAATCGGTCAGGTCATTTCATGGCGAAATTCACTTTCTCCGATTAAGAAGGGGATAAAAGGAGATATTTGACTGACAATCTCCTCAAATTCACCTCACCGCGTTAAAAGGGACCATCAATTAATGAGTCTGCGTGATCTAATGAGACTAGTCGGGCTGTGTGTTATATTTGCTTTAAGCCAGGTCACAGTCCAGTCGGATGTTGGATGAAGACCTAGTCGACCGATACATGTCAGCGAAAAATGTTAATCTCTTTTTATTAGAAGAATATAATTTCTGTACGTCTTTGGGGTTTTCCCCAATGGAATTGAGTAGGTCACTTTGACTACGTCTTGGAAAACGACGTTGGTAACAGAGTTTGAAGTATTTACAGTTGAATGGGATTATTTAGAAGTTCAGGTCTCTTATTTGAATTGTGATGTTATTGTTGGCCGAAACATTTTTATTAACCCAGATTTGGCTTTCGTCACTGATGATTTCGGAACTAGAGAGCTCTAAACGGACGAACACCTTAATTAACCATCTTGAGGGAGCGGTTCGTCAACAGTTAATATCAACTCTCGGAGAGTATAAAGGTTTGTTAAATGGGGCATTTTTGCAAATCTTGTCTCATGGGTTTTGCAAATCTTGTCTCATGTGTTCGTTTGAAGGAGAACCGCATTATATTCTGCAACCCCTAGAGACTTCCTATGTCAGAAAGGGAAAAGATGCGAGAAATAGTGAAGGGTCTGTTGGCCAATGGATATGTACGAGAAAACTGATCTCCTTTTGCCGGCCCCATTCTCCCAATCAAGAAGAATGGAGCTGACGATATGCATACATTCCAGGGCGTTAAATCGAGATTCTGTAAGGCAAATGTCCGCTACCAATAATCTATAACCAATTCGATTTACTCGCCAGAAGCAAATTGTTCCCCTTTAGACATGGCGTCTGGCTTCCATCAAACTCTCATCGAAGCGGAATCTGTAGAGAAAATTGGCTTTATGACTCCCGATGGCCATTAAGAATATCTAAGAATGCCTTTTTGGCTGGCAAATGCCTCTGCCAGTGTCCCAGCGAGCCATAAATGCCGCTTTGGGACCTCTCGAGGGCACTGTCGCCTTAGTTTATTTGGATGACTTGTTTATCCCTTCGTCTTCAATAGCAAGAGGTCTGCAAAATTTAAAATCTGTAATTTAATGGGATTCCTAAGCCGTAATCCGCCTCCCATTAGACGTGTAGACCACATTGGAGAGCAAACGTTGCCAGAAATTGAGCAAGCAGTACATAAGGAGACTTCTGCCCTTACTGATGCGGTAAGGAAAGAGAAATTAGACCCGAAGCAATACTGTGTAAAAGAAAAACTTGCTTTCTCACATTGAAAATATAAACGACGAGGAAATACTACTATGGTATGTTCCGGGGGATAGCCGTATAGGCTTCCTGAGACTTTTTTTTTTATGAAGAATTCTATCATTAAAGGGCAGTCAAAGAATTTGACGTATTTTCAAGATATTTCTGATTTATTCGATCACTTAATTTTGTGAGTGAATATGTTTCCCTTTGTCAAACATGTAAATTATACAAAGATCGCGATTGACCCAAACAAATTCAATTGAGAAGGCTTTCGTACCCTTCGTCACGTTTCATCTTCATTGTGTGGGGCCACTAGCATCAACTAAGGGAGGCTTTAAGCATATGTTCATTCCTGCGGATTCTTTTATGAAATTCGGTATGCTTTATCCCTTGTTAGATTTGACAAGCACTGAAACGGTGAGTCAAATGATGGATTTCATAGTCATCTTTGAGAATCCACGTTGCATAGTTGCGGATTCGGGAACCAACCTTGGATACCGCTATTTGACGGAACTTTGTACTTCTGGGAGCATACATTTCCATTTTATCACCCCATAAGCTCCCATGGGAAATGACAGGTTCGCTACGTTCGCACAATCTCGTATTGGGGTGGAATTGAAGTCGGAATGGGCGAGCGTCCTCTGGAAATTACAGCTGACCATAAATTCTATGAGTCAAAAATCCACAGGATCCCTCCTATTCGATTTCTATTGGGAATTGGTGGCATTCCATCCTTCTGACCGTGGGCGAGGCGACCGTCGTTAATGACTCCCCTTAAGAAGGATAGCGACCGAGCGGCAGCTAAGAGGTCCTTGGCGTCTAATGGCTCCATGTAGGAGCAAAGATTCAATGAAAAGCGTCGCTATTCAATAGATATTATCGTCGGAACTTGCACCTTAGTTGGGTGGTGACGGAGGACCGTAATAAGGCTTCTAAAACGGATGAATTGGGCTAAGATTGCATCTTTGCTAAAGAGCACATTCGAATTTGGCCAAGTGAATAATTTCCGAACGAACTCGGACTTCTATTTGACTCTGAAGAAGAATGCTAAAATCCGAAAGCGTGATTTGAGACGATACTTTCGAGATAAGCCGATACCCTCTTGTTTGTATATCTATGCTTTGTTTTTGTTTTGAATCTGACGGTATGTGTTTCCAGGTGAAGGTAAATACTACTTGTTTACATTTTTCTGTTATTGTTTTGAAACTGTTTGAACGTGTTTACAAGAAAGCAAGTAAGAGCCTATACTACGTACCTGTGTTATTACTTTGATTTATACGGACGAGGGTTTGAAAAGGAGGTTAGAGAATACCTCTTTGTTTATATATGATTGTACTGTTTACATGAATTACTATAACTTTTGTTCCATGTTATTAATTTAATGTTTATTTCCTGTCCATACCATGCAATTTGCTGTAATTTGAATGATTGTTTTGAATGATTGATAATGTGCAACCCTTATGTTTTGTAAGTAAATTGTAGAGTGGATTGAAACAGTGGGCAACATCGGTAACGTGTTTTATGACTACCATAAGAAGGGATTTGTATTATTAGAATTAAATGAGTTATACCTAGGTTCCACTGTTTTGTTATGGGTAGCAAGTTAAACCCTGAAGGGTCCCTGAGGATGGCCTGTGTGGCGGAACAAACCTGGGTCCCTGAACTTGGCTTCCTGCGGTCTGTTGGTAATGCGGAGATAGTGTAGTACTGCTGAGATGAGTATGGCAGGAATTGCCACGTTGATGGTTGAATAACCAGTGTAAAGTGCTCTTTGTATTATTGTGATTGATATAGACTGTATTCTATTTCCAGGAGATGTTTAGTAGACTTTCAGTCTTGAATTTTCGACGGATTATGCAATGGTTAATTTCATTGTACCATTTCGCTACTTAATGTTGGTCACTTTTCACTATGCAATGAAAAAATTTTCACCAGATAAACAGTTAGGGAAGAATAACAATTTTTTCAGCTGCAGCGGTGAGAAGTCATCACTCTCTAAGACTATGCTCACTCAATGATGGACTCCCTTTCTGGATTATTGAATATGTTTACAAGTTGAGATTGCGGTGAAAGAAAACATCTTCAAGCAAATTTTTAATCCTTCGTGGTGCACTGAGAACAAGTGATAAAGAGGATCTCACTCAATATCAGAATTTGTAACAGCTTTAGATGGAGATTGCTCTGCTTCGTGGTATCTTAATTTCATACCCACGAAATTAGTTATTCCAGAGAAGTAATTCACACGGAACCATTTTAGAGATAAATCTAAGCGTGAGGGTACGACATAGATAATGAAAAATAAAATTATTTGGTCCATCGAATGAGGCGAACGATTGAGTAAAGTAGGTTGCGGGACTGGAAAAATCCACGTATTAAAAGGAGCTTCTTAAACGGGTGTGCGTGTTTGTGGGGTCTACTCAACTAAACTCTCAGACTACTACTAAACTCTCAGATTTATACATATTTAAAATTATATACCCCACAGAGCAAACTTACTTTCATGTATAATATTTGTCTCCAATTAGATCTCAGAGGAGTCCAAGCGTTCCCATAACATTTGTGTGAATTTAGTCATTATCTGTAGGAATTTTTTTCCATTGCAAATTTAAATCATAAAGATTCAAACTTAAGGTAAGTTTCATAAGAAAGAAACCACATAAAAATTCGCTACTTTTATCGTCAATTATGTTACGCCCCAAATAATTAATACTTTAAGCAATAGAAATAATTTTTAAACGATACCATAATTTTAGCATAAAATGATTATGAATCGTATTAAAATAGGAAGAGAATAAACTATGAAGTATTAAAATCAGATAATGTTAGGAACAGCTTTTTTACGGAAACAAATGATTGATGGCAAATTCTCAAACCTGTTTCTATTAGCTGTCAAAATATATTTGGGAAGAAATATATCTTATATGCAAATGATAGGTAGCAGGCGTTAGTGGAAAAGAGCGATAAGCTGGTGAGAACAACAAGGTGAATATCCTTCCACATACTCTTGCGTGTTAGGGGAGAAAAACAAAGTTAATAAGTAATGCGTAGTTTTCAAATTACAGAACTTGAAGACTATTGAAGGAAGTTTAAAAAAATGGATTTAAGAAAATGCGTTTAATTCTTTTCTAAACTTCTTGAGATAAATGAAGTAAATATTTATCGAGTGTTGTTGTGTGCAAATTGTTTCCAATACATATAAGTTTTTTAATATATCAAAGTAACTTTTCTTTTAAAGGCAGAGCCTTTGCACTTTCCTAGACATGATGACACGAAAAGGCAGTATCGGAATTCGCATACAAGCATATTTTAACCCTTACCTACGAACCCATGTACACCGAAATTACATGCCATGAGTAATCATTTACCCACAGCCTTTTTCATATTTTTGAAATAGTTATATCGTTGAACTCTTATCTCAGATAAAAAGAGAAACTATCTAAAATTTAAATTGTGAGTAGTATGTTTATTCCCATTCTTTGTATTACAGGGTTCTGAGAGCTAATTATCCCACTTTTTCCATCTAAATTGTCTCCGTATTCTGGAAATCGGTAAAAAAATCCCGATAAGTGGTGGGAAGGAATTCCCACTCGGAAACTCTAATGATAATTTTATTTCTTCACTGAGGTCGTTTCGAATATTTTTTGCTTGTAAAAATTACTTGTGTTGTTGGGGCACATGACCTCTACTTATGTTTATTGTTGGGTAATTCGTTTTTACGGATAGGATACGGATACGTATTAAGCGGATACTCGTCGGAGGATAATGAAATTCCTGAATGAAAGAGATTCTTCATTGTTCATAATTCTCTCGGGAATGAAATTTTTTTCCATTAGAATATTCCTATTCCGTTAAATCCTTTCTTTTTTAATTTTATACTTTTCTTAAATTGCTACCGTAATATGCTTAAGTCCCCCTGAGCTGTACAAAGCACATGTTTAACCAAGGCAACAATAACAGTAGACAAACACACAACTAAATATAAATTACTAAACCTAGTAAATTACACTCTGTAAGTATTCTTTCTGTTGCACTCCCAAAATTTTTTGTGGTGGTGAAACATCAAAAACATTAAAAACTATTCATAATGCTACTCTTTTAATGTTGATCTATTAGGATACATTAGAATTAAACTAATCGCTACTCATTAATTACTATAATAACTTCCGTAGAAAATCATAAAAAATAGTCCGATACCGAACTGCTTAGAAATATCTCTTTTTAAGCCTGTGAACGACTGATAAATTCGCTCAGCAGCGTTGTAAGGTGATAGAATACACAATAGATTGTGCTTTCACATAACATTCTTCCACCTAGTCGCCCTTGATCCACCTGTGCGCCTTAGTCGAGGAAGGGTAGAAAAGGGATACGGTGGTAAGAGAATCCATTAACTACGTATGATAACGGCAGCTTTTTCTCTTTCTGGCGCTGTACTTTCCGGGCTGACGGAAAAGAGCTTGACAAGCTCTAAGATGTCCTTCATTATTTAAATTTTATGAAGTCTATATCGTTTGGGTTGAAAAATGAAGGATATATCTAAGATTTACGAAGAGTCTTTTTTCCGTTCATGTGTATGGTCAAATATCATATCAGCGAAAATGGTCATTTTGTATGTAATCTCACTAATTTTTTATCTAGTATGATTGAATGGATCTAAAAATCCAATTGGGAAGTTCTAGGTACGTCTTTTATGTATCGTATAATGAAAAATTGTAATTTTCAGTATAAGCATGTAACAATGGCTAGAAATAGGAGGTGAACGTTCTGAAAACGGGTTTTCGTGCATGTTATCTATTATTCTTAAGATACAGCGTGTTCAAGAAACATTATGATGGAATTGTAGAATGTCTCTCTAGCCTCTTATTCGATAGAATTCGCAGGTTGCATGATATCTATTATATATTCAGAGGAGACACATTCTTTGTTTGTTCGATGTCTTTGACCCAGCTTTCTTATCTCATGTTTTCCAGGAATTAGCAACCTGCTTCAGAGACTATTTTAGCGGTATTTGTTATTTTATCATGTGAATTTTCAACAAAACAGATCGTCTCCTATCATGACCTCTAGATTTCTCGCATGCGGATTTCATTGGTGAGTTAGCATAGACATTTCTTATGTTCGAGTTGAGGGAAAGGTTAAAAGGATTTTTTCTAACGGCACGATTCTTTCTCCTTCGGTAGGACTCTATTGCATCGAGTTTCTTTAATGCAGGATCTTGGGATACCCCACTTAACGCATTTCGTGAGTAAGTACAATCTGCTTAATTAAATTTGGTGCGTTGGATAGGTTCCTGAGACCACATCTTGATTGATACAAAACTTTTTATCTGTCTTTCGGAAGAATATTGGAAAATTTATGTTTCATTTCATTCTTCTGTTATTTTTGCTTGTGTGATGATTATGGAATTACTGAGGTCTGAAGGATGAGCATATTAATTTCATAAGTATAAGAATTAATGATGCAACCAGTTTTTTTGGCTGATGATTTTACTCGGAAGAGAGACATGGATTATGATATACTCGTATATTCGTTTGTTTGCATTAGGTGAATATTTTGAAAATTTCAATCTTGGCAAGCAGTTTTACAGTGAGACCATTGGGCTATAATATAGTATTAAAGACTTAATGCTATTGCCAACTCTTGCAAAAAAGCATCTCTGATTTCGGAATGTGAGTAAGGCAAGATGTGAATATTACGACCTATTTGTAGTTTGATTCATGGAAAATCATAATTATATTTTGTAAGTGAAGAATCATTAATAAAATAGAAAAGTGGAATGAACTTCAGATGAATTCCTGTAGAACAAATTTGTGATTTGAGAAAACTGTTATAAACGTAATACTCACCAAAATACAACATTAGTTAACTTCTTTTTTCTTTTAATCCCTGATCATTTCGTTCAGATTCAATCTGAAAATCCATACCTAACTGCAAATATTTAAAAAGTGATTAAAACATTAATTATTTTTAACATTTTTGGATTAAAGTTTTGCGGATATTAAATCATTAGGTTAAATTATTAAAGAATTAAGCATAGCATGCAATTAAAGCTCTTTTTTCATCGTATTGTATGCGTTACGGTCAAAATGATAACTGTAATCGATTGTCTAATGAAATCTGGAGAGGAGTAAATGTGGTTTAAGTAATTATAGCTTGCGTTGTCATCAGAGAGTTTTAGTTTCTTCACACCTAACTTGTTAGGGAGACGCCCTACGTATGTAAAGATGGTTGAAGGTATTACTATGGTATAGGAAGAAGTTGCTATAAAACCCTTTTTGTTTATGGAGATCTCCCAATACCAGAAACCAGCGTTTCTCGTTTCGTGTCGTAAAATTATTCGTCATAATTCTTTTTCTTAATATGTCTTCCTTTATTCAATGAATTTCAGATATCTATACTCCCAAGTATCATAGATGAAAATTATTGGTAGAAACGACCGGTCCAAGTTGACCTTTAAAATATAATTAGCTATATTTTCTGAAATTAAAAAATTGTTCTCTTTTATCTTTTTATTCTAAGGTTTTTGAATTCGAATTAAGAATTTCCAACTTATTTTCAAGAAGCTCTCTCAAAGTAGTGACTGAATTGCAATTTATTTACTATTTTTACCACTTCTTTAATTTACATGACCAAACTTTTTCCTTCCGGGAGATTCTTCTCTCTTATTAGTTAATGGGTCAAACTAAAATTCTTGTTATCACTGCGTTCAGTGAAAGAGAGTGAAAAATATTCGCCGTTTAAAGATAAGACAAGATAATAGATATCGGGAAAATCACACCTCGTCATTATATTTGTTTTCAGAATCGGTAAAGACTGCAGTTACCGAATTGAGTTCGTAATGACACCGATATTCTTTATATGCGTCCTATAAGTGGCACACAGTTAAAACACTTGACTTGGTGACTCTGCAAAAGATGAATATATGAATGCGTTGATAATATCAGCTTGAACACATCTTCCCCCTTAGCAGTGGGTTACGATGCCAAGGCTTGCAGAAGAACAAAAATATGGTACAAATTAAAATTTATGTTTATTTTAAATAATGTAAGTACAAATTAGTGTATGAGTATCTACTCAAATACTAAAACCATTTAATGCAATTTTATACACAAAGAAGCCCTAATAAAATGTTGAAAGATGTAAAGGATTATCGTTAACGATTTAAAAAATTGCAGTTCATGCAACATAAACTTCGACGTTCGAGTTTTCTAAATTTGTTGAAAGTTTGGGAAGGGAATCATATTTCTTTCCATTAGCTTACACATATACGTATTCATATATTTTATAGTAGTACGTGAGTGTAGGAAGAGGGTTTCTTTATTTTTATAACCAACTTTCGTCTAGATTTACCCTATCGATAAATTTTAAATAACACTCTTCCCGGACTTTTATTAAAATTTTTATTACTCTTTAATTAGCTACCGATTGCAATTTGAGCGAGCAAAGCAACCAGAGTGCTGATGGTGAAATCCCTACTCCAAACTATTACCGATTATGAGCTGGTCACCTACAGTGATCTTTCTGGGTTCAGGTTGCCCAAAATGACTGTTATAGATACGCCCTGAGACCAGGGTTCGTAGAGCATATGACGTTATTCTACCGCAAGGAGATTGTGTTGAAGATCAAGAAGAGGAAGGCGTTCCTTATCCACAAATCGGGGAGCAAAGATTGGAAGACTCTGTCCCCGACCTATGTCTGCCGAAAACAGAATATTATGGGAGCAATTTCCCTACCAGACAAGCCGAAATCACGCTTTTTATTCCTTTTCATTGATCTGCGAGGATAGCCAGGGCCTTTGTCACTTCCTTTGCGAGGGCCTTTAACTCATTGCTAATAGAACTCGGGGCAGATTTCCTGAAAGAAAGGTTAAAGGGCTCCTTTTGAAGATTTACGATAGGAACTCTTAGTGTTCACCAAATAGTGTATTATCTACCCCGACTATCCTCTTTGCTATTCGCCGAGCAATTTATTCAGTTAATTATTTATTTATCCAATTATATGTGATCATCATATACTAGCAATATAAAAGTTCTTCTTATTTTTCTATATACATTTGGAAACTAATTACGATTTCAATTTTTACTCTATTAATTTCTTTTATGGATTACTTCATACATTTTCCACTGGATTCAAACGTGTGTAATCTTGAGCAACATTTTAATCAAGGTGATACTCTGTAACGTCCGTTTAATCACTGATTCTCCCAGTGTTTATTTATTCAGTGACACATGTATATTTTTTCTCTTGCTTGCAACACCTTTTGGAGCCCTGGTGCAGTGGAGAAGGGCCCACTTGGTCTCAGCCGCCCCAGGCGAAATAAAAACAAGTAAAGCGTATTCTCTCTCTCTCTCACTCTATTTTTTTCGGAATTAGTAGTACACTTCTGAAACATCATACTACTGGAGTGGCAGTCTTTTAATCACTCGCTTTCTTTAAACAAATATGATAGAATGAGGCAGGTTTTCAACGAAAATTATTAGCAATCTTTTATTATGGTGAATAATTGGTTAAAATAATTACCTCAAGTTGGGAGTCTTGAATTGGATTTCCATTCATATCGAGTTTTTCATTTTTATTTTACCCAAGCTGCAAATATTTAACCGGGCCTTAGAAGTGAAAATTTGGCCGTTTCAGACTCAATAAGAGTTCTAAGTTATTCACCATTTACATTAATTGTGATAACGCTTTAAAGAACGGTTATAAATGCTAGGATACATAGGATTTTCTCGTCTCATCCGCTTCAGAAGTTGGATACTCTTCGTAAGATACTTTCCTACCTTTTCACAACCCAGTGGTTTCTAATCATGCATAAGTTCTTTGGAGTCAAGCAAATCTCAATCTATTTACATAACCGATAAGCTTGAAAAAATTAATAATTCCGATTCTATGAGACATTTCTTTCCTACCATTTATTATATTTCCATTATCTCAGGGAATATTTCATAGGGAATTAATAGTCATCATAGAGATTCCAATATTTTATTTAAAGTAAAATACATTGATTGACATGACTGTGGATGAAAAGGGAATCAATGGTGATACATTTGGTAGTAATTTTATAAATAATATGCCTGGTTAGTCAATTTAATTTCACTAACAATTCTGAGTCGTTGTGACTAAGAGTGAATTAAGTTTGTCCCACGCTAGTACTTCAGGGATTCCTTGTTCTACCATTGGGTTTGCATTAATTTCTACATTTTGCACATTCATTATAGGCGCTCTGATTTCACACTTACCATCGACCATCACGGTGGCAGCATATGACGCAACCGACAAAAATTACCTAGTTTTATGGGCTTGTCAAAATTATGGATTTTTTAACAAACGTAAGTATGCTATATTAATACAATTTCTTTGAAGCTTCCAGAATCAGTTGTTGGAAATTTTGTGTTTTACAATAGTATGTTATTTTCCAATAAAATAAAAATGAATTATTCTTGCAGAATTCTCCTTTTTGCTTTTGACTTCAGCGCCGTCCGATACTGATGCAAATATTAACTTATCTCTAACTGCGGCCCAAGCTGTAGGTATACCAATCAGTAAATACTTCACAACGACTCGGAATTGTTAGTGAAATTACCATTATACCATTCTCATACTTTCTATGCTAATCTATGTTAATATATGTTCATAGACTTCATTTCTATGTTTCTATGTTTAAGAATTAGATTTAGATTTAGATGAGTACCCCGCAAGCCGCCAGTGGCGTATGGCAGGGGGTGTAATGACACCATCTTAGTATTCTAATCGACCCTATTAGCTTCTCTAATAGCTCGCGGGAAGAACGACCAGAAATAACTATCTGTCCTCGCTATTTCCTCATAACGCTTGGTTGATGCCTCTCGGAGATCGCGCTCACTACTAACCGGAATCAAAGTTTCATTCACCTCGTCCCTAAATTCAGAACCGAGGAACTTTTCGAAAAGTTTCCTTCGGTAATCGTTTCTTCTCTCCTGAAGTGAATTCCAACCGAGGGATTCTATCATGGACGTAACGCTACTGTCGAACCTAAAATCTCCTGTAACGAAACGAGCTGCTCTACGTTGGGCCGTTTCTAAGTCTGAGACCGAACCTACCTCGTGTGGATCCCAAATCACGCAGCAATATTCGAGATTAGGTCGAATGAGTGAAAAATAAGCTATTTCTTTTATGTTATGTTAATCTATGCTCATAGACTTTGTTCGTTTTAAACAATGAATCGATGATGAAGCTCTTTGGAGGTCTTCTACTTAGGTTAATCGTTCGCCTATGCGATTGTATGTGCTACATTAATTTGGCTGCACGAATTCGGTCAATATTCCTCAAGGAGATATTGGGCATTCCTAAACCAGCCAGTTAAATTAGCCACTTGAAAACACAATCCCCATCTATAGGTGGAAATTGAAATAGCCCCCTTTAAGCTAGTACTATGACTTGGTTTGCTGAATTCGATCCTAGATTGCTCAGATAGATTTCCATTAAGAATACATGTCATCCTTAATTGGCTAACTGCGTATCGTAATAGCATTTAAAGGAAATAATAACGTAATTCAGCATTCTCATCTTTTACACTGACTGAATATGCTTTGCTTTTATAGGTCAAGTATATTGAAGGAGGATTGCATTCATCAAATATTGCTTCCCAATGGGAATTTACGGGCAATTCCGCTATTCCATAATACATTATTGCTTATGGCTGTCTATGTTCATCTAAATATCGATAACCGGCAGTTGCAAAACATGCAATCTTGAACCTTATTAAGAGTCGATAACTAGCCTCTTTTGATGTATATATTTGATCTGCGGTTTGGTCCCAGATAAGACTAAGAGTTCCCAAAACTGGTAATTAAAATTAATTTTAATCCTTTTCAGCTCCTATTTCTATCGCAGAAAAAACGAAAAAAGATAATGGGACAAAATTGAGCCAAGTTCGAAACAAAGAAAATTTCTATAAAATTTCATAATCTCATTTTCAATATTAGACAAATAATTGCGAAAATTGAAATTTTAATAATATTATTCAATGAAGCATCAATGCCAACTTCTATTTTCCCCGTTGAGAATCAATGGGCATTTCAGCTAGTAATTATAAACGATCTACAATAAGACCAAGGTATACAATATATGACACTATGAATGAATGATATGAATAGTCTATAGAAATAATTATTGTAAACGACATCTCGGCGATAAAATCTATAATATTTCGTAAGGTACTAACAAATTTTCAATTCTTAATTTTCATCACTTTTATGCTTAAAATTGTCAATGTCAATTTCCCGATATGGACATCTATCCGTGAGAGAATTCATGCCTCTAGGGTTACATCAATGGTCTTCTATCAACATGGGCTCTCTCTGAAGTGTTTTGCCGTGTGGGTTTTAGTCTTATGAGGGCATGTCCGATAACGATGCCATCTATAAGAAAGCCTTTTATTGATATGTTACCATTCGTCCTCATACTTGAAAATATTCCACTTGAAAATATATACTAACCGTGTTTACAACCGCTGCTGCCGATGGAGTGACCGTTGGACATTCACCAAGGCTTTCAATTTGTCCTTTAGCGAGACCAGCAAGCTGCCCTACTACCACCAGAATTAATAAAATATTTCTAGAAGGGATTCCCATTTTAAGAAGCAGTTCCGTTATTTAAAATATATATCTTTCTTGAAGCGAAGGATATCCTCTAGGGCGCATAAAACTTCCGTAAAAGTAATCAGGAAGAGCTGATTGAAGTTCTTCCAGTTATTTTAACAATCTGTATAAAAAACCAGTCATTACCGAGTCGTAAACGTCCTCACAGATACCATCTGTTCATCCTTGTACAGGAACTATTATTATGATTTGTGATGGAGAGGTAGGGAAACTCTGTTTATTGACCAATAGGAAGAAACAAATAAATTTATAAATACGATAATATCTTAAAGGAGCTAATCGACTCTTTTTCGAAATAAGTATTTAGTGAGGAATTTCAATAGAACGGAAATTAGGAAGATAATTAGGAAGACTCCTTACATTTTCTAATATAACGCATATTGTGGTCACTGGAGTGAAGTAGTTTACATTTTGTGAAGTCTGAAATTATTCCTTCGCATAAATATTTTATAACGAATCAAAGAGCAGAGATTTCAAAATGAGAGATTTTGAGATGAAACTTTTTGATGCCAATTCTTTACCTTATTTGAGGAAGAGTAATATAAAGGAAGAAACGTGTCCGTCTCAATCTCGCTCTGAATATTTCGCATTATTATTATTATGAAATATGAAAGGGTTCGAAATTATTTCGATCAAAAATCCTATTTTATATGTCGATACCTTTGCCACGGAGCTGAAATTATTATTCAATGTTTTCCCATCGCATTTTCTTTTATATATTGCCAAATACCGATTATTACGTGTGGTATTAAGGGAAAGTATTAAGATCATACTGTGGATTGACAAATAATTTAAACATAGCCGAGTTTTGCCGAGAAGATAATCAATGGTTTAACGAAAAGCTACATTTACATTTTATAGGGAAAATCAAACCAGTTCTACGGAACAATTTAATATGAAGAGTATTAACATGTATTTCCTTCGAGACATATATTTCTAAGCTCCTTAAAAGGAACGGAATAGAATAGAAAGCTCATGATAATTAATTTCAATGATTTTCCGTTTCCTAAACAGAATCTTTGAGATGTTAATTTTCTTGATTCTTTATCCTTTCCCAAAAGTGTAAACAAAATAGAAGCTGTCTGATAGACGAGTATAATTCAAGTGTTTAGGGGACTCATAAGTTGGAGCATCTCTCAGAGGTAATCTAGCCTTACCTTCGAATGCTTATTTTAGATATGTTATTCAGAGAGAAATAAGAGAAATGTTTGGATAAGAAGTAACATTGGTTAATACTCACTGAATCTATTGATTCATACGCTTATAAAAGAGAAATTACAGGGGAGGTATTTTTCAAACGTAAGTAAGGTAAAACGTGAATTTTTTATCTTCACGTCAGTGAAAATTTGAAGAAAACAAGTAACTTGCATAGTATATTCTCAATCCATTGTTAGAGAAGATTATAGAATGGCATTGATGGACGGCTTTATTTGATAAAAAATTTATATCACGTCCTTTTTGTATTTAAGGTTTATCATTTGAATGCTTTTTTTATAAGTCAAACTAATTTTACTTTCCAAATTGATACGTAATGCACTTGGGGAGGTTTATGCAAGCGCGTAATAAATGATAATGTTGTTACGTTGTTTTCGGGAGATGATAAAGGTGATTTCTAACACGAAATTGCCGCCTGAAAAAATGGTTGAGGTTTTATCGAAATAGGGGTGAATGGTCAATATACCGCATTCCGTAATAACGAACAATATTATACATGGGTCAATGACCCAGATTTTCCATCCTAAGTTCCACGTAAAATTGGTATTAGCAAGTATGTAATGTTTCGTTTATAGTGGTAGAATTGTTTGACGAAGCGTGATTGTTGATAAAGTAATGCTTATGCATTTCGAATATTTATTTGTCAAAAAATATGGTTAAAGTATCATTCAGAGATTTCAAAAAGTAAATTATTAAAAATTGGTAAAATTTACTTTAGCGCTAACAGACGTTCTCGTTGATTTTGAACGGGGAAAATCGATGTAGGCTCAAATATACGTATATCCCTATTGTGGCGTTAGACTGTTACCATTGTACAGGTTTCATCTTTTGAATCTTGATGACAACACCCAGTGATCTTGAACCGTAATTTCTTTACATGTTTTGAAATATCACAATTTAAATTTTATAACAACATTAAAGAAACAATTTACGAGTAGTACCTGAAATATTATTATTCATTATAAGGATTTACATTAAGGATAAAATTTCGTACATTCTTACATTCTATCCTGATATGAACTTAAAGATAATGAAAATTTCCTGAGATGAATTTCATCCGAATTGAAATGATACAAAAGCATAAGTTCCGTTCAAGGAGACAGTGCAACGCGGAAGCTGGGTGGCGAGGGTTTGCATAAGGTTAAGGATGATTTATTCACAGCCTTAATAATATTTTTGAAATAGTTATATCGTTGAATTCTTACCTCTGATAAAAAGAGAAACTATCTAAAATTTAAATTGCGAGTAGTATGTTTATTCCCATTCTTTGTATTACAGGGTTCTGAGAGCTAATTTTCTCACTTTTCCGTCTAAATTGTCTCCGTATTCTGGAAATCGGTAAAAAAATCCCGATGAGTGGTGGGAAGGAATTCCCACTCGGAAACTCTAATGATAATTTTATTTCTTCACTGAGGTCGTTTCGAATATTTTTTGCTTGCAAAAATTACTTGTGTTGTTGGGGCACATGAGTTATGCCTAAGGGTATTATCAGATAATTTAATCCTGCGGATCGGATACGGATGCGGAGTAAGCGGATACTTGTCGAAGGATATTGAAATTTCTTATGCAGATGCGTTGCCAAAGAAATTCCTCATTGTTAATAGTGCTCTCTAGGGTGAAAATTTATTTCTATTAGCACATTCCTTTTATGTGAAAATTTTCTTTTTTAATGTTATACTCTACTGCTGTTGCTACTAAAATCGGTTTAATTCTTCGTAAACATGACAGAGCTCATCAGAAGACGCTTAACCAAGGCAACATTAAGAGCAGACAAACACACAACCATTTCCTCATCGGAGATATCAGATCAGCTGAGATTCGAACCCGGGACCTTGGGGTAGGAGCCATGTAATAGTAGAGGAGCAAGTATAATTAGTTTTTGCGTTTTCCATAATCTTTCATTTTATATCGATTTTAGTTTCGTGTGTAAATTTTCAAATCGCAAACTTTTTACATTGCTCCACCAATGAAGGAGATGTGATTAGGGTAGGTTTATGAGTGTAGGGGTTTGACTTATGAATCTCTGAATTCAGATTTGCGGAATATATTGGTACCGATTCTGGAAACTATAGGAATAGAGGGCGAAAGTCGAAAAATAAACTATTTAGGTATTTTTCTGTTGCACTCCTAGAATTTTTTGTGATGGTGAAACATAAAAAACATTAAAAACTATTCATAATGCAACTCTTTTAATGTTGATCTATTAGGATACATTAGAATTAAACTAATCGCTACTCATTAATTACTATAATAACTTCCGTAGAAAATCATAAAAAATAGTCCGATACCGAACTGCTTAGAAAAATCTCTTTTTAAGCCTGTGAACGACCGATAAATTCACCCAGCAGCGTTGCAAGGTGATAGAATATACAAAAGCTTGTACTTTCGCATAACATTCTTCCAAACAATCGCTCTCGATCCTCTACCTATGCGCCTTAGACGCCGATTTTCGTTATTTGCGTCCTGTAAGTGGCGCACAGTTGAAACACTTGACTTCGTGTTTCTGCAAGAGATGAATATATGAATGCCTTGAAAATATGAGCTTGAACACATCTTCCCCCACAGCAGTGGGATACGATGACAAGGATTGCAGAAGAAAAGAAATATTGCACAGATTAAAAGTTTGTTTATTTTTTAAATTATGTAAGTACAAATTAGTGAATGAGTATTTACTCTGATAATAGAACAATTTCATGTGGATTTCTACACAAAAAATTCCTCAATAAATTGTTGGAAGATGTAAAGGATTTTAGTTAACATTTTCTAAAGTTGCAGTTCATATAACATAAGATTCTACATTCGAGTTTTCTAAATTTGTTGAAAGTTTGGGAAGGGGAGCTTATTCCTTTCCATAAGCTTCTTTGGTTAACTATTATGAATTAAAAAGTGTTATATGCATGAATCATTACAATTTTTATCAGGCATAGCTCAATAATAATGCTGAAGTTATATAATGTTTAAAATGCAGAGGCTATGATACACGTTAAATTACAAAATGTCTGGACAAAATAATTGGTTCGTTAGCCTGAACAGCCATCTTGGTATGTCATTCTTCTTGGCAGCAAGAAGGGCGCTCTCAATTGTTTCTTTGGATGGAACTCGGTCATGCGTCAATAGATGTGCTTGCTCTGTAAATGAAATATGACAACTTATGAAGAAAATTGAATGAAAACTGCATGCTTTTCTTTACTATTACTAAAATATCAGCGCACGTTAAGTACTAAGTAAGACTTTGTAATTCCTTATTTTCCTGCATCCTAATTTAACTAATCTATCGAATGTATTGTTTAAATTTACTGTATAATTTTTATATTAAAATAATCATATAATATCAATTTCATTGAAGTTTTTGCGTAACCTTAAGTTAGAATAAAACATGCGATTGACAGAGGTGTAAACACCCAGATATTGCGCATATGATATTTAATAGTCGTTAGAATCACCGCAGGTACTTTCTTAGACGTTGAAGAATTGCGATTCATTTAACTAGGAATAGCAAAACTGAATGGAAATTTTAGTTAGTGAAGGTTCAATTGGAGAAAAGAAATGCAATGGTCTGCCAAGGATCCTCTTTGTTCACTACTCAAAGATGAATTATATGTATTCAGAACCGGTTATCTTAATCCAATCTACAGCGATCTTTCTAAGCTTGCACAATGGTGGAATAAATTTAAAAAAAATCCGAAACTATTGATCTGACTGCAAGGATTGGGTGTATCATGACATATCGCTATAGTATCACAAGCTTGGAATCCCCGATAGCCATGCGGGCAGCGCGATCGGCTTTAGCAAAACAGTTCCCGGGTTCTTTTACCGGTGGGAGCTCACGTGCGACATGATCTCAGCTGTCGAAGCAGTTTTGACAATACTTCTACAAATACAAGCTTGCGTAGTCATTAGGCTTATATAAACCGTAAAAATTCTTGCAAAATTATTTTTGTCGCAAAATAATTGCACCGCGAGAACGGAATTCGTCTCTGAGTGCTCTGGAGAGTCACTTGACGCTCAAGCAAAGAAAATAAATTATGTATTTTCTAAGTTCAATGAATTTTGTTGGCCAACCAAATAGTATATATTTGTCCATATTATTACGGGCCTAAAGATGATCTTGATGATCGAAACCGGTCGACTAACACAATCCGGTGGAAAATACAAAATTTATTTTGCTTGCTTATTATGGCGTTCCACAAATTTCGGTCGGAAGACCTTGATTTTACACTTGATGCTTCCTGATCAACTTTATCTTAGAGTAATTCTCACACTTCCGATTGTGGCTAACAGAAATCGTCGGACGTAATCTATTTAACTGGACGGGAAGCACCACAGATAATCACTGAAGAACTCCTAGAATTTGAATCTAATTTTAAATTTATCATGTTTTCCCGTTCAAAATTTAGAAAATATTACGATTATTTTAGGCAAACCGTGATTACAAAAGTGATATAAATGCATCAATTTATTTTATTTAAATTAGAGACAGAAGATAACCTAAAAATTATCTTAAATTAATTAAGCCCATATCACACCCCATTTTTAAAATAATTCCAGCAATATCTGGTTGAACGTATTCATGTTGAACTTAAAAAACACAAAGTATGGTTCTCTTCACAAAATTAGTTTCCTTAAAAGGTCTCAACTGATTTAAAGGCTCGTCTTCAGATTAAGATGCTCTCTGAATATAGCCTCTGATATCCTCTGATACCATACCACAACTCCCTCTTAATTTAAGAGATTCAGTTATACTTAAGGAAAGATGAAATATATTATTACAGATATAAATATTTCAGGTGGACAGCAGTTCAAAGAATTTACTTACGGACGTGGAAGTAGTCATAAGTTGAACAAGCCCAAACCAGCACCCAATTCTTGGGAGAGTATCCAAGTATATGGAATGTGGTGGAGAGTAAATCTGAAAAAGATTTTTAGGTATATAAGCTACATCAGAACATCTTCTGCAGTAGCCGCAAATGTGAATATAATTCCTAATATCATTGTATCGGAATGAGGATTTTCAAAATGAGCATAAGATCCGCAAACACTGGCATATACAAAACAAAATTGTGAGGAATACAACCACATGGTGAATCAGTTACAGTTCTTTTAAGGTTGCGATCGTTTTAAGGCTACATATTATCATTAAAAACAACGATGATTACAAACATTTATGATTACAGAAAATCCATCTTTACAAGGTTTCAAAACTCATCTGGAAGTTTAAAAAATTGGAAAGAATGAAAGTTAGTTATTTAATTTGAAATGGATGATTTTATTAATTATTTAATGACGTTCGTTTGCAAAGGAAAAACTTACTTGTTGCTGGATAATCAACCAGATATTTTGTGTAATGGTGGTTTACAGGAGTCAAAGCCCCAACTACTTCCAGGAGCTTTCCGTCCCTGCGAGAAACAACATTTTATGCTTTATTAATTAAGTGTAAGGAATTAGGTCAAATTATTTCAATATGGGATGTTTCTCAATACGTATTGACACCTCTTGCTTGCTTTCTCCTACAAAAGTATCAGTGAGGATATTTCTTATATTTTTTATATATGCGTATATTTCAAATTTGATGAAAGTTTCAAAACATTCAGCCTTTATTTATGAATATATAAATTTATTTAATTAATTCTACCAAATGTAAGTGCTATTTATATTTCACTCTATGTGTATTGAATTTGGTAAGTAAAATAAAAGTTCAGTCTTCCGAATATTAATATTGGACAGCTCTTTGATTAGGACTTCTATAATAGTTTGTTCAACGCTTTATCAGTAAGAGTAAAATAAAATGTTTCAGTGAGTACCAATTAAGAAGTGTCAAGTCAAATTCGTCAAGTCTAATAATAGGAATGATAGGAAATAAGATTGTTACAGAAGGTTATGTTTTAGAATTATGAAATTCAACAGTCTACAGAGCTGATTCAATCAATTTGAGCAGAACCCATTGCGTTTCTACTTACGGCTTTCTAACAGCATCGATGGTTAGCAACCTCTTCTTTGTTTGCGGCTCTGGGTCCGTGAAGATGAATCTTGTGCAAGAAGTCACATTATCTGAATCCGAGGAATATTTTCGGTTCTCATACCAAAGGCCTGTCAACTGTTTGTGAAAAAATTATGTTAGAAAATTGTTGCATAAAAAGTAACGAAGGCTCTAGATTCGATACAATATACCTCACTAATTATATAAACGAAGGAAACATGTTTAAGATTTCCAATTTTAAACCAGCTATAGAAAAATACTTACAATAAATACACAAGTTTGCATTAATTACCAGTATTTTTGTATGTATCTTACGTTATGCATTAAATATGTATATGTATGTACGTGCACATGTATTACGAAAATATTACGTATGAATGCATACCGGAGTACAGATTGATTAATTAAATAAAGTACAATTACCATAACCCTTCAAATGGTAGGATTATGAATTAGAAAAGTGACTAGAACACTTCAGATTATCCTCTCTTGTAGGCAAAACAATCTCTACTTTTTAAATTATATAATGCTGAATAAATGTAATGATAACAATTATATCTCATGAGTTGCTTTCTCCAATGATCCTAACATTATTCCATGATCACAAATGTGATTATATACATTTAAATTCAAGAAGCGCAGAACTGATTGAAATTCACTTATCATAAAGTAAAATGAAGCAGCTTACTCACATGGCTAGGGTCATCTAAAACTACTCCACTGACTGTTGGACAAGGCTCACTTCCGACGATCTGACAATATCCTTGCTGATAAACAAGGAAAGTAATGCCTACAGTCAGTAAATAAACTGAAGCTCTGTCTTTCTTTGCCATGTCTTAACCTGCAATATAAAAAAGAGATATATTTTGTGATTCAGTAGGAATATGATTCGTAGGCTCTGAAAAATATGTATCATACAAATCACTGTAATGAGAACGTAGAAAGCATAATACATTAGCACTGTAATGTATAATGCTTTCTGTTATTATACATTATCACTCCAATGAGAACATAGAAGGCTTCCATACATATTTCATACAACTTCATAGAACTAAATTACGAAACATTATGAGAATTTTTTAATTTAATAATAAACTCAATATGTAGTTTTTAGGGGAAAAAACAAATTTTCAATTTTACATACCCTACAGAGGAGCAATCGTGTTATACATTTTTAATACCATCTTGTTGAAATCAATTTAAATACGTTATATTAACATTTACTGAGATATTAAAATGATTCTTTGCAGTTACCATTATTTATATTCAATCATATAATTCGAATGAGTAATGTATCTTAATAAAAAAAAACATTTCAAAGTTTAATTTTCATTCTCAGCTTAATTAAAGACTGAAAATGGGTTTGACAAAGACGACCGATAAATGCATCCCGCTTGAAATGGTAGTGCGTACATAAATAGGAAATAACTTTCGATAGTGTATTTTGGAATGGAAATATCATCAGAAAAGTTCTCTGGTATAATTGCTGCATTGAAAAGTTGTATTTTAAAATTTATAAATTCCTTGAAATCGTAAATTGATCATAAATTTATTGAGATATTTCTAACGTAATGTGCAAAGTATGCTTTGAAATATAAATAGCGTGAAATGACTTGGAAGAATTGCACAGAAGGATGGATAGCATATTTATTAATATGAGTGATAATTCAAGAATATAATGGTAAATGATCACTCACCTTCTACTGCCCTACTATGTGCGGAGAAAACTCAAATCGAAATAGTGGAGCTATCTTTTATACCCCCATCTAAAAAATCCGCGGGATACAGCAGTGACGCATGCGCAGAGTGATTTGATAAGAGCGAGAGAAAGTTTTGGTCTCAAGCTACTATTATGAGCAATTTCTCACCAGAAATTGTGTAACAGGAGGTTCAGAAGATTAACGCTATTTTATTCCTGTATCTATCAATGGAAACGAGAAAAAGCATGGGGGAGAACTGGTAGAGGTTCAAGGACAAGGTCAATGAGAAAGCGGAAGCGGCAGTTCAGTTTTAATGATCATGTTCAGTGTTAGAGGTTGCTCCGGTTGGAGGCAGAACATTTTTGACTGTTTTTTTTTACCCAAATGTTTATGTATTATAAATTATAGTGGCATTCATATTTCCTTTGGTAACTTCAAGTAGGTAATTTGTACAAATGCATACCACCTCCAACAAAGTTACCAGAATGGAAATTACTATTATTTATCACAATTTTAGAAGCGTTTGACAGAGCAGTTTTGTTTTTCTTACCTACTTTATTGCATTATCAGTATTCGAGATAGAATTACATTTTCAATTCATGAAGTGACTGGTTCAATATATTTTTGAGTGAAGGTAATTTAGTTGGCAAGGCTATATTATGATACTCCGTTGAAACTAGAATAAATTAATAACAATGGTAATACAATTGCATCGACATGATCGCTGTAAAATAATATTTAAGAAATACTATAATCTCTTTCATATGGTTTAAATGTTGGTCTCGAGACGATGAATATTATAATTTACCTACTAAAACGTTAACAATTTTTCTAATATCAATTTTTTCCAATCTTGTCACTTATTCCCTTTTTTGGTAGCTATCTTTTCTCTACATTTTGCAAAATATAATTTAAAAACCTCTTTCAGTTAACCATTTACAATATTGCCAATTGAAGAAGTCCACTCATGCTCGTAGGTCATTCAGTCATCGAGGAAATATGTTGCACGTTCTTTACCATAGCAGCATAACCTTAGTGCGTAGTGATAACCTCACAGTTCGGTAATACTGAAGCATCCGACGATGATGCAAACGTTGCCACTCACCAAATATGTCTCTAGGATCCAGGGGACCCAAGCAAGATCGTTTCCGCAGGACTCCACTTATATAAATCTTATTTTATTGCTAGCTTTTAACTATGAGTCGGTATTATTTTCTTAATACGCTGAAATTTATTTCAAAACAATTTTTTGTGGTTTAGACGGAGGTATTGAAGAATTATAACACTATTGCAATTTAAACATTTATTATTAAATATTTCATGCAGATAATTATAAAATTTTTTGATTTATCAATTTTATCAGTTTCCTAATGATCGTTTGACTAAATGTTCCTTGGATTCCTTCCTTTATATTTTATTCCTAATCCCTTTGAGCGGTAGGATTGTTCTCTTGTCTACTTCTCCATTATTCGGATAGATTATTTCGAGGACAATTTACGCTGGAGATTCTCAAAACACAGAGGTACGGAATATAATACCCCCTTCGGACCACTCTGCTACTTACCATGGTTCAAAATTTTTATTAAAGGTAAATTGGTATGAAAACTAAGCAAGTTTTCACCGGGTACTGGTAGATTAGAGCAGATACATGGAGAGACATGACTGATAACATCACCTCAACATATTGTAATAACGCCAATGAATAATAATTTTTTTTCGAATGAGTTAAAAATTTTCATTTCAGCCTTTAAAAAATTATTAAGAGATATTGACGTGCCGTCAATTCCTATGAATTCAGTGATTTGATAATTTGATAATAATATAGCAGTTTGATAATTTGAAAAGAATACAAATTGAGAAGCTTTTAATTAATCTCTATTTCCCTTCCTGATTCCGAGTTCTATCAAAGCTTTATCTTTGGATAGAGGTTTTTGAAAATTTGATAGGAAACGTATAGCATTACCATTTTTTGCAAATTATATCAAGTTACTCATATTAATATCATTATTAAGGTTCTGAAATATTTTCTTCATCGGTTATGCAATAATAAAAGCATTGATGCTAACGAGTACGTTTCCAATAGCAATCATAGGAAAACAAAAGGGTTCACTCTGTTTGTCGCGAAAGAGTATTTTCAGTGAAGTTGAACTTTCTAGCCCAAATGCACCAAAATGGCCTTATATTTAAAAGTTTTCTTTCGTTAACATTTATTTCTAATCCCTGTTGTGTATATATGCCAAACTTCTCTAAGAAGTTATAGATTTTTAGAGCGTTTCTCGGAGAAATGAGTACTCGCGTATTACATAAGTGACTTCTCGATTGCTTGGATAGTTGGAAACATTTTGGATTCCATATATGTTACATATATGGAATATAGCGATAGAATTGCTTCATCGGAAAGTTAATACCATCGGAATAAAATTTCATTTACGTTAATCATCTGAATGAAAACATTATAAGGGCCTTTTACCCGCAAGGTGCTCGGTGATTGATAAGATAAGAGGAAGGAAAAATAAAGCTGTGGGGCTCACGAATTGTCATGAGTGTATTGCCCCGCGCAGTACGTGGGAAGGAGAGGAAGGAACCTTAGCTTCAGGCCTGTCTAACATCAGCGGGAATTCCGTCTCTTTAGGGGGCACCCCATCCAGCTTTGCTCTACCCCTCCTCGAGAAGGGGCATAAGATTGACTTCTTTCCAAGACACCTCCATTAGGAAGTTAACAGCCGCCGCCTGGACCTGCAGGAGGTGGAGATCGTTTGCCGTTCGAAGAATGTTACGCTTACTAATGAGCATGCCTTCCCCAACTCTTCACCTTTTCCTTCCAAGCAAGCTCTATTCTTAATCTCCCATTCTTTCCCTATAGACCTTCTACCTCCGTGTAAATTCTTTGGTATTAGTGTTGTATTCATCTGAAGATGCGTCCGCGGAAGCGGAACCAGTCACGTTAAAATAAATATTGTGGAAAATTACGTATTCTCTTCTTAAATGTGCTGAATATATTCTGATTTTTATTGGATTTAGGTCATAATACTTCCATTATATTGTTGGCTTTCTGAGAGCAGCTATGTCAAAGAAATTGAATTCTTCGTCAAGTATTTTTATTGTTCTTTTAAGAAGTTCTACAGATCCTTTCTGGCTTTCGATAAAATTATCGCCTTAGAATAACGGACATTGCTAAAATCTTCGTTATAATCTCGGTTTACCTCTTTTGTATGCTACAAGAACGCTTCATTCTATAATTGGAAAAGGTCTCTCTTCCTATATAAGTATTTGATCCTTTGAGAAATCATGCTTGTTATCTTATTCAATCAGTAACGTACTAATTTACAGAATTAAGGATTAGATTATCCAGAGTTTAGCTGGAAGTTTAAGGAAAAAGAGGTATGTTAACAGTCAGGAATTGATTGCCAGCAAACTACAGTATTTAGCGCTTTAGCTATAAACATGAGAACAAAAGGAGATATGGAATTATATTGCGGTGATTTTGCTCCAGGTTCTTTTTATTTGCTTTTCTTTGTTTTTTTTATTGTTTTGCTTACTCTATTATTCATGCACAAGAGACAGTGCTTTGTTCGGTGGCGCTAGTCATCCCAAGCAGAAAACCACCAATACTTTGACCCAATGAGAGCGGTTCTCAAGTAGTATTTAAGGGGGCAGTTTTATATTCCTTCTTTGTTGTAATTTTATTTTTTTCTATTATTATGAATGTATCTTGAACTGGGAAATTGGAATTAGGACCTCTCTTTTCGAGTAATCGCACTGCCCCAACCAAATTATTTAGGTTCAACTTAGGGAAGGCGGCCATCTAAAAGGACAAAAAGTGCAGAGCTCATCCGCTTGTTCTCGGTCTAGTCGATAACACACGAACTTGTCCTACCTTTGCGACCAGTTGGCTCGTTACAATATATACCAGGCATGTCCCAAAAAAGTTTATATTTTTTTAATTCAAAAAGAGTTTACTCAATAAATAAACTCTTTTCATGATTATCTTGCGTATATAATAATTATTTTTCAACATAAGCGCCATTGGTTGAGTTACTTTTATGCCCACTTCATATAAACTCCTTTGCTGGGTATTCCTTCGTCACCTCCTCGTCTTCATCCTTCCTTCTTCTAACATATTTCTTCAGCCTCAAGAACGAGTGAAACTCCGATTGGCAAGGTACGGGCTGTACGGGAGATGCGTTAAAATGTATCAACGAAACTGATTCAAAACAGCGTTTGTGTCACGGGCAACGTGCGGCCGATCATTGTCATGCAGAAGGCAAATCCCTTGTTTTCTTTTTTGTATTGTTTTGCGAAGTTTTTAGCCATAAAATCGATGAGAAGAGCCACTTCCAGGTCCTGAAAATTTATTGCGATGACTTTCCGTGTAGATTGTGTCACTTTCGTCATGAACTTCCGTCCAACCCTCTGATAATTCTCTACACCACTTCCTTACACTATTCGCTGACATGCATCTCGTTCTATTTGTCTTTGTTAATTTTCGATGAATGGAAACTGGAGTCAGAAAACGGCTCTATTTCATGCGTCTCCTTTTTCATAATATTTAAGTCTATTGCAAGGAAATGGCAGATGTTACGCAAAAGTTTATAATATTTATTTCATTCCTTAACATTTTATGGAAACATTTTTACAAATCGACCGCAACGTAGTATTCCTCGGTGATTTTTTTCAAGTCGTTTTTTACCTACCTTAGTTACAATATATCTTCATAGTATGCATAATTGAGTCCTGTCTTTGCAAGACAAAACATTCGCGGTAAGCATATAACATTATATATATTCACACAAATTTCATATATAGGTGAGCGGAGGAAGATTTTTCTTTTTTTATAACCAATTTTCGACTACACTTACCCTATCGATAAATTTTAAATAACACTCTTCCCGATCTTTTATTAAAATTTTTATCATTCTTCATTTAGCTACCTGTGCATCAACATTTTTCAAAGGCTTAAATGGGTCATTCCCAAATCGAACAAAAAAGCATGACATTTTCGTATCTTCCTAAAACTTTGCCACATTATTGATAGTAACAATTAAGTCACCTTTACCAATTTTTAGACCAAAAATCCGAATAATTACAAAATGGCGGCTAAACAAATTTCGCAGAAAACTTCGAAATCCGGCGCGCGCGCTCTCAGTTGAACGCCCATTTCTCAGAGAGCTTAAAACGTATGATGCTTTAAATACGCTCATTCTAAATCTCTTAAACGGTGTTTTCATTAAATATGGAAATTTCTTCCATTTATAGGAGACAACACCTACTTTTAGGCAATGAAACATTTGAATAGGTTTTAACCTAAAAAAAATCATCTTCTGCTACGTTAAAAAGATATCACCGAAATTGTCATTAACTTTTCTTTAAGTGGTCAAAGTATAAAAACGGCAATCGGATATTAAGTATAATTAAAAAAACATGATTTACCTCTGGGTCAAGGCGCCGCGCCGCTCGCTACCGCAATGAATGCTCTACTCATTGTTAGTCCCTAGTACTCACTTCTTGCTTTACAAATTCATCTAATGTCCCAGTCGTAAATGTCCTTACTGAACAAAGACCAAGGAGTGCATCAACTTGGAAAATTTTCCTATTTCATTATAGTTTTTTATATACTGCAATCCAACTGTCGGTAGCCGACTTACCTAAATAATTCGGGAAAACAGGACTAGTGTCGTATATACGACTTGTTATTTTGTAAATATTTTCTATAAATAAATTTAATTAATAATGCAATTTCACGCCCATCTGTTACTGAGAAAATTTATTCTACAAAATGAATGACATTTTCAACCGTGTGATATGAGTAATCTGAGACTTTATATCAGAGAAGTTTAAGGTTTCCGATGTGACACTAAAATCTTGTTTTTATTGCGGTAATGGTTTTTGAGGTGAAAATTACAAAGTAAACACTTGTTAAGCTAATTATTCAATTTGAAGTTAAATGATTAATAATTGAAGAATCACGTTCGGGACTTGTAGAAACATAATTGACTGTTAGTTCCTTCAAAGCTAATTATAATCCCTTGAGCTTAAGCTTTTGAACAATGGGTGTTGGTCATGCATGATCTTTTGTATTGTGCAGTTAGAAAAATCTTTCGCGTTTCTTGCCTTTAGTTTCAAGTCATTTTTTATTCTGGGTGTTCTAAATTATTAAGTGTCAGCTCTTCTTCATCAACTGGGAGTGTTTCTGTTATTAGGTATTCTTCAGTGTTATAAAGCAGTATCTTTAACATTGCTTCAACGGCAAATAGTGTCCAGTGACATTCTTTCCGATTTCTACTGAATTTAGTTTAATACGTCATTGAAAGTGCAATGGAGAAGAAATTCGAGCTGTACACTCGCTCGGGAGATTTATAGTTATTTATAACCAAAACTTGGTAATGAATTATAAATTATCATTACTTAGTTTTGGTCGCTCGAAGTACGTTATGTGAAATTATTCTGGGTGCTGATGACGTGATGAGTAACTGATGAAAAATCTAACAGCTTACGTTGGAACGTTAGTGAGCAATGGCAGTTTTGTTATTAATTAAAACGAAGTAAAAGCGGAACCTTTAATTCCAATTGCATTTTACGCATGCGTTGCTGGTATTGCTATAAAAAAATAACATTTACTCTGAAGTTTTGGTTTATTTTACTCTCATTCAAGTCCAATCAGGGAAGTAGCAATTGAACATTGTCAACTATCAATGTTTGTATAATCTTTTCGAATTAAAGCTTAGGTAGAGGCGTTTTCGTTCCGGCCTGAAGAATTTACTGATTTGAAATTCGGAACAGACTTCATAACTAACATGAACCTCATTTTTTCATAAAATCACAAGATTCTATCATTGAATGCTGAAATTTACATATACTTACCGAAGATCCCGAATATCGGTTCCAAATTATGTGAACTTTGAAAAGATTGAACAATTTCGTTTTAAAAATTCAGAATTTGACCGCCCTTGATGATGGGAGCATAGCTCTCGAAATGCGCATTGGGTGCAAACTGGCGACAGTCTGGGTGATAATCCTTTTCTGAGGAATTGTCCCCGACGCCGACGGTCGCCGATATTCGGCGCTTGGAGAGTTCCTGTATCTCTTAATTTCATTTTCGATAACCTGTCTCATTGACTCAAACTAATATGGTGTTCGATTCAGCCTTAAATATATTATTAACTGCACTATTACTAATAAAATTAACTAATGAAGCTTTTGCTATATGGAACTCCATCCTTGCAATTGATATAAATCTTGATAGTTTATAGTGGATCGAATCAACCTTGACATTGTGGCATCACACCACAAAAAAACAAAAAGTAAATCACTTCTTTTAACTAGAATGAATAATAATCCAACTCTAATCCAATGATATATATGTTTCAATCCCTCTGAATGCAGGTCTCGCCTATTACTCAAACTGTGATGCCCTCGTAGAATATACCTTCCATTGATCGTAGAGGATAGGCATCAGCTCAAGGTTAGTATCTATACTGTAGCAAATTTACATGACCTTCATGGCTATTTACATCATAGTAGAATTTTGTTGTTTGAGTTAAGGTTGTGATCTCCTTTTCCATTAGATATTTTAAATCGAAAGATGTGATGGTAAATTCTTTAAATATATTTAATTCTTTTATAAAAAATTACATTTTTATCTAAAATCATTCATAAACCAGGTTTAAAAGGGACGCGTTCGCTTCAGTCATATTTATAAAAGTCTTCAGAATTTTTATCAATGATCTTCTCCATTATTAAGACCGTTTTGGTCCTATTACAAATGGAAAGTTCGTTACCCACAACAGGGGATATATTAAGAGAATGGTCCATGGTCTTGCAGCAGAATCTCAGATCGATCATACTTTTACAGTATGATGTCATTATAGTTTTTTAACGTATGTGAGAGCGTAGATAATAAAAATCAAACATTATTAGCAGTTGGTCTGTGATACAGTTATCAGCTTGTTGGTTGGTAAGCCCTGTGATGCCACTGCTGCCACTGCCGTTGAAATTGTAGCAGCAGCTGGAGCTTGTAGAGTAGTAAGGATGGAAAGACTTCCTGTAATAAGAAAGTGTAATAATTTAGGTATTGATAAAGAAATTTTTACCTCACGATAGGTTATATCGTTCTAAAATTACTTTTGAGTACTTACTTCTGATAACCATCCTTATTGTTACATCTTCCAGCGATATATTTCTTCGTGATGTTTGCCTATATTTTACTCCCCTTAACACGCAAAAGGCTCGGCAGAAGGTCATTGAAACTGAAGCCTTTTCTTTGGAAATTTGGTTAAATATCATTCTTAAATTTATATGAGCAGTGTTCGGCAGATTCAATAGCAGATTAGTCGGAGTGATCTTTTTCAGAATCCGCATTCGGAAACCTGACATTCTATAAAAGACTTGATTGCCCCGAGAGTTTTTTTTTATTTTTCCCTACTTTATCTCAGAAAATAGCTGAAATTTTGCTAGCCATTTTTTTTACTTCATATAGTAAAACATTCCTAATATTTGCTTCTTTTAAGAAAAGGGTTAGGATATCTTTGTACATAAAGGTGTGCACTCAGAAAAAAATCTTGAGGAAAAACGGACTTGAATAAAGTCCGACGGCGACGAAAATCTTCCTCTGATTCGATCCCAGTCCCGTCAGACTTTTTTCAAGACGGTTTTTCCTTTCGATCCTGCCTCATTTAGCTCCAATTTACTCTCTTTGAGTGTGACATGAGTAGGAAATGCGTTGACGCTATTTGATATGACAATTTTTTAATGCTCCGATTTAGAATTATTTCCTTTGTATAATTGCAAGCTGGATATAGAAACAGAATAAATAATTGCTTTCTGTTTCTTTTTGATTTTTAGAGTGTAAATTTTCAGTTGGGGATTTCATTTCAGCAAATATAGCGTCGTTCGATTTCGAATTTCGATTTTCGGCTCGGTTCAGTTCCAGTACGATGCATTAGCTCTTACATACTTATTTTCCATCTTACTTGCTTAATTGTGAATTGGCAGGTAAATGTCAGGGATAAAGAATAAAGGAACCCATAAAAGATAAAGTACTCACTTATATTAATCGGTCCAATGGCTTTGCAGGAGTATAACGCTACCCACGTAGGAGCAGCAAGATTTGCAGAATCAAAAGCGATAACCGTGTACTGCGTTGGGTATGGTGAAAAGAAGGGCACTGAAAAAAAAATGTGTTTACTTGGCTTAGATATTAATTTGAAAAGTAATCAATCAAAACAAACACCTTCTATAATATAATAATACCAATCACCGTATGTGTTTATTTAACAATTATTAATAACTCCCATAAGAAATACAAGTAAGGTTGATTTTACTTTTCGTTGTTGCTTTTTTTATTTTAAAATTGAATTGAAAATAGTGGACGTTTGGAAGAGGATATAGATTTTTATTTAGAAGATATCTACTGTACTGAAAAGAGACATGGCTTTTCCGATAGCTGCAAAAGCGGTACGTTGCAAGCGATCACTATGGAAGTCCATTAATTGAATCTATTAAAAAAACAATAAGCGGTTTGGAAACTGTATGCCTCCGTTGCTGTTGGACATTCTTATTGTTTTTATATGTTTCGTTCAATGTTTCGATAGCTAACTTCCTATTTTCAGGATAAGGAGAACTAGTTCTCAGCTTAAGCCACGAAATTGACGTTGGCAATTTTATCAAATATGTCGAACTATTGTCACATTACGGGATGACCCTGATGGCTAATCTCACATCGTTATTTAAAATAATCACCTTATTTATCTATCACCTGGAGTGGAACTCAGAATCGGTTTGGAATCTGTGAGCTTCGTATTATCACAATCTCTATACACTTTCAGGCTGATAATTTACTAAATATTCGGGAAAGGTTCCAAAATAATTCTTAAAAATGCTCCAACTTGATTTTATGGGAGTATCCTGGGATTTAATGAAGTGTCCTTGTGGGAAGAACGTTGAAGATTACGTAGCAAAAGTACCTCTTCTGACTATATCCATTATTTCAAGTCAAAGTCATATCGGAGATTTCTTCAAATAAGGCTTTGTGCTCCGCACACAATTCTTAAGGAAAAAAATTTACGGCACTCAGTCCTCAATCAAGATTCATTTGGGAAACAGTAGATTGCGTTACTTATATTACCAGGTGATAGCTACCTATCTTATCGGGAAGTGCCTCAGAAAAAATATTTAAAATATACCCGATTCTTTTTATACGGGAAAAATCTGCATCGACCTGACATTGAACCCTAGACATTGTTGATACGTTCGTTTAATTTTGGGACGTCTATTTAATATCTACATCGACATCTACATCGACATAATACCCTTCAAGCCGCCTTTTGCCGTGTGGCAGGGGTGAAATCAATAAAACTATATATTTACGAGTGAAATTTGTTTGCACACTGCAAACGGATAGGTGACAATTTTCCACCAATCCAATGAAATTATTGCCATTAATAGACCTTCAAATCTATTTGATTCGGAAAACTAGGATATAAGAATACAAATTACCAAACTTAATAAATCAGTATGGATCAGAAGGGCCCAATTTTTGTAATCTTGGATAATCACCATTGAAGAAATTCTCCAAAGGTCTCTGCAGGACCTAGGAAGTTATCAAAAACAATCCTAGAACCATGTTCACCCCTTATGTCTAATCTTCTTTTCATTTATACAGTTGAAAAGATCATTTTATTTCAGAAACTATCAGTTATGTTGGGTCCCTAGAAAACCATTGTAGAGTCCCTTTTTGCAGAGCTGTTACACAAAGACAAGAGCGGTTTAAGAAGATAAAGTAATACAGAAAATTTTCGGAAATAAAATGGAAAAATAGAGCAAAAAATCAAATCCCCCTAAAATTTTGGAAATACAAAAATTTGTAAGATACCTTTTAGAGAAGAGAATAATTAATTGAGCAAAAATCAATGTAGGATATTCTTCTGAGGACATTGTCTTAAGGGATGACGGAAGGTAAAAATTGTATGATTCATTCTTGATTGTATATGCAATATTCATTTGGATTTAAGAACGGCTTTTCTTCTGCCATGCTTAAATTTAGTGAGAGAATGAAGTAACCGATAGAAACAGGATGGCATAAAGAGATACAACAAACGTACTCTCGAATTGGTAGCCTTTGATATTGACCATTGATCGTGTAATCCAACAGCTTCGTAACATGCAAATAGATATGGCTAAAAAAAACTCTTTATTCTCACCTCGTGCCGGGAAGGATGCTGCCCACCGTTGGAAAGTTCCGGCAACGGCGTCAACAGCACTTTGGGTAATAGTTCCAGAGACGGACACTGTGCGGCGGGTCCTGCGGGAATAAATCATTGAAATAAAGAAATTTCAACGATTGACTGATTGACATATTTGATAGGTATGAAACACTTCAAGAATGACGCTTCGTCTAAGAACTACGTTAAAAAAATCATCTCCTTGAGAATACTGTTAATTGAAGTACAGATGCATATTTTAATCCGAATTGTCAGTCAAACCTCCGGTGAGGTCACCTTGCATATGATATTCACCTCGAATAAACTAAAATTCAGTCCATAAAAGTAAAAGACGTGTGGATTTTTAAACTTTTGATGGTTTTATTCTTGATGCAAAAGCGTGGCAAGGATGTGTGAATAGAAATAGAAAAAAGAAGTTAATTCCCGGTAAATTTCGTGCAGAAATCGTTCTTGAGCCTCCAACCGGGTATTCTCATTCAATTTGACCGAAGTTTCGGGTACGTACGTCAGTAAGTGCATCAGTACAGCCGTATTTTGAATGTGGGCGCAGAGTGCGTGTCCGAAACGTCATAATGAGCGAGACTACCCGGTTGGAGGCCTGAAGACGTTTCCTGCAGCAATAGAAAATATTCAATCCTCATATCCAGTAGGTGAAACCATTGCTTTGGCACACAAATTGACGAAGTTAGTTTTAACACTTTCGGGCATGACGAGTGTGATTAATTTTTTGGATGATTCTTTTAGTGTTAATTATATTATAGATCTAACTTTACATGTCGTTAAAGTAGATCCAGAGGGTATTAATGACACGGAAGAAATACTAGACCCCGTCTCTGCAAAATGAATTAGAAAATGTCTTCTACTTTGCAGTAAACTGGAAAATCAATGAATCAATGAATATCAATGAATATTCGTTCCTATTCTGAATGAGCCATAAAATTATACCGTGACCCGAAAAACTGAGATTTCAAGTAGAGAATTCTTAGAGAATCTCTGAGAATCGTAGAAAACACAAAATATAGTAAGATCATCATCGAAAAGTTTGATCATCGATAACTTCATAATCAGAAAAATGAGAGCTATTATAAATGAGAAATGAGTTTGCGTAAATCCACCGCCATTACTAGGTTGACCAATAGCAGAAACATTTTATTCTTATAATACAGATTTGAAAGCACGGTTTAGACCGCTATCTAATAGTGATAATGATTTCAAAAAATGAGAAAAATTTATCATGAAATTAATGAAATTCATGGAATTAAAACAAAAATTTTTAAATACAAATCTATCCTAAGCTTTGAAATGATTTTTTTCAGACTTTCGAGGCAATTTATTAAGCAACATGTATATGTTATCTCTCTTTTATATGAAAATAGGTTAATTTTGACTCGTTGCTTTCATTTTATACTATTACAGAAAGTACGTATTCCTACTTTTTCAAGGTAAGAAAAGTCTTTATTTGATGCGATTTTTTATACGCGTTTTACTGTCGAACATATTCATCGCATGAAGCAAGACTTAACAGTATAACCCAAACATTTATCAGCATGACGGGTGGTAGAATCCTTAATCATTCATATGTTATCTGCAAATCTTTTGAAGAGGATAAACGCCTTACTGTTCTCCTATTTTCCCTGTTGAATTTCAACGGACTACTCCCATATATTTTTACTTAAGTTACGCTTCAAAATAATTTATGCCTTATACATCAAACTGATATAATCACCTTGTTTTTCACTAATTTTATAATTGCATAAAACAGTTACAGTCATCACCACACGTCAATGCATCTGCATCAATACATCAGAATTTGAACTTCTTCTTTTAATTCATACAAATTTGATTTTAAGAACCATAAATATAATGGAGTAAAACATGTAGATTGTTATAAATAGAAGGAAACAGATACATGTTTAAGAAAATAAATAGTAGAGTATCAAAATATCTGTTGATGATGTTATAATCAATCTTATTTATCAAAATTATATATTAATATAACAGGGCGAGAGACAGTTTGATTTAAAGTAGATATTCTTGAAAAAGCTTTCAAATATCAATGAACCGACCGTTCCGTTTAAGCGACGGTTATTAGTATAGTAAATATTTGTACAAAAATTCTGAATATGAAATCAAATATTAATTATGCTAGCTTAAGGACCGCGTTCTAGGAAATATTCGCTTAAATTCGAAGCAATGTTCAGTGCTATAATAAAGTATTGGGTAGTATAAATAGAATAAATTAATAATTTTCCATTATATTCTTTGATGGTTTTGGAGTGTAATATTCTTTAATCAATACAACTATCAGCAGCCGCCTCATTCATTCATTATATCCCTATTTAACATGCATGAATACGTTTGATAGACTTACCTTTATATTGTAAGCATATTAATTTCAGCAGGTCATTTTGATAAAATAAATAATCCAATAGGGAGACGCAAGAGAAAGAAGTTAAATGAACACCTTATTAAACATTTGTAAAACTTACCTTCCTCTAACGCCTGTGATGGTCAAACTGTGCGTAATTGGAGCATTAGCTTGAGCGCCGAAAACGTACTGCACGCATCTCAGTAAAAACTCGGATCGTGCTGGGAATCGTCTTTGCTCAAACATGGTAACACCTGCTGCTAAAAACTAATAAATTAACAAAAAGTATTTAGTTTATTATTAGAGATTCATTGAGGAAGGGGAATGACATAGTAAACCAAGGTAGAATGAGAGGTGACTGATCTACTTATCAGTAGATATCGCTAGTTAGTATTGTAATTAAATTTTCTAAGGTCGAGCCCAAGATACTTTTCTAAAATTAACGGCAAATTTTCACAGTCGAAACTTTCAGTCAATGCGAATAAAAACTGGAATAATTTATTAATATATACGGGATCCAGAAATAAATTGTTCCAGTTTAAATTCGCGTTACGGACTTTCACTGTATTAAGGTCTCTACCATCCAACTTACTTCTAGTCAATCCTTTGTTTTCATACTTCTTTTTTACGAAGAAGCAAATTAACTTATTTATCAATCAAAATCTAATGCGTTTCTTATTAGCGGTTTACATTGTTTAGGCTTGCAATAATGTGCATAGATTCCGCGATCCCAAGTCGAAGTAATTATTTTTCTAGGGTGATGAATTTCAGCGCAAAGATAGAGCCAAAGTAAGTCTATACTATTGAGTCTGTTTACATTGGTAATGCGTATAGCTCATAAAACTCCGCTGCAGTTATAAGTTGGATCAGATGACGATTTAATTACACCAAATATATCTCAAACATAATTTCGAAGTTAGTTACAAAATTAATACAGATATGCATACAAAGTATCATTAAATGAAAAATAACTCACTAAATACAATTATTTTAAAATCATTGACAAATTGTCTTAATTTACGAATTAAGGCTATTTGGATTAGGATAATGGCTGTCCAGTCGTTGCAGAGGAGGAATTGGAGATCTAAAAAGTGAAAAAATCAGAAATTTCGAATTTTTGGAATTTTGGATGGCCTATCCGCTAAATGAGAATCAAGTTGAATGACTGGGGTTGCTTATCAGGAGCAATTGTTCCTAATGGAACAGTATTGTACGAAAGTATTGCACGTATTGCACATCCAAAGTATTGCACGAACTTCTAGACGCAAAATCAAAAATACTTTTGTAAAATTTGTGAATGATCACCATTAGTCATAAATTTGAGTTTCAGGCTATTTTCCAAAGTTTTGACATGGGAAACACTACCGGATTCAGATGGACGGCATTAAGGTTCGCGTTGGTTATCCTCGAGTAAAGGTGGGTTGAGGCTGTAATTTTAGAGTAGATGTATTTTGTGGTAAAAGGCATTTCATGGCCATATAAACGACAAGATTTCCAGGATGATTTTCTTGAAAAGGGACGTAGCTGGTTCATATTTTACTGAATAAAATCTCAAACAGAACGAATCCTTGGAGATATAGAACTCGGAGGATTCATTCAAGCGAAGCAGCATTAACTGAAGGTATTGAAACATCAAATCAATCGAAATCTTGAATTTAGCCGGATATAGATGATGATACGTCTGAAATAGAAACCGGAATCGCTTATCATCTAGTAATTGAAGGATTCGCAGCCTATAGATAGGAGTAATTTGGTAACTCTGACTTATCATGTTGTCAAGTTTTTCAATTTACTTGCGTTATTTCAGACACTTGTCCACCATGGAGCATCAAATCTGTGTTTGCATGAAAGAATATCGCACATTTTCAGTTTCGATCTTTCATTTGATGAGTTTTGGTCGGAGAGAGAAGTAGTGTGATATTTTCCCTTAAATATATAAAAAAAATTGCCAGAGTCTCTTTCTTATTTCGTGCAGGATGATTAAACTCTAGTATGATGACCAGTTCTCTATGGAATAAAGAGTCAATTTCAGTGGTTGACTAACTTAGTACGAGAGAGAATAACGGTTTAGCATTGGAACCGGACGGTACATTTCTGTCCTATATGAAAATATAAAGCGTTCTCATTCGTTTAATTTTTTTTCTTAGGTTGGCGAGACTTTGTAACGTTTAGTATAAAATGGAACAGTACGTTTTGGGAAATAATCAAAGCGTTTATACACATAATTTTAAAATAAACATCAAATTTACCTAAAACCGCTAACGGGACATTTTATAAAAACATATTTCTCGTTATTTATCGACATTTAACGCTGGTATTACTGATTATCCACCCAGCAAACGTTACTTCTGTGCTTTAAGTCTACTTCCGACTCTTCATTTTCATTATTTTGACTTTGCGGTACACCCAATTGATATGTAGACAACCGTCTACGTGTGGAGTTTTCGAGGTTTGAAGGATGAACTAAATTGCCCTAACTTCTTCTTACGATGTAAAGCATTTTGGCGAACCTTGAGTTTAGAATTATAAACATAGTCCTTTAAAGCGACTCAGTCCCTACGTCAGGGAATTCAGTAAAGGTGATTGAAGAAGGCGTCACAAGAGGAAAAGAAACACTCGAATGAGCGCATCCAGCCAGTACAGTCATATTCTGCAGCCAAACTTTCTTACGCAGCCTCTATGATGATAACAGATGAAGGAGACGAGGCACCTGAGAAAATGCTAAAAGCAATAATTACTGGAACACCTGCAAGAGGGCAGGTTTCAAGGTGGAGGAAATCCGTGTGCGTTGACAGGAGAAGGGGCTTTATTTCATTCAACTTCTTCGGAGTTGATTAAAAGCCAATATATAAGTCATCGCAAAACTGATGTAAGTCATAGTCATAGGCTGTATCCTAGTTATGAGACGGTTATGGACGTCACATCCGCAGCGTATCCGGATGAGATTCGTGTTACCAAAGGTATGTCTGAAGTCAATTTGCAAGCAATTCTGAAGCAAGCAGCATTCCCTATTGCAGTTTCAGTATAGACAATTCCAGTTTCAAGAAGAAAAATCAATTCCATGCTTACATCCAGTAAGGCTTTGATAGAATCTCTGGCCACTCTGCATTTCTGGGACGAGGAATGAATTTCATTTCATATAATATTCAACTGTGACCATTAAATCGATCAGTATGAAGGATAAAGAATAGGTTTATAATATGGCCATATACTTTACCCGATTATTTTCTTCATATGGTTTCAGTACCGGCTTGAAGTTGAATTATTTCGCGAAAATTCGAAGACAGGCATTTTTCGCGAAATATAGCCAACTTTGATACCCTGTCCATGCTAATTTTCGAAGTCCTAACTCAGAAAAACCAATTTCGTATTTCTGGTCAGCTTTTTTCGATTCTATCCCACTGTTCGTCGTCGTGTGCTTACGCCCGAGGGGATTATATCTTTAATTAACAATCTCCTACAAGATGAATCGAAAGGTATAAACGTATACGATATTTGTGAAAATGATTTTGATTAAGATGCAAGAGAGAGAGCGCACCAGTGTCTTAGAGCGAATCAAGGAAGAGTGAATTTAAGAATTAAGATATGCAAATCTGTCGATCAGATGTGCCTATTTTTTCTGCTTTTATGCACCGTATAAATTGTTCCATCACAAACTTCTCTTTTATTTCTATGGAGATATAGCTCTATAGCTTTACAGTTGCTGTGGAAGATCTTGGTCTTTCATCCTATGCAAAGAGGAATGCCATCATTGGACTTGTCTCAAGTGCCTGGTGTTCATTCCTAGATGAATTTTTTGGAAACATAAACATATTCAGGAATGCAATTAAGAGGGAAACGGGATATTGTGACAGGATGACTGATTGTTTATTTAATCTAAATAACATGAATAAAATCGGAAATAAGAAGATAACATGACAAAATTCCAGTTGGAGCTAAGAAATATATTCTCAGCACCTCAAGAAGTAGAAATATGACCAAAGTCATGAAAGCCATTAAGATAACGATGGAAAAATGGGCAAACTCACCAAGAAGAGCAAACGATAGGAAGTTCAGCGACAGATCTCAAAAAATGATGAAACAAAGAAAGAAACTGAAGAATTCAGATGCACTAAGAGTTGACATTGAATAAGCCGAGCTTAGCAAGGCAATTTAGGACGACGTGAGGAACTTTAACATAAGAATTGTGCAAGAAGCTGTAGAAAAGAATAAAACGGCAGTGGTGGCGGAGTGGTTAGCGTACTAGTCTTCCAATTCCAAGGTCCCGGGTTCGAGTCCCGGATATGCTGGATTTTTCTGGTTAGGGAATGGCTGTTTGTGTTCTCTTTTGTTATGTAATTTGCCGCCAAGAATGGATGCTTGTGGGGGATTTGGAAACTGAATAAATAAAAGCACGAAGAAGGCAAGATAACGCCAAGCAGTCGGTAAGAAACAGATTTTAGCAATTTAGAAGGGAGATAGAACGAAAAATTGCTACAGACAGGTACGTAGAACAGTAGCAGAACCTAGGAGAGAGCCACCCATGAGGTACTCCGTCTGTTCTCTCAGAAGAAATAGTTGCAGCAATCAAGCAAATAAATAATGGAAGAGTAGGAGAAGTGGGTGGAGTGTGTGCGGAATATCTTATTTCTTCTGGAACAGAAGTCGGAAATGTTTTAGCACAGTTATTCACTTAATTCCTGGGAAAAGGGATCTCCATGGACTCGAACCTTGCGAAAAATGCCTTTCTCCTCGAGAAAGGTATCAAGGAAGATGTGAAGGAATACCGCCCCATCAGTCTTCTTACTGTTGTTCACAAAGTATTCATAAGGATAATAGTTGAACGCCTAAAAACAACGATATCATCTTTCCAGCCTAGAGAACAAGCGGAGTGCCAAAAGGGCTGCAGCACTATGGACCACATCCACACACTATATGAAATTATTAGCTGAAGGAATGAATATGAGACGTCACTAGTACTCTGTTTTCTGGACAAAGGTTTTCGACTCGGTAAGTATCTCCTCTACACTAGCATCTTTCCGAAAACAAGGAGTACAGCCATTCACACAGCATTTTAAAAAATGCTACAGGATTAGTAAAGTTATAGTGAATCATTAGGATTAGTAAAGTGAACAAAAGAATTAAAATTGACAGGAGCAAGTTTGGGAGAAACGCGCATATTCTGAAATCAAGAATGCCAATGATCTTGAAGAGAAAGGTCTTTAACCAATGTGTTCTACCAGTGTTGACGTATGGAAGTGAGACCTGGGTGATAAATGCAGCAATAACCCAAAGAACTTCAGACAACACAAAGAATCATGGAAAGGTGTATGCTTGGGATCGCAAGAAGAGACAGGAAACGCAACACCCGGGTGAGGATGATAACAGGAGCGACAGACATCGTAGATAAAGTAAGATTAACGAAGTAGATGTGGGCAGGCCATGTGATGAGAAGAAACGACAACCGTAGGACAAGAGCGGTTCTGAACTGGACTCCAATAGATATGAAAGGACCAAGAAGTAGGCCAAAAGACCGATGGAACAGAGAAATCATTAAGTACTTAGGGTACATGGCAAAGGGAAGCTCAGAATAGAGGGAACTGGATAGCGCTTGAGTATATCCTATATCCAACATCCATTCAAAATGGCTGATTCTGATTCATCTATGTATTGAGAAATTACGGGTATTATGGAATACCATCAACATTTGAGGCCATACTACAGCCGGATGTAGTTTAAAAGTCATAGCCGAATGCAATATCAAACTTCAAAGAACTATTCATGACTAGTTATTTATAGTCAAAATTTATTTCGCCAAAATCTATCACATCTAAGATAGAGTCGGACATAAAGACACGCCTTGAAGCCGGCGGTCGAACGACACCTTCTTAGGAACACTCTGACACTATTCTGAATTAATTAAAAATTAACTAAAGCATATATTCATATATATAAGATAGCAAGAAAAGGAACAGTGAACTTTTAGCCTTGAGTTCTGCACTCGGACGAGACTGATAATAAAGATCTCACCCAATCTCAGCAGTGGGATAGAGATTGCTCAGCTTCGCGATATCTTAATTTTATTCTCATAGAATTAGTCATTCCAAACAAGAGTAAAAAAGGGACTCCCTTAGGGATATGACAATGCGGAAGATGAAAGGAGAGGACGGCGACACGGATCATGTAAAATATTTTTGCTCTATCGGACGATGTGGCCAATTGGCTAAAGCAGGTTTCGCTTCATATAGGAATTTGAAAAATCCGTGCTAGGCGGCAGAATGCCTTAAGCGGTATTTTTACCTCGTAACTCATCTGTCAGGGATCAGGACAAAATATTTTAAACGGGGCGTCTTAATAACTATGGGCTAAAATATGGTAAGATTAGGGGTTGAGTGCGAGAAAAAGCAAAATGAAGTGGATTACGAAGTCACTTACCGGGTCATTTGCAACCGCAGGAGGGGTGACTGTGGGGCAAGCGCCTAAGCCAACCACGGCTTCCGCTTGATGATTCTGAATCAGTAGCACCAACGCTCCCACCAGAACCACAGAGAATGTTATTTTCATGTTGTCAATTTTCTGTAAATGAAAAATCACCATGAAATCACAGGTGGCGTGGAGGAAATATTGGATTCAGCGGACGACATTTTAAATTGAAAATCTCAGTTAAAGACAGCTCCTTCTGAGATGAAATTTTCAGCATGTCAAACGAAATTCTTCTCCTTCGCCAAACGATTGAATATTTTTAGCCAAAATAAGGTGCTCATTCACTTCACGATCCGAATTCAAAAAAGGCTTCCGAAAACAGTCCGAAATGGGTTTTTATGCAAGTACAGCTAAAATTGTCCTAAAACAGTTACTCTGGGAAATGCGACGCTGCGTGAATTCCACTTTAAAGTAATTTATGTCAGAGTAAAATCAAAAAAATATATCTTTTACTTCAGTTTCTTGCACAAAAGCTCTTACTCACGGTACTAACTTATTTTCCCAATTTGGATCCTAGGACGAGGGATAACGATGAAACCACGGATAGATATATCACTTCCCTTTTTAAATTTGCGAATGGACGGTCCCTGATGGAGTAAAACATTACCGGAAGCTGAGCTCCTTATATAAGAGAACTATGAGGAAGGTGTGACTGACAACGCATGCGCGAAAACGAAACTTCGCAAATTAGAGCTACACGTTTTGCTGTGGAATCTCTAGAATGATATTTTAAGTATCCGCGGAGGAGATGGAGAATTTAAGTGTGTGGTAGATATCGAACGAGGTTATTATTTACTTGCAAATGTTCGAAGAGGAGCAAATAAGATGTGCACACATTCGAGAAGGCAATGACCGCTGAATTTTGAGTTAACATGCATATATATATGCTGACGGCTGGAGCAGCCGCGGTTTCAAACAGTTCCATTGTTTCCTTGAGATGGTAACGCCGGGAAGGGTTTCTGTCGTTGAAACTCTTCACAGACTATTATTACGAAGGCTGAAAGCTGCAGTTGTAGCAATTCTTTCCAAAGTAGCAAGAAAAAATAGTAATCCTACTAATGATGAAGGTTTAAACTCATAACCCTCCGCTGGTCCAACCTCCTGGAAAATTGCTGGTCTCGTTATATCTTGAATGTATTGATGGTTTTAGGTAGTATCATCGGGTTATTTTTTTTAATATCTTCATTTTATATCCTTCATTCAAATTATATAATTGTAATCCTCCTTAACTCAGAATTGGGTGATACTAACGCGAGATATTTTGAAATTCTTTTTGCAGTGCCTGAATTGTCTTAATGTGTCCCGTACATTAATACAAAAGGAATCAACTATCCGACTATGAATAATCAAAGAATAATCGACTACCTCAGCTATCATTTCATAGAGCCTCGGTATGTCATTCATCATGAGAGAAAACTCGCCAAAGATTTACGGTTTCCAAATTCGTCTCCAAAAAACGGTTGTGTAAATCTCTGGTGATTTTTTTTTCAAGTAGAGCATCTTAGAACAGTTCAATTCATGCAATTCAATGGTGATGTAAAATTGAAGAGGCTGATTAACAAATCAAATTAAGAATAAACTTAATGTTTCAAATTCTCGCATCCAAAGCTCTACATGGAATAACATAATTTTCTTATATATAACTCAAATACGATTACGTTTACTTAATAAAACTCTTAATGTTCATGTAATCAGTTTAATTCATTTGATATTTGTTCAGTACAGATGCGTAGATTTCTCGATGGGGGGTTAGCAGAGCAGTGTGCAAACACTATGCTTGGTATTGTTATTATATTTCTGTGTAAATCTACACAAGATATTTCCATGGTTACGGTGACATTTTTTGATAAATCTTCAGTTTATCAAGGTTTATATCAATACCACACTTTTATCTCGACAACTAGAGCAAACAAAACGCAAACTAGAAAAATTATTAAAAAACACTTTACTCACTTCAAACACAACCATATTGATAAATATAGCGTAGCGCAACACAAGCAGAACTTTGGCAACCTTCAATTAAAGAAATCCGTACAGAAAACTCCTAGTTAGATGCTTATGACAGCTTCTTCATACTTGTATATATAACGAAAGGAAACTCATGAATGGTTACGATGGGCCCATTCCAGTTTCTTGATTATACTTTCTTCTGGATGCTGGTTTCTAAAAGGAGCTAATGTTGAAACTTCCACTTCTCCACCCTCTTCCCCTACGTCACAGAAAAAACCCCACCCCATCACCCCACTCACGCCACACACGTTTAAATATCCCACACTTCACACTTTACTTTCCATTCTGCATCTACCCTCAGAGTATGGCACCAAGATGCGCACTAGGGGGTTCTTAGAAGTGATCATAAAAGATAAAAGTAGTACTTTTTTCACAATTTTTGTTATTAAAACAATAAACATTAATACGACATGTTTCGGCGATGTATTGCCATCCACAAGTGTCTAAGCTTAAAGAGTAGATGCGTAATGTAATATGTGTAAAAAAGGACTGGTGGAAAATTGAGGAACTAAGGATATGTGTGAGAGGGGGAAAAGGGCAGAAAGAAAGGTCAGGGGCAAGGAGCTGGAAGTAAGGGAGCAATGTCGGCGAGTGGTGGGATGCAATGAATAAGTGGGGAATGGGAGGGAAAAAGCAACCCTTTTTCAATAGAGTCCCGTTCTCAACCCCTCCTCCCACTCACCCATCTCCCCTCCTTCTATCTCAATATATACGATGCACTTCTGTTTCAGATTACCTGAAGATGTCGCACAAACGGCGAAACTGGTCGTCCTTAATAAAAAAATTCTCTAGTGGAAGTTACAAGTTATTTGTTCTATTTAGCATGGCTCCCTTCCACATAGTTGAGCTTGACCATTTAATGGAAAGGAAAAAGGTGCTCATTAACTAGAGTACCCTTCGGCGAATTGACATGAGAAAATATTTCGAATTGTTCTAAGAAATTCAACCGTAGTGTATTATCAATCATCATCAATCGCCGAAACTTGTATTAATCTTTGTTGTTTTAATAAGAAATTGTGGAAAATGTGCTCCTTTTATATTTTCTCATCATGATTAGTTTTCACCTGTCTCGCCAACGAATGTGGATTTTGATTCTTAGATGATCAGTAAACCGCCGTTTCTTTCTCCATTTGAGGCAGAGGATCGACGTCTCATTGACGTAGTCTGCCTACGGAGAGTTTTTCAATCTCTAATGAAACAATTAATATAAACGAGTTTTGGTAAATCAAATTTGGCGGATACACTGAAATCCTGTAGCGGGCTGATGTGCAACTTAGGACATGAAAAAATACCCATATAAGGGATCTTCCTTCAATAAAATCTCAATCTGGAGAGATTTGTGAATCTGTGGCATCGTAAAATGTGTATGGGACACGTTGGGACAGAAGAACGGTGTAGAAATACCAATAATCCTGTAATATTAATTAAGGACGGCCTCCTAGTGGCTATCAGAGCATCATGAGTGTATTTTTATCATCATTAGTTGTTTTCGAGGTATAGGAACCTAGAGAAAAGTTTATATTTACCGGGTATTGCTAAAATGCTAATAAAGGCTTAAATACGTACTTACTACAACCCAATCCTGTTAAATAATTCCGCCCATAAGCTTGGGTTTGGTATACAGGTGTCATAGTATTTTTCGTAGAGTGAAGAGATCTAACAAAGAAATCATAAATTTTCATTGACATGGGGCGGCCACACAGTGGGCTAGAATCAAAAAGGTTTGCCAAAAATAAGAAATTGGCTTTTTGGAGTAATTAATTTTAAACCTCGTGTGGTCATTCTTCAATAAATATTGTATACAACTAGGCAAGTCATTTACTATGATTCTGGAGCATTAAAATTACACAGGGGGTCAAAGTTAATCAAATTTCGCGAGAAATGCCGGCCTTCAAGATTCCATATGATAAATGGATGATAAAATATTATGCAACGTTGTAAACTTGTGCTTTATCGTTCATAATAGCTTTTAATGATCACAGTTGAATATTTCCACTCTTTACATAAAATGCTGGACCTTCATTTTCGTGCGAATTATACCTGAAGCGAGGAAAATAGTTGGAATGGAGATCGATGGACATAGACTAACTTATACCTCATTATATCTTGAAGCTTCCCAAAGAAGAATTTGAAATGACGCTTTGCGACGCCGATAAATAAGCCAACTTTTCGACGACGCCAATCCACCCTCCACCGCACGGATTCGGCCATTAAATCCTTAGTTTAGAGGAGAACTACGGTCCTGAACGGTTCTTAATTGTAAATTTAGTGCATTAGATGCTCAAATGAACTTTATTGCTAACGACGAAGAATGATGATATATAATACCCGTTCGCTGATTTTCATTAAATCAGCACCTTATTTCACAACAACGTATCACTTCAATCAAATTTCAGGATAGAGCCAATACATTTTAATGTTTCATTTGAGTCAATACTTGCAAAGCTATTATAGACTTAACCCTCTCTCAGATTCTCAATGCCAAGGATAACTGGCACACATCTGGAGTTGTTTGAGCGACCGCTCTGGTATTCCATAAGTAGGAGGCATCTTCTACAGGAACGGTTACACTTTCCATTGTATAGAAATTGTGGAAGGATGGCTTGATTTTTGAGGATGAGATCCAAATAAAAGAATAATGAAAGGGACTGTACCTCGAACGAGAAATCTACGTAGTAAATGAATGAATGGACTAGTTATCATAATGAAATGAGGGTAAATGCTTATCTATCTGGAAAGGAAACTTAATAATATTGCATGAAAATTGGAGTTTAACTTCCTCTCCTAATTTTCCTTTCGTATTCTTTTCTTTTGACGTAGTCTTTTCCAGGCTCTTTCTAAATCTTCTCCAAATCTTTTAATTGCATTTATAACTATTCGGACGACATAAGCTCCTTTGATTGCGTATCTATTCTCTTAATTTTTCTACTCGCATCACCCTAAATAGTAAAATAAGTGGAATATGATTTACGGAAGTGCGATGATGGCAGAAAGATATCGAGCTGACGAATTCCATTAACCTATTCCTCCTGGTTATTGCGTCGATGATTATGTTACTCATCTATCATACCCACTTACCATTACACTAAGAAATTCTTAACTTACCATGGCGCAGAAGTGGAGAACTTGCGGCCTTCCGACTACATGGGACTTTTTCCGGCGTTCATTGCGGCCTTTTAGTCACTCTCTGAACAGAATTGTTCAATGGACAAAATCTTGTTTATAATCTTGCTAATGACGCCAAGTGAAAATTAAAGTGGAAAATGCTATCTTTCAGTTTACTCACCGGATAAATTTTCTTTAAAAAAATCCGATGTTTCACAATTTGAATTTGGGCAACGTGCAACAAGAGAGTGGTTTGATAGTTAGGCTAGTGGCCTTTAAAACCGAATGCTTAATTTGAACTTAGATTGGAAATAGGTTTCCCTGCCTTGCATTAGTACATCCCTCTGAGTTTTCTGATGAATATGGTTTGGTATATCAAGGCATAGTATAAGAGAAATCTCAATTAACGACTTTTTAATGTCGATGTTTAATCTCTACAGACATTTTCTGCTATTCATCACATAGCACATTTCGCCATTAAAAGAGAAGCGAAACGATAGGGTTTTCTGTTGTCAATCACAAAATAATGGACAAAATTTTAAATATGAAATGAGGATACATGAGATTGAAAGTGCTTGATTTTAACAGTTTGATTGAATGATGGTTTTCAAGTTGCTGGTTGGAATTCCTAATGCAGAAACCGCAGCCACAGCGGTACTAACGGTCGCTGCCGTTGGAGTTTGGGAACTAGTCAAGATCCATACGTTTCCTGAAAAAGAGCGGAAAACATGATATGTAAATTCCAGTGGAATTTAAAATTGAATAACCCAGCTATATAAAAGACAATAATACCATATATTTTGTAAAATAAGACTTAAATTACATATGCTTCGTGGACGCACGTAAATCTATATGTAGCTGAGGGATCCTTTGAGGGATTCAATATTATTAATTTGATTTTTAGGTAGTCTCACTGCAAAAAAATTATAACTTTCATGCTATAGTTCTAATTTAATGATAAATTTGTCAATATTCGAGCTTTTATATTTGTATCCACTGCTTAAATAATTCCATATGCATTTTGATTTTGATCTATGACTCTGTTTCAATAAATTTTAATAATTAATACAGAATAAAAGATATAGGGGATATCATATATGTTTATAACTCCTCGCCTTACCTTATATTATTTTAAATTCTGCAGTTAGTTTCACGCTGTTCTTCCCTACTTTCCAAATTCAGTAAAAGGCAGTTTTACTTACATCAACGTATGTGCTCTGCATTCCAACTTTCGGAGTGTGGCACAATGACTTTACTTTCCTAATCGATTACTTCCGCGTATCGTTCTCGAAAATGATGAGTAGTATCTAATTCTAGTATCTATTTCTCTGATCCACCTCGCAGTATCAAAAAAAACTATGTAACAGTGAGGACTCATAACTTCGGCTTCATCTTCTATGAACGTACTTTTTCTCAATTTATTAAGTAATTTAATTTATAATCAAAGTAAATCTTAAATAAGTCATTTATTAATTAAATTTAAATTAAGTCTTTGTTTGGATCCTCTTTATCTAGATATCCCCATCCAGCGTTCCTAATTATCCGAATAATGCTCTTCGATTTTCAGTTGTGGTTACTTACTTATTGTCTTTCGTTGTACATACATTTTATAATTCGCAAATATAACACTTATCGGCTGGGTCTCATACACTGCATGAATAGTCTAAAGCTAAAACTAGCGCACAGTAACTTCGCTCGCGGACTTTTTAATCGCTCCCACCGATTCTTTTGACAAAGCCAAGTTTCTTAAGTGCTCATCCACATACTATATTATGGGTGTGAGTGCCCCATGATTAGTTATTCGAGTTTCTTTAAATTATTACACAAATTATACTGTTAATAAATATTTTCCTCGGAGGCTGTTATTAGCACCAGATTTTCTCTCGTATTAATTATTTACATTTATAATTATTATTTATATAATATTTATCGACTTTGATCTTTAATTGAATAGCATCTCCACCCTTTATTTTTTAACAATATTATTCAACAGGATTTATCTTTCGTCACTACATTTTATTTCCCTGTAAATTAGTATGTGGTCCGCAAATACACTTTACTGCCTATTATCATCTTATCAACAATTAATAAGTTATTCCCTAGTTATATATGATGGAATTCTGCAAGTTGTTTTACAAGAAAAATATCTCGCTGGATGACTCTTTCATAAAGGGTGTTGAAAATCGAATCAGGGAATAGAGATAAATTACACAATCAAAGGCTTTTTAGCTACGTATGTGTGAAATGTGAACAAGAAGACATGGATGTGGATAGAAAAGAAGACATGGGCGTAGAAAAGATACAGTGGATTAGGTTGATAGAGAAAAATACGTGGAATTGCTGTAGATGAGGGAAGGGAAATTAAAGAAATAAAGAGCTGACGGGTTAAAAATTGAGGCTGTAGTAGTTACTGAACGGAAACAATAGACGGATAATGAATGAAAGAAATTCATCTGAGGAGAGATTAAATTTGTTGAGGGAAACAAGAAATCACCTGGTAGTTGCACTATGAGTTAAAGCAACAGCCGTTGCTCTTAAATAGTGTGGTAAAAGTAAAGCAATAGTTGATAGTTCGTTAATTCATTTATCCTTCATAGTGATAATATTCTAGAGGCTATACTCACTGATGTAGATTGGTCCGAAAGTATGGCAAGAATATAAGGCCAACCAAGTCGGTGGATTTGCAGCATCTACACCAGCAACAGTGTAGGATGACGGGTATGGCGATGGCAGGAATGCGCTGAACGGCCCTGTTGAAAGAAAAAGACTCTTGTTAAGATATTATCTCCTTTGTATGTATGTGGGTATGAGCATGTATGTATGTATATTCATACATTGAAGATGATGTACGTTTCAATACAAGTCAATGTCTGTTTTTGAATTACTCAGCCTGGATATGGATCTTAACCTCAAACAATATACCATTGGCTACTAAATGCTTTGGAGAAAAAAATACGTATCTATATAATATACAAAGACAAATTCCATAATCCAGTGTCACATATACCTTAATATTTCATAATGTCACAGCTTTCAACAAGATGAAGACAAAATGAAAGATACATAACTCTCAATCCATTATCAAGGCATAAATAGAAATATTCCACTCCTTAACATATGTTAGCAAGAATATATATACATAATTAGGGATTATTGTTGCATTATTCAAAACCGTCAAAATCTTTTATTAAATGAAAGATCAAATTGATAATGTTACCTTCACAAAAAATGAAACATATCAGAGCATCTTAGAATGGTTGTCGTATGAGCATTCTGTGATTAGGTTGAAACATTCCCTTTTAAAATCCCTGCATGTTGTTTCTCCTTTACAATGAACTTACAACGATTAAGAAATCAATTTAACCACAATAAGCACAGTAAATTAAATCCAATTTTGAGTCAGTACATGAGAGTGGTGATTTTCTCCAGATTTAAGTGTCACTATACTAGGAAATATTTAAGTATTTCTGAAATTCCGAATACTACTTCTTAGAATTCATCTATAGGTACCATGACCATTTAAACTATTATTACAATGATAATTTACATTTAAGTACAGGAAAAAGTTTACTTACAAGCAGCCTGATAAGTGGCAGTCCATCTGGTAAAAGTATTAGCAGCAGCGTCAGCAGCACTTTGCGTAAGAGTCCCTGATATACTCACTTGTCGACGGGTCCTGTAACAAAATTCATTGCTTTTTAATATCTTTCGAAGCGTGATATCTTCATAGTATAGGATAAAGTATATATGATAAAATAGAAATTCCATTAGGAGTTCCCCAGGGAGGTGTAATAAGTCCATTACTGTTCTTGATTTTTATGAACGACTTACCAAAGGGCATAAAATCTAAAATAGGACTTTTTGCGGACGATTAATTTGTAGGGAGATGAACGGGGAAAACGATACCAAAATATTAGAAGAAAACATTGAAGCTATTGAGAGGCGGTCTTAGTAAGTGGGGTTAAGGTAAATGCTAAGAAAAGTAAACACACTACATTCACTTATGAGAGAAAAGAGAGATAAATTAGTTATGAGCTTAACGAAGAGATAAATCCCAGGGTAAAAAAGTGCAGGTACCTAGGGGTCATACGGAATAACAATTTGGAGTACCCAGATAGACAATATTGTGTCTTAAGTGTTTAAAAATCTACATTGCGTGATGATAAACTTACAAAAAGAAGTAGAGAAGCAAATGAGAATACTAAACGAATGTGTGGGATCCGCATGATAAAATGAATATAGAAAGATAGAGAAGGTTTAACGGAAAGCAGCTTGGTATATAGTAAAGGGGATAGCAGTTTCATCGAATACAAATTGATTAGAGTAAGGAAACATCCTGCAAAGGATCATATTATTCATTATTTATTCATTTTATACGGTCATTTTGTACGGTCTATCTTAAGTGATTTCATTATTTGCTCCATGAAAGTATTATTTTATTTATTTAAATGGAAAAGGATGAATGGAGAGCAAAAAGAACCGGCGCGAATTAGGAATGAAAATAGTCAGAAACATAATAGAAAATGAGAAATATTATATTAAGAGAAGATTGCCCAAAATAACCATTGTATTACTTCTACTGCTGTAATAGAACAACAAAAGCATCTGTTAGTTAAATATATCGCAGTTTGAGGAATTTCAAAGGCGATATGCAACTCCGAACGATTCCTAGGTACGGAGTGTGAATTAAATAAGAATCAACAGGTATGCAATTAGATCAAAAGAATTGCGAGAATATTAACATTGTATCTAAGCCAAGCCTTAATTTACTAGTGTATTCTCCCGTCCAAAAATGACAGAGTTATGTTTAACTTGTGAAAATTTTCAACTACCTTGTCATTTTGAATAATCAAAGATAAAAATAATCTCTCTCCAATTTTCAACACCAATCATAATGGAAACGGACACTATAAACATAAACGGAACGCATAAGAAATAACTCGATAAGAATTATTAGAACTAATACATAGGAACCATCTAATTTCCTAAAAAGCCGAAGGTATAGGTAGAAATTCAGAAATTTTACTGCTGTTTAGAATAATTATAATCAAATATGAGTAGAGTTAATTCTGAAAAAGTAGGTCCTTCTTTGATTTTCAAGGATTTTCACAAAAACTTAGATATTGATGATGCTTGTTTACTTGGTAAGTTATTCAACGCCGTGAAATTATGAAAAGAGATTGATTTTTTACAGAATATAGTCATATATCAAATATGCGTACGGATGAAATCACTAAAATGTAGGACTACAAAAAATGACACTTTAATTATTATCTTTTAAATGAAGGATCAATCGAATCGTTTTTTTTATTTTCATTTTCCCATGAAATTAATGAACAAAAATTTCTTCCATGTATTTCTTAAGGGTGTTACTAACATTGGGTAAATAACTATATGAACATATATAAACCGGTAATTATTATATAAGAAATCGTTGTTATTATTATGTATGTTATTATTATGCTGAACTACCCTTGCATTTTCAACAATAAAGAAACTATGAATATAACACTTATGAATAAGACTTACTTAATTACAACATAAGAAAATTTTAAGAAATCAATAAAATTTCAACATAACTTATAAAAAAGAGGAATGACATTTACTCAAGGAAAAATACAGAATTCACTTCCAAATTTCTAATGTGATGTGCGATATGTAAATACGGATTTAAGCGGAGTGCAGGAATCAAAGAACGCAGAAATCGACAAAGTAAAATCATTTTGCAGAAGAAAGGAAACCTGCAACGATGAAAATTACATTAACATTAATTTCTTAGTTAGCGAGTTACAGAACTTTCAAGAGAACAATGCAGTACAGATTGTTGTAGTAGATGCGGAAATAACTATTTACTCAAGGAAAAGCACATTTATCCTCTGGTAGTACTCGAACAATTACTATTACTAGTGGTACTTCTATAGTCAAGTTCATTTCACACTCATGGACGCAATTCTCATTTGGGCGATTCCCACCGGTAATCGAAACCGAGACCTGTTTCACTGAGGTCGAATGAGCTCCCGATTTGGCTATCCAGGATCACTGTTCGTACTTCATGAACGGGTCCTGAGTTCGACGCCTCGCGGTCTTTCCCGCGTATTTTCGAAAATTGTTTTGAGTCCTTTTTCGGAGCGATAGAGCAATGAAAATCACGGAGGTTGGAGATGCCGTCGTTATATATTGAACCAAATGAAAAATGTTACCAAATGACCGTGAGTTCGACGAAAAGTGGATGCAAAATTCTCTGGTATAAAATTCATGGCGGTCAATTTTGACAATTATTTTTAATGCTTATCCGATAACCGGGAGTGATATAAAATGGAATGTACATAGAAGTAATTCATAAGTTTCATATTCGCTGTTCGCCGTTTTTCTGATGGTTCTTGGTTCGATGCCTGAGCGTCATTTCCGTTCTACCATGTATTTCAAAGGGGAATAACGGAATCTTATTTTAGGACCTCCTGATAAGATATTGAATTGAAACTCCAGAACAAGTCATAATGGCACTTATCTAACATAAATATGCAATTGTCTCACGACCGGGTCCTTATTTCGACGCCAGGCGGTCTTTTGCGCGAAGTTTTGAACATTGTTTTGAGGCCTTTCTTGGTACGGTACTACGGTACTGCATTCAACTGATAGCTTACAGTATGCAAGCAACTTTTACTCGAACAAAATAGAAGTACAGGAAATCCAAGTACTAGCTACTTGAGCCACACGTAGAAATAACGATGGAGTCGGAGAATGTGTGATAGTTGTGAAAAAATTTTCTTCGAACATTCTCTGGAATACGTGAGTATAGAAGTAGCTCATCACTCTTCAATGCGCCCCTAGCAGGAATGGATATTTCTCAATATTGATTTACGAAATTAACATTATGTGATTTGAAAAATTATGGAATTCGATTTGATTCATTTAATTTATTCGATTATTTATATTTATCTTTTAGATATAGCGAAATAGCAAAAATTAGAAAAAAATGTCAGCGAACAAGAAAGTCTCTTAGGGATACTGATGTCGGTGTTAGTACTAAAATTCAATATTTAATTAATTACGTTTCTCCAAGATCCATACAAGAAAAGTGGTAAAGTCTTAGAAACTGAGATCGAATATGCACAGGTTCCAGAAAAGTGCCTAACATATTGATGTCATTCACATAGACTAATATTTCTACCCAAAATAAGAGCATCGGTTTCCATATGTATTTAATATGTCGAAATAATGGACAAGTGAAGCGATCAGATCAAATAAATACGTGAACTAAAACGATAATAACAGTTAATTGTCTCTTTATCACCTCCTACTATAAACCGTATCTTCATCATTGCAATATGATCGCCGTTATCACTGTTTTCATCTACGTGCATAATTATTTTCCGGTTCTTTCTATTTCACAAATTTAGAAAAGAGTGGTTAGCGAGGATAATACAACCAAAAACAATGTATGAATTCTTAATACCCGCATGTATTTAATTCAAGAATATAGATAGAATTGAAGGAAAGAAATAGATAGAATTCTTAATCATTATAGAAAACAAAACGTTCTAACGATTCGTTTACTGTGCTAGAGCAAACCATCTTTATATAAAGTACTGTACAAATTTAGGATAAGGTGTGATTTATTGCATGTAATTCACAATAACAGCAACATTGCTTCAAATGTTTTAAACTATTAATTACTCACGGTATTCTGGTGCCTGTAATGGTGACAGAATGCGTAACAGGATTACCAGCTGCTGCCCCAAATGCGTAACTCACGCATTTTAGAGCGTATTCCATTTTTGAAGGAGACCGACGAACTTCAAACCATGGTGTGTTGGCAAACTAGAAAGAAAAAGGGAAAGCTAATTAAATAATTAGTATTCAGTGTCTTTTATTACGTAATATCGGCTTGGTCGTACGTATTAGTTTTTTTTGTTAGATACATTATTCCTGACATTAAAGCTATGAAGTAATATTTCACTCGGGGACCGCGGATAGCCAAGTGGGTAGCGCGTTCGCCAATGATAAAAGCAATTCTTGGCTCGATTGCCGATAGAGACCCGTACGTGCGACATGACCATAGCATTTTTAATAACTCTACTGCTATTATTTTCCTTGTTATCTGTTTTTCAAATACATAATTCATAGAATTCGTTCATGAATCGATTAGGGAAACTATTGGAGGAGAAATAATAGTGGATTCGAATTACAGTCATTAAAAAAATACCTGCCACAATGGTGGCCACATTACCCTTTATGAAAACAGATTTCTGCGAAATAAGTTTCGTAACTGACTGACTAAAAAAAGACGCAACTAAAATGAATTCAGAATATTTTAAGTATGAAATTCATTAATTTCACTTTATATTCAGAATTCAAAATAGAAGGAATGAAACATACGAAATCTTCATCTTTGAAATGTTTAAATAAAGGTAATTAAAGTATTTAAATAACTTATTGGTTAAAGAGAAAATATAAAATACATATTAGAAAAGTATGGGATATGACTGGTAAAAGAAAGTAGTCGAAAGTATACTGTTTGAGATTAAGGTATACGAGACCATCTTTTACAATGTCATCCTTGATAGCTCGTAGCACCCATCATCATATTCATTAACTGCTACAGATAGCATATTCTGCAACTAATTGATTTATTGTAGCAATATTTGAATGGGTATATGCGTAAAATAGGAGCTGTAATTTTTATTAAGCTGATCGCCGTCAGTGCTCGATGGAAACAAATACTCAGAAGAATACATTAAGTAGAAGTGCGCTGCAATTGTTGGCGGCCAGCAGTTATGAATTTTGGCTCAATATTCCTTCCTTGAAATAATTTAGTATCACGCATACAGATAAAAACGAAAAACAAGAACGAAAGTATGTAAATTTTTCTCAATAAATACATATAACGCCTTAAACCCCCTGCTCTCTTTCATCGAGATTGGTTGTTCTTGTATATTTTTCCTAGGGAGTGATTTGCTCATAATTTACAATTCCACTCACCGTTTGTAATTTATAGAAATAAGTATAAACTGACATGCAGAGAAAGAAAGACGGCTAGTAAGAAAGTCATGCCCTTCCTACCATATAAAGTCTATGAAGAAAAAGTGGAACGCGGATGTGCCATAATATTAGAGCTTTTCACACTGCCTGTAGGGGCAAAAGTTTTCCGTACAACACAGTTGGTTTCATAAGTCCTAGTGGTAAATGTTAGGGTATTATTTCATTTACTTCCATCGTGTTATCAATCAGCCATTCTTGTGTAGTAATTACATAGCTGCAATGAGAATTCCAAGATATACATTAGGAATTAACTTTGACCCAGAGAAATCCCTAATTTTCATGATATGATGAATTTAATTTTTAAGATCCTTTCTGCTATCCATCAACTGCGGTGGTAAATGAGAAAGAAATAATAATTATAATATTTTGCGTGGACTTAATGGCTGGACGGCATCAGTGTGATTGTAAAAATAAAGTGGCTGCAGGGAAAAAGAGGTGTGTCACTTTTTGAGAGGAGAGAAATTTTTGAAGTGAATTATAGAATATTGCTAATAAGGATAGCGATAATGGTAATATTTGTTGTTCCGATTCTCTCTCCAGTTCAATGCAATAAACAAATATCGGTTAGGTTCCAGTTTCTCTCCATGAACCTTCGTCGAACTGGTCTTTTTGCCCCACCAATAAAACACTATACCGTAACAGAAGACCATTTCTTTTCAAATAAATTAAATTTTAGTGCAAATTGCGATGGTAAAGATACATAAATAAAAAAATTAGACCAGTATAGTCTGACTGTAAAGCATGCATTACATTTAGCTGCAAGTCGTAGGTACACATTTTTAGTTTGTATAACTTCACGAGTTGGTAAAATGATATTTTTATATGGATATGGAACCGAAATTCGGGACGGAATAAATAAGTTTCTGGTTCTATAGTAGCTTGGGTTCAAGAATTTTCATATTTCATTTCAGGTTCGGTTTTCAATCCGGCAAAAATGACGGTTCTATACGGTTTCGGTTATCGTTTCGATTCAGATTCTATGCCGTTGTTTCTATGGAAGGAACAGGAGAAGGAAAAACAGAAAACTTTGAATGGGATAAGGGCTGGAAAACTCATTATGAAATAGGAAATACTAGCGCAACTGAAACTACCGAAAGGAAGAACACATACGATGAGGATACATTGCTAGTAGAGAAAATTGTCTTGCACTTACAGGATCTGCCGTCACAGCCGCCGGAGTAACTGTTGGACATGTTCCCAATCCAACTGTAAAGGCCCAAGCTTGGACGTCAATAATTACCAGCAATGTGGCGGCCACCACGCTTAACGTTGAATGTGAGATTTTCATTTTCACCCTCTGTGAATAAAAATATCATAGATTCCTTGAGTGTATGAACACAATCGGTACAGTTGAATATACTGAATACGATCGAATTTCTAAAAGGTGTATTTTTGTGTTAAACTCCATCGCCTGGTTCAGGATAAACAAAAATTAGAGTGATTCTTTCAAACTGTGAGCGTACTTCTTGAAATGAAAGCTATCATGTCATAAATATGCAGTTTGGACATCTCTTGAAGCGTTTAAACTACGATTAAGCAGGTTACCGGTTAAAAAGAATCTAACAGTAATTTGTTTGACAACACAACATAACGAAGCAGTTCATTTCCTCGACCTTTTATATCTTGAACGCTTCCCTTTGAAGATGACCACTACTAAATTACGAGGTTCACTTCTCAGAGGTATCTGAAGAATAATTTAGCTCTAGAATGAATCACTGAATGAATTTATATATGTAGGAGTAGGATCACTAAAATTTTTTACATAATCAAGGAATGCTATGCGATGCACCCAATAATATAACACCGGTATTTCTTCGGAAATATCTTCCTGCACACCTCCGCTTAAGTCGTAACTTAAATCCCTTGGACATCTATGCGAAAAGGTTAAAAGTTAATATGATATGTCCTGTTACTTACAGATGCAGTAAATCTCAACACGATAACAGTAAAGCAGTGGCAGAGGCTGCAACCTCTTTTATAAGAAAATTTTGGGGTTAGGTGGGATGAACGACGCATGCGCAGCTCGTAAATTTTTTTGAGATAAAATGCTGTGAAATCCATAATAATGTTTAAACAGAAAGCGCTAATGGAAGAACAAGTTGATTTTTGTGGCTAGGATTGAAAAAGGCTACTATTTGCTCTATAGTGGACGGAGGAGACAATCACATGTGCACACCGACGGAAAGCCAACGACCGGGGATGTGGCATTGCAGTGGGAGGTGGTCGGCTTCACAATACTTATTTGTTTTAAGGGAACTACAAAAAATCGGGGAGACAGTTAATCTACCTGTAGCCATGTTTTTGGAAAATGGGCACTTTCATCTATTGAAAGGTGTTTTCTCTTCAATTATCACCTATTAATTTCCTTTTTCCAAGCTAAGAGTGGGATTCTTCCTGATTAGTTTAAATCAAATTATTATAATAATTTATAATCCTTGCATATAGGCCGCAATTCAGACTGCAAGATTCTTTCGATATAAATACATTTAAAGGAAACATCCGCAATTATACATATAAAACATATAATGATATCAATATAAAGCCCATTCACAGCTCTAAAATTTAATTTTATATCCACTTATACGAGTACATTAATTTCGTAACTTCTTCTATTCCCACACAGATTTATGCATACAACAATATTCCAGTGTCAAAAATCAAAGTGACTCATTAATAATACTATCAAAGGGTACTATTCTATGATTTTATTAATTTTCCCAACTATTACCTCCAGTTGTCGAAAAATTTATATTCAACTTTTAACAAATGCATTTACATAGTAATACATAAATCCATAAAATCATCAATAGACAAATCTAAAACAATATGGAAATCACCATATAATTATAGTAATCTGTTGTAATCCACCACATGTGCTTAGGTTTCCTGTGCATCACACGACTGTCCAATCGTAAACAGAATTAAAATCAAAATGGCAAATCTTGTTAAGTAATTTTTTTATACTGTTTATAGATGTATTTATAAATTTCTTTTATCGTTTGCGTGGCGTGAATTGTATTTTTAAATACTTTGTATCTAAACGCAAATATATGTGTTATGTGTTTTTCTGTCACAAGCTCATCCTGGACGGCGTCCGTCAACCTATCGAGTTATTTCAAAAACTTGAACACAAACTGTCGCCTTTTTCCATTTCGTGATTATAGAATTAATGTTGAAATATATAATATTTAAAGATTAGTTCCATATTTAGTAAAGGATATGTTAAGAATGTTGTATGACGGCATTTTTATCTTTTACGGGGAAAGCATTTCATTACCTGCTCACCTGTCAGTATTACGTGAAGACAATTCAGTAAATGGATAAATGATGATTACATCATTGTTCCGAATTTAATTAGCGAAAGAACAAATTAATTTAAAGCATAGCTTAACGTTTTTCTTTTCGAAATTCTCCTTTAAAATACCGACAAGGAATGCAACATATACCAGTTACCACTGCAATGCCTACTTACATTTATTGGAAAATCTAACTCGGAAATAACCACCAAAACTCCTCTAACTTGTCTGACGACTTAGTACTTCTTTGCACGCAGAAATTTTACTATTTTCAAGGTAATCTTCTATATATTATTTTAAAACATGCTTTTTTGGTGATCGGGGCTTTTCTGCCTTATAACTAGACCAATACGTATAAATGAATGACCGTTTGAAGGGAAAATGTGTCAGGTTCCTGCTAAAAATAATCACACAAATGAAAAATCTACCATTTGTTAGACAAATTAAATTAATATTTCAATCATCGCGTTGCGTCCTGGACGAAAAAAATGCCCGGGTTGCTATATACAGATTAAAATTCTTTACTTATTGTCGAGTGTAAACAAGTTTTAAAATCGGATAACATTCTCGGTCATAAAGTGATTAAAGCAGTGTTAGTAATTAATATTATAGTCACCATGAACGAAGACCTCAACGTCGTACACATCCACAGCAGTTTTATAAGCAAACCACATTGCATCTTACGGGAGCAGAACGACGGCCAAAGAAACATGAAAATTGACGAATATGAAAGTTTGCGTCACGGTTTTATCGTGTCGTATGTTTGAACAATTTTCCATCATATTACTTCCCGGTAATTTTAATTTAAGATTGACCATATTACAAGATTTTGGAGTATACATAGAAAAAATAGAGATTTTAATTACGAGTCATGCGATCAAAATAATTAGGCCGTTTTCCGAGTGTTCAAATTTATTTTGGGGAAACTTTCGTCTGTTGGAAATTTTCTGTATACCCTATCAAATGATTTTTAGTGTTTATATTTTACTCACATAATAAATAATATACAACATTTATTCATATCTAAGAGTAAATAATAGGATATCATACCTGCGATTCAAGAAAACTCACCTCTATGGAATACAAGCGTAACGAAAGCCCAAGCTTGCATTTCCATTCGCTATGCCCGGAGTACAAATAGATGCTCAACCAATTTAATAGTATGAGTAGTAGTAGACATAAGAGTAGTATTTTAAAATCTAAGTTTTGTGAATGGGTTAAAATACCATGATTGACTACAATATTTGTGTGAGAGACGTTCAAAAAATGCGGGCAATGGGTTTGCTACATTTGCTATACTTTACTTTGCACTTTTACAATGTATCACAATGTATGGTCTTATAAAAGTGAGACTCACACCGCAGATACTTCCCCCTCTTGCTACCCTCTCCCAAATTAGTAACTTTTTCTCTCATTCTACGCCGGCAGGACAACAAGCTTTCAACTAATTATTGCTGACTCTTTCAGTAATTGAATGAATCTGATTCAGTGAATTTATGAGATGCAATTTCACTGCAGACAAGTAGTAGTTATTTTTATATTTCGTGTACGAAGAGAAAAAATAGAAAATAAATAAGTTACGTCGATTTAGGAAGTATTTTTGCTTTATCTTGGTTATATCTGTTAAACACGAAGCCTTAAGTGACACATCATAAAAGGAAGTGGTATTTAGAAAAGAACAGAGTTTACCAAAATGTGATGGTAGCAATGTAGTAGTGATGTTTGTATTTTTGTCTAAATTCGTGATGTAAAAATACATTAAGTGAATCGAGGTATTCGGAATAGGATAAATTATATATACGTCGTTATATCAATGACGCGTACTATTCGTGATTATAGTGCTAAAAGAAAATTTTTCAATCATTCTATAACATTTACATTCTCACACTCTCTAAGATATTAGGGACTTCGTTAAGGTTTAAGTGGAAAGGTATTAGAAAACGCAAGAGTTTGAATTTGCCCATAGATTTTCGTTACTGGATGTGTAGATACCGATACCTATCGCTACTAACGAGGTATGTCGAAACTGACACTGTCATGGAATATGACGGTGCTATTTTTTAGGTATGTCTTAGTATTTGTGTGTTCGTCTGTAGTGATTAGTGTTTGCTACTATAATGTATTTCGTTGGGGAAATTGAGTATCAGTGTCGTCTGCGAAAGTTTCGCACGGGGCAACTAGTAATATTTTATTCGTCCGTTGTATCTGTAGTACATTATTCATAGGAATCAGAGTTTTCTAGTATTTTTAAGCCTTACTTATTGAACCGAGAGCATCTGTCAGGTATGGATTAGCCTTGTGCTTTTCTAGTGGAACCAGATATGAAGCATAAGATTAGTAAGTAAAGATTTGCTCACGCATCTCTATGAGCTTACCTAAACCTCTCCTCACCAAACTAAATTGGTAGCTCGTAATTATTCGAATCTACAGCTCGTTGTCATCATCATCTTAGACTACAAAATATTATTGCTTGGCAAGATAGAAGACTTCTTCGGGATCAAGCGAGCAGTCGAAAAATCAATCTGTCAGTCGATCTGGTTCTTACGAATGTACTTGAAGAAGTGTGTCACAATACCTAAAATTGTCGACTTCTTCAATCTTTTCAACTTTTTTCTCCGGTATGGTTTTCATGATGTAAAATCGGGAAAATATGATATGTAGATTCGTTATTCAAGCGTCAAACTGTAAAAGCAAAAATTTTTCATCATAATTTGCATGCTCCCATGGAGATATAAATGCCAACAGCCTGAAAACGGATTTTCAGACGTGCTATCCAACCCCCTTGAGCTCCCGAGCCGGCAAACACAAACGCACTGACAGTGAGGGTCCGGAGAGATGGGCACAGCAGCGACTTTCCGCTTTAACTCCCCCACAGCAAAAGGAATAAGACTGGCGGAATTAACGGAGATTAAAGGAGCCCAAAATCTTATCAATTAATAACTTTTCCATAATCTTTCACCTCTCCTTCCCTTACACCCCATTCTTTTCAGATGACACCTCCTCCCAACTCCTCCTCCCTCACTCCTCATCATCTTTCCCTCCCCTGCTTTACTTACATAAAGCACAGCTTCGATATAAAGCTGCCTAAAGGTGCCTACTTTTAAACGAAACTAGTCGCAACGAACATATTTATATCTGTGGAAATTACAAAGTATTTTGTATTCTTTCTTCTACATGATTTAAAATAATTATAGATACAGAACAATTCGCCATTCCGAAGTCTTATTAGAATGAAGAGTTTGCAAGATCTATGCGCGTCCACTTCAAATGGATCTCTATTAAACTCTAGATTTGAATATGTTACCTCGCCAACTGCCATAATAAAAGTTCAAGAATCTTCTCGTGGACTGCCGCGGTAGATTTTATTCTTGCGATATGTTTAGCCAGCGAGCAGCATTAATTACTCTGAAATTCTGTTTGCAATCCATCAAAATTAACCAAGTTTATGTTGATCGATTGCGGACCTTATTCTTTGATAATTTAATTATAAATAATGGTCCTAAGAAATCAAGAATGCCAAAAGAAAAGAAATTGAATAAAAACTCCTATTTGGGTCATAGAATATATTTTTTGAGTAGAAAATGATAGAATTGGGATAAAAAAGATGAAAGATTTATTCAATTTTGTGATGTATTCAGCTAGTCTCCCTGACGACTACGGTGATCGTTGTTCTCGAATCTTGTAAAGAGCTGACATTTCATGGTGAGGAAAAGATTAGTAGTATGGAGAGACATCTCCCTTATGCTGTTGGCTTCAACACCAGCCGGATTTCATTTTCCATAAGAAATACACTAGAGAACATTTTTGTAATCAATCCCCAAGTATTGGGGTATTTGTAGAAATTTATCGCACAGTAGCCTGCAGTATGCAAGTAAGTTTTATTTGTCATAGATATAGACAACAGTGAATATCAATAACATTACTTATGATTGATTTGACGTCGTTTTTGTTTTTCTTGTAATAATTACATGTACGAATTATGTGTTTCAAGCCAAAGTAAATCAAAAGTTAAATTGATATTTGTTGCATATCATATAAACAGAACTGTATTTATTTATATTCAGCCACACTCATATTTTAGCTATCGGAGTGATTATGAAAATGTAATAAGCTGAGGTTTGGTTCGATTTCTTTCCTTCGGTGTGCACACTGTTCATTCTATTATTGCTTATTAACTTATTATTATTGAATGATCCTAAGCATAATGTTTCCAGTGAAGTAGAAATTCTCAGTAAAGGTTATGAAAAAGAATTTTAGAAAACATTCAGTGGAACTTTAATGGTTATACAATTATTTCAAATCATAGTATTCAAAATATTACACGAATTAGGAAGAATAATAACTAAACAAATATATATCCTATATTCAGCTTTCTTAGCAATTGATTTGATTGACGACTGTTAAGTCCGTTGTATCCAATCCCAGAGAGTTCATGGAAGTGTATGCAGCAGTGATGGTAGCTGCAGAAGGTTGCCTTACTGATGTTATGACAATTATATTTTCTGAAAAATGAAATTTTGTATATCGTTAGCATTTCATCATTTTTTCACATACATTTTCGATAAAATACCTCATTCTGCATTCAAAAGCAAGTCATATCCGACAATCAGAATATCTGGAAATTACACGCATATCTTATTATCGCCAAAACTATTAGTTAAATTGCTTATAAAATCGAAAATAATTCAGTCAAAAGTCCATGAAGGAGTATTTTGGTCCCCCATTCCTTCAAAATTAAAGTAATTAGAAATGTCTTTATTGCATGTTTTATCAAGATAAATATTTACAGATATTAGCTCTCATTATTTTATTATATTATTATAGAAGCGAAGTACTAAAGATTGTGGGAAAAATAAGGGCTCCTATAGGAAAAATAAATTAATTCAGAGGCAATAGTTGGGTGATAATTGGTGCGAAAGAGCGGTAGTTGAGGTTGTTGGTTGTGATGGTGGGGTGAGTGTTCAAGAGGGTGGGGATTCGGTGCTTAGAGGTACTTTCAACCCACCATGCTAATGTGGTTGATACGCCGTACTATGCTTGGTTTCTGTCACCTTAATATTTTTTTGTGGTCGAAATTATATTATGGTGCGCGGTAGAAATGTCATAGTTAAAAATGCCCCGGTGGATTTTTTAAGAGGAGACAGAACTATTTTGCCAATGCTTTGACAATTACCAATGGCTTAAGCCATAAATAATGATTTCAAGGAGCATGTAAGTAAGATGGGTATGTCATGTTAGTCTAATAAATTTAACGAAGAATTATTTCTCGCAGAATATTCTAATATTACTCATGGTAGGGAAATAAAGGAAGGTGAGCTTCTCATTAGCAAGCTGATACGCACCAATTCTTCCAATTCCAAAATCCTTGCAGCTGTGAATCACAGCCCATTGAGGAGTAAAAGCAGGATCGATGGCCACTATATTGTAGTTAATCTTATACCAACTGAAGACTAAAAGAAATAATTGGTGGTGAGATAAAGTGCAATAAAATCAGATGTAAAATAAAGAGATTGGTTGCGTAAGAAATTACCACTGTTTGGATAAGTCACGCTTAAAGTTCCAACTGTCACACCACTAGGCAAAGTGGCGGTGCCCAAAGCATTTATAGGAACTCCATTACTGAAAGTGAATAATAATTAATAATTATGAATTAATGATAATTAATAGCAATTAAAATCAGCAATGATAATTAATCATAATAACCAATAATAATTAATGATAATAACTTATAATAATCAAAACAATAATAACTTGAAAATTCCTACGAAATACATAATGTTGAACCAAGAAGTTGAAATAGTTGAACCTAGGAAGTATAGAAGAGGCTATCAAAGTTGTCTATATGCTATTACTATCGATGATTACATAATGTTTAACCTGTGGTCCCCCCAATGGTCCTTTAAATGAACTATCCAGTATCTCTCCGTTCCTCATAATCTTATATATGATTAGCGGTGTGTCCGTCTGTCCGTCCCCCCCTTTATTTTGGAAACTATTTGTCCTAGAGCCATGAGACAAACTGCATTCTATTTCTAATATGCTGAAAGCCCCACGAAAACTATTTTCATCTTTATGAAGGTTCTCGTTCGAACCCAGGACTCCATAATACGTTTCCATAAGGAATGCACGTAAAGCTCGTTTTAGCACCCTGCAGGCTTTGTTACTTTTACAGAATTAAATTGGAAATAATGGTCCTACGAAGTTAAGAAAAGTACCAAACGGAGGTAAATTGAATGAAGAATCTTATTATTGTCGTAAAATACACTTTTTGAATCTAAATTACGAACTATTACAAAATACACGAAAATTTTGTAAAAATTTCGCCGTAGTAAACAACCAGTCCCCCTGACGACCAAGGTGATTGTTGAATCGGATACATTGATTTTCCCATAAGAATACACGGGGATTTTAAGTCCATACCGAAATAATGGTAGGAACTAACGTCAGTATTTATGAAGAGGAGTCAATTTACGGAGATTTCAGCGAATGAAAACTATTATATTTAAATAACGGGAACAAAATTACAGCCAGAGTTTTTCTTTATCAAACCGATTTACAGAATGACATTTATACGTTCGTTTTCGGTGATCAAGATGACGAAGAAATATTACATCAAGCAAGGGGAATATTTATGAGGGACAGGATTTTAACGCAAAATTGATTTTATAGCGAAGATTTTAAAGCAGTGCGTTTGTGTGATTCTCACGAACTGCATATGGAATCTTCGATGGAATCGGATTCGTAATTTTTCTAAATGTCGCTTATATTCTTAGGTTGAAATTCCATCTTGATTAGTATTTAGAGGAGAAATAGGATAAGTTGATAAGTTATATATTTAGTCAACGGTATTTAAATTTTACATGATTATTAAAAAATTGAAATTAAGATCCGTCATTCATGACGGGGGAGTTTACCAGTAATAGTAGGCTGAAATGAAAACGGATAATCTTTTAACCGATTTCCAACGCATTACAGGTTTTATTTTCACAGTTTATTAAATATTCGAAGGTACATTGCCGCGAGCATACCTTTTTCTCGTGTTCAAATACCAACGAATACAAGCACAAACACAAAAGACCGTCAGAGGGTATTATTTTATTCGACATTGTGTTATTTTCGTTGATTGGTTGATGCTCCTCTATTATTGCCGAGCAATTTAAAGGAAAACCAATGATATTTTCAACCGGTTGCTATTTGTGGATCAGGTAGGATATTTCAGTGGATACTGCCGTGTGGATTCCCATGCCAACTTCTCTGAGCAATTGAATACAACTATCACTACATGTGTTGGTAAGTGCGAGTTTTATTTGATTTTTCCTTGATTTTCGTTATAACTTTAATCAATCTCCTTTAGGAAATGAACGGGATACACTGAACTTTCTTCGATAATCTTTTATAATGATTTCTGCGCTAGAAAGTTAGAGGAGACGCTCCCGTAACAAGCAACGATATCTATCGAAATTTGTATGGGTTCTACAATAGGCCATATATTGCATCTCTCTTAAGATATATCTTCTCAAGACATGGATTCGAACTCAATAATATTTTCTTGCGACAATTTCCAAACTGATTATCGAATCCTATTATGATGATAGTATATGTAATCATTTATGTACATCTCAGCACTCAATTTTCCAAAATAATACGAAGTTCTCCTCCAGGAGATTAAAACCCCACTGGATTTAAATAATGTCTAATAAGTAATGTACAGTATTTGTGAAATGGGAGTAATAGGAAACAGGCTTTGGAATCTATCAGTAAAGGTTAGGGACCTATTTGGGTCTTTAAAGCTCCTTTATCTTCTGCATTCGTATAAAAGCAACTTAAATCATATTATCATTAACATTAAATGCATATAAATAAAATCCTAGAGTTATATTTATGAGTATGTAATATCCAAACATTATAAATATCGTTCCTGTTTCCTTTTAATAGAATGAAAGCTTAAATGCATACCTATATACAAACGGAGGGAGGGTCGGAGGGTCATGAACCCTTATATTTGATTCTAAAATATTTGGAGAGGATAATTTCACTTCTACACAAATAGCATTACTAATTAAATCCTACATCTATTTTCCCCGTTGAGAATCAATGGGCAATTCCGCTAGTTAGAAATAAATTTCAAAGTAAACCTAAATACAAAGATGAAATAGAGCGAAATTCTCCTGAAAGAGCTACTCTTTTAATACTTTAATAGCAGCTCTATTTATTTACCAACTCAACTAGTACCCTATGGGTAAACATTCCGAACTCTTAGGAGTACCATTACCTCTAGGTTGGGAACCCCCGGTATAAACCGTTGATAACAAACAGGGTATGTTTAGTCAGTTTTATGGAATACTTACGATACTCTGAATCCGGACAAAGCAACTAAAAATGTGTTGCTATTGGCCATATAGGTGAAGGTTAAGCTGTTACATCTCAAGACGTGCTCATGGTAACTTTGGATACGGCTATATTCGTACCACGTGTTAGCGAACTGAAACATTTTAGAGAAACGTAAGATAAAACTAGAAAAAAATAATTTTGAGGTTACATAGGATAATGATAATTGATAAAAAATCATTATTTTGAAAAAGTTACGGACGTGTCAAAGGAAGGTCGTTATGAATCTATTCCAAAAAATCCCCTCAACAAAATGATCGCTTTCACCAAAAATTCTATAAAATTCTGCAAAATCTCATAAATAATCCCCTAAACTTAAAACTATGTATTTGTAACCCAATTTTTCCAAAAGCGTATTGCCTCCCTAAAATGCACAAGAAAGATGTCCCTCTTAGACCGATCATATCTTCCATAAACTCCCCCACTTAGAATTTATCTCAATGGCTTAGCCGAAAATTCAAAAAATTGTCTCTCAATTAACAGTCCAGCGTCAAAAACAAATCATTTAGTTGACCTTCTCAAGAATGTTTCTATACAGGAACATAACATCCTAGTATCCTTCGATATCTAGTCTCTTTTTCCCAGTACCCCTTTAGACATCGCTTACCAATCACCTGCATATTCGACGATTGGAGAGATTTTTCAACCTCTTATTATCATATCGAACGCTGATTGCAATTAATATAAAGAGAGGTAATTAGAATCCAGTGATTTCTTTGTCTTACTATCAATGTAGCAATATAATGTCCAATTCTTTATGTATGGATACCCAAACTTATTTGTGTCTAACAATGCCTCCGCCTTCAGGTCAGTTACATTAAAAAACATGTGTTTCTTCGTAAGGCAGGTTCACGCTTCACCGCATTATATAATTGACCTAAGAGAGTTGACAGATCTTCGATTTGTCTTTTCTTCTTTAACTTCAGAAAACCACTCCTTTTGGGACCAGTTTCATTGAATTTTTATAGGGAAAGTACCAGATCGGCTTCATTTTCCTTTTGGAGACACACTGAGGTGAACTTAGAAAGGATTATATTTTAGTAGCAATAGTTCCATATATCTATGAAAAATGGAACATATTATATACACGTGCATTGGATTTTCTAACTCACTTAGTTACAGCTATACTTTAACGCATTATATATTATTTTTCGTCACCATAATTGACTGCCTTTATCAATTTTTCTGGGCTAGGATTGAGCAGAAAAACAAGGAGTTAGTGTAATTTTCAAACCATGCTTCTGGTACATAAATAAAGAGGTAGTACTTACTGTTGTTGGGTTGAAGTTAGAGTATGCTGGAATATTTTGACATGGGCCGAATTTAAATTTCTGTCCTAATGAGCGTTGGAGGACCAGAAGGATAACAATGGTGTAACCAATGCTGAATCTTGTCATCTTAATTCGTGTCTTCAAAATGCAAATGGTAGAGGAAATGATTTTGACTGCAACATAGAAAATATTGCTATTTTTACTATTCGTTGAATGCACGTAGATGTAGAAGTAGATGGTGTACAAGAGCATCTTTAGATTGCCCTTAAGTATCATATTAAGCATTAAGTAAGAATTAGATTTAAAATAATGGTCATACGAAATCGATGCAGGTATAATAGCAAGGAATTTGAATTAAGATTCCAATTTTGGTCGTTTTTTTTAATTCGCTTTAGATTCGAAATTGCGAGAATTATGGCAAAAAGATAAAAATTTGTTCAACATTGTGGTTATAAACAACGGAAAAAGAGCCAATATTTTATGGTGAGGAAACAATTAGTAAAATATGGATATCGAAATTCATGAATTTGTGTTGACAACTCATGTAACCTTCTATGCTATATTATATGTAATTGGGCTTAAATAGAAAAATTTCAAAGAATAAATGCTTTCGTCCTCAAATTATGGTAGATTTCGTCGTCGAAGTGATTTCGAAGATAATAATACAAACAGACTCGACATTGTAGCTCCGTGTTTTTTTGCAAACTAGTTCTCAGTCAGTCACTAACCTATGAAAAGTTGCATGCTCGAATGCAAATGAATACTTTTACGGAAATCCTTCATAATCGCTTATAATTTACCCACTCCTTATGAGAGAACGCATGTGTGCAATGCACACAATTCATACTGTGCATGCATGTATGTAGTACATGGATTATGCAATGGAGAATAAATGAAGAACCACCCTTAACAAATAATGCCAAGGGATTATTATTATTATTACACAAAACCGTCGCAGATAGACGTCATATCAGGTGGCGACGTTTATACAATACAGCTTTATACGCACTATCTAGTACATAAACAATACAAATATAAAGTTAAATACAATATAGAGTCCGTAATGTAATCTACAGCATGCACACACTACATCAACTATTACAATAGTTAATTATTACCCTAAAGGAATTCAATTTACAAATGTATACACGTAAACATGATATAACATTTAAATACTTATTTAGATCACTGTAACAACATGAAATGAAAAATAAAACAAAGAAAGAAAAAAAAATAATACTCTCGGGCAGCAGTAGCCCTTGTTGATACCGATCATGTAAGACTTTTCAGGGTTCCTGGTAGGCCTTCACGGCTACCGAAGCGGCCGCGGGGCACACCAAGTCCCCACCGTACATCACCCCACCAGGCAATCCCCTACTCGACTCACATTTCGATGGAAATTACTTCTTACAGGGATAAGGGTCTCAGTTCATAACTATTACTGAAATGATCATAACTTGCAATAACTTTCCTGCTAAAATTTTAAATGTAGGTTGGTATTTCAAAATTGAAATTATAAGAAGCGTATATTTCCTTCATTGTCTTTATGCTCCAGAAAGAAAGACTTGACGTAATATTTATTTAAGAGTAAACCAAAACTCCGCAGATGATATTTAATATATGGTTATATTAATAAATATTCATCTGAGATTAAAAACGAGATATCTAGTCCATCATTTCGACAAACGATTCCAGTAATAAGAAAAACTACCGCTCTGTAATTTTTGCTGAAATCATGATAAACTTTTAAGTGAGTGAGTGAATGTTGGTTTAAAGAAAACTTATCGATATTTTTTGGTTAAGGTAGTTAAATCAGCAACTGGTATGAAGACAGGTCCAGCAATCGATGTAAAGCATAAATGTTTACGATTATCTTTTACATTTCGATATTATTCTGCGTATAGTTACTCAATCAGTGTTCGCTGAAAAACAGGCGAGCTTAGTTGTCGTTGCGCTTTACTGTCTCACGCTCAGTTGTCGGGAAACGTTCAAGAACTATAGTGCATCACTGTAGATATTGAAAATACTTCATAAGCCGTCTCAGAGATATTCAGTGACTATATCAAGGAAACCGTCAGAAAAATTTTAAATACCAATATTATGAGAATAACCTAATAATTATTTCAATTGCTAAGCTATTATCTTCAGGGTTAGAGGAATACTAAATGCAGTTTCTTCTACCGCCTAGAGTGACGGTTTCTTTAATCTGGTCTCCGTGTGAACTCTGGGACAACACTCTAACAGGATAGAGATGATTCTGAATGTTTATTTTAGCCCGTTAACGCGCAATGCACTCTTTAGAGTATAATCACAATGCGTTTCATAATTCAAAAAATTGTTATTATCTTACCCTAACCTTTATTTGAAATTAAATCTTTAGGCGGATCAATGCAATACTGTCCTGTTCAATTTCTCCTGTACTATCGTCGTAAAAGTTCTCTTTCAATTAAGTAACGTTTTTAAGGCTCAAGTCCCATGGGTAAAAGGAGCAGACGAAGATATAAAAATGTGGAATCAAGGAAGAAGATTTTTAAAATGGAGCAGTATTCAGAAAGATCAAGATCTATTAGAAGAGAGACCAAAAAGATCCAAAAGGGTATTCTCTGATGAAAAACGAGCTAGAGTGAGCGAGAGAATGAAAGAATACTGGCGAAAGAGCAAGGATAAAGAAGAAAACAGGAAAGGAAGAAATGAATTAAGTTATGTAATCGCAGCCCAAAGGGGGCTGAAATTAGAGTAATAATGTTTTTAATTTTCGGATACAAAAAAACTTCCACTTGAAAGTCAAATGTTATTGTCAAAGAAGTAATCAAATTTACTACTTACCTCAGGTGAGAACATTGGACCACAAATTCTTCGCCTCTCCAAAAGACTTGGTCTTTTATAGACGTTAGTGATTTCTTAATCGCGCATGCGCGAAATTCTTCACCCCACTCGCCAGATGTTTTGGACCTTTCAGCCCTTCTGAAAAAGATTATACTGAGGATACTTAAGCAATGGAATGAACTCCATCGAGATCCTGTTGAGGATGGCTCGAATATTCTTTTGTCGCCCTGGAGAGGAAAGAGGTAGCGAAGAATTGATGTTTCTTTTGATGGACCATTCACTACGATGACCGGGAATATAATAAGGTTTCCCGCAACGCCAATTGAGTTCCGGAAGGGACAAAGGGACGATGGGATTCTTCCATTGCTTTATTTAGCTGAAAAGTTTCGCTTGTCGACGCGATGACTTTAAAAATGATTAATGTGTGTAGGCCAAAGAAAGATTCTACAGTATCATTCATGACATCACGCAATAAAATTCTCTCTTTATTAGTTATGTTATTTTTATATGACTCATTACGATGTCAAATTTATCTCCAACTCCGACAAATATAACATGAGCTGGAAATATCAGGCATACTTTGGTCTTATTCTTAAAGGCTTAATTACTTCCATAACTTAAGGGGTCAGCGGATGATTGTAGTGATGTTTGTGCGCTGAATCACAGCAGGAGAAAAGATTCCTTTTTCAATCCCAGTTTCGGAAGTAGGAATTCCCTGAAAATACTGTTCAAGCCCTTGCTAAAACTCCAATTCATCAAGAAAAAGTCATTCACCTCCGTCTCATGGAAACGGAGAGATGTGCCTGATGAAAAACCAAATTGTAGAAGTCACTTAAACGAATGCGTCCATTCCGACCTTCGTTTCGTTATAAAACTATTCTGCTAGTTCAATGTTGCCAAGTGATGGATAACAATCAGGGACTGTTATAAGATAAACAAGAACAACGATCCCAAAACTCCAAGTGATATTCTAAAGCAAACGATCTTTCTCTCCCTTTCTCTCCCTCCCCACTTTCAGGTTGAACGGACGTGTGTCCGACTGCTCCGGACGTTTTTCCATTTTTCTTGAATATCGAATGGGTCGAGTGAGTTTTACGAGTTTCTACCATTTGTGCAGCGTCCGGTACCCGGTCTATCTTGCCGCGATATGATGTTCTGCTCCCTAGCCCTTAAGGTGTCTAAACTTCCTCCGAGAACCATAACAACACGTAAACAGAGAGGCATCAACATGGTAGACCTTTTGTGCGATCCGAATCTGCAGAGGTTGGAAGAGGTGACGGAAGATGGGGATTCAATGCAGTTCTGCTGAGGCAAGTGATCTTAGAAGTGCTCGATACCCAAGTCCCAATCCGAACGAAAAAAGTCCAGAAGCCATCCTCTCCTTGGTTGGACGACCAAATCCTAGGTGCCATGAGGGATAGGAATCGGATCTACAGACAGTATATTTAAAAAAATTATCAGAAAGCCTGGGAGAGATTTAAGGTGGCCCACAACAGGACCAAGTAGATGATCCTCAACGCCAGGGGGAGACACTTTGCAAGACTGATAGTCGGGGGACCTACAACACGTAGAGGACCATCGGGGCACAGGGAGGATGAGGAGCAAGGCATCGCAGGATGTGGCGTCCCATCTGGGCCGTTGCTAGATAGCTTCGTCGCATCCGCGGAGCGACCTATCATCCACACCTCCACGTGCACTATTATCCCGCCTTCTCTTTTGCCCGGATTTTGGAGGATAACGTCGTTGTACCGGTCAAGGGATCCATTCTCGAACACCCGCACCGGACGGAGTGGCGCCATAGATCCTTCATCTCTTCCTGCCCGCCCTCAGACGACCGTCGGCAGACATATTCAATGCCAGTATATCCAGGGGAGTGAAAAAACTCGATATTCATCGAGCTTCCTATGGTGTCCCGTCCGGAGGGATTTAGGGATTACCAACCCATAGACGTTGGGAACAGAGCAGGGAGGGTAGACGAACGGATCCTGCTCTCCCAAATTTCCACCTATATCGAGGACATGGGGATCCTCAGTCGAGAGGAGAGTGTGTTGAAGATCAAGGAGAGGAAGGCGTTCCTTATCCACAAATCGGGGAGAAAAGGTTGGAAAACTCCGACGGTTCCGACCTATGTCTGCCGAAAATAATATTATGGGAGCAATTTCCCTACCAGGCAGGCCAGAATCGCGCTGGTCAATCCTTATCATCGATCAGTGAGGATGGCCTCTGCCTTTGTCACTTCCTTTGCGAGGGCTTTTAACACATCGCCTCTAACTCAGGGCAACTTTCTTGCAAAAAAGGTTTCACGGCTCCTATTAAAGACTTACGATAGGAACCCTTAGTGTTCCCCAAATAAATTATTATCTACCCAGACTATCCACTTTGCTATTGGCCGAGCAATTTATTCAGTTATTTATTTATATATATTATATATATATATATATATATATATATATATATATATATATATATATATATATATATATATATACGAGTAAAGGTTGCTTGCATACTGCAAGCTAATTGGTAAAAATTTACAATAAGTTCCCCTTACGTGTGTCATCTTCGAAGCTTATCCAGCAAAATTCTTAAAAATTGCGGCAATACATTTCTTACGTTAGACATTTTCATCCATCTGGCATCGAACTAACGGTCATTTGCAACCTTTCTTCCACTGGTTCTATAGAAAACTACTTCAAACGCAAACGCTGTGTTTTGAATAGTCTCCTGCATAGAGAAAGGCCTCAAAACAATTTTTAAAAATTTGCGTAAATGACCGCCTGGCGTCGAACACAGGACCCGTTCGTGAGAGACAATGGCATACGAATGTTAGAGAAGTGCCACTCTGACGTGTTTCAAAGTTTCGATTCAATATCTTATCGGGAACGTCCTAAAATAAGATTCCGTTTTCCCCGTTTGAAATGCATGGTGGAATCGGAATGACCCTCTTACATCGAACCAAGGACCACTAGACGAATTGTGAAATTCATGAAAAAATGTGTTCAAACGCCTCCATCGCCACACGGAGTTTGATCTTTCCAGGTTATCGGGAAGGCAATGAAAAAAAATGACAAAAATTGCAGTAATGCATTTCTTATGGAAGAATTTCGGACCCACCTGGAGTCGAAGTCATGGTCATTTGGCAACATTTCTACCATAAGAACCATAGAAGACTACCACAGCTTCAACCTCCGAGATTTTGGTTCCTCTATCTTACCGATAAGTGCCTCAAAATAATTTTTTAAAATCCGCGCAATGCATTCTTATGGGAAAATTGCGATTTTTGGGAATTTCTGGCATCGAACTCATGATAGCTAGCGTCGATGTCTGAATTATTCTGGCGTCTAGAGTGTAGGGCCAGTACGTCGAAAAAATCTGACGTCGATGGCGCTTTTGGAACATGGTCAGAATTCGTATCCCCTATAAATATATATATATATAGGTATATCCGGAGAGTTAGCTATATATAATAGATATATATATATATATATATATATATATATATATATATATATATATATATATATATATATATATATATATATATATATCTATTATATATAGCTAACTCTCCGGATATACCTATATATATACGAGTAAAAGTTGCTTGCATACTGCAAGCTAATTGGTGAAAATTTGCAATAAGTTTCCTTTACGGGTATCATTTTCAAAGCTTATCCAGCAAAAATCATAAAAATTGCCGCAATGCATTTCGAACGTGAGAATTTTTCATCCATCTGGCATCGAACTCACGGTCATATGTAACCTTTCTTCCACTGGTTTTATAGAAAACTACTTAAAACGCAAAGGCTGTGATTTTGAATAGTCTCCTGCATTGAGAAAGGCCTCAAAACAATTTTTAAAAATTTGCGTAAATGACCACCTGGCGTCGAACTCAGGACCCATTTGTGAGAGACAATGGCATACGAATAATAGATAAGCGCCACTCTGACGTGTTTCAAAGTTTCAATTCAGTATCTTATCGGGAAGGTCATAAAATAAGATTCCGTTATTCCCGTTTGAAATGCATGGTAGAATCGGAATGACACTCTTGCATCGAACCAAGGACCACTGCAGAAACGGCGAATAACAGGAAAGAATATTCTCAAACGCCTCTGTCACCATTCCGGGTTTTATCTTTCCAGCTTATCGGGAAGGATTTAAAAAAATCATCTAAGATTTCACCAATGCATTTCTTACGGAAGCATTTCGAACCCACCTGGCGTCGAACACACGTCATTCGCTAACATTTCTTCCTTTGATACTATGGAAGACCATCTCATCTGCAAACACCGTAATTTTGATTGCTCTATCGCATCGAGAACGGTCTCAAAACAGATTGCAAATATTCGCGCTAATGACCGCCTAGCGTCGAACTCAGGACCCTTCTGTGAGAGAAGATAGCGAATTAATATTAGGTAAGTGCCATTATGACTTATTCCAAAGTTTCGATTCAATATCTTATCGGGAAGGTCCTAAAATAAGATTCCGTTTTCCCCGTTTGAAATGCATGGTGGAATCGGAATGACCCTCTTGCATCGAACCAAGGACCACTAGACTAACTGTGAAATTCATGAAAGAATGTCTTCCAACGCCTCCGTCGCCACACGGAGTAAGATCTTTCCAGCTTATCGGGAAGGAATTAAAAAAAATGACAAAAATTGCAGATATGCATTTCTTATGGAAGAAATTCGGACCCACCTGGAGTCGAAGTCACCGTCATTTGGCAACATTTCTACCATAAGAACCTCAGAAGACTACCTCAGCTTCAACCTCCGAGATTTTGGTTCCTCTATCTTACCGATAAGTGCCTCAAAATAATTTTTAAAAATCCACGCAATGCATTCTTATGGGAAAATTACGATTTTTGGGACATTCTAGTATCGAACCCATGACACCTAGCGTCGATGTCTGCATTATTCTGGCATCTAGAGTGTAGGGCCAGTACGTCGAAAAAATCTGAAGTCGACGGCGGTTGTGGAACATGGTCAGAATTCGTATCCCCTATATCTATATATATAGGTATATCCGGAGAGTTAGCTGTACGAGTAAAAGTTGCTTGCATACTGCAAGCTATCCGTTGAATACAGTATCATACCAAGTACTGCCTCAGTTCAAATTTAAAACTTCGCGCCAAAGACCGCCTGGCGACGAACTAAGAACCCGATCGTGAGAGAAGACAGCAAAATAATATTAGATAAGTGCCATCCTTACTTGTTCCAAAGTTTCGATTCAATATCCTATCGGGAAGGTCCCACGCCTCTGTCACCATTCCGGGTCTTACCTTTCCAGCTTATCGGGAGGCATTTAAAAAGATTTCCGCAATGCATTTCTTATGGAAGAATTTTGCATCCACCTGGCGTCGAACACACTGTCATTTGGCTACATTTTTTCCATGAGAAGCATAGAAGACTACCTCAACTTCAACCTCCGAAATTTTGGTTAGTCTATCTTAACGATAAGTGCCTCAAAATAATTTTCAATAATCCGCGCAATGCATTCTTATGGGAAAATTGCGATATTTGGGAATTTCTGGCATCGAACCCATGATAGCTAGCGTCGAAGTCTGCATTATTCTGGCATCTAGAGTGTAGGGCCAGTACGTCGAAAAACTCTGACGTCGATGGCGCTTGTGGAACATGGTCAGAATTCGTATCCCCTATAAATATATATATATATATATATACGAGTAAAAGTTGCTTGCATACTGCAAGCTAATTGGTGAAAATTTACAATAAGTTTCCCTTACGGGTATCATTTTCGAAGCTTATCCAGCAAAAATCTTAAAAATTGCCGCAATGCATTTCGAACTTGAGAATTTTTCATCCATCTGGCATCGAACTCACGGTCATATGTAACCTTTCTTTCACCGGTACTATAGAAAACTACTTCAAACGCAAATGCTGTGATTTTGAATAGTCTCCTGCATACAGAAAGGCCTCAAAACAATTTTTAAAAATTTGCGTAAATGACCGCCTGGCGTCGAACACAGGACCCATTTGTGAGAGACAATGGCATACGAATAATAGATAAGCGCCACTCTGACGTGTTTCAAAGTTTCAATTCAGTATCTTATCGGGAAGGTAATAAAATAAGATTCCGTTATTACCGTTTGAAATACATGGTAGAATCGGAATGACACTCTTGCATCGAACCAAGGACCACTGTAGAAACGGCGAATAACATGAAAGAATGTTCTCAAACGCCTCTGTCACCATTCCGGGTTTTATCTTTCCAGCTTATCGGGAAGGATTAAAAAAAAATCATCCAAGATTTCACCAATGCATTTCTTACGGAAGCATTTCGGACCCACCTGGCGTCGAACACACGGTCATTTGCTAACATTTCTTCCTTTGATACTATGGAAGACCATCTCATCTGCAAACACCGTAATTTTGATTGCTCTATCGCATCGAGAACGGTCTCAAAACAGATTGCAAAAATTCGTGCTAATGACCGCCTAGCGTCGAACTCAGGACCCTTCTGTGAGAGAAAATAGCGAATTAACATTAGGTGAGTGCAATTATGAATTATCCCAAAGTTTCGATTCAATATCCTATCGGGAAGGTCCTAAAATAAGATTCCATTTTCCCCGTTTGAAATGCATGGTGGAATCGGAATGACCCTCTTGCATCGAACCAAGGACCACTAGACGAACTGTTAAATTCATGAAAGAATATTTTCAAACGCCTCCGTCGCCACACGGAGTTTGATCTTTCCAGGTTATCGGGAAGGCATTGAAAAAAATGACAAAAATTGCAGCAATGCATTTCTTATGGAAGAATTTCGGACCCACCTGGAGTCGAAGTCACGGTCATTTGGCAACATTTCTACCACAAGAACCATAGAAGGCTACCTCATCTTCAACCTCCGAGATTTTGGTTCCTCTATCTTACCGATAAGTGCCTCAAAATAATTTTTAAAAATCCACGCAATGCATTCTTATGGGAAAATTGCGATTTTTGGGACATTCTAGTATCGAACCCATGACACCTAGCGTCGATGTCTGCATTATTCTGGCATCTAGAGTGAGGGGCCAGTACGTCGAAAAAATCTGACGTCGACGGCGCTTGTGGAACATGGTCAGAATTCGTATCCCCTATAAATATATATATATATATATATAGGTATATCCGGAGAGTTAGCTATATATAATATATATATATATATATATATATATATATATATATATATATATATATATATATATATATATATAGATATAGGGGATACGAATTCTGACCATGTTCCACAACCGCCGTCGACTTCAGATTTTTTCGACGTACTGGCCCCACACTCTAGATGCCAGAATAATGCAGACATCGACGCTAGGTGTCATGGGTTCGATACTAGAATGTCCCAAAAATCATAATTTTCCCATAAGAATGCATTGCGTGGATTTTTAAAAATTATTTTGAGGCACTTATCGGTAAGATAGAGGAGCCAAAATCTCGGAGGTTGAAGCTGAGGTAGTCTTCTGAGTTTCTTATGGTAGAAATGTTGCCAAATGACCGTGACTTCGACTCTAGGTGGGTCCGAATTTCTTCCATAAGAAATGCATTTGTGGAAATCTTTTTAAATGCCTTCCCGATAAGCTGGAAAGATAAAACCCCGAATGGTGACAGAGGCGTGGGACCTTCCCGATTAGATATTGAATCGAAACTTTGGAACAAGTAAGGATGGCACTTATCTAATATTATTTTGCTGTCTTCTCTCACGATCGGGTTCTTAGTTCGTCGCCAGGCGGTCTTTGGCGCGAAGTTTTAAATTTGAACTGAGGCAGTACTTGGTATGTTATTCAACGGATAGCTTGCAGTATGCAAGCAACTTTTACTCGTATATATATCTATATATATAGCTAACTCTCCGGATATACCTATATATATATATAGATATATATATATATAGGGGATACGAATTCTGACCATGTTCCACAAGCGCTGTCGACGTCAGATTTTTTCGACGTACTGGCCCTACACTCTAGATGCCAGAATAATGCAGACTTCGACGCTAGCTATCATGGGTTCGATGCCAGAAATTCCCAAAAATCGCAATTTTCCCATAAGAATGCATTGCGCGGATTTTTGAAAATTATTTTGAGGCTTTTATCGTTAAGATAGAGTAACCAAAATTTCGGAGGTTGAAGTTGAGGTAGTCTTCTATGCTTCTCATGGAAAAAATGTAGCCAAATGACAGTGAGTTCGACGCCAGGTGGATGCAAAATTCTTCCATAAGAAATGCATTGTGGAAATCTTTTTTGAATGGCTTCCCGATAAGCTGGAAAGATAAGACCCGGAATGGTGACAGAGGCGTGGGACCTTCCCGATAAGATATTGAATCGAAACTTTGGAACAAGTAAGGATGGCACTTATCTAATATTATTTTGCTATCTTCTCTCACGATCGGGTTCTTAGTTCGTCGCCAGGCGGTCTTTGGCGCGAAGTTTTAAATTTGAACTGAAGCAGTACTTGGTATGATACTGTATTCAACGGATAGCTTGCAGTATGCAAGCAACTTTTACTCGTATATATATATATGTATATACATATATATATATATATATATATATATATATATTTTATAGGGGATACGAATTCTGACCATGTTCCACAAGCGCCATCGACGTCAGATTTTTTCGACGTACTGGCCCTACACTCTAGATGCCAGAATAATGCAGACTTCGACGCTAGCTATCATGGGTTCGATGCCAGAAATTCCCAAATATCGCAATTTTCCCGTAAGAATGCATTGCGCGGATTTTTGAAAATTATTTTGAGGCACTTATCGTTAAGATAGACTAACCAAAATTTCGGAGGTTGAAGTTGAGGTAGTCTTCTATGCTTCTCATGGAAAAAATGTAGCCAAATGACAGTGAGTTCGACGCCAGGTGGATGCGAAATTCTTCCATAAGGAATGCATTGCGGAATTCTTTTACGATTATTTTAAAAGCCTTCCGGATAAGCTGGAAAGATAAAACACGGATCGGTGAAAGAGGCGTGGGACCTTCCCGATAAGATATTGAATCGAAACTTTGGAACAATTAAGGATAGCACTTATCTAATATTATTTTGCTGTCTACTCTCACGATCGGGTTCTTAGTTCGTCGCCAGGCGGTCTTTGGCGCGAAGTTTTAAATTTGAACTGAGGCAGTACTTGGTATGATACTGTATTCAACGGATAGCTTGCAGTATGCAAGCAACTTTTACTCGTACAGCTAACTCTCCGGATATACCTATATATATAGATATAGGGGATACGAATTCTGACCATGTTCCACAACCGCCGTCGACGTCAGATTTTTACGACGTACTGGCCCTACACTCTAGATGCCAGAATAATTCAGACATCGACGCTAGCTATCATAGGTTCGATACCAGGAATTCCCTAAAATCGCAATTTTCCCATAAGACTGCATTGCGCGGATTTTTGAAAAAATTGTTGAGGCACTAATCGGTAAGATAGAGGAACCAAAATCTCGGAGGTTGAAGTTGAGGTAGTCTTCTATATTACGAATGGAAGAAATTTTACAAAAAGACCGTGAATTCCACGTCAGGTGGACGCAAAATTCTTGCATAAGAAATGCATTGCTGAAATCTTTGACGATTTTTTTAAATGCCTTCCCGAAGAGCTGGAAAGATAAAACCCGGATTGGTGACAGAGGCGTTTGAGAAGATTCTTTCATGACGTCCACTGCTTCTCTAGCGGTCCTTAGTTCGGTGCTAGAGCGTCATTCCGATTCTACCATGCATTTCAAGCGGGAAGAACGGAATCTCATTTTAGGACCTTCCCGATAAGATATTGAATCGAAACTTTGGAACAAGTAAGGGAGGCACTAATCTAATATTATTTTGCTATCTTCTCTCACGGAAGGGTCCTGAGTTCGACGCTGGGCGGTCTTTTGCGCGTATTTTTGCAATCTGTTTTGAGGCCGTTCTCGATGAGATAGAGCAATCAAAATTACAGTCTTTGCAGATGACATGGTCTTACATAGTACTTTAGGAAGAAATGTTACCAATGGCCGTATGTTCGACGCCAGGTGGGTCCGAAATGCTTCCGTAAGAAATGTATTGGTGAAATTTTGGACGATTTCTTTAAATGCCTTCCCGATAAGCTACAAAGATAAAACCCGGAATGGTGACAGAGGCGTTTGAGAAGATTCTTTCATGACGTCCACTGCTTCTCTAGCGATCCTTAGTTCGGTGCTAAAGCGTCATTCCGATTCTACCATGCATTTCAAGCGGGAAGAACGGAATCTCATTTTAGGACTTTCCCGATAAGATACTGAATTGAAACTTTGAAACACGTGAGAGTGGCACTTATCTAACACTTCCATGCCATTGTCTCTCACGAACGGGACCTACGTTCGACGCCAGGCGGTCATTTACACTATTTTTTTAAAATTTGTTTTGAGGCCTTTCTCTATGCAGGAGACTATTCAAAATCACAGCGTTTGCGTTTAAAGTAGTTTTCTTTAGAACCAGTGGAAGAAAGGTTGCATATGACCGTGAGTTTGATGCCACATGGATGAAAATTTCTCACGTAAGAAATGTATTGCGGCAATTGTTAAGAATTTTGCTGGATAAGCTTCGAAGATGATACCCGTAAGGGGAACTTATTGTTAAATTTGTACCAATTAGCTTGCAGTATGCAAGCAACTTTTACACGTATATATTTATTTATATATAATATCCTATTAAATGTGGTGATCATATACTAGCAACATAAAAGTTCTTATTATTCAATATACATTTGGCAACTAATTATGATTTCATTTTTTACTCTATTAATTTTTTTATGGATTACTTCATACATTTTCCACTGGATTTAAACGTGTGTAATCTTGAGCAAAATTTTAATCAAGATGATACTCTGTAACGTCCGTTTAATCACTGATTCTCCTATTGTTTATTTATTCAGTGACACACGTATATTTTTCCTCTTGCTTGCAACACCTTCTGGAGCCCTGGTGCAGTGAAGAAGGGCCCACTTGGTCTCAGCTGCCCCAGGCAAAATAAAAACAAGTGAAGTGTATTCTCTCTCTCTCATGTCAATCTAGTCTCTCACTCTTTTTTTTGGAATTAGCGGTACACTTCTGAAACATCATATTACTGGAGTGGCAGTCTTTTAATCGCTTGCTCTCATTAAACAAATGTGATTGAATGGGACAGAGGTTTTAAACGAAAATTATTAGCAACCTTTTATGATGGTGAATAATTGGTTAAAATAATTACCTCGAGTTGGGAGTCTTGAATTGGATTTTCATTCATATCGAGGTTTTCATTTTCATTTTACCCAAGCTGCAAATATTTAACCGGGCCTTAGAAGTGAAAATTTGGCCGTTTCAGACTCAATAAGAGTTCTAAGTTATTCACCATGCACATTAATTGTGATAAGGCTTTAAAGAACGGTTATAAATGCTAGGATACATAGGATTTTCTCGTCTCTTCCGTTTCAGAAGTTACTTGCTCTTCGTACGATATTTTCCTACCTTTTCATAACCCAGTGGTTTCTAATCATGCATAAGTTCTTTGGAGTCAAGCAAATCTCAATCTATTTGCACAACCGATAAGCTTGAAGAAATTAATAATTCCGATTCTAGGAGACATTTCTTTCCTACCATTTATTATATTTCCATTATCTCAAGGAATATTTGGTAGAGAGTTAATAGTCATTATAGAGATTCCAATATTTTATTTAAAGTAAAATACATTGATTGACATGACTGTAGATGAAAAGGAAATCAAGGGTGATACATTTGGTAGTAATTTTATAAGTAATATGCCTGGTTAGTCGATTTTAATTTCTCTAACAATTCTGAGTAGTTGTGACGTATTTACTGATTGGTATACCTGCTGCTTCGGCCGCAGTTAGAGCTAAGTTAATATTTGCATCAGTATCGGACGGCGCTGAAGTCAAAAGCCAGGAGAATTCTGCAAGAATAATTCATTTTCATTTTATTGGAAAATAACATACTATTGTAAAACACAAAATTTCCAACAACTGATTCTGGAAGCTTCAAAGAAATTGTATTAATATAGCATACTTACGTTTGTTAAAAAATCCATAATTTTGACAAGCCCATAAAACTAGGTAATTTTGGTTGGTTGCGTCATATGCTGCCACCGTGATGGTCGATGGTAAGTGCGAAATCAGAGCGCCTATAATAAATTTGCAAAATGTAGAAATTATTGCAAACCCAATAGTAGAATAAAAATCCCTGAAGTACTAGCGAGGGACAAACTTAATTTTCGCATTACTTTCATCAAGAAATGCATTTTTGGAGCACTAAAACTACAGATATTCCTTTAGCAATTATTTGCTCATTTATGTAATTAGGTTAATGAGGAACTGAATTCAATCAATTATATTCGAACATCTTTTTATTTTCTGGAAATCTGTAGCTGATGATTTATAATTGTTTCCTTCAGCAAGAAAATCTAGCCAAAGAATCTTTGCTTCATATGAATAAATTTACTTCCAAATGTTTCTTATCTGCAACATCAGATTGACTCGAAAGTTTATCAATGATACCTTATTATTTCAAAATTCGTTATATTCTATCTTAATTTTTATAATCAACAAGTTTCGAACATCTCCATGTTTATAGTATGTGATGAATATCTTTCCTTTACAGTTTACGTATTTTCCTCGTTGATATGAAATCGGTTACGTATTTCAGAATCAACACTTTTGGAGAAAGATACGAACCTGTGGACCCCGAATAAACCGCTTCGCGCTTCGAATCGCCGACGCTTCGAAACCTCACAGCCTTACAGAAATTTCAACGTCACCTCACGTAAAGTAAAAATCACTAATCACAAAACTTGTGGTGGCACATATATGATAGCAGAATATAATGATCCGATGATCAAACGTACTCAATCTCTCGTCAGGATTTAGAGCAAATATTATGAAAAGAATTTAGAAGACGGAGAAACCAATACGAGTACTCTTCAACAAGAATATACTATAGTAACACTTGTGCGGGATTTAAAAAACGACTGCAAAAATTGAGGTGACGTTGAAATTTCTGTAAAGCTGCGAGGTTTCGAAGCGTCGGCGATTCGAAGCGCGAAGCGGATTACGCTCTTTGATATAAAAGTCAGAAACTCAAGTTCTATTCAAGATATCGCATCGAAACAAACTGCAAATGAGAATTACAACATATATCTCGATTTCTCTCGAGACAAGTTCTTCCTCACGTGAGAAACCAAAAAGTTTTCGGCGACGTATAAATTGGACTGCACGACGAATTTTTTCTTGAGTTACGTTCCAACTAAATAATTTTTTACTAAGATTTGATTGCTCTAAAATTAATCTCATGTAACTTTTATGCATTCAGATGATACAATGGTGAAAAATATCAGCATTTTATGTTGTATTGTAAGAGAGTAAATTCATTCAATTTTCGCTTTTAACTTTGTTGTTTCTGCTATAAATGCATAAAAATTTTACTGTTGTGTTGATAGAGTTATTTTCATTCAGATTTCATCAGAAATTAAGTTTGAATCGGTCAATGTAAACTACGAATCTTAATTATATCTGTCCGAATCCGTAGCTCCGCGTAAAGGCGACCCGGCGCGCGAGGCTTTGCCTTTCTCCCATAAGACAATACTGACTGGAAGCTTGAAACAGACAATGGAATTTGCGCATAGAGTTTCGTTCTTAGATGTGTAGATAACGAATCTATCGCTACAAACGAGGTAATTCGAAACAGACACTGATACGGAATATGAAGGTGTGTATTTTAAGCTATGTTTTAGTCTTTGTCCATTCGTTTGTTGAAATAAGAGTGTTTGTTGAGTTGTATTTGGGTGGGAAAATTGAGTATCGGTGTTCATCTGCGTAATTTTCGCACGGAGCAACTAGTATATTTCAAAATTCTTCATGATTCCCCTTTTGTTTTTATAATCAACAATTTTTCTACGTCTCTACTTTTTAATATGAAGTGATTATCCTTCCTGTATAACTTGCGTAATTTTCTCTTTTAAATGAGATTGGTGACCTTTTTCATAATAAACATATTTGGAAGAATATACGAACCTGAGGAGCCCGAATAAACCGCATCATATATGGTGAAATCAGCGGCATATCTCTGAGTGAATGTAGCAGTGATCGAGACGGGAGTGCTGGTGCTACAATGAATGAAGGAGTGATTAATATCAAAATCACTTGCGTAAGGATTCTATATTCTAAATCATTTCCTCTTGTTGTTAATTCTTATCCTTTAGTCGGTACTCACATTGGTTTTTTCCCCGTTATAGCGATAGTGGTAATAAAGGGAGCTGCAGCGCTAGTTGTTGTGCCTATTAATTGAATGCAGTTCAATCCACCGTGATATGATGGGTAACGTCGGTGTGCATACCAGGTAGCAGTCCCTGATCCTCCTGTTGTAGTGAACTATTTAATAAAGACAAGGATTAGTTTACAAATTATATCAGAGCTTGCTGGGAGTAAAGCCAGTTACTCCTGAAATCGAGTTATTTATCTTGGTCGTTTTTGATTTTGAATGTTATGTCATTAGAGTCATGAAATTAGAGTCATTTCCCCCATGCCATACGCCACTGGCGGCTTGCGTGGTATTCATCTAAAATCTAAATCTAAATGATCAGGCGTAACTTTGTGGAAAGCCATTATGGTAAAGAAGAAAGACACTAGTAATTTTCCACACTGTTTATTGCTATCGACCGGTTTCGCTACCCGGAGTAGCATCACTAGAAGATTCTTCTTTACTATCTTTAAATAATTTAGAGGTTATATTGGAATATTTAATATTTCCTCAATAATTTAAAATGGGGAATTAATGCCACCACCCATAACGTTTCTTTAGATCCGTTTGTGTTCATGAATTCATAGGGATAAAATTTATCGAAATTTAGTGATCCAAAGTTTGAATGCGAAGAGCAATATGGAGAAGTTCATTGCACGAATTTATATTCGAGTCGGTTTCGTGTATATCACCCTATTAAGCTTTAGGTACCTTTATATAACGAAAATTATATTTTCAATCGAAAGGTAGTTTCATTATATTTTAATCCTGTATGCCATAGCTTCTATTGTACTTACTGGATCAACAGTTGGCTGAGTTAAGGAAAGTGTTGGGCAGCTTCCGAAGCCGATGACATTCGCACTCGAGAACTGGCATTGGAGAGACAATAATATTGCCGCTCCAGCAATCTGGATAGCTCTTTCCTTGGATATGATCATTTTCTACCTAAGGGAAAAAATGGGATTTAGGTATTTTACTGAGAATGATGTATATTAAATCACTTGCAAGGAAAACGTACTGTTGGAATTCAACGAATTTAACTGCATTTACGCTACTCGCAGAAAAGTTTCCTTGAACTACATTTGAACTTATATTTCCATCTAACACTTCATTGTGACGTAGAAGTATCCAGCACTCTTGGTTATCTTTTAAACAACATTTGTTTTGTCCTAGAAGTGGATACGTTTCTGTTATTTTTGTCTTCGTGTATGTAATATTTAATAACTCTCAGCGATGGTATAAACTATGGAAACAAATTCAGATTCATTCAAGTATTAAGTTTAAACTTCTATGCTGAAGGAAATCCAAACCAATGTGGTCCTAGGAAGATTCGGGCTCGATCCAAGCAATCCATGAAATATTTTTTGGTGGCACTTGGAATCGGTTAGCCAAATCGCAAGGATATATATTCCTTCGTTCATTGAAATTTGTAAATGGGAACGGATCCATCGATTTTGATGAATTACACGACAGGAACGACACATGGCATTATTGCGATATTTTTATGTTCTACTGTAAATTACATCAGAAGTTAAGCATTTTATCCATAATATACGGTAATTGCTAAATCAATGGTTATCGAATGGTACTTTTCATAATACAGGACTATCATTTTAAAACGAGATTAACTATCAAGGAAAACATCTGGGACGGATTGAAATATTCTTATATAATAGTACATCGTACAGAAGCTGCAGTCATGCTATGTATGGTAACAATATTTACATAATTAGGAATATAATTTTACAAATACAATCTATATATATATAGAAAAAACGAAACGGAGATGAGGACAATTAATGTCTTAAGAGCAATACGACTGGTAAAAATAAATAAGTGTATAGTATGCTATTTACGAGAATATGTGAGCGCCAGATGGGTATAGAATCGACGCACAGTTGGCTAGAATCTACAAAAGCTGGCAAAGTGGCCAAAGTGGTTGTAGAAGTGCTGCACATATTTATTACTATTAAATTGAATTTTTTATTTCTGTTCATCGTTTTTCGATACTTTTACGTCTTATAAAGATACATGGCGTGAAACTTGAACAATTTTGAGAGAAATGGAAAGTGCTGCTAATTTTCTGCTCTGTGGAGGGTTTAAAGAAGCACTGTTGAAAAAAGAACAATGTAGTGAAATACAAAATTTTTTTAATCTTTTGAATGATTACTGTTACCTCTTTCAAATGATATTTTGCTCATTGAATGCAACAAAATGGTGGACTTCTTTTTCGGACAATTTTCTAGAAAATGTACGAAATTCTAAGAGATAAACGGCTCTCAGGCATGGAGTCTCTTTTACCTCGTCAAAGTCACAGTTACATATATATAGAATACCAGGAGACTGTTTCAAGTTAGGTTTCAGCTTCTGGAATTTGGTGGGTTGTACGTAAGCGCGGCGTGGTCTTGCTCGCCGCCGTGGAATATAGGAATGCAGTTTCGCTGTCTTTTTGGTAGTATGAAGTGTAACAATTAGCCTCTTTCATGTTACATTCTGGCTAATTACCCTCAAAACATATGTGTAGGAAGTTTAAGAAACCAATTTAATACCTCTTCTTTACACAATGGACGTGGGTATTTTGAAAGTTCACCATTCTGGCAAAATGCGTCTACATTTTAATTCTAACCTAAGAAACTTATGGTCATGTTCTTCTATGTTGGTCGAAATTATTATTGAGAGAAATCTCACGTCTAGAAAATTTCACCGACACTTATAACACGGGCTCTGAGATATGTATGGTTCATGGCACTCCCGTGCAAACCCTTGCGTATCCGCTCATTTGTTAGGAAGATCAGGCACGTGACTTTGGGATTGCTAGGAAAAGAAAATTTTTTTCTATATTTATTTTTAGTAGATTCATTTTATCAATTTTTACGACTATTTCTCACAATATCGTCATTTCGTCCCCTGAGTGAAAGAAGAACAAGCAATTTTCGGAATGAGTAAAATTAAATTAAACACCACAACACGCGTGACTAATTCATTTTTCCCATTGCCTGAATTCGGAAATTTCGAACAATAGATAAATTCCAAATCTCCGTTCTATTCTTTCTATCACATAGGTTTTTTAATAAGAATTTTCAAGAGCCACCAACTGACGAAGTGATAAAGCCTTCCAAACACAATTTCTAGCCAGAGGCTAAACAATGAGTGTGGCTCTGACGCAAAACTGCAGCAGCGTGCTGTTTGAATCTGAGGAATATAAGAGGAGAGGTAGAGTTATCCTATAATTATTAGCGAATAGTCCGTCCGTCCACCTTTTATTATGGAATTGGTTCGATTTAGAGATTAGAGACAAGTTGCATTATATTTCTACGCGTTAGAAACTCTTAGAAAAACTATTCCCACCCCCGTGAGGGCTCTGGTTCGGTCCCCTGAAGGCTACAAATCACCAAATCTTCCCATAAGGATACATTGCGCGAATTTTCGAATATTATTTAAGACACTTTTCGGTAGAGTATTCAAAATCACGGAGGTCAGAAATGATGTGGGTGCAAAATTCTCCCCTTTAAAAACATTGCGGCGGGTTTAAAAAAACTTTTGTATCACTTCCCAATAACGTAATCGTTCGGACCCCTAAAGGCCCCAAATTACCGAACTTTCCCATAAGGATACGTTGCGCGAATTTTCGAATATGATTTAGCGCACTTCCCAGTAGGGTACAGAATTAAAAATAACGGAGACCAGAGATGATATGGTCTTCTATAGTAACAGTGGAAGGAATGTCACCAAATGAGCGTGGGTTCAATGCCAGGTAGGTGCAAAATTCTCTCCTATAAATATATTGCGGCGAGTTTTAAGTAAATTTTTGAATCACTTCCCAATAACATAAAAAGATGAAACCCCGCATGTAGAGATTTTATAATTAAATTTCATAAAAGCAGTTCACAGCTTATCTAATGATCCTTCGTTCGATACCAGAGCGCCATTTTGCATTCTACCACACATTTATATGCCGATACATATCCGCCATTTTCCTTTAACCGCAATGCATCATGGATGTGATAACAATCGTGATGCATTGCGGTATAAGACCATTGTAAGATTTCAAGCCGAGAATATCGTTTAACTACGTTAATGAAGTTTGTAAACACCATGGAAGACTTGCATGTGGATTACAATACGGTTAATGAGAGATAATGAGTAAACTATATATTAAATATACAATATAAAAACAGGCTTCACCGTGCTCTTTAAATAGTTTTCTCAATTCTAGCGACTGGATTGATCGATTGAAAAACAGGATTGATGTATTGAACGGGAGGATAATACGTGGCTGTAGTGTCTTTGGAAGATATGCACGTTTTATGAAGTCAAGGTCAATTACCTTGAATGTAAAGGTCGTTAATCAATGCGTTCTACCAGGGTTGACGTATGGAAGTGAAGCCTGTTAAAAGCATCTGTATACCAACGACTTCAGACAACGCAAAGAGATATGGGAAGATGTATGCATGGGGTCACTAGATGAGAATATGAGCGCAACACCTGGGTGGGGATGATGGCAGGAGTGACAAATATGGTAGATAAAGAAATATCAACGAAATGGATGTGGACAGGCCACGTGGCGAGAAGAAACGACAAACGTTGGACAATAGAAGTTCTGAAATGGAGACAAAGAGATATGAAACGACCAAGAAGGAGGTCAAAAGACCGACCGAAATGGTGAAGTCTTTCCCATTCTCTCTTAATGAATATACGCTGCCTTAAGATGGTCTCTTTTTAACATTGTGCGAGTTATAGAGTTCCCTGAGAGGGAAAGCATGCGAAGCAATTGTACTCGAAACAGGTGGCTCTATAGATAGATGATGTCAGCATCCAAGTAGAACTGCTAATTGTCCCCAATAATTCTCAAGAAGAATCAATGATTATCGGTTGAAGTGCTCCAGTCACATTCGCAAAAGGAAGTCAAAGCTTTGTATTGAGTGAGGAAATTGCGTTTAGTATTTGAAATACATCGTTTAGATTGGGCAGAATTAGAAATCGTGGATATGAAACAGACTAGCTTGAAACAGATAGGATCGATAGCATCTATCACTGCTATGGCTCATGCCCGTTCCGAAGTGGCCGAGTCTTTTAATATGGATCCAGAACTATGTTTCAACTGCCATATCATCGTCATCTGCATCGTGATCGCAGCCATAACCCACCTCAGCGGACGAATGCCTACCAAGAAGCTTTAATCCACTACTGCATTTATGTCATCCGCGATAACATTGCTAACGCAGAAAAAGTTATTGAAGAAGTTCGAGTTCCCCTTCCGGAAACGACCCTTTTTCAGGAGCTATAAGTTTTTTCAGACTCGCATTTTCATTTGTCCAAGAAACATTTTGCTCTAATGCAAGTGCTATAATTCCTAACTCACTACTTTTAAATTGCTGAACATTATATCAAAGAGCCAGATGCGTCAAGATCGAAGAGAACTAGCGGGGTATAGATGACGCCTCGACCTTAGAGTCGGAGAGAGTGGACGTGTTTACCTGAGCTCCCGAGAGGACCCCCAGTGTGACTGACAATCGGCCGTTGAGCCATCATTACCCGGTGTTTTGCAGCTTGGCGGTTGGGTTAGCAGTGCTGTAGATCCCAAGGAGTAGTCTTGAGTAGCAACAGGCTTACTGTCTTTCTTTATTTCTTATCTTTTTTCAGTTCTCCCTTTCTTAGTTTGACTTTGTTTCTTGACTACTTTTTTACTTGTAATCGCCTAGGGTATCTGTGTATCCGTAAAGGAATTCTAACTTTCTTGCATCACAATTTAGTTAATTGTTTGATAGTTATCCATTTGGAGTTTTTAATATCGAATTCGTTCATTGTTACTTGGCGTCACTCTAAAGATCGTTTCTTTTTATACTTATATTTGCTCAGTTCTTAAGTAAGCTCTCAGGTCTCTCGTCACAGTCAGTAGTCCAATCCGAGGGTAGCTATCGTTATCTGTTTTCACGTTTAAACCAACTTAGTGGGCACAGTTTATTTCAAGTTTATCAACTGTTCAGTTAGGAGTTTTTGAGCTTAGCATGGCTTCCCCGAGGACTCCCGTATCTTCGACCTTGAGTGCCGCTGAATGTGAGGCACTTGTGTCTCGCTTCACGGAACTTGAGAGAGTTGTTGCGGATCTCCGTTCCCAGCTCGAAGGGCTCGGGCTGGTTTCGGCTTGCGAAGGACCCTCCGTCAAGAGTATCGAATCTTGTCGCGCCTCAGAGGTGCCTCGGGCTTGCTCGAGTACGAAAGTAGACAAGCCTATCGGCTCCTCTGCGGAGGACTCCGTGCGGGGACAGCCTATCGGCCTGTCCGTCCCGGAGGGCTGCCGAGTGGAAGGTGGTCTCCGATCGTGGTGCACGTGGTGTTGTGCTGCGAAAGCAGTGTGCTGGTGATGCTTCGGCTGAACCGCTCGCTGTTAGCAAAAGATTTGAGGTGTTGTCGGTGGACGACTCCGCAGATCTTGCGCTAGCGCACTCGCCCGTTTCCATGGCGGAGGCTGGGCCGAAGGCAAGCCGTGGAGGGAGGGGAGTGTTAGTGATAGGGAGCTCTAACGTCCGGCGTATGATGGCTCCGTTGCGGCGAAGGGCACGCCGGGAGGGAGTTGTGGAGCGGGTGTTCTCCAGGTGTATACCAGGAGGTACGGTGCCCCAGGTGACGAAGGAGTTGAGGGCGGCGGTCGGGGAGACGGGTTGCTCCTCGCTGCGTGTGGTGGCCCATGTTGGCACCAACGATGCCTCGTGTCGTGGCTCCGGGGAGATTTTGGACTCCTTTAAGGACCTAGTCTCTGAGGTTGCTCGCGTCCGGGAGTCGTCTGGGGTCTGCATTGGGCTGTCCATATGCAGCATTGTTCCGCGGATTGACCGAGGTCGCACGGTTTGGAGTAGGGTGGTGGGTCTAAACCGTCGGCTGAGGGATTTCTGTCGGGGCAAGGGGGTTGACTTTGTCGACCTGGGCAACGTCCTTGACTCGTGTAGGGCATCCCTGAACGGCTCCGGAGTGCATTATACGACCGAGTCAGCGGAGAAGGTAGCGGGTAGGGTTTTTAGGCATGTGGGTTTTTTTTAGGCTAGACTATATTATTAAGAGCGAGAATAAAAGATTAGGGAGCATATTCAACGAGTTGAACATCCACAGTAATAGGCATGCAGTTACATGTGAACCAATTCAGGTAAAAAGAGTTAGTTTTAATGATGAGGAAATGGCTTCGGATGAATTGAAGGTTAGAGCAACGAGAAACCCGACTTGTAAAAACGTGGAAAAAGAGTTAAAGGTAATAGTCGTGAATTGTAGAAGCATACGAAACAAGCAGCCAGAGTTCCTTAATCTCACGAAAATTACATGCGCGGACGTCATACTAGGAACTGAGAGTTGGTTAAGTGAGGATATCGCGTCGAGCGAGATTTTCCCTCCCGACTATGTTGTATATCGAAAGGATAGACTCTGTAGAACAGCGGTGGAGTGTTTATAGCGGTCAGAAATAATTTAATCATCAACGTGAAGAGTACGTAAGTAAAAACACAAGCGAAATGGTTTGGTGTTCTATTCTGAGACAAAACGGAAGTAAAGTTCATTTTTGCTCCTTATATCGTCCTCCCGACGGCGGTATTGATTGTATAGATGACCTATCCCTGTCATTAGAGATAATTTGTAAGAAAATGAAAGATCCTATCATTTTCATAGGTGGAGATTTTAACCTTCCGTATATTAATTGGCAGAATTTCACATGCTCAAGTACTTGCAGAGAAAAGAAACTTTCGCAAAAATTAATCGATACCTTCTCGTTTTATGCTTTAGATCAGGTGAATATGACGGTAACTCGAAAGAACCGGGCGGGTCAAGGTAACATTCTTGATTCACTAGCCACTTCCCACCCACAAATGATAACTATTCTCGATATAGTCGACGGTATTTCAGATCATGATGTCATAATGGCTCATATTAAAGTAGCAGCGGTTAAATCTCTTAAGCCGCGGAGGCAAGTATATGTAATTCGCAAAGCAAATTTTTCAGAATATAAAAGCTACATAAACGCGTGCAAGGACGATTTTTATGGCTTTATGGATCGTAATTCAGTAAATGATAGTTGGATAGAGTTTCTTCGTATAATAAAAGAAGGTTTATTTAAATACGTTCCGATTAAAAACGTGCGTGAACGTCAAGAACCGCGTTGGACGAAACCTAAGTTACAAGCGTTGCATAGGAAACAGAGAGTCATTCATTCGCGATTACGAAAACTCAAAGCTTCTGGAGATAATTTTGAGCGCGAACAGCATAATTATAGAGAAATACGTAAACTGGTTAAAGAAGAAGCACAGAAAGAATATCAGGAATACAGATCTAGAACCTTGTTAGAATCACTAGGGGGAGATCAGAAAGAGTTTTGGTCGTATGTCCGTGAGACTCGAGGAGGTCAGTCTTTTGTGCCTAACCTAATAAGCGGAGAGGGAGTCACCGTGAATGAACCAACAGAAAAAGCTAATTTGCTAAACCAGCACTACAGGAAATGCTTCACAGCAGACAATGGCCAAGTTAATGACTTTCCTGTGCGCATTGATTCAGAGATGAGTCCCATAGAGATATCAGCTGATGGAATTGCGAAGTTATTGCGAGAGATTGAAAGGAAAAAGGCGCCAGGACCCGAAGGTATTCCCGCTGTTGTCATAAAAACTTTAGCCGACAATATTGCCCCCCTTCTTCAGGTATTCTATAAGAAATCACTGGATGAGGGTACTGTCCCAATGTCTTGGAAGAAGGCACACGTCACTCCAGTGCCTAAGAAAGGGCGTACCGTAAAACCAGACGACTATAGGCCCCCAAGTCATAGTACTAGCTGAATGTGGCCTATTTCAATTTCCACCTATAGATGGGGATTGTGTTTTCAAGTGGCTAATTTAATTGGCTGGTTTAGGAATGCCCAATATCTCCTTGAGGAATATTGACCGAATTCGTGCAGCCAAAAAAATGTAGCACATACAATCGCATAGGCGAACGATTAACCTAAGTAGAAGACCTCCAAAGAGCTTCATCATCGATTCATTGTTTAAAACGAACAAAGTCTATGAGCATAGATTAACATAACATAAAAGAAATAGCTTATTTTTCACTCATTCGACCTAATCTCGAATATTGCTGCGCGATTTGGGATCCACACGAGGTAGGTTCGGTCTCAGACTTAGAAACGGCCCAACGTAGAGCAGCTCGTTTCGTTACAGGAGATTTCAGGTTCGACAGTAGCGTTACGTCCATGATAGAATCCCTCGGTTGGAATTCTCTTCAGGAGAGAAGAAACGATTACCGAAGGAAACTTTTCGAAAAGTTCCTCGGTTCTGAATTTAGGGACGAGGTGAATGAAACTTTGATTCCGGTTAGTAGTGAGCGCGATCTCCGAGAGGCATCAACCAAGCGTTATAAGGAGGAAATAGCAAGGACAGATAGTTATTTCTAGTCGTTTTCCCGCGAGCTATTAGAGAGGCTAATAGGGTCGATTAGAATACTAAGATGGTGTCATTACACCCCCTGCCATACGCCACTGGCTGCTTGCGGGGTACTAATCTAAATCTAAATCTAAAATCTAAAAACATTATATCAAAGAGCCAGATGCGTCAAGATCGAAGAGAACTAGCGGGGTATAGATGACACCAGTTGCCAGCATACTGATAGGCTCCACGGAGGAACCGCAAAAAATTATTCTGACTTTAATCCTAGCTGTTGGAGGTTCGATGCCAGAAGGCCGCAAAAATCAGGATTATCCTATAAGAATACACTTCGCGAATTTTCGGGAACTATTTGGAGGTACTACTGGCTAGGATAAAAATTCAAATTCGTGGAATTCGAAGATGCCGCGCTAACGACGATAGAAATGTCACCAAATGTGCCTAGGTTCGACGCCAGCTGAGTGTATAATTCTCCCTTTTGACATATCGTATATTACGTCGATTTTTAGGAATTTTCTACATTACCGATGACATGGAAAAGTAAAGCCTAGCATGTGAAAAAAGGTCATATATAAATTTAATGTAAGTAGTTTAACTTTTACCTGAAAATCCCTTGTTCGATGCCAGAGCGCTCTTTACTCTATACCATACGTTTCAAATGGGGATAACGTGTGTCGTTCTCAATTCGATTAATTTCTTAAATGAGGTAGAAATAGAAACCATGCCATACTAATTATTTATTATGTAAAAACAATATTCCCATGTACTTAGTAAAGATTGAGTTTAGAACAAAGTAAATTAAGTTAATTTTAACTAAAAATATGTAAAATTATGTATGTTCCTGCGAGTTGTCACTGCAAAGTGTTCTTAACTGCAAGTGCTAAAATTTCACAAAATAACAACTCCTGTTCATTACGCCAATATATCGCTAATTCTTATCCTTACTTATAATTGGCGTACGTATCCTGTGTATTTTATAGGAAAGTAAATAAGTTCGGATTCAACAGTCCTCAAGGGGACTGGATATTTGCAGACTCAAAATTTTATGATATTTGCTTTTATTACCACATATTATTATATTACACGATCAAAATAAGATTCTATATTTGATTTACTTTTTTTCTTAGTTTAGATTGCGAACTCCTCTATAACTTGATTTTGCAAAATAAATAAAGCATGCACCCAATAATAATGTAATATGCATGTATGAGTTGTCGGCGAATATTACTTGTGTGGGGTCGAACCGTGGTCTTCAAAGTATATAAAGAGTACCTTTTTTCTACCCTGGCAGGACATTTAATGGGACAATCTGTGAATTGAGGCAATCTGAAAATAGTGCAACACATGGTTCCCGAGTTCTTAGCGAAAAGAGATATATGCTGTAAACACACACGTACTAAATTTCTACCATATATATAAAAAAGACAGATGAATTGTAATGTTATACTCATATAAGAAACAGTTACTGCCTATATGAATGGTATTGAGAACGATATGTTAATAACTATAAGAGAAATGTAAGGAAATAAAATTACGTACCTTACATGTGACGTTCTGAGTTTAGAGTATCCTCTGCCGTCCTGATAGCGTCTTTTATACATAATCTACTCGTAGTCCCCCGGAGCCATTTCAGAAACCATCTGAACGCATGCGCAGATTCTAGGACTTTTTTCTATTGGCTTCCAATATCTAGGTATAAGAATAATAGGTATGAGAAAGTAATCGCGGGAAAATATTAATTGGGGTAATCTGTCCAATCATCGAACGGTTTTGACTATAGGTCATAATCCTTGATAATAGTTTCCAATAACTATAATCCAGGTTAAATGTGCCGAGAAAAACTTAAAAATGTACCGAGTCGACGTCTGATTCTCCCTAGAACGAATCATTCACGGAGTCCAGGGGAATTGATTGGTTCCAATTCATTATCTTTTTTTATGACAGGACTATGCTTTCTCTTTCACGTCCTAGATCGGTTTTTCTTTAGAAGATGTTTCCTTGAGATCCCATTTCGAAATAATTCTATCTTATAGGCCTTTCCACATTAAGTTGACCGTATTGTCCTTACGGCGAACGCTGTTGCCAAACGTACTCTCAGTCTACTCGCCTCGTGATTCCCGCGCCAAATTTGAATCGGCTACTTGATATGTTAAGTGGAAGCACATTAAAAAGTTCCTAAAGTAATGTTTAAGGAAAGGACAGTATTTATACGCAATATTTTCGGTTTGCAAAAGATCAGTTATAAATACCATGTGAATATCTCGAAAATCGGTATTTCAAAGTATAATAATGGATTACTGGCAGGCTTTTAGCAGTTTGCCATATCTTAAAAAACTTTATAAAAGGAAAATGAAAATAAAATGATTTGAATATTAGCAGGTAAAGTTTGAAGAATGAGAAATTATTGGAACTGCGAACTGCTTTACAGAAAGTATAAGATATCTTGATGTTCTCATTTACAACGGCGACAAGAACAATTTTATTTGTATTTCCTTAGAACACATTCATACTGATCATATTTACACAAAGTTGTGAATTTTTGACTGAAAATAAATATCTCATTAAACTAAAAATCCTTTTTTGCAGGGCAAAAGGCCATGCTCATCACAAGTAAATCAAGTATATCGCAAAACTATATGGCTGTGTAACCTTTTTAGTTTCTCGTCGAGCAATTAAATTAAGAATGTCCCTCAGTGTGCATCTTTCCTTCTCCATTGATTATTTTGAATTCCATTTGCGGCCACTTCGCAGAATTCGATAGCACCGAGAGACTTGCTGAAATAGGTAAAAACGTAAACTGTTTACTTCACAGGTTGCCTCTTTTTGACTTATTTTCTCCTTGGAAATGATGATCGCACAAACTTAAAAATAAACCACTTGGGAAAAATCTCCACAACAACGTTCGATAAGTTACGACGCCACTCCACTTCTATACTCCGAGAATCCGAGGACAAACTAAATAAGAACTCTAATCCTGAATTCCCAAAATTGAAGAGCCATTAACGTTTGCTCAGATGTCTTATGGTTCAGGAGCCGTCCTATAACAGAGTTTTGTAGCCACCTCTCACAAACTATCCTATGAAGCTGCGCCCTATATGAGATGAAGTGTTACATTTTCCAAGCACGCGAAATTTTCTGCTTTCTACCGCACCCGTGACATGGGCCACACGCCCTGAGGGAATACACCAAGATGTAACCCTCAAGTCACCTCCCTCCCTCTCCGCCCTTGCACGCAAAGGCGCCGCTACACGCTTGACGTTTGAGCTCCCTATCAAAACTATCCCCTCACCCCGACTTCCCTTAGGCTTGACCACTTTAGAGGGCAGAGCCGCGGGCTTGGCAAGACCAGGGGTGGCCTTCCGAACGGGCTCGTCAGCACTTTGCAGCGCTGAGAACCTATTGTGGACAGGGATAGGGTTCGGCGTCACCTCCCCAGAGCCCCTGCTAGACCGCGAAGCTCCTCCACTCCTCGTAGCCAACCTCCACTGAGGCTCTAGAAACGGGGCCGACCTCGAATGATTGGGAGTTGACCGTACCCCCTCCGAGACAGTCCAACCAGCGTTGACCCTAGGACTAGGCCTAGTCATCTTCGCGTCGTGGACAGGCCCAGAGTTGGAGGGCCTCCTCCCCCCCCATCGAGGTAATTCCACTCCTTCGAACCAACGAGCGAAGCTGTCTAAGGGCTCTCTCAAGGTAGCGGACTCGTGCCCGCGGGGGGCCCTCATCCACACACCTTTCAAAAGCACCAAAAGCAGACCTGTAGGAAGCCATCCTATCACTAATGAGTTCAGCAAGAAACGAAGAACGCTAAAGAACTAAAATGAAAAGAGCTAGTAGGAAATAAGTGTAATTTACCACCCACTGCGCTTCACCAGAGAGACCAAAGAATGGAGCTAAGTTTCAACTAAAGAAAAAGAGAAAGCTTGCTTGCGATTTATGCACTAATGGACGAAGGATTTTCAAAGAGAACTTACTAACGTTATTTATGCCAGAATTTAAATCTAAATGTAATACAGCAGAAAAAGAAGGTTGGCACTACTCAAAAATGAATATTTCTTCAAATGAAAAACCCTAAATGCACTGGTAATGAAAATACGTAAATTTAAAAGGCAAAGGAAAAAAGAAAAGTTCGCAGCTATAAGATTGGGTATATCAGCTTTTGAAATACACTACATACATACCAAAGGAAAACGATGAGCAATAAACCTGGAATACGGAGAAAGGAGAAAAGAAAAATTAGAAAAAGCAAAGGTAGATGGTACTTAACGCTCGCGGGTCTGGATAAGCTGCTGCAAAGATCTTGTGTGAAGACAACTAAGATAAAAGCACTGATCACTACTAAAAATACACTACACTAAACACGTATTATGCACTCAATATATAAACTGAACAATATTAGCGTACACAGGAAAATATAAAACTAGACGGTAACGCAGGTAGTACGTCTGCGACAGCAACTCGGCAGGTGCGCTCAGGAGCGAGGGAACGTCTGCCTCCTTTGACAGCTAGGTCAAGAATGGAACTTACTGGATCAGCGATCGCATCCAGCACAGAGCGATCATGAACTTCGTTCTTACTGTCACTTTCTGAACTCAAATCACTCGCATCCGAATCACCGGCGAGTAATTCCTCAGAAATTCCTCCCCTGCCATACGCCACTGGCGGCTTGCGGGGTACTCATCTAAATTGATCGATTTGTTAATGCCATGGTGGTTAAGTTAAATATTGAAACTAAATGAAATGCTAGCTCAATAATCCAAGAAATATATAGTGAAATGTTCCTTTAAAGTAATATATACTAAGGAAACAGCAAAAAAAACTAGAGAAAGTATAAATTTCTACCACTAACCTCAGGAAAATCTTCTGTTTAACTAGCTGGCTTACAGAGATGAGGCAGGAATCGGACATCTGTCAACACATCGAAATACGAGACGTGATGGGACGGTATTCAATGAGTCTCACAGTCGTGTTACCTAAATTATTACAGAAATCAGAAAAGTGAAGAATAGCGTCTTTCTAATGTGGTCTTAATGTCGTCTTTCTAATCTTTCTAATGGGCTTTGGGTATACAGGGCCTAAGCTTCCTACATGTGCTCCAGATGAAGAAGCCTCTCTCGAAGGATGTGCACGAAACGGTACAAACGGCAGCAAAAGCTACAAGGGTTTACGTTCCAATAATGGAAGGTTCTAGATCTCCATGAATCCCTATATATAATTAAAATATACCTATGCTAACACGTTGCATTGAAAATGCTTTTAATGGAAGGAATTTTCGTCGTTCTCAGGAGAAACTCTTATAAATGTTATGAAAACCAAAATACATTAAATTGATAATATTTAACAAAAAATTAAAAAGTAAGCGTAAAATCAAAGGGAAACTCTTAGTATATTAAACAAAAATAAAGCTTCTAGACAATAAAGAAATGGGGAGTAACGCCGGACGTAATAGTACAGTCCTGGACAAAACATTTGCAAATTTTTGACAGCGCCTAGTGCGGCCGCCGGTAAAACTACGACCAGAAAGAAAGAATTGCAACGTCGGCCTGAAAGTCCGATGGCGACTAAATGTCTGGCACTGTATGTTTAGTCTTTCCAAGGCGAACAAAAAGGGTCTCAGCAAGGATCGGTCGGTTTTGGAAGAGGACAGAAAATACTATGATACCGTTAGATTGGCGTGCGTAGGGAGGATCCTTACAGTTTCGTACGATGGGCATCTTCGAGTCATAGAGTTTCAAATACTAGTTAGTATACGATGCGAGGGTGAGGATTATGTTAGGGACCAGGAATATTCGGCTGCGGCACCGATCGAATATGTAAGATTTTCATAACAAAGCAATTATGCAAGACGTGGTCATTGGAAAAAGACGGGCCATTTTAATTATAGAATGCAGTTCATGTATTGAAAACAAGTAATATTTCTTCCATTGTTTTCCCTCTCTTGCCTGCCCCCTCATATTTGAGCTTTATGTATTACCATAGGCTATGCGTAAATACAGACACTTGAAGTGCCGTAAAAAACGGACGGAAACGGAGATCGCATTTAATAGATAAACATGAAAATTTACCATACCCTGCTGAGAGACTCCTCAGCTGGCACTAGTTTCTTCTCTCGCTTATTGTAGTCGCGGTGCTGGTTTTAATGTAATGCTTCTTTACCACCAGCTGAATATGAAAGACTATAAATTAATGTATTGTAACAAAATCGTGCAAACTTCGTTTTAATATCTAAATTTAACGTTAACTGAAGTTAACATGATCTTGCTATATTCCCCTCCTAAAGATTTCATTTACACAAGTTACTCAAGTAACGCGATGCATGAAACATACGTTTATCATTTACCTTCGAAATTCGTATTTACCAGAGAATTAATTGATGAGATGGGGATCTATGATTCGAAGCGCGAAGCGGATTACGCTTTTTAATATAAAAGTCAAATCCTAAAGTGCTATTCAAGATATCGCATCGAAACAAACTGCAAATGAAAATTACAACATATATCTCGATTTCTCTCGAGACAAGTTCTTCCTCACGTGAGAAACCAAAAAGTTTTAGGCGACGTATAAATTGGACTGCACGACGAATTTTTTCTTGAGTTACGTTCCAACTAAATAATTTTTCACTAAGATTTGATTGCTCTAAAATTAATCTCATGTAACTTTTATGCATTCAGATGATACAGTGAGCAATTGAAGAAAAAAATCAGCATTTTATTTTGGATGGTAAGAGGTTAATGGCAGTTTCAAAAATGTTCACGGGTGAAAACTCGGCAATTCATTCAATTTTCGCTTTTAACTTTAAAATTTTCGCTGTTGGGTTGATAAAGTTATTTTCATTCAGGTTTCATCAGAACTGAAGTTGGAATCGATTAAATTCAGCATTCAAACTTGGGTGATATTGATGGGCGTAATTTCGTAAAATTTTTCCCCATGCTATCCGTACAGATATCTTTAGCGCTTATTAGCTTGAATTATAAAGGCACTGGCATACGAGATAATTTAAACATTACTGCAATCGTCCATTATCATGTATGTTGCAGACCTCTTATAAGAATCAGAAAGATCTCGGATTACGTAAGACATGAAAAATATTTCTCAAGTTGTAGAATAGTAGCATAACTGAACGTAAAGAAACCAAGGAGCGTGATTCTAATACAATAATAAAATACTTTCAATCGCTCATAATTTAATCCCTTATGCAGCGTTTCTCTCTAGTTTGAAACTATAAGTAATTAATTATAAATGTTAAGTAATTTTGATATTGGGCTTTTGTAGCTGGTAGCACGTCTCCCTTTGGTGAAGGCGATTCGGGGTTTAATGCGCGCAAGAGCCGAGCTCACTAAGGTGAAAAATGAATGAACCTTTGCTTTCTTCTTCTCCGGGAAGAAAATGGATGTATAAAGTTCTTAGAAGCACACAATTAAATACGGAATCCCAGAGTTTCCCTGTGGTCGGTATTGGAATATGCGGCTGTGCGGCGACCTTCCTTTATTGCACCTCCCGTGGCTCCTTAAAATGTTCATTTTAATCCCTGTACGCCGGATTGCTGAACGTGGCGGATTACCGCCTGGTAGGGTTACAGAGATTTCTGTATTTTGATAATACTGAGAATAGAAAGGAGAAAAAAGGAACTCGGCGGTCAATGAACTAAGAGATAAAGGTTCTCCAAGCGCCGAAAAGCGGCGACCATCTAAGGGCGATTACCGGGAAACGGATAATCGTTTAGCGGTCCCAGTTCTTCAGAATCCCGATGTACATTTCGGAAACAATGCTTCCATCTTCATGGGGGGTCCAGCATTGGAGTGAAAAGTATAGCAATGAGTGTTATAGAATTTGTTAAAGTTGGCAATTTAACTTTGAAAATTTATGATCTAACAGCATTATAATTTAAAATTACTAAAGAAAAAAAATTATTAAAATTTTCCCACCCAAATACAAATTAACAAACACTCTTATTACAACAAACGAATGGACAAAGACTAAAAGATAGCTTAAAATACACGCTTTCATATTCCGTATATTCCAACTATGAATAAATTCAAAGTGTCTCATTTTCCAGTGCCTTACCACTTGATCCTTATCGAAATCCGACGATTACCGAAGGAAACTTTTCGAAAAGTTCCTCGGTTCCGAACTTAAGGACGAGGTGAATGAAATTTTGATTCCGGTTAGTAATGAGCGTGATCTCCGAGAGGCATCAACTAAGCGTTATGAGGAAATAGCGAGGACAGATAGTCATTTCTGGTCGTTCTTCCCGCGAGCTATTAGAGAAGCTAATAGGGTCGATTAGAATACAAAGATGGCGTCATTACTCCCCCTGCCATACGCCACTGGCGGCAGGCGGGGAACTCATCTAAATCTAAATCCCTAATATATTCATGAGTGTGAGAATGTTAATGTAATAGAATGATTTCTGAAATCTCTTGTAGCACTGTAATCACGAACAGTACGCGTAATTTATATAACGACGTCTATGTATTTTATCCTATACCGGATACTTCAATTCACTTATTGCATTTCATACGTCATGAATTTAGACAAAAATACAAAACATCACTACCAAATTTGCCTAAACTCTGTTCTTGTAAATGCCACCTCCTTTTGTGATGTGTCACTTAAGGCATCTGTTTAACATATATTACGGGCCTTAGAAGTGTTGGGCGAAATGGTGTTAGTGGTTACAGATGGGGTAAAAGGGGAGGCCGCGACGAAAGGAAATATGCCTCGCCAATAAAGAGGATTTCCTTGAATCACTTTTTATAAATACGTAAAATTGGTCGTTTTATTTTGAACATCAGCTCCAATTTATTCGCCATGCACATGAATTGATAAGGCTTTAAAGAACGGTTTTAAATGATACAGATGTTCTCGTCTCATCCGTTTCAACAGTTCCGCAATCATATCCGTTGGATATTTTGCAACCTTTCCATAACCCAGTGGTAACTAATCATACTTAAGGTCCTTCGACTGGAGCGGATCTTCCATCATTTTTATAACCCATAAGCTTCAATAAGTAAGGAAATATGAGGATATTCTCGGGGATATGTATTTCCTATCATTTATTATATTTCCATTATCTCAAGGAATATTTGGTAGAGAGTTAATAGTCATTATAGAGATTCCAATATTTTATTTAAAGTAAAATACATTGATTGACATGACTGTAGATGAAAAGGTAATCAAGGGTGATACATTTGGTAGTAATTTTATAAATAATATGCCTGGTTAGTCGATTTTAACTTCACTAACAATTCTGAGTCGTTGTGACGTATTTACTGATTGGTATACCTGCAGCTTGGGCCGCAGTTAGAGCTAAGTTAATATTTGCATCAGTATCGGACGGCGCTGAAGTCAAAAGCCAGGAGAATTCTGCAAGAATAAATCATATTCATTTTATTGGAAAATAACATACTATTGTAAAACACAAAATTACCAACAACTGATTCTGGAAGCTTCAAAGAAATTGTATTAATATAGCATACTTACGTTTGTTAAAAAATCCATAATTTTGACAAGCCCATAAAACTAGGTAATTTTTGTCGGTTGCGTCATATGCTGCCACCGTGATGGTCGATGGTAAGTGTGAAATCAGAGCGCCTATAATGAATGTGCAAAATGTAGAAATTATTGCAAACCCAATAGTAGAATAAAAATCCCTGAAGTACTAGCGAGGGACAAACTTAATTTTCGCATTACTTTCATCAAGAAATGCATTTTTGGAGCACTAAAACTACAGATATTCCTTTAGCAATTATTTGCTCATTTATGTAATTAGGTTAATGAGGAACTGAATTCAATCAATTATATTCGAACATCTTTTTATTTTCTGGAAATCTGTAGCTGATGATTTATAATTGTTTCCTTCAGCAAGAAAATCTAGCCAAAGAATCTTTGCTTCATATGAATAAATTTACTTCCAAATGTTTCTTATCTGCAACATCAGATTGACTCGAAAGTTTATCAATGATACCTTATTATTTCAAAATTCGTTATATTCTATCTTAATTTTTATAATCAACAAGTTTCGAACATCTCCATGTTTATAGTATGTGATGAATATCTTTCCTTTACAGTTTACGTATTTTCCTCGTTGATATGAAATCGGTTACGTATTTCAGAATCAACACTTTTGGAGAAAGATACGAACCTGTGGACCCCGAATAAACCGCTTCGCGCTTCGAATCGCCGACGCTTCGAAACCTCACAGCCTTACAGAAATTTCAACGTCACCTCACGTAAAGTAAAAATCACTAATCACAAAACTTGTGGTGGCACATATATGATAGCAGAATATAATGATCCGATGATCAAACGTACTCAATCTCTCGTCAGGATTTAGAGCAAATATTATGAAAAGAATTTAGAAGACGGAGAAACCAATACGAGTACTCTTCAACAAGAATATACTATAGTAACACTTGTGCGGGATTTAAAAAACGACTGCAAAAATTGAGGTGACGTTGAAATTTCTGTAAAGCTGCGAGGTTTCGAAGCGTCGGCGATTCGAAGCGCGAAGCGGATTACGCTCTTTGATATAAAAGTCAGAAACTCAAGTTCTATTCAAGATATCGCATCGAAACAAACTGCAAATGAGAATTACAACATATATCTCGATTTCTCTCGAGACAAGTTCTTCCTCACGTGAGAAACCAAAAAGTTTTCGGCGACGTATAAATTGGACTGCACGACGAATTTTTTCTTGAGTTACGTTCCAACTAAATAATTTTTTACTAAGATTTGATTGCTCTAAAATTAATCTCATGTAACTTTTATGCATTCAGATGATACAATGGTGAAAAATATCAGCATTTTATGTTGTATTGTAAGAGAGTAAATTCATTCAATTTTCGCTTTTAACTTTGTTGTTTCTGCTATAAATGCATAAAAATTTTACTGTTGTGTTGATAGAGTTATTTTCATTCAGATTTCATCAGAAATTAAGTTTGAATCGGTCAATGTAAACTACGAATCTTAATTATATCTGTCCGAATCCGTAGCTCCGCGTAAAGGCGACCCGGCGCGCGAGGCTTTGCCTTTCTCCCATAAGACAATACTGACTGGAAGCTTGAAACAGACAATGGAATTTGCGCATAGAGTTTCGTTCTTAGATGTGTAGATAACGAATCTATCGCTACAAACGAGGTAATTCGAAACAGACACTGATACGGAATATGAAGGTGTGTATTTTAAGCTATGTTTTAGTCTTTGTCCATTCGTTTGTTGAAATAAGAGTGTTTGTTGAGTTGTATTTGGGTGGGAAAATTGAGTATCGGTGTTCATCTGCGTAATTTTCGCACGGAGCAACTAGTATATTTCAAAATTCTTCATGATTCCCCTTTTGTTTTTATAATCAACAATTTTTCTACGTCTCTACTTTTTAATATGAAGTGATTATCCTTCCTGTATAACTTGCGTAATTTTCTCTTTTAAATGAGATTGGTGACCTTTTTCATAATAAACATATATGGAAGAATATACGAACCTGAGGTGCCCGAATAAACCGCGTCATATATGGTGAAATCAGCGGCATATCTCTGAGTGAATGTAGCAGTGATCGAGACGGGAGTGCTGGTGCTACAATGAATGAAGGAGTGATTAATATCAGAATCACTTGCGTAAGGATTCTATATTCTAAATCATTTCCTCTTGTTGTTAATTCTTATCCTTTAGTCGGTACTCACATTGGTTTTTTCCCCGTTATAGCGATAGTGGTAATAAAGGGAGCTGCAGCGCTAGTTGTTGTGCCTATTAATTGAATGCAGTTCAATCCACCGTGATATGATGGGTAACGTCGGTGTGCATACCAGGTAGCAGTCCCTGCTTCTCCTGTTGTAGTGAACTATTTAATAAAGACAAGGATTAGTTTACAAAATATATCAGAGCTTGCTGGGAGTAAAGTCAGTAACTCCTGAACTCGAGTTATTTATCTTGGTCGTTTGTGATTTTGAATGTTATGTCATTAGAGTCATGAAATTAGAGTCATTTCCCCCATGCCATACGCCACTGGCGGCTTGCGTGGTATTCATCTAAAATCTAAATCTAAATGATCAGGCGTAACTTTGTGGAAAGCCATTATGGTAAAGAAGAAAGACACTAGTAATTTTCCACACTGTTTATTGCTATCGACCGGTTTCGCTACCCGGAGTAGCATCACTAGAAGATTCTTCTTTACTATCTTTAAATAATTTAGAGGTTATATTGGAATATTTAATATTTCCTCAATAATTTAAAATGGGGAATTAATGCCACCACCCATAACGTTTCTTTAGATCCGTTTGTGTTCATGAATTCATAGGGATAAAATTTATCGAAATTTAGTGATCCAAAGTTTGAATGCGAAGAGCAATATGGAGAAGTTCATTGCACGAATTTATATTCGAGTCGGTTTCGTGTATATCACCCTATTAAGCTTTAGGTACCTTTATATAACGAAAATTATATTTTCAATCGAAAGGTAGTTTCATTATATTTTAATCCTGTATGCCATAGCTTCTATTGTACTTACTGGATCAACAGTTGGCTGAGTTAAGGAAAGTGTTGGGCAGCTTCCGAAGCCGATGACATTCGCACTCGAGAACTGGCATTGGAGAGACAATAATATTGCCGCTCCAGCAATCTGGATAGCTCTTTCCTTGGATATGATCATTTTCTACCTAAGGGAAAAAATGGGATTTAGGTATTTTACTGAGAATGATGGATATTAAATCACTTGTAAGGAAAACGTACTGTTGGAATTCTACGAAGTTAACCTCATTTACGCTACTTGCAGAAAAATTTTCTTGAACTACATTTGAAGTTATAGTTCCATCTAACACTTCATTGTGACTTAGAAGTATCCAGCACTCTTGGTTATCTTTTAACCGATCAACAACATTTGTTTTGTCCTAGAAGTGGATACGTTTTTGTAATTCTTGTCTTCGTGTATGTAGTATTTAATAACTCTCAGCGATGGTATAAACTATGGAAACAAATTCAGATTCATTCAAGTATTAAGTTTAATTAAGGGTAATTTGAAATCAAGATGGTGCTTATTGCTGAAGTTGCCGCTGCTGGTAGCCTGAAAAATAAGCAAAATATTGCGAACAAGTGTAAATTTTGTAACAAAAGAGTAGTCAAGGGAATCCGGTGTGATATGTGCTCTTTTTTTATCCATAATAAGTGTGCCCAAGTTGACATCAATGAAATAAGTGAGGACAGCTCCTGGTTGTGTGCCACGTGTTCACAAGAGAAGGACGCCACGAGGAGGAAGGAGATTGAAAAGAGAGACAATACAATATCTTCCCTAATGGCGGAGATAGAAATGCTAAAAGAAAGAAATTATATTTTAGAGCAGGAGAAAGGTAGATTGGAAGAAGAACTTAAACTTCGTGCAGAAAATAGTAGTTACGCAACGGTAGTACGGAAAAAGAAAATTGGTAATTCTCAAACTTTAAGAGTAAATCACAATGAAGGACTCATGACTAAAAATAAATTTGAAGTGTTGCAATCAGCTAATAATGGGGACAGTGTGAATAATACCCGGTGGATTTTGAACCCCCCGAAAAAGTCGCTGCAATCGACGACAAACCCCAGCGCGCTGCTACTTGGCGACTCCATCCTCAAACATGTGGAAGTGAAGAATGCTGAAAAAAAGGTTTTCCCAGGTATCAAAGCTGACCAGATGAGACGCAAAATAGAGAACGGAGGTTCCAGAAATGCAGAAGCGGTTGTTCTACATGTAGGTACAAATAATTTGAGAATGGCCAGATGTCCGGAAGATGTTATGAGAGAGATTTATTGCCTCATAAGGGCTACTAAACAAAGATTCCCCAACTCAAAAATTGTTGTAAATGGTGTTTTACTTAGAAGGGATGTCAGTTTTAAATTCATAAGAAAGGTAAATGATAATATTAGATGGGCCTGTGAAGCTCTGAAAGTCATCTTTTTGGATGCTAACAATACTATGGATCAAACATGTCTGAGTAGAGATGGAATACATTTAAATTATAAAGGATGTTTCAAATTAGGAAGGGCAATAGAGAACGTATTAGCTTTGATAAGGAATCAGGGAAACCACTAAGGGCTGCAGTTGATGGCAAAATTGAGGCTTGTAATATTAATACCACTGTTAATAACAATGTAAATAGTAATGTTGATGTTGAGAGCAATCAAAAAAATATTTTATATGTGCCTACAAAATCTGAGGAATGTTCTCCCCTATGTCTAAAGTTTTTACATTTAAATATTCAATCACTAAGGAATAAGTTGCATGAACTCGAGTTGTTTCTTCATAAGTATGATATAGATATCACTTGTCTATGTGAACATTGGTTACATGATGATGAAATTGAACATTATAAAATGGACTCTCTTATTTTAGCCTCAAGATATTGTAGAATTAAAGCCAAGCATGGAGGGGTTGCAATCTATGTTAAACCAAACTTAAAATACTCTCCAATGAAACATATAAATGATATGGCAATTGAAGTACATTGTGAAGTCACTGCCATTAAATTAACAAGTTATAACATAATATTATTAGATCTCCTAATGGTGATTTTGATATTTTTTTAAACCAACTATTTGATATTCTTACAAAGTTAATTGCGTCTAAATGTGGAATCATTCTAATGGGTGATTTTAACATTCAGTTTGATGACTGCAAGAGCACAAACTTGTCCCAATTTCTTAATGTAACAAATTCAGCTGACTTACATCATATGGTGAATGACTGTACCAGACCTGCCAGTGGTACCTGTATAGATAATGTAATCACCAATATCAATCTCTCAACAAATATTGTTCCCACCGCACTGTCTGATCACTTAGGCTTAATAAGCCATCTGGATTTGCAAAAGACTATCATTAGTAAAAAAGAAAGAGAGACTTATTCAAGAAATTTGAGTCAGCATTCAATTAACAAACTTAAAAGTATATTAAGCAATCATGACTGGTCATTCCTTAATGAGACGAATGAGAATTGTAACTTTTCAGATTTTTGGTCAATATTTATTGATACCTTGAATTATTGTATGCCAGAAAAGACCAGGAAGATTAAGGTTGATTCCCATAAAATATCTTGGTTTAATAATGATCTGTTACATATGAGAGATAAACTGTTAAATGCCTATGAACAAGCCAATAGAGGCCTCAATGAAGATGCAAAAACTCATTATATAATATTAAAGAGAGATTATAAGAAAGCCATCTGGAAAGCAAAAATTGAAACCAATAATGCATGCATTGCAAATTCAGCAAATAAATCAAAAGCCCTTTGGAATGTCATAAAAAACGAAACCAATCATAAAGTAAATAATATTTCCATTGAACTGTCACCAGATAGATTAAATGACTACTTTACCAATGTTATTGAATATCTAGTCAAAACTTCTAACATTCACCTGTCTAATAAGAACAATAATAAACAAAACTTTTCTACCCTGAAATCATTTTACTTGGAACCAGTGAATGAAAAAGAAATCTGTAATTTAATCATTAATTTGAAAAACTGCAACAGTTGTGATATCTATGGGATGAATTCAAACCTATTGAAAAGTATATCATATACAATTTCAGAACCTCTTACGAAATTAATTAATAAAATATTTGAGTCAGGTATTTATCCAAAGGAGCTAAAGCTGTCAAAAATCATCCCTATATTTAAGAAAGGAGAAAAAAACGATCCTTCAAGTTATAGACCAATAGCTATTACGCCAATAATTTCTAAAATCATAGAGAAAGCATTACTCGTAAGGTTAAATAAGTACTTTGAAGTCAATAATCTAATAAGTAAGACTCAGTTTGGCTTCCTAAAGGGTAGAGGAACTATTGAATGTATAATGTCAATGATTAGTGATGTATACTTCTCTTTAGAAAATAATGAGAGTACCATTCTTGCCTTCAATGACCTATCTAAGGCTTTTGATAGTATATGTCATGCAAAACTTCTGTCAACATTATCCTCGTACGGTATAAGAGGTACTCCTTTGCTTCTAATTGAGAGTTTTCTTACTGATAGATACCAATATGTGTCAGTTGATAATAAGTTGTCCACAAAAACTTTGGTGAGGTATGGAGTTCCCCAAGGATCTGTCCTTGGACCATTTCTATTTTTAATTTATGTTAATGACCTGAGCAACTCTTGTACTGCCAAAATCTTTCAATTTGCTGATGATACTGTGATCCTTGTTAAAAGCAAGAATTATGATGATGTTGACTCTGTAATGCAGACTGAATATAAAAGAATCACCGATTGGTTCAGTGAGAATCAACTATTTGTAAACCAAAGTAAATACCAGTCCCTAAAGATCACTCTTGCAAGGAATGCAGCTAATATAAATCAAACATGAGTAAAATACCTAGGTGTTCAGATTGACCAAAGGCTAAACTGGTATGACCACATTAGATATCTTGGTAAAAAATTAAGCAAAGCAACATACCTGATTGGCAAACTAACCTCTACAGTTACCTTAAATGTACTGAGAGTTGCCTACTTTGCCACTTTCCATTCAGTAATGAACTATGGAATATTGGTATGGGGTAATTCCCCTCATTGGAAGCACATTTTTGTAATGCAGAAAAGAGTTCTCAGAGTAATGGCAAAGATTGGAGGGAGACAATCCTGTAGGCCTATATTTAAGGAGTGGGGAATTTTAACTATGCCTTGTGCTTATATCTATGCTTGTGTGATACACATTCATTCAAACAGAGATAAATATGAACAGCAGAAAAATAATCATGACCACCTCACCAGAGGAAGGTTTTTCTTGAGGGCTCCATCCCACAGACTAAGCCTAACAGGAAAAAGCTTTGAAATAATGGCACTAAAAGTATTCAATAAACTGCCTAGTTATTTGAAGAACTCAAATGATACACTCTTTCCTAAGGAAGTAAGAAAATTCTTGCTCATTAAAGCATACTACAGTCTGAATGAATTTATAAATGAAAAGATTTCATAAATGTAATTTATAATATTGTACTGACAATGTATTTAATTTGTAAACGTCCTGTAAAATAGTAATGTTTGTATGATGGTGATGCATGATGATGTATTTCTTTTTTTTGACTTGTCCTATAACATATGTTTGTTCTTTGGATTAATAAAATTATTATTATTATTATTATTATTAAACTTCTATGCTGAAGGAAATCCAAAGAAACCAATGTGGTCCTAGAAGGATTCGGGCTCGATCCAAGCAATCCATGAAATATTTCACGGTGGCACTTGGAATCGATTCGCAAGGATATATATTCTTTCGTTCATTGAAATTTGTGAAATGGGAACGGATCCATCGATTTGATGAATTCCACTACATGAACGACACATGTCCATTATTGCGATATTTTTGTGTTCTACCGCAAATTACATCAGTAGGTACATACATTTACATCTACATATGTACCCTGCAAGCCGCCTTTCGGCGTGTGGCAGGGGGTGCAAGCACTATGACTCTATTTTCCTAGTCGATTACTTTCGCGTGTTGTTCTCGGAAAAAATGAATTCTTGAATCGACTGGTTCTAGCATCTAATTTTTACGCAAAAATCGCGTAAAAGACCGCCTAGGGTCTTATTTTAGGACCTTCCCGATAAGATTTTGAATCGAAACTTTGGAAGAAGTCAGAGTGGCACTTATCTAATATTAATTTGCTATTTCCTTTCACGGAAGGGTCCTGAGTTCGACGCTAGGCGGTCTTTTACGCGATTTTTGCAAAATGTTTTTAGGCCGTTCGCGGTGCGATAGAGCACTCAAAATTACGGGGTTTGCAGATGAGATGGTCTTCCAAAGTACCAAAGAAAGAAATGTTACCAAATGTCCGTGTGTTCGACGCCAGGTGGGTCCGAAATGCTTCCGTAAGAAATGCATTGGTGAAATTTTGGACGATTTTTTTAAATGCCTTCCCGATAAGCTGGAAAGATAAAACCCGGAATGGTGACAGAGGCGTTTGAGAAGATTCTTTCATGTTATTCGCCGTTTCTGCAGTGGTCCTTGGTTCGATGCAAGAGAGTCATTCCGATTCTACCATGCATTTCAAACGGGAATAACGGAATCTTATTTTAGGACCTTCCCGATAAGATATTGAATTGAAACTTCGAAACATGGCAGAGTGTCACTTATCTAACATCCCATGCCATTGTCTCTCACGCATGGGTCCTGAGTTCGATGCTAGGCGGTCTTTTGCGGGAATTTTAGAAAATTGATTTCAGTCCTTCCTCCGAGCCATAGAACAGTGAAATTCACGGAGGTTGGAGATGGGATGGTCTTCCATAGTACGAAAGGAAGAAATGCTACCAAATGACTGTGAGTTCGACGCCAAGTTGGTGCAAAATTCTCCAGTATATAATGCATGGCGGTCAATTTTTACAATTATTTTGAATGCATATCCGATTACCGGGAACGATATAAAATGGAATGTACATAGAGGCAATTCATATGTTTCAGATACGCTGTTTGCCCTTACTCTGACGGTTCTTGGTGCGATGCCAGATCGTCATTTCTATTCTACCGAGTATTTCAAAGGGGGATAGCGTATTCTTATTATAGGACCTTCTTAATAAGATATTGAATTGAAACTTTGGAACAGGTCAGAATGGCACTTATCTTACATTAATATGCAATTGTGTCGCACGATCGGGTCCTTAGTTCGTCGCCAGGCGGTCTTTTGCGCGAAGTTTTCAAATTGACTTGAGGCATTACTTGGTATGATTCTGCATTCAACTGATAGCTTGCAGTATGCAAGGAACTTTTACTCGTACAATATAAAGCAGGCTTCTTTGTGTTCTTGAAATTGCTTTCTCAATTCTAGAGACTGGTAATTAATCTGTATACTGCAAAAAAAGTAAAGCATTAGTGAATCTTGCTGATCCATTCCCTGACTGAAAAAGTTAACATATTCAAGATTTATCATTTACATTATTACTAAAAAGAATTATTAGTAGCATTATAATAATAAATGTACAATCAATCACTTTAAGTGTATTATGTACAGAAAAAGTCTTAATTTCTCATGTAAACATATTGTTCTCAGGTTTCAGAGTGTCTTTCGTGGAGTTAATTTTATTCTCCGTCGCACAGGTTACATTTTCTATCTTTCGTTTTGTTCAGAGTCCAGTTATCTGCATATAATAACATGGTATAGTTAACTGCATATAATTACTGTATTTTTCTCTCCTGAGATTCAACGAGGAGTTCAGCTCGTTTCATCTAATTTGCACAGAATATTCATTATGTCCATTTGTAATTTGGGTCCCGATTTCAAACCATTGAGGTTGGACGTTAGAGACGTTATTGGATGATTTTTAGCAATCATCAAATAATACGTGGGGGTTTGAATTTTGATTATTTTTCTTGAAATCTCAATTGTAAAAGGTAGTGCGGTAAACTGGAAAGTTGATTGTTAACTTCTATGTGACCCGTTAAGACATAATCGTTCATAAATTCAATATTCTTTTCGATGAGAAGAGAATGAGACGACAGGCGTCTTCCCTATTCGATGAGCCTCCTATCGGCTAAAATGGCTGACTCTACACCATTCCGATTCTAAAAACAATTTTCCAATTTAAAGCAAAGATAATTGAAGGATACTGAGTTCTTAAAATTTTAAGAGCAATAGAGAGAAGAAGATGAAGAAAGAAACGGGAGAATTCAAGATTGATAAGGGTGTTAGACAGGGGACTGCCTTTCCCCAATTCCATCCACAGCCGTACTGGAGAAAGATATTAAAACCATGGGCTGGGAGCAGAACGGTCTGCTTATAAAGAGGTATATCAGATATCTAGGTTTAGCGGATGATGTAGCACTTTTCGTTGCCAACAGGAAAGGTCTAGCTTCAAGACTCTAGAAAAGTTAAATATGGTGGGACAGAAGATAGGACTATGGGATAGACTATATGACTAGAATAAATGATAACCGTTGGACAACTGTGGTTCTGAACTGGAGACCAAGAAATATGAAAGGACCAAGAAAGAGGCTAAAAGACCGATGGAACAGATCATTCAGTTCTTTGGATACATGGCAAAGGGAATCTCAGAATAGAATGAATTGGAAAGCGCTAGAGTAGGCCCAAATCCGACATCTGGTTGAAAATTCCTAATGGTGATTAATAATGGGAAATAGGACGGGTCAAAGAGGCAGCAGGGAGGTGCTACCGCCAGGACAAAAAAAGGTAAGAAGAAAGTGGTGGAGTATCTCCCCTTCTCTCTTAATGAATATATTGAACGGTGCCATAATATATACGTGGTCTCTTACTGACGTCAGATGAATTATAGAGGGAGGGAAAGAATGCGAGGTAATTGGCCCGAAACAGGTGGCTCTATAGTTAGATGACGACGGAATCCAAGTAGAACTGCTAATCGTCCCCAGCAATACTCAAGAAGACTCAGTGATTATCGGCTGAAGTGCTCCAGTAAAACTCGCAAAAGGAAGATAAATTTTTGTAATGAGCGAGAAGATTGCGTTTAGTTATTGAAATACGTGGTTCAGATTGGGCAGAATAATAAGTCGTGGATATGAAACAGAGTAGCTTAAAGCCGATAGGACCGAAACCACCAATCACTGCTAGGGCTCATACCCGATCGGATGCGGCCGATTCCTTTAATATCGATCGAAAAACAACGTTTTAACTGCCATATCATCGTCATCTGCATCGTGATCGCAGCGATAACCCACGTGAGCGGACGAATGACGGAACTCTCATCCATGACACCAGTTATGTCTTCCTCGATAACATAGCTAACGCAGAAAAAGTTATTGAAGAAGTTCCAGAGTTACCCTTCAGGAAACGACCCTTTTTCAAGCGCTATCAGTTTATTTCAGACTCGTATTTTAATTTCTCCAAAAAACATTTAGCTTTAATGCAAGTGCTATAAATTCTAACTCTCTATTTTTTTAATTGCTGAACCTTATATCAAAGAGCCAGCTGCGTCAAGATCGAAGAGAACTAGCGGGGTAGAAACGACGCCAGTTGTCAGCGTACGGATGGGATCCACGGAGGAACCGTAAAAAATTATTCAGACATTAATCCTAGCTGTTGGAGGTTCTATACCAGAAAGCCCCAAAAATCGGGATTTTCCCATAAGAATACATTTCGCGAATTTTTGGGAACTATTTTGAGGCACTTCTGGCTAGGATAAAAAATTCAAATTCGTGGAATTAGAAGATTCCGCGGTCTTCCTTATTAACTATGATGGAAATGTCACCAAAGGTGCCTGGGTTCGACCCCAGCTGAGTGTTCTACCTTTTCCTGCTTAGTATTCTACCTTTTCAAATACATTACGGCGATTTTTAAGAATTTTCTCCTTTACCGATGACGTGGAAACGTAAATCCTTGCATTTGAACGGAGGTCATATATAGATTTAATGCAAGCAGTTTACCTTTTACTTGATGATCCTTTGTTCGCTACCAGAGCGCTATTGACTCTCTAAGATTCATTTTATATGGGGATAACGGAATCTTATTTTAGTTCTTTCCCGAAGCGATGTCGTCGTGAAACTTAGGATACAGTTTAAGATGCTATTACCAATTAGAAATATGTAATGTCTTCTTAGGAAAAAATTCTGGGTCGGACACCGAGCAGTGTTATAAGGAGTACCAAATTATTTTATATATTTATCGAGAGAAATATATGACCAAAAAATTGAACAGAAGTGATGAATATGTTTCATAAAGGCAGTTTCTTTTTCCTAAATGATCCTCAGTTCGACGGCAGGACATCATTTGTACTCTATCATACATTTTAAAGGGGGAAATGGAATTACGTTTGAGGATCTTCCCCATATGCTATGGACTTGGAATCCTGTATTCCGTTAGAAGGGTCCTTTCCTGAACATAATGTGCAACCCTTCTTCCCAAGTGGTTTCCCAGGGCCGACACTAGGACGGTTATATGATCCTGTTTGTTATTCACTTTGATGAAGTGTAGGATACTATTGTAAGCATTTCCATACAATTTTATTTCTTTTTTTAGAGAAAAGATGCGTTTTCTTGAGGAAGAAAAAGCTTTGAAATATTTTTACGGCTTAGAACAATTTCAGCTCAGTTTATTAACCCACCTGGCGCGCGCCCCTAAGGTATTCCCGGCATTCATTATTGTATCATCTAATTTTTCGCACTCGAATTAATTCTAGTAATTTTTCCTACAGCACCTTGGTGTTTCATTATTATCTGTAAATTTGTTAATTTAATTCTCCCATATAATGGCTCCCGATTAGCCATGGGGGCAGCCTGTTGGACTTTGATGAATGCGTCTCGGGTGGGAGCCCTCGTGCGTTGTGAACTTAGTTGTCGAAGCAGTTTTACCACTACTTTCCCATTTAGGGAAGATATTAAATATGTTTATGACGCATTTCCCGGGAAGATAGAAAATCATGATCCGGGATGTGAACAGCAATCATGAACATGTATCACAAAAACAGTTTACCGCTTCCCTGATGGTCCCTGGTTCGACGCTATGACTCCATTCCATACCAAACCGTATATACTTAGACAAGAGATGAATATATTGCATGACATATCGTATTTCTCGAAATAAATAAAATGGAACATTCAAAGCTTAAAAAGAGGTAATACAGTTTCTAATATTTGTAATTCTGTGAAATGATTCTATTCTATTTCCCAAAATCTTGGACTGTATATATTTTCATAACCTATAAATATAATTAGAATTTGCCCTTCAGTTGAATTCCTCTTTGAAAAGTAGTGTGGTCTTCAATTCGATTATTCTCTTAAATGAGGTAAAAATAGAAACCCTGCCTATTAGTACTATCATTGTGAAAAGTGCTTCAACAACTGAGGTCATTTCGCACGTGGGCTCCCACCGGGAATCGAACCCGGGACCGCTTTCGTTGGAGTCGAACTCGCTACCCATATGCCTGTCCGGGAGCCACCGTACCTATTGAATTTTTATTACGTGAAAAAAATGTTCACATGTATGCAATAAAAACGGAGTTTAGAACCAAGTAAGTTAAATTGATTATAACTAAAATTATGTAAAATGTTTAAAAAGTTTTTTTCAAGATGTTTAAAGTGTTATAGTTGATAGTATTATTTGTATGCATTTAGTTCATTTCATATTTATATATTAATACGATGATCGTCTAAAGGAAGTGATAATGCAGGAGCTTCAAGATTTCAAACTGAAATGCAGGTTGATTGTAAACTAAGACGAATCTATAAACAATGATCAGTTTATAAGTATTTAACGAATACTTTCGTTGTGAAACTTTTTTTAAGTTCGTACGCTGATTCTTTTGATTAAACTTTCACTGAGGAAACAGCCTGCAAATGTTTGAAATGAACTTTAAATTCGTTCATTCTGAGATCACTCTGACAATTGGGAAAAAAAACTGGAGACTAAAATATCACGCATATAAAAAAGTTTCATCATTCGGAGATGTCCATCTTTTTTTAGCGTGGAAGTTTTCAAAATTAAAAACTTCTTTTTTTTAATTTAAGGTAAAAATACACAATCACGTGAACTCAAAATTACAATAAAGGAAACCTGAACTGCTCTCTTATTGTTAACGGGAAGATCACGTTCATAAGTTCTATACCGCTTACCACTTAAATTTCTCTTGCGGAACCAGTAGACAGCCGATGCACTGATATTAGGAACTACGTTATTATGAACTCCTCGATCAGCTATGATACGCGATGCTAACCAATTAAGGAAGTATAGTTATATTAAATAGCACATGTCGCAACTTAAATATTAAGATACTGATTTATTCAGTGAGAAGTATCTTCCGTCTCTTTGATATTTGTAAATGACGTCGGCGAAGTCGAGTTGCTTAAGGGAACTCCTAAATGGTTGTATGTTCCTGCGAGTTGTCACTGCAAAGTGTTCTTAACTGCAAGTGCTAAAATTTCACAAAATTGCCTCCTGTTCATATGTCCGCAAATATGTCATTAATTCTCACCCTTGATTATAATTAGCGTACGTATCCTGTGTATTTTATATGAGAGTGAATAAGCTCGGATTCAACGGTCGAATTAGTCCTCAAGGGGATTGGATATTTGTAGACTCAGAATTTCATAAAATTTTCTTTTATTTTATTTGGGTACGCAAACACCAGTTTTGCAAGATAATGTTATTGCACGAACAAGATAAGATTCTGTATTTGATTTACATTCTTTTTTTGTAAGTTCAATTGCGAAATTTTCTGCATAATTTAATATTCATAAGAAATAAAGCCTGCAACCGATAAATATGTATTATACATGTATGTGTATTGGACATATTTTTTCTAGCGTGGGGTTCAACCATGTTCTTAAAAGTATGAAAAAGGATCTTATTATCTGCACAGGGATGACATTTACTATCTGTAAGCAGTGTAATTTTAGGCTCCCGATATCTTAGCGAAAAGAGATATATAGTGTAAACACACACATACTAAATTTCTACCTTATATATATTAATGATAGATTAAGTGTAAAGCGAATAAACAGTTACTGCCTATATGAATGGTATTGAGAGCGATATGTGGATAACTACAAGAGAAATGTAAGGAAAAAAAATTACGTACCTTACATGAGACGTTCTGAGTTTAGAGTATCCTCTGCCGTCGTGATAGCGGCTTTTATATGTACTCTATTCGCAGTCTCCTCGGAGCCATTTGAGAAACCATCTGGACGCATGCGCAGAATTTGATTCTTTTTCGCACGCTTCAAATGTCTTATTAGGAAACGTGCATCGCTCGAGGGAAGATATTTCTTGGCATAATCTTGGCATAATCATCGAAGGGTTTTGACTATAAGTCGAAAAACTTAATAATAGTTTCCATCAGCTATCCTGCAATTTTAATGTGCCTAGAAAAACTGATGAATGTACCGAGTTGATGTCATTGATCCCCCCTTGAGAGGAATGAGAGAATCAATCACGGATTGCAGGGGAAGTCGTATGATTTGATTGATTCCAATTCATTATCTTTTTCATGACAGGACTATGCCTTCTCCTTAGCGTCTTTGAGCGGTTTCTCTAGGAGATATTTCCTTGAGACCCCATTTCGAAATGTTTCTATTTTAGTAATCATAACAAAAATATTTCAGTCGATAGTAGAAGGATATTCCTGCGGAGTAACATGCATAGTTTTTCTTATAAAAATATTTACTGAAAGATTATTTTAGTTTACCAAGCGTTGCCAGATCTTGTGAGTGTTATGAGAATGACTAGGAACTGTAGATGACATATTTAGTTCATCCGAATGCGGTTGCGTCTCGGACAATTGTGTATCGTAATTTTAGGTAAAAGTGGTTTACGACCTTTGGGCAATAGCGCTATGATGCGTCTATGATAATTGCGTTCCGGAAATTCGCAACCTTAGGTCTTTTGCAGCTCCCAGACGTTTGCGTCCCGGACAATTATGGCCCTAGGACATCTGGAGTTTTGCAACATTACCATGCTGGAACATGTGAAGTTTCACATTGAATTGACAAGTATGTTAAGAAAATATATTTAATAATTCTAATATTTACTAAAACGTTTGACTTGAGAAAGCATCTGAATTTTCATTGTAAAATTATGAATTCTGTATTACTCCTGCATATATCTGTCAATTATGAAAGGATATTCTATTATTTTTAAGGCTTGAGGATTAAGGAATATAATTTACTTGTATGCATTTATAATGAACAAAAATTTACTCAAGAGAAACTCCTCTATTATTGACATTAGAGGCAAATTTAATTCATCCTGAAAAAATGAAATATAATTTGTCATCGGATCCGAGTAAATTTTTTTCACTCTTTTGTAAACAAACATCTTTTTTATTTTGCATAAAATTACCATTCAAATGTGAAATTGGTTGCTGATAAAAGATCTCTTAATCTATATGCTGAGTTCACCATTTTATTAATGAATATGATCCTTTGAATAATCATTTTCGAATTATGTATTCCAGAAAGTGAGCGAAAAGTAAATCACGTACGTAGATATTTGTCCATATATGCTATGTACGAATTCTACAGAAAGGTGAAAAATGTCATTTATGATGGAGTGGAGACTTGGCACTGATGTTGATAATAAAGGGATATTTAATTTTTATCAGATCATCCACGTTCGTGCCCGTGGAACTTGGAGTAGAAAAGCAGGTGGAATGAGACATTTCATTAAATATCATATAGAATGTTCTTTTTAAAATTTCTATGTATGGCAAAATGCATATCAATGAAGCCTTAAATGTTGATGCTGCTACAAAGAAGCCATCGTTGGTGCTCATTTGTTATAATTTAATTAGTTTTAATTTAATATATTTTTTTAAACTAATAGTTTTAATTAATAATTTTTTCACTTGTTCCGATATTTTCATGATCTTTGACAAACATGAATGTTTTGAATGGTCAAGACTTTTAATCAATCTTAAGCAGTAATCTGACTGTTTAAGTTACAGATATAGTCTATGCATAATGGTAATTATATATATTAAATTCAAAAATATTGTTTATATCATTGCTGAAATTCGCAGAGAATTGCTCATTGTTCAAACGCAAAGCTTTGCTTGTTTGGGCTCTAAAAGCTTCGTTTGCCATTCACCAAAAAAGATATTTTTATCACAAGATATTGAAATTAACAGAAATGTATTGGACTAAATTTCTCTAAATATGAATATGAGTTTCATGGAAACTCATATTTATAAGAATTATACTATTATTGTGAAGTGGAGGAGCTTAATATTTTGTTTGACTAAAAGAGGAGACTTAGTTGCAGATGGTATTTCTGCTTCAGTGAAACAACAAGAGACATTAATATTAGATATAAGATTTTTGGCAGCTGTTTATGTAGACCCCATGCACCGAATTCGGTTGGATGATAAGCAGCTGACTAAAACGCTCTGTTTGAGGTAGCTGTCAGGATGAATGGAATACAGGAATGTGAGGAGGAAAAAGAAGTTGGTGTTGCTGCTAATTTTTCCCTTCGTCAACTGAGGATGAACTTGATTTTGAAAAATATTTGAATCACTTGGAACGTGCAAAATTTCGCCGAATAGAAAAGGATTCCTCCAAACCCAAAGAAAACAATATGAATCAATTTCAGATAAATTTCTCACTTGCATTAAAAGAAGTGGAAAATTTTGATTGTTCATCAAAACTAACAGTGAAAGAAGCCATTCTCTTATATCCTGAAATTGTGAGAGATGTTGCCATAGTGGTTACTGCTTTACCACCAACCCAAGTTAGTGTTGAGAGGTCGTTCTCTGCTCTAAAAATAATTAGATCAGATTTGAAGGTATCCATGAAGAAGGATATGATAGAGGCTACTCTTTTTCTGAAGACCAATTATTTATAAATTTATTAAAAATATTAAGTACGTAACAGTTTATTGTATATTTTCATTTGACAGCCTTATTTTGTTCAGGTAATTTTCTCAAACATATTTTGTGGTCTATTTATTCTTAATTTTGTAAACATTTTTAATAAAGAATTATCCTTCTTTAATGAATTCATTTGTTAATATATCATACTATTCTGTAATTAATCACCATGACTACGCTTATAAGGAGTAAGATTGTACAAAAACTGAGGAGTCGGAGGCTTGTGCACCGACTCCACAGCCCTGGTTGCAATAATTAAATAAGAAGAAATAGGGCATCACGTTCGAGCGTAGGTGACACTGTGTGAAAGAGGCCTTTCCCATTTCAGTCCCTTCAATTTCCGATTCTTCGTAATCCCTCCTCTGGAATTCCTCTTCTTTCTCCTCACAATTGTGCAGAATTATGAGGAATTTGAAATCGGAGTATAGACAACCCCTCAAACCACGTCCGTGCTAGCTGAGTATATAGAAAATAACGCGTTTTTCTGGTATATCCTTTATCTTGTTTTCATTTTCATTTATTAATTTTCCTTAGTTAATTATTAAATTAGTGATGATAAATAATATGCTGAATTAATAATCTCGTTAAATAACGTTCGCAAGCGATAATTTCCATTTAAGTTAGTTATTGACTATCGTATGATGGTAAAAGTAACTTGCATCCCAAGATTTTGGATTTCAGAATCCGAAATAGCGATTACTTTATGTTTGTATCATAATCATGAATGCCTATATATTGTATGCTTATTCATCCGATTCAGTATTTTTCGAAAGAACCGAATGAAAGCAATTATCGGAAATTAATTTCACGTACTTCCCGACAAGATAGAAGAGACATTTCAGGACATGTTAGAGGGCTAATGGTGTATTAAATATCGATATTTTTTGCCTGACCTATCCTTGGTTCGATTCCAGTTGACTCGAAAATACTTTCATAAGAAATGCACCTAAATTTCATTATCGTGATCGTTCTTCGAATGCAGACTTCTTTTCTCTAGTACAATTAAATTAGAAATAATGGTACTGCGAAATAGATACTAGCACAAAAAGAAAGGATATTCAAGAATCATTTATATATTTGCCGTTGATTCTATGTTATTCTTATCTTCTATTCTATTCTTTACGAGAGATTCTGAAATAAGTAAATATATAAGTCATAGTGACTATTTAAAGCATTTTGTAACGCAGTCGTTATTTATGATTGGCAAATCCTAAATTCGAATAAAAATTACTTTTTCGGTCTTAGGACTGTTACGAAATACTAAAATGGAATAGTATCGCTTACGAAGGTTATTTGAGGGATAGACTCGATTAACGAAAGCAGTCGTTCCATTTTTATATGAATGTAAAGAATGAAACTTAGTAATCAGGAAAAGTAGTGTTTTCATATCATAAAAATTAGCTGAGCTGCAGCAGTTTTTCTAGAGCAATGCTGAGCACTCCATTGGCCGCCGATCTTACTCGTAAGCTTGTGCTGTTGAATATATTGGTGTTAATTACCTTCTTCTAGTAGTAGTATCGAGTTATTTGTTGTTATTTTGAAAAAAATGATTTTCACGTTTTATAGAATTGAAACACTTAATGAATAAATCCATTTTATTATGCTTAACTTCCTACGCCACATTTCTTTATTAATCACTATATCTATAGTATACGCTGTTTTAAAAAAATTCAGAAATAAATGATCTTATGAGGTACCTTAGCTTTTTTATCTTTGGATAAGGTTCACTCGTCTCAATTCCAATGGCTCAACTTTTTTGTAGATTTTACGCGCGTTATCTATGGAATAACACAGCATTTCCATTTTACAGTTGGATCACAAAACTTTCCCTTGCGAACATTTCTATTCTTGTTTTCACGCTGGATCTATCGTAGTGAGGAAGACTTGGCGCAGTGAACTTATGGCTTTGAAAATTTCAATAACAGTTTTAGTAATATTGAAAATAGCTACGAAGGTGTTGTAGATTGGGGCTATAATAGTAAGAATTTGTAATCAAGATTCACAGGCGCTACCTTGTGGAAAGCCATTACTTGTGGAAGAGAAACACTTGGTAAATTTTCCAGACGAATATTTAATCACAACAGGTTTCGCAATCGGAGAAGCCTCCTTAGGTTTCGCTACCGGAGAAGCATCACCTGAAGGAACTACTTCAGTAGCGAAACCTGACGTTATTAAATAGTCGTCTGGAAAATTTACCGTTTCTCTCCCTTATTTAGTAAGAATTGGGGCTTATGTACTATATATGCTAATTAAATCATTGCTACATTATTAAGTAACTGATGTGAACTATATAAGCTTAAATTGGGTGAAAACGCCATCAACTGCTGCCCAAGGCAAGGGTGGGAGTGAGCAACGTGGCCAACCGAAGATCACATGACACCAATAAACAGGAGATTTATCGCCAAAATAAACACAGATCTTCTTTAGAAACGGATGAATCTATAACTGAAGTAACCCTTTCTGCTCCAATTATTCTCCAAGCATTCTTCTCGATACAGCATTTTGGAAACTGGATGACATAATATATTTAGAACTACTTTAACGATTACAGAAAAACTTGTGTCAAATATATGAAATTAAATTGAATATTTTCCGAAGAGAGCGATTTTTGATATTGTAGATATCTATCTATATATTATTTTAAAACATGCTTTTTTGGTGATCGGGACTTTTCTCCCTTATTACTCCATCAATATATATAAATGAATGACCGTTTGAAGGCAGAAGTTGTCAGGTTCCTGCGAAAAATAGTCAGACAAATAAAAAATGCACCATTTGTTAAACAAATTGAAATAATAATTTAATCATCCCATTTTGTACTGGACGAAAAAAGGCCCGGGTTGCTATATACAGATTCAATTTGTTTACTTAGTGACGAGTGTAAACAAATTTTTAAATCGGATAATGCATCTATTCTCGGGCATAAAATGATTCGCAATTAACATTACAGTCTCCATGAACGAAAACTTCGGCGTCGTACGCAACCATAACAGTTGAATAAGCAAGCCACATTGCATCTTGCGGGAGCAGAACGACAGCCAAAGAAACATGAACATTGCCGAATATGAAAGTTTGCGTCACGGTTTTATCATGTGGTATGTTTGAATAATTTTGCATCATATTACTTCCCGGTTTCGTATGTTGCAAATTTTCTATATATCTAAACCTGATATCAAATGATTTTTATTGTTTATATTTCACTCATTGAATAGATAATATTCAACATTTAATCATATTTCTGAGTAAAGAAAAGGATGTCCTGCGATTTCAGAAAACTCACCAGCATGTAGTACAAGCTTAACGAAAGCCCAAGCTTTTATTCCCAATCGCTATCTCCGAAGCACAAAAATGAATTATTTTGCCACATTAACGATGTTAGAGACTTTCAATGCGGGGAGAATGCTATGCGCTTTGACAATGTAACACAATGTATTCGTATGAAAGTGTGACATTTAGCTTCCCCTCTAGCTCTCCTCTCCCAGATCAGATCACTGCAGACGAGTAGTAGTTATTTCATGTATGAAGAGAAGAACATAGAGAATAAATAAATAACGTGGATGCAGAAGGTATGTTTCGTTCTTTTATCTTGGTTATTTAAGTGATACTTCATTGCCGGTATAAAAGGAAGTGGTTTTTATAACGACAGATTTAGGTAAAGCTGGCAGTGATATTTTGTATCTTCACCATAATTCATTTAGTCATAAATGCATTGAGTGAATTGAGGTATTCGGTGTAGGATAAGGTACATGTATCATTATAGTGATGACGCGCAGTATTCGTGATTATACTACTATAAGAACATTTTTAAAACATTCGATAACACTTATACTATCACGTTCTCTAATATAAGAGGGATTTTGTTTGGGTTCATATGGCAAGGAATTAGAAAACGCAAGACATTTTATTTGGCTATTGAGTTTTGTTGCTGGATGTGTAGAAGGCGATATCCATCGCTACAATTGAGGTATATCGAAACAGACACTGATAAAGAATATGAAGGTGTGTATTTTTAGGTATTTTTTAGTTTTTGTGTATTTGTTTGTAAAGATTAGTGTTTGTTGAAGTGTATTTGGGTGGGAAATTGAGTATCAGTGTCGTCTGCGAAAGTATCGCACGGGGCAACTAGTTATACATATTATATATTATAGATATTACTGAAGATATAGAAAAATATATCAATTGTACAAAAAATTGTGCATTTTTTTGTTTAAAAAATTCTAAAAGTTATGAATCCTTGAATTTAAAAAATCAGCATCACTAGAAGAGAAACGTAAGCTTGTAAATATAGACTAAAAATATTTAAATTAAACGTGGTTGGAGTCATGTCAACCAGCGAGGTATATTTCTCTTTTAAACATAATTTTTCATCCATATTTACTTTCACGTTTGAAGGTTTCAAAGGCTATTTATATTTCCATACTATTCTTTACGTTACTATAAACATTATCTGAAAACCTTTATTTATAACAAGAGAAGTATTTCTCACAAAGAAACCGCCGTAAATTCGGCTGGGAAAGGTATGTAAACCTATAACCGGATTATCAATAGAGTATTAGGATTATCTATTATTTTATTATGTGAATGAGTCAGTAACAAGGAAAAATTAACAAATGAAAATGAGTATAAGATACACTAGAAAACAACGCTTAGTTTCCTGCATACTCGGTTAGCACGGGCGCGTACTGCGGGGTTGCCTATACTCCGATTATGAATTTCTGTTCACGATGCACAGTGGGCTATAATCGAAAAAAGCTGGCCAAAAATACGAAAACTCTTTTCTTGAGTGCGGACCTCGAAACTTCGCATGATCGATTATGAATAAATCCTGCATACAACTATGAAGGTCATTTACGTTGGATCCTTCGCATTAGTCTGCACATGTTTCGCTCGGTTTACACATTCGCCCCTCAGGGCGAATGTGTAAACCGAGCCTTAGATTCAACCCGGTATGTAATTGAATTGCCGTATGTTACACCTCGTCTTTGTAAATGTCGCGAAAAAGCCGCAACTCGCAGAACGCGCCGTTTTTCGGTTACCTAGGACCGATTTCTCTATTTTCCTGGGGTCCCTACGTAAAAAAAATCACCAGGAAAATGGTGCCTGTAGATTAGGATGTACCTTCGTAAGGTGAATTGCTTGCATGCTGCAAGATAATTTTGAATAGTATAGAAGGCAAAGAAAAGCTGAGAATAGGGAGTATTAGAAAGCGCAAGTGGAGGCTTGCATCCGACATTGCATTGAAAATGGCTGATGATATAGCGCACGCTTCCATATAGAGTAAAACACGACTAAGATTTTTTTTGAGGGCCAAGTGAAACACTTGTATTGGGCTGGATAGCCATACCATCGTCAATATGAATTTTTATAAGAGGATTTCTAAGAGGGCACTTTTGCCATTTTGTAAAAAGGTAGGACGGCAAGGCGAAGGAAATGTTTGGAGGGGGTCGTCGAAATTCAATGGAAGTTTCTCGACTGAATAAAGTGTTACGGTTAAGCTTCCTCAGTAATTTCGAAGTCATCGCGTTCTTCCTTTTTCCTTCTCCATCCCTACAATTATCTGGAGGAAAGGAAAGCCACGCCCCCTACTGTCCTCTCCCTATTACAATGAACTGCTTCACACTCGTGCGTCAGACGTTGCTACCTGATTTTTGCGAATCTCTTTCACTCGTGCATTTTAGTTATAATTAGTCTAAATAGCCCCGCGCCCCACCTCCCTCGAGGATTTCATTCTCGGCTGCATTGATCTTTTTATGGTTGGGTCAAATATTTAGAGAAGAGGGATTGCTGAAGAATGTGTTCGAGGGAGGAATCTTAGGGAAAAGACCGAGGGGAAGACAAAGAAAAAAGTTGTTAAACGAAGTAAGATGTGGGATATGTTTCCAGGAATTGAAGGAGAGGGAATTAAATAGGGAATGTGAGGGCACATAAACCAACCGAAATGTAGAAAACTTATCAAAAAATATGTTGAAATGTTGGATTATATACGATTACTCTAAGTAGAATGTTTTCTGATTATGGGAAGCGTAAATGTAAGAATGAAAAGCCGTATATAAATGGCAGGGTAGTGAGGAGAATATATTTCAATTATTGAAACATGGGAAAGTGTTAAAGGAGTTGATATTGAAAGTACGCAAAAGCCTGCGTTGGATTGTAAATTAACAAGCAAAGTCCCCGTAAAAATGACGAAACTTAATTAAACTTATCTAATAATATATATTTCAATTTTTATACATCTGGTCCTTCAAAGGACCGTGAAATTAGCATGCGTGAATTACTATTCTATAAACAATCCATATTTTTAAATATTTTGTTGTTGATTTCTTCTTTAAGCTGTGCTCTTGTTTTCGTCAGATTATTAAGGGAGGATGGCGTAAAGTAAAATCACGATTTAATATGAATAAAAGGTTATTAAAATTGTAAAAATGGAGACATCTTAATAATTTTCACATTAATATGAGCTAAAGAAAGATTCAAGGCGTTTTAAAACTTTATTACGGTTGCGTACGACATCGAGGTTTTCGCTTATGGAGATTATAATATTACTTACGAAATCTGCTGAGAATGTTCATTCATTTCGACCATTTTCAGGCCGAGATTTGATATCACTGTACGATGAGGAAAACGACTTATTTAGCACAACAAACATAACCAAAAAAACAGTAAACTCAAATAAGAGACAAAGGTTTCTCCAATCGCCGGCAGCGGCCACCGTCCAGGGCAATTCTCCGGAAGCGGATAATCGTCCGGCGGCAACCAGTTACTCAGAATTCCCTTCTTCTCAGAATTCCCTTCAGTGAATAAAGAATTGAAATTCTAGGAGACAGTTCTCTTCTTCAGACTTTCCAATCATCCTCTGTATATTATTTTTAAAAAATACATGTTTGATGACCGGGGATTTTCTCCCTTATTACTCCACCAATGAATGACCATTTGAAGGTTAAGTGAAGAAAGTAGTTTTCAGGTTCCTGTTAAAAATAGTCAGACAAGTGAAAAATCTACCATTTGTTAAACAAATTGAATTAATACTTAAATCATCGCGTTGCGTTCTGGACGAAAAGATACCCGGGTTGCTATATACAAAATTTTTTTGATTTAGAATCGGAGAGAGATATCTATTCATGGTCTTAAAATGATCGATACGAGTTTCGCAACTTATATTATAGTCTTCTCGAACGAAGATCTCGCCGTCGTACGCAGCTATAACAATATTATAATAAACCTTGCAATTTCTGGGAGCAGATCGACAGTCACAGAAACACGAGCGCTTCAGAATACAAAGGTTTGTGTCTTACTTTTGACCGGTATTATAAATTTATGCTTAATATTCATATCATCTAAATTGTAATTTAAACTGAAGTGATGTTTAGCGGAATGGTGTTTATAATAAAACTTTTCCTTCCCTGTTAGGTTAGATACCATTTTGAATAGGAGATTCCTTGAATAAGAATAATTTTCATGCGTCGTCGTCATCCAGTGCTCAATGGATATCTTTGATTAATTGAATAACTCTGATTCAGTAAATGGTTTAGATGCAATTTCACTGCAGACGAGTAGTAATCATTTTTATATTTATGCGTGAAAAAATCTAGGAAATAAAACAACAAAATATACCTTCTGCATCCACCTTACGTATTTATCTTGATTATGTATGTTTAACCTGACGTTTTAAGTGACCCATCATTATCGGTATACAGACAGTTTACTTAAAGCTGTTAGTGATGTTTTTATTGTTGCCTAAAGCCGTTATAAATAAAATGTATACATCGTTATAGTGATGAAGCGTACTATTCATGATTATAATGCTGAAAGAAAGTTTTTAAAGCATTAATAACATTTGATATGTTATGAAAATCTCTCTTATAAGTTAGGGCTTCGTTTAGGTTCAAGGGGTAAGGCATTAGAAAACTAAAGACCTTGAGTTTGCCCATAGAGTTTCGTCACTGGATGTGTAGATAACGATATCTATTGCTACAATAGAGGTATACCGAAACGGACACTGATGCTGAATATGAAGGAGCGTATTTTAGGTATGTTTTAGTGTTTGTGTATTTATTTGTTGCGATTAGAGTGTTTCTTGGAATGTATTTGCCAGGGGAGATGGAGTATCAGTGTTCGTCTGCGAAATTTTCGCACAGGGAAACTAGTTTATTATGTTTCCATTCTCTCAAAGAGTATTTGATAGAGAATTAATAGTCATTATCGAGATTCCAATATTTTATTTATAGTAAAATTCTTTGGGTGACATGAGTGTTAATATATCGTAGAGATAATCAAGGTTGCATTTGGATGGAATTTTATAAATAATTTACCAGGAAGTTTGGACAAGAATTTCACTAACAAGAACTCTGAGGAACAGTGACATATTTAGAGGTCGGAACACCTGCAAGTTTGGCTGCTGCTACAGCCAAGTCGATGTTTGAATCAGATTCGGACACCGTTGAAGTCAAAACCCAGGAGTACTCTGCAAAGATAATTCATCATTATTATTATTTTATAAGATAGCATACTACTGTAAGTAATAACAATTTCCAGCAACCTAATTAGGAAGCTTCCATGAACTATATTGATATTGCATACGTACGTTTGTTAAACAATCCGAAATTCTGGCAGGAATATAAAACCATATAAGTTTTACCGGCTCCATCAGATGCTGCCACTACCATAGAAGTTGGTAAATGTGAAACTGTAACGCCTGCAAGTAAATATAAAAGGTTTATAAATTAATTCATACACAATTATAAAATCAGAAATTCCTGAAAAACGTACACGTGACGCACTCAACTTACAGATCATCGAAAAATGTATCTACAAAGATTTAATACTACACACATACTTCTTTCTTTTTAGGAAAAATTTGTATGAGGGTCAATAGTTGTTTCCTTCGTGCAAAAATCTACTAGTAGCAGAAGATTTATGTTTTACTCTCTAATGGATTTATTTACTAATGAATGTATCCCATCGGGAACACCAGATTGTCTCATGGTTTATTATTGATGTTTGAATTTCAAAATTTACTAAATATCCTTCATTGTTTTTATGATGCAAATTTTTAGTGCATCTCTTTTCCTTAATGTGAGGTCATATGATTATTATTATTATTATTATTATATATTATTATATTTCAGAATCATCAATTTTGGCAAAATATACGAACCTGTGGCACCCGTGAAAGTGGAATCAAACACGGTAAAATCAGTTGTTACTCTCTGGTTGATTGCACCAGTGATCGTGACAGTAGTCCCAGTGCTATAAAGAATGTTTAAGAGTGATAAATATCATAATTTTCATGAATAATGATTAGATGCTAAAATATATGCTTTTACTCTTATTTTTATGATTGAGTTGATACTCACATTGGTTTTTTTCCCGTTATGACCACAGAGTTAAGGTAGTTAGCTGCAGTGCTAGCGGTTGTGGCAGCTAATTTAAGACAGTTCAACCCAACATGATATGAGGGGAAACGTCGGTGAACATACCAGGTTAGAGACCCTGCTGTAGTTGCTCCAGTAAACTATTTAATAAAGATAAGGATTGATTTACAAATTATGTTAGAACATGTAAGAAGGAACGTAATAAATCTAAAATCCAGTAGTTCACCTTTGTATTTAGGAATTTTTAATGTACTTTCTTTAAAGTAATATTTATTTCCCTGTAGTAATCATAGCCTACTTCGGGCTCGCGAGAAACCGAAAAGAGCTGTTCATGATTGGTGAGAAGGGTAGTAACTGTTACTTTCCAAGGATTTCCTTCTTTAATAAAACTAATTCCACTAACATTACAGATTTTAACGTTATTTAATTGCGATTAATTAAGAAATAAGATGGAATATTTTTCGCTATGAATAATAAAAAAACCCAATGATAATGACGAGTTTTTCGAAAGGGAATATTCCTGAATCTAAAAGTTCCCTAACGTTTGCTTTCTATTATATAAAGACTTGATTTTATAATATAAACATGGAAAAACTTCAACTTTCTCACGAAAGCTGTCACCAAGCTGAATATTTCATGTGCAAAGAGACATTTGTCTTGCAAATTGGTATTCAGTTCATTCATTAGTGTAGTCACATCTTAAGCAAAGATCTGCCATCTAGTGCGTACCTGAGAACTCTAGAATGACTTTACCTCTCTTCTTACAGAATTCCTGAATCTGTGCTCTCAATGCCCATACTCTTTTATAAATAGAACCTTGGCATGACTGAGCCATCTCACAGCTGTCTGGTAGCTATGCCTATGTTCACTTTCATTCTCCTCCAGCAGTGCAACAAATCGTCTGCGTTTCAATCCCATTGCCCTGTTGAAATTTACTATCCTAGAAACAACATGGCTGAGTTTTAGCACCGACTTGCCCAGCAACTCGTGATGAATATAATGCAACATAATGTAATGCATTGCAAAAATATCAATATCTGTTCAGGATCCGTTTCAGCCACTGTATCTTGCATCCACATCAAAAGTCCGACCTTTTCCTTGTCAGATTTGGACAGCTATCGGTTCTGATACTTGACTTTGCTCCATTTTAATCCCAGGTTGTCCATGGATGCATTTATCACTTTTGGATTTGGATTTTGATGAACAAATCACTCCCCGTATTAGAACCATTAATGATCGAACATTTGCCAACTCTTCCATCATCTCAAAATTGATTGTTATCCCACGTAAAAAAATAAGAAAATGGGCTCTATCGCAGACATTACAGCCCTCGTCCAGAGCCAAGGAAAGTAATTTAAAATTATTATCTTTGTTTCACAGCGGAAGTTCCGAATTCCCGGCGATGTCTTTGACCCGTCTCAATATTCGCGTGGAGGGGGCACTTTTGCAAACGCTTCATTTTCTCTGGGCAAATTAGAGCTGCAAAGACCAACAAACATTCCACAAACTCCCAATCAGAGAATGGCTCACTGTTTATAGCAATTTTGTAGTACATTACGAGGCTGGCCCTGACGGCTGTATCTTGGATGACTGGTGCTTTATGAAAATCCTTGCTATCATTTCAGTTTCGCTAGCAAATATTCAAATGCCGGTGCCCGCTCTGTTTCCTTCAAGTTCTTTTATTTCTCTGTAAGTCTTGTAGCCACGATTCAAACTATAATGCTTAAACACAGTTGTCTATTCTCCACAAGCTAAGCACGCAGCTTTACCTTCAAATCCAGTAAATAGGTACAACAAAACTCGTTTAAGACGCTTCCGCTTATGATTTTATCCCCCTTAAGACGCGATTTCCTCCCGGTCCCTACCACACGAATTGCGTGGTAAAATACCACTTGAATGGCTGTGATCACCGCTCCAGACGCGAATTTTGCCCGTCCCTAGTTGCGCTACAACCCACTTTAACCGAATGTCTGCCTCATTTGACAGACGAACATTTTTCTACGTTATTCGTATCGTATCGCCGTTCTCTCTCCTCTTCTGCCTTGCTCTAAGGGGGTTCCTTTTGACCATCATGTTTCCTCTGACTTAATTCCTGAGAAGAAAAAGAAGGTATGGCGAAACAGAACAATCTGCATTCCACCTTCGGAGCCGATTTTAGCTCTAAGATAGGGCGAGAATTTCTCAATCACTCTTGTTCCATGTGGAAAGCTAGATAAAAAGTCACTACGGGGGTGTCCCTTGTTCGTAAACTCGAGTTCTAAAAATATCGAATTTGGCAGATTGGTAGTGCAGTGTTAGAGCGTCTTGCGGAGCCAGTGAGCCGAGGCAGCCTTTCACTGAATCGGTATGTAAAATATAATTCCTATTTAAGAATAATAACAAATATATCACGAAGAAAAACGTACGTTTTCGTTTCTCATTTATTGGTTCAAGTAGGTAAATTTTGTACGTTCGTAAACTGATTGATTAATGAAATTCAGAGTATTAGACGAGGTGTTGCAAAAATCAATCAGGGAACAAGTAAATAAGCTATATAATGCAAAGAAACCAGCATTACACATCCTTTTTATAACTATCCATTTTAAGACGCGGTTTTCGCTTGGTCTCCCCAGAAACGTCTTAAACGGGTTTCACTGTGTTTATAAGCCAATTCTTGGATAAAAACACTGTACTCTGCATTGATTTTTCTTTTCCTAACGTTAGCCAACATATTTAAGGGCTAAAAACTTGGCTGAGAGCTACTAGCTAACTAGCTCATAGCTATCGAACTCATTTGTTGAGAAGTTGAAGGTGCAAAAGCGCACTGAGCGGTAGACGCAAATGAAAAAAAAAAAACAAATAGTCACCTTCAAAATAAAAGAAGAGTTATATTTCGCCAACGTCCTTGATTTAGTGCACCAACCGTGTGTAATAGATGTCGTAGTTACACAGTTACTTTTGACTCCAATTTTCGAACGATCTTACGCTCACCGGTGGATTACCGGTTAGAGATTCAATTAGATGGCCGAGTCGTCCAATGCACAGGTTCTCCTTAGTCGTCACACTTGTATTTCTAACATATTATTAGGAAATTATTCCTCATTCCTTCATACATTTTTAAAGAAATAACATATGTTGACCATATGAGAAATAACAAATGATTTTTGGTAAAATTCTAAGAATTTTCTCTATGAATTTATGGTACACCGGCATGTGCAAATTTAAGATGTGCGGAACACACCGACTTTGGTAGTAAGCAAAAATATTATATATAGTCCATTTTATAAAATACAAGCACAATATGTTTAAATACTGCAAACTAACAGATGATAATTTTCTATGAAATCTTTGTCCGTAATGGACCTTCAAAGCTTTATTTGGTTAGGAAATGTAGGACGTAGGAATGAAAATTAAATAACTTTAGAAACCAGTATGAATCAAAAGGGCCAAAATTTTCTAGTCTTGGAAATCAACGTTAAAAAAATTACCCGAAGAACTTAGAAACAATCCGAGAACCATGTTGGCCGCATATGTCCAGTATTCCCTTCACTGATACATCTGAAAAGATCATTTTATTTCAGACGTTCAGGCATCCAAACTCGTGCTTAGAGGACTTTGTTTAATAAATATAAAATCGATATTTATTCACATTCCGGGATATGACTAACTAACTGTCGTGGAAGTGATGCAGAATAATTCTTGAAAATAGCTCCGATTCGATTTTATTTATGTTTATCACACATAATTTGGCATGTTAACAGGAGTCATGAGATAATTTTATGTATACGGACGAACGTTTTCTGTTGTTTGACATCAGAGCGCCATTTATTTTCTCCCGTGCAATTTGCGTGGAGAATATGGAGCTATGTTTGATGACCGACACATCAACTTTAAAACCTCGTAATAGTTGGAATTGTCGCTTCCACAATGTAATGAGTAGCTACCTCGCGACGTCTCCGGAAATGCCTCTTGGTTTGACACCAGCCAGTTTGAATTTTCGCATTAGCTATACAGCGGTAAGTGTTATTGATACAAAGCATATATAGAAGGATTTTATATAATTTTAGCATTTGCATTCACAATGACAAATAACTGGGTCAATCTCAATGACTTGCATTACCACTACTGAGGAGTGCTTATTTTTCTTCCCGTTATTAGGAATCGACAGTTGCACTTTCCTCCTCGGTGATTGAGGATGCAAGTTATTAAGATGCAACAACAGAAAATGGATGCCTAATTGGGACTTGAGGAGGTTTTTAGCAATAATCAGTCGTACAAAGAAATTTTCGTTGTGGCTTTTATTCTTGTAATGACTATCGTCATCTAGAGAGCTTAGTAAGTCGTAATCTAATGGTATTTATTCAATCGTTTTGATTTGTGATTTTGAAAATTGGGAAAATTGAGAAACAACGGGCACTTCAGAGAGTTATTGTCAAATCTCTTACCTCGCTCTTTGACTCTGCTTCTTATCGCGTTTACCCTCGATTTTTTTTAAATAGACTTTCCTTAATTCTGCAATCCAAGCCTCTGTCACTAGGCGTTTGGAACAATATCCTCCTAATCCTTTGTATCTTTAACTATATAATGACTGTGCGTCGGAAAAAGGGACTGTGATTGGCTTTTAGGAGAGCATTTCTTCATCAGCCTTTTTCGACGGCTTGCCACTAAAAACGTTTTACCTCTTCCTCATTTTACGATTGCAAACTTAGTACATACTTACGTATTTGATGTACTAGAAAAATGATTATATTTAATCGTGAAGGATAGAGCAATGTTTGAGTCTTAGGAAATTTTCGTAAATATCCTTATACCCGTGTGCCATTAGAGCTATGACGATTTCCATTTGTCAATTTTTTAATGTTTTCTAACCGTTTCGCCGATATGGTTTGCACAGTTTTTTCAAGGTCAAAATAACACAGTTACATCTTTGAAGCGTGGATTAGTGAGAAAAGAAACTTTTTATCAAATTATACACCGCAATGGCGATATAATTGCCAATAGCGTGCGAACGGGATTCCGGGAGTGGTAGCGTTAATAACAAATTCTTTGGTTGCTTCAAGAGGAAGAAGCAAGATAGACCTAACACAAAGAATGCAAAGTCACATCTCTTTCAGGTTATCTTTAAGTTGTAGTCCATTCACTGAAACGCAAGTCATATAACGAAGCGCGTAAGGGAACGACCAATTTTTTCCAACGGAACTTTGATTTATAATAATTCAAAATTCAACGCAATCGCTGCGAAGATGTCAGAAAATGAATTTATTATTGTAAATTTTTGTATTAAAATACGAAAGAAGAATAATAGAGAAAATTGCAAAGGGCTATATAGAAAAATACTCGCGAGATTAAAATATCAGTAGATTCAGTAGAAATGAAATAAATTCCTTTCTTCTTTCTGTAAGATATAAATCCTCCTAAAGAAGGTATAAATGAAGTCTTAGCAGATATTTAAAATTTTTCTACCTTTCTTCCAATGAATAAGAATTTTCCCTTGCTATTTGTCGACAGTTCAAGGTAAATTATTAAATTATGATAATCGTGACAAATAAACGATTCAGCATTACATGAATTTATTTTTGAGTCGGTTTCGTGCAGATAAGCAAATTAAGTTTTAAGTACCGCACGATAGCCCAAATCATTTTTTTAATCTACCATTAGTTTAGTTAGTTTTGTGCCCAATGCAATAACTTCTATTTTATGTACTTACTGGATTAACTGCTAGCGTACCCTGGGTAAGTGTTGGGCAGCTTCCAAAGCCGATGACATTCGCATTCGAGAACTGGCATTGAAGAGACAATAATATTGCTGCTCCAGCAATCTGGATAGCTTTTTCCTTGGATATGCTCATTTTCTACCTAAAGAAAAAATATGATTCCTTATTATTTTCTCCACTTATCAACCAAAAAGGACAATTAAGTTTTACGTATTTTATTGAGAATGATGGATATTAAATCACTTCTAAGGAAAACGTACTGTTGGAATTCTACGAATTTAACTTCATTTATGCTAATCGCCAAATAATTTTTTTGGAAAACATTTCAACGAATAGTCCCTTCTACCACTCCATTCTCATTACTGACAAAGAAGTATCTTTGGTCATCCCTTATCCAATGAGCAGGATTTGTTTCGTCTTAGGACTGGATACGTTTTTGTAATTCTTGTCTTCGAGTCTTTAGTATTTACTTACTGTATGTGATGTAAAAAATACGGAAAGAAATTTTGATACAGTTGACTATTAATTTTAGACTTCTATGCGGAAGAAAACCCTACGAAAGCAATATCGTCTTTGGGAAGATTCGAGCTCGATCCAAGCAATCAATAAAATATTTTCACGGTGGCACTAGGATTAGATTTGCCATATCGCAAGGCTATATATTGTTTCGATCATTGCAATTTGTAAACAGGAACGGTTCCACCGATTTCTCAAGATAAACATTTGTAATGAGCGAGAAGATTGCGTTTAGTTATTGAAATACGTGGTTCAGATTGGGCAGAATAATAAGTCGTGGATATGAAACAGAGTAGCTTAAAGCCGATAGGACCGAAACCACCAATCACTGCTAGGGCTCATACCCGATCGGATACGGCCGATTCCTTTAATATCGATCGAAAAACAACGTTTTAACTGCCATATCATCGTCATCTGCATCGTGATCGCAGCGATAACCCACATGAGCGGACGAATGACGGAACTCTCATCCATGACACCAGTTATGTCGTCCTCGATAACATAGCTAACGCAGAAAAAGTTATTGAAGAAGTTCCAGAGTTACCCTTCCGGAAACGACCCTTTTTCAAGCGCTGTCAGTTTTTTTTCAGACTAGTATTTTCATTTCTCCAAAAAACATTTAGCTTTAATGCAAGTGCTATAAATTCTAACTCTCTATTTTTTTAATTGCTGAACCTTATATCAAAGAGCCAGCTGCGTCAAGATCGAAGAGAACTAGCGGGGTAGAAACGACGCCAGTTGTCAGCGTACGAATGGGATCCACGGAGGAACCGTAAAAAATTATTCAGACATTAATCCTAGCTGTTGGAGGTTCTATACCAGAAAGCCCCAAAAATCGGGATTTTCCCATAAGAATACATTTCGCGAATATTTGGGAACTATTTTGAGGCACTTCTGGCTAGGATAAAAAATTCAAATTCGTGGAATTAGAAGATTCCGCTGTCTTCCTTATTAACTATGATGGAAATGTCATCAAATGTGCCTGGGTTCGACCCCAGCTGAGTGTTCTACCTTTTCCTGCTTAGTATTCTACCTTTTCAAATATATTACGGCGATTTTTAAGAATTTTCTCCTTTACCGATGACGTGGAAACGTAAATCCTTGCATTTGAACGGAGGTCATATATAGATTTAATGCAAGCAGTTTACCTTTTACTTGATGATCCTTTGTTCGCTACCAGAGCGCTATTGACTCTCTAAGATTCATTTTATATGGGGATAACGGAATCTTATTTTAGTTCTTTCCCGAAGCGATGTCGTCGTGAAACTTAGGATACAGTTTAAGATGCTATTACCAATTAGAAATATGTAATGTCTTCTTAGGAAAAAATTCTGGGTCGGACACCGAGCAGTGTTATAAGGAGTACCAAATTATTTTATATATTTATCGAGAGAAATATATGACCAAAAAATTGAACAGAAGTGATGAATATGTTTCATAAAGGCAGTTTCTTTTTCCTAAATGATCCTCAGTTCGACGGCAGGACATCATTTGTACTCTATCATACATTTTAAAGGGGGAAATGGAATTACGTTTGAGGATCTTCCCCATATGCTATGGACTTGGAATCCTGTATTCCGTTAGAAGGGTCCTTTCCTGAACATAATGTGCAACCCTTCTTCCCAAGTGGTTTCCCAGGGCCGACACTAGGACGGTTATATGATCCTGTTTGTTATTCACTTTGATGAAGTGTAGGATACTATTGTAAGCATTTCCATACAATTTTATTTCTTTTTTTAGAGAAAAGATGCGTTTTCTTGAGGAAGAAAAAGCTTTGAAATATTTTTACGGCTTAGAACAATTTCAGCTCAGTTTATTAACCCACCTGGCGCGCGCCCCTAAGGTATTCCCGGCATTCATTATTGTATCATCTAATTTTTCGCACTCGAATTAATTCTAGTAATTTTTCCTACAGCACCTTGGTGTTTCATTATTATCTGTAAATTTGTTAATTTAATTCTCCCATATAATGGCTCCCGATTAGCCATGGGGGCAGCCTGTTGGACTTTGATGAATGCGTCTCGGGTGGGAGCCCTCGTGCGTTGTGAACTTAGTTGTCGAAGCAGTTTTACCACTACTTTCCCATTTAGGGAAGATATTAAATATGTTTATGACGCATTTCCCGGGAAGATAGAAAATCATGATCCGGGATGTGAACAGCAATCATGAACATGTATCACAAAAACAGTTTACCGCTTCCCTGATGGTCCCTGGTTCGACGCTATGACTCCATTCCATACCAAACCGTATATACTTAGACAAGAGATGAATATATTGCATGACATATCGTATTTCTCGAAATAAATAAAATGGAACATTCAAAGCTTAAAAAGAGGTAATACAGTTTCTAATATTTGTAATTCTGTGAAATGATTCTATTCTATTTCCCAAAATCTTGGACTGTATATATTTTCATAACCTATAAATATAATTAGAATTTGCCCTTCAGTTGAATTCCTCTTTGAAAAGTAGTGTGGTCTTCAATTCGATTATTCTCTTAAATGAGGTAAAAATAGAAACCCTGCCTATTAGTACTATCATTGTGAAAAGTGCTTCAACAACTGAGGTCATTTCGCACGTGGGCTCCCACCGGGAATCGAACCCGGGACCGCTTTCGTTGGAGTCGAACTCGCTACCCATATGCCTGTCCGGGAGCCACCGTACCTATTGAATTTTTATTACGTGAAAAAAATGTTCACATGTATGCAATAAAAACGGAGTTTAGAACCAAGTAAGTTAAATTGATTATAACTAAAATTATGTAAAATGTTTAAAAAGTTTTTTTCAAGATGTTTAAAGTGTTATAGTTGATAGTATTATTTGTATGCATTTAGTTCATTTCATATTTATATATTAATACGATGATCGTCTAAAGGAAGTGATAATGCAGGAGCTTCAAGATTTCAAACTGAAATGCAGGTTGATTGTAAACTAAGACGAATCTATAAACAATGATCAGTTTATAAGTATTTAACGAATACTTTCGTTGTGAAACTTTTTTTAAGTTCGTACGCTGATTCTTTTGATTAAACTTTCACTGAGGAAACAGCCTGCAAATGTTTGAAATGAACTTTAAATTCGTTCATTCTGAGATCACTCTGACAATTGGGAAAAAAAACTGGAGACTAAAATATCACGCATATAAAAAAGTTTCATCATTCGGAGATGTCCATCTTTTTTTAGCGTGGAAGTTTTCAAAATTAAAAACTTCTTTTTTTTAATTTAAGGTAAAAATACACAATCACGTGAACTCAAAATTACAATAAAGGAAACCTGAACTGCTCTCTTATTGTTAACGGGAAGATCACGTTCATAAGTTCTATACCGCTTACCACTTAAATTTCTCTTGCGGAACCAGTAGACAGCCGATGCACTGATATTAGGAACTACGTTATTATGAACTCCTCGATCAGCTATGATACGCGATGCTAACTAATCTACATCTACATGAATACCCTGCAAGCCGCCTACTACATTTTTTAGTAGATCTACTACATTTTTTTACAAAAAATAGCATTTAAAGCCTTTCTTGGGTATGAGTTCGTGAGGATATTGTCTTGTATACTCCTTCGTAATAAGAGATCTTACTCCGTCTTTCGCCGATTAGTGCTTAAGAAAATAGTATCAATTGGACTTTGATGATGCAAAACAGGCTTACCATACTTCAATCCTCAAGGAATTTATGTGAGCATGCATTTGGTTTGTACTGTAAATATATTGGCAAGATATAAGTAATAGTGTGCATGAAAATATATAAGAAAAATGTGAATATAAAATGTTTAAGAGTTATGGTTTAGGCTGCCACCTGACTTAAGTCATGCAGTATCTACATCTACATCTACATGAATAATCTGCAAGCCGCCTTTCGGCGTGTGGCAGGTTGTGTAAACACCAATCGTTTGAGCTACTTTTTTAGCCTATTACTATCGCGTTTTTTTCGCGGAAAGAATGAGTTCTTAAAATGACTTGTTCTAGCGTATTTTTCTCTTATTTTGCTCTCATTATCGGATCGGCCGATGTAACAGGGGGGACGCATAATATCAACTACGTCATGGGAAAATGTGCTTTCTCTAAATTTGTTAAAAAGTTGCAACCTAGCTTCTAACCGCCTTTCTTTTAATGATGCCCATCCTGCATCTGAGAGCATCTTCGTGACGCTTACCGTTTTCTCGTAGCATTTTTTAACGAAACGTATCGCTTTGCGCTGAATTTTTCTCAAGTTCGCGGGTACCCGTTTCATCCGCTGGGTCCCATATACTTGCCGCGTATTCAAGATGGGGCCTGACCAAGGAGAAATAACATCGTTCTCTAACTTTCTCATCGCATCTACCGACAATACGCTTTATGAAGCCGAGCTTTTTACTAGCTTTACCGCAGATTTTACGAATGTGAGTGCTCCAATTTAAATTATTGGTAAGAGTTACCCCAAGATACACAACTGATTCTGCTACATTTATGACTAATCCATTTATTACGTATGGGTAATTATGACGCAATTCTTTCTTTTCGAAGAAATTAACTACGGAGCATTTACTCACATTGAGATCAAGTTCCCATTTTTCGCACCACTTTTGAATTGTTATTAAATCATTAGATAAAGAAATACGGCCGTCATCGTTAGACATTTCTCTATATATGACCGAGTCACCCGCGAATATCCTAACATTGCTATCCATCTCTTCACTCAAGTCATTGATATATATTAGGAACAGAAGAGGTCCAATTACGCTTCCCTGAGATACGCCTGTGGTAACTATCACTCTGTTCGAAATAACGCCATCAAGTACTACTTGTTGTTCCTGTTCGTAAAGAAAGTCCTTAACCCAGTCAATTACTTCTTTATTAATTCCCGCTAATTTTAATTTGTAAATTAACTTGTAGTGGGGACTCTGTCGAAAGCCTTCTTAAAATCGAGGAAAATTGCGTCTACTTGCTTTCTACTCTCGGCAGATTTTAAGATGTCGTGAACGAATAGCGCAAGTTGTGTTTCGCACGATCGCGACTTTCTGAAACCGTGCTGGCTCTTACTGAGGAAACGGTTACTGTCTAAAAATCTCATGAGCGAGCTGACAACGATATGTTCCATAACTTTTCCTGATAGCGAAGTTAATGAGATGGGTCTATAATTTCCTGGATCATCTTTTAACCCACTCTTAAAAACAGGCGTGACATTTGCCAATTTCCAATCTGTCGGAACATGACCTTCGTTTATTGACTTGGAAAATATAATTTTGAGGTACGGGGCAACGCTCTCTGCCAGTTCTCTTAATACTCTAGCCGGGATACCTTCTGGACCCGGCGACTTACTCGGCTTAATTTTACGTAAGAGTTTAATGATCTCATCTTCGGTAAAGGATATACTCGGCATCGACACGGATGTATTAATCTCCTGGAGAGTGTCTGTCGTACTATCGGACGTGAATACGCTTCGATAAAAGTCGTTTAGAATGTTCGCTTTCTTCTTCGAATCGCTAGTTAAATTATCTTCACTATCTCTTAGTGAGCTTACTGATTGAGTCTTTCCCTGGACCTCTCTAACGTGAGACCAGAAAGCCTTAGGGTCCTCGTCCAGTCTCTCCCCTAGAAATTTTGTTTTAAATTACGGAGGGCGTTACTCATAACTCTCTTGGTGTCGGATTTCGCTTTCTTGTGTTTCTCTAACAAAAGTGATATCGCTGGACACAAATCAGGCTGATCTTTACTCTCTAAAGCCTTTACTTTTCCGTGTAGTGCTCTCTGTTTACGAAGAGCCTTTCTAACCTCGCTGTTGTACAGTCACTTACAAAAAAAAGTTACCACTAAAGGATGCAACCCGCTGAACAGACATGAAGCTCGATGAGAGCGAGTCTATGAGCGGCTCTGCTTTTAGCGCGCGTTTCGTCTTCCTCCTTACGCATGTTTTGAGGCTTGTTTGACGTTATTATCTTTAAAGACTGGCTAAAATTCATTCATTTGGATGCTGTATAAGCAATATAGTATTATAAAGGAACTAAAATCGGATTTTTCTTAAATCGGCTCAAATCTCACGCATACTTCACTCTTCTTTAAAAAAATCCGACAAGAAATACTTTAGTTGCCCATATTTCCTGCTTATGTATAAATTCTCATCAATGGAGGTTTGGAAAGGACTCCATTATTTTTCTTCATGCTCTACATGCCCGCAGGACGAACTTTTCCGTAAAAAAATAATAAATAATAGGGCTTAAATAAATGATAAATAAGAGAAAATGCAATACTATGAATTATGTCAAAAGAAGGGGAAATTAGAGAAAACGTAATTAGAATAGAAATGGAGTAACAGTGAAAGAATACATTAACCCTTCTAAATCCGCTTACAGGGATGATTTTGTTTCGCGTAATAGCGAACACATCGGATGAATAAGACGTTCTATGCGTTATTTCTCTGTTGGATAATATTTCTAAACGAGATTAGTGAAACCGTATTGAATATATTTTTAATTATTTCGTTGATATTCATTTCATCTCTCCAGATACATATCATCATGACTGAATGGAAGAACCTTAAATGAGTTTCGATACTTGATAAAGAGAGGGAAATGAACGCTATTTTTTCACCCTAAGCCGTGCCGTCCTATGGGTGCATCGCACCCGGGCAAGTAGGATGCCATGGGTATTATCCATAAATAGGAAAATTACAACTAAAACACCTACAAATTACGTCGATCTATTTAATGCAATATATTTTAATTTATATATTTAATCCACTGACGACCAGATTACAATAAAGCGATAGTGGGTGAGGTGAGGGTGAGCCCTGGCGCTGAAGTTGTTGGTGGTAGTTTTGGTAAAAGTTTTTTCGTAGAAATTACGCCCGGAATCACGTGTGGGATTAAGTGGAGAAAGATTAGCAGATAATGGAATGGCTAGGGAGTAGCAGGTAGGCGAAAGGGGTTCACTGAATTCTGCCTATGCTGATCTCGGAAAGAATAGCGAGGTCTAAGGAGTAAGCAGCGGGGGAAGAGATGGGGTCAATGGGATACCAGCCGTGAAGGTCCATTTTAGAACGTAGTATTTCTAGGAAGTAATCAATGAATATGCATTTTCGAGAACCTTCTCCCAAAAGCATCTGGGTTTTCCACACCTTTTCGTCCATTCTAATCGATGAAATCTCAGAAACGCTGAGTTCTTCACTCGAGAGGTGCATTGCTACAACATTTCACTTATTATAAAGTATATTTTCATGCAAATAAAAAAACTTTGTAAATTCCATACAGATATATTAAAGGCAACTAGTTTCGTCTATAGGAAATCATCAGGCACTGAAATATCGAAAATGAGAAAGACCGAGAGGAACAAGGAGGTGTGGTGGGAAAAACCGGGAATTATCAACGGAAAAGGGCTGAGGGGATGAGAAAGGAGGGGAGGACTTGTGGAAGAGGTATTCGTTGGTAAGAATTTTGTCCACCCCCACGCGCCGGGATGGGCATTCATTGCAACGGTGTTCGTACACCCCGCTGAGAGAGTCGCTGGGTCTTCTATCTTTGTGGTGGCCGATGGCTCTCCGCAGATTCCAGGGGACATTGAAAGCCGCTCTCAGGTCATTAGGAAGCATGTGTCCCAATCTATAGGATGAGAGGATATTTGGTTTTCTCCTCAAGAGTTTATCCACCATATCTGGGCTGTATCCGTTATTTATAGCAATCTGTTTGATAATTAAAACTTCTTTAGTCTAAAGGGAATTGGCGGGTGACATTGGGATGTGGGTGGGTCATACTGTGGAAAGCGGGTAACTTCTGGGAAAAAGGATGGGAGGAATGAGAGGGGATGGTGAGGTCAGAATAGGTGGGTTTTCTGGAGGGAGTTGAGATGATGTCTGACAGACAGACAGAACTAGTTGCCGATTAATTTATTTACGTGGAATTTACAAAGTGTTTTTTTCTTTGCATGATGGCACCATTCCACAAAGTTAGGCTGTGAAATGTCAATTTTAATAATATATCTTCTTTGTATACCAAACTATTATACGTCGATTTCTCATTCTTTTACTCATAGATATAGATTACTCATAAATGCCTCTTCTTACGGTGTGACCGAGGTTATAGGACACTGCGGAGTTCTTCCTTATCGCTTAATTTCTGTCTAGCTCTATTCCAAATCATTTTCTATTACACTCCTTGCCGTAAACGGATTGAATACTTTTCTATGTGCACCACTGCTCGGATTTTTATTTTTAATTTTCGAAGAATAACCTTTGTAAAATTCTTTTTTAATCCAAATAACACTTAACAAGTTATAATCGTTACCATTACTCATTACTCATATGAATATGGTATTAAAACCTAATGAATTATATTGCATTTGCACTGAAGTGGCAAGCATGATTTTTTCTGATTCAATAAATGCACTAATCATAATTGATGCTAGATTTTCATTTTAAATATGTTTACCGGAAAATTCCTTAAAAATATAATTTTCTGTTATTCTACAACATGTTATTAGCAATGAAAATTTAAATTATTATATACATATGGATGTCTGCGTTATCCTGAGACTCGTTTATACAGCTGATTATCTTCGCAAGTTCCTTTCAACGGGTTTGTTTATAATTTTATTTAATTTAATCAACCCTTTATTAGGCGAGGTTAGGCCCGAGTGGGCCTCTCTTCCACCTAACCTCGTATGAAGTTACATCGCTATAAAGATTCAAAATAATAATAAGAGAATAAAAAAAGAGAAAGGAAAAAAAACGGAAAAGAAAGATTTGATTTGCGGGAAAAAACCTCTATAACTGAAGGTGTTTATATATAGAATCTCAAAGCTTGCCGCATTCCCTTAAAAATTCTACTTTCTTTCCGTACCTTGCCCCCTCTTGTCATCGTTGCCCAGGGCAACCCCCGGCTCGCATGATCTCCTTCTGGCTTTGGTAAAATATGTAAGCGTTTCTACCAGAGAAGTTCATCCAAGAAGAAGGAAAGAGACTTCTAAAATTTCTGCAGGTCATAAACAGCCCTCAACTTTATTGCTGTTTTCCTCCCCCAGATAAAGGGGGAGGGGGAGAGTCCTTGCCCGTCCTTCACTACCCACTCCATTTTTCCCTGAAATGGTCGGCACGGCTTCGGAGCACAGTCGTGAAAATTTCTGAAAAAGTTTACTCTACCATTCATCCCCTCAGATGTTCCTAACGCCTTATATTAAAATGCAATTGGTAATTTCAATCTGTGATTTATCGCAAGAACTAGCTAGCAAGACGCAACGTGCCCAGAATGCGTCTGTTTGATTTATAATTAACTTGAAAAAGTATGACCATACTTCCGATACGTTTAAGAAAATATCTTGGATTAGACTAGAACATTGTCAAAGAATTCATGTTGTAACGCCAGGTTTCAGGGTCTTGCAAGCACAAACTGCGGAATATCTCTTTTCTAAAATTTTAGCTTGGAATATATTCACGATTGCTATACTACATGCAAAAAATCTAAAGTAAAACTATATCTAAAAAACAACTTTAAAAATCACCAAATTAATCCATTCCGACCTCCGAATCGCTATAATATTACTCTGCCATGTTAATGTCACTAAAAAATCGCTTTAAATAAGTTATTTTAACAACAATAACGAAAACGAATCCTTTCAAACGCTCAACGTGGACCTGCATAGCAGACAACGTCCTCCATCTTTATTTTCGCTCTCTCTCTCTCTCTTCTGGAGGCTCGCTCGCCCGAAACGAGGGGTCTATTGGACGAGTTGCCCCTTGCAAGTGGTAACTTTTTTTTGTAAGTGACTGTACCATCTAGGTTCGCAATCGTTTTTGGAGTATTTCGAGGGTATATAACGGTCTATGTATTTATGCATTGACTCGACGAAAATTTTCCAGGTTTCTTCGGTAGGCATATTAGTTACACGTGGCTCGAAATAATAAAATGTGTTCAATGATGCCTTGAAGCCCTCAAAATTCGCTTTGGTGTATAGATAAATCTTACGTTTAGGTCTCTTAAATTTGTTTAATTTCATATAGATGTCTATGTATACGCCCTTGTGATCGCCAAGCCCTTCATCAATAGAGATACTCTTTAATCTCTCTGGAACGTTAATTAACAAAAGATTGAACCTCGAAATTCAAGTCCTCAAAAGAACTTAGAATCTCCTTAGACGAACGGGAGCAGGCGTCGCACAGTGGGACCAAATCGGAAAAAGCTGGCCAAAAATCAATTTTTCAACTTTTGAAAATTTTTTTTGGTAATTATATTATTGTTATCCACCCTAAGGACTACGAAATCCACCTACACTTGAATTTTTTTAGTCCGGAATTTAGCGACAATAACCGGTCAAAGTTAGGAAAAAAGTGCTGTTGACGGCCGTGGTAATTTTTCACATTAAAATGCCTGAAATGTACGTCGACAGGCTGTGTTTTACAGGCAGTAATAAGCATTTTAACGTATATGGTGCTTAAATATAGTATATATATATCTGAGAACAAACATCTCTATTTTCATACATTTATAAAACATATTTAAACAATTAATATTAATATTTCATTGCAAAATGCACCTAATTTTTCGATAAAAAGCAATAAATCTTTACCATCGAGACTTACTGACAGCGAGGTTTTAGCACAGAGATATAGTATGATGTTTGTACATTAGGAAACAAAAGAAAATTCTTGCTGATACTTGCAATCTTGGCGTTTCTAGTAAGTTTTCAGTCGCACGGCGCCCCGACTCTTTCCTCCAGCGCGCGGTACCTATCGGGAGAAATGTCTCCTCTTTTGAGTTATAATTCATAAATTACGGAGTAAACTTCATGAATTGTGTGACTTAACGTTTTTTCAATTCTGTTGTTCTGTCCTTTCACACATCAGCCCTCTATAATTTCTGCTTTACCCTTAACTACCCAACCATCGCCCTGTACAGACTGGTCTTGATACAGAGGGATGGAAAATGACTGCTTCTTCCCACTTCACGCCCTCGCTTACTCCATTGCGTAACTTAATAAGTGGTCAAAGTATCTCGGATTATCCCTTAACCTCGCAGACGTTTACACACGGAAATATAGAACTAGAGGCGAAAATGTTCAGTTTGTCTCGTGATCTAGACGGATCACAGCTATTTTGCTGATATATCAGCACAGTATTTAGGCGAGGAGAACTTCATTATAAGATGAAGATATTTTAAACTTTATTTTGTTATTTTCGATGGAAAATTTTGTGCATTCTTTCGGATCGTCGATTGCCATTAAATTTTTAATGACAAATCCTCTAATCGTCTTCATAAATTAAATACTTTAAAATTTTAGCTGATTTGAAAGCAGTATGGAGAGTATAAACGTAACTCGTCTCGAACTGTATGATAAAATAATGGAAAAAAAAGGTGAGTCAGTGGAATTTAGGAGACCGCATATCCTAGAATATTGAAGAGCAAAATTCAGTTTGAATGGAGATAAAACTGCGAATAATACTCTAAAAGTATCCTTTCAAAAAATTTCTTCCATCATTATTTATTAAGGTGGAACTAAAGCTTTCGATGTGACTACATTTTTCAAAAAAAAATACGAAAAGTGGCTTAAGTAAGACATTCTACTTCCATCAACAGCATACAAATACCTGCCGTCTACTTCCAATATCGGTGAGTGGGTAACGAACTTCATTTATGTTCAGTATTAAATTCCAAATTGCATTGGCGACATGCGACGTATATGCTTATGAATGTTTACTATAGGGTTGCCTGTACTATAGGAATTCTCTGGTGGCCGACCAATAAAACATTTTGAAAGTTCATGTCAGCGATCAAAACGGAGATAAACAGAAGATCTAAGGGCTACAACTTCCGCTGCTGAAATACCTTTCGCTGCATCGATGAAAAACTCTCAGAAGACGCAATGGAGGCGAGAAAAGGATATTCGTCGCTTTAGAAAGTAGAATTTGAGAAAATATTCCAGGTTGGCAGTTAATGATGACCTTATCCGAAGGTTGTTTTTAACTTCTGATTCAAATTTTTTATTTCTAGCTTGCATGAACTACATGAACTAATTGTAAGAAGAAAATGAGAGAATTGGATGCGAATTTATACAAACTTTTGCTTTTAAATGAAACAGAAAATAAGTTATCAACTGAGGGAAGTGACGAGTCGGAAGATGAGAATTCTCCGTTTTCGATTTCACATGAAAATTAAATACACGCGTTTTTTTTCCTTTTAGTTCTTTTATATGAAGGTTTACGATTTCTTAATTCTTATAAATAAGTTTCCATTTTTATTTTAGAAATATGAAAAATAATATTATTTATTACAGCAAATGCTCTCGGTTTAATCGTATTTTTAATATTTCCATAGTTATTTCATCCGTATTTAGCATAGATACGGCAAAAATGATGCAAACATTGAACTTAGGAGGTCATAATTACCCTAGTATGACATTCTCAGACAATTCTAATCATATTTACTATTTTTGGCCAGCTTTTTCCGATTTGGTCCCACTGTGCGTCGTTGACACCGACGTAGGCTACCACCCGCAGGCTAGAGCAACTCGTACCCGACACCGCCGCACAAACCGCACCCGTGACCTGGGCCTCTTGCCCTGAGGGTACACACCAGGATGTAACCCTCAAGTCACCTCCCTCCTGTTCTGCCCTTCTCCTAAAAGGAGGCACTATCCGCTTCCGCACCCTATAAGTATAATTCCCTTCCCCTCCCGACTTCCCTCGGGCGCAGCTACTACGGAGGGAGGAGGCGTAGGCTTGGTGTCCCGAATCTGCTCATCGCCACTTAGCAGTACTAAGAACCTATTGCGGGTGGGAGTAGGGTTCGGCGTCACCTCCCCAGTGCCCTTACCAGCCCGCGTTGCTCCTCCGCTCCTCGTAACCACCCTCCACTCGGGCTCCAGGAATGTGGCCGACCCCGAATGACTGGCAGTGGGCCGCCCCTTCCCCCCGACAGTCCACCCCGCGTTGACTCTCGGCGTTGGCCGAGTCATCGGCGCGGGATACGCCGCCGCGAAGTTGGGCCTCCCACTTCCACTCATCGGAGCGATCCCACTCCTAAGAATCCACGCTTGGAGCTCCCTGATCGTACCCTCACAGATCTGTGCATTGCCGAGTTTTCACCCGTGAGCATTTTTGAAACTGCCATTATTCTCTTACAATCCAACATAAAATACTGATTTTTCTTCCATTGCTCATTGTATCATCTGATTGCATAAATGCTACATGAGATTAATTTTAGAGCAACCAAATCTTAGTAAAAAATTATTAATTATACTTGTCCGAATCCGTAGCTTCGCGTAAAGGCGACCCGGCGCGAGGCTAACTTGTTCGCTTACGGCAAATTACATTTTCGAGTTTTTCCCCCGTAAGCCCTCCATACTGACTGGAATCTTGAAACGGACAATAGAAAGTCAGTTTCTGCTTCGCTCGAGCGTACTCCCAAGGCGGACCTGTAGGAAGCCATCCTAATGCTAATGACTCTACGGCTCTGCTCGTAAAATTACAATTTACTAACCGCTGTTTTTTACCTGAGACGCAAGGGTGTCCTTACTACTGAAACTCGCAAAAAGGGAGAAAAGCACTTACGTAAGGCTTTAAAACTAAAGGAGAGAAAATGTATTTGGTGGTACTAACGTGAAGTAAACACGTGTAACAGACAGATATATGCGAGAAAGTTTAAGTAAAAATGAGTCTGCTAACGCGGTTTAAGAATGGAAGGTAACAATGAAACGGAAATACACTCCTAAATCAAATAATTAGTAAACCTAAATTGTTAGCAGTGAGAAATCAAGCTACAAATCAAGAGGTAGTACCACTGAAAACAAACAGGCAAAATGAAGAAACACTGATAAAATAAAAGATATAAAAAATAATAAGATTAAGGTAGCCTTCGCTCTACTCAGCACTTCTCTACAAGTAATTTATTGCTCAGCAGGACGGGGCAGTGGATCGAAAATCACCGGCTACTGGTGGGTCGGTTGGCCGAGAGGTAGGCACTCCTTTCATCTCAGAGAACAGGTAAAGACTCTGAACCAATTAAGGAAGTATAGTTATATTAAATAGCACACGTCCCAACTTAAATACTAAGATACTGATTTATTCAGTGAGAACTATCTTCCGTCTCTTTGATATTTGTAAATGACGTCGGCGAAGTCGAGCTGCTTAAGGGAACTCCTAAATGGTTGTATGTTCCTGCGAGTTGTCACTGCAAAGTGTTCTTAACTGCAAGTGCTAAAATTTCACAAAATTGCCTCCTGTTCATAAGTCCGCCAATATGTCATTAATTCTTACCCTTGATTATAATTAGCGTACGTATCCTGTGTATTTTATATGAGAGTGAATAAGCTCGGATTCAACAGTCGAATTAGTCCTCAAGGGGACTGGATATTTGTAGACTCAAAATTTAATAACATTTTCTTTTATTTTATTTGGTTACGCAAAGCCCAGTTTTGCAAGATAATGATATTGCACGAACAATATAAGATTCTGTATTTAATTTACATTCTTTTTTGAAAGGTTCAATTGCGAAATTTTCTTCATAATTTAATATTCAAAAGAAATAAAGCCTGCAACCGATAAATATGTATTATACATGTATGTGTTTTGGACATATTTTTTCTAGCGTGGGGTTCAACCAGGTTCTTAAAAGTATGTAAAAAGGATTTAGATTTAGATTTAGATGAGTACCTCGCAAGCCGCCAATGGCGTATGGCAGGGGCAGGATCTTATTATCTGCCCAGGGAGGACATTTAACAATCTGTAAGCAGTGTAACTTTAGGCTCCCGAGGTCTTAGCGTAAAGAGATATATAATGTAAACACACACATACTAAATTTCTACCTTATATATATTAATGATAGATTAAGTGTAAAGCGAATAAACAGTTGCTGCCTATATGAATGGTATTGAGAGCGATATGTGGATAACTACAAGAGAAATGTAAGGAAAAAAAATTACGTACCTTACATGAGACGTTCTGAGTTTAGAGTATCCTCTGCCGTCGTGATAGCGGCTTTTATATATACTCTATTCGCAGTCTCCTCGGAGCCATTTGAGAAACCATCTGGACGCATGCGCAGAATTTGATTATTTTTTGAACGCTTCAAATGTCTTATTAGGAAACGTGCATCGCTCGAGGGAAAATATTACTTGGCATAAACTGTCCAATCATCGGAGGGATGTGACTATAAGTCGAAAAACTTAATAATAGTTTCCATCAGCTATCGTGCAATATTAATGTGCCTAGAAAAACTGATGAATGTACCGAGTTGATGTCATTGATCCCCCCTATACAGGAATGAGAGAATCAATCACGGAGTCCAGGGGAAGTTGGTTCCAATTCATTATATTTTTCATGACAGGACTATGCCTTCTCTTTAGCGTCCTTGAGCGGTTTCTCTAGGAGATGTTTCCTTGAGACCCCATTTCGAAATGTTTCTATTTTAGTAATCATAACAAAAATATTTCAGTCGATAGTAGAAGGATATTCCTGCGGAGTAACATGCATAATTTTTCTTATAAAAATATTTACTGAAAGATTATTTTAGTTTACCAAGCGTTGCCAGATCTTGTGAGTGTTATGAGAATGACTGGGAACTGTAGATGACATATTTAGTTCATCCGAATGCGGTTGCGTCTCGGACAATTGTGTATCGTAATTTTAGGTAAAAGTGGTTTACGACCTTCGGGCAATAGCGCTATGATGCGTCTATGATAATTGCGTTCCGGAAATTCGCAACCTTAGGTCTTTTGCAGCTCCCAGACGTTTGCGTCCCGGACAATTATGGCCCTAGGACATCTGGAGTTTTGCAACATTACCATGCTGGAACATGTGAAGTTTCACATTGAATTGACAAGTATGTTAACAAAATATATTTAATAATTCTAATATTTACTAAAACGTTTGACTTGAGAAAGCATCTGAATTTTCATTGTAAAATTATGAATTCTGTATTACTCCTGCATATATCTGTCAATTATGAAAGGATATTCTATTATTTTTAAGGCTTGAGGATTAAGGAATATAATTTACTTGTATGCATTTATAATGAACAAAAATTTACTCAAGAGAAACTCCTCTATAATTGACATTAGAGGCAAATTTAATTCATCCTGAAAAAATGAAATATAATTTGTCATCGGATCCGAGTAAATTTTTTTCACTCTTTTGTAAACAAACATCTTTTTTATTTTGCATAAAATTACCATTCAAATGTGAAATTGGTTGCTGATAAAAGATCTCTTAATCTATATGCTGAGTTCACCATTTTATTAATGAATATGATCCTTTGAATAATCATTTTCGAATTATGTATTCCAGAAAGTGAGCGAAAAGTAAATCACGTACGTAGATATTTGTCCATATATGCTATGTACGAATTCTACAGAAAGGTGAAAAATGTCATTTATGATGGAGTGGAGACTTGGCACTGATGTTGATAATAAAGGGATATTTAATTTTTATCAGATCATCCACGTTCGTGCCCGTGGAACTTGGAGTAGAAAAGCAGGTGGAATGAGACATTTCATTAAATATCATATAGAATGTTCTTTTTAAAATTTCTATGTATGGCAAAATGCATATCAATGAAGCCTTAAATGTTGATGCTGCTACAAAGAAGCCATCGTTGGTGCTCATTTGTTATAATTTAATTAGTTTTAATTTAATATATTTTTTTAAACTAATAGTTTTAATTAATAATTTTTTCACTTGTTCCGATATTTTCATGATCTTTGACAAACATGAATGTTTTGAATGGTCAAGACTTTTAATCAATCTTAAGCAGTAATCTGACTGTTTAAGTTACAGATATAGTCTATGCATAATGGTAATTATATATATTAAATTCAAAAATATTGTTTATATCATTGCTGAAATTCGCAGAGAATTGCTCATTGTTCAAACGCAAAGCTTTGCTTGTTTGGGCTCTAAAAGCTTCGTTTGCCATTCACCAAAAAAGATATTTTTATCACAAGATATTGAAGTTAACAGAAATGTATTGGACTAAATTTCTTCCCTTTCATTCCAATTCTATCAGGAAGAACCTAAGCAAGTGTGTCATTAATAGGAAAGAAGTTTCCTCTGGACAACAGACGTTCACTGTATTAAGAATAGCCGTTGTCAGACCTGGAGGGAAAAATCCGCTCATGTCAGTGGGCACACCAGACCCCGCTGTCCCTTTTCACATTGCCTAAAGTCACCCATAGTGGGTGAATTTGATTCGATTTAAATTCCCTTCTCTAATCAGCTTGTCCTTATTAGCAGATTCGATCCATTGTAAATGCCTCTGTCATTTGCACATTTTTACAAGCTTAGTTCACAGCGCTTGGGAATAATACTTGCACCAAATGAAAGGCAATTTTATAATCTTTTAGTGTTAATAGTTTCTTTGGCCCAGGTAGAGAGTTGATTGACCGTGGAAAAAAATTCAGAAGAAGGTAACCATAAATAACGGCGCTATCTGCGATTCACGCCTTTTTATATAGTAAGGCCAAATTTTCGCTCTAGGGCTGGATACTCTAGGGCTGGATAGCTTTATAAAATCACACGCCGAGAAATATCAATGGAATGCAGATTCGGAAAATTTTCAAATACTCATAGCACTTCCCCACATCCATAACAATTGTGGGCGAGCTCTTAAGAAATTATGCTTCGTCAAAAGAATAGTCGGTAAAAGCGAAGAAAAAGTCCGCGGGCGATATTACTTTGCGCTAGTTAGGCCTCACCTCGGGGGTCTAGGACAACTCGCCGCGCGCCAAACTCGCCGCGGGCCCAACTCGCCGCGGGCCCAACTCGCCGCGGGCATATTTTAAATACGTTTAGAACTATGAAATTACCCGTTCTTCGCAAGGGTTTTAATTATCTAATATCATAGAAAGAAGAAACTAAGAGATCTGCTAAATTTTACGGTAAGACCATAGCACCACTTCATAGAAGCAATTAATCCTTGTTAACCCTTGATTGGTTTCGTGGGGTCGATATAACCCCAGGCGATAAACTTCCTTTGATAAAACGTAAGCTATTTAAGATATTTATATGCCAATTTTTTACTTATATAAATAATTTTGCACTATATTTATGATTTGATAATTTGTTAATTTTCAGAAACGAAAGGTATGCAATTAATGCGGTGTTAACAAATTACAATAATTAATTTAAGTAATTATATAATAACCATATTATTTATTTTTAGCGGCAATCTACAAAGTAAATATCAGGTGCAAAATGAAAAATAATATTTGGGAGTTAAAATATCCCCAGAATTTTGCTATACAATGCTATGACGAATCAATTTTGTTGATTTAACCGATAAAATGCATCATATTTTAGTAGTGTTACCATATCTACGAAATAAATGTAAATAATTATATAATTAACAGATCATGGTTTTTAAATGCCCTTATATTAAGTAATTCATTTGTAAGTACCATGTAAAGAACAAAATCAGATCATGCATACCAACTGATAATTACATACAAATCAACTTTTCATAAAAAGATTTCACAGAAAGATATTCCTTCCTAACTGATCTTTACGTAATACAGTAAACGTAATTAACCCTTAATTAGTCTCGTGGGGTGAATGTGACCCCAGGTGGTGTAAATCCCTCGGTAAAACAAAAACTAATCAAGATATTTTAACCAAATTTTGTTTTGAAAAGATTTTTTTACCTTCTTAAGATAATCTGAGAATTTAGCTAATTTTAAGCAATCAAAAGTAAGCAATTTTGGCAGTTTCACCAGATTTCCAAAAATAAATTTGAATAATTTTCAAACAGTATTTCAATACTTTTTAAGCGCCTATACATAACATAACTCATTGGTAAGTACCAGAAAAATAATGAACACCATATCTTGCATATAAGAGTATTTTGCATTATAGGTTCCGAAGCCTCGGCGATTCGAGGCCCGAAGCGGAATACGCTCTTTGATATAAAAGTCAAAAACTAAAGTTCTGTACAAGATATCGCATCAAAACAAACTGCAAATGAAAATTACAACATTTATCTCGATTTCTCTTGAGACAAGTTCTTCCTCACGTGAGAAACCAAAAGCTTTTAGGCGACGTATAAATTGGACTGCACGACGAATTTTTCTTGAGTTCCGTTCCAACTAAATAATTTTTTACTAAGGTGTGGTTACTTTGAAATTAATCTTACGTAATGTTTATGCATTCAGATGATACAGTGAGAAATTGAAGAAAAAATCAGCATTTTATGTTGAATTGTGAGAGAGAAACGGCAGTTTCAAAAATGTTCACGGGTGATCGGCAATTCATTCAATTTTTGCTTTTAACTTTGTTTTTTTTTCTATTAATGAATAAAATTTTCACTGTTGAGTCGAAAAAGTTATTTTTATTCAAATTTCATCGGAATTTAAGTTTGAATCGATAAATGTAAACTACGAATCTTAATTATACCCGTACGAATCCATAGCTCCACGTAAAAGCGAACCTGCGCGAGGCTAAATTCTTCACTTACGGCAAATTACATTGAGTTATTCCCCTGTAAGTTCTCCATACTGTCTGGAATTTTGAAACGTGCTATGATCGATCTGCCATGGTCGAAACCTCCTAACTGTAAGTTTCATACTGAAATATATCGAACATTCTATTTAATGGTTTTAAACCACGGAAATCGATTAGTAATATTTAAACATCGTAAAATCACTCCTTATCATTGTCACCAACCCATAAAATATATTATTTTATTAATACATGCTCTAAGATGCACTACAGTGGTAGGTCTATCGGCATAATCTTGCCTTTGGGAACTGATACCCCATTTTGTAATTGAATTTTAAAAAATATTAATTGTTGACAACAATTTTTAATAAATATATAACTATTATTATTTACAACAGATTTCAATATTTTTACTCAGGTTACTGCACCTTTGGTTGGAAAGCAGAAAGGAGATAAGGATACATTTGTATGAGACAATTAAAGCGGAAAATAATCAAATCCCGAATGTAATAAAGAATTAAAATTTACCATAATCTTACTCGTCAATAATGAAATATAAATGTTTATTTATTATAATGTGAAATATATGATAAGAATCGATTTCTCGTATTAGAAAAATGTTTTTTTCGTAATTGTGTTTGTCCTGATTTAAACATTGAGAAAATATTTAAAAAATTATTTTTATTAATTTGAAAACTGTGATTCTGAATGTTTAAAATGAGCAGAATAGTTATATTTATATAATATGAAAATATTAGGGAGAGATAGAAATATAGACCAAAATGTTTGTTTCGGAAATTATTTTTAGTTGGTGATCAGCATGATTTGATTTTTAGGGTTCATCGGTTAGACGGAGGAAAAAACTTTTAGTCTCAATCTCGCCCAAAAAAGACGATTATTATTATTATTAAATTAATTTCAACATTTTACTTACTAATGAATTACTTTACATATGGGCACTTGCAAAAGGCAGTAATATGTTTATTAAATAAAGATTTAATTTATTAAATTTGTAAATTTGTTAACTGCTAAAATTAAGTGCTTTTTATCAGTTGAATTGACAAAACTGGTTTGTCATATTATTATATAACAAAATTCTAGTAGTCCATTAACTCTCGATAGTATTTTTCATTCTGCGCCTGGTACTTACTATGAATTACTCATTACTGACTATGAATTAGTTCATTAATCATCGCTAAAAATAAATAATATGGTTATTATATAATTACTTAAATTAATTATTGTAATTTGTTAACACCGCATTAATTGCATACCTTTCGTTTCTGAAAATTAACAAATTATCAAATCATAAATATAGTGCAAAATTATTTATATAAGTAAAAAATTGGCATATAAATATCTTAAATAGCTTACGTTTTATCAAAGGAAGTTTATCGCCTGGGGTTATATCGACCCCACGAAACCAATCAAGGGTTAACAAGGATTAATTGCTTCTATGAAGTGGTGCTATGGTCTTACCGTAAAATTTAGCAGATCTCTTAGTTTCTTCTTTCTATGATATTAGATAATTAAAACCCTTACGAAGAACGGGTAATTTCATAGTTCTAAACGTATTTAAAATATACCCGCGGCGAGTTGTCCCCGCGGCGAGTTGGCCCCGCGGCGAGTTGGGTCCGCGGCGAGTTGGGCGCGCGGCGAGTTGGCGGCGGCGAGTCGGCGGCGGTGAGCTGGCGGCGGCGAGTTGAGCCATCCCTTCACCTCGGGTATGCATGCAGTGTATGGGACCCTGCTGAAAAGTGTTGTACTCGCGAGATAGAAAAGATAGAATGGAAGGCAATACGCTTTGTAAAAAATTTCTATGATAAATCGGTAAGTGTTACTCAGGTGCTTCAGGAGGCAGGATGGGAATCTTTAGAAGAAAGAATGCTCAATCAGAGATTTAAATTACTAGATAAATTTAGACAGAGCACGTTCATAGAAGATGTAGCCGATATTATGCGCCCTCCTTGCTATATAGGCCGTTCTGATACGGCGAGAAAGATCAGAGAAATAGATGCTAGAACCAGTCGATTCAAGAATTCATTTTTTCCGAGAACAACACGCGAAAATAATCGACTAGGAAAATAGAGTCATGGTGCTTGCACCCCCTGCCACACGCCGAAAGGCGGCTTGTAGGCTACATATGTAGATGTAGACGAGCACTGAAAAGGGGTGACTCTCGAATTTTTCCAGTGATTTCAATGAAACTTTCTGTGGTGGCGCAAGAAGTGGAGCATTGAAAATGCTTAACGGCACACATTGGGCTAGAATCGAAAAAAGCTGGCAAAAAATCCACCTTTGCAAATTTTTAATAATTAACAATTCAAAAATAGTACTTTTATCCTAAGATTCGCAGGAAAAAGAACTCTGTTGCTAAATTTACATTTACATTTAGACCCTGCAAAGCGCCACTGACTCATGGCAGGGGGTGTGAAGCTCGTTTTCATCTTATGCACCCTTCATTTCCTTTGTAAATTTAAATTAGAAACAGTTTTCCTACGAAAGAGATTGAAGAACTGAAAAAAGAGAAACCGAATGAAGTTCCTTTTCGAGAATGTAGTATTCATTCGATTCGAATCTAATAAAAATTCAATTCGTATGCTTCAGTTAATCTTCACAAAATGATAAATATCTTGTTTGTTTAAGTCACGAGTTAGATTTAACTGAAGAATTTCTGTTGTTAGAATCGATGATTGATCTTTACAAACTAATAGTAATCAATTCATCCGAATCCTTAGTGGTTTACTAGTTCCCTTTATTTAGCTTAGTTGTAAATCGATTTATTTTCTGCGGTATTTAATGGGCATCCTCTGCGATATGGATGCATAAATCCTACCTCCGCATTCCATTTTATATAGAATGAAATATCCCTGTATTGATTTTGGAAGAGACTCAGAAAAAAAATCTTACATCAATACTTTACAGCATCATAAGAAAAATCCAATTAAGAAAACACTTATGCGACCTCATGCAACGAATAATTAAAATGTCATTAAAGTGCAGCAAATTTGCCTTACATATTTTTCAAAGCCTAAATTTGCACCTTAACGCAAGTATGTTTGGTATCTTTTACAATAAAACAAAGAAATTAACGTGGAATATGCTTCAGATAAATGCAATAGCGTTCTTAATTTGAAAAGGTCTTTTAATTATTTTTACATCACATTTTGAGAGTTGAAGACACAGAAAAATCTTTCAATATGACCACCTGAAATTAAAGTTTGTTCTTTTCTCAGCCACTCACTGGTTTCAATGAAATTGCGGCTCTAGAAACCATGTAACGCCATTTTTCTTAGCTAGTGTTACTTCTGTTTTAAATAGTAAAAGTTTATCTTACCTAAGAAAGTCGTAAGCCATTATCCACTACGAAGAAATTCTTTTATTAGAGTAATATTTTTAGTTTATATGCCACGGAAAATGAAGCTAATCTAAAGTATTATGATACATTTTGGGAGATAATGTTTATTTGAAGTATTCACTGCAATAATTTTTATGTATAATGAGGAGGCTTACAATTACTGATGCACGACGTGTCTCAAACGGTTTAAAGGAGAAATCTGTGCGCGCAATGGAAATATACGTATATTGAAAAATAAAGTTAGTCAAACTTATTTCAAAAATTATTTTTCGTAGAGAAAAAGTAATTCCTAACTGTGAAGTGCAATGAACTCTATCATCCTTGCAAGAAAGATAAAGAAAGAAAAAATATTTTGAATGCAAATTTGGGAATTTGCAGCGATCACTTTGTATGTAACTTTGCTTTTCCCATTTCATAAACAAAGATGTTCTTGGTATCAATATCTACTTTATTTTATGATATTTTCTTCAATGCTTTCTTCAATCTTCCTGATAAAATTCTCGAAACAAATGTCCTGTAAATATCGAACCGAAACCCAGAGTGAATGGAAGAGAGTTTACATAAAAATGCGTTGAAAATGGAAAATAGTCGCCTGCTAATAGTCGCTTGCCTCGCGTAAGAAAAAACATTCAGCGGGAATTCATGCCCACCCCCCCCCCCAGGCAGTCACACGCGGGTCGGGAATATGACGGATATGTAAAGCACTCTGATAGAAAATATTTACCGATTGCGATGAAACCTGAAGTTCTTTAAAGAGAAATTACCATAGTCAAGTTTAGCGAGAAAAATTAGAAGACAGAATATTGGCGGGTGGGAATTCCGTGCGAATACGCGGGTTAACAAGCAGAAGTTTACAGAAAACGTTCCACATCGTGAATAAAACTTCAAAGCTGTTTCTTCCTCAAGAAAACCCATGTTTCCTCTTAGGAAGGGGAAAATATTGAAGGCAGTTTAACAATGGACATATTTTGACGGAATATAGTTTCTATTTGAAGGAAATTGATACCTTTCACCCGCTTACCGTAATTCAAATGAATTATAAATCGCAATTTGTGTTAATGTATTGAATCGTTTCGAAAGAAAGCACGCTTTTGCTTAAATTGGGTAGTGTAAATAAATCAACGGTATTCGGGCTGTTGTCACGCGATTTACTGCAGACTTATGTACCCCGTGAAAATTCTACTGTGGCATTTTTACCGCCAACGAAATTCCAGTGTGGCATATATTTATATTTACCGTGGCATTTTTACCTATCGAAAAGTGTAGCATTTTTACCGTGGCATTTTTACGTGTGTTATTTTTACCGTATACCCTGTAAATGATCGGCGAATAGTCTAACCTCACTCTTAATCTTATCCACCAGACCATTAATTAAAGTAAGGAACAGAATCGGCACACTGCCTGGCGGAACTCCGGGTACTAATGAAGATGACAATCTGAGTTCTCTAGACTATAATAACTAATTAACTAAGCTTATTATTTTTATTTTGACTCTTTGTCTAAATACTAGCTGAGCCCATAATATATTCATGCGCATATTATATTTAATCTTAAGACATAGTGAATCGCTTAATTCCTAATTATATATAGGGCAGTAATCCCAGCAACTGAACATGATAAGGAGGCCCACTACTTTAAAGTTATTATCGACGATTTAAACGCTCGTGTAGGTAAGCAAGAAGCATACGACCCAGTAGCAGGACACTACGGACAAGGCCAAAGAAACGAATGAGATCAACCCCCGATAGAATTTGTAGAATACACCAATATGTACATCACAAATACATATTTCAGAAAGAGTCCTAAAATAGAGTTGCCTTTAATAGGGCCCAAGGATATAATAAAATGAAATAGATTACGTATCGGTAAAGAAGCTCTACACAGTAAGAAACTGTGATGTTTTGAACAACTTCAGCAGCGAAAGTGACCACAGAATTGTACGGTGCAGAATATAATTGCCCTCGCAATGGAGCGTAAGAAGTTGGTTTTATGCAAAAAACATGAAATCAGCATCAGGAAACTGGAGAAAAACAAGAAAGAGTTCCAGCTGGAACTTAGAAACAGATTCAGACTACTCAATGGAGAAGAACTGAAATCCATGGGTTCCTTAAAGAAAATTCCTAAGTCATGGATTCCCCTAAAGAAGCATGTATAGATTCGAACCGGAGTCCTAAAAGTAATTAAAAAGTAGCCTATTTTTGCCCAGAAAGGAAATTTGACAATCTGTAAATAGTGCAAAATTTGGCTCCCGAATTCTTAGAGAATATGCGTATATCTTTATGCGAATAGACACTCACTACCTACCTACCTACCTACCGAAATGTTAATAAATACAATAGAAATATGAAGAAATAAAATAACGTACCTTATATGAGACGTTTTGAGATTAGAATATCCTCTGCCGTCTTGATAGCCTGTTTTATATATATAATCTATTCGTAGTGCCCCGGAGCCATTTGCGAGGGAAACCATCGGGACGCATGCGCAAAGTTTTGGTATTTTTTTTTCACATATTTTAAGAAACGTGCATCGCTTCGAAAGGAACTATTATTTGGCATGTTGTTACCTGTCTTCGAACGAGTTTGAGAATAGGTCGTTCTAGCTTAACCATAGTTTTTTCAACTATCACGTATATTACATGTGACTAGAAAAACTTAAAAATGGGTTGATTATCCCTGATTGAGTCAATCATGGAGTCCGGGTGAAGTCGTATGATTTGATTGTTTGTGATTGAAAATCTACTCCTTGACAGAATTATGCTTTCTCTTCCGTTTCCAATAACGGTTCCTCTTCAGAAGATTTATCCTTGAGATCACATTTCTAAATGTTTCTACGAAAGAAATCATAATAAAAATATTTTTGTAACAAATATGATATTTTTCTTTAGGACCATTCGTGTTTTATTTTTTTTCATTAATTATTCGTACTATCTGAACTAAAATTTTCGAATTATGCATTCCAAAAACGCGGTCAACGGGTTAATCTACCGTAAGTGATATGTCAATTCTTACTGCCTATTGAAATTTCATTAAAAGGTTAAAAAGTATCTTTTACGATGGAATGGAGACTTGATGATAAAGGGATGTTTGAAAATTCCAATATTATCGAAGCTGTTGCTCGTGGAACTTGCACTAGGAAAAGCAGGAGGAATGAGCTATTCCATTGAATGTCGGAAAGAAATGACCAATCACTTTTTTAAATTTCCCTGAATTTGCACGGTAAGATGCATATTAATGAAGCCTTAATATTGATGCTGCGGCATAGAAACTAACTTTGCTGCTCATTTATTAGTTTTCTGAATTTTTTCACTCATCAGTTCTTCCGAAACATTAATGGGATGTGGCAAACATGAATGTTTTGAATGGTCAAGACTTTTGATCAATCTTAAGCAGTAATCTGATTATTTAAGCTACACATATAGTGTATGCATCATGGTAATTATATGCACGAAATTTAAACATATTGTTTAAATTATTGCTTAAATTTTAGTGAATTTTTCATTCTTCATAAGCAAAGCTTGCTTGTATGGGAACCGAAAGCTTCGTTTGCTTTTCACCAAAAAAAGATATTTTTTAGTCATAGGATCATGAAATTGACGAAAATTTATTGCCTCGTATTGCTTAGTTTTTGTAATCCACTGAGGAAGAATCTAAAGAAGTGTGTCATTCATAGAAAAGAAGTCACGTCTGTTGTACAGACTTCCACTGTAGTGTATCTTGGGCCTCTTTCAGTCTGGACAGTATTTGTACTGTATCCTTCTTGAATCTTCGAATTTATTACAGGCTTCATACTCAAAGCCTGGGAATAAATCTCACACCTACAAATTTTAGAAGAAAGGTCATTTCATATTCTTTTACTGGCATTTTTTTCGTCTGCGTATAGAGAGAGAGAGTTGAATTCACCACGTAGGAGGATTCAAACCAAGATTCCAGTACAACGGTGCCTTCTGTGATTCATGGTTTTCTATAAGTCAAATTTTAATGTTAAACCTCAGGAAAAATTCAATAACATTTATTATCTGATTGTACAATTAAACTTTTGAAGGGCTCCCGGATAATCGGGTGGGCAACGCGTTCGACTTCGATGAAAGCGGTCCCGGGTTCGATTCAAGGTGGGAGCCCACGTGCGAACTGACCTCAGTTGTCGAAGAACTTTTCACAATATTATTACTACTAAACTTTTCAAGTGCAAACGTTGATATTTTGAAAATTTTACGCCGATAACCAACAACGTAATACATATACGGAAACTTTAAAAAGTTCGTAGCACTGAGACAACTTACATGCAACTCTGGATGAAATGGAATTTTCGTAACTTACACTATTTTTGTGCAATTACATTTTATAAGTCGCGAAATAGGACTTGCAAAACGCGCCGTTTTTTAGGTAACTTGCACCGATTACTCAAGTTTTCCCTGGCCCTTACGTAAAAAGTATTACGAGGAAAATGGTACCAGTGGATGAGGCTGTACCTTCATTAAACGAGTAAAAGTTGCTTTCATGCTAATTTTTGAATATTTACTCACAAAACACACTTTTACTATCTAAAGTGCTTACAAAAGCACCCCTAACATAATAAATACGAGTAATAACCCTCGTATATATAATCCTTGAGCGTATATTTATATAATACCAGTTAATTCCCCTGTCAAAAATGACTAAACTTAGATTATGAAATAAGCATAAATATCTGGTCCTTCTTGATTAAAAAGTGAAAATATTCCCTTTCAAACTTTAAATAACCATCGTGATAAAAACTGAAGATATGAATATTCACGGAAAGTTTAAGAATAAATTGCTAAAATATATTAAACCTAATATATGAGAATTACCTAAAAAAACTAAAGTATCAAGTTACCTAGAAATTTTTATGCTGTTTAGTACAATTAAAATCAAGTAATAGAAATTTAAAGCACCTAGAGCATAGGTTTTACTATATCGAAATATATATTGCTGAATTATCATTTTCAAAATTTTATAATATTTAATGCCTAATTGTCTGTCATTATCTGGTATGCTTAACTTAATCAGCCTTTTTTTAAATTATAACCTTTTATTGTGATAAAAAGAAAGGTCAAAAGATATCGAGTGGTTGGAGTGTCTCGTTCAAGTTTCCAAAATCCCAAACTATCCAAAGATTAATCGAAAACTTAATTCAAAGTGATTATAGTCCTGTTCATCAAAATTTTTTCCGGAAAATTAAGTTTCAGGTTTGCTAAAAATCTTGATAAGAAGAACTTTTCACAGCTTGCTTGTTTGAATACAGAGATTATTTACATAGTAAGCTTTTGTTTATTTTAAATACGCAAAAATACATTTATAATATCTCAATATATTTCCAATATTAACCTTTATTGCGTAGGTATTTCGGGCCATTACTTCTGATTTAGTTCTGTAAAAAGAAAAAAGTCTGCAATCGATAAAAATTAACATTACGTGTATTTCTTAAGGGAGGGGTTTTCGAGTCATCCAAGGATACTTTGAACAGACAGATATGAATATAGTGAATAGTCGGAAAGTGCACGAAATTATTGTCCCAATATTTCTCCCATGTAATTCTTATGCAAGTTTAATGAAATCTGATCAATAAATATACAAAAATTTTCCTAATTAGATTTGGCCTATTTTTAGAAGCTTCGCAATTTATTATATAAGATGATATAATTGACACTTGTGAATTAGCTAATTTTTGAATAGAGAAGAAGTCAGAGAGAAGCTCAGAATAGAGAGAATTGGAAAGTGCAAGTGGAGGCCTACAGCCGACATTGGATTGGAAATCTGATGATGACGATATACCGCACGCTTCCTTATGCCGGCTGGACAGCCATACCATCGTCAACATGAATTTTCATAATAGGATTTCTAAGAGGGCACTCTTACCATTTTGTAAAAAGGTAGGAAGGAAAGGCCAAGGAAATGTTTCGAGGGGTTTGTCAAAATTCAAGGGAGGCTTCTCAACTGAATAAAGTGTTACGGTTAAGTTTCCTCAGTGATTTCGAAGCCATCACGTTCTTCCTTTTGCCTTCTCCATCCCTACAATTATCTGGAGGAAAGGAAAGCCACGCCCCTTATGGTCCTCTTCCTATCACAATCAACTCTTTCACACTCACGCGTCGGACTTAGCTACCTCCATTCTACGAACCTCTTTCGTGCAGCTGTAGTTAGCCTAAATATCCCCACTCCATTCACTTCTACCTCCCTTTCCACCAAATGAAAGTTAATTTTACCCTTTTTTGGAGGTATTTTCTTCCCTTTGTAGATAGAGAATTGAATTCACTGTGAAGGAATATTGTATCCAAGTTGTACCCTTATAGCGGCGCTTTCTGCGATTCGTGCTTTTTCATAAGGCTAATTCAATATCTTCGGATCGTAGAAAAAATTAAACAGCAATTATAATATGATGGCACACTAAATGTTTTCAAGGGAGAAAATCTGGTGCTGGATATGATTTAAAATTTAAAATCGATAACCAGCAATAAGCGAGAACACACCTTTTTACAAAGCGGTCACATTAAGGGCAAGGTATCGTCATTTTCCGGCCAAGGTAAGGACCAAGCGGTCGATGAGGGAATTCATTTCGATCTGCTCCGATCTTTTCCCCGCGCTTCAACAGTCTCACTGAAGTATATAGTGATCGTCTCCTAGGTGTCGGCCGTCGTACATACATTGCTTCTTTCCGGCTGGGCGAGGAATATTTAACCTGGGGAGAGGTCACTTAACATTTATATTTTCAAAATTATCAAGAATTAATAACCGAATAGCATACAATAGCACGAATGTTTAAGAAGATATGTATTATGTGTAGGTACTCGAAAATTGTAATGAACAATGTAGTACATACTCGCATTTTTATACAAGAAGAATCAAGCTAGAATAAAGTCGGAGAGTTACACTAAACTAGCCAGATGAACTCATATAAACTCCAATTTTATTTAAATACTTATATGTGGTTAAAAATAATAATCAATACTTAGTTAATCAGGTCGAAAAAGGTCCTGAATTAGCCGCTTGAGATCGATATGACCCCAAATTTCTTTGGATGTCAAGAGCCTTAAATATAGATAAAATTTGTTTAACGTATCAAAAAAGAGTAGTCCTATAAACGACCACTTATAATATCTTTCACCTTGTAATCTTTTTAAAGGTTCATTTATATAAAAACACTGATATCCCATATTGCGAGTCTTTCTTATAGCCAATAATTTACTTATCAAATTTAGAGCTATGAACCTCGTGTCGTGTACATTTCGTATAAATGTGTATAGCATGTAGTCCAAAATATTGACAAAAGTTAGAAAAAAATCGCCAGATGGAGAGGAACTCACTTTTGGGAGAGCCTCAAAGTTTAGGGAGGAAAAGTTTTTAAAATTTCGTCTTCAAAATTTATATATTTTGTTTTCCGACGACACGCGTAAAATCAACTTATGACTATTTACAATCTGCAAATTTCTAAAACCACTCTGAATTAATAGACTTACCAAGGGATTAGTTACGATTATGTTAAAATAATCTCTAAGTTAATGATTTTAGAGCTATTTACCTTCCTTGAACAATTCAAAACTGATTTCAATGTTACCATCTTCGTAAATCAGGCCTGCTAAACTTCAGAATGAACCCATCACAAAGTATAAATAAGAAAGCTAGATAGTATGCAATTGCATGGAGTTTGAATGTAGTAAATTAGAGCAGATTTGAATGAGTGAGGATAAGCTAAGAATGAAAACAGCGAAATTTAATGGAAGCTATTATACCGCTGACTTTTAATAGAAATCATGGAAAAAAGATTTTTTCTTCTGATGAAAACGAAACCTATGTTAAAATGATAGTGAAAAAACTTATATCAAGGTGACATAATTAACAACCAACTTCTTAGCTTTTAGGTGATTTTACTCGAACTGCCAGAAAAACTTATTCGATAACGTTTTAAATGGAGGAATAAATGAGATACAAAATATTTTTACTAAAATAAAACTTCTCAGGAATATTCGAACATATCGACAAAAAATATTTTTTCGCGTAGGTTTTAGTGCAGACGGTATGATAAGTACATCCTAAATCCCTTAGAAAACATTAGATTTATTTTTCTAAAAGAGACCCCTTGTGTGAAGTGTCTCAATACTTAATATCATTGATATATTTATTATCTACCTATACTATAGATCTGCATAATAATGTATTTAAGTAAACGAATATAATTACATGGTACCTTCGCGATGGTGAATGAAAGATGAACATAATAGACAAACATTTATATCACATGTACTTAGAAGCAAATAACATATATAGAGACCGGGAAGTAAGTGTATATATATATATATATATATATATATATAAAATCAGAAAATTTACCTGATGTGATATTACTCTGCACTTAGATATTCCACGCGACAGCAAATGATGAAAGGAGCGGCTCCTGATAGCTTTTAGACACTTCCGCCATGAATATACACATACAGATGACCAGTATATCGGAAAAGATGCGAATTAATTTGAAGAAGGAAGCTAAGCGGTTGCAATGAACATGGCAATGCAGATTTGCATACTTTCGGATGCATTCTCGAGGTCACTTATTCTTGGGGCTTATAGAGGGAAACACATGCATCTTGTATTCCCTTAGAATTAAGGCGAATCATCCCAGAAAAAGTTACGATTTAATTTCAAGAGATGGCAGCACCGCTACCGTCAAATTTGTTTTCCTTCTCATTTGATAATGGTTAACCCGATTTTCGTTTAGTGAACGGTTAAATAAACTAAATAATAATAAAATATACGCAGACAAAAAATCAAAATTTACATTCCTTTTTTAACCATCTTTTTGACAAGAAAGGTTCTTATAAAGATGTAATAAATTTTTTTGGTGTAGTCAGTCTGAGGGGCTAATTTTTTAAAACACGTAGCAACTTTTATTTCTAAAATTGGATGTATAGTTCTTGCATTAGCATGCATTAAAGAAAATTGTAAAACGGCAATGCCGCAGCACACCGCCTAAAAATACGGACTCTCTGGATGTGAGGGTAAGCAGAGTTAAATGCCATGCGATACCTGCGTAATCTCATGTTAACTGATAACCGTCCTTGCCACCGGGGTCTTCCCTCGGAAGCCTTGGTATATTGTGCTTGGATGTTTTCCTCAGGCACCCTAAAATGTGCTGAGTATTGAGAGGGGAATATTTTTTATATAATAGAATAATTACAGAAATTGAAACTCTTCGCTGGAACTTTGAACGCACAAATATATCATTATCACGTATCACAATGCACGTAAATTTCATTTTGATCGATTGCAGATATTTTTTGTAGAATTAAATTTGTAATGATCTCCTACAATATCATCGAAATCTTTCTCGGTATACCTACCGTCGGATTTAACAATAAGATTTTCATCTTGCCTGCAATGAAAATTGTGCCAATTCGCTTAATTGAAATGTACTTTCCATAAATATATTAACTATATGTAATGCAAATAAATTTTCTTGCTCAATTAACATTAAGGAATTCAAAGTAAGGACGGATTTTCCTCCTCACATCTGTCAAAAAAGAAGTTGTAAGATACATTAAATATTGTTCTATCAAACGTACAGGTCGTTACCGATAGCTGAAAAATTCTGCCAAATTAAAATGTAGTAAATAATGTAAAGTAAAAATTAAAATGCTTAATTTCTTGAAATTTTAAATGTTGTTTTACGAAATGCGACAAATCGAAGAATTCGCAACTGATGTTTCATTCGATTAAACCTTTTCACTGACTTTATGAATAATTTGTGGCAGCAAAATAATAACTTCATCTGTTAACTTGGAAACAAAAAATATAAAAAACTATGGAACACGGTCTTGAAAGAATGAATGCAAATTTAGATATAAATTTCTTTCTACGGCGCCTAAATGTCAAAATAATTAAAACTGTCAATCATTATCGCTAGATAATATTTCAGAACTGTCTATTATATGACCGCTCTACACTTCTTATTTACATTAATATATTAATATGTTACCTTGCATTTTTTAATTTCGTAATTATTCCTCTACGTCGCTTTTTCTTCGCTGACATACGGAGAATTTTGGAGCCTTTGGTAGAATATCTCGAGCTCATTACCGAATATTCTTCAGACTAGGTTAGGTGGTCGAAAACGTGATAAGCATATGTTCTCAGAAACCAGACACCTCTGATTTGTTTTCGTTTAGAAGTTCATATTATCCTCTTGGGAGAAACCAATTCGAATGAGAGGGGTTTAGCGCGCGCTCCCGTCAAATGCACTTCCAGAGGCAGCGTTGCAACGTAGAATTGTTTTCTAGTACTTCTTTAAAACACTCTCCTGAACAAACGATATATTAATTTATTAATATAAAAATTGCAATGTGTTTTTTAAAAAATGCTCTACACTTTGACTACCGCTAATTTTTGAAAAAAGTTTTGATAAGAAAAAAATTGTTAATAAAAATCGCAATTTCAAAAGAATAAATTTCTTCTTGGGTATCCTCGATTTCTATGGTTATTTACAGTTAAAATCCACTTTTTGATTAAAAATTGAACGAACCATTCACGAATAAGAAGGAAAATAAATTTGGCTCATTTTGGTGCTGCCACGTGGGAGATTTTCTTGGAACTAATTCAGGCACGATTCGCCTTAAGAAAAAAGCTTAGGCAAAATCAACGATATGTATTTGTTCGAAAGCACAGCTGCAAAATAGTTAAAAGGCTCGTAAATAAGCCTCCCGGTCATTGGAACCTTCTGTTTCCAATACCTCTGGTTTCTGATGGGTTTGGGAATCCCAATATCTATGGCTTTCCAGTCATGGGACTATTACCGACTACCTCTCTTATCATAGTGAAAGATTGATGGCGCCCCCTCCTGAGAGGCGCCTGAGGCAGTTGCCTCGCCGCCTCACCCTTCGGTACGGCCTTGCTTGCAATCACCGATTTGGCGCAGGCAGCCGTTGGCGGAGTGATGTCACATATCATTAAATAACGAAAAGAAACGCAGTTAAACGCAGCTGATTTTTTTATATGTTCTCTTAAATATATATTCAAATCAAAAGTTACACTTCAGAACGCGGTGTAGAGGTGCTTTTTTAATTAATCAAAATCTTTTTCATTTACTAGGTATTGAAATTAAAGTAGAAATATACTGTTGTGCTCTGGGAATTTCATTCTCTTGTTGGAATTTTAAAATTCTTTCTTGGCTTATATATGCTCAAGATGGGTTTATTAGAAGTATTCCCAATAATTTATGATTCGTAATGAATAAGCATGACTTACCATTACAGAATTTTGAAGCATCTAAAACGGCCCCGTGTTCATTGGAGAGATTGATGAGGGCACTAGAAATATATGCATTGAAATTTAGCAAAGATAAACAGCAATTTCAAGCTGTTCAGTGCAATTTTATAACGATTATTTATTATCATACATACGAGAGAAAATGAAAATTGAAAATTTTGGGAATTCGCAGCTATCTTGTTTGTACTCGTTCTTTTGCCTCTCTTGTTTGAGAAAGATAAAAGTTCTTAAACTATAAATCTACTTCCATTTATGTTATTTTCTTTGATCTTATTAATTTTCCTTTTAAAAATTCTTGAAACATATATCCTGCCAATATTGAGGGGAATGCCGAGATTTATAATAAAAATGCATTGAAAAAGTAGTCACTGCTACTTGTCGTTATATTTGCGCAGGAAAAGACTTTCAGTGGGACAGTCTCTGAGAAAGTACTGAGTTTCGTTTCAGTGCAATTTAAAATCTCCATTTTCTACTATAAGAATTCAAATACGAACTTACATTGCGGAAGTTACGCCTCCGCACACACGGCAAAGATTTAAGTGGTTGATATACTAAAATATATTCAATCCATATTCTTTGGGAATCCTTTGTGAATATAATTTCTCTTTTATTGTTAACTATCAGTTTTATCCTACCCAGTTATCCTACCGAGTGCTTGGTGTCGAAACCAAGTTCGCATTCCTAAGACCATCAATTACTGATAGAAAGTTGTTTTACAACATTGATAATAGCTTTTTTTCAAGTCAAGACATTAATTTTAAATTTTTAATTTTGATTAAGAATATATACGGCAATATTGCATTAAGTTATTGTTCGATGCCTGTCTGTTATCTAACCCAGGCTAACAAGGAGGGACTCTCACTTTTCTCCGGGGATTTTGATGAAACTTTTTGCAGTGGTGCAGGAAGTAGAGTAATGAAAAAAAAATTAACGGCGTTTCTCTGAATGGGCCTTAGTTTCGCTGCGATAAATAATTGAAAATTGATAGCTGGAGTATAGGCAACCCTGCAATACACACCCGTGCTAGTCTAGTATGGAGGAAATAACGCATTGTTTTCTGGTATATCTTTCACCTTTTTTCAATTTCATTCGTTAATAATTTTCTTCTTATCTACTAATTGAATCATTAATAATAATAAATCGTAGACTAAATTAATAATCCCGTAAAGGAGTTACATCACTTTCCCGGCCGGATTTACAGTGATTAGCGGTATTTTTAAAATTTTTAGGGAAATACTCTTCTAGTAGGAGAAAACGGTGTTTCTGATATTTTTAGTATGAATATTAAGCATTGCATGGAAATATAAATAGCTTTTGAAACTTTAACTTGAAAGTAAATATAATGGATGAAAAACTATCCTCACTCATTTAATCAATTTCCTCACAATGTGAGGAAATAGATTAAATGAGTGAAATTGATTACCGAAAAATGGCTTACATTCATTTCTTTCGAGAAATGCTGAAATCGGATAAATAAAGAAATTAATATAAAGACAATGGTGTTTATTATAAAAACTTTTAGAAAGCAATCGCTATTTATGATTTTAAAATCCTAAATTACTTAAATGCAAGCTCCTTTTACGTTCTGAGGATAGTCGTTAACTACCTGAAATGGAAAAATATTCCTTACGAAGGTTACTTAACGGGATTACAAATTGAGCATACTATTTATTATTATTAATAAGTCAATAGTAAGTATCAAGGAAAGAATTTAACGATCGAAAAGAAAAATTTAATGACAAATATACCAGAGAACATTGCGTTCTTTCATGCATACTTGGCTAGCATGGGCGTGTATTGCGGGGTTGCCTATACCCCGATTATAAATTTTCAATTATTTATCGCAGCGAAACTAAGGCCCATTCCGAGAAACGCCGTTAATTTTTTTTTCATTACTCTACTTCCTGCACCACTGCAAAAAGTTTCATCAAAATCCCCGGACAAAAGTGAGAGTCTCTCCTTGTAAGTAGTGTAGACGTCTCCGCCCATGAAATTGTGGTTGCGACCCCTCTTACTTAACACTGAATTTCAAGTGGATATCATAACGGGGAGATCCTCAAAATTTCCTCCATTTAATTATGAATTAGAACTCAAATGGTGTCGAACCAGAGGCCGTGAGGGAAACGATAAATTACGTTTACAAAACATATTCCCTACTCTCATTAACATACCGGACTACGGACTTCAAGCTTCTTGGAATATGCTTCATGAAATGATTTGAAATTCCCTACAATTCATATGTGAGAATCAAGACCACCACCTGTCGAACCCTCAGCATTTCCGTAAGATTGGGATTAATATAACGAATTGAAAAGAAAGCCATCCCTGATGGGGAAGTTAGTAAAAGTTGCTTGTATACTGCAAGCTAAGTGTTGAATAGTTGCCAAAACATCCGATTAATTTCGGAAGTGCTTGCAAAAACATTTCCAAGTTCATCTCAATGTATATCATGACGGGAAAATGTTGGTTCCTGGTATCAAACCAAGGTCCATTACGGTAGACATCGCCGCCAATTAAGTTGCGGTAAAGTTCCTTCTGAGCGTATGCAGAATTTCAAGTCCATATCGTATCGATCAGTTCCTCAAACGTAATTCCGTATTCCCCATTTGATTGCATGGTAGAATCGAAATAGTGACCTGGCGATGAATCTAGGGCCATTAGGGTGAGGATGAACTCCATTTGCAAAACATATTTGCGATTACTGTTCACATGCTGGGATATAGATTTCTATCTTCTCATAATAATATTTGAATTTTCCTGCCGTAAATTTCGTTAATGAGAAATAAGAACGTCTTGTTTCGAACCCGAGACCTGTTTGTGAAAGATGATTATATAGTAATGTTAAGTAGGGACATCTATGGAATAAATAGGGAACCATTACCAAAGGGAAAGCTTCGTGAACCTATTATAAAAAGGAAATGCTGTATTCCTCCATAGGTAACGCGCGTGTTATCTACAAAAAAGAAGATAAGCTATCAAAAAAGAAACGGGTGTACCTAATGAAAAGACAAGAGTTAAGGTACCTCATCTTCATCACAGAATTAATTTCTTGATGTGTTTCTTTAACTGCCCAACTCAACTTTATTTTTGACTAATAAAGAAAATTTCTGCATGGAGAGTAACAAAATAACATGGATTTATTCATTAAGTTTATAGGTTACGAGTACAAACAATCTGCTGTTTTGGAAAATGAAAATTATATACTAATCTAGCACCGATCAGTAATAACTGATAGAACTATAGTTGCAAATATGATAGATATTACTCTCCCAAAAAAAATGGGAAAAGGGCACAATCAACATAGATGTAACGCATCCAAATACAAATCGATGGCAGCAGTCGTATAGCAGTAAATTAAACAAATATACAGAACTTGCTGAGAAGAAAAAAAAAAGATGAGACTACAAGACCAAGTTCTTCATTGTTACATTTGCTACTCCCGCAACAGACGTGGTCCCAAAAAACTTTGCAAATTCTTTCAAGAATTAATAGGGTGGGGCGGAACGGGTTAAAGTAAAGTCCGCGGCGCGACATCCCTTTGAGGGATAGGATACCTGAAGATGGCGCGATTTGCTGAAACCTAGGTCGTCAAGTATTAAATCTTGTGGTAATGTGTACAAGTCTGTTCTTATTTCTTCTTTCATCAGAGATAACCGAATTTACGGTCTCACGCTGTACAGCGAGATCGTGTGCATAAGTTATTTATACGCAGTAAACAATCATCAGCTTCTGGAGATGGATCGAACTCTATTTTCAGAGATTTCAGCTGCAGTTAGGGGAGATATTGTGGAGTTATTGGCTGACGCCTTTTCCTATCCTTTCGAAATGCCCAAACTGGCATTGCCCCTGTCATATTGGCCCAGCAGTTTTTCTTTACGCCCATCTTAATTCATTGTCCGGTAAAAATGATACGAGTATATCGGTGTGACGTGGCGTGGTATATCGTATATGTCCGTGTGACATGGCGGAAAGCTTTCATGATCACACGCAAAGAAAAACTCACTAAGTAGAGTCCACAAAAACTATTTATTACACGATCTAGGTTTCGTTACGGAGAAACATCATCCGGTCTGATGATCATTGTCTAGTAATTCTTGATCTTGTGTCTTTTTCACTCACCTTTATGTAATCAAATCTATCTACGTCAAATTTAAATCGTAAATTTCTCCTGAAAGACCCGCGTACCCTTCACATTCATCACATGCCTTTTTGTCTTCCCATATGCCCTTTTTTAAAATATCAAACCCAAGGGCAAAAACAAGTTCTACATTTTCATATTCCCACTGTTCTCTCAGTACTATCGTCGTCGTGAGCTACTGGTTAATGAGTGGCTAAGTCCTGAGTAGTTTCATATTTCTAAAAATTGATTTGATCTCTTTTACTCAGTCTCTCTATAAACACAATTGTAACACCCGCAATGCGATTCGCAATCGCATATACCTGCACCGTCAAACTTCATCTTGTAATCTACTTTAAGTCTCCCCTTCAAAAGTCTTCGGATTCAACGTGAGTGTAAATAGAATAAACTGAGAATAATTATATAGTATCAAGAGAAGAAGGAATTTACTCACCTCACATCCGGTGCCACAGCAATCAGGAAATAATTACGGAAGGGAATAAGAGAGAAGAAACATAATGATAACTAAAATTACGTACCCTCGATTGAAGAGATGATTTTGGAAAATTGGGCGAAAAATTCCATAACACGGCTTTCGCACCCGTAAGTGTTTTTGGGGTCAAGGGCGACTGAGGGCCTTATTTCTTAATCCTCGCCTCGTGCTGCAAGAGTGAATGAACTCCCGTTTCCCGGAGGGTGAGAACATATTCTAGGCGTATTATTCTCTTCCTCCTCAAAGCGATGGGGAAATTATAACCAAAGGTATACTAACCGCCCCATGTTAATTTTTTCTCTTCGTGTGGAGTACGAGACATTAGCCTTATACAGAAGCTGAGGGACATAAGGTTCACCAAGGCGGGTAAACAAGCCTTTTTCTTAGTGAAAGAAGGCGCTAATGGGTTTTTCTCGTATTTTTTTCCTTCCGCCCGAGACTGCTTCGAGATATCTTTCTTACTTCGTTATATTTGGATAAATTGTAGCTGTTGTTTCTAATTTCTGAATCACCTACTTATGATTGAAATAAAGAGTTTAGATAACTTGAAATGTATTCTTAAATGCCTTTCAGTGGTAATTAGTGTCAGCGCATGTTACGTCATCTTATAGATTGTCTCGATATTTCTCGTAATGGTTATTATTAGTGCGTCGTATTTTATTGTTCAATTTTAACCTTCGACACATTTTTATATTCCTATCATATCGTTTTCAATGGGGTCTAGGACAACTCGCCGCCGCCAGCTCGCCGCCGCCGACTCGCCGCCGCCAACTCGCCGCGGGCATATTTTAAATACGTTTAGAACTATGAAATTACTCTTTCTTCGAAAGGGTTTTAATTACCTAATATCATAGAAAGAAGAAACTAAGAGATCTGCTAAATTTTACGGTAAGACCATAGCACCACTTCATAGAAGCAATTAATCCTTGTTAACCCTTGATTGGTTTCGTGGGGTCGATATAACCCCAGGCAATATACTTCCTTTGATAAAACATAAGCTACTTAAGATATTTATATGCCAATTTTTTACTTTACTTATATAAATAATTTTGCACTACATTTATGATATGATAATTTCGTTAATTTTGAGAAACGAAAGGTATGCAATTAATGCGGTGTTAACAAATTACAATAATTAATTTAAGTAATTATATAATAAGCATATTATTTATTTTTAGCGGTGATCTACAAAGTAATTCAGCAGTAAATATTAGGTGCAAAATGAAAAATAATATTTGGGAGTTAAAATATCCCCAGAATTTTGCTATACAATGCTATGACGAATCAATTTTGTTGATTTAACCGATAAAATGCATCATATTTTAGTAGTGTTACCATATCTACGAAATAAATGTAAATAATTATATAATTAACAGATCATGGTTTTTAAGTGCCCTTATATTAAGTAATTCATTTGTAAGTACCATGTAAAGAACAAAATCAGATCATGCATACCAACTGATAATTACATACAAATCAACTTTTCATAAAAAGATTTCACAGAAAGATATTCCTTCCTAACTGATCATTACGTAATACAGTAAACGTAATTAACCCTTAATTAGTCTCGTGGGGTGAATGTGACCCCAGGTGGTGTAAATCCCTCGGTAAAACAAAAACTAATCAAGATATTTTAACCAAATTTTGTTTTGAAAAGATTTTTTTACCTTCTTAAGATAATCTGAGAATTTAGTTAATTTTAAGCAATCAAAAGTAAGCAATTTTGGCAGTTTCACCAGATTTCCAAAAATAAATTTGAATAATTTTCAAACAGTATTTCAATACTTTTTAAGCGCCTATACATAACATAACTCATAGGTAAGTACCAGAAAAATAATGAACACCATATCTTGCATATAAGAGTATTTTGCATTATAGGTTCCGAAGCCTCGGCGATTCGAGGCCCGAAGCGGAATACGCTCTTTGATATAAAAGTCAAAAACTAAAGTTCTGTACAAGATATCGCATCAAAACAAACTGCAAATGAAAATTACAACATTTATCTCGATTTCTCTTGAGACAAGTTCTTCCTCACGTGAGAAACCAAAAGCTTTTAGGCGACGTATAAATTGGACTGCACGACGAATTTTTCTTGAGTTCCGTTCCAACTAAATAATTTTTTACTAAGGTGTGGTTACTTTGAAATTAATCTTACGTAATGTTTATGCATTCAGATGATACAGTGAGAAATTGAAGAAAAAATCAGCATTTTATGTTGAATTGTGAGAGAGAAACGGCAGTTTCAAAAATGTTCACGGGTGATCGGCAATTCATTCAATTTTTGCTTTTAACTTTGTTTTTTTCTATTAATGAATAAAATTTTCACTGTTGAGTCGAAAAAGTTATTTTTATTCAAATTTCATCGGAATTTAAGTTTGAATCGATAAATGTAAACTACGAATCTTAATTATACCCGTACGAATCCATAGCTCCACGTAAAAGCGAACCTGCGCGAGGCTAAATTCTTCACTTACGGCAAATTACATTGAGTTATTCCCCTGTAAGTTCTCCATACTGACTGGAATTTTGAAACGTGCTATGATCGATCTGCCATGGTCGAAACCCCCTAACTGTAAGTTTCATACAGAAATATATCGAACATTCTATTTAATGGTTTTAAACCACGGAAATCGATTAGTAATATTTAAAAATCGTAAAATCACTCCTTATCATTGTCACCAACCCATAAAATATATTATTTTATTAATACATGCTCTACGATGCACTACAGTGGTAGGTCTATCGGCATAATCTTGCCTTTGGGAACTGATACCCCATTTTGTAATTGAATTTTAAAAAATATTAATTGTTGACAACAATTTTTAATAAATATATAACTATTATTATTTACAACAGATTTCAATATTTTTACTCAGGTTACTGCACCTTTGGTTGGAAAGCAGAAAGGAGATAAGGATACATTTGTATGAGACAATTAAAGCGGAAAATAATCAAATCCCGAATGTAATAAAGAATTAAAATTTACCATAATCTTACTCGTCAATAATGAAATATAAATGTTTATTTATTATAATGTGAAATATATGATAAGAATCGATTTCTCGTATTAGAAAAATGTTTTTTTCGTAATTGTGTTTGTCCTGATTTAAACATTGAGAAAATATTTAAAAAATTATTTTTATTAATTTGAAAACTGTGATTCTGAATTTTTAAAATGAGCAGAATAGTTATATTTATATAATATGAAAATATTAGGGAGAGATAGAAATATAGACCAAAATATTTGTTTCGGAAATTATTTTTAGTTGGTGATCAGCATGATTTGATTTTTAGAGTTCATCGGTTAGACGGAGGAAGAAACTTTTAGTCTCAATCTCGCCCAAAAAAGACGATTATTATTATTATTAAATTAATTTCAACATTTTACTTACTAATGAATTACTTTACATATGGGCACTTGCAAAAGGCAGTAATATGTTTATTAAATAAAGATTTAATTTATTAAATTTGTAAATTTGTTAACTGCTAAAATTAAGTGCTTTTTATCAGTGGAATTGACAAAACTGGTTTGTCATATCATTATATAGCAAAATTCTAGTAGTCCATTAACTCTCGATAGTATTTTTCATTCTGCGCCTGGTACTTACTATGAATTACTCATTACTGACTATGAATTAGTTCATTAATCACCGCTAAAAATAAATAATATGCTTATTAAATTATTATTTAAATTGATTTTTTTAATTTGTTAACACCGCATTAATTGCATACCTTTCGTTTCTCAAAATTAACGAAATTATCAGATCATAAATGTATTGCAAAATTGTTTATATAAGTAAAAAATTGGCATATAAATATCTTAAGTAGCTTATGTTTTATCAAAGGAAGTATATTGCCTGGGGTTATATCGACCCCACGAAACCAATCAAGGGTTAACAAGGATTAATTGCTTCTATGAAGTGGTGCTATGGTCTTACCGTAAAATTTAGCAGATCTCTTAGTTTCTTCTTTCTATGATATTAGGTAATTAAAACCCTTGCGAAGAAAGAGTAATTTCATAGTTCTAAACGTATTTAAAATATGCCCGCGGCGAGTTGTCCCCGCGGCGAGTTGGCCCCGCGGCGAGTTGGTCTCGCGGCGAGTTGGCCCCGCGGCGAGTTGGGTCCGCGGCGAGTTGGGCACGCGGCGAGTTGGCGGCGGCGAGTCGGCGGCGGCGAGCTGGCGGCGGCGAGTTGAGCCATTCCCTTTTCAATGCGTTTGAATGTACGCTGAATTTTATGAAGTGCTATATACTTTAATTTTTTATTTGAATTATATATTTTATTATCTCCTTTCCAATTTTTCGCATTTGAGATGTAATTGTACCACGTTGTTTTTTATTCGCTGATTCGTGGTAATTCTATCTTGCAGAGTAGATGTGTTATGCTTTCCTACAAAGAATGGCTTTTTCTAGGAATAATAGGTGAATTATTCTAGATCTTTTATCTCTCTTTTCATTTCATTTTAATATCTTGAACTTTATTCGGAATCAGCAAATTACTTCAGTCAGGTTTAAAAACCTTCGTGTCGCTGAAATTGTTTTATTGAACTTTGAACTCATCTTATTGCTACAAATTGGAAAATATAAATCTTTCTGAATGTTGATTCCATAATACTCTACCATAGAAATTACACTATAAAAAGACGGCTCAAAACACTCTACTATCAGTTTTATAGCGCTAATTTTTCCATTCCTCTGTTGCAAAGCAACCCGCGTCATTCGATAGACCAAAATTTGCTTACATTACATGTCTCACCGCCCTTCTCTCTCCTCTCCTACCTCGCCTTGTATCTTAGGGGATTCATTTTGATCCTCTTGTTTCGATGACTAATTTTGTGAAAATAAATGAAGATATCGCGAAGCAGAATCTTTATCCCACTGCGGGAGCCGATGCGAGGTCTGATAGAGATCTTCCTGAACAGTTTCGTTTCAGGGCAGGGCGTAAGATGGAATGTTCGCTGTTCCTTTCGCAGCAATCTCGATTTGCGTATATATCGAATGAACCAAATGTTAAACCAAGCGTTGAAGTTGAGTATAGTCTTGGAGATATTGGGCTCTGTGATTTCCTCTTTCAACTGCTGTTAAAAATTGCTATTCTGCCTTAATTACCTACGTTGTAAAAATTGCTTCATTGTAGAGTGAAGGACTATTATGAAGTAAGAAAGGAATATGCTCACTTTGTTCGAATAGCAGACTATTCTTTAAAAATATATAACGAGAAGGTGACCAGGGTTATACAACAAAGGTTTGTGGACTCTAGATATCTACACCTGTCGCGAAAAAAGCAAACTAAATAGTTAGCTTTCCGTTTTTGAGATTTGAGACACGAATTTAAAAATTAAAGATCCAAAATTACTTCCCTTTCAATTTATAATCAAAAAGAAATAAAACGTTATAATATCCCGGTTATAGCGCTATCCAGTCTATAATGCTGTTTCCGCTAGAATCTCTGGAAAGCGTTTTTACCGGGTTTTACTGTACATCTACTCCGAGAATTAATATGAATTAATTTTTTTAGAGATCGATCTTTATGGGTATTTCATCATAGTTTCCATTTTTATTTCATGATGTATTGAGAAAATAGAAAGATAATATTGTTATATAAAACTAAATATTCTTCTAAGAACCATTCTTGGATCTGAAATTTGGATTTATGTCACCCGATAAAATTGATTAATAACGTAGTATTGAATGTATCACTCAAATTAGGTATTCTGTAATTCGACTTAATGGTAAGTATTTCAAGCAATAATCTGCTAAATCTTACATTTTCATCCCTCAATCTTGCTCATAATATTATTGAAGCTACAAAGTAAGAGTGATAAGGAGTAACGGCACATAGGCTCTTTTGAATTCATTATTATGTAATTGAATACTTAATTCCGCCGTCGGAAATGACGGAAAACATATTGAATATTACATATATTGAATGATGCAAATTTATTATTACATATATATCTTATCCTTCAAAGCCAGAATGCGTAAATTAAATTTACGAATACATCTGTTAAAAATAGATGTATTCGTAGTAATTAGCAGTAGTATTTTTGTTGAAGCGATTCTAAATCATCTTAGCTCAACACGGAAGTTTATCGAAAACCCTGCCACACGGCAAAAGACAGCTTGCAGAAGAGTATTTCCGTACTAGAAGTAGTAGTCTACTGTTATAATATTTTAATTATTTTCATTCCGGAAATAACAAATCACATTCACCTTACATTTTCATTCAGGTGAGAGATATGCAAGATTTTCTGTTACTTGACGACTCGTTCGTCAAAGCCTCAAAGAGAACAATAATTCAAATAAGGAAGAAGTTAACTAACTGATTGTCATTCAGTTTCGTCTACCACGAAATATACTTGATATATATTTAAAATCAGAATATAATATTATAAACGTCTTCAACTTACCAGGCGGTGTACATACAATCTCTTGAATTCATAAAAGCAATTTTAGTTAACGTACTAAAACCATATTATATATCATATTAACTCAGCATGGTAGGATAAAGTCATTACTGATATACACCTTTGCATATCGTAGAAGCCAAATAGTGAAGAGCGCTCGCCTCCGTTGGTGGGCATTAGCGGATCGTATAGTTAAAGGGGTTTTCGTATGGTCGTTAGCACCGGATACTTTTTCCATTCCTTCTCGAGGTCTGATGGACTGAGTAAAAGGCAGCTTGAAAAAAAAGCTGAATAAAGGTCATTCACCCCTCGGCAACGACAAAAGTTGAATGAATGACGCTAATAACAGCTGTCAGTCCAGTTTTCTTGGTATAAAGAATAAGTATGAAAATCATTAAATAGGAATTGATTGCTTGTTTCATCTAAAAATATTTAAATGTTATAATGCGCCATGCTATTTTTCATTCTCCTTTACGTTCCACTTGACCCAATCGAGTAGTTGCCAATCTCAGCCTTTGATGAGTTTTTACTTTTCATAATCTGGTTTTTACTATTTTGTAAAAGTCATCTTTAAATATTAGGGAGCGTCAAGAACGAATCAAACGATTTTCTATCTCCCTATGGGAAACCCTGTTTCTGCTAATGAAGATTTTGGCAAACAAATGTGATTACAGAACGAATAATCTCTGTTAGCCATGCTTAACTGCATTACATTCGGCATCTCAGTGTAACGATATGACCCCGTTGATAAGACGGGGCATCGAAAATTAGGTATCCCTTCAAGAAACTTCCCGAAATTACAATTTCTGCATCACCGCTCTAATGCAAATTTCCGCCTCGGATGACCTCCCGCGGACCTCCAGCAAACCGTTGCAATACGTCATAGCATACTGGGGGAGTTTCCGCTTGTTTTGGGGATTGAAAACTGCAACTCCTGGAGTGGGAATGAAACTGTCGATTTCGGCGGAGATCCCGGCAATTAAAAATGCTACGTACCCAACAGGTTCGGATCGGAGGAAGACCGGTGATGGGATTGGAAGGATATTAGAATGCTCTCTTTGGTTTATTTTCGGAGGCTTCGGTTACGACAAAGCACGGAAAAGGATCGAACAATGCGGTAAGAGATGAAGCAAGGAAGAGGATGAGTTCTTCCTCTTCCTTTCAAGAGGTACAATCTGTGGGAAAGGGAGGGTGAGACGAAAAAAGAGGGTGGGTCCGGTGAAGGTCAAGACGGGGGGAATGGCTGGCTGGTCATTGACCCTCATCTGAGGAATCCAAAGTCATTACACCACCGAAAAGCAAAGCTTCACCTTCTCCAAAACAAACCTATTGATACAGGAGCGCTGGACAGTAGGCATTGTCCTGTTCCAGAGACTGATAAAGCGTGGGAACTTTCCAATCACTGTATCTCTTAAAATTTAATTAATTGAAGAGGAGCAAGTACTTCTTTTGGGGTGCGAGGGGAGACAATTCTGAGATGAGTAGATCTGAGCGACATACCTGTAACTTTGCCGAAAGCGGTTCTGGGTTCGAACCCCGGTGGGGGCGAACCCAAAACCCAGCATCAAAACAAATGGGAAGCTACCAGAATTAAGAGGTCCAAATCTAGAAAAAGCCATTTACAGCGGTGTGGGAGTCGATGCGCTGACCACGTGTCAACCTCCGAGAGTGACTACCACCTGGCTTAGGCCAAATCCCATCAAAGGGATGTCGCGCCATGGACTTTACCTGTGAACTCGGAGGCGGTCTTATATTTCATTATCTTCATAGCGTTCCATTGCAAATCAGTCCCTCTCAATTCTAAGATGATATACTATACTTCGCACAAGGTCATGAAGAGACCAGGTATCTCACTTCACGGGACCAACCGGTATCTTATGGGCCCTCGTATTCCTAACGGAGGAATGAGCCGGCTGTTGCGACTTTCGCGAAGAAAATGAAAGTTAGCGAAACTTTATTTTATAGGATTTTAGGCGAGAGTAAAAATAATTTACGACAGCACCGTGATGTTTTTTGGACTTTAAAATCACTATATAAATATTTTACGAATGCATTTATTTATATTTATTGACTTACATTTTACTGATGTTTTCCCAGCCTTAATAATGCACCGTCGAATAAATATCATTCAGCGTCATTTGGTGTCATTTCATATTTACTAACTAAGAAATTACGAAAAAACTTGTGCAATAATTTCACCAAAAAGTTATGGAATTGTTTTAGGAATATGGAAAGTTTTTTCACAATTTTTGAGTTAGTAAATACACCGTCGATCACTGGCTTTATCTCACCAGTTTCTTTCGCGTCGAGCAAAATTGTACAGAGAGAAAGATTTTAATATTACAGTCCTTCTTAGTTTTCATGTGAAGATAACACTGCAAGCCTTAGGTAAATTTTAGTTACTAAGCTTAGTTAATGAGCAAGTGTTTTTCTAAGGAATAGTTTTTGGAATTCCGTTTAGACCTAATTATTATGCAGTTACGATTCATGTGTCTATAAATGCTATAATTCTCACTTGGTTTCATTTCGTTGCTCTAGTCCTCAAGAAACTTGGTGGACATTTTTTTGGCGTACGGTGCTATAGGTTTTCTAACCTCTGAATCAAAGTTGTCTTTTTTATTTTAACAACACTGAAACTTCGTCATAGGTCCACGAACTTGAAATTTCAAGGCTAGAAATAAGGCCAAGGCTACACGTGGAGATAGAATTCTTGACTGGCTACAATCGGAGAAAACCTAATACGGGATTCCCCGTTCCGCTAATGATTGCCAAAATATAGGGTTAGAAAATGATATGTTAGACGGGGGAGTGGAGGTAGTTGACCGCTCAAAAACCGAGAACGGCAACACACCGTCATTCTAAAATGTTATCCTCTCTATTGTCTCTCTTTTTGTCTCTTAATTTTAACGACCGGAATAGGACTACAGTCATTTACTTGCGCATGCAAGAGAATTATTATTGCATGCATTAGAAGCTTAATATTTATGCACAAAATTCTCAAAGCGTAGAATGAAAGTAGGTAATCGTTAGATTTCAAGATCGTTTTAGATTCACGCTGGAATGAAATTTAAAGTAGCTAATATTTTTGCTTAGCAATAATATCAGTATTTCATCCCAATGTCACTATTGATTCTGTAGTAATATTCTTTTATATATAACTAGTTGCCCCGTGCGAAACTTTCGCAGACGACACTGATACTCGATTTCCACAACGAAATACATTATAGCAGCAAACACTAATCACTACAGACGAATACACAAATACTAAGACATACCAAAAAAATCGCACCTTCATATTCCATGACAGTGTCAGTTTCGACATACCTCGTTGATAGCGATAGGTATCGGTATCTAGTACACATCCAGTAACGAAAATCTATGGGCAAATTCAAACTCTTGCGTTTTCTAATCCCTTACCACTTGAACCTTAACGAAGTACCTAATATCTTAGAGAGTGTGAGAATGTAAATGTTATAGAATGTTTTAAAAATTTCTTTTAGCACTATAATCACGAATAGTACGCGTCGTTGATATAACGGCGTATATATAATTTATCCTATACCGAATACCTCAATTCACTTAATGTATTTTTACATCACGAATTTAGACAAAAATACAAACATCACTACCACATTGCCACCATCACATTTTGGTAAACTCTGTTCTATTCTAAATACCACTTCCTTTTATGATGTGTCACTTAAGGCTTCGTGTTTAACATATACATTTACATTTACATTAATACCCCGCTAACCGCCGTAAGGCGTATGGCAGGGGGTGTGAATACACCGAACTCCCTAACCAACCATCTGGTTTGCGTACCTAATACTATCTGGAAAAAGAGACCAGAAATAGCTATCTGTTCTCGCTATAATTTCGCGGAATCTTTTTGACGTCTGGTCTCGAAAACTACGCTCACTGAGTACAGGAATCACGAAGTCGCTTATTTCCTCATGTAAATCGCTACTCAAAAATTTCTCGAAAAGTTTATGCCTATACTCATTTCTTCTATCCTCGAGGGATTCCCAGCCGAGGGTTTTAATCATCTCTGACACACTGCTGTCGAACTTGTAGTCTCCCTTGACGAAACGGGCCGCTCTACGTTGCATGCGCTCTAGTTCTATGATCAATCCTTTCTCATGTGGATTCCACACCGCGCAGCAGTACTCAAGCCAATAAACAAGATAAAGCAACAAATATACCACCTGCATACTTATTTATTTTCTATTTTTTCTCCTTGTACACGAAATATAAAAGTAACTACTACTCGTCTGCAGTGACATTGCATCTCTTTAATTCACTGAATCAGATTTATTCAATTACTGAAAGATATATAGTCAGCGATAATTAATTGAAAGCTTGTTGTCCTGCCGGAGTAGAATGAGAGAAAATGCTACTAATTTGGGAGAGGTAAGCAAGAGGGGGAAGCATCTGCGGTGTGTCTCACTTTCATAAGACCATACATTGTGATACAATGTAAAAGTGCAAAGCAGCAAACCCATTGCCCGCATTTTTGAACGCCTCTCACACAAATATTGTAGTCAATCATGGTATTTTAACCCATTCACAAAACTTAGATTTTAAATACTACTCTTACGTCTACTACTACTCATACTATTAAATTGGCTGAGCATCTTTTTGTACTCCGGGCATAGCGAATGGGAATGCAAGCTTGGGCTTTCGTTACGCTTGTATTCCATAGAGGTGAGTTTTCTTGAATCGCAGGTATGATATTCTATCATTTACACTAAGATATGAATAAATGTTGTATATTATTTATTCTGTGAGTAAAATATAAACACTGAAAATCGTTTGATAGGGTATATAGAAAATTTTCAACAGACGAAAGTTTCACCAAAATAAATTTGAACACTCGGAAAACGGCCTAATTATTTTGATCGCATGACTCGTAATTAAAATCTCTATTTTTCTATGTATACTGCAAAATCTTGTAATATGGTCAATCTTAAATTAAAACTACCGGGAAGTAATATGATGGAAAATTGTTCAAACATACGACACGATAAAACCGTGACGCAAACTTTCATATTCGTCAATGTTCATGTTTCTTTGGCCGTCGTTCTGCTCCCGTAAGATGCATTGTGGTTTGCTTATAAAACTGCTGTGGATGTGAACGACGTCGAGGTCTTCGTCCATGGAGACTATAATATTCATTACTAACACTGCTTTAATCACTTTATGACCGTGAATGTTATCCGATTTTAAAACTTGTTTACACTCGTCACTGAGTAAACAATTTTAATCTGTATATAGCAACCCGGGCATTTTTTCGTCCAGGACGCAACGCGATGATTAAAATATTAATTCAATTTGTGTAACAAATGGTGGATTTTACATTCATCCGACAATTTTTAGCAGGACTCTGGCAATCTTTGCCTTCAAATGGTCATTCATTTATATGTATTGGCGGAGTATTAAGGGAGAAAAGTCCCGATCACCAAAAAAGCATGTTTTAACTTAAGTCTCTAAATTTTACCTCCCGAAAATTCTGAATTTTTCTCCCTTAATTAACAAAAATTATTCCCTCATCTCTGTTTCTCAGCTATATCTTTCCCATATTTCCTCCTACAAGTGTGAATATTTCCTGAGTTCGATCGGCTAAAAATTTAGCGTATCTATAGTTATATGTGGTACATACATATCTATAAGTATTCAGCTAATCTTTGCACAGCATCATGAAGAGACCACGTAAATCTTAAGGCCCCGCGCATTCCTAACGGGTAAATAAGGCGCGACTTTTCTATAGAAAAAGAAAGTTGGCGGAAACTAATTTTGAAGGAATTCAGAATAGGGTAAAAGTGATTTCTGACAGCACAGTGCAACTTAACCCAGGTTAGATTGTATCATTATCGAAAGAAAATATGAAAATTATACCTTTAACTAATTGGGAATTAATGAGCAGGAACAATTTGTACTTTTTCCACAAATTATTTTTATTATAAACAATACAAGACAGTAAAACACACACGACTAGTTTCGGAGATTGATCTCCATCATTAAGTGACTTAGCAAAACCGTTAAGCATTATATAAACAATTAAGACTGGCGGGGAAAAAGGTAAATAGAGAAAGAGGGGCGTGGGGGAATGGACCCCATTCCCCCACGCCCCTTTCAGAAGCTTTGAAGAATGAATATATGCCCCTATATGGGGATTAATTCCCCGTGTATTCTTAAGGGGAAAATCCATGAACTTGCAACAATCAACTTTAACCTCGGGGGAACAAAGGATTGATTAACGCACAATCATACGACATTTTGTGCAAGTTCTCACAATTTCGAATCCACAGCGATGTTACACAGCCAATATAAGATGTATATACATTGTATCACACGAACCGATATTGCAGTTCCGGCACAGATATATAGCGTCAAGTAGTGTTATCTTCGTTTAACACGAAATTCGGTTAATGCGAACTTCGAACAAACATTTCAGTCCCGCGCTAAGGATTGCTCGCACAAAGCGAACTGTCCACTTCATTGATGTGCTAAAAAATTTTCCGCAAATTATTAGGTATGAAGGTATGGAAGGTAGGGGATTCTAAAAATATGCATTTAAAATACACTGTAGCATGTAACGCAATGCCGCATTTTAGCGGCAATCTAAAATCTAAATAAATAAAATCTAAATCTAGCATTTTATATCAATCTAATTTCGCATACTATTCTTTTTAATGCAGCAAGATATGCTCTCACGCCAACAAGAGCTATTACGGTCTGAATTTAATACAATCCTACCAAAAAACGATAAAAATTCAAATCCTCAGAATTTTCAGAAAAATTTAGATTTTCATAGTAACCGAAGTTTGTTGGCGATTCTCACCGCTCTCAACGATGTAATACCGATGCTTTGACTGTTCTCAGACTCTCCTTAGGACGGATAGCAATTAGATTTTTAGCATCACTCATATGATTCTCTGCTGTGTGTTAGTGTACGAAGTATCCGGTGGAAAATAATTTATTACAATTTAACTTTCTATAATTTTAGTGTATCATCAATGAATTGCCATCATGTATCTTGGGGACTAAAGAAATATAATGAACGAAATTAAAGTAGGATTCTATTAGAAGACTTTCAGTGAGTTGAGGACTGTTATTTAGGTTTGAGGTCATGTTCCCTTCTACCGAATGAAATGGCCTTTTCATCCAAAACTGCTCAGAAATACATATCTTTTACTTGAGAAATGTGTAAACGTAGGCAGAAAAGTATCCTGCTTTAGACAGAGCTCCACATATTAGACAATAAAGATTGCGATAAAGCTGTCTTTTATCCTTCGTAATACCATGACGCGAGCAATTTTTTTGCTCATTCGTTTAGTATTATGAAGGATGAGTGTGTCCGCTCCGTGGGCCACCAGTTTGACACCCCAGGTCTAGTTAAAAACTAGGCCTTGGGAATTAACTAAAACTGGCCCTTGGATCGAAGGTATTGGCAAGTCTAAATTACTAGAGAAACATTAGAAAGGGGTCTGGATAGCCTACGAGCCAATTGACCATATGTCTAGGCCATATAGAACGTTGGAAAAAGTCTTTGAAGATAATAATAACGTTTAATTTTGAAAAATAAGAAAACTGGCATTTGTATTTATGACAAAGGTATTTATTTATCCACCACGTACAGAAATAGTCAAGTAAATGTCACAGATTGATCCGTCTCATCGTCATGGTACATGTACCATGTACCATGCAGTGTTAAGAAGTAGATTTGCCATCGGCATGGCTATTTTCATTAGTAGTAAGTTTTAAATGTTTTGGTAATGAATTATCTCTTTACATCTTATATAGCATATGAAACTGGCTTTTTATTCTGTGTAGATGTATATCTGCACACTAATAACGAACTATAATGGGGGATGCTACACAAAGAAACTGTCAATCTTCCTTTCTTTGCCAAACGATAGTTTTCAAAAACACTTATTTTTTACCCTTGTCAACGAATTCTCGTTTAATTTTGGTTTCTTCGGGAATGATTTTCTCGGCACTCTTGTTAGGTGGCGAAAGATTGGTGTCATCAATTCATCCAATCCTGGATCAATTCCTTTATAAAAGTCGTTTAAGTAGATACTCGCAATTTGCTTATCAATTAATTAGGATGATCTTGGACTTGATTATAGTTGAAATTTCAATTTCAAGAAGGAGGATTTACCGAATACGTTGAATAAGCTGTCCTGTTTATTTATGACTTCCGAAACAGACTGAAGATGCGTCGGCCTTTTGAGACCCAGAAATTTAAATTGATTCAAGCTAGTGTTAAAAATTAAACGATTGCTATGTGTTATACCATTTTGTTCATATGCGATTATAAGTGAGATGTTGGCGATTGATGTTTAAACCCATGCTATCATAGGCAATTATGGCTCTTACCCATATCCTTTGCATCATATATTTTATTAATAACTTTCCAAAATCAACAAAGTAGAGGTCAAGGTTCAAATCTCGATAATATATGTGGAACCAAGATTCTGCTCTTTCGTTTAAATCTTTTTTCTTCACAATCGAAGGATAACTCAGAACTTTGTGCTGAATTTCAGCTCTAATACACTGTATTTGTATCTTCTATCGCATTTTAATAAATAATAAAATGTATTTCATTCATATTAAAAAATTTCAAGTATTTGCATATGTTGATAACTATCATGTTCAAAGTTTCTTTTTTGCAGTAAGATTTTGCAGTAATTCCGAACAAACAAAATTTAGAATTTGCATAATTGGATGAATTGCATGGTTAGCAATACATATTATATTCAATTACTATCATAAAAAATCATAGTTTCCACAGAACTCTAAAATTTACTATAAACATACAATTTTCATTAAAATTAGTAGAATAGAATATCCATTTCCAAAGGAATTTTAAAATTAAATATGGAAGATCAGTATCTGAGAAAAATGCTTGGAGGGAAATTCGAATTCAGGAAAAATATGGCATTTGTCATATGAAAATGAATATCAATTAAAATTTTAATAAAAATATTGATATCTGTCATTGCATCAAAAACTAATGGAGTGAAGAGGAAGAGGCCAAAGCTGCAATAACAACTGATGATACCATCACCCATGGCTCACTCACTCACTGAAGAATTTAAAATGTAAGAAGTTGACCCTGCCTCAATTCAATTCCTCTCAAGTACTATGAACATGTGAAGAATTTGGCTCTGGCACAATGCTATCAATAAGGTTTACAAAAGTTAAAACATGCAAACTAGGAATTGTACTTCCCTAAGTGACCACTTTAGTGTATTATCCTCTTGTATGAGCCTACATCCTCTCTTATGTTACTCTCTACTCCCTCTCCCTCAACCTATTAAACAGGTCTGGTATTAGATATGTTATACTGAAACATGAATGCTAATTCCAATTTAATCAATCTTTTACAGACTCAAAAATGGCATCAGAAAGTACCCTCAGGATAACTTAAATATCCAGCCATGACATTCATTTAAGTTTTGGACTCGAAATTACAAAGCATGAGAGGAAAAATCAGTCATCATTAGGGGTATATAACTGAGAGTGAAAAGACAATAAACCCTATGCTGATAGAAATCTCTCTCTCTCTCAATGTACTCATAAAAATAACTTAAAAACACAGGGTGCACCATCAACATTCTACAATAGATAGATATACGCTGCCTAGAAAGGAAGGAGGAAGAGGTTTCGTTAAAATCAAATATTTAACCTACATTGAAAATTAAAGAAAATACTTTTACTTAAGTGAAAAAGAGTCCCCAATGCACAAAGTCTTGATACAAATTGAGAATTTACTTCTACAGGTACAAAAAGAAATATTTCAATAGAAAAAGAAACTGATTGAATGAAGTTGTTGATGTGGATAGCCAAAAATTATATAGAATACATGAAAACCATCTTATACACCCAGATACTGACAAAATAGTGATCAAAAGACAATGGTGAATAAAATTAATTTTAAGAAACAACAGGACTTTTGATTCCCATACAAGATAGTATACTAAAAACAAAAAAAATTCTGTAGGTTCCTTTTCAAAGGAACAAATGTGAATGACACAAAGACATTACAATATATGTAAGCATATATATCTTACTATATGTATAAGCAAATACATCTTGCACTAGTGAAAAAGTGCAAAGTATAGCTTGATATCAAATCTTGGTACCAAATTACAGCACTGCTAGTAATAGTAGTATTGATAGAAGTGCTTTGAAGGCTAAGGTCATTTCACACTCATAGGCTCCACCGGAGAGAGATCCCAGGACTGCTTTCACCAAAGTTGAACATGCTACCCATATGCCTATCCAGGAGCCCCCACAGCTAGTAATAGAAAATCATTCAGTCAAAATAGGCTTCAGTAGAAATATCATAACAGACCAATTGTGACAGAATAGAAGACCGAATATAAGTCTTTAGGTAAAATAGGAAAGAATAAGAAATTAAATAGATATCTCAATTAAAAACACAGTAAGCATAGAAGCCAATGATAAAGAAATATTTCAGAAATATATACCTCTAGATAAAGTGATCAAAGATATCTGGAACCAGAATCCACTCAAGATTGTTGCAATAGTAATTTCAGCACCCAAAGCAGTACCTCAAACTTTACATGAAAGCCATGGAAAGGAAAACTAAATTTATACCCATTTCAAAAAATAAGAATTATTAATTCCTGTTTATAAAGAGATTTCTGAATAATTAATATATTATGAATGAAAACAAAAAATGAGCATATTTTTAGACTTTCTCCTGCAAAGGGAGGGCTGATAATAGGAATAAATCCTGCAAGCTAAGGTACTCATATTTATCTGACCAAAAATCAGCCAATAGATACAGAATTTAGTATTTAATAACGATTTGTGTAGTGTATAAGATATTAAAGGATTTGAGGAACAGTACAACAAATTGTGTGGATCCTTTGATGAATCATAAAATAGAGCTGTAGTACAAATTTTTTAATCATAGTATCAACCAACAAGGAAATGGTAAACCAAGAATTACCAAAAGAAATGATGTAAAGAGATATATGGTTCAGAAATTTGAAAATAAGACCTACCAAAAACCATTTTAAAAGATCCATCAAATACAAAGGGATACAGTCACAACTATGTATGGACCCACAAGAAAAAATGAAAGCTGAGGGAAATGATCCTGAACAATCTTGGGGAGAGATCAATATTTTAATAACCAGGCATAATAAGAACCCTACTAACAATGTGTTCCAGGAATGCTTGCAATAACATAATTAGATATAATTATTTGAGACACAATATCCTTCTCCAGAAATTATTATAAATAAAACAAATCATGAAATTCTTATACAGAAAAAGTAATCTACAAAACTCTTGGGATTTTGAGAATAGTTAAAGTATGTATTGTCCATTTACAATTGTAAGTCCAATGACATCAAGCTATAGGGAAAATAAGTGGAGAAGAAGGGAATGTTTGAGGGATAACTGCTTGTCTTGCATTTTTTATAGAAGTAGTTTCTAATTCAGACATGGCTCTCCATAGTAGTACATACACAGTAGGCTATTTAGTGTTGAGCTCAAGATCTTAAATGGAACATAAAAATTCTGTTATATATACTGATACTAGATAATTATTTCTTAAGTAACATTAAAATTTACTTTTAACGAATAATTGCATTACAAATAATATCAAAAGTAATTCCTTCATTCAACTTCAATTCTCCATATCAACTGAGCCTAATCCACACCATGATACTGAACAAGTGAAAATATTCCAGTGGAACAATGAGAAAAAATGTACGAGAAATATGGATTGGACAATATCGTGCCACATTTACAGAACATACATTAAAATTTGTATGAAGCTGTTTGTATAAATGAATGTTGTTTCAACTACAAAGTAATAATCAGGACTATTATATCAATCATATATTGACTTTAGCTCTGCCATTTTCATTTTTACTGTATAGAAAAGGTTAATACCCTATTTACCCTTATCTTATCCTTAGATCCAGAGGCATATCTCGGAAATTCTTTAGAATGATTCCATTTTTCTAAATCTTGGATTGGAGCAGTTCAGGAGAGAAAATTTTAACCATCGCCATTATTAACTACCCTTTCGTCAGACTCCTAAGGGAATATCTGGATGGCAAACTTTACGTTTTGGGTCTATATATTTGTTAAAATTGTATAACCGGGAAAATATAAATGCAACGTCAAAGTAGATTCTGATATATTACAGTTTTGTTTTTTCTGTAAAATATAAAATTTTACTATCGAAATATTTATTTAAACGATGCCAAGACTACATTAATCGTGTATGAAACTCATAAACGAATTATGAATGAGCGAACTCCACTGTGAAGTGCATTTTCTCTGGATTTAGACCATTTGGTTTGAATATCTATCTTATTAGTATTTTTAGTGACGAGATTAAAAATGTTAGCGTCTCGATATCAACCGATTATAGCAACAGGGATATCGATGAAATAAATGTTTGAATTTTACCATGATATATCTTCCACGCGCCTCTAGTGGCTCGCAGACCATACATTTAAATATTAATTTTACTTTCATTTTTAATATACATTGGTTAAATATTTGGCTGTCCCTTTATTGTATGCTATTTTGTGTTTTCCTGTAGATCTGAATCTACGATTGATAAAAATTCCCATCATTTCATCTCTTGGTGGGTTCCCAAATGATCTTGCACCTAGGGCCTACAATTGCAAAAATTCGCCCCTGGTATACTTCCATTACAATATACTTCCGGAAGCTAAGGGTTCTCAAATCGTCCTCGCCTCTACCTATCTCTATCATCTATTATAATGGTTCACCTAGATAAAATCATAACGGTGCTGTAAAATCTCTTACACTTCCGCCAAGATTGGCCCTTTGAAAACTGCTGAGTAATATAGCTTCTGGCTTCTTTGTAGAAGGATATATAGTGGAAATTTAAAGACCTAACCTGGATCTCCTAACCGAATTAAATTTCGAGAAAATGTGTCACGATGGTCCTTGTTCACAATCCCTATGCACAATCAGAAACCTATATATATATATGGTGATTTCAACTCTTGTTTAAATCACAGATCTTTCTTTAAGAAGTTACAAGCGTTAAAATCACCAGAATTTAACTCACCATCGTTAAAGCTGAACAGCTCTGAATCTCAAACAACTTTCCTACCAATTTGTAAATGGACATAAGTAATTTGTTGTTACGTTATTCATCAAAGAATCATTGTAACGGTATGATTAATTAAATCTCACAAAATAAGTAGTATATTCTCTAATAGAATTAAGGAGAAAAACTTTAATTTCAAATATGTAATTTTTCATATCGGAAATATTTATGTTGTATTTTAACAATCTATCTTCATGCGAAACGTAGCTTATAATTCACACTTTTTAGATTAAAGCCATAAGTTTCATTCTTTAGGTTACAATCGCTATCATTCCTGCGGAAATCACGGGTCTGCGACATCTGAAGGCTGAATAGAACTTGTATACCGGAATTAAAATTAAAAGGAAGAGATTTGCAGTCAGATTTATAGCTTAAAGAATTTTTATCGCAATATTTAATAAGGAAATATATATTCATCGAAGGTATAAAACTCTCTTTAGTTCCATGCACCCTAAAATTCCACGCGTCCAAAACCTCTTTCCTATATTTCTTGAATGCTTGTACCTTCCTTTATATCTCGCAAAAACACATTCCCCTGTACACTGCTAATACTAACTTTTCTATTATATTCTTATAGAAACATATCTCTTACACCGTTTCCTTTAGGTAGTCAAGTTATTTGCCTTTTTTATTCCCAATAAATCTCCACAATCCATACTTCCCGATTCATGCATACTTTTTTCGCTTTAGACTCCTCCATATATCCACACATTTTCTCTGTACATATATAGTTTCTTTTCTGCACCTGATATTCAACCACTATTCTCTTGGCCATGCTTTCCCTTTACTAAAATTCAAATTCTCCCCATATACTAGTCACTCTGCCTCCATCCATATTTACCATTCGTCCAAACCAACGTGAAATCGTTTTCTCTATAGCGTATAATTGTTAGAAAATCATGGAAATCCTACGTGCAAATATTCCGGCTACTTACTTGGTTGAATATCTCTTATGATTCACCAGACGGTTTGATGCCATAGAAGGAGCCGGGCAATAATGCAACTTATTAAGAATTTGGCGAAAAATTAAAAGGAAGCAAGACTACCGCAGAGCATTCCATAGGTGTATGAGGCGTTATGTGGATAAATATATTCGCGGATATAAGTATAGTAGCTAAATAGAATCTGATGGATTGCCCCTCACAAACTATCCATTCATCTATAGAGAAAGGAGTATCCAATATTTCTGTCAGGTGAGAACCTACTCTGCCCGATCGAAAAAGAAGGCAGTCAAGTGTGACTTACGTGCTGTTAAGAGTCCGATGCATGTGCAGGAACAGATAATAGCATACTTGTCGAACTACGTGGCCAGAACTCAATAGGGTGCGTGGAAAGGAATCTTCCGGGTCACAGGGAAAAAGGAAATAACCGATTAGTGAATAGATAATCTACCTGCCATATAAAGTCCAATAGCATGATTTTTCGATCTAATACATCTACAATTTTGAAAAAGTGTATAGTTCATTGATAAAAGTATTGTGGTCATTTTGTATTTGTAGTTCATCGCGCTACAATCAAGGCATTGCAGTATTCCATCATAGAAAATTAAATAAGTAAATACATATTTTAGACTATGGTTATTTATAAATAGTTTCTCCTATTTCATCCAGCTATCTTAGCAAACTAATCAATTTCTTCATTTTTTTTCTTTAAAGCTGACTCGACTCGTGTCTTTTACATTATAGTTACCTGAACCGAATATTTTCAGAATTTACCTTCTCCAGCGTGAAATTCTATGGAATTTTCTACTTCCCAAAGATATCAAGGAATTATAATGTTTGATTGATATTCATGAATTATGTAAGCACGATTTACTATTCATAGTATTAATATTTTCATTTTATTTCTCAGTTCTTCTAAATGATTTAAGTGCGCATGAAGAATTCGGAAAATTTTGAATAATACTTCAAATGCGGTTGCATTCTTAATAGATTTGGGGATATTCTATGAAATGCCATTAAAGGGATAATTTTCAGATTTAAAAATATTTTCTCTTAATGAGGTCTTACATTACTTTATTACTCCTTTGTATAAGCAGGAAATGTACCTAAGTTACCGAAAGCTTCAAGATAAAATATATTATGAAACCTCCGAATTAGTACTTCCGAATGCTTTGATAGCCCACGCGTGAGCCCGTAAATAATAACACACGATCGTGTCATTAATGAAGTAACCGCCCTTGACATTTAAGCGCCAACTTTATGCTCAAGCTTAAGACATCTTTCGCTCGATAATTGTACAGTTCATACTCGCAATAAATTGTTTCTTCCCAGCATATTATGACAGAGGTTCTTGAATTGCCGATTTACTTGTCATCGACTTTAACGAATTAATTCTCCCTTTGAATCTGATGACTCATAATTGTATATATGATTTTTATCGAAAAAAATACGAATGACCAAGAAGTTAGACTTCTTATCGCTTATATAGATATGTATTCAATTCAACTTTAAGAAAATTTTATCTATTGGTTTCTCTTTTACTTATGATGTAGTAAATACATAAATAAATATTGTTTATCGAAATAGCAGAATCTCTTAACTATAAAAACCAGAGTGTCCGCCAATCTTAAAAACTTGTGAAGTAAAGCTGAAAAAATCATAAATATCTCAATCAAAATGTCTTATGAGCTCTACTAAAGACCGTTCTATGGCTTCTGTATTGGATTTCATATTACTTTTGTAAAAATACTCCAAGTGAAAGATAGGTTCTGATTTAAGTGTTCTTATGTCCAGGTTACGAGGTTAAGCCAAATACATTCTTTTCTTTTCTACGTAGAACGTTGTTACAAATTTACAAACACGCAGAGGCAACATTTCCAGTCCAGTCCAACAGTCCAAAAAGAGTCACAGTTTTAAGGAGTATCTAATTCTTGGTAGTCTTCCTTGGCTAGCCGTAAGGAGCGGACGTGTTGAGAAAGAGTGCTTACAACTGATCGCAAACGCGCGTTATATCCTCTGTGCATACTGACCTTACCTTCCCGCGAGCGGAGCTTCTGCTCCAGCATCTGAGCCCTTCCGGGCCTCATTGCATCTTCCAGTGAGACCCCTATCTAGGGTCCCAAAGGGGCCCCAATCCCGTGCTAAGAAAGCTGCGAGAGATCCAAGATCCAGCTGAGTCAACTTCGAGCGAGAGTGCAGTCAAATGTTTACCGGAAAAACCAAGGATATCTCGACATTGGTGAAGTAGGAGTTATTTGACTGCCCAGTAACCTCGCAACTCATGGAATGCAATCAGCCAGTCTAATGAAAAACAGCAGTCCTCGTTGAATGACCGCACCGAAACGAACATTAAAACGGATATAGAGGCGAATACCTACGCCACCGTGTCCTCATCCCAGCCCCCAAGACCAAGAGAGTTGCAGGCATACTTCAAATAAACATCACAACCGAAGCCACCACAAAAACAACGTGCCACAATTCTGGCGAAACTAATCGGCGAAAAAGGTAAGAGTCCCATCTCCTCCACTTTTCCTTCATTCCTGTCCTTAGAAACACCCTTTAGCCCTCATAGTATGTACAGCTCTCAGCAATAAAGTCAAACGGCGTAGTCGTTGCTTCATAAGATTCAGGGGCTTTCAAATTCTAGACTTGCCCCCTCGCATTCTCCATTGCCTCTTGGCAACACCGGAATGTTCCCGTAGACAGAGGCCTATCTATACGCTTAGGCCCCATCCTATTAGGAGGGCTTTTATCGCAAGGTCTAAAGTACTGTGATACCAGCGATTGCTGGGAATTTTTCGGTAAATAGTAAGATATTATATTTTGAAAAAGGCAGTGGTTGTAAGTTAGAAATAGATTCCCCTTTATTCGTTACGAGGAGACCAAACATTTTTCACCTTCATATCTTTTCCGTCTCCCTTGAATATTGACGGCTACAACAAATTTATAAAATAATATTAATTATTATTGAACGAAAGGAATTAATATTTTAATTCGGACAAGTAGCCCTTAGATTTCCTGTCTCAGGCAGTGTTTTCCCTGCAACCCGGCAATCTATTGAGGATGCCCTGTATCTAAGGCAATAAAAAAATATTTATTTATTTATTTATTTATTGTAAAAACGCTGCAATTTGGTCTTTGGACCAGGTGGCAACGGTGGAGGGGAAGAAAGGAATTACAATGACATGACTGTCTGGCATTCGCCCTTAGGCGGGAGGAAAAACCCTCCAAAAACCTCCCGCAGACAGTATAAATAAAACAGTATACAATACAGAGATACAGTCAGTATGTACAGAAGACATTAATAGATATCAAAATTACATTAAGGTTACATTACTAGTTATAAATACATTAAAGTTACATTAATAGATATAAGCAAAAATTTATAAGCGTTTAAGCTTCTTTTTAAAAATTTTTATGTTTCTAGGCATTGGAGAGAGAAATTCTCCAGGTAATGCATTCCATTCCCTTATACCTCTATTAATAAATGAATATTTCGCTACATCGGATTTCTTTTCACGTTCCTTAATTTTTAACTCATGGTCGCCGCGTCCGATATAGTTAGGGGTATAGAACCTCGATCGCAGTTCCTCCCAGCCGTGATTGGAGTTCCACGTATTAAATATGCCCGTTAGTCTAAATGTCTTCCTTCTAGAAGATAACGGTTCCCATCCTAGCTCATCTAACATTTTACTAACACTCTCATCCTTTTTATGCCTTCCGGTTACGTATCTAGCTGCTTTCCTTTGCGCTCCTTCGAGTGTCTTACTAAGGCCTGATTCATGTGGGTCCCATACATTAGTCGCGTATTCAACAATCGGCCTAACCAAAGATTTATATGCTCTTTCCCTTACCCCCTTCCCACTCCGTCTTAGATTTCTCATTACAAAATGAAGATTTCTATAAGCTTTCGAAGTAATATCTTCGATGTGGCTCCCCCATTTAAGTTTTTCCGATAGTTTAACACCTAAATATTTGCAGTCGGGTACGGTGAGTATGGTTTCGTCATTCAGTGTATAGGAATTCATTTCTGGAGATTTTCTTCGAGAAAACTTAATATGTTTACATTTACCTACGTTAATCACCATCCCATTTTCTTTAGACCATTCAGCTAACTCTTTTAGATCACTTTGCAGAATTTCTCGATCCCGCCTCTCCCTTATACGCCTATATAATATGCAGTCGTCCGCAAAAAGCCTTACCTCGGATTTAATGTTCTTTGGAAGATCGTTAATATAAATTAGGAAGAGCAATGATCCTAAAACACTACCTTGCGGAATACCCGAGGTAACCGAACTTTAGCCGAATTTTAGCCTTTAGCCGAACTAAAAGGAGCCGCCAAGCAATTATCAGGAAGATCCGCTACATAGTCTCCACCAGTCGATTCAACTACCTTCCCTGCAGAAAAGAGGTCCCTTAAACTCTCCAATCCTGAGAATAAGGAGGCCAACTGCATGATTTGTGTTTTTAACGTTGGACTGTTGATTGAGAGGCCATTGTTTGAATTGTTGATCGACCCATTGAGATAAATTATAACTGGGGTAGTTTCTGTAGGATGTGATTGATCTAAGCGGAATATCTTTCTTCTGTTTTTAGGTATACCGTTTGAACAGTTTAGTCAGAAATATTGAGTATTATTTTTAGAGGATTAGTGATGAGATTTTTGCAGTGTTTCATAGTGTTTTCGGTGGAAGTGATAATTTTGTCTAGTGGATATCTTGAAATTTGAGTTTAGGTGGAAGAGAGGCCCACTCGGGCCTAACCCCGCCTAATAAAGGGTCAAATAAATAAATAAATGAATAATAAATTGATTCATAAGGGCCTTCCTTTAACATGTCTGTAACTTTTTCGAAATATCGTTTATCCGTCTATGATCGCTACTTTGTTTCCTTTGTCAACCTTTAGGTAAAAGCAATCTTTCTCATGAAATGTCTTAACGATGTTGTATTCTTTCTTGTTGGAGATTTTTCTGTAATTACATACCGGCCTTACCGAAAGAAATCGGAAGACCTGTTTGAAAATAGAATGAGGTTCAAAAGGCAGAATGAGCAGGGAAGTATTTCCTCAATGAGTCGGAAAACGTCCACGTTACGACCTTATGAAATAAGTGTACAAAAATGTACTGGAAGCCGCCTTTCGGCGTTTGGTTGGGAAGCTATACTATTTAAAAAATACATTCGCATAAAAATTTCCCATTTAAATTTCCTAGAAAAATACAATTTATTGATATTCCTGTTAAATTATGAGTAATAATAAATAAAATAATATTGAAGTATTATACTAACAATATTTCACAGTAGTACATACTTAATGTTTTTATATTAATAACTCAGTGAGGGAAGCAAAGGGAAATGAATTCCCCTTCGCTTTCCTCACTGAGCCAGAATGTTACGATTGTCCACATAAAACTAAAGCAATGAAACTATTAAATGCACTATTCGTATAATTTAAAGAGACAATGGATTCAAAATCACTCATGCTTCGAAAGATTTTTATTTTATCACAGCCTACTCAAGACAAGTAATAGTCGATAGAAAATGGACGATATTTTTTCTCTATGAATTTGAAAAAGAGATTTACAACTGTAATGACGAATGAATAGTATTAAATTTCTGTAAAGTGAATTCCGTTGTGTTAAACCAGCCTGCGAATTATGTGGGTAAAAATGCAAGCTAACGTAACATGAAAAATGACATGCGATATGAAGGAAATTTAATGTAATGCTAAATGTGACTATGTTATTTCCCCGACACCATACATGAAGAAATTAAGGATTCGTCAGTTATGTTTAGCTCAAAAGTATTCTAATTACACCCGCCTTGTTTTGTTCTTTCAATAATGTTCTGAGGCATGAGTGATTTTTTATCATTTAAGTAATCTCGACCATTTTTCAATTGATATTTAAAAAACTTTTATGCTACACTACACTTTCATGGACACTTCCCACTCATAGCATTCTGGCTAAGTGAGGAAAGCAAAAGAAAAACACCTTATCCCATATCTCGCCTGGCAAGCCTCATTTCCTCTCCTAAGAATCAAGTAGCTGAGAATGGAAGACCAAGCCTTTAAAAATATGAAGTTACAGAGGGACTTCAGTGCTATGCATTTAGGAGCAAGGTGAAGTAAATGTGAAATCAAATGATTCACAAATCACCATTCATTATTCTGTGTCTTTAAAACTTGCATAGAAGTGTAAAAATAACTATTTCCAAAGTGAAGTTGAGATTTTAAAATAAAATGTGGTTCACAGTTAAATTCATATCGATATACTCTGCCCATTAACTTACATTACTCAACTCCGATTGCAGGCGAAATAAATCGCAATACTATATCTCCTTGTTAGAGTAACCATGCTCCCATCCTATGTAATGCTGGATAATATGTGGTACATCCATTAGTTTCCAAACAGAAATCCAACCATTTTATTTTCGTTGACTTGGCACTGAGATATTGACACCGCTGAGTTACAGATATAAAATTTCGTAGGAATACATCAGATTTGTATCAAAACCTGCTTTCATAAGATCTCCAAATAAAGAAATAAAACTTCAACCGAAGATTGATATGAAGACTACACTTTGACACGCTTTTCAAAAATAATCTATTGAAAACTGAGTTTCTAATGCACAAATACACCTCTATCATGATATTCTACGTGCACTAACAGCACACGCGAATAATGTGATGATTTTTCACGAGATAAAACTGTGGCAAGACTTCTATCACAACTTACCTTTGATAAATAATTAAGATTTGAAGTTCATAGAAGTATGGAAAATCTCTTCTTCAGGATGTGTCGAGGTCTTGATGTTTTTCCGCCTTTCTACAAAGAATTATGGTATAGAAAATGCTGACGAACAAAACTTACCCTTCACCCCACGCAACCTTCTTATGTTTCATTTCTTTGTCTTGCTAAGTGGATGTGCTCCAGAAGGTACAATTTACATTTTGTTGCGTATTTCAAATATAGCAAAGAGTGAAGTGGAGTTCATATAGTGTAAATTTAGAGTTACGTTCAGTGAATTTCCTGTAAAATGCTTGAGTGCGAATCGAAGGATTACAGTGTCTGTAGTGCATGACTTTTCCCGGTTATGTAATGGCGACAATATCATAAAAATATTCTTCGCTAACTTTGGAATATTTTGTACGGGATAAGCTAACACATCTAAGTAAAGGCTCAAGGGTTTTGGAGAAGTTTTAAATGGAATTTATTGGCAATTGGACAACTGACGTCAGCTCTACGAGCATATGAAGGTAATTTAGAAAGTACACGAATATATTCGTGTATCTAGACGCAATATTCCAAGTATGCTACAAAATAAGAGAACCAGGACTGGGATTATTTCAAAGTTTTAGAAAATCATTTCAGCATTCAAGGGAAAATTCACTGAAAGACTATCGTATGTCGTGTTAATGGGAATATGACGTATTGCGTTGAGCTTAGAATTTAGGGATTTAAATGCTGGAAAATCAGTTTCAAACTTTTATTAATGAACATGCAAAGCAATGCAGTGCTTAATCCAATATTATTTCTCTGGATCGTCTTAAAATAAAATATCTTATATTCGTTTTCTTCTGCCATTGATTCATTTCTTTAATTTACCCGTTCATCGTCACCCCTTTTTTCCATTTGGGCTCTCAGTGTACATTTTTCACCCGAAAGAAATACATTAACTGCTTTTTATACCAGATGAACTTTTAATCATAATGTGTGTAAAAGAAAGAGAAAGATAAAAAGATTCCGATAATAGCGCCGAAAAGTTATAATTGATAACCAATGCTGTTTCTTTGCAATTTTTCGTGAAATGATATGATTTTATCATACAATCTATTATTTAAAATAACAATTAACTTTGTCTTCCAATAAATTACTCATTCCCATTCTCTTTTATGCTTATCTATATATTTATTATATATGAGCAGTAAAACATTAAATACAACAATGTACATTGAATTTTATAAATTGATTACACGTAGTAACTGTATTAATTATTTGTATAATACATTGTGTCGTTTCAAAAATCGAATGATTAAATGCTTTAATTTTTGCATCGCATTTGTTGAACGTACGTCATACTTGAACCACAAGATACTATACGACTAAATTATTATTCTTGTTTCTCCTCCAGTCGGTCCAGAAACCATTCATTTGGTTCTTACCTAATATTGCTCACTTATCATATCCAACACTCTTAAAAATACGTTAGTGATTCCGAAAATCAATATTTAAGGATGTTAGGGTTTGATACTCGTAAATATGCCGTGTTCTTTCCGAAGTTATTTACCTCGAATTCCCCTTCGAATAGAATTTTTGAATGTAATTGATTAATAACTGATTCGAAACACGGTATGCTTTGTTCGTTTCTTACTCATAAGATTCATAAACAGGAGTTTGGATTATCATTGTTATACTATCAAATTTGTAATGAGAAAATTTTTATATCAGATATAGGAAAGGAACTTGAAAAGATTGATTATTCTTTATTAGTGAATAATCATAATAAGAAGTACTAATTTTTTCCAAGATCCTTTCCATTATGGATTACCACAATACCTCGCCTGATTCTGTGAAATTTATATCAGACATATTTTTGTAATTGCAGTCATTTTCACGAGTAAACATGTTTATGTAAGTAGCGTTCTCACATTAAAAATTCTATTCACATTCCATTATGACCAAGGATTAGATTGACATCGCACTCTTGTGACGGAACTCTACTTTTCTTACACAAGAGATCGTTAGGAAATTTAGAGGGAAATATTTGTTCTTTGTAATAGTGTTTTTACACTAACGACGACACCTAATGTTGTTATACTATCGTTTCATTATTTTTCCGCAAAAATGTGTTTAGCTGGAAAATTTAAAAGTGTGTTGTTTTACATACGCTTTGTGAAGGAAGCTCAAGAATTATTATAATTTTTAAACGAATGTTTCTTTGATGCTCCACAGTAAGAATATTAAAATTTTAATCTATATAATCGACTCAGTGATATACTAGCTTCATTTAAGAATGGCTGCATAAGAAAACTTGATGACGAATCAAAAAATAGAAACCTACCATGCGAATTATCGACACTAAATTTTATTCCAGATGAAGTTTTGGAAACTGCTGATTTCTTACTGATTGAGATTTTGGGCAGCTTTAGTGGAATTTAGCGGATGCAACTTAAAGAATTGCCATCCATAGATGAGTTAATCCTAAATTGTCTCCCTGGAGAAACGCTCTAAGTCTTCGTATAACGTCTGTTTACTACTTCGTGATCTTATAAGTTAAAAGTATCATATTTTTACAACTTTTGATGAAAATGAAATGTATTCGTGAGTATATAAGGAGATTTCTGTCTATTAACGAATTTGTTCTCTTCTCTGACAGAGAAATGCAGTATCATCAGCTCCTGGACTGAACGTGAGTGCTAAGATTCGTTTCTTTTCAGATGATTAATACTTTATTTCATTAACCAAATTTCAGAGGATATTTACGCAACTATTGCGCCTATAATGGCAGTTACTTGTCTCATTAAGCCCAAGCGTTTTTTTTTAACATCTGATTTAAATATCCTCTGTATTTTACAAGAAGACAAGAATTTAACTATCAAGTTGCTAATAATTTAACGTTCAATAATTTCCTTAATTCTCAACATGAATGGTGATGAATGTGGCCAGTGCAAAGTTTAATGCTGTAATGAATTTGTTAACAGTTGGCTGTAATTTTCTTCAGAAGTGCTTAATAAATGTACTAACCACCTGCTCTGTAGGAGGCGTGGAGAAGGCATTCTCTACAACTCTAGCCTACTTGTAGGCCTACAGACGCAGACATCTATTTCAGGGGCCTTTCTTTCACTTTCTTCTGCAGGGGTGAGGTAACTAAGCACTCACTTCTCACCTGCTCGTTCTTTCTGTCTATGAGGTCGGAGCTTCTCCTTGAAGTTGTGGCAGGGGGCCCTCTAGGCATAGAGGTGAACCCTATAGCACGTCACAACGGCCTGGGGTGGTCCACTTCTTAGGGCTTTATAGGGTGTCCCCCCCTCGATTCCCCCATCCCTCCCTCATTAACTGAGTCATTGGAGAATCACTAGGAGAGACGTGAACTTCCTGGAGTAAGTTCTGTGTTGGTTATAGTAGTAGGTGAGCGAGAAGAACAGTGAGGATTTTGAAAATTTTAGAAAGATTAAAGGAAGATCAACATTCGGCTACGAATACCATTATCTTTACAGTAATTTTAATTTTCAGATGTGTGATTTACGAATCTTTTTAAATACAATCACAGGAGAGAACTTTCGAATTACTTATGATTTGGCGATCAAATTTGAAATCAAAAAACTTAATAGAATTTGGATACTATCTGTATTTTGAGAACTTTTCGTGATCCAGCAATTCACCTAACCTTAAGTACTTCCTACAATTTACCCATTAACCTCTTGAAAATTATTTGATGATTCGTAAGACAATATCATTCACTTGTTAACGCATCTTTGTACATCATTACTCATGATCATAACTTTACGAAGATAGATTTTTGAGACCTTTTTTTTAGTAAGAATTACAGTTTCAAATGTAATTTTCTCTCCAATGCGCGCCACACCGAACAAAAGACTAGGAACCCAGCTTGCCCACGCATACGTGTACAGTATATCCTCACCATGAAAGTAATGGTATCGCGGCTTAATTCTGATACTAGTTAATGGATTAGAAAAATGCCATTTTTACGGAATTGGTATAAGACGAAGTTTAAAGTGTATATTTCGTATTGACACTAAGAAAGAGTGATTCTCATTTTTACCGGGAAATTTAGTGAAACCTTTTTGGTGGCGCAGGAAGTATAGTAATGAAAATTCTAACGACATTCCTATGAATAGGCCTTAGTTTCGCTGCAATAATATATTGATAATCGAAATATAGGCAAGCTCACGATGGACGTCAGTGCTGGCCGAGTATGTAGGAGAAGATAATAATTCGTTGTTTACTTCTATACTTTTTTCTTACATTTTAGTTTCTCCTTGGTACATACTAAGGACTGAATAATAATGATATAAGTTATAATAATCCCGTTAAGGAGTTACATGTCTTTATGTCTGTATTTACAGTGGTAAGAAAGGAAATGGGAAAATATTGAGCTTGTCTCGTAACTTCCCGTTCAAGTTTCAGCCATACTAAATTAATTAATGTTTTATGCATATTCATAAATGCATCCTTAATATTAATTTTTAATCTTATTGACAATCCGCTTGCATACTATTGAATCCCCTCATCAAAATTGACGGAACTAAATTTAATTCATATATAATTTAAAATGAAATAAATCTACTCAATAACTAGCGGTTTTATACTTCGTACATCATATTGCCCTTACGACTTATTAACAGCAGTCGCAAATGGGAATACTATTGGAAACTGAGGTGTCTTTAGAGTCAAATCTAGCCGCTTTCACTTGGTGGATAATTATCCCTGTTTTAAAAACTTGATTCCTTTGTGATTCCCAGTTGAAATGTCTGTGTGATAATTTTCTGTTATCGCCGGTGTAATTAGTAGTGAACGGCTTTTCTCGAAATAATGTATGACTAGATGAAGTCCCCATTGAATCTCAATGGAAAATGTGTGTGTGTGTGTGTGTGTGTAAATACACACACACACACACAATATTCCCCTTCCCGGGTTTCATCTTCGCAGCTTATCCAGAAAAATTCTTAAAAATTGCTGCATTGCGCTTCTTACGGGAGAATTATGTAAGCACTTGGCGTCGAACTCACGGCCATTTGGTAACATTTCTTCAGTTAGTACAATAGATAACCACGGCATCTCCAACCTACGTGATTTTCACTGTTCTATCGCTCCGAGTAAGGGCTCAAAAGAATTTTAAAAAAATCGCGCGGAAGACCACCTGGCGTCGAACGCAGGACCCGTTCGAGAAAGACAATGGCATAGGAATGTTAGAAAAGTGCAACTCTGACGTGTTTAGAAGTTTCAATTCAGTATCTGATCGGGAAGGTCCTAAAATAAGATTCCGTTATTCCCGTTTCAAATGCATGGTAGAATTGGAATGACACTCTTGCATTGAACAAAGGACAACTAGAGAAACGGTGAACCTCATGAAAGAATTTTTTCAAAAGCTTCTATCGCCATTCCTGGTTTTATCTTTCCAGCTTATCGGGAAGGCATTTAAAAAATTGTCAAAGATTTTAGCAATGCATTTCTTAGGGAAGCATTTCGAACCCACCTGAAGTCGAACACAGGGTCATTTGGTAACATTTCTTCCTTTGGTACTATGAAAAACCATCTTATCTGCAAACACCGTGATATTGATGGCTCTGTTGCATAAAGAACGGCCTTGAAACAGTTTGCAAGAAATCGCGCAAATGACAAGTTTGCAGGAAATCGCGAATGCAAATGTGTGTGTGTGGGGGGGGTTTCCGCTCCGAACATTTACTATACTTTCCTACATCATAACCTGTAGCTCCTCTTCTGATTCCGCCATTATTGCTTCATCGTCTGTACATTTTACTGTATTTATTCTTTTTTCTCTCACTACAATAGCTATTGCATTTTCTAAAGTCTTGTTGGTTAATTGTTCAGCAAAAGAATTAAGAGTGCTGGTGGAAGAAAAGATCATTTTCTGAATCCTCCTTCAACCCCTATATTCTTTTTCATCATCTGCTGCCACTTTCATTCTTACCACCAGTTTTTGTTTCGTATGAAGATGCTGTATTAGTGTTTCGTCATTCCATTCGACCCTCATTATATTAATCCATAACAGTACTCTCAGTTTAATCTGTCGATTGTCATATCTCAATCAATTAATCATACGTAGAGATCTCGTTTCATATCTAGCATTATTTCTTCTATCATCCTTGTGTATTATGATGTTTTATTTATCGTTAAACATTCTACTGCATTTTGCATTCCTTTACCCTTTCTAAATCCAAACTGATTTTGTATCAGAGTCACTTCAATTGTTTTTTTTATTCTCCAGAATACTATCCTTGTCACAGCTTTTGCGAAATGAGAGGTGAAACCGATCGTCCGATATTATTTACTATTCTTTGCATTGATTTTCTTTGGTAAGAGGAGTAAAATTTTCTTTAGTATATCACCCGAGTAAATGTCAGTATCGTAGTTCGTATTGACTAAATAAGTCAATTCGGACACTGCATTGGGTCGTAATGCTTTTGAAGTCTCACTAGGAGTAATCGCCAAAGGGATGTAAACGTTCATGACGAACGCAATTTCATATGCAGGTAGACGCAGGGTTAGTAAAAGGTGAAGCAGATTTTGGCTTTATTGGGCCCGGGCTCGAGAGATAACAGAAAAATTTTTAATCATACATTTTACGAAATTTTCGAGTTTGGAGGCGTGGAAATTGGCGGCCCGGCAGTAACGAGTAGTTATGGCCGAATGCCGTATGGTTCGAATCTCATTGGTTGAATTTTTTCCTCTTAATTTTTAGCTTTTATGTTATTGAAATAAATGGTGTTGTGATAGTATCAATTACTCTGATTGATTATTTTCTGTTCTTATACTTTCCTAACTGGCATCATGAAAATATTTCGTATAATATATGATTTTTTTTATATATATGAATGAATTATAGTATATGAATATAATAATGAAGCCAAAACCCGCTATTTTCTCATACAATTGCTTTCATCATGATCCTTAAACATTACTTTGGCGATTCCTCCTTGTGAGATGGAAATCCGTCACAGCCACGCAGTTTTCCTCTCTCGGAGATCTTGGATCACCAGATCCACTTCAGCTCCCATTCGTTTTGAATCTCTTTTCTCTTCATCACATTCATATTCGTCTTCTACCATCAAACATGAGTGATCAGCCTGTGAATTATACAATTTCTGAAATACCACCCACACTTCCTTGTTACCCTTCATACACGTTGTAATCTTTCCAGCTCTATTAAATATTCCCGGTTTGCTTATTTTCTCCGGTTCTCTCCTTAACAGTCTTCTAATTTTCCTAAAATTTCCATATACACGAGATACTTGTATCTCCTCATATTGCCTCTCTATCCAATTCAGAAAGAATAGTCTGAATAGAAAGAATTGGATAGTCAACCTGCATAACTGATTGTTATGTTTCCTGTGCTATTTTATTCCGTTTTTTGGAGGCGTCGTTTTTTTCCTTTTCTACGTTTATTCATTTCCTCTGTGATTCACTCTCTTTTATTTCTTAACCACTTCACTGTTAATAACCTTAAAGTTCTTTATTTGCACAGGAAATGAAATGCTTATTCTCGTAGAAACAATCTCGCTGGAAGTTATTTCCTACAAACATAGAAGGAAGAGTAGCAGGAGAAAACGTTTGTTCTTAAATTTTCTATCCTCATAGATTTTTTCCAAAGTATACCTACCCAAAATTTTTAACAGCAAAATTTATAAACTTAGTGTAAAGTGGATGAAATAAGGCAAATTTTTATACCAAAAGAGTGTGGTTCTAGAAAGATAGGCCATACTTCATTGGTTCAAAGAAAATCGCATCCAATTCCCAATTGTCTTGAAAGTACCACTTCCTTATTTCTCCTTCAATTAAGACACCATATAACCTTGACTAAATCGCACTGTGCTGTCAAGAATTGATTTTACTCTACGCTGAATGTCTGCAAAATTAATTTTCGTCAACTATCTTTCAATAAAAAAATTACGACTGTTCGCACTACTCCCACATAAGGAATTCTCGATGCCGTAAGATTCACGTAGTGACCTATGACGCTGAAAGACACCACCAGTTCCGCAGAAACTCCAACATAGAGGATGGCGCTATTCATCACCAAATAGTTCGCAGAACGGCTGTAGGGAGTGCGGCACCAGCAGCAAATTACGTAGTTCTTCCCGCGAAGGCAAAAATATTTGAAATCCCTTTGGAGTAGATATCCCAATTTCAATTATGCATCGCATGTTTTCTTCTTATTATATGGATCTTCAAAATTTCTTCAGATTAGATACAATATCTATTATGATATGAATGCTTTTATCTTATTACTACCAAAAGGCATAAATAATCAAAGGACCCTTAAACATATATTGACAGCTTCGTATATACTCCTCTGCCAATCGGCGTCCGCTAGAGATGAGGTGGCGCGACGCTTTTGCCCCTCAATTGCTAACATTGGATGTTGATTCTGGGTTGCTGGATCGCGCCATAGCTCCACCCTCTTCCCCTTCAGGATCTCTGGAGACCAGTCTCATCCCTGCGGAACTCGGTTGGTTCGGAAAAATCCTTCACTAGTAGCAACAGAGATACATATGATAACAAGTGTTATACAATATAAAATTTAAGACGTTACGATTCGGAAGAAATTGAAAATATTTATACAGCAGGAATAGAATTAGAGGAAAACTCATCACTTTCCGCCGTAAAACAGATCCCTAGAGCCGTAAATCAACACGCAGTCATTCTACTTGCATATTTTTATTTTTTTCATTCTTCAAATAACAAATACTTATTATATCATTACACTATTTCAGTCAGGAATGAGACTTGCGCGATTCGCTACAACTTGATAACTCGCTTCTCAACGCCTTAAACAGGGCTAATACCCAAACGAGGAAGATGTTAACGTACTTATTTAAGTAATTCATTTAATTCATTTGGTACTTGTCCCGACTTTCAATGACCATTATTTCTTATCTAATTTTGCAGAACAAAGAAATCCTGTAACCCATGAAAATTTACGTGTATTTTTTATGAGAGCACTTTCACTCACATGGGGTTTAGTTGGTGGCTTTAGGGTAAATAAAAAGTAGCCTGTAGTCTGCATAAGGAAGAAATTTAAGACATATTTAAAATTTTAAAGCTTTGCAAAAACTGGATGGTGTAAAATTGTACATTGCGAATAAAATTTCAAAAAAAGAAATGTATTCGAGCGCAAAAACATGGAAAATTTTGCCGTTGATTGATTTTTAAGGTGACCATGTAAAGATATTGACTATAATTTGGTATATTAATGGTTTGGAGGGAATCTAAAAATCATTCTCATTGTTATTTCACTTTGGTATATATCAGTGGTGAAAATCGAAAACATCGCATAGAAAATGGACGCATCCTAACCTAGGTTTTAATTAGGGGACTGGTTGCATACTCAAAAGAAAAACCTTTTCTATCATTTTACTACTTAGAAGAGCTCACTAAAGACACATATTTCATGTCTGATGAAGAGAAGGTAATGAAAATGTAAACAATAAGTGTGATTTTGTAGATAATTCATCAACACCTGATATTTTGGCCTAAATTGAACTAATGATCTAATTAGTGAATTCAATTTCTCCGAAAAGTCTTCTGAATAGCTTTCCTCTCTGTTAAAAGAGGCTAATTTACTTCGCCCTGGTACAGATATGCATTATCCAAGGTTATTAGAGGTCTTTTTGAGATAAAATGTTTACTAGAGTACAAATCAGACGAATGATGACTTTTAATTGACAACTCAAAATGATCCATGTGGAAAACAACACTCAGCCTTTCACTCCACCAAAAGTTCCCCAAAGAAGTATTTACATACAGAAAACCCGCTGAAGACATCTTGCTTAGAACGCGATTTCCTTCTAGTCCCGGTCTTTATCACATAATAAAACCGCCGTTGAAGACGCTCTGCTACCCGTGTATAGCGCAAATTTGTCTCTTCCCCAGACATAACCCACGTTAGCCAATCAGCACCTCATTCGACAGTGAAAATGTATCTTAAATTACCTGCGTTACCGTCCTTCTTTCTCTTCTTCTGCTTCTCCTTGACTATAATAAGCTCCGTTTTGAGTCTCTTGTTTGAGATGACTAATTTCATGAGAAGAAAATGAAGATTGAATCAGCTGGTTGTCGAGCTGATGCCGAAGACTACCAAAGGATGAAAATTGATCCACCCATTTTAGTTTTTCCTCATCGACCCTGATCATTAACTTAGCTTTCTTTCCCTTAGAGAACCTCATTACTTAAGATTCTCTAACTCAAATTTTAATGTCTAACTCCCTTATTTTGTCGTTTAGAGCAATTCCTTGTATTTGCAAAGCCGTTTCCGGATAACGTAGAATCTTACGTCTCAGCTTTACCGTCTTCATATCTTTACTACCTCCACTTTCACCATTTTCTTTGCATTTGTGTTAAAAGCTGAATGTGGTATGTCCTTGTACTCCCCTCTCCAATCCATTCTCCATCAGCAACCTTTACTCGCGCTGTTTATTTAAGTTCAAATTTTTCTCCAAATCCCCAATCTTTCCAGAGTAGCCCACTATTTTTTAGTAACCCCAACAGTTTGGCCATTGACCAAAGGTAAATGAAAAATATATATTCATTTATTTTACTTATAAAAATAATACACATGAAAATCATGAGTGAAATGAAGCATTTAATAAAAAAATTTAAATATTTATATTTATTTGTTAAATTACATTAATTTTTTTATTTAAATCTTTTCCATCATATTCAATTATTTACTAAGATAATTTAAGCCGTCATTGCTGACGACTACTTGATTTGAAATGCAGCTATTTCAGCATTGCATTTTATTGCAAGTGATTCTCACCATGGCAGAAAGCTACTAGTGCTTCTGATGCAATTGAGCACTCAGATCAGAGTGAATATGAATACTCCTTCATTTAATCATTTAACAGTTCGTTTGATCGATCAGTGCCATGGATCCTAGAGAAACGTATTGTGTAACTGCTGCGTTGACGATGTCGATGGTCGCTTGAGATGGAAACCTCACATTGGTGAGAACAATTACATTCGCTGCAATGAAAAGGGTATATATCAATCGAATGCTTAAATGATGCATATATTCGAAATTTCCGTAATCCATTAGTAATACAAAATTCGGATGTAGTAAGGGTGGTCGACTAGTATCTTTCAAAAGATGAGACTTGTAATTCGGTTTGCTTCATACAAGATAATTTTTTATGAATACCAAATGATACACAAATACATATTGATACAAATACGTATTGATACAAATACGTATTGATACAAAGCAATGTATATAGCCAATGTGGAGATGGGAAAGTTCTGTACAATTGTATTCGGATAGGGGAATGAATGCAACGTATAACTGCAAATGGGGGTTCGATTATTATCAAATGCATATTATCTTAGAATATAATGATTTTTATAACAATTTACTTCTCAAAAACTTCCAAATAGATTCTAATGATCATAAAATACTCACTTATTGTTCCAAGCTTGAAAAGGCTGCAGGATACAAGGACCATGTATGTTCCCTGATTAGCTCCATTCCCATCAGTAGCAACTATGTAGTACGTCAGTGGATATCTAGATAGAACTGAGTTACCACAAACAACGATTAGTGTTGCATACACCCTAAAGCATATTAATTCAAATCTTCTAATTCATAGCGCCATAATTTTAGCAGCTTATTACAGGAGGTAAAAGCGAGGCTAACCTTGAATTCGTCGTGAATTGAGTTTAAAATTATATTTAAAATTCCCATTTTTGATGCAGACATTTCAGTAGTGGTTCACGAATGCTACAAATATTTGCTAAAATTGAATGCGTGATTGATAATTTTATCAAATTTGTATTATAAGTAATAACGTATATAAATGAGGTCACAAAAAATAAAATTTTGCTATTATGAAAAAATATGTAATCATACTTCAGGGAATTTTGTAATATATGCCGATTTTAAGCGTTCTATTTTCTCTGCAATTTATAGCCTAAAATTTATGCAAATTGCACCTCTTTTACCGTATCACTCATGTCAATACACGTGATTAGCTTTTAAAGATATTTATGTATTTTCAAATAGGACGAATATTAATTTAGTAATCGACGTTAAATTAAATCAGTTTCGTAAGAGGTATTCTCGTACAATTCTTACTCTAAAAAGAACTGCGAAAATAACTTCTTTAGTTATTATTAGTTATTATTTATTCGTTTTTTTTTCATGATTATTCTTCGTAATGTAAAATTCTGCGAAATCTCATGCTCTTCTATCGATGGGTCCCATATAAGGTTATCGTATAAGAAAATGTAGATAGTACTTACACAAACTCGGGAATCTGACGTACCAGTTGCCAGTTGTTATAGCAACTGGGTACGTTGCATAACCTTGTGTCGTGGATGTTTGGCCAGTGCTAGACGTGTAAAATAGTCAAATCAAAAAATTAGCATCTTATCGTTCTTAAAAGTTAACTGTTTTAATAGAAAACCTATTCATTTTATTTCATGTTTTTAAAAGAAAAGCTATTTTCAATTAAATATTAAATATTTCGCATCCTTCTTAATGACAAATTTACTATCATATTCGGTTTCCTCATCACCGATATTGAGCACTGAACTAACCAAAGAAGTTTTCATACATTGTATAAAACTTAGTTAAAAATTGTTTTCAGAATATTGTTTGAAAATATTATGCATGTAGATAAAGCAAGATAATCTAAATAAATAGTTAAGAAGTTGTTATTAATCCTGTTTAAGGTTCAATTACATTTTGTTCATCCATACATGACAAAAATTGAATTGGAAGTAAGTAACTGTGGTGAAAAAGGGACGGGAATACTATAAATTAATGATTGAAATGTTGAGAAAATTAATAGCATAAAGGATGGATAGAATAGGAACAAAGTAAAACGAAAAGAATCGATCCATCAATATATATTAGCAGGAGTTCCTACTCTCGTGAGTAAAACCAAAACTCAAATGTAAAATTCGACCCATATTCCTCGTCCTCTTCCTTCAAGACACCTAAATATAGTAAACAACAGTCGTTTTCGAGGGAAATTTAGATTGCAGTGCTTCCGATTTATTTGTTATTTGTATTTTTACACTAATTTGTACAATTTTAAAATACAATTCTAGCCTGTAGCGTCCCAACCCCCTAAATCGAAAATTCCGTTCTCCAACTCACTCACTGAGATAGAAAAGGATAGAAATTTTGTACTATTAAACAATCCTTTATTCTAATTTTCTAGAAGCCAAATTTAAAAATATTGCTAGTTTTATCACAAATTCTTTTAAGACGTCTACATAGTGCTACGCATGACTGCTCGTGACTGAAAAAAGGTCTTCTATAAGCACTGAAGTCCCGGAGATTCGTTACTGGTGATAGCGAACGGCAATACTATTATAAACTGTTTTGAAAGTAATTTAAACCAACTTGTAGAAGTATCACGGACATGATCACCAGTCATTATTTTAATTGCATGATTATGTTGTTTAACTACTTGTATTAGTTAAAATAGCTGTCAATCTTATTTTCTATATGTTCATCCATTAATTTATTCACAATTGATCGTGAGAAAGCAATGTATGTTAGTCCCACTGTCCATGGGTGGAACCAGCTTCGTTAAGTAACACTTCTACAGAATTGCAAATATGACCATTTTTCTTCGAAACTTCAAATGCTAATATCTCATAAAATTGCCTACTTTAAAAAATAAATTTCATAGTCTTATCAAAGGTTTTAAATGCCTCATTATGTCTTTTATTTAAATGGAAAAATGAGTTCTCTAGGGTTCGATGATTGGCTTATCCATCAAGGGGAATGAAGGAATGTTAATATCGCAATTTCGTACAAAATGTTCGCTTATTTTAGTAAACCCGGCAATTTCGTAAACAACAATATCGACCACGACCAGATTAAGAATTACAGTTTCATTTCCAGTTTGCATTTCTTCTTTTTGTATGACTTTAAAATATAATTTAATTTTTAATAGAACTCTATCCCTAGAGAGATGAATACAAACTTTACATTCATTTCTTATGAAAACGCTTTGAATCTTTCTGAGTCGAGCTTAAGAACCTGCCTTTCATAAAATGTAACCTATTGTCCTCTTTTAATTCAATGGAAGATTTTAAATCCGTGCAACTTCTGATCTTTGAAGTGAGGGAGCATTAGATGAAACTGCATGGCAAAACGTTGGCTTTTTCCCTTTTACCTAATCTTCTTATTCAACTTATTTTTTTAGAATGTTGCTTTTTGTGCAGAATAACACAAAGAAATCTTCTTTCTAATGCGTTACTGACTTTACTTACTGTTTGTTTGTTCCTGCAACGGAAATATCGAATCTTGCATTCACAGCGTCTGGTGCGATGGTATATGTGGTGCATCTTATTGAATGCTCTCGAAAGCTGGGCGTCCTTTCGTATTCGTACCAAGTTCCCGTAACCTGTGAAACAGATCGAACCATCACTCATATATATTCTATTTTTAAGTCAGAGGAGTTACAGTGAAAGAATTCCACATGACATCTTCTCGCTGAAAGGATTGGTCTTGCGGAAAATTACATAAGATGAGAAAATAATCTTATTTTATAATAGTTCATTACTAATTCAAATTTTATCTCATTCTGACAAAATGTTAGTTTTAGCTGATTCTGATGAGGAGTTTTGATTCTAATTCAAATGAGTATCAAACGTGTGTAGATAAACGGAAGAGCAAATATGTGCCATGACCATATATTTGTATTTATAGAAGAGGAGTATGAATCAATATCAAATTATAATAAAGAAAGTATTTAGCGCACAGGATGATATGACTGCCTGGGTAGCGGACCTTCCTCATTGATTCGAACTTCATCGTTAGTTAGTGTGTCCGATTTTCGGCAAGAACATAGATTTGATATAGGTTTGATATGACCTCAGTTATCATGACGCATTAATTAAAAATTTACTATTGCTAACCATCTTCATAACTCAAATTTTATTTGAGAAGAAAATTTAAAATTAATGGTTGTTCCAAAAATATTCTATATTCCGAATCCGCGATATCTCCTGATATAAATCGGGAGTTATAACATTTAGCATAGAGTCACGACCTTGAAAAATAGCGAAAAACTCATGCTACTGAATAGAATACCCTAGTGGAACCAAAAATTAAGCCAAATATTGTGGAACATAAGATTACTTGACTTGTCCAATCTTCCTCAAAGACGTCGTCACTTAACCTGATAAGAAACCCACTCGCTTTGCCAATGGTTGTAAATCGGTTAAACTATTTTGTTTGTTTCACGTACCCTATATTTTCCTGAGGAAACATGTTAAATTCTTTCAAGGAATCAAGATATTAACGGATTAGTTAATAATTAAAAATTAATTCTTACTTATTATTAACAGAGCATAAAATAACAGATCATTGAATTCTTCATGAGTATATCGTATAGTAGTACCATTTTTAAAAGTTTTTCGACAGCTGAGGTCATTTTGCACGTGGGATCCCACTGTGAATCAAACCCGGGACCGCTTTCACCAAAAACTGCCCATACGGTAGCCCTATCCGGGAGCCCTAAACGATGTCACTAGATCAAATGGAAATATTGTATGTTTTAATGAAGAAAAATAGCAAAAAATAAATAAATTGTGAAATTTTTACCATGATTTATTAATCATTTCACTGCGTTATCTAAATTAAATCCGTCTACTGTAAGTTGTATCACTGCCTAAGTTTGGAAAACACTGGTGCAAACTGCAGCACTCTTCGGAGGTGTAACATCCGGTGCACTTATATTCGTACATGAATCTGACATCTTTCCGGTGGGAGCCCACATGCGAAATGACCTCAGCTGTCGAAGCACTTTTCACAATACTACTACTACTCTAACATCTTTGCAGATATACGAGTATATATACACATTCATCCACTACACATTTCTCTAAAGAGGAGAGTATTCCGTAACTGTCATAACTTACACCAGCCGCTGTTATTGTTGCTGCCGTAAGGGTTGGACAGGAGCCAAAAGTAAATATTTGACCCTGTACGGGAACCAACGGTGTGTAGACCAACAACCAGCAGAACAGAAGCGAAGATTTCAACGGAAATTTCCACATTTCTCTGGATCCTAAGATATCCTGTAATGAAAATACATTGCAAATTGATAATGCAAATTAATTCTATTTTACACTCCAATCGAAGAATGATTCCGGGACACTTTTTATGTTTTCAAAGCGCTCTTTAGATGAATTTCACTTCAGCAACAGGCCAAAAATAACTAGGGCGATTTTATTAACTTGAGATAAAGTGTTAGTTTTTATGTTTTCATGCTCTCTCAGACAACTTTGCTAAGGTAGTTGCTACAGATGTTAAGGAATGAAAATTTTCTTAGATTAATTACCTTCATAAGCAACTGAATATCATGCCAAATAGGAATTGCTGAACACGAACTTACCTTCTCTTGTCCTGATATGAAGAGTAAAACCCTCTCCGTTTGGCGTTCGTTGCTTTTATACCCTCATCGAGTTTTATTGCGGGTGCTGTATATAAAAAAAGACGCAGCCCTAGCGTTCTGTTTTCTTCCCCATTCAACTGGAGAGGAAGAGGAGAGGGGAAATCAAAATTTTCGTAGGTGTGAAACTTTTGAGAGATGTCCGTCCAACCATACTCCGGCATCGCGAATGCACAGGCGGTCTCACAGCGGAAATCGTCCATAATTTTACATTGTATGCTAAAAATATTAATTGATTTTAGAGCAAAACTTTTTCCTATCAAATTTTCCTCTTTCTTACATGGATGCGTTCATCATGTAAAATGGTCTTCCTTAAAGAAGAGATAATATTAAAAGGGCGAGATTTGGAACCCGTATTATATAGATGCTATAAAACAATAAAATTGACATCTCTTTTTATTTTATCCATTAAAATTCGAACAATTTTTTTTCATATTTAACTAACCACAATAAAATAGTACTGCTTGATTCATTTTTAGCACATTTTTTTAATTTATAGGAACTATTTTATAACTCCCCTTATAAACGGTATAGAATGGACCTCAACAAGCCAAAGAAACGGTACTTCTCATGTAATTTTATAAATATTTCTTAAATAAACAGAATGTCTTCAGTAACAGTAATCTCTGTAGCCAAAAAAGAATTTCTGTTCAATAGCCATATGTAACTTCAAATATTCAAGTTACTTTGTAAACTTTCCATATAATGTCAAAACTAAGTTACGCTACGTTACCTTTAGATGCGTTCTGAGAGTAACTCAAGGCCCATCTTCTTCCTCTTATTCAGAACATAACTATTGAACGGGGATGTAAAAACGTCGAATTTCATCTCGAAGCTGGTGATAGTCATGTGCATGCAGCGCGTTGACTTTGACGAAAGAGATGTCGGGTTCCATTCCTAATAGGAGCTCACCTTCGAAATGATCGCAGATATCGAAGCACTGAAATAAAACATACTACTACTTCGACTCGAAACACCTAATGGGAATAAATGCAGGATTTTCCAACCTGATTAAATCGATCAAAGTTACAGAATTTTTCAAATATATATATATAATGTTACTTTTATTGATCATAGACATAATTCTATTACATAATAAATGAATAATTCTGTTAGAATTCAAATTAAACATTACATTAGGTAGGTGAGGAATTTTATATTTTGAAATGATAGAATTATTTTTTCCCATTAATCATATGTTTTCATTCACTAAAAAGTCTACACGATCGTGCATTTCATTTTCATTTTTACTTTGCATAAATGTGACACCAGTCACACTTTGCTGCTGCTTTTCTGCCCTAATCAAAAAGAACACCTTTTTCCGCACACCTAGCTGAAACAAATCTTTAACTCAGCTTTTGAGATTGGGTGTGTTCCCGTAGATCAGTGTATTTCTAACTGATTGTAATGATTACTCGCCGTTGTATCTGTATCGGCTCTATGTATGACAAAGGGATCTTTGCGATGCTTATTCAATCGATGCTTAACAGTGGCTAGTCGCAAGCATGTCGTTCTCCGGCATTTACTATAAGTAAATCAGAGTTAATCACGCATATTTATACAGAGTTTGTTGCAAATATACATCAGTAAAAATTCCGGTTTACGTATTCTATGCGTATACGTAAAGGAACCGGAAGGCTGTTTTTAAGTTCGGTGCGAACAAAACAGGATGATGCGTAGAATAAGTTTGAAGATGATCCACTATGCTTAAAAACTGTCAAAATTTATTAAATGTATGGAATAGAAAGGAGAATCATTGGTGCATCAAACTGGAAAGGTATTTACATTTGGTACAACAGATTAAAAGTGTCAATTTGCTTGCTTATGACAATATCCAACTCTTTTCAAATTTATTTTTGTTCGGTTTCTTCAAAGTAGAGTTTTGTAGAAAAGGAGAGGATTGCATAACATAGATTTTTTCGACATAATCTGATATGTTTTGGTTTCTAATCGATATAATTCGAGTATTACGGATGTCTATTTCGTTCGAAATTTTCTTCTACCACAATTTACTGTCAAAAAGTAATTCCAATACCCGCACACCTCTGGTAAAATAACGGCTTTCACCAGATAGTCTTAAACTTTGATCTGCGTGACCACTGGAGCACTGGCAAGGATTACTTCTACAGATAGTCAGAATTTATCTTACAATAATGCTTGCCTAAATTTTCAAACAACTTTTAAACAGAGTTTAACGTCAACCAGTTGACAGTTGTATAGAGATAACGATTCGATTTCGATAACTTAAGGTGTGAAAATGTCACCGCATATAGCAAATTTATCAGTGAAAAGGGCAACGAAAAGAGAAACATGATAAGTCATCCGAGAGGTCAAAAATAATGAAAAAAACTGGCGTTAACGATGGATGATATACAAACTCTATATCACACATTTTTTGTGTCGTCATTGCGGCAATGACTCTATTTTCATTTTCTCTCTATAGTCTCAGTCTCATTTTGTTTCTACATGGAATACTAACACTAACTACCATCGCTTAAAACTACCATCGAGAAGGAAAGTTCGCATAAATGGAATTTAATATCAGTGTATACCAAATGGCGTTAGAAAAGGTAAAATTAAAGATAAAAAACCAACTGATGTTATATTTAAGAGAAATTAGGGAAAGAGAAAGTACTTCTCAATTCTTTGGTTGAATTCTTATACTGACGTTTAATGGTATTTGTATTTTTATAGGTCAGAAGAATATTATTAATATAAAATCACTTGGTTTAGGCATCATATACACGAGTAAAGATGTTTTCTGATGAAGAACATTTAAAGCCGTTACTCCCAAAGTGAGTGATGGAAGTCTCAGCCCCTTATTAGTAGGGTAGCTGTTGATAGAGTTGACAACTAAGTGAAGAAAAATAGATGAGATATATTATAGGAAGATTCTATTGGATCATTACTCAAAGCCTACTTTATTATTAATTTCTTAGTCAGTGGATTACGAGATTTACTATAAGTGATATATGACAAACTCAGAATTGAAATGGATGTAGAACAAGGAGAGATGGGTGGAGATGAAGTAGTGCATAAATTGGTCTTGATTAAACGACCTATTCCACCACAGAAATACTTTTCAATATCTATATTTTTTCAATATTAAAAAAGGATAAAATTTTCGATATAACGTGTTAAGTATCGCTCAACTTTGCTGCAGTGTCACGATTTGATGAGGCGGCTTCTCCGACGAACTGTATATTGGCAAGTTATTTTTAATCAACTCTTGCTAGATTTGAACTAATCCGCTTCAAGTTTCTCCAGTATTTTTATCCAACTTTTAGTAAAACGATCGTGTAAATGCTTTGCCTTTTCACAGATCATGGCAGTACATAAAAGGACATTTTTCTATGTCTATTTTTCCCACCAGATATTTAGTGAACTCTCCGTTTTCTCTTAATTATTGTCACGAGGCATATAAGACACTTTGGAACTTTTAGATTTTCCATCAAGTCATCGGAATTCAACAAAAAGTAATTTATCCAGAAAATAATCAAACTAAGGTAAAATTATTTCAGAAAAGTTTAAAACGTGTATCAAACACTGTATTATTTACTCTTCAAAATTCAGGAGAAATAAAAATTGCTTCGGGAAATAATTTAAGCACAGTTTATGCATCTAAAATCGTATATAGTCAAAACATCATGGTGAGAATGAGTACATTTTTACAGAACGTGTATACATAAAACTGCAGTTTATAAGGGATACATACGATATTTAGCTAGAATTTTTCGTTCTTGCATACTAATGAAGTGTATTGAATAAGATTTCAACAGAAAGATTGATCAGCGGGAACAAACAGGTATCTTGATAAGTATTTGGAATCGGCTACTCTTAAGGCAGCTTCTATGGTTTCTGAGGAAGGATTCTTCGACCGCGTGAGGATGATGGCATTTTCTGAAAAAATAAATAGTTTACTTATAAATAATCCTGGAAGCTTTTGAAATTTTGTCTAAACGTTTAGGCTTTATACAGCACTTAGCACCGAAATGGAACCAATGCTTCAAAACAAATTATTAAGATGCCCAGAAAACATTATTGTTTTCTATTAATTATTTAAAATTCTATTAAGAGTTATTAATTAAAAATAATACAGTACAGTACAATAATATTATACAATAATCCTCTATATATTATTTTAAAACATGTATTTTTGGTGATCGGGACTTTTCTCCCTTATTACTCCGTCAATGCATATAAATGAATGACCATTTGAAAGAAAAGTCTTCGGGTTCCTGCTAAAAATAGTCAGACAAATAAAAAACCCACCATTTGTTAGAGAAATTGAATTAATATTTTAATCATCGCGTTAAGTCCTGGCCGAAAAAATGCCCGGGTTGCTATATACATATTAAATTTGTTTATTTAGCGAAGAGTGTAAACAAGTTTTAAAATCGGATAAAGCACCTATTCTCGGTCATAAAATGATTCGCAATTAATATTACAGTCTCCATGAACGAAAACTTTGACGTCGTACGCAACCACAGTTCAGTAAGTAAGCCACATTGCATCTTGCGGGAGCAAAACGACAGCCAAAGAAACATGAACATTGCCGAATACGAAAGTTCGCTTCACGGTTTTATCGTGTGGTATGTTTGAATAATTTTGCAACATATTGCTTCCCGGTAGTTTTAATTTAAGATTAATCATATTACAATTAGATTTTGGAGTATACATAGAAAAAAAAAGAGATTTTAATTACGAGTCATGCGATCAAAATAATTAGGCCGTTTTCCGAGTGTTCAAATTTATTTTGGTGAAACTTTCGTCTGTTGAAAATTTTCTATATATCTAAACCTGATATCAAATGATTTTCAATGTTTATATTTGATTCATTGAATTGATAATATTCAACATTTAATCACATTTCTGAGTGAAGAAAGGGATGTCCTGCGATTTCAGAAAACTCCTCAGCAAGGAATCCAGGCGAAACGAAAGCCCAAGCTTTATTCCCAATCGCTCTCTCCGAAGCACAAAAATGTATTATTTCGCCACATTAACCATGTAAGATAAGTGTTTTAAAAATTATTATTAGCAAAAATTACTTTAATGAATTTTGAGTTATTATATCCGAAATGGAATACGAGTGAACATCATAGTTATATGAGAGACTTTCAATAAATGCGGGGACAATGCTATTTGCTTTGACAATGTAACACAATGTATGTTCGTATGAAAGTGTGACATATAGCTTCCCCTTAACTCTTCTCTCCCAGATCAGATCACTGCAGACGAGTAGTAGTTATTTTTATATTTCAGGTATGTAGAGAAGAACATAGAAAATAAATAAATAACGTGGATGCAGAAGGTATGTTTCGTTGTTTTGTCTTGGTTATTTAAGTGTCAATTCATTGCCAGTATAAAAGGAAGTGGTTTTTATAACGACAGATTTAGGTAAAGCTGGCAGTGATATTTTCTATCTTTACCATAATTCATGTAGTCATAAATGCATTGAGTGAATGTAAGGTATTCGGTGTAGGATAAGATAAACGTATCGTTATAGTGATGACGTGCACTATTCGTGATTATACTACTATAAGAAAATTTTTAAAACATTCGATAACATTTATACTCTCACGTTCTTTAATATAATAGGGATTTTGTTTGGGTTCATATGGTATGGCGTTAGAAAACGCAAGACTTTTTATTTGGCCATTGAGTTTCGTTACTGGATGGGTAGATAGCGATATCTATCGCTACAAACGAGGTATATCGAAACAGACACTGATAAAGAATATGAAGGTGTGTATTTTTAGGTATGTTTTAGTGTTTGTGTATTTGTTTGTAACGATTAGTGTTTGTTGAAGTGTATTTGTGTGGGAAATAAAGTATCAGTGTCGTCTGCGAAAGTTTCGCACGGGGCAACTAGTATAAATATAATAAAATAGTAATAGTAGTAATAGTACGTACGAGAGTTCCAATAATCCGAATTCTCACAGTTCCAGAGAACAGCATATGAGAAATAATCAGTCCCAATGACGCTATAGGTGGCTGTAGAACCTAGAAAAGAAATGAAAAAATGAATAAAAGAGTATCTCCTTTTATTGGTGGAAATTTCTGAACGATTTGCCAAATTTTCCCTCAAGATTGATGTCACTGTTTCAACTTTCAATATTTACAATTACAAATGAAAGCTTTGGTTTTTTTCTACGAAATGACAAATCGGATGAACGTTTAAAGGTGGAAAGGTAAGCAAATCGATCCGAAAAACACACTTCTTTAGAGAAAGGTAGCAAATGTGGATTACAAGCAGATATGGATCCAAGCCTATGCAGTTACTTTCAGGTGTTATAATTTAAAACTCCTAAGTATTAGAATTGCTGTGTATTCAGTTCATTCATTTATTACCTATGGAAGAATACGTCAAAACATCTTCCTTCATTCATGAATTCCTGACAGTGGCCAAATAAGTCGTTGTATTAAGATCTCCCTAGCCACAAAAATGACGCAAAACGTCCTCCAGATGTTAAATTTCATAAATAAATCACAAAAAGATAAAGCATCCCCAGTCCGAACGTTTATGATGTTTCACCTTTGAAGTTTGCTGAATATATATCGATTAAGACACACACATTGTCATTAGCGTTACTCACCAACGGAGGGGAAATTCACCAATAGTTTTCCAGTTGGTCCAAACACCGTTGCTGTTCCACTAATTGACGTCGTTTGGAAATTTCTGAAATTATAATTTCTCTGTTAAATCGTTGATAAGATTAGTTGAAATTTTCGAAAATAAAGTTTGGCAAAAGCCAAATCGATTTATAACATTAATATTTAATATGATATTTTTATTTATAACATTTAGAAAATTGTGAACAGGATTATCTAAGCGTTAAATTTGATAATTTTAATACTTCCCTTTTCATTCTTTTCTCAGATGAATTAAAGATCTTAATCTTTTTTAATTAAACTTATACCCTGTCCGTCCCCGTTGAGCCTATTTCCCCTTATATTTAGCGTGGGTCATCTTTTGAAGCTTTCTATACGCATAGCGAGGTAGCTAAGATAAAGAAGGCTACCAATTACCAGAATGTGTTTTTTGAAAAGCATGACTGTCGTTGCAGTATATGTAAATAGAGAGATTACCTAAGCGCAGACTCTTAATACGAATGTCCAAAACTTGTGTGGGTCCTAAAATGATTTCATAAAGTTTTAGGAAGCAGGATGGCCAACTTATCCGACTCCAAAATGAAGGAAGTGATATGATTTTTATGAACTACTATAAGTAAAGTAATTTATTAGTGAGAAATTTCTCTTTTGATGCTCTTAAATGCTGCAATTATCAACTCAAGAAACAGAACTACCAACAGTAGCCAGGATTTTCTGCTGTAATTCCAAATAAATACCTTTTCAGGGGTGAAATCAGCTTAACGCGTTCACAAATTTTTGATATATTTCATTGGTATTGTAGTACACGAAGGCAAAAATAAAAGGACTACAAATAAAAAATTATTGATTCTAAATTAGTGACATTTGAAATATTTTACTTACTAATGGGGCTATAGCTATAGAATATTTATTTTCTGTTATTTGCAAATGATAAAAATATTTCTATACATTTTTCTGCCTTTATTACTGCACCGTTCCCTGGAAGTTACTGTGTACCCCCACTGACTGTTTGGCCAGAATCTAGAAAATCTCGCCTTTTATTCCTTTACATGCCCAAGTTTTCTATGTGATGTTGGCATGCATTCAATGCCCATTCAGTAAGCTGAAGAAATCACAGTTTTGTCCTCTTATACACTATAGCGAAAACTATCATCATTTCACGTATCAACATTTCCTTTAATAGGCATTCAACACTTACTGTTATTCCCAACTACTCTGATAGAAAGAAAAAGAACAAGAGTATCTTAACAAATAAGAAAACTAAAGAATAAAGATCGAATTTACATAGATATGTCTAAGGAATCGGAGTATATATTTGATGTTGTTAGAATAAGCAAAAAGAATGGAAAACAAAGAAATTTCGCAGATGGAATTGAATGGCCGTGGTTTGATAGTATTTATAGAAAAGTATTTTATTTTAATGAAAGGGAAAAACTGCGGTGTTATTGTAACCATTGAAAATTTAATTGAAGTAGTATGAATAATCACTGGCATATTCCAAAAATAAAATGCATTCTTTTTCAAACTACCAGATGAATGATGGGTTACTGAAATTCGAAAATTCAAAACAAGAAGGGATTCAACAATTGCTAATATGTTTTGCTAATACAACTATTCTCAGGAATGTTTGAAAACCTTCATTGCTAATATCTTTCAGTATACAATTCAGTGCAAATGGTATGATGAAGACTGACTCCATCTCTTGCGAATAAATAGTCATTATTGGTAAGGATGTTTCGTTGCTGTCAATACGTTTCGCAAAATTTTAATAGCCATTAAATTTATTTAGAAATGATGGTCTATAAGAGTTTATAAAGTAAATTTTTTATTAATTTGTAAGAAGTTTTCTCAAAGTCTTGGAGAAGCCATCCAAAACATTTTTGTCGAAAATTTAATTTTTTGATTTTGTTATCACCGTTATTATATTCATTATGAATCTGTTTGTTAGCAATGAGTCAGTTCATACGACAGCAAAATCGGTATCTATGCTTAAATAACGTGCTTTTCTTCCGTCAAAGTTGAGATCCTCAAATTTTTATTGCAATGCTATAAAACTCAGATTTAAAATTATTCAAATATCCTTAATCCTTTTTGTACTATTTAATGACTTAGATCGAATAGAGTCATGCTAACCTCATGCGACTAATAAAGAAGAAATTGATGGAAAAGATGTGAAGAAATAAACAGAAACATAAAATCTCGCTAGTGATAAGCAGTTCATGAAAGGATTGAAAATTAATATATTTTAGATGCGTTTGCAACCGCCTAATTTCCACCATCACGAATTCCCCTGCTGCGGAAAGCATGTTCTTTTTGTATTCCAGCTTAAAGGATCGTGAAATGTGAAGGAGTTTGTCACTGATATTTTTATAAGTATTTGAGAAATACCTTAAATAAATTAGTACTTACTGCGAACTTCTTCCTGAGAGTTCTAATGGTATATATGGACCGAAAGGCTGAGCAAAATTGTACTTCAAGCAACGGTCGACGTTTCCGAAAATCGGATTGTAATGGCGATTCTCAATCCACTCTCCCTTAAACTGTGAGAGAAAAGTAATACAATTATCAATAAATCCGTATTAGTCATTCCAATCCACATATTTCAATGCCCTGAATCATGGATTATAGATAAACCTACCCACACGGAGCTATGATAAAGCTATATGACATTTCTGCCATGATATCTCTAAAATAATACTGTGGAATTCCATTTATAGAGATACGAAAAGCTAATTACGTCTTGCCGCATTTAGAAACGATACAATGAAAATTAATTTTTACTTCTTACAGATCTAGTAAAGTATTCTAGCAAATTTCTCTTTCAAATACAAAATAAATATCTCTATAAGAGGACAGAAAACTGTGATAGTAATCGAAGAGAAAACGCGTTTTCTATTATTGGAATTTAATAAAATGAAAATATTATTAAAAGAATCTCATCCCTATTTTAAATATTTCACTCACTTCAAATAACGTCTGAATGAAAACCGGAAAAACGATTAATATATCGTTTCTTATTTCTATAATCCGAAGGAAATCTATGATCGTGTTCATGATAGATTGAAAACTTCAGGAGTGAAATTGTTGCGAATTAATTTTCGAGTACCTTTCAGAAGATCATTTACTAAATCCATTTTAATATAAGATAACGTGTAACTGTGACCACATTTATTATCCATTTCTTACTTTATAATTTTATTTATTGACCATATTAAGTATTCAATGCTTACTATATGCTAGTTTAATATGTTTTTCGATTAACTTTTTATTTTACAAACCTCTTAGCTTGCTACGTAATCAATTTGTGAGTAAAAAAAATAAATTGTGTAGTTGTAACCGACGGAGTTGTATTCCCGCATTATCATTGCAGTCAGGTAATCACGGTTTCAATGATTTGAACGCAGATTTTGCCAATATGATTGTCTGAGTCAATCAATGCCATAACAATACAGATAATATTTCTATTATGAAGACATACGAACTTACCAAATAAGTGTTCAAGTTGGGAACTGCATCCAAATTGGGACATTTTCCGGCGAATCTGTAAGCTCCTTCAACGTTCCCAGTGGCGAAGAGGGCTGTTAAACATGCAGCTACTATGAAACTTGAGCAACTGGCCATGTTGTACCTAATCATAGAAATGGGATACTCATTACCTGACACAGTTGTCATCAAAATTTAATTTCGAAATTCAAATTTTAAAATCATTTATTAAATAAGGATTCAATAATTTTCATTCCCATACTATCATTGCACATTTTATTGAATGCGTTAAAATATAATATGAAAATTAATTTTTTTATGTAACATTTTTCAGTTTGTAATGATTAGATAGACCCTTAGGTTTTTTGATTTTCTTCCAATGAAATGCCGCTATTTAATTAGAGGAAAGAATATCACTGCATTGAAGTTGCAACGAAAAATAAGTAACACTTCGTTATTCTTTTGTGTTTGGAGTAAAACTTCCTGGAAACTTAATCCAGCATATTCTTGCATGCAAAATATTGTAAGTAATGTAATATGAACTATTATTTTGGCATCCATGAACTGTAAGTTCTTACAAGATGCATTTTTACTTAGTATAATTTAAACACTTATTAGATGGAAAAGAATACAAAAGAAAAATGGAAGAAAAAATAAATACTTTCCGGGTATTGAAAGGTTCACGTTGGTAAAACCTTAATCCACTCACCTTATGTTGATGATCCTCTAAACAGAAAGTGTACATGGACAACGGACTTATCCCTTTATATATACACATTTGAGGATTCGCCATGAATTATAAACGCGCATGCGCAGATTATTATCATCGCGGAAATCGAGCACGTTTCGCAAAATGTTTGAAATTGCGTGGTAAATGACAGGGAGACGTGGAGGTATCAAAGGCGGGAATGGATGGGTCTCATCTTGAGACGGTAACCTTCAACTCAAGGGTCTTGGTTCATATGTTAAGGTCATCCTTAGAGAAGAGAAAACTCCGAAACTTATAGCTTTTCCACTCAGAATTCCGACGTCCCCATGAAAAAATAAAAACTTCTCCACCCTGAACTTTGGGAACTAACTTTAATCAGACGCATTGATGGGGCGTATGGATTCCCCCAGACGGTCTTAATTTATTATTAACTGAATTCTTGGAATTTGTTTAGGATAAACTTCACGAAGGACGCGCATAAATTCTATCTTTGAAATATAGGGATGCGAGAGGATGCATCCGGGTTTTCTGGGTTTGCGGTCAGTTGGGGAAAATTATGGCTATCGGATGGCCGAGAGAGGATGTTGAAGAAGTGGAAGACGTCCGAGAGTAATTACACGTCTCGCTGGACTTGACCACTAGGAGCTCGAGACATATGTCACATGATGTTAATCCGGTGGGACGAAAACGCCGGGATGGGCTTTTTAATCGATTTAAAAATAGCCTCATGATGATATTCTACCTGTGAGGTTGATTTCCTGGAGCGAAGTCGTGTCGTAATTCATATATCATGCGTAAAGGCCATAAGTAAGCGGGGGCAATGTAGATGGAAAAATTGATATGTATCTCGAGAGATGGATCATTCTTAGATTGAATATTGTGTCTGTAATCGTTAATTTATGCTAAACATACGATTGGGATTGAGCGATATGCACTTTGCCCGGGAAAATTAGTGACCGTTGCCTTCAGTTGCAACACATAATAAGATAATAGGCGTTTATTATGTTATTCATCAGAAAGATTAAAAGATCTGTTGTTAAAAGTCGAATATTCAAAAAGGATTCAATTAAAAATTATATTCAGAAATTTTCTTCTTATAAAAGGAAGTTAATCTACTAAACGTTCATCTTTCATATCAAATATTTATCAAAATATATGGTACATATATATAGTAAGAAATCATGGCAAGACGTTAATGATAAGATTGAAATGATACACTTCTAAAACTTAAATCGCAAGAATGGTTAGATGATTCTGTGTCACCAAGTATCATAGATTTTTACCTTACACAATTACATAAAATTTTCCTCACTGGGATCATTATATTATGGAGTAATAGCAATCGTGCCAGGCAGTCCAGGTGGAGAACAAATATATACTATTAAATAAAATTTTGCTCTGACGCTGAAATTTCGCAACGGATTCCAAAATTTAAGCTGAAAGTATTCGATCTTCTTAACAATCCTTCCATATACCCTTCAATTTCCATTTTCTAATTGGCATAAATCGAAACATCTATTCAAAACCGATTTTCTTAACAAATATAAATTCCGCCAATATCGCTCGTATGAGATGATATTTCTAAGTTCATGGCTAAAATGACTCATAAAAATCACGTTAAATATATACTTTTGTCATCAAGTATTTTAGGAATGAAAAATTAAACTTGTAGATTTTCCACACTAATTTTTTTACAAGTTTAATTTAGGTTTTTTGAGTTAAAATTTATTAGTTTATTTTTTCTTTACTTCAATGGCTCTTCATAAAGAAACGCCTGAACATCTAGAAGTATTTCAGTGTTTAATTCTCAATTTTTTAATGAAGAATTTTAACATAAGCAAATATTTTTATGATGGAAGAATTCAATAACTCTTTCGGGCATCCGGGCGAAGCTTTTATTATGCTGATTTATTTTCCGAAAGTCAGTTTAGTTCAATTTAGGTTTCTCTGTTTTGTGCCAAAAAGTTCATAGGATAATAAAAATCTTTATACAATTTTCTTTCTTATGATTTATATCAAGAGAGAAATAAGGAATACTTAATATTTTATACCTCATGAAGGGGATATTGGTTATTAAACCTTTACTTTAGTAAATTAGCTATGCTTTACTTTGGAAAATTACAAGATTTCTACTATCATCATCATCGCAACGAACCAGAAAATCTTCGTATAGTAGTTCTTATAATATTCTATTGAATTACCACCATCCATATCTAATTTTACTTTTAGTTAGATATCCATTATTCTGACATACAAGTAGTCTGTACAAATACTTAAAAGTAAATCCTCACCTCTCTGAATAAAAAATACGCTTAGAACTCTAATATTTGCCCGAAGATTTATTATTTTCTAATCAGTGCTTGGTAGCAGCAATTAAAACGAAAGAAATAAATCAATAAAATTTTCTGTTTACAGAAAAATATATTCTTAATTTAACTATTCTGCGTTTGTCTTTCATATGCTGTAATACTGTTAATCATGATTACCTACTAATAAAGGAAACTCTTTGTATGAAAAATAAGACCTACCAACCCGTACCATGAATTTTCATCCACAAGGAAAATTAAATAGTGCTTTTAATTCATTTTTAATCTAGAATACCAAAATTACAAACACAAGTACACAAATATAAAATAAAATGGTCAAACAGGCAAATAAAAATGCATCAAATTTGTTAGAAAGAATAAAAATTATATGATTTCATGGAATCACTTGCATCTTGGAAAATATTATTTCATGTTCCGATGAGTACCTCAAGTGATTCAACATTTTAAACAGTTTTTGTATATTTTTATAATTCTATGATTTCTAAATGAATTTCTGTGTAGGATACACAATAATTAATTTTAGATATGCCATTGTAATTTTCGTACATAGAATATTACTCAGTGATATTACTCAGATATTGTAACCCCTTTGTAAACAATTCTCTTCTATCAAGTCACAACGAAGGCGCCAATCTTTATTTTCTCTCACCAAGTTAGAAAATGTTATCAAATGAGTGACCTCGACGATTGAAAAGAATTTTCTTTATTTAAAAACTTCCAAAATTCTCTAAAATAATACTTATTTGAATTGCATATGAGAATGTATTAATAGCATAAAAATGGCGAAATAACTCACTTTATTCTGATTTGCTAAACGCTATTTTTAATACTAAAAAATCTCACTGAAATCAAACTGAAGATATGAAGACATAGACTATTTTGAGGACGAGAAAAATTTGGAAAAGGAGAATGGACAGCCATAAATTTCTCTAAGATATTAAATCGGCTGCTTAGATAGTACATCAAGGACCTAGTCTCTTGTTGACCTTCCGGCCAAAACGGTAACCCTATAAATAATTCTCGCAGTTGGATCACTCAACATCACTGATATGGAAGTTTATAAAATATTACTGCCTGAGATCGAAGCAGCGTAAAACTTCCAGGTAGAACTTCTTTTCTGTATACTTTCGAGAAACTCGTTTCTTCATTTATGTCTTCTCAAAGAATGGTAAATAAAAATTTGATATTTCCATAAATTTTAGGTGTTTAAATGATCATATTTATAGATTTTTCTTTATTATTGGTGATGATTCAATAAAAGCATACCTAAATTAAAGATTATGTTACAAACAGGTGATAATTATCCCCTACGATTAGAAGATGAATGGAGACTTAAGTCTGTGTATCAAATGCCTCATACACGAGTGAGGGCTGTTCATAAGGTATATAAGGTCTTTATTAAGGCGAGATTGAGACTGAAAAGTCTCTTCTTCCATCTAACCTTTCGTCAATAATATCACATACATAAAACGTTATGTGTAGGTGAATAGAGAAATAGAGAGGAAAAATTTAGAAGTAGTGGATAAAGGTTTCTTAAATGATACCTTAAGAAGATTAAGATGCAATGATACCTCGGCTAACAAAAATAATTCGTTCAGGAGCCACATTCGTTAGCTGAAATCTTCGTTAGACGAAACTTGAGTTCCAATAGACTTCTAAAGAAAATCATTTAATTCGTTCTGGATGCTGCCAACTATCTGTAAATATATTAAATATCGAGCGGTTCACTTTATGGCGTGTAGCAAGAGAAATATCGAAGCCGTCAAATAGTTCACACGATGACGGGCAAATGAAAAATTTTATAGATTCCTTCGGATATTCCGCGTGCTAAGGATCAAGTGAAGAATTGAAACGTTTTATTCGAAATTTTCGATGGAAGCAAAGAATGGAGTTATGTGATTGTTTTCATTTGGTTGTTCCTATCTCTACGCATACACAATTGCGTTCGAATGCCGTGTCCGATAAACGGGAAAAAATCTCGTTATCCGAAAAATTCGTTAGTCGGGTTACTCACTAGCCGATGTATCCCTCATTATAAAAAATGATGAAATCTTAACAATAAATTTACTCCAAGAACAGGTGTCGTATATATTTTAATGCCAGAAAATACATCTTTATTGGCTCCAGCAACGTGTTTGGCAGAAAAAGAAAGGGCGTTTGAAAATTTTCGATGCAAAATTTTGGCAGGAACTGGTTGTTTTGGCCTATACTCATTCCAAGCCCAGAAATGTGTCAAGGTGGAGAAATGCCTCGCTGAAAAAGAGGCAGGGAGTGGGACGGACCCAGTGAGAGTATCCTTCACAATCCTTAAATTTACTGTGGAGAAAAAATGCCGAGGTAAAAAATATCCACCCACGTTGGTCTCGGAAGTGCTTCGCAAAAACTCAGTGACCGCCAAAGGGAGTGATATATATGAAAGCTTAGTATATAATGCCAGACTGTTATTAATTCTCTGAAGCGTAAGACATCCTGTAATATATTTATGACGATTGACTCAACTAAAATTTCCCAAACTTACCTTGGCTTGGATATTGGTGTCGAAATTATGTCGAATAAGGCAATAATTTCTTCTTTGTATTTTTTAAAAACTCGATGAACAGTTCTGAGTAATTAATAATATTACTTTATTATTGTTAAAATATGAATATATTCTTCGTGGATAGGCTATCAGTTTGGTCGAAACGTTATTATTATAGTCCTTACTCTATGGTATAACATCTAATACTAAATCAATGACGCATTAATACATACAATACTATTACCTAATATAATATAACTGACTATAGTAGAACATAAATAACCACTACATATGTATTATTATATTTATCTTTCACTAAAACAATGAACTTTTGCAATTCATATATCATCTACCTATAAAAGTATACTATTACAATACTAATACCTAATACTAGCTACAAAAATACAATAATAATAATATATTATACCAATAATAATGAATATATTAATATTAATCTTGATAAGATATGGTAATTCTCTTGCCATTGTTAAACTTGGTATTGTAGGAAAATGGCGTTAGAAAAACAGTTTGTGTGAAATAAGCAACTTGCAAATATATTTGATTTTTTACAAAATTCTAATTGTTGAAACAGCTATCCCAATCAATCTTCGATTAATCCTCGAGTTCCTACTCTCTAGTTTCCAGGCAAATTAAGGGAAGGAAATTGAAATTCGCGTTTATTTGCATGCGACGGGAAGTAATTGGCATGCCGAAGGATAAACGAGTGGAAAAGTCGAAGATGGGAATCGGATCACGGATCTTATAGTGAATGTACAAATCAGTATTCGTAATATAGGTCAACTAGAAAGAGCGCTCTCCCGGAGGGGGAAAGACCAGTAATTTAATTCTCGCTTTCAATAGGTCATTACGTCCGATTATCATTTTAGTATTTATAAATCATTTTGTCTTTAAATGAGGGAGACTTATCGAGGATAGCGGTGTGTTTTCTGGGTTTTTCCCGTAGAATTGCAGCAATTTGAAATTTCTGTCTATCATAGAGGTCTCAAAAAGTTAAGACTACAAATGAAAAGCAAAAGTAGGGACAAAAGTTGTCTTCAAAATTTTATATTTCCAGTCTAGAAATTATGTGAAGATTGACAAGGTATTCAATGCATTTATTTATGTCGTACAGATGTTCTGTCTATCGTTCCATCGAATAGCTTTCTCATCGAATACGCATGGACTTTGTGCAATGAATTTCCTAGTGAGATCATAAAATGGCGAAGATTTTCGTCAACTCCTACCAAATTTCTTAAAAATATTGATTTATCATATGATAAATCTTTTACCCAAATTTCGCGGATGGTTATTCATTAAAAACGATGTACGATTCACGTAAATTTTCATTCATGAATTTTCTTTATCTCGTAAAGTTAACGTTTTCGTAGACCATTCATCACTACTAACATTTGGATGCGGAATATCAATTTAGGAAAATACGATAATGAATGCAGGGATCCTTGTGGAAAGTTGCTGCGCATCCGAAGGAATTGAAACTTAGTAAAATGGCCTTAGCAGTGCTGTCATTCATGTCGGCAAATGCTTCACCTTCCGCGGAAGATAGTTGACCTTTCAAGCTTCGTGTTGGTCAGATTTTCGAAAATGAGCACGTTAATTTAAATTTCGTCACACCTGTCCTTGAGATAATGAAAAGCATCAGTTATGTGGCTCATGGCGTAGCTCCGGGAAACCATGAATCCACACCCTAAGGACGGAAATTCAAATGTCAGAAAACATGCAAAACACGGAAGATAAATAAGAGAATCGCAATTTTCATGCATATAAAATAAGCTCCAAAATTGCATGCGCTATCCGGTTTCCGTAAGCATATATTATCTTTTATAATAAATTTTTACTTTCTTATATTCAACCATCTATTGTTTCACTAAAATTTGTATACTTCCAATCATGTAAATTCCAAACATTTCCCAAATTTTTCTCTTTTTTGAAATTTTTGAAACTCGTAATTTATTTATAAATCAGGATATGGCGTGTAAATGATCCTTAATTTAGTGCTTCCTAATTTTGAAAACAAGAAAACTAACTATGCCGATTTAGTCACTGCACTTTAAAGAATGAGGCAAAAGGTGAACAGCAGATATTCTCTACATAATTCGCTCAAAATAATTGTAATTATTATAAATCAATCGAATAATTTTTAGCTTTGAGTAAATGATTTTGAGACATAAAATTTATATTCCTGTACACTACTTAAGTGAACAAATTTTTACAATTAACATAATCTCACGCAATACTTTTCATATAAGTCTGAATACCCAGCTTGTGGACAATGGATCTAACCGACCGGAATGATAGTTATTAATAAATCCAATAATAATTTATTGTTTATAATTAATGAAGTGGAATAAATTACATGAAAATAAATTTAATAACTAAAATGAATAAAATATTAAAAAAAACTAAAGTGAATAAATCAAAATTAAGCGAATTTATAGAAAATATATTTAAAAATACATTAATACTAGTTGCCCCGTACGAAAATTTCGCAGACAAACACTGAAACTCAATTTCCTCACCTAAATACATTTCAATATGCACTAAAATAATCACTACAAATGAATACGCAAAGACTAAAGCATTCCTAAAAATCGCGCCTTCATATTCCGTATCTGTGTCTGTTTTGGTATACCTCGTTTGCATAGATATCTACGCATCCAGTAAAGAAATTCTGCGGGAAAATTCAATCTAGCTTTTTCTAACGCCTTGCCACTTGAACCTAAACAAAATAATATATTAGAGAGCGTTAAAATATGTTACAGAATGTTTTAATAAATTCTTTAGCAATACAAGGCGTGTAACGATAAGGAATTATTAGGAATTGCTATAAGGAATATATCAATTTACTCAATTTATTTATCACATAATGAATTTAGACAAAAATCCAAAACATCACTACCAGCTTTGCGTAAACTCTGTCGTTCTAAATTCCACTTCATTGTACACCGGCAATGATGTGTCTATACATAGTCTATATTATCATGTGTCTATATTATCTGTTCTGCGAGGGAAATATAAACGCTAAAAATAATTTGATATCAGGTTTAGGTTTATAGAAAATTTACAACAGACGAAAATTCTCCAAAATTAATTTGAATACTCGGAAAAAAAAACTTAACGACCTAATTATTTTGATCGGTATTGGGTATTTGTATGATTCACAATTAAAATCTCAATTATTTTTCTATGGAAAATATATTCATTATTCTATTTTTTTTCTACTCCTAAATCTAATCATGATACCAAAAATCAAATTTATTATTATGGTTGTTCTTAAATTAAAATGACCGGGAAGTGATACGATGCAACAATGTTGTTGAAACATGCCACACGATGCTAACGTGACACAAACTTTCATATTCGGCGATGTTCAATTGTCTGTGGTTGTCGTTCAGCTCCCAAAAGATGCAAGGTGGCCGGGTTATTAAACTGTTTAGGTTGCGTACGAAGTCTAGATCTCCGTTTATATAGATTATACATTAATTCCTAAATCTGCTTCGGTTATTAAAGACAGAAAAGAAATATCACTGTCCAATTATAAAAACTATTTAAAACGTAACTAAGTAAACAAAATATGTGTATATAGCAACACGGGTATCTTTACGTCCAGGACGAAACAAGATATTTAAAATATAAACTCGAGTTTTTGACCAAATGGTATAATTTTCATTGATCTGACTATTTTAGCAGGAACCGGAAAATCTTTTCTTTCGAATGGTCAGTCGTTTATATTTTTTGATGGAGCAAGAGAGGATAAAAGCCCCGGTAACCAAAAGAGGATGTTTTAAAATAATATATAGAGGATATGGTGCTTAATATTTAAAACTCTACTGGTTGATGCTTGCAAACTTCTTGGTAGTGGCAGAGGAAAATATTTAAAAAGATGTCGCAACAAAAAAATAAGACAGCCAATTTGGAAAGTTCCTTGCCAGGATCTCGAAAACGATACTGAAAAATGAGGAATGAATACAAGTAAAGATATCATGCCATTTGCAAAGTAGTAGTATGAAGGTATCGATTCAAATTGACCGCCCAACTTCACTCAAATTCACTCCGGAAAAACAGCGAGGCCATTAGTAAGAGGATGAAAAAGCGAAATAACAATAAGAGAATGTGTATTCAAAGGATAATTATCAAGATAATATCCTAGCATATGTAAGCAAAATACCATTCTTCGAGCCGGGATTCATTTTCATTCATTTTCTTATTTTTGGCGATCCTTTTCGATTATAGACAACTGTGCGTCGTTTTCTTCTTTGTCATAGTGTATATAATATATCAGTTTTTGAATATTTTGCGAAGACTTTTCCCAACGAGGAGCGCTTTCCATTCCTTCTTTAATAGCTGTAGAAAAAAGAAACACGAAGTTAGTAGGATGAGTACTCTACTCGGGATTTGCACGCAAAGTGTTCATTTATTAACCTATCCGCATGAGGGCAATCAATGGTGAATTGAAAAATTACGATCTAATCGGCGATATGCAAGGGAACAGGTTAATGGAAAGTGTTTAAATGATGAGTGCACTACATCGTAAATGTTACCACGATGCAAATCACTCATGATTTTCCGGTATCTCTACTTCAATGTAACTCTGAAAATTCCCCAGAAGGAATCAAAATTACCTATCAGTCTATTCGCCTGCGGTGTAATTCACTTAGAATCAAATAGCAAAAGATCCATGAATAACCCCTTATTAGAATTTAAATTATGGTATTGCTGCGAACTTACGTCAAATGTCATGAAACGTCTTTTAAAAATTGATACCTTGGTATCTGGATTTGAATTTTCCGACCTTTAATGAAATCATCCTAGATTAGAGTTTCTTCATCTCCTTGGCCTTTTCCCTACATTTCGCGCGCTTCCTGGATCCTTCACTTCCTTTTTTCCTTTAAATATTCTTTATGAATGTAAGCCTCTCTCAAATCTCAATCGATAACCATGAAATTAGAGTGTAAATCTCAAGTTTACTTATAATTCGAAAGTGCTCGTCATAACTTTACTCTGCTGAGTGTTATGAGCTTCTGTTTTTACGTAACGTATAATTTCTTCCACGCCTAATATGTGCTTTTTACCTTTGAATTTGATATCCGCAACTCAATGGCGATGTATTCTTGGTAATAAAACTGTTACGGATATTATGAGAGCTAATCTGATTATGTTGATTGCTGCTCTGAGATCATACTTCTACTTTTTTTCGCGCAAAGTCTACCCTCTTGCAAATAATTTTGTGTTAAATCATTTCAATAACATACTAGAAATATGTCAATTACCGAGGTATAAGCCCCATTTATACTTCATTTAACATTGATCACTGCAATAATAACCTCCAGAGATTCAAAATAATGGATTTAAAATAAGTAACATAAGACGCACACCTAGGAAAAACTCAACGGATTGTGAAATAAATCTTAAAAATTAATTTGGTGTTGTAAAAAATTTCAATTCTATTAATTCTATTCTGTCAATTTATTATCAAATCTTTATCTAATTTCTTCTTTTATTTTCCTTACTTATTTATTTTCAAAGTCATCGAATATGGCTGAAGATTTTTTGAGCTCAATTTGAAAATCCTAAAAGAAATCTTGAAAAAACCATAAAATCATAAAGATCAAGAACTGAATTCTTTCCATCGCGTGAATATAACGATTCGGTGTATAATTATAATTATCACCAAGGAATGAAGTGATATAATGAACATGACCATTGTAATGTGAACTTGGACTTGTAGAGTGGAAGAAAACCAACAGGTAAATAGTATGCAACAGCTTCTGCCTTACTTAAAAAAATCTACCAGTTGAGACTAATTAAAGTAAAGAGGCAGCATTATCTTTTTCCTGATAAAATTGTGCATCCTTTTCTTTATACCTTAGGTGTCTACACAACCCTGTTTTCTGGGATTTTTTCCCTATGTTAATCAAAGCTCAAGGATCCTAGAAAAGTATTTTACTTACAAATACCCATTATTCCAAATATTCATTGTAGCTGCTGAATGATTTTGATTACGAATTAGACGATAAAATCTTTTCTTGACCCTGAGTTGTGTTTATCAATAAGTTTACCATAGGTGAGAATCACTTTAAAATGAGGTTAGGTATAAATATTTTAATATTCTAAACTAAAAATATGCCTCGGAATATATATTTATATCTTTCATCTATCCCGTGCATATTATTTTCTTTTGAAAAATAAATTTCGCAAACTTTCCTTCACTCTTATGTATTTCCACAAAATCTCACCTTGAACTATAATGTTTAATTGAAAATATCAATGTTTCTGTGAGTTCCTGTTATAACCTTATTTTCCTGCTTATTTTCGGAAACCAATGCACCGAGACATAGAACACCATTTAAGAAGCTCTGGTAAAAACAATTTTAGAAGAAGTTTATATTCTCTTCGATTGTTTCATATTGTGTCGTAAGCGATTGAAATAATTTAGCCATATCGAAAAAATCGGAATCCATATTGTTTTATAATTTTTGTAAATTAGATTGCTGGTTTACTGGTCACAATATAGAATACTGAATTGATTTGGGATATCCAGAATTGCTGCGCAATATTGCCAGCCCGTGGGGAGAAAAAATCCAGGCCACGATGTGTTCCAGAGTCTTCTAAATTCAACTGTTAAATCATCACTCAACCTTTATTGGAATGAAAGTAGGTCTCCTCCGTCTTGCCCAACCACGATGCTATTTCCGTAAATACAGTGCGTTGCATGCGTTTAGCCCGTACTTGTGGTTTCACTTAATGTAGTTATTTAAATTTTGTGAGCTATATGATGCCTTTACCTCTTCTTTGAGGATAACTTTCCTTTGGCTCCATTTTTCGTAAATCAGCGGAAAATGTAATTCATTAATCATTAATTAGAAATATACCTTGTGAGTGTCATGATAACTTAAATTTAGGAAAGATATCGCTAATAATTTCCCTTGAGAGGTCGATCATATTCAATGTAAATTAACTAGTTGAATTCTAGAAAGGCTAACGTTACTTTAAGTATACATTTTACTCTCGATTATCCGGGCTAACGATCGGGAGAGGATGCTTGGATAATCAGAAAACTCTGATAATCTAACCCTTGCTTTTTATTTCTTATAACGTTGATAATATACGCAAATAAACTATATTAATTATTTACGCACATATTCTGTCACTTTTGATTGATTTATTGAGAGTTTTCTTCACCCGATTGCGATTTTTCTTAACTGTGAAATTGTTACTTTGCTCGTATTTTCACGGCTTCATACAAAAGGCGTTAAATAATTTCCACTTTTATTAGAACGCGAAAATACTTACGTGTTTTGGAATTTTGAATTTTTAAAAAGACCACGGAGAATATCGAGGAATATTGAAAAATTCATACATGAATAATCCGCAAAACGGATAACTCGCCGCAGAATAATAGGACGGGAGATTACAGTATTATTATTAGAGAGGTGTGAACCTCTCAAAGAGAGCGAAATCATGATCATTTATTAATTACGAACTAAATTATTCTTAAATATATCGAGAAAAATATCTATAACCTATTCCATTGTTATTATTTTATATTATTACGGGTTCTGCAACGATAGTACCTCAGTCAAAAGTTAGAGGATTTCCTCTTAGATATTCGGTAAGAATGTTTTTCAAAGACTGCGAATGGATGAATATATTAGATCCGAGAAGGTAGAGAGTAAAAAGAGAGAGTGTGAGGAACACGGATGCCATGGGAGAGCAAGATGGACGGGCTGAAAAGGTTCCAAAGGATTAAAAAAAAAACTCGCTAAACGCGGAAGAGTTGACTGAATGTTGAATAGGAGAATACATTCCGATGGAGGTATTCTCCTGTGAGCCGAGCAAGCTTATTCATGCAGATCTCCGCTTAACTTCCTCTTCCCTTTTCGAGATGTCCGTAACCTTCGTGCACCTGGTCCCCTTACTTAATCTTATCAGTGGAAACCATTTTCCTAATTAGATATCATTATTTCGGGTGCTCTATGTGGTTAAAGATTACACTTAACATTTCCGTGTGTATGCTTTACTCGTTTATTTACAATTCCAGCGGCGTAGCTTTTATATACCTATTTATGAATATTTAAGTCTTTACTTGCGTGCTTATAATTGCGTATCATTTATCTATTTCTGGGAATTTTCTTCTTATATGACGCACTTACCATGCGTGATGGTGTATGAACTACATACATTTGTTTATTGACTGTGTATATATACTTTTATCATGTTCTTTAAAATGTTTTTGCTATTACTAACGGTCGGTGTTTTCCAGCATTTGATACCTTTTACCTGGAGATCTCTTAGGGTTAATATGCCTAGATTTCTTCTAATCCTTCTCAAACTAGCTCTAGAATTATAAAATAATTATACATAAAAGTATTCTCTAAAAACTGCATTTAATATCACCATTTTTTGGATAGAAGTGAATACTTTACCTCAATTTTGCGTGAATAAAGCTGTTTTATTATTAATATCATCGTAAATTTTTGTTTATGATGAGCGGTTTCTCTTGCTGTTTTAATATATCCTAATTCCTGTTTGAGTATTTACTATCAAAAAATTGTCCTTAAGCATCTTGTCTTGATTCTATTCCTCCATCTTCAGTATGTGGTAGACATGCGTAAGTATGTCTACCACATGTATTTTTTTGACAGATATCTTCTCACGGATACCAATGCATGAGGTTTATAAATTTCAGTTCGTACTTCATTATGTTGCCGCGAAATCAGTATTCCATTCACAGTGATTGCTTAATTTAATATTCAATTCAAAAGTTACTTAAAAAACAGGATAATATAAACACATCGATAGGTATTGTAGATTGGTAAAGAGTAATAGGTTTTCGTGTGTCCTCTGTTCTCTACAAACATTTTTCTCTTCACACATCACACCCCTTTTGAGTTACCTTCCACCTTATTTTCCATTTATGAAATAATTAGAACCAACTATGCAATCTATTGCATGGACAGATTTACAATTAGGGGCGCTAGGCAATACCTGGGGGGAATAAGGAGGCTCAAAAAGAGACTTATCCTTATTTTTACGGAGAATAATTTCTTGTGGAGGCCTCAGATGGTCTAAATTGCCTCTAAAGCCTCCGATTGCTAAAAATTTGCCAATGGGATACTGCCCTTGAGATGAGTTTGCGAAAACTATGGGTTCCTAAGTCGATTCTTCCTCGTGTCTAACCATCTCTGTAATCTATCGCTAATGGTTGACCATCAGATATAGATTACAGAACACCCCAATAATATGTTAACGGTCCTATATAGCCCCCTTTACGTCTGCCGGGAAAAGCCGTTCGGAAAATGGCTGTGTAATATCATTTATGGCTTCTTTTTCTATTGTATTTCTAGCGGAAATCTAAAGAACTTCTCAGAAAGGCTAAGCGTTTCATCGAATGAAATTTGAATAGAATATGCCACGGTGGACCTTACTTATAATCCTGGGCAGCTTAAATGAGATGCGTCACAAAAGATGGAAGCGGACTTAAGAAACCTACTGGCACTTTCTGGCGATTGTTGTTGTGATACACATTTTGAAGTCGGCGCTTTTTTCTGGAGATCTTAACGAGCGTTGAAATCGCCACTTTTTTTCTGGAGATTTCAACAAGCGTTGAAATTGCCAGATTTTAACTTAACATTGCTTAAACTATATATCACTGAATTCTACGTGATTTTCTCATACTACTTCATGCTTTCTCATAAGTATTACTTCACGCTTTCCTATCCATACAAACATCATTTGCTTCTGTACACATACATACAGCTATTACTACAATAAATCTAATTTTCAACGCTACGTTATTTAAGCATCTCCTTGAACAAGTTAAAGCAGCATTTTAGTCTCTTTGGAACCATTCACTCTCTACTCATATATCACGATAGTCATTTTTCTACCATTAACCCTTCATAAATTCCTAAACTAAGGTAATACATCCTTTTCATATAGGCCGATCAGTCTCTCTTTCAGCCCATCTTAATTCGTTGTCCAGTCATTCCTAACCCTAATTGAATCATAAGAACCATTCCTAATTAAAACATAAGAATCTCCTAAAACATCCTTGGATATCTTACCTGCTTCACACGCGCATTTTTATCTTTCCTTTTATCCTCCATTCTTAAAAATCTTCCATCCCGAAGGCAAAAATGGTCCTCCACTTCGACATTCTCAGCAATCGATCACTGCTAATTATATATCTGTGGCGAACGAGTAGCATAGTCCTGAATGGGCTAAATAAGCTAGATTGTCTCATTTGCTTAGTCTATCTATGAGCACAATTGGATTCTCTTAAGCCACAATGAATTCTGCAATCACCTGTACCTGTGGCGGCCAACTCTTGTAATCTACATTTAGACTCTCCTTCAAAGGTCTTTCGTCCAGAACCTGAATGCGAAATTGAATAAACTGAGAATAATTGGGTTCAGTATGGGTATAGGATTGAGAAAAGAAGGAATTCACTCACATCACATCCGGTGTTGCAGCAATCAGGAAGTGGTAGCGAAAGGGAATACGGAAGAAGAGGCGTAACTAAAATTAGGTAATAGTAAACGTAGGAAATCGTAATCATTGGATAGATTATTTTCGAAAATTGGGCAAAAAAATCCGTAACACGGCTTTCGCGCCCATGCATGTTTTAGGGGTCAAGGGCTATTGAGGGCCTTATTTCTTCATCTTCGCCTCAAGAGTGAACGAACTCCCGTTCGCTGTAGGGTGAGAAATTTTTAAGGCATTTTTTTTCTTCCACCTCAGAGCGATGAAGGGAATTATAACCAAAGGTACACTAACCACCCCATGCTAATTTTTTTCGCTTCGAACGTAGCACGAGACTTATACAGAGGCTGAGGGACATACGGCTCTTCAAAGTGAGTAAACAAGCCTTTTCTTATGGGAGATAAGGCGCTAAAAGGTTTTTCTCGTATTTTTTTACATTCCACCCGAGACTGTTTCCTGGGATTTTTTCTTACTTCTTGTTTTTGGGTAATATGTAGCTGTTCTTTCCTGTGTCTGCATCACATACCTAATGATTTTAATGAAGATTTTGGATAACGTTAAAGGTTTTCTTCTTAAATAAATTTCAGTGGTGATCAATTTGATCGCTTGCTTCATCATTTTATGTATTGTTTCGGTATTTTCAGAATAGATATTTTTTAGAATGTCGTATATTATCGCCATATCGTGCGATTTTAACGTTCTGCGGAAATTTTTTATAATCCTATTATATCCTTTTCAAGGAATATAGTTTCGAAATTTTCTGCTGTGCTATATATTTTAATTTTTAATTTTCAATTTTATATTTTGAATTTTATATTTTAAATTTCCTTACCCTCCTTGATTCTTAGTTTACTCATTTAAAATATCTTTGTGCTTCGTTGTTATTTATTTGCTGTTATTATACGAAGGTTTTTGTGTGGGATAAAATTTGTGATATGTCAGTTTGAAATATCACAGATATCGGTCCTTTTTATGCTTGAATAATGTGTTGATTCCCTTTTCTCAATGGTTATACAGATCGAAGTTCATTTTCATATTTTAGTGTGACAGACAAGTTATATTCATGATTTGTATTTTGTAGATCACTTCCAACAATATTAGAGCAGTGCGACTACTATGTTTGTTCCTCCTCTTAAAAATTAATCTCAAAGTAATTTCCGTAATCGGAGACGAGTTTATGCCCCTAAAATATCTACTATCTTTGATATGTATTCCCGTAATCAAGTCAAGGCATCAAATTCTTAGCATTGATTTCAGAATTGGAGTTAATTTAGTAGTTATTCACAAAGAATTCGGCACAAACACAAACAAACATTACCTTTTCCATGCGTCACACAGAGTGAGACCACACAAACTCATTTGACAATTGACATATATACATACAGGGAGAAAGAATGTTGATGAAAATTATTTCGAATGAACTTCGGTAATTTTTCTTTCTGATTCGGTACTGCCAATGCCCCATAAGAATTAAACCCTAATATTTATATCATATGCTGATTTGATGCGGAAAAATGCTACGTTTTCGCAAAAATGCGGTTCTTAAGTTTAAAACTGTATTACTTTAATAATAAATTACTTGAATTTTGAAGTAAAAGATGGAATTATTGGGAATCAATATTCATAATCCAATGTGGAAATTATAAGTCACGTATTATCCAAAACAATAAAACGACATAATTAATCAGCGATTTGTTATCGCAAGCATTGAAATCTCTGAAACAAGAAAGTTAAGAATAGAAAGAGGGATTCGGAGAATAAAACTACGGCTGATTGAAGTTCATCCACCCTTTCGGCTCCGACAAAAGTTGAATGAATGACGCAAATAAAAGCTGTCAGTCCAGTTTTCAAGGTTTTTCATTCTGATTTTTTTAACTCCATTTTCCTCGCATCCGCTTACGCATTTGCCCCAGAAGCCAATATCCGTTGAATTCTTTGCCTTCCTTTATCATCTCATTCACTCCAATCCAGGTCAAGAAGGCCACTCAAACAATAAACAGTTAAAACACGACGGAGTTTTACGACGTCAATCTCATAAGTCATCGCCAAATTTTTCAACAGTGATTCAGTTTTAAAACGCTATTTAAAGATTGGACTTACGTATAAATGCACCAATAAAGTCGAAACAGATAATATTAAAAATAATATCTTATTAAATACTCTTGCAAGCACTTTGTTTTTCTGCGAATATCTACTCAAAGATTTATTTTCTAAACCAGTTATCTCTGGATATAAATTCAGAAATCTGTCGGAGGTTAAATTTAGTCAAAGCTCATTATTTTCTTAAAATACCTTTCATGATCAGATATAAAATAATTATAGCGTATAATTTATACATCATCATATTTGCATGACTTTAGGATATTCTACATCTATATTGTTCATTAATTTTCAAGTTTCTGTTATCAAAATGTTCTTTAAATTTACCTATACTCGTACTTATTTCGCGTTTCATAGTAAAAAATCATATTTCTCACTAAATGGATGTATATATTCATATCGTTAACACTTAATAGAAAAAGCATAGCTATATTACCCATGTGTATTGTCAGCGTGTTTAGGAATACTTCCATATTTATAGTGAGTGAAAATGAAAGACGAAAGGAGAATAAATATTTTATTTCGTGATTTACTGACACATCAAATTATGTTGTGCATGAAAATAAATAAGTTAACTTATGTAATACATGGTCATTTTGTACAAAGCTGTTCAATTCACTTAAGTATTGTGATTAATGTTAGTTTATAATAGATGAGCTGTTTCACGGCCGGAAATAACCAGCCTTTTACCGCTAAATCCCTTACATTGGATTCTCGTTACCTCATTGCAATCCTACGTTAAAAATTACATCTTCGGAAAGGAATTCGTATTGATGATTGAGTGAATTTTTTCATCTCCGAACAGGAAATTTTTCACGAGCCCATCTAAAAATCAGATCTTTAATACTCTGCATCACATCCTTTCCGTTCTCCACCTCACGCAATGCAGTTAAATTAAAAATGAGGTAATTCTTGTTTTCCTCGAGGGAAAATCAACGCTGTGGAGGAGAGAGCTTTCTATAATTCCTAATCTCTTTCCTTCCTAATGTGTCACTGGGCAGTTGCGCTGATCCGTTCGAATGAAGAAGGCACGGCTGACTCCACTTCTATCGAGAACGGCATAGGCTTTCTGCATCACGTCAAGGCTTGGGTATCTATCCCTCGTCAGAATCCAAGCGTTGCCTGGAAAATAATTTGAAATAATGGCTCATTTTATTTTTGGGGGAGCGAATTACATTTGATATTAAGCCATGTAATATTATATGTTTTTCATTTACATTTTACGATCAAGTACTTCACAGTTATGTTCTACTTGATATAAGAAACCGTGGTGTGTATAGTTAGTTATCAAACAATCATTTTAGCTATATCATTGATAAAAACCTGCAAAATAAGAAACATATTCCGTCATAGAATTCATTCCGAAATTAAACTGCCAATTTGTAATTATCAGTAAGATTTACGTTGCATTTGAAATTCTCTCTATGATAGTTGACTTGAATTAGCTTAACTATATTAACTTAACTAAATTAGCTTAAATGAAACTTAGCTTAATATAGTTCGTAAGTTACGCTATTTAGAATTGAGCACCGATTTCATTCCGTAGGTTGCTATTTCATTCGCTATAATTCTCGCGGACAGCAAGGATTTGAAACATTTCATGGCAAATTCATAAAATTAACATAAAAAAATTTGCATTCAGATTCGGTTTTGTTTTTTCGCGAAATTTCATAGAAACTAAGCATTCATTGAGACTCCTTTTTCCTCTCGGTAGACATACCCTCTCAAATTCTGCACGCCCAAAGGTTTTTACTTTATTTCTTGGTAGCGAATTCCTTTATATGACACGAAAATGTGTATCTTTGACTCTACCCATATTATTTCCATTACATCCTTCTCTTGATTACTTTTATCCATCCATATTATTCATTCTTCCAAACCATTCGTGAAATCGCTCTAGATATGTTTGACTTATAATATTGTTCGAAAACCACGGAAGTCTAGAGAACATGTAAGACTTCTGGCTGCTTACTTGAACAAATATATATATATATATATATAAGCTACGCTGAATGGATTGACGTAATAACCAAGCAAATGAGCAACTTATTCAAATTGTGGTGCAAAAGCAAAAGGAAAGACTGACGTAGAGAATCAAAGTGGTTAATGAGGCGATACGTAGCTGTATTTTGAAGCCCTTCGAAAGATTTAAGAACAGTCGCCGACCGAGGTAGGCAAAAAAAGAATTTGATGGATTGCTTCCCGCAAATTAATCACACACGCAAGTCTAGAGAGAAAGGGTTATCGTAATTTTTTCCGTCCGGTGAATGACCCACGCTGCCCGTCCGAAAAAGAAGCTATCAAATTGAGACTTACGTGTGTTGAAGAGTCCGAAGTCGGTGCAGGACCAGACCACAGCATAATTGTCGTAGTCCGTATCAAGAACCCAATAAGGTGCGTCGAAAGGAACTTCCCAGGTGGCATGGAAGAAGAAAGTAACCGATTAGTAAAGTGATATCCTGGAATGGAAATTCCAATAAAAGAATTCTTTCCTAATACATCCACAAAGTTGAAACAGGTGTAAACATCGTGAGTAAAAAGATGGAAATAATTGCATTGAGATATCTTAGTACTCCATCTCAGCAAATTATGGAAATAAAATTAATTATTGGCTAAATATTCAATCCTCTTCATTTCTTTCGTTAAGTTTATTCGAGTGGTGCTTTTTACACCATTTATCAAAATCATGTATTTTCTAAATTTATTTTCTCGTGCGCAAAATTCTTTGGAATCTTCGGTTTCCCAAAGAGGTCAAGGAACTCCAACATTTGATTCATATTGATGAAAAATGCAAACACGATTTACTTTTTGTGGTATTTTTTATTTCCGTTTTCTTTGCGTTTATTTAAAAATGATTCCATTCTGCATGAGGAGTTACTCCGTCATGACATTTTAAATGATAGGTATTTCTAATATGGCTAAATTCTTTACAGTTTGGGGCGAATTCTCTGAAAACTTATAATTAGAATAATTTTCAGATTTTAAAATTACTTTTATCCTAGTAAAAGCTTACATTACTTTAAAATCACTTTTGATAGTAAAAAATTATCAAATCTAAATGAAAACGTTTTATATGGACACATTTGCTATAGTAAGCATTCTTTGTCTTTTATATGATTTGTTGTTTGGGTCAAATTATTCTTGATATTTCAATTGAAACTTACCTAGGTAAGGTAATGGCAATGGTAATTACTTAGGTAAGTACCATTCAGCAGAGTTTTAAATTTTATAGTATCCTCTATGCAGAAATAAAATAAATGAAGACATTTCTACAATTCCATTTAAGATATTTTGATATACGACCTTGTTTTCGAACGTTTATCTCAAAACTTGTACGTATAAATCGGATTCTATGACTATTGCTCTGGAAGATTGATTTTGTAGCAGCCGCATTATCTGACATGGAGTCTGGATGGTATAAGGCACCAAAGGAGTGAGGAACTTAGCTTTACATTTCTTGAAAAATAACCGTTATTTTTAAAGGCACCAGACAGTGGAATGAAGATTAGCTTGGAATTTCGGACCACCCTTTGGCTAAAAAATATGACTCATAATGATATTCGTTACAACTTCTTCAATGTATCCAGTCATTAACTACTATGTAAATCCTCGGAAGATTTATATTAACATGAATTACTTCCTTGAGTTACACGGGATTGAGATGCCGAAAGCTTCATGATATAATATATTACATAACTGCACGCAATTTTTTAAGGCCCTCTAAGGCTGACGCGTGAGGAAGTGAATAATAACACCCGATCGTGTTATTAATGATGTTCCTGTCCTTGACATTTACACGCCAACTTTATGTTCAAGCTTAAGACGTCTTACACTCGATAATTGCACAGTTCATACTCGTAATAAATTGTTTTTCCCAGCATATTATGACAGAGGTTCTTGAATTTCCTATTTACCTGTCATCGGCATTAACGAATTAAATTTTCCTTAGATTTTGATGACTCATAAATGTAAACATGCATATCAAGACATATTAATGATCGAGTGGTAAGATATCTGATACTTTATCTACATAACTATGTATTCCGTTCAATTTTCAAAAATTAATACAAATATAATATTTTTCTGCTTTGCTTAAGATTCAGTAAATGCTAATGTGGCTATAAAATTTTATCGTAAAATCAGACACTATTAATATATTTTTCTATCAGAAAAATTCGAATGTTTCACTCTTTGAGTTTATGAACATGATTTTATTTAAATTTAATTTACTTTGTCACAAAATTATGAGGAAATAGTAATATCTTTCAATATAATTAGTGAATAACTGCTCTGAAATGAATTGGATATCTGCATTAAAAATAATATTACTTTTGTTATATTATTCAGCAATTCAATGGCATAAATTATAAATAATATACAATTCCTATAACCTTTATTCAAATAGAACTGTTTTATTTATCCTTGATATTAAGACAAGACATTAAAAAATTAAGACATCCTTGATATTAAGATATTATAACAAGAAAGGCAATGATGGCAATAGTGACTCGATAGAAAACGGGCAAATAAAAATTGATATTTAAAAAATTATAGTTATGCATATTTTTTTAATTAAATAAATATGGTGGATTTATAATAGGAGTTTTTTTCACTGAATTAGTTAACTCTAATGCAGTGATTTAAAATCATTTCTTTGGTCATTTCTCAGATAAACATGTCATATCTCATATCTAGCAAATATTAATTCTAGTTTTACCACTCACGTGGAGAAATACTATGGCAAAGGGGACTACAACAGAATTTCTAAGAAAGTTAAATCCATGAAAGTGTAAAAAGAAAACAACGATTGGTTTATTGAAGACTGATAACTCAATCTCCAATTCCCTAGTTAATGTTCCCCGCATGGGATCTTGCTCTACGCTGCTAGGAACAGCTCTGATTCTCATATACTCATATTCAAATGCATGTGAATCTATATTTTGAAGTTCTTAAAGGGAATGAATCTGTATTGGTGAACTTACCTGGCAAGGAGGGAAATCGTACGCTCAGTTTTGACTCATCAGAGCGACCGACGACTCTTGCTTCTCCCTCTATTGAAGATTTTATTCCAGTTCTGCAATATAGAATGCATATTGCATCACTTACTTTGTTTACCAAAAATTTCTTGCTTATCATTTCAGAAAAAAAATTGATGGTTTATCAGTATCATAGTGTATTTTGCCATAAGTAATTCATGAGCAGAGATTCATTCTCACATTGCTCAAATTAAGATAAAATATATAAGATATATCTTTTGAGAATGTGATATTTAACCTATCAGTAAGGTATTAACGGATTTGCGTGATCTCAGGAAGAAATTATTTCTCTATTTAGAATTTTAATCTCATATAATTAAGGTTCCTTAAGCAAGAGGACATTCAGAATTAAATTAATACTCTTAGCCGTTTCATTCACATCTGTAAGTCTTTCTTTTTTACTTATGCAAAAATCTAAACCATGATATACTTTCTATGATTGCGGGTGAACTCTGAAAGTACTTTGATATAGCATTTTGGAAATAAAATTTCTTAATTTTTATTGGTTTGCTGAAAAAGAATTAGGAAAATTCCTACAGTACTCACAGTGAGCTGATCTGTCGATTTATTATTCCGTATATTCCTTCCCCTTGGTCGGAGTAATTGGCCACCACACACTTCCCTCCCAGCTCAAAAAGGGCGAAGTATCTTTCTGCTTCATACCACTTGCCCAAGTACTGAAAAGTACGAGAAAGCCAATTAATGATTAAAGAGTACAACTGATAGAACAGTCGAGCTAAACTTGCATTACTTTATGTCTCCTCCAATCATAGAGATACATTCATGATCTCCCCCGAAATAAATTTAATAGACATATATTTCTTCTCAGACTTCAAGAAGATAACTTTCTATATAGGGAATCCGTTACCACACACTGCTGCTCATCAATTCAACGGGTAAACTGAAGTAAATACATCTTTCCAGTTTAATATTGGGTTGGACCACCTTTCAGCCTCAGAACAACCCTGATTTGACGTTGAATGGAATCACAGAGGTATCAAGTGGATTACTTTCTCAATTCAATTACGTGAGGATGGAGACGGAAATCAGCGCCAGACTCATGTCTCCAAAATAGACCAAAGCTGCTTAATTATGTTCGGGCCCGTGGACTGGGTGGGCCATGGTAGGTGCTTAACTTCAATAAAATGTTCTTCAAACGATGATATGACTATGTGAATGAGTGCATTATCATAATGAATGAGTACATACATCATCATAGCCTGGAAACATCTTCTGAACCACAAGGTCACCCAGGATGTACAAATTCCCCTAAATTGGTGACATATTTACTGGCAGTGATGCGGCTGGCAATCATTAACACAAGACCCACTGAAAACCGGAATATTTCAACCCAAATCACAGAACCTCCGCCATGTTTCTCAGTTGGGAGGAGACACTGCAGATTAAATGTTTCTTTGGGCGTCCGCCTCACAAAAACACTGCCCTTTGTTTGAAATAAGGTGAACGATGACCCATCTTACCGTATACTGTTTCCAGTTATTAGCGGTCCATGTCGCATTTTCGAGGCATCATTGGTATCGTGATACATCGTCATCGTCCCTTATGATTTTTATTAATCGTCCCAGTGACTTTGTCCGTGCATCCCACCCCCATAGGTCCGTGTCACCTTACTCCCGAAGGATTGTGATTAAACAGTCTGTGAGAGGATCTGATTGAGTTCCTCTGTCAATTGAGCCATGGTCCTGAGTGATAATCCGTTTTACTGCACAGCAACACCTGTCGCTGAGGAGATTTTCCTCCGACTGTCTGTCTCTCTTTGCTGATGTGGTTTTTCCGTGATTTGAATTGGCCGTGATCACTTTTAACAGATTCCCTTAAGACACCCAACACACTCTCCTCTTTCGTCACTCTCAAACCACAGTACGAGCACCAATAAATTGACTTCCCTGGAAATCAGAGAGAGGATAGTTTGCCCTAACATACCACTATCAACCGCCCAATCCTAGAGTTGCCGTGTGACCGTTTCCAACCCAGACTAACGTGCTTCCAACTCCGGGGGTTTCCATTTATTTGAATATTAATTTGAATTAACTTTAATAGTGATTGTTTACTATATAAATAGACATAAATTAAAATATTTATCGTATTCAGATTTCGTTACTTTTCTGAGAAATGCTTTTCAAACAAATTCGTGGAAAATTTGGGACTTCTTAATGATGATGCCAGCATGATTGATGAAGGGCCATCGTATGCGGAAAAATTTAGCAGAGCACTGTATGTTCCTAGATAGATATCTTGTAAAAGCAGTCGAAATTATTTCAGTGCTATTATTAGCAAGCCTGCAAGGAAAGTACTTTCCCTAAAAACGATATGAGACTGCTCTGTTAGATAGTTCAATTGGCTTAGCGCAACTTCCCGGAAGTGGTAGATCTGAGTTCGCGGTCACATATCTCCGTTTATTGCCCAACTAAAGGGTGCCCAATCCGCGGCCACCATAATATCCGTCCTCCTGCTTCATTGATACTATAGACTTCTAAACAGCAAAACAATAGCAGTCAGCTTGGAATCCCCATGGAATTAATGTTAACAGGAGAGATGTAAAATAGATTGCCATTGGACTGCGATATTTTCTTCAAATGTTTAACAGTTTACTGGAGGCAGGAGATAAATCTATGGCTCTTATTTCGTGACCAAGTCTCAGCTGAAGGAATCAGTCATTCTGGAAGTTCCCACCGTTTCGTCTCAAATATTATCTTCCTCATCTTGATGTACTAATTTTATAACACCGATTATGATACGGGTCATCGGAAATGAGGCATCCCTTAAGGAGACACCTCCATCCCAAAACTTCGAGTTCACCGTTCTAGAGCACATTTCCGGCTCGGATGACCGCCCGCGGACCTTCAGCAAACCGTTGCAATCCGGTATAGAAAACCGGGGGCGATTTCCGAGTATTTCGGGGACGGAAAACTGCAATTCTCCTGCAGTGGTAAATGAAACGTCAATCTCAGCGGAGAACCCCGTGATACAATAAAAAGGGGGGACGTCGGTACCCAACGGGTTCTGATCCGTGCAGAGTAGTAGAAATAGATGGACCAATACTGGGGATGATAAGATAGTGGAATGCTTTCTTTAGTATGTTTTAAGGTTGCAGTTACGTCAGAGTACGGAGAGGGACCCCGGCGGACAATGCGGCGTTTTAAAGAGATGAGGCAAGGAAGAGGATGAGTTCTTCCTCTTCCTTTCAGAAGATACAGTCTGTGGGAAAGGGAGGATGAGACGAAAAAAGAGGGTGGGTCCGGTGAAGGTCAAGACGAGGGGAATGGCTGGCTGGTCATTGACCCTCATCTGAGGAATCCAAAGTCATTTCACATCTTAAAAGCTCGTGGTCCTCCCCCATCCACCTTACCCAAAACAAACCTATTGCTAGAGGATAGCCGAAGAAGGACTGTACTCATCTGGAGACTTAGCGTAAGCCTAGGAACCTTACAACTCTGAGTACAAGGTACTTTTCTTCTGGCAAAAGAAACTGTTGACGTTCGGAAAAATTCGTGGTTCTCAAGCACAAGATTGCGTGGCAGTTTCCGTGAATCATTTAGGGCTATGGTGAAAAAAAATTAGATGCGTAGCAGAAGAAATAAAATAACGGTTCTCTCAGAAACCTGTCAAATCATTCGTGCTGACTGCGGATTTAATAAGCTGGATGATTCAGCAGCTTGAGAATTAAAACTTAAGTGAAAAAATATTGGTAAGATGCAATATTTATTATATCTTTCTCTCACATTCTCCTCATAAAATTGGAATGTATCATAGTATCAAAGAAAAAAAATATTACTATTGCTGTCATAAAAAAACTTAGCATATGAATATTTACGAATTAATGACTTAAATTAAATATATTTTTCATTTTCTACTTCATTTCTTACCCTAAGTAAAGCAGAAAATGGCTGGCTTCAGTTTTTGTGGTAATGTGCTCATTGAACCAAAATTTTACAAAAGATACAGATTTTTATGTTACAGTTCGTCTTAGTTCTCATTTAACGACAACCTACCTAGCTCACGGTAATTTTAGTTTAGAATAAGCAAGTTTCTTTTATAATAATCATTAATTGGAACTCCATCTGGAACTAATTATCTTTGCGATTTTGACTCATGCACCTATAAATGTAACTCCGTGGTTTTTATTCCGTTTCCCCAGTCCTCAAAAATCTTGCAAGACGTTTTTTTGACATATGGTGGAGTCTGTTGTTTGACCTGAGAATCGAAGTTGCCTTTTCAATCAAACAATATCGCATATAGAGAAAATGAATAGGGTCGCGAACCTGAAATTTAAAGGCTAGAAATAAGGCCAAGGCTACATGTGGAGAGCGAATTCTTCACTGAATTATGTGTTGACTACAATCAGCGAAAATCCTAATACGGAAATCTCTGTTCCACCAAGGATTGCCAAAATACAGGGTTAGACTGGGGTTATGGAGTTACCGCTCACAGCTGTAATCAGGAGCATACTGCAATTTCAGGGTGCTGTCCTCTACTTTATTCTAATCGTTTTACTAGCCATAATTAATAGTGTGAGTGTTTTTGAGCATCGAATCAACGACCGAAATTTGACAGCAACTATTTGCTTGCGGATGAAAGAGAGCTTTACCATTAGAGGTTTAAAATTTATGGACTAAATTCTCTCTGTGAAGAATCCAAATGACAGTGCAATCGTAAGATTTCAAGATATATTCAAAATCGTTTTCGTTTCATGCTAAAAATAAATTTTTAACAGCTGATATTTATTAATTTGATCAATCAAGCAAGTATCCAGTAAAACAGTGATTTTTCCTAATGTCTCTATTACTATAATGGTCATCAGCCGCAATATTATTTAATTCTATACCCAATAAAATAAATTTTACCTTTCGAAAACCATTCTTAATTCTCTTCCTTCCTTAAATAACGAAAATTATTGCCTTAAATTAATTATTCCGTATTATATATTTCCTATATTTCCGCTAAACATTTTCCATTCTCCGACTAGAAAAATAAAACGTAGTATAGATTTTTATCCCTCTAAAGGTCCCGTGGCGTCGGAGGGAAGCCAAGCATGATGCATTTCTTTGAACACAAGAAGCTTCGATAGATACAAACTTCTAAATTCATGTACTTGAGCAGTTCGTTGCTCTCTAATACCATGTAAATTTTTAAAATTTTCTCTCTTTATTAGTTAAATATATCTTTACGTTCTGAATATTATCTTTGCGTTCTGTGAATCTCAAAGAGGCAACAGGATCGCTTGTGCTCCCATTCGTAACATTTTTGAATTTTACTTTTCTTATTAACTCATTTGATTACTTAACGTTAATTCAGATAATATTAATTATTAATAAATTAAACATATAATAGTAATATTCTTTATTCACTATATTATTAAGTAAATATTAATAGTATACTAATATAATAAAATACGGAAATTTCGAGTAAGATATATTTTTATAATAGAAAATACTTTTACTATGTTCAGATAGTTTACTATGAAAAAGATAAATGGTAGTTGTGGTACTCTGACATATCAGAGGAGAAAGAACTTAGCCAAAGCTCACATAAAATAGTTAATAGCTGAAAATTTATAAAAAAAAGTTTGCTGTTTTCCAGGAAATTTAAAGATAGAGAAGCCGTAAGTTGTGAACCGGAAAGTAAAGTAAAGGAAAATAAAGACCATAAAAAACCAAAGTTGATGATCGTGAAAAGACAAATGGCGAGCAAAACTGTTGTGCCGAACAGGTGTACTTTTGTGAGCGAAAAAAGAATCGCATGATAAAATATAATAAAGTAAATTTTGCAAATAAATTTGCTTAAAGCATGTGGAAATTGTTTGTGTTAATGGTAGTAGAATTAAATGTTTTTTTCCGTGAGAATCCATGTATGAACACACCAAAATCTACCTGCTTATGAGTCTATAGACCTATTAAAATTTAAAAACTTGTTTGTCTCAAAAATCTCTTTTTATTAGTGAATAAATAACAAATTGAGTAAAATACTTTTAATTTGGTTAACCTTATGACCAATTACGTGAACGAGTCGACTAAACGCCACGCGACCTCCTGGATCCTAAATGTATCTGTGACCCTGGAGGGTTAAATAAAGATTTATCAGGGATACATTCAAGAGTTGTTCTGTAAACAATAAATAAATTAATAAGTCATTACCTTATTTGAATTGCGTAAATCATCAAACGAATGCTTTCAAACAAAGCCGTTCCTCCATTTTTCAGAACGTAATTATGCTGATAGGTGCTTCATCTAATGGACAGTTAAAAATCTCTGAACTTTATGAGTTTATCCTAGCTGAGTCTTCTTTATAAAAAGTGTTTAATCCTAAGACCATTTTTAAGGTAACCCAACATGCTTTTTTCATTTTAAGGTTTGTTTAACTCATGATGGATGGTGCTGTGTTTGCTCTTCGCGGGAGGGATGCTTGTAATTTGATGATAAATATCCTTGAGGAGATAATATCTTCCTCAGAGAAAATGTTTTGTGCAAGCAATCGATATAAAACCAAGCTCCTCCACTTAAGGTAACGCTTGAAATAATCTCAGACTGTAATATTCGCCACCCGTCTCATATAGTTATGATTGAAATGAAAGGAAAAATTGAAGTGACTTTCAATTTAAATAAACCCTCTGACAATACTTTTTTCCAAATTTTTTTACTGAGAGTCGTAAAAACTCATCTGATTTTTTCATCTTACGTTAAGAGTATTTCATGAGATGGAAAGATCTGAGAGGGCAATGGCATCCGGAGATATTCTGCCATAGCGTGGTCACTGATGAGCAAAGTGCTAACAAACGCTAATGAGAAAAAAACATGCTGAGAATATATCTGAGACATTCCTTTCATATTAATCTATACCGAGAAAATGCCTTGAGCGTTTTTTCCTTCCGTAACTTCTGCGGTCCCGTTACCAATTAATATACAGAGTAAAAGGATTGCCGATCTAAAGTTTCGTAAGGAGAAACATGGATGCGTATTTGTTTAATGTGTTTTTCAGTTCACTAATCTTTGATGATTTTTAGTCCTGTACTATTTGACAATTTGCAAACAATTCTTTTAGTTTTTTGTGTCCTGAAGTAATCATCCGATTGTTAACATCCACTTTTTTCAGACCTCTTGAGGTAAAGCATTGCTGTAAAAAATCATCCGAAGTAAATAAAATCAGGGCAGCAATTGAGGTAACTTTGCTGGTAAGGCACATTGGGGTGATGAATTTTCGAGGCAGTTTAGTAACTCTCTTACTTACTACATAATATTAATCTTCTTTAGTATTAAGAAAAATGTTGGCAAACCACCGATAGTTTAGGCACTACAGTAACACTCGCTGAAAAGGCTCCCACTTTAATCGCGGTTTTCTCTAGGTCACATTCCTTTCTAAACGAAATAGATGCTAAAAGTAACTATTTATATACTCAGCTACCCGCTTATAAGGCGGATTTTGCCGTACCAGAATGCACTGCAACCCGCTAAACCTACTATAATCCACGTTATTTGATAGACAAAAAACGATATCGCTGTGCTTTACGCGCCTCTCCTGCTTCGCTTTGTCTTTAAGGGAGTCCTTAATATTTTTGCGACGACTGAGAATAAAATGAAAATATCGCAGAACTTTAGTATCTTCATCCCTTTTTCAAAGCTGATCCTAGTTCTGAGATAGAGTGCGATCTTCCCCATCAGTTCTGTCCCGGGGCAGAAAGTCAAAGTCGCTTAGCGGTGTTTCCTTTTGTTCGTGGCCCAAAGTTGTAAACTTGAGTTGAAGATGGAACCAGAGAGGCAGTGCAGTGTTTTATGAGATTTTTTCAATCACAGAACCAAAATAACCTTCCGTTTCTTTACCGACGTGCAATAATTAAGAAGTTGCTAAACCCCGGTTAAAACACTATCTCTCTCATTACGCAGCTTTCACTCATTCCCCTGAAAAGCGGATTATTAGATGGGTAAGAGAATTCTCAAGCGTGCAGAAGAGCCAAAATTTCCAACCCATCCCACGATGTCCACTGAGGTCTGATTGCCCTCTACGCTGAGATTGTGTCAAGAGTACTACCGAATCTATTTTTCGTTTAAAATTGATTCTCCTTGTTTGTTTACTTTGCAAATACGTTCCATATAGTATGTTGAAGACTATTATACTAACACTTTTTTGGGGACACTACCTTTGATTTAATTTTTCATCAGAATTTTTAGCGATTTTCGCAGAAAGTTTTAATGGTCTTTCCATAATAATTCTGATGTATGCGTATCTCGTCATTGGCGCGCGAGCTCAAATACTATAGTTTACTTCACTGGACGTTACTTCGCTTGATATGATCAAAATTATCGTTTCAATATTCCTTATATTGTGTATCACTACCATTATTAACTTAAAAACTGGTCTATAAATTAAAGTTATGGAGATTAGCCCTCCTTTCTCCTAATGGAAGGCTAAAGGTGCTTCTCTAGAGTGATATCTGTCCTCTAAATAGTTAAATGCTCCATACTTACTCTATTCGCATCGAAATCTGATTTGGTGTCCATGGCGGGACATGGTCCAAGGAAGGGAACCTGGGCATTTGTAACGGGAAGCAAGTAAGCCGCTGCCACCACCAGAGGCAGCACCTTAATGGCAGCAGCCATTGGAGTCACTGCAACACCCCACGCCATTGCGTCCGCTGTGGGAAGTAGGCGAGATATGTAGCCTCGGTTATTCAGACGACCCCGGATAACTGGAAGAATAGAGAATATATTCATTAAGTCATTAAATAACATAAATGTTGGAAGCAGCTTCTTGGAATGGCGTTTATATTTTATTCCCGCTAATTATATTTATTTTCAGATGATAAAATGGATTGTAAAATTTGCCATTTTGCATCTCCAGAAAACAGAGTGTACTTAATGATATCATGCCTTTTTTCAAAAGAGGAGGTACATAAAAAATTAAGGAAGAAATTAAAAAGTGAATTCAGAGAGTCATTTACTGAATTAATTACAGCAGTAACTTGAAAAGTAAATAATTTTCTATGTGAAGTGAATACAAAGTCCATATTCAACATTTCAAAATTTAATACTGAGTCTGTAAAATAATCATAACGAATCTTGGTATAGGTTTCTTAATACTGTAATACTTTGGCTAGTGAGTAGCCCAGCCAATATATTTTTTGGTTAATGAAGTTTTTTTCATCTGTTTCTCAGACTCAGCTAACAGATATGGATTTCATTACCAATTTTTTTTTAACAGATGTGCAGACAGCAAACAACAACTGAATGAATAAAATTAATAAATATATGATGGAGATCAATTAGAAAATTGATGTCTTCCTATAATATACAATTCCATAAGTTCGATTCAAGTTTTAAAAATTAATAATCAGCATACAAAAAGTATAAAAGTTATCTTTGGAATCCATCTTTGGATGTTGCATGCCATAGAAAGTAGGGAAAAATATATTTTGTGATATCCTCATGGACATGAAAATATCAATACTAAAATAGATCAACATGATTGAAAGTTTAAGTAATAAGTTAAACTAAACTGGTTTTGTTTTCAGGAAAAATCAAATTTTTAATGAAATTACTTGATTTCATTTGAAAAGGATAATGCATCTTTATTACTTTTCTTAATAATGGATCAAATTTTGTCCAAGATGAAATCAAAGAGTACCTTGATTTAAGAATTCGGAGAAAAAGAGCTTCAGGATTTGGATCCGTTGTGCATGATACTGATTGGAAAATATTTAAAAGACCTTTTGCTCAAGCTAAGCCATTCTCCTGGTGTAAAATGAAAATAAATTATAATATAGTATATATTAAATGTAGTATTATAGTAAATGGATTTTCAATGATCATGAATCTGTTGGTCATCAATTACAAATTTTTCTCTCGAATCAGAAGGAATGAAATTTCTCTGCCTGTTTGCTGTAAGCATTTGTTCTAGTTATTGAAAATGCATAAGCCATGTATTATATTTATATATACTTCACATTAAATTATCACTCACTCTTGTTAGAGTTGATCATAAGAGTCAGTGAATCTGTTAAAATAAATTTCATTCTGTAAATTCAATCATAATAATGCTAGATTAAAATATGCAGCAAAGGGTGTGCAAGAAATGATAAATTTTGAACTACCAATATTCTATGAGGACTTTTAACAGTAGTCCCTCATGAAGCAATTAATTTCAGTCTCTGTACATGTCACACCAAGTCTGGTAGGCTTATTGCCACACAGTCCCTTGATGAAACAGAGATGTCGAAATGCTGCAAAATACATGTCATGGTGATGAGGTAGATAGGATTTGGAACATACTGCGATAGCTAGGCTAATTATTATAATTTGTTCTAGAATCATATTTGTTAGCCAAATTTAGATTTACCATAGCTTTAGATAGAAATCCATTTAACTGATTCCAGATGCTGCTCACTATTTAATGATAAGCTTTATGAAATAGTAAATGGCACACTATAAAAGGGCAAAAACTAATAATAGGCGAATATAATGAACAGCTACTCAACTGGATGAAGGAAAAGGGAAAATAAGAAATTTCATGGAACATTATGAGAATGTTAATGAATAAGAGCTTTGAAAAACTCTCCAACTGCCAAATAATTGTCGCGGCAGATTATGGAACTACTTGGAAATACCCAGATAGACAGTCTGAGGCGATTTGAGAGTTTTCCAAACCTCTTATTGCACATTATATCATTGAAACCTTTCCAGTTTAACCAAGCAACCAATTCTTCTTTTCTGATTTTAATTTATTCTTTCACTCAATGGCATGAAGCATGAGAAATATAAATCCATCAAATGGTCACTCAATGAGAAGTAGTGAGTGAAGAGCTGAATAGAATTACAGGATTTTTTAGCATACTAAAGATAGGGTGAAAATTGAAATGCTTTATTTGAATGAGTGCAAACAATCCAATCGTTAATTTTATTAATTCAGTTGTTGTTTGCTGTCTGCACATCTGTTAAAAAAAATTGGTAATGAAATCCATATCTGTTAGCTGAGTCTGTGAATTTTGTGATCCTTCATATAATGGAGGATCCTTCCATCAATTGATGGAAGTCAAAAGAAAGATATGTATTGTATACATGAATTGTTAAAAGAAAGATAAGTAGAAAACTGCAAATAAAGAGGGGATTTAAACAGAATAAAACGGTTTTTAGAAGCAAATTTGTAATACTATGGTTTTCATATCCAAAGTCCTATCTTTCACTAATATCTTAGTGTGTACAGGTAAGATATAATTTCAAAAGTTATGATAGTTTCTTACTGATAAATGGTGAAAAACTATCTATTATAAAGAGGGACCAAACTCACTAATAAATACGAATACTAAATATGTACCTATTGTGGAAAGAAAGTGAAATCTCAAAATTTTCATCTCCTAAATCTGATAATAGCTATTGTCCATATTTTCAAGTCAAATAAGAAAGATAAATTGTATAAACAGCAAAATGAATAAAGTATCTATTATTAAAATTTAATGGTATCACACAATGGTACAAATTAGGCTGTAAGCTAATGAATATATGCGATAATACTTGAGATATGTAGCCAAATTTTACAGCTTGCTCATTTAGAAATGGAATGATTATTTATCAATCACAACTTGTTCATAAATATGGTTATTTATTTTAAACTTTTAGTATATGATTTTAAGCAAGGGTTCTTATCTAACTAACAGCCTCAGAAAGAAGACAGTTATTGTAAGCCATTATTGCTACTATTTCATTGTTTACCAACCCTTTGTGCTTCACAAAAGTGTACTTTAAGTGTGCCATTCAGTAGTTTTCCATCAAAATCGAACCAGAATTATTTACACTGATACTCAAATTTAAGCTTTGATGGATCCAATATGCTTACTTGGACAGTGGGTTCATGCTGATTTATAATTCGCAAACCATTTGTTTCTATCACCCAACATTCTCGAGATATTTGACATTAACCTTTTATCTTTTATGTTTAGCATTGCATCAAGGCAAACAACTCACTAAAAGAAATTCACTAGAGCATGTATTTATTGTATACAATTAACACATATAAATAATAAACTTCCTTAATATAGGTATTGTTTGGTTTTATTTTCTTGGGTCTTGACTCGCGTTTGTATTGAGCATTTTGAATGTTGTGCTGAAGCGACCAGCAATAGTCAGCTCACATGGATGCACTCAATTGACTCTGATAGCATGACTCTATCACTGAAATGTCCTGATTAAATCATTCACCATCTTTGTCTCTGTCTGAACCAAGGTTTCCAGGGAATAAGTCAAGATATGAGTTTAAGAGATGAATTTTGAAAGATGTGTTGCAACCCAGCATTCTGTATACACTAATGCACAATTTTTCTACAGTCATCAGATTTATATTCTCCAAGGAAATTGACCACAAGTGACTTGAATGTCTCTCATGCATCTCTCTCATTAAATCCTATCAAGTGTTAGAAATGGCTGTCAGCGATGATTCTTATTTGTGGACCTATGAGCAATTCTCCTTTCACTTTTGCGTAGCTCAGCTCTAGAAACTTGTTAACCAATTCACATGGATTTAATTTTTATTACAATAAAGGGAGGGCAAGGTTAGCAGCACCAACTAAACCTGCCCCATGTTCCTATAAAGATGTGCATCAAATGTTATGTAAAAGCTTCTATCCATATCTTTAGTTTAAGCCATTCCAGTTATTCCTTTGGAAGCTCTAATGTCTCCATGAGATCTATAGTATTGAAATTATTTATTTGAAGAACAAAATTCCTTTTTTAAACTAATATTTTGTTTAAACTTGATGCTTTACCTAAAGTGTAAGAATACAATGAAAGAAACTGGGCTAACAACATATAATTATGAAAATATTTCATAAAATGGAGGATCACAAAATTAAGTGCTGAATGAATAATGAGGTGCTAAGATTGAGGAAAGAAATTCAGTATTCCAAGTATATTCTTAGAATATTTTTCATATTGTGCGATTGTACAAGATGATTTCAAGAAACATTACTCCTGTTATGTTAGAGCTTACTGTAAAAAGATTCAATTTCGAAATTATTTCGGCATAAACAAAAATTGTTTGCAAAGAATGGTTCCATAGACAAGACACTTTAGCATAAAATATAACTCTTTTCCAAAGCTATGACAAAACTTTCAGCGTAGCATGGAAAACAATGCAAAACGATACCAATAATTATTTCTGAAAGGTGGTGCTCCATGTAAAATAATTTGAATAATAATTTGAATTAATTGAAATCATCAAAACCTGTAGCTGAGACTTAATGTAAAAAAATTTTCCAATACAAAATGTTTCTTACTATATTAAAGTTAATGATAATATGGGATAAATTAAGAATCATTCGGACAACAAATCTTAATGTAAATGTCCTTATATGAATTAAATCTGAATTGAAATGAAAATAGATTCTATTCAGCAAGATAGTGCAAATTTGCAGGAGACAAAAAATATCCAAGGAATTTCGGAACAGTTAAATTCCTGAAAGTATGCCTCTTCATAGATTTAACTCAAAAGGTGGTGTAATTTTAATGTTGCCAGGAAGCCCTGACTCAATGACCATTCTTTGCAATTGCACCAGAATGGTCAAGCAAATAATTTCCACAGTCATTGACTTTAAAATCCTGACCAGATATTTTAAAGGTACCAGGGTATTTGTTTCAAAAGTTATTCTTGCTCTCAGTGACAACAGCATTCCCTTTACATTAAGATGAAGATAATTTCCCTTGAGACTTGCTTTTGCAATGAACATCAACCAAAGCCATTGTCAAACACAGGAGTATCTATTTATTAATAGATATTTATACACCAACTCCAGTATTCATAGATAACTTCATGTTGCACTCTCAAGGACAAGGTCCTTTCAGCAAGTCAAGGAAAAGTCTTAGGAACTGAACAACTAGGTAATTTTTTTTAAATATGTACTTTACACCAAACTGTACAAATATCTGCAAAGAGGTCATTGCCCAATAATTCAGGAACACATTATTACTTCCATTAAATAAAACTCATTTTTTAGATTCTAATCAATTGTGATAAATATAAATTCTTAAATAGAAGAATTTTGTGTTAATTTTGGGGAAATTGAAAATTATGAGTTGAATTAAACCTACTCATAGAATCAGATTCTTCCCAAATTGACAGATTATTTAATATTTTAGCATTTATGTTAGAAATACAGAGGCAGCACCCATAGTTTTTTTATTTCTCTGCTCCATAAAAAAGAAAGAAAGCTTCCAACTGGAAGAAGCCTTTGTCTTTTATACAGTCTTAAAGTTATTATCCACCTGTAACCATTGCTGGGATACAGCCAGTTACCAGAATTTCTTGTGAACCAAACAGGTTCTATTAGCTTCCATATATAGTAAAACAATAACATTATGAATATTTACTTGTTACGAGGAAAGTATAATTTAACCGTTTTGTCACAAATAATTTCATCCTTATATGATATTTGTGTTTCACAAAGATATTTTTAAATTAGAATATTAGGGAATTGTGTTATGTATGTAATTCTTCAGGCTTGGTTGCATACTCTGCAGGGATAAGTAGATGAAGAGCAGTTCTGAAAAATTTTGAATCCAACCACTATCTACTGCCACAATGTATAATTTTTAGATTACTCATTCTCTTTTTAAATATATACTTAGGAAATCAAGAGTTCATAGTGATATTATCAGCCTTCTAATAAATGTATTTTCTTTCAGAGAGTCCACACTGCTTGTAAAAATGAAGCATGGACTTCTGACTCTGCACCAAATACTTATCTATGAATGAAATTGAGTAATTTAAGAACTGTACTATTCCCTGGTTACTTTTAGATATTTATAATTATTAATTACATTATTTTTCACTAATCATTGAATATCATCTGTCATTCCTAAGGATTTTTGTTATCCCTCAAAAAACATCTGGTGTGGAAATAGATTATGTTTCCATTTCCCATCAACATCACTTAAAACCACCCTTGCAATGAATTATTGTACTACATGAGATGAAATGAAGACTTCATTAATACCATATTATTGCTTTGTATGCTGCCTATGCCAAGATCTTGAGCCTATTCTCAGTGATTTACAACATAAGAATAAAAATATAATTCAAATGAGTGATATAACAAAGTGATCTGATCATATTAACAAAGCATAATATTTCAGAAGCTGATAATAGATTGGAAATTTTAGAAAGTTCCCTTAGGACTGTAACCATGTTACTGCTTCAATGGCAATTATTGTTTTGACACCTTACTCTGAGGCCATCCTCAGGATGAAGTGCCAACTGGGGGTCATGTTGGGGTTTGTATAGTGATATTTCACATTAGAGATCAATTCATACTGGAAGAAATTAATTTCAACAGAGACAAGGGATATGCTCTAACTAAAACATAGAGATGCCAAGATCTTGAGCCTATTCTCAGTGATTTACAACATAAGAATAAAAATATAATTCAAATGATATAACAAAGTGATCTGATCATTTTAACAAAGCATAATATTTCAGAAGCTGATAATAGATTGGAAATTTTAGAAAGTTCCCTTAGGACTGTAACCATGTTACTGCTTCAATGGCAATTATTGTTTTGACACCTTACTCTGAGGCCATCCTCAGGATGAAGTGCCAATTGGGGGTCATGTTGGGGTTTGTATAGTGATATTTCACATTAGAGATCAATTCATACTGGAAGAAATTAATTTCAACAGAGACAAGGGATATGCTCTAACTAAAACATGGAGACCTGTCATCCAGAAGAAAAGTTGCAAGGATGATGATTAGACAAGATGTGAGAGATAATCAGAAGACAGCAGGATAAAGGAAGGGACACATGATTGGCCTCAACAAAGTAAAAGAACAATTTATGATAGGAAAAGTGCAGGAAACTAACTAAAATACAAACCTCAATGTGACCCCAAATCAACACATCATCCAGAAGTTGGCTCCAGAGGATAGAGAAATAATAATGATAATTCTCAATGAAGCAGTTATCTGGTTGCAGTCCTGAGAGAACTTTCTCCATAAACTAAATACCATATGTTTCTTAAATTTGGAGTTTGTTTGATTTTATGCATTGGATTATTCTTTTATGGCATGTGCTTCACTAAACCTTATTATGTTCTGAAACGTAGGTACTTCTACAATTATTAGAAACACATTTCTCCAACTTTCTCACCAATGGACACAGTCTTGCATTTATTTAGCCTTAGCTATCATCAAAACATCAATGAAAAATATAGAGTAATTTCTAACTAGTTGAAATTACATTTATCACATCCTAACTACTTAGGGTGATTTTTAAGTTAAATCAGTTTCATATTAGTTTTTTTAAGTGATATTTATTATGTTTTAAATTAAGCAGACTATTAAAATGTTATTAATTGACCTTTTAAAACATATTATCACCCTGTAACCCCCTTCTTCAATAATAAAAAGCTACCTGAAAATATCAATAAGCTACATATTTATTTAAGAAGATGGTATGTAGATCCGTGAGATAATGAACATACTAATGACAATTTACTGTTTCTTATTTTCTCTTGTGGAAAACTTTAAACTTCATATGATTGTAGGAGATTGCTATAAATTCCATGGAAAGAAATAAAAAAATGTACCGCAAAAAGTTAGAACTTTCAATGATACTGTAAGAAGGTGAATCCTAGAAGTTGGCAATCCTGGCCTTCACTTGTTCTTTGGTACCTAAAAGATGCTGGCCCGAAAATTAATGAATGCAGTGTATTCAACTACAAATTCAATGATACTGCAAAAATTTCAAATCTGTTCCATATGTATATGTATGATATAAAATTTTTAGCAATGAACTACAGTGATTTTTTCTTTATGAAACCCTTTCGCCGAATTTGTTATTGTTGCTTTTATAGGAGATACTTAATGTATTTCACTACTCGAAAAAAGTTCACTTGATTACTTTTACATGAACTTCAAAGATATAAAATTTTTCTGCCTAAGAAAATTTACAATGTCTGTTTTTATTTTGATAAAAAAATTGATTAAAGCATGTCTTCACTCTTATAAAGATAAGAATTGAAATTTTTCGCTTGGAGAGAATAGGAACTCAAGAATCACAGAAAATAATACCTGATATCTGATAAACTTCCTTTAGAGAAAGTTTTTTCCTCAAAGAAAAGATGGGTGAAGATAAATAATTGTAAAATGAACTACAAACATTGATAAGAGAAAATGTCTTTGGAAAAGATATCTAGCGAAGCAACAACGAACGTGAATAGGTATGGCACCTAACTAAAAGCAGTATCACTCTATTTTATCTATACATCTATCTTTCTCTCTATAGAAGAACATATCGTAATCAGATCAGGGACTACTTGCATAACTAGGGGAAGCATCCACTCAGCCTAGATGTTGGATGTCATTTAAAATGAACGAATAATAGATTATTCATAATGTTCCTAGCGACCCATAGTGCCGCCTTTACGAGGGAATTTTCTATTCACAACTTTTCTGCCTTACTTATAAAATATTGCCTAGTAATCCTCGTCCCCACATAGGGCTTTTGGAAACAAAAAACTGAAAAGCTTGTGGTTGCACCGGCTTCCGGGCCTTTGACAGACACTCAGAATGTAGCATTCAGTACGAAACTATATCTACATAGACGGAAAAGAATCATATGTACTTCTGTGAATGGCTGGCCTTTCATCCCCGTTTTTCAGATCTTAACTAAAGATAATTATTCCATAAAAATGTTTAATTCACAGGAAGAATGTCAAGTGATTGTGCATAACTTAAATAGCTCTTAATACTTACAAAAAAGTACAAGGCAAAATCCTTAATGGTCCAAGTTTACTGGGCTACGACCTCGCCAAGGAGAAAGTTTTTAGAGTTTTACAGTTGTGAATTATTCATAGAGATTGGAACGCGATCTGAGCATCGAATCTTACGCCGCCTTCCTTAAATCATAAGTTAGCGCTCGCAGATTTGGGAATTAATACCGTGGCTCCCACTGGGAGTCAAAATCCGTGTCACTTCCTCCAAGGCGATCCCGTTACTTAACCTTTGGTTAACCTTTGCTTTTTATAACTTCCGCATAAGTGCATTACTTTCTGAGTTACGATTCCGTAGAATAAATAAAAACGGTATATTTCGGTCATCAGTTTTAAGTCTCAATTGATGAATTTTAGGACGGACTTTCCTATCCAAATCGCATTGAAATTTTTCGCTTCTGGTATCAAAAGAATTTTAAACTCAAAAGCAAGACAGCATGAAGAGAAGCACTTATCGACCTCAGAACTCGACAGAAAAGAAAATAGTTTGATATTTTTAATTCGGCCGCTAACCCTATTTCAAGAATGCTGGAAAAGGAATGTTGGAGGGTATTTCTGCCCGTATATCCTCGTTATCTACTCAAAGATTCTCCATTTTGAACGCATTTGACAAGTTCGACTCAAATTAACAAAGTATTCTTGACGAAACCAATGCAACCTTGAAGACTGAGGCAGTGAACATGTTTATCGCACAGTGCTTGCACATGTTTCGAGATAGTTTTTGACGAGGTTTCCTTCTCAGATTGTCTTCTGCTAGTGATCGGAGAGGAAGTCTGAATAACGTAGCATGTTAAAGTAACTTTTAATCGTTTCCTTCTATTGTTAAAAATCTTTATTGAAACAATATCCGAGTAACGCGTTCGACTTTGCTGAAAGTGGAACCGAATTCGATTCCCGTTGAAGATAATTCACGGAAAAATTACCCGACCATGTGTGAGGGGAATCGAAATACTTTCAACAATACTATCACTGTGATACGTCTATAACTGTTCGCAAATGAAAAGAGCGGATATTTATTGTGGAAAAGTGCGAACGATGTTTTCGTGAAGGATGGATGTAAATGCAATTGTTTGAGGAATTGTTAAAATTCAGTGCTTAATACTGCAAAGAATCAGTAACTTGTGATTAAGGAATCCACATTTTCCTCAGAATAAGTGACGAAAGTGTTTTAAATGCCCCAAGGATTCCTAGAATGATTTACATTTCAGTGATTTTAATTCTTCTTGAACTTTAAATCTGCCGGAGTTTCGCTGATTTTCATGCCTAAGATCAGGTGACTTGTGAAGGTAAGAATATTAGAATCATTAAAAAATCTTTCGGTGCACTTTCCGAAAAGATATAATAAGATATAATCTTAATCTAAGGTATCATTGGATGACGTGATTGAGTATCTTTCACGGAAGGGCCATCTCTAAGAAGGATGCTTTGAATGAATGGAAGGTCTTCAAAAGTCATTTGGGCTGAAACCCATGCCCTTAGACCATCATAGTTCAGCGTAAATTAATTATTAGCGATAATTTGAAATCAAAGTAAACGCGAAACGCTCGATTATTACAGTTTTGGAGGTTTTCTTGTTATATTATTCTAAATCTTTGCAAATGCATGTAGAGAGTTCAATGACTGAATATTCACTCGGGTGCCTGAAGGATTTGTAGAAAAGGAAATAAGGAAAAACTTCTTCCTTTTTTGTGTCTAATATCTTTTGAATCATTAATTATTGCTAGTTTTAAATGAAACATTCGTTGTCACTAAGGCGACTACATTGAACTTATGACCTTACCATAGAACAGATAATCTATTACTCGGAGATCCAACCATAACCCAAAAAATTGCTCTGAGAACCATTCCTTATAGAGGCCGTTCAGTCATCAAAGCAAATTATCCAACATCACAGTAATTGTGATGAGCAGTTGTGAATTGATATAAAACATTTTTCATATTCATCTAAGATTTAAATATCCCTTAAGGTAATTAATAATCACTTTTATTGCTGTAATTGATCTAATTGCGAACTTTTATCGAGACATTTCTGGTAGATCTTTCTATAATATATACGAATAAGGGATTTCATTCCGTGGATATTCAGTAATGAGGTAGGTATGCGATATATTTTTCTTCCATTCCTCTTAATCACTTGGATCATAGAATGCCAATTGTTTCATTAACTCTTCAATTTATGTAGGGCATATCGCAGATTGTTACAAAATTAACCGTTAACATAAATAATAATAAAAACATAATAAATCCGAGTGAATAAGATTCTACAATATTAGACGTATTAGATAGTTTTTATATAGTAACCGGTTCCCGCTTCGACGTAGTATTTTTCCTCGTCTGGATTTAGGATTGTGGAGGCTAACGTTTTGTTGCCTTATTAGATTTAGGCCAATTTTAAGTGAAAGGTATGCGTGAAGATTGGTGTGTGAATGGGTATTACGTGTTCCATCCCCTTCCTTTGTTTCTTTTTTCCCTTTATGTGGGGCCTTAGTTTATGACCTTTATTCCTGGCAGTCTCACGAGACAAGGCGGAATAAGCGCAACGAATATTAGAAGTGACAAAGGGATTAGCAGCGCATCAAGGCGGATCTAGGACGGAGGGAATAGTACTTGTTTCAATACCTACAACGACGCAGGAGAGGAGCAAGGGAAATCGTCGCAACCTGTAGTGAAGAAAAGGTTCCACGTCCGTTTAACTAGCCGGTTATTCTTCGTCGCTGATTAAAATATCCCAGGATGATTGCTCGCTGGACGCCGTTGCTGATCACTAATTTCCTCTACGCGCCACCGCAACGTCTGTCTTACGCTAGGCAAGTACTGTCCTAATTTTTATCTCGTGTTTCGTTAACATAATAAATTATCTTAATAATTTATCTCATCTCGTGTTTCCTTAACATAATAAATTTTATTTAAGCAAGAAGAAGTGTAAAGTGAAGCCCGTATCATTTTGTTTGCCAGTGTCATGCGCCTGTGGCGGTTTGTAGGATTAAGATGTAAATATAAATGTTTACCTATTTTTGGCTTTCTGGATTGAATTTCGGTTAATTTGTTTCTATTTAACGCTAATTATAATTTGAGAAGCGAGATATCACTGAAGCTTTGCTGAGCAAGTTAATTTTCATTTGTTCTTGTTCTTCCTTACATCGGTGAAGATCATTGTAAGTGTAGCCACAAGAAGCTTGTTATTCGTTTTCGACAGTTTTGTGTGCTGTAGTTGGTAAATTTGAATTAGTATTTCCCCTGTGCTTTCCCTTCCTCTTTGAATTTTATTCTGTGTAACGAATTATTTTTGTTCTAAATTCCTCATCCACTTCATCCTATCCGCGCCTCTCTCGCTCTTCCGCTTCCCGCAATTTTACGCGACCGCGTTATCGCCGTGTCAGACGCAAGGTCAAACATCGACCCACCCTGGGATATCTCTTGTTCAACTTTCTATCTATTTTTCGGCAACCCGACCGGTGAGTTTTCTTCCCTCTCCAGGGTCACGGAATCACCCAAGTTACTTCATTTCACATCGTCCTCGTCATCGCAGACCTGGCGCCGAATTCGCTTGCGTTTTTTAGCTCCTTTTGAAAGCGATCGCCGGAGGAGGGTCTCAATATCTAGCAAAATTTCTAATTATATCTGAAAAATCAAGGACAAATTTATGATTTTTCTCTAATGTAATAGCTGTAATTAGCTATGTTTTCTTTGGTCTGACAATTTTATCCGTCGTGATTAGGTTTGCTAGGTGATATCGCTTGAGACATTGATGGAAAATTTAAAATATATTAGTGCTATGGTATAAAAATTAGCCTCCACATTTAGAATTAGCTAATGGACGACTTTTTTTAATCCATTTATCTTCATTAATATTTATTAAAGCAGAGTTAGGGAACTGATACTAATCTTTGCTAACAATTAATTCAAATTTTATATTTTATAGATACTTGTGATAAAATTTGCGAAGAATATGTAATGCTAAAATTTATGCACCTGATTTTCCTCTCCCTTCGGTCGTGAGAGAGTATACGCTAGAGACAAAGTTAAAAATGGGTCTCCATATAGCCATGTAGGCAACGCGTTTGACTCTGGTGAGTTCGATTTCCGGCTGAGGTTCGCATGTGTAATAACCTCAGCTGTCGAAGCACTTAAATAAAAATTTCTACCAAGTAAAAAATCGAGTGTATGCACGACACGACATCCGATGAAGTGCAACTTTTCTTTCCAAGTATCTTATCATTATCTTATCATAATCTTCAAAAAATTAAAAATTACTATGCATATCATTAGCGATCTTTAGATTTATTCCATATTTAGCAGCAATATATATATATATATAAATAATATATTCTCCTCTTTTCTGTTTTAACGCAAACGAAAATTCATTCCATATTTGTAAGAATCATACTAAGGCATAAATATTTTCTAGGGAGACAACCATCAACCAATCAACAAGATCGCCTAGGAATCTTTCGCTATTCCAGCCGGACTAATGGTGATAAAATAAGGATTGCAATTGCGTCAAAGGCACTTTAACATATCGTAACATAGGTGAGTTCAAAAATAATTTGCTAAGACTTCAGCTACGTAACCGCAATGAAGAAAACGTTTCTTATTAGTCTTCTTATAATATTTTTAGTTTTTCTTTTAGTTTTTGCCCTTTTACCATTAGAGCTATCTCCAATACCTCCAATGCTGTTAATCCCTCTTGTAAACTCTAGGTTCCTATCGAGAACATGCAGATTTATAATTTGGTGGTTAACAACGCTGTATATCATCCCGTGGTTCTAACTGAATTTTCCAAGTTAAAGCCATTCCCATAATATTGACTGTATGTGTGTTCGTTTTCATTTTGCATTCAGTAGTTTAGAAAGGTAATTAATTTATCTAACCTCCTATTTATTGAAATTTACATGCAATGGCTTATATTTTGCAAATTTATAGGTCATCATCATAATTTTATATATCTTCGCGCGAAATTTATGCAATGATATCCATATAATTCTTAAATCCTTCATATTTTTGGATGCAGTTATTTGAGCACATCCTTGGCTTACCTCGAACCTAACTAAAGTTGATAGAATAACCAGCTTACCATCCTAGGTGAAAATCACGGACAAGCTATTTGACACACTGAATCCTCTATCGTAATATACGCTAGAAATTAAAATAGGCCACATGAGTAGAGCTGTAGAAATTGTATTGAAATATTTTATGGAGACGGTAGAGATATTGTAAATTTCCATAAACAGAGAGATTTTACATGTGTAAGAAATTGATTTCGGGTTGCTTATGGGGAAGCCATTGTTAACCTGCAATTAGATTATTTGACTGTCTTTTCCTGTACTTTATTCTCTGCACCTTTCCGGTTTTTTCAACCCCTTTCTTGTGGGTGTTCTATCGCACAGAGGGGCTCTCGTCTTCTCCAACCTTAAGTTGAGAATACTTTTTCATACAATACCAATTGACATACAGCATGTGATATACTAAACACGAAAAGAAAAGTTTTGTGAGTTCCCTGTATAAAATAAAAATTACCTTTTTGGCTTTGGACATTCACATTCGTGACTCGTGATATGATTTCGTGACGTACTTCTTCGAACCTCCTTTGTGTTCAAACCGATATTTTGGTTTAAAAGAATACTTGAGTTAATGATATCCCTCTGTTGGTACGCAGGAACCTTTCGATTGTTCAACGACCTCGTTCCACACTTCTCAAATAGTCGTGTGATATATGATTCACTAATTTCACATTTTATCATCGGAAAAGCCAAAGACTTTCGCAACTTGAACATGATTAAGTCTATTGTTTCTCTTTTTAAAGGACATTCTTCATTCGTACTCTATTATTTCTGTTTGGGCTATCTCTGTACTGAAATTCACGGATTTAGGTGCATTTTTCCCTTGTGCATTGTCATTTGCTGACCTCAAAGTGTATCTTTAAGTCAATGTCTTCATGTGAAGGTATTGATGTTGAATTTCAAAATTATGTTTCTGTTGGTTGAAAATTAAGCAACATCTTTGGAGAATAAAGTGTATGGCAAACACTACTTAACAATATTTTCGTTCACTCAACTAACAAAAAAGAAAAGATAAGAAAAAGCCTTCACTTAAAGGTGCGAAGTTTTACTTCATCGATGCGTTTTTGTAAAATATTTATCAACACATTTCTTAATATCTTGTTTGAGCAGCATCAAGGATTTCCTGCTGGAAATTCGTTAAACCTATATATTTTCGAAAGTTCTCTCACAACATCCAAAACGCAAGAAGAAATATTTACAGAGACCTCTTATACTATTTATACTATACTTAAAATATAATATTCAAAACCCAAAAGGTAATTTCTTCATTTTGTGCCCAGTGGTTATTTTATAAGCAGAATAAATCTAATGACGAATAATCTAGGACGTTTTGATTTTTTTTTTAAATTTCTTCGTGAAATCCTTTATACTAATAACGGGATGAAAGTGTAAAAAGATTTACTTATGTGAAAGTCCAAATTAATTGGCATGCTTTTAGTAGCTAATATTTAAATGAAAATATATGTATTTTATAATATAATAGAATTATATGATTACCTCTTTGCTTCTTCACGAGGATAAAATTTCAATAAATTTATTTTCTTAAAGTCCATCTCAATCAACTCATCGAGAAAAAGGTATTATAGACGTCATAATCTTCCCGTTTTGGTAGAAATACTACAATTTTATTATCAGTATCTTGTGGTACTACATGGAAACTAAATTAAACAAAAATGCAGAACGGCTTACACCGCTTGAACACTCGACGGCTTCCAATTTCACTCCTTTTAACTCCGCTCGTGAAATTTAACACTTTCCCCTCATTGTTGTTTCTTTCCTTTGGAAGGGGGGAAGGGGGTTCGTAAACAATATTGCTTTGTGAACCAGCTGCCTCGATTAGGATCTCTGGCATTGGTTGGTGCCATTATCTTGCCTTGCTCACAAAGCATCCCTTCTGTGGTAAAAGTGGAGTTGACGCGGCATCTTAGTTTAGTGGTTATAATACCTGTTCGGAGAGTGATACACCTGGGTTCGAGCCCCGGTTGTGTCGTTATTTTTCATTTCCGTTAATCTTTTGTTAACGATAAAGTTAGGTTTCTCGAGAATTGCGTCGAGCTTGGAGGAATCATAAACTGTAAAAATGACATCGACATAGCGAATGCAAATTTCAGGGAAAGTGTTTTTGCATTGTTTCTCGAAATGAGTCATGAATAGCTTCGCAATGAAAGAAGGTTCTCTATCGTGATACCTTCGGTCAATTTCAATTCCGACTTGTAAGCTTCCAATTCTAAGGAAGCTTTTTCAACTCTATACTTCTCCGTTTCTTTTTAAGGTAGCTTTCATGCCGTGTGGTCTTCCACCTTGGGGGACATGTTTGTGAGCTTAGGAAATAAATAGTTCCTAAGGATGGTTTTGAGGGATGCAATATTCGCTACAAATAGGTGTAATTGAGAGTTTTTGTTTGCCAAAAAAATTTTCATGAATGGGTTTCTTATTACAATAAACGGCCGAAGTGCTAAAAAGAAATTGTGAGATATTTAAAATCTAGTGCACGAAATAGCAGAAAATTAAAGATGATTCAGTGTAATGGAAGAAATGAAATTTAATTTAAAAGAAGAAATTTACGAATGTCTTTTTACTATATACTTAAAGAAATCCGTCTTTTATAAGACAAAATCTTTGAGTAAAATTAACGATACGTCTTCAGTATCAGTAGCATTGAATTCGCGGATAAAATTTATGTACCTATAAAGTATTCTTTCAAAGAAACGCTCCGCCGTAAATAAAAAAAACTCTAGGTATAGGCTCTAGGTGTAAGCTATCCGGTGAAGCCAGAAGTAATTATAATTTTTTCAAAGAAAGATTTGTTAAATTTATTTTCTTCGCGATGGACTTTGTAACATGACATCTCTGCCGTTTTAGTGGATTAAAATCGGCAAAATAGTTAAGGTACGGGATAACAAGATAACATTTGCCACTAATAGGATGATTATCATTCAATAGAAGCATGACGAAATGTATGTACTACCGTGTAATTATGTTCATAACTCTATAAATGGTAACATTCACTTGACGTTTACCGTTAGTAGACGAGGAGATGAGATCGACGGCCCTTTCAGAAATGACTACACTCTGCATGAATGAACACAATATTCCGGCAATTTCAAACACGAGTCCTGTTCAAAAACATGATACTGTTATCGCTTATGTTAACATTAACATGTTAACATTATGTTAACATTGTTGTACTCAGCAGAATCTAGCACGACAGATGTAGTATCTAAGGAAGCAAAGCAAAATTATCTTGAATCATGAAATACGTAATAATCTTTATGTGACCTAAAATAACATGTTATTTTGTAGCTCGTAGTGTGACCTCTTCAGGGAAATAAATGACATTTCTCAAGTGTTATATTAGCCTCATGTTAACCTACTTCTTAGGTTTGGCAACAGATGTTCAATCATGGACTAAGTTGAATGCTGATATAAATACAGTAACCATTGAAATGTATGTAAAAACTAAAACCTGCGTCTAAGTTTTACCTATTTTTAATCCTACTTCCTTTATCTTACAAAATGAACTTACAAAATTAATTGAAGCAAATACCCTTGTACGAGTTTATTCAGTTACATTTATGTACTATTCATTCAATCTGGTGGCACGTAGTAAAAGAAATGCTCTCTTCTTGAAACCGAGTATTTTTTGATTGATAATGTTTAAAAAAATTTTAGCTTTAAGAGGATCACTTGTGTGTGAAATATACTAATCAAAGATTTAGATTAATCAGTATTTATTTCATACTACGCATTTAACAAATTTGTATTCTACCTCAGACATGAAAGTACCTGATAAAATGATATCAAGGATTATTTTGTCGAGGATTTGGGTGAGAGTTTATTATTTCTTAAGTTTTGAATCAAAGAAGAGGAATTGGAATTGAAGGAGGAAAGAAATTGAATTGAAACTTTTTCTTTAATTATCACCCATTAACCTCGCGTGATGACTTACTTTACTGTAAGAGAGGTGTGAACTACAAGTCGCATAAGAAAGCGTACTCATTTGTGAATGGTTCAGTCCTTTGCACCATTATGTTAGCAGATGATAGCGAAGACACTGCTTACATCACATGTATCCTTTGTAATTATACCTTAATTTTCTTCTTGCATGAATTGTCGGGGCAAAATGTATTTGCATTAAAAATTCCTACATAATATGTAAATTTTCGCTTATATCTATTAGCAAAAAACGATTCTGTAATTCCGTTTTCAAACATTTACTCTAATCGTTGCGCTGAATATCATAAAATCATAAATGCGTTGAGTAATTTTCAAGAATTTAAACTCTGAAATTTGGGCTTCTGGATAGCTCGTTCACCTAAGGAAAGTAAGACAGTCATTCGATACCCAGTAAATATGTAGTATATTTTAAAATTGATGCTACTAATATAATGATTCGGGCTTCTCTGCTGTATCAAATATATTGAATTTAGAATTAACTTCGTTATAAGTTATTCATTTCATCGTTGCATACATCGGAACTGTAAATATTGTCTTTCAATAAATTAAGATTATGTATAAGTGATGTCTTATCATGTTTCAATTTTTAACTCTCTTTAAAGTATGCTCTCTAAAACAAATACTACTTGAATTATAATCCACTGGAATTTCCTGAATGAAATTTTTTAATTGTGACTTTCGGAGAGGGAACTCGAGAAAAAGAAACAGAAAATTAAGATAGCAACTTACAACGAATTTTAATGCTGGTTAAGAACACAAGGAGAGGCAGAAGTTAAAATTATAAATATGACTGTTGTTATTTCTTATTGGTTTAAGGAAAAAATTACTCTTTATCTTTAGATGTTTAGAAAATTTGGCACTTTGTTCTTCCATGGATTCTACTGTAATTCATAACTGATCGATTTTGCTTTGCATTCTTTGACCATTGAATTTTACTTTCTTTTATTTTTGAGATTATTTATTGCCTCATATTTGATATTCTTCAAGTTTTGTTGAATACACGTGGGTTAAATATGACTTCAGGCTATTTGAAGTAAAGAATCGACTTGGTAATTCATATTCGCAGTACTTGGAGCACTTCATCTCTCCGAACAAATATTGAATGCACATAACTACATGTGAGTTAGCAAATCAAAGTATACAGTAGCAAAAAGAGTACCTACGTGTAAAAAAAGATTGATCATCACCTTGGAATTAAATGTGAATTAATCAAGTTTTAACTTTTTGCTTGTATGAGTTAGCAAGTAAGGTAAAGTTATCATTTGGCAATCGAAAGACATTCCGTCACTATCAACTTTGTTTACTTCGTTGTTATAAATAATTGCTTTAGATAAATTGTTTTTTAATGTAATAATGATGCGAATGAGCAACCTTAACATGAAACGGGATTCATCCGTCAGACCTTCAGGGATCTGCTTCAAATAGCGTTTTGTTCTTTTTAACCCTCCATAATTTATTACATCAGTTCAAACTACTTGTACTAAATGAGTGTGCAAAATCATTCAAGTTAACTGTCAAAGGATATTAATTAATCGGATCTTCTCAATTTACTGATAATTAAGAATGAAATATCTAGGTGTACAGTCCTTTTTCACTTCCCATTTTATGCTTATAATTTTTTTATTTATTGGCACCTAGGTATTTTATTACTATAGTAACTACGAAACCGCCTTAACCGAACCCAAAGCTAGGAGATTTTGTTTCAATTCCACGAAGTTATATACTTTAAAATTTGAATTGAACGCAAAGCAAGAACCGTAAACTCCTACAACGTTCCGTGTAGATAAATTCATCCAAAGATATTCACCGCTATATATACCTTACTTCCCCATGCCTTTTTTCAAGTCGATGACTGAAACCGCAATGTATTATTTATAGATCACCAAAATTCATGACTCACCGCAACTCAAAATCGGAATGGAGTGGTCTACGCTCGAATCACCCGGGGGTTTCCTCGGAATAAAACTGGTTCTACACCTTCCCGCTTCCAGCACCGAACTCCGCCGTCCAAAAAAGCCCTAAACATCTGCATCGTCCTGCCTCTGGACCAAGGTCAGTAAAGTAGGCCGCCCGGGCGACCAGTGAACCAAGCGCCATGCTGCGGGCGTTGAAATCACCGCGCATTCAAACGAGCCAAAATGTCCTCCCACCCATCCTTGCCGAAAATGTCGAAATATACCACCATTTCGTGACCAGAAGGAACCGTTTGATAATGCATCGCAACCATGTTATCCACATCGCTGTTGGAAGTGGGTCATCGTACCGCATGCGAAGACCTGAGGGTGTCCACAGTTCTCTAAGATTTTTAACTTACCTCTAAGGGTGAGGAAGGGAGATCCCGAGCGTTCGAATTAGCTGAGAAAGGCTTTTTCCTTCGAAGTTCCGCGTCCGCCGGCTTTGTTCCCTCGGAGTCCACTCTTTCCTGGAAGTTCGTGCGACACTGAGGCCTCCTTCAATGCCAGTGAACAAGGAGCACTGCTTGGAGAAAACCGTAGGACGAGCGGACTCATTCTGGGGAACGGAGGAAGAGGAGGGAGAGTGGTGTGGGGGGCAGGATCGAAGGGGAAGAGTGAATTGTACAAATGTGAGGGAGGAAAGGGATAGGGGAGAAGGTGAAACAGCGGATTCGAAGAATTTTTACGGAGTTACGATTCCATTTTTTCGCACTACCGGTGGCATAGGTCGTGGAGGGGATTTATGCCCGCTTTGTGGGTAATCGTCACGGCTCGGTTGCATCATATGATTGACCATGGGAAAACGTCGGCAAGTTCATGGCGCGTCATGAGATGCGATATTCCGTGCGCCGTAATACAAGATTACTTGTTGACGATAACGGTGAGGTCTCTAAGAAGCAAGGAAGTCTTCCTGTTCATATCGAAGGTTCTGAAATTGCTATTCTGTTCTGACGTCCTAAGACATTGCTTATTAGTGACCGCAAAACATTGCTAAATTTTCTCCCAAATCTGGCTATACTTTAACTCACTCTGACAAACCCAGAATTAGCAATGATTACGAGAATTCGGAGACCATCTTCCCATAGATTGAGATGTGTGGATCAGAAATAGGAATTAATATGAGTTTATACATCGTAATGCACCTAGGATAACATTCATTCAATTACACGAGCAATTTTCCTATCAATAAGTAAGACTTTACATGAAGATCCTTTGACAGCTAAGTCATTTCTGCACACTTAGGATACAAGGACTGCTTTCGCCAAAGTACGCGCTACTCACTAAATTATCCAGCAAACAGCTTATGAATTACTTGATTGACATGGTTCTAATGTAATTTTGTAAACTTATTTCATTTTGTAGTTTTTGTTTTATGCCCATCTACTTAAAATGAAACCCGAAATAATAATAGATGGCCTTTACTGTGGTCTATAATACCAAATATATTTTAATATTGATTGAAATAATTTTTTGTATTTCATGCAAGGAAAATATCTGTTCCACTTTTCATAAATTTTAATAAATTTTAATATTAGATAAAAACATTTTATTCCAATAATCTTTCTAAGAATGAATATCTTCCAGATTTAATTCACTTTCGACCTGCTACATCAAACGACTCGCTAACTCTAAATGTATTTAGATTTAATACTAAGCTATTTAATGATCATTAGATTAATTACAAAATTATCTATTAACCTATTATTAATTAAAAATTTAACGATTTGAAATTTTTGGATTTAGTTTGATGATTTCTTGTATTATATGTCATATCAAGACGTTTTAGTGTGGTCTTTCCCATGTGTCAGACATGATTTTCTTTCCTAAAGAAAGAATCGAATAGCTTTAATCCAATTTCAGTATTGTTTGTTTGCGCTACTCCTATGATAAAATAGATAATAATTTACGAAAGGCATAGCAAACGATATTGAAAATTAACCGATTTTTCAATTTATATATAATAAAAAAACTCCATAAAAGAATCTTTTTAAAAAGGGATTCTCTCATAGAGTTCTTTAGCATTAATAAGTACCCCAAGGTTTCACCTGACTCTGTTTTGTTTGTATTTAATAAAATTATTGAATACATCTCCCTCCTTCCGTAAGGTCATAGAACAAGTTTTCTTTTGAACCACAATTTGAATCTGTAGAATGATCCATGATTACCAGTCACGAAAATAATTGTAGGTAGCTGGAAAACTAAGGTGACTATTTTCCATTTTTGTCATTGTTTTGAAGGAAAAACTAATTTTGAACCTTAAGAGACTTTTTTACGTTGCCGTTGTGGGAATTAGGTGAAACTTTATTGACCTATGCGAGGCATAATTTCGTAGATCTCACCGGGAAATCTTAGAAGAGAGTTGAAGGACCTATAATTTACGTATTCTTCTCGAATCCTGGGAAAGTTGACCGTATTTTCCCCTCGAATTCACTCCACACAACAGTTAACATTCATTTATGCCTGTGAAACATTTCCTCATGCAGAAAATTAAAAATAGAAGCAATCGGTCCATAAGTCGTTGCTCCGCCTATTAAGTCGAGATTCTGTCATTGGCCACATTGATATTTAATCGACACATTTCACTAAGTTGAAAGAGTCTTTTGCACAACAGAAATTTTATATCATCATGCAATCTGGTGCATATAATTTTTGGAGAGAGTTTTTGCATTTTATGCTACTTAATGAAGTGAGCGACTCTTCATTCTGATTATTTATTGAAATTCATAGCCGTAATTAATTTATAATTTGTTTCTAATTTATTAAAAATTTTCTAGATAAAACCTTTATTTTTGCCGGACCAAATTAAAATTCTTTTTCTCTGTCTAACTGTTACTTAATGAGGTTATAGAAAAGTTGGTCATGTACTTAATGAGAGTCATCTTCCCCGTAGGATTCCCACTTACTTCAATGAACATTTGGAGGAATAAACTAATCCATAATCACTCAAACTGTTAAGATTCCCGTACTGCAGTTATTTTAAATGTAAGAATTAAAAATTTCATTTTTTGCATTAGCTTGATAGGTAGAATGAAAATATATAATATTTTTGAATTTTATTTCATTAGTATTTTCATTCATTTGGAATATATCAACTGAGAAAATCAGTGTCATCCTAAAAATCTAAATTTACGCATCTTGCAAGTGCACGAAGTATCTTATGTTTTCAAAGATTGATGTATATCATTTCTCCGGAATAAAGACAGGAACTGAATACATTCATGTAAATCTTCTTATTCGTCCTTAGTTTATCACAGAGCTTGAGCTGTTCCGAAAACTGTCATATCTATCTCTGAGAGTTATATTACCTGTTTTGCAGATTCCTGTCCTACCCTGTCGAATTATATGTTCCACTAAGTTAAGATATCCAAGAGAATGTCAACCAAATTATGAATAAACGATGCCTTTAAATGGTCGCATAGGATAACGGTGATGTCACAATTAATAGCAGCAACAGCTCTTATAGATAAGCTTACAGCTAAACCAGATATTCAACTAAGATAATATTAAGCTGCTATATTTTACTACGATAAGGTAAGTAAAATTAAGGAAAATTATTTTATTTGTGATAAGATTCGTAACTTAAATACCTTTAATTTTTATAAAATGGTGACTAAGTGACACCAAATAAATTATGTGGCGTGCGTAATGTATGATCTGCGGGCCGAGTTTAAAATATGAATTTTTATTCGACAAATTTTCCATAAGAGATGAAGTCGAACTTAATATATTTAATTACTTAACGTCAACTGCTAATTATTTCATTTTTCTGCTAAAATTAGTCAAAGGCGTCTAAGCTAATTTTTGACATCTATTTTTTGAGGAAATATATTTTAAATTCGTAGTTAGACTTCATCTTCAAGTTGCTTTCGACTTCAGCTAAATTCTTGGTGTAAACTTGAGATTGAAGACGATTTTATTGGCAAAAGGCTTCTTTTTAGTTCTTTTTTTCAGAAAGTATCACAGCTCTCACTTGCGGTGTACTTTGTTATATAAAGAATCCATGTAACCGTGAGTTCTATAACTCTATCGCTACATCACCACTTCCGATAATAGGTCTAGTGACAGAAAATTCTTCGATATTTTATAATCTGTTTGATTTATAAAATGAGAGCAGTAGTTAAAATTTAATAAGAGTCTAACAATAATCATGATGTTAGAATTGTTATTTGGTTGTTCACTTTTATCATGAATATTTACATCATTTTTATAACGTGAGTCTGTGGTTTTCCATTCAAAAGCAATATGCATGTACCGGTGGACTTTTTAAGTCATACAACAGTACACATTTTTCATATCTTTTGGTATGAATATCTACCCAAGAGCAGTTAAATAAATTAGGGAAATGCCTATCCAAACCAATGAGGAATATATAAATAAATAAACTCGGAAATTCGTCTCTATGGATCTTAAATACCATTAAAGGACTAAAAAAGGAAAGATATTGAATAATTTAGTTTCCTCTATTTGAGATAGAATAGAGGAGCACAAATTGACTTATCATGCTAATGCGCCCTAGTGAATTTTCAAGTATAGATCTCAAGCAAATGTTAATTAGGAGAGATTTTTTAATAACACCTAAGTTGCTTAGTATATGGTCTATGAGGTTACTTCAAATACTTTTTCCTTTCACTAAGACTCCGTTATTCAATTCAAATATTAGATCTCGCAACAATTGGGGAACGAAGGAATGCTTTTCCGATATGTTGCAGGACTCCAACCTCCGAAATAAGCTTCAAACTTTCCGAAAAAGTCAATCGAATGACCTTGGAATCCTTCCTTTCAACGAGGTCCTTCCATTGCATAATGTCCTTCCTTACCGGAAGACAAAGGGGATTCGTGACAGAAATGACGGTGAAACGTAAAAAAATCACCACGAAACGATACCGCTTCAGTTCCCACCTATTTTTTGCCGCGATTTCTCGGAAAAGTCCGAAACATCTCGACTGCGGCGACGCATTTGAGGGGAACATGACATCATCTCAGCTAAAGGTCGGATTTTGAACGCGGAGAGAGATAAACGGTGCTGGAGAAAGGCGCGGATTTCCTGAAGTAAAGATCGAGGTTGGGTCAAGTTATTACAAGGGGAAAATGACGGCCGAAATCGAAACAATAACTACGCAAGGATGTTACGATCGCATTCATAGAGACTCATTGCCCTCGATGCAATTATTTCATTCCTGCCGTGTCGCAGGACTCACTCTTTGTTTTCTCTGCTCTTACCGCGTTGCTATTCTTGAGTCGTGGGCGTATGTCTCAACAGACTCCGGTTGCTTTCTCCGGTGTTTTGGGTTAATGAACTACTTATTTTACCCTAGATAGAGACGTTATTCAAGGAAAAAAACCGCGGCCCGTTAATTCGTTTACGCATTCCGTCTCGGGTGTTTGCGAGGACGGGAAGAGAAACCCAGCACCCATGCCAACCTACTCACGCGACAGGTTTGCCCAGTAATTTCCCTAAATTCTAAGCAGCTCGTACATTTAAATAATGGTGTAGTAAACTAGAGTATAGCGAAGATAAGTTCTATGAAGTCGGTGAATTTTCGACTCGGAGCATTGACATCAAATGAAGGTTACGATGACATTTTTAAATAGTGAAAGCGATACGAGTGTTATGAGACCGATCGGGTTGTTTTTATGTGCCTTCGTAGATCACTCTTGGATACGTGTCTTTGATCATCAATTCAAGAAGCTTTGTAAGAAAAGAATATCTGTTTTAACTTGCAATTAAAATAAAGGTGATTCACCATAGCTAAGCAAGCATTCTTGAAGAGTTTTAATGTTTTCAATAGTTTTATATATTTATTTTTGGTGCATTTTTATGTATTATTTCAGTGCTAAAAACAATGAAAGCTAATTTTTGAGAGTAGTAAAACATAATCTACTGCAGAAGTGACCAATTGTAGGGGTGTCCATCTAATCTTCGGCTACAATAGATGTATTCTCATTTTATTGGACAAGGGAAAATATATATGGGCTTGCAAGGAAACAGTTTTAAAGTTACTTTTTGATTTACGTGTTATATTGCAATTACCGACTGCCACCAGTTCTAGGTTATTCTAGTTCTAGGTAGTTATTCTACATCAGTCATTCATTTTGATCACGCCTGTGTATGAAAACGAGCTCTAGCTCTCGAAGATATACGTGTGTTCTATGCATAGTGGTCGTGCTCTAAGAATGCATGTAAATGATCAGAAGTTAAGGGGAACATGGATGGGATAAATGAAGGGAAGCTCATAGTCGTTAGCCCACCGAACTTATAGGGTTTATTACAACATGCCAATTCTAAATACCCCTCCGTTTTCCTCACCACTGTATTTCTGCATTCTATGGAGGAACGGACCGGTCGTAGACGAAAACGTTGAAACGGTTATACGAATCTTTAGAACGCAGATACTGTAACACTAGATTCTTAATACACTCCAGGAGATAAACCAAATACTTTTTCTTAGCTATCATAACCTGACTACTAATCAATGATTAAGACTGTAAACTGGAGTTGATACACATTTCTCAGCATTTATTTTTGATTTTGGTGATTCTAGTACTATACAATGTAACTAAGATATATAACCAAGGTAAATTTATAACAGATGGCATATTTCTTACATTTATCCTCCTGCAGAGCACTGGCTTCTCTAAATTCCCGCGGAAACCAATTTTGGTATGTTTGTCTATCATCTTGAGAAATTATCACCCTAAGCCAAAAGGCAGTTTTCCCGTTGATAGCATCAAATATGCTTCTATCCAAACCGGATGTTGATTCACTCAACTACTGTATGTATTTAAGCAAATTTTGAATGCTCCTTTGAGCCCCAAAACTGAGTAATCTAAGGTCTTATTTTCCGAAAGGTTACGTATATCGCGTTTACTGTTTACCTTTCTGATTTCATGGTTAAATTGAACTTCTCCTTCCCTTTTTTATATTTTCCTCAGCTTATGCTTGTCTGAAGCTGGGTGATTGTATTATTGCCGTAGATAAATCTTCTCTTGTAAGTTATATCATAGTTAAAGCATATTTTATTTAAACCATAAGTCTATTAAATATTACTTATGGTTTATTAATCGGCCTAATGTGTTCGATAATACACGATTCCTCTATTTCATTCTAATTTTAGTGTATTTAAATATGTATTTCATCGTTCTACTTTGATTTTAAATTGAGACGTCTTTGCCAATTTAACTTTTCATGCCTTAATAAATTACTACCCCTCAGTTTCGCTCAATGGATGTTCACTTTTTCTATTTCACCGTGAGCTAAATCAGTTATATAATGAAGAGTATTAACCCAAATGAATGATTTGAGTACGCATATCAATATCCTGTGAGTAGAAGTATTAGGACTGGATCCTGACGGGGGATCTGTCTACTCATGCTTTTCATTATTTATTTAGTCATTAAAATTTATCTCTTAGTGGAAAATCTTGGAAAATGTAATGACTTATGCAGGTCCTTTGTGATATTACAATGATAACTTCCCGGAATACCACCGGAGGTTTTAACTGTTAATTCACGCAATTGCTATTAATTTTCGATAGTTTATCGTTTCGATCAGGTATTTCTGTATAAAGCTTTGAGTGAATAAATTTTAAAAATAGTATTTCATTCACAGGGAATTAAGATAAGATCTTATTCGGACCCCAAGGATAATTAAATGTTTTGGTTCTGAGTTCTGGAGAAAACTGTTATTTTTGCCGGAGTGAATACACAACTACAACTTGCAAATAACTTTTACAAAGTTTCAATCTAAAATTTAGTGTAATGTAATGCAAATAGAAATAGTAAAACAAACTTTTATAAGTATATAATATACCAGATATAATACCAGAAATGAACCGCAATTTGGTTCTTTCTTTGAACCGGTGCAAAACCCGGAACGAAAAATGTTACGATTTGGTTTTCTAAAAAGGATCAAACTAGCCTTCGGGCTGATGACTTTAAAGAAGAGATATACAGAAATAGAAAAAGAGATACAGAAATGAATTTAAAACAGCAAAAGTCTTTAAATAAAGAACAGTGATAATTTCATAACCGAATGAATTGTCTACTCCCACGAATATTGGAGAAGTTATGATACCCCGATGTAGAATATTCATTGTCACATTCCAGCGTTCAGATACTTAACCCTAAAGAGAAGCCACGTTAGTGTTATCTTTCCCATGAATGCAACTACTCTTCCCTCTCTTCATCTCCATTGGAATCGCGGCATTCCTTAACCACTCGAGAAAAATGAAAAGTGCCTTCATTCCTCAGATCACGAGCGAGTCCCTTATGAGGATCCTGTCATCGGAGAAAAAAGTCACCCTCTCCTAGTCCGAAGATCGAGTCGCGCAGATAGAAATTCAGAGGGATGGTCTATGTCGTTGAGGAAAGGAGTATATAGGTGACACGGATGGGTTGTAAGGTAGTCCACTTCGCCACCCGGAAGTGGCCGTGAAAACCAGGTTAGGGGAGAAGGAGGTGAGCTAGTGGGTGCAATAGATAGAAAAGAATGCACCGATGCGTGTAAGGCGGCGGAGAGATCTTTCTTTATCAGCGTCTCATCTATTCGAGATGTTATGGCTACTTTGAGACCTTCTGAGAGGGGGGCGGGGCCGAAGACGAGGCGACTGAAGGTGAAAATGACTCTGAGCAGATAGCTTTGGTTCGTGCGCTTCAGTTTTTCCCCTCCGCCGATCGTGCTCGATTTCGCAACTTGTTCGATTGCCGAAATTGTTTTTCCGCTCCTTCCTCTTCCCTAATTATCGACATTATAACAGTGTTTCGGATGTGACCGTTTTTTCACGCTCTCGCCAAATTACCATGATGAGAGGAGCGAGCGGTACCTTGAGATCTCATTTCTCATTGTTCCACAGGCCTATTTCCGCTAGTGTGGAGTTTATTATGATGTGATCATGGCAGTATTACTGTACTATAGATTATGCAACTTTGGCTGACCCACTTTTAATCCTATGATTACTCTTTTTTCATTTGTTTGGAGGTTTCAGTCGGTGCTTACAGCCCGCCTTTCTTTTGGAATACTTTTCTAAAGGTAAACGTTCACCAAGGTCAGTCGTACTTCTTTTGCTGCTCTCACTCATCTCTTTCCCATCTCTCCACATTTCTTTATGTTCTCCAGAAGTCTGTTATTTATTATACTTAGAATGTATACAAATGAAGGGAATATGAGCTTCTTATCTCAGCCTTGCTTGTCATGGTCTTTTCCTCTTTCACATGGTTTAATACCGCAATATCATGCATAAAGCGCAAAATACTGCGCAAGAAATAATGGAAAAAAATTATGTCCTATAAAAACAAAAAATTTTGTAATATCTAGGTGTATGACGTAACCTCTATTGTTAATGATGTTAATTATTATGATTCTTTTTTACTGTTTATTTTTTATACAAACTCACCTCTATTTTAATTAGCTATTAAGTTTACCTGTATTTATTTTGGCTCTCAGATGTTTCAACTTACCTTTACCGAAAAATTTAGTAGTAGTAAACTATCCGTAGGTTTCAAAGGCTTCTCACACCCCCCCCCCCCTTCTGGCGGGCGTTTTTCTGTGCTCGTGTATTAACCTAAGTACAAACTAAAGTTTTTAAAAGCACAAATAAGTTTCCTTTTGTGCACTTTTTCTAATGCCATCTCTTTTTTTTGAATTTTCTATGACGAAGGGCTAAAAGTTAAAAGATACTAATTAGTTTCAATTGCACCCCAAATAAAAGTAATTTCATTATCTGTTATAACTTCTAATGCCTGAAATTCAAGTTAAATATTGTCAAAACATATTCAATCGAAGACTGATTTTACTCTTTGGTCTTCTTGATTTGAAATACTTAAAGATCTCTTACAACATTTCCTGAGCGACACAACATTGAAATTTAAGTCGTGAAGGTCGTAAGGGGTGAACATTTCTTAAAAATAAAAACGGCATAATTAAAAGCAATTTAATTAATTATGGCGAGGAAGTGACTTTTAGATGTATTTCATAACTAGAAATTATTCGTAACCATCGGCGGACGCGCACCACAGGATCTGCCAAGTCACTCAGAAAGTAATTATTACAATAAAAATCGTTCGCCTGAAGTTCCGGTCAGTTTCCTCAACTCATTCGGAAGTCGGACATAGCAGCTAAAAAATTTGCTGGAACAAATCTAGCTCCTCTCCAAATCACATGCAAAGTCCGAAGTTTGCTACAGCTGCTTTCCATGACAACGCATTAAAACGCTAAAAATTCTTAGACAATAACTCGTTTTATTTGGCTCGAATTTTCTTTCGTTCACGTTATTGATAGCGGTAACGTAAAAGATACTTCAAATGAGATAATTACCTTCGAAAATTATCCTTACAATATAACATTTTGTGAACATCGATTCATTGGAAAAATACCATCATAGAATCAAAATACCATCATAGTATCAAAATACCATCATAGAATCAGCAATGAGTAGATTCAGCTTTCCTTTTCTTCCTGTTTTCTAATATTTTAATTCTTATTTTGTCATCCGTGAGTCCTTACATCAGGCCCAAATAATTTTTGGATTTCCCAAGATTTAAATGTAAAAATTATCTTAAATTTCAATATGATACATATTAAATATTAGGTTAGGTTATAATTTTATCACGAAAGAAATTGAAATTTATTTCTATATACCAGTGTCTAATATATGTAACAAGTTTTACGTATTTTACGTGATGCAAGAGGCAATATTTATGTGTATTTTTTAGGAAAAGATGTTTTTGGCGATTATATTTAGAATGTTATTTCATTCAGCTTATGAAAATCACATAAATATTTAATTATTTATTCTTATAAGATAGCCAGTATTTTTACCAAAAATCCTTGTATAATAAAAATTTGTTGCAAAGATCCAATCAAAAATTCTTAGCATTTTTTCTCGAAATTTTTATTTGGTTATAATATCTTCTCATTCAAGTTCTTCCAAGAGTTATCTTAAATGATTTTAGCTTTATTTAATCCTTTAAAAGATTATGAATATTATTAATTATTAATAATAATATATCTCTAGAGAGGACGCCTATTACCCTCATTCTTTCAGCGTATGATGATTTGGCATTCATTGTATCCGTTTTTTCTATCAGATATCATTTCTTTTGATTTCACGAAAGGGCGATTCGTGACGTTTATTTGATTTTGAAGTTTACTATTTGTTTTACTTATAACGTTGCTATCACAATTTATTTGTAAAAGTTCCATGGCTTCCTGATTTTTTTATAGTGAAAAAGGTTTCCTTGTAGATTGCGAAGAACTCAATTTTGACGTGATATGACTAACTGAACTAACGGTTATTAATGAAGTAATTTGAACACAAGGAAATTCACAAAGGAAATGCACACCTGAGAAAAGTCATGCAGGACGGGGATCCCCAAACGACATGCATGAATGTTTTGGAAAGATAACTCAATGGCTAAAGCAGTCGCCCGGAAAGCGGAACACCCGGTTCTGTGTCCCAGTCCTGCGAAACTTTTTATTTTAGGTATTTCCTTGATATTTTTCCTATGTGCTCACACCTTTAAGTTTAATATCGCCAATCATTGTTTCCTTTTTAAGGTTCACAAATTTATATTGTTTGTTATTCAAAAGGAGCTTTATTTTCGCCTCAAAATTTTAATACCCAAAGAATTCTGTGTTTATAAATTTTCAAGCGGAGGAAGGACATCTTAATATCCTCCTGGAAGTAACAGAGAAAGAATCTGCTTTTCCAGATGCATTTAACGACGCTCAGTTTCTCTTAATTATTTCCATGAAATAAATCGTGTCATCTCGAGAAGGTATGCGAATCGATTTAATAACCGTATTCGAAATTTCTTGATCTTTAACATTTAGTGCTAATTTTCACGGTTGGTTCCGGAACCATTTATGGGCCAGAACTTAGGTGAAAATAGCCGAACTAATCGATGATAGCAAACCTTTACACCATTTCCGGAAAGGTATGGAGATTCCTCGAGTATGCGCGAATCGATATACCTTGCTAACCATTGACGAATTTACTTCACATTTCCCTCTTGACTTTCTCAGCCGATACCGGAACCGAGTGTTCTAACGAAAACATCCGTGAAAATAGCCGAATTGGGTAACCGCTAATCAAAGGACAAGTGTTTATTCAAAGTGGCCGGGTCGTTCAACTTCCATGAGGTCGTGACTCCCTGTAGTGTCAATTGTCATCTCGTGAATAACTCATGTCAGAAGGCGGCGAGGAGACGCATCAAAAAACGTGCGTCAGCATAAGATTGTCTTCGGCATAGATTTGCTGCGCACGTAAATGTTGTCGCGAATCGAGAGGGAGTGTCTCTGTGATTTAAGCTCAAGCTTACGTATGGGCGAAGATCACCGTACAAATATCACGTCTCTGAGCTCTGAGGCGTTGAAGTTATCAAGCTGGAACGATTGTGTTTGCTTTCCGATTATTGCTAAAATGGCTTGGGATAATCCGCTCGAGGGCCTTTCAGAAGGAACCGTAATGCATATTTCACGCTTTTCATTCAATGAGCGATCTCGCTACCGAGGTAGTATAAACACCAAAGTACTCCAGAGAAGATTTATTCTTACATTGCGTACACTTTCTTGATGCACGATGAGTCCCGCAACAGTAGTGAAATTGGTATTAAATAAAATACTATTCTTAACATTTTTCTGACTTGTAACCCATCTGAAGATGAAGTTTAATTTTAGTAAGCGGCGTTTCCAATAAATTCGTGCAGTGAACCTCACCAAAACAAGGGGAAAGGAAGATTCAAAGGTTTTGGAATAATTTTTCATCTGTGTTCCGTAAAATTATCTGGTCGAATCCTGTACAGCTCCATTATTAGCCAAGGAACAGTCTAGAAAAAGTTGTAGCTTCGTCAACGAGGTGAATTAGTTTCTCCTTTCTTCCCGCCTGCGGGTAAGAACGATAAACAGAGAACTCTCGATTATCCGTGGATGCGTGAATTTTTTACTATTCTTTCATATTTTCCGAGGTATTTTTAAATCAAATCAACCTCAAAAGACATACGTATTTTCTCGTTCTAATACAAGCAAGACTTACGTGAGACCTTTTCTATCAAGCATTGAGAATACTGCCGAAGTAATCACTGATAAGAAGAACACTAATAATAGAGTAGTCAAAAATAACAGATAAAAGCCTATATACTCAAATAATAATAAATTATTTATTTACGTAAGTTATGAACGTTATAAGAACTAAAAATGTGGGTTGAATTATTCGTTTTTTCTGATTATTCGTGCATTCCCGGAAAAGCAAGAGTTCACTGAAAGTGAAAACATTCCGCGTGAATACAGCACAGCAACCCTATGAATTTCGAATGTCATAGCATTCTCTAAGGAGTGACCAAAATGATTATCAGCTCCTCTCATATCTCAGTAGCTTTCAAATGAAATCACAGCCATGAACAAAAGAGAGAGAAAATTAAATGAAAGATACGTAATTTTCTATATTATACAAATAATTGTATTCATCATAATATAGTAGCAGATAATGTGTGTTGTACAGAGAGTAAAAAAGCAAATTTTAGAGCAACTAATATCAAGAATTTATGGAGAAGAGTATGAGAGCAAGAAAGAAAATCGTGTATTCTTATATTTTATGAGTGCAATTGCAATGAAACTATAATTAATCTCTTTAATACGATCCCTTCAATTCCTAAGGCTCAGTTTACACGGTAGATTATGAGCTGGCTATCGAGAGCTTCGGCGATTTCTTTTAGATCGTCTTATCGGAGATTTCACACCGTGACTTTAGGACCATAAATTTTCTCATTTATTCCAGCATCAATTATTTTTGATACTGCAATCATCTTTCAACAAAATACTACTACTTCCTGCTATTATAAATTACCACCATGACTTCAAGGTCTCATTCATCACCCCCTCACTAATTACCGTCAAAATAAGTCTAATTCGCATAATATACATTAATTTCGTCATATTTAAAGTACATTTTGTATGGTTGAGCAAGATCTACTTTCAGGTTTGGAATTAAAGGAAACATTAAGTACTTCTTTTTGTGATTCACAAATTTATAATAATCTGATTAATTATTTCGTAAAGCTTTTTGAAATTAATTTTCTGAGCTAGAAAACCTTGCAGGTTATGATTTGGTTGATTTTAAAAATAATGATTAAAAGTCACTGGATTCGACTAAAGGATTTACACTGAACTCTTGCTCTTTGTAAAATTTATAAACATAAACGAATTTAGGTAGAAGCCAGTCCCATTTAAATTATCCTCAAGAAAGATTGATCTAGCTATTTAATCACTTATTCCTTCATTTTGGATATTTTAAGTACTATCACTATTTTGTAATGCAAAAATATTCTCTTTTACACAACCAAGGCCGAGACAAGATTTCTCCGAAGCTTGTGGAGTAAAACACTTATTAATCAACTTTATATACGAGTATTTCTTTAGAAACGCTCGGAACGGTTTATATATATATTTAAAAGCGGTCAATTAGGTAAAAAATTAACTCAGATGTGGGAACGGGGCATTCAAAACAATTCAAAATTTTTATTCGATATTATAGCAGTAAATTATTCGCCTGTTTCACAATGCTTTAATTCAAATTCTTCTCTGTAAAATAGTGATATTTTTTAAACTTAAAGTAAGAGAATGTTCATTCATTCGGAAAATCAAGGAAGTTGCTTTATAAAGATATTTTTCTCTTTCATGTTTACCGTAGGATCTTGTAATATATTCCAAAAAACGAATGCATATGTATGATAAACGCAATGTATTCAGCAAATATAGATGAAACATAGCAAAAATTAGCTAGAGGAGCATAGCGTGGCCTTAGGACGATGATCTATGCGAGAAAGCATTATGATAAAGTATTTATTTATGATTAGTGTATGAGAGAAAAAGTTATCATTTTCGATTTTTTAAACATTTCAACTGTGTGTTTAAACTCTTTGCTTGACGGAATCTTATCTTCTGATTATATCTCATTGTAAAATTTACTCATATATTACTAGCTTTAAAACTGATCTTCTCTTGTCGATTTATACATAAGGCAATGAAAATTAGGCTGTAAATATTGTAGTAATTTTTCAATTTAATGTTTTAAGGAACTTTATTGATTGTGGCCATTAGTGCCTTTTAAATTACATATACATGCCAGTAAATACATACTGTATAGCTTTCAAAATATAAAGTAGTAAAATCAGCCTGTCCGTACTCGATTTAATAATTGCATTTAAGGTTTTTTTGCAAAATGTGATATATTTAGCGTCGATAACAAACGAGCTCTGACATAAGTAAGCCGGGATTAACAACCTAGCCATACAAATTATATGTTGAATCTTTCACGAATATTTCACATATTTTGAGTCGTTCGAAGTAATTATTTTGCATTTATAAGCAAGATCTTACATCTTTTAACAAAGAAAGAAGTTAAACTCGATGTAATTTAACACAAAAGAGAGAGAAGCTATTCGAAACTTGATACTACTTATATTCAACAGCCAGACGCTCGTTGAAGTCACTCGAATTAGGAGACAAACCATCACGGTTTCTCTCAAAATGAACACTACCAATTATTCGGTTGGTATGCATAAAATTCATGTTTCATTCATATGTATGCGTAAAAAATATCAGAAGTACGTACAGGCACCATTTTTACACCTAATCATTTGTACTTCTCTTTTTAAAAATAAGAATGGCTTTAATGCCAACTCCTCTTGCTGGAAAAATGGAAGACTACTAATTCCTCAAAGGATGATATGAGCGATAGTTCTTCTCTCACGTTTCTTGAAAACGGTGGGCTGTATCTACCCTAAGATCTCCCAAATGGTAAAGGATTAGTTCACCGCCTCCACTGGGACTTCTTCTGGTACTGGAGCAGCAGCTGCGACTGCTAATGGTAAGGGAACAGCGGTGTTGGGTTTTGCCTTTACTTGCGATGGCGTTAGCGTTTGCTCAGCGGGGACGTCGACGACCTGAACTACTGGCACAGGGCTGTCGTCGATGACTGGTTGCGCTGATTTCGTAAGAGTGTTCGCAGCCTGTGGCTCCTCCGCAGTGTTAACGGGTAATCCGGGGATCGGTGCGACTGCATCCGAGGCGGCAGCGGTAAAACTGTCTTCTGGTTTCCTTGAGGGGGTTGTGGCGGGAACGTCGACAGGTTTCTTGGCAGGTGCCTCCACAATGACGTCTTCCACATCGCAGTTGGTTTGATCGGAGGAGACGAAGAATGTACGGCTGATTCCGTACTTATCCAAAACGCCGTATGCTCTCTGGAGGACGGCTTCGGTGGGGTTTCGCTTTCTGGTCATTACCCAGGCGTTTGCTGTTGGTCAGGCAAAGAAGAATTATGTAACTTATATACATTAGATAAAACAACATAGATACCAAGTTTAATTCAATAGAAGATAAAGTATAAAAATCGCTCTTGATAATTCATTGAATCAAAAAATTAATTAATCAAAGCACATTTATAGGAAGATGATATTTCTGTAAAATCGCAAAAACTCCAGTCATAAGTTTAATTCGCATTTAATTAATTTTAATTTATTGAATCCTGGGAAAAATGCTGTGCAAATAAGAAATGTCAGAGCCAAAGTCTTAGAAAAATTATTTTAGTAAATAAGAAAAACTACAATATTGTTAAACATCTTTCAGTCCTGCGACTTGACAATGTAGATAATTGGTATTCCTCAATTTAATATAATAGGAATATGATTGAAATTACTTTTTAACTCTACTTCTTACTTTAATTTTCTTTTGGTTGCCCCAATTAATGTTGTGTATACTTTAATCCTTTTCTCAACTTCAAATTCACTTTTTATAATTGACCATATTTTTTCGACTGTTTTTGATTCTCAGCTCCATGAAAAAATTTTTCCAATACTTGTGAACAATCGCTTTGAAATGCATCGGTGAAATACTTACTTGAGCTGAAAGGACCAAGAGCTCGGCATGACCAAGCCACTGCATAGTTGTCGTAATCAGTTTCCAGAATGCTATATTCGGTGTCAAATGAGACTGAAAAATAAAAAGGCAAAAATCAAGAACTTGACATAAAATGATTGAAGATTATCACAAAATTTTTATGACTTTTTCTGTAATTCTAAGTTTCTTATATGTGATCTTTTATTTCTCATGTATAGATAACGTATTTAAGCCCGATAGAAATCAATCATGACTCGATTTTGCTTCCTTAATATTCTCATCGGAATTCTTTTAAAAATTAAATTTTCAGGTTACAAAGGTCGAATCATTTCTCACGACTTTAAACTGACCCCAAAGTTACATCATTGCGGTACTTACGTGGGAGGTTACTATATTTGACAGAGAGCTTGGCTTCTCCGCTTTTTCCAAGTGATTTCAATTCTCCTTCCAAGACACGTTTTATTCCAGTCCTGAAATATTAATAAAATATCAGTAAAAACATTCAATAAACCATTTTTAATTTACATATTGCACACTTTTTATACATTATATTTTAGGTGACGATTTAGAAATGGGATAGACTTTCTCTGTTTCACAACATTTTTGCGGTGTATGCATGACCAGTCTCTTGAGAAAAGTTTTTATGTTTGACTTAATTTCTTTCATGTCATTATTTTATATTTCTCGATAAAGAAAAGTATTCTATTGTTCAAACTTTTATCTTTTTCTGATGATAGTATTGAGGTGATCTGAGGTGATGAGGTGATGTATAACAAAAATCTATTTACGAGATTCATTAACGGCCTAGAAATTGTTTTATGTAAATAATAAATATCCGTTTCGAAGTATTACTCCGTATTCACATGCATCCTACTTCTAATAATATTCTAAAATCTTATTGAGAAAGCCATTTTAAATTAAAGTTAGTAATATTGTATAAGATTTAAGCGGCATGTGAGGAGCAAACATATAGTAGCGGAAACTTGGTTAGCATTTCGTTTCAATCCTGCATTTAAGCAAAAACAGGGGCCTCTTCTTAAACCATTGACCTATATTATCATCTTTTATGCAGTAACTTCATCCGCTAAATTTTACTTGCATCAACTTCAATGTAATTGAAATTCTTCTGTCGCAACATACAGCCAGAAAAAAGTTGTCAATGAGTTTGAAGAGAATGATTCGACTACCTGAATGAGGAAGCTCTTTTAGAGTCATTGAATTACATTTCTTGGAATTTTTAATGAGTATATCACTATGAATAGAAAGACTATGTGTCACACTGACACTACATTGGAATTCTTTGAGAAACACCGCGTGAGAGAAATGCACTGGCTTCCTAATATCCGGACCGCTCAACATACAGAACACCTGTAAAATACTAAGCTATATGTAATTTACTGTAAAATTGACGATTGCGCGTTTAAGTTTTAGAAGTATGAAAAGTGAAGATAAGTTGGGTGGTTAGAATCTGATGCATCCACAGGAATGATAAATAGTGTCCTTTGTTTCCTCCCAAATATATCATACGATCAATTAGACGCTGAAATAGATTCGATCAGTAAAGACTGAATCATGGAATCATCGAAACTAGTGATTCAAAATCAATGAGGGGCAATAATGCCTTTGACATCTTATAAGAATGTTGCCAAATTTAGGCACTTTCTTTTGGACGATAACTCATTACATATATTCATACTCACAGCCTTGTAACCATCTCGTTGGAAACGCTAAACTTTCCATCCGCCAACTTTTTATAGTCCGTCGCCACACATCGAGTTCCAACTTCCAGCATTTGGAAGTAGCGTTGAGACTCGAACCATTTTCCGGCAAACTGAAACAAAATACATACATGATCTGAAGACTGACCTCAAATACAACTTGGCAATAATATGACGAATCCAATGATTTTTTCAATTCTTTCTCCTAAGATGTTCAATATTTTTCCTACAAGTTAGTAGAAAACAAATTTGAAATTTTGCGCGCCGATTTTAAATTAAGTTGGGAGTACGCAACGGGTACTTGGCTTGATTAAGATCGGAATAATGAAGTACGATGATTAAGGCGATTTAAAAGAAAGTGGTAGGGTATCTGGCAGCGGCGAATGAGGATCATCAAGAAGGATTAAGTGTCAGAAACGTTGAGCAGTATAGCTTGGGTGGCAGTAAAAATGTTATTTTTCTCCTGAGGAGTGTTAAAGAACATTAAAAAAATCATACAATTTAAAGAAAAGAGGAAAGAAAACTAAGACATACTCGAAAATACGCGTTTCCTGTATAGTGTAAATGGAGGGAATATAGTCAGGGAAAGAGGGAGAGTATGACCAGATACTTCGTAGGAGTTACTGATGGAAAGAAAGTTATTTATAGATTGCAGAACCTATCCCAAGAAAGGTTCAACAGGTATATCGGCAAACATCCAAACATTTTCAAACCTTATACATTTAAGTCAACTTATAGCGATTGTAATTGCTTATTCTATACATACTCTATCCATATCGAAGTCATCCATGGCACGATAATCAGGGCAACCAGTGAAGCCTGGTATTTGCGCAGAGGTTAGCGCTACCATCCCCAGTGTCATAAGAAATATCAACTTCATTTTGGTATCTTTCTCCTGTAAAACGAAAATTTGGCGTTTTCATAGCTGCAGGATAAAGTTTTACATAAAATATGTGCATCAGTGGGCTAATGTAATGTTCAAAATTTTATTTTGGCACCTTACATATTTAAATGTCATAGCCTATTTAAATATCTAACTGTTTTTGGCGAAATATAGCCTAAAATATTATGTTGAATTTATTAAAACCTTAAATAAAATCTATAAGTACTTTCTAAATACGAGACGATCGGAATTCAATGTATTTGAAAGGTAACAGCAAATTTCGATTATGCTGTTTCGTTTGGTCGCAGAAAGAATCAAGTTCGCTCGATTACTATAAGAACATGGCTTTTTGGATCTATTTCATTCCTCTAACATTCATCCAAACTCATCTTCATTCAGCAATTGTATTGATTTTATCTTATAAACTTAGTATATTTTAGTGCCGGTGACTATGGTTGTGTACTGATCACTAAAATCAATGCCTTTTCCTTGTGAATGCATTTAGAGTTCATACGGAATTTATTTCTTTTTTCATCATGCTGTTATGTATAAATTTTCAGTTCTTTTTACGAAAATTTCCACTGTGGTCCGCTACGCAAGCTAAACCCTATTTTGGTCATTCGGCGACTTTCTGCTTAAGTTTTCACGTATAGCCCTACTAACTTCCGGCAAGCTCGCCATGGAATGAGAATAAAAATATCGCAGTGACATTCACTTCTGTACTCACTGTATTTTTCGTTCTAGCATCAATATTTCTAGCTTAACTGTAGTAATGTGCAGTTGAATGGGTGAGGATTAAATTAGCCAAATGAATAAAAATAGATTGAATGAATGATCTAGCAAGTAGTCCAATAAATGTCCATAGTGTATTGCGTCAGGGAGCCTGAAATCGACAACTCGCTACCAGAAGCAGTAACAATAAAAATTCACTGTGTAAGATGCCAGATGCTAAAGTCTATCGCATGGATATTTTTCTCTAGCCACTTAGTTAAATTTTAGAGGAAGTAAATGTGTATCACTGACAGGAAGAATTCATGAGTCTTGAATTCTCCTATACTGTTGGTATTAAAGAAATGAATGGGCTCGGTATGAATGGACGAATTTCCTATCGGAGCTAAAGCCGTCATTGAATAATCTTCCGTAAATGAAACATGATAACTGGGCAACCCTGTAAAATTTTAGGGATTCTAAAGTTTCCTTACAAAAAACTAAGTAAATGAGTTAAAACTTCGTAATCATTCACAGAATATTTTTTATTTAGGACTAGTTTCACTAGAGATCTAGCATACTGTGGAATATTACGAATTTTAATTCATTTCTTTAGTTATGGACCTCCACGTTACGCCTAATAATGTTCAATATATTTCCTCACGAACCCTAAAATACCGAAATATAGTCATTAATGTGTAATTTCCGACGTCTCCACGATTTCATTTTACTGCTTCTCTCTTCATTGTACCCTTAATTCTATCTAACCACTTCCATTACTGGGTGCCTTCTCAAGCCTATTACTTCGAAATCCTGAAACATCACTTCTGCAACCCATTTTTATTCCCATCTCTTCTCAGGTGGTGAGCTATGTAATAGGCTTTATCATTTGCATCTCTCCTATCAATTTTCTTCTCTAGTCAAATGCTTCAACTACCTCATAATATCTGATATTTTCTACCCTCTTAATTTTCTGCAGAAAACAAGCCAAATCTTCTAAAATATTCTTTGATGAAATTCATCGATAAAAATCACTTTCGACGGTTTGAAAAATTACTTTTCAACCCTGCTAGTTATTTTTAAAACTAAATCTATAAGGGTTCGATGTGTTACTAAATCATTTGGTTAGTTTATTAGTAATTATTTTGGTAAAATAATTTAAAGGAAACTCTTCTGATAAATCCCTTCATAAAGGGTCATTTATAGCAGCGTACTGAATAATTTTGTATGTAAGTAATGCGATTAGGGTTGAACTATTTGCTTTGCTGCATACTGTGATTTCGTTAAGATATCAGCAAAATTCATTGATCATTATCAAAATTTTTAAAAATATGCCTTGTATACAGGAAATCCCTGATTTTACCCAGAAAATAAACTGCAGTAAAATCAAATCTGTCCCCTTCTCAATACTCACCTTACGTGGTCCCGTGCTTCTAGTGCCTTCGATATGGATAGTGTCTCCCCTCAACTTCTTCCTCTTAGGAACACAGTGATTTGAGCCCAGCGCATCCAAGAACACTTGCTTTTATCCCTTTTCCTCCCTCCCCTGTGCACGGCCACCTCCGATAGGCGTGACAGGAAAGGAAGGGGTTGGGCAAGGAGACAGAGATGGGAGCGTTCGGATCAGTGGGGTGAGGCCAACATTATGGAGACGTTGGGAGCAACGGCTTATTAGAGTGAAGTTAAAAATTCTCCGCATGTGTGTGTATGTGATTTGTGTAGCAGGGGGAAGTTGGGTAAGGTAGTTGAGGTCGTTTCCAGGAAGAAATGGAATGAGCGAGGTGTTTAAGGAAGAGAGGTGGAATGATTACCTGGACCTACCCTTGAAGGTAAGAGACTGGAATGGATGCTACATTTCTCTCGCTACTATTTTTGTTTAAGGACTTGCACTCTTCTTTACGGAAGTTGCAAAGAAAGGATCGATGGTGCTGGGTTTTGGAATTAGTCAGGATCAAATCACATTGATAATTTTAAGTCGTGAGGGAATAACGTAGGATAATTCACCAATGCGCTATGATGGGGAAATATTTCTTCATTTACTGTGTGTATAAATAAGATTAATTTCTTCGAAAGTAAAAGGTCTTTCCTTCTTTAAATCCAGTTATTCACGATTGATAAAATATAAATTCATTGACATGTTTGAATTTAAAGGCAACTTAATTTGTGAAAGAAAGAAATGATTAAGAAAGAAATGATCAAGAAAGAATATTTCAGAGAAAAAAGGACGAGTTGAAAGTGCTTGCAGTCCTAATATACTATTTTAGATTTCAATAAGTCGCTTTTGTTTGGAGTTACGAATTAAAATACGGGGTTGTTACCAGAAGTTCCCACCCAAAAAGCTGAAGAAAGAAAGTTCATCGTAGTGATTTCCTCCATGCGAATTCAAAGAACTCCGGGTTTTTACCTTGCAGGAGTTGATTACTAAAGGAAATTTATTGAATCATTTTAAGTTTTTATGAGTAACTTGTAAGAATGAGTTGGTGAAATTTCTTACACTCAGATTTTTCTAAGAATTCATCTGGAGATAATAAAAACACGGTAAAGGAACTGAAACAAACGTTAAGTGTCCTCATTCGTGTGACTATCAGGTAGAATTTGATGCAAAATTGACGGATAATAGTTTATTGTACGTCCATTCTTGAATAAATGAAAATTATAAAAGTTGTAAAACTTTCAAATTTTTAACAACTCTCGGAATATACTCTTATGTTGCTGGACATTTCAACGATGATATTAACAGACAAATCGTGGTCACAGAGTTTGCCAAATTCAAAATCCATTTCAAGGAAATAATACTTTGTAAATTCAAAAAGGGAAACTCGAATTCTTTTTGAAAGGTGGAAATACTTATTTTGTAATATGGAATCCTATGATAAGTTCTAAAATCATATCCATTGACGGTTATTATCTCTTCGAAACCGATGGCTATGTTTTTCTGTTGCTGTAAAGCAAATATTATGGAGTATTTTAAAATTATTCTCAATGAGAATTGAATATTTTCGTCACCTTCATAAGTTAATTACCCAATGAATGATTTGTTGCTTTCCAAACCGTTATGTTCCTAGGTAATTGCTTCATTTCCACACCATTCTCAAACTAAACAATAGTCATTATCTGCCTCTTGTATTCTAATCTAGGCCTTCTTCCTTTCACCATTCCCTCCAGTACTACTTTTCGTAGGTTATTATGAATTAATGTTAGCCTCATAACGTTCAATCTTCTCTTCACAAATGTTTTCCAGAGATCCTTTTTTTCGCTTTTCGAAGATTTCGTTATTTAATCGGTGTGCCCTTCTTTTAAATTATACATTAGTAACAAATCTTTATTGCTTCTTATCTTCTATACTCATGTGATTCTTTATTACTTCTATATTATATGATTGATATCTTTACTATCAAATAATCCTTTCATATTTTTATTGAAAAAAACATGCCAAATTTGGCATGAAAGAACCTTCCTTAATATATTGTGTCGATGAGAAATTAAGAAACTCCTTTAATTTTAGGAAAATTACTGGTCATATGCGTGATATTGTGAGTTATTATTATTTTTTTTTAATGCTTAGATAGCTGAGGTCTTTTTGCAAATGGACCTCTACTGGGAATCGAACCCGTGACCACTTTAAGCGAGGTCGAGCACCCTGCCCTCTGGCTATCCGAGAGCCCTTGAAGAACTCCAAAATAAACCATTAATAAAATAAATCCACCGGAATAACTATGCCTACCTTTATTTATATGTCTGGCAGGAAATGAGGTTTTGCTTCTACTCACCTTGCATTGTGATGACTACGGAGTCGCGGTATAATTCCAATAGACTTCGAACTTCTGGCTCGCGCTCAACCCAAAATAAGTCGCGCCACACGAATACAACAGGAAGTGACAAATGCGAAAATGGGTGTTAAGTAACTGTTTCAGTGAAATTAAGTAGGAGATGAATTGAACCCAATGAAGGTTTTTCGATGCTCCATTCATGAGTTGAGGACACTCCCGTGAATCCGTATGTGCACCTTCGTGTCCCCGACGGAATATGAAATAAAGCCACACCCTACGCCGAAAAATAAATGTCTTCACGACGGTGTCTTTCTCATGGGTTTTTGAATCATTTCCAATCTTCAAAACCTTAAGAATCCATGGATTTGTGGGAACTGATCTGTAGATGGACTTTAAATATTTCCTGGAAGGAAATTTGACGATTCAGTCAATTTTATTTAAAGATTTTGATAATTTTTAAGCATAAATAGCAGACTACTATTAAGTACCCAGCTTTATTTATAAACATCTGTCTTCTATTAATGCAATATTTTCTTCCACGGGGGGTTCAGATATTGAAAGTCATGAAGTTCCTTCATAGACAAAACAACTGTGAAACAATCAATGAAATCGTTTGATTAATTCTATTACTCATTTATTAAAATATTTATCGATTACATATATTGAGATAATGATTTTCAGTTACTTAGGGAATCACGTACTATAAATAAAATTCAATGGTAGTTATACAAGTGCAACATTCATCGACTTGCAATAGAAAATGATTACTAGAAAATGGTTGAGAATTTTATCTTTATTAATTGCAGGAAATGACATATGTGTGAACCAGGCAACTGCATCTGGACGCTAATAGAATTCAAAAGAATGAAATTAATATGGTTGTCACGTTATTTAAGGATAGAAACTTATCAATTGGATTTGGATTGGATGACATACAATATATAATTTACATAAGATATTCTACTTGTATTTAAATAGAAGAAGAAATTATCCTTCCAATTTTAAATACAATTTGCGTCTATTTCAGTATTACCCTCAGAAAATTATCTGTGAGTTGTACGTTTTATTTTAGATTAAAACTCTGGTATGTAATTTCTGACTAGAGATTGGAAATTTTCATCGAAGGATGCATTTATAAAGGAAGCAAAGAAGTTCTCTTCCTTTTTAAAAACTGAACTCAATCTTACATTCCTCAGAACCTTCCCATCTTACCAAATATCTCGACGGCATTCACCTCTAAGCACCTGCTTTTAACCTCTAAATAACCTACAACGCCTAAAGATCCATTTCATTTCGTTTTCTATGTTTTTCATTCCCCTTCTCATCCTTTCACTTCCTTCTCGCCCCTATACCTGTCTACTAGTAAGTCTCAGCCAATGAAAACAGTGAATCCATGCATTCTTTATCCCTCCCTCCCGTGCTCGACCGTAAGAAACCAGATGAATACTCTGTTCAAGGAATAGTTCCGAGAAGATGCACTGACCTTAGCTTGAATAACATCGAATAAATTACATTCAACGATTCACATTGTTGCTATCCTTACATGAAATGTATCTCCCCCAAAAAAAATCCTCTATAATAAATAAGCTTCAAAAGTACCTGCGGTACAATTCGATAAACAATTCATTTAGATAAACAGATCATCTATACGTTGCCACGGTTAAATATTGCAGACTAAAGGAGTGAACGTGACTATTATCTTACGTACATTCTACCGAAATTTTCCGCGAATCACCGAAAATATCACGCTAAAAATTTTGGGAATATCACAGACTCGACAAACACCGCGTATTGAATAACATAAGCATCTTTTCGTGCTCATGTTATGCAATAAATATGCGTTTTGAAACTTTTGGATACATTATTTCCACAGAAAACGCTGAAATTCTCTTCGCAAAAGATCTCAAGATACGCAAACGAGAACTTTACTGTTTGCATTTTTCATTTTCAACTTCTTAGATGTTCATTCTTGCATTCCTCTCCTCTTTAAATATTTCCCAATTGATGTTAAGAAGTAAACTAAACAGTGATCTTTATTTAAGCGATTTTTAGTAAATATTCCTTTCTCATATTTCTTTGCTAATCACTTTTTCTTTTTCCATTTCTAATAGATGGAGGTCTATCAGATTGCAAATCTTATAGCAGTTTGTTCACGGTGAGTGGCTTACTGTTTCTAGAAGATTTTCTTCTACCATGGGTTGCTGTAAGTATAATTATTCAATGAAATTATTATGATTGCAAATAGCATTATGAATTTTATTACAATTCATCAGTCTCTCCTTATTTTTATTATTTTTACTTTAAGAAGAAAATCTTCCACCATTATCGCAGAAGAAAAAAGTAATTGATACGAAAAATCTTTTATTAAATTCAAAGAAAACTTAAGAAAAGTGTAACGAAACTAAATAAATAGTATGGATAAAACTTTGAAAATTTAAATGCCCTGAAGATTGGTCAAGTCGATTAAGAATAATTTATCCGCGATTGTTTAGGTTACAAATAGAAGATAGAAAATTTTATTTGAAAAATTTACGAAAACTCTGATAGGATGTGATGGAAAAATTTACGATACGAAATTTCGTAAATAAATCAAAACGTTTAATACAAAAATGCTTACAGGAAATCTATTTGGCGGAAACTTTTTACATTCACAAAAAACACCAATTGATTTTACCATGAGCCAAAATTTCTTTCCTATTCATTGGAGAAAGTACAAAGGGTTTTAGAGTATAGGTATCGTCATGTGCATCAACGATTTCTCATTTATATTTCTGATTGTTATTTTTAGAATATCATCTAATTTGGCCGGAAACCAAGCGGCGATGTAATGCAAGCAGCTCATTTATTCAAACCAGCATTAAATCAATGGTGGTTACCAGTACTAATAACTAAAAAAAGAAGATACTGAAAATTTAAAACAGTTGAATTATTTCTTTCAAATAATTTTCAAATTTTTCCCGTTACTTTCTCCTACTTAGAAAAAGTGATATACTTATTTCACTAATTAACCTCTTTGATTTGAAATTCAACTCATAATTTTCTTATATTACAAAATAGTGATCCTACCATCTGCTGTATTTTAGCTCCCTCATGGGCTCATGCAAAATGGATTTCTCAAAATATTGCCTAATCTAATCATATTTTCCTTCTTATCAAGACTGACCCTAAGTATACCTTCATACTTTCATCTTTTACAAAGTATCTACCTTTCCCAACTCATTTGCGAAGAACCCCTATCGCCTTTCTATGCTTTTCTTCTATAATTGTCTATGAAATTATGCTCTCACCGGCCTGAAAAAGGACTATTGGAAAATCATAATTTGAAATTATTCTTTTGCAGTTGTTACCTATTTTGATACAAATGTAGCACATTCGTTTCATGATACAGCTAAGGGTAGTCATAAAATATCAAATGTGAGACTTCAATACCAGCGTGATAATGCTGAAGAGCAAAAAATTTGTTTCACTTTTACAGTGTCAATGAAATATTTGTTTCAGTTTCTCATTTGAAACTTATACAAAAGAAATGTTCTCAAAAGATCAAGAAGAACCATGGTAAAATGCTTTCAAGATAAGTTTACAAATTTTGCCCGTAGCATTTTTAATATCATCACACAAATACCATTTGTACATAGTCTTACATACTCAATTAAGATAATTAGTATCATTAAATCATAAAATGAGTTAATTAAGAAATAATTTACGTAATAAATTCAAGGAATTGGGGTATTTCAACCCCTTGAAGTTCAAATTAAAATGACCATTGGAGATTCAAGAAACAATCATAATAGCTTTATTAAAATTCATTTCTATATCATAAGCGTGTTGTCAACACTATTGAAGGAAAGTCATTTCCATGTTCCTTTCAAAATGAATAAAAAATTTAGAAACTCTTCTCCTCAAATTGGTTCCTACAACTGAAGAAATTTAGGTGCAATTCCATTCTCTCTTCTTGAAAAACAGTAAAGAGTGTCTTAACAAAATATAAAATTTCAAAATTTGCCTAATATCACTCATTTGATTTTTTTAAACATTTTTAAGCAGATTTCTCTATTGCCTTAATCACCCATTGATATACATTAATCAACCTCTCTTTCTTTAGTTACTCACTGCTACTACTTCCGTAGCTTCCGTATCCAGTCTGGTTTTTCAGATGTCAACATACGAAAAGCAACAAAGAAATATCCTGCTACTTTCACATCTTCAGATTTTCAATCGGATTTTAAAGTCGCATACATACTTTGAGTTAGCTTTTCTCTGCAATGACGTCAAGCAACGGAGAGAGCATCGCGCATCTTTCACCTCTTCCTATCTCAAAACAGTTATTTAACTCTCCATTCATTATCGCGTAAGCATTACTTCCTGCGAGCATTGCTTCACCTTCAACTGAATACTCGGTGCTCCGTAGATATTTTTCCTCTTAGTCCGAAGCAGCATATCGGAGGGCATCCTCTCTCCGCTGTCTTATTTTCATTCAAGAAAATCCTAATATATTGCGTTTTTTGCATTCTGTTAGTTTCTATCAACCTTTTTTTGTTACTTTTGTTAATTTGTTACATTCAATCAAGTTATGCTATGCCAGTTAAGTTAGTAATGCTGTTCACCAATAAAATAAAATCACTTAAATGGACGTGATGTGGACAACGTTGGACATCAGCACCACTAAACTGAACACCGAAAGAAATAAAGGGCACGTCTGAAAAGTTTCCGACTACAGATTTTTAGAAATCTTCAGAAATTTTTCAGAAAACATGTCGAGAAATGTCAGAAACTTTTCAGACCACCCATGTATATACCTTGGATATTTTCCAAAACCAGTCTGAGTTCGAGTCCTGGAGGATAATGTATGGGATATGATATGGAGTAAATATAAGTTCTGTTGTGACGAAGAGATGTCAAGTTTTCATGGCCATCTTCATGGGCTTTCTTTGTTTGATCTTGTGAATCTTGATAGATTCTTGACTTTTTGCATGCATATATGGGATTTCTTTGGGCCTTCATGGAGATACGAAGATAATTTTTTAAGTGACTCTATGAAGGAATATTGGACGTTGATGATCAGCATGGATCTAGGATCTTTTTAATGCAACTTAATCCCTACTGACACTCCCTGCTATTTTTTCTAACGAGACCATTTCGATGGGCAAAAGTTTGGGGCCCCTTAAGTTGAAAGAGGCTTACAAAGGTAGGGAATTTCCGTTCGTATATCCTACTTTTGCGATCTATTACAGCTTTGAAGGGCAAAAATGTGCGGTATTAGTGAAAATGTATCATCCATTATCTTGTGTTATACAAACAACTTTTTCTTGTATGCATATACTATTTACATACTCGCGTTTGAAAACACTTATGTGGAGTATCCTTTAAGAGAAAATACTCGATGAACTGCAATAGAAACAACTGACACGTCGACATGCATTCAAAACCGTATTCAAGAATTCTGTCTTATTTTTTAAACAAATGACGAAGGATAGCTTAATGCATCACAAATTGACGCTGCATTTTCGGAAAATTTTGTTTTTCCTTGTTTCTTTGGCTAAAATTTCATTCAGTATATTATTTCACCAGTTAACTATCAATTTAAAAGCACAAGTGATGAATAGAGTTGATTTTCTATGTCATTAAATAGATACCAAGATAATATTCAGAAATCTTTTTCTTGCTTCGTACTCGTTCCTTACTCCCTGATATTTTGAAAGCTCTTTTCTCATTCAACTTCATTGAGCCCAACTCCTTCTTTAGCGAAAAAAAGATATTAAAATTGCATAAAACATTAGCAGAAGTCACTTTCATTTCACTTTTCTTAATAAAAATGCATGGCACTCGTAATCCTGCCTCTCCCACAGCTCAAGAAGATAAACAAGACAGCGTATAAGCACGCTTCCTGCCTGCATAAATAACAGCATGCCTCTCAATGCATGTCATTGAGACTGAAATAGAAAATACTATCGGAATACATGGCGTTTTTTTGTAATATCTCAACTTTTCATCGCCTTTTAAAATGAAAATGTGTATCTAATCAACGTTAATACATTATTTAATTACACTTGTTTCGTGAAATTCTGTTTAGATAAAAACGCAAACTTGCTTCTGAGATCTGAGATCTTTTATACAAAGCGCTTAACACTTGTATTTTCGTCAATAAATATATATTTCTGTGAGATATTATATAGTAAAAATGTACCATTTGTATAATAATGGACTCGTTTCTTCCTAAGCTCCCAGTGGTCGTGCAAGTTTTATTTACGCCGATGGTCTCTCAGGGTAGATTTCTACCTCATATACAATGCAAATACTACAATCTTTATAATTTGTGTTTAAGAATAATTGTAAAAAATAAAAATTTTATATAGCAATGAAATACCTAATGCGGATATAATCAGTATTTTATTGAATATTTATACATATTATTATATTTTTATTTCGTATCTCTTTTTTACTTTTGTCGCTTTAAAATTTATGAGGAATCAATCAGGATGCTATGCTATGAATTACGACTAGTCCTCATTTTATATTCGTTGCTGTACTTGAATTTAGTTTGAAAAAAATGAGACCACTTTTTCGAGACGCTTGACATACATACCTCAGTAATTTCAGTATAGTTTTTGTTAAGGAAGAAATTCTCACACTTTAATCCAGAATCTACATAGGTATGCCTACGGTAATAATTAATCAGTTTTTATACGTTCGTGAAAGGCTGGTTTTTAATTTTTTCTTCAATAAAAGCAACTTAGCCTCTTACCGCTGGATTTCCTGTTTTTGGAACTTAAAAATATTCCTATATTTCTCCTGGCTTACAGTACAATATATTTACAGATACAGATTTACAGTATATTTCCACCAAGGGAGAATAGTTAAGAAAGATTAACAGTAGACTTCTGAAACGTCTCGTTCCCACCAGTTATAAAACTTTTAATACCACAAAATAAAACTGTTAATCTTCTTAAGCCGAAGTCTTGGAATACTGAATCTTCTGTAGGGCGAATAAACGTATGAACTGTTAGAGATGAAGAAAGCTTTCCAGATGTGGCGAAAAAATGATGAATAATGGAAATTCTAGGGTCGGCAACCTCCTGACACTTACAGCGGTAAACAGGAATCAGCGAAGACAATAGTAGTTATAGCGGGACCAAACAATTTTCCAAGCCTGTTAAGCACAAAGAAGACGCAATTCTTGAGAAAGGATCACGATTATCTAGAGCTTCTCAAATAGCAAGATGAACTACATAGTATATCAACATGCCCTTAACATGATCTAATATATGCTGTAGAGAAGTATGTTTTTCAAATTCACTCCTTCGTAATCATGTACATGAATCTTTACTTTCTCTGCGCTGTCTTTGACAAGACCTTCATTATATTTATATACGTGTGTGTTTATACAGAGTCGTGTCGAGCTGTTTTGCCACCTTAAGTGAGGCTGACTTTCATTTTATTCCCAAGTAAATTCGCTACATTTTAATAGAAATAGTTTGAGCAATTTCGAGAATAATTAGCGTCTCCTCACTGTAATTCATTATTTTTACGAATAAAAGATCAAGTATCAATAAAATGTAAAATTTAATGCACAATGTGGCGCTCCCTGCGAGAGGAGCCTTGCATTGCAGTTGTATTACTGCCCCTCCCATCCCCCTGAACAAGTAAATAAATATGCTTTTATAAACTTCATTTCATTCTAATATAAATGGAAAAGTATCAATCCTACAGCTTCATAGTTCTAATATTTTTGATCAACTGAAATTTGAAAGTTTTTGATGAGATTTATGAATTGTTATGAAATCTAGCTTATCTTGAAAATCCGTGTTCGTGATTAATAACCATCTAGATAGGAAAATTTGCTCAATGAAATCAGCTCGATATATTAGAAATTGTGACACAATTTCTCTTTTCATTAACACAAGTTTCATCCAAGCTAAGATGATATTTTATTTGCATGCTGTATAAATTACATTTCATTTATTAATTTTCTTTTCCAGCTGTTTAACTTTTGATGAATATTTTTCTAAATATTTCTGCGTCATGGTGCATAAAATTTAGAGTTGGAATCACTTAGTGATGTGCATTTATTCCCATTATATTCCTCTGTATTTGTAAAAACGAACAACAGAAAGTTTTTAAATTCTAGGTAATCAGTAAAAATTAATCATGAACAACGGATTGAAATTTTATTCATAGCTGCTAGATAGTACTTTCTCGTCAACATTGACAAGAACCATCGGATTCGTTTAAACCGTCATTTCTCTCAGACTGCCGAGTACAATCTATCTTATCTTTGAACGTGGTGCAAATTACAAACCTGATTGGCAGGAAAAGGCTGCAGAACGTATTCATGATTCATCATAAGCCAATCAAAACTGCCAGCAGAATTATCAACTGCGATTCCTGATATCCTAACCAAACGAATGGAATCTTTCCAGACAGCCATCTTGTCAGCATGATTCTGTAAAGAAAATGTTGATGTTGAAATTAAAATTAAAGCATTAGCAATATATATTTTAACGATTAAGGAATCTATAATTATTATCATACTATTCTCCCTTCTCTAATTCCTAAAATTACTTTTACATTCCTGAGAAAATAAAAATTATATTTCAAGGAATAAAATCATTCTTTTACGTGGTTAATTGTCACCTTCTTTTCATTTTAGATGCTTACTAGATTATATTGCGTTAAAGAATACAAAACGGAAGTTAATTTATTTACAATAATCATTATCATATTATGTATTGTGTTCATGTGCCAATATTAACATTTATGATAGTTCAAGTCAGTTATGTGCTGCAATGTTCGCTACAGGTGTGAGTAGGGCTTGATAACATAAATTATGGTATTCCATTCTAGAAGAGAAAAGAATATTTATCACCTGATCGGAAATGTAATTCGCAGAGACACTGAAATTGTTTTGTAGTATAAATACAATAAAAATTAAGAATTTTATAATTCGTAATGATAGAGACAATTTTATCATTTGGTTCTGTTAAGAAACTTTTAGTTGCCGAATTCATTCATTAACTTGCATATCTTCTAGACGACTGTGACTGGTTGAATGTTAGGTAGTTAACGGTGTGAGGAAGAAAAGCACTCTCTCGCAAGCTGAATACTACTGATCGGAAAAATCGTAACGAGGAAGATAGTATTTCCAAATCAAATATTTTTTATACAGAAATTTGTTCGTTAGTGATTTGCAGTAAACAGATTCTATGTCTGCGGTGAAGAAATATCTACAGTTTAGAGTCGCAAGTCGAAGAGAACTAAAATAATTCCGGAAGAAAACACACCCTATAGCTATATCCGTAATTTAAAGAGTATTTCTATTACAAGAAAGTACATTTCCGATCAGGCAACGGTTGATAATATTAGAAAACTATGTACCAATGTAATTAACGTTGTGATATTTTACGTCGATGATTTAGAGCTTTTTCCTCTCATTCATTCAAGCACATTCACAGCAGCAGAAGGGGTATCAAAGGCTTACGGGCCTCCCTAAACGAAAGTCCAGGTGGAGTTTTTACACTTGTCTATAATACACTTTTAAGTTACATTATATACATATCATTATTATATATCTATCATAAATATTATTGCTCAATATTGCGATTTAGTAAATAAAATCGAAAAATCGTTTAAAAATATCCGATATTCTTCCTACAAAGAATTATCATTCTCGAAAAAGTTTGTATACTTCCCCCTCATGAAGACCTAAAGATGCAGTACTTATCCAGAGATAAGTTAGTCAAAAAATTAATCTATTTAACAAGTGAATATTAGGTTTGAATCTCGTGTACGGTACATATTTAAGTTAGTGCCAACACAGATAAGCCTAGCAAGGACAATGTTTTGGTGAATATCAGAGATCGGTGACAGCGATCAAACCAATCAGAAGCTCAGAAGTCTCAACATAAGTCGGAGACCATCGCACCAGTATAAATGCCGAAAATAGATTTTTACTTTTTCTTCGACGAAGAGCATTTCTTCCGCGTTAAACGAGAGCTACCTGTAATGGAAGGCGTAGAAAGGTTGACGCTACGATCAAAGATAGAGGTAAGGGAGCGCTGACCTCTCCTTCCTTTTTATCTCACAGCGTCGATTCTCTTTTTTCCTCTATCCATCTCTCACTCCCGAAGACCGCTCATACCGACTCCGGTCACCTCTCCGACTGCACCCCCTTCCTTCCTAGAGTCATGATTAAGGCCGCGTTACGGTACATGGCTTCTCCGTCTGCGTCTAAGAGAGTTTACGTGCGTCAGTGTGCAGCGGACAGGGATAACGTTGGATGAGCTCTCCGAAGCTGTAAAGGAGAGGGGAACAACCTTTGCGGTCGAAATTTTCGAGTGCATTCGGATCGCTTTAGAAGCCAAAGAGAGGCGTAACATTGTTTTCGAGGATTAAAATGCTTTTGTTTCCACCAGATATGGTTCAATAATAGATTTCTTTAGGTATTCGTGCATGTTTCCATACTTTTTCATTCAATTCCATTTCTAACTGCAGGTTCCATGGAGCTCGGTACTTTCGTGTTTTCGAGACCACGAGTACCAAGGTAATTTTGCCCGAGTATAAGAAGAGAAATTGAAAGTACAAACTGATTAACTTTTTCATCTCCAGCATATTCATCCTTTCTCTTGAAGCTATAGAATCAGGAAAATTAGGTAAATCCAATCAAAAATGCCGCTAACTATGACGAATTCAGTCATTCGATAAGATCGAACCAGTCAATTAACTGAATACTTTCTAGGTGAAAGAATTTTTAAAGTACATCGATTCACATCGGTTGAAATTAATAGTGGGTATGCAAATAAATGGCTCCAAATCCTTATTTTACAAGTAAATTGAATTGATGGACGTTCCATCATAAGCCTCCAACTCTTCTTGTTTATCACACCATTTTTAAATCTTGAAAACCTTAAGCCCATCATTACCTACCCCTACTATTTATGATCTAGATGTATATGCGGCCATAAATTCACCTCCATACCCGAAGAAAAACTATATCAAAAGAAGCTGATAGCTACCTCTACTTTAGGCTTAGCTGAGAAAAGTGTCAGCGTCCACAGGCTTAGATCGCGTTGTTTTATCTAGCTAAAATTACGAAAACTTTTAAAAAAGGACTTTAAATTCTCTCAGATTCTATTTTTGGAACATTTACAAAACATTTATCAATAAACAATTTTGAGAAAATAACGAAATTAACGTTCTTTTTATTTGTAATATTCCTAATAAAGTTATGTCATACAAATAATTTCTATTATTATACAAATACCTTAGAACTTCGTAGCTCAGCTACATATATCTCATGCACCAGGATACCGAAAAGCTAGAATACTAAAGAAGATCTATTCGAATGGTGGGTTGCTAACAGATTTTTTGATATATTAATTTATATGATCAGAATTTCACAAACTGCAATTACTGCCGTTTAACATTGAAATTTGTAACAAGAACAAACACAAAAAACAACTATCCCCTAAACAGAACAATCAGTTTATTCAGGACTCGAACCTGAGGCCTTGACGTTGGAGCGCTAGGACACTAACCACTTCGCCATCATTAAAGTGTTATAAAATGAATAAATATCTTACTAACAGATTATTTATAAAAATATACAATCATATATTCCCAATATCTCTGTGTGAAATGATCTGTTTTGAGGGGATTCTTTTTCAAGAGGAATGCGTCGTTTGACAAACTCTTCTTACTTTCCATATAACAACTTTTTCAATTTTTCACTATGTTCGAACGAAATTAGGTTCCATCCTGCCTTTTTTCGTACACTATCATTTTCTTCGTGTCTCCTTTCTTTTTTTTAGCTTTACTTTGTTTTTCCAGTTTAAACAGTATCGTAGATGTCATTCGCAAGTGTATCAGTCATTCTGCGTGGGATCTATCGCAATTTCTATTTTGAGAATTCTTTAAAAATCTCTCTATTTACTGCTCAAAACGTTGGGCCTTTCTTTTGAAGGTATGAGATCGTCATGGTATATATCTGAAATTTTTTGAAGGCTGTAGACAACATAGTAATGACTGTGTAGCTGAGGAATATTGGGAAAGGAATCTGTGATAGCGATTTCTATACTACTACTGCTCCATTACGCGAATTCCTCTTCTCATAATCATTCAGGAAGTAAACATAAGTCAGTGCGATTAGATGAAGACTAACGTTACAAAGACTAGCGTGTCAAAACTAACATCTTTGACAAGATTTTAAGTTAATTTTATGTCAATCTTACCTCCTTAATCTGCCGTTAATTTTTCCAACCTGATACGACGATCAATTTATTCCTGATATATATTGTAATCTTTCATAACTCAGTTGGTTCACTAAACGCCGAGTGCTTTATTAGCGCCTATTTATTTTGCTTATTGATGACGAATCTCTAATTACTTCTGTCTTTTCCTGGTGATATTTTGCAATACTCGCCGGTCTTTCTGCCTCATTCGCGTTAGCCATTATGTTCTCTATGATGATCACTGCTTTGCCAATCAAAATTAAATAGTAATTGGGTTTTATGTGGTCAATAATGAATTATAACCATGATAAGGACACACATGGTTTAGTTTCATGCCATATTTACTTATACGAATTCAATTCTTCCAGTTTCAGGAAGTTAACTTTTCATTTGTTGTTAAAGATAATGCACGGTTAAACGAAGTATTCTTGTTACCTTTAAATTAGTGAAACTAGTGAATTAGTGAAACTCCTCCACAAGGGACAGTTTTGGGACCTTGGTAACTGCCCGCTGCTGAGGGGTGTCCGCTGAAGAGAGGTGTCATTTATACTCTCACGTCATGCAATACTTTTGATCGGGATATCGCGACACTATCCGATAGGAAGGTTGTCCGTTGTAATGGGGTGTCCGTGAGGAGGGATTTATAAAAGGACTATTAGCAATCTTTAAACAGTAACAACGTAATTCATTCTGTCAACTTGCTCGGGGAAAAAGGAAATTTTGAAAACTAAATAGTTAATTCCATAAAATATTAAATTCTAACTTATTTTTGTAAATATTAAATGTCATGTATTCAAATTCTAGTTCTATCTTTACCAGGGACGTAACTAAATGCTGGTACTACGATACCCCATAATATTAATATTTCATTGGCCCCGCTCGGTCCTGCTCTTATTCAATTCGCAATTATACTAGGTCTTCAGTTTGGGAAATCTTCAACTATTTTATTTGATTAAATGAAAATTCTTTTTCCATTCCTTTCAGTGTGCGTTTTTGGAGACGCTTTGGATATTGGCCCACTACCCAAATGGCATACTACGTCACTTACAGGCACTCGTTGTCCCCGAGGTAATAATCTTGCTAATCTCTCTCCAAAATAATATATGTATGAGTAAAATAATCGTAGCCTATTTAGGTGATTTCATCGATTGCGTGTCAGTTCAGACGTAAATAGTCAATACGATAAAAATCATTAAAGTTGTTTATATAAATCGTTGCCTCAGCAACAAGCTAAGAGTAAATAATTATTAATTCACCTCAAGTGTGTTAAAAGAGAGAATTTGTTATTTTAACTACATAAAAAATATATCGCCATATACTGAAGGTGAGATTCCTTTTAAAATTATTCAAAAATGTTTTAGGAGTAACAGTAGTTATTTCCAAATAGCATACAAAGAGGTTAATACGGAAATATTTACCATTTTCGCACAAATATTTGCACAGTTTCACTTGAATTCTGCCCATAAATCGCAGGAAGATTATGTAGATGTAGAACACCCACAACCGGTGAACATTAGCATTGAAAAATGATGAAAAATATGTTTTTACATTTTTTTTTAAATTTAGGATTAAGAATGGAAAAAGTGTGCATAAGACTAGATTAAAACTGCAACCATATGAATATTTCCTGAAACGTCCTTTATGCACAGACTGTAGTGCTAGTGGTAGTAGTAGTAGTAGTATACCCCCCCCCCCCCCCAGGAATAGAGCCTTGAGCTGCTATGGCAAAGTTGCCCATTTGGCATTGCCCTTTTAATTGACATTGCCAATCTATTACCATTGCCAAGCCAATCTTAATACAAAATTATTGTTTAAAAATCTCCTATAATTAGTTATAATTATTATATTCTGGAAATCATGTGTATGATTTTCACAACAATTTATGATTTTCAATATCATTCAAAAAACTAGGAATCACTAGATAGAAAATGACTGAAATTTCCATTATCTAGCATTTTTTCAGAATACCAGTGCACATAATTAATTTCTACTATCGAGGCAATTAATTTCCATTCATTTAATCTCGGAAAAGATATCTTAAGAATCTCATTGGTAATTAGCTGGTTGATTTACAGAATTTTTTCAAAATATCAGCATTTTTATAAAATTGCTTTTTCAGGATTTCCAGCATTAAGAATGCCAAGAGAATTCACTGAGAAGATATCTAAAAGTCATATGGAAAGTGACTGTAAACATAGAGATGAATATGAAGAAGTCATTCAGAAAATGTTCATGGAATTAATAAAAAATGAGTTAGATAATTATGATTCAAATTTATCTTTTAGTCTTGATAAAGAATCTTTAGATGCAAGATACATGGAAAACCCTACAGAATGGCCAAACACTACAGGTAACCAAATAATTTAAATGTATAACCCAGATTGTTTGTGAGAACATTAATAAACCAAGACAACCTTGCTTTCCCAGATGAAAATGTCTATCGGAAGAAAACTGGAATTCTTCAGTTGGGAATTAACTTTTTCCATGAATTGAGATTGCTTCTTTGGAAACTGATGCACATTTTAAGGAGAAATGAAGATTTGAGAGATTCTAATATGGTAATCATTCTTATTGTTTGATTTAGTCAATATAGTATATATTGTATACCTTCCATAAAGAATGGACTATGAATGCCATTTTAAAATTATCAATGGCATATTTTTGCTCTGTTTGTATCTATTTATATACCAAAGGCATTATCTGTATTCTCCAGTATAATTCCATTCTTGAAGAATGAGCTAGACCAGAGGTGGAGAAGCTGTTGTTTTAGGTCACATATGGCCTAGTAGGGAATCCATTCTGGCCTTTTAAAATTCTTCATCTCTACTACAAGCAAATAAGTGTAGCCACTACCTTAATGGCATTATTATTATCATGTATTTTTAAAGTAGAGGAATTGCAAATATGTGGTGTACATTCTTCAAAAATATATAAACTCTGAGTACTAACATATAGTTTGTTTCTGATAATAGAGAATCGAAAGAAACCAAATATAATATGTTATACTTTATGACTGCCTCATGAAACATGCATACACAAACCTCTGTTTACTCACACTGAGGCTAAAACAAAATCCTCTACAAGGTAGTAACTTTCAGTGATCTGTAACACATAAACTAAAGGACATTGGAATCCACAACTTTACACTATATCTGTAACGATTGAATATAAAGGGGTTGAGCAGCAAAAATAAATAACTAACCAGAGCTCTTATAGAGAAAGCTGTCTTCAACAGCAGCAAATAGCAAACATTCCATTTTGATGACTTCTTTAATTCCCAGAAACTAAGAATTTTCCTTATGAACTAATACTATGAAAACTGAAATTCTTCCTAAATGTTTAAGTTTATAGTCATGGAATAACAAAAAATCTCATGAATAAAATATGCTTTGTGTATGTAAAATACCCACTGTGCATGTGGTAATGGAAATCATGGAAAGATGAAACAAGAATGATTACCATGATAGTTATGTCTGTGTATCACTTTATTTTTAATCTTTCATGTAAAATAGATGCTCTTATAGACTGATATCTATTTCTTATTGATGTTACGATTTCAAATTCATTTGCAAATGCTGTCTGTAAATTAGGATGAAGTAATGTCATCAAATACCTTAAGCAGAAGTGAAGACATGCATCTTCTGGAAACCATTCTACGTATGCATTATGTTTTGCTTCAAGAACAGGAAGTTATGCAATTAGAAAATATCAACAGAAAAACAAGATATTGTTTCTATAATGTACAACCTTACCTACAAAATAGGATGATGAGAAACAGGTGCATTATATCTGAAATCATCAATGAAATTTTGGGGAGGCTTAATTGTAGAAGACTAATGTCAACTGCTCCACCTCACATTCACCTTGTTAATGTGGATGGAGATGGTAATGGTGCTGGAAAGGAATGTCCTGGAAGTTATGAATGGAAAGATACTAAGGTTTGAGAATAAATTTCTTAGGATTCATAACACTCATAGTTAATAGAAGGAAAAGGAGAGACACGGTTGTTAGTAAAACTGTCTTTGCGAGAGGACTCCAAAACCGTCAAAGATTGAGATAAGGCAATGAAAATAAAGACTTAACTTGGGGTGGTAACCTCTGCTGCCATGGAAGGTCCAGCGTTGCAGGGGAACCACGGTATCTAAGTCTCCATCTTCTAGTCTCCGAAATACGTATCTAGCAAGTCTTAGATACCGTGGTTCCCCTGCATCGCTGGACCTTCCATGGCAGCAGAGGTACCACCCCGAGGTAAGTCTTTATTTTCATTGCCTTATCTCAAACTTTGACGGTTTTGGAGTCCTCTTGCAAAGACAGACTCATAGTTAATGATTATAATGGAAATAGCTAATATAATTTAGAATCATGTATAATAAAATTCATCCAAACTCAAAATCCTACAGAACAAAAAGCATGCAGATAACTTACAGTTTACACAAAATAATCATTCCATTTTAAAGTAAATTAGTTACAGTAAAGCTAGGTTAAGACACTCGTCAGGGGAACAAGTGAAAACTGTTTTATAACTGGGATAAGATCATGACTGGGATATGACAACTTTTTATTTCTTTTACATTTGAAAACAAAAAGGAAGGAATTTTCAGCTCCATAATTCTTAAATATGTGCTCTCTACCTCAAAGATATTTCTTTAGTTTGCTTTATTTGCCACAGCTAAAGATTAGACATCTAGGGAGTCTAGGAACTGTTATTGAGTAATACTGGTTCCATTCTCATCATATTTTTAAGAGTAATCTGCATTTGGTCAAAGAGAATGCATTCCTCTGTTACTTAATTTATGTTAATTTTCACTTTACAATGAAGCAATACTTTTCCAGATAGACAGTTAGGGAAGAATAGCAGTTCTTTAGGAGTAGTAGTAGAGGTCTAAAAGTTCCTTTCTTTCATAGCAACTAACTTTGCATATTTCCCTCAAATTTTTGCATTTATAGTTGAGCATACTATGAATGTATCAATATGTAAGGTAATTTGTTTGTATTTGCTTATTTGGCAAGATATTGATCAATGCCCAGGAATGTGTTCAGACTCTCAGAAGGAAAAATGTACTTTTTAATGGTGCACAGCCTTCATTTCTTTAACAATATTACAAAATTTTAATATTAGCTTATGAGCATTGCTATTCAGTGGTGAATGAAGCATTATTTTTAAAGTAATAGGTGAATGTAATTTTTATTCACATTATCAAATTAATAATGCGGAAATTTTATTAAGACATCATTGCATTAACTCTCTAGGATGAAGGAAATTACCATTCTGAAAGACTGAAGAAATTAAATAATGGTAACAGTAGAAGACACAAGTGTTTACTTGCTTATTTAATGAAACTTAACCAGAGTGATGTTAGAGAATCCATCGGTTACTATCCATTATCCTTGGTAAGGAATATATACATCTATAATTTACTTTGAAATTATTGTCTTTGCTAAAAAATATTGTTTAACATATATTTAATATATATTAGGTCTTCAACATTTTCATGGATGAGTTTTGTTTTGAATGGAAGAAAACAAGAAGTGATGATTCTCATACTTTTAGATATCCTGGAGTTAATTGCTGTCAACCATTACAAGTGGAAGATAAATTGTTTCAATACTACCCAATGTGCCATTTTTGCAAGAAAAACTTGGCTTTAGAGGTAAGTAAATCATTGAGATGAATGATTCTCCTATGAGTAAATTGAAGAATTGAAGTTGCTTGTGAAGATAATAAAAATAAAATAATCAATTAAATAATTTATATTCTAAAAAACAAATCCAATAAATATGTATATGTATAAATGACTTAAGAATATTATTCATAATATTTTAAAAGTTTTCCTTACTTAAGTATAGTATTGAATTGTGTGATAGTGTGTGTGATATGATACCGTACAGTAGCATCACAATCAGTAACATGAATTTTCCCTTGCATTGTAATAATCAAGTTTTTTGCTAATTAGCTAGGTAAAGAGTGAAGTAAGTAGAATTTGCTGTAGATATTCCATCCAAAGATAAACATACCAAAGAATAGGTAAAGGGAATTTCAGGGCAGAAAGATAGATACTTTACTTTCTAGAGATATTTAAAAGCTATGATTTTCTGATGAAACAGATTTTGTGTCTAACAGCCTATTATGAAAAAAATTAAGGGTAATAGTACATACATAAGTAGTTATGTTCCTAAAAATATCTAAAGATGAATGAAGATCCATCATACTTCAGGCATTCATTATCTAGTTCTGTTTGAATATTTTATCAATAGACATGGCAATGCAAGAATTTAATTTAAGAAATGTCCTTATACCCAACATAATCTTATTTTCCATTCTATCTTTCAGTCACAACTCAATCATTGCTGTGTAGCTGCTGAAATGATGAACTTGATCAAGAAAAAAGTGCAGGATATTAACAGTTTCCAAATTTTTGCTTCATTGGTGAGTTCATCTGAAACTTCTTCTCTTTAAATCAGAGGTTACTAGTCTCTTCTTATATCTACTGCTCGCCATTTTACTCTTGTTAAAAGTATAGTTTTCCTCATATTCAGTATTTTAATTAAAAATTTAGTTTGGCACTCATGGAAATAATTATAGTTTCGTTTCATTTACTTATAATAATATGTTTATTGGTATAATTAATTTACAAAACACAGTAATTCAAACTTTTTTTCCACAAGTTACATCAATGTCATTATCTTTTTATCATTCCATTTATCACTTCTTATCATCTAACTACCCATCTGTAAATATAAATCATACAATAGTGGGTAGTAGGGGACAAGGTTGAGACCATTGATTTACATTATAAAAATAATGTTTTTCATTATCTGATTGACCTTTATTTCACATAATTCCAAGTTTAATGTGTACATGATACTTTATACATGTTATATTTTATTCATGTTTTATTTTATACATATTTCTTCTTAAACTGGATTGATGCTTGTACTGTAGGTTTTTATTTCATAATTGAAAGTCAAAAGCTTAAAAACTTGCACTCGTTTAGGGATGAATGTATCTGTTATGAACTACATATAACTTCAATAATTTTGGCATGAAAATTCTATGAGAAGAAAGCAAATAAAAGTATGCCAAAGAACTTAGAATGATTGAAACATTCATCATTATGGGTTAACTGAACTGTGGTGGCTCTCCAAACTGTTCTGCACCAAGTCAATTTCTTCATTTTCACCTCAATTTTAACCTTAAGAAAAACCTGTATCTCTTCATCCAAATGATGCATTTCACAATAATTCTTATCTGTTGTCATCTTTTTCAATACTCTTATTACCTGGTTATCAAAATATGCCTCAGAGTTTGACCAATCTCTTTTATTACTCTTTTTTGTTCTTTCTATTATTGTCCTCTAGAATGTCATCAGTGGTCTAGTCTCCTTTAGTTTCTCTTTTAGACTACAGGTTATTTTGTTTTTTGAATTTAAGTTGGTACTTTGTTAAAACTACATTTTGATTAGCATCACTTTCTGCTATCAGATGAGTTTTTTGCAGTCTTTTGTTTAGTATATAAATCTATGTTTCACCTAGATGTAATTTATCTGATATATTCTTCTATCCACAGGAGTTATCCATATGTATCTCCTTTCATGGTTCTCACATTCAGTTTTTGCTAAAACTTATATATTTTGATTATAAACTTCTATTGAATGTTTTTCACAGATTGCATCTCTTAATTGTGCCCTCTTACAATCACCCTTCTTTGTCTACTTTAGTGAATGAATTCCACCTACGGAAATTTTCTTCTATTTTCAGAGTCTTCATTACTTTCACAATATCCTCACACATATCCTCATACTCCAACTCTCTATCACTGTAGTCCTTAATAGGCTTGCATGGCCCTATTAATCATAGAATGTTTATCAAAAATTTTATTTCAAAAAAGACCTTATATGCAGCTTTATTCAAGCATGATAGTGGATCCTATAAGAATGAAAATAGCAGCAAGATTGCCAATATGATAGTCTTCCAGTTATAGGGTCTTTTCCTTGAATTACAAGAACAGAGAAGAACTTTTTGTTTTCTCTCTCAGAAATATTGGTTTCAGGACATGCACCCATTCATACAATAATCTGTGTCATACCATTACTTATCCTAACTATAGATATCATAACCAGCTCAAAAAGTGAATAGCAAGATGCATGAAATCATGTTCTATTATTACTAATCATTTTTGGTTTAGTGTTTCCTAATCTAAATACACTCAGCTAAAGATTTGAGAAGATGTCCTGTTAAATTTTAAATTTATTTGAATTTCAAGGAGTGTAATTTTCCCATGATTAAATTATATCTGCTGCATTGCTGCTGAAGCGTATACATTTTTTGAAAATTTACATTGGAGTGATAGCATATGAACTAAATTGCTGCTTCCAATGAAAGTTTCGTATTAAATATCATCTTACAGTTTAACCCTCAGTTACTTTATATATGCAATTTAGAGAATTGGATTTTTGTCTTACATTATCATGTGATCATTTACTTTTCGAAAGATCACAGTATTCCATACTATTTCCAGTAATTTATAATAATGATGATGATAATTCATTGTTTATTTATGAATAACTTGCCCAATATTTAATTTAAAACTAATGCTAAACTTAATTCTTATAATACCTTTGTATTGATACATGACCAAAACCTTCCCTGATACTTTCAGTGGAACCAAAACTTCACTTATTTCATTGATAAATACACACAAATAGCAATAAAACAACATTCTTAGAATTTATTAAAATATACTTCCTCCAACCTTAGACTCTCATTGTAGAATTAATAATGACAGAATTATCCATTCTGATACTACTAATTTCCTGTGACTATAACAATGAGTTATAAATTTCCTTAAACTGTTGACTAATTCTCTTTTGTAGAACCAAGATGCTCTCAGAAAAATTGCTGAAAAGCTTGAGAAATATAGAATAAAAAATATGGTTAATATTATTCAAAGCTTTCTCAGAGGAACTGCGCAAAAAACAAAGTTATCTCACAGGGAAATAGCCAAAATGCTTTTAGATGTAGCAGCTAAATATCAATGTAAGGAAAGAATAATAGGAAAGGATAGTTGTAAAACACTTATTGATGATTCTACAGAAGCAATTTTAGCCACAAGTATGGAACCATTATGGAGTATGATTAGGCAGTACATGAAAACTAACAATCAATCACAAGATGATTACAAGATAGAGTATTTAAAAACATACCATGGAATATATCCATTAAATAAAAAGGAGAAAAGCAATCATAAGAAAGAAAACATGAGCAAGGAATCCGACAATGAAAATAAGCACGAGAAGAACCAAGCAGAAGATGCTTTAGATCATGAATTTCTGAACAGTATGGATGTGAAGGATGATAATGAACGAATTTTCAGAACAATGGAATATGAAATGAAATCTCCAAAAGTCTCCCAAGATATAAAAAATGGAATCTGCAATGAAAATTACAATGTCATGAAAAAGGAAAAATTAGAAAATCTCGAAACAAACACATTCTTTGAGGAAATAATGAACAGTCAGAGTATAAAAAGTGAATCTCTCGATGATTCTGAAACTCAGGGTGAAAGAAGTTTATATAGGAGACAATCATCTGAAAACAAATTGACCACTGGAACAAATAATCTAGTCAACTCTGAAGATGCTAGCAAAGAAAAAGAAAATTTAGAGCAAAACTCTTCCTTACATCATATAAAAAGTGATGGAAAAGGGAAATTTCAAAACCCTGAAAATAGTGATGGTTATACTACTGAATTGCAAGACAATAAGTCACCTTTGTGTGAAAATAATTGTAAACCAAAGAAAGGTAATGATATATTTTAAGTCTTTTTCTAGTAGCTTTTGAATGATCATTCTCACTTCAATTTTAGCTTATTTAAGATTGAGCCTTAGCTCAAGGTTAGGTTTAATTGGCAATGAGATTGATGATGTTTCTAGACAATTCATAAGCACTCCCACTGTGTTCACTTCATTGTGATTATTTTTAATGGCTTGGAATGCCACTCCTTAATGTTTACATTTTAACACTCAGGTATTTGCATCACAAGTATTTGCTTATGTGATGCAGATACATATAATGTATTTGATTATGCCATTAATTTCTGAGGTTATTCTATGCTGTGATTAAACAGATACAGCAGGTAACTAAGAGAAAATGTGTAATTGTCCATTTTTCCAAGAAAATTCTTTTGATTGATGAAACACTTAGCAACATGTATCACATATGTAGGCACCTATCTAAATTTTGGAATAGTACTTTCAAATAAGTGATAACTTGACTAACAAAGATAAATCATTCTGGAATCAAATTCATTAGCTAAAATGTTTCTTGGCCAAAATATGATTCCCCCATATGTTTATATAGAAAATCATGTAATTCATGTTTATGGATTGAGTGAAGCATGATTCCCATCAAATGGTTCTCTTTTGGGGGGAAGTGAAAAACCACACAGTACAAAAATTAAATTGCATTTGTTCAGTACATAAGGACAGAGTGAAAAATCAAATTGTTTCATTTGAATTATTCAATGGAAGCCAGAAACAAATTGAATTATTTCATTGTTTTCATTCTGTTGTTCCTACCTCTACATGTATCCACTAAAAGATTCATTAGCCAAATCTATATTTGTTTGCTAAATCCAGAAACCAGTGAAATGAATCTTTGTTATCCAAAAAGGTATTAGCCAGGTTACGTGTCAGCTATCACTTACCTACAGTGTTACAGAATAAGTTTGAAATTCGAAAATTAATTTTGAAAAAATGTTGACCAAGGTGATCTACAATAAAAAGGTGCGATTCTACTATGGATTCAACAAAATCCACAAATTAAGAGAACGATGTATAGAGAGGTGTGAAATCCATATTCGTAAGATGTTGATGAGTTCTTGAGCTATAAAAATATTGATCTCAGTCAAGAGTATAAAGTTAATCATCTTATAATAAATATGAGACTAAATTTTTTCTGTTCAATCCTTAATCAATTCATTTTTTACACATTATATTTTCTGTTCTTCTAACTTGGGCTCTTCTTGTATTCCAGGAAATATTTCATTTGGATTTAATTATATTAATTAAGCTTTCATTAATATATATTTTTAATTTTAGAAAACTACTTTATTAACTTAAATAGACTCAAAACAGACTAAATGTAGCTCTAGTAACTGAGCAATTCTGATTGCAGCCCATGTAAAAGAAGAATTATGTAAAATCATCATCAAAACGGAAACACTAAACAACCAATTTACAATAAAGGAGTCACCTGCCCACAATGAAAAGGTATGTATACAAAAAAGATATTTTCTAACTAATATCCACCATCATCATGATTATACTTTTGGGTCAGACTATTTATTCCCAGTTTTTCCATTGTTTGAATTTTCTTTACTATGAGGAAACGGATTCCCATCACTCTGTCTCATTAGAGCTTTTTCTATCTCCTAAGTATGCTTGGAACAACTTTTCTCTTACATTTTCCCCCAATTTATATTATTTTCTAAGTAACTCATATAATATTTTCTGCTTCACTCAAATGAACTCTAACTCTATCCTTGCCACCATAAAACTTTATCCATTATGTTATTTTTCTGTTACTATCTATTTTCAATTCATGTATGAACTGAATCTCCACAGCTTTTTAAGTAATTTCTCTTAAATGGTCATAATGAATTCTCAAACTATATCAAGTTCTTTCCCATTATTGTTAATAAATAGTCTCTGCCAGTAAATTGCAATTGAATATGTTACTACTCTCAGTGTAAAAGTAACCTTGAGTAGACGAAAATCAGAGTATATCATATAAGGATCATATTGACCTTTTCTAACCAAAAATAAAACAATAATTTGTTTTCCAAAAGATTTTATGGCACTTTAGGTGTATGACTTATGTAAGAAAAAAGTAATAGGAGCAGAAATTAAAAATTGGTTTGATGGAATAAAAAGTTGGGACATACAAAAAAATACATAAGATCAAAATTCCATTCATTTCAATTCAACCATTATAATTAACTTTTAAAGTTATATTCGTAATATTCTGTGGAGTATGATGCTTTGTCAACTGTATATATATATGAAATACCTCCAGATTTTGGATAACTGCAAGAAGCTTGCTAAAGTGTTAGATTAATTGCTAATAAGAGACACAGGAATTCTCCAAGCGCCAAAACTGGCAGATTGTCGGGGGCAATTCATCGGAAAAAGATTATCACCCACTATTAGATTAGTTAGTTCAGGATCCTTTCTGGTCTTTTTCTCAACTTAAGGATTACTTAATTGAAATTCACGTTTTTAAAACTTCTGTTAGGATAGAGAGAATCATTTAGTATCCATACTAGGAATGATAACTCGTTTTTCACATTATTTTTCTACGTCGTTTCGGAACGATATGACTTACTCTAAGTTCCTGACATTTTCTTCCCTCAAAGCTTCGTCAAACTTTCTAAAATAGGGCTCTATTTCGACGTGATCTTTTCGTTCGAGCTGACTTTTCTCCAGAGAGTCATGCTTTCGTGCTGGAGAACGTCGCAGGAAGCCAGGTCGGGAGAATATGGTTGGTGCGACAGCAATTAATATCGCAGTTCAAGCAATTCGGCCGCGACGATTCTGAAATTGAAAAAGATACAATGAGAAAATTACAAACTACAAAACTAAAAATTTTCATGTTTATTGTGGTAAAAATGATTGAATGTGAAGTACTACACTTATGTCTCGAATGCACCCTGGTAACCAAAGTGAACATTTTCAACTTTGGTTTGATTAATAGCTTTCTATTATATATTATATTATTATTATATTTAATATGCTCACATGATGTTGTATATCGATGGGATAAATTAACATAATTAAATTAAAATTAAACATTAATTACATAAAAATACTTATAACAAATGGAATTTGGCCTAAGTTGTTGTATACTAATCGCAGACATGATCATTATATGTGTCATGTCATCTTTCTTTTTCTTTATCCTCTTGAAAATATTTTACAATGAAGCTATTCTTTCTTCTCTGTAACTCAGTGATCTCAGTGATTTTTTTCAATGATGTATGATTTTACTTTTCCTCCAACTTGTGATGTTTATTCTCAATTATAATTCTGCAATCTTCTCACACAATTAGCATAGATATATTTGTTTCTGACTGTGTTTACTGCACTAAGTTATTGTTTTTTTAATAGATTCTATAAAAAGCGAGCGTGCTCACGCTGAAGGACGCCTATCACATTGAAATACATTACTTGCGGCAATCTTGTGCCGAACTAGACTCCTAAACTTAAATAAGTGTCGGAAATCACTAGTCGACCTTGAAGAAATCCCTTTGTAAAGCAACTAGCTGAGGATACCGACAATGAGGCGCAATTGCAATAAACTCACAGAATAAGCATCAAAACTAATATTATTCATCAAACACAAAATGACATACAATAAAATACATCACCAAAGGACAATTGATTTGTTCAACGAAAGATGACACCAGATAACGTCTATTCAGCCGTAGCGAAAAGCTCGTCGTCACAATAAGCAGTCACATCCCTCACACAACTCCTTGACTTCGCGGCGCTCCACTTAAAAAACATCACGTGACACGCCAAAACTCTCCTTCCACCTTAGCGTCAGGGCGCTGCCAGGCGTGCTCGTAGTTGCCGGCTGGCGGACGGACCAATTCTACACAACACCGGCTGAGTTTCCGCGAATTCAAAAAGTGCACGCCGAATTTTTGTATTCCTGCACCTTGCCGTATAAATAGCGTACAGGAGTCGGAGCCACCGCTCCAACTTTTTTATATCTACTGGTCCTTGGAGTCAACGCCAGTTTTATATGTATTATATTTTGAAATGACGAAGATCTTCTGCTGAGATTCGTTATTTACAGCCATGTCGGAATGCTGAGTCGAAATCAGAAATAGTTTTATTCTTTCTTAGAAATTAAAGGGTATTGTTACTTTTCATATAATCCAGAGAGATAATATTCCTTTTGATTTATTCGGAGTGATGGCTCTTTAATTCCATGATTTATTCCTCCCTAAAATACCAAACTTTGATTAATGTCATCAGATTGTTTGGTTAGAGGTAAAATCTTCAAAAATCTTAAAAAATTATCTTAAAATAATCGTGCATGGAAAAAACTGTACCACTTCGGAATGCGTCATCAAGTTCGCCACTTCTACGCTATTCTCTCGTCGTAATGTTAGCAGGGTAGTATTCACTAGACTCTCTTCTTGGTTTATCTGCCGAAAATTACATGTTTTATCAATGCAAATTATGTATAGGCAAAGGGTTATTATTTTCAGTGTTGAAAATCCACCAAAGTTTGATGTCATATTTAGCCGGTATTGAAAGAATACACTTTAAATGACTGAGTAATATGTATAAAATGCTCATCTTTTCAGTAAAAAGATCAGTATTATCAACGAAACATTAGAATGAATCACAGCTATACGTCGTATGCTACCATTTAAATTCATCCCATGGTATTTCCTACATAACTCGAAAGAATGTTACTCTTATAGAATTTTCTTTTCATTTCATTAAAAAATATCATTATTCTTATTATTCTTCTCTAATATTACTTAAATATCAATATAAATTTAAAATTACTAAACTGTTATATTGAACAGAAAAAAGTCTCTGAAAAGAATTCACAAAATGGAAGGAAGCATTATTACAACGTCGGTATGCAGCGTGGGCTATTCAAGCGTCCGCTTTTCTCATTAAGAGCACGACTATACAAACGAAGGACTCAATTTACAATTGAAAGAAGCTATTGTTTCTTCCCCAAAGATTAGAGAGATATCTTTTAAATTTTTTCATGAAGATACATTTATTTGTATTAAAACGTTGTCTTAGCAACTGTCACGAGCGAAAAAAAACAAACAAGTTCATTCACGGGCAAAATTTGAGCGATAAGAATAGTATTCTCTGTTTAAAACCTTTTTATATAATCGGTAAGCATAGGAATGTTCATTCATACCCAAATTAAACTTCCCTCGATTTTGCAGCATAATAATATGCAAAAGAATAATTTTCAGTGTACTAATTTTGGCCTCAGATGAACGTTTTAGTAGTTGTATTTCCATTAAACATGTTAATAGAAATGTTAATAATATAATAGTTAAGCTCTGAGTAAGGATTTAAATAATGATTTTTTATTAAGGAATCAACATGAAAAAATTAATTAAAACACCTAAAAGACCACAATGTAGTATTTTTTTAATCTCCGATTAAATATTTCTATATTACCTTTCTTAAAAATTTGAAATACTAAATATAATGAACAAAATTATATGAGTAAGTTGATTGGAAAAAATATTATTCACGGTGCACCGATATGCTTTTAATATAGTTTGATGGTAGAATTAATAATACCAATAAAAAAGTCTTTAGGGTTAAAAAATTCCTTTCCAAATTTTAGCCAAGTTTTCTCTCCTATATAATCTTTCTTCTGTAGATCATTTAAGTTGCATTCAGGTAACCCATCAGAATAGTGTCCTATATCCAGATGTTTTAATTTATTTATGATCCATCATCTTAGAGTAGAGAGAAGAGGCAAATGTGGCTTCTTTACAGGTGCTTCTTTTAGTTTTTATTCATATTCTTAACCTATATGTAAAATTCATCCAAGAACCAAATCACCAAATATCTTGGAAGGAAAAAGATTCAATTGATATGAATTACAATATTTAAGACACTTCTCTAGCTAACCACATTTAATTCTAGGGAAGTTAGCATTAGCATTAATTAGTGTTAGCAGTAATAGTGTTCAGCATTTTAATAAAATGTTAATAGATCTCCACTAATAAAAATTAAGTAAAATAGACAAATACAATTTCAAATTGTACGTTCATTGAATGACTCACAGTTTTCCTAAAATTTGGAATTTACTGCAAATGTAGTTCATTGTAATATTGGCTACCAAAGTCTTGGAGGTATTTAGAAACAAACATATTATATAAATTTATTCACTGAAAGAGTTTAAGTTCTTGTTTAATATGCTTTCTGATGTTTCACATTATAACTCATTGAGACCCTCATTGATATCATGAAATCTAGTCAAAGATACCTGAATTTTCTTATTCTTCTTTGAGATTGACACCTTTTAATGCTAAATTGAGAATAAATAGTCTGTCAAACTAATTTGTGAAAGGTTAATTTCACTGGGAGAAACTTTTATCTATTACAACATTGTACAACACTGAAGCTGATATGCTGAGTTATATCCTTTAGCAAGTGAAGAGCAACATTGATAATGGTCTAGATTCATTGCAATATGATATTTAATCATTTTGCTTTTCATCAGGAATCATAACAGTATATAATCAGTATATTGTTATTTTTTCATTACTATGAAAAGTTCAGTTTGAAGTCGATGAATGCAACTTCAGGCTTAAGATGTTGAATGTAAGATTTTTAAATATATTTTGTAAAACTCCTAGGAGAGGTTTTAGTAGTTATAATTTAAATTTTTAATGATATAAATTATAAATTAATATTAAGAGATAACTAATTGTTAATGGCTCAAGTTGAAAGAGATTAATGAAAGTAATTGAAAAACAAGAAAACACTATAGCTGATCATTTAAAATGAAAAGTTGTTGATGTATTGAAAACAGATAGCAGATTAAAGTAACAAAACCAGACTTAAATTCCAAAGTTATCCAAGTGAATTATGCACTTTTGGAAATGGGTATACTATGCCTGATTTATATGAATTCATTATTCATAGGATAAGGGAAGAAAGAGAACTGAGAAAAACAAAATTCTTTTTGAAGAAAACCTAAACAAAATGAGTAAAACATCATCAGAAGTAACACACAAAAAATCAAAAAGCCTTGGTTCTGATAAAAATTCTAAGATCACAGCTGAATCAAAAAGTGCTCATTCAGACTCAGCATACTCTGGGAAGCAAAATAAGAAAGGAGGTATGGATCAAGCTATATTAGCCACTCTTTTAGGAATGATTTTCTTCACATTATTACTTAATATTCAAAAGCTTCTCCTTCACCTACTCTGTCATACATTTCAACTCATTTCATTACCCTATTTAGCTATTCAGGAACAAATAGGATACTAATTTCATGACTTATCTTAAGGTGATCAGTTATATAACTGCCAAGCACAATATATTTCAAAATATGTTTGCATTCATATTCACTCATGACTTCATTATATGTATAAGGATGTTGAAAATTGCTGAATGAGACAAGCGAATGTTCCAAATATACCATTGCATGATAGGAATCAATATTTTTCACCTATCATTTCTAATATAAAATGATCTTTATGATAATTAGGTCATATAAATGGAATGGAGACATAAAAAAGTGTTAGTTTTTTTGCATTTAAATGCCTTTAGCACATAAAAACTTTACTGTAGAAGATGTTTGGATAGAATTTAAAATAGCCTCATAGGGAGATGCCTAAACAGTTATGCCAAGAGGAACAGTCATGCAAAATAAAATTAGGAAACTGTTGGAAGCAGCAGAGATGATAAAAAATGATGAAAATGGAAAAGAGTTAATACTGAATATAAGAGCAGAATTTACAGAACTTAATTTTAAGCTAAGAAGAGAAACTTATAGAAAGGAGGGAACAGGATTAAATTAAGAAATTGAGAAAAAAAATGGGAGGTTACATCTATTCAATAAAGAGATGAAAGATTTTACTGGGAATAAAACAAATAATACAATGGTCACTATAAAAAATTATAGGGAAAATATTCTGTGTTATCTACATGAATATCATAATATGAAGGTAGCAGAAATAATATTTGGATGATGATGGAAAGAAAAAATGTGTGCTTGTATTTGGATGATGTATTGCAGCCGACTTTTGAATTATGGACAGTCATTATCATCTATAATTATAAAATCCCAAATTCATCAAAGCCAAATTTCTTTCATGTTTTAAGTTGGGTGATAAAAAGGCCACATATGGTACTTATAATGATTCCAAGAGCTTGAGTGAGGAAATGAACACTAAATGTTCACTAAATGCAGCTTTGTTAATAAATGTATTGCATAATCAAGGGCTATGCATCTACCAGAGGATGCTGGTGTAGAAAGTGGAGTATGCTAATTTGCTGAACATTCCCTTAAAATTTTCTTATAATCAATAATAGTCATCAAAAGAAGATTGGAAACATCTCTCCTTAATTCCATTTAACAAGTTATGGGTTATGATTGATTATTATTAATATGAAAATCTCCAAAATGTTCCTCATCCCATAATTTGTAATATGCATTCAACCCTTTTGCTGCAACTTTTGGATATATCCAAATGGAAATTTAAAACCACTGACTGCAACTTATATGAATTATAAATATAATGCAATGGACTAGGAATTAACTTAGCTAAATTATAGTTGATTAACCCTATATAATCTAAAATAATTACAAAACTTTTACATAATTGATTTTGATTTTTTATTAGATTTTTGACACTTTCATGGAAAAACTCTTGAAATACATGGGTTCAATTAGAGGGTTGAAATAGAATATAACTTTAAGATAAGCTTGCTCTGAGAAGCTGCCCCTGAGGTGCTCCATTGATGGTTTATTCTATATATATTTTATTTATGTTGTAGGTAATGATTCAAATGAAAGTTTATCTGATGTGAGATTGAATCTAAAAGCTCTATTTTCTATTCATATCATTTGGTAAATATGAAAGATTTGAATAAATTGGCAAGTTTTAAAGGATTTTATAAAGAAATTCTCTATGGTTGGTTGTTCATTATAGAGCCCACTACATTATCTCATAGACAAATGAAAGGGAATCCATGATCCAGTGAAGTTACTCTGATTTTCTTCCATTAGTTAAAGTAGTGACATGAGCAGTAATTAGAGTAGAAAGATGTTTTATAAATCTCAAATTTGATTTGTATAGCTAGTTCAGATGGATTATAGTGATAAAAAAATGCATCTGGTAACATCTGAATTCATTTCCTTATTTTGTTAGATGTATGACTATTCATGGAGTCATAACTTATTGGCAATACCATAGAATAATACTGAGTATGTGTAGATGAAGTTGTTTACAAAGGAAATGGTAACTAAAAGTGAAGTAGTTGTCAAATGTGAGAAAATTATATAGAGTTAAAGACTGTTGCTTAGTCATCATCATGAATATTACAGTACTTACTAATTTTATGAATATAGAATTCAATATATGCAGTGATGCATGGTAGATTGAGTGGCAGATATTTTTGCATATTTAAGGATGGTCTGTAGATGAGTGCAATTACGGTCAGAGCTTGTCAATGTCAAGTAAATAGAGAGACTAAATGTGTCTGATTGTGAGAGTCACTCCTTCGGTGTTCAACAAGGCCTCTTAGAACTTTCTTAACAACATGCTTTCTGGGATACAAAATAGATCCTACATATGTTTACCTATATAAGTTTGTCTTTCCATAGGTTAGTAATTTGTGGCTTCATAACTATATAGACAAATCTTCAGGATGACATCAAACTTGCAAACTAAGCCCAGGAACTTAATAATTCTTCTTACAGCCCTGGTTATATATAATTGAGAATGGTATTCCATTTTAGATTTCTTTCAAGAAATAATTTTTTAGACTTGGAGAAGTAAATAGTGATTTTAGTGATATAGTGGTTTTATGAATATGGTAATTATTAACAGTAATAGGAAGATATGCTTTTATCACAGCTCAGGGTTTTCTTGTTATTGGCATATGTATAACCCATCTTATCTGTGTATTTATGGTCAATAATTCCCTCCTGCAACCTAATGCTGCTTATTAATCAAGAACTCTTTTTTTAAATACTTAAGTTCCCCACCAAACCATATACTTGCTCCTCTACCAAACTTTCACATAAATTTAAGTTTTTGGGAATGCATTCCAGTATTTTCATTCATGTGTTAAGTTTTGCAAGTTGCTATGTTTTGAAATTGTAGTTTACAAAATTTTATCAAAAAATTTAATGTAATTTTTCATTTAGATGCAATAGTGTTTGGCTTAATTCCATATCGCTTGTCTGATCCAAAATACATTGAATGTGGATGGACACAGATACCTAGGCAATATCACATGAAGAAAGTTGCTATTTTTGGTGTAACTCAAGGAAAGAAAAATATATTTTGGTGAGAAAACATTAATAATTAATCCTGAAGATTATATACCCATAATATTGAAAAAGGTAGCAAAACATTGTTCGTTTAATGATGTTTTATCAAACTGTCTAACAATTATTATTATTATTATTAATTAATTAAGTTTTTGAAATCAGCATGATGATAATCCTTTAAAGAGTTTAAGAAACAACAACATTTTAAAGGAATGAGAGGAAGAAACTAAAAAGATGGATGAATGGAAATGGATGGAATTTTTTCTGCAACTAGAGTTGATTTTAGAATACATAGAACTATACCTATGGTATCTGATTTCTTGAGACATATGTTTTAAATTTTTTTTTCATATGTTATTATATTGCAAATTTTTTCATTGTTGTATTTACAACAAGAACCTTGGGCTTCTCTGTCCATTTTAGTTCAATTCTAAATGTTAATTAAAGAAAATTTTTGTATATATTGAATTTCATTATATCTAAAAAAATACCTCCAGGAAATCCTTAAATATAAAGTTTCTTAGGGTCATGAATCTATCATTATCAAACAGTTGATTCTTAGGTATATGATACATGAATAATGACTTTAAACATGTTATTTGTGATAAGTGTTAATGATCATGAGAAATTTGATAGAGCAATACAATCAGAAAATTTTGTAACAATGGTTCAGGAAATTTATCTTCTTACAAATTCTCTCAAATTCATCTTGGGATAACATCTGTTAGAAAATTAGATGAAATTTTTGATTAGATAATTGACACATTATTACTATACTCTTGTGTTACTGAAAATCATACCATAATAGCTGTTTAAAATCAAAACCTTTAATTCCCCAATGTCCTGAGCTCCTGAATGTTAAGGTACAATGTTGCTAATAGGGAGGTGAAGGTGAAATTTAACTATATAAAACATTTTATATGAAAGGGGAATAGATTGAGGGGAATTCTATAAATCTTTATTAAAATTATATTTTGCTATAAAAATATAAAATATATTTCTATTCCACTTCCATTAGGAAAACTGTTTTATAGAATAAATTTCGCATGCTACATTTCAGAGGCCAACCCAACTTATCTTTTGATAAGTATGGTTGAGTATTTTCTGAATTTACAGAAAATTTTCTCAATATAATATTTCTCCATGGCAGATTATAATTGAGGGTTGTTCTTAAACTCAAATCCCATTATGTATGATTTGAATGGTTGGGAAATCAGTAAATAATGAAACACTGAATAAGATGTGTATTTCTGTCATTGCCATACAGGGGAACTGCAAATTACCTAGGAATTTTAATTTCCTTATTCTGGAATTTGTCCTGTTTTACAATCATTCTCTGAAAGATTCTCTCTCTCTCATTATTTAGCATTACACATCTCTTAATGATTACTTATCCTTTGCAGATTTGATACGATTTTTCAATATTTTTCCTATCCGGTCATCTCTCATTCCATTTGTATGATATTTTTACATCTTTTTCTGTCCATTTGTCTGTTCTCTTATCTGTAGTATCTTACCTAACTCTCCTATGTTAATAAATTGGTCTGTTTCTCATCTTTTCGGAATTTATCAACCATCATCCTTTCATTTATTTTAGTAATCTATTGATACCAACTGCCATAGGTATAGTTTGATTTCTTGAGTTACTATTGACTTAAGGCTCTATAGACGTTTTCTATTTTTCCAGCATACATCTACAAAAAATTTTCAGGAATAATATAGTTATTGTAATTGTTTCAATGAATAATATGCCATTAAAAGTGAATAATAGCAATTTAAAAGAAGCCTCAAAATAAAATCTTCAATAGTATGAAAACTATCTTGCAACTTATAAGAACATATTCATTAAAAAAAACAATACAGATTTACTAGTGCTTTTGAATTAAAATATAAATGAATTTTATCATATATATCTTATGAAAAGTTGCTCATAATTTTTGAGCTGATACCTGAATTTGACAAGGAGTTCTGAGTTATTATTATACAAAGTTGATTTGTTTCATATGGAAAGTTGTGAAAAGAATAACTTTAGAAAATATTGCTTAAAATCTGAATTCTCTCAGTAGTAAAAACCATAAAAAAATCTTCAAGTATGCTGGTAGATGAAGATGCATTATTTCAGATTTAAACAGTCTAGGGGCTAACAGATAGCCATGTGGGCAGCATGTCTGACTTCAGCAAAAGCTGTACTGGATTCAAAATGACCTCAGCTGTCAAAGTACTTTTGATAATACTACTACTAAACTGCTCACTTAGTGCATCTCTCCTCCTGATCTTCTGATTTGTGGTGTTCAGTTATCCTATTTCAGTAGCCATGTAAACTTTGGATATTTTTTCTCTAATCTTCTCTTCTGATTATTTCTGTTTCTCAATTACTCGAAATTACTTTAAACCTCTCTTTCCTAATTCATCTCATTTTACATCCTTTCTATTATAATATCATTCACATGTATTAATTTAGGCCTTAGTTTTGCTCATGGTCATATCTGAAGTACGAGCTCTTCTGATCGAAGTAGCAAACAATTATTCATATAAATGGAAGTTATCAATAGCCTTAGTCTGGGTCGAAAATCAGATTGACTTTTTCTGTCTTGCTATTATTATCAGAGTCCATTCCAACATATGCATGTATCTTTTCTCTCTAATTGATATATTAAGTAAATGAATTTATGGATAATAATGAACAATGTTTGAAAGAATTATTTATTAAGAGAAACCTTTTTAATTCCCAATGACAGGTGTAAGGATGAAGCAAAGAAAGAAGTGTACTTTTATCCTGAAGGATCAGTTTTTTCGATATTACGGGAAGATGGAACCGGTGAGATATTTTATCCAGATGGGCTCCCGGCTATCCTTGTGACGAGTGAAAACAATAGTAAGTATCTTGTTATACATATGTTTTTACATATACGTATAAGAACAATTGGTGCACCAATATGTAACTACTATCTCACCCCTCACGCCTCCTACCCTCACGAAGTAAGATTAGTCTCCGATCTAGAGATGGTTCAACGTAGAGCAGCTAGGTTTGTTAAAGGAGATTTCAGATTCGATAGCAATGTTTAAGCTATGATAAAGTTCCTCGGGTGAGATTCGCTGAAGACAATAGACTTGATTACCAACGGAAGTAATTCGAACAATTTATCAGGTCTTCTTGATGAGATAGTTTATTCTGTTACTACAGTTTGCTAAGTTCTTAAGCTCCGACTGAATACGAGAAAAAATTCCAAGAAAATAATCGCCAGGAAAAGTACTTCTGATAGTTCATTTGCGCGGAGCATTAGAGAATATAATAGCAGTCGGAGATAAATAAGAATATAGGTGTGTTTCACCTTGCCGCACGCTTTTGGCGGCTTGCGGGCCCTATATGTGAATGCGGGGTAAGTTACAAGAAGCGAGAGAGGATTGAATAGGCAATATTAGGGCATGTAATCATACCAAAAGTTAAAACATTTATGATAATGATGAGAAAAAGGGAATCTTGAGAATATCAGTCTGTAAACTTCACTATGAGCACGTAACAGAGATTTTATGTCGCTTTCCTTATTTTTTAAATAAATGATCTACTAAATTAATATATTTTCATCATAGCTTAAACCTATAGAAATATGTTCACATACGATCACGCTGATACTTAGAAACTAATGATATACCATGAAAAGATCTTTCGTCAGTTTTAGTTTTGAAATAACCAAGAGTTGCTCCCTTTGGAAGAGAAAACTAATACCCTCCTGTAAATTCTACAGCTATTTCTACAGAAAAAAATGCTTAATACCTAGAATACAGTCGTTCGATGGAAGTTCATTTTGGAGATTACCCAGAAGAACTAGAGGTGCCACTATTCATTATTTTAATGAATTTCTTTGATGTCACATTTTTAGATTTTTTATTATACTTCATTTGAGAATTCTTACAGAATCATCAATATTGTACAATTAGAAGTGTTTCAGTGCTTCAGTCAAGTTCAACCCATTTGGAATCCAGACAGCCAGAAGTTTCAAAATTTACCATAAATTTAGATTCAATAAAAATTTGTAGCCTCGATTTCGAATCTTTTTCCTCTATTTAATCAGCGTTGTCTTTGGCTGGCTATGCAGAGCCCACCATAACTATCGTTTTCTAACTCTTCGACTTTCTGACAGAAAAAAACACACATGTATCCTAAGAACTGCATGATTACAAAGATTGAAACGCGAAAACATTGCATATCGAAAATTCACCCCAGAAAATAGTTTTCATAAGAAAAGGCAGCAACATAGTGTTTTTGATATTCTGTGTAGACCAATTAAGCGTTTGGTTTTCTCTCTAGGGGCTTGACTATATGAGAGAAAAATGCATTTTTTCATGAGAAAATTTACTACTAAATACTACTACTAATAGAGAGAATGCCCGACCACATATTAAATATACTCTGCACCAGGTGACCTTTCAATAAGAATGTAACCTTTCGTTACCAGCATATGTCATGGAAAATCTCGCTTTAGCCTCCTTTTTCTCGAACAACAGCTAGTTAATTGCTTTGAAAATGTCTTGACACTCGTATTTGATATTTATCTATATAAATAATTTAAAAGTGAAACAAATTTAAATACATAAATATTTAAAAATAAGAGAAAATGGGATGTGCGTAATCGAGGCCTAACAACGTTGGTAATACATTACGTATATAACCAACAACGTAGGTTATGTACACAAGGTATTACGTAGGTTATATACGTGACGTTGTAAGTTATACACGTACAACGTTATATATACGTATAACGTATACGTACAACGTATACGTGACGTTGTAGGTTATATACGTGACGTTGTAGGTTAAATACAGGTAGGATATATAAACTACGCTTATGTTCGCAAGGGTTAAAATGCTGGTCGTACCTTCAGATAGCCATAAGTCGGGGACCGTCTGTATAAAAGGAAATGAGAAAGAAAACTGTGAACATAGCCGTTGGTTACCTTTGAGAACCTAATCAACGTATCTCGTGGGCTCAATTTTTTCCTCCGTAGCCCAAAGGTGCTGAGAGTTTATTTCATAGATATGCCTAGTGGTAAAACCTGCCCTTTTGATAACACATTTAAATTAATTTTTAAATACCTTTGAATGGAAATAACTACTTATCACTATTATATTTGAATGTTAGTTTTGTCTGTTTTTCGCGATTTCCGCAAAATAGCATTGGATAAGATTTTTAGATCAAAGACGTACAATCACCAAATCTACTCTTTTTTATTTGAAACTGTCAGTTTTACAAACGCTTCAATCATGTCTTTACTTGTAAGAGCGGTCGACAATGCATGTGGATAGGTTTCCCGATCATACATGCTGTCATTACTTAATTTTCGAAGATATAATTGTATATAAAGAGCTTCAGATAACATTTGCTTTATTAAGAGGTTCGAAATATTCTCCAGTCGCCGACGGTCACCTGCATATCGGTGATTGGATAGTTTTTCGAACGTCTTATTCATTAATAACCGAATTCCATTTTCTTATTTTTCATATGCTTTACTGCTCATCGGCATCTATTTGGAGTTACTGTATATTGGGTAGTGGGTTTGGTGGAAGCTACCCCGGGTTCGATACCCGTCGGGATATTAACAATACTACTACTACTATTTGGAATTAATGTTCTAAGAGATTGCAATACGTAATTCCTGGAGTTTCTTCTTTCATTGGACGCAACTGTGTTATAAATATGAACGGCTCATTTCATATTTCAACAGAATCCATCGCAGTGCTTTATCTGTTGAGTTGATTTAAATATTATCCACTTGAGTCATCTAATTCATAATCTTATTCGTTAGTACTTTATTATTAGTGATCTTATATAAGAGGTAGAGCAAATGAAATAAATGAGAAATAAATTTGAACGTTGACGATATGCTGTAATCCCGAGGTATGCTTGACAACTATTTGATAAAATAGTAAGGGATTTTAAATTCATTATAAGTTTAATTTTAGCTGTGACCAGAATTAGAAGAAGACGCATATTATTGAATTTATTCAAAATAGAAAAAGTAAATAATATTGCAGGTTCCAATGAAATATAAAGATTTAAAATCTCAATTATGGTGAAAGCCGAGAAAAATGTAGTTTTCAATGCTCACTTTATAGTGGATTGCTTCGGTCGCGACTTCGTGGTAGGACTCCGTGAAAGAAGAAAGAAAGGGCGAATTTTGAAATTTCTCTTTTTCTCTTCATCTACTAATTATTAGCATTATCGAATAAATTCGTTAAAGTTAACCATGTTCTATTAATTTTATTGAGAATTAATACGAATTACGGTAAACGAGTATTAAATGTAGCAGATATTGAAAAAAATTGGTGTTTTCATCCTCCTCCATAGATTTCCGTAATCTACCTTAGTCATATATTTCTGGTAAAAATGCACGAGGCAGATCCGAAGCAGTTTAAAGTGGGGAAGTTTTCCCCTTCACCCCCTGTTCTAATTACTAACTCATAGGTGACCTATTTTCTTTTGGAGTAAGAGCATCCGGTTATACCAGAGCTTTTGAGGCTTGAAAGATCTGCCTCAACATTTATGTAGTATGATTGATGTCCGTTCCTAATTTTTTATCGAAGGGATCGTAACGACTGTGTTCTCGGAAGGCAAAGCGAATCTACTTTCCTTACGGGTTGTTGGAAGATTTGATTCGTATGGTCATGGGATAATTTATGACGGCGATGGAAAAGTGAGGTGAGAATAATAATCTTTCAATGAGACTAATAGAGGCAATTTTTTCATTCTCTAGATTAATGTAATAAATTGAGCATACCAGTAGCTTATTCACTAACAGTCTTTAGAGGTTCATGATGGTAAATCGTTCTTGAAAATTAATATCCTGGATATAGACCAAGAATGTCTTTTTCTAACAAATAAGTTCTTTCATTATATTTTATACATCACGTTCAGAATATTATCCACGGAAAAAATTAGGTTTTTATCAAAATAGAAATAAAAGAGAAGGGTTATAACTAAAAGCTTAAAATGAGATCAGTGAGGCCTTCTCTTTGACCTTTATGAAGAGAGTATACAGACTCCAATCAATAAAGCACCTCTTGATAAAGGAGAGTATACAAAGTTATTTTGCTAAAAGTAATTTAATATAATAATATTCAACTAAATCAGAGACAAGTCACTGATGGCCTTTTTAAAAGGCATTTGGTAGCTTAGAAATTCATAAACTTTTATGATTTCTGTTATCAGGATGCAATATACGCAAACGTGGGGCAGAGTTATTGATCCTATAACCGGAAAATTTATGAAATGGTGTTGGAAAATCCATCTGAAAGATAGTATTGAAAAAAAGTCATCCAAAGCACGAAGAATATCTGCGAAATCCAAGAAAGGGTACCTATCTTGTCTTGGTGAGGAACCGAAGAGTCTTCCAAAAACCATCCTCTGCCCGATTCCTTTCTTCTCCATGAAGTTGAATGATGCAATCAGTTTCCGTCTGTTTGAGCAACACGACATGTGCCTTGTTTTCTATGCTAACAAGGCTTGCTTCAGGTAAGCAAGAACGCTTTGGTATACGTGTCATTTGTATACATGTCATTTATGTACATGTCATTTAAATATGTCATAGCTTCTGAGACTCGAATCCCGAAAGGGATTAATTCAACTGATGGTCATAAATGTCAAATAATATTAGTTGGTTATTTGAATTGTCAAAATATTGTTTACCTCACTTTATTATAATTAAAATGAAATCAGCAAGCGTAACTTGCAATGCATTAATTTGCTGATGAGACGTAACTCACAAATTATACTGTCTGTAGACACTTAATTACAATGGGAATTCAAATGGATGCGAGAGAAAAATCAAGATAAAGGTAGATTTAGAGATTTTTCATATTTACTTGCGCTTTATAAATTTATCTGTTTATCAAATGGAAGGAGATAGAATGAAACATGTTTTACGATGATAAATATGAGATAATTTCCGTTCAGTTCTAAGTATAACATTCTATCATCTAGCATTTTTCATTTAAATTTTAGTGTTTCATAGAGATAAACATGTCATTCATTTCATTTTGTCTCAGTCTTGCTCATGATAATATGAAAGCTACCTAGGCATGAGTGATACTGAATAATGATATTCATTTTGGCCGTTCATTACTGAATATTATAAAAGTGTTGTTCTGAAGGACATTATGCTGCACTTGCTTGCTCTTGTTCCGGTGAGATCAACGTATGACTCCGTTCAGAAAGGATAGGGAAACTGCCACACTCCTCATCTTGCCTAGTATACCTCATTCTCTCTCTAGGGATTTTGGTCTAATGATGGAGGAGTTGAGGTTCAAACAGGATATTTAATTGACCGCTGAGTTATAGTTCTAATAAAAAAGATAAAGAAAGCCGATTCTTATTGGTAATGTTTTTACCCAGGCTCGAGATAGGTGTGACAGTGGATTTCTCTAAGGAGGATTTTTACGAATTGTGCATTGATCACGAAAAAGAGAAAGGATTCGATATAACGAGGGACATGAGTTCAATTCACGATGAACTAATGCCACCTCACCCAAAATTGCCGAGAAATTTACCTCGGGCTCCTGTCACCTTACAATCAACTGAAGAAAGAAAGGAGAAAACTATTTTCCTTCATCGAGCGATAAGAACGAAGGGTTTTGAGGCCAGGAAAAGCATAACTTGAAAATGTAACCTTTGACTTTTCTTAGCTATGGAAAACAATGAATGCAATTACTATCTTTCTATTTTGCAGCCTTGAATCTGTTATTGAATTCTTGTAGTAAAGTCATTATGTAAAAAATAAATTTCTGTGCCCAAATATTTACTTTTTATTGTAATATCGGATGCATGAATATGTTGGATCAATTGCCTAAAATTGAGCTAAAGCATCAAATGTACGGAAAAACACTAGACATATATTACAGTGGATATTTTATGCCTGTTGGAATTTCCGAATGTTAAAAGCAACAAATTTTTATGATATAAATTTAAATTCTTTTAATTACTCATTTTAAATTCTTTCTTATCCGACTATAACAGATAGGTTTTTATGCTATTAAGCTCTATTTTCTTTCAATTGTGAATTATTTATGAGTGTGCTACTAAAAGAAGTCGATTTTCATTCATATTTCATTTATGAGTCACTTTATTGGATATTTTCATTATCTTTCCGGCATGAAATGGAGAGAGCATTAACCTGAAACTCGGCAATATCCCTTTCTCACCAACATCTCACTTAAACAGCTACTTTAACAATTGCATGGAGTATTTCACCAAAACTATGTGGGTCAGTAGTGAACAAACCTCATACCTTCTGGATGAAGTGCCACCCGCATTTGTGAGTGATAAGTTACCTGTGTAGAGTTTCTCTCGCATTTCACATTTATGAAATTCGGCCTAGCAATGCAATGAACCTCTAATGGAATTCAATGGAAGCCATCGACCTCTCTAGAGAAGATCTTCGATATTTTCCATGAATTATCAATGCTTACTACACATATAAATAATGCAATAGGTGTATTTTGATCAGGATACAGTCAAAATGCGAATGAATAGAAGAAAATGTAAATGATGATAAGCTATTTGAAATTGTTTGTATTATATGTCGTGATAGCAACTTTTGTGGAAACCGTTTCTTCGTTTTATAGTCTAAGATTGTCATAAATGTTTGTAGTATCGTATAATGTTTAAACATTCTGTATGCAGCTACCATTTTATTATGTGATTCAGCATTATCGTGTTAATCCTTTAACACTCAAATTTCATTTGTGTCATTAACGTGGTGCATTTAAGAAAGGGGCGATCGACTATGCGTCACGAGATTTTCGCATTTAGGAATTTAATTGGAGATGAGTGCAGAAGGGTATTGTCTTATATTATCTATTTTGGCAAGTATCGACCCCCCACTTCGGAGAGTTTCTAGATCCGCCTCTATCTTATTGACGCTTATCTCCGGTATTTTCATCATCCTCGAATATAATGAAAACCACGAAAATCAATTCAAAATCGGGCTTAGTCCTTAAATTAAATGAGAAACATCAGCGGTTTTCATCACAATAATAATCTCAATGAATCATATTTCTAGATTGATAAATTATCCCTGTGTTAAAGCAGTTAATGCCTATCACATTGATTCTGTTGGTGAATTTTAGCGCCATGTAACATGATGCTGTTCATTCAGTAGTCAGGACAAGGGAAATAGAATTCCAATGGTTATTAAAGAATATGAAATACTTGTCATAAAATAGAAGTAATTTCTATATATTCATCCATTTACGTTCTTGTCAATTTATTACCAGTGAATCTTGGTCTTATTTATCTTGGGCATATTTATTAACAATTAAAAAAATCTTTTTATCACATCTAATTATTTCGTTTTCTGATTCGTTTTGAGTTAAGAAAATTCCCATTCTTGCGATCGAGCTATGACTGTACGCTTCCCACCAGTCGAGAACCACTGGCCTATATTTACAGTCCTCATTTGAAAAGTGTATCCATTTCCTCAATTCATTATTTATACAAACGTGATGCAATATTTACAATCATTCTTCCCTCTGATGGGATAAGATAGGAAATTGTTTTTAAAGGAAGTGCAAGTCGAGGCGCAAATTGCCTCATCTGCAAATTCGAAATAAATGGAACTCGATCGAAGCTTCCACAGCTGTGAAACGTTTGAGAGACTGAGCGCAGATGCTTCCCGTCGAAGTGGAGCAGTTGTCAACGCGTATAGTGCACAGTCCATCATTCCGCGCACGTCCCAAAACAAAGGATATCTCCTTATCGCCCCGTGTACTACCGCATCTCTTCTGGTTAATCGGCGCGAGGAAGTCTACGCGGATAGAAAGCGAACGAGAGAGAGGGTGAAGTGCTCGCATGAAGGTCGGAAGGGTGGGAGAGTGGAGTGGGGACTAGGTTACGAAGTTACGGAGCAGTGGGAAGTCAGAATATTTGTGTGAAGGTGCAGAGAGAGGTTGGGGATGGAGGCGGAAAGGAAGGGAACATGGGGGTGAGGTGGGAAAGAAAGAGGCCCGTACTTCTGAGGGCGGGAATGTAGACCGGGACAGGACGACGACCCGGCTTCAAAGCAGCCAACCAGCGTCCTTCATAACGGTACTTCCGTGCTTCCATTAGACTCTCAGCCAGTGCAGCCCACATGCCTCTCTAACCTCACCAACTGGCTCTGCGTAACTACATCTGATACATTCCCCTCCCCAGAGGCTCGATGTGTTCCTCAGGAGTTTATAACCCAAGACGGAGCCTTTTTTTCGCTGTCCGCCTGTTCTCAAACTTACTCGGTGGGGATGGGGTGGGACCCCATCGCCTCATCTTTAAGTGTCCTACTTTTTACCTGTTAGACAGCGCTCGCGTTCGTATTTACCTTCTTGAGGTCTGGGGTTATTTGGAGGGAAGACTTTGACGGATTGTTTTCGTCCGGGTAGATTTTTCTTCGTGTAATTCCTTGACGAGTTAATTAATACCCAATCTCGTAAATACTTTCCTAAGGGTATCATGGAACATCAATATAGACAGTGGTAATGATATATGGGCGAAAATGTTGATAATTACGAATTAACATTCCCACATGACTTTTTATGTCAACAAATAAAATTACCTAAACCGGCCTCTTAAATCCTCAAAGTGTTTAGTTACCTTAACAAGATATAAACTGTTCGCACAAAACTAATTTTAAACATTGATGGCAAATAGATGTTTAAATAAATGTATGTTGAAAATCAGGATCAAAGCTGCAATCCGCTTAAGTTGCATGAAATTTAGTCTGTGATTATAGAAAATTAACTCTTACATTACAAGTATTAAATTAAGAACCACACAGTAGACCATTGAAAAAATTTCAGTGTCATTGATAAAAATGAACCTTTGCAATCATTAAAACTCTATTGCAATGTAGAACATTGCCCTCAAAAATCAATTTTAAAACTAAGAAAGATTACCAAGCGAAAACAGTTCAAATCTCATGATTTATTACGTCACGTAATTTGCTGAAAAATTCGAAATTCTCTCCAATCATGCAGTTGTATCGAAGAAAAAAATGGATTCGTAATTGACAGAGAAATAAATCATAAGAAAACATTTATAACTTATTTCTTTAATGGCTTGCACGTTGCTTGATTTGGTCAAACAAGAAATGAGCATTAAAATATTTACAACAGATTTTCAATTTTTTACTGAAACATTCACATGTAGGAATTGAAGTAAGTTTGGTCTGTGGCAGTTTGAACAGACCCACAAAACACGTTTTATTTTACACTCACATTATTATCTAACTACAGAAACAACCTTTGCATATTTTGGCCATCTCACTCACATTCCTGAGTAATGCAGTATTGAGTGAAACCTTCACGTTTTCAAATGAAAGAAAAATCATATACATAAATACATCGCCAGGATATTTTACACGCGTTTTTCACAGTAAAAAGAGGTAATTTATCCGTAATAATAATTAGAAATAAATTTGATGCTTAAATAGCTAGAATGGCTCCTTATGTTCATCGATTAAATACGACAAACAGCAAACCATAAAATGTATTTCCGTTTTTATCACTGGCATATTTCAATAGTCTCTGTCCAAACGGACAGATAAAACACAAACATTAAGACAGCTGATTGCTAAAGCCTTTAAAAGAAGCCAGGCACAAATCAGCTGCCTCAGAGCAAAATCACTTCCTCACACCAGTTCACATTGGAATTGATGCCTCCTGCGTATCATACTAGAGTCCGAGTCTATATGCTGAAGCAGGCCCGTAAGAACATTTGCAGAAGGGAAATATAGAATTGAAGGACTTACAAAAACCCTTTCCAAATTTTTTTTTTAAAGTCACCCAAAATTTCAAGAGGCAGTTTGGCTGAACATAATTTTTTAAGTTTATAGTGCGAAACGACAGCCAAGAGTGAGTGCACGTATACGTGTAGTGTGTTTTCTTTTTTCTTGTAAGCCAGTCTTACCCGCGTTTATATAAATAAATTAGAATATTATAATAATCATTTCATAAATTAAAGATGATTAGGGTCGGTAAACGGAATTTGAGGATCCATGCAGTGCTTGCTAATCGTGGTTTAAATATAAGCTTATTAATCGTGTATGTATATAAGAGTTACATAAGGTCGTGAGGTGAGAAAAGGTGGTAAAAAAACCCTTTCTTGATGCTCTGCGTGATGTGAATAATGTAATGACGAGAGATGAATGACATTTGTTTCTTAGATCTGATTTGGTACCGCGAGGAGAATATAGTGCATTGTTAGTCCCGGCAAGATGCCCTTTTCCTGGATATGTCCCGATGTAATAATAAGACTCGCTCATCCAAAATTAAGACAAAGGCACCTCGGTATTATGAAATACTTGCTTCTCAAAGGTCGGCGGAAGACCGCTTACGGAAGGTGTAGACTAGGGAGATATTTAAATGACGGAGGTGTTAGTCTTCCGTTGAGTTTTAAACGAAAAGAGAGACCGTGGTGGACTTGGATGTGGGATTGACCACCAAACTCACTTTTCGATCGGGCTCTAAATCCACTTAATATCCCCTTTTAAATACATATCCCCCTTCGGAAGAGGGACCATATACCTTTTTTGGACGGATTGGAGAAGGATAAAGTTTTGATGATAGTTTATGTCCATTTAAAGAGGGGTGTTAATGCGCCACTTTGACGAACTCGGAATTATCATATCCAGTATGTCCGAAGGTGGTGGTAGCCAATTCGGGGCTACCCTTCCTTTCAATTGCTCTTACTCGAACGAAGAGGAAGGCCGCTACAAGGCATGCTACAACTAGAACCAAGAGGAGCATCACCAGCCCGCCGGTGAAGCTTGCTACTGAGAGGCAGATTGAGTCGGGGTCGATGGTTCTTCCCGAAGCTTGTATCACTACGGTCGTATCGTTACCGCCATTGGAATTGCGGAGGTTGAAGTTGACGTCTCCCGGTGCCACGACCTGTATGACCCGGCTAGTGTTGACGTCAGTCATTTCCTGAGCTTCTCTCCTGTAAACTCGGGGTACCAAAGGAACCTTGGGATCTTCTGAAGTGTCTCGTCGTCTCCTGGCACCATGCAGATCTTGCAGGACTTGAACGGAACGAGGTCTTCCTCCAAGAGTCGCGAGGTTTCCATTACTGCCAACGGAAGGAGGATTGCCTGGTTCTTGTCCATCAACACCCTTCCTCTTCACCGTGGAGTAAGGTGCTCGGCGTCCAGGATGGGGAGGTGGAGGAAGATTCACTCCCTGAGATGACTGCGATTGCTGTGAGGGACCGTTCTGAGGGGAGTTCTGACTAGTCTGAACGTCGCCGGAAGATCCGCTTTGTGGTTGACCGTTGTTTTGCTGTCCATTCTGCGGTGGTGGAGGAGGAGAAAGTCCGGATCCTTGGCCTGGTTTTCCTTGGTTTGATTGTTGATGGTTTGTGGGAGCAGGAACGACCTCGCCCTTGGGTTCGGAGTAAGCACCAGCGGGTCCGGAAGCGGGATGTCGTGGATCTGGGTATGCAGCTGGGAGGGATAGGGGAGGAGGACCGTATTCTCCAAGACCTGGTCCAGGCAGGTGTTGTGGGGGAGGAGGTCCGTATTCACCACCAAGAAGGCCTCCTCCGCACTTGGGTTCAGGACAGTGGTAGCGACAAACCTGGATCACGCATTGGAAGTGGACATTCATCGAATCTGGGAACTTGAACGCTTGGAAGTATGCGAACGAGACCACAGATGCCGACGGTCCGAAATTCTTGATCTTCTGGAATCTTGACATGATCTTGGGACGAACGACACATCCATGTTGGTCCACTAGCTGAATTGGAGCACGCTTTCCATCGTGGGCGACGCAGTTGCGCACCAGCATGTCGAATTTAGATTCATCATCCTTGATGGCCAGCACCATTGTCATCGTCTGACCGATCTTTACGATACCGGAAACCTCAGAGGCCCATGGTCCTTTGCCGACCTGAATCTGCATCCAGCATTGAAGGTTGTCCCCAAGGAAGTTGGCGGTGACAGCGTGGAGCATATCAACTTGGAAGGGTCTGAAAGTGACGGCCTTTTCGTAAAAGTCGTACCAGGTGCACCGAAGCTTTCGGGCCTGATCCCAAACTTCTTGCACATATGGGTCATACTGTACGATGATGGTATTTTCCACATAGGACCCGGATGGTGTGGGACCATAACTTCCTAGGGCGGTGCCTCCGGCTCCAAGATGGTGGGCGTTGGATGATGAAGTCATACCACAGCTGTTGAGGAAGATCTCGAAGGTCGCGCTCAAGTGACCAGAGCCGGGTTTTAGATGGACGCAGTGAGGATCGCTGTAGAATCCCTTTGAAAATATCATACCGTAAAATGGTCGATCGAATTCAATGTTGACGCGCATATGCGTCTTTTCGCACTGCACTTGCAGGTGTTTGATCTGTGGCATGTCTGGTGTGGCGAGAGGCCATGGGTCGTCAGCCCCAGCAGGAGGTCCATATCCGGGGCCGGGTGGTGCTGGTGGCGGCAAAGGTAATGGTGGGCCATATACACCACGGTGCTCAAGCGGTAAGGCGGCTGAGTCAAGTGGTGCATCTCCTAGCGCTCCCTGATTATAACGAAAGGATGAAGAACGATTAATAAGATGTAATTTTAATTAGATATAACGATTACAGTCAAATTGAAAACGTTTATTCACAATTTGAATTAGGGTGACATATTAAAATGATGAACTATTACAACGAGTAAAGTTTTATACTCGCCATTTCAAAATCAACTCTTAATATTTTGAAATATATCGAACGTCACAATGGGAGTTTATCTATAAGGGCCAAAGAATGAGGAAACTCTTCTTAATTTGAATTGATAAAAAAGTTCAGGATCCCCTTAAGCAATAGAAAGATAAATATTGAGCATTCTAGAGAAAAATTAGTAAGCACACAGATATCTTCCCATTCCATCGTTCAAGTCTCTGAAATTTAACATTAAAAAGCATAATTTTGATGGTGGGCAAGCCGTGTAAAAAGTGACATATCACTCCAAAACAATATTTTGTTCAATTTTATTAAAGTAATATGTAAGAAAATAAATTAGAAACAAATTTTCTCTCGAAAAATCTCAGAAAAAAACGAACGGAAGCATATTTCTACTTAAATCACTTCGTAAGATTATCCCTCCAGCCTTATCGAATCATATTGGCCTAGGAAATAGTTTACATTCCTACTTTCTCCATCCCGCATACTTTTCAGCGATATGAAAAAGACTACAGGGAGATGCTGTGCAGCTTTCTTCTCGTGATAAGTTACGCAAGTCGTCCATCCTCTCTTTCTCTTTTTTTGGTATCTCCCTCGTGGCAATGAGGGCGAGCTCGTTGCCTTGAAGCGCATCTCCCCTCTTTCCACGTTAACATCAATCCCCATTCCGCTTCAAATGATTCCGGCTTCTACCTTGCTCATTTTCGCGCGCGCGCGAGCATCTCGCTACATAAGGGTACCGCTATGCCCGCGGAGAGACAGCCCTTCCCACATTTTCAAAAGAGCCCCATCACAACCAAAATGTATGGAAGTATGTCACGAGCGGCCTTGTCCGTTTCTTCCTCAGGAGTGACACTCATTACCTCCGGCTGCGTAATTACGCCATTTTTACACGTCCCTATGATTCGATTGACGATGGGAAATGACAACTCATCGAGGCAATGATTTGCTGTTTGATGAGATCCAATGTAACGATTCTATATATCTTTAAGGAAAATTATGGATCTCAATGAAACGGTCGGTAGATTCTTGAGCTTATAATTGCCTCGTTCGTTTTCATTGATAAATTTAAATTTACTATATTGTTATACGTGCTATCTTATTACGAAAATGACAGATGTAATGTTTCCGCTAATTATGAATTTAATTAATATTATAGGCCGTTATAAAGAAGAATTGAACTCTCAAAGACAAGAAACAAATAAAAATCACCATTGTTTAAAATCTTCAATCACTTCATTATCTAAAACTCGTGCGAACATCATCGACCTATTTATCTATGCATTTGAAAGTCACAGAAGTATCTATAAAAATGTTTAAAGTGCACCGTCATGCTATAATTCGATGTGATCAATTAAATTCCAGAGATTGAAATTGCTATTTAAGTGTCAAAAATATTCATGAAATTTGACTTCAATGTACGTATATCGAATAAAATTTAATTTATGGTTATAATATCTTCATGTCACGTATGCAGAATGCACGTGAACGTATGCGACACTAATTTATCAACTAAAATTTCCCAAGATTTAATACCGTTATTAAATAAATCATTCTTGTAAAACATTGTGAATGAAATCTTTGAAATGTTGAAATACAAGGGATCTGTAGAGAATTGGTATTGTTTCGCAAATTCGGGGTTTTACATAGGGTGCTCTCAATCTACGTTTCATAATGGGTAATGAGGTTAAAAGAATTCTCCATGAACATGGGTAATACCACGCCAAACTATAAATAGAATTACTTAATAATTAGCAAGAAAAGTACTCAGCAGTAGTTTAAATCAAGAATATTTCAATTCATATAATGATTTAGCTTTGTGATTCTCCTCCTATGATGTAGGAAGTTTGGAATTTTGAACTTGAAATATTTCTAGGTCAAACTTTCATGTCCTCCCAGGTTTCGACATTTCGACACGAAAAGTGTATTTTTATTGCTTATAATTTCCAAATCTACAGCTTAAATTGAGACACTTTCAGTATTGAGTACTATTTCATTTTATATGTTAATACGTATAAATTTAAATGTAAAAAATTACTTACCTGAAGAAGGAATAAAATTCCTATAAGCCAAGTGGTTGTTTTTCCCATCATAGCGGATGAGTTCGTGATCTTCGTAGTCGTAAGGGCTCTGAAATTGGAGGGAGAAAGGACGTCTTCTATTATTCCTGCAGAAATTTTATATCCAAGTAAATGTATATTTTAAAACGAATTTACAGAGCTGTACAAATTTATTTCAGAATATAAAATGTTTCGAGGTTACTTTAAATTGGAATGTAAGAAAGCACTGCTCCAATTAACTTCAAGTTCACAGAATTAAAAAAATGGAGGCTCAATCTCTATTGAAAATTAAATTAATTTTTCAGTTTTTCCTCCCGTGAAATTATTTCTTTCGCACAGATCAGTTGAAAATCTAGGAATATAATGAAATTACCTGATTAAAATCAGCGCGAAACCAATCCGTTGAAAAATGATAAATTTCCGATTTAATATTTATACTATTTTATTATGAATCAAGAAATCATCCAAGAGAACTTTACGTTATTTTACTTCTTATTTTCAACAAATTAATTTTTGAAACAAAAATGACATTCTTAGAATAGTACATATGAGAAAAGCCTACATTTAGGAACACGGAAAATTGCGTTCCTAAAATAAATGCGCGCGCGATGAAAACACGATTCCGGCAATTAAAGTTTAATTGGTAATCCAGCTACGGACACTTAAGGCTTTGTTCCTTAGTCCGTGCCGATCAATGCAACATATCCGGTTATGTTAGCGGAAGTAGGAAGGGAACATCGGGAACGGAAGAGTGGTGTTACAAGGCACAGAGAGAGGGGACAGGGAGGGGTCTTCCACAGAGACCACCACAAACCGACCACCGTAGTAAAAACAAAACAGAACAGAACACACACTTCTGGAATTCTTTCAATACTCTTCTACCACTATAACACACGAAGAGGAGTCGTCTTTTCTCAGTGTAGTATCCTTTGTCACTCACCACCCCATCACCAGCCTTAATAGGGGTTTAAGAAGTAGGAGGTACGAGAACAGCCACCGGCAAATATGTTAAGAGCCAACAGCGAAATTTTTTACAGGGAGGAATGTGTGAAATATCTCTTAAGTGATTATTTCCCAGTAATAGAATAATATTCAACTGCCCGACGCACCGCGGAATTTTCTAAACTCCCTCCTAAACCAATAAATCCTTCACATGAAGATGCGGTGAGATGTCACTCTAGGCGCAAGACTTGTAATAAAAAAACGGAGATGTAAATAGAATCCTCCGAGTTTATATGCTCCGGTCTATAAATACGGGTTACCGAAAAGTCCCCGCGCACCGAAAACCAACCTCCGCGATGCACGGTGGGAACAAGACTGAAGAAGAGCATCAAGACTTTTCAATGCGGGAGTGCTCTTGGATCCCCCTTCCCACTCCGGACCTCTTCTCCTCATGCCACCCTCACCTACTTCCCCACGATCACAGCCCCTCCAACACCTTTTTCCCCCATTCCTCAACCTATAGCAAAGCATCAAGCACCAGGCCACCTGTCCCCTCTCCGGAGAACCCCTCCTCTGGTTCTATCCCCACTACACAAAAGCCGGCGACCTACTGAAGGAGGCGCCGGTGGGGTGGGTAAGGACAGGTAGAACGAGAAGGTTGCGTTGAAGGGGGAGAAGTCTGGAAAGGAAGCGGCTTGGTTGCCTCGCAGGGTAGCCGGAGGGCGAGTCCACCGAAGTGGACGAGCAGCAACCAGGCGAGGCGGGAACACCGAAATGGTGAAGGGGTAGGGGAAGGTTGGTGGGCAATGGGGAAAAAAAGAACAGAGATAAGGGGGGCATTGGAATTGACCGACTTCTGGACGATGGCTGTCCCTTATTGCTCCCTCCCACTCCTTCCTCCATCTTCTTCGCCGCTGGTGCGTCTTTACTGAAAAGGGGAGAACCGGACTGCTGCTCACGATCCTCCTAAGAATCCCGTCCATCCGTGCCCCTCTTTTTCATCGGCATTCTTTTATGAATTCTTACGAATGCGAATTGGTCGGTGGGTTGTATATTGTTCCGCGGTGTGTTTAGGATCTCCGTGGGACTCCTGCCGAGTGTGATTTTCCCTAAGATCACAATGGTGGCGGAGCCTCCAAAGGATTTGGCCGTGGATCGAAAGGAGAGCGGGGAGGGGTATGTTTTGGCCCGTGGTCCAGATTTTGAGAGGGCCTATGTGTAAATAAAGAGTCCTCATATTTTTTAAAAGGAGGTCATTATAAATGAATGCCTGGAATTGAGTAGGAATGAATTAGCGGCTGAGTTAGGAAGGAGATCTGGTATTTCCGGGCCTCATGCCATGGAACATTTGGGGCTTGCAAGACTGTAGATCCTCTTATAATCTAATTAACGTCGTTAGTGCGTGTCCGGGTTGATGTCTACTGTAATCCGCCGAAGGTGTGAATCGTTCTCTTTATATATATATCCGGAAGCTCTCGCTTCCCAGATCTATTTATAAGGTGCATGATTGTTAAAGAATACCATACGTATTGGAGAAATGTCCATCAAACATTTAAATTTACTATTAGGTTTCAATTAATTTAGAAGTATTTAAATCAATTAAATTGCTCGTTTTTCATGTTTGCATAGAGGGAATTTCTATCAATATTGAAGATTTAAAAAGGGAATTCCTCTTGTAAGTAGTCGTGGAGCTCCATCTTTACAAGCAAAAATGTTTATCTCCTTCATGCTTGCGTATTTTTAAAACTCCGTGATCGTAAGAATTCTCTGAGAGCCGCTCTATGTAAAATCAGTCTTCATTCAAGAGTCCATAGACCCCGATTTCGACCTGGAGGCAAATCTGTGTTTTGCATTCTCTGCGGTCGATACGGCCAAGAAATTTTCTCCGTTTCCTATCAAAGGGACGATATTTGCGGTTATGCATTTTTTCAAGGGCCGAAGTTTTCCTAACTGTTATCCGTTGCTCCCCTGAATAAGGTACCCGTAAAGTGATGTTATTCATTTGCCTCGCGAGGTACGATTATTGCTTAATTACTTCAATTTCGCACCGAGGTTAATTAGATCGCTGATTCGGAGCAGGTATGCAAGGAAGCTGAAAAGATTGGCCGTCTGAATCGGAACGGAAAATAATAATCGCTCTATTTCGTTCCGGAATCCCAACGGTGGTGACCGCTCCATTATCGGAGAGATGTATTTTTTCCGGGAATCGGGAAACGATTGCTCTCGTTGAGATATAGGGACTGTTTTCTCCGCGACGCGATTCTGGCATGGAAATCCTCTTTTTAACTTTCATCTACCTTTAATGGAATGGAGGCGATGGCAGTGGGAGGATGGCCTCGTTAAATACGAATAGGAAATGCGTCTGCGCCTTTGATCGCTGGGTCACGATTCCTTCACCTTTCCGAGACGGATACCGCATGCTTCCCCGCGTTCATTCATCAAAATCCAGCAATCGCTCCGTCGTTAATTTATTACGCTCGACTGTTTTAAGGGGAATAATGGTGCGATCAAGAGAGAAACCTCCGAAGTATTTGGAACGCAAAATTTTACTGTCCGTGAGGAGATGTTAAATCTTTCACGGGGTGCCTTTTATAATCCGAGGCTTTCCCGATGCGATACGGGACTACCAGCTTCTCACATTAGTGTCGAATCCGAAGGAGATAAAATGGACTCGGGATGCGATAAAGAATCATGGACGCAAATGGAGTTTGGAGCGGTTTGAATAGAAGCAGCGTGGAGAAACACGTGCGAACGTTTGAAAACGTTGGCCTCGTCCGGATAAACAGTGTTCCAACAGCGGCAGACGTAGCCTCTAAAAATGGACTTCCTCATACTCTTGCTCAAGCTCAGGTGCTTCCTAAATCAGCTCTCACTCACCTTCTTGAACTTGACACTGAATTTTCCTACAAGTTTACCGCGCGCCCTTCATCGGGTCGCCGTATTCCTCTCTCTCTCTCTCCTTGATCTTCAGCCACCAACTTGCTCTCCCTCGCGTAAAGTATCCCCAACTTTTCTTAACCCAATTTTTCGCTCGCTTAATAATTCGGAGGGCTCCACCACCTCCTGTACCATATTCCCTCTAAGTGCTGTCGGGCTTTGTCGGTTCCCGGAGCGTGACTTGCTTCTTAGAGCATTCGATCTCGGTCCATTACTAATCTCCGTGAAAGTGTACCTCGTTCCAATCGGATCGTTCGCCACGGATCTCGTTATCGACATCAAGGTCGAATTTTGTCGCCGTCTCGGATGCTCTTAACCTCAATTTTGGCACATCTCCGCTTCTAATTAGGTGATTTGAATATAAAGTTTGAGTCGGACATCTGTTACGGGCTGGACTTTCTCTCGGGGAATTTTGAGGTTTCTAGGAATCCGTTGGAGTGACGAGGGCATAAATAAACACGGCAGTTGATGAATCTAGGCTCGATAATAAAATCCGAGCTCTTTAAACGATATGCGTGTAGGCGGCACGCGATAAAATTCCTCCGGAGTGATAGCGTCGTTAAGATTTTATAAAGGAGCCATCGAAATTTGTTTTCCCTGTTACGACTCTCATTTAGAATGCATTATTTCCGTGACTTATTTACGAGTTTCTCAGGATTACGCAATAAGAATTTATTCATTCAGTTTTCTTACGACATAGTAAATTTTCCTATAATTTTGGTGCGATTTGATATTGTTATAAGCATTAAAATCTCACAATTTGGCATTGGAAAACGAAATTTTTTCACGCAAATTTAAAGCATGAATATATTCATTTTGCCTTGCTCGGATTATTCCACCATCAATCAGGAGATATATATTACCACCCTCTAGTTCAAATGATCTTAAGTCAAATCTCTCACTTTGTTGGCTATTAATTTACCACATACAAAAAACCTACGAGCATCAATCATTCACAAAAGTATTTGGTGACCTCTCTGATTCCACTAGCAAATGACGTATGCCGCGGTTGTATATTAGTAATGAAAGAAAAATTTCTCAAGTTAACTCATCAAAGATTTCAGTTGGATGACCCAAAAAAAATTATCCTCCTTGGAAACATTCTTAAAAGTTACGTCATTGCGGAAATGCGCGTTTTCTAATGTTTTCCCTTACCCCGAGTACATCCGCGTTTTCCTTACCCCTTCTTTTCCTCCCTTTAGCCATTTTCTCATTCACTCTTTCTCGCCAAACATTCACTCTCTCCCTCTTCCACCTCACGCAGCATCATTTTCGTCCTATTTCCTTCGCTTCTCTACTTTTAATCTCGCCCCATCTGATCCCTCCCTCCCGCCCACGGATCTCGTGGGATGAGGGGAAGGACGAATGGGAGCAGTGGAGAATGAGGTAGGATGACGGAAGGACGGTCTTAAAATGTAGGTCTGGGTGGAGGCCGAGGGAGTATCTCAAACATGCCACCAGGTTAGAAAGGAGCCAAGTAGTTTGGCTGCAGAGGAGAAAGGATTTTTCAGAGACAGGATATAGTTTTCGAGAGGAAACGAAAATAACTTTTTCTGATATTCGGATGTCAAATTATGCTTCCATTAGAAGCGGGAAGATCTTTCTCTGCATGGAGATCTTCCGCTTTGTCCGATAATAATTAATTTGACCTGAATATTCCCTCAAAATTCCTCTGAAATGGGTCTCAGTTTCGAGTCTCGACGGGATGGAAGTTTTTTTTTCCTTGTGTCGACTCCTCTTTATTAACGAAGTGAAGGAATTGGGGAGCCCACGCGATGAAGAAAGATAAATGGTGTGAAAAATTCCCGGCGAGTCGGAAGCACGCAAACGGGAGGGTTAGGTGATGAAATGTGACCAACGCTGTGTGATAACCTTATTACCGACGAGTGTAATGCGGAGTATAATTGATTCTGATTTTATGCGCCTCGATTCCGTTCAAATTCCTTTCAATTTAAATATTAAGCCGTCAAGCAGGACGAGTTTTTCTAAAATCTTCTTTCTATACGCATGCCCCACTTTTATTTACGAGCAATTATAGTTAACATGATGACTTGATTTAGGCTGGCTTGCGTTCGTGGAATAGCGTCACAGATGTCGTAACTTCAGTCTTTGAAGCACTATTAATATCAAGTGGAACTTATCTAATCTATCGTTCTTTGATGAAATGATTAAATTAAGAACTTTTCGGGTAAATATAATAGGATTATTCAAGCCTGCAGTCTTAACAATTCTTAACTTTCAATCTATCTGTAAGCGTTGACCCATCCTTTTAATCTCCTCAACATGTTAACGAAGCGTAATTTAATTCGAGCTGCGCCATGAAATAAAGTTTTAATGAAACAAGAAAGGGTCAAAGAGGTTGAGGAGCTAGTAAGTAGCTCAGTACATGGATCCATTGAGATGATTCGATCATGGGCTACATATCTAAGCTATTACCCTGAGTTACGCGAGGAGATTGGGCTATAATAAATGCACCGCGGGACTTGCACACTCTCGGTAACACATGCTACACTAATTTCGTGCCGTCTAAGGGGAAACCGTTAACCGTTTTCTCCCACCACCTCTCTCAAACCCCCACCATTCCATCCATTCTTTTTCTATAGTTTCCCTAGCCATTCTTCTCACCTCTCCACTTGTTAACTCCGTCCTATCCTCCCATTCACCTGCTTTCGCATCTGATGCTCCACAAACCCTATACTTAAGTGCGTTGAGCAGTCGGTTTTATGGTGCATATGCGCGGACTCGTGTGCGTTTCGACAATCGCTGATTGAAGACGCGTTCGCAGAGGTGTAACAGAGCGCGTAATTTGTGTTAGATTAGCGGTCCCTTTTCTTCCTAATGATATCGGAATCGAAGCCGAACTCTTGAGAAGACTAAATTCTACTGGGGAAAAGTTCGATATTAATTCCGCTTCTTGCATTGTCTAATCAATTGATTTTGCACTTTTCAAGGCATGAAGGTTAATTACATACAGTGTGACTATGAACGGATAGAGGACATAAATAATACCGAACCATTTCATTTACAAATTTTAGTAGGATAAGTTAAACCCTCTTTTCAATGGGTTTTGTGAAATCGATTGCTGTTTAAGAAAAATATTAGTCACGGAAAAAATAGTTGAGTAGGTTTGTTTTACAGCATTATACAGTATTTAAACGAAATTAATAGAAAATATGCACGTTATAAATATAAAATCTTTAAATTATATATTGACGAGTAGAATGAAAATGAGTGACCCTCTCTGTCGTTATATAAGGTCAAAGTCTAAAGTATTAATTTCCATGTTAAGAATTTTATATAACTAAGGATCGTTCCATCTATCACATAAAAAACAGAAAATGAATCGTACTTTTCTTAAGTGGAGATTATTTCAGCGAAATTCGAGATCTTTCATTAACAGGAGAAGTAGCCATAATTTAAGTGTTCCGAATCATTAGGCTCAATTTTATGGTTTTTCAATTACCCCGATACAGATCTTTTCACAGAGGGCGATAGGTACTAAAGTCAGTGGAAGAGAAAGGTTCAGCGATACCTCGGACGGATTCTGCCGATTCATCCCCAAAGATTTCGCCGCAGTAATCGTATGAAATCTCACAGTTTTCGGAAATGAAATCCGTTAACTCGTTCATACCCCTATCTTCGCTGGACCTGCTGCCCACAGAGCATGCTCTTGAACCAAACCACCGCGCCACACCTTGGTCAACCTGATTCTCCCTCCACTCTCCCTCTCTCTCTAAGCATCCCCTCTCTCTAAATAATCCCACACTCCGCTCCGATGACACCGATTCCTCCTCTCCTCCTTAACCCGGATCTTTACCCGGCGGGCGCTGGGAAATGGAGATTCTCCACTCGGAAGCCGCCTGCCACCAGCCTCCCTCTTCACACGTTTTAAAGGACGATCCTCTCCAAAAACCCCTTTGCTCTTCATCAACTCCTCCCAAAATCGTCCCGGTTCTTTTCTGAGTGCTTTCCCCCGCCGCCACGCCTTCTTACCAATTCCTCGGTGCTCATCGATAACACTTGCAGCTTCAGCATATTTCCTTCTCGTTTCCCCCAAAATACTCCGGATCCGCGCCTATTCTCCTCCTCTTTTCTCTCTCGAAATGTTCCCATCCCACGGGTATCCGCCGCCCCATTTTCTCCGGCCTAAACCTTCCACACACCGACTAATCCACTTCCTAATGACCAATTTTGAGATATCCGGTCCTCAAAAATGGGGTGCACGGATTCGAGGGACAATCGCGTCGGAAGGCAGTCGCGGTAACGTTCTCATTAAGTTGTCTGCGCTGCTGCCTTCCTCTTTTTTTTTCTCTGGACCTTTTCCGGAACTGGATTTTTGGGTTTTCGATCCGGTCCTTCAAACGTAACTTGGTCGGTATGGCGGATATTCTGTAACGCGATGGATCTTTTGTCTCGGGGATATTTATGCGAGATAAATAAAAGGATGCTCCTCAAGTTTTCAGATTAGGAAATACTAAATAGTTCTTGAAAAGACTATGTCCAGGAAATTTTATTCCAGAATCAATTTGCAATCCAACCATTTGATGAAGTGCGTAATTTTTCTAATGATCTATTCTTTTGAACGAAAGGAAATGAATTCACTTAGCTCATTTTAATGATAAAATAGCTGTCAAAGAAGTTAAGTTCGATAAGGGTGCTATAATGATCATTTTACTGAGCGGGACACTAATTCTAAGATACCGCAAAAACTACCGCCCTAAAGACAGAACCTTTTAAAAGTTTATGTCGTTTAGTAACAAGAGTTAAGAAACTGGGACTGCGATTCAGCGTTAGGGATAAGAAACATGGGGGCCTGAAAGCACGTCTCTTCAGTGTGACTCTATTGCTTTTCTTTCAAAATTGAAGTGACATAAAGAATTCAGTTAATAGTTTAATGACCTACGAAATTTGCCACGGAAAATGGTACCTTTAGACAATAAGAAACGCTTTCGAAAAGATTTTTTTTATTACGCAAATTTCTCACCCCTTTAAAATTCATCCAATTAACACTGAGAAGCGAATTCTCACAATATCTAGCCGCCCTTGGCTCAAGCCTTAACTTTTCACCCCTCCAGGTCTTTTATCGATTATGATCAATCCCTCATCCTACTCCTGTTTTTTGACCTTGATTCATCTCGCTCCAATTTTTCAGAGCTATCTCGCTGCCATCGAGTCTCCTCTTCCTTATCGACACGATCAACGAAACCTTACAATCTCCGGATAAATCTTTGCTGGATATATCTTGATCATTGCAAACTATTTCAATCACAATAGAAAATATGTGCATCGAATATGCTGATTCCAGGCAAAAAATGTATTATAAGATGCCGAGAAGTATTTGGTTTTAAGGTTTGTCTCTTATGTGGTAATTATAATATTAAGATCATTTCCATTGAAGGTTCTAATTATTTGTTTAGCCTCCAAAAGTTTTGAGCCTAACGAAATTTTGCATGAATATTAACTAAAAATAGTTGAATTCTGGATAGTATTGCGATTGTTTAAATATTTTACTGAAATTATCACCTAATGAATATAATCGAATGCATTTATATGATAATTCCTAGAATCTTGGACGTGAATAAGGCCTTTCTAATTCGTGCTTAGAAAATAAATAAGATGTCTTACTTGTCACAACGTCAAGATAAACTTTCTCATCACGTAATATTTTCACGTAAGGTAGGCATTTAAAGAAAGTTACAATTATAGCCCTTCGAGGGAAATGGTATTGAGTAAGTGAAATGAAGTGACATTCCCAATTAATTGACAGCTATTATAAAACAAAGAACGTTGCTTTCGTTGCAGATATTAAAGACTTGCCATTTAAGGGACGTAGACATATCTGTGATATAAATTGAACGATTCCGTCGATGATAATGAGAGCAACTTTTACTCGAGGTTTTTGCTGTGAGAATTTTCAGTTATTTGTTTTGGAAAAAAATCCTACATAATCCGTTTAGTCGAGAGCGGTAGTCGTAGCGTTTGTACAAATCCTGTAATGGGATGTTCCCGGTATTACTTCCTCCAATGGACGCAGCTCAACCCGGACGTTCGCTTATTTAGAATGTTGTTGCGTGGCTCTCTCGAATTCCAAATCTGGTTCCGTGAGGTTTGGTCGCTTCCTATTCCATCCTTTTCTTCATACTCGCGGTTTGTCGCATGCTCTCTCCTCGACTACTCACAGACATTCCTGCGAGTTTTTTTTCCGCTGACGAAACTGGAAAGTTTGGAAGCTCTTCCTTAATACACTACAAAATGTTTCTGTCATTAATCTGCTACTGTATTAAATTATCCTCTGCGTCATACGTTAAATTTGAAGATGTCTATGTTAATATTTTAGCTCTTATGTCTTCGGAATATTAGATCGGGCGTTGAAGTCTCCACATTTAGAAGCTGAGGACCGTGAACTCTATCCTACTATATGGTTTTAATATATCTACACCATGTTTTATTGATTGATAACCTTAACCTCCGGTGAACTAAGTTCTATACATCTTCATTTTTAGTTGCAATATATTAATTGAAGAACAAAAAACGCGTATAATCTTATGATAATAAGCTTAAATGTTTAATATCAGATTAGAATTACGTTTTCCTTGTGTTCATTATGCTATCTTTTAAACGCATATACATCCAGGATTATTTTTAAAAAGCTTTAAACTTGGAAATAAGAATAAATAAAAACATTAAAGGGTGTGAGACAACCCCCCATGATGATTTAGTACGTTTTTCATGCACAAGAGTCCTGCTGAGAAGTGAACGCGGGCTTACAACCGGTTGTGACCGATCTTACTCGTAGGACTCCCTTAAAAAAAACGAATACGTGAATCTGGATGGTTGCGGAGTGTCGATGGTGGGAATGGGAGCTAGAAGTATGACGAAGGTGGGGAAGAAGTAGATTGAATAGGTGTGAGGAGATCGGAACGAAGCCATCAAATGGAGGAACTGGAGCGGCTCAAGAAAAAAAGGAGAAACGGCGGCGCCTATCTTCCTCAAATTGGTCTGATTAAGAATTTAGGAAACGGTTCCGTGAAGTGGTTTCTCTACGTCTTCTATCTGTAACACGCAATAAAAAAGTAATTTCCTAATGTGATTTCCGTCGGGTCCGTCCGATTTTATAGTTATTGCCTAATGGATCGTAGGATATAGATGTACTATTTATTTCTAAAAATCCTCGTAGTTCAATGGCATTGTTTTCCGCAGTAATGGATTACACGCTCTATAGACTGGACTGCTTACTTCCCCAGACAGCTTGGCGGAAATGGAAGAAATGAAATGGTGCATTGTGACGCTTGGGTGGGAATGACCGCGTGATTCAGAGCTAAGAGAGATCGGTCACTCATTCGATAGCCTATTTGTGCTGCTGATTTTAACGGAATCGGGAAAGTACCACAAGGTCATCTGACTTCACTAATCTCACAGATTCCTCCTTAAGATTTTACGAACAACGGCTTTTGGTGCAAAAAATTACAAACGGAATAGCGACTTTTTTTAACGAATGGTAATGCGTGTTGAAATGGTATTCAATTCCTTCCATTCTTTTTTATCGGATGATATTTTTTATATTTCGAAGCTTTTCCGGGCTATTATGTTCGGTGAATTACTTGGAAGTTGTTCTTATTCCGTGAAGACGGAATAACACGGAACAATGTAGTGAAAGTGCAGTAATAGACGTCGGATTTTTCCTATTCTTACAGAGAAACAGTTGTGAAAAAATCACGCCACGGAAGAAGGATTCGTCACAATGGAAACATGAAGCGCGAAAACACACATTAAGTGTCAAAACTGAAAGCTCTGCGTGAAGAATTTATGGAATTGAAACTTTCTCAGGGTTTGGTGGTGATTGAGGCCTGGAATGGATGTAAAGGTGCGTTTGAACAGGTAAGATTCCCTATCATCTGAGGAAATTATCGTTCTATTCAGATGCATGCAGCAGTAGGAATTTTATCGACAGTTTACATGTTATTATCCTAAGGCTTGAAGAATCCTTGTTCAAGTCCTATATGTGTTATATTCTCATAGCCAAATTCTTCTGCTCTTGCATTTCCTCCGAAGGCACTTCAATAGCTGAAGTTATTTTAAACATTTGGATTCCCCCGAAAATGGAACCAGGGAAATCTTACTTCAAAGGCGAAATCGTTAACTACTTGGCTTTTCTTCCAAACTCATTCCCGACTGATTGATTTTGCACCAAAAGTTTTTTACTAAGTTTCGTTTTGATTGCATCATCGATTTCCTTGAATAGGAAATAATTTTTAATAATGTTTTAGGGAAAGTATTCCACTATTTTGTATAGAAAAGTTCTTTTGCTTCTTAGTACAGATATAGCGTGATTCCAATTAACAAATCAGCTTAACAAAACACGCAAATATCTTCAAGCAATTCCTTTTTAAATGACATACACCATGACATTGAATTGTCAATAAATAAAAGTATGTCAAAGTTAGTTTACATTGATGAGTTAGTTGATTATCGCGGGTTATTTCTGTTTTTGGACTGAATACTGAAATACCGGATACTGAATACGTTAAATTCTTGGAAAATCGCGAAAAAAACAAAGCTTGATGAAATGCATAAGGCTTCAAAGAATGAGGAGCGTGTTTGGAGAATACCGTTAAGGAGAAAGCTGGAGACATATGCGAGAGGGAACGTTTACATTTAAAATTCAGGCGTTGCTCGTGCTTACACACGGTTATGCCACTTTTAATTCCGTTAAACATATCCGCAAACATATACCTCGTTTGCAAAATGATCAAATATATTTCAGTAGGACACCAATTCGTATGCCAAGCAAGAGGAGTTAAATGCTTCGGAAGAGCAAGAAAATATAGGCTTTCTGATAAAAAAAGTGGCCATTTGATGTATTGATACAAATTTTTAATGAAATTCTTTTCTAATTTTCGTTAGATATTCATAATAAACTGTATTATTATATTGCTTGAAATACTGAAACAAAACATTTGAACGCAATGAGTAAATTACAGCGATGTCAGCTCCCATTAATGGGCAATCCATATAGATACTTCTAACTCATTTAGTCCATTCCATAAAGTACTATTATCTATTAATTGGTTCATTCTGCCGCAAAGAAAATTTAAGATAAGATATTTAGCGTTTTAGAAATCTAACCGAATCAAGTTCTCAATTCTTGTACGAGTCTCTACTTAAGACTGTTGTACGATATTTTTTGACCTGAAAGCTAATCGAAGCTTGGTGAAATTTTTCCCCTTCTGGAGATAGACGACCGCAACGGGAACTCTCCAAGACGACCTTCTAAACCGGGTTTAATACTAACTCAGAATCTCTGCTGTAAATCAAGTTATCTAAATTAAAAATCAGTAGCTAGTGAGGGATGAGCTATCGTGATGAAATTGAAGTGCAAGCAATGCACCTTTATCTTACCCTTCTAATTACGCGGATTTCATCGTACCGCTTTATTTTCCGAGTGATCATAACTTATTTACTGTTTTTTAGGTTATCCAAGCAGGATTATCTAATATTATCGAATAATCAAACATGCGATTTCTATGTGAAATCAATCCTTCACTATTAAATTCATTCTTACAAGGAGTTTGTCTTATCCGACGGTGATCGATAGAAATCGCTCAAGCAGCGGTTAATTATAATCTCATTAAAATGACACAACTCGTGAGTGGTATGATATTATGGAGAAATATGTATACCTTTCTCATTATTTTCGCTTAATTTCATGTCATACTTCAGAACGTACAGCATTCGGAAACGGAAATGTGAGGGATTTATCGACTCCTGGAATTTAGCGATGCGATGCGAAACTTACAAATTAAATGCAAAACATATCGACATACTTAAGATGAACTTAATTCAATGCAGGAGGAAGTCATTGAGAGTATAAGAATCTGGAGAAGTATCGCCTCTTGAAATTATCAATGAATAAGGACATTAATTGAATTCGTTGATTTGTCCGTTGCGACATGGAACCACTATTAGGAGAATATGCAATTTATGGACCAGGTATGGGGAATCGTTTTTCATCTGTAGACCGCATTTACGTAAATATCATTCGAAGAAACCTATAAGCCATACACGAAATCATAAGAATGTTTTGCCTAAATATGTATTCAAATAGTTTATCACCGAAATAGTACTGTTTTAAAAGAATTTAGTGGCAAAGGAAAATTAGGTAGAATATTTTCCACTTCATCTATATTTGAAGTAATAAAGAACATTGAAGACAGGATAATTTAAAAAATAAAACTTGAGCAATTCTTCCGGGAAATGAGGAAAAGGTAACATTGAACGCCCGAAAAGATAGCACGCCGTCAATAGATTGTAGGTTCCCAACCTCTTGCATGGTGTTCGCTGGTCTCCAGCCTATTCTTCGCCATCTGTACTTTAATTGCTCTGGGATAGAACTGAGGATCTTCCTTTTTCCTACATTCACTGTTACATAAATCTCTCAGAGCGAGAACTTCGTCCTTCGCATTTTTCTTCCTGGGGCCGATCTTTATCTAATTCCCGCACCTACTTGGATACGTGCGTAGTATTCGCTCAAGCCTCAAGCAAAAGCCCCTCTCTCTCTCTCGCTCTCTTTCTCTCCCCATTCTTGGCCAGCTTCGCTCCTCTCTACGGTTGCCATTAATTGGCCAGATATAACCTACTTCTACAGAGGTGGGGGAAGAGGAACCACTCCGTGTAATCAAACGAGGGAATATGAGAAAACTGGACGGCGGCGGAATAAAAACGATCTCGAATGCAAATTATCGCGTCCAATTAATATTCTGTTTTGCCGTGAAAATGAGATAAACAGGATGGGAAGAGGATGGTGGGTGGGGATAGAGGTTGGCTGTGAAAGGGTGTCACAGATGTGTAATTGAGAGGGCCTGCGCGAATTATTTTCATTTCCAACAAACCGTTATGAAAATATTTTGAATGTCGCCTCGGCCTGATTATTGGTTCCTTTGAGTCGCCTCAAAAACATTGGGAACGTCTAAAAATATGCTGGTGAGCCTTGAAGGTACAAATTAAAAGTCATTACCAAGGTACACAGTATGAAAGATTTAGACCTCAAGTATTCGGCACCGTGGGCCAATGTTTTTCCTCGTTTCCCAGTATCAGATATTAATTATTTCAAACAGGATTTTCTCGACGTATCGCTATAATTTGTGAAAAAAATTTCATCTAAATTTTAGATCCGCCATTTTTATGTAAGTATAACCAAATAAGATTCTTACTCCTTAAAAAAATGGCCAGCTAAAATCATATATATTGAAATTACGGAGGATTTTGAAAAATGTTAGATATTCATCATACTGCTCTACCCTTTCTTGGGAATTCAAGATACTAACTTTCAAGGTCATGGGAAAAGCCTTGTCATTTTTGAAATTGCTGGTATCCCGTTGTCCTGCTGAATGAAATTCCGCAATCTCCACTGACAAATCAATCTCTTCCTTCTTTCTCCAATTTTTCTTCGCCTCTCACCTCATCCATCTTCTTTTGTGATTCAACTTTCTATTCCACGCACCCGAGACGACTAAGTTTCTTAACAGACCGGAACAGATAGCTACTCCCATTGAATACGTGGTCCGTGGTAGGGATTTTAAGCTCCAATTAGACGTGGGATTATGCATCTAGTAAGGTTCATATTAATCTCCATAGCCGCTGTATTGTCAATTAGGCGCACGAATTTGCTCAATAATCTTTTCATTATAGAAAAAACGTTTTCTTGTGACCGCGTCTAATTTCAGCTTTGGTTTTGTTGCATTCTCCCGAAAAAATAGCTCGGAATCCCCAAATTGAAATTCCCCGAAAGGTTTCAACTAACTAGGTTCTTTTCGTATCTTTGTTGATCGAACCGTGAAATTGAGTCGTGAATGGGGCAACCGAATTGTTTCCTGGCCCCCATTGATACACTTACATATCGTGACTACACGCATTTTATTGTTTGGCACATTCCCACACGTATATTGGCTACCTAATTGCTATTCTTTGAGCATTCCCAGTATATCTATTCCGGAAGAGTAGAATCGAATTTCTGTCGTCTACAAATGTGTTCAGCACATTGGGCGACTTTGTAAGCCCTTTCTAGGTTGAACGGGTATTTGATCGACTGCTACGATATTGATCGCGCGCTGAATTCATATTATGATTTTATAACAGTATTTCAAGGAATGTGATTTTTATTGCTACCTCTTCTCTCTCTCTCGGAATACCTACTCGTTTTGTTTTTAGCACGGGGATTTTTCATTGCCAAACACATTCCTAAATTGAATCGAATATTTTTGAATGTCTCTTATTCTTTTATTCGTAAAATATCGGGAAAAACTTGTCAATTAACTCCAGAAATTTTTAGCTGAAAACTGATAGATATTTTTCACTGTAAAGGAATTCCACTCTGTACGTTTTACATCATATCGCGTTTTTATTTGGAACTTGGAATTTTCTTTCGGTAACGGATGCTTTTTGCGCTCACATTCATATATGATGGAACTCCTGTTTATGAAACTCCCCTGCATATCTGTAATCAGAACGGAACGAATCTTATTCTTTCCATTCTTCCACGCCAAACTCTTGGAAGATTTTCGTTGCTCGTGAAGCATAACGGCCATTCCGGGGATGGTGGGGAAAACAATTAGCCTCCAAAGCTACTTTTTAGGCCGAGGAAGAGGATGTAGGAGGATTCAAATTTAAAGGATGTACAAACCAACGCCATCTCTTGCTACCCAGTTCCAAATCCGACGTAAAAGTTACAGAATTTAATTTAATTTATATCTCGCAAATACAACTGACGGTCATCTTTTACTATTAAATTTAATCCTTTAAACATCTATCTTTTTCCTCAGTAAGTATTTATTTTACTTTTTTTTTTACTTTTTTAATCGAATTCGGTTTTAATCCTCTTGCAAACGAAAAATTTCCTTTTGACACAACTAATATTTTAACTCTTTGAGCTGAAATTAGAATTAAACTGATATCCTGAAATTCGATAAAGAGCTGCTTTGATTTGTAAGACAAAATATGGAGTCGTGCATTTCTTACTTAGAATTCTTAACAGGTGTCCGCATCATAATTTCTGCATCAACTTTACGCGAGTCCTGCTATGGAATAGTATTTCTAGGTATACGTATTCTAAGAAAAGATTAGATGTCAGACTTATAGTTCTTTCAATGTTCATTCGATTGTCTTCTCGATTTAAGTTCAATACCTCCTGTCCAATTAAAGTTTTACTTTCTGAGTGATTCACCAGACTAAAGGAAGTAAATTATTCTTTGAAACACGGAAATCCATTTCCCATGTGCTCATGATTGAAGATCTTCGTGCTTTTATCTTTCTTCTCATGCTGCTTACCTGGAAAGGCTTGGATACAATGGATACTCAGGGAGGAAAATATATGGGTTGGTTCCGAGGGAATGAGGCCACGTTGAGGGTAAAGTATCGCTCATCCTGTATAAACAAAACCTCGCTCATTTTTCCTGTTTCTATCCTAATCAAATAAATCCTCACAAATCTTCAATCCTACACTCAATCTATTTGTTCTTATAAAGAGATTATTTATTCTGATCAAACAAACTTAACTTTTTATAAGAAATCACTGGCACAAAGGACCCAGTTAAAAACATAGGAAAATAGATTAGCGGAATCACTAACTTATCTCTTTTAAATCATCGATAGTAAGGATGGATTCTAATTACTGGAGTATATTGATAGTTATAAATTAAGCTATTTTCTTAATTTATTTTTAACAAAATTATTCGGAAAATGTTGAAACAAAAACGATATATGCTCATATATACTATTGACGTATGCTCAATTTTACATTTAGGAAAGAAACTGTGATAGATGGACTTCCAACCCATTGGAAATGAGCTGAATTGAGTAGAGTTTAAGTTTCTATTTCGCGTATAGTAATACGGCATAGTTACATGTGCGTAAAAGTATTCGAAAGGTAATTATGAACGTATCTGAGTGCGAAAGCTATCCCTTCAGATAATTCCGTGGTACATAATACACCAAGTTACGGGAGAGTTTCTTCTGTGACCTACTTATGCGTTGGCTACATAACATATCAATCACTCTGGAAGGATGTCATTGGGCGTGAAGGAATGGCAATTCACCAACCTCTTCGTCACCCTCCATTAAAGAACAGATATTTTGCCGCATTTTTCCCGGATTCCGAATCACGCTGTGGTGTAGCCCACTTGCGAGAGTCCGTTCCTTGAGACCTACATCACAGTCCTTTGTTTACTTTATTGCCGGTGACCACGTGACTTCCCAAAAGGAACCGGTGTTCCGTGTTTTTCATCGCGTTATTCTTCCTTGTAAACGCGCTTTGGGAATTCGGATGGATGCCAAATGAGTATTACATGAAAATATTTACTTTTTACAATGAAAGGAGTGTGCTATTCATACCGAGATAACTATTTCCCAAAATAAAAGCTATAATAGCTAATAACATAAAACTTGATTTTATAGGAGGTATCATTAACCTTTTAAAATGAAGTTGATATGCTTCTACTTGAACTAAATCAACTATGCGACGAGCTTCATTGATAATTTAACGAACTATTTCGACGAAATGGGAATGTGTGTACAAATTATTACTCGTGAAATTGTTTTATATGTACACCTGAATCCGTGCCCTGATTCTTTCAGCGTTTAATCGTAACTTTATCCTAGTTCAGTTTCCAATTAGATCAAACTATTTGCACTGAATTATATTTTTGAATCTCATCGTTTACATATTCCCTCATGTTCTAGGTATCCGTTCCTAGTTATTATTTTGTCCTAATCACAGCTAAGAACCTTCAGTTTGTGGTGGTCATGGAAAGGATAGGCATTGGAATTAGATTCCACTCCTTAAGATTGATCTCACATTGTGGATGCACCCATCTATTCTTAGTGGTATTGTAAATTCCTCGTTAAATCCAATAGGTTACGCGCCCGTACAGCAATTCACGACTTCACGTCCCCTTACCTTAAAATCAGCAGCTCCTTAGCACCCACTGGTAAGTCACACCAAGGTTCGTGGAAATCCTTAACAAACGATAATGTCCCTCTCGGGCTCCGTGCACCACTGCTGGATACAACGAAACACCGCCAACTATAAAATTCACAGTTCCAAGTTTATGTGAAGGTCCGCGCACGTCCTTTGCGTACCAGCTGCTCTGAAGGCTCACTGTCCACTATTCCGTCGAACAACCACTCTTCTTTATAAATCGCTTTAGAAACCTTGCATCCCAGTTTCGGATACGTCCTCGGTGTACACTTCCAGGGGAAACTGTGCTTTCGGTTTCTCTAAGACCCACTGCTTTATATAGCTTCGGCATGCTTTGTGGGTCGCGGGTAGGAAGAGAGGGGGAGGAAGATGACGCAGGGGGTAGAAATGGGAGTGAGGAGAAGAGAGAGAGAGAGTTAGGGAGAGGAGAGAGCGAAGCATGGAGACGGAAAGGGCCACAGAGGTGGGGTTTGGGTTGGATAAAGAAGCCACGAATCATTCCGGATGAATTTGAGGGGAAACTGTTGGAGCAATCGCCCGGGATATTGTCTGGGAACGAGATGATCATTGCATTCACCGGCGGCACCCGATCCAAGTGTTTTGAAATTGGATTCATTAGTCATCCCATCCATTTTTTCGGGGTTACTCTGAATACATCCGCCTTAGATATGCAACTAATACTGCTTATTACTTTCAGTTCGTTTCATTTGATATTTAGGCTGGACCTATTGGTCTATTAAGATCGGATCAACGTATTTATCTTCACCGTGATATAATTTCACGAAGAAGGATTTGTATATTTTTATAAGTATTTTTCAATAGAAAATATATTTATAATGAATTAATAGGGTAATTATTTTTGAATCGATTTTCACCATCAATTCAATGCTTTTTTCTTTAATAACTTAATTCAAAAGTACATTTCTGGATTTTAATCTAGTAAGAAATCAAGCTTAAAAATTAAGAATCTTTTTGAACTCTTCAATTTATCATTTAAAGCTTTTTTTAACATCTCTTGAAATAATTCACTAATATATTTATCTTGAGAGTTCAGTATTTAAAGAGTAAACATTCCCGGAAAATAATCATCAATGTCTTATTTCTCTCTCTGAATCACTCATCTCCATTCGCACAGCAGCATTTAGCGAATGCTCAAAATAGTCGAATGATTACACTAAGTGAATCAACATTACTGCAGTGTAAACATTCAAGTTGTATTATTATTAATCTTCTCATTCAGCAAGTTTCTAACATAACTCGACTCCTGCGTTTATAGTTCATTAAATATGGGATCATGGACCTCACACAGGAAGACAAAGAAATAGATTCAGTCATCGGATTATATCCCTTGTGACCTCATCGATTTATTATCACCATAATTTCATTATGAGGTTTATTCTTCCATGTAGTTTTTTATTGGTAGTCGAGAAACGGCTCCTTCGCCTGTCTTTGTCGCTGTAATAACTAATTGTATAATTGGCCGGAGAAAAGGGCCATCCGCTGACAAGTAAAATTAATTGGTCGGATCCATAGGTTATTTTTTCTTAGTAGGTGCCGTGGGGGAGACGCGTGCTTTTGGGAGGAGAAGGTTGCCTCGTGTCCCTAAAGCGTCGGAGAGTATGGGTAACGGGGACGAATGAATCGCATCCTGCTCTCACTATTCCCCACCTTTCTCTTCCCTCCAAACATCTTCCATAATTTCCCTCCCATAGCATTCCCCTCCTCGCTTCCTGCTGTGCTTTCTGCCCACACCGTCTCCTCTCTTAATTATAACTCCGGAACCACGAACCGTTTCGCAAGTGATGCGTATATTGAGGAATCTCCATGGACCTGCCACCACTGGATTTTCCCCGACTACACCCTTCTCTGCCGTGCTTTCTCGCGCCATTTTCCTTCGTCCTCAGAGTCGTTCCCTCTCGCTTTTTCCATGTTATCAGACGCTTGGGGATCGGTGCACGAGGCTGATATTCATTAGAAAGGGGATTCGGGGTGTATCTTTATTACTTTATTGCTATGGTGTAGTAAAAGTAGAAAGTTAAGATTTGTTAGGGTTTGTCGCTTCCGTGAGCTTAGTTTTTCTTTATGATGTAGAATAAGAAATATATCGCGGAAATCGCGCGTTGAAATCACTGTTGCATTGCTTCAATTATATCATAAATATGCGATAGACTTAGAAATATATTATTCGAGGGTAACTTAAGGATGAAGAAAAATCATTGGTGTAAAATGTTATGAAATCAATTAATGTTACCATTCTTAGATAAAAACCTACCATTAACATAATTGGCTACCTGACGCTCTACCGCTCACTGTTTAATTTATTTAGTTGGGAGAAACCAAGAAAAATATCGAGTTTGCCTTTGTGAATCACATGTGCATTAAAAAATAAGCCCTTCAAGCAGAGCAAAAAAAAATAAAAGTCGAAAATATTAATTTAAATTCATAGGATGATGTGAAATATTTTCCCGAAAATAGAATCATTTTTCCAGCGTTTTTAATATGAATCTCAAATTCCGTTATAATATAAAATAGTAAATGACTCAAAATTTCATACCTAAAGACAACCATTTTAAATAATTGAGTTCTGTTTCATATTATTGGCTTTACAGAGAGATTGAAAATCCTCCGCCATTTTCAGAAATTCCAATTGAAGTGATGATCTCATTTGAAAGATAAGAAGAGAATTTCTTTCAGCTCTCTTTTACTTTCCCGTTGAGAAGATCAAAGAAAAAAGTTTTACAAATAAGAATATTTACTTAAGTATTCAGCTTTCCCTTCGTTCCAGATATTTTCATTTGTTAAGATAAAGTGAAGGTCTCGTGTTTCAGTCCAATTTAATTCCGGTCATATAGGTCGTGCAGATTTCTTACTAGATATATCAAATCTGTTTTTACTTCCTGAATTTTTCTTGTTGACTTCGTGGAGTTTCACTTAGAGGAACTTCACCCTTACATCTGGGTGAAGTTCCGACGTAAAAGTCATTTTTTCTTGGTAAAGTATTAAGAATATTAAGTATTGAATGAAGTGGGCGTGAATTGAGATTTATACTGGGATATTTAAAGAGATAAATTGCTTATTTGGTTAAAAATAATACTACATTTTCTAGGAGCCCTTCGATTAATTTTTTTGCTTGCGAATTCCGAAAGCAGCGTAGTCATCAATATATAAATGAATTTTGAGTAGCAAAAATATGTGGTGCATTGGAAGCTATCCATGTTCTTGAAAGTAATTAAGATTCTTGCGCATAATTATCTATATTTAGTAAAACATTTTTTACATTTCTTTCTGGTTTATGAAGAGATATTGGCAATTTAAATGTTTTAATTTACATCAATTGTAAAATTACAATTATTGCCATATGTCAATGATAGCAATAGTAATTCTATGTGTTGAGTAGCATCTTTATTAATATGTAATACCTCACAAGTATCTTCTAATTTCAGCATTTTGGAATTCTGAAAACCGTATTTCAGTAGCTCAAAAGTTTAATGTATATTCATTATTAGTCCTAAGTTAAGGTATAATCTGGTTTGATCAAATAGTTCCACAGGGTAGTCATCAAAGTTGATAGCTTCATGGGTAGACAATATTGTGATTCAAATTTATTTCGTTCAACCACTTACCTCTAAATTGGGTTTAAAACTGCTATATTACGGTCAAATGGAAAGAATTTATAATTTAAAACTTTATTTTCTTTGTTTATATTATTTCCATACGTGTAACTGGCAATTTTATTTTACTTTGAGATTTCAAATCAGATAAATTCTAAAAGCCAATTTTCAGCAATCACTTCCATTAAATATTATCCTCATAAATAACTGAAAAGCTAAGGAAATGACTTTTGTTTGGATTTGTAAACTGATATCAAGTTTAAATGCTACAGATGAATTAACTTTCGCAGGGAAGCAAAATGAGATTTTTTAGGTGAAAAATTAACAATTCATCTTTGATGCCGTAGTGGCAGGTGGGCGGGTTGCAAGGCAATCGACCACATCTTTAGCACGTTTGGATCCGCCAATCGAACGCTCCAATAACCACGAAGAGCGTCCGCGAAAGCTCCTCTTAACTCTCGACTGAATCCGTAAAATATGCCCTCTTCAAATCTCATTACAATGGAAACAATGGATCGGTCAAGTGCCTTGAGGAACGCAAAATGCGAAAGGCGGGTAAATTTACATCGTCCGATCAGATTAGGGTCTCTGCAGGCTAAACAAACGGATACTCAACTCACTTTCTCTCTTCATCCTCTCTATGAGTGGAGGTTACTGGGCAAGGGAAAATCCATCGGCCGACTGTGATGAAATGTTCCGATAGAACGGGAAGAGAAAAAGCGGCGTATGAGGGGGGATAAGGGTTTTTTCACTCTCTTAGGAACGACTAGTCATTCCATGGGCGAGTAGAGTAAGGGAAGAGCATGACATTGGGCGAGCCATAGCGAATACTCTCTCTCGCTGACATTCGCGTCTTTGACGGAATCCATGAATGAAACGGATGCGCCGAAGAAATATATAGGCGGAGTTCTTGCTGGAATTGAGGTTATCGCGTCAGGGAGAGATGACGATTCGACATCTGTCTCACAGACGATTGTCAATAATTAAATACACCCCTTGGCCGTGAATTGAGTCGATAAAAACGATACGTATTTATCTTCTCAACAAATATGACCTTTGTCATAATGCCAAGGACTCTTTTTCATATGCTCATAAACATAAAAACAGTAAGCAGGACTTACAAGGATCACTCCTGTACGGAGATGAGGTTTTATGGTTACCTGGGACAAATACTATGGCCTAAAATGTACAACTCTGATATGTGCGACTATCTTTCACTCAAGCGGAAAATTTAACGCTTTTGAGATTTTTAAGATGGCTTATACTGTTGATAACGAATTATCATCAAAAGTGATCAATATGGATGAAAGCGTTAAGCATTTTTTTTAAATTTGGAAAATTTTACAGATAAAGATAGAATAAAATCATAAATTTCTTAAAAATTCTAAAATTTTAAATTTTGGCCAATGCAACTCGATGTACAAGTTTTGCTTGTAGAGACTCAAAGGGTATTTAAAGGGTAAAGGGTATTCTCTGTGATTCTATTTATATTCTATTTATTCTCTTTAAGGGTAAAGGGGTAGTTTGAGTCTATCGCCGTTTGAAGTGTGGCTCTCGAAATCTTTTATTTTAAAAATATTGTTTTGATTTTCATGATTTTTTCAAAAATACTTTCAAAGCTGTGGTTTTTGCACTTTGGTCTCCACTAAGAATCAAACCGGGGGCCGTTTTCATCTGAGGCAAACGCAATACCCATACCTGCCTTACGCTATCCGTTATATTAAAAAAAATAGCATGAAATAAGTTATTATGCCTGAATACCTTACGTTAGCAAAATAATGAATACTCTTCAAAGACTTAAAAATTAAAATAAAGTGTGGTATCTACAAAAGACCTTTGTCTTGGATGGAGACTTCAACGCGCGGTAGTAGCCGGATTATGATCGTCAAACGTGCTTCCATCAACAACTCGAAATTGAATTTATTAGTCCATAATTAGATTGTAGAGGATACGGGAAATAAAAATAAACAATAATTTGGTTTATTTTGCATTTCTAATATTTCAGAACTAAACGAGAAATTCCACAGGAACTCTCGGAATTTTTCCGTCAGTCCAGCACGGGACCATGTTTTCTTCCTAATTTCACCCCACGGAATTTTCTATATCGGACATTAATTGAGCTATTTCGGTTTAGAAAGCGTTTCTGGTCAGATAAAAACTTTAAATTTGGTGGCGTCTCATTGTTACCGTCCTAGATACGAACAAGGTCACCTCAGAGCACTTACTTCTACATCTCTTGGCGGTTGAGGAAAAAAGGGCGTAATATCGCGAATCCATTCGACAAGTGCAATTTGACGAAATAAACAGAGTGGAGATGATCGCCTTGGCTATTCGGGGTGCGTCTTCAATCGGAGCGGCGGGGGAGAAAGAATTTCCGGAAATGTATGGTATGGCGTCAATGGAGAGAGTGAACCGGATGAAAGTTTCAGTTCCGTCTCATTCGCACGTACGCTGCATTGAAATCGTTTATTCCTGTCTTCAACTCTCTCCCCTCTCTTTGTCTACCACTTCATAGACGACATCACAATCCCCACTCCTTCGGCTGCACCCACTTCCCCATACTCGGATGCACTAAATGCATTTATTTTCGGGATGGATGACTCATGTCACGCAGCTCTCTCTCTCTCCTTGCTGGCATACCAGCACAGTCGCGTTTCAAATGCTAGAAGGGATTTTGCTCTTGAAAACATTTCTAAGGCTGCGGAAACCGGATCCGCGAACCAATGAAGAAAGTGAATGGATTTATGTCAAGCGTGAATGTCATTATCCTCGATGTGATGCGATTTGTTTTTTCCGTGCGAGGGAATGACCTTTCTAATGATCTTTCGGATTCGCTGGTAACCTTGCACAATCGGATCGGAAATAAATATAGAGAAAACTAAGCGCGGAAAGATAAGAGTCTTAACAGTCATCATACCGGTTTTATTGATTTTTCTCCAGTAAATTTTCTTATGCATAAATAGATCAAAACAGTTTTTGAAATTCGGTAAATGTTTACATCTCGAATTTCTTTTCGTAACTTTTAATTAAATAATAAAATGACCAGGGTTCACTCTGAGCAGTAGGCCTAGGCAGCCACGATATATTTTTTCAAGGGTCGCCCAAGAAATTTGTCAAGGGACCACTATTTATTGAAAATGGATTAAATTTCTTCTTTTTTTCATAAATGAATTAATGATTTTGCATGTCATCCATACACAACGCCGTTGTAATGTAGTGAATGTCATGTTATCAGTAATATTTGTTTACCTTTCAAAGTTTATGATAGTAGGAATTTTTTTTGAGAAGCCGTTTTTGGAAGGGTTCTTCTGTGAGGTATACAAGAGGAGTTTTTTAACCGATGATTCAACATGTGATATGAGTGGAGAATGTCGTATCGCATATTACCCTTTATCGCCTGCTCATTCGAAGGGTATTTCCTCACCTCCTAGCCCAGTTTCATCTTTCGCTCCAAAACTCTCGCGAGGCCAATTAAGAGGATCTTGCCAGTCCTTTCGCGCGAGACAAATTAGATAATTAAAAAAGGAAGCACTCTTCCGAGAAAGATCGCTTTTTTGGTTTAATTACCAAAATAACCGAATCGAACCGGCGTTTGATGGAAGAGTTTAAGGGTCGTAAAAATATCGCTCCGCCAGGGGAGAAAGTTGGTCCCAGATTCTCATAAGCCAAGTGGCTCAGAAAGATCCTCCAGGTGCCTGCGTGTTAAAAAGATCGAAAATATATAATCGGGGAATTGGGAGCAGAGCCCAGAAGAATTCCGTGTTTTCTCCCGGACGATTCTTCCGAAGAATAACATACGAGTAGCGGACTCCGCTACAATACTGTGTTGAAAAATAGAAGGTACAGCTTTTCGAAATTAGAAGAGAGGTGAGATAGGAAAGGGGGTGTGTAAGAGCTTTCTCTCCATATACATATCCACAGCTGTTACCGTCACGGCAGCTCTTTCTTCCCTCCCCTTTCTCCCGCCGTACTTTTAACCGTTCCACACCTATAACCTGGCCGTCGCCATCTTGATGATGAAGGAACCCAACCCGAAACGCACACGCATACGAACATAGAATCTCACGTACAAAAGGGACTGCTTCCACTCCGCGGCTGATCTCATCGAGGACGCCGACCTAGATATTTTTCCCCGGCTAATTTTCCTATACATTTTTTCCGCTCCCCTCTCGATCATCAGTGGATTTTTTCGGCGCGATCGGTAGGCCCGCGATCCGCGGATTCGCCCAATTTTTTCTGCGCACGTAGGCGCGTTTTTACTTCGTCCCATTTGGCCAATTAGGATGTTTTCTTTCCAGCTTTGGTTTCGATGCGTTTCCCTTGTTCGGCTATCGTTCCATCGCCCTCTGTCCAGTTCACCAAGGACACGTCCTTCCATCGCTCTCTCACGTCGACCTAATGAGAAGAAATGCGCTCATTTCTCCACGAAAGTTTATGGTTCCGCCAATCTCTTCCCCGTTAAAGAAAGATTGCGGCGGACGGTCATACTTTGTTAGGTACGTAAACTCTTGCCTCGGGGAGGTGAACGAACCTGGAATTTATATGCGTATTGCGGAGATTCCGAAGATTTCCTGTTATCGTTAATTAGTCGCAATGGCGTACAGTTAACCTATTCGGTATTGCTTCATGATCGATCGGTGGTGATTTGGAGAACCGTAAGAGGTTTTAACAAGGTACTTTATCGATTTTTGACACCAACGTTGAATTACTGGAGTAGAATTACTAACGATTCACAACGGAGTAAGACCCTTAATTTGATGGAATCTTCTTGGAACGTCTTTCTTAAGATATATCTGAAGTGCGTTTCCACCAGGTAAAGTAATTAGAATACTAAAAATGCGTAAGAAGTTACAGGGAAAAATTATTGATTTAATCTTTAATTCACAAATCTCACACATTTCAACGTCATACATCATTTAACCTTCATGCAATAATTTGCCTTAGGAGCACCGAGCAGCTATCAAGTTCGATTACTTTATATAAATAACTGTTTCCTTGTTTAATTGCTTTCCAAACAAATAGCTCTAGAGTTTTGAGAAGTTTCGAAAGTTTCGAGAAGTAAGCTGATAAAAATTAATTTTATATTTAATGGCGTATTTTAAGTATTAAAAATGCATAAAAAATTATGGAAGAATATTACTTATCTTTTCTAATTTAGAGTAAATTCGGATTGAAATGGGAATATTCAGAAATACTGGAGGTATACCAATAAATGGAATATTTTTTTTTTAACTCTAACAGTCTCTCAGAAGGGTGTGCTTGTGAGGAGACGAGGGAAAGAGAGTGAATAAGAATTAATCAGAATTTGCGGAATGATGGATTCAATGGTTAATAATAGAGAGCTGACTAATTTAAATACTGTTATTTTCTTGAGTCACCTAAGATACACCAAATTATGCCTACATCGAGTTCATCCTGTTTCGAAACTCTTTTATACATGCCCTAGATTTTTTATAGCTCTTGCCTACGCGCATTTCTTCTGACCCCGTGGGCTCACTTCGTTTTTACCAAATTGCGAACCGAATAGATTTACATCCCATTGTAGTTCGACTTCCGCATCCTAATTCATTCCACCCAATTTATTGCCATTGTCTTTCGGACCAGAATATCTGGACCGACATTTAAATGTCCCTCTGATTCGATCAACTGCTTTTTTGGTTGAGATGGGTTAGTTATGCTCTCCATCATTTGTTTAATGGGATACATTTTTCGCTAAACACTTCCGTATTCACTCTCATTAAGGACATTAAGCACCAGCGACCTTCTCAACGGGATAGCTTGATCTTGCCTCTCTTGAGGAATGCTGGAGGAGACTAACCCCAAAGATTTCTAGCCAACCCATGCCTATGACGTGCGTTTTCATCCCATCATCAAATATTTCTTTCTTAACTATCGGCTGAATTCTAAGATTCATTGATTGAAATGTCTGTGCTCAACCATTCAATATTCCATTGGAATTACGCCACATCAACGCTTAAGGAATGATTAGTCAAACCAATTCCTTGATAAAGGTGTAGCTCGAAGTTTATGATTTCATTACAGTAGGGAATCTAGACTGTTCCTAAAATAAACTGTGATAAACATCGTGAGCTATGTGAATCGAAAAAGGAGAGGCAGCGGATTCCGATACAGGGGAATAATTAATCGGCGGATAGAAGTTGAGCTAAGATAATCTTCTCTCTCTCTAATCTCTGTCCCTTAAGAAGCTGTTGATCCCCATAACAAACTAAGTAGCTACTGGACGAGATATTATCGTTTATATCATTATAATGAATATCACTTTTATCATACCTGTATTTTTGCCATCACCTTATGATCCCAGGTATTTCTCATTACTTCAGAATTAATTTTGTTGCAATAAAAGACTGTATTGTGATGGTATAGTCACAAAAAATAACCTTGATATTTATGAAAATGAAGTAATTTATGGAAAAACCCTCGAGTCTCAGGTAGTTCCTGCGGAATCCCGGAGGAATTCATATAATAGACCCCTGATTTACCCTTTATCCGACGTGGTTAGACCTGAGTCGGCTTCTCTTCCACCCAACCTCGGAGATAGTATTTTATATTTTATAGACTTAAGAAATATGAAAGAAACAATTGTAAGGAAGGAGGCGAGGAAAAAGATCTTCGCTACTTATGGTTGAAAAAACCCACGTAGAGAGAAGACACCCGCAAAGGAGGAAAAGAAAAACTTATCGATTTTTTTATTCAAAAAGCCTATTTTTAGCGCGGAAAACTTCTACAAATTACACCGTATTTTATTCATTCGATATATACTGGAAACTCTTTATTCGCTTTTCTCTTATTTGATTCCATATTACCATTCCAGTAATCATAAATGATCAATCAAAACACAGTTAAACCATTTCCTTCGTATTTATATTCGTATTGCTTGGTGAAGAACAAGAATGAATATCATGTGAAGAGTTCCTTTAAAATACTTGAATTAATATATGCTAGTTCTTCACAAATTCGATTTCGCACACCTTAGTAAGTTTTTACCTTAGTAATTTTTCGTCCAAGTAGCTTTCTTTGAAAGTTTTTGTAACAAAATTTTACAGTAATTAAATTACTGTAATTTACATAGACGCCTTGGAAGATTTAATACGAATAATGATCAAGTCAATTGTATCCATTTCTTATCTTATTTGGAATAATTGCTGGTAACGTGACTGTTCCACGGTGCTTCATGATAAGAGATTCTTTATTTGTTTAGAAAGAGAAGGGTATAAATTTCTAGCACTAACAAAAATCTACAGTCTATCTATTGCCTTTTCTAAAATACATTTAGATGTACCGGATATGGAAAGTTAAACATTGAGAAAGGCTGATAAAGTAGTTTAGATAAAGATATCGTGATAAAATCAAGAACTCATTATTTCAAAAGCAAAGTAGTATAGGCGTAACGATGAGATAAAAGAGATGTGGCTTTTAAAGGGAAAGAAGACATGCACGGAGATCACATCTGCCCTTAATTCTTAGGAATCTCGATATTTAAATAAACCTCCAGATGGTTTGAGTTAATCGATTTTATTTCGGCGGCTTTTATGATTTTGAGGCAGCCTCTTTTGACTATCATAATTATCCTCAAAATTTGGTGTATCGAGAAAACCCGAAGGAAAAAGATCGTCCGGCAGTCAAACTTCCGGTTAGTCAGCATGCGAGAATATTACCTTGTAATTAATGATCCGAAAGCTATTATGATACAATATACAAGATAGAACTGGGATAGCAAATCAATCACGTTCCTCTTCAAAGTGGCACACGAAACGAAATCCTGAGCACGTCCTTCGAAACTCGTTTTCCTATCAGAATTTCTTGCCCCGGTATGCAAAAAACATATCATCTTTTAAATTGGCCGTCGATATGAGACATTCGGTTGTTCTAACAAGATGTGACAGCATAGAAATTATTGAACAATGATACACTTCTGTAGATATGCAAACATGATATTATCGGTTTCTCATGTATTGTTACATCAGCCGAAATGGAACTGAAAAAATTTTGCATTGATGGAAAATGAATGAACTTAAAATGAAATAATGGAATTAAATAAACTTAATACTCAACTAAATACTTAAACTTGATGATTTCTGTTTCATTTAATAAGACTTTATGGCAGTCTAAGGTGTCATCAGTATCACATTTGATTAGTTCGGAATGAATATAAATTATAATCACAGGTGACGGAATATCACTGCATTTAATTCGATTGTAAACAATGTATCCATAAATGTTCTTTATGAACATTATTTGGATTATTTGGTGACCGTAGGTATGATCTAAATAACTCAATAGCAGGATTATAGGTTATTCTTTTTCACTTCCTTCTGTATCAAGCAGCATATAAAACATACCTACATGTATTTTCCAGTTCGGACATAACACCCTCTTAGTATTCGCTGGTGTCGACTGGAAAACCCCACCAAAACCTCCCGCATGCTGAATGAGTGATTCTTCGGAAGAGTTTGTAGTTTATTTCTTCCTATTGGTACTATGGAAATTTTGAGTGGCACATCCTTTCTTTGCCTTCGTTATTTATTTACCTTAACCCCTTACTGATGAGTTAAAGTGGTTCTTGGTATGAACCCAGAGAAAAAATTTAATGCCTCATGTAACCGTGCATTATTTAAAACAGGGTATATCTAGCGAAAAATTTCGATTAAAATTTTCACTCTGGAATTAATTTTTTCTTTGGAAAGAAGAATTCAACCGCAATTTATCTCGCTATTTTGATAGAGACTTTTTTGCATAGGTTATTTAAAAATATATGGGACTGATTAAAAAAATTTATCGCTTATCAATTTTCTATTTTGTTTCTTTTAATATTTATGATATTTGAGCGTTGAATAAATACATTTAGTGATATGAAATATCCCAAGGAAGAATAGAGATTCCTTGTTGATATGAAATAGATATTGGAGTGCTATTCTTGGATAATAGGCACAGATAATCTATTTTTACTCGATTTTTCCTACCAACATGGGCTAAAATCATTTCTATCACTTTGTCTTCGACAAGATAATAAATTTGTAGAAAATATTGCGGATTGAATTTTGATAAAATCATCTTCAGGTCCAATAAGTTACCCTTCCCTAATTATTTATTTCTGAAACACCTCACAGCCCATCGATCGTTATATTTACTCAAAATGTCTCCCATCATATCTGAGCTCTGTAAATTAGGGGTTGCATCTCAAGTGCATCTCACGGTGATTCGTATTGACCCAACAACAAAAGGTATCGATTGCCTCGGAAGACATTTTCACCCCGAAACGTCCGAGCGGACGATGACGCGATCTTCAATCATGGGTCATAAAACCTCACATCTCACCCCATTTCATCATCATATTTCCTTCTCGCTCTCTTAATTCCTTCACCTACGCGTGCCATAGCGTGCCGCGGACACTGTTTCATACAGCTCCCGATGGATCGTTCCTCTTGGCCGAGTGAGGTTAGGACGTATAATGGGGCGCGGAACCAAGGTTTTCGTGCCGCGTTTTCTGGGCCACAGTGGGCAAAAAGAGAGGCAGCTCTGGAATTTGAACGCGTGGGTCCACCGGCGGCGAAAGATGTGGGGAAAGGGCTGCGAAACCAATGCTTCGAAAGAGGGCGATGTTGAGGGAAGATCTCTCTTTCTCTCCCCCACACGCCGCAGCCTTGACACTGTCTTTGCTGGGCGGAGGATTTGACTCAAGGCCAAGTCCTTAACACGGATATCGACCGCATTGGTGAATCACTCGAGGCGGAAGGTTTGTATTGTGGAACGGACAAGTTAGGCATCGGGGTAATTTCTTTGAACCCTGTCGAAATATTTTCTGAATGATCGAGAGGTTCCTACCTACGGTGTTGCCCTCGCCATCTGACCTTATTGATAAACACAGGGGCATTGTCGAGGTTATGATAATTTTGTCCCTGTTACTCTTTTTAGACATGGGCTCACTCTTGAGGTTTCTGGCCCGAAGATGACTAGGGCAGAACTAGGTTGGTTAAGTCATTGTCTGAGGAGGAGTCGATGGATATAATTGTTTCATGGATGGAATCTAATTTCGTGTGCGTCATGATGTTATTTAGGTTGAATGGAAGCTCGGGGGCGGAAAGCGTGGTTAGAATAGCTTGAATTATTCATTTATACCATGGTTTCATGCTGGTAAATTGAAATACAATTTTATGGAGCAGATAAATAAATAACAAATGTAACTAGAAGGAGAAAAAAGGAACTCGGCGGTCAATGAACTAAGAGATAAAGGTTCTCCAAGCGCCGAAATAGCGGCGACCGTCTAAGGGCGATTACCGGGAAACGGATAATCGTATTAGCGGTCCCAATTCTTTAGAATCCCGATGTACATTTCGGAAACAATGCTTCCATCTTCATAGGGGGTCCAATGCTGAATCATTCTTTTAAGAGGATGAATATAAATCTATAATATATTTTTTTCTCCGTAAAGTCTTATAAAAAACAAACTCAAGCCCCGAAGGCCACCTGTGTAAACCTTTTTCTTTGATATCCTTTCAAAACCCTGAACTCCAGCTAATAACTTTTGAGAAAGGGGTCCTTTCCAAGTGTGTTTTGATACTGAAAAGGATAGAAAATATTTTCTAAGTCTCTATACTCCTGCCGAACTGAAGAATAACTCAATTCCATTCCTATTGAGTTGTATAATACCCATTAAGAATAGGAATAACTTCAAAGGTTGCTACGGAATCCCCTGAGGAGCTAGTTTCTCATAGGAGCTATTAATCATAGATAGAAGCAGTCTTCGGATTGTCAGAAATAATGGATAGCTCGAAGAAAAGATGAACAAAGGAGAGCCATTTCGTAAGATCCATGATCATTCTTGGGACTCTTAACTAGTGAAAAATGATTTTTCTCGGTTTGTTTGATGGGTTACTAGAAATGTAGGTCTACCTATTAAAAGTTCGTTAGTTCGTAAATTGCCGAGGGCCTACACATAGAGAATGCAGTTGCTGATTTCACGAGCTGGTTCCTCCGCGATCCCTAGGATATTAGACAATGATGAATTGAGTAATTATGGGGCTATAAACTATGTGCAGTTTCCCGCAAATTGAATTGGATTATTATTGTTGCAATTCAATGTCTTCCTAAAAATATAACTAGTACTTGGACAATATCCCGGAATGCTTATCTATGTCTGATTGGCCAGAAAGATATCTCTCGAATTCATAAATGCTGAATCATAGTAGCTTGGCAGTTTTAGATCTAAACTGCTCCATGATAGCGGAGATTATCTCGATAAAATTCCTCTTTCACGAAATATGCTGCACAACAGTGGCCTATTCAGAAGTGGTTTTGAGGACTTCGTCCATGGGGATAATTATTTAGACCTGTATAAAAGAAAACAGTCCTGGGCATAAAAATGTTTAATTTTCTGAGCATGAAACTCAAAGGTCACGTACAGAAGAGTTATTATTCGTTTAGAAGAGCAGAATTGAAATAGTTTTTCCTTTAGCCCCCCCCCCCAAAAAAAAACACACAATGCCATTTTTTAATTTTCTTAAAATTCAAACAAAAATTTCGTCCGTCCATGTTAATACCAATAATGCCAACAGCGAATTCTCAGCGATAGAGAATAACTAAGAGTCTGTCTTATTCATCATCATAGAGATACTACACTTCAGTTGTATTTTTCTTTTTTCAGCTAGTTATATACTCGAAAAATCGAAACAGCTGTTGATCACATAAGCCGCCTCCTTCAAATGACACCTTTCCGAAGAGTAATGATTCTCACCAATGCACCTGTGCTTTCACTAATTCACAGAGTTCTTTCACTAACATGTTTCATTACCACCTGCCGTCAACACTGAGTCAGGAAGCCTTTTTGTTATGCAATGATATATTTCCTTTCTCGCATAGATTGCTCGCGTGACTCTCGCGTGCTTTTCATCAATGTTCATCTCAAGTTCATAATTGCCAACGATCTTCAATCCTCTTTAATGTTTTACTGAATTTATCTCCAGAAATTCCAGAAATTCATTTGAATATTTGGAAAATGTGTTAATCTCCTTATTTTCTGTGGTACAGTATCTAAGATTTGTATATTTCGTGATCTCATGAGACTGAGAATCATTTGAATCAAATCTCTTCGATCAAATATATTTGATTATCATTTAGGTGCATATTAATTATGGGCTCGTTTATGTCGTTGCAATGTTTCGTGTAACTTTACCTTTTGGGTATTTTAACATCTTTTTTAAAATTATTTTTGACGTCTTTTCTTTATTATGGATTTTTCTGCGGAACCATTTTTTTCGTTTGAATTATTTACAGTTATCAATAGTCAGTAAAGATTATTCTTTTGTCCACCTTCCACGATTATTTTTAAATAGACATTTTGATTTACTTTTGTCTTCGTTAGATATCACATTCTATTTTTTATAACATATTATTTTTTTAGAAACGCATAAGATGAGAGAATCAAGTCTATCTTCCGCTCTAATGAAATCATACATATCTCTGTATGCATAATAATGATAATCATGATATAACACACGCATATAAAAATGTGTGTTAGTAGGACAAAAATGCATCCCTCAATGATGCAAAAATACACCAGTTTTCAATAGGAATACCATCCATGATTAAAATGTATATATAACGTTCACCATCAAGGACTTTTCAACAGCCGGAAGAAAATCCACAACAAAACGGGAGGAACACTGACCCTTCCAGCTCCTGGTCTTTCCACTCAACCCCTTGGCACACAATACATTTCCACGCTCTGTGGCCACCCTCGATCCCGTTATACAAAACAGACTGGAGAGAGCGGAAGGGAGAGTGAAGGAAGACTGAAAGGTGAGAGACTGAGGAGAACCCAACCATGGGGTGGGATACGAAAAAAAAGGAATGAGGGTGGAATTTTTTATATCGGATTCTCCACCCGACTCCCACATCCTTGAAGGCCTTCGGTTTTTCTCCACCCAACCTCCACTCTTACTTTCCGGATGTGAGTTCCTCCGCCTTTCCCCCTACACCCACACCTTCAAACCTCCCTTGTCCTCCTCCTAACTTTCTCCTTTCCCGGAGTTGTCTCCCTGTGAATCCATAATCGATTTTCACTCTTACTCGCTCTTTCCGAGACTTCATAAGCGCGTTGATGACGAATGTTGCGTCCTGTCGTTTTCTCAATCAGTTGAAAGAGAAAAGAGGCTACTTTTTGTCGTTGGGACGTGCGACGATGGCGACGTGGGGATTCCCGCAGAATATAACTTTCTCGATCATTCCGAGCCCCCATCCGGATGCGATGAGGAGTGCGTCATAAGCGGAGAAAGTGGAGTTTCTGCAACGGAGGTGTTTCCGGTGCTTTTTCCCTTTGTCGTAAGGAGTTCAGAAAGGGGACGAAACTGAATCGGTGGCTTACTAAGTCTTCGTCACATGCGATGTTTTTTCCGTTTTGGGTTGGAAGGATACTGTTAGGCTGCGTGTGGGAGGTAGTGGAAAATCCTGGAGAATTTCGTAACTAGGTTGCATTCCGGGCGTTCTTGGACTTTTATTTTTCGAAATAATGGCTGAAAGACAGAGCTCATGTGGGGGTAACATCCGCATGCATTGAGTTCCTCCTCGTTTACCTTCTTTGGCGGATCATAGTAATGTGCTACGATTTAAGTTGTTCATTACTGCTCTCAAACCCTTTTGTTTATTACTGCTCTTAACATTCCTTAATAGTTGTCCACTTTCAATAAATTTTATTGCGAATTATCGGGAAAATAATTTCAGTACCAATAAAATGTGCTAAGGTTATCTTTGCTCAGAAAATGAGAATTGTTTAGCACGAGTTCCTTGTAGGATATTTCAATCGGAGTCATTTAGAAGATCTGGATGATTTTGATAGGTTAACCAAGACGAGTATTTCAGTAATAATTCTTTATTTTTAATACATATATATATATATATATATATATATATATATATATATATATATATATATATATATATTGCTTTATTGTCTGGGCAGTATTAAAAGGAATGTGAAAAAAGTATTTTGGAAAACTTGGAGGAAAGCGGAAAGAAAAACTGGAGGAAGATTTGACTTAGCATTAGTTATTTACTTCATTGAAAATATTATTTTACGAAATGCATCATTCATGAAACTAAATTTTTAACTCGATAATAAATCTTATTTGAGGATTATTTATTTAAAAAATATGTTCTCGTAGCGTTGTTTATGTATCGCTTTAGCTGCTCGTACGTTTTTTCTCCATATCAATGTTCTGTTTTTGTCTTTTATGATAATGTAATTTTCATAATTATCCTTCATGAGATAATTGCTGCATGTTGTACTTCTTCACAGAAGTTTATTTTCGTATTTTAGTTTAATGGTTCTCCAAAAGTGGTGGCTACTAAATAAGAAAGAAATTTTGGAGCTCCGTATAAATATCAACGGACAATCTACAAAAATAGTCACCAACTTCATTTCATCAAATCAAAATTCATTTTATCTGTGAACATCGTTTGAATAAATTGAGTAAAATTATTTTGATGCACGCTAAATTGAGTTATTGAGGGGGTAGGGAAATTATATTTTATAAAATTAATAAGGGTGTAGCGGTCGGCGGTAAGTAACAAAAGGTGGACTGTTGGAAAACAAGGTTGTTGATGACTGGTATACACCCTAAACAACTTTCATTCTTAAATCATAAAATGAACGCTTAAGCACAGTTCTTCGGTATTATAAAATAGGAAAACGCATCTAAAAACGTTAATGGAAGCGAAGGGATCTGGATATCGATCCTTGATTGACAACTATGTTTGTTATTATCGAAATTTCGTCCCTTACCGTGGTCGTCTCAAATTAAAATTGATTTCGTTGATACCATAAAATATGGAAACTAATTGCTCTCTATTGCTGATAAATGTAAATAAAATATTCTTTAGACTCCTTTTCGCAATCCACAAAGGAGTGTTTGATAAACCTCATCCTGTTTAAGGTAGAGAAAGTTTTTTGAGTCAGGAAAAGCATATGAGTCAGAGTGATTGGTGGTGCATATTAAACGGGAACATAGGTGGATAATACGGGAGGAATTGAGACAGGGTAATGAATTGTCATGGATTTAAAGAAGCTTAGCGTGACTAGTATTCAGGGGTGCTTGCTTTGGGTATGGCAGAATTGAACGGATGTTATATGGAAATGATGTGTGGTTAAAATAGAGAATTCAGGTAAAAATGTTAAAGGAGAAAATGTTACGGTAAATATGTCATATGTGGTATGAAAAGGAAAGAAAAGGGGTGGAAAAATTTAATGACTGTGATCACCCTAAGTAAATAAAACTAAGGAAGACGATAACTGAGTGAACGTGAAGTGATGAAAAGTAGTGTGAAATTTTCTGAGGAGAAAGATGTACTAAGGAAAATGTGGAGGGATGTTCCAAAGAAACGAATCCAAACGTTGTAGAGAAACGGAGAGTATGATTGAAATGTTCGTAAGGACATACTCTAAACCATTCTTTAGATAGAAACTGATAATGGTTTTCCTGAATATTCGAACGAAAATTTCTTCAGTATTAGTTTGCTTAATTTGCAGGAAAACTTAAAGTGATCTCTTTTTTCTTTGGCATCTTATCGCTCTTGTCCCGATTTGTTATCAATAAAATATCGTTACCGTGACTCTGAGTAGATCACAATTTATGAGTTGTGTTACTACATGGAAAATATTGATTTGATATCATTCAAATAATAAGCATTCAAAATAATCATGGAGACAATTATTCAAAATAATCAGGAAGAGTCGAATGAAAGCGATTTCTCATTCTGATTAATCAAAATTTATTGTCAATTTTCTCTATTTTCTGTACTACCATCATAAAATAATTCCACTAATATGAAATTGATAATAAATTTACTTTATAGATGACATAGATGAATTAACTGTCCAAAAATAACTTGATGGCGTTAGAAGGTATCTTTGAGCTTATTGGTTAGGGAAATCTCGATTTAATACCTTAATAAAATTATTGTAGGTAAAGGAGAAATTGGCCTACTGTATATCTAAACTTGCAATTTTTTGACAAGGACAGTGGAGCTGCTGAATCGTATTCGATTTTTACATGGAAACTTTTCACGATTTTCGTAACATTATAACTTTTTGGCCACCGTTTTTTTTTCGTGACGAAAGCTTGTTTTCAGTTGGAATAGCCTTCGTGCTACTGCACGCTTCCTTGAGTCGTTAGAGCTTCTCGATAAGGAACTTCCATAAATTAGTATCCAACTCTCTAGAACAGATGGTACACATTAGTTCGCATATAATAAGATATAATGGAGCCAAGTCAGGAGTTCGGAAAGCAGATGTGTATCAAGTTGCTTGGGTTCTGCCTCCACTCATTCCTAACCCTCGTTCAATGAAAGTACCGTTATAGCTTTCCCTACCTTGTAGGACTTCCGAAAGAAGTAAAAAAATCGCCTTCTTGGATTCATTCATTGAGAAGCTCCTGTTCGAACTGAATATCGTGTTTCATGTTCCCTAATTTCCTTTACGAGCGGTTTAGTCTTGAATATTTATTTTCGAAAAGATAGGAAGTGGAAGAGTTTAAGGAATTTTTGGAATATTATAGTCTCTAATACTTACCCTTTTCCCAGGACGAATTAATGTCCCAAAAAGAATAGCGACGAAAAAATATTTTCAACGTTTTACATGTCAGCAAAATTTTTTGCTATAAATTTAATCAAACCAAAAATTGTCTCGTTATATTTCGTAAAATCTTCAATAACTCAAATTTGAAAATAAAAGTTGCGAAATAAGGAAAAATATAAAAAGCGAATTGCATTTACTATACAACCTTTATTATGTAAATGAATCCTAAATTCTTTCAGCTAAAAAATCATCTGTTATATAAATATATAGAGCGATAAAGAGCGTATAGCATATTATCATTTATTTGAAAAATATCCAACCAAATTGTATGCGTCAAATAAAAATCATTGGAGGAATAATAATTCCACAATTTTCTATTAGCATTTATTTGATAGTCACAAAAATAATAATTTGCATATTAAATACAAATGACAAAAAACGCAAGTTGGAGAAATCCAAATAAATTAATGACATGGAAAAGAATTGACAGGACCAATAAGAACCCTGGTCTTATAAGTAAGACTATTTCAAACCTCCGTATCCCTTCTTCCTTGGTATTTTTCCTAGGTGCACACCTTAACTTTTAAAATCACCTATAACCCTTTCCTCAAGTAGGAAGTTGATTTGAAAATTAATTAGTATTATAGCTATGGTATATTTCGCGTTCATTAGTTCAGGTTTTTGTCGAAAATTTACAGCAACCTCGAGGATATGCATTATTTTTATCCTCATATAAATGCATTCATAAAGATGTGATCTATTAATTTCTACAATGTTTGCTGGCTGTCATCTGTAGATCAGGAAGACTTTATAGCAAGAAGAATATTATCGGGATGTAACTTACCTATTGAATTGTTCACCAAAATATTATATAAATTTTTCTATCGATGATATAGGTAAATTAACATTTGTTTATCGAAGACTTCTTTCATGTCTTTGATATAGATCATAACTTCTTTATCTTGAGATACGATGATATTTATAAATCAGAAATATATAGGCGTTCCGAAGAAATTTATTAATTGTCCGACATCGACGAATATGTTTATATTATTCCTAAAGAAAGACTACAATAACTTCATATATTGTATTTCGAGTAAAAATCGACTGAAATGTATGGAGCCAAGGAAATATTTTAAGTAAGAAGATTTTGAATATTTTGATAAGTGAATCGGATGTTCTTGTTTTAGTAATTCACATTCATATAAAAATTGCATGTTTCATGAGGAATCACCTTAATGATTAACTAATTCCGGTAGATTTATTTCAAGTAATACCCGTAAGCTGTGAAAAGGCAAATTATTAATTAAGAGGGTTCAAAATAGATATTTTTCAAGATGTATGACCCGCAGCTTTTAAGTTTTATATGTTAGAACATTGTAGCGGTATCTTCGTAAGATTTTTATAATTGGTTTTATATGAAATTGAAAATTATTTGTGGATTCTTGCAGCCATGAAGTTGTAATTAATCGACATTCATTTAGATTATAAATCGTCAGTTACAGTTATGAACTAGATTTTCTAGAAGTTCAACTCATTTATTGGACTATATCTTGTCATAAAAGACTTAAAATATCCACTTATCTAAGTTTTTGATGTTCAGAATCAGACTTAAAAATTTCATTAAGAATTGTTGTTTAGAGGTCGTTATGTGAGATGATATTTTAATAGAAAAGTTCACCCGCTCCGACTTTTAATAAATCTTTTTCCTATGAGTGCGTTTCACAATCGTCCACATGAGTGCGAGTTCACGATTCATGACTCACCCTGATTTCTAAAAGCTCGAGTTGCTTCTCATAGAAATGAAAATTTGCAAATTTTTGCTTCAAGTTTTCACATATGTTTCCGTATGTGTGCACATCTGCTGCAATAACTCTCACTCGTCTAATTCCTTTATTTTTAACGGCTAACACCATTAAAGTGTGTGCAAGAATATGTGCACGGAAGCTATGCGGGTACAGCATACTTATATCACCTCACCAAAGAAAGATAATTTATATCTGTTGAAGTCTCGTGGAAAATTGTTCTATTTTTAGCCTCCCAGTTTCAGTCACTATGTCATATTTATTACCGAAATAAAAGGCACTTAAGACATTCCTACACATTCTTTATCTTGAATTCTGCTTCTTTGTATATGATGAAAATCCATGAAACTGCTGCAGAAGTTTGTGAAAGCTTTCGAGTCCAGAGTACATCCGAAAAAAGATATTCACTCCAAGTAAAGAAGTAAGCATTATTTGTCGTAATTCACGCTAAAAACTGTTCTAGTCTGTCTAGTAGACTTAAAATGATGATGGATAGAGAGGAATCTTGACTTGGTTTTTGGAACCCAAATGAAACAATTTTAGCTTAAAGATATTTTATTTCTGAAGTGAAATTCAGTTGATTTGGAAATTGATTCCAACTTAAACCCTTAAAAGCATCTGTTTTTTCTAAGTTGTTCTGGAATTTCGTTTGATAAATTTTGGGATTTTATGGTTTTTAGGTATATATTAATTAGTATTATCCGTATTTTGAGTAGTGTGCTTGATGAAATGTATCTGTAGAATGTAGTAAAGTTAATTGATGTAGTCTGGATGCTTAAAATTTTATTCATTGAAAAGTGGCTTCCAGTTTTTGCTTATACTAACACACCAAGATATTACCGCCTAATGGGCGCCGAAATGCATCGGGCTGAACTTGATTAGAGCAAAAATATTTAATTTCATTGCATTATCACTTTATATTAATTATGTGTAAAATAATTTCTATTAGAATCGTAATACGCGACCCCAACACCAGCATAAAATATATCTGATGATCCTATATAGTAGAGAACGGCCAAATATCAAATCACCTCTAACAACATTAATCTATGTGCAATTTTTTACGTCCAATACGATACTGCCAGAAATCAAGCAGGAGTTCGTCTGCTCGATTTCAGTCATCTATTATCATTCCCAATGTCGGACGACCCACTTTCTCGAATACCCGCCTTATTTTGACTTCGACGAGAGTACCGTTGCAATTTCAACACACCCTTCGGCTGTCATCTTCGGCGAAGGAATATACTCGCGAGCATATGTATGTGCAATTTCTCTTTCCCTGGTCATTCCCTCGGTGGGTGTATTTTCTGCCATTTCGATCGCTGACGTTACCTAGTAGAAAGTTCTGCCATATTTTTTTTCAGCTCCAGTACTTCGTGTAGCTCTTTAAGTAAAGTTTAAACGTTATTTCATTGGTTAATATTGGTAACGTTTAGTGTCTAAAAACTTCTTAGAAATTTTATTTAAGGGAACATCTTTCTTTTTTTGGATGCATAAGCTGATAAATTTGCGTGCTTGAGGAGATGACACCTGTTTTCTAATTTAGTAATTTGGTTAAGTAATTTAGTTGCAGTATCTATATGTACAATAGAGTTTTTAATTTAATTTTTCAAATTTTTGTCTTGATCTTTAGCCTATAATTAGTGGTATTTTGTCTGAGATCTTTTGGTAAGGCTGTGAGGAGCTTATTAATTGGAAATACAATCATCATAGCACACTGAAATACACTTTATAACCAGTTCTTCATCATAAATGATAGCAGTAATCGAAACCATAACGCTTAAGTTTGTTATTTCTTGTGCGGAAATTTCCGCAAATTTTTAAGTAGAAAACTCTTCACGGAAGTATAAGGGAACTTCGGGTATTATGGAATACCACTTAAATTTGAGGAAATACCGCTGCTAGATATTGTTTAAAATTCCACACCGAATGCAATATCAAACTATAACTGACTGTGATTACCTATTTACAATCAAATATTATTTTGCGACAATTCATCACATACAAAAAAACGCCAAGAAACGAAATCAGCTAAGGGGGTATTATAAGATTTTCGGGCGATAAATACATGGGATAGGGGGTTGAAAGTAAATAAAACCAGCAAAATTCAGCAAATTACCGATTTATTGATAAATATATAGCAGGATTCTAGGTACTCAGCCAATATGGCTCATTTAATTTGCACAAAGCACAAATCTAAGGATCTATCTCTGCGCCACCACAAGCAAGGTGAGCGCACAGATAGGAAACAAATCATTTCATTCAGATCTCTGCGCTGCTATTGGAAAATTAATTTCCACAGCAGAACAGACATTCAGCGAGATCTTTATGGCTCGAACTAAATTTCCATGAAGACTTTTAGATGAATAAGAAACAGATTCATCGGCAATAGGTCTTACTTTCACAGCATTTTAGGGAGAGAAATACTGGTATTTCATATTACCCGACCAACCATCTTAGAAAAAAAATAACCCTTTGTTTACTCGAATGAGTAGCGAGTAAAAAAGCAGCATTATAGGAGTTTAGTATTTGGTTTAATATTATATTTACTTCCAGTGTAAGAAGTTCACTTCAAGTAATAGGTAGACATTATAGAAAACTGAAAATTTCCAGACACAAAAAAATCTTTATTTGCATAAAACGCCCTGATTTCGGCAGACGAATGACATCCTCTTAGGGGTGCTCTGCCAACTCACTGATTTAGTTTATGATATTGCCTCGGAGACAGCAATTGACCAAAAAGAAACTTTAGTATTCCATATTTTTCGATTATTCAATTATACCCTAAGATCTTCAATTACTTATTAATAGATTGATTCCCTGATGGCATCATTTACATCTTATGATAACATTTAGAACTTGTTGAAAGCACTTTGAATGGATAATTTCTTATACTTATTATTTTTAACTTGCCATGTATCAACTATTGAATTCCCCCGTCAAAAATTAATTTAATTAATAGAAAAATATATTATTATTATTATTATCGCATACAACTGGAGTTATGCCAAAATTCCATATTAAAAACATTAAGGATTAATGTAAATGCATCTGCCATATGATGTCATTAACTGGCATACAGGAGTCTATTTAAATAACCATTTTATTAATTCAAACCTAGTTCATCAGAATGGCCGAGTGGTTAGAGTGCCTAGTTCCAACTTCCGAAATCCAAACTTTCCGAAGATTAATCCAAAAGTTTATCCTCAGTGGTTCGAATCCTGTTTAGGGAATTTTTTTATTCAGAAAATTAATTTACAAGTTTACTAAGAAACTTCATAAGGAGAAGCTAAGAAGTTTCCATAGCTGGCTTGTTTTAATTAAGCAATTCTCTACTCGGTTACGCAATTGTTTATTTTAATGACGCACAATTAAATTGATATATAGGTATTCATAATTACTTTATAATTCTCGTATGTCTATAAAATGCATATAAAGTTTACTTTAGATATAATTTCTTCATACATAACGCATGACCACGGCTTGTTTATTTCAACAAAATCCTCCATCCCATAATTTTTAAATGATTTAATGAGATACTTATATCTTATTTAATTATCCGTGTGTCTTCATACGTAACACTTTTAGACGTATGGCAGGGGAGGCGCGCACTCTATTTCATTAATAGACTTTTTTTAAATTCATGCTAGAACCAACTTGCTTTAGCATTTATTTCTCTTTACTCACTATATCATCTCGGCCTATGTAACATGGATTTTTATATATATGTATTCTAAGAATGCATAAGCTCGGAGTCAACAATCGTATTCGTCCTCAAGAGGTATAGTTATGTACAACCGCAAAATCTCGCGAAATTTTTGTTTACTTTATCAAAAGTCTCTCAATTTGGAATCCAAAGCAACTATTCACGACAAAATAAAAATCTTTATTCAATTTCCATTCTTTTGATACTTATGTAGATTACGTAGGCCATTATTTATAATTTAACTATGCAAAAGAAAAAACATGTTTGCAATCGATCAAAATGAACTTTACGTGCAGTTCTTACGAGAGCATTTTCGAGTCATCCAGAGTTGAAGCAAGGATACTATTGGTATAAAACTATCGATATATGTTAGGTTACTGATCTTCTAATGAATCTTTAAATTTCATATTTCGGTCTTGCTGGGAAGTGCGTGGAATTAATGTTCCAATATTTCTCCCATGTATCTCTTACGGGAGTTACTGATATCGGATGGATAAATAATACACAATGGTGCTTATTATATGAGATACTTATTATTTTGAGCTTTATTTGTAATTGTATTATATACTTATATGGAAAATACTAAATTTTATTTTACAAAACGCGTTGTCGATTCAAAGGATAATGACTTTCATATAAATAATATTGTAAGTCATTAAGATTCATGTGAGTAGAGTATTAACTTTTTCAACTGCAAGGAAACGCTATGGGAAAACCCAAGTTAGCTGGTTTTGTTGCTCTTAGTACTATGATCTACTCTAACAGGTAATCCTAGTGTCAGACACTCTTAAATAATACATAGTCGTGTAACATAAAAAAATCCTGGTGCCTGAGGAATATCACGTAATACTGGATTTTTTTGTTAATGAACCTTAATAATGGCACCCATTTATGGTCACGAAAGAAATGGTCGCTACTGCATTTCATCTCATTTCAGTTTTGGAGAACAAGCCCCACGGCAACTCAATCAGAACGTTGTCAACGTATGGTTCCGAAATGATATCTGGAACGTGGGAAATGGTAACGGTAATTGTGGGAAATGCGAACCGCGGGAAAGAAAAGAAATGAAAAAGAGGAGACGAAATATCCAAGGGCAAAATATTCAGGAGAGCCGGAGATGGTTCATTGTCAAGGCCGGTGAGATTTGAGAAAGTTCAATACATTTTATATTGAGAAAAAATCCATGCCTTCTAATGGAAGTTTCTAATAATTCAAAATGAAATACACGAGATATAATTCAAGAAGAAATTGTGTTTGCGAGTCTGATTCTTGTAGGGCAATCCCAGCGATGCAATGGACGTTTCCCATAAACGATAATTCAAGATTATCCGTTGTAATTCATACCGAGGCATTCTTGATAATTTTTAAATACGGACCAATTGACCATGGGAATAAATATTGATAACTATGCGTAATGACCACCTAAAAATAAGAATGATCCAGGAAGATGATTATATCCGGTGATAAAGTAAAGGCAACTTCTATTCGTAATATAGTAATTTTTCTATAATTCGAATTTATTATTTTTTATGTTTATAATTAATTCAAGAATGTGTTGCATATATTTCTTAATACTCTTGGTCTTCTAGGTAATGAGATATAAAACGTTTTGCTTTTTCTTTTAGTACTTTTGGTTCCTACTATTTTATATTCTCGTTCTAATAAAGTCTCGGTGACGGTTGTGTCGGTTTTTAACATGTTTCCGGTCATTTTTTCTGTTGTTTAGGTAGGTTAGAAAAACTGAAAGAGTATAATGTAATATACGGAGACTTTAATTATATAAATCATTTATACGCAGCTTTTAAATTAGTAATGTTGGACACACTAAAGCAAAAAGAAATAAATTCAGACATTCAAAGTTAATTAGCACTTAGATAACATTTAACATTTTAAGTTAGTTAACACGTCCAAATTTTTCCTTTTTCAGAATTTGTAGTAGTAGTAGGTTTGAGGCGCTTCAACCTCAAAGGTTATTTGCGCCATTTTTAGAATTTAAGTCCTGGGGTTGTACCATCATCGTTTGTTGATCTTAGTCACAGAGTCACAGGTAATTTACACAAAACATTTACGTATTTTCGCCCATAATTGGGTTGTCAATGGTAGCAGTCAAAGCTCATGAAGTCTCCGGGATGAGAATCCTTCGTACGTCGCTGAAGCGTGCATTTTCTTGGGTTTATTCCTGGTTTCTCGAAATTCATTGAGGACGACAGCATACCTGGCCAATATGCTGAGAAGTTTTGCGCGATTGCGGTTCGAGGCGTGATCACACTGAGTATCAGTGCGACACTTATTTCCGCTCCAGTCCCGCTGCCTTTCGTGTTCCGCAGAGGAAACGGGAAACATCATCATTTCTCGATCGTGATGCCATCATTCCATATCTGGAAAATTACGAGGATCCAATTTCGCCTCACGCGGCTGGAAAAGGAAACTATCCGGCCACTTTTGTGCAACAAAATCTTCCGCTGTTTTGTGCGCATCTCTGTTTCTCCTCTGCAAGATGTTGCGGGAGGTTCTCGAGCACGGTAATTGTGCCAACCGGTCGCGCTGGATCTCAGAACCAGATTATTTCTCCTCATCTTCGCTCTCCTCTTCCTCTTGTCTTCGTATTCCCATCGACTTCGCGATGGATTTTTGAGTCTTGATCAAGTTAGGAGTAGGTCACAGCGTCATTCGCCCGATATAAACACGGGCGTCTCCTTCTGATATCAACGCATTGCAAAAGGTGACAATCGTGTTTTCGAACATCGATTGAGTTGTTTTAACCTCACGTTTTTCGACGAACAGAGTACTCTGACAAAGAAACATTTTCATTTTGAATAGGATAATGCTTTCAAATATCTACTAATGGAATATTTCTCGATTGTCTTGGAGAGAAAAAATTGAAGCCTCAGTTAATTGTTTTTCAGTTTTTTCACCATTGTTTAATATAATGATAATAATTAAACGTCTATATTTGGGCGGGGTTCAGACTAAAACGTCTCCTCTTATACCTAACCCTTTAGGAATTAACACGTGAAAGAAAGAGAGCGTGAAAAGGTGCGCAGTAGAAAACTGAATAGTGGGTTTAAAAACTTAAGCTAGTGCTTAGAAAAAAATACCCAAAACAGGCAAACACCCACACAAAGGGGTATGTGACAAACCTGTTAAACCTTTAGATAAAAAGAAACGAAAATTTTACGGAAAAGGCAGAAAGGTAAAAGAAAGAAACATTATATGCACTCTTTAAATTCCAAATTCAATAGAAAATACGTTTCACTAAAAAGAAATAATGTTAACAAACAGAAAATGAATATTATGAAGTAACAAAATTTGCTACAAAATATGTAAGAAAGGAAAAATGCTAAGAAGAACAGGAAAGAGATGCAAAAATTATAAACTCGCTTGCAGTTACCGAATTTGTCATTGACCACTGATAAAAAAGTAGTAAATAAATAAAAAGGTAGTAATAAAGTAAATTTTGTTTTATTTTTTGGTTGTGAGATGGAACTAATGAGGTAATCATCCTGGTCATTCCTTATTAAAAGTCACAGAAAGTGCTATTCACAGCGTCGTTGTGCTAAAATTATGTAAAGTTTATCTAACACAGCAGTCTGGCTCACGAAGAAAGCTGAACTCCCTCACTCCTCATCCTACTATATTCCCTCTCCATGGCTTTTGTGGCTATGGAGAGGGAATGGGGAGGTAGGTGGAGGGATGAGAATCTGACCGATCTCAGGGATGAATACTGTACAAAAAGATACTTTCAAAATATAATATTATTTTTTCTCTCTTTTCGTTGATGTTAAGAAAAGAAATTCTAACTGGATTCCAACCACAAATTAAGAAGTAGATCTGATTAGAAAGGGCCTTTATCATGCTCTAAAGGGCCCTTGTCGATTCCGCCATCCATAACCTCCCTCTCCATTTCTTCATATCTCTGAAACCTCAGGGATATTATGATATCATCTAAATACTTTCTCCTTTTCCGGCTCAGAGATTTACATCTGAGTTTAATTTCTAAAAATATATTTTCCTTTAATTTTGTCAACAAATTATGGTCTGTTATAGCTTTCTTTAGACTTCTGCATTCTTGTATTTCCTTCAAAACTTTACCGGTCTTTTTCTCTATCTTCCCGTACTGCTTAGTCCCGCACAAAGCATCATCTACGTTGCTCTCAGTATATCCTTTTAAGTATTTTTCTATCGTTTAACTCGCACATCCAGATAACATTTCGCAGATTTACAAGTATGTATGCATATACTTTTATACGTTCTTTGTATTTTCTTTTCTAAAGTTCGTTTGATTTAGAACTATATAGTATCTGATTCTTCAATTGCGATCGAATATAGTTTGCAGCGATAACAATGTGCAATTTTTCTACTAATAAGAATTCAGTTCAATTCAAATTTAATTCAATTAAATTTTAATTCTTATGGCGCTACCTTGATTTTTATTTTTATTTCATCCTGAAAATGCCGAATTATAAAGTTACTATTCATCATCAACGAGAAGAGGTCTTAATATTAAAAATAATGCGCCTTTTAAGAGGTTCATTCTCAAATGAATATGGGATTCCGCGTATTTAAATCACACTTCTTTATTTTTCTGAGAGATCTCTTCCTGAATCACAATCCGAGAAGTTTCTTAGGTGCGTCAAATGGTGATGGGTTATTGAATCTATAGAATGTAGCACAGATGAATAAAGACGTCGTAAGGTATGAAAGTTTACAATGCGAGAGTAAGTAAAATGCTTCTCATGATTTCACAATCCAACTCATTCATTTGTAAATAGAGCCATTTTCCCAGAGCGGAACTCAAGGACATCTGGAAATGGAACGATTATCATCTGGCTACAGTCGTGGAATATTTATGAGTACAAGTTCATGGACAGCGTAGACTGAATAAGAGAACAGGTTTTGTAAATGAATTAATTTAATTGTAAGTATCACAGTATATCGCTATATTCCACTTAATAAAGTAATCTAGATAGAAAGTTTAACATTACAACCCAATTCACTAAATTTCATTAAATTGATCCGCGATGAAAATTACTATGATTGTCGTCCAAATGTATTTAGAAATATAAATAGGAATACATTTGAGTAATATGTAACCTAAAGAAATATAGTATATAATTTTATCACATGATATATTTATAGAAGGGTTTCGTTGATAATCTGAGAAACCTCGATCAACTTCGTGATTTTCAAACTTATTATAAAATAGGAGGGCAGAAAATTCGTCGTATCATACACTGAAATAAGTGAGAGTGTGAGTAAGAAATGAAATTTATTTATAGATGCTCATTTACTAATTTGCTTTACTATTCAGAGCATTCTCAATCACTACCGAAACATTCCGTCATAGATAGTGAATGATTGTCTCGTCGAATTTTCTGAATAGTTCTTTGCTTGTAAACCTAAAGCGATTTTGACTGTTTTAACCCTTATTGAAGTTATCGATTCGTCGTATTACTTCTGTGTCTGATTGGGATTATATTCTGCCATAATCTTTCACAAACAGCTATTTTTATTGGCAAGGGCGATTTGTGGGACGTCAAAACGCCTAAGGTGGCACCTACATTTATCAGTCATGGACGTCATAGCTTTACCATGAACCTGCTTGCCTCTTCATCTCTCCAGAGGATGTTAGTCTGCCCGTTCTTTTATGCCTCTTTCCTACCTCATTCTTTTGCTTTACTGTTTTACAATTCCAGTTATTTCGCCCTTATTTAATCCATCTTAGATTAACCAATGAGATAAAGGAGTAACTTTTTGGGCAAGTAAAGTTTCTACACGTTGACAGATTGAAGAAGCTCATTAGTCTATTATAAACAATATTTTTCTGGTCAATCACATACAATCTTCAACATTGGAATAACTATATGTAGCTCTATGAAAGTTAGTGGGTAGAAAGAAACGCATCAACTTTCGATTCAAGAGCAAGCTTTATCCCTTTTATAGCGTGTCTGAAAATTAGTTGGTACGCTGATAACCTGCGTTTCTACATTTAAATCAGAAATAATTTGTACCAAATCCTGGATAAAATAGGGATACTCACTTTGCAAATTGCGGAAAGGTAAATGACAACTGAAGGGATTCCTAGTTATTTATTTGATTTGAAGTTACATCATTTGATTCTTATTGAGGAAGATCGTAATTTACGGTTATATCGATGCTACAATTTATCTTAAATCAATATTTCTATTTCGGTCTTCGAAAACATATTCACTATTCAAACGATGTGTGTAATTTAAAATTCACCAAACTTAAAATACTGAGAAATTTTAAATAAGTAAAACTTGAGCTTTGGCACTCATAATTGAAGTCCAATAATGATTAACACAAAACACGTCTTGAGTCAGGATCATGTGTAACAATTTATCTCTTCTTGTGGCAATCACACCCTCATTTGATCTTTCTATGTAATCCTAAGGGATTTATAAGTATGAGTTGCAGAAATACTGTAAAAAAATTAAATGAATTCATACTACTTATAGATTGATTGGTTAGTGGTTTATGACTCTGGTTTCTGTGTAGAGCTATAACTTTTGTCAAAATAAATAAGCAAAACAGAGTTATTTAAGGAATTCTATTGCATTAACTGATCAATAATCCTCATATTTTTGACTTATTTTGACTTGTATATAGTATTTATATAATTTTATATAATAATATATATAATAATCAGTATAATATTCCTCATTTGTGAAGCAAAATTCTGCCGGACTAATTCAGTGAATGAAATAGCAATTTTTAATAGACCCTTATGTGGATCACAGAAAGATAACTCGTGCAATAGGTTACTTGGACTAACACCAAGAAAAATAGTGTTTCAATATGCCACAGGTGGATATGGTTCCTGCTAAGTAAAGTATCTTATTTCATATTGATGTAGAGAACTTCTCAGTTAGAATCAATTTTCCGTGAATGTAGGTTAATTAGAGAAGGATAGACAATTGTTTACTACTGTTACGTTACCTCTCCTTCCGGACCTCATTCTCTTGTAAAACGTTACGCATTTATACATCAGTTTCTTTCCCACCACCGACACGAAACATTCGTCGAGAAGATTTACTGTGTAAAATCGCATGGTCGGTTACAATGAAATGGAATAGGGGGCGTTTTACGCCGTAATTAGGGTGGCAATTATTCCTGAGGGAAAATTTCCCTTAAGCATCCGCATTCATAAAAAAGAATGTGCGTCTGGGAGAGATTGTGGTGATATTAAAAGGGCGGCATTAGAACCAAATTTTGTTTTGTAACACGCGTGAGATCTTTAAAATTATCTCTGGAGAGCTATAAAAAAAATTATTTCCCTTTCTTATCACCAAGATAGGATTTAAGAACCCTGTGTGAAAAGGTAATGTTTATTCGTTGCTATACGGCTGTATTGCTTCTATTTGAACACTTACGGAGTCTATTACCCAATGAGTTTATTTAACTAATGAGCTAAATTGCCATGGATGATACTTGGTGTCTGAACATGGTTTCCTGAACAATTGTGTAAATGGTCTTCAAAATTTTAATACGGAGACTTTATTGATACTTAAATAAAAAGAAATCTATTTAAACACATATAAGAGCACAAAACGCTGTTTCACATATATACACAAAGAATTGTGTTTAACATAGATGAAGTACATCTGGTATAACTAGAATGCATTAAAGCTATTTGGAAGGAATTAGCTGTTGAGTAATGGCGGAAAAAAATAATTCGAATACACTAATTGTACTGAAAGATTAAGGAATTTTTCCATATTTTGTCATGCTAATTCATTAATAATTCTTCGCGCAATCTTTAATGATTACTGAAAGTTTAATAGGAAATGAAACTTGCTTATACACATATATCTATCCCATAATTCTTCACCTGAAAGCGGGTTAACTAAATCTATTTTGTCCATTCTTCTAGGATTCCTCATTTTAATGGAAACGTACCAATACTGTAAATTAGCACCTAGGGGGTACAGATTTGTGATTAGAGTAACATTCCCTTTATATTTATTTTAGTTTTCGTACATCATTCATTGCAATTTATTTAATAGAGATCACACTAAATTTGATGATAGATAATTTTCATTTTCCAAAAAAAAGGACATCTTACGTGATCGAGTTCGTTGTATTGAATGTTGCTTGCTGTTGTTAGAAGTATACATGAGTAAAATTAGTTACGTGTATAATTGGCGCTACAAAGTGCAACTTACTAGCAATTATCAAATCCATTTTTATTTGAGAAAAATAGATTTCTTTCGTCGTGTAATAAAATGTTACGGAATTTATCGGTCGCTAAGCAAAAGTTGAAGTTTGTGGAGGGGTCCTATTGAGGGATTATCAAATCTGCAACAATACCGTTCCATTCTTAACGTTAAACAGTCATCTGGTCCACTTATAGAATGCTTTTTTGGAATGCATTACAAAGTTGTTAATTATTACGACTATAAGGGGTGCTCAGCGTAAAATTATTTCATTAACGTCAAATGATGATGTACTGAGTAATTCCGGAAGATTTTAATTTAATTCACGATCCTCCCTCACAGTGGTATAATTTGTTCGTGCCTTCTCTGATACACTTACATAATAAGAATTTATCGTGAGGAGAAGTAAATTTACAAAATATTTGTTTCCTTCGTCCTTTCATATGCTCATGAAAATATAATGGGCGTCCGAAAAATTTCCCTACGTATTTTTATGTGGGATCGAGATAAAACGAAAACCCATGATTCCGACTGAGAAATACCGCAGAGAATATTCAATTTTATCTCTTCTTATTCAGACGAACTATGATGTTTTTTGTCACTCCTGCCAGAAAAATTCGATTAAACAAGATTCTTTCGACCTCTTACGCCCTGTGTTTAATCTCCCCAACCTCTTTCCCTTTTCATTATTTCTCTCTCCTCTTTCATACGCACAATCACTCATCCGCCCACCTTACTTTCCCGCCTTTTTCTAGGGCCGGAATCAGATTCAAAGCTGTCCTCAGGCGGAAGGTTTATGGCCGCCAAGTTGCTACATCTACGTTTTGTAACAGTTTCTCACTCTCTGGAATTTCAAATTTAAAACTATCATTACACGTAAGGAAAGAAATAGGAACACGGATTTTAATTAAATAAAGCTTCAAAAAGCTATAATAATCTAGTACTTCGGAAATCCCAAACTCCCCACTGTTTCCAGACCCTGAATTAAACGGAGATTCGAACGCCGACAAACGGATTTTGAAATGTTTCAAACCTTCATCGTTACATATTCGTTTATTAATTTTGACCGATTTGTATAATTCCTTACTGATTTAACTTATTTATAGAAAGAAGCGCTAAGTAAACATTTAGTGAATTGTTGGTTGCAGAACCGGCCAGGGATGCATCGGCTTGAGTCATATAGACGCTCTTTCTGATAGATTCTCGAAAAACATCACGACTTATTTTTGCGAGAGAATATTTCTGGCGCTCACTATTATTCATTATATAATTAACATTTACCAAGGTTATATCCTTATTATGGCTCGAATTATTATCAATATAGCATTCAAATTCAAGAAAACGAATTTTTATCGAATGCAAATGCAGCTTTACTCTCGGCAGTTATTATCTCTTGCAATTGATGGAGTTATTGAACCTTCTATTAAGTAATGGTTCAATGAGTTTACTGAGGGAATATTTTTTTAAAAACTTTTTGATCCGTTCATTTTTGCCTAAAATTAACCCATACGGGGAATCACTTCCGCAAATTGTTGAGTAGGCTATATGATTTTTTATCAAAGAAAAAAATATCCTTGAAGGATTCCGCGCCTCACCAAACATTCCACAAACGTCCGACGTAATACGCTCCCCATACCTCGTCGCCCCGGGCGACCGCCGGTTCACTCTTATCTCGGGCGGCTGTGGTTGGTTGAAACCAAAGAGAAGACCAGGATATCTCCCCCTATATCTTGGAAACAACTCTTTTTCCCTTACCTTGGAGACGTAGCTTGGAAAGGATTACTTTGATTTTTTATACTTATTTATTTTACTTTGGTGATATATAACTAGCTCTTTTTTGCTTTTGAGGAATTTCTCAATATTTTTAGAACTGAATTCTTTATTTAGATACCTTGCATACATTTGAATATATAATAAATGCGTACAATTCTTAAGAAAATGAGTACATAGAGTCAATAGAGTAAACAAGAAAAGTCCATATAGTACAGTGAGTTAACACAATAAGGTTACAATATAATGCACAAATGATAACATGTAATATATATGATTCTATATGAATAGTATTTTTACAAGTAGATCCGGCCAAGCAGTAATTAATTGCCAGTACGCTCTTTTTAATTTAAATGTATGTAGTAATGTTCATATCAGCTTACAGTCTAAGTTTCAAATTACGTTAAGTAAAGTTTCAAATTATGTTGAGTAAATAATGTCATAATAATAAGTGCGAAGTTTTAAAATTATAACCAAGTTTTGAGTTTTTTCCTTGATGGAAATAAATCCTCATTATAATACTTCATCGAATATATCTCTTTAAGAGCAAGATTTGAGTTGGTTCGATATAGGCGCGTCATTGTGGCCACATACGACATCAGAAGACCCACCCCCGTGTTGCGTGCACCTCGAGGCGACTGCCTCACTTGCTCACCGTCTGCAGCCGGCCCTGCTTTTTTCCATCCCAGACTCTTCTTTCTCTCGCACCCATCCACCAATTCTCGCCACCCTATCCTTACACCGCCTCCTCCACCCCTTCCACTCCACCCCCTTCTCCTCCCAGAATAATCTCTCCTCACTCCGTCCCCGTGACCTCATTTCTTACGACGAAGATCCGCCTTTGAAAGGATCTTCCTTTCACGGATACCCTCTCCTCCTCCACGCTTCTTTTCCCTTCCGACGTGTTCCGCTTTTTTCTCCTCCTCCTCTTCCTCTTTCCTCTTCGTCTCTCTCTTGCTTTCCTACACTTTTCCTTCGGTCGTCCCACTGCGTCGGGATTGAATCATTAGTCCTTACCTTCGGGGATGTTTTCCTTCTTATTTTCGAATCGTAGAATGTTTTTGTCGTCCAGTAGTTGACTGGGTGGATTGCGAGAAACTCGGGAGTCGATGCCTAAGGAGGTAATTACCGAAACTGTGGCTCAAAAAGCCAAGCTAATGTATATACTGAGCCTTCCAAAGAATTTACTCATGTCTTATTTTGATTCATTTTTTATTTCGACTGCTATCCAATTTAATGAACGTTGAATTCGAGTAGCATCGCTTTGGATTACTGGGCTTGAGTAAGTCGGAAAAAGATTCCACATTGTCCCGTAAATGGCATCTAATCTACAAGAACTGAAAAAGAAGAGTTTATATCAAGTCCCTGTTATTTCTTTGAATTAGGCGAATCTATAAACACGGTATTGAATCGCAATTTCATATTTCATATATTCTGTAATGGTAGATAATTTTAGCTGAGAAATTACCTGGACAATAATAAGTCTTACAAAAACAGGTTGAGCTACGTTGTACCAAATCGGAAAGCAGAGCGTATGACTAAGTAAAGTTCTATATGACATTACTTTTGTTTTCATGAAAAAAATTGGACCAAATATTCCTAAAATAAAACAAATGTAATTCAGCTTCGGTATAAACTACTTGCATCGTTGCTTGCGCATCATTCCTAAGGAGATGTTCACTAAAGTAAGAATGAAATTTTCATGTAAATGAGAGAGTACCCTAATGGATGAATATGAAGGGTGATTTTGAAGAGTTTTATGAGATGAAGTCTCTTAAATATAGATCTAACGCTACACCACAAATATACACCTTATTGTATAGGTTTTCTAATATAAGTCTTCGAAGGGTAGACTAGAATATTTACAGGTACACTGAGGGCTGATCAGCGGCTTAATAGAGAACCGTTATTTTTAATTAGTTGGCTTTGGAAGTTTGGAGTGTTTCTCTTGGTGGACTCCAAGTCTTCTCTTGGTGACGTCCCAAAGAAATTAACAGTGATGTAACTAGGTTACGGCAAACGTGACAGTCTCCACGAAAACCGTGATACGTGATATGGCATATGATATGACTTACGGCATAACTTTACTAATATTTTAAAAACTACAATAAAAAGTTAAAAAATCATTTTGTATATGATGATGAAATAACATTACATTTCTCTACTCCTTATCTTCAGAAGTAGCTGTTCCATAACCAGAAACGAGCAGTAAAATTTATAACAATCTTGCGTCTAATTAATTTATTTATAACACTTTAAGAGTATCTATTTCTCTTGTAGATAAAGACTCGACATTGAAGTCATTTATCTACCTATATTTTTCCCGTTTGTTGAAATATTTTCCGCTGATTCTTGGCATTCATTAATGTTCCAGTGGAATTGATTTTGGGAAATAATTGAGCCAATAAATGCATGTTAAAAATTTTTACAGATTATCGCTTCACTACTTATATTAAATATAAGCCATGAAATACTTTTTCATATTTTTAGCGTAAAGTCCGTCAAAAGTAAATAATACTCATAAATTCCTTCCCTGCCCACGATAGCGACAAATTAGGAATGGAGATATCCTTCAATAGAAATGGTAATCTGCGTGTACACAGCAGTTAATAAATTCCTATATAACTTGATAGACTTTAAGCGAGCAACTCTTACTTGATACTGAATTTAAAATTGAACGGCAATGTATGCTTTCTATGTGTGAAACAATCGTTTGCCAGGTAAAGTAAATGCATAATTTTAATGATAATTACTATCTATCAGAATATAAATGGAATTAAAAAAAATATATCACAACTTACTCTATAAAACAAATCCTGTAAAAATCATATGATGTATGAGTGTGATCTTTTGTAAGGTATGCAAAACTTTAAAGGGTTTTCAAACATATAATTCTTTTAAGGCCCCATCTCATCCAAATGAAAATACACTATATATGAAAAGTAGCGATTCAAAGGGTCGCTGGCATGAGAAATAAGCATGATTCTAAAGACAGCTGTATTCAATTAGATTTCAACATTTGGAGAGTACTTCTGTTTCCATAAAAGTATAAATTTATGACAATTATTTAAATCAATATTTCACACTATTTTTCTGTGCTTCCTCAAGCAATTTACAAAGCAACTTAAATTATTATTTCACATTAACTAATTTCTCAATGTTCCGATTTATAGAATAGTATGGCTTTCGATGAGACTCAGGAAATTATTAGGTTAATTGGCTTTACTATTTTGCTATGATTATGATTTTGCTATGATTACGATTTATCAACTTATTGAATCTGAATCATTTCGTCTTCCAAGAGCCATTTGGGTGGGCCTTTTTTAACCGTATGAATAACTTGGAGAATATTTACAGTTGTGACATGGAATCATACTTTTATCGGCTGCTGCTAACCGCTTTAATATATTCATACATAGCTCAGGAAAGGCAATCTGTCATTGACAGATTGCTTTCGCTGACAATTATTTTATGTGACGAGATTACATTCAAGGAGCATGTATTCTGACTACAGATGTGATTTTTCTTTTCTTAAGATTTGTATTCTAATCCTAGCAATATCACTCGAATCAGCTCAGCTCCGGCTTATAAACAAATAGAGACGTGTTGCTAGTTTTAAAATATATGCCTCTATATTCATGTTATGCCCGTATCCGAGAAATATGATTTCTCAATCACGAAAAATTAAGAATTTGAAAAAAAATATTCCCTTCATTTTACATAATATCATTCGTTCGCCTAAGGCTGGCGCATAATTTTCACTGTTGATTTATATGCGTATTAGTATCTTGTCTCAGGTAAATAAATCATAACCAACTGAGAGGATTCTCTGCTGCTATTGAGGTCGAAGATCCAAACTACCTCACGGCAAAGTACATTGACCAGTGTCCCATAAAAACTAATTAGATAAGCATTAAGAACGCAAATATAAAATAAAAGTCTGCATCGTCCCGGATGTGGGATTCATCGGCTGCCAATTTTATACCAATTTCTCACGAAACGGCTTATTTTGCTCCAGATAGCGACTAAAATGTGAAAATCACACAAGGAAGAGGAACACATGACTGTTAACGTGTTTTTAATATTTTTGTTCGTGATGACAGTCGAAAACTACCATCTGTTTATTCATATTGGATAAAGAGTACTTCTTGTTATCCTTTATTTAACATCATAGATTCCAGAAGTCAATCCCCAAATCTGCGAATATTATAAAAATTAATCCGTCATTTAACCACGAAACGATTTGGTATTTCCATAACTTCTTATTTTAATAGCAAATATTTGCTATTATTCTCACGTAGTGAAAGAACACCAAGGGAAGAGATTAAAGAAATACAATGATAGAAGAATAGAACAAGGTTGCGAAGAAAAATCATACAAATATTCTCAATCGCAGAAAACCATGAAAAAGTGAAGAAAATATAAGATGATAGTTTATACAATTATAATTTGAGTATGGATGTTAAAATTTTAGAATTTTTAACCGATGGCTAGACTCAATAATTAGATACTTCCTCGCAATTTTATTTTGTAGTTTTGTGGTTTCCAAATAATCAGTGATTTCCACTGTAAATCTTACCAGAAACAAACAGCCGACTAAAATGAATTTATAATGATTTTTGCTATCTTATCTATACGAGTTTTTCGATCATTAGAAATTACGAATTAGGATAAGGCCGAATATCATTACCTTAATTTCAAAACTTAGCGTATGTTCAATTAATTAGGATTCCCTTATATCCTCGCCCTATCACTTCCGAATACCTTGATACCCATGTATCTATAAGGTAGTTTTTTGGAATAAATTACTTACATCTTCTAAGTGATTTTCCGGTTGATTTAAAATATAGTGCACCCTGTCAAATTGTCTGCCTTACCTGAAAGAATCAGATGTAAAAAAATTTGGTTATAAAATTCGCTCAATAACAAAACTAAGAATTATTTTACTGTTTATAATAAAAGATTCCTTCATGATATGAAAGGTGACATTCACCTCAACGGCGTCCGAAAGATTAACCAGAGGTAGCGAAATAAGCCTCAGAAGTCTCACAACAAATAGAATAAATGCCCAATTTATCAAAATCATCGGTAATTTCACGCATTGCATCGCAGTACATGAAACATAAAGAGATACAACAGTCTCTTTTCTATCTCCAAAACAATTTCAAGATTTGGAGTTAGATTATCTCCAAAATTGTGGTTTTCCCTTATGTAACCCTCTTATCATGCAAAATTTCTCTCCCGACTTTTTTGACGTGCCGGTTAACTTTGTCTCCTCCCATCGCCAAATATAGGCGCGGTGTTTGTGTGGAAGGCTGATGTTTTCTCTCGTCGCTCATGGTTTCGTAATGCGATGATTACAGGGTGCTGTATTATTATACAACCCTCTTTCTTTGGGGGAGGAAAGAGCGTCGTCGCTAAAAAGACCTGTTTTGCACCTGAAATTACATCTGTGGCTCTCAAAATTGAAATTACTGTGATTTCTGGTTACTTCAGCTCCCGCTTTTCTCATTATAAACTTCAAACCTCAATTTGTTTTCTCGCGATTTCTGACCGTCGATAAGAGATACTGTCTCGCACTCAAAGGAAAATTATTTTTTCCTTCTAAGGGAAATTTCATCTAACATATATCGCGACCTTTGAGATTAAGAGATAAAGTATGAGGAACTCAAATAAATATCCAATTTCATTCATGCTCTAACAAGCAGAGATATTGTGAATGTATCGTTGGATTTAGTTATTCATTACCCATTTGTCATAAATTCAAAAATTAGTGGCTGAGGAATCCAAGTCGGCCTCCTCAGTTTCTAAGTTGATATATTTATTCATAAATTGGATAGAATAATAAGCAGAAAGATTTTGTATTATTTTCAGCATCGCCAGGGTATAATTATCTCTTTATCATTAACTATGCTCCTTTCTGTTCCTTGGCTTCTCTTCTAACCTTAAATAAATGTTACCTTTCGATATTTTGGCTGGAAAATTATTAGAAGGAGAAAAAAGGAACTCGGCGGTCAATGAACTAAGAGATTAAGGTTCTCCAAGCGCCGAAATAGCGGCGACCGTCTAAGGGCGATTTCCCGGGAAACGGATAATCGTTTAGAGGTCCCAGTTCTTCAGAATCCCGATGTACATTTCGGAAACAATGCTTCCATCTTCCTGGGGGGTCCAGTGCTGAAGCTCATTGCTGAAGCCCATTTCAGCACTGGACCCCCCAGGAAGATGGAAGCATTGTTTCCGAAATGTACATCGGGATTCTGAAGAACTGGGACCTCTAAACGATTATCCGTTTCCCGGGAAATCGCCCTTAGACGGTCGCCGTTATTTCGGCGCTTGGAGAACCTTTATCTCTTAGTGGAAAATTATTACAAAAAAATAAATAGCCTATCATATTAAGAGTTTGAGTTAATACATATAACAAACTAACTTAAAATTAACATTAATTCTATTAATGGAGTCTTGAATGTCAAATTAATTCTACCTGTAAATAATATTTCTTCAGATTTTAAAGATGTATTTAAAGCTTAAGAATGATATTCTCCACAAAATTTTCCGAATCCACGAATTCCAGACTTAAATAGAAAATGTAACTTCTAAACGCCTGCAAATATGCAGTATTTAGTATAAAAAATTAACATACTTTCTAATATTATTTATGTACATATTATTAATGTTTACAGCCTTTAGATATAGTATTAGTACAATGTATCCAGAATTGGAATCACCTGAATAACAGTTGCTGAAATGATCAACTTGTAATATGTCCATTTCAAAATGTATAGAATATGCATGGTAATATTTCCCTACATTTTCTTGTCTTGGACTTTCTGACATCCTAAAGCCTTCAGCAATTGATTTCACTTGTTTTCGAATTACAGAAAAGGATGAATCTGCATAAATTACAAGCATTATAGATTAAAACATCCAGAATTCATGACAGATTTTCTGCGTGTTTATATTCCATTGTAAGGTAGATGTTGGCCTTTTTTCAACGTTCCCATAAATCGCCCCAAGAAGCCTCACTTGAAAAACTGCATCGTGTCGGTGATCGTTTGCGTCCCGATGCATATTTCTGGATCGTCGAAATAATTGCTCCTCGGAATGGGTGGCAGAGTGACCACCGGCGTAAAACTTAATTCGATTCACATCGCCGGTATTAACGGTGGATAGGGCAAGCGAAGTTTTCAGGCTCTCCGCTCGAACGACAAGCGAAACCGTAATAAATATCTACGCCGCGTATTTGCGCAAGGGGAAAGAAGCGGCATCTCAGATGCAAGCCTTGTTTTACGTCCGTTGTTTTGCGGTAAGTCCGCGTTCTAATTGGACTGGACGCACGGTACCGTGAGCCACTCCATCCACTAATCTCCGCAGCAATCCGCGTGGACGAACTCTTTGGTTCAATCATCCCGGGGAAAATGCTATCTAATTCACGCCCTTCATAATCCCGATGTGTTTGAAGGAAGGGATAATGGAGAGATGTGAGGAGAAAGAGAGAGAGAGAGAAGGACTTGCGTCTAACTGGAACCGACGTCAGCCTCAAAGGAAACCGGTCGAAGGCATACGGAGGGGATGGTTACACGCCTCACTCGGTTCAAGTCCGTTTACATCGCAATTTATATGGACCTGAGGTGGCGTATTGCGGGATAAATAACCCAAAGACGACTTCATCCGTGCGCAAAATGGTTTTAAGGTGGTGTTTGTCGTTCGGAAATAATGCGCTAATGCGAGAGACTTTGACCCCTCTGAAAGGGTTATTGACTATGTAACTGCATAATAGGTGGTGTGGAGTCTTTTCTTTGGGCAAACCAAAGGAAGAGAAGTACGAATGTTTGCTCGTTTCCCTTTTTCTTCCATTGGAGTTGCCATTCCAAGACACTGTGGTATTGGTGTTAGCATCTTAGGTGTTGTCATCGCCACCGCTGTGCCACGGCGCAGTGATTTTCTGCACGAAAGCTCTCGGTCATCCTTGAGGTCTTCGATGGATATTAAAGCACATATTCTTTTTAAATATTTTCAATTATTTAGGAGATATTTTATAGCTCGGTGGTAGGCTTCTTCAGAATTATTCTGAATTTCAATTCTGTTATGATTCCTATTCTTTGCAGAAGCAAATTCGAAATTTTAAACGCTTCATAACTCCTACAGAAGATTTTATTTTTGACTTGTTTCGTCAGCGTGTTGACATCTTCAGGAAACATTCCTTGTAACTTAGATTAAAATTCAGCTGTGAGAGTTGCGACTTGTTTTTCTTTTCAAGACGCTTGTTGTTGCAATTACTTTGATTGAAGTATCATCTTTCTATACATCTTCCCTATCATGTATCTCTGGAACCAACAACGTTTGCCTCGTTTTATTGTTTTTATATTTGTAGAAATCATAAAACTATTTTACAGTATAGAATTGTTGAAGATTGTGGGAGTATCTGAAATTATTATTAGTATAATTTTATAATTACATTAATATTTCTTTAATTCAAGTTAACTTTCATCATCTGAGTGGTAATTGATGGAATATTGTAAATCTAATGCATATAAAGGTTATGCATTTCTCATTTTCACGTATTTAAACTGTATTTTCCTATTCATAATGTGTTTTAGTTGATATGTTTCCATTATGATACACTACGGTCACCACAAAATGCTCGTGGTAATGGTATATTTTCATTATCCGAGCATATTAAGCCGTTAGTTTACAAGGGCCTATATACCTTTTGAGAAGCGGGTCGTAAAAGAAGGGGGGGACTGATCTAAAGGATATTATGTCTTTAAATATATGATATATTTTGTTTAAACGGTAATAGCTGAAATAGGTTTTATACAAAAGAATACACATACTTTACATAAATTTGAATCCTGGAAAATAATAAAAATAAGTATATTCAACGCCTCACAATAATGGTGAGCTATGCATAAAATCCAATTTTCTCGCGGGAGTAAGATAGGAGACCCTGAGGAAAGACAGGGAGAAGAAAAATATCCGCTTGAAAGTCTTGCTAAAAGAGCTGAATAAGTTCTAGAATTATAGAATGCCACAATTTAATCGCGCAGAAAGAAAGTTTTATTTCAATTGCTGGTCTCCTTTTTGTTCCTATGCATGGCTTGAAAAAAGGTTCCCTCTTAGTCCAGTTGGTAGCGTGTGTCCGCCTTCGATTGAAGCGATCCCACGTTCAATCTAGTTAAGGTCTAATTTTTCGATGTGTGTTCAGTAAGATGGGCATCCGTCCGTAAAAATAATGCCAAACCCAAATTAATCTCCGTAATTGAAATTATAGGTCTACCACAAAACTGACTGAAATAGAGAGGTTTTGAAATGATGAGGCATGCATGAAGGTGAAAAATTATGCGATAACCAAACTGAAATACTGGTGGAATAATTTTCATATGTCGAATAATTCCTCTCTCGACATCACGGGATGCCTTAAAATTGATTGTATATCTTGTTTCTTTAATCCCCTCGTCACGACTTTGGCAATTAGGTGGAAAAATTTGCTGTTTTAGATGTTTTACAGTGATAAATATTTTAGATCGATTCTTTAATATTGTATTACCTCAATTGAACACAATTTTCTAGCGGCATAAAATTAATCCATCTGGAAACTAATCTAGAAGCATCGACATAATTTTCCTTAGTTTATATAATTTTTCCCTCTATCTTTTCCATCTGCCACTAAGAAAATAAATTCAATTCATAATATTAAAATACGAGTGATAAATTTTTAGCATCTTAATTATCAGAAACTGAAATATTTCTATTCGGAATCATATTTTCCATTGAAAAGGTATACGCGAAGCGTAAAGCCAAAGGTTACCTCTTCAGTCACACTATGGCGACATGATACGAATACAAATGTAAATAGGAAATTTCGATAATATTCCGGAATAATGTCCATATTTAAAAAGGCCTATTCCGATGGCAAAGAAGTTAGTCATAGCAATCAATATGCAAGTGGTATGAGAGCATCTAAAAGACCATGGATAGTAATAACATTATTGTAAAAATCAATGGTGCGATGCTAATCAAAGATGCAGTTGGTGAAGCACATTTGATATAATGTGGATGGTGAAGTATATTCTATATAACGTCATGTTTTCCATTAAATCTCTCTTTGAGTGAATTAAAGAACGAAATGTGAATGATCACGGTAAATAATTGTAGCGATTATAAGCGTCAATGATCAAAACGAAAATAATGTAGCGTTACGTAATTATAATCGACTTGGATATTCTGACACACTAGTCGGAGAAGAAAAAGTGAGGAATGAAGACAGAGGGTTAATTCTCGCCTCTGGGCGACCATTCGTCTGGTATTGTGCGTGAGGAGAGAATCCTTTGTCCCAGCAACAGGTTGTAGTAAATGAATATATTAATGGATGGTTTCCATTCCCCCGGAGACGATTTCTCATTTCCTTGCCCGAACTGCTTCACTCTTGTTGCATTCCGAGACATTTCCCTCTTTCCCTAGTTTTCACGGTCGCTTTCACGTTCCTGCCCTTGGGAGTCGCCCATCCCCGTCACTCCGATACGACATTTTTAGTTACAAATGCTCCTATTGGTCTCCTTTCAAGCGTCCTTCGATAACTCCCATCCTGCCTCAACATTTCTCCCATCTCACCTACTAAACCCTCCAACTCTTTTTTTCCCTCCCTATCTGTACCTAAGCGATCGTTCTAAATTTTGTCTTATGGGTGCTTTTACGACTCCGGTCACGTGTCGAGAAAGACCTCTTTAAAAGCGGGGATTCAGACAAAAAGCGAGCAAATGAATGCGGGTACGTTTCTAAAAATGTTTTTGTTATTCCTTGCTCGTGCTTGTTTTCCTTTTCTCACGGTGGTCGTATATAGAGGAGGTCAGACAAATGAGAGGGGGACTGAGTGAATAAGTGTCTTGGAGTGTGCGGAGTAGAATAGGTCTGTGTTAATGGAATGAACCTACAGATGGTTGGAAAGGAAGCGAATTGCAATGCGTGCAGTCGCTCGTAATGATTATAAATTGCAAAGAAAGATGTTGGAATTCAAATATTTATTTGAAAAGTGAGATTTGCGTCATTGAGTGAGATTCACGATATGCATAATAAAATATGGGTGGTAAAGGTATAAGTGCTTTATAGTCATTTTTATGAGATTCGAGGTGTAATATCTTTAATATTATAAGAGCAACTACATATATTCTATGATTCGAAATAAATCTTTACATTCTTGTATGTTTTACAAGTAGGCAGACTGTATCTGTAATTTTATCCAAAAGTATAATAATAATAATTTTCAATCATGACATTTTAAATGCTGATTCTATGATACTCATACATAGCTCCTTAACTCCATACAACTCATTGAATATAAATTACAAGTCATTTATGACATAACTGACGTTATGTAACTGATGTTCGAAACAGGAAAGGTTTAAATAGTTTGAATTTATCTTGGGCTAGACTACGCCTTTTTATGAACAGTAAATTGCTGCGTCGTATGTACAGAGTACTTAACTTTAAATACTTCGTGTGTATTCTGTACCGATTTTAGCAGCTTGATATTAAAAACTTTACGGATGATCGAGCTCTTTCTGTGTTGTTCCAAAACCATATTTTGTTTAGGGTCGCAAGGAAACTGGTTCTGTTGGATATAAATCTTTAGAAAATTCATATTAAAAAGAATTGCAACTATCAAAGTTTATTTTCCAGTATATGTGGGATGAGGTGAATCAGATCTTCTTTTATGTCTCTATAATATTATTCAAGATAAGAATCTTCAAATCATGTGGGTGATAAGGCTAATTTTTACCTATCAGCATCACCATAAAAATAAACACAAGGTATATAGGAACAATTAATACCATTAAAATTCAAAGTTAATTTAGTTTTATTGTTTCTAACACTATGAGATGAGTACATCATCTTGGTAACTTGTATTTCGCCTTACTAACAAATTCAAATCCAGAACTCCGTCTTTTTCTCGCGCAATTAAGAAGTTCAACAACATAGTAATATCCGCAGATAATTAGCAATTACTTTTGCTTAGGAGACTTTAAGGAAGTATGTTACAAGAAATGAAAAGACAAGAAGGTCCTTAGAAATGAAAAGGCTAGAAGATAGAAATTTAAACATATGTCCTTAAAAATAAAATCATAATATTACTAAAGAGTATTAATCATCCTACCTTTTATGGTATTTCTGAAGTTGATTTATTTTTACCTAAACTAGGATCAAGTTTCGAAAACGCCAAGGAAGACATGAGCTTTGATATTTCGAAGCACCCCCCACCGACGAATCTCAAGGAATTCGTCTCCTAAATTTCATCTGGAAGATATTTCTTAGAACTTTTCATCTCTGTGACCTTTGCAACGAATCTAGTCCGACGAATAAATCACTTACCACAAAATTAGGCCATATATTTTGTGAACGATGCCTCTTTCCTTTCTCCAAAACTTCTTTTATTGAATTAGTATCACTTGCTGAGAGTTTAAAGACTAGTCGGCGCTCTTTGGCTCGAATGATGCTCATTAACATTTTTTAAAGGTTCGCCGACGGGAAGAATAACTCTTTCCACGGGAAAATCCCGAAATCCGCATTAAATAAGTATTTATCGTAGCGCTGACGTCGTCTCAAGGTCTCCCATTATAATCCCAAATATTTCTGTGAATGCGTTCCCTTTTGTCAGGGTTACCCCGATTCCCTCCCCAAAAAAATTCCTTTCCGACGTAACCGAACCGTGTCCCTATCCAACCTTTCCATCTAAACCTCTCTTTCCAGCCGAAGTTCCTCCCAACGCCTAACAAATCTCCTCGCCTGCGTGGCCTCCCACGCCCCGCCGATTTCCAAGAGGAAAGGTAGGCTTGTGAGGGTGAAAGTCTTAACCATCCTCTCATCCCTCCGTTCTATTCTGGCCATTGGGGCGAGGCGCTTTAGATACCTCCACAATGGAAACTTCAACGCTATAAAGGGTGGCTAATAGAAAGAGCACAAGGGAAGAAAGTGAGTCGGAATTCTTTATTAGTTTACTAGATCTTTTGAGTGTTCTATCCTTCCCTTTTCACTTTCCTGGTGGCATTTGAAAGAAGTGCCTCCTTTAGCTAATATTATAGGATCTATCGGGCGATAGATATTTTGATATTTTTGTAATACGTTGATAATTAAAGTCAGGTTAATGTTAGACAGATATACTTATAAAAAATTCCTTTCAGATTAAATTTACTTGATCATTCTTATCATAAAGAATTCTATTTATTCTGTCTTCTATTTACATAAAAGTATAATTATAAAAATATATCAATTGATATACTTCGATAATTATATGTATTTTTTTCTAGTATAAGTATTAATAGTATTCCCAATTCGTGGTTTTATAATTAACACAAAGGGTCCCAGAAGATAATTCTCTCATAAAAAGGATGATGAAAAGAAAACAGCACAGATAACTTTGCGGCTAGAATGGATTTCATGGAAATTTAACAAGAAAAAATATGATTTTTTTGTTTTATAGTGCGATACATAGGACCAGTTTTAAACATCATTGCAGCAAGATAATGTAGTAACTAATTTTAATCAGCAATTTACGTTTGAGAATAAAAAAGACAAGTACAAGTCTGCCAAGAAAAAGTTAAGTATAAGATTTGTGACCAGCCAAGTAATTAGGAGCTATTGCATTCAGTTGAAAGTAAAAGATTGGAAACTCATGATCTGAAGCTACACGATCTATAAAATTAAGTAATAAAGACTAATATGAGTGCTTTATTTGTAAATTTCCGCATAAATATTCCTACCCGGCGTGAAATCGATCTATCATCAAAGTGTGGCGCTCTTCTAAGATTGGTTCTTAAAGATTAGTGAATGACTACGACCACTGATGGAGAAAGATATAGTGTGAGAATATTACCCATGTACACATCGGCATTTAAAATTCAACTGGAAATGAGTTCATAGGGAAACTGTCTTAAATCGACCCCCCTTGGTAAGTTCCTCGATCCATCCCTGCAACGTAGTACTTAAAGAAAACTTTCTTTCTGGGAATTTTTATTACTTTCCTCATAATCGTATACTATCACTTTAAAGCGGTAAATTATTAAAAAATGGGAAGTTAATAATGCCATCCTTTTCTCTTTCCAAGAGAATTTCAGCGCGCAATTTTTCACGCCAGAAGTTTTTAATACCCCCCTTGTTTCATTTAGCTCAGGTGCGTTAAGGATATTCATTAGAAAAGTTTCCGCTGACAAAGGAGATAAGGCGGAATGGACACAGCTTCGTAAGGGTCAGTCACGCGTTCCAAACTGCCTTGTTTTTCCTTTTTGAACAATGAGAAGGAGAAAGTGAAGCGATTGTTGGCCCGACCCGTAACAGCAGCGGATAGTGCCCTTGTTTGCTTAATTCACCTCCGCTTTTCCTATACGCACCGGTTTCCTCAACACATTTCTGCCATCAGATTATTCTCCCTTTCTAGTTCAATTAAGGGAGAAGAATGGTTTGTGTGTCCGTCGATAACTGCATTCACCGTCACTACTCGCGTGATGCACAGCGGGAAAGTTGACGGGGAATCCTATAGGATATGTAGATAAGGAGAAAGTCGGCCCGGTAAAATTTTACTCGCCTTTTGTTCAAGTAATTTTTCCTTGCTCCTTTTTTAAGATCTGAGATAATGTAAAGGAGATTATTCGAGATATATCCGGATGATATTCTCCAATGAAGGAATTTCATGCATGATTCACTAGGTTGAAAGTGAAGGCTCTCTTTAGTTTCTGCGTTTTCCAATCTCCAAGAACACAGAAAGATTCGTTAATTCTTTCTAGATTCTCCCTCATTTCGCTTATTAATTTTATTTTTTGCTCTATGGTTGACATAAATCTGAGTAGAAATAAAATGAGAATTAAAAAAAACTTGACCATAGAATAATTTGCCTAATGTTGTGAAAAAAAGAGAAATAATTAATAGTAAACATGTATCACTTTTTATATTTCAAGTACTATAATGTCTATCACATAAGTTATACAAGAAATTCAAGCAGTGTTCGGATTATTAGGGCATTGGCAAGAATAAATGATTGAGGAAATGGCATATAAAAAGTTACGTTTTGGCAAGTTTGACCTTATAGAATTTATTTAAAGTGTCTATACAACTGCAGAAAATACAATAAATGTTAATTATAAATATATTTTACTCGCTCTTTCAGCCATTAATTCCATCTTCAAGGTGTAATGAACGTTCTGGTTAAAAGCTATACCATGTCCTACGAATTACCACTGGATTTTTAAATAAATAATTTGTTAGTTATGTAATAATAATAAATGAATTTTAAGCAGAAGGCGGCAAAATAATTCCTATGTCTGTTTTGCATTTTATCGCAGAAATGCCTTCGATGACAATGGGCCAAAGACAAATTTTTAGTATTTGATGTAAATGAGATGACTTTGGCTCTGGGATGTTGAACACGCAACGAAAATACGTTTCTCGTTTTTGAATTAAAATGTTATTCAGATCTTGATAGCAACAGTAATGACTATGATGAACCCACAATTAAATAATTGCTATGCCAAATTGATTACGTATCACAGCGGAGGGTGTTCGTGAATTAAGCAAGATAATAAGCTCTTTAAGTTTCATAACAATGAAAAGCCCCTCTCCTTCCTGCTTAGCACATTTTGTAATGCTTTCAACATCACCTTACCCGAGGAAGTGAAAAAATTGGGACTATAATTGATTCCGGAAAAGGAGAAATCGTCCGGCGGCATTTAATTACTGCAAAGAGGAAAAACAGTAAATTCAGAGGAATCATTATGTGAGGCCCGTAGAAGAGAATAGGAGAACGTGAACACTTTGGGTAAAATGGTTGATAGTGACCCAAAGAGAGACCGGATTCCCGCTTCACATGCTCTTTTCACCCTTTACTGGGTTACCACGGTCTTATTCTTTTCCGCTACGATCTCTAGTGAGTCTATATGCTTTTTCTAAAACTTACCTGTTCGTCCTCTCCTCTCTACGATTCTAACTCTTTTTCCAACTTTTTCCATCCAAGAGGTTTCTAACCCCTCATTTCTGAGATTTTTTTGTGTCTCCCTTTTTAACGATCAATCTCAGTTTTCGAAGATCCTCCTCTCTCCAGCAAGCAAATATCTCTTTCTTTCCCAATCTTTCTGCTGTCATATTCTCGTTTCTTTCATCCATCTACCGTCGTCTAATCCGTGTGCTTAAATTTTTTGTCAAGTCCTTGTGAGGAATTTTAAACGACAGTTTGCTGCAGGTGTCTAAATCGACCGTTTTTCATTCATGCTTGACATCGCACCGCATTTTGATCTCGCTATCTTTCGATTTTTCGGAAGGAGGAGTACCCTGCAAGATATCAAAAACGAAGATAGATGCCATCAGAATTGGGCTATTTACATGCTTGTCTTATAATTTCATATACATTAAATGTCCTCTTAATTACTTCGAGTGAACTGATTGAATAGATTGAAAATACTATGTCACTTGTACCAAAAATACATTTATATGTAACTTTAGTGACTATGTATACTTTTATTTCATCTACTGTCATTAAAATTTGTGAATTAAGCGTTGAAAATTGATTTTCTATCTACAAAGATGAATAGAAATTCTCCTTTTCTAATCATTACCTCTTAATTTAATCAAACGTTTACTCACATTAGTGAGCTATTTTTCGGCTACATAAATATTTTAGCGCTTCTTAGAACTTTATCATTAACCAGAAAATTATTTTTACTACATTAATTATTGCATATTAACCAACTTTAGTTTGCATTTACAAGTAAGAATCAGCTGGCATGATTTTAAATGATCAAATATAATATCGATTCATATTTATAACTTACGTATGAGATAAATTGAACTCGAGTTTTCTCAATTGTAATCAAGGTAACCCTAGCCTAGCAATCTCGAGGCATATCGTTTGTACCACAGAAATCCATTAGTGTCCAAAGAACCCCATTTAAACTCGAGTATCCTCCAATAAATCGAAGTTATTGATAAAATAACCCACTTGCACCTCCCACATATTTTAGTAATGTATATTATAAGTAGAGAGTGATAGCCGTTTCCATCCTTCCACCTTGTAATTTAATGTAGTCCGCCCGTTTTTTATTGCAGAGATCCTATTCCCTTTGGAAATTCCCAAGTCCTCGGAAGATCCCATAAAAAAAGGGTAGAGGGTCGGACTACATTTAAAAAACTGCCTTCTATCCTTAGTCACTCTCCCTTGTTGCATTCTTACCTCACATCTCCCTTTCTTAGCCCGCTATTTTGGATTCCATCGCTTACTCACCCATTCGTTTGCCTTTGGGCCGCCTTGAATAAGTACCTCCCCTATCTCCTTTTTTGTGTTCCGGTTCGGAGGAGATGGGCAAAGCCTCACTAAGACGGACCGGAGAAGAATGGGTTGGAATGGGAGAGGTAAGTTTTCGTGGTCTAAGGATTGGCTTCGGCGGAAGTGACCTACTTCGATGGCCGTGAGAGGTGTAGAAGCGTTCCCACTAGACTGCTCACTCCTCTTTCCCCACATTCCCCATTAAGCAGCTTACACAAACCAATAGCAATGGATGAAGTATTCGGAGAAGATATAAAGAGGAAGTTCCTTACGATGATCGTAGGAGTCGCTCGAATTGGGGCAAAGTTGAGTTAACAAGCTAAATAGGCAATGTCGATAAGGAGATGTTGGAGACTTCAACGGGAGTGTTGCACGTAAAAAGAGATACTTAATATGACAAAAATAACGCTCAAATTTCTTGAAGATAAAATTATACGCGAGATAATCACTCGGATGATAACAACGGTGCATGTATAAATGAGTTCATTAGGCAATTTCAATGTTGAAAAGGTGGAGACATCAACGGGGGTGTTGCACAGTATCGCGCCGAAAATTAACACCCGCTTGTAAGGGGACATTTCCACGAAAAATAAATCAGTAAAAGGGAAGTCTATGCTTTCTTAAGTCTTGCAAGACCAAAGAAATTCACCTTCAGAAGATAAGTGATTCTGTTAGAAGGGTAATGAATAGCGCAATAGTTAATAATGAGGAACTTTCGTGAATCTATTATCAGTGGTTTTTCCAATTCTTCCTCGGAGGATGTTTGAGAAACAGGGAGGTATTGAATATTAGGTGAGTTTAGAAGAAGGAAATGCAGATTTAAAGTGAGAAGGGAGTGACGGATGAGAAGATAGGGAAATGGAATGGGCAAGGGTCTAGAGCGCATACCTGAATCCACTGGGCTACTAAAAAAATACCTCTTCCATCCCGTCGCACCTGTGCTTATACGAGGTTGCCATATCTGGTTGACTTTCCTGAAATTCGAAAAATACTTTATTATGACACTTTTATAATTTAGTTTCTTCTTGGGTATTATTTTATTATATACCGTATTAAAGAATACGGTAACATAAAATATAACTGATAGACTTTACAGACAGATAGAAGTTTAATTTCAACAAACAATTACCGGCTGAACTAAATTATCTTAATTTTACTAAGAGAATTCAAATAAATTAAGTATTAGGTATAATTGTTCTCACAAAAACGGTCAATGAAAATGCATCCATACGTTCAGCTACTTATTGCACTATTGGATTACGTAAATGCTTATGAGTAGTCTTAAGATTTTTCTATACATAGGAACCAATTATATCAATATTTGATCACAATACACAATAGCTTTATGGAAAAAATATTTTAAATGCATAATTGAGGGTCAAAGGAAAATTTTCGTTGTATTTCACACCTACGATGATTTTATCAAACATAACTCTATGATTTGAACCGTTCATTAATTTATGGCCCATCATCCAGGTATGGTAATATTAAAAAAAACTAAATAAACTACTACTACTGAACTATGGATTTATAATTTTCGTATTTTCCGGAATTAACAAATCAGAAAATATGAAAGTTGCATAATTTATGAGATAGTTTGCAACTATAGGTTTGCAACGATAGGTAATGACGAGATAGGCTTTCAATTACTTTATCTTTATTACGCAAGAACGAGTAAAAATTACACTATTGTAATTTCCTTCTATATTACCGATTACAATGGCGGAGTTTAAATATCAGAGCATTCAAATCGAGTTTAATAAATATTAATGCTATAATTAGTAATTATCGTATATTTATCTTGAATTTATTTCAGGAGATAACATTATTAATAATTACTCCATAGATTCTCGTAAGAACCTGAAAATTATGCTTATACGTCATTATAAAAATTATCTTAAAGTGACCATGCTTGGTCATATTCTTGCGATTCGCGTCATAATATTTATTAGGTCAACGGTTTACTTTGCATCGCCGAAATTGAATTCTATTTCGAGAAGAAGTTATTTTTGACACTGAATGATCGTTATTCACACACTGGATTTTTGAAGAAGTCCATTCAAGATTTATGTCCCTCGCCAATTATCGTTAATAATCGGAAATATTTCCTGAAGCGATCGTTAGTTTATGGCGAAGTCCTCTGCTAATTTATGCAGAGAAAGTTACTCGTGCCTACATAATTTACTTTTTTAGGCTTGCTAATTCCCAATACATCTGAAATTCCTGGTACTGGTGTTGTCGATTCAAAGCCCCGTTATGAACTCTTTCCATATTTCGTGTTCCTGTTTCACAAATTGGTGTTTGCTTGCAGGCATAATTCGTTTACGTCAGTTTCCTACTTAAAGCTCCATCTTCTCGCACTTTCGCCCGACACTTTACTCATGACTATTACTTCACATCAGATCAGGAAGTTATGAATAAACTGCAAGAAAGGAAATGTTTCTTCGACTTTACCAATTATCACTGATCTACATCCGTTCGACCTAGATTGAAACTTTTTGTAAGCGAGGCAGATGACTACTTTTATCTTATTTTCATTATATTCTTATTTTTTCGGTGAAGAAGGTATTCAACATATTCGATTGAAATGTAATTTAAATTAGTCTCTTGGTCTCCGAATATAATATTAAAAGAATTGCTTTAAGAATAGGATATTCGCAAATGCAGGTCAAACGAAATTCGAAAAGACAGAAAATTAATGAGGTGTATAATTTTGTAAGAATAAGGTAAATGGTATAAATCGATATCCAGTTTATAGATCATGAATATTAACTAATGAATGAGTAGTAGCTGTTGTATCTCTACAAGTGCTTCAAAAACTGGAGTAATTTCGCATATGTAGGCACCCACCGGGAATATAACCCGAGACTGCTTTCACCAAAGACGAACGCGCTACCCACTTGGCTATACGAGAGCCATGAATGTATGAATGTAGAAATTATTCGGGTGTTAGAAATAAATCCCTCATTTAATTAGGTGATCTATAGGATACAGAAAAATAATTTTCAACGGAGAGGATGAAAAAGAGATGAGACAAAAAATATGAAGCGTTGAAGTTTAATTTTGAAGGTTGCTGAACAAAAGTAAAAGAAGAGTTTTTATGCATAGCAAAGTTGAAATGCGAATTTAATAAACAGTATATAATCAGCATAAAGAGAGTAGAGAGCAGTTCAGACAGCCAATGAAAAAAAAATTGCGATCAATTCAAATATTATTATTATAATCTTATTCGAATCTTCTTTCTTCGAGCATTATATAAATCTGAAAAGAGAAAAAATAGCTGTTATTGATGATTATTGTACTTTAAACGATTCAGATGCTGTGTAAATTATCTGCGGACGCAAATCACATACACAACGGCGTCGCCCAAGGCCTTCTATATCAGGCTCAATCGGTAAACATAGGCAGCTTCGATACGGTTATTAAGTATCTCTATTCCGTGTCACTATGGACATAACCGGTAGTTGAAAGGCGGGCAAATACCTAGAGTGCTTTGGCATACACCTGCAATACCAATTAAAGTTCTCTTTATGCTATGTGCCAACATTGTCGGATACCATTTATTTTCAGTCGTAGAGTGAGAAAGCTCGCGTAATCGAGGATGTTACGTTGGAAACCTATCTGTTTCTATTTAAATCACAGTAATACCTCTTCAAAACTATGGAATCCAAAACTGTGTATTTTCAGTAAATAATAACTAAATAATAGTATGTAATACATGGTTAAAAAAAACTTCCAGTCATATCGTGTAATCAACACCACACAGAAAAGTTGAATCACTTTATTATCATTTTCTACCAATAAAATATTCGGTCAACATATGAAAGCTCTAAAAACGTTTGATATTACATACGCTTTGCATTAAGGTCATGTGCTATACGTATGACGATGCTGGTAAATAGTCTCGAATAGTATTTAAAATTCTTCGATAGCTTAGGTCATTTCGCACGTGGGCTCCCTACGGGCATCGAACCCGGGACTGCTTTCATCAAGGTCGAACACGCTGCCCACATGGATGTCCGGGAGCCCTACAAATAATCTTGTATTTTTAACAATTTTAATCTTTAAGATATTAATGTTAAACATTAAAGTTTTAATCTTTGAAACATTAATTAACATTACTAATAGCCGAAATAAAGTTGAAAAATATTTTTCAAATAAGTCACTCGCAATTGCACTTATCTTATCCACTCCTTAAAGCATAATCGGTGAGGATAAAGGAAAATGTATCTGCCATACTTTTCTCCGATCCAAAGAAAGGACCTCTTGCCCTCTCTCTGTTTCAGTTCGTTGTTTGTGAATGTCTCCTCCGTTGAAAGTTAAACGGCCGTAAAAGGTAAATGAAATTACGACGATAAATTACGCATCGTATCGCAGTATCGTTTCTATTCGCCAATGTCACATTTCCTGTTCAATTTTCGTTACGGAGGATAATTTGCGTTTCCGTGAAACTCGTTACGTGAATCACAAAAGATATATTTTTAGAAATACTATCAACATAATGTCTTCATAAAGTGAAAACCAAAAAATTGAGATCTGGTTTCTGTTCCGATCCATTGAATCCTGACCTTAAGACCATTTTATGCAAAATAAGAAGCTATCGATTCCAGAAGGAACCGTTACATTTTAAGGTGCATTTTAATATTTACTCGTCTCTTTCTTGATTGCGGTTTCTTATCCTGTTGGGCGCGTGTCTGAAATGGAGCGATAAATATTGCATCCTACATTTCCACTCTCGGAAATTTGAAGATGATTTACAGCTCTAAATACGAAATGAATGAGGAAAGCGTTTTACTGGACATCTCAGATGCGCATGTCTAAAATCTTTTGATGATGATAAGTAGCTGATAAATATTTTTGAATTTTGAAAGTATATCTTTGGTTTAGAGGTCAGGTTTTCGATCGTAATGTATAATGAAATCACTGTGCAAAGGCGTGACTTGGTGGAATGCCATGGTATCAGATGAGAAACTTAGTAATAAATAACTAAATTATGACCACCGGTATTATTATAATATATATTATACTAACATTGTCATTATAATATTATATCATTATAATATTATATTATGACGGCTGGTTTCGCTTCCGTGGAAGTATTTACAAATGAAGCATATATGTAATATATGGTTGATAATATTATCAATTAATAATTAATTTTCTCGATTTCACAATTGTGACTTGTTTCCCTTGTAGACAGAGGATAGTATTTATATCTTTACATCTTTACGTATGGTTTGTGGCTGAGAGAATGGATGTTTTTTTTGTCTGGTGGTAGGGGTAGGAATTGCATTTACTAGTAGTGATGTCGTTATTTAATACTTGGGCTTAGTTTTCCTTACCATGCTGTACTTATTTAATCAAATCTGTTGATTCAAAAAACGACAAATGTAGTCGAAATATTGAAATGGAAGGAGATGAACGGAAATTTATGGAAATATTTTACTAACATAGGTCGCAAGGGAAATTTTTTATTATAATCTTTATCGTTATGTAGTTCTAACTGAAAAGTATGAGTGATCAATAGTTTAGGGTTTAAGATAATATTTATTTACAAGGCGATTAGTTTTACCCACTAATAAGTGTATTCAGAATATAACATATATTCTCATGGACGAGAAAAGACTTAAGAATGGCAATTTTTTTTTGAAATACACTTGTTTTTTTTACCTTTAGAACGACTTGTAAACTCGATTGCCAAGAATTTCTGAAAATTAATCGGATTCCACAGCCAAGCATTAGACTAATAAGCCACAATAACAATATTCAGGGGTATTTGACGCTTTTTGTTAATGTGTGATCCAAAAAAAATCTGAATATTTTAATCTGACGAAATGTCATTGAACACTGATTACCATTTCAGTTGTTACTGAAGTTGATAATTAATGACAAATGGCAAGAATATGAGTTATTGATTTCTTCTAATTTCTTATAAAGATTATCTAAAATATGAGAATTATACTAATATGCTGATTACCAGAGTTGAAATCCAAAAATTATTGTAAGTTAAGTAAAGAAAAGACGAAATAATGCTCTCGAAGTCTCCGAGGGCCTATCATCTATCTTCCCTTATTGACGCTGATCAGTGTACGGAACGTTATCAGTAGATGTTAAAGCAAGAAGAATGTGACTTAACGATCGTGCGACTGCATAAAATCGTGATCATTTATCCAGAGTCCGGTGTACGCTTAAATACATTCGAGAGTAGAGACTCTTGGCTCTTCCTCAACTTCCTCTTTCTCTCTCCTTTTCTCACGAACTTTTCCAGAATTTATTCAACCTCCGGCCAGTTTCTCCTTCCTTCCTTTAAATCAGCAGATCCGGAATCAGCCGTTGGAATGGAGCTCGATTAGCAAAACGCGATGTTGGTACTCGCATCCCACTGGCGCGGACAAGGATCTCCCTCCGGTCCAAAACGCTTCTCCACATACTCTTCAGTGCATACGTCCTTATTCTTTCCGTCGGCTCCTCCTCCTTTCCCTCGGGGCTCGATCGCGTGCCAAATGCCGTCTTCCGCAGCTGAAGTCGAAATCCGGACTGAAGTACATATATTGCCTTGTTTATCTCACCGTTTTATAATCTCCTCTCGAACTTTTATAGTAGAAATAGGTTAGCACGAAATGTAGAGGACCAACTTTTACATTACGATATACACAACGCAGACCGCCGATTTGGGTTCTCCAGATAGAAGCGTTTATCGGGTTTATATTCTACATCTACATTAATGTCCTGAAACCCGCCTTTCGGCGTATGGCAAGGGGTGTAAACATCGAACGACTGAGTGACTTTTATAGTTTGTTACTATCGCGTATAGTTCACGGAAAGAATTCTTAAAACGATTTGTTCTAGTATCTATTTCTCTTATTTTAAGTTCATTGTCGGATCGGCCGAAGTAGCACCCCCTGCTCATAGTACCGATTACGTCCCCTGTAAACGTGCTGTTCTTTAAATTTGTCAAGCGATATCAACCTAGCTTCAAGTCACCTTTCTTTCAAGGATTCCTAACCTGAGTCTGAGAGTAATATCGAAAAGCATTATAACTTTACATTAAGAAAATGAATGCTTATTATCCAGTGAAGTAAAAATAATAATTACGCTCACTCAGCCTCATGAAATAATCGTAAAATTCATGAACAACATCTATATTATTTAGAGAATGATAATTTTTGTACTGATAAAAATCAACAGCTCTCGTGTTATCAGAATTTTCATTATAGATAGTGAAATTTTTTTGCTAATCGTTTCGCGTTCAACGAACTGATATACATTGTATGTTATAGAAGACGGAACAGACGAATGTTACACTTCGCGTTAAACGATATTCCGTGTTATTCGTCTTCTAGTTAACCGGTTTTCGCTGTAATCGCAACGTAAATAGTGAAAGACGGCCTGTTTACTTGTTTTTACACAAGCGGAAGTAAACGGAGCTCCTGGAAACAAATCGGTCTAGTTGACGTAGATTGTAAATCGCTGGATTTTAAAGTGGAGAAAGCTGAGGGAGGGGTAGAGACGGCATTTTCTCGAGCTAAGCCTTTTCATTAATGGAGTGAGATATTTATGTAATGTATCTCGTGCCGCGACATTGTAAAGACTTGCGTCCGAGTCCATTAGCATCCTCCTGTCATTCTGTGAAACTTTATCTCTGAGTGCTAAACTCTTAGGTGAAGAAAGTACCCCATCAATATCAACCTCCGTTACAATGTTAAGGGTTTAATTCGTATCTAGTTTGGCGGAGGTTCGTTTCGGTTGAATTTACCTCTCATCAATAAAATGCATCTGTGTATGTTTCTTGGTTTTATCGATTGCGATTATTTCTACTAATTCAATATTTCAGATTCCAAATTTTAAAAACATCATTCAAAATCCTTATAGGGTATTTTCTGTCCTCATTGTACAGTTCATTAATTATATTTACTAGAAATAATATAATAAAGCTCCTCACGGTTTTTAAAAGTAAATTGAACGTGCATATATTATTATTATTTTCAAACAAATTTTTTATCATTATATTGTTTATATTGCTTTAAAATAATTTACTAATCGAATAATATGTTAAATTTCAGTTGACTCACCAATTCAATCAATGAATTTTATTATCCGTAGATAGTTATTACTGCATATAATGACATTTGACAATCAGTACCGTAATAAATATACTTTTACGAAACAAGTAAATCACAGAGCATGCTCATGTTGTCATTTTGAACACATGATGGTACTTATGAAAAACGTTTCATGAACGTTTTCCTTTGCCTCCATCGTTTTCTAACTTGTGACCTTCGGAATCCTTGCAAGTTGGCTGCCGTAAAGAAGAATAAAGTTGATTTTATTAGTGCTCTTTCTTTACAAAGATCAATCTTCCATACTTTATAAAAAGAGCTTTCAACTCGATCACCTACTTTTTGATTTGTTGCATAAAATCACGGAGCTATTACGCATTCAAAGGGGTCACTAGTTTCCAGTTTTGAGATTCTTTTCAAATCAGGAATAATGAAGTGATCCCGTAGGTTCCACTTTCTGTCGAAGTAGGCCTGCATACCAATTGCGAGCCTTGCGGGAGAGAATTCTTGAAATTGCATTAAATGAGTAACGGTTCATAAAAATTTGTCATAGGAGAATTCTCCTTCAATTATGCTTGAGGAGCGATTCATCTCGAGAAAATCCAATTTTGCTGCCGTAGCGTGACAGGAGTGATGAAATCATTTGAATTGCCTTCGGATTCGAAAAAAACGGATGCTTTCTCTTGGAAGTCTCTTCCTCGCTCAGCTTCACTGAAATATTTTAATAAAATTAAGAGGCTTACTGTGATTTAAATAAAGAGCGATTTAAGTAAAATTAAAATAGAAAATCATATTTTAAACTGCAACAAATTTATTTATGTCGTTAGAAAGCGTGATTTTAATCGAGTATTCAATTTAGAAATGTACTAAGAGCTTAGAAAAACTTCCTTATGTCTCATGTATAAATTATTGGAAGAAAGAAACCAAAAATTAGAGATTCATGAATTTTATTGATGTCTTCAATTGTTCCTCGTAATTCATGTTATCGTAGAGCGAACATTGAATATGCAGATAGATGTAGACCAGATGGCATAATTTGGTATTTTTAATGAACGGTCACCAAAAGTTGTTGACAAATAATATAGAGTAGAGTCCAAGTAACGTGTATGCATATGAAATAGAAATTATGGTAAAACATTAATTAAGGGAGTATTGTTTAACTTCAAATAATTTGTTAGGTGAACAATATAAACGAAACTTTTTCACAGTTAAGTAATATTTGTAGCATTAAGTTAAAATGTTGGATTTACTGACACTGTCGATATTCTTTCATTCCTTTAAAAGAACACGAAAGAGGAATGAACCGTAAGAGAGTTCTTCTCACTAAAAATTTTCAGATGTGAAATATAAGTTTTTAACACTTTCATTGATAGTATTCTTCCTGTAAGGTTTATTTAGAACTGCTTTGAGAATACTTTCTGGAAACGCATCGCATTTCTTTAGTCCTCTGTAAAAATGATCGGTAATAATCCTGTCTTCTATAAATAGTTATATATACGGGTATTATGCATTATAAATATTTAATACAATAGTTAAAGTCATAATTATCAAGTAATAATTTTTATATAAATTTTAATTGCAGTTCATGAATGATCTAGTTACACCTGTTGTAAGAGGTTGAATACCATAAAAGTAAGTTCATCGACCTTCAAAAAGTTTCGAAAAATTTGACATCTTTTATTTCCACCGATAGCGGAGTATTCTTACTACTATATGTTGATAAATGCAGTCCTTTTCACTTTTATGTCTGTAAAATATATAGAGAAATGCATGCTTCATTTACAGTGTGTCCCAAAAATGACGGGATAACTGCCTTCTGCTTATTTTCCAAAGTAGATGGCTGATGACTTAATGATCATACATATCGGGAGCAGTTGGGTATTGGTAACATCAGAAGGGTCACATGCTGTGAATCCTCGCATAGTCACAAAATATTAAAGCACCATTCAATTTAGGCAATTGCTTTATCTTCGAGGATCAGAAAGTAGCCGTCTTCATTACTTAATGAGCTCATTTTTTCGGTTCTCGAGGAGTAACAATACGCCGAATGCGAGAGAGCGGCAAAATGGGATTGGATTGATATGGGCGGCTGCTGTGTTTGGCCTAGATGCTTGATGCCCGTTTCACCCATTTATTACAGTCTCATTACCATTGAAGGAGGATATATGAATACACAACGTATCGATCATCTTTTCGCCTTACTACGTCGTGACGCGTATCGCTTCCTTCTCATTCTAAACGAACCAGTTCCTTTGATTCTGTCACGTCCATCAGATATTAGGCTCTTACGTGACGAGTTTCGCAATCACGGACGAAAATGCTTTTTCTCACATAATCAACAATTCTGTCGCTCTAGTTCACTTGCGAATCTTTGAAATGGGACCCGCATACATGTATGGAGAGTTTCATTTCAAAAAAAGGGAATCCTAATCAGTAATGACAAACGCTTCTGTAAAATTGAGTTAATAAGTTAATAAAATCTCATATAACCACTTAACTAAATCCGTAATGAAGTATAAATGAGAAAATGATAGATAGGAGATTTTAAAATTATAAATAAGAGTTAAATACAATAATTATCCTGAACGAATTAATTTTTATTTAGTAGAGTCCGCTCATGTCCCTCAATTTTCTTGTACGTTCTGCATACTTAATATTCATAATATTTAATGAACGTGCATTTTGGAGTTTCACTACTCATATTTAATATTAATGAACTTTCTTCATCTCTGCGGCTTTTAGGAGAGTATAGTATAGTTGAGCCAACCGTATTTGGTCATGAATTGTTGAACGCCTATCAACTGGATCAATTATTGCTTGGATGCATAGCATAACATCATGGATATTGTGCCACATCTACACCCTTTGTTTTAAAATTTCCTTTATCATTTTAGTGTTTTTATTAAAATATCCCTAACTATTCCAATAATACCAAGTAGGATCTTAGTTTTCAGAGATGATCTCTACTCGGTTTTGTAAATTATTCTTTATTCTTGATTAAAGATTAGTTCATTTAAATTCTAAAATGTTTCAATCTCTGTCTGATAGTTAATTTATTTTGGAGCACATCAAATAGCTAACTTCATGATACCATTCATTGGAATACATTGATATTGATAAGAAAACATAATTTATATTTCATTCTTTAAATTTCTGCGTTTTATTCAAGATTTAATTTATTGGATTAAATTCTCGGTCTTCCTCTCCCTTTAGATTCATCCACATTTTCATCATATATTATCGTTCCAATTCTGCTTCCCTCCATATTTTACCATATGTATTAGCCTATTATTGAAACAGCTCATCAATACTTACCTTACTTTTCTATTTGATATGAATATAAGGCATCCCTAATATACTAAATTATAAAATCCTTTCACTTTGTGGAATATAGTGCACCCTGAAATTAGGCATCATCTGCATTTGGCAAGTTTAAAAGAAAATTTAGCATAATTTTAGTCTGCTTAGGTCTCTATCTCCAATTGCAAGCAGTCTTTCCTAGCAAACGGAAGAGGCACTGAACGACCTTGCCCTCTAGCCAACCAAGGGCGCCAGGAAAATATCAACCTATTTTCAGCCTAAGCTACTAACAGCAGTAAAAGTAGTAAAAAGACTACAAGAATTTCCTTCATTCTGTTAGCAGTAGGAAAGATCGGGAACAGATGTTCAATACAAATTAAGGAGAACATATGAACATACTTTTATTCCCATGGGTTATCAACCGAAGTTTTCTATAATTGATAGTCTCGTAAATTACCTCGACACTTCTATTGAGGTGAATTAAGATTCACGATCTTTTAAAAGGGGTGAATTTATAGCCGAAACATAAGGCAGAAAAATGCTGTCAACGATATTTTTTACCTATAAACTTTTATTTAGAAAAACTTTTTGTAGCTATTAGCGGAAGCATTGGCTCAATGTCCAGACTTCGCGCTGATATAAAATAAATAATGCTAAAATTTTAAGATAGCGACTTGTGTGGTTATTACTTAATTTAAAAACAAAATTAATATTGAAAAATTTATACTCAGCAGTGTTGTGGCAGCTACTATGAAATGTGATGGCTTCTAGGCAAAAAGAAAAAAATCAATGTTGAATGAATAAGTTGTGTTGAAACTATAGTTTATTTATTAACTATTAACAAATTTCGGTGCGATTAGTTGTAGGAAGAGAGAAATATTTACCTTATCTATAATTATCAGAAATAGAAATAGATTTATTCACATTAGCTGCTACTGGTAATTTTTTCTCATTATGTATTAGCCCATAGTAAAATAAAATGGCATCTAGTTGCTCTTTCGAAAATACATGGAAAATATATATTGAATTTATTTTAGGGAGTCATTTATTGATAATCGTGCGGTCCTAGAATCAGATCTTCCATGAAGTATCAAATTGAGTCAAACACCAGCAGATACAACTAATATATATCGAAAAATAACTGATATTGTGATGATCTGAAGACATAAATATTATAATATAACGTTTATAATTACTTACCATCTTCTGCATTTTTATCAGTTACTGATTTTATTTTTTAAGATCCCTCTGTCAGTTATTGCTTTCGTATATTACTGTAAAAACTCATGATTGACTAAATAATCGCATTTTCTGGGTCATGTATTTTTTTTTATTTTAAAGATTTATTTTGTGGTGTTCTCAAAAATATCCATTTTTGGACAATGTCAGGAGAGGCGTTAATGGCAACGATTGACGAACACATATGAGCATTCCTCAACCAGGAGAAACTCTAATAGTAATCAGGAGACTCGAACCATAGACCTCGGCGTTGTTGGAATGTTAACCATTCCGCCACTGGTTGGTTTTTATCTCATGTACTCATACAAGATTTCACAAGAGCAAGATTCCTCACAGCATGCGCATTTTGAAGGAATCTTTACAGGTACTGTTAATTAGCACTTTTGCCAAATTAATTAAATCTCACGCATTTCCTTGTTAAGCAATCTATAAAATATCTCCTCCGTCCTCGTTTTTTTCTTCTTACGTATGCTCGATGGCGAAGAGGAACTGCGCTGCCTCGTAGCGGTGTTTACGACCACTTCCTCTTGGCACCGACACTCGCTAATTATGTTAATTCTCACCTGCCCCCAAATGAAAAAAAGGGTGTTTTGAGCCACCAATAAAGAAATCAAACGCATTCTCGTCAGCTGCTTTCGGGATCGCTGCGAAATGTCAGCAATTCCGTTTATGCCACCCCGCCTCCCACCGGTGCTCTTTCTTCCCTCATATATCGGAGCGTTGGATCGTGTTATTGTTTCAGTGGGGCCCTCCGTGACGACGTCTAGGATGTATGTCATAGCGCCTGTGATTATTAAGAGGCAAGGAGAAGGGTGGGGCAATAATTCCGTTCATTCTGTCTTAGTGTGTCGATCCGTTATCTCTTTTTCCCCACTCCCCTGTGTCTCCCTCGTCTCCTATACCTCTCCTTCATCGGCTATCAACCCTCAACCATTCTCCGGGGATGATCGGGCACGCCCATTTTCCACCCGATATATTCAATGTCTGAATCTCTCGTCGGGCTAAATCAGACCGCAAATAACTGTCAAGTAAGGCGTTTTGAGTCATATTACTTCGATACTCTGCTTTCTTAGGTCTTATATTTTTCGACGTAATTTTTAAGACTGATACGGATTCAATCCATTCTGCTTCTTGTGTGACCATCAGCATTGAAAATTTTGTAGCAAATATTTTTGATTACTGAAATGTTATTATTATTTTTATTATTTCTGCTTGATCCTTTATTGGTGAAGTTAGCTCACCAAGTGAGCCTCTATACATAAGTAATCCGAGTAAGTTTTGTTTCGCTGAAGGAAATAGTTTCCTTAAGTATTATTTTAATTTTACTTTTATGTCGCAGAGGAAATAAAATCCAGCGTTAGTGACTTAATGTCCAAAAAGCTTTTATTTGAGCACCTTGACCTTAAGGATCTGCATAACAGTCTGTGGATATCTTCCATATATTTTGGTGAAAAGGTTTAACAGCAAATGAATGCCATGATCACGGAGAAGATAAAAATTCTTTTGATATCATTGATGAAGAATTAATGGAGGTTTTTGTTGGGAAAAGTAATGGCTGTGTAATTTCACCCACATTGTTGTACGATAGTGAGATTTGAGTGAGTTAGAAATAACATAAAGGGAAATCGAATGTATTTTCAATGCATTATACTGGGAGAATTGATATCAAAATAGGGAAACGTGGAGACAGAATGGCTGACTCAAATTATCTTTATTTTATTAGAGTCAGAATAAATAATAAAATGAGCCAAAATAATTTTGCTAATGATTTAAAGGATTCCTCTCTACTTAGCCTCCCATCAAACTCTGTCATGAAATGCGATATTTATGGTATTAAATACCTGATGAAGACGCACTAGAATCGAAACCTGTAGAAAGTGTAAAATGATTGTGGAAAATACAAAGCATTTTTATTTTTTCTGTAAGAAGTTAGAAGTTTAGATAGAACTAAGAAGTTAGTTTAGTAAGTTAGGTCACGAAGAGAAGATAAATAATGAACCAGCGATTCTTTTAGGACGGGAGCTTAGAGCAAGACCAAATACCATCATAAATGCTCAGATAAAAATAAGTATAGTCCCTGGAATGAATGATAACTTTTACAACTATAAATGATTATCTGAAGTGTAATAATAATTTAAAGAGTTAAATTTGAGGAGTATTATGAAAAAAATAGGCTGAGTTTTCTCAGAGAAAGGAAAAATATTACGTACAGATAACCAGCAATGCGTTTTATTGTGTGATGTGAAAACAGGATTTTAGCTCAAAAAAATCTTATAAAGCTTATAAAAATATTTTAAAGCCTTTAAAAAGATCTTTTAAAGCCCCCAACATCCGGGAGAAAGTCTTTTATTGAAGAGCTTTGATTCGAGATAAAATTTAAATTAGTACAATATTATGACTGTATCATCCTTTCCAAGCATGGAAATGAGTTATTGACCTTTGAGTAATTGCGGAAAAGGATTATAAAAGGATTTTTGTGACCTAAGGAGGCATGACTAATGGGTCGATCCCGTAAATAAAACAAATATTCTAAATTATCTTCAGATAAATTGATTTTCCAACACTCAAAATGCCTATTTTTGACAATCGTTTTTCTCACTGTCTACATTGGGGCTATCGAAATATAATTTGAGTTGATCGTTTTGGACGGTATGATGCAAAAATGAAGGAATTATAGATGACAGAATAACCTGATGTTCGATCAACTAGATCAGATTTCGCACGTTTGCGGAAGTTTTTCACACTACTTTCATAGTGAGTGTCTTCCTACTGTGAAGAAATTTTACGAAGGTTCTCCTTTTTTATACCCTTTTTATTCATATCTTTCTCAGGTTAAATTACTTTATTTTATGTTAAGTAACGATGGGTTAGATGGAAGAGGAGACTTTTAATCTCAATATCGCAAGAATGAAGATGTTTTATTGTTATTATTTGGAAAGCTTATCATGGAGGCTAATTAGACGCTGAATATAATGAGAACGTTCTTTGGAGGGTTTTCATGAAAAATGAAATAAAAAACAACTTGTATCAATAAATAATTAGAAAAACTCTCCCCGGAAACCTGTTCAAATTCTTAGAAGATTATAATTAAACAATTTGTGACCGGTTTTGGGGATCCACGCCATCATTAGAACTACTCGGTTCAATTAGAGACTATATACGCAAATAATTGTCCTTTTATTAGAAACAGTGATTTTAGCCTCGTTTATTGATAAAAATGCATTAAAGTTTATAGTTTGATTGTTAATGAAAATATGAACTTTTCACTGTATACTGATTGGCCTGGGCTTCCTTTCATAACCTAGGCCAATCTCTCTCTTCCAGATCAAGTAGGTTGTTAGCCATTGTTCCCCTCCGGAACCGCCCAGACAACAATTAAATTTAACAAAAATTTCATCATCTCCATCTCAAATTCTTAAATCTGATAATCTGCGAGAGATTTTTTAAAATCCTATAGCAACAAAAATAGAGAAGGTAAAAAATATTTTATACAACCATAGATCAGATTATACTTACTTTCTGATCTATTGGGTTTGAAAGACTTTTCTTTATGGTTATGTGTAAATCTAGGGTCAGTTTACAAAGGAAAAGAATGGGGACATGCTTAGATATTTTCCCCCTGCCACACGCCGAAAGGCGGCTTGCAGGGTACATATGTAGATGTAGATGCAGAAATAAGTATTATTACTTTAACAACATTTACGGTGCAGAAATACATTGAATTTAAATTCATGCCATAAAATAACGTAATTTAAGGGAAGGCCGATATTTAATTGAATTCCATGTTAAATGAAAATAAAAATATATTAGTAAACCTAAGTAAGAATAGGTCCTTATTCAGAGTCCCCTTAGGCTCTTACGATAGTTTAGTTTTACGTGCAGAACCTTCAAATTCTTTAAAGATTCTACTATGAAAAACGCCAATCTTAGTTTGCGATGGTCCTGATCAGCCGAAAAGCTCATAAGACGAATTTCTAAAGATTTAAACAGAATGATACGATCATCACGTAAAGCCTTTTCTGCGTCGAACTGCATAGCGTACAGATAAACTATAAACAAAAATTTCCTTCTTAATTTCCAATTTGGGAATGAATTCTTTGTAACAAAAGTGCGAGATTTTAATTCAGTTATTTTATTTCGTTATGTAATAAACAGCGTAGGTATATTTTAGCTGGGTGGACTTAAATGAAATTATGGTAATGAATTCCTGTTTATGATCTTAGCGATGAATACATGAAGATGATTTAACATCTACCCAATCAACTGTCTAACTGGAAAAGAATTAGTTAGGGCCTCATAGAGCGGCCAGCACAAAGCATCGCACGTCATTAAGATAATGCTATTCATATTGGAAACGTTCAGTCCGCAGCTTTCCAGCTGATGTAACCATGTATCAATACAAAGCAAGAGGTATTCGAACGCTCCCAAAACACAGCGGACTTAGCATTTGCGTGCCATCATAACCAGGAATTCGACTCGATGCATTCGGCGTTCCATTCGTCAAGAATGGAGGCACCCACAAATATTTACTATATGCCCATTGCCAGGCCTCTAACGGATCTTCTTAGCCTTCGGATATTTGCACGGGTGTTGATGCTTACCAAATGACCCACTTGGATGTCCTTGTGTCTTGGCCTTCGCCAAGAGACGATCGAGCAGTTTCGTGAGCGTGGGCGCGTGCGTTTGTGAGCTTATAGGACACGGGGATCGCTTGCATTGCACGGCTCTTGGCTCACCCGGGGACCATTTTGCATCGAAGCATGTCCGCCAATTCGTCCTACATTCGCCGCTTCCTCAGAGCAAACAATCTGTGACGATTTACGTTTCCTCCTGATTTTTATCGCTGGATTACAACCGACTTCCTCTCACATCATCCACTCTAAATCCCTCAGGTCTTCCTTCTTCTTTCGGCTCGAATTCGAAGGGGATGATTTATTGGACAACTTTTTAGACATCTAAACCTTGCTCAATGATATCCTGGCTAATATGACCACCTACCTGTTGCGTGGTCTGGATTGACTTAAGGAGGGGTCCATGTTTTTAGTAGCAGTGGTAGTAATAGAGGTAGTATAACAGTAGAAGCAGTAGTATTTTTGAAGGAGTATCGCAACTGAGGTCGCTTTGCTTAAAGGAGCCCTCACCGGGAATCGAAGCCGGGATCGCTTTCACCAAAGGGAAACGCACGCGACATGTCCTTTGGGAGACATTGCAGGCAATGGAGGGTGGTTCTTTCAATTCACAGACGTGTATCGTGTCTCCTAGCATTTCTAAACGTTTTGGTAAGACAGCTTAATTTATTAGAGCAGCCGCCCGGCAAGTAAAAGATGATTGGTTGTTGGTCCAGTCACACTTATCTCATGTCCGTTTCTCCTTGGGAATCATTTCAACACGCCTTAGCAAAATTATCCATACCCCTTTCAATAAAATTCAATTTCTGCTCAAAAAATGTTTTGCAGGATTTTTGCTGATGTAAGGCTGCATAAAAATTCAGGAACTGCTTTATTAAAATGGTTTCCTATTCCCTCTTGTCACATTAAGAACGAAAAAGGGTGGATTTCTGGAAGTGTTTGCGAGTATTTTAGGATTTGGCAAACTGCTGGAAATATCATTGCGGCAAATGAAAATAAAGAAGAAAGGATACGTGTGTATATTTCGCTAAACGTCTAAACGTGTGCCCGAAAAACCCACGAGTATATGGAAATGAAAAATATTGATACATGGGACTCGAACGAAGGTCTTCCAGTTACTGGACAGATGTTTGGAATCATCTGGCAGGAATATGGAAAACCTGAAATCAAACCGTATAACCTATGAGGAATCTACTCTATGAATGATTAAATAATATTAATTAAAACAAACCGAATTATTTTCATTTCTTGAGGACTTTTAGCATAAACAATCTGATACGCTCACTAACACCTTTTAGGGGCCATTAGGGAGAAGGAAGTATAGGAGTTGAAAACAGAAAGGAGAGCATGATGGGGAGACCCCAACAAATTGTGAAAGATTTTAACCTTTGGATATACGAAGAAAGAGTTGAAATAGGACGGAAATGGAGAACTGCAAAAAGTCTTTGGAGTGATGACAGCTGATGATGATAAATTTACCGTAATCTAAGTTTACATTAAGTTCATTGAGGCGGAGCACAACCATGTTATGGAAGATAGATTATTTTTAGTCGAAGAAAAGCTATTTAAGAAACCCGTTTATATTAATGGTTATTGGGAGCCAATTTTCGGCTTTACTGTACTTTGTATGTCCATAATTGCACTTTTCGGTTGCGTAAATCCATGGCGGCATTCGCCCAACAATTGCACATACCACGTGACTATGTATCAATGTTTAATTCATCTACTTCAATTCAGAAAACTTTCTAATTAAGCAGTGGCAACAAAAAATCAGCATCTGATTTCCAAATAGAATTTGTGCCTTCTAATGCAAATTCTAAGATGCAATTACTTAAATGTTTCCTCTGAAATAGTAGCGCTATTTAAGTATTCGGCTTCCTTATTCTATTGGCTTAAGCTAACATCATTATTCTTTAGCGATTAATCTATTTACAACTATATGGGTGATTTATATTTAGAATACAGCTGTCGATAAATTACGAAAAGGTTTAAAATAGTATAAAAGTCAGTGAACAAAAAGTTAGAAAGTGACAGAATCATACCTATGTAGTCATTAGTTGGGAATCCATACGCTCCATCTGCTGCTTTCTCACATATTTTTAATGTCGTAAACCCTAAGTTATGTTAAATAGAGGTATTATAATGTAAATGGTCCTCGAAAATCAATGAAATTAAAAGCGGAAGATAAGGAATAATTTTTGGTTTTTATTTGATAAACTTTTTGGATGGAGATATATGACTAATCTAATTCAGTTTCTCATGTATTTCGAACTGATATTCTTCACATTGAAAGCAAGGGCCAAAGGCTCGATCTATTGGAAGAGATAGAGATAAGAAATGCGAAGGACTATTGTCAATGAATATCTGTTTATATCTTATCACTCATTACCTGATGCTCTTAAATTTATTTTCAATCGTTAATGATTTACTTTGTGACTGCCATTGTTTTCAAGCTCTGTCCAACCTTCCTATCCCTTTACCCCTCCGATGCTTATCACAATCAACCCAAATGTGTTCAGTTTACCTAATGATGTCGTCAGGCGATGTGATCGATTTTGGATTAAACAATATGCGTAATTTACTGCAAATGTTTAATTAACGTTATATTGGAACAAATTTATATGACATAAGCTATGGTTTAACATAGTAATTAGAGCTGAAGACATAGAGAAGAGAGAAGGCATCCATGAAACTACGGTAATGCATGATGTGCATGGCGTTTAATCAAATTAGAGGATCCACCCTGAGCGTGCTTTCAACTTGCTGCACGTAGAATGCGGTCAACGCATCCTCACAGTCGCATGAAATTGGGATCGATCAAAGCAAGTACTGATCACAAAGCCTCTGCCCATACTCTTGCTCGATATTGGAACACAATGCACTGGTTTATGCCGGAATGATCGCTATAATATTGGAAATTTTATCATCAAGCTCGTAGGTATGTGATTTGGTAATAGACGATGGCTGTTATGGTAGAATTAAGATCTGTAGTTGGAATTAAAATTGATTCCGTAGAATTGATTTAACGGTATACTGAGGAGATAAGATATCGCTAATTCATCTGCAGAATGCCAATGGCCTCGTTATCTTCAAGTAATTAGTTTTTATTAAATCACTTCCTCATCTCCTAAGTCAACATGAAATTTCTTTCCGTATAAATGCCGGATATTGACGGATCTGAAGAAGATAATGACTTTCGAATCTATTTCATAATTTTCGTTCGAAATCAATTATTTATTTAATAAGCGATTATCTAACTACTATCGAGAAAATTTTGACCCCGTTCGAAAAGTTTTACCCATCATATTGAGTTTTACATCACCGAGTGAATATAACTGATATATCGGTTACTCTTTGCCTCTATAACCTACGATGACGAATCTTAGTTTTGTTAAATTTACCAAGCTGAGTTCCTCTTGGAGGGTAAGAATTCAGAGTGAGATTTAGAACAGATATTCGAATCATTGGTACACATAATCAAGACGTTGCGATTTTATTAATTTAACAATGATTCTTTTTAAGGAGATATGCTTGATAAAACATGTGTATATTATTCCATCAACATTAAAGAAAGCTATTCAATCATTGATCCGATCTAAAAGTTCAGATAAAGAAAACGAAGGAATGGGTAAAAATAACTTTGCACATAAGGGCGTACACAGGAAAAATTCCAAGGAGAAACGGACCTGAAAATAGTCTGACGGGGCCGGGAAAAAAACGAACAATTTCGGGGCGTATGAACATTCTCGAGTTTTCCATATTAGCCTCGTTTTTCGTTAAGTAATCAATAAACGAAAGATTTAATTATCTGGAATAATAAATAATGTCATTCCATGTAGTTAGATACAAATCTCAAAACTTATTCTCAAGCGTCAACGTATATTAAAAATGCAACTGAATATTATACCGAAGAAAACCTATTTGCCATTTGAATAACAATAAAATAATAGAATTGTATTCAATTTGTTAAGTAAATGATTCGCTGTCGTCCTACCCAATAAATGAAATCAAATTTTACTGAATTCATGGAGAAATCTTAAATCTTGTAGCATTAATAAGGTTTCAATGGTCACTATTTATATTCGCTATTCCCTAAACTGTAAAAAAAAAATTCATGAAAATTTTGTGATCTTTCAAATTTCAACAAAGATTATGATGATGAATATATTAATATATGCCATGTGCCATTTTTATCGTTTTATTTCATAATTTGATATCGTATTGATTTGATTCTTTAGTGCGAATTGGCAAACCAAAGTAAGCAATTAACTACTATATATACTTGTTAAACACGGGTGTTGATAAATATGCATTGCAAACGGCTTTATTTGGAAAAATAATAACTACAGGCCCTATTTCACATTCGTCCCATTTAAAGTAAACTATGCTAACAATTCGTAATAAAATCGAAATAACAAATTATGCAAAAGTAAAGGAAAAAAAGAAAGTAATGGTTTTAGAGAAAACCGGGGCATTGTGCGACCACAGAAAAAATCTCAATTTAGGTAAACTTCTACAAAGGGAAGGGAGTGGAGGATATATAGAAGCGAGAAAAAGAGTAAAACATTATGAAGACATTGTCCCGCTGGTGGAGCCCTCTCTCGAACAGGTGAACACACCCTCGTCGCATTGTTCTCCTGAGGAAAAAAATTTCAATTCGTGTGCGATTAGATTGCATCGTGTCCATTCTTTCTCCTCACCTTCTCTCGCGAACACGCTTCCCCACCCCTGCCGCTCCACCCCCATCTCAAGGAACGCACGTTAACGCATTGCTCGAGGGGGGGCACCCCGCATCGACAAATGGCACACACGCTTCGAAGTGCACCTCCCCATTCGCAACGCTCTCGGAGAAAGAATGATAAAAAAAGACTCCTTTTTATCGCCCCCTCTCACACTTTGGCGCTCTCTTCCCTAACCAACCTTACCTCCAGTAACGGTCTGCGGTACCGGTTTGGGTGAGATAGCAGGCACAAATCGAGGGAGAGATAGGTAAAGGTAGGCGGCTGAATGTCACGGCCCTTCCCGCAACTTTCGGCCGGCATAAGTGTGGGTAGCAACGACGAAGGTGAGGAAGGTCCTCCGCCGCGACTGCCGCGGTCCCCCAAAGTGGCGAGGGAAAGAAGCGGATTATTTTTCTCTGGGAAAACGTTTTTTATGCTGGTTTGGTGACCCGGCTTTATATATGCTCATTTTCCCTCGCGAAAAAAACTGCGGATGTGGTTTCATCCGTCTTCGAGGCGTGTTGAAGGTAATTGCCAAGCGGCTGTTTCTCATGAGAGGCTAATGTTTTGTCTCTTTGAGAATTGTTTCATAAATTGCTGTTTGACGAAAATAACCTGGTGTGTGTTCGGTTAATTATGATGAATCGTGGGATCATTAGGGCTGCTAGATGGATATATGAACAGTACGTTGGTGAGGTCCCGGGTTCGATTCCCGGTGGGAGCCCATAAGTGTGAAATTATCTCAGCAGTCTATTTTAACTACTATCTCTATTTTACTTTATGGTCACATTGACCTCTTCAGTATCTAATCTCTTATGTCATTACATAGTTATTTCTAACTTATAAACACAACGGTTGGATACAATTAGCTCATAACTAGCAAAATTATATAAAAATACATAAAAGAACGCAGAAAGATTTCAGTCGTTCCCCACTTTTCAACTGAAAATTTGCGGAGAAAAATCCACTGATTAATTAAATACTGAGTATGTTTATCCTATATACTTTTTATTTGATTTATTTATTTCATTTTACACTAATAAAAACTGCAATTAACCTTTTGTTGCTTTGTTAAAAATTTTGATAGATGTTGAATAAAAACAGGTTAAATGTGCTTTATACAAAAGCAGATAAACGATAACAGAGAGCTAGGTTTCAAAACGCCATCATGCTATAAGGCCCTTTCCAAAATCAGCTGTTAATCCAATATTATATACATTTACATTATAGTTTCGTAATTTATTAATCATAACCATCATTCTTCTCTCGATAAAGAATTTATGATTTTTCTCAAGCTCATACACCAGATAGTATTTTCACCTTCCTTTACATTTTACCTTGCTATCTTTAGATTCTCACTTGAACTATCCACTGGTATCCAATAATGGAATGTTCAGGTTTTTATTCCTCGCCAAATACATTTGAGAATAATGTATCTTGATATTTGTTGATAATGAATTTGAGTCATCAATCGCCCCCATTAGTTATAAACCGATGCGCGCAAACTTTATAAATTGTAATGTCTTATGGCACTTTTATTTGTATTTATTATATTAAGAAATGAGCTTGAAAAACTGAAATTTGGTGGTTCAAATCCTAATTAAAAGTGAAAATTTAAATCAATAAATTGAGCCATTGCTTCCGGGGTATTGTTGATTATTCCACAATGAAACTCGTTGGTGAACGATTATTCCACGGTGAAACTCGTTGGTGAACGATTATTCCACGGTGAAACTCGTTGGTGAACGATTATTCCACGGTGAAACTCGTTGGTGAACGATTATTCCACGGTGAAACTCGTTGGTGATTTTCTATTTGTGATATCACTTCGCGATTTCGAAGATCGTGTCTATGTTATCTCTCTGAATAATGTAAAAATGTAACTTTGACAGTAACATGTGACTGTGTCATCGAAATCATGTCGATGAAATGATGGCTTCATCAATTTAACGTGTCGAAACACGTTAAATTGGTGAAGCCAATTCGTATATTCATTTACCTGAAAAGGGTCTGAATAAAAGTGACCACCCCTTTGAAGTGTATTCACGTACAAAGCTGGAGGTAAAGCAAAAGAGTTGCATTTCCGTATGGGTTGGTTGAAGTCGGCATCTGAAAGGAAAGAAAACCCAGAGAAAAGGAAAGGTTTTTGTGTCGACCCTCCTCTCTCCCAACGGAACACTGCAGAATTTTTTACACACCACGGGAATGTGTAACTCGCGAATTTTTTGCGTACCGCGTTCGAGATTTCACGTTGGCCGTGAAGGTCATCGGATAATGGGACGGTTGAGAAAACGCAGGATGTTTTATAAGACCCCTTTCGGGGAATTAATTTATCTCCTGTTGCCTCTTTCACCATGTAACAAATCAGGCGTTCCTGTACCTACCCCTCCTGATCTCTTAATTTCCCTCCGATTCATCTGGATGACGTCTCTGATAGCGATGCTGAATAATCGCTCTTCATTATCGCCGTTGCTAAAGTCGCCCGGTTCCTTGTTTACCTGGTCGAAACCGGTATCGAACAGGTGTTCGGCCGGGCGGAAGGCTGGCTCTGTTTTTGGATGAATTTTTCGCTTGTCGCTTCTCCGCGTTGCTTTTTTCGGACCTTCCATTGCCCGCCAAAAACTGGTTATTTGAGCGAACTTGTTTTAATGAGGTTATTCGTTTTTGGATTTTTTCCGCTCGCAAACATTTAGGAAATTTAATGTTTTCCGCTTTAGGTCTACACCATGAAGCTTGTTTGGAATCGGTCTTTGTCACGATCTCCGATTAATTCTGAAGCTTGACTTAGCTAAATTCCGTCTGTAAGCGATTATTATTACGAAACCTTCCCAACTGATGTATATTAACTAAATCAGCATTGCATGAGTTCATAAATTAATACATAAGTTTTATGAAATCACCAGTGGCCAGTACATATGTAAAATAACGCATAAAAAGCGAATAGAAATTGCGTCACGCTATAGATGCATCGTATATCTTCCCTTTTGTCTGAATTTATTTCCTTCCATTTATTTGTTTTCTCTTTTTCCGTATATTAAACAGACGCTCTTTATAATCATACCATTGACAATGAGGACTTCGTAGACGGATTTTTCGTCCACCGAAATTTTTTTATTTTTGAATCCGGCTGGTAAAAATTTTGTGTATGTAGTACGTGCGAAGAAAACCACAGGACTAGAATGAAGTTAGGACAGTGCCCACCTTTTTGCTCGGAAAAGAAAAGGTTGATTCTGTTCAATACTTACGCATATTTTAAGATTTGCCTAATTATAGGAAACAGTAATTCTACTAAAAATGTTTCAGCTAATGATTATGATTTGGCAACGATTATTCTTTCTTGAGACTTAATTCTACCTTGCATCGCCCGAGCAATTAAAATTTTTAATTAGTGGTATTCTATTTTAAAACATATTTCATAGATAGGACTCTTAGTAATATCAACTTTTTACCCAAAACGAGTCTATATCTATCATTTTCCCGTCATATCTGAAAATTTTAGATGCTCAAGCTTATAATGCACGCAGAGATAACCATGCTGTATATTTATCAAAGATGATTGCCTAGAAATTAGATTTAAATTGAACTTATTGATTAGTATATATTGCTGCATTCTGTATTCTGAGGAATGCTAAGTTTGCAAGATTAGCTGATTGCAACGATCAAAGTCATGGGAACATTATAGATGCTTCAGTATGTTTTGATGCAATCCTAGAATCAGAGTCGCTGTTATCTTCATGTTTTCTAAAAAGAATTATCCTCGCTGGAATATCTGCCACGGATCATTCTATTTTCCATTCAATCCGGTTCTTTTACTAATTTTCAAGTCCCAGACTTCCTTTTCACTGCATGTCTCAATGTCTGTTACCGTAAAATTAGCGGTTATGGGGTAAAATGATAGGAAGTAATGCTTTATAAAAGCAGCGGGAAGTCAAAGAAAGATCGAGATATAGGATTCCTCTTTCTTTCTCTGTAGTCATTTAATTTTCTCTTGCGTCCGGTACTTCTCTCGTGCAAGACACGAGCTACAAAAAAGTCGGTCAGGAATTTCCAAAAAGAAGTCCAACGGAACAGTGATAATTAATACTCAGCTGTTTTTCTTTCTTTCGGAATTCATTACCATTCATGATTCCCAAAAAGGTTCTCCGTCGCGTAATTGATATTTCCCTTCATTCCTGTTTGATAAAAGTAGCTCATACGTTGAGCAGCAAAAAAATTTAATAATATTACCTGAATATCTGATATATCTCAGCAATTTCTTACGATATTACTGTCCGAATTTAGTACAATTTTTACCTATCAATATTATATATATTCGCGCTATTATATGGGAGAGTTTACTCAATATAACATTAAATCTTGATCCACGGAGCTCTTTGCTAGTACTCATCGTCGTGGGATACTCTTAGAGAGATAACCTTTTATTCCCTCATTCATGGAATAAATTTTTCCATTTTTTCATTTTCCTAGTCCTCAATAGTATCACCTACTGATTTCGAAATAAAAATTCAGTGTATTTTAGGAAGAAAGTTTCTCATAACTCAATTCTCGTACGTTTTATGATTATCAAAGAAGTCAATAGTCTCACTCATACTCATACTCATACTTTGAGAATGATAATTTACTCTATCATCAGTAGCATGTTCAAATTAAAAGTCATGAAAATAGCATGTATTAACATTTAAAAATTTTTGTACCAAAAACCGATAAGCTTTGATATATATTTATCTTTACCTTCGTCCGTCAAGTTAATTTTGTGATTTGGAAAACTTATTATTTTCCTTGACAGTTTGCTTATTTTTTGTGCAATGAGTTGCTCGCTTTTTTTCCGTATGTTAAGGTATACCTCAACATTCACTTGGAATACTTCCCTATCTATCCACTAAGGCAAACTCGGCATTTATTTGGAAAATTTCAAGTGAAGCAGAAGATTTGAATTCTCCAAATCTTCCTCGTCTTGGATAACCAGATAGATTCAGGTCAATATGCGATGTAATTGTAACGGAATTAATGGAAAACAAAAACGATGAGGACTTCCTTGTTTAATGTAAGGAAAAAACACAAACATGTCACGTTTTGCAAATCACTTGTGGAAGCTATATAACAGGCTTTGAGAGAAGGAAAAACCACTATTGGCATATTCTCTTGGCATATTCTCTTGTCTTAAAATTATAGCCAACGAACATATGCTCTGTTTAAGTGGATTAAGAGGAAGTAATTAGTCGGTTAGATGTAGCATTTATCATTTGGCGTATATTAACAGGGAAGTATTCAAGTGTAGTCGAAATCTTTCAGTTATGAATACCCTTATTTAATCTTTACCACCTCTGCTTAATTTAAAACCTGGCTTTGCTCAGTTTACTAAGGAGTTGATGTGAGTGCAGAAATTCTTTTGCGTATAACAGATTAAGATTTGGAAACAAACATCTGCTTGGGACGGAGGTTTCCTGTTCCCTTTGCAAACCAGAGCTAGTTCAGTTTTTTTCGCTTACAAGACAAATTTCAGCTCAAACAAAACGCCAGAAGAACCAAGATCAATCATTGAAGAAAAATAGTTTTTCGGGAATGTTATAACGGAACAACGAACCACAGAAAATCTCATATAGATCTAATTTGACCAAAAAAAGTTTTTGTGATATCGATGCGTGGTTTTCTATCCTTCCTCTCCAAATACAAATATGAATAATTTTAAAAAAGAATTCCATGATTTGCGATCTTTTATTTCCATTAGCCCTAAAATTATCTTCTTATGTTTATATTAATTTTTAAATTATCCTGGAAATATACATTACACAATGATTAAAACTGATCATCATGTAGTGCTTATGTTCAATTTAACCAAACAAAATTTAAATTTCACTTATAAGTTTATTGTGATTAATAGCAATTAAAGTATTTCTTAAAGCGTTTCAATCTATTTATAGGGAAATTAATGTTATGCAGTCTGGATTTATACCTCTATTACTGCTTGTTTCTCTCTTATAAACATTTTTGTCAAGTCTAATACTTACTTTTCTGTATTATATTTAGTATAAAAAGGTATGAAAATGTGTTGTCTCTGTGTTTTCGCGGTTTTTTTTCACCCCATCTCGCGTGAGTGTTTTCTCGCAAGGTGAGTTTCCCTTGTACCAACCTTATGTTTTAGAGATATCTACACACAAGCTAAATCTTTTTCATGCACGTCTGTAAGTTTTTGTCTATATAACATAAATTTTACAAATTTCGTTAAGCGGAGTAGAAGTCCAATGGGCCTAACATAGCTAATAATGGGTCACAAAAAATAATTTGAAATTGGAAATATTGATCTAGATCAACTTTGAAAATACCTGTAGGTGGACTTAAGAAACGAGAACTAAGTAGACCTAAAAATTAATTTATTCCGATATTTGCGGAAATTAATGCCCCTTATTACATGGTGAAATCTAAAAAGAGGATTTATGTTATCTGAAACTCAGGTAGAAAAGCAGCAAAAAAGATTGTGGATATCCAGTCACATGTAGATCATTGTCAATGTTAGGTCTTCCATGATGCAAAAAGAGCTTGATTTATGATCTCTTGGGAATAGAAGACCATGAGCTGAGTTTTTTCTTCGGAATGTGTGATACACCAAAAAACCAAATCTTTTGGAAAATAAATTTTTACCATAGTAAGTTATTATTGCTCATATATTGCACCATGAAACATGATAAACGATAACCTTTATCATTACAATTTCGCGGAACGATAAGTATCGTTACTTACCCGCAAAGACTCTTATACTTCCTTACATTCGCAGGATTACACGAGAGATATTTATTTTCAAACGGATCTGACCGAAAATGAGAAATATTCCGCCCTCTGCGTAGGACGTAAACATGTTCGATTGATAGAATTTCTCCGTAATACTAGCAATGATAGTAGCCAGAATATGTACTCGCATGCATAGCAATATCCCGTATTTATTTGAAGAGGAATGGTGATTGCATATTGTGGTTGGCGGAGAAGATGTTCGATCTCTATCATACCCATTTCAGCGCAATTTCGCTCCATCTGCAGCCACGCCCCAAACACAGCTATCTTTCCGACCAATCCCCGCAGCGTTTTTTGCTTGGATTTTTCAACTTTATACGCCATCTTTTCCCGTTACGTTTGTTCCGTAAAATGCCCTCTCTCAAAGAACCTCATAGGAAATTTTTAAAGACTTTGCGCCTTATTTCATGTGCGCTCTGGTGAAATTTCTCGGTTTATAATACAGCGTCTTGGACGCATGTGTGCCGTGATGAATGCTGCGGTCCAGTGTTACACGCGAATCGAGAAACCATTTCAAGGTTGGGCTGTAAAAAACTGTTGAGACATAATTCAGTCATCCGGGGCATGTTTCTCTGCTACTCTTAGGGCAGCACATGTACGCGAGGCTTTTATTAATTTGATTTGCAAGAGTATTAAGTTATACCTTCTTTCTCGTCCAATTATATCAAATGGGCACTAATTGTCACCTAATTATCCTCAGAAGTTGTTTTTATACAATTTCAAATATACATTCTGTTCTTCGGAAGAAACCAGAATTGCGGAAAAACTCGTATATATCCGTAAATATCTTAACATTTATAATTATGGTAGTGATAACGTACAAAGTTAAAGAAAACTCAATACACTCTTTACTATTGTCTAGTTTGGTCGCGGCTGCGATGAGATGAAAACTACTCAGGATTGAGAAATTCTGAGTAATTATTTTGCACTTACATGGGCATTTTCTACTAGCATATCATTCTGGATCAGCGAGGAAAATTAAGGCAAATTGCCTCACTCCTCATATTGCCTGGTAAGCCTCATCCCATTCCAGCACTTGTGTTGCTAAAAGTTGAAATTTTGAAGTCGAAATCGGACTCTGGGCTCAATTATGAACATGTCTACTACACATTTCGTGACTGATAAAAAAAGTATTCATGCGATCTTATTTTTATTTTCCTACGTTCACAACGCATGTATTTTAAGGTGACCTAGTAAATGGTTAGCCCGCTAAGGACTTTTATCATTGCGACTTTTATATAAACTACAAGCACGCTGAAGTTCGGTACCAATGATCTTAGATCTAGTAAGAAGAGGGATTTAGGAGAAGATTTCCCGCAGGAAAGATCTAGGTTGAACGAGTGATAGGCTGTAATAATAGCGATGGATTAAAACTCACATTTGTAGCTGTTTCATACGTTTTTGCTCTAACTTACGCTGTGTTTGAGCAGAAAATTGCTATGAAGGATGGGAGGCGAGGGGCAGCAGATTAGAGGGAGAGTGCCGTGAAGGAGAAATAGGAGAGATGGATGGAAAATGTTTCCGTAAAGGGAAGAGGATTCTCATTTTGAAAAAAGTGTTTGGCCTCCGGGAGAGATCTGCTCCGAAGACAGAAGGAAAATATGAGGTGAAGCATTCATAAAAGTGCCCCAAGAACCGACAATTTTGATCTTGCTGGAGTGAAGGAGAATGTAAGTGACCGGTTGAGGTATAATGTTTATAGCATGAGATATCGGTGTTCATCCGATAGTTATATGAGGTCATGGCTGTCTCATGATGAATTACAAATTATAAAAGGAAGTATGAAAAAAGTAGGTGAAAAATACCAGACTAGGATAGAAAAAAATGTAATTAGAGGTTTCGATTTATCAACGGAATTCTGGTTGTAACACTGTAGTGAATTTTTATTTGGCTTAAAATGATAATTCTAATATAAATTGTATCATTTTCTGTTTCGAATGATGTGCTTCATCTCCAATTATTTGAGTTCGTTTCAATCAGCAAAGCACTTCTTGTTCCATTCGTATTTTTAAAAGTTAGTGTTTCATTTTATTTTATTATTAATTGTATAATGTTCCACTTCCTTAATATCACATATTTATGGATAGCAGTTATGAAATCCTTATGTTTTCATTTCTGTAACGTAATTCGTGGTATTCTGATTTCCCGAATAAAAACTAATTATAAGGTTAACATAATTCAAATGCATTTAACGATGAAAAGTACGAATTATGGGGAAAAGGGGGGAAGCAATAACATCTTGATGATATTTTTTATTCTGAATTGCATAACGCATCATTGCTTTAGAGGATTATATTTTTTATTACCTTATTTCTTAAATTGATTTCTACACGAATGAGTACTTGATTATTCTAAATTAAAATGTGGTAAATAAATTGCAAAATTCAATCAAATAGTCTTGCACTTCTTTTGATTTGAATTCACCAGTAATTTTAAAATAAAACTAAAAATTAGACTGTTTAAAAGCCTCCTAATAGCTACATCACTGATTAAATTATCTTTCCTAAAATCAACGGAAGTTTCTATTTACTTTTCTTATATTAATCACTCATCTACAGACTTATTTATGATTCTTAGGGGTTATTACTTTGACTGTTTAACAAATAATTATATGATTTACTTATATTGATATTTTCTGCGCTTGTAAATTAACGGTTGAGATAGTTCTTTTCAAAATACATGCAATACCATTATAATGGAATCAAAGATTATATAAACAACTGCATTTACTTTCGTTTAGGTACTTCTAATACTTGGATATTCGAGAACCCTCGCATTTATTTTAGTATTTTTATTTTTAAATCTGTTATATGGTAATTTATGATAGCTGCTAAATGTAAAAGGTACTGAAGTACTGCATATAGTGTGTAAGTATCTCAAGTACAGAATTATTAGATCTTTCCATGTGGATATGGGTGATATTGAAATTTCCTGAAGTTAAACTCAGCTTCATGTCCCCTTTTCTATCGTTTATAGCCTATGATAATTTGCCTATAGGTATAAGTATAAATTTGAATTGTAAAAGTGCATGTTAGCACGTGGAGGTTGTTTTTGTTTGAAAATATTGTCCAACGGGATGCTAACCGCGTTGAATGATATAATGTTACTTGCGAAAAATTAAAAATTCGGTAAAAAATTGATTTCATGATAAGACGATAATCACAATTCAATAATATTCTTAATAGGATATCTAAAGATCGATATTATGAACTGATGTATAGGTATTTAATATACCTGAGAATATTAATTGGGATGTAATAACTATTAAGTAAAATTCTTAGAGAGTAAAAAGAACCCGTTTATTTTTGATCCTCCCATCCCATCTTAGAGCAAGAAAGAGCATTACTCATAAACTCATACTTAAATGTCTTAAAATACCATGCATATATGTAAAAATTCGATTTTTCAGGAGGCTAAAGGTGAATTAATTAGAAACTAACACTCACGTATTTGGGTCGGCTTAAAGGCGGAAAACTTGATTCTCCTCGAACGAATTTTCGTCTCAATTAACCATATTAAGTGGATATTTTCAGAATATTCTACTAACTCATCGTATAGCGATCCAGGTCAAATTTGCAGTCCACACCCTAACGTTCCACTTACCCCTGGGGTAGATTATTCACGATAGTCTGAATCTGCTTTCCGTCCGAAAAATAACCGTGACTGGTAGAAGAGGATACAGACAAGGAATAGAAAGACGACTGAAGTTAGTTCGTAGGAGCTTTATAGGTGAAGCCAGCTATACCAATGTCCACGGAGGAATTAAACAGAACCTAGGTGCGCCTCTACCGTCTGGAATACCAACAGTCAATCTCGAGAAGTGTAAGGCGGGTCTTACACCCCGTTTAGCATCTGACCCATATTTCTGTAAAAGGGCAATATTTTCTTTCTCCTCGTTCTCCGCCAAGAATGTAGCCTCGAAAACTCATTAACATGTCGATTCTTGCATACATTTGGGAAATTACACCCGAAAATTCCTCAAAACAAGAACGCTCAAGGTGAAAACACTCGTTCTGTAATCATATTAGTGATATCATTAACACCGATATACGACATCCGTCTCTTGCGCTACTTAATTTACTATATTTAGAATCATATGTTTTCGTTTATGTAATGTATTTGTATTTTTATTTACAAATCATGATATAGGTCAGAGGTTCCTAACCTAAGGTACGTGAAAATGTTGAGTACTGATGAAAACACGGTATTCAAATCTTCGAGACGCATTTCTCTTGTTGTTTGACGCAAGATTATACATATATTTACGTACATTCAAGCTAATATACAAATTTAAATACTACAGGTATAGATATATTGTCACATAAGTTTTTCATTAATCAATTCGTATAAACCACATTATGTTATACAAAGCAGAAAATTTCTCAGTTTTTCTGAGTAAAGAGTAACAATCCTTAAAGTCAACGGGCAGCATGTTTATGTTTAAGGGAGATTAATTAATATTATTAATCAATAAAGTAATCGCATGATATTAACACATAATTTTCCGGAATTTACCAGTGTAGGACCGAACATAGGCGAGATACTTTCGGTCTCTGGCAGGACATTGAATATGCTAATATTTTCCGTTCCGGTATTCGCTCCGGTTCAACGAAAATGGCAAATAACGGTTCAGTTCCGGTTTCGCTTCTTCTGCCAGTGTCGAATCGGTTTGAACATCATTTTCTGCAGCTATCGTTGTGATATTATATAATTCTGAATTTTCTGTTTGCTATTTCTTACCCTTTCATTTACACAATAAAAGTTTAAGTTACAGATGTTACAGTTGCAGATGTTTAGCAAACCATATAAAATGTGAATTATTGGGAACCAAAAATCGGACAGAACAAATATCAGTTTTCGATTTCGGTTCGGGTTCTGGAATTTCATTTTGTTCGGTTCGGGTTCGGTTTAAACTTTTGTAAAAAAAGTAAGGAAAAGGCTGGGATAAATAAATGCTTGAAAAAAAATAGGAGATGTGATCAAACTAATTTTCCAATAATTAAGTTTAATCAAAAATAAACACCATAATTTTCTTCGGAAAATTAGAAGTCTAATCAAACTTAAGACTACAATTTCAAGTAAATCTTTTTCAATTTAATATTAATAATATCGCTTAAGATAAATGTCATTTCAGAATGAGGTCTTCTTAAGGAGACTAATTTTTGAAATGACGATCAGGAAATGCCAAAAAATATCGTGTCTAAATTTCGGATTGTTGATGAAAAATTAATGCTCTGATTATTATTAACATTTTGTTCCACGAATTCATTTCTAAGTTTAAATTCTAATATCATCTTTATCTCGTCATGTATATTAATAATCTTTGTAAGGATATAAAGAGTCTTTGTGATTGGTAATGATATCCAGCCGATATCGTTCCTTAGAATGATTCTTTGCTTTAGCTATTCTAGAGTTGCGATTGAATGAGGGAGTAATTAAGATCATTTTTCATTTCCCAAAGTATCAATACATTTCATTCAATATATTTCTTTAATATAGTTTTCAAATAATTTTTTTAATTTCCAGTGTAGTTGTTAATGATAGTATTTTAACACGCTTAAGTTTCTTCGCAAACGATATCGATAGTTTTGGACTTCACTTGATCCTAATTAACATCGACTCGCAAGAACATAGCAAGTATAACGTTCGAATATCTTAAATATTTGCAGAATATTTATTTTTGGTGTTTGTACAGTAATACTTTCGTATGTTTTATTTTTATTTGACATTGGAGATATCTTTTTTTAGAAATAAAATTTATTAATTTGCATCGAAATACTTCTCACTTTACATAAACCTTATTTGTATCATTAGACTCTAATAAAATTAATTTTAAATTCCACCAAGCACCCACATTTCAATATTTTACAGGAAAGAAGGTAGGCGCACCATTTCTTTTCACTACTTCATCCACTTCTGTAAACATGAAACCCTTCACCATCGTATTGTTTTCTCAGAGGCCAAAGCATATTGCAAGCGAGAGAACGTCACCTACATACACGCAAGGAAATATCATACGTACGTACCATATCGCGTCAATTTCACGGAGTTCCGACGTCGAAAAGAGGCGCAGCCGCTCATTCTCGCCCATTCTTTTCTGCCGTCTCATCCTTATTCTTGTCTTCACCGGAAGACATCTCCTCGACTTGGAACAATGCACACACCCAATCGAGCGACACGAATTCCCTCCGACAGCCGAGAGACCCATTTCAAGGCTCGACTACCATCCGGAGGGTCTTCGATAGGTGTTCTCAAGCACGATTAATCGTGCCGATGGATATGTTCGCACGCGCCCGGGAGGAAAACTTCTATCCATCAATGCATTATTTCCGGTCAATTAGCGGCTTCGGTAACTCTTGTCGACTCTCCTCTGCGGTGATCGATGGAGATTTGACGTAGCGTAGCGAGATTAAAATATTCATTTATTTATTCAGAGGTTTTTTGCTATGACTGGGCTAAAGATCTAGTATTACAGAGTGCTGTTCAGCAGGGGCTCCCAAACGGAATGTAGGAAAGGAGAGACTACTCTTTAGGAATAATTAAATGAATAAAATGAATGTTTTTGGATATTGAAGTACAATGAAGGGGTATAAAGAGAACTCAATTAAAGTGCTTAGCTGTATGAATCTTTGGCGAGTATTCGGAATTACTTGCAATTAAAGCTCCGTAGACATTTCTTTTTAGTTATCTTACAGATCCATTGGACCGTATTATCACACCGGAAGATTTTGAATCGGCATTCAATTATTTTCAGGTAATTAAAATCAAAATTTAATAATTAATTGAGGATTTACACGTATTTACAAGTAGGTATCCCAAATCCAGTAAATGCTGATTAACTTTTTCAAACGGAAAATAGTGTGTGGTGCAACCGAACTTTATGAATATGTATGTCAAGCATTTTTTATAATTTATATTAGTAGTATTTTTAATAGATTAGCTATGCTAAATTCGTACAAAATCCCCCACCGGGAATCGAACCCAGGATCGCTTTCACCTAAGTTGAATGCGTCGCCCACGCGGCTTTCCGGGAGCCTCTTTTAATATCCACCCTCATTACGTCTCTCACAATTAAAAGATTACTGCTTTATCGATTTAGCACTATGGCATGCATTGGTTGGTTTTTCTACTTGATATGTGATAGTATCATGTACTGAAAATTAAGCCTATTTTTATACAATGAGACATCAGAAGTGGATACCTTAGCTCAATCATGGAGTATATAATAAATGGTATATCATAGATACCTCTTCTTTAAAACTTCCTTTATCAGGGAAATATTTTTATCATTTAGCACGAAGTGAATCTTCATCTAAGACACACTGTTTAACACTTCATTTGTGGAATCAAAATCGTAAAAAACGTCTAACTTTTTTGAAGAATTGAATAGACAGGATTAATAATCCTCGCCTTGAAAGTCATTTCTGTCTCTGGAGAAAATGTTCTTTAATTCCCATTAATATTGAGCAAGAAAAAAGAATATAATTGCAATATGCAAAATAAGATTACGGAAGAGAGGTGCTCTATACGTGATGGCCCCTATGGTAGAATTAAAATGTAAAATCCGAAAAATGATGCATCATGGAATACTTCAAGCTTTTTCTTAACTGGTTCATGTCTTATAGTTTAAGCGTTCATGATAGAATAGCTCTTCTGCATATGAATATCTCAATGGAAGGAATACATGAGTGGAAAGCCTGAAATTCGAAGACCACCCGGCGTAACATCTATGCGACTTTCCAAGATCATTGATGAATTGACCTCATTGTATATGCAGTTCAATAATTTCATTAGAGAATAAACGAGGAGGTTTTACAGTGCGCTAATATATTCATTTATTTCGTTGTCTGAGAACGGTTCCAATTCGTTCCTTCAATTGTTTCTGCTGACATATATTTCCACAGAAAATTTAAATTTTAATCGAATTACGTAGAACTGAACAAAAAAAGAGTTAATGTGAAATAGACATGGTCTTTTGGGTCGATCGAACATGTGAAAAATAACCGTAGGTTTCAATTAGTCTTAGATTCTAGAAATTTGGAGAAAGTAGGTATTTAAAATGCTAGTAACTTGTATTTTATAGCTTCTGAAAACTTTTTGCTCGGAGTGACAAGCAGATAACGACCGAACATACTAATTTGGCATATTAGATGACTGTTATCAAGGTTACACTGACGCATTGATTGGAAGGTCTATATAAATTCTTGCCCTATCCCTTAAAACTCTGTCGATATTTTCAGCCCAATCATTGATTCATTATTAATTAATCCCACTGATAACAATTTTATATGTCGATACAATATTTAAACTATTAAATTAAATGTTAATTAAAATAAAATAACAATAGAAAGCGAAACAATAAATAATAGTTGGTGAAAATAAGCAATTAAGCCGTGCGGAAATTACCTGTATTTGTCACGTATCGGATTTAATTTCCCAATAATTAATTCGCAGTTTTTATTCAAATTATTGAAGATGCGATGTTGTTTTGATTAATTCCTAAAAAGCCCAACAGAAAATTTTCAGATCTCGTAAATGATCGCGATTTACTAGAAAGGACACAAAAGCACTTTATACGAGTATCTTTCCATTAAAAACCGATTAGGAGCGATTTTCAAATCCTCATCGCTTGGTTTCTGTGTCAAAAGCGTGCATTTCATGACAAACCTAAGTTCTAAGAAATAATTCATTCTCCTCAAAAAAATAGCTCATACAATTAAATAATCCAAAACTTAAGATAACATAGGATGCAACTTAAATATCTTCAACAATTTTGCTAAGAAAGTTAAAATATTTATAAAATATAAGAAATAGACGTAATTCTGATCATTATTGTTTGCTATTTATTGTTACTTATACTATGATAAATATACTTTTATATTATCATCATTAATCTATTTCATGGACCATTATCCATTTTTTTAAATTTAAAATTTTCTTATTTGAATTGAAAGCAAAAAAGCGTTATTTGATTTTATTCATATATTCAAGATCAGTTATAAATAAACATGTTCAACATACCAGAGCGTTTCATTAATTCACTACGATTCAAGCGAATACTTTCATGAGACTCTGGAAGATAAGCGATTTCAATTCTTTTCCTCTGCAGAGTCACGTACCCTCTTCTTCCTCTGAAGATTATACCGTTTTCCGCGAAGGCGCAATTATTTTTCAATTTTACTTTCCTAATCAAAGCGTGAAGGAAACTGTAGTGACGGCGCTTCAGATGGGCCTCCTCCCGTTTGACCTCATCCAGTGGTAGATTGGAATCTTTGGGACCCAGCGAGCCAAAAGGGAAGTTGGCACACATAGATTTAGGTCCGAAGCAGCGGTGTGAGGAATCTCACGTGGAATCCGGACCGAAAAGTGCTTTGCGCCCGCAGGAATATCTAATTTTGGTGGTAAGAGACCAAAGCCCAAAAAAAGAGGACAGGATAGTGTATAGAAGGTTTTTGTTATTGTGAAATCCTCTATTCCATTCATTTTTTATGTCTCAGCAGAAGACTCTTCTCGCTGCCGGGCAAAGCAATTTAGATCTCGAAAATCATAGCGTTTGTGTCTGCGATTTTTTGGATTCAGTCTCATCTCTTAGCTAAAAGGCTTCCGAAATTACCCATTAAATTCCGAAAATATAAAGAGAGATGCTTTATTTTATGCTTTTTGTGGTACTATCCTGGATGTACGTATGTTTAATTTTCCGTAAGTGTTTTAAGGTACTATAAAATAAAAACGGATAGCGCAGGTCTCGGTCTTGTCAGAATTTTCCCATGTCCATTTGCCTCGGGAAATTACCGAGTTACACACCTTTACTTTATCTCTCCTTAAACTCTTTTCCTGCTATAAAGTAAAAGGATTTGGATATGTTTTGATATACTACGAGATATTAAGGAAATTGCAATTTATTATTCGATTAATCAGCTTTCTAGAGAAGGTATAAATCTTAAAAATACAGCAAATAAACTCAAAATGTTTAATAAAACATCGGCTGACTCTCGTGAAATTTCATTCGGTTCACGTTTTTTCGTTTGTTTTCAAACTCGACTGCTATATATTTTGTCGTATATTAACTTGAATGCAATGACGAATTTTATCATGCACGAATGCACATGAAAAATACGAAGTTGATCGAAGCAAAATGGATCTGACCGTTCTTGCGTATATTTTACATAATGTGGAATCTTTTCTGAAACGATTTCAGTGAAATCGTGACAAATAACGATATTAAATTTTGATTATTATTTTCACGTAGTTGATTCACGGCAGGATTTCGAAATTCATCGATATAAAACATTCACTCAAGCTAAAGAATCATGTAGAGTGATTCTTAAATTTTACTAGTGTCTCAACCTTTTCTTTCTCAAGCCCCCTTATGAGCCTGATTAACTTCCGTTGACCCCTCCCGCTGATAGTCGGAAAGAGCTTTATAAGATGAATCTTATGAATATAATCATTGTTTTCAAGTATTCACTTTTACCTAGAACGAAGGGGGCGTTGTACTTTTTCCAATAAAAGGAATGACACCTCTCTTCATTCTACATGATGGATTTCCAAGCTACCTTACGTCTTACCGTGAATTTTACTCGCCTTTAATTATCATTACGGTGAGAACATGTTGCCTTATAAATATTTCGATCGAGAATAATATTTTTCATGATTAACGAAGAATTCCAAAAACCTAATTTTCAGTTATAATTACAGTTAATTCTTGCGGCCCCATAGGAACACCTCGGATACAGCTGATGTTGAGACCTACTGGGATTCATCTTGAACTGATGGCTGAAGAAGTACGTATAAAGTATTCACATGATATTAATCATCACTTGTTTATCGGGGTTATTTATTACTAAATATAGAATTTATCCTTAGCAGGGTAATATTAAAATGAAAAAAATGCTAACCAGCAATGTTTAAATTTAGTGCAGATATTTAAAACAAATCAGCGATTTATTAGCTAGCGTATCAAAACGCAAATAAATCAAAAATATTAATTAATAACTTAAATAAAGCAAAATGCATGGGTCAAATACAAGAGTTTACGCTGAGAGAAATTTTACTACAGTTTGAGATTTTTACTGTTATTTTTATACAAGTACTAGCTATAAAATATACTTTCATAATAGTAAGATGTACTTGGTTCTTTCGCATTCGATTTAATGGTAAATTAGGTCTCGGAATATTATTCAACCTTTTTGATCCCAGATGATGAATATAACTTCGTCGAAACTTTGATTTTTGAATCGAAATTCACGTGAGTGGTTTCCTAAATGTATATTCATCAGAGAATTTCCGATTAGAGCGGAAATATATCGCTATTATGGAAATCGACGTTTTTCAATTGAGCAAGTGATATTTATAGTGCAATCGATAAATATAGAAGATATTAAATGTAAGTGCAAGCCGTTACAGCTAACGGATGTCAATTTTCAATGAGGTGATGGACATTTTGTAACATTTATAGTGCGTGTTGCTCCCTTTTTATATTCTTTACATCCTTTATATTTATGATTTTACAATGTGTTTTCAATACTAAGTAGTCTCTATATACGTGAATAATAACAAGTCACAGGCTCATGAATGAGCTATAAGATTGACATAATGGGGATCGAACATTTTTCTGTTTCGAACCTGACAGTCATTGCTTATAAAATAGAACACTAACAAAAATATCTGACTTAAGCGTTAAAATTGAACCGATGTTTTAAATCCCATAAAAGTTTAGCTTTAGAAAGGCTTAGCCCCCATAAATTTCTTTTACATTCCACGTCTTGAGGTATATCTAAAACTACTTGAAGTGGACATGGGAGTATTAAGTAGACAGGAGAGTAGCCTACGAGAGGATGAACTTTCACCGTGATTGATAACCCTTCACTCAAGCTCTTGAAAATTTTTATCGGTTGGAATCTATATGCTCGCTCTTCTTTATGACTATTAATTTTTTCAATTGGGAGGGTATTTTCGATCGATTGAAAAAGGATACGGATGTTCTTCCAGTGGTGTTCGTTTCTTGAGACAATCAAATTTCGGAGATCTGTGCTGACCTACATAACTCAGTATCATGTCAATCTAAGTAGGCTGATAGGCAGAAGAATAATTACTCGTAGATGACAGGAATCAAAAGCGATTACAACCAAGTGAACATAGATGGGAAAGTATGCTATGATATAACTGTTTCATGCCATCGAATGCGTTTTATAGATTTCGAGGCTGGCATAGGTATGCGCTTCAAAAATCTGTATCCGTTCCAAAGAGGGGACAACACGTAGAAACTATTTTCAGTATGATTCCAAATTTCCAAATTGAATCTATGGGCATATTTTAAGGGTAAATTTTAGAGGTATGAATAAAAATTTGAGCTACTCTGATTGCGTTGACATTAAATTTTCTGACTATCTGTACCCACAATGTTAAATTCATGTTGTTTCAATGACTATGTGACCTATTTAAGAGTAACATTAGGTAATCCTTTATGTAACCTAAGAGAAAATGGAAACATCCTGAGGATAATTGATTTCCTAATACAGAAAATATTAATCTCCTTTAACGTCTTACAGTTGGAAGTCAAATTAACTTGTTTAAAAGATATTTCTATCGTTTAATGTTATACGATTTTCGTAATAAGGCATTACACAATAATACAGAATGATAAAATTAAGCAATAATTATATAATGATATCTTGTGTTACATTTCAGAAAAAAATGTTAGTTCAAATTATAAAGTAAATTCTATCTGCATTGCAGTTGTGATTACTTTCTCTTGAGTATTTTGAGCTTAATGCCATCTCACCCTTCCTTTCGTAATTATCTGGTCGAAAATCAAAAGAAATGCTCCTTCAGCTCACGATCACTACAAATTAGTCAATCTTATATTTATTTCTGCGGTCATTCACATTCTATCGTGGCATTCCTAATTTAATAATGAGTATTTAAAGAGAAGAATGCTGTCGACCTATTCTTAGCGACACAGAAAATCTCGGTGCAGAATAAATAGTATTCATCAATGAAAAGCTCTAATAATCAATAATACGCTCGGGAGGTTTTGAAATCCTCTCCGCAAGGTTGGTCAGCTGTTTCGATGTTACGCTTCATCGGTTGCTTGAAAATTTGATTATACAGTCCCTCAACAACAGCAGATATAACTCAGCACCTCACGTGTGAAGATTTGTAACGAATTTAAATATACATGTTACAATCCTATATCCAACGTATGGGTGTAAGAAAAAACCTTCTACAATGCTATTAGTGTAAAAAAATTCAAAATAAAACAACCATATTCACGTCCTCGTAAATTTGGACAATTTAATTCAAACTCATTTTTTTCATTTTTGGCAAATTTAATTCATAACTCATTTGAATTGATGAGTTCTTAAAGGTTTTATCGTATTTTATTTTATGAAAAATTAAAGAAATAAATTTGGTCGTTGACGTAATTATATATTATTAGGATCGATGATACATCTGAATTATTTTTTGAAATCGATGTATTCGCAGCATTGATAAACCCTGATGCTGAGTATTAATTGAAGAATGACTCCGTACTATTGAAAGAGAAATTGTATTTAATCAACATCACGGAGTATAGTTTGATGTATTATTATCCTCGTAGTATCTTCCAGAGCAGGTTAGAAAACTAATTGTAAGTACTAAGTAACTAAGAGTATTTCATGTGCATGATTAATTTTTATAAAATTATTTCATCAGTTGGCTTCATCATGCTTAAGCTATCTAGGGATTATTAATTTGAATTGATTTAAGCGAGGGTAGGGAAAAAATAATGTGGTAATTTACAATTCCAAGTTCTAATCATTTAACTATCATTTATATTTGGCGACATTAATATCTTCGTTTTCAAATATAAGTATGCAACGGTTCTGATTTGATTTCGGGTAGAAGTCGGTGCGCTTCTAATCTAAGTAGTCCTTTTTCATTGGAAATCAAAATCGAGAAGCAACATAAGGGAGAAGTTACAATGATCTTATTCTATAACCAATGGATTTTATCTTTTAACTAAGGGGATAAAAAATACAGAACTTGGAATTCGTCATCGCGGTTGAATGCGGAAAGAGTTGAATATTTATGAACAGGAAAATTGACGGTTATTATGAATAATGGTTATGCAAAATTAGCTTCACACTGCCATCATAGGCAGAAGAATTCTGCTGATTCAACTAATGTTTTCCCGAAAATTTGGAATAAACTTGTCGATGCTCATCTCCTAGATAATTCACTTGGTCTCAATAAATGGACCATATTGCTCTGTCATGAAGTAGGGGCTATATTCCATTACATTGGCTAGCAAAGGGACCATTTAATATAGATAAAATTTTCATAAATATTTATGGAATGATCTCTTTTTAAGAATAGATATTCCTAGCTCTTCCTAATTGATTCATTTAATTTGTGCCGGTTCTTGAATATAAAGTTTCCTACAAAAGCTATTCTGTATTGTAATTGATTGTAATTGCTATCTTTTATGTATTCAAGATCTCCGTAAATAATTTTCGAATCTATTGAACAAGCGGTATCGCTAAACGAGTTATTTACTTCACTTCCTTACCGCTACTTACGGTTACTGTTAGATCACGTTTGTTGACTTAAGGAGATTTTAACGCAGGACTCGAAAGGTTTCCTCACAAACCTGACATGAGGAAGTCCGCGTATTAAATTTTATTGATACTTCTATCCGAAGAGGATGAAGGAAAATTCACTTCTAGTAAGAGAGTAACTTATTGCATCTGCAGTCATTGAATACGACGCGTGAAATCTTTTTTATGGACCATAAAAAAATCTTCGGCATTCCAGTGGAGGATAACTTCTCGCCTCTCTACCGCGTAAAATTTGTAACTACGTCTCAAAAGTGGGTTTCTGCAGAAAAGGAATATTAAATGTGAATCTTTTGAGAGAATGGGCCTCCTTAATTTCCGTTTTCCGTTGGTTTCCTTCCAGAGAGCTGGAAACACTTAAATAGTCATCCCACGAAACGCTTTACTTTTTATGTCGGATGTCGCGGCTTAAGTTTTATGTAATTCTCGATCGTATTTCAATCCCAGACCGGTTCCGGTCCAATTACAGACTAGCCTCATGCACTCACACTCCCTCTCTCTCGTTTGAATTTAACGTGAGCATCTACCTGTTCTTCATTCCTCGTCACGGCTAATATATAAATTTAATTTATAATTCTTCTTTGTTTACTCTTAACACCTATGTTATTGGAAGGTTCACTGAGATGTAGGCAAGCCATATATCTCAACGGAGGAAATCAGGTATGAAAATGTTAAACGATAAAGTGACCTAATGTATACTTCTATCGTAGATTTACTTTCTGTTCTCGTTTCAAAGTTCTACAATTGCATTTCTTCAATATAACTCGCTCCTCTGTAAATTTTACTAGAAATCAGGTGAATATCGGTTTCGTATGGTAGAAATGTCAGAGTACTCAAAACTCGAACGTTAAGTGTGGTAAATACTTTTATTTTCGATTCTATTCTATAATTATGAATATCATTTAGCTGCAAGTCTTCAGACGTAATAGAATTATTGGATTCCAGCTTTCATGCTTACTCTTATTGTCGTCGAAGAAATATTTTAAAAAGCAATAATTTAAATTCTATTTGAAAATTTCACCTAATACGCTCAAAGAAACAGAATTCAGCAATTCCAGGATAAAGCAGTGCACAACCTGGGTATAAGACATAAGCGTCCGGTCGTAGGGGAGGGTAGATAAATATCAAAAAATTTTCAGCTGCGAAATAATTAGTAAAGAGTTGTCACTATACTGTTTAGATTATACGCAAGTGTACATCATCGTAACTCGCTAAATGGCAGTTTCAGAAACAGTTGCATAACACAATATAAGAGTGGATATATAAAATCCTCTCCATATTCGTAAAATAGTTTGGATTGGAACTGCCAGCGGCATGAGGTTTTATCACCTCTGATATATTTTTCTTATGGTTAAGCTCTTACAGAGCAGTATAATTCGGATGTTTACTGTTATGAACACCTGTAGTTTGTCTCTCTCTAAAGTATTCAGCCCGAAGGTTGGTTTGAACCTTAATTCTTCCACCATCATCTAAGGAAGCTAATAAAGCCTACTAGGCGGGATGAGGAGTGAGGTAATTTGTCCTTGCTTTCTTAACTGAGCCCGAATACTGAAGCGGAAAACGAACGAGCATGACTATGAAATTTTGAATTACACTTTAAATTGCATTTATTAAGTAATGACCAAAATGAATTCCATAATTCAGGGTCTCTCAAACCTCTGTAGCTTTCATACTATCGCAGCCTTAAGCAAGACTGAAACACACGTAAATGAAAGACACATTTTCTTTACCTTACATTCAAAGACAAATGAAAAATTTCGTCCGTCAAGGCATAGCAGCAGGTACCACCTGCAGTTTACGAAACATTAAAAACCATCTCCAGCGTCTTTTCTATTACTCAACACTCACATTCTACAATCGAGTAAAATGGAAACCGGAAATTTGGCTCCTCTCGTAGACCTCCATGCTTTCTCCCATCCGATTCTCCTCATTTTTCCTACCTTCATCACTCTTTCCCTCTCAGCCTTTCGCATCCAAAAATCTCTCTCCAACCAGGTCAATGGGTCGAGTGCCCTGAAATCCCAACGCACCGGCGCATGCCTCATAAAAAGAAAAGGCCGATCTAATGGCCATCCCAACAATCCATGACCGCCGTCGCATTATCCATTTGTTTTATCCACGTGACCCGACCTCAGGGGGATTGTTATCGAGTGTGTTTGGATCTGCGCCTCGCGGTCCTTTTCATGGAGATAGGAATGCACGGTGTCACGTTCCCGGACCGTTTTATCGGCGATCGTCGCTGAAGTTCTCTCTCCATTTCTTCCCAGGAGAGCCAAAGTGCGTGTTTATATTCTATTGTTGTCCTCCGCTGCTTTGTTGGGATGTTGAATTGTTGACGCGATGAAAACTCGACGACAAAGAACCGGAGCTACTAGGTGCCATCATAGCAATGTTAAGTACTCAGGTGCGGTTACGTATATTCCATGGGTGTTGTTTAAAGAAAATTTTGTATTTTTTAAATTGCCATGGCTATTGCCAATGGCACTCCCAAATATCACAGTCTGTGTCAGTTATATGAATCGTAAGTACGATTAAATCCCTGGTGAATATAAATAATAGATTATTCTATAACTTATTGACATATCTTAGGTCCATTGATACCTTAAACATAAATTTTTATCTAAAATTCCCTGACTCAGGTCTTTTTTCATCTATCCTTATTCAATGTTATAGTTGAATTTTTAATATTTAAAAATATTCGAACTACTCGATGAAATTTTTCAGAAAAAGTTTGGACAGGCCTAAACGTAGCCACGTTCATTAACTAGTTTATGATTCAGAGTATCTTAAGCGGTAAATAGCGGTAAGTTTGGTTATTGGTTGGTTTGGAATTACCTCAGATTAGTTTCATATCATGATATTTGTTATGCAAGTATGAGTAGGTTGAATTTGAATTTTTTATCTTCTTGACGGAGTGGTTTTCTTTCACTGTATCTTTTGCCCATTTTTGTTTCAGTTTTGATCATGCAATGCAGAAGCCACTGAGGTATCACTGAGGCTGAATATTGACATTTATTTCGATCACTCTATATACTAAGAGTATGAAATGTATTAGGTACTCAACTAGATAAAATAAAGCGACGGATTTCTGATAAATTTTAAATTTGCTGTTATGATCGTGCATGTATTATAATAGTGTATAGAAATTAACAGAAGACCCAAACAGAATGTAAAATGTTCCATTCCCATTCCAGTCTCATTATCGTTTAAATGTGGATGATTTTTTTGTTTCTACCATTTTATCTGATGTTGGAAGTCGTAGGAAATACCGCTTCGATTATGTAATGGTTCGGCTATCGAATTTCTGTAACAAATTATCTTTGTTAGCTGAGGAATCACTAAATACTCCTAAGTGGATTCCCATTCATGTTTTAGTCGAAAAAATGAGCTGAGAAAATTGTGCAGGAAAGTGGAAAAATTGTGGATATAGCGGTGGACCACACATTTTACAGTATAAATAGGACTTTTGCTCAAGGGCAATAGAAAACAGTAATTACAGAAATTTCGGATAGAATCCAAAATATATTTCTTTCATGCGATTATATATTACCTTCCCTAGTTGTACAACGTTGTAATTAAAGGTTGTCGGTCATAATTAATTGTTAATTATTGTGTTTCATTATTAGTTTTTTCTAAACCCCAAAAAGTACTCATTAAAAAGGCCCAAACACGGCCACCCGCACTTGAGAGAATAATTCACTAGCACGGTATCCTAACCCAATTCGGAGATACCCAGTCCCGCCCCTGTCCATGGGTTTGATTTATAAGTGCAATGGTTGGGGAGGCGTTCCATTGAAATAAGTTCCAGCTAAGCTCCATTTTCAGTGAGTAATAATGATGTTAAAACCTATTACCCGTTTGTTCTTAATTTCTTTCTTATGCTCTCGGATTTACTTCCAACGGTTTTGTTATGACATAATCTGATTATTTCCCACGTGAGGAGTGATTTTAAAATAGGATTACCGCAGCAATATAAGGGTTGTAAATAGTGATGCAGATGAAGAATTGAGTTATAGTATCTTACTGGATATGAAGATTGAGAAGTTGACGTTAAATTCCACCGATTATGGCAGCAAATATTCCTTACGCAACATTTTCTAATAGTTAATATGGAAAGTTTTGTTACTCTATAAAATAAATTTCCGTAATATGGCGTAGGGGCTTTTAAACCATATGTATTAACGATGCGTCTTTAAGATTATACAAGAGAACTGAATGAGAAATACAGTAAACTGAATACGAAACTCGGGACGGGCTTCGGCTTAGCTTATGAAACAGCTATAAGCAATCATTATAGGACATCTATTGAATTATTTATACCCTCTTAGTATGTACTAGTGTTTACTAAGACCTTCTGTTTAACTGAGAGAGTGGCAAACTCAGGGACTGCGAGGCAGTCTCCAACAACGCCGCTGTTAGAGTTCTTGTTGAATCTTGCAAGACTATAATCACAAGTTATGCCTCTTTTGTAGGATGATGGATTACTTCTTTCCAGTAACGAATTTAATAATAACAACAAAAACGCGTCTTCAGGGGAAAGAAATTAAGGGAAAGATTGGGACTTATTAGTTTCTTCTTACGTCTGACCCTTCGTCTTTAAGAACTTAAAGATAGTAATTTTGGGAGATAGGCGTAAAGAAAAGCAAGAAAAAGATAAACCTACTCTAAGCTTTATGAAAACTAATCCTATATCTTAAGTAAAATTCTGCAGGAAAATATCAGCGAGAAGGGATGGGTGAAAAATCGGCGGAACCTACCGTCAACTAAAATTTAGAAAAGGAAGAAAGAGGAAAACTAATTGTCAGTCAGCCTTAATAAAATAGAAGAAGTGAGAGCACATTTATACAATAATAAGTTGTAAAACATAATGGAATAAAACAGCAAGGAAAAAATTTAAAAAACCAAAGTATTAAAAAGTACTTTTTGACAAGGTAAGGGAAATAAACTTTCGTCATGAAGCAGTTTTGTGTGAATGGATACCACAAAGTGAAACCTGAGTCTGTATTTTTTCATAAAAAGTAACCAAAAGCTGGAAAATACACTATACATATAGATATTTAAAATTACACCAGTAGTAACGTCCAGTTTTCAAACCTTATGAGTAAATAATAAAGAAAAAGAGCAAAGATTATAAAATAATGGCTGCGATTTTAATTACAGCCATAAATATTCACTATTTACATTTAAACAAGGAATTGATATACAATTGAATGTGCAAACGCAAAAAATATGGTGAATTGAAATGAAGGACCAGAGACAAAATAGAAAGAAGCAGTCCTAAACAAAAGAACATTTTATCACTTCAAATCAGGTATGAAAAGGATTATGTAGCAATCGGAACCAGTTGATTCTGTATAGGACGGATGATGAATTTTTGGTATAATATCGCAAAGATTATGGTGGCTACTTAGATTGGGGATCTATTAATCTGAAGATAAGCCTGGAATCGCCCTTGAATGGCTCTTACATATAGAAATAATGTGAATAACTTCTATTTGCTTATTTTTAAAAGCCGAAAAAAATTAGGGTCTAGGAACTCTTTAATCGGGAAACTCAAGCTGAAATTTTAAAGTAGATTAACATGTTTGCTTAAAATATATTACGGTAGCGAATTTACTAATGCGAAAGTCTCAAGTTCTTCCGGTTATGTTTTGCTATTATAAGAGTTTTAAGCGAAGAGCACGGTCTTTAGAGTCACTAATAAATCGTAAAAGGAGGGCGGTGCTTAAGTAGTCTTCTTTTCAAACGTCCACCTGTTCTTCAGCTAAACTTAAAATATAATCCGATTACAATTCGTTAGATATATTTTTGGAATAGTAGCCACAGATTTCCAACATATGTCAGCTCTCGCAGCAGTTGCTGAAAAAGATGAATTTTAAATTCATTCAGTTATGCGAATCCATATCCAAACACTGGTAAGGTGACTCTCGCATTTATAGTCATTCCTAATATACAATAATATTTCCCATAACGAGTACCCCGGCTAATGAAGAATATTTTTCGTTGTTCCACGGACTCGGCTAACGAATATGGATTTGGTTAACGAATGTTTTAGTGGATGCGCGCAGAATTGGGGACTACCGATTGAAACAGTTGAAGAAATTCGATCGTTTTATAACATCGAATAATTTGAATAGAATATTTTTATTTTTCACTCTATCCTAGGCGCACCGAAAAACCGAATGGTTCTAATCGGTTTCTTACTCGCTCCTCTCCATCGGGTTAACCATTTAATGGATTCAGTGTTTGAATCACTTCACACCATCGAATGAACCATACGATACTTCGCTCATGTATTCCATATCTTTGAATAGTGTGCCTCATCTTGATCGATTTAAACGATCTTCTATAAAACCTTAAAGAAATTCACGTTTCAACTTCAACGAACGTGATGTAGGAACGAATCATCTTCGTTAGCCGAGATATCACTATATTCTTAGGACATTTGTCGTTTCGGGCCTCTTTCCATTCATCTCCTCTCTTTCACGTAATTGAATGAATTCGACGTTGCATAATTTCCCTTCAAGTCGTTCCACTTATTATGCTTTCCTCCATAACCCATTTAAGGCCGCGTGTTTTTTTGTAGGACAGAGTCGTGCGTTGAACTGTCGCTCTTCTGATCCGGACGTTGCTTTCTTTAAGTCTGCATTTTCGAATTCGGATGTCCCTTCCTCTTTGTCGTTTGTTTCCCCTTCATGTTCTTACAAAGGACTCCTATTATGGGATCTGCAAATCCGAATCTTTTGTCCATTGTGTTTGCCATGCTCGCCGCTTTCGGATTCGTGTTTGTAAACCTCCGAAAGACAGCTGAAAACAAATTTACCTTGAGAGTCGTTTCGGGTGTAATGACTCGAGATTCCATGAAATAGTTTCTTCCAACGCTGGAATTTCCGAATCTTTTGTACGAACATAAGATTGAGGAAACGACGGACAAGATAATAATTTCTGTTGTAAGTTGTTAGGTTGCTTTTTCTTCTATTTCGTGTTGTATGGATTGTTTCTTAATTTGGTGGGTGAATTTTGTTCGATGGTTATACAATGAGACTTGAATGAGAGAAGATTTAGATAAACGAAAAATAAGATTTTTAGTTAAGATGAATATTTTAAGGTACTTAAATTTATATTGACCTCAGATTATTTACAAACACGTAATAAATGAGAACGATAAGTCGGAAAATATTGTAACTCATCGATTAAAAATACCATTAAGGATCATTTAGTAAATTCTTCAACTATTGAACCTTGAAATTCAAAGCAGAATTCAGACCCAGTGTATAGTTAGAGTTCATTAAACAAGTTGCTAACAGAATAAAATAAAATGGCTAACAATCAAGTAAGCTAGCAATTTGATTTATACTTATGCAATATCATAATAAAAATAGAAATGCTATGCATCGTGTGTGTTTGTATATATTGTTTAAGTTAAATATTTGTTCAAACAGCTTACTTCATTCTCTTGTGACTATCAAGAGATTATGTCTTATTATATAGATTATTTCTTAATTTATTAGGTGGATATGTATTATTTCTTAATTTGATAGCCGTCGACATTAAGTTACTTACAAATATGATGAGTTCAACGAACATCTAAAACTCACAACAAGATCTTACTAAAGATAGAAATCTCGCCTGTGATCTCGAAAATTCATCTTATAATCCTTTAATAATGAATCTATGAAAAATGCAGCCAAGGGATTTATAATGATTAAATCACATTTTTACCAAGAATTTCTAACAGAAGAAAGCTTGTGAAAAGGTCATAAAGCAACGCTTTTATATTCAACGGAAATCATGAGAAACAATTATTAATGTTAAGATCAGCATGGAAGTCTTAATTGAAAATAGTCACGCGTACTTTTATCAATTTAATGGCGGATGAAGATAAAAATATAGAGGAAAAATAAACAGATATAATCTTCTTAGTCTTACTGGTCAATTCCTAAGTTAATCACTGTGCACAAAACAGCGAGAAAGTTTTGCTCGGGATGGTAAAAGATAATTTTGATTCCCAAAAGCAAGCATATCCTTTAACATTCCGTGTAACCACAGGAAAATCTATGTGATTATATCCTGTTGAATTTACGAAAACTCAGGCCGTGTTATGAGCACAAAATACGGTAATCCATCCGAATCCTCGCATCAACATATTCATGAAATCAATTTCCTTCCGCATACTCAAAAAGAAAGCTTATTTGATGTAAAATAATTGAAATAACGAGGTATTTTCGTATGATTAATGCTTTTTAATACCTGGAATTTCTCTGATTTAATCTGGAAAAAAGTTCTGTTTCCTGTTTCAGTTCTTGCCGATTTTATCAAGGAAGAATTTTGGAAATTTTTATTCAGCTGCGGTAATACTCTTGCAATAGAAATATTTCTCTATAAGTTAGAGCAGTTCTCGATTACATTCTCGTCAAAGAACTACTTTCTCTAATTCTCTATTGAGTAATCTTATAGAAAAACATGATTTCACATGGTGTAGGTAGAGTCAATTCTTACGCATCTTCTGTTAAATTTCTATGTAAATCAGGTTATGAGTGATTATGGATTGTAATTGGTAAATCATAGGATTGAAAAATCATTCTGATGTATAGATCGGAAATAAATATTTGTGTCATATAGTATATCTATCATAAATCACCTGACATAGATACTATAAAGATACGCTTCGTGAATCCTGGAACAAGGTCTAGCAATTTTAAGAATATCTTAGAAGGGACTTGATCACTTAGCCAAAGTTTCATACATACGTACATTAAATTATCAAGTGTAATATTCCAATCGTGAGTTATGATTCTTTCTTAACCTTGATTTTTTTCCGAATCAATCAATAATATTCTGTTAGCAAACCGCACTACAGAATATTTCCTTTATGCACCTCAGAGACAATATATATTATTTTTCGTCTTGGTAGGGAATACTAGAATATCGAAATAATATTGACACAAAAACATCTGAAATGGTATTTTTCGTAACGTTCGGTGTTTTCATTAACCTAAATGTTTGTTTGCAGAAACGCTGTTTTCCTTAAGTCGTCAGATCCTTAAGCACGTGCAAACACTCCCAAAAACAAGCACTTAATTTTACTACCAAGGAACAATGGATAGTAGCCATTATGCTTGAAGAATTTCTTAATTCATTTGCACGTATACGTATGCAATCATCCTCCAAAATATCCATTAGCTGAGTCGAAAAAACAAAAAATGCACCTGCTTATGTATTCCTTGCCAGAATCACTCTCTATCCGACTTATCACTGCACTTATCATTTTTGAAATTCAATTTAATTATTTTTGATGATTTCTGAGATAATTATGGGGTTTATATAATTCAAATCGTAGCAGTAATTGCGATAATGTTACTTTCTGTAAGCGAACGTTGCTGTACAGTCAAGGTAAAATTTCAAATCGATGCATTTAAATGAGAATTAAGTTTTAAAAAGGGGCCTTCACAGAACTTTTCGCGGTGCAATCCGCAGATGAGATGTGCTTCAATATAAAAATGATAAAATAAATTTAACGGGCGATGAAGATCAACCAAATATTTGATTGGTAGAATTCTCGGATGTCCTGAATTCCGCATTGTATCATTTTGTGATTACCATCACTTAACGTGATGAGTGCGTACGATTTAGGCATGTTGAGATCCGAAACTGTTACGGGCATCTCCCAAAGAGGCCATTCCAGATGGTTAAGTAATTCCTATTACTCAGGCTGAAAGGGTTATAATTGCTGACTTTTCAAACTCTGAATCGTGATTTATGAATATTAGGTATGCTGACCAAACATGCAATTTTGGTCAGCGTGATATTTCCATAGGTTTTTTGCGATAGTATCAGCAAAACCGTTCTGTTGCATAACATGATGAAGATGAATGGAATATTTTGCAGTTGTCAATTGGTGAAGAATAAAGGAAAGTCCGTCTTTCATTTTTCATTTTTGTTCAGTCTTGTTTGTGTTTGTAGTAAGTAAGGGTTACTGAGGTATGAATAATGCTGATTAACGTTATTCATTTGATTAATCTCTATTGTATACTGTGAAAAGAGTTAATCATAAGATAATCTTGTTGTTTTTATGTAGACGTTTTACACTGGTGAAATATTGACTCAATGATTAAAGCAAAAGCAAACTATCTCACTCCACTACTAACTAGCAATCTACATTTTCTTTACAGGTTATTGGCGGCAGCTGGTGGGCGCAGATAATATGATTGCACTCACAGTCATGCTCGAGGAAGTACGGTCAAAAATTGTGTATAACTTGTCTTAATCATTAGTATACGGTGCTTGCATAATAATCTAAGGAATGGGATTTTACAAAACGTAATGTACGCACTATCTTTTCCCTAAAGGAAAATGTTGATATATGCTCATATTATAACAAAATATTGAATATTTTATGTAAGCTTTTGTGTGACAAATTTAGAATACTTTTAATCACGTAATATTCATTTTTAAACGCACACGTAAATTCTAAGTGCCGAAAGTGTTCCTCGTTTATTAAATATTTATGATAAGAAACTCAAACAGTTATGAGTCAGAATGTAATTTAACTTGACATTCTGAATGCAGAAAGTAGTTGAAGACTCGGTGGAAACACTGAATTCTAGACCTTCCACAATGAGTTTAAGAAAAGGAAAAATAAAATATTTTATCTTAAAGTTTTCGTGTGTGAATGCTATTTAGTGATATCCCTGAAATATTTAACTTCTGCATTAAGTTTTTAAAAGTTTGGATATAATTTGAAGGAATGTAATGTCATTTTACAAGATTTTTGAACTGTAATAAATACTTATCGTGAGCTCGATATTCGGAGAAGATGTAACTAAATAATTCCCTATTAAAACTGAATCTAAACAATGCTCAAAGAATCACGGTTAACATCTCTCCTCATAAAATTTCGGCTGAAGCATCGTGTATAAATGATTTCATCAGCGTTAGGTACCACCATTACAATTAGGTACCACATTTGAGGTTTTCAGACTTATATTCAGTGGGTCTTCCAGGAGGAAAATTTGTATATTATAAGTTATTATGACTATTCCCAATGGCGTTCCCCTAACTTCTAGTCTACATCGGTTATGTTAATCGCAGGGACGATTAAATCCAATTCGTGAATATTAATAAGGAATTATTATATAACTATTCCCATATCACTGAAACGTCAAGGAATGCTAGTTCTATAAAATTCTCTAGTTCACCAATTTCCTCATTTATCCTTATTCAATGTAATGGTAGATTTTTTTTTTAATGCTCGTACTTCTTATCAAGGAACATTTTCAGAATAATACAATTTCAGAATACAAACATAAAAAGCAATCTCGTTTTTTAACTAATTTACATTTCAGAGTTTTTTATAAATAGCGGAAATATTTCTCACATAATTATTCTTCCTCATACTCAATTCTCTCATAATATAAATTTATGGTTAATATGCAGCAGAAATAAAATTCGTCTTGCATTTAAATCCAAGCTCATCAGAGCTTCTTATATCTTTACGTAATGGTCTTATAACCTGTTACCTCAGTACCACACCTTATTTTACTCATTAATTTCTGCCTAAAGACGAACCTTACGCACTACTTCGCCGGCGTCGTTAATCGGCAATTAATTCCCTCGAGAAGACATCCGGATGTAAGAGAAACATCTTAATCAATTTATTTATGTGGTACGTATAACAAATTCTTGAGGAGTTGCTCTAACTGCTTACCGGTAGCCGCCGGAAAGGAGGTTAACCATCCAGGCCATAATAACACACTTTCGACATTTCGACTCCCTTCAATCAAGACTTAATAACGACCGAGAAAACAAATTCCCTCCCCGGGAAAAAATCCTCCTGCCCAACACGCCTTCATCTCCCATCTCATAGATGCTTTCCCTATGAATCAAAGAGGGGACGGACCGAAGTTCCGCAAAAATTTTGGCGAGGAATGGAAAGCAGCGTGGCGAAAAGGAGAGGTTGCCGGAATGGAGATCGGACGCGGAAACTCCTTAAACGCGTGGCCCTCGGGCGGCCAAATCGTGACACTTATTCGCGTGGTCAAGTGGGGCTTTATGGGGAGGGCAGCTGAAATAGCGCGAAGCAATGTATCGGCCCGGATTCGGTAGGATTCGGAGAAGTGGGGCGGGGGTGTGTACGCGGGCCTCCGAAAGGGGGCGGTAACGGACAGCGGAATATAGCATTGGGTATAGAAGGAAAAAAGTGTTCCATCCGGAATGCGTCGATTATGTCGCAGTTCCCATACGAGACCGGGACATACGGAGAGCTAAAAACCTTTTTCAGGGACCGCTGAAGCGGAAACTTTGACGACAGAGGAGACACGTCTACCGCCGTCTTGATGAATGGAACATAATTTTCTTTGGTGGAAGAAAATCTATTTTTCGTCTACCTTCATCACATGCTCGTCCGTGGCTGTGTTATAATGAATGGTACTCATGTGTGACTGAACCTGTCAAAGATTATCCGTATATACCCTCGTATAAGACGGAGTAAGGCTTTTGGGAAAGAATTCTTGATTTGATGATAATAAATTCCACGATGATGATAAATAGCTCGATGATGATAAGTTTCACGAAAAATCTATAAAGTCCTATAAGATATACAGTTTTTATCCTTAATCTTTGGCAAAAATATGCGTCTTATACACGGGTTTACACGGTGATTGAAAACCATAAGTGAAAATGTATGGTTTCACCATGTTTTCACAACAACTTGATTATTTTCGGTGGAAAATTTTCTCGATTTTGAGAATGCCACTAAAATGTTCTGAAAATTTTTCTCCTATTATATCACATTCTTTCAAACCCTCACCTTAATTTTCAGAAGGAAATCGCTATTTCTTCTTCACAAATCCTATATCAGTCGAATGAAAGTTGATTTTGCGTGCTCAGGATAGAAAATAACTACTTTAAATGAAAGAGGAGCGCTTGTAAAGGTTATCTAATCATACAGCTATAATGTCTAAGAGGACGGATAATGTAGATAGCACCAATGAATACCGAGTGATTAACGAAATCCATCTTCATAAGCGTCCTTTATCATACATTTAGAAACACTCTCCATCGTTAAAGTTTCCTCGGTTGAAATAAGGTTATTCGATCGAATATCGGCTACAAGAATTGTATTATTCCCTTATTGTCCATCAGCGAGTATTAGGGTAATAAATATGGCAAAATAAAATAAAAAGAAGATACAAAAATCGCTAAGTAGCAAACAGTGGGTATTCCCTACCCATTCGGTCACCGTGGGTTTTTGTTGCGAGCTTACCATACTCTGATTGAAATTTTAATTGTTGCACCAAAACTAAGGCTAGTTAAGCAAACTCCGTCTTCATTTCGTTACATTTCATCTCCTCTATCTAAAATATTAGTCGTTCAAATCGATACCCGCGGTCTCTCCTGGTAAGTTCAATATAATTACTCCTTATTGAATGTTGTGAAAAGTCATATTTATAAGCTCATTACGCTGATCTTTTGGCTCAGCAAGAAAAGCAAAGGCAAACAACTTCGCTCCTTCCCTTGCATAATTTCCTCTTCATTTTCAAAAGCTTATGGTAGCTAATGACGGATAGCTTGATGATTCAGCTAAGTATCACAAAGGATACTTTATAGGGGACGCATTCAAGAGTATCTCTGCTTGATGTAGGTGTATAGGTATATAAATGTGTTCGAATATAAAATTCGATATTTAGTAAGAACTGGGATCTTTCTGAGGGTGAGGTTTAGACGGGAAAGTTTATTCTTTCATATAATCTCTATCGTATCGTGATATTGCAATAAATCTTGATGAAAATCAACATTAGTCAAAATAAAAATAGACATGGAATGGATCCGAAGAGACTTCTTCCATAGTAATTCGATGTCGCAAATTCCTCTGTGTTTCTTCTTAGGACACTACTATCTTACCCGTCTCTCCAACTCTGCATATACTTTCCTTTCTTCAAATCTCATGTCATAGTTTTCCCCTTCTTCACCTTATTCTTCCCATATTCACTATTCCCTTCATTGTATTTCAAATTATACAATACCTTCTCAATTCACGTAACCAAAACCTCTTCTTCCCGTTAATTGTTTCCATCATCACTCTCTCCTCTTTGCAGCCCCTTCTCATATTTCTGTCAATTTTCCCACTTGATATCTTGCCCACCTGCATTTGTTTTCAAAACAGATGCAGGTGGGCTGAAACTGAAACGCATAGCACCTGTATCTATGTAGACTGAATCGCATAGCACTTGTTTTCAAAACATGTGCTATGCGTTTCAGTATCATCTACATTTCACATCTGTAAAGGACACCATTCCACACAATATACTTGGCAGTTATTTTTCGTGATTCATTTCAATCTGCTTCCCAATATATTCCTCAATTTGTATCCCCTAATTCCACTTTTATATCTTCATGATTTCTCCAAAAACGTTTTACCTTATTATTTTCTATTCTTATGACTTAGATCTTTTTTCGTTGATCTTCACTCCGCATCAACTGTGAATGCAAAATAACCTTAGAGTATAACTTTGGAAAATGTATCCATTGCAGGAAAAGAACCTCAAAGAAAGAATACGTGATGAGAAACCTGCAAGAAAACTACATATGGTTCGAAGTAAAAGATATGATAGAGCATTGTGCAGCATTCATAACATAAAAATATACATTAAATGAATATAAGTACCAAATATTCGATAAAAATGTATCAATATAATCAATGATTTGTAATATTTTAATGTTTTGCAAACCTTTAGTGGAGATGGATCAACTACCATCGGAGATCGAATCCAGGAATCCATCATAGTCGAACTATACTACGTACCCATGACGCTAACCAGGAGTGCAATCATAAATATTAAATTATTAACCGAAATATAATTTTTTTAATGTGTGTATATTTATAAATACAAAAATGGTACCTCATATATGCATTATGATTGATCTAAGCAATATATTTCACTGTACATCTTCCTATTTTACTGTAGATGAATTTCGTTTCCCTCGAGAAATGTAGAGAGTGGAAGATGTAGAACAATGCCTAAGGCAGTATCTCCTCTGCGTTCTTCTCTAGCATCACTGCCATCTATTATTGTGCACCGAAATTTCCCGAGAATTCATCAGATCTGCTCTAGAAATGTGATTTAGAATGAGTGGACAATTTTCCGCCACTAAGTTGGACAAATGTTTTGCAACATTATCTAAAAAATCGGTAGTTTGAATACGTAAAATAATGTTAAGTACGATATATTTTCAATAAGTGAAAGAAAATCTTATATTTTTGCTATTCTGATGAGAGATAAATACTTTATTGAATTACTATATTATCAATTGAGAAAAACCACTTTGTAAAATCGGTGGTAGCCAGCGATCGTTGGCTTCTATCTGGATAGATTCACACCATGAAGAAGAAATACAGTATATCTTTCAGAAATTGCAAATTTGCTAAGACTATCCATTTAATCAAATTAATTAGCAAAAATATAATTTGTATTATAAAATTATGATTTGGACATTTAGAATCCTATTTACGTCACGGAAATTCCCATAAATAAATAAGAAATGGAAATTATACAATATTTAGCTTTCAACTATGAAACGCTTTCCTGAACTTCATCCTTTTCCAACGTTCTTCTTCATATCTTCGTTTCGTGTTCTCCGAACAATAATATTTGTATGGCTGGAAGTTGATGAAATTAACACGAAATTTATACAATCTAATTTAATTCCCAAAACGCTAATTTTTGGCTTTATGCATTATTTTGTATGTAAAACTATTTGTTTGGAATCGAGATCGACCATCTATTCTATTCCTAGGGCAAGAAATCTCCAGAATTTTCTCTCATCAAATGAAAACTAAAAAATCGAAACACATCATATTCATAATCGCTATGACCTTATATGGATAGACCACATTCTTGTAAAATCCTTTCCTTTCGATTACCTTTCAATTATTTGGCATCTCTTCGCAAATGAAATATGACAATTATCCCATATAATCCGCAGTTCGAGGGACTTAATATTTTTATTCAATCTCGGGTTGGTGTTTTTTTACCTCTTTAATGCGATATTCCCTCATTATGATGGGTTGTTTCCGAGAGAATCAGTTTCAGAAATATGTTCACATAATTCGTAGCTCTAGGTTTTAAAAGCGAAACATGGGTTTTCAATGAACGTTGAAAACTTTCGCAGTAACTATATTAAAATAGCTGACTATAGATTGAATATTCACGAAGTTAGATAAAATTTAATCTTTCGCTTTACTTTTAACCTTAAATCATAGTCATTCCTGAGTAATTTGAATCGTTTTGATTTTTCTCAATAAAACTTTGTTGGATTAATCTCCTAAATCATTCCAGATTTATTTAATATTTATTGAAATATTATTCCCTCTTTATTAAGGCTATTTAAATCTTTTAAATAATAATGTATAGTTATTTAATATGAAAGTTCATGTATGATGTCCTACGGAAAATAAAAACACTCTTTAAATTGAAACAAGGTTTCTATAATTAACTTGGACTCAGTCCTTCATTAGATAGGAGTTGTTAAAAAAGAATGCTAGATAAAATATTAAATTTTAAATATGTATTTATATTTATTTCTAGGTTTTGATTATGTACGTAGTTAAAGAGAAATAATGGGATTCGTCGTAACATGACGGTCAATGACGGCCCACTGTCTTTTATAAATTACTGATATTCGTTTGTGAGTGTATGTCTTTGAATTTGTCTTTGGCCTCTGCTTTCACGAACTCACGGGAAGGTTTTCAAATTCACCGTGGCTCGCGCTCTTATTTTGACAAAAGATATATGAAAAAGCCTTCCATGATGGCTGCTTACTGCTGATGTGCAAGTGCTTCTACGAGTTAAACATTGTTTCTCGCATTCTGTTTGTATAATTTTTATCTTTTTCGAATATACTTTTTATGCTTTGTGGTATATTTTTGAAGCCAAGCGAGCTGTAGTACTTACCAGAAGGAAAAGAGCTATCAATTCTTCAAGGTATCTGGTTCAAATTTTGGAAAAATCTTTCAGTGCCATTGTTTGCCTTACTCTATTGAGGTATACCTCTTCCAGCTAATTTAAATGTAGGATAGATATCTTTAGATTTCTTGTTTTGGACATAGAAGACACTGTGTATCTAAATATGAAAGAAGTCAAAATATTTTGTTTTCTTAGATAGTTGTGTCTAATTTTACTTATTGTATTGATTATTACATCCAAAAGTAAATAGAATTTGTGTGTGTGCATCCTAATGATATAACGGGAGTTATTCAACCATGTTGTGATGTATTTCATTAAATGATGAATTCCAAAACTGTGTGATGTCAACATGGTTTAATAGTAGAACTTATGTGGATCTATTACTTTAAGGCAACATTCTACCATAAGCAATTGTAGAAATTAAATATTATCATATTTGATTCATTCCATTTATTATGGAGATTTCAAATCATTTCATGATAGTGTCTTAAGAGTTTCATATAGCAAGTGTAATGTTGATTTAATTTCCCAAAAACAATTCAAATCTCTTAATTCTATATTAGTTACTTACTTAATACTTCCATAAGAATTTGCATGTGTGAAATTTGTGTGAGTTATTTTCAGCAGTCACAGAACTTTAGGATACTCCTTTTTTATTTTTCATTCCTATATTTTTAAATCCTTCTAAACTGGAATTTTTATCCTACTCTACATCTGTTGTTTGTTATCACCATATAAATGGTATCCTGATTTAAGAACTACTTTCTCATATCTCATTTCCTTCTCTTAGATAAATACAAAATGATGTTCTGCTTTAGGATTTATTTCTTGTAATTTTTCTCTCTCTATGGTTATTGAGTGTTGTAAAATTTAAATATCTGGTCATGCTTTTCTTTCTCTTTTCCCAGAAATAGCAATTTAGCAAGTCTTTTTCTTATGCCTTTCAGGCAACTTATTTAATTTTAAGACCTTAATGGTTTGTAGTTTGTAATATGCTAGAGATGATATTTTAAAATTCCTTTCTCCTTAAAACACAGGCATGTGTAAGTGAAATCTGAAAGGTCATATGCACCAAGTTTATTAGTATTAGATATATGTCACATTATAGAATATCTTTCTTTATCGTACTTAAAGATCATATTCAAGCCTTCAGTGTATGAAATTCATTGTTTTCAGTTTATAATTCACACATTCTGATGTATAAATAAGTCTATCTGCAGTAATTCCCTTCAGTATAAACCTTAAACCTCTGTAAAATCATTCTGGACTACGCTTGGTTGGATATTGAGGTATTTTCTAGTGGAAATGTCAAAATAAAATTATTTTATCCAATGCAAAATCAGTAATGAAACCAGACAAAAATGATGTTAATTATTAGAATTGCTAACAATAAGTTCATTTCAAGAAAATGAAATTTTAGATTGAAGAGTGAGATATTCGATGAATAACTTGTTCATGTTAGTATTTATTTATTATATAGTTTTACTTAGAATGAACACTGAATACCTTCTAATACCTTATTATTACACCAGAGGAAAAATGTTTGCATAGTGAAAAAACAATTGGAATTGCCACTGTTTGCTAAATTATGCTATAGCCTCTATGTTCTGATATTCTGCTGAATCTGTTGCAAAACCAATCCTCATGTAGGTCAATTATAATATCATCCTCTGAAAATGCATTTTGTTGAATTAATTAAATAATACTTAGTTCATTGAGATGAATTTAGAATTTTAAATAGCTAGCTTAAATTTATCCATTAATTTCCTTGTTTCACTTTCACCTGACTATGGACAACAAGTTTTACTTTCTACATTTTACTATTCTATTTTTCCTGTTTTCCTTTACTCAAAATGTACTACGTTATAACAGTTTTTTGAAGCATAAAACTATTTATGAAAGTTTTACTTTCAGATTGTCAGAAAGTTCTCTCTCAATTGATCAGTGCAACAGTGAAAATAGATGTCTAATTCTCATGATAAAATTATGAATTATGGTTTTAGTAAATTCTGTCTCTGTGACAGTAAATTCTGTTCTGTCTCTGTCTTCTGTGTTATTACAATTAGTTTACAATAAACATTTATGAAACCACATATTCACCACTTAGTAAATGGATTTGTAAGTTCTTATGTTTACTTACTTTGGATATTCAATGCTTAGCTATATTTACATTTAATGCCAAGGATCATAATAAAAGTTAGTTGGATATCAATGTTCATGTTACAGTCTCCTCCTGATACAACTGTCTCACACACTTATGCACATGTCCTTTGTATCTTGTATTTGATGGGTAATTACTGCTATTCTTATTTTTGAATACCATCTGTGATTGAACCTCAGTGAGGAGAATACGTTCTGAAGTAAAGTTATTTATTGTTACCAAATTAATTTACTATGAATAATGAAAAATCAGGGAACTTTTTTGCTAAGAATTATCTTTCATGTAAAGTGGTTGCAAATCCTCCTGAATTTTAAATGAATGTTTGAGGTTTGAATGACTAATTACATGTGTAATTTCCTTTAAAGATGTAATAGCAAATTTGATAATTGGTTAGCTTAATTTGAAACATATGTTTGTAGTTGTTTAGTGATAAGTTGTAGTTGTATTGTAACTTATTTCTAAAGTCTCAGTAAATCAATTCTTAGATCTCTGTAAAATTCGTAATAAATCCCCATTTGCATTTTGAAAAATGCTTTAGAGAAATTAAATCTGCTGAATCTGTGGTAAATTTTAGTTACTACTTGATGTACTGCACTAGGAATGTCCTACTATGGATGCTATTTCATAGAATGGCTCAAATATGATAATCAAGCTAATTTGGTGGTAAGAAGAAAGAGATAAGAAGCATGGATAGGGTTAATTAAGAAATTAAAAGCTAAACTTACATAATTTATGGAGTTCATTGGTGGATCCAGAGGGGAAGGAGGGGTGGTCCTTTTTGTAGTACTAGCAATGTAAAAAAACCTAAATCCTGTACCTAAAATCTGACAAGGTAGTGAGAATCAAGTAGTGAGATAACATGAGTTCAGCAGAATATTGTCTTAAACTGATATAAACTAATCTTGTCTTAAACTTATGAGTTAAATGGAAGATGGGACTACTCAGTCCCAATTTCGCCCTTACAAGACGTCATTAAATTAAATTAAACTGCCTCCCTTTCCTTTGGCATGTTTCTAGATCCTTCCTTTATAGGATTAAATAACAAATAGATGAGTGGGCTACTGTCACCAAAGTGAAATGCAAACAAAAACGGTTTAAATTACTTTTTTATAATATCTAAGATGATACACGTAATTGTTATACTATAGCAAAGGTTATGAATACAGAGAGTGGCTAAGAAAAAGGTGGCTGTATATGGTGAATGAGATCTTGAAGAGATTTATATTGCCTTAAGAAAAAAAAATGTATGAAACTTTTCTAATATATTTGAAGTGGAAGACCTCTGCAAGGATTGGTAAGTATGGAGGAGTAATGTGAATAAAGATGCAGATATCATGATAACCTTAAAGGGCATGGCATGAGTGAGAGATGTAATTATATGTGAATATGCTTGAAGTTCTAAAATCATTTCAAAATGTTTAGTCAAGCTCAAATGATTTGGAATAAATGCTGAATGCCACTAATTTCGAATACTGATAATATATAGCTTCTATTCATTATTGAAAATTCTAAATGTAAAAGGTCACATAAACACGAAATCATTCTAAGAGGCTAGATTTCTAGACCTAATTTCAGTGAATTCGTATTTCACACTTTCGAATCACTGGTTTTCACCAGGAAACTAACGGTCAAGAAAATCCCGAAGCCATACCTTCTATTCTTATCTGTAAATTACATTGTCGCACCCTCAGTCAGATAGAAAGTGATTGAGTTATGCTGACAACTTTTCCCTCTACTCGGCCATGTGGGATGCTGAAATGAGGTCTTCCATATGCTCTCTTGTTCACCCGGGAGGCTGAGAACATCCTGAATGGAAATAGGATTCAGAACGAAAGTGGGCGGCGACTGATCTTTCCTGAAAATACGCACCGAACTCCTTATCTTATTTACGTTCACCTTTCTGCATTAAATTGATCGAATCTTCGCCAAAATATCTACGGTTTTTCGGTGCTTCTAGGGATGTTTTGTTTGCAGTAAAACATCTTTCGAATTTAATTCGATAGCTGGAAGGGTCTAATTTTAAGTCTGAGTGAAGATTGGTCCCTCGCAAATACTGTAGGGCTTTGCGTACTTCAATTATTAATTATTTTGTCTGCATATTACAAAATTTTAACCTCAGTGTGTTTTTTAACGAAATGTAAGGATGTTACGACATGATGAGAATGTTGTGGTTTCATCTTAGATTAATGGGGTAGTGAAGTAAATTTACAAGTTCTTTTAATACGAAGGGACTTTGAAGCGGCTTTCATCATTCTTGATGATGATGATGATTGCTGTTTGGCTGACACTGGTCGCTAATTGAAAACGTTGTGAAAAATACGAAGTCTGTGCTCTGTTATTTCGTCATGGAAATCCACGAAGCAAGGTCCGATCATCTTACCATTGTATGCACATTGAGTCATAAGATTTTTATTACTTTATTGCTTGTTTCTTTGATCGATATTGACGCATCCCGGGTTCGATATCCGGTGGGGACCTCTATGCGCGAAATGATTTTTGCTGTCGTTGCACTTTTAAAAATACTACTACTATATCATACTTTAACTAAACAATTTGGATTCAGAGAATATCCAAATATACCACTTTTGAGGCGATAAACGATAGCTCAAAACTTTGTGGTTTTAGATTTATGCGTATGTCGTCTTTGTCTACATGTATTGGCTTATGAATTTTAAATAAGATTTCTAGTATACCGGCCGAGTGGTTTCCGTTCTAGCTGTGCTATCGCTCGGACCTCAAGGTCCCGGGTTCGGATCCCGGCTGATCAGCGAATGGCTGTGTGTGTTTTCCATTTATTACAGCACAACTTAGTGGGTTAAAAACCTGTCTGTGCCAAAGGAATAATAATATACAATATTTTGAAGTTTTCATTAATGCTGGTTATAATTTTAATCAAAGTAATAAACCTCTAAAATCAAATACCAAAGTTTATCGTATATCACATATAAACCAACGGACACTAATTTACGCACCATCTAATAGCACTGTATTTTACTATTATATAGCCGAAAAAATGTAAAAAAATTTCATCATAATCCAATGCTACTGTAATATTCGACATCTAACTTCCTTTTCTTACCATTAGCTTCGAAGAAATAGACGCCCATATCGATTTGATTTATATCCCATATTTTCACCACGAGCACAGAAAAGGTCAAAGAAAAACGGGAATCACAGACAAATGAATATGGATGTGGAGTGATCGCGGAAATTATAGAAATATCAACTCTTGAGAAACAAAAAATAAATAAGGGAGGAAATCACCCACGACTAGAATGGGGAACGTGAAAGCAATGGGGAATCTAGACAGCAAAATTAACCGTGAAAATTAAGAATGAATGTGACCGAAAGGCAACAGGTTCGTTCCACGGCGGCGGCACGAATTATTCCATCCGGGAGGTAACCTTAAAAAGCCATTCGGAGCTCAATTCTTCATCGTCATCCTCAGCCTCTGACATCCACCGTTTGCCACATTATCTCTTTACTTCCCTTCCCGTTATTATTAAGCAAAGATTGGTCTGTTCAAGGGGCAGCGTGCGAGCATAATACAATTACAACAGAGAGCTAATAAATATACCTTATTTGACGGCATATAAGACGCACTGGCACCTTTGACGTACCCTCATTTCAGATGGGAAAACTCTAGAAAATAAATTTTATAGGCAGTGGTGTAAATCTTAAAGTTCCGTTCAATTATAAATTTCTATTTTTATGCTACTCTTAATATGATTTTATCCAAGTCGATCATTTGATCTTAATTACGACCGTATTACTTAATTGAATCACTGATGTATTCCTTAGAACATGTTAGAAGAAACCAATTCGAAATTATCATTTCTACATCTAAATCTACATCTAAATAAATACCCTACAAGCCGCCTTTCGGCGTGTGGCAGAGGGCGTAAAAACGAAACGATTGACCTACTATTTAGCCTGTTTTTATCGCGTATTAGTTCGCGGAAAGAATGAGTTCTTAAAACGACTTGTTCTAATCTTATTTGTAATCCTTTCAAGAAGGGTTCAAAAAATAATTAACAACTAATTCTCTATTTTCTCGAAAGATGTTATTTTTCATTAGATTGTGATATTATTTAAGCGTGATTAAATCGCGTTGAGCTGTCAGAAATTAATTTACCCTATGCTAAATGTCTTCAATATCAGTTTTCGCTAATTTTCTTTTCCTATGCAAAAGTTGCAACAGTGTGTGCGGTTTCCCTGTAAGAATGAGATTTACGTAGTCTCTTCATGTCGTTGTGCATACAAAGACAGTCACGGAATTAAATATTTGTTAACATTTTTATGAATATCATTACTGATTTATTTCTACTTTATTTTAGCGTTATTTCACTTTAATTATGCATGATTCGAAATTTATAATATAATTCGATATTTTCCTCAAATATTAATAATAATATAAAATATTCTTCTACATAGTTCCCGATCATAATTGCAGTCACGAGGAATCGAATATTTCTTGCCATCTTTTGTAAAGTCATTATGCTATATTTAGTATTACTTAATTCATACTTGTCTTATTGCGCCTTGATTTTATACAATTGAAAATTTACAATTTAATCCGATATTTTCCTCAAATGTTCTTAACATTTACAGACTATTTTCTACAAAAATGTTTTCTTCAGTTCAAGGCTAATTTCATTTTTCCTCGATAATAGTCACTGCCATATTGCTGACTTAATCTTAATCCATTAATATCTTGCTAAAGGAATGACTTTTCTGATTTGATTAGAATGGAACACAATTTTAGTATGACCTACGTAAGAAACTGTATTCTTATTTACGTTAACGATAAATTGTAAGGAGAAACTGACTTCAACTGGGCCGAATAGGTGTTGGATCCGAGGCGACTGGCTTGACATCGCTTGTCTTCTGAAGGGCGCCTTACGTGCAGAGCAGACCGCGTTTAATGGAAACAAGCCTTTGTCCAACTCTTTGTCAAAAGCCCCTGTTAATTTTACTGGCAAACCTGCCCTCTGGCGGTCCACTATCGTAACTTTAGTTAGTAACCCTCAGGCAGCTGTCCTACAGGGAGACATCCATCCTCTGGAAAGTTTTGGAGCCTACCGAAATTCTGCAATTAATCAACCTTAAACACGAAAATTAATCGCTGCATGGACGATTTAGAAGAGCTTTTCGTTTCAACATTCATCTGGGGTGAGTGATCATTGTATTCTTTTGGTAAAATTAGTATTTGGATTGAAATGGTTTAGCTTCGCTGTCGCCATTTGATTGCCTCAGTTTTTCAGGAAAGTAATTCTCAAAATTTAAAGCAAAGGCTTCTGAAGTCTCGATAATTGACAGGTTACATATTCATGGTGTATTGTTTCTGATTTAGTCACTTTGTGGTTGGTATCCTATGTTAAGAACTGAATGCTTGTTGTAAATCGTCACTCCGATACTCATATGAGACTTTCTATTTCGGTTTTACGAGTAGTTGTTTTGAGTATCGCTGCGTATGCGAATCACAACCGAATTTCGCTCCAAACTTCTGGTTCCATACTTCTTGCTCCTTGTTGGTAATATATTTTTATTGATTCTGTCGCATACTAATATTTCATCTTATTTAGATGTATTACTCTGAATTTATATTAGACAAATACACTAATTCCTCTTTCCTCCTCATACAGACTGAGTGATGGGGTGACAGGAGGAAGAGAAAGGGATATTCTTGTTCCTTACCGACCTTTCTCTTCCTCGAAACCTCCTCTTTTGAGACTCCCATTCTCCTACGCTGGTATCTTTAATAAAATGCAGCTCGTACGACGACAAAATAAATGGCCCCAATTCATACTCGCGTTCGCCCAGGTATATCAATGCTGGCGTAAGTCGCTTTCTCTTTACCGTAGGTAATGACGGTGGAATTCCTCCCCTAGGATTCTTACGACATTTAGGGGTAGTTGGGAAAGGAAAAAGGGGAAGAGAATGTTTCCGAAGGCTGTGGTTTTTAAATTTTAAAGCGGCGCGCTCCGCGGGAAAAAAAGTATCGACATATTAATGTTAATAAACGAGAAATGGCATCATTTATTATGTAAAGTCGATCAAAAATTTGCAGCTAAGACTGTTTCAAATTCCTAAAGTGTTTGGTAGCAGAATTCCAATTTGTGCCTAGACTTAAAATGAAATATTTCCATCAATAAAATTTGGATTTAATAACTGCATTTCTATAAGCCCACTAATTCTATTCGCGCAATAAATGACATTTGCCAAATTCACGAGCAATCGTTCTTCTGAATATTTTCCACAAAAGTATTAACTACTGCTAAGTTTGAAGTCTCCCGCCTCCGGGATTGAAGCGTTTTCCTCCCGCTTTTACTCGACTCAGCCTAAGTTTCATACACATATTTACCGACTTGATTTAAACTTTTGGCGTTTTATAGCAATTTCAGTTGTTATCCGGCGTTATCTTTCTTGGAATGGAAAACTCCCAGAATCAACTCTTCCGGAGTTGGAAACCCCATTTATTATGCTAGCGAAGCACATCACATTAAACCTACTCTTACTGTGAAAGTGCAAGAAGCTCTTTATTCTCAAAAGTATGCTTTAAATTATCTTCCGAAATCTTATGGAGTTTACTATTCTAGGGACGGCCCACTGCGGAATGTGTTTAGAAGTATTATTATTTTACGAGAAAAATTTTCTATGCGAACAATCTAGGCGGCTAACATAACCTTGGAATACTCAACTAAACTCAATAATACATTTTTCACATTAATATAGCTTAAATTTGAATAATTACAATACTATGAAGGTCATGTCTTTAGAAATTTCCAAGAAAAGGAAATCCTCTTATTTCAATTGTCTGACGTTAAATTAAAACTGAAGTTCGGGCTGAAAATACCACGGGCCCTTGGGAGAGTTTGATCAAGCCCGTCCCCGCTAAGCACTGCATATAAGTCGTCCTTTAGAAATCAGAAATACGATGCATGTCAAACTACTTATCCCTCCGGCTACACATTCTTGTGAATTTCACCAGCTAAATTCGGTGCCTATTCTGAAACATAAAATCGAGAGTGTGAGGTATATCGGAAAATTTATTTTTAGAAATTAAATTTAGTCATGTAGAGCGTAATTTCACTTATTCCTTGAAACGTTTGTCATTCCTTAGGTAAGTGATTATTTAACAAGGCTTAAAGATAAAATCAACTGATTGGCGGGTCACTTTGTGGTATTCCATGACAATATGGAAGAAATAAACAGGAACCACATACACACAGGTGTGTGGTATTTTGCATAGTTATTTTAAATAAATTAGGAACTAGGTTCATTTTCGAAAAGTGGTTTCTGTTTATTTCTTCCATAAGGCTTAAAGACTCTAAATAAGAGTGGAAATAAGTCCTGGTTCTCTTAAATCGAAACTACGGACGGAATTTAGTGGGTGAAAAAGCAAATTTAGCTATATTGACATATATGTAAATCTTAAATATGGAGCAAGAAAGGGCAAATACATAAATATTCGTAAGGTATAGAATGATCCGGCTATATTATGATTGTAATACGTGAAGGCAGCGCGGTGATCGCGAAGAATTTTAGGAAATAATTCAACATTAAGTTTGGGGAAAATAGCCTCTGTGTGTTTGACGTGCGTGTATGGGCTAATATGTCCCCCAGGGATTCTGTCGGCACATGTAGCTTCACCAGGATACTTCAAAATCTGGTACAGTTTGCAAATCTTTCTATCAGCTGACTCATCAGCCTGAGGACTGTTTCAATCCTCAAACCCTCTAATATTAACTGCCATGTGATCTCGAGAACAAATAAGGCCCATTAATAGAGATAAGGGGTGAGTTAGTTTTAATAATCATAATAATTACTAAATATACTGGATGGTAACTATAACAACTAAAGATTAATATATTGTAGTTTAATTAATTTGCCGATATAATTATAATTGATGCTGTTATGAACAGTTGTGTTTAAATACAAAGCAGTACAATAGAATTTAATACAACTATTAAAGATCAATTTACGTCAGAATGGTGAAATAATACTCCGTTCAAAGTATCTATGGAAGAATCAGCCAAAAATATAAACCAGCACCCAGAAGATGAAGTTTATGGCACTTCTCCAGGGATTTAATCACTCCTTGTTTGAGTTGTTGACGTCAAATGTATTAGCGATGAATCGACCCGTACTTCAAGCATTGGAAATCTTTGAACCATGAAAAGTTTTCTCGTGCAAGCAAGTTGTTTAATTTCACGTTCAATGCGAACTCGGAGTGATGTTGATGCACAGCCTTTTGTTCCGGCCATGAAATACGGTTTTAGAAAATCCTTCCGAGCGATCTGGGAAAGGGTTAGGAAAGGTTACGATGGGTCGAGAAGATGGTTCGAGAATGAAATGCGTGTACTAGTGGGTGAAAGAGATATATAGTGGGGCTCTTCGGCATCGCATAAAAGGAAGCACGCGTGGAACTCTTGCGTGACCTAACGTGAGATTCATGCGTTGACCCATTAGAGGTTGAGTGAGTTGTTATGTTACCTACCTTAAGCTTTTCCATTCTACTAAATCGGTTGAACCAAATTTAATTTTGAGGTTTTCTCTCAAGATACCACCATATACTTCGCTCCTTTTTATCGCTTCAATCTAAAAGCAAGACCTTTCCAGAATAGAAACTTTATTGCTATTCGAATACTCACAATTACTGTTTACTCCAAAGTTAACTTAATTGCTAAGTTAATCTCAAAATCCAGATGAACACTAGACGGCTGCTAATTAACATTTTTCTTTAGACTGAATAACACACATTATCTGGGATCATATTAACCAAGCTAATCTAATCAAGGATATTCTTTCATTTCAAATCGTCCATCAAAACAGAAACTTATAAAGGCAGATCAGACGTCACGCCAAGGAAGAAAGTACTAAAAAAGTAATTTCCATTATTACATGCTTAATCTTCCGATGGTAATGAATTATTTTAAGCTGTTATTTGCAATAGTTTATAAAATTAAAGATCAGTTCTTTGAAGATTTCTCACTTTGTCTCAATGTATTTTACAATTAATTCTTCGGAAACTATTAAAATTAAACCTCACTTTTATTCCGAAAGCTATCTTACAGAGATGGAAAATCAGTATATATCTTATCCTCTTAAAATGTCAAATCAAGAAAAATTGGAGAAAAATCTATTACCTGCGATTAAACTCACCCTAGTAAATAGCTTATATTACAAATGATTCAAAACCATGATAATGAATCCAGAATTCTTCTAATTTTAGCGCAAAGTAAGAAATTGATTTATATCAATTAATTAAATCAATGAACATTGAGATAAATTTCATACGAAAGTAGATAAATCATCACGAAAACGAATAATTTGAATGATGAATTTGTGAAGTATGACTGTTTTTTTACAATAATAACCCAATTCAGCAGTAAGAACATATAGAATCGAAATTTCAGTTGAAATTATCCCTAAATTCTACTACGTACCGAAGGTTTTCAAGCAAAAGTGCTCCTACGTACATCCATTTTCAGTTGGTCTTCTCTCAGAGTAAATCTCAAGGAATGGATTACGGCAAAATATTTCCTCCCATATAATCGCGTGTAGCACACATACTTCCAAAAATCAAGAGAAAAATGGGACACGCTGGTTTTACGAGAAAATAAATGCATACAATCTCCGAGGGTTGTAAACACAGTAATTTTCTCCTGTAGAGTATAATGATTGATGAGGGAAAATTACTTACCGCGCGTGCACGAAACCTCTTGAGCCAGCAGCGATAAACATAGAATGAAGCTACGACGGCGTTTCTAATACTCTGATATATGAATGGTCGCCTTGAATCATGCCCGAAAGAGTGTGTTATTTTAGTGGTTTTATAGCGGCTCTTCTTTCTGAGTGAGCCATTAAATCTACTCCGCTGAAGGAGGGCGCGTGGTGGAGGGAATAAATCTCGCGGTGTAGTCGTTTTAATAAAAGACTCAATGGAAACGGTATTCTATCGGAACCCGAGTTTTGGAGTCTTTCATATGGGCGGAGTGAAGGAAGAGAGTTGGGATTTGAGGGCACAGATTGATTCAAGTTAAAATGCATATGAGACGTCCTGACCAATTATGCGATCGTTAATAGTTTTCATTTCGTAAGTATGAACTAAGGAGGCCAGGAAACATCAGAGACACACGTATAATTTGGTTGCTAAGGATTTAATAGCCGAGGCAAATAAATCATGCCCACTTAATTCGTCATTATGTTTTTAAATTAGGACACGCATTGGATTTTCAATGGATCTAAAATTACAGCCCTTCGATATCTTTTACTTTAGGCTAAATGACGGAGATCTATGACTTAAGTATTCTTTTTGAACAATAATTATTTAGCTGAGCCGACAAAAGGCTGAATTTATAGAATTCATGGGAAATTATTCATTCATAGGGAATTTATCAATATTTATTTGAGAAGTCAGATAGCCATGTAAGACCATTACTATAGATACATAGAAAAAATTAATTTCTGAGTATTTTGAAGAAAGTCACTTAAAGAAGTATCTTATGATAAATATCGAGATAAACTTTTTCCCTCGGATATTATAGTCTTATAGTAAAGAATGAGCCTTTATTTCGGTTCATTCTCTAATTCTCTTCAACGCTTTTAGAGCATTGCTTGTGTTTACCACACAGAAATGAACTCGTTCTGCAAAATTTTCTATGCTATAGAAAAATTAGATTCTCCACACATGATATGTTGGCAGGGTTATCGTCTGCTAACACTAAGATTCTAATGAAATAATTTCCAATATCGAATTTGGAAGATACTCCGTTTGATCTTGGAGCATGTTTTTATTTGCTTAAAAGCTCAAGCCATCGGAACAAGAATTATTCCCGAATGACTCTCTTTTAATACATTCGAAGGGAAATATAATACATATTAATGGCATAAGGTGCAGCGGCTAAATTATAACCTTGTAGTTAAGTTTTATTTAGATTCCACTCCCTTAGCAGGTTATCTATGGGTTAAAACCATGTTCGTAAACTCTAAAAACTGTTATATGACAATAAAATTTAAACCTCAACAGATGATGCTAGCTTAAGTTTCGATATTGAGATGACATAAGCAATACGATGTAAATCATACAGCATAGTATCCAGTAGTGAAATTGGTGTTCTTTTTAGAGTGAAATGCTAGTGTAGAGTCAGTGTTTGGAAGAGAGGAAGTATCTGAGAAGATTTAAATTGTAGTGGTAAATGAGTAAAAATAATAAACTTTACGATAAATTCGCAGATCCGGAGGATATGTCCATAATATATCTGTTCTGAAAAGGCACTTTTACTTTTCTCTAAGAAATTTCATCGCATCTAATTCAATTAACATCAAATTTCAACCCAAAGCGTAAGATAGTGCATACGTTTTGTCATACAATTATTCAATGAATTATTAATCTGTGTTTAAGAAAATATCTAGAGAATGACGGACGTTATGAAAATGTTATGGCAAATCAGTGGCGAAATTCGAAATCGTTTAAAATGTTAGTCCGATATTTTTGAAACATTTTATTTCCTATTTGTAACTCGAGGAGAAGACAATTTCAATAGTCACAACCACGATTTCACGATCATTCATTCTTTTTCAATTTGAATTGGTTTACCAAACGTACATACTATCAACGAATCAGTATGTAACTTACGCAAGAATACCCAAGCATAGCTAGCAATTTTATGCATTACAATTTTTCCTTGCTATAAATTCTTTTCAAGAAAAACTAAGATGGTTTTAATCTGCCATCTTCCATCGAAAGTCACAACTCTTTCTGACTTCCACCATCGGGCTCTCTCTACATTCTGATCGCTACCGCCTCTTTCGGCCAACCCTCATACTAAGCGTGGAACGTTACCGCGGCGGTAAAATTCAAGCGTCATAACCACTTATCGGCGATAATTTTTTGAGTTAGAACTTTTTGTCCTCAACGAATAATTAATAGTTTAAGAACCAGCGAACTGATTTATCCACGATTAGCGTTGATTTTAAAGAAATTGATTCATACCAAAAAAAGCGAACTCAACCCTTAAATGAATGCAATTACGAGTATTGCTCGTATTGCTTGAGTAAGAAAAATCAGGATTTGATACATTATAGATACCTTCATAGAATTTCAAGAACCTTTGGACTAAGAGAAGGCAGAAAAATGAATGATGAATATCTGATCCACGAAGGATTATTCTCCATTAATAATAAAAATTACTTTTGGTTAGTACAAATAAAGATTAGAATTCCAACGTATCTGCTAAATATTTTTCATTTACATGTACGCGTACCATATGATAACAGCAATATGCATAGCAATAATAGAGGTTATGCGTTATGATATCCCTAAAACTTTCTTTAAAACCAAACCAGAAGTATAATCTAACATATTACGCCAATGTTCGTTGAACGAAATCTTCTAGATGAGAAGAATAACTTTGTATTCAAATTATTGATAGCCGAAGCAGTTCATTAAAATAAAAGTTTTGAAAGAAGCGAGAGCATCATTTTTGCGTAACGGAAAACTTTTGGAGAATAATCTCATGAAATCAGATTTTAAATGCCAAGCACATAATAACCCCCATACCATACCCAAACCCAAATTTAGTGACAGTATGATCCATTCATGTTGAGTATATCTTTTTGGACTTCAATATGGGTGTCGAAAAATAAACCCTTCTTTGTGTTATAAATTTTCCACTGTCAAACAACAATTCCACTTGAAAAATATCTGTTGGTAAATGATCACTGTATTCGTCTATTCTAGTCTAGATTCATTCGTAACTTTTACTTCATCCTTACACTTTTTTAAGTTTTGAACGTTCATCATTGATGTATTTGTGAAACGCACCTTTCTTGAAATGAAACTTTGTAACAGTACATTCACTTCACATAATAATGCATGTCTGGATTTCATGTCTAAACATTTTTTCAATAGAGGAAGGTATCTTTAAACCAATTGATCAAATTGATATCACTCGAGAATGTAATAATACTTGTAAACCCAGTCAGTTAATGATTCCTTTTATTTAAGTGCGAATCACCTGTTTCTTTGGTCAGTATTTTTCATTTCACGATCATTTTTCAATTGCTCGACGCTTATGTATCTCTTACGTATAGAAATACACAAAATAGCGTGTGTAAGCATATAAGTATGTATACTCACACGCTATTTTAAATTACATAAAAGGTACGGAATTCTATAAGTATAAATCTTGCTAAATTACGTTACTTTATATGCTCAGAATAGTTTTTATCTTTTTTGTTTCAGAGTCTTTCTAATATGCTGAATTATCCATGAAAAAGATTTGTAAAGTCATACTCGATAAACCTAAAGTGTTTTATTTATTTATTTATTCAATTAACGGGATATACCCTTTGCATAAAAGTGACATAACACTAAAGCACATTATTATTAATTCCAAAAATTATTCTGTATAAATGACAATAATATGGAACAATAAAAAAGATTACAGTATAAAATATGATACATTAAACAATTATAATATACGATATAATACAATCAAAATTACAATATGATATATAATAAATTACAGTATAACATATAAAATAATAAAAAATACAATCAATGTACAATACAATAATTCAATATAACGATACAATAATTCAATCTTAGAATACAATAAGCTTATGACTAATATTCAGCAGGAACTATATTCTTAATTGCACATAAGTTACAGTGAAATATGTCAATATTCTTAAGGTAAATGTTTCCTAATCGATGCAATCTACTCATAGGTGCATTAAATGTATAATTATTTTTGCATAGTGGTGTGGCAAATAAGTCTTGCACTCTAGTTTTCACAATGTCTTTCATTTTTTATCTACATATATATTTTCCTGAACTGATTCTTTATCGAGAGAAGCTGTTCGAGAAGAGTAGACTTTAGTATGCAGGTAACTAACATTACCGGTATCCTACATTGCCGCTGTTGATAATTGTAGATCATTCAATTTGTTGTGAATTATTTACTCTGGAAGATAATCAAAGCATCCCATTCGAGAACCGTCTGAAAACAGTCTGCAATACCCGCACTTGACATCTCCATTGAAATTTCACAGGTACTCGAATCGCGTACATTAACAGTTTGTAATTAAGTTGAAGTGACCCAAGACAAAAAAAAATAGTCCGGAAATTAAACGTATACAGCTCAGTAGGGATTGCAGCAGCCGAAATTAACCTCCGGCTTAATTAACTCTTTAAATAAGGAAGCATCACAACCCAAATCCAGGGAGACGGAAATTGCAAATACAATCTTTGCGGCGACTCCGACTGTCCCCCCAGAGAATGGAGACGAAATTGTGGAATGTAGTCCGAGAAAGAAAAAAATATGCATGTGTGTACAATTAGAGGGTAATGAGGCGTAACTGAGAAGAAACTTAAATATATAACTACACCAGCCTAAATACCCGGCATAATTTTTACATCTTTAAATATCAAATACTTTTCAACTACCCATCCTCGTATAAATGAATTCAGTAACTGAACACTGGAGTTGGATTTTTCATCCCATGGAGGGATGACGTTCTGCTATTTAGAGTCGATCCTGGTAAACAACATGAATAAAAAATGGAACTAAATGGTTATCTCCTATGATTTCTTTCACCAAAGCCGGCTTGAGACTCGGGAAACCGCCCGGGAGGCTGATGTTTAGGGGACGCATGATGGTGAGCATTAGTGGAATTTTCTACGAGGCCCGGAATCGTTTCTGGATAAACCAATCATACGTCAAAATCAACCATATGGGTAATTATTCGCTGTATGGTTGGTACTAAGGGACTTTTGTTATCGCTATTCGATCTACAACTGAAGTATTTGAGCAAGTATAGAAGTCTTGTTAAGTCTTATAGAGAAATTTTCTTGATAAAAATAAACCAAGGTTGAGTTTTACTTTTTAAAATTCTATGTTAACGAGTTTAATTGTAAAATTAAATTAATCCCGAGCAGAGAAGTTAAGGAATCATTCGATCGCAACCGAATAGTTTACGATTTCTACGGTGCATGCGTTTTCTATTATGCAATCCATTTCCTTAAATTTTAATTCTATAGTGTCAATTATTTGAGCAATAATAATGATATAATCTCAATAAATGCGTTTATTAGATTGTTGTCTAATAAATATCAAAGATATGGTCTCGAGAAAATAAAGACCGCTGAATGAAGTATACTCACGAGCTCCTGAATAGACATTTATTGACACATTTATTGTCCGAGGCTGGTTTCTGCAGTATGCTAGTTCTGCTTTTATTTCTTTCCCTAAAAATTTTCTAAAAATTCTGATCTTTCGCTTTGCTAGGGTTTGTCACATTCATATTCAGTAGTTCCGAGGGATTTTCTATGGGCGAAGATTACTTGTCTTTTACATTGGAATTGGTCATCAAGGGTTATCTAATGAACTGTTTTATCGGGAGAACAGAATTGTCTCTAGTAATAGTATTGATGGAATGAGCCGTGAATTCGTGGAACTCCATTTAAGGGCAGATGTAACAAATGAATTAAATTACTTCATTTCTTGTTCTACAAAAATATACTCTGGCGACCAGGTTTCAACTGATTACAGTCTTCGTCAGGCCATGAATGTGAAAAGTGCCAGAAACAAAAAGGACTCCCTAAGCATAGTTTTCCCAGTCCTCTTTGTTTCTGGCACTTTTCATATTCGTAGCGTGACGATGACTGCAATCAGTTGAAATCTGGTCGCCATAATATTTTTCTGAGCAAAAAACAAAGAATTTGAGAACATTCTCATGATCTATTGCCGAAATTCATAAAAGTTTCCAAAGTATAAAAAAATCAGCGCAATATTGAGAGAGTGGAAAAAGAATCTCGTTAGAAATTTTTTGTTTCAATTTCGTACGACCGTAATTTCGATTTGAATTACTCAGAATGAAATGGGCTGAAGCAGAAAAATAACTAGATTTCCATTTTTAGCGCTCGGATTGCTCGCTACTTTATTTCATTTGGAAAAATTCAGTTTTGAAACCAGCGCTAATGCATTTAGTAATACCCTATTACGCAACAATGAGCAAAGTGCGAAATTGCTAAACTATCGAATTTCTCAAATTGTTGGCCGACTCAAAAATACATACTGCTAATGAAGAAAATAAAAGAGTGTCCTAATTCAGATTGACAGCTCTTTGAAACTAATCCGAAATAAATTCAGTTATAGATGAAACATGGTCGAGGGGCTGTGAATGTTCCACCTCCAAGTGAATCACGTTGCTTAATTTTGGAGTCAGATAAAAATGTAACAATCGACATGCTCTACATCTAGAATCAGGTCATACGAACGTATTAAAAATGAGAGGAATATTATGGGGATTGGGAGAACTCATCATCCGAAACAACGATGTCGTTCTGGCCCAATATAGAACAGCCATTATCGACGGAAATGCATGTAGCACTCATAACAAAGAGGAAATACGAAAATGACACATTAAAATCTATGAATGGTCTGTTTTCCCGTTGATGGTAAACGGAAGGCCACCCAATATCAAGGGAAATAATTTTTTCTCTCATGAAACAATCCCCGATTTGGAACTAGTTTTTTTGGTAGTAATCTTACGGATCGATGATTTCGTCACTGCAACAGGAAATCAATACTGAAACTTTGTAATCCTCAAATTTTAGCATCCATGGTTAAGGTTAAAAATCTTGTTGAGAAAAATAATAACTCGTTGTTGATGAGGGAATACGAAAAATGAAAAATTATATTCATAATATAACTATTTTTACTTCTATTGTATGAAGTTTTCTATGCGCTACTATATTTGTATATGTGATAAGTGTATGTTGATATGTGTACAGCATGTTTACTTCTGTATAATTTCCATTGAAGATTACAGCTAGTAATTCACCATTCCGCCCAATATTGTCACGATATAACATCCTGGTAACGCTATGTAGAGCGGGTTTTTAGTCTCGTTGTATTCACTCACTCTTGATTCATTGTTTATGGTATAGAAATGATGACATGGCAACGGCAAGCCCTGTAATGGAAGAAAAATCATCTTTAATATGTTCTAAAAATCTAAACACAAAGAGAAATCGGAGTGCTACAGCAACGAGTGAACATCTATTGTTGCAGGCATCTATTTATTGATATTTGCAAGTTAAAGATGCACATTCTTCTGTATTTTGATAAATTGGTCACATAAGAACCTTAACAATACGGACTTTTCTAAGGGGTTTTCTTCCTTTCATAATTAAATTTGCAATAGATTACCCAAACACATATTAATTAGGATGGTTTTGCTAAAAAACGCATTTTTTCACTATTCGTAGTTGCTTATTTTATTTTATTGTATTTTTTCTCAATCTGCCACCTGGTTAATCTTCAGAGTGCAATAAAAAAATAATGGCAACGGCAAACCACTGGATAGATGAATCCCTTACTATGATTTCCTAATTAAAAATCAGCCAGTGCCGCAATATGGAGATGTCAATTTTCCTTTTCTGCAGACGTTGATTACGCCCTTTTGATACCTTTAATCAAAACTTTCATCTCTTTATTGAGAAGTACATACCTTTGTTTGGTAATGAATCCGGATGTGGGTTAATCAAACAAATCTCAACTCATTCCAACTTAACCTCGACACCACGAATGCATGCAACGTTGCCTGAGTTTTTAGTTTCAGCAGTTTCTCATTTTGTGAGATTCTCTTCTCATACGAATGAGATTGGCCTTATTTATAGGTTTGACCTATAAACAGCCTATAGCTAAAAAGTTATACATAGTTCTAGTTCAATATTCAATTAATTAATAGAGAGTCTAAAATAAGCACGTCAAGTTTAATAACAACAGATATTTATATTTAATTAATTGTTAGAGCCTTCACCTCGTGCCTCATAAATATATAACCATTCAAGTTGAAATGAAAAATCGAGTGCCCACGTGGATTTCTTTAAATAGAAACTAGATTAAACTTATGACCGCTACGCTAGAATCAAAGACACGAAATGACTGATTTACGGTCTAAAGTATATTGTAATTATCTAGCAGAGATAGTTTGTTGCATTCTGGCTAAGAGACCCTTATGTGTACCTCTCTCTACTTGAACAAACTCTTGTCATGATTCCCTTCCACTCCTATAATTCTATCAATTACATTTAACCTCCTCCGTATCTCTTGCCATCTCTTCTCTGCATTCGTAACAGTTTCATCTACATACGCTTGTGATTATGTGGTCTGTTGATCTAAAGGTAATGTATAAGCGTTAAAACGGATTGTAACCTTCTTAAACTTAAAGGGGAACGTAATATCCAGTTTTGGCATAAATTTGGATAATGACCATGCGTTTAGGATTTGTTTTCGTGACGTAACATATTTAGAATATTTCCTAATGTATATAAGTATATGTAGAGAAAATATAGATATGTTAAAATGAATAATAATAATAATGACACGAGTTCATTCAGGCAGTATTGAAACTAATAAGCCTCTTTTACAAATCACCCCTCGTCGTATAAAATATAAAGAAGGAGCTATCTTGAAAAAATGTCCCAGAAGAAAACTACTTTGAGGGTTTCAAAAACCTAAGTTTACACTCAGGAAAAACTCTACACGCCAGGAAACATCCACAAGAAGCTGAGTGTGAAAAACCTGCGAAATCCTTAGACGCATAAATGATTAAAGTTAAAGAAATAATAAAATTCTCTCACAAATAAGGATCACTTATTAGGCTGATAAATATTTAAAGCAAAGTAAATTTACATCAAGCAATGCCTATCGCATTCCGTATTGTCGGAACGAAAGTACATGATGAACTCAGCTTGATAGACTAACTTGATGAAGCGAGCTAAGCATGGTGCACTATTTTACGTATCTTATATCAAGAACTATTCCTTCCATCAACAATGAATGTGTCTTTTCCTATTTATTTTCAAGAGCTTTTCATTTGTAGCCTACCATCAAAATTACCCACTTCTTTGTCCTTACGAAGAGGACTTACAAAAGCATCCCAGCTTCTTCACAGACCGGTCCTGTTTTCAAAATTTATTTCACGCCAACTCTCGCTAACAGAAAATATCGATTGTAGTCGTAATGAAAGAATCCATTAAAAAAAGGAATTTCGAATAGGCTGTTTGCTCGGCTTTAAATAGCCTTTCTAAAATATGCAAATACTCCAACCCTTAATAATCTGTCATGCGAATGAGGCCGTATCATCTCAAGAAGTTATTCAGCTTCACGTCAATCTTTTGGGGAGAATTTCTTTCGGCTTTTAGTGTCTTCCCTCCAAGTTCATTATTTTTCCCTCTTCTAATTCCAGAGAGTATGCAGCAACGTGCCTTACTATTCTCAAGAGCAAATTTCTTCAAATTCCCCTCTATTCATTTTATTATTTTACGATTCTTTGGACATGGAACTGTCTCAAACATCACTAATCCACTTCGATAAACACAGTTCTTGAAGATGCATACGGGAAATATTAAAAAAGTAAGATGTTTAAGAGGTCAATGTCAACCTTTCAAAATGGAATGCAGGATATGAAGTACACGTTGTGTATGTATTGTGTTGAAAAATTAATATAAAACGAGTACGGTAAGAAGTTAAAACATAGGGACCGAGCTGCATGCATACATTGAACAAGTAAGGTAACCATTCTAGGAAGCAGAAATCACATAGGCGCCAGAGAGAGTTCGAAAATATTTGTGGCGATCTACAAAAGTGTGCTAATTTTATTCAGAAATAAATATCATTTTCATTCATAATTCAATTTCATTACAAATTGATGTTTTCTATTAGATGATTATTTTAAAAGACGACAATAAATAAAATTAAGTTGTATTTAGTATAGCATGTCACTGATTCATTGGTGATGTGTTCCTTTAATTGGCGTTTGTTGATTTTTCATATAGTAAATCGGCATTCAGAAATCGACGTCGACATTGCTGGACTGTGATAATTTGTATGAGGTTAACTATTAACAACAGCTAAGCGAGTTTATGTTCCCACAACTGAATTAGACATCGAGTAAAGGAAACGTGTCCAGCCTTTAACCTCCAGGGGACCACATTGACTCTCTTGAAGGATTTGAGGACATAATGCATTTCGCTTGTATTCTTCGTTAATACTTAAACATCGAAATGATTAAATCCACTGTTTTACCTCAGTTATAATAGTAAGTGTACAAACATTTCCCATGGTGTATTTCAACCAGAATCATCTTTTCCCCATTATATTATCAAACTTTAGTTTAGAGAGTTGTATTAAAATTTCAGAGAATGCTTTGCTATCGGCCGCAAGATTTATAGGGACTAGTGCGGTCCGTGAGCCTCAGGTTCAACATCCTTATTTTATGATATTGTAAAAAAGCTGCAGATTATATCACAAAAAACCAAATAGCATAAGAACCTCTAAATTTAAGCAGGGAGAAACGGAATGGAATATTGCGGAAACATTCAGAACAACAGCGTAAACAATAGGAAATCATACCTTTTCCTCATAAATTTCAGCAGCCTTAGTGTGCGAGAATAAGATCTCACTAAAAATCCGCCGGTAAAACATCTCTAAAATTTGAATTCTATCATAATATAACACTCCGCATAATGCACGGATATTTCACGGAATCTTCAAAACAGGACGCGGTCGTCGCACAGCAATAAACTTACGAGCCAATCCGTGCGGATGGAACACAAACTCCTTGGCATCCTCTTCTCCTTTCCTTACCTCGTTATCATGTCCTTCTTTTAAACTTCCAAATCTCTATTATCTTTTTCCTGCATACCCTCCCAGACGGTTTTCTTTATTCCTTTCTTTATACGTTTTCATCAGACTCATTCGTTACAGTTATTCTTCTCAGCGGATGGCCCATCTCGATTTTCATCCCTCTTCTTTTATTTTATGCGTTTGCAGCCACTCATTCTCATTCAGGCGAAAATAAGGGGAGATGCGGGAAAACGAGCAAAGGGACGTTTTAGTTTTATTTTCATTCCCAGCGCAAGAGAGGAGTTTTACGCTCCTGGAGTATGAAGGGAATATTTTATGGAAAGTATTTTTTCTTCGTTGGTAACAGATGCTCCTGCATGTATCTATGTGTATATTATTATATTATTTTATAATTATATATATATATATATATATATATATATATATATATATATATATATATATATATATATATAAGAAATAATTATACACGATATTAATAGACATTGAAATATTGAAATACAAAGGGGAGGAGTGACGTAAAAGAAAATATATATATTGTGAAAATAAATAATTTTCTATTACGTCACTCGTTCCCTTTGTATTTCTATATTTCACTGTCTATTAATATCGTCTATAATTATTTATTTCTAGTTGTAACTATGATATGAAGTTTACTTTTTTAACGATCTTGATACCTTAAATTTTTTTATTCCCCTATCCTCGACTATTCCCCAAACATTTAGACTTGGCAACCGCGGTTTACCATCTGCGGCTATTTTCAAGAACACACAACCCTCACGTTGGTTAAGGTTTACGGTATTTACATTACACACTATAGCTTCGTTAACACAACTAATGATTATAAGCAATGTCAGCTATGCAACCAAATTACGGGAATTGAGGGCATCTCACAATTCAAAGGCTTATCTAAAAAATTCAAAAGATAACTGCAGTTTGAAGTGTTGACTTAAAGTTCGTTCGTTGTAATTGTATCATTTTATGATGTATGAGGCATGTAAACAGTTATTGTGAAACAACCTTTTCTGTAATCATGAGCTTTGTAGCAATAGAAATGAACTTTTATTTATAAAAAGTAGAAAAATAACATTTTCCCTGAGGTGATTGCATCTCAAATCTTCTATTTGAGTTTGAGTTTGTTTCTCTGCTACAATTCCACCTTTTTTCCTCTTTCCTTCCTCAAAATCATCGTATTCTGTCTCTAAAGCTCCACATTGTTCGTCCAATTTGTTTTCTAAGCTAACATGCTCTTCGTTTCTTGCCTTTATATGGATTCTTTGTTCAATATTCCATGTATACAAAATCTTAACCTCTTCCCCAGGGATTGTCTGTTATTTTTCCTGATCTTTTCAGATTTTTCTCAGAACTAATTTTGATCTTTATGCCTTCTATTCCTTTTTATAGCCTTCTTTTCCCCTCTCTTCCTTATCTTTATCACGTCTTCATTTTGAAACTTATACTTATGTTGCCTTTGGAACTTACTGCTTATCCATTTACGTAATTCAATTTCTCCATAGTTACCGTTAATTCGTTTCATTTAAGAAAATATCATACACAATTATCGTTCCTATTTCCCATCCACTTTTACCACATTTCTTAATTCACTTTTTTTGATCGAGTGTTAACGTAATTTTTATTTTGGTGATATCATTTACCCTTATGTGTTTCTTTCTTAAGCTACCCGTCTCCCATAAATACAGTGATTGCTGTTGAGAGACTTCACTTCTATTGATTTTATTTTGTACATTTCTCATCGTTGTCCGGCAGCCTTTGTGCTGTGATTAATTGTTGTTGATCCTTACTCATTTTTATGTCTCTAACTTCGTTTGAGATGACGGAATCGGTTCATTATATTTTTTGGATATGTTTAGATTAATGTTATTATAGTGGATATTCAAATACTCCTTAAGCCGAAAAGGCTGTCTAAGAGCTTATGCGGCGACCAATGGAAGGAAAACGTCATTGTCTTATAACAGTGGATTTTCTAGTGACAATTTTTATTTCTATCCGATCACTGCGTGAGCTCTTCTAAAGCTACAAAATTGAATTAAAATCTCTTTAGTAATAATAGCCGTTAACAATTTTTTGGAGTATAGATTGCCAGAAAGCATTAACTATGCCAGAGATTTGTGAAAAGAGGATTGCCAGTTTCGAATAATAGACTTTATTTCTCAGGAAGATTTTCGAAACCAATAGATTTAATTTATCCGCATAATTAATGTAAGATAGACTCGGTGCAGGGTCACAACATTATGAAAATTTAAGTGTTTTCTATCGTTTTATCAGTCTCTAACATTAAAGTGTCAGTCCAGGTTTTTCATCCAAAACCAGGACAACATAGGAATTGAACGGAACCACGTGCTGAAAGCGGTACGATACCTCTCAAAACGTAAGGTAAGCCTAGATGTAATTCCAGTATTTTTGGATCTCGTTATCTCATAATTTTACCTTACCTTGTGAGGTTTGTTCCCCCCGATATGATTGGAATCTGAAATGATTTTCAAGCTGTTTAAATGCATGATTTATTGCCTTTCTTCGTTGTACCTTTCAATTTCTCCTTTCCTCTCAATGGTATCCCGTAGAAAAACGTAAAAGTATGACATTGAAACACGGCTTTCGGTAAGAAACATTAATATTACCCAAAGAACATTTGGTAATATTGTTTAGACGTTAATGGAGAAAAGGAAAAGGCTTCTAGGGAACAGCAATGGCTGTAATCCATTTCCAGGACCCATTACGTGAAGAGGAAGGCTTTTAAGCAACAAATACAATTAAAAATTTAGCTTCAGTATCCTCTATTCCTTCGTAATATTCCCATCCCTTTTTCTTCTCCGCCTACTTATCCCTCTTACATTTTCTTCTTTTATCTGATGCGATTTCTCAGTTCTCTTGGAACTGATCTTAATGTCTTCCCATCCCATCTTTGCAGCTATACGCCTCATTCATTCCTCTGCTAATCCAAAAGATGAGCCATCGCAAAGCATGTATTTCGGGGCATACTTCCAAATCGTTAAGCGCGATGAAAAATTTCCTCCCCTCTCTTTCGTAAGTTAAACAGCCATTGAAGAGGTTAGCTATTAAGAGTGGGTTGGAGAAGGAAGGATAGTTCCAGGAAATCAATTTAGCTTCACAAGGACACTTGGGAAAGTTAAGTGAATCTCTTCACTTCTCCCAGTGCGGGAATAATATTTGCTCAGCGAGAAAACATTTGATGCGCTCCAATGCTTTGTTGGCCCATTTATTTTGTTATCTTAATTCTTCCCGGAATGTTACTTCCGGGTAAATACGTTTAGATATGGATGGAGATCGACATGTTACCTTTCCTGATTCTCCTGTCGGAAGGGATCTTAAAAATGGGAAAAAATCATGGCTAATCACCTAAGCGGCAAGAAAATTTTGGAGCTTGATTCTGGATTAAAGCTTTCCAGAAGCTATTTCTAAATATATCTTTCAAATTTTCTCTTGGATCTATTTATTAAAGCCATTCGTACATCCATTTCAATGGCCACAGCATTAAAAATGAGAAAATAGTTCGCATGGAAACTTTCGTTGAGGAAAATTAACTAGAGGAATAAGGTATTTTATGTGGTAAAAAGATTCTTTATAGATTTCATATTCGAGTGCCGCTTACTATTACGTACCATAGTGCTTATTTCATAAAAAATGCACATGACTGATTGTATTGTTTTTCCTTCGTGCTATACTGATTTCGATTGAACGAAACTTGCTTTATTTTATACATAGAGTATTCTTCCATCTCCAGATATAACAGATGTCAGTTACACATACTACTCTTATATCTCGGATACTGGATAACAATCCAATATTCAGCATAAAAACGGTTATCTTATTTGCCATCTCTTTTTTCGGGACTTATTTTGTAGAAGGATAGCGATCAAGGAAAGATAGAAACAATTTTAACATTGGGTATGACGATTAAGTCGAATAAGAATTTTATGTCAGCTCTATGTTTATATCTGTTGCTGTTGCACCAGCAGGACAAGTTTGAAAATAATGAGATTCGATACAAAAGATATAGAGCACATTTGAGGGAATAATTCAGAGCTGATAATCATAATCCAAAGATGTTATGCCTAAGATAACTAAGATATCATTGTTTGTTAATAGTAAAAGTTTTGGATATAAATAATGGCAATAAATAATTGAATGGTTTAGGATGGAAATAAAGCTATTGAAGCATATCAAAAATCCAAATTTCAGTAGCTGAAGATATTTAAAGACCTGCGATAAGAGCAGTTGGTATGTGTTGCTTGAAATCACTCATTGTTAACTCTAGGTTTCGCGAAATATGATTACCAGGACCAGTCCCAATAGTAATCTTCCACTATGAGATTATTTCAAGAATACGGATACGGTGGCTCTTATGTTATTGAGCTAACGTTTAAAGGAGAATCCTCTTACGAAAGCGGATTCCACGTAATGTTTACATTTTTCAATTCAACCCCGTACTCAAACGCTAACCTTACTCACAGGCCTCCTCCTAATTCAACCGTTCCTTAAAATATCGCCTTCCTCCAATTTCATTCTCCTCCAGCATTCCCTTTCTATAATCGCTCACAATTTCCATCTCTTCGCCTTGTTCTCTCCCTCCAAATCCACTTCATTACGCCTGATTACGCCTTCTCCCATACACATCCGATCTCCTTTTTTCCATCCACCGCCACCATTTTCATTCCCTTCCTTCTTTACGTACCTATAACCGACCCTGTCTTCACCCAAGTCTATTTTCCAGATCGGTTCATCCTTTCGTTTTCAGCAATTCTCCTTTTACGCCTCCCCTCATCTTCCTCGCTCTCGCCTGTTTCTTATTACGCTTGGCTATTCGAGGAAAATTGTGGATAGGTGCTCTCCTTTTCCTCATTCTTTCCCTCTCCTACGCAGATTCCTTTTAAGTTTCCGTTAAGGTGGACTTCTTACGTTTCGGAACAAGCGCCCGAACGCCTTCAACATGCTTGTTTGCTTAAATGCTCAGTGGGACGCATAAGCAACCCCCTCTATCCCGCAACGCCTCCATTGAAACTCTTAAACTCAACTCTTCTAATTTTATGTTTTGCCGTGAGTTTAATGAACTGATATTATTAGAATAATTCTATCTGAAGGGAACTATCTTAATACTGCTGCAGATGCGGTTTTCGAGTTGCTCTGATACTGCTTTGTAGTTAAACATAAAAGAATATTAGGGGATAACAGCCTGATACACCTCTGGAAGGGGAAATATTAATTTCAAAGTATTTAAAATCGTCCATGATTAAAAGGAACCACTCTAAACCAAAAAATATTTTGTATTTTTAGTCAGCTTTTTAATCATGAAAGTTTTAGATATTAATAATTACCATAAATTTGACCCAGAACTTGTGTCGTATAAAAGTTTATATTTTCTTTGCTTGATGTTTTACCAAGAAATTATTCTTCGTCTCTTTGGAATGGATTATGTTAGGTTCGTGTATTAAAACAACGAATTTGGCATTTGTGTATGTCTTACGAAAGCACTTCGAAGTCATGTTTCTAAAAAGATTCATGGGTCGCTTAAAGATAATATTACACAGCATTCTTCCACATTCCCCAAGTCTATTTATCCTTATTCTGTTTCATGCAAATCCACTTTCCTCTCCGCCATGCGCTTTAAAGTTCCATAAGATTTTGCAAGATCCATATTTTATGCACTTCTTCGTGTTTTTAAAATTAATGTGCGAGTTACATTATTGTTTTGATAGTGACTTTTCATCTGTTAGCATCGTCAACGTTTGGCATCGTAGAGTTGATAAATGCTCCTGTATATCTAAATATCTGCTTGCTGCGGTTTGCATTGGCGCAGGAGAAACAAATAATGCTGGTCAAATAAATGGATAAATGTAAACGAGGATTATGCCAACACGTATAATATGTGCATCCGAAATATTTATCCATCTCCCGTACTGAATTTAAGGTAAATAATATTCCTTAGTTTTTTATTTTGATAATATTTCGTCATCTAGGTCATGTTTTCTTATTTAGTTTTGTAAAATTTCATATCGAAAAAGAGCATACACAATTTTTGAAGAAATTTGCTCGTTCTAAATGCTGAAAACCTAACTTATTTTGCTTCTAATTGATGAATATGATTATAAATAGACATAATTATGCGCAGTTTAGTAGATGCTCCCTTAAAAATGAAACGAATATCATTAGCTTCCTGGGTTATCTTTTATGCAGAATTCGTGATTATATTTCACATTAGAGCGAATAATTCTAATAACTGAAATTGCTTAATTAAATGTACTCAAATTTTCTTAGAAGCAGGATAGATTTCTATCTGGAACCCTTTTTGATTTCCTACATTGGTCACTCTAATTTCTATAATTATGAATATAAATCGTTGAGAAATAATTTCTATTTTATTTCATTGCAATTATTTTTTTTTAGGTCATACCGAGTGTCATCGTTCACACTAATTTTTCGATTATTCTCAATCCCTTCCTTATGTGCTTTGAATAAGTAAACCTATTTCATTATGTAATATTCAATTTGATTAAAAGATATTATGAATCAAAGTAGTCTTATAAATTAAAATATTGCACATAATCAAATTTATACTCTACTTATAATAATATAATATAAAATTAAATGCAGTTTTCATTGATTCAAGATAAAGCTAGAAAATCTAAATTTGATCAAACTTGAATGAACAATTTTGAAAACACTTAAATATTTTATGTACTAGTACTTCTGTATCTCAAATAAATATGCATGTATCAAAGGGTACCAATTGCAACCCCAATTGCAATGAAATACATAAAATCTGTGAACATAGTGATATGAATTTACTTTTAACCCATTCGAGACGGCCACATTCTCTTAAGAATGTTTCTAAAGAAGCTCTGCATTATCTCCCACATTTTTGTTAGATAGATCAAGATCTTCCCCATCCCTTTATTGATTGTCTTTGTATTCCATTTCGGAGCCTTATACATGAAAAGGAACAACGATTGGGATCGCTAATGGTATCCACAGAGCTGTAATACGACATCTTCCAGCTCCCCTTTCGGGGATACAAATTGTAAGGAAACGAATCGTTGGTAGGATTGCGAATTTATGCACCTCTCTTCTTCGCCTACCACGTCTCCTTCACCCACACCTCTATTTCCCGACTCTCGTTTAGGAACACGCCTTCTGGTTTGAGCGAAGGAACTTATTTTTATTTCTCTTTGCCTTCTCTCCTCAAACCCAATATCGTCCATAACGCTTTCCATCCCCTCCACCGTCTTTCAATTCCCGCAATTTCGGAACACCACTCTAACCGAAATTGAGAGCGTTAGAGGAAAAATGTAAATCTGCGTATCTTTCGTATAGCAGATATGACGCCGCGGGGAGCATATGGTTTTTTTTTATTTCCAACCAAACGGCAAGGAATTGTCAAAAGAGAGGAAAGGTCTGGGAAATAACTTGAGCAAAGATCTCAAATCTCAAGCAGCCTTAAATAATTTTAACTTGAATCGGATGTTTAAATGTTATCTAACTAGAGAACGTGGTGGTTCCGAGGCTTTGCGCCGCACGAGGTGAGTTTTAATTAGTGACTTTTATTTAATTCCAAATCCTTTAACTAGAATGTAAAGTAAATGAAAATAATGAGGAATAAAGAGTTAACATATCTTTAGTGGATTCTCTAGTTGTCTCTAAATGAAATATCTAAAATTAAAATGTGAATCAATTTGGCGCTTACCTCAGTTGCCCTTTTGGGCCGTTACCTCTTCAGTTCTATCGGTACCCTACTTACTATATAGATACACGTATCCTACCTATGGATCAATATATTTTTTAAGTTTGTATTTACAATTTTCGTTATCTTTGAGATATAATGCTTATATTGGACTCTTAAAAAATTATAAAATTATGTAAGATTAGAACGTAAAAAGTATCCTCTGGTAGGATATCAGGGAAATAATTATCTATTTCGTATAATTGTGATATGTAAGACATTCATTGAACTGCTCTTTATTTAATTGCATTCTGATGGATTACGTATTATCTAAGTATTTACAATTGACGGCAGGATGTCTTTGTGTGATTAAACCATTGCAGTAGACCATATAATACTTGGGAAGGAGTGGGGACAAATGTCATCAAAAGCAAGCCTCATTTCCCTCAATCGGATAGAGCTAAGGTAAGTTACTACTACTATGAGTTATTAACAACAAATGAATGCAATAGACATGAATTGCAATCTGATATGAGATCATATCGTAAGGTTAAAAATGATAGTAAATATTCACGTATTCACATAGATTACGTACACCAAGAAGGAATCTATAACACGGGAAGAATGAAATAAGAGGAATTGGATTTAAGGCGTATTTCTCAAAAGCAATAGAAACTCTGATTAATCTCATATCTTCTCAGTGTGCTAGTAACCTTTACAATTTATCTTTCTCATAACTAGATATTATTCTACTCGAGAGCAGAGAACACCCATCAGCTAGGATATTTCTAGCCGATCTCCCCGATATAAGATGTAGGAAGAGGGATCCAGAACTCTCCTCCTGGGCTTTTCTTGATGACAAAACAAAATAAAAATAGGAAGAAAGAGGCTCCAAATGAAATTGCCTTCGTCTCGTCGTAGGCGCTTTGTGTTCAGAGTTTCAATCTAGCTTCGCCTTCTCTCTCACCGATTTCTCTCCTTCCAAAAAGAAATACCTCTATTTATTTTCTAGCGAATGCATGGAAGGATACTTGAAGGTCGTCATATTCTCATCGTATGCTTGGATAAACGGTTTTTCCTTATAACTTTAATTTTTCATCATATTTTGACAGTCAACTCGTTCTGCCCAACGATGTTTTGGCTCCACATGCGTACATGCATCACGACAGGATCTCATTATTCGAAAAATCCGTTGTTATATTCCGTAGATTGAACCGAATACCGGAAAAATGCTCTCGCGTTATTCTTTGTCATCATTTAAGCAAAAATGTAAGTCAGCGTTGGGTTGCATTGGTTGATTTATGTGGTGGCATCCCTTCGAAATACTTGCTCACTGAAACAACTCCCAGTTCATTACCCAACGTTGCTTTGTCCACGTCTCCACTCATTCCATTGTATTCCATTTCCCCGCCAGCCCTTCTCATTTTAAGAAAAGACAACAATTAAGGGGACTTGGTGTTTCTACCCTAACAAGTTCTGCATGACACCGTTGCAATTACACGTATAATTAATGTAAAGTTTCTCTTCCTGAGAACCAAATGAGATACGCTGAGCCCTATCTGCCTCACCGATAGGAGTTATTTGTTGTAGAACAGCAGATACCAAGTTTTCATCTAGGTCTTCCGTGAAAACATACGGGAAGGCTGTGAGCTGTGGGCGATTTAATTCCTTATTTAATATATTTCAGCTTACTGAAAATCGTTGCCTCTACATTCCGGCTTTTACAGTAAAATTAATAATGTTCATCTGTATTTTCCCGTATTCGAAGGTGAAAAATCCTTCAAAACGAGCTTCTCCAGGTAACCTTCGCAAAGATAAAAGTTGAAATTCAAAGGAGGATTTTCAAATTTTCAAAGCTAGAACCAAACATAGTTGGTCAAAGTAACGCATGTGAACAACGGAATGGGCACTCTAGATGTTGAGATATGGAGGCACGCTTTACTGTTTGGATTTTGTGACTTTTTCCTGTGAAATGAAATTGGATTAAAGATTATGTTTAATGTGCCGATATTGACAAAAATCGGTGGTAAAGAGGGAATGAAATCATGAGAGAATAAAGTGAAAACTACCCATAGTACTGGGACTCGGAGTAGGTCCTCTATTTTCGAGAAGGTATATCAACCAGGAATGGTAGTAAGTCGTGACCTGAAAAGACCTTCCCGAGAGGTGGAAATTCTCGGTTTGAATCCCAGTCATGTGGATATTTTTCGCTCCTAATTCTCCTTGGGTTTTCTAGGCGCACTAAAATAGTGAAGACACAACTTATCCTTATTCCGAATGAAATCATAATATGTTCTATGATAATGATTAATAACTACCATAATAAATGTGAAAGAAACAATTTGTCTTCGTCTTTCTTTCATATTTGTTATGGAAAAGTTCCACCAAGTATCGTCAGAAAGCATCAACTATAATAACTACCATATAAATAGCAATAAAGACTTTTGGAATTATATTCACAAATATTTACTGCCATCTGCTGCAATTTAACAATAACTCTGGTAGCAGGCGTATTCTTCCCGGGCATTCAAAATGTGATGTATAGAGTAAACGTGGCCTATAAACTTAAACATAATCGTGGAATATTCCTGCTTTACACTTGTGCTATCTGGGAGGAAGATCATACCTGAAATTTTTTACGATCATGCGGATTCTCATTACTCACGGATTATTCCACAGTATTGTGAAAATAACCAATTCGCTCCTCCGTAAGTTTACTCCACGTAAGAGATACATTAAATATGTACTTCATTCTGCACTAAAATTATTATAATTTCAATAAAAATTTGTAGCGCATTCATTACTCGAAAAATTACACCTGCCTTTACCCTTTTTGGTTGTTTTGGTTTTTTTAGTACATTTAAATTAAAAGACGATATGTTTTATGTATAACTAAACTATTTCAAATCCTTTTTCGTAGAAATATTATCCTTACCCTAAGGACAACACCTTAAGTAGCTGTTTATATTGTGATTATGTACGAATTCTTATTCAGTTCAAATTCATATAAAAATATCAGATACTTCTCTCAACAAAACTCTAATTACGATTATTTTCTATAAATACTGCTAGACACCTCACTTATAACGAATTAACACATATTATCGAATGAAATGTATGATAGGCAACGGGATATGTGAACCGGAAAAAGATAATTACTTAACCCTGACTTTCAGCCTCGCCATCTTATTCCTTTCATGCCATCCCAAGAAACTCTCATTCATTTTACCAGCAATCGTAAGAGATACCGACTTTCTTCGTACATACATTCAACAAAAATGATGTAGATATCTAATGGTGCACCCTGTTAGACGAGACATCATGAGCAAACAACTACACAACCAAATACAAAATCGTATTGTCATTCACGATAACAGAGGGAAAAGTGAAACTTTATGTGGGAGGAAAAAAGCCATTTTCGGACGCGCAACAAAAAAATCCTTCCCGATCATTTGGCAAGCCCCGACCGAGAAAGTATTCTCAGAAGCCATTAATTTTCCATAACTCCATAAGGCATCGCAGTGAAAGATGGAAGGCAGACATCGAAATTTCCTGGAAGCGGCGCCGGATATACTCCAGTTTCCCTATGCAATGGTCTTCCTGATATGGAGTCATAAAAGCAGTGAGGCCTTTTATTCTTTGGACCGACCCCTTCATTTCTTTCCCCTGAAACGATAGCCGAGGGAGCCTTCGGACTTGAGGGAGGAAGAGGAATGAACTCGGAGTGGTAAAGGAGGAGGTAAAAAATCAGGTCGTTAATAACTTGGGATCCGGGCTGAGTTGGAATTGAATCGGATGTCAATGGTGTGGAGCATAGGGAAGTACTTGCGCTTGGGTCCACTCCACGGAGGGCTTGATCGATGGCCACTGTGGATGGAGCATTGCTGTGCCCGTTAGAAGATTAATGGTCCAGACCTTTGCCTTGACGACAGAAGTGCTTTAACATTGGCCACTTCGTGGTCCAATAATCGATCCCACGGATCAGTAGAACACTCGTTCCGCTGACTTACGATTGATTTTCGGGACATTTTTCAAATCTTCCAAACTAAAGGCTTTTACTGTTTCATTCGGTATTTCTTGGCTTGTTCTTGTCCTGCGCTTACTCTTGGATTTCCTCTATTCCTACTGGACTTTGCTAGGCTGTGAGGCATCATAGTTATTTGGTTTGCTCACTCTAATCATATAAACCATCCATGGGACTGTATATCCGTATCTATACCAGTTTCTATGCTGAATTGCAGTTGGGGAGGTGAATAGAAGAGTATTTCTTCTGGAGGTGACTATGGACGAGACTGATTATAAGGTTGTCATTAGTTTTCTTCTCATGAAATATTTTCCTTTATGGAAAGAGATCTTCGAATCTGTTAATTCGGCCTCGACTTTGTGGTAGGTGTCCATTATAATGAAAAAAATAACAAGATAGTACTTATACCTTTAAAACCAATATTTCATTAAGCTTGATAATTTTTAACAGTTTCCTAATAAGTTTTAATACCTCGGATTGCCGTTAATTTGATACCTTTGCGTCTCATTTAGAGAGTGAAAATTTTCCAAAATATATTTATATATTTATTAGATACCCTGTATAGATATAATATATCAAATATTAGAAATTATGAAATAATGCTTTTGATTCAGTTCCACAGTAGGTTTGATATGAGAACAGGTTTGGCTCAGTTTCAGGCTATGATGCCTGCTAGCGAAACATGTTGCCATATGAAACCTGCTTTAGAATTGTGCGAAAAGTTTTGGGCTTTTTCTCGGATTCAGTAATCGTTTTGGTGGACAGGAGAACGCATTGTTTACAGCCTACAAATTTCACTGAGTGATCGTCTATTATTATCAACATTCACGCAAATTCGAATAGAGAACGGAATTCCGTGGCTATATTAAGAACCTTACTCAATTTTCCTTCTTTTGATAATTCTCTGGATTTCATAGAACAAATATTTCTAATTTATTTATGTAAAAGAGCTGAAGTCTGCAAGAGATAAAACAAAGTTTATGTGCATTTTTCATTGTAGCATTTTCAAGCCGTTTCTGTTCGAACCAAGGATACTTCGTAAAGGTAACGACAAAACTTCATGGCATTCTTATTAATTCTGTCATTTCGGACTTCTTTCTTACATTTCTTTCATTCAGAGTTCATGCAAGAGCCTGAACTAATTTTAAAATTAGTTTCTCAATATATGTCTTGTGAGTGTTTTACTTTGTTAAAGACATCTGTGTTACCTTGTATTTTAATTTTTCTGTTTTTTTTTTAATAATAACTGGTTAAATGTAAGACGGGACTAATCAGTCCCAATTTCACCCGGAAATAAAGTCGTACATGTATGTGTTGGTAATTATATGTATAGATTTCGCTATTCAAAGTAGTTGTTATATAATAATTATATTTATGATTCCTCGTTATAATTATATTCATTGTCTCTATGGATCGACTCCTAAATTTTGTAAAATGTTAGAAAATGAAATCCTATCCTAAATAGGATTCCAGGTCCACCATTTAAAATCAACAAGAATTTTCTCTGACTTTTTTTCTCTGCTAAGAAAGGTTTTTAATCAATTGTATTAAAGTTTTACTATCCTTTATCATATTAATAATATCAAATTATGTTGGCTAGAAAGAGCTATTTTATCCTTGCTTAATTATTTCGCGTTGTGAAGAAAACCCTGATGAGCTGTTCTGTTATAACCGAACTTCCTTATTCTGTTCATTAATTCCTACGAGATGGAAATAGTAAATTCGAATAGCGTTACACGTCTTAATGCCTTGTAACACTCCGTCAAGATGACAACCACATCAAGAAATTCCCATCGGTGTTTAAACAGTAAAAACCTTTCATGGAGAGAGTGATTATTCTTTTCCTACGCCTCTAGAAAAACGCAAAACTTTTAACGTGAATAAGAGGAGGGGAAAAACAGAATCAAAGATAACTGAGGAAAACGGAGGAGTCAAAAATTAAGGGATGCAAGCCGACGAGCTGACAAATAAACTCTCTCAAACGAAGGCACGAAATGAAGTTTTTAGCGGCGCTATGCAGACATAGGGCAGACTGAGAAGACATCGCCGGTGATTAATATTTCAGCATGACTCAAATGGACTTCGCCGACAAAAGATCGCGAAAGTTTTTAACACAAAAGAAATAATAATCCGGAAATATTTTGGAGGAGACGAAGGGAAACTGTAGCTTTTTCCATTCTTCTCCCCGTTGGTAAAAACCCTCCCCCATCCCTACAGATTTTTATCTAACGACTCCCTTCCCCTCTAAGAAGAAACGTCTTCGAGAAACGGGGTAATTCTTTTATGAAGATGGGGAGCTAAATGGGGAGAGAGGAAAGGTCGCAGCAAAGAGGAGGATGAAAAGGGAGAGGGAGAAAATGATGGAATTTCATTGTTGTCACTCGAGGATCTTGCATTTGCTCACAGTTCTCAACCTCTGGTCTCTCTACTCATTTCCTCTCTGCAGACTTCAGCCCACCCATCTTCTTTTTTGCCACTCCCCAAGAAGATATTTCCGTCTCCGACGTTCATTTTTAATTCCCTATTAATCTGCTTTAGCGCCCGTATTTTTTTGTCGGAGGATTCACTTTTACGACGCCTTTATATCGGTGCGTCATTCCGCGGAGAAGTTGCTTTTATTTTTTTTTCTATGCCCTGTGTAATATTTGCGACGACTCCAGACTATTCATATATTTCCGCTGCCTTGGAATGACGAATTACGGTAGGCGGTATTTTGTCCAGCAGAAAGTGTTGAGTAAATATTGTGAAATTTAAATGGCTAAAAACTCATTACCCAAGTCACTTATATAAAGCTGCATAAAATTTGAATGTTCCTTGAAATGCGTATTCAGGTTGAGTTCTTAGATAGGATATTGATAATACAGTCACAATCTCCAGATCTGCCACACCACGTAAAACTACGAACATGTGAATCAACCCACGAAGTCTCCGAAAATGGCATGTTTGAATCTTATGGCCAGATATCTCAATTGGCTAAATATTCCGCCCAGAAGATCCGTCTTCGAGTCCTGAACTTTTTTATGTCCGTATTTCCTTGGAGTTTTGCGAAGGTGCACGCCTTTACGCGTATAGTTATCCTTCAGCTTTTACCTTGTAATTGTATAAAATTCGTCAAAAAGTATAGTGCTGTTACTTCAAAACTGTATTAGGGTGTAAAATTTGTTACCTAAATGAATTTGTGGTAAGGAAAGTAGAAGATACCGATATTGGATGTAAACATGAACCCAGAATCATATGGACGCATTATATGGTTAGAATATAAGCTTTTTTAGAGTAATAAATGTATTTTTACCACTATATTTTTCTAATGCTGGTCGATCGGAAATATGGGTCGGTACCACCTACCGACGCCGGCAGTAAGAATTAAATAGAAAACGTTTCGAATGGTTGGATTAAAACATGCCTGTAAGGATTTTGAAGTCGAATAACCATTCTTTCCTATTCTTAATGGGTTTATTAGGAAAATTTTGTAGGAGTTATGATAAAGAAACACTGTAGAAGCAGAAGGTTGAACTGACCGGGGATGACATGGAATAGTCAGTCTGAAGTATCCGCTGTATCCGACACAGGAAGTTTTTCCTCACGATCTCAGATGGTTTGAAAGAGAAATCTATCATAGGAAGGGTTATACTTAGGAATACTTTGGAGAAATATTCCTTATGCGTCCATGAGATGATGATAGTTAATTAACTGAGATATGAGAGGTTTTAGTAGGGCCTTGTTACGCGTTATTTTCCCCTCTCCCATATAGAGTCCTTCCCTTTCCCTTTAGGCTCTTCCCTCAGGTGATTCTCGCTTCTAGTGCCCTTTCCATTCCTTCACACCCTTTGACGCTCACCTCTTGCATGATGTTTGCTCCGAATCTTTTCTCCTCATATTTTTCTTTCTCTTTTCATCCCATTTCTCCTTCATTCTTCCATTAATTTTTGAGCAGGAAATGAGGCGGGTCATTGTCTCCCCCTCTTGTGTCATCAAAAAGGGTTAGGGTTGCGCCATCCCTCGCGCCTTTCCTTTTTTTCAAACTTACAGAAAAACTTCTCAAATGATTCCCTCATTTCTCGCTCATTGTTTTATAAGGAGTTCTGGGTATGATTGTCTCAGTTTCCCATGACGATTAATTCTTGGTAAAGGTGGTTGACCGTGTTGGAATCGTTTGAATTTCATTGCGCCGGTCGTACGAAAATGTTGGTCCGTCATTAGGAATGGAAAAGCGGTTTACATGAAATCAGAGTAAACCTTGTTCCATAGCGTATAAATACGTCATGATTTCCATACATTAGGTAATGGTACTGTAGTCTGAGAAACTGATTTTTAACTCATTGCTTTGTGATGCGTGACATGTAAACCTGTAGTATGGAGCTCTTAAAAATTACGGCGATTAAGGCATATCTTACCCTTTTCCGGACCAAAAAAAAACTATTTTTGCAAGCGTTTTACTGCAATTTTTTACATTCCCTTTTGTAATTCTTTCTTTAACTACATAAAATACAAATCCAACTGCCTTTCGGAAATTCATTTATTTTTCTTTTTTAAGTCTTTGTAAATTATGTGAATGATTCCATGATCAAAAGTCACTCTTTAGATGGAAAATCGCATGTTAGAACATAACTTTTTAGCACATCGCAGAAAAAATTTCAACCTTTTCAAAAAATTGAAAAAACCGGTCGAATGTAAATATTTTCTGTGTGCTTCATTTAATCACATACATTTCATATATGTGCACACTTAACACTAGAGTAAATTCTTCCTTCACATGAACCAAAAAGTGATAAATGTCAACTTAAATTCAGTTTTATAGTGGCTAATAAATGATATAAAAGGTTCAATTTTTTCTCCGAAATATTTGTTTTTTTTTATTGACAAAGCCGAAGATCGATTTGGGATACAGTGCCATCAAAGAGAAAGATAAAGTTATAATCACTGAAAGATTAGTTTATAATTACATGAATGAATACTAGTTTATAATTAAGTGAAAAAGATATAAAATGTATGTTTAAAGTCAAAATATGCTTGAGCAGTTTATAAAAAAGCAGAAATATAATGGTTAACAGTAAGGTCTTCCTAACCCAAAGAGGTTCCTTAGAAGGTACCTAGCCTTTGTATTTATTCAAAGCATACACAACATCATACTACGATGCAATAATACCACAAGGGTACTACAAAAGTAAGAGAGAAAAAGAATGGCCTGAAGTAAACAACGATATGTTTATTAAAAGAAACGATTCTGGCAAGAGAATATGGAAAAACATACAGAGATAGGGTAGTATCTTAAACATGGAAATAATATTTTAAGCGGGATTAATGTTGCGCTTGGATTAGAAGACTTCTGTGTGTAGTTAAGATATCAAAGTAGGATTTTAAAACCACTAAATTGAGCTTTATTTCTAAATTTCGCTATAAACTTGAAATGACTAACATATTACCCATTATGATAAAATGTATTGCTCTATGTGCTGCTGTTCCCTATTTAATATGCTTATGATGCTGCATTCTGCAGAATTTTCTTAAAATTGGGGATAAAAATCTTGTACACTTCCTCCAATTACACAATGCGCGGTTTTTCGAGGCTTCGTTCATTCTTTTTTTTTGCATCGCGAAGGGATCGGTCTTTGTACGCGGCTTTCTGTCTGTGTGTGTACAGAAAACTGCGCTTTTGGGTACAGAATCGGCGAGTTCGCTACTCAAAAGCCTTACTGCTCTTTAAGACCTAGCCTATTCTTTTCCCATCCTCTTTTTATTTTCTTCGGCTCCTCCTCCGCAGACAGAAAAGTTTCTCATTAAGGAATCGCTGATTGCGTGACCTTTTCTCCTTTCCTTGCTCCTCCAGTACACCATCTTCCCTCCGCGCTTACTTGTCCTCTTTTGTTTTTCCGATTATATCCACTGCGGGGGAACGTCTTCGCCCCTTTCTTCCGTCACAGCGGATTTATTCCCTTATTCTCCGCGAATATTCATCTTTTTTCGAATCATTTAGTCGGTGGGGGATTATATCATCGTATTTCCCCCCCTATAGGTTGTCATTACTTCAGTCTTTTTAACTAGCGACCGCTCGACTTCGCTTATTACATTTATTATTGTATTACGTACGTCGTCTGTGTCTTATTACTCTAAATTTTCAGTTGTTTGGAATAAATGTTATAAATGAAACGTCTACAGCAATACAAGGGCAGGTTTCGCTTTATTCCGCTCGAGGTACTTATGAACTGGTTGTTATATACGAGTAATTGAATGATATCCACAGTATCCACGAAATTATAGTTATATGTATATTATTAAATAAAACCGGCAACCCTACTGCATCATGACATTAGATTAAAAATTGTCAATAGTTATTGCTTATAAACAAAATAGATTAGGATCGGTTGGGCTTGTCGGCTGTTATTTTACATCACTACATCGAATTCCTTCTCTACCATAAGTATTGAACTGGTAGGGATTAGGCACAAATAGATATTCTGAAAGTATAATTTAAAACACTTTAATACAGGGTCTTTACTTTAATTTAACACGCAGAAATATTGTAGCTTTACCATAGGTTTTATTTAACGATATAGGATAACGTGCTCAATTAAATTTCAGACTGGGAAAAAGGGATCGTGCAAAAATTGTAAAAATTCCCTCGACTTCTTCTTAGAGAAGCGCTCGCCTTGAAATCCAAGTTTCTCTGGCTCTTTGCCTTTTTCTAGCTTTCTTTTCCGATACTGTCCCGGGGGAATTTGCGATCGTTTGCATTCCCCCCACTGTCTGCTTCCGTTATTTGTCCGTAGTTAGTGAATCGACTCGAAGCCTAACGTTTTCTGAACATTTTTGCTTCTGTTTTCCAACCGCCGCGCTAATCCTCTTAGATTCCTCGAGAGGGGGAGTGCAGACTTACAGCGGCGCATGGCTTCGTTCAAAGGAGGTTAAAAATTTCACCTCCGGGAATGTAAATGTTGATCACCTTCTTCGTTTTTCAGCCGAGAGTTCAGTAACATCTTCCGCAATCGAGTTTAAGTATTTAACATATCATGCATATAGAACTGCTCCTCCTCTACGATCTTTGTGAATGGAATATTTTTCAACTTTACAGTACAGGCTGAAGGATAGAGAAGAATTTATATTTCATTTACCATTGTCTCTGCCTCCCTCGTGGCTGTGATAATATGTTTCCATGGTAGTATTTATGTTAATTAATGACATTAATTTTAGTCTCTACTCACGAAAGGGCTTTGAAAGTTGAATTTATTCGACCATTGTGTTACAGTATTGCTAATTTATTCCTCTTAAAAGTAAGACTAAAATATTTTAATCAGGAATAATATTAAAGCTATGATATAGTTAATGCTTTACTTCTTAAATTTACTTTTTTAAACATTCGTGACCATTTCAGAATTATCTTTACGTAGAGCTGTATTTCATGGGGAATGATTGCCAGATGACAATTTTTATTTTGAAAATTTTCATATAACCGTTATGTACCAATTTTTATAATGTGTTTTTTTATAATTTTCTTTGGATACTTATAATTTTCCCATCTCTTATATTTATACCTGTCAGATTTGCATAAGATTATCTTTAAGTGTGTTTTCCAGATTTGGATTATTTTTCCGAAATATTTAGCTTAATATTTTCTTAAATCATATATTCTAAAATTTTTCCTTGAATGGAAATGAAAAAATATCTGACGACGCCGGAATATGAACTTGATTTTTCCTATTGTCAGGCTACTATAACCATTAGGCTACAAAGGTGAACATTCCTTCAAGCCATGGAATGTGGGCTATGGCTCTCGAACAGAGAAGATCCGGGTTCGAGTCCCGGTTACTTCAGACTTTTCCAGCTCTGTTTTCCCTGGGATGAACGCCTTATAATACCAAGTCACCTAGCATCCTCTCCTTTTATGTGTAAATCTATCCCTTTCTTCTTTATTCCTACCAGTGCTAACATTAAATACATTAAGATATATTCCCGAAAGTTTCAGAGAGAAAAGCAATTTTCAATTTCAATTTCGCTTAAGTAAAGACCTTTATTATTATTTTCATCATTATTCTGTAAAGCGGGGATAAACCTTGCGGTCACTCGAAAAGTTCCGAAAAGTGTCTAATTAGCCCAAATGGAGAAGGCGAATCGCAGTGATGAGCCCACCATTGGTGGCGCGAGAATGAATTTATAGGCAGCCGCCCTTTGATCTCCTCTGTTTTCACAGACGGCGAAACACAGAGTCGCTGGAAAAAGGGAAAAATCGTTAAAGCGGAATGCGACAATATGAGCGTCAGATGAGCGCTGCGACGCTTCGTAGTTTGGAACCCTTTCTTCATCTGGATGTTCGCCTACTCTCAAAGGATTTAAAAAAGAATGGCGCGAGTGTACTCTCATTGTTTAAAAACTCGCGAATCTCCACGGTGACCTCTCTCCACATCCCCACCTTTCTCCGAGGCACCGTCCCACTCGCGTCATGGCATCACTTAGGGAGAGCACAACTCGCGAAAACTTTCCTTCTCTCACTCTCATTCGTATTACGCTCTTCATTTTTTTTCCATTTTTCGCCTTCTTGACGTCTAGCGCTCATCAAGGAGTCTGCTGTTTTCGCAAACTCCTACGCCCTCCGCCGCTTGTCACTTTCCTTTTCGTTTGCTCCTTGCCCCTTACAACGTCACTCAACTCGTCCCAAGTCTGAGTCCCCTTATTTTTTTTTTTAAATTCCGATATTTTCTCCTTTTGAGCTGATGATTTTTTTTTCAACTCTTCCTTTCTGTCTGCTCCTCGACTTCGTTTATTCCCCCGTGATTCTGCGCCATTCATCATAGGATTCCTTCCTTCTTTAGGAAGAGAAATGATACGTTCGACCTTCTGGTGTAGCCTTATTTTCAACCTTATGTTTCTAGGAACTTCTTCCTTGTGCTTCGTCGTCGCGCATTTACACTGTGATATTTATCATGTATTTAGACTCTTTACTTTTTGTCTGAGCTTTTTACTTCATGCTATCAGAGGAGTGAATAGTGAAGAAATTTTAGTTAAACCGAGACGAAAAGCTGTATAAATGTGACACCAATGCAAAGTTAGAACGAGACTTAGTTAGACGATTGATAATTAAGAGAAATTTTAGGAGGCAATTGATAAATTAAGAGAGAAATTTAGAGTTTGCAGAGGGAATAATCGGTACTATGCGACCCCTTACTACTTCGGCCGATCCGAAAATGAGAGTAAAGTAAGGAAAATAGATGCTAGAACAAGTCCTTTTAAGGACTCATTCTTTCTACCAACGATACGCGATAATTAAAAAGTAAAGAAGTTGCTCAAACTTTCGGCATTTACAACCCCTGCCACACGCCGAAGGGCAGCTTCCACGGTATTTAAGTAGATATAGATGTAAATGAGGCTAAATGAGCTGATGTATCCTACGATGGTGAAGCATTATGGTTATCGTCAAGAAATGAGGCCATTTATGTAGCGTCTCTCGAATGTATGTACAACAATATGTATGAATGTAAGTAAGCTGGTAAGTTGCTTGTATTCGAGTATTACAAATAATCCTCTGAATTCATATATAAGAAATGGGTTCCACTAAAAAATGTTCATTTAAAATTTTAAGTTGGAATATTGTACTGTTTTTCGATATTCTAGCCAGAAAATTTATGAGTATACGTGTTTTCTTTGATTATACTTCTTAGCTTGGAATATATATTTTACTCGAATTTCTTTCCTTGCTCTTTATTTTGAATGTTGCTCATTTTTTATAAAACTAAGGAAGTTTCCTTGCTCCTTAAAAATGTTACTAATTCTTGCTCTCTAGTTATTATATTTCTTATCTCTCATGTCCCATTCCGGCACTTAAATAATTAAACGTTTAATTTACCATAGAGATTAAAACTAGGTCTCATCATGTATTTTTATGCATTGGAAATAGAATAGTTGCTCATAGACGTCTTATAGCATACGAGAATGTCAACGATGTGTTGACAGACGTTGTGACTCATTCGTCTCAAAAGCGTTGCCTCAAGAAAAACCAAGCCATGAATGAAAAAATCCTTTTGCGCCTGCTCGTTTGAACTGTGAGCATAACATCTCTTGTGTTCAACCATCCATGTGCAGACATTAAGGCGCCCCAACTGAGGCAGAAGATGAGAGAAAATATCTCCACAACAAGGGAAAAATTCATTAATTAATTAGGCATGACGCCTCTATTCCCCCTTATTTGTAACATCACAACCTAATGTGCTCTGATCTCTTTCTGCGAGCCTTGGGAGCGATTAAAAAAAACTCTTAAATAATGGATCTACAAATGTTGATTGATTATAATGCTTTGACTCATTCGAAAGGGTGGAAGAATCATCTCTTTACTTCTAACATCAGCTAAGCGAAACTGCTCGCCATATGTTGCGAGAGAAGAATGTAATTCTGCCCCTAAAAAGGATTACCCCAGCGCTTTCATCCCATCTTCATTTCTCATCCGTTTCTTCCTTCCCACTCTTCCCTCACCGAGATGTTCTCTTTTTTCTCTCGACCGTCTTATAACACGGACGCTGGACTAACTAGAACTAGCGACCATTCCGAAGGAATCGATTTAATATTATTATACAGCGTCAGAGGACATTGGATATTCGGCACAGTTATTGCAATTTCATTAGGCAATTTTTTTTATTTTCCTAAATATCTTAAATGTTTTCCCAACGAGAAAAAATTTTACAAGAAATACTTAAATTAAATTGGGATGGCTATAAAACAAGCTTTGTCACATTTAACTTTTTCCAATTACATGTTTCTCATTTATTGCAAGAGATATTTAAAAATTAATTCCATAATCACTAATATATATCAGCGTCCATGTCATGACCAAATTGCCGTCTGTATGGTTATGCTCAGCTGCTAGCAATGTATTTGAGAATTATATAGACTATTTAGCATACCAGAGTCCATTGTTAGCATTTAACTTTCAATATCTATAAGGCACAACATATTTAAACGCATTATATTTGCTTCGGAATTATTTCGAATATATTTTTGGTGTACATACTAGGTCAATGATATTTCACTTTTTTAACATGACGAATTCTATTTACGAGAATATATCATCAGCGTCAAACAGCCATTTTATTTGCTCTCGAACTTAATACAGATTGACTGTTACAATTGTTATGTTTAGCGTCCCACCAAAATGTTAAGTGTTTGATTGTGAATGACGGAGATATTGTGATATCATCCAAAGCCCGCCAAAAAAACGTTTCTTCTATAAGTGATCTAGTTCTTAAATTGAGATTCAAATTTTTGCTGGAATAGACTTTCTATTATTATTCAATTACAATTGAGTCTTGATAACTGCAAAATCATTTCAGCTGATTGTGCCAAGTTATTTATCTTCGTTTCATGAGAGCATTTTTTAGTTGTCCAGATCAACCGCTGACAGGGATATGCGACAGTAACATTCCTCCAAGAAGATTTTTGGAAACCTTGACAGGGCTTGGCACCCTTCCTAATGAAAAAATACTATACCTGCTGAAAGCCTGAGATAATTTAGCTGAAAGGATAAATGAAAGGAAAATTTATGGTGTTTTTAAAAAGACATTTAGTTTCATTCATATTCGTCCTTTTTAAACAATTGTACGAGAAGCTTTAAATTCACCCATATAAGAATTAAAAATATATATACATTTAATGAAGCATTTATTTTTTCCCTCGAAGTGCTTCTTCCATTAGCGATTGTTTTTCATGCCATTTATCTTTGCTTATATCTTTCGCTATCGTTACATCTGTATCTCGTTTAATAAGTGTACTTTACTGACTTTAACCAACCTCGTCTCTTCTCTTCAAGATCCACTTCATTCAAGTAACTTTTCTTGATCTTGCTCTATCTCTCCATCCAGAAATATTGAATATTAAATAAATCTTAGCACTCTTATTTAAGTAATCATCTTCCTTCAAACATCTAATGATTTAGCATGGAAAAAGCAGACAAGAACACATACGCCTTATATGTATTAAAAAGCCCCTCCTCATGGCAATGGTTATTAATGGTTAATTAACCCTTAATTAAATCTTAGAAGGTTAAAACTTCATTTTATTATCTTAATATTTATTGAAAGATTTCATTCTTAAACCAAGCACGCCCTTTCCCTTCAAGATTTCATTAACTTCCTTCAGGTTACATTTCTTTGTCTTACCCTACCATTCGACCCATACCTATAAAGTATTACGTAAATCATAGCACACTTATTTAAATAATCACATCTTTCCAAATATTTAATGATTCACAATGAAATAGCAGACAAGAATGTATACGCTTCATTTATATGAAAGTACACCATCTCTTGGTCATGATGAGGATTAATACTTCATTTTACTATCTTAATCTCCATTTAAGAATTTCTTACCCGTATTTAAGAATTATTGAACGCCCAAGTGGTTAAGGTCTTCCTCGGGGAGAATTGTGGACCCGTATACACCATCTAGTCCTCGCCAAACCCTCGTGTTCCTGCCCAAACACAGCACCGTATCATTCGTCTTTCTTTCCGTTTCCATAAACCACGCTTTTCTCCACTGCTTAACCCTCATCGCTCTCTTCATCCTCTGTCTTCTTTCCTTAACCTCTCTTTTTTCCTCTTTCTTTTCCGCTGCGTTAACGCTTCGTCATGGTATCATCCCGTCCATCTCTTTCCCTCGCGCGAGCATCATTTTTCACCACTCCTTCATTAAGCTTTCGGCTTTATATCCTTTACTCGCACCCTTAATCGTTTTCTTCGCCGTACAAGGCATAAAACCTTTTCTCCCCACGCGATCCCCTTCGTTTCGCCCGCAGAGCGTGTTTTGTTTGTTTCTCCAAACTTAGACGCAAAATTCCTCCATTTTTTATCCTTAAAAATTCGGTCCTTTTTGAATGCGGAAGGGAAGGCGAGAAAAAGAAGGGATGGACTAGATGAGCTTTTGTCGTACACGCTTTGGAGGGCCTGTTACAAGGAAGCGAAATTCACGCGTGGGAGTACCGCAAGGTTCTTATTGAGGCCCACCGAAGTTTTTCCGGGAAGTGAAAAATTTACGGCTGAAAAAGCTTCCTGGTATCAAAACATGCTGCGCTGGTTTCATTTTCTGGCTAACGAAAGAGGGAATAAGTAAACATTTTGGCGTAAAAATCAATTTTTTAACGCTGGGTATTTACAAGTTCGGCGGATGATGCCTGTGGGAAACGTGCCTTATTGTGGACATCTCCCTCTTTTGCAACTCCTATAATGTGAAACATTTTGAAAGAAAAGAACAAAGCGACTAATGCTTGCGGAGGTGCTTTAAAATTAGCATACAGATTGTGCTACTCTCCAAAGATCAATGGGGCATTGAAAAATATCCCGAAGAAATATTACCGTAGCACCATAGCGATAAGCAGATGCTTTTTGGGAATGTTTTCGGGGAAACAGGTTACAATGCAAGTAAGGTGATGAACGCAATTTTAAAAAATGGAGTGTGAAAGTTTTATTTTCTATTCATTTCAATGTTAACCACACTTCTTTAGCGAATGAATTGCAGGAGTACCTACGGTGGATTTGAATTATATTCCTCAATGGTCGTACTCAATTGTACCACCGTTAGAGAAACAGAAAGGTTTGATGCAAGTGATTTTCGGTTTGTAATATTAAGTAATTGATGCTCGTATTTCAATATATTAAAAATGGAACTTAAATTTTTTAAAGATTTTCAGGATATTGATTTAAATATTTTAATACAAAGAATTACCCTATCACGATGATTGAAAAACTAATTACGATTATCAAAAATTTCAAGATTTGTGCGAGTAAACAAGTTTGTTTCGGTTAACGATTCAAACAAGCAATGAAAATGAATCTACTTAAAGAGTAGTCATTGCAGTTTCCCAATCAGTTCTTTAGCATGTTCTGGGCTGTGTTCCAATAATACATGGTAAAGTAACAGTAAATAAAAAATCATTAGGTTATTCTATATCTAAGGTAGCAGCCAGATTTAATCATTTTCAACTATTAAAAGAAATCGGATAGCAAGGAAACTCTGTATGTAACAAAGATGAAACAGTGACGAATACCAACTTTAATATCATAGGTGGTAACTCGTTACACATTTTTCTAATTTAGTACCACGAAAATACTTTCATTCCCCTGACTTAAGATTCAAGTTTCCACATTTCCTCAGTTTCATTTATTAAAGCCAAATCCCGTATTTTCAGCGTTCCTCACTCGAAATTGGAATTCTGAGTTATGCTTTACGAGCGCGAAAGAAAACTTCACTTAGCTTGCAAGCCTTAAGGAAATACGCCTTCCACCATAACTATTCCCAAAGTGCAATGAATCGTCCGAAGAAATTGCCCTAACATAAAGTGCTCGAAGTCGAGATAAACCTTTCTCAGTAACAGTGCGATTTTTCAAGGGATACGATCATCCCTCTACGAATTTTCTTTATGCTTTTTCGTCTTTATGGTCGAATTTCCTTCTGCGATTTCTTCCCACTTTGATTCCATTACTTCTTATTTTCATCCGCGCTGGCCTCCCACAAGCTTCCTGAAGAGATATATACCGTCTGAGATTAACCATCTATATTCCTGTAGATTATATCCCCTTTCCCAACTGTGCAACGCACATCTTGCTCCGGCATTATCGATGCAACTTCCTCATCCGTTATATCCACTTTCTTTTATCTCCAATATGTTGCACAGCAAAGAAATTTTCTCAGGACTTAAGATAACTCAAAATTGAAATAAGATGCTTTTTGTATTCGTTGTAGTAAGCAAATGGCTTGTAACATATACAATATTAAGAACACACGCTCCAATTTCGTTTATACTTCGCCAATGGAAAGGATATTTTAATTAATATTTTACGATTAAACTGATTAATATCACACCAAAGTATTAATATTTTAATATTTATAACGCAACATAAATGAAACTTTTATCCGAAAAATGCATGTTCATTAAATTTTTTTCATAGTTTGGCGATCTTTATTTACGTAAGGAATTACGTAAGAACATGTAGAAACGTGAACAAGACTTTTAAACCATAATTCGAACTTATTTTTCATTTTCTATAATTTGATTTAAGCTCCAAATAAATTAATCCAAATAAAATAAAATGTTAATTTTGTTCATTTTCCATTATTCATTTAAAAATTTTAAAGATTGAGATGAGGTGACCAAAACTCCGTGGCGTATACATAACGATTCGATGATTTTCATATTAATCAAATGCATTTTATTGCATCTTACCTAATAAATGACAGGAAACAGCGATAGGACATGCTCTAAAATTAAAAACGACCCTGGTAGAATCCAATACTTGGACCTAGACTTCTCGGTAAGTGTCCATGGCACAAGCATAAGAAAATTTTTTACAAGCACAATATCGATTACAAAACGACCATGATGAAAATCAAGGTATCTTTGAAATAGACATTGTGATTGGTGAAATTTCGTCTCTTTTGTGTCTTTTAAGCATAACTCTATCATAATAAATAGAACGTAATAATACACTTTAAGGAGAAACAAGGAAAATGTGAATGTTACCTCCACTGAGTCCCACAATGAAGTCACAGTCCAAGCAATGGACTTAATGATAACTTAAGAAATTCAGATATTAATTGAAAAGAACGTATAAATTTTACGTTAAGAGATAAGAAAATAATAATAAATACCTAACTCTCTACTCCAACGGTAAGCTCCAATGAAGAAAGTTTGGGACTAATATCGTGGTTATTTCTTTTCGTTTGCCACACTTGCCAATCGCCAGTCTCACGGAAAAGCGAATTCTCATTATCAATGAGAATTCGAAAAGCGAATTCTCATTATCTGCCGCTCTTCAGATTTTCCTCTGACGCCCTTTTCGAGTATCAGCATGAGCAGAAAGTAAATCCTTTTGCGAGGTTTTCAAAAAGTTTAAGTAAAAGGTACTCGCAAAGATGCGTACCGGAAGCAATAAGAGCCTTTAGGCGACCAAAGTGAAGAGTCGCTGCTTTCCTTTGCACTACTCCGGCTTCAGACCTCTTGCATCCATTAACCCACCTCCTTAACACGCCGTTTCAATACCCCTTTTCTCGCTCCCTCTACAAACATCTTCATTACGGAAATCTTCCTTCCCTCGGACCTCGCCCACTAATAACCGATGCAGCTCTCATCTGCCTCGTTCCTCATTCCCCTTCATCCTTTTATGCGAAAAATAAGACATCTAAAAAGTTTCTTGGCCGTTAGTTTTTGAAAAAAACGAGCGTTTTCCGAGCCATTTCTTTCTCATCCCGTCGCCTTCGTCCCTTTTCACGACTGCGTCCTTCAGACACGGCGTTATTCCCTCTTCGCCATTGTAAACGCGAGTCCGGAGGAGTCTGCAAACACGGCAACACAAAGGGTCTTTACCCATACACATTTCCGCCCTTCAGTTTTTCCTCGTTTGAGTCGTGTGTGATTCACCGGAAGGCTTTCCCCTCGGAGAACTCTCCTAAGTCGCTAAGGCTAATTATCCCAGCGTGGTAGCAGATCTGGCATTAATTTTTGGAATCCCGAGTTCTTTCATGTCTCGATACCGTTTGCTGAGGTAGTTATCGATATTCCGTCCCCTTCAAGTCATCAAAAGCGTTTTCGTTTGGGGGGAAACTTGACCTTTTAAGGGTAACATTTCATGCGCTTTCCTCTTTTAATGTTCCCCTCGTTAATCCTTCCGCAGGAATTTGAGGATGTTTTTTTTTAGGATTGGTCGCGGAATTCCTTCGAAAAGTTAACGAGTGAACATGGAGGAACACTTGATGGTTTGCGTGGGGTGCGTCGGGGTCGATGGATGGATCTGAGGATGAATTTCTCTTTTTTAACTTTCGATCGTTAGCTATCAGTCAATTCTGTATTTAAAACGATGTTTGTCGTAGAAAGGTGAGATATCGACTATGCGGGCCCTACCAAATTGACAAATGACAACATCTTTGCCCAAATTGCTTCTTTCGCTCCAAATGCACGGAGAAGAATCGTTGAAGCGACTCGTGATGCTTTTTGTGAGAGTAGAGATTCACTGGTGTGGAGAGTAATCAATAAACGACAATTGTGCAGCTATTATATACGCCTGTTGGTTATGCGTCACGCTCAGCATCAAATACGGTTCTCTCCGGACTATCCCGGTGGAATCTTGCTCGCAACAGAAATCCTATTTAAAGTGAGAATAGAATTCAGATATTGAGGAATCGATTAGGTATGGATGTTTTGATGCAAAATGCCATATTATTTCGTTTTCGGAGTGAAAATAAAATCACAACAAGATTTACACTGAATCGATAGTATTCAGAGAAAAACTAAAATTTTTCTCACCTGAGACTCTTGCTTAGAAACACAAGCTTAAAATAAATGGTAATAGTGATCAAATAATTAAAATATTAAATTATTAACGCTGAATAAATCATCTTCCATGCCTCCATCCTCCTTCCTGCCTTAATTGAATGCGTGGTGAAATTTCGGATGTTCACGTTGAACTCTAAAGCCTCCTGCAGGAATTTCAGGAGAATTATACTCGTGTACGTTGAACTCAACGGATTAGTTCATAGTTAAACTCCTAGATAAAACTGTTTAAATTAGAACAAAACGTGGATATTCTCGAATGTGACCTTACGTAGAAATAACGGAGGACTATAGTAATTAAATTCGCTTCCGCTTACTAGTTTTCAATGGTGTTTGCATTTTTATTCTTCGTGGTAATCAATTAGGCTTTGTCCCATAGATGCCGGATGAGCGGTAGTCCACGGTGTATCGCAGTAATTCCTACTTAAGGGAAACACTCCGCAATTATTCAGCACGCCTCAAGTAGCTCGTACTACTCTCGCCTCTAATCGCCCGCATTCCTCGTTCGCTCCCTGCGTTTTCACGGTAGCAACCCAAATTGAAGCGATACCGTTTAATCGTTTTCGATTCCACCCGCAGGTGGTTTATCCGTATGAGAAGGTAACAGCTGAGCCACAGATCCCGAGTAATAACTCCCGCTCTCTCTTCCCTCGATCCGCCTTATCTCTATCTCCCATGTACTCATCAAACACAATCGCTTTCTTCTCCTGCGCACTTTCTTTCTAAGCGCCATCAGCAACTTTTTCAGAGCTCGCTCCTCTGCAATGGCAATCAACGTTGGTAATGAAGGTTACACGTAAAAAAAAACAACACTAGGAGCGGTTTTAGACATCGCTCCGAAATTTAAGAGAATTGATCCATGATCAATTCTCTTAAATTTAATCTTTTAAGCTTATAACTAATTCGAGTTGGAGATTTTTGTACTATCGTTAATTAAAAAAAGAAACCAAAATATTTGTTTATATCTGAATTTTCTTATACCGATAAATATGGAATCAAAGATATAAGGAAATCAAACGATGTAACTGCATTTCCAATTTTTTTATTTTCTCGGTCCAAGTTGAATGATGTGAAATGCTCTGTGGAATATACTCGGATGACGAGCTTTAAGGGCTAAGAGTAATCTCTATTTTTCCACTGATTACCTCGAATATATTCCTGTTGCCATAGGAATCCAGGAAGGATGTGAAAAACAAAAGAAAGTTCTACTTTTTGGCCTGCTTAATTTCATAGCGAAATGGTCGAAATTAGAAAGAATTGCTTCTATGAAAGAAAAGAACCGCATAATAGACAATGATATAACGTCCAGTTTTCATATACTGATGAAAATTCCTGATAAAGTGAAATTCTGTCATCCATAACACTTTAATAACCTGAATATGCATAGTGATTTGCTATTGATTTTATGCTTATTTTGCGATTTTTAGTTATAATGATCCATCGTAACTGATTCTTTGTATTGATGTTGAATTATATCCGTGTACATTTACTTTCACCCCAAAATCGTTTCACGCAACTTCTTATTTTTAAAGAGCAAAAAACTTTAATACTCCATTTTTGACATAAGTATCTCCTTTAAGAATTTCCTGGTCGAAAATGTTCACGAAAATTATTATTTAATTCATTCTCAATGTTTTTCTGTATGTTTATATGTCTCACATATCACCTATCATGATGAATGATTTTTATCTATATTTAATATAATATAAATTTATATTTAAAAAAATGATAATTTATGATTACTTAAGGTATTCGTACAGTAATACTACACAATTACTTATATTTACATAAAAGTTTAATCATAAATGAGAACTAAGCATGTTGTTTAAAATATCCACAATCTGAATGAACCTATCTCAGGGAATGTAACCGGTGGAGAGTTTCTTGGTCCGAGAAACTGCGTATAAAAACCTCTATTTAATGAATTAGTAGGTAATTATGAGCAGACTGTCTGAAAGCAGTCTTTCTGAAATGAATACTACTGGAATGTTATGGTGAATATATTTTGTGTTTATCATAATTGAAGGCAAAACCACCAGTTCGTCCGACCTTTTATCGGACTATTTAATCCTAGCATGAAAATGTGTGAAAAGCCATATTTCCTAATCGTTAAGATGAGTATTTTCATGGGCGAAAATATAAATATCACGAGGACAACGATTTTAATCGAAAATAATTCATAGCTAAACCATCTTTATTTCATAAACACGAAGGTAAGCAAGTAATTTCAAATAAAACTCTTTGATTCTTAGAATTTGCCTATCTTAACCTAGCCAAGTAATAAAATAATATTAGGCACTTTGTCGGAGACACAAGAAAATCGGTTTACGGAAAAACCGACGAAAATTAGGTCGCCAAATGGGAGCACTGCCGTAATGGCAAGTGCCATTCTTAAGCACCTTTTCCTCCGAAGCGGACTTTAACGTTCTTTACCCTTACAGCTGAAGTATTCTTCGAGAATGGCCTTTTCTGGTAAGTTCCATCACCTTCCTTGGGTGACCGTCTGATTTCTTCCATAATATCTCTCTCTCCCCGCTATTCCTCACCATTCCCCCGTATCTCCTTCAGCCGATACAAAACCACCCTTATCTCGGGATTTTCCTTTCCCTTTTTATCTCCCGCAGGCCTTAATTCCGCCTAAGGGCCGACATTTTTTCCCTTCCATGGCGCATTTGTCCTCTCCTCTGCCCCCCAACACTTCATCCTTCATGCCCATACTACGTGGCAATATCTCCGCCAGAAGTCTATCGAATCGCCCATTCCCCTCCCATAATTCTCTTTCTCTGCTTGTTGTTATTCCCACTCCCGCTTGATCAATACCTTCAAGGGAGAGGGATTGCGGATCCGATCTGATTTCCACGGAGCTTTCGGTTTGAAGTCTGATTTACGGGTTCTAATCCTTCTATTATCGAGAAAAGAGCTCTTTCTGAAGACGGAGAGGGTTTTTTTTAAGACACCCATTCACCATCAAGAAAGTCATTTTGTCGCTCAGAGTTAATCAGTTTCACGTTACGTCTTTCCATTCGATCTCTGCTTCCAAAAGCAAGGTTTCTCGTGAGTAATAGAACTAGGATGGCGAAAGAATATTAACTCGATGAGCCTACGAGGAAAAGAAGGGATAGGGATTTACTCTTATCACTTACATGAGTGCGATCTGGAGTAAAGTTTTACTGCGGTTTCTATCGATTGCAATGATTCCAATTACCTATTTTAATGAAACGTTTCCATTTATGCTTTTGTGATTTTCGTCGATCATACCCAATTTTCTTTAATATCCTTTAGCTTTCTATAACCAGTAGGTTTGTGCATGATTTTCAGACCCCTTTCAATGTTGTGAATCGTTTTTTCCAAGATAATATCTGTAGGTTTCTTACAACCGAAACTACATTTAAAGTTTTTCCGTTCCATTTCTTACTGTTAGCTGCCTCCCACCTATGAGAGTGGTACGTACCTTTCGTTAGCAGTGTAATTTCTTAAAGACCTCTGATAGCTTAATTTAACCCTTTTGAGAATAATTACCCAAAAATAATTAAAAACAATAAAATTTTTTATCGATTTAAAACTTCTATATTCACAGAAAAATGTGTTTGCGTTAATTGGTGTCTTTTTCTAATACAAATAAGTAAAAATAAAATTTTAAGCAATATTAAGATCCATAGAAATGCAATTAAAAGGAAGTTCATTACAATAAGGAGAATAAATTAGTGATTTTTTAAACAATTTTACATTAATGTCCTTGACTCTTAAATATCATCTCTCACTTCGTACCTCTCTTTCACCAAAAAAAATTTTCGTCGCTGACCTTTCGAAGTCCATTTACATTGACTTAATTATTAATTTTCAATCGTTATCGGTATCGACTTGACTTTTAACACAATTTGAAAGCTTAAAACGCACTGAAAGCTTAATACGCCCGATAGTGGGTGGTGCGGACCAGGTTGACAGTCACTGGCTTTGATGGAAGAAAAGACAACACCGTTACTAACAAGCCTGAATAAATTCCGTTTTATTTTACTAGGCCGAATGAAAAAACAGATTCTAAAAGTCTGAGGAGACAAGTAATCTAACCCGTTTTTCCCCATTACCCGATAGGTGTTCTCATCATTCGAATGATATCTCAAATCTATTTTCGGGGTGTAAACGGTGTAAATATTTCACTCGGTTTATTTCAATTGCTACAATGCAGATGCTAATTGGAACACCTCCTCACTATTTTGTTGAAGGAAATCTTGTCCTATCTAGCATTCAGTTGTTTTAGTTCCTGCACGTAATCGTATCAAAAGCCTTCCGGATAGCCAAGTGGGCAACGCGTTCGACTTTGGTGTAAGGGGTCCTTGGGTTCGATTCCGGATGGGTGCTCACGTAAGGAGTGATCTCAGCTGATGACGCACTAAATACCACTACTGAATGTACTAAAAAGCTAAGAGCATTAATACATTTTAGAAATGATACAGAGTCATTGTTGGAATTTAACCTTATTCACTGCAACCCCAGCAGATAGTACTTGTAAAAGTTGATAATCCTTACGATAGTGAAATTTACGTTAAAAATGTTATGTTATTTGTTAAATATCAATCTCACTCCATAGTATTTGCTCACAAAGGAAAAATATAGACCGGCATAGCGGGATAAGCTTGCTTACTAATCAAAATTTTTGTAAATATCTTCTTAGAAATTAAATATTTTTCAAGGTTCTATAATTGCCCCTGCATCTATCTGATACCAAATTTAGGGAAATTTTTATTTACGACGATTTCCAATATTCCAATGAATGCGCCATCTTAACAGCGATAAAATTTCCGAAAATTAAACTGCTGTAAATCGATAGATGCGTTATTAATAACATATTGAATCGAAGTAGTGGCCAACACAACCCGTAGTAGAGTAAAGCATCCTCCTTAGTGGAGGATGTTACTATTAACTTTTTTCTGTGATTTAAATGGTGGAAGAAATGGATGAAACGAATTCGAAAAATCATATGTTCAGAGTTTGCAAAAATTACTAAATTAGAAAACTCTGAAGGGATGGGTATATTCAAGAATGATTGACTTAATAGTGTCAAGGGATCTGGTCCGCTTGTGTGGGTAGTCAAGTTGTGACTGGCATAAGGGCGGCTGATCAGAGGAAGGTGCTCTTATTCGTGATTATGAATTCTATTAATTAGTTATATGTTATTTAAAGAACGCAACATAATTTGGCCATATTATTATTATTTCTATAAGTATTTGTATTACTTTTAAAACCGTAGTTTTCTTTCATAGACACCATGTTGCTTGTTACTATTGTAAGTGTTGTTGTTACGTTAAGCGGTATTAAGTATTACGAAAGAATCAAGGAAAGTGACCAAACCCAACCTAATCTAAAGATACATTATATTTTCAATTTGTAAAATAATTTTCTAATACATGTAGATCGTGTTAGCTTAATTTTATTTTATGAATTCCCATTCTATTCACCGTTTAGCGACTCTCTTGTAGCTTCGAAGTGAAGTTCTCCTTCTCAAAATTAGATAACTCACAACTTAGGTGCCGTTCTTAAAGATTATACCTTCATATTCCTTTTAATAATCAATTTAAAGGAGATAGATTTTTCTTACTGAAAAATAAATATGCAGCTTACAAGACCAAAGCAAAATGCACGATTGTTATTACGGCAAAATACCTTAAAGCAGAGTACCTTATTCTTACTCTTCTAGGAAAATATCCTATCATGAGCTAATTTACTTCAAGGATACTTATAAAATCAATAATCAGCTCCTGTGATTGAAATTATCTAGCACGATCGATATTCCTGAGGCATTATGTCAGAAATAGACGTCATTAGCGTGGAATACCTATTACCTACATATTGACAGTTATAACGCGTCTAGAGTCTCGTCCCATATGCCAATTGCGATTACCTCCATACAAAGCTAAAGAGATAAAAGGCTTTTGTGCGCTTTCCATGTAAAGAGCGGTGATGAAAGAGACTGATAAGGGATTGCAGTCACGGTCAGGGCATAACGCGTTAATAGGAGGAGGAATTGGTGTAGTGACGTAGATGGTTGCGCAAAAGAAACTCTATGACAGATGGCTGAACTTGAGCGTGGAAATTTTAGTCACGCGCAAATAACGTTGGGAATGGACAAGCCTTGAATGGTTACAGCATTGGAATAAGACCTTCATTATCTGTGTTTGTAAAGGCGTATATTCGAGGCCCAAGTAAACATAATGTGAAAATGATAGCGGAGCTTCAACCTTGATTGAGATATATTTAATGTTGAGCGGACTTGATCGCTTCGTATCCTATGTACATATGGGGAAATGTAATGAAAAACGGTACTCTTTTATTTAGAGCTTTACTGCTGTGACGTGAGGCTTCTTGTTTTGACCGTCTGATTTCGAAAGACTCCAATAACTAATATTCAAACGAAAATTCTGGGCATTTTTCGGTGATGCGTAAAATTAAATGGGTAGATACATTTTTCATAAGAGTTCTTTTCATTTTTCAAGGGCATCTTTCACGATAGCCCATTCGTTTGTCTCTTTTTTATGGAGTATTTTTTTAATCTCACAATTTAGTGACGGCAATGGAAGTATGTAATTTTATTGCGTAAAATTCATAACTGAACACTACGATATTTACACTTATCATCATATCAAGGTGACAAAATAACAGTAAATCCATAAAATAATTTTAGCTGAAAGATTTCAAAAGATAAATAAGAAGGAGATATATCATTGTATATTTTACATTTACATGAGAATACGGTCTACGTATTAAACGTCAAGCAGTGTTGCATACTCTGTCGTGATAGTTTCCCTATCAGCTCACTATATTTCCTTATCTAAGGATGGAAGCAAAAGTAGATACCATCCGTTTCACTGAAAATCTATTTTTAATGCATACTAACTGCTATGATATTGCTATTAAAATTCATAACGATATCTATTTCTTAGTACTTTGTAAATCCTTCCCGCTCCCTTTTGCTCCGTCTTTACTGTAAACAGTACTGTAACCGTTTACTGCAAACGTTTTTCTTTACTTTTAAACAGTAAAATACGCTCAATTCATGCATCCACTCACTCATTTAAACTCACTTGGACCATTTCCCTACAGCATATTTCTCTCATACTGCTTAACTTATGATGATTGTCTTAGGGAATCAATAGAATATGTCAAACCCGGGATTAGTTATATTTCTAATTAGTGTTTATTCAAAATGTGTCAACTGAATCGTTCAAAAATTTTTCTCATGTCGAAAAAATTCATTTCACACCTTGTCTCAAGCCCTTTACGGAACCGTTGAATTTATTTTACTGTAGGACATTCTTTGAAAGAGTAAAATTCCTAATACAGAATACACATATTTATTTATAATATTTATTAGTTGTAATATTTCACTTTGATATGGAGGTCAATAATGGTCATATAATGAAGGTGCATGCATTCTAGTATATCTGAATGATTAGTAAATCATCCATCTATCTTATATAGGAATGGTATTTATGCTCCGCTTACATCTTCTTAATAGCAATCCTTGAGCTTATGTTGCATCCAAAAACTATAATGTCTTCTTTTTGGTCTTGATTGCTATATAAGGCCTATCCATTTTGGCTTTGGAATTCAGAATTGTATATAATCCTTTGAATGATTTATTCACGTTAACGACGCCAGTTATCATGAAGTGACATCAAGATTTTATATTTCCGAGATGAGAAGCTTGCAGAATGATAAGGATAGACATCATTTTGTTAAAAGCCGGCTAGTTGCTGCTCTTAATCGTTAATTATATCATAAAAATATATAATTCTTCACTCAAGAAATTTCAGTTTAATGTATGATTAAATATTAAGCTGATTGATTAATATTTCTCTATGAAATGAACTCACTACGATAGAGCATTAAGAACCCTAGTCTTTCATTCTAATTTGGCAAAGTTAAGGTTAAGATGGATAACGAATTGTTTCTTTTCCCGACTGAGTTGCACTTTTGCTTATTAAGCTTTCATTTCATCCTATGGGTTTTATATCTTATTTGAACGATCAGTAAAATTATTTAGTAGATGGTTACAAATTTACGCTCTAATTACATGAATGTTAAATTCTGCAGCGCCAACTTATGATGTCAAAAACAGAAGACATAAGTGGGTTCTGAAATATCTTGTATGGTGCATTAATCACCTCCGGGAGTAATTTTCTCGTTTAAAATGTCATTCATATCTTATCATTGTTTGCAATGACCTTTGATCCTCTATTTTTATGACTTGGTGTACTGAGAAACAATTACTCCAGCAGAATAGGTTCGTCCAGAGCCGAATGAATTTAATTTCACGGAATAATTTTCAGCCCAAGATGGACTTTATTCATTCAGTTTCAGTCAGAATACAATTTACGCCGCCGGATAATCTCCTCCTAAAGAAGAAACAGTTAGTGACGAGGGTCACTTTTGCATATATGCAAGATATAATTTTAAACCGAATTGACGTTAACTTTCTGAATAAATAGGGAGAGGATTCCTATGAATATTTAAGTGAGGCTCAAATAGTCTCATCCACCGCACCGTTATGTTTTCCTCGTCATTCCCGCCGAATAAAAAAGTCCCGAAAATTTTCGTCATTTTCCCTCTTTCCGATTATATTTTCATCAGCCTCACTCACTCCTCAGCAGAGGCGTCCTCTTTCCCTTCCTAACGTACGACGTTATTTTTCCTCCCTCACTTTAGAGACTCTTCTTCCCATTATTCCCGGGCACTTGTTAATCTCTTCCCATTTAAAATTCTACGCCCTACATTTTCCGTCCCGCGCCCAAAGGGAAGAGGGAGGGCCGCCCGGGGAATTCTGTTTCCAAAGGTGGAACGAAATTCATTGGATCAGCCCTTATCGGAATTTTCCCATCTCATTCATTTTTCGCGCATTTCAGTGTTGGCACAAACACCGGGCCATTTATAAAAAAGGAGGAAATTTTATACGGGCAAGATTCGCTCGCATTATATGTTTCTTTTTTTTAATTCCCGGGCTTATATGCAATTTTCCGGCTTTCAGCTTCGAGCGATTCGTCAGCATGCTTACTCCTTTACAATTTTTTTTGGATAAATCTCGTTGCACGCCGCTCGAGGAGACGAGAGATATTTTTCAAGCTCCAGCAAATGTCGCACTGTATTTATCTTGAATCTTGAAAAACTGGTCCTTGAATGGATCTCCCCGTTAAGTCTTATGTAGGACACGGAAAGACTGAAATCCTGCCGTAGGAACAACGCACGGAGTTAAGCGAGCCAATTAAGGACTACGACGCTAAATATTTACCGTTACGAGTTCCTAATTGCGCAAATAAATTTACATTCGATCTAATGAGGCCTTGCGAATGTTCCGTATGTATCTTTTTTTTTGAAACTGGGGATCCATGCTTACATAAATGTTTGCGATGCACCGTGAATTAAAAATGAAAAGCTGTTTTTTTTGGTGGGGGAGAATCTCATCGGCTTTAAACCGTCTTCTCTTCCGGGGAATGATTTTTCAATCTTTTTTTAAATCCTTGGACGTCAATGGAGTTTTATAGTGGGCAAAACAATTGACTTCCTCACTTCAGCTACGACTTTTACACTCGATCAACAAGGACCTTTATCCAGGAGAATAAAATGAGGATTATGCTTAAAATAACCAAATATTTCCGACGTCGAAAACTTCCAAAGTTGAGTATTTCAAATATCATTAAATGTTCGAAAATGGTAGGTTTATGAAGAACCTGATTATATTTTTATGACCTATGATTTTGGAAACCCTCTTGATAGTACGATGAATTCAAAATTAATAACTCATCATTAAATGGACTTCAATGACAAATTCGTCATCTGTATACTTGAAAACGGACTGCTTTGAGACACATGTACTGCTATCGAATTTTATTACGGGAGAAAATTGAGTCACTCAGCCATTATATTTCAATGTAATTTCTTTATTTGAATAGAATTTAAATCGAGTTCTTTTTACCAGTTAATTTTGAAGAATGATAATACCTAATGCTTACCTATTTGCCAATTGATTCTGCAATTGAGCTTATTTTCATTTATTTTCTATCCTATAGAAATAATACTCTCTTTCAAGCAAAGGAGGTATCCATTAAGGTATTGTTGTATGTATCATTTGATACTTCTATGAATGGAAGGTAATTCTTCTTATGGAGACAAAGAATGATAAACTATTGCAGAAAATATGTATTGGACATTTGTTGCCCGAAAGATCAAGGATAATCTTAATTACATTGTTTTCTCGAACACTGCTTAAATACAATTTTCACTCGAGCTCTATCTTCAGAATGAACCTCTATGAAATTGAAAATCTGTGTTCACAAATCCAGAGTTAATTTTAAATTGACATAAACTCCTGGTAGTACCGCGAAGCCATGCTGGCATTGTTCGAATTAAAGATCTCATCAAATTATTCCTCGCAACACTTAAATGTAAATGCAGTATCCTGTTGTCGTTGATGAAGAAGCAACCTCCGGAGGCCTCCTTTGTTCTTCAAACTTCTATACCTTGAGAAGGACTGTTTTGGAGATTCTTTGCGAATCCATTTCAGTGGAGTCGTTGCATTTAAAATGCATAAAAATAGCAGAGGGTATTAATTACACAAAAAGGAATCCACTAGGTTGAGTTCCTTTGTTATAAATCCTTTAAATGAATTCATTTATTGCAGCTACAACTTTAGCATAGCTTTATGGGAATTGAAAAAAATCACCAAGAAATATAAATATACATTCCATATTTCTTACAGATTTTTCTGAAGACGTTCCACTAGATTTCGCTTTGCACAAATACATTTATGGAAATTCTGCTTGATTAACAATACAATAGATCTAAATTTATAAATTCCCTTATTCATTTATTAGAAACTTGTCACCCATTTTATCCCGTTCATGTTGATCAGAAACTAACAAGGAGAGACTCTCACTTTTGTCCGGGGATTTTGATGAAACTTTTTGCAGTGGTGCAGGAATTAGAGTAATGAAAAAAATTTAACGGCGTTTCTCTGAATGGGACTTAGTTTCGCTACAATAAATAATTGAAAATTGATAATCGGAGTATAGGCAACCCCGCAATACACGTCCATGCTAGCCGAGTATGCATGAAAGAATGCGATGTTTTATGGTATATTTGACATTACATTTTTCTTTTTAATCGTAAAATTCTTTCCTTGATACTTACTATTGGGCTTATTAATAATAATAAATAGTATGCTCAATTAGTTATCCCGTTAAATAACCTTCGTGAGCGATATTTTTCCATTTAAGGTAGTTAACGTCTATGCTAAGAACGAAAAAGGAGCTTGCATTCAAGTATTTTAGGATTTAATAATCATAAATATCGACTGCTTTCTAGAATTTATAATAAAAACCATTGTCTATATATTAATTAATTTATTTATCCGATTTCAGCATTTCTCGACAGAAATGCATGTAAGCCATTTTTCGGTAATCAATATCACTACTTCCTGACGAGATAGAAATTCAAGAAATACTGCATTAGATGCATAATTGTGTATTAAATATCGATAGTTTTTTGCGCAGTGTATCCTTCGTTCGATTTCAGATGACTCGAAAATACTCTTGTAATAAATGTTAAGAAAGAAAAGAAAAAAGTTCATTTTCATCATCGTTCATCGATTACAGAATTTATCTTTAGTACATACAATGAAATCAGGAATAATGGTCCTGCGAAATCGATACTAGTACCAAAAGAAAGGAAATTGAATATAGATAGTTATTTTTTGTTGCTTGTCATGTATTTTTTACCAGATATCCTGAAATCAGATAAATAAATAAATATATAAATCGTAGTGATTATTAAATAAGAATATGAAAGGCAACGCAAAATCCTAAGTAATTCGAACGCAAATTCCTTTTTCATTCATAGGATTGTAGTGAAATACTTAAAATTTAGTAATATTTAAAGTTATTTAAGGAGTTAACAGACCTTTCTCAACTTCAAAAAAATCAAATATTCGTTTCTTTGCATGAATGTAAAGAATCAACCTTAAAAATATTCAGGCAAAGTGGTATTTTCATATTATAAAAATTAGCTGAGCTACAGCAGATTTTCTTTGGCAAAGCAGAGCACTCGATGAGCCGCCAGTGACACTCGTATGCTTAAGGAGTCGAACATGGGTGTTATTACCTTCTCCTAAAGTCTTCTTTCCTCAAAGTAACATCGTGGTACATGTACCTATATTCATGTTGAAATAATGGTTCTCTCGTTTTATGAAAATTATAAACTTAATGAATAAGTCCATGTTATTATGTTATTCTTCCTGCACAACTTTCCATTATTTTTGACAAATAAAGAAAAGTTGTGCAAGGTAGTTAAAGAAACTCTAAAAATAAATTATAAAAGAAGATGAGGTACCTGAGCTTTTTTATCTTTTGATTATATTCATCTGCCTCTCGATGGCTTAATTTTTTAATAGATAACTCTAACGTTATCTATGGAAGAATGCAGCATTTCCATTTTACCATAGGATCAGCGAACAGTTCTATTCTTGTTTTCGCACTGTATTTATCGTGAACACATGGTATTGAAAATTTCAATGATAATTTCAGTAATATGGAGAATGGATACGTTGGTGCTATTCATTGGGTATAACATAGAACATATTTTAGTTGATGCGCTATGATTGGTTTTATGCTAGTCCAATGACAGCCACATCGTTTTAATAAGTGTTATGAAGTAAATTAAGGTCAAAGTGACTGAAAACATCGACTACTGACAAAGACAAGACTAGGAGCGAGCAACATAGCCCACGGAAGATTGCATGACATCATCAAACAGGAGACTTATCCCTTATAGACAGATGTTCCGTAGAAACGACTGAATCTATAAATGGAGTTAGTGAAAAATAATTCAATACTGATATACTTTACCTGTATATTTTACTGAAAGTTTAAGATTTTCTTTCTTTACACAGCATTTTATTCACTCACTTTAATCATCGCAATGAAACTTGTCGAAATATATAAAATTAAACTAACTATCGTCCAACAAGAGCGATTTTCGATATGATTAAAATTAAGAAAAATATCGAAAATTACACCGATTTTTCAAATAACTTCATTTTTTTAGTATAAACAATTCTCAGAATATCAAATATTTGAATTTCAAAAATCGTTGTTGTAATACGAGAATTAATAAGTAATTAATCAATTTATAGTTTAAGAAATTTTTATAGTTTAACATAGTGTATGGTTAAATTCGTGTCAACCAACGAGGTGTGTATTTTCTTGTGAGGATAATTTTTCATCCATTATATTTACTTTCAGCTTAATGTTTCAAAAGGTATTTATATTTCCATACAATGCTTAATAATCATATAAATATCAGAAAAATAATATCACTAAAAATATCAGAAAAACCGTTTTCTCTTACTAGAAGAGTATTTCTCTCAAAAATTAAAAAAAAATACCGCTAATCACTGTAAATCCGGCCTGGAAAGTAATATAATTCCTTTACGAGATTAATAATTTAGTCTACTATTTATTATTATTAATAATTCAATTAGTAGACAACAAGGAAATTATTAACGAATGAAATTGAAAAAAGGTGCAAGATATACCAGAGAACAATGCGTTATTTCCTCCAAACTCGACTAGCTCGGATGTGTATTGCAGATTTGCCTGTACTCCGATTAAATTGGATAAATAAATCAATTAATATATAGACAATGGTGTTTATTAAATAAAATTTTAGAAAGCAATCGCTATTTATGATAGTGCAATCCTAAAATTACTTGAATGAAAGCTCCTTTTACGTTCTTAGGATAGTCGTTAACTACCTTAAATACCTTAACGAGATTACAAATTGAGCATACTATTTATTATTAATAATAAGTCCAATAGTAAGTATCAAGGAAAGAATTTTACGAATGAAAAGAAAAATGTAATGTCAAATATACCATAAAACATCACATTCTTTCATGCATACTAGGCTAGCATGGACGTGTATTGCGGGGTTGCCTATACTCCGATTATCAATTTTCAATTATTTATTGCAGCGAAACTAAGTCCCATTCAGAGAAACGCCGTTAAATTTTTTTCATTACTCTAATTCCTGCACCACTGAAAAAAGTTTCATCAAAATCCCCGGACAAAAGTGAGAGTCTCTCCTTGTTAGAATACTACTCGTTAGGAACGGCTAAATACACTAAATGATCTACACGGATATGATCGCCGATTGTATGAGAAGTAGCTTCGCGTATGGCACTGTATCGAATGCCGTCCTAAAAACTAGCAAAATGTCATCTGGCCTAAAGCCTTTGTCCGCTGCTTGCATCATATCATGACTAAATGGCTATCACAGAAGCGACCTTGAAGGAAACCATGCTGACTGCGCGTGGTTGCAATGTTTTCATATGTGCAAGAGAACTTAAGCAAGTAGTAGTTTGGTTAGTGAAGCGGACAATATCCATCTGCGTAGTACATTATTTCCCCATAAACAAGCTGATTCTTGATTTTGCGGCAGGAATTTGGACCTCGTGACCAATGTAAATAGCTAAGTAAGCCTAAGTTAATAAGTGCGAGAGAATGAGCTTGAATAAAACAAACGCGAAAAAAATAACGCAAAGAGTATTATCAAAGACATCGATCCACGCGGTAGTCTGCCTAGAATAACGTAGCAGTTTTATTCATATAAATGTACAAAAAAATTATAAGATACAAACAGGCAGTTAATCACGTATCTATGGAACAGGAAGGTTAATCTGTTGGCCGGTAAATGCGAAGACAGTTCAGAGGAATTAGACTGTGATGATTTCATTCTATGTATAATCTAACTTCTATTAATTTCCTTTTAAAGTTTAAGGTGATTTTAAGAAAAGACGAGATTAGTAATTTGGAAGAAGGCGGAGAGTTCATATGGATCAGGCAAATTGAATAAATATTGGCAATAAAAAAAATTGAAATTATTGCTCATTATAGTGCTGCACTTTTATGTAGCAAATACAACGTAATTGTATTGAGGAAATTCCACCAAGAGACTTTAGTAGTATCGATTCAACTTAATGTAGAATAGAACGTTTCATTGCAAATTTCGTCTTACAGTGAACATGGCATACACATAGCCTTCACCAAGATTTGGATTGAATTGGCTATTTTTAAATGTACCTTATACTGTCGCGATCTTAAAGAATCGATTGGAAGGAAGCTTTAATTAACTTTACTGTAGACCAATAGCGTAAAACGTATATTCGTGCACTAGTAATTTAAAAAAAATACTACTACCATACGGAAAGCAAATAATTCTAATGCCTGCCAAAGATGAGTGAATTCTTTATCTTATCTCTTTCCGGAAGGTTCAATAATTACGAATACCGATTAAAGTTAGTTGGATTAAAAAGACACCTGGCTAGTTAAGTTAAATGTATGCAGGAACAGAGTATGTCAGCTGAAACCGTATTGTGTCTCATCCTTTTATGCAAAGATACCGGTTAATCTGCCCGAGAGCTAAGAGTAATTATATTTTATATTTATAATGATAAAATGGTTTTATTCTTCATTATTATTCAATATACTGTGTTATTAACTAAACGTTTAATGTAATTGTCCTTTACTGTTCCAATTTTTAGAAAGCTAATCGTTTGAAGTGAAAGCCATAATAAGAAGGCGCTTACTAATAATTAAAAAAAGGATCCTCCAACACATTGACATTTTTTAAATCCAATCACTAGTGTCCGAGTAAATCACGATAATATTATCTTCACGGTGAGAATGTGCTATACACGTATGCGTTAGTGAATGGGTTTGTGATCGTGTGTGGTGTTCATGAGAGAAAAACAAACTCTCCAATTACAATTATTACTAAAACAATATCTTATTCATCCATCGCCATAAAAGTTAAATATTAAGATAAAAATTGTGTAAATTGATGTAAGAATTTATCTTGTGGAACATTAACAATTTCTAAGAGTTTATTTCTGAGGAAGTACTTGGTTGCATGTGACGAAAAAGAATTTAACGGAAGTATATGTAAACCGAAAAGTTCTCAAAATGATCACGATATCTGAATTCGGAAAGTGTTTCGACTTAAAAATTTTATGCATAATTAATAATATATGATGAATTCTCTTTCCGGTGATTGTACTTAAAAATTAATAAATTCAAATCTCAGAATCTCAGAATTAAAACCCCTGAAATGTTAACAAGCATTCTTAACTGGCTGCTTGACCATACCTTAATCGTTCTAACATTAACAAATTCCTCCTGGTTCTTCTCACACACTCTTTACCTTAACCAACACCATAACTCACTCCTGGGCGCGACATACCGTCGCTAATGGTGGTTCTCCGATGAAACAGCCGATGAGGGAGGGAAGGGGGGGATTGGGGGGGAAACCCTAAAAACCCTAAGAAGTGGACCCTCCAGGCCGTTGTGACGTGCTATAGGGTTCACCTCTATGCCTAGAGGGCCCCCTGCCACAACTTCAAGGACAAGCTCCGACCTCATAGACAGAAAGAACGAGCAGGTGAGAAGTGAGTGCTTAGTTACCTCACCCCTGCAGAAGAAGGTGAAAGAAAGGCCCCTGAAATAGATGCCTGCGACTGTAGGCCTAAGAGTAGGCTAGGTTTGTAGGGAATGCCTTCCCCACGCCCCCTACAGAGCAGGTGGTTAGTACATCTATGGTGCACTTTTAAGAAAACTACTGCAAACTGTTGTCAAATTCATTGCAACATTGGCTGTGATGTGGCTGCAATAGTCTATTGTTAACGTTTAGAGTTAAAAAAATGTTGAATTTAAATTATATGTTAAGTGGACGGTTAAATTCTCATCTTTATATAAAATGCAGAAGATATTTAAATCAAAGATCGAAATTGTCGCTTAGGCTTAAAGCAAGAGTAACTGCTGTTGTAAGCACAAATCTTGAGTTAATTAGACTTGTTTGATGAAGTAGAGGAACTTTAGTTCATCTGAAGAGAAAAGAAACTGAGTACTTACGTGTAATTCTGGAGTTAATGATGATGGAATTTCCTGTAGGAAAAGAGAACAAATTGTTTGACTGATGGAATTCCCTTAATGTAAACAGTAATTCAATAATCACCCACATTTGTAACATTGTTATACTTTTTTTAAGAAATCACGGAATTCATACAAAAAGTTGATCTTCTTCTTAGAGGCACAGTTTATGGGAAAGTCTGCTTTTGTGCGTGATTCTATGACTTACACAATTCCTTCCTTTCTGAAATTATCACATCGGAAAGTTGCCTAAAATCCCAATTAATTCTTAATAAAAACTGCAAATCTTCAAATAGAATGCCAACTGAAGTGTCGGATATTCTCCTTTAATATAACTATTGTTCGTTTTGTTATTCAATGTTTTTTGTGCGACCATTATAAACTTATACTAAAATATCGCTTTCTTGTAAATGAAGAGCAAAAGTAATGTCCGTTTAATAATTACAACACGATTTCTTGCTTAGCATATGTCTCTGAAAAAAAATCTTGTGAATGAAAATATTACAGTATCCAGCGGATTAAGTTGGTACCCGTGAACTCCAGAAAGTGCAGCGCTAGGGATAAATTTATTTGTAAAATGCTACGAAAAAAGGCAAAGGTAACGAAGATGATCTCATACGCAGGTTAGGAATCTTTGAAAGAAAGAATACCAGAAGCTAGATTGAGCTTGACAAATTTTGAGACATCGTGTGCTATTTCGGCCGATTCAATTACGAGCAAAAAAATAAGAGAATTAGATGCTAGAGCAAGTCGTGCTTTGGATTCATATTTAAAATTTTTTGCGTTCCCTACAGAACGTTTTTGGGGGCTGCAAATGATAAATGAGCAATATTAAGTTATAACTAAAGAAATTGTTTATGTACAGACCGGAGGTGAAACTAAGATAATAATAAATGTAATATTTACTGTGTTTGTTTACCTAACTTAGAAAGAACTTGTACTTGAGAAAAGACCCGAAGGTCAGTGAAAACAGGCCATTTTAGAGGGGCTAATGTCTTAACGGTGAAGGAAAAAAGAGCCAGCTGTCCTTGGAGATGATAACGAAGTCGTTTTCCTAAAATATCAATGTGCACTTCACTGTCCTTTGATTTTCATTGAATACAAACAAAGGTGAAAAGGAAAGTGCCTCCCTCGTTTCAAGAAGTACTGACTGGCAGGTGAAGCAAGAAGCGTACAAGAGAAACGGAAAGTCCTAATGATACCGAAACACTCGTCATGATAAAAAAAACATAGTTGCGAATACCCGAAAAATACGAAGTTATCTTTTCTAAGAATGTCTTTCTCAAACATATTTATATATTTAAAAATTGCTGGATTTATCCACTTCATGCATTTACATTTGAGGAGATAGTTGACTCAAAAGATCAAATTGTTTGTATCGTTTGAAACAAGCGTCTCTATCGATGTAAGTGAGAGACCAGGAGAGGATCATCAGTTAGAGCGTTAAAATCTACGCAAGTCCTGTTTTAAATCGTTGAGCTTTATGTAGATCAAAAGAATAACATTAAAATATTGATAAAATTTACCAATAATATATGAAACCATAGACGAAAAGGTGGTGAATCTTTAAATTGCTTTCGAATTTTGATTAATATAGCAGATGCTCCTAAACACATAAAATTTCATTTCACTGCTGATTATAAAACATTCTGGAGATGATGAAAAAATTAAACGATATTTAAAATAATTGTTGATTAAAATCCCTCCAACAATACAGTTCCTGGTTCTCGAGCAGTTAAGAAAAAAATATTACATTATGTTCCTTTATTCAACCAATCTCTTTAAGCAGCTAATTAATTACTAGGAGTATTCATCGTCTTTCATATGGTAAAGGATTAAATTATTTCAAACATTTAATAATTAATATTTTAACCTTAGAAGTGATGAATAGCCATACATCTTCTTCTTGTAAATTGGTCGTTAAATTTAATTACAAAAGCAACTCAAAATACTAGCTGATTATTTTAAATATATTTAGAATGGGAATAGCGTCTTGTACAATTTGCTATGGTTTCGCAGTGATATTTTTCTGAGAGCCAAAAAACATTTCCATCTAAACAGTTGCTTTGTGCTAAGAATTTTTCCTAAAACGAATAAATACGCCACTTTATATATTTATTTAATACCATGATAACGGTACCACTCGGTTTTTCCGCACAGAAAGGAGTACTTTTCATCTAATATAGTGAAGAGATTAGCAGTTCATATGTTTGTAATGGAAAAAAGTTTAAGAAAAGAATTAATTATTGGTCACGACTAAGCTGCTCAAAGAAAATTTTAAACTCCATATGCAATTCGAAATAATCAATTTCAAATGTGGCTTCAAATCGCACTATAAATACCATTTCTTTTTAGCGGAAGAATTTAATAATGTTATATTTCCTGCTGAAAATAAGTTTCCCCAAAAAGTGTTCTTTCATGCAAAACTTTCCCTATGAAACATGTTAATATACATTGGCTGTTACACGATAAATAACGGACCAATAATTCATTTCGTGCCAGCCGATATACCATGTTATCCCTTTTAATAAACCAATCAGTTTCAACTGGTTTAGATCCGTTAATTAACAACCGAAAATACAACCACTCAAATTCTACACTTTAGAAATAATAATGATCCATCAGAAGAAGAAATGCAAAAGAGAAAAACTCTTAACTGCTCACCATTTGTGGTTCTCCGGGTATCCTTGTTCCTGCTTACTCCTCAGAAAGTGCCTTTCCACGATCACATAGAAGAAACTCCCAAGCAATAGAAGTGCCGAAAGGGAAGGATGTCAGAATCTGGAAAAATAGAAATGCTAAATTAATTCATTTGCGAATAGCAATGGGGTAATATTGTGTGGTATTATAATCTAGGGTATTATTGTGTTGTGCATATATAAATGCGAGCAATTGGCGAAGATAATGATTCATTTAGGATTATTGTTAAGATCATATTTAACAGTAACCTGTTCTACATCATAACTATTACAGTAAAATTATTTTTATATTTTATTCAATTTATTAATAAGCACGACATACATAAAGAAATAATGGCTATATTTCAAATTGAGGGTACACTAAACGAAATCTGTATGCACTGAAATCAATGTGAAGTATAATTATTAAATGATTTCCGGCGTTCAAATGCGCTAATTCAGTTCAGTGTAAAAACAGAAAGAACTCAAAAAGAAAAACATGCATCTCTCACTTGCGCGCAGGTACCGAGATCGATGGAGATATTCATCAGACGAACCGCCCGGCAACTAGGAGTTCCAGATTCAAGACCTTCCTTTCCCTTCCATTTCTTACACATCTACGAAAATCTTCTACAATGCATTACTTATCAGAGATAAAAAACGAAAATTCTAAGGAAACTATCCTTTGATCTTTACTTCCGTTTAAATTAAGTATTTAATAAAAAATGTCCCCAAAGGCAAGTAAATATAGAATACTGATATAGGCCAGTTTCGAATACTAAATTCCCTCCATTTCTTCCCCAACTACGAAAACCGTACACAATGCATTATTCATCAGAGATAAAAAGAACAAAAAGAAAATTCTAAGACGGCCATCTTTTGATGAAAACTTTCGTTTAAATTACGTATTTAATAAAAAAATTCCAAATTGAAATTAAATATAGAATACTGATAGAGGCCGGTTTCGATCCGTAAATCAAGCCACAGAAATATTGGAACTGGTTTAATTAGCTAAGGAATCCAAAGTCAGCTTGAAATTCAAATGTAGATTTCCGTTACGATGTCGGTCGGAAATATTTTCGACTCATTCTAGTAAAAAAAACCCCGAAAATTGTTTTCCACCTTAATACAGCAAATATTCGAGGAGTAAAAGTGGTATCGGAAAAATTCGAACGATTACCTTGGGCTTTCGTCAAATAACGTCTCTAGAAGTTGAGAATCGTAAATTCATTTCTTTAATATAATTTGCGAGACAAGATAAAAAATAAACGTACATAACTTAATCATCCGACGATGAATAATGGTAAGAAAATCATGAAGACGAGTCATCTGGATAGTATATCGTCCATAGTCAATCTTGAGAGTCTTACATAACGATAAAAATATGTACACTAACGATTGTCTCTAAAATAACAACTTAAAAACTATAGCATCAATGATTGTCTTTACACTCAGAATTAATTCAATCAAGATTAATATATGTTACTTACCAAAACTGAAGAAATCTCCGAGAAGTCACACGGCAATCTTGACGTCTGAAGGAGTCTTAATTTAACTATAAATAATTTAAGAGGTTCTAATTTGATAACTTACTATGTAAAACTTAACTTATGCTACACATTACTAGATATAGAATCTACTAACCTCCAAGAAATTTGAATTCTAACGGTTTTTTTTCGTAAAAATTCTTCAGCATGTCAGCACCAGGCGAAGTTTCTAGATCAACTAAAGTTTAAACCTAAAAAATCAACGGATCAACGAAACGGTGAGATCTGATTGGTTGTTAATTCTCGCAGTTACTTTTACTGTCACCCCTCCCACTTTTCCCCCTGCCGGAGAAAGTTGTAACTTATAAGTAATAATAAATTGTTATTAAATTAGAAATATATTTATTTAAACATATTATAAGTTTAATTTAAAAATTATTGGAATGCATTTCGATCCTCTAAAACCTAGTACTTAAAATCGGCGTAAAATAGTTGATAGCTCCTTGTGACGTAATTATGACTTACGTTCAACCTATGGTATGAGCAACGGTACGAGAAACATAATGAATTCCAATCATTCAAATTATGAAACTATGCAATGTGATCTAAAAGAATTAATGCAATGACTACGCAATTAATAAATAAACATATGGTTAGTTGCTGTATTTTAATATCTTCCATCTCATATGAGAAGCATATCAGATAATAAAATTTAATTTTTAGCATTTACTTAAAATTTTATATTTAGAACGTAAGGAAAATCAAGCTTTAAAAGTTTTGGAAAATAAATTATATTAGCGTGCATTGATTTCATAATACGAATTTTTTGATGATACCCAGATCTGGCATGATTCCAAGTAAGACTTCTGTTTAGTTACTATGTATTTAACGTAAGTTTAACTAAATACTTCGAATTCACTTTGAAGGTTTTATCAAGAAAATGGTAGATAAAATTTATTACATACGTTTCGTACGTCTAAGTTACACACGTGATATATTTCTGAGTTGCGGGGATTCGTAATAATACAATAATGAGATAAGAACGGGAATAAGGATTTGAATATTTAAGCCTTTACGTCATATGGCGGTCATTAAAATTAATCAATACAATATGTATATCAAAGAGATATGAGTCGTTACATCCAAGCTATCACACCGAATATTTCCATGAATTACATTCGAGTTAAACAAAAATTGAAATATTTTTTTATTAGAAATTTTAGGACACATCTTTTATTCGAAGCTTAGAAAATTCATTAGCCTTAGTGAACATCTCATTTTCTCCAAGAATAAGTAAAAACCATATACACTCAATACTATAAAGATAAATACATTTCATTTGCGGTATTTATTTAAACCATAGAAACATTTAAACCAGATATATTGAATAATTCAGATGCCACATGTCAAGAGACATAATATTACTTTTCTATGTAGATTATTCATTATCCTTTCTCTTACATCTGTACTTTAGTATTTAGAAAAAGGCCAATTCGAAAATAGAATGAGGCTTACAAGGCAAAATGAGGGGGGAGATTCTTTGCGTTCTTTTCTCAATGAGCTGGAAATCATCAATGTCATCATCTTATGAGATACCTCTACAAATATGCACTGAAAACAGCCTTTCGACGTTTGGTAGGGAATGTACTTATTGTACATTTCTTTTTATCAGTTTTATTCATCAGTATAATCCATTTAGATGAGAAGGAGAAATACATAATTGAAAATAGGAATGTAGAAAGAACGCAAAGAGAGAAATATAAAATGTACCGACATTACTGTCAAAGGCAAATAATAGTAAATAAAATAACGCTAAAGTATTATAATAACTATCTCACAGAAGTAATACTAATTGTAACATATATTGGCCATAATATTTATAACTATATATTGAATTTTATGAGTTGTAGGAACGAATGAGGTTTACCACGGCAGAAGAAGAATAAGATACTTTGACTTTATATTTCTTATTGAGGTAGGATTTTGGGAGTGCCAAGATAAAGTAGAACAATGAAACCATGAAAAAAATTGTTCATATAATTCGAAGAGGTAATAGATTAAAAATTACTCATATGTCAAAAATTAACTTTATCACTGCCTGATTAAGACAAATATTATTCAATAGTTAGGTATAATAGGGGATACGGGAATAAGGTAATAGTAGGGGATACATTTTTCCTATGAAATTCCATAAGATATTTACATTTGTTATGAAGATGGATTAGCATTGATTTCTATGAAATAAATACCTTTGAGTCAAACCAGTGAGAAACTGAGAATCATGAGGGTGATAATGCAAGCTAACTCATCGTGAAAATTGTATGCTTTATTAAGAATAATTAATGTAATGCTAAATGTAACTTTGTGAAATTCATGACAATATACACGGTGTGTGTAAAGAATACTTCAGTTATCTTTTAGTACTTAGTAATGTTCTTATTATATCCCCCCAGTTTTGTTCATGGTGGCGACAATATGAAAAGTATTGAGGTATTAGTGATGCTTGATCATTATAATAATATCAACCGAAATTACAGCAAAATTTCGTGAACCTACAACTCTTAGCATTCTGGCTCGGTGGACGTTTAACTCAGTCTTTAAGCAAATTAAGTTACAGAGGTACTCAATGCTATTAATTTAGCATTAAGGTGAAATAAATGTGGAACTAAAAGATTCCCAGAGTACCACTCATTCTTCGGAACCTTTAAAATTAGCTAAATTAGCTTATAATTATGTAAATAATGAATACCAAGCTGAAGTTAGAAAGAAGAGATCATATGGTTCACAATTTCTATGGACATACTCTGTCTATTGCCTTACATTACCCAACTTAGATTGTATGTGAAATAGACCACAATATCCGTGTATTTCCTTGTTAGAATAATCATTCTTACCTTCCAATCCTATATAATTCCGGCTTGATAAGTATTAATGATATAAGTATAATAATCGGCTTGATAATGCACGAAGAACCCAGTATTCATTAATCTCACACCGGAAGTTCATCCATTCAGTTGCAATGGAATCTTAACACTACCGAGTTAAAGACATACGCAGAATTCCCCAGATTTAGTCCAGATCCATGTGAACACCTGCCTTCATAAGAACTCCAATTTAAGTAATAATTATTCAATCGATGACTATGCTCACTGCTACACTTCGCCATGCTTTTCGAAAAATCACCGATCATGGAGCTGAAACACACCTTTATCCAAAATGCACAAACACAACATGATATTTCACATACACTCACAGCACAAACTTAATGTGATTGATTTTTCATCAGATATCACTTTTTTAAGGCTTCTAAGACACATACCGATGGAAATACTTAAGGTTTTAAGTTCCTAGGTGTATGATCAATCTCTTCTTGAGGCAGCAGGTCTTGGCGTGTTTCCGCGCTTTTAAAGAGGATTATGGTCTACAAAATTCTGACAAACGAAACCTGCTCTTCACGTCATGTGGCCTTCGAACTTCTCAGTACTTTGTCTCGCGAAGTGGACTGTGTTCAAAATGGCACCGTTTACATTTTTCTGTGGGTTTCAAATTTAACAAAGGTGAAAAGGAGTTAGTGTAGACTGGATTCAGCTTTACATTCAGTGATATAATTGGAAAAAGTGTGAGTGGAAATAAAAGGATCATGGTGGCTGTGGTGCATTACTTAATCCGAGTATGGAGCACATGTAATGGCGTCGGTAACTTGAACATGTCCTTCGCGAATATTAAAATCGTTTGTGCGAGAGAAGATAATAAGTCTGTAGAAGGCCTCGTAGAGAAGTGAAGAAGCTTTAAAATCGGATTTCTTCGCAGCTGGACAAATAACGTAAGATGTACGGGCTTCGGAAGTGTGCTTTTAAATTTTCATGTATTCGGACGCAATAATCTGAATTAAAATTGAAAGGAACCAGAAGAATTCTCAATGGTAAGTTATTTATTGCAATATTATTGGGAAGATTAGTTGGAAGAATATCCAACGACGTGCTTATAGAGACAAGACGAATAGCGTTGGCCGTGCTGATTAGGGAATCCAAAAAGGGACTAATGATTCACTTTATTTGAAAACTTAGAATTAGTTTCATAGTTTTAATAATGAATACGCTGAGAATAACAATACAGTGTTAATGCCCAAAATGATTTCTCTGGATCATCTCGAATTGAAACATCTCGTATACGTTTTCCTGTGCTGCCCCATCATTTCTTTTTTTATTAATTCATCTTCAGTCCTTTTCCTTTCGGACTGTAAATTTATATTTTGGCGGTAGAAGTCGGTAGAAATTCTTTTATCACTAGCTTCAAAATACCTGATGAATCAGTAGTGAAAACGTGTGTAAAAGAGAGAGAAATATCGAGAGATTGCAGTAAAAACGATAAAACGGTAATAATTGATTTCAAATGCTGTATCTTTGCAATCTTTCGTGGAGTGATTAGGATTTAACAATATTTAAATCAATTTTATCGTAACTAATATTTCTATTGTAAAATAATATCGATTAAAATTTCGTAGACATTTTAAATATTTCATTACCTGCTATGAATCACATAGGAGATGGAAGATATTAAAATACAGCAACTAACCATATGTTTATTTATTAATTGCGTAGTCATTGCATTAATTCTTTTTAGATCACATTGCATAGTTTCATAATTTGAATGATTGGAATTCATTATGTTTCTCGTACCGTTGCTCATACCATAGGTTGAACGTAAGTCATAATTACGTCACAAGGAGCTATCAACTATTTTACGCCGATTTTAAGTACTAGGTTTTAGAGGATCGAAATGCATTCCAATAATTTTTAAATTAAACTTATAATATGTTTAAATAAATATATTTCTAATTTAATAACAATTTATTATTACTTATAAGTTACAACTTTCTCCGGCAGGGGGAAAAGTGGGAGGGGTGACAGTAAAAGTAACTGCGAGAATTAACAACCAATCAGATCTCACCGTTTCGTTGATCCGTTGATTTTTTAGGTTTAAACTTTAGTTGATCTAGAAACTTCGCCTGGTGCTGACATGCTGAAGAATTTTTACGAAAAAAAACCGTTAGAATTCAAATTTCTTGGAGGTTAGTAGATTCTATATCTAGTAATGTGTAGCATAAGTTAAGTTTTACATAGTAAGTTATCAAATTAGAACCTCTTAAATTATTTATAGTTAAATTAAGACTCCTTCAGACGTCAAGATTGCCGTGTGACTTCTCGGAGATTTCTTCAGTTTTGGTAAGTAACATATATTAATCTTGATTGAATTAATTCTGAGTGTAAAGACAATCATTGATGCTATAGTTTTTAAGTTGTTATTTTAGAGACAATCGTTAGTGTACATATTTTTATCGTTATGTAAGACTCTCACGATTGACTATAGATGATTTACTATCCCGATTATTCGTCTTCATGTTTTTCTTACTATCATTCATCAAATGAATTTACGATTCTCAACTTCTAGAGACTTTTTTGACTAAATCCCCAGGTAATCCTTCGATTTTTTCCGATATAACTTTTACTCCTCGGATATTCGCTATATTTAGGTTCAGAATAATTTTCGGAGATATTTTTACTAGAGTGGGTCGAAAATGTAGTCCACCGCCATCTTAACGTAACGTCCACCGCCATTTCCGTTACATTTGAATTTTAAATTTACTCAACATTCCTTAGCTACTTAAAGCAATTCCAATATTACTCTACTTTGATTAACGATTCGAATCCGGCCTGTATAAGTATTCTGTATTTAATTTCAATTTGGAACATTTTTTTATTAAATACGTAATTTAAACGGAAGTTAACATGAAAAGATGGCTGTTTTAGAATTTCTTTTTTTCATTTTTATCACTGATGAATATAGTATTGTGTTCGGTTTTTGCAGTTGTGAAAGAAATGGAGGGAAATGGATGGTCTTGAACCCGGAGCTATTACATACCGTGGGACTTCCTAGGGATTTCTTCAGTTATGGTAAGTAACATTAATTAATCTTATGTATATCACTTTTAGTCATCCTTCGTTTCGACTTTATAGTTAATTAGTGAGCTGTTGATTATTATTCACGTAACCATTGTTAGGTGTATTCTTAGGGAATATAGTTATTCGTGACGAGTGCTACTCTTATAAGGGTCATCGATTTCTACTACTACATTGCTCATCTTATATGATCATGAATACTTTTATTACTGAGCAATTAATTCCAGTTATGTCTAATTTTATCCAATTATATTTTATCCAATATATTATATACTGACGATATTTTAAACTTGAAGTCACTAGTCTCAAGTTCTAAGGACAATATCCGAAGAAAGTTTAAATTAATGCTTCTATAGCTTTCCGTGACCGGTTTAAACCTTTATTTATTGGCTGTTTAGATCCAGAATAGATTTAACTTTTATTTTTCTATTTTTAGCTTTTTCTGTCAACCGATATTTCGATGGAATTTTATGTTTGAATTTTGAAGTTTAACTTTGCGATTAGTTGTTAATTAAATCGATGTCATTATTTCTGTTTCTAAAATGTGATTCCAATTCCAGCCAAACCTGTACTTTATGTTTAATTTCAATTGAGAAATCAATTTCATGGAACTTGTTCTTTTAATCGTAGTTAAGATTGCTATAAATTACACATAATGGTCAAGAAGAGTTTCGCAAATTACAATTAAAAATTCAGTTGCGCCATGAAGTGGTAAATATCATTCTAATTTCCAGTAGAACTTATAGCGCAAGTCATATTTCTGCGACATTTAGAGATTATGAGTTGTGTTTTGAACCAAATATGTAACAAATTTTGCATTTTAATTTGAACATTAAAATTCGGAACAACTCTTAGCATATTTCTTTAGTTTTCAATTATTTTTCATTCATAATATTATATATAAGACGAATCTGATTTTTTAACTTTGAAGTTCTCACTTATTTAAATTCATAATAGCGTGAGTTTATTTTCAACGGATGGCTTAGACAGTTACAAGGAAGTCACTAAGAAGATTCTTATATCTGATATTTTGAGGAAATCTATTATGAAGTTTTCTTCGAGATAATGATTTTTGGGTGATGTTCAAGGTGTAATACAATACTTAACGATTCTCTTACCAGAAATTGGGTACTGAATTTCAATAGTTAACTTAATATTTACTGTTTTTAAAACAAATCTTTTATTGATTTACTAACACATCTTTATTATTCATATTTGTTTTGATCGAGTTTCCATACTCATCTCAGTTCAGAAAAAACGATAACTATAGTACGTACTCTAAGTATTCCTCTTTTTCTTTTTGCCTTTCATGCTTGTTAATCAACTTTATAAATTACGAATAAATCTACCGTAAGGATGTCTACCTGGAATTGGATATTTTTTAATTTGGTCTTAACCAAAATCCTGCTTATTTGAATTATCATCATTGGCCAATACTTCATCTAACAAATGTACAATACGGTATCACCTAAAATTAAATTCACTATTCATTAATAAATTAATCTTCTTTTTCTATTCCAGATCCAGATAGTAGCATGCTTTCCTCCTCGGCAATTGTTTTACTTCTAAGTTTCTTCTGCTTGATACGGAAGAAGTTGAGGATTACCGTAGAACCAAAATTGGTGAGTAATTCAAAAGCAATATATAATATTTTATTTACCGATTAATAATCTCTATTCTGTTTTTACATTAAATATATCTAGTATACATTCTGTATAAAATGTATTAATATTAAATTTAGAAAATCTGAGTAGGTTATCAGTGAAAACGAAGGGTTGCATTGGTCTCTTCTGTCCCCCACAACATTCTACTTATATCAATTCGTAGGAGACGAAGCGATTAAAAGGAGAGAACGGTTAACCAGCAAATAGTTTTCTGGCAAAAAAAATAATCCTAAATTATCTTTCGAATGAAGTTAATTAATATTTTCTAATTTCTGTCAAGAACAAGAAACGTCATTTTTGTTGAGATATTAATCTAAAAGTAATTTAGATAACGTTTAATTTCTGGTTATTAGCTCTCGATTATTTTATAATAAGCAGTGTAATGACAATCAATTTATGATGTCAATATTATAATAAGTAGCGTAATGACAATTTATGAGTTCAGTTTTCTGATGCATCAAGTGAATATCAACTCTCGTTACTGTCGATGATGAATTTCCTTATATATTCCTATTTAAGAAACTCAAATCGTGACATAAAATGTTTCCATGAATAATTAATTCGTTACGATCTTTTTAGATTGTTCCATCAAATTTTTAGCAGGAGAAATGTTTTGGTGTCCTTAGGATTTTCTTTTGTCTTGTTTATTTTGGACCCCTCGTAAGTCACTTTTCCTCTTATTCACTCCCTATTCGTCATAAGACACTTTCCTTTTTGCCTTTATTTACAATCAATGAAAATGAGAGGCAATGAAGTGTACACTGATATTTTTATTGACTTTGTTATCATCCAAGGACAGTTGGCTCTTCCTTTCTTTCACTGTAAAGACATTAGTCCCTCTTAAATAGCCGTGTTTTCACTGACCTTCGAGTGTACATCCAAGTCGGCTTTCTCCTAAATTACCGTAAATACTACATGTATTATTATTCTATTTTCTCCTCTAATGTGTCCATAAATATTTATTGTGTTTTAACTTAATATCGCTCATTTGTATCACTTGCAACCATGCTTAAATATACTGCAGGGAGTCTGAAAATTCATATTTAAGAGTGTGAATGTGCCGTGTTTATACTGGATGTTTTAGCGAGATTTTTCATTTCAACTAGAGTTCGAATCTTATTGACTAATGTCGGATTCGTATTGTGATATGGTGTGTCCGTTTGCTATTCGTTAAATTCGTAAACAGGAAGTTGATTATTTCGTCTCTAGCTTATTATCGTCAGCTAGTACAAACATTCAGAAATTTATAATCAGAAACTTTTAGATCAAATATTCTTTTGCGATTGTAGTCATTTTCGTGAGTTAACAAGTTTTGGTGAAGTAGATGGTTCGGAAAACATTTCAATCGTCGACATACTGATGGCCGTCTGGCACCAATTCCTAGAAACGACAGCTAACACCTTCTGGGAACATCCCTCCGAAACTCTTATCAATTAACAGCGGATTCCAATTTATTCTCTTTCAAATAATAGTATTCTTAAATTATATGTGCCATGCAAATTTCATTACGACCTAAAATTATATTGACTTAATACTTTTGTTAAGATTCTATTGTATTCTCACGCTTGTTTGACAGATGGTTAGCAATAATTGTTGATGGTTAACGAAATTCGGAGTACAATGTTTTCTTCGTAGTAATCTAACTTCACTAACTCCTCGCATTTTATGATGTAATACTCTCATTCACTAGATATTTATCGGCCTGAAGAATTCATACAGAAGAGAATTGGGTAACTCAAAGGATCGCGCACTACAGTAGATTATTTCATGAATTGTGTCCCTGAAGAGAAGTTCTGAAGGCTTTCGTGTAGATTCTGATTATTACTTACTGATGAGAAAGTAAAAATGTATAACATTGTAACAATTGTCGGTAAATGTTTAAAAGATTTGGGAGGATATGAAGGGAACTCTACCTATTAAAGAATTCGTTCTCTTTTTCCACAGGTAGATCCGTCATCATTAACTTCAAAACTACACGTGAGTACTCAGTTTCTTTTCTGTTCAGATGAACTTACATAGAGGATATTAATACAGGTTTTGTGCCTACAACAGCAGTTATTGTTACATTAAGCCTAAGCGACAGTTGCGATCTTTGATTTAAATATCCTCTGCATTTTATGTAAAGATGAGAATTTAACCATCAAGTTAACATTTAATTTACATTCAATAACTTTTTTTAACTTAAAACGTCAACGATGGATAATTGCAGCCATATCACAGTCAAATGCTGCAATGAATTTGACAACAGTTTGCAGTAGTTTTCTTAAGAAGTGCACCATAGATGTACTAACCACCTGCTCTGTAGGGGGCGTGGGGAAGGCATTCCCTACAAACCTAGCCTACTCTTAGGCCTACAGTCGCAGGCATCTATTTCAGGGGCCTTTCTTTCACCTTCTTCTGCAGGGGTGAGGTAACTAAGCACTCACTTCTCACCTGCTCGTTCTTTCTGTCTATGAGGTCGGAGCTTGTCCTTGAAGTTGTGGCAGGGGGCCCTCTAGGCATAGAGGTGAACCCTATAGCACGTCACAACGGCCTGGAGGGTCCACTTCTTAGGGTTTTTAGGGTTTCCCCCCCAATCCCCCCCTTCCCTCCCTCATCGGCGGAGTCATCGGAGAACCACCGTTAGCGACGGTGTGTCGCGCCCAGGAGTAAGTTTTGGTGTTGGTTAAAGTAAAGAGTGTGTGAGAAGAACCAGGAGGAATTTGTAAATGTTATAACGATTAAGGAAAGGTCAAGCAGCCAGTTAGGAATGCTGTTATCATTTCACAGGTTTTAATTTTCTTCTGGGTTTCGCGTTCACGAATCTTTTAAGATACAAACACATGGGAGAATTCAAACTATCAGTAATTTAAGATAATATTTTCAAGCGGAGCACTTGAGCAAATATGGAGATTGAGAAAATTGCTAGCATTTTGCACGATATCTGAATACACCGCATTTAAATCTTACTCAGATTTTACTAACCAATCTTAAGAAAATTATCAATTTCTGTTAAGAGAAAACAGGGATTCCATTCACATACTTTACGCGCAATTCATTTAGACTTCAGTCTTTTTAAAATTAAAAACTAAAATTAGACTTTATTTCGAAGTATTTATGAGACTTATAAAGTAAGAGTTGCATTTGGAAATTGAATTTTATCTCCGTTGTACGCACTACATGACAGCAAACTAGAAACCCAACTTGCCCAATTAAACAAATGCAGTTCATCTTCACTGTGAATTAATGGAATTACGGTTCTTTGGTACACTAGTTTATTGATTAAGAAAATGACACGTTCTTGAGGATCCGACTCTAATGATTAGCTAACCACCATTCTATTATAGCATTTAATTTTATTCATTACTTTCCTTCACATCGGAACAGTAAAGGACAAATAAGTATTGTTTAATGACTGTAATTAATTATTAAAAATGACGGTGGTTATTAAAAATGACGATGTATACCTTAACATCATTAATAAGGGATATAACTCATCTTAACTGACCGAGAGATTTAACAGCATGTTTACATAGAAAGACGAGACGCAATACAGCAATATTTCAGTTTACATAGTCTATATTCCAATTATTGTGGGATATTTCAAGTTTAATATCACAAGATTATAATCGTTTTTTTCCTTTACTTGAGTTATCTAGTTGGGTGAACCTTAATACTACCTAGAAAAAATTAGTCGGTGTTTTTAAATTCTGAATTTTTCCCAAAACTGAAGGAAAACAAGTCACTCATCATGGACAGATAGTTCTATAAGTTTCTGGCTATATTGAAATGTATTTACGGATTAAAACTACACCATAGCCATCAGAGTACTTAATCTAAATTTTTGTTTTTGAAAGATTGCTTCCTTCCAAATTAAGTGTTAGATGGAAGAAGAGACAACATTGTCTCAATCTCGCCCCGCAATAAAGACGTGTTATTATTATTATTATTATTATTATTATAACACTCTAAACTCTATTCGATTTCTATTCTAAATTACACGAGAAATTAATATTCCGAGAAACAAAATATTAAATTTAGAAAGATGAAGATTATATTTTGAAATGAAAATTAAATGAGAATCTATATCATGATCATCGGTTTCCAGCGACCGCTAATTTTGGTAAAATTTTACGGAAGACAAAAGATATATGGAATCTCAGCTGTAACAGATTTCTTAATGAGGTAACTATAATAGCATTTATGAATATGTATATATATATATATATATATATATATATATATATATATATATATATATATATACACGATGGCAATTATAAGTACCATAGAAAATTCCTTATTCCTAACTTAGTTAGTTAACTATATTTACTTTTAATGATCCTCTTAATGTTTATCAAGTTACATTCGAACATTTCCGGAAAAAGTCTTCTATCAAACTGTCACAACCAAAAATACACCTTTTGAATAATTTACAATGACTTTTAAACTTTTATTGAGAAAAGGATCCATGTTTTCACGCATTCTAATATATCTAATGCCATTGATGGCTGAAATCATAATAAAAATCACCTTCAAATGTGATTCTGAAGTACCATATTTCTTCATGCATAAATAAGTTTCGAATGATTTGGGGTCTAAAATCAGGGTTCGTCTTATAAAATTGTCGTAGATTTACGTTAAAAACTGCTACGGTATTCTAGGCAGACCACCGCGTGGTTGGACGTCGTTGATAATAATTTTTGCGTTATTTGTTTTTAGCGATTTTTTATTTGGTGTTATCCTCTCGAACTTATTAAACTACGCTTAGAGAGTTATTTACATTAGTTACTAGTTCTAAATTCAGGTCCTAAAATAAAGGATCACCTTATGAAAAGGAAATAATGCATATCGGGGATGGATAATTTCACAGCTCCTCCAAAAATCTATAAATCCAGTACAGTCGTTCAGGGTAGTCCTCACCTTATGATGTGAAATTGTTTTGATCACAAGTATATATCCCTTAAATAATATCCCTTTTATCCATTATATAATATCCTTTTTATCTGAACGTACTCTGTCCGGAGTATTGTTTGTTAAAGATTGCTTCCAATTGACTTTCAATAATCGGAAACGTAAATATTCCTTTAAAAATTATACATTAAATAAAAAATTAGGTTAATCTCGGAGAGCCGATAAGGTAACGCGTTCACCATTGGTGAAACGGTTCCATGGGGGAGCCAATGTGGAAATCGTCTCATTTGTCATAAATTCAGCTAGTTTGGTATGAATATAAACGACAAAATACAAAAATTATGAATTTTGCCAAAAAGAAAGAAGTTAACAAAAGCGATTGATGGTGGAAAATGTGATCAGTTGAATCAATTCCCTCTCTTGTTTAGTGTCATTTGTTAGAATGAAAGGTGCATATATATAAAGTATACCCAAGAATGCTTTCATGAAATATTGAGATGGGAAGGATTTCTAAAGAAAGTAATTGAAGGAAGAAGGGAAAAAGCAGAGGAGAGGAGAAAAGCATTAGGTGTTGGACGATTAAAGTGGCGGGATAAAGCAACAAGAAATTAAGGGAAGGGTGTTGATTTGGGAATTTTTGGGTACATGAATCTGCCATTAGCCACTCTTTATGGTAAACCATCAGTTTTAGGGCGTTCCAATCATTGTCCAGTAACAATTGCAATCATTCCTTCATGTTCATAGGCAGTAAAAACCAATAAGACACTTTTCAGGGGATTGAGTGAAAACGTGTTATAAGCAGGATAGCGTTTTAACTGGGATTTGGCAACTTTTTCTTGCTCATTGGAATGACCTTTGGGCCTTTGAGTAATATGCGATTATTTTTGTATTCGAGAAAGAGACCGTTCATTGACGTAGTCGGCTTGCCGATAGCTTTTCGACATCTTATGGATTATATGTATAAGGGGAAGTCAGCAAATATAATCAAATTTCTTATAAAATAAGCGATATACTCTTTGAATTCTAATCAAGCCAATCATGTAATTTTACGGAGAAGAAAGTTCGCAACACTATATTTTCTAGATGTTTATTTTCGAGGAATAGTTTCGCGTGCATGCTGAAAACATCAAACGAGGTATTAAATGCACATCAGAAAAGGTGCTTACAAATAAACTCGTGGAAACTGCGAAGTTGTTTACTCTCTTCTCCTTCATGGCTTTCCACAAGGGCACGCCTTATCATACTGATTTACGTTACTAGCTGAGGTGTCCATTGATTCTCAACGTAAAAATAGAATGAGGTCGTATTATATTGCAGTTAACATTCTTCTTTATTAAGATAATTTAACGTTACTCATATTAGCTTAAATAAATAGAACAGGTTATCCCGTACAAAAATTTTGAATCCTCTAAAGTTTCTCACAATTTAGATCCGAATTCTAACATAAGTAGAAATTGCCAAATAATTTTTAATAGAAATGCACGAAATTCATTCCTCTGCCAAACTTTATTTTAGCGTTTTCCGATGTTTGAAACTTTAATCTTCGTGACATTTAAAGATAAATCTTCTTCAGTAATACTGGATGAATCCGGCGTCGCTGATGCTTCCTTAAGTAGTTTACTTCGGAACCCAGAAGTACGCTGGATAGATACTGGCACCTTGAGGCAAGGGAACTCCACGTTGAAATTACCCCAGACACAAACTTCAATGCTTGAAAATCTATCGGGGAGAGCGCAAATTGAATTCCGTATGAAAATGCGACCGGGTTACCGTTTCGTGGGTGCATGAATAACTTTCTGGAAGGTACACGCACGTAATCAAGGAGGGCCAGAATTAGCATATTCACTAGGTGAGTTGAAGTAAGTTCGGGGATACCGCCAAACGACGTCGACGTTAACTTGTTAAAGGATTTGGACGTCTTTAACCTTCTCGCCGGAAGGACAGAAATCATTTTATCGGTCCGTTCTGAGAAGGAGCATCCTCATTTGGAATTGGCAGGAATCAACGGGATCTGGGGTACAATGTCATCAGAGAATTGGAAGGAGTCTGAAATGTCGAGGGGTTCGGAAAGCGTGAAAGTTTCAGCAAATACATCGGAAATCAGACTTCAGTCGGATAATTCATGCTTAAGAAACTTTATTTACCTTGTATATTCAAATAATATTCGATCTTACTTTAGAATCGACCCTTAAAATCGTGGTCAGAAAATCCGAAAATTTTTCCAGTAGGCATATCTGAATTTTTGGTATCTCCAAAACAATCGACCCTAAAATCGTGTGTTTTAACATATGTGCAGCCAAAAATAGCATATGTAAAACCTGACCTACTTCCTAGAAGCCAAAGCTTAGATAGAGTTATCTGTTTACAAATCCAGAGGAAGCAGGAAGAATTAAACAAAAGTTTTAGTTACGTCGACTTGGAACATTTCGCCACAGGTTGCTGTTATTATATCAGGCTTTGTCTTTAAAGCAGCACGTGATCAACAGAATTAATTAATGTATTTGTCCTCATTTTCTTTTCTTCACATACATGATTTTTTTCCTTAAACAGTAGTACCCGCATATAATTCGACCTCTTATTTTCAGCCTTGAAAATGAACTGAAAAATTCGACTTTTATTTTGGCATGCGTAGTATTCTAATTTTAGTTGGGTGAATCATCTATCGATATATGCAGGGCTGATGTGATATTAAGAGCTTTTCAAGAAACATTATACGAATTCTTGAATATGATATCATTGAGTAATTACTATTTTAATTACTATTTGAAAACTATGTTGTGTGCAAAATTAACAAGCCTTAGAATGATATAGATCTCAATCATCGCTATCAAAATACTCGGACATTTAAATGATATTAATAAAATAGTTTCAACTAGTCTCTTCATTTTCAGCCTGAAACAGTTTAAAATGTCTTTATTTGTTGTATACAGACTTATTAAAATGATGGCTTTGCAAGTAATGGATTTTTACGCTGAAAAAAACGCAGGTGACGGGATTTACCTACTTTGATAAGGGGACAGCCAAGCAAAAAAGTTTTTGCGAGAACCCACGATTCATATACAACAGCTGTAGGAAAATTCTTGTAATGCTGCTAGAAAGTAGGGCGTAGTTGAAATCCTTCTAACTTTTGAGTCCTAGGTTTTACCATATGTATGTTCTGTATTATCACATGATTTATGGCTTTTAAAATAAAAAACTTCACTAGCAGTTAATTCGAAACTTGAAATAAATCTAAAATAGTTCAAAATTTTGTTTTGATTACTTTGAAGCCGTTAGGTCATCAAGTGTTCTTTTGCGATAATTAGATAGAGTGAAGTCCCTCAGGTGATTTTCTTATCTTAAATTCTATCATATTATTATCTTAAAGTTATTACCTTAAAGGTAAAGTAATTATCTTGAAGTTAATTACACAAAAAATGTTGCAGAGACCTGCTAACCTCTGAAGAAATGCATCTCAATTTCTTTACTCGGCACAAAATCCACAGCACAGACGCTTCAAAATCAAGGAAGAGACTATTTTTTTCAGATACAAGTCCTGAAATATTGAAAGTACATTGAGGGGGGACCCTTATAAAATGATTGCGAATATTTCGATTCTATGGAGCTGTGACTTGTGATTTGAGATTATAACCAATCTCTCTAAAGTCTATCTCTCACATAAGCCACTTACATGGCGGCTATTCGAAAGCAACTGTTATAGTACTTGGATTCGTAGAGGTTAAGCCTTACGTGTATGGCCTTACGTTTTATTCATGTTAATTTTTCGATATGCTATATGATTTAGTGAGTAACAATCAGCATAATTCAATTTTTGATTTTGTCATTGTTTAATTGATTTTTTAATTTTCATTGTTTGTTTGATTGAATTCAATTTTTGAATTTGAAATTGATAAATTTAATTTATCATTTATTTCCCATGAAATAATGTGAAAATAATCTTAATTCTGAATAATCTGACTTAAGGGATCTAATTTGAGTGCATAATCGCCCAGATGTTGCCCGCAATCCTCTGTTTAGTCAATATTACTTGAGCTGTTAAAGCGTCAGATGAGTTACTGCATTCCAAATCCTGGATAGGAAATAGATGGATAACATCCGTGGAGAATGCTCAAATCACTACGTAACTTAGCAAAGAGCGAGAAAAATCTTTCCCCGCTCGATATCGTTTTAGAGTGAACAAAAACTTGGATATTTTGAAAATGCCGAGAGGCAATTAAGTTTCTTTGCGTGAAGGGAACAGTTTGTTACTCTTCAGCTGAAACCATTTGAGCGGGTAATTGTAACACGGAGTTTATCAATCAGTTCGAGGTTTATTATTAGAGCAAATGCTGAAAGTGTTCTCCCCTGCATGCAGGCGTGCCTCACAGGGCTTCGAATGAGCTTATTACATCCGTCAACAACTCGGCTGGGATACCACTATTCACTACTCCTAATTCGAGAACTCATCTGATGCTTTGTATGGAAGCCATCCTCTCCAGACGACATTCTTGGCGCAGCAGTTGGAGAGAGACTTACTTGATATGCAGCGCGTCAAGTATTATGCGATGGATTTTCGTTTACCACATCCTGAGCTAGTTTGCTGTTTCGCTCTCTACGTTGAATTTGGCAGTTTATGCAATGCCGGATATCTAAATTGAATCATCTCTTTATAACAGGAGTTGTGATCCGTTTTTTACTTTGGGACAAGAATGGATACCTGTTTCAAATCGTCACAGATTTATTCACGCGAAATTTACCATGGGGGGCGTCATTTAAAATCTATTCAGAAACAGATAGAAAATTGTTTAAGATAGGGAAGGGTGGAAAATGTAAATTATTTAGTAGTTTTAGAAACTCCACAAGTAAAAATCTAAATTGACAATTAGATTTGACGAATGCCTGAAGACAATGACTTCTTCATCTATATTATTTCAGAGTTATGAAATTGCAAACTTTTGCGTTGTTTTCAATTTGAAGTCACCTCTTAAATATGAGACGCATTTCATTTAGTTTAAAATCTTATAAAGTGAATAAAGGATTTAAGGAAAAGTATCAAATCAATGCTTTAACATACTAATCCGTTGATTAATGGACTTTTACACCCTTCGGAGCTCATTGAATCCGAAAATATTGAAATTCGAAAGAACTGCTACATTACGTCTACGTCCATTATCGGATTGTGGATGGGGTAAGAATACATTCCCTTAATCAAGAGAAATGAGTACTATACATTTTCGTCACCAGAATAATACGCTGTTCCGCGATTTAGACACCCTAGTTATAAGAGCGAAAGGAATAATGAAGAAAAAAAATCGGTAAAGCCATGTATATGGAAAGATGAATGTTTCGTTTCAAACGATAGCTCAAAATTTCTTGGAATATTAATTAATCTTACTTGTTTTCATCTATAAAAAATCATGAGGTACGAGACTCAACTAATCATTCTCAGTCAATGTCTTGCCTTATTCATTATATCGTATGCATCTCGCTTGATTAAAATTTATGGCCCGGACTCTTCACATTAGGAAAACACTTTCCCCTCAGCCCTTGTCCGAAAAAGCTCTTTTTTTCATACGTAAAGTACCGAATGAAAAAATTCTAAAACGCTTTTGGAAAATGACGCCTCCGTATGATTGGAGGAAAACATAATTTCCGCGGGAAACGAGAGGAAAATATTTCGTGGGAAAAACAACGGACGCTCAGTGGGGCGTATGATGTCATTAAGATTTATCCATTACATTTAATATCAAAATATATTCCAAGGGGAGCCGAATTTTTTTAAAGGGGGAGAACCAACTTGTCCCTCTCAGTGGGGATGGTCAAATTAAAAATTCTAATTGACTCGAAGATTGACTGAACCCCATGGCGGGGGTGCGTCACGCCTCAGCGTGGGGATGATCAAGCTCCGGTGGGTTCAGCCATGGATGTTACGGGAGGGAAAAGCGTATTTGTTTTGATAATAGAATCGAGGCTTTGCGGAGGGGCTGATGGATAATAGTGGCCGATGGATGCGGTACTTCGGGGAGTCGCATTAGAGAGATCCGACGAGATGAGAGTGGGTCCGCCAAGAAAGTTTCCATGGGTAAAATTCTCCCGGAGGAAGGCTTAGTTCAGAGGTGGGGAATTGTTTTTTGTTGAAAGAGCGCATAAATTATTCGTCCTCGTAAGAAACCATTAGGCTGCGTATGAAACCATCAGAACGCACATGTGTAGCGTGTTGCCTGCACTCGAATATTCGAACACCCAAATTTTATACAACATATATATACGAAGGAAAACGACTTGAGTCGTTAGGTAAATCTTAGACGACTATTTTTAATTTTGCTTTCAATTGAAGTGGAAAAAGATAAGGGAATCAAAGGGGCAATAAAGGGGAAATAAGGGGCATTTTTGTGGGAAGTGAAGAGCTGAACTCTCGTAAAGGCTGCATACTACTTGGAAGAGGTGAGCTATTGCATATGGTTTTGTAGTAGAGTTGCCTATTCTTCAGGAATTTGATAATAACTTTCGAAATTTCCGATTTCCGGACCGAGGAGTTTTTCTCCCGCTTTGCTCAAGATTTTCTAACTCTCCGCGACTTATTTTTGTCTACATTTTAATATCAGAAGTTCTTTTGTGCAATTTGAAATATAATCCATCTTTTTTAAGATAATTGGAAACACTTTGGAAGTTTCTAGAGCTAAGGAGGCCATCTGCTAATATCTATAATTCTGGTGCAGAACTCGCGATTTACTTTCCGGAATTACATCTTCCGTTTGAGCTAGTTCAGTTGTGATCAAGTTGGACATTTACACCTTTCTTCAACGAAGAATATACATTCTGCGCTAGTTAAAATTGTGATTTCAACTGTCTCCCAGAATTCCCCGGAGCTTCATATTCTCGAAATTGACAGCTCCCGGAAATAAGTCTTTGGAAGGTGGCAACCCTACTTGAAAGGTATAGGTTTCCACCTATGATTTAGACCAGGGTTCATCACCTTTTTCAGTGGAAGACAGCATATAACATACTTACATATGTATACTATCAAAAGTAAGTAAGTACCCTTCGGCTATTTAAAAAACACACATGGGATGCATTAGAGTTGCTTATTGCCAACATCCAAATTATTTAACATCAAACTTCTACATTAGAGATGGGCTCCCGGATATCTATGCAAGCAACGCGTCAGATTTTGTCGAAAGCGGTCCCAGGTTCGATTTTCTGGTGGGAGCTTGCGTGGTAAATGATCTCAGATATTGAAGTACTTCTTATGGTAATACTAATTCTACAATAGAATCGAATTCACCCGCTAAGAGAATCAGATACAGAACATCTATCATTTCATTATTTTCACTTGAGATCACATTAGAAAACGAAATAATTCATTTAAAGGTGTTTTTAAAATGAAGTGAAGAAAAGCCCGTGTTGAACCATAGCGATAAGGCCGCGTGCGAACTGGAGGTCGCAGATTCCCCACCTCTAGCTTAGACCAAGGGACGATTCATGAGGGCGTGGGCAGAAGCAATGTGTTATTCCCTCTCTGGGTTCATCTTCCCTCCCCCAGCTGATTTCGGAAAAGAGCGCGATGCATTCGTCTAAAGCGGCTGTCTCTTTATTTTTATCGCCGGGGCTGCACCCTAATTTTTTAACGTGAACGAAACACGTCGATCTCTCGACTTGGCTCGCACATCGATCCTTCTTCCTCGCACTTGGGAGTACCCTGAGAGTGCATACGCATTTCTTAGTGCGCGATTACTCCGGAGAGTCCCAAAGGCGGACGTTTAATGTAAATGGTTTTCGCGGAGATGAAGAAGAAGCTGGATGGAGTTGTGACAAATCGTGCCGTCCATTCTCCCAATTTACCATTCGATCTTTCAAGTGACCCTACTGAAATACCTGATTTGAATGTGGTTCAAGCGTTACATTTAATCGCATGCATTGAAAAGTTGATTGATTAAATTCCCTTCACACACGGTTTTGTGGCAAAAGAATTTCAGGTATAATTAAATTAGAAAATATGCTCTCGTAAGTATCTCTAGATCCACCATTTCCAGATTCTTCAATACCAAGAGTTCACTGATATTCCAAATATCGCGTTTTAGGTAAAGCTGCGACTCCTATACAATCTTCTATTTTTTTCTGTTTCTTTCACCTTAAGTGAAGGAAAATTTACCTTGACTGATTGCGTTAGCTTCGATTTCTTTAATGAATGATCACTAGGATTATTCTTACGGCGTCAAAGGAGAAGTTTCTCTTGCTAGAAAAAATTGAATTTTAATCCCTATAATAGATGTTCATAAACGTCATATTACACTAAAATAAAAACATTGCACGATTGATAAGGAAGTAAAATAGGGAAGAAATTCCACATATTTATGATTAAGATTTGAAAGTTAGATGTGCTTGGATGTGCATATATACATGTCGAAATACTAAATAATCATTGAAAGAAGTCTTTGAAATATTGAGCATAAAATAAATATAAATGTGATTACATAAAATAAATATGAATGTGAATACATAAACATGTATTTTGACATTAGTATCGAACTCCATTAAGCTCGAGTAGTTTTATAATCTATTGAAAGAGACTAGTAAAACTGGAGCAGAAGACATACTAAGAGTTAAGCCAAAAAGTTATTAAAAACAGGGACAGGTAAGTACAGCCGTAATGCTTTCATAATGACCTATCGTAGAAATTAACAACATTCACGGAAAAAAGAGATCACCTTCTCAAGACTGTACTTTGAGGCGCTATGATACCAAATAGTATTTGGAGAAGCTTTACAAAGTTCCTTAAGACAAAGATAAGATAGACTCTGTAATGGAATCCAGATATTTCACCCGATGGCGCAGAGGTAAAAACTGTTGCGTTAATGTGCTTTCCGATACCAGGATATGATGTTTTCTCCCACAGATCCGAAAATGTATCTAAGGGATAAGTAGATGGAACGTAAACGTATTTACAGACGCAAATTTGCGTGAAAGGTGGATGATAAATTTACTTTATCATCGTTAGATATGTTCTAATATTTTTATCATTATCAATTTTCTAACACATCTGGTGTCATTGCGTAGTTATATCACAGTTGATTTCGTATTTTCTCAGTGATTTAATAATTTGATAATGGGTTGTAATTCTTATTGAATGTTCATTTTACATCGATGAACGGAGAAGTTTTCGCAGATCTTCCTTCGCATATCAAAAGATTTCAAGAATGTCGGAGGATTTAATGAATTCAAAATTATGATCCTAATTGCTTTGTTAATAATTCAGTGATAATGGACTAGCTGTTTGATAAACACAAGATTGATGTGAATTTCAGAAACCTCTGGGTGTACCGTAGGCAAGATTTCCGTAGTCCGCCCTTAGTAAGAATTTAATTCCATATTTTAAAAAACACATTAGAGTTACGCAAATTAACTGAAACGGTGACGTTTTTATACTCATAATAATACTGCGAAAAGAAAACTCCATTATGAAAAATTTACTTAACTAAAATATTCATATTATTTTAAGATCACATATTTTTATTACTATGCTACCTTCGCTTTGAAATTCTATTTCCCTATAAAACTTACTTGAATTTTGGATATAAGAAACTTGAAAAACTTGAAACTTAGAAAAATTTGGCGGCTATTCCTATTTAATTTCTTGAATTTTCCACAAATACATCTGATTGCAGTCACCTTATACGAGGTGTAGGTAAATTCAGAGATGTAGAACCAATCGTAATGTTTAAACGTTTAGTAAATAAACTTAACTTAAACTTTTAGAGGTAGATAATAAAAGAAGTAGTAAACAGTATGAGAGAAAAAAATCGCGAGGTGTATAAGATGGATGAAAATTAAAATTAAAAGCGAATGGTGGTGTTTTCCTCGGTAAACACTATGGGCGATTGCCGCAAGTCTCTGCGAGGCGACACGTGGGTTCCGAAAAAGAAATAAGCAAGGATGAGTTCCAGCGCTTGCCATCAAGTCTTCTATTTTCGGCGAAGGGCAAGAAATGTAAATTGCTGCAAGTGGCGTGGGCAAGGACGGAGCGTATGGGAAAGATATTTACGTACACGAGAGAATGGAAGACGGGAAGCAGTAAGAAGGGCACTAAGAGAAATGGGAAGAGTCCTCGTTGAATGGGAATCGAGAGAAATTGGATTTCATTAGGTTAGGCGGGAGTTAATTTAATCCCGCTAGTATCTGTGTGGGGAGGGGACGGGCTGAGACAGTGGCGGAGGGAGGGATCCGGCGTGGGTCGGATTTGATTGGATGACGTGGATATGTTTGAAGGATTCTTGGATGAATTGAGAGCCTTAACGTGGTGGTTCATTTTTTCAGAGGAAGGAGTCGCTACAAGGAAGAATATTAAAGGAGTACCGTGGAGGCAATTCTTCCTACTTCTCGCAAGGAAGGGTTTTTCAGAGACGGATTCTGGGTCCCGAGCGAGGAATTTTATAAATGCTCGCCGAGTAGAAATGTCTTTTTATAAATTCCGTGCGATGGGATCGGTCTTTTCGGAATACTGATTCTTCATGCTGACGATAGCAATTGATGTTTGACTGGATGGAAGTCAATGAAATCTTATTAGGAGAGGAGGAAGGTAAAGGGAGTTTTTAAGGTATCAATTTTTTTAAAATTCCGCTGCCGTTCGTCGTCTTTAATGATTTTCGATTGGATAAGAGCATTTCTGTGCGTGGGTTTGGATGGGTATTGTTTGAGTTGCGCTTGATGAGGAACGTTGGTTCCCGCGTGGAAATGCTGATCTAAGAATACTCCATGCTCTGTTGAAAAAAGAACAATATTTTAATAAAGTACGACAGCCGAATTAATTTAGCTAAATTAAACCATGTTAGTTGAATGGTCATCATCATCACCATTTCATTTTGCTAACATCATCTTTTCATCATCACATCAGCAATTTGCACAATCATATAAATAACCTATTTAAAAAATTATGTTTAATCGTTTATTATCATTACTACACTATTATTCACAAAAAATGCTGCTTGGATATTGTTAGTATGAAGGATAAGTAGAAATGAACAAATATGTGATGTAAAACCCTATGAATCTCTCAACATAACATGAGAGTAATTTTCATATAAAGATAAAAAGTTTAAAATGATCAATTTTATTCGATACATTGTTGTGCTGGATACAATAGAACTGATTATACTACATAATAAGAATAAGTTTCTGGACACTTGCTAAGAATTAGGTTTTTTACGATATTTGTCATGTCGACGGTGAGGAATAATTGAAGAGTAAAATTACATCAGAAATTATTGTAATTCGCTGCAACCGAAATACTCTGTTTATAAAAGAGATGTATTTCATAACATTTGAGGCATAAAATTCCGCCAAACAACAAAAAATCGCTAATCTATCTGGTAAAAACTTTGTATCTAACAAAACTTTATTTTAAAGATACCTTTCTGATTATCATAAGTTTAAGAGTTGATTTTGTAGCTGAAAATAATTCTTCATTGATTTTATTTGATTTACCAGTTGGTTGATAGTTGGTTGGCGACAGTGACATCTGGAATATTTTTTAAATTTTCATTTAGTAATATTTTATTTTATTTGCAGTCCATTTAATTTTAGTTGTAATTAAGTTAAATTAGGGGATCGCACGTAAAAGTAGCACGATACGTCTTTGTAATCGCTTCCTTACCACAAAAAAAGCCATTTCAGTAGCCATAGAATTAAAAAAGAATTCTGGAGTGGTTAAATATGTAAATAAAAAGGATATTGAACGAGATCATGAATTAACATGCATTAACCGGTTCTATTTTCATTGATAAGATAGCTGATTAAAACTTACAAAAAGTTGAGGTGAATTGCAATTTTCCTTATTCTCGTTACAATATTTTCCTTACATTCGTAGAAATAAAGATCACGCATTGTGAGAAGAGCACGCAGTTAAGAAAGCTTTCCAGACGTGATTTGCACCTCTTCTTTTGCCTTTCTAAAACGGCACCTTGAATCATTCACGCATCTTTTATTATTCCCGCAAGTCGGCCAATTAAATAAGTTAAGAGACTTCGCGAAAAAACGACCTCTGTTCCGCCACGCGAACGCTCCATCCTCGAAGAGCATTTGGAGAAAAAATTGGGGAAGTAAAAGTTGGGAATAGCCGCTGGAGATGAGGCAGTTGTTGAAGATAGACGTGGTAGAGACTCCGAAATCCTCTGCGGAAAGGAACTGAGGTGGGGAACTCCCGAGAGAGGCTCCCGCATCCGACTCTACCTTAACCCGACCCCGTTATCAATCCCTCAAATACTCTTTCCACGTCCGGCAGCCCCCCGACCCATCTGCACCGCTTTCCCATAAGGACAAACGAGAGGGCAAAGGAGAGGGCGTGCGTCGGCGCGTTTTGTTGGCGTGATGAGGGTTCGGCGGGATGAAGACGTGGCAGAGTCTTAACGACGGAACTTACGACCGATGAACCCTTTGAGGACTGAACGATTCCCCTTAATTAATTCGGTAGCGGTATTTTTTCTCCGATACAATCGGATCGAGAAATTGCGGGAAATATACGCTCTTGATTAATGCTGAAAGTAGGACCACAGGAATCAACCTTCTTCACTTCATCCTTTCTCACGAGAAACAATGAAATATCCAAGTCAAGGGAAAAACCTAATTTCTCAATCGGTAATGAAAAAGAAATACTTTGTTACAATTATTACGAAGACCGGGCCTTGTCCTGTTACTAAAATTTTGTAATTTATTTATGCGGATAAGGAAATACAGTAAAACCGGTTAAAGGCGCTTTACTGGGGGAACTTAAAATTCGAGTTATAAGCGGGATATCGCTATGACCGAGATATTACAAATTTTGTCTTCTGCACTACCAAACATAAAGGTTTTTTGGATCTTTATTTTGTAAATAAGTGCCTCGAACTTTTGAAACAAAAGGAATCTTCTTTGGCTTGTTTCATCTGCGACAACTGTAGCTATCTATTGAGTCCACGAACTATTTTTGTGTAATACTAGCTATCTTCTTATCTAATTTTTAAGAATTGTCTTCTTTACCTTCAAAGAGAGCGTTTGCTTTGTTTCTAAATTCAATTCATTTTTACTCTACATTGAAGCAATTTTCAGTCGGAAAGACAATGGAGGAATAACAATACAAACAGAATTCGGTCCTTCGGCGAGACGGAGGATCGACTATTGCGGGTTGCAGCGCATCTGGGGACGGAAAAAATTATGTGCGGGTAGCAGAACATCTTCGGAGATATTATTACCATGAAAGAGACTAGGAGTGAGAAAGAACTGTGTATTGATCGAGAGCGTTTTAAGCGGATTTAACCTAATTTGCGCCTTCTGTTCATCCTTTTGTTTTAAGATGTTTCTACTTCTTAAAGACATTCCATTATCCGGTCGTATGCTCTAAGCACTAAATTACTGTACTGACATGAACAAACGGATTGCATTTCGCCCTAGTTGTATTTTTGCCTTTTTAATTAGAGTTCTGAAAGCTTGAATGAATTTATTTATTTTTCATCTTCATTTACATATGTACCCTACAAGCTTCCGTTCGGCGTGTGGCAGGGGAAATGTATAAATGAATTTTTGATAGTGGATGGTAAGCTGTGGTCGGACTTTCTTGTCCTAAATTCGCCCAAGGAAGAGATTTTTATTTTTCTCTGTATATTGTATATTGATAGGAATATTGTTATTGTCCCTTTAGGCGAAGTTTGGCGTGTTCGGCCTTTCCTGTGCCCAACCTTACATATCAGAGGAAAATAACTAAATTATCACGTATGTTTCTACCTTACGCTAATGAAAGGTTTGCAAACCTATGGCACACGTACTCAAAGTGGCATGCGAGAGAATTTCCCTGACATGTAGAACTCTGGCCGCACCATAAATCATATTTATTCTTTGCTAGTGGAGTTTGTTCATTAGTAATGATAGCTAATGATTATTTTCATCGATTACGTACAACATCTTAATCCCATCGCTGATATAATATAGGTGATATCTGTATTTCACTCTATGGTTTTGCACCTTTTGGACAAGCAAGACCTTTATATTCATCAAATTCGGCTCTCATGTTACAGAAGGTTCGCCGTCCATGCATTAGAGCTATGATTACTGAAATATCAAGCACTACAAATATTTAAGACTGCCCCTGAATTAGTTCCTTTGACGTTAGAAAGGCCACAATAAACTTCGTGAAAGCTACATGCGGCTCATGTCGAGTACTTTTGACCTGGAATCTAGGGGTACAAGTAGTTGATGTTGAAGGGGTACTTTCATATCATGGCCAATAATCCTCAGCCTTTTTAATGACTCTCTTTCATCCGTAACGGCCCCTGATGAAACAATTCCACGATAAAACTTGATTTCTATAGATCCCTTCTCTTTCCTCTCATTCTTTCTCCCTAAGGGAAAAAGGACAAAGAAACGTGGAGTATGCCTCCCCGAAAAATATCCTCTCCCAAACACTACAGCGTATCCATCCCACTTTTTTACCTCACACCCCCGTTCTCGAGAAGGGATATATACCTTCGTTTCCTATCACGGAGAGCGTGCTCGTGGACAAAGAAAGGGCTTAAGGGAGTAGCCTTCTCTTTCTCCTCGATGTCTCACAAGGAGGGCTTTTTAGACAGTCTGACCACGTACAAACTGTGCCCTTCTGGACTTGAAGAAAGTGGATGAGAAGGAAACAGACCGCCTCTTTAATTGTTACTCTTCTTCTGAACGTGGAAGTGCCTCAAGTTCCTCCCACTCCAACCGAAAGATCTTTACCGAAAGAGTTGTGAGGGAGATTCCTTTTTTGTCTCCTTCTTTCATCCTTATGTGCCGTCTCCTTTCTCTTTATCGGGGATTTCTCGGATGATTCCGCGTTTTTCCGAGGGTCAAGTTGGGTGAGAGTTTTCAAGTATTAACGCTTCCCAGAGGAAATGTTTGGGTTGTGATTGCCGCGCGGAAAATTTACATCTTGATTGTTATTCCTTTCCGAGATCGGCAGCCGATCTTCATCATTGGATAACTTCGTTATCTGTTGCTCGGCAACTTCCTCTTTTCGGATGTGTTATGCAAATTTCCGTGTTTCTTCGCCTATGTTCCGCTTTAGTTTCTCGGAAATCAAGAATAGAGACGAGATTTCGGCTTTTAAGATCACTAATGTGGTTATCTTGCCTAGGAAGGAGTTGAAAGGACTTCAGGTGAATGATGAAATGACGTTTTATATCGGCGAATTTGAAATTGAAATGTATCTTCTTCCATCTTACCTATAGTCGATATTAATAAATATAAAGAGGATTAGATTTATTTAGAAATAGAGTAAGAAATATAATTGGATTTTTGTGGATACAAATATAGCTTCATGAAACCCATATATAAGTATGCACAGCAGTAAAATAACTTGCGCACAGTAGCTGAAGGATTCCATAATAGAAAATTTTCCTCAAGTCAAAAAATAATAATATAAAATATAGTGAAACACGAATTAATGGGTGATAGAAAATACTGTAGAGAACACTCTCTCGTTACATCAGGACAGTTTCAATCAGATATTTCAATAAAGAAATAGTAATTGCATTATCAAATGCTTTTGAGATCAAGTTAAAAATAACATGGACGAGTTAAAGCTTGGTATTTCAGAAGATTAAGTTTCTTCATTGTCCTCTTTACCACGGATGGGAATACATTGTAATCAGTTACGTATATTTTTGGGAAAATTCTGATTATACTATGATTTATTCGGTTTGAGGCAGCTTGTTCAATCAGGATCATACTAGGTTTTCTCTTATTCCGTGATCTTGCTAATCAATTTGGGGATATATTACAATTCCTTTTCGGAAAATCTGGTTTCCTGCCGTGAGCGTTTTATGTTGTTCCACCAAATATGGCATAATAAGTATATTATGTTATTTAAGAAAACTTCAATCATGTCTAAGAAATTTGTTAACTTGCAAATTTACTTTTCTTGTTGCCCATTAAAAAAAAATTCTTAGAATATTTTCAATCAACTTATTTACTTGGTCATAAGCTGTGAGCAAAACTCTCTTACCTTTACATCTACTTAATTAACTTTTGATGCCAACCCTTAAGCGCAGTAATTCATACCTAACCTTTCGTCCAACGTTTCAATCGCATTTTACCAGCTATGTAACTACTAAAATCTTCCATCCTCTTCCTTCAATGTGATTTCAAAATCTCACTACAGGAGTTTTTCCATTCCCATCTCAACCGCAAGATTCGCTGTAAAGTTTGCTTTTGCGTCACTGAAAGATTTCAAAGAAACTTTCCCAAACTCGGAGAATTCACTTCGGAGAATTGCTCGCGTTGATTGCGATGGAAAGATGAATCGTTGTGGTTACTCTGAAATAACGATGGGCGGCGATTACTTAAGCGACGGTTGGCTAGCGACAGCTGTGGAATTGCTAAGTGATGCTACAAGGCAAGTTTCCCAACTGAAACTCTATATTTTATGTAAACGTTGACACATTTCCGTGTATAAAAAATTTTAGGACATTTTTTTGTGTATGGAAGGATCCGTTATGAAAATAAACAGTTGCACGTCTTGAGTTAAGAGTGCTTCCGAACGATCGGAAAACGTGCGACTTTCCCAAAGTGTTGATATCACATCTGAAAAATCATTTCTTGGTCAGTGATTAGTTAAAAATGATGGAACAATTGTGAACGCGATCAAGGATATTACCAAAATACCTTAATTAATTAATGATTCGACTTAGAAAGTTATAACTTCATAAAAAGATTAATATATTTCAGTATTACTGAATTAATCGTGAATATTCTCATACACACAATTTTAAAAAGTCGTAATTTTTCTCCTAATCTTGAATAATATTAAAATTTTTATTAATAAATGATTTGGAATCATAGGAAAGTTTAAAAATACGTTGCAAATCTGTAATTGGCTGTCCTCGAGGAGAGGTATCTTTTCTGTTGTCGGGTTCTCTCCATTTATTACAAAGACTATCTTTTTAAAAATTATTATAATTATTTAGAAATATTAAATTAAGTATGTTCGGAAGCATATCATTAGGTACTGGGCGCCTTCTTAGCTTTTCGTTCTCTAGTTCGTTTTTCGCTTGTTTGATCTCCAACTATTTCTTGATAAAGTTGAAATGCTTCAGTTTGAAATTTCCAATTTAATGTCTGATATTTCCTATTATGATTTATTTTTGATTACACTGTTCATTTCGCCTTTTATCTGTTAAGGATTGGAATTTATAATTCACATTATTTAGTAGCAGTCGTTGCAGCTAAATAATCTAAGCACCCATGGTAATGTACTTTCCGCCAAGATATTAAAACATGAAAAATTAGAGAGAATTATGTTCTGGTTATATGAATGCTATTTATGTTCCATTGAACTCAGCCAATTTTATCAACTTCAACTAATTTTATCTCCTTCCTGAAATCAGCCTCGCCGCCACCTTTTAAGGAGAAATCCATTGCATTTCAAGTTTTGATATATCAGGTATCTTTAAACAGACATTATGTACCTTTAAGTCCATAAAAACAGAATTTAACTGGTCTTTGGGTTAACGCATGAGTCCAATGCAAGTCTAACGACATTCTTCCCAAGTCCAAGTGGCCGTAAGAGCTGTCTTTTCTCGGTCACTCTTCTTCATTAGGATTTAATGGATCCACTTGTCAAATCAAGGGTCGTGAAACACTCAGCTTTCTGGAGTTGATCGAGGATTTCTGTAGTGTTTGAGAAACGGAAGACGTCACCCACTGGCGTTACGTCACTGGGTCAGCGCAATTCGACTACTACACCGCGTTTTTTTTTTTTTAACGTGAGTCCATTTTCTAGGGAACTCCTAGACTCGGAGGATTCCACGTCCTCTTCCTCGGTGCAGTAATTCCTTCCTCAAGCATCTTCCGAGTTTGCTCGTTTGCAACGTCCTTAAACGCCTCGGAAGTGCGGACTCAAGAGCGTTAATAGCTCTCTTTTGGAGTAGGAATTCGGAGGAATGGAAATCTCATTGAATTCCGTGCAAGGTAAACTTCCCTATGAATATTTGAAATTGAATTGAAACGTTCCCTCTGAAAGCCTTTTTCCAGCAGCTGTAACTATTTCCATTGAAATTTCGCTTTAAGTTATGGAAGTACGTAACATTAAAGAGAGATATCTTCGGTATCATAGCATTAATAAATTGAGCTTCTTGTGAGATTTGCTGACAGGGTTGCCTTCTGGATATGAGAAGCCCTCCGCCTGAAAGAAAGTATGCACAAAGTCAAAGCCCAAAGAACGTGAAGGAAACTGATGAAACCCGATTAACCTATTTATTCTATAAATATATTTAGGCAATATTTATGTAAATATTTTTATGAACAAATAAACCACTATATAATTTATAACAGTACAGATTTAAATGTATGGTTACACACTTAAAAATAATTATATTGTCATTTTTGAGCATAAAACATTTCTCACCAGCAACATTTATTCCAGTACAATAGCCAAATTATCAAACGGGCTCTTTGATACTATTTAGGCAATCATAAATAGACATTGATTGTTAGCAAATTAAGGTTTGGATTTTAAATGAAAGCTATACTTTATCACCTAAAACTCTTCCATTCTATTTGCTTGTATTTGAATCATAATGAGAAAAATATGAATCTTTAATGGAGTGATCTTTTCCTAGTTACATCATGAACGCCTATAAATTAGACTTACCTGGCAACTGGAAATTTTTTTTATGACAAATTCGCTCAAGATTAGGAGATAAACATTTCTTGCAGATCGTGTAGTTTATGAGCGATCCTTCATGCAGATGCTGTTTATGTTGATGATTATCATTGTTATTGAGAAAGATGGAAGGAGTGGAAGTGTTAGACCGTAATGAATCGTAGCTCTACGAATTCCCTGGAACAGACAGACTTCACTGAAGTGTATAGACACTTTTTCATATTACATTCTTCAACATTTTTCAATACTCAATATCACAAGATAGTAAATATAGAAATGTCTAACTGTGAATTGTTCTCTCTGATGTCCATCTTGGATCTTATCCCATCAACTATTAGCTAAAAAAAGCCTTGGAAAGGGAATGAGGCTCACTAGACAAGATGGGGAGTGAGGTCGGTTAGTTTCCTCACCTATATTAGCTTCCACGCCAATCCAGAAGGCTAAAATGAAATTAGTACAGAATAATGATCCTCTTAATACGTAGTTTTCATGACGTATAATAACGAGGTGAATTTCATCTCCCAGCATCTCTTATGTGCCATTAGGTAATACATTATCACAGATATAAAGAATACTGAGACAGAAGAAAATAAAATATATGCATAGCTTTCTTAATCTTGTTCCAAAAGAGAAAATAAATTCCATTCATCAAGATTGAGAGACGATACCATAAAAATAGTGGAATAAAGAATTGAAATAGGTAAATCCAAAAAAAAAATGAGGATTATACAACGATTACAGAATACCTGAGCCCTTCGCGAAATTTGGCCCCTTTTCCATACACCTTTAAACACATTCTATGTATTAAAGTATTCAAAATAAGAGAAAGGCTACACTTTGTTATGATGAATGCGATTTTCGGATTAAGCAAGGCTTGAATATAGTTTTGGAAGAGACCTGACGGTCATAATAATCTGTATCTCTTTGGATCACGCCTCTCGGAATGCGGCATCCGTCCGAATAAAATAAATGAAAAGAGCTTTATTTCTCCCGTGTACTTCTTTGGAGAAAGTCTCTAAAGATATGAGATGGAATTCGGAGTTTTTCTTTCACAAAGGAAAGGAAAAGGTGAAAGACACCACTGATTTATACGGAATAAAATTTATCCCTCTCGTGTTCCGTACTCATCCGCGTTCATCGGAATTTTATGTTCCGTAAATCTTTGTCGCACAGGTAATTTATCTCTTCGACAGAATATTTTTCTTTTTAATGAGATAGATGATGAATGGGTAGTCACTCAATCTTTTTCACTACGCTTAATTATTTTCTAAAAATATATTTTACTAAAAGTTCTGTGTAAAAGAAGGAAAAATATTTAAATTGATCAAACGGGGCATGTGGATTTCTCAATCCGTTGAATTTCCAAGGATAAGTTCTTTGTGTGAATATCCGATTGTTATCCACATGTTATCAGAAGGTACACAATATTTATTGAAAGGGAAATTTTCGCCTTTTACTCGTGGAATGCAAATTATGACACGTCTAAGATTTGTATCTGATTAAGTTTCATTCAACAATTTTTAGAAATGTAAGGAAAGTCTAGTGCCTCCTAACTTTAGTGATATCGGTTACGGGTTCGATTTCCGATGGTGGGCCATATCTGCTAAATTACCTCACTTGTAGAAGCACTTTGAACAATACTATTACTTAGTGTATGAAATATGGCAAAGAATAGAGAAACTCTATTCTTTACCATATTTCATACACGTGGGACTAATTTAGAGGGAAAAGTTTATTCCATACCTCCACGATTTTAGGAGTAATATAATAAAAATAAATAAATTCTCAGATGTAATTTTCTTGGAACTTTAAAGGGAAATAAATTAATTTCAAATAATAATCAACAGTATCAATCATATATAACTGATATTTTGTGAGTGTTTGTTGAAAAATAGCAATAATAGAGTGTATTCAGTCATATTTATATATCATAGAGAGGGGAAAAACAGGTAATTTCTCTGAAGTATTGAATTCGACCAAGCTAATATCCTCAGCAATATGAAGCTAAGGACGTCAACTCTTTGACAAAACCGGTCATATTAAATCCTTCCTTGGAAATTTCTTAGTGCAATTTTCCTTAAGATGTCTGCCTCATTCCACAGAGTTATGCTCAAGCTATTTTTTCTTAATAAAGACATATCCTATATTTATTGCTGGATGTGAAAACTATGGAAATACCGAGAAGCTACATTCTAAATTAAGAGTTATCGGTATATGTATATGCTTAAATTAATTCAATAAATATATGTGTTCAATGGTATTTGTAATATGAAAACCAATTTATGTTTATAATGCAGGAATTCCCATCTGAGGTATTGGAAAAGAGAGGCAAACAAAGGAATGGTTAAAATTATCGTCCTATATTCGTGCATATTCGGTAATATAATCTCAAGAAGTTAGCAAATATAGAAATTGCTTATTAGGTTAAGAATTTTTAGAGAAAATCTTTCATCCCACCACGAAGTTAGCAAGGATTTAGCGGAGTGTTCTTAATGTTCCAATGGAGTATCTAGAAGTCAAGTTTTGAGTTATTGAAAAACAGTTTATATATGGTATTCTGAGACCCTTCTAATCGAAGGAAGCAAGGTTAAACCGTTTGTAACTATAATCGTATTTTCGGCATATGGTCTTATAGCAGACACTCTATTCGTTACACTAAATCACGCTCGGTTTCTCCCATGACAGGGAAGAGGTGAGGGAACGTTGGGGGAGGGAATCGAGTTAGGGCACGGTAGCTTCCTTTAGTTCCCTTATGTGTAGGAAGATTGCTAGATCGTCATTCGCGCTTCGGGCGAGAATCTACGGTATTTCTCACTCCTGCCACTTGAATCCCTTTCTCTCGCCAAGTCACTTTTCCTCCGCAAACTTTCTCGACCTGCTACGTAACCTTCGGAAACACGCCGCTTTCAGCAGACGGTGTGTGAACGGGGAAGGATGTCCCTTTCTCCGCACCCTTCCAAGGGTCAGGGAAAGTCATTCTGTCCAGAAGATCATATTTCATCGCGGCCGAATTACGCCTCAAGACTGTTATTAACGACTTTCACGAGAGTGGGAGAAAAAGATCGGATGTTCTATAAGAAGATTTAAAAGGAATTAAATGGTTGTTTACGCGCTGCTTTGAAGATGTTGTGACTTGTCCAAAAGAGTGCTCAAGCATAGAATTCATTTGATAAATTATGGCGGGAATCGATCGATAAAATTATGAATGCTGAATTCGTTGCCCTTAGATTTTTTATTCGTTACCGTACATTCAGTGAAATAAAAGTAAATAAAATTCATACATTTATGTGGATTTCTATTACCATAGTAATGAGATATAAGGTGATGTTGAGTTGCCACCGGACAGTTGTCCACTTGTAACTTGACATTGTAAATAAATAAATAAATAAATATCATGATAATTATGAGATGCTTTAGCATCCTTTCATCCTTTAAAACGCAATGCGTTTATGAATAATAATAAATAGGCTTCTTCATAGTCTTCAAAATTATTCATTCGCCTTATGAATTGACCGTCTATATTTCATATGTGCTCTGGTAGGTTACAGGTAAGTGGTATTGAGTTACAACGAAAATCTATTCCATTTAGAATTAACTCAACTTTAGTTCGTTAGAGCGCCATACTAATTACGTGATGGTCGTAAGTTCGAACCCCCATGGGAAAATATTTCGCACTTTTGTGACAACCAGGTACCGGTATTTCACACCCTTCTATGCGGGAGTTTTCCTGCTGTGGATTTTATCTTGAGATTTCTTTATTTTTTTTATCTACAACTAAATTCATCTTCTCTAGTAATTTTAAATCCAATTTAATTAATACTTGTTATAACTTTTATGATTTAAATTAATGAGGAGACTTCATAGTCTCAATTTTACCATAAATAAAAACAAAATATATTTCTTTACTTAGCAATAGAATTCCAGTCATAGAAAGGATTTTAATGTTACAAAATGAGAAGTGTTTCATTTATGAAGATATTACAAGTTGATAAATTGTTTCAAGATTATTATTTCAGTCATAGGCGATTATTTAAAATAATGCAAATCGCGAATAAGGCCTAAATGTAACATTCAACGTAATATGATATTCATTACCCTAGGAGAAACAGAGGTGAAACAAATCGACATGTCTGTGTCTCGAACCCAATATTCCCGTTTTTTGGGTAGGTATTCTAACCACAAAACTACGGACTCAATTTTACTCTGTGAAAGGCAAATAGGTTGCGCTCCTCGTGGTGTCGACAACCACCGTCAGAGGTCCTCATCGAGGCAATCAACTTAGAACCGGGTTTAAAAATATGATATTTTTCATTTCGTTCTCTATAGTATTTCCAACTTTGTAGTAGCTAAGTTTTTAAATATTTAAAATATGAAAAGTAATTTAAGCATGATATATTTTTCTGTGGTGAGAAAAATTATTTAATAACTGATAATTGTCCGCAAAATGATATTATGTGAAAAAATTTATATGAAAATTAGTATTACTGTCATAGTATATAGAAAAATTAAATAAATTGCAATTAAACATAAACAGTCAAGGAGGAAACAATGTTCCAAAACTTCTTTTCAACAAATATTTTACTAAACTATAATTTAAAGTTTTTTAACGTTAATGAGTACCACAGAGTTACACCTGATTCTGTTTCGTTTAGAAGAAATCATGATCATCAGACAGTTTGAAACCGGTTGCCTGTTAAAACCGTGAAGTGGAGCTTTACTAAGTTATTTCCTCCGCAATTGCCAGGATGGTTGTTCCACGAAGTAAGAGCTTCATTGATTTGATTGTATTAAAATTTAAGGATCGGCGACTGTACTGCATTGTCAACATCTCTTGTAGAAATATTTTTTTACAGATGACATAATTTTTAAATTTAAGAGATTATTTAGGGAATTGCCCTGAGTCCTGGATAATAGAATTTCCTGTTCCGTATCGTAAAAGATTGAAAACGTCGCAAAATGAGCCAGTATCGAAAAAAAGCAAGCCAAAAATACGGAAGTGGATTTTTCGGCGCGTGGCAGGGGGTTAATGTGCTATGACTTTACTTCCTAAATCGATTACTTTCGTTTATGGTCCTCAGAAAAAATGAATTCTTTGATCGACTGGACTTTTAACCTCCAATTGGAATATCTGCCCAGAAATGGCAGAACTTTAAGTCTCATTAAGTCTCATGAAGATATTCATTATTTCTGTTTTCTTTGGGTTTCCAGCCGTACTGCTAACCCGGCAAAGTTTAATACCTTTCCCTCCTCCATGGCATCCATTAATTCACAATTATCCGTGGAAATTTCGCAGAAGCATCCATCGCGGATGTTTTGATTGACAACAGATGCAACGAGCCGTTGGAGCGCTCACTCCGTCGACGACATTTTCCAAATCAGCTCCGCCGTTTCTGGCGTCACTCACCTCCGCTTAACCTTTCCATCCGTAACAACTCCATCCATTTATTTTTCCTCCTTTCCCAGAATTGTCATTTCCTTTTGACGCCCTTTCTCTCCTTTTTGCCCTCCGTTCTCCTTCATTTCCCTCCTTGTACGCTTCCGTCATTCCGCACGGAGAGACGGAGGTCCTCGAGGAATGATCGAGGGGAGTCCTAAGGCGTATTGGAGGAGGAAAAGGGTTTATTTTCGGGAGGGTCGCTTCAAGGGCGGATGGTTGGTTTCTCACCGTGTGATGATGACTTGAGAGAGGAAATGACACACGGGGAGTGACGCGGGACGTAAAGGGATGCGGATTAAGGGCGTGGCTCGAGTCAACTTGGATATGTGCACTTTTCTGCTGGAGTATGAGAAAAATGCGGAAGCGATTAGAAGAGGTAATGTCTCAGGGATGCTAGGGAATGGGATGTGATTCTTTCCTCGAAGGTTTTGGTGGAGAAGATTAAAAGGGAAGTTCTACGACTGCGCGTGAGAAATTCATTTTTTGATCTCCTGCCAGTCCCTGATACCATTCCTCGGTGGATAGAACATTTTTCATTTTTCCTTTGGTTCGGTATAAAGAAAAAAAGTATCGCTTATTAATCTCGTCTCGGTCCTCTTCGTGGTTGTGTTGGTAAGAAAACTCCCGCGGTGAATGACAAATTCCATCCCTTCGTTAATTCCTCATTCAATCCTAGAAAAATTAATTTTCAAAGCTTCATTTCGCCGAATTTATGTAGAGATTTTCGTAGCATTCTGCATCGATGAGGATAGCAAAAGAAAAAGAATTGTAGAAATTCATGGAATTGTAAAAGATGCATAAATTATGCAAAATTAATAGTATAGTATATAATGCTGCTCCCTAAGGTCTAACCTATGGTGCGTCACTCACACACACACACACACACAAAAAAGGGGCACTCCTAGGGTTCGGTGATGAGGCAAATACCAGGTGAACGCGGCAGCGGCCTTCATGTAGGGTTTGATTTCATTGCCAGTATTATAATTGTTATAATATGACATGCATTTCAAGTGTCCTCTTTTTGGTCATTAACATTTTTATTGAGATATAGATTATTTATGTATTCATTTAATTACTACCTGTTCTTCATGGCCTGTGCTCAAAGATCAAAAAGGCGTCCGTGAATGAATGACATAATTGGACAGTCATTTGTTGACAGCATGTTGCTGGAGATAGTTGAAAAGTTAAAAAGAGAGTGAGAGTGTGTAAATAAAATGATGATAAAGTAGCTAGAGTTTAAAATATAAAATGTGAGCTTGAGGAGGAAAAAAGTCTCATTTGAGAAAAATATTTCAAATATTTAATTTACTGAATATCAGAGCCGAAAACTCGGGAGGGCTCATATCAGGAAAACGATGCTTTGTCGTCGAATGTAACCTCTTTCCCGTAGAGAACTGGAAGATACTATGAATCATGTGAAAGATAATTACTTTACTTCTGCGAATGTTTTCTTAATTGATTCCTACGCTTGAGTTCGTTTTTGTTGAACCAAATTTCAGATATATGTCTGAATTTTTATGATGTTTCATTGGTTCTCTCTTTCTATCCTCCTTATAAATAAAATTATTTCTTGACGGAATGGCAAAGCATCGTCATAAATATTCTACCTTTCCGCAGGTTCTTAATGCCTTAATTTTTCTTGTGTATTTTTATAATTCTCCCCACCCATTATATCATCTAATAAAGAGAATGCTTTGGATATCCGTAATCTATGTCAATGGTTAATTTATATTTCTTTCTCTTTCATTAGAGGTAAATCCAAAATAATGTTGGCGTTCTTGTAAAATTTTCAGAACACTTACCTCTTTATTTCTAATGCATTGATTGAATATTTTATTTATCGATTAAGCAAGTAATATTTAAGCCTGTTGAAAAATACGGAAACATTGAGATAGATAGATGTAGAGCATACAATAGCGATTCATTTTCAACTGTTGTAATTTTGTAAAGATGGAAAAAATTTATACTACATAAACATATTTCTCTCACGAGAAATACTTCATGCAATTAAACGACGTTCTTCGTTCCTAAGCTGGTATTCGATGTTGTAATAATTTCTCTATATTGAAAGAATAAAGCTTAAACGTAGTTACACGTTCTGGGATTTATTGGGCTCATAGTTGAAATAATTAGTACTATTCATGGTCTTTATCCAAGAAATTTATTGAAAGATATAAATATTATAAGAAAGTAAATCTCTACAAACATTACATAACATTTTCAAATCAGTCAATCACATTCAATACAATACTGAAATTATCTACATAAATAACTTTACACAGATTAAGAAAATATTAAATTTCTCTATTTAACAAAACAATGAACTGTAATCGTACAATCTTAGAATTATTTTTTATCTTCTAGAGATAGTAGCAAAATTTTGGTGAGAACGATAATTTTTTCCATAACCTTGATAACTTATTCTCATGATGATCAGTCTCATAAAGCTTTAAAGAAAACGAGGAACATTTACTAAATAAACAACCTAAGTTCCACAATAACATACGAGGTAAATGTAGCAAAGGATAATGATGCATGAGGTTAATTTCCCTGTATATGTCGAACTCTATCGTCGAAAAATAAGGCAAATTGCCAAGCATCAGTGCCTTATTTTTCAACACACAGTTGACATTTCGAGTTCTGATCGAAAAAGGCACATGGCAAGGAATTTTTGATTTCCACAAAAATAAAAAATGTGAAGGTTTCACAAAAATAATATTCTTCTGGAATCCCCCAAAATTCCACACCGCTAACAATAGTTCGAAATATTTCCTCTCTCGAGGAATTAAATGAGGACATAAACCGAATATCAACACAAAGGACTAGATAATGTGTGTCGCGTTAAAAAAATGGACATCGTCGGTTAGAAGCAACTGCATTAACCTCTAGAGGCTCTAGTACGATTTCCTTGATGAAGAAAGATACGCACAGCATGAAATACTTTTGCTATACCCTTTGAAAAACGCGAAAGAATTTCATAAAGGCACACATTTTGAGACTCTGTTGAATACTATCAAAAAGCACAATGTTCATGCTTCTTAACTGTGGGTGGTTTCTCTGTATGGCCTCGCTGCCCATCTTACAGTTCCAGCGTGACCCATACTTTCTTCATCCAGGAGCAAAGCGTTGCCCTGAGGCGCTGGTGAGACAAGTTTAAAATTTCTCCTCTTGTTATGAATAACCAACCCTACGGCTAACAAAACGATGAGGAAAAGGAGACCAACGGAGCAGCCGATGACTACAGACCAGGAAGAACGGGACCCCAACTCCCTGGATACAGCCGATACCATGTCCACTTTCTCAGGTTCCTGATGCATAAGGGATGCCAAGGCGACAAGTTTGGCCGGAGGAGGACCGCAGTCGTGCAGCTGGTGGGTCGACAGAATGAAGCGAGACCAAGGCATTCTGGTTCCATCTCTAGCGGTACAACGCAGTCCGTGCTCTTCCTCGATGGTTGGATCAGCTATCACAGGTGCACCGATGACCGGTGGAGGCCTGTGCAGAAGAATGTCCTTTCCACTCTTAGAGGCCCATTCCCAAAGCGCCACTAAGTTGCAGCTGCAGACCCAAGGATTGCCAGCGAGTCGAAGAGACTCCAGACTGAGGTTTGCTATTGAGGAATAGGTCAAGGACGTCAGACCGCACCTCCTCAAGTCTAAGGAGCGTAGTTTGTGCAGAGAGGATAGGAAACTGAGGTCGGGAGTTTGGGCCTTGTCAGCAACGTGGATGACTTGAACCATGGATGAGTTGGATGCATCTTTGGCCACTGATGGTATCTTATTGTGGGCAATTTCTTCCTGTTTTCCGTCTGTAGCTACTGGAGTTGGGAAAACTTCGATGCTCTTAGTTATGGAGCCCAGAAGATTGCCGGAAAGAGAAAGATGGGTGAGATTCGCAGCCCATACAAAAGCATCGGATGGAATCTTCTTAAGACCACACCTGGACAAATCAAGTTTCTCCAGGGAAGAAAGATAAGGAGGCAGGGGACCATCTATAACCATTGGATTTCCTGCCAGAACTAGCTCTCTGAGACTGGGACCAGCTTCATCATCTGCGGTGTCCAAGATACCGTCTTCATCATCCTCCATACGTTCCTTTTTCTTTTTTCTGTCGATGTCAACGGAATAATCCTCGTCTCTTTTAGATTCGGGCATTGCGTCTGGAGACGGAGGCTCCGTGAAGCCACAATCGGCAAGTTCGAGGATTTCGAGCCGATGAGCCGGAGTCAACAGCCCCTGTTCGATTCCCGGGACCCTTTCACCGTCCTTCTTTCTCGTCAGTGGATTTCCAGACAACACGAGTCTCCTAAGTTGGACTGATTTTTTAAAGGTATCGGGAGCCAATTGCGTAATGTTGCACCTAGACATGTCCAGGATTTCAAGGACTTTAAGAGTCCTTATGGATTCAGACAGGGCCGCTAGAGATATTTCATCAACTTCACCTTCACGAGAGCACTTTTCTCCTTTGCAGGCGGCAACTATCGGGTTGTCCGAAACGTCGAGTTCTACGAGAACTTCGGATAGTTGAGAGAGTCCCTTCGCGTTCGGAAGCCTATTTATTTCGCTGTGGTCCAGGGACAGCCTCTTCATCTTCTTCAAATGAGAGAAGGAATAGTCGAAGTCCATGAGTCCGAATTCGATGCTGGGCGTGGTCAGCGTCTCGGAAATGTCGTTCCTTCCTAGTCTCAATACTCGGATTTTTGTCATGTTTGCAAGAAATGAAAGCGATGGAATCTTCATGCGACAACTTTCCAGGTCAAGTTCATGCATGTTCTCCAAGATGGATAGGGCTGGAACAATTGTTTTTGATGAATTTGAGAGGTCGTTGTCGCTTAGCATAAGACTGGCCAGCTCGGTAGTATCCTTGAATGACTCACCTGTTAGGAAAAGATTAAGGGAGATTATAATACGTGGAATTAAAAAATCACCATGGCAGATTACGAATAAATGATGTGCAGTTGAAGAAAATGAGTAACGACGGATGAAGAATGTAAGGACGTTAGCCCATTGTATGTCTAGTTTTTTTGTTTTAATGGCTTTCTTGCATTACTCTTTTAACAAGTATGATCAAAAATTAGGTTCTATTGTTAGGAAAGTTTAACGAATAATAATTTTTTGGAAGTTGAAACAAGTCAAGATATTGATAATAATGAAAAATTTAAATTATACGTATTGAGGTCTAGTATGCTCATTAAATCCTTCAAACCGTTTTGTACTGAAAAAAAATAATATACCGTAAATTTAACACCATGAGTTGACTAAAAATGGATTCATGTCAATATTCATGGAGATAATGCCATAATGATGATAATTTATTAGATGTTTATTTTTAAGTTATGGTATATTATATTCATAGGGAAACTTAATTTTCTAGGTAGTAACTACTTTTATATTCAATTGAAGCAGACTTGGCAATATATGAGAGTAGTATATGAGAGAGACACTGAGTGGAAACACATGAATGAGAGATGGAAAGGGAATATTCCCACCTAATTATTGATTTTAAATTATACTTGGAATGAACTATACCAATATATTATGCAGATTTATCTGAAGTAGATTTGGAAAAAGAAAACTTTCCGCTTAGCGAGGAAGTTGTTTACATCATTAATCGGGAGAATTTCAAGTGACTCTTATCCGGAAAATTATATGCCCCATTCACTTTTCCGGGATATTTAAATGAAAATTCCGGTAATATTCAGACCTTCTCTATAATTTTATATACAGATTTCTCATGTAATCAATAATTTTACACGTCAGGCGTATCTCGAAACCTATTGCATTATCTTACTCTTAAGAAGTTAAAAGAACTTACTTGGCACGTTCGTGAGTCCTGTTCCACGTAGGTCAAGATGGTCCAGGCGCATGAGGCCCTTGAGCAGTTCGGGTAGAGTAGGTTCATGACTCCCAGCGAAGAGTTTAGGATTCCAAGCTGCCTCGAAGTGCTTGATATGCCGCGATCCGTGGAGCAGATTGGGAGACACGCTGGAGAGGCGACATCTATTCATCTTCAATTTCTCCAGCCCTGCGAGAGGCTCCAATGCTTTCGGATCTATCGATTCCAAGGGGTTGCCCGACAAGTCCACTTCCGCCACTGAGGTTGCATCGTCGAAGAATTCAGCTGTTAGTTCACGTATGCGACAGTCGCTGAGGTCGAGAGTCTTGAGTGATCTGGATATCACGAAAGATTTCTTTCCCTCTGGGCCTGTTTAATTGCGAGATATAGAATAAGTATATAAGTATTCTTTTCTTCAACTATGAAGTATGTATAAGCGATGAAATTCGCTTGATATCTACATTAAATTTAGAGAAAGATATGAAGAAGAAAAAGTCCATCTTCCGGGACTCGAAACCTGTTCTTCCACATTCCGGACCGTGTTCGTGCTTAAACTGGATAAGGCAGCCGCCCGGCAAGTGTGAGATCCGGGTTCGAGTCCCGGCTACGGCACACATTTTCTTCTTCATTTCGTTCTCTGAACCGTATCTTAAACCGCTACATTATATTATGTTATGAAACAGAACATATAGAAGGAAATTTCATTATGAGGCTAATAGTATCAAGTCTTTGAGACATTACTTTATTCTGAAATTGTTAATCTCCGAAACCAATTGAGCTGTTTTAATCATAAATCCATCCCTATGACACACAGAATAAATAAGATAAAAATACTGAATTTTGTTGATAGGTGAATCTTATTAATAACCTGTTAAAATGACATATTTAGATGATCTACGGCGAAGAATTAAAATAGTTCCCAATACAGTCAAATTGTAGTGAATTATCTTTAAATTAGTTCAATTTATTCTATCTATGGCTGAGCAATTTTCGATGAAATAATGAATTGATTGAAATTTATTATTAGCAAGAATGGAATCATGTGAAGTCACGATAAAATTTCTTTCAATTTGAGGCAAAACTTGTTATACGAATGAAGGCAAATATATTGAATAAATTTTTAAGACAAGTTGAGTAAATTTATTACTACATGACGTAACTTTCACGAAATTATAAATCCATATTTCGAAAGAAAATTATATTAATTCGGCTGTGACGTATCCTTTATGAATCTTTTGCTTCATAGCTCTTATAAAAGCAGCATTAAGTAAGCTCTTCTTAAATGTTTCTCCGGATTTTGTCGCATCGTTTTAGAAGGATTTGCTTTCTTAAGAGGAAGTTGTGTAATGTACTTTCTCAGATTATAATAACTTAGAAAGTTATGACCCACTAACTAGGCATCTTACGGAGGAAGATACCCGCACAAGCTGAGACAGAATTAAAGAGCTTACCGGTAAGGGGATTTCGCCTAAGCTCCAGCGAGATGAGTCCCGGGGATTCAAGGAAAGCCTCTCTGTCAAACTTCGAGATGGAATTCCCGGACAGGTCAACTTCCAACAAGTATGACAGACCGACAAAGGTTTCCTTGGCAACTTCAGTGATTTTGTTGTCGGCAAGGTGGAGTCGCCTAACTTTGACGCCCTCGGAGAAGCGCAGGCTATTATTTTGGCCGTTGATTTTGTTCCTGGACAGATCGAGGATGTATACGGATTGGCTGAGGCCCTGGGGCACTGCAGTTAAACCCTTGGAAGAGCATTCCGTCACCCAGTTGATTCGGAAGTAGTGGCAGGAACACACTTCCGGGCATTCTAAAGGTGGATAGGTTGCTTGGAGAGGAGAAACTAACAAAATCATGAAGAGCACAATCCCTTTAAGGTGGGGCACCATATTAAATTTGGCACTATTGGAAGACATGTTCACTCTTTGGAATACCAACTAATTTAAAGCTGTTCTGTTCTGAGTTTTCTTAAAGCACTGTCCTTTTCATAAGTAAGGAATATGATCGACTGATGGTTTGTAAAAGTTCACTCCTTTTTCATCATAGTTTAAAGAGATCACTAGATTTCGCTGGAAGCACTCTGTGGTGGGAAGAGTCTTTCTCTTGGGCCAAGGTACTTCACCACTGCTGTTGGTTCACCAATTAAATCTGTAAATTAAATGAAAGCAAAAATTAAAATCAAAATTAAGAAGATGGAATCATACTCGTTATTAAAACAAGAAGTGAGAAAATAACCCGAGGTCGAAACTCGCAACATTGAGAATTAAAGTGGAATAAATCTATGATATAATTATGACTTTAACGTAATGAAATACAAATGACATTAGTAAAGCAATAACAGTAGATACCCTTCGATAAAGCACAACAGTGATATAAGTTTAGAAATACGAAATAAATTTTTAACTTTATACATCGTGGTCGTTATCACATATTAGGAGGAAATTTCGATAGAAAAGGAAGGGCTATAATAACAATAAATGGAAGTATACCCGATTTTTCTTGCAAAGAATGATGCAGCATCATTAACTGCCATCAATTGAATAAATTTCCACTTTCATCTCTGAGCTGTTTTCGTTAACCCCTTCAGTAAAGACGTTCCTCAGCATATTTAACGTCCCTTTGCCACGCCAGCAAAAAAGTCTCACTTATCACTAAAAATAATGTTTATCCATTCCGTATCCATTCCACGGGGAACTAATTTAAAATTTTTATCGCTCGCATTCCCGTCTAAGAAACTTATTCTCGATTAAGATCCAACGGGGATAATGCATAGCACCTGCTTTACATAAGTCACCTACATCTCCTCACGCAGGAGTCGTAAAGAACGTGCTCTGGAAATCTTATTAGACTGCAGAAGGAAGCTGGAAAGATTTGTCGGGAAAATTCCCGACATTTCTCAGCCTAACCTCTCCAGGTTTCCCATTTTCCTCGAAAACAAAAAAAAGTGTGTCGACGACGACGAATTTGCCAGCTCAAGTAATGGCGTAAAAATGCAATAGACCGCCGCGGACGCATGTAGCTTGGCTCTCTTGAAAAATGTCGACGTTCGCAAGGATTTCAAAACACTGTTCCCAATCCCGACCACCGTCACGGCTTCCTCGCTAGCAGCCGTCTATTATTCCCTTAGGAAAAGACGCTATGAAAACTAAAACATTCTTTTAAGGGGTAAGGAAACACTTTTTTTCGACGGAGGGTCGCACGTGTAAGTAACGAAGACCATAGGGCTACCGTTCAGTTGCTTGTCGAGTGTCTTTTCCCGGTCAGACCAGGCATAAAAGTAACAAAGTTAAAAGTTTTCATACAAACAAATATTTACTGATATAAAAACTGTATTATTTATATGAATTTTTAAATATTGCACAGCCACTTAACTTCTCTCATTTCATCTTACTCATTTACTTGAGTTCTCATTTGAAATAAGAATATTCTCTTAGTTTTTCTATCGATGAATATGTGTGCTTTAAGGAATATCTTAATACGTAAGCTTCTATTAAGTAGCCGCTATTTTAGGATCTGTTGGTTGAAATTGACATAAACCTTAAAAGCTTCACATTTTGCAAACTACGAAATTTCCCTGAGCAATATTTTTAATTAAATTTACGATTTTGATTGAATAATCGAGTTTTATGGTAACTGCGGAGATAGAAAGTTAAGAAAACCTGGAGAAAATAATAAACTGATTAAAGTTACTTTAATCGAAACAACTTTCGGATCTATATAATAAGATTATTTATTAGATAAATGTTTTGAGAAAGGCAATTTTTGACGCATACATTTTGACCAATATTTCTACCTCATCTGTTGTGTCATCTATTACTACTGAAAGGATGAAAGGATTCTTTTTTGAATGAATAACGTATTCCTAATAATTAGTTTTTTATCCGCTCCTTCACAGAAAAGTCGTTGCGAAAGCGTCCAATATCCAAGACGCTCTTGTGGTAATGATTACAATCTATAACTTAAAAAGAATAATAATACAATGATGCGTAGTGATATAAAATATTTAACCAGCTTTCGATATAATCAAAGATGCGGGACCCTATTAGCTCTGCGTAGGTATTTTTATCCAATTTCATTTCCTCTTCCTTATAGACTTATAATCCTCATTAGTTGGGCCACGTGCGGTCTGGGCTCCCACGCCACTTGTCCCTATCGAATCTTTCCATTTTCCTCCTCTCCTAAGAAAATGAGTATCTGCGGCTCGGGATAAGAAGTTTGGGTGCCTAACGGAATGAGAGTGTTTTTGCATGTTTTCCTTCGCGGTTTCGATACAACGGAAACAGCACGAATGGGAAATTAGCTCGTTTTCTGAAGATCGAGAACAGGTTCTTTCTTCTCGAGGGAGAAGATGGAAAAGAACGAGGTGTGAGCTAGAAGCAGAGGGAGATAAAGGGGCTAGATTGGGAGTGTGTGCTTTAAAATAGATTAAGTAGGTCACGGGTAGAGCAGAGGCGCTGTACAGATTGATTTACGGCGATCTATGTAGAGGAGTGCTGTAAAGGTTTTAAGGGACATAAGAGAGGTGAGAACTAATGGGGGGTTTCGCTTCACATTTTTAGACTTGGACAAGGGAGATCTTATATTTAGGCGATACCATAGAGAGGAAGGGATTAAAAGTGGAATGGAACAAAGCGAGAAAATCGGGTAAGATTTCAAGATAATTTGTTACGGAGATGGTTAGATAGAAAACTTGCGGTAATTCGGATCGTGCGGGGGTAAAATAAATGGGCAAGATGTATCGTCCTTTGGTTAGATAAATCTACTGAGAATCTGTTGAAACATCTCATTAATGTTTCGCTAAAAATGTCGTTACGTAATTTATTGCGCGGTTCGACGGCAGGGCTAACATTCTACACGCTTTAGCACAATATCTTTCCCTTTTCTGTAAAATAATTTAGATGTGAATTTCCGTGATGATTAAAGGTGTGGCTTTGCGTCCTTTGGCTTTGAAATCGAGCTGCGCCGCGATCCTATCTTAGAGGAATGGAACTTAGATAATATTATTTCCTTTTTCCATTCATTTCTGGTACAGTAGGTTAAATACAGCGATGGAGATGGTATAAAGGGGTACAGAAAATTTGTGGAACAAGAAAAGTACAAGATAAATTCATTTTCGTGCTTCATTTTCTTAGGATGGATTCTAAGTTTGTAAGAGAAATTTACATATATTTTCATTCAACGTATAATAATTTTCGTTATAACCTCCATTCATGAATAACCTTAAATTATAAGAAAGCTTTATTACCTGACGAGAAATTCAAATTTAACAATTTTCAATATTCATCAGCATTCAAAAAGTCGAACCGGCCACTGGTAGGACTTAAACGTCCACTTATTAAAATTTGAACATAAGTAGTAATGTTACTTATCCAAATATGTTCTGAAAAGTCAACCAATTACCCATGCTAGTCGTAATTTTTATATCGGTAACAGCCCAACAATTTAACATACAAATACTATGAAACTCTGCTTTATATATCAATTTACAAACATATTATATTTAATCAGTACAATCAAATCGTTAGAACACTATCGCCGTTATGTTATGAATCATTGAAACTTCATTCTTACGTCTCTGGCGGGAGAGGCCCTGAGTTTAATTCTCGATCGGAGACCAAATATGTAAAATTACCTTAGCCTTCAGCTAAGAAGCTTTAGAAGGCCTTCAAATAAATTTTAACCATACCACAACTACTAAATTTGGCGCGAAGGCTTAGCTATCTGCGTGCAGATTCATGCGTTTTCCCAATATTCTGAAGACGATAGCGAGAAAAGGATGGAAGAGACAGCAGATCGCTCTTTTGACTGATCACCGTGTGATTGAAAGCGATGCGGTTGACGGGGAGAGAGAATGAGAGTGAAGAAGAAGAATGGGAAATAAAAACGAGATGGAGTGATGTAAAGGAGAAGAAAATTATTCTTACGTATGCCTGGAAGGCGCCTATTCTCTTCGGAATAAGCAGAGGGGTGATAAAAAAGTAGAGATGAGAGAATGAATGAGGGGCTGAAGGAGGAAATAATGAAGGGATATGAAGAGAAAGAGTGGCAATGCACTCAATGAGGTGATGTAGCTGGATGCTGAAGTACCAAACTTCCGTGTTCCAGCAGCAGAGAAATTTCCTTTGCGCTTTCTTAGAATATTTTTCCATCTTAATTGCATGTGATGAATAGATTAATATCAAAATACTTCAAAGTCAAGTGCGTACCACATACATATTCTTATATATATAGCGCGAGCCTATCTCCACTGATTTGAAATCTATCTCAGAAAATAATAATTTAATAGAAGTAACAATAATATATTGTTTGGCTGATGTTTAGAATATTCTAAATGAACCTAAGAAATTAATATCTGCATGCTCAATAATCCCGGGACTCAAGTATGACTTTTATTACTCTAATACTCCTTATGTGCGTTATTTCTTCAATGAATAAGTATGAAATAATGTCAAAATGTAGTCTGTTAACGAATGCGGGTCAGAGGATATGAGTTTCATTAATCATTTTCTTTATCATCATCGGGCGGCAGGTAAATGAGAAGAAAATTATTTATAATCTTATGACTCCTCAATAAAAATTGAGTTCAACCGAATTTTTCGAAGAGATTATTTATGAAATTAGCTCCAGCAAACTGCCGAAAATAAAATAATTATCGAGTTATGGGGAGCTCCTTTCTTACGCCACAATTACTAAAGACTAGCGACGCATCAATGAAATGAGGTTGTCTTCTACAAAGGAGGTTTGCAAGAGTGTAATACCTGCATATTCTAGTGGATAGGTTAGCGAACTCATCCATGTAATACGATTAAGAAAAAAAAACAGGGTGATGAGAGAAAATTTATCGTCTACGTAAAAATTTACACCAGAATGCTTTGTGTTCCACCATGTCTGATACATGTAAATACACCTTACATGGATGCGCAAAGAAAAGTAAGGATAGTATGAAAAATGGAACGAGAGTCGGGAGGGTAAGAAATAAAATGAATACGAGCTCATCTGTTTCCTTCTTATAATAATCCAAAAATGGCTTATGTGATGCTGGGAAGGAGATATTTTGGAAAGGAAGTAACTCTAGTAAAACACGAATAGGAGGGATATAATCTTGGCAGAGAATTAGAAGATGACGTCGGTGATAGGAATTGCCTCCGCGAAGATGTGTTGCACAGGTGATTGGGAAAGAAGCGGATGACGGAGTGATACGGTACGCGGGATGGCGTGTCGAGGAGTGAGCAAGTCTGCCAAAATAAAATGAGTCATTCAATATGCTACGTTCAATATTTTGACGCCGGCTGGTGATAAAGCTGGCGTCAAAATATTGAACGTAACGTTGGCGCTTTACTATGCATACACGAAGAAGATTTACTCTACCAACGAGTGGGTGAGGTCGTACTTATTTGCACATCCTCTCGTTGATATCAAAGTTAGTTTTACACTGTTGATATCACTGAAATATTATTTACAGTGATGGTATCTTTGCGTCGATGTCATCTGTATGTGTTGTTGAAATATATTTATCCTATCAATTAGGGTAGAGGAAAGGGATGTAAGATAGCGTTTGCGTTTTTTATGTAGATGGATGCTGATTCAAAAATTACGGACCGCACAAGAGTATGAAGGAATCATTATGATGATCGTTCTATTAATATTGTTATGAATGTACAGAGTACATTGAAAATTCTTTCGCCATTAAGTTTATGCTGTAAAGTACGTCACTGTTTCAGAGGAGTGTAACGTTATGTCACACTTTTCTGATTTCAGTATTTTCAGCATGAAAAGTTTTAGCTCAACATACGAACGACGCTTTCACGTATGTGTAGCTAGCAAGGATGAACTAGTAAATCATCGTTATATATTCGACTTAGAGTTCTTCATTTAGGGATACATATTCAACCGCTTAAAAGTCTCTGAAAAAACAATATCTCACTGGAGGAATAGCTTTAGTTCCCTAAGATTCTCCATAATTCTTCAAGAAAAGTGGCACTGAGATAGGAATAGTAAATGTGACCTCCATAAAGAGCTTTAATAGAGCGATAATACATTTGAACATTCCGCGTGCGTAGAACGTGTAAGGCCCAAATGGAATAAAGCTGAAGGCGATATTCCTAGTGGAGAGATAGGAAAGATGTATAGATCCCGAGGAAGGTGTAAGGAATCTGTGAGAAATCGTGGTCCATTCCTTGGATAGGTGCCCGTGACGTTAGAGAATCGGAAATGTAAATGTTTAATAGTAGCAAATGAAATAGAATCGGTTGGTATGGATGAGAGTGCCTTTTTGGGATGTAAAGTGAAAGCGGCTTGCGTGTCGGATGGGTATCAGCAAAGATGGAAGGGAACGCTTGAATAAAAAAGAACAAGCAGTTTTGGGAAGGAGCGTTCTCCATACATATCACGATCAAGATTTATTCATTATTTATTTTTATCGTATCGGAGAGGTGGAGAAAGAGCGATTGCCGAGGGGAACGGTAAGAAATCGCGCTGGGAGAGAAACTTTAGTTGCGGAATGTGGGAAGTGAGAAAAGGAAGAAGTTGGAGAGGGAAATGAAGGCGTCAAAACTATGGATGCCAACTCCCCGGTATTTGCCTCAAGACTTCGGTTTTGTAGGACCAATCTCTGGTATCAGGACGTTTTGAGGCCGTCGATTTAAACTGCAAATATGGAGTTAATCTGATGATCTGAACAAAGTTACAATACACATGCAGTATTACACGCTGTATGACAGAAATAACCAATGTGAGGAGACAGTACGGATCAATCGGAGCAGAATGTTACCTCTATTTCTTAAACACGGAAAATTGGACTGACGTTTACCTCTATTTTTTAAACGAGGAAAAGCGGACAGAATTTTCTCGCTATTTTTAATCACGGAAAATCGCGAAAAACTCGGTATATATTTTGTTTTAAGTTTGGAACAAATTTACGCTTGCCAATATCCTCGAGAATAACTTATTGGAGAAGATAGACCGGTAGCCCAGGAAATTTTTTCTAGGAAAGCTATTAATTTTTAAAATTTCGAAACTTTCACAAAATTCGGAGAACATGGATTACTTTGAAAGTAGAAAGACATCCTCTTCTAATGAAATATGTTAGAGAACTGGCTCTTTCATGGATTAATGGAGATTTAATGGATCTTTATATCTTTTTCTTTAAAGTTTAAAACATTGTTTTCAATATTTAAATTTGAATTTGATTGAATTTCAAATTTGCAATGAATGGATTAATATCCCCTTTAATTCAATGATAGTTGTTTCGTTTCCCTTTACTCTTTGAATTTTATCATAACCTTCTTTCAGAATTCTTGAACCTCATCTCTCAAAAAGTATCTCATGGTTCATCATATCTCCTGACGCAGTGTCATATATTTCACACCCTCTTCTCCCCCTGTCACTAAATGTTTCCCCATTGTTAAATCACATATACCTTCACTGATTGACTTTGTTCTGTAACCCATTTAAATACCATGTTCATATTAGTTCTTTGTAATTTCAACTACTGAAGCCCTATTTCGCATTTTATTAAGACTGTTATCCCCGGTTTTGTGATACTCCTGATGTAAAGTCTTCGGTTTCGGGATCTTCCAAAGTGGCAGCCCTAATCAAAACTCAGCGGACGATAAGAAATTCAAATACGCGTCGGAGAGAAAAGAAAGAAATGTCCGTGAAAGCGAAGTTTAACTCTCGGCGCAAAGATGAATTGCCGCGATAGTTGGCGAGAGATCACTTAAAGGGTCGTTTTTTATAGCACTGCAGGAAAAGAAAAAGGTGCGTGGGGAGGAATTCGGGAATGATTCCGCGGCGATCCATATCTCTCGCTTATTGGAAAGGTGGAAGAAGAGGGTGATTGATTGTCCCATTTTATCCTCTTTTTAACTTTCTTCTGAGCATTTCGTGTTCTTCCCTTTCTGTTTCCCGAAGCAGTTCTCGTTGGTTTTCGATTTCGTTCCCGAGCTTTGGCGGTATGCGAAAGCTTTGGTTGCAGAACGCCGCTTCCTTCCATTTTAAGGCCTTATCGTTCTCGGAGGATAAAATCGAATGCTTAAAGGAATCAAACACTCCAACAGTCGTAGGATCTAGATTGAGTTCAATCTTACCTTGACAAGAAATATCGGAAAAAGCATTTGAACTTTGTATGTTTTCTGCAGAATGTGGGTATGCGAAGAGCTAGGGAATCGAAAGCCAGTCGGGCGAAATCACACTTATTTTACGGGTATGATTTATCATTAAGAGTTGCGATAGTTTTCATAACTTAAGTTTCGCAGGTATGTTGATTCGTTCCTGCTATCATCTCCTTGTGAATTGAATATTTACTATTTGTCTTTTAGTACAGGATAGAGATAAACATATCTTTCATTTAATTTGTCTTAGTTTCGTCGATGAATTCAATACAATAAATATTACTAGGCTATGAATGATGATCGGTGTTCCTTTTGCTCGGTTTGTTGAATGTAAGGCAAATTATTATTATTGTGGTCTTTTTTGTCTCACCTACGTCGATGTGCTCCACTTATAGCACTCCTGCTAAATAAAAAAAACAGGCGAATTTCCTCAATCCTTATCTAGCCTAGTCCCCTTATCCCTTCTCCAACGATTCAGGCCTCCGTCAGACCTCTCAGGCTAATGATTGTATAGACAGATTATTGATTCACAGTATAGTGCAATCGAAGAATCAAATAGAAACTTGAATTAATTTTTTTCTTCCATTTTCCTGATTTCCGAGACTTCCTGGTTCAGTAAATGGGAAAGAGGTCACTGAGCGAAAATGCTAAGATGTATTCCATCATTGACATTTCCAGTCAAGTTATTTCGACGCAACGTATTTCGGATGAGAGCAGAGTCCTTTGATGGAATTGCAAATTATTGTGAACCTTCCGCACGTTCATACACTTCTACCTTTAGTTCATGAATAAAGAATGAAGGAAACCGTGGGTATGTAGAATGTCAAAGTAGAGGACACTCTTTTCCATGAATATACTTACTACCGAATCCTTTAAGTTTTTGAGAGTCTTGTTTCATTAGTCAACATATTTCAATATCGGGTTCAAGTAATGGTATATTAACTATATTACCACTTATTTAATTCATTCATCCTTAAGTTAAATCAGATTCTCTAGTAAGCGTACTCTGTATATTTCGTCTGTAGTATTCCAAGAGCATAAATCTCACGTTTAAACTAGTGCACTCTAAACGTATGTGTAAATAAAGCTTGCTTTAACACGAGTGAATGTTGTAAATAACGAATCCTAAGAGAAGTTTTACTTCTTCGTAAACATAAGATACATTCTCATTCATTAGTTTATTTTTAAATATCTGATTCAAATATACCAGCCTTTTAAAAGTTTACTGTCTGCCGCTTCTCAAGAGAAATATGACGTCCTTTGCATAATATTTGAGTACCCGTTTACAGTTTTATGAGTAAAATTTGATGAATAGTATTTTTTATTTAGAATTAGTTCAGTTCTTCTTGTGATTCAACCATGAGGGTTTACTTACATAAATGGAAAGAGAAAAGTTGGACACTTTGGCATAAACAGATTAAAGTTTGTAAAACGAATTTAACTGTTCATCACCAAGGATAAGTAGATGGAAAAGAATACTTGATGGGAAAAGTGTCATGTTCTTTTTCCTATAAACAGCATAAAAGTACAGAACATGGGAAGGCCAAGGAATTCAGGCGTCTACCTATTCCAAAGGAAAGATTTTGGAAATGTAAAACTTGATAACATTCATCAAAACAGAACATATTTATCAAAAAATAAAGTCCTAAGTTTTGTACGTTTCATGATGAGAAGTAAATCTGAAAAGCTACAGTGAATTAAAATAATTTCCTGAGGAGTATAAGTCACTACATTTATAAGAAATATAGAAAAGGTAAACATCAAAGTGTCTCGCAGCGAGCCCACATGCATCTTAATTCTACTAATCGATTAATCCATAGATCAACTACTAAATAATACATTTCATTAGTTTAATACAAACGTTATTCCCTTCCATATCAAATAGTTCTTCAAGTGGATTAATAGTTCAGTAATCAGTATAATTATGCTCCGCATTTATTAAAGAAAGAATCTATACGGGCACAACAGTCATCTTCCATCCTACTACGATGATAATTCAACTGGAAAAAGATAATAATGCAGAGGAGAGTCACTTAAGAGACATTCACCTCGTTTATTAAGATGAAAACGAGTTACAGAAATAAACGATCGCGTCACGGGTCTTGAATGTACATTCGACTGAGATATTTATAAAGCGAGTAGGAGGTTGCAAAGTTTATGGAAAATGTTCGATGCTCTTCTAAGATCAACATGCGATGTATTTCTGGAACTCATGGCTGGCAGCCAAGCAAGAGGCGGAATCCTCTCATTCGAAGACCCAAGGCCGTTGCATTGAAAGCGCTTAAGCTCAAGCCTTCATTCGGACACAGACTTCAAAATAAAACGCTTTTACGAAGGAAAGTCGTTTGCAAATAAGAATTCACCTTCCGTACCATTTCTAGGCGTCCGATGAAATTTTAATTCAGTTCCTGACCGACGTTGGAAGTCTTTCCTAAGAAATTAAAGTTGAACCTCATTCTCACCATATTTTCCTAACCTAATTCCCTAAATAAAATGAATAGAGACAAACTCAATGGTTGCACTTTGAAAAGTACCGAAATAAGAACAGAAATCACTAGTTTCCTGACAGCACTACAGTGTTTTAGAAAGTGACTTAAATAAACCGATTCCGCACAATGAAACTGATTATCTCAAGATAAAAGGCAGACCTGGGTCACCATGGAAGCTAAAGGGGGAGGCTGATGTTCATTGTGCTTCGGATTTTCGCTGCTGCGCATTTATCTCCGCTACGCACAGAGAGATCACTTGTTTTGAGATCGTAAACATTCTAAGAATCAATACAAAAGGTTTAAGAAGTATATTTACTATTAATTCATCAACTTTTTAAACTTCATTGTTATATTGGAAATTGTGATGCCTTTTAACCATGTCGAATTTCACTGTAAAAATTGTTTAAGGTCTGAGAGAATTCTCAATTTTGAACGATTTGGCGATTAACAGGATTATAAGTCCGCAATCCCGGCCTTCCTTGTTGCTTCTAGTACCTGGAAGACATTAGTTCGACAGACGGCTAACGGAGTATTTCAATCACGTATTTCATTAACAACCGAGTTTTAATTCACTTTTCTTACTTAAAAATTGTTACTTATTGCTATCAAACAATATTGCTGAAAAATAAGTCATTTGAGCATATGGATATTTTGAAATATCTACTTGTAATGGACGCCCAAATCACTCCATGCCCGAGGCTCCAACGTAACTCCGGCTAGCATTGGCTTGGGGCGTAAGAAAAGATAGCATTCGAAAGAAGATTCGCGCGGTTTACACAAAAGAATGGCCGAGAAATGAATAAATCGCGAGAGAAACCCCGCGATCAGTGATGAATAAACATTCCTTCGAAAACCTCCTGATTTTGAAATAAGGGAGTGATTCCCTCTTTTTTTAATCCGGCTGGAAAAGGTTGGAGATGGGATAAAAAATCTCGAAGGATGATAATAGGTTATCTAGGGCTGAAAAGATCCAATCGTTCCTTTTTCTTTTCGAAGAGGAAAGAGGTGGGGAACGAACTGGAGAAGGAAGGGGGATTCTTCATTTGCTTAAAGTTTTTAAAAAAGTCTCTCGGATGTAGAAATCCAGGATGCGAGGGTAGTAGTTGAAATCTGCGGGAGGCAGAGGAGGGTATCGTGGGAAGGGAGTCCTCCGAAGCAAAGGGAGAGGAAATTAGAGGTCATTGAGGTAAGGGTAAGAATTTATGGGCTAAAGTGATTCAAGAGGTTAGCGAAAGGGGAGGTTTCGCGTTTGAATGAGGAACTTTGAGATAGAGATGCGCTCCGTACAAAGAGGATACCAGTTAGGGAAGAAGAAAGCGAATCGTGGGTGGAAGAAAGGTTTTGAGGGAAAAGGTTCTCAGCTTATCTTTAAAGGGTGATTCAGATCGTGGAGCTCATCAATCAGCCAGTCTGAGTGATATCAAAGACAGTGAAATCGTGTACTGTTGGAAAGAATTAGATTCCTTTCCCCAAAATAGAATGAAATGCGGGAGATTTCATCTCAATTCCGTTGAAATTAGGGTATTTTATAAGATACGGCGGATACGGATAATGGCGTCACGGAGTTTTAATCAATTGCCCTCAGTGCCTTGTAAAAAGGAAAATTTTAAGATGAGCATTTTACAGTTTTTATAAAAAGAAAATTTATTTACTATAAGCGATAAATATTCAACGGATTGAAATAAATTATGCATCACTATAATTCACAAAGATTGCTATATACAGAATTGTAACTCCTAAAAAAATAGAAGGATGTTTTACCTAGCGAATGTAACTTGCATGAGTAAAACAATATTAAAGATGGAAGACGATTAGCTAAAGTAAAATTTGAAAATAGTAATATTAACTTATAAATTTTCACATCTAAATAAATATACTTAATAATACGAATAGAGCAGGAATATATAAAATAAAAATACCTATCACAATGAACATAACTCGGAGTCGAGTTGTGCCTAGCATATGAAGATACAGAAATATTAAATAAGTTTACATATATCAATTCTTGTTTAACGAAAATTCAATTTTAGCTGATGTAGATGAATTTCTTTTTGTATTTTGTGATTTTCTAAATATCTCGCAGATATTTTTCCACAATACTTTTCTTTGGAAATTCACATCACTTGATAGAAGATGAATTATTTCTGCAATAACAATCAGTTCCAGTATTTCTTGTCAGCTTGAAAGCTAAAAACTACTGTAAATCTCATCATGTAAGCTAAGAATCATGTCAGAGTGAGGAACACCGCATAGAGACGCCCTAGGATCAGGCTATTTTTGCATTATGAGGAGAAAGATGCATACGATGTTATTCCTATATAATACATCATTACTGAGAAAAAAGCCTGAAACAAACTTGGCATAATATTGCATATGGCATAATGAGAATGGTAGCAATAAACTAAATAACATAAACTCACGTATATTTGTATCAAGAAACATACAAATATAAGAGATAAACATTTATTGCTTAGGATTTGATTCCCATATAATATATCATTAATGACTAGAAAGACTGAAACAAACTATAGTTGCATATGACATAATGAGAATGGTAGAAATATACGGAATAACATACACTCACGTAATACATTTGTATCAAGAAACAAAAATATAAGAGAAAAATATCTATTGCTTAAAAACTGAATTCAGTAAATGTTTTCCTCATTCTTATTCCGAATGAAATCCCCTTTCCTTATTGTAGAGGATGGAGTATTAAGAGGAAGCCTGCTATAAACTGCTGATCGTTGAGCAGGTAGCGCTTTTTGTTTCATCATTGAAACGCACGTGCGGTAAACCGGCCGCTTAGGCGGTATCCCATCTGCAAAATCTTCACTGCGTTAACGATCGCGCACTTATTAACGCATCAACTACCCATACGCGCTAAAACGGGACTGTTTTCTCTCTCATCGAGGGTATTTACGGGATCGATCAGCGCTTTCCCTTTGCTTTTAACCGAAGAAAAAAATAGAGAGAAAAGAGAGTGGAGGCAGGGACGTTCTTCCCTATGACCTATTTCAGATTGGATCTTCCCTAGCTCATCGCAGAGCCAATGGATTCGAGTGCGGAACAGCGCATTCGTTAAGGGCTTCCATCCATTGAGCTCGTGGACCTATCAATAACCAGGCCGGTACATTTGAAACCAGCTTAGTCGTGCATGCGATTTAGTAGGCGTTTCGGGAATAGTTCTATCCCATTGACGACCAAAACGGTGGAATTAGTTGCAACTCATGGGGGAGTGGAATGTGTCCATGAATCATGCATAATCAACGGCGGAGTTGCTTTGCTTTTGCGCGTATATCGACTGTGTGCCGCCTTATCTGATGGGAGAGGCTGGAAGCATGGAGATCTTTTCTGGTGGAATCGCATTGACTGGTCACCTCAGAACCGTTGATATTCCTATTTTTAATGCGTTTGAAAGCATAAAGATCAGAGCAGTTGCGTGTTATTCGGTGTCGTAATTTCAGTCCCTATATATTTACTATATATAGGGACTGACTCTCTTCATTGTTTCGATTCATGTACAAGAATATTTTATGTATTTTCGATTAGTAGCTTTTTATCGCAACTCTCTCTCTCAGTCCATGCACGTGTATCTGCAAAAACGGATACATGTTGTTTGCAAGTTTTTTTTAATCTAGAAAACATCTGATGTCACAATTGGATACAGAAGTTAAGGGGAAATATTTAAAACCATATTATTAATTTAGAGAGCTAAGAGATATATAAATGAATAAAGAATTCCACTACATATCAATCAGATATAATGATGAGAAATATTTCATGGCAGATTCATTAGGGAAGTTAAAGGGTGACAAATAATGAAATCCAGACATAGCTCACTGCCCTCATCACTTCAACCAATGATACAATTCATGGGGTTGATGCGTAATAAAAAAATGTAGTATGTAAATATATAAAGGATACATCATGGCGAAGTGAATAATTAGGAACTTCATGAATTTGTCTTCTTTTCTTCCTTTTTTTGGTTCAACCAGATATTATGCAGGAAATATCATCGAAAATATTAGCACGTGGTTTCAGTGATTCTATTTAATTTTGAACCGTATTTTTAGACGCCCGAGAGATAGGATATAACTGCTGATGAGTGTTTTTTGATAAGTAAATACATACATTTTATTGTTCTTCTAATCGATTCATCTATAATCATTTCATATATCGTCATTATTTTCCAAATATCCTTTCCCTACTCTTTCAATGACTACTGTCCGACTGAAAGGAGCCACACTACCTCACATATATCCCACACTTCACTGGATTCCCCTCCCAAATACCCTCTATCATTCATTTCATTCTCTTTCAACAACTCACCCTTCAATTTCCCCTTCATGAGTAAAGGCAACTCCCAAAGAGATCCTGATTTTCAACTCCATTCCAATTATTCTCAATCTTCCTACTTTTTCCTATCGCGGTTCTCAAAAGGGATATGGCTCAGAGGAAAAAAATCGATGCTTCGCTTCCAAGCTCATACTCTTTAATTCTCCTGTTATTAAATTTTACTTCTGGCAAGCATTCGAATTCGAAGAAAAAGCGACTGGTATAAGTACGTCTATATTGAAACTGCTGATTGTTTGCGAACCTCTTCCTTTCCGTCTGCTCCCGTGCTTTTCCCTTAAACCCTCGATAAAAATTCAGCTTCCTAAGCCTAGACTCGAACGCAAGATTTATTGAGCTCAATCCGTATGCGCCGTTTTTTCAGATCGTCTTCGTGCATTTTTAATCGCAAAGTCTGTAGATTTAAAGATTCTTCCTCGGATTATAATGGAAAGCTCATATTTTACAACGTTTAAATTAAAATTTTCATCCTTTTCATTTCATTTTGCGAAAATTGATTGCTTTAACCTGCTTTTCATTTGATCATGAGATAAATTATCAAAGGTATAAAATATTTTCATAACTTTAAACGATGGGTTATATGGAAGTTACCGATATATCTTTAACTAGACGTTGCAACGCATCCGCTGCTTATTTCAAGGAGTCGAGCACTTGGTAATATTAGTTAAATATATTATAAATTTTATCCTATCCCGTAAAAAAATTGAGAGACAAATTATACGCGTTCTGCTTATGATTGGAAATTCGTTTCCTGAATTGTGAAAGCAAGAAATTGATCTTTTAAACATGAGTGTCTTAAACTTATAAAATTGATATCACTCTGTATAATTAGCTCATTTGCGTGGATAGCATTCCTGTTATCATTTCAGCATTCCAGTGGTTAAATACCGAAAACAATTTTATAACTATAACTATACTAACTGAGTGAAATATCTCTGCGATCGTCCTACCAGCCAGCTCTACTCCTGTCTCTCTAAAGTCCTGTATATTTTATGCACGGTCGAAATTCGTCTGACGCCCTTTGATCTTCCGGCTTTGTTTATCTCTGCAATTTCTATATTAATGAATCCTTCGCAATTGTGTTTTATTCCTTGACTCCTTTCCTCATGAAATAACAAAGCACTTAAAAATAATTCAGTATTCGCAAAACCACCGGGTGATTGTTATGGGAAGGCAGTTTGTTTCATCTAAATGGTACGTAGTGAGGGCGATCCACGTGATTTACAATTCAACCGACCCCTTTCGCCCGTATCCAACGAGATTTGTTTAGGTGGTTTCACAACCCCGGCATATTTATTTTGCGAAATACTTTTCCCTCTCGTTTTCGACCCGTTTCCTTTTATCGGCACCTGAGGGTACGATCCCTGAAGGCACCTTCGGCCGGCCGTTCAATCATCCCTGGACTCACCCTCCCCAAAAAAAAGAGAACGTTTCCTCCCTTTTGCAGTCAAATGCATACACATCCAAAATACAAACCAGCGGAAAAATAAACCATTCCCTCTCCGTTCCAGACTGTCATAATAAACGTGAAAAGTAAATCGAAGTAAACGCAGTGTTTCAACCGGCCATAATGGATATTTGATGCTTACTTTATGCATCCTCACTCTCCCCTATCTTCTGATTCACTGGACTTTCATTTAATTTTTGATCAAAAAGACTACGGTGTTTCATATGAAGCATCCGAAGACCTATGCTTCCCTGTAAGCAGCCCAAAGGTTTGCACATGATTCTTCCTGCATAATCTAGATAGGAAATGAGGCTTATCAACCATTATAAGGAGTGAGGTAGTAGTATGTCTTGCTTTCCTCACTGAGGATGAATACTGTGAGTAGATTTTGATCAAGTAAATGAAACGAAGGAATGAAAATGTTCATAGCATTCCATGAGAAGAGACAGACAACATTCTTCATTACGCTAGTATTCAATCATACCTCAGTAACTGTCACATTATCACAGCTATGAACAAGATAAGTAAAATTGAAGTATGAATAAATTTTTCTCTATTCTATAACAATATAAAAATCAAAAATACTCCATTCATCAAGCATTCCATGAGAAGAGACCAGAATGATGGCTGTCTAATCCATAGTGTACCTACGGTATTTAAATTTTGGCGACTATCGAATTTTTTTAATAAACTCATGTTTAGGAAATAATTATAATCTGATTGCAAATATGGCATACTCATGAAGTTTATTAGACATGCATGAAATTCATAAAAGCCTTCTTTAAGCGTACTCTCACCTAGTTATTGATAATGTTACTTTGATTGTTATTAAAAATGAGGAATTTACTTTCTATTAATTACTTAAAAGATAACTTGCTTTACAGTTTTTTTAAATTAATATTTTTACTCCTCAATAATAATGATATTCTCTTCAAATATTCAATAAATACTTTTTACTTCGAGAAGTACGGCACATATGCTCATGATTTACATTCAACAAAATATATTGCAACAAAAATACCGTTAGATTTATTAAAACAGGGTATTGCAATCCTATTTAAAAATTCATTATATCGCATTCATTAGAGATTTTCAGGTAAACTTTTTATGGGTATTCAGTTTTTTCCATGGATATACGTTGCTCGGTTTGGTCTAAATCATTAGATATTCTATCGCTATACAATTCATATTCACACATCAGAGATATCTCTTTGAGCGGAATGTTCCGTAGAAATGTCTGTTTTCCGAGTATGATGAGATTATTTAAGGATAATGTTTCCAGACTTCCTTTCACGAAAGTAAAATTCCGAATATTTTAATGAGAATCCTCTCTCATATTTTGGATTTTTATTTTCGCTAATTGTAAGCCATCTGAGGAAACATTTTCTCCCTTTTTTGATGTCATTAAAATTCGGATATAAGGCATGCTTTTCCTTTAACTGATAATGCGATGTAGATATGAAACAGGTTCTGCCTTTCATTAAAAATTTTATAAATACAGACTCGGTTGCTAAAACCAGTATCTTATATCCATAATTAATTCTAAAACAAGAATGTAGCTTACTCAAACGGAGACTTTTTACGTTAATACCAATACTTTTTGTATTCATCATAAATCATTATGGTGATGTATTCATAATTAAAAACAGATCATTATACAATCACAGTAAAAATTTTATAGTTACAACTATAAGTTTCTTTTATCACATGATTTATAGCTGCAAGAAATGTTTTATCGGTCCCTTTTTCCAATTAATCATATTTAAACTGCGTCAAATCGCTTTAAACCGCCCGACCAATTGCATATTATCTGCATGCGATTAAATATTTACTAGTCTAACATTCATCAATCACCAATAATTTTGGTTGTACATACATGAGTATGAGTTGCTTAAGTGAGATTTCTTTCAGCTACTATACGGCATTTAGATCTCTGCTATAAATATTTTCCTTAATGTTTGATTCTTCCAGATAAAATACTAAATTATCTTAGAAAAAATCTATTTTGTTTTAAATAAAAACAGCTGACAAAGCCAAAAATTTAGATACGTTAAATTAATCCAATTTAAGGTTAAGTGATCTCTTCTACACTCATACGAATAACTCAAAGTTTACAATAATGTAACAATCCATAAAATTATCCAAATATGTGATAAATTACAAAAACTTAAATAAAACATAAACAATATACTATAGACAGGAGGTCAGTCCATAGTAATCAATCAATTGGCTTTTCTCTGTGTGGTATTTGAGTTTACTAAAATCAAAGTACTAAAATGAAAATATGCTCGCAAAATATTTCTTGATACATATAGGAGTTGTTATTTACAGTGAAAATATACTCCAAATACCGAATTCACAACTGAATCAGGCAATATTTCAATTTTACTAGGAAATCAAACCCTTCGTATATTAACACAGTATACTTTCAAAGCGACAAAGGCAGGCGTTTGTTTTGAATAAACAGTCAGGAAGGCAAACATTTGATTCATGGTAAATATTTTCCAAAGTTTTACTTTGCTTAGAGCAAATGGCATATGGATATGAATGTGACACAGTTATGAATGTTCATTTTAAGTTACTTTATTTGTCTGCATTGAGATTATCCAATGAACGATTTGCAAAATCGCGGTTTAGGGAAAATTTCCAAATTCCGACTTGGATTTAATCCAAATACGGCGGAACTATATTCCCAACTTCTTAAATTAATACTTTAACATCTCACGGGTTAACCGTTACCTGTACCAGCTTTAGATGCAGAAAAATTTTCATTTGAAAGTTTGTATTAATGATTTTAGTCCTACTGGAATATATTTACTAGTAATAATTACGACGAACAGTTGCAAGTTACGTATCTGCGTTTAAATCTTCAGTAATGTATAGAAAATGAGGCATCAATCCTTCCAGTTAACTGAGAAGGCAGATATTTTTAAGATACTTCTTAATACAACTATATCAATAGGGCAAGGATGTAGGGTAGTATTGATTCTGAGCCGAACGTCCTCTAATTTCAATATTTTCCCTTCTCACTTGCACGCATCATTCCACAGATTATAAATAAGATTTAAATTTTGCGGTTTTAGAAACTGTGCTCGTTAGTCAAATCCTGCGTGATGGGATATGTTTAGATAATAATGTTTCTCTTTTCTCATGTACAGCTAGTTCCAAAAAAAACTTACCACCTAAGCCGCAACCCGCATAACAGACCTGAAGCTCGATGAGAGCGAGTCTAGAGTTTTCCATGCATTCTATTGGCTCTTGGAAGGAGGAGCATTCAGACGGCGCTTTTTTAAACATTGTGAAACGCGTTGAACGTATTTGTATCGTCTTTACTAGCACGAAATCTTGTTTAAATTTAGTGTTACTTTTTACTATGTCAGCAGCATAGTATTAAAAAATGAATAAACATCGGATCTCCTTATTTCGGCCTGAAACTTCTGCGTAATTCACCTTTTTCTGGAGACATCGGGTAAACTTACTTTAGCTGCTTCAATTATCCAATAAAAAATTATGTCATTGCAAGATTGAAAAGGATTATATTATTACGTTTTTTATGCTCTTGACGCCTACAGGAGGAACTTTTAAATTTATTTAGAGGAACTTCACGACTATGACGCAAATAGAAACATGAACGAAAACTCTGCAAGGAGATAAAGAATACTTAGGTATATGAACACAATCAACTGTATTTCAACTAATTTATGTTGCAGAAGAAATGCTATCGAGAAGGGGAGCATGAAAAAACTGCGAAACCTACTAATGAAAGCAAAGATGAAAAGAAACTTAATCTGGACGAATACACTGAGAAAGAATCATTTTAAGTCAACCTGGTAAAGAGCTCTGAAAATTAGACCCAAAACATATTACAATAAAGTAAACCAAGTAAATTACGATCAACTACATCAGATAATTACATCAAATATTATAAAAATTTTAAATACCACCAAATCATATGATAGAAAGTAAAATATTAATTGCTGTGATATCATCATTTTCTAAGGTAATCGCTTAAAATTCAAATTGCTAATTTAGTATTTTAGAAAATAACATAGATATTAGAATAGTAGCACTCTTAATTTAAATACTGAGGACTACAATTTTTTTTCACGTATCGAATAAAAAATTAATTTACGACGAAATTAACGCCAGCATTTCGTAACACTTTTCCGAACATATTGTTCATTGCCAGTCCCAGAAAAACCATCCCTTTAATTAAATCAAGTTCATGTTCCTTGGAAAATTATGCTGTCCCAACTTTTATCTGATGCTAAATCTCTTTCTTGCCCCGCGGTGCAAATTTTGACTCGATTTCTTCGCAGTTGAATTATTCTGCAATACAGAGAGGTATAAAATTTGCTTGATACTACAATTAACAGAGCATTAGGTAATTCAGAATATATGCATCAACATGCCATTCTGTTCTTACTTCCATCAGGCATTCGTGATGACAGTATCAGATGAAGCATTATGATTTTGAGATGAGATTTGGCTGTTTCTGACAAATTCGCGTCTGAAGTTTTACCGAGTCTTTCAGAGAGAGCGGAGGACCTCCACCCTGGCCCTAGGAGTATCCCCTATTCATTCCTTTGTTGTTTCTTTTTCTTTTGTTTCGTCCATCGAAAGGTATTATCTATTTTCTCAAAGGAACCATAAAACGGCCGATGGGTGAAGGTGAACTCCGCTCTGAAAAAGAAAACCCCCTTTTCGGCATATTGTGGATGGTCGTATGTATCCGGGGTAGCGAATTTGAAAGCGCTAATGAGGATTACCGACCGCACCCCTGCTGAGCAGGTATCTAAGGTTAGGGTATGGTGGCGGCGACCGATCACAAGTAAGGTGGGAAATGGTAGATCCGCGATTTGTTATCTTCGCCGCGGGTATTCCCTTAGGGAATGAAGATATTCAACTCTATTTTTGAGGTAGACGACCTTTCAGGACTTCTTGCAAGGAATCCAGATGGTTAAGAAACAACAGTTAGTATGGCAAATCAGAACCTTAAGACTGATTTGCATATTGCAGATAAATACCAGGTTTTTGTATACTTGCATATTGCAGGTTTACACGTTAACATCTGGTTTATTTACATTTACATTAATACCCCGCGAGCCGCCGTATGACGTATGTCAGGGGGTGTGAAAACACCCACAACACGATTTCTATTGTTATACTGAAATGATTTTCAGAACTATGCAGTAGGTGAAAGTGAGACTAATGATTAATGATCCCTTTTCGGTTTCTGAATGCCTCAAGTAAACTATATAACCCGAATTGTTTGAATGGTGTATAATGATTAAAAGAAAAATCAGCGTCAATAATTATGAATGATGGGTAATATGAGTCATGGAAGAATACGCTAAAAATATAAACCAACGGATGGTAACCAGACTTACATGAGAATATTCCTCTAATTCTCATGATTCATACCTTAGCTGTTAAAATATTCTTGGTTCTATATGTAATCCATTATTCCAACATTCACTCCAAGGACCTTCGTAGCATCATCCTAGGCACATCATAATTCTCTACGAATTTTGCGAAGATGTTTTGAATTTTTTTAATGGTAATGCAAGGAAGATCATTCTAGTTGAAATAGGACCTTCGGAAAATCTGAATGATAACATAAAGTTGAAAATGTTTGGGTGCATCATATCTGAATTAGTATCTCTATATTCTGCTTTTAAAGTGAATGGCATAAACTGTATTAGCTTATTCTAAATAACTAATTCAACGACAAAAACGAAAAAATAAGTAATGTGCCTATCGTCCATTTATATAAATCAAGCTCCTCGTCAATGATTGTTTATTTATAAATATTGTTTTTTATGCTTTATTTTGTCTTTATATTGAGCTCAAAATTTCGTAGTTTGAAATTACTTGAAAAATTAATTAGAGAAATACCACCTAATATGTATTCTTTACGCTTACGAGAACCAAATCGTTTAACTTCTCTTACAACATCTATGATACAAAGTAGATAGAGCGTTGAAGATGATCTTACTAGATCGACTAAAGTTTCTATTATAATGTCACTAAAATATGAATTGAAACGTAAATACGGAATTGTAGACACTCCGCATATTCAATGTCGCAGAAACTTGAAGTTTATACGCCGAATACCGATAAATAATATCTCTAAAGTTATTTAGAAGAAAACATTGGCTTGCATTGGTAGTAATACTAATGTTAGCGATTTCTATTGGCTTAAAAAACCTCGAAATCTCTTTCCAAAATAAATTGCTGATAAGAAGATGGTTTAGTTACTGGCTTAGTGAACTACTCGAACTTTCTTATAGAATTAAGAGAAGGTTGCTATAAAACATTGAACATCGATATAGTATACAATTTCGGAGATCCTGGGAATAAACTGATGAGAAGGAAATTTCTGAAAGTATGATGAGCCATCGACGTTATATCTTGTATATTTGAATGTTAATCATTTTTGACTAAGATATTACTTAAATTGGATAAATGAGTAGTTTCTCTGGAGGCAGTCATAAACGGAAAAAATATATGTTGGATGAGAAAATTGAGAAGGTGAGCGAGTGGGTTATACTTTTAAAAGAAGTCGTTCCTCCTACTCAAAGTAAACAATTGGTCGACTAGGAAAGCAAAAAATGCGCCTACCTATTGTGATTCATCCAAAAATCTGGAATTAACATACCTCTTACACTTTTGGTTGTTAAATTCATGTGAGTGTATATATTACTGTTGCCGTAGCTTCTCACTTCCCTATCTCTGTCAAAACAGTCCCCCTCTTGAAGTCCTGGTGAATTCATTGCTTTATTCACTTCTTCCCATCACTCCTGTATCTTGCTTTTCAAATTTGTCACGGAATGTGGAGAGATGAAAAGTTTCTCATAGTCAATACATTTTAAATACGAAGGAATATTTTCAATATCACCAATCGATAAATATGTAGATAGACTAGCCATACCAAACCACCACCCATTCATCTCAAACATTAAAATTCTGTCGAAAAATATGAGAGTTACGCAGGGCCAGCCATCAACCGAGGGGAGCAGAATTTCAACATGAGCCTCATATGCGCTTCCCCATGTGATATTACAGGGTTGGAATTACAGGTAAAAAGGCCCTGGGAAAAACTATTTCACCAAGTCCCTATTATTTTGCGTATTTTTAACGTTTTCTACATTATAATAATTGTAAACGTTATAATAAACAATTGAAATATAAATAATGTAGGTAGTTTTGTATACATTCAAAATTAATTGAAAATTTTACATTCATAGCTAACAGTAGCATTCAATGAGCATTATGACCAAACCTCATTCGCACTATCTTTTTGTGTATTTTAGAACTTTTAAAGGTGATAAATATAGCGAGAAGAATGTTTAAGAACGTAATGGTTTGTGACTGCAACCATTTCAAGAGGAATCCACAGAAGAAATCAAGTTTATTCGATTCACACTTCAATGACACCGAAAAAAATTAATTAATTAATTCAAAATTAATGTGAAAGATGGTAGTCTCGTGTCCGTCATCTTTATACATTGAGGAAAATCGATTCTAGCACATTTTCTCTCAGTTGATTTGGACGGTATAGTAAAAATTCCAACTGCATAGATGATAAAATTTACTGATTTTTTACCGATCGAATTTTAATTTCGATGCTTATCAAATGAAACAAAATGTATCTAAAATACGCAGAGAATGCCTCAAGACTTCATTCTACATATTTACTTATTGTTTTTTAATGTAGCATATTAATGTAATAGCCTAGATATGGCCATGAGTGTGCCTTACTTTACTTGTGTAGATTGCATTCACACAGGCTGTGATAAAACTGGTGATCGATATAGACTCCTTTGGTATATAATTTTAAAGGCTAATAACTGCTCTCTTGAACGATGCATAATATTAGCTAGTATTATATTATATAATACCACCCATTATAACCGCAGAGTTTTGCAAGCGAAGGCGTCGAATTCGAGGTCTATACATTTTTGGTCCGACACCGATTCAAACTGCGCGGAAATTTTCTTTCTCCCATCTCAGTGCTAAACATAAGCTCAGAGCGGCTCAGAGGCAGATTTTGCGAAAATTTCCTTCGACTTGCTCGTGCCTTTCGCCCTCAGACTCAAATTTTATTAGGGGAAGGGGGTTTGCCTCGGTTTCCTAGGAATAACGGGACCTTGTGTGCGACGTTTCCCTCTGTGCGAGAAGCAATGCTAGAATATATACTGATTCGTTATAATCATTTTATAATAACTGAATTCTTGCATTACGACATCCGTATTGTTATAATACTATTCTGCTAGGCCAATGCCACCAAACTCAGGATACTAATAAATCTTTGCAATATTAACAAAGCAAATAAATCCATTTCAACTCTGCAGGCGGAGTTATGACTCAAGGAGACCATCTCCGCCATGTTTTTCCTCTCTCTCTCTCTCACTTCTTAAGGCTCGCTCGGAGGAAATTCACTGCCTGTTATGCGGGTTGCGGCTTAGGTGGTAAGTTTTTTTTGGAACTAGCTGTACATGCATAAAAGATATCAGTTTTATCAGTCAAAGAGCAATCACAATGTAAGGAGTTTAATTAAGGGTAGACTGCCTCTGCCACGTGTCCGCCCGTTCCAGTTCAGTTGGCCGAGTTATTCGACCGATTACAGGCGCATTACCCTTGGAGAAAAATCTCTTTCTGTTACGGTTCGAATTCCTCCAGAAGTGAGCGAAATGATACACATGAAAGCGAACGAGAGATAATAAATCCATGGAGGAGGAATAAAACTCATTTCGTAAATATACCTTTCGAAATGAAGACTAACGGGACTTGGTCTGCTCCTCACGAATTTATTTCGACAACGGGTTTCGGTTCAAGTGGCAATCATCAGGTGAGAGATACACTTGAAGGTGAACTTTAATCATTTAGTACTGAAAACTGCCTTATAGTCCTTAGCCGCTCCACTTGCATCTTCCTCAGCTTTTTTCCGAAATAACAATATATCCCTGGTCCCGTCAGACTTTTTTCAAGTCTGTTTTCTTGTTTCTTGAAGGGTAACTCTTACTGATGAAGACTGAACAAACAAAACAAATCTTTTACTTTCTGCAGAATTTTATTTTATCGAACCGTTTTGATCAATGCAATCATCTTCAGACAGAAGGCTATCCTTAAATACTAGATCTGTTTTTGTTTGTTTACGATGGCATTTCACAAGGTTAAGTCAGAAGATCTTGATTTTATGTTAATGGCTGCTTGAACTGAAATCAGTTGTTGAATAAATTCGAGGATCAACACAGTATACTGCTTTTTATTTCGTTTTGACGTCGTTCAAGGAATTCAGCAGAATCATCACGATTAAATATTATTTTATTACATCGGACGCGTGATAAATGATGAATGGCATCAAAAAGGTCATTCCTGTTTTTCACATAGTATAGTCAGGATATTAATATGAAAGTTCGGTGGAATTGCAGAATTCTCATCAATTCATAGACACTTATCGATGTTAGCGTACAAATTCTGTGAGGACACGGCTGTTGATAGCTTTGAGTCCCTGGGGTTAAATCACGTTTGCCATCTTTCAGCTTTTCTGCCGCAAAACCTGTCGACCAAAATGACCCAGACAGAAAGAAAAATTTGCAACACTTAATTTCAGGAGGAAGGAAACGAAGTGATTTCTTGATTGATATTTCTGCGAAGGAAAAGTGAAAGCACCTCAAGAACTCGGTTAAGGTTGGTGAAATAATCCAGGTCAAGCGCCTACTGGTGATAACCAGTTTAGAAAATTAAGATGAATTATCCTGAAATTGCCCATCACACTGATCACGTGAAACAAAGATGCATTCAAGGAGAGAAGGAGCTGATCCTCTGCTAGAATATCATTTCCAGAATATTAAATATTATTCGCCTTTTAAGCTTTCAGGAATGTTCATCTCTTTGTTTGACAGATATAACTTTAAAGGAATAATAAAATCCAACACTTTTACATCTAACTCTCTGGTCTACGTATCTGAAAACAGTTTTTTTACAACTGAAGCCCCGCTTGTATTTCACCAGTTTTTACTTGACTTTTTAGAGAAGTTTAGATTTTTATTTCATTCTTATTTCTGTGACAGTCTTAAATAAATCCATAGCCAAATCTAAGTTCTAGCCCTTCTAGCGTAAGTCCTATCTATCAGGTTCCATACATTTTATTCAATGGTATTTTATTTATTTACGATTTTAGAATGAGTAGAGATGAATAGAGTTCCTCAGTTCCAGTTTCGCTCATTCTGCCACCATCGAACCGTTTCATCTCAGATTATTGTAATATTGTTACAATCTCTCTCATACTTCATAAATTACATCTAGCTCTTTTGTTCACGCTACAATTCATCAAATTTTAGAACAGAAGTTAGTAACAGTTACTTGCAAGTCGTAGTAGCTCATGTTTAGAAAAGATTCCTCGCGGAATTAAAACTGTGTATTTTCGGGAACAAAAATTGAAACGGAATAAACGGCGGTTATCAGTTCCGGTTCGGGTTCAAGAACCTCATTTTTTCGGTTCGGGTTTTCACTCTTGCATAAACAACGGTTTTTTCCGTTCCTGTTTCGGCTCGATGCCCTGATCAGACCATGCGTCTGGCGCAGGGGTGATAGACAAAGAGCGCCGTCTGATAGAAAGGAATGCATTGGTTATCGAAAATGTATCCGCGTATGAACCGTAGACAGCCACATGCGTAACCCTTCTCGCACACACGAAAGGCAGCAAGCATACCCGTCGGACAGATGAGATGAGGAATGCTCCCTTGAGCATGGCTGGCGACGTCATTTGCAAGTAATGAGAGGTCATCCCTCCCGTTCGCAACACGCTTACTAAAAAATGACGGCAGGGGAAAAAATCCTGTTTGGGAGTGGGCCTCGGGGGCATCGTTGTATGAGTGACAGCGGAGGAAAGAAAGAGGAGGCGAAAACATAAAAGGAAGGAGGGAAAGTGCAAGGGAGAAAAGCAGATAATCGCCGACCGCCGCGGAACAATGGGAGAGAGTGTGAACTCTCCGCGGAATATGCGACTATCTTCCGCAAATATTGATCCCGCGATCGCTCTTTGTTAAAATAGGGATTGCGTTAAGAGCGTTGCTGTCGGACCGATGGCCCTCTAAAGCATTGATGCCGAAATTTTTCGGGCGGTTTATTGCATTATGTGGCGCCTCGATAAAGGAATGCAACGGTGGATGAGTGGGTTTTCGCATCGGATTCCATCTTAAATTCTCGGATTCGACGTTCTCTCGGGGTGTGGAAAGGTAAAGAGATTTTCGGCTTTAATTTTTAAGAGGAGACTACGCTAAATTACAGATTTGGAAAATGAGTTAGCTACGAATTTAGTATTCGAATTTTTTAGGCTACTTTCAAACTATAACCGACCCGTTCTCAATTCTTGCATATGATGGAATGATAGTGGCAGCATTTTCAAGCAAATCAATGGCCAATATTTAGCATAATAATATCCATTTTTAGTCACATAGAAAAGATGATTTAAAGATGACAGATATTTCGACCCATTGAAAGAAAATAAAGTTTAAGAAACAGCAATACTCTGGTAGCACTTTAAACTGTCTATACTAAAGGTAACTTAAGTTTGCTCTTCAATCAAATTTTTATATTTTAAGAAGTGCACAATCTAAGTCACCTTGAACGATTATTTGTAAATAAATAAAAGGATTTTATCAAATAAAGAAAATAAAATCACTACGAAGGCTTCCAGAAGCTGGTTTTACTACGACATTTTCAACTAGCGAACTAGCATATAGAAAGGATGATTTATCGATATTCCGAAAGCAAATAAAGTTAAAAGTAGGTATATATGAATAAAAATCCCTCTGGAGGAGTATTCTCGGAATTTTTCTCGATGAAAAATTTTAGAAAAAAATTTCTTCTCCAGTAAAAATTACCACTAGTTCCATCTTTCATGTTCTCGGAATATTATGTGAAATAACTTATATTATGAAGTTGATAATTGCAGAGGATTTTAAAATCTGTTTTGATTAAACTCGTTCTTACTTCTACGATTTGATGTTACTTTTACGTTAGATTTAAAGAAAATTCTCATCTAAATCTTCAAAAATTTGATAGATCCTCAGGAAATTTTATACTTAAAGAAACTCTGCGGCGAGGAAGATATTCCTGAAATAAAATGTCCATAAAGTGAGGTAAAAACTATAAGGGTTTACTCGAGATAGTTAATGAGTTCTTAAATAACTTAAAGAGAATTCTAAAATTATATATATATTTCCAAGCCCGAAGGTGAATATTACTGGTCTGTCTGACACAAACGTTTCTCTTCATTTAGATTAAAACCCGAATCAGAAAACTTACTCGCGTGGGAAATAGCATCATGTGAGAATAAGTAATGACTTCAAACTTACTTTCTGCACTTCACATATAGATCAAATCCTGCGCTTTCTCATTCTAACTCCGCTTCTGTAAACTGCATCTGGATCTTCATTCTAGCATAGTATGCCCAGTGTAACTAAGTCGTTAATTTTTCTGTCGACAGCGTCGAGTAAGAGAGGAAAATAATCGGATTTATATCAGGCCACACAAAGATGTGCTTTCGATTCGTTAAAATATAAAGCAGTCCAGACATTCTTTTTAGGCCTACTATTTCAGATTCCGCCATCTACTTTAACATGATTTATTCATTAACTTAATATATTACTTTCCATAAACGCATGTATAGAAAACTCTTTCGTGACACTAACCGATTCATAAAGATTGTCTCTCTCGAAATTCACTCTGAGCCGATATGTGATAACAATTACCACAGGAAAAATGAATGAAGGGTTTTATAGCATTACTAAAGCAATATCAATTGAACTAGGAACTCCAATATTTTCTACGAGGAAAGAGAATGGATTTTCCCCTCCAACCATTTCAAAAGGTGGTGCGGAATTCTACAGACTTCTACGTAAGGAAATACACAATGAGATGTGGGAAAGAAATAGTATAAACGAATGAATGGGTAAGGGTAATGCGGTCGTAAGGAAGGAAAGCAAAGTTTAGAGAGGGATAACAAGTGAAAGACTCGCTAAGAGTGGGTGGAAAGCTTTTTAAGGGACTTTCAAATGAAGAAAAACCATCGATGTGGAGTGAACGATTGCACTGAGATGAAAGAGTTCGCCAAGTTTTACTGGAATAGAAATTTTAATTCCGTGCGCAAGAAATGAAAAGCACACATCGTTAGCATAGTCTTACGCGAGGATATATTTGGAGGGATAATTAAAACTTCTCTTAATGCTTTCAGCAGATAAAAATATTAGTTTTGTACATGTGAGAATTCATTATTCCACAGCCTGGAGGAATTGGCGATTAACAGACGCTGATATCTTTTCGCGGTGGATTTAAGTTCCGCCTCAGGGATGCAAGAAGAACAAGAAATAATCCTCAAGTCTTAATTCTCCATCGTGACGGAAGTGGAATCGGTTACTTTTTTAAGGATCTTGAGGAATGAGCCATTGGACTTCATTAAAATTTCCAGCCGTCGAAGGACTGCTTCGTTGTTTGGGGTATCAAGAGCTTTCTATTCTTGCAGAAATTGGACCCTCCTCGAGTTCGCATTCCCTCGCCTCGTTTGGATACTTTTAATTATGTCGCGACCGCTTTTGTCGCCGAAAAATTTTCGCAACAGAGATGATCTAGTCGAGGAGAAGCATTCAATCCTTGAAAACTGCAAGTTGATCGGAATAAATGAATTTCACTCCGTCTGCGTGATTTGCATTATCAAATGTTTCGATGAGAATTAAAAAAGTTATACATCTTTCAATGAACCAGCTTTAACTGCTTAATTGATTCACGATTATGAAATTATAATTTTCAAACAACTATAAAAACACTTGACCGAATCTTAACCGTAGTGAATAGATATTTCGAGATAAGTAATAAATAGTCGAAAATACATATAAGGAAATATCCTAGAAATTATTAAAAAATCGCATACCACGAAAATTAACTCTTAGTTCCCAGATCTATCTAGAGATTCTGATTCATTCTGGAAAAATGTTTATTTTGAAATCTGATGTTTGATTTATCAAAGTATTTTTATTGGTGTTGGCTTCCGTCATAGAGAAGGTATTAGATGATTTAAGAGTAGCATTTTCTTGAATAAATAGTCGTATCAGTAAATATTAGTTAATTCTTCACATAAATTCCTGTTGATGAAGATGACACAAAATTGCCATAAGCACATTAACACATAGTTATTATACTAGAATAAGTACGTGTTAATGTCCTAAGTAAGCATCTTCTCTATGCACGAACTAAGTGACTTTTTTGTCCTTATTCCACATAAATTTTTAACGTGATTTATATCAAAAAACACAATTTTTTCTCAGAAAATTTCGTATTAAAATTTATAGATTTTCCATCTCAATAAAAGTTGACTCCAAAAATGTTTAAGAAAAGTCAGAGCATCCGTTGCCATTGTGGTTCTAAAGTTAAAAATCTTAGAAGTCTCAAAAGACACCGTTAGCCGTCTATGATGTCTATTTTCTATATCAGGATAACGTCTTCTAGGTATTGGAATGATCGAGAAAGGTCAGGATTACCCAGGGGTGATTCCCGGAAGTCGGTTCATGGATGTCGCTGGCCCGACAGACGACTAACGGAGTGTTTTTCAAACCAATAATTTATCAACAGCGTATCACAGTTTTTTTCTCATAAGCTCGGTGAAAACAATAAAATCCTAAACTAGATCTACGAAGGTGTTAAATCGTAGAAAGCCATCACATTGATGGCAAAAAATCACTTTGTACACTCTCACAAAATTTACTAATGCTACGTTTCGCTAGCGGACTGACATCATAAGGAAAATTCTACTTTACAGTATATCAAAACATATATGGATAGTATATTTAATTTTTCATTGTGTACTCTATATATATTGATGTACTGTAAAGCAAAGATTCCCTTATGATGCTAGTCCACTAGCAAAACATTTTGTATCAATAAATTCTGTAGGAGTATGCCAAGTGATTATATTTCATTATTATAATCCATTCCATAATATATTCCTAAACAAATTATAGGGTTTATATTGACTACGGAATATCTTGAGGTATGTAAATAAGCGCGCGCATTAATCTAACTCAAAAGAGACCGACCGAATTAAAGATTAAGAGAGCCATCATCATCTGTGGCAACAAACGGCAAAATCCGAATCAAAGTTACTAACCGCGCATCCTGCCGCGCGTCCTAGTCACTCCGCGACACGCCGCCTCGGGAAAAATAAATTACACACACAAATACCGGCGGCGGTAATTATTTTCGACAGCGGAGCACATTCTACTCGGTCATTAACGGGAATGATTTCGGAATGCATGGAAAAAAAGCACGCAGGATGAAAAAAAAATAACGTGTAACGCTTTGGTCGGCGGAAGGTGGGCGTCACAAAGGAGAGAGGCGATCGTTTTAGAGTAGGAAGCGGCACCGAATGAGGAGAGGAAGAAATAAAAATCTGCTCTGATTAGAAAGATATAGAGAGAAGGGACGCTTTCCGGAGCGAAAAAAGAGTAAATGATAGGATTACGAAAGAGAGGAGAGAGAGAGAAAGATATACGGGGCCGACCATTAATGTTTGAAGGGAACCGCTGGTGTTTATGGTGGATGGATGTGTCTACCTCGTATGTACTCCGCTATCGCGTTTCCGAGACTTTTTTAATGAGCGAGCTTGTACGGAATGTCTCGCGGGCGAAGGGTGGAAAAACATTACGAACGGGGAGAGAAAAATGCTAAGGGAAACGGGTTCGCGGAAACAGCAGAACTGTCGGTTTCCAAGATGTGAGCGATCCGCGCCCTTTAAAACGCAACCGCACATACATCACTCTCCTCCGCTGTCCATTTCCCTTCTCTCCGAAATGGAGGCAAGGAGTGGAAGTGATGCGACGGGTGGACATGACCGAAACACCTGTCCCTCCGTTGGGGATTAGGGGGTTTCTGGAACTTGCGATGGTTCCATTGACGATCGCTTCCCGTCATAGGCCCGCGTCGCTTGCACGATGTCCCGGAATGTTTTTCTCGAGAAGTGTTTGAAGAGGGACGTATGATGGGACGGGTGATAATTCGCGGACGGCGCGGATTGGTTTGATTTGTGCGGGCTCTGAGGTCCTTTAGGCCAAAAGACTTTGAGGATCCTCTCGAAAAATGTAATCGCGATGCATTTCAATGACCCCCTGACGGATCCAGTTTATTCGTGGATTTTACTGTAATTTATGTAGGAATATATGAGACTACTGGTACTGGCACACAAGGGTAATTCAAAAGACACCATTAAATTCAAAAGACACCGTTTAATGGTGTATTTGAATTATTATATTTTTTATAGTGTATTAATAACCTTCTTGCTTATATTTCTGTAAACGATTTCAGTATTTTATGTTAAAAATGCGCGTCAATTTTATTTTTTTTTCATCGCAAACTTTTTTTGTAGCCAAGCGGTCGTTTGAAGGCGCCATGAGAAAGAAAATAAAATAGACATTCTTAGTTCATTCATAGAATATTTTTCGAGCGTAATGATTTTAGCTGCCGATGCAACATCATAAATGAAATATCGTTTCCTATATGAAACCATAGAAACCTCGAGGAATTATTAATATTTGTGAAAATTAAATTAAGTTTTCCTTTCTAAATTTCCACGCGTTCTATTTCACCCCCTTCTTGCGTATGTGTTTTTCTGCAGCGAGATTTTATTCTCTGTCAACCTTCAGTTGTGAAGTTTTTTCCGCGTAACGAATCTTTCCTATTTTCCGCTGTATTTTATAATCCAGTTTTTATTAAAAAATTATATTTATATTGTTTATGCCTCAGTAGATTACCACGCCCCTTCCAATGCGTGCTGCAGTTTTTTCCCCTCTGTTTACGGGGAACGACCTCAAACAAAAGACGTTAATTATCGCGTAATAAGGACGGCGAGATAAGTTTTATAACGTCATGCGACTCCTTTGAGAATTTTATAATCTTGAATGAGGAGGAAAGATGTTATTTTTATCTTGATGCAGTCTTGAGCCGTTATCATGTCATTTTTATCGTTTCGTCTTGTTCCTAAAATATAATATCATCTAAAAGAAACAAAAACACCTATCCGAGATGATGTTTATATCCCTCTCGTAGATGGAGGCTTGCCATGCAAATAGGCCTCCTTCAAACTATTTGTACGGAGGAAGAGAATACTAATTAATTTTTTGCTATATTCCCTCTCATGAGAGAAATTTCTAAGAGAAATTTACATTGTTACCTTGACTACCCTCTATACTCATTTTCTTGATAAATTCCTTTAATTTAGTCCAGACATTTCAATTAAATAGAAGTAAATTTTTCTCTCAAAATTTTATACCAATTAAAAATTGATGATTTTCTTAGTAACTAGCCTTAAATTATATTTCTATTTCAATTTTTAGTAATCTTTCTGAAACGATTGAATTTTAAGAGCGCACATTTTTCAGGCTAGTGTCCTGGAACATGAACTTAGCCAACAGCAGAAAACAACAGAAGGAATTTTTTAAGAATGAATTTCATCAACTTCCCGATAAGGTAGATGTATGAAATTTAGGAATTCATCTCAAGGCTATAGAGAAAATTTGCCTTAAACGGAACATTTATTAAGTGGAAAACTATCTTATCTGAAAAAATCGCGGTCTACCGCTAAGGATAGGTTTCACTGTATTACATATCGACATTTTTTACCGATGATTATCTTTTGCTCGGCTATGAGGAAATTGTAAACTCTCCCATATCAAATGGATGTAAAGTTTTTGTTTTGAAGTTCACAGTTTTCATTTATGGAGTAAAATTGGAAGAATAATATATAAGGAAAATTGAATAAAAATTCCTATTTTGGTAGTAGAACACCGGTTTCGATGCAAAATTGGAATACAATAGACGAAAATTTTGTGAAGCTCAGTGGTCGTAAATAACCCATCCCCTCGACGACCATGGTGATTGTTGAATCCGAATCAAGCAATTTCCCATAAGGATACTTGGGAATTTATGCCCATACCGAATGAATGGTAAAGTGACGATATCTTTTTGGAGGGAAGGGAATCCTTTGTGAATTCAGTATTTATAGTTACGATAAAAAGCTTAGGATTGAACTTACGACCACGTAGAAGTGCTTTTTAATAATCGGTTCGAAAGGAGACTAATAAGTTACGTTTCATGAAGGAATCGAGGAAAAATCACACATTTATCAAAGTTGGGAGGAACTTAGGTAAACTTTTGGTAGGTGTTTAAATTAGTCTTTTTTATTCACTAATAAGTTTCTCGTGAGTTCAGGCAATTCTCAATCATAAGGGTATTATAAGGGTAATTATAAAGAAAAGTTTTAGACTTTCTATTTATTTCCTCAGATTTTATCGTGGTCATTATTTAAGGGCGATAATTTTATGTTTCATTATTTAGAAGGATATGATGTATTCAGGACTAGTATAGTTTATTTAAGTTAAATTTACTACCGTGATATTTGATGTGGGAGTACACTATTCTATCAATAAATCAGGCAGTCCTTTAATTTGGTAATAAAATGAAACTACTCATGGAAAAAGGGCAATTTTAAAGAACATACTCATCTACAACGTCAATCAAATGAAAAGTTAACTTTAAATCTTAAAAGAGAGTCGCAAAGTAGAAAAGCAGCTAAGGAATAGAATTAAATATCTTTAACCTTAGATAAGTAGTTCTCCATACGTGTCACACCACTAATTTCTTTCAGTCCGGACGGTTCCCAATAGAAATCGAACATTGAAAACTACCGTTGTGGTATGATTACGTCTTCAGTCAAATTATAGGTTTAGGTTAGTTAATTTAGATTTCATCATTGAAGTAAGTAGGATTCGGGAAGTTGAATTGGATGTTTATACTAAGGCTAAAATCTTACATATTATTGAATCATCTGATGAGCTTAACATTAATTAAGATAGTGATGCTGATTCCTTTTAAACCTCCCGAAACATCCATTCGGGGAATTCCTATCTTGTTGAGAAACACTTATTTAAAGAAATTTTATCTATTCAATTAATGTAACTAGACCTACGGCGTTTCTTTTAATCTGAAGGAATTGAGTGACTTAAACTCTCTTTCCAAAGCACTAAAAGAATATATCAATCATTATGATAAATATTTATTTTAACCTTATCTAATCAAGTATATTTTTTAAATCTGATCTCGCGCTTAAAGATGATATATTATGGCGAAACCTAGGTGATTAAAAATGTATTTCAAACTTTAAATTCATAACTCTTAGTCGCTTATCATTAGCAGTATAATATACCGGATTTTCTTGACTAAATCTCCTTAACTTATCATGGAAAAAGAAGTTGCTAGAATGAACCAACTAACAAAGGATTGGAAAGCCTAAAACAAACAATGCTGACATTCAATTTAACACTGACTAGACTTCTTTAGAAAGGAAAATCCCCATATATTTCCACTGCGGCGAAATTTGTTTTACACACCGGACACCGTATGCACAAAATCGCCATCGCTCTATTCTTATTCCTGTTTGAATAAAGACTTATACTGCAAAGTCGTGCACCGCACGCCGTTATAAATTCCTCCTTATCTTGATTCAATGCTGCAAATCCACCTGCGGCCAGCCCACCGCATTGCCTGCTTAAATATGTTTAAGCGCCAAAACGCGTGTATCCTTACCGCATATGCAGGCCGTGGCAGAATAAAGAAAGCTGCCGCTTATCTAATCAGCCATTCCGCGTTGGCTTTCGCTCCTTTTTTTATTGGCTTACTTTTCGAGGGACACGCAGCAAGACGCATTGCGTTGTTCCCGTACGTGAGCCGTTTCTTCAATTGAAAACATTTTTAGCGGTAGCGCAGAATCTTAAGTCGCTCTTTGCTCAGGAGTTATGGAGAGCGAAGGGTATGTCGATCGTTGAATGGAAGGTAGGTGGCCTTAATTACCGAGACTCGTTGGGGATTTATCTTGGTAACTGGAGAAGGATATTTTAAGGAGGGTTGAGGCATAATCCTTTCTCTCTTAAGTACGTATTTCGTTTAGATTGGGGTAGACACGTCACCTGTTCAATTAGTATTGGTGATATTAAACTTAAAAATGAGTTTTCTTCTTCGACTGTATATAACAGTAGTATAATATTCGTGCTATTTAATATATAATGCTATTCCGTAGTTTTGAAGTTATATACGTGATATTTAATATCTATTTATCAATTCATGGCTGAAAAAGAGTAAAAGCTGCTACTCTTGTTCGTACGGTTAAACAATCTACCAAAGAATTTAAAACACTCTCGCCAACCATTTTCAGCAGCAAATAAATTCATTTTTTTCAAATCTATTCCTAGAATCCATTGAATTCCTAAAGGAACCTATTGGTTTATATCTCCCGGAAAAATAACGAGAATATAACAAATAATGTTAATTCAGTACTCATTTCAGTAAAAATTACAAGGAATATAATATATAGAATGTCATCCATAATATAAGGAATGTCATCATCGACAAATTACAACAACCCATATGACATTTAAACCACATTGTGCCTATTCAAGCAATTACTAGGTCGTTTATTTTTATTCTCTGTTATTATGTCACCAGAATTAATTGCTCCAACTTAATCGGCGAGGTTATGAGGGATTGGTTCATTAAAATGGAATTAAAGAGAGAAAAATCCCCATACAATCAACTTTAAAGTCCTTTAAACTCGTCGTTCGGAGTAATTATGTTTTTCGAAAAAGGCTGGTAATCCGTTTGCTAGCATTGGATTAACAGGAGGATGATTATATTCTGCGAAATTATTGACAAATTAATACAAGCATAGAGTAAGAGATTATTATTTTTATTTGTATTATATGGTTAATCGATATTCAATTATTATTGTAAACCGCTGTAATATCCGGATAATCAAATATTTGCCATCGTATACGAAAATATTCATATATAATAATGAAATAAGTAATATTTGAATAATATTCATTAAAAGAATGGGAGATAATGTGAATACTTTGAATTTTAATTAAACTGATGAGAATCCCCAATAAAGATCCGGTATGAATTAAACTTTAGGAAAGTTAACTATCTGATCCACTTTGGCTGAATCTGGGTTTGAGAAAGGAGAGCCAACAGCGATGTCATTCTCTGATAGCTGATTCAGAGATATAATCCGTTTTATACCCAAGTTACTATTTCATTTTTGGAGAGCACGATGCCTAAATATTTTGCATTTGGAATACATTTGTGAGAAAATACTAATTTAAAAAACGGGAAGATCTTTGCAGAAAATGGAATACATTTTCTTGTCTGCTTAAAATTATCATTTGAGAAATTTATGTTGATAACCTGGTGCATACTCCAATGAACTTTTTAAAACTTTATGCTGCAGCAAATATATAAATAATAAGTAATAAATTTTATCTTTTTAGCTATTGGTCTCTACATATATTTATACTTTAACTATACCGTAAAAAAGTTTACATTTCTATCATGAGAGAATTAAATCAAAATTTGGAAACTACATGTTGAGTAAAGATGATTCAGTTTTCCTTGTCCTTGCAGGAAAGAAATTTTAGATTTGAGTGAGATGAATATTGAAGTAAAAGCCTTATCAATTATAATTCTTAGGTATAATCCTTTGAATAGTGGTTACAAAAATTTTAGGCGGAAAATTGAATTAATATGCTCTAAAGGAGTTCGCGTAGACTCTGTTAATCGAACGTTGGAAAGTTACTAATATGGTGCTATAGAGGAAATTTAAGGCATTTATTGTCAATTCTTTAAGACATTGTAGCTCTCCACGTTAATTTAAAAATCTAAGGAAATCGCAACATATAGAATATATTTTGTGATATAAATAAGTCTATTACCATTTGTATTGGCATAAACTTTATAATCACAAATTCCAAAATAACAGACTAAAATGTTTCATCAATTAAAATCTATTTAAGGAGTTATATATTCGTAGAATTTAGGAAATGTGCAATCATATTTATAGATAGAGCATCTCCAAGCTATAAATAGTTAATCAAAAGACTGTAGTTATGCAGAAAGATCATATAAACTCAACACTAAAGCGCAGCTTTTAATAAACCGCGCCTCTGTCTTCGCATACTTCTAATCTTAATATTAACGGTCGGACTCGCGTCGTGATTTTCTATTTAAGTTCCCGCGGAGTCTTGCTAATCGTCTTAAGCCTGTTTATCTCATCCTCCCAATTACATCCACAATTTCATCGCCATCTAAGACGCTAGAGAGAGATACGACCGCAATCTGCGTAAAAAGGTCCTCTCGACATGCGAGCGCAGATACAGATAGAAAGAGCCTCGTAAACATGACTCACGCACAAATAACCCTCTTAACACTTTTGACCTTCCGAGAATATTATTACCTTCGCAAAATTTCGCGAGAAACGCTGCAGGAAATTTGTGTCCGCGGTGAGGCTGGGGAGAGGGCAATAAAGTCCGAGTGTGACACGGAGGGAAGTGGGTTGTAGTAGAAGCAGCCCCCGCCAATGCAGTACTTGAGCGGGAGAGGTCGTTTCTGTACCCGGCTACAAAACCAACCCCGGGCACACAAATGAGAAACTTAGAATTGGTCTCGGTGTTAATTGCGGGATTCGTTAATTACTTTTGGGAGAAAGGACCCCTTCGCAGCCCCCTTTCCTTCCTTTCTTGGATCCACTAAATAACCCCACCTTTTCCTCATATTCACTCTCTCCCGTAGCCTTCCTTCTGTCATTCGCACTCTAATCCAGCTGTAAAAGCCAGATTCGCCCCCTTTTTATTCCCGCCGATTCCGAGAGTTTCTATGTTTCACTTAATCTACCCAAATCTCCCTTCTCTCTTTATGCCATGTAGACGTGTTTAACTTTATTAACCTTTTAGTCCCCGGCTTCGATAGCGCTGCTGGAAATCTCTCTGTGTGGATTTTTACGATATCTTGAGGAGAATATCGCACCGCGTGTTCTTCGTGTAACGTTGTACTTTCCTTCCGGATAGGGATTTTGCAACGCGGGATGGAATTAGAGCGTGCTCTGTAATATTTGTAATTTGGCTGGGATCTTACCAGCAACTTCCGTAATTGATGGGCACAGCTGATAGAAACAATCTAATTTTATAATGAGTAACTAACAATGCTAAGATCGTTTTATTATAAACTAAAATGAAATTTAAATAAAAAACCTCTACATATTTCTATCCAAGGGACGTGAAGTAAATTTAAAGATATTTAGACTAAAAATGGTTCATAAAAATTATTTTTCAATTTTCCTTTATAAGACAAAGCTCGTAAGGATTAGGATGCTTGAAATTATTTCAGATTATATTTAGATAAATGCGTGATTTTTAAAACTTTACTTTAAATTTATGTGTACAGTATATCAAAAGATAAAGGTAAAAGAATTTTTGACAAAATATAAAAATGATGTAAAAATATCCTCTAAAATCCAATTTAGGAGTTCAGTAAAAGATAAAAATCTAGAATCACAATCTAGAAACGCAATTTAAGAAAAATTTTGAAAATGCAATCTTAAACTGCAGTCGGAAAATAAGAACTAAAAACACTTGGAAAAACTTCCATACAATTAGTTATCTTAGATTACTTCCTCTAACTCTGACTACGGCGAACTTTATCGTGAACGCTACGACTTTCCGTCCGAAGGAAAATTTTCCATTACAAAAATAAATTTATATCCCGTTTCCTTTGAATAACACCCCGCGATATATTTTAAACAGCAAAAATTACGCGACTGAATTTCATTATCTCGACCAAAACGAGAATTAGAGCTCCGAGATGCTTTTGTCCACCGCGTCCTCGCGCCGGCGTTAAAATTTTCCCAGAAGATTTCTAATTAAGAAATGACAATCGTGCTCGTAATATATTTATTTCAATAGTCAGATTCTAGGAATGTCTTCAAAGGCTAGTTTTCATCGGGAAGATAGGAGGGACTCGGAACTAGAATCCGTCACCATCTCTGTGTCCCAAAAATGCACCCTTTTCCACCTCCCTTAATTTCGGCTCCTTATATTATCCCTGTCTCCACCTCAACTCATTTGGATCATTATTCACTCCCATCCTAAAACACCGCCATTCTGCTTAGGATCGCCCGTACGCACGGAATGCCCACGCACCCTCTATCTCACCTTCCGGAGAAGCAGTCCTCGTCTTGCGGCGTCCATTACGGAGGACATAATGGTACCGGGGAAGGAATTGCGAAGGTATTGCGGCCGTCCACACTCTTGTTCCCGGGAGAAGAATGAAGAGGGAGCGCCTTGTTTACGTGGGGTGCGTGTGCATATAAATATAGGACTTCACAAAGGGGATTTTATTTCCTTTTCCGGGAGAGGATGGAAAGTTTAAGGGACCTGTGTGCGGTCGAGGGGGTTTCCTTCATTAAGCCTCCGACGCGGAATTGGGCCTTAATGAAAGGACCTCTTGGGTCGGACGTAAGTTGGTGTTGTTTTGAAGCATCGAAATTTTGCCTGATGATAGCTCCGCAAGGGTTTGTAGTACGCGTGCTGCGTGACTTGAATCCCAAATCTCGGTTGAGCCTCTCGCGGAATTGATATTTTTACGATAGTCTTCGCTCGGTCTCCGAAATGAAAAACAAACGGCCTTGCTGGAGATTTCATCTAAAGTACTCGTTGGTGCGTGAAAGGGTTGTTAGCTGCCTAAAAGCGCTGTCGTTTTTTTAAAGATAGTGGAAATGAAAGTGAAGGAAAGAAAGCAACGCAGTACTTGGTAACTACTGCTTTACTCATATAAATATAACTATGGTATCAATAGTTCAGTTTTATTATTGATACAGATTTCTGTAAAATGCTGATAAATTAAATTTTCAGTTGTATTACCAATCATGATTTAATTTAAAATATGGTTGTATAAGTTGACTTTAAATGCTTACGTACTGCTTTTATATCTAGAAAACCGATAAATATTCAGAACTGTAAATGAAATTTTGCTAACAATGATCTTACGGAGAGATTAATGAAGAGGAAAACTCAGTATTGTATATTATGCATTTCCTTACAACTGGCAATGTTATCTATTTCGGCGTTTCTTTCATAATTGTGAATGGTATAATACATTAATTAATAATTATCTAGCGTAAATTCCCAAACTTATTTTAGATCAAATAGAAACTAAATCTGTGCAAATCGATTTTAGTATGTTGAACATGAAATAATTTATACCTTATTACAGACTTGATGCTGGAAATATTTTAAAGCATTTCTTTACGGATTTAATTTCGTCCTACATCTACCTTAAATTAAAGTGTAATTATCCCATACCGAAACCTAAAATTGCTTTGTAGGGAATGGAGTTAATTTAAGAAAAAGACTTTATTAAAACTTGATCGAAACTTGTATACCATCGATAGTAATTTTCCTCACGGAATATTAACGGAATTTATGGTTAAAGTTGACATAAAAAATAGAATAGAATGAAGATGACTCAGATATGAATTGGTATTGAAAATTAAAAAAAATAAAAAGCCGCTTCATGGTTCCTCTGTAATCAGAAAGCAAATAAAAATAACTTCAGCGAATATTACACAGTGCTGTATTATTGCAATACCCTTTTACATTAATTCGTCCATTAAAATAATAACGGCTCCTAGATAACCAAGTGGTTAGCAGGTTCGTCTTTGGAGAAAACGGTACCGTGTTCGATTCCCGGTGGGAGCCATCCGTGTAAAATTGCCGAAGCACCTTTAAGGAACACTACCACTACTCTATTAAGTTACTAATGAAAATAAAAAGATTGAATAAACAGTTGGTGTCGATGACCATAGTTTCGCCCACTGTTAGAACGATGCTCTCCATAATCCCCACGAAAATTCATGATCTAGGAAAGCGAGATCTGAAAAATGAACGTCGCTTGAAATCTCCTCTCTTCTTTAAACACTTCTAACGCGACGTAACTTTTCTTCACGGACATCCTGTGATGCAATCCTTCGGAGGAGCGATTCGTCCTGAAGGATCATTTGACTCTATCCAGCGTTAACCCTTCCATCTGCGCTCATCTAGTTCGGAGGGATTATCCCACACGCACGTCCGTCCCGGATTGATGGAGACTGAGAAAGGTCTCCCAGGGAGCTCATTAGCCTCCTTTTTCTCCCGAGAGTTATGAATCGTGGCAGGACTGCAATAAGGAATCTCCAAGGGAGGTTATTTTTCTTTGGTCCCAAAAAGAAAAGGAAGGGTAGCAGATTAAAAGGTGTGAGGAGGAAAAGGTCTGCCGAGGATGGCGTAATGAAGCGAAAACTGGCAATTGGAGAGAAGGAAATATCATACTCTGATTTCCGCATTGAGCCGATTTCTCGTTACATCACCGTAGAGCAAAGTCCAACGAACTATTTCGCCCCTGGCACATGGGGGTTGGTAATTTGTTTTGTGGCACACCAACGAAATTTAATTTGAAGTTTTCTGATAACATAAAGTGATTTGTGCGTTGCATCTTATATTTTGTAAATCATAGTAAAATTGTAATTCATAAAACATTGGCCTTCGGAAGGAGGTCCCTTTGTATGTGTCCCTTACAGATTTTATGGTTTATTCGCTCAAAAATTTAGTGGAAGAAATACCAGAAGATTCTCGAAATTTGCCTACTATTTATTCTGAATATCTTTCATTATTATCTAATATTATTATTTACATAACTCTATGTAACTATGTATTTTATAAATCTATTACAACAGTACTCTTGAAATTCTTCAGAATCACATCTATTGTGAATATTTTCTCATTTGCGCAAACTTCTAACTCAAAAAATATAGACACTTCGCGATAATTCAGTTTCGCATCGACATTGCCGTCAAACGTCCGCGGTTCCGTCACCACCTCTCGCGGTACACTACTTAACTGCGGCCCGCAGTTTAAAACATACTGCTGTAAAGGAATATAATGGAGATGAGATTAACTCGAATCTATTAGATCATCCAAGGCGGATCTATTATCTCAAGAAAGGGGCGTTTCTTCCCATGTTATTTGAAAAACTGAAACTCCAAAGCAGCAAGATATTTAAAGGTGAATAGAAGACTTCGGTGTTTTTCCTCTACCGCATATGGGGCGGTTCAACGTCCAGGAAAACACAAGAGCCAAGGCCACTGTATCACTTTCTCTGCGACGTTGGACCGCCCCAGATGCACCAGAGGTATCACACAAAGATCATTCCCCTTTTCACCTTTAAAATTTCGTACGGCTTTGGAATTTATTCTTTTTGATACTATTCTAACAGCCGTGTCCTGCTTTTTCCTTCCATTCAATGTTTGAGTTTTGTCCCATTCTCCATCAAGAGACTTTTCCAGCGCATATATTTTACATATGTAAAACCTTGAATTATAACTGTATCTGAGAGAGAGATTTCCTATGTCTGTAAGACTTGGAAAATAATACAATACATAGGACAGATAAAATGATTACAGTGATAGATAGGTTGAGTAGAATGGTGCCCAGGATGTATCATATCAATATATATCATATCACATATGAAGAGCTAATTGAAGATAAGGAAAAATCTTACTCAGATTTCTGCACTGAGGTAATTCTGGATTCGATACCGTAGAGGAAAACGCGAATTGAGTTATATCACGGAAAAATGAAGGAAAAAGGTGCTCGCTTGAGAGTCTATTTTCCATACGTTGTGTAATTCATTTCCGCTGTTATTTCCCTATTCAAAGGTTTTCCGGAAGATCTCTGAGAACGACGATGAATTCCCCATAATACACAATGGCCTTGAGGACAATACGCAGTTTCATCTCATTACCACTATTTCCTAACTCTAACGCTATACATCTTTCCTGATTCTACTTCGAGATGCTCATCTGCTTAACCTTGCGATTTTTTACAGCAACCTTGCACAACTTTCGAGTGAGGATTCCTTGATGTATTTAAGAACTGAAAATGACGAGATAAATGAGAATGACAAAATTATAGATTGATACAAGGTACGCACAAGGTACTTTTTCATCCTGCTTATAAATAGAGAGCATTGTCAGTACCTAGAGCTTTAGAAACTCCAGTTTATTGTTAATTATACGCGTATGTGTTATTTTAAGCTCCTTATGTGTATCTTTAATACTATATATAAACTTTCATTTTCCATAATACTCGGAAAATTAAAAGAAAATAAAATATGACGCACGACTGAGGGCTTCTGGTATATGAGAGATTCAGAAACGGTATTCTAGGAAGGCGTAAATATTTTTAGGATACGTTAAAATAACATTTCAATATGGATATAGCTGTGCAAATTGTTGTAAAATTTTTTAATATATATCCGAGAAATGTTTCCTCTTAACCTCGCATCCGTGGAGAAAATTAAAAATCAATATGGTCAGAATATATTTTTAACTGGAATGCACTTTTTGCTCAGTTATTTTAGCATTAAAAAGGAATTGAATATAGAACGAACGAAATTTTCATTAAAATACTGTGGATAAGTTATGAGAATCGGGTGTCGAATTCCAATTAATTACAGAGTTGAAGGCTAATCATCTGATTTACATATTTATGTCCATGACATTCTCCGTTATCAGCCTTTATTAGCCGCCCATTACCTCGTTTAAAATTCATTCAAACCTTGAATTTTCTGGAGCGAGGTCTTTCCAAATCGTAATAGTGGTAATAAATAATGCACTCTGCTCTCTAGAGCAATTGAAGGGGTAATGGAAAATGAAATCGTCTAATTAGGCAAACAGTTCTAAGGTATCATTCCGCTTAGGATCACGACTGCGAAACATACAGATGATGTGAGGAAAGCTGTGAAGTGTACCTTTCAAGGCTGCTCGTATATCTTACCGAGAAAGAAGATCCAACAGAAATGTTTACTCTGTGACGAGTATGTTTTTCCGCTCTGAAACGATTAGTGAAACTAAGAAACCCCACAAAACATGATAAACATGAGGTTTTATGACTTCTCTTTGATGTTATATTCAGGTGTTCTTTGACAGGTGAAAATGGATACGACTTTCATGAACTCAATAACAGTAAATACTGGGGATTACAAAGAATTACGGTTTCTACAATAATACACAATATAGGGAAGGTGTCGAGCAAATGTTGTTATATTTGTAGAAATAACAATAAAAGCTGATCCTCGACTGTGATATAATACATTAATCACATTGTCAATGGCAAAGAGCCAACTAGAGAACTTAACTTTTTATTCACTCTGAATATTTATTTTCTATCCCGGAGGAAAAAATAAGATTCAATCAGTAACGGAATCATTGCGTGAAAAACCTATTTTTAGATTTATATATGGTCTTTGCATTCAGCGGTAACTTAAGAAACACTAAGTGAATAAATCATCTTTGATTTGACTTACGTTGACGTCAATCGCCCACATTGAATTCAACAAGTTTTAATTATTTTAGTATATTTATAATAAGGACAAAATATTGCATTAGTACTTTATAATTGAGGCAGCTAAGGTCATTTTGCGTATATGGTTGCCATCAGGAATCGAACCTAGGCCTGCTTCCACCAAATCCGAGCGCGTTGCCCACTTTGCTATTTGGGAGCTCAACGTATTATTTCCATAGAAAAAGTTTTGCTCGCCTTTCCTTTTTCCAAAGAGAAAATATTGGTTGAGATGCTTTCTTTACTTCAAAATTTAATATCTTTCACTTTCCTTCCATCTTCCATAATTCCAAGTTAGTTGATCTTACATATGATTAAACATAAAGATTATCTTTATCGTTATACGAAAAGAGATAAGATTTCTACATGAAAACACTTAAAAACCTCTCGAAGATACTGTTTGTATAATACGAATAAGGTGTCAGTGGCGATAAGATGAAATGCGGTAGATTGGTTCGATCACCTTGTTTTTATCAATGAAAGAGACCACGCTCCGTCCACCCGCACTTCACGTGATGTTGCGACATTAATTTTTTCTCGATCGCTGGGATTTCTTTCCCGGAGAAAGGATAGTTCTCATTACTCAGGCGTTCGACTGAGCTTACCGGCGGAATGGAATGACGTGGCTCTCGGAATCGCCTACCTTCGACCGCAACGTAATAAAATTTACGCTGACACTCCCATCTCAAAGATCGAGCCAGAAAAAAGTGGTTACAAGGTCATCGGGATTTGCTGAGGTAATGTTTTGAATCGGGCTAACTTTGAGTAGGCTGAATTTCCCCACTTGACAAGTGCGCAATTGTTTCATTTAGTATCGTAATGGAAATGAAAACGATGCGGTTTGAGAGTCAATGGGATCTTTATATTTTATTGCTTCAGCAATAAAAAATTAATGTTTGATTTAAGGTATGTTTAAGGAAGGTATAAAGGATAAATTATCTAAAAGAAGAAGCTGATAAAGTGATACAATTTACTTTACGAAAATTCTTAGAAGGATTAGATTATTATATTAGGAGATTAATTATATTATTCGGATAAATCCCTTCTAAAAACTTTTCAGCGGGAAATTTAACATGCACTATTATGATTTCTTTACACTCTTTATCTATTTCAAGCAACATGATTGTAAGTATAGTTTCATAAGCAGCATAAGAAAGCGATGCTTAGAGAAATCATAAAATATCTCTAATAAAACATGTTGAGTGTGGAGTAATAAAAGCATGTTAATAATAATTAATAATTAAGCTTACCCGAGAATTTATTCCGATATCTACCAAATTACTCTAGAAAATGCTGGTCTGGCTTAAGCAAAAGAAGAAAGAGATAGTGTAGCATAATGATGCAAAATTGCTATAATTTTTACAGTTTTAAATCTGATTCAGAACTTTCACAAGGGCAACTAGATAATCACTGTTACAGGCTAATACTTATCCTTACCTTCAGTTATTTCGTCAATGTTTACGAGGACTGTCAACACCCGATAACCACATGGAAATGGACACATTCTTACGAAACATTCGAGACCTACATTCAGAGATCTCATCCTCAGAATTGTATTATCTCAACAGCGGACGTTTCTCAATCGACATTATGCATTCGCCCGTATTAGCTATGAATGGTTCGCAGTGTGGTTGTGTTGTCTTAAACATTCTCCCGCGGTATCTTAACCGGGGATCACCTCGTTTGACCGAAATTCATTATGACCAGTAAATCTCATGTTACCTTATAGAGGACCCGTTGAATCCTCTTTGATCATCTTTTAACTACACATGAGTTAACTTTTACCATTCAAAGGAGAGTTGGCTAGTAATTCATGGCATTTCATTTAAGAAAATGTAAAAACACGTAAGACATTAATCTTTTAAAAAGCTTCTCTTTAAATGCCTTGAACTTTATAAAAAAGTTACCTGATATTAATTATTATACAATTAGGTCACAAGCCTTGCTTTATTTTATTTTTAATAAGCGAGGAATTAAAAATTCCACGTTTATTAAAAATTCTTCACGGGAAGAGGACGGGAAAGGGTAGTAATAACGGACAAAGTTGTTCTTTAGGTCCCATTATTATGTAACGTAGTTCATTTTAACCTTACGTTAATTATTTCAAGCCTAGTGGGATCGTAAGATCACGGTGAGTGTACCTAGTATATCAACATTAAAATGTTTTTTTTTTCAAACTGCTAATTATATGCTGGTCGATTTTTAAGCGCGTACTCTGAAAGAAATTTTTCACCGCCTTATTTTCTATCTTTTCTTTGAAACGATTCCTTTTACTTTATTTAACGTAGCTAATGGGAGAGATTATGCTGTTAATTTTTTTCGAGAGTATACGAGCAATTCAATCACTCCAAACACTAACATTAATTTAACTGATGATGTTAATTTTGAAAATAATTACACTCCTTGTGTATAATAAAAAAAAATGAGATGTCGGCGAAATAGGTTCAAGCAAGATGTCGGGATGTCCCATTCGTCCCGATTGGGAGAAGAGACCGCTGTAAATGGTAAATAATATAAAGCTCGCTCTCTTTTTAGCTCTCGTCTGGCATCTATTTTCGCAAAAATCCGAATTCTTTTCCGACTAAAAAATAACGTAATATAACGATTCTCTCTCCACTCCCGTTCTACCTGCACGAGAGAGCGTAACTGCACTCGAGAACTCTCGTTTCGAGCTCCCACTCTGTGTCGACGAAGAGCTTGTTCACGCCTTTCTGAACCTCTCTCTGCGATCCTCCAACCTCATCTCGCACTCATTCTCCGAGGAAAATAAAAAAATTGCATATCCTCCTCTGGTTTGATCGCCATATGCTTCGTTGATCCCTCGGAGAGAATGAAGGGAGAATGGCACTGCGATCGGAAATAAAAAGAATCGAATCGAAATATATGCACGCGAAAGTTGGGCCGTGCAAAATTTGCGGTTTGTTTTAAAAGAAAACGAGGTCCGCGGAAGGAGCGCTTTTCCTTACCGAGAATTTGGTCCACCTTTCCGCATCGTTGAATTTTCTCGAGGATTCACTCAGCGCGTTGTTCTACTCATTTCGCAATGTGCTTGCAATTTTTAGGCCGAGAATTTTCTTCGAATTCTCCTTCCGAAATGAGGGTTCGTTGTATTATTTCCTGCGGCTATCGTACGAGGACCTTTCCGTCGTAGATTACGGTTTTCCTAATGATTTGTTTCCCTCAAGTGTAAAACTAGTTGCCCTCTGCAAAAATTTCGCAGACAGGCATTGATACTCTATTCTCCACCCAAACACATCTAAAAAACAATCCAATCACTACAAATGAATTCACAAACACTACAATATGCCTAAAAAACTCACATTCATATTTCTTGTCAGCGACCGTTTCGATATACCTTATTTGTATCGATAGCAATCTACACATCCAGTAATGAAACTCTATGAGCAAATTCAATTGAGAACTCGATTGTCTCACCAGATGGTGCATGTTTCATTTATTGATCTGTTTTTAGCAGGAAGTGGGAAACTTTCTCTTTAAAACGGTGTGTCATTTATATGTTTTAATGGAGAGTGAAGGGAAAAAGCGCTGATCACCGAAAACGGATATTTAGAAATAATATATAAGGATAAGCGATTAATCCATGTCAGGCGCCCCATTCACTTGTTCTCGTGATATAAGAAAGTTTTCAAATCAACCGATTTAGATGATTATTTACACATTTATTTTCAATCTAAAGATTAACAGAAAGAATTTTCGGGTGTCAAAAAGGGCAATAATATATATTTCAATAAAGGTATTCCAAACTTGCGGTGATATGTGGATAAAATAATATAGAAATTTCTGCACTAGAAATGGATGTACGTAAAATGTATGCGAAATCTCACACTTAAAGCCACTTTGTAATATGTTTTGCTATCGGCCAAAATACAATATCAAGTAAAAGAAAATATAGACTATAATACAGCGATATTATAAGATTTTACTTAAGAATGGAAACTGATAGTTGAGAGCTTTTCAAACCGGCATTTAATTATGAATTACCTTGACCGATCTCTGGGAAATTCAATAGCGCGAATAAAAATTTTAGTTCGGAATTAATAGATTGGCCGCAGCTTCATCTCTGACCTCTACAAATAATTCACGACTGCACTTCAATCTCAGCCTCCAATACGCTGGAGCATGTTTAATTAATATTTCAATTTTATTCTATCTGAGCTTTCATCATTTTGCAAGCACATGAAAACTGCCTGGACCATGAGAAAAATCTGCTCATTCTTCGTAGTCAATTATGATGGTCCAAAAATCATTGAAAGATTACTATTCTATTCAAAGTCGATTATTTCCATTTCTTGCATTTTTTTAATAGATTTCTTTCGATCTATATCAGATTTTCCCTTCCGAAACTTTATATGGTTGGTGGATGTAATGGCAAAGGCAATCTTTGGTTCTAGCAATAACCTTTCCACCTAAAGAGAATGCTTATATTCCTGTTTATGATACTTCTTACGTGATAATTGTGCGATAATTTAGCTCGTTGTAACTAAAATAATGGTTAGAGAAATAAATGTAACTGCCTCATCGCTGTTATATCCTTCATTCTTAACAGCAAGCAATGCAAGAAAATTACTTTAAATTCTTAAGAGAGTGAAAGGATATCGTAGAATCCCTTAACCGTAAGTTTTTTTATCTCTGACCTCGAACAAAGATTAATAGCTGCACTTCAATTCCAGCTTCAATTGCGCTGGAGTTAATTTTTACCAAGAGACAGTATATAAAAAAATAAAAAATAAATAAATTGAACAATTATTAGCCACCAGACTGTAACCTCAAACAACTAACTTCATGAAAAGACAATTCCGATAATTTCAAAAGCATAGTTATGAAACATTGGATATGCTCCTTAATATTGTAAGTTTCTTCCTTTTGCAATACAAGTATGTTTTTGAACAACACCTTCCATAAAAACTTTTCCAATGGTGTCTTAAAAGCAATTAGCCAGAAAACGGCTGGATTTATAACCCTTCCCTATTAGCTATTAACAGATTTTAACTCTTAGAAAAACACTATTAGTAGCTGTTCATAGCCCATTTAATACACCATAATGAATACCATTACTTAGTATCGCTTAGCTCGTTAGCTATTACATTATCATAACCGAGAACAAGACTGAGACAAATTAAATCGAAGAGACATATTCCTCAACCCTGAACCTAAAATTCGTTCACTAGCTCTTTGACTCGAACCCTAACCCATTCTAATTAATTCTCACAATTCTCCCCAGTGTCATCATATTTACTATTTTGATCAAAGGAATCTTTGCGTGCCATTCTTACAGAAGCGCATGCCTGGTGTGGTACCACCTTCAGAGGCATTTTCTCCCTCTCCCTTGCCAATTAACCAGTTTTCACCGCCTCTCTACCCCCTTTATCTCCAACTTTCTTTGCGAATCCTTCACCCTTTCCTCCTCGACCTCCAGCTCGCTCTCTAGTGCGTGACGTTCATGCTGGAACTTTCCCTCATTTTTTTCCGCTCTTCGACCTTGAAAAGGGAACGCAGAAACAAACGGGGAAAACATAAGGAAGAGTGGAACCGCTGAATGTGACACTACGCACGGAGTTTTTAATTCAAAAGCCTCGATTCACGTCGCAATGTCAAAGGGCTAAGAATGTTCTTCGACTTTTGCATACATTACCGAGAAGAATCTGACTTAAGCGCGGTTTTCCTCGTGATGTAACTTGCCTCTTTTCCCATTGTAAGTCACGGATCAATGATGAAACATGCTGGTTCGCAGGAGATCATCAGTTAAACCATAATTAGAAAACAGAAGATGACTTTAAGGTTAGGTAATTGAAGGAACGAACTTGAATAACATAATATTAATCAACGGAAGTGATTTCGTGTACAACTCCCCTAATGAATTGCTTTTATTTTTACGAAAATCTTATCTTCTTTATTGTTTCGCGTTATCGGTATAAAAGTTAACGACTTCCTTTCCGTTCTGGTTGAGAGGTGTGAAAAAAATCGTCTCGCGTTGTTAATTAAACATCTGATAACAAAAAAGGCATTTTTCATACTGCCTGAAAAAACAAAACATACGGATTTTTTTAAGCTGGCGTAAGATAAAAAATATATCAACTCTGCTGTCATCGCCGAGTGAAGTAACATTTAAGGCCTATAATTTTCATCCGTAGCAATGATCCCATGTGTAAAGACAATGAGTAGCTCGAAACAAGTGAAGTAATCAATTGCAAATGATTCCCTCATTCAAAATGCAAGGGAGATGAAGAATCAGACAACCTTCAGAGATAATGGCTTAGAAAAAGCTCTCACGAGCTTATCTCCTCTAATTTTCTGTTATTAAACGAAGTTACTCACCGAAATTCGTTACTTTCAACATGGACATTATGAAAATGACCACCTTATTATCATGAGAAGAAACTGAGTGAGCAATTGAATGCGGTGTAAAAAACTGATATGAGGCTGGCTGCTTTTATTTTACCGTTGAATCGGACCGTATTTTTATGCCTTTAAAATTACTCTTTATATTAGTCTTGGTCTTGGACTAGATTATTTATTTCAAGGATTGTATGTTACGAATACGAGCCGGAATCTTTAGTACTTTTGGAAAAACTATTTAAATCTACCTTTCATTAATGTCATTAATATTATCAATTAAAATGTAATTAACAGCATCCTTTTTAATAAAATTATTATTATTGATGTGATCGGGTTTTATCCTGCAAAGAAATCGGATGTTAGTTAATTTATAACTCATCCAATATATTTCGCACGTATGTAGAATGTATATCGAATATATCAATATCGAATATGTTCAATATAAATCAAATACAGAGTATCGATCGATTCTCTGCGGGGAGATTTTGGAAAGTGATTTCTTCCGGATGTATGATATATGCCAGATAGACTTCGGCTTACATTTTGTTACTGCAATGAATATACTTTGAGTAGTTGCAATTCGTAAATATCATAAGAAAACTATCCTTCAGAGATCAATTTAAACTAAACACTGTATATAGAATTGTTCGTATCTAAAGTTTTTTTATCCCATTTTCCTATGGGTCTATCCCCTCTCCTGCTTCTCAAGATCAACGTTGAAGTTTTGCGGCGATAGAAACAACTACATCAACAAAGGTAAACAAGATGGGTTAATCCCATTGTTGTTAGAACCGCTAAATAGGTCAGTTCATTAAACCCAGCGCCGAGTAATGATCCGCTTTATCGGGCACCTCGTTATTTCGTCAGCCGTACGACATGTTTGTAAGCAAATGAATGACACTGGCCAATGGAAACACGCCGTCCCCCTCCTGAAAGCCCAGGCCAGTTCGGACGGACGTTCTAAATCAAGCGCTCCCAAAGTCCCGCGCGGGCCCTACAAAGCACGGCAAACCGCAGCAACATATTAAAACGAGTCTCGCACAATAGTTCTATCACAGAACGGTTCCGATACGTACACTCCGTGCATTGTCACGGCAACAAGCGTTAAGACTAAAATCCCGACGCAGTAAAATTGGAAAACGCTAATTAGGTAAACCTAATCATGCGGCGCAAGGATTCGTCTTGTTTCCCTCCACAGCAGAGGCAGCTAAAAGCACGGTCTCCAATTCACCGCGCAAATCCTGACACAGTGGACGGCCGATAATTCTTACAGCATCCTATTTACCTACAATTTCCATCTGTCCGTTCTCTCTCCGTGCGATGCAAGGCTAAAATAATGCGACGCAAGCTTTTGGTGTCGGAGGAACAACAGCTTCCCTCGAGGGATGTGCCGAAGGAACAGTAGGATGGGAGTAATTACGGAGAGTTTCCTTAGCAGCAGCTGTATGGGATCGCATTTGCATACGATGATGGCTCCAGTACCTCGCCTAAGTTATGCGTTTAAAATTCTTAGCTGCGGAACTCTGCGCAGGAAAATCTGGATTCCTCAGTAATACGGGAGCATGAGCACTTGCATCACGGTTACCCACCACGGTTAATTCCGCTTGACTCAAAATTAGATACATTAATAAGCGCGACAACGAACCCATTTCTATCGATATCTGAGAGGAAGTAAGAAAATTTTGTCACATTTTAAACAGTGAAATTGCATTTCATATTAAATTCCATTTGGGTGGTGACGAACTTAAAGAAAAAACACCGCTCCACAAAAATTTCTTATTATCATCTCTCAGAGGAAATGAGCTCACATCTATTAGGAAGCGGAACAAAAACCGCAAGACTTGAATTTCATCCATTCACTTTCCTGTTTATTTTGAACACCATCACTGAATCATACACGGTGGAAAATATCCTAAAATATACGTTTCAATACTACTTGTTGTAGTTACCAAAAAATGACACTCAGTGGCGACTTTAAATAAATAAGAGTGTATTCTACATTAGTGGCGTTCTGTGTAAAGGCAAAGAGATTGGTTCATTGCCAATTTAATTCGTTCCTAACACGGGATTTAAACTGTAAACACTTTATCATTGTATCCTGCTCAAAATGAATCCCTTCTAAATTCTCAGACTTCAGTGATTGATGATAGAATATAATACCACGGTTTATGCATTGAAGTTTGGGAACGGAAAGTAAAAATAAATATATCAGAAAAAATAATATTATAGATACTCTATAATATAATCATCCTTAATTTCTGTGGTTTAAATACCTAAATTGATTGTTATTTATAATAGCGATAATTGTTCAATGGACAAAATTAGTGTTTGTAGTGAAAACGATGCTATATGTGGAATGATAATACTGAAAAATACTGTAATCTTGTTTGATTAAAGGAACCATTACATTACCAAAAGAAAAGACATATAACTAATTATACATCGGAGGTTAAGTCTCTAGATATTCGCTATTCTTCTATCTATCCGAATCTGCGGTGTAACCGATGGCGATATTACTAGAGGTCTAACAGTAATAAATATCGAGCAAAGTCACTTTCATATTTATTTAATCTTATTCCTTCGTGTAAATACTTATTTATGTTAGGGCGAACCATTGGAAATCGCTAATAACAAGCGATTGAAAACAAATTGACTTGGAAGTTACGTTGCATTACCTGAATGCGTATTTTGAGTTCACAGAAAGTAAATAAATTTCGAATATAATCGCCCCGTAACCAGAAGTGCTCAGTTGTTGGAATATTCTCAAACAATCGAACCGAATGTGGAGAGAGTAAAAATCGAAGCGATTGTTTACGTTGGCGCCGGGTTTCGTCGAGAGTGTGAAGGCGTCGCCACTTTAGAGAGAGCTTGCGCACAAACGACGCCAAAAACTTTGGGTTCCCTCCCCGACGAATGTAAATATAAAACGACGGCCCCCTTGAGAAACTCACCGTCTACGGGATCCCCAATTCGATGTCCAGTAGGTTCAGCGGCGAATCCGTCCTTCTCGCGAGAGAGCTCTTCGCGACAGAACTGTAATCCTCCGTGGCTCTACCACGACTGCTCTTCGGTGTTTCCTTCTTTCCACGGGTTCCCGCTAGACCTCTGCGGAGGGGAATTCCGCCTCTTCCTTTCCTCCTCGCGGCGATTTCTCGTACGCACCGCGGCGGAAATCACGTACCAAAACTCCAATGCCGCCAAAACTCCTCGTCTTTACCAACACACACTAAACACCACGGCGTCGTAACCTGTTGCTTTTTTATGCTCGCAACCTCTTTCCTAGCAGTTCGCGGTCGGCGGAGCGCGTCGGAAGGTCGCCCGCGGCTTGTTTATTAACTTTAAAAAAAGCCGGTCTGTCGCCGATCGCTGCGTACGAACACTGGAAGCATCAAACCATCAAGCCCGCGATGGCCGCGAATGATGCCCTCGCGCGTGAAAGCAAGGGATCCTAATCCTAGAAGGGCGGGACACCTTTTATTATTCACGCTTGTAGCTGAAGACGGCTCGGCAAAACGATTTTGCGCTGTGCCGAAAGAGATAAGATAAGGGTGATTAGGTAGCGATGGGAAGTTAGGCAACCGCGATTCTCGAGAAGGTCGACCCCCTTTTTTTTCGCGAGGAAAGAGGGAAACAGCAGATTAATCTCTCCGGATCACGCCGTCTGGTGAGTCATTCCACCTGAACATCACGTGAAAGCCTCCGCTAACCCAAAGGCAAGTTTTTTCTTGCGGTCCCGAGAGGGAAGGAAAACTTCCTAGAACTTGCGGCGCTGGTGACGTGAGGCGCGAAATCTCTTCGCATATGCATCACTCTAGCCGGTCGCTAGTGTACTGACCGAAGTCTTCGAGAGCTTTTTCCATCTCGCCGCCTGTTTGGCCCACATCTTTTTCCCTCCACGTCATCTTGGGTCCGTGTATTTTTAAACCACGATACTACACGCCCTCCGCGCCTGGGCTCTTTTCCCATTTTCGACGTCTGGCGTCCCGAATTTTGGCGCAACGTAACGCCAACAATTCGAGCGGTACGTTTCCAGGAGACGGATTAAATGCGCGTTTCTTTCCCCCATTTCGCAGGGACTCCCGTACCGATTATGCGGTCTTTTATTAAGGGACCAACGCACGTATCGCCGAGCGTAGTTTATTTTCGCCACCTGCGATTCATCTTTATCCCGCTCCACAACACAACACCTCCATCTCGGCTACGCTTCCATGCCATTTTCCTCCTTTTTTCCTCCCCGCCATAACGCGAGCTCAACCTACCTTACCACGCAACCTGTATAGCCTCTCCCACATACCCAGAAGCCCCCTCTCCCAACCAGCTGTTCACCCGCTGAACACGTGAACAGGTCTCTTTAATGCACGCTCCACCGCTTTTTTGCCTTTTCCGTGGGTAACAGTCAAAGCTCTGCGGACTCGTTGTGTATAAAAAGTAATCGAGGGGGAGGATGGAAAAGAACCGACGGGGATATTGGTGGAAAAGGGGTGGCGTTCGGCACCTTGGTCGGCATCCATTTCGGGCACAAAGTATCTCCGTCGAAGCGGACGACCGTTCGGGAATTACTGCAAATTGAATGAGTTATGGGAGACTGTGGGAGATTGTCCATTTGAAAGGGGAGGGCGAGGTTGAGGTCACCTCGATGGACTGCATGCCAGAGGAGAGGGAGGGGAGTGGTGCATTGATGACGGAGAGAAAGAATGAATTGAGCGCATCGCTCGCTGGAATTGCACGCGTGCCCTTGTGTGTTTGTACGCTCTCGTGCGTGCTTGGATGTTGACGAAGCGTTGATATAGGATTGGTTTATCTCCGAAGGGGCGTTTTTAAAGCAAGGTGCCAGCGAAGCGATGCGTGAAGGGCCATTATGAGGATCTCGTGAAGCGGAGTAATTCGAAAAGGAGGAATTGGACTGATGATTGATTTGCAGTTTTAAAGACTCTTCCGACTCATGCCCTGTTTATCTTCAATCTTTGCGGTCTTAAATTTTTGTATGGTTTCGCTATTTTCAAGTCAATCGTATTCAAGTGCCGTGCTCTGACTCATATGTATTTCTATGTTATTTAATTTAATTTAACTTTAAGCTTTACGAGAAAATTATCTCTAATTTTAATAAAATTAAGAAAATAATTTTGTCTTGACAATTCCAAAAATGAACTAACACATTTGTGCTGGAATTGTCTAATTTTGTATTTTTTTTTAATATTGGAGAGATTCCACCAAGTATCGCTTGATATGTTTCGTTGAAAAATCTCTATAGCAGATAGTAATTTCTGGTTACTTTTACCAAAGTATTAGAAAGGCTTACAAATAGCTTCAGATTGACTTTTGGTGTTAAAAGACCAACTGAAATAAGAAGTTAGCGGTTTTTTGGTTGGGTGCATGAATATGAATGACTTCAAGAATGAACTCTTGCCTAACTATTTAAATTACAATATTTTAATAGATGGATCAACATTTACGATATATGATCCTGACGCGTTAGTAAAGTAATACAGATGATGTACAGTTTATAATTTCGATACACAAACTGATCGATATAGTTAACTGCTGTCTATTTTAAACCAACAATACAAAGGAATTTTTAACGGAACGGATTATTCACGATTGTGAGTTCTCTAATCATTTGCTTCCTTAGAGGTCGTCGGAAAGATAAATTAAGAAACTTTATGTAATGGATATTAATGAGACTTCAGTAGCCTCCGAGGACAAAATAGGATTTACTGTATCTTTTTATGTATTACCATACTATAGACAGATGGAGATGTAAATAAATGTCTACGTCTTTATAGCAGTTGAATAGGATTATCGTTATATAAACATTATTGATCGCGTTCACTGAAATCTAGTGAAGTGTCATAATTAAAAAATATACCAAGAGGTATGTTATTAACTGTATACAGATTTATACTAGATGGACATGGTTTCGCTGTTACGTCACACCATGATTTGATGTGATTTGATTGTGCGAATTAACACCAAACCTTTGAACATAGTATGTACATCAATATCTCATAGCTCATCAAAGTGGATTTAGCTGGTTCGAGTATTAGCCTTCACCTTTTCCATTTTTGATCGAATACTCGTAACCCGAGATATTTACGTCCGAGGTTGTAACTTTGGAATATTTCTAATTCAGCAATAAATGGAATGATGATTGAAAAGATGATGAAGAGTGTTGGGGAAAACTCATATTTCCAGAAATACGTTATTATATATGTAAAATGAGCGATAACTCTAAAATTAAAACATTCTTAAGAATATTTGATCGACATTATGAGAAAGAATACCCAGTTAAGTTGGTGAAATAAGCCTAATTGTATCAAGCATTGTATGAAGACATTTATTGCTTTAATTTCTTTAATTAATATTTTAAATTTAATTTTAACTGCTTTAATAAATATTTCTCATACTTTCACTTGCCTCATTATCGAATATTATGCTCCACAATTCTTACTTTTATCTTCGAAATTTCCATTAATACTTATCTTCAAACAAATTTTCCCTGCTTCAGCTTAAGTTACTATAGATATTTTACATTGGAATACATAAATTTCATATCCTGCACGCTGCTGATTTTTACGATACACATATAATATTGAAAGCGCCTTATTTTCCATAGTACGAGATATCTTTAATAAATTCCGGAATGATGGATTCGTGATTAGAAAGAAAATTTAATTTAGTGCAGTTATCTATTCAATGTATTCTTAATTACTTGTCGTAGTCATTGCACGATAGTTTTTAGGTCATACTATATTTTACTATGTAACTATATATATAAGAAAATTTTCACAAATCCTCCTTCAATTCAGTGCAAGCGTAGGACATGTATGGTAGTATTGCGAAATCAGCAGTTGTTATCTTCATGACACAATTAGGGTTCTGAATTTCCGTGTACGAGAGCGGACTTTCTTCCGATCTCTGTAAATGTCATTTTGGGCAATGAGTCACTTCTCAATTCATTCATACATACTTATTCTTTGAACTCTACTTAGCAAAAACCACAGCATTCATAATTCACGTGTTATTACGCAAGAGGAAACATGGTCCCGCGTGTTATGAAGACATAGGTATGATGACAGAGTCTGAGAGAATCTATCATGCCTCTAAGAAAGTATTCATCATGCTATTATAATAAACATTAAAAATACTCATATAAATATTCATATGACTACTTAATGTCCAAAAGAAATTAACAAACGAAATTTAGACTATTTTTACTTTTCATAATTAGAAATAAAAAGAGCTTAAACTGCAACATATTGCTGAGGATTCCCGAACGAGCCGAAACTGGCCGTGATTGTGTAAAATTTATTTGTTTAATTTTATTTATAATTTATGCTTAAAACTTGTCCTTATCCCGAGAAGCTTTGAAAGCTTTCTATTTATTTTTATTTGTATACAGAAAAATGTTAATTTTCGAATGAATATTTTTATATGATTCTTATGTGAATACGCACAGTAAAGCCTGAAATCATTGATTTAAGTTAACAAATACGATTAAATGCTTTCTCTTTCGACAAAATTAGTCTCCGGTTCGATTCCTATTGGACACCATGATGTTGACCCCACATCGTGAAAAAATTAAGTTAGTTATTTGAATGAAAATCTAGTGGATCCAAAGAGTCTATTTAGGCTAAAGGACGGCATAGGAATCGCTATGCCTGGCTTACCGCCTGGCTATTACTAATATTAGTACATCCTTCTTATTCTTCAAATAGATATACTGCAATGGACATTTTACTTTTACTCATGGAGGATATTTACTTCGTCATTGAATTTTGGATAACTTCATTATCAAGAAAGTTATGGTTCCGAAGTAGAAATTACCACAAGATATTTTATGGGCGTTGCATTGATCATGTAACTACGAAAGGGAGAATGTAAATTATTCTGTTGGCGTATAAAACCTTGCTCTTAAAATAGTAGATGAAACGAACTATAACAAGTAACCAAGTAGTACAATGCCAAGGCAAATTATCCCTTAAGGCACGAAAGATCTTATGCAAAGAGTTAGATGTTGCACTTGCTTCATTTGAACGGATTTGCCTAAGGTCATCTTGCGTAAGCACTTAAGAGGACAGTAAAAGTTGAGAACAACTTACATCTTTGAATGCCTTTAAGGAAACGAAAATGAAAAGCTTTATGAAAGGGCATTTCGATCGGTGTAATTCGTGAATTTTTCTACAGTTATTAACGCTTCTGTTTTTATATCATATGGACAGAAAATTGCTTGATATCTCTGATTTTGTTGCATGCAGTAGTGATAGAATTCGAAATTATAATACAAAAACTTTTTCGGTTAACACGAAATAGAATATCAAACCTGCTGCAGTCACGAAGTTTGCGTACTTGGCAACGGAGGAATAAAGATTGTGAGGCTGATCATTAGTACCAAGTTCTACTGATCTTTAGGACCAAGTATCAATACGAATAGTACAATCAGATAGGCTTAGTAACAGATAAGGAGAAATGCATTTATTCTACACAATGTAGTACTTCGAAGGTCAAGAAATATAATCAAGAACACTTGACTCATGAAAAATAGAAAATATAATCACTTGAGGTAGCTCTTACTATGTCGAACTCCATTAGAGAAAAGGATTTACTATAGTCATTCCTTTTCTCCTTATCAAAATAGAATAATTATTACCTAAGAAGACTTTTCATGGATTATTGAACATCCATTCAATTCAATTAAAATCGAGAAATTTGTTAGTATTGAAAATTTTTCATTCCTTCAAGCCTTTCTTTATACCAGGAGCTAATAGTATCTGCCGGAGACATAATCGAGATATTGAAAAGCTCTACGTTAATTGGTTAAAAGTAATGATAACCATCGAGAGTAATCAAATATTGATATAAGAGTGGAATGAAAATTTGAATCGATTCAACGTCAAGGTTAGTTTATTAATTCAACGAACTCTCGAAGAGAATAAAGTCTTTATACATAATTATTGAAATACATAGTTACATAGTTAATGAGAGAGTTATTCGACTTGATACCATTATATATTTATTTCAGCTCTTTCGTGATATTGTTTTTGGTTGCTCAAGAACCAAAGATGTAAAACATACGCATTGAACAATTTTGAAGAAATTAGAGATTCTGTCAGAAAGGCAGAATATAGGTTATTGAATAATTTAGCTTAGAATCAGTATTTTTGTGCAGATGACCAAAGTGCGCCTTTAAGTAATAATAAAAATTCAACTCAGAAGGTTATTACCCAACCAGACAAACTTAGATTTGAGGGAATAGTACAATTAAGATATTCAAGAATATTGTTAAAAAGAATTGGGAGACATCATAATTCTTAGATTCGCAAAATTGTAAAAACGACTTTAAACCGCAGTGAAATCATAAAAACCTATCGATTTTCTAATCTGCAACTCATTATTTATAGCCGCTGAAACTAACTTGCGAATCGAGGAAATATTTTTCATTATTTTTACAAAAAGGAGCTCTTTGATTACAATTTATTTAGTATTTAACGGGACAGTCTAACAGACTTAATTTAACAGCTTTAAAACTTGGAATTCAGCTAGTTATGTTTCTTTTAACTTCAAGAAAAGAACGCGCCTTCGCCTTCTGTATCATGACCTCATTCTCGGAAAGAAACGGTCCCTCCTTCCACAAATCTCCCGCATATTTTTCTTGCAGAATAAATCCTACAGCTTTGAAACGCCAAGGTAGTACAGCGAAGCGGGATATTTGCTTCAGGTGGAGGAAATGCACTGAGATTCACAATGCCTCTTGAAAGCCAAGCTGCGAACGTATTTAAACAAAAGTTTTTCTTCTATCATTGATGTTATTTTCTGCAGCCTATCTCAGAAAGAAATGTTTTTCTTGCCGTGATTTTGGAATCATTGATCCGGAATGAGGAAACGTCAGAAATATTTTTTTTAATGCCCACTTTGAAATGTTTTTTTTAAAGAATTTTTCCTTGATATCTTTCGACTACTATGGAATAATTGAACAGCGTCCGAACAAAGAAGTGGCTTGATAGTTGGCCCCATATCGCCTGCCTGCCTACTGCAGTCATATCGCATAATCTCTCTCTGTTTTCCTCGTTTTCTTATTAACTGCTTGCAGTTTTCCATCTCGAGTAAAAAAAAATTGGACGTGCAAAAAAAGTTCTTTGCTTTTTTCTTCTGGCGGCGAACGTTAGCGGATGAAAATCTTTTCCTTAATAAGTAAGCCTCAGATGGGAATTAAGAATAAAAATCGTTATGAACGTTACCAATTTTCTTAGTTAATAAGCATAAAAATTAACGTTTATGGCATAAAAATCTTATCACACATCGAGGAAATTCATTTTAAAGAGCTTCATATCCAATAAGCAGAGTCGAATAAAATGAAATATAAATGCCGATGTCGGAAGAGAATATCTCGAATTTTACAAGGGGGAGTCAAAAAATGACCTTAATAACATTACAAATTTAAAAATTATATTTTGATCTGTCATAGCTTGGTGGTATTGTGTATTCAGGTGGGCAGAATCTTGCAGCGCAGTTTTGCTAAGCTGATGAATTCACTTTGAAGGCATCAGACCAAAAAAATAAAATAATGCGCGTCCTTTGAGAAATGCTTAAAAGAAGAACGGCTTGTATTGATTCCATTACTGAAGAGAGAAGGCAAAATCCTGCCGATTTAAAGACAAAATGTTGAAATATAGCAGGAAAAGATATTTTCCGTTTTTATAGCAAGAATGTAAACGCACTGTTAAATTAAAGAAAGAGTTTAGAGTTTTAAATGTGGCCAGAACAATTTCGTACAACTCCTTAGGTTGTGAAAGTCATACTAACACCTTTCTGGGATTGAAAGGTTCTCTAGAATGTTATAAGCCCAAGGGATCAACAGTAAACAGTATATCGAGACCTTTATAAGAACCATTTGAATTCCACGAAAAGTTCCGAACGACCTCTTTTCCTTACTTCCTGTTTATTTAAGCAGTAAAATAATGCATGACCACACACGTATCGCGCGACGATTGAAAAGATCACAGTTTTCCGTAAAACGAGTCTCCCTTTTCCTTATTTTTTGCCTGATCTGCTTCCTCGTTTTCGATCACTATCTTTAAAACTTATATCCTTAAGATTTTATAGGCTACCTTAATTTAACATATAATCTGTTTTCTACCAATGCAACAGAGCAAAGATATATTATATTGAGAATCACCTCAAAAGTTTTTTCGCTCCAAGTATTGCTTTTATTGTCGAGTTCTAACGTATTTATTGCTCGTTAATGCATGGCGCGAATCACCGAAAATTCATGTCACCAATATGATTTATCTTATCACATGCAAATTCAGATAGCAAATGAAAGGACATAACTGGTATGAAGCAATAATGATGGAATAAGTCATGGAATTTGGAAAACGATATTTTATAATCCAAAACGACTTGTATAGGAATATAAAAGCAAGAGCATTCATGTTAAAAATTTAATAACTTCTCAGATTCGAATTATTTTCTTAACCTCATTCCCATCACTTATAGGGTAGTCTGATGAACACCAATAATACGAATATGTGGCTTAGTTCGATTTATTTTTCATTGATACTGAGCACTTTCTTTGTTAGATTCCATTCTGAATGATTTAAGACCTCTATAACAGGATTAATTCCCCAAAATGCTACGCAGTGATGAAACTTAGTCCTTCAATCAAAAATGAATGATGGGCTTAAGAAAGAGAATACTTTATAATTAATATTTTAAAGTATCTTTTTCTAATTATACTTTATGGTGTATCCTCGAGATTTTTGACTTAATTCTGTATACATTGTAAGAGTGTCGTATGCTGAATTTCGCTCTTTTCTAACAGGAATTCGTAAACAAGTGCGCAGCGATATCGCACCGCGTTATTTCTAAGCCCGAAGGACATTGGCGCTCATCAGAGGTCAAATGACCCAACCCAATGCGGAATCAACGCGCGTGTATCTTACATCTCCTCTTTATTTTTGTCCGTGTGAATGATTTGGTTAGGAGATTTTCTTGTTTACGAATTCCTTCGATATGAATTCCGATGTCTTAGAATAAATGCAAAACACGGAATTCATAACAAAGGAATAGCTTCACAAAAAAAATTCTGCGATGTACCCTTAGGTGAACAAGCTTTTGGGAGTTCACCATGAGTCAATACTCAATAAAGGCTTTCATACTGGCGTTTATGATTGGTTATCAAATGTATAAGGTAGAAATAAGAGTCAGCCGTGAGTTTGAACTCATCATATTCCAGCCCAACTCAAATATTTGCCGATTCGGTTACATTTCTCGTTGAGTTTTTGACGTCACCCGTAGTAAGGAAAACCCATCACTACGATTACTCTCTATTGTGATAAAGCTTTACGGTAAAGTGTTCCCGTATAGTTTTCCTTATGAGTCTTCCCTATAACTTATCGGTAACTCCATATTTGTCTGCGATCTCTACAAAATCCATCCCTTGAAAGAGCTATTTATTCTTGAATTCCTTTGGTTTTATAAATTTTGATTTATACATATTATTAATTTAATTTCTGTACGTATCCTACTCTGAGGGCCAATTTTAACGATCCTCTCTGAAAAATCAATGGAAGAATTTTAGTTATTATGCTTGCCAATCTGCACCGATGGTTGTAATATATTGAATTCAATAAGGGACACAAATCCGAAGGGATATATACGAGTATATGAGTATATGCATAGCAGTCGTGACAATTTTTGTCACCTGAGTAAAATAGAATCTGAAGATACGACACGATTAAAGTGAAGCCAGACTGCGATTTTCAAAAGATATTTAAAAGAAGAAAATTGAATATTATAGACTTATTCCTCCATAAATTCATAAATTAATCCCTTCTTACTCTTCTACCGAAGACGGGTATCTTTGCTAACATACATTACATAAATTTCTTCCATTTTTGTATTCCCATCACCCTAATATATGCAAGCAAGTTCCTCGCTAGAACACACAGTCTCCTTCACCGTTATATTTCATGTTGCATAAGCATTCAAAATCGATATTTAAACTTTGTGAGAATATCCATGACGAGGAACTCATCTGGGATATCCATTTTTCCCGCCATCACTTCGGCCCTGGGTACATACTTAAAAAAGTAAGATGGGAATGGTGTCCTACCGACTAATAGAAGGGCTCATGAGTCCTGTTTCATCTTCAATACGAATACTATTTAAGAATGTGCCGCCTCTGAATCGTAGACCAGCTTTAAGTTCTGCATTACTGTGCAAAAACTTTAGATTTGTCGACTTAAGAAACGAATCCATTTCTTGAAAATACGCGTATTATTAATTGTCCTGTGGAAATTTATTTATCGTAGTCAAAGAATTACTTCGAGCAGCATTATGATAAATAATAAAATTCTTAGTTTAATTTCTCTCCACGCACTATTGTTACACTCGATTTACGAGTTTAAACGTAGTACACCATACATAATAGAAATTGAGTATCATTAGCTGTATGCACTAATCAGTAGTGTGGACACTAACTCGTATAGAATATAAATCGAGTTTTATTTAATTTTGCTAACTTTATTTGAATGATGTATAAATATCCCATTTAGCCTCCGAATCTTAGACCAGCTTTAAGTTCTGCTCCACCGAGATTAAAATCTAGGATTGCCCACTGAGTAAACCGATCGATTTCTTGAAGATGCACACTCAATGGCGTGTCCTTCGAAGTGTTATTTCATCCTAATCATGCACTTGTTTCGAGTGATATGACCGGTAAAAAAGACAGGTTTAGTTCTTTTCTAGCACGATTGTTACTCTCCCTATACACAATAAAACCTAATCTACCCTATTCAAAGAATTCCATTTCTTAGGTTTCTCTGTGACTTATATCTGCGAGTGTGGACTGTGAAGGGAGGTTTTTCTGCGAGGAATGGACCATCCCCGCCAGCGGGATGTGGGAGCGGACGCGGAATCTTCTCGGTGGTCCATGTGCCAGCTGGCATTCGTCCAGCCGAGATCTTTCTTTCGCTCTCGTACATACATACGTACATCCCCACTTCTTTCCCGTCGTCCTTACGCCTCGTCTGTATTTACCCCATTTTTGTTTGCGCTCAAAATTTTATCCGAATGTATTTAATATCTCGGGAGAGTTGTTTAGACGTTTTGGCGAGCTTATTCGAAGGGAGAGGCTGGCCCCATGTTTTCCCCGGGGTCTTTCAACTCGGTCTATTTCGGCGATCGCTATCCGCAGATATGAGCGTTGTATATGTACGGTTGCTTACCACGAAGATGCATGGTCTAACTATAGAGTTTAGTCCCAAGTTCCCCAGTGAATGTGGTATTTTCCCTTATGAAATCTCCGTTTTCGGGTGAGATGCGTTAACATTTCTCGGATTAGTTTTAAATTCAATTAAAATTGTAATGGAGGGCGAATATGACGGGGTGCTTTTGGGGTGATGCCAACGCGATTCTTCCCTGAGCCAAACAGCCATTTCGCGAGCATATTTACGATGTGGGGGAATCTTGAATTTTATTGTCTTATGAAAGAAATAAGCTATGAATCATTTATTTTGAATGAGAAACTTATTTTCTGCCCGTTTTGCCTACACATCTTCAAGGAGCCCTTAATTTATTTAGTTTATGATTGGCTTGAGTAATCGTTACTTTTAAATAAATTTGGCAACCACTTTAATACGTCTGTTCATTATCCATAAACTATTTTTGAATAGAAAATTAAGTGCTTTATTTATGGAATATTCTGAAAGTGTTCAATTTACACAAACACAAGGCTAACAGGTAAATTCAAGCAACAGTTTCTTACTATTAAATAACAGATAGATTTGTACTGGCGAAAACATAAAGGAAAAACAATGTATTTATAACGAACTTATTATTTCTGCTCAAGAATTGAAGAGGAGAATTTTCAACTAACGCATTTTACCAGTCTTGACTTGTGGAAGTGAAACTTGGGAGTTAAACGAAGCAATAGCCTTAATACTCTTGACAACCCAAAGAGTTGTGGGATCACAAAAAGAGACATGAAACGCAAAACCTTGGAGAGGATGATGAAAGGAGTGATACCATAGATAAAGGAGAAGCAGAATGGATGTGGGCGGGCAATGTAAAGAGCAGATACAACCGCTCGATAGTTCCCAATTGGATGCCACGAGTGGCGAAAAGACGAACAGACGAAAAGAAGAAGACCACGGGACTGGTGGAACGGAAACATGATCAGCTACTTTGGATTAGCAATGCAAAAGGAAACTCAGCATAAATAAAATTAGAAAATACTCGGGGAGGCCTATCTTCTACATCCGATTGATGATTGATGAAGATGATGACTTATGATTTTACCATGTGGCCTACGGAGATGAACCGAGTGTCATACAGCCTTATTTAGAGGCCAATATTCAATATTTAGGATAATACATTCGTGAGTTTGTTTTTATTTTCCTCCATGCTAATATACGCGTCCTACATTCGCACTTGATTATCCTTAAATATATCTCCTGTAAACATATAAAGAAAATTTAAGAATGCTCCGTCTCAGATACTGGCTCTCGGCATTTCTTCACCCAACAATCCCAAGCGCTGCAGTCGTTTTTGTTTTGCGGATCTGAGGCCAGGCGTTGTGTATCTTCGCTGGTCTAAATTTAAAACCACCAACATGTCTTACTCATCTATTTCCTCTCTGCTTCTTTGTCTTCCACGCATTCTTTGCCTGTCTCATCTTTTTATATCTCATAGCTATCTTTTCCGCAATTAAAGTACTTTAAATGCCGCACATTGAAGCCTTTAATGGAGTGATGCCTCTATTCCAAAACATTTCTCCAAGGAATGCACATAATAACCGCATTAAATACACAATGCACATAGAGATGTCTCAGAAAAAAATGATGATATGAAATGAAGTATTCCATAATGATTACTGAAATAGTTTTCTTAGCTAAAACCGGTAAATATGAAATTTTGTGAAAGATGTTTATGTATTCTTTATTATATTCACTTACTCGTCTTTTCTACAAAGAAAATTCCTAAGGATTAATTTAAGATGAACATAAATTGACATTAAAAACTGGACTAGATGTATTCAGATTGAAGAACAATAAAAAGCTGTCTTGTTTGATAATAGATACTAAAATTAATCTTCAGATTGATATTTCATTCTCACAGTAAAAATTTTAATAAAAGATATTTTGACTTTTCCACGTGGGATTATAAAAATATTTTTCAGAATATCTATTTTTACAGTAAGAAAGCCTAGTTATTCGGGTTAACCTTTTGGAATTTACCATGGAAGTCATCAGGGGATATATGCATGTAAATCATTTCCAATGAAACATTGTCATAACTCTCAACCTAAAATATTCCTCAAGAAATATAAACAACAAAGGGTCCATTCACATTCGCTGCACCAAATTATATTATCTGAATGTATTATTGTGGTACTATAAAAGATTTTTCGGGAGCTAATGGCTATGATATACTAACGTGAAGAGTCTATTGTATTTATCATATATAAAACTCTGAACGAAAAGATTAAAATTCCGAAATGAATAACCGGGGATAAAAGAAGTGTAATGCTAATGGGGCCCGAATCAAGATCTTCCTCTTCATCCATTTCTAACTATAGGGGAAAAAGGCCGGAAAATTTAAGACCCGGGATAGAGTTCCTATGGTACGGGATAGAGTTCCTATATATGTCAGATCCGCTTTCCCTTGTCACAACGTCTACTAATAATTCACCTAATAGATTTAGTTTGGCTATTATTAATTAAACCCCTTAGAATACTTTATTACACGAAGGTAATCTGAAGACAAGTTTCATCTCATACATTCACAATTTCGTAATCTGAAGTAAGAAAATGTTGAATCCAAAGATAATTCATTACAGTTAAGAGTTTAGAATGCTGTTTTTCCGCACGTTGATATAGTCTTACCTGATACTAAGAGCTTCTTTAAAGGGAAATGTAGAACACTAACTTAGTCATGCCAAAGGAATTTTCTATGATATTTATAATCACCACTGTTTGCATGTAAATATTAACTTATGAATGTGATGCTAGTAACTTCGCTAAGAAATCTAGTTGATTTTTTGTTTCCTGGTAGACCTTTTATCTTTTGTAAAATTTAGCAGGAATAAGTGTCGGTCATAATCGGTTATCAATATTCAAAATTCTTAGAAGTGATTCTTATTTTACGCATTTAATATTTTAATCTCCTTAAACTTTGTAATCGTTAATAAAAACTACCGATTTTTCATAAAATAGGAAGGAAATAGGCAAATGTTTAGTGATTCATGAGTTCACCAATCGCCAAATATCAGTAAATTATTAATTAATAATAGTAATTCTCCAACATTGAGCAATTGGAGAATTCTTGGATCTCTTATTTATTAACCTCCAACTTCCATTTTCTTTTCTTTCATTAACATTTAGGGTTTTATGAATGTTAATTTGGATACCTGAGCTTAACAAATTTATAAACAATATGTGAAACGTTCATTGATAACATTTCAAAGATACATTTAATCGCTATCCAAAACGGAATACATAATTCCTGTAAAACGTTTTATTAAAATGTTATAGCCCTTAGAAACGACCCTTGTTCGCCGCTTTTTGCAAAAATTTCGAAATTTTAAAAATTAATAACTTTGCAAAAAATTTTTTTCTGAGCTGAAACCTTGACAAAAAGGTTATACGATGGAAGTACGCAAGTTAAAAAATTTCCATCGATTTTAAAAAATAGAGGTCAATTTCTGTCCGATTTCCCGTGGAATAGATGCCTGCGACTGTAGGCCTAAAAATAGGCTAGGTTTGTAGAGAATGCCTTCCCCACGTCCCCTACAGAGCAGGTGGTTAGTATATTTATCATGAACTTCTTAAGGAAACTACTGCTAACTACTGAAAATTCATTGCAGCATTAAATTTTTATCTGGCCGCAATCATCCGTCGTTCATGTTGAGAGTTAAGGATATTATTGAACGTAAAAGTTATTAGTTTGATGGTTTAATTCTTCTATTCTTCCTTAATGAAGAGAATAATGAAATCGGTCATTAAAAATTAGCGCTTGAGCTCAATGAGGGAAGAAAGTACTATTGTAGCGTAATATTAACGTGAATAGTCTTTTAAATAGGATTTGTTTGATAAAGTAAATGATGTAGAAGCTTTAATCATCGGAACAGAAAAGAAACTGAGTACTCACTTGTAATTCAGGAGTTGATGATGCTGTACTTTCCTGTAAGAAAAGAGAAAAATTCGTTAATAGATACAGTTCTCCTTGTATATTCATCATTAAATTCCTGTTTTATCTACATTTGTAGAAGTGGGAACTTTTTAGCTTTAATTATCAATTAGGGATAAACTAATGCCACACGAAGATTTTGGAGGATCACCTCAGGGACACAGTTCAAGGGAACAAAGGGAAAGGGACTGTGGCGCGCGACTCTTGGAGTTGCATCTGCCTGAATTTAAGAAATCGCAATTAATTCGAAATCAACACCTAAAACTTCATACGGATTAAAAATTTAATTTTTGAAAATTCTCTTGCGAGGGAGCCTTTTTATTTTTCATCATTTAAAGTTTTACATGCAATCCTTAAAAAATCAAGCTTAAATATTTGTGTGTTGGAAATAGGGATAAGATATTTAATATTCTTACTTTGGAGCTCCAAAAAATATATTCGTTTAATAATTATAACACGAATTCCTGTGCTTCCTTCCAAAGGGAAGGCAGAATTACACATTTTCCAAAAAACGTATTAGATTTTTCAGATAAACAAATATCTAAAGAACGAAAGTATAAAAATATTAGATGGGACTTTTGCTCCGAACTTCCTAAGGATTTTTTGCGTAGAAAATTTATTGGGAATTGGCAAGAGTATGATGTCAATCTAATTTAGGTCATAATAAGTCTGTACGAAACATTTAATGTATGCACACTAATAACCAAAACTTGCAACCTCATGAAAGTGAATATAACTTTGAAAGTATATCTAATTTACAATTTTCTTATTGCTAATCAGATATTTTATGCAGCACATAACGATGGTTAGCTAACGATGAAGAAAATCCAAACTCCTGTCCATGAATTTTACGAACAAAGCATATGGTGTATCGAATTGCATGACAGTCAATAAAAATGTAATTATATTTTTATTATAAATTCATAGTGGAGAGATTCGGTATGAACCCGGCTCATTTACATGTAAGAAGGCTGCTCAGCCTTATGCCAAGCTTAGTAATCATGCGATATAGTAATGAAAACTAATGAATGGTTTAGGAGGAATTGTACGTAAATATTGCCGCACGACAGGATTGTTGAGCGTTTTTCAATTTTTACAAGGAAAACAAAAAATTTAATAGCAGTGATTACCGTGTTTGTTTACAAAAATGAGAAGGAAAGTGAATCCCAGCATAGACTCGGAGAAAACAAGGCTATTTCAGCTGCTAATATCTTAACGGTATAACTGCAACGGAGAGCCATCTGTCCTTGAGATAAAAAAGAAGTCGTTTTCCTAAATTACCCAAATTTACTTCTTCATCCTCTTGTTTTCATAGAATGTAAATACAGTATGAAAAGGAAAGTGTTTTCTAAGTATGAATGAGTGGAAAAATAATTGGCAAGGCATAAGAGAAGCGAACAAAATAAAGAAATGGAAAGTTCAAGTAATGCCGAAACTGTTTCCGCCTATACAATATGACCGAATTACAAACACTTGATAACTAGGAAGTTATCTATTCTTGTAATTTTCTCCTCGTATATATTATTAAACATTAAGAAATTAATAGAATTTTCCATCTAAGTGTTTAATTTCCTGGAGATGATTGACTCAAAGTGCATATTTTTGTATCGGTGCAGACTTAAGTTTTTTCTAATGAATTTAGTTGCAAATAAAAGCCACACGAAATTCAAGAAACGATTAGATAATCAGTGGGATGTTTAGATCGGTCGAAATTCATATCGCCGAGCGATATTTTAGATCTAATGAATAACACCAAATATTGATAAAATTTACAGATTTTTCGTTAAATCCAGGACGATAATGTAGTAAATACTTTGGCTGCAATTGCATTTTATTGCTACATCGGATGCTTCGAATGTCTAAGAATTTTTGTTTATTTAAATAACTTGTAGAATCAGTGGTGTCTTAAAAATAACATTTAAAAGTTTGTAAATTGGTTCAATCGCAATCTAGGGACCATGGTAACTGAATTTCGTATTCAGCGAATTTGATAGCGGAAGGTATTAACCTTTGTAAAGGAATAAGTATTCTATATGTAAGTTTATTTATGAAATACATAATGAGGAGTATACTAAGTTAATGTTCCTTTAATGCATTTGAATATTCATACATAATCAGAACTCTGCTGAATATAAAATAATTGGAAGATTATGAGAGAGAAAAATATGGCTATTTAAATTACTTGTCGACTAAATCTCACCAATAATGTTGTATGTTATTCTATATAGCGATCAATAAAGTTAACATATATAGTAAATATAAAATAGGCATATTTTCCTCCTCGTAAGAAATCCTATTTACCGTTAACCGTTCTCATGTCTTAATTGCTTCTCCTTCTATGAATGACGTGAGAAGAAATAAGAGATGAAAGAGACCAATACAACTGTTCTTTTATCTGATTTAGGATCAACGTCCATCCTCTGTACTCTTAAATTCTTAATTTAATTCAAGGCACAGCGATTAGAGATTAATAATTTACCTAATAAATTATTATTTATTGTTTTTTTAACAACTCACCACTTGTTTGTCTCCGGTTCTCCTCGACCTCTTAGGTGCCCTTCCGCAAGGAAAAACTCACACTTAAAAAGTGCCGAGATGGAGGAGGAAGTAACAGTCTGGAAAAATAAAAAAACCCAAATTAATTCATTGATTGACAGTAAATGTAACCTTGGGTTGCAATCAAAAATATGTCGATGAAATATTACTCACGCAATAAGTTCGACTAAGAATTATTTTGATTTTTCCACTACATGCCGGAATTCAATCTTTTTATTGTGATTTAAATAACTCTGTCTGATCAATACGTCTTAGTGATCGCGGCACTAACTACTACAAAAAGGGCAGACTCAATGAAAGTCAGTTCCCAATCGAAAGTAGATCTAAAATACACAATATAAAATATTAATTGGAATTGGAAACAAATCTGAGACGAATAAATAATCGATTTTATTAATGAATAATCGCAAAGTTAAACTTAAAGATTCAAACGAATAACCGTTAAAATACTGGTTGCAGAAAAGAGCTAAAAATGGAAAATATAATGGTATTCTGAGTCTAAGTAGCCATTACTTGAAGATTAGAAGAGGTCGCGGAAACGTTTCGAAGCATTATTATTGACTTTATTTAGAAAGGGTCTTCCGAGCTTGAGACTCAGAAATTCATATCTAACAATAAGATGTCATTATAGGTCAGAAATTAGATAAAATTAAGACGTACGTAAAAAGAATTCATTTTTCAATATTAAGATTGATTATAAACATATAAATAGTGAGTGATCCAGAAGAATGAATCGCTGTTTCTCAGAGGGATATCATAACTCAGGAATAGCCACATTCAGTTAGACTACGCCCAGATACTTAGTTACATATGTAAGAAACAACAGCTCACGATATTACTTATTGCGTTGAAACGTTGAATTATTTCACATCATTTTGATAAGATTCATTTATGTTACTTACCAAAACCAAAGAAATCTTCCCACGAAAGTCCCACGTTCGTCTTGACGTCGAACAACGTCTTTCTATCCCTTAATTTAATTATAAATCATGTAACGTGTTTAATAGCTGCACAGTTATTTCATTAACGTTAAAGTAGACTTCTCAGTTAATCAATTTCGAGCCCACCGCACTTTGAGTAACAGAAATTCTAACGGTTTTTTCAAAAATATCTTTCAGTACCTCTTTCCAGGGCGATGTTTCAAAATTAACTAAGTTTTAGGCGCCAAAATCAAGGGTTCAACAAAATGGTGGCTATGCTGTTACTTTTTCGGTCACCCCTCCCTCTAATCCCCCTACCGGAGAAATTTGTAATTGCCTTCCTATTTATTAATAAGCATTAAAATAATTTTTTAAATATAAACATAATTTAAATTTTATTTGATATTCATCGGAAAAATTAAGCCCTTCTAAATTTTGTACTTAAAATCTTCGTAAGATATATGACAGTTCCATGTGACGTAATTATGACGTGCGTTCAACGAATGGTATTCGAAAACAAAAGAATTTTAAGTATCCGGTTAGAGATACGACGCTATGGAATTACGAAGAATTAATACAATAAATACCTCAATAATATATAATATTATATAATTATTGTGCGTTATTGTATTTTAATATTTTAAATCTCATCAGATAAACATAATAGGAATGAGATTTTACTAACGTCAATGAATTTAAAATTTTGATGATGAAAAAACATGATTTAAACGCAGGCTTAATTATTACTTTCCGACACTAATATGGAAACTTCCGATCTTTCTCTTTATTTTACACACATTAATGATTCCAATTTCATTGGTTATTATTTCAAAGCCATAAAAGCATTTCTATCGGTCAAAGAAACACAAATTTACACTCCTTGTCATGAAAGACTGAAGATGAATGGATAAATCAAAGAAATTAAGCAGAGGCTAACTCATATAAGATATGTTATTTCGAGAGGATCCAGAGAAAGCGTTTTGGTCAACACTGCATTACATTAATCTGATTTTCCATTATTAAAATTTTAAAACTAATGTCTAAATCCAAATAAAAAATGATTTCCCACCATTTAATTCCCTAAAGAGTAAACTCAATACTGTTCGTCATGTTCTCATTCACACTCTCGACGAATTTGAAGGAATATTGATATGAACTTTTAAAAACTGAAAAGTTTCCTGACTCTCTTCTTTCTCATTATATTCGGAATATTGCGTCTGAATATATGAACACTTTGTAACTCACCTTCATATGCTAGTAAAACTGAAGTTCATTGTCCTACTGCGAAGCATTTCCATTTTAAATGTTCTCCACACTATGTTAGAGGGCTATGAGGCCTTCCTTAGACTTTATAGCTTCTTCCGTTCAAACTATTCCAAAGGTAGATATGGATAAATTTTGTGTTAACGTCACCATTACGAGTGCTTCATATTCGGAAAATGTAATCCACTACACCGTAATCCTTCGATTCGCACTCACGCTCTTTTCAGGGAAATCACTGAAGGCTGATACACAATTTTACTCTTGGTAATATTTAAAATTCGCTGGAAAATATAAATGGTACCATCTTGAAGACAATCCATTTAGCGAGACAAAGAGCTGTGATAAACGAAGGTCACATGGCTTGAAGAGCTAGTTTCGTTCGTCACAATTTTCTATACCATAATTCCTTCCAAAAAGGCGGAAACAGGTCAGGACCTTGTCACATCCCACAAGGGGAGATTGTCTGTGCTTCTATGTACTTCAAGCCTTAACTCTTTATCCTCGGTAAGTTGTTTTAAATGTCATGCGACAGTGTTATCGGGCGGAAATTCAATTACATTATGTTTAGTGTGTGCTGTGAGCCTTTTTAGAATATCATGATTAAGGTGTGTTTGTGCATTTGAAACTCAGTTTAAGATCGGTGATTTTCTGAAAGGAGTGTCAAAGTGTAGCGTTTATAACAGTCCTCGGTTGAATACTTATTTCATTATTTGGAGTTCTTATGAAGGCAGCTGTTAAGACGAACCTGCACTGCTTCGAAGAATTTCTAAGTATGAAACTCAGCAGAGGAGTTAGAATTCCGTTACAAACAAAATGGATGGACATCTGGTTTGAGAATAATGGATATAGAGTTCTTTATGTATTTTCACATGTTAAGCCGACATTATATAGAATGGTAAGAATATGATTACTCTAAAAAGGAGATATAGTTTTGTGTTTTATTTCGTTATATAAGTTGGGTAATATAAGGTTATTGTCAGAGTACATCGATATAAATTTAATTATGATTCGTACCGTTTATTTCAAAATGTCAAATTCAGCTTGGAAATCGTTATTTGTATAACTGTAAGCAAAATTTACAGTTATTTAAATTTACTATTTTATAAATTTATTATGTTATATTTAAAAGGTACAGAAAAATGAATAATGCTTTGTTAATATTTTGATTTCACATTTCTTTCACTTTTCTGCAGAATGAATAGTATTGAGGTCCCTCTTACTTCACTTGCGTAAAGGCTGTGTTCTTTCTTTGGAGAGAAAATGAAGCTTACCAGGCGAGATAAGGAATGAGGTAATTTTCTCTTGTTTTCCTCACTCAGCTAGAATGCTATGAGTGGGAAGTGACCATGAAAGTGGTAGTAGTACTGCATAAAACTTTCTTAATATCCATCGAGAAATGGTGGAGACTATTAAAAGGATCAAGAGTCACTCATAACTCAGAACCTACCATATTAAATGAACAAAAATGTAGGGACATAATAAGAATATTTCTGTACTAAATGTAACTGATGAATCCTCAATTTCTTCATGTACAGGGACAAGAAAAACACATGGTTAAATTTAGCGGTATATTCAATTTCCTTTATGAAGTATGTCATTTTCATGGTACGTTTGCTTGCATTTTTGCCCACATAATTCACAGACTGGTTTAACACAACGGGATTTAGCTCATTGAAAATTAATACTATTCATTCGTCCTGACATAGAATTTCATAGAATAAATTTATCCCCCATTTACTATTGACTATTACTTGTCTTGAGCAAGCTATGATAAAATGAAATATTCTTAAATATGACTGATTTTGAATCCATAGGCTTTTTGAATGATATGAAGTGTTTTTCACTGTTTCATTGCTCTATTTTATGTTGACACTAATTACATTCTGGGTCAATGAGGAAAAGAAAGGCAAAGTAACTCATTCCTCATATGCCTGTTAAGTCTCATTCCTTCCAATAGTTCATACAAAGTTCTATATAGTAATTAATAAAGAGCCTTTATATTAAAAATTTAGTGTTTATACTGTGACATTTTGTTCCTTTTACACATAAGGGTTAGATGTAAGAAGAGACTTTTCAGTCTCAATCTCGCCCGAATAAAGACGATTTATTACTTTTATTATAAGTCTTATTTTATTTATTATTACTCACAATGTAACAGGAATATTATTAAATTATGTATTCTTCTCTACATAATTTCAATGGGGAATTTCCTCGTTAATATATATTTCTTTAATAGTGTATCATCTCTACCAAACGCCGAAAGGTGGCTTACAGTTTATTTTTGGGCACGTATTACATAAGGTCACAACGTAGGAGTTTTCGGGGTCATTGAGGAAAGGACGAAAAGTACTTCCTTCCTCCTTATGCCTTGTAAGCATAATCCTATTTTCTAAAAGGTCTTTTCCTAAGAATCAAAAGGCAGAATGTAAGGGAGGGGATAATATATTAAGAATATTCTTCGTAGAAAATTTTTATTCCCCTCACACAAGGCATTACACAGGTATTATTCAACATGTTGGATTCGTTTTCCTTTTCATTGTTAAATATAAATAAAGTAAATGATATCTACTTATATTTTTTTAGAATTGAATGGAAAAAAAGTGTTAAACATTTTTGTTTTTAGTGTTACAGAAACTAACTTGTATGGTATATTCACAACGTCCGAGGAATTTTCTAAGCCTCGGATAAGAGATACATGTCCTAAACTTGATGTATTGAATACTAAAGCATTATTACTTGTCTTGAATGTAGTTAATGGTAATATTCAGTGTAATTGCTTGAATTTAAAGATTTTTACAACTATGTTTTACTTTTAATGGTTATCATGTGACGTAAAAACATAAATACCCGAATCCTTACTCCCCTTCTAACCTTTATTTTATTGCGTTAAGGATCATTGTTACTCAAAATTATATTAAGTACGTAGTGTATTTGATAGATTTTATCTTTCATTAACTTTTCTTAATAAAACGTTATAAGTTACTTCAAGATATTCGTTATGCTTTTGTTGAATTGATAGTAACTAAACAAATGTCTTACTGGGATTCAAATAGCATCTGGGGATCCGCGAAATATTCCTGCGACAAAAACAAGACCGTCAAAGTAATTTCTTCCAAAACTTTCAAAATTAAACTTAATCGTTTCATACCTATTCAAATTTAATTTAATAAAAATTAATCTTTAGAAAGTAAATTACAAATTTCTCCGGTAGGGGAACAAGAGGGGCTGATGACCAAAGAAGTAAGAGCCAGCGACCAATCAGATCCCACCATTTGGTCGAACCGTTGATTTTTAAGGCAAAATCTTTAGTTACTTTGGAAAATTTTCCTTATGCTGACGTAATGAAGAATTTTTTGAAATATCCGTTAGAATTAGAATTTCTTGAAGTGCGGTAGATTCGGAATCGGCTAATCGTAAAGTGTTCTTTAATCTTATCGTAGTCACTTTGCAACTTTTAAAAATCGTAATATGATAATAAGTGACATGAACGAAAAGTACATCTATTTCCGGTGTCAAGACTGCCGTGGTGCATTCTTGGAATTTCTTGTTTTGGTAAGTAGAATACGTTAGTAGTATTTATGTTACTTGAGTTACTTCTGAGTTTTAAAACAATCATTGATGTTATTGGTTTTTAATTTGCTACTTATACGAAAGTTCTTGGAGGATATTTATCATCGTTATGTAAGAATCTTATAATTTAATTAATTAGCTTCGAAGCCGACGTCTGGATGATTTACCTTTTAAGTGATTATCATAATGTCTTTCATTCTCCAGTCATTTCCTGTTGTGGTTATTTTATTCCCATTTTAGCAAGGACTAATGTTTAAGAAAAGAAAAATCGACTTCAAACTGCTGAAGACATTCAGAGGAAATCCCCAAAAAATGCTTTTCGGTGCCCGTTTGGATTTGGATATTGTATTTTGGCGTAGAACGATTTTCAACAATGTACTTACTAGGATGAGTAGAAGATACTGTCAACTGCTTTCGTTACGGAAATCTACATTTGAATTTCAGATTAGCATTATGTTTATTAATTACTTTAACCAATCTCCATATTCCTTTACTTATAAATTATATTGTTTTTCCGACTCAATCCGTTTTCTACATCGAATTTCGATTGGGAGTTCATTTTTATTAAAAACGTAATTTAACATCAATGAAGAGCCGTCTTAGAATTTTTGGTTCTTTTTTATCACCATCGATGAATAGTGTATGGTAGACGATTTTCGTAATTTTAATTTTAATTTTTCGTATTTCGGAAGGAAAAACTGATGAAGGTAGGTTTTGAACCCAGATCTCCTGCTTAGTTCCTTTAAAAACCGGAAATCATTTAATAGCCTAAGTTCTCGTCGGTTTCAGTGCATTCATATATTCAGCTGATATCTGGAATTGATGACTTCAGTACACTCGCTTTATATAACTACTTTAAAATAAGCCATAATTAAAATTATATTAGGTTCTCTTCCGAATTCTGTCCTTTGTCGATAACTCTGATACTTCTATTTTTTTTGCGTTTTCTTGTAATCGTTTCTTCTAAATTAATTCCAATTTAATGGAAAGTCTTTTTCGTTCACTTGACTTCAATTCACAGGATCCTACAGTGCGTTTATTGTCGTTTCTTAGATTCATCTCCATTTTTTTACATTTATCAATGAATAACAATTAGGAATTGTTAAATTTTTCACAATAATAATTTCAGGATTGAACTAAAATAGTGTACTGGATTTAAAGCCTTTTGCGTTGATTCTAGCTAAGATATTAATTTAGCCTTGATCTATATTTCTTTTGCGCTTGTTATATATAGTATGTATTAGAAGTATTGATTTTTTTTCTTTGTGATCATATTGAAATTATTTAGTTGAATCAAATATTATAATAATTTCACTATAATATTTACAATATGCATGGGATCTTGTTGCATGTTATCGTTACCAATATCCTAATTTGAGTCATTATCAATGGCAACTAATCGCTCTTATATATTTTCACAATTCAATATTACCCAAGCATATTCGTTGTTCATTAATGAATTAATTTGGTGTTTCTATTTTTCCAGATTGCGACATCCTTCCTTCCTTTCTCGGCATTTCTATTATTTGGGAGTTTCACCTGTGTGATTGAGAATTGAAGAGGAATCAGCAAGACCGGGACTACCCGGAGAACAGCAAAAGGTAAACAGTTAGGAATCGATATCACATTCGAATTTCCTCTATTGATTGAATAGTAATATTGCTGAATGTTATATCTTAGCTCGCTGTAATTTTGGTTGTTAATTATGGGAACAACACAGTTGAAACTGACTGACACTGAAACGGATAATACGATATCAAGACAGGCATGAATTGCATAATCGATTCGTTCCTTCTCGTTTAAAAGTCAATGTATATTAATTCAGATGAAAACGCTTGACATGAAAGAACGCTTAATAAGGAGAAATTTATTTCCGTTGGAAATTTATTCTCACTGAGTTCGACAACAGCTAAAATATGTATTGATTTATCGTCTTGGATTTAATGATTTATTTATTTTAGTGTCAACCTTCAGATAAAAATAATGCTCGACGATATGAATTTGACCTGCATAAATATCCCAATGACTATATGACAATTTCTAGATGTAGCGCGACTTTTCTTTGCAACAGATATCATTGGAAAACCTAAGTCTGAACTGATAGAAAAAATGTGCTCTCTTGAGTCAATCATTTCCTGGAAAATAAGAACATGAGATGAAAACATGTCTTTATATTCATATGTTTAAATGTATGCGAGATGTTAATCATTAGTGAAGATAACTATCTTTTTAGGGTATCCGTCATTAGGTTTTACATAATTGCACCATCATTTGGACTTTCCTCTCATTTATTTTGTTAGCATTTCTTATGCCCTGACAGTCATTTTTCCATTTATTCACTTTCCCTTAGCCATGAGATACTCTCCTTTCTGCCTTTGTTTACATTCTATGAAAACAAGAGGATAAAGAAGTATACATTGATAATTTAGGAAAACAACTTCGTATTTATCTCAAGGACAGTAGGCTCCCCGTTGCCGTTACTGCCGTCATGCCATAAGATACTAGCAACTGAAATAGCCTCGTTTTTTCCGACCTTCGAGTCTACGCTGAGAATCACGTCGCTTCTCATTTTTGTAAACAAACACGGAAATTATTGCTATTAAGTTTATTGTTTTCCTTGATTCTCCCTCAGTCTATCCATGAACCATTCATTGGGTTTAGTATGACTCACTCATCATTTCAAAAACCCTCAAGAATTCTGCCGTGAGTCCTCCAGTCAATATTTAGGGACTATTGTTCCTAAACCATTGGTCGAGTATTATTACTATTTCGTTTGATTACAACGCGCGAATTAAGGCAGAGCAGGTTTCCTGCACGTAAATGAGCTGGGTTTATAGCGATTTTTTAACATGATTCTTCACTTCAAAAATAGTTAGAATCATAAAGATTAATATCCTATTCGGAACAAGGTATGCTTTTCCGTTAGTTATTCGCAAAATTCATTGAGAAGAGCTTCGATTTTCTTCGTCATTTCCTTATCATCGTCATCTGCTGAGTACATTTTCTATATAATAGTAAGATAATTTTAGATTAAATATACTTTGGTAATTGCAGCCACCTTTTGGGTAACCAAGTTGTAGACAATAGCGTGCATACATCAAATGTGCCGTACAATTTTCATTCTGACCTAAATTAGATAGACGGCGTACAATTGTTAAGTCTCTATACTTTTTCACACATTCCTTCCTCAGGAAACTTGTGAACAAAAGTTATCTTCTTCTTTTATAATTGTACTTCCACTAACGATTGCCACCTTTAATATAATGAATTCATTCACTAATTAATTTATTGCAAAAAAAATTGTTTCGCTGGAAAATTAAAAACGTTTTATGTACCACAGAGTATAATTATATATTTCCTTGGGAGGAATTCGTGTTGCAATCATAAAGCGAGCATACTCTTGATGCTTCACACATATTAATTTTCTAATCATTATACTTCAGACTGTGATATTCTAGCTTTGATTCAGAATGGGAGCATGTAAAACTGTGAATGAGGAAACAAAAATGGTAACATCTCATGCGAATTTTCGGCACTTAAATTTTTATTCAATTTGAAGTTTTGGAAGGAGTTGACGCATTAAAGGAGATTTTAAATTCAAAAAGATGCAACTTCAAGAATCGCGCACCACACTTGAGTTTCCTTTTTACTGTCTCCCTCTGTAAATGTAAAATAAATCGTTATATATATTCTTCTAGCCTTAGTTTATTGCTATAGTTTATATAATATAGTTTACTGCTTGCTTGTTAAGTGATGTCAAAATAAGATGAGACAATTTTACAAATGAAGATAAAAATTGAAATGATTTGTGTGCATATAAGGAAAACCTTAACTATATACTAATTTGTTCACTTTTCTTACAGGAAATGCAGTATCAATCCCTGAATTAGACGTATTTTTCCATAATTTTATTTATTTATTTATTAACAAGCATCAACATACAGCACAAAGTCATTGAATGCTGATGACTTTAAGTAAAATATCCTCCTGAAACTTCATAAAATAATTTGGTGCAACAATATTTTTTCTCGAAAAATGCTTATTATTGAAATTACAGTGCACCATTTATTATGGCTTGACATTAGTTTATTTTCAAAATACTAGTCGCGAAAAAGAAAGGCTGTATATAAAACGAATTTCTCACGACCTTATGATAATACGATACATTCAAATTTAGCTCCATAAATCAGCTATCGGTGACGTATATTTCCGATGCAACAGTATGGATTTTATAAAATAATTCACGTTTGAATAGGTTATTTGAATATTTAAAGTTCAGTTGTGTAATTAATTTTTTTGGGAAAAAATCTTACTAAAAAAACGTGAAATCCACCAACAAATAGTCTAGCACTTTTTTTAACGATAACTGTAATATTTTTATCTGGGAAATTCAGTCAGGGAAATGACTGTGACTGAGGCATTTATTAGAAAGAGTTCTCAATGTGGAAATGTGTAATTAGGCTAGAAACGTTTTCAAAGCAAAGCGTTCGTTACTGCTAGTGTTGTTTGTTTTGACGATTACAAATTTCATTTTAGATATAAGTGACGCATACAAAATATAGTACGTTTCGAAGTCTAAATAGAATTGTACAGCTTTGTCGTTCGATCTCTATGACGATATACAGGGTACAATTCATAACAAATAACTTTAAAACAACAATGTTGCTTTAAATTACGTAACAACTTCATATGGGGAATACATTCAATTTTCAAATTGCACTGAGCGGGAGATCGTATGGAATTTTTCTTAGGTGTCAGTGTTGGTTAAAAATGGAAACGGTTATGAATAAATTTAATTTAGGCTTCATACGTCAAACTAGAAAATTTCTCCCGAGTGTGACAGCTTTGCGTTCTTGAGGAAAAATGAACTCCGAATAACAAGGACCTTCAGAGATAATGGCTCTGCGGTTAGCCGATATATTTCGATAACCTCAATATGCATACGCGAAAATTTTATCTCCTATGTGGCTCGTATACAGTAGTATTCTTGCTGTTTCAAGTTGCCGTGTACAAGTCAGCCTACAATGTTCGCCGTGCTCTCCAGTAATACATGCCCCTATTTGTTACATTTTACATACCTCTGATAAGCAAATGATAGACATTCCTTTATTCTTGTTATCTTCCCTTCCTATGCAATGTTTCTGACATAAAAGGCTGATCGTCTGCCCCGAGAATGTCTTTATCTTCTGTCCCCTCGTTAACGTTAAAATATCTGTATATACATCTACATAGTATCCTAGTTAATTCCATACTAATTATATTGGGAAGTAATGATAATGTGGGAATTCTTCAAACATGCGATCTTTCGCTCATATTTTCATTCCAATAAGTAATTTACTTCCCGTAATCCCTAGCGGAGATTAAGATGGCTATTTTATTACGTTGTTGTTTACTCTAGTTTATCTTTTTTATGTACTCGTATTTCCTTCGTACAGAATTCAGATCGATTGTAAATAATCACAATAAGTGGAATTGTATGGCGTTGAACCTTTTATTCGCTAATCCTCTACTTATTTTGGAAATTACATCTTTTAGGCCATAAGTATGGCTCATTAACTTGAATAGATCTCGTTATTAGCCTAGGAAACACAACCTAAGTCATAATATGTCAGCTGATCATAGTAAAAAAAATAATTGCGCTAATTTCAAACTATTAAGTAATAAATGAAGTCATTTCTTTAATCATATATAAATTCCAGAGTATGAAGTATTTCCGGTATGAAATCATTACCTATTTTATCCTGTTTTTTTTTAACTTTTATCTCTATACTTTAAATGGAGAATGTTTTTTATCGACGTAATGAAAAAAATTAAAAGCTAATTCTTAGTTTAATTTAATTTAATCTAATTCTTTTAATTTAATTTTATCTTAATTCTTAATTTTATCCAATTATATCTACCAAGAATCCACAATACTAATTACAATTACGCCTTCTTTCGGAGTAATTCGGATGACCGTATGTTGCGCCTATCGACTCAACTTCCTCTTTAATTAAGACAATTCCATCGAAGCTCTCGTCTTCCTGGCTCATCGCCCTCTTTATCACATTCCAAAATACACCTCTTTAATCCCACGAACTTCCGCGAAGAACTTTCATTTATTCATTAATTCACGGTCAGCCGCTTTCGTCAGTCAGATGTTTTCGTCTCGGCGATGCGCATTCGAATGGAGGCGAAGTTTCGTTTCGAGTCGATAACATTTAGTCTGCAAAGAGCTCCTTATGCGGATGGAGGGCATTAACGAGCGCCGTGGATGCCAAAACCACTACGTTTCGAAATCAAAGACGGGCTCTTTGGGACTTGGTTTCTTTTCCTTTTTTCCTGCGGCGTTGGTCGCAGCGCTATTACGATGCACATGCGTATGAAATCAGTTCTTTCAACTCGGAGAAAAAGGAATTGATTCAATTTGGTCCACGAATGAAATGCATGAGATGCTTACTCCGTTCCAAGGCGCACGTTAAATTATGCATGCGGTCCAGGATTCGATTCGCATCGGAAGATTCATAGAAATCAGTTTTCTAAATTTCCTCATCGCGACCCCCTTGCTTTCTAGAAATACTCATCAAATTGCATTTTAGTCGATGTTTAGGAGTTCGTAAATTTTGAATTGAGATGATTGCACCCATTCCTGCGAGTGTTTCAGATCTCAAACATTTGCGCTTAAAAGGAGAGGCGAAGTTTCCTGGGCAAACGAACTCTAACAATAAGATCCCATGTGTTTAATCTCCCGTCTTCATCATTTATATAACTTCTTTTCTGAATTATATATTCGCTCTTTCTGTATTCCAGCTAACATTAAGATTACCTCATATATGGAAGCTATACGTATGTAGATGTAGATATACTAAACGAATAATTCTAAGCATGCCTATTCTCTTTTTATGACAACAATTTATGAATAAAGGAGCATTGGAAATGATGGAAACAGAAAAAATTTCGTCCACTTTCATAGTCTAGTTATAAGCATATGTTGCAAACAAGGAAAATAGGACCTAATGATGCTTTCAATGGAAACATGCCGCATTTAAATCAGTTTATGGAAGTGCTTTCCATTATTGTTATGGCCTTTCATGAGGTAGCTTATCACGCTAGTTTGCAAGATATATTTTATACTTCACACGATATCCTTTTGGTCCTTACTTCGTTTTCATTACTAAAAAAATTCTGATATATTTAAACATCTATTATCAAACAACACTTACAGGCATTCATTGATATAATTTCCGAAATATTTAGTGGCTTACACACAAATTAAAGTTCTCATTCTTTATTTTTACAATGACAAAGGGAACGTTTCCGTCGCTTAGACGGAGGGAGAAAATTTCAAAGTAAGATTTTGGCAGCAGTAACGGACCAATATACACTGGCGCCCCAAACGAGGGGTAATTCGAGCTCCCTCGGCCATACATATTATTATAAGACTCTAATAATCATACTGAGAGGGCTAAAAGTTTTATTTGCATAAGGAAAATTAAAAATGTGTGCTATTATCAGATTTTTATGGAAGATTTAATATTGAATTATACAGAATTAAAGAAAGGGAAACATCTCGTTGTGCTACATAACTGCACTTCAATAACTGACCCCTAATATTTTACACATGCTCTCTGTTTGATTAACTTTTTTTACCTGCCAATACGACAGAAAAAGGATATGGTTATTTCTGAGGTATATTTGCATTGTCTTGTGAATGAAAATCTTCCCCCAAAAATTTTGCTGTCCCAAGCGATGCTTTGGTTTGTTGGGCTTGCCCTGCTTGGCAGGGTATCAGTAATAACTTACGAAGCTGTTAGTCCAAATTAAATTAGAATAGTTAGGAGATACATACACATGATGCACATACATCTACATTTGTTTCCTTTCAGAGTGTTTCTAGGAAGGCATCTATCAACAGTGTTTTTTTCAACAGAATATCAACAATATTTTTCAACAGTACAACATAATACAATCAATATTTTTCAACAGAATATCAACAGAAATCGACTATAAACCAAAAATAAATTTCTTCTATCTACCACCCTTGTTGTATACATACTCTTCCAGTATATAATTATATGATTTACTGGCACTATTTTATCTTGAGGTGGGTATGTTCTCCCATTCTATAGAGAATAGTTTTTCTAGCTTTGTAGAATATATTACTAATAGGTCCGAGGGGACACAAACAATTTATTTTTTAAATTTAAGGATAAAATTCTCCTTAAGAGTTTAATAGATCACATATTAGAATTATTAGCAGCTGTAACTATTTCTTGACGAAGGGAAAAAAAGCATTCAGAACAACCCAATTCCTACTTTTATCGCAGTGATAAGGACGTAAAATTGACCGTACAAGCCGCTATTCTCTTTTTACCAAAAAGCAATCGTTTCCCATGGGTAACCGTAGAGTACAAATCTTCCGCTCTTTAAACAATTCCCACCTTGGCTTAACCACCTCTTTTTAGATCTCATACGTCACCCAGACACCGGCACGGCGCCTCGCAGCCAAAAAAAGAGTGATTTCCATTCCACCCCACTCTAGCCTCCATTCTCTTCAACGGAAGCAATCTCTTACTAAACCACTTCAATTCTAATTCCCAATATCCCCACAATAGCGCCCGTTCCTCATCAACCTTCACCGCAGTAACATTCGGCGCTTGGAGCATAGGGTACTCCCACTATTACTACTCGCATAGTCACCTACACATGCACTAGTACAATAGGTGCCGTGCGGCGTGGAGCGGGCACAAAAGATTATTCGGCACCTCTGCGGACTATTCGCCAAATCCATTCCACGGGACAAAAGGCCCTTCGCCGGACGTGCACATCTCCCGATTCCCCGCCTATTAAAGGCATTTTTTCCATTCCTCCCCGATTCCTTTTCTTTTCCAACCTGCATTTCCACACCCCAGTTGATACACAGTTCTTCAGAGTATACCCACCAAGCGGATGTTTCTTCCTGCACCTCTTTGTACTCGTAGAATTCATTCCGGGTTCATTTAGATTAGGGTAAACGGCATCCGAAGATTGCTATCGATTAGCTCCATGTTAGTTGTCTGGTGTATTCATGGAGTCGGCTCTAGGGTTCCGCTTAACTTCTTTGTCTCCTTGATTTCGTTTCCGATTTATAGATTCTCCTCGTTTGTCGTGCTTGAGAACTGTTCTCCCATCGTTCGGTTAAGATAAACTCTATTCTCAATGACTCTTAAGCACGATCATATTGGTTTTACTGATACGCTTAGGGTGTATGGAAGCTCCGGTTTTCCAGGGTATTTTCCGGGTCTCTACGGTCTGGAGAAATGCTTATGGGGACGCCCTTATGTCCAGCTTTTTTTAGTCCACTAAGCGAACTACTTTCCGTATTTTCAATTGGACGGACAAATATTCTTATTATCGATCTGCGTTTATCGATAAAGGTAGTATTAGCGCCATTATTATTCACGACGTAATATATAATAGGGATTTTAGTTAAAAATCATTCAGAAATGTATCCTTGTTTCCCCACCCTGTCTATCTAGATAGAGGCGGATCTAAATATAAGCCGAGGGAGGTTCTAATTCAATATCTCTACAAGCTCATCTTAAAGTAATAATGATTTTAATTCCTGAATTTCCAGCCCCTAATCGAGGAAGATGCCATTTTGTTGTAATAAACGCAGTGAATACAATAGTATCCGTTTAAAACGCTTCTGTTTCATTCCGCTTATGCGTTTTGCTCTCTTTCTCTCCCTGTCTATCTGAAAAGCGCCTTCACGAATATTTTCTATATATAGAAATCGCAGAGCCTCTTCTCTGGCAGTTTTTTTGTTAAAGATTCGAAGTATAACTTAGGCAAATTTCTGGTACAAGTACATACAAGTCAACAAGGGGGGAGGGAATAGTCTCTATTTGGATCTGTTTGACCTGCATTCAATTTTAAAGCTGTGATTCGCATGCACGGCAGACAAATCGCATGCCACATTACGATACTCCTCGCTATGGAAATGAATGGAACACGTATTTGTCTTGGTTATGTCCCGGAATTTTCCCTTCTCAGCGTAGTGATTGTACTCATTCTCCACTACCGGTATCTAATCTAAATGTACTCCATTAAGTGCTCCCGCCTTAAGAAACCACTGCTTAATGATTTCATCTTTTGAAAAACAAAAGAAACTGGGTTTAATGCGCGGTCACGAATATGGCTAAACGTCAGATTAGATTGCTTATTCGGCTATTAGCAATCTAGATTATTTGATAGCTCTTGGTCGCTGCTTGAGTTCAGGAACTAAAACTTGCCATAAATAAAATCATAGCCATACATAAGTCATCATTTAATTCAAGTTCGTTCAATACACACTTCGCTGAACACCTCATCCTTGCCAAACATTTGTCAGATTTAACCCCCAACTTACTCCACATCAAAGATAGGAGCCAAAAATTAAATTCACTTGAAGAACTGGAAATCCTTCTTCACCAAATAATAAAAAGTGCACTTAGTAAACGAACACACATTTCAATTCTGTTCTCCCCACCGCCCCAATTACCCAAAGCAGCGTTCTTACCTCATGATTCATCCCTCACCTTTTCTTACCTTGCTGTTGCAACCTTTTCCTAATCACCTTCGTTCTTCCCCATCCTTATGTGGTTAAGCAAAAGTTATATGAGTTTTTGTTTTATTTAACGATTTTTAGTTATGACGGAATTCCACAAAGTTGCGGTCCCTTTCGTGAATGAGCTTAGGACGCCTTCATGAATCTATCTATCGGTATTTTTGTATTCGGTAAACATAATATAAACTTTTTGTGTTACTGCTCAATGCTCCTCAATGGCGAAATTTCGTTCACTCTACTTTAAATTTATTACCATGAAAAAGATAATCTATGAAATTGCTTACACGCGAGAACGTATGGAAAAAGGAGTACCTTCAGAAGTCGTCGGAAGGATCTTTTGGGAAGAAAATACTTAGTTCTTGATTTTCATTAATTTATTCCTGAAGAATATATTGGAGAATTCTCTATTCTAAAATGATCAACAAGCGAGAACTGTATGATGAATTAATATGCAGTGAACGAGGGAAAGATGTTTAATGTCTGATAATGGCACCAACCACCCTTTTGTTCTTTCTTCCCTTACTCTCACCGTACCCCTGCTTTCCCTGTGCATATATCCACTTTCTCGCTCTCTTTGTCTGATGATAAGCAATTCTCGGAACCAGCTGTTAAAGTAAAAATTGAAGGTTAATCTTATGAATCGCTCATTGCTTTCACGTACAAACTTTAATTTTATTTTATTCATCCTTACCCTATTTTATTTCGTATAATAAGAACGTTAACTCTAACGAAGGAGGAGGAAAATATTTACAATAATAATAATTATAATAAACGAATAAATGTCTTTATTTGGGCAAGATAGAGAGTAAGAAGTCTTCTCTTCCATCTAACCCATATTTAAAATATTTAATCTCAACCTTGTTCGAAGATGGGGTTGTTCATTAAATATCATTAAACAATAAATTAAACAACTTAGTAATTTATTATGGCTTTCCACAAAGTTACGCCAGATCATATTGATTTCAACATTAACCAAATTAGAATTAGCAACCAAGAGAGGAATGATAGCTAGAATTTATCTCTACATCTTTACCAAATTTTAAATATAATATTTTGAATGACTTTCCTAATCCAGGATATTTGATTGCGTCTCCTTCAACTAGAGAACCAAAACAATCTTAAAATAACATATGTTAGAAGAAAAATATCTCCTGAATTAGGCGATTCATTTACAGTATCAGGCCTTACATTCCATTAAATAGAACGTTTACTTCCATAGATACTTCCTTAAATTAGAGGAAATACATTACGAAGATTTCCATTGATACCCTCCTAACATATCTGTCGTAATTTAGTACGTATTCTATTTCTAATCTTAAGGCTAAAAGGGACTTTCACATCCGTTATCTATTTTACGGCTAATTTCCCTTCCCTTTCCAATTGAACCCTGACCTATCTCCGCATTCTTCTCCCTTTCCCATCCATTCCAACCCTCGTTAGTTATAAACCACCCCTCGCGCGCACCCTCTTTATTTCCTTCCGTGCCCTTTCCCCCATACGTTTTTCGCCCATCGGTTTGTAGTTCCGTCAATCTCCGTAAATCTCTCATACAAACAGGATCGCGCACACACGGGAAAAAGAGCAGCTCGGGACACGCCCCTATCCCTGCAGAGTTCGGTGGAGTGACAGAAAGGAAGTGAAGAGGCCCTAGGAGCATGTGGTGATGAGCGCGCCTCTGGCTGAGATTTGGTTTTTGGGTGTGCCCCATCCACGAAATCCGGTTCGATTTATGCTCCGTCCCGCTGATTCCCCTAATGCGCGTGCGCGGTGAATGCCTCTTTCAACCACCCTCACTGATCGTCTGGGCTATGGACAGAGGTGCGGACGTGATGGTGAGGGATGAGGTAGCAATGAATGCAGCGCCGATGGAGGTGAACGTTCATTAATAAGGGATGACCCGAAAGTTATGAGAAAGGGGGAGTTATTTGGGGAATGGATCCGCATTGCCGTCTTTCTTCCATGACCGTTCTTTTTTATTCGCGTTTATCGAATGGGTCTGGATCAGGAGGGCGTTAATGAAAGACTAGTGGGGTAAAAATAATCTCGGTTTCCTTTCTCGGGACGGTGTTTTTCTAATTTGGTGCCCGGGATGATTGGTGCAGCGGGTTTTCGAGGTAATGAGGGAAATGCCCGCGTCACGCGAATCGACGCGGATAATTTATGGCGATTCGCAGTTTGGGAATGTTAAGCCAATAAGGTTAGGGTTTAAAAAGAAGAGGGATATGCAACGGGGACAATGATTGGGGTTCCTGAATTGGGACGCCTGGGAGAGCAATTTTTATTTTATGCTGAAACGGAGTAAAAAGTTAGTGCTAAGGCCTTCGGAACTTTTTTTCTAGAGAGTGATTTGAAAAGTTGAGGAAGATTACGCAACGGAGAGAAATAGGATGCGTTTTAAAATTACTTATAAAATATGGATGCATATGCTATTTAATGTATTGTAATAGGTTAGGTAGTAATTAAATATATTAGAAATAACGTTGACTAATAAAAATGTCCAAAAACAATGTCTTTATACACTGAGTGGTGTCTCTTAGCGAGTTACTGATTCTTAAATATCGCTCATTTCTTCTTACTAGAAGGGGTGGATTTATAATAAAGCGCTAAGGGGCTTAATCTTTGTCCGAAGGTAGGCATTATCAAAAATAGTGCTGAAAAAATTCACAATGTTATCGAATCCTTAGACGCCGAAATATTTTCTACCTAAAACGAGATATTATTATTTTTAGCAAGCTACAGTGTTTATCAGAGTAGAAAATATTTATTTTGCTTTTTCATACATAAATCAATTAATAATGAGTCATTTTTTATTTAAAAAAATGTATTGTAGTAAAAAAATCCAATTTTTTATACCTTGGAGGCTTATAAGAAGTTTATATTCCTAGTAAAAGACAAATTCCAAACATCCGACTTGAATTACTTACAGGTTCGCATAATTGATATTATTATAGAAAAATGCCTCATGGATAGCTACGTGAGCAAAGCGTTTAACTGTTTGAATGCGATCACAGGATCGATTCCCGGTTGGAGCTCACGTGCTAAATGACCTCATCTTTCGATAAATAATATTACTAGTAGCAGTTCCATGTTTTATTATGTACGGACTACTATGGAGTACTAGGTTGAAATTTTTTAAACTCCCTCTGCATCTCCTGCAGCTTAGCACTCTGTTTCCTCTCTGTGGATATGATTATATTCACAGTGGTACGATGCGTGAACAGTTTTATTTTGCTCCAGATAGCAGTGAGTAAGAGTGAAATTTATCCGAAGTGCATTTACCGAAAATTCCCGCTATTTATCAAGTAAAAGAAGGGAAAGATTGATTTATTTTTCCTCGATATATCAGCAGGCATCTCTTTCTTAAATGCCTCTTCTCGAAATTCTTCATTAGATCTCGTTAAAAGTGAAACGCCCGGAATTTCTTAATTACTTCTCAAGTTGAAAGTTAACCAATTTCAATTAAAGGCCCGAAATAAGGAAATTAAAAATAAAGGGGAAATTCCGCTCCCGAAACTTTTTTTAATCCTGGTAGGCACACGCAAACATTAAAGTACTCGAGAAAAGGATGAAATTAACACTTCGAGAGCGCTTGAAGGAGAATTATTCTCATGGGCTGCGGGAGGAACGTGGCCCAGAAATTTCTGTGTTTCCGCTTTATTGCTAGTGTTTTGTAGTGACATGTTCTCCGCCGCTTCGTACTTAAATATCTCAATACTAAATAGAAGAATGGCTCATCATGAGCCTCTGCAGAACCTCGGCTATTTTCAGCCCTAGTAATAAAATAGGCACGGGTGTATAATTCTCCTTTAAGGAACGGAAAACGAGGCTCTTCCTTTTCCCACGTGTAACTCGGTTATTATTCTTGAGGTTATTCGCAATGATTTGGAATAGGAATCTCTGCTCAAGAAACCTGCCAACTCAAGCAAAGAGACGTGAGTGCCCCTGTTTCATCCTTTACTCGCAAATTTCCTTAGCTTCTCAGATGTAGCTCTATCAAAGATTTCATTCCATCAATCTCTTAGAATAGATTTGATTCCGTTGAGGTTAATTTCACTAGAGTAAAATGGAGAGATGCATACCGTAAATGCTGGTACAAAAAAGCTAAAAAGTTTATTCGATTGATAAACAATATGGCGTGTGAATATGAAAAATTTGGAATCGAATTATATTTACTTTGTTCAATAAATATTTTGAAACAAATCGACATCTACAAAATGCGAATTGAATAAAATGGAATGCATAATCGATATAAGTGTAAGTGACGTATGTCATCTTTTAATTCCTTTTTTCTTTGTTCGGCGCAGAGTTGGGAACACAGCATAAAACTAATCGAATAATTGGATCTTTCCAAACAATAATACAAATATATTTCTTCTTCCATCGCAAGGATGGAGTTTCACATAGTAAAAGCTTCCTTAGTTCATCTTATTAAAACATTTCGATTTTTCACTGTCCTTAGCGTACCGAACAACCGAAGGGTTTTATTTGGTTTTCACTCGCTCCTCCTCACCGAGCGAACCATTTGTTGAATTCGACGTTTCACTCGTTCCGCGCCATTCAGTGGACAAAATTTCTCTCGTTTAATCGATATATTTTAATGGTGGTCAGCATCCTGAATGAATTAAACGATTCTTATTAGAAACATTAAGGAAAGACGGGGTTTTGGATAACGAATGTCATTTCTGAATTGAAGTTCGTTAGCCAAGATGTCAATGTATTATAAAAACGGTAAAAATCAGTGAAACAAACCGATAAATGGTTCACTTCCTTGTTAACGAATGTGATTCCACATCGAACTATTTTTGTTAACCGAGATATCACTATAAAAACTGTAAAAATCAGTCAAAAGTCCCAAAAATACTTAACCACTGTTGTTTAACGAATATGATTCCGCGTCATTAGTCGAGATATCATTCTATCATAAAAATCAGTAAAACATCCCGATAAATGGTTCACCACCTTGCGGAGGTGAAAGCATTCCTCGTAAATTTATCCGACGCAGTCGTTTTCAACGACTTCCTCCGATAATTGCCCAGACTCCGATAAAGGCGTAACTAGCGCGACCGCGATAAATATTGCACGACGCCAAAAAGAGCCCCACGGTCCTCTATCTCACTTTCCTTTGGAGATGACGTCCCGGACGCTAATCCGATAGCTTCGACGGACGCTCGCGACGCTCGTTTACGGGGTTATCGGGCAAAATTTGAAGTTCAAATGGGGACCTTGCGATCGGGAATGCAACAGCAAAAGATGAGCAATTAATAAGGCCTGTGATTGCCCCCTCTGTGGATAACTAATCTCAACCTCAGGAGCAATGAACGGTCGATCACGACGTCATGCCCCCCCTATCCGCCGACTTCTCATTAATGAGGCGGTCCGCAGTGCGGGAGATTGGACGGGCGAAGTGTGTGCGAGGAGGCAAATTGGTGAGTGGAGGAGACAACGGTGAAGGGATTTATGAGTCTAAGGTTGATTTTTTCGCCTCCCTTTCGCCACTTCTCCGAAAAGAAACGAAAAAGTGGACGACGCTTTCCCGCAATTTTTTTGCCGGGGTCTGGTCCCAGCGGGCGTTGCGTGCGTCTGGATTTTGAGGAATTGCTGTCTGGCGGACGTGCTAATTCGATTCCGAAGGCAGTTTGGTGCACCCTCGCGATGCTTTCTCGGGAAATTCTAATGGAATCGGTATTTTTTTATGATTCGTCCCAGCCGCCGGTGGCCCATCTTTAAGAAGATTTGCTTCTTTTTTACCCTTAAAAATATCCGGCTTATACCCAGCGATTTCGATGTCTCTCGCTGGATTATCCTAGTACCGATTATCGGTTTCATGAGAAAATCTTATGAGGAAGTTGCGTCAGAATTACGCTAAGACTGTTACCGGCTTAGCGAATCCTTTTTTCCTCGTCGGCGCACTTATGAAATTATGAAAGCTATGCGGCTCAGACAACAGTGTTTTTGCTAGGTTTGGCTTGAAATCGCAGTTAAAATAATTCTAGCTTACATGAAATGTACGTTCCTCGGATTCCTTAAACATTCTTCACTATCAATCCCCATTAAAGAATGAAAACAGGAAACGCAATTTAATTCACATAGTGAATATAAAGTGATATTTAGAATTTCTTGCAATCAGTTAACTTTTTCCATGGCCGACTGAATAGCTATCGGCTACGTTATGCGTTGTAGCGGCCAATTACTATGAGATAACATAACCAGAAAATATCTCGTTTTTTTGAAACTTTATATATGGCTGCCATATCATTCGCATCGGTTCATTTATTTGTGAATTGAACCAATAATATCAGAGATTGTACTTTCCTTAAACGTGCATTCGAGGCGTAAACATTGAACACTGCAAGTAAGCAAAGTAATGCGAATTTAAAACATAGGTATAGCGTTCGGAATGAGGTACTGACGCCCTTATTTTGGAAACCTGGGTCAGTACCACGTAACGACGAAGGTTTTGAGGGGTTAATATTAAAGAAAATTAACCTGAAGAAATTTAATCTCTTTCGAGTCAATTGAACAATATCAAATCTCAGAATTACTATTGATTTACCATTGCAGATATGATTAAGGCGCTACTTACAACTTCCAAAAGTTTATCGGAAGGTCTAAATTTAATTAATGGCTGCTAAGAATTCTAATGGGTTCTAAACCATCCGGAAGATTTTAATAGGCTAATAAGGGTTTTGAAAATACTGCCGAGTCTAGTGACATTTAATACATGAAGTGCGATCTAAAATAATTAGAGATGTTCCATCTAAAAAATATGAGTGAGCTAAACTCAGTGGCATTCAATTATCGCTGATTACATCGCTGAGTATAATTGAATATCTTAGATTCGAGGCTTGTTTTCTAGTCAAGGAAAAAGGTAAAATTGTGGATATGGTTTGAGGGAAAGGGAAAGAAGCGAGCCAAAAAGTTGAAAAAAGCTCAAATTTCAGTGTAAGCTAGTTATCGATTTCAATAATTATGTTGACGCAATACCATTGCTTCCATCGTAATACTTGGGGCTAAAAGCCGATATTTTAATCTTCGATTCCCGCATTCCTAATAGGAATGGATTATTTATGAATGATTGCACATTCAGTCTATAAATTAGGGGAATTAAGTCCCCCTGTAAAAGTAGTTTCCCTTTTTATTTTTCCATATAGTATCATTGTCATTAGAATTTATTCATTTTTATTTCAAATTGTTAATATATGTATCATATTAAAATGAGTTAAAAACTTTGTTATGGAGTTATATTTTCGTTGCGTGTATATAGTGCGTCTTACCCATCACTATCATGGTCATCTTGTCCCTTACCGGAATGCGAAACTCATTAGGAGAATAGGTGGAGTAACGAGGCATTTTCCCTGTGTACGACGTCGATGGATGTTGTCGAGTACGCGTAATAGGGTATACCGAGATAAGATGGGACCAAAGGATGAGGGCGGAAGATGCGGTCGACGATCTCAAATGACGGGGAGGGACTTCAGAGAGCAGGATAAGTAAATGCAACCACTAGCCAAAAGGGCTAAGGGTTAGGAGGGAGGTGAAAATCGAACAGCGTGCTATGAAAGCCCTCAAACCAAAGGATGGATCGAATGATGGAAGATGGCTCTTGGAAAGGGAAAGCTCTCGAGGCCTGTTTGTCTCCATACGGAACAATAGAGCTCCATTACCACTCAGTGAAGTAAAATAACATTTTATGATCCAATGATTCCTCTAATACTCCTTTTTCTAATACGGATTGCCTCCGGATAGCCAAGTGAGCAAAGCGTTCCACCTTGGTGAAAGCGGCTCGGGTTCGATTCCCGTTGGAAACTCACGTGTGAAATGACCTCTACTTTTGAAGTACTTTTAACAATAATACTCAAATACGGATAAAAGGCCAGGACTAGTAGACAGCCCAGGGACTCGAAGTTGCTTGGTCCTCGAAGTGATTGTAGAGTATTAATTCTAATTCAGGATAGAACTAGTTCGGCGCAATTTGAACATAAATCATTTTAATGACTAATCTTTGCTGTGAATTTAGTGGATTAATAGTTGAAATGACAGTTCTCAATCTTCTATGAGAAAGTTCCAAAACAAATTCTTTGTTGATCATAGGGCTATCTTTCTTCGGAATGGCTCAACTCGCCGCCGCCAGCTCGCCGCCGCCAGCTCGCCGCCGCCGACTCGCCACCGCCAACTCGCCGCGGGCCCAACTCGCCGCGCGCCCAACTCGCCGCGGGGCCAACTCGCCGCGAGACCAACTCGCCGCGGGCCCAACTCGCCGCGGGGACAACTCGCCGCGGGCATTTTTTAAATACGTTTAGAACTATGAAATTACTCGTTCTTCGCAAGGGTTTTAATTATCTAATATCATAGAAAGAAGAAACTAAGAGATCTGCCAAATTTTACGGTAAGACCATAGCACCACTTCATAGAAGCAATTAATCCTTGTTAACCCTTGATTGGTTTCGTGGGGTCGATATAACCCCAGGCGATATACTTCCTTTGATAAAACATGAGCTATTTAAGATATTTATATGCCAATTTTTTACTTGTATAAATAATTTTGCACTACATTTACGATCTGATAATCTCGTTAATTTTGAGAAACGAAATGTATGCAATTAATACGGTGTTAACAAATTACAATAATTAATTTAAGTAATTATATATTAAGCATATTATTTATTTTTAGCGGTGATCTACAAAGTAATTCAGCAGTAAATATCAGGTTCAAAATGAAAAATAATATTTGGGAGTTAAAATATTACCAGAATTTTGCTATACAATGCTATGACGAATCATGTTTGTTGATTTAACCGATAAAATGCATTACATTTTAGTAGTGTTACCATATCTACGAAATAAATGTAATTAATTATATAATTAACAGATCATGGTTTAAGTGCCCTTATATTAAGTAATTCATTTGTAAGTACCATGTAAAGAACAAAATCGGATCATGCATACCAACTGATAATTACATACAAATCAAATTTTCATAAAAAGATTTCACAGAAAGATATTCCTTCCTAACTGATCTTTACGTAATACAGTTAACGCAATTAACCCTTAATTAGTCTCGTGGGGTGAATGTGACCCCAGGTTGTGTAATTCCCACGGTCAAACAAAAACTTATCAAGATATTTTAACCAAATTTTGTTTTGAAAAGATTTTTACCTTCTTAAGATAATCTGAGAATTTAGTTTATTTTAAGCAATCAAAAGCAAGCAAATTTGGCAGTTTCATCAGATTTCTAAAAATAAATTTGAATAATTTTCAAACAGTATTTCAATACTTTTTAAGCGCCTATACATAACATAACTCATTGGTAAGTACCAGAAAAATAATGAACACCATATCTTGCATATAAGAGTATTTTGCATTATAGGTTCCGAAGCCCCGGCGATTCGAGGCCCGAAGCGGAATACGCTCTTTGATATAAAAGTCAAAAACTAAAGTTCTGTTCAAGATATCGCATCAAAACAAACTGCAAATGAAAATTACAACATTTATCTCGATTTCTCTCGAGACACGTTCTTCCTCACGTGAGAAACCAAAAACTTTTAGGCGACGTATAAATTGGACTGCACGACGAATTTTTCTTGAGTTACGCTCTAACTAAATAATTTTTTACTAAGATGTGGTTACTCTGAAATTAATCTTATGTAATGTTTATGCATTCAGATGATACAGTGAGCAATTGAAGAAAAAATCAGCATTTTATGTTGGATTGTAAGAGAGTGATGGCAGTTTCAAAAATGTTCACGGGTGATCGGCAATTCATTCAATTTTTGCTTTTAACTTTGTTTTTTTTTCCTATGAAAGCATAAAATTTTCACTGTTGAGTTGAAAAAGTTATTCTTATTCAAATTTCATCGGAATTTAAGTTTGAATTGATAAATGTAAACTACGAATCTTAATTATACCCGTACGAATCCGTAGCTCCACGTAAAGGCGAACCTGCGCGAGGCTAACTTCTTCACTTACGGCAAATTACATTGAGTTATTCCCCTGTAAGTTCTCCATACTGACTGGAATTTTGAAACGTGCTATGATCGATCTGCCATGGTCGAAACCCCATACTGTTTCATACAGAAATATATCGAACATTCTATTTAATGGTTTTCAACCACGGAAATCGATTAGTAATATTTAAACATCGTAAAATCACTCCTTATCAATGTCACCAACCCATAAAATTTATTATTTTATTAATACATGCTCTACGATGCACTACAGTGGTAGGTCTATCGGCATAATCTAGCCTTTGGGAACTGATACCCCATTTTGTAATTGTATTTTTTAAAATATCAATTGTTGACAACAATTTTTAATAAATATATAACAATTATTATTTACAACCGTTTTCAGTATTTTATTCAGCTTACTGCACCTTTGGTTGGAAAGCAGAAATGAGATAAGAATACATTTCTATGAGACAATTAAAGCGGAAAATAATCAAATCCCGAATGTAATAAAGAAGTAAAATTTACCATAATCTTACTCGTCAATAATGAAATATAAATGTTTATTTATTAAAATGTGAAATATATGATAAGAATCGATTTCTCGTATTAGAAAAATGTTTTTTTCGTAAAGTAAAAAATTGGCATATAAATATCTTAAATAGCTTATGTTTTATCAAAGGAAGTATATCGCCTGGGGTTATATCGACCCCACGAAACCAATCAAGGATTAACAAGGATTAATTGCTTCTATGAAGTGGTGCTATGGTCTTACCGTAAAATTTAGCAGATCTCTTAGTTTCTTCTTTCTATGATATTAGATAATTAAAACCCTTGCGAAGAACGAGTAATTTCATAGTTCTAAACGTATTTAAAAAATGCCCGCGGCGAGTTGGGCCCGCGGCGAGTTGGTCTCGTGGCGAGTTGGCCCCGCGGCGAGTTGGTCTCGCGGCGAGTTGGCCCCGCGGCGAGTTGGCCTCGCGGCGAGTTGGGCCCGCGGCGAGTTGGCGGCGGCGAGTCGGCGGCGGCGAGCTGGCGGCGGCGAGTTGTCCTAGACCCATCTTTCTTATCGAATTAATCTTGGTTTAGCGCCGAAAAACCTTGGCTTTAACAATTAAAAATTCAGAGTATATGACAAATCAAAATTCTGGGACTGCATTTAATTAAATGTTTAATTTGGAACAGATTCTTCTAGAGTAACAAGCGAGAGAGCGAGCAATGTTTTTTATTATGAGAATTGAAAATTTCTGACCCTCCAAGAAACTCTCCACGCGCAAATTTTATCTTGTGTGAATATAAAAACCATTAATCTGAATGTAAAAATACGACTTTTTAATACGAATCTTTTATTATTTCAAGAAAGTATTTCAGACTATCCTCCCAAATTATTACTACTAATATATGTGAATATGCCTATTAGGTATTCAGTAAAAAATATTATTAATTTGGCAATGGTCAACCATAGAAATCAGCCTTGATAGTATCGATATGATTTATCGATAGAAATTATCAGAACCGTTTAGAAAAATAGCGGGAGATTGATCTGAGAGAATAATTAGTCATAGAATCCTCTTGGAAAGTGGATGATGAAAGTCGATTACGAATTGTCAGAATTTCTATTTACGTTATCCTTTAGGTAATCAAATTCTAGATATTACAGAAGCCCGCATGCCAGCTAGAAGCTCAACTTATTAGCCATACACGAAAACCCCTGCGTGTGTGTAAGAGAGAGAGAGAGAGGGAAAGAGGATAACCAGACATGATAAGGGTTAAGGTAGTGTCGTATATTTTGCGTAACTCTCTTTCCAACATCTTTTTCATCTTAATGAATGATCTTCCTTTACGTTGTTTTGGGTGAACTGATTGCTTATCACGCGACGTTAACGATTTCAATCAACGATTTTAAAATGCGGTAAAATCGATTTAAGACGTACCCGCTGAATACGCTATCCCGCTTATTATGCGGTTTCTCTCGATCCCTATGCTATTCACACTAAAAACATAGTAATAAATACCAATTAAGACGCTCTGCTACCCGTTTATAGAGCGGACTTTTCCCGTCTCTAGATTCACTACAACCTGATGTAGCCAATCCTCAGCCTTTGTCGATAAACTGATATTTTCTTACATTATTCTTCATTTGTGTCTGACTTAAAAATTGCTTCATTCTGGATTGTAAATGACCAAAATCAAGGAAGGAAGAAGCTCTCTTTGCACGAAAAGCAGACCATTCTTAACATATACGACATAATTGAAAGCTAACATTATTAAACAACTATAGCTTACGGACTCTAGATACAGCCGTGGCAAGTAAGTCGAACTAAGGAAGATTCCATTTAATTCTTAAGGTATGAAGCACTCTTTATAAAAGAATATAGTGCAAAATATCCCATCCCTCGTGTCTTATAATGTTAAGGGAAGTAAAAATTTTTAATATTCCTCTTATAATGCTATCCTGTGTGTAAAGAGATTTTCAGTTATTCTCCATGAAAAGCGACTTAATCGAGTTTTACTGTATGTAAAAAAGATAAATAATTCCAATATACAAGATTAAGATATTGTATAATGAATTTAATGTTTGAGTAACTATACTCACATGATTACTTCAAATGTCTATTAAGATACTTCATCAAAACATTTCCTAACAGTAACCAGACCCTTAGTTAGGATTTTGCATCTTCTGAGTCAAACTCCTACTATTCATCTAGCTCCATCTTCTTCTCCCATCTCGCCTCCCTTGGTGTTATTTTCTGCGCGGAAACCCCGCACACCACCGCCATCTGCCTTCGGTTTCCCAAACCCTTTTCCTTCTCGTCCTCTTCCGATCCCCATCAATTATTCAAATTATCCTGTGCCGTGTTAATGAGAAGATTTCCCGTTCGAAATTGGGAGCTTGGTCCGGTCAGCCACGATAACGGCCTGTTGTTGGCCGAGTACCTGTACTTTCTCCACCTCTCTCTTTACTTTTTTCACTTTCATGTAACACGAATCTCTTCGCTTCACAGTGATTTGTTTCTACCTCTCTCGTGACTGACCTGTTTCTTTATCCCGCATTAATCACGGTTTAGAATGGTACATTACAATTTAACATTCAATTATCGTCAAACTATAGCAAGTAGTCGCTATTGCAAATCGATGTGAATTTTCAGACCATTCAATATTGTGTAAATAAGATAATTTATATCTATGGGAATACTTCGAGTGGTTGATTAAATATTTTATTTTTTTATGTTAGGGAGCATCACTAATTTTTCTCAGCGAAGACATTTTCTTTGATTTGCTAATTGATGCTTTTAAGCTTAATATGTTAATCAAACTATCATATTTAATATATGATTTCTGTAATTTGGGTTTGACCAAATCTCAGATTCCAATTTATAGTGGTTACCTTTATTCTCTTGTGAAAAATGAATGACTTCGAAGGATGTTTCAAACCAGTTTCGATGTTACAACGTTATCGTAAAACTGAGAAATTTGTTTAAGAAGGAGTACGTAAAGGATATGACGGAGAGGGATGAGGGATATGGGTGTGAGTAATTGATAATGTATTAATGATTATTCTATTTATTATAATGTATTACATTATTCTTTCTCCTTATTTTACTAAATTTTTGAAATGGATTACCGCCAGATATCGCTTGATAAGATTAATTTCAGTGAGTACCGCTCATCAAAAAGCCAGCTCTATAGAACCAGCTCCAGTCCTTAAATTAGTTCTTATCTTCTTTTTATTTACAGCTCCTGTTCTTACATTTTAAATACTTTACCTGTTTCTTACTTACCATTCAGCATCATGTTCCTCGTATGTAGTTAGCAAAATTTCTCCCCTTGCATCAGCTTGCAATTTTGTTCGTAACCATTTGAATTTTATTCTAAAGTATAATTGAAATGCAGCCTATAATTAAAGATATTTCGATGGTTGTATTCTAACGGAATGATTCTCAAATATTTCTTTGATTTACCTTTGGGAGGCAACCAGGAGAACATTTATCATTCAGCTATGTGGGTCAATTCCAGTAAGCTTCTTACTTTAAAGCATTAAAAACTATGTCTAACTAATTTGAATGGTTCTAATACTATTTCTAACACTATCTTTATAGAATTCTTAAATATTTTATGAGAAAGACACGTGCTTGGAAATCAGCATCTAAGGATTTTATACCTCATAGAGATTAATCATAAAAAATTAGATGACCCTGCCAGCTATATTTTCCGTCTATCTCTCCGTTGATTCTAGATAGCCTGATAATGAAGACTAAGAGACTTCATACATTAGTCTTTCTTGAACACGCAGTTATATTTAGTTGTTTATAAAAATTTATATACTTGAATATTTATCTTGATTTAGTAATGAAATAAATGGCTGCGTTTTGGAGATAATGAAATTAAAATCATTATCAACGACTGATAAATAACACGCTATTTTAATATAATCTATTATATATTATGAGATTTATAGCTTAGAAGATGGAACGACCGGCTCATGTGGTTCTTATACCATTTTTTTATATTTATTTAGGAGTTCTGCGCTTGTAAATAGTTAACCTTCCTTCTGTTTTCATGCCTTAAGACTTCCCAGATAAGATATCGTAATTAAATGACTGATAAATTTGTTTTGAGAATGAGAAACCAGTTGACACTTCAATCATACGGGTTGAATCTCTGTAAAGGAGGGGTCATAGGGATTGAAGCATTAATTCCAATTTCCAAAGTAATACTTATTTCTTTTTATAACATTTATCTATTTGTTTATCACTTGTTCCATACATTAAACTTATATGCGACGGAAATATAAGTTGCTTTATTATCTCAAAAAGGAAATTTCTCATTATTCGCCTCAGACCGCTCCGATTCGTAACACCCCGCAACAAGAGTATGTAGAAGGTGAGGGTAAGATTTTTGGAACAATTCTCTACAAAATGCGAAAAAATAAATTGATATAGATAATTTGTATCCGAAAAACATTTTCACAGTATTTAAGTCCTAATTTACGTGATAAAATTATGTTAAATCTTTTTAATTAAAAGAATATACCTTTGCACTGTTGAACTGGATGAATAACAGTCCTACCAATACATGTATTGGAAAATATACCAATTTTTTTTATATAGGAATGGTACTTTTATGCAATCATATCAATATAAATGGATCATTTTTCATTTACCTTTCAGTACAAAAAAGAGAAAGGTATATTTTCCATTTCCTATTCTCTCAGTCTTGTTCATGACTCTGATGATATAATGGCTACCGAGATGTAAATAATGCTGAACGATTGGATTTTGATAACTCCGTGTCGAATGCTATGAAAAATCGTGTACATATGGTCATAATGCTACATTTGCGAGGACGAATTCCATTTATAGCATGCCAAATCAGCGAGGGAAGCTATTCATATTACCTTAATCATTATCCTGTCTAGTTGCATCATTACTTCTTCAAGGCTTCTTGTAGCTAGTGTATGAAGTTCATCCCAACTTTCGGGCATTGTACCACATAGACAGTATTTTCAATAGTAATTTTATAAGTATCCATGCAAATAGATTTCTATGATTTTTACTAATAAACCAGGTGATTCCGTGATGAAAACGACTTTATTTCTAAGATGATGGGTAAGTAATATTCAATCAGACTCTTTTCTTTCTTAAAGAAAACCTTTATTACTTTTTAATCAAGGAATTGGTCATTGTTATTATTTGACTTTTCTTGCGGTTACAGATATATGAAAACGGAAGACCCAAACCAATTAATCTCTCAATCATTATGGTACAAATATTCTACCACCCTTTCACCGGTTAAATATATACATTACATTACCGTCAACTACTTAGTCTTTTATCATCGTATTGCATTTCATCATGCCGATACTTTTTTTTAAGATCTCAAACACCGTTACAGATTTTTTCGAAGTCAGTCTCCCTTTCAATATTGTTTTCTTATAATACAGTAGCATGCTATCCCCTCTTGAGAGGAATGGAAGATATTTCAGCTTTGAAACTTTTGAAATTTTACAACCTGACATTTGAATTCCACCACTTTTCCAGGTAATTAAAATCTTTCAGGAGAGGTTGGCTCCACAACGCGTTTTTTCATAGGGGAATAAAAAATTGTAGATTCGATCGTTTGATTCTATATGGACGTTTAATAATACCTTGCTGATTTTTGCGATTTGTTTTAGGTTACTCTCTTTTTAAGTAGCACACTGATAAAAATTGACTCGTTTTTTTCAGAAAAGGCGAGTTACAACTGGTTAAGTCGCTCTGGTTTTCCTATCGTTAGCACAGCTCGTACTTTGGCCAGCTCAAAAGGGGAGTTCATTTACACATAACACTGTTAGGCACAGAAGCGGCTTTTGCGAAACAATTCGAAATAAAAAATTGAACGTTATATGTTAATAAATTACGATATTTTTTGGGTTTATTACAAATGGGACTTGTTCCTCTTAACAGGTTTCGTTATAAACGTTACAGCGGAACAATATTGGAACATCAACTTTAAATATCTCTTAAGCAGTCTTCCATTTATAAGAAGAATGGGATTATTTTACCTAGATCTGAAAATTGAGTAAATAAATAATATTTAACGCAAAATCACTAACCCCATGGCAGCGTTGTTTTTACACACGTCCAAAATCATAAAACTCGTGTGGTTCTAAATAACCTTTATATGAATGGATTATAGGTAATGCGGTACACACATTAATAATGTTTAGTATTTAATGTTTAGTTTCAATGATTTAAACATTAATTGTACCATCCAGATTTATTAAGAATAGAGAATTTTTAAAGTTTAATTTTTCGAAGCGGTCAAGCAAATGGGCCGAGTGAATAACTATTTGGATATTTCTATAAGTTATCTCAAATCGATTAAATTTCATGTGAATGGATGTTCACGAGAAAATAAACATCGTTCCAGCCTATTTCCAAAATAAAACACGTCAAATTTTATCCGCGCTAAGCCAATTCATGTCCACGTACGAAAACTTTGGTTTGGTCTATGAATACGGTATTAATTATGTAATCATTGGTATCGTTTTTCTTTCAAAGCGTACAAATTTTGTGGTCGAATACAAAACGGGACTCAATAAAATAAGAAACAAACCTATCCATCCTTAATCACTAGTATTTCCCTGTATTTTTCGAAAAATTCTTGAGTATAGAGAATTAGCTAGCACGCTAAAAATCTTGTCTAGAGAGAGAAAGAGGAAAATCTATCTATTTACCTTTTTTAAAATTTAAAATCAAAACCCTCACACAAACGATACATGACAAAGTTTCTAGAACCAGTTAGAAAGTTAGTTTATCCAATTGTTTTAAAGACGTATCACTTCCGCGCACGACGCTTAAAAATCGTCGCAGCACCACCACACGGCATATTATCATCAAAAAAGTTTTAAATCTCTGGAAGGTGTCGCGAAAAAACGCATGGCATTGGTTTCCTTAAAATGTTTGTACAATGTTAATGTTTCTCATATACATAGTGAAACGCTCGGTTATATTATCAATATGAAGCTTTCGTATTATTTTTGTAATTCAATAACGATTACTGTTGAGTCGTCCCGACAAATATTTTCGTATATAAAAAAAGGTTAGACCTCTCTTCCACGTTTCCCAAATCCTCTCATCAAAATTTTTTCGGCCTCACAATTTTAAATACAGTTCCCATCCTCGCACGGAAAAAGCACAAAGCTAAAAGCTATAGTTTTCCTTCGTACACTTTTTTGGGCACAAAAAATCACATTTAATGAATCCATCCACTTCATAGTTCTTGGGTTTCGAGGCTCCCGCGGTCGCCGGAACACATGTACTTCTGTTCCCTGACCCCGAGCAGCCTCTCGCCTCCTCAGACATAGACCCCCGTGGGCCCCCTGTACCCTGCAGGGATCACCATTCTTCCCACACCGACTCCTATCAGGTCCGTGTATTCATTTGCAGCAATGGTGTCATCCCTCCCTCCTCCCAACGGCCCTTTGCCTGCCCACACTCCAAACTCCATGTCCTTTCTATGGGCCACACCGTTCTGCTGAGTTGAATGCAGACTAGGAAAGTGCCTTCTGGGAGGAGGCGGAGGAGGTGCCGTGGGGGTGGGAGTCGGTGTCTCCAGAGAGCCGCAACACTTGTAATGCCTCGTGCACCTTCTTCCGAACAGTATTGCAAAAACGATCAACAGCAGAAAGGTTGCGGAAGCCATCGCGATTGCAAGTACGGTCTCCCAGCTGGGCTCGCACCTCAACTCTGCTTCGGCGAGACGGGAGAGCAACCTCCCGGAGAGTCTGGGAGGTTCCGCACATCTTGCTCCATCGAGGAAGGGCTGAGATCCAATGGAGGCGTTGGCCAAAGCGGAGAGCCACATGAGGGAACAATTGCACCGCAGAGGGTTGCCGGCCAAAGAGAGACTCTTCAGTCTAACGGGAGGTGCGGGAAGCACGGTGGCGTCCAGACCTTCCAATGCCGCTCCGCGAAGAGTCAGGGTGGTCAAACGGGTGCAAGAGGCGAACAGACCCTCCGGTAACCTCTGGAGGTTTGGATTCCATTCCAGAGAAATGTGTTCCAATTGAGGGGGGCACATTGCCGTGACTGCCTGCGGTGAAGAGGATGAAGTAACCTCTGGATTAGGCCCGGCGAATGCGGCGGGGTGTATGTTGGAGAGAAGCGACAGCCTCGAAAGATGTACCCTCTTCAGCGAGCGCAATGGTGAAAAGGCGCCTTCGGGCAAATCTCCGATGGGATTGCCGCTGAGCTCGAGGTCGGATAAGTTGGAACCCAAAATCGAAAGAGCCTTCGCCGGGACGGCGGTGAGGCCCGAGTCGCTGAGATCCAAATGTGAAAGGGTCTTGGCAGTGGAAATGAAGGCATTGTCTTCTATGCCACTGGATCCCAAATTCACGTTCCCAGCGAAAGAGAGGGAGATAAGACCGGCGGAGGGGAGGGAGCCGTCGGGTAGACCAGAAAGGTCATTGCGGGCGAGGATCAAGACCTTCAGCACTGGAAGGTGGGCGAGGAATGAGGTGGGGACTTCTTGCAGTCTGTTCCCGGTGAGATCTAACAGCTCTAGAGAGTGGAGGTGTATTTTACCGCCGCCGTCGCCGTCCCCGACGGTGGTCAGTTGATTGTGCGAGAGATAGAGCTCGTGTAAGGAGCGAAGGCCTGCGATGATGGCGAGGGGGAAGGTGCCTAAGCGGTTCCTCGCAATGTCGAGAACCCTCAGAGACTCGGAGAGCCCAATGCCCGCGAAAGCATGTCTGGCAACCGCGCTGATGTGATTGCCACTGACGTTTAAGGAGGTGAGAGAGCCTTGCAGTTGGAAGTTCCTCTCGCCAAGTGATCGGAGTCGGTTGGATGACAGGTCGAGGTGTCGAAGCCTGGCATAGAAACCAAGGGACTGGTCCACCGAAGATATTCGATTCCCGTGAAGACTGATGCTTTCAACCTGTTCGGAAGGTAAACATGATTTGAGTTAATTTCCTTAGATTAATGCGCTACTCAATCGATTAATGCGGTATTTACAACTAGTCCTGGGGGTCAAAAGGCGGTAACACAGAGGTGGGAAACTTCAGGCTATCGGGCCAAATGCGGCCTTTTAGGGATTTCAATGCGTTCATTAGTTACTTCCTGAAACAAATCCCTATTTACAAAATTTGCAATATCAAAAACATTTTGTTCTTTGAACTCGAGGTTTTCTTAAAGATTCATTCTATTATTTATACATGAAGTTATTTGTAATTTTTATACATATATAGCAGTTAGTTTCGAAATATAAACCCAATATTTTACAAACATAATTTGCATAGTTTGAATTTAAGTTTTATCATGGCACTGAAATCTATTTTCAGCTTACAGCCTCTCATTAGGATTGGTATAAATCAAACCAAAGATCCATCATCATATCCATAGATATAAATCAAACCAAAAAAAATCATAAAAGAGCCCATAATGTAGGCAAATGAGTATGGTTTTATTTAACTTCAAGTATTTAAGTGAATTCTAAGCGTTGATTTTGTATCCATAACGTTATTCCTTTGATAGCCAAAGCAGTTAATTAAAAACAAGGATTAGATTAGAAAAGGGAAATAGCATTTTTACTTTAATTTTCCCTTAAAGTATTCGTAGATTTTTTCAGCTCCGAAATCTTTTATTCCATCGCTCCAGAATGATTCCCATGCTTTTGCTAACAGATTTTGTTGAAACTTTAGGCTATTCTCGTATTTTGTTGGATGAGACTTTTAATTTTTTCAAATTGTATCATTACCGACTTAAGCATTGATTTCAATAGGAGGTATTGACCTCCTATTAAATAATACGAAGTATTTTATGAAATAGAATGACTGAACAAATCAAATTGTCTCACAATCAAGTATGCTGCTGTTTACCCAATGTGATCGTGTAAGAGCGATAGTTCTGTTTTTAACCTGCGTTAGTTACGTGTTTAATCAAAGAAATAATTATGCACTCATTCGTCTTTTCTTATAAATATTAAACCTTTTTAGCCACGTATCCTGCTTAAGAATTTCAGTTTTTTCCATTCCAAAGCTGTTAGCATATTGCCCTTTACGTTTACACAATTCTCGAAATAACCCTCCCTTTATGTTTAAAATCCTAATACTATTTTAAACATGCACCACCTGCATACTTTGATTCTTATCATAACGACCAAGTGTTACATACGTCCCACCTTCAATTATACATTTGTTAAGTTAATAATTTGACATAAAACAAATTAGTTTATGTTATTCACTTATAATCGTCATTTAGTCGTCTATTATGTTTATTTTCCTGCAGCAGCTTTTTATTAACAACCATTTTTCTTTCTACAGATAATTTTTATGCATTTAATTTTTACGATTTTAAAGTTTCATTTTCGAATTTGCTGCAGCACTGCAGAACGCATCTATCTTCCTCTTATTGACGATGTTTTTATTTTATTCCGCGTATGATGATTCAATATCGGTGACCGCAGCATAAATAGATTTCGAAAATTTCTAGTGGGGCAAACCGCAATGTTATTTCAAGCGATCGCAGTTTAGATAAAGTCCATCTCTCTTCTCTATTCCTTTGATAAACAATGCATTATAATTCAATTGTCGCAGCGTTTCCGCATTAACCCCGGTGCATTAATTCTCCGTCGCAAAACGTCGCATTAAAAGAGAGCTCGCAAATGGACGGGATTCAAATCCGCCGCCGTGAACATTCGTAGCGGGATTTATTGTCTCTATGAACTCAGTTTCCACCTCACCTCCGGATTCAGTTGAATAGGGATGACCTCCAGGGCCGCATCAGTGCACGTAGCGGACAGCGTAAGGTCATCACACTGGCATCGCGGAGGACACAGGGCAGCGCAGTGGCGCCACATCGACGACGCGGCCACCAGAGTAAACAGGAAGCTAGCGAGTAGACCGTGCTGCCCTCCGCGGGACTTCGACGAAGCGCTCTCTCGACGTGAACTCGAGACGCGCTCATGAGCAACTTGTCCCCGCGATCTCGAGGAGTTTTCGACGGCCTTCCGGGTCCCTGCTCTGTCCGTAGGGTCGTCGGAGTGCGGAGGGGCCGTGTCAGGGATCGGTTGTCGGTAATGGAGTTGTCTCGAGGAAGAGTGAGTAGACAGATGAGGTCTGAAAGTGGAGCAGGTCGAGGAGGGAGAGGTTAGGAAGGTTTTTGGGTGAGGTGAGGGGGCGTGGCATCCATTCCATGGGGACTCGCCGGCCCTGAAGTGGCCAGGCACTGCGGTGACGTATCCCTCGACGCACTCCCTGTTGCGGGGAAACTGCTGACGGGGGGCAGGTATGAGGCGAAGATCATCGGCACAATGTTCCTGGGGCCGGCTCTCAGCATCCCAACGGAGCAGGAGAGACGGGGGTGGAGGCGGGGGCGGTGCCGTGGGGGGCGGTGGGGTCGCAGATGGGTTTACAGAGGGGTACGGAATGGCCCGTAGCCTGCGTCGGGTCGCCGGTAGCAGCATTCCTCTTGTTCCCCTCCGGCTCTCTCCTCATGGGATCTGCGAGAGAAGTGATTGATTAGCCCATGAGCACCTTAGCATTTTGGGTCTAAAGGAGGGGTTGAAGTGTGGACGACATGGGTGTGGTTACATGCGTGCTTCATAGGAGAAGGCCCTAGAGGTGGGCATTTCTAAGAGGGATGTATTATATTTAATTACGGTAGGTTTCAACCAACTCAGTATGTGCACTGAAAGATTCTCTTTCTCGCATCATCATTAGATGAAGCTACTTAAGTTAAATAGCAGAAGCTAACTTCATTCAAAACGTAACATCACTTGAATCATGAAAGTTCCAAACTAGTTCTCAACTTTAGAATGAATCAGCGGCGTAACATTAAGACATATAGTATGCACACGGACTCAGAAGGCAAAACCCAGGAATTTCCTTCATCATCTTCAATAAAGTAATTGATATATTTCATAATTATTAGAATGATAGTATTTTATTATTGCTATTGCAGTTAAATATCTAATATTTGCAATAATTAATGGGTTCTGTAACCATAAAGTCTTGAAAATCCCAAAATGAAGATCAGAACGAGAAAAAGTGAACGCATAAACCTTTTATTGGGCACTCAAGATTCAGTGTCGATCTATGGTACCCATATTTATATTTTAATTGCTCAACAATGTATTTCAGAGTTAATAATGCTAATCAACTATCTTGTATTATGCAATGCATCATATTATTATAATTGATTTATTTCGTGCCATTACCGATGGTTCGATTAAAGTCTGTAACTTAATCAGAGATTTGCCTTTCGAAGAGAGGAAAAGATCGGAGTAGTAGCACGGAAGTAATACCTCTCTTTACAGACTGAATCAACATTTTCCAAGTTCAAGTGCACATAAGTTTGGCTGTGAATTAGTTAGTTAAGATCTGTAGATCTAAGAAATCTACGTTAGAGAACCTTTTCCATCCACATTTATAAACTTAATCTTTAAGTAAGCGTATCTCTTAGCAGGTAGAAAGATTTGCATGCATCATAATACTGTCATAAATCCTCAGCGAGAAAAATTAATTTTTGAAACGCTTTTATCCAGCATCTCCTATTCTATTTTATGTATTTGATTGGAAGATTAGCACATGCAAAAGCGTGGACGTAATTTTGTTATATCTTTAAGTTTATCAGATTAAATATTCTTTCTTCAAAAGTCACCATTAAATCCCAGCAATACTAACCGATTTTCGATGCCAATCCTAATAAAATATGTTTTCTTTTGCTTTACATTACCAATTTTCGGATGCAGCATTTCTTCATCTCTGTAAATGAGACAATATACGTGTATCACATTTGCTTTTTATTTCACTGTAAACGACTTCGTGGTCCACAGAAAGTTTAATATGTGTCTGATGTTCAAGGTTAATAGATACCGAGTTCAGATAGGATCAATACCAAAAATTAATAACAAAAAGCAACAGTACGCCCGAGGTCACTTTAACCGTATTTACTTCAACTACAAACGAGAGGATAATCTTACTCCATTTCATGGGCAGAGTTATAAATTTATTTCGGGAGTGGTAAAGTTTTAATTTTGCGAGAATTCGTGAGAATTAGTTTCGAGCGAGTCGTTTCAACTTTTTTTTTCCACATCAGAATTCGTTGGAGAGGCTTTCGGAATGTTAACTCGGAAAAATGACGGTTGCCTAATGAGCTTTGAGCTCGGCTTTGAAGTTGCGAGTTTTTTATCTGACTAATGGACCCAACGCTTCTCTCCCAGATTAAACCGTGCAGAATAAATTATGCATTACAGAAAACGCGGCGGTGACGGCAGAAGTTGAAGCTTAGAAATCAAATCGATTGGCGTTTTTATGCGGCAATATCTGTATCGACGTTACACAAATCGATACATTCCGATATCGGAATATACGATATTAATGGAGAAATGAAACCTATAATTCGGGAATATTGAGAGAGTTTTTATTAATACCGTAAAACCTGCCTAAGACGGGGTTTTAACATTTTTAAATCCTGCTCCTTGAATATCAAAAGGGAAGGGTTTTTGGCTCTTTAATTTTTAAGTAAGTGCTTTAGAGCTAAAAAAATTAAGTGTAATTCATAAGTTTCATTTGCCATAGCAGTAGATATGGTATCTAAAGAGTCCGCGAGCTACTCTTCTCTAAAACTGATTGCATTCTCATCATGTTTTCAAGAAGGTCAGATTTTCGGTCGAAGACTTTCCTTTGTAACTTTATTTCCGTCATTTTCCCTCTTTGATGAAGAAATTTTCGTAAGTATTTTGAGCTATGATGTATGTACGTCATAAAATCATAGCTTGAAATATTTACGCAAGTAAACAGGTTCAAACGGAGGCTTTAATACTCAATTTGTTTTTTTTTATCATTTATAATAATGTGATGCCTTCTTTTAAAATATTTTTAAGCACTTAAAAAAACTGAAAGTAGGAAAGATCAAAACTTGAATTATCCTAAAAAGCAACTATAAAGCTATAAATGATTTATATTAAACATACTTAAATTTAAAAATGAGGAAAATGTCCAGAAAAAGTTTTTATTTTACTTAAGCCTTCATAATAACCTTACTAAATATTTTTGGCCGTTGCTTTAAAGTAAAATAGGTTTTTGTTTTAGGAAAAAGAGAAATATATACCGCACTTAAACCACAAATGTGAGTTGTATCGAATCATACACCTAAAACCTGTCAGCTCATTTGAACAAAATTCATCATTGCATAATATTATGATCCATAAAAACTCAACGGTAAAAAGAAAAGTCAGCGCCGATCTATCTTCCGTTTAATCTTTGCGGACGTAAGATTCGGTATTCCATGCCAAACCCCATTGTGACTACGCGTAAAACCACGTAGATGACTTAGCCATGAATCAAATTTTACGGCTAAGAAAGTATATCATTCGGGAGCGAGGGCAGAAGTATTAAAAGAACGTAGATAAATCCCGAGGGTCTTGATACATCGCAGTTTAAGAGTGTGAGCGATAGAGAGAATGAAAGAGGAGATGGGTATCCTATGAGGAAATCTCCCTCCGAATCGATATCTTCTTGGAAACTTTTTTTCTGCCTTTCTTTCCGCTCGCGTCCGACAGATATCCCGAAAAAATATTTTTCCAACGCAACTCCTCATCGGTAACGTGAAGCACCTCACCTCTTAAATATCTCGAGTTCTTCGCACCATCATCTTACTCCCACCATTTCCGTCGCGTTTCTTTATTTCACCTTTAATATCATCATCTCTGTGCGATAATTAAGAACTTCATTGCCATTCTTTAAGATAAAGAAAAGCAAAACTAGCTGTTTTAAGCTTCAAGCTGCATGAGCTGCATTTTCAAATATGGTATACATTTACGCTCAACAGAAATAGGTCTTTCTTTAATATTTCTCATACACGAATACGCGATGACGGTGTTAAAGAGTTACACAGCTATAGAATTAGTCTCTAACGATGATTCCGGTGCTTCTCAGTGCATAGCAAAGAACACGGATTTGGCTAAAAGGGACGGATTATTAGAAACATGCTTAAAGCCTAATCCATAAGGACGTCCTTACTAAGCTGTTCTTAGAAACTTGAAAAATTTTTCATAATTTCGTAGAGGCGCAAAGAGCTCATGAGTTGCTGCTTTTTACTTTAAGAACTACTTTGAATGCGCTGAGTGATTCTGCATAAGATTCTAAGTGAGTTTTAGTGACATGTTCCCAGGATCGCCATAAACTAAGAGATCCTTACCCTGAGCTCTCTAAAGCATGAAACAAGGGCAATATTTTGTGATGGGATGAATCAAACTAAAATTTTCCGTATAATTTCCCTAAGAAACGAAAAAACGTCTCCCATCGCCTGCTCATTTTGAATTACGTATTAAGTATTTTGGAATCATAAAAAGTCGTTGTTCTTTTTACCTAACCATTTTGTGCGGGATATTATTTATTTTTCATTAGGTGTAGGGCAGAAAAATGTATCCCTCAATTTCTTTCGCGCCAGTTCTAATCATAGAGCTCATAATTTAAAAGTTATTTCCTTTAAAGCGATGCCGTTTAATTGTATTCATCTTGAGGATTAATAAAAAGATTTAATGTAAAAGGTCATTGTGCTGCACTTACGCAGAAATTTTCTACCCATAGAGTTTTGGCTCACTTAGAAATACAAGAGCGAAAAAGCTCATTTCTGAAGTTACTAATTCATTCCCCCTCCAGATATTTTCGTAGATAAATGTGGAGAGAATGGGGATTTAAGCAACCTTCGGGCTGACACACGCTAATGGGTATCAATGTATGTGTTGATAACTTAACCAACAAGAATTGTCATTTTTAGTTGCACTCCTGTTTACCAATGACGAAAGGAGAAATGCGAATCGTATTCACGCGGAGTATTGCATACTTCAGGAGGAGAATTTAAAGATTCACTAACCCGAGGGTGTCACGTATTTCGCACGTAGACTTCTCGGAATTTTCACCTCGCAGATCATTCCGCGGTGGAATCCCGAAAAAATTCTTCCGCCTTTATGCACAAGTATTCCCATGACCCTATTCCCACTTTGTCCCTTTTCCTCGCCATCTTTTTTCCCATTGCACACATCACATTTACTGCGTGCGGGTCTTTCTTTCATCCCCATTTGAAAGCACCTCTCTCCCACCCATATCATCTTCGCCAATACTGTATGAAAGAGTTGAGACTGCAGAATGGAGGGAGGAGTGGATGGGAGGGAGACGGCTTAACGTGTTTCAAAGATGTAAGGCTTCCAGAGCTTTTGCTTCGCACCTTGCCGCGCTCTTACCCCTCCTCTCGGATGGACTAACACCGCAAAGACAAAGAGGAGGAGTATCCGCCGCTCGGAATGTATAACGCGGAAAAAATACCGAATGGAAGACACTGCGGGAGACGGGGAACACTTTGTGCTCGACCGAGATGAAATACGAGGGAAAAATCCCGGAGAATGTTGCCGAAATGAATATTTTAAGTTTTAACGAATCTATCTCGAAGGATAACGAGGGCGTGAAATTTGGGGAGGGAGGTTTTGAAACGGTGGTAAAGAACGGGGATAAAGAAATGGTGGATTACTTAGTACGGGAAGGCGTGGACATTCTAAAACAAAGAAATGACAGCAGTGAAAAATGACTGAGACTCGAAACCAGGTCTACAATTTTCGGAGTAGGCATTCTGTCCGTAATTTAGTCCGTAGAATAACTGTCCGGAAAGTAGAATATCTGGGTTCGAGCCCCAATCTTGTCGCTATTTTACAATACTGTAATATCTTCGGTAGTAAAGAATATTAAAATTCTGCGAATAGCGAAAATTTAGTTACAAAAATATGTGTAGATATTGATGCTTAGAATCAATTTTCGCATGTTGTCTTTTAATTTAAGTTTTAATACTAGATGTACGAAACAAATTATCTCTATGGAATGTTTCATTTCAAAGGTATAAATCTACTAGAAAACTAGCTAAAATTATGATTTGTGGAAACTAATCATTCACTAATGCATCTAAATCTTTATATCTCTAATAAAAATAAGTTTTCATATCATCAACTCTTAAGCGAGTCTAAGCATGATTTTTTTATATTACGATACATAAGTTATTTCTATTCGCAGAATTTACAGCAAAAATCCGATAAATGAAAATTCCGTCCGCTAAAAGACCAAAAATTACTCTACTTACGTTTGTATAATGTAAAGCGGAAAAAGGTAGCACTGATTTATCACTTGATATAAATTCACACTTCCCAAAATCACCGAAAATCTTCTCCAACGGTATGAATAACCTTTTACGAACTGGCAACCTTATGAGAATCGATGCGTTAAGTGACCACATCACTAGCTTCGAGAAATGCTCCGCCAGCCTCGGCAATAAATTGGCTCGCTTGGCAATCCTGGCGGAAAGTTTTCTGGAGAGAAAAAGGAAAAGAGTCTCAGAATGTCCGTAAAACCACCTGTGTCGTGAGGCAGTCTCTTCAAGAGGGAGTGGAAAGGAGGGGAAAGGATGGGATGAATGGGTCCAGAAGAATGATCCTGCAGCACGGGGTGTCATTCCCTTATATATTTTTCTCCTCTTCACGTCTGCTTTCCTTTCTTTTCCTTCACGCTCGAAGAAATGGATGGCGCCAAAGCTAGGTTACCACCTAGAGTAGATGGGGTCTTTAGGAGAAATGTGCCGAAAGCACGGTGCCTTTTGCGCTGGGAAAAATCATCCTTGCAGTGGCGTGGTGAGGATGGAGAGGTAGGGGGAGTTATGGAATGGAAAGGTATGGAGGGAATAAAGAGAGGAGATTTTGCCGTGGTGAATCTGCGGTCGGTGTTATTTGGGCAACAGTATTGACTCTAAAACCCTACACCGCAAGGTTGGATTTAAGGAGAGGCAATGACTATGACTACCGCATATTTTCCTGCTGAGATGTTAGCTTTGAGAATTATGACGTGGTTGGATGTGTCATCGATAAATAGCGAAAGACTAATTTTAATGCGGGTACAATACGGTGATTTGTATTGATTATGCTCATAGATTATAAATGCTATTTCATCTGGAATTGTGATAGGGCGATATCTACCATTATATTTTTCTTCTGTGTGATACTTTGTTGTTATGCTTGTAAACATAATGAAATACACTTTTCTAAAGAACAGAATACCATCTTACAATGAAACTCTTAGAACCTTATACGACAGTTCCTTTAAAATATACGGGAATACAAGATCTTTCAAGATCCTAGACATTGAAGATTGGTGCGGTTTTGAAGAGAGCTCGCTAATTTTTATCCTTTTATACTTTAGGAAGTTTTATTACGTAGATCGGAATTTCTAAAACAGGCAAATGAAAATAAAACAGGTGGTCTCATTTAAAAATGTCTTTGCTATAGTTTTAACTTTGAAATAGTTTATGACATTATGACATGAAGTGGAGGAATCGGGAAATTTGGGGATTGATCATTATAAATAGATTCAGTGACGGTGGTTTTTTTAAGAAATTATTTCCAGTTATAAATCTGAAACGGCAATTTCAGAGAGATATCGTCTCATTTCAGAATCAAGGTCCGTTAATGGAATCAATAAATACCCTCTTTTTTAAATTACATTTCGTGCTCTCACTCATTAATAATCAGTTAGTGAAATATTTCGCTCCACTTCATGCGTCACTTAATTTTTTATTTGGTAAATACGATTTAAATCACGTAATTAAAACTTGCTAATAATATGGAGTACTGAAAACGATAGTAGTATGATCACCCAAATACAGCTGTGGAATGAAATCAAGAGAAATATACTAAAATGTTCACGTAATCTTACTGATATATTCAGAAGGCAATAATATTTCTATCCTAGAGTGAATGTTTTATAATCTCCACAGCAATAGTTTTAATCGACATCAAGCGCTCAAAGGCCTTTGATATTTTTCTGGGAAATGTTTCTCGTGGAATACAGGTGCATGGAAGACGAAATAGAAGAGGACCCTGGAGAAATCCTATTAGCTAGTTACAGAGTAAAAGGATACGCAATGAGCCTAAAAGGAAAAGGACCGGGAGGAAAATCGGATGAGTTCCCATTCGAAAATAAAGCAATCGTGCCCCATTAATTCGGATCCTCTTTCCTCAGCACTCCTTACTAATTCCCCTTTTAAATATTTCATCTCCATCAGCTTCCATTTATTCCCATTTTCATTCGCCCTTCACTCGCGACGATCGACTTTCCATATCATAAAGTCGGAGACGAATTACTTTGACGCATTAGAAATAGTAAATAATTCCGCGAACCGGAGATCAAATTCGGGGAAGAAAAAATGTGCGGCGGATACTTGGGAGACTGCGATGTTTATTTTTCACCTCTCTCATTCATTTTCTGTGCATCTCCTCCTAGTCTCCGTTTTGCTGTCTCTCAAATGTCAATTCCCTTCCTCTCTCCACCTCCTTCATCCTGTCTTCTTGTCCCACCCCCTTCCTCCCCCCAATTCTTCCTCCCCCTCCCACTTACTCTCTTCCTCTGAAGACCGTCTCCGAATCCCACCCTCTCACGAAAGGCAGTTTTAACAGGGCATCCTGTGGGAGAAGAAATATTGGGTCTTATTCTTCCCTTATTCCAACTTAACCCCCTCCTTTCTCCTCACTTCAGAGCCCTCTCCTTATTTTATCCTTCTTTCTCCTTCACAGCCGTCTTCAAGAATGCCACCTCCCCGATCTTCCGCCACGCCCCACTCAATTACGCCGTCCTCATTTCCTACCCCGACTTCTCTCTCCTTTCTCCCCAGCTTCCTATTCTGGATCCCTTTCCCACCCCTCTTTCGCTATAGTTCTATTCCTTGGAGGTACCGAGAGAATTCTCCAGGATATCACCCTCCCTTTATTTCCATCGCATTTTCTTCCCTTTTACTCTCGAATTGATGGAAGTCCTACAGAGCGCTAATTCGAATCTTCTCCCCCGCTTTGGAAATCGTCGAATTAGCCCGAGAGAAGTGACTTGTCCCCGCGAGGGTGTTCTCTCGATCCATCTTTATGCGCGGATCCGCGGGAGGACTTTTTGTTTTGCTCCGTTCGACATACGTGAGGCATTTTCAGGGTTCCCTATGCGGTCATCTAGTCGTAAAACGTGAATCCAAGCCAGATGCTGCTCTCTCGGTACGTTACGGTGAGCGAGTACAGCATCTGGCTCAATGGGGCTCTTTTTTCCTTTCAGGGCATCGCCTGTGAATTATATGGGCGAATGAATCATTATTTAGCGCTCATAAGGAGCGTGATGCATGGGTGCCTTATTCCGTAGACTGAGAAATTCGAGGCACTAGAAGGATTAGAACGATTCCGGGAATTTTGGCGGCAATTGCTCCTTGGTGGGATGCCACCTGAGAATTATAAATAATGATGCGTGATGCAAAATTTGGCTATATTTACAATGCGCATAGTTAGAAAAATCTTATTTCAAAATAAGGGATATGGCCTATCCGGGCGGAACTCGCCGTGAAATTTGGTCGACGCTTCGACTCCCACACTGTCGTATTTGCCTTTAGAGGATTACAGATTTGATATCTATCAATTCGGATGCATTTTCAATGTTTTCACGAAGCTAGGAAAATATCATGGCCCATACCTAGAATCGAACCCGGGACCGATCTTGCCGAAAGCGAAATGAAATTTGTTATAGCTTCGATCTAAAATTTTTGCCACTCGAACTTTGTTAGTACTGAATCTAAGGACTCCCAGCGCAATAAAAGAACCAACACAGTCATTAATACAAGTATAAAAATATAAGTAAGTTAAATTGTAAGTTTTCTATAAGAACACAACGGAAGATTGGATCTCGGCTCTGAATGAAATAAATAAATTTCTTTGAAATCATATTCATTATGAATTAAATTGGAATTTATAATCAAATTGAAGTATTATTGATATGATCATATAATAATTCTTAAGGCCCCTGTCCTAATGGATTTGAATCCTTTATTTTAATTTTACAACCCTTTTACACCCACGGCCAATTACATCCTCTGAAAAATGTAGATTTTAGATAAGCATATTATGAATTTTTTATTATATATTCCGCTTATTTCATTGACTTAAAATAATTTCAGTTCTACGTCCATGCAACTGCTTTCGAGGGATACGATATATACTACAAAATTAATTTCCAAAATTTTAACATAAAGAAAAGTTCTAAAATATAATGCATTTCGGCCTTAATGCTTGAAAGCTGAAATATTATATAAAGGAATTGAATCTTTATTCGCTCGCACTTTATTTAAGACACCCACTGTCTGCATCTCCATCGGGCATTGAAAATGTACGAAAAAGGGATACGTGCATAAATTCTTAACAATGCAAACGAACCGAGTGAAGCTCTCCTTGATCCGCGCGAAGCACTTCTTTTCTCGAGGAGAAGTCAATTCGTTTCCTCCACTGAGTCATTTCGACTCACTTCCATTTCGTTCGGAAGAATCGTCAGAATACCTCCATCTAGGAGCGAAAATATTGGTCTGGCCCATTTTAGGCTCAAGAGCTATATGGCACGACGTGGAGTAACACAAGAATGCGAACCTTCCGAACTAAATGAAGGCCTTTTCTCTCTCTCTCTCTCTTAGGTACGAATGCGTTCCTTCCACTCTAAGGGAAGCAGTTGAATCTCACCCCCTTTATCGTGCGCGAGCTCGCTTTTGTGTATTTTCCACGGGAGCCCTCATCGCCCTGCCATCTCTCGGTGAAAATAAGAAGCTCCTCCGAGCCTTATCTTCCGGTATCATTACCCCAAAAGCTTCGTCGCTCTATTTCTTCCTTTAACAGTCTCCGGCCAGCTGGTGAATCTACCAGCTATTTCGCCACTCTGCCGACTCATTTCTCTCCTTCACCCCTTCCAACTCTTTCTTCCCCCGTCTACTATTAATCTTCCGTCTCCAGAGATGCCAAATTACAACTTCGATACTTAGCTGTAATCAATTGAGAACGATTCAAATTCTCGCCTAAATTATTTTAAAAATCAAAATTTAGCGAAAATAACAAATATTATAGAATGTAATACGATAATTATATAATAAAAATAATGGTATAATTGTCATGTCGCAGAAAAATTATCTTCAGAATGTTAATATAAATATCTTATGTCCATGTTGCCGATTGTTTTAAGTTACCATGGATTTTATTTAGTTTCGTTAGCAAAAGTCTTGAAGTATTGTTATCTGAAAGTAATATTATATAATGAGGTGAAATAAAATCTTTACTAAACTTTCAAAATTATGATAAAATTGACTCAGAATGAGGGGAAGGTGTCAACTTTACTCGAAGATGTGTGCACCGTAATATTCAAGGGTAAACAAAAATGAAGATAGCAACCTGACTGGGACTCAAAACCAGGTCTCCCAATTTCCGGGTAGGTATTCTAACCACCAAAGGATCTCTTCAACAAAAGTAGAACTGACGCGGCCTGGTAGTGTATTTCTGCCCTTAAAGTGGAAGTTCTTGGTTTGAGTGCCGGTCAGGACGCTACTTCTCAACTCTGTTAACCTTTGGGAACAATAAAATATTAAAAATTTATTCTTTTGCACAAGTCGTAGATATTTTCGTGAAAATGATTATACTTGCACTCTATCAAAAATGGATTACCATCTCATCTCAAAAGTTATAATTCCATTACTTTACTAAATTACTTATAATAGTTAGCAGGTAATTGGCAACACGACGCTAATCAAATGAACTCTTTTAACCACTTCTACTCATTTTCCTTCGACTTTTCCATAATTCTCTACGTACGCATTAATTGTATTCATCTGCAAAATATACAGGGGTGGTCTGAGAAGTTTCCGATATTTCGCCATTTCTCGACATGTTTTCTGAAAATTTCTGAAAATTTTCTGAAGATTTCTGAAAAATCTGGGGTCGGAAACTTTTCAGACCAAGTGAAACTTTTCGTAGGTGAAATAATAAATTATAAGGAAATATTTCCATAGATTTTCCCAAATAACGTCAGTTGGAACAGCAGCCGTTAATGTAGTTAATTATGCAGATCGTGTGCGCATACTGTGCCTAGGATACGTGGGAATATCGGCAGTGAAGGTAATCTGCGTATTGCACCATCTAGATTGGGTTCAACGAACTCTACTCCACAGAACGCTTCTAAGTGTAGAAACGAAGAAGAAAATCGAATCTTTTGCTTGAATTTCGACCCAAAGTTTAATACGATCAAATTCATTATTTTAATCCCTTGCTACATGTTATTGGGTGTAACTGTTCCGTTGCGAGCTTAAAAGCGTAGGCATATCTCAAAATTATCTTCGTAAGGATCTTTAATATGAAGGAGCATTCACCCGATGGAAGATCAGGGTTTGAATCCAAATCACTTGTATAGTTTTGCTTATTCTTTGGGTTTTCTCTCGCGCTTGTCTTCCCGTTCAAAGTTATTCAAAAATCATTTTCCCTAGAATTCTTTTCGATTAATTCCTACAAATTCTGGCTTACTTACAAGTAGGGAAATCTATTTACTTATTGTTAAATACCGTAAAGTAAGCGGTCTCCAATCGGCGAACCAATGATGGTCCGTGAGAAGCTTTTGGTAGTCTACAATGAAACAACGGAGTTCTTTGCAATTTTTTTTACTATACTCCTTTATTTTGGTAGAATTTGACCTATTGTTACCATATATTCCTTTCCATGGATCTACCGTTCCGATTCTGTAGTTTCGACTATAATTCAGACATTTTAAATAAAAACGCATTAATCGTTCATCTTGATTGAGTTCAAAACGAAAACCTATAAGGAAACAACTAAACATCACAACTTTCTTAAAAAATAATTAATCAAGTTAAATATTTTAATAAAAATCCTATTTATGCTATTTTTGTGATATATTTCTCAGGGTTATTAAGATGTCATGCAAGTTAAAAGCTGTCGTTCGTTCTTAAATAACGTCTTTTTTTTACATAAGCTGAGTCCATATCCTCACTTTCCTAGCGATTCCATGCCCAGCTCTTTTTCTCTCGGTTCCTTCCAAAACGGCAAATTGAGGCTTTGTTGTATTCTGTATCTCTACCTTTCACTTAAAGGATAGATGGGCGACTGTTATCGCATTATAACATTAACTGTATTATTACTTAATGCATGTCATGTATACTTGTTATAAATTATAAATAAATGCATTAGTTGGCTGCGGGATTATTAATTATGAGTTTGGCGGCTAATGAGGATTTGCAACCAAAGTCTGAAAAAAAGGACGAGAAGTTGGCTGACAGTGTATTTTCACAAGTGTATTTCCATACGCAAGAAATGGATAAATGGGTATTTTCATAGGTGTAGATGTCAATCTTCTCTTCCCGTGCCTTCCGGACCCTCCTCTGCCTTTTATATTCCTCAAATCCTCTTACCCCCCTACACTCCTCCACTTACAGTCTCCTCTAATCTCTTCACCGCACATATGAACACATTCTTCCGATTCCCTTTTTATTTCTCCGATATTTTCCTTTCCCCTCGTGTTTTTCCTTTTGGGACTCTCCGCTTAATACATTCACAAACAAGACCGTCACTAATGCATTTTTCCACTCCGGTCCGCTCCAAATTATTTCCCGGCGGTCTTTATTTATTCAGAGATTCATCAACTCGTATTGCCGCGTTTGCGTTTGAATTCGATTTCCTCTTTTGGGCTTGTCGCATCCTTCTCATAAATCGGCTGCTAACCAACTATTCGGCCGAGTAATGTTTTTAAAATATATATATCACCCCTTTTTCGTTTCCCATTGCGAATTCAATTTCGCCCGCCAATCTTTCCTTTCGTTTTCTTTAATTTCTGAATAAAAATCAATACTCGTTTTGACATCGTGTTTTCGCTTTTTACGTCCAATTGCGGAATGTATGTTTTGCGCGATTAATTTTAATTGATATCTCGATGCGTCTCTGAAACACGATTCTCAACATGCTGTTTAGATAAATTTATCCATCCAAGTTAGCAAGCTCATTTGTCCTCTAACTGAATTAAAAGGATTGAAAAATGAGCACTGTATATCACTGGATCATGCGAAACATGCGATAAAACCTCATCTAATAGCCCAAAAGTGTTACGTTTTCAATACGTAGTTATTGAAGTTGGATTTGAGAGTTTGTTATTAATTATAGTTCTAACGCAGGTCTAGCTTGAAGTTATGATAAATTCTGTGATATACTGATGTGTGATTACCTAATTACGTAAATCTATCAGTTTTTGTCGTCCTTGAAAAATGTGGTGGATATTTTGAGTTTCCAATCGCAATTTCAAATTAGCAAATTCGATATGTACCGAGCAAACGAATATGTCATGTACGATCTATTATCGCTTCGAATTACAAAAAACAAGCGTTTATTTTGATTTGGAACATTAGCGCAATGCGTACTCGTTCGTAGTGGAAAAATTGCTTTTTGACCTCATAAAAGCGCTTGACAATTTGGAAAATAGCGTAAACACAAGCGATAAAAATGGTAATCTATCTCTTCGTCCTCCACCCTTCGGTATTTTAGCATTAATTCGTTTGGCTTCGGTTTTAACGAGTCCACCGGTCTTTAAAAATTATCCGCAGCGGCGATAAATACATCCGATAAATGCATAAGATATGGGATGGATTTAGCAATCGCGAAAATTGTTACATAAAGGAAACTGTGCAGAAGCGTCACTGGAAGCCATGCGACCTTACGAGCAGGTCTGCGATATCTTTCCAATCCTGTGTTTTTACCTCTTCGAGATGGAATCGTTTTCCAGAGAACGAACAGCAGTATTTTACGGAACTCTCAAGTGGAGAACGGTAATGGTTACCTAGGGAATAGAGTAACACGATGACCTACTCTTCTGAAGGCCATTCTCGATGTGGGTTTGCGACATAAGGTTTCAAGATATCGCCTTTTCACGGTTCATTATCGGATAAATTTGGAGTCATATCCAGACTTTGCAGCGGAATCGGTATCTTTCCACTTTTATAAAAGGTGGCTTCTGTTTTCATTTCGGTGTGCTTTGCCTCACTGCAGAATTAAAGAATGTGTCAAGCGGTCTATAGTTGTCGAAATATTCTGACGTTATTCATCATCATGATCAAATTTCCATTTAAATTTTTGAGTTGCATTAAATTACATCAAAGATTTAATAAAAATAAATATTTCCTTTAATGAATAAGAGACATTTTATAATATGAGAAAATTTACTGTTTCTCTGGTGTTCTACTTTCGTAAGCTTAAGTGAAGTGCTTTTGAATTCTGTATTTAATCCTATCTCCGTTTCTTGGTAAATTTTCACCCTTTAAGTCATCTAATATCTTTTGTGCTTGTCTTCCTCTCTATCTTTTATATGACATTATTCCCTTGTTTATTTTCTTTAGCAGTGTATCTCCTCTCATCATTTAACCCACCCATTTCCTTTGTCGATACTTAATTACTACATTAAAAACACTCCTCTCCCCAACGAACTCTAGCAACTCCACGTTTGTTTTTCTGTCAACGCAGCTTATGTTTTCCATTTTACGCCATGCTTGCGCCTTGAAAGTCTAGAATCTTCTTATACGCTTATTTATTGAATTCCGTGTTCACACCCACATTATAATATATGAAAAATCAGGGATTTTACTAATATTTTTCAGAATCTATTGAAGAATGCTCGAATAACGGAATAGTATCACAAGACGATCTTTAAAATCATTTCCGGAAAATTTCCTTCAAATGATACAGGTTCATTTCTTAACTTTCAGGTAGGAAACGTATATTCTTTCGACGAGTCGAATCCCGTTGATTGGAGGTTTTCTTCGTAGAAAAACAAGAAATTCTCTACTTCTCTCTATCTATTCGTTTCCCTCTGTGAAGAAATTCTATAAATTATTTCCTACCTATTCGTTGTGATTCTTGTCTAGGGTACCATATTATCACTGTGTCTATTCATTGGCAATCTTAGTCGTTAAACTTTATGGCCTGCGGGAAAGCTTAAGCGTGTAATTCGAAGATAAGTATTTTCAAAGTAAGTCAGAAAGAGATAAGTCATTCATGGATTCATAGTGAGATTAAATGAGTTCTTATTACAAATGCAAATACAAAAAACACAAATGCAGTGACAAAATCAGCAGAAAAGTGTGACTGAAAAAGAAATTGTTCTGCTAACGAAGATTTTTTGCGATTTCTCTGATTCCTTAACGAAATAAAAATCGAGTGATGAATGTCTTGGGTAATACTTGATCATGTACACGTACACAAAAACATAAGATCAAAACCTAATAATTTTAGCCAATTCGTACTTCCTCATAGAGGGCTATTTTTAGCAGTGAAACCTATGAGATGTATTTGCGTTAACAATGGAATTCGAAAACAAATAAATTTCTAAACCTGTATAAGAGTTTTTCGAACCTCTTACTCATTAGCAACAGAGTTCCAATTTCTTTTATTTCGAAAGCTTTGATCTAGGATAATTATATATTTCAATTGATTATCCTTCCTACTTATTTCCCTCTTCAATCAGTAGCGAAAGTTGTATCGATCTTCTCCGAACCCTAGACATCATCTTACGATGGCATTTACTTCTGATTCTTAAGAGCCGGTTCGAATTTTCCGAAGCGGATTTGGTAGCTTAGTATTTTCAAGTCCTGTTTCAGCTCCGTAATGATGGCTCATTTTTTCCCTTTCTTTAGCTGCGTTCTTCCGAAGAGACAATGAATCTGAACGGAGGGTTCGTTGGGACGTCGGATTCGTTCGACGTAAGCCTAATCTTGTCGACTCGAATTAGGTTTTGTTCTTCTCTCCATTCTTTTCACTCTGCCACTCCTAACTTGGTGGATCCCCCTAATCCTTCTTCCTCATTAGAATGGACGGAAGGATTTGCGGGTTTGGTAGGAACCTTTTTTCCGGGAAATACACTAGCTACATTATATCCAAGGTTTTTTCAAAGGTTTAGAGGATGACGTAAAAATATATATCAGTGTTCATCAATGTATGCATCGATAAGTTTAGAATAATAAGAAATAAGAAGTTTTATTATCCTAGCTCAAGGTACTTAGCGTTGCATATAACTCCTCACAGAGGTAATACTTGAATTTTTCCGGATTTCAATAATTTGAAGTTAGGAAAGGAACATTCTTAATTTCCGCATATTAAATAATGCATCCTCATATCACAAAGGTAAAAAGAAAATTTTTCTGAAAACATAAAATTGACCTACTTACTATATAATTAGGAGTCTAAAGTGATAACTGCTGGTAAAAAAATCGTAAAATGCACCAAAATATTAAAATATATCGTTCACAGAAAATTTATTCACGTCCATGGTAGGTTATCATCAGGTAAAGGAGCTTCAGTACACCTTGGTACAGATGGAATTTGATCCGGTGCATTTTAATTACCTACCCCTCATACGAGCAAATAAGTATAATGTCTCATTTGCTTACTTCACAATTGTTATAAAAATCAGTTTTCAACGTAAACACCAAGGGTGAAATCTGGAAAGTGACATAGGTTAATAGGAAAAGCAAGGGCTAAGAGGGGCTATTGATGGATAACCAAGGGTTTTCATCAAAGAAATAAAGTAAAGGAGATGGAGTTGTGGGTTAAATACTGAATAAGATATCTATAGAAAGATTTGAAAGTACTATGCGTAGACTTGAACTGTAGATTACCTGAAATTCGGCTCGCGATTTAGAATAAGTGTGTGATCATATGGTCCATTGGAGATTATAGGTTGCAAAATTAACTGGTTTCGGTCTACATCCAATCATTAAATGTTTTTTAGGAAATATGGAAAGCTCGACTGGTTCCTGCGGTTTTTTTTCTTCCATATAGTATGATATAGCATGTATAAGTTAATGTAATAGACACTTCAATGTCGATTTGGGATTATAACTCAAAAATTCTTAAAGAAATCCGATTCCAGAGTTCACTCCACTTAATCTCACTGATTGTCTTCCTCTAACTCTTGAACCTCTTCTTCGTTCTCAGAATCTCAATCATCTTTCCTCCGTGCATCTCATTTTCTTACCCGTGTGTGTTTCTGACATTCTCATTCATTCACTCGTTCCAATTCCCCATCCATTTCACTCTCGTTTTCCTTTAGATTTTTCTGATTCTTTTCATATTAAATTCAGCCCTATTGCTGAATTTTTCCTACCTCCAATAATTCCTTTTCGCTTCTATGTCGTCAAAATCCCTGAGATGCTATTTTTGGATAGCTAAAAGCTCAACTAAAACTTTAATTTCTTCCGTTTTTGTTTTCAGTATGCGAAATATTCATGCCCTTAGCTCTCCTTTTATCCCTCACAAGTATCTGTTTACGGTATATTTTGCAAGTTTATATAATATACGGTATAATTCGTACATATTAATGTTTCCTTATCAGCGGAATAATTCGATTAATGATATATTTATCGATACATTTGATATAACCTGATGAAAATAAATCTCTCCCTTTAACTTAACCCCTTAAATTTTCACAAGATATTAAAGGATAAATCCAAGCATGCAATAGTAGTATGGTTGAAAGCGCTTCGAGCTGAGGTAATTCCACACGTGTGCCTCGACTGGGAATAGAACCCGGGACCGCTTTCATCGATGTAGGATGCGTTGGATATCCGTTGGGTGGCCTCTCAAAGCATTCAATATACACATTTATTATTAAGATCATTTATTTAAGATGTACATAAAAATGTTCGAAAAACTTTCACACAAAGCGTGCTCATTTACTTGAAGTAGTTACTTAAGTTACAATTTCTTTAACTTCTTGGTAAATCTCATAGAAATTTCGACTTATGACGCACATTAATAAACTTACATTTTCTTCTGTGTTCTATGCTTAAATCGCTGACTCAGAATATTTTCTTGAAAGTGCACTTTCGCTTCCCTTCTTTGCTGTTTAAAAAGTCCTTGAAATTAAGAATTCTCTTTTCATCGCCGCATCTTTAACTTATCTTCTGCTTGTGCCACAGAAGATAAGAAGAATCGACCAAATATTTTATTCAGTGCTCATTTCACGAGCACTTTTACCTCCCCTCATTTCATTTACATCAAAGCTACCTTAAAATTCCCTTCTCGTTCCGCCGTGTAACAGGAAAATGACCAAGTATCTCAACGCTGGCTTATCCTAAATTTCTATCTCCTTGATTTGTTACCTACTTCAGATTCCTTTTGGCATCTTTCCTCATCATTAAGAGGGAAAATATATCTTGAGAGGATATTATTATGATAAGACGTAGAATTTACTTTTATCAAATTAAATGAAGAGATCGAAATTCTATTTAATAAACGTTTAATATCTCTCATCTCATTACCATTTGAATAATTTAAATGTATAATTGTCATTTAATATATGGATGGTCTGAAAAGTTTCCGATATTTCGCCATTTCTCGACATGATTTCTGAAAATTTTCTGAAGATTTAAAAAAATCTGGGGTCGGAAACTTTTCAGACCACCCTCGTATAACTGTATATTTAACAATAATCGCGCCTTTCTATATGGAATTCCGCATGGAAATATTTATGAGCCTTTTGACAATCGGTTATTAATTAAAAATATTTGGATATGAAATGTACGCTACGAATACACCTTCCATGAAGCGGTTTACATTACTTGAATATTAATACGTGCACCGATAATGGGAGTGTTTTCATTCTTATGAACCAAGACCCACGGAACTTTTGCAAAATTTTCAGTTCCGTTTGGAATTAAAAAGGAGTATATAAGTATATATTTAGTAATAAAAGCAGTATTCTACATCTACAAATTTACCCTTTAAGCCGCCTTTCTACAGGGAACAGAGGCTGTACGCGCAATAAGTTTATTTCCGTAATCGGTTACCGGTAAAATATACATGAAGAAATTAATAGAACAGAGGTGGAAATATTCAAAACAGTTTGTATACGATGTAGGAGGAGAAAAATTCAAAGAAGAGCGAACGATAGGGTGTAATGGAAAAGGAAAATGATGAGTTCCAACCAATCAGAAGATTGAAGATTGATGACCAAAGAGGATGATGTAGAAATTATGTACCACTTTGTACGTAAACATAACTATCCACTCCTGATCCTTCAATTGAAGGATATGTATCAAATACATGCTGAGCTTCCCATTGCCCACCATTTTTCGTATATCTCCCTTCAGCTTATCCGTTTCATTGCATTTCCTTTCCTTACCCGTTTTCCTTCTTCTCTAAAATATTTCCCAAATTCTAATTCCGCTTCCTCTTCTCTCTCGAATCCTCTCACGAATCCATTCCACCCCCTCACTTATCTTCATCCTTCTTTCCTCCCATTTTTCCAACCCTCCTTCGCCCACCCCTCTTCCATAGCGGTGAGAAACTTAATGAATTCGTGGCCGAGGAGGAGAAGATGAAAGGCGGGGTAAGGAAAGGCAGTGGCTTAAAGGTGAAGGGGTTCGTAAGAGAGGGGAAAGAGAAAGGGTTTTTCCTGCAAATGAAGTGGCGACCATCTTCTCGAGAGAGATGGGGCAACGCATTTCTGGAAGTGAGGCGATGGGAAAAAGCTTTGCGTGGGAGAGGGGAAGTGCACTTTTTGATGTATGCCTTTTAATTTATTTTAAGTGATGAGACCGAAATTACGAGCGCCGGATTTTGGAGGGTTTCGAGGAGAGGGAGTGAGGTGAAATTGGCGCGATTATCACGGGAGTGGGGGCGTGGGTGGAGGTAATTTATATAGCGTTAACGAGCTTTAATTTTGGCGTCCAGTGAGAGAAACGCCAAAGGCTGGCTGTATATACGTTCGCCTGAGTCTCGCTGGCGAGTTTAACGGTCGAAGTTGGATTCCAAGGTCATTAGCGGGATGGCGTAACTGGAGTGTTTGAGTCGATTAGTGTATTCGATGCCGCACCCCGTGTGACACATAGGGCGTTTTTTTCCTTCTTCGCAATTCTGGTTGTACATGGGATTCACTACCAGAAAACCTTAATGGCTTCTCTTGCATCGTACAACAATGGAAACAATCTAGCATGGAACCATGCGTGCATCCTAAACCATGTGTTCTAAAGTGAACACAAGAGCATGAAAAGAGGAAATTAACATATCAGGCGATTACTCAAACAGATTTTAGCATCAGACTGCAGCTAAAAGTAAAGATATATCTCTACTTCTTTATAATCGATATACTTTCTTAAGATAGGAATACGACTGAAACTGTTTTTCAAATTATATCGACTTTTTTATAAGAAGATCGAATCCTTATATTATTTGCTTTACCATATTTTATAATGGTTTGAATCGCTTTTCAATCTGTATCAATTCTGATAACACATTTTCGTTAGTTTTTAATTATCGTACATCCGTTACACTACACTTCTTCATTAATTGTTTTTAAAATGTTAAGAAGAATTCAAACCTCTGGAAGCCGTATGTTAGCGTACGGAAGACATGAATTACTATTACTTTAGACTGGGCTTGATGAAAATCATATTTAATTCATTAACTCAAAATTTATGGATTTTATCGAAAAGTGAATTTTATAATGAACTTCTTCTATACGGAAGTCGTACTGTTGTTTGTTATACGTTATCATCAATGCATCCGTATCTATCAATTCTGTTGGTATTTTAATTATATTCTCTACTGCAGCTTGTAGATAGAAAATTTACATATATGATGTCTGTTCTTTCAAATAAAACCAAAAGTTTACCCTCTATATTACATTCCATATTCAGAGGCATTGTATGTAAGTGAACTGAAACGATCTTTAATTTTTCAGGAAAGGAATAAGATGATAGTTTACGTGTAAACTTTTCAGTTTAGGGCCAAATGACTTAATAAGAACATTTTACCGAGTCCTAATTTGCCGAAACACTCAGAACGGCCTATCGATCTCTTGGGCCTTGACTTAACCCTTCACTTTACCCATGATATATACATTTGTGTGCTTGCCAAAGTCTAGTATTAGAAGTTGAGAACTCGGTGTTGAAACAACAGGATTTACTATATTTTTCGAAGGATTTTAAAGGGACACCTTTGATCTGCCGATTTTTCAAAATTCTTTTCCATAAGGATACCTTGCACCTTGATTACTGACTGTATTTTTTGGTAATTTAAGCTAGTTTAACAACTTGTGCCTTTTCTTAATTGAAAACCTCCTCGCTTCTAGGCTGCCCGCAATTCACTCCTGCACTGCCTTCTGCATTTCCCCCAGGGGCTTAGTCTATGGCTGCTCTTGATTACTGACTGTATTACTATTTTAACAAATTGTGACTAGAAATAATAGAAAACCTCCTTTCCGTTGCGATTTGAGGAATAGAATAGAAAAATATAGAGCTGTATTTCTTGTCTTGGGATAGAAAATTGTTGGTTTTATATTGTTACATAACCAACAAAGTTATTTATGGAAACAAATTTATATATTCAACACCGTGAACTTTTCACGGAAATAATAATTAGCATATGAGATACCTTTCCTTTAATTAATTAAAATTTCTAATACATTAAAAAACATAATCCCTTCTACATATTTAATTAAATTGTAGAGCGAAATCTCATGCTATATTACATATCTCCCTGCAAACTGTTATTATAACATATCTTTTGTCGTCATAGCTGTATTTTAAATAAATATATTATTCATGGCAATTTCATCACAATATAGGGGTTCTCGGTGTATTTCAACAATAATCATTCTATATTTTATGAATTAATGCATTAAGCCCTAATATTTTTATATCTTACACTTTTGAAGTCTTTTATTAGTTTTATTTGATGTCATTTGCAGCTTTGAAAGGTTTATTAAGTTTTAGTAATGTAGATTATTCCTGTCAAGTAAATATATAAACAAAATGAAGATGCATGGCATTTCTTAGAGCTACTTTTTAATGAATTTGTTTAATAGAGACGGATAAAGAGTTTCGATGGATGGTGTCATTAGTCAGAGATGATTTACTAGAATTAATGTATGTAAGTAAAGCACAATGAGGCATCATGGAAAAGAAGTAGGCTGGTGGGATGGATGGGAGCAGTGGTTAGTGCTCGGGGAAGCCATGCTTAATTTGGCCGAGGGGAAAGTGGAACTTGGGCACCGATGTGCGTACGCGATATGGGCAATGACTTTCGAGGGAAAAGAAAAGAGAAAACGGCGGAAAGCGAAGGAGCAAAGGTTAAGGAACCGAGATCAAGTCTCGAGATGCTAAACAACGGTTGAATTTCTTACGAGCGCGAACAGAATGCAGAGGAAAAGAAGTGAAAAGGGTATTCCGAAAGTGCCTCGGTCGAATACCCTCTTGAACTTATCACATGATTCAAGACAAATACCTGAGCGCGCATAAATAGAGTGACGCTACGTCAAAAAATTTATAAGAAAGATACGGTCTTCAGTCGCGAACTGAATCATTAAATAGATTGGCAGTCACGTCGAGCGGCACAACGACGCGGGCTTTGCATATTTTTATTGAAAAACTAGCGCAAGATAAAGGAAAAAAGGAGAGCGTATCCTGTGCTCGTATTTCAAAGGATAAGGGGGAATAAAACTTGGCGGATTTTAATAATTTGTCCGCCCAAACTTGCGATGGAGTAAGTCGCATATCTCAGGAATTTTCTCATTTAAATACGCTTAAGAAAGAGATTGCTCGCCGTCCACGTGTATTTCCCGCCGAAAACATCCAGCAAGATAAAGCAAAATGGAAAACTATTGGCGTAAAGTTTTAAATAAATCAGGGAAAACGTTTTGGAGTATAGTCGATAAATTTCCCTCTCTTTCCTTATCGCCGTTTAGCTCGGATATTGGGACTGGGAACGCCCAACCTCGGATTTGGTTTCTCCGGGGAGATTTCTTTATTTTTATCGCAGAAAACCATGTCCCGCCTAAATGTGGGCTCCCATTCCTACGCGAACTTTTTGAAGTTGGCCTTTTCCTTTAGTACGTGACGCCCATTCGTTCGCCGTGAAAAAAGGTGGGGACTTGTGGTAGTTGAAAAGGGGTATCTCGTTTAGTCGTATCCGTAGGCGTTGGCTTGGTTTTTGCATGACGCTCATGGGATTTGTCTCTCCTCTTTTAAAGGGTAAGGAAAGAGGAAATAAAATGTGAAACACTTTGAATTGATTACGACGCGATAGAAAAAGTCCACCCGTGTGTAAAAGACGAGTTTTTTAAGTCTCTCTCGAAAGGGAGTTGACGCAAAATTGATGGCGTTTTGGCCTGATATGTAAGTTAACAGAAATGGAAAGCCATGGGTTGAGATTTCAGTTTATGATATGTATTTATTTTTAGGTGATTCCAAATTGTAAATTCGCTATTCAAAGAAGGTAAAGAATAAAGCATAGAGTTTGATCCAAGGGTTAAATTTTAGAAAATCATAGCTGATGTCACATTCACAATATTTTTAGTAATTATAATCTCTCAAGTAATATGATTGGTCCCATCTCCAATGTCTGAAACTTAATGATACGAGTCTACAAAAGGAATATAGCAAATATAGTAATACATGTCTATCAGTATATTATTTTAATAATTATAATCTCCATCTGTAAGAGATGACAGCTCATCCCACGAAATGTGAGGCTCCCCATGTCTCAATAGTGAAGTATTACAGACAAAGTTTTAGTCAGTCTACATTTTTGTCTGGCATTTCGAAACATTGGGTAAGATAAAGGGCACATTATAGCTGGTTTTAGAATTTTATAACGTAAAATTTTGTCAAATTTACAACAAAATTTAATGGATCACTCGTAGATTCAAAGATAAGTCAAAAATGACTTTGAGGGAAAAATCAATAAATAGGTAATTTCCAGTAAAGTAAGTAGAGGAATTATATCGACGTAAATTAATGTCCAATTAGTGATGTAGAACATTACGATTTGCAGGAGAGAAAGATTGTTGCTTGTTTCAAGAGACAAACCTGTACCTATTTATAAATATCTATCTCTGAGTTACTGAATTATAAGTGTGTATTCACTATCGTCAAAATCTATGCTAACCGTAGATTTGATGTATCAAGAAAATCAAGACGGTAAGAAAATCATTCTTAAATAACTTTCCCCGCGTCTGAGAACTTTAGTTTCATATGTTTATGAAAATGTTACTTCTTTCTATTACTCTTAGGTACTCTTCATTTTCTCTGTTCCATTCACTCGCGTAGAATACACCCAGATAAGAGAAAAAGTCTCTATTGGAGATAGCTAGAATTCATGAATTCTAGGAAAACAGTTCCACTTGGTATTCGTAATCAACCTCTCTTCTTTTGTCTATTATTTTCTATCTGTACTTCTACTCAGCTATCGTCTGAGGCTTATCTAAGTGTTTGTATTTACAAGGTTCTTTTGTGTTGATTTTAATGAAAAATGTTAACTTTTTATGTAAATGTTCGTTTCAATGCATATGTATCTATTTGCAATGTATATTTAAAGAGTGCCTGTGTTGTTCGTTACCCTTTAAAATCTATCTTAAGCTGTCTTTTCCTTAAAATTTAGTAAGCTACCTGTAGGTTTCGCAGGTTTTCACATCACTCGTCCTTTGGATGCTTTTTCTGTAGTTTTATTATTTCTAAGTGAAAACGTCGATTTTAAACTCAAAAAGCAGTTTTATTCTACCCTAACTTTTTCAAGCTATATCCTTCTTTCAAACTTTATACAGCGAAGGGTTAGATGTAAGAAGAGACTCACTAATCCTTATCACCATCTGACGAAGTAGCTTTATTAGTATTATTATCATCTTAACGAAAAAATCCATAGCTCACTCTTATCTCCCTTTAAACGTATGTCTTTCGCCTTTTACTAAAGGGTTATGACATTATCTTTCTTGATGAACTATAAAATAATGCAAGAATCTCAAAAATCTTCATCTACATCTGCATGCGTACACTTCAAGTGGCATATCTGGATGTAGTAGGATTAATGCACCATTACTACTTGACAACGATGACACAGTGACCAACTTTATTGCGTATTTTCCGCGGAAAAAGTTCTGAAGGCTACCAATCCTAAATAATAATTAAATAAAAATATATTAACATAGAAAATGGAATAAAAGTTATGCAAGATTTATGAGATTAGTCATGTACTCTTAGGCGTTTCAAATGAAGGAGGAAAGATTTCGTTCGAGCAAGGATGAGGGCCCGACATAAATTTACGAAATTCCGTTAGCTTATCAGGAATATACAACATTTTATTCCATAGGCATTACGGCAAAATTCTCGAAGGATTATTTGGCAGAGACACAGAAAGGGGGAGGATTGGAGGTATGGCAGGGAAAGAAAGGTTTCGAGGGAAGGAACGCATGACGGCGGTCAAGGGGGAGTGAACCGCTTCGGGAACGCTGAAAAATACGCAAAAGTGACTTGGTAATGTAATTACATCTCCGAGAGAGGAAAAAATACAGGAAAGAAAATAGATAATGGCCAGAAGTTTGTCGAAAGAAGTTTTTGGCAGGGAAAAGAAGGTTAGAGGAGAAAGGAATACGTAATGGCATAAAAGCCAAATGTATCGGGGAACGAGATGAGACAAGCGAAAACAATAAAGATGCAAAGAGATACGGGAGGGAAATCGTATTCTCTGCTTTATTATCGGAGAATGAAACGACCTTCATTCGAATTTGAATGAAACACATTTTTGATTCGCTGCCAAAGAAATCTTTGCTTTTCCAATGTTAAATAAAAAGAATATTCTGTTAATAAAAGGAAGGAGATGACGAAAGTCGTAAGCATTTTCTTTAAACTCTTTACTGGAAAATGGTTGGAGATTTTGTTGCTAAGATTTCCTCGACTTTGCGTCCTTTACCAAAAGTCATACAATGACTATAAATTTATAGAAATTCTTCTCCTTTAGATATCACAATATATAACGACTATAATAGAAGGGATTGAATTTCGAATAATTTTTTGATTTATTGTTCATCGACGATTTAAGTCAAATATTAAGCAGCCAATAACATTAAGTTTCTTAAGAGCTTTATATATCGGATTAAATTTATGTTCACGGATTAGCATGCTGCCCCTTTATCTAAATCAGATTCCCAATTCACTTTTGCAGATTTTTATCCAAGAGATAGGATTATTTAAAATCAATAACATCCCATCAATTTCACTCAAAGAAAATTACACGTCTCTGGATCATCGATTACCGTCTTTTCCCACTCATCATTTTAGCTCAAGCATCAATTACATGTAAGTACCCAATATTTCCCAGCAATTACGTGTTGGATTGCAATGAAATAGACCTGCTTGCAGGGAATTTTTTGTAATAATTTTCGTAAAATGACTTTCCATTTGGTTAAGGATCAGTTTCCCGTTGACACTCCGAATGTGTCCCCTAGGGTGGTATTCTTAGTTTCTATAATATCGGTGTGAAATCGGCTCTAGGAGATATTATCATTAATAATGTGGCTAATATATTTTGTGAAATATATTCCGTAAAGATCGCTATTGAAAATCACCATTAAAATATTAGAATAAATTATTTCCATTTAATGAATACATTAAAACACTGGGAACTCTCTAAAGATGCTGAAAAAATCATTTGCGTTCATTTAAATACTTCAAGTACTACCAGGCGTAATCACGAAGGATTTTTTTTACATTTCTCACCTTTTTTTCCTTTCGTTTTACATGACTGGAACGAAAGTTACCTTCGGTTGGAATGGAATGTAATTAAAGAGGAGTACACGTTACTGTGGGAAATTCTGGGTCCAAGCAAGATTGTAGTTGCGGCCAGTTTGGCATTAGCTGCTGAGACTACAAATGCAAAAAGTACACTTTATACAGATGCTAATTTTCGATTCCTCAATTCTAGGTTAATGTTTCTTTGAAGTTTTTTGGAGGTTAACTCAATATATATAATCAATTTTTTTCGCGGAATAAAATCTCCTCAAAATCACAAATGTATATCACTATGAAATTGTTTAATTAAAATCAAAGGGACTTATTAGTTGAAACCAGAAAATGTTGTTTATAAATCTTCTGTATGAGCTGATATTTATCTTTAACGAAATTAAGAAATAGTCCAGGTTTACATCACGGTATGAAAATGATTGTTACTACGAAATGAGTATTTGGTCCGTCGTTTTCACTCATAAATTTTAAAGTTGAATCTTACGGATTTAGTCCTTAGGCCTAAATCGATAGGTCTCTCATCATGCCTTAACATCGTAATGAACAAATTGTTGTACGTAAGCTATAGTTGGTTTATTCTCAGGCTGTCGTCTGCAGGAACATATCTCGGCCATTCTTCGCTTTCGTGACACTTATCTAGCGAAGACAGTTTATTTCGGAAACGTGTACGGACACTTAATGCCGCAATAAACCATAAACTGCAGCGAAGCTGTGCCTTTGACAATGCGCATCACGTTTCAATGTGTTATGGATTATAGGCCAAACTTTCCAAACGCCACGCCGTATACGTTGCTTTATGTCGTTAAATGATGCGACAATTCCAGAGTCGGTGGAAGGATGTGTGTATCCCCTAATAATATAAAAACTATCTCTTATTTTATTGAAAATGTGTGATTATTGTGAAATCATCTGTAATATATGCTCTTGTATCAAAATATAGGTTGAAAGTAATAGTATAACTTATGTAGGCGTAGATTTTATCATAATAATTCACATTGGTTTAGAGCAAAATCGTAAAAATATTTCATTTGAATTATGTTCATACCTATATAGTTCATCAAGTGCCATTTACTCAGGAATAGCCAAATTACTAATCTATTAATTTAGTATTTTACTTTAAAAATATTACTCAAAATAGGATTGCTCGAGCTCGTAGCTCCTATGGACTGCATAATATTCTACTCATTCAGCATCGCGAGTTCTATTTCTTTCAATTCAGTTTTCATCATCTATCATTCATTGGGTCATATAGGCTTAGTTTCTTTCCACAATTATAGTTAATGAGCCTATAGTGCTCTACTCTTTCCGAATGTAATTATAATCAAGGTTTGCGATTCAAGGCTTAAAATCATAAGTCAAGATGGAAATTGATAAGAAAATCTTCACCAAATAATCAGCCTCTAGAGAGCATTAGCCTAACTGAATGCACAATGACAAATAACCTTTCTTCACGGGATGGCCTCGTCTAGTTCTAGATAAGGCCTCATGTTGATTCGATTGCTAGTAAACTTAATTATCTCAAAGTCGAGAAAGAACCTAAAAAGGAAATTCATCCTATGTAAACTATAGGAAAATAAACCCCTAAGGAGAAAGGGGCATAAATAAGTCTGATTACGAAAAGGTACTCAAACCTGGATCACTCCATTTCCGGTAGGGTGACGTTTTCAAAACAGCTTTGTAAAAACATATGACCGGGTAAGTGTACCCGGGAGATTCGGGTTCGAGTCCAGGTCTCGTTAGAATGTTTTGATAACCGTTTCTCCTTGAGAATATTTCCTAGATTCACACAATTTTGTGTCAAGTTACCTAAGCCCTTTTCCTATACAGGAGAATATTTTTAGTTTCGTTTGAGCAGAAATTCTTGAAAAAAGAAATTAAAATTTTTAATTTCAATGTCATAGTTTGCTTCGTAGAAGTAAAGACTTCATCAAACTCCCCAAAAGGTCCTAGAGCAGAAGATTCCTCACCTACAAGAATCTAACCTGTCAAACTTCTTGGATTTACCATTCTGCCAATCATTACCTGATATTAAAAAGAGCTCAGATTAGCTACTAAACATCACATTAAAAGGTAATCTTCTTGCTTCAGAAACAAGGATGAGATTGTTAAACTTTTCCTGAAAATAAATTTCGTCTAAAATACAAGACCCTTTTAGCCGAAGGAGAAACTCATCGCCAAGGCATAACGAAACCCACAATTCCACAACTTTTTTCCGGAAAATAAAAGGAGTGGTTAGGGAGTGTCGAAATCGAGGGAACGCGCTAGCTTCGCCAGAAATCCAGAAATGAATTCTCACTTCCATTACACAGGCGGCCCTTGCGTAGCGGTTAGCTCTTTCTTTCCCTTCCTTTGTTTACCTTCCGTCTTTCTCTCTCATAGCGATATCAGCCTTCTCTCCTTTGCATCAGTCCCGCTCGCGGTGGAGGCAAAGTTGGGAGGCCTCGTCTTGCGAGATGGAAGGAATGCGCCTGGTTTTGGGTTCCTTGGTTTTTGAGTGATGGAGTCGAGATGAAAAGGAACGAGTTAATTAAGATACGCACCAAAAAGTTGGAGGGAATAAACAGGTGGAGGGAAAGAATATGGGCGGCGGAGTGTGGAAGCAAGAGGTGTTTCCCCAGAAGGGGCGCGAGTTCTCATAGTTCCCGAATGATAAGGAATGGCCGGATGCCTTTTTAAAGAGGAAAATATTTCAGGGGTGAATAAAAAAGTGGAAATTAAAAGAAAGGGAGGATGTTTTCCTCCTCCGCATTCTCTTGGGGATGTTATTTTCACCGCTCTTTTCATCTTTACGCGCTCCTCAGTAGACCCCGCGAACTTCATATTTATCTCTTTTATCTGAGGACGTTCCATCAAATGCTAATGCAACTTAAACTCCTCTCCTTTCGCGTACCTAGAACCAATCTTCTTCGGTGAAAAAATCATGAGATGAGGAGAAAGGGGCTCTCCGAAGTATCCGCTCTAATGTAAGCCATCGTCGCGAATGATGGTCGCAATTAGGAAGAAATTTAATGCGAGAATTATGACTGGCGTAATGGTGCGCTCGTGGATTGGAGAGGGAGTAATTGGGGAATATTGGATGAAGTTTCTTTTTACTCGAAAAAGGCGCTTTGTCTGTCTAATGATGAGCACTCAAACTGCCATTCACTTAGTTTCATACGGAAAGAGGAGTCTCTAACGTGACACATTTGAAAGAGTACCGTTTCTTAGCTAATTCGACTATATCGCATATGAATCCTATTAATTGAAAAATATATTTATCTAAATGAAACGATACACGATTAAATAAAGGACATTATTGTGTGATTAAAAGTTGCAGGCTTAGAAAACCCAAGGAAAAGAACTTAAGGAAAACAATAAATCCTAAGAATAAACATAAGTGGAAAATATCGACTTAACTGGAACTCGAACTCAGGTCTTAGACTTCCTTGGAAACTTTCTAGGAGATATTAGGATGAAAGCTTAGGTTAGAGACTGCACGGACAACTGTGGTAGTTCCAATGTTAGAATGTCTACCCGGGGAGAGGAAGATTTGGGTTCGAGTCCCAGTTATGTCGATATTTCTTACTTATTTTTATTATTGTATTGTGTTTTTAGTTATAAGTCGGTTGATAACACAGAAAATCATAAACCGGTACTATCTCTTTTTTCTGACCAATATTTTAACTATTCATTATTTAATGATTCATCCATTTAAGTGGTTTAAAAGACAAATTGATTGATTAAGTTTAAATCAAATATTCACGATTTAAACACAAAATTAGAATCTTAAAGCACACCGAAATGTACAGTCATATAGAGCAATTTCGATCACGTTTTACTGGAGATCTGCATGCATAATAGAAATACTATCAGTAATTAATTGACTTCATTTATATGGAAGGCCTGCTTGCTAATATCTGAAGTTGAATCTTTGAATCTTCTTTCATTGTGGACTGTCTGAGGATTTAAATATGTGTTTTCGAGTAATGTAGTGTATTTGATTTACTATCTTGCCCAAATAATCGAGAATCCACTGTAAATCCATGGTAATGATTCGTCAGTCTCTTAAAACACTTTAAGTAAAAAACTGAGTATATAAAAGACGTGCATTGAAGTAACTTAGAGTTAAGAAAGCCTTTTCATTGCATATTTATGACGCGATGCCTTAAATCTTGAGCTCGTCATCACTATTGAATGCCATGACCTAGTTTCCAAAGGTAGGATTGTTAAAGTAAATGGTCTCTTGAAGGATGAATCAGCTCTTGGCAGAATTAGCAGTGCTAAACCTAAGTTGGCTAAATCAATTTTAATGGATTGCTCAGTTACATAATCATACATTAGCGATAAGTTGGTTAAGCTAAGTTGTTGTACGTATAAATCAGAGAAAGAGTTATCTCCGTACTGTATTTTTCGACATACTTGTGGTTACTAAAATTATATTACGTAAAATAAGTTCCCGGGAGTTTGAAAACCTGTGTTTTAAATAAAGTATGAACACAATCCTAAAGATATATGTAAGAAAGTGAGGAAGATGTAGATGAACTATCAATTTATTCCGAGGAACTCTGTAAGATGGTAAGGTACGGTTCCCTTGTTATTTTTCTTGACATTTTATCAATGAAGAGATAAATAAGTATAATGTCGCATGCTAAGAGATTCTGATGCCCAGGTGAAAGTAGCCGTTACAAGAAGTACAAGTTTTATGAATATTAATATTATTCAGTTTACACTTTCCAAAATTTGAGAATTTTAGAAACTTTCTGGAAGTCAGTGGAAACTGAAAATGTAATTAATGAATTAGTGTCATCGATTCGTATTATTAATCAGTTTCTAATGTGTTAAAGCCTAGTTGAAAAGATCCTCTTCAAACAGAATATTATTGAAAATTTATTTAACTACACATATAAACAAAGCTTTAAGAGCCTCAGGTGTTCAGTGGTAGAATTTTTAAAAGCTCTTTCTATATTAATTAAGCCTATTTTACAGGAAAATTTATTCTTTACGATAAAAAAGATTAAATCATCTCTGAAAACATTCCGAATTCCCGAAGAAAGAAAAGATGGCAGCTTTATTTTAAATACGCTGATATTTTTCAACTATTAATTATGTTGTTCGGGATTAATAATCTCTCAATCTCGTCTCAATATTCAACGATGGAAAATATTAAAATTGGGAGAAAACATGTATTTTCTCATCAATACATGGTAGAAATTCTGGAATGGTTTATAAAAGGGAAAATAAAAGGGAATAGGGCTTGTGGGCAGAGTGAGTGGATTCCGGAGACAAACAAGTACATTGGAGGATTTGAGCTGTTTTCCGGAAGCAAAGAAGGTACAAGGAAAGGAGAGCAAAAATAAACTTTGAAGAGAAAACTTTCGTTTAATTCCCTTTCCTGTTACCAAGGATAGGAAAATGGGTAAAATATCTCCCAAGCTTATAGATTGCGGTGGACCCTTAAATTTTAGCTCAAAGAAATGGTGTAGGATAATTTTCCCATAGAACGTTATTCCTATATTCGATATTTTTTAATTGGTTTATACCCTCCAAATATAGACCTATGTCTTAAGAAAATGAAGACGTATTTACACTATTATCGTAGTTTCCTACAACGTCCTAATCACAGCATATCTATTCCCTAATGATTCCTACCCTTAGCACTAACCATTACTTAGCATTACCTATATCTCACAGTCTAACTTAGAACTTCTTATATAATCCAACCCTTACATCTCTTGTTGAAAACTGTATTTAGCAGACAATCATGCCTTCAAATTCACCCGATAAATTTTCCTCGCTCTTCCACAGAAGGTTTCTAAATAAACATACTAAATAATCTTGCGTCGAACCTGGGACGGTCAGGAAAATAGCAAGTTGCTCATTATCTAATTAGAGATTTAAAAATAAGAATGCGCAATATTTCAGGGATTTCCAATGATTATTTTCAAGATGGTGATTATTTTCAAGATGATGATTATTTTCAAGATGATGATTATTTTCAAGATGATGATTACCCTTTTTGAAATATCAATTAGAAAAACATGTGTTGGATAGGATGTGCTTATGGGTAAAATGTCTCTTGGATTAAATATACTGGGATGAAAATTCAGGAGATAAATCTCTTATGATAAACGCTCTTAACTTCAATGAAGTGAATAAACAGCATGCGTACAACGTTGCCAAATTTTTCTCTGTATCTATGTTAGATGGTAAACGTATCATAATGCAAACATTGCAAAGGAAATAATGAAGATTTGAATCTTAGGATAGTTTCCTAGCAACTTCTATGACGCCGCAAACTCCACAGTAAACATTTTACTCTCTCGAGCGATATGTTAAAATAGATGAAAAACCTCTTCGTTTCGCGCTTGACATACGTTACATAACGTTCGCATGCACTAATTCTCGGAAACGCCAAGTTAACTTTAATGGAATTTTCTTTTTCTCCCTTCCTGCACGAGCACATTAAAAGAATTAGCGCTCTTTTCTTTTCAAACAGTTGAAGCGCCAAAATGGAAAGGATTTTAGTGAATGCTCAAGGGCTTCGACGAAGTGTATCGGCAAATTAGAAGCCTGATAAGTTTACCGCCCCCACCGCTAGGGGGGAGGAAGAGGATTGTGATTCTTAGGCGAACGCGCGATTTGTCGGAGACCATAGTAAGGGAGGGGGAAATGTAGATTGGGAGAAGAAAGGGAAAAATTGAAGGGGATATGCCGAAGCGAAAAGTAAAGGAGATGATTTGGACAAAAGGAAAAGATGTTCGCATATGGAATAGGGTCAGAAAGGAGGGTTCAGGAAGCTACGCATATGTTGAAAAAGGCTTTGGAGGGGAATTCCGCAGGAGAACGAGGAAATTATAGCCCATTTTCAGGATTGCGAAGGAGAATCTATCCAGTTGAATAAGGATGAACTTGAATTCGATGCATTACAGTCGATCCTAATTCTACTACCTAATCTTGATGGTCGGAATGTTTTTCGTAGATCTATTTTCGCGGGATAGAAAAATGTCTTTCAGATACTTACACATTTATTTTCTTTATGGCTGTGAATATATGAAAGCCATAGGAGTATTAATTAATGATATTGACGAATGACATCTGTTTGTTTATTCATCACTGAATGCTTATACGATGTACGTAATATAATTAAACAATTGAAAAACATTACTAAAATTATCATTGTGGGCGTTTCCAACTCATTGCACTCTACTCGGTGAGGAAAGCAATGGAAAACGAGTTCGCTCCTCATCTTACCAAGTTAGGTTCATTCCCTCTCCAGAGGTTTTTGGTAGCTGATGGTGTTTATAGGGTTACAAGATCAAACCGAATTCTGGTCTGAACACTGTATAGACATAGATTATATAGATCACTGTAATTCAGATGAGTTAAGTGATATCATAATGTTTTCCTTTCTGCAAATAGATGTCTTGTGTATTAATCTTTCATACTTCATGATGGAACTTGGTAGGCTATTTGTCATTTGTATGAATGTTTTACACATATATTTCTATCGTTACCATTCGTTTATTTTCCTCAATCTTATTCCTATTCTTAAGATGAGTTATTGTTTCCATATTTTATGTCCTACGATTCTCGATTCCCAAATCTAAATCTGGGAGGATAACGCGGCACGTGGCAATTGGCCACACTTGGTTTTGAATATAATACAATGATGAGATAAATCTCATCTATTTTTAAACAAACAATAGGAAGAGTCATAAGGGTCATTAAATACAGGATGCTGGGGATAATTCATTCTGTAAGTACCTTGTACCGTTGTGATTTTTAAATGGCTAACTCTAAATGAGATATAATTCCAGCCCTTGGTGTTGTGACTAAATTAACGCATAGTTTAATCCTGTTATCTATCTCGCTGGGCTCTTTGTGCAATAATTATGGGTCGTTTATACCATATTACCTAAAATTTTCCAACTGGTTAAAGCTTTCGGCAGGGTTTCACAGTGGGGAGGATAAATTCTCTAAACATCGTATCTTGTAAGGTTTCCCCGATAAAATTTCGTGCACAGATTTGCTGTAATTTTGACTTTGATGATATCCCTTCAGTTCGTCACGTCTAAATTTGATTCGCACCTCCACGATAAATTTTGTTGAAGTTAATAATTCAATTATTTCCCGTCCGTAACGACTTTAACACTTTTCAAGCAAATGGATGTTGACGTAAACGTTTTATCTCACGGCAGCAGACTCAATTTCTTTCCGAAAAATAGAAAAGATAAGTAAATTCCAATTCACGGATATTTTTACAAGACGCTGGCTGGTCTATCGAGTGATCTGCGGAATGAGTTTCGAAAATCGTTTTCGCTGTTCGACTCTTATCACTACGTTTACTGCATTTCGCCAAGAGAGGTCCAACTATTCGTAGCCTCTTGTTGAAAATTTACAGGATTGAGATTTTTCTTCGTGTTTTGCATGATTTTTCATTAATGTATTATTTTTCGTCGATTCGTTGATTAGAGGTTAATATTCCGTACATTTAATTCAAGAGAATGGTAGATGATCAAAATATCGTCTTTTTCACCACAGCTGTCCTATAACCCTCATTTAAATGATATGGGAGTAATTAAATATTATATGCAATCCAAATTTTGTTTGATTTTGAACAATAAAAATCTGCACGCTTGAGTATCATTATTTTAGCTATCGAAAACAGAAATTACAGTTTATTTGGTCCAACATAAAATTATTTTCTTTCGGGCTCGTTTCGTCCTTTCCCTACGATCAGATAATCACGTATCTCGGCCATAATACTCATTATTTGCTTTTAATATTTCGAATCGTTTACTAGCGTAAATGTGTTAATAATTTCCTTGATGTAAATGAAGCGACACTCATTGACTCAGTTTGTTTTTAAATGCGAACTAAAACATCAAATTGGATGTATATATAATATTGCTGGAGATAATTAACCAGCGATATGAGGGCATTATTCAACCTAATAGGAATATTAAAATATCCCTTTTAACATTTTCGTTCATTTTAAGCTTATATTTCTTGCCTTTAGGTAAAGATTTGATATTGCAAAATCAGAGACGAAATGTTTTCCCAGAGTTAAATGATATACTTAAAAGGCTAATCAACATGTATTAATATGAATTACATAAATCGGTGCTATCTTTTATGAAAAGATAGAAAATGGGTGCTATACATTTGATAATTCCTCGCTCGATACTCAACGAAATCAGAGTGGTGTCAATTCTGGCATTTCATCTACAGAATTTATATAAATTTATTCCTAACTGATTTACAATACAAGAAATATTCATCCAGACTGATTCAGGGTCCTATTTTTTAACAACTTTACATTGCGTATTTGATATTCATTTAGATTTTAATCACTTTTTCACTTAATAAATATTTCAGGAATATTTTCTGTAGTGGACTCTCATATGAACTCAGGTTCAGACTAGGGTTATAATGAACGAATATCAGTTAAGCTTCAAACAAATTAAATGTTATGCACCACTTAATCGTGGGCTCCAGGAGAAACAAGTGAGTAATGCGTTCAAATTTGGTGAAAACGGTCCCGGATTCGATTCCCGGTGGGATCTATATGTACGAAATGACCTTGGCTTTCCAATAACCTTTAAAATACTACTACTTCCACGGATGATTGAAAATATCATTATATTATGATAAAACATCTATAAACCACTACTCCCACTTCGAATGTTTTTCCAACAGTCTGGAATAATGTAAATATCCAAATCGTGGGAACGTGTCCTAAGTAACATCCCGCTGGCGTCCTCTCACGTATGTTATTCCCCTGAAGGCGTGAGGGAATCTTTTTTTTTTGGGGAAGCCTCATTTCAACGCCAAGATATAAAAAGGGAGGGAGTTAGGGTTGTTTTCGAATGTCTTCAATCCACAAAGCTCGGTAATCCACCCCTCCTCACGTCACTGCAGACTATCGATTGTCCCCTTTGTTTTACCAGCAGCGCTTGTGTTGGTTTATAAAAGAGCGAAGCGAGAGGCATTTGTTCAACTTAGGGGCAAAAGAGTTGTGTCAGTGTGTGCGTGGATTGTGTTCCTCCCTCTCTATTCCATCTATCCTGACTCCATTTACTCGCTCAACACGCTCCGGCGTGCAAACACACGCATACATTCCGACAACCCTTTACTCGCACCAACCCAAAATCCTTTTCTCCTGCCTTTATAAATATCTTCTACCCTCGATAACGTCATCTGTTTCGACAATAACCCCCGAGTTCATCATTGTTTGATGGAAAAGCTCGAATATTTTGTGCGGCGATTGAATGCTTATGGGTTTATAAGCATGCGTTTCTCTTGAGGCCATTTTTCTCGTAAAAGAGGCGTTGAAATGAGAGTTCAATTTTAGAGTTCTCTTTTTTCGTGCGAAACAGCTAATGATCCCAACATTAGAATCATTCTGTAGTGGCTATTCTACATGAAAAAGAACTCTAAAATTGGATATCTAAAATTTCCAATAAACGACCGGAAAACGAGAGGTAAATACAGTACCTAATTTATCAGAATAATTGACAATTCAGCGTGCTCAAACTGAGCTATTTACACCATTAATTAACCTGCGAGAGTTAGCCTAATTCCCGGTTAGGACTGAATAAGCTTGTAGAGAAAAAGAACGGTTGATTATTATCATTTGAGTTGATTCCGATTTTGCACTCGATTTCCATAAATTTTCTAGAAAATGCGCCATAAAATTTAGTAAACTCGGAGATAGTTTGATTGTTGTTATCGTTTGTAGTTCAGTCGATTTAATCATTCCAGCACTTGTTTATTCTTGTGGTCCGATGAAATATTAATCAACAGGCAATCAAATAAATAGTTAACGTAAAGAAGAGTTCTGCAATAATGAAAATGGATTGTTTAAACGTCGATATGTTACATATGTTTTCGTAAAGGTTGCAGCATTTGAAAATATTTTATATCTTTCCATAAGAATTTAAGTAATATTACAATAAAAATGCATTGAAAATAATATTGGCGATAATGGCAACATTTAAGAAACAAATTTGAATCTGGAAAATACCATTTGTGAGCAAATGTCGGAGATTGGTCCAAGTTTTGATTTTAACTTTTCATCCCACAGCTCTGGACGGAATCCCACCCGAAAAACACCCATTTAAAATTACAGACAGCGATTTTTGACATCAACTTAAAACACCCCATAAGTCTTCCACGGGAGCATATATACGAACCGTTATATTAGCACGAAATTTCAGAGTCTGAACAGTGCCTCCATCCACTCCAAAACTTCTATAATATCCCTCCAGCTATAAAGTGCCATGACTTACTAACCGAGAAAATCGAACTCGTTCGGGACAACTCATCTTCTTTTTTTTCTCCTCTCGATATTTAGAAAAAATGATCGAAAAAAGGGAAGGGATTTTTTTTCGCGAGCAATACTTCGGAAAAGTTTCCGCCTCCCTCTCGCTCGATCTCCTATCAGCCTTTTTTCTCCCTTAACAACAGCTCCCTCCTCCCGGCACATCTCTCCTTTTACCTTTCGCTTTCCGCCGACCCTTTCCTAAAAAAAACAATGAATTATTCAGACGGGGGCCGCTTTGACATCGGGACTCACTTGACCCAGCGAACACGACGAGGAATTTCAATGGAAGAGTTAGCGGCTGACAAAGGGAGTACGATTGGGATAGAGAAACCGATGTGGACTCGGACGAAAAAACGCTCGCCTTTTTTATCACAATCGACGATTTTTTTGTTCTTTCCGCTATTTGTGCGTGTGGGCAAGGAGTTCGACCGTGTACCGGGACGTTTTGCCCAAAGCGTAACACCCGAGGAAGGTTTCATTCGCAGTCGTTTCGCCAAAGACGCGATTCGCCCAAGGAAGGTTCACCTAAGGGAAACTTCGACCAGAGACTTTATACCCTAGACTTTTCACCCACGAGTCAGCTCGCCCATGAGATAATCCATCTAAAAGACATTTCGTCCACAACTGTCTCAGGGTTTTTTGAGAATGATTTTTTTTCTGATTTTGTATCAACCAGTTTTAATAAAATTTTAATTATCGTACTTATTTATTCTTATTTTTCACATAATTATCACGTTTACAACTTTTGATAACAATTAACTTGCTTAAATGATATTTGGTGGATATCCTTTAGAAATTCATTTATTTTAATCAGCTTACAATAAAAATAAAGAATACTTGGAAAAGTTGAGAAAGATAAATAATTATATTTATTATAAATAAGCCAAACAGTACTTATTTCCAACAACTTCCGATATCAAGGGTAATAACCCATGACTTACCATAACCAACAATACAAACTCTTTCGCAACGGTTGGCACTTCAATTTGGTATACGTTTGGTATATGTTCATGTTGTAAGCTGATGAAAATAAATGTACTTTTTTGTTTAGGAAGTGACTTGATTGGGTTTAGAACCCAGGTCTTCCACTTTCCGGGAAGGTGTGCTAATCACTGAGAGTTCCTTGGGTGTAAAAATCTCTCGGTAAAAGTATTCTTCGGTGTTTGAGAGATAGTTTTTGCCTAATATATTGGTGTAATTTCTGGGGGTGAAAACCTCCCAGATTAATTTCGTTCTTAACTCGTCTGTTGGATGAAACGTCTTTGGTTAAACAACCCTTGAGTGAAACGTCGAGTGGGTAAGCGTGGACGGAATAAATGAAGAAGCAGTCATTTTGTGCGGAAGGAAAAGTTAGGATCGGTTTGCATTGGGGGCGATTGGAAGGAAAGGAAAGAGTGGGGAATTAGATCACGGTCGGTTGGGTCATCACCGATGAATGTAATGGTTTTGAGGACGGACTCCTTCGGGTCAAGATTTTTCGAACGACCCAGAAATCAATAAAGGCAGCGTCGGATAAATTGCTGGAAGATATTTTCAGTCCGGTCGAGCGAGAATTGGGTTTTATCGTCTAATGTTTCGTTCCTTTTTCGATATCTCCATTTTTCGATTTTCGCGACATGGAGATTCTGTGTCCTCGATGTCGTGGCACAAAGGAATTCGGGAGAGATAAGTCGGTCGATCATTCTCGAACACAATGTAGCGGATTAAGGATAGTTTCGCTCCACATTCGGAATAAAATAGAGCCAGAAATTTTTGATTCCCATCTTGTAATGCGGTGGATATAAATAGAATTCATAGGTCAAGCAAGCTGTACTATAAAATCGACTTTGTCAAAGGAGAATCGTTGTCTAGCGCTTCCTCGTTACGCTTGCGGAATTTCCTTTCCTCATATCCGCTTCCTACGTTTTACTTTATTATCTCAAGGGGATATTATTATTTAATTTTTTTGTTACCAGCTTTAAAAATACCTTGAACCTCTGTCCATTTCTTTGAGTCAAACGTGTCGAGTAATTGACCCATTTTTTACGTTATAAACATTGTCTAGATTTCATAACCATACATTTTCAGATCTTTATATAAAACATTAATAATAATATTAGCACATATCCTCAAATTAAAATCTAAGGTTACAGATTTGACTATGTAATATCAGATTTAAAAGCCGAGGAAATCAGATAGTTTAATTAAACAGATAATTGAACAGTAAATATCTAATCAGCCCATTTAGTAGTCTTATTATGTACATACATATATTTCTTTATCGCCTTATTCCAAAGTTATATGTATAGATGGCAATGAAACATACCGTTGTCTGCTGCATATATTATTTTACGAGTCACACACATACGTATTCTCAGCGCCTAATGCAACTTCAGCTTCCTTTTTAAAAATCGTGAAATAGAAATTACTAAACGTAATATTTTCAATTTAAAATATTTTTCTAGCATACAGCTATAGCATCTTTCACACCTGAATCACTTTCCCGAGATATTTAAGGTATTCAGAACCACATATTTTGTCACCGCTGTAACGCCACAATCGTTTTTAGATTTTGAAATTTAATTTAGAATTCACTGAACAGTTTTACCGAAGCATTTGGAGGATTTTTAAAGCCAACTTCTTTATCGATCTAGTGCATGTTTTTATTAACATCACTAAAGTGAAAAGTAGAAATTACTACGTGCAACGTCACGCCAATATTGGAATCCTAGCATCAAAGTCTGCAGTATCCCTATGATTAAACTTCTATCAAACATTGATCTGGCACGTACGACAAAAAATCATGAGTTGAAACGGGTACCTTTTCTCTTCGGAGCAAGTCTCTCGAGCCGAATCTCTCCAAAGGATCAATTACAAATCACAGACGAATGTTTCTTGCTCCTCTCTAATCTGTTCCACCCTCGCAGTATGTTCCCTAGTCCGCTTTTCCTATCAATATCTCTCCGATTCTTCTCTCCTTTTATCCCCTTCCGTCCCTCTCCAATAAGCCACGTGTAAACTTTTTTTGCGTTGATCCGGTCTTAAGATTCCCTCCCTTCCCTTTAACTTCGTTTCTCTCCGCTTTCGTCTAATTCCCCCATGGGCAACCGCACGGGCTCTGCCTTTTCCTACCGACTGATCCCGCAAGATCTTCTCACCGTGGTAAAAGATTGTCGAAACACTCGCTTAGAGCTTTAGTGAGATAACCGCAAAGATAAAAAAAATTGAATCAATTAGGAGGTGATGCTTTCCACGCGTTCTCAAATTTAATGGTTAGGAAAGTTTACTCGGTCGGAAAAACAGAGCTTGATAACAGAAAAGTTTATTTTGTTTCAGTAGTCCTTTCTTCTCTTAAGAATGAACTGTGTAGATACTTCAGGACGATTCATGCAAAATCGCTCGAAAATATTTGAATTAGTAGGTTGGGTTAGCGTTATTTCTTTAATGGAAATTACTTTCCTCAATCATATCCGTTAACTAAAAATTGTGAGGAACCATTCCCTAGCAAAAAGTTTTAATTACCTGGAACCCAAACCAGAAACCTCAGTGTTGGAATTCTAACCATCCTGGCTCTGAGGTCTGAGAATCTTAGTTTGAATTCGGTTTACGGAGTTACTAACTTTTTAACCGTGTGCGAAAAAAAAGAATGTAAATCCTGATGTGTATGGTTTGATTTCGTTCTAAGAATTCTAATTTTAATTTTATTTATTAAGTTAAAGGCTGCTTAATCCTACATGTCATTATTGACCAATGGTTTCATTAGAAGAGAGAGTGAATTGTACTTTTGGTTGGTTGAACTAAAATCTTTAGCTGTTGTATGAAGGAAGATCGCTTAAGTCGGGTAAGAATATAAGAAGGCAGGGCAGAAGTGTACAGGGAATAATCTTCTTAATAATTGCATTCTAGTTGAACGTTAACGATACTGGTTCAGACTCTTCAATTTGATTTTTTCCATCGACAAGGAAACTTCAATTTACATGACTGAAGCCGGAAGATGGGAAAACTTTTCCGAAAGATCGTCATAAAGGAATGAATGCATCACAATATTTTGAACCCGGAAATTAAAACATAAATACTCCAAACTTCCTGTTATTTTTCTATATTCTATCACGTGGACTCACATAGACACAGTTGAAATACAAACGGAGTATACGGAAATACTATAAACGATTCAAGTATAGAAAGTATTCGTGAAATGGTGCCTATACATTCAAATATTTATTTTTCCACAAAATGTCCATTGAAATTTTTTTACGGCTTCTTTTTTATTCTTAAAGATGCCATTACTGTTCAATCCTTTGCTACGAAATGTTTAAGTTAGCAAAATTCATGATGGAGCCAATTCATGTCACTCAAAAAGTCACAGGAATAAGATGATAGATATTATTCCCGTCCATTCAATTTTTTTTTTTCAAGATACCATGCCTGAACACGATTACTGTTTCAAGACGTTGGAATCTTCTTTTTATCCTCTAATCCAACATTTCTGAGATATTAGCATTATTAATTCAAGTTCTAAATTCCATCTCATGAGAATAATACCTTCTCTTATATTTTTCTAAGCAAATATGCACGAATCATAATAACTCTTTACTCCGCGAGTTTTAATAAGTGAATTTTTCCGATATTAAAACTCTGCAGCTCCCCCTCGAAGGTAATTCGATATCCATATTTAAATCAGCCTAGTTGATATTCAGAAAAGAAATTGAGCTTTTCTCTAATAATGGAGATTTTTCCCTCCAGATGCTGCACTTGCCTTATTTTCCATTCATATATGATGGAGGTATTTTGAGAAAACCAATCAAATTTCGGAATAAAATTTTTTATTCACGTATTTTTTAATATTATGCATGCGTATCTTGGGTCACTCGATGTTTCACTACGGTTTTATTTTGTCGGAAATGGTAAGAAAGGATATAATCAATACTTGGATTCGCTCTGATCTAGCGCTCCTTAAATATTTCGTAAGATTTCATTTCTCGATCCAAATTTAAGAATTTATCTTTAAAATCAATTTCGCCTAAACTTTTAGTAACAGTAACCAGACTATTTGTAAAACTGAAACTTGAAGCTTATTTTCAAACTAAAAGAACGTACTCGAGTATTGTATTCTATACGTATGTACGACATTTATTGTACCACCTTATGTTTTGGTACGCAAGGTAAATTCGCACACAAATGAAGAAGGACGGTTATTGGGATCTAGTTGTGCAGTTCCTTGGAAAGTTCCGCCAAAGAAGAAAAGAAATTATGTTTATTTGCTATCATATTTTGTTTTAGCCATTTATGGGCTGCAAGTATTTAATTTTCTTCATTTTAACCATTTATTTTCCTTTCTCTTTTACCTGCATTATTTGATTCTCTAGCTCACTTTTGCTTGTTCTTCTTACAAGAAGAACCTTTTACTTTTTCTTGGTTTCTCATCGGACAGATCTTTAGCCGTTGCAACCTTTGTTATTAATATTAGGCTGTTTCCTATGTCTTCTTCCTCGATTCCACATTTTCATATATCTTTACGAACTTATTTCACCTAATTTATTCTGTATTCCTATTCTTCTGGATATCTATTTATTTGCAAATTAAATATTACTTTCATATATAATGTAGGCTCATATAGTTATACCTGGAATCATTGTGTTTATCATTTTATAGTTTGTATCATATGGACTAAATGTCAGATTTAGCCGCGGGAGTTAGGAAGATTCTATCGCAAATTGGTAAACCTAGGAAGAATGAGTTTTAGAATCTACTTCAAATAAATTCAGAGCGGGAAAGAACACATGTGTAAGGTCTAAAATATTATATGCAATCTTACTTCCTAAGGAAAAGTAAGGGAGACAGATGAGAAGTTAAACCTTTTTAAAAACTCATACTCAACGATACCCGTTGCTAAAAAATAGAGGAGGTTACACCCCCTTACCTCATATCGATATATGGAAGGTATATTTTTCTTGTAAATAACATCAAGTATCTGCAATCGTGTAGATGTATGATGTTATTTACAAAGAAAATTTTCTCTTGATCGAACATTTGGAATGTATTTAAGAGACAGTCATTCAACGTTTGTTGGAATTTACTTTAAAGGTAGACATTCAATTTTTCCAACGCTTCACCAACCTTTTCATATTTGCGATGTCAATAATGCCTAGCACGGAAAATTTACCCTAGCAAAATAGTCTTTTGTGTTCCCTCGTTGGAAACCAATTAAGGACATCTGCAGGAATGAAAACAGGAGAGGAATTTTAACTGTACGCAGGAACAATAGGTGAACGTAGAGCACGATAACATTCACGACAAAAGTACGGCCTCTCCAAGGGAAGAAACACAACCCCTCAGCAAAACGCGAATTTTCTTTTCATAAGCCGGGCACGTCATTAAAGCGCTCCAGCTTCCTCATCGGCAGCGTAAATTGAAAGGCGTCTCAGGGAATTCGAAGAGACACGTGATTAAGAATGCCGTACCTGGCCGTTGATGGCGCCAAGTACGAACGCGAGACGAGGAGACCCAAGGTCGGGGCGAATATTCGCGACGACCCGGTTCTAGTTGACGACCCCCGCCAACAGATGTCCTCGCTGATGCGATCGAAGATGCAGGTTGGCGGTTTTAAGGTATTGGGGCACGTATTCCCGGCACGCCTCCACTGCAGTAGCGAAGGAAGGAGATCGGGTAAGAGATGAGCGTCGGTACTGGAGAATATTGAGAGGGAGTTGAATGCTTGGAATGTTTGGGTGAATGTCGATAGGGCGCGGAGGTCTTGTTTGGTATGGGGACGGCGTGGGCCGAGGGGTCAATTCCTGCGCGTCTCTTTTTACCGACGATAAGCGTTTCGCCCTCAAACGAACCCTTATGCTCTTCCGGAGAATGCGTCCGAAACATTTGAACCCCGGCGTCAATCTTGCGCACCAACTGGGCCATTCGAAAAGCTTAGCGTCATGTGTCAGCGTGCGAACTCGCAAAATAAAGAGTCGTTTCGCTTCCGGATTCGTCCCACCGGATGTTATGCACGCCGTATACGGGTTTTGCACGGACTCGGAATATGGAATGATTGATTGGGGAAAGGGTGACACGTGAAGTATGAAATCGACGACTCAGGTGCGCGACTGGTCAGTATGAAAGCTGTAGATTTATTCTACTCGTAGAGATGAGTTTTGAAATACCAGGATTGAGTGATCCATTGATTTATTATTATTATTATTATTCTCTTTTGGCGAGGTTCGCTCAGAACGGCCTCTTTTCCACCTATTCTCTACGGTTATTACATGAAAAGGTACTCTATTTCTGCAAAGCTATAGCCTACTACAATTTGTTTTAATCAATAAAAAACATAGCAGTAAAAGGAAAACAAAGGACAGATATATAGAAAGTACACATATGGAAGAATATAATATACACAAAGTAATGCCTAATTTACTGAGGAGTATTGAAGAAATTCTTGAAATGTAATCGGAAACACAATTCCGAACTTAATATATTTTGATCACATCTTTCAGGAGAGGTAACGTGATTACAGTTGCTGAAAATGTTGAAATCATTAAGAATGGAGAAATATCATTTTCCGAATTGAAAATTTTGATGACTTTGTCGAGAAATTAGTGACAGTGTGGGGAAAGAATATCCACTGAACTGAGACTGAAAAATATATTTTACCTGCTGACGTAAGCATTTCTTTTTCCTCAAGCAAATGTGGGAAGCGCATAGATAATAAATCTCTGGAATTCATTCATCAGAAAATGTTATTGCAAAATCTTTACGATTCTTCAAAATAAGCTTCTATTATTACTATAGAAGAGAAACATTATACTAGGATATGAATACTGGGCTCTATGATGAAAATGACACTAAAATCTTCTTAAAGGCGTTCAATTATAGGTTAAAGATTATATAGAGCTTAATTTTTTATAGAGAAATATTAAGCTCTATATATAGAATTATATATAGAGCTTAATTTGAGGAAGCAAGATATATTAAAACCTATAAGGAAATTTGTTCATAAAAGTTTAAAGTTTTTTTTATTACTACCAATTTAATTATACCATAATGTACTCATGTAATGAATTTTGCCTTCCATAGAGTATCAAAATCACAAAGCTTGAACTCCAAAAGCGAATCGATTATCCAATATATTTCCAATAACTTTCAGTGGCTCTAGCCCAAAGTTGTCACGCGAGAAGTATAGTTTTCCAGCTATCGTTAGAATGATATATCACTCTGGAAAATTCAATGCTGAATTTTTGCGCGAAATAGAGGCTCTGGCGAATGAAATTTTCAGAATTTCCGAAAGATAAAATAAAACTCTTCCTGCTAAAGCGGTCTCTTTTTAAAGGTAACGTAGCAATTTAAATAGAACTCTACGCTAAACTCCGTGAGATTATCCTAAGATACTAAGCCTTTGAACCATACGACGCTAAGATAGCTACATTGAAGTTGGAATGCCGTTGGGACGGAGCCGTACCGCATCAATCATGCAGCAGTGCCGTGACCTATCTCTTTAAGACTACTCTCTATACAGTATTTCAATCGGCGGACACGCAGGAGTCCCGCTCCGAAATAACGCAGATTTTTGAGTCGTAAAAAATTAATTAATTCAAGAGTATAACGACACATGGTACGCACGTCATATGGATAAACACACGGGATCTCACTGACCGAAATAAAAACGAGTCCCGGCCACAAAAGCGCTTTCATTCCCGCCTCTCCGAATCCAATCTCCACACACATCTTGCCACAAACGGCCTCCCGCAGCACAAACCATTTCGGACACCTCTACGGCCACTTTTTATCATCCCCATCGCCTCCCCATATGAGCATTTCGCAGCGACACCCCGCTTTATTAAAGTGAGGACCATTGAATGAGCATTTGCGTTGCAAATTCGTTTGCTACCACACGCACAGCCGACGCGGCTCTCAAGGAGAGTATGGGACGAAGCGAAATTTCATACAAATCTCCAAATTCGTCGGGATCAAACATTACCCCTTGTTGAAGACAAACAAGGCGATTTTGTTTGTAAGCCTCTACAAGCTGAAAATTGAGGAATAAAGATGGCTTTAGCAGAGGTATATCGCAGAGCTTGTTCACAGGCACTTTAGCGCCACTTTTGGAGAGGAGGTTAAGCTTGGTGTCTTTGGAATAAAAAGTTGAGTGTAGCTTTGCGAAATCCCTCGAAAGTTTTCAATGGCTCTCTTATGGAATGTATAACAAAAGAAAGTCCTCGAAAACGATTCTGCTTCAACATTTACTGTCTTATTGGCCTAAATCTCGCATTAACATACTGTGTATTTAAGGATATATGAGCATAAACATTGGAAAAACTACGATTTTAACTATTTAAATGTTTGATCAGATATTTTTCATTCCAAATTCATCTAATTTGCGTATTGTTACAGCATATTATTATGTCTGTAAGATTTTATCATTTAGTGCAATCAAAATATTCCAAATTCCTTTAAGTGCTTGTTAATAACAGAAAATAAAAAGTCGGAGAGAGGAATGAAAACTCGTGAAGTCGCCGAAAGAGATTACAGATTTGAAAAAATAAATTCTCTAGGGAAGTTAAAAAGAAGATGAGAAAAACATGTTTATCCTCTTACTCTTCGAATTCAGCTGATATTATTATTCTTTATACACTCGATGTTTTTTCAGCGAAATTAATTAAATTTCTAAAAGTTTTTGTTTTTTTATACTAATACTGGTATCTTGAAAGTTTTTCCTGCTTGCTTTCAGATCTCTTTAAAAACGATGATAGTCGGAAACTCTTCTTCCATTTATAGAATACTACATCTTGACCTCAAAATGTGGGCTTTATATAGAATCGAAGAAATCTCCTTTGTTTTCTATTCTCTTTTAAATTTAATAATACATGCGTCGTGGGTTAATTAGCCTTGGAGTATAATGGTGAAATAAGCATCCGAATATGGGACACAAGAATACTAACGTAGTAGCGAACGTGAAAAAAGTTGGCTAATCTCCTTTAGCTCGTAGTTTGGGCTTCTCGATGGTCAAAGTAGATGCGTTTGCCTTTAGTAAAAGCGATCTCGGGTTCGATTTTCGGTGAGAGCTCATACATGCAAAATGATATAAGCTTATGAATTTACTACCAAAATACATAGCAAATAAGTTATGGATTAAGAGAACCGTTCTCAAGTGTATGTCTTTTAGCAAGTCTAATAAACATAGGTTAAGTGCTGCGAATGAAAATCACGGAAGTAGTATTCAAGAATCATGGTTAAATGATTGGAAAATTTTTGCTTCATCGGATTTCTTTACGCTTATACCATAGTTTTCTTCACAAGACCCAGATGGAAATAATTAAGAAATATATTGTATTTATTTCCCTCATTTTCCTTCAAAGAGCTCCGTTAATAATACCACAGTGCCAGTTAATAAAGAAATATTTTCTTTTGATGAAATATCGAGAAATTTTTCAAACTGGGAAGTTGAATAACATGAAGCGTGAAATTCATTAATTTTTATCAGCACGTTCTGTCACCTTCCGGGTTGCACCATGAACTTCTCCGCGAGAAGGAACGCTGTCCCTGTACAACGCAAGAACCCACTTTTATTCAAGAGCAAAGCGATTCGATTCCTCAATTTTTCGCGCTTATTGGATACGCTCCCGACCCGAGTCGTTTGAATCTAAATTGATAATTATTCCGCCCAGAAATATTTTAGTGCCTTTCCGACGCTTTTTCATTCGAATCCGTCGCTTTAAAAAACGCAGAAATATGGCCGAAAAATGTTTGACGTGCGAGAGGTCGCATGCCTGAATGAAATCCGCACCCCTTTCATTTGCCTGGCAATCAGCGAAGCGTTAAGGACCCGGATGAATGTCTTTTTCCATTCGGAGTTGCCTCTCGCATCTCGGAATAAGGCGTCAGAGATGGAGTCCCATTCCCGGAAAGACGGGACGCCCCTATGTTAATAATCAAACATAAATATGCTTCTTTTAGCCCACTCAAATAAATACGCGTAAATGTTTGTTCCGGCATAGGAGAGAGAATCTATTTCAGGGTTCCTCGGAGAAGTGCTCGAGTATACCTAGGGATTGATCACTATGTTCAGGGGTCTACAGTCTATAAGGCTCCAGGATAAAATGGGACTCAATGAACCATTAATGCATTATATTCTAATTGATTTCATTATTAATATATACTTATACATGTTCTATTTCGAGCCAGTTATCTAAAAGGCTGTTATTCACCGTCTCATCGGGCTTCCAACTCCCGAGAAGCAGAATTTGGGGGTTCCCATTTCCTAAAGTAATGGTAAATTCTGGTAGTTTCCGAAAGACAATTCAAATCATAACTTAAACTATCGTAGAATATGTATCCGATAGAAAAGCATACCTGTGCAAGTTGATAACAAGTGAACTAGCTGTATTCAGAGATATAATTTAGGATAATTTAACGACATTTCTGCAGTAGAGTCTTATAAATAAGCTGACAACGTCATCGTCACAAGGAACGTACTGAATTTCTCAATAAAATGTCAATCTCTCAAAACGGCGCTGGAGCGTAACTTAGATTAAGTAAGGCTGATGACAATAAAATATGTTTATAGTATTATAAATATATCAATCTAATTATGTGTAAAAGAAGTCGCGAAATAGTTGTGAATGTTGGTAGCTAAGACTATGAGAAGAAATTGACTTGGTATATTCTCGGTATTTTTTGGAAACTAACAAGTCCTTTTCTTCTCGTATATTAAATGGCGATCTATCAAGTAAGGTCGGACCGTATTAACTTTATTCGGTAGAGTACAAACCCAAAGATGAGTCGGGCTGAGTAAAGGGGGAGAAAAACGCCTCAATCCGGAAGATCAGAGATTATAAAAATTATTGCCCGATTCATGGAGTCTCTCGGTGATTCCGGGAAAATCGGCAACCCTTCTCATACCCCGCTCTCTCTCCCACACACACTATCCCTTGCTCTCTTTCTGTTTCCCACCGCGTCAGTTTGCGTCTGCTCCACGCATCTCTCGCAGTCAAGAGAACCAGGATGGCGGAGAATTTATTCATGGAAAAAATCCGGAAAGAAATGTCAGGAGGGAGAACATGAGAGATGAATAAAGAAAGTAACGAAGGAAAAGAGGAGTAAAGAGTGAAAATGGGCTGTCGCCCGTCGCTTTTTACTTTGCTGCTCCGCTGGATTGAGCCAAACTTGGAACCCTTTCAGCAATCTCGCGTGGTGGTCTGAGTGGTATTTTTCTAGACCTCCAAAGTTTCTGCACAATTTTATGCGCCCTCGTTTTAGTTTCAATGTTAAAGCCACCGCATTGACTGAATAAGCATTAACGTGAGGTAGTTGAAAATAATGTTACTCTCGTCAACTTAACCCGTGGATTATAAAGAAGGGTACTCTAGCCTAAATTATCCTGTAAGGGTGTATTTTGAGGAGGAAATATTAAGTGCGCAGATGCTTTCGTCTCTTAAAAAATTTTGGCTAGCAATTAAGAAATAAATAACTAAAAACTTCTCAAAGGAAGCACATAAATTATAGACAGACACTTCATGCGTTCATATTGATTGCTTCGTGATAAATTTAAATATTAGGCAACAGTAAGCACAAATTAAAATTTTAAGGTATCTTTTCATTTCATTAGCCTGGGTTTGTCATAGAATCTATTTTTTCTCATATTTTACTCAGCGATATTGTTAAATTTTTGCTTTCAGATAGCGTAAAGGGATTAAGTTATTAAGGAGAAGCCATTATATTTCTCGGATAATTTCATCATTTCATTTCATTTCAACTTCACAGTCTCTTATAGATTTCGATACACCACCATATTATTGAAAATTATGCTTGACAGGTTATTCAACAAATTCTCCATTTGGAAAATATTCTTCATTAGTATTCATAAGTGTATTCTCTTCTGTCGTACAGTTGAAGCAAATGATCCATCGTCGGATAATTTCCTTGAGACATTATATAATATTCATCTGCTTTTGATGCTAGGGAAATATTTTTTCCATATAATAAAGTTGTTACCAAGAAATGCTTTCCGGTTCCAAAAAGTACGAAAATCGAATAGTTGGTTCCTCTTAAGCATCCTTCCTGTGCTTGAGTAAAATTTCAAACAGCATTAAAATTTCCAATTGTTTGAGCTGTATTATCCGCGTGATTCTTCTTGTGATTACAAAAAAAGTAGAAACACTTCTACAAATAAATATCTTGTTTTGCTTTTATTTACACGGCGATAGTTAGTATGGAAAGTATTGAAAGAGAATAAGAGAAGTCGCTACGAAAAATGATATCTTTAATTAATATACTCTTATTAGTATGTAAGCTATTATTGTCACACCGTATATAATTACAATGAACTTCGAATACTTTCATATACGTCATATATCTTTTAATGCCCTGCTATAATTGTGTACCTCAGAATCCGACGTTTACGTTGTTGAAGAGAAGATGGGGTTTTTAAAGCAAATAGGAGTGTTAAATGTTTTCGAATTATTTATTTTCTCGGATATTTGTGTAACTTCCTACTGAGGTTAAAAGCTATAAATAGTTATAAGAGTCAAAACGATACCAATGGCAATTCCCTGTGGGCCCCGATAACTGGTAGTCTACGCTGTGGAGTAGTTGGTTGAAAGGTATATGTGTGCGACAGAATATGCACCATACGCGCCCTCTTCCAAGTGTGTGATATGTATAGAGACACCCTCTTTTTCCCTTTATTCGAATATTCCCTACCCGTCCTTTCTTACTCCGCTACACTTTATTTATTTTCCTCCAATGGTTGCGCGAAGCTTCGGGTGTTGGATACTCACTGGGGATTCCGTCGAGGGATTTTGAAATAGAAGAAATGGGGGGAGAGTAGATGGAGAAGGGTCGTGGTTCGGCATTTTTATATATATATGTATTCATTTTTCACGGAATCTTTTCTCATCCCACCCATCTTCCCCGATCGTAACCAAGCCATCTTCGTAAAACCCCTTCTAGGAAAACCCTCTCGTCTGGAGCCGCCCCCAATCCTTGCCATAACACTACTTTCGTCAACTTTTTCTCTCCCGCTGTGATTTTTCGTAGTGTGAATCAGAGTTTTCGGGAGTGCGGCGATCTTTTTGTGTACATTTTTTTTATTTTTGAATCCCTCCAAGAACCGCTCTTCTTCAACAACCCATCTTCCTATCCCTCGGTCGCATTCTACTCTTTCGCGGGAGATTATTATATAACGTTTCCCCTTTCCCACCGTCGGCGTGCTAGCGACAACTCGCCCTTCTCCCTTCGGTTTTTCATTTCTCTGTCTTTCTACTCTCTTTCGCCGTCTCTCTCACTCTCCCCTTTTCTTTGCACAGGAATTTTTTTGAATGATCTCTCACTCTCTTCCATTCCTTAGAAAACCAACAGAATGAATATCGCATGTCTTTCTCTCCGGAAAGAAAAACTTGCTAAACTCCGACGAGATGTCGAGTTTTTCCTCAAACACGGGAAGGAGCGGTTTGTCCGAAGTTTCATTTAAAATATTTTTCTCCGGTTTTTGTGAGTTTTGGGCGCGCGAAGGAGCGTGTCGATCAAAGTGATCTTGTGCGCAGGGCGTGGCTGGGATTTGTTGCCGGGGTGATTATTTTCTTGTTATTTATTTATTTATTTTTCTTTAGACTACAAGTAGGAACCAGGCTTTAAACCTAGTCTTTAAAAATATCCCTAGACTAGATTCGTGCCCGCAATCATTTTCTTAGCCGCAGGACACAGTAACCACTGCTCTATCACTTTGACAAAAAATTTTAAACTAAAATTTTATCTCTATGAGTAATGTATAGCAGTTATATTCTGTCGAATAAGACTAATTCTGTCGATAAAAGAACAATTTCGTGACGAAGCTTTCAATTTTTCCAAATCTAGGTGGAACATAGGATCTACAAATTCTTCCCGACCAATATGGATTTCGTCTGAAAATTGTAATTGCTAGCCTCGCAAGCTTTCTTAAGTTTCCGCAGTATAATTTTCACTCCTGAAATGCGAGGAAGAATAAACCTGCTCCGATGAAAAGATAACCTTGCTCCAGATTTTCTTTTTCAGTGCCGTTACGCTTTTCGGCAAACGAAACCCGAATCGGGATCCGAATTCGTTAAATATTTTCCTAACTCGAAGTAATTTAAATTAGAGAGTAGATAAACTATTAAAAGAAGGGTTAAAGGATACGTCGATTAACTTCTAAAAGAATGGAATGGGCTAAAGAATCCAATTGCAGGGTAGTAATGATTACTCTCTTGTAACACGAAGAGCTACGGAACTTTAAGACATGAACATACGCACCTAAGAGTGAAATATAGTCCTACTGTTTTGTTCAGCTATACATATTGATCATGAAGCTAAGTGAACAACGATAAACGTTGGTCCCTATCGAGATCGGATCTATCTATCGGATCTTGCTATCCGTGGATCTAAATACGCGTGTATTCACAATCGAATATTTTGTATTTTTTAAAATAAGCTACTTAATAATATAACTAATAATTACTAGGTATCTAATTCTATAACGCTAAACTGAAATTAATCTTTTTCAAAATTAAAGCCTAATTGTTCAAAATATTTTATAACTTAGCAGAAATAGAATTCTGATCATATTCGTTCACATATTGCTATTTTCTAGTAAGTGAGTGTTTCTCATCAGCAAAAGTCATTCAAATGCCGCTCTTAGTGATTAATAAATACATGTTCCCGCTAATTTGCTTGCATTCAATTATTCACCAAATGGGAGTATTCCGTATTTTAATCATTAATGAAACCATTTTATTCTAATGGAATGCAATAAATATCCATCATTCCTTGGTTTTGAGTGAAACTGCAAAATTCATTGACGATAAACTATATTTTCATTTACAGTTTCAATATTGCTTGGCTTAGCGAGTAGAAAAAACCCGGATATATTTTGAAGTTTCTTTCTTCAGCGAAAATGATTCTTTATTTATACTACATCAAAGGCCAAGCGAAGAAACACATTTTATTGATTATCCCCACTCTAATTGATGATGGAGTAATCTTTTATTTCTCTTGTTACAAACTAGGTAGCCCGAGGAACCTGAGATGAACGGAATGTTTTAGGAAAAATATAATTATAAAAATGAAGTAGTGAATTTATTGTTCATGCTCAATGGAATATAAATAAAGAGAATCTTAATTATCGTTAGAGTACGTTGGCCTAGAACTTTAGGTTAATTCTTTCCTAATAAACAAGAAGTAGCTATCAACCTAAATCATTTATAACTACGCTAAATTATCGCTACCTTTATATTCTGCATTCATGAATTCTACAATTACTGTTATACATGAAATAGAATCTTATATCAAAGCTTATCATCATGAAATATAGAAACCAATTGCTTTGTTTACTTCCGACAGAATATATTTTTTAAGTATCCCTTCTTCAAAGTAATTATCTTCCACAGATATGTTTTTGGGTTTCGTTCGACTTTATTCACTTCCCTTTATCCTCGGATTCTCGGGCAGTGACCTAAACGTGCGAAGTCGAAAAACATTCCCCATATCCTAGAAACGAATCATTTTAACGTTTATCTCCGACGGGATATGTACATACATTTTCAAATCCCCTTGCATGTGCCATCTTCCTTCACTACGCGGCGAGGTAAACCCTTCCTTAAATCGCGCAAACATACATTTAGAGTCGAATATTTACGCGGCGAGAGAGAGCAACAAAAAACAGGCCATTACCGCGCACAAAGAAGTCGCACATACGCCCCCCGTATAGAGCCGCCGTCATTTCATTTACATCGAAATGTTCCCTCACACACACACGCCCCCATATGTATTTCTTTCTGGCGACGAACACGTTTTGTGGCTCCGAGGATTGCGCCTCCCCCGACGCCTCCTTACACGAAAAGCTTCCCAGAATGCCATCTCTTCAATGGCTCTACATTCCTCTCATTCCCGACAAATCCATCCTTCAGTGCCTCATTTTCATTCCCAAATCCCCTCACACCACCGCTAAGTCCTATTCCCTTCCATCGCCTTATTCCATTTCCCGTAGGGTCCCTCGCAGGAAACCGCATTTCGGGAGCAACCAGTAAACCATCCGCTCTCTCTTCATCCACACCCTCTGTTCAATCTCCCTTCATTCATCCGATCGCTTCCTCGTGAGGGAGGGAATTCTTCGTGGTCTTAATCCTCGGCCATTATCGCTCGTATATTCACCCGTTTGAGGCTATGGTCCGCTCTTCATTATCCACCCAACTCTCGCTCATCGCGGTGATTTTCGGAGGCGAAATGATGGAATATCTTCTTCTCTCGCCTTTTTGGATACTTTCCCTCTGACTCTTCTCAAATGCCTCTTAAATACAGCGCGGAATTTCGGTATTTAGAAATTCGACTTGATTATGCCAATTCGAAGCATACGGCTCCGAAGCGAATTTTTTCCTCCTATCTCGTTGATTATCCAGAGAGATGTGTTAATGACCCATTGGTGATCCTTTTACGAAATTTTGTATATTTTTAGTTAGTACGATTTTTGGCGAATTTCAGTGTATTGAGTCCACTAAAACAATTAATCCGTCAAAAAAAGACTCAAACTTTTTTAACTAGGATTCGAACCCGGCCTCCGCGCTGCTGGGGTAATACGCTAACCCTGCAAGGGTGAAATAAGCAATCAAGGTGATTTCCTGAGATAGTCATATATGATGTGAGGGCTTCTTCATTTATGTATACATTCAAGTACTAAACATTTTACGATGGATGAACAATGAATATTGATGGACACATACCAAAGGATCACGACCATCTTCTGAATTAACGATGAATTGTTTTCTAATTATATATTTCTATGTATGTCAGCGAATGATGCTGATGCCAAAGATGCTGAAAATTAATAAAAAATAATTCATAGTGAGAAGATAAATGTAAGATTATCATCTATTATATCATTCTTATATATGTTAACGCAGAAAAAAAGGTAAAGAGTGAAGACGCATTGATGATCGTGTATCAAGAAGTAGTACAAGAAAAAGAAGCTTCGATGTATAATTAAAGGTATAATTCGATTTCCAGGAAACCCAGGGACGCACGGTATGTGGGGCGTACAAATTACAGGAGAAATGTGAGGACGCCGAAGGAGATGGGAGAGGGTGGTGACAGGAAGTATTTCATGGATGACAGCCAAGGACGGACCAAATATCGAAAGGTAAATGGAATGTCCTATACCCTTCGCTTGAGATCTAAAATTCTGAATTGCTAAAATATATCTATTCCTAAAATATACGTCAGCAATATGATTAATATTTTAGCATAAATGAGACCAGTAATTCACGGGACGAATTCATCATTAATTATTGCAATAAATATCTCTTTGTAGGAATCCAAGGATTAGTAGGTGCACTTAATTGTGATTCATAAAAAACACGAATATAATATTTTGTACATATAATATATAAAAACCATTAATAATTAATATTGCAGAAAATACTAATTTTTAATAAATATCATATGGTGAATTCTTGTTAAGGTATTAGAAATAGGCTAACGATTCTCTGCAACTTTTCATTCGATTAAATATATATTAGTATATTCTATGATTATCTGCCTCCAAGATCATAACGTTAACCATTATTGAGATTTGATGATTTGATTTCGTTGTTATTCAGAAGCCTATATTAGAGCCATTGTGATAATTCATTTTGTGCCTGTCATGCATAAATCAAGCTCAAACGTATCCGCTCGTGCTTGAATATCAAATTTATTGATGAAATCACTAAATATTTCATCCTTTTCATATGTTGAATTGATACTGCATTGAATAGATCTTCTCCCTGCAGCACATACTATAGTATGTTGAGATATACGAGCACTTCCACAAAAGTATTAGATTAAGCTCTAAATTCAAACATCTCATCTCGACAGGAAGATATTTGCCGTGAAAACTTATATCTAATATCTCGGATCAGGAATTGTGTAAAAAATTCAAATCTCTGCAGACAAAATTTCCCTCACCCCTCATCCGCCGTTTGGTTCAATTTTAAACGCGTTCGTCACATAAGGCAAAAATCAAATTTCATCGCGTATCAATTTTTATCTCTCCGTAAACAAATCGGCATCCTTTTTTAGAGCGCCGCCGATGGCACCGAACTTTAACTAAATGAGCGTCCCATTGTACGCCATCATTTTCGCCGATGAATAAACTTCCTCCGCCCGTAATTTAATACCCCTTCATTATTTCCTCACAGCGGAAAACTCTAATTAATAATTCTGGCGGGCATCGCGGAAGAGCATTAAGGATGTCGCTGGAACTCACTCTTTCGTTCGATATATTTCGCGCGAGAGGCAATAACTAGCATTCTCTATTTTCTCGCCGCCGGATTTGGCCCGGCAGAGAGAGATTCCGAAAGTTTTATTTCGCCTGCTTTAAAATCATGGAATAAGTTAGGGAGAGCTATCTAACAGGGTGTCTAGTATAGGGAGGAGTTATGAAGCTCGGTTTTTGGCGGGGGTTTGAGGAATACGAAACATGGATGGGGGAGAGTTTGGGGATATTGACAGCTGACTCACACCGCCCGCTTCCCACTGCAACTCCGCGTCCAAACACGCCATTCCTCCACCCCTTCACAGCAGCACCCGGCGTTCTCACAAAGCCAAAACCTTCCCCAAACCGAATGCCTTCTGCCACGACGCAATACTGTTATTCATATGCCGCCGACACCTGCCTCTCTTAATCCAAATGTGTGAAACTAATCACTGACGGAGGATTAAAGCAGGGCTCTTGGAGAGTATTGTTGGGTCGCCCTCTTTTCTGCGGAGGATTAATGGGAGAAAACAAACAGATTTGGATCTTTATCTATGACCCTCGATGTTTTATTGGGGAATAATCCATTGAGTTATGCCGTGAATTAAGTGCAATAAGACATGCTTTTCAAAGGTGATGGAACGAATGGAAGCCCGAATCGCAAGCTGTCACATGCAAATGTCTTGGAGTTACAATAGGTTATCCTAAAATGATTGGGCAGGTTACTGTTTCGAGCAATGTAAAAATTTTGTACGCAAAGTATAAGTCAGACTTTTGTTGTTATAATAGGCTTTAAGGATAATGTGTGATAGTTTATTTATCGAAGCTTCTTATTTTATCCGATACTAAATGAGGAAATCTTTTTAAGCGTACCGCCACACACTCTACAAGTCGTTTCCCACTTTAATCTTCTCAGCAAAACCCCCTATAAGCATTGCACATTAATATGGTAATGTCTAATAATATATTTACAATTTAATACTTTCATTTGTTAAAAATCTGCTTGTCTCCTCACATTTCTGTCGGTGAGGAAAATAAAGGAAAACGACCTATCTTGACAAGGTGCGTTTCCCGTAGAATCATCTCAAAATGTAAATATTCCTCATAAACGTAACTCTTGGTAACGGTTTTACTAAAATCCAAAGGAATTTTCGTATCACTATTTGAGCTATGAATAAGATAATCAAATTACGAGTGTAATATTGTACTCGTACATAAAAGATGGATTTATCCTTAACTTGAACCGATTGACGAAGTAAAATATTGGAAACTGCTTACTATTTGAATTGGTTAAGTCTTGATTTTGAGTCTCAGTCATTCGGCTATGTTTCGATTTTATTTATCCTTCCTAATATTATTCAATCTGTTTTTACGTTTATGATCGCAGGAATGAATAGGATCTGACTCTGACATAAATAAAAAGAGTTCATTCCGACTCTATTGGAAGAATGCTTAAGCCAACAGATAATTGGAAATTAGATTCACACCTACCTAATTATTTTCGTAATCCTTCTGCACGAGCCGATGGTCATCTCACCTTTTTTCAGACATATTGTTCGGAGATTTTATTTCGTGCCTTCCATAACGCAATTTCGTGTATCCTTTTCATACATTCTCGCGATATCTCTTTCGTTATTTGCCAAGATCTTATCGCGTTTGATGAAGAAGGACATTGAATTCGAGCTGGAGCTTATTTTCAACTGGGCGACGAACGACAGACGTGATCTCTCAGCTATTATACCCCGACAGTTTAATCGCGTCAAATAAACGGTGGAAAAATTAATCGAAGTACATTTTGAACGTATGAATTCCCTAAAAATGCGTCATTGGCCGCAGAAAAATCTAATTTGCACTGAGACAATATATTCGTTTTATTTGTGGATCATATAAGAAGAAAGTGGAGCTAAGCCAATGCTGACATAGAAGTTGGAAAAAATGTTTATGAAGACCTAATGATCCATATGTGTGCCATTATATCAGAAACTGCCAAAAATGAAGCTACAAAAATAACTACCTCTTACTGGCTATTCAGGGAAAATATGGATTATTTTCCATAGTCGTTAATAATTATAAGAAATACTAAAAGTCACAGTCTCAGGCGTTGTCTTGTGGAAATATTCCATAATGAGCAAGAACAATTTGTACTTTTTCCGCAAATTATAATTTGTGGAAAAAGTACAAATTGTTCTTGCTCATTATTGAATACTAAAAGGATGATTTCACTTTTGAATTAAGGGAACGAAGGGTTATGATGTGAAATACCATGTATAGCGATGCTTTTGGCATAGAAATTAAAGTTCAATGGAATAGGATAAATTTTCATTTATCAAATCAAAACATTTTCTTTGTGACATATTTAAAGAATGCTGATATTAAAAATTATGTCGATAAATCAATCTTTCAGTGATTCTGTCATGTAAGAGGTAAAATGAAGGCAATGTAGAGCAATGGATGATTTATTTTTACGGATGAAAAGGCGAAAGGAATGCATTTTCAAGTGAAGAAAATCCAGCCCGTATCAATATCTATGATAAGTAGCCAAAAATATTTCCTACCATGAATGAGTAAGCTTGAAAGATTTTTATATAATACTTGTGTTTATTCAGTAGTAATGCCCCTATTCGTTGTAGTGAAATCTTGTGGCTGCAAAAGGCTGTCAACTACTTCATTAAGAACGCAATGAAGTAAATATTTTTCTCTTGAAGGCATAAAGTGATACCATTTACGAGATACTCTGAAAGAGAAATTTCGGTCAATGAAGCTATTCGCCTTTTCTGGACTCTGAAAACCTGTATTAAGCATTCATCAAAACAAATTTAGTTAAAGCTCTCAAATTCCTCGAGTAAATAAAGAATTTAAAGTTTCTATCGCCTATTTAACGCTGCCTATTAACATTTGCCAATTAGAGAGAGTAGTGCTTCCTCGCAGTAAAACCTATATTTAGCGTTTTAGGTTCTCCTGGAAAGTCGTATTTCGAATTAGGAAGACTTCAGCGAGTAGAAGTCCACAAGCAGCATTTATCCACGTTATTTTTACATCTTCGTTATCCGAAGCATACGGGTCAGGTATGCTCTAGCAGAATCAAATTCATACACCATTCATCTTTAAAAAAATTGAAAGAGTTGTTATCAATATTAGAGGATATTGATTTGTATAGACTTTTTCCGTCGCATTGGTGTATTAATTTTATTAAATGCATAACAAAGCTTCGATATCGAGCGACCTCCATAACATATTCAGAAATGCATATTGCGCTTCAATAAATATCATCAGTCGTCAAACAATGGAAAACAGCGATTCGAAATTAAATTACTCCAAGAGTTCTTCAATAATTTCCTATTACGGTGAAATATTTGACCATTCATTCATCATCGTTAACGAATAAAAAGATCGGACCAACGCTTCCATGACACCGGATAGTCATGCATCCATTTTGAATATTAATCATTTTGATTCGGCGAAGGAAATTGAGCAACTGATTTCTATTCATATAACATATACGTCGTATAGATTATTGATAGGGAATGTTTACGAATTTGCTTTGACTCCACTTCTTCGTTCATAATTTATTGTGCGCATATGTTTCCTTAATGATACCGGATTTCATTTCGCAAGCCCTTTACCAATTATTCTCCCTTTACACACACCAAGTTATTTATAAAACGTTCAGGAAAACAATCAATTTATCATTTCACCAATCTATTGGAAATCCCATCCATCTATAAGAAATCTATCAATTTATCATCATTTCGTTATTTCTCATTCCGATTTGTGGCACATTAATGCTCCACTTTTCCTTATCCACTCCCCATCCAAGATTTCCTGTGCCTTTGGGATGCGTTTCATTATCTATTTCTACCTTAATTATTATGATTCATAATTCAGTGATCCAAACCTGAGGTAACAGATACTTCCAAATCGTTTTAGATAACTCTCTTCAGGAAATTAAACGGGTAATTGCTTCGGTTAATCGGTTTTTCTTTATTTTACATAATCCTTTAGGAAGAAACCGCTTATTGATAATTTTTATTGGGCTAAAAGCATAGAAATCTCTCTTTGGCATACACTACGTCTAACCGTTGAAATTGTTTGCATGAAATTTTAATCTGCAATCCAAAATTATAATACAACCAACTTTGGTCACCCTTCTTCGCAGTAAGATACTTCGTATTATTTTTAATATGAACCAGGTTGATAAATTCAGGGATGTATAATACAAAAATCAAAATGTAACTCTTACAGTGTCAGTGTTGTGAAGGGCATATAGAGTTGATTTAAAATCTATTTGCACCTATTTTATGCAGATGCAATTAGGTCTATTGCTGTGTAAAAGTATTTCATGAAATTTTACACAAAATATTTCTGGTGAGATATCATCATAATATCCCCCATAAAGAGGATATTTCTTTTTCGTTTGCTGTTTTTGGATTTCAGTTTCATATACAATAGAAATTTGATTTTGACAAAGTGATACTATTTATCAGCGTAACTGCTGCTCTCTTTTCAAATGATATCAGATGTTGAGGATATATAATTAGATTGTTGATAGCGGGTTAAGCAATGAAAAATGTTTATATTCTAATCAAATTTTCTTCGGTTAGCAAGTCAATCGGTTACTTAGCACAGTAGTAACCGAGAACCCTGTTTTAAAAATATACATATTTTTACCCTATTCGCAATACGGTTCGGTCGATTCTCCCTCGATCTCTCAATTGTCGAAAAACTTCCCTCGCGAAAATATTCCCTTCCTTTCCCTCTTCGCTTTAGGGATTTCGCTCGTCCCTCATGATCCCTCAAGTGGTTTAATCTATTCTCTTTCATTTCCGCCTTTCAGCGCTTCCCTCTCCATTTTCCCATCCAATCCTCCACTTGTGGATGTCAATACTGCTTTCCCGTCTTTCTCTTTTGGCACCATACATTTCTTCCTTTCCCTGCTTCATCATTCAATCCAACATCCCTTCCACATCGCCCTTTCCCTTTCTCATCCTTTTATTCTAAGGGGTTCTTTCAAGATGAGAATCGCCTCGGGAATTTTCTGTTCGATGTCTTGACTCGTTAATACCTCGTGATGATCGGACGGTTTCTATTTAAACTTCCATTTTGAAGTCCCCTATCTATATATATTTGGAAGAGGCCAAATATCAATGTGAGTATCGTGGTAGACTAGGGGAAGCTTTGTTTGCAGACAGAACTATTATAGAATTATAGAAGATGAGAATGAATATTTTCATCTGTAAGCAGATGAGGATTTTCATTTGGGAATTATTTCGCTCATGAGAAGTGATGTAGTGAAGTAATTTAAACTTTCAACGATACAAAGAAAATTTACATTCTTACAGGTGACTGATTCCGTGACAGGTGACAGATTTGATTCCCTTCGGAAATCGAATCCGGGGCCTCTTTCACCTAGGTAAACGCACTACCGAATTGTCTATTTGGAAGCCTGGCCTCGCTTCTCTCTCCTCGCTGTTTTCAGTGTAATTTTCCCTTAATTTAAGATTTCCTAGCCTCTATATCGGCTCATTCATGCAGCTTCATATCTTCATATAATATACTTAGAATTTGAAGGGTTCTTGTTCGTCCATTAAAACATGAAGGTAGTAACGGTAATATGAAAGTTGCACAGCTCGACAACTGAAAGATTTTTTTTATTTTCACATAGGTTTCTTTTATAAAAAAATTCTGGGTAGATACAAAGGCTGTTTCAGATTATGGCAACTTTTGGCAAAGTGGGGCATAATTATATGAAATCGGTTACATAGGATTACGCTATTTCGTTAACGAAGGAGGCTCCCCTGTTCACAGAGGTCGGCAAATAATCCATGTATTCCTTTAATTTACCAAGCTCAAGAAATTAATTTGTTATATGTTTGTCCTACGAAAAAATTTTTGTAAAGTTTGTATTCGAAACTGATTCTTCTTGCAGTCTTGTGACTATTGGGATTAAAAGAAAGAATTGATTTACAGCCGCTTTATCACTTAGATTTATGTTCGGTTTCATTTTTGTATAGGTAGGATACCTTTCAAAATCTGAGAGCTAGAAATTAGAATTAGAAGCCACTTTAAAAGATCTTTGTTTTCTCATGAGTAATTCATCCGTATCGGATAGTATTATATGATGATTGTGTTGTTTTAGAGCACCTTACAGGAAATTATGTATTTTTACAAATTTCAAGTTTTTATATCTATTTCATATTTTTAGAGACAAAATAGAAGCAAAATTACCTACGGCCAAACAATGTATGTTTACGCAACCTATTTCTTTATGCAATTGCAAATTCGAACTTCGAAGAAGATTCGACTTGGACAGAGGCTCAACTTTTTTCTCCGCCTTTCTGCCTTCTTATACGCCTCCATATAATGCATGCGCTACATATCGAGAACGAAATCTCGCGACTTCTCCTTTTTATGATCCCTCCTCGATATTTCACATCTCTTCACCCTTCATTTCCCTCTCTGGCGATACACTTTCGCAGTAAACTTTCCCCTTTTATTCCGCGTGCATAAAGTCTACATCGTCTGAGCGATTCCATATTTTGCCCATATATTTACCTTGAGCCATCCATATGTGTATATCCGACTGCCTCGCGATCCTATCCCGGCTCCATTCCAATCCGTGTCCTTCCTCCTCTAATACATCCTTTATTCCTTTTTCCAATAACCGCCGCCCGTCCTTTTTCCCCTGGAAATCACCCCCCCCTTTCAACCAAATCCCCCCCATGCCTCATTCCCCATTCGACCTTTCCTACTCGACCTCCTCATATCTCATCTCGCCACCTCCCTCCCCCTCCTTGGCTATCCTTAGATCTTCCCATCATCCCCAACCTCTCACCCTTTTCGCAAACGCTCATAAATCCAATGCCCCTTTTTCTTTTCCCGTCCCACCCTTCCCTCTTATGAAACCTCACCCGCCGGGCACCCAGAGAGAGAAGGAAAGGTTGCCGAGCGCCGCCCGGTAAATTCTTTTCCGCGGGTGTAAGCGACGCGGGGTACTTTGTCCGGTCGAATAAAACCCTGTACCAAAGTAGGTGAGCCCTTCTCCGTGGGGGATGACTTAAGAGGTGCAGGAGACGTCGGTGCACACGAAACGGACTTTGGGGGCGATCGAGCCACTTTCATTATTCTTTTTTCCCCCTCTCTGTTCCCTTTGATTCCCCAGCAATCCTCTTTCTTGTGCACGCACCCTCGCGGCCCTCCGCACTCTCCCCTATCTTTATTCCGGTACCGCCCCTCATCCCCCATCGCTTTGCCCATTGTCATCTTTCTTCTCCGGCACCCCATTCGTCTTATTGTTTCTTCACGACGTATCCATCCGCGACGATGCTCCCATAAGCGTGTGCGTGCTCTTTCGGAAGGAGGCCGCGAGGCCCCTCAGATCTTCGGCGCATTTTTTATACATCTGGTTCCCGGAAGGGTGGGAGGATTCATATTTTCCGGAGAGGACAAGACGGTTCGAGATTTACGGAAGGAGGCCGTTCATTTTCTTAGGACTGCGGCGACGTCTGCTCTTTCTTCGGGCGCTCGAGGTTATCGAGAAGCTTCTTCTGCAGGCCGCGAAAGGCGCTATTTTGCTCGAGTTTAGGTGGAGTTGCCTTCTCGTTTAATTCGGGGACTGTCCCCTATTTTGGCACCAAACGGTGTTCCGGTGTATAGCGGCGTGCTTCCGAAGTTGAATTGATTAAATCCAGGAAATGAAGAATTAGATCGTACTTTTTCCTCATACGTGGCACTTTATGTAGAAAAAGTACGATTTACTCCATTCCACATTTCCTACGATGGATTTCCACCACATCTCGCCGGGCTCTGTGAATTTTATTTTTGACTAAATCCAACTGTATATTATTTATTCGGTTCGGAGAATGATATGAATTTTTTATTTCATTCTTATTCTGGGTGAATGATATTAATACGGAGTCACACACTGAACTGATTACAAAGTTAAAGGGTTGATTGTTTTCTCTGTCTATTCTAACCAATTTTAAACAATGATATACACAGTTTGAGACAAAGTAAGAATCCCATTCTACGCCAAGAATTCCGGAACGGGAACTTCATGGTATGCTAATTATGACTTAAACCTTATATTTCAAACTATGATACCGATTCGTAAATTAGTTCCCTCAGACATATGCAAACAAAAGATCGCAATGGGCACTTAGATTACAGAGCTGCGACATTATTGCTTAACAAGAATATATATAGCAGAATTATCCATTAGATCCCAATATATAATACAAAATTAGGAATATCACCAAGGGATTCATGAAAAATAGAGCTGAAGTGTTTCAAATTTATCAGGAAATGTTGGGCGCAGGAAAAATCGGGCGGCGAATGAAATAAGTATAGGCCAGGCGTTAAGTAAAGAATGAATAGTAATTTGAACATTAGGGTAAATGGAAATTTTTACGACCTTAAGTGTTTAGACTTTCTTTAATTAATTTCTTATTAAAACCTCTCGTTGTTACTGCAGAGTTTTTTAATTTATCTCGTGCATTCAAAATTTAAATAAGTCAACTCTCTGAAGACCCACACGTTTCAGCTCACATTTTTTACGTATATACAACGATATACCTTTCAGGTATCCTACACGACGCCTTCCGAGTATTAAAAATGGCCCCGAGTGAAATAAATGAATATCCGCTGAGATACTCCTAACATTAAACAATTTCCCACGCCTTCCCTTTTTCATCCAAAGACAGTTAAAACGCAAGTGAATACACAGCAATTGACGCATTTTATGCGACTTTTGATGGAAGACTTCTTTTTTCTCAAAGAAGTCCTTAGTTTTGTTTTCCTGTGTATACTCCTTGTTCCTGGAGTATCCAAAGAGTTTCAGGGGCATCTGAGCCGCCTACGTACTCAGAATTATCTTTCAATTAAAAGTTTCTGCTTGGCCGTTTCGTTCTCAACCCCAGAGGAAAATTAGTCTTCTTGCGCTAAAAACGAGAGATTTTTACGGGCTCTTCTGTTAAAAATTTATTAATCTCAAGGCTTCCTTATGCTTGAGACCTAGTTTATTTGACCTAGATCTCTCCAAGCTTAAGAGTTTAATTTTAAAAAAGGGAACTCGTAAAAGGTATTTAATGTAGCGAGTGTATATGAGGAGTACCATCTCAAGAGCAGTTTAGCGATTTCTAACGGGGGAGCACTCTCGAATAAAATGTTTAATAAGTTGGGAAAAATTAAATACGTCACACTCTTTGAAATTTGGATACAGCCAGAGGGCAGATGAGAAACTCTGAACCATTTTTGGAACGAGAAGTATCTCGCAAAAAATTTGAGACATTTTCCCAAATTTGCACGGTAATGGGAATAATTAGTCTGGTGCAGCAGAGGTAATATGTGAAATATTTATAGTACATGGAGGAAATGGCCATTAATCTTCATAAATTATGAAAACAAGCTCTTACATGGCGTGTTCGAGTCGTGAACGAGATATTAGCAGAGACGAATAAGTCTGGCATGACCGATAATTATCGTCCTCTTTCATTTCCATTTAAATCAGAAAACTGCTAAAGAAATTTGATTTACACGAAAAAATGTATATTCAAGGTATTTTTCCATTTTGTTTGCGAGAATTGTACACCCTACATCATTTTTAATTTTGTTTTTACGGCTGAATATTACCACTTAAATTTGAAAACCATTTCAATTTTCGTGAAATTAACATTTGAAGTTAAATCTTAAAATATATGAGGATTTTCAGTGATAAAGGCTGATCATAAGGTGTATATGAGATCCTTTTTCTGTCAGTAAATCGTGGCAATTCCATCAAACGTGTCCCGAAAGAATCTTTAATTACTGTAAATGAGTTAGTATTGGAAAGAATCAGGACCATTTATTACACGGTGACTTTATGTCGCGAGAAATCGAAATCAAAATTGATGGCCAAACTTTGATTAAATTTTTCGATAGTTAAAACAGTAGATAAAGATTCAACAAAATATGAAAAAAACATAAGATTTTTTTAACATTACTGATGTTCCTTTTACAGTGGTTAATAAAGAAATTGCTCCTTTCTTATACTAAAGAAACGTTATCGATTCAAATATGATACCATCCAAATGATTTAATTGAAAATTTTCATTCGTGCGGCAATAACTTTAATCGGGATAAATTATACATGCTGACGATAGTGACAGGAAGTAATTTTCGAAATAGGAATGTTTCGAAGTAAACGAGACTTTTTTTGGTGTTTTATCTTTAAAGCAATCTGCTGTAATATAAATAAAATTACGAAAGATTTGTTTTATCCCGGAGATACGTAACTCAAACATACAATCATTCCATTCCCTCCTTTCTGAACCGTGCCTAGGGTATAACGGATTCAAATGGGTCGGAAGAAGACTGCACGGTTAAAGCACGAAGACGGATTTACCTTTCACTACTGCGTCCTCCGGACCCATCTTTCCTTCGTATCTTCGCATCCTCAATCCTTTGTGCACATACACAATCGCCCGGCAAATAAACAATCCCTTTCCTCTCCGTTTACACAGAGGATTTCCAGAGACATATTCGAATAGCGTTTTTGTAATCCCGTCACACTTTAACGGCTAAATAAATTGTATTTCCCTTTTCTTCCGGGTTTTCAAAACAGAAGGGACCGAATCGGCGTCCAATCTGTTAAAGTAAAATAATGTTATCGGGAGCTTTCGTCTCCTTTTTTCGAGATTGTTATTGCATTTTGAGGGGATTTTAGTGAGCTCTACGTGAGCTATAAAAATATTGCGATGAAATCCCTTACTGCACTTTTAACGTAAATCTTTCAAAAATTTTTTAATAGGTTCTATTTAGATTTATATAACTAGAGAATAGGTGTGGGTCTTCGGTAATGTATTTGTTTTTCCAGTATCTTTCTAACAACAGTAGAGTACTATTCCTGATCAGGATGAATTGCGGGTTCCAATATGCTATATCTGTATCGTTTTAGTTTTCATTGAAAATCAAAAATAATATCATTTGGTAAAATTGGCTGTTAGTTCCAGTCATAAATGAGGCGAATAAAAAGGGGTGATGCAGATTTGATCATCAATGAATTGCATCTCAGTAATGATGACTATAAAACATTGATGATTTCAATATTGGAATGATCAGAATACAGGTTCCTTAACTTTAGGAGACTAAAGATCCTCAGTTTCTATTTTGTTGCAGATGCAATTAATTTTGATTTGCTATTAATATGATTTGAACGCTTTAATTAACTAGGATATAAACAAATTTACAGAAAATAGCGAGGTTGAACACTACATAAATTAAGAAAGATATTTAACCGCAGAACCCATTTAAATTATTAAGTATCATTGGAATAGAGTACAAAAACTTCGAACATTTTGCAGGAATAAGATCAGGTTCCTTATTTTCACATTGATAACTACGGATTTGGTATGAAAAAAGATATAGAAGAGAACTTAGTAAGCTTAGGATGAATAAAAATATCGAAAATATATTTGCATCACTGGCTTGCGGTGAACTACTTTTTAACGTTGTACGTATTGTCAGATTTCGGAGGTTTTTCTATTCGCAGTTTTTGAGTTTGCCTCACTGCAGAGGTGAGTTTTTCCTCAATACATACTACTTAGTATACAATAGCAGTAAAGGTTTCCTGCTTTCATCAACTTAAAATAGGTATCCACTTCTTCACGAATCATTGATCTTGAGTTACGTATAAAGAGAGTCTCAACCTCTCAAACATAAAAAACCCTTCTAATTTTCCGTAACCCATATCTCGATATTTAGCCCATCCTTTGTGCATCACGGCAAAGAAAGAGCGGATCGGCGTGATTGAAAAGGAACACAAACGTGACCTTTCTTCCCGCTGCAAAGGCCCCCTTAAAACCCACCACTACGTCCTCGAGAGCTTTTCCTTCTCCCTTCCAGCGTAACGTGCGTAATGCCCGCAATTCGGACGGCAAATTCACGTCTTTCCCTCCAATCCCGAAACCTAATCGAAAATCCCTCTCTATCCCTTCCTTTCCGTATCCTTTCCAGGCGGGCTCCTGCCCATACCCAACACACACTTCTTCAATCGCCATTCACCTTGGAATACACACACGTACACGCACACGCGTTTCCTTCCTTCGCACCCTCCTCCACTTTACCCTCTCGAAAAAAGAGCCCCTTTCCTAGGGGCCGTGATTCATACCCTGCTTCTTAGGCATTCCTCGCACAGGAACCGAGCCATTTCGCCTCCATCCACCGACATCCTCACTTCCATCTCCTCGTCCCCTTCCGCCGGAAAAAAATCCTCCTCTCCTTCCTTCTCGTCTAGGAGGGATTTAGGAAATGCAAAGAGTGGACCCTATGAGATTCCTCCCACCGGAGTGCCAACCGAGAATTAATATATGCGTAACACTTGAAAACGTCTCGGGTTTCCTTCGATATCCAGCTGGGTTTCTTCGCGATTTATAGTTCGAATTATGTATCGGGGACGTGATGCAGTAGAAAAGGCCGATGCAAGTTATGCATCTCGACACCTTTTGATATTCAAATGAGCCGAAGAATTGTTTGTTGCCGGACGTGTCATATTTTATTGCCGTGTGAGGATAGGATTTACCGCTGAAATATTTCGTTGTAATTACATTATACTATTTTGTAGCTGTTTATTTGTAGGAAATCTTTCCGAATGACCGGTTGCCTTGGAGTCATTTAAAATTTATGTGACATGTTTTTTCTCTCTATTTATCGACGAAATATGTACGGCGTTGTACTTATATCTAGCAGCAATTTATGTTGGGTTATGTTAAAAAACATTAATTTGAGTATGTGATACCCTGTAAACATTCCGTAAAACGTAACTAGATACATAGCATAAGAGGTAGGAGGCTGATGCTATTGGGTGACTAGATAGAAGCAGTCTTTTGCTTTTATCATCTTAACAATTTTTAAGTTTCGTAAACTAAAATATATATTGATTTTAAAAATTTAATGGTAATTTGATTAATATTAAAAATTCCACGGTTAAAAATATTAATAATTTGATCATTCAATATTTCATTGATCTGAAAGTATTTATCCACGTTTGAAGAAGTTCTGTAAATGTTGATACCCTGAAAAATAATAATCCACTGCCAGGAGATTTTTCTTTGAATCCCCTAATATTACTGAATTCGGTGAAAAGCAATCAGAAAAGCAACACAGACAAATACATTAAGTCATCAAAGCAAAAATTGAATACGATTCTGCTACTTGGAAAAGAGAATTTGAAACAGTAGAAAGAGGAGTACGAATTGTGTTCAAGAAGTAACCCATTTCTTCCATTCCACATCGAAAAAGTTCTCTATTTATTAAGGAGCGAGTTTTAATGACAAGCAATAAATGCAGACATACTCCTCCGCTCGAGATAAAATAGGATCCTCCGAGCAGTAGGTTGCAACCACTTCGTGCCGAGCATGCAAAGACATTTAGATGGCCACGACTTTCCTGGAATTTTTAGCATGCGCCAAGGAGAGTACTTGGAATAGATGCGATTCTTGAATAGCCGCATCCGTAATGTCACTCTAAAGGTCTCCTACCCTAGACTCCCGGTACCGAGGCTATCCTGAGAAACGTCTCATGGGAATGGTATTAAACCCTAGCATTTGCAAATAATTCCTCAAATGCCAGCGACGGAAGAAAATGCTGCATGAAAAGACGAGTTACATTTCATCGTATTATCTTATGCACTGTTTGTCTTGGAAATTCCGCGAATAATCCTCCACGGAGCGTAAATAAAAGCCTTGGAACTTGTTCAAATATTTGAAAAATGGATGAAATACTCTTTCGAAGCTAGGAGAGGGCCATGAGACGTTTTTGGAGGACAGTAACTTTGATACGTAAGTTTCTGCCTGGTGTAGTATATGTGACCTTTAGCGAATACGCCGGAAACGTATTAGGGCTGGTGGAATTTTTTTAATACACGATGATTGGTAGTGTGAAATTCTACTAAACCAAACCTGGCTAATCGGATTGCTATCCAGCAATTATTGCCTAGGAATATAGTGTCGACCACGGTTGTCCCTTAAAATCCTAAAATATCACATCCTGCTACGTATACGTCGACAAGTGTGCAACGTATTTTCCCGTTACCTACGGCTGGAGTAGGCAGACTTAGAGCTCTGCTGGTAACAATGAGATATATATTTATATTTGTATTGGAAGATTGATCTGACTGCTTCGAAAATACTATGCGTTTACTTAGAATTTAGGAATCGAGAAAGATATACAACTCATGTTACTTGCCTTTCTTGATAGATGAAATGAAATTTTTTGCACTTCTATTTTTCTAAAATACTATAATAAACAAATCAAAGATTGAAATGAAATAAAGTAAAAACTATTCGCAAAATCATCTCTGATAATTTTTGTAATGAAAAACCGGCTTTAAGTCGGTATATATCGATCAAAATCGTTTTAATATTATAGACGACCTCATCTGTGGATATACAAAGTGACTCTTTTGATAAAGAAGCATTTTCGTAATGAAAAACAGGAATTGTATCTATAAACATCGATTGGAATCGATTCAATATAAAAGGAAATACAAAATTAATGAAATATTGATTTCAACGGGGAAAGAGTTATATCTGATAACTTTGGTTCCCAAAGTATATTCGTTGGTCGAAAACTTAGTCAGCCGTCTTGTCCCCTTTAAGTTACCAAGTTACCGAGAACACTGTGATAAATAATAATTTTCATTTCTGTAGTAAGGAATAATTGCCAGCAACCTTCTTAAAATTTCAAAGCATTCGTTAATCGAATCCTCCTTCCTTGACAGATTCCAAGAAATATCGAAATGGGCCTTCGTTAGTGAAGGATTCTCTGCATTGTCTTCCAAATTTTTGGACCGATTCCATTGGTGTGACATAAGAAAAAAACTTATAGTAGATCTCCATCCCCTCTTTTTGTGAGGCACAGCTCCTGAGGCTATACGTCAATTTACATCACAATGAAACTCGTATACAACATTCCAATATTCATTTATATCGTATGAACATCCTTCAGCTACCCCTTCCACCGCGAGCCATTCATGCATCATCGGCTCTTCCCTTAAATCATCGGTCGATGCCATATCAGAGTCATCCCCCGCCAACTCTTTTTTCGGCCACTTCTCCCATCTTGCAATCATTCTGTAAAGCCTCTTCTCCCACTATTTTCTCATTTTATCGAATTCCTTTTGGGAAATACGCGAATCAGTCTGAGTTGCTGCGCCGCTATCCTCTATATCTCCCTCATTTTCTCATCTCTTTCTCTCTCTCTCGGGAATAAATCCGTACCACTTAAGTGATGGCTCTGCAGGGAGTTTTCGCCGTTCTTGATTTTCGGATGCGAGTGGATGGAAGCGCCGATACTGATGGCGTGGGCGTTTGTTTTTAATCCTCTGATAAATGCTAAGGATCGCGGCAAACAAGATATGACCATATTTTGACTGGTATTATCGTACATCCTGAAATAGCTTGTTTTCAAACAAAACCTATTAGATAACATCCCTGCCTACTCGTCGATTCCCTGGAAACCAAGTGCAGGAATCCTACGCGCATTCACGTGTTTGTATTAGCTATATATAGCTCATGATTTAACAACTAAACTAGGGAAGCCAAACCACATGAATGTAAATAGCGTTCTATACGCTTCACACATGAATGTGTTATGATATTAATCTGGTTTTACGGTGCGTAGAGCGTAGTTTTACTGATTTTTCCCCGAAATAAATTAACTCTTAGGATGAAACGTTTAAACACCGAGTACATGGGTTTCTTTCAGCTGCGATCTATTTCTCTTTGTAATGATTCTTAGTTAATTTATTAAGCTTTACGTTAAAAAAATAGTGCTAAGTGACTGAAATCGCTTTGTACAGTTTTAGTGTTTGTCTATAATAAATGCTACGACTCACAAAATCATAATTAAACATCGTGCAGGGCTAATACAACAGGAAAACCAATTAGCTACTTTTATAGCATCATATTATGAAGGCATCAATCAATTCTCTTACTCATTTGTAATGTATGTATTGGAAAATTTTTGTTGAAGTTGTGATATTAAAAATGTGCAATATTTATATTACGTAACTCTTTTTACCACTCGTGTAATTTCATCTCACATTCTCTAAAACTTTCCTTCACCATCCCCCACGCAAAATACTGGTTTTATTATTCGTGGAATTCTAAGGTGCGCAGTCCCCGCGAGTTACAGGGGTCCTTGGAAGATTCATTCTTTTCTCATAATCCAGTTCTGGAAATTCATAGCAGTACTATATATGAGCATTCCGTATTAAATTGAAGCATAAAAAGTAAAAATTTTTCATCAAAAGATGTATTTCCTACATGGAAATGGAATTTTTTTTCTACACTATACAGTACATCAGCACGAGGCTGTTCACACAAATGAGAAGTTCTGTCAGAATAAAATAGAATCTATGGAGGCGGCTGAAGTATAGTTGAAATCTATGGCAAAGAGATTATTGGAAGGAGATTTTAGTTTGAATTTACAGGGCTGAGGATTGCAGAATATACGGCTATAACATTACCTCATTCTTAAGGAAGAACTAAACTAGATAGTTCTTATGAGAAAGTGAAAGATACTAAAAATTACCGTTTGTTACAAATACATAAAATTTTCCTAAAAAAATTCTCTAAGGTATAATATAGAAAAGGTAAGCTTACCTCTTTCCGAACCATAAGCTGATATCTCAGCTTTTTTTACACAAATACACAATCTCTATCAACAGAATGCAATTTCTGTAATAATTTACATCGGTTGATATCTTGTCAATTTAAAATAGCGATTGAAGCTGGGATTTACAATTCTCATTCTCTAATAGTTATCAGAGAAAGAAATTTTTAGAAGTATTTATCATATGCACAATCCGAGTAGCACATTAGGTATTATTCTACTTGTTCCAATAAAATACACCGGGAAGAATATATACGAGGATGGTCTGAAAAGTTTCCGACCCTAGATTTTTCAGAAATTTTCAGAAAACATGTCGAAAAATGGCGAAATGTCGGAAACTTTTCAGACCACCCATGTATTTCACCAACTACGACATTTATTTCCGTTGTTGCATGCCGTTCGCATCAGGCGTATTTATTTGAGACAAGTTTCCAATTTTCTTCTTTAGCTGTGAATTTCCCAGCCCGTTTGATAAAGAAATCTTGCAGTGCTCTCACCGAATCACGTAATTCCCTTTATTCATAAGCTTGCAATCTATCACTGCTCATACTGTTAATTTAGAGAAGTATTTTTTCTTATTTAGAAAAAACCTGTTAGAAAGAGGTTGAACAGTTTTATGGCATGAAAAATTTTTATTCAATTTTAGTGATTGTCGCATTATATCGCTCACATACAGAAACTGATAAATACAGACATTGCCCCTGAATTGGAACAATTACGTCTGTGTGAAAGGAGCAAATGCTGAGGTACATTGCTATAATAGGCCCTAAATGCGCCCCGTTGGTCGAAGCCCGATTCATACGGATTTCCTTGACACATTCTCTCTTCACCGTTGAGTCAGTCGGACGCGTCCCGTCATCTTCCCGTAGAGAAGGAAGGAAGGGACGGCAATGAGTCTCTAAGATGGAGCTTCTGAGAGGGAGAAATGGCAGGGGATGAAGGGTGACGTTGTTTGCGAGGGAGGGCTTCCTAGAGGAAACGCCGATGCCCTTCCATTCTAAGTACAAGGTTGACTGAACCGAAAATTCATGGCCCTGAGGCGTTCTCCTCGAGGGCTACGGACTCATTTCTTCGGAAATCTATATACGTACTTCGTTTCTTCCTTGGCCCCTTCTTCCTAGAACGCACTAATACCTTGACGGATGTGAGTTTTCTAGTCTCGAATAGCTCTCGTGAGGAGGGGAATTATTTATTGGGAGGGGCACTTTTAATAGTGGCCAATATGACCGATCTTCGTCATTTTACTAGAGGATTCCACGAAATGGGGAGGTGGAGTGCATGTCCCCTAACCTAAATCTTAAGATATTAATTCTCCATGGTTTATCGCCTAGTGAGACTAAGGGTCGAAGTCGGGGATATTAAATATCGAGGGGGTATAAAATTTTGATCTGCTGTTTTTTGGGGGCGAATTTGCATGAAAATACTCATCTAGAAATTCATCTTGCATTCCACCAGGAGGGGAGGGAAGCTATGCAGGTATTAATTTAAACAAGAATGGATAATCTCAAGAAAATATTCTTATTCAATATGTATGCGTATAAGCCTATGTTTAAGAGGGGTATCAAAATCGTTGAAATTTGGTAATATGATATATTTCCAAGCAAAATTGCCGAATTACCCTCAAATAGTGTTTTTGCTATTGTTTAGGCCAATAGTACCCGCCAACTAGACACCAGAAAAACGGATATCGGTACCAGTGATTACGAGTTCGAGGCAATGATAGCTGGGCCTAGGCTAATTACGGTTTTTCAAACAAGAATGAATTGTGCCGAGTTTAAAGATAAATTTTTGATGCATTTTCCGAAAAAGTGTCATTCATAGGTTTCTAACGAAAAATCTGCTTCTCAGGAAGCCAAGCAAAGATAATCCCTAATCATTACTACAAAAAAGTAGAACCATAGAAAGCCGAAATTATTTTGTAATTTAAAAGAATGTTAACACTTTTCATAAGAATTTTCATATTCCAGAGAGTATAAATAAACGTCGTCTCAAAATTATCTTTCCGGTACATTCAATGACGCATACTATCTACTAATACAACGGAGTATTTCCAGCACAATTCTTCCCTCATACTCACAACTTGTATGAGAGAAGACATGCGGAATTAATGAACTCGGACAAATGGCATCACGAGCAATCGCATCGGAAAGATTGCCGCCAGCTCCTCGGACTTGCGCTATATTTCACAATTAATTATCCGCAAGAATCGTCCCGCGTCGACTCGATCTGATAAAGACCGATCGAGATACGCACTTAACCTGTTATTCACCCTCGATTGCCCTATTTTGCTTCCTCGGATATTTGGAGGAGTAACCACTCGGAAAAAAAAGTCCGGAGAAAAGAGACCTTCCTTTCCTTGGCGTAATACGCCTCCTCTTGACCACTAATAACGGCAACCCCATTTCCCATATTCTTTCGCCACGACACAGCCTCCCTTATCACCAATCTCCTTTTCCCTTTATCTCGGACCTCCACGTCTTTCCTTTTAAAAGCCCTCACGACTATCGTCAATCTCCCATAACCGCTTCCGAGATTGCCTCAAGCCATGCACCCCTTCTCTGCCTTAATCCTCTCCGGGGCAACATGCATTTTTTCGTTTCCGTCTCGGTGAACTGATGAGAGAAGATTGAAGGACACTCTTCCCCGAAGAATCTCCACTTTTATTGGGGAAACTAAAAGGGTGGTCTCTCTAATTCATTAAGGCGACCAAGGGGCCTCAGTAAGGCCGGCTGCTACCTTTTGATGCCCCATTTAAGTTCTGAAGTTTGCCTCTCCAAACGTGACTCGCCTCGGAACGGATTCCCGGAATCCGTTTGATTGTCCTCTTTCTCAGGAGCTGAGTGATTCGGATTATCCTGCTTGATGTGCGGCGGGGATGAGTGGGTAACTTGAAACAATTTGATCCCGTGGTGCGCTTCCGGTTCATCGTGTTTATTAGCTTCGGCGCCGTAAAGGGGTTTCGAGGGTCTTCATAGAAAGCAAACGTATTCGGGAAGATGAAAAGAAAGTTACTCAGTCTTGTCGGATTTCGATCTTGCCAGACGAAACTTCAGTGTAATCAGGGTAATAAGGTCGGTCCAGTACTTGGCGCTGAGTGTGGGGGTATCTTGAACCGTCCTTTCCATGGATGAAGACATGAAGACATCCTAATGAACTTTTTAACAGGTTTGAAGAAGAGAAGTAAAATTTTACGAAGTATTAGATAATACGTTTTCTCTAACATATACGAATTGGCTATTCTATCCAATATTTTGACGTAATTTTTAAAGGATTCACGTTTTTTATTGGTGATATGAAATAGAGGAACATGTATGGGCTTGATAAGATCTATATGTATTGTTTTTAATTTTTTTTACATTTGGATTTCATAATATTTATTTTCCTTCAGCCGGTATCCCTTTAAAGCTTTCGTTTACCATTTCTAAATATCTTAGCTGATAATAAAGGTCTTCGGGTGGTCATAAAGTTTTCTGCATTAAATAAGATTTCATGAATACCTTTAGAAAATAACTTCTCTATTAGAGATGAACAACTGAAAATTTTCGAATATATATTATTTTTTAGGCAACCTCTATAATTGACTGGGCGGTCACTCATAGCTAGGAACGGTACTATAATATATCAACGCTTTTATGTATCCCATTCTTAACACTGCCAAAAATCAGATAGCAAAGATAAGATTTGGTTTATTTTTATGCATGGAACTTTTTCCCATTGATTGTCAATTTATCTTCATGCTTTATGTGAAATTTTTGATTACTTCTCATATCCGCTGAGATGACCTGTTTTCGCTGAGCATTGGATACTGCGATTCCATTTCGCCTGTCAGCTTATACAGCTAGAATCTAATCTACTGAATATTGGGCGTATGGCCTCTCTGGAGTCTGTTTTGGGGAATGAAAACACGACATAAATATACATGATGCTGTCAGCAGTCTTTTCATTGGAACTGCATCAGTTCCGAGAGTTACAGCGGTTGCGAGATTAGTCCTTGAGAGATAGCAAATCGAGGGTAATATATACTGTTACATGGACACTGTTTTTTCTTCGCTTTCGGCTCTGGAAACAGTAATCCAGAGATCGCTCTAAGAAGAAAGGAAGAATGTTATTGAAAAGTAAAATTAGAGTATGTTATGGTACAGGGTTGAAGCCATTAGCAGTTAAAGAGGGAAAACGTGAGAAAAAGAGGAAGAAATGGGAACGCTGAATAAACAGAGGCTATATTTATTCCACATTACCTTCATTGAATTTTCACTTCGAGTTATATTATAAGCTCTACATAGTTACCTAAATAAACACATTCGTTCAGATCTTTTGGTGCTTTGCTATGGACCAACCGCCCTGTTTACATAATCGCTAGCGTTTCATCGGCGGAAAAAATTAATAATCAAATCTAGCAGGCTCATTATATATTTACCTGATTTTCCTCAGTGAAAGCATGATATCTACCACAACTTCCGAAAGTAAATATTCTTTAAACTTATTTAGCAAGTTACTCAAATACGGTCTGCTTCCTCCAACCGATTAACATCACATTTTGTTTATTTTAAATTAATCCCACAATGATCCGTAGTTGGCCAGTTATAGAGAAAGTCAATGGACAAACAGGAACACATAGCTAATCGGGTATTCCCTAATCAGGGAAAAGTAAATTGGCTGGGACTCGAACCCAGAACTTCGAGTCGCTCATCTAGCATGATCACCATTCCGTTACCGAGATAATCAAAAAGTACATGTAACCTCTGAGTAAGAAAACTTAATTCGTAAGTAGCTTCTTCAAATCCTTAAAAACATCCTCACGGCCATCGTCGGAAAAATTTCAAAGGTAATTTTTAAACAGCATCCAACTTGGTAAACCCTCTCCCATAAGGGATAGAAAACGGCAATTTTATCAAGGAAGCATCTCCGCCCTAGCTACCGTTCCAGAGCAAATTCCAAATTAGTATCCTCTCAAACCCTTTTTGCCATCTCCCCAGCCGATCCGTTTTTTGATTTCTATCTCTCATCTTTCCCCTCCTTTAATTTATCCTAGGCCCATTTCGCCCCGATTGCCCTTCTTATTCCCCCGCAACGTTTTCGCAGGGCCCAGCTGACCGGAAGGAGGAGAGAAGGGGTCAAATAGGAAGGAGTGGGATGCGGGTGGGAGGGAGTCATGGGTGAGTAATTTGAGAGGTACGCGGATCAGAGGGAAAAGCTACGAGCGATGGGAGCAGGAAGTACAAGGGAAAGAAGGATTCGGGTGGAGGGATCGCCGGGAGAGAGCAAGGGGAAGATGGGGGAGCGACACAAAATTATTAGGGCAATGGAGAAAAGAGTGGTGGCTTCGGGAATGAGATGAATTAAATATGATGGCTTAGAAGGGTATTAAGCAGGGAGTTCTTGGATTTCGGGTCGGGGGATGTATCTTTGTGTTCGCTGCCGAAAAAAATGGGCTGAAGCTTACTTTTAAAGCGTTTACGATTTCATTTTAATCTGCAAAACGCTGCGACGGTGTTCCCTAAAAATATTTTATATACATAGATCTTAACAGGCGTACATTCGTTTTAAACTTTGCGTAATCACCTTGAAATAATATTGTGGCAATAAGTTTGATTTATTTGGCACGATAGGAGACTATATAACTCGAAAAAAATGTAAAAATATCGGTTAACGCCCTATAAAACAACATTATAAGCGATTAGTATCTGAGCGTAAGTATTCTAAGATGTGTCTATTTCAAACTGTACCACGGCTCATTAGTGCTCCACGATGCACACATTCCTTTATTTAAAAAAATTAAAGTAAAATTTCGATGGTTTGCTGTAATATAAATTCTCAACTCCTAAGGTGTCGTGGAATTAAATAGTTTGGTAGACACTAGTCTACACTGTAAAAATATATTAAGTAAATTTATATTATGCCGGTCATTTGGCATTATTTTTATTTTCATTGATAACATTTTAGTGTAACACCTGCAGCAGTTTTGATTGCTAAGGAAAAACTTCTGTAAATATTCAAATCAAACACTGAGGTATGAAGGCACGCTTAATTAAGTTTATGGTGTCTATTTTATGAATTAAATAGTTAACGTGTGCGCGATTCCCTTCGACTAACTCGAAATTTGTGATGTTTTATTTGATATTCTTAATTTTTGTCCGACATTCTTTGAATGTATATTAGGGAGGCAGTAATAAGGCTCACCACAAACTTAAATCCATCAGCAACGTAACCATTAAATAAAAATATTTCTATAAGAGACGAAAGCTAAATATAAGATTCAAAAAGAATCCATAAAAGTGTTGCTGTGCGGTTTTATTACAGGAATTATTTTTAAACTCGTGATTATCAAAGTTATCCCACTTTTACAAAGAAAAAGTGTTTTTTTTTAAATCTCACATTACTAGATCACATGATATACCAAGTTCATTTTTTTTCTACAGCTTCCCTTATATCCTGGTAATGAACTCTTAATTCTTCCTTAGCTCATCTATTTACTGAATGAAATCTTTTGCTAACGCTAGTCATCTTCCCTCCCTCTTCCTTCCTCCCTCAAGTTTCGATGCTACCCTTGATCATGCATTTTCCTCTTTGATGAACCCCCTCATAATTAGCTCCTCTCTTTTGATGGACGCCAATCGGTTAATTAATCCAATATCCGATTCTTAACTTCACCAATATGCTTCGTTTTCTACTTTTTCTGTATGTTTTTCAAGGTAAACATTTCTCATAGAGTCATTGTTAGCTCTCTGCCTTAAATCGACAGAATGCATTTCACAAGCTTCTGCTCTACATTTTAACTAACTTTATCGCTAGAATAATCAGCAACTTATCAAGCGTCACTTTCGCTTTAGCAATTCTAGCCTTTAGCAAATATGCTCCTCCCGCAAGAGTACTATGTATCTGTTCCCAATTTTCGTGAAATTTTATATATTTACTATTATTATACATCAATGTGACACATCGATTACGGCACTATTTATCCTTTTATTAATTCACACTGAGTTGCCAGGAATTGATTTATATCTATGGTAAATGTTTTCTAAATCAATCTCCCTGTACTTTTTTGTTTATATGCTTCACCTGGTCTCTCCATGACGCTGGACGATTTATACCTATAACCGCACCAGAGCTGTTCCAACTGACTGTCAATGTATTCTGGTACTCGACTTTCTAAGTAGGACTATGGAGTCGGACCGCCTATTCTTCGGCTTCAACTCTACTTTATTTATCAGCAGTACACTTAAACTTCGACTCTGTCCGCCTCCCTGAAAATTAAATTTACTAAATAGATTTATTTCAGCAAACAATCTGCATGCAAAACAACGCTACTCAAAATCTTTAACAAATCCATTGAAAATCCAGTCAGAGGAATAGAACCGCATCAATTGGATTCTCAGTCACGAATGCCTACGGATCTGTCAAAGGGAGTTGCAGTCTGTAAATTTAATCCGAATCCGACTTCATACAAAGTCTATTCCAGCACCAACTCCACAGCCCTGCTTACAATCAAGCGATTCTTTTCTATTCGGTTTTATCTATCTCTCACAGTATTCCATCGCTCTCTAATTTGCATTGAATACTACGGCTTTTGACTATTTGCAGGAACACCCATTATGAATTAGCTATTAATCATATGGTCGCTATCACGTCACGCCTTCCTATTACACCTGTTCCCTCTATAAGTTTGCTTATCTGTTATTTTGCGCTTATGTGTTGCCGTCTCTCACTTGGAGAGAAATCGGTATGAAAAGCCGCTATATGCGGTAATTTCAAGTCTTTAGTTTGCCTCCATCACCATTAAGTCCCATCTAATTGTTCCGAGCTTCTGAAAAAATGGACTTGTGTCGTTATTCTTTTTTTAAAAGCGCAATTTAGGCTCTTCTCTCTATGAAGAAGCGGATAGTGGCGGGAGGTTTTTAAGTATTCATAAAGCTCTAATGGATGAATCATAAATGTTTCTGAGTCTTCGACGTTAATGGAATCTACACTTTCATTCAATATATACGCTGAGATGGAGCTTTAGAAGCATGTTGAAATTTGACGAAGAAAGGTTTAAAAGGATTCGATCATTTTTATCGAGTGGCTTTTTTCCGCTGGAATATACGGATCTACACGTAGTTAAACATATTAAGTTTTTCTACGATAAATATGAATTAATAATTTAGGTAGAAATTCTTTGAAATTTTTCTTTCGTGAGAAAAGGCTGGCAAGTAATCTTAACAAGAGTTATTTGTGACACAACCAGAAAAGTTTCTTTTTTAAAGTGTCCCAAATAATGCAGCCCCATCTCATCGAAGCTAAACAGCATATAATAGAGTAATCATTTAAAGATTTGATTCAAGTAAAACAGGTGAATCTCTCTAGAAAATCAATTTCAAGAGATATTTTCGATCACTTTTTATAACATACAGCGTAATTCATCAAAGAATTCACTAAGTGAGTATAAAGAAGTTCATAAATGAATTATAGATTTTCGAAGATCCTAATTTAATTACAATGTACCGTTGAGCTAAAACTGCTGAAGAGTTATTTGTGGCTCAAGGAAGATACTAAATTATTGGTAATGGATGGGCAGAGAATGTTACTTTTACACAATGTAAAATAATTATTAAATTTGAAAAATAGATGGTTATTAGATTCGTAACTGCAGTCAAGATTACTTTTCTTATGATGTTGTCTTTATGTTTTTATAACTCTGAGGAACAGCAGTTCTCCTGTTTGCGAAGTCTACGGAATTGAATAACATATTATTTCTGAAGTACACACGAGCACAACTTCACGAATATTTACGAGCGTGGGGTGATAATTACACGTGGCTGCCAACTCTTGGGCGTATATACTACTGCGAATATTTATATGAACGTCTCGCTATTTCGTTTTAACGCTTATTTATGTTTGTCCTTACTCACTACCTCTTTCTCGCCAAGAGTGCAAAATCGCGTAAGCTTATTTTTTCTTAAATTACACATTAATAAAAATTTTCTGTATTAAGACACGGAAAAAATAGTGCCACTCCACACATTAAATTTTAATCCGCCAGCTCTATTATCTGGCTCATTAAGACGGAACGCCGGAAGTTATTATGAATTATATAAAAATTCCTATTCTGGGGTGTTTCTCCGTGAATATCAAAGTAATACAATCCAACCAAATGTATGCAGGATGTCAGAATCTGAAAGAATTGTTTGATAGGATCAAAGCTGTAATGAGCATTATTACTTACATAACTTTTCATTCAAAATACGTCTCCATAGGGCATTTAAGCCGTTTTATAAACACGACAGTCCAGGATGAAAAGGATTCGTAATCGGCAAAGTTTACTCCGCGCAAGTCCAACAATCTTTTCCATGCGTTCGATCCATCTTGCGCACAAAGAATTAGACACGCAGAGTCACTCACTCCTCAGGCAAGGAGGATGAATAATACTCGGCAATTATGAGAGACAAGTGATATGACTAAAAAACAAATCCCATTATATTCCCGGCCGTAATCCACACCGCGCAACTTTCCTACCATTAGTCCGTCACGCCAAGCCGAAAACGGGCGTCCGACCCCGTAGTAAAAAGGGTCTCAGGGGAACGAGAGAAAAAGAGTGGAAGGGTTCCGTACAATAAAGGGTTATGAATGCCCGTTAAAGGACACACGATAAAAGAAGTCTTCCGTGACGGCTAGGATGCATCGCTCTCTAGAAGGTTAATCATGGTACCTAATTAGCCCGTGTCTAGAAAAAGAATTCATTTTCTCCAACGAGTAGAGTTGTCATGAGGACGTGAAAAATTAAGGAAGGAAAATTGTAATTTAGTGCATTATTGTATATTGTAATATTATGTATTGTTTATCATATGATATTTTTTATGATTATTAGATGAAGTTGATACGAATAATGGCAAACTATCGAATAAGTACTAGTTTAAGTTTGAAATAAACTTACTATACAGAGCACACAAAATTCTGGTCTTAGATTAGTTTTTTCTTTCAATTAAAGTAATTGAAGTTAATAGAAATATATCCATATTTTTCGCGCGATTATTTTCCAAAATAATATCAGATGAAAATGATTCCTTGCTTTCAAATGAGTCCAATACTTTACTTATTATTCCCGTTACCTATTTTTCTAAGCTATAAGATACACCAAACAAATTCATTGGATTCAATTAATAACGTAATTGTTAATAGAGAAATAATAAACTATTTTGTAAAATTTAAAGAATTATTAAACTTAGGTGAAACTGGTGGAAAAGATCAATATATGACCAAAGAATGTTTCTACGTATGAAGTTAATCCACTGACACCATAAGCTCTAACGATTATCATAGATAAAAATGATCACGGTCGTATAATTTACTAGTCGCCAAAAATTTTTATTTTAAAATATTATCCAAAATAGGATGATACTTGTATCACATTCTCAAGGCTGGAGTAGAAAAATTATGACCTTTATTGAGGTCAAACTTGGTCCGACACATCCTCCATAAAAATTTGGATTAAGGTCATTTTCAACCCCAAAAAACTTCTTTTTGTAGCGTTCCACTCATATTTCCGCGTCGAAAGAAAAGTATTACGAAAAGCTGCAATTGCGAGCAATAACGAAACTTTGCGTCCATGTTAATAAAATTTATGGATAAATTTAGGAAAAAATGAATCTTCTGTGGCACCAGGTTATTTCAGTTACTATATTTAACCCAAAATACTATAGATGAGAAAATTTTATTTAGAAACGAGTACCACCCAGATATTCTCTTAAGCCCTAATGCTGATTCTATCGAGTTTAGAGTAAAAAGCTTCACGTTAAAAAGCTTTCCTATGCCTCTGTTTTAATCTGAATATAAATCCCGCTGCTTTCTGTTTTTAGCTGCTTTCGTTGCTTTTCAAGATTAGCATAAATATCTTCACAAGCATTTCAACTACACGACTAGTCAGCTAGCGACAGCCAGAAAAACCGCCTGAAAAGGAATAACATCAATATTTGATAACTAAACTTTTGTTCACTATCGTAAGAGATTTTAGAAGCTACGAAGAATCATTAGGTAAGTTTCAACTTTCATTCGGTGAGACCATATCAAATAGTTAAGGGATGAAGTTTAATGAGGCAATTTTCCATAAAAATTTTCTTCTCTTCCTCCGCTAGACTTTTACTAAAATTACTAAAAATCTCCTAAAAAGTTTTTATAAATACTATTTTGTTGTTATTGGAGGACGTTCTTCTCGCTCTTATCGTGCGTTCAGTTTTTTTAGATTGCCTCTTAAATAAAGTCACATTCCAAGCTTAAACGTATTTAGTATTGTCTACTGAAGATTTCGATTCTTTAAAATTTCAATTAAAAAAATCTTTTTCACTGAGAATTAGAGTATACTCTCATAATATGTGATTTGTATAATTTATCATTCCCTTTATTTGGGAAAAAAGCAGTCTTGTATAATTGCATGTTGCTTTAAAACACCAGAGGTAATACGTCGAAATAATTGCCCTGTTCAATTTATAAATTATGCTAGCTTGGAGCATGGCTGCCTCATTCCTTGGTTAGCTGAAGATTTTATTAATCTTTATTATTAGTCATCTGAAGATTTTATTAAACTCAATTAATCGTTTTCACTGCTAAAACTTAAGAAAATGGCTCTCTGCACTACCAGTTCATATTATAAACTTTCCCGCAACTAGGGCATTCTAAACAAAATCAAGGGAATTCCCATAGCCGGTGTTCTCATTGTGGAATTGACTAGTCACCACATTATTTCAAATTACTTGTGAATATTTTTTGGTTGGTGTAGCTTACGATGCAGAAATAGATGGAGGCCTGAGAAGATTGATTTTGGTGTTCCTTTTACGGCACGATTTGGCCCATAGCGGTCGTGGTGCATATACCTTATTTAGCGGAATCGATACAAGTAAGATAGATTGGGTGGGGGATAGGATAGATAGGAAAAAGCGTTGAGTAAGATATAGGAGAGATGAGCCAAGGGATGAGCTTGGGCGGGGAAGGAGTGATATAGGAAAACTGAGAGAAAGAACGATTTTACTCGGAAGTTTTGTGTTGATTCGTCAAAGCGTCGCCCTCTGCCGGCTGGGGCGTAAGACAATGAATGGGGCGCCTTCTTTCAATATAGTATCCCCCCTCTTTGTGATGACCATCGGCTTTCGGGACTTCATCGGAGGGAATTCGGGTTGAGATGGGTCGTAGAACGCGCCCAATGGAAAAGGACGCACATAAGGACCAAGGGTGGAGTTAAAACAGGCGCAGCTGGACTCGATAACTCCATAGTGCGATGGCTCTTTTTTTATAAACTTTTTCCACGAGGCGTCCTCTTTTTCCCCTGCTTGGGTTTTGTTGTTCTGTCCGTTTGCGGGAACGGGAGACTGCCCTTTGTGTCCCTCTCTGAGCGCCCGTGCATGACGTACCCGGAGTTGTAGGTTGGAAAGTTTTATTTTTTTCCCCAGCTTTTTTCTATACTCCGTGCACGTGGGTGGACCTGTAACGTCCACTCGTAATCGTCCTCGTTTCTTGAATCAAAGTAATTCACGACTTGCGTCTCGGGGATTCTCTCGTGCACACAAATGACAACGACGTCTGTCTTTTGGCATGTCATGAAAGAGATCATTGCTAAGCTGGTCGACGAAGGAAATAAAGTTCGCTTATGCTTTGCTCATTTTATGCACGGCTTTTTTTGTTTCGTGGTGCAATCCGAGAGAATAATAATGCCGGTTTTAATGCGATTTGTGGAATACATTTCCAGTACGTGATGCATCCAGAAATAAAGGAACAAAATTAGAGTCATGACGTGCCGAAATAGCCAAATTAACATTGCATACATGAGGTCATGATACTACCATCCCTCCATTGCTAGGAGGAGGATGGTAGTTAGCTTGCTTATTTAGTTTTGTATAGAACTGAATTTTCTATATTTTTCTTTTTGATATACCTCTCCACCATGGTGCTAGGTTAATAAATATTGCTCTGAACAATAAAAGACATTTATTTTCCACCTCATAAAAGAAAGCAGCAATGTTAAGGTACAAGATAAATCCTCAATCGTTTCTTTACATAGATCAATCCATAAGTATTTGGAGTTAGTCGTGTTTACATTTATCCTTTCACTGGTTTAAAATTTATCCTATGATATTAAAAAATTGGTTCCCTAGCTACACACTAATATCAAGCGCAAAGTACTAATTGCATCCTAATAGTTTTTCTCTGGCAAGGATTGTTAGCTAATATCACAACTGCTGCTGTCCTGAAATTTGGAAATGTATCACTACTTAGGATTAGCTTTGTTTCACAGCCTTAAAGTTTAATAGCGCAATGAAATCTATGTTCAGTTAAAGATCCTTAAAAGTGATTAATATGGTATTTCATCGCAACATAGAGAGCAGAAATTCGTCCCATATATAATACAAATAAACAAAACGTTAGACTTACCGAAATTCTTCTCTGGTGCAAGTAATTTATCAGTTCGGCTAAGAAGATCAACGCCGATTCATTCATCCACTCATGAAGTCGTTATCACTGCGTCTGTTTCAGTCGGAATTTGCAGAACTTCGCCTCTGTAATGAAACAAAATAATCGGTTAAGCTCTTCACAAAAAACGGAAGCAGATAAAAAAATACTCTGGAATCATCTTCCTGACGCTAAATCGCGATAAAGCCAATAGCGACTGCACCAACTTTTGAATCGAGTTCAGGTTTAGAAACCGGGCAATCAATTTACGCCGAGCTGAAATAAAATTTCCCCATTGCTTCCGCGAAAACTCTTTCCGAGGATTTTAATTTTTTATCTCTTCCGCGACTCTCTCCATAGCATCCGTAAATCCCCCATGAAGTCAGATAAATAAAGCTGTTTCCGCCAATTTTCAATGGCCGGCAGCTATGTCCAATCGGCAATTCGCAGGCGGCGATGCAGTCAAGCCGGATTTCGCCAATCCGCTGCAAATTGGAGGGGATCTTTCGATCGGGTATTTACATCGGCTGAATTTTATCGCCAGAGACGAGGAGACTTTTCATAATGAACTCATCTCCATTGTCAACGTTTGCGTTTCAAAGCTCGGCCCTTATTTTTCGAATGAAATTCGATCTTTTTGAAAAATACTTCGCTAATGGAATTTTAAGGCGCTCTTAAGGGGTGGAAATATGAGAGAAAAATGCAATAAGTATTTTAAGGATTCCCTATGACAATGAAGTTTGAAAGGAGGAGGAGTTCCAAAAGAATATTTAAGCTTTAAGAATATTCCAGTATCACCTCAGTCTTTAGGAATGTCTTGCCAAAATCCAAACGATGAATGATACTTACTGTGCAAAGAAGAGCTACTAAATTAATGAAGCGATTTATGTGCTATTCTATTGTGATTGCGATCTTGCGATAAGCTTGGAATTAATAAATTGTGATATGTTAATATTAATGCATATGTTCATCCGATATACAGGATTACTCCATCATGAAAAAATATTAAATTATATTTCACATTGCTGTCACTCGTAGTAAACGCATTTTGATAGATTAAATCATTGATAGAAATTAACTAAATTTTAGCTAACATTTAATCAAAATTCATCAGCACCTTTCGTCATCATGGAGGATGTTATTTCCCGAAAAAATTCATTAGTTTAAAGGTAACCTGGGGTTTTAAAACATTTCTCTAAAGATCAAGGCCTTATGCAGATGAATAATAAGAAAAGCTTTGTAAGAATTTCTTGAGGGATTTCTCAGTCAGAAATCAAGCTCAGCCTCAATAATCTACCTTTCAACCTCCCGAAATCGCTAAGTCCTATAAAGGCGCGTAATTTTTTCTGATGTCGAAATTTAACATTTACAAACATTTAGTATGCTGATGTTAGGCAGTGAAGTTCTAGCAGGATTGGTTTGCAAGTAAACAAAATATCAGAAAAATAAATTAATGAAACAAATAAAATAAAACTTCATTCTGCTCGAGTTCTGACTGATAGACCCGAAAATCTCAATTAGTGGTTCACGTCCCAACGGTTTGGTACTCTAAATCAGTACCCTGAAATTGTTTGGAAAATAAGAATATGCTCTCAATCTTGAGCTTTTTGAAAATTTGAAACGGAAATAGTGAACAGTTCCGGAATTGGCAAAGAGTACTTCTAAAATGATTTTTAAAACCCCTTGTATAATTACCATTTGGAAACACGTCCATAAGATAAATCATTCCTTTAGTGGTGAAATTTCCGTGGGTGAGCTATATTTTCATGAGTCGTCCCTTGGATGAAAATTCGTTTGATTGAACGTCTCTTTTTTAGAAACCTTAGTAGCTGCAATAATATCACTTAGAAGAACAAATCTGTTAACCCGGTCGAAAGACGCAATTGAATCAGTAAATGAATCGTTTTCGATGCAAATAGCCATTCGTTTCAAAACAGCGACTTAATCGAGTCTGGTACCAACTACATATCCCGGGCAAATACGAATGATATTAGCTCGGTTTTACCCTTCACTCTTTCTCGGGAGGCGATTTCCCGGAGCCTAGATGGGTCTAATTATGACTCGAGATCCTCGGTGCATATAATGCGAGGATCTATTGAAGAAGCAAGCGCGCGAAGCATGCCTCGGAACCACTTGGAAACGATGGGTCTCATTTAGCATTTCCTTTTTGGTCCGACCAATGGTAGATTACTTAATGGGATTCTCGGAGATTGACGAGTGGGTCAGGGAAATATTTTTTTTTTAATCCTGGAAAAACACTCCCGTTCTCTCCTACGCCCTAAAGTGGACTTGGGAGTACCTGTTCTTCCACTTTTTCTCTTCCTCCCTCCACTCCTTCCTACCGCATTTCACCACCCTCCGCACCATCTGGTGCTTTGAGTGCTTCCATTAGGTTTTTAACTCGTTCTAAAACGGTCCGCAAGGAATTTGGCGAAAAAAGGATGCGTATGACCCACTTAGAGGGAGGGGCGATTGAGGAAGAAAAAGTGATGTGGCAGAAGGAGCGATAACAGTTTATTCAGCGGTGGGAACGGAATCCCATAGGCACCGCGAAAATAAAGGGAGATAAACATTCTAGAGGGGAAATATCCTCGAAGTATTTCATGAAATGCGAGTTTCCTCGCGGTGGAGTCGCGTGGATAACGGGAAGTTTCTGAGAAAGGATGGCGGATTAGGGTCCTTTTTCTTCCGGTAAAGAAATCTGCTCGTATCTAAGCATTGAGGAAGTTTAGAGCAGGTCATTTTCTTCCCATTACGGTGTGTTGTAGGTTTTGCGGATGCTTTCTTTGCGGGGTTTGATGAGAACGTTTCGGTCTATGAAAGCGTATAGCACTAATTCCATTGTGTTTGCAAATTCATTCGGAAGTTTCCTCGTAAAGTACTTCCTAGAGTGTTGCTACGATTAAGAGCGTTTTTGCTGAAATCTTTCGACTGCTGTGATTAACAGGAGAACTAGTTTTTAATCAGAGATTTGATAGGTTCGCAAATAGTCTAATGGCTTACTAAAGACGAGAGAATATTTTTTCAATCGTAAAATTGTAGATTGCCAAAATAACTGTCAAATGGTTTTCCAATGAATTTCCTTTCGCGGGCCTACCCTTCCCTTTCATCGAAAGAAAACTTTTTATTGATTTACGGAAAATGAAATGGAGCATCTGTGGTATCGAATCGTTTAACTAACTAAGGCGAATAACAACGTTAACGGTAATTTATTTTTATTACAATGAACAACGAAAAATTCTTTAACTACATTAATAAATAAAATCTTTATAGTATTATTCCAATTAAGTGGATTAACATTTTGATATTGTAATAATGTGCATCATTTAGTTAGATACAGGGCTCATTCGTCAGGGTAGTGTATTGCTTAAAAGCTCTGGGTGAGTTGCACGGTTACTAAACCCATTGTTTTCCAATTTATAAATTGAAATTTGAACTGGCAAGTGCTACTGTGACCTCAATTCAGAATTAATAGAAAAATTATTTCACATGGAGAAATAATGAAAATTTTGGGAGCTCAATTTCTTATAATACAGGTGATACAAAAATCGTATTCCAAATTACTAAAAAATATTGACACCACTGTTTAGTAAAGGTCTATTTTATTGGAGAAAAACTAGTTGAAAGTCCCTTGTCAGCCAAGAAAATAGGGCTCACGTCTTCAGCGGCGATCCCGGGTTCGATTCTAAGTGGAAGAAAAAATCGGAAAGCTATCATTATTAATAGGTAGGAGGTCCAAATAGTCTAGAAGAGCCTAATATGGCGGAGTCGATAGGCTGACCACATGTCACCCACTTTAAATGACGCCTAGGGTTCTTCCTTCAAAGGGATACCCGACATCGACTTCACCTTTTAGCTATGCCATTGAAGGCTTACGTATCTAAACATCTTCGCCCCTATTTATACATCTAACTCCCCTGAGGGTAAGGATGAAAGGGTATCAAGAGGGTACCGAGGCATGATGCGCCCCTTAATGCTCTATTGTTTCTTCATCCCAATTCCTTTGCTTTCCGATCTCGTTGTTTGCCTTTCCCTCGTTCTCGATATCGGATGGGCAGCCGTAGAGAAGACATAATTGCATGAGACGTACGAGGATGGGCGATAATGTGAGATGACGGCTGGATGTATAGTGCCCTCGAAAGAGATTAAGTTGTATCATGAATGAAAAGCCGACGAGGCGCGCTTTCTCCTCCTTTGACGACTGAAAAAATAAGCACTATGCGGTCGAAAAATGTCCCTCGTACTCTCTGGGATATCAATTGTCCAAAAAAGTGGAATTTATTATTTCCTTTTTTAAATATCATTTCATTTTTAAATATTATTTCCTATTTTTCTGTATCCCGCCTCAAAGTCTTTTGAAAAAAATTTCCACTCTTTTCACAAAAGTTTAAAAAAAGCGATGGTTCTAAAAATGGTTTGGCTGACGTCAAAGTCGAAAGTTGAAATTCTTGGATGCGAATTGTTTGAAGATTTCCCTGTTTCTATCGGTGGAAATGAGGGTAACAATGACACTGATGAATGATTATGAATAGGAAGTTCTAGGTGAAGTTAGAGATATCTCGCGTGTGTAATGACGATAAGGTCGTCTTAGTTAACTAGAATTGTCTTGAAAGTTTTGTCGAGGTATTTATGAAGAAACGCACATTTGCAGTAGTTTCTGTGATCTATTTCCGCATTGGTAGTTTCTTCTAAAAGGCGGAGGCCGATCTAAAAGAAGGGATGATATTTGGAGTGAACTAATACTATAGATTGATAGTTCGTATGTCTTCTGAAAACTAATTTCATCAAAATACTAGCGGAAATGGAGATTCTGACTGACACATTTTCAGTTACTGAAAAAACAAAGGTCGATCTCAAAATGAACAAGTGGTAAGGATACACGACTAAAAAGATAAAAGATAATAGATCTCCCAGCTTTAAGAAGTCTTAATGACCTTTGGAAATTTCTAGGTTTGAACGAGGATTTAAATAAATAAGGAGTAAAATATTAGTAATAATTTAGTATCTAAAAATAATATTATAGTAAATTTTAAGAAATTAATTTAAATAACAATTTAAAAAAACAATATAATAGCGAGAACTTTTTGATTTTTGTATTCTTTAATTCGATGGTAAAAAATTAATATTTATAATTCAAGATTGCTCGATTTTCAAATGAAGGCGTGGTGTAACTAATTAGATATAATTTGACCATGCAAATGAAAATGAATTTTTTCCACATATTAAATTTGCTATTACTTAGTATGATATAAAAACCCTTTAAAAAAATACAAGTTCTTATTCCTCCTTTGAGTTTCCCTTAAGAAGATCATTTTTAATTGTTCCGTGGAGAGTCCTATCTCTGAACTACATGGTTGTTTATCCCTTCTCTAACAATGTACTGTACTGCTAAAAAAAAGAAAAGGAAAAGAAAGGGATGGGGAGAGAAAAACGTGTGTGCATCAGACCGGAAATCTTTGCGTCATCTTAAGAGGAGATTGGTCACTGGCATTTCCAGTTGACCGAAAGACTTGCCACTACTCGGAACAACTATTACAGTAACGTTATGAAAGTTTCCCTTCCGATAGGATGTTTCTTAATTCCGCTGTTTTCTGGAAAGGAAGGGAGTGCCCCTTTTCCACCCAAGTTATCACATATCTACCGTTCTTCCCTCTGTTTTCTTTATCTCCCCGTCCCATAAAATCCCCTCTCCTAAGGGGGATTCCTAGACAGTAATATCCTTTGAGGTGGAAGGATATTTTTTCGTCAGAAGTGGTTGATGGGACGGAAAAGGCAGAAAGTACAAAAGAAGCTCGCTGTATTGCTGCGGATCTTTGGGGCCACGGCGAATCCTCTCTCTCTCCCGCCTTAACTCCTTTTTTTCGTTCGATAGCTTTCTGATCCCACCCATTTCGACACTGTCCTTCGGCAGCATCTTTTCACTTATAACCTCCGCGCTGTTATCGACTCGCCCACGGCCATCTGCACACCTATAAATTCCCTCCGCTCTGAAACTATAAATTCGCGCTGTCAGAGACGAGAGAGGATCAAAATTCCATTCGAAAAGGCTCGAATTACATCATGGCCGTAAAAAATGTTCTTTACCACGGCGGAATGGAAATCTTCGCCGCGTAGAAAGTGAATATCGGATGCGAGTTCCATAAGGTCGAATATGGCTGGAAAAAGACCCCCATCCCATTCTTTTGCTTACTTGCATCGTAAGAATGAAAAGTAACCGTACAAAAGTCTATTTTTCTTTTTATTGATCGTCCAATGCTTAAATCTCTTGAAAAATGCGGCGTTTATGTTTATGCGGCGTATATATTTCCGGAGTTGAAACGATAGGAGTTATTTTTATTTATAGGATTTATTATTTCAAACTTACCCTTAACGCATCTATAAGGAATAATTTGTTGGAAATACACCGCAAAAGAAGTTTACGAGCAGGATATTAAAGCAGCAATCTATTTAGAAAATCTTCATAGCAAAAATACAGGGCATTGATACAATATACGATAGAGATGCATATGTATTTTAATTTAGAGGCATAACTTAGAAAAATCTTTACCACTTCTATTATGAAGGACTGATCGACTCCGAAGAGTTTAATCTTTTCTAGTGGTGGTCCAACATATTTGGAATGAAAATATTAATGCCCAAACTATGGTAAAACAATAAGCCATAATAAGCAATAGTATATCCTTTCCTGAGGAGAAACTGAAGTGAAAAAAGTCTAAGAGGACCAGGACTCGAATCCGGATCTTCCAATTGCCGGTTGCTCTATCCGTTAATCTAGAAACTCTAATTAAGAGCAATCGGAGATTTGGGAGATCCGGGTTGGGCCCCGGTGCCGTCAGACTCCTTGAGAATTTTCAGCGTAAATAACTTGACTAACCAACTCACCTCTAACCTTTTTCCTATTATATTCTTAGAATTTACGCCACTCATTTATTAATTAATAATTTACCAAACGTCAAATGGGAAAAACCTGGTCATCGGAATGAAATATAGCGTACCTAGTAAACTCGTAGTTGGAAAGCGATTCATTTGGACAGAAGAGAATTTTTTCAATAAAACAATGAAATTTTTACCGTGAGAGCCGTCAAGCGAGGAAAAATATTCGCGATGACATCAGAAATAAAAATTCTCTTAAGGTCGGATGTGAAGAATTATCCCTGTCTTCACCCGTTACTATAATAATATATCACCGAAGCCAATCCATCACAGCATATGTTCCCTCATGTTGCTTTCACTTTTTTCATCCCTTTCTCTCTACTGGTGTCGTCAAACCACCTGCTCCTCCGTTTCCTGTCCTTCCGTTGATGCACGCCTCACCCCCCGTGTTGCACCGCGACATCCATGAATTTATCACCTTCTCTTCTCAGAAAGCAAATAAATGCGTTTTATTTCCACTATTTTTTTCGCGTGCAAAACTCGACATTTTTCTCTCCCGTGCAGGATGATTCTTCCTACGGAAAATTTTTACTTGCTGGTATGCATATCAAATAATCATAGAATATAGTATACATTAAGGTTATATAAATTTTTGGTTAAAGGGAAATTGTGAGAGACATATCTAGATGTGACCCAAGATTGTCACTCGGCAATTTACATAGTATCAAAAGGCGATGATTCCGTATTTATAAAAGTATTGTCAAATATTCTTTTCTTGTACGACTTCCTTTTGCATTATAAATTTTATATAATATACATTACTCTTTCGACCTTGAAGTATGAGTTTTCATTGACATTATAACATTTCTAATTTACTTAACATCACAAAAATAAATTGGTATGCTAAATCTTGCCTCGCTAGAGTTCTGCAGCTACCATCATTCAAGATAAGTACAGTACCAGTATGAAGTAATACTTATAGTATTTATTCAAGATGGGTAATTTACAAAAGGTATCAGTAATAGTTTTTAGAATCTAACTATGATTAATTAAGATGCGAAATTTTAATTTTATTCCCATGTATTTCTGATGCCTGAAAATATCAATATTGTCCTGGCATAATTGTTATTTTTGGTCGCTTTTACAATAAATATGTATGCAGAAATTTCAAGACTTAGGAATTTAGAATCAGCTGCCATTCACTAGAAATAAATATGCGAAATCAAGTGATTAATTCGTGCTTTCTTCCAAAAATATAAATATAGACAAGTGTGTAAATAATTTTTATTTTACTTATTAAATAATAATTTTATAATTCACACAGTCGTACAGGAAAGAATATATGATCGGAAAAAATAAGGACATTACATCGTTTTCCCTTGAGAGATCACACAGTATCTATCGAGAAGAAATTACCGCTCAGTAAATACGTTTCCCGCAGCAGAACGCCTTCGATAAATTCCAATCTAAATAAATTTTCCTTTTGCGGAACCGAATGCAACTCACCAAGAAAGCATAGCTCTCTCTTCGATGATCTCATTGCTATCGACTTGAACTCCATTAAATTTCAATGCCAGCAGGATAGAAGGGCGCTCGCTGCGAGAGGTTTTCATCCACGAACAAAGCACATTCTGGGTAAAATGATTAGAGGCAACGCCAAGCTCCCGTTTGAATAATACGTGCAATATGTAGAAACGAGAGAATCGACAATTGCTCCGCCAAATTAATTGAAGGCCGACGGAGTGGCTGAAGTGCGCGGAATTGGAAGCTCGCTGGTGACGTAGGAACTTCCATCGTATGCCTACTCAATGTCGAGTGGGTTCAGAAGATAAGAGTTGAATCTAATTGTGTTACTCCACAATACCTTTTTCACGGCCTTGAAAATCGTTGCGTTTAGATTGAAGATTTCGGAGCAGATGCTTTATGCTGTCTTGCTCCGAATGTAATCTTTGGCGAATTTCGTTCATCCGATTTATGTGAGGGTTTAGGGGAAAAGGAGATTTGAACATAGCGATGCGACTGGGTTGGGAGAGATAAGGCTCGGTTATGAGAGGTTCGGAAATGGGGAGAGGTTTTCTTTTTTGTCCAACTTAACCGCATTGGCATTTTGCTCCTCCATCGAAACTTTTTTATTATAGCTTTAGAATGATGTCGAGCTATGCTTAAAAGTTCACAAGTTTATTTAAATTGCAAGCATGAAAGAGAATTATAAATTTTTCAATCCATAAAGACGTATAAATAGTTTTGCTCCGTCTGGGCCAGGTTTGGTTCATTACATCTTATTTTTACAGAAAAAGCGTAAAAATTACAATACAATCTTGCCGTAATATGTAACAAAATGTAATCATGGTAGGAAGTACATCAACAGGAAATTTTGATGAAAGTCTTCTTGAAAGTCGATTAGCATAGGAGTTTCAACAACATAAACTTCTAAATACGTATAGAGAGCAACTCAGTTACCTTTATTTTAACTTTAATCGCTTAATTTCACGATTATTAATGAAATATTTTATCGTGGAGCTCCATTAAAATATTTTGTTATACTGGGTGATAGATAAACAGAAAATTTCTAATGCATATGGATAATATACATAAGACGTTATCGTTTTAATTACCTTCGATCACCGATCACCGAACTTCAATTGTAACCTGATTATTTTATGCATGACGATATAGGAAGGATACCTTGGCGGAAACATGTCATACTCAAATAGAGATATCTGCAAGAATGCAAATCTACTCTATGGCTTCCTGAATATAGATTTATGTGCACAAGGTTTGGAAAGCAATAAGAAACTTGCGAATGCATAAGAAGACATTTTTGAGCGATGAATTATTTCCATGATCGGCTGGCTATTTACAAAAGAAATCGAAGAAACCTCCGTGCAGGACTCTTTGCTGCACGCTGGATCAATTTCTTGTAATATAATTATAGTTCAAACAGACTAAGCAAATCATTCAAGACCATCGTGAACATTTTCTTTAACTCTATGCTTCGCGCTAGGAGTTGCTTCCCTTTAAGAACTCCTCTTTTGCAGAAGTTTGCAGTTTCATAAATTGCGTTTTCAGAAAGATTTCTCTATGGTTCTCTAGTCTATAAACCTTGAAAATTATCCATATTCTCTAAAATCTAAATATTATCGCTAAACAGTATCTAAATATAGAATAGCTTATTCGCCTCAAAAAATGGAGTATCAACGCAGAGACCACAAACATTAAATTCGTAATATAAGGATTAATTTTCATGGATTGTATGTAATGCTGATTTAAATTTAAAACAAGTCAAACAAGCTGAAAGTGAATGACAAAGAGGATGATCGACGAACAGAAGAAAACACATCCAATCAAACAGAACATGCGCCGTGCAAGAAGTCGTTAAAGCAGAAAAAAGTTTCTAAAAGTTAATGAGGTTTCCAATTATTGAGGCTTAGTTGAGCGATATTTTTGCTAAATTGGTAACTATGCATATAAACTTCCGTAAATGGAAATCTTTATATCTTTAAGGAAGAATCGTTCTGCACGTCCATTATTAAGTGTCTCATCTTGAAAATGTAAATTCTGTCAGGGCACATGCAGGCAGTTTCTTAGTCTGAAAGGGATAGGTTCGTACTTGTATACAAAGGCAAATTGGTTCAAGATTGTCGATCGATGTGCGAGTATTGATCAGTCAATATATAATAAGATTCATAAGCCAAAAACGAGTTTAAAATACCTAAATATCAAATACAGATTAATTTGACGGATTCCTTTAAGTAAGTGTAACTTTGTGACATACTTAAGTTTTATGATAATTTAATAGTAAGATATAATTTTTTGAATCTCCGCGTAACCGCCATCCCTTGTCTTCGTTTCTTAATACCTTTCTAAGTGAGAAAATTAACTTTTGGTTTAAGATTAATGGTAACCTACGTAAATGAGAGGGATAACTCACCTCAACCCCCTTAAAAGAGAAACAGGATAAGCGAAAAGCCTCTACGAGTGAGTGAAATTACCGGTCACTTGAACTCCCGCTTAACTTAGTTCGACTGTAGTTTGAGTTTCTTGATGTAGAGAGTAGTAAAAGGAAAGTGGAATTATATTTCTTTGGTGCTTACTAAAGAGCACCGTAGCATGTCTTTTTCACAGCATTTCCACGTAACTAGTTATTAAGCGTTGTTTCAAACCAGAATATTGGAATTCGGTACCACGTTATACATCTTGTCCCAGTTTAATAGCTGCACATAATCCAGATTCATTTTCTCATCAATAAGTGAAGAAGATTGCTCCGTAGATGAAAACATAAAGGCAATCTGGTTAAGGAAAACCACCAGCTAAGAGCCAAAACACCGATAGGATTAAGGATTAGGTAATTTTCCAAGAAATTAGTTACCCAGAAATGTTCAGCTGCCATATCCTGCAATGGTTAAGCATTTTATGGGGGAGCCTCAGTGCACGCGAAGCGCCAAAGGCCACAGCGACCCTGACCTCAAATACGGTTTACTTATATACGCTCCGGAGATTACCTTTGCGGTTGAAATTTCAGCCGTGAAAACTTCTCGTCGGCGTACAAAGCAGGGTTGGGATTTATCCTCAAAGCTTTGGCTCCACTTCGACATATTTCGTTTAATATTTTGCTAACAAGACGTGCATTTTACTGCATTAGCTTATTCAATTTCTCGTCAAATAATAAAAGACAACACAAAGAAAACAAATTTGCGTATTGCATTACATTAGCTCGTTGCGTGTAAATTTTGCCTAAATGCGTTTATGATGCGGAATTGAATTTCGTAAACCCTCATTCCACACAATTATTGCCTTAATTGTAATAGAAGAAAGGAAAACCCCCTGACAGCAACGTCTCCCCGCCAGCGTTTCAATTCCATTTCGATATTTTCGTCGGACTAAAACACTCATAAAGGCGGTCACATGAGTTCTGTGATTTTTTTCTATTAAGCAACTCCTTTGTTAAGCCACCGTACACACAGTCCCTCCCTATTCTTTGACTCCATCGAACCCTCTCAAGCAAGCTAAAGGTCCCACTTACAATAACCACTCCCCATCTGCATATTCTCTCTCGCCCCTTTCAAATCAACTTCCACTTTAACTTTTATGGCTGTAAATTGCTTCTCTTTTCTTCCCATCCTTCTCCCGCTGCACATCGCCTAACCGGCCGTTATGTCCCCCAAACCCCTTTTCCATCCCTTGTATTGTTCCCCCTCCGCCCCTCAATGTTCTTTCCCCTTTTTCATGGGACCCGATAACTCACTCCCCGTTATTTTTGATCGAAAATTTTCCCTGCGAGTTATCAAAAAAAAATCCGATGCGAAATGTGACCTCTCCAGATTTTAAGGTACCCTCCTTCTTGGGGATACGACGTGAGATTTGTATTCATATGTTTCATTCCTACCACCCATCATCGTAAGTTTAATACAAATTCCAATATCCGTGATAAATTGGATGGGGAGCTATCGTAACGGTTCTGATATCCAGGGCTCGATTCCTGGTTATGGCGAAGGTGTTTGTTTACGTAAATCTGGGTAATAAAAGCTTCGAAATAGAGAATACCTATCAAGAGAGTTGTTAAATGGTATTTCTTATTATTATGTAATTATTTAACGATCAAATTGGAATCAAAGGATGGAATTTATGCTAAAGCAAAGGGATCAACTCCTTACACAAGATAAGATCCAAAGACTCGTAAATGGTTCCCAAAGAGTAAAATATATTAACCTTCTTCCGGAACCGATTTTTGGCGGATGTGAATCGATTTGGCTTTCTTTAACAAGTTAGAAACATAAAAATCACACCAGATTCGATTAAGATATGTACCAGTTTTCGTAGATTACAGCAGATTGGAATGAGCTCTACACACATGTTTGGGAAGTTTCTTTCGAGCTACAATACGTTTTTTGTAAAAAATACAAGAATAACTTTTTGCACTGAAAATAGCACGAAAAACGTAGGTGACACACCGGATGAAACTCTCCTAAAAATGAGTCACATAAATAGGATACTGAATCGTCTCGCTCAGAGCCGACGGAAGCCTACATTGCAAATTGGAGTCACCCTTAGGGATACCGAATTTCCCTTACAATATACATATATTACCAGTACAGCAATGTTTGGGGCGGCAGATCGGCTTTACAAGCGGGTAACGTTCAGCGTAACACAAAGCCCCTTTTGTACCAAGCATTCTGACAGCCTATTCTATCGACCTCTTTGATTTCTTGTTCTTGCTTCGTACCTTCCATTCAGACAAATCATACTCGTTTCATACTTCCCCTAAAGCTCTTCACACTACGCACGTCCCTTTTCTTCACCATTTCAATCTCCTCATTCAACCAGCTATTACTTAGTCCTTCCCCAACTTCAAGAACCTCTCATACACCGCACACATCATTCTGCTGTAATATACCCTTTACAAGAGTCCCTACCAGCTAAACGCAACCATTTCACACTGACCACGCAGACTTACTTCCGCTATGTGTACATTCGCTACCCTGTCATTTATAAAACCTTAATCTCAGAGTATAGTATGTTTGCATGGAAAAAGGCATGAAATCAAGTAATCCAAGGCCATTGTGCCTCATTTTCATTGCTTGTTTTTACTTTGCCAATGAACTTTTGCACGTAATGTATATCGCGATTGATTGCTACATTGATACGGTGCAATGATTTTTCATCGTCGTTATTAATATACCATTCCTTTTCATTTACATTATTATTCTATGTATTTACCACCTTACCTATTATTTATTTACCTCTATTTCTCTTATGTTTTATTTTGAAGAGCCAATATATTTTGTGTTACATTTTGCTCTGTTGCATTTTAATCTTCCTTTGTTATTCACCCAGAGCCTTAATAAATTATTATTCTTTTCTATTCCATTTGCAGCTTTCGTGAAAGCCATATAGGAAAAGCGGTAGCTCTGGTGAAACAGTTCGCAGCTCCCAGAAATCGAAATTATTGCCCATAATAAATTAATAACAGCCATCTGAGTTAAAAATATTATAGAATACGTAAACCTCTCTTCGTAGCGAAAAACATTTAGAGTCTATTAAATCTCCTACCACAGTACTACTCCTTCCCAATATCTCCTAGTAGTTCCTTTTATGGAGAAAGTAAAATCCTTCGCTAAAGCACTCCATTTCTTCCGTTATCCCAATCCTATCGTTTTTCCATTACATACATTCTCTGCCTTCAATTTTTATCTCCACATCTCCCGGTCCCATGGTCGTGTACAACCAATCTCTTGAAAATAGACCGAGTTCCTTTTACCTAAACCAGCATCGTAAGCATCCATAGGACCCCTCCAATAGCCGTTTTCTTACTTTATTCCTCAGTTTCTCCCTCTATATTTTTCTCTTTTCCCAGATATCATCTCGGTCGTTGCCCCTTCGATGGATTTGTGGCACAACTCTCCCTTCTCTAAATTAAACCTGCGAATTTCCCTCTTCAGGCCACGGCTTTTACTTTCCCTTGGATATGGCCCTGAATTACTGCAATACAAATCACTCTTCCTGCAAAAGTAATCTTTCATAATTTAAAGGAAATACTTTCGAATCAATTTATTTGTTGTAATACATATCAAATACAACATTACAATGCTCCTCTATTTTAATAATTTCTTTGATTCTGCAATTTAAGTTCACGTAGTTATCTGTATTTGCTTTAGCGTAAGTGTACTACGATGATATTAATTATTTCAATATTTCTCTATACTATTAGAATATATTGCTCATCATAGCTTTCAATATGACTAGTCAGAGGTGAATGTTATTTTACATTAATACTTATACCTCTTTAATGTCATATTATATGAGCCAAGAACTGACAAAATTAAATATAGAATACATATTTCTCTCTCTTTGCCCATAAAGTGAAGGGGCATTGTTTACATAGTAGCATTTCATTGGACAGAGTATTTAGTTATGAGAAAACTATTTAAATCACCAACTCTCAATGTCGTACTTCTGTGTAGAAAGAATATTTACCTTTATTAACGCCGCACTTTTATCTGAAATCCTCTCGGATTGTCAGCCGGGTAGGTTCTTCGGAGACCAATGTTCGGCCATTACACGCAGAATACACTCTAAAGATAGCTACCCGGAAATAATCCGAGAGGATTCCATACAAATTATTCTCCGAGAAAAGTTTAGCCTTTCTATATGATGAGTAGCGTTCAACATTATTTGTGATATATATCTCTTTACAGGTTTCAATATACATCGATTTAGCCCCAGAAATAATCCGAAAGGATTCCATAGAGAGTATTCTCCGGGAAAAGTTTAGTATTTCTATATGTGGACCTTTCAGTATTATTTGTGATAAATATGTCTATACGTGTTTATATATACATCGATTTTCTGAATTGAAATTCGTTAAATCGGATCGTTCCTCTTGCGCTCTATCGAATCATTTCGTTTCATTATTACTGATTTGTTAACGCGGAATAACGGAGGCAATACATCCCAATAATCTGTCTGATTTAATATTGCCGGGCTTCAGAGATCCTTCCGACGGGGATAAAGGACCTTCTCTCCCCAAATAAAATCCCTTCACGCCCCTCCCCAATTCGCTTTTTACGCTCTCCCCTCTTCGTCACTATCTACCAATCTCTTTTTCCCCCTGACCTCTACTGCGAGGTTGTTTGTTTCCTTCCCCCGAGTCTCCGCGAGGCGCTGTGGGATCTCATCCCAAAGATGAATTGTCCCTCACAATTCATTCAGGATCAATGGGGCTATTGAATTTCTATTGGGATATCCTTATCTGTTAAAAGCGTGCGTTGGCCAGCTCTGCCCACGTCCGTCGCTTATCTCTTGGAAGAGTGTCGAATGATTTGGGCTCTTCATATGGATGGCGGTTTCGCTCCCCGCAAAAGAAGTTAGGGTCTTGAGCGGGATTCTGATTTTCAATGAGGAAGATATATCAGTCTCGTGCTGGGCAGAAAGTGAGAGTCGATAAGAAGTTGTTTACCCTTATGGTTTCCTCCAAAAGTGCTCAACGAAAGCATCAGTTGGTTTGGTATTTTGATGTTTCCATGCTAATCAAAGATAACATCAAACAATGAGGCGTAGCATCATCATTTTATGGTGTACACAAGTGATGATGGATGGCTCTCGGAATCGCACTTCAGAAACTTTCAATGGCTGTCGTTGATAATGGATAATTTGTGTGCCTGTTGCCTTTACGTGCAATGGATTTAATTACCAAAAATCAAGCCACGTCTTGAAAGTAACTTGTGTTTTTCGCAAAAATACGTCTTCAAGGGGGAGCTCGATCTCGGATACATGTTCTCGAAAAAGTCAATACCTGACTTGAAAATAACTATTTAATTCATTCAGTTTCAAAACATTTCCTCTCTGCGTAATTTAAAATTACGTTAATCACTTTGCACGTATAATTTAATCGAGTTTTCACTCTGTTTCCTCGTTGAAGTTTGAGTAGTAATGAAGTAACTAACTAGTAATTCCACGTTCTTGCACATTTAACTTCGGAATAATAATTCATTTAGTGCATTTTATACCATACTGATGTACCATGGTCGTTTATAAAAGATCACCGCACACAGCGACACACAAGCCTCACGTTGGCTACCAAGAACTAGTCGAGAGGCTTTAGTGCAAATTGTTCGCTGGATATGAGTTTAGTTTCTTCCTATAAAGTTTCCTGCTTTTCAGTATTATTTGTGATCTATATGTCTTTTCGCCTTTCAATATACATCAATTATATTTTAATTGAAATTCGTTCAAATCGGATCATTCTTGTCTGAATTGTCTTAATCGACTCTCTTTGAATATGTAAATATTCTGATACCGCGAGAAAGATCAGAGAAATAGATGCTAGAACCAGTCGATTCAAGAATTTATTTTTCCGAGAACAATACGCGAAAATAATCGACTAGAAAAATAAAGTCATGGTGCTTGCAACCCCTGCCACACGCCGAAAGGCGGCTTGCAGGGTACATATGTAGATGTATATAAATTGTAAATGAAATGAAAGTGCACCATGATCAGATATAAAAACATAGTTGTAGTGAGAAGGAAAAATATGCAAGAATACTAGGGAACATCCCTAATTATTCATACAACCGAAAATGTATACAAACTTAATTCTTTTAATCTGACCCCAACCTATTTCAAGCAAATTTTTCATAGTGAATACCTCATTGTTAGTTAAAGAACGGTTGAAATACCTTTTCAAACCCAGGTCTCCATTCCCGTTTTAATTCGGTCCAGCGCAATCGGCATGTGTTCCAATTTTTTTTATGCTTCCCTCCATTGTTTCGTCCCCCTTTGCTTTGTTTCGATTGAATTGATCTTCAGTTTAGTTTGCAAACTGTTCTCTAGAGCCCTAACGACGATCCGACGGGAGAGGTTGGCCCATCATACACGAGTTTGCCTCGCTAGGCATAAATCGTGCCAAGTCGAGAGAAGTTTTCCTTCCCTCGGATATTGTCAGCTCGATACGAGAGAAACGAAAAGTCGACAACCGAAGGTAAGGAAACATATATAGATGTGAAATGGGACGGGAAAGATTTCTTTTCCCAAGTCATCATCGTGTAGTGCCATTTTTCGCTGTATTCAATTTCTCTCTCTCTCTTTCACGAGTAACTTCTATCGCCTGAAACACAAACATGACTTATGTACCCACAAACAAAGGTTTTATCGTGGATGTTGTTGTATCGCTGTAGTAGAAACGTATACGCAGAAATTCAAACGCAAGTGATCCCGCGTGAATCATCATTTTCGCTCTCCGATATCGAATCCGATTTCAGGGAGAATATAAGAAAGAATGAAGATATCTCTTGAAAACTACTCCAAGAAATGGTCCACATTGCCTATTTTTACTTTTCGGGCTCAATCCATTTGGATACTTTCATCTCCAATCAATCTGCTTAGATATATATGTCCTCGCAGCTCATTCCAATCCTCAATCAGCTAATTAACCTAAGCGCAATGAAAGTCTTATCAAACTCTGCTCTCATCTGAAAGTTCCAATCCTTTAGGTACGTACTATCGTAGTAATTACGAAGTAACTTTCCTACATATATAAGGCTTTCCTTCAAACTTTCCTTCCAGAGATACTACTCTATGAAGATTTCATTAAAAGAATTCGAATTAGCAGTTACATTTCGCAGAGCTGTTACTTTTTTACTATGGAATGTAAAAATACAGGATAAAATATTAGGAAAATACTCTAAATTTTACTGTTATATAAAGTTGTAAAGGCGTGTTTAGATGATTTATTCAATTTTATGATCAGCAATGAAAAAGAGTGGCTAAAATGTCTTAAATATTTAAATTACCAAAGACTCACGCCCGACCTAGATGTGTGCAAATTTTTTATATGGAGGAACTAAATTTTGAATGATAAAGTTACTTTAGAATTAGGATTGAATGGAATTTTCCTATTTTCATTTTTTGTATGTGTTACTGGTCTTTATTCCGTTCAATATAAATTCTACATACAGAATTAAATTAGCTGCGCTAAAAGTCTCTATTTCTTCTCAGAAGGTTGAGTAGGTATTTTTACCATACTTCGTGGTCTTTGCTAGTGTTTGATATTTTTATGGTAGTTTTAAAACTCTTCGCATTCTTTAAATTTCACGGAAATTTTTTGCGTTCGAAAATTTATAAACTTTCATTACGTTATGTATTAAAATTTGTTGTTTGTGTGCCCAAATGGCACGCGATGGATTTATGGCGATACGATGCTCACTAGAGTGAACAAATGTAAATGATTATCAATTATAATTAATGATTATTTGCGTCAGTTACAACAAATAAATGTCCTATTTGACATAATAAGATATATAATATCAGCATCTCATTTTATGCTCTGGCACCTCAATGGTATGAGATTCCTTTAAATAAATACGGCACCCTTGTTACAAAAGGTTCGCCATCCCTGCCATTGATATAAGTTGCACTCTTCCAGACTAATCATTTTTGTAGATTTAGAGTTAAAATATAATCAATAAATAATAAATAATTAAAGTAAAAGAGCCACTGAAACTGGCAAGCACTCATTTTTTCTGGATTCAATACTTCGAAGTAAACTATATGTTAGATAAATCTCATTTCTAACAAATAACTCTGCTACTAATCTTTCAAAGCTTTTCCAAATCCATGAGGATTTGAGCGAAGCTTTGCCACGATTGATAACTTCCGTTAGATGAATTGCTATCTGGTCCTCTACAATCTCCAGGGCATTGATTTAGCATTACTAAACATATCCCTTCCGTTAGAGAGGATCTTTTGTTTGCCCTTGATACATGTTTGCCGAGGAAAAGGATTCCCAGCTGTCACTTTTGCTCATCTCCCTTATCAGCGGGGATTAAAAGGGTACACAATATATCAATTTCCGTTACCAGTGACAAAGTCTAACATTCCAGTTATTTCAATGCAACAGATGAGTTGGTACACGGCGCTCATCCATCATTGAAGATATGATCAAATTGGTTCCCAAGCCCCGCACTCTCTATCTTCATTTGACAACTTCATCTTTTCCTCGAGGACAAGGATGGATCTGCCTACTTGGGAGGATTTTCCAAACTTTGCATCCCTAACAGAGTCATGCAGATTTTTTTACCCATTCCTCTTTCCTGGAAATAACTGGAAGTGTTCAAGCGTAGCAGTCTAGATACGAAGCTTCGAATATGTCCGAAAAAACTATTCTGCTTTAATTTCTAATCTCCAACAAAATCCCATACATTCAAGCCAATTAATAGTGCCACTAAAACTCAGTCAACTAAAGACTGTATTTTCATTTATGACAGCTCAACTTTAGTGAAATGGTTGCCAAATTAATACTATTTCGTCGGATCAGCTATCAAATTTTTACGGTTGAAATTACAATTTACTTGTTTAAGATTTCATACTTGATTTCAGATTTAAACATTTACCATACTAAAATTACAACTCTTTGTTCGTTTATTTTATGCAGACCAACATTATTGCGCAGGAATAATGAAAGTGAATAATACAACCGGATTTCTTTACCCTTTTATGCGTCAAATAATAGAATCATATCTGAAGACTAAAATAATATCTTTTGTTATTCTATGGGAATAAATTTTAGGAAAATTATCAAACTCAAGCATTCAAACGTTTTTAACTGGTACTTCCGGTACAGTGATAACTTAATATACTAACGAATAAGGGAAACTGATAACAAAGAGTTGATGAATAGACTTTTCAAAGAATGAATCAGAAAATCAGTTTCATGTTAACATTATAACTTTAATCGTGCTGTGAAATTATGAACTTTTGAATTTCGCTTTCTTAAATTTGAGCAATTTTTAGGGACTTTGCAGCAAGTATGCACTGCTCCTTCGAACACATTGGAAAATATCTCGATTGGTCCCTCAATAGACTTTAAGCTTTAGTAGATATCTAAAATTACCCTTTAAGCAACGAAAAGGATTTTAAAGAATTAAAATTTAAGGCATCTAACTCAATGCCACATTAAATTAAAGTGAAGCTGGGTATCGAATAATTTCCCCCGTTGCAGCTCCTCGTTATCGCACTTATTCTCCCCGACCTCGAGCGAAGAATAGCTCGCCCTTAGCATTGATTCCAGCCCTTTTGGTAAACTCGAGAAATTTCCATTAGTTTCGTTGGCGATGCAGCTTTTACGCGATCTCCTTAACTTTCTGCTTGGCGCTGCATAAACATTTCTTCCTCCAATTCCGCTAATTCGACTCCCGGCTCCCTTATCTCGACCCCCCACACAAGTTTGGCCCGATTGCGACCGATACAAAAGCCGCGGAAAAAACGAGAGATCGTGACCCAACTCCGGGGAGCAATATCTCCGCGAAAAAAAAAACACCTCCGTAATGAGCAAACTCGAAAAATTTTCGGCTTATCTCCATACTTTTCCATCCCTCTCTCAATGCATCTTCCGGAGACGGCGTTTCTTCGCAGTGTTTTATTTCTCTCGACAGATTTGAGAGGGAGATAGGGTAAAAATAGGTGAGAAATCCGTCTCGGTGAAGAGAGGGAGGAGATAGCTAGTTCTTAAACCCTCTTCATCGTTTTCTGTGGAAAATCTCTCCACCCCCAGTTTTCCCTGAACGGCCCCATTTCTTGGAACCGCAGAACTCTCGGAAAAAAGACCTCTTTCCACTCTCTCCGCAAGGGGTCGGGACTACTATCAAACCAGCTCTCCACCTTCCTCTCTTTCCATCTCTTTGTGACTCCTCCCGCGTTACTCTCCTCGAGAGGGATGGAAAAAGGTGTCGGAGGGCAGGTCCCTCTCGGATGAAATACGGAATAAATAAAGGCCCTGGTTGGAGGCTCGGTTATCACCCTTATCCCTCCCATTTCGGATGTCCAGTGCAGGCGCCTTTTCTTCACCTACTCTCCAAAAGAGGGTCTCCGCCCATGCACGACATACCTCATTCACCCCCAACTTCTTCTCCTACTTCTCCATTGCGAGAAAGAGGTCTACAACATATATAAGATTTACTCTTCCCCCTTTCGGAGACCGTACTTCATTTTCTATGTCCTCTTTCTCTCTGTCGTTCGGATTTTCTTCCCCCTTTCATATAACATTCGAGCCCTTTCAATTTCCTTTATGCACTATACCCGAGGAATTCCTTCCTCGCATTATCATTTTCACGTTTATTATGTTTTTCGCCCGGGAAGCTCCTTTCTAAATTATTTTCCGTTTGTTTTATTGCCGTGTTCGAAGGGCTTCCTGGGCCGCATTTGTTTACGAGGATCTCTTATGTACCGGAACGAAAGTTTTGTGGGCGAAATACGTAAATGTTGAATTTAGAATAAAATGAGAGTTAAATAATAATATTTGCTACGGAGAGCAATTAACCTCAAGACAACTTAGAATATTCAATGCTTTTTCATCTGTAGTTATATACATGGTGTGCATATATTTTTGAATAAAAATGGAGTTTTATCTATGAAAGTTTTCCACAGAAACATTATGAGTTGTAAGGGAGAGAATATTTTCGGAGTGCTTATGAGCCTAGCTTGTTTCTTTAGGTAGTGGTAAAAGGAAAACAGACCTTCACCGATTCCTCCTACGGTTCCAAATATTTATTTATAAATTTAAAAATTCAGACCCATACATCATCTTGCTTATTTGACGAAAAACCAATTTCTAAATTATTGATTTACCCAACGATGTTCCGTTCTGTAAGACCATGATATGGAAACGGAATGAAATATCAATAGATATCAAGTTGTAATAATAATGGTGCATCTTTTTATAGCGGATGATTATCGAAAATACTTCCTGAGAGACTGAACTTTGATATATTAAAGATAATCCAAGAGGTGAACGTTAATATTTCCGCTAAGGTTCATATTCAGGGTTAAAAAAATAGCCGTCATACATTACAAATAAGAATCAAACGGATGACTAGCGCTAAATTCTTTCCTCTTTTTACCAATCCGCTGTAGTTCGATTCCCCTGTAATGTTTCGTTTTTATAACCCTCCCGTACCATTGAGGTTCATCGATAATTTATATTTCCTCCGTCCTTCAGCCCCACGTTTTCCCATTACTCCACTTTATACCTCATTCTCTCCTTCCTTGCACTCCCTCTGCAGTCCCAAAAAACATCGCTCCAACTTTGCGGATAGGAGTCTAACATATATCCCCCTCTCGTAGCAGGGGTGAATGGAAGTCCTTTTTTCTCCCCGGGAACTCAGGAAATGTGTGCGGCAAAGGCCTGGGTTTGACGCCTGCAGAAATGGGGCTATCTTTGCCGAAAAAATGTTAAAGGAGAAAGGAAATCGCTTTTATTTTTCTCTCTCTTCCTCACCTCTCTCCGGCGATTTTCGCTTTTTTTCCGCTCGTAATTTTTTCCATCTCGAGTCGGTCGAGTTATTTCCCCCACTTGGCCACTGGACTCCTCAAAGACGCCGTATTCCAAGTGTGCGGGAAACCGGTGATCCGAGGAATAGCGGAGGCCCATATAAAGGGGGTCATGGAGGACGTAAATGTGTTATGGAAGGAGTAAAACGTGGAATTAGAGTTTATTTTTTATGTTTAGATTAACCCGTCCCCTCCCCATCTACCGTTTTGGGAAATTAAAGCGGGTCCCCGAGAGGTTTTAATTTCACCATAACGAAATCTTAGGCGAATAAATGGATTTTTCCGGAATATCCGATGGCTTGTGTTGGAGAACCTCATTATTCACGAATTTGAGTTTTGCCACCTGGAGTAGTAATGGAAGTTAAAAGATTAAAACGATGTTTAAATTCATACATATAGGAAAAGCTTATAGTAAATGAATACAAAGAAAGCGGAATGCTCCAAAGAGAGTATAAGCAAATAATAATTCCCATGAATCTGAAAAGGAGATAAGGTTGCATTCCATAATTAACGCCGAATTGCATAAGTAGAATTAAATAACTTTTCACAAGATGACTACTATATTTATTCCGAATTCCCATTCAGATTTTTACGTAAAGAATCGCCTTGCAAAGGAATTTAGAGGCTACAGGTTCAGTAATGACAATTGTCCTCAATATGGGAATTCACTCGGTCTTGAATTTAATCGATTGGGAATCCAAGGGGAAAGGAACGGTTTGGATCCTCTGTAGAGTTAATTGAATATAAATATGAATGTATGGAAGAATCTCCTTAAAATTAAGATAACTCTTAGTAAAAATGCAGCACTGAGAATGAAACGCGGTTGCACATTGGTATAAAAATATAGAAGTCCATCTTGAAAGAATGAGGGATTTAAGGAAGTCAAAAATTAAGACGATTTTGAATCTGAAGCAGTACTCGGAAAAATAATTAAAAACAGCAACAAAAAATTTTGAACTTAATGAATTTGAATAGAAAATCGAGGAAACTATTTCCTTTCCAGGAAAGCTTACATATAGACTCATTAGTGATTCGTTTAAATAGAACAGATTAACCCAAGAGATATTTGATTGGACTTGCTCAGTTTTCCTCAATCACTCATAGATGCACTTTTTGAATTTTTGTTTATTTATTCGACTCAAATTCCTGTAATACGCCCTGTAAAGTGAACAGAATTGATGATATAAATAAAATGTCAACAAACGAATCTAATCCGCCTCATTAATTCTAAACAGCTCTCCTTTTCTCTGAGGCTACTTTGGTTTTACATCTTCGGCAGTGGAAACGATGAAAAAAGCATCCTTATGTGATCCTGGCGGCTGTTAGAAGCCTCCATTTAATTATCTAAGGATCTCTTCCGGATTCATTTGACTCGTGATTAATCGACCGCTTTGTTCAAGAGGAAAGTGAGATCGACCTTAATACGAAGCAAGAAATGAAGGAATTCCCCAGGCGAGTTGGAGAGTCTAGAATATATAGAGTTTTCGCATATATCAGGTAAATTGCTATGCAAAGGCAATTGGACCCGGCGTCACTCACTCCACGGACACTCTAATTAGTTTCCATTGTATGCCAGGAGGTTTTCCCGCGAGGGAAATTTATCTCCTGTCTTGGCGCATGCGCGGAACTCACTTCCTGTTCTGATGTTTCAAAAAGAAAAACTCCGCGCTCTTCCAAAGCTCGTTTCCAGTCTCAATCTTCAGCATGCATAATAGTTTATCTTAATTTCCTCTGTTTTTTTTACCTGCTCCTTCTTTCGACGCCGTGCAAAAGCACAACGGCGCTGCATTAGCAGAGTGAAAGGACTGCAAAGAATGCGATTTTTTAAGGAGGGATATTTAATTATTAAGGCGGTGAAACGATAACGAATTCTCATTCCGGTGTAATCTCATTTTTGCTGTATCCCGCCTTAATTTTCTAGAGACAAAAGATGAATTTTTTTTGAAGGATAACACTACGGCGTAACTAAATAAAGACAATCCCGCGAGTTTCGGAACTCATACATAAACCGCTTATTGCTTCATGCGGCCCAGAGGAGAAAATTGCATTCGGATTGCTCCGGAGTTGGTTTAATTTTAACTGGTTTCAGGATGTCCACGGAGGGCGCTTCGCTCTTTTTACAAAAGGAAGAAGCAAGAGAATGTTCTACCTAATTAGATTGGCTAAGTCACGTGAAGGCATGACATCCGACATTTTGACTCACGTACTCTCATCAGGGCGAATGAAAATATTTCTCATACAACAGTATTCTGGTTATCCTTTAAATTACTGAAACATTCCAGAGAAAATAGTTCCGGATTAGATGAATAGGACACAAGTAGATAAAACACAAAAAGATAATATTTTGTGGATCCTCCCTTCAAGTATAGACGTCCATGATGATGCGATCAAGTGTCCGAGAACTAATAATAATTTTCCGCTTTATTTTGACGAATTACTTAATTTTAATGAATGAAAATAATGATATATTTGCTAAATTATGAATTTTATCTTTTCACGATTTTTATTTCACACTGAAATAATTAAAGTTTTCTTACCATAATGAAATTGATATTAAATAATTAATCCCCTCGAGAATAGTGTTAATCTTTTGAAATAAAATTGATCAGTTTCAGTTGAAAACCAATCTATATTATTACATAATATCAGTGTCGTATCATCATCACCGCAAATAAATATAGTCTATTGGCAGTGGACTATCTTCATATACATTAGTACGATGTGAAATAGTCCCGATAACATACTTTCTCACGAATATAGTTGTTGGATAAACAAAAATAATTTTAATTAAATTTAAAGTCTAAACATTGTAAATAAATAAATAAATTCGGGAAAACCCAATGACTATAATACATTTGCCTAAGGAGGTATTAATTAAATAAAGAACGATTTTTTGCAAATGGGATATATTAACCTTTTTTATAAAGATCTCTGGTGATAATATTCTAGTTCGAATATTAACTTCGGGGATCTTTAGGAAATGGAATATATTATTCCAATATTAATAATAATAATTTATCTGATAGATCAATACGTCTTTGAAATAGTGATATACTCCTTACAATAACCTATGAAAGGATCTAACAAACAGCAGGAGGTATTTCATTCGAACAAAAGTGGCTTTAAAGAGAGTGCGTAATCATGACCTACATCGATACAGGAAAGTAATCTTCAGAAAACAACATTTGTAAGCATACGATTGAGGATTCTCCGTGGAATCTCTCGGGAGTTGAAAGCCTTAATTCACTTTAAAATTCGACATCAGGTTTTCCAAATGCCTGAGAGCGACTCCTCGGTTTAGCTAGTTTAACGTAGTTTCAAAGCAGCGGAAGTTGTGTTACAACATCGAGGCACTCTGGGTGTACTAGAGAGTTGGCCAGAATCCACACTCTTCTTCGCAGGATCCAATCGTGATCTGTGAGTGGCAAATCTTGAGGGAGTAGCTTGAAGTGCTGTAAATCGAATTTCACACGTAGTGCTTTTATTATGAGAGCAAACACCGGTTTTGGAATTGCAAGAGTTAAAATATTGACAGTTAACAACTCCATCCATCGCACTTGTTCTGAAAATGGAGTTGCCGTAGCTGTTTCCTTTAATAGTTTAATGGCCTAGATTGCAAATTCGAGTTATAATAGTGGAAAAGATGATAAATCCATTTATTAAGTTTATTAGTCCTGATTTTATTACTATTTAAACAAAATGAGATGATGGTTAAATGTCTGTAATTAAATTTACATAGTTAAACCTTTCATCTTTTTCATTGTAAAGATTTTCGACATTATCAAGATTTAATTTTAACATCTTTAATTGATATTTATATTTTTCTTGAAATTTTTAATAATTACGTTATTACGTTTATCATTTTAAGTTAAATCTTTATGATCTAAGACGACAGCTTAGAAAAATTTACATTCTTCTCCACAAAATAATATTGTATATTTTGTTTGAACAAAGCACCAAGACTGAAACTTAAAATTTCGATGATAATCGAAAGAAAAGTAAACGATGTTAATCTATGAAAGATATACATTCCACTTTCTCTAGAATAATTCAAAGGTATCGATAATTACTCAAATAGAAATTCACAGGACCTTCTAAGGAATAAAAAGGAATCCTAATGGAATCGGATTTTTTTAATTAGAAAAGTTAAACGAAACATTTTTTTTTAATATGGACGTCACAATCAATTGTTGCTACTTGTAGTGATTACTAAAATAGTTTCTCGTAATAACTAATTTATAAAATATTGGATAAGTGGAAGAGTTTATTTATTTAATTTCGGCAGAATGGAGAAGCGATTCCATATTTGTAAATTATGAAGTGGTATCTTCACGATAGCCAGTTTCGAATTTTAGACGGTTAAAGATTATCGCTGTTATAAAAACAGAGCATTAAAGCTCGTAAATGAACATAAAGGTTCATATAGAAGCTTAGTACAATCAGAAACGGAGGAAATAACTTCTAAATCCAAAGTCATGAAATGTTCCCATAACATGTTCCCATGGCATGTTTGCCCAGGGTCTTGTCTTTTCTACTGATGTAACTACAGGATTAGTACAGCCGATCTGAAACTATACTTGCTACCAAGCGAAATATTCCTCTCCATCGCAGAACACGTCGCCTTACCATACCCTTCCCCTTCTGGAGATTTTTCGCATGGAATATAATCTTTAACTAGTTCGAGTCCTCCATATTCCACGGCTATACGTCATCTCGCGCGGATATTGAAAGATGAAACGAAAATACCCTTCGTCTGATGGATTCGGGTTCCGAAATGAGAAATGAGAAGTGAAAAATCGCTTACGCGCTCGTTCGCCTCCATTGATGGGCATTTTGAAATGTGCCCGAATTTTTCGTGCCCTAAGGAGATTCGAAGACAGAAGCATGCAACCTGTCTAAGAACGGACAGAAAGAGGAGGAGAGATGACCCTCATCTCGTCTGCAGTTTCCAATCTCATACTGCGTCCCCTTAAATCATCCCTTCGCCGGATTCCTCCATTTCCCTTCCACTCTACGGACCTCCTCTCCTAGAATCCTTTTTTTTATCCACTTCCAACTTCTTCGCTTCAGATACAGCGTACGTATATAAGTTTATTCCCCCGGTCGCCCGAATGCAACTCCTACTACGCTTATACAGATAAATATATGCGACGAAGTATAAACGTTTGATGCAGATGGAAATTGTGTCCGATTCTTCTCGCGAGACATCAATTAAAATCCGGCTGCGAGGTGATGTTGCTTTATTTTCGATCGTGCATTTAATCGGTATTTTTAAAATCTGATTTGAATCATGATTCTTCAGGAATAGCATGGAGATTTAGAACTGCCTGGAGTTAAATTTTTCAAAAGGTATCTTCTATTCAGGTGACAAAGATAACACCATATTTGGTGAGTTTATTACCTTACGCCGAATGTACATGAAAATCCGACACAGCTGGTTCTATGGTATATAAAATCTGTCCAGAAAGTGGAAGACCGAAGTTTTAGACTTCGTAACGTCAGTACTCGTCATTCCCCGTTTATAAATATGCTAACTCTTGAATAAATATTCCAAAAATGTAACGAAGGCAAAAATATAAAATTGCCGTTTTTCCCTTCAAAATAAAAAGGATCTAATTCACGAAAATTAAGTGGATTTAATGTTCAAATCTTTGAAACATACTTTTGTATGAACACGTTTGTAACGTAATATATATTAACTTGTGAATTTAAAAGATAAATTCGGTAATAAACACCAATTACAAATGTCTCTCAGAGCTAGTCTCGCATTTTTATGGCTTCCTAGTTTGAGAATTCAATGATGTTTACAATATGTTAGTTAAGGCGAAGAGGTCTATGTGTAATATTGAGAGCCAACATTAACTGAACTTTACTGAATACGAAAACTTTTTCTTTAAATTTGGACTAGAAAAAGTGGGCAGAAGCTCATTCAAAAGGGGGAGAGGGAAATCACACGGAAAAATCGGTAAATAGAATGCTACGCGTGCGTAAGCACGTGCGTATGATTCATATGTGTGCCAATAGATGGCAAGCGAGCTCCTCGAACATAAGAACTCTAGTACAAGAATGATGGCGCGGTCGTATGCACTTTTCAAAATAAGCCTATAGATTTTCAAAAAATATTAAGTTTTTCGCCATAGTTACATACATCGTTTTCATAAAATATAAAAAATCACCTACTTGTTTCCGTTTGTTTACTTTATTCATTACTGTTTAGCCAATTTTCCTATATTGTAGACAGGTTTTACAGGCTTTCTTCTTAGTATAGAAAAGTTTTCAAGTTCTCCTGCATGTATTAAACGAAAATAAATATACATTTCCTAGGTTACTCAACATCTCATCTTTAAATAGATTGGAGCATCTCAAGGTATAAATTTGCAAATTCTAAGTAGTGCACACAAAGTTTGAGTGACGTAAAAGTAGTCCAAGTAGCGCATACTAAACACTGCGCGAATATTTTACATCTACCATTCCTAATTTTTAAAGAGCTTCACATCATCAACTTGCAACATTTTATCTCTAAGCTACATCTCATCTACATTTACACCGGATCATCTATAGGGCTAAATCTACAAAGATCCCAGTATCGCCCTTTCCTCAGCGGAATATTTCAGAATCTTATCGAGCAGGGGCTTCTCCGGAGTTTATGGCCCCATTTTTTCGTACTCCAGATTTCAATTTCTACGATTCCTTTTCCCTCTTCGTCACGACAGTCGTCCCATCGTTCTTCCGAACTGCCAAATTCAATCAGCGCTTATCTTTTGCTCTCTCCCGTAAGTCTGACTTAGATGATTTCTAGTCGCAATCTCTCCCGAATAAAGGCGATTATCTAACTGCCTGCCTTCTTCCTCTCCCCTTCCGATTCTCATCGGTCAATTCCACCTAAGCGCGCTCCCCCACTTCAACGCTTTTCACCTCCTTATGTCAGATTTCCGCCCGACAACAGCTATCAATTTCGGAAAGAAAATGAAATAAATCGGGAGATTTTTCAATGTGACCGATGGAAGTTTCCTTTGCGTGTCCTGTTCTATGCATTGCGAAATGATGCCTATTGGAGTCGTAAGGTATTTCAGCAGTAACAGGCTTTCCTACTAAAATGTTTTTCAAGTTTTCCTACATGTGTATGTAAGGAAATAATGTTAACGTATATTACAAACATGATGTATTCAACGAAAATAAATTTCCATTTCCTAGGTAACTCAACATCTCATCTGTATATGTGTATGTATTGTGCGTATTCTGGGACTGTTTATGGTTACGATGTTGTTTTTTGGAAACTTTGGTACTCGTGGTATTTCTAGTGTTCGTGATTGCAGAGAGTTTATGTATTTAATGTAATTTAATTTAAAATGTATATGAGCTTCAACCTGATAATAGTCAAACCGCAGCATATGTAAATATTAATAATACTAATATTATTATTATTCAAAATTAAACGATTCCTGATTGAAAGCTATTGATATGCATTGGAACATATAAAGGTATAAACTATCAAGTTCCGAGAAGCGCATATAAAGATTGCATAACCGATTTCCGATTATGTAGGATAAAACCTGGTATAAATGTTTGAGTTTTAAATAACTTACCCAAAGAAATGAGTAAATTCTCTTGGTAAGTTTAAATTTAAGCCACCGAAATCGTTGGAAGGACGTCATCAAGCATAAGTTGTAGAACTTTGTATATGTACGGAATGCATGACGTATGAGACTTTGAGGGATAGGGCAGCTATGAAAGATGAAATAAATCAATTAGGAAAATTAGTTACTCGCATTTTAGTGGAGGCAAAATGGTCTCACAGCATTTTCTCTCTAGTTAAAATATCTGTGTGGTTTTGAATGTCTGTGATGTGCCTGCTAGTTTATCTGGGCGAATAGAAGCCCAAAATTGGTCCTTGATGAACACGAGGCTGTTAAAATTACTGAATTTTGCCCATGTGACTTTTTACCTACACTTTACCTGCACTACCAATGTAGTTAGTCGTTTGAGTTCGAGTGATAAATGCAAATTACAAGGTGATTTGTAGGACGGAAACCAACAATAGACGTTAATTTATAAACGTGAATCTAATTTAATTAATATTTATTTTAGAGTTGAAATTTTAGTATGTTTTAGGGAGTCAATGGTGCTTGCGAAATAATTGGAGCAATTTTAGAATGGCTGAAATCACAGGAAGCAATTAATATTCCCATCCTGGACTAGCTCGGAAATTTGTATAATAGAACTATGGAGGGAGAATAATTAATAGCATTTCATTAATGCCATCGATAGGAAAGTCTACATAGGATCCTAGCCTCTTTTCCCAAATGTCTACATCAAGGCCGATTGTTTCCCGTCGAAAGGATAACCGATGGACTAACTAACTCTGAATGAGTAAGGATTTATGGTGCCCTTTGTGTAATAAATTGAATCAACTTCCTGTGTTTGTCCTCCGCTCAGAGATGCAGATGAATATGACCGAAGGTGGAGTGGCTTTAATAATATATATAGGTTAGTCCTCCACTCGATGGATGCAAGATTTCCATTATGCAGGGATGGGACGCATTATTTGTTTTCATAACTGTAACCGTGAGAGCGGTCGGTTCGAGTGAGCACGAGAATCAAAGAGAGCTTGCAGGCACTGGGTGGGAGCATTTGGGAGAAGTTCTCCGGAGATATAAAATGAGGGGAAACAGATTGAATCACGATTGCACGCAATAACTCAATATTTGTTCGTTATAAAATATGCACCGCAGAGGCCTGTTTTTACTATATCTATTTTTCTCTCCTTTGCAACAGTAAGGACAAAACATTGGAGCACACTATTTACAAAACCTTAAAGAGTAACGCATTATGATTAAAACCATAAAGAGCATTATGATTCCTGATATTCGGAATGTATGCACCATAATCCTTTTAGTCACTCACTTTAGTGCCCCTATGCTCCTGCGTTTTTAACGTATTTTTAACTATCATTATTTGACCTTGAACGTACAGGTCAGACAAGTATAACCATTGAATGTACACATCATAGTTGATGCATAGCAGACATGAAAATGAATATTTCTACTAGATTATTGAAATCAGTAAGACCAGAATTCCAAAATACACATTAATTCCCAACAGAGGAATTTACATAACGTAAATAGAAGCGAAGAAAACAACGTGCTACAACAAAAACAACGAGAAATACTTGTTATTTTTGTCATTTAGGTCAACATTTAACATTGACCTCAACAAGCCTCAAGAGTACGAAAATAACTTAAATGAGAAGTCACGGAAAAAATTTAAGCGCCAGCCCGCTACGTCCATGCTGCATACACTGGAGAAAACACAATAATTTCCTTACTCACTTAGTGTTGACTCGTAATTGAGTCAGGTTTGTAGTTCGTGAGTCTTTTGTAGAAGGAATATGAGATTGTGCTGTGTGGTATTATTAGCTGATGTCGCCCGTTTTGACCTCTGACACTAAATCCAGAGCGGATGTAGGTTATTGAGTACATTTAATGATTTAATAACGTTAACCAACACAATCGTATTAAGTTATAACTCTCGATATCCTTCCTTTTTCCTCAAACAAATGGTGTGCAAAAAAGGTTGAAACGTCTATGAACTAAAGAGAAGAGATCCCATTAATTAATGGAATCACTGGTTAGACGCACCGCAAAGTTCAGCATGGAGTAGAGTACTTGATACGCATACTTTTAATTTCTCAATTTCCATTAGCCAGAAACGGCGCTCAAGAGAAAGTGTTGAACTGAATAAGTCGTAAGCAGAAATTCCACCTGAAATTACAGCCTCATCCTGGCTATGTTACTTTGCTCTCATAAAGTTTAACTTCTGATCATTGTTTTTTCCTCCTAAAGCTATCCTTAAAAAAGAGCTGTTATTGTCACCATGTACATCTTACAAATTATTTCTATCAGACAAGAAAATTTCCTTCGGTAGATTGTAGCCTTAATAAATTTTTTAGCGACAAAAATCATGAGTTGATGATTATTTCAATTTTTGAGAGATCTGAGGATGACCAAACGAGCCGAAACCGGTCGTGAGGTACGTTTTTCAACTTAGTGGAAAAGTAGTTCTTATTTAGTTTTACTTTTACTAGCCAAAAATAAGAATTATCTTCATTTTAAGACGAGAATAAAGCCTTTAGCTTATAGAACCCTGAAATTACAGAGTTTAACCAAATCACATATAAGTTTTGACTGCCACTTGAAAGACTTCTCCAAAGTTGCATCCACCAAGGGTGCAAAAATGATTCGATTCTCCGTGGAGGTACAAATATTTGCAAGACTAATAACAAAGGTTTGATGAGGGTTATCTAGCCACAGAAAGCAGCATATATGCTTAAGTAAACGACAACCCTAGATCGGGAGATGCCGAAGATGAGTGCAGTAATTGCAATCATTCTCGTCGGTTACTTATTAATGCCGAAGATGGCCGGTGAGAGATTTCACGAGAGGGTGGGTGGATCAACAAAATTTCTCTGGGCAGCAGTGGTTCAAATAGTAACAGCAAGGGAGATTGGGTCGCGTGTAGGGCGAGTTGTGGCCATCTCATGGGATTCTCTTTCCTTCACTCCGCACACTCTCTCCTCTAATCTCTTTCTCTTCCGAAAACTCCTCCTTACCTAAGTCTCTCCTTCGCCGTTTGCATACTTAAATATTGATTAGCATCAGTTAGTCATTAACGGATGGAGTTGGGTGGTATGGCTCCACGCGCCGGCGGGGGTGGATTGATGCAGTGATAGCGGGGAGAAATTTTTAGGGGTGTGAGAGGGATGTATGAAGGGGTTCGTCAGCCACCCCTCTCTCTCCTCTGCGTGTTTACTTACCCTCGGTAAAGAAACTCTCCCTGAGCTCCCGGAGAACCTGGAAGAGGTCAGAATTGTACTATTAAAAAGGGAGTATTTTGAGGTTTGGGGTCTAAAAGTTAATTAGTGCAATCTAAGATAGTTAATTATCGAGTGATACTACAGAAACCAGATTTTTCGGGGGAATCGAGGAGTAAAAGTGCCCCGGATAGTTGGATCCATGGATAATCCGCGAAACGGAAGAAAATTGTAAGCTTGTGGTTAGTATAGTCCACATCGATTCAGTCAGGTCTTGAAAGTCTCAGATATTTTTGAATTGAACATATTTTAAAATAAACGAGAAAGTGAAAAGCCCATTTTTCGATAAAACATAATTTATTTTGAAAGACATAATCCCAAAATTTCTAATAATATTTACCGTTGATCAGTATCATATGAATTTTTCGTGGTACGTCCAATAGCTTTTCAGGAATTTTAGGGTCAAACATAAAAAATTCGTGTTATTGCATAATTAAATAAACATCCTCTTTAGAGATAATGGAAATTTATAGACTATCCTGTTGTGCGAAAGTTAGAATGCAATATCAAGAGGATAAAGTCATCCAAAAACTTCATACTGTCAATTTAGTTCACCTACCATTCTAACTTGCATATCGGAAACTATTTTCCGATTTATAATACATCATTATAGCTGTTACTTCTCTAGACTAAATAGATTATAACTTAATATTACTCCACATTTACGGGATATCCTATTTTCATAACTCGTAGATAAATTAGCATCTAATATTTGCTCCAAAGTTCATAGAAGAAAAATATATTCTATAAAATTATTATTTTTATAAACTTATTAACATAATATTAATAACATAGAATTGATTGCGGAGAATTCTTTTTATAAGAAAATACACTGCATAAAATTTACAGTAGCTCGCGGAAAAAGAACACCTTGTCGGTTCGTCCTGCGATGTAATGGATTTCCTTCAAACTACACCTTCCACTATGAATATCCTTTATAAGGTAATTTTTCTTGCGTAGCCATTGCTATCCATGTTTACAGAGTGCAGTCCGATGCTTCTTAATGAAAGACGTTAGCCTGGAGGTATTTCTCACACATCCCGATTTCGGCGCTGTATCTGTTCCTTCCGCGCACCTATCCAGTTACTTGATAAATAATTCACTTCTACACAACCTCGTTTGCGTAAGCTATGAACTCTCTCGTCCCGGAGAAAACGCCTCGCGTGCACAGACTCTATTACTCACCATGTCGGCTCTGAACAAGCTTAGAGTACGCGCCGTAGATTTCTTAGAATTCTATGTCGGTAAACAGGGCTTTGTAAATGGTGGCATAAGGGAGAGTTATTAGCGTCGCTTCCGAAGACTTATCGAGACACTTGTTCCTTTGAATTTTCAACGAGCATCCTCATTTCCTTAAATAGTGATACAATAACATGCAGGGGTATGCTCTCGGTTTCATGGCAATAAGAGACGTTATAAACTTATCTTTCGGCAGAACTTTAGTCCACCTGCATATTAAAGGACATAAGCACCGTTCATAAACAAAGTAATTACAGTAAAAGTTGTATTACGCTATTCCGATTACGAATCATCTCAAGAACATGTTATCGCCTTATTTTCAATGCTTTAAGCAGATTTTGCATAGATGAGACACAATCATACAAATTCCTTGATAAAAGACGTAATTTTCCTAATTGTGTTCTGCTGATAACAAAAGAGATTTGAAAACCGAAAAACATGCTTCTAAAATGGCATGATTAGTGTTATATTTGTCTAACTTAAATATAATATTTATAGGTCTTACGTCTGTTAATAATAATTGTACCAATTTATATGATGTAAATGTATCAAGTGACGATGTCATTTTGAACAAATGTGACCGTCATGGTGTATTAACGGAAAATAATGTCAATTTACTTTACTCGTTCATAGTTATAAATGTGATGGCGGCGCCCATGTAGCTTCTCCTTTAATTTCCATTCGTCAATTTTTATGTACTCTATAGAAGGGGATGAATATCTAATACATTCCTAGCCCACGATAATTGTAGATAACAAAATACTACGTAGAACTTTGTTCTTGGTCTGGAACTTACGTTTTCATTTCCCGTGCAATAAATTCATAAATAACTATAGACTTCCGGATATTCCGGATCACAGGAGGTAATACTCGAAGATATGATTAGCACATAATAATTTCTTGAAATAGAATTAAAAATTTACGAAATTCTTTCATCAAGAATTGAGAAAATCATTTGTCTCTTCTCATATTTTTTTCATTCATTAATATTCCAGTCTTAACTTTTATCTCATAATCTCAAGTCAACCAACTGAATTACCAATTATACAACGCAATCATAGAGTTAGATTATCTTTAGTTCCAGAGCATTCTTTCTCCTTTCGTTTTCCAGTGTCCTTTTCATCATTCTTTTTGCATGCTTTCCTCTCATTCCATTTCATTTTATTTTTATCCACCTCTACATTTCCCCAGTTTTCCCAGTTCCTAAGTGGTTTTCACTCACACGTCTCTCGTACGTGCCATTCTACGTTTAGTTCCAGCAACGAATGTCTTTTTACCGGAGAAACTCTTTCATCGTCTGATAGCTCACTTCGTCAAACTTTTTGGTCTCCGACTCTCAATCTTTGTTCCATTTCCTTCTTCTCTACTCCCACATTTATATGCTACTTCGCATCTCCGTTAGCAACCACACTTCTAAACACTTCCTAATGATAAAGCGTTTATCATGGAATAGACATCGATTGCCTTATATTCCTGTACAGCATCGCACCATTGCCCGAGAAAACGTGTGGGAAGAAAGTCGACTTACTAAATATTTCTGTCGGGGTTACTTTTCTCTCTTTTTTGGGATAAGGCGGTGTGAAAAGTAAAAGTGCCATTGTTATGGCTTCAGCTGCCCTCCTTTAGCGCGAACTTGGGATTGAAATGTCAGATTCTTGGTGGAGTGCACGGTGGCAACTTTGTTCTTTCAAAACTTCGGATGCCATGGGAAAAGGCTTTTCTTCGGCAAAGGAAAATAAAAATTATATTTCGACGCAAGCGCTTTCTCCCCCTTTTTCCTTGTTTGAGGCGCGCCTTGGAATTCAGTACATGAAGTTTTGAAACGGGAGCAATTGAAATATTTAAGGGAACTTTAAGGAAAAATGGGAATCTTATGGTCCATGTTTTTTTTAGAGTTCTCAGGGGAAAACCATGTGGTGCATCGCTGTAGTTCAGAAAACATTTACAAATCGTAATCAGACACTCTCCTGTCCTCAAGTTTTTATTTGTAAAAAATCCACCTCGGGACTAAGAGATTATATGTAAATTGTAAAAATTTTCGTTATGAATAGGTCAGTTACGACACGTTTATGTGGGAATAAAGTGTGTATGGGTACAGGTGTTTGTTTTCAGAATCCCGATTTACTTTACGATTCTAAAATACTTATACTTTTCTATTTAAAATTTCAAAAACGATAGGTTTTAGAGCATCTTCTTAATCAATAGATGCAAGGTCAACGCGAAAAATAATTTTTTGGGAAACTACGAAATTTTTTACTAAAATAGAAAATAATACTTGAGAAAACATTGATATTGGATAACATGAAAAAACTTATAGTTTTTCAATCATCACACCGTCATGGTAATTGGCTTAAAGTTTTCCACTGGTGAATAATTATGAAAGAAATGCACTCAGTAAGTGATAACCCTTGAAATACAATATTTAAGGGGCTAATGTTTTGTATTTTGCATTTTAAATAAAAATAACCATGGCTGTAATAACATTAATGCTGACATTAAAAAATGAATGGAAAATCTTGTGATATTTGTTTTTCGAGGTATCTTAATCATTACCAAATTAATTGATCGTATAGGATTCCATTTTTTAATATGTATGATTGATATGTTTTTTTATCAATAATAGGTAGGTAAGGGTACGTTTATTATCAGGGTCAGCAGTAATTATAAACTAGTACTTCTTGTAAATCATTGGTACTGCGTTAAGTAGATCACCAATTAAAATACGACTCGACAGAGAATAAAAACTTGGTGAAATTATAGACCTTGTATATATAAAACTCTAAATTAACAAGATCAATAGTTAGAAGCAAAATTTGACGTTCATGTTGAGCAGCAATAAACATGGGAATATTTGCGGTTAATAGTAATAACTCCATCATCTAGTCAGAAGTATCAAGGAGTACATTCGAGCCAAAATGTCGGTGGAAAACAAGGTTCAGACAGCAAGGAAGGTGCAGCTTCGTTATAACTAGCAGCTCGTGATATTCCTCTTAAGCACTTCATGAAATTCCTCACTCCGTAATCATCTCCCGCCACTGGGTCGGCTGGGGGAAGTTTTCTTCATATCCGAGTCGTCGAATATGAGATTTCCTCCTCTCCATCCTTCGCTCCATTCCCAGAGGTTCTCATTTTGCTCACTCGGCTGAAGGTTGCTATCCTGACCTCGAATTGAGAGGAAGCTAAAGAAAAATATAAGCCCTACGGCTTTGAACCCAAGTTTGCGAATTAACGCTAGCATCCACCCCCATTTCCCCAGAGCTTTCTTTGACTCTTACTTGGGTGCCTCCTCGTGCGCTATAAGTGAAGCCGACTGAATGGTTTAATGACAGAATTTTTTTAGAGAACGTAGGATTCCTTCATTGGATCTGGAGGCGTGGAGGTGGATGGAATCTCTCGAAATGATGTGCGATTATAACTGGGTTAACCGAAGATAAAAGATAGAATTCCGATCAGGTCAAGCGTTGTAGAATTTATTTAGACCCATCCTCGCACAGAGAAATTCATCATTAAGTTTTTGGAATTAATCTCATATTGAAATATTATTGGAAAATAAGTACGGTTATTTGACTGCTGACCTAAGGGATTAATGCGAGGTCGAGATAGCGTCGATATGAAATATGAAGGCCGGAGCTTATTCTCGAATGGTGGAATTTTATCCATGAAGCTTTTTGATTAGAAATTTAATTAATTTAAGGTTTTGAATGACTACTAAGAGTTCTAAAATCTAACACAAATCAAATAACGAATAAAACTTGGAATAAATTGGCTGCACGAACTACTAGAAGAAGCAGCAGAACATCACGGCTCGATATGTCTATAAAAATGTATGAATATAAGAGTGTGTGATTACAGTAATACATATATACATCTAAGTACAGAAATACATTCATAAATCTAAGTACTGCGAGCAGATTCATTGTTCCAATGATCGCACGAACCTGAAGGGCTTGAAGTAACATATTATAAGGAATTTTGTTTAAAAATTAAAATGCATATATTTAAATGTATAAATTATTACATTTCATGTAACATAAATAATGTAACTTTATAATTATAATAAATTTAAAAATTTTCTAAAAATGTTGCATAAAATACATTGTGCTACAGTATGTCACAAGTATCCCTTCATTAGAAGGAAGTGCATATATGATAAAATTTAATTCATCTATTTTAAGGTAGTTTCCTAGAATTGAGATGAAGAAAACTCGCCACTTGAGGCACAAAAAGGAACTGTTCACAAATTCACTACCTCCCATGAATAAATCAAAAACTTTGTAACCAAAAAGGTTTTGACAATAGCCCCAAAAACCTGCAATAGCTACTATTCCATAAAGAACAAACTTGTTTCTCTGACTCTCGCAAATAGTCATTAAACATTTAAGGGATAAAATCGTTGCGTATTCACGATAGTCGAACTAACTCTATCAGCATCAGACGACATAGATGAATAAGTTGCGATTTCAGTGGCAATTCGACCAATTGCGCGGGGGAAAAATTGGGAATTATGTTTGTCTGCTGGAGATCGGCAAATGCGTCGTAGTTTTTTCGGCGGAAGAGGGTAAATTTATTTGGAAGTTGTTCCGACCAATAATTGAAAAGCGTACATCCTTCGATGAATGCCCAGTCAATTAAGCGTGTAAACAGCCGTGAATAATTGGTTCACAACGGGCAGTTTGGTTTGAAGCTCCACGTCTCCACCCCTTCCTTTGCCTCGAGGTTGAATTCGAACTGACAAAGTCGTTGCTTCCAGTATACGTCGGTGGAAAGAAATATGGATTTGAAACCAATATGGATTTTACGATAAGATGAGATATTTTTTACTATTAAACCTCAATTTAATTTAGAGATAGTATTAAAAGATGAGAAAGAGAATTTTAACGTGAAGGTAAACGTTCCATTTGTGTATTTGTTAAATCTTATGCAATTATCTGAATGTTTACAATTGTTGATTCGTTTATAAAAATATATCAAAACGAAAACCGTATTTCATCCTATGCATGTTTAGATATCGATTAGGAAATACGAGTCACATACATCGAATTTTGAAAAAGAAAAATTTTTCTCAAAGTGTTACATAATAGTAAAGTAATTGTAAAAAATAATAGTAAAAAGAATCTTCTTCCATTTAAAGTTAATGCTCTTGCATATATACATGTGGGTTTGTTGTATTTGCAATTGATAATTAATTTATGTCACGCGAGTGCTTGTCAAAGCGTATCGGCCAAATAGGATCAACTACCGTAATAAACATATTGCGCCTAATTGACATTTTATTATGCGGAATTGCGTTGCGAGTTGCGAGCAGATTCAAATCAAAGAGAAAATTATTTTATTTCTGCGCTTTAATAAAAAGCGGGATCATTGGTGCGGGATTATGACGTTTCATTAGTAAATTCGCTACCATTGGTCAGTCAAAAACTCATTTATAATTTACCCTTGATTCTTTTCCTCTACTTTCTGAATCGATGTATCAATACACTTATAGATTCGAATTACTTCATGTTATTTAAGAAATTCCTGAGCTGACTGATTGATTTATAATTCTTAATTCGATCAATTTAAATTTTCAATGAATGGAAAGATATGTTTACGGTTATCATAGGTTTGACGAATGGCAATAATGTCAATTTTAAAAGGCATTAAAAGAATACTTGCCTGTTTAAAAAATATATATAAATTATATATAAACTTATCCTGAAGGATAGACGATGGGGTGATACTGTTATGTTGCGTAGGTTGCATATAATGTAGGATAACTTGGTTAGCTACATGAAATATTGCTTTTGTAAAGCTAACCTCCTGAATAAATAGAAAAGAAATCCTACAAACAGTTAATTATCATAGAAAATAAAACTTTTATTTTTAATCATAGAATATAATAAGTCTTAGATGATTCAATTTTCAAACTGTAAACGGAAGATTAAAATTTCAATCAGTATTCTTGGGAGATAAACCTCAACCAATTATGTACTTCGATAGAATTAGCACTGAATTACGCAACTTTATTTTTCCACAATAGACATTTTTTATCATTCCCTCGTGGACGGTCATGATATAGTAGCCTCCATTACTCGGAATCACGCAGACTGAGGATAACCTTCACAATATGCAAGATGTTGTGTGTGAATGTAACTAGAAGGCAATCCACATTCTGTACTATTATGTATGTCATTATCAGTTATTAAATTTTGGCCTTATCAATAGTCCGCCATCTAGATTTTGCATCACTCGTAACGTAATTGAAACAGATTTACGAGCACGGAAGGATATCGTGACCGAAACGATTGTGCTGCGAGGAATGTGGAATTAATAAATTAGTCGAAGATTTCTAACAGATTATTGTGTTAAGGTAAGCAAAGTAGGTGCTCAAAAAGACGAGAAAAGTGTATCCTCAACTACAAACAAAAGGAGAGAATACTATTCTTTCGAATCTCATTAGCTTATATCTCACTTATCGTGAGATACAAGCGGACGAGTAGTTCCTAATGAGCGAGCCGGCAATTAGTAGAGTTCGCGAAAGAAGAATGGGAATTAGTAAAGGATATTTCTTTGGAGACCTAGCTCAGCTGATTGTGGTACACTTTCTTCGCAGGAGTTGAAAATAAAAGGGCTTGAGGGGAAAAAACATTAGGGAAAAAGGGGGAGGATGTATACAAGAAAATGATTTTTTGAAAGTTTTCTGCATTGCAGAGTAATTTATTATTCCGTGGGTTGGCTCTTGAGTTCCTGTGGCTAGCGGGCTACTTTGTGAAAATAAGTTGCAGGAAAATTGGTGACACCAGACAGATTAATTTTTTATCTAAATAAAAAATAGAAATGGTTTAACTCCAAATATAAACTCCCCCAAACAGAAATATCTGTATACAATCCTTGCATATTATTTTCAAACATTCGTTTTCGGTGATCAACACTTTTTTCCTTCGCAATTTATTGAAACATAATAATTACGCATCATTTTAAAGATCATAGTTTACGTTTCCAGCAAAAATAGTCCAATAAATGAAAACGGCTCTATTAGGTAAAAAAAGTCGAGTTTAAATTTTAAATTAACCGGAGAGCTTCCATATGGGTATATAGATATCAATATATATCGATACAAACAAGGTATATCGAAATGGACACTGTCATTCTGTTATTTCCCCTCTCAAATAGATTTCAGCAAACACCCCAATCACTAGAAACAAATACAAAACACTAAAATACACCTTAGCGTAAAAATCAATTACTTCCAATTTAGTCAGCTCAGTCGTAAAATTTTACGCATGGTAAAGAGGGTTAGATATGATGGCAGTTAATATTTTCGTCATTGACAATTTATCAGCAGTCAAAACCAGTAACGACTCCATTTAGAGTGTTCACCTTCATTCAGCACACGCCTTTGAGGAGTGTTTTTTTTCGGTAATTTCTTCTCCGGACCACGTGGCGCAGAATGTACCGCCGCATGACTCCCGTCCCACTTCTCCTATCCACAACTTCCTCTCTCTTCCTAATGAGGTTCCATTCCAGCAATGATGGAGGAAAAGCTCGCCCGTTAAATGGAGTAATAACGCTTTTTTGATGACGGCCCTGGTCGTTTGCGCGTTTCCCAGTTTAATGCGTCGTCAGTTGCTTTTCCGATGGAGAGGCACGCTGCAGTGGAGCTACCAAATGTTAACTCTTAACGCTTGTTAATTCGTCCGCTATTGCAGGGAAGGGGAGTATTCGAATTTAATACTCTCGTTGATACCCCATCAATCCTGCCGCTCGATTCGGGCCTCTTTAAAGGACGTTTAAGAACGAAATGTTCGGTTTCACGATTCGGTCTGGCGCAGAGGCAACAGCTTTTGTTTGGCCAGAATTGTTACTGTATTAACGTCTTTAATTTAAGATTAAATTCTAGTGAAGATATATTCATTCCACATTGAAGTTGTGAATATTATAGAATCGTGAGTATTCTTAATAATATTGAAGCTGCAAGTTGATAATTGTAAGAACATCTGCGTAGTGCCAGCAAATGGTAGACCTTGGTTATATTCCAAGAAATTATAAGTTTAATATTTTATTCTGCATCTAAACTTATCTAAAGAGCTAATTAAAATTATGAAAATTCTCATGATTAAACCAACAAAAGCTCAAGTATAGAGTGGAGAGAGAACCTTTAGAAATAGAAGACCGAGATTTAAACTTGATCATTACGATTTTGGACTCAGCTTGCGTTTTGAAACGTCATTTTTCGCAGATATACTGGAGAGAAGCCTAGTATTTTGAACAATAACGACGATATCTGTATCTAAATGATATCTTTGGGAAATAATAGGAAACGACGGAGACTCAGGTTTCACTTCGTGGTATTCGCAAATGCAAAACGGCTTCATGATTGCTTTTACTACGCCACATGAATACACAACAGGACAGAACGCCAGGTCTGAATTTTGGCTACGAAACCTAAGTCGTAATGTTTTATATTCTTGTGGTGTAGTAAAAGTTATCATGAAGCCGTTTCGAAAAAATAGGAAATGCTAAATTGTTAATTTGAGCTTTAGTTGTAGGGATTGTCAATAAAATATGTATAAAAACTAATGAATGATAATTATGTTAACTCATCTCGAATATAAATTGAAACCATATAATTTATGAGGAGGAAATTTTATTTCAATTCTTGGGATACGTTTGAATAATCCCCAAGGAAAATACCTTCACTCAAGATATTTAAGACCTTAAATTAAGAATTTAACAGACAACCCGTTTCATTAGGCACTGGAAAGGCAGTTATCCAGTAGAAGCTTCTTGAGAGTTTCCTGCTTCCATCCTACATCAAGAGCTGTATAAAGTTTTACTTAAAAGTACTTTACACTCCTGCGAGAGCCATTATCACAGGTGATAATAGGCTTATCATTTGCTATACATTAACTCGAGGAGATCAATGTCGCCAAATTATCGAGATACCATTCGCTTAAGAGACCGATATATCTATTCTAGAAATCCATTAACATAGAAGGAGAATCAGAAGGCTATCACTTTTTATACAAAATATCTTCATCTTCGTTGGTATTCTATAACATTAGGATATTAATAATACAGAGCAATAGATATTTAATAAACACCTGCAATTCTTTAAAATGATTTCCAACATTTCTAAGTTAAAACTATAGGATCTTATTATTTATAGGTATATATACAAAAATACAAAAATTACATTAAAATCTTGCGATGAATTTCGCAAAAGTTAAGTAACTATAATTTCAAAACATACGCTGTTTGCAGAAACAACATAGCGCATTGAACAAAATTAGCAGAAGCCTTAACTTAACTTTGCAGAATTACTAACGGTTCAGTTTATATGACAATTCCTCCTATAAAACTATCACGGGATTATGAAATTTTGTTTACTATGAGCAATTTAGTAGCTCCAAACGCTAATTATTCAAACTTCATTATAATATGTTCATAATGGTTTTTAAAGTTTTCCTGTTTAGCATTGTCATCAATTGGCAAATTTTTTAACTAATTTTGAAATTATTTAATCAAAAATTTCCTTGTTACTCATAAAGAATGCAAGATTAGACGCATTTTCAGCAATCTCCGTTTTCTTTATATTAAACTTTCAAATCAACCCATTAGTTTTGGGACACACTCTATAGTATATTATCTATGCATTGTTATCTCACGTTCTTGATATCTTTCTGCTTTAACGCTGCACCACTGTTAGCACCTATTTATCCTATTACACCTCTCAGGCTGTAATAAAAACGAAGAGAACGACCACAGCAATTTAGCAATCGTATTCCAATGGCGTAAAACGCCGGCGATTCCCCGAATCCTTCCCAATTTTCGAAATGTTTGCGGTTGTTAAAGTAAGGGCATAATTGCTCGGCGCGAAACGCTATCCCTCTGTCTTGAAATTTCCCGTCGCACGCGAAGGTTATCAATTAAAGCGACACCGGCGGCAACTTCGGCACGCTTTCCGCTTAATATTTCCCACAGTCACCAGTATATCACATCCAGGCAAATCGCTTTCCTTTAAAACTCGTTGCTCTCAGCGCCGAAACGACGGCTTCCATTGCACTTCCAGCGAAGAGAGAGAGAGATTGTGACACGAAGAGCGACTGAGACGGCTCGTTTAAAGAGTTCGCGAGTAAAGTGAGTTTCCTTTCGCGCTGCGGTTAAATATAGAGTGAGGATGCCGAATTATGAGAAGTCGACCGTGCCCTATTTCAGTTATGTGTCGCACCCTTACCGACACAAGGGAAACTCTTCACGTTAAAGTAAGGACCGGGCTGAACTATTAATCCGTCACACTTTTTCCGTCCCATGAAAATCAATTTGGCGACCTGGTTTAACCGCTCAAGTGGGCACGTGGAAAATGCTCATCATAAACCGTGGGCAGTTGATGGCTTACTTTCCCGTGGGGTAAGAAAGTAATGGCAGAGCACCTCGTATCTGTTTCGTAATAAATTTTCCGGTTAAGCTGGTCCTTCTTTCTAAATTAAATTGAGCTAAAAATATTCCCAGATAAGTGCTTTACATTATAGGGATAAACGAAATGTTTCAGGCTTCAATTTGACCTTTTCGAGTAAATTCGGTAACTTTAATTCATCTAACAAATTACGCTCAGAAAGTTGAGGTGTCAAAATATCAATCCACAAATTAATCATTCACATAATAATTATTGATCAGTTATAAATCGTCATTATTAATTATTTGGTGTTGGATGATAATTAATCAATTATAGGAGAGTGCAACTTTCTCAGTGTAATTTGTTAGGATTAAGGTGTACTTAGTAGTGTGATTTTCCTCAGATACAGTGATGAAAGTTCATTATATAGTAAATAAATTTATAGCATGTACTAAGAGAACGCATCAAAATATCGCTTTTATTGATGATTATTTGTGCAGGATTACAATCCTATTATTGACCAGAGTTTTCGCGAGAATTTCAATAACAAAACTTAAAAGCAAAGTAAAACGCTACTAAGACTTTCTTTAGATTCAAAGTGCGTCATCATGCCATAGTACTCCTGTTTAGGCCCGAAGTAGGTCGTAAGACGCTAATTATGATTCATGTTCTCCTTTTTTCACGAATCCCACATTTCTCCGGCATTACACAGAGCGCGTAATGTCGGAGATGAAATGCTGTGCGAGCAAATGTTAAAGAAACTTTCCCGTCGGAAGCGAGTTAAATACGGGCCGCTTTAATTCCCACCGGAGAATCCTGGAAAGTAGGCAATCCTAGCAGCCGAGGATAGAGAAAGCAGATGCAGTTGGGATGGTAGCGCGTCGGGTCGGAAGATGAGTAATATCGGAGATAGTTGGATGTTTATGCGAACGGGGAAGAAAACGTCTGAGGGGGAAGTCAGGGAGCGTGTGCTAAGAATAGTAATTGAAAGACAAGAAAACGTCGAGGGTGGGTTCCTTTAAGGACTGAGACAGGAAGGGTAGGGAAAAAAAGCGGGGGGTTGGGGTCTCGGAGAGTAATCCGAAGGGGAGAGGGATGGGTTATGATCGTTTGTTGCCAGTGACAAGCTATAAAGAGTGGTAGAAGAAGAGATATTAGCGGGAGAAGCGATGACAGAAGAGAATCTGAGGGAGAGGGGAAATAAGGGGGCGTTTTTTCCTTTCCGAGAAAAGAGGGTCTTGGAAGGGAGAGACGCGGAATGGAAAAAAGCAAAAATCGAGTTTTAAACTTGAAGCTGGATGAGTTCCGTAGCCTGGAGGGGAGGGAGAAATGTGAAATTCTTGAGGGGAAATGTGGAAGGCACGGGAATTCAGGAGGGAAGCGGAAATAAAGGATGGACCAGTAGGGGGGTTGAGGTGCGTCGAGTTCCAGGATTACAATTTTTTCTTTATGGTGATGAATAGCGCGGGGAAATGATGGGTTTTTCGGTCGGTTGCGTGCACGCGAAATTTTTACGATTGGCCCGTAATGTATTATGCCTTCGTGGGGTAATTACCACGCCTCGAGTTGGTCCTCTGCTATAGATTTAGTTGAGAAACGTTTTAACCTCCTATCGCTTGCTAAATTCCAATATTTGATAGAGTTGGATACTCTCGGTCATGAGTACTCTCGAGTGAGTTTTACGTAATGTTCGAACTGCTTATTTATCGACTGATCGGATTTTATGCTTTGGCGTCTACAGACATTAATTTCCTGCGAGAATATCTCCGATTCTTCTTAAGTCCACCTTTCTTCTATCATTTCAGCGTACATGCCAAAAGCAGAGTTTATTTGCCAGAGTAAAGATTATTTGCAATAGATATGGCGATATATTTTCAAAAGAACATCACTTGTTTTATTCTTATATCCCAACAAATGCTCCACATACGATATTTCCATATAAGTTCTCAGAGATGGAGAACGCTCGTGATATTTCCTTGAATTTATTACTACAGCATGTTTGTAGCCGTTTCACATTTCACGCAGAGACATTACCATAACTAAGACAAATCATAGAACGTTATAGCATTGAAACTTAGTTTATCCAGGTATGTCCAATGAGATGAATATTTAAACATTCATACATCAATTTAAATGTGGAATTTATTGGGATTGGGAATTAAGGATTTATTGCAGAATTGCACATGCAGTTCCTTCTTTATTAAAACACGAGGGGAATCCAGCAATAGCTACTAAAAACATTATTTTTCTAAAATATACATTATACTGACTTCAAGAATCAGCTTCCTTTAAAATTATTCCTTTTGCTCATAACTTCCGGTGATCCGCAGCCATCGACAGTTTCACTTCACAGCATCACTATGTAAATCCGCACTTAGAGCTTAATTTTTTAACATTTCCTTTCCTGTCTTCTTCAGTATCTTCATAAACAGTGCCTAATATTAACCTATTAAATCATCAAATTTCTTGATATAAAATTGTCCTAAAGTTGCTATGAAGATATGAAAAATCGCTTTAATGAAACAATCTTCTCTCCACAGTGCCGGTAAGGGATCGAAAGTTATCACAATAACTTGAAGCTTCACAGCGGATGGATAGTCTTGCGGAACAGCACTCAGAATTGAACTAATTTCAGTCAGCTAACTATTGTGTGATCTCGCAAACGAGCCGCGAGTGGAATTAATTTGTTACATTAACTATCCAAACGTTTCAGCTCGAACGCACTTGAGCGGTAGTGGATGGGACTGATCGTACTGCGCATGCGCCAGACAAACGCCCACGCTTCTAGCTATCGATAGAACTGACGATAAAGTTTGAGGTCGTATACGTGCCCCTTCATAAATGATTTACTTTGAGGGCAATTTGAATGGGACTCCTCGAATACGTTGCACAGTATGTCTAGAAGTATTTCTAGATTAAATGAAAAGGCACAGCAAATTCTTGATTTCAAAAAATAGCTAAAATACTAAAATTATATTAGAAATAAAGGGAAAATATTCAAGAACGTACGTTTATTACAAAATAAATGCATAAGAAGATTTGATGACTGCATATTTTAGTGTGAAATCATGTGTGTTTTTGATTATCGTGAACTCCTTTACATTCGGAACTTAGTTAGTAGAATTTGTAGAATTTGAAAGTTAGTAGAATTAGATAGAACATTGAAATAACTGGGTAGTTTTCCTTTTTAAATAAGAGTTCCGAAAACTAATTTTTTAATTTTAGTATTTCGACGTTATTTTATCTTGATTTAGCCGTAATCTAAGTCTCTAAGAGTATAAATCTCTTATTGAATCACATCATTATTAAACAGGTCGACATCCATAGATAGTGAGAATTGACATTTTGACAAATTGAAGGAAATCATATGAAAACCAGCTATTTGCAATGTGAGTGCAATTCTGATTCTCAATGTTAATATCAATTATCGGATTATCAGTATCCAATCCGTCGCAAACGCTAAGTTGTCCAAATTATGTGCTTTGGATTATAAAATCTAAAACAGATTTCTGCGAAAGAAATAAACTGCATAAACATTCTGATCTTTCAGCACATTTTTTTTGCATTTAGGGACAGAACACGAAACAAAATCATACATTCACGGATTAGGAAACTAATTTATACTCATAAAAACTCATCCCTTGATTGATGACTCCGCGAATTCAATTAATATATTCAAATAAATTGCTACATTTTCCGCCATAAAACTCATGACAGAATCATCAAAGAGAAAGTAATAAATCAAAGAGGTCAGTTTGTCGCAAAACTATAATTCATTCGGGAAAGCGAAACAATGCAACGCCGCATTAAAAACGGTTAATTTTATCAACCAATCCGCCGGCAGGATAATTAAATGTATAGAGCAAAATTGAATTACGTAAACTGTACGTTCCGCGTTTCCGTTTCACGAACGGCAACCTTCCCTTTAATCTCAAAAAGCCGCATTCCATTGCATCTACTTACGCAGGCGATTCAATTTCATGGCTCGTTTGTCGCAAGTTTGAAGCGGCGAAAAAAAATACTCCACCGAATGCACAACGTTCCGCACCCCCATCACAGCCAAACATTTCGTAATCACAGAAATAAACGCTCCCGAAAACTTCGAGGCTTTAAAAATAAACGACGCAGGTCGAGCAAAAAAAAGGGAAAGATGAACATTTTCCCGAACGCTCTCTCTCCGTGCATTAGTTGCACCAATTAAAAGGGTCCCCTCCGAAACAAAGGAGGGATTTTAATCAAGTTAGAGCCCCATCTCGGAAAGGAAGCGTCCGTCACCGTATTATTTATCGGCACCCACCCCTTTCCCTCCACCAAGAGACTGATTCGACGCAAATTATTTTGACGGCCCATTTCCGTCGGGTGATTTTTACCTATGGACGATTTCCCCCGGACAATTTTCCGGTCGGCAGTTTTCCACGCAAGTTTTTCGCCCCCTGAGGAGGTGCAGCCTTCCCAGAAAACCCTTTCTCTCGCAACGAAAATCTCTTCCCAAACCTCCGCACGAGGGTTTACTACTAAAGAGATCCTTGCATGTGAAATGAGGGGTGGAAGTACGGGAGGAGAGGTAAAAACAGCAGAGCAGCGACTGGGATAAGGTGTGGGAAGAGCAGGGGGATGACAGGAAGACAAGTAATATTTTGAGAGGGGGGCGGGGCGATGAAGGGAGTGGAACCTGGAAACAATGGATCGAAGTAGCAACGGAGTTTACACGGGAGGAGAAGAAATTGTCTTTGTGTGAGTTGCTAGCGTGTGAGTTTGTACGGTGTCTTGGCGGCGATATTGAAGATGGAGGCTTTTGAGGACGGGGATAAATGGAGGCTGAGTGAAAGGAGTGGGTGGTGGATGTTTAAGCAAGGGGAGGGAGGGATTCGGATAGAGATGAACAAATAAAAAGAGGCTATATAGCGATGAAACTATAAGGCTCTGGAAAGGAGAGATATCAAGCCATGCAGACGAGTGGAGGCGAGCGGGGCAATATTTCAAGAGTGAGCAAAGAGAGGAAATAATAAGGATATTAGGATGTAGCTAACGAGCGAGTTGTGAATTCATAAAGCCGGGCTAATGGAGATTGAGTATAGTTAAAATTTAAGTGACGGAATGATGATGAGATTTGAGATTTCTAGCGTCAGGCAGCGAGAAGGATTTGGTACAGAGTGCTTGTAGTAGTTAGTGCATTAAGGAGGAATTCCTTAACGAATAAAACTAAATCGTTTAATTTGGTATCGTATAATACCTAACGGTTAGGAATGTTAAATTTTATCCGTAACTTCATATTTATTATAGAAACATCTCTTAATGTCTACAATTAATAAAAATAAATCTTTCTATTTGGTGTCGTATAATATCTGACGGTTAGGAATGTTAAATTTTATCCGCAACTTCATAATTATTATAAACTATATCTCTTAATGTTGCTGCATAAGAAACGTCTTTTTAGCTTGTGCTTCTTTTAATTCTACTATATAAATACTACTTTCAATTTTGTAGGGTATAATGGCCTGGGAAGAAAATTGTTAGAACGGGATTGAAATGTCATTAATCTTAATCGCGACGAAAGACATAAAGTCTTTTCACCGAAATAACTCAGCTATAATGGAAAACTCAACCTCATTTTTTTAGAAAAAGACATGGTGATAAATGGGATTTTTTCAATATGAAACTAAAATTTATTTTATGAATCTCTGGAAGAGCACTATTGTGACATGTTTCTTTATGGAAAGAGAAATTTTCTTTCATCATTACATGCTTCCTAATAGAACGTTAGAAAGAGAAGCTATGGGAATAGCATTGCTCATATCACAGAAAGGAAGCACTTATCCAAATTTATGATGGAATAACTTTTTCAATCCCATTCTAAGTTTTGCTAAAAATAATTCTCCATTCATTAACGTAATAGGAAGACCAACAAAATGTTTATCTCACAAATAAGGTACCGTTATTAACCATGTATTTTTAATCATAAGCAGATTAACTATTACTCCCCATTTCAAATTCTCTCCTTAACAAAAAATGAACAGTTGCATAGCTTCATATATCTGAGAAAGATGCTAAGATACTAGAAGCAAAATAACTAATATTTTAGTACATCATAAATTAATAATTTGGTTCTTTGACCTTAAATTATACATTAATTCTGAGGATTTTTATAATTATTGGCATTGATATGTGAAATGTGCTAGATAAATCGCTCCAATGTTCCAATTTCGTTACATTTTATTGCAGGCTGTGAACATGAATTTATACATAAATTACGGTAATTTTTATATTTGTTAGTTAGATCTGTGTAAAATATTGTAGTAATAATTGAACAAAAATAATAATTAATTTCGTCCTTTATTCAATTAGAAACACTCAAGGTGATAAAATTCTCACAATTGGATATACTATATATCATGACAGTATAACTATAACATCTTTAAAGCAATTGTAATTCGAATAAGGCATCGCAAAATTATGGATCATTAGTAACTAATCATTATATTGAAGCTTTTAATATGCGCATATTATTGTGAGTAAGGTCAGAGGAAGGAAATAACGACCACTGCGCTGTCGATAAATATGAAACGTAACTTCAAAAAAGGTTGAAAAATATTGCGATGATGATACTGGAGAGGGAGAGAATCTGGCTTAAATGGTTGGACTGTAAAGGAAGCGTAAAGTAGAAGGGATAGTGCATAAGCATGGCAAGGGAGCAATGCAGGTGTTGGAAGGATGGAGAAAAGGTCTTGGAAGTTGAGCCACAGAGGCTCCGCTCCCAGAGTTTTAAAGAGACCTCGGAAGTGGATCGAGAGGTGAGGTTTTGGAGGACTAAGTAGCGAGTGTTTATAGTCGAGTGGCGAAGAGTAGTCGGCAGTCTAAAGAGCGGAAAAGCATGTCGACAAAAAGAGGGAGATAAGAGAAAAACGGTGGAGCGAGTGAGTGGATTTTCCGATTGCGGGGTTTCCCGAATGCACTTCAGCCTCCCAATTCTTTCTCTGCAGAATTCAATGGATTTTCGAGCTGAAAGCTATGCTGAAGAGAGTAAACAAAACGCGGAAAGCAATTACCGATTTTTGTGCTTCGATTGTGACGGCAATATGCTCCGATAATTTTCCGGACGTGTGCGTTTGAATCTTTTAAGGGTTTTTTGTACGCACACAAACACGTCGACGAACGTATACGCATTCATATACGTATGCATACTCGTATTTTTTCAGCATTAAATCCTTATTTTTGAAAAAGAATATCACATTTTTGTGAACGGTTTCATTATTGTTTGGAATTTTTTTCCGCCTCTGTTTGAGGAGCTATGAAGCTAAAGCTGTGATGAGTTTAATTAAAATCCTCATATTGGTTATAAACTACAGAGGCGTGAAGTAAAATGCAACTAACGTAATCATTATGTTATACTTAGATTTCTGCGCTTTTCATGATATTAAAAGAAGCCGACCAAGGACGTTCAAATTGCTTTCTTCCTTCTGGTTATAAAAAAAACAGTCGGGGACATGAAGTAAAATACTACTAATATAATCATTTATGATATTTATTAAATTCTGAAAGCTTCGATAAGTTGCCCAGGTCAAAAGCAATTAAAATCAACGTTGCTTCGATAAATATCCGACGAAAATTCAGAAAAAAAAACAATTGTAAAATAATTCATAAAATAAATATTATATTAATTTATTCACTTATTAAAGAATTGATGCAACGATATTCCATAAGTTGCAAAATCGTTAGGAAATTGTATCGATGATTGTATCCTAATTAATAACAATCTATTAAAACGTTAATTAACTTCGATTCCGTTTCGAGTTCTTCCCCTCCATTTTCGTTATTTCGGTCTGCGATCGCGACGATAAAAACGCTTAATGCAGTTAGTTCGGCGACGGATAACTTTTTCTCCGCGTAATGAAATTGGCCGCTCCTTGGCACAGTCTCGGCAAACACGAAAATAAATCACGCTCCCTTCATTTTTTTCCATCCGCTAATAATTTCAAAACGAGTTTATCGCTCGCTTAATGGTTTGATTCTCGGAATGACGATTTTTTCGAAATTTTCTCCTTTTTGGCGATATTCGATTAGCCGATGGCGTCGTCGAATAAGCCCATATCTCCGGTTAATTCGACTTTTAATACGAGAGGCAAGCAAGGTGCTGCCGTAATTCGGCGCAATAAGGCATTATAAATGGGAGAATAGACGCGGGAGTGGAAAAAGGTCGTCGTTTTCCACATAAGAGGAGGAAGGAAAAGGTGGCGAACGTTCTTGTTAATCCCTGCTGGTTCGTTTAGAGCAGATGGCACCGCGCTATCATTTAGCTTCTTTTTATAATTGCGCCTTTTTTTCATTTTAACTGCTCTCTCCAGCACTTCTCTTCCCCGACTTATTCCTCGATAAACACGCTTGGAGAGATTAAGGAGGGAAGAATGCGGATAATGGATGGATTGGGATAAGAGGGGATAAGTACAAGGGAAAGAGCAAATAAAGAGATGGAGAAATGTAACTGAAAGAATATATCCTTAAGGGAGAGAAAGTGCGAGGAGATTACTTGTGGGACTGTTATGTGTGCTTGCACAGTAATCCTACTGAATGGATATTCAGATTTCTACGCTTCTCAGGATATTAATAGGATCCGGCCAAGGGCGTTCAACTTTCTTTCTTTCTTCTGCTGTATTTTGGGCCGTTTCTCAGTTAACATTAGATTAAATAATCATAATATATTTCCAATTGGTTTTCACCAAAACACACGTAAGATATATTCTGAAGAAACACCATTCACCTTTCACCGGGCTCTATGAATTTATAATCGAAATAAAGATTTTGTAGCTGCTCTACAGTTTGGTCATAAGGTATTCATGAAAATTAGAGCTGTCTGTATTCAGTGAGCTGTTTAAGCAATTCGGTATCAATTAAGTACGATTATATTTACAATTTATCAATGTAGAAACAATATTTTACAGTTTACAATTTAGAACTATTTTGGAGATATGAAGTAATCATAGATTTTGAACTCCTAAAGGCTGCTATTAATAAATATTCTATATCATCAACCACAACTGATATGTATGTCTCAAGAGATATTTATCGCTCACATATTTGAAGTTAATGATTAAAAACCTTATTATAGGCTAAATAAACATGGCTGGATAAATATATTTGCTTTTAAATTGCTGATTTAAAGCAATTTCGAGGAATAAAGTTGCGTAAAATTATTTGGCAATTAATCGTGTTTAGTGATATAAGCCGTTAAAAGATCTGGGCCGATAAAAGTTACCACAATGTCTCAATTTTTACCAAAGAATGAATAACCATGAAGATAAAAATGTAATTCGTTCCCTGATAAAAAATACTTTAAATAAAAGACTTTTAGAACTTTTACCGTAAAATCCATGATAATAAATTGCTGATAGGGAGCACCTAATGATATTCTGGTCATGCTTTCCTTCTTCAGCCTAGTTGCAGGTGCTCATTCTAACCTCTTCCCTTAAGGACGCAGTGCAAAAATCACGTCGCAGGGGTTTGCGTGCAAATAGCTCTTCCGTTATTATTGCAGCCAATTTCCACACACAAACCTTCAATGAATTAACGTGAAGGTCGAAGCATTTTTCGTTCCCAAGATTGCACTGTAATTGAATAGTCTTATCTCTTGCTGTGGAAGTTTATTGCCGACATGTATGAGTGGAAAATTTCTCGTACCCTTAGTTTATCAGCGAGGATAATTTAGCAGGCTTGACTTAAGTAGTAAAATAAGTTTAAGCGGAGGGAGTTTCTTTGGACTGCATAAGGAAAATCAGATAGCGCATCCATCCACGTTCCGTAATGCATTTTAAAATTTATTCCTGATCTGTCCTAAAGATAACCGGACGGAACAATTATTCCTTCATTTAATTAGCGTTTATGAAGCGAACTATATTTTCTTTGGAAATCGGTCAATTGGTGAACTAAATCTTAGGATCGCATTTTCACAAATCTGGGGCGAAGTTTTATCATTTCCGGATTGCCAAAGAAAGGAATAACGTTTTATCAGCTTAAGCAATTTCCTGGAACAAATAGTGTTGATTAATCTATGTAGTTAAGTTTATCTCAAAGTCATATTTATATATTGTTTTTAAACTAGAAGTCAAGCTGTTAACCTGAGGTATTTTGAAAGATGCACTTAAATTTTATTCTCTGAAATTTCTTCTTTTATTCGAGCTAAGAAGAAATCGTAAAAACAGCTCAATTCGTTCGCACTCATAATTGTGGCGATCCTTTCTGGATGCACGAACCAAGCGCAAATCAACTGAATTTTTAAGATTTCATTTTTTACAATCATTGATTATAATTTAAAATTAATTTACTTCAATGAAGAGTAACAAAGAAGGGCTGTTTCCTAGGAATGAAGGTCGTCTAAAATTCACGTAAATGCAGAGTTACACACAAAAAGAATAGTAAGATATTAATTTAATTATTATATTAAGATAAATTGGAAAATCCTGGTATATCTTTGATTTTAAGTGATTTTAACTTTCACAATCATTTCTCTTTTTTGTACTACCAATTGCCTCGTAATTTCTAATATGATATTCATAAATTCTTTGAGATATTGATATATTGGTGTTTCCGAAAAACCGAATTTTGAAAGACGTTCATTGTCTTACGTGCCTTTTCTTACGTGTATTCAAGAAGGTAAATGATAGAAAAACAAAGAAAATCTTATTTCTCCTCACCCTCTTAAAAATATCGCACAACCGATCACAAATCTTAGCACAAACACACCAGCCACTTTTCTCCAATACGACGATCGTAACACTTTCGCAAATAACGCCTCTCGTCACGCGTCCGGAAGCCGTTAAATCGCGACGTTTGAAGCTAATCTATAAATGCCCGAGCCGGGTAAATAAATCAGTGGAGACACTCCGGGAGACAAAAAACGACACCCTTTGTCGCGCTGAGACTGATTAACTGAGCGACTTAAATTTTTACGCGCGATCACGCCTCGACCGGCATCGCGGCAAGATTAAGCTCACGTAATAAAGTTTTTGGCGGCCCCGCTGAGCATCTCCGTCCTTTAGAGGGAGGAGCATCGGGAATCGAGGGATACGTAGCAGAGGGGAATAAAAGAGACGCAATAGAAGCTGGCGAAAATCAGGCGAAGCGAGGGAGGAAAGCTAAAGGGAGTGGGAACAAAGACGGAATTGTATCTTTCCTTCCATACAGCCGTGTGCGCGTGTGTTTTCCTTCCCTTTCTACTCTCCCTTCTCCCGCGGAGACAAAAGCGCAGCGGGGAATTCGAGGGCGTTCCCGGGTCGAGCCCGTCTTATAGCGTGAAACTGATATTGTACCTTTCCCTCCTTTTTTGTCGGTTCATCTCTCCCGCCGTCTTCTCCCCACCATCCTTCACTCCATCTCCCTCTTCATCAGGGACTCCTTTGTTTCCATTCATCCTTACATTTACCCGGCCATTTTTTATTCCTCGCGCCTTGTATTCCGCCTTAATTCAATATCTTTCCTCTCCGTCAGCTTCCGCCCTCCCTTTGCACCTCATCCTCGTTTTTTTTGCTTGTCCCAGTCTTCGTCCCAATTCATCCCGTTCTTTTTTCTCGCCGGAAAAATTCTTTCTCTCGATGTAACAAGTTTCCACCCTCTCGATTCCACCCCGTCAAATCCCCCGCCAATTTTACGGATGTTTCTTCCGTAATTCTTTCAACTTAATTTTTCGATATTTGCATATTTTCTATTTCTCGCTCATAATCCCGTTTGCAGATCTAATTTTCCTTCTCCTTCCGTTTCTGGGTGCCCACCCGCCCCTTGTTTTTCCTCCGAATGTTACTTTAATTAGTTTTATCAGGGGCTTTTCTTTCGTTCGCGACGGAGAAATTATTCCGTCGAGATTATTCCGGTCGCTCGCTAATAAGGGGGTTTTCCAATGGAAGGAATTGGGGATTGTGTACCTAAAGTATCAAATCATGGGTCGAAGGGTTTTTGTTTTCGAGGATAAATATACTCGGCTGCGGTTTGATGGAAGGATTGAAGGGCTGGACTTAGTGTAGGCGGTCCAGCTGATAATAAAAAGAGCATCGCTGTTTATGGGTTCTAGATAAATAGCTAAAGGTTTCGGTGAATCTAATAAGGTATTACAAAAGTATTTAGATAGCGGATGAAATTCTGTTTCCTGTCAGTTTCATTTACTTACTAAATATAAGCCTGGATAAATAGCGGTTTGGTTCTTAATCTTAAATAATGATTCTTGAACATAATTTAGATTCGGTATTAGAATTTAATCATGAAATGGATTTTTACCTTGCGATAATTTCTAGCATTTGGAAAAATATTCGGAATAAATGAAACTAATTGCTGATGTCTTGCTTGCAATGAATCAACCACAGTATACCTACTTCCTTTAGAAGAATTCATTTCTATTCCGAGGGAAATGAATAGCATGCGGTTTTTGTAAATATAACAGCCTACTCTCAAAAATAGTCAAACTCTGATTATGAAATGAAAACCTAAAATTTTTAATTCAGCTATGAAAATAAGGGAAGCTAGCTCCGGCACAATTCAACCTAATTCGGCACTATGAATGCATTACATAACTTCTCCTCATCTTCTTACTCGGGGCTTTTCAATTTTAAAATGAAATAACGGATAATTTTTTGTTCCCAGAAGAGATTGGAATACCTTATTTTCGTCCCAGTGGAGATAATTAGGGAGAAACGAAATTAGAGGAAATGATGGGCTCTATATCATTCAAAACAATACTAAGTCGAATTTAATTTAGAATTTTAATAGAGAAGAAATTTAGTGAAGTAATTGAAGTAATATCATTGTCTTCCAAATTCCTCAGTAATGCCATCTGAAGAAGAAATATGAATATTCAATTCAATGAATCCACCTTAATTGAAATGGCAATAGATAACATGAGGAAATTTATACTGGAAGTTTTAGAAGCAGGAAATATTAATTAACTAAGCGAAAACACGTGTATTGTTATAGAATCGTATGATTTATACGATACATCGATTGCACTTTCTGATTTCGTAATATGGAACTTATTGCTTTCTTAGCTTTCGTGGAAAAACACACAGGAGTGGATAGAGTATCCACGTAATTTTCATTGATTTCGATCGATGATTTCCATCAGATTCTGTCTTCCGTCTTTATTAAAATCTTCCGAAAACTGCAAAGGTTGTTTACATTTCCTAAAACAGTACTCTCATTCGCAATTTTGGCAAAATTTTACTTAAAAATATAAGTAATAGCGTAGTTCATTGGTTGTATTACAAGTATTATCATAAAATACAGATTATGTTTTGACAGATATATACAGATATAGATTTAGTACCTTTTATACTTAACTATAAAAACGAATCATTAAACCTTATTTAAACATAATATGCATTCCAAGTCTATTTAGACCCTGAATATGTACTAGATCGCTACTTAAAGCCATCTGCATGGTCAAAACGCAGAGTGGCCTACTCTCAGCAGAAGGATAGGTCATCTTTAACGTCCTCAATTTTTTCATTGCTTCCCATAAGTACCCCTAGCTCCACCGCTCTCCGTTCTGAATTACGTTTCAGAACGCTCCTTCGATCCGCAGATTTAATCCTCAATATTCTCGTACTTTTCACGTCCCCGCGCAAGATTCCCAGTTACTTTCTCCCCCAAATTTATTCCCCTTAAATATAAAGACTCGCGGAGCTCTTCCGTTTATTTTCCTCTTCATTTCCTTATACCTTATTCAGCCTCCTTTCGCATACCCCCGCTCCGTTCCATTAGCATTCCTATTTTCTTATACTTCCTTCCTCTCATTAGCGAAACCCACTCCTCCTTCGCATCCTTTACGCAAACAAAACTCTTCGGACAAAATCCTTAAATGCTCTCGTCTTGTCCCCGCTAATCTTACCCGTACACTTCTTTCGCTCCCCAACCTTGTTCATACACAGCCCCTTCTCTCCCAACGCAATCCTCGTACGCACACGTGTAAAATCCCTGAATTCCTCCGAAAGCTCGCTTTTTTCATCGCCGTTTATCTTTTTTTCCCTCCGCCGGCGATGATTAATCATCTCTAATTTTCCATGAAATTTTCGCATCACTTTTTTCCGCTTCCAAGGGATCCCTTCGCGATGGTCATTTGAGATAAAAAATACTCTCTCTCTCTCTCTCTCTCTCTCTCTCTAGGGAAGGAGCACGGGGAAAAGGTCAAAGCTTGCGAAATTTTCTACTCCTCTATCGTGAATACGTACGCCTGTACTTACTGGCTTATTTATGGATAATAAAATATGAGCGTGCGAATGGTGAATACTCTGCAAGATTTCATAAACGCAAACTAGCCCATACTTTCGCAAGCTATGGTCAATTTCCTACCATTATTATTAATACTAATTAATGAATAATATAGAAAATTAATTTCTCAATAGTCGTAATCAGTATTATATTACTAGTGATCGGTAATTCCTTCCACTATAACTATCAACCCGAGGAAGATATACGGACACAAAACATCCTGAGACCTCAAACGAGGATTTATTAAATTACATTGAAGGTTTTATAAATATCGTTAACTTAAAATAATATATTGGACCGTTTTTTCCCTTGTTTACCTTTATTGAATTCACATACATGACTATAAAAAAGTCGCGAAGTAAAATCAAAAGTGTTCCCAAATTTCCCCAGTTCAGTAGTAGTTGTAGTTGTGTAATTCGTGTTAATTTCCTAGTTAAGTTTTTATTTTCAGAATATATTATCATTTAATTACATTATTTCGCTCTTATATATTTATTATCTTAACTATATAACACACTTAATGATATTTAGGATGATGGAAAGACTGTTGAAAAACAATGACACACTCATCATCAAAAACTTCAGGCTTTTTCATAGTTACAATATTTTTTTGTAATATGTTTTTGAATAGGATGCAAATACGTAGGTTTTAATAAAGGAACTAAATTGTATATTCGTAAATGGACCCGACTCGTTTTCTCGCTCATTCCATCGCAGTCAGTAACCAAAAGAGAGACGGAACGACTCATAAACTTATCTTTTTGCGTTTGGTTATCATTCTCCGTGTGAAATGAGAAGCTCTCTGGCAGATAATTTATTAAAGCGAATGATTGAAGATGAGGGGGAAAGAGCGAGTTCTCCATCCTCAGGCGGTGTTTTTGTTTGTAATGACTTTTGTTTCTGAGCTCTTTTAAGAGGAAAAAATACGTTTTTTATTGCAGAATATGTTCAATTGCTTTGCATTATTAATCTTTCTCATCCGAGAGAAAAAACGGCCTTCTAAAGTGCCTTTATAACGACTACGTTAGGCGAATAATTAAAGCCTAATGAGCCAAATTAAAGCTTGTTATCATTAAGGGAAGGATATAAGAACATGAAACTAACTCAAAGCGCGAGAACTTTGGATAATAACTGTTGAGCGAATTCTAGAGAAAGGTAAAATTCAGCATTATCGCTGGTTTCCTATCTCTGAGAGTAACTGACAGTAAGCAATGTAAATAATTTTTATTCTCTCGAAATTTAACTTACACCTACATTTTGATTCGTAAAAATAACGGATAGTGATTAAGTGTTCAGAGACAAGATAAAAAACATCCTCTTGCGTAAAATTTCAATGTTTACTAAGTGAGAGTAGCATAAATAAGGGAAACTACGTAAATCCCAAAGAAATGGCGCTATATTTGTTCCTGGAAATGTTAGATAAATTCGTTCGACGTGAACTGAAAAATTTATCTTTCATCGTGTTTTCAGCCGAAGTTAATATATTAAAGAGAGCAGAAAATAATATTTTTTCATTTAATCCACCTCATGCTTGCTAGCGGCTTTGAGCGAATTTATGATTTTGCTTTTATTTTCACAATATGGTGGGGAAAAAGGCCGAATAAACTAATTTAAATTCCACAAATATATTTTTAGCTTTTTTGTATTCGTTTCGATTTTCGTTTGGTATGCCTCGATATTTTATAAAGAGAGATCGTGACAGGCAATAAACAGTCATATAAATATATTATCCTTACAATAGTCATATACTACAATAATCATATTGAACTTTACACTGTTAGCTATTGAAAAGCTTACGTAAGCTCTGGAAGGGAATGAGGCTTACTTGGCAGAATAAGGGATGAGGTAATTTGCCTTTAATTTGCTCAATGAGACTGAAACCTCTGACGGAAGGAGTACAAAAGTCCAGAATAATTATCCTGAAAAATACGTTTTCTAACATCGAATAAGGTGTTTTCAAAATGAATGCCATAATTCAGCTTTACGCATACCTCAGTGACTTTTATAAGATCACATCCACGAAAAAATATTGAAAGTGACAAATGAAAGAAAGGATTTTCCCCGTACTGCGTCAGAAGTTCAACGCACTTTGACGGATTTAATAAACACCATAGATGGCGCCTTACAAATAGGATCGATGTAACGGAAGGAAAAACCTTTCATTTGTTCCCTTTTCACCTGTACACGAGTGTTCCCAAAGTTCGAACCTGTTGAGAGAATTTCAAGATTTTCATAGTACATCGCCTCGTGGTGGGTTTCCAAACCAGTTTAAATGCAAGCATAGAGCGTTCGTACTCCGTTTCGCATCGGGAACTGCAGCACTCATTTAGACCGTGTCTCTCGCAAGCTACGATCCGGTGCACCTCAACATGGTACCTTCGTGAGTATTAGGGCGTTTGATGCCCTCTCGGTACACGGGCGTAACGCCCACCCCCACACACACTTTGTTTCGAAATTACTTCGTCGACCCACCTGAAACGAGGAACCGACCGCAAGAAATTCCGCTCGCATCCCGCAGACGACTGGGGAAGGCAATAACTATGGCGAGTCGCTTTCCCACGGATTATCCCCACGTTTAAAAGCGGGAGGAACAAATTTTATCGCCTCTTTCCATTTTTACGCAGTTTCTCCCTCCGTCCCAGGGTATGCGACTCTCCACGATTTTATGGGGTGGCATTCTTGTCTCGCAGCGGGACCATTCCGGCTGAGATATCTCTCAGCGCGCACGCACACCTTTCAGCACATTCCTAATGCCAACTCTTTTTGTTTTCTGACGCGCACCGTGATAGACTTTGGTTGTGAGAGAATGTTGGGTGAAGGCGGAAGGTGAAACGCTACTGCGGTTAATCCGCGAATCTGGGGTTGACGAATGGATTTGACATCGTGTGTTCGTATATGTGCAGCATATCTTTTGGCAATGATTTTAAAGTGCAACTTTCTCTATTTTTACGGTGAATAGGTTCATAAAAGTGCAGTAAATACCAAGACTGGCATTTTTAGGTAAACTGAGGTCAGTGAATTCGAAAGTCGGGATCGAATCGAATTGTTTTTGAGGCGACAAAAACTTCGTACGGCATGGACACATGAAAAATTCAATATAATTCTAATAGTACCAAAAATCAAATACAAATTTGATCTAAGTGATGGAAAATTAAGCTTTCGTCGCGATATTTTTTCTTCACGTTTCAATAGTCTAAATTATATCTGTATCCAGATTTTATATAAGTACGCTTCCAATCAATAAGTTAGAAATCAAAATGACTATAATTAAAAAATAAATCTAAAAAGTCCTTATTTTAAATATCTGATATTATTTTAGCAGATGACAATAATCGGAAGACGAAAAAAATGCGCGCTTCGCTTTTGGGAATTTTACGAGGAAAAATATGGAAAAAAGAATCGTGTATCGAATAGAATATTTAGGGTTTCGAAGGAGAGATACGAAGGGGAAAAAGTTCGACTCGCGCAGAGCAAAAACGAATGTGTCGGAAATAATTTTGTTATTTGGTGAATTTAATTTCATCGACTTTCGTATTTGATTTCCAACATGAAAAGCTGATATCACCGCACCGATAAATAAATATATCTGTCGGTTTGGTGACCAAATGGTAGAGTAATAAACTGACGATGCGATGCAGTCCCTGGAAATCACAATTCAGAAATCGAATAAAGATGCTGAATAAGCCAATCATACAAAAAATCAAAAGACATATTAAAGTATAATAATAATATATCGACTGAAGGTGGGGCGAGATTGAGAGTAGTGTCTTCTTACATCTAACTCCTCATCATATTAAATGTACAAGATAGAGGTAAGGAATTGTACTGAAAAGAATTTGTACCGATGAAAACTTACTCGTGGGCTTAAAAACCTGAATTTGCACCTAGGAAATAAAGCACCATAGCAGGAATACACCCTCAAGAAGGTGTACGTGAAATTCGCGAAATTTACAAGGGTTAAAGCAGATCTGAAAGGCAAACAAGCTATGTAGACAAACTATTACTGAGATACGAAAACTGGAAATATGTTTGCATAGAAAAATAAATAGAAAATACTGAATTATGATAAGCAACTTGATTAGCAACAGAAAAAATATGTGAAGTATAAGAGAGAGGAATAAGTTGACGAAGAGGTGAATGAATAAAGGAAGCGGATATAACGATGATCCGTCCTTTCTCCTCCGTTTTCTATTTTCAGGAAACCCATTAAAAAAAACTCCCGCAGTGTGAAAGAAATATTTCTTTTCCGCCCTGCTGGATCGTCCTCCCCCGAAATACAACCGAAAGGTGTAGGTTTGCAGGTGGAGGGACTAGGGTTCAGATGCGGCTTCCTACAAAACGAATTGTGATGGGTCACAATTTAAGCAGTTTTTTTTCCTCGGGGTGCCGACTGCCTGCGAAAACCAGGGGCGTTCCCCACCTCGCTTTGAGCCCTCCCCGCAGAATGCCTTGTATCTCTATCTCACACATACATTCCAGCTGTTTTTTTTCCTCGTTCCCACAGCTGGCATCTCTCACCCCCGCCAAATTTACATCCCTCCCATCAAAACAAACACGAGACGCATTTTCCCGTATCTTTCTGCTCCGAAGGGAATGAATTTGACGGAGTACGCCCCCTATTCTCCTGCATAATCGAGCCGAAGTACTTCAGATTAATCATATTAAGGACTCCGTAGTGCAGGTGATGCGGTTTGTGAAAAACTATAGGATCTTTATCGCCTCCTCTTTTTGCTCTGGAATTCGACAGATAAATATTTTAGGTATACTAGCAGAATCCTTTTTTTAGCCGGTAATAATATTTATAATAAATGTATTTAAAAAATAATAGGGAGCGTTGAATCAGATGGTGTGTGAACACTGGTGTGATAAAATTGTCCTAAGAATATATTAAGGTTTGATAGAAGACATTGGAACTTATTGGGAAAGGTGATCCAGGTTACGGTTTCAACTATGTATCAGCATTAATAAGGTGAGGTGGCTGCTGATGGTTGTGTTATAATAAATATAAAACTCCGAAAAACATCAAAAAGTAAAACTTACACAATACGTATTTCAGCTCCGATGGAACCATCTTCAGGCTGAAGAAATTGGCAGAGACTTCCTGCCTTCAATTTAATGGTTTTTGGAGTTATTTATTTATTATGTATCGGCATCAGTGAAAAATGCTGAATTTCCAACGGCAACACTAAAAGAGCTCTATTGCATTTTGCTCATTTCGTTTGGCTTGATTACCATTGGTTTTATTTTAAATAGCAGCTACGCATCCTTTTCGGTTTGGTGGTTGGTATTATTTCCTACTCTACCAGCAACATGTTATTGTTCTGCATAGGATGAATCCGTTGGGTTGCTACTGCTGTTTGATAGTGTCACCAACAAGTGCCCCAGCTTACAATTTCCGCTCCAGATGGCAGAAATTGTTAGCTCGGTCACCGATTCTCAGGGTATATCGATGTTTTTTATTGGATATGTCTCGGAAATAACATTCGGTTAAAGAGAGAAAATTGAGTATTTGGTTAATAAAATATGGAGAAATATGCGATTGCTAATTCGTCTAAAGCTCGTATTGTACGAAATATTTTTGTAATCGCAATTTTTCAAAGTTAACAAAACTGGAGCACAATGAAGCTCTCATATCCTCCCCAAGATTTGAAATTCTTTCTCTTCATCATTCAGATCATTTCCCACTAGTTCGTTTCACCGAGACTGCTTGTTTTATTATTTTTTCCGCTCACTTCATATTATGCATTCTTCATATCCAAAGCCCGAGATACAGGAAATTCTATTTCCACGGCACCCATGCTTCATTCGTTCACATGGCAACATTCCAAACGTAGAATTCTCGAAGTTATTCCTCTAGATCTCGTTCTCTCGAGACCTGCTTGTGTTTCGAGTATCCTAAATCACATTTCCGTAACACATATCTGGTCTCTATAAAATATCAGAAGGCTTCGCCTTAAAATCAGATTTCGGCTCATATTACTACCATAAATTTTCTCTACTTCATTCTGTGAAGAATCTCATTTCCTACACCCATTACATTTCACGTAGTATTTTCTAATTTCGAAATATACTGATTTCTGCTCACTCTAAAGCAACCCATTCACTTTTTGAAAAGGTAATTAATTTCTTAATTCTTAATGTTGAAGATACTGATGACTTTCAACGATTTTGCAGTCACCATTACTTCGAACTACGCAAGACTACGCAAAAATTGGCGTAATATGTGGTTCGGAAAATTATTATATTTCTAAGGTTCTTATATTCTTTATCAATGAGTATTTTTGAATTTTCCTTTGAGTTCAAATATTTGGTCAATCACTCATGCATGTATGATTATATTTTTTCTATTTTCTTCACGATTAAGCACTTGATATAATTAATTTTCAAATTCTAATTTAGCCTAATATACTATTATAATAGAATAAAATCATATAACCATTCCACATTTTTAAACCTAGAGATTCACACACTCAGTGGCCCATATAGTATTTTAATAGTGCGTCGGCACAATTTTTAATGCATGAAATGAAAATATTTGTTATCCTTTAATTGATGGATTTTTGGTCTCTGTAATACCGAATATACATGGGTGGTCTGAAAAGTTTCCAACATTTCGCTATTTCTCGACTTGCTTTCTGAAAATTTCTGAAAATTTTCTGAAGATTTCTGAAAAATCTTGGGTCGGAAAATTTTCATGCCACCATATAATATTATTTTAAACGAACAACAAAAAGGCGATCTTCAATCAATCACAATATTTATTTCCAACGGACCAAGGCTACTCAAAAGTAATCATGTAATATTGTGGTTTGTAAAAGTACACCTTTTCCATGTACATACCTTCATGGAGTACCACCACGAAGTCACAGTCAAAACTATAATTATCAGTGAGCTTATTTCTGTGTCATCTCATATGAACTTCAGCTTCCCTTGCTCTTTTTTTCTTAGTTCAAAAATAAAGAATCAGCACATATAGAATTTCTCTCCAAAATCACCTAAATCGAACTTCCTTTCTTATTCGCTTTGACCTAATTCCTACGGATTCGTAAACATGCAAAATAATACACTGTCCTTTACTGATGATACAAAAGGTAACTGAACAATCTATATGAGAGTATCCAAAAGCATATAAAACCACGAAAATATGAAAAAGTAATATTTTGTATGCGGATATTCTTGCGTAGGACTATACTGCGCAATTCAAAAACTGCGATTTATCTCAAATTTTATCTTCATCACAGAGAGACAACAGGAATAGAGAGATTTTTGTAGTAATTTGTTTATCGAAACTTTGGCGCGTGGGTATCAATCCGAAAGGAATCGTGAGGCTATTTTGTCGTATCTTTCTGTCACATTCTTTTTGAACCTCCGTTAGGATAAATATTCTCGTTTGTTCTCCTCTTTGAGCCCAGAGCAGCTACGAAATTTCCTGCAATAAAGGCCGACGCAATTGAAAAGTTCTTCCCTCTGGCTATTTTCTTTTGCCCTATCTCTTTCATGACAGTTGAGTAGGGTTAGAGCAAGAATAAAAGCCGGTTATAAATGTTTCCTTTTATCGTCCCTTTTGTTGAGTTCTGCTGGGAGAAGGATTAACTGCAAACCTATTGCGAAAGAAGTTGGCGGAAATGCCCCAAGAGTTAAAACGGTAATCTAGCAGGAAAATAAAATGTCCCGCGAAATTCCTAGCGATTAATTCGCAGCGGCGTTTTTTCCTGCAAATGTATTAACTCGAATGCGCGACTTGATGCCGCGGGAGGGAATGAGATAGATCGTTTTCTGAATTAAATTTTAATTAAACTGTGTAAACTGCGCAGTATCGCCGTGGACTCTATTCTACTCCTGCGATACTAACACTGACGCTGATGAAAGAATTGTACGAAGGAAATGGGATATAAACCGGGAGTTTCCATTAACTGATCGCAGAGAACGCTGATATTTTAAATAATTTTTGCACAGTAGACTGTACTTACAGGAAGAGACAATTTAAGAGAAGCTTGGTGAAGATAAATTTAAAGTGATTCTATCAGACAAAATGAATCATTAGCAGTAGATCTAATTCCACAAAGTATTTCGTAGAAAAGCAAGAATCAGATAGCTGAGTTTAGTATTGAAATAGGATTAGGCGAAGGAATGTTTAACCAAACAGAATCTACAGTAGTATTCATCTGCTAACTGTATTATGTATTTAATGTGTACCTTAATTCAATACAGTTTTATCTGTGTCTATTTCGTAGCAAAATAAACTTACATTTGTATCTACATACAAATATCTACCCTAATAATAGCTTTTCGGAGTGTTGCAGGTAAATGTACACAGTTAAGAGTATTTCCGCAGGCAACCGTTAGGGCGTATCGTTTTAAAAATTCATTCTAGGTGACCAATCCAAGCATCTTTTCCAGAATTTTCTTTCTTATCAGGTCGGAATATGTAGCAGGGTGTACGCATGATATTCGCCATCCCTCCCAAGAACTTATAACCTCTATAAATATATATTTCATGAAACGGCTAAGGGTAGATAAAGGAATCAAATCTGCAGCCGTTTGTTTAGCCACAGTCAAAAACATTGATCATTACGAAGGTTGAATGAAAAAGTTCCTTGTCACTCTCCAACTAATCGCAGGCTCATATTATGCTCGAATGGAACTCTTTTTTAAAAAAATAACAAATTTACGCATAATCTGAGTGAGAGATATTTTTACCCCTTTCGCGCAACATTAAAAATCCAAGCAAGCTTCTGAATAACAATCGGAGAGCTCCATCAAAAGACCGAAGCGGCTCACTCGTGAAATAAGTGAACTAATGCGCGGAAAAAAATGAGGAACGGAACTCGTCTCTTAACGAGAGATGACGATTCCGAGAGAAAGGGGCGAATCGATTGGAGGGCACTTTTATTCATTCGAGTTCGAACTCCGCGTGGAGGAAGCCTCATTGTCAAAGGGAATTCGTTCGCAATTACCCGTCTGAGACCCATTCGCCATTTTGTTGAGGAGAGGGAACCAATTAGAAACGTTATACGCACCTCCCTTTCGAAACCCACTCTTTTCATTCGATGCACCTGCACGCCACCTATGGACGCTGTTTGAGAATAAACCCATCCGCACTCCGGAAGTTTGCGTATTGCTCAGCCCGAGGGCGCCAATTACTCTCTCTCGAGCCCAATCGAATATTTCGGCGAGAAACGCAGGGAAGAGGAGAATGCGAGAGAGAATATCGCGCGGGAAACGTTTGAAAAAGTATTTCACGACGCACGATGTTTTCCGAACTTAAATTACGGGGGGCTCTATGCAAATTAAAATCGAGGGGCAATATTTTGTTCTCGTCTCGAACTCCAATTGGGTTTCAAAAGCTAGTAATGTACTGGAGAGAAATTCCCTCTTCTCCGGTAGAATTAGTTTATTTCGCTGAATTAAATGATCGACTGATTCACCGCTCGTACGACTTGATGCGAAAACTTCAGATGTTTCACAAACAAGATGTGAATTATATCTGAATACAATCGAGTAATTGAATTTTCTTAAGTAGATACTGGATGCATATGTTGTAAATCTTAAGTTAGCATTGGTTTGTTTTCTTTGATATTGTCACAAAACATCATTTATTTTTTATTTTCACTTTTAATTATTGCTCATTTAATATTTCATTTACTACGGACGGCCTTGAGCAGATAATTTTGGCTTCAAAATATAATAAACAGTATAATTTAAAGAGCTTTTGTATATAAATATAAATAAAATAATTATTCTATTCTCTACGAAATTGTTGAAATTGGATAGGAAGAAATTATTTGCTGTGTACAATTAATAATCTTTACGAAGAAGTATTCAATTAAAATGCTTTGCAAGCCATTAATTCATAGATATAATAATATAACTAACCTAAAATACAACTATCTTTCTTTTGCAATACTCAGAAGTGAAACATTTTTCAGATCCAGCGCTTTTTTCATAATTCAGTCTCAAATTTCAAAGTAGCATGTCATAATTTCTTTATATTTTTGAAATGGAAATAAGTTGAAAATTTGCGTCTGTCATACAACGATCCTGACATGTATTTGAAATCTTTTAATTTATTTCTTTTCAATGAAAATTACCGTGTACTGGCACAATTCCTATTTTTCCGTAGTAATTTTATTTACTTCTTTGCTAATAAGATACTGCGATAGCTGGAACATAATAAGAATACGGAAAAATACATCAGAGGGTCTCTACGGAAAAATACATCTACTGTCCTGTCACCGTCTTAGGCATAATGATACGAAAGAGACGTCACAGATATTCCATCCTTCCTAATGTGCGAATGAAATTTTAAATCAACTATGAAATTATTTCGAATAATCAGACAAAAATCTTTCAATCCCACTGTGCTCAAAAACAAATATCGCAATACAGATATCTCGTATCTAATAGCCATTTTTATTCTTTTATGACTTGCTGAAGTTTGCTAGTCAGAAATTACAAGTTGAATGTTTGTTTCGAAGAGAGATAGGGTTAATAGACAATCTTTCACTAAGATGAGCCATTCCTCAGCGGAAAAACGACTGTAATGGTGAACTTCTATCATAATGCATGAAAAACGGACTTACGGGGGCAGTTTTTGCACCCATTTTTCGCCGTCTTCGGTTATCAAACGCGCAACTTATCGCCGTCCCTCAACGCATTATATATTGCGAGAGGGAAAAAGATTTCCAAATCATTTTCGCGTGCATTCGTACGCGGGATATTACATCGCCGCCACTCCTCCCGCGGGACTCGTCCGCCAAGTTCGGCGATGAATGGAAAGGCCAGTGGGCAATTTAACGCGGTCGTAAAAACGGTCTTTCGGGTTACGGCGGGAGAGGAAATGAGATTAAAACAGAATGCAGTGGCTGGCGGACTCTGGATTGGGCAATTCGCGGGGATACTTCAGAAGAGAGAGGAGAAAAATTTTTTTGATAAAGTAGTTCGAGTTGGTATTTGCTGGGATCGATCGGGGTGCATGGTGACAAGGGGGATGGGAACCGGCCGCTGCGGAAGACAATGGATTTGATTGCATTTTAGTGCGAGGATAGGAATAGGGGTGCGGTGTGGGGCTAGGTAGGAGCCGTAATCTTCTTTGTTGTGGATTGTCATACGTTAGGCCGATGGGAAGTGGTTGTATTTTGCTCGGAGTGGAGCAAAATGATCGTTGACTTCGATTTCATCGGACGAAGTGCTCGTTTCGCGACTGCCTCTCTGATATCTCGCGTTGCTTTGTTGTCGTGATATATTCCCCCCAGGAGGCCTTATTCGATAGAGGAGGGGACAGGCCGTAAAAATAGACGCTGCTTTCAAAGGTATACGTAGTTTTATAGGGGTTTAACTCGCTATGGGAAGCTACTATTGTTTTTCCGTGACCATCTGCTTGATACCTCCACGCCAGTATTGATTTCGCCATACTGTCGGTATTTATCGACGCGATTTTCAAGATTCCCTCAGGTTGCAATTTTCACTGCTTCCGATCGACCTAAATGCATTTATCAACACGCCTTCTCTATGGTTCCATCGCTCACTAATTCTGGAGGATATATAATAGGTGACGGAAATTAATAACAAAAAATTATAGGTAACGTTCTGTCATATTATCATATCTTTTCATTATTGATATTGTCTATGAACTGCACTTGGTAGAAAAATATTTCGAAAATGAGTTTTAGTTTAAAAAAAAGAGATTTGACATAATAATTTATACAAGTTACTTTAATAGTATTTTAATTCGGTCGATTATTACAGCTACCGTTCGTTTTCCATAGATGTTCTCTCCTTTTTATGGTATCTTTACGAAGATGCTAGAGAAGAGATAGGGCTTATGAAAGCAAATTTATTGAAAATATTTTCTTTTTTGCCAATTTTGCAAAAGATGCACTAGCGTATACATTGAAAATTAATTTATTTTAGGGTGAATGAGAAAGTTTTCGTCATTTTTGTAAAGTTACTTAAATGGATCTCAGAGAAATATCACAGATTTAGATCATAAAAAATGATTTTGATCTTTTTTCATAAATTCCTCTGGTTTTGTAATTACTTTAACCATTACCTTCGTAACATGGCCTTACATGTGTACATAGTAGTATTTTAAAATAAATCCCTCTGCAAACAGTATAATTCTAATTTGAGTTACAATAAAATTAAGGAACCAGGTATAAAGAAAAATTTGAATAACTCCATCACCTAAACTAATATTTTATTTTAGGAGCACTCTAATTTTTAAAGAAACGTTAAAAAATACTCCCATGACATAGCTAGAGAGTAAACCTTATTCCTCGACATGCATTCGCTAACGTTCACCTCTTGATACATTCCTGGGCTCCCCTTCATGATTCCTCCCCTTCTGAACGGCGAATCATTCTCCCAGCGGAGTTGTCTCCTGCATCTACCCTCGTCAACTCATTCTCCAATATACTCCCACCTCCGCATGCACGACTTTTACATACCCTTTTTGTACCTCAGCAAATTTTAACACGAGTCATTTCCGTAGCAATTGCTTTTACAGGACCTATTTCCGACCGAGAAGAGTGTGTGTCGATGGAAAATGGAGCGAGGGGCTTCGAAAAGACGATTTCTCTGTACTGCAGACTTCCGTTTATCCGGGCTGCCGGGGAAATGAAATTCGTCCGATAATCGAATCTCCGGATGATCCGAAAAAATGAAAACTAGACTATATAAATTAGCAGTGAATTCAATTGTCAAATATCACAAAAAATACATTAATTAATACACGAAGACCAGCTGAACACCACTGTTCAACAAGCGCGGTAAATTCGTGTGACACAACAAGAGAATGCAATTAAATCTAATCCCGTAATTATAAACGTAGAATAAATATTGGAGAAGATATGTTTATAATGGTAATAACTTTAAAAGTCCTTCAACGATTTCGTGAATAAAATGTCTTCTCGGATACATAGACCTAATGATATAGATGTGAATCCTGGTTAATCTTCAACCCTGGTAATCTAGAGGTGACGTTGACGTTTCAAACAATGAAAATTTCTCATTGAAGTATAGCATACTGAAAATTACAAATATTTACGATAAAATTTGAGTCTCGTATATTAATCGCATTTTAATAATATTCTTAGAAAATGCACCGACATATTAACATTGTTACTCCAAACTTAGATTGTTCATTGAGTTTAGAATGTTAAATTCGAGATATCTTGTAAAGTTTTCGTAAAAAAGTATCTCGTAAAATTTCTTGTATTCTGTTTCCTTTACTGCTAAAAGAAAGTTTCACCCATAAACTACGCCGATGTGCTCAGCCTCGCTTGAAATGTATATTATCAGCTAAAGCTATGATTTATCTTCATTTAACCCCAGCTCATGGACCACAGTGTAATTATCTCCCGCATGATTCCTTAGGGAACTATAACCTTCTAACCTTACGCAGTACGTTCACTAAAATTTACGACATTTTTAAAATAAGCAATCATACTTAAACCGTCAGGCATTTTTACTCCAAACATAGAGTCTAGTTATAAGAGTTCTTTGGAGGAAAAAAATGTTGAGACATCCTGAGATATGGGGTTACTGTAGTTACACGAAGAAATATTCCCACCACGGGTACATACGTGTCATAAAAGGTAGATAAAACAAAATGACTCATTCCCCGAAGAGCTAGACAAACAAGTCACTGAGGTCCCACGTCTTTGAACCTCCATCCATTCTCCGTAAAATTGCTCATCCATTAAATATTTCACTATGTTTAGAGACCGATAGATTTCCTCTCCGTTCTACTGAGCAAACGCAGGGAGAATTATACTCAACATAAATGTTCCGCCGAATTTCATCAAGTAATGAAAAACCTTTTGTTGGCACTGATAGACAAACAGAGGCATAAAAGAAAGCGCTCACCTCTCTCTCTCTCTAGGGATACAATCGCCGTCCATATATTACAAACACTGCGGAGACTCCACTCTTCCCCGACTTAATAATTCATTAGTGCGTTATCGCTCACTTTTATTCCACTTCCTGCTTCATAACTCCCGTCCGGACCGCTACTTTTCTTCGCCTATCGCATTACTCGAATTATCTTGTCGTAAAAACCTCTCAGCAGCAACCCCATCCGAATCGTCCATCTCCCCCGCTAATTCCCTCCTCTTTGCCTCGACTTTGATGCAAACGCGTAAAAATATGGGACCGAGATAGCTCTCCTGTGGGACACCTCCCTACCCTTCCCGACACGCCCCCTGCCTAGCGTCACACCCACCTAGGAGCCCGGGGGCTTCCTCATATCGTTTCATCCCAAAACTTCCCCCTTCTTCCCCCTCAAGAACGTATTCTGCCTCCCTTCCGAAATCCTCCTCTCTCTCTACAGAATCCTCCTATGCCCACACATCCACCGTTTCCCACTCCATCGCCGACGGAGAACACAGCCGTCGCCCCCTTCCTTTGCCCGGGTATTCCCCAAGGATGACTAGGAGGCGAGGGTCGTAAAGTGAATCTCACTGTTCAGTGATGCCCTTCTATACGGGGGAGTGTGTGTGTCGGAGACAGGCGGAGGGGTAGAAGGAGTTTTTGGACGGAGATGAGACGACTTGGGGAGAAATGGAATATGTGAGAGCGAGCCGAGGATGGATTAAAGCGAGGGGAGTTGTGCGGGAATGAGATGGAAATACGGGGAAGTGGTTGGAAGATTATATGAAAAAGGAAAAGTGTAAGGGGATGGGTTTCCTTCGGTGGGGATTTCGAGTGTTGTGGAAGAATGCGGAGAAATGGAGGGAATGAAAAGAATGGGAGTGGGCGAATGTGGGATTTTTTTGGTCCGTGGCGTAGGAGGGAATAAATTTTGCGAATGAGCGAATGGGATCTTTATTAGGAAGATATTGAGATTAATGCCTCCTCTTCCGTCTAACCTTTCCGAGCCATATATCAGGAAAGAACGGCGTTTACACGAGGCTAAAAAAGCGGTGGGACGAGGTTTGGGTGGTGTATCAGGATAGTTCGATATCGGATCGGAAAGGATGATATTCCAAGCGAAAAATTCAAGCTTGGACTCTTTTAAAGGCGACATGCATTGCACATATATACTCTCGATACAACCTTAATTTAACCTGCGTATATTAGACTAGGAGTCAGGAGTTGAATATCAGCTCTGTGACACTTCTGATATAGAGGGAAAGGTTTTTATGCAATTGAAAATCAACAAAGATGGACAAAAAGTAATCTTCATTTACAAATAGCTAATACTTAAACGAGCTAGATGGAGACACGCTCTGCTGTGCCAAATTATTGTATAATTATTCAAGAAAATTTATTCCATTATGAAAAGGTGAGATTATGACCGATTTTGATATTTATTTGGTTTCCTGAATTGTCAAATATTTTTTCAATGGCTTATTGTTTTAGGATTTCTATAACGGAAAATATTATTTATTATATATATAGAGAATATAAAGAAATATTTATATGGATTCTCTTATATTCAACAATAAGGAAATGGTATTTGTATAAAATTAATTTAATAGTGTTATAAATGGAATATCCTGAACTAGTTTTGAAACATTGAGACTTGATGTCTTATGAAATGTCAACATAATGTGACATTGTGTCCTGAATAGTCTTCAAAATGTAATCAATCAAATGAATTTAAACGTCTTCGATATCTCGGACACGTGGATATATTGTTTCGAACACTCACACGAAAAATTAGAAACTGTCAGAAGCACTCGTATTCCATTTTCCAGGGAAAATATGGAATGATCTTTTGTAGGCTGCAGGCTGTTTTCTGGGGTTGACGCATGTTCTCCTTCAATTTGAATAGGAAGCTATTGAAGGACAGCATTGCATCATTCATTCAAATAAATCCGTTCCATAGGTTCGTGGAAACGGAGTTGTTTTAGAAAAAAAATATTTTTTATGACCTCTTGTATAGCTTATACCTTCCTTTCATCCTGATAAAACCCAGTGATATCTCCCTAATGTACCAAGAAGTAATGAAAACATGAATGGAAAGTGAATAAAAAATAGAGCAATTGTAAAACAAAAATTCCAAGGAGTTTAAATTACTTCAGCGTCATCAATCGAAAGATAGGAGGTGACATTTAGCACTCTCAGTAATTTTTAGCGTCATTATAATATACCGTAGATTTATGACAACGAATTTATTCTTCCTTACAATTATTAAAATATTTGATTTCCTCACAGTTAATATTCCACCCCATGCATTTTAAAGTATGTAAAATAAACAGTAATTTAGTCTTTGTTCAGTTTTGTACATGCTTAAATGTAAAGTACATGCATTTAAAAAAAATCAGTTAAATAAAATTTTCATTTTCTCTGGCATAATACAAATTTAAATATGGTAGGATTATAGTGTAAAGATTCGATGAAACTTTGGTTTCCAAAGAAGCCACTCTCCACCTATTACTCATCATTTTATTGCTTGCCAACAATGTCTAAAAATTCATCTTCCAAATTCTAAGAGAATCTTTTTCAGTCTGCAAATATTTCCCGACCGCATTTCCAAATCGAGTTTTTCCTTTCTTTCTCTGTTCCAACGCAGAATACGTTTGTGAAACACATTACGATTTTTGAGCCGGCAATAACGAGGGAAATATTAACCGCCGAGGCGCGATCTTTAAAATTCAATTCCGGAATTCGTTTCCCAAAATCCACATTATCTTATTATTATGGAAATACTCGTCTTCCATCTAAATATTCATGAGACATTATTCACGTGAAAAGTTCGTAACATATAAACTAGGGATAGAGTCGAAGAGCACGAAAGCGACGGTGGCGCACGGAATCGGAGGAACGTTTGCGCGGGAAAACGGAAATGAAATGGCGGGAAAGGCGGAAAAGGAAGACAAATGGAAGCTGAGGCGCGCAAGGAGTACCAGAGGAAAGGAGCAGTTGAGTAAAGAGGCGGATAAACGAGGAATGGAACCACCAGTTGGGAGGGGAAGGAAGTCGGAACGAAACAGAAATAGGCAATGCGGAACGGAGGACGATTCCATCGCTACAGAAACCCTTTCTAACACTAAAGGATGGATGAGAGGGAAGCTGAAGTGTGTTTTTGAGGGTTGGGAAATTGACGCATTAGTTGACGGAGGGGGCGGCGGCATTGGAAAATGAAATTATACGTCGAATGGGGGATTAGGGGCGTATTAAAAGAGGACCTGCGATAGAATGGTTTTTGGGGGACGTTATCGTTACGGTAGGCGACTCGGAGTGGTTCTGTGTCGGCGTGAGAGGGAGACACATTGTCTTGTGGCTCATCAAAAATGTATCGCGCCGAGTGGGTTCTCGCATCTGCCGCTGTCAAACACTCCGTTCGCTACTGATTTCCCCGCCCTCGACGTATTTATTTGCGAATTTTCCTAAAAGTTGTTTCGGCGAGTTTTTCGCTGCCCCGAGCAAATATTTGTGGCGAAAACCTTCACCTGAATAGTTTACAGATGGATTACATCTCTCTGTCACTCGTTGGCCCTCCTACGATGCAAATTTAAATTTTGATGGCTTCGTTGTCGCGCGTGTTTTAAGAGCGTTGATGAGTTGGGGTCGTTTTCACGCCATAAACGTATTGTGGTGGGTGTACGAGCGATGTTTTTGAAGAACGGTGCATAAATTGCCGTCTCTGTAATCCTCCATCATGGAGTACCTTATTATTGCGATGTTTACAGTCGTGACAAGATCCGCTAACACATGTTTGTCCTTGTTTCAAATTATAAGAATTCGGATTTTTAAGTATCGGTAAAAGTTTATTGGGTAGCATTCGCTTACCTCTCTCTCCCAAAATACGTATGTACCTCACTTTAAGCTTTCGAAAGATTCCCAGCCCTTTTTCCCGACGCCAAACATACTCTCTTCATTTTCAATACGAATTCAAATTGATCAGGAATGGAGCAATCCGTACAGAATATTTCGGAAAAGAAATTTTCTTGAGTTATAACACACGAAATAAAATATAATTGACTACCTTCACTTCGTGGATCTTGGATATCATCATGACAAATTGAACATTACAGTTTCCGCAGATATTATATTAGTGAAATATTCTAGGAAACCATTAGCTCTGTTCAATTTTTCACAATGAACAAAGGAAAATAAATATATATAATTTATTGCGTATTACTTCAATATATTTTACTTACTACGACGACAATTCCACTTTTAAATATTTTCAAGTTTCAAATATGTTTCTCGTTTTTATAAATATCGAGATCTAACACATGCTAAGCCGCCGTGCTCTTGCATAATTCATTTTAAGTATTAGATTTACATACTAATGTTAAAATCCCATATTATTATGCTAATTCGTATTTGTCATCCTTGTGCGTGATAAAGATTTCCAGGATACCATTCTAATTAATCTCGTCCCTGGGTGAATTCGATTAACTAATAACATGTCAGTCCCTTTACGTAAGCTTTTACGTTGGGTGAAATGTTCGAATAAATTTCGGTTACGGCTTTCATTTTCAATGCGATTATCTACATGAGTTTTGATGGCACATTTGAATATTGTTCGCAAAGACAGCTGAAAGTGAAAGAGCAAACGTGTTAACTGGATGACGTAATCCATTCAAGGCAAACATTATCATATCTCTTTACCCCTCAAGATTGGGATAATTCGCTCAGAATGTATGAGCTTAGAGAATTCATCGCCTTTTCATGGTAACCTTGTCTACTAATATGAATAGAGTGGAAAGATAGTGAGGAAGGGGAAGCAAATGAACTTATTCGTGGAGAATGGAGGCAAATTGATAGGTATCAAAAGACTGCATCAATTTATCCTCTCCTAGACTGAGGGTAATAATGCCAATTTGCATGCAGTTGACGAAGCGCTAAAGTGATATGGGGTCGGGGAAGAGTGAAACGGGAGTCCGGCAAATGTAAGGGAGAGGCCTTGGTAAATGTGAACTAATCTTAGTACGCCACCGTTAACCCTCCATCAGTGTTGGAGCTGCTAGCAATAGAGAGCGTGAAGAACATGCCGAAGAAGACTTTTCCCCAAGGAGAGGGAGAGGGAGTGAAAAAATTCGGATACTCTTGTTATATTACCGAGGTGAATTGAGTTACTCCCTCCGCTATTTTTCCCTTCTCAGACAGAAAAGCGTATCTTCTGCAAATTCTCCATACCTGTTTTGTATCCCCCAAAAAGTATATATTTAAGTTCATCGGGTTGTGTGCATAATACGTGGAAATACATGCTGGCACATGAAGGGCGTTGCATATACCCTTCCCAAAGTTAATATTCTCGCTGGCTGGATCCACAAGTTCGAGATAAAATTGCAGTCCGCATCGGTGCCGTGTCGGCTTGCGATTGTGATTCGCTTATGAAAAACACGGAAAGATAGACGTGACCTATATAAGGCATTCGATTTCTTCCTGCGATCGCAGTTTGATATGTTCCTGAGTTATTTATGCCGAAACAAGTCGGGAAATTTCGGAGGAATGACTGCAGCACAATAAATCAGACGAGATATTCTGGGTCGCATTTATTTTAGCTGAGATTTCTCCGAAAGGAATTACGGAGAACTGGTTTACGGAGAAAACGTAAAATGAAGTAAACCTCACGCTAAAATGATGTTTGAAAAAGCCAGTGCTTTTTAAGCGTTGGAACTTTTGGTGCGCCCTTAAGAATTTCTTTAGTATAAGGATTGATGAAAGAAAAATAGATTGATATTAGGAGTAGATATGAAACTTTATAATGAAGGAGTTTTAGTGCAATAATAGTAAAACCTGATGGTAAGTTGATCATTTCAGTAAAAATACTCTATATCATTGGTATTTGCACGAATTTTATGCATTCCCTTCTACTAGTTAAAATTGTATGTACATACATTTACAAGTGCACTTTATATCTGATTTTCGGATATAAAGTGCACTTGTAACCACCCTGGAAAATGCTCTGTCATATTTACCGGTCCCATTAGGACTTAATTCTATCATCTTGAGTTTAGTAAGTGAATAATCGATTCATAGCATCGCTTTTAATTATTATTCAATAATCTCCCTAACTTTTCCTCTTTCAGGGGATTGAATGATGATACTAATATTCGTATATTACATTTTACCGGCTATTCCGTTCTTTTCCGCTAAAATGAAAAGGAAAATGGTAAAAATCCTACAGGTTTTGAACAATTCCAACGGAAGGAATTCAATCATACCTTTGTTCGTTATACCTTTTACCTCATTGCTGGACTTTTTAAAGTGAGAAGATTTTGAAAGGCTGCATTATATAATTCACTTGGGGTCTAGAATAAAGGCAAATGTACCTTAATACTCTCATTTGTCCTACAGTTAGTCTTTGTCATTAATGTATATTAAACATTACATGATATTACATTAAACATACTAAATTATAGGTGATGCTAAATAACAGAAAACTTCTTGGTCATTTAAGGAAAAGGATTGGAAATCTTTGCACCAAAGAAAAATCCTATGAAATTGTGAATTCTTGGTCATACTTTATTAAATGCTACGAAAACGTTTAATACATAGGATCCTTGTGCTGCATTCACGTCATTCTGGCATGATGTGAGAAGTAAAGGCAAACTACCCAATCCGTTATATATTAGTGAAATCATCCTCATTCCCTAACAAAGTTATTGGTATCTAAAAGCAGATGGTTTAGAGATCAAACCAGCTTTTAGGCAGTTCACTTAAACACATATAGCACTATTACACATTCATATAATATATTACACTACATATACAGCACTATATAATGCACTACATATTTACACATGCATATAATATTTTTATTGCATACAATACTATTAATCATGCCCATTTATCGGGAGGAGAAAATGATATTGGAACTCTAAGTGTCACATCCAGCCTAAGTTTAGCTGCAGCTGACTTAGGATTAGAATGATCTGGTGAAGAGCGTACGGGATTAGAAGAGACGTCTGTTGACCCAGCTACTATTTTATGGAATCCTTTATGGAATTCTTCGATATAAGTTCTTCCATTTCAACACAATGAAAACTTGATTTCACAGAAAGCTCATAGCTTTTTCTCAAATTTCTTGCGTGTATCGAATGGCTGCAATACAGGAATTTTCCTGAATATTGAACTTGTGTAGCGATCAAAGGATTCGCCGATTCCTTTTCAAGGCGTTATACATTCTTTGTATTCTACGGTGAAGTATGAATGAAGCTGCTTTTATTAGGAGGCAAATATTTAGGCAAGGCTTGCATAGGGATTCATTGGCATTCCACAGTCGTCGTAGCGAAAGAGAGTACAGAGCGCGGAAAGCGATTCTGAATTTGAAGAGTGAGAAGCTCTTGGCATCTCGCCTTTGAAAGCTACCGTACTTGATTTATAGAACTGGAGGAGTGGAATATGGTTTCACGACACTCCATCTCTCTTATTGTCTCGTAAAAATACTCGTGTTTCCACTTTTCGGATATATCTTCGAATTTCTGTGCAGAAGACGAATATGCGAAGCGCATGCCAATCGAAGTCGAGTCGGCTACAAAAAACTAGACGCTCATATAAATTGAAATTTACGATACCATTCGTTGAAAAACTGAGATGGAATTTGTTTGGATTCGAGTATTGATTGCGAAAGTGCCATGATCCTAATCTATGCATTGCTTTGCATCGAGGATTTTATATCTGTCAACTAATTACACATTTAATTTCAGACTTATAACACTCATTAAGTTTTATAAAGGTAACTTTAGGATTTTAAAGTTTTAAAATAGAATGGAAGGAATCATAGAAGTAAAAATTGCGACACTTTCCTTTTCTCTCTATTTAAATAATTATCATATCAATACAAAAGCTTTAGAATGAAACTAATCACTATTTGAATCTCCAAGTAACTTCGTCCGATTCGTTTTTCCTAAATGTTACGCCAAAATTTAACACCTAACCCATTGATTCTGAAAGTGGTCCCTCAGAGGCAATGGATTAGTCTAAAAGGGAACTTAACGAAAAATAATTTTCTACTATCTTTAATATAAAATTCAATTTAATTACTATTAAATCATATTTCTCTCAAAGTATTTCATTGGGATCTAGACATTGATAAAATTACAATTTGGTGATTTAGTTGATGTTTTCATTTTGGCAGTTTTTATTTTGCTGCTCCCTCCTCAACTCTTCAAACTAGGTCGTACAGATAATACATGTAATTTTTACATGCTGGAGAGCGGTTACGACCGTTGTATGGAACCAACTATGGTAACATGAAAACGTTTGACATACACTGATCTAACTTAAAGCACTGACTTGTTGCTATCTTTAAGAGCGTATTGTCCAGCCCGAGCATTTTATGCTCACTTCGAGTTCATTTCAAAGCTTTTGCAGAATGGAAACTTAAGTTCAACCTGGTGTTTTATGTCATTCACGTTTAACTCAAAAGCAATACATTGCAGTGTCTGATGAAATGTAAAAATCGTCGTTCCCTTTCGGTTGAATCATATTTGGTCCTATTGTATTTCTCAGATATATAAGTATGATCAAACAATAAAGGCCAAGGCATTAACGTTTTTGCATGGTTTCCTCTGTGGTTATGATAAATAAATACCCGCAAAATCATATTTTTCTCACAAATAATATCTGAAATGATATGATAGTAATTTACTCTATGTCAATTATCTCTCGATTCACTTTCCCCCTTCTAATAAAGCAAGATGCCCCAATCTGGTCTTCTTGAATTACTTTCATTGAATCTCTGAACAGCATTGGCTACTAGACGAACATGGTCTACCACGGAGTAGGTTGGCAAATCTTGGGGTAGGTCGCGTAATTGCAGAAGCTACTTTAAAAATACCTGAAATTCCATTTCCAACCGAGATGCTAACAATGCCTTTTATCGTACTCTAACCCACAGAAAAAGAACAGTCGCAGTGCCCCACATACGCCGGCTAGTTGGCGACCAAAAGAACAAACGAAAAATGTTCATTCTCCTGAGCGGACGCTGACCTCGCTTGGGACCGTTCGGCAGATGTGGAACAGTGTGTGCGGGCATTCCAACGTGGAGTTCTCCCCTCTTAAGGTAACCACTGCTTTCATCTTACGACCACTGCATGCCCACCAATGATGGCGTTTGTTTCGTTCATCTCTCTCTCTCTCTCTCTGAGGGCGCCTCACTTAAAGAGTTTCCCAAGAATTTACGGTCGATACATTCGTCAGGAAGCCGTTTTTATCTCCCTCGGAAGGCCCACGAAAATGTTATAAATTGGATTTATGGAGTCTTGGAAAAGTCATTAATGGCTCATTGCCGATTATGTCCGGATGCCTGGCTTTACTAGGGCTTCCTGCCATCCTTTGTCATAGCTTTAATTTACGTGGAGCAGTGGAACAGTTGTATTTCCTCTTAAACTTAAGCTCCCGCCATTTCTCTGTTTTCTCGGACATAAATGCGCCGGTGGATTCCCTTGGAAACGGAGTTTATCTTTTCTTAAGATGGGACTTGAAACAGTCGTCTCTACAGTCTTAAAAGCAGAATTCGGACGAAATTTGATTTTCGTTTTCCCTTCTGCTCCCTGATGAGCGGTATGAACGGATCGGGGAAAAGGACTGTTAAAAATTTACCATTAAATTTGCATGGTACAAGAATGCACATTAGAAGAACAAGCGAGCTTTTATAAATAGTAAAACTTTTGTATCTCCAGATTGCTCGCATCTGAACAGGTGATATATGCAGGCCACGGAAGCATAGATCTCTCACAATGGCTCTTCTTAGAGTAATTTTCAAACTCTTAATTTACGAACCTATCAGGAACGAGCCAGAAATACAAGAGAATCAAGTATTACTTAAGGAGATAGAGTTTCTGGGTTGAAATTTTTGATATCCAAGTCAATATTCTTCCTCTATTTAACTGAAAAAAATATGAAAAGTATTGTCAAATTATCTTTTTTGAGATAACGGAGAAAAACAGGGCAAAAGGAGGATTGGAAAAATCTTCTTTCGTTTTAGAATCCTAGCAAACATTTCATTAAGATTATCTGTCAAAGTGACTCTATGTATCTGAACGAGAATCCCCCCATATTTCTATTTTCCCTTTTTGATGATAAACCATCCATTAAATTTTTCAGTAATTTTGTGACATGTACTGTTACACTACTCATTAAAATGGTTTCAATTGAAATAAATACTGATGAGGGCGCAGGAAATACTACTCGACAAGGAATGGGTAATGGGTGGTTTTGCACGTAAGGGCGTGCACCCAGGAAAATTCCCAAGGAAGAATAGACTTGAAAAAAGTCCGACGGGACCGGGAATCGAACCCGGGTCTCCCGATGGTGCTCTGTCCGTTGAGCTATTCGGGAGACTTTGTGGTCTCCCGAATAGCTTGAGAGAATGTTCCGCCGAGATAGCTCAACGGACAGAGCACCCGACCGGCAATCGGGAGACCCGGGTTCGATTCCCGGTCCCGTCGGACTTTTTTCAAGTCTATTCTTCCTTGGGAATACTACTCGATCAGGGCCTGAAAATATCCTGAAACGTTACTAGAACCTGTACACATCTGATATTGGTTCGATGGCTATCTGATTATTTTTATCACTTAATGTATAGAAAATAGGCTCCCACTTTAAACACCTATACTAAAATCAAGTACGTATGAGTAAAAATAATTGTATAATTGTAGCTATGCTTTTAATGACTGCTGAAGTTAGGTGTAAGAGAGATTCATAGCGTCTTGCATCACCTAACAGAAACCTTTATAGATACTGTAGTGGGATCAATCTCTTGTGAAATAAATACAATTGTTTGAAGATCTCTGATTTACCTGCGAAAAGAAACTTTTGATAAATATTTTAAATTCAACTTACCGAATTCTATATGGTCCAGGCTTTGCGATGAATGATACTGGCCCTGTAAGATAAGAGGTGGTTTATGAATACTCTTCTAATTTTTGCGGGATTTGCTGGGCATAATAGATATATAAATATACATATGGTAAATTTTGAGCGTGAGCAAATGACTGATTTATCTTTAATATTTACTTTTGAGAACGAAATTTGGAAACAAGAAAATTTTGTTCAAATAGCATCGAAAGTTTTCAAATTTTCATTCTCTTGTCACTTAGTTCAGTACTGGTCACTATAGTTTAGTAAAGTCTCTTTCAGATATATGAAATATTATTCATAAGGTATCTAATATTTAACCTCTGTCTGTTGTCACAAAATAAGACAGGAAATACCAGTATTCAACGTGAATTCCTCCTCAAAAAGTTCTCTCTTAATATTTTATCGAAACTTTTCGGTGAAATTATTTTCCTATTGCCTTATGTTCTTTATGCATCTCGTTGATGAATCACTCTTTGTAAGAGCAACGATTCAATCCCTCTATAACCGTTTAGCAGTGTTTACCTATCAAACAAAACCCTATCGAATTGTTGGCTGACGTTAATGATCTCCAGCAAACGAACCTCGAAAGAGTTAGATGACAATTACGAATTAAGGCCGAATGTTTACTCAAATCCTTACACAAATTGGAAGTGCGACGGTCTGATACGGCTAGACTCATATTTGCACGATGGATTTCAATAAAATCCTATTATCGGATATCAAATTAAAATCCTCAGTTGACTTTTGAGATAAATGGCCGTTTATATTACGTGATTCTCGGTTCTTATACTGGCCTTTGATTTTTCCTGCTCGATATTTTAGCCGCAGTCACTGCAAAACTAGCAGTCGTAGAGTTGGGAACAGTTTGCCCTATTTCGAATTTTTAGCGGAAAAAGCTTCCATATTATGTTCCTCCGGTAATGAGGCTTTATTGTAAGGAAGGAAGAAGCAACTTCCTTTTCCTCTAATTACGATACTCTCTCAGCGATTAAGAGTTTCATTTCTAGTACTTGTTTAGTTACCTTGAGGCAAGGCTTTGTATCATTTTATCTTCCCTCCACGCACTGTGATCTCTCTTAATTCTTCTTTAAGCTCTTTGTATCTGTGACATTCTTCTTCGTTGAATACCAACTGATTAAATCCATTCCTTTGGGTATCTTTGGATCGGTAAGCTAGATTAAACTAACTGAGAAATGAATTCCTAAGAAGCATGTTTCATTTTAAATATTTTCGACAAATACCATTATATTTGTAGTTTATTTTGTAAGCTCTTTCGTAAACTGAACACAGATGAATTTCACTGCCTGTTTCAATTCATTTAATTATAAATATTTCCTCGTACATTCACAGTTGATTTTTTCAGTAATTATTGTTATTGACTGGAAATAATCTCATATTTTGTCCTTAATTTATTTGTATTCTGACTAAAGTGAAAATTTAATGACACTCTATGTTTGCTCTAAGGAATCGTGATCAATCACTATTTCCAACAACATTTAGCATCAGAAATAAGGAAGTTTTAATTTGAACTAAATATTTAGTTGTTCTTTTATTTGGGAAAATTCTTTTGATAATCATTTACTCAAAGATATTAAGAAAATCATCTCCATCAAATGAAATCGTAACTTCTCATCCACGCATTTACAAACAAATAAAGAGATCGTAATGCTTTCGTGATTGATTAATCGTATAACTAAATAAAAACTATTTCTGGGAAATATAAACGTGAAACCACAAAACCGTACTCAAGCCTAGCGACACCACTTCGATAATCAGGTAAATACGGTGTTTAAAAATTCCGTTTTTAAGCGTGAGATTCCGCTTTTGGAAATGAAAATTCCGAAGGCACACAAACGTTCGATTCTTGAAGTTTTGGATTGAATCCGTCAATGGAAACCGTAATGAAATGCTAACAAGCGAATTAGCTTCGCCACTTTTTCACTGATACGTCTATTTACCCTCGTTTTATTCCGGTATCGAATGTTTGAACCGGTCTGGCATGTATGCGGAGGTCGATTCGGATTACCATTCATTCGACAGCTAGTTCATTCGCACCCACGGCGAAAGCTTTGCGTAACAATATTCTCCCATTTCCTCCACTCTGCTTTAGAGCACTTTCCCGAATTCGTCTCATGCACTGCTTTCTCCGTTTCCAATTTCCATTCTCTTTCCTCTCCATCTGCTCCTTGAGTCATATCTAAAACATCCATTTTCCCTGTCCCCAGACTAAATCCCTGCGCACCGACCCCCTGCCATTGTTCCCCTTCCGGAACCCACTTCCTCTTTTTTATCTCTCCCATTCCGCGCCCTTCCGTCTCCTACGATTTTACTTCCAAGATCTGCTTTCGCATCCAAAAAATCTCATTTTCAATCTCTCATCTCTCACCTCCTTTCCCGAAAATCGCCCCATTACAATCTCTCCACTCCCGACGGTCACGAATCCGTGAGACGCCTCTACCAATGACCTCCTCCAAGACTTCTTTACTACCACCTCAAGGCTGAGGGAAAAGTAAACGGGAGCTATCCTCTCTTCTTGTTTTTACACCCCTATTTATTTCGGGTTCTTATTCCTACCCGACGTCTCCAGAGACAATCCATCCCCCTGTTTATATATATTTCCCCTCTCTCATCTTCCCATTTTCGTTTTTGTTTCCGACAGAAAAATAAAACGAAACATCCGCCCATTTCGCGTCGCCTACTTCCTCTCGTCCAAACAAAACACAATCGCATTCCGCACGCCCGTCGCTTTTACGCTCCCGTTCGTCATATTTTTCCGAAAAATTTTTCGCGCGTTCTCCTCTTCCCGGATTTTTTCCCGCCTTTTTTACGCGCCGCGTAAATATTTTCACTCCCGTCGTATTTTTTACGTTATCATTTCTCCTTTTCGTACACTTTTTCGGAACGATTTTTTTTAGCGTCTCTCGCCCTCTTTTTCCCTCATTCTTCCTCCCATTCTTCCCCTTATAAATATATGACCGGAGTAATAAAAAGTTTTCGCCGAGTCGGCGCATATGCTAGCTGCGACGCGTCGCCCGTGGAGGACGACGGCGAAGGTTCCGGGAAAGGAATTTCTTTTTTCGGGAAGGACGATGAGGGGAATAAAAAGGTGTGATGGGCCGAGTGGAGGGATAAGTTAAGGATTAAAGGAGGCGGATGGGGAAATTTGGGGACGTTGATCTTGGTCGAAGGAGTTTATGATTCTTGGAATGGGGCGGAGGGAGAGGGGTGTCGTAAACACAGTCCTTTTTAAGGTAGTAAAAAAATATTTTCCTGTCCGCCTCCGGCAGGAGGACGTGTCAAAAGCTGAATGGGCACATAATAATTTTAACACGGCATCAATGGAGCTCTGAGTCTGCATGGTCGGATATGTGGATAGTGTGAATAGACAATGTAAAGCCTTCATTTTCAGTGTTTTTGACCACGCTCAGGAGCTTTATCGACGTATGCGAAAATGTTTAGAATAATAATACTGCTAACGCTAAGGAAGTGAAGATATTGCTATCGAGACAGGCTCTTTCTCTACGATACTCAGCCCGGAAGTCTGTTTGAATCTTGAACCCTTAAGCATTAAGTAGCAAAAGCCTTGGAGAGGGAATGAGGCATAATAAGCAGGATGAGGAGAGAGGTAGTTGGTCTTTCCTTTATAAATTCTGTCGTAATTCCTCGGTCAGAGAATTTCCACCTTTCGTAACATTCAATAAGGACAAAGATGTGGTGTTATTTTTCATGTTATCTCAGCTAAAAGAAAGACCGAGCAAAGGTAAATGAAAGATACATTTTCCTCCGTCCATTACCAAGAGGCTCTTAGTAAGGAAGGGTAAATATCTTCCTATTTACCTCAGATCTATGAAACGTCTTCTATTATTAACTTCCGAAAATAGAAGTAACACATTTTTGCTATCATTAAGTTTATTTTCATAATTTTCCAACTTTCAAAATATTGCTTTTCTTTTTAAAGACTTCAATAATCTTGGTATTTCAAATTTTAAGGATCACTTAGAACCGTTCCAGTTATTTTTAAATGTGAGAAAGAATAAAAAATTCAATTCATTTCTATATATTCTAGAGCAGGGGTGGCCAACAAGTCGATCGCGATCGACCGGTCGATCGCGAGGCCAATTTTGGTCGATCGTCGATCTCTTGCTGTTGTTTAATATGCCTTACCTCGGTAGCCATTGCTAAGAAGGGTAATCTGGAGAGACATTTTTTTGCTTTACATAACAAGTATCAAACAGATTATCCACGAAATTCTGAACTGAGAAAACATAAAGTTAGGGATCTTAAAACTCGATTAACAGATTAACAAAGCGTTTTTAAAAAGCCAAAGTTGAAGTCACAAGCAGTAACTACTGCATCATTCAAAGTAAGCTATCTCTTAGCAAAGAAAATGCAAGCCATTTTCCGACGGTGAATTTGTAAAGGAAATAGTTTTGGAAATGTAAGATTCACTTTTTAACGATTTTAAGAACAAGAGTGAAATTGTTGCTGCAATTCAAGATCTACAATTGTCTCGAAACACAGTGCTGCGACGAATTGAAATGATGAGTGGGAATGTAAAAGAGCAGTTAATTAATGGTATTAATAGATGTTCTTGTTTTTCCATTCAGTGTGATGAATCGACAGATATAAGTGATACAGCACAATTACTTGTTTTCGTTCGTATGATTTTTAAGGATTTTACATCTAAAGAAGAATTGTTGGGTATGATTTCTTTGAAGGAAAGGACTAGAGGTGTCGACATATTCAAAGCCTTAAAAAACTTGCTCTATGATTTGAAAGTACCACTTTTCAAATTAGTCTCAATAACAACGGATGGCGCATCTGCAATGATAGGTCGCAAAAATAGATTTATAGCCCTATGTCGAACTGAAGATGAATTCCCAGCCTATTTGAGCTATCACTGCATAACTCACCAGCAAGTGTTAGCTAGTAAGAGACTAAGCACAAAAGAGGTAATGGACATAGCATTTATAACTGATAATTCAATTCGAGGAAGTTCCCTCAAACGGCGTCTCTTCCAACTGCTAAGTAAATCATATTATTCTCCCATGATAAATTTTCTTGGCCCAAGAAAGTGAAATATTTAATCAAATTATCAGCCATACTGTGAATTTTTATAACAACTATTTTATATTTACGAACAAATAGTATAACAACTTATACATTGCAGTTGATAAAAAAATTAAGTGTCGGAAAATCGAATTTTTAGGTACCGCATGTACGGAATGCTGCTATCAAAAGTTGGGTCTGGAAATTCATTTTCTTCAGGAGCCTATATCTCGAAAACTTAATAAGTGATTTAAAAATAAAATATAGTTTTGAACATATATTTTACTTATCTACCCATACCTCGCAGGAATGCACCTTATGCTGAAACATAGTGAATAAACATAGTATGCATTTCACACCCCTTTTTCCCCCTTAGACTACGCCTATGACAATAAGTCGATCGCGACACACTTTTAAGATAAAAAGTAGATCTTATATACAGAAAAGTTGGGCACCCCTGTTCTAGAGCTATTTCACCTTGTATTATGCCTATCCGATTAAATACAAAAATATTCAAACCATCTTTAGTTTCATCATACAAAAAGGAAATTCTCCTCAAAATATCAATTCGCTTCTAACATACAATTAAATATCTGTAAAAAGATTATTTTAACTGGAATTATTGTTGGATACAAAAAAAATGTTTTAACCGTAGCGAAGTAGTGAGTTTCTGAAATAAAAAGAAAGAAAGTGACAAGACTCTTAGAATAATAACAAGATGCAATGCCAAAAGCCGCAAGAAATTAGATTTTCTTATGGATTATGAAATTACTTCTAAATTTTGTCGTTTCTGGAATGGGTTATTATCGAATAGAGATTTTTACCAATGCTTGAATTGCTATGAACTTTTAACTCGTTATTATTTGGAAATTGGTATGTTTCTTTCATTGTGAAATACCTTTATGTACTATGTATTCTGTTCATTTCTTTCTATGCTTGCCTTTGGCTATTTTGTGATATTACGGAAGGCAAATTTTGTTTTGGGTAATGAACTCTTCATATTGAATTTTTAAGTGGTAGTATTAAGGAAAAGACACAAATCCGAGAAAAAGTAGGAAATTAAATAGTTGTGGAAGAGGTAATAGGATTAAATTTACATCTTTAAGAGAGGAAACCAGTTAATACAATCCGGCATTAAGTTGAATTGCATAAAACGGAAATTAAATGTGGTAATGAATGAAGAAGTGATAGTTAAAATTAAAACATAGAGCTTTTTCTCGCTATTCTCATTTCCTTGCCTATTTCTCATTAAATTTTACTTCTACATTTTTGGTAAGTTAGCTTAACCTTTCCTTCTTGAAACTTTTCCACCTCTCCATAGGTTTTGAAGAGATATCTTGGCTCCGATGTATTTATTCGCAGTTAAAGAATAACCTCTGCCACACTAATAAAACATTGGAGGTGCAATATTTTTGTAGTATTACAACATGAAACTAAATCAAATATTACTTTTTATATAAAAGAACTATCCAAGATTAATTTTGGAAATGAATTTTACAAAAATACAGAAAATTTGACGATCCTTAATTAATACGAGTATATAGAAAAATATAATTCATGCGAGTCGTGGAAAATTAACTTGTCAGTAAAAACTTCGTTTCCCGTCATAAAGTGCCATGAACCTTTTCGTTATATAACCTATGTTTTTCTATTACTCATGTTGTTTTAGTAATGCGGATTGAATGGAGCGACGGTGAGGGAGAAACTTAGTTGTCTTCAACACGATTTTCATGCATTTTCAAGAATATTTCCACTTATACGCGAGGCTGGTGATATTTGAAACTAAATGCCAGATTTTTCTTTTTAATCCATATTGTTTTCTGAGGTGTAAACGTCAAATATTTAATTCTTTAAGTAAATCTTTAAAGTAGCCAGTAATGATAGATAATTATAATTATCTTTCGTAGGTATGATTGGAATAAAATTGTTAGAAATATACCTTTAAATATTGATAAAGATGCTACGTATAACTATATCATCAGGAGAAATAGCATATTATAGTACGTATGCATGCATAATTCAGATGCTATAAACTAATATCAGCAACAGTAACGTAAGAGACTTTCTTCAACCAAACTTTATTACTTATCTTTAAGAATGGAACATTTTTCCTCTTAGAGATAGTTATTTTCAGCCCTTAATGCGTTTCCGATTTTATACCCGAGACGCAAAAAAAAAACGAATTTTCATTATTCCTCGTAGCCGAAAGCTGGAGTGGCAACTCTTGGGACATCTTCTATCCGTAAGAAATGAATATACTTTCCTTCCACGTCGTCGGATGGATTTTGGGCCGACGTTGTGGACCGTGTAAGACCACAGGGAGAGAAAGGGATCTTGAAGGCATCTCCTCCTTGGAGAAATTGCGAGTTAATAGACGTGAGAGGGACGAGATGGAATGAGGCGAGCCATGGCACAGGGCTAAGAGGTCAAAGGTTGTAAGAGAGAGATGGAATGGGTTGAGAGAGATGGGTTTTGAAGGGATGTGGGCTGAGTGGAGAAGGGGTCTGTCTTCATCCTGGAGGGCTCAAAACCTCTGAGAGATTGATAATGATACCAAGTCATTACGAGTCTGCGAAGTTGCTGCAAGAAGTCCGCCGAAGGGGAGGGAAGAGAATTAACGAAGGAAGTATAGAGAAAAGAAGCGTCTTAAGACGCAAAAAGGTATTTCCCTCTCTTCGTATACTAGGATAATAGAGGAAGGTTGGGTACCGTAATATAGCGCAAAGATGAGTCTACCTCAATCTCACAGTGGGTTGCTCCCAGTTTCATACAGTGAGTGTTCTGTAATTGGAGTAATAAAAGGTTTCTGAGAGAGAGTACCTAGCAATTGACAGGGTATTTTGGCGAACTACCTCATGTATATAAAACGCAATTCAAGAAGAACACATTTCTGGTTATAAGACGGGCACCTTAGGGAAATTTCTTTATGACGCGCATGTCAGAGTAATTAATTGCCAAATATACCAATTGCCTAATTTGTGCTAAAATATTAAACAAGAAGATTATTCTATTTACGTAAAGGCAATCGTAGCTCTCTCTGGACAGAAATGAAGTGCTTATTCTGCTAATGGGGATAACGATAACTTGAAATACCCAGGAAAACTAGAAGGAATTTTGAATATCGGGGTTACTAAACCAGCACGGATGAGTTTTATTGCATAGCAAAATTCTTCGTAAATAAGTTTGGGATATTATGTTTCATTGAAAAAGTTTGCTCTTTGATGGAATAATTTAAAGAAAATAAATGACGAAGTAAACACTGAGACCAAGCATAAACACTGAAAATTAAACATTGTATTTATGAATATAATTTCTTGATTTTAATTAATATTGAAACGATTATTTCCATCTTTACTTTATAAAATAATTTGATTCGCGGCATCGCGTAGAGTTTGATCTGTTCGCATTACGGTAAATTTAAAATTCAAATATCTGGATAAAAATCTTTAAAATTGAATTCGAATATATCAATAGCTCTTACCTTCAATTTGTTGCAATATATTATGTTTTTAATCACTATTCTGACTTTCGCAATCAATTATTGAAACTTTTAAATTTTGAATTTTTTATAAAATATTTCCCCAATTTTCGGAGTGATTATATTAATCTTTTTAAATATTCATTTGATTTACATGTTTCATTTTTTTGTAGCTGCTTTGTGCCTAGCTTGAAATAGATGATAAAGAATTATTAATATTCATATTCGGAAATATATTTAAGAGCCACCAAATTGTCAATATTTCCTGGATGATTCCAACTCGAGGCACGTCTCAGAAATGTGATCTTAACCATTGCTAAGTTAACAGCGGAATAAAACTCAACGGAAAGGCACTGCGGAATAAGAGCTCATATCTCTTCCAGACATAAAAACGATCCCGGGGAATTTTAATTACACATATATCGGCCTCATTCTCCGTTCTCTTTGCGAATCGGTTTACTGGGGTTACTCGGGCCAGCGGATAAATACAAAAAGGGACCGCGAAACAAGGAACCAATTTTTTCGAAAGCAGGGACGGTAATCACAGCGGCAAGGTCAGTAATGAAATGAAGAGATAAAAGATAACATTTCCGTTGGGATGACTCTCGCTGAATATTCGGGAGTTAAACGGAAGAGAAGATTATGAGTGACCCAGAAAATGAACATTTTTTTCCGTAGGGGAGGCCGGGATTAGATAACAAAAGAAGATCGCTGAAACGGTGGATGTTGAGGGTTGAATCTAATTCGTGTGAGACAAAGAGAGGAGAGCTCGGAATCAGGAAAAAAAGGAAGTAATACGGTCCGTTCCGCTTTTTCGCCACGGGAATAGATGGGGATTTTTTTTCTCCTGGATCTCGTGCAATAGCAAAAGGAAATGGAGGAAAAATGACTAGCAATGCTCGGGAGGTGGCATTGTTTACTCGATTCCCGTTGCTCGGATCCTGAGGTCGCTGAATATAACAGTCCCCCACTCTCCGCAGCGTTGCAGCTTCACCCTATTTGAATGTGTTATTTCGACACGATCGGTGAGTCCGAGGTGTCGTTTGGCAGTCGATAAGGGGTTTGAGAGAGATGGATGTCGACTTTTTCACATTCGCTGACAGTGATTACAGACGGCTATTCTTTATCATTTGCGTTTAGCCAAAAGATTTTTTTTTAAATTTAAATTAGCACACGATAGCAGATGTAAGACATACTTCCGTTAAATATTGAAAAACTAAATCGAATTCTCACGAGAAATTGAGCTAATTATTATACTGCAGAGGGCAGTTACTGTATTTTGTAATTTTCATCGAAAGTTGCCTTACATAATAGTCTACTAATTCGTCCTTGACTTTGTGGTAGGCCTCTATTATAAAGGATAAAAGACCAAAATGAATTTAAACCTTTAACACCAATATTTTATTACATGACCATAGTTTAGATCATTTTGTTCATCATCAGACGACCTCGTGATATCAATTCATCTGATTATGACCTAAAGAATCGAAACCACGTTCGCATTATAAAATATCGGTGGTAAAAGTATAAGTGCTATTAGTCATTTTTTCCTCTGGTTAACATTAATAAGGGTAAATTGCGGATGAAATTTAAGAGAGCTCCTAGTTGAGCATTGACGCGTATTTAAAGATTCATTCTATCCGAACATTCGTGATTCGCAATTATCAATGATTGGAAGTTTCTATGAAACTTAATTTTTTGCAAAATTTGGAAATTTTTTTTATGGATGTAAGAATAAAACGACAAAAAATGAAGTGACTGAAACTAAAGAAATGATTCAAATCTAATACAAAAATGTATGCGCATATATTTAAAGTTTTATTAGTAAATATTATTATATTGGTTTATAATCAACTATCCAAACACCGATGCAAAAATCAGACCAGCTTAGATATTAAGGAGTTGCAAGTCTATTTAAATCTAAAAACAAGATGACAATATGATTCTTACGATTATTAAATTTTATATAATTTAAGGCATTACATAGAAAAAATCTCCTACGTAACCTACTCTCTGATCTTTGCTGACATTTTTACGAGTTATCATTACAAATATATTATGATAGGTTTCCAGATGATGAATTCTTTTTGTGTAATATTTAATTAATTAGGAGATTCTCTTAACTAAAAATATTTTTACTTTATATCACAGTGAAACTAATCATACAGTTCCGTATTTTTCATAGAAATATGAATATCATCTCGCAAAAAGATGTATAATTCCCTTACGATGGATATAATGGAAAATTCATAACAAAGAACAACGAAGTCAATTGTCAGAGAGGGGTAGTTTCGAAAACAATAATACGAGAAAATTATCTCCATATCGACTCAGAGACTTCTCTGGAACATTCAGAATTTCGAATCGCAACCATGAAAGCAGGTAAATGTGTCAGATCAAGCAGTAAAAGGCAGAGAGAGCTGGGTAGGATCGATCCCGGGTCCTCAGCAATCGTTTTCACACCATAACCATTCAGCACATCACATTCGACAACTTTTTTTCCCTCCTGTTATGAGCGTCGCCTAATATTCCCTCCCATTCAGAGAGTTTTTTCGTTCTCCGCAAGCGAGACGGGGCTCGTGGATATTGCCCGATTTTCGCCCTAGAATTTCTTTTTTTTATCCGGGCCGACTTCTACCTCCTTTTTTTCAATATTCCTCTTTTCCGGCGGATAGAAGCTCCCATCGATGGCCTAAATGTTTGCAGTGTTTGAGAGCTCCGGTGAGCATTGGTTTTAATATATGGCACGGTGGGACAGGAGAGCATATTGGAACAAGAGATATTTGGGTGGAAATTGAGTGGAATATCTGTCGAGATGGAGGAAGACGAAATGGATATTAATAAGATATGAGTTTTTAAAAGGCGGGCTATTTTGGCAAGAAATGGAGCGGTTAATTTTTTCCTGCGTACATGGCTTCGGAAATTGGGATTTTTCGCGCGGAAGTGAGGCGGGGAAAGGTGAGGTTCGAACGGCGATTTATTACAATATTTGCCTATGGGGCGGAATGATTTGGAAATTATGCGCCTCTTAAAGCCTCGTTTATGTTTACCGTGCGCGAATATGCTTTTAATAAATATCGAAATTGAGGTTAAGAGAGAAGATTTCCATATTTTTCGGTTCGAAAGATTTCCATATTTTCTTTATTAATACCAAATAGCGGTAAATAAATCATACGAGAAAATTTACCGTGGAATCTGCTTCCAAGTAGCGATCGATAAGTACGTTATCATCTATAGTTGGTGAGAAATCTTCCGTTTAGATTTTATTTGATATTAAGCTTATTGCTATATATTAAATTTTTGTGATAAATTTAATAAATGATAACAATTATCATAGAATAATACAGATATGAAGTTTACATCCTCAGAAACTTCTCTAGTTAATGAGCTGATAAATGTTTGAGAACTTCGGAGTAAAAGATAATAGAAAGAATTTAATATTGAAATTATATACTCATTCAATACAAATTAAAATATTGCATTAAATTTTAGCGTCCCTTAGTCCCAGAATCACACCAAGGAACTGCCTGTTCTCCTTTAGTCAATCTAACCACCTAATTCGGGAATGTACGATGAAAACCCCGCAAACTGAACGTTGCACCTAAGAATTGCACTTTCTAAAAGGTATTCTCATGACAGGACGGCATACAATTCATGGAGACTCGCACTTAAGGAAATGTGGATCTAATGTGAACACTCGCAACCACGTTGCGATTCCTCCAACTATTGTCGTAGGATTTGATTTGAGAATGCATTAAGCTTCCGAAAACTGAGCGCTCGATGTGAGCGCAAAGTTTCGAGAGCCAACCTCAACGGCAAGCGCAGGCCTGCTCACCACTACTGAGGTGGCGGTTCTAGAATCCCGTTCTGGCTTGTGCTTGCGAATCGGTGTAGAGTTATGGAAGTGGAAGTACTAGAATCATTTGCCATCCTGACTCCGGCACGACTATTTCGGTAATTTGGAATGTCCACGAAGAAGTTTTCGAGTTAAAAACATCCGTTCAATTTCAGCTCGGAGTTGGTATCGTTTTCCACCTACCATCAGCTGCTACAGAACATGAAAAGCGAGTAAAGTATTCGACGCTTTAGAACTTTCGGCGTCGTTTTTCCTCGCCGTCTCTTCCGTCAAACGGCGCGAAATAACTTTTCTGTTGATGAGGTCGTCAAAAGCGAAAGGGAGAAACGAGCGGCGTATCTAGAGTCGAAAATATATACAGCGCAGCTCTCTATTGTTTAAAACATTTTTTTCATCGCGACCGGAAATTACATTGACTCCGCGAGCGAAAACATGTCGACAGAGTCGTCATTCTCTAACTTTCGCCGCTCTGTTCAGCGGATGGAATCGTTCTTGCGACATCAACAGGCGATGAAATGCTACCGCTTGTTTCTCCAGAAAAGGATCGTAAATATATATTCGGAGAGAGTCCCGACCGACGGAAACTGTTTATTACAATGACTTTGAAATTCTATGGAAGGAACCATCACCGATTTAAACCTTGTTCAGAGGTTTCGGTACTAGGGTATGGAAGATTTACTTATTCCGATGCAAGTACATTTTTCGTCGTCTTGAAATCGGAGCCTTATGTTTTACGTTAAGTATATGTTTCAACAGAGAAATAAAATGGCAGTACTTTAAAATCTCCAGGAATTTATATTAAAAATGGACCATTTAAAACATTTTTCTTCGTCACGTCAGACCATTTTTAAACATACATTAGGTAGATTTGTAAAGGTATTTCCAGTTTATTTCCCCATCGAAAATTTGAAATTTCACCTGGCGACACAATTAAAGTTCAATTTTCTATAGATTTAGGGTAATTAAAGAACGATTTCGAAAGAATAGAAAAATGAGGGGAGAAGTCTTGGTGATTAAGACGGAGGGAATTTCATAGATACGATATTTTAAATCATAAAAGGTGCCATTTATATATAGCGATTACTTTCATTGGTCATTTTTAACTATTATACAATTAGGAAACTGCTCCTTTTACTGCGCATACAGCATTTTCCGTTGATGAAATAATAGATAATTAAGTTATTTATAACGCTAGATAGGAAGCCATTTAACTAGAAATATAGTTATAATCCACAGAATTTGATTTTCTAGGGAAACATAAGATTTAGGTGGATAAAATGCTTGTTGTTTTATGAGAAGCGTTGCAGTAAGAGGGAGAAAGAAACCCATTCCTATGCATAAAAAATGTCGTGAGGGTAACACATGGCGACTCAGCATACCAAATTCAGAATGGGCTAAAAAATACGACTCGGGATAAAAATTAAAATTTCGAAGATCCTTCTAATAATATCTTCCTCTTTCCACGAACGCAGTAAACAAACGGAGCTTATGGGCCGGTAAAAATGTCTGCTATCAAACGCGTCTCCAGACACATTTATCCCCTCGAAAGCCGTGATTTGTACCGCGGATATTATCTGCGACTCGGAGCATAAGACAGGGAATAAAAATGAAAAGTGACTTCGGGTGAGGCGCTCAAGTTATTCCGGCCCAAAAATAGAGTTGCCAACTTTTGGAAATTCGAAAACTGGAGATTTTATACATTTTGGGCATCTCAAAACCGGAACTTCCGGAGAACCGTTCTTGTGAAGGTAGCGGAAGATAAGCTGGGAAAATTAAAGTTACTTTGTAACCATGAGTGATGTGCTGAATTTAAAGAAATTAAGAAAGAATAAAAGAAATAACAAATACACTAAACATAGCTTCAGGTAAAACAAAGGGGATTCACGTTGTGACAAGAAATAAGGGTTATGAAATGTGTCGTACTTTTTATCAGAAAGCACGAAAAATCCTAAGTCACATTTTGAGAGATAAGGGTCGGAGATTCTATGAAAATATGGTGTTATTATTTAAGGAGGACAGTTTTGTACGTGCATATACGTGTATAAAACCTACAATAGATTTGTGAAAATATTTACTGTTTGAAGGCATTGCAGAAGATACCGGAGCAGGGCCGACCTCAACACTTTTAACTGCCCTGAGTAATTAGGTTCCTCCCCACCGACTGGTATCTTTTGCAGTAAGTACGCAAGGTCGGTGATTCAATTTTTATTGGGCATATTAATTTAAATCATCACGATATGATTGCTAATTCTTGATTTCGATTTTTCGGTGATTAAATTTTCCCAAAAGTATAGAAAAATATATTTTGTTTAACCGATAGAAGGAATGAAAATCGCACCCAAAATGTCCTGGAAAAATCCATTTTTTATCCTTTGGAACATCACAGATAAGACTGCGGCAATTTTTTGGTAATTTCCTGTATTTTTTAATATAAACCATATCAATAGAAAAAGATTTGCAAATTAATTCTTATGAAGCATTGTATTGCATGGATGTGAAAGATGGATTTTGTGGGTTATAGAAGAAAAGTTGGAATTTGGAAAACTTCGAAACTCGGCAACAAACAGGGGAAGGTTGGATGGAGAGAGAAAATTGGGAATGAGGAAGTGGTTTGGAGGATTGGAGATGAATGAAGTATTCTGAAAGAATTTAAAAGGGTAAGGCAAAATGAATTTGACAAATTATGAGGAATATAATATAAATTAATAGTGAAAGGGGAAACAGAAAGGAAGAAAGGATGAGGAATAAGTAAACACGTAATGCCCAGGAATGTCAAAAAGGAAATAATTATGCATAGATGGAGAGAGAGTTTCAAGATAGAATTCTGTGGAGGCAAAATCATCGTTGAAACCTGTATAAAAACAGACTCACCAAAGAAGAAGAAGAGTGGGCAATATTTACGTGAGCTTTAAATTGGTTACAGTGAGGTACATCTTTCTAGCTACACAAAGTATTCGGCTGCCTCTCTCTAGCGTGAGCCCTGAGGGAACTGCCTCAATTGCTTACCGCATGAAGCCGCCCCTGGACCGGCGATTTGTTAAACAAAGTGACTGAATATAAAGTACGAAGACCGTAGTTTCAGGGCGAATACCGGGAAGGTGGCAACCCTGCCCAAAACACGTGACGGCCTCCGCGGTATCTTCGCAGAGATAGCGGAAAAAGCCCTTTCCTTGGAAGAATGTTAAAAGACTGACAGGAGATGGGGAATTGGTCGTGGAAGCCACGGAAATAAATGGCCTATGAAGACGTAATGGAGAGGAAGAAAAGGAAGAAACGTGAGAAAAGCGATAAAAGAGAGGTGGAGGAAGGGGTGTGAGAGGAGATTTTTCGGTGGATACGATAGTCATTTTGGTTAAGAGGGTCGTATAAGGGAAGCGGAGCCACAAATAGCTCGGCTTGAATATTTTCCTCCCAATTTTTCGTTTAATGCGAGCGCCAAACAGGCCAGGCTTTGGTGCCTCTTTTGATTTATCCCCCGTGATTAAAAAAAGTGAAGGCTAATTTACCGTGTTCGTGTACCATCTAAAGTAGGACTCTTTTCCTCGAAGCTTGAGGAATGGGGAGTTACGATCGCCGCAAAAGTAGATAAGAAGTAATTATTTTGTTTTGGTGAAACGTAATTAAGCTTTCACTGCTTGCCCGTCAACAAACTAGATTAAAAATGTCTCAGAAGTAATTTTAATGAGGAGTAATCTAAATATTCTATCATTATGAATATTTTCTATATTATTATCATTATTTTAATTTTTTTGGTGTCATTACTTAGTAAATTGTATTTATTTTTATCTTTTTAACCTCAAATTTATCATCAACTATACATGTAACCTTGACTATGCTTGCTCATGTACTATATACATCTTCTCATCTACTGTGTATTTTAATCTATTTTCATAATCTTTTTTATTTTTTAGATATTCCTATAGTCAATTTTCCACAGGTATTTACACCTCCTTTGTGGGTGTTTTACTGCAGTGGATATTTTTCTAATTGGAATATATATTCTTGTCTAGTGTAGGATATGATGTGCTTACTTATATAAATCATAGCAGGGCCGAGACACTCGAGACACGATTAGATAGAATCCCTGGAAAGAATAAGTATATGTCACTCCAAGGCTGAATTCCTGCTCTAAGGTTAAGGCAAAATTTTAGTGCAGTACATTCAGTATATTGCATTATACATACACTGCAACGCATCTACCAGAAAAATGGCAGGGGCATATCGCGACTAATTCTCTATAAAATGACATCCACCGAGTCATTTCAGTTATTAATTTCAGCGAGATTTTTTCCTCTTTCAAACCTCACCTTTGGAGACAAAAAACGGAATTTTCAACATTCGACCTCTCTTTTTTTGTTGGAAAGGTCTCTTCGAAATTTGAGAGATGTAAGTCCGCAGCAGGGGAGAAAATGAATGAAAGTGCAGGCCTTTCTCTGGAAAACATGAGGATGCATAGACGGTGTGCGTATCCCCCTTCAATTGTTTCGTGAGCCGTTAACCTCTACACGCCCCCTCGATCATTGTCTCGTCCTGCAACATGGGCGCGACTGCATGAAATCGACACACGACTTTCACCGTCCGCTCCAAGAGGTGCGCTCATCCCTGTTTTTGCCCTCATCATTTTAATTGTCGCGAACCGTGCTGTCACCTTTCGGAAAATCCTGCGTTGTACGCTGCGACAAAAAGAGTAGCAGAACAAAGAATAGTTGTCGAAAGAGTTTCCTTTTTAATTAAAATTTATCTCTTTGTTTGGGTAACGATTTGAAGACAGGCAGAAAAATTCAGCTGTTGACAACGAAAAATCATTTAAGAACAATACAGAAAATCAAAAATTCAATCAATTCTAAATTAGTTTCTTTTCGATAAAGTATGCTAGTTGCTCCGTACGAAAATATTTCCAACTAAATTGATTTATATGGGAGGGAGTTTTTAGTTACGTTTTAGTGTTTGCGTATTTGTTTGTAGTGATTATATATATAGATATATATTGGTATCTACACATCCAGTAACGAAATTCTAGATGTAAATTCAAATTTTAACTCGAACTTTTAACCAAATGGTGCATTTTTCATTTTTTGATGTATTTTTAGCAGGAAGCGGGAACATTTCTCTTTAGAATAATGTTTGATTTATATGATTTTATGGGATATAAAAAGGAAAAAGCGGTGGTTACCGAGAACGGATATTTTATATATGAGAAGTTATCACCGTTTTATACATATTTATTCATCCCATGCCAGTAACTCCCGTAAGAAATACTCGGGAGAAATGTTGTAACATTAGTTTACGCACTTTTCGGCGAGACAGACATATGAAATTTAATGATTTATCGGAGAATTAATGACCTAACACATGTCGATATTTTTCTACCGATAGTATCCATGGTTCGATTCTGGACGACTCGAAATTGCTCTCATAAGAAATGCACGTAAATTTAATTTTGATCGATTGCAGACTTATCCTTTGCAGGATTAAATTAGAAGTAATGATCCTACAAAATCGAAGTAAGCACTAAAAGAATGGAAATTAAATAAAGATTCTTATTTTTGTCGTAAATGTTTGCTTACAATTCCAAATTGAGAGAATTTTGATAAAATAAACGATAATTTCGCGAGATTTTGCGGTTGTACATAATCCAGTCCCCGACGTCGACGGCTTGTTTTACTAAGGTAAAGATTTACTTTATTATAACAAGCAAAAGCAACAGTAAATTTTTATTAAAACAGGCAAGCGATGAAATCGTCTTAGCTTCTTCTTATGAAGTTTCTTAACAAACCTTAGAATTTCCAGAAAAAAATTCCCTAAGCAGGATTTGAACCATAGAGGATACATTTTTGGATTTAACGTTGGAGATGTTGGAAGAAATAGAGATTTGAATCAGTCACTCTAACCACTCGGCCATTATGATGATATAATTAAGGTTATAACTGTACAAAAAGGTCTGGAATAATCTTCATTTTATGAAGATTCATATATATAAGCTAACAAATATAAATACCCATACATACATCGAAGATATCTCATCGTAGATAATTCGATCGCTACGCTTATTTTACCCTCTGCCATACACTACCACTCGTGACGATTTCTTATTATACATAGCTAATTGAATGCTCGATACAAACTCTCACCGCGTTGAATTTCCACAGTGTATCACATATTTCGATTATTTGCTTAATTGCTACCCAGTTTTTATAAGTTTTGATGCAACACTATTAGATAAAAACTTCGTCTTCAGTCTTTCACTGTAATCATCTAAGCGGAAGTTATTTTTTTTATTGTGATGTGCAATATTAAACTGAACCACATGCTTCTACAGATGATTTTAAATTGATGTGACAGGATGGCTACACTTTTCCTGGTCTGAGAATGTCGGACTCGGTCTATGATGTAGCAATCTGTAGGAAGGAATTGGGAGGAAAAAGCGTGATTTATGGCGAACAGAAGTAGAAAGGCAGTGTGTATAAATTAGATGAGGCATAACAAGTCGAGAGGAGGAAGAAGGGGAGAGAGTTAGGAGGAAAGAGAGATGATGTACTATTATAGATCCAAAAGCAGTGATGTCTAATTTAATCGACCATAATCTCCCAATGAGAAGTTATTCAATTTCAAAATAAAGCTATTGCTCATGATTATCAATGCCTCACTCATTCATCTGTTATTGCAAGATGACGAAATTATACTCGTGTGAGCGAAAAACGTAAGAAGGAATATTTAAGAGCAATTAAGAATATGACGTAAATCATTCTGGAGAATTAAAAAAAAAATTCGTAAATTCATATCAGATGATTAAGCAATACTGAAATCAAATATTCTGGTTAAATAATTAAATTACACAAAAATCGGGCAACTATATATAAAAGCTCACAACCATTTATAAGAATAACGTTTGAGTATAGTTTCACCATTGGGAAACGAGATCTCTACTCCGTAAATCACTTAATTTTTACGTACAGAATAAGGATTGCTGTCATTTGTCTTCTGGCTCAGAAAGGAGAAGATTGTAACCTTGATTTACTTTTGTCTTAGTCAAGATCTCTTCTTTGAAAATGCAGTATTTGAGAACTATTGATGATGATATTATGAATGATAAAGAGTTATGACATTAATCCTGATAATTTGTAACTGATAGTGAATGCTAAGTTTTCTGTAAGAGAGTGATTTGAACCTGGCTGTTAATAAAATGGATATTTAAAACACACCTCATGAATGATTGTCTAGAGTGTTATTATTCTCCTAACTGATAGGAGATAGCTTAGTTCTTACATTAGGTTCATCTCAGAATTGTTTTTTTCATAATTTAATGGTTTCCTTAACCTGTTCACCGAGTGAGCTCCAGAGAGGGTATCCACCCAATGAGCTGAGAAGTATTTTAAATCTCTAGGCTACAAAATAAGTTATTCAATGAGTCATTGAGCAGAACAGACGTGGACTTTTTCGTCGTGCAATATTTTTTCTTATCTTAAACGCAGGGTCAAACTCCGTCATTTCTCATCTTGACTAGTCACCTTATCCCTTCCGTAGAGTTCCTTACAGCTAATAGGGTAGCGGTAGTATATTCCGAGAGCCATGGGCTAAATACTTCATAGGCATGGAGCCGTAGAGTGACAGAATCACGACGAAGGGAAAGAAGTAACCCTTCCCAGACTTCAATGGAAAGATGAGATGGGTTGGGGAGCAAATGGAAGACGGCATTTTATTGTCGGCGCACTCCGAGAAGACAGAGGATAGGGAATAAGATACGCAATGTAGTGGATGAATAAGGGCGCGAAAGGAAGAATTCTTGGAGGAAGTGGAGGGCGAGGGAGTGGAGGGAATGAATAATGGGCCCGCAAGTGGAACTGGAGCTTGAAGGGAGGGAAGGAAAAAAGGTGGTTTGGTTTATAACCGGGCGTACGGAATGTTAAGCGCGCACCAAGAGGACTTCTTCCTCTGCCGATGAGGGATGAGAGGAGGAAGGATGCATGGGGGTAATGGGGTAGCAGCCGAGATTGTTTGAAAGTGTTTGTCTCCCGCGCGGATAGGAAAGAGTGTTTGGGAGAAATGCCGCTTTTAATGCTGAGGGCTTAAGAGCAAGGATAAGAGGCCGAAGATGGGGGGATAAATTTGAAGGAGGTAATCGGAGAGATAAATGGAGGTGTTCCTTAAGGCTAGGATACGGCGGAAAAGGAAGAAAGAATTCAAATGGGTCTCTCGGTATGGGAAACGAAGATATTTTTAGCGCGTGCGTCGTCGGTTCGCTTTGGGAAAATGTTTCAGATTTGTATTTCTGTACCGTAATTAACCAACTTAACGAATCGTCTGTCGTCGAATCTCGTCACGTGTCTAACTTTCTTTTTCGAGCGATGTTTAGAAACTATTGGTAAGATGGAAGTGTCGAGACGTGTCTGCGGTCGTATAATATGTCAGACTCTCCGTCTCGCCATTTTCAGCTATGCAAACTATTCTGGTTTCTGAAAATTAGTTCTTAATGAAGTTTTTCATGAATTTGTTTAAAGAAGGGCGACGCTACTTTGGAATCTCTTTTTTACTTCTATTCATTGACATTCATTGACACTCTTCATCGTTATGTTTTAAAGTTACTTTGTCCCTATAAAGTTCAATCGGAATCGGATTTTCTTTTTAGTTTTAATTCCAGTTTTCTATTAAGCTATTTTTCTGAGCTCAGTTTTAGTCTACTAAGCCACACACAATTTCTCCTGATTCGTACTAGTAAGCCATGAACATTTAATATAGACGTAATAATTTGATAATAATTAAAAATCGATCAAAATTTCGTGGGACAAAAAATTAAGTATTTTAATTCATCTGTTATATCCATCCAAAATAGAGTTCCACGAAGTCACGGCTCATACCATCAATACCATTTAATATACACTGAAAATTGCTATTCATCAAAGATTACCATTTCATAAAATATTCTCTAAAATTAAGCAGATGACACGTTATGTTTTATCATATAGTACACTACCACTCTGGGTAATTGCGTGAAAACAAGTGTTTAGGAATTTCCGTGGTTTCTATTTAGGCGAGATGATATAGGGAAACTTTTTTATAGGTATCTATGCTTAAAATTATGACACATAAGTAAAGTCTATAATCAGCTGCTTCCTCATTTACATTCCTCTCTCTCTTTCGGTAAAATACCTATAACAGGGACAAACTTACGAAATAAATAAACTTGTAAATCTACCTAAACTCTGTCAGTTCTAGGAAACATCTCGGAGCAGTTGGTCTCGTGGTTAGATTTCGAAAACATTTCCTCCGCATCATTTTTTGTAGACTTGGAATTGGTTGTGACTTATTCCAGGAAGCAGGTTTCAGAAAAGGGTGGGAACACGGTGAGCCGAAAATGTTCTAACCCCTTGTAAAAGTAATCCCTTTGATATATATCACGAAGGATCGTGGAAACAAACCTATACGACGGAGAATTGTTCTCATGGCAACATCTTATTTATTGGCTACTAATCTCTGTAATCTGGCTAAGCTGAGACATTTCTGCTATTTGGATAGGAGCACCAAATTAGAGATCCCTCTATTAGAGGCCTAACCCGTAAAGGTCGTGAACGAGAAATGTGTTTGTATAATTTCCTTTTGCCTTTTCTGTCGTTCATTCAACAATTCGTTAAAAGTTAAATTATACCGAGAAGTTTTCCTTTCTCTAAAATCCTGGTGTTTCTGCGCATGTCTTTTTATTCCTCTTCCAACGCTTCCGAATTTGCTACTAGCGGAAGTAAAAGTTGAGACTATAACTACTGTAAGCAAAAAATAAACTATACATAGTAGAAAGGGGCGGATTTATATACAGGCGCCATAGGTGGAGGTTTATAATTTGGGAGCCTCAACTTAATGAACTTTTCGCAATGGGACCAAAATTTTTTCAAATATTTAGAGGTACGACTTGTTCTTTGTTCAGCAAGGAATTCTATAAAGTCTGCATAGTGTGTTTAAAGAATATATTACATACTTAATTGCACTATATAATATAGGTGGTAATTCATAATAACGTACCGAAATACTTATTATAATTCAATACATTGCTTATTCCTGTAGTACTGAAGCAATGAATTTTCTATAGCATTTTGTTCAATGGTATTTTATTAACAATATTGAATTTTAACTCCCATAATTCATAAAAGAGGGCCTCAGTCTATGCCCCAAGGGCTTCCGATGGCATAAATTCACCCTTGCTAGTAACAAAGTGCATATCTAGTAACAATGTTATCATCTTATTGTGCTGTGACTCATAGTCATCTTCCTAATCACCTTTATCCTTATACAAGTATGAAACCATCTAAAGGATTTCAGCAATGTTGGATATCACACTCCTATACGCGAAAAATCATTTCTTGATAGTTTGATGTAAATACAATTTAATGACGATGGACGGCTTCCGGATCATTTCTCCCCTCAAAATTGCTCTTACGTTCAACGAATACTGAAAGGGATGCGTTCCAGTTAGAATAGCCTGTAGCTCAAAAATAATGCGTATGAGCACGTGGAAAAAATAAGGAAGAGAAATATGGGGATTGGGCCATAATGGAAATGGGTACGTATGGAGAACAGGGCGATATGGAAGAGTGAGAAATTGTTTGAGGGAGGTAATGACTCGAATAAGAAGCGGCCTGGGAAATGGATAAAGAGATGAAAAATGCTTAGAGTGCATGTTAAGCTCAGCCGATCTTAAGAGGAGGCCTGAGATATTGTTTAGACGCAATGGAAATCGGTGTTCGTTAAAATAAAAGGGATTGTCTCGTGCCATAAGGAGAAGCTGAGGAAGATAAATTGGTGCGTGAGCGTGGATTATAGTTAGATGACGAGATACGGTAGGCGGAATGTGAGTGGATCTGAAGGAAGATAGAGAGCCGCATAGAAAGATGGAGATAATCTAGATTTTTCACGCGCTTACGAAGAGGGCTCTAAGGAGAGCGGGCACGCCAAGTCCTCTTGTGCATTGCTGCATAGATCTTGGGATTAATGGAGGGCGTTACGAGAAAGGTACTGAGGAAGTGAGTTTAGAATGTTTATGACCGAGCAGGGAAAAATTAATTTTTAGATCATTTATACAGATTCGTAATCAATCAAGCGAAACTATTTCAAATCCTGTAATAGAATATTCCTTCGTCACCATTCTATACGTTTGTAGTCGTTCTCCAAATGATCTTTCATTGACTATTTACCCTATTCTCCCAATTTTGTTCCTACTCGCAATCTTTGTTCTTTTTTTTAATCTGTTTATTCTTAATTGGCTATGGATAGTGTTATTAGTTGAACTTAATTGTGGTACTTCAGCAAGTTAAATGAAAGACTTTTCAGGAAGAGTTACTAATTTATATGGATCACAGCGAAGATTATAGGGTAAATTGCTAGCGGTTATCAAAAACGTTAACGGAAATAAGATAAAAATACATTAATAAAAAAAACAATAAAAATAAAAGAACATTTTCAGTGGATGTAGCTCGAAATATTCTCCTCATCCAAAAACTTTTATCCATCAATGTTTCACTGATAGAAACTCATTTATCCTAACAAGCTCATTTAAATCGACCCTTAAATTGTCCCTAAAACAAACCATACCCATACAAGGCCCTGAGTAAGCTATTACGTACACCGCAAAATCCCAGGATACTCCCAAAAATATGCTAAGACCCAATACTAAAGTATAGGCTTAGATTTACAGTCAAAGACTGTCGTGTATAAGCTATTTCCGCTCTTTAAAAGGAAAAAAGCAAACATCCTTTTACGGATCATTTCGAACGGAACGTAAAACATACTCCGTATAATCAAATTTTCACATGTTGACCGTGAGGAAGGCCACATATCTACTCGAGTTTTCCTTCTCGACTTACGGCAGTAAAAATCCCTTCCACGGCCCGCCAAAGATTGTGAACGAAACGTGAAAATGAATGGCCGAACCCGATCTCGGACTGGGTGAGGAGCGTAAAAGTGAGTCGAAGGCCTCGTGAGGAAATCGGCCGCGTGGGTGGGCGTATTCGCTTCCACTCTCTCAAAGGAAAGATAGAGGGGGCGGAGACCTGAAGGAAGCGCGGCCACGTTATGGGTTGAGGGGGGAACTTTTTTCCGAGGGGTGGAGATGCGTTTCAGAGCGGGGAATAGACGAAAAACTGCCTTCGGGCGGTCCGCTTTGGTTTGTTTAGGAGTTTCTCCGGTGGGTGGAGCAAGGAGATAAGATGTGGAGATAGCATTGTGAAGGGGGGCGAGGTATTCGTTGCGGGCGGAAATAATGAGGAAGGGGTTTTGATGGCGGCGTTAAGTTTAGAAAGGAGTCAGAAACGCGGAAGAACGATAAAAAGTTGTAAATGGTCGAGGAGTTGACCGGAGGGAATAATTATAACGTTAGCGAGATAAGGGCTGAGGGAAATTCATTGCTCGGGCTTGTTATTTGGTCGGTGGTTTCGCTACGGATGATGGCTTTATTCCAAAGGAAGCATTCGGACATCTGTTGGGGGAGGGAAGGAGTCGGGAAGTATTTATTGTATTAGAAAGTTTGGGAGCGTTATGACCCTTGAGTTCCTCTTTATGTTGGTTCTTCACATGCAGTGGCGCTTGTCGCCGTCGAACAACAGTTTCACGAATGCATTAAAACGTAACTTATGGGGCCATTAAGGTGTGTAATCACAGGTGCAATAAATGAGTGAAATGCTCGCATTGCTTGGATTGCGCGCGGAGAAGGCTATTAGCGATAATATAAATGGAGTTTTTCATATACAGAGAGAAAATCTCCTCATTAACGCCAGTGGGCAGTTTTTAGCGCAATGCTTTAAGCTCGATGTAAATGAAGGACAATCAACGCGGATACATTAAGGCAATAACTGAAATCGTGGGAGTGAATAATGACGGTATTTACAGTAAAATTCCGTAATTAATGAAAATGTACGGTTTTACTGCGTTCTTTCGCATTCACACAATGCGCGTAAGAAAATAATGGTGGAAATTTTCGTTCATTAGTGGAAAAAGAACGTTCCTCTGCATCACAACCGCACATTAGCAATGCCTACTCCTTAATACGGGAAAATGCGGTTTCAGTTTCGGTTTGCGCATTTCCATTCCTATATCTCATTGGGATTTAGGATTCCTTGGAATATCCTGCACGTTTAAGTGAGCAGTTCTCCCTGGTTGTTCGGCTAACACCTGGATTGGAGCCAAAAAAATTACTTTGGGTGTAATCTTACCACGTTTCCCATACTCACGGAGGTTGTTTTCGAGTCTGAGAGGCTATTAGCAATTACATAATTTCCATAAAATGTCCGCCACTAATTTAATCGTGAATACGCAAGCGTCACAATTATCTCGAAAATGTTCCTTTCCTCCACTTAATCCCTCCGTATTCTCGGACAAATCCTACCAAAGAGTTTTCCCTTTCCTAATCCGGAAACTGTGGTATTCCGGAGGAATTTACCTTCTTAATCTACATGTTGGAGATTAAAGGTAGATATTAAAGATAGATCTTAGATTAAAGGAGATCTTGGATAAAAGGAATTAAGTCTTTCACTTCAATTTGAGAAATTTTCCCCTGAAATCGATAATTGCAGGCGTGACTTCGTGAAATATATATATTTTTTACGGGTCGTTTAATGAGAAACTGCTTTCGTTAAACATGCTTTCGACATTATTCACTAGAGGATACTTGTATCTTCAAGTGTATTATGTTGCGAGCTAGCTTGCGAAACCTGTCGCGCATTAAACAACCTGTGAAAAAACACACACTTCTTAATAAGATATTTAACAAGCCCAAAAATACAAAACTAGGGTAGTCTCGAATACATTCGCATCACAGAATAATAGAAATATTAATAATATAGATCTTTAAAAGCTTCTGTACTCATAAGAATTAAAAAAAATTGGTTTACACTTATTATTATACAATTATCACCAAAGAGGAATATGTGAACACAAAAGAAAATATTGTAAAGGAAAGATCCTGTCACTTGTTTATAAAGTGCCTTAATACGTAATCCTTCATTTCCAAAATTAAACCGAGCTTAACGTTTTATGCTCTTCCTCCTCCGTGGTTGCACTTAGGTTAATTTCTTCATTAACCTTGACTCTGTATGCGGGTAAGGAGATACTCCAAAGCGATTCACTTAAGCTGAGAAGCCGGCACATTAACGCAACCACTTCTGCGAATCAGAAACACGGCTGTTAGGGAATGCATTGCCTGGTCATTCCCTACTCGGCATGCAGGGGCTGAGCAGGCAATCACTTGCACACACAGAATACCAAATATATATTCGATAGTGTTTATGTTTGATAATCCTCTTAGATATGTAATGCTCTTAAGTTTTCTTATAAGTATGTACATTCGTTAATACGTGCAAGATAACTTGAATTTCTCTCAAACATTGGTAATGGCTCTTAAGGCATGCTGTTTATCATTAATTTGCGTTTTCTGCCCAAGGAATTTTTCTATGCTCACATTTTAGAGCGCAACCATGTTTTTGTGTCATACTTAAATGCTAGAGGTAGTAGTAACCGTTCTTTGTCGAAAGGCCTCATATGAAAACAGAAAGTGAAAGCAACATGGGGAAATAGAGTTTTATGTTGCCAATATTTAGATAACCTGGCATCAAAATTGTATGAGGGAAAATATTTCATACTAAAGTAAACAAAAGAAGAATACTTTCAATTTTAGAGTCAATCGCCTGGGCCGTAGCTTTGCGTTAACTATGAAAGAACAAGGAAAAAAAACTTTTACCAACCACTATATTCATTGCAAACTGTCCATAGTTTCTACTCATAGAATCATCATCAGGTAAAAAGGAAAACACAAAACACTCCATCACCTAGCTCCCATCCTACCCTCCTTTTACCTCCTATATTTCTCATGTATTTATAAATTTTGTTCTCTGGCTTCTTTACTATGATCACTTGAGGAGTCAAAAACATAGGCCGTTTTTCAATCAATATTGTGGTTAGTAAACGTTTGCTTCTTCCTTATTCCTTCATATTCAATTTTGAATCTCCAGAAAGATGAATGAGAAATAATAAAATAATTTACTTGAGGTAGTGTAGAGAATACAGGGAAACTATAATGAACATAGTGTAATATCGCAAGCGATACGAAGGTCACAACTTTTTCACTTACGTTCTACGCCCTCTATCCATCCCATGCGGCAAAAAATAGCTGAATGACCTTAAGGGAAACGCCCCTTGGATTTAAAATAAAACTTCCACTAAACGATCTCATTCGTTTCAGGTCAACCGCTTGCACCAGGATTTTGACGCGATTCCAAGAATTACTTTGCAGTAGTCACATGTCAAAAATAGCTTAGTTGGCCTACGGTGCTTATTCAAGTCTCGCTTGGGGTTTTTGCGGCAGTCATCCCTTTCACGTGACGAGCAGACTTTGATGACTCTGTCACGCGACGGATGATTTTCATTTAGGGAAACTAGCCGCTCTTTGTGTTGATTCCCAAGAACCGTGGAGCTATGAAACGAGAAAAAATAATTCAGCTCAACATTAGCTTGAGGCATCAACGAATGACGAACAAGAAACTTCCTTTCTTCTCAAACGCTTTCGCTAGAAACATGAGCAGCTGAAAATTTTCCTTAATCTTCTCTGAATCATTCTGCTTGATTAAAATGGTAAGACGAGACGCTGACGTTTTGTAACTCCTATTACAATATAAATTATGTTTCTCTCTACATCTTCATAGCTCTATTGTTCTCTTTTCATTGTTTCCTAAATTAACCATAATTAATATAAATTATAGCTAATAATGGACTGAGCAATTTAATATCCAAGAATTCCTATCAACACTTAAAATTAATTTTTTGATAGAATTTTAATCGTAAGATAGTGCTTCAGTCGTATTAATTGTCAAATTATCAGTAAGTATTTCTTCGATATATTACGGCTCATGTATAGAAAATGTATTAGGACAAGAAGAGATGATCGATTGAGGCATTTATAGCGTCAAATAAGTTCACATTAAAATTAAAAATTTTATTACGGTAATTCATATTACACTTATTGTTTCTGAAATACATAAAAGCAAATCAGGTGGATAAGGAAAGCTCTAACACCGTCAGTATCTCCATTGTATTTATTACGATCTCATTAAAGCATGTTAAGGTGATTTGCTTACATAGATGGGAGGAAGAACATGCAAATCAGTTACTGACCACTTGTCCGTTTTACTGAAAATTTCCAAGTTTATCCTTTATTCTTCTTCTTAGTTTCATGATAATTTTCATAACTCTAAATCAAATTTTTAGAATTCAGTGTCTGATCATCTATTATTTATATAGAAAGGTACAACATTTCAATCCATTGATAAAATAGATTTTTTTATTTTATCATTGTCTCTATGATATGACAGTCAAAGGGCTTGACTTTCCAGAAATATAAAAATTCAGAATGTCAAAAGATTAATTTCTTACGGAGGTAAAAAAATCAACTGCATGTAAATCAAATATCCACACTAATGTACCAATATACTACTTTCTCGGTGTCATAAATCATACACTATCATAATTATTACGAACATAATAAGTGGACACGAAAACTTTGTTTCCCAATCTCCATACATGTTACCAAAAAAAAGAAACTTCACGGTCCATAATGTCCTTACACTTAAGGACTTATATGACTATAGATGGGGAAAGAGCAGGAAGTTGTATAAATTCCTATTCATTTCGCAAATCATCTGCAGTGCACGAAGATTAATATAGAAGCGAAAAGTTACGACGATAAGCACGAAAAGTATTCAACTCCTCTCTTTACGACAAGGAAATAGACATCGTTACAGAGAAAACATACTTCGGGTCACTCCGATACATTTTAAAAGGTCAGCACAGTCGTGAGCAATTCATCGACATATTCCATAGCGATAAAAAAGGCATCGAAATCAACTAGTCTGCCCTTGACTTCATTACGATCCTCGGTAATAAGTGAGGAAAGCAAAAGAAATAACAGCGGTCAATCTGTCATCGGGCGAGGAAACATACTCATACCGCTTCAGTTTTAGCGTACGGACGTAAACGATCCGACATCCATTCCGGCACAAAGGAATGTTAATCATTCGCAGGACAAATGAAGTACACGCAGAAAAATTCAGACCGATGTTAAAGTTTATAGAGAGCCATCATCTCGGGAGAGGGGAAAATGGCTCTGGCGGGACGAAAGAAAATTCGATAAAAAAACCTCGTCGACCGGGACGCCGAGAAAAAAGTAAACGCAATGCAGTTTGGCGAGCCAGTTGTTTGGATGCGTTAAATGATATTGACGGGAAGAGAGGCGGGGAAAGTAGATTGGATGCGAAAGAATCGAGTGGGTTAAAATCAGGGGAGGAATATGCTCGGACCGCGCAAGAGAGGGATTTTCCTGGAATTCGAGTGAATAGAACTGAATGAGATGCACTGTGTGTAGTGACCATGTTTGTTCCAGGGAATTGAGGAAAGGCTGTTAACCCTAATGACGTTGGCGCGGGAGGGAGGGAAGAATAAGAAAGAGGAGAAAAGAGCGTTGGAATGGATGGGTGTTGAGAGAGGGAAGGCATTCAGATTGAGGCCGCGCGGGAGGGGCGTTACGTATTGTGCTGGTAATTGCGTTGCTCTTATCGATTCGGTAGGAGAGCATTGGCGGTAAGCCCCTGCCTTCCGCGTATGCGAACCCCTCCCTCACCCGCATACTTTTTCCCATCGATTCCGAAACAATCTTTTTATTTCCCACCTGTCTATTTATTTTCCTCCTCTTCGAAGCCCATCCCAGAACACGCCAAGAGATTGCGGAGTGGTGACAAACGAGGTTTAAACTCGTGAACACCCGGGCATAAATCTCCGAATCCTGGCAGAGGGAGATATGTGGGTTTGGGGAGGGGAATATTTTTTTCCGAAGGGTCCCTATGAGCGGGGCTTAAAGCGGGAGAAAACTGGGGCGTTTGAAAAAAAAATGAGGGGAAGAATAAATTAAAATTTTACCAAGTGCCCATTTGACCCAGAGTGCGTCAGTATCGGGAGTGTGTTTTTTTTTAACTCCGTCTGTTTTTTTCCGGCGACGATTGGATCTCGTTCGTTTCGAGGAAGATGAAGTAGGTCCTCATTTATGGCTAACGGCACGGAAAGATTTTTACGGCGGTTCCGAGAAAAATTGCGTCCACTCCGTCCGAAGGACTGTATCAGTGCTGAGAAGCGCTGCGCGGGATATATTGCGTTCTTGTTTTCATAGGATTGGAAATTTATGCCGCGATATTTCACTTACGATGTATGATGACGGCCGTAACGCTCGCAAATTATACGTGGGAGAATATACGGCGTGAGATTAATACATCCATACATTGAATTACCGCGATCGTAGCGACTAGCGAGATCACTCTGATCCCACGAATTTTTTTAATTGAAAGCCATAAGGCGTAGTAAATAACACTGTGATGCATAATAAAAAGATTTCACGTATTTGAATCAATCAGACATTTGGCTAAAAATCATCTCTCTCGTTCTCATGCTCTCGTTATCAATCCTAATTTTTCTAATTAATTTATCTTGATGAATTATCTTAATTAAAATGTCTTAATTAATCAATTAAACTTCAATTTTTTTTCTGAATATGCAATCTAAAGTGAGCCTAAATTATTTTGAATCCATCAGCTGCTCGCCCATTACATTGGGATTTACTTTCTAGTGTTTAAACGTGAAATTAAAGTGATAGTTTTAACGATTTTATAGTATTCGTCGAAGAGATAATCCTGTTATAATTAGCTCTACTTGTAGGATTATGTGCTCGTGAACAATTTGAACCTTTTTAATATTCTAATAGTTTTAAAGTAAAATATTCAACGCCAATAGTTCCCTTTATTGAAAATCAGGGGTTGAAGATCGATCTCTTTTTCAAGTTTTAATAATCTGATCACCCACGCTGACGAAGTTAATAATTTCACGTATAGTATATTTTTGTAACGAAAGAAAAATCATACATATTTACCGCTTTCGTCGCCACTCGTACTCTTTCCTCTTCTACCAACCCTACCAAATTTGTGTTCCTGTTTCATCGATTGCCTTAATTTTCTCGTGCAGCTAACAAAAATTGAGAAATTAACAGAAGATAGGTCCGCCGATAGCTTGAGCCTCCAGTAAGGGTCAGACCAATTAACCAATATTTCGCTTCCTTTCGCTGTATTTTTTTTCTAAACGAGGCTATCCGTTTATTGGAAAAATGGAAAGATTGAGCCAATTAGAGGACAAACCATCTCTCTCGAAATTCCTTCATTAAAACCTCTCACCATGAGTGGCAACGCGCGATCCTAAAGAATTGGAAGCATATTAACGTTATATTTCATTAATTATTAAGTAATTTCTACTGATTTCATTAGTACATCATTGAACTCGATTCGGATAATGAAATTTATATTTTTTTCAATTGATGGCATGCATATTAAGTTGATTATTGTTATTCAAATCATCATCTAAGCTTTTATAATTTCATCGAATTATCTCTTATGATTTCGAGTAATCTAACTTATTGTCTGAAAGATTCGATTTAGCAAAAACTCTTTACGCAAAATGGATTTATTTAAAAAATATATAGTCTGTTATTTACTTTAGATAGCGCACCTGACAAATTGAACGAATGCCTTTCAGCTCAATCGATTAAATTTCAAATGATTATCACTTAGTTTACAAAAAAAGGATCTCTGGATAAATTAGGCAATTTCCTCATAAATTTAAGAGCCATTCTGTATATGCAGAGTTGACTATACTAACAAATTACTGGATAAAAACTGTTAATTATCGTATCTTTTTTGCAGGCGAGAATCGTGAGCAGAAAGGGCTAGAATAAAATTAATATCTAATGATAAACTTAATTTTTTACCGATAATCCATTAGATACGATGGATTTTCCATTATGCGGAAGATAATAGACTTTTATTAATTTGATAGTTATATATTCCGAATACTGCAACTAGGTAACCTTATTTAAGCAATGAATTCTGATGAATGAAATTTTCTCCCTTTTAGATGCATCGGCTATCGGTTATTTAATGTTCGTTTAATCAACTTTGTTGTTGGACGTACAGTTTCCAATTAGGGAAAGGTATTTAGACTTGGAGTAAAATAGGCTCCATTTAATCCTTTCAAACTTTAAATAAAGGAAATGGGTATAAAGTAGATTTTTAAAATCCACTATTAAAATAGGAATTATCAAAGGTATTTTCTGGCATTTCCCTTCAGTTTCACAATATACTCTAATATAAGTACGTTAACGCTTAATGACTATGTGTTACATCGATTAAAATGTTCTTTTTTTTGCCCCTTCTATCTTTCTTTAACTGATACGTACAAATGAATAAAAGAATATACCCCCACTGAACACATACCACCATTTCAGAATACGCAGTGTCCTTCACTATAAGTATAGAATAAATAGAGTCATATATCTTTCGAAATTGTGATGTATTTCGTTTATTTTTTGTACCGAATTCAATTTAGTGTTTCATACCAATTTCATATTCCTCCATTTTTACTTTCCGAGATCCCAATATTTTATTATTAGATCCTTCAAATTTATTTATTGTAAGCCTCTAACAATACGTTGGACTTAGAAGCGGAAAAATGTTTTAAATACAAATTATACGTCCACTATACCCTTTAATCATTAAATTCTCACTATTAATGGGCGGTGGTCGCAGCCGTTTTAGTACGTGTTAAGATGATTGCTATACTTATCGATAAGAAATTTTACAATTAAAACAAAAACAAAATTAATTTTCCTGACTTTTTCAAACAAAAGATTAAAATATACTTCAGAAAAATAAGATAAATTTCGTTATCTCTGTATAGACCGAATTAGTTCATAAAACTTATATGATACTTCGGATTGTATCACTCATATTTTATTCGATATGTGAAGGCGTTACTTCGTGGAAGGCCGTTATAAATGAATAAAAACGCTGGTACACTTCCACAGATTTACTTCTTGGGCGATATTGCTAGCTCGCTAGCGAAATATGTCGCCCAAGAAGTAAATCTGTGGAAGTGTACCAGTGTTTTTATTCATTCATATTTTATTCTTTTTATCAATAAAAAATGGAGCTTATCTCAAGAAATATGGGCGAGAAGATTGTCTGGTTCAATGCACTTTTAAGAGAACACAAATAGAAAGTCATACGTAATTGAATATGCATAAAACGCATTAAAAAATAAATATAAATTTTTACAAATATACACATATGAGAAGTGAATTTTTAGAAGACTGTCCCTTTTTCTATCCTATATCGAAATTGCAGAACTTGGGAACATCCTTTTCTTCGAGGTAACTTCACGGAGGAAGTAAAATTTTACTCTAGGAAGGAGTACGACAAATGAAAGCAAAATAAAATAACAACTTTTAATATCTTCAAGAGAAGTTGTCCTTCCGGGGATTCCACGAGAAAGTTACGTTAAGAAGCTGTTAGATGGAATCGGTTTGTTTCAAACATAGGAGAGATAAGCTGGACCTCGTGCCCTAATTAAATTTACTACGGATTCACAGGCGTTCATTCGTCCTTTAGGAATATTTGTTAAGTTTGCAGCGTAGATCCTCTTCAGTGACTCGTTCCTTAACATAAACTTCAGGGGATCTTATAGACTTTGCGTACATTAAAGGTTGAATCTTTAAAATCAAACATTTATAACGCTGCAACATTTCAGAGAATCCTTAAGTTAATTATGGAGATAAAGCTAAATGAAAATTACGATAATAATTATACTCTACATTTAAAATAGTCTCTTATAACATTATAAAGTTCCACGAAATAACTTTCTCGAATTATCGTACAAAAGATTTCCAATTTAATTTCAACTTACCTTCTCTGTTTTCTTGTCACTCAATGTCGAGGCAATTCAAAATCATGCAAGAATACTTCTTATCTAAATTGGATAGATGACTTTGATTGATGATCAATTCTCTTATTAGGAGCTGTTCGAGTGATTTGTTCAGAGTGAGAGACGTTTCTTGCTTATCACTTAAAGAGTGAATATGATTTAACCTTCAGAACTTAAACAATTCTGAACCAAAATTATAAATTTGGGAAGTGTTCTGGAATTGGTAGGAGGGAATATAGATTTTGAAATTTTACGATAGGAAATGAAGATCACTTGAGGGAGGAGGCTTACTGGTTAAGATGTATATAGATATATGTATAGGAGTGAGTCATTGCTTTTCTCAGTAATGTATAGAGGTTCTTGTTGTATTGCCTAAAGAAGGTTTTCGGAGTGGTTTCCCTCCCGACTTTGAGTGAATGCCAGACGATTTTAAATTTAATAAGTTATTCTCCTCTCCAGCGTTGCCACCTGGCCATAAGCTAAATTTGCAGCGCAGAATTTGAAGAAATAAATATAAATAAAGCCAGAATGTTATCAGTGGAACAATTCCACGGTACGGTAAGGTACCTTACCTTATGGATAACACTTTTCACAGTATTACATAATGAGTGAACAATATTCTTAATATTACCACACTATGAACAAGACAGAGACTGAGGTAAAGACATCTGCTAATCACAATACCATCTGAGACATTACTGGATGCAATTTACCTCAAGAATAAGATGTTGGTCATCTATATATTCGCGTCATTTATATATAATTCATTCTTATTATAAGTTATGACATTCAGTAATGAGTATAGATATGAAACAAATGTCGAACTTATTTGTGGTACCTAAATAGTCGCAATACAAGTCGTATATAATATCCATTATGAGTTATCTTACATTAACTTATGTAAAATAATTCAAAGAACGAGAAGTTATGATCAATTTAAGTTATTTAAACCAATACAAAATAAGAATCTCAACTTTCGAACTAAGGGGATCAGAAATAAAATTCTCGCGGTGACTATCGAAATGAATCTTACAGATAATATAAGAAGTGTGCGCTGACTCACGCAGAATGCCGGATGACAGGTTTGCCACAAACTCTTATTTCCCTTAGATAGTGGAAGGTAGGGAGAAGTTGGACACCATCAGACAAATCATAATAAGATAGCACTATAAAAAAGTGTTGTGAATCTCAGGTGTAATGTTGCGACCCACGTGGAGTTACACGTGCATTTTCCTCCATCCTTACCTAAGGATTAGCGAAAAAATTCCATCCATCGCAGGATGGTTGGAGGATCGCAAATCCCCTGCACAGACACTTTAAATAAGGGCGTCGTCGCAGATCACTACACCGGCAGCGAAAGCAAAAGACGGCCCTCAAACGAAGAATTGTGCGCCGAAGGATTTATCACCGGACCGCATACTTCCGCTCCGTAAATTCCAACATATTCCTTTTAAACATTGAAGAGGGAAAAAAGAAGGAAAGCCGCAGGAATAAAAGAGGGCGACGACCGGCTGGATGGGGATTTTTGCATCTAAACTCCTCCTTTCCAAGGAGTAATCCCGACTAGGAAATTAAGACGAAACAAAATCTCGTCTTATAGCCCCGAATAATTTACACAGAACACAATCGCTCCTTGGGATAGAAAAGTAGTGCGCTTTAGGGAGAAAAACTCTTCTCCCTTGACGATGAGATGAAGTCCTCAGTCGGTTTAGAGGGCACGGAAATGAGATATATAGCGAGGAGGATTAAAGAGGGCCCTGGCGGAAAGAGAGGGAAGCTCAATGAAAGGGTTGGTGAATAGAGTAAGAGAAGGAAGTGAATTCGCAAAGAGGATTTGAATGCGGAAGGGGTTTTCGGATGGGGGGGCGCCGGAGGTTTTAAGGAGAAGTGCTTGGGGAAGATTGAAAGCTATATGAGGACAATTTAAGGGAAATGTGAGACAGGAAGAGGTATATATATTTGGAGAGGCGGGCTACATAAGGGGTGAAATTTGGCGATAGCGAAGTTTGAGATATGGGAAGAGAGCGAGGAATTATTAAGCCGAGAGCAGAAATTGGCAAGAGAGACGCGTTTACGAGGAAAGGGTAAATAAAATCGGTGTGAGACAAAGAGACGATGGTTGCTGGAATGAGCCGGCAGGAAAGCGACGTGTTAGGAGGGTCTTAAGAATGAAAGGGTTAGGAAGTGTAAAATGAGACGGTGAAAGGGATTGGCAGAAACAGATTTAGGTGAAGCTTACTATAAATTTGGCGGTTAGATATTTGATGAGTATTTTCATGCTCAATGTCAGGGCTGAGAGTTATTGATTGAGTCTGGGAAATGAAAAGATAAAACTCTTTTCATAGTCGGAGGAACTAACACGCCTTTGCTTGTAAAATCTTCCGAACGACATGGAGAATGTTTTAACCGAGGATTATAGGAAACTAGGAGATTTTGCTGCAAGTGCCGGTCCCTTCGGACTTTCTATGTCTGTTTTTACTTGGGTTTTTTCCTAGATGAACATATTTATGTGTAAAATCACCTAAAACCTTTTTCCTTGTAAAAAATATTTATCAAACGCTCCTCTTCCTATATCTTGCTATTAACAGTATTATTCATAGCATGCCATGTAACCATAATATATTTCGTTATAGTTCAATGAAAATAATTTCGATACAGTTTCAGTTTCGATCCGTTAGCCTTCATCGAACCGATATACTTCTCAAACATCTGGACATCCTTAGCTTTCTTCAATTACAAATTATTACAATACTCTATACCGAGACTCGCGATATTAAAAAAAACTAATCAAGTACTAGAAGAGAAAAAAGTCATTCGTTTTAGTCATTCGCTAGCCTTTAGTATCTACCTTTCCCTATCATTCTGTAACACACACTTAGTAAATCTTCCTCTATTTACATTTACGTGACTTGTATTGATATAAACCAAAATTTCAAAATTAATAAATGAATGTTTTTGAAATTTTTTTGTTCGAGAATTTCAATTTTCTGCTAATTTTTCACTCTGGCAGAAAATTTTCTTTACAGTTTAGGATCTCGGCTCGGATCCGGTTTGATGCTCTGAATAATATGTTGCACACGTTTTCCTCTCATAGCATTCTGACTCAGTGAAGAAAGATGATAACCTCACTCCTCATCTTGCCTATTTCCCTCCCCACTTCGAAAGTATTTGCTCATGGCGATTGAGGTTAAGAGTAGCTTTATGGCTGCTGACTCTATATACTCACGCGTGGAATTTATATTTTCAAATGAGCATTCCTTGTCGCCATTGTTCTGTTGTACATCCAAATGAGGAACGATAGTAATTACCATGATTAGCAATAACATTAACTCCCCTAATAAGTAATGGATTCATGCCATCAATTAGTTAGTCATCAATTAGCCCGAAAAAGAGCGATTAAAAAATGCAGAACAAAATTTCGCAAAAAGATATTTATTTCGTCATGAATTTCGTTAAATTAATCTATATCTGCAGTGCTTTAAAACCCCGTGGATGTAACTGTCACTTTTAACTCCAACCACATATATTTCTCTTGAGAAGAATGTTTCGTCCTGCTTTTGCATTGTTACATCCATGTTTCCATGAAACCCAGGCTGCTTAAATTTTCCATCTGAATTTGAGTCGGTCGTTCCGCACAGGTTATTTCGAAATTTACCTTATTGAATTATATTAAAAATTTCCGCTCTGTTTCAGGGAGAAATTTCTTCATTTAATTCCAAATTCCTCAAACACTGTCGCTATTCTGATACGTAATTATTTCTGTCATCGCTAGCCGTATTATTTACGGTGGTGGAGTCGAAATGTGAGTTCTCACACTCGAACAATCTGAGGCATCGCTATAACGCGTATCAAGCCTCAGAGCAGATAGCTACAAATTCATTCTCCTACCGTTATTAATCAGATGTTTATACTCATATCATTCCATTTCGATATTAAAGTGCGCAGATCGATTTATAACATGAAGGTTTTAGGGGAGTAAGTAGTTATCGTAAATATCGAGTCACGTATTGCTTTCGTAAGTAACAGGTTTTAGCATAAAGCAAACGTTGACATCCAATGCCCATTCAACGATCATCCACTGACCTAACGCTAGGAGGTAGATTTACCATCGGCTTCATCCTATTCGATAATGGAAATCCAGGGTGCCATTATCATTGAATCACGGGATGTACTCGAGTCTTGAATATGGAATTGAATCCAGTTTGATGGCAACCGTAGTATTGATAAAGGAGAAAATCATGCACCCTTAGTTACTGAGACGTAAATTGTACACATTAGTGTCAGCGTGCGTAGGGGTACATTCTTCGTCATATCCTATTTACCACGAATAAATAAGTTCTGGATGAAAACAAAAATGGATATGCCGATCGACTTCAGTCGGAATAAGAATTCAACTCCACTCATTTTCATTGATCACTCAGGCTTCTGGATTCGAATCTATTATCATATAACCTTTTAAATTCATGGTATTCTACATTTTCTATCAAAGGCTATACATTTTTATCACAAATAAAGTTGGTTATCAATATGTTATTCGTAGGGATCTTATACTTGAAATTTGATGTAAAATGTCAGTTATAGTAATAGTGTAGTATTTCCTCAAATTATACCAGAGATATATAAGGTTATATCTCTCTTCTTTGATCATGTATCATTTTATTTCCCAGGTTTCCCAATCGTTTCAGTTTCAAAAATTTAAACGAGCACAAAAGTTGATGACGAATACGAACATCCTAATCATGATTGACGAAACCCTCTTAGCGAGGAATCGAATCCTGGACCTCGGTGACGCTAAGGCCAATCATTTCGTCGCTCAATATAATTCTTTGAAGATGAAAAATGAAGTTTTTTTCAAGTTCATAAATATACATACTTTTTCAAGTTTATTTACGAAGCATATTCTTGGTTAAAGAATGGTATATATCAAGGAATATATAGTCTTCAGTTTATTATGATTTGAATGAATTCAGTTATTTATGATGGCAAACGTAACTCTTTTCAAAACTCGACGTAACGTTTTATCTCGAAGGAAAGATTGGAAACAAAGACTGCGAAATACATTCAAAATAAAATCCGAAGCTTTGATCTGACTTAGCATGCTTCTTTCATGTGCTCGGCGTAGCACAAAGTAGCACGAAAATCACGGTTTATACGTCAGCCCAGTGTGAGGCGATAAAATGAGGTAATTCTACAAAATCAACTGGTATGATCCTCGCCTTGTGTATTACGCCCGTAGTCATTGGCATCGATTCGGAAACAGAGCAGTTTTCTGACCGAAAGGCATCCCGGATACGGGATAACGGAAGTAAAAATCCCCTTATCGAAGAAACAACCCTTTCCCCAATACGGACACGTTGATACGAAACAATAAAAGGCTCCCGCATTGCCGATAGGTCGTGAGAAACAATGTCGCGCTTGATAACGGGAAATCCGGTGAACAGAAGGGAAAACAAGCGGGGTAAGGGAAATCAAAAGGGACGATATACAAAGAAGAAATTAGGGAAGGTCAAAGGAATAAAACGAGATGGAAATGGCAAACGTTGAATTTTGGGTGGAGGGGAAATTTGCAGACACGTCGAATATTAGGGAGAAAGATATTAAGTTTTATAATGATAAACGCGACTGAGAACGACCCAGGCGATTTACGGGGATTAAATACAGCTGCGCGCAGTGGCAGAATGGGAGCGAATAAAAAGGAAGAATATGGAGAGGGAGATATATAGAGATGGAAAGATCTCGGTAAGTGGAAAGAAAGAGATAGGAGAGGAAGATAAGGAAATAGGGCTGCGAAAGGACAAACGATTCAGACCCAGAGGACCTAGGCAGAGAGATCTTATCGTGAAACTCAATTCCATATCGCAATAAAGACGCAACCACTAAATTTGAAGTCACGCGTTAATATTAAATTATATTTATGTACTACGAAGTAAAAGGGTCCGTTTATCCTTCCAGAGAGAAATTTTGAGTTTATCAAAAGAAAGAGACCTTTTCTATGAGAGAGAACAACAAATAGTATTTGATGACCTTAGCTCGACCATAATCAAATTTATTTCCCTCATAACAGAGTAATTGAGCCCATACTTTACTTAATATATATTGACAACTTCAGCAACATGATTGATAGCAATGTTAGGATATTAGTGGATGCTTCAGAAGTATTTAGAAAAATTTTATGTAAAATGCTTTAGGTTCCTTTTCTACTGAAGTTGGTGAATCAAATATTAAAGCTTCTATCATCCAAAACATGCGAAATAATTCTTTGAAATTTAAATGTATGTGGTGCGTAGTTGCATTCTTTCGTCCATGAAATGTCGATTCTTATCGAAGTAAAAACCCTTTCAAGGGTAAATTTCGATAAGTTAACTTTGGAAGATATTTATCACACTTAATTTTCTTCGAGCAGACATTTAACGTGATTCAGATCCTGCTACTCTGAAATCTCTCTCCGAGGTCGTTTGGAAGGTCGTCCGGAGGAATTTAAAAAACCTTTCCTCTCGGAATTTAAATAATCAGCGCTTTTCACCTCTTTTATCAATTTCTTGAGTTCCCTGAAAATTTTATTGGCAATCAAGAAAGTGTCTCCTCGTCATCTAGATAAATTTACTTCTTCAAAAGTATTTTACAATCTATAAATGGTCATGGTAATGATACTGCATAATAATCAAAGAGCTATTATGAATTTATAATGCGGTACACTAGGAGTGGCCAACATTTCGTAGTTCATGCGTCAATTATTTCGTTTTTATTTTAGGTGTGCTCTGGAAGTTACGTTAATGCGAATTGAATAATGATTGATTCAGATTACAGAACTCAGCGGTAGGTTGTCTTTTCTTGTAACACTACTAATTGTAAGTGGATTATCATTCGGTGAAATATGCCCTGAGTGAAGCAACTCTTGGGTAAAAAGATTCAGATAAAATATCTCTTTTAAACAAACAAACAAACTTTTTCGAACGAAAAGTCCAATGGGCGGAACTCTTTGGGTGAAACGTCTGGATAACTGGAGTGCCCAAATATCTTGGGTATTTACTGTCTGAGGGCTGTAATAAACCAATCTTCGGATTACTAACCCATGATGGTGATGATGAGCCCTACGAATAGTATGAATTGGACAAGAGATGGTCTTATGAGACCATAATTGCAATCATCAAATACTCCATTCGTTCTCGAGTGAGATTTGTGTCCTCACGAGTCGTAATATGGGATTTCCCCATTTCAATTTCGCCCACATAAGCCCCTTGTCCGAAGAGATAAACGAAATCCTCAGCATTGATATGTATGGGCCACGAGACTGATTTGACATGTCTTCCGCACAATAGAATAAACACGATGGGCCGGTAATGCAATAAAAAGAACGGGACGCGTAACGAAGTAAAGGGACAGAGCAAATGGAAAAGCGAGGGCGTTGAGGAGAAAGAAAGAGCATTAAGGAAAGGGAGACGTTAAAACCCCTTATACAGCATAGAAGATGAAGAGAGAGGAATAAAAGTGATCCCGGATAGATTTTTACGATGTAAGGGAGAGAGACAGAGTCGGATAGATATATAGAGGGAGGAAAATTAGTGAGGGCGCGGTAATTCAAGCTTAATCCCCGTAGGGCACATAATACGCGGAAGCGAATGAGGGGAAGAGATAGATCCTAGAGAGAGAGAGGCGGGAAAGGAAGTAAAGAGTAAAAGAGTGCCAGGAAAACGGAAATTGGGGAGTGATGAACGGTATCGGAGTGGAATGGGGAGAGATGAATGCGTTCCAGACTCAGGAGAGGGGAATTTTGGAGGAAGTAAGGATAGGAGTCGATTGGTGAAGGTTGAGCGGGGTCTCTAAAGGGACACGAACCTTCCCTTCCTCAAACGTCTTCTCTCCCATTGCTGGTTCGCTTAGCTATCCGTAACAGTGCCTTCAGGCGAATCGGAGGCACCTCCAAAGGCCATAAAGCCATCTTCCGTCCGGCTTACGGACGTTTTAAGGGAAGAGGAAAAAAGTAGAAGAGAGTTGTCTATTGAGCGAGAGGGTTGGCCTAGAATTTGGCTGGATTCGGTGCTGAGGGAAGACGCTGCTCCCACTGCGGCCCGTTGTCATCACGAAAATTATGGAGGTTCGGCGAATTGGAAATGAGCGCTTGGGTTTGTACTCGCAACAGGGAAACTTCGTGGGTTTAAGAGGGTGGGAGTTGAAGATTCCATTGAGAGATTTCTTGACTTGATTAATTGACTTGGCTGACCCTTCGTCTGGAGGGCCGAAGGCAGCTTGTCTTCCGTATAATCGCGATTTCGGACGCAATTGGAACTGGTGAGTTAATAACTTAAAGTGAGGTGGAGGGGAACATAAAAATCGTGATACTCAGTAATTTCAATCAATTAATCATAATTGAAGATAAATATGAAGTAAATGCAGAAAATTGCATAGTGGAATGTTAGAATGGTATTAGATTGACAACAGCTTACATGAAAATGTCTCTCTAATTTTAACAAATATGTAATATTTGATGTTAAGTACTCTTTATTTTATTTATGGAAGAGTTTTAGAGAGAGCATACTTAAGTAATATTGGCTTGCGCCTTCAGCCAAATCTGCATTGGTTCACTCCCTGTTTGAACTGGACAAATCTTTACGAATAAATAAATTATGGATATATGTAACTCTAACGAGGCTGAAGGATGTAAAATAGATCCTACCTATTTCAATATAATCTTTCTTCTCCATATATATCATAAGTTATGGCCACTAATCGTAAGATCGCAAAGGCAGCTCGTATCCATTTATAGGATGATTTAATTTTCCTACAAATTTCTTCCGTAAATAAATTCCGAAAAAATAATTACCCTTAGAAAAATTCCGCAGCTGCAAACTCATTCCTGAAACCCTTCAATTTATTCGTTCAGAAGATTTTCCATAACTAACAGTCGGTTAAAATTAAATTTTTTCGAGCATTCCGATACGTTAGACTGAAAAGCGGCCAGAGGAAAGAAGAATTAGACGAGAGGTTCCCATTTACTCTGAAAGACAAATGGCCACTGACTCATCTGTCTGATGGCCTCGCTGAGGTCACTGTGGTGCACTTCCAATTCATGCGACTCTGAAGAATGTCCGAGCGAACGAAACTCTCTCATTTCCTCAACGAGCAACCGGAGAGGGCCAATAACAGGACACGATTATGGTCCATTGCCAAGGAAATTGTCTTAATTCGCCATACAAAGAGTTCTTGAGTTAATATACATCCACAAAATGGTCGCCCCATCAATATAAATTCGTCCGGTGTTTACGAAGAATATGCTTTGGCTTGCAGAAATTTGTAGCAAAAATTCCTTTCAGGAGTCGTTTCGTAACGTCTCTCATTTTCTAGACCATAAAGTAAAATGAATAAAAGTGAGTTAACGACTTACCGGTTTCTAATTCCAGGGATGTTGCTCTCAGCAGTTTTCCTCCTGCAAAGAAAATTTGATTTGTTAGTGTTTTCATATTGTCATAATTTTCATATACGAATAAGAACATATGAAAGGATGAAGTTTCATTCCTGTTTCCGATAAAATTCCATTCACTTTCGTTGATACTGATAAAATATAGAATCCGTACCTCATGGTTAATAATCTTAATTTCCAAATAGTGAGAACTCGTTCATATTTTTGCAAAGGAATATTTAATATTTCTCAATTACTAATTGCATACCGGTGATTATTTCAGTAGGACATCGATTTCACTTATTGTAGATTTAGTAATCACATATATGCACATGTACACATTTTACAAAAAGATTTGGAGTTCATATGCTTCAATATATATCTACTAATTTAATACATATTAATCAGGATTTAAATATGCTGCCATATAGTTATAATAAATCACAGAAAAGATGAATTTCAATAGCAAGAATTAATCATATTAAATTGAAAGTTACTCAGTAAACCAGTCACCCAAGGATTTTTTTTCCTGTGATGTTACAGTAAATAAAATTAATATGTATGTACATGGAAACTATCGAATTAAGGAAACTAAAATCTCTATTATCAAAATTTCGCATACATGAACATATTTAAAACGTTGAGTATAACTAGCATGCATATCTTTATAGTGTCCGACGAAATGTAAAAAATTTCAAATGCTAACACATCGACCATATTCCACGTGATCATCTGACAATGCTAGAGGTTAATAACTTAATAATACTAAAGTAATATTTATCTTGATTTATTTTCTAATACGAGGAAGTTAAATGAAGAGAAAAGGATCTGATCCCATTTCCAGCTTCGCTTTCTTCGCTCGACCGACAATCTGTTGAATCGAGTTAAAAAGGAGTTCTAAATGAGTACACCTTTGAATGCAGTTGCCAACAAAGTTCAGAGTGTCTTTTTCTCCCGCCGTCTCCCTTAGCAACCGCAGGTTGGACCCATTCTGACGCACACGGGTTGAAAATAGCCCAAAACAATGCGAGACTAAACAAAAGACATCTCATCTCTTCTCCTCTTCCTCCGAAACTTGGCCGCCAATGAACCTCTTGTGTTTCGACATGTATTTTTCCTCCCTTAAAATCCAGAAATAAACCCTTGAGGGCGAAAGAATGCGCAGTAACCGGGGCTCGGGCGCGGGTCACTTTAGTTTCTTTACATGGAATTTCTTTCTTTCCTGCTTCAAAAATATCTTCGGACACGTATCGCCTACCTACGCTGTTAACGATTCTAAATTAACCTTCAGTATTGGGATACTCGGGAAAGATCTTCGGTACTCGCGCACCAACTGTTTTGAATGCAGGAGAAAATAGATGCTCTCCGAAAGAACTCGTAGAAACGGAAGACGTAAAGAATGCTGGTTTAGTTTAGTGCCTGAGATTTGGGATTTGAGAATACGCGCGGTCCTTAGTTAACCTGGTAGGTGAATAACAATTTTTGAAAGGTTACGGTGTTCGAGTCCTTCAAGATATTCACCACAAAACTGAACCAATTTTTCCTCATTTTTCATAGCTATACAAATCTATGCAAAAGAGACAATATGAACTATATAATCTTGACAATCGATTATTTGTATTAATGAAAATTTTTTAGAATGCTGTGAGAATGAAAATGAGACGGCAAAAAATGAATCGAAATAAGTATGCAATATAGGAAAATAAGGAAGAGTATCATATAAAAGACAAACGTCGTACTTTATAAGAAAATAAATAGCGAAAATGAAAGTGAATAGCGGGATTTAGGTATGTATATGAAGGTTTTGAGTTCATTTAAATGTATGGGTATTTCTGCATTTAGGTTTCCAAGTTTTACTTACCTCCAATGTAAAGTAATGATTTTAGGACTCAACGAAAATTAAAAATAGCTCTGGAAATCCTGGGCCAACTGAATGTAATATACTCGAATAATCATGATCGGTATTACGTAAATACGCTAAATTTGATATAATGAACTCAAAGTAGAAAAGACTATTGTGATACAGCTTAATGAAAGTAACAGAAAATAAATTTTTCGGTATTTTAAAATGTAAATAAAAAGAAATGGCTTAAATTTAAGATAAATTAAAAGGGAGAGCAAAAGTAGTTTCAGAGAGAATCTCTTGTAGACCATTTTAGTGCATATAGTATGATGAAATGTATCAATGAAGGGAAATTAGGAAAGCGGTATCGATAAATACAGATTTAAATAGATAAATAACTCGGGGAAGAATATAAAAGAAATAATTCAGATTGAAAAGTAATGACATAAAATGAGACAACATTCTTGGTAATGAGTCTTGGTATAAAAAATCAAAGGGCTGCTTCACGATGGTTTGAAATTGACAACCACTCTATGATTGCTTTATACTCAACCTTTATACTGTGCCAGTAATCCTTTATCACTCCATTATCTCCCATCACAATTTCATTCTCCTCTTATGAATCGACGGCTATAATCATTCGCCAATGCTGAATGATTTCACGGTAGAGGAATCTTATTTTGATTGGCGCGAAAGTAAACCGCATTTTCCCTTCTTTCGGATCTCGTCAAACGAGGAAGTTTCCAATCCCAGTGCACTTTAAAGGCGGTTAAGTTGCGAAGCGTTCGGATTCAAAGGCAGAATGTAGGATAACGCAATCCCGCGGTCCAATTATTGGATAATTAGAACGGATCCCGACGTGCTCATTCTACAAATTAACTCTCCTTCTAATTCATTCGGATGGATTTCCATTTTCCTACTTCTCTTTGCCATCTTCAGCGGTTATCCTTGTTTGGAAATTGCCGTTGCGACGCCGCGATTCTTTTTGCTCCGAGAGTTTAAAGCATCGCGATGATTTAGTTTGCCACTCCGAATTCCTAGAATTTGGGTAGAATTCGTCGTGTGCTTAAATCCGAGCCGGAATGGGTCTCCCTTAATGGAGTTTGAGCACGAGTTAACATGAGAGCGGTGGTTTATATGGCCTAGTGGAGTGCTCTACCGCCATTCCCAAGTATTCCATAATGATTCGTGAAATTTTATCGTAATGTTATGCGGTTTGGATAGTCTTAGGGGACGTTCAACTCTCAAAGCGCCGCTAAACAAACCAAATAGGCCGACTTGAATGAGTCATTTCCTCATGCGTTTTGATGGTAAGTGAACGTTAGTGTGCATCTACGAGAGATATGCTAGTGAAGTTCTAATCACGATTGTCAATGAAAATGTTCGCATGAAATTAATTCATATACAGGTTTATATATTATGGAGCAAGAGTATCGGTGGAATGTATTTCAATCCTTAGGAAAGCTTAGGAAATCCCCCTTAATTTGAAACTTTTTATTTTTTGTCTGTTTTATTTTGTATACAAACAAAAATCTGCTTAATAAATGAAGGGTTTGCCGCATAGCTTCTGATGAATTTAGCATTGCTCGGTAGTCATCACCTCAAAGTTGAATCATTAAATCAGCTAAAATAATTTTTCATAGTCATCGATTGCTATTTTTTGTGATGAATGAAATGATGAAAAACAAAACTATTGATGCAGCATGACAAATAAGGTTACCTTCCTTACTTCTCTATTTAAGGCCCTTGTTTCTCAGAGGGAATGTACCAGTTTCTACTTTATCAGCAGGCATATTTGTGAACCTTCACGACACACGTATTAGGATAAACTGAACCTCAAGTTCATCTTGAGTCCATAAAGACGAGAAGGGATTTTTCTTTGATGAACGCATAAAACATTCCGTTTATGAAAGCGCTTAATTATTGATAAATGAAACCAAACCAGTCGTAAAATCGTCTGGAAAATGTTTGAGTTGTTAGTAATTCATTTTCTTCATTCATTAAATAATAATGATATTCCTCTTGAAGTGAGATAAATTGATCATGACGACCAAATGTCAAGTGCGATGAATAACCCAGAGGGGCATAACATCCTTTGAGATAGAAATGGTTTCCGCATGAGCTTTGGCTGGCTTAGAGTTTAGTAAGAGTTTCAAAAGATGCTGTGAAAAACGAAAATTCAAGCTGAGATTTACGGAGGTTTAGCTGTTTCCATATTTCCGTCGATGTTTTGATTTCATCGCCAGCGCTAATGAGAGAGGCGTTTCCGCTGAAACGTCATCCACATACTGATTGGAGATTATGAAAGGATGTCCTTATGTGAAACCTAAGCGTATTCCAATATCGGATTTTTGCGTAGATAAAAAACTGTACGAAACGTAGAGGATCTCTGCTCCGTTTTTATTTAACTATCGAACGTGTCACTTGATCGTCGTCAATCAGTTGCATGTCCAAACATCCATGTCAGTAGAGAGAAAAAATTTCCTTTCAGACACGAGGCATCCAAACGGATATTTTTTTCTTCATCATCGATACGTCTTCTCTGTTTATTTTTCCGGGTAATCACTGTTGATATTGACTTGATTTGCAATATTTACCGATGTGTGGCGATGTAAAAATTTTGGAAAAACATGGCAACGGAGGAAGTTGGGCTATGTTATCTGGGATATATGGGAATCGTTAAAGCTGAAGTGACAAGTGAGCACGTTCAGGAAAGTTAAACAGATAAGCGATCGAAGAAGCGACGAAGAAATTCCTAAAACTCCAAATCTACGAATTGAAGATCGACTCGCATTACAATGAGAATGATACATACGCTGTCGAATGTACAGAGGAATCTAAAATAGGAAATTTATTTAATTATTTTAGAATGGAAAAATTTTGAATCTGCTCAATCAGACTGGGAGAACCTATCTTTTACTCCAGATACAGCGAACCTTTCTTCGGAAGTGAGTTTGATGAAGTAAAATACTTGAATACCAAATTAGTGTCAAACCATGGAATGGGATGCTAATATTTTCGGTGATATTCCATCAATATGAGCTAAAATATGTGCATCAACGAAAGTAATTATTTGTCAATATCATTAATTTTCAGAGAGCTACTTAGCTTCCATATTTTTCTTTGAATCTGAAATATTTTAAGTGGATAATGTATAATATGGATAGTTCCGTCAGAGTTTCGTGCTCCAAAAAATTCTCTCCACTGCAAATTTGGAAACGTGTGCTTTAATTAACCCCATTCATCTATGATCTAAATATCGTAAATATGATAATGGTTTTCAGAAAATATAAGCTAATGACACTAAATGTTACTGACGATGTAACTTAGGTTTAAATTACCATAATGAGGAGTACCTCGTGGTGGTAACATGTAATTGCCATATCCCTGCCCTATATCATTCTTCGTGGTTGAAAATCTCTGTGGATGGCATGGAATTGATTAAATTGCTAAAATAAATTATACATTACTAGATAATAATTCTGGATCCGTCCGATGACATTTTCCATCAAATTTACAGAATCCGATATCCCACGAATCACTTACAATGAAATTAATTAACTAGGTACAAGTGGAAGCTCTGATAATCAGGAATGATCGAATGTTCTAGCTCTAAAATCATTCACGATTTCTCGTCTCATTTCATGATTTCATCAGATATATTGAATACTAAATTGGGAACAATCTCTTCCTTTTATTGTTACAAATACAGCAAAGATAATACAATCTAGTCTGTGAATCTTGCGAGGTATTTGCATGTTGGGATTCGGAACTTTGTTTAACTACTTACCTTTTAATCATATTCTAAAATACATTGTATTCCGTAGAATTTAAAGCAACCTCTTTACTAAGCTAGTGTGAATGTTCAGGCAAAACGTATGACAAAACGATTAATCAAGTTTTCTGTTTCGCAGGAGATGACGTAATTAGGAAACACCAATCATCTGTTTCAAATCGTTTTGGGATAGTCGCAGCAAGAAGACAGCAATCCTTCGATGGCTTTAAATCGATCCACGCAAATAGACCGAACAATGGCTCTCAAAAATAGTTAACCGTAACATGCAAAAAGGTTTTTGTTACCCTTTCAATCGCCTCTAATTTTCTCGGTCGACGGAGCGTCGTTGAAAAGGCGGGTTCCCCAACAATGGTCTATGCCTCTTTTTCGCTCCGCCAGATGTCTCCCTCACCCTACCGCGCGTTAGCCTGACGTCCCTATTTGTATCGCAATTTGGACGTGACATTCTTTTTCATAGCTTGTTTTCCCTTTTACTCAACAACCCTTTTCATCCATCCTTCCGACCTATTTACTAACTTTCCCGCCCGGGATGCACTTCTTTTTTCTGCGAGTCCTTCATCCTAGTAGACAAGCCTTTTATTCCCCTTTCTACGCATGCTCTAAAGTGGTATCTGACCATTCGACCCATATTGTTGTCCTATGAATATTAAAACGCTCACTCTTACGTCAAGAGTTCATCATTGACTTCCTGTAAGAGTCTACTTTGTCTATGAAAAAATCACCGAATGCATTAGTAAAGTCATTCATTCAAATACTTCCGAATTAAATGCATTCACTTTTGATTTTCGTTTTGCTTCAGAGCTTTTTCGTTTCATTTAATTTTATAATAATCGGTCACACGAAATCAAAAGAGGTACTACAAATTAATGGGTATTCTTTTCTTGGGCATCAAATGTTATTGTAGTTTATAAATCACGAAAACTTCGAAATAATACATTGGTTTCACTTGAGATTTAGGAACTAAATTTGGTATATTTTCACGTTGCTAACAGTAAACTTTTGATTGCAAAACAATTATTTCCACGCTTTTTCTATTCATGAATTCATTTACATCGGTCGCCGAATCAGCGACAGTAATAACGGTCGCATAAGCAATTACCGAGAAGAAGGTGAAATATTCAGCGTATTTAAGATAAATGGCAAATACATGTTAAAATCTACATCATTGTAGGAAAAATCATTGAAATAAGACTCAATATTTTAACCATCAAGAATAATCAAGTGTGATGGAAAGTCATTCCCATTTATGTGTTTTCAGGAATGAAAGTATAAAGATCTTTGGAAAATGGAAAATCGTGTTTAATCTTTTGCAATGAATTAAAGAGTTATCATTGACTTCTGGGTTTGAACCCCCGTCTTATTAAATTAGTAAATATTTTTGCTGGGATATTTTGAAGACAAGCACATCAGCCACATTTTACTGTACAGGATACGTCACAGTAATTCTCGACGGAACGGGCAGTTATTTTGTAATAATTCAGCAGTCACACTAATGTTCTCGACTGTCTCCCGCGAAGGGTGACTATGTGATTTCCTCCCCAGTATTCTAACCTTCCCTTTTCTCTCTCACATCACTTTGTCCCATCATTACCTCAGATGTTCCAAGCTGCTTCCAGCACATCGCTGCTGTCTTACAAACCATCGCGAGTCCATTGTTCCTCTGACGCCTCTCGCGGGCGCAGAGTGAATCGTGGTTGGAATGACATACACGGTTTTCCTCCGGAGTGATTGGTTAATTATTTTGTCAGAGCCACCGCTTAATTCACCCTGAATATCTCTATCGCTTGAATTAGCAAACTGCTTATTAGTGCGAGGTTTCCGTCCTGAACCGTCTTCTCCGTGGAGTTTGGATGCTTTTATAACTTCGTTTCATGATATTCGAAATTCTTTGAATTTTGTCCCGATCCAACCTAAGTAATTAAGGCAGTTTGAGAAGAAACAGCGAAGTCATTCTCTTTACTCGTGGAGAGGCTGATGCCGTTATCCGAAGTATTGTTATTATTAATTTTCTGGTTGACGACATAGGTTATAATGCTTTGAATTATTTGATTGCTGATACTGCTCTCTGACTACAAGCAGTGTTTATATTTTCGCCATCCTAAGGGGCCACCAATATAATCGAGATGATATATCTGAAGTATTCTTGCTTTTCATGGTATTTACTGACTGATTTTCAAAATTTAAACATAATTCTTATTCGGAATGTGATTCATATTCCGATTCCTTATTTGTATGAATGAAATGAATTGCAATTTCAGAATTCCTTGTCGTTGGTCAAGTGAATAAGAACATAAGAACCCAGAAACATTTTTGAGAAATTAAGTTGCAGTAAATGTTTATAATCCGTGAGCCTAAGTCGTAAAATAATTTTTATTTAAGTATATTATTTTTAATTCAATTTTTGAAAACGAAATGAGAGCTAAGAGAACCGAAACATTATTTGCTTTAGGAATGATTATCGTAATTTCTGACAATTGAATTTTGACAAGGGAATCAATATCATTAAACATTGTAAATTAGGTAATAAAAGTCATTACGAGTTCATTTAAAATTTATTAAGCGAAAATATAAGTCGTTAAACGAAAAAAACTCATAAGTGATAACACCAGAGGAAACCATAGATATATCCCTGTTTTTCTGAGATAAGCACTTCTATAATTTTTCTATCAATCAAATTTAAAGTAGAATGCTATTATCAATATTAATATAATAGTCGCTGATATCACTAACAAATATTCAGAATACTTATTTTATGACATGCAAATGATGTACATCATCTAGACCTTTTCTTGCCACATATATAGGTCACGTAATTCTAAACATCACCAAAGTAGACATAAAAATCTCTGCTTCACAACACTTGATCACAAGTTTACAGTGCGAAAATCTCCTCCAATTTAAATTTCTCAGAGACGACACCCATCAAAAGAGCTTTGGACGTATCCCTTTACCTTACACCGTAGATCTTCGCGAGACTGAAATTTTTTGTTCACAATAAAGAAAACACCAATAAAAACCTGACGAGGAACTTCTTGTAGCCTTCCCACTAAAATTTCACTCTCCTTTGAACACGTAAGAGAAGATCTTCGGACTTACTTGCGACAAGAGGAAAATTCCTCCCTTAGCTTCCTCTGGCACCAAAGGCTTGTCATTAAATCACCTCTAAGAGCTAATAAAGAGTGTATGCCATTAAGCCCGCCTGTGTACGTGGCCTCATTCACAGAGTCAAAGTGTTTAGGAGAGGAATGCATCGGAAAACGGGGAGCGACAGAGACATTCCGCCGAGGACATTAAATTCCTAAACAGCGACAGTTTTCCTCCGCTTCGCATTAGCTCTCATTAAAGTCTCTTGGATGAGCCTAATATCGAGAGTGCCTCCCTCCCAGGTAATGAAACTCCCTTAACGGTCGACAGGAATCTCCGCCATTGAGAAGATCAGGAGTCATAATCACGTCGTTGTGCGTCACTCTCGCACGGATCAGATCTTTATTATTCCTCCTGAGGCCTATCTAAACCGCTTTGCAATTTATCCTTTGTGACGCCACGTGTTTCGCCCAACTCCGCGCCCGCGGCGAGTGCTAATCGAACTGCTATTGCAACACATCGTATTCCTAGAGCCGGGATCCTCTTCAGACGGTAAATAAGCTCTCAGCGATCAAACTAATTACCGTGATTTATTTGGCCAAGCGGCGTTTATGTTAGGGGCTCTAGATCGTCAAGCATTGGCATACGCCTACGATTACGTGACTGGAGTGGTATTAAAATTTTTCATTACGATTTAAACTGGTGGTAAATAAATTTTGCTGGTATAAATTACCTGTTTATCTCTCTTTAACAGCTCTATTTTCGACATCAATCCGACAGAAGGCATTACTGGGAAATGAATGAATGAAATGGGTTCAAAGAGATCGAAGATATGCCAGGTAATGTTTAGTACAGGAGTGGAGAACCTTTTCCTATCGGAGTAACACATTTAGTGTTCGTAATCATAAGAAAGAAAGTATGTAAAACCACTAGACCTTTCTTTTTTGTTTATTGCCTATATTAAAATAGTTTGAAGATTTTATATAAGAAAACGAAGTTCTGTTAAAACTAAAAGAGGACATTTTCTATTTTATTTTGCATTGGCGTCTTTAGTTATATTAGAGAACTATATTACCAGTCATTATTACACGAAAAGGCTGAAAAGCCACAATGAACGTCTACATTTGGCCTGAAGCACGCCGGTCCTCACCTCTAATCTAGCCTAATTATGATATAAATAATGTTATGCACAAATGTGGATATAAGGCACAAATCCATTTTATCTCTCCGTATATTCCAAATTTGATTACTCAATCGGAGTCTTCTGGGAATTGCAGTTCCATTTCACTCTCGCAAAATGTTTCAAATTGATTTGATAATTAGTCAGAAACTATTCCATTAACGATTTTGATCAATAGATATATTTCATTTGAATACACGGTCGCAATCCAGTAAATCTAATCAAAATTTGAAAAATGTATGTAAATTTCCATGAATGAAAGTTCACGTTTCAAACACTCGGCTCCTAAATTGTTGATTACATGAAATAATTCCCATGAAATTATTTCCAGCTAAGAGTCTTTTTAGATAGCTAATAATCTTTTACCTTTGGTTCGAGTTAGTATAAAAAATGCTCAGATAAAATTTTGGCCCTATGCCTCTCGTTTATTTAAGATATTATCCGAGGCATTAAAATTTTCTTCTCTACTTTCTCTTTGGTTCTTTCTTATCTCAGAAATTATCAAATTTTACGATTCAAAGTCAGATAAAGCTTTTCAATGAAAGAATGGAACGGATATAAAAATTTCACCTAGAGAACGACTTGTGAAAATAGATGTGCCTTAATAAAGGAAAGGGAATTACGATGAGTATTGGAATTCCAAAAACTCTTCCTCAAGCGATAAGGAGAAGGGCTAATCGTAATTGATCTCCGAATACGTAATTACGGAGCTTATCTTAATTGATCACCGGGTTTATTGCTTCCGTGGGCATTGAGGAATTAGTTTGTCAGACACCCGTGATCTGATAGCATTAATGTTTTAAATTAGCTAATCTGTTTTATCTTTCTGGAGTATTTCAACGAACTTATGTATCCGAGAGACTGTTTATTAATCCATAAACAGTCTCTCGTTATTATTTACGGTAATTTACATGTAAAATGCTCAAACAATAATTTTTAAAAGGAAAACGTCCCCGAAGGGCGAAAAAGAAGTTTTACAAATAGATATATTTACAGAAATCTGGCCATAATAATTCATTTTTCTTGAAAAAAGAGTAAAATTAAATAGTAAGCTAAAACAGCGCCGAAGCGTAAGAGAGGAAGGAAAACCGTTCGGACTTAATCTCCAAAAATTGTTGGTAAACATCTTCAGGTTGCATTGCTAATGGGGTTAAAAATTACAATTGATAGCCTATCTTGCTTCAGTTTAAGATACATTACTTTCACGGTGCTTTCTATTTTTTCGGTAGAATTCGGGAAGAGTTTAGGAAGATCCCAGCAATAAAAAATTTGAATGATGATGTCTATGAATTTTAGCAAAGAAAAAGACTTAAAATAAATATTTTATATATGTTACGAATTTTTAACATTTTATTGGATATAATGATTAGTTTAATGAGAAATAACATATTATTGTAATAATGAAAAATAAAGCAATAAAATTTGTATTAAATTAGCTGAGAAGGAATTAGATTTTAGTTTACTCGAGGCGCACAAACCACTTTTTATGGAGCCGATACTGATAACGACAGTAATTTTAATACTCGATTTCTTCTCAACCATCAAAAGTCAGAGATACTTATCTCTTTAAATCAATTCATATATCCACTTTGTGAATAGATGCAGTTTTTTATCACCTCTATTTCCAAGCGAGTGCCATTTTTTATCGCGCTATTTTCATTCCTTCGCCATCACTTAATTAGAGAGAATTTATGCATGCTCAAACATTCGTAATTAATACAAACGTCAAATTTACAGGATATTACCCCGCCGAAAGAGCGGGAAATTTATCACGGATATTTTTGGCCGCTCGCCAGAAGATGACGCCCGATAAATCGCGAGGATCAACTCGTCCAAACACTTCCTCCGCGAATAAATTATGGCATCTCAAGCCGCACAACCGTCCAAATATTCACCCATTCGATTCAATTCTCATCTAGCTTTAATTAGCATCTCTCCCTCTCAACGCGAAAGAATTTATTCCTCGAAACAATTTATAGCCGTCTCCTTGGCAACATTCTGGGTCGGGATTTCTTTTCATCGCGACACCGTCTTTTATGCGCGGTTAACGCCCTACCCTTCGAATAATGCCCTTGTTTCCGATCCCCGTTCCAATCATTCTTATTTCCTCTTGGACGGGGGGCATTATCGTCATCAACACCCTCATGTCCCCCCGAATCCTCGCACCACATTCGTTTTCTCATTACGCACACTGTCCCACTCTTTCTCACACACTCTCTCCTTCAATCCACCACACAATTCCTTCCCGCAGCCAATCCCTTGGCCGCACCGATTCCCAGACCGCTAGACACAATGCTTCCCACCGCAGCTTTACCCCCTCACCGTCTTCCAAAAACCAACCCTCATCCCCTTCGAAAGCCTTCATCCCCTTCCTGCCTTCGGTCTAGTTGCTCTCACCAGCCTCTCTTTCCCTTTTCATTTCTCCTCATCCGTTGATGCCCTCCGTGTCTCTCCTTTGTTCAGTTTCCTTTACTATTATCATGGAGTATGTATTGAACCTAAATGGTGTTCAAGTTATTCTTATATAAAATCTGTGAAGGTGGTCGAAATGTTGTGGAAATCCGTAGAAAAAAGATCAAATCCTTTAATTTCTGTGGAAAAGAAAACGATGTTTCTGATCGCTCTGCTTTGCGTGTATGCGCGACTAGTGCATTAACAATCTTTCCAATCTAGAATGTAACACTTTATTCTTTATATACGCATTATATGTACATGGTGCTGACACGTTGTGCGAATTGCATTATTGTGCATTAATAATCCTCTTGATCATGTCAGAAAGCCGGGATGTCACACACAAACCAAAAATCCCCATGTGAGTTTCCTTCAATATCGTAGATATTTTCTGAATACCAATTTTTATATATTATTCTGTCAATTGTTCCCTCTCTTGCCCATCCGTATCACCTTTTTAGGAAAGTTTATTCGTTGAGGGATAATCACCCGCATTAGTAAATATTGAAACTTATTCGTATGCATGAAAACACTCCAATTTCCTTTCTTATTAAGAATGATATTCAAAGACCTTGGCCTTCAGTTATCTTCAGTATATTGCAAGTATTTCCTCAAGATTTTGAAATGATGGTAGAACCTTTCACTCCATATCTCTCATTATTGATTAGTAATCTGGCTAATTTTCCGTGCACCTTTCTATCAAACCGTCCGTCGTAGAAATGTATAATTTTGATCGCTCCTCTGTCAGGCCGTTAGATTACCTAGTCGTTGCGGAGTCGGTATCCTTCTTTTCGAATGCAGATATACAAAGGGAAAGAGGAAGAAAATCCCCTTATTCTCCATTTTAAAGCTCTTTCATCGGACCCCCTTTCCTTTGCATTTCTATACAATCGCTCTCCTTCTCACCCCAAATTTTCCTTTCTCTCTCACAGGATTCCTCCTCCGCCAGCTCATCCACGTATGAAACCATTTATACGTCTCAATTTCGCACGTACAAAGTCATTAGGCCTTCAGTCACTTCCTCCCTAATCTTATTTTATTCGGTCTTCCTCACTCTCTTTCTCTCTACTTCTCCCTTCAATCCTGCGTCTTCATTTCCCTCTCTTTTCTCCTCCTATTTCACATCCCTCCCCCTTCATTCTCGCTACCAGTTGCCCACTGTGGCCACGATCGATATTTAAGCAACCCCTCGGCGAATCTTCCTTAATCCTCCACTACCTTCGATCCTCAGCAAGGAAAGCAGATATAACTGCTTGCATAAGCATTTGCAGCGGATTGTAAATAGCGTGGCATTCCTCGAGATGTTTTCCTTCAATCGAATTCAGTCCATAACTGTGACTCAAGCAACGTGGATTGAAGTGGGATGGAATACTTAAGGAATGAGTTTGGTGAAAATGATGAAAATTCCTAATCGGTAAAACGCTCTTACTTCAGTAAGAACTGTTTTTGCATGCTCGTTAGACGCTGCTATTCCGGATTCTAGTATATGAGTTAAGCTAATCACTATATATTAGGGAAGTTGTGTGGTTGATTCTCGACTATTTTCTCAAGTATCTCAAGCCTCTTTTAGACTGCAGTAGTTACAGGATCCTCAACTAGCAATCAACCTAAGTTCTCACAAGAGTTTTACTGTAAAAATCTGAAAAAGAGAAGGAAAGCTTAAATAACCCGAGAGAATATTAAAACAATAAACATCTCCTGTCACTCATGACATTAATCTCTGCAAAAGCTGCCCAAATTGTGACTACTCCACGTCATTCTCTAAGTACTGTATTAAAAACTTCGTAAGATGTTCATAGCTCTGAACCGAAGTGGTAAAACTTTGAATATCATATAATCTCTGCTAGTCTACTGCTAATTAAATGATTACCAATAGGTATACGTTCTATAATATTGATAGAGATTCGAATTTTTCGCTCTCTGATTCAGAGATTTCGTAAATATGCGCATGAAAATTGACAATCCCAATGGTAGTTTAAATAATATATGAACGACATACGAGTTCGATTAGTCTTACCTAAAAATAAAGGTAGTAGAAATTCATTCATAAGTACGAATTAATGTTTAGCTTCATCGAAATTACAATCTTTCAAATTTTAAAATTCAAAAATTTTTTTTTGCTAATGCTTGAGCAATTATCTAATTATAGCTGCTACAGACTTTAACCATTATTTTGTAACATTCATTGATATTGTTCAGTTATTATACCGCATCAATTTTTCATTGAATTCAGATGCCTTCCGAAAAATCAAGCAAATCTACCTCCTCTACAGTCTTTCAGGTCAATCAAATTCTGGGGTATGCCGTACATTGTATGGAAAGTTGGAATAAAATGCTTTTTATTTACGCCCTTCTTACAAGTCTTATATTTTCCTGCACCTTTTGCGGCGAATTCAATGTCTGTTAAACCAATGTTTAATGGCGATAACTTTTATTCATAAATGTAATTATTCTGCCCGAAAGTTAAATGTTCCTCAGATAATTACCATTACTTTCAGCCGGCGCTTTGAAATATCGGTGAATGAACTGACTTTGAATGAAACTCTTCTCCCTCACAGCCGCAGCATGGAAGGCGAGAAAATCGCATTGTATCCCAGTGTTTAGGATTAATAAATCCACCTCGGAAATAATTTTAAGGCATCATCCGTATTCCCAACACCTTAAGGGCAGGAGAGCTAAGACGTGCCCCGTCTTCTTTGAAAATTGCACCGACTCCTCTCGTAATTTCGGTGCACTTGCTCCTTTCAGCGAAGCCGCCTTTTGTATCCGACACCAGCGATACCTTCCCGTCATCCACCTCTTTCATCTCATCATTCCAGACTGTTTGGGTCGGGGCGACCGATTTTTGAGGCCGAGAGAAGTAGAGCCAGAAAAAGGAGAAAATACGCGTCCGCAGAGTGCTAAGAATGTGGAAGGAGCAAAAAAAGAAGCGCACGGAGTCTGGCAATGCGGATAAATGTAAGGAGTGGAAATGAGAGGTAAAAAAATTCGGAGACAAAGGAATGTGCGAGGGAAATGGAAACAATGGGGCATCGGCCGGGATAAAAAAGACGTGTGTTGCAGAGTTGAGTGATTGAGTATAGAGGAGGTGGAATTAGGGTGCATTTTATTTCTGAGCTGCTCGGGGAGGAGTTCCGTCTTTGGATGTATTTATTTATTATTTCTTTCTTGAGACATTGTTCCCCGCTGCTGTTTGCCAGGATTTTTGAGGAAAAAATTGCCAGAAAGTAACTTATGGAGTAGCGAGCTCTGTGATGTCATCCACATCCATTGTGGATCTTTTTCGAAAACAAAAAATGTGTGCGAGCATCGGGATAGTTCGGTATAAAAGGACCAGAGTATCCATATGCGGAATTAGTGGTGAATGATTTTTTCTTAGAGCTGCAGAACTAGATGGCAATGGAGAAAATGTTAAGGAAATACTGTAAGGTTATTGAATCATTAATTCATATCGATATTCGTTCATGGTTGATTTAGTGCTTATAATAAATAATAGATGCAGTGCAGTGATATATTTTGGAAAAGTGCGAGGCCGGTTTTCGTTACCTTTCTTCTCAGATTTTTCCCTATGTGTTTCTTTCTATAGCTGTCTTGAATCACGTTCATTTCTTCAGGGTTAAATCATATGATTTTGAAAATAGTAGCACATAGCTTTAAAAATTTCAGATCTAAATAGAAGAGGAATAGTAAATCGTTACTTTTCTATTAATGACTCATTCAAAAATTCCGACAAGCATGGGTATCTCAATAGCAAAATAATAACAAAAAATAGAGTGGATTAATTATCTTATCTTCCCTGATTTCTTCAAATTCACTCTTTTCTGCAGGTCCAAAAATCCGTATTTTAAAAGCTGGTTTTGAGTTTCTAGTGGTATACATGCATTTAAGTGCTCAAAGTTTAAAACTTCTTCTTCGCCTCTCTATGTATTCGTCTCCTAGTCTTTTCAGTCTCCAAATGTTGCCACCGTATAGTAGCATACACAATAGAAATTAATAGATGAAAATACGAAATTTTAAGACCAACGAGTATTAAGACAAACAAAATGCAAGCGGATGAATCTACCCCGATCTCCCTCCCCTTCTACTGAGTTCACTACACTCCCTTAGGACCTGAATACGTGATCTCAAAGCAATTTCGAGAGCAATACGGCAAACATCGATCCTTTGAGAGGACCGCAAAATTTCCTATCGGAGCGCGTTTGCAACTGTAGACAGCTCGCATCGGCAGTAAATGTTCGCTTTCGATTTTTCCCACGGAGCAAACCTTGGAAAGCGGTCAAAAGATAGCTGTCGCGTTGTTCTCACGTGACGACGAGTTCTCAACCTTGTAAAACAAACCCGTAGAACACGAGGACGGAAATAAGCGATCGCTCGAAGGGAAAATTGTTATACAGCGGGCCGCCATCAAGGGACACCTAAAACGCAACCACGCAGGCGGTTAGTCATCTGTCCAATCCATCCTTGTCCGTCACTTCTCCCCTAAGCCTAATGGTCCGTTAGCCCACCTTCAGCAGCCCACTGCGTTTCTCTCACGCTCCATCCGAAGCGTGTGAGACGAGGAGAAAATGGCTGTCAGAGGGAATGGAATGAATCGACTAAACAGATGTAAACATGCGTATCTTTGCGATTGTGTTCCTGTAGTGAATTTGAAGTACTCTGTATTATTTTATGACAAAGTAATGGTTGGTGACTAACAGTTTCCAGCTTACATCAAATGTTCATGTATTATTCATACGAAGAAGGGGAAATTATGCAAGGAGCAATAGACTAAAAGTGTCAAGAAAGAGCGCTTCAATCTGAACTGAGAAGAAGGAACTAGAAAATATAACTATTAAGAGTTTCAATGAATAGATGAAAATGAATACGGTATTTCAAAGTGGTCTTTCCCTTCCTTAAATGAACTCATGAAAAACATTACCAAGAGCTTAAGTTAAGGAACCAGAACAGTTCGCATAGCTGCTCTGAAGCTAGTTTACTCTCTACTCCACGTAAGCTATATTAATCCCGTCCCTAATTCATATTAGTTTGTCGATGTGCCTTAAACCATAAGCTGAACAATCTAAAAATACATCTAAACTCTGAAATACAATAACCAATCTCTTTTATTAGTAAGCAAGATTGCGGAGTAACCATTCTGCTACGATGTTTTAGAAATCTTTGCATTGATTGAATCGAGTATACTCAAAGACATTCATTAATAGAGTACGATATCTTCCCCAACCTAAATATTCTTTAATAGATTAGTACTCTGAATTTCGTTTCTTGATGCATTTATTTTTCAACAGGGGATGTGGGCAACGTACGCTCCTTCCTTCTTAGAGAAACGTTCGCTGTTGAATTTCCATGAAATTGAATACGAAAGCTCTAAAGCTGGAATGAGACAAAAAGGTTAATTACGGCGACATTGGTTTACAAGAACAAAATTTTAGCAATCTGTATACATTATTCATTTGCGCTATTGGCGTAACGATAATGAAAACGGTCGGTACTACTTGTAGAATGTTAATTTTGTGAAAACGTAGTATCTTGTTGACTTCTCAAAAGATGCCACTCTAACTTATCGTTTCCGTAGTGTAGTGGTTATCACGTGCGCCTCACACGCGCAAGGTCCCCGGTTCGATCCCGGGCGGAAACAACTATTTTTATTACTTTAACCGACTCCAATTAATGAAAATATGTTCAACCTTTTCGATTTTCATATATAACTCTAAATACTCCACTGCACCGTTATTAATAATAAAATATTAAATATTATTTGCTTTAAGGGATGGGAAGCTCTAAGAAATTGAATAGAGGCAAAAATTTGAAATCTTTTATGAAGAAAGGTGCTCCTTACTAAGGTTGTAAAGAAACTGCAATTAGTACTCGCAATAATTTACATACAAAATTGATTATTATAAGGATTAATTCTTACTCTTAATTAAATCTAATGCATCGATTTGGGAATTTTGATGTAAATTGGAAACTTAATCTTTATTTCACCTCACACACGAAATAGGTCTCAATTTCTGTATTTAATTGACTGAAAAATTTTCCAAAGTATCCGAGCTTGAATTACATCGTTTAAGTGATATATAGGCAAAGCTTTAAAAATATCATCCACCATCCTTCCTAATTAGCCTTCCAGTTCCATATGAAGGCTATATCAGTTAACTAATAACCAGCTCCTATTACATTAAATGTATATCATAGAAACTATCCACTATAATAATATAAATTCCGATTTGGGCATGATTACTCGGCTAGCGACCTCGTCAAGCTTAATTCCGTTTCGTGCTTAACGCACCAACTCCTGACGCATTCTTAAATTTTTTAAGTTTGGTTTTGGTAATCTGATTCGGTAAAATATACTTTGTGCATTTTTTCCTATCCCATTGGAACCCATAAGAATTGCTACCACTTTAATGAAAGCAGAGCTACCAACTCCCATAGAAAAGTTTCGCGGAGAATCTCTGATTAAGATATCGTTGCCGGAAAAAATGGGTCAACGATAAAATTAATGGAATACAAACTGCGATAAAAGTCTTTTCCTAAGTCTCAAGGATATAGGGCAAAGATAAACTTTAAGTGGATGAAAAACAAGGAGTTTGCGAGGAGTTATACGCTTCCGCTTCGATTTCTCTATTCCCTCCTCTTCAACTTACTTCTTTAGCCTCACCTTTCTGCCCACATTTTCGGACTTTCAGCTTCTTTCTCAATCTCTCCATCCCTCAGGGTACGACTAAACAGGGTTGAACCTCATTCGAGTACGTTCTTCCTTTCCCCCCTTCTCATTTGCATTTACTTTCTGCCTTCTGAGGAGGGAACGAAGCTTAGAACTTGGCTTCAGCAAATGGCATGGCGGAGCTGCTTAGGCTTGTTTGAAAAGGATGTTTTATGATGCTTATCTCAGTGGAATTCTCGAATTTTCCGATCAGTTTCCCCACAGAAATGGACGGATTCTGAGAAGATTGGTAATCTCCCTCTATATATATTTGAATTATTGGATGACATTTCACTCTTCGATCTGGCTCTTTCGTTGAATGGACAGAGACAATTACGTTACATATATCTCTTAGGACGTAATGAAAGAGCCAGCAAAGACGTAAATGCGGATAAGATCTGGGATATTTTGCTATCAATCTACTGTACCTTACTATGTAAATCTTACTAGATATCTAGGATTATTTACTAGCAGTATTTGGTTTGGTTTTCATCTTTATCTTTGCAGCCGTGATTTTGGTTTTCCTTTAGTTTGAATGTAATCTATTTCGTAATTTTCTAATATTAGCAAGGTTTAAACTTCTAAACATCTTTCCATGGGTCTCTGAATCAACCTTGGATACATATTCAAATCAAGTCCACGGAGGTGGCCGAGATATTATGGAAATTTAACTCCATTCTCTTTTCTTTTCCTTTAAACTTTATTTTTATCGTATGTACATTTCCTTCAGAAGGATATTCAAATCAGGTAAGTTACGCTTTGATACGGAACACGTGATGCCATACAATCAAAATTAAAAGTTGGTAACTGGTTTTCAGTTCATGCATTTTTTCCGGCCACTTTACTCACGAAGTTCAAATTAGATGTTGGAAAACAAATATAAGAGAAGATGAAAGTTCAACTCCCTCAAAAAACAAAACATTCTTTCAATAAGGGTAAACTTTCAGTAAGTGAAAACACCAACATAATCTAATAATCTGGTTTGTTAAGGTGAGCGGTCTTGGCATCCATAAAAGCAACCTGTGAACTCCTAATTAATATCCTTCAAGTCGCCTTCGGCTTGTGGTCGAGGATGTAAACACAGAGCTTTAGAGCAACTTCTTTAGCTTTTAGTTATCGCGTATCGCTCGCGTATCGCTCGCGTAAAGAATGAGCCCTTAAAAAGTCTTACCTTAGCATCTATTTCCTTTATTTTATGCTCATTGTCGGATCGGCCGAAGCAGCAGAAAGGTCGATAATGATATATATTACATCCTCTAAAAATTATTAACTATAATATTAATTACTTAAATAATCAGAGTAGATGTTTTGCATTAGGTATTATTATTTTTTGGGTTATTTTTCCATATCGGCGGATCTATTAGACATCGGTGTAGGTCAAGAAAGACAAAAAATTTTATCGCTAATTAGTAATGCCTGGAAAAAGAATTGGAAATTTCATTTTCACTTAAAATAATGAAGAAGATTGGGAAAATATATTATTTAGGGACGTGCTTATTTTCAAGAAGCGATGATAATGCTTTATGTCACTGTGAAATTCAGCATGTGCCATAAAGATCGCACTCTCTGGGTAAGAATTAACTAATATATATTTCTTATTCCCTTTTACTGCTGATTTAAATAGGGACATTAAAAATCTGCGACCAGGGTAATAATAATCTGCACATGTTAGAGTAAGACCACGTGCAAAGTGTTCTCAAGATCCATGTAACTTCCTCGAAAAAATGAACATCAATCAACAGAAGCGGGACCGATCGAGGAAGAACTCCATTCGTTTTAAATTTCGCGAGAACACAGAGAAAAACTTCATAAAAAATGAGGATCGTAATCATAGCCGAACTAATTTGAGACTAACTTAGGAGCAATCACTTAGAGACGACCTCCATCTCAAAACTTCACCGCTTGCATAAATTGCACGTATAATCACGGCTTCGACGAGAAATCCGCAATTAATATTCCCTCTTTCGTTACTTTCATGCGGCACGTGGAATCGACGGTGGAAAACTTTTCTCTTACCTCCATAATCTTTTACCGCTCGAGAACTTTTTTCTCCCTTCAATACCTCGTCACCCAACCCTTTCCATTTCCTCGAATACCCTTCACGGACGGAACGTTTTCTTTCATTGCGCTCCTTTTAAAAACGGGGAGGAAACTAATGGGTTCCCTTCCCAACTCATTCTATTTCTTTGGATACTCTCTTTTTCCCGTCTCTCCAACTTCGCTAACTCGGCTATCCACTCCATTGGGCTAATTCGCGGAACGAGGAAGAGATATTCTTTTTTTTTTTTTGGAGGTCGTTCCCGGGCGAGAATAATGCAACTCTTCTAATCAAATGTCTCTTCTCAATGAGGTAAACGAAGCAAACCCGTAGTTTTCGTTTCGGCGATGAGTTTTTCTTTCCTTCGTTATCCCGCTGTCGAGCGGTTTAATAAGATTGGGAGCTCAAAAATTAACATCGCTGTCTCTCGTCAAGAATTGGAAAGTTCCACTTGCCCCACTGGCTTTTCCTGTTGCATGTTCACGAATTCTCTTTCTTGCACATTACGTTTTATGAGATCCATGTATCTTTTATGAGCTAACATAAGGTGGTGTGGGAGCTGGTGCGCTGACCAACCGTAAGTGTCGTTCGGCCGTTGATGTTGTGCCGTGGACTTCACTAGATGTATTTTTTATACAAACAATACATTTGAACTATTACTTCAGTGTACTCACGCCAACAGTCAATTTGCTGTTACTAGTATGAATATTTTAATGTAACGAAGCCAGGTGGCAGCATTATCGCTCTGGATAACTGTATGTGCACTTTGCACTTTGACAAAATTAGAAAACTTCAATATGTATTTCATAGTACCACAGATTGAATTGAAAAACGAATAACAATGATAAGTAGTTTCCACAGATTTAATTAACTTAGTTTTAGTAATTAAGTTTAATTAAAATTTGTGGAAAACACTAAGCATTGTTTTATTAGTATCTAGATGGCGTTGCACAAATTTCTGCTAGAACACCTCAATTTTATCGTACTTTAAATTATACTAATAGTTATAAATTAACATATGTTAAACTAATACGGATGTGTCACAAATCAATATGTGGCTCGTAGGTATAAATTTGCTCTTGTTCACCTTATGACAGTGTAGACGAAGTTTATTCTTAATTTTTTCTCAACTTATATATTTCACAAAAAGCAGTTATATTAACCTGGAGTTATTATTCCAAACAATAAAATCTTAATCCCATCTTCGTGTAAATGAAGTTCCATCTTAAGAAGTATCCCAAATACACATACTGCATTATTAATAGCTTCCTAAATACTTTTTAAATATTTAAGTGATGGTGTGAGTGTAACCGTAAACATTGGCTATTAATGAGATTAAGATCTTTTGCTATTAAAAATTGCTTAATTTGGTCCCGTGGCGTAACTTTTAATCGAACTTCCACATCATGCAAAGGTAAGAAAGAGCTGACCTTGAATCAACGGCTTCGAACTCTGCAGTCATGAATCAAGGAAATCGGTGGTCATGAAACGTGCCTGACCCCGCGATTTTACCTTCAGAAATAAATCACAAATTTCCCAAGTGGGTCATCAAAGTCCCTCTGCAGTCATCTGTCGAGTTTTACGCTAAGGAGAGAGGCAATGAAAGAGCCACACGTGCCGTAGAAGAAATGTTTTTTTCGCAAAAAATGTGTGCAAAAATATAGAACGTTTCCTGCAAAAAATGTGCTCTATATTACAATGGAGCAGAGGTCTGTTCTTTCGAACAAGTCTCCAGAATAATTGCAGGCAGTAATTATCCTGGAAATAACTCCTGAATTACGAGGAATAAAACAACCAAATTTGTTATGGAGTCCCGAACTAATTTGCATATTGACTTTGAAGACTCGCTCGTACGTCTACTTGTGAAAAAAATAACAATTAAAAACTAAATTACGTAACCTTTCCATTTATTAATCTACTAGCGCGTGCCTCTTGTTTGTATACACCAAAGACTATGGCTGATTAAATCAATTTCATGTCAAAATAAAAATTGAGTAAAAAATCAGGTTTCATCTTCACCGAACGTATGCTTCAAATAAATTGTACAATAAATGAACATGTAAATACATATAAACTAAATGAAATAGATTCACGAAGTAAGAGTTTTTATAAAGGCCCAAAACTGAAAATTCATCCCTTATAAGTTATTTACGTACTGCTCGATTATTTCCCCGATAATTTAATTACCTTATGAGTAATGGAATGAGAAGAATTACAATTCATATATAAATATCGTAATACAATAAAAAATATCGCAATTTTGGCCATGCCTTTATTACCTATTTAAACTCATAAGTTATATTTTAATAGTGCCTAAATAGGGAGATAAATTTTAGCTCGTTGAAATGATTTTTATAAGCATTTAGTAAAATATATTAAAATTTTTTCCTAGTGAATATAAAAATGTAGATAAATGCCTGGAGAAACAATATTTCAATTAACAAGAGATAGAATGTTCATTTACCCTTTTCCTACAGATAGAAAGTGTTTATGAGAGAAGTTTGGTAGTAAAAGTGAAAGTGAAGGAGAGATGCGAGATAGAGGGAATGTGACCTCTACATCCGTCACGTATCTTTTTTTCGGGTTGGACCATTTACGTGATTGCGTTGCTAAGTTAGTTCTCAGGTATATGGTCCGAGACAATCTCTGCGACAAAGAGATAAAAAACCGCCTCTATTAATGCCGATCTGTGGCGGATACAAATGAGCACTTGTTTTTGGACTTTTCACTTTATTTTTTTAACTTTGATATGAGGATTATATAAAGAGGAAGCCGTTTAATAGGACGTGACATTAAAGGCTCTAAAGATGAGACGGTTCATTTTTTCCTCATTTAGAGGTTGATATTTATAATTTGGTGGTTTTAAGCTGAGAGGAGGAGAAAAAGAGAAAGTACTCCTGTGATTCAGGACTTGCTTTCATTATTTTTTCATTCAGAATTCCTCGCGAGTTTTTCTCATTGATAAATAGCTTGTGCTGGATTGATTTTTCGTCAGATAAAGCTGGTTTTAATATTCAATTTCTTTTTGTAAGATTCTTTTGTAGAGAGCGATATAAATTCTCTTTACTTTATCAGTGATTTCTGAGTTACGTGAACATTCATGATGCTGGATACTGCCAAAATATACATGGTATAAAGATGATTTAATAGTAAAAATCTACAAATCCTGGCAACACTGGTATCATAGCTTTAAGAATATGTTTAACATCTGCTGTCACATATTCTCCCATAATGTAGAATATTATATGCAATTTAGGATGTTATTGAATAATGTCAGCCATCTAGACCACCAATGATTTACACGTCTATCAAATTTTAAGTAGTTTTCATGAGGAAATTTTAAATTTAAATTAGCGTTTAGCAAGACTTCTATACTTTAGTCCAAAAGAGGTCTTCTTCTGTTTGTAATTCTTCAGTTAATTGAAAGAAAGCACATTGCAGAAATAGATATAACATTACGAACTTTCTTTTAAAAATAAATGGATTTATACATCCGAATAATGTAAACATTTTCTGAAAAAATATATATCCTCCTCATTCCGACGCGAAATATAATACTTGAAAGATATATAGCAGTAGGGTTTCCTTGGACGGGAATGAAGCGGATGCCTCGAGCGTTATGGTCAAAGGGGCGGAAAAATAAATGGCAGAATATAAAACAGAAAGGACGGAACTCTGGGAGCTGTTCCCAAGAAGTGAACGGGGTCGGTACCCTGCTGCAGTAACTTATTAGTAAATGGATATTTGCTTTCGAAACTAAATGTGAGTATAGCTCTCTTACGCGTACTTTGAAGAAGGGCTATTTTCTGAAAAGAGAGTAAATCCAATATGAACTCTAGCAGACGTCCTTTTTGAAAGTAAGTACGTACATATGCGAAAAAGTGAGTTTGACTGATAAGGAAAGGGAACGAGGGCGTACTGGAGGTAGTGAAAAAGGAAATGTTTCGAAATAAAAGAAATGAAAGGGATGTAGGATGATGGGTCAGATGTTTAAATGAGGTGGATTGCTAAAGAAAGTAATTGAAGGCAGGATGAAAGGGAAAAATATAGGGAAAGTAAGGTCATAATTGGTGGAATGATATGATGAAGTATTTTACAAACCTTTTACTAGGCAGTCAAGGAACGTTATGCAATTTTCGAAAATTCTTCCATGAGTTTCCTTCATTTTGCCCTATCTATCAAATAAATAACTGCTTTGAACCAGGGTAGTATATTCCATTCCAGTTTTTGCTCCCGCACAACGAAAAAAAGTTCAAGTCCTTATGCCTTACTCGAACTGATTTTAACTCTCCGAACATTGAGATGTATTTCTGAAAGATAATGTCTAAAGTTTATTCAGTTAAATTGAATATAATTATATTTTAGACTGAAATTAGATATGACGATGTAATTATAATCATGAAATTATTAGAAGAGATCAAAGTAAACGCCAAGTACATTAAAGTATTTTAGTTAGTTGTAAGTCATTTTTGCACATATCTAGCAAGTCTTCCTTCATTTGTGTTCAAGAAGTTTGTAATTTTTTTAAACAGAAAGCTGGAAAAATGCGGCTACTAATTTATGTTCGGGTTAATGAATTTCAATTTTTCGGTTCTGTTTTCATTCCTGCAAAAATAACGTTTTTTTTTCATTTTCGGTTCACGATTTCATTTTGTATACCCTGCCTTGAGCTGAATTTAGTGAGGGATAAAAAATTCTAGATTGTAGTACTATTTATAGCAATCATAATCAATTGATGACCTCTTTATCATAGTTATTGTCATTTATAAGTACACCGCCCTTTTTCACAATAAAGGAGGAAAACCTGATTTGATTCAATATTATAAATGCTCACTATAATCGTAGACCGCTGAAACTATTTTTTAATGAGTGAGTGAAATGGTCACGATATCTCTTTATATTATATTTTGATGAGTAAGTTGAAGTAATAGTGTAAAGGTCGAATAGGATACGCTTCATTGCCATTCGCTTTTAATTTATCGTTCGTAACCACATTGTTTTGGAGTTAATAATAAGGTCAATATTAAGAAGGTCAGAAACAACTAGGTTAGAATGGGAAGTTATATTCAGACTTAATCAACAAAAATACATAGTAGATAATAAGTCTCAGAATATCCTTTTAGGTTCTCGTCTCTTCAGGAAGACAGGTCTTTTATGTGTGTCGTCCCAAATGAAAAGTCAGAAGGAAACAATCCTTTAGCGAATGGCAAGGACAAATAAGGGAAATGGCCAGCAGATGGAGGTCCAGCCCATGGGAAGGACATGACGGTTAACCAAAACGTGTTGCCCCCATGTCCCAAGACGTCATAGCTGACCGACACACAGTGTGAGTTGTCGGCGCTATGTTTAATTTCGCGAGATATCATTCCGAGAGACAAGGCACATCCGAAGGGGGATCGCAATGGTGTAGGAGATATAAAGAAAGGAAAGAGCGGAGAATGGGGAAAACAAGGGGTGAATGGGAAGGTCGAGAAGCAGAGGAAGTGTGAGAGAAGTCGGCGAAAAGTGACAGAGGAAGAGGAGGAAGTGGTCTGTGAAGTGGAAGGACATTTATCATTGTGACGCTCAATTTTTGTCTTGAAATGATTCCGCTGCGGCCAAAAACAAAGCTTTCATTCGTCGAGAGACGGGTTTTTGGAGTCACGTGACCGAATTTGAAACCTATTGCCGGAGTGATTACCGCGAAAAAGAAATTAAACGCTGCGATGAAGAATGAGTCGGAATGAAAATGTCAACTGCTCGAAGTAGCATGCAACAACTTGAATTTTTACGGAGAATTAAGGAAAGAAAGAAAAAAGAGCCGTTGAAAAGCTCATCACACACAAACCATACGCTAGACCGAATACCAATGACTGAATATGCATGAAAATGTAAGATGCAGCGAAATAAATATCGAACCAGATTTCTGTTCTTGCATTTGAAAAGTCCGACGTTAGATTTGAAAAGCGCATTGGAGATAAATTTAAAAAGGAATTCTTACTTTTCTGAATTATACATATAATATTTCAGAAAATTTTCTTTATTTTTGGATAAAATCTTTTACTCAAAAAATTATCTATTAGTTAGTTAAAGTATTTCTATCATTCTAAAACTGCTGAAGCACTAAAAGTTTAACACCGGAAGTGATGTAAAAATATATATACCTATATACCCATAACTGATATACATACACCACATCGTTCTCCTATTGTCTAAGGAGCGACTTAATTGCATGCTAGCGAACCTAAGTACCTGCTCACTAGAGAGTTACAACATAACGTCTACAAGTGATATTCTTGTAAGATAATTATCGCACACCGTTTGCGGCCTCAAGGTGCTCATCTTCCAGATGTAGCTTAATGAGTGACATAATAATTAACGGCCACTCACACCAATTACTCAATGCTCATGTCACAGGAGACGTACTAAAGGGTGATTACCATATATCATCTTCGACCTCGAGGTATACATACCGTCGCACCATTCCCACCCAAGAAGTTATGCGTAAAGAATATGGGAGGGAAGGGAGCATGGAATATTAACAAGGGTACGAGAGGGATAGATATGAGAATGTAGGACGATAAGGACAAAGAAACAAGGAGAGAAAGGGGGGAGCATAAAGAGGGTAGTAGATGGAGGGATAGTGATGGACTTAGAGAGAAAGAGAGAGAGGACATAACTCGGTTCAGCACCGGTCCCTCAGGTCCATGACGTCCACTTCCATTTCTCGGATCCTGATAACATCCTCCCTACTCTCTGCATTTCCCGCGCTGTTGACTTCTATCTTCACGTTTTCTTCGTCCCTCGCTACTCCTCACGCCTTCTGTCTCAAGAGACTCCGGGTCCTCTGAGTATGAATGTAGGGCCCTTGCATCCGGTCTCATCCAGTTTTAGGTTCCCTCAGAGACGCGCATTCAATTCTTTCCTTCCCTTTCTTCCTTTGTCTCTATCTGTCGAATCTGTACGTCTCCATCATTGGATTAGATCGAAAGGTTTTTGCCTCCCTGTCTTTTGTTTAATTCCGAAGTGCGCTTTGAGTACTGAGTCAGGACCGGGTGATAATCCTTTCCTTTTGAATTACGGGGACATCGGCGCTTCACTGCAGCGGAATTTCGATCAAATATAAGGTTCCGGTTTGAGGTTAATGAAAAATGTTCAGTAATTTTATGCACAAATGAGAGGGTTACAATCTTGCATTTATAAAAATATGAAGGCCGAATTTCGCGGAAAATAGGAACATCAAATCGAGCACTTCAGTTAATATCTCCAACTCAGACTGACCATCACATTACATGGATGACTTGTTCGTTGCCATTGATTTAAGACGACCAATTTAATCTCAGTTAGCCTGAGAATTCATGGCACGTCCAATCCTATAGCACGGGGCACTTTTTAAGATGACGAGAAGTGCTAAGTCTCCAGATATTATCTTCCTTCATGATACACCCGTATGTATTTTTCACTAAAACCAAGGAAATGAAGCAGTTTTATTTTCTGTTTGTCTCTTGTCGATAGTTTTCAACAGAAAATACATCGGACGCACAAAAAATGGTCTCCTAAGTAATGAGAGGGATCAAGAAATTAATCGAACGTAGGTAGAATGGAAAATGCGGATGAGAGAAGAAAGCTAAAGTTATTGGAAGATATAAATGAAGATGCGTGAGAAAAAGTTCGATAGGAATTATAAGCAGCATCAATCTCATGGAATACGAAACACGGAGTTATCGAAAAATAAGTCACCAATATGATAAGCTAAGTAAAATGATAATCAATATTAGTAATACACTAATGTATATTTTATTCGTTAGTAGATAAGTAGGGAGATATCATATTAATCCATGTATATCCATATTTTATAAATGCATGATAGACTAAGAATGTTAAGGATAATATCTAATCGTAAATAAAATAAAAGTATAGAATTTTTTCTCTTAATTAGAAACTTTTATATTTTTTCGGAAATCTTTTTCTTTGGAAAACCAACACTGCTTTTAATGGCAGGAATAGGCCTAAATTTCTCTGGTAACATCTGAATTTTTCTGCACCTATGCGTGCTATAACATCCCCTTAAAAAATTATTAGCCGTTTCCGATGCAATATTTTCATTTATCTTGCAATTTTAATGGAAAAAATCATCTTTCATACAATTTTGTCGGTTGAACCACCTAAAAGATGACATAGTCGAAATTGATCTGAGGAAATATTAGTTTTGTGAAAACTATTTATTATTTTTATTTCATATCTATCATAAGATGCTCATTTTTGGTATTTTTATTCCTTTTAAAATGATCTGTAAAGTATGATAATTCTTAGGGTCATTGTGCATCATTTACATGGTTTTCTTACTCGTAGCATTATACTTCAAGTGAGGAAATCAAGTGCATACGAACTCTCTGTCTCTCTGCTCTCTTGCCAAATAAGCCTCATTCCTTCTTCAGAGTAATTCGTAACTAACGACGGAAGGTTTACGCTTGAAACCCCTCTCAGGATTGAATACTTAAGTACTATAGCAGCCGAAAAAATCACAAGTCCGCTCGCTAGCCGCGGCATCTCTGAATGTGAACACGTGAATGACAGTGCGTTCAAACCCGCAATAGAGGTGCCAAACATTCTCCCGATCGAGATTCTCACAAACTCTTTTCCACCTCTTCACACTGCGATCGAAACGATGCTCTCCCCACCTCTACCGCACCCTTTTCCCCACTCCGCGAATATACAAGCGCCCAACTCTCCCTCGTCCATCACGTAAGGCGGGCCCACGCGCTCAAGGGGCAACCGCAACGCTTCTATTTCCGCCTCGGGTCTTGTGACTGAGAAAAGAAGAAGACCCGTGTTAAAAGGGGAGACTCAGAATAGAGGAAGGGAGAAAAAAGAACCCGCGTCGCATTCCTCGAGACCATTCCTTTCGCTTCCATCGGCTCAGACTCGCGGAAGGAGTGATGGAAATAGTGGAGGAAAGAAGGGCGAAGGAAATTCTTTCGTGTAGCGAACGGAGTGCAAGAAAGAAAATGTTTTTTTGAAAGTTGCTCGTATAGCTTTCGGAAGAGAAGCAGAAAGAGCTACTCAAATGGAAAGTAGAGGCAAAAGGATCGTAGGAATATCGTCCTGCTTTATGTATACGCTGGTCAAAGTGAAATTAAGTGTAAGTACTTTGAAAACTGCAGTGGTATGAAGGATTGCCATCTCTTAATGGCGTACTATCTGTCGTAGTTTTTACATTTTATGAATCCTGCGACAAAGTGTAAATTTCCATATTTCCTTATATATCATAGGTATGTATGCTTTTTCATACACTATTCTATATGTTCTTTGATTTCATCTTATACTTGAACCTTCTTTCACTGCGGAGACACAGTTTGATTTATTTTGTTTTTATTTCATTTTTAACATCAGCATTTTGGGTCCGGTAACATTATCATTTCTATGATAATCCACATTAAAAAGAAGATAGTTAATCTGTTTCAAGTGTATTTTACTCGTTTTATTGAATGAGAAATTTCACTTATATTATTCGAAGAGGATATTTTTTTGATTTCGTTATTGGAAAAATTTAACATTTGCCATTAAGATATGATGAAATTAATTAGCTCTATATTAGAGAACTAAAATATCCTAAGATCGAGAGAAAATATTCTTATAATATTTAGTGGTACACATCGAATATTTGTTCTAGAATCATTCTCACTCTCCGCACCGGTTTACTAATTAATCAAAATATATCTCAATTAAAATTTCCAATAGTCTTTCTCTAGATGAATATATGGCTGAGTATAGCGAATTAATAGGATGGTTTCAAATAAAATATTGTATTTATTTGTTAGAATAAGTATTCATTATGCACAATGGACAATAATTAGTTTTTTCTTGAGGAATCTTCCTTCTCCGGGGTTAGAAAATGAATGTTGCCTTTGGCAGTCACATTATCAAGGGAAAAATATTTATAGAATTAAACTTCTTATAGATAAAGCAATAAATATGATGGAGGTAAAATCGTTCGAGACAGAAAAGACCCTTCAAGAAGGGTAAAAAAATACCGCATATATTTAGCGAGCAATTCCTAGATTGGCAACCCTGGTTGTGGAGGGGGGGGGGGAAGGGTAGGGAAGCAGTGGGAACCTGTGCGGGATGCTAGACGGTAGCGCCATGCCTTAACATCGATCCCATTTGACGACCTCGCCTCAACGTTTGAACTCTTCGCGATCATCCGACTTAAAAAAAAGAAAAGGGGGTGGAATTCTTCTTTTTAAATTTCCCTTCACGTTACGTGGCCTCCTCTCCACTGTAAATACGGCGGTGGGTCATGAAAAAAATGGGGCAGAATGCGGTGGTTGTAATTTCGAAGGGAGTTATCAATCAAGTCGCGGGATAATGTTTTTTCCGGGCATTTTGTTTTGGCCAGATGAGAGATTGATATACAGACGTGATGAGTGGAAGGGCAGGCTGAGGTCATAGTTGCGTCGTTAGCGATGGAGGGAAACACAAAGAGCTCTTTCTATTACGGAAAAAAATGATGAGTGGGATTGACGTTGCCTCTAAAAACTCAAAGGTTATATTCGCGGGTTTTCCTTGGTTAGAGACTCTCTGAAAACTCGGCGGAAAAAAACAAAACGGCGCCGCGGGTAATGGGTTGTTATTCATAATTGACGGTACATTTATTTTTAATTTATGACTGCTTGATTTAGGTCTACTTTGCGTCAGCGATTACAGGCTTTGCAGATGTTTACATCGGACGGCCATAAGGGAATCAAGCGGGATTTTAAAAAGGACATGTTTATGGGTATTTTATTGAATTTGTCTACGGGCATAAATTTCTCGAGCAAAGATGAATATTTTTGCAAAGCGTTTCTAGCTTTTTCTGCTTAAAAGTGAATCGGTGTTTCCGGAAGAAATTTATGGCGAGAGAAATATGAGGAAATCATTTTTTAATGCTGCGGCAACGGTATTCTTTGATGGATGTGGTATTCAGCGTTCTCTTTAACGTAGAAAGGTTTACATTTTACAAGAAAAATATCTTGACTTCTATCCAAGCCATTCAAATTCAAATTAGAACGAAAATTTGCAGACAAGTCAAAGTGTGATTAAAGGTGTAATGGTAAGCTATTTCACAAATGTCTGTCAGTTTGCATTACTTTGACCACTATTCACTTTTTCCCTATAGATATCCATCTCCTGCACCTATTTCATTCGATTCCAACGAATCTTCTAAAATGGTATTCAAGACCAATAAGATTAATAAAAACTCATTCCATATAATTGTTAAAGCCAGTACAAATGTGATATTAAACTGAATAATTTGTTTTAAAACGTTGATATATACAAACATTTATAATTGTCTATGTTGAACACTAGAAGTTATTACTCTATCCTAATTCGGAAATGCCTTGCCTGATTTTAAAAGTCTTGCTTAGTGAGGTAGATCATGATTTAGAAAATCTACTTCAAATATTCATGGAAGGAAAATTCATTAGACTTAATTTTTCAGAAATATTCTCAAAGTTAGACGAAGGACAGCAGATATATTTATATCGTATTTAAAACCAATAAAATTTTATTACTGCAAAATCCCTCCTTTTTCTCTCTATAGCTTCAATAATTACGGAATACGAAGAACGCGAAAACTTTAAGCCTCATTAAATATTGAAAAGCTATATGGGTAAATCCGTCGAAGGAAAATTTTACTTATAAGAGGAAAAATGCTTTATGATGAAAAGCGTAACGCTACATTATCCTGCAATATCTATATTTTTCATTCAAGAAAATTAGCATGTATAGAATCTTGTAAAAATAATTTACTGGCAGAAAGTAACAGCTAACAAATCAGAATTCAAGACTGCAATCTTTTACGAATAAATTTATGAATAAAAAGAAGCGATGATTTCCCTGTAAATGGAATGCAGGAATCTTTACGAGTTCTGTCGATCCGTTTTAATTTGCTTTAACTGATGTCGTCATATATTCACCGCGGCATACATTTTTCACTGCGCTAACGATTTCTTCCATGCTTATTCACACAGTGTATAACGCTGAATTATTTTTAAAGCTATCCGATAGTACTCATGAGACCATCGGGGAGAGGAAACGTATGAAAAGAGCTCTTCTTCTTTTTAAAACTGCGCTTCAGAATCGGCGACCGATAGCCACGCGGACGGGCGCTTTAATCGAATCCCGATCATAATAAAACAAATCCGCTTTCGCAAAAATCCATCATCTCGTCACATCGCGGCAAGCAGGCGTTTGAAAAGGTCCCATCCACGTCCGATGCAGGACGGCCACTGACCACGCCGTAAAAAAAGAATCCTCAGCGGTTAAAATGATCAAATTCGTTTCGAGCGGATATTATTTTTTCCCCCAACGAAGGTCATTCCGCGCGAAAAAAGAATCCGCATCGACTATGAAAGCCCCACCGTCGCGCTCCAAAAAAATCTGGAGCACGACTCAAAAGAAGTCCCTCCCTCAATCGGAAAACAGCAGCCTAATTATGAGATCAAGAAACAAGGGCGCCGTGTTTACATAGAGGCGGCGTCTTTTTTGCTTCTTCCTTTATTTTCCGTTCCAAAAACGAGAAAAAGGAGCGATTTAAACACAGCAGCCCCACCCCGCGCCGGGATTGGAAACGAATCCGGGGAGAGTGGATGGAGAGCAGCCGCGGGAACGTTTGACGAGAATTAAACATGAGGAAAACAAGGAAAAGTTTTATCTCGCGAGAACGCTATGGCATACGCGAGCCTTGGATATAAGATTCCGTGTGATCCCTTCCCCCCAGTCAAAGGAGAGAGAAAGATTCCTGTTTATATGCAATACCCTCGTAATTTTAGTGACTGCCTATCCTTCTCTACCTCGGGAACACTGCCGTGCCCTAGTTTTATTGACGTGGAGACCTCTCATTTTTTCCTGTTTACCTCCAAACGACTTACAGAGCCCACCGCCCCACTCCCTTCAGCCAGTGATTGTGCTTTTGAAAAGGAAGTCAGGAGCGCGGCGCGGACAAGTAGGGGGTGCGGCGATAATTGGGGTGGCGCCTTACCTAATATTTTCCCTTCCGTACATTGAGGAACTTTTCTCCGCTCTATTGTTTTTATTGCCATCAATGGCTAATGAGGGCGATGGAACGATTTTTTTCGCGGGCTTAGTTTTAGGTCGTCCCCCCGTCATTTTAATTCTTTTGTTCACACCGCGCTCGGAACTCAAAAACTCGCGGAGGGATTTTTATTTTCGCTCGAGTCGATGTTGGAGGATGTTTATTTTTTCCCCTGGACCGCCTAATATAGAAGCATTGTTACGGAAAAAAGTCTCGGACAGATGAAATTTTCTTTTCCGGAGATCCTTTCAGATTTTACTTTCGATGATTTCCACGAGAATTGTCGCGTATGTAAAGGCTCGTATTACGAGCTGAAAGTACTTGCCAGTACCGTGGAAGATTGGAGATATTTTTTCGAATCGGACTGCCTTCAAAATAATATGAGGCGCTCTTCATAGATGAATGGAATGGTATGGGACCCACCATGGCTAAAGGATATGCGACTATCTTCGACTCAGGATGAATTAGTTTAGCGATTCCAAAATGTTTTAGTTGGCAGATTAATCAGGCGGGTCGTCAGAAAGGCTTATGATTCGTTTCGGTAGGTATTTGCAGGTGTACAAGGTATCAGCAGAAAACATTGAGCATGTTCCTGAGCTTGGTTCCTGAAGGCCACATTCACTCGACAAACTGGTTTTATTCTGGTATGTTTTGCTGTTACGAAGCTATCATAGTACACAAAGTTGCCTATAATTTTAGTTTTATCACTTTCTTTCGGGATATTTTTATGGCTGATTTCTTAGTCTTTTATCTCATTTATTCCTATAAAATAGGGGTCGGCATATTAATTATCAGCTTATTAAGGATTCCAAAGTATTCCAGTGAAAAATTTTCCATGACAGGAATGTTTATCATGCAAATAATCAGAGGAATTCTGAACGGGTAAAAACACTTTGAGTAGCAAATACTAAAGATATTTAATAATTCTAGAGAAGTTCCTCTGAGAGTATTCTCATTTTCGTTATTACTGCTTAATATATTTTCTAAACTATTCAAAAAAAGGTTTACAGAGTTTTTCCATTCTGAATTTTCTTAAATAGTCTTGAATTGGTCGAAGTTATTATTTTCTTATATATTTCAAAAATGTACAATTGTGTAAAAGCTTCTTGGTCAGGTTGAGGATGCCTTATTCAACAGTCAGGAAGCAGTGAACAGTGGATGCTGCCTAGCTAATATTGACTGCGTTAATTTAATTTTGTACAGTATTATACATTCCAGTATCTTCACAGGCTTTATGGCAGTGCACCATATTCAAAGATCTAACTTACTTCTATTGAAAAAATGAACTGACGATAGAAATTATTGATTAAATTATTATTTTAATAATTTCACAAAAGATTGCCATGAGGTATCAGGAGCACCACGCACGAGTTATGACGTTACAAAAAACCTCGGAACGGAGGGTCAAGTGATTCGTGCCTTCTATATTTGAGACCAACGCACGTTTCGTGTTAGCCTAGGAAATAATGGGAAGCGCCATAATTTTCATATCTTCGCGAGGTAACACAATCACCCCGTTTTTCTCGGCAAGGATCCGTTGCGGGAGAAATGATAAAAAAGACGAATCGTCCTTTGATTCCATTTCCGGAGAATTTCGCGTTTCCCCGCGAGAGGACGTCACAGCGTAAAATTTTTCGCCGAAAGGCACACAACGGCGGTAAACATTTGCTTTTCGGCGATACATTAAATTGAGTTACATTCTCTTCTCCTCGCCAGTCAAATGATCCCCAGCAAATAATGGGATGAAAAACGGAAGGAGAACAAAACTGTCAGCTGATTAGTTTTATGCTCTGGACGTAAGCGTTGGAAACAAAAGCGTCCCTCTTATCCGTAATTGTGTTACGTATCATCGGCCGAGCGCGGCAAACTTTTAATTCGCTTGGAACGAAAAACTGTGACGACTCAAAACTTGATGTATTCATGGAGCGTAAGTTAAACATCTGCTCGTATGGACGACCGAAAAAATTTTCTTTTTCGCCTTCATCGCCTTCTTTTATTTCCATTTATCGATGGACTATATTTTCCCGTTAATGATGCAGAAGTTGGATGATAAAGCTCCATTTGTTAACTCTTCCATTTGGGGAATTTAAAGAGATACGACGTATGAGGCACTGAAAGGGAAATGTGGGTGCACCTGATAAGAGAACGAAAAATTGCGTTGTCGCTCGTTTCGTTCCCTGCCATGGTTGGCAGCCGACCTAAACTTCCTAAATAGTTTAAAAAGAAGTAAATACACTCAAAATTGTTTAAAAAGCCTGAAGCTAAACAAGTATTATAGCGCGCAGTCCAAATCTAGCACTCTGTATAAGTAGTTTAATCCTCGTGAACCCGCGAAAATATTTTCACATAAAAACTCCGGCCTGCCGAACTCCCTGTCAGCTAGGTGACTTTATCAATTCCATTTAATATTGGATTAAAATATATGGACTATCTTTGCTCGTAGGTGATTCATCTCAAACATCAGCCTGTCGGCCATCCAGCAGCCAAGCTCTTGGGTCTCACCTAAATGTTATCATCACTTTACGGTGAGTAAAAATAATATTTTTATATACTTTTTCGTTTAGTTTTTTTTTGGTACTTAAAATTTTTTGGTTATTCATAAAACAAAAGCCCTTACATCCAGAAATAAGTAACAGATTACCGAGTTCGCTAATTTAAAATAAACTGAACTGCAATTAAAAAATCCAAATGTACTTTTGCAGCACTTCCCCACATAACAGCTACTTATTGCCTTCGTAACACAGTACTAAATCTATTTAGATTTCATCTTTAATTATGCTTAGGCAAAAATTGACTTGGAAATACTTTGCGACTAACCTTAGCACATTGTTGAAAATATACTTAATATATCAAGCGTAATTAATGAAACGGTGATGCTCAACTGAAAGGCGTACTCATTATGTAAGGCGTCAAGCTTCAGTGAGTTTACTTTTATAGCTAAAGATTCCCATATTCTACTTCGATTCGCGGAGATACATTAGGTTACGTCCTTCATTTCCTTTCTTATCTATTTCCATTACACGATTAACATAAAGCTTCGTATACATTTGTCAAAATTATGTTAAAATCTTCTTTCTCCATAATCGTACGATTTCAACATTTAAATTTTCTATGAAATAATTTCTTGACATTTGAATGCTTTTTAACTTCCGTACATCTCATCGCTTCTCCATTATCTCCATCGGGAAACACCCATCTCCGTAATTTCGACGGATCGCTCCTGAAGATCTCTCTGCTAATTTATCTTCCTCCTCCCGAATTCCTCTCCACACGATATCTTTTCAAATTCCTCCACTTCCCCTCCATTCCATTCTTACAGATTAACATCTCTGCTTAGCCTGTTTGCCTTTCATTTCTTAAAGCCTTTTCATTAATTTATTCCCTCCCTCCATCGCTTTCCCCCTTCACATTTAGACTCCAGCTCATTATGCGCTTTTTAATAACCGCCGACCAAACGTCAACGTGGAACTGCCTCTTTGATCTCCGAATCCAGTTTTTCGTAATTTCGGGCGAATGGCGTCGCGCTTTTATTTTTTTTGACGACTACACATTGCGTATGTGATCCTCGCGCGTTTATTTGCGATTTCGTATATTTTTTGGAATTGGATTCGTTTGCGAGCGCCGGGAGTGCGATCGCGGGTTCTTGTTTCGGGGAATTTTCCCCGGAATAACTTGACGGGATAGAAGCGCTGCGGAGAAGCGATGTTTGAATTTGAAAATGTCCATTAATACTTTCAGAGGCGGCGTTACTGTTTTTGACATTTGAGGCGTTTCGCAGGAATTGCTGCGCTTACGAGGATTAAGCGCAATCCCAATCAAAAATGCGTTTCAACTTGTGCTGACGTAATGAAGTGATGCTGTTTAGAGAGTGGTGCCGATGTGTCGCGCAACATTAGCGCCATTCTGATGCTCAATTATTTTCGTTAATTTCATGGACTCATAGCTTATTCTGGCTAACTTAACTAAACACATCCTGGTGACTAACGGTGCAAACAGGGAAAGTATAATTTATCGCAAATTTTCTAATGAGAGTATGAGACGATCGTGTATATTGCAACATAGCACCGATAATTACGCATAAGCGAGTATGCGACGAGTAAATGTGAATCAGGTAGGTTCATATACGCGAATACATCCATGTACACATGTATATGTAACATCACTGCTGAAGAAAGTAATCGAGGGAAGGATGCTAGGCAAAAAAACAGAGGGAAGTATTTGGTGAGTAAGAACCGGCAAAAATTCCGATTGGAGGGGGTATGAAAATGAAGACTGCGGAAAGAATGAAAGAAAGATAACTTTTAAAGATGATTGTTTTTGAAGGGAATACAAATTATATATTAGAAAATAGAATGGATATACATAAATATATTCCAAAGCTGTTGATTGGAATATTACGATTTCTTTCATTCATTAAGGCATAGCCTTGTTGTTGGTGAGTGAGAAGTGAGTTTTGAATTCTTTGTTTTTGAATAACATATGATGAAGGAACGGAGGGAACCATTCTATCGGAATAACCAGTATTGTTATATTTAATTATTTATATAACAGCACTGCTCTGAGTTTTAGTGGTAGTCTGTTTATATATCTATTGGTTCCTTGGAAAATTGGCATTTCAAACATATATCCACAGTATCTATCCTTACCTCAACTCAAAACATCTATGCATTCTTTTAAATGTCGCATGAATTTTTCCTCATTGTTCATTTAAGAGAATAATATTTTCACATTGAAATGTAATATTTCAGCCGTGTATCCAAAATATCAAGAATGCGATGTAAAGCTTTCCCTCTGACTTCGATCATACAGGACGTCGATATTGTGCATTCCAATACGACGAAATATATCTAGATATTATTTTCTAGAGAAAAGTAAAAATTTTCCAAGTAAGTTAGGACAGATAGAAGCTAGCTAAATTCCAAAAACGTCGTTGGAAAAATAGAAGATTACAACACTGTTTTTGGAGGATTTTAATTCTTTTCTTTTTCAATCGAGCTCAATTTATAGGAGGATAGAAAGTAATTCGAGGCATTGCTGCATTTTTCCATAGATAGAATGCTATCGATGAATCTATTTAAGAACTGGAATGAAATATTGGAAGAGTAATGGCTACTCATGAGGGAGGGAATCCTTCCTGAGAGCTCGACTCTGAAACCTATTTAGAGATTCATTCATCGAGAACTATCGCTTATCTCCAGAATTAAAACAGAAAATACTAATTTGAATACGGAAAAATGATTTAACTTGTTTCTGAGTTGATATAATTTGCGGAGATAATACTATGGCGTTCCTCTTACTCATTTATAGTCGAATCCCTCACTTCTTTCGAGATAAACCATACGTCACCTAAAGAGCACGACGAATAAATCATAAATCGCTATTAAGTGCTCTCAGATAATGCAACATCGAATAGAGTAGTTCGTGAAATATTGACATTTTTGCCATCTACGGAATGGAAATTCATTTCATAGGTATTACTTAGTCATTTTTTCATTCGTTGGCGGTTGAGTCTGGGTATCGATCAATAAAAATCATCTGATCTTCAAGTATGATAATCTTACATTCTATACATGCATAAATAAATTTTTTTAAATATTTTATTATTACTATAAACAGATATATGTTATGTCCAAAAAGTCCAAGATAATTCGCATCCTTATCCTCTCATATTCCTTAAATGAAAGCGTAAATATTTTGAAAGAAATAAAACGGAAGAGGGATATAAATTATATGGATGCAAATGAGGAACGATAATGCAGGAAGTAATGAATGAGATGAATGAAATATTTGTGTATGAAGCAGAGTAATGGCAATCATGCCGATCACCACTCTGGATAATTTACAGGGGTTTAAAGAGATGTCAGCCTCGAATTTCCGGGTTTGAATATTAGAGGTAACGGCACCCAATCCTCTATGAATGCAGTAGTTACCAATTAATCAGGACCGCATTAACTCTAGGAATGGGTATAGATAGGCCCAAACTCGATCTCCTGTTTGTAGGTCACAGAAAGCTTGAATATGTCATCACTTCGTCTGTCCCTTTACACCCATATACTCACAAACATCGAATGCTTCTTTTACTGCCGGCCTAAAAATTGGGTAAATATGCACTTAGATGATACGATCTTAAGGACAGCGGCACCTCAGAAGACTCTCGGATCGTAAACCGTTAAGGCCAAAGAAAGCACATGAAAGGGGGAATGTATAGGGCTGGCGAGACAAGGTGGTTTCTTACCCGGATGCCTCCCTATAGGATACTGGAAGAAGGGTTGGTTTTCGGGTTTTTCTTTCACCAAAGGCTGTACACCAGATTCCATGGGCGGTGGAAGGATATCAAAGGATCCTCGTGGGTGAAGAGGATTTTAGGACACGGGAGCGGCGTGTTACACGGAGATTCATGGCTGCCAGACTTGAATGCAATGGGAGCAGTGTAATCAGAGTTGCTGGATGTGTGAATACGGTGTGTGGCGGCTCGTTGAAATTCTTCACTCAAGAGGTTTGGCGGGCGGCCGGGTTTCATGATCTATCGTTGCATTCACGCAAGGAGTCTTTGTCGGATTCGGCGTCCTGTACGAGTCACCGACTCGGGATGTTTAGCGTGGAATGGGTGGCAGCGGACCAAGTGAACTTAGTACAAAGCATTCGCGGATTTCATATGCGATGACTTTCGGCGAAGATATCTGCTTCCAAATCGCTGGCGATGGAATGGAAGGAAGGAAAATGAGCGTAGCGTTGAGAAAGGCAATGGAGATTCCAGAGGCGAAAATACAGAAGACATAACGAAGTCGATTGTGCGGTTGGGTGGAAACAACGGGAATATTCCTGCTCGTTTTCCCAGAGCGATTAGCACGCCGCTGTCATGCATTTGCTCTCCGCATTTCCTTTTGTTTTTGATTAAAGCTGCGCGTTTACTACACGAAAGGCTTGGAGAAAGGCTATCAGTACTATGCGGGTAAGGTTGATTTCCAACATGCATCTTGAATATCGCTGAAAAAAAGAATAAAAAAGATAATGCAGTTTTCTTTTATTAGCGTGGCATGATGGATCATAAAGCAGGTAAATGAGTAGGATGTATTGCGGTACTAGGTTTGATACTCGAATTTCAACTGTGAAACAGTTTATCGTGAACGTCTCAAAATGCTCCACCTAGTTTCCAATCTCGAAGGTGTAAATGTTTTACATAATTTTCATGAAATCAATCCTTTTTCAACTGCAGCACGAATAGAACAACAGAGTATCCAAATTAATCTTTATTGTAGAGTTTAAAAGAATTCAGCTGTAACCATAAATTAGCAGTTATGATGGCGTACACGTTTCTAAACAAAAGAGCAAACATTTCTGTCCTCCTTACGACTGTTCTATTGTATTGTGCTGTCATGATTCTATCGTAGGTCAGCATGTACCGACGTCAATCTGGGTAAGCACATTTGTTTTGTTTTCGAATACATTTCACGCGATCGGGTATCCAGCCAATCGCTGGTCTGTTTGAGTTCATACAGAGACCTAGTGTATGTAGTATACTAACAGAAAATTGGAGCAGGAATATGCATCATTACCGATCGTGTGGTTTACGTGCCCTTTTTCCCCACCATACAGTCAAGCTGCCTTTGCAAGCTTAAAGTGGTGGTTAACCCATTGCTAGGTTGCGAAGTCACGTGTTTGATGTGCACGCAAGGATGGATTCTTCCGCAAAGTGTTCCATTCTCACAATAAACAAAGCCCCTGATGCAGTTACCACTTGAAAGAGCATAGTAGCTCAACTCCACAAACACAGAACCGATGGAAAGTAAGCTGTGGGTGATGACTCATGCTTTGAGTTCGGCGCATTGAGGGGAAGGCAAAATAGGTTTTGAGAAATTCGATTGCTGACCAATGGGTCTCCCCAGAGACACTGCAAAAGACGGCACCGTATCGCTTGCGTGTGTACTCTCCTACATCAATTATACAGTAAGGAAATATTCCCTTTGAACGGAGTTGCATAGCGTAGCATTCTGCAATTTGGTGGCATTAATGTTAACATGGGTGCAAAATGAGGTCATCGCGATGTCTCCCGAAAAATGCGATTAATGCTACTTTCCAATGGTACGTTCTTTATTTTTTAGTGTCAAAATTGCTGAGAGCTCTATGTAAAAGTCATACGAAGCGTTGATCTATCAAATTTGTCATAAAAAATGAGGCACCGAAGTAAAATCATCATAAAATTCATTTTCAGTTGCCCATTCAATGTTCATTTGCATGATAAATTCAGCTTTAATTTTTAACTTCTTTAATTCTTCACTTCTTGATCCTATCTGATATAAATTATACGGAATCGACAATCTACATAGAGGGTGACTAATTTCTATTACCTTATTTCCGGTAGCGGAATATTGATGAATCGAGAATTGCCAATTAAACCGTATTTACTAGTACGTTCTGCAGACGGGATTTGGTAGTAGCAAGATTTGCATATACGGTCAAATATCTTTCCGTGAATTGAAAAATTCTCCATAATAGGTTACACCGGACATCATACAAAATTATATGCATTAATGATTTTGCTTACTAATAAGTAAATATTATCCTTCATGGTAATAGTCACCTCATAACTGATGTATTGGATGAACCGCTTATGTTTACATAGTTAAAAATTTTTAGTAAGTATGATCCATGGAGATTAAGTGAAGTTTTAATATATTTGTTTGCCCAAGGTCCAAATAACTAGAGAGATTTTAATAAGGAGCATGATATTAAAATCGACCCCAGCAAATCCATCCCCACTGGTTTTGCTTTTTTAATATGAAGACGAATAGCGCATCGTGTTAAATCAACTCCATTTACGGCAAATAGGAAGTTTAATTTACCCTCATGATTAACGCAGAAAAAGAAAAAAGTGCTCGCTCTGGTAGAACCACGAAAGACAGTGGTGGAAGTACGTTATTAATTTTTCTCCCCTTTCAATAGAAATAACTCCGCTGGGGAAGCTGTGGAAGTCTGGGCGGGAAAGGACAGGAATGCCATGGGAATCTCCGTGGTAAGAATCTCCAGGAGGGTTGTTAATGGCAGAGAAAGTAGGGAGCCAGTGATGAGGATCAGGATTGATGGATGTTGCGCCAGAGATGAGTACTCAGACATTTCCAAGGGACGAGGAAAGAATGGGGAAAAGGGATTTTTGTGTAAGATGCAGGTTATATGTGTTATAGTGGCATAATAAAGAGGGAATGGGACGGATTCAGAAACGTAATGATGGCTGTGGATGGGGAGGATCTGATGTTGTGCTCAGCGGGGTCCAGGCGAATATAATGCATGTTGTTGTGTACGGGAGGAGATGGAAGGATAATGGACCGTCACGGAAAACGGCTAATGATTGATTGATCAATCCGCTTGTTATTGCTCGAATCTGAGGCGAAGAGAAGTGAATCCGTGAAACCAATAGATAATGCGAGGGAAAAGGTAGGATGTGTGACTCATCGAAATTTTCTCATTACCATATTTCATTTTCCATTGTCTGTCAACAACCCGTTTTCTTTCGCTACCGCTAAAAAAAACCAAAGCGCATTTTGTAACGCTTTGCCAAACAGCGGCTATTTCAGCATGAAAATTCGAATTATTTACTGTACAGAAGGGATTATTTACTTAATTTAAACTTTCGCTCTCTCATTTCACTCTGAATTAAACGCTTAAACAATAATGCTCGGATAATTTTTAACACATTATTTATCGTACTTTTGATATGTGATTAAAATTATGGCACGATAAGGATAACTTAAACCAGGGGTTTGCCAACCTGTGATACAAGTACACCTTAGGAATACGGAAAGCTGGGAGAGAGGGTACGGTGAATCAGGATACCACGCAATTAAAATATTCCACAAATAGGTGCACCAGCGATACATATCTGCTATATTTACACTCATAAGTAGCTTTTATCAGTTATTAGATTTACTGAGGTTAATTTTAAAATTCATTTATTATAACGACAATGTGGGGGCATGGGATGGTTTAATTTAAAGCCGAAATGGGAGAGGGAATCAAAAAGTTTGAGGAAGCCTATCTTAAACGAAAATATGAAATGCTTAAACATTCTTAGCAATAGTGCTTTAAGCCACTAGCTCAAGATATTCTTGTAAGTCATAGAGATTAAGAGATTAACGTGCATTAGGATTTATTGATAGATATCATAGCTAACTGATTCAAGAGATTAGTATAATTCCCAATCTTTCCCACCGACCTAAAGAGGTCGTGAATTTCAACGAATGAGAGAAAAATCCTGGAAAATGCGTTATTGGAAAGATGACACTGGCAACGTTTCAATGCGTACGTCAAGCAATAAAATTTTTGCTTGTTGTCTCCAAAGTCAGTGCATCAGATTCAGTCATGATCATTATTTACGAAACTGAAGCGGATGGTGTAAACGAAGAGCTCAATAAGTAAACGAAAAGTCCAGAAAAACACTGAACAATAGATTCGCATTCACATAACGTTCGCCATTCCCCTTGACAGACAGTTGGTCGTAATTTTCTGCAGGATAAGAAGTGGAGAGCGGTTTTGGCCATGGAAGAGGCACTTCCGTCCACGTTTGGCTCGTAGAGTAGATTTATCTTTGCAGATAAGGACGAGAGGAAAAAAACGTTTGTAATTCATTTAATGTCACCGTGATTAAAAGTGATTCCAATGGCAGTCCATTTACTTACACCGTTCTCTTGATTAATTTTGCTTGGCTTTTATTTTCTGCTCTTTCGCCCATCTACTATTTCCCTTTAAATCTTTAGAGGTTCTCGAAAGGTTGAAACAATGAATTAGTCTAATGAAAATTTACTTTTGGTATTGAAGGAGGTTCATTCAAAACAAAGTTTGTTGATTTAGTGTATTCAGTAAGTAGAAGATTTACTAGAATACTAAGATGATATGTCTAATATTGTGGTTTATATTTTTGTATTGCACCACTGATTACTCTTTCTTCGTCATGTCCATTAATGAGTAATGCACGTATGAGAATAATATGCTTTTCTTTTTACCTTAATACTGTACAATCTCTAAGTTTGTTTTATGAGTTTCTAGGCTTATAGATGATGCTGCAGAATTTAATAATATTTACCGAAGAATTAAGAGGAAAATTGAAGAGTTTAGAGAGTGGAAGCATCCGTATAATAAAACGCTACCAAGTAGGAAAATTGCGTCAAAGGTCAAAAATATGCAAATGCCGACGTAGAAAATAGCATAATGTTGTAAGTTCACATTCAAGTCAAAAATACGTGAGATAGGTACGTATTCTCGAAAAAAATATAAACGGAAAATACAGAAATTGCGAAATGTTCTCCTCAAATTCATCTCAAAAACAGAAGAAGCCCAAAATGAATGAAATTGTTTCACGCACAGAAAGAGCCATCTTAATAATTTCGGATCGGCGAACATCTTAAAAATCTATGGTAAGGAACTTACGAAAAATAATCCTCGCCGTGAAAATCCGGATTTTTGCGAGAGAGGAAATTGCTGTGAAAAGGAACAAAAGGGAATGAGAGACGAGATTTTGGGTGCTGAGGCGCCTGGGAAGGAAGCCCGTAATGACGGAAGAATAAAAGCGGAAGAAGAGAAAAGTACGGTGAAAACAAGTGAAAGGCAAGAAACAGCGGATGATGAAAGTGGAGATGAGGCAAAAATAGACGAGGAGTAGGAGGAATGAAGAAAAGGGAGAGAGGGATAGTTGGGTGGTGGCTGACAAATGCCTTCATTACCGCGGATGAGGTTCATGGAGGAGAGAGTTGAGGATCTCGCTGGTTACAGGGTAGTTACCCATCTCCAGGGATTTCTTCTATCTCCAACCCTCACCCATATATTTTTATTCACTCCGTCCTTTGCTCCATCATCCTTTCTTTAAATCTCTTCCTCTACTCTTTCTAATTTCCTTCATCTTCTCTGCAGTAAAAGGAAATGAGCAGTTTGTATGAGTTTTTCGTGGCGAATCTTTGACATCTGCCGTAACGTTTACTTAAACTCTTCCTTACATTTATTACTTTTCACGCCTTTACGAATATCCTGTGGTAAGAATACAATTTCTACATTTACGTTCAGATGACAGACAGAATCTTTTGAATAAGAAGAGAATTGGAAGCAAAGTTGAGATTGCTATATGAATTCAGATTAGGATTACGAAGTGTCTATCTCAGCTACTCTAATACCTTTGTAAATCCAAAATAGTGAGCAAAATAGGAGACGTAGACGCAGAGGTAATTCTTTCTTAATGCTATTTCTTTCTGAAAACGATCCGCAATAGAAATAATTGTTTATCAGTTACACGCTGATAGGAAGAGTGCAATGTGGACTTAAATTTATTTAATCTTAATTGCTTTTCTCAAGTTATTCATTTGGTTTCCTTACAGTATATTTCGATTATATCTTTATATTAAGTAGCCTCATTAATATAAATTATTTTTCTCCATTGTACATTTTACTCTCTCTCTATTCCAACTTTTCAGCAATCTTTCCCATCTAATACTTTCACCATCCTCCTCTTCTCCTCAGTAGTCCTCGTCCATCCATTTTTCTAAAGGGCAGAAGGGAGTGGTTGGGACGGACGTGGGCGTAAAGGCGAAGTAATTACATGAAAAGGGTGCGCATGGCACGCAGGATTCCCTTCTCCCAATGTCCGCCACCGACTCGTCCCAAGTTTAACGCTCTGACGGTTATGTCGCCCAAATGAGCGTAGAGGATGAAGAGATTAGGGTGATAGATATGTTCCAATTATTGGGTGGGAGGAGTCCCTTTTGACTTCGCCGCCTGCTTCTTTCGGCACGACCAAATTGCCCCGGCCAATTCCTCGTGGCGGTTAGGATATATAATAAGGATGGGTCGTTACAATTTAGAGAAACGCGTTTCGTGTTTATCATTGCCCATGAAAAAGTTTGACCTCGTCAGACCTGTGGATTTAAGTGACGCGCCTGCTAAAGAACGTTTTTCTAAAGTCAACAATGAACCTAAATTGAGGTTTTGGAGATATTTTGGTGTGAAAAAGACGCTCAGTTTCTAGGGCAATTTACTAAGCGATTTATCTTGCAGCGGAAAAGCATATATTGAAACATGAACCCATATTTCATGGCGGTTTACAAATAATTGTAAAATCGGAATATGTCTATTGGTGCTATGTTTCATATTGTAGCCTTTCTATTGCTGCTATGTATAAATAAGGAAAAACATAGATAAAATTACATTTAAACCTTGTATTTAGAAGGAATTGGACGGATAAATTAGACTAATTAAAATTAAAAGTGAAAATATCACACCGATTAAAATCATCAAACTGATTGAATATAGGATTTTTGTTTAGTTTACAATGTATTCATGAAAGTAATAAGGAAATCATGTATAACTGTAATCGGTATTAAATTTAATTTCTTAAGGTAGTATCATGTATAACTGTAATCGGTATTAAATTTAATTTCTTAAGGTAGTATCATGTATAACTGTAATCGGTATTAAATTTAATTTCTTAAGGTAGTATATTTCAAAATACTGCACCAACTGGTGACTAAATTGGAAAGTAGATTACCAAAAAAATTGATTGCACGGTATAAATATAAGAATTGTTCAATTTTTACAATTTTCCATAGAGTGGAAATAAATGCATACATATTCGTAATTCTAAAATGCGTTTTTATAATTTTAAAACATGGTGTGTATCAAAATCGTCATGCTGCTACAAAAGTGATCATCGAAACAGAATGAGAGCTCATATAAAATTTTGAATTATTTTATTCTTATTTATAACCATAATCCGCTGCAACATTTATTAAACAATGATTCTGTGGTAAATAATCACGTAATCCAGTCTAAAGAAGAAAGAGTTAAATTGTATGAATCAATATTAACACCACTATTACACCTTCCATCACTCACGTCTATGACGATTTTAGTCCAATCGTGCATATAAATTCGATCCGGAACGTCAACCTGAGTTTCAGAAACGCGTTAAAAATCCCTCGAATGAAACGCGAAGAATTGGGCAAATACTGGAATGAGTCATTTCCCCGCATTCAACGCCCACTCCGTGAAGCGTATCTCTGAAAGCCTTTTTTATAGGCGATTTCTATCCCAACACCATCGACAAGCACCGGAATAGGATTTTCAATCCGCCGAGTATCCGTGAGCATCCTCCATCTCCCAATGCTCTAAACTCCGTGAAAACGCCTCATCGCCGTCCGATGTCGCTGCTGACGAAGTGATAATAAATTCTCCGTCCGAAGCGAGCGCATCAAAAATGTGCAAGCTAGCGGCACGTATCGGCGTAAAGAGGGAATATGCAAACTGCGCGCAGTAATTCCATTAGCATGGGTCCGCGTCTCTGGTTGCGTGCGTGCGCTTTACCGTAAAGTGCACGCCTAAGTACGACTTGGCGCAGCAGGTGAGGGAAAAAGGGTGATGCATATCTCCAAGCTGGATTTTGATTACTTGTACTCATCTACTCGTGCATGAAAATAGTGTAACATATCGTTCCTTCATTTTCCACAAAAGCTTCGATGCTAATGTAGTAAATCAAAGTAATTCGGTGCATTACGTATTCAAGTATTTTACAGGGAAATTTTTAAATTTCACGATATAATGCGTTGTGAAAATCCATAGCGGAAGATGAAACTTTGAAAGCGAAGCATTATCACTCGATGATGGGAATCATTCGTCAAAATAGATCGTTTGTGTTAATAAATAACCGATGTTACTAAGTAAATAAGTTGTTGGGAAATAATCATATTAGTATCATTATAATATGTTTCCTTTTCCATTATAACTTCATCTTTGTACAGTGATACCATGGTTGATGAGTGACCCAGCTAACGAATACGTTGGCCAACGAAATATATTTCAAAGTTTTCTCTCATCAAAGGTTATCGATAAATTTCGAAGGGTTTGGGACACAGTAGTGCAGTTATGCGTGCATAAATAATTACATCAATTATACTTGGATTGTAGGGATGCAAAATGCTCTTGACAACTGGTAAATAATGTTTGCAGTCGGGTAGTTTTCTCTGATTTTTTTACGGGTAATTCATGAGTTTGAGGCTAAAGGGAAAACAGTTTTTCGGATACCGAATGGGATCACGCATCTCCTTAACTTCCCAACTTAATTAGTTTTTCTTTGTTAATGCTGGATCTATACTCTTTTTTACTCATAATTGTTTTTCTGTAGCGACGGTTTTCTTTGTCAGGATTAAGTTACAGAAACATTTCCCTCAGACCTGTTTCCTACTTTTGCAGATTTTGCTTAGTGATAATTTTGGGATAAACACTATCGTTTGTCATAAATTGGGAAGAAAGACCCTCTTGAGCGTAGCAAATAAAGGGCCGATTCAATGTCATTTCATGTAATTATAAACTCAATGTAAATTATAAATTCGAGGCCATTATTAATTGAATCGCATTTAGTGAGAAATTTAACGAACCGCTTACAATATGACAACGGATGATGTGTTAAATAATTGAGTTTAGTGACGAGAGTTAATAAGGAAATTTTCAGTTTAAGATGGAACAAGTACTTCACGTTCTATAACACCAACTTTGTTTCGTTTTATTGGGATCATTTTACTTGATTCACGCTTCCAGAGAATTTAAAATCAATTATAAGAAGTTCTCCTTAATTTCATTCTGATAGTCCAATCCCTTTGAATAATTATTTGTTTTGTTTCCTTCTTGGAAACGGTAGTTAACAATCATTGAGATGACGCTTTTAGTTCGTCAGGAAGAGAGAAAATTTTGTTATGATTAAAAGAATAACTAGTTGGTGAGTTATTACTCATTACAAAAAAATCATAGTTCATATAGATTTGGACATTCTAAAATATTCTTCATTTTGACAAACTCTCCGTAATGCTAGGAGATAAACTCCCATTAAATTTCTATTTAACATATCTTGTTGACACTAAACAGAACAATCTCAAGTAATTCATATATACAAAGAGAACTTTCGAGAGAAGAATATTTCAAACTCCATTCAAGGTGCGAACAAAGACCCTTAATTAACAACTCATCAATAAACTTATGCACTGTGATTAAAACGTGACAGTGTTATACCGGAGTGTAGTGATAGGAAATTCCCCCTCAAGATGATAATTGAATTAGGACGGATTTTCTACCTTGATGCGAGGGTATAATGCACCGGGAATGGAGCTCTTCCTCATCGTCATCATCATAATCATTAGCATACCGCGGATAGTTGATGCCCTGCATACGTGTTCATGTTCTGGAGTAGATGAAGGTGAGAAGGAGTTATGCGTGTCGCTGTGCAGGAGTGGGCGGGGCTCAGGGAATGAAATCTCTCTCACTTGCCCCACAGTCAGAGGAGAAAACGGCTGCTGAAGCACGTTCGCTGGAGATGAGAGATCATGTCTCTCCCTCATTATAAATATGCATATATAAATATAAGTACATGTGCTTGTGCAATTATTATACGCATTCATGCATAAATCAACACCTTAAAATTTATGTTGGTAAACACTAAAAAGGATAACTTAATGTAAATTAAATATCATAAACTAAATTAATTCTAATTTATCTAAATTATAAATTTAAATGTAGCAAATTTTACGGTCGTAGAACTGTTTAAAATTGCAATGGGCAATATTTAAACGATTCATGAAGTAACGGGTACCATATTTTTGGACTGCAATGTTCGATTTTCGTTATACATATTAATGATAAAAATACAATAAATTAAATCCCTGATGTAACCGTAGAGTGACTTATAAGGAAGTCTTCCTGTTAGAAATATAAGAAAGAATAAATAGGGCACGTAAAGTTCTAAAATTCTTGAAAATAATGCTAACGAATCATGACATAATAAACATCCTCAAACATCATAATGAAAAAATATATCACACAAACTTATAAATTGCGGAACATAATATGAATGAATGACATTTTAGTGGAGCTATAAATCATAAAGAACATTCTATCGAAATTGACTGCATGCAGCAAGAAAATATTAGGCCATATTATATATGTGTATAGATTTAATGCGTATAAAAAACCATCAATTTTCTCAAAATCGCAAAAAGAAAAAATTTCATCGACAAGAATCACTAAAATAAAGTGAATTCATTCACTAGGCAGTCTGCTAATCGCAATTTCACATTCGAGATGGTTTATCGTAGTTGTTCCAGAAATTCATAAAAAATGTTGGGACACAAAATTCACACTTATTTTTCTATAATGACGGGGTAACGAGTAGACGTGTTTCCTACCTCTGTCTATATCACGAACTTATGGTTCACTTTAAAATGTAAGCACGAAAACCAGGAAGAGATGTAAGTACGTTCAGGGCCGTATACATACTTAGATGTATACCCGCATTTCTTCAGCGAAAACCCTTTCTCCATCTCTACACAACGGACGAACTCAAGACACAAGGGGACGAGAGACTGAGCGCTTCATTAGAGGCGACACGCTTTTAGCGTCTGAATAATAGGCACGGAGACGAGGGAAAGAAGGGGCGGGCGAAAGTTAAAGGATGCATCTAAAAAGTTCTAATTGTAATGAAACGGAACGCAGCTTCGGGGCTACTGAAGCATTTTTCTATTCCTAGACTTTATTTTCTAGTACATGTGGATACTTCCTGAATGGAACGTAAAAGAGCTATTTTACTGAGTCCCTCCGTTTCCAGCCGGATTTAGTTTTCCTGTTTAACTGAATTACATGTCATTAACTGTGTGCTCTGAAAGAAGTGTGCTGTCTCGACAGAGTAGAGAAGTTCATCTATAAAAGTATTATTTATTCTATTAAAAATAATATTTAAAGAGCATTTTATTAAGTTTTTTCCTCAAAACTGAAATTATTAAAATTATACTTTGACCTATTATTAAATTTACCATATAGTATATGCATGTACATACATGAATGTAAAAAGAAACAAGAATAATATCTACTCTTATTGAGATTATAATCGCAATATAAATTCTCGTAGTTATGCATTTAAACGATTTCCAAATAGTTGAAATGCGTTACATTAGGAAATTATGCGTTAAATCGGGAAAATTCAAAACTCCGGGTATGGAAAACGCCATGTAACGCCAATTTTGAGAATCCTACCTACATAAGTACATTAGGTCCTACGTACAGAAGCTTAAACTGTCAAAACTTAACAACGTGTTACAAATAGAAATATAATTACAAACCGCATCGCATTGCGCTGGAAAATCACAAGAAAAATATACCGTTTCTCCTTCAATGAAACGGTGAGTATCACTAATAAATCAAGAGTTTACAACTGACAGAAAGATTTCACAACTATGATATGGAGGATCAGGATGAATTTGATTTTCATTCCACTTAAACAAAATGGAGAGTACTGTACCATTATGAATATTACCATTACTATAACGGGTTCTAGGATGTGGAAGTAATTACATTACTCTTATATAGCAGTAGATAATTCAGAAAATTTAATGGTGTAAAGTTTTCCCCACTTTTAGAACGTCCCTTCTCTAGTTTGACAACTTCTGGTTAAAGCAGATAGCTTCAGATAATCTCGTTACAAAAAAAGACTTGAAGTCATATTCTAGGGCGATAAAAGTGGCCAGAATTATCTCCTATGATTGACGAAAGAGTGCTACTGAGAGGATCCGTTTGCTAAATATGGTTTGCTGAATTCGCTGAATCATAATGGTGAGCGCATCACTAACATGCACGACTGAAAAGAATTGGCCTTGAATTTTCCCTTACCATCCCAGTCTTCCATTGTCCTTAAACACGGCACTTTGCATCCTCCGAGTTTAAAATGCATAGAGAGGAGTTTTCGCCTCCTTTTTTCCGAGGGAAGTAAATTATAAATAGGAATTGCTTTTAAACATCCTGTTTATAATGCAGAATCCGACGCAAACGCCTCTGGTGGCGAAACCTCGCGAATGTTCACTCTCTTCTTTCCCATGTACGGCGAGTGGCCAGCTCAAAAGACCCATATGTTCTGAGATAAAACAAGCCACTCTGACGCGTCACCTAGAATGCCCAACGTTAAGTAAAGGTCCCCATTTGGCCAGATATACGGCATTTCCTAACTCCGAAGCGCTTACATCACATTTAATTACAACGGCTTCTGACTTTTTAACGGACATTCCTGACCCAGGTATCTTCGAAATGCTATTACTTTATGCATCTCAGTCTTGTGAGGTTATGGTGGAGGTTCCCACTTGTAATATTGGTCTATAAAATCCAGAAATTCCAAATAATAGAGTTACCCAACCGGAAAACTAGTACATCATGAAAATTCTTGACCATAATATAAGAGAAGGAAATTTAGTTCTAATTACCTTTGCATAAGCGCTTTCTTTTTCGATGCATTTTTTTCGTTTAATAGGAAATCATTATGGTGATAATGAAGTATTTGATTTATTTTACAATATTATTTTACAACGTAGTCACTGCTTTCTTCTTTCCGGATTTGAATGTGCGTTGGCACCCACAGACGATTGATTTAAGGCGCGATACTTGAGTTTATATGACACATGTGCAGTATAGGACGAAAAGGGCTCCGGATAACCTATTGGAAAGCTCGTTCTACTTCGATGAAAGCGGTCCCTTGTTCGATTACCGGTTAACTGATCTCAGCTGACGAATGCCTTTCAAAATACTATTATATAGTACTACAGTACAATGGTAATATGTACTATAATATAACGACAGTAGTATTTACTGATATATTATACCATAGCCTTATGTATTATACTATATTGTTGTAATATGCTACTACAAGACAAACGGTTGGAAAGTAATTTTTAAAACAGTAACTAATGAAAAATAAATACCTCAAATTATGCTCATCATTTTTATGGGCTTTTCACGCTCATTTTTATTTATGATGGAGATTCTACGGGATTTATCTATAAAATTTACATTAATTCACTTTCACTGCTTAATGGTATAAAACATAGCCTAAACTAATTTAAATATTTTTATGAATTTGACTCTTATTCTAAGATGATGAAGACATTATGCTTTATGTATACATATATGAACTCTCAATGTACCGTGAGAAAGTTTTATTCTTCCCGTAAAAAAAATTTTTTCCTAAGTTACTGCCAAATTTCGTTCGCTCTCCGTCTGAAAACTTTCCCCGACTACTTGGCTCTCTGTCAAGTTATAAAAGCCCCTAAAAAAACGTGGATCCCAACATAAATTCTTCAAACGAATTAAAATATCCAATATTTAGATCAATTCCTCCACTAGAGTCTATAAGACCATTAAATAGTTCTACTTCATCGAGTAATCTTATAATTTCATTTCATAGATATCTAATCTAGAGAGAAAATCATAGTTAAGTATTCTAAAACGGACATTCAGCTTATGAAATCTCAAACCAGCTGAAAACGGTTCTTTCGTGAGACTCACTAATTGCCTCGTTATTGGAACGGCGTTTTTTTCGGGGTCGCTTTTTCCCTCGGAAACGATACGAAAGCGAAGAATTGCCCCCTGTCATCATCTATCAGTTAAATTAGTCGCTTTATACGGTAAGCACCTTCCGCCCGTTATTATGAATTCCGCAATATCCTCCATACATCCGGCTTTATCCCGTTCGGTCGCGACGCGAAACACCTGACGTCCATTTATCCCAAATCCACAGACGAGAGCGAAGGGCACATCAAGCGGCGAAAAAAAATGCGGGGAAAAATATCGTCCCGAAATGAATTGAATACACCGAAAGAGAGAGTGAGCGTAATCAAAAGGGCCTATATATCCTCCTAATATTTCAACAAGATTGGAGGGGGAAAATATATAAGGGCTGAGAGATTGGGCGGAAAGATTCGGCGCGGGATAAGAGAGGGGAAAAAACGTATTATGGCCTTAAAGAGATGGGGGGAACATATTCCGCGAATCCCGAACCTTAGGGACGGGAAGGAAAAAGGCAAAGAAAAGAGATCCTTACCTAAGGATGAAGAGAGCGTTATGGGAGAGATAGAAGGTCAGGAATGTCTCCTAACCCACGAGAGAGAGATTTTAAACTGGCGGAAGTTTGTTGGGAAAAGGACTACGTGGGCGTGGTGTAATAGAATGTGAGGCACGCGTGATAGATTATAAAGCGGAAAGATGGGGATTTTTTTGAGTAATACGGAGACGGGAATGAGGGGGGCTTTATACGTGGCGGGACAGGAGGCGTTAAGGGGTGATTCAGAGATGGGGGAGACCGGAATTAGTGAAAGAGAATAGAAGCAACGAGGACGGCGAAGAAAATTGCTCCGATGGTTGGCGCGTTTAATGGTGAAGGGGGATCATGAGGGAATGGCGGGGGTTGGCGAAGGAAAGGGAGTACTGTGTGAAACAGGGAGTGGTGGCGGAAGAGGAGTAATAAAACCGGGGTCGAAGTTTAATATTAACAATTCCGGTATAACGGAGAAAAGCTAGGGTAATAAAGTGGAGGGCTAGGAGCGGAGAGTGAGCTGCAGCGCAAGTTTCAATCCCACCAGCAATAAAGCAACTTGCAGCTAGGTTTCCTAGGAAGAGATCGCAAAAATTGTACCTCAGTGCGGTGTTCCTGCGACGTATATCGACGCAGCGGAATGAGAAAGTTAACTATGTCGTACCTAATGAGCACGGTCCCTTTGTTGGAAATGAAAGATATCGTTTTCTATCGTCGTTGACTACGCTGAAAATCAGGAAAATTTGCGGTTAAAATACAGCCCAATATTTCAATCAATTCGGTATGGGGATTTTGAAAATTTTGTATTTTTTTTAACTTGGGGTGTAATGTTCGCTGTTTGCGCTGCCAACTCTTGATGAATGAAATATTATTCATTTGTGTTTTGGATAAGAATATAGGGATTAGAAAGTAAAATGAAATTTACGTTTACTTTAATTATTGCAGTCTTATTTTTGTCTGTGATAATATAAAATAACTGAGCTACTAATATAGCTGAATAATAGCGTATAAAATACTATGGTCCAAACCGGTCTAAGGGCTGAATAGTATAGAGAAATTAATTAGGATCTAAAAGTAGTAATGATCAGTGAAATCTAACTCTCCATTTCACCATTCATGGGCAAGTAAACGTAGCCAAATCAGTTATTATTTAATCTATTTACTACGCATACTTTATATTAATCTTTGAGACATGTATATGAATAAAATTAAAATATCATATTTCAAAAAAAATTCCTGCTTTTAAACGAGTGCTTTTCTCAATCTTCATACAATACTTTAGCGATGATATCTTTTAAATTAACGATTTTTTCAGAAAATGGAGGCGATGTAAGGAAAACACCGATTTTTATTTAGAAATACTGTAACATTTATAGAATCAAGCTGATCTCGGAATTTCAAGTGGCACGATTCCTTATGTTTAAATCCTTCGGGGATTGCAAAAGATGAGTTCAAAGTGGGACTAGGACTAAAAACTGTGAAAATATGAAGGAATGAAAGCGGAGAATATTAAAGTAGATTAAACACCGTCAAAAGATGAGAGTAAATCTCAGAGATTGTCTGAGGCAGGGCGGAGGAGATTTCGAGGCTGAGTGCTGAGTTAATACTTCAGCCTTTAAAAGGAGATATGAACAGTTTATGATCTAACGGGTGACTCTATGAAATTGCAAACTAAAGACTTGAGAGTTTCTGACTCGAAGAAAGGATGAAGGAATTAGCCATGAATCAAAAGTAGTTGAATGTTTTAACGAGTAAAATCTTGCAGTTAAATTTGACGAAAACCTTGCCTCGGTTTATCAACTCCATAAAAGTATGATATATGTATCAAGTAATCAATAGCTTTCGGAATTCTTGGTAACTTGGCACTGGTAATATGCGTATAATAGCGAATTTGCGTGTACATAAGATATGTATATATACATATTATGTATGGTAATATATGTATGAATAAATGAGAGACAATTAATGGTTTTATGAATTTAATAATACGAAATAATGGTTAATATTGGAAATACATTAAAGTATTATGAATATAGTTGTCGTAAAGACATTGAAACACTTAACTCGGTTGGCTGAGCGGATTTATTCTAAAAGTTAAAGACAAGTTTACAGACCAACATGGCCGACCGATTGAGGATCGGTCGGTCGTTGAGGCACGTCCTGTCACAAGAGCGTCGGTGGGCAGAAGGCCCCGACCCTCAGTTGTGCCATCCATATAACTGTTTTTCGGAAGGCATAGAGGGCACCACCAATACATTGGAGGGTGAGGGATGCAAGAGTCAGTGCAAGACAACGCATCATAGATAATCTTAAGACTCATCTGCGACTGACTCTGAATCATCCCTTGCCCTCTGTCCTTCCGACATAGTTGTTTTTTTTCGTGGATTTAAAATAGAAAAAAGCGTAACCAAGTAACGAATTGCTTATCAAAACAAGCAACCTATGGAAACCTCTTAGATGCTTTTTATGAAGCTTCTTAGCAAACCTGAAACTTAGTTTTCCGGAAATAATTTTCCCAAACCAGGATTAGAACTACTGAGGATAAACTTTTGGATCACTTTAGGAAATTTTTGGAATTTTGAATCACATACTCTAACAACTCGGCAACATTGGAGTCTAGGGTAGGACAAAACAAAAAGGCCTCTTAAGTAGACTACTGCATGCCAGATAATGAAAGATAATATGACATTAACATTTAAATTAATCTTTTTTTTATTTCTTAATCCTACAAAATCGAAATAGTTACCAAAAGAAAGGTAACCGAATAAATATTCTTATTCTTGGTCATAGAATACAGTTTTGATTCGAAATAAGGAGAATTCGGTTGAAAATAACGAATTTTTTTTTTTCAATTTTGCTGGTATGAAGAACACATCCACCTGGGGGCAAAGGCTCTCTAGTTAAGACTCGCTAGTTGAACTCGACTCTCATAAGCATGTATGGGAAGAAAAATGTATATAAAATGTATGGGGAAGGAAGGCCGACATTTCACGCAAAGGAAAACATTATAGCAATATGTATTTACAAATAATATGACCTTCTAGGCTGTAGAGTCTTAAAAACTGTACTCTTTGAGAGTAAACGTACTATACAGTAAGTAATATTTGTTGGTTACTTAATACTTTTGATACAATTAAAAATCACTTCATGATATGGAATTCCAACGTCTGATAGCCATCAGTGAACAAGTCACGCGACGGACGTACTGTGGAACTACAAATACCGGTTCCGCTTCATCTTACGTTTCTCAAAATAAGGCCTTCGGGACCTCAACGCCGAAGCCTGAGAATCGAGCAAACTTTTCGCCTCGAACCAAGTTAAATAGAAATAAACTTGAGCCAATACGCCCCGCGAAGGCATCTCGCAAAAATATGGCGCAGTCGTTGAACTGTCCCGGAAGTGTAAATAAGGCGAGTGGAGGAAGTGAGAGAAAGTCTGCGCTGAGAGGTTAAGTGGGCTCGCGAAGGGAAAGGCACTAGACGCCGAGGGAGAGCTAGAGAGATATCAAGAGGAAGGTAATGCAATAGAAAATGGCTGCTGCTAATGCTACTTGCTTTCATGAGGATCCTTTCGCGAGGTGAGGATGGAACCGTCTGGAGTCATACCCGCGTGAGAGGGTGCAAGACCGTAATGGGCTATGGGGGAGGGAAAAGCAGCGGGATTCCCTTAATGTGAAGGAGGAGGAATTGCTTGAGGGGGGCGTGTGTGTGTGGGGGGTGGGAATTGGATGGGTCGACAGAGGTGTCGGGAGGGGGGAATGAATAGTTTTCCAGCAGAAGTTGGTGGGGAATGGCTATGGAGTTGGTAAAGTATGGGGGGAAGAATTGAGGAGACAAAGGTAGAACCGTAGAGAATAAGAGTATTATGAGTATGGGAGGGGAACATGTCGGTGGTGGAGAGAATTAAGATAAAGGAAGAATATGAGACAGGGATGAGGTGACAATGAGGAGAGAGAGGAAGAGCTAAGTTGGAGAGCGAGGAAGTGGAAAGAGTAAGAGAAAGAAAGCTATCATAGTTTCAAGCATAAATATTCTCACTAGCCCTTTATCTCTATGATTTATAGCAGAGTAAACTAATGCATCTGAAGTAGAAACTCTCTTATGGAAGAAATTCTTGTTTGGTTATTATTCAAGGAAATATCGTAATAGAAAATGAAAGCAAATTATCTGTTTACAAACATGTAGATGGCCCTCCATAGAAACGTAAAACCGTTTTTAATGAAAACATTAGCGGAAAACTGAAAATAAAGAAACATACTACTGATGCAAAATCGACAGTAATTCCGTTCACTTCGCAGAAAGTCATTCTCAAAGAATGTATATTAATAATATGTATATAGCCATGTAACATGATTTCTGGAATGTATGTCCATATATATTCTGAAGTATACATAAACGTACTAGTCTCTCGTTATTAAACTGTACGACAATACCGAAGAAGCAGGAGATTTTAGTTTACCACGAAAAGCGAATTGCTAAGCTCATGTTTGATCTGTTGAGAAATTTCACTCGTTTAAACTACATTATCATTGAAAAAGACACTTTATTACACTCTCCCTTATTATCTTTCTTCGAGAATGGAATGGCTAATACGAAAGTTGTCAATGCAAATGTTGAATACCTGCACATTAGTACTTGTTTATGAATTTTAGATTAATTAAATTTAACTAGATTTTAGATTACTCCTTTCACAAAGATTATTGAAGATCTGAGCCTCTACAAATAAACTCAAATAACTCTACAAATAGCAAACGAAAATTTGAACACTGCCCATTAATTCTCTCTAATTATAGAGTACGATAAATTTACGTCGTTATTTTGTTATATTTGTCGACTTAAAACAGCATGAAAATTGTATTTCGCTAAAACAATATGTCAGTTAAAGAAGGTGATTCTGGAATAAATATTCATCGTTAGCAGAGGAATCACTACGTTCTTGAATGGTGAATTATCTCAAGAATATGTGGCAAAGAACGAGAAATAATGAAGAAATAGAAGATAAAACTAAAAGGATGAAAGAGAATGGAAATGAAGGAGAGGAATAAGATGCAGAAAATGCGGAAGGGTGGGGTTAAGCGGTGGGAAGAGAGTTATACACGGAGAAGAAACGTAGGAGTTACTCAATCCCATGAAAGGGCGATAATTTCCTTTTGGTGTTATTTTTACCCTTTCCCTGTAAAATGGAAGAAACCTTATTTCACGCGAGCGGTTTCAAACATGCAATCCCAACTTGCCAAAGGAAGAATTCTGGAATTAAATTAGCCAATTGAGGGGCATAATGCGGAATGGGAACGAAGAGAAAACCGATACCATGATGAGAAAATAACGGTTAAAAGTAGCGTTGGCTGCAGACGGTAAGTAAGCGTGCGTCTCTCTCACTATAGGGAGTGACTTAATGCTGCTTGTTGCTATAATGGAGTAACTCTCTGTCATCAATTTAAATACATAATCAGCCATTTGGGTTATATTTGAAAAAATGGGGAACATTTACGTTAATGCTAAAAAGGGATTGGTAGTTAACAGATTAACGATTTTTTTATGAGCAAGAAATCTCTCTATGATAATATAATTGTTTTTTTGACGAAGTTAGGCCAGAATGGTAGTGTAGTATGAATGGAATGGCCAGAACGTCTCTTTCACATAAAAATTACAGATATTACACAAAAACCTATTCAATCAATTCAAAACTATTGTCCACAGTGAAAATACAAAATTTAATGCAAACGATTATACGACAGATATAAAACGTAAGACAATTATTCTCGGATGTTTTCGAGATCCAACTTTAAAATTATACCATATTATATTAGAATATCCGATTAAGTTCAAATTAAAATTTGGCATTTCTATTCGAGATAATCAAGGGTTTCTCTTTGTTTTAATTTTATACCCAATACTGAACAGTTTTCTAACTATTTTACGCCATCTCCAGCTGCAATTTCTGGAATCGCATCTAAATATTTCAAATCGTCCTTGAATCAAAATCTACAAATGTACGAGAGATAGAGTTAATTTCGCTCGTTGAATTGTAAATGAAAATATGTATGCTCTCAGACTTATTTTTTCACGATTTTAATAACGCCTTAATATCTGCAAGTGATTCAATCGCCTCTGCATACCCGGTTGCATAAGATAGCGGGGTATACCGCTATTTTATTTAGGTACGCGAAATCTTCCCTAGCGTTTAGCTCTCCTGCAACGTATTCAATTTAAAGTAAATCTCGCTGTAATTTCTTAGCGGATTTTCATAGGTGAGAAAGCTATTTCTCGTGAAATAGCGCGATGAAAACCCATTTCGAAAATGCAAGGTAACTCTCGACCAAAATACTTTCATGTTTAATGGGCGTCCTGGGGTATTAATTATTGCCATTTGCGACTTAATCCCATTTGGTGGTTTATTTATAATAGATAACGTATATAATTTTCAGTATATAATTAGAGTCTCGTTGTAATTAATACGTATATAATTTAGAGTCTCAGTTGATTACTAACTTCACAGCATAATATTACGTTTATCAGTTACCGAGGGAGTTTTCAATCTCCCAATATAAAGACCGTTCATTGACTTTGATGATGATCAAAGTAAATCCCCTCTTTCTTGATGGAAGATAAATGCAGCCAAAACCTCCGATATTTCATTACGTCCTCCCGGTACTTTTGATGTATTAACAACCGCGTAAAATTCTCAGGCAGATGGGTTAAAACCCAACCTCTTTAATCATCATCAACATCATCAATCTCGCCACCATCCATACGTGTTAATGCGCCGGAAAATTGCGCAAAAAAATCCTCCGACTTCCTTACGGTTAGCCTTAACCTAGATTCTGCATTCCGTCTAACCATGGCACCCTTTTAATATAATAGTGAGCCTTGATGGACGCGGTGATTATCTGAAACGTTTCCCTCCGAGGATTGTGGATGCTTAAACGTGCAATATCTGCAACGTGCATCTTACGTGAATTACGCAGCGTGGGGAAGGAGGCGCCGAATTCAGAGCCATCTGATGTCTGGGAGGTATGAGGAGGAACAAAGGAAGTACCCTAGCAGAACAGAAGGGAAGATTAAGTGCCATGGGGGTTTAATAGGAGTCGATTGATGGGGATGAGTATTTCCAAAGCAATAGCTCGATGATCTCGTCCGTGAGGACCCAAGTTCGAGTACCTCGCAATCTGAACGGTGGTGCTTGAGGTCTACTCCTTTTCAAAGCCCCCACACCTAAGCGTCTTCCATGGACACTTGGAGGATAGACACCACCACTTCACTCTTCTATCCCTGCGTGTGTTTGCTCTGAGAAGAGTGATTAAGTCGACGCTGATGATTCGGTTTACCAGTTTGCGATCCTCGAGTTTTGACTAAGTTGTTTGCGTAAGAGGGATTGAGCTCTAGGATCACAATGAGAAGGGATCATATTCAAAGGGCTATTGTGAGATAAGTTTTTCCTGAGGGAGGATAGTCTTTTCCATACAGCTATCTTTGAGTTGATGGTTCGGTCTGTGAGATGGAAAGTAAGTAACATCATCAAAGGCTTTAATTAAGATAATTGTCAAATTTAAGCATTTGAATCGTATCATAACAAATAAAGAAATTTTCTATTTATCCTCGTGAATTAGTTTTTTTGGAATAAAACTTCCGTCGTACGCAGAAATTTATCAGTAGACGGAAATCATCTCACAATTATTGTTTCCTTTTTCCCAAAGATAACATTTATATTTAATTCCATTTTAATTCTAAACGAAAGCAGTATTTGCAATATTTAGAACACGCATAATCTAAAGAAATTCATCGAAATTATAACTTAAAATTTCCTCAAACATCGAGGAGTTATTACTAACTATGAATTAATATTGAAAATCATTTTATATCCGGAAAATAGATCTGCCATTCTCGCAGTAAAGGTGTAGATGTAATGACACCATTTACAAAATTTATAAATATTTCCCTTCATTACTAGAGTAAATTAATCGTTTAATATTTTATAATGTACTCAAGTCAAAGATTGCTTACAAATGTCTATTTAAATCTAAAATCCGAAATGTTACTCATGTAAATGGAACTGAAACATCTTACAAAGAAATAAAATTTCATAATTATTGCGAAAAAAATCATCTTACCTCACACATCTATCGAGCCTAATTACTTAGATTGGTAATGGCTGCTTTCAAATATCCTCAAGAGTCCGTCCGAAGGCTAAGACATTTTTCTCTGGCGTTGGGCGAGTGTTAAGGTTATTCATCAGGAGTGAGCCTGAAATATCCGCATCGCCTTTATTAACATTTTTGGAACACAAAAAACTCCGTCGGGTCTGGATGTAACGATACGTCCATTCCCTCATACTTTTGGACACTGCCCAGTTATGTAAAATGCCCAGTTTTTCTCCAAATTTCGTCCCTTTCCCAATTTATCACGTCCCTTTTTGCATCCGGTCCCTCTGACCTTTGTATCTCTCCCGTTTTCACTGTATTCATCCCTCTCTTTCTCCTGCAAATCATCCTCCTTCATTTGCCTTCCCCATCTTCGTCTTTTCCTTCCGTTATCGCATTCGTTCCGTTTCGTCAGCTCCCCTCCGAACTGCTCAAAAAGTCTCAGTTATTATTTTTTTCCAAAAGAACCCTTCTCCTCTCGTTTCTTCTTTCCCTCTAATATTCTCTCTGCTTCCATCTTCAAACCACTAATTCCATCTTGGCTCTCATTCATCTTCTTTTCCCCCTTTGCTATAAAGGAACCCGCCTTCTTATACATCTCCTCCCCCTCGGGCCAGAAGTCATTTCTCCGTCCCTTTCCGTTTCCTCGCAAACAGTCCCCACCTTCTCGCGTTTTAACTTGTTTAAAAACACGTGTTTGTTTCCGTGCGAATGCGAGTTTCGCTTTTCCGCCCGCTGCTTTTTCGAAATCTTTCTCTTGTTTAGGAATCCTTTGTGACGAGCTTCGCGCAAGGGTTGCTTTCTAAGCGTTTGGAAGGATATTTATGGGAGATTATTCTGAAAGAAGTTCCTGTAGTTGCAGTAAAGGGTTGATATTTCCGTATCGAATGAAGACGTAGTGAACAGCCGTTTATGATTTAGTGAATAGAATTTCAGCGTAGCGTTGGCATATATTACCGAAGCGTCAATTCGCATGCGCAGTATTTAACGTCTCGGAGTGGATCTCAAGCACGTGTATCCTTAACGATCAGACGGAATCGCTATTGGAGGCGTTTAAGGGTAACGTTTACCGAAATTATGGTGTACGTATTGCAAAAACTCCCTATGTTTTTCAATTTTCTTAATTTTTCGTGAATGACTTAAAACGGGGCTTAAAAACAGAAAATATCAACCTGAACATCTAATTGACATTTTATTCACTCTGAACCACAAAAAAGTACATGAGTAAATAGTTTCCGTCATTCGATGTAGTATTCGTTAAGGCAAGATAGTGGCTGACACAACTCACAGTAATAATAAATTAATATCACAGAAATAATAATTGTAATTTCCACTGCAGGTCTACTGTTCGATTAGTTTTGCAAATATTCAGGTCTATCTGATCCTGTATCCATAAGATATTAATATGTTGACAAAACTAGTCGAACAATAAACCTGCCGTCAAAATCATAAAGCATTCTTTCTTTCAACGTGTATGTTGATTTCCAAAAAATTACGCTTGATCATATTTATTTTATGTTCTATAACTTAAGTTTGAATCTTAGTAGTAATGAATCAGTTGATTCACTTGAGTACGTTGTAATACAGGATCAGTTAATTTCCGTGTGTTTCTTAGGCTATCAATATACTCTCATACAAGCTATATCTACATCTTCGAAAAATAGCTATATTTTCTCCAGTTTCCATATTAGAGGTCTTCATATATCCTAAATCGATCAATCCATCAATATTTGATGCGGTCCCTGAAGGCCAATTAGTACCCCTTCTTCGTGGTATGAGTCGTTGAAGACCAAGCTCATCTATCAGTGACATAATATGCATATCCGCCCTACGGAAGGTCGCTCATAGACTTTCATAATGCATCACTCAACGCTTATGAAGACGCGGAGAATGTATGGGGAATTCATTGAACAAGCCTCATAGAAGTCTTCCGCAGACAAATAGCTGGCGACTGACATTCAGTAGCATTCCACTTGATGGGCAGAGAACATTATTGCCTATATTGATCCAGTTGGAACTAAGCTTCTCCCAGCTCCTTTAATGCTCCTATCATGTTAACTTAAGCTTAAGGCTTTAATCGTTAATCGCCCCAGTTAACTAATCACATAGAACATGTTTACCTTGGAATGCCAGGATCGAAGAAAACAAGAATTATTTTCAAGCATTAATTTTAAGTCGGGAAGCCCATGAGCTAGTTGATAGTATTTTAAAAATACCATGGTATCTTGATATATTGTCTAAGAAAATTATAACCCTTACTTTCTTTTGAGGAAATTTCGAAGTATTTTAGTTAAATGAATATATATGTTTATAAACTTGTATATATTCTTCTGTAATTTTCAGTATCCACATAAGATAGCTACTGGAAGAGAATTCATCGAAAGGGTCGATTTTTTAATAACAATTTTATATTAACGCCATAGAAGCCTAATGAAGAGGTATTTTTCTTATCATTGCCAATATGGATCTCGCCTACGTTTTCATGCCTAGGCCGGTGCTGATACAAATCATTTCCTTGAAAATCCTTACGATTCACAATCATACAGAAATTTATAATATTATATAAATCGCATTTATATTTAAACGTCAGTGAATTACAAACACTTTTAAATGTGAAAGACAATGAAAATCATCCATAACTGTCAGAGTAGTGTAGAATATAGGAACGAGTCAGAGTAGTGTGGTATATTGTTCAGTTAAACTATCTTGAACTGATGTCACGTCTTCCTCATTCTTCTCAAAACTATTTTATCGATAACCAGTTTAAGATACATATATTATCACGTCGTATTGTTTTTTCGTATAACTCCATAGAATTATACCGCTCTAAAAAGGTTAGGCTTCACAGAAATTATAAAAGGTTAGGACTCCGCAAACATTATGAAAAAGTTAGAAAAGATTTTCGAGTAAAATTAGATAAGTTACTTAACCTTATAACAAAGATATTGCTGCAACCGTTCCGAGAGTTTCAAATTTTACATAAAGCTGGTTAAAAAGATCGCTAGTTAGAATTCATGAGAGATAGATCCAAGCTAGAAAGTAAGTTGGACAAATACTGACTGAAACCACGCCACATTTATCACTCGATAATAAATCATTTTCTCGGAAAGCTAAACATTTTTGCGATCAGGTTTCACCCCCGAAAAACATCAAGCAGGAGAAGTCAAACTGTTTACATTCCATCGAGGAACCTCCAGAATCTTCCTCGCATTTTCGTAAGAATTGGGAAACCGAGGAAATAATTTCTATCCAATTCAATATAAACCCGCTCACAAGTCGTCCGTCAGCATCCATTTTCCATCCCATCGTTCAACACGTCTCCTGGCTCTTCCTTTATCTCGCAATACATTCCTGCCCACCTCTCCTCAGCCCTTATCCAACGGCTCCATCAACCCAAAACCCTCTTCCTTATCTTCCCGGATCTACCACTTTTCTTTTTTACTCCTTTTTTTCACTTTATCACTGCAACTTCAGATGATGGATTATGTCGACCATGGGTCCCGCCTCTCTCTTCAGACCATCATCCCTCCTTAAGACCACTCTCCTCCGCCAGACGTACTTTCATGACCTTTCTTCCCTCCGACCCTTCATTCTGCACTCTCTTCTTATTTCCCTTGCCTTTCGACTCCCTCCCGTCTTTAAGTATCGGTTTCCTCAGACCTATCCGTATCTCGAAAACTTGGGATAGAAGTAGTCTCTCGTTACGTCGCGAGCTTAACTTCGGCTTTTTTTTTTTCTTTCTTGAGGTCGCTCCTGTCGGCGAAGTAAGTTTTCGTCGTCGAAATCCGTATTCATTAGTTAACAGTTGCAGATTCATTCGGCAGCGCAGCGTTATTGGACCTTTGCTATTTTTAGTATAATTCTCTTCATCCAGAATTTCCCAGATATACTTATTAATTTGCCTTATCTTATTTTTATAATTTTTATTATACTTCAATATTCTTATACGCCTTTTTCTGCATCTTTTAATTCCCTTAACCTTACATAGTAAGCTCTTCTGAGTTGTAGTTGATTGAAAGGTTGTACTTTTAATTCTTTATTGACTTCACTATTTGGATATTTTTGTAGTAAGTTTAAATTTTACTTTTGTGACATGTTATACACACGTTTCATTATTATCCTTCAGGATGCACTATCAGTGCTTTTGCAAGTATTTTACGAGCACTCCTATTTTGTGGTTGTTTTCTTGGTGCGGATATATATTCATGAGATAGGGCCTTGTATTGAAGCGTTACATTCATGGATCAGATAAGGACTAGCTCAAGATGTAGGATTTTACCAAGAATTGTTATGATAAATAGGTGAGCATCATTCAGATGCTTTATAAAGTAGGGTTAGAATATTTAAAAGAATTATTAAACAAATCCAAAATTCGCTGAATAAATTTTTAAATCCATAAACATATCCAAATATGTTGTGACTTATTGTTGTTCCTTATTGTATAAATCTATATGAAAATATTAAATACTAGGACTAAGTATTACAAGAATCAATTTCTTGATAACAATATGCTATAGTAACCGACTAGAAAAGTAGAGTTATGACTGATGCATCCCATGCCACACTCCGAAAGGTGACTGTCAGGGTTAAGGTCTCAGAATAGGTATAGCCGAAACGAAAAAAAATATGCATTCCATTAATTCTCTCGTCTCTCGGTCACGTAACTTAATGATATTTTTCGTGCCCCGGCATTTAACTCACGTGGTTAGGACGCAAAGGAAGCTCAAAATTCCCCGTGGATCGCGATGAAAATTAATCTTCGACGGACGCGCCGTGTTTTTTTTAGAAACGGATGAGCGGCCTTAAACCCATAACCTCACTTGCGCGCCACCTATTATTCTTTCTCGAAAGGCATAAAGCCTCTTTCCATTTGCTATATCAATTTTCGATGAAGTCCTTTCAGAACGAATTGCGACCGAAGAGGCGGGGTCGTATTATTTTAAATTCTGCAAAGGCTTATTTGATCGCCAAGTATTAAAAAGAATAGGAGAAAAGCGATGAATGAAATAATTTGACTTATGACTTCTCAGGTATCAATTGAGCCATAAAAAGGCATGGTGATCTATGAAAGGCCATCATTAAGCGAGAAGGTTATTGAATGGACTCGGGATACATTTTTATGATTTCTAATTTCAATATAATTGCATCAGAGTCGTATTCAGGTCAAAAAGAACGTAATATAAGGCAAGGAAACCATTTACTAGCTATAGTCAAAGTGCAACTTAATGTTTCATGTAAAAATATTTAGGTTTAATTTAGGTGGAGCCTTGATAGGCATTAAATAATCATGACAAATAACATTTAACCAATGAATCGATTTCAATGATGCACTTTTTTCTTGTTTTATTGTTTTTGTAACTTTTTTAGAGTTATACTGCTTTAGCAGCTGGCTTTTCCAGTGAATTAGCTAAATCGTATGAATAATGAGGCAAAAATTGTGTAGTTCATGCATAATACTAATTACTAAACTGAAATGAAATGTAAGATTTCTTTCTTCATACAAATACTCTATATACTGTACTAATGACCGATCCTTTCTTTCCTGTTCAGAGGCAACGGATATTTCTTATAGCACAAAATAATTGCCCAGTTGTAAAGACTTGTTAACAATTTATTTATTACTCAGGAAAATCTTCTTAGCCTTTCCTTGAAAGATTTGAGGGTGATTATCGGTGATACAGCTTCTAATTGATGCTATTACTTTTCTCGTAGCGAAATATAAATAGCGGTGTCAAAACGTTCATTTGAGTAACATTATTCTGTATGCATTCGTGTTTTATTCAGATTGTTCGCAGAAATATATCATTCGTATTTAAATTTCGGAGATCCGAAGCCTAGGCGACCCAATTCTAGCAATAATGATCTCAAGAATAAATATAGCTATCAGGAATCGTTCTGCGATATTTTAATTTTTTTATTCTATTATTATTTCCGAAGATTTTAACGATATAGAATAGACCTTTCTTGATTCTCCCTCCCTTATTTCCCTTTCCGCTCTACCCGCAATTCTAACCTCCTTATCTTGTTTCCGAATTTCCATCACTCAAACAGCTATCTTCTATCGCATCTCAAAACTTCTAAACTCTCTTTTGTCTCTTTACCCTTCTCTTGAGCTATTAAATTTCCCCTATTAAATTACTCCTTTCTTCCAGTAATTATTCTCTATTCTTTAGCTTATCCAGTCTCTTGTTTCTTTGTCTTTTTTGTTGTATCACCATGTCTCCTTGATAATATTAATGTTTTGTTTCCCGTTTCTGCTACAATTCATTGTAATTGGCCAAAATTTGCTGTATTTGAATCGCATTAAATAAATAAATAGAAGTGAATCCATTACTGTCACTTTCCGTTAAGGTTACGTTTCGATTACAACTCGACGCCCCCTATGAACTCAACGGCTACAGAAGGCGTTACAGAAGCGATACAGAGCTTCTTCACACTATTCTCGGATAGATTTATCCCTTAAAGAATCCCCTTTCAGCGCTAAAAACTTCTCCGCATCCCTTTTCTGTTTCAAACTGTCCTCTTCGTTACGATCCCCCTTCGGATGCGTGCAACAACCTTTATCTTCACCACCATAGATCTTCTCTATCTCCTTCCCTCTAATTAATGTTCTCCTTGTCCATCTCCTCCTAAATTTCTTCCCTATAATCCCGTCCCTTGCATCTTGCACTTCCTACGACTCATCTCTTTTCCTCCGGCGGTTTCTTTGAGTGTCGGATCACTTCAAGAGTTTAAGAAGATCTCAGCCTCCCTCCAATGCTCTCATCTCTCCCATAAGTGCACCCTCTGTTCTCCTCTCCTCTTATGCTTTCGAGAGCCTCTCGTCCCCTTGGATAAATGCTGTCACTATGGGGCGCAGGGAAGATGCTGTTCCCTTGCATCATTTATCCGATGCAGTTATTTGTGGGATCGAGGGGATATCGTATGCATGGCGAATAGATGAATTAAATTGCAATAGAAAGTGATATGGCTCGAATATTCCTACTCCGTCCTATATTATTCCTCACATAGAGAGTAATTTCAACGTGTCAGCAGTAAAATTAAGTGTGAACTACCAGAAAATAGGATTCTGATCTAGTATACCGTTATATATAAACAGAACAGTAAAATTAGTTTAATAGCTAAATTGAAATGCAATGTCAACAGATATTATGTGAAAACATCTATTATCGTACCTATTAGTCTCTATTAATTCAATTTAGCGAGCTAATTCACGAGTAAAGTATCGTGTTAACTAAGAAATAGGAATTTTCAACCGCTGCTTTACGATCAGGGCATCGAACCCGAACCGAAAAGAATCGTTATTTGTGCCGGAGTAAAAACCACATCTGAACGGAAACAGTTGATATTCATGAACATAAAAAGAAGCCAAAAACCCTTACTTATTCCATTCCTATTTTTGGTTCCCCACAATACACTTTGTACTTCAGTGTAATTACTGAGTGATAGGAGTGATACTTTCCAAACAACTGTAACTACGACTTACAAATAACGATTATTACGCTTCATTATAAAATTTAGTGTAATGTAGTTTACGTAAAGTTGCCTGTAATGTAGTTTACGAATATATTTTTTTCAATAGTATATCATAAAACAGTCGAAAAGAAAAGAACGGTGCTAACCGGATCGAAGATGGCAGAAGGAGCGAAACAGGAAATAAACCTGAATTCTCTTTTCTAGTTGAACCGAAACGAAAATCGAAACAAAAAATACTACAGTTCGCTGCCCTGGTTGCGATATACGCAGGGCAACATCAGCGGCATCATTCAACGATATAGACTTCGAAGTCTTCTCTTAAATATCAACAAATGTCAAGTAGAAGAGAGAACACAACTAAGTGGTTTCCACAGGTTTATTTCGAAAGATTAGTTTCGCCAGCGAGCTAGTACCATCAGAGAAGGTATTTACACATATAGGAGTAACTATCTAGGGAGGTAAAGGGGGCTATATACTTGCTTATATAGTTCCTTTCCCTACCATCTTTTCCCCCTTTTTCCCTTCCCCATTTATTTGCTTTAATTTGTAAACATCTTGTTTGATAATGTTAGCATGCTAATGACCCCGAATAAAACCAATAGGTTGTGTACTCTCTTCTCCCACATGGCTTTCCTAGATGTCACGTCTAATCATACTGTTTTTGTTATATACAGGTGGTCAAGTATACTAAAACAGAAATCAGTTATAATTATGATGATTCAAGTAATCACACCATAGTAACAAAGAGGGATAAAAGATAGCAAAGTTTGACCGTTATACTTCATGCAAAAGTATTTGCAAATGAACAAATTGAAATTGCCTTGAAGAATCAGACACAAAAAATAATGATTTTGCTTGAAAAACTGTGGCATATAGTGATGAATGTATATAAATCCACTACTTTATAAGCCCACAAAGAGAAAGAGAAAAACTTAGGAAAGAATAAATAAGAATCTTTCATTGAAGTTCATAAAATTATGGAATTTTATCAAGATTTATAATAAATATGAGAGCACTGGTTGTTCATTGTTTTCAATGTAGGAATCATATTATTACACATGAGTGAGCTTGTACACGAGTAAATGCTAAATCAAAAATTAATAGGCATAAGAGTGCTGCATGTGAAAAATTATATATAGACGGCTATAGAGGATGTATTACCCTTTACGGATTTGATTTAATTACTATTTTTAGAGGAACTGAGCTGAAATAATGCGACAAAAGACGATTACGGTGCCTTTGCAGTAAACTAATATCGATTTAATGTCTTGCTCCTAAATTGTAGTCTCGTGAATATTTTTTACGTCGATACCCTCATTCAATAAAGGTATTCAAGTAGAACGCGCGGAGCTCTATCAAGTAAAATACACTTTAAGTGCTTTTATCGGATCCCTTTTCTTGGTAAATTTATTCATTATCGGAGAGAGAGTGAGCTCTTCAACATAGTAGCTCCATTATTTATCGATGGATTGGTAACACCGACATCATTATCCATTGCGGTTTTCATTACATTCTCAAAGCAACGAGGTCGTAATTCCGCACAGCTCCTATGACGAGAGACCGCTCGATATCCATGCATCAAATATTGGCTGGCGGAGGGCTAACTCCATATTTCAACGTTAACGTGAACGAAGAAAATATATCATAAGATCACACCGACGTATAGAGTACTTTCAAACAAGAAAATATCCAGTTCACATCGATTTCCAAGGCGGCTGACGTTATAGCAAGGAAATAACACGATATTCCAAAGATTTCCTCTCGGCTTCCTCCCAAGCTGTTTTATTTCCACCAGACACGTTTTTTTCCTTGATTATTTTCTTTGTTCAAGAATTAAATTGGAAATAATTGGCCCAAGAAAACTCAGAGTACACACTCCTTACTTAACGTCTAAAATTTTTTTAAATTCAAAATCGTTCCAATTATCTCCGAGGATAAGAGTCTCTAAGAACCCGAATTCTTTCGTAAAGACGCTCCCTCGAGATCAAGTTCCATAATAGCTTAAAAGTTCTCAGTGTTATCTTATTCAAACACGGCTTAGCGCATAAATTATTCTTCACTACTTTAAAGCAACGAAATACGGCGTTCCTATTCAAATCACTCCCCGAGAGATGAATAGCTTTATCGTTCTTAAGGTTTCCTTTGTTTGCTACAAATACAGAGAAGAGGAGAGAGTTACTCTTTCCTTGACGTCAATGCGATAAAGGTACCAAAAGACTAGTTAAAAGATACGTTCATAATGATTAACTGTACGCAAAAATTCTGATTACAAACTTATGGTTTCTGTAAGCGTTCTGAATAATCAACGATTCGAAAACGGCGCAGGAGCTGATATGTATTGCATTAAAATTTTTACCCACTAAAATTAATTTTTTTATCAAGAATTTTTTACGCATGCTTGTATTTCTCTATAATATAATATAAGGAATTATAAGATATGTTGGTAATTATGAATCTGTAACAGGGACAGAATCTATATAAAAAGTGTATGTTGTATTATATTCATAGGTAACTATTAGAAAAAGCGGAAGGAAATATTTGCACCAAAAGAGCTTGTGAGCTTTCAACAATTTTATCCTTCAAGCTCTTCATTTATAAGACAGTTTCCTTTCGATTTGTTAAATATATGATAACCACTATTTTCGCCTAAAATTTTCCATTGGAGACAATTCTAACTGAAAATCGAGCGGCCTTTTGAAATTATCGATTACAGAAGATCACACTACGGAACGGATCACGTTTACGGAACAGAGATTTACTAGAAAAGCCTCTAAACGCCACGTACATTTACTTGATTAACAAGCTGACATTTTATAACATTACAACCAGATTGAAAATAGATTTTTCATAATTAGCAATTTAATTATTGAAGAACCTGAGTAACGGTAGTAATATTTAAAGTGCTTAAAATAAGCCCCTACTGGGAATCGAACCTACCTCGCTTCTACAAAAGGCGAACGTGCTACCCATCTGGATATCCAGGAACCCAGAAATCATTGAATAGAACTCATTATCTTACATGCACATATCAGTAAAATTAGAGAGGAATTAATCATGCAAAGAGAACTCATCCTTCGTTTGCATCATCTACGTGGAAATTTTTAGCCGCCGCATGTGAGCTAAAATGAAAGATCTCTCCACAGCATCTGAGGTGAAGCAACGAAAAAATTATCTCATTAAACTTCACGGGAGCAAGTTAAGGAGACAAGAGCAGAATTATATTAATGTATGGTAATTCACTTTTAAAAATCTCCCGCTTTATTTCGGATGAAAACTAGGTCTCCAGTAATTACGGCTCCTTGTCATAAGGAAAATTTCAGCGCCCGAAAATAAAGGAAGGGATCTTGAAGCGGCAATGAAGGTAAATTAATGCTTGCCTGATTTATTTTAAGAGTGAACACAGAACCGAGAAATTTGGGAACGCTTTAAGAAAAAAAGGTTTTTGCTTTTTATCAGCGTGAAGACCCTTAGTCCGTTAGAAATACATGCGATTCAAGAGGTAGTCAGCTGAAACTGAATCATATTGACCCTTATACGCATCAAAAAAGGTTCCTTAATTAGTCTCGCAAGGTCAATATGACCCAAAATTTCTTTGAATTTTAACGATTCTTTCAAATACTGACTCAATTGATTAAACCTATAGAAAATTAAGGACACAGTTTTAGATACCCCTGGACAAACAATTATGAGTTTTTATCCAGTAATTCCTTTAAATATTGATTTAACGAATAAGCAATTAAAAATATTCCAAAATGCAAAATTTGTATAATGTTATTGACCGATACGCTTATTGAAGGAAGTAAAGGATGATCGTTTATTGATTTCTTGCGTATGAATCCTCTCCAAACAATTTAGTAAGCGATTAGTATCTCTGCATCACTATAGCAGCATTTATTAGGAAGCAAGATATATTGGAGGAAGTAGCCTAGGAGCTGATGACGATCCAATGAAAAATAAAGCACGCGTACCTATTACGTAGTCAGTATCAAAAAAGTACACCGTACTACATAAATGAATACATGTTAAAACATGTGGAAAATAATATCTTTCTATTACGATAGCACTCACAAGTAAAGTGTGGAAAAGGTTTTAAAGGAGCTCGACTTCATCATTTTAAGTTTTTCATCTTCTCCACACTACTCACGTGGAATCACAAGATAAGGTAGAGTACATGTATCTATTCAGAAATGTGCGAGTATCCAAGTAGTAAGTTTAAATGTCTTGATTAAGATACATATCTTTCCTAGTTTTATAATGGACACAAGACTGCTGGTTGGAGCTAGTAGACGTCAGGTATTAGGTAGATGTTCGTTCTATTTAATGATTTTTGGCGTTTTAAAGTTAATACCTCTATATAGCTATAGTGTATAATATCTAATACTATTTTAAATGCTCTGTTAAATTCAAAGAAAATATGATATATACGAATTATTGGAATTAAATAATATCATAAATAACATTCAACTTCATTTATTTAAGCAAATTACTTAGGTACTTCCAACCCTTGTCCATTTAGAACTTAATTTCCTTTAACTCGGCAACAAAACTTTCAAAAAATTCGCTTTCCACACCGCTTCAGTTATACATGTGCAATAATCTTCAAAGAGCGACCGTTATCCGATGAAACCTTAAATTTTACAAGTAAAGAAGGGGGAGGAAACACAATACATCATCCCTTTCAAGAATTTCCTCCCGACTTCAAACACAAACTTCGGCATAGATAACTCCCTTTGGATCATAGAACACGACCCTTTGCATCGCATTCCATCCTCCGCGTATTCGTTCGCGATACTATATTCGGAAGGCGGTCCACAAGGGCGGGTCTCCAGACCGCACCGCTGAGAGCTTCTGAGCACGCATACCACCGTCAGAGGCGAACACCGCAGCAGGCTGACGTGCAACCCTTCTCCGCCCACCCACGAGTACATCTCTTCCCCTTTATCAGTTCTCCCCCTTCATTCCTCCGCTGACTTCTGCACACCGGGATTTTCCAGACGTGTGTCGAACCTACTTCTTCCCGACCTGCCATCTACTCGGCACGTATTCAACGAGGGGCGTTTAAGAGCGTGGGACGGCAAGAAGTCCTCTCTCCCGCATTTGACCCGACACGACCCCTTTTTACGCCGTAGCAAACTTACTTTCTTCCCTCCCCATGGATCTACTTTTTTCCCTCCGTAACCTTCAACTGGCCTCTCGTTCCACGCTCGTTATCCCCTCGTTCTGTCACGTTTTTGGCCCCATTCGACGCACACCGTTTTCTCCCTTCAGATGTTTCCTTCAGCGCCCTCTTTCCCGCCCTCTTCTTTTTCTCTCTCCTCACGTCGCTTTCTCCCTCTCATCCTTCTTCACTTTTCCAAATGATTTACGCGTTCCTGAGTGGGAGAAAAGTTGGGTTTATCTTCAGCGCTTCCTTTTCTCTCTTCGGCAGTCTTCTTCTCTCGTAGGGAAAAGACTTTGTAGACTTCCACAATCTTTCATCCTCGTTTCCGTCCCCTTTTCGACGCAGGTTTGCGTTTCACAGATACTATCTTCCCTTCTGAGATTCCTTATTCGCTATTATCCTTGTCCCCTAATGCACTCCTTCTGTTGGACCCTTTTACATTCCTACTCCTTTCAGCGATCGATTCCTTTCATCCACCCCCAGTTTTTAAGCCTTTGGTCCAACTACTTATCTGGCACAAAAGCGTTACTGTATTTTTCCAATAAAATAAGCGCTTAGAGCTGAATACATTATCAAAAACCTGAGGAAACGTTAAATATTCCATTGAATCTATCAAACCTTTACGAAATTGCCAATGAAAATTATTAGATTATAATGTTGTGATATAAAAATGAGTCCTGAAAATTTTAATTCACTGAATTTTAGAGCAATGCCATTAAAAATAAACACTGGTATAGTAAGTAAGAGTACATTGAGGAACTATAGAATAAACCATTGTCTAACATTAAGTAAATTATCGTGGACACCTATCCTCGCTGATTTACTCTTCCCAACCTTTACTTACGTTTCCTGAAAACGGCCAGAGAATGTTTTGTAAGATAGCTCAATTCTTCAAGTTCAGTCCAAGATCAATTCAAAAGTTGTATTCGCAAATTAGAAAAAGAGTAATGAAAGGCCATATAATTTGCTGAAATAATTAATAATTGTTTTGCCATGTAATTTTCTGATAGAATGAATATGGCAAATCGGTGAGCGTTACTTGGGTGCTTCAGGAGGCAGACTAAGAATCTATAGATGAAAGAAGGGTCAAGATTCAATTTGCTTAGAGAGAATACCTTGGTAGAAGATGTAACGGACATTATGCGCCCTTCTAGTTACATAGACCGTTCTCTGACTACGAGAAACATAAGAGAAATAGTTGCTAGAACTGGCCGATCCAAGAATTCGTTTTTTCCGAGAACGATACGTGAAATTAATCGATTGTGAAAGTAGAGTCACTATGCGTTCACCCCCTGCCAAACGCCGAAAGGCGACTTGTAGGGTTCGTACGCAGATGTAGATGTAGGATTGGTCGGAGTGCGTGCTCGAATACGTACAGTTTGTTTCTCAGCCTCTTCAAAATTTTTCATGACCGTTTATTCATAGGGTATTCCCGAGGGCAAACCAATATGTTCTATGCTTATTGCCTTTCCTTTCACTTCCTCCCTGGTTAAAGCTCAGTGCCTTATTAACAAGAAGAGTTCAATGCGCAAACTGGTTTCAGGAAGAAGTTGTCTTTTTGCAATCCTGGAAGACTGTAATAAAGATACCTATCTGGTCTAATTCTAAGCCACACAAAAAGTTTTTCCGTTTTCTCCTTCCTATGAACCAGCGATTTCAGTATAATGTAGCAGGTTCTCATAATCTTATTCACGAGACTCACAAGAGCAATTCCGATCCCTCGCGATATCTTTTCCAGCCATCTTTATCTCGCCCTCTCTGACCCAGTTTCACAGAGATTAAACTATCCTATGGGACGCCATAAGGATGACACGAACAGAACGGAATTCAAGCTTCAAAGATAAAATGTCGACCAAATTATATGCAAATTCATTTTGCGAGAAATTCTGTATACTTTCTCCATCTACTCGGAGAAATACGCACCTTTCTGTTTTAATGAATGCGGAGTACGATATAGTAACTTGAGTTTCATGAAAGGAATCGGAGTAAGTACGAGAACACAGCTAAGATTACATTAATTAAAGTTAGAAGCTATGTCTAAATGCACGTTAATACGGTTGCAAGGCTGTATGTTAATGCTCTTAAACTGCTAAACGCACTGTTTTATTATGAAAAAATTAGCGACACTTACCAATGTTCTCGGAATTGAATTATCCCTCTTCTTCACTCGAAAGATGTCTGCCGTATCTCCCCTCTGAAAAAAAGAAAACAAGAGGATTAACTGTCAGAACCGATTTTAGTTAAAACACTAAAATGTTTGGGTTGGAACCGGTCAACTCTCCTAGTTCTGGTAATGGATCCTTTGATAGTGAGCACGGCTTAATCCGATTTTATGAAAAGCTCCCATTATTTGCAAGAAGGAACAGGTACTTCTGCTCCGAATTACCCGAGTCAAATATTACCGTTCTGCAGATCAAAGGGCCACTTAATATCACCCGCCCATACCATACATAACGTCCTCGCGTGTAAACACTACGAGAGACACTTAAGTCCTCTCCTATCCTACTCTCATTAATTTATTCGATAAACTCTTGATCTCGCGCCAGATAATGTTGTTGTAGCGCTTTTTCTCCGATGGAAAAAAAACGAGCGAGATGTTCCGCTCCACATTTTCCTCGATAAAAACCTAGGAAAGGGGCGAGGCGACTCTCGGTCTTAATATAACCTTCTTCGTCCTATAATTCTTTCCGATACGCGATTGATAAGGGAGAGACAACGACGGGGATGGAATTTTTTCGGTAAAAATAGTCGCGGGGGATCGCCTCCTCATTGGCCTCAAGAGTAAAAAAAAGGTGGAGGCTATTTTAGAGAGGGAGTATGTCACGAGGAGGAATCCTAAGGACGAGCCAAGGGCAAAAGGAATGGGAAAGAGAAAAAGGAGGGAAAATGTGAGAGGAAAACAAGGGAAAAGAGGCAACGTCTCCCGGGACGTAAATCGAGAAGGAAGCCGGTGACGTAGGAAGCTGGACCGTATTGGAATTTAAGAGTGAGACATTTATAAAGGATGGAAAAAGGGCATAAGAGAGTAAAGTAGAGGGTTGAGGACAGGGATTTCAGAATGACGTCGATATAGGTGCATCATTTTTGGGATTCACCTTGTTTAATCTTACCGATTATCTCGGCGAGTTATCATCTCAGTCTTTTAGGTGCATATTTTTCAGTACCTCTAAAATGCACATTATCCTCTATCTTAGAATACTTGATTATTAAAATAATTTTTATATTTTCGAATTAATTTACACTGAATCGCCCTTTTGAAAACTTTGACTGTCTAGAAACTTTCATCCTGTCATATTTTCCTATAAAGGATGGTGAATAAAAAATAACTCTGAACTATTTTAAATATAATATGCATTTTCATACATGGCGAAATGGGGACTTGTGAGACATTTGAAAGCAATTTCCGGTTCCCATTCAAAATATGAAATGATTAATTTCTCACTTCTTATATTTCAATGGTTATATTGACACAACAATAAATTTCAATTCTGAATTTTGTAAATCTGTTGAAATGTGATAATTACAGTGTTTAAAATGCAGTTTTACATATGATACTTTGAAGTATCTTATCTGTCTATTTATTTCCTTTCCATTCCGTGAAACACTTAAATATTTTTAAAACCAACAACCTTAATGGCAACTATCCAATTTGTTTACTGTATTATTTAAATAATGAAATTGGCATGTAGATATTTTAAAATCCTTTTCCACTACTACTTTAATTTTCTCACTTTTTAATTCTTAAATATGACTGTAATATCATAAATAATTCAGTTGATCTCTCTTTCTCTTATTCAGTCAAGTAGTTAAACTGGGGGAATCGTCAAGTTCATGTTCCAAGGATAAATGTCCGCCTTCATTTCCTATTCCCTCACAAAGACCTCTTCATTTTCTGAGTTTCGCTTACTCAAATCAAATTACACTTCTGAGATGAGAAACTGGGTGCGTATCCAACAGGCACATGTTCTTTACTATCCCGTAACCACTTCCTTATTCTCAGATCCTCATTTCTCAGTTATTCCATGCTTTTTATTGTTTATTATAAACCTTCCTCCTCACCTGTCATCTTTATAAGGAGGATTTCTCGGTAAATGTATGTCAGTTGAATTGTAATTCGCTTTAAAGATGTATTCTTGCATATATTTTCCTCTTTACATCAAAGTAAATCATCCCAATTTCAGCAGAATGACTAAATGATCAACACATCTAAAAATTCATTGATGAGTAATTGAAATGAATGATTTTAATTGGTATCACTAATGGCTCAGTAGCTTTTCTTTGTCAATGCTATGAACAAGATTGGGACAGAGGGAAATGTAGATTAATATTTTTATTTTCTGAACCAAAACACAAACAGAACTATTCACTCATGTGCTGTTATCGATATGTTCATGCTTTTAATTTCATTTGATACCAATGCTATTCGTTTGTAAACTTTCGTTTGTCACTGCAGCTTTTTTCATTTTATCACTCCAGACATGAGTTATTCCCGCCAAGGGAGCAATGAAAAAATCAGCTCCCAAGACGAATCTGCAATAGCGAAATGGTCCATCTCTATTCCGATGTTTCCAAATCTCTCTCAACAGTACTACTCCTCCCACTAATGCCTCCCTCCTCTACTGCCACCTTTTGTCTCTCGGCGAGCGAAACGCTGTGTTTTCTTCGCTTTATTTAGTCCCTTAAGACTTTCGGAGTATTACCTTCCGGCTTCGATTTCAACAGGCGTCTTTTAGAAGCTCTTTCCCTCCATCTCCTTTCCCTCTTTTGTCTTGAAACGGTGGTGAAACTGTCCCAAGTCTCGCCATTAATCTCCTATTTTAAGTCCTCCAGCCGTGCGGCGTTTTTATTGGGAAAAGGTTCCCTTTATTTTATCTCTGGCGTCGCCATACCGTTTTCCCAGTGAAGCGAGTATCAGAAGAGACGGAAGGTCAGAGGAATTCTTCTCCATCGCCGTTAAAGTTAACCTTGATCAAGAATATATGGGTTTCATTCCATAAAAATCTCCCCGATATACTAAATCCCTCAAAGGTGCTATTTCAGGGTTTGGATTGATGTCTTGGGACGCTTTTCCTATTGGATTGCGGTTGGAAAGGAAGGCAAATGGAGTTCTTTCTTCAAAGAAGATTGGATTCGATGCATAACTCTTTATTTCAGGACGAAAGTTGAATTTATGAAGACCTAAACGCTCGTTTAAAGAGAAATTTCATTCACGACTAAAATATCGGCTCCTGAACTTTTAACATTTACATTTGTTTCCTGATGGTCGCTTTTAGGCGAGGGAAAAAGACTACATGTAATGTAAATCTGTTTATATAATCTGTTTGAGTATCTTCTTTGGGAAAGGAGACTCGTTCTGGTTTCTATGTTCTTGCATTATCTGGTCTGGTCTTCCGAGAAGTATTACCCCTAAATTATGTTGCAAGTTTAATCTAAACTCTCTTTATTTTTTACCATTCCCATCTTATCGCTTATCTCGATAGCACTAATGGATTTGATATAGATATTCTCAACAAAGCACACCGGTATAAGATGGACCTAATTTAATTCACGAATAAAACGAAAGTCAGCAGGTTCACGTATAATGCATAAACACACAAGAAGGGATGTAAATAGAGCGTAGTAGCATCGCTCACAGACTATTTTTCTCGCTCTACCGAATTTTCTCTCGACTAATCCGCGTTTTTAGGTGTTTATCAGCAAATGTCAGAGACGTAAGTATTCTGTGCTAATTTATTTGTGAGGGTCAGAGCAAGATATTTTAGCGATTCTATTTTTCCAAGTTTATCCCTCAAAGGCAGTAAGAATATTCAATAAATAGTGATTTTCTTTCGCAGAAGCTAACAAATGAGCGTTTGAGTACATTCCATTCCAATAATTGCTCTTCACACCATTTTATAATAGTCCCGGAAAATGTTAATCTTCTGGTTTCTGTTTATCAGTAAATATCGAATAAAAGTTATTTTCTGCTCTTATTCATTTAAATTGAATTTTATCTTTGAAATCCAGTAGAAACGTATTCTTGCATTCAAAGAGATACCTTTGAAACTATAAATTCTGAATGTTGTTCAGACTCTTTTCATAGTTGGAATTTTTGAAACTTTTCTGACCGATTTGTAAACGAACCTTTTGACCTTCCAAATCCTTTGTATGAAAGAATGAGGAATTAAATTTTGTTGATTAAGTCAGGAACAATTTAAATTGGTTTATCTGTAGGCTGGTAAATGCATTTTAATTTATTGATAGCGAGATATTAAAATTTAAGCAAAAGCAACATTATTTTTGTTCTATTTGAGTCAATAAGACATTTCAATATGGAGAAATTCTCCATAAATTCCTAATTCTCACCATAGTCATTCAATATTCTAATCCTTTAACTTTACCTCGGCGAACGTCTTTACTTTCCTTTTTGTAGCCTTTTTTATGCTCCGTGTTCACCGCCAGTACCTTTATCCTCTCGTACCTTTCACCCCATATCTTATGCAGGATCTATAAACTGCTTTAAAGTTTCTCGGTCTTCCATTTCATATGCATCCTCTCCGTAATTTCTAAAATTAAAGCCATTTGTAGCGCACGCTCCTTATTCCGGTAAGAGGAGGAACTGAGAAACACAGGATGGGATGAAGGCATTTACATGTGCCTCTATTACGTCGATGAATTTTACATATCTCCTCTCGAGAAAATTGAGTGACGAAGTCACTCTAAGAATGTGAAAGTCTTTACGTGCCGCCACTGGATTTTCGGAGACCTTTCTCGCCTCTATGCATTTTGCATCCGGCGGAATAGACTAGTAATCTCGTTAAGGTGATCATTTGAATATTATGTACCTCATCAACATTTTTTATTCGTTTTAAAAAGAAGTGATGTACCGTTATGGAACAAACTTTACTAGAATTTGGTACCGTTATAGAATACATTTTATTCTCAGGGTATCCTCCGAAAATCATTCACATTAAGCATTCAAACTGGCTTAGTAACGTTAAGTAACGTTAAAGTAACATCAACTTAAGATATTATTTAAATTTATAATGGTGTTAGATTGACTATTAATTAAGAATTACTATACTCATAACATATGAAAAAGGTATCAATGTAACATTAAAATATTCCTTCGTCTGGTTTTAAGGATTTAGATAATATTTTTAAAAAGAACTTTTAAATACCAAAAATCATCTATGATTATAAGTAACTCAATTCTCTAACTTCAATGGATAGATGAAAACACTATGTGAATATTTGAACTATTATTCACCAGGAATTATGATGAAAAAAATCTTCTTTCTACCTTACCCTATTTTGCCTTATGGAAGAATTTTGAGAGCTCGTCGTACATAGGTAGCATAGTATCTGTTTACTATAGATAATTATATCTAATAAATTTTGGTATTTAATGTTAGTAACTCATGCATTACGTCACAGCAGAGCAGAGTACTGCATGTACTAACTTGACAGACTTTTGCTGCCCTAGGCAGTAGAGATTTTAGCTAAGATTAGTTCAAGAGAAGCTTGTAGTTTTGGAGAAACATTTATTAGACAATAACAGTCTACTAGTTACCGCGTGCGAAAATTTCACAAACGGATTTCTATTTCCTCACCGAAGTACATTTCAACAAACACTCAAATCAGCACAAACGAATACACAAACACTAAAACATACCTTGACATTCTATATTAGCGTCCGTTTTGATATACCTCGCTAGTAGCGATAGATATCGATATCTACACACCCATTAACGAAACTCTAGGGATAAATTCAAACTTTAACTCTAGTTTTAGACCACATAGTGCATTTTTAATTTTTTGGCCAATTTTTAGCTGGAAGCAGGAAACTCACTTTAAAATTGTATGTGATTTACATGCTGTAATGGAGTGTGAAATGAGAGGAGTGCTGGTCACCGAAAACGGAAGTTTAGAAATAATATATAAGGATTTCTCAGTCTTCTTAAAATTCTTCTTCAGTCTTTCAGCTATACTTCTATATTAAATATTATTCGCTATTAATTGAGCCCAAAATCTATTTCTGCACTGGGTAAAAATGTCTCATCGTAGGAAAAATACTCACAAGAAAAAACTTAACCTCGAAGTATTTTATATCCTTCATCCCGAAGAATCGCTACCTTGTTTTCATTTCTTCCGAAGGATTTCGGGCAGTCAACCATTTGTCCTCCGTCGTCCCTTTCTGTCCAAAAACAGGATAAAATATCTCATCCCCTTTCTGTCCCTAGGAATCCACGGGGCGCCCAGTGAGAGAGAGAGACCCTGTTCCACATTTGCGATCGCACCGCCTGACTAATGCTGCCACTCCCTCTGGCACGACACACTCCGAACGAACAGTTGGACCTCTTCCAAACACAGGTGGTCTAAACCAGGCGTTTCCAATAAAATGAGAGCCGTGGCGACGGAAAGAAGCAATCAAGCCGTGGTAAGTATTGGGTTCTACATTCTACCATTTTCCAAACTTCTCTTTGTCTCTTACCGAGTGATAAATAGCTAAACGAATCGCTGAAAGTTTTTCTTAATCGACTCTCTTCAAAGAGTGAACTTAAGGTTGTCACAGTGACTTTTTTGAGAAATGTAAATTAAATCTGGCATGAAATTTTATAGTATAGAGTATCGTATTATATAGTTAAAGAGTAACTAATAGGTAGAGGGTTTTGTCATCCTATTCCAAATTTTTTTGCAGGTATAGGGATACAATTTCCATGCGACTAACACAAAGTTAATTCATTGAATTGTGCGAACAACCTGATTCCACGGTTAAAGAATTTAGGGATTGGAATTTTATAGCTTTAATTAATTTTTTACCAGAAATTCCTCCCTCCATGTCATACCTCCCATTTCTTCCATTCTTTTTTCTCCAGCACATCCAGCCTGTTTTTTGTATATACTCAGAAATAGAGAGCAATATCATGACGATCACAATTTTGCAGAATTTCTGACGTCGTCCAAATAATGTTATTCTAATATTCATCTGCATCAATAATGGATAGAATAATTCTGCGTTTACAAAAACTATAGTGGATTGTATTTCGTAAGTGCCAATGACAGCCTCACCATGGAAAAAAGTTTGAATGAACTAAAGAAAATTACAGTTAGCAGTAATAAAATATTTAAATTACTTTGACCTACTGAAACGGCTACAGCAAACTAGCCTCTACGATCGAGTTTTCAGTAAATAATGAATGCAAAACCGCTCGATGTCCTTAAATAGCCATCGCGAAACTTTTTACTCAATTCATCGGTTCAATCAATACATGATCACGTCAATACATTACAAATTAGATGAATAACTGTGAATTAGTCATTTTCATTTTATGACTATATCCACGTTATTTCATTTGCTATCCGTTGAATTATTTTGTCGTTTTAAAGTACATACATTAACGATCATCAGTTGTTTATCAACCTAATTAATCACAGTATCATTTATATTCTCAAAGTTTATTGAGTGTATGCCGTCGAATAAAATAAACCTTTTATAGCCAATTCAAACAACGTACCTGGAAAATTTGATATTACCTTGATTACATTTTTGAAATTTTACATGAAGTTCAATTAAATCACGCGCAAATTCTACATTACAAGTGAGAACTTGACATTTAATTCTTTACTTCATCAACTTTATAGCCTAAAATAGTTTTTCAATGATAACTCATTTCCTTATTATATACTTATTTATTTTACACCACATGAAAGAAATCAATCTCCTGTTTAATTAGGTGGAAGTGAAAAACAGTTATGCGTAAAATGTGTGTAAAAGCTGCAATGCAAGTGAAATTAACAGTGAAAATTTACCTTTCTATATATCGTCCAACGTCATGAAGAGACCGCGTAAATCTAAATGAACGGTGTATTCCTTACGGTAAAATGGCACACGCTGTTAGTATAGCTCTATGAGAAATTAATTTTGAATGCTGGATTGTATTCTATGCTGAAGGTCATTAAAATCGATTATTGTCAACTCTCTTTTTCTTTGCAAAAATTGCTCGCTCAAAATTCGCGGCATTCTCCCGTAAGTAGTACACAGGAACGTAAGATTCATGTGGTCTCTTTATAACGATGAACGAAGTTCAACATACAAAATGCATTGATAGGTTTCTCAGTATCAGGATATTATATGTAAGTTGGAATCCATTAATTTTCTCTGAAAATTGTTTATTCTATTAAAATTACTCAAGGAAAAAGGCAAATTTTGACTGGACCTGGATTTGACATCAGAAAATTATCATAAAAATAATCAATGAAACTGCTTAAGACAGCAAAATATACGATTAAGATACAGTCTTACTTTATTGCTCACCTCAATCTTGATAGTTACATACTTTTTAAGCCGACTGTTGAAACATTTTTATCGATTAATTTTGATGTCAAGCCTTAATATGAAATTTGAAAATTACTTTTCTTCTCATACATTTCACGAATTATTTTAAGATAAATCATCATGAAATATATTCAGATAATTATAAGATTCAGCCCATTAATACATTTTAAGTAACCTATTTGCTTGTCTAATAGTGCCTATCTAAAATATACATCAACAGATAAATATATGAATTAACAACAATTAAAAGGCGAAAGAAATCCGAATTATGGAAAAGAAGTATTATTTCAAGACTACAGGGAATGCGAAATTGACATTTTACTATTCTAGAAGTTATTTCTCTGTGCATTTTTGATAAAGATAACTGAATCGAGATAAATAATGGTGATGTATTCAAATGCTCTCAATGTAAAGACGCTGTTTTGGATCCTAAATTAATCTACTAGAAATACTAAAATTTAATGACTTGGACAATACATTTACGCTCATGCCTTGAGGCCAAGAATGCTGGCAGCAGTAACGGGGACCTCGCTCTTTCCCAAATATCAAGTCTAAAAACAGAGCTTGAACTTGGATAGTAGGCGATGCTCGTAACCATCATGCATACAGGACCGTGAATCTTTAATTACGTGAATCGCATGAGACGTATGATAAAAAAACTCGCGACTTTGCCATCCTTTTGTCAAAACCCTTGGATTAAAATGAGAAATAACAAGGGAGAACCAAACGAGCGCAAATTCAGGACCTCGTTAAGCCCCTGTAGAGTTTCATTCAAGCACTTGAAATAGTTTCAACGAAGAAGAAAAGACTCTCGCAATGAGTGAAGGGGTTGTAATTATAAGGACTCTGAGAGTCTCTCTCTCTTTTTTTCCGATTTTTTCCTTCATCACATTCGAGCGTGTCTATCCCAACGCCGTGGAAAAGATAATGGAGGAGGGAAAGTTTTTCTTTTTTAAGCGCATTAGAAATACATCGCTTTCTGGAGGTGCGTGTCTGTGTGCGAACGTCACCGACTAATGGCGTGGAAAAAGAGAGGGACAGAGAGAGAGAATCTTTTGACGTATGTGAATAATGGTTTTGGACGAAAACACGGTGTGGAGGAAGACAGGGATGTAACGTCGGAAGCAAGCAGCCGAGTCATTTGTTAATAGGTGCGCACGCCGACGATTGTTTTAGAATATTTCTCGCCTGCTTACGAGCTGAATTTCACGCCAAATTTCTCACAGCGCACGGACGGACCTGACAGATCTCGGAACTATGCGTGTATTCTTGGCACATCACAATAATAATCTCTAGAAGAGTTTTAAAATTACCCTTCGATTTCATTTGAGTTTTTACGCGATAGAGTCGCAGCTAATTGCAATTTTATCTTGGAGGTCGTACTTTGAGTACTCGTATTCGCAGGTAAAGTATATTATTATTTTTTTAAAATAATTAATATTTCAAATAAACTTGGCTTTCTCGTCGGTGAATAGGGAGAACCGAGTAATAAGATTTGTAGTATCCAAAAAGTCTTGTAAATGATTGCGGACTTTCCAAATACGTACCTATTAATAATTTTACACAATTTACATGGATATTATAGAAAGCAAGTTATTTACTCTTTTAATCAATATTCTCCTTCATGTTTTCCTTACAGTAATACCTGTTCTGTTTCAACTACATTTATGAATATTTTCAAACAATCTTCTTTATTCTGTACGCTAAACACGCCTCTTTATTTCAGATATTCATTAATTACACTCGACCAACTTTTCCCTTGCCTACAGTAGCTTCTCATACCCCATCTTGGTAATGCTGCATCTGTCCAATTCCACACCTCCAAACTAATGAAAAGAAACCTAATCCATAGTCTTTTTTTTCTTTCAGTTTCTTTCACTCGAATTTCACTCCGTTGAGATAAAGATGGAGGCAAGCACTTCTACATACATCCATATTAGCCTCTTTCGACTTAACCTCACGTTTAAACACCGATCACATACTAACAAATAACTGCTTCGGTCGCAAAAAGCTAAATACGGCGGCGTGGGGGACGATGCGCTGGCAACTTCACCCACGGTCAATGCCTCCTGGCTAGGCCTTATATCTCAAAGGGTATTCGCTCCATGGGCTTTACTTTATTGGTACCAAATAATATGAGAGCACAAAGAATATATGAAAATTGAAAATCGAATAGAAGGAAAGACTTAATCTTCCGACAGGCAAATTCTTTAACGTAAAATGGCAATATGGAGCCGCTGTTGGAAAAGAAATTCTCCGCTCATCGGCCAGTGAAGGTGCCCATGATAAATAGTCCTCTTTGCTAGATTCATCTCGTCATTTCTTCGAGCCAAAAGAACCATCTTTGGCACTTTATCTTCATGATAAACATTGGCAGAACAAGGAGAATCGACGCCATACAGTAAAACCACGTAAGCGAGAAAGGCAGCACCCCTTGCTTGTCATACCTTCCGTCGCAATTGTTATTGAAAGGCGAAGAACACGCGGGAGGGCATCACACGCCGTTTCAAGGGTGCGTTTCCTGCTTCCTGCAAAAAAGCAGAGGCCTCCCTCGACAAGACGTCCGCGAGTTCTTCAAGTGGGAGCGGCAACTGCACCCCTTTGGCAAACGAAACACGCGGCCATTGTGTTTCGTGCGAGCGACAATGGAGCGCTGCCTTTTCTCGAGAAGGGAAAAAGAAGAGGAGAAAGAGGCAAAGGTCGTGATGAAAGAGGTGTCGAAGAGAGAGGAGGAAAGGAAAGAGGGAATACAAGAGAGGGAGAGGATGATGCGCAGGATTTTAGGGAGAGGAATCCAAGAGGGTTACTTTCCTATTCATTTCCTCCCTTCATTCTAAGGTTTCCAGATCTCCCCTTTGCTTCACGATTCTTTCAGAATGAAAACCGCGCAAAAGTGGGCGTAGAATGCGTGCAGAAAAGAAGCAATAATTCATAAACTTCATAAAATTTCATATCGAAAATGTTATTCAAATACCTGTAGTATTTATCAGGTACGTAGTGAAGAAAATCGCCTCCTCCATTAGATCCTTCATTTTTTCATTCCACACTTGATTTTTACTCAAAAGTTGAAATTGGTAGAGGTTTGACAGAATTTTCACAATGTATTATTTTTATTTACGTAATTAGAGAATTCTAAGTAAAATTCTTGGATTAATCCGTTGATACTTATAACTTAAGTTTACTTTAAAAAGCCATTGAATTTCTTCGATTCTGTATTGTATTAAATCATATTATTTATTATACATTTACAACTATTCGGTTCTTACAATTTATTGAACTATCATCAAAGAACCAAACAATAATAACCGTATATAAAATCACACCTAAAAGGAAGATAAAGCAATAACAAGATTTTTTAATAAATCGCAGTAAAAGGTTAGTTGGGGGAGATTTCATGAAAAGTAATAAAACATAACTAATTTTTGATCAATCATGAGAGAAACAGTAATTTCCACTCAAAAAAGCTTCTTTGATTACTTCGAATAAACTTATTCATACTAATATATTTTCAAGCACGGTATAATAGAAGGCTCGAAAAACGCTCCAATCGTCGATATTTTGGTGACTGTCGGGCGTAAATTCCTTGAAAGGATCACTGAAGCTGCGGGTTACCAGCTTTCTGAGAAGGGCCCAACGCATATTTCGGAGACGTCTCCATTCTCAAAGGGAGGTTGTATGCTTAATGAAAAGAAACTGTAGAGTATGTGATATTTAACTGTTTGTCGTGGGAGGGCAATTAGAGAGTTTCTCGAACCTCTTATTCATTAACAGCCGAGTTCCATTTTCTTTTCTTTCACGGTATAGCGGTCTTTGAAGTTCAAAAAATTAATTTCCACCAAATATCTGGGGGCTATATTTAACGAGTCACAGAAGGAAAAATTAATCTTTTTCGAATTTTCATTTGTGTTTCGAGTGTCTTGAATTGTGTAGTGATTACAATTACTTATCACAGCCACAGTTTCATTAGTCATAAGGCTACTTGTAGAATGGCTTATTCGGAAATAAAAACAAAATATGCCCCTTTAGTCCTTTGGGAGTTCTAATTTGTATATCTCAAACGTTGGAATTAAATCGTGGACACTAAACAGCTCTTTCCTGATTGTAATAGCTGAGGGTGTACCTCTCTAGCCGTGGTGTCCTCTCTCTGACCGCGGGCCTCATCTATCCCTTTTTCATAGAAGTAGTAAGGGAAGCAGTTTTTGCATTTCATGCAAGTTTTTATCTTCCAGATCAGCGGTTCCTAAAATTTTCTATGTTGAAGACCCTTACTTTTTAATTCGCAGATTCCCAAATAATCGTACTTTCACATACGTGTTGTGGTTTTATTTACATTTCAAGTACTAATTAGTGGATTCAATTTATTACGAAAACTTTGGTATTAAAATCTTCAGTCAATTTCATTAACCGTAAAATAAAACGAAATTACAGAAAATGGCGAGGTTGAACACAAGATTAATTAGGAGAAACATTTATACTCACTGTCCCATCCGGATTAATGAAGTGTATTTGCTCTAAATATTGCATAGAAAATCGATCGAATATAATTTAGATAATTTTAATAGATACCAGAGCCTTAGGTGTCAGCTAAGGTATTTCGGTATTGTTGGCACCGATAATACAGAATGCGTTTTGTGTTCAGAAAATACAGAAATACATTAAAGCACTCATTTATCTTAGAATGGTGACGTGTGTTATTACGATTATATTACGATAGCGTAATACAAATATAAGAAAAATGAAGTGACATATTAATACTAAGGAAAGGATATAGAACAAAAATTAATAACCGTTCAAGTAGCCGTCCGCAGAACCTAGTTTAGGAATCACTAGGTATCAATAATTGAAATAAAAACCAAATTTTCGCTCATGTTATTGCTATAAAACGAAAACAACCGTTTTTGATGATTCCTTATTCATTAAAAATAAATGGAAGTGCATCATCTACGGCTCTCGAAGACTTAACATGCGCAAATGCGATTACACTCGAATAAAAGGCTTGGACACCCCAAGTTTATCGAAGGGAATCCATCGCATATATTTAACTGCATCCCAATCCTTCAGAAAGCCCAAAAATGCAGACAATCCAAGCAGGGGGACACCGGAGCGGTAGAGGGGGAAACAACGCAGTCCTCCCGCGTTATTTTTATTTAAAAACAAAACACTCGCGCATACGAAATGAAGTCAGCGGAAATCTTTGGAGGGATGAGAGAGGGTCATTGTCAAAGGAAAGAATAGCAGTGTCGTCGAGGAGGGCTGGTGCGTCTGCTGGGGGGCAACGGGGGGGCGGGGAGGCACTCGAGCAATGGGAAGGAAATTTGGAGAGACGAGGGGGATGCTCGAGGGAAGGGAGAGACATGGGGGAGGATCCACTGGGAGAAGGGGGAGAAAAAGCTTTGTTGATGCTTGGAACCAAATGGGTAAAGGTGGGATGGATGCCTTCATTTCATGTGCTAACGACTTGGACCATGTCTTGTTTTTTCCTCTCCCTCTCCTCATATTCATCTTCCTTCACACTCTCACTCAATATTCCTCTCTCCTCTCCTCCCTCGGTTTCTTTCTTTCATCAGCGTCACTCCCCTTTCAGCCCTTCATTACCTCGCGTTTCCCTCCTTTATTTAATATTGCCAGCTCTCTTATCTTTCCATCTATTTCTTGTTATCCCGTGTTTCCAAGCCTTTCTGTCGCATAATCACAATTTATGCTCGCCGCGTCCGTAATCCGCCCGCTTCCTTATGTTATCTTCCCGGAGTAATGATACGTGATAATGCGTTCCATTCCAGGTAATAACAGGAAGGCCTGGCGTGTACATTTTTGAGGAGAAGGAACCCTAATAAGAGCTTGATGCATCTCAATTTGCGCTACTCTCGGAATTTTTGCGCACGAAATGAAACACGATTCTCCCCTCGCGATTGTTTATGAATGTAACCTGGATACTGAAACTTCGCTAAGTTAAACAACAAAAACCATCCCCTTTTTCTTACGCTCTCAAATGTATGTTCTCCATCCAGAGAAATACAGAATTGAAATAAAAACTAATTCCAATTCCATTGGTTAGAATACTCTGCGGCGTCTAATTTAGACGAATGCATCATAATCATTGGCCAAAATTATTTATTTCTTTAATAACCGAGTTTCTTGTAGAATTCAATATGCTTTCGTAGAAGATCTTCCTCAAAATTATATCAAAATTATAGTCCCCATGGAATTTGTTATTAGTTCCCATTCATTCCCCATCTCCGTTGATGACTTTATTGACTACTTCAGTGCGTATGGTATAGTTTACGAATGCGTCAAAACAATTCTTAACGCACAAAATCTGCATGCATCGTTCATGATAATAAATATCTCATTCTGTTCGGTAATATCTGCTTAGTGAGTGAGGAAAAATTTGGAGAAGAAACTATCTTTGTGAATAAATGTTGCTACTGATTATAAAATAGAATTTTCATCTCCTTGTAGAAAATTCTAAAACTATAACGTATTGTTCAATACGTTCATCCTGCCAATGGTTAACAATGATTAAAGAGTCTGATTCCGATGAAAGTCGGGATATTTTACATCTTTGCAAACAGAAACTTTTTTCATATTGTAAAAGTTCTGCTCTGGAATGACTCTCAGTAAATCTTACTCGGCATTCTGCATAATTTCTAATTCTTGTTTGTACTTTCAAGGATGACACCGATGCGTCACTCGGCATATTCACCAGCAGTTTTATAAAGGAAAAAGACACCCAATAAACTCAGCAGCCCCTCTTCCGGCCAGATCCATTCAGAGAGTGAATAAAGAAGTCTGAAAATTAAAGTATAACTGAGTGGACTAAATAACACCCAAATATCTCCCGGCCCAAATGTATCTCTGGTTCCCCTTGGGGAAATACGTGTTAGGTAAGAAAGGGGAAGATGGCGTTTTGATATTTTTTCTACTGCCTACCCATCCTTCATACCCTTCCAGTTTTCTCTAAATTGGAATCCTGAGACCAAAGCTTATCCAATTAAATTTACGGCTGGCAGTCTTTATCACGCGTTTCTCTCTCTCATGGTGAAGCACAGGGGATGCCAACACAACCAAATTCTCCGCAAATTCCTGATGGTAGCCCTCGGCGTTGTCTCATTCGTACACCGGGGTTGCACTTTGGAATTCCTTCGAAGAGGATGTCTTTCACCAAAAGAGAGAATTCATAATATTTTGGGAATATGTACAAAAAGATACAACTGTAACTCTTTTCTTAAACGTTTGTCTACTTTTCTCATTTTGCGTCCTTTTCATACCAACAATACAGTTCATAATTTTATAATTTCTCAATATAAGATGGTTTCATCTGGCTACAATATATTGACGGTTTTGTTTTCGAACTCGTTTTCGTTTTTACCATTTCTCGCATATATGGCTCAAAGTCCAAACGCAGAACATGGTTCAGTATAAGTTAGTACTAGATTAATTCTTCCCCATATTTACTAGGTTGTTTCTTTCATGAAAGTTGAAAAGTATTGATATTACTGTGATCCCTTTGTACTTTATTGTAAGGATAGATTCCTCCTCGTGGTCGTTCGTTTTGAATATTCTTACTTATTATTACTTTGCATTTGATTCATCTCGCCGATAAGGAAGCAAGCAGTTTACAAAACACGTACTGCAGTTCTCACCAACTCCTTCCTACTCCATTTACCTGCGACATTTTCCGGATCACGGAAGCATTTAAATGACAATCAAGTACCGAAAGAAACGGAGAACTTGTACGACTTGGGTAGCAATGAGTTGGAAATTTCCCGCATAGAAAATGAGGTGATATCCATGCATTTTCCTCACGCAAAGAAGTTATTATGAGATTCAAATGATAATGCTGACGGATACTTTGACTAAATGAACTCTACGAGCAAATAAGGAGAGCACCTCTTGGTAAATTCATACGCTAAAAACTTTTCGAAGACGGTGTAAACGGACGTGACAACTATCGACGTATCTGGAAGTTGAGCATAGATTATCCAACCTAGAACAATTACTTTATTAACCAGGTTTTCCTCTTCACAACAACAGTTAAATGCCTTAATTAAAGAGCTACAACCCAAAAACCAACCTCACTTCCTTTACCTGGGTTCGAGTCTCAGTCACGGAGACGCTTTAACTTCGCCTTGTTTTTGAAATTCGGGTGCAGGTCTTGGTATGAAAAGTTACCAATAATGTTGTATCTACTTATATCAAATATCATTCTTCCATTATACGGTGCTTCTGTTCCGATATACTGTCTTTAATTTAATCTTCATGGCTAAGGAAGAAGAGCATGAAGAAAAATTCTTTAGCGCATGTGAAGAAGATCAATCAGAGATGAGTAAATTAACAAAACAAGAAACAAAACATATTAACTCGGCAGTTCTTTATCTAATATTATCTATCTAATATTATCTCCCTAGACTATCTCCCTAATCTATCTAATATTATCTCCCTAGTGTTTCACGAGAAATCGATCACTCTTAATTGTAGTACTACCTGTTGTATACCTGCTGCTTTTTTTCTACCCTGAATCAACCCCATTGAATTTAAATTATATTGCTAGTAGTATATTCGAAATCGAGAGTTGATTAAAGGACGATAACAAAATGTAAATAAAAATTTACTGATGCAGTATTAAGAAGGGTAAAAAATACTATAATCGGCGACACAGATTTAAGAAAAATCTTTTTCTCATGTGACCCAATAGAGATAATGAAAGCTTCTTAGTCTACGGAGGATACTTTGATTAATAGCATAATACAACCTTAATACCTCTCCACCAGTGGCCTAATGTATGCCGAATTTCTTGTCTCTCCTCCTCAGCCGTGATAATAACTTTAAAGAGCTACTGGCTGCCCCGAGCGAAAATTTCGCAGACAAACACTGATGCTCTATTTTCCTACCTTAATAAATTTCAAAAAACACTCCATTTACTACACACGAACCAACAAACATTAAAAAGTACCTAGGAAATCTACCATTATATTCTGTATCAGTGTCCGTTTCCATATACCACATTTGTATCTACAAATATCGATATCTACGCAACCAGGAACGAATCTCTATGGGCAAACTCAAACTTTAAACCGATTTTCAGACAAAACAGCGTATTTGTCATTTGCTGATCTGTTTTAAGCAGGAAGCGAGAAACTTTCTCTTTAAAATGGCAAGTCATTTATATTTTTTGATGGGGCGTGAAGAAGAAAAAGCGCTGGTCACTGAAAACGGATGTTTAGAAATAACATATAAAGATAATCATCCGTTTCCTATCTGATAAATTTTTGGCCTTAAGAATCCTCCGAAACTCTCAAGTTGGCAACCGTGAGCAAGGAAACGCGGCGAATGAAGTGATCCCAGCGAGAACGTGGGTGATATCGCTCCCCCTCTGCCCATCCTCAAAGTTCTCATAACTACCGTATTCATCAGCCCCTCCTCTTTTTTCACCTCATCCGAGACGGCGAAGATTCATGGGAGATAATACCCCGAGAAGGATGAAGAAGTGGGGTCGGAGAGTGTGAAAGCCAAAGTGGAAGTTAAAGTGGCGCTGAAATGGATACGCCGAAGATCTGGAATTCCTTCTTTTTTCAGGTCGTTAAGTAGCGTTGCTAATTACCCCCTAGGCGAGGTTAAATATTGAGACGATGTCTCAATCCCGTTAGAAAGGGAATGCGCCCGAAATTCTTCTCGCAGCCTCTCCAATAATCTCGTTTGACATCCCGAAAAAAGGAGGCTTTAATCCCGGCCGACCATCAGGTTTCGGACGGCTTTTAATGATTTCGGGTGGGAATTGATTGCCCCCTTCGTCACGCTTTCCTTGCTTCGGATTTAAATTGGAGCGGTGAGTTATGGCCGTCCTTATTCCGGATTACGTAATGACCTTAATTCCGAATCTCCTTTTCCGAGTGAGACGAAAAACAGCCGCCTGGAATGAGAGGTGTTGTTCAGGGATTACCGGCTCCTTTGTGCCGCGTATTTTGCTTGCGGATAATTAACGACGCCCCGAACTGGAGATGTAATCTTTGTAGATTAAAAAACTGAGAGTCGAACAAAGAGGATTTCGAAAGCCATAGGTAGCTGTTTCCGGAGCGGTTGTCAAGAGGAGCAAATTACCGGGGAATGATGAATATTCGTGGATGAAAACGGTAGTTTCCATATTTGAGGAAGATACCTTTCACTAATAGAGGTATCTTCTCCATGTACCGCTCAATGATTATTGCTCAAAACCAATGCTATCTGAGAAAATTACGCTTACTTCTATCAGATTAAGTAACCTGAGATGCCGTATGGTGAGGTGGGCAATGTGTTCAATTTCAGTGAAAGCAGTCCTGGCTTCGATTCCCGGTGGGAACCCACGAGTGAAATGAACTAAGCTGTGGAAGCACTTTTGAGAATATTACTTCTATGCTAATATGTGCTATAGAAAGCTCAAGAAAGAGCCACACCTAAATACAAATTAGAAATTCTGCGTCAAATTCTGAAACAAACAGCGGTTTAAGACTTAAAAATTGACTTAAAAAAACTTTAAATACCAAAATAACCATATAATTGAAAACGCAAACTATTGAGGAATTACAATAAGATTAAACTTCTTTAAATTAAAATTCTTATGCATTTAATTTGGTTTAGAGATACAGGGAAAACAGGAAATTTGTCACATAGGAATATGTAATTAGTGTAAGTTGTAACTCAAGCCTATTGGACTTGCCCTTTGCACTTTCTCTACGCATCTTGCTGACGAATCTTGCAGCGAATACTAAAAGGACTGTTTTATGAAAGGGGAAACTTGCTTTGGAAAATTTACCACAATATTTAGATAAAGCACGCAGTATTCTCACGGTGCTAATTACGTCAAATTATCGCTAATATTTAGCTTTAATACGCAGTAGAGTTTCACGTTACTGATTCGGTCGAATCACCACCCACTTTCCATTTCTGTCAAAACGTCCGCGTTGAGCTCTCTGTATATCGGCAGCTATTTACATTCGTCGCATCCAAATCGCGACACGGAGCTTACATTTTAATCTCAAGGGAGCGCTCGCTCCACATTAAACGCCCACTCGTAAAATTCCCGCTCGAGAAAGGAATCCGTGCCCTACTTGTAAGCATTATTATAATAATTCGCCCAATTTCATCTCCGACTAATCAGACGGGCTCTCGAAATTCGACAATCACGGCAATTTATTCTCATCCCGTTGATTAAGCGCGAAAAAAACGGATCCAATTAACGCTTCCTTCCGTCGCTAATGTCAACAACGCACCTTTTCGAGCGAAGGCGACAGGTGAGGAGCCTGATTAACTGCTTGATTTCCTGCGTGATAGATATGAAAACATCGCTCTAAATCGAAATCATCTCACAAAAAGAAAAAGATTTCCGAGGATTTCCCAAACGAGAGGTGCGAATTAAATCCTTCCGTACTCTCCCGGTCGTCGACAAACACGGGAAGGTGGCGTCTTGTTTACCCGGTCGCAGAATAAGAAGATCCCTGCGTCTCTGCAAGAAGTTGCCCGGAAAGGGGGTTTTGCTTCGTCACTTTTCCCCAAGTTATTCCCATTAATTCTGCTCCGAGAGCGGCAGGATCTGCGAAATTGCTCGCTTTTTTTAGTTCAAGGCTCCCCGCAAGCGGAGAAAGGAGGAAGTTTCTTTGCCCCAGATTTTTAGTAATTTTGAAAATGTTCCGCAATATAGAGGTCGTGTTTACATTTTTTCCCCGTCCGCAGCGAGAGCACTCAAAAGTTTTGCGGAACTAAGTTGGCAGTAATTGCTCATGTTAAGTACGAAGTTGCTTGTCGATGGAAGAAGTGGTCGAAATGGAGTTTTCGTATCCATGAATATATGTCGCGCAAGGGGTCAAGGTATTGATCGAGTAGTTTTCGATTCGATGAGGAACTCGAGATGAGGAACTTGAGCGATGTGGTGAAAATGAATGTGCCCTTGTGTGCGACGTTAAAAATTTCACATATTACAGTGGAACTATATTTTCGAAGCACTCTCATTGATGCAATCGTGAGAAAAAGGGAATTTCTGGCAGTAAATTTCGTTTCCCCGTTAAATAGTTGCATCTCAATAATACTGAGAGTAGTTTCACGATTGTTAGATTTAGTAATATCTTAGATTCTACTGTGATTTAAATTTACGCAGTGAGGAAAAGTGGGGATAAAACAACACTTTACGTAATAATTTATATGTTGGTAAGTGGAAATATGTGAAGTGTCATTTTATTCCTAATTTTCTACGTCCTGGACTTACACTCGGTAAAAGGTTACACAATCGATTTTTTTCGCATAATTACCTTGTCAGCCGTCAGTGGTACCGGAAATAGATGTTGGTGCATTATTACCAACATCCCTTTCTATCTTCTCTAATTCTTTGAAGAAAAAAGAACCGAATAAAGCGTTAATTTAGATTATTTCTTTTTAATGCTATGAGAATTTATCTTTGAGTTAGCACTACATTTCTTCATCATGTAAAACTTAAAGAGAGCCAATGCATCAATAATAATTATCCATTCAAATGGATTAATTCAAGTCAATGTACAATAACAAGTATGTTAAAGGTTCATCAGGCATCAGGAATAAGTTTCATAAGAAAACTGAATGGATTTTTTAAATTTTCGCAGCCAACTTAAAAATTTGTCACTCAGCAAAGAATTATTGCTTTCTAAGAGGGAACAGGTGCTACATTTGTGGTGAGCAATCAGTCTCTCGATTTAATCCTTCTGTTAAATTCTTCGACGATAAGGAATCCAGGTAATCTGCCAACATAATTGTTAATTTAGGTATTTGGATACATTCCCGGCCCATGAGATATAAAGGTTCAGTTGACATTCAATTTAAAAAAGATAATTTAGGAAATTCTATATTCTCAACACTCAGGAATAAGAGATGTGTAATATATGTATAGGTGTGTATGATAATATGATAATATATATGTATGATAATAGTAAATATAATTAGATAGAAACATTACTCGATGTAATTAGCCTTTTATATGAGATTAATTTTAGATTTTCACTAACGGAAGTATCCGTAATTGTATTTTGAATTGTATTTCGGAGTATTATCATTGAATATATCTTGAAGTATATCAGTGCCCTAGAATAACTTCAATATTGACTCATGATGTTCTAAAATGTAAGATTATCTATGCAGTATTTCTTGAAATTTTCGTCTAAGACAATAAATTCTAAGCTTATTTTTCATAAATATTATGAAAGCTTATGCTTCTCTTTAAGTATTAAGTTAGTTTAAGCTGCAAAGGAAACTTAAGTTATTTGGATTTCGTCGAAGCTTATGTTCCTCCAAGTTAGGAGAAAAAGAATATTCAATGAGGAAATGATAGTTCTTTTATTCTAGATAAAAGAGAATCCTTCCAATGCTAAAAGGTAGTGCATTTGATATGCATAAGGAGGGACAGAATGCCTCCATTATCTATCGTGGATTCAGTAATGTTTTTGTAGCGTGACTCACGAGCAGCCGTAGAGGCCGAGAGCACCTTTTCAGCGAGGAAACGGCGGAGGAAATTTAAAATCCGCTGATTTCAATTTCGCGCCTTTGTTCAAAGCATATCTAGTAGGCCATCACTCATGTCAAATCCACTTCCTCGTTTCTCATCCTTCCTCAACCTCATTTCCCGCCACTTCTTCCCCAACCTATTAACGGGAGGACATCGTCCTCCTTAGCTTCTTTTCATTCCGTCGCCATTCTCTTAATTAATAGGTCGGTCTCACTCCCCGATGAATTTCCCCTTCAAAATCCTTTCAGTCTAGGCTTTTCCCACTTTCTCCTCCTCTCGCGCGAATAGACTTTCTCTTTCCTTTCTCTCTCCATAAGAAAAGCCGTCATAACTCCCAGGTCGTATCTCTGCCATGGAATGCATTCTTCATTATCAAACTAGCAGTCTCCTCCCAGTCTGTGAGCCCCTAAATACACGCAACCCAACTTACAGTAGGTCGCCGACTCCCAGTGCTCGGCTTCCTTTCTTTCCCCGTCTTTGTTCTCTCATCTCCCATTCGTGAATCCCTCCGGATTTAATCATTTCTGTTTCCGCGAGTCGAATCCCGGGGAAGTAATGCCGCGCAAGGATTGCAAAGATTGTTCCGAGCAAGGGATTTGGGAGGCACCTTATCTCCGACTTCAACTAAAGTTATTTCCTTTTAAAGAATGAGAACACTTGGTATCATAATCTGAACGATTAATTCAAAGGGTAGACATCTTCTTGTTTAATATTTTTTCTTTAAACGAGCTCGTTTTATTCCACAAGGTTATACTAGATAACGCTGAATATAAAAGCTATTTCATACATGGTTAAATGTGATGAAAAAGCAACGGAAAGATAACGGAAATTCAAATCCCAAGAAACGACTTTCAAAGAGGTGAAATTCACTTAGAACATAACTTTTTCTAACTAAAAAATGATCTTAAAGTATGCAAAATTAAATATCGCGGTATCGAGGCACTGATATACAATTAGTAATGGCCGTTTCGAGGTATTTTGCTACCTTATTTGTAATGTTAATTCTTAATAAACTGTAATTTTTCATCCCAACCCATATTAAACATAATCAAAATACCTGGAAGGGATAAGGTCTTGCTGTTACAAAAAACTTCTTTTTTCTAATGCAGCATCTTTGGTCCAAAAGTGATTGCTTAAATGTTCCTTATGGTGCCCTTTCGAAATTCGCCCGGGGCGATTGTCTACCTGCCGCACTCATTGGCACAGCTTTATATTTAATAACCTTTAATTAGGGAACTTCATTATCAGAGGAATTTGAGACCATTCAATCTTTTCACCCAGCAAATATTTTAGAATCTCTCCATAGAATTTTCAAAATAGAAAATATACACCCACTGAAGAATCCGACATAAACACAGCGCAGAAAAGCTGCGTAACCTGCCGACGATATATAATTTAAAGCTGAAATATAGGGCCGCTGAATTTCTTTCTCATCAAATTTTATTTTGTAATGAAATCAGAATAGTTTTAATGCGGAGATATTCACTGATGTATCATACTTCTGTTACAGTAGGGGTATCGTATACCTTATCAATGCTGCTTGAAAATGATGACTAACCTGCAGAATATTATTTGCGATTAGGAGGGTAATATCATACCACAGTGACGTTCAATATTCTGCTAACTTAATTAGGATTAATTTATAAAATAGCCCGTGGGAATCATCATAGCGTATTAAGAACGCAAAAATTGCTAACTCCTACACCTCCGCATTTTCGCTGAAGATCAAATTTTGCTTTTAAGTTACGGATTTAGACTATAAGCTGAAACCTCCTTGATGTTCAAGTGAGCGTATCTAATGAAATTCACATAGATAATCAAATTGAGGCTTATTACTGTTACAGAAATATTAATTATACTTTCGAGATAAATCAAAATGGTGGAAATGTAGTTCAAATCTTATTTCCTTTAAAAGGTGAATAGTAAAAGTAATCCGGGAGTTGGGTATGAGAAACTTAACGGGACGTCGGTCGGTTCAATCTGTCATTCCGCTTTCATTGAAATTTCAATAAATTTCCAAATAATTGGGTATTTGCTGCAGATTCTAATATCAAAGGAAATGAAAGACAGAGAAAATCGGGACGAATTTTCTTCTAAAAGGCCGAAAGTAATTCCGTTATGAATAACTATATAATAAGGGAATAGATTGATACGTGGGATATTAGAACCAACATGTCTAGAGAAGATGGACTATCAAGAACAATAATTAAAATAAATCCGAAAAATAATGCATGGAATAATGTGATCTCAGCTGTGACATTTATGGAAATGTTGAACTATTAAAATCTTTTTGTAAATAAGTGAATTCTTTCATAACAAATACACTCAAAAAATGAAAATAACTTCCACTTGCGTCGGATTCCATTCCTACTATATCCATCATGTTGAAATCCATTAATGCCTTCGTTAAAAGATGTAATTCCCTCTCGTGCGATTATTTCATTGTAATTTTGTTAAGGGATTAAATATCAAATTAAAAATTTCGCTTCATTCGAATTCACCGAGCAAAGTGTTACAACGCCGCAAAAAACGAGAGATTTTCAATTATTCCTTTGAAAATATCCACACGGAACACGGCTTTGTTTTATTTTCGTTCATTCCCTTTTAATTTAGCATTGAAACCGTTCACCAGTTTTCATTAAACTTGTAGGCTTCAGGTCTCTCAAAGCTTTATTTATTCAATCCGACACGATATTTTCCTTTAAACAGCAATTTGGTAACGCATTTTCCAAACCGGCGTCGGCGGAATATTTCTTTACTTGCGCTAAATTCTAAATTATATTTCGGTACCTCTTGAAATACCCGTAGAATGTATTTGCCGAAAAAATTAGCGAGAAAATTACCAAACTTTTTTCCTCGTACATTTGCTTTCTCAAACTCCGCGCTTTTAATATTCATTCCTCAAATTTCCCAGAATCTCTGCAAGTGATTACTTATTTATCACTGCAGTCACAATATTTAACTTACTCTGATGGAATTTCTCGTCCATTTCGGGATAAAAAGCTAACGTTCATAACGCCCAATAACGGATGTTGGCGAGAAAATATTGATGAAATTCAGACAATGAAAATTATCATCTACCAACAAATTTTATTAAGTCTCTCAAATTCCGATTTTTAATTACATCCATCGCAAACAATTTTCGTTTAACGGAAAGGGCGACTTCCTCTCCTGAATTTCCCTGGAAATACATACTAAGTTTATATTTCTGCGTAGGATAATCAATTCCCGTACGATTACGGGAAATGTTTCGCGTGTACAACTTGCAATCAGCTTTATTTTCTCGGCTATTTAACTACATCCCGTTTTCTGCGAATCTGCTTCTCGTATTCGTAGAATTGTTTTATCTTCCAACATCAAATATTCGCAAACATGGCTTTGAGTATCCCTAACTCTCTGACAATGTTTTGAAGTCGTAAGTCTGATTTTTATCACAGTATTATTTTTTGTACATCATGCCTATTATTAATCAAGCAAGACTTCCATATACACATTTATTCACTTTTAGTGTTAGTGAAATGAAGTGTGTTCTTATTCATCTCTTTCATTTTGTTATTCTCTAATTTCCAATGAGAAGATTTTGTGTTGCTTCTTCAACTTGAAAAAGATTAATTATTTAGACTTATTAGTTTACATTTAAACCTAAATAATACCCATATGTGGACTTTGTCCAGTTGCACGGCTAACTGACGTGGTTACATTAAATTTTAACCGAAATCGAAGTGAAAAGGAAAGTGTGGTTGAAAGTAATCAAGTAAGTTCTATTAATTGACTGAATGAGTAGAGAATTCGAACTTTCTTAGGCCAAGAATTAAGGATATTCGCTTGTTTATTCCAAAGTTTTCATATACGACCATCGACGTGGAAAGGTTGTCTTAAACCTGCAATTCCTGAACTTATAACTCAAGTCCTGCGAATAATTTCATTCTTCAAATGAACTATGATTCCTAAAGAGTAGGTACGATTGTAAAGGTCCGGCGATAGGTGTCCGGCAACGGTTAAATATTGTAATTCAATTTTGTATTCTCCTTGAAGTCCGTTCCTGTAAAGAATCTGCAACATGAGCGCCATTAATTGGAAGTAAAAAGATACTGAGATTTACTAATTTACCCTCCGAAACCGCAAGGAATTTTTCAATGAAAAAATCCTCATTTGACGTCCAACCCGAACCGATGAATAAAGTTTATTATTTTCTTTTTAGATAATTGTTTCACAAGTAAAATTTTCAACCGTATTTACAAACTACTGATTGGAAAAAATAATCCACAATGATCATTACTGTTGATTTTTAACCTTATAAATTCCTCTTGAATCGTGGTTCATCGTAATGATATATCGATGTACGGCGTACGTAAGCGCATGGATTCATTTCTCCGTTAGCCGAGGGAACCACTTATTGTCGAGAGCATCCTCGCCAGAAACAAAACAGAAAAACTTGAGTTTTTCCTTGAAAAGGACAGATCCACTGGCTCACTCTTCGGTCCACCGAGCTTTCATTTTCTCCCGTCGATTTTCATGAAATACCTCGCTTTCCCATCAGCCATCGTCCAGTAAGCATCCTTTATCCGCGATCATCCTTCAGCCAGCTATTCGAAAAGTGAAAGTAAGCGCTACTACTCTTTTTATCAGTTAGGTGGTCGGGAGAAGAATCGTCAAATGATACAACGCAAAAATAGAAATCTTTGTGTGGTCCCGAGCGGGAGTCTCGGGAAGGACTATGAACTCTGACCTCATCTTCCCCTTCACATACGCCCCCTTTCCGAGGAACCAGCCCCTAATCATTCCGTTCCTTCGAACCCATTCTCTCTTGAACCTTTCGGTAAATCTAAACTTGATTTTCGTCCCGTTAAATCAAGGGATAAGTTAACATCTTTGCTAGTGATGGATGTAATTTAGAGGGGGTGTCAATCAATCCAGTAGTTGAAGATAAGGGATTACGATGGTTATTATACCTACTTTACTATTGGAAAACTGAAATTCCGTGTTCGCCGCAATATGAATGTATAGTCTTCTCAATCTATTCAATAAATTCATAGCTAGATCTCAGAGAGGCATGTAAACGGCCGAAATCATATTCCAGATACATCATAAGCTACTCAATATTAATCATCATAATCGCTTTCGTAGACTGCCGAATGAATTGGAAAAAGTCATCATTTTCAACAATCATGTATTGAATACTTCATTACTACATAGTTAGTGCTATCATCAAGTACTAGATAGTAATTTGATAGCAACTTTTAACAATGCCCAATCATTTTCAGTAGGTTATTTACAAAACAGAATTGATCATTATTCAAAGAAACGAAAGCTAATTATTTCCCTGAATAATTATTGATAACACTAAAAATTATCTTTTTTAGTTTAATTTATTTTCAATTTTCTGCAACAAGTAAATTATTTCATTTCTTCAAGAAAGAAAATCCCATCGATGATGAGTGATGTGAAACTGCAAATTATGTTTGCCAAAGAAATCAAACAACAGGGTTTGATTCTCCTTTATGTGTTGGAGGTACAGAGAATATATCTCATAATCAGTATAGTTAAGTAGTATGTAACGTAAATGTAAAAGGTTCATTTCATGAAATTATGATTAAAATATATTTAAAACGGATTTCAGTCAGCTCTAATTTAGGTTTTTTGTTTAAAGCTTTGACTATGCCCGAAAGATTGATACTGTAAATTGAGATAATTTGATATGATTGATGTCACATTTCAGAGCATATGTATTTAATAAGAAGAACGAAACTCGCGTTGATTATTAATTCAATTATTTAAAAATATCAGAGTTTACTTCTAAATTTGAGAAAAATCAATCATAATTACTCGACATTTCATGAAATACTTGCAAGCTCTTATAATAGGAATAATATATCAGTAGATATGTTATTCCTATTATATAATTAGTAATCAAACTGTGTGTTTGCTCGGAAATTTTCGCAGAAATCATCCTAAAGCAGCGCTATCCGTTAATAAATCAAAACCACAGCCTACATTTTCATCGCATCGCATTAAACAACTTTCTTGATTACTTTCAGCCATAATTCCTTTTCACTCCGATGGCGCAGATGTAACTTTCGCGGCATGAATAAAGCTAGCGCAAACAACGATTTTCAGTTAAAATTTAGTGCGACCACGTCAGTCAGCAGTCTAATTTTCCACCTCGATTTCCGAATATATTTTGTCGAGTCAGGCTTGGTTTTCCTTCACAATTTCGCGTTAAAGCTTCGCCGTTCCCAAAGACCCATAGCATCTCTTATCTCTTTCCCGCTATGGAGGGTTATATATTATAAAAGAGCATTTTTCGCCCTCAGGTGTCCTATCTCTTCGGATTAAAACTGAAGAGAGTTTTGCGGAGTCAAAAGCGACGCGTCCGTATTAGATGGTGTTTCACGCCCGACTGCTTCTCGCGAGAGGGAAAACTCTGACTAAGCGGATCGTTTTTACGAATTTATCATACGCATTTCGCGAAAGAAAGGAAAATGGAATTGATCTGTATTGGCTGTTTTTTCGCCTGAGTACTTATATGGAAATTATATTTAATAGAAACTAAACCTAAGCTTTTTTGTACCGCGTAAACTTACCCATTACGTCAAAGTTCGCGAATCAGTAAATAACAAGTATTTTAGCCTTAGAAAACAGTCATATTGATCTAGATGAGTATTGTTTATACTCTTAAAATTTATACGATCATAACCAATTCGATGGCAATAGGTTTCAGTAAATAAAGCGTAAATACAGCAAATGAATTCTTTTGGTACTACACGATACACTAGGAGAATGCTCAGAGCGTTTGGGTCCACATTTTACAACATAGATTGAAAATCACTTTCCCTTTGTGAATCTGTTCTACTACAATCTGAGAAAAATTCAGAGAACACGGGATTCAGTTATATATTCAACGATTTCAGTATCGTCAAGTATATTTATGGAATATCATTTGATAGAGGAAGCAATAAGCCTTTATCGTCATAATCGGTCTTGAGAGAGTACTTAATGTACTTAAATAAATGAATCATGTTGAGTTCTATGACTATTTTTTAAGATATTGGTATTGAAATATTGCATATAAAATTTTATTAGAGTTACCCTTCAACGTTAAAAGATAAAAAATAAAAGTCGTCGGAACAAATATCTCCTTGAAAGAAAGAAGCGCCAAAATGTGTCCCTTTCATCTCTTAGTTTTTTTCTTGAAAACGTATAGTTTTGAAAACCGTTAAGCTGGATGAAATTTCAAATAATGATGATAATTTCTTTGTGCTTAAGTAGATTCTCATCATGAAATTATAAACTGAAAAGTTTTTATCTCCGTCTTCCAAAGATCTTCTTAATTAATTAATTGGTGACGATCATTTTGATAAGGAATATATGGTATCCATTTATGTAATTTAGCACTCCTCTGTTAAATTTTCTTGTGTTACTTTTAATTAATTATAATAAATTCTAACATATTTAAGTAGGAAAAGTAGATGATGCAAGATGTCGCAAATTACATACATCTGTTGTATTGGTGACAAAATACAATTTTATTAATGTCGTTGTTATAAGTTAACTTCTTCAATACAATAGGGAAAGTATTTTCTCCACAATTATTTTTCAGACTTTTCTCACTATACCTCACTTGGACAATACAGACAAAAGATTTCTGAAAAGGATAATAGAGCTCCATGTAATTTCCTCTGAATTTAATTCTTCAACTTTGATACTGAAAAAAATACTGCCAACTATTTGTATTTAAGTGAACGCACAGCTGCTCTGTGAATATATTTGTTCAAGTTTAATAAAATGGACAACAAAACCTGGAAGTTCCAATCAAATAGAAAGGTGGAAGAAGTGTGCGTAACGATTGTTTACATCTGCAGGCTTACGGAGCGCATAAAATATTACCGCTCTCTTGCAGAAAATTCGGCGAAATTTTTCTCTCCTAGCCCTCTCGGAATAATTCATCGACAGAGGCAGAGGTTGAAGAAAAAATTTAGTTTTTAATTTCAACAACAAAGCATCTGGGGAATTAATATAAGCGCCCTGCGATCTAGAACCGGACTCCGGCGGAAATCTACCCTAATAAATTATCTAAAATATTAAAATACGTCTCTGGTTTTCATGGGCTCGCTTTGCTGCGATGTAAATTATGCCTCTCTTTCTATATAGTGTGGGACCCTCCCCTTTTTGCCACCGTCCCCGTCTGAATGAACTTAAGCCCCTCCCATCTTTCTGTCTCCCGCTGCCCCATCTTCCTTCTCCCATCTATATGCCCATCTCATCCCGTGGCCGGATGCGCAATTTTACATCTCTGATTCACCATCTCGTCAGACTCTTCTTATCCTGCAGCAACCCCTCATTCTGTGGACGTCGCCGGACAATGCGGTACTTCCTCATTCCCTCCCCTTCTCTCTCTCTCTCTCTCTCTCTCTCTCTCTCTCTCTCTCTCTCTCTCTCCACCCCTTCTGTACTGTTTTGTCTCTCCATTTTCTCCTCCCAGCAGAAAAATGTTATTTGCATCGCCCGCGCTTCTCTTTTATTCATCTTTCCCTGACAAGGCTCCTCTCCTTTCCCTCGCGCTTTGTCTACTGTTGAAATATTTATGGAGAGATTATGGCGATAAAGAGATCCACTTGATGTCGTCTTGGGGTTTTTGATACGGGGAAGCTCTTCGATTGCCGTCGCGCTTGAACCGTCTCTCATTTTTACTTCTGAGAGAATAGTTTGAGTTGTGGAATTTCGTTTCCGAAATATATGTATCTTCAAATTCAATTATAAATGAAACTATTGATGAGATTGAAAATAACCGAGCGGACCAAAAATTTTAAGTAAACGTGAGGTTTTGTGCAGCCTTCTTTTGAATTATTAATCAATTTACAAGCACAAACTAATAATTTACGGATAAAGGAGTTTCTTAGATCACATAAGTGAAATGAAATATTTCGTCATATTAATCCTCATATTAACATTCCCAAAAGAGCTTAAAAATCCAAGAACAAATCCTTTGACTATTAGGGAGATTTTTACCGCCTTTAATCATCATTGTATCCGCCAATGCAGTAGCTCCATGGGCGAGTAAAAATTTTCTAGGTAAGCATGCATTTTCTCTGTCATTTGAAAAGGAAACTTATTATTGTTGCGGTTATAAATTTCCACACGTTTAATGCACTGACCGTGAATAAAAAGTGGAACGTGATGTCAACTAGAAAATGAAACATTTTTATTTAATTAAACCCTTTGAATATCGAACAGGATAGAAGATGGGTGGGTAGGATGTAAATATTTCACGAGTTAAATAACGATGTCCGTACTACTGACTTCTATTATGAATTAATAGTGGGAAATGAATTTTAGAGGCTCGAAATTTTCGAAAAACGCACGTAGCGTGAAATTGTGGGCGAATCACTGAAAAAAGAACAAAAAGGAATCCGAGAAAATATTCCCTCTATTGCATTTTTCATGTCAAGTACGGAAACATTCATAACTTTATTTTTGCTAAAATTTCCAAAATTAAAGCTAAATATTTATAAATATCGTCCAAAATATTACAAAATTACGTTAGCTTGATTATTTAGCCAAGTTCTAATCTACTACATATCAGGGGCATTGATTGCTTTTTCAGAAAATTTTACGTCGGAGCATCTTGCAGTTCCTTTCCCAGAGGATCTTATGCTAACATTCGCCATACATACCATAAATCAAAAGAATCTGAATTGAATCGTTTCGGTCGTTTTTGGAAGTAAACCTTTGAAGCTCGAGATAAGTATCTACGTATTAAAAACGACAGGAACGAAAGGGAAATTCACGAGCTTCAAACCCGGCTTTCACCAAACTTTCTTCGCGCACGTTCCGCCAAAAACCATCTTCATCCACTCGTACCTAACAATCCCTTTCAGCTTCCATAAAATTCCAATTATTTCCTCTGCATTCCACGAGTTTCCATGACCTCCGCTCATCCCTTCCATTCTCTCTTCCTCACTCCATTCGTTACGTCCTCATCAGAATTGTTCCCTTGCTTTTCATCTTCGGCCTTTCTGCATGAACTGCACGGATGATACGTTTTTGTATCCCTTGCCCATCCCTTTTTCATCTCCGACCTCTCCATTTTCTATCAAACTTTATCTGTCCTTGGGCTTCCCTTTTAGTCCCTCTCTCCCTTATCCTTTCCTTTGTATTAGCGGCGACCTTACTTTTCTAATATTCGGCGCTGCTTTTACTGCGCTTACTTTCTATAGCTATCGTCTGTGTCTTTTGTGCATGACGTCTTCGCTTATATCCTTGTAGACTTACTTCCTTGTAAAATTTAAGGAAATATATAATATAGTTAAGAAGACACTTTGAAATGATAAATATGCTAAATTGTATGAGGATAAAACTCGAGATAATAAAGAACATTTTTAATATGCCAGCATAGGGGTAGGAATGGTTATCATAGGAACCTCCCCCAACGCTATGGTACTGGGTGTTAGACCCACGACCTGCTTCTTGGGTTTCTTCTAGTTAGGGCATGAATGTTTATGTTGGTCCAGCTTAATTGTCCTATAAATGGTTATTTTTGAGTTAATTAAGAGTTATATGTTGGAAATTAAAATAATACTTTAACAGTATTAACATGTATGATTCGTAGTTTGCGAGGCTACTAGTAGAGGGTAGTTTTCAGCTATAATATCTGCAAGCACGATTTATTTTCTGAAATATTCCAAGTTATTTCAAATATAAATTGTTGTTTTTTTTACATCTTTTATGTGTGAAAAGATGAAATACTTTGAATAAAGTTGGGCATATTTGTGATTCTGGTTATAGAGTTATTGAACAACAATAAGAAAAATTAAGATGCCACAAAGTTCACAAAAATTGCAAATACCAGATATGGACGAATTAGATAAAACATACTCAATTGTTTAATGTACTAATGAAACTTATCCTATGAAGCTTATCTCCTGAACCCAAGTCTTTCTGCCTTTATTTATCTATATATAGTAATTTTTTATGATTAATTTTATGTTAAGATTTATTTTTCTAAATTCTAGCCTATTTTTATCGTTTTAGATGCGATATTTTGAAATTATCATGTTATAACTTTAGAGATACAATACAATATCTGAAGTTATAATAAGATAATTAAGGAACATAAAAGCAAGAACAATTTAAGAAAAGTTAGACTTAAATCTCGAAAAATAAATTCATAAAATACGTAGACTCAAAAGGAAAAGAGAGCCTAACCTCGCCGTAATAGTATGATAATAATTCATATAAAGCAGCTGATTAAGCAGTTTTGGTGTTGCAAGGAGATTTAACTTGAAAGTTAAAACAAATAGTCACCATTGTTAATAAGCAGTACTCTAATCACGAAAAACAATCATGGCTGATGACATTCGTTATTTTTCGTCGGATCCTCTTTCACGAAAAGGGCCACGATTCCTAATGTGACAACGTAATTTCGTTCCGCATCTTTGCTAACGAAGCCTCCCCTGATTAAACTTTAATGCTTCTATCCTCTGCCATCTTTCTTTCCTTTGGCTCCATTCATATTCCTTCCTCTCTCTCTGCCAATTTTTCATTCCCATCCGCGTCTGAGGGTTCCCAACAAACCACTGTGTAACAATGAAACGGTGATTTTTGCGTTGCCTCCTTGCCCCTTCCTCCCCAAAGCAGTGGCCTTTAATCATGTGCCTCAAGGATCTTTTGCCCTCTCCCCTACGTCCTCCATCTGCATATCTCTCGTCACTATCAGCCTCGTATTTCGAAGTCTCTTTCTCCCATTCTTTTTCCACCTCTATATAGCGCCACAGTCTGCGATGTAACTAGGGCGCTCGTATTATTTCCTGTTGTCTTCATCCGAGTGAGGGAACCTGGGGATTATTCGTTCTGCTTTATTCTTTTTGGGTGCCAGACGGCTTCGCAAGTTTAACTTGTAAGAGGATTCTCGCCTCTACGCAAGGAGTCGTCGGCGGAGAGTCTTGCGCGTGTTATTTCGTCCCTATGCTGAATTAATTAACTTCCTAAACATATATGTTAATGTTACATGGTGTTTATTGCATTAAATAACGTTGGGAATGAAAAAAATAATTGTATAATAACTGCGGTATGCCTTGCTGCAGAAATAAAACTTTTTAATCCATACTTGGATTCAAATTTGAAAAACTCCATAAATATATGTTAATCTTGGAAGTTCACACATCTATCAACATTTAAGTTGATGTTAAATATTAAAAGTTTGATTTTCGATTCAACTGCCACTTTATATATCCTTGAGGCGATATCTTTTTTTGAATGTGATTCGAATAAGATGTTTATATTATCTTCGCATATTTTACATGGATGGTCTGACAAATTTCCAACATTTCGCCATTTCTCGACATGTTTTCTGAAGATTTCTGAAAAATCTGGGGTCGGAAACTTTTCAGACCACCCTTGTACTTCTTTTCTGCTTACGTGATTCTTTCGGCTTGTATTGCTATCAATGCTTTACACTAGAAACGCCTCGAACGTAAAATCCTAATTCGTGCGATGAACTTAAGCCTCTCTGTGAATGAGTTCCCCTATGAGCGCTAAAGGAGTCGAAGACCTCGAAAACACGGTCGAAGTCCGCATGCAGATCGCAGGCTATGAGTTACTTATCATCTATGTGTACTCGTAGGTACTGTAATTTGGTTACGAGTTATTAATCATTCACTGAAAATATTATAACACAATTCGCTCGCTAAGCAATGACGCGGGTGTGAGAAACAAATGAACAGCGACATGGGTCTGTTAAGGAAGCAGACGAGGCAAAGGAGAGCGTAGGAGCCGTAAATTACAACGCATCCCTTCTCTTGGTGCAAAATGCGGATTCTGGCGCTGAGGCGGTTTCCGTGCAACATGCAATTCACTGAATCCGAATGTCCCGTTGTGGAGTGGATCTTCCCGCGCCTCCTAAAGTGCTTCACCCTTCTCTCACGGATGTTCAGCGCCCTCTTGATCGGTCTCAACCCCATCCAAAAGATGGGGAAGATTCATCTTCCGAGTTCTTACATCATCTCCCTTCTGAGAAAACCCTTTCCTCAGAATTTTTTGCCCTCTTTCTTCTCGGAAACCCTCAAAACTTCATCTTTTTTTAAAGACCTAGAGACCCTCCACAAGCACCGCCGCTTTTTTTCCCTGCAGTTCTTAAATTACGTCTTTTCTTACATTAAGTGGGTTCTATCTAATTAACCCCTTTATCATCCTTATCTTTCCGAGAGAATGGGAGGGAATTAATAGCCTCCTTCAGCGGCACATCCGCGGGTAAACACGTTATGATGAGCTCCTTCAGGAATTACAACTTTTGCACTTGTTAAAACCTTCTCCGTTGTGTTACTTCGAGAAGAATGCGGTGCATCCATTAAAGACTCAACTTTTTAATGGTACATGCGCTATTTTGAGTCTCTCCTTCTTATCCTTTGTTACAGTAACTCGGTGAATGGATTCCTCTGCGATATCATTACCGTGAAATCTCAAAAACATACACGGCATTAAATTTGTGGCATCCTGTGGCTTTCGTTCCGATCGTAATATTTTAAGCGCCAAATTTTGTTTGCATCAAATTGAAGTTTTGATGAATCTAAACGTCACCATCATTACAGTGCACTCGCAAATATTACAATGGGGATTGTTTAGGGAACTTAAGGCCGTTCCTTTTAAAGCACCACCATCATTATAAGTAAAATGCAGCACTATAGCGCATTGAGACTTACCATTACTTAAAACTTGGGCCAACTTTGAAAAGCCTTGGAGAGTTTTCGGTACAGGTTAGAAAACAATTTGCGTCTACTATAGATTCCTATTATTCAGAGACGTCTCCTAAGGAAGTAGAACTTTAAAAAGGCGACCCCCTAAAAAGTTTAACGACCTCCAATGTATTTCTCTTTTATTTTCTTCCTTTTCTCCTCCGCAGTCGATGCAGCCCTTAATCGGGATTCTCTCCACCAAATCCCACGGAGAATCTCAAGCATGTTTCACGTCTCTCGATAATTTTCCTCGTAATCCAATTCTTTATTCATCAGCTTCCTCACCTGAAGTGCAGCGACGTCCTAAATGATATCTGACAGTCATCAATTCTTGTTATATATGGTAGTACATCATGTAGGAAGTTAACTACAAGAGATGCTGGTCATAAAATAAACATGGAGTGAAGAAATGAGAAAACATATTTTTATCATAAACTCTTTCTACGAATGCATGCCTTCAAATATATTATTCTATTGTTTAAATCGAAGAGCTATTCCTAACTTTCCCACGCAGGAGAAAAAATTATTATATACTTCGGTAATAAAAAATCTAAATTTATTACTTTATAATAAATGTGAAAGATTTACAACTTTTTCCAAACGTAAAGGTATACCTACTCATAATTGACGAAATTAAATATCTGAACTTGGAAACCGTATCCATTCTGTTCCATTATTTGCTTTGCATTTTAACTCAAGAGTAAAACTAGCTAAATTAACCAAATCTGTTACTTGCAACTCTCTAATTAACTTATTCATAAGTGATATCATGCTTTGATTATTCATATAGTGCCACGATTATATAATTTATTTAAGGTAGAATGCTATTTAAAGTTATAGGTAACAAAGTCCTTTCATTAAGAATATAACATTAAATATCTATAGTGAATAAATCGGTTAATACCGGAAATCTATTCATCACGAAATTCATTATATTCCTTCGTCAAGCTAATATGAATCGAAAAGAAGGCCTATATAAGTGAGATATTTATAGAAAGAATTGGTACAATCCTTGTATATTTCGTAAATTAATGAGGTATTTATTTATGAATGCGTGATGAAACTTATTATATTGCCCTAAACCCGTTTTTAACAGTTTAATTTCTCAATTCTAAACTTTAAAATGTTAATTTGTTGCAAGTTATGTTCTTTATAAAAACATCTACCTCTATCCTTAATTAGAATACGAAGATCTGATGTCGAAAAATATCAGTTCGAGTCGGTAAGGCGGTTGCTGACCAATATAAACCGAAATCGAACTAAATATTTTTAAAAATCCGGAACGGAAACATGCGTTTAGGTCATTTTGGACTTTATTTATTTCGTAATGCTCCCTCAGTTGCTGAGACAGCTACACTGGGTTTAATTCACAAACAAAGGACAACCTCATAGCATGAAGAGAAAACCTCTGGTAGCCGAGTCTCAAACCCTGGACCTCGAACCCTAGCGATAGTAGGCTAGCATGGTAACACTTCAGCCCCAAAAGATTCACTTCGACGTACAGAGTACAGCGCACAGACGTACAGACGCACTTAGAAGAATCATCCAGGACTTATTTTCGGGGAAAAACGGCATGTGTGTGCGGCATTGAGAGTATGAATCATCCCTCCCCCATAGCGATCATATGTACATCAGCGAAGAATGTACGGATGAATCGTTTCCATGCCGTTGCCCCTCTAATCCTCGTTCCAAACACATTTCCTTCACACTCTCGGCGACACTCTCCTCCTCTGGATCGTCGCGGACCGAAAAACATGTATTAATTATCCCTCCCGCCCACACTCGGACCATCTCTCCCTCTATATCCCGTCTGTTTGTAGGATCCCCTTCCTCGCAGGGGGATATTAATGCCTCGAAATTGGATTTTCATCTTTTCTTCCTCTTTCCCCTCGGCCTTAAAAGAGAAGGGAACGCAGCGAGTTGTTAAGTTAATTCGGTTCCCGCGGTGTTATCTTTCGCAATATTTCGTTTTAAGTGAAAGATGGTCCGGCTATCGTTCTCGCCCCTGTGATGTTTGTGAGTGCGATCTCATCATTCAGCGTTTTATTCAACGTCGTCCTTCGCAGCTGCTAATGGAAAGTGGGAACCTTTTGGACGCTAAACTTGAAGCTGAGTGAAAACTATGGGTGGAGACTTAGCGGAATGAAATCCATTGTAGCCCTTAACCAGAACTAAATAATTAATAATAGAGAGATATTTAAATGGGATGTTAACAATTAATTAAATAATCCTTAAGATACAATATCCACCATTTAAAAAACGAGTAAGACGAGTGGGAGGGTCTACTTTCGTTGCATATGGTTGCATGGTCAGGAGGTACGAAGAGATTTATGTAATACATTTTTATTTAATGTAAACAAGAAATATTTTACTCGTAATAAGAATTATTTATCTTAGAAAATAAATAATTTTATAAGAATTGTTATGTATAATAAAATTTTTGTATATAATTAATGCATTAATTTAATCTTAATCTAGAATGGTAAAAGCGCCGATAGAGATAAAGTAGCAAATCAATTTGACAGGACATAAGGAAGTGCCATTTAAATGATAAAAAATAGAAGAAAATAACGTTTCAAAATTGCACTTTATGGTGATATTGAATGTAGCTACGAAAGATTATTTGAATTATTGTCTGAATGCCTTAATCACTTTAAATTTTCTCATTTCCGAAGGCATAGTTTTAAAATTTTGTATCTTTTCACTGTGGTCACAACTATTTTCTTTTGTCATCTACAAACCAAACGTGGATCGATAGGTATTTTATGCTCACACAGTTATCGCATATGAAATTAAGATTAAAATAATTCACAAACATTGTAAGAAGGTGTAAAAAATAAAACGAATTGGTACTAAACCAATTCTTTTTTTCGGTAGGTGTCCCACGCAACACACAGCTCACTTGTAAGCATCACTTCGGGGATAGAGGCTCATTTGTTCTTTTTTCTATACACTGGAGGTCTCATTTTTTTTTGAACGAGACGCACCTTCCTACGCACATGGTTGCGAGCGCTACGCGACAAGAGGGTGAAGGAAGCTCGTTTATATTACAGCTTTTTTCCCAGTACTCCAAAGATATACCCGGCGGGAAGAGGGCGGGAGGAAAAAAAGGGTTTCGAGAAAAAAGTCCCCCACCGCGATAAATCAGACTCGTTATGCTTCACATATTTGTTTTTTTCGCGCCCTCCATGGGCGGGTCATTTGGGGAAATTTGGTCTCTTTTACAAGTGTAACATTCAGTGTGTGTCGGCGGGCATATGGGCGACGCCGAGCCCTGCGGTAGGTGAAGGGGTAAAAACCCTGCGCCCGCTCTCACGCCCAAACTCGGCTGACATTGATGTTTTAACGTTTCCCTCTCGCGTGTTTTTATTCCCGCCGTGGAGGGGGTTTCATGAACACGAAGGGCTGCAGGGGGAAGGGACCACTCTCTCCCCGGGCGGTTAATTCGAAAACACGTACGTCGTCATTATTTAACCGTTTTGTAACAACCCCGGCGAATGACATTAATCAGATGTCGGACGCACTTCGGCCGTGTTCCATCGGACGCTGTCCGGTTTGCGTCCGGCCGTTTTAACGCTGCCGTGCCCTTTCACAATCGGAGAAAACGTGGGTTGATTCGAACTTTAATGGGTTCGGGAAACGATTGTTTTAAGTTTTTGCGGGTTGGGAAAGAGTGGAAATTTGATTAGGGTCCGCTCTGGATGTTCACGCACACGGCGTGAATATGTTTAGGCGGATTTCATTCCGACGAAAGGATTTACGAGAAAGAGCTGTCGGCTTATGCAGTCGTAAATATTAATTTTAAGTGCTGCGCCGCGCGTTTTTCGACTTGGATGATTAATGACCCCGCGCTTTCTCCCGCTATTCCATTAGCCGAAATTTTAATGGCCGTGTCGAAAATAATATTTACCGGAACGAAACAAATTTTACTTGGCGTACTCGTTTATGCGAGTATATTTGCGGATCTTTTATTTTTCTGCGTGATTCCGTTGTTTATCGATGAAAGCCCGTAAACTTTACGGTGCCTCGTATTGTTGAAATTGGTTTGAAGAGTAGCTTTCAATCAAGAGTGTGGATTATTTTGAGAAACTCGGTCACGCTGTTTTTGCAAATGACTGAAATACATTAGTCAAAATCAGCTGTCTAGAATGTTAAGAAGATAAAGGTAACAATAAAATCATTTTAGGAATTGAATTGAAAATTATATTACGATAGTAACTATGGGAAGTATCAAATGATTTTTACTATAATGACCTTGATGATGTAAACCTAAATTGCAACTGAGGAAACTATATATAGAAAGATAATTAATAATCAGAATTTATTTAGATGGCCATTAAAAGATAATCGAGTAGTTGGGAAGCATTTTTTGTGTATTAAGGCTTAGCATCCAAAGTAATTTCCTACGCCGCAATTAGAATGCGGGGTTAATTAAATTCTTCCACATTTCTGATGATATTCATATTCCATTAAACTCAATGTTCTGTAGTGTTTCATATTCCCTCTAATTACACGAGTAGGCTACGGATTTTCTACTATGTTAACCATAAATATCATTACTGTACGATGCAATACAATTAAAAGTGCTGCACCTCGATCCATTGCCATACTGAGTAATTATATGCGAGCTGATTAAAACCTGAATGTAAGCAAAAGTTAATAAAAATAAACACAATCTTACGCTGTTGTATTGATTAAACTATAATGGAGTTACATATGCTCTCAATTACATGTTTCTATATACAGTTCATCTTGGAAGCCATCAAACATGTTTTAGCATAATCTCTGAAGAAAGAATAAGGAATGCTTAGTATTAGGAGTGGGTTAATGGAATTTTATTTCCTAACTGAGCCATAATTTTACAAGTGGATAAACGGCTATGTAAGTGTAGCAAAACTGACCTAGGAATATCACTTGGAGTAATGAGGAGTAACTGGGATGAATACCATTATTCACCATCATTTGTACCTCAAAATCTTTCTTTATATGAAATTAGAGAGACAAAAGTAAGCCAAGGTACATTTTCTAACCCGTTCATCTAATTAAATAGCTGGAAGTTATGCAGGTTTAGGAAGCACTATATACACACCTATTGAATGGAGGTCATGCACCTCAGATCAATTCTTCCTCTCTACCACGATTAGTATTCGGATTCGATAATTGGATTCATGAGTTCACATTACCTTATTTTTCTCCCCATCTCCGTTTTCTTTCACACTTTTCACTCGGGGATACAGATCTATTCCCATCTCTTCCTCACTCTCCCAAAGTAATGAAAAGGGAGAAAAATCCTCCTTTAAAAACCCGCCCTTCCTCACACTCGTTTCTCCATTTTCCGCACTTAGCCTCTCGCTAAAGGTTCCCATTTATTTTATTTTCCACTATAATTGGATTCATCCCCTCCCAGAATACACTTTCCGACTCCCTCCGATCTCGCTGCCTTTTTGATGAGAATTGGAATATCAATTGAACCCTTTTTTTCGCTCATTCAAACCCCCCATCCCTTCTTTTTCAACCTCTTTCTATCTCCTTTGATACATCAAATTTTTCACGTTCCCTTGTTTTATGTCTTCATGGTTATTTTGTTTGACTCGAAGATATTACTTGCCAGATTGGACCGTTCAGCGTCCGTGGAAAGTGGTGTGTTGAAAGCTTATGACACTCTTTCTTTTTTCTTTTGCTTCGATTCGCGAACTGTTAGGATTTTTAACGTCGTCTCTTCGGACGTTTTTCAGGAGAGACGGAAATGTCAAGGAAAAGTAGGGAAAAATTATTTAGATGGAAGGCAATGGGAGTTATACAAGTAAGTTATATATACGAGTTATAAAGTATACAAGTACTTGTCTCTCCTGTTTTATAGTGTCCTTGCGTGCAAATAATTCGCATCTCAATGAAAAGATTTTCAATGATAAATAAATAATAATCAATTCATGAATTCTGTCTTCGGATTCTTCTTTATCTTATCTACCTATCTGTGATATGTTTAACCGAAATATTGGTTGGACATCAACATTCAATCGTAATAGTAGAAATTTAGAAGTGCTTCGACAGTTGAGGTCATTATGCATATACACATATGGGCTTCCACCGAGAATCGAACACCGGACAGCTTAACCTATAGCCAACGCGCTACCCACCTGGATATCTGGGAGTGTTCCTTACAATAAGCTATGGAAGGATTTTAAGAGGGATTAAGGCTTATTAGACAAAAGGAAGAGTGAGGTAATACATAAGACATTTCGAAGTGTTCATTCAGGAGTGACCAAGATAACTCCTGTTACGTATAATTAATTATTTATCCATTGCTTTTCTATTGCTAACGCATGTTAAACGATAATTCTGATGTACTCCATTAGACAGAACATAATTTAAACGCAATACATGGAACATAATTTTAATTGTTCTAATATAATGAGCGTTTGGAGATTAATAAGTACAATCGATGCTTAAATTTAATCTAAATGAACTTATTCTGTATAAATTGCCATCCAATTATCTCTAACCTAAATTATTTTATTGCCTCCAATTATACTTTTGCCGGAACGCCGAGTGTTTGTAGTGCTTTTTGAGTTCAGAAATTTACTCGAGCTTTTCTCTAGCTGACTATCCATCCACTTAAAATGATTGGACTTGATGTATTCCGAAAATTTATCGAGGAAATGACGACCAAAATCTCTATTATAGGAGGATATAATAGATGAAATGCCATTAGTTCATGACAATGGGCCAAAGAGGTTTCTTTCTAAATAATTAAAACTTTTAAACTTTCCCCTTACTGCCGCAGTTTTAGGTCTATAATGAAACTTATAGTTCTAAATTAAAGCAGAAAGAGCTCCAGGAAAGCCGAGTGGGCAATGCGTTCGTCTTTGGCGGAAACGGTTCTGGGTTCGATTCCCAGTTTTTTTCCCAGAATGGGGGCCAGTTTGTATTAAATGACCTCGGCTGCGTAGGGAATTTAAAATATGATACAATTTAAGTAGCTATTTAAGTATGTACATTCTCGGTAAGGAGAGTGCAACGAATTCAAGAAAGCCGATAAATCTGTCAATCTAATTCAATTTTTTTACGAAACCGAGCGTGAAAACTTTCATGGAAGCCTCTACGAAATGTTAAATTAGTAAGCTACTTTCTGTGCAGTTTTGAACTCAATGGAAATTTCAAAGTTATAACGATAATTTAATTTACCGTTTGATTATTCGATACGAAAATGGAAGAGTTTTACAATTCCGGAGTTACTAATATTCTCACAAATCTAAGAAAGATTTTTTATGAGTTTGATTATAATGGATCACAAGGACGCATTCTTTTGTCCACATTTTACTTACCACAATATAAAAAATCTCCGAACAAATGAATATGATAAGACAATTTTACACAACCAATAGATTTCCACGTTGAATCCCTCAAAAAATCATTCTATGGAGCCACTTCAAAGAAGATTAATTGCCCACCTACTGATTTTCCCATTAGGAGCAGAGCGAAGGAGCTTAATCGTCTCTCCAAGATGGATTGAACGAAGGGACGTCTGGAAGAACACTTAAGGAAGACATTTATATAGCGACCTTGGAAAGCTATCAGATGGGAAAATTGATTGACGTAGTAGTATACGATATGAAATTCTACAATCACTATACCACTGGGCCAATGAAATCAAGAGAAACATTTGGATGAAAGGGATAAATTCTTTTTCCCGAAGTACATTATCTACAATCCTAAAATAGATACATCTTCTGTGACAAGTGAGAGATGGAAACAGAAAGGCATATTGAATGCATTAGCGATTTTATGGTTGAATACGTTGGAGGAATACTTTTCAGGAAAGAAGCGAAAACCACGGCCTAAGTTTGATGGAGTAATTCAGGGTTGTGAAATTCTGGTTCTGCTTCGTGATACTATAATTTCATTCACACATCATTATTCATTTCGAATAAGAAAATCATAAGAAGCAGTTCTAGAGATGAGGCGAAGCATGCGAGGACGACATTGATGATGTAAAAAAAAATGTTCTACCGAATGGGGTAAATGATTGGCTAAAGTTGGTTGGGTTAGAAATCTTGGAACGAGAAAAATCTTAAGCAGTAAACGGAGCGTTTTATGTGGTATTTTATCATATGTTTAGTGTGAAAGGTGCTGGGAAAAAATCTCCTATTGAGCAGGATAACGACTCAGGAGCAGCAGGACAGCAGGAGCGTATACATAGGATTTTACTATAGTTAATTCACACATTAATTAGATACAGTTTCATGAAATAGGAATTATGATAAAAAGGAAAGGAATTTTAGGGTGAAATTGACACTAATAAATCTCCTTTTACATTAGCCCTTTTCATTATAATAATAGAGATGAACTCTGGAGAAGACGACGCGAAGAATGTAATTAAAATATAATTTCACTTCTAGAAACTTCTTCATCAATTAAATATACTGAGAGAGAAATATAATACCACTGAGAGAGAAGAAATCAAAATTATATCCACATGCAGTGTAAGAAATCCTTAGATTATGAAGGATTTGTTTCAAATTAACAAATTAAGAATCGTGTTTACAGAGATGTGCGTTGATGATTTGCGAACTCAATCATAAACTTCGCTAAAAAAGTTTAGCATTGAGATACCATTGTAATCAAAGCACAAGCCTTGTAGTGACTGAACGCTTCCTCGTTGATGGAACTAATCAGTGTTATAGATTTGTAAAGGTAAAACAGATTCGGTTCGTAATTGACGTGCTTTCGATTAGAAATTCTTGTGATCGTACATTTCTGACCATTTCGCCGGAGTGAGTTAATTACAGAGGGCGATGTATTCCCTAAATTGAATGTAAGGTAACAAGGTTCTCTCCGGCAAGGCTTTTGTGTAACTTTGGAGGAAACTACGTGCTGATCTAGTAATGGACGTCCCAGGATCGCTGGTGGGATGCTCACTGTCGCCAGCTGTTCTAAGATACTTAATTACGTTGCATCTTACTCAACTTGCCGAACATTCTCGTAATACACAATTACGGCTATTTATCCAAGTACACGAAATCTCGTTTCGGACGGAGTTTCAATCCGTGCTTCGACAATGGTTCCTAAACAAAACTAGAGCGTGATGGGAATTGCTTGAGAAGGTTATTTAACTGCCGTTGTCCCTAAGTAGTAATAATAATTTCAATTATGCTCGTTTATGTTTATTAACTTAAATATATTTTAGGGGATTTCCTAGTTTAATCGACATTCACTTAAATGACACCTACTTGACTGACAAGACATCCGGTAAACGTTTAACCGAAAGTGATCTGCGATTAGTACTTCATATCGGTAATAAATTTGCTTGAGTAGTTGTTAATAAAAGTGATAAACTGGAAATCGACATGTTATATTAATAATAATAATAACTTCTTCAATAGAGACAGGAAGATAATTGTGTTCGTCTATAATTATCATTATTGACGAACACACACAACCATAGAACTCAATACTCTGTTAAGAAAGTAGTTTTATACATCATTAATATCAAATTTTACATGAAACAGACTGACTTTTTACAACAATGCTCATAACTAGAGCATAGCTAACAGGCTCTACATGATCTTCATTTTTTACTTACAGAACTTTCCATTTAGGAGAGAAATAATACAATATATGTAGTGGTATAAATGCAGAAGGTAATGTATCTTGACTCACTTAGCTTACTCACTTACTCTCTTATGTTAAGATGCAACAGTTAATTTGGCCACGTCATGATATTTAGCATTGAGCTATATTACTGATATTCTTAACTAATCTTGTCTAATTTTAAATTATATAATTTCGAGTGACAAAATCATAAATCGGAGTTTCTGGTTGGTTCAACGAATCTTGGGCAAGTGATTCAGATATTAATAACCAACCTTGAGTATAGTTAAAATGAGTACGCTTCATATATTTTCCTAAATGAGGATCTATTAAAAATTTTGAATGCAATAGAAACCCGTACCGAAACTCTATTAAGTCATCAAAGAAGATTTGTGTGAGCAGCTCGCGCGATAAAATGCAAATAAAATTGAGGTTTTCAAAATACTCTGCCTTAGAATTACCTGAAATGGCTCGAGATAAGACTAGCAAAACTTAGTCTAAAATGCCGGGCTTATCTGAGTAATTCTACACTTCCAGCAAAGTATGATGGATCGTTGGCATAAAACCTCATGTATTTCAGAGCATGTTGAGATGGGATTTTCCAAAATTGGAGCACTTAAAAAAATACGTGGTTCATTTTTTTGAAATACCAATACAGTAAGATATTAAACGCTATAGAATGTTTCAGAATCCATTCTACAAAATTAGAATGAAGCCATCGAAGTCAAAGCTTGAAGAATTATGATAGATTGGAGAAAATGACTGGCTGAACTGGATGCAGTACTTAGTACGAAAGCATTACTTCTCTCATCCATCATACCCTAACTGAAGTAGTAAATATTTCTGACTAAACTTTACGTTAAATTGGAGTACTTTGTCAATATGAGAGACCGATTGCAATTGGTGACTCACATAAAAGATAGTGTAAGTGTGATAGGGTAGTATTTTCGTACCAGTCGCTAGTATCCATTTAGATCGATGATCGCCAACTTTTTTAAAACCTACCGCCCACCTCTGTAATCTTGTGAAGAATATGGTTCCTATATCACCCACTGAATTCGTAGATAATAAATTTATCTCTAATATAAAATTATATCTTATTTCTCATTATCTTTTCCTTATTTTCATTTTAGTCATTTACGTAATACAATCAAAAATAGCTGCAAAAATCAGTGTCTACCTTGAGCACAATATTTAATACAATTGAAATTTTTTCGCATAACCGACTTCCATGGATATAAACAGAGTAAATAAACTGAGTACAAAATAATGAGGGAAATAAATTCTTAAGTTTTTTCGCATGATTTTATTTGTGATTTTAGCCTTTAGAAAGAACTTTCAATTTTTTTCTACCAGAAACATTTAAATTTCCGCAACTATGAATTTCCTCTGATTGTCGGCGTCGACCGTCGATTTTATCACCTCTAAGGACCCACTTGAAAACTTAAAACATCCACTAGAGGACGGAAGGGTCTAGGTTGGCGACCACTGGTCGATAAATCAATTAGAGGAAGTCGAATACCTATCCCGAAATGACTGAAACATTCGTCCTTTATCAGGAAATGCCAAAAGGAAAGCGGAAGAATACAACCATTCTTTTTAGCTCGATCCCAGAGTGTCTCGACAAACTTTGGTCAAGGAATAAAAGAGATAAAGTAAATATCAAAATCAAACCAAATGTATTCTTCAGGGAAATGAACGTCTGGGAAAGGGGGCAACGGACAGACGATTCCTCTTCTTTATTCAGATCGTATTTAAATTCAGAAGTTCGTACGATGTTTGCGAGAAAGAAACTCACGTAAACGTTGGCGCCGATATGTGAGTGCAGGCCGTTGCACAGAATAAAACCTAAACACGTTTTTACTGTCAGCCGCTCCGCGAAAAGAGTAGACGGAGAGCTTTTAAAAAGGCAGACGAATTTCTGCGTTTGCTGGAGGTATTCTCGCGGGATATTGTTAGGAAAATATGAGGTTGCGAGCAAAGCTTAAAACGTTGGCGAAACACGTAGGGTGGCAGTTCGCCAAAAGTAAGGATATCTGTCGCGCCAAACGGAAAGGTAGTCATCGCTGTTTTCCATGGCGAAGCCAAAGTCTTCCTCCTCCCCGTACACGTCATAGCGAAACGTTTCATCTGCATTTCTAGCTGTTTCGCCTTTGTAAACTCTTCATCCGGATTTGGCCGTGACTGAAACTGTGATATCTTAAAAGTCATGCTCTTCTTTTCCGGATCTTGGTCGACTGAAAAAGTACGTTGTTTTTCAAGACTTCGCATGAATTTCATGATTTTGTCATGAAATTTATTTTACGATGTATTTTATGGTTAAACTTTGACAGACGAAATTTTGACGAATTTTCAGAAAGTTGACGCCAAATCTCTTCTTTAGATGTCGTAAGCAACGTTATTTAAACCTCGCTTACTCAATGCTATAAAATCGAATACTCTGAACTACTCGTGAAGTAAATAAAAGACAAGAGCTGATAAAAACGCCAGAATATTTCATATAATTAATGAATTCTTAAGTGCTTTATAATTATAGGTATTCCTTTATTTTATGAAGTTGATTTATTAAGTCAGTAAGCACGAAAATAGAGGTAGAGATGGTAACTTATGTTTTGAGTTATTTAATGAATACCACTTTTCCAACAGGCCCAACCCCTCCTTAATGGTATCTATTTACTATATGTAAGAGTTGGATTGGGTTGGGCTATGGTTGATGGATTTTATATTAAATTTCACAGAGCACTTCTCGGGACTAATAATCTAACATTGTGAAGGTTACCAAATTTTACGCATAAATAACGAAAAATTCAGCTGATAATGCCTTAACTACGAAATTTACGCAAATCTGTAGAATAAATCAACAATTTAGGAAACATTTCCAGTACATCTGATGTAGTTTTTTGCTGGAAAATTCTTTGCTCGAATATGGAAGTCTCTCGTTCCAACGATTGTGCCCTGAATTCTCAGGATGTAAAATAAAGTACTGAGGCTAAAACAAAGTAAGGAAGACAAAAACATCTGTTACACGCATACTTGATTGATGTCCCTTGATAGTTCTTATTTTGAACGCTTACCAAGTGAAATTCGAATTCTATTTTATTTTCCTTTGGGCTTTGTATTTAGAGATTTTAATAAATAGCTTATCTCATTTACAGACTATTTTCTTGTGTAGAAAAATAAGCTTGAAAAGTCGGATATCCCACTTCTTAGGGACTCTGTTTGAAATTAGGAATTATACACTAAAGCGAATTATATACAGAAGTTCTATTCAATGAGGAATTGTATACTCAAATACTTGATCGTGACGTAGAATCATCTAACATAAGTTGATAATCGTCCATGTACAACTTTCCAACCGAAAGATGGTTCATTTGTGAAAAGGCTAAAAATCGTCAAAATCTATTGCTATACTGTTATATTATGCGAGTTCCGTCTTACAAGACTGTATTTCTACATCAGAGTTTATACAATAAGTTTCACACAAAAAAAACCTTTTCACTTCTCCCCGGCATTTTTACGACATTATACCTTGATACAATAAGGAATTACCAGTATAAACGTGGTGACTTGGTTTTTAACAAAAGAGCACGAACGCATATTCCGCGGTAGGACCTCAACATTTCTAGGCTAGAGCTTTCACCTCCACGGCATAGAGCCCGCCGTCCTCTACCAATTATTGAAATTAATTAAATTAACAAGTGCAGCGGAGTGGCCGCCCAACTCTTCAAAGTAATTAAATTAATTAGCCAGAGACGAGTTCACTACCTGAACCAACACGCGACAATCGGGCCTAATCGATTCCTTTCAGCCGCCGAAATTTAAGTTTTTTAATAAACACCTTAAGATTTCGCAACCTTTCTCGCAAAATTACCCGGATATCTCGTCGACGATCCCCCACGTAGATCTCCTCACTCCAGCGGGCGAGGATCGCAGGAAATAGTACAAGAGACCTTTTGGCCAGAATCCACGTCCTCAAACACAGAGTTAGGGCGAAGGGGGAGGCGAAGACGGAATTGGTGTTCTGCAGTGAGAACAGTTCTGTGAGATGAGAATTGCGTGAGGGCGCAGGAGTTGAACTGAGGGAGTGGGGATGGGGTCAAAAAGAATCCACTTCTGAAGGCCAAATGAAACTTGTGCCCGGTAGTGCTTGGAATTACAGCTCATCCCCGCTTGCTCTCCCCAACGGCGATTTCCTTCCCTGTCATCTCCTTCCCCAATTCACTCTTGAGCTTGCAGTAAGACCTCGTTAATTCGATATCCGATGGTTTGGAATATGGTCTAATCTGAATTTACGAATGCTGCAAACGCCATACTTTTTGTGCACTTAAAAGTTCGGATGATTTAAAGTTATTATTTTAACGGCTTTGGAAGTCCTTATTTGTTTTATGACTTGTAAACACGCCTTTAAGTTCAGAATCTTCTGGTATAATGCTTTTACACAAGTATCCGTATATGTATATTTATCTATCTAATTTATTAAAATATACTTAGTATTGTGACAGCTCTCAAAAAAAGCTATCCTATTCAGTCGATCATTATCCATTAGATCCATGATCCCTCCTAGATATCTAAATATCTTAAATCTCTTCGCAATTAATTTATAGTTGATTATTTCTTTCACAACAGTAATTGCAACATAGTATTCAGAAATATCATTTAAGTTCGTTTCTTACTATTTTAAATTATATTTTCAGGTGCGTACACTAATTTTCTTTGAAATTCCACTTTCTATCTTGAGAGGTCTAATGAAGTGATTCTAATAAGATAATAAAAACCAGTAAGTTAAAATAAATTGAAACAGGCAGTAAATTATGTTTCCTATTTTCGTTCCCGTCCGATAACATGCAATTTATTACTACTAAAACTATTCTTGTGTATTATTAAACGGTTGTGTAAAAGGAAGAAATTATAACAACAACCTGTTACAAACGTTACCCTAATTTTGTAAATGGTTTTCGTATTTTTCAATTACTTTAATCATTTCATTTAAGAGGTAAAATTAATACGGATGGTTTTTAGAAATTTTCTGTGTCATATTTGGAATAAATATTCCAAAAGTCCTTAAACATTAAATAATCATCAATACTTGCTTACTGGATTTGACTAAAATCCACCTGCTCTCTTTTAAGTTCATCGCACACGAGTCATTCTCTTAGTCTTCCCATTTCAATTCGTTCCCTTTCGCGCCTTTCACAATTTTCTCCACGTCATAGAGAATAACGTCTTACACATTATAATTTAAAATTCCAAAAAATATCCACTCCTCGTCAGGAGTGTGAGTCGTGCTCCACTGTCAGTTGTTCCGGTTGGCGTGCACGCAAAAATGCCATCCATATCCATAAACCTAAGATAGTTTCATCAGCGGACTGACGTGTTGCATGATGAGAATTTAAGGTCGTAACTGACCTACGAACACTCCGTTTCTTTCCCTCGCATTGCATAAAAGAGAGAGATTCTACTCGTTCCTATTTCGAAAGGAAGAATACAGAGGTCTTGAAATGAATAAAAAATGTAACATAGGTTGAACATTTCTGTCTAGATATGTAATGAGATGAAGGAATTTTATCGCATCAGCGGGTTTTTTCTGCAATATTTGAAAAATTTTGGATTACTTTCATATTTTAGTTTATAAAAAGACTTAGTATCGACATAAATCGGCATAGCTTTAAATATCAATACAGAAGTACTCGGAGTACTACATGAAATACTCGGAGTTACTCTTCGGAATTCTTGGTACTTCGCAGTGCGGACTTCACTATAGCGAAGCGGGTATCATATTCGCCAAGAAATAAAAGTGGTCCGAGGTTCGACTCTCGGTGGAGCTCACGACATCGTGAAAGAAACACGGAAACTAACGGAATGTAAAGGTTTACTGGATCATTTAGATCTAGAAAAGCCTATACAAGCTAATATATGGTCAAGTTGGCGTGAGAGTCGATACGCTGACCACGTATCAACCGCAATAAATGCCACTTGGCTAGAACTTATCCCCAATAGGGTTGCTGAGTTATCGACTTAAACATCGTACTGTAGAAAATTCCATGCTCTTCCCTTTCAAAGTAGAGTAAATAAGAGGTGACCTTATCCTTATCAAAATTTTCCCAACCTTAAATATCTTAAACTCGAATCGCCTCTGATCACATCCATGAAGATGAATTCGACATATAATGCCTTTTATTATATTTTATACATTTGGGATTTATTTTCCCAGCAAACATCCATAATTTTCTTCATTATTCAGGCACACATGTTCATAATTTTCTTCCTTCCATTCTTCACGTACGTTTTTAGGAGAGATGAAAAATGTTAGGCTTTTCCTGAAAACAATACACGCTAAGGATATGGGGAGACTTTGCATATGAAACCGCGAATCCAGAAAATGTCTCAAGGAAATATGGAATTTGAAAATGTCTAAAGGGATCGAACTTCGATCTTCCACAAGCCGGACAAGATGGCTTGTTTTCTTGTTTTAACCGTAGGTTATTTCAGATGAGACATCTCTTTATGAAAAAACTTTCTCAAGATTTCGAATAAACCTTCCAACTGGGTTTGTGAATCACAACTGTAAGCTTGAAGAGAGATTTCCTGAGCGTATTTTATTTTCATTTTCGATTTATTTTAATTTCGACTTGGTGTATCGAAAATTTTGCTCAAAATTCATTGGGGTCGGTGGAGCATCACCTCGGCGATTCAAAATGCATATCGAAATAATACTGTTAGTTTTGAATCAACGCCACACTTTGATTGGGTGGCTCAAGTTATCGATTTATTCGATATATTTTGAAGTTGCCTTGACCTGAATTGCTAGAATGCTAGATCACAGACTCTTCATCCTAGTTTTACATTTTGAAACAGGTAGTGAACATATTAGCAATAAATATACTTTAAGAGTATTCATGTGGGTCTAATTAGAAGATAATCAGGATTATTCGATTTGCGTCAATTGCGTCATAAATGGAAAAGATCGAATTCTAGCTCTGTGATTAAGAAATCCCATTCTAGAAACACCAATTGAATTTTTATCTTCATTTCTATTGCTTCAAAAAGGCAGTTTTAACTACGTACAATCACGGATTAATAATAAGTAAGCTATTGTTAATACGCCTAATATAAGAGTATGTACAAAAGAAAAATTAAGATTTTAGAAAGAATTCACTGTTCAACAACGTGAAGGCTTAATTTTCATGACTTTGTGTGCATTTTTTTCCTTGAAGATGGATCTAAGGTCACGCTTGAATTGATTTTAGTCGTCAACAAACCTGTTTTACATTCAACTTCCTTGGGCAATTAATCTTACTAGGCCTGAGTATTTAATGCATTAATAATGTTCTTGGCACTTTACTTACCGTTCTATTCTTACTTCCTATACAAGTACCTCCTCCGACTTTCAAATAAATGTATTTACATTCTATGTATTTATAAAATTTCTTTCTAGAAAGTAGCATCAATTGTTACATTAACATTAGTTATTACATTAATTCACTAAATGAGCGGTTTTTTTGAAAGCCGTCATTAGATAAATATTAAACTTATAAGCTCAAAATCTAAAGCTTAATAAAATGTGTTATTCTGGTGTTTACGCGTACAAGCTCTTTTTTAAAATCATAATTAATATAATGAAGGGCAATATAACATGTTGCCTCCGTTAACTTTGGGAAACCTTTAACAAAAAACCCGTTCATCTGAATCAGAGGGCTGGAAAAATTCGAGCGCTTATTTATTAATTTTATAACACTGAAATGCATTGAGACCCGTAGCACGGTATTGTTTACGACAGAATGTCATAAACAAATTCGCCGCAGTATTTTAGCCTGGCCTTTTACGGGACGCTTTCTAGCCGGAATGGCTCAACTCGCCGCCGCCAGCTCGCCGCCGCCGACTCGCCGCCGCCAACTCGCCGCGGGCGCAACTCGCCGCGCGCCCAACTTGCCGCGGGGCCAACTCGCCGCGGGGCCAACTCGCCGCGAGACCAACTCGCCGCGGGCCCAACTCGCCGCAGGGACAACTCGCCGCGGGCATTTTTTAAATACGTTTAGAACTATGAAATTACTCGTTCTTCGCAAGGGTTTTAATTATCTAATATCATAGAAAGAAGAAACTAAGAGATCTGCTAAATTTTACGGTAAGACCATAGCACCACTTCATAGAAGCAATTAATCCTTGTTAGCCCTTGATTGGTTTCGTGGGGTCGATATAACCCCAGGAGATATACTTCCTTTGATAAAACATAAGCTATTTAAGATATTTATATGCCAATTTTTTACTTGTATAAATAATTTTGCACTACATTTACGATCTGATAATCTCGTTAATTTTGAGAAAGGAAATGTATGCAATTAATACGGTGTTAACAAATTACAATAATTAATTTAAGTAATTATATAATAAGCATATTATTTATTTTTAGCGGTGATCTACAAAGTAATTCAGCAGTAAATATCAGGTTCAAAATGAAAAATAATATTTGTGAGTTAAAATATCACCAGAATTTTGCTATACAATGCTATGACGAATCAAGTTTGTTGATTAAACCGATAAAATGCATTACATTTTAGTGTTGTTACCATATCTACGAAATAAATGTAATTAATTATATAATTAACAGATCATGGTTTAAGTGCCCTTATATTAAGTAATTCATTTGTAAGTACCATGTAAAGAACAAAATCGGATCATGCATACCAACTGATAATTACATACAAATCAACTTTTCATAAAAAGATTTCATAGAAAGATATTCCTTCCCAACTGATCTTTACGTAATACAGTAAACGCAATTAACCCTTAATTAGTCTCGTGGGGTGAATGTGACCCCAGGTTGTGTAATTCCCACGGTAAAACAAAAACTTATCAAGATATTTTAACCAAATTTTGTTTTGAAAAGATTTTACCTTCTTAAGATAATCTGAGAATTTAGTTAATTTTAAGCAATCAAAAGTAAGCAAATTTGGCAGTTTCATCAGATTTCTAAAAATAAATTTAAATAATTTTCAAACAGTATTTCAACAGTTTTTAAGCGCCTATACATAACATAACTCATTGGTAAGTACCTGAAAAATAATGAACACCATATCTTGCATATACAAGTATTTTGCATTATAGGTTCCGAAGCCCCGGCGATTCGAGGCCCGAAGCGGAATACGCTCTTTGATATAAAAGTCAAAAACTAAAGTTCTGTTCAAGATATCGCATCAAAACAAACTGCGATTGAAATTACAACATTTATCTCGATTTCTCTCGAGACACGTTCTTCCTCACGTGAGAAACCAAAAACTTTTTGGCGACGTATAAATTGGACTACACGACGAATTTTTCTTGAGTTACGCTCTAACTAAATAATTTTTTACTAACAAGGAGACTACACACCGTCGGACGCGATTTAAGTGGTAAGACTCGGTAATTTGATAGATATCGAGTCAAGATTGACGAATCACCCCCAAAGTTGGGTTTTATGAGCGATAGTTTTCACGGAAAATGAACTTAAAGTTTACGAAAAATTGTCAGGTAGGCTATAAAGCTAAGCGTAGCGACCTTCGTCATTCGTCATTTCCCTGGAAAGGCAACACAGCCTAAAGCAGGGGAACTTCTCAATGTAATGTATAATGACCAAAAGACCAATAAACGCTTTTCAAAACAACAACTTCGTCATTCGAACGTTTGGCGCAGTGGTATGGTATCCGCTTCCAAAGTCCTTTTGGTCGGGTTCGAGCCCTCCTGTGGGAAAATTTCTTTTCTCTTTATTTCTTTTACGTACTCTGTCATAATCTTAATCTATATCTGTTTTCTTCTTTTGGTGGATTTTGAACTTATTTTCCAAAAGTTAGAGTATTTTTCCGCTGTGAGTCACCCGTTTCTTCAAATTATGCGCAAATACTTATGTCCGCATTTATTATCTGAAAACTACAATACTAGAGAGGTAACGCAGAGGACTATTTCAAATCTCTCCTACATCCAGCTGCTCGCTCTAACAGCAACTTTTATTGCAATACCCGACTTACATTTACCAATTCTGAACTCTGAACACATTGGTTTAAATATAGAAGCCGACAACTGTTTGAGTAAAGTAAAGATTTTTATTTCGCGCATTCAGAATTCATTCCTTAATAAGATATAAGTTAAGATTATGACAGAGTACGTAAAAGAAAAAAAGAGAAAAGAAATTTTCCCACATGAGGGCTCGAACCCGACCAAAAGGACTTTGGAAGCGGATACCATACCACTGCGCCAAACGTTCGAATGACGAAGTTGTTGTTTTGAAAAGCGTTTATTGGTCTTTTGGACATTATACATTACATTGAGAAGTTCCCCTGCTTTAGGCTGTGTTGCCTTTCCAGGGAAATGACGAATGACGAAGGTCGCTACGCTTAGCTTTATAGCCTACCTGACAATTTTTCGTAAACTTTAAGTTCATTTTCCGTGAAAACTATCGCTCATAAAACCCAACTTTGGGGGTGATTCGTCAATCTTGACTCGATATCTATCAAATTACCGAGTCTTACCACTTAAATCGCGTCCGACGGTGTGTAGTCTCCTTGTAAGATGTGGTTACTCTGAAATTAATCTTATGTAATGTTTATGCATTCAGATGATACAGTGAGCAATTGAAGAAAAAATCAGCATTTTATGTTGGATTGTAAGAGAGTGATGGCAGTTTCAAAAATGTTCACGGGTGATCGGCAATTCATTCAATTTTTGCTTTTAACTTTGTTTTTTTCCTATAAAAGCATAAAATTTTCACTGTTGAGTTGAAAAAGTTATTCTTATTCAAATTTCATCGGAATTTAAGTTTGAATTGATAAATGTAAACTACGAATCTTAATTATACCCGTACGAATCCGTAGCTCCACGTAAAGGCGAACCTGCGCGAGGCTAACTTCTTCACTTACGGCAAATTACATTGAGTTATTCCCCTGTAAGTTCTCCATACTGACTGGAATTTTGAAACGTGCTATGATCGATCTGCCATGGTCGAAACCCCAGACAGTTTCATACAGAAATATATCGAACATTCTATTTAATGGTTTTCAACCACGGAAATCGATTAGTAATATTTAAACATCGTAAAATAACTCCTTATCAATGTCACCAACCCATAAAATTTATTATTTTATTAATACATGCTCTACGATGCACTACAGTGGTAGGTCTATCGGCATAATCTAGCCTTTGGGAACTGATACCCCATTTTGTAATTGTATTTTTTAAAATATCAATTATTGACAACAATTTTTAATAAATATATAACAATTATTATTTACAACCGTTTTCAATATTTTATTCAGCTTACTGCACCTTTGGTTGGAAAGCAGAAATGAGATAAGGATACATTTCTATGAGACAATTAAAGCGGAAAATAATCAAATCCCGAATGTAATAAAGAAGTAAAATTTACCATAATCTTACTCGTCAATAATGAAATATAAATGTTTATTTATTATAATGTGAAATATATGATAAGAATCGATTTCTCGTATTAGAAAAATGTTTTTTTCGTAAAGTAAAAAATTGGCATATAAATATCTTAAATAGCTTATGTTTTATCAAAGGAAGTATATCGCCTGGGGTTATATCGACCCCACGAAACCAATCAAGGGTTAACAAGGATTAATTGCTTCTATGAAGTGGTGCTATGGTCTTACCGTAAAATTTAGCAGATCTCTTAGTTTCTTCTTTCTATGATATTAGATAATTAAAACCCTTGCGAAAAACGAGTAATTTCATAGTTCTAAACGTATTTAAAAAATGCCCGCGGCGAGTTGGGCCCGCGGCGAGTTGGCGGCGGCGAGTCGGCGGCGGCGAGCTGGCGGCGGCGAGTTGTCCTAGACCCCTTTCTAGCCTCATGCTGTTTTAACTCATTCTATCCCGTCCGTTGCATTAATATAGATGTTAATTAATGTTGAATTAAAACATGAAAGGAATCTACTGAAAATAATTATAGAACATTTTACGAAAACAAAAAATGATGGTATACATCCTATGCTTGAGAAAGACACACAGTTGAAGGAGCAAAAGATCTTTTATACATTTCTTTTATGAGAAACTAAGGAGTTCAAGACTAAAGAAATCTTCCAGATCTCTCCCTATATGATACAAATTGAACATTTTTCCCGTAAATTGAACTGTGGAATTATATCATCCTACATCCGTTGGTTCAAATAATGAAATTATTGTTAAGAAAAAATATGTTGGAATAGACTTTTATTATTTCATACTCTCGACGTTCTTAATCGAAATATGGGAAATATTAACGTATTCATGTCTCAGGCACGTATTTAATCTTAAAAAAGTGTCATATGAAGCGTCCTATGGGTAAAAGATACAAATTGCTTCAAGGAGGAATCACTAATACAGATAGTTACTTCTGATTCTCGTTTTCTCGCAGAGAATCAGAGAAGCCAACAGATTAATGCTACACAGCAATACTTGTGTTAATCTACCCCTGTCATACTCTACCATTGGTTTGAGAGCTTTCTTTACATTTGAATAAAACAGAACATAAAATGTATGCGAATTATAACACTTGATAGAAAAGCAACTTCTTGTCATCGTTTGCACTATAACGAAACAGAATCAATTTACGGCCCAGATTCTTTTCAGGTCCTTGCAACAAAGCATTCCCGACAAAGACGGCAGTAGTGTACGTCACCACTTGTTCGCTGTGCCCGCGCATTACGGCAGACAGAAAACCTAAACCTCGGTCCACTCCCGTCTGCCGCGCCATAACTGTTCCCAACGTCTCACTCACGCTGCTACATTCCGACATGCGCGAAATTACAAGTTTTCGGAAACCTCAGCCGCACCTGCATCCATCCTGAAGCTTTGTCCTCCGAGATTTCGCTTAGTGCTCGTCTCTTTCCTTCCTTTCATCATATAATCCCCTCACACACACATGCACTTTCATTTCGGAGACCTCCTTTCATCACCTCGCCTTTATATATGCATCCACTCCCATCTCATCCCCTTTCTATCGTCTTCTCTCCTTCCTTTGCTTTTCTCTCCCCCTTAACGTGCTCTTTATCTCCCTCATTCTTTCCCCCTTTGAATCCATAGCTATTATTTCTCGCTCATTTTTTCTCCCTCGCCACCCACGGTTTATCTCCGCATCTCACGTCTTCGCGCTTCCCGTGATTCTTTTGTTTCCCGGATGTTTCCCGCGTAGCTGCGATCAACACGTTTTTATTTCTGGAATCCCGAATACCTGTACGTACAGTTCTCTCGCATACGAGAGATGAATTTGCATTACGAACACATTTTGTTTTAAATTATTATAGATTAGCGATTCACTTATATATACAGTATAAGTTCCGTCATGATCGATGGGGAAAATTCAACAAACGCAGTGTTGATTTTCATGTTCTTTGTAGTATCCAGTAAAAATATTCAAAGAATTTCTGCCCTGATAGAATGAAATGTGAGAAGATGATGACCTATTCATTTTATTATTCGAGTAATTTCATTGCTAAAATTTGATAAATATAAATGTTTTTAATATAGAAATGGAGAGACGCCTTTATTTATACGATTTATTAGCAATTTTATGGGAAATTTATTCAGTGCCACTGAAACCCTCTAGCGAATAATATCTCAACGATAAAATAAAGAATAATTACATTAAATATTTATAGAATCACAATTCACGTATTCTGGATTAGAAGGATTAGATGTATGCAATAATAAATTTAACATTTTAAATAAGTTAAATTAAGTTCGGTTATTTGTAACAGGAGAGTCCACTTGCCTCATGATAACCAGCATCAAAAGTACATACTGTCTCAATCAATGTTATACGAAAGTATCTTTCTGTTAGCTGTGAACATTTTTCGCAAAGAATGTTCTGTAAAAACAGCCTCGTAAATTTCCAGAAAGATCTCTCCCACGTGATAACTTGTGGAACATCTGCTCTTTATTTCTTTATCTATTTGATGATAAATGTTACCACAATCTTTGTTTTAAATGTGAGTCACTGGCATAAAGGTTGCTTTTACTGTTAATGCGTTCTGATTCCAAAGGTATTATGAAACCAGTGTAACATAATTCATTGATATAATTTGTTTTCCATTACGATTTCGGAGTAGTTAACGCAATCAAATTAACATTTCAACATCAAATTAGATATGACTGTGTGTACGAATGTGTACATATCTTTAACTAAACAATCTCATTAATTTTTACTTAAAAATCATCTATTCATTGCATACTATATCTCCCTTTTAACCTTAGAATTTAACACCACATAATCAACCTTTTGACAATTTTTTAGTTTAATATAGCATGTTTTTCCCTTTCATTATGCCAACAAATATAATTTTTCCCGTTGGACATGCTACATGCCGAATCATGTAGGAGTATCGTTGTTCGCAAAGGACAAAGGGCAGCAGTTCTGAGAATAAACAAACAATGGAGTATATCTTCTTTGCGAGTTTGGCATTAAGGAAAGATCATCCGGAAATTCTTCACTCAAGTTAGAAATTTCCCGGAACCTTTTCTGCCTTCGCCACAAATTTCACGGAATGAAAATTTCGCTAGGTAGCACACCTTGGAGTGACGTAGCACGACATCCAGTCGCTAGCAGCGCCGTTAATGCGTAATGGGCCAAACGTCGCTCCGCCTTGTCGTTACGTTCTGTCGATTCCGACGCAAATAGGGCTTGCTCTGCCTCGTACTAATCTCGTCGCGAACATTGGATCGACTAGACTTACAGCGAGTGGGTATATTGGCGGCTGTTCTTTTCCCGGTAAACACATCGGTTCTTTAGAGCGTACGCGTGTAAAGGATGAATTGACCGTCGTTATCGGAAGAATGGGTTATTCATGCCTTGCTCGTTGCGGGAGATTTACTGCGCGATGTAATACTACGTTGAGAAATGCGGTCCTGTTTCTCAAATCTGGGACTATATCTCCACCTCCACATGCGGTATGTCGATAAAAATTTATTTAGATATGTAGGACGAAATTCATTGTAGCTTTTCCTTCGCGAATTCCACCTCTTCTCATGCAAGGATTGAAGCTTCTTCAAAACTTAGTCTAAATAAATTGTAACCTTTGTTACACTGAATTCGTGCCAAGTAATTTATGCATATTATAGTTACTTATTTTATAGATATTCTTTTGCATTTTGTTTCCTTTTAAAAGACTTTTAAGTACTATTATTTATATCTAGTACACTTTGACCTAATTCTGTGCATAATATTCACGTTATCTGCAGCAGCTATCTTTTGATGTTCCTATTCTCAGAGACGATGTGGTAGTTGCAAGAGAAGATGTTTTTATTTCAATGTCGTCAAAGTGAAGGCTCTTTATTGCAATTAATATAAGGGTGTGTGCCTATATCAAGCAAAAATGGTAAATTAATATGAGGCAGTGAGGATCCGGTTTGATCACCGTTGCTTGGACTTGGTATATCCATCATTGATGAGCATCAAGTTTTAATGTCAGAATGGTATATTTAATCATTACGATCTATGCAAATATGCGTGCATGACTATAAGCATATGCTAAATCGTGTTGAAATATCAAAAGCTATTATAAACATCCAATCTTTCAATTAATTCTATCATATTGTACAAGATTATAGTATATACCCTTTATTTAAAAACACTACGAAATTAATGTTTAAAATATAAAATGATAGTAGTGAGTTTAAACTGTCAACTTGGAGATACTTCAGATTCCTTACCGATAGTTTAACGTGTAATTTTGCCTTGATCCAAATATTTTTCTGGCACTTCACTAAAGAGATCCTGATAATCCCTATTTCCGTACTTCTTTCTTTACTAAAAGATCTAATTTTCCATCAACTGCGAGGAATATTTCCCTCATAAAATGCTCAGGAATAAGGAAATTTTTCAAATTCAACTCCTCCACTGACGCAATGCATACCTGCAATCAATTAACGATATTAAATGAAACAATGCAACACTATTTTATTTCAGGTATCTTACCCCATTTTCCTTTGTCATTCTCTATACTTTTTTTCTACTGGTTACTTTCCGCCTCTTTCCATTCTTAATGGGAACTTTACCTTTGTCATTCGTTTGAATCCTTCAATATTTTCACGGTTCTTACTCTTTTTTTCTCTCTCGCTTTTTCACTCCAGCCATACGCGCATTCTTTTGATATTATCCCTCCGCTCAAACGAATGCAAAAGCACTTTATCTCCCCTTACTCTCCTCCTGTTGCGAGCTATGCATTTTTCCGAGCTGAAACGCAAAAGCTTCGAGGTATTTTTTGAGATGATAAAAACGCATTGTAGGCACCGAGGGACTTCTGCATCTCTTTCCTTACTTGGAGCGAGTTTGTTTTCATCTATAATACATTCATATGTACAGTATGAACCTTTTTCTCTAATAATGAATGCTGAATACTGATAACGAAATAATTGTTGTGTTTGAAAGAGTAACTTCTTTAACAGAAGCCTTTTGATGGTGATTGATTTTGTATTTATAATCTTAAACATTTACAATATGCGAGATATGGAGTTTTTATATCATTTTATCAAACTCGCTGATAAATGCGGAGGATTATAAGTAGTGATTTTATTAAAATTAAAGTGCCGTCTACTATTATTTCATATTGTGAAATTTTCATAATGATCATCCACAGAATTAAATTATTTGGAATTATTATTAGAATTAAATTTCATTGACATAATCAAAAATATATTATGTATTTTTAATAATCTTGAACTCAGAGACCTACAGAGATCTACCTCCTATTTGGTTCCCACAAATATCACAGTTAAAGTTAAGAAACAGTGTTACCAGGCTATTTAGCACCAGAATCACATTCGTTAGCAGAAATATTCGTAATACAAAATCTTCGTTGGCGAGAACGTTATTTCCCATAAGTTTCCATCGAAAATCTCGTTCTGATTATCGTCTACAATTTAAATATAGAGTAAACGGAAACAATAGCTTCAATGGAAGCTAAAATTCGATGATAATATTCGATTGCCCCTAACACTACGTCCATTAATTACAATATTCCTTAGCGGAATCCATATTTCACAGTCCAGTTCAAAAAAGAGCGAAAAGAATTATTATAGCGGCAATATGGTTAGCCGTGGTATCACTACTGTATTCTACGGTATTTACTTATACTAATATGTGGTACTTTATTTCATCATATTCTTGGATCATCACCTAGATTTTCTCTCCTAATAATGTTTGACTTTGAAAATATTTGTGTGGCACCAAGGTTAAGTATCCACATAAATAAATTCCATAATTCAAAGATTCATTTCAAGCGTGTTATTATTTTAGAATTCACTGTTTCAGCCTCATCCTATGGTAGCTCTTCATAATAGAAGTAGACGACTTTTACTCGTTATCACACGATGATTGTAATAATTTACGTTTAAATGTTCAGCGTCGTCATCATACCTAAAGCTAAACGTTGAAATCTAGGTCTTAGCGTTTAAAAGTTGTGTTTCATTCTTTTATCATCGTGGAGTTATTTTTCGCCCAAGATATAAAATTACCTGCGAGATGGAGGGATTTATCCGGTTTAACTCCGCGTCATTAACGTAAGTAATTCTGGAATATCAGAGAAACATCTCCCACTTTTCTAAACTCATCCACAGTCTCCCTTATGCAAATATTCATACATTTTTGAAAAGGGGTAAAACGTGTGTACATGCACGAAGGTAAGACGTTTTCCATTTAGCTGGGAATGAAATTCAAGTAGTAGCTCGCGTAACTAGGTCACTATAAATGAAAAATTCCTCAAACTTTTTCCCCGTTCGGCTAATTACCAGCAATCCATTTTTTCCTCACAATCAGGTTGAGTAAATACGGGCTCAGAGATGTAAATTTTTTAATGGCGCTGCATACCGGCATAGAATATTAACGCGAAAGCTTGCGATTAGTTAAAAAATAAAACGAGTTCGTATGTAATTCATATCACGATTCATTTGCGACAGTCCCTCGCACTTTTCATATTTCGGATGGACAAATATGATCAAACGCGGGGACGGAAATGAGGAAAGAGGATTTATTCGGATGTCATTAATTTCGTGAATTGTACATTTTTAAGCGTGCGTGCTCTGACGAATTGAGAAATTAATTATTTTTAATATCGTTTCCGCCATGCCCATCGCTTAATTCTTTTGTGAGCTGAGGTGAACCCATTTTCACCCCTTTTTGCATGATTTTCGATACAAAAACTTGCGGTCTGTTTATGCAATATTTAGCTCTGAGGCCTGTTTGAACCTCAAACCATCCACCTTTAAATATCATCAAAAGTCATGGAGAAGGAATGAGTATTACCAGGCAAGATGAGGAGTAAGATAGCTTTCCCTTCCTATCCTTACTGAGTCAGGATACTATGAATTGAAAATGTGTATACTTACAGCACAATGGCCTTAGTAGCCTTTCCACAGCACTTCCATTAATCAGCAATACTCATACAAAAGGAAAATTTACATTTTCACTGCCAAATACTGGATTGAGGACATTGTATTAGCTATCATTCGATTTTTCTGTTATAAAAACGGATTACTACTTGCACTAGCATAAATAACCCCCTAAGCATTCCTGGGATCCCTATTTTGACAGTCATACTAATATGCCTGCCATTCATCACTAATCATGACGCATTTCTTAAATACAGGGTCCAAATTGGTTTTCCCATGTATGTCTTACAAGTCATGCAGTGGGTTTTTACTATATGAGGGAACTATATTTACTGCTATGAGGTGCATTTATAAAGGGCAAATGTGTTCATTAAAAAACTATTAAAAGAAGAGAAAAATAGTACGTTGTTAGGCCGAGATGTAATCGTAACCGGTAAAGCTAAAATTAACTGCGATTATTACGCTAAACAGATCTCGTCTCAAAATCGCGTTTCCACCATGGAAACGCTCCTTGTACGATAAGAAATTATTTTTGAATTTTTTTATAGATATCTAGTTTAGGTGACGCTTAAAAGCTATTCTATCACGTGAAATAGATATTTAAAGGAATCAAAATTGTTTTATTACAAACACGCAGACTTTTTACTGAAGGTGAAAGTCAAAGTTTCTACAGAAAGTGAATGTTGGACATACAATTCAAAGCAACGCTTCTTCCAAAAAGATGCACCAGTATCAGTTTAATTTGGTTTGTTTTTTGGCCGTTTGCTATAGATGAGCTTTTATCCTTTACATTTACTATTATTTGAATGAAAAGCTGACGTAGGCTACGCCAGAGGAAGACAAGCAAAGTGATAAATCTCTCAGTAATGGAGAATAAAAACACGCACTACGTAAAATGCATCATGAAATAGAATCCGGAAGGAGAACCAATATTGCTGTGAAGAAAATTGAACTAATTAGTACCTCCGTGGCAACAAGTATTACAATATAAAAATATCCTCATAGATGTTATCATCTCCAGAGGCGGCATTGCTACACTCAAGTTCTGTGACACTTTTCATGTTCCGCGAAAATTTATCCACCCGGGGGCAACAGGCTTTCGCATTTCCCTTTTCGTTTGGTTATTACATGCCGACGGAGGGAAGAGAGACCATCTGCGTTAACTACTTCCACCAAACAGCCAACTAATTTCAATGTTTTTGGAAGCTAATCTGAAAGAATGGCCCAGTGGGAAATTTTTCCATATCCGCAAAGATACTTGTTTGTATGCTAATCTAATTGTTTCTGTTGAATGAATATCCCGGCGAAAAAATGCATGGCCCTGGGACAGGAATTTATGGCCCTAATAGGAGAAAGAATTCATAAATATGAGGACTGGAGTTCTAAATTAAAAGGTGATTGATTCATTTCTTGAATTCACTGCAAAGTAACACAGCGCCATAAAGCATTCGAAACGCGAGACGACAAAATTTAAATTAACTGCACAGAAGTGTCCTGTAAAAAAGCTTTTCTTGGCTCTAGTTTTCAACAGCTTATCTAGTGTAATTCAGAAGAAGCACGGTTATATAACATTGCAGAATACAAAGTAATCAACTTTATAAGTTGATTTTATTGTATACCAGACCAATAGAAATTTCGCACCTTAATACGATTATCATTGAATTTTGATTAATCATATAAAACGTCAACCGATTACGATACATTATGAATAGAGAGATAAAAATAGATTCCCTGAAAGTAGCATTCACAAGTGGCATTAAGGTGCATTAAGTAAATATTAACTCTACAGAAATTCATTGCAGCCCGAAAATATTTCACGTAAGGAATTAGGGAAAATATACAATCACTTTGTAAAATCCTACTATTTTAAAATAGTAGAAAATATACAATCACTTTGTAAAATCCTACTATTTTAAAATAGTAGAATTTTACAAAGTGATTGTATATTTTTCCTGTAATGGAATTCTTCTAAGATACGGCAAACTCAATTGATCGTGAGGAATTAGTTCTATGATATGATAAGAATTATGTGTAGTTCCATTACTATTGTGATATCCTCAATAATACTAGACTCACATGCCATTCTCTAAAGTAAAAATTAAGTAAATATTTATCGGTTACCGCTTTCTCCTGAGGATCAAAATATTAATGATTGAAATTGCTCCCTCACATCTAAAGTACTTTTACTACTAAATTTGAGCATCGAAATATTTGTGGTTAGAGATTTAGGCATATTGCCAATGATATCGATTCAATATGATCCATTGAAAATATATGCGTAGCTATCTTAAAACGTGAGTTAGAAACAAAATTTTAAAGGGTGAAATCCCAATCAATTCATTTACATAACGAGTTATAATACTAAAGAGGAGGATGAAGAGGAAATTTTAAAAAAATATTACGGATTTTATTCTATTCTAGCTTATGTTTCTCTTAGATTTCTGAAGTTAATCAAAGAGACCATCTTAGAACGAAAAAAACTTATAACTACCACTGCTTGTTTGAATTTGACCATTTCCGTCAACGTATTGTGAACCTCATTATATTCAGATGAATATGAAGACGTTAAAGAAGATGCTTGAAGATGTTAATATATGTTGACGTAACTGGTGAAAATAAATCTACTGCAGGAGTTACAAATCGTTTTATCTTTTTTATTTTACTGTATTTACTGTAAAATTCCACGTAGTCATGATTGAACAAATAAATTCCATCTAGGTAAAAGATTACCCGATACTTCCCAACTTTTCCAAGAGCAGAAAAGTACGCTCTAATATCGAGCTACTTATATAAAAATAAATCATTTGCCTTTGTATTTAAAATCATCGCTACCTCGAAAGTGTGCTGTAACAGATTGACTTGATTTTTAAAGTAATCCACATGTAATTGTGTTTCCCTAGGTCAAGATAGCTATCGGTTTGGCTCCATAAAAAGGGCCTTAAGAGAGGGTTAAATTCATTCGAAGAGGGTTTTATCGGGAGATAATTCGATTGCGCATCCTGGAAGAGGGGTATTGAAGCCCCGACACTTGTTTTTGAAAGCGTTACGTGCGTAAACAGGTCCGCAGTAATTATGTTGGTCGGCAGTGAGAGACGTAAGCTGTTTTATCGCAAAGCCATTAATACCGCGGCAACACCCGCACCGCGTCAATGGCTTTCTAGAATATCCCCTAATTGGTCTTATGCGCGCTCGTGCGTGCGTGTGTGGGTGCTGCCGTGCGTGCCACCAAAATCGCTCGTTAATTATTTCCGTAATTGAGTAAATATCGGACGCATTAATGAGATCGTCTGCGAGATTTCGAATTTCAACTAAATTTTGTGGACGCAAATAGGTGCGTACGCTTTTTAAGCACTTCTGACGTTTATTTTCCCGCATTTCATAATAAACCTACGAGTGCTTTACTCTTCGTAGCTGGAGATTAAAGCTGCGATAATGTTCCGCGATGAGATTTCTATCTTAACGAGCTATGGAGAGTCTATGAGAAAGGTTTCTGTTTATGCTATCTCGTTTCTTTGATGCCTTTGATGTAATAATAACCTTTTTGATCGGCCTAATCATCGCTAACGATCCTAGTTAATATTAGCCTGTAATTTACGCTCATTAAAACGAAGATATTAAAAAATCCTGAATTATGAAAAGTAATATTTTAGCATACAAGCCATTGAGGATCAATCACAAAGCTTGTTTACGAATTTCAAAGAGAACAGATAATAAATATTTTATCAGTCTCCATCAATTCACTCTACAAGCCAATTCTCTATGACTACTCAATGCTTATAAATGGTAAAAATAACATATTTACGTAGTCGTTAAGGAGTACTTTGAAATAATATTTTCTGGAAAGGTATTGGCCAGCATTTTACCAGCTTATATGAGTTTGAATAAAATAGAAAAAGTTATGCCTTCAAAAGTTTCGTACTTATGATAACATCTCTCTATACCTATAAAAATTTTGCTGGCACGGAAACCTTATGAACTAGAAAAAAATTATAATATGAAGGCAGATGAGAGGTGACAGTTTTTACATCGTTATGTTATTCTAAAGACATTTGGCCTAGTTAAAAAGTGGCTTTGCCTCACACTGAAATAGCGGAGGATAATCGTGAACTTAACGAAGAAAAAACGTATGAAACGAAGAAAATGCATCATGGGAAGGATTAGCTTATGGTCTTCTGCGTACTTTGCAGTTATTTTCCATCCCAAACGTCTTTGAGGTGGGATTGGGAGGGGGTGTTACATGGGTACATATTCCTCCCCATAGCTATCCCTTTCCTTAAGCAAGGTTAAGGGATATTTCCCGGAAATGAGGTCAGCCTTTTATTTCCGGTGACTATAGAGAGACGGGATGCCTGGGAGTCAGTAAAGGCGCAGAGATGAGAGAGATAGTGTAGGCAGCGACCTATGTACAGAGAAGGAGAGAGGAAATGATAGTCGCCGTAGGAGAGAAAGGGTAAATGAATCGATTGAATATTAGATGAAAGGCCGCGCTTTGATCTCATCGAATACTCCCTCAACTCTCCTCCAGAGCGGAACTGCTCGATGCCTAATTAATAGCTGGAACTGGAAAAATAAAAAGGACTCTGATGGTCTGCGAAAGGTACATAGTGCGTGGGTTAGCTATGAAAACACAAGGTTGTTTTCTCCGGTGCCGATGAGCTTAGGGAATAAAATGGGGATTATTTATCCTCCTCTAATATCTCATTATTTGCGTAGTTTTGGAGAGTGGAGTTTGAGCCGTAAAACAAAGGAAACCGACTTGGTGATAAAGGGTTTTCCGTAGCTACAGAGAGCTTCTGCTATATTGGAATGGGAAGATGACGTCGGAAGTACGGCTTACTCGTTTAGATAAAAGTAAAATAAACAGTTTTAATGATGACGTAAAGAGGCGTTTTTAACCCATTCCCCTAAATTTACTTAGCTTTTCTTTTTAAATCCTAGAATTGGGAGTAATTACTTCACTTCATGTTCGCGTCAGTCGACTTTTAATCGACGGGTGTCATTGTGTTGATGCAGAAGGCAAGCACTCCAAACAAATCAGCTTCTCTATTACCCAGTATCAAAAGAATTTTTTTCTCCTGTTCCTCGAATGGTATCCTGCCTTTTATTTGGTAACGTGTTTGTTACTGATAAATAATTTATTCTTCGGCCAAGATCCAAAAGGTAATTTTTTATTCGGTGATCTTTCTTCCATACATGTGTTTTCTTGTGCGCACAAAGTATTACCACAGTAGCTGAATACGATTTTTTAAATAATTCATTTAAAAGATAACTTTTATTTAATATATTGTATATATATATATATATATATATATATATATATATATATATATATTTATTTCCTAAAAGCCTGTTTTCAAATTTTTGGCAGTTTGAAAATATCATTCTCTGAAAACAACTTGATTACCCCATTACCTAAAGTTACATTCCAAGAAATTGAGAATGCCAATGATCCTAACGCCTTTTATTCAATTAAAAACGATTTACGACAATGTCACTCTGAATTATAACCCTCAATCTTATACATCCCATTATCTACGCTGGTCACTTCTACCTCCTGAACAGAATTCGTCAATCTATCATGCATCACAAAGTTTTACTGTTCTTTTTCACAAATAAAATGAGTGAAATGATATAACGATTTAATTAATCATATTCTGTAGATTAATATTTATTTGTTCATCTTCTTTGTAAGATAATTACTACGCAAAAAAATTAGTAGCTTCTCATATGGACATACGTCCTGTGCATTTTTAATTGGTCCCTAAATCACTTGACTAAGTAAGGACCACGCAGGGAAGATGACAATGACATTAACAAAGTAATCTCTTTCTAAACATGAAATCAAACTTCATTCACTTCACGTAAGACAATTATCAAAATTACACCCATAGATTTACTCTGATTATAAACGTGAGAAGTAATCCTGAATCACAAGGGCTCGTATAAGGGAATTCGAATGCAGGAATTTATTTATGATATCTATAAGGGAAATTGTAGTATTCCAATAACGAGCCACGAATTTCCGTATTGTTCGTTTATTAACGAATTCAGAAGATATGCATTCTTTGGAAACTGATTAACGAAATAGAATGACCGGTAACAAACAATATAGGATAATCCACTATAGAAAATGATTCCCAGACAGTAATGATTTACTCCGGTTAATGAGATAGCAAAAGGGAATTCATCTCGTAATGCATTAGAACTCAACGAAATCTGATGAGTATTCCGATCTCCGATTTTCAGAGAGGTATTGAAACAAAGAAACTCCTTTATCAACCCGGAAGCTGAAGTCAAACTGTACCGATGTAAAATTCATTCCATTACTCTGCAGCGGCGACCAATATCGGAAAAATTCATTATCGTTTCCGCTGTTTACGGATCTTGTATTTCTTGCAATGGGAAGAAAAAAAAGAAATAGTAGCTATCCGAAATAACCTTGATTCTCAGAACCCTTGCCATTACCTTGCCCAGCCAGAAGCATGCAAAGAAAGGATAACATTCATGCTCATTACCGTATAGAGGTTTAAGTTACACGTATCCTGTTAGGAGTAAAGATTTCTAAGCTTCAATGAAAACTACTTTTTCCTATAATTTGTGACAACCTTGAATTTTCAGTTTCTTTGTGAGTATATTTAAATTACTTGCTCATCATTATATATAGAGTCTTCACTTGATGTTCTAAATACACTTGAACACGTTTAGAAGCAACATATATAAAAGGCTAGTGCACGGAGAGATGGGTTCTTAAATTATCGAAAACACTCTAACACATTTAACGTACGAGCAGCCGCAATTCACCGTAATTTTAATGAAAAGACCTTCGCCGTATGAACGGTGCATCATTTGAGGCCGTGAATTCCACGTTTCGCCTAGGGGAATCTAGATGATAGTTTTATCGTGCGATTCAAAAGATGATTGACTCAAAGGAATTTGCTATTATCCGCCGTGTAACAAGGTTAATGAGATGGAAGTTATGCCGTGTACCGAGAGCGATTATTTTCCTTATTTTAATGAACCGAACATTCATCCTTTACCTTAAAGCAGAGCTGGATGGAATAAGTGCTGAATTAATTAATACCGTATCTCATTAAGAGCCGCGTTTAAAACCTCGGCGTATTTCTTTTTTTGCATTGAATCGCTTGGGTATGGAATTCAACTCCGCGATTAAAGTGCTGAGGAAGGTCGTTGAGCGATTAGATTCTTCAAAAAAATCTACGGAAACCTCATAAAGAAGCACTAATACCGTACCGTTCAAGGAGCAACTTCCTTCAATGAATGCCATCCTTTCCTCTCCACTATGCTGAGAGTCGTCCCAGATATTGAATTTCTGTGTTCATTCTAGAGCTTCCAGAATCTTACCTAGAAGAAAGAGGTAAAATATTAGTACTACGTAAAGATTTTCGATTGAAAAGTGTGATTATAAGTCAAGGGCTTCACTGTGACTTAGGGTATCTTTTGTGAGAAATTATAGATAGAATAGCATGTAAAAAGTCGGATTCGAGTATATTCAAGTTGATTCAATACATTGATTCTTAAATACAGATTAGATGAAATTATTTTTAAATTCTTTCCTTATTGTTGAAAAATCAAAAAAAAAAGAGGTTACCAGGATGAAAATTGTAGTTTTTTTCTACGTAGAATGATTCTCAGATTTACGATGTTTGAGAGTATACTTTAGTAAACAATTTAAGATGGTATAGTCAGACTCAAGTATATTCAAGTCTATATTTAATACATCTAAAATACTCTTACACATATAATATAAATATAATACCAAGTTCTTTGATTTCTTAAATAATATTTAATAATTTCATTAAATATATACGAATAATCTATTATCTTAATTATTAGACGTAGATTAGCAAGAATTACTTTTCCTCCTATTAATATTGAAAAAATTGAAGAAGTAGGCTACGAGAATGCAAATTGCATTGTCTTACGTAGAATAATTTTCTATAATAAATTTTCTAATAACTTACTATACCCATTACCTCAGGTCTATACTATGCCAACATACTAATTGTAAGTTAGTGAGCGGTGTTATTCCAACTAAATCATACCTCTCTAATATGTATATCTATTTTCTCTGCCACAATATTTAATAGAATTAAACTCTTTTGCAAGTCTTAAATTACTGAAAAGCTGAATTTAAAAAGGACTGCGATATTTTCACAAGATTATTTTATGCTGGGGAAAGGATTGAAGTGTTCATCTTTTATTCACGCAGCTAGCTTGACTTCTTACAAGGCAATGGATAGATAGACATTTCATCTTAGAGCCAATGCATGCTGCATTACGCTGAGTGGTGTACACTGCTACAGCAAAGTTGCCATTATTTGCATAGCGGGAAGTCTGTATACAGGCAATACGTAGGACTGATTGCCAGCTATCAGTGTTTGTATAGCGGGTTGCATTTACTCAGGATAAAATGCGATGCTATAGGTTTTCACAGTATTCATCTTAGAGTTTTGAGATAAAACTTTTCAAGGAAAAATAAGGTCAAAATATAAACTTATATTTGCAATGCACTTCTATTATGACTGCATAAAATTATTTATGATTCGTTTTAACTTTCAGGATACCCGATTGAACATAGTTGTCCGCAAATATAGTGTTTGATTAAAATGACCGAGAATGCATACTTCAAAAATCCATTTAAATATCTATATGTAAAATTAAGAAGAAATTTTACATTCGTAAATGCGTAAAGAATTCTAAATATCGCTCCTCAACCATTCTCGATGAAACTATACTCGTCTATACTACTCAGCAAAGGTATAATTTAACTAGAATCACAATTTAATTTAAACATTTTGATATTTCTTAGAAAATAACATGATTATCTTGACAAATATCCCAAAATTATTAATAAAAATAATCCATAACATTTAATGGGAATAAATTAACACTGACGATTAATTGTCGCACAAAACTTTTTACAGACAAATACTCAGAGAACTTTATTAGAAGAAATTGAGACTGGAATGTCCTACCTTCAATTAAACCAATATCATAAAAATGTAGCAAAGATGATAGACGAAATAACAAAAAGAGAAGAATCAATGTTTTTTGGACAGAAAGAAAGCTCTATGAGCAAAGGAATTTAAAAAATTTAAGTTTACATATTCAATTCATGTTATAAATTGGATTTTAAGCCTATAACATTTAAATCGTCAAGGCAAGTGGATACTTTTACAGGACGTAAAACTTTATTATTTAAAAGTGAGTTAGAGAAAATGTTGAGATAAACAGTCGTCGTCAATTACGCACCCGATCTTGAAGTGATGGTTAGATTACATGTACGATCCTGAGTTCAGATTAGAAAAAAGCGAAGATAAAATACATTTCAACACCGCTATAAATTCGTCGATTATAGACGATAAGGATGGAGATGTTTTTTAGAATTTTTGACCCTATTTATTCTCAGTTTTCCCGTTTGCGCCCAAAATTTGAGTTATCCATCTCAGCAGCTTGTATCCACTCTGTTCAATATGTTTTGGGATACGCATATCGCCTTTGTTCTCTCATACGTTCGATAAAGGAAGAAGATATATGAGACCACTTTTTCACTACACCGCACCTGTTACGTGATCTATATACGGATAGAATGTCCGGTTTCACCTTCCGGCGGGGAAAACCAAAATGTGGAGATGAGGAGATAAAACGGAAGAGCCGAAGGAGAGGAAAAAAACCTGCAAACACGTCTAAGAAGTTGTGATTAGTGTATCCGCTAATAGGAGCGGTTAACAAACCGACCCCATCTGTCTATCCACTTCTCTTTTTCCCCAAAAGGAAAAAAAGGTGTAATTTACGAAACAGCCTTCCGTGAAAGTGACGGAAAGGGAGGAAGGAAAAAACTGGGAGCGGATTGAGCTGTAGAACGATGCGAGAAAGTGTGAAGGATGGGTAAATGGCGGAGTATGGACAGGCGGTGCGAAATTAAGACGTCGGAAGAAGCGCCATCAATGGACGATCCTGAAGAAGTGAGGGAAACAGTCCGCATTTACCGCAAATGGGTCTCGTAGCGCGTTAGATGAATGAATTCTTAGGATGCAGCAGGAGGGTTAAATTGAGGAAGCTCCCCCAGAAGAAATGGCCCGAGGAGTGGTAAAAGAAAAGGGAGAAACGTCTTGGGGCGGAAGCTGTGTTTGGTGAAAAAAGCACCACTCGAGAAAAGAAAACGTGGTGAAGGGGTACAGAGTGAGATAGTTCGGGTTCCGCGCGATGGATGGCGATGTGGAGGGAGTGGAAAAAAATCTCTTCGGGGTCAAGGCGTCTTGCATTGTATGTGGTGGAATGGGCGGTTCGGAATGACTTACGCGGTGAAGGGAGGGGGAGTTAATGGCACCCAGGGGGTGAGAGGATCATTAAGAGCCCCATCTCTCTTTGTCTCACCCCTTTTCGGTGGAAAAAGCTGGACGTCTGTCTTCCTCCCACTCTTCCTATTCTAGGCCATCTCACAGTCGTTGATTGGGTCTTTTCCATTAACACGCTGTGTGCAAATTGCGCTGCTATTCTAAGCGTGCTTGGAGACGCCTCCACAAGTCCTGATTAACCCGATTTTTATGGTCAATGGCTTGGGATAGAGAAGTGAAAATGTAAGTTATTTCTCTTTCAGAGTTGTTATTGTAGGTAAAATTATGACATGGTGCGATTATTGGCTATAGAATCCTACTGCACGCAAACGTAAAGTACTTTACTCTATCTGAAGGAAATCACAAGGATATAAGGAACAGTACGATCTTCGAGGGTTGGTATCTGTAGACTTACTGAAATATCTTGGAGTCGCCCTCACGAATAATTTAACACAAGGAAGGGCACGAGTCGGATTCGTCAAGAGAATAGTTGGTAGGGGAGATGAAAGAGTCTAAAATTCGCTCGAACCCACATCTAAGTTGTGTTTTGGTCCTCATATTCCTTCATTGTCTTTAAAGTGTATCTTTGGCTCCCAAAAAGCATGAAATATATAAAATTGTAAGTCATATACGCATAATTAAACGCAATTTTATTTATTTATTGTAATTATATTTTCCACATATTTATTTACAGTTTTACATATACATACTGTACATAAGTATCACCTTGCTGTATTTAGGTTTGTACGAATAGTAATACCTTGATACAATATTATTTTATTTGAAACTTGGTGGGGGTAAGGGGACATAGAAATAACTTATCATTCTTTTGCCAAGCACCCTAATCTCTGTGTGTAGATATGAATTTAATAATAAGTATATGGTTAAATAAAGTTAAAAGTTGGTAGTGTTGCTTGTATTACATATTCCTTTTTATGGCATAATGAGATCAAGAACTCGATTTCGTCGACTTATTAAAATATTGCTCACGTTGCCGCATTATTCCAGAGTTCACATGAGAATCGACGTAGTTTTACATGCATTTTTCGCTTTTGAAGCAGAGAAGTTATTTATATTTTGCATCTCTGACCGCGACCTTTGTCATGGAAATCGACGTACTTATCATATGAATGGAATGATCGTGATTTCATATGGCGGCTTCACGGTGAAGTAGCAACCACTGATGATGGCAACTCCGATATTTAGCACCTCGACTCTTTAAGCATAAAAGAGAGGCTAAAAACAACCGACGATCCAAATTTCTGCTGATTTTCAGTTCAGTGTAGCATAATTAATCTTCAAAATTCTTCATATATTAAATATCAACATTGTGAAGCAAAAGGAGTCATTGAATCCCTTTTGAAACTAGGTATGGACCTTAAAAATTATATATACACTGTGACATTAGGGTTAGAGGTTTGCCATACGTACAAATAGCAGTTTTTCGGTATGCGGATTAGTGAATAAGGCATGGAACGGGACGACCCGGAATATCAACCATATAGAAATCATTCCTAAGACACCGCACCGACCGACCAGACCGACGAATCGTTATCGAAGAGTTTTTCAAACCTCTGATTCATTAACAACCGATTCAACAACAACCTTTTCTTTTCTTCAAAACTAAATTCCCCTAAATAACTGCTGGTTGAATTAGATATGAGGTATTTAAAACGCATTCTTTAAAATTAATTATTCCTTAATCCTATTGAAGAAATACCATTATGTGCCCACAATTTACAATAAACCCGTTTGGAAAAGGTGACCTGTTGATTATACAAATATTATGGCCGCTTTTTGCTAACTCATTTGAAAAAATCTACGAATTTTCCTTTCCAAATAAACGTCCTCAAATCTTGAATAAATAAGAAATTTTAACCAATGAGCTGAAGTGAGAAAGCAGCATCAAATAATACATTTAAATAATAAACTTTGCCTCGCTGTCCCACATTTGTCTCGCAATTCTAGAACAAACACGAACATTTTCAATTATTACTTTTAGCGAATTCCGGACAGCTCACCAAGGGATATGGAAATGGATATAAATTAAATAAAACGAAGTAAATAAATGTATTTCATTATTAATATTTCATCGGTCCGATCAGCCGGGAGAGGCACTGAATATTTTATGAGATACTCTGACCTAAATAATCCCCAAGCCTTTGCTTCTCTTCTAGTTTTATATCCTCTATAACAACAGAGAGAATATATTGTATTTTCATTCCCAAACACGTGATCTTCATTTAATGCATATTAATTTGTAAATTCAGCGCACGGAATTATTTGAAAATAATACAATGCTCATTTAATACGTTAAAAGGTATTGAAATGCTGTCGATCACAGCCGAAATTGTATTAATATGTTCCTGCAGAGAGGAACGTCAATATCTAGACAACGTTTCATCAACAAAGCAAATTCAGCATTGTTTAATACACAGATTGTTTCTCTGTAATAGCATCTCTGCATTTGATACAGCCATCATATCTAGGAGGAGTGATTGGTAATTTTTCATCTCACGCACTTTATTTCCTAAAAAACGACTATGATTTTTCAGCCTTACGAGTCTGAACAGGTAACTAGTGAAAATGAGTAAAGAAGAAAATCATAAACTTTGAAGACCCGGGATCAAGTTGCAACTTTGGTATTCCTGTTTTAGGCACTCTTATATGAAATTAGCGTATATAAGTCTCCTTATCCAATTTCAAGACCTTCTACGATATCAAGACAAATTTCCTTTAATGGAATATTTGGATTTATTTTAAAGGACAAAAATAATCTTGATAGAAAATTGACTACAAAAACCACGCCCATCGTGGTTTGAGTTTGCCTTGAAGTGAGATAGGAACAGGAATACCATTTATTCACATAATGGCTCAGTTCAAATATAAAACTCCCGAAAAGGTGGCAGTTATTTTGGCGTAGTCTTTTTTGTGGAATACTAACAATGGTACTTGTAAATTTTAAGAGAAGAACGATAATGGAAAATAATTCATCGCAATATATTCTATGCGATTTTATTTTATGTATTCTGTATCATTTGAATGAGATATTTATAACTGAAATATAACCGAGAGAGTAAAATTAAGTGGAAAAGAGGAAAAAAAATTGTTTGAATAGTTTCAAAACCGCATTATGATACAGATATGAATGAAAATATTGAAAGAAGGGTTCAGAGGAAGCAACATATTTATGGAATTAGATTTTTTCTTATCTCGATTATCCCCATATGTAAAATAACCATAAATTTTTGATGCACTATGGACGTTGGGCAAAAATATCCCTCTTTATCCAGAATCTATCGCGTTTATTAGCTCTTTCGTATAATCCTTTTACAACACAAGCAATGAGTATTGCAAATGAAACTGTTTATTTACAAAATAAGTATCTTTTAAAAGAATGCCGCTTCAAATTTTCTTTATATTTCCCAATGACTATTTTGACATAGAGATACGGACAATGGAAGCATTTTTTGATAAGGAGCGAGAAAATTTTCACAACCTTTCTCTCGTATTAAATTTCATTTCACTATCATTGTGATCAGAGATATCTTTTACCTCACAGCGAAAGAATATTGTAGATAAAATTCTGCAAAGATAGAGGTCGTCTGAAACTTTTAATTAACGCATTCATCAATCACTTTATCTCGACGCCAGTCATTTCCGACGGAAAAATAGTTTTCCTCCTTTGGAAACTGTAACCTTTCGCTGGATCTTCAGACTTCCTCTTCACTAGTTGAAAATAAACGAATGGAGGCCTAAGGGGCATCGCGCCTGAGGGGTGACTTTCTTGCTATAAAACGTCGTTCTTCCATCAACAACCGTCATCAGCTTCTGTCACGTAGACACGTGGATGACAAAAGAGATCAATAACGTGATAAGCTTCCGTATCCATTCAGAAATTTTTATACCCTTGCGCACAGTTATTTTTAACGTTCCCTTTATCTTCCCTTTCTCTCATTTTGCTCTGAATTAAAAATGACTTGTGTTCCGTTACTTGCAAATGTATGAGTTCATGCCAAATGCTGCAAATATAGCGATGAGTTGAATGGTCGGGATTCATCAGGTCGTAATTCATGAATTTAAAGGGTCACGAACCGCGTTTTATTTTCTTGTTTACCTCGCTCCAGTAACGAATGACAAGGCTGTTCCTGCAGGTTCTACGTTTCTGTCATTTAATTTCTGTTCAATTACAGTTTGCTGTTGTTTGTTTTCTATCTTTTCCGGACTATATTTCGTTGAACTAAAACGAAAATTCATAACATTTCTATTTCAAGCAAAAAATGTGTTATATGATGAGCTGTCGGGTACCTGAGAAAAATATTTGGATTCTATCCATATTTTGGGGAAGTTATCAACAAGGTAACGGGTACTCTTTCCTAAAAAGTAACGATATCATAGTCCATTCTTTATTGCATCATGGTAATTGCATATTTTCATAGAAAAATATTGACTTAGATCCATTAAAATCTTTTCGATACCATTAAGAAAATACCAATCAGAAAAAACAAAAAGAACTAAAAACATACTGGAAATATCACACTTTCTGCTTCATGCTTTTTATTACTTTTCCTAATCTGGATCCATCTTTATATATCTTGAAGTTTCAACAATAAAACTAAATAAAAAATATCCGTAGTAAGGCCTTATAAGACGTTGATAGTTTCTTAACAGCGGTATTTAGGCGAATCATAAATAATAGCAAGTAATTTAACTGCTAATAACTACTTTTAATGATAAGTTTAAATAAAATAAGAAGGGATTCCTTGAAATCATTGATTTGCAAAGAGCCGAATCTGACAATAAAAGCATCTCCCTAACTATCAGATCCCTTAATGCATTTTTTCAAGATCACTCTTGAGTAAATCGTTTACTTACATCGGTAAATTCATGATAGCGCTTTCCCGAGCGAGTCAACCGTGAAAATAGGAGCGGAATAATCCCACAACCTCTCGTGACCATAACGTTTGAACGTTCAATTTGGCGTATCATACATATGTATCGAATTACCCCAGACCTAACTTTCCAACTCCGCGGAGTTTCTGATCGTACCGACTCGGAATGCCTTCATCTAAATAATATGCCTTTAGTCAAACTCCAAACTGGATTCTTGATCTCTAACACGTCTCCTTCTCCTCGACAATCGTAGGATTCGCGCATCGTTTCCCCGAAAAAAATGCCGAATTCGAAAGATATTCCCTCCGTAATTATTTCATCGCTTTTAAACTATTTGGAGTGGCGTGGAGTAGCTTTCGGAGACGCTTTGTCCGCAGCCGTAAACTCCATTCATCTGTCGAATTTCCGCTCCGGGTAACAACACCCACGGTTGACGGGCGATGGAGCCGAATGGAAAACCGCGCCCTCAGCGGGAAATTCGTTCCGTAATGGCGGACGGGACGGGAATAATGGAAGGGAGGAAGGTGGTGAATGCAGTCTGTGAAGAAAGGGCCCTTACGCTTTTTGTAGGAAGAAGAAAGGAGAGCGGGCAAGTTACGGAACCCTGTGGAACTCCGCGCTTTATTTGCGAACCTGTATATTTTGCCTATATTCGCCCTTCTACCACACCGTAGAAGTTTGGGCAAGTGGCGGCGGTGGTAAATGGTACCGGAGGAGGGACAGGGGGTGGCGGGGGCATGGCATGGGCAGTGGGCGGGGGCGAGGAGGGAGCGCAAGGGGTAGAAATGAAGTGAAAGGCAGGAGGCAGCTCTCTCCCGATACGCGGGCAAAACTCGATTATGCGAAATTTGTTGGTCGGAATGAGGAATTCGGTGGATAGGAAGGTTTTCCCGGGTGGGCGGGGGTAAGGGCGTGAAATCGACGGTGTGTTGGGCAGAATGTTCGGGAATAGATGCGAATGACAGGAAAGGGAGGCGGCATATATAAGAAGAGGTTAAGGAGGGTTGTGGAGAAGGAGGTCTGGGTTAGCATAAGCGACCGGGAAAGGAATAAGGGGCTCGAGGAATGATAATTAAAGCCGGGTGGATAAAGAGAGGAGCGGGAAAAAGGGAATGGATTTCGAAGCGGGAAATATAAGGAGGCTCTTGGTGAAGATGGAGATTATTGAAGGAGGAAAGAAGTAGTTCGGGAGAATTCGATGATGAGTTGTGGATTATTCCGGGACGAGAAAGGGAGTTTTTCCGCGGATCTGGAGACAGTCTGGAGGTGACGTGAAGGGGCGTTTATCCCGCGAGTAAAAAAGCCAATTATAGAAATTTCGGATAACACGAAAAACGGGGATTAAGTTCGGTGATCGGTCTAAAGTGTTCCGCTCGCTGAGCACTCGAGAAGAAGAGCCTTTGTCTGGCTCGCTTCTCTGATTTTGACTTATCAGATTAACATAGGTCGTAGGAAGAGAAGTTTTATGCGATCCTTACTTATCAGTGTCGCTTTCGAATCGCGATTTTTTGGCTTACGATTTGAAGGGGACGATAAGGAAAAATAAGTTTCAATCAGCTTGGGAATTTACGTATATTCTAAATTTGGTTTGCATTAACAAATTTTATTTATTCTCTGAGTCTTAATCCTTTTCATCCTTATCTGAAACTAAACTTTTGGATATATCTCTAAGGAATTTGGAATTTCGGAAGCTAGGAAAAGAATTGGTAATTTTTATTTTGTGATTTAAAACTCGCTCGATTTATTCAATCACACAATGTAGCAATATAAGGGTGTATTTTAATCGTAAAATTTATGCATTAAAATTTAAAAAAATATTTCTGCTTCATATGGAAATATAATTTCTTCCATATAAGTCGAAGTGATTTGGAAAAATATCTTTCTATCAGGTTTTGATATTGTTTAAGAGAGGGTATCATTTAACCTTAATGTGAATCTAAAACATTGTACGAGGATAAGATAGAGATTTGGAGATATTGGGACACGAGTTATTATGGAAGAAGCTTTGATAGAATACAGAGTCTACAATCTTCATCTGTGAAAAGAGTGCAACAATATGAGATACGTATATTCAAAGCTTTTCTAGGCATTTCCTCTAAGTATTTAAATTCTTGCTTAAATAGCAAATTCCAAATATCCTTCTTGGTCATGGCTTAGGGGACAGCAGCTGTAGAATTTTATTGATTGAATTCTCTTTCATTTTACTTGTCCGCATATATTATCATAGGTAACCCATGTGATATAGATAAATAAATTGAATATCTTGTTTAAGATTCCATGTTGTTATTGTAGAATAACTGGTTTTAAGTTTTTTTAGCCGATATATCGGTTATTTTTCAGAAAGAGTTTTTATATTTTGTTAATTTCAATCCACGACAAATCATTTATTAACTGTTAATCCATCCAACGCGATGAAAAGAAAAGTTTATTTTCGAAAAAATATTATAGATATCTTAGGTTTACTATTGAAAATGACTTTTCTATGATATATGTGACAGATAGAACGAGAATTAAGTTATTGAATTAAAAAAATTAGCTCCAGAACTTGCGAGTTCATAATCATTCAGAAGGGGTTTGAATTACCCATCTTATCACGAAATCGATACGGTTTTTTGTTTTACGAGAGCAATTCAGCTTCCTTTAATCTTTTTGGAAACCATTGAAGAGGTTTGGTGAGAACGGAAGGAAGTGTATACCGAGTTTATCTTAAGTGAGGGCTTACGGAGTTGATAAATGAAAGTGTAATAACATGTTAAATTTCTATCTCTAATGTAAGAAATCATACGTCACGAAATCAAACGGTGAAAATGCCCACTATGGCATTTTAAAGTCTTATTGATACTGTCACTTTATACACATCACTTACATTTCCCTTCAGAAGACATTTTCTTAATAACTATTATCAAATAATTTCGTGCGCTGACGGACACAAAGTAGCCGTGATAAAGTAAATCAATTAATAATGGTATAGTAAAACTTTAGGATCTTCTCTACTTCTTGATATACTTAATGTTTCTGTAATTTACATGTCTTAATTTAATTTTCATCTCCCAGAAAAACAATATAATAAATTATCGATTCTGAGTTTCCGATAAAAATATAATATCAAGAGCTGTGTTCAGATTTTTGGCAACTATTCTGAGTTCCATTTTTATCGAACATCAGATTTAGTAGTTACGGTCTACAGACATGGAAAAACATTCCTATCTATAAATTAGTACTCCTGAAATGGCGCGGAAAACTTAAATATCCGACAAATAAAGTCCGACGCTCCGACATACATGAATTTTTTTGCGTATCAGAAAACAGATTAAAGGCATAATAAAAGTTGCACGAGGGTAATTGTAGAGGGCTATACTATATCATAGATAAAATCAGAGACTTATTCCATCAGCGATCATCCTTTTCATCTCGCTAAACATCATTCGCCGATATTTCTTAAACAGTTCCTCGATTCCTTTACGGTAGAAATTTTCTCCTGCGGCACTGATCTGAATGTCAAAATATTTAATCATAGAAAATTATTATTTCCTATAACTCAACACTTTTGCCGTAAATTCTTTATTTTAGATACACACAGCATCTTGGATGCTCCTCGGAAGAAGCCAAATCGTGCATCAAATAACGTGATCGACTCGTCCATCAAAGTATAATAATTCAATAAGAGCGCAAAGACCTTCTCTTAAGATTGCACCCAACCTTCCTGACAGAAAAAAAATAAAACAACGTGATCCACGTAGTGCGGAGATGTTCTGTGTACAGTAGAGCACTCCGCGTAATGTAAAGCTTTGAAGATTACGTTGTCGAAGCGAAAGATGGTTTTGCAAACCTTCTGATATCGCTTTCCCAGCGAACGGAAATCCAAACATCGGACGGGAATAAGACATCTTCCCTTTTTCCTCATCTAACCCATTTTTTCTGCCCTCCGGATCCGCCTCCATCGACTATGAATTCAGGAAAGAAGACGGCCAGCCCTCTTTTTCCACTCGGTCGAGTGTGTGCCCCTTTTGCGATAACCAGCGGCCGGAAAATCCTCCAAATGCTCTTGATTCGCCGCAGCTCTTCCTCTCCATCTTTCTTTTCTCTCCCGCTACCTCATCTTAAAGCCTTTTTACTCCCTTAAAAACTCTGGCACCCTCATAACGATTGCTGTATCGGACAAGTTCCGAAGTTTGACGGGCCGAAGGTAGGCAAAAAATAGCGGTTCCGATCAAAGGGTTTCATTGCCCTCTCCACTCTATTTTTCATCGCTTGAGGACTTTGGGGAACTATCTTCAGGGCCGGCTTCGGACTTACGGCCGCCCTGAGGGGGGAATATCAGTCCGCCCCGCCACCCTTACATCCAGTACTGGTCAGAGGCTCATCTGGATTATCGCCATTTTATATCATCACTAGATTTATTCGATTATTAATTGTTTAACGATCAACTTCCCCTCAGTTAATTGCCAATTTTGACATATTCATTAAAATTTGTAGTTAATAATGAATTTTGTTGGATGAAACCGATGCCCCTACAGAATTTAATTAGGGATTAATATTTATCCATAGTTTTAGCTAATATTTGATGCAAAAATTCTGTATACAATCATAAATTACTGAAAAATACGTTTGTGACGTTTATATCCTATATGAAACCTAAAAATGGCTAAAACATTTATAGCGGACATCTGAAAAGGCAGCACAACTGAATTCAGGGTTTGGGTGACCCTCAATAAGACTCTGCCGCACTGCCGAAATATCTTCTTCTTTCCCAGAGTATTAGATGAATTGGATTAGTTTTCTCATATTATCTACTCGAATTCCTAAGACAATGACGTGATATAAGAAACCTGATACCTGTTACCCTTTTCCTACCGATGACCGAAAAAGCTTTCCGACATTTACGTAAAAAAGTAATGTCTCATCCTTGAGCGCGAAAACTATGAGGGATCAACAGATAGGAAATTAGAATCAAATAAGTATCGCATCTTTATTTTTTCTAATCATTTTCTTCCATAGCATCTTTATCCTAACGAACGTGAATGCTTCTCCAAAATTTCAAAGAATATCTCTTTTTGGGAAACTGCTAAATGGGACTCCCTGTAACTTATTAACGCTACAAATAACGAAAAATTACTGATAAAAAAAACACATTTTCGATTTTACCACCGTGCAATGATAATAACGGAAGATCGCCTAGTAAATCGCATTTTTCCTCTTTGGAAGAGAAGCTTGAATGGTAATAGTTCACTTATCTAAAAAGCATTGAGCCGTCATCGAACTACACGATTTATCTCCGTTTTTCAAAAATAAGTCCCATACATGATATTGGCTGATTTTTCCGTGAGATTTATGTCGGTTAGGAAGAGGTGCTTCATTCATGCAACGAACAGCGTTAAGCCGCCCATATGACTGGCGACTACTTCGCTTGCCTAAAAACAGGCCCTGCGTTCAAAGGATTTTATTTGCGTCTCACCTCTATTTCCCATTGCGCTCATCCCTCGAAGAATTTGAGCGATCTGACGATTTTTCCGGTTTTTCTGGGCGGTTTTCGTGCGCCGATTTGGAGGATGAAAGCGCACGCTCGTTCCGTGCGGAATTAATTGAATTTAAATTCTGTGAAGAGTTATATGCTTGAAAAATGTTTGACGTGGTGAAAGGGAGTTTTGGGTGAATTTGGATCGATCTGAAGCTACGGATCGCCTCTGTTTCAGTTCACCGATCGCTTCGAATTTTGCTCGAATTCTTCATTCCTGCATTACCGTTTATAATATGGCAAGAACAGATGCTGTATTCAGGGCTAACTTCGATTTTCGATTTCCGTTGACCTTTACCTCTCTATTGTGATAGATACGTCAAAGAATGAAAGGAAAGAGAGGTCTGCTTTTAATTTTTGTTTTCAAATAACAAGGCTTGGTTTGAAATGTACTACGTTCGAATTTAGGGAGAATTTTAATCATAATTTATAACGGTAAGATGAAACTACTATGAACGTTGTGAATGATAATAGTATGATTAGCCTACTTTTATAGGTTGAGTAGGTTATTGGTTTGGATTATTATTTTTCTTTCTTGATAGATTTGGTTGCTCAAATAAACGACTTTCGATTATATTTTACTCCATAGTACAGTATTGTATCTAAAATTTCGTGAAAAACTAACCGTAGCTTATTTTTATTCTTCGTAGAGAGAGGAATATAGGAAAGGTTCTCCAAAATTTTTTTAGCTCAAGTATTTATTCATATTAATTTAACAGAAATGCATAAAAGAAGGAAAGAACTATTTTGATATTGCTGAAAAGGACTCAAATCAAGTAAAACATTCTTGCAAGACAAATTATTGTAATAATTAGCAACGAATATATTTGAAACATTAATCATGCAATGTATCGCAGTATTTATCTCGGTGTATTAATACATTATTTCCTAGCTAGGATATAACCATCATTATCTATCCATCTAAAGCTAGCTTATCAAGATAAATCATACTGAATTCTCAACATGTGTTGCCATCTGATACCCTATTGAGCCCTTGATTCAGTTCTATCGAGTTCATTGAGCATCTGATATCTTTTACAGTCAATTGCTTTTACGCACCCTAATTCTTTTTCCAGCTTATCTTTTATCATTCTCCTCAGCATCTCCGAAGTAACTCTCCTTATCTTCTCCCCAATTTCTTGCGAATGTTTCTTATCCCCAGCCTTTGCTACCAATGCTCATTCTATGCAACAATTTCCTCTGTATCCTTCATATGCATGCCCATATACTAAAATACATTTATTCTGGATCATCCATCTCTTCATTGATCAATAAAGATAATTTACGTCCACAAGATTTACCGTATCTACCAAAATTTTGCCTTTGCTTAAAAGTGCAATCAACTCAAAAATGACTTAGTTTTGACGCAAGAATTACAATTTAAAATCATCACTTTCACACAGGTCTACATATTGCATGGATACAAGCAGTTTAAAAATAGCCGAAATGAATTTTCCCAGCCCAAACACCCACTTGATATTCCCATCCTCTCTTAAATCACTATTCTGGACTCTTTCTCATTTACTGCCAGAGAATGTTCCTCCTCCATGTTTATCTAGACTATTTCCTTCGAATCTCTCCCCCAATCCTTGAGATTATTCAAGATATACTGAGACTATTTACTTAATTCTTCCTTAAATTCGGTTTTACTTCCCGGGCGACCATCGTGGCAATAAAACAACGTTACGATCAGCGATTCCTCTATCGAAAGAAAATCTCGTATGGAAATGCAAGGGTGGGAGAGAAATACTGCAGCCCTTAAGTGCAGGAGTTGCCGTCGTATCAGAAGGGTCTTAGCATAGGGGACTCAACGTAGTTAGGGGGTGTCCTTACAATAAATTTGGGGAAATTTACGATTGGGACAACGTACGAAGTTATCGTCTGGGATGGAAGTGTACTTTGGATGACTCTCTGTCTCGCATTCATGTCTCGGAAAGAATGGAGACGGTTTGGCCAGAATATCCCTTCCAATTATAATTATAACTGTATGGCAATCCTATCAAGTTACGTTAATTTTTTAGCATCTGTAACCTGAATTCGATGAATAGAGAATTAAATAAAACAGTAAAACACTGAAATCGATTCGCTAATAAGAACATATTTCGATATTCTGGGAGGATTAGAGTTAGTGGGTTTTCTCTTTAATATGTAAAAATTTTTGTAGGTAAAATTTGAAAATTACTAAACATGTAAGATGCTGACAATGATTTTATCTTAATAAACTAGGAAGCGATTGCGGCTCTGACCTCATTGCGCAAGAGTCAATAAGGCATCAAAGATCGAATATGGAAAATTCGTTAAAAATTTAACGAAGCGTTGCATTAGAGCCACTATTTGCATTAGTTCCTTAAAAATAATATTTTGCCTAGTAAAACCTTTCAGTATTTTGTTAATCAAATTAGCATCTTATTATATGAATAAGTACGTATTTCTTATAATATTATTACATATTAATTACATATTTTAATTAATTACGTGGAGAATAATTAAAAATCGTTAAAGTTGAGGCTGGCATATAAATAAAAATAAATTATAACTCTGCGATCAACAAACTTTCATGAGAGTATCGGCGTTGACATTCTTCATGACCGACACGAAAGAATGACAGTCAATAATTGACAGAAAAAAAGTCGTAGATGCCTCTGACTTAGCACGCATCCGAAGCCAGTTGCTAGCAGATATGCACATTGCATCATTGAGTAGAATTCAGGCGACTTTAAGAGCTCTCAGAAAAGATAGGTGAGTTGACGGAAATATGTTTCTTTCCCGCAAACGAAACGTACGAATTTCTCGGAAAACAGAGTCAAAGTGTCACATCGGGAACATCCCGCTTGATACGACCTGTCCCGTTCTGCCAATTACGCAAATGCGGCAGTGTTAATAAAACACGAGTGCGCGTGCTAGTGCGTGCGCGCGCAGTTTCGATTCTCCGCTCTCCGAGGTCACGCTTTTCAAAATGTTCTCATATTTTTGCCTTAGCAGCCGAATAAGTACTGAGATAATGTGAGAATGTTAAGGGCAGAAACAAGCTGACGTTTCTCCCAGTGGGACCAGAATGAGTCATAGATATATATCTTTTATAGAGCCCCTTAGATGATTCTTAAATTTGTGGGGTTCAGAGGAAACCGTCGACTAATATTTACTCATTTGTAGCAATTTTATAGCAGTATATTTTAAAATTCTTCCATTGCTTTTCAAAAGTATTAACCCACCATGAACAAATTATGATGATTTTAAGATAAGAGAAACCATATGACCGAAATGAACATACAAAATAATAGCTAATAGAGACTCTATCATTCATATCACATATATTACTTTAGCCTTGATATTCGATTGGTATAAATTCAATTCTAATGTTTTTTTAACATTATTGATTAATTTTTTTAATTATTGAATGATAATTTTGTGCTTTCAATTCTGTAAAAAATCGAAAATATTGGTTTATAATGACTTAATTGTGATTGTAGACAAATAATATGGCTATAGTTTAGTTTAAAACGAAACCAAATCCATAGTTATGGTTAATAAATGATAATGAATACGCAAAAATGTTTACAAATAATTATTTACCATTGAAAACATTCATTAAAAGAAAATGAAAGGTGAATGATAAGTAAGGGTCTTCAACAAATCATAGGAGTCAATTTATTTTATCCTTAAATCACCGTGCATAATTGTTAACTTCATATAATTTCTGGTCGCGCTTTCCCGACGCATCGCTTAAGAGTCCCAAAAACTAGTTGTTTCGCCACCATCGTTGCGATAGCACGTATAAAATTCACTTTCCATAACGTCCTTCACTAATCCTCAGCGTACCGCGAACTGGCGAAACAAATTAACTGGCAAGTTAATACATCAAGCCAGCCTTTATTCTTTCTCGCCAAAGCGTCGGGACTAGAGAAGCGAGCCGACCTTTGATTACGGATCCCCATAATGTTTTTTCATTAGGGACGCCCGAGTTAAAGTAGAAAGTCCCCTTCTTTTTTAAAGTGCCATCCGATTACGACCCAGAAGGTTAGGTGTGGCGGTCGCCGAGGATCGATGTCGTTTTAACTCCCACCGGCATTCGTAGTGGGAGGGACATAATCGGAGCGAAGAAGAGTGCAAGAATGGAAGGAGAGGAAGGGGATAAGGATGAGAAAGAGGGACTGGTCGGAGGAAGGGAATATTGTGGCTTGAAGGGAAGAAAAAGTCCGTTATAATCCAACGGGAGATTTAAGGGAATGTGAAAAATTAGCAAGACAGGAGGATGCGCTATAAAAATAGTGTTTCTTGAGCATAATTTGGTGTCACTGGCGATTTTGCCAACAACACTGGAATTGGAAGGATAAACCCTAATTGAGAGTCTATTCACTCTTTGACGTTCTTCCTGCGACGGGTACAGGCTTCATAACCTTCTTTCTCTTTCGCGGGGTTATTTTAAATCATCGTCCAGTTTAGACCAAAACTAATTCTTCGCCTTGAAGAAATGTATGCTTCCGTAGAATATGGTAAGGTAAGAAGACAAAATTTTGTAGAAATAACAAAATTGAGGCCACTTTCCGGGCAAGTATTGTAACCACTAAAATACCATGCTCCTTCAAACCCGGCAATCAACGGAAACTTTGAATATGATACAGGTGGCGCTCTACATTGTGACACCAACCACTGGAAATAGAGATACCTAGGTTCGAGTCCTTTTCATCTCTCCATTTTCCTCAAGCCAGGTAATTCACCTTTCCTTATCCTGACAAAATTACCGTTTCTGTTCCCAAATAAACCGTTATCTCTTAAAATTACATTATTAGTTTCGTAAGGTTTATGAAAATCTACCATCGTACGAATTTCTTAGTTTACATGCATAAAATTTACATTTCCTTATTAATCATAATTGCATGAACTGTGGCAAATGTCATGAGAACACCATGCCCCTCGTATGAATTCATGAAGGATGAGATATTTTTAATTTTTTTAGGGATAAAAATGGAGAAAATATTTATCTTTTATTTCTTTGTTTCAGTATTTTTCGTGTATATGGCAATAAGAAAGGTAATGAGCTATGACTTACATTAAAAATGGTATTTATTCTATTCATTCTTTTTTGAACATTATTGGGAATAAAATTCGGAAGGTCATTGCACTGTACCTACAGTCATATCATTCCGGCAGTTAGGGAAATCAAGAGCTAACTACCTCTCTCCTCATCTTCCCTATGTAAGCCCTTTCCCTCTCCGTGGCTTTTGGTTGCTGATGGCGGAGAGGATAATGATTCCACCAGCCTTAGGTCCCACGACTTTACAGACAAGATGATCATATTTACGTGTATGAATACTTGGTTATGTTAAGCGCAGCGAAAATATTATACTTAAATATACAATACACTTAAATACATATACAATATACATGAATATCCACGTAATGATTTTTTACTTCGTTAAGGGTATTAATTAATGTGAGTATTAAGGAAAAATGAAGTTGATAAGATAATGTGTTTTAGAAAGGGTTTCAAAGGTCATAAAAACCATACAATCCGCTTGACCGGCTCCATGGGGAATGACATCAAAGGTTCTGACGGAACGGCAGGATATTGGGTATCAAGTCATTAAAATGCCAACGGGTGCGTAATTGGCCTATTATGACGTAATTCACTTGGGTTGGGTAAGTTTTGTTTCAGGTAGCCCAGTTTCAGAAACTTGCTATCCGCGGTGCTGGTAGGCTTCGGAGTGGTCTTAATTTGAACAGAAAAATTAGTTCTGTTCGATATGATTTTGAAAATTTCTTCGTGTATAATGAGAATGAATAATATATTCTTAATAATAATAAAACGTCTTTATTCGGGCGAGATTGAGACTGAATAGTCTCTTCTTACATCTAACCCTTAATAATACCACCCGAGAGGGTGGAAATACATACAAGATGATATTTACCAAGGAAATTAATTCCTATTTTTATCAACAGCACAGGCCACACACAGGGAAAAGCATACGATTAGTTTTAATGAATGACTTACAAGTTGATAATGATGCTCTTGCATCGAAACTTGTCGTGTGGTCTGTGCAAAATTAATAAAAATAGGAATATGTACCCTTGTAAAATTCTTTCTGTTTTTTTTGTCATTTCGTCATGGAATACCACCAAGTTACTCGCAAATCCATTGATTTTACTCCCATAAGATGTCAACTAAATACAAATCGTTGAGTATTATGGGAACGTCTACGAAGCTATGGATGACTTGCGTTGTCAACAAAAATTTTGGAAACCGGCATCAACATTTTGATCGGTACAAAGCGGACCTTACATCAATCCATTACGTAGTAGTATTGCGTTTCATCACTGAATTAAGCGAAAAAAGCGTTAGCGGACCATAAAAGCGGTGGAGAAACTTTTTCAGCGTCTCATCGTTAACAAATACAAGTAAGTACATATCTCCCAAGCTTTGGGATAAAAAACGTGGGATAACTACGCCCTGGCATCGATATATAGGCACTCCCTAATCATTGAGACCTCGCCGTCATTCGCAGAGGGCTTGGGTGACATCGCCGTAGTAAAGAAGAGCAGAAAAATGAAAGAAGAGGAGAGAAAAATCGTTGTTTGAGGCGAGGCAAAAGGTTTTTAAAGACTCGCCCACCTTTTCAGATCGATATCTAGCAGATCGAGGAAAAGGAGAAAAAGAAGATGACGATTTCCCTCGTGACTCAAGTGTGGTCTCTTGATAACGATAAGAGAAGAGGTAAAGCGGGAGACGCGACCACTCACGACGGAGGAGGACTTGTTTGCAAGAGGAAGGTGCGTGGTGCCAAGAGGGAGACGTGCAAAGGAGAGACGGGTGTCTCCAGATCCCGGGCGTGATAATGAATAAATAATTGCGACCGGGAAGATGTAAGTGGATCACGGAGGAAATTATAGCTAATGGATAGAGGTGACGATTAGCAGGCGGAAGAGAGACATTTACGGGAGAACGACGGAGCGAATCGAAGGTCAAAGTTATTAGCTGTCCTCGTCGAAGAAGTCTAAGTTCAGAGAGGGAGGAGCGACTGACAGTTTTGATAGGTTTGGAAGCTAATAAGCAGCTGCATGCTGTGTGGTTGAGTTATTGGTTGATAATTATGCCCGATTGGTTTGATATTTGTGGAATCGCACGTAAATGTTGCCCTACCATCCTTTCCGCTTATTTCAAATATAAGAATAGCGAATATAGCAACACGCCGTTCAGCCAAACCCGTGAAACCTATGCATAGAAATGTGTGTGTTCAAAATCATTTCTTGTAGTGGGAGCAAGTATTGGAATGATCTCCCATACTCATTATCAGAATTTTATCATTCCTTTCTTTAAAAAATTCTCTTCTTTCCTTCTTCTTCTTGCAATGTTTAATACCATACATACTTAACTTATTCTACTCTCTCACTCGCTCTCTTTCTCCCTATTCAGAGTTACACCTGTTGAGATAAGAGGGGTGACATGCCAATACATCATCAGACCAGACGGCACAAAGATATTTATTATTTTCTCTCCTCCGTAACGGTGTTTTCTTATTACCTTTGCGTATCCGCAGGTTTTTCTCCCATATACACGTAGAAGTGGACCTTTTCGCGCTTTCTCTTTAGTATAGGGTTTTTTTCTACTACCCAAATCTCTCTCTTATATAAATTTTGTCTTTCTGCATGTGTGGAGAAAGCTTAATTTTCTTTAAACATTTAAGCTTAATTTTCTTCAATCCCTTTTTATGTAATACTTTAAAATTTATATATTCTAACTTCAGAGGTTAGGAGGAACAGTTACCATTTTGTTCTACTTTTGCCATAAGAGCGAAATAATAATAATTTAATAATTTTTACGTTACTCGATTATTCTGGTAGCTTAATCTATTCCGACTGGAATATTGGATGGAATATTTTGTCTGTTACGGCACGACTTTTACAGTTTTAGAAATATTACATATCGGCAAATCTAAACTTAGCCTTCAAGCACGAATCTTCCTGTAAGTTTCGACAGGTAGACTTTGATGTCAATTTCGTCACGGCTAGGAAACTGTCCTCTTTTTACTTCCCCTTTTTCCTTGTGAAACATGAAGAGCCGTAAGACAGTCGATCCCCCGCACCATTGTCGTACCGACGCACTCAAACGAGCACTCGGCAGAGTTCGAGGGGTGAGCTGTCGGTGTGGGCGTACGAGGTCGACGGCTGAAGAGCCAGAAGTCGGTGACGGGATCCATGACGATGATGACTATGGTGCTTTAGCGGGGCGACATGCACCCTGAATGCACCTTTGAGAGGAAATAAGAGAGGGTTTGCAGAGCGGAATGGCGTGTCGGACTGGTGACTGGTCGGTCTCCCAACCAGAGAGGAATGGCGTGGGGTTGAAGTCCATTTCGTGATAAGGACGTGTTTTTGAACGTCCGAGGCTCTCGGATGGGCTTCGGTTAGCGAGAGGAAAGAGGGAATCGTTTTTATTTGCTCTTTTTAGCTTGTTTTCTCCCAGCATTTAACGAACGAAGGTACTCAATCTCAGTTAATTGGCGATTTTTACGTTCAGTGTGACACTGAAAAACATCAATAAATTTAATGAGGGTAATGCAATCGAAATGAAACTGCATAGTTAATATTTTAATACAATATGGATAAAGTTATTCCAGATATTAATTAGAAAATAATTTTCCTGGGATGTTTCCTGCCAATGGGACAAGCAATAAAATCAATTTTTCACAACACCTTCAATACTGATAAAGCTTCCTAACTTCATAACTAAACTAGTCATGCTATTCTCACAATTAATTTGAGCACAATGGACTGTAAATCGAAGCATTTTGTGAGGTGTAAACATTGGCATACGTATTAAATAACTTAGACATTAAATTTCCTCGTAAGTCCGAGAAGGAACTTATCTTTAGGTATTCAGAATACCATTTCCATAAAACCCATCGCCAATGCTTACGGATAGCGAAGTGGGTAGTGCATTCATCTCTTATGGAAGCAGTCCTTTGTTAGATTCCCGGTGGGACCCATACGTGCGAAATTTCCTCAGCTTTCGAAACCCTTAGAACAATCCTACTACTATTTTACTTCTAGAAAAGTGTGTAAGAAGTGTATGACAATAAAATTATCCATACATATTTGTTCAGCTACCTTTATTTCTGACGATTATGTTAAGTAAGATAACATTGGATAAATGATATAAGATACATGAATATCGCATGTAAACGAATGAAATGAATACGTATGTATCGTATTAGAAAATATCAAAGTAAATTAGAACTAATTATAAAACTGAACAAATAAAGATAGCAAGACTTTGTATGATATAATGGTGTTTCACGAAGTACAGCCGTTCCAGATTAACTTTAATTCTAGAACTTTAAATAAACACTAATGTAAAGCTAATTATAATAGGAAACATCTAGTGAATCCACAGAATGTATTCAACTATCATCAGAATATTACGAATCACAAATCCTTCCATGTAGGCGTTGCAGATAAAGCCGTGGGTGTAAGCTCTTCTGAATTCAAGTACTATTCAAATTTGCTCCTTCTGCATGCGCCTACAACGATTTTTCACTGAATAATAGCATGATCAGCGTTTCATGGAATTCTTACCATACCCATGTATAATTTTAGGCAAAATGTTTAAAGTTTAAATTACAATTTTTAAATTACAGCCATTGAAAGTATATGAAACCCTTTTCAATCCAAACCCCGCAGAATGATAGAAAATTACCGTGGCTGTAGTGTTATTTTTTCTCATGACCAAATATGCATGAAGTTTTCTCATGAACTGAAGAGAGTTATTCAAAAAACGTAGAATTCCCTAGAGACTCCCGAAACGAGAACATAGTCAAATATTTCTTATCGGAAAGTCGACGCACAGCTCTAAACCTTTTTCAAATTGAGTTAGTCGCCTATTCTATGTCGATACACGGCTGGTATATAAAATAGTTCTGAAGGGCATATAGGTCATATGAAATTCGTGCATGTATTTAAATTTGGAGTGTTTTTGTGTATTTAGGGAATTTATGTGGGGAGTATGTTGTAAATTTTTGTTTTTTATCTTTTATCAGGAAGAGATATATTTCTGCAAATTAGCAATCATTAGCGGAAAGTAAGATAAATGAACATTCATTGCTGCACTAAGCCACTTATGAGTACTGAAACCTTTCACCAATTTGCGTATGCTGCCCGGGTAAGTTAAATTCTCGGAAATCTCATATATTCGCTGTCTTCTGTTCCAATGGATTTCTGAGATTTCGTTATCGGATGTATTAAATATTGCTCATTTCAATGGAACGAATTACGGCTCATAGATTCCTAGAAGTATTTCTATCTCCACTTACCCGCAGCACCTGTATCGAAAATATTCGGGCGTTTTGCGCGCGTTAGCGACTTTGCGGAGGAAATAGAATTAAAGTCAGTATGAAAATTAATCTTCCTGCTTTTTTTCGGAGCAGAGTGCCGCATTTTCCGTATGTTGAAATATTAACTGGTTTCTGAGAGGAGCTAAAGCGTCCGCCGATGGAATATTTCCCGCATTTGATTGACAGATTGAAATGGATTCGCAAAATTAAAAATAGCGATGGCGCATAATTTAATTGCAGATATTGCTAAAAGCTTTCAAACTTAAACTGATTAGAGGAAGCGGGATGAAAAGTTACTGTCCGCGAAGAGCACTTGAATCGACTTTTATCATTCATACGTGATTTCTAAGCGCAGACATCTCGTCATAAACCTGTCATATAGAGTTTTCTTGATGGTACGAAATGTGAATGAGATTCAATATTTCTGACGTATTAAAATACCAATCGTGCACCCAATCCAGGAGTACGAACAAATTAGAATATGGACGCTAAATTTGGACTTAAGTAGCCTAAGTGTTTGATTAAAAAATTTAATCACATTTATGAGTGTACAATTATTACCTTTCAAAGTTAAAGCGATATTGCGATGATTAAAATATACATTTGCCTTTGTCACCTTTGTCTACTATTCGTGCTATAACACTGAACTCAGATATTTATGCATTTGAAATGTGATAAAATTATATCTTATTTAGGTTAAATGGTTTGAGAAAATCTTAAGATCTGAATCCGATTAATTTAAAGATCGATCGAAATATCATATCGCTACAGTACTATCCTTATATGATATTATACTTATTACAAAATATTAGTGCTATACTTATGTACAAAAGGAAGTAAAGCAAGCATACTTAAACAGTGAGGAAAGGATTGGTACATGAGTGAAAAGGGGTGAGGGAGGGGGTTCGTAAGTGAGAGGATATGGGAGTACGAGAAAGGCAAGATAAAAGAAGGAATTCATCGAAAGGAAAAGAAATAAGGAAAATTTGGGGAGGGATCCTTATTATTTGTTGTGACGATGGACCTCTACATCGGTTGAATTTATTTACGTATTGATAATTTCAGAGAATAATTAATGTTAGGTATGTTTTGAAAAACTTTCTTAGCCCTATTATTCCCATTTTTTATGGGATAAGATTATGATTATGACATCGTTTAGGTATGAAGATGAATTTGGTTTTGGCTTTTATATTTACAGCCAAACGTCTTTGCAATCATCTTATGTGGATGTTGACTATCAGTGGAATCGAACCCGGGGTTGCGTTCACCAATGTCGGACATAATATCAAATATACTGAACCAAAGCCCAATAACTATTTTTAACACAATTGTCTATTTAACACTTACTTTTGTAAGTGAATTAGCTAAAGACATTCTTCCTCTCAATACTTCCACAAAATTCATTAACAGTTAACTCCATTTTCCTGGCGCTGCAGAATGTATTTTATCCTATTTTAATCCGATGAACGATCAAGCTTCCAATAGAATGGGCTCTGATTAACCGATGGGGAGCTTATTTCGAGTTATTCCATCAGGCAAAAGTTGCAAGGATAGACGGGTGAAACTTAAATTAATTGAGGCTCCTCGGACTGCATTTCCTAATCACGTTCCAATAGATATCGAAAAGGGCCTGACTTATGCCCTACGAAGAAAAAGAACGAGAACCGATATCCGGGATTAAAGCCATCAAAATTCTTTATTGGAAGGATTATCGTAAGCGTTTTCTGTCCGTGAAAGCGTGGGGAAGAAAATGGTTTTCTCTCCCCTTCCGCAGAGCATTAAATTCACCGCTAATGGAAGAAGAAGGGATTTCAATCGCTCTTGTTCTACGATGCCCGTAAATATCGAGAAGGAGAATTATGCGTCAGGGGAAAATGCTGGCTGGCTACCCACGTGAATTCTCTCCGAGTTCGGTTTTTTTCTCTGGTTGCTGTTTAAATTGATACCGGAAAGGAACATTCGTGTTTGGATCTCCGTAACTAGGACGATGAAGGCACTTTTATGCACTCAAAAAATAAACCTGAATCGCGATTATTCCTCGCTTTTTCGCGAACATCGATCTCTTCGGACTTAAATATTCTGATGTCGGAATTCGTTCACAAATACTTCCAACGGCGTAAAACTTCGATACTCGATGTATACAGCGGATTTATCAATCCATAATGAAGCGCTTCCAAATAAGGACGCGGCTTTTAGTCGTGAACATAAAACTTTTTTTAATACTTTGTAAAGTTGTCTCGAAAAGGCTATTTTTCCGTGGTAACTCGTTTGTAGGTACCTCTGCTGCTCAAGCAAAATATTACACATGCACGATGTGATAGATGGAGCAATTAATAAGACATTCAATTATATGAAAAAGAGCGAATTAACAGAGCGTAAATTTACGAAAACATGTGCCATAGACTGCAGAAGCAAAGTTAAGAGGATGGCAATGGCATTTGAACAGTGGAATCAGCTATTGCGGATGAAGGTTTTGAGATGGGCGAGAGAAAGTAGAGAATGAGACAATACAAGAAATACCCGGAAATTCATTACATTAACGATGAAATAATTTAAATTATTCGAAAGAGAAACATTTATATGCATACTTACGTCGAATCATAAGATTTCACATAGATTGTCGGAAGTAAGACGTTAAAAATTTAGAATATTGAAAAACTTCCTCAAATCTTAAAAATGCTGGAAATGTATACATTGAAAACGAAACAGTAAATAAGAATAATGTAAAAAATTTCATCTTACATTTAAATGGGCAGAATTGTGAAGGCCATTGATAAGAATTGCCCTTAATATCGCGAACCGCTAATTCAATTCACCCTCATACATATTTTTTCATTCAATAGGATCTCATCTGCAGAAGTTACTGTGATGTACTGATTTATAAATAATTAGATTTTCCAATGAAGTAATGTCAAAAATTATTAATAATATTAATTAACGAAAAGATAATTCCTCTCTAAGAACGTCTTCGAAAAACAATTATCACTAATATCAAGTATTTACATGAGAAGGAATGCTTTCAGACAGATGAGACGCATTCAAATTCCATTCAAAGGCTGAAACCTAATCTTACATATTTGCGGCTAATAATCCCTCCTTTTACAACATTAAAATGAAACATTTTTCAAGATTAACACATCTTTGTAGACATTACGCGTATCATCAACCCGCAAATCTACTTATCCGCGATCTCGGAATACAAAAGGGGAAGATTAATAATCCCGCCCCGGCTGCATCAGCGTATAACTTCCATGGATATAACACGGAAGGGAGCGAGGGCGTAAAGAGCAAAACTGCGTCTCGGTAAAAGGCTCAAGACCTCCCACATTAAAAAGATTCCGGCGCTGTATTCGCACCACGCGCACCAGCAATTTAGCAGCAGCGTCAAATCCCCAGCCATTCTTCACAGATCCGGAACGCCTCATCCATCCTCCACTCTTTTGCCCCCACATATTTGGCAAATGGGCGAGATAAATATTGTTCGGAGGAGAGAATTTGAAGAGGGGAAGTGAGTTACAAACTCGGACCGTGTCATTTTCCCTCCCCTTTCTTCCCGCCGGAAAATATGACTGCTTCCACAGGGTGGGGTTGCTTATGGATTGAACTCCGGAGACCCATCCCGGGAAGGGGGGGATGTGTGGGCATAAAAATGAAAACATCTCTTTCGGAGAGAAAACGAAACCAGATTTTTTGAAGGTAATGAAGTATGAGCATTGGAAAGGGGTAGAAAGAAGTGTGGGCCTTGGAGATAAGTCTCTGGGGGATACGATAATGGCACGCCCCCTTCGGTGGATCCCGAAGCCATTTTCGCTTCGGTGTGGATGCGGAATGAGGATGAATAATGACAGGTTCCCTTTTTTCCGCGGGGGAGAATCCGAGTTTATTTAAAAAGAGATTAAATGGAAAATGGGGTAGGGTTTAATTAACACAAGAGAGCTCCAAGTGATCCGAAATGAAGTGTTGGCGGAGGGAAATAGTTTAAATGGGATGAGCGAAGAGTGATTGGAAGCGTACGTATGCGGAGGCTTCGGTCGGATGCTTTTCGTTTGATTGTTTCACGGCGTCATTTATGGAGAGTGGCGGTGCGTGAGTGGAAAATATAAATTAAGAAAGAGCCGGAGCTTATGTCGTAGACTATTTTAACGGATTTTCGATGCGGGAGATAAAATATTCAGCGTTGGGAGCGGATAAGTGTGTGATTGACGCGGAGCAGATGGAGTTCCGTTGAAATCGTAATCCATTTATTTTATGGCCTTCCCTGAGAGAACAATCAAAACAGAAGGGATTGCACGCGCATAATTGAATATCAATGAAATAACTTTAGCGCGGCTCTGAAATATTGCAGGTTTTCGAGAGAAAACTAATTAAGGCCGTTACTCGAATCGGTTCAATTTCTAGAGCTGCTAAGTCATGTCGGTTAAAAATTTTCATTTAAGTACAACTTACCTTATTTGATCTCTTCGACATATGCTGTGGTAGTAAATGTGACTTGAATATAGCTCTCCGTTAGAGTCGCCAGGAATTATATTTCCCTTGCATTTCAAATGGGAACATCTACCAATATTCAGACGCAGAAAGTGCTTCGATATTAATCCCCCGCAGGTTGTGATATAATCTCTGAGAAAAGCGACACGTTTTTAAATGCGATAAAAAGTGAATGTTCATGGTGCAACATTCCTTTGAGGAATAGAGTCTAGCAAGCTGTCATTTACCATGGGTGACACGTGGTCAGCGCATCGACTCCCACGTCCCCTGCCTCCCGACACCGGACCGGCAACATCTTAATTCAGGTAGCTACCCACATTCATCAAGATGCTGGGTAGACATTGATAAATTCTGACCTCCACTGGGAATCGACCCCGGGATAAATTTCACGGCAGGTAAACGCGTTGCCTACTAGACTATCTGAGGGCGTTATTATAAAACATCCTGATGGAATCTTATTTCTCCCTACCTTCTGCTATTTAGAGGACATATGAGTTAGTCAAAACCCTATCATTTCGTGTTCTACAGGAACCCCTATTCTAAATCTATGTCTGTGAGATACATTGAAAGCGTCGACGCGATAATTTCAAATTTGATTTTACCAAATATGTTGAAATGTTTGAGCCGTCCGTGTGTAATAAACACTCAGATTAATTCCGTTTATGTATTTCATCTATAAGATACATTGCGAACCTTGAGGCAAAAGAAATTCAAAATATCTTACAAATTTTTATTTCTGAATAACTAATGAATGCAACAATATAATGTGGTGATATAAGTAATTCAGTTATAAATATGATTCGGTTCTCCCAATATCTAACAGGCTATCATCGAAATACACTGCGATCAGGTATTCCCAAACATACGTGTTTATAAAAGCAAGAAGGTAAAATTACTTGAAGTTTACTTCCTTGACTTGGTATGGAATTTCATAAGGTAATGGCTGTTTTGACGGATGAGGCGTGTACATGGAGTATAGTGGTTATAGATGAAGTTTGTATGGTAATTTGCATTATCATAGTATCTAGAATAGGATATGAGAGACAAGTAATGTTTAAGATGTTAATTATGAGGGAAGAAAACGATTGAATGAGTATAGAACAGCTAGATGAACTTAGTAGAGATTATCTGTATATCTCTCCGAATAAAAATTAGACTTTGATCTTTTCCGTTTCTTGGAGAGCTAACAAATAAACCATACACTATCTAAATTTTCTTCGAAAGAAAATAATAGAGTAAATCAATACAAGCACGATGAAACTGTTCACGTGCCATTAAATATTAATGAAATAACTTCAACGCTGACTATAAACGCCAGCAAATATTTAATGATGCACTAAACATGCCTCACAAAATCAGAAGTGGGTACCGATATTTGCTTTCATCATTCTAGAGTAGATGAAAAGGTGGGCGTTGAAACCTAATAGTTTTCAGAAATCTGACAGTAAATGTGTCTAAAATCAATGAAAAATGTCAAATATTCATAATATGGGAAATATCTTAAGTAGAACTGAATTTTAATGAGCGACGTCAACGAGTGCGAAAAAGTTCGTTTTTTAAGGAAAATCTAATTTCTCTTCTCCATATTGAGCCGAAATTCTTCGATTCTAATTCTTCGGGGACTTACTTTCGCGACGCACACTTTAAAAACTTATACATTTTCAGTTCCTAGCTCGGAAAAAAACGCGGAAAATTAACGAAGAAAAATTATATTGGAATATTTTCCATTTGACCTCGATTTTTAACATTTCTTGGCGTACTCGACTCTGCTACTGAATTGGATCATTAAAATTTCCCTCCACTCCTGGTCGCCCTGAATTTCTAAGTGGAAGTGAATTCTCTTATTTTTCGATGGATAGAGTGACAAGATTAAAAGGTTTCAAAGTCTTACCTTTTCCAAAACTGGCGTATGCTTATCGGCGCGACTAAAGTCGTCTGCCTCGAAGAGACGTTCACTCCTATATCGATGCTCAAGTAATCCTGGAATCTCCTGTAATGAGAAAAAATACTCCAATAAACCTCTGCTTCGTTTTTCAAGCATCATTTTTTTAGTTAGGTGAGACCTTTTATCGATTTCGAAATTCATCTGACATTCGAATCTGCAATGATTACAAAAAGAGTGACGACCTCAATATGCGGATTTGAACTCCGTTAATACTCTTCGATTTTCATAAACAGGAAAGTGACTCGTACTTCCTCGGAAGTGCGAGTCCACTTCATTCGCTTGAGTGAAAAGGCATGTGCTAACTTAAATACCAGAAATATCCAGACTGATACAAGGTTATGTAATTCTTTCCTTTATGAAGAGTAGTTACAGCAATAGAGCCATAGTTGTGTTGCAATCCCTTTAAGCTCCCGAGGTTCTCAAAAATAATATTCAACTATAATAAGCTGATATATAATATAAGAATTGGAGTATATTTATTTATATTTCGAGAGATTAGAATTTATTAAGATACGTTTTACATAGCTTTCCCAGTGATGTAATGTAAGATAAGTATTTATGTATCAAAATGATATTGCTTCCTTTAGTCAGAGCTTAGGGTTTTATCGCACCTATCAGGCCCCCCTTACGGAGGAAAGGTTTCAACGAGTGAATGATATCATGAAGTACTATTATGCTAAAATTCTAACACTTTACAATTACAACATATAGATAATGAAGTATTTCTTATTTAATTAGTTTTTTTGTTCAACGTTACGTCTCTTCCTGAGTAACATTACATATTATGACTTTCATTTAAGAAATTTTGTTTGGATATAATGGCTGATGTTTTGAAAGATTTTAAAAATCGAATTGGCAGATGCTAAAATATGTAGAATAGGCTTTCAAAGCTTGGGGCAACAAACAATGAGGGCAATATTAGGTTAAAAGTAATCGAAAAGAAACGTGTACTGGTAGATTTTTAACACAGTACTCTCATTGTGGATGATTTTGTTTTACAAGTATTTACATATCCCCAAAGCGTAAGACCTTTCCTTAACCATTCTCGAATTCTGAATGTTATCTAATGTATTCAATACATTTAGTGATAAATGCTATACGTTAATTAAAGAATAATTTTCTAAGCTATAAGGCAAACAACATAAGTTTGCATGCAAACCTACGTTTTCAAATATATGAAGTTATGAGCAATAGTTGGGAATTTAAAGATGTTGAAATCAGCGTGAATAATCAAGTCTCCATCTAAATTGATGGAATTCCGTATTTGAGTTTGAAGTAGAACGCTGACACAGTTCTATAATTACCATACGAAGACGATGCCTCTAGTTAGCATAGACTCAGGGATTACGAGTATTTTTCACGCTATTGATTGATCGCAACGCCAAGGAAATCAGGAAACAATTACCCGCATGCTATAGTGATTGATTAACTCGGCTTCCCTTGATTATAAACCGAACAGCTGGGAACTGGAGCATCAGGTTAGCTGAAGGAGAAACGCGAACCGTCATCCTCCGCGATTCCCATTGACCTAAGCTCACTCCATCTTCAACCCTTCACTCCACAGCATGGGTGCAAGTTAAACTCTCCAAACCCATATTCCTTCGCTTCCCTCAAGATACTTCCTCCCCTATTGGACGAGGCCTTCCTCGCTGCACATTTAAACAAGTTTGGGGAGAAGTGGGAAGTTTTCAGCGCCCTCCCCAAAACCAAGGTCCCGGCCTTCGAGCCCTCATTCCCCGGAAACTCTTTCTCTTCCGCCTCTTCAACGACCGCCGTCGACTCCGGAGAGACATCTTCGTGTATTCCTCCCCCATCTACGACGTGGAAGGCTGGAAACTTGCGAAGAGAGTTTCTCATGTGACTTAATATGGGTTTGTTTCGCTGCGGTGCGGATGTGGGTGTTTGGGTCGGAGAAGACTTGAAGAGAAGACGGTTTTGCAATGCACTCACGTAGATATCAGGGTTTTCTTCGAGTAGAAGGAACCTTTTATGGAGCCTAAGGGCATATACGCGTATTCGCTAATGTGGGTATGCGTGGGAGAGTATGATGATATGAGGATGAGAATGGAAGAGATGTGATATGCCGTGCAGTATCAAGAGAAAAATGGATTCTCATATATTAATACATATTAGCGAACTTATTACATCTCTAGAGCACTATTTAAATTACAGTTACCTGTGAATTAATTGAAAATCTTTAGCAGCTGTGATCCCATCTTATCAGTTCACTAGGTAAATGGTGATGGTAAATATGAGATAAGAAAGAATTACTTGCCGAGGGATTTTCTTAAGCTACTATTTTGACTGACTTCTGCGATTTCCACCGAAACCAGTTGCGGAAATATTGGGTTTTCTCCGAGATCGAACCTCAAGATACACACCGATAAGATTTTCTCTCGTTAAGGCAATGGATTTTATTCAATAAACTAGTGAATTCCCCCGTCAAGAATGAAGGAAATTAATTTATTTTATAGAAAAAAATTTGTGCTATTATCGCATACATCTGATGTATGTCAAAATACTCAGTGAAAAATGTCAAGGATTAATTGAAATGTATCTGTTATATTATCTGTCATGCAGTTGGCTATTTAAGCAACCTTTTTATTGAATTAAAACCAGGCCCAATCGTCAACATCCAAATGGCCGAGTGGTTAGAGTGACTGGTTCAAGTTTCCAAAAGTTCCGAATTCCAAATATCCAAAGTTTAATCCAAAAGTTTATCCTCAGTGGTTCGAATCCTGTTTAGGGAAAAAAACTTTTTCCTTGAAAATTAAGTTTCAGGTTTGCTATAAAGCTTCGTAAGGAGAAACTACGAAGTTTTCATAGCTTTTTTGTTTTAATAAAGTAATTTTTACTTTGTTACGCAGCTGTTTATTTTAATGACACAGAATTACATACATGTATAGGTATTCTAATAACTTCAATTTATAGATAATAATTTTCGTGTATTTCCTGCTCCAAATGAATATAATGTTTACTTTAATTCTCATTTCGTATCAATTCTTCATATATTACGCATTGCCACAGAGAACAAGGGACATTGGAGTCATGAATGTGTCATAATCTGAAGAGAATCAGATGATGAATGATTCAGTGCCTTTAATGCATTCGCATCTCTACTGTGTTTTTCCTATTCATTTCCTTTAATTAGATACAGAATTAGTATTTCAAATCAATGGGTTTGGAAAAGTAATCTTCGATTAAAACAATTAAGCTACCCTTAAATTCAATAGAATCTAGGAATGCTTGATGTTATCATGGCTACACAGAAGATAAGATACGTCTTCCTTTATTCAATAATGTCATCATACTGTTTATCACTTTAATATCACATATTTATGTTCAGAATTGATAAAATAACACAAAAATTATTGGTCTGACGATGAAGCGAATACTGTTCTTTAAGTTTATTATTTAAATTCCTAATTTGACAGTACTTCTAATCTTGTGTCAGTATCTTGTAATCGTGTATTTACAAAACTAAAAATTGATGTCTTCCATCAATGTTACAGATATTGCTCAAAAAGTTTAAGTCAAACAGGTTCTTTAATTCACTAGTCTATTTTTTGGCTCGAAAAAATCTTACCATCCAAGTTATTCAAAAAGAAAACACGCAATCCTTCATCAAAGTTTTGGAAAGGTCAGCTGTCAACCGAGAAGATTATGTATGTCCTATATGGCATGGAATGTTTGTACGAAGCTACGATGAATCTATAACATTGTTTGTTATGTTCGGGAGTTGCAAACTGACCTCTTTCAAAGCCTTTTACACTGTGGGATTTGAGTTTCCCCTCATCATAGTGATAATATCATCTATAAATTACTTTAATCAAGAGAAGCCTTTGAGCTTTGAAATCGTTCTTTTGTTACGTCTCATCTATAACAATCATTTCGTGTTATAAGTAGATCCTGTCGTCCTGAGCCCACACACCGCATAACTTGGCCTCACCTAATAATTTCCACGATAGAAAGGAAGCGCTTTAATTTGCGAACCATTCGTGAATAATGAAATGCCCAATGTTTGTTCATCCATGATAAAATCAAAGTTTGCTTGGAAAGGAGTGTTTGTATTGAGTAGCGTGAAATAATCATGTCATCGTTCTGCCTCATTAGACGAGAGGAACAAGAGTCCCATTACATTTTGAAACAGTTTTCATTTTACATTTTAATTCATTTAGCTACTTTCACGAGCGACATGTATCGTTTGCTGTCGATATTTTGCTTCAGAGACAGAGGCCGGACTCTTTTTGCATCCTTTAGTGGAGCAAAGTTCTACCCCGGAGTTCCCCGGAGTTTTATGCAACATTTTTCCTTTATCTCTCTCTATTATACCACGTTAAATTATATATAGGGTGTTCTAAATTTACCAAATAATGTATATATCTTGATTTTATTTATTATTTTCAGCTATTTCATGCTACCGAATTATTTTTCTATTCCATCCCATTTTCATATTTTTTATAACTACCAAATGTCCATGAATAGTGCAAGAAAAGTATAAGTATTATTTTCTTTTAACTTAATCTTCTCGACTTTATTAATATGAAAACTACTGACATTGTGTGATATGGGTGATTCTGAATAATGGCATTCATCCTGGTTACTCTTGGAACACTATGAAAAGTGTTATTTGTAAGGATATTGTACCTTACTATTCTAGGACCTCTTCCACTAGTTTAGAAAAGAAATTTAGAGCCAACTACCTCACCCTTCATCTTGTATAATAAGCCTCAAAAGCTTTCTTTGGCCAAAGTTAGTGGTGATGAGAATCCAATCAGCCAACAGGCCATTTACACACAGAATTTCCCCGAGTGAAATTAAAAATTGAATAAAGAGCATATATTCCTGCTTTCCGTATTCTAAAGACTAAATAAACCCAAGCTTAAGCCCACAAAGTCAATGGGTGTAATATGTTATGATCTCGGATAAATATAAAAAAGTAATTTAAGCGTGTCGTACTGAGAAGGAATAGCTAACAACGGGGAAATTCCAACAGTTGCCTCGTTAAATGAAGTCACCGCGTTAAGAAAACATATTAACCCCTTCGAAAATGGCCTGGATTAGGAAAGTAACGACCTGACGGGGTGCTATTCATATTTCAGAGGGTCCCCAATCGCGCTCCCTTTCACGCTTGCATCCGTGCTCGCTTTACGAATGCAGAGTACGTGAGAGGAGAAGAAGATATAGAGCGTCCGACTAATTATTTACGCCCCTCTGATGCGATTACTCCCCTTCACCAAAATCACCCGATTTTATTCGGATGCCTCTCACTTATCGGTCTGCCATTCCGCGGTCGGGAGCGCGGCTTTTCGAGAATGCGCGAATTTTATTCCATACTCTCCTTTCTCCGGAGGTATTCGGTTTGACGGTGGATCATAGAGAGATGGCTTTTTGGGTCCATTCCATCCTATGGCAATCGCCTCGGATGATGGTTGAAAGGGTCTATATGTGAATGGGGGAAGGTGAGTGCATTGTGGCGGAGTTCCCAACCTTCTACTGCCCTATTTCTTTCTACCTCTCGATAAAGTTTGCCCTCGTGCTGATGCCTAGCTGGTCCTAAAATTTTTCTGCCGGTACGTTGATATTTTACGGGTCTCGGGAAGCGCAAAATTTCCTCAATTTTCCCTGATTTTTCGCTGAAGAGAAGGAGATCACCGTGGTAAAATTCATCGTATTCTCGATTTCGTACCGTATGGGAAGGAAATAAAAATTACGTTCGATACAATGTTGAGATTTTACTCGGTCAAGATATTATAGGGCAAACTTGAGAGAATCGAGTAGCGTAATCCCCCAATTAAAATATAAGTTTCGAATTGGGAAGCTTCTTCACAGGAATAGTTTGTTTCTTTTAAAATCCTTTAAATACAATGGATTCATCTCGAAATCCGAATTGAGTCTAAATTCCACCATCCAAAGCCTACAAGGGGGAATGAGGCTTATTGAGAGAGACTAGGAGTGATATGGTTTACCTTTTCTCTCCTCCCTAAGCAAGAATTCTGTAAATGGAAATAAGTGCAGCACATTGACATCATGAGTGACACTAATCATACTAATAATGAAGGAGGACATTGATCACCTTCGCACATACTTCAATAGCTTTCAAATTATCAAAGAGGAAGGTAAAAGATAATTTAAAAGAGTAATTTATGTTAAAGGTTAAAAGTTAGAGGTTAAAATATAATCCATCATGAACCTGAAGAAAACTATGCTATTGGTTAAGGTAGGAAAATTTCTTGGCAAACATTGAATTTCTAAGAACCTTCATAACAAATTCATTAGAATTTTAATAATTATTTCATAACGAGATTCATGTTTTTGATGTTAACGAATCAATAATTATTTATTAATTCCGCGTAGTAAATGAGTGACTCCAACTTGAAATATATGAATATCAAAGATTAGCACAGATATTTTCCAAAATATTGATAAAATTAAGTAATTATCATATAGAAATATTTTGCGCTCTTCTGCTGTGGACACATCGAAGATTCTCTCGGGTTATAGAGCAAGTGATGTCCAGTATGTCATTGAAACAACGGTCTACCAGCTGAATATCACCTAAATATTACATTTTTAATAAACTAAGTACGCTGGCGAACGTCGAAGAAAATTGTATTCTAATGATTAGGCAACATCATTTTTTATTTAGAATATACCTTCGGCTACAATATTGTATTATTTAGGACATTTCAATCTATACGCATCGTGAAATGACAGAATTTCCATATTCAAAACAAAACAAAAAGTAAAAATCCTCAAAGTAAAATTAAGTTTAGGAGCCATATAATCCTTTAATTCACTTTTATTAGCTCGTTAATGCAATCGACCTCTATAAAAAAGAAAAGCTACAATTTCTGATTATATTTATTTTTCCGCAATGGAAATGGCATCGCTGCTCCAATTACCTTCGTCGCTAGCCTAGTTCAATTTCACACCCGGAGGAAAGAAGAGTATTCTCAGAGGATAAGATACAATTTTTAGTTCAGACTTCTGTTGACTGTTGTGGATTTTTTTAGATTATTCCTTTCGTGACGAATGCCGAATTGCCATATTTCCATGATATTCGAAATTCCGAATCAAATTGCACTTTATTTACATTTACAATTAAATTTTCTAGGTCAGGCATGGATATTAAAAGTTATATTCGCCTAGAGCTTCAATAACAGCAGAAATATTTGGACGTAACCGTGGAATTTTCATGACCAATTCAAAAGTGAAGTAGAGGTGGCAGAGGAGAAATATATGATTTTATTACCTTGTATGCATTTCATATATTTTATCTTTTTTTGATTCGTGCGATAGCTTTGAAGGAAATATTCATCAAGGGAGAATTATTAACTGTAATAAAAGTTAAAATGTATTAGTTTAGGCTTGGGATTCTTAATAAAGGTGAACTTAATTTAGTGAGAAAATTCTTTCCGTCTTCATGTCAAATCGTAGGTTCTAACAGATTATCTAGTTCTTAAGACTGATGTAAAATATATATTTCTTCTAGTCCTTATTGAAGGCAAGCAAAAATTATTATAAAGCATCATTAGCTAATCCAAATCAGTGATAGTAATTTTTAAAATATGGAATAACAATAAACCTTTATTTTGGGTTGTTTCCATTAGCTACTAAGTAGGTCATTTAGATTCCAATCAGCTAACCTTTTAAGTGGATTTTGTGGGCTAGATTAACGATATTAATCCAATAATTTCTTATCATCTCTAGCTACTCATTTCATAAATTGTTTCACAAATATTAATTCCGAAATACATATATGTGGGCAGTACTTAGCCTGGGAACATTTAACACATTTTCACGAGATGCAACTTATTCACGAGTATTTCAAGGGATCAGAAAAAGAAGATATGGTAAATACCCTCATAACAAAGTTTTGATAGTATACGAGTGGAGGTAATTTTACTTCACTGAAAACTGAAGTCAAGAGGAGCGCATGCAATTAGAAGACTTATTCAAGATGAGTTTGGCACGTCCTTGTTTCGCCGATTCCCCGACGTTACAACTTAACGAAATGAAAATTTGATGCGAAATTTAATCGTTCATCAAGTGCCTGATGGGATGAAATTTCGAATCTCAGATGGGATTCAAGCTTGATTTCCATCTTCAAAAAGGCACGCTTAATGAGATGAAAGAGGATGACTACGTTTGTCCCTTTGAATATTTTATTGCCTTAGAGAACGATCTTAACCGAGGCAAGTAAAGCACTATGGAGCACTCGCTAGACGACAGATAAAAATTTCATCGTAAATGTTTAGATGTTTACTTCCGACGCTTTACGATTTTGATTAAATTTTGAAATGAAATCGTAACGTTTTTTATGATCTACTCCTCTGTAGTATAAACAGATTACCATTTTTAATGAAGACTAACTGGATAACTAGCTATACCTTTATGTTTACTTTGCTGTCATTCATAACGCTAAAATCAGAGTAAGATGGCAGCATGAAAAATGCTACACCACGAACAAAAGAGACGCATGAATTTTAACTTTTGTGATTTTTTATTCACTTTGATTGTTTACTTGTATTTACATAAAGCACATAGACCAATATAAGACATCAGTTGATTCAATCTGCTGACTAAGCATTGTTTTTAATATTATTACTGTGAAATTTCACGAAATTACGATCGGAGATTCATTTGGTTTAAGATACAATTATAGCTACTCAATCAAAATTGCATAGAGAAAAATTATTCCTAAATTTCTGTAAATATTTATCTAAGGATGTCGAGAGTGTTTTTTTTTAAGATGGTTGTTGTGGAATTCCCCAAATTCACGTTTGAACACATTAATTTAATTCGCAAACCATTCTATCATGGGAGTCGACTAATTCTTAAGCCATCACAGGAAAAAGTGAGCTCGTTGTGCGAAGGTGTTACTTCGTGGATGGCTATTATATAATAATAGAAAAGAATCATTTTGAACACTCCTACAGAATATATTGATGAGACATGTTTCACAGGCAGACGGAAAATTGAAGTCAAAAAGAGAAACATTTCCTCACTCAAGAGAAACACATGTATGCTCAAATACATCACTCGTGACATTTTTCGTATTCCCGTTCCTAATTCTGAGGAGGTCCTACTTAGAGCAGACAATCGCAGTGGGATGATACTGGCGAATCATCCGTCCGTAGATCGGCCTGAGGGCACGTGTTATTCGCGCATATGACAATCTCTATGGGCGCACATCTGAAACCCTTCGCCGTCACAGTTATCTCCCGTTCCATGGCACGCCCTCCCCACGCACACCGCAAGCCGCAAGTCCCTCCGCTCCTTTCTGGAGTGGGGCAACCTCACGTCTAGCGCGTGACTTTGGGTTAACGAGCCGTGACCCACGATGCAGCGGCGGTGGTGTCACGGTCGGCTTTGGCGATTTTCCGTGCGCGAACAGCTTTCGGTTCGAAAAGCTGTTGAAACTCACTCGTTTTCCTCTCCCCTTTACCCTCTCCTATATCCAGAGGATTCAACTTAATTCCCTCCGTTTCTCGTTTCCTTTTGAATTTTGTCGTATTCTTTCACTTCCGCCCTCCTCCAACTTGCAATTATTGAATTGCACCAGACAAAGTTTCTGGATTAAATTAAATGAGTGAAGAAACTTTACTAACGCGAGGTTAGGCTAAAGTTGACCCCTCTTTCACTTAACCTCAACTGTCAATTAACCTTAATACGTTACGCTAACAAAAATTTTAACTTTAATAAATAGAATTAGAAGATAATGTGCAGGAGTAACATAAGATTACGTTCGTGGGGTGAAAATCTCGGTGAAATTAATGAAATATAAAGACACAATACATGTTAATACAGTAAAAGTAACAATATAAGTTCTGTTATAAATTCGAATTCAATGAGAAAGATTAAGAATCACCGCTTGGTATATAATGGTATACGATCCCAATATAAACAAATATCATAATTAGTAATAATATCAATAATGCTGAGTAATACATATAGAACTTTATATTGTGATCAAAATTTATAAGGTGTAAAGAAAATATGTCTTCTTAACTTGGACTTATCAAATATAATATATATACATCATGGGTGTACTCAAGATAACTGTATACAATAGATCAGTATACATACATAATGATGGATCTAAATTCACATCATCATTGTTTCTATCCATTAACTTAAAACTGAGAACTTAATTTTACGATTTAATAACCGTAATGAATAATCTTCTTAGTCACATTTTGTCAGGCTATTACGGGAATACGCATCCATAGCGTCTTATGCGGAAACAGAAAACTACGGAATGATTAGTAAATAGCCTCAATTTCATGCCCTTTGAATATAAATTGTGCGAAAATAATCTAATCTACTCCTTATACACTCATTTTTATATTTAAAAAAAATAATATCTTGAATTTCCGCTCTCATTTTTGCTTAATCTCTATGGAAATCGATGAAAATTTCCTTTGTATGAGAAAGAATACATTAGCTAAAAACAAAATAATGAAAAGGACAAAGGTATTCAAGAAAAACAACAAAAGAAAAACTGGTGCGAGTTGAACCGGGGAAAGGGAAAAGAATATCAGGGAAGAATGAAAGAGCTTAGGAATAAAAGAAATGAAAAGAAGGAACTGCTGTAATAAACTGAATTTATCTAAATTGATTAAAATGTCAATAAAAGCATATAATATGAAATATAATATATAATTATATTCCATATTATAATATATAATTATATCCATATAATATGAAATTACGTTAGAAATTCAGTAGCTGTTAGACGAATCGTCAAAAAACTAATACAATAAATTCTTATAATAATTTTCATTTGAATTATTTCTTTATTTTCTTGATTTAATTAATCGTTACCCGAATATGAATGGATATTTAAAATGAAATAATGAACACATTTTGTTTCACCGTAGCTTACTCAAGTGCTTTCATCGTGGGGAAACATTTTATTTATGTATTTTGGTTCATTCCCTGCTTTTCAATTCCACACTTTAAAGCCAACGTTTCTGGTTTCATTTAGCTCCGAATAAACATAGATATTTCGTTTTCACCCCCTGTTTTTAATCACCTCACACCGAACGCATTATTTTGAATCTAGGTAAGCTGCAGTAACAGTTAGACGTGATGAAACATTTTTACTGCTAAATCCATCCGCGTCGTGGTATTCGTCGGGCTGGACCGAAATTTTATTGAATTTCCCCGGTTAAGTGTAGTTGGTTTAAAACTCGGCGCTATTAAAACAAATTCATTCCGTCCGCGGAGACCGATCACATTACGTCCGAGGTAATGAAATTAGCCGCATCGAAGTTTTTCGCTCAGATTTAAACGTCGGATTCAAATACTTGGGAAAAAACGTCCCTTGTGATGGAATCCCTATTTTTCGCTCTCCTCTATTCCCTCCCTTCCTCCCCTCGCCAGTTGCCTAATCCCTCTTCAGTCTCTCTCTCTTTAACACAAATCCCACTCCCTCGGCCATTCCACTCACTCCGCCGAGTGTCATTTCACGGGATGGGAGAGAGAGATGCTCGCTTTGGCACGCTTTTCGGTCGGGATTTAAACCAGAATAGGGATCCTCTAATAGGATGGCCATATCTATGGGGACAGGTGTAACGATTCGTGCTTGTTAAAGGGGCCATTCACGTCTAAAACGGCCCGCCGAGATATGCAGGGCTGCACCCCGTGCGGCGAATTGAATGAAAATGTCCCCCGATCTTCGTGTCGCGAATGTGGGAGGAGGCACTTTTCGTGAAATAAAAGCGTTACGTCGTCATCGATGAGCTAATGTTGGACAGTGTTTCGGTTCCGCGATCACGACGACGCTGTTGATCACGGGATGCGATTAAGTGAGGGCTGGGTTTACCGAGTTTTGGTGCCACGCGCGTGATTTCGTGGATATAAAACCGCTGCTGAGGGCACCGCCACGGCGGACTGAGCACACGTGCTCGCTGCGAGGGGTTTTAATTCATTACGCGGATTCGTCCGAAAGCGTCAAAATTTACGGGAATCCGGTTGAGTTATGAGAGTTTTAGCTGTTAATCACGGCTCGCTGATGAATGGCCTCGGCGCGAATGTAACCAAGGCTTGGATCGATTGCTAAATAATGACAAATTATGATCCGGTGATGCGGGCGGAGAGAAAAGGTGGGTGAGTTATTGAAAATTCTCTCTCGCGGTGATCCGCACGGAAAATCGCGCTGATTTTTTTAGCAGCGCAGTGTCTCCGGTCGAAAGAACCGCGCTTCGGCTACTCGATCGCTATCGGATTAATTTCTGCACGAATTATGCTCTCCGACGGCTGAGAAAAAGTCGGACAAAGGGCGGCGGAAAGACCGGGTGAGATTTACGAGGAATTTTTCAAGGCAATCTCCGCATGCCTCCTTCGTGAAACAAGGAAAATTTGCTATGAGATTCCGTCTTCTCAGCGTTACTCGTAAAGTAATCTTCGGCTCGTAATCTCTGAGGAATGCTTTTGTATTTGCGATATGCGGAAAGTATTGCGATCTTTTGAGCGAGGAACGACGTATCCAAGGAAGGCCGACGAAGTATTTCCCGGCATTTAATAAGAAAAATTAGTCTTGCTCGCACGTGTCGTTTTTCTGAATTACGAAGATATCTGCATAATTTTATTTTTCAAGGAGTTTCCTTACAGCAAAGAATGCTTGTTTTTATGGATACGTATAAATTCTCCGTGTAACAGGGAATGGATATCCCGACTCGAATTTAAAACAGCTGTGGTTCAACGTCACGCTTGTAACTTTTAGATAAATAAACAGAGCCCTTAAATCTTTTTCATTTATTAGTGATATATCATCATATGCCACCATGTCTTGATCGCAAGGTCACCGTAATTCCAGAATCACTAGAAAGAATTTCTCATTTTCAGCGCTTTATAAGAAGCCATGAAACGTTTCCTGATGTAAAAATCTTTAAAGCTCACCTGACTCATTCATATTTAATGAGGTTCATAGAGTTGATCTAATAAACAATTAAATTAAAGCATCGCTCTTGAATCACGGAAAACTTGAACAAGAGACGCATAAACTAGGATCTAACATTTTGAACACTATCAAGAGTTGAATCACTCCGATATTCTGACCATGAAGTGTAATGTATGCCATACTTGAGTTTTCCTCCTCACGATCCATAAATTGGTGCAGTAGGGTATTGCGTGCTAGCATAGAATTAAAGAGGTCCCGGATTCGAATCCTTATGAGGGCGTGGTTGTTTGTTGGGGGCAATTCAATCGGGCGGTGGGTCAATTGTAATAGAGGTCCCCTAGAATAAAATTCTATCGATAAGGAGGCATGTAGCATTTTTAAATATGATGCAAGAGAGGTACTAACCCCATGGTCAAATAAATTAATTCATTTTGGGCGAAATTGAAACTTAAAAGTCTCCTACCCAATTCAACCCATCGTCAGTATAGAACAGATCTAGTTAAAGAACAATAATAAAAGGCAATTTAAATTAATACAGAATAGAAAAATGTAATTGTAGATTTTAAATCTGAATGAAGCTTAAGAAACTATCCAGAGCAGGAATGGTCCCATAAAGAGGGGGAATATGCGAAAACTGTGCAAACCTCCTAAGGGTTATAACGTAAAAATGTTAATTCAAATACCCTTAGTAAGAACAAGAAATTAAAAATTCCAACAAACATTAAATATTCCCTTGATAATCACTGGAAAAAAATTACACTACCAAGGAAATGATAAAAAAATAACATAAACCACTGTTGAAGTGAGTAGTCAATTTCTATGAAATGCCAAATAAATGCTAAGAAAAAATCTCAATTAAGTGCTACGAAAAATTTAAATAACAATAAATGTAAAACTAATGAGATAAAATAATAATTAGTAATCAAGCATTTCTCAGCCACAAAGTCTTCCTAATAGATCACAATTGATTGATAATTAAATAAAAATATCAGAAACGCATCAAAGTCCTGATTATAGTATAATGAGAAATGAAAGCGAATTTATTCCCCTAGTCTCCAGATCATTTGTATCTCGCCTTAGATTTCCTTGAAACTTAAATATATTTCATAGTAGTTGAAATCACTTACGCTAACCTTATCGCACCTCGGAGAGTAGCGAGGGGAATAACAAGTAAGGAACCTTAATTTTCCTATACCGTATATTCCATAGGCCTAGGTACAACTATCAGGGAAAAAGGAGAGGCAAATTACAGAATCGTCAAAATTTTATACCGAAAGTTCCTTCCACCGGCAAATCTCTGCTCTCTGAGAGTAGTCTTTCTAATTGCCAAAAGACAAGGAGGTTTATGGGTAAATAAGAGAGGTACGTCTGAGTAAAACAGGGGAAGAAGTGCGGGTTTATTCCGAAATGGAAAGCGCTAGTAAGGATAGGGGAGGCTTGCAAGATAAGAGTTAATTAAGACGGAGGTAGCTCCGGGAGTACCGGTTTGGGCAACATGAGGACCTGTCTGCAGCAATTAGAATCCCCACTCCCTTCTCATACGCGTCGCTCCCGACTTATCTCCTACGCATATCTCCGGTTGATTCTCCGACCGCCAAAGCTACTTATACTCCCTTTCTTTCTTTCCCTGAAGATTGCCTAAGTGAGCTTGAATGATGCGGAGAAGGCAGATGAGAAACGGGGGATTTGAGTGGGGAGATGATCCGAGAACAAAGATGCGTAAGGTAATTCCGGTTAGTTTTGAATTGGGAACGGAATTGAATAATTCCATCAGTTTCGAGCCAGACAATGCGGCGGAGGAAATGGGAAATGGCGGAATTTTCGCCGAAGCGGAAAAACGGGGAATTTTTGCCGACGCTAATGGATCAAAAGGTTGCGATGGATTCATAATGGGAAGCGTTCAGACAATCATTCGTCTCAGCGAGGGACGGAATTGTAATTTTCGAGCGGGCCTGAAAGGTTTTCCTCTTTTTTAATATTTCCCTCCCCGATAATTGGGTCTTCCGGGAGGAGATCTTAATAGTTGTCTCGCTCCGCGTTTCATTTGTTTGCGGATGGAGAAAGTTTGAGTGTTCTTCCGAATCGGATGAGACGAAATATGTTTGTTCGGAATTTCGATATCTGCGACGGATACGGGCGATTTTTCGGGAGCGAGACTAAAGAGGATATGCCGTGACGCCGCTCGACTACGGATTATCTGGTTCTAAGGCTTGTTTTTTCTCCGGCGGAAGGTAAAATATACATTATTGCTAACATCCGGAGGCAATTTACCCTTCATTGCAATATGTAATTTTTTAGTAAAACAGAGATACATAGGAAGAAGCCAGAAAACACAAAGGGAGTTACACGATTCGACACGGCCGTATTGTCGCCACTTTTTCAAGTATTAAAAAATTAACTGAACATTTAGGAATTTCTTTTCCTGTTAAGGAGATTATTACTTGATGATACCGATAATGCGGAGGATTTTTTTCAATAGTGGAGGGTGTATTTTCCCATCCCAGGAATAAAGCCACAGAAGAAAAATCACAATTTCGGTTAGTATACGTATGTCAGTAGAGGGTGTAAGTGAGCATATTTCATCATTAAAATGGCTCACAGCATAATTAAATATTATTATTACTGTTTTAGAGAATGATATATTACTCGTCCGGTAGCTCTTATTGCGAGCTCGTAATTAAATATATAACAAATATATTCCTTTATTTCAATGTATATTTTATATAGTATAAGATAAAGGCGACGATTATGGCGCGGAGATGATTCAAATACTATGCATATATGAGGATTTTGTATTTGTATCAGTTCTCGGTGCTTTTGAACTATGTAAGAATAATTGAGTAAGCAACAAAAGGATGTAATTCATATACTTTATTGACTTCTTTGAACCCTATTTATGCACGTTGTAAACATATAATTGCCCTCTATAACTTAGTCAACAGATGAATGAAACTTGACTGGAGTGCCTCCTTGCGCATATTCTGAAATCTAAAATGCCTATTGTCTCGAAAAGGAGAGTCTTCAACCAAGAAAAGGACTGTAAGAGAGATGGAAGAGAGATCATCAAGTACAGAGGTGCACCTGAGAAAGAAAAGCTCTTAAGGAGAGGAATTCTTCGGGAGGCATAAATTAGACGTCGAATTAAAAGCAGATTTTAATGGCAAAGACGTATATGTAACTAGTTTCGTATACTCCTCACTGAAATTTAGTTAAGGAATTATCCTAAGAGATTTAACTAATTGCAGATACGTTAACTTTCACTTTAATGCAAATTGCCATTAAAGTGCACACATTATGGATCGAATCACATTTCACGGATACAAAGTAAGTGCGATTAAGGATGCTTTATCACAACACAGCTGATTACAAGCCGAAGGGCAATATTTGCATGTGAAATGCGTATTTATAACAGATGAGCCTTTCACCTCTTTAGCATTGCGAGATACGACTTTATCTATAAACAAAAATATAGAAGTAATACCTATAAAAATCCTGAGGAAAATAGACAAAATAAGGTTGACAGGACAGGGACGCGAACCCAGAACTTCCACTTTCCGGGCGGATACACACTCCCTTACTCGCTCTTCCCACCTAAGTCATCCAAAACAGCATGCTGTCTTGGTTGGCAAGTTAGCTCAATTGGCTAAAGCAGCCTCCCGGAAAGTGTGTTAGACTATTTCATATCCTTTTTTCATATCATAGCCGCACACCTTTACGAGCAATATTTCCTTTCACCGATGAACCCATAAAGAAAAAAATACGACAAACCATTATTTTGGCCAGTGAAAAAGCAAACACATTATAGTTAGACTTTCAGATTCGGTTCGATCAAACATTTTCAATTCCATTCCACCGTCGATCGGGAAGAAATTAGCGAATAGCAGGATTATATTAACACGAAGAGCGAAACATCACCCCCATCCTCCATAATTTACGATTCCGGTCGATAGTACATTTCCGAGTTTTGACATGAATGCCACGAAAGAATCACTCGAATCTCTCTCTAGGACGACACCGAAAAAGGGTTTCCCATCAGTCACGATCCGCGAAAAACGACGCTCATGAATACGCTTGATTCCGCGCCGATGTTATTCGACCACTTTTTGCGCCTATCCGTCGCATCACAATTATTGAGCGCTTTTTTTCTCGTACTCTTGGAACGATGACATAATTTTAACAGCTGATCGCGGAGCATTGATAAGTCAACTTCGAGGGGGGCGTCCGCTTGAGCGTGTGCGCGCACGCTGATTGCTCGAATCGCATAAATATCTCCCGGAATATATATCCAGGTCGACTTCCGAAGTAAAAAAGGTGCGCGATAAAGCATCAATCCCCCCCGCCGATCGAATTCTAGATCTCGCCCCACGTTGATAAACGCATCATACATATTCATAACGGGAATAAAGTCATTTCGACCATCCGATGCTCGTCGCGATTATCCCGGAACCGTTTTAAATTCGGAGCGATTTTTTTCCGCGCGGAAAAATTATCTCTTGGGCGGAGTACGAAGGAATTTGGGGTGAATAAAGACGCGCCTCGTACGGAAAAATGAATTAACCAGAGTTGGCTGAGGTTTCCATCAGATTTTCTGAAATGTTTAATTTAATTTCCTTTGAGCTTTGGGTACGTTATGACTGAACTTATCTCTGTATCTCTGTAAACTAGCATTCATAATCATGATCATACCATTAAGTGACATCGGAAATTATACTTTTACGGCTCCTTCGTGTACTACTCAGCTAAAAATAATTAGGAAGGGAACATACCTTTTGTTTAATAAGAAAAGGTCATTATTTGCTCTTAAATCAGGAATCTTTGGTTTTATAATGAAAATATTTATCGTGAGCTCTTTGAAAGCTTCTTATAGAAAATTGACATATAGTACTTATTGAATTAATACCAGGCAATAGATTAGGGATTCACTAACTATTCGGTCCTCGTGCTACCGTCATAGATGATCCTCAGAATTTTTATGATATGTTCTCAATAGAAGCATTCTGGTTTAAAAGAATCACAAAGAATACGCCCCTGCCGTTAGAATATCTTTCTCAAAAGAAAGATTCGAAAACGAAAATTTCTTTTTACTTAAAAATAATACACTATAATTTGTCCTTAATACAGGAATCTTTTGTTTTACTATTTAAATATTTATCGTGAGCTCTTTGAGAGATTCATACCTGTAATTGAAATATTTACTGACTTAGGAGCGGGCCATAAGTCAGGAATTCGCAAACTATTCGGTCCCCGTGCAGCCTTGGCTATAAGTGCCAGTATCCAGTACCCTTTATTCATCATAGTAATGAATAAATTCTATTGAAATTGACCTGGCGCACTCATAACAATGTATGTAGTATCTCACAGACAGTACCATCATTGAACCATCTGAATATAATCTAAAAAATTAATGAAATTAATTTTGGAATACATCAAGAGAATGACATACTTATTTACCTATTATTCATCGTATTCCTGGGAAAGATTTCCATTATCTTTGGGCATAAAACTCTTCATCATACTCTATACAATTTTCCTTGCTGGATTAGCCAAGGTTGATGAACCGTATTATAAATTCCTAAGAAGTTAAATTCTGGTCTGTAAGAATAACAAATAAATAAGCTCATGTTGCCAGAATATCTTTCTCTACAGCCATATTGTCATAATATTCCCCGTAGAAGCTTTCCATGACTTCACAGTTCATATGTCTTAATAATTTATTTTTATCTACCTGCATTGTGAATTGTTTACTTTATGAAGAATTGAGCGTATAACATCTATTTAATGCCATGCGTCCTATCGTGTTCTATAAAGCAGCTCGACCTCCGGAAGGTTAATAGAAGGTTTATAAAAATGTATATAGACACTCCTGCGTGCTCATATTACAAAAAATTCCCTCTCTATCAGCAACAGCCCAAAATATTCCGGCGCCCCAAGCGAGTAGACCTTTGGGCGCCCTCTTCGGTATTTTTTTAGATTGAAACCGTCCTAATGAGCACTTTAACGGTATAGTTTGATAAGATCAAAATTGTAAAATTTTCTGGTAAAGCTGCTTATAGAAGATTTATAGCTACATTTTACGGAACTGAAGGAAAGGAAAATCCTCACTGTACTACAAGTACCGTCATGATTGCAGGGATTGCATATGAAAGAAGAAATTTTTGCCATACCGTTCCTCTCATTTTTGAGAGTTGCATCTTAAAACGAAAATCCACAAGTTTTTCACGTGCTCTCTTAATTTGATAAAAATCCCTAATTATTTTCATCTTCCAGTGCAACAGGGTATGGACATTGTCTTACGATTCCCGATCTTCGCCCCCAGATACTGCCCCTATGCTTGATTCACTTGTATTGTCGGGCCGGCCCTACTCTCTATGTTCCCTTTATACATTTTCGACGAATATTTTCCCCTCAACAGTCACCTCTCGCGACACATACACAGTCACCCTCATCCACCATCCGATTACAAGTACGAGAAGGGGGGAGTGAGAGAAAAAATGCGATAAAACAACGCCAGCGTGACAAGCCCTCTATGCACGCGAACAGAAACGTTTTTATTTTCATCACCAGATGGGGAAAAATAATAATCTCGGCCAATTGAGCTGATGTAGAGGACGGGAAGAGTTTCCCCGGTCGTTTTAAAAGCCCACGACCCTTGGGAGGAACTAGGAATGGTTACGTTGTAAGGAAAAATCCGTGCGTGCGTTAACGGTTCGCGTGTCCAGGTGCTATATGTACAGATCGCTAGGCCGGCCGACAACATCCCAATCTCCTCGTTTCGAAAACGCTAGCTCAAACTATCTCGGCGGAGGGAAAAAATGTTGAAGTAAACCCCTTCTTGCTTGCTCGTGACGGCGGCTCTGAAGCTTTGAAGAGGGTTTCCCCTACGTGAATGTGTGAGGGGTTGCAACTTGCTCCCCGTATTCCTATGAACAGGAATGAACTTCGATATAGATAGGTATTGAAATGAGGTTTTTAGCCAGAGGTGGGAGAGAGCAGGTCCCCACCGGTTCACACGAAGTGGTTCTTAAAACTTAAATAGTAGAAGGATATTTTATCACCGGCCAAGGTGGCGGATTGGTTAGCGTGCTAAGATGCTAGCGCTCCAACACATGGGTCCTCGGTTCAAATACCAGCCAACCGGATATTACTGCTTAGGGAATGTTTTTTATTGCTATCGCCTCTTCTGTAATTGTGCATAAATTGATGCTTTTGAGGGCACCAACTCAATGATAAATAGATAAGATATAATTTGAAGTTCACTCGTTACAACAGGAAGATGATTTAAATGCTAAAACATGAAGTACTTCTTTATTGTTTCATCACTGGTTTTTACATCTAAAGTTAATTTCCGCAAGGATTCTGCCTTGTTGGATTCTCATCCCTCCGTCCCTCTCATTCCCTCAACAAAGCTTTTTTAGCTTTGTTGAGGGAATGAGAGTTACTAGAGAAAGAGGTAGTTGGACATTGAATGATGCATTAGTAAACATAAATGCACAATATATTTTAGAGTTTATGATTTAGACCTTTAGTATCAAAAAGAACCTGAAACATAAAATGAGTATTCAGAAAAAATCGGTTGAAAGTTTTCATAGTAAGACTGAAAATTTTTCATATTAAACCAAAAGTTTTTATTAATTACTTGTTTACTAAGTCAATGAAAGGAGATTACCTGAATTTTAATGCATTTGCAGGCAATTCTTTAATGAACGCCTTGTTCCACTTGCTATATCTATAAAAAAATTTGTTTGTTGCTGTCATAAGATACAGAGTGATTCTATGAGATGTTCTCAAAAAGTAAAAGTTTTCATTTAAAAAGAAGGTTTTCTTCACACTGAACGGAATCCTCAAGTGTAACGTAAAAGCTATCCTGTGAGTGGGATTTACAGACACTTAGGCGAGTAAAAATTCAAGATATTTGGTGATCAATAGAAACAAATAAAACGGAAGATTCATTTTATCTCTCTAGCGCCAGACGATCCGCCTTACTTCCTATACTGGATTGAATTATACTGATAACTATTTTCCATTTCTTCCTCCTAGTTTTGAGTATTAGGCCACACGCAAATATATCATAGCTTACAACAGAATAGAAATATTTAATCTTAGGTTTGGTGAATATTTCTGGTATTAAGAATAACCTAGTAACCCTAATCCTAAGTAGGACAAAATGCACAGATGTGGTTTTACAATGACCAGAGCTCACAGTGGTTAGCTCTGAGGGTACGTGAACTCTATGGTGGCAAACCGAAGTGGGATGGACTAGGATTTTCGCGATGTTCCGCTCCGAATTCGATCCTGAGAAAGATTGATAAAACTTTATGACCTTTCCGGCAATGGCTTTTATTCGGCGCGAAGATAACTCGAAACATGCCCTATATTCCAATTAATAACACCGCTTCGGGCATTGGGTTCGATGATTTCTTATTTGTGGGAGAGAAAGTTCCCTTTTCTCATTAATTCGCGCTTTGTAAAATTTCAGCCTAACTCTATTTATAGGTCTTGTGTTTTAGGAGTGCTTTCGTGGTCTGCATTTTTGAGGGTCCAATTCCCATCTCGAGATCTGGTCGATAAATTTGGAGGGTCCCTAATGAAAGGTTTCTGGTCTGTAGTTTGGGATGATTTATCCGCGTTATCGAGAAAGTATATGATTCTGTAGCTCTAATTGATAAAAGGTGGTCATAAAAATTCTCAAGGATACTAGGCTCTTCTTTTATAAAAATATTCGTGAATCTATTAGCTTCAGAAAAATAAAATACTCGCGTTATCAACATAAGGCAACCGCGATTCTCACCTATATTACATGTCATTATGAGTATCAGTAATAACATGGAATAATTTAAGCTACTCGATGACGAAGACAAACTTTGTGTATATTCTCCAAAGGACAAAAAGAGGAAATTATAGCCAGACGACTATAAATAAAAGTAACTTATATCAAACTGGGCACATAAACATACTCTTACAGTGACATTACTAAAATTATGGTTATTTTATTTAGTGATGAGGTATAAATTAAGATCGATGCAATTCATAGGTAATGTATATCATTATCTTAGAGGTCCTCATTAATTAAAGTATTAATTCTCCAAATGGTTGAGTACGTGGGAATCCGATGGAAAGTAAATAAATTTTCCAATGAAAGAGAAAAGATTTCTAGGAGCGAGAAATCATGCTGACACACAAAATATTTTCATAAAGAGATAAAGGAAAATTTATCGGAAGAAAAGTTAGGCTTTATATTTTCAGCTTAGTTCCAAACTATCAACATTTAAGATCTCATATTATCCGCCGGAGTAGGTAATAGCAGCTGTTTTCTATTCATGCATCATTTTTTATTATCAATTGAGCCATTCTTACGTACACGACCACTTCGTCAGCGGACTTCCACCTTTTAGATATTTTTTATCTCCCTCATTCGATCCCATCGTCAACCGAAAAACAGCTTATTTTCGTCCCCACCCCCGTAAATACTTAACCATAATTGACGAGCAATCTGATTAAAGCGGACACAATTCAGCATATCTTCCCACTCCCGCATCCGATAACTCTCCACGGCGTCACGCTAGAAAGAAATGAAATGAAAAATTCTAACGCGTCCACCGCTATCTTTTTCCGGCAGCTCTCGCTCCTTTTTTATATTCATTTCCAATCTCAGTCCAGATTAAACCTATCTTTGACTCTATACAATATATACATTTTCCAACCACTCTTTCGTCCCGTATCACTCCATCGGTTTTTCCCTCCTCACAAACATATTGATTACCGTTCCCCATTGCCCCCGATCGCATTCCTCTCCATAAAGGTGAAGTGGCACGGGAGAGAAGTCACGTCTGATAACCGCGAGATTGACGCAAGAGCCATCATGGACGGTAACCTAAACCTCACCTCTTTCCCTACTCGAGAGTTCTTTCCCCATTCCACGTGCCGACAATCCGGTATGTGACGGAAATTCGATGTCGGCTGCACCGCGAGGTCAGAAGGTTCCGCTTCTGCGATCCCTTAACATTGCACCTACGCCCACCACTGAAAGGGAGATGCCCTTTTCCGACCAATATTCGCCCGGGTTTCGACGAGTGCCACGAGAGAGGTAATTCTATGACGCGGAGTAATATGCTGACAAAGAGAGATGGTCATATATATAAAGGGGTGGTTTGGCCGTGTCGGGTGCCGCGGAGGGTTGTAATATAATGTGAGAGGTGGCTAGCCGCTCGGCGGCTCTTTGGAGCGTAAGGAAGTGCTTTTAGCGGCGTACCTGACGGGTTTTTGGGTCCCGTCGAGGGTCTCTGGATTGGGGACGTGGTCAAAAGGTATAAGAGGGCGGGAGGGAAGGCTCGTTCCGGTGCAAAAGCGTCGGGATGTCGAGGATGCTCGTTTGTGCGCGAAAATCCCTTTTGTGGTTCCTCGCCAAATACGCTTCAAGTATTACGAAAGCGGTCCTGGGTATCGGAATTATTTCTCGATATCGGTAATTTTGGGGCGAAGATCGGTCGGGAGTTTTATTCGGATGTCTGTTCTTCGATTCGCCTTCTTTTGTGCTCTCTCTGAGGACTGGAAACGGAGCCATCTCCTTTAAAGGCTCCATTATGAGTGCGATCGTTCGGAGATGATGAATGGTTTTGTTCTTTTCCCTAATTTTTCGGGCGGAGTTCATTACGGAGCGATTAAACTGGAATGGGAATGGCATTTTGGATTGTCTCCGTAATGCGGAATCAATTGGATGCGTTGCCGTTAAGATAATATATGCATTAAGAATTATTTTTCTGTAGAAACTGACTTATTATTGATTTGAATAAACTGGTGTCTAACCATTTGCCGGCAACGTATCGTGTTTGATAAAATAATTAATGGCTTGCCGTAGTGGAACTGAACACATGATGCTACAATATAAATTGTTACTGACTATAGATATTACTACTGTAGATGTTACTATAGAGAAATTAATCATTGATAGAAACTACGAAGAATTGAAAATTGCACTTATTTTACTGATAAATGTTTTAAGCTTTTAACTTAAGAATAATAAGGGTACTGCCGTAAGAGTTCCACAACACGAATTTATTTTCTCGCGTGCCATGTTTTCCAAGGGTGTAATTTAATACCCTCTTAGAATGTGTAACTCATTTTTAAAGTTATCAAATGAGCTCTAAGACAAACTATTTCAAAGATTTTCAGTTTAACAATCTTCCCCGTACTTCATTTGTCATTAATATGCATTCGATGCAGGCAAAAACTTCATTTAAAAGAAAAACATTAGTCATAAATACCAAATATTCTAGCATCTTTAATAGCCAAGAGTTAAAAGCAGGTACAGTACCTTATTTTTCCCGATACATCATATTTTATTTCAACGATTACCAGTTTCGATGGAAGCGCATCGTCTTATTTTATTTAAATAAAACGTGGAATAAAATATTAATTAAACCATAATAATTTGCTTAATTTTCATTAACAGTGGATTGCATATATAATAAATAACTGTCTTTAGGGATAGAAAAAATTGGCTATCCATTTATAGAAACTTTTTGTCTGAAAAATAAACAGATGTACGAATATTCATGCTACAGAGACGAATTATTTCGAAGATAGAGAACAAAAAAATGCAAGTGGATCAGTGGCTGCATATTTAAAGGTCTACTTCCTTCTAAATTACATTTCAACGTTGAATCATCAGCATTTATGGATTACCATTCCCGATTCCAATTATTTCCAGTAAACAGTGTGATTATTCATTTATGTTAATTTAATGTTTCATGTTGAAAAGCTATCAATTCGATTTCTTGGTTTCATTTGGCCTAATCAATCCTCAGGAGTAAGATACGAAAAGAATGTTTCAGGAAATTCGTTATTTATTAATTCATCGTCTAAAAGTCAAATTACATCCAATGTGATACACGGTGAAACTGACAGCTCAATTAATGGGTTTAATTACGCATGGTGAGTATGTAATGTACGACAAAAATGAATATTTTGCTTTTTCACGCGTCATTAAAGGAGGAAATGCCAGACAGTTATGATATAATGTAGTATGGCAGAAATTTAACCTCTAAATGTGGACGCATAGTGATATTAAATCGAGACTTACTGAAAATTTATCTTCTGATTACTCATCAGGAAGTTTTCATTTAAAGCTGATTAAAAAGCTCAAAATACTGCTAAATTAGAATTACCCAAAAATGATTGTGCGATTAAGCCTCAGTAAATTCTTTGACTAAAGAAGAAATTGATACACAGGCCAAGAAGAATGTGCGACGTCTAAAATTGGTTTAACGGAAATTATAGAGAGTTATGTAAATTAGAAAATTATAAACTATATTTTAAGGAGTTTACAGCGCAATCGCATGAGGAAATCTGATATATAAGAATTGATGAATGAAAAAGAAATAAATGAATCCACGTAATTTTCAGCACATCACCATTGTAGTTAACGTCAAAATATTTCTCTTTAATTCTGATTTCCTTAAATTAACTGAATTATGATGTAATCTTTTCTTAGCTGATTATAATGTCGCATTCCTTCTTCACTATGGTTCATTCCACATATTTCTCCAAATTCCTTGTTTTCGCGTACAAATCAAATTTTAAAAAGAGATTTACAGCAACTAATCTAGGAATACCATGAGTATTTTGCGAATTTAGCAAAAACGCAACTCGTGAATAACCCATCGGATTTTTGTTTTTCCTCGATAGCAACTTATTGATTTTTAAATAAGAAAAGTAGCTACACAATTAATTATTAAATATGCAGGAATTCCTCCCCCATCTTTATCAGCTCTTTATCTTTAGCAATATGAAAACTGTTCATATGTTTTCGTGTGAGGGATCGGTATGGAATATAAGTGTCAACTCATTATTCGCGCAATTTTTATGAACCTAAAGCATAACTAGATATAGAGCTGGTAAATAATAATATATTCTACATCTACATTAGTATTCTCTTCTTACAAATATATAAATTAATTTTAGCTTTCATGGTTTGAGTTTACCCTAAAATCTCCTTTTATTTCGGAATGAAACAAGATATTCAAGTAAAATTTGCTAAAACTGTATACAATGGTATTTCAGTTTACGCAACCATCCATGTGGTCTTTAGAATAACGGTAAAAATTTACTCGTAAATGTAGCCATGAGTTGTGAATAGGATCTATATTAACTTCTTGAAATCACGAAAAAAACGCCTTTACACAGCAAAGTTTTCATATTCGTTGTAGCCTCTTCAACTCTTTTGCTTGGAAAAGCTTCACGAGAACTTCAACAAAGCATGGAAAACCAAAAGGAATAAGATTAAATGCAGTTTTCACCTGGAATTTGTCTAAAGAGCTTGGAAAGTTCACTGCAAAATCAAGCAGCGCTTGAAGATAAAATGGTGTCACAATAAACCTCATGATTTAAGAAACAATGCGATAAATTCGGCAGAACGTATGTCTTTTAAAAATGTATAGAGAATTTTCAGACATTAGAGACTTCATTTTTTATACTACAATGTTATTCATAATGAACCTCAGAAGTAGAAAACATTGTGGAAAAAGGTTTTAACTCACTCCTCAACATAAAATTTAAGATACCTATAGAAAGAATCAATGAATTCCAAATGGTAATAGAACGAGAAATTCAGAAATACCATATATAAATCATACAGTAAGAATATTGTCTTACAATATAATTCTTCATAGGAAAATGGGACAAGAAATTCCCATCTTCCATTTATCCTTTGTCAGTATGTAAAACAATGTATAATTTTTATAGATTCAGATTTAAAAGATGAATATTGACTATAGTCTATACATTTTTTACGGTGGCAAGTTCGGTGGTAATAGGAAAGATAAGAAAAGAAATAATCGTTTTGTCGAGGAAATAATAGTGATATTTTTTTATCACAGAAGATATATTTCCACTACAAAAACGCAGAAAGAGAATTAGGAAAAACCTAACCCAATAGCTCTACCGATACCCACTAAAATACTACCTCTTAACATAGCGTACTAATGGTTGATAGAAGAAACATTCGAACTTAATACACTAAAATCGAAACCAAGAAAGAGTTAGCTATGGTGGAATATAAAATTGTAATATGATTAAAACATAAAATTTAGTTAAAAATTACAATGAATTAACGAGAAGGGTAGACACAACTTAAAATTTAAACTTTGAAACTTAAGTTCTTGCCAAATATCCTCATTATGATTCGACGATTTTGCATTTAATGACCTCATCCCAAAGAAATTCTCTTTGTGCCCAGCTATTGGAAATTTTCCATTTAAGATTTAAGGCATCGGCACTGCTGGTCCTATGATCTATCGCCAATATTTTGGATTGATAGGATCTTTTAGCGCAGATCAGTAACTTTTATCCTCTGTCGGTAAAATGCACGCATTCCCGACGTGAACTATGGCACACAAGAAACTGCCAGGATAGATAGGCATGTGGGCGGAGAAAGAAAAAAAGAGAAAGTGGACAGGCTGCGTGAATTATGGATATCGACTGTCCGTTTTGTAGTGCGCCATTTTGGATACAAGTTCGGAACGGTGAGTGAGTTATACCTTTTCCTCGGACCTATTCGATCATTACGTCGCTCCACAATCTTACTTCTCGGAAGAAATCGGGAAATAAATTCTCGATATTATATTCATTTCCAGGTGTGGTTTTTCATCCCTAGGTGGAACGGCGGAAACGTCAATGTTTGAGTATTTTCAATCCAAAAAACCGATGAAGTTATGCCTTTTCGTGTCACACATACCTTTTACAATTAACGTATGAAAAACATTCTGTTCGGCAAAGGCATTGAGCTATGCATGGTCAGGATACATTTGAGAAAGGAAAGTACGAATGTCAAAAGACTACGGAAGACTTTCCAATATTTATATTTTTCCGATATCTTCGATGCTTACGCGAAAAGAATTCACTCTCACTGTAAGTTGAGACTTCCGTTAAAGATAGAATCCAACCTCACAAAATAGAAAATTATCTATCATCACCATCATCTATCATGGCCAGATTACGGGGAAGGATTTATTAAAACGCATAAATAAAACAATAAATATAAATCTAGTGGATATAACTAAGTTTTTTTACCTTTGAAAAATAATATTAATAATCGGTTCGGAATAAACCTGTTAATTGGAATAATTATCGACTTATGAAGAAAAACGTTTATTATCTTTAATGCATACAAGGTGAATATTTACTTGCTTTATTACGGTTTATGTAGGCTTTATCAGTCACGTAGTGTTAACATATTTTTCTGAGTGTCTATTTCTTTCCATCTTATACACCAAAGATACTAAGGTAAAACTGTTCGATTCAATAAAAACTACGAGTATCGCTTTTTATCCCATGCTACTGAGTAAACGCGAACTTTAAAATATCTAAGATGGACGGTATTCCATGGGAGAGTGGAAATAAAAAAACGGCGCAAAGAGGGCATCATAAAATAATTTCACTGGCCCGCAAACACTTTCAAAGGATGAAGCACCATTGATAATACTTCCCACCACTGAGACCCCCCAAAGCATTTGACCCTGAATCACACCCATTCCCTCACGGTCCCGGATCACGACGGAATAAAAATCCCCGGAAAAAGAGCGCATAACACATTCGGAACCGAAAAATCCTTAATCAGATCCCAGTGAGGGCCACTCGTGAAGTCATTATAACGCGATCCATCATCCTCCACTCCAGAGCCGAATAATGGAAAAAGAGAAGAAAGCCAACCGATAGGCGTTCTCATTTCCTCCGGGTTTTTCCCCACGAATATCTCGCATCATTTTCTCTCGATTTGCGACTTCCGCCCGCACATGTATACCTTATAGAGCCGCCATATCTCGAATGAAACATCGCCTGAGCAGAATTACCGCGTGACGCCGAGGAAAGCACCCTTGGGATAAAGCGTGGAAAAGGGTAGAGGTCAATAAAATCGGGAGTATCTCGCATTGTATCAAGTTCTCGCGATAAACAGCCCACGGGGAGAGATCGCTCTCCTGTGCTGATCCGGTCGATTTGAGAGCGAAAGAAAACGAGGTTCTCGCGAAAGGGAATACATCCCGCGCATTCTTTTTTTATTGAGGCTTACGCTCCGACGCCCCGTGACCCCATGGAAATCCGGCCATGCATGAGGAACGCGATACCGGTTTTATATGCGAGACAAAGTCGGGCGCGTGCGTGAAGACGCACGTTTTCCATCAAAGCCCCTTATCTGGAGACAGTCGCGCTATCTGATATTGGGCCGAATGTATAAAAATGGCGAGAGCGCAATCGCTGCCGAGAAATGGAAGAGCGTAGGGCGCAGTAAATCGTGAATAGGGTTTCCCCGAAAAATATGGAGCGATCGCTGGAATGTCATGCGAGAGAAATATCCGCGGCAATATTCGGTGGGAGGTCTTAAAAAATCGTACGTCGGGCGAGACCCATTAATATGTAGCTGTAGCACGGCAAGGTGATGGAAGTTTTATGTCGGGAAACTGGGACATGTGGTCGGATTTCTGGGCTATATTTTGCCTCAACATATTGGCAAGATATTTCTATCGTTAAAAAATGAATTTCTAGCATTAAATGCACCACATTGGAAATGATATGGAGTTTGCTTGTGGAGAAGCTATACATTGTGTCGTTAAGAGCCACCTTTTACGTTTCAGCTGTATAAAGGCATAATAAGTACCAAAAAATCTGAGAGAGCGGTTAGCTGAAATTGAAACTGGTTTTGTGCTTCTATATGTCATTTGAATGAGCTTTAACTTCCTTATTTTGCCATTCCATTTCACTTCGATTTTTAGGCTTCCTTAGTTCTTGCTAAAGAAGACACCTTTCTCTTCATAGTATTTATTCAAACCACCTAGTGTCGAGTTTTGGTGCGAGTTCACGGGTGTTGTACTTGCTGGGACATTCTATAGAAAATAATATATAGAGTATCAGCTATCTCAATTAAAGTTTCAAACTTAAACTTATGCTTGAGATACGGAAAATTATTCTATTCCCCTGCTTATACGAATATACTGGAGAAGGGTTTGCCCGTTGATGTGCAGTAACCCGCGGTTCATCATTGCAAGACCGGTTGCTTACATTCCAGGCGGTCTTTCCAATTCAGTTCCTGGGTTCACGGTCTTTACACCGCGTTAGTCTAACATTTTTACCTAAAGATGGGTAGGATGACTGAAGTCTTCTAATCAAAGCCTTATTATATGTTCCATATCATGCACGAATGAGATGATGAATCGAGTAATTGTGATATCAAAATCGATTTCCATTATATGGGATTTCCTATAAATATTCAAGGCCCAGCCAAAATTCACTACGTAATTGGAAAATGAAATTACTCCAAAATACGTCACTTACAGCATCGCCAAAAGGAAATTCAAGCAAAACTCAATGTACTAATTTTTTTTAGATATGCACTACTTTCAGCTTACTTTTAATATAATGGCACCCAAATGGCAATGTCATATCTAAGTATTTTAAGTATCTGAATAATTTGCTTATGATGATTTACTGTCTGTAGTAGAGAACAAAAGAAGGGTATAGGATAGAACAAAGATATTTTTTCTACCTTAGGCAAGCGCCTCAATAAGTAATACTACTATTTCTTCAAGCCTGGGTAGGTTTTGAAATAAAATACCAAATAAGAGGAAAGGCGGAAGAAGAGATACAGAAACGCATCATGGATAGACACGTAGAGAGAAGATTGAGGAGGCTTTGGATATGGAAGGGAGCAATTGATAAGGAACCGAGCGCACGTAGTGATGCGCACAAAAAAGAAAGATTTTTCGAGTGGGAAAGGAAAGCTTAAGATATCCAACATCGGCCGGCTTTATCCCCTTCAAACCTCTCACCGATTGCGTATGCCGGTCGCGCCGAGATTCCGGACAATGTGGAAGCACCTAAATCCCTTCCCTCCCGTAATCCTTTTCATGGTAAATTGCGAGTGAATGGCCGCGCTCGCGTGCGTTCATGTGCCGCACTCTTACGGCCGTGCGTGCGAACCGGAACTTCTCGTGTGTCTACGGCTTTAGGCGGCCGTGACGTGGGAGTCTTGGGAAAAGGGAGGTGGCAGAAAATGGCATTGGTCGCTTTCCAGGCATGCACCTTAATCCCCTTCTGTTACGGACGGCGTGACGTGCTAAGCGTGTCCGAGAAGTGAAAGAGGTTTATTCTCTATTGTTCCGTCTGACGGATCCGCGCCTCTCACGCGGCGAATCAGCTATTCCCGCGAGGATTTCTTTCTGATTTTTTTATTTGATTTATGGGAGGGAAATTAAAGTTTACGTTTCTTCCCTCGGGGAATTATTTTGTGCCGTGTCATCTCGAATGTTCGCTGGTGGAGATTTGGATGGTCATCGGCGCATTAACGATGTGCGGCGTATGAAAATAGAGGTCGAACTGTGATTCGGGTGTTTTATATCTGAGGAATGAATTTTAAATGCGGCTTATGAATAACGCTTGGATGGAGGCAAAACAAAAGGTCATTTGGTTGGTTACAAAAACGTTTCGTAAAGCGCAATTAGCAATGGCAACTATCCGATAAATTGAGGTAAAGTAAGAATAAGATATTAACAGGTAACCTATCTTTTATTCACCTCACTAGTTTGCTATTCGGATTGAAACTTAATTATTATGAAAATCGTGTAGAAACAAAGCAAGGAGGAAGATAAATTCATCGAATTTATATTCCTCTGATTCTTAGTTTTAATGTAATTTATTCCTAAAAATAATATTCACGTTATTATAATTATCTCATTTTCTCATTTCTGAAAAAATATGGAGATAATCTATAGTGATTTGAGGGACATTTTGTTATAATTATCTTAAGGCGGTTGTTGGTTAATGTACGATATGTGAATGTTAAAACATTCAGTATTCAATAATGTTTGGATAACTTGTACGCTAATGTCATTTAGTTAGGAAGAAAAAACAAAAGTGCTTTAAAAATAATTCTATTTTGAAGGAATGGGCGTTTCGTTCATGTACCATCAAAATTAACATTTTATATGAAGATTAATTTCGAATGATTCCGACATAATCTTCATAATGTATAAATATACCTTGATATTTTTGTAATATTACTTTTTATTGTGTGCAAAAATTTTTATTCAAAACTTTTTGACACTCGTGGGAGTATTCTTTACATACACTCTTTCTTTATAAATCTTTTCTCACTCAAACCCCATTCTTAACAATCCTGTGACGCTTTCGTAACCAGCCAACGTTTCCGTTCCATCTTTACAGCTAAAATCAATTGCGGACTTGCCAAAAATCTCCTTATAGCCACCGCATACATGTTTTATCTCCAATCGCTTTTTCTATTTACCTTTCCCGTCGCCTTTCAAAAGGGAACCTTTCTCCAAATTCACGTTCTGCTCTATTTACCCAATTAGGCACGTCGCTTTTATTTTGCCTTCCGTCACTTCTTTTTTCCGCCCGTTTTATTACGACGTCTCCCTCTTCCAATACATTGCCTTTATCCGCATTTTCTTCCGATTCCCGCCTCTTTCTCCCTCCTTTATTCCCGCCGTTTCCCCCCGCCGGTCTCTTCTTCGCGCCCCGAGCATTCTTTCAAGACGTTTATCTCCTATTTTATACCTTCTTCTCTTCCGCTTCCTGCCCTTGCGTGACTTTCAAGATTCGCCGATAATCAGAGGTCGAGCAAACATTGCCCAAAGGAGGGGTGGAGGTGGTTTGAGTTTGGGAGGAGCGAAAGAGTTTGGAATAAGGAATGGAAAGGGGAAAGGAAGGCGGGATCGGACACTTTTGCCGTTAAGGACAGGTTAGGAAAGGAAGAGAGAGAGGGAAAGGGCATTGCGTGGAATGAGGAAGGGCAAAGGTACTCCGGTGCGATCTTTAGCGGTGGCAAATTTGCTTAATGTTTCCAACCGTCCACTTAAATTTCGACCTCAAAATGGGGGTTTTATTGGATTTGATCCTTTGGGAAACAGAGGGCCGTGTGCGAGGGAGGTTGGGGCGGACGAAATTCGGTATTTGGGATCTCGCGGAGACGCAGATATCTTCATCTGATTCTGAGGGAAGGACAGCAGTTATTGGGACAAGGGTCTCTAAGCTGCGTCTTCTGGATATTATGGATCGTAGACCAGATTTGTAACTAATTTGGACGACTCTTATTGCGCTGGGTGTGGAGAAATATGGGCGTGAATAGAATTACGGAAGTAAATGAAAGACGACAAAAATTGGAAGACTGCTTGGGTATGGGATGAGTAGACAGGGAAAGCATTGAAGAAGTATTTTTCTCGAATTTTAAAGAAACGATCACATTTTGCTCTTGATTGAGATTTTATGAGAAATTCCAGAATTATTTCAAGCACTTGTGGAGATCAGATTTCATAGTGTTTTAAGACGAGATGAAATGTCATCGTAGGGAGATTAAGCATTCCATCGAAGTCTTAATCGCAGAGTAAGATATCAACAGTTACTTCTTAATCCTGCGCTTACATAATATTCTGTTCTTCGATTCGTAAATACGCAGCTACCTTAAGAGTGAAGATTAATTTAAGATTGGCAATGAAATATGAAGTTCATTTTCGGTCACATGATAATGCCAGGATACAAACTATAATTATCTATAGATATATTATCTACATAGATACACTCTAAATTTGAAAATCAGAGGCAAATGAATTAACTTCGGTAAGAAACTACATTCCTTTAATATGGTACATTCACACCGTTTCATATGAGAAACAGAGAGAATAGAAGTTCAAGCTGGTTAAGGAAACTCTTTACTAATTAAGACTTAAGAAAAATAATGCCTTTTCAGAATTATTAAAAGTTAAAACTTAATTATGCTGTAAGTTTAAAAGATTTCATAAAAAAGTAAAAATATTTAAGTCATTTTAACTCTAATAATGGTTAAAAAATTGCATAAATTTTCATAGTATGATATCAGTGGAAGATAAAATATTTTCGATCGTTTAATATGAATAACCTCCCAATTAAATACGTAAATATTGAATTTAATCAACAGAAAATCCTTTGGCAAGTATGAGAGATTTTGCTACGACGAAAAGTTCTGTAAAAAGATCAATCGTAAAAATCTACGTTCTAGTCTCAATTGTGTAGGTTTTAACGTACTTAGGTAATGTACCGTACACGTGATATAGAAGTACTGAGTTCGAATATGTCAGGTCATGCACTTTTTCATTCGTTGAATACAGGCGTTTATTGAATGATTTACGTTGATCCCCATCATAATTGACCTGTGATGGTAATTGGCAGTAAAGTACGTAAAAGATGAAGTAGAATAGGTCTGGATGTGTAGGAATCGAAAATAACCATTTCTAAGAAAACTCAGATCACTCGATTGCCGCCCTTTCATTCCGAATTTCTCTATTGCTTTATTGCCAATCTAAAGACGCGGGGGGAGAATTCCCGCAAGTTATAAGAAGGGATATTTACGACTCCGCGGTAAAAACTTTCCCCCAATCGCAACGCTGCGTATCCCTAAGCGATTTTCCGAGGTATTTAACGCAACCTTCATTAGAAGGAATAAAAAGAAACGGAGGGAGAAAAATCTTGGCAATCGGATAGATAAAGTATCCTCAAGGTACGAGGGAACGTCGAAGACCCGGGAAAGTTTCCCACGACGGCCAAAGTGCGTTAGGGAAAGAGAGGAAATTGGAAGGAAGGTGAGGATGCGAAGGAGCGTGTCCGTGAACAAAGAAAGAGGGAGCTTTGGATGAGTGTCGGAAGGATAGAGGAAAACGGTGGCAAGAACAAGATCAAGAAGTAGCAGAAGGGAAAGAAAAGGAGAGGTCAGACTCTTGCCGGCCGGATTCTTTATTGGAAAAGTGAGATGGGAGAGGAGAAAGAAAGAAGACAACGAAGAGATGAAGAGAGAGAAGAGTTGGATTTTTGCACTTGGCTTAGGAGAGCGGATGGGACCCGAGAAGTAAAGTTGGGGAGACATTGTAGACGTCGCTGGATGAGGGAGTAAGAAGGCTCTATCTCCCTCAGTATATTGAAGACTGTAGAGCTGTAGTGGAAAGGGGTACGGAGGGTTAATTGACGGAATAGATGAGGGAAAGAATGCGGAAGGAGTGCTGAAGGAACATGAGGTATAGGAGGATGAAGAAATCACGGCAAGCTCAAGGTATTGGGCGTGAATGAAATACGCTGTATTCGATGAAGCAATCAAAACCGAGCTTTCATATTGCCTCCATATAATACTTTCTCTTTCATTCAGAAATCAATTAGAAAGTGCGGAAATTAGAGAACATTTCTTTTCATCTTAAAGACATATGGAAAATAGAGTCAAACTTTAGAAGTTTGAGATGATATTTCGCTATTCATAAGAACAGTATTAACATCGAGAATAAATCTTTGACCTTGGACTTCATTGAAGTCTATGCTAATATTTTGCTATAAATCGGAAACATAGCGACTCTGGAGAAAATCCTTTTGACTACCACCGAAAGGAAAATGTGAAAAGTGAAATATCTGGACTCCGAATAAATTCCCAATCCCTTTTCACTGAAAAGAGGATAACTTAAATTAGTAGCTTGAAATTTGCCGATTCGCCTTTCCAAGAAAACTTATCCAGATTGGAGATGAGATAGATTAAAAGCCTTTTGTAACGAAATCTATGAATGCGAAAGTCATTTTGGGATTTCGAGGAAATTTTAAATTATCCTAGAATTTGATATACAGAAGTTAGTCAGATTTTCACTTAATCGGATTGAATTCACCGTCTAAATTTGGATTCATGTAGTAGATCTCAGGGATTTTAAGAAACGATAGTTAAATATCACGTTTTAAACAAGAAATATGTGATTAAATTTGTTCGTTTATTACAAAATTTGTCCAAGCACCGATTTCTCCTTCAAATTTCATTGAGAGGCCATTCAGTGAAAATTGGATGATTAAATCTTGCCATATAAGGGGTACTTAATCAACGGTGGCAATACATTTTCATTCTTTATCAAACGGATTAGAAAATAAATCTCTGTCATGAAACAGAAAAGCGAAATCATAACAAAACGATAAAATATTTGACACGAGTATTCAGAAAACGCTGAAGCAAATAGAATCCTTTCTTCACATCTCGGAATACCTTTTCATTCATATCCTGGTGCTCTCAAACACCTCAACTTTCGAACCTGGGACTTTGGGGTTGGTAGTCTATCATGCTATCTTGTCTACCACGGAAATAATTTTATTGTAAATCAGGGAATAAGCAGGAATTAAAGCGGTCGTCTTTTGGATATATATAGAATTTGTAGAGGAAAGTTTTAATACAAACGATCGATCTTATGAATTTAAATCAGAGAAAAAAACTTTAATATTTTCCGTTCTTGCTTCTGCTTCGGTTCAAAGTTAGAATCTAATCTCGGTTTAGCTCCGATTCAGCTCTTACAATAAACCAGTAAATCATTCAAACCGGTTCGAACCGTTTTCTTTTTGGTTCGACCACTATTGTATTTCATGTAGAATGAATGTTCGTAATATTTTTTCCAGATGTCTCTGTTCACATTATTTTATACTGAATAATATAACAAAACTTAGTAATATTAATTAGCACGATATATTATTAGTCGTAGTTATTCATATATAACAATCCTTCCTACGATTACACTGACGTAAAATGAACATTTTTGGGAACTGAAAATCGGAACGGAATAAATGACGGTTTTTGATTTCAGGTTCAAAAATGTCAATCTTTTGTTCCGATTCAGTTTTGCAAATGATGAAAAACGCATGATAAAAATACTTAATTTTAGATATATAAACATGAAGGAGAAAAAGTCCGCCGCAGCCGGGACTTGAAGCTGGATCTCTCACTTTCCGGGCGGTTGCATTATCCAATTAAGCTACCCCGACTTAGCTTGTTTTTCACCTTTAATAATCCACAGAGCGGTTCGGTTTTCACTCCGGAAAAATTACGTTTGTTCCGATTTTCGTTTTCGATTCAGTTACAGTTCCATGCCCTGATCTAAATACATATGTCCGTCCGCCGGTAAATAACGACGTCACTAGTTCACGTGAAGGTCTCCCAGCTTTTCCACAATCCTCCTCGGTAAAAAACAAAAGCGGTCGAAACCCAGTCCCCATATCCGAATCTATTTTTGCCTCCGCCTATTAAGCACTCGACGCCAATTTCGTCTCATGCTTCAATCCCTACGAAAGGCAAACACACCTTACAAATCCACTTAAAGCCATTGCCCTGCAACCCGACTTAACTCGATCCATTACCGTCCTCTCTCCGTGGAAAGGGATGTGAGAAAAAGGGATTTCATGTGGAGAGGGACACGGGGAGAGATACCCGACGATTTCCATTGTGGTCGTAAAGCGGGAGATCCAAATGAACGACACCCACGCTCCAAAGAACACGCTCGAAATACCCGAGGGATTGCAGGGGGCAGTTATGCGTGAATTTTGACGGCAAGACTTAAAGAGGAATGAGCAAAAGGGGACGGTTATCCAGGTGTTGGCTCTGGAATTAGGGGAAGGAACCTCGGTGTCCGAAGACGACGAGGATGAATAGGAGCAGAAAGGGATTACAAGGATAGGATAAGGGCTGGCGTAAGGACAAGGGACCGGTGAGCAAAGGACGTAGGGATATTGGTAAGCGCGGGGGAGAAGGAATTGCTGGCGTCCGATGGCATGCGAAGGAATGGAATATTGACAAAGGAGAGGGTATTATCTTAGCGTGCTTTCCCAAGAAAGACCGCCAGGAAGTCCGTGTTTGCACGTACGGTGCCCAAAATGCTTGGTAGCTTGCCTTAAGTTTTGACGTTACGTGTAGGGAGAGAGCAATTTGCGTTGTTAAAAGAAGTGTGACGTGTATCATTTCAGGCTTGATTTCGACAGTTCTCCCTTAATACAACTAAGCGGCTACTCGTGGTATTGTTGAAATGGATATTTTTATCCACGATTCTGTAAATGAGAAGAGAAGGTATTTGATTTTACACGATAACTGTAAGGCAGGAAGACCCAAGGAGAAACATGAGAAAGTTATCGACATGACTGGGACTCGAACTCAGGTCTCGCACTTTCTGGATAGGTGTTCTAACCGCTTAACTACCATTCCGACTCAACGCAACACTTTTGTAGGAGACTTGAGTTCGAGCTCTCACTCAAGTCGATAATTTTTCATATCTGGTTTTCCTTAGATTCTGAAAAAATATTTGCTTTCAACTAACGAAGGACAGAAATTGACATTTGCATATACATGCAGATATGGATGACGATGGATGTGCCTCGGTGATCAAGATGCAAATCTTAGAATAAAATCCTTTCATTGGTGGAGATTCACCGTGGCAGGAAAAGGAATTAGAGTTAAAATTAATTTAAAATTCATGAGACAAGTACAGGTAAAGTATGGGTGTTAAAATAATACCATGAATATGTTTAGCATTTAATCAGCTACCGCACAAATTTCGCGAAGAGACGGAATTTCAGAGACAAAATAAGCTAAAGGTAATTAGTAACTTCATATGTGCTCTTTCAATGCCACCATATTTTTAATCGGTTATGGGTGTCATGTGTATTAACTATGTTGCAAGGAGCTGCATACAAGGATGGGTCATCTAGGGCAATATATTTCGTAATATGTATTATATCACATCATAACATTATTATTATATATTAATTCAAAACAGTCGTCATCAGATAAACTAAGCATGATAAAAATAATTCTATGATTTTTTAATCGGAAATGCTCCTTATTCAATACAGGCGATGCAAATAAAATTTAAGATTTATATTTAAATAAATATACGAATTAAAATATCAGTAGCATTAAATGTACAGTAATATATTTCGTGGGATTAAAATTTTCTTCTTAAATTAAAGAGTGAAATTCACACAGACAAAAGTAACTAATTATAACGATGTTGACGCCATGTACTCAAGTTTAAGCTTATGAAATAGCAGTGAAGTTTAATGCAGTAATTACTAACCTTTATACTAAAATTCGCTTGTGAGTATTTTTTCTATTTCTAGCGCTTGGTCTTTTGCCTGTTTGAGGTTAATTACTCACTTATGAAAGAATTTTTCAAAATAAAATGTTCATATTCCTTCTGAGAGTGTATCAAAAGAGAGACTCGTTCAAAGGAATGATTAAAAACTAAGTAAAGGGTAAAGCTCAGAGAAATATCTTTTTCCCATTCAAATAACGGTAATGCTTTCTGCATCCAAATGTGTTATTTAATAGAGGAAACATTGAAGGAATTCACGAACTCCTTGATGAGTATTAGGAAGTTATTCGATGCCGAATATATGAAAGAAAACATTAATGTAGTAGAGGCATAAGATTTGTATTTCTATCGGTTGTGGTGTGCTCGTTTGAGACACAAGTTCCTTTTGAAGACAAACAATTTTGGCACAGTCTTAGGGTTTACTATTAAGACACTGGAGCTAAAATGCCAATCTTTAATTTGATATTTCAAACGCTGATAAGCAAAAATAAAAGGTATTTATTTAGACGGTGAGCCGTTAATAGTTAAGCAGACATCTCTAAAATACTGAGACTTGCAATGCAGTGGAATCAAATATTCAGAAAGAGTATTTCATTGGAATGATCTTGGTTACCATACCATTTAATCTCCCCAAATTTTACCACTATTTTTCTTAAATAGTCTACATCATGGATAGTAATGATGGCAAGGAGAGTGATGGAAAGCTGAGATTCTTAAATTCTCTAAATGGTAATAAGTCTTTATTCAGTCGTGCCTGGTAATTATATGACATTTTCTTGCGAAAGAAGTATTCAAGACTCGTTTTTGAGAAACGTACTTAGTGTTCCATGTCAAAGAAAAGGAACGTACGTAAATGAATAAGAGCCTTATGCTATACGTTACTTTAGCTTCGCATTTTCCATTGACTAACGGTTATTACAGAGAGATATGCAAAGCAGTTTTTCTCCTTTGAGCTACAACCAAAAAAGGGAACTAGATGGCACTGAAAGCACCTACTGCAAGAATGTAATACGCAAAGTCGCGAGAGGTAGTTGAATAATTTAAGCAAAGAAAATTCTCGCTAAGTAAAACTGCTGGATTGCAGCAAGAGAAATAATGGATGCAAAAAGGAGCATACTGTACTTAATGTGTTTGATACTGAGGAGTGGGACGATGAAATGGTAATCTTTGAACTCAATGGATGTGTGAAATGGCTAGAAATGAAAAATATGAGATGCTCTGGATCTCTAGTCTCTAGAAACTGAAAAGGAGCTTCACAAGATGTTGTTCATAGTTTACTTCACCGAGTGAATGAATGTAGAAAACAGAATGACGTGTATAAGATGTGCTTCATGTACGGAATTATGGTAATTCTGATTTGATAGAGCGATTGAAGTCTTACAGCTGTGGGGTATTAGAAATAATAAAAACTCGGTTATGAAATGAAAATCACGATAAAATATCAGACTTATGAGCATTTTGACTCAATATCTCAGATCTACTTTAGGTTTGCCTTGATGTTATTTTCCAGCCCCATTGATGAAATGCGAGAATATAGTAAATGTAAGTCCTACTGAATCTTACAAACTAATTTAAAGTTTCCTTCTTATTGCCCCTTATTCCTTTGGACTCGATTCGGATATTATTTTTCGTTAGGATAGAACGTTCATAATACAAACTTCAGATGATCTGGTCTAACTTTATGAAACGTTATTTAAACAGCATCCTGTGTTACTTTAGATTTTATGCTTACTACACTGATAGTAGAACTTGAAGTAGAAATGGTATCACATGATTAGCATTAGCGTATTAGGCCCTGAGAGAAATTTAATATAAATTTAATATTCAATTACAATAAAATCTACGGATGTGGTCGAGATATTGTGGAAATCCATATTAAAGTAATCAGATGAAAAACTATTTGTATGTACTATACTATATATTTAATATATCCCTTATCACCTGACTATTTTATTCATTTAACTTTACTAGCACATTATAACCTACCGCTGAATTATTGAGAATGAATTCATGATACTTCGTCATTACAGATTACGGCTCGTTATTGTAGTTTCCTAGACGCATCTCACAAAGAAGTGAAATTATTACCGCGTGAGCTACGAAAGGTCGGCCTTCTGCTCGTAGTAAACTAGGCCCATAATCATCTCCAACAATAAAAAGGGAACTCCTTTCCGCCGGGAAAAGAAATCATCTCCAAAGAGCGACAGAGGCGTTCGTCACCAGTGTCACTTACACGTGGAATCGTTATCGGAGAGAAACGCCTCTTTGGCCGCCATCCACACACTTCATCCAAAACCCACAACCATCCTTGCGCCTCCCATAAGGTTAAAAAGACGGCAGCCAATCCTCTTTTTTTCCATTCTCCAGATGTGATATTCCGGACGACGAGAAGGGAGGAAATAAAAATAAAGGGACGGGGTGCGTCACCTGGAAGACTTCTGTGCGCGATATCATCCTTTCCACCTCTTCCTTCAATCTCGTGCTCAAGTCACCTTATCCCGCTGACCCTGGGACCGCCTGCCAAGCAAAACGTACACGTCTCCCCCACGGGTATAATTCCGAGATGGGTGGAGATCTGCGATGCGATAGGGAGAGGAAATAGAAATGGGAGGGAATAGGAGAGGGCGGATCTCCGCTAAACCCACCTCAATCCTTCGGCTCCACCTGATACCTTCCCTTTTTCTGGTCGTTTCCATTCTCCCTGCTTGTCCAACCTTCGACTTCTCCATCCCGTGCTACTCAACTACGCATCTTCCCCTCTTTCCTCGGTATTACCGCTTCTTTTTCCGGGAAGAAATACATAAGGGAAACCTCTTCTCCTCTCGAATGTTGTCCCTTCTTACTGCAGCTTTTATTCCGCTCCTTTCCCGTTCTCATTTCCCTTTGCAAGGCGTATTACTGCCTTCTGTCCTCGCACGGTCCGCTGGATGCATCTGTCTCAGCCGCGCGAAGGTTTTTCGGTTGCCTCGGGCAGAATGGGTTCATTTGGGGATTTGATGGATTGAAGAATCTTTCCGTTTCCTCCCGAAGATTGCTTGAGGTTTTATCGAGGAAACGAAGTATGTTGCCATGAATTTCTCTACGAATTCACGTTCTGTTTTACTAACCAGGTGGAAATTTATTTAGATTAATTTAACTTCCGATATACGCGCACTCATACCGATAACGGAAGAATTTGTACATGGATAGCAGATAATGAAGGTTCAACATCTATTTGAAAGAAAAAATAATCTTCGTCCAAATAATACTATTTATATATTATTTTATCCAAATGTCTCCAAACTTTTTGACAGTCGTTCTCTTCATTGACTTCTCTTTGTCGACTTTATTATTATTTTATTCTCTTTATTTCTTCGTAACCGCAACATCATAATAATTGTAAAAGCCGAAAGGACGCTTTCATAATTGTATTGAAGATATATATCTCCCTAAGTTCTATTCACAATAGATGTCTCACAGAATAGCTCAATTACTGCTTTTATAGCTTAATATAGATCAATTACTGCCTAACTATTACCGTTAGAGGTAATTAGTCCTTAATGATATTATGGATTTTGAAAAATTCCAGTCAACCCTAAGTTCAAATCAAACAATGAAATATCGACCCATATAAAATCATGGATGGAAATTAACCCATTCGGTGAAAGCATAATTTAGAGTATCCCAAATGAGTACTATTCTTTGTAATGAATATCGAAAAATATTAAATCCTCGGAACGTATTTACAATTTTTAAAGAAAATGAATATCTGTGCATTTGCAAGAGAAAATTTTCCGTTCATAATTTTTACTTTTTTTGGATATTATCCTAAAATAAGTCCATTAACTATCGTTATTTACATTTTTTCAAGCGGTGAAAACGTAAATGAAAACAAACTGAGTCATATTTAGAAATTCATTTTAAATCGTACAATCGCATAAATTAACATCCGCCGGATGCGTGGGAAGTGCCACGTGCATCCTGCGGATTTTTTTCATTAATTAATCCTTAATCCCGAAGTTTCATCCATAATAATTAACTTGACATTTTAACAGAAATGATTGAAATTTCATCTGCTCCGGGAGAACCAACAACACACTGGAATTCAAACCTAATGTTCGGCATAATTAATCTTTGGTCCCATGAATATCGAACTTTCAATCGTTTGAAAATAAATTTCAGGCACTCATCTTTAGTGATATTAAATTCCATTCATCGTTCAAAACTGTCTGTCATGTACATACATGCAATCAGAGAAGGATATCAAAGTATCTTTCACTACGTGAGTGTGTTTTTTTCGTAGATCCTTTTGACCATACCTCTATCATTTGGAATCAAAAGCTCTGTAGAGGGAATGAAGCTTACATCATGACAAGATAAGGAGCGAGGGATTTTATACCTGCTCTCCTGAGGTAGAAACCTATAAATAGAAAACATCTAAATAGTTGCAGGAAAATGATTCCATGATCATTTCCCTAAAATTGTACATGGAGAGAGCAATATCTATGACAGCTATTTTGGCATAATCTATGAATTATCTAATCATAATAAATTATGAATTGTCTTGGCTTATTCCACAATAGCTATCATATTATTCCGGACCTAAACCAGACTGGAAAAGAAGTAAATGAAAAACACAATTTCTCTAACCTGCATTAAACATAAATTTAATACATTCCATTTATCAAAGCATAGCAGCAGGAAATAATGGAAGGTCATAGCGTGTAATAAAGGTAAAGAAACCATTCTGAGCGTAATCTCGATCTTTTCTACCTCAAATGTTATAGGCAGAGTAACGTAAGTATATTCCGTCAGTTTAACTGTTGATCTTTCCGCAACTTAATAATAAAAGCAATAATATAGTTGAGTGCCACTTTCGTTTCGGCAAACGGAATAAAACAGAAAATATCACCGGCAAACGAAAATCGGATATCCAGTGAACAGCGTTTCATAACAATGCTAACCATAAGCATCTCCTCAAAATGCAAAAAACGAAAGGCGAAACAGGAGTGAAGTAGGCTCAAATTCTACTCACACGGAAATACTCGGTTCGGAAACACAAACTGCGCGGCGAATGGAATACGGCGATGAAGTGAGGGAGACTTTTGCATGGGGAAAGCGGATCGTTAGGGAGAGCGGGAAATGAGAGGAAGTTGACAGGCCCTTAGAGGATGGAGAACAGAGGAGTGGAAGAAAGGAAGAGGAAACGACACGTAGGATACTAATGGAAGGGTAGTCAGTTCAGCCCTTGGACCTGCTCTTCAGATTGCTACGTTCCGAGGTGAGAGAGAGTCTTAAAAACGAGAGGCGTTCAATCCCTTGCCGCTATTGTGTCCGATAAGAATTGTAAGATATGTCAAGAGCAGGGGAGAATAGAAAGGGACGAAGTTATAGAGAATGGGCATTAAGAGGGATACGGAGGGTGAAAATTAAAGCGATCTTTTTTTTATCTTTTAAACTTTGTGTGAGTTAGACGAATGGCTCGGCAAAGAAATAATTGGAAGGTTTATCTAGGTAATGGATATGAATAGATTGATTGCGACTCGGCCAATTCCTTTGTTTTATTGTGGGAAAAATTCCGATTCAATTTCCGCTAACTGCGATAAGGATTCCAAATAATGGCCCCCGGTACACATTCCATTTACGGCTGTAAAAGTGGAGCGCGCTCGTCTTTCGAGCCATAAGCGAAAAATATAAATCGAGGTTTTCAAATCAGCGATCACGGTTATCGCGCTATATCTCAGGATTTATATTTTGTTTGTAACGATAGAACTCTTTTCCTCCATCAATTGTGTAAAAATATCACCTGAGCTATTTTCGAATTTGATTTACGTGTGCAAGAAATCTTAAATTTAATGCTGAACTACGTATATTCGGCATATCAATACCCTCAGTCTGTACTTTTCGACCCATTTTTCCTGCATCGCACACTTACGCACTGGCTCAATCATTCTTTTAATCCTACGTTTCTTTATGAATAACCAGTCAATAGTAGTGGTGTGTATGGTTATTTAAAAAAAATTAACTCTTGTTAAAATGATCCAATAAATAATAAAATATCTTGCAAGTTTTAGAACAGACCTTGAAGGTTATAAAACATACATTTTAAAAATCAGAGAAAATCCAAAAATTATGCATGACCCCTAAAGGGATCCAAAAGCCTCGCGCTTCAACACTGGTGTTGAACTGCCATTGGAGGTGTTGGAGTTGGAGAGTAAAGGAATAGAATTAGTTTGAAATCATAACTAAATGGAGATAAATTTTAGATAGGAATTATTGGTATATGTTTCTCTTAAAAGTATTGTAATTTTTCGCACATTCTTTTATGTTCTTTTATGAAAACTGTTTGAATTTATAGCTTTATGTACTGATGAATATGGAATATTTTGAAGATTCATTTTATTAATTTCAATTTTGAATTCCAACAAGGTAATCGTTGCTCAAATCAAAATATGAGCTTCAAATCAAGGTGTGATTGAGATGCATAATAATCATTATTAGGAATGTGCGTGGAATTTCGTGGCCATAACTCAAAGAAAGTCTTTCCTAGAAATAATCTCATGTTTTCCCGGGGAACTTCTCTGATGAAGATTTCTCGAATTTTCAACCACGGCGGTTCTTCGATTAATGTTCAACTTCAACTCATGTCTCCGGAGTCATCTTCATCCGGAATACTTCACCCCTCATCACTCTGAAGATGACTCCGGTGTCGAAGTGTCGACCTTAATCAAAGAATCAACCCGATCGAGAGGCGGAGAAGGCATCGGCGAAATTCTTTGCCGATTATACACCATTTTTTAATCAATCTGAGAGGAATTTCCGAAAGGCCACTCAATAAAGTGAAAGGGAGACTTTTTATTTTTCATAAAGCTGTTTAGAATGTAGCTGTTTATCTTAGAGAATAGGATAGAGAAGTGATTATGAGAGTAAGAAAAGAGAATTGGAACAAAACTATTAATGAATTAGAAGTTGAAAACAATTCGTTCGTCGGGCTGGCGTCTTCTAAGTACCAGAAGAACCGGGGAAGGTTGGGATTACCGATTCCTAGAAGATAGTAACCAGGTAATTCTGGTTCCCTCAGCAACTAGAAGATGTTTTTTTCAGCCTCTATTGTGAAAGTACTTTTGATTTTAAACTATAATATGTTCTATGGAAAATTCAAAGTCTGTTTTTTATTTATATCCACGTAAATTATGATGGCAAGAATAACAAAGTTTAACACTTTGCATTAGACGATGTAAATCCATGGAGTTCCACAAAATAATAATAAATATGAACAGTTGGCCACCTTCTTAAACTCAATTTATCATTGCCTGGTAAACGGTTAATCAAAGAGATTTTTTCTGAGACCTGCGATTCGGAATTTAAGTAAGCTATCGATCTCATATATTTCACACCAATTTAACCACGGAAACCTCCTTTGTCTCCGGAAGAAGGGAAACAATACCCCACCGAGGGAAGGAGATAACCCTGACACGTTCCAGCGACACCAACTCCCTCAACATTTTAATCAAACACCTCTCCAGAAGAAAAATCTCCTCTCCTCGAATTAAGAAATTGGATCGAATTTGTCTCCTTTAACGTCACCCCAACCGAGAGAGAGAAAAAGAAACGCTTCCAAGAGGGGCGAGAAAAACGATAAAGAAAGATAAAATACCGCTCCGACATTCATCTGGATTCGCGAGGACGAAAAAAAATTTGGGGGGACTTTGTGGGGAACCGCACTCAGCATTTTTTTCGCGTCTCTATCTCCGCTTTTCGGGAAAGCAATGCGATGGGATTTGAAAAACGGACGCTCTGGAAAAATCCTCCGAGATAAGAAAAGGCTCGGTTCTGTGAGGGTGTCGCACGAGAGGGGGGCTTGTTTGGCGGGGGAGAGGGACGTTTAAGATGAGGTGAGGCACGGATTGATGCGTGGACCGTGACAGAGGTGGAGGGGGGACTGAAAGTGAAAAGGAAACGAGGGGACCGCGGCCATTGTTTTCCCTCCTCAAGGCGAGAAAGTTACTCAAGGCGTAGTCGTCTCAAGGGATTGGGGAAGAATGAAAACATTCCGTAATGGAATTTTTGCTCTTTAAAAGAGGCGGGGGACTCCTCCGTGGAAATATTTTAATTTTCTTTAATTTCGGGCATCTCTCGAATTTTCTGACGCGGCCGATTTTCAATTAGAAGGCTTTTAATTCTCGGAGAAGATTGGTTCGATTTTTGAGCTCATAATTGTATCGCTGGATGTCTCTCTGAGAGCTAATTTTAACTAGCTGAGGTGGATTTTGTTTTTTGATAAATTCAAGGTCGACACACAGAGCTACGAGACACACGTTACCTTCGCCAAAACCTAAACTTAATTAAATGACCTGGAATTTTGGCTACCTAGGGAAACCTAGTGAAGGAGGCCTACTATACTTTTTAAATAGACAAATACATTTTATTTATTCACGACTTAAATCTGAAAACATAATTTTGAGCAACTCATCGATGGTTAAGCTGTGTTAATGACAGTTTATTTTTTTGTAGTTAAGTTTAAGATTTTTAACCCCAACTCACCTTCAATATCGCCAACAGAAATTTAACTGAGAGTATTCACATGCAATACAAACTTCATTAACTTTCAATACCAAAGTCGCTTCGTCATTAATTATCGAATAACTTTTTCTCCACAACCATATGTAGGCATAAAGTATGGACAAAATTGGGAGTATTTTCTAAAAGGACAACACCAGGATTATAGGCGTTTTGAGAAACATCTTAGTAAAATCTGTTTCAATATATCACTAAAGAAATAAAATGCCTGCTTTTGTTTGAACAAAGAAGGAGAATTTTTCATGAACAATATCCATACATTGAGAAATTTCATGGAAGCTTTACATCGTAAATACATCCGCTATCTTTCCTCCAGATCTAATGATATATTAAGAAATTAGCATTTTGAAAGCATTGTGCCTGCACGATATTTTATGATCTTTTGTTTCTTTCCAGGAGGCGCTGGAGAAATTTCACTTCAGCTTTTCCACGCAAACTACCTCGAAAATTGCTACTACCTGGAAGAAAACTGCTCCCCTTCAGTAGGTCAGTAAGTCAAAAAATAGGTGAAGTAAAAAATAATTGAAATATACGTTTACCGAGTCAATGTCACTTACTTTTCATTTTCTTTCGTTCTCTTCCAGGAGGTACTTAATCTATATCCTGGAACTGGAAGTAAGTGACATAATATCAAAGTCGTAATTATGCCTTGTAAATATTTTCCTTTTGTTTCCATTTAGTAAGAGGTATTAGGTTAAAATGAAACTAATCACAAATTACTAAAAGCATGACTGAATGAAAAGAAACGATCTCCCTTAAGGTTTTAGATAGGATAATATGCTTCTTTCCGGAAAGATTTAAAACTATATTCATTGCTGCCTAGGTTTCCAAAATCACGTTCGCTAACAGGCATGCGACCCATTGATATCGTTCAAATTGCACAGGGAGAATGGCACATGAAACGCAGGCGACGCTTCCCTCAGGACAGGAGCATCAAAGGGGTTCCCTTCAATTGAGGAAAGAGAATGCGCAAAGGGACTCGGGTTTAATAGCCGTAATGAGAAAATGACGCTATTCCCAACGCGTGGAGACCTAACTTTCGAAGTATTTAGCGCGGTCGAAAGGATAGGCAACTGGCTGAGGGCACCACCGACTAAAAAAGACTCTCCGCCGTTTCCCCAATCCCTTCCGTTCACTTCCACTTATGAGTAACGCCCCGGAGTCCGTGACACGAATTCACGCTATCCGTGAACGGGTTTCATATCCGATGTCGTCTCTTTTGCGTCTCGACGAAACTGCAACTCCCCGTTGGAGGAAAGTGAACCGAGCACTAATTGCCACGCTTGGCTTTGCCCGGTGAACGGATAAAGCAAATTGCTTGTGATAGGCGCTGGAGAAATTGTGCAGTCGGTCGTCGGGCAGTCGCTGGCTCCCACATTACCTCAGGTGAACGAAAAATAGGTTTTGAGCGCTTCGTAAGCAGCCACTTGGGTGTTGCGCGGAATTATGAAATGAGAATTCCGTTATGGTGAGAATGGGCTGAGATCGAATGCGCTATGATATTTTGGGAGAACCAGCATTTATGGTCGAACGTGTATGCCACGGGTGCTCAAGCCACAATGGTCGGATGCGCTGAAAATGTATGTTTTAGGTATTTCAGGTATTTAGTTATCCATTTCAGAAGCATTGTTTGATCGGCATAGAAAATCCTTTCTCTAAAGATCATTCAAAGAAAATTTCGTTATTTTCATTTTGAATCCTTCATATCTCATTCTTCATAAGTTAAGCATGGGGGGTATATTTTACAAATGCATCTTATGTCGTTTACTTGAAAGAGTTCTCAAGAAAAAGAGTAAATAGTTTCCTAAAATGAGTGTCTTCTTCCATTGCCAAAATGAGCTGCATTCCATAAATACGTATCCATATATCGTCTTTTGACTCGGCAACCAAGAGTACTCATAAATATCAAACGCATTCATCTACTGCACTATTCGTTTGCATTAAGTATACGGAATTACGTATTACGTTATGAATTATTAAATTTAATACGTTATTCCTAAGCAGCCGTCATGTTTGTTGCTTAATGGAGCGTTACAAAATTTGAAAACAGATGAAAACCTTTCACTTCGTATTTATTCTACATTGCCGTTAGTTTTATTTAGAGTGAAAGGAATTAACTATAAAATTGATAAGATAAATCGTGAGATCGGAATATTCTAGTTGTCTAACCGTTGCTTGGTTTAGCTAGTATTGAATTCTTGGAATTGAGTTGCGTTATTGAACAGTATTATTACTAAAGGTTAATATACCTTTTTAACTATTGAAATTCACTTTTGATTGCATTCTCAGGATGTTCTTGGGGTTAATATATACTGAAAAAAAGAATACGGCTGGTGACCCTAATACCTATGTGTGACATGTGTGACCCAAGTGTTGCTTAGCTAAAATTAGAACTTTAGTATCTTTCCAATGTGATTCTTTTCCGCGACTGGTCTCGCAAGTGAGATTGCCCACTACCATACGCCAAATGGCTCGCGGACTATTGATCTAAATGTTAATGTATCTGTAATATTATCTGTCATTATCTCGCGTAAGAATTCTGTATCCTACCAAACAAGCAATTTAGTTGAATAATAAGCTACTATTTCTAGTGTAGCAGTAACATCAAAATGGCCGAGTGGTTAGAGTGCCTGGTTCCAAATTCTAAAATTTCCAAAGATTAATCCGAAAGTTTATCCTCTGTGGTTCGAATCCTGCTTAAGGAAAATTTTTTCCGGAAAATTAAGTTTTAAGGTTCTGTGACGTCGGTGATCAAGATGGCTATCACCTAACTTCACTCTTATCATTTAGTGAATTTATCTTTTTTATTTTTTATATAGAATTCTCAGCTGCTGACTCAAATATTTAAAAAATATAACGCCAGATTATTCTTACCGCTAAGATATATATTGCAAAATAAATTTCGCATGAAATTTGAATGTACAAGCTCGATATTGAATTAAGGTTACTAAAGATCTCTAACTTATGAGATGCACTGAAACATTCATAAAAATTATCGAGTACCTCGGTGATACATTGAATTCAGGTGTTCGTTAGATTGACGGCAACTTACCTAAAATTATTCTCACATACATTCGGTAAAACTTGCAACTCGTAAAATAATAGCAGTAGAATGTTTTACACCAATTGAAAAACACATTTATCTTTTTAAATTATCCATGGAATTTTTCGGAAGAATAGTGTATAGTAATATCTTAGCGTTTTCCTATGTGAGAATATTTGGTACATGGATATTTTTCAGTTACATTGTGATATAAATGATAAATTACACATAAGGCTATTTTTTAAAAAAATTACATTTAAGAGAAAATTAAAGACATAACGAAACCCGATGATAAACGGCTCAGCATTTTGTCTTTCTATTTTTTCAGTTTCAGTTTTCATATCTTCTCCATCATATGCCTTAAATTCCACAGAGTACATCCATTTTACTTCTATCCACTTTTAAGGCAAAGTAACGATTTAACTTGAGCTCTCAGAATGAATTTTTATCGGAACTTCGAGAGATTACGCGAATTAATTTATTTTTAAATAACATTTTGGTGAGAGAAATATCCTAAATTTTGTTTTCCTCTTAATAATCGTGTGATTACGTGCATTATTCCCAAGACTTGCAGAAATTGCATCAGCAGTGGAATTTTGGGAATGCAGATCAAATTCTATAAAAATATTCCGATGCCTCAATGCATAAAATTTTTTTTAAGTTCCTACGAGAAAAATAAAAAGGATCGAAGCCGTAAGATGCAGAAGTCTCAACGTAAAAATAAATGATTTTTACCATCGTATCGTTTTGTGATCGCGTATTCCAGATCTTGGATTAAATCCAGTCTGTGGCCATGCAAATGCTTCCTTTTGGATTCCACCTCAAGAGTTAAAATCTAATTACACGACGCGTAAATGGAATAACTTGAGATCCACGGCTTCAGAAATTGATTTCGCGGCGCCTTTCAATAACATACGCCGCCTTGGGAAGGAACCCCGCCGGGGGAAGGAAAGGCGTAAGCTCTCGAGGCATCTGACGTCTAAAGAAGGAGAAAAATATGGATATAATTCTGCATGAAAAATTAAAATGTTTGAGACTATTTTTATTTGTGACTTTTTTTACTCACGGTCCTAGATTATCCGCGTCGGAGGTTAACCGAGTTCTTCATAAACTTTCGTTTGTTTTCTCATGATTGCATTTCTAAGCAATTCATATAGAACCAAAATCCACATGTGACTCCTTAAATATAAATATAGAACGTTCAATCTGTTATTCAACCAGCTTTTAAATTCATTGAACAGAATTTCAAAACATTCGTAGTCTGTTCTGTTTTAGATATTGTTTCAGACACACTGTTTCAGATATTCCAAATAGGATTTTGCTATATACTGCATCCATATTTGTAACGATATGTATCTCAAACTTAAGCATGTGGAGTGGAAAGAGTAATTTTGACTAAACGAGAAGAAATGGTGCTATATTCAAATATTGAATATGATCCACAGTTTTTCGCACATCGTACTTCCCATAGATTTCACAATCGTATGACCAAAGAATCAAACGTTCCTTTTCTCGTCTGTGACAGCCGATGATTCATAGAGTGGACTACTAAGCCTGCAGTTTGCCTCTCTAAAGTCCATATTGTTCTTTCCAAAATCACGACTTGCTTAAAGGTAAAAATCTGCTGAAGTGTATTGAAATGGATCTGCAGTGAATTCATTCAATGGAACAAATTTATTCTGCTTATCTCCTATGATTGAACATCTATAATGAAATATATAATCATTTAATCACGCGTAAATAGACTCATCTAAGCTTATCCGTGAGCCGGTTAATCCAATCCCCGGATAACAGGGAGTAGATGGGAAAAGGGAACGAGAAAAGAACCCTTATCACGGTCCCACACAAAAGTCCTTAGGAGACAACCTCCTTTATATTTCTCTTCTCAATCCTTCTTACATTCTCTCACCCCCACGACAAAGGACACCGAACGAATCTTCTCCATTCGCCTGGACGCCTTCTCGCTAAAGATTCCCCGCCAAACTACCTCTCTGGTCCCGTTCTAAGACTTCTTGGGTCATTGTTCCCTCCAGTCCAATATCCCAGTGTCTCAAACTAGCTCTCCTTTTTACTTCGACTTCTGGGCCGCCTCTTGTCCGAGACGATTTCTTTCCAATTTCCCGCGCACACGTCCCTTCTGTCCTCGCTTCTTTTATTTCGCCTGCTTTTCCAAAGAGGATCGCAATCCGCAATGTTACGCTTCCGTGATTCCAGTTAAAAGGAGAACGAGTGTTCGCGAGTGTAATTCTTGTCAAAGAGGGAAGCAATAATTTTGGGACCGCGCCGACGGTTGACCGAAAAAGATCGCGGAGTGGGAGAGAGAAGAACGAGTGGGTGGAATTGAATCAGACTTTTGGAGGGATTTAAAGTGAGTCGTTACTTCGCGAGGAAATGCCACAAGTAGTCTCTCGCGACGTTCGAAGAAATGAGTAATGGTCGGAGTCGCCAACTCGTGAACATGCTTGCTTTTGTCGAAGCGGGGGTCATGGTTGGGAATGGCTTCGTAAAGGAATAATCTTGAAGAAAGAAGGGAATGCTTTGGTACAGGATAGATATAATTAATATTTAATCTGACACGCGCGACTTGCTTTTGTTGACGGCTATGAATATATTGAAATATTGCCTTCCTTATATTAATATAAATATAAAAATATATTACTACTCAACCAAGAAATATGGCACTGAATATCGCATTCATTTTGATACACTTCTAAATTAAATGCTATAAAAAATTTATTTACGAAGACTTTTCCACTGTGAGCGTTCCAACTCAGTTAATCGATACATAACTATACAAATAATAACTATATAAATAACTATCTCACTTCTCAATTTTCCGTGCCCTTCATTCATTCTCTGAAGTTTTTCTAGTACCAGATGCTTGGGGGTGATACAGGAGCAATTTCTTCTTAATCTTAATATTATTGCCCTACTTGTTCCTGAAATCTTCTTTTATATCCATATTTCATCTGCTTCGATTTAAGCTCGAGCTATCTCAGCATCCAGATTTCGCTGGTGATAGTGAACCATCGAATATGCCATATGTCCTTCTCTATGTTCACTGTATGCTAATAAAAAAAGAGAAAGGTTACTCACCATTTCCAATTATCTTTATACCCTTCCCAAAAAAAAACACATACTCAGTAACTATCAATCCTAAGAAGCAAAATCGTTTACCCTTTTCGATTTTGCCGATTCATTTTAACACTCGGACACACCATTAAATTATGCTTTGAAAGATTTCCATCCCCTTTCATTAGCAGTAATCGTACCTCGCCTGATCGAAACCGTTACAGAGCCCGCGAATCGGGAGAGTGGATTTTTATTTCTCGAATCGGACCGCTTTACGCCAACATCAGTTTAGGGAAAAAAACGATTCGATTCAATCATCTCCAATGAACTTCCCCCGTTTAAGCCACAGATGTCGACATCGTAGCATATCACCGTCTAAACCCGTCTACGAGGCGATTTACAAGCGGAAAACAAATTTTTCCGACGCCTCTTTCCCCCGACATTCGAAATTAACGCCCGCGAAATAAAACCGGCAGAACACAATCAAAAACGATAACATCTTTCGCTTGTTTTATTTCCGAAGGACGTCACGCGATGGGTCACCATCGACCTTTTTTTCCCCTGCACCCATTTTTTGCGCAATTTTTCCTACGCCGCAAAAATTTCCTCCGGCCGTCCTTCTATTAACGGGTAACAGGAGACCAGTTAGCGAGCCCGTTCAATCGAAGTTTGCGGCGAGAAAATGGGGCACAAGTTGCACGCAGCTCCCGCGCGCGGCAATCCTGGAATTCCCGCCCAAAAGGAAGAGCGACGAAATCGCTAATGGCGGCACAGTGGTAGGAATTTCGGTGTGATGGATGCTCCCATCCGCTCCGAAAGTTTTCCCTCCTATTTTTTTCTTCGCCCACTTTTTTCAATTTCTTCGCTCGGATTGTGAAGTTCCCTATGGGCGTAATGAGTGCCCGGCCGTGTCCATCGAACGCGTCCGTAATGGGCGAATACTGCGCGAAAGGGAGGGAATGTAATAAAAATGGGGCTTGTAATGTGACGTCGAATTTCGGACGGGCGAAACATGCTTCTGAGCCGCCCTCCCGCTGTTTCCTTTCACAACCTGCTCTTTCTCTCTCTCTTTGGCGTTTAGTCCTCTCCCCATCCCTTGGCGACCGTCTCCCCAGCAACGTAAACTAGGTCCATCTGATTTGATGGTGTGTTTTAGCAGCCCCGCTGTCGGTGATTATCCTCTCTAGAGGATGGAAGGGGAACGAAATAATCGCGCTAACCGCTGTCCGTTTTCCGCTGCGAAAAACATTTTACCAGTCGCAACTCTGGCAGCTCGAGAACGGGGATAATCGAAGGACTGGCGAAATTCAGACAACTTTGGCAAATATCCTAATGGGTGTTATAATTACAGTGTGTAGTTAGGAGAGGTTTTATTTCTTCCAACCATTACTCACCCTGCAGTTATCGCTAATGTCTTTTACTTTTTTGAAGTGGTAAATTACTATATCCTCTCGTTTGGGTGTCTCTCATGAAGGTATCAACCACGCCTAGCTGTCTGTAGGGCTTGTTAAGATAATGGACGCTTTATTTTTATACGTGGTAAAGTAATACGGGAGGATGAAAAATGATCAAAATGAAAAATTTCTCGGAAACGAATATTACCACGATATGCATTCAAAATCGGCAAGCAAAACATAGTTCATTGTCAGTTGTACTACAAATGCCACAACAAATGGAAAAAACATTGAATTACAGAACAATTACTTAGTAAGTGATTGAATAAATACCTGATGTTTGTGATTACTATGTATTTAATGATGATCTATATTTGTGTACAGTTAATAACTGGTCATTGTAAGGTAATATGAATAATTCACACGGTGATATTCATACAACTTAGATAAAGGCTTCTGTATATAAGATAGTTGGGATAACATCAACCTTATGGTGTATAGTTCTTGTATTGTCAAGTAGAAAGATTTTAGTATATTTTTATGAATAGCATTAGACACAATGGAAAGGAAATAATTGTTGAAATATTCGCATATTTTTGCATTCTTACAAAATTTTGCAAAAGTTGACTACTCCTTGTCGATTCATCCGAAAAAGCAACAAAACTATTCTTAAACAGAATTTTTCATTGGTAAAATAAAATAACTAATCTAGAAGGATTGTTATGCCTTCCTGGCTATTGCTTGTTCTTTCACTCATGAAATAGAAAGAAGTTAAAAGCAAGAGTAAATGAAACATCCTCTTCCCGAGGATTCCTTCGTTTAATTGACAACGTCGCACCCGGGGTCTATGCAATTCTCCATCGCTGTACTGATTTCTGCATGCCGTCACACAAGAATGAGGCCAACTGTTGACGGCACCAACAACGCACTGCACTGATAACCTCTTCGTTGAACGCTAATCGCTTGCCCTTCAGATGTTCTCTCGGCATTTCTTGCATATACAAGAAAGAGTGAGTGTAGAATGACTCCCATTATTCCGACGATGATGACATGTTCTCTTACGTCATCATTGCTATTTATCAAAGAAGGCATTGAGCGATATCTCGTTTATTGATCCGTATTAGTTAGCACGTTATAAATTGCCTCATCAAGAATGAGACTCCGTCGAACTTCCTTTGAAATGAGGAAATGTTTGGGTATTTTTGCAGTACGTTTAAAATTCTAATTTTCTAGAGATCTCTATTGCTTATTGATTTAATATTTGGATACTTTGGTTGTATGTTTAGAATGTGGATTTCCTTTTGATTTCTATAGTTTTCTCTTGATTTGCGATTTATTACAACGTGTCTAGTTTTTTATTTCATTTTATGTAATTGTTATTATAATATCGTTTTCTTTAATTTCCATATTATGCAATGTTTTCCTATACGTATTTTAGCTTCTACTATCGGTAGTTTTATGCTGATTTTTCACACCCTCTTCTTCGTCCGCGTTTTCCTACTGTGGATGTTTTTCCTGGGATAATGTCTTAAGTTTTTTACTTCCTCTTTCATAAATTTCTATTTCCGCATATATTATCTATGTCTGCATCAGTATAATTGAAAATGAGTTAGAAGAAGAACAATTTTATTCTTAAATCACCTAAATATAAACCATGAAGACCTTTAAAAAAAATTCGAATTCTTTTTCGTAATTTGGAACTCTAGGTCTCAGTGTAATGTTCGGTTTCCTTTGAAGCTCCAAGAACGCCTCCGTGAATTAAAAGATGCGTTAGAGAAAGGTGGCATGAAAGTAAGCAATCCGATAACTTGGGTCATTCTCAAAGAAATAAGGCTTCAATTATATTTCGGAGTTTCAATGTAATCATCAGCACATAATGTGTGAAAAGAAAAACTATGAGGGAACAGTGTTTACTAGATATAAATCAAGTTTATTTTGTAAATCTAAAGTTTTGTAGAACATTAATTTAGAAAGCTACGTAAACCTTTGCGTTCGTTGAAGTTTATTCGACAAATTGACCCGCGTAATGATCACTTCCACCGCTTCCTGTGTGTCGATCGATTTCCGAACTTCCCACTAATTCAGCTTTTCCTGCCACTCTTCGACGAACTTGACCTACAGATTATCCCCTAAATTGCCACCACTGCTACAGTATGTAGAAAGAGCTTGGAGCCCTCGCATTAGGGAAACCCAAACTTTATGCATCCTCTGACAGATAGGCTGGTGGGACATACTTCCCTCTGTAATGTGTACTACACTCTGTTCTGGAGATCCTAATACTCCCTCTCAATGATAGAAGTTTTAAAAACCAATCCGCGAGTTTTCTTCATTATCAGTAAAACGTTCCCAACATCATCATGAGCACATATCACATTTGATTGCGTAAATGATGACTCTGAATGCTTTTCCTCATCATTATTTATACTTTAAGGTTAAAATTTGACGTAGATCGGTTGCAAAATGATGGATGGTATTAGAAAATTTGTGGAAGATATGGAATCAGCATATGCTCACTGAATATTACATCAAAGGAATTATATAAAATTTATAGATCTATTAAAATATTCAGTAAAAACCATTAAATTCCCATTTGACAGTTCATTCATGATATACATATTTGCATGAGGTTAAAGACCGAGGGAGACTGGTGACACATACTTTTAAAAATTAGTTCTTGATGAAAGATAATTTATCCTACAGCATATATTTTGTGAACTCACGTAATTGAGTTGCCGAGTTCGTGGAATTCTTTCTCTGCGATAATCACTGAAAGTTTTTCATTTGAATAAACGCAATTTACTACGCATTAATGAGAGTATAATACCTCCGGCACAAAGAAAAATAATCTTCTATAGCTTGTAAATTATTTTTGCAGCTAATTCTGAGTTACTTCATTATGCAGAATTTATCATGTTTTCGCATCAAAAGCGAAATTGATGAGTGTTATAAAATTATAAGCAATTTACTACCATATAGGAGAGACCAACATTAATTAAAACTATTTGAGAATCGCTTCACTGTAAAACTATCGATTAAATCCTCTGACGGGAATGAGTCATTTCTTTCACGGTATATTAAACAATATATCAATGAGATGATAGGTCGCTCAATCATCATTCCATAACCTACTGATTTAACACAATATTTATCGAGCTTAGAAAAAGAATGACGCAATACTGATTGCATTCATTCAATATTTTGAATAGCTACCATTACGCTAAAGCAATTTTTCACTCCTTGTCTTCAGTTGAGACCGTATGAAGTTCAAATTTCAATGTGATATCCTTCAAGTGATTACACGGAAGCTAGTATGAAAATAATCACATCAAATGTTGTTTCATAAAAATATTCTTTATCAAATTCAAAGGGTATTATAATATTGGAAAATATATAAAAATCATCCGGTTATGAAGCAATACATGGAGGATGTTCCTCATAAGGTTTCCTTTGTAATAGATAAATTATCTAAAATATGTAGACATCGAAATTTGTAGTCTATCAGGAAAACGCCACCTATTTAGCCATGCTCTAGGAAATACTGAATTTCCTATTTGTGCGATAAACCGCATGAAAATTGCGCTTCAAACTTTGGCCTATTTGATGATCCTTTGAGTATCCAGAGACACTATTAAAAAATTCACATCATCCCATATTTTACACCATTAAAGAATTTACCTTATGCAAAAGGACGTGCGCCGGAAAAGAGACGATTCAGAGCCTAACATAATTTTCGAATATCTACTCGTATTTTATATTCTAAGAGTCCACTCATACCGTAATTACAGGCTGTTTGGAGACCCGAGATGCGTTCTTTAATCATTGAGCACCAGTTCCTCGGCGTAAAATGTCCATCGCAGGGTCCTAAGTACATTTTCATTGGAAACTGAATGTCCATTACTGGATTGCGGGCAGCATACGCCAGAATCTGTTGAACGGAGCCATTAATTGCAATCCTGCTTAAACTAACAACTTTGAGAGACAGCATTTGCATCCGTAATGCTCCTCTGGTATGGCCGTAAATGAGGAAGATAGAAAGATCACTAATCACGGGTTATCGATCGAATTGGTTGCAGCAAAATTGACCGTAACTCCGGCGCAAAGAGACTCTGCAATACATCCCACGAAATGGGTCTCGCTGACGAGATTACCTCCGTTTTTTTACGCCGCTTCTCGTAAAAACGCACAAAAGGTTAGGTGCCAACGCCGGGTTATTAAAGTAGAATAAATCGGGTTTCGGAACCGTTTCGCCTTCCAATATCAATTTGACTCCCGAAAAGAAAAGAAAAACGATTTTTTCAGATTATGTAAATCTTGCTGACGCGGTTGTTTAGGTAGTTAGTACATTCGTGCGTCGTTATTTGTGATCTTAGCAAACATAGTTCTATTGTTTTGCTATCCAAAGCCTTTGAGGCCTTCGCTAGTGAACGATAAGTATGTTAATACTAGTATTCACGGTAATTTTGGAGTGGGTTAAACGTATATAAACTCTCTACAAAGGTAGTAATCAAGTAATGGGTGTTAATTTAAAATATTTTTCATCTGTATAATCTATAATTTGATTTATGTTCCGTTTAAATGTTGTTATACACCATTTCGGTAATAAGAATTCCTCCTCTGGCTAAATATAGAGGTTCCAGATAGTAACTGCTACCACAAAAATACAAAAAATATTTACCTCATTATTTCATCTTTGCTTCGCTTTCATTGCTATTAGTCCTAGAAAATGATGGCCATATCGGTTTCACGTTCCCCTGAAGTGTAAGCGGTCCTTGGTTCGATTACCGATAAGGTTTATATGTCCGAAATCACCTCAGCTTTTGAAAAAGTATTAAATCATACCAATAAACCTAGAGCAATCTTCTCTTTAGGCAATTTGGCATTTTCTAGGTGAAAATTTTAAATAACATACTATTTTGTGACCCCAAATTTACCCAAAAATTGCGTCGCTTTCTATCCTATTCTAGCATACTTCCCAAATTCAATGATAGCTTTCTTGCTCATTTTTCATTATTTTTTTCTATAGTTTCGAGTCTCCGTACTTAAATATATCAATAAAAATATTTTATATTGTTTTCGCGAAAATGTATAAACGTGAAAACGAGAAATATATGAACTTTGACTGCCTTCTGATTTTTGTTGGTTGTTATCGATTCTGGGGTCAATAGCAACCATCAACCAATCAGATGTCTTTATGACGTCATCGAGAGCAACAAATTTATGAACTTTGACTTCCCTTTGGTTGGACAACTAATCAGCTTCCTGTATGGCCTCTATACTAAGTAATCAACTACCATGTGTTACGTAACAGCCACTCGCAATTATCAATCCTGATTTAATTTCGCATCCCATCAACCGAGAGAGGATTCCCATTCGCTTCATGTGCCTTTGGTAAGACTGGCTTGGAGAAGATATTCATTACCAGATAACGGCTACTGGAAGAAAAACAACACCAGTAGGTGAAAGACTAGCTTCCGCGAAGAGGGACTTAATGTCGAACAGCCGGCGGATAAATCCCACTTAATTCTAAGCGAAAAATAAACGTGGAGGTCTTCGAAAACCCATTTGACTCTGGCACGATAAAGAGGGCAGATCCTGGTGTCGAGGGAATGCGTTTGACCAGGGAGCTCGTATAAGCAGGAATGTGTCCGAAGCACGGCTGATTGCTCGGTGCTATTTGATTGCAAGAACTAATTGTTTTGGAGCGATTTTCCAGGTGCCTGCCGAGGGCCGGAATAAAGCAGACGAAGTCTCGTCCATCACAGCAACGGGAGACTGAGCGCGACGGAATCCGCGTTCGCTGGAAACGCTTTTAAGATTATTAGGTTTCGATAAATCGCGGTGGTGTGAATAAAGCCGAATTGCCAGCCGGAGATCCAGCGACCTGCATTTCTCTGGAATTGGCATCGGGATCCAGAAACAATAAATGGCGGGATAGAAGACATTCTGCGTGCTGGCGGCGCTGTTGGGTTAGTTCTGCCTGTCACTTCGGTCGCATTCGTCTCGTTAATACGGTTATTCGCCCATTTTGCCATCTCGTTATTGGACCCAAAACGTGACAAACTGTTCATTTCCTCCTTTTTTGCTCGTCCTCCGCCACTGTGCGAATTAAGGTCGAATACATTCCATTCCAAAGCGAATAACTTACGAAAAATCAAATTATGGTATCGGCAATAAAATTAAAGTTCAGCGAAGATTCCTCTAACAATGGTAGTTTGTTTCGGAATCAAAATCTTTCGTAACTTTACTTTAAATGTAAGTCCTCAAGGGGTCCAAAATCGTAAAATGCGCATTCCCTGCAAAAGTACTTGCTACCTGGATAGTATTCAGCCCAGAATTCGGTGCCAACGTCATTTCTTCTACCATGAGTTACCAAAAGCTTTGTCGATGGATTGAGATTTCATAAAAAGATTAGGCATGAGAAAGTTTAATAACGTTCCTCGTTGAACCGGTATGCTATGAGTGGGAAAATATCCGGTAAGTGCAGTACAATTACCCTATATGGCACTTATCGATAATCTACCACGCTTTATTACAATAAGCAGAGAACTTCGTTGCCAAGGCTACCTTCTAACCATGGTACCACTGAGTAATGATTATAAATCAACATGTATAAAAATATATAAAACACATATCTTTCTTAACCCATAGCTTTCACAGTATCCTTTTTCGGGCTCAGCAAGCTAATTAAACCCTTATGCTATCAGTTCGCCCACAATAATTTCCCATCCGTGGAAGCCTCTCTATTCCTCCAAACACAGTGCAAGTTCCCGTTTTTTGCTATTTCATCTACCACAATCAAACTGCTTGTACTTGGTTTCACTTTCATTTAAGAGATTGATTTTCATCGTATGTCAACTTTTTTTTATTTCACCCATGTAGAAAGACAATCTACATCTTTTCTGTATTATTCCGGAATCAAAGATAAAAAGAACTCTCTGGATATCATATAACTACAGCACGATACGACTCAAGGAAAGGAATTGATTTATTGAAAGCGATGACTTACCAATATCCTGAAGAAGAGAGTATGTGCGAGAAAAAGTAAGGAGCTCAAGAAGCTTACCTGGAAAGAGAAATAAAATTTATCTTAGAACACAGATACGAATAAAAATGTGCTCTTAATTATTTTCCTCTTTTACTCGTATATAGATCCCATGCAATAACATTTAACTTACGTATGTGCTTTTGTTGAGAAACCCAAGAAATTCACGTAGAAAATGCTATGCATATAATGCCATGAGTCAGGGCTGTGAAGTCGGAGTCATGGAGTCGGAGTCGGAGTTTGAACAATTTTGGGTGGAGTCGGAGTCAGAGTCGGAGTCGGCAGAAAGGCAGAAATTTACCGACTCCTGTTGCTTAAGAATAAAAACTTTTATTTTATTGTTTTATTATAAACTTAATACTTATTAGGCTGGTCCACGCTACTAGTGCCGTGCCTGGGCGGAAAGAGAAACTACGTACCAAACTACGTCGCTAACAATTATTTTCGTGGAAACTCATATTTATAAGTATTATACTATTATTGTGAAGTGGAGGAGCTTAATCACTTGGATCACTTTCAATAAAAGAAGTGTAAAATTTTGATTGTTCATCAAAACTAACAGTGAAAGAAGCTATTCCCTTATATCCTGAAATTGTGAGAGATGTTGCCATAGTGGTTACTGCTTTACCACCAACCCAAGTTAGTGTTGAGAGGTTGTTCTCTGCTCTAAAAATAATTAAATCAGATTTGAGGGCATCCATCAAGAAGGATCTGATAGAGGCTATTCTTTTTCTGAAGACCAATTCTTTATAAATTTATTAAAAATATTAAGTATGTAACAGTTTATTGTATATTTTCATTTGACAGCCTTATTTTGTTCAGGTAATTCTCTCAAAGATATATTTTGTGGTCTATTTATTCTTAATTTTGTAAACATTTTTATCAAAGAATTATCCTTCTTTAATAAATTCATTTGTTAATATATCATACTATTCTGTAATTAATCACCATGACTCCGCTTATAAGGAGTTAGATAGTACAAAAACTGAGGAGTCGGAGTTGGAGTCGGAGTCGGACAGTAGAAAATAAGAGGAGTCGGAATCGGAGTCGGAGACTTGTGCACCGACTCCACAGCCCTGCCATGAGTAATGCTACTGAATTATTCTTGTTTTAAATAGTGAAGTTTTTGAGAATTTTATTGGAGTAGCATTCAGTTGCGGGACATGGCTATGGTTGTGCATTTATTTGTGGTTGAAACCGATTTGTGAATTTATACGGAAAAATAAATAAATGATCGGAAACAATATGGAAACATTTCCATCAGGTCTATTATTACTAGCGTTGTACCAATTACACCATATATCAACTATTATGGAGAATATTTGGAGCCGAAGAGACAATTTTGAGTATAGCTTAGTGTAGGAGAGGCCATATCTCTACAAGCAAGGAAACCTACTACTTTGATCTAAAGTTTTACGAAGTCATAAATTTTCCACAATCCTTAGGGTATCAAAGGTTGACTATATCCGAATAAAGCTGTAGAACAAAAAGTTCGCAGCATAAAACAAGGAGCGTAAGGGCCGAGAAGGATTCTTCACATTGATATCCAGATAAATATAAACTCCTTTGATGTTTCTCAGGTGCAAAAGAAAATCTCCTCTCTTTGCGAAAGGAAACCTGTGGAGATACCTAGAGGGCACTGGGGTGAGTAAGACTAAAGAAATTGAGTAAATGCAGACTGTATGGAATCTGAGAAAGAAAAGCGATGCCATGGCGCTCAGCAGAAATTAATTTAGCCAAGAAGAAAATAAGAAACCGACCATCATAACCATTTGAATCTACATTTTCTCTGTTTGTTGAAACGATTGCTTTGTTGATAACATTTATTGAGATGAAACAAACGGAAAAAATTTAAATAAAACGACAGAATAGAAAATTGTATGCTTTACTTAATGGATCAGGCCACAAAGCAGCTTATGATTCAACTGACCATACGATGACCTTCAGAAGAGATAATTGAAGGAATTTCGTCCTTGAAGTAAGCACATCCATCTCTCTTTGATGTCTTACAAGACTGAAATATATTAGATTAGTTGCTCGTTTGACAAGTGCTTGTATTAATGGTCTTCTTAATTGTCTTTTCAAGTATAAATACAGGCCAGTTGAGGGGAAAAAAAACGAAATTCACCTTTTTCGCAAACATTTTACACTCGATTGTAAATCACCTTTAAACTGACATTTGAACTTTCGCACCGATATAAAGACCAAAGATGTTATTTGCCTAGCAATGTTAAATATCAACCAAGACCAATTTCCGGGTTCCAAGAATTCCTTTCGTGGATTGAAAGCCCTGAAATTCCTTAATTAAAATTCGGATATTGCAATTATTTGCTCGTTTTTAATTCGTTTTTGAGAGAATCGCAAACTAAATGTTTAGCCTAAAATTTTAAGATTTTTATGGATACTTTTGTTTCTGAAATCTCTGGATTCTCATGCTACCGTACATGGAAAAAACAGTTTGACATTCATCGAAAAAAATTAATTTTCTCTTCGCTATTCTGGAAACCCCTTTGATTTTCCTCATGAAGTGCAATATTTTCCTTGTGTTTGACCTTGCCGGCTTGGTGAAATTTTATTACAAAGTCTGTTTTTGCTGTTATGTTCTGGAAAAGAGACTTTCCTCTCTTTTTGATAGATGCACGTGCCGATGGGCGTGTATTTTCGTCCTCATTTAACTCCTTCAGAAACAGCATTGTAATTCATTGAGGAGATATAGAGAACACGGCAGTTAACGGCAGTTCTATAATAGCATACGTCAGTTAGAAATAAGGAAAATGAACATATTAGTGAAATAGTACATACATTATAGTAAATCACAAAAATACATTTCAGTAATATTAAAGAATAAGCACGTGACACTTAGCAAGCAATAAGGAAATAAATTCTGTTTCTTGGCTTAAAAACTACGATTTCTTTAAATTTATTTTTATAATTTATTAATAATGAACACCGTAAAAAGAAGGGAGGGTAAGATAAGAAAGACGTCCAAAAATACATAATGATTCGACTGATAGAAAACATAAGAAAATTTCATTTGAACCACAGGCTCTTGTCACGTATTGGTTCGATTACTAAAGGTGAATTTGAAAAAAATAAATCTAAATTAGCCGGAATATTCTCACAATGCATGACGTTCCGAACAAGGGAATGGTTTATTCGGTTAACTCGATATATTTCTCATACAAATGCCATATATGTAAGCGTTAAATAAATAAGCTCCTCTTCCTCATTTTTAGAATGCATACTGCTATATTTCGTAGTTATTTCATAAGCTTCAATATGTTAATGTGTAATATTTTCGTGTATTGTGGTCGTTAGTAGTAATTATTTAATTATCTATTATGTATGAGAATATATGACTATTCCATCATTTATTGTGCTTATTTTACTTAGATTTTTTTCTTTTTATATTTTATCTTTTAAATATCTTGTAAGATTTTGTGTGACGATTTACGTTTAACTTTTCTATGATATCTTATGTATTGAGTAATGTACTGCCTATGGGAGTTTCCCTCCCGTCTTTGGGCGAATGCCAGACAATCTGAAAAGTAACATATTATGCTCACCTCCAGCGTTTTCAGACCGCCTCATTGTCAGATTTCAGCGCAAAATTCAAATAAATAAATTCTGTGGAATTCGCACACCCAGTGCAATGATATGCACTAACGTCTAGGTAACATAGAACCTAAGTTTGCCCGCGAATGAAAGAGATATAATTTAATTCCGTTCCCTTTGAAGTAATATCTTCCATCACAAAAAAGAGAAATGGAGCGCTTCTTGCAATCGAGGAATCGGATTGAAACTTCTCTTTTATTCAGAGCTGAAGAAATCAATTCCACCGCCTTCGGTGAATCCAACGCCTCCGACTTTATTAGTCCTGATTGATTGCAAAGTTGCATATTTTTATCTTTTCATCGAAGGGCTGCAGAATCGAAGGGTAATGTCCCTGCGAATTACAGCCGTAAAAGAGAGGAATGCGGTTTGGAGGAAAAAGAAATCAATTTAAGTAATTGGAATCGAAGGAGAGAAAGAAGGAGGCGCGCAATTAATTTTATTTTCAATCAAGAAAATGACCAACACGTCGCGCATGAAACGGGGGCAACCTTCTTTTTCCCTTTCTCTTTACCGTTTTTATCACGTGCTCCTTTCCCTCGTCTTTATCGTTCCATTTCCTTTCTTCTCACGTTCTTTCTCTTCCGATCTCCTTTGATTGGCCCCTACGATTTCTCCCTTTCCTTCTGCTTCCTCGCCCATTGTCTTTCTCGCCACGCTTCTTCTCTTATTTATTTTTTCCTTACTCTCTCCTTCTCGCCTTTTATGTGCACTTTTCTTTACTTCCTCTGGGACTTTTACTTCTTTTTCCCCTCCACAACGCCACACCCAACGCTTTTTTATTATTTTGGGAATTTATTAACTTCTTTCCTACGTTGCTCCTTTATTTGTCCAACCCTTTGTCTTTTTTTCGGTTCTCTTTGGTGAATCTCCTATATATATTCTTTCATTTGTCTTTGTTGCAAGTTTCAATGAAATTTCCTTCGGGTTCCCTCGAGGTGTGTTTCGTGTATTAGAGGTCGGTTTTCTTATAGTCCCACTCTCTCTCTCTTTCTCTCCTTTGAATTGCCTTTCCTTCTCCATATGTTACAATTTTCTCTTCGGGTTCCATTTCTTTCCGTGAGGTTTGTTGCGTGCGTTACAGCTTAAAGGTGATGATTGGATGTATCCTCTTGTTTCGTCCGAGCTAAAGTTCCGCCTTGTTATCTTCTAATGCTATCCTTTAAGATCCTTTCGCCACGAAATTGTTGTTAGCAAACGTTTCATTCCAAAAGGGATTACGCAGAGTTTTCCACCTTAGGGTAGGTTCATGTGACCTCAGATTCCACACATAACGCGCTTTTCTTTACTTCTCAATAAATTAAGCCCGCCCTTTATATAGCCTGACATATCTTTATGTCTTTTCCCTTGGATTCCACCTTCATTTACTTTTGTTGAACAGCTTTCTACTCTCCTTCTTGACCCACCCATTTGTTGGATTAATCAAAACCCTCTCGTCTCCCACCGTCTCCTGTTTTTCCGCACTTGCTGTTATTATTATTTCTCTAACGGAAGCAATAACCCCCATTAATCTTTCTTAATCATTTAAGCGAACAAAACAACTATTCCCTAAGTTAAAAATCCAGTTATCAGGGATTTGAACCCGTGACTTCGGGGCTGGAGCGATACCAACACTCCTTCAGAGAGACCGGTAATTTGAACCCAATTTACTTTTTTTAAATCATCGCCATTGCCACATCATATGATACAGCGAACTATTGATGTAATACTTCATTAATGTCCAAGCTTCGTATCTATAAACTAAATAAAAATCTGTTTACGTTCACACTCTCTGCCATGTGCCATATGACGGCTCTCGGGGTGTTAATGTAGAAGTAAATGTATCTGAAATATTATCTGTGATTGTCTGGCGTGAGCATTCAGTATCCTACTAAATCAGGGTCTTTGTTGAATTATAACCTAGTTTTTTATGGTCGCAACAACATCATAATGGCCGAGTGGTTAGAGTGTCTGGTTCCAGTTTCCAAAATTTCCAAAGTTTAATCCAAGAATTTATCCGTAGTGGTTCAAACCCTGGAATATTTTTTTTCCGTATAATAAGTTTTCAGATCCCGTGACGACGATGACCATCATAGCTGCCATATTTGATATATTGCCGTAGCTGATATATTTTAACAATCTTATCTCGTGAACCAGTGGAGAGAATCACTTAGGACAAAAACGGTTATTTTTATATTCAATTCTCTCTTTCGCTAAACAGATCCCGTTTCAAAATCGCGATTCCATCTGGGAACCTCTCTTAGTTACCTATTTTTTCTTCATTGCTGTAAACTTGATAAAATTAACCTCATCCCCTCCCTTTCACTTTCTCATTTGCCTAGGATTAGGAATTCGAAATTCTTAATAATACATCAGAAACATTGGGAGGTTGATTATAAAATTTCTATATTCGTTTCATGAAATATCTGAATCCGAAGGAGATTGGAACTTGAGCACTTTCGAGGCTGCGTTGTCCCGACCAAGGAAACTATTTAACCTTTCCTAGAAAATTTTTTGATATAACACACCTACACGAAGTTAGTTTCAACGATTCGGACGAAAACGGTACAATAGATTGAATTTATAGCAAAATAGCCCCTTTTCCGAGGAAAGTATATTTTGATTCTCTTTTAAATTATTTTACTTAGTAAATAATTTGCGTTAACACATTGACATCTGAGAATTGAAAAGATTTTCGCAGCTGATGTTAGCAGAATCGCAGTTTCTGAAGATGTAACTGCCATAAATTTACGATTGCATTATTGTGCAAGAACTACTGGCGTTATGTTTTCAATAATCTTGAGAATAGTTAGAAAAAAACGTTTGACATGCACATGAATACATTCATACCTAGATATATTACTCTTTCGGAGCTCGTTTAAGGTCTTGAAATTGCGAGTCTTTAATTGTTAAACCATAACAAAAGCTGAAAACAATCATTTACTGGTTAGGTTATATGCAGCAATCATACTTCGCATTCGTTTACAGTAGTTGCATGAAAGCTACGTAAGGAAGTATAGGTTGAAATAACCAAAGTCTACTTATTAACATATTGGAAAGTTCTTTCAGAATAATACATAAGGACGTAAAATGCTGTATTAATTCAAAACATCTACATAATTTTAATCATGCTGGCATATCCAATTTATAAATCCCTATGCATAATGAAAAATATAAATAAATTCGCAAGTGAGCCAATGACCTCCCTCAGGTCAAAGAAAAAAATAGTTAATGAAATTCCATATCCCCGAGAACTAGTTATTCATTATTTCTCCGTATAATATAGCGCCGAGGCGAGTACGATGAAATCTACGCGATTATGGACTACTTATCCCGCCCATCCTTTTTGTGCGCATTACTGACCTGCATTCGAATAAATAAAACTGGTAACGGTGAAAATGCTTGAGGCTTTAATCCGATAACGATCTCATTCCAAGCCGACAAAAGCGAACGGATTCTTAATATTCTCTATTCGATATTCCGCTTCAACCTTTCTTTCGAAAACCCTTTGTCCCTCACGCTTCTCAGTTCCACTTCTTTCGTTCGAGTAATCACATTATTCCTTTATTATCATCTCCTAATTGCCATATTATTCCATTCCTTTCCAGTCGATAAATATTCAGCGATTGTTTTATACACTTCGTTTAGAAAGTCCCAACCTTTTCCTATATAGCCATTACTACCGCTATTTTGCTTCCAAAACTACGAGTATAATTTTCATTTCTTTCTTCCTATTGCAGTAGCCATATTCTTCCAAATATTTTCTTATAGTTACTTTAAAGTGACACATCTTTCTTGAGGAAGCTTTGACATAATGCGGAAAAATTCAGTTCAAATATTCTCACTTTACTTGATTGATAAAAATTGAAACTGAATCTCAAAGATTAGAATTTGAAAAAGATTCATACTAATTTCTCAAACAGTCTTCATTCATATAATTTATTTTAACTAATCAACAGCTTATTTTAAATTTGAAAATATTTAAATGTTGAATGTTTAAACAGTATATTAGAAGTGTCCGCTTACAAATATGCAAATTAATTTCAATAGGTTTAAACAAACAATTTGCTTTTTTTCAATTTTTCAATTAGATATAACAACTCTTCTTCCACAGAAAGTTAGAGGAAGAGATTTGTTTTAAATTCTATGTAGTTCAAATAATAACAGATTGTGTATACACGCAATAAGATATAATTAATATGAAGAAATGTTGATATGATTAATGTTGAGTGAATTTGTTGACTGGAGGATATATTAAGGAGAGTACGCTAATGTAGTGATAATGTTAATGATAATATTAATGATATAACAAGGAGAGAAAGAATGCAACACTAGCATTCCTTTTTCGTTGTGATAATGGATTATGGAATGTTATTTAAAAGATTTTACATAGAAGCAATATTCATAGAAGATACTTTGAGGAATTTCTAACTTATTAAGAGGATTCCACAAGCTTAGTATTGCCTAACTGAAACCTTTTATTGACACCCAAGGAAAAACGGTAAATACAGCATTCCTCTGGAAAGAGGACGATGCAGATTCGAGTCCCGGTCCTTCCAGAATTTCACCATGCCCGTTTTTCCTTAATATTTTTCCTCTTTTACGTTCTAAGTGACCTTCACGCTTTTCGTTTCATTAATAGCAATAATAGACGCGGTATTTGAGCCTAAATCTAATCTTCGCTATTTCTCTCCTATCCACCCTTATCCAATTTCCACTTCCCTTTCATCTCCACTCTTCGTCTCCCTTCGTTTAGCATCCTTTCCTCTTCTCCTTTGCGATCTCCCCATCTGTCGTGCGGGACTTGAAGCTCTAACGCGATTACGGAAAGGGTGACCTCGCGCCACGCCCCCTCTCATCCCTTTTAAAATCCCTCATCTTTTCACACTCCTCAGACTTTCCTCTTTTATCGCCTTCGCTCCAACACTTCGACATCGTTTCCCTCCCTGCTTATCCTCTCCAACTTCTTGCATCTTCTCCACTATAAATCTTTTCCTTCTCTTCTCCTCTATCTACCACCTCTCAGTCCTTCCAACTTCTCTCTTCCTCGATATATTAAAACCTTACCTATCTCGGCATTTCCCTCGTCCATTTCCCTGTCCGTTGCACCTCTCTCTAATCCTTCTTTTCCTTTTCATCCTCACGGACCCCGTTCCTTTTTTCATTTTCCTCTGGACCTCTGTTATCGCAGATTTCGTCCTCCAGGCGGCCTACTTATCATCCTTCTTTCTTAGTTCTAACTTCGCCCCAACGGACGTCTTGCTTTTTCCCCATCCGATCGCGTTCCTTCTCTGACTGCGAGAAATCTACTGGCGAAGACGAGCGGTGAATTTTTCGCTCTTTTATCTGATAATTTACTTACAGAATCGGGAGAAACTTTAGGTCTTGTTGAGAATAGGCACTCTAAATCTGGATTGATACAACAAAAGAAAAATTTGAGGATGCTCCTAAGGTAAACATGGTTATATTTCCCCACAGCTTCCCATAAGCTCATAAAATGTAAAAACCTTCACTCGGCCAGCATTCAGAATCCCGGAGGTTTATTTTTCTGCGTGTGATTATCACTTAATATCTATCAAGACTGTAATGATTTTCATGTTTTTTTTTTCTAACGACATGATGGAGATTATTCATCATCATCTGTTATTTACATGGGGTCTTTCGTAGACAGAAAATTCATTTCTGCGCACTAAGGAGAATTCGGAGTGTCAACGTGCTAGTCATCATGTAGTGCTAATTTGATAGAGGAACCATTCTTAACGATTAATTAATATCTAACAGTAGTAGTATTTTCAAAAGTTCTTCGACAGCTGAGGTCATTTCGCACGTGGGTTCCAAATGCGAATCAAACCCAGGACCAATTCTATCCAATCAAACGTGCTTCTCACATGGCTATCCGGGAGCCCTACAATATCAAATAAATTTCCTTTCTGTTGCAACCTCTTTTATGAATAGAAACGGAAAAGAAAACTATAAATGTCCTCTCACGTTTCTGTGTTCAGAGGAAATGTCAGAAAATTTATCTTTAGCACAGACGTACTGAAAAACCAGAATGAAGCAACTTGCTTCACAGTAAATTACATTTAAAATTTTACTGAAACAATGATCGAAAAAACTGTTCATAACTTTCTTCTAAAGAATTATAAAAAACAATAGCTAATAAAGATACGAAGAAAAGTAAGCGGAAATTACACCTCCGTGTTGTAATTGACTTGCCTTCTCTCGCCATCGTTATTTCTATTTATAGAACAATTAGACCAAAACAGACAGATATGAAGCAGGTAAGAGAAACATTTTTCAGTTGGAGGAACTTCTCACATTCCTTATCGAAGGTTGGCAAGTAGATGAGGGTATAGCCGGACACGATTCCTGCTTCAAAATAAATGAATAGAGGTAAGCGGATGGGAATACGTTGCTTTCCTTTTCAAAAGGAGTCAGCATTCTTTCACTTCGTCTATTGAAGGTAAAAATGCGGAATTTGACAAATTGTATCTCTGCTGATATGAACTGGTATTTTTCTTTGTGACGGTAAAGGGCAGAGGACGTTAGATGAAAGGAAATAAAAATTTGGAAACAATGCTAGATTACGTCATTGTGGACGACTCATTCAGACTTTACCTCTCAGTTTTAGTTCTGTCCGTGCTTCGAAAGCCAGCGGAGCTTCGTTCGGGTTGATTTCCCCAACATGTACATTTCAGTGCAGGTTGTGTTATATTTTCAGGAACGGCGAAACATCCTATCTACATTACAATAACCTCAGTGTGCCATGGATATTAATAATCTAGTACTTTTGTGATCTACGGTTATTATATTAGGGCGAAATTATGCATCGAGCCATATGGATCAAAAGATCTCAGTTTTCTTGGTGATTTTTACTGTTTTCTCCTGGAATAACCCGTGGAAGTGAATGGTGAAATGTTGATTCCAGAACGAAAATCAACAACTTTAATACGTGTTAAATGTAATTTAAATGCAATCTAATGTGAATTTAATTGTGTTATTCGGTGAACTTCGTTATTTTACCAGTTGATAAGTCTGTCGTGTGTATAATTAATGATGTGAGATCCGAAGTTCATTTCCAATACCACCGGCAAATATCAGGAAATTCATAAACCTTTATTGCGTGGAATATGAGCTAGTGTACATTATTTCGCCTCAAGGAGTGCTTTTGAAATCGTTATTCGGCGGTGGTAAAAAAGGTAAGAACCATTTCGTCTTCTTTATTTAAGCGTGTTTTTACGAATTTACGAATTTTGAATGATTTGATCGGTAACTGCCTAGAAATTATGAACTAATTGAAGAATAATTAGTGACACATGGCAATCTCGTTCTAAGGGATTCTCTAAATCATCATAAGGTAATGTATCATTACCTCATACGGTAACGTAAATCGTGAGAATCATATTATCATACCTCATGAGATTTGTCTAGTGATAAATATGTAATAATAACTTGAGTAACACAATAATATTTATTCCAACGCATTTACATTTTTATTTACACGTCATATGTCAAAACAGATTGTATTTTCAAGTAATATGTCTAATTAAGTTACTTTTGCAATCCGTTCAATATGATAATACAGAATAATACAATAAATAAACTCTAAACACAAAATTGAATTATTTATAGCTCTGTAATTAATGTTTCTTTACAAAGCGAGGCTAAAAAGTAAGAATTAGGAAGGCTTATAAAATGTAGTATCATTGTCATCACTATTTACCTGTCCAGAACCTAATGATTCGGAACTTTGACAGTTTTTTTTTTAAAGTTGCTTAAAGCTATTCAAAAAGAACATCAGACTTATTTGGCAAATTATTGATACAAATAAATGGAAATTTTTCTTTATGATAATAATAATAATAATAAAACGTCTTTATTCGGGCGAGATTGAGACTGGATAGTCTCTTCTTACATCTTACCCTTTCTTTCTACCAATGCTATAGTAATCCTTCTGTTTAGATGACATTTCAGGCAGAAATGAGGGTAAATTTGTTGTTGCCAGTGTCAGCTATGAGCTATTGAGTTTGCGGTCTTTGCGATAAGGTATTTGAAATCTATTCCGTGTAGATCTAGGAAAGTTGAATTTGTTATCAATTTTAATCATTTTAATAGACTTATATTCCACATTGATTATTTATTAATATAATTGATATATCAGATGTTAGTAAACAGTTTCATCCGTTGAGGTGAAAATAGAAATTGCGGATCGGACGTTTCTTTGTTCAGTTTTGAGATGTCAAGGAGAGGGGCAGAAATTGTCACCATTACAAAATTTCAAAGAGAGCAAGGTCGTTGGGTGCGAAGAGTTCTTTGAGTACGAGAGTACGTGATCTTCATTAAAATACGGTTTCGCGGAAAATGTAAATATCGTTCGCATATATAAAGAAATTTTTAGAAGTTTTTGTAGAAAATAAGAATGAAGAGTGATAAGGGAAATGAAAGCAGGGCCGAACGCTCCAAGATCTTCAGGATGCAGAATAGGACGCTGGCTAAAATGATAGAGATATAAACGATGGGAATGAATCGATTCGAAGTTGTGCTTTTCGAGAAATTTTATTCCTCCCATCATTAATATGTCTTTGGCAAAGGCCGCTCCTCTTTGTATTTTCTGCATTTACGGATGGAGGAAAATCATTTGCAAAAAAATATTCTTTTTAAAGTTTAAAAATACGATAGTATTAAAATTTAAATCACCGAGTTTCTTTCTCTGGATGCTTTTAAAATAAAATACTCTGTGGAAATTGATCCGTTTTCCTCTTGAATCTTCATTTAAGATCCCCCGTTTGTAAATGGTACGCTACTAAATCGGAAGTTACATTGCTTGGAAATGAACTTTAATTTCCTTTCAATTAAATGTTCTAACTCTGAGATGTGAATCATCTTTGAAAATCTTCCTCTGTTTGTTTTTGTGAGAATATTTGACATTCTATTCTCAGGGGAATTCGAAATTTGAAAGGGATATGAACTCGAATCTCAAGTAATGATGATATCGCAAATGTAAATTTTATTACTGTAAAAGTGGTTCATACAATTTACTTTTCTTTACGGTTTCTGCAGGTGAATGGTTGAAGAAAAGCCTACCCTCATCGCAACGCTTATCTTCTCATCCATCAGGTTCTTCTTGGGAAATGTAAGTGCAATCTTATTATAAAATAATAATATTAATTTCTGTTTCAGTCATCTTTAAACTATGTCTGCGCATTTCAATACTAATTTTATATAACATTAACGCCGTTCATGAACCTTCCTCGCACAGCCGTCTCTCTCCACGGTGTATACACTAGACATTCGGCGCCTTAATATTAACGGTTTTTTTCCGATGAAACATTTCTAACCATCATCTTGAGGCGCCGTCTATAGATTCTAATTAAGAATATGAAATAGAACTTTTTCTCCGAACCTCATCGTTAAGTGCACTTCGCCAAATAAAAGAGAGAGTATATAAGATTACGCTTCTTAAAGACGTTCCCTAATTCAGATAAATAATTTATGATAATTCCATTAGTATCTAATGGTAATGTTATTAGTTTTTGCCCTGAAAAGCATTACTGATTATCGCATGAATCAAGAATGATTATGTAGATGGTGCGAAAACTTCAAAGACATGGATGATGTTAAACATTCATGTTGTTAGGAGCACTAGATACTTTACTCAGAAGAATTTCGCTGTTTTTCTAGTTTAATCTTAACCAGTTTTCGCGTTGGCCTAGGTTAGAGTACTTGAATAGAGAGCACCCGAAATGCCTTATTTATATCTTTCCATTAGTACTTTCTGTTATCAAAAAATTATCAGGTTCAGAAAGAGGCAACAGTATGCAAGAATGAGAATCGGATTCAAACGGAATATTACAGTGATAAATAAATCCTTAGTAAAATTAAATTCATGCCGTGATCATTATCTACTTTCTCCTAATGCAATCAACTGATCTTGAAATATTCTGCAATTTTAATTTAAACAGTGCTATTAGCATCCCTAACACAATTAAATTAAAATTCAAAATTGTTGATTAAACAGGACTCTTGATAATTTATAGCCAAATCAAATTTCAATATTTTAATATAAATGGAAATTTCGTCGACCTTGATTAGAAAAACATTAATAAGCTGCATAGAAGATTTAAAAATACATAGTGGAACCTAATGATTTACATTAATTAGTATATACATTATTCCTCCTCATGAATTTTTAACCGGTCAATGCTTAGCAAATTATAAAAAGAAAATTCTGATGATTAACCATTTAATAGTTAAGTTCTAATTACATAATTGTCGGAACTGTAGCATGCTTATTCCTAAGATACTCTATGGTGCTATTTGGAGTTTATAGTTAGTATGTTAGCTGAAAACTCCTGTTAAAATCTCCGGATAGGAACGATGAATTGCAATTTTATTCCTGCTATCGATATCGATATCGGAAGGTTTTCTGATATAGAATTATTTTCCAAGAATGGAGAAAATACCAAAGATTTGTTTACCTCAGAAGCCACAAATACCAAATAAGTAAACTTGAACGCAGAATAGTCATTGTAAAATACAATCTCTGAATTGTAAGAGATAAACCAATTATATCAATCAGCATCAGTCGTTCGAGTATATATAAAAGAATTCATATACGAGAAAATGATTTTGGTAGTCTATCTAGTTTGATAAAAATCTCTCTAGTGTGTTTTTTTCACATTCTGCGTATCCGAATTTAACAAATTGCTTTATCGTTACGTTCATTGTAAATTATTTGGTAAATATTTCGGGTAACTGGTTAACTGTTGAAAAAAAACACAGGTAAACATCCCCGGTACTTTGATAACACGATGAAATAGAATATGCTGCAGTTCTCTATGTTGGAAATCAATGATTTCGAATTTGACCGTCAGGTGATCAATGAAAATTTAGTAGTATTGATCCGTATCCGTAGGGGTTGAATTTCTTCAAAAAAGAGAAGACAATGATTTGTTCTATATGTACAACATTCAGCCCGGAAGCCCGTTAGACTTTCTTCCCTTCACCAACAGCTACTAATACCTATGGAAAGAGGGGAGAGCTTACTTAAGCAAGTGAGGTAGTTTGCTTTCCTCATTGAGCTAAAATGGTTTAAACAGGAAATATCTTCGTAAACAAAATGCAGTACAATCACCCTATGAGTAACGCCTTCCGTATAGATCACATCAACTTTGTCTACATTAAATAACTTCTTGAAATTACAAGGTTCACTCAACTTTGTTTTTATTCCACAGATACTATTACAACATATAACAATGACATAAATTATAAAATATTTTGAATGCGTGGAATTCCGTAATTGGAAGAAATAAGATGATTCCTATACTGTTCTATTCGAAACCGGTCGATTTTCAAAATATATTTAGTGAAATTTTTACAAAATTCTTCTAAATTTCAAAATATCTACTCTTTAACCGTAGTTTTCTCAATAAAAAAGGCTCCAATGTTCTGTCTTCAGCGCTTCTTCTACCGGTTAACAGGCCGAAATATATAAGCTCAAGAATAAAAGAACATAAGAAGTGCCTTAAAGATGGCAACATCTTTTGTAACATTTTGCGGGACATCTCTCAGCCAAAGGTCACAACTCGGATATTTCCTCCACTGTTCTGCGATAATATGTGAAACTCGATTTCCTTGAAATGTTTGAAATCTGCAAAGAAAACCAAATGCACCCTTCCCCCATTAAAATCTGTCCTATCCACCACCACCAACAGATGTAGGGATTTCGAGTAACCCATGATCCTCACCCAACCCTTTTTCCTCCTTAATATACTTCTCTTGCTTCCTAGAATACCCTTACCATCCTATTCCTCTTATAATACGCGATCACGAATAATAACTATTGAAACTAGTAGCTCCAATAATTATTTGTGGAATAATACCAGGTAATTATTATTTGTGTAAATATAATTGTGTATTCAATCTCGTGTATTTTCATACAATTCAATAAGGAGATACCTTAATTAATATAATTATTCAGCATCATTCATATTTCAGTAGCTTTTCGGAAATCACAGCCATAAACGTGAAGAAGACAGCAGTGATTAAAAGAGGCATTTTGCTCTATCCTGTGTCAAAACACAAGTGCAAACTACTCCAGTCGTCGAAATTGATAACATGAACGTTCTCGTGGTCCTTAAAATAACCTATAGCCTGCCAAACTCAGAAATAAAAATCGCCAAATTGACACCCATGCCACTTACACCTCAACGCAGTACCTTTTCCTGCCATTCCACACCAATCTGACCTCTGTAGGGCCGCACCCGAAGCGACAGAAAAAAGACAGGGAGTGTGGGGAGGCCTGGCGGCGATGGGTAGCCGCAAAGTTGAGGTTTCTGTTTGCAGGATTTCGAATTTCCTCGGACTGATCCACAAGTTTTAGTGTCGTGCATCGACCAAAGGGTTAGGATTGGGAGAGAAGGCCTCTTGGGGAGGCGTGTGTTTGTTCTCCGGTCCGTCAACGTCTGCGGGGTGTTTGTAGTCGGGAGGGCCCCAAGGGGTCCTGGAATCTTGCGAGGATTGAGGCGAGCAATCGGATTAAAAAGGTGGCGCAGTTTTCATCGGCGTGGGATGGAGTTGAAATTTCGTTAGGTGCCCCCTCCCTGATCGTGCCTCGCCTTTTCCGTGAACTCCGTGAACTTTGAGTAAAGGAAGGGAGGAATGTAGTTTAATGGGCGTCTTCCGCTCCACCTTTAATCAATCTCTTTGCGTGGCGGCACTCGTTCCGGGTCTCGTTGGTTCCTAACCGAATGGGTTGCGTCTCGCCTCTAATTCATTTGCCGCATCTCTTTTTTTTTACGCCTCGTTTTCAATTAGTGTCCCCAAATTGAATTTCAGTTCAGATTCCTCATCGACTTGTTTCGCGTCGTATACGTGTTACGGTTTGTTTTCCAATGCTTCGTTGATGGAGGCTTTGATAACGAATTCATATTTGTGGGCTTTAAGCTATGTTTCGGGGAGTTTATGAATGGCGGCACTGATTATTTTGTTCGAGGGAAGCGATTAAACGTGATTGAATTCTTATCGATCTAAATATCAACGATATGCTTCTGGCGTTATGGCAAGTGATTTTAACACAACCATAGCATCCCTTTTACACTGAGCTAGATTTAAATGGCAGTTTAGAAATTTAGTTTTATGTATAATTTTATTAATCCCTTGATTTTTAACTATATACTTCTCTCTTCCACAATTCTGTCCTTGCTAGTCCTTGCTCTATGAGAGAACATTTGTGGTTTATCCTTAGCTTTGATTATGAATATTTTAGATTAGTAAATCATGGATCGTAAAATGAAAAACTTATTTTGTCGATGAAAATAAATTTTGTCCTTCCGATAACGCACTGTAGAAAATGCCCCAATACGAATAAGGGATTTAAAAATTTATTTTGGAGTTTCTTTTTAAGTTTAAGGAACTTGAGAGGGAAAAACTTTAAGTTGCTTTTTATAGCTAAAACTCGTAACGGACCAAGTGGTACGTCAAAAAAGGACGATAAGTGATTTAGCACATACAGCTGTGGACCTAGGAAAATATCGAAGACAAAACATGCATACATGAAGTAAAGTCTAAAAGATATGGAATCGATCGGTATTTTAATGTCCGTTTTCCTTAGGCGTCAAAAGTTTAAAATACATTCTTCTTAAGAGTTAAAAGCATACATATTCTCTTTTAAAACAAATACAGTATCTATAATTTGAGACATATATTTCTTTTACTAATTACCTTCATTGTCTTTCATTCAAAAGTTCAACTGTAACTTCGAAAGATTTAACTGTATGATTATGATTACCAGTCTATGATAGAAGATGAAATAATTTTTAATGTATTCAAAGTAATATTTGATGGTACTTGTATTTTTACACCTCACCTCATCACCTTTTAGAATATTGTATCTGTTTTAAATAACTCTTATTTCACCCGAGACTTTTTAGAAAAATCTTACCTTGACTACATGAACAATGAGAATTATTTCTAATGCATTTTGACGAATTATTTCTCCATTTTATAACCTTAATAAATAAATATTTTACAAGGCCACATTACTTTTTTACCAAAGTGGCACTTTTAAAACATAGATATTCTATATTATTCAGATTAAAAATTAGTTTGAAATAAAAAAATTCTAAATAAAATTTAAAATTCTTCAAAAATGAACATATGGACATAAATGAATCTAGTATTTCTTTTATTTCCAACAGCTTTATACTAGTAGTATATTCTACAGTATATAACTAGAATGTATGGTACGAAAAATCTCAATTACTGTAATGTAAGACGAAAATAGGAATCACAATTTAATCATAATTTGACTTAAACAAACTTTTCTCTATAATATACTGACTTAGTATATAAGCTCGTTAGAAAATCTTGTTTGATTTTTAATCGTAAGAGTTGGTTTTACTTATCGAATTGCACACGTATTCGCCAAATGACAATCGTCTCCTTTAATTTAAAGAAAACTACGCCAGATTTAGTGGAGAACAGGGAAAATTAACCGCATTGCATTTACGATAGTCACACATTCGATCACACCTTTAATTCAAATCACGAGAGGTATTCCTTCACGGTAGTGAGTAATACTTCCATGACATCCATATCGTGATAGCACTTTGATCAAGTATCCGATCGTAATCGGGTTCTAACCTAATTTCGGCGCTCGACATGAATTCAAAATCCACTTCCTAAAGCGTTCGGATCGTAGATCGCGATCTGAAGGCAATGGGTTCCAAATTTACACCCCCAGTAGTCTCGCCACATTTCATCTGAGGGATGGGTCGTCCTAAAGGATTTACGCCGCGATAAGCGCGAAATAAATTGGCCAGCTCTTCTGAACGCCTCCACCAACACCCGGGGTGTATGCATACGTATATATATAAATATGAAAAAGAAGCGAGTCGGGAATTTATTCCGCGCGCGATCTCGAGACATAATTTTCGGCACAGTTCCGCGGCGCGGGATGCTATTTCATAAACCGCACGCTGGATACTACCTGTTTGCTCCGTAAAAGCGACGATTTCCCCACCGCAAGAACGCATAACAAGATATCATTCCGCGCTCGCCCGAGAAAGCTTTTCCCAGGGGGAAAGCGAGGAGAACCCGCCCACTGCCTTCCCATTCAATCCCAAGCGATAAGGGGCCCCTTCGATTCCCGCCCGAAAAACTCCCATCATGAAGCGAGAGATAAAATATCTCGACCCTCTTCTCATCTCTTTCTTCTTTCTCCCTCCCTTATCTAACCTATCCTCCCGTAACCTCCCCCGTCGGCGCTCCGGCTTTTTTAACACCACCCTTGGGATCGGGGCCTTGCTAGACCTCCGAAATCCTTCCTTCTTAAGCCGGAATGTTCTCTCTCTCCTTTAACTCGGAAAAGGAAAAACCTTACCCTCTGACGGACCCCCTCTCCGCGCCGTTTCAGAACTCCCCACCAAACAGTATCAATCTTCATTCCCAAATTTTCTCTCCCTTACCGCCCCTCCGACGCTTTCTTACCTTCCGAACCTGCGGCGTCATTCCCCACGACGTCCTCCCTCCCACCGAAGCTTCCTTCACGTTACTTTTCGGAATGAGACCCTGAAGACCTTAATCGGGCGTCTATTCTCTTTTTTAGGGACGTTTGTGCTCCTGAGAGGTTGATTGTTAAATAGGCCAGCCCAGGGCTTGGGAGACTTCTTTTCATTGGAAGGCCTCAATTGAAACCCTCTGGCTGCACTTGAGTTGGGCGTTGCCTGTATTCATATATTTCATTTTAAATAAATAAACATAAATCCCGTAGCTGGATGAAGAGGAAGTATCCTCAGACCATATGGCTCGTGCATTTATTTAGTTCAGGACGTCAATCTTTTTTACTCGTTCGAAATGAGGTATGAATCAGTTCCTCCAGATATAGTTACTTCGTTGTTTTTAATAATTTGTATAAGAAAGTAGGAAGGTGGATTTAGTGGAAGAGTAAACAACAGTAAATTAATTTTCTATTTTAATTTCTTTTGACGTGATTAAGGAGTAGTAGAAAGGAATAATTAAAGTCTCATTTTCCTGAGGAGGAAGTAAACGACTCATATGACTTCCAAGAATCCCACCTCTGCTGTAGTGAACGCTAAAAAGTCAAGTTTGAAATCTTTGGGTGTGTACTAAAATTATGACCTAAAATTGTATCATACGAACACGTAATTGCAAGATAATCACTTTGATGAAGCAATATATGCAAGGCAAGAAAACTATGCCACTCCTTCCTTATTATAGGGAAACAATATTATACATTCAACTTCAGCTGTCGTCTTATAAAAATGAACAGTAAAATGACATACACACTTAGAACTTGTGTATTGATAGTAGAATTTAATTGTCTAGAAAAGTCATTGTCGAGGGTTATCAAGTCGTGGATCTGATTTTTGCACCAGTTTAAGTCACTCTTGGGGCTTTAAGTCTTCATCTTGGGGCTTGCTCCTCTCTCAGTTTTCAAAAGTATACCCTGAGAATCAACTCTATTTCAGCGTAGGTCTTTATCCATTATGTCATTCCTACCCCATTCCCTCACAACTTTATGAGGCAGTCCATTTCATCGTTCTCTATCACCACAGCTGTATCAATAAGTAAATTAGGACATTTCCTCTTTATTTCCTCTTAAAGCGATAGATTAGATTGGGAAAGAAGGCAATTTAAACGTCCGAGTTAGTTTAATGAAGTGAAGAAAAGGTAGTATTCAGTCAGACATGTGCCTACCCCTTCTGTGAAGCAAGCAATTCTGCGCTACCCTGGAATCAATCTGTCACGTTTCTTCGATATAATCGCACTTGCAACATTTATTTTAACCCTCGCCTTCATGAAAAGCATCACCGATTTCGATGTAATCCATCCAACGTCTCTTTAAACCTTTGTATAAGTAAATAGCCTGTATATTTTAATGATAACTGAATCGCAATAATCTACCTTGTAAGCCTATATTTCTTTATCAATTTTATTTCTCTTCTAGATTGCTTATACTATAAGTATATTTGAGCAGGCTTTTCATATATCCATTTTTAGGGTGTTTATCTACTTAGAATCTTTTTTCCCTAAGATACCTTAGCTTTCTTTCTACATCCACCCTTTCTAGTTATTCCTATCCATATCTATTTACATAACAATTTTCTGTTTTTATCTATATCATGGGTGAGATGGAAGAGGAGACTTTATAATCTCAATATCGCCTACATAAAGACCTTTAAGATATCTAAACTTTAAGTTATCTAACTGCTCAAAATAGTGGAAAGACTCCAAATAGGCAATTACAGTTAGAATTAATAAAAAATTGGCGCTTAGGGTATTTTTCTCGTACTTGGATAGGAAGCATCGTAGAGATAATTTGGTAGCGTTCTTAAAATTCCACAATCATTTTCGTAAATTCACTCACAAACACGCATGACGTAATAAACTGAGATAAAATAATAACGTGTTTGCAGCTAATATATTTATTATTTACGTTCCGTTTGAATTTAATACAAATATAGCAAGGTGCTTTTATATAATTTGTAAAATGATCTGTGGCAGTGAACATATAGGCAATATGTTTGAAATGTGGCAGCCTTCGATGAATATTTACACAAATTCCATAAAAATCTAACATAAATAATGGATAAACCGAGGAACTTCCGATTGCATTACAAAGGTCTATTTGCCATGTTAGAGGCATAAGACTTGAGTGATGCATAGGAAGATAGATTACATAGCAAGGCGAATTCCGTTCACAAGCCAGGAATCGATCGAATTGGTTGTGGCTAACGTTATCGAATCCAAATCGAGTTATCATACTTTAGAAAATCACCGATAATCATTCAATTTACTCATATTAATAAAAATCCTTCAGCGCACCGCACGAACGTAAAACCTCAACGTAGGCACAGCTGAAAATATAAAACCAAAATAAACAAACGTAACGTAAATATTTCCCTCCTCCCCTAGAATTTAATAATCCGGGTTCGTGATTTATATCCGGATGAATATATATTTTGGTTTGAAATGTCAATTTTCGGTCGGATTTCGCGGAATTTGATTCTCTGCTACTGGAATTTGCGGTATGGAGGTCGGTCGTACGCGACCCGATTCAGAGAAAACATTTAATCCACTGTTTGAATAAATAATGAAATTGGCATGTTTTATTCAACGGTTTCCTTCCATCCTAACAGTCCACGTTCCCAACTATTTACGATCGGTGCGTTTACTCAGCTCGCTTCGCTTAGAGCTTTATGTCTTTCGGTTTGGATTTATCTACTGCCATCTTCCCTCTGAACAATTTTTCCGGACTGCCTTACTCTATTTTTAAGTTCCGTATTTCTTCCGAAGAGAGGGAGTCCCTATTCACGGAAATGCATAACTCTGCACTGCAGCCCCGCTTAGTTTCTAATGCATAGCTTTTCCTTTTGATTCCGGCATTGCCTGCTTGATCTACGAGCCTTGGGTTTTTAAGGGAAGGTAAATGACCGAGAGGAATAAATATGTTGGGGCTTGGAGTACCTTTTCCATAGAAAAGAAAGGTTCGTATGGAAATCCTGTGGAAGGGAGAGTGTTTCCGGATGTTTTCAATACATATGAGTTCCTTCCTTTACAAAGAAATAGTTTAGATGCCTTAAATCGGACCAAATTGTTTTAAAGGAGATAGGCTGGCCAAAGAAATTGCTGGTTCGGAATTTACAGGATCTATTGATCTTGATTCGAAGCTTCCAACTCGAAGAAAAATTAGAAAGGGGAATAACATATTCTCACAGAAATATTTGTTTTTTCACTTGTGCATGGATTATACTAGTTTTATGACAATGTCTGGCCTTGAAAAGGTTTACGAATTCTTTTGAGTGTTTCAAGGAAATATCGGTATGAAATAAGAAATGCAGTGACTAGAATGGCAAGCTTATAAAATAAAATTACTTTGTTTAAAAATATATGGGTGGTACCGATGCTCTTTTCGGCAGTTTTTCAAAAATTTGCATTCTTGTGCATCTTGACTAAACGCCAAGTAAAAATTTTCCAATGATACTCAATTAAGAAGGAATATTATTCCTAATATAAATTTTGGATCAATTGTAGAATTTCTTCCATCCATAATTGTTGGTTAAGGGTATCTATTTAAAAATATTTTGATATTAATTTATCGAAAATGGCAACGCAAGGTTTTAGCAAATGGAAGACATTCCCCGCCCCCCAACCGACCGTACTCAATCGAATACAGCTATGTAAAAGTAATATGTGCTAACTCAACCGTAGAATCTCCCCGCCAACTTGAATCAATCATAAAATCTCTTTCCGCACTATACTTTATTGGGAGAAGAGGGATATTCCACAATTTATCCCAATTTAATTTCATTAAAGTCGTTATAAGTAATACGCGAAACTTAATGGAATTCTTTTCATGTAAAAGAAAAACCCACAGCATTTCAAAGAAACTGTACCTGATGATGTCGCACAGCGATGAAACCATTCGTTATTAAAATTTATGACGAACTCCGAGGTGTTTTTCTTCATTGCTTCATAAACATTTGAAACACGAAATAAATTCGGAGCGCGCGCAGCAAAAAAGTCGTCGCCGTAATCCCTCAACGTGTCCAACATGAGTAACGAAGTGATGTAATCAGCGCTCTGCGGCTGCCATTCCAAGAAACCAAACTTCTGTCGCCCCCGAAACTTTTCCCAACACCTTTAATGAACGCAGAATTGGAATTCCTCGAAAACGCTAAATTCTTCTTCTTTAAAACCGCCGTGCGCGAGGCGGAGAATATTCAACGGTCTGAATTGAGACGCAGGAGCGCGAAATTTCTGAAAGCGCCCCAGAGTTTTCTTTCGCCTTTCTTTCGTCTCTGAAAGGGGAAAATGCGTCGATGAAGTGCGCGATTTAGAGCGGCTGATGCGCGCGGGTCCCATTAAGGAGAAGTAAAAATGTCCCAAAGGTTAGATCCATTCGACGTCCCCCTTCATGCTGTGCTAATTGAAGAAGACATGGAGAGGCGGAATTCGAAGGGAAAAAGCAGAAAATCCGACGCGGCCGCGGAATGTTTCGTGATATCGAGGATCAAATCCCTAATGAGACGTCTTCTAGCTGAAGGCTGCGGAAGTGTTTCCAGCGGATCTGTGCGAAAATAGCCCCAACCGGAATAGCGAGCGTCAACGAAACTTGACTTGTAAAAGAAAATAAGATGATGTGAATGGTTGTAGAGTAGGTTATCCGATTTCGAAGTCTCAAGGAGGAAGGCTTGAAGTAAGCTGGCCTACCGATTTCTAGATTAGGTCGCGGATTACGAGTCAATGGATTATCCAATACCAGAGTAATCCGAAATGATGTCAGCGTGTTCTAATATAAAAACATGTTAAGTGGTAACTGTAAAATGAGAATCGTAGTAAAACATTTTGATTAATAAAAAATGCATACAAATATTAATGATAGTATATAAATATGTGGAGTAGACTTCTCGAAGTCGCTTTTAAAGTACAACAGATACTTCATTTTTTAGAGTATGTTCTCTTGAAATGGACTAAATAATATTATCCTTAATTTACGTGTTTAGAAATTCAAGAAATCGATAAAAAGAAGAATCAGAAGTAAGCAATGCATATTAAAGTAAGTTACTTAAAACTTTAAAAGATTCGTAAAACCGTATCTTCGGTGCTCTTCAAAATATTTCTAACGCGCCCTACTTAATACACAATTTATGTGAAGAGATGTGAGGTGAATTTAGAAACGCTTAATTAATCGTTAATTAAGCATATCAACTATGTAGAGCCTGCAATTTTGATGGTTTCTAGCGTAAACTATTAGCGGATGTTATTATTCATTTGCTAGCAAGCCCTGATGATTTTTCCATGTTACTTTCGATATTTATAATTTTTCGTCCCATATATATAGTTACTTCATCAGTTCTTCTTTAATTTAAGGCTGATAAACTTGAACATTTTCCGTTAACTTCCTGTATTCCAGTCACGTGGCGTTGACCTATTAACGACACTTTTAAAAGCAGACGATTTCATGTAAGCAAATTTTAACTTTGCATCTCAGATTCATTAATTTCGATCAAATTTTTTAATCTTTAAAATTATTAATGTAACTTCATAATGCTAAATCTACGATTTTATCATTAAAACCTTCAGGTTTATCACATATTTTTAAAGGGAAAACTCTTCTTCTTTGGAACGCAATTTCAAATAATGGGCCATTCATTCCAACTAAGTCTGAAAACACTTCACTGTAATAACTTTCAACGGCACGTCCATGCAGTAACTTTAGAAGTCTCGTCTGTCACTTTTATCTTGCGCCATAAAACAGGCCAAACATAAATAATCGGCACAGCGTCATTCTTTTGTCTCATAGAATATGAAGGACTTCACAGGAAACTTTGAATGCTAAGTCTTACCTTTAAAATATCTTCTGCCTCAGTATTGCTATGTGAGGATGCGGAATATCTGTGCCTCTTAGATACCGTCGGTTTCCTTTTCTGCATTCGTTTTAAATCTATTTGTATTCACGATAAAATTTCAAATTCGCCGTTATATTTAGAAACGGTAAAAGGGGGTGATTGATATCAAAGGAGACCAATGCGTAAATTTCAAGCATTCTCGAAATTGTTGCTTGTTATGATATCTAGCGATCAAAACACATTTCAGAGAGTTACACACACCGGTTTTAACAGAAACTTACCGCTAGCTTTCTAAGTAAACTCACTACAGTATTTTGGTAAAAAATATATACACAAGTCTGGTCACCTTTTCGTTATTCAATCAACATTTGCACTCGTTCTTGTCTACAAATGACTTTGATACTGATTGTTTAAATACGATGGTGTAATTGAGTGAATTCATTTGAAACGGATGGTTAAGATGTTGAGAGATTGCTATTAGAGTATTGCTATAGAAGGTAATTGGAAGACAGAATACAGATCAAAGGGCAATGAATGTCAGTTAATATAACGGTGGGATGGCTTCAAAAAGCAAAGAAATTATATTAAGTGGGGAATATTGAGCCATAAAAGTAAACTGAATAGTCAACTCTTATATATTTATAGTACTTAAATTAGTAAATGAGTACATACCATAATGAGAAAAGGCGTAACTGTCTCATGATTAAAGGCAAAATTGTATAAATCGATGATACCATTTCTGCCATTAATTAATTTTGTCAAAACAGCCGATTCGATCAATTCGATTGTTTTCAATCGATACAGCTGATTGTGTTGAGTCACAGCTAGCGATCTCTTGACTTAAAATCCTGCTTTGGATCGAGGACTTGAAAGATATCCTTGCGATTAGACACCACGCGATACACATCTGTTCCTCCGCCGTCGACTTTTGATTCCCATTTGAAATCCCGCAAAAATTCTCCTTTGGATCATAATGAAGTAAAAATCAACGAACAAATGCCAATAGTACCAACCTTTTGTCCAACCTCACAATGAGAACCTCCCACTGATATTTTTCCACCTCCGACTGAATATTTCAACCCGTTTCACTTCGTGTCAGTGCCACAAAGACTCCTCCCCTCTCCCATTCTCATTTATTTACCTTTCATTTTCCTCCTTTTCAATCCACGACTCCTTTCTTTCCCATTCTTCCTCCTCCACTTCCTTCCCCGCACACCTCTTGCGCGGAAAAATCGAAATCCCCCGCCATAAATTTATTAATTGATTTTCCCCACTCCCGCCACCGCGCATTCTTAACCCCCAAACCCGTAAGATATCAATCGTGAAACTCGAGAGGATCCAGCACCTTGCGCGCGCTAAATAGATTCCATCCAAAGACGGGGGTAGTTGGGGGGACTGTTTGGCGGAGAAGTCCCAGGGGAATGGGCGGAAGAAAAATTGGACGGGGGGGCGTTCCCTTGTGAGGGGTTGTGCATGGCACGGAGATGCTTAAGGAGCCATGGTTTAATAAAGGAGATCAGACAGTTAAGTGGCTCATTAAAACCGCTTTAATTTTCAATATTCGGGGAGATAAACGAGGGAGGGTGGGGGCGAAAGGAAGCCGAAAGAAAACCGGCGTTATTCATTTACATCGTAAAGATGGGCCAATGACTGAGCGCGGTTTTTTTTCCTATTTAATCTTTGACTTGAAAGGGATGTTACGTCACGGGTCACATAACTGTTATGCCCCGATTCGGATGTGGCGTTGCCGCTTCTGTATTGGTTGTAAAGCGCTTTCATTCTTGCGATGAGGAAAGGAATTCCAAAAATAAATATCGAGCTGATTTGATAAATAAAGGTTTCAGCGGGACCGAAATATAAGGAAAATTCCTTTTTCTTAGTGGCTGAATTTCAGGTAAACCAACCTCCTTATTTGTATAATGTAGGAAATTTAGAATAGAGCAGTAAATTCGTTTAAAGGAAAGGAATTCCAAAAATAAATATCGGGCTGATTTGATGTATAAATGTTTCAATGGGGATCGAAATATAAGAAAAATCCTTTTAATAATGGGAGATTTTCCAGTAAAGAAAATTCTTTATTCATAAAATACAGGAAATTTAGAATAGAGGTTTAAATTGGTTTAGAAGTTAATTCAAAGAACTCAGTTGTAACGCTGATACATTTAATGACCACGCTTTTGAGATTAATAAAAAATCTATATAAAACTGCAGTATTTATTTGATGTTTGCTATCAGATACAGTACCTTGTATCTATGAATTATTCTTAAGTTAAACGTCATAAATTGTAAATAAAGGGATAAAAATTCCCATCCCTCCTCCTCATACATTTGACATTACTAACAATCTCTATTGAATAAATGTATTTACTTGCAAATACTTTTGAAAGAAGAAGATATTTGAATTTTCACGTTTCGCAAAAATTTGTTTACAGTAATACGAATCAGAATTTTATATTTAAATATATTTGAATTGGCCTTCCCATTCTATCATTGAAAAGAAAATGTAATTTTACCCCATTTTCCGAATAAAACGCAATGTATATAGTTTTTGGGACGATATCATGAGAAAAAATAATTTGATAGTAATTTTCAAGTAAATTTGATTTGGGCGATTCAGGGGCGAAAATCATTGCTGGCTGCTGGAATGGTACAGAGAAGAATTTTTCGATAATTCTTGTAATATCAATACTCCAAATTTTGAAATGGAATATATCTTACCTTTAAAGTAGCATTCACGACTTGTACTGTGATAGTATTAATCCAATTGGATCAAAAAAATTGACCTACTTTTGTGTAACGCCAAAAATTTAGTTTTTTGAAATTTCAACGGGTATTCTAGAACGCTCTCTGAATCTACATCCGGAGCGCAGGATGATGTTCTTTCACATTCGTGGTGTTAATCCAAGCCTTCCCAGCCAATAAATAACGGAAGACATACTCTTGAGATTTACAGAAACAGGTGAGGAATATATAAGAGCGTTCTAAACCCCAAGAAAAACTTGTTCCTGACTTTCTTATTAAATATTAAATTTTATGAAGCGAAAGGTACTCTGGAAGATGAGACAAGGACGCACGGTTATTTCCTACTAAGGCTCGGTAAAATATTCGCGAACTACTTGATTTATCTTTTCTTGTGTCCGTAGGAAGCTGATTTTGAATATTTCTTTACTTTAGGCACAAAGTAAAATTCCAATAAAAGTCAAACTAATTAAAATTCTAAATTCTAATTAAAATTCTAAAAATTCCGAAAATACATCTTAGTATGGATGTTTTTAATAACGAATCTCCTTAATTTAAGGCTTGATATTTCTCACTTCTACCTTCGTGATAAAGTGCATCTGAATTATTCATTGCTTTAATGAATAAAACGTCAGAGAACATTAATCAGCTACGGTAATATTTGATGCAGAAATTTTTAATAATACAGTCCTTTATTACGGAGGCAATATACTGTATCAGCTATATAAAATACGGAAAAGCTACCTACCTAATCAATGCTTTGTATTTGCGGAATCTTATCAGATGAATAACTTAATCCTTTCTGAAGCTATTTATAGTAGCCGTAGCGCAAAATTTACAAAGCTTGCTTTTCTAATGGCTAATTACAATCGCAGCAGCGTAGGTAAAACAAAACTGTTTTGATCCTTCAACCATGATTCTCTGGAAGAAGCACACATCAAAAGGGATCTTTCTCAATCAACTACCATTATTTTTATTCGAAAATTTCTCCTTTGAACTCTATCACCTACAAAAGTATCACGGTAGCTTAAAATATAAAGAATGCCCTCAATTTTGTCAGTAAAAACTATCTGGGTGAACTTTCTTCTGTAAAACACAGCTTAAACGGGCTCGCTGCAAAAATTGAGCCTGTAATTGAAGTTCTCTAAGGTTTTAAGCAAATTGAAAATAGTAGGTCAAAGGGGAAAAATTTCGACGCGCAACTCGGCGTATAGGAATTCTTTTTCCAGCAGCTGCATGTGGTAATTCGCCTGCTCATAGGGACTGCAAGGAGCGCTTTGATTTACTTACTTCGAGGTAGATTCTTGATAAGTCGTTACTTTTGCCGTATCACGAAACTTGACGGGACTGCTTAGAGTTTTGCGCGGCATGAGAGCTTCGATTCTTTTCACGTTTGACGGCAATCAGTTTCATTTCCGCCTCAAGTCTCTACGCCCGTATTTCCTTTCCCCGAAACATGCATTTCTTACCTTTTGATTTTCACTTACATAACTCATCAGCATTAAAGTTCCTAATTTGACTTAGCTATTAGCCTATTAACTAATTTCTCTTAATTTAAGTAGTTCCTTTGCCTTATTTCACTTTTTCATCTACCTTACAAATATTTAAAGCACAGTACCACGCTATCTAGCTCATTACGTGTTAATGTTCTGCCTACGTCATGTAATGGAGGGATTTTCTTCCCGTATTTGGGCAAATTCTAGACAATTCAAAGAATTATTAAGTGAGTTTAAATACTATAGAGCATTTTCACCTGGCCAGATAGCCACATTTTAACGTAAAAAATAAAAGACATGTTAAAACGTAATTAAGAAAAGATTTTTTGATCCTCTTTTATATATAGCGTTGTTGATTGCATTTCTTTGATTACAATATGAGGCATTTTTCCTAATTTTAATTTGGAATTAGGATTTGAGGTTGAGATCAACGTGATAAGAGGATCTAGTAGTAAGTTCGGAAACTAGTAGTTTCGGAAATAGTCGAAAAACATCGGAACAGTTCAGTGAACGAAGACGTAAGCTTCGGATTACCAACCATCTAGGATACTGACCCAATGTGCATTTTTGTAGCTTTGCTATCATCGTCAGGGAATCAATGCAGAACGATAAAGCAGAAAGATTACGAGAACTATTCCCGAAATCTGATCTTATTTAAAGAATGAAAAGTGTCATAACTTAGGTTGTTTCATAATGTGTATCGATTTAGTTTTTGCCAGTATTTATGAGTTTTTGAGGTGTTTTAAAAAGGAGAGAGACCCAATCACGCTTCCTCGAGGTACATCTGAAGTCACTTCAACTTTATTGATACAAATCATCACCGAGTAACTTCCTCTCGTAGACATCGTCTTTGACCTAGTTAATATTCCATCTCTGTTTATACATGCCAATTTTAATGTTTACTAGAATTTGCAGGTCTCCGTTGTATCAACGCATCAACCTACCTAAATACACAAATCAGCCGTTCATGTAACTTAAACTTACCCTATAAAGCATAACTAGCTGTCGAAAATCAATAAATCTCATGTTATATGTTACAAAAAAATTACGTTTGACATATCAATACATTTTCACCCACAAATAAATCGATATAACATAACGTCATAATATCACACACCATTTTCTGTTTCCCCACACGTCACTCTTTACTCTTTTTTATGTTCTTTCCTCTTTTTCTCCCTTATACCCCTCACAACATCCGCTCCCTGTGCTATGTTTCGGGCAGCATACATTCCTCCCCTTCACTCGATCGTTTACCGAATGCTCGCATAAAAAAATCCTCCCTTTTTTGTCCAGTTTTGTAGCATCTGCGAAAGAAAGGGGATATTCTTGCCACTGTATTCACCGATGACGTTTTTCTGACTCGGAACTAATGTATTAAGTCGTTACCAGACTCTTCGTTTAGGTTTCTGATAGAGGGGGACACGATTTACCGATCCCTGTACTCGATATATCATCTTTTGCCGTTGTTGGTTGTCCCCTCATCATGATGTAGGTGTGGTAACGCTTTCTCCATTACGGTTTCATATGTCGTATTTTTTTGGTGAGCTTCCCGGAAGAAGGGTTTGCTGCATGTAACCGGAAAGGGGTTGTTCTGTTGGCTGTATGCGCCATATACCACTGCGGGAATTTTACGATGCATGGCAGTTATTCTGTACAAGTGAGTGTCCAAAAAACACACTCACTTTTTTACTATAATAATACATAATCATTTTTTGCTTCGGAATAGGTAGCTGATAGTTACATTTATTGGGTAAACAAAATGATAACTCTTTTATTTTCAGTTTAATCACTCAATAGTCAATCTTCAATTAGACAAAATGCTAATGGTAATACAGCTTTGTTTATATACAGCACGTTTATGTTGTTTTCCCTTATTATCTTGAAACGCACTTAGAGCCACGGTGACAATGATTATAAATTAATGAAAATATTTAGGGCATTATTTCGAGATATACAAATGTCTTTAGATCATAATGTTCGTGCTTGTCTAACCAACCCAAACTATAATACCCATTGAATCAGAAATATCCGAGTGTTTTTAAAACATAACGCGATTGGATGTATGAAATGTTTTAAAGTAATTCATAAGTCTTTTATTAGATATTAAACGTAAACACAAACTGCCGAGTAGTAAAATTCATGGATTTAATATGCAAGTATTTGATAATTACATCTACATCTATATAAATACCCTGCAAGCCGCCTTGGGCATGTGGCAGGGGGAGTTAAGTGATTTTGTCGGTCAACACAACTAAATCTTAAGTAATTACTTAGCCTTTTATGAACTACATATTTTATATAAAGTTTTCCTTGCTTGAAGCCACTAAATTCATAAAAGAGCAGTTTGGATTATGCATTAACTCGTGATTAATTAGAGGTAAGGTACTATAGAGAGCGTTAAACTCTCTCTACACCGCTATTTGCATTTAACTCTGCTAGTTGACTGAACTACAAGCTTCCGTTGTTGATGTTGCAGATCACTCATGAAGAAAAGCATTTTATTTCCAAGCTCCATGACCACCCAAGGTAGCAAAGAGAACGTGCGATATCTTATGTCTTCCGGCAAGATAATCCCACTAAATTTCCTCGGTAACTTTGATCTAGTTTCTAGACTCCTATCTTCTAATGATTCCCAGCCGGCGTTTGAGAGCATCTCGGTATCACATAAAGGAGGCCATAACTTCGTGTAAGTCCGTAATAACGCTCCCTCTAGTTGGAAAAGAGATTAAGCGTTCTTTCATTTTATATCCTGCGTCATACATTTTCAAATATATCAACATTTGGCCCCTCTTGCGCTTTAAGTATTCTAGAAATGCTCCTTTCTTTTAATCATACCTCTTTGATAAATTGATGAACTCAGGAGGTGGCGTAGAGGAAAAGAGTAAAATTTTCGTTCATCAAATCTTAAAACGTTCTCTAGAATAATAAAACTAATAGATCAGCACTATAAAAACTGAGCAATAGGATTTTCTGATGAAATTACATGTGTGTTTATCAGAGGTGTGTTTCTCGGCGTGTTCCGAAGCATGCTGCTGTACTTAATGCATGCTTGTGGTGAGCCTTATTATCTCCACGTTTATCGTAATATTATCTAGTTTTCTTATATTCTGACTTCTTAAGGGAGAAACTTATTTTCCAGCCTCTAGTCTTGAGTGAAAGTATGCTTCGCGGAGAAAAAAGTTTGCTAAGCGCGTTCCTGCCTACCAAACAACTGAGGGTGAATCAAATCTAAATCTAATAATTACCATGCTATATCTCGTTTCACAATCTATCAAGTACCATTCCTATGTAACATTTATAGTCAGTCCGTAAAGTAGATACCCTTGTGATGACCAACAAGTCCATCACAACCTACCAGGAATTATGGAGAGGTTATGAAGCAAACTAGCTTAAATGAGCCATTGAATAGTTTTCCTGTGATTAATTCACTTAAAAATTTTAGAAAATGTCCATTTAAGTGCAGCAAAATGACCCAATGAAGAAAACTTTAATACCTTTCCATTACTAAGACAAGTGTTACTATACAGCATGTGAAATAACAATCATCGCTGTAGCTTTTACATTACACATCCATGGACAAGACCGAGAATATAAGATAGTATTGTTGTTAATAGCACCTCGCCAGTTTAAGTTACTTCGCTCATATGAGCTCTCACCGGGAATCGAACTCGAGGCCGCTTTCCTCAAAGACAAACGCGATACCCACTTGGCTTTCTATGAGCTCACGAAAAAAGGGACTGTATTTCTCTACACCACATGAAAGGAAAAACAAATTAAATCATGAACATGTGGTATCCGGTACAAGATTCCAGTAATTAAGCCAGATATCCACCTGAGTTCACAACACCAATTTCACCGAGAGCACCTGAGATAAAACGTCTTCCATCCCAACCGAGTGCGGGGAAATAAACGACCCATATCCTCGCGGTGTGCCACCGAATTCTTTCCCGCACAAATTTCCCTTTCACTCACGCCTCCGACACTCGCGATATTCTAATTTCCTGCCGTTTAAGAATCCCCTTCCTTCTCCTTTGGAAGCTCCATTAGCGCATCCATTTTTACGATCCTTCGCCCTTTTCGAGTATCTTTACTAATCTCTCGTTAAAAACTAAGGAAGAATAAAAGGAAGAGGAAATAAACTTGGAGGCGCGAGAGAGAGAAAAAACTCTCCCGTAGGCTATCCTTTATTCCCTCGAGACTTCGAACTCCCTCACTTATAGCGTTCCTTATTTCTTTCCCCCTCTTCCTCTCCCTTTCCACCCCCGTTCATTCCACTTTCTCCTTTTAAAAACTTCAAGAACACCGGCAAAACGTAATGATCCCCATATCTAATTAAATGATTCCCAGCCGTAGAGCCGCCGTTTCATTACCTTAAGCGCACCTCTCCAGGGATTAATAGCGCCCTCTTCCCTTGGCCGCCCTTCTCAAAACCCACGCCTTCCTCTTCGACCTATCTTTCACCCTTTCCTTCCTTAAACGCTCCAACAGAGGGAGGGAAAAAGTTCACTTTCTTGAATGGCCCATTATTATTTTCCCTCTTTTATTCAGCCCGGCTCTCATTATCCCTCAGTTGGGGCGGAAATCCCGTTCAAGATCCCTCGCTTAATATCGTTCCGTGAGTCCGCACGCGGACTAAGTAATTGCCTCGAAGAACCGTCTCCCTCTCGGTCCGTTTTTTCCCTGTAATGCGGAAAAGGCTCGAGATATTAAACGCTTCAGTGTTTTAATACTCGGCTTTTTTTCTCTCCCGAGTAGTTGGCGCTTGATACATACGTAGTGTGTGTTTTTTCTCCCTCCCACCCCGTGCGCCCGGAGGAAATCTGGGACGTGCCGAGTGTTCGGAAAATAAGCGGAGTAAATCTGGAAAGTTTCTTGGGAGAATTTCAGCCCTCTTACGCTTCTTGGCGTGTAAATTTCCCGGAATTGATCGAGGACCGCTTCCGGTCCGCGGGAGCGAGCTCGAGTGCTCGCTACGTCGGAGAACTTAATTCGAAATTGGCTAATAAAGACGAGGATGTGTGTTGGCCTGTTTCTGCGGCTTGGAAAGTATCGCGGAGAAACGGATTTATTATTCTGGGTTATACGCGATAATATTCTTGATGCGTGATTATGTCGGAGTCACTGAATGCCTGTTGTGTTTATTAATACTAATAATATAAGATTTTTAGCAAGGCTATATTGAAACCAGTCTCTCTTCTTCTAAACATCTAAATATCTTCTATCTTCTTTTATAAATTATGATTGTAAAGAGAGAGAGAATGAAGAACTGGCATAAAGAAAATATTATTAAGAAAAATGATCCGCTGCAGAGAAAACACACGCAAAACAAACATGAAGAATACTGACAGCAACAGCTAAAATATTCGAAAGAATTAATGAATGCGATCGGAAGAGGAAAAAGTGTTGGGTCCAAAATAGAAGAATCCACAGTTTTGGAGTATCCTCCTGTGGATCCCTTTTTATTTTCGTCTTCAGATGGCGACAAAATAATTGTGGGCCATTAAAATACGAAGCTGGGGCATGGTTTTCCAGGAAAGAAGTGGTTTTTAAATTTATGATATCTGTGGATGAGTAAAATAAGCACATAATTCAAGTAAGTCATTTAAAAGGAGTTACTGAATTTAAAGAAATTTGTGAAAACTACAGCTAATAGCTATCAAAAGTTTTCAATAAATATGAGGTTCCAAATATCGCTATATCTATTCTGTAAAATTTATTTTGAAGTTGCATATACACCCAGCTTATAAGTAACACTTCCCGCTTCATCTTCAAATCGGAAAGATGCTCGTAATATAGGTGTCCCAATTTTTATACATGCATGACCTCCATAGTAACTGCTGAAGAACTTCACAAATTTTGGGTACTATAGTCGGGCAAGAATGAGTAAAATGAAAATGTAAATTATCAATACCAATATCGCAAAAGATGTTGTTTATCCAAAGTATTAATTTTGACGTAGCATCTTCAAGGAACACAGAAGCGGCATATATTCTTAAGGGAATACTTCGATCGCGCTTTTTGCTATGAGACCAAAAGAAATCAACTTTAAATTAGCAAAAATTAAAAACTTCGAAATGGAGACATCACTATCTGCATATTTTCGAAAGAATTCACAATAAATACGGATAAATTTGAAGATTGACAACAATAGCGCAAAATTGCTCAGTAAATGGATATATAATCATAACATATAGTTCTTCAAAAAGAGAAACATTCTAGCATTTCTCTTTAAACCTTTTTCCCCCTTGAAGGAAGGTATTTCTCTTTAAAGTTTTCAGCCATCAGTAAATAACGAATTCTACTAAATTCTTTCTCTGCTAATCATCAGAATATTTTTAAAGGTTTACTCTAAAAACACATTATTCAGTACTACGCATTCCATCGCCCTTTCAAATTTCAATTAAAGCTTTAAGAGTCTACCAAAACCGCCGATAAATTCCCTATAGATCGACATATTGGCCAATTAATAATTCGCATCTAGGGTGAATCTTCGGGCTCAATTCAAATTTATAGAGTCGATTCAGCAAAGGCTAACTAACGAGAGATTGGTTAAAGGGCTTCATTGGATTCCAATCTAGGATGGCAATAGAAAAGCTCAAATTGGTCTTCATCAGAAATATAGATCAGAGAGATTTTCAACGGGAATTTGAATAATAATTGAACGCCGCATTACATCGGTAATCGGAATCGCTAAGTCCAAGTGAGGGCACAAAATTGCACTATATTATGGATTATTCTTACCCTATGGCAGTCATAGAACACGAAAGGGGCAGCTTAAAGCTCCATTAATGGTTCTCCAACTCACCTGAAACGAGAATAATGAGCGTTAATATATGCAATCATAATTATACACTTAGCTTACATATAACTGTAATGAATTTTACGAAATTATTTTATTAACTTATTACTAAGCCAGATTATACAAAATGTACCAATTTACACCTCTCTTAAATATTAGTAGCTAAAATTAGGGATTATCGGTAATTTGATGACAACAAAATCAAAGCACCATGTTCACTCCCCCTCAGTAAGCAACAACTATAATTGTGCGTTGCATATCATTATACACAGCCTTTTATTAACACTTTATACTAAATAGTAGTAATTAAAAATTATCAGCACTAATATGTAATTTAACTTCCAATTAAGTTATACTTTTATAATTAGCTTAAGTTATACTTTTAAAACAATTTGGAGAATAATTTTCTCATATTTCTCTTGCAACTACGTGCATCTATTTTCTGAGAAAGAACAGAGAATTTCCTTGGGTAGGCCATTCCAGTTCTGTCTAATCTCAATAAGTAAACAATTTTGTGAGAAATATATGTATATGGAGTAGAATGTTCAACATCGATCATATATCATTCAGAATATGAAAGAATCGCCTTCGTATAAATATGCTAAATATTCCCTCTTCATGGAGTGATTTGAAACTCGTGGTTTGCGGTATGTGTTGGGACAGCCAGGCCGAAAATTGATATCAAAACCAACGCATAACTTTCTGCGATTAATTATTCCCTTCATCGACCTCTAGTCGTTTACGGTTTCATCTGATACCGACCGAGGCCCTAAATCTTACCACCAAAATCACTCATCCTTATAACAGGATTTCGGCAAGCTTACCACGCTCACAGTCTCCATCCTCTCGTTACGTTTTCGGGTGCCCGTGCTCACAAGGTATCCATCGACCCGTCACCGTACAATAGACGCACACACGCATACGACCACTTAAGTCCATTGTTAGACAGACGTCAACATTCCGAGCATACATTCAAACCGCTCTCTCAAGTGCGCGCTGCCATTTTCCTCTCTTAACGGCTCAGTTCACCTCTGAATACGTTTTATCTACCGCCTGCTGCTCTTTTGGTCTGTTGCATAAGCTCAGTATGTCATATCGTTCCGTGATTAAATACCTTATGGACAGCGTTATCGCCATTTTTTATTCTTATTGTTATGAATCGCGTAAAAATGGACCGACAGTCCGGTGAAAACGGGAGCACTTATTACACCACAACGTATTTATGTATCTCCAGAACAAACTCATTAAAGGACTCTGCCTACTATGGAAGACGTAACGAAAAATTCTGAAAACTCCGCAGAGATCTTACGGTACGAACGAATCAATCTTTAGATTAGAAGCATGCCTAATATTTCGTTGGATACTTTCAACATACATAGATTAATAATCTTCCGTAGTCCTCAAGTTCAAGGAGTGGCCTCTACATCTCTTTATATGCGACTGCGAACAGCTATATTTGATAGCTATCTATAAAAATGTTTAAAATTTTGAAATTTAGAGTATCCCTAATTAATTGATGATTTTTGAGTCATCAGTTTTACTGGATAGTGCATATTTAGAATTAAGATACAGGAGACTGAAACAGCATAAAGATTAAGATTCATCTTAATGATTAACATAGTTGAATATTTCCTTGGGTATTCAATTTCTTGTGACAAATTCATTGAAAGATCCTCCGAGTTGAAGAGTTATAATCGGTGTGTGAGAAAGATTATTGGATGTCTCTGAAGAGAATTATATAAATCTGATGTGGCCTAGCTCAACTTTACGGAAGGGAGCTTTATTTATCTATCAAAAATCTTTTAAATTTCCACAAGTCATGAATTTATCAGCAACGGCTAGTTTCTTCCACAATTACAAGATCTCTACTGATAGACAAAAAAAATTCGTCACAAATAAATTCATTGTCCGTAGAAATTACAAAGTATTTCTATTTCTAGAATTATAAATGTATACAGATAATAAAGATAATCGTAACAATTAAAAATACGTCGATATCTTTCGTTATAAATAAGAGAAAAACGTGAACGGAATTTATGAGTCAACACCAAATATATACGTATGTATAAAAGACTTGTATCCGAGCTATATACATCTATGAATGAAAAAAATACTTGAAAATAAGATTTTAACTTGCTATACAACAGGAGAATGCGTAATCTCAACATAGCATAGATATGTAATGTGATTTCGTACGAGAAGAGAATGAAAGCGTTTGAAGACATAACATTTCAGTTGCCAATCGCACCTCATTTCAAATACAAATGAAAACACGAACAATTTCACTCGGTCACGAGTCGCAGAATAAACCGATTCCTACTGTTTTCCATTAACTTCATCGGCACTAATCCTCGTTTCCATGAAAATTGGACGTTAATTTTAATTCGCCAAAGTAAGTAAATAAAAGTTGCGCTCACATTCGGAAAATCTGCATTAAAACCTATTCCCGCCTTAAAAATCCACACCGTCGAGTATGTTTGTGGGACATGTGCATGGGCCTCTATGCGGACAGAACTACTTAATGTAAATTTATGTAAATACTCTCGGAGCTGGCGGTGTTATAATCGCGTAACGTTGTACTATTATTTGTCGCGAAAGTGTTACTCGAAATAACATTAAACTAATCTGCATTGTAGCTTAAGTCCTGCGGTGTGCGCGAAATACATCAAATACTCGATGAAAAAATAAACTTCTGGCATAGTGAAGCTATTTTTAGAGAGAGTTCATTCAAAGTAAATCCTAAAATAAATTTAATCGAACATTTGACAGAGCCTAAAAGTTTCGAGAGCCGAAAATATTTTACCATTTTACTTTAAATCATTTAAACCTATTTTCTTCTTTCATTAATTTTACTTTATATTGTGTTTCAGTATCAGGACATTAAAAATCACCAAAAGAGTAACTTTTAAAAGCCCAAAAAATGCAATTATCATTCATTTCTTGAGATAAGAGTCTCTTGAGGAAAAAACAATATCGAAAAATAGTTGAATAATGAAAATGATTCTTCTTCCAAAGACTGAGGAAATTGCATATTTTAGATTATAATTTAGGACCTCCTAACTCTTGTCTTATTAACTCCAATGAATACTTTGACCGCCAATTAAGTGCTTCGGCGTGTTTTCAGATAATAATTCAATAATGTAAATTATTATATCTGTTGGTTAGTAGGTGGTTGGTTGATAGTTTTGATAAAATTGTATTTATTGTGACTCATATCAAAAGATAAGTTCCAGCAAGAATTAAGTTTCTTCCTATTCAGTTATTAAGGCTTAGGATGGAAAATCAAACAAACTTGTAGGAAGAATCTATACCATTAAGCCGGACGTAATGGTGTAAGGGGTCATGGTTTGGACACCCCAGTCTTAAACAAACCAATATCTCAGAGGTCCGCGTTGTATTTACGTACCTGGCCTTGATATTAGAATAAGTGACACGTTTTATAAAGCACTAATGAGTTGAATTACCTTGAGTAAAGTTATGAACTTTGTTAAAAATGTTAATTATACGGACCGGCCATGACAATTCGACGAAATATTTCATGAAATTACATTATCAGAAATTTACCACAAGTCGAACGGAAAGCAAAAATGAATAAAGATGCGAAAAGGTCTATCTCAAACAGGATCAAAGCACCCTTTCCGAAATTGTAAACACTTCATATTTGATTGAATACAGGATAGAGTCCGTGCAGGAAAAAAGTGTTTGAGAAGTTTATGAGGAATTACTTCGGCTCCTTTCGATAAGATGCTATTACGGCTGTGTATATCGATAGCTTCAATGGAGCTTCGTCCGAGGGAAATGGCGCAAGAAAAATTGCGCTCCGAGAAGATCCATCCAATAAACAGTTGAGCCAAGGTTTCGTGAGAGAGGATTTTTATCACAAGAATTTTCGGCAAAGGGTCTATTCACATGCATAAGTCTCCTCTCAAAACATTCAGAAGGGCTTCTCAAGAAGCCCATTGAGGTAGATACTGAGCAAAATGATGGTAAATATCAATCCTTCTGGGTAGAAGAGAGATGTTAATATGGTAAACATTGATCAAAAGAGTGAAAATTAGCGTGAAAGCAAACTATGCCGAAGATCTCGATGCCAAAATGATTTAATAGTTAATGAGGGTTTGGCGACTAATGTAATAATGTTCTTTGTGAAAATTTGCAATGCTTCATTAAGATTGTGCTTGAAATTATCACATTCAAAATTACACCGTAATCCATGAAATTATCACCCAATTAAATAACACCATTTTACAGAGTTCCGTAATCATAATTACAATTACATTGAAATTGTGCTCTCTTCTGTTTTTGAAAATTTATGCTAAAGTGAAATGGAGAGAATCCGGGAAACTCGTTTCATTAAATTTGGACCGATGCGAAGCATATTTTCGACTCTGAACATGGAAATATGCCATTCTAAAATGAAATTTAATTCGTCTCGTGAAGCATTTTTGAATTTTGTGATAAAATAATGATATTAAAGATGACAATGATAATCAAGCAAATAGAATCTATGAGATAAGTTCATTTTGCAATCAACACGATCGCGATCACATTTACATAGTAAGTAAATGTAAATTTTTCATTTCAGTGAGTTGCAATGCGCTGTTAAATCATATAATAAAATTTCCTCTATTTTTGTGTAAGGGAATTCGTATTGCTGGATACCAAAATTTGGAACGGAATAAAACAACGGTTTCCAGTTTTGGTTCTCTCTGTTTTTTCCTCCGACTTTTTTTTCTGTTTTCGGTTCTATTCCGGCTTGATGCCCTGCTTAGGTATAAATCCCAACGGTAACGACTCACCAAAGATTTTCCATCCACGAAAGGTTAAGGCCATACTATCCCGATGATTAAATGCCCTGGTAATCAAGCACCACGATGCAAAACCTTTCATTTCAATCGCGCATTCAATTTAGTGTTCGTGATTTATCGCTTTAAGAAGTCAACTTCATCCGATATTAATTTTCAATTCCTCGGATCTCTTTTCCGACTCTCACCTTTCATCTCAGATGATCCACCACAAATTTCCTCCTTTTCCTCCTCCGCTACATTGTCTCCGGTTACATAACTCACGCTTTATCTATTCCACACACTCTCTTTCTCTCTCTCTCCATTCCCTTTCACATTGTCTCCCGCGTATTATCTTTCCCGCTCGAGAAATCGAGAGTCACCCATAAAACTATCTTCTCATACATTCTCCTTCGCTTTCGGCACTTTTCCTTTGTTCATCACAATCCCTTTCTCTTCTCCGCTCCATATACTTTCCAACGCTCTCAGTTCTTGGCAAATCCTTTTCTATCACCGCGAGTGCCTCGCTCCAAATTGTAGATAGAAATGCTTTCATAGAGAGTGCTAGAATTTGATTTAAAGTTACAGTTGCGTGAGTGCTGTGGTAGAGTTAGCAAATACATAACGAGAAAGTTATGATTAAAAAAAGCGCTGAAGCTCTATCTCTATCATTTAACGCTAGAGCTATAGATCTTCTATCATTTCATTTGGGAGAAAGAGATTAATAAAGCTCAAGTAAACGGGTGCATAGATAAGGGGTCCATGCGCTATGCATTTATCAAGGATCATACATCAAATCTTTCGGAACGATTCGGGAAAACTGTCAATCAAGTTAGAACTCCATGAGACTCTTATTAAATCATATCAGAAGTTCTCAAACTTAGGTAGGCTAAAGAACCCTTTGACTATTTTTTTTCGTTTTGCTGGCCACCAAAATGCTTTGTTTTCCCATAGATATCGAGATTTTATTAAACCTTCAACCTATATTAACTGCGAGTAGATACAATTAATTACGTGAAGTTTGGATTCAAATGCCACAATAAATGTGATTAGCTGTCGAGTAAATGAACATTACAGGAAATAGCAAGGTTGGACTCTGGATTGATTAGAAAAAACATCAATGCTCATGGACTTCTGCAAGTCCACTGACCCTAGGCTGAATATTTTTGATTTAGATCATCATTAGATCGAGGGGTCTAATTAATATGCACTTGGATGATCATTCCTAAATTCGGCACCCCACGTGAATAATACTTAATATATTTCTCAGAGGTAATCTTTAAAATCAACCAGACGGGAACCTTTCTTTAAACATGAAATAAATGGTTTCGCGTTATAATATAATACTATATCATTATTCTTCATGTAATATTTATGTTGATTTTTTCATACATAAAACTTCACTGATAAAATTAGAAGATGGTAGTTTGAGGATTCTTGGAGTGATAAGATATAGTCAAAGTACACGAAAGCATCCGAGACAATGCATTACAAATAACCTCTTGAAATCGCAATCGCCCCATGGCATTCATGCAGACAATTATGAGCGCCCTCTTACTGGACCGCAGTCTTTTCCTACGTCACGCTGTTCAACAGAGAAGTAATGCCCGCGTCACGGCGGAATTACTGCCGTAAATAACGAACGTTGGGAACGTGACTTCACCCATTCCTTCACCAATCGTAGTTCCTCCCTTTCGGATACTCGTTAATGGGAATCGGAAGGAAAGAGAAAGGGAATTCTCTCGGATCCTTCTTTTCCCCTTCTCGCACATCGTCTCCACTTTTGGCCCCTCGCGAATTTTCCTCTAGCTGCAGAATTCGCGACCCCTTTTATCTCGCCCTCGTTGGCTTCCTGCTAGACGGATTTTACCCGCTCTCCCCTTTGTGAGTTCCAAGACTGCCGCACCCTCTCCATTCTTCTTCGTGCACCTCTCTCTCGCTATCCATCTTTCTTCAACGTTCTCTCGTACGGGAGACCATCAAAGGCGACCTCGATTTAGTCTTTCGGACCGGCGGAGGAGATCTCTGCTTTAAAGGGTATATCCCGTGCGATCCTCATTCCACTTCCTCCTTACTCTCTATTATCCTAAGCTCAATCTCTATATGTCTTTAAATTTGTCTTCACGGCGGAAGAGGAGGAGTGAAATAAACTTTTTTATTCGAGGAAGACCAATCTTAGATGAGTTGATTTAAGCGAATTCTACAAACTCGAGGATACTCATTATTTATCATTATTTCCATGGTGTTCCATGAGAAATCAGTCTTTCTCAATTCTGTGTTGCTAATTTTAAATACCAACGGGCTTTTTACTTTAGTGAATTGACTTCATGGAATCTAATGTGTTTTAATAACGCTAATTACTCCACCTCCGCGGCCAGTGGTGGTTTTACTAGCGCTTCGATCCTACGGTCCTGGGTTCGAATATCGGATATTTCCAATTAGGGAATGGTTGTGTTCGTGATATTCGATAATTATTAAAATTGATATAATTGGGGCTTCCTGTTTCCATTATAGAATATAAAAAATATATAATTAAAGGTAGTAATAAGAATGAAAAAGCAATATACTAAATTTGGCAACACAAAGTTTAGAGAGATTGATTATTTACGAAACACGAAGGACATGGTGAGAGTCCCCAAGTTTGTAAATCGCTTTTATTTCCGCCTCTTTGATTGGTCTCTCTGCCCACGCCCTTAAAAAGCTTACAGAAATTTTGGAATAGCTGTTGATGCTAGATTGACACCCACGTCACATCTCCATTGATTGAGTTACGGACCAATATACATCCTTTGTTTCTAAGTAACTTCTCTAAATATAGTTCTGAGATAAAGTTTTAAGATGAGTTAAATTTGGTAAACGTTAAGTTTTAATAGTTATGCATTAAAATGCTCCCGAAATAGAGGCTCAAATTTCGCCTGCGGATTTGAATATTGAATAAATGTTGTTGAGCAAAAAGGATGAGCATGAGAAGTAAAAGATGTCTTACCAACTCGTAATCAAGTACTTGAGGCATAAATTAAACCACGTATATACCAATGATATCGTATAACATCTATATAAATAACGAAGATACGATTTTGATATATTAGAGGCAAAATTATGCTAACAAAAGGTGTGGTGAATTCATTTCCCCCAATGTTTAACTCAAAGAACGTAGGACGTATTCTTGGAACACCTTATCCACCATACCTATCCATCCCGTGCCCTTCACCATTTTACCATCTCTCTTTTCCCTACCTTTCCCTCACATCGTTTTTGCTCTCAGCCTAAGCTCCTCCATGCAAATCTTTATCTTTCCTCATTCCCTCCTCGAAATCTTTCCTCAGACTTCCTCCGCTAGACAGTTCTATCTTTTGGCCGTCCTACATCCAGCCACCTTCCTCAAGTCATTCTCTACCCTTGAGGACGAAGGGATTATCGGAGTCCGGATGACATGGCTGAAAAAACATCGCGATGTAAGTTCTAAGATATACAGTTTTCTCTTCTTGCTGGGCTTACGAAGGGAAAGGAACACTCTCTCTCTCTCTCTCTCTAATCTTGAGGATTTTTCCCTTATTTTCCTTCCGTCGGAGAGGCGGATAAGGGGACGAGAATGATAAAAAAAGTTCCCAAATTCTGAGGCCTTATTATCACCGGTCTATATGAAAACCTCGTTTCTGGATCGTGTTGCGGAGGTTTTAGAAAATCTTCTTGTTATCCAAGTGCAATTAAGGGGTCGTCTCAAGGGAGTAATTTTGGCGAAAATTGATTTACGTATAGCTAATTTGAAAGTGGAGATGCCTATTTGGAAAGGTAAACTTTTCTGGATTACCTACGTTGTGTCGACATGAGAAAAAGTTGTGGATAGATAAGGAATGATCGAGAAATAGAGATAAGGAAATGTGTTACAAGGAGATCGGTGGCTCACATCAGATGATGATCTAGTTATTGATTGTCCGAATAAACATTTAAAAATAACATTTCTCTAAATAAAAATTAAATAATTTAACTTTTTTTGCAATCGTTTATAAATCATAGAAACGATCTGTAACTAATGCGGCACAAGATCTCGATTTGTGAGTGACCATTCACTTTTAGGTAGTTTATTGCTTTTCCCAAAATGGTCTAGAAATGTCCTGCTTTCTTGTAGTTTCGGAAAGAAAATTAAGAGTACTTAAGCATCTCTATCGATAATATTGTCCTGGTCACGAAGATATTGCCTCCTGTCCTCTCTTTATATTGAATTAAAAGATTTGATATATGTAACCCAATGGTCTTGGCGTCTCAGAGGTTATGTATACTATGTATGAATTTTCGTAAAGTAAAACTGGACTTGATTTAATAAACTTAACGTTCGAGTTGCCTATACTTCAAGGAAATTCAAATTATCAATCAATATTATTTGGTGAAATAAATTCCATCTTCCAATTGAGATGATGGAAAATATTCTATTCTTGAAAAGTCTAAGTGAGATTCTAAGTGTAACAATTTAAACATTGAAATTCAACAGGAAACATCACTAGTACATAAGTAGTAGCAAGAGCATTTTCAATTTTGATCATTGTACAATGCCGAGAAATAGAAAAATATTGTGAAGCTCGTGCGTGTGAATTTGACCTTGATCTGTGTTGCCCTTGAAACACGTTCAGATCTGCAGCATTATATTTCTCCGTATTTCCGACAGCGCTCTTTTCTCGTTTATCCCATGGATACCCTCTACACACAAAATGAAACTCGGGTCTATAACTCATCTTGAAATTCTTAAAATAAAACCATAACCGAAAATGACACAATTTTACTTGTTTCGAAGTATCACAATATGAAATAATCAGTATTTCTCTTCCTTAAGCTTTCAAGTTAGCAATTTCCTAATAAAGTCATGAGTCACACTTCCGAATTTTCATTTAATTCTGCAGATCACTTTCTATTGCAAGCTTCAATAGCAAAATGACTCATTAGATTTCCAAATGAGCTCCTTTGACCAAAAAATATTTACCCAAATCTTTATAATAACAGCATCGGTTGGAGAAGTGAATTAAAAAATGAGAATAAAAATTTAATATCAAGGGATTGACAATCTAAAGGAAGAATCACCTAATTCAGTGCAATAGGACGAGTGAAATAGCCTTAAGAGTTAAAAAAAGAAATCTACAAAGTGAACAGAAGCGATCACTCTCAAGAATGAAATATTATTCTTATTTTCACCATGAAATGCCTTGCTATTAAACTAATAAGGAGCCAAATATAATACCAGTATTTTGCTTTAATGTACATAAGTTGGGTGCTCGTTGGACTTATGATGCTTAATAGGATTATTAAATCCTAGGATATAATTATGAGTATTATAATATTAATTATTACGATAGAGGAAGCAGTTACTGTTTTTTAAGTAACGTATAGGAGTTATTTCTGTGTTTTATCTTAAACTAGGTTAGGGATCATATACTTTTTTACTTATAAATAATCCAAAGCTCAGCAATCTACTTCAGCCTCTCTTAAGCTTTATTAATTTCGAAATTCACATTATCCTCTTCGGTATTTATCTCTTTACAAAATCATCCCCAAAACTGCTTACGGCCATAAATCTTCCCCTCTTAGTCTCTGAACTTTAGTTTTCTTTTTTTATTTTGATGCGAGAAAAGCCATTCAACATTTTGATCCTCTCCCCCTTCTTAAATAACCCAAGGGAAAAAACTCACGAAACAAAAAATTGCGATAAAGGAATGTTTCAGAAAAAAATGATATCACCTGACGCGATACAAACTATTTTGGACGCTGAGAGGACTCTTGCTCAAGGCAATACCTTGACACGCACCAGTACTTCCGCAAATCTCTTGTAGATGACTGATAAGGCATAGAATAGTCTAGATTGTAAAGGTAAGCAAAGTAATAAATTATATTCATCGGTGAAATGATCTCCACTATTACCTTATATTTCAAGTCAATCACATATTCAACTGTCATAATACTTTTAATTTATCATGGAATCTTTTTAAAGTAGAAGTATTGATGAGTAACGAAGGAAATTACATCAAATTGGGAAATCAGGTCATTATTTTCCTTCTTTGATTATAATACGCATTTTCTCAACTATGATCACATACGGAGTCAAAAAGTTATTAGTTAAGAGTTAATGTAACAACTTTTCGCGGAAAGTGAACTCGCCGAACGTTTTGTGCTATTCCTTCGTTAATTTCGAGAAAATCCCTAATTATTTCTTCTGAATGCCTTTATATTCTGTTCAGTGTCGTACATATCACATCATTCTGTAATCAAATCTAATTGTATAATTCTATAATCTTCATATAATTAATCTTAAAATCGGCATAATAACTAATCCTAAAAGATTAATAACTATGCAAATAATTCAGGTTATTGACAGCTGCTTCCAAAACATTCCATCTACAAATTCAAGCATAGCTACGTATATTCTCTTTATTAGCATATATGTACCCAGAGAAGAGCACAACACGAATTCAGAGTTTAGATCAATAAGGCGCACTTTATATTCAATCAAACTATAAAGGCTGTCCGATGTAATTGAAGATGCATCATCTTGCATGAGAATGAGTCCTTGGAAAAGATTTATGTTGGGTGGGGTTTAAGAGAGAAAAAAAATCCCGAATCTCGCCTACGAGAATTTCTTTCGTTTAATTGGAAAGCCATCAATCTTAATTCGCGGAGTGTAGACGGCGGATCACTACAGAGCCTATGCTTCCATAAAAGGGATGCCAAAAAAAACCGCAGCCGAAACTTAATATTTAAAATTTTGGTGGGCCCAAAGTTTTTCCTTCCCTTTCACTCCCCTACGGGTTTCTTCCTCCATCAGCTTCTCCCCTTGTTCCCTTCCATTTTTCTCCCACCAGCACGATCTTCATTCATCATTCACACGCCTTTCTTATACGCCCCTCTTCAAAACCGAGGCCCTCTCCCGAGCGATCACCGCAACTCCATAGCGAACCGAGGAATTCAAAAAACTCTCCACCACGTGTCTCTTTTCGCACGCTTTGGAGCACTGCTTCGTTGGCGACTAATTTTTCTCCCCAAAATCTCCGATACAAAGAAAGAACTTTGGCACTTATCCCTCCGCCCGTACTCCACTGTTTTCATTTTTCTGCGGAGTTCATTTAGGATCGGCTCTTTTTTCCACTCCCGCAAATATAAATCTCCAAAGTGGATAACCGTTTAGGAAATTGATTGAAGGGAATCATACTATATCCGAGCCTTTCAGTACTTCCGATAATATCTCTTTACTCTCTTATGTGATCAAATACTCCGGGCAGTTTTTCTACCTATTGGCGACTAAATCATCTACGGATCTTCCGCTTTAGATAAGGCTTATGCACATAGCATGCCCGTGAATAATTCAACGCCGGGAACTCTTCGGTGTTTATTTTTTTCAGATTGCGCGGAAATGCAGCGATATAAAAAATAAGAATTCATCGCTGTAATAAAATTAGAAGGAGCGATAAATTTTCGGTGGCGATAAACTGAGCTTATGTAATTTTCGGGCAGCGATCTTTAAAGAGCTTTGACGATCCTGTTATATTTCTGTATACAGTGGCTAAACTGAGCAGAGATTCAGAACTACAGCGAAATTATAAAAAATATGGTTTTTCCTCAATAGCTTCCTTTGCCAAAATAGACGTAGAAATAAAACGATAACATGGTCTTAAATATATTTATATTTGAAGTCGGCTCTTGATATTTTTGGCCAGTATGTGCTCGATATTTAAGTTCCAATTCATCTGTGTGTGTGTTTTCCCTTCAATTCATATTCCCACACAAAATGTCTACTTAAGGTGTACGCAGTATGGTTAGTCGCCTATTACTTTTTCCTACTCATTATTCTCGTGATAATTTTTGGAATTATCCATTTGTTTTTAGAACTTTTTATGACTTCTCTAAGGTGTTGAAGCGATTTATATTTTATTTTACTGCTTTTTCATTCTTCTCCGCCCCTTATCTGCGGGATTATTTCCTTATCGGCCTCAATATGCAAACGAGTTTTCTTCTTCCACAACCAAGCTTTAAATTTTAAATTAAATACTGTAAATATTGGGTCGACATGCGAGTTTAGATGAAAAGGATAACCTAAATGCGTTGCCTTATATGTAATGGGTGCATACTATAACAATGTAAATCTATTCTTATTGCTCATTAATTAGCAAACCATGCTAGACGCAGCGTATGTCTGGTTTCGTCTATCACGTGATCGCCAGCGATCATTATCATCGTCTCAACTTTTCTTGTTTCGCAAATTTGAGGACGCCCTTAATTAATGATTATTTAGATAATTAAGAGATAGGCCAGATTTTGATTGCGCTAATTTCATTCTCAGCCGTATCTCAGACGGTAACCCCGTAATCCTATTTAGGAGTCTGGAAAAAGTTTCTTCACCCTCGCTGTATATTTGCTCATTTCTTCTCTCGATGTACCACGCTCTCTTAATTATACAGATCCTCTGCATAAAAAGCGAGAGAAGGGGCTCTGAATTTCTTTAAAAAAATCTCGTTTGTCTCTGCCTTCCCTCGGAGCATTTCTCTCTAGACATCCACCCATTCCGAGCGTCCCTTGAACTCTAACGACCCCGTTCTTTCTTTTCCTCTCTTTTTCACCTTCATCTCGTCCTGTTTGGCGAAATAGACAAGGTGCTTGATATGGGGGATCCGCGCCTCCGTGAAAGTGGTGCGGATGAAGTGGTGGAGAATGCGGTCGAATGGCGGCTTTGCGGTCGCTCGTCCTCCGAGGACGTCTCCCCCAAAAGAAGGAAGAAGACATGCATATATATATGTACGAGAGGAAGTTGCTAGCATTATTATGCAAGCACTGTCGTAAAGAACCAAGATAAAACACTTAAATGAATTGACATTAGCGAGGAATAAGGTGCTAAATTTTTAATTAATAAGAGGATTTCCTTACTCGATGTGCAGCGAAAATTTTGAAAGGACCCTAGCCTTTAGGTCCTTAAATCGACTTCTACAACCATCTTAAAAGGGAAAGTCTTAGATAACTTTCATGGTAGATTTTTAACTTGATATATTCGACAATAATATTTCATCAACGAGATGACATCTTCAGAAACCTCACCTTCTGGTGAAAACTCATTTGAAGATGTCAACTCATTGATGGAACGTCGTATTAGGAATTTAGCGAAGAAGTTACTAAGCGTTTCCTTTTTATATGATTTCTGCAAGTCAAGGAGCCAAGATTGAACATATTTTTTTTACGATTTCCACTTTTATCGTTGGGTAGTTTCGTGACAGGAAATCAAACCGAAAATGAAGAAAGAGACACTATTTCAGTCTGAGTGAAAACAGAATTCGAACCGGAAAAGTTTAAAATCTTGGACTCAAACCGAAACCGACGACTGTTGTACATTCCGTTTCAGTTTTGATTGCAACAATGCACCTTACAATTAAATCTCAGGAAAATTTAATGAATATCTATAACTTGTACTGGGCTGGCCTCAATCCCTGGGTTACTTCAGGAGGTATGTTCAGAATTTCGTTACCTTATCACATTCTTAAGCGAAGTCCTGCGTAACGATTCTCAAATAATGCGGGAGGCTCTCGAAAGAATTTCCTTAAAATTGATGCAATGTACCATAATGGAAAGAGCTGATTTGGAACGTGTGATCGAACACATGATTGGATCGAAATCTCATATTTTCTAGAGGCTTCGCAATGGGATCTATACAACATAAAAAGAACAAGTCAATGACGATTGCAGTTTATGGTGCGACTTTATATCCTATTTACATAGGAGAAGAGGCTATATATAACTGATAAGACGAGGGGGTGGTATAAAGAGGTTACTGGAATACCCGAGTTGGAGAATAATGGAGGCTTGGAACAGGACTCTTTCAGGAGGAAAGCCGCCAACGTGGAGATGACAATGCTCCGTCGTTAACTCCCTCATTCGCGCGAAATCGGGTGTTTTCGCTGCAAAAGAAGATGAAGGGAGTCCCGACTAATTTGGCTGGATTAGCCTTTCAAGGAGATAGACAAGGAGATCCGCTATTATTGGCTCGGAGTGAGGATTTTCATCCAGTATTCCGCCCTCGGATAGAACGGAAATAACACAGGGTTATAAATTGCTGCTTTTTTCATCAGCTCTTTTCCTAGTTTAAGTAGAACACCTCATTACAAGGATGTTGATTCTAGAATCAAAAAGCGACGCTAGCGGAAAAGAATAGAAAGGCTTCTATCGGTTTCTTTATGAAAGTGTTAATCTCAAGTGATGAATGCAGATCAATATAAATAAGTATAGCAGCGTTTATACTCTTGCCGTGCATTTATCCAGAATCTTCGTTCACACACACACGTTAAATTTTATTCAAATATGTTACATCATCACTTGAAACATATACTTCTCATTCGAAGGAAATGTTAAACGGAAATGTGATTAACAAATGAACCACTAAAGGCACTACATATTGTATAACATTTCACTATTGCTAAATTTATCACCAATGCAATGGTATAATTTTAATTGATGTTTTCGTATTTAATTACTTTGTGAAATTTTCATTTATAATGATCATACATATTATATGCATTAATTATATAGTGATGCAGCTTTACATGTTATTTTAGAAATTATTCTTAATATTAGAAGCAAACAATATTTTACAGAACATAATATTTTATATTTATGTACAAATTAACATTGCAGAAGTAATTTAATGCTAGCTTATAAAGGTGGTAACTATTACTATGTCCCCATTTTAAGAGGTGTAACAATACATCACACAACTTTAATTCAGAGGCAATTCGAACCCGCGATATTCTCGCAAATCTATGTAGAGAACTTCAACTGTCATTAACACTGTTAGGCACGCAAGCACTCAGAATCTATAGAATAATGTAAATCCAATCATCCTCCTCCTACTATATAGAAAAATTCAATTAGGGAAATAGGCGTGATGAGCATCTAGTTCTAAAAGCACGGAAATTGCCCTTTAATATTATAACACTTAAAATTTCGCACGTTCTCATAGCACACCGGATGCGATACAGAACTGCTTGAAAACAAAATGGAGTTATCTAACCTCTCCACAAGGAAGCGGCGGGAGATAAGGAAAAAGGAAAGAAGAGAATGGGAAAACGGAAAGGGAGAGGAAGGAGACAAGATCGAGATGAAGGGAAGAGAGAAAAGGGGACGGTAAGCTTTGAGGCGGGAGACGGTGTGTAAAATGAGGGAAAATCCGAAGAAAAGAGGGGATAGAGAGAGAAGAGATGAAGAAGACGGGGAAGAAGAATCTCGGAGACACGTACTGAACAGGGAGTGACGTAGGAGTGAAAAGGCAGGGAGGGATTTTCGACAGGATAGTTTAAAAGGATTGGAAAGAATGGAAAGGAGGAGAGAATAAATACTAAATGTGCGAGAGGAGCGGCGGGTAAGTTTATTGGCGGGATGGCTGGAAGATGGCAGATGGAATTGAAATCGGTTGTGATGCAAATACCGAAGAGATTTCGGAAAGGGATACGAATGAGATTGAGCGATTGGTTCGGAGAGTGGGAACGCGCTGTGGTTGAATGGCAGAGACGGGAAAAGTTCGGAAGCGAATAAAAAATATAGATTGGGGAGATAATGGAAAAGGTGAGGATGAAAAGGATGACCAAATGTTTTCCCTTCGCCACGGGAATGATCAAAGGCAAAACTTTTCGTCGCGTCGAGATTTACGTATTTGGATATATATTTAAATATATATACATGTATACGGATGTATTATTAGCATTTCCATTGTGCTCGGAAGTTTTATTCAAGCAGGTTTTCTTGGTAGTTTAAATGCATGGGGATTTTCATCAAGATTTCCATTCAAACAGGTTTAGTCGTACAGGTAGAAATAGACCCACTCAACGAGTTGGAAAAAAACAACCTTAAAGCAAATTTCGGTCAGTAAAGAATCCATGATTGAAGCTTAAAATCACACTGAATATTTACATTGCACTAAAAATCAATATGGAATATTTCAGTCATAATGATTTTAAGCAGTAAGTATTGAAATATTTTTCCCATTACTTGTAAAGCTACGGTGATATTCTTATTTTATTGTTAAATAAAAGGTAAATGTTTGTGATTCATACATCTAACTTGCAGGTATCAAGAGCAACTGATCGCGATATCCTAAATGTTATATTTATCATAAAAAATTACATGAATGAATTATAAAAGTTCATGAATGACAATTATTTACGAATGAATTATTGCAAAAAAATAAAGCCTTAACACACGATATCTTTACTATTTTCTACAAGAAATCAATATAATTCCGATCGAATAAATCCATTTCTACCGCATTCAGTCATTGATAAAGAAACACGAAGAACTAAAAATATTTAGTTACAATAACTTAAATGCTTGACCTTTCATCCGATGTTTTCCATTTAAAAATATGAATTTGTACTCATAAATGCTAAATCGTCATGTCTGCTGTGGACCTCAAAGTAAGCATAATTTAATACTTGCATAATTTGAATGATAAAATGATTTTGTGCGAATAATAATGATACCAGTTAAAGAGATTCCACTTTATGTCCCTTTGTCAAGGTTACCCCAAAAGGATTTAAAAATATCCGAAGGATGCAACCTTTGAATCACCTCATGCACTGAACTTCTGACCTCTTCTAAACTGCGCATGACTAGTTCCTTATCGATCTACTCATAAGAAAACAAATTCTTTGAAATATTATCGAAACAAAGTCCGCGAAACAATGTCGTAAAAAAGCCGTGCCTGGAAAATTCGAAAAAAGTACAGCAATCTCCCATAAGTGCTCTGAAGGTGAAGCTGAGAAATGCAGTGACATTTTTTTGAAAAGCAAAGATTTACTCCGAGCCGCGTGAGAGAGCCGAGAAGGCTGCTTGAAACTGACTCCCGTTGTGAATGTAATTGAGCAACGTGAAGGTTAGAATGTGCATTTTATCGAAAATTAGGTAAGGGAACGGAGCGTTTTAGAGGGGGTGCTGGAGTTTTAAAATGTCTGGAACAGTTATGAAAAAATGGAGAAAATGAGATAGTGAACGGGAGCTGTATGGAACAGGCAATCTAGATAAGGGAGAGAAATTGAGTGGAGGTTGATGATCGATGGAAAGATAGGACCAATATGGATCGGAATGAGATTTCGCAGTTAAAAATAAATCGCAATTTAAATTTAATTAGAGGGACGGAAGTACGCTGGATAGGACATTGTCATTGGAGCGTAAAAATGGAAAGATAAGGTAGGATATCATTTTTAATAAAAACTTTATGTCCAAAGCATTTGCCATTTTTCCTTATTTTATTTTAATCTCACATGTTATTACTTCAAAACTAGTAAAAAGGCGTGCGGAATTAAATGTACTAGGTGCCCGTAATATACTATTTACTTAAATTTCCGAAGTAAATGAAAGAAAATTCGTTCGTTGCTCCACATTTCACATCCATGTCTGAGACATTCTAAAATGAAAAGGGTAAAATGAAAAGGGTTTTGAGAAATTAAAAGCGCTTTTAGTGATTAAGAGGGTTTTGTGATTTTAAATATGGCATATTAATAATTAGCAAGTAATACTGAATTTATTTGTGTAAAATATTTTAAAATGTGTGTTTTTAAATATTTATGTAATAACTCTGTAGCTTGTAAAACTTTAGAAGCTTACAATTATAGTGATAATGTAGTAATTTTTTTATTTTTATAATTTCGTTATTATATAGCATTTTATGACGTAATGCCTTAGAGAGGAAGCTAAGGATTATTATGGATTACAAAAACGTGAAATTCTGTGATGATATATATTACTGGTTGGGCTTTGATATAAAACACGAAAATACAGAACATAGTGATGGTTTCTTGATCTGCCTATGCTATTAATTTACAACTTTGTTAAATCGTTAATACGAAAACAAAATACGTAAATTGATAACTTTTTAATGTTGTAAATGGTGAAAGTTAAAAAAAGGGCTTCTACGGCGTATACTAGTCAAAAACGTTTGAACTTACGACTTCGTGAAATAAGTTACGAAACTTGTGTAAAATGGAGAAGACGACGCGGAAATAAATTATAACAATTTTAAGCAGAATACTTGCGACTGAAACGAAATTTAAATTTAAGATAAACACGTCTGTGGTGGACATTAGCGAAAGGGGAAGAATCGAAAGAGAGGGGACAGAAAGAAAAACAGAGGAGAGGAAAGACTAATATGTACCAACTTTACAGAAAGAATACCGAAAAACTTTGTGTTTCCCTCATACATTTTACCCAAAAAGTGGTTAATTAAAAAGAAGGGGTTGATTTTTTTTATCTAAATTAAAAAATCTAATCATTAAGTCAAATTCTGTACTTTCAGGCGTAGTGGTTAAGTTGTTCGCCTGCTGCGTAGAAGGCTGAGGTTCAATCTTCAGCAATAAATTTTATCCGTCAGCTTTTTCCTAGGATTTTTGGCCACAGGATGACTCTGATAGCAAATAATAAAATAGTTCGTAGGAGAGTAGTGATAGCCAAACTATCATAAGTTCCTGCTCTTGAACCTAAGTATGTGCAGACTTAACATACTAACTCATAAACGCGTAAATATATTAAGAAACTGTCAGTTTTAACTAATTATCTCTAGCTATTATTGTATTCAATAAAGGGTAAACGAGAATTTATAACATTCACAGGAAAATTAACCTCCTAAAGCTGGAATAGTAATAGATCCACGGCCTGGTCCTTCTGAGTTATTCCATGAATCTATCCAATTAACATTTTTTCACCAAAAATCCGTCTCTTCCACCAATTTCAGTACTTTCTCACTCAAATCTTCCACCTTCCAACGCATTTTTATGCAAACTATTCCTTCTAATCCGCCGCTTGTTCCTCCTTTCCTCCTTTCCTCTCTTTCTCACGCTATTCCACTTAGTTGTGTATGTATTGTTTTACATTTTTCCCGTTGTCCTAACGATAAGGTAGTATCCTTAAAATCTGCGACGTTCGTCATATGCTCTATGGATTCAATAAGTGAATCAAGAAATATACAAAATTCCACAAATGCAATACGGACAGAGTTCTCTCTTTTAAGACTTTAACTCTGCCTCTATTGCATTTGTGAAATTTGGCTCGGTTCTTGATTAAACCATTATGTTAACGATAAGATTCGACCGAGTATAGCTGGAAATATCATGAATAGTAATGCATATTTAAAAAATGTTTTATGTGTAACGAGTGTATTAGAAATATTATAGATATTTTAACGTTGGCAATTTGTTTTCATTCTGCACGAAAGCATATAAGTGTTAAATTGAAAGAAAATTTTAAGACAATTATTTTGTCTCTCTTTACCTAAATCTTTTCTAAACCTTTTCCTAAGACACTTTAAAGCGAGAAAGAAAATATTGGATGACGTAATGCTGTCCAAATCCATGAATATCTTGTGATACTGAGCGTAATTTCTCAGAGAGAGAAAAGCAATGGATAAAGTAGGATGGAGAGTATGCTATTTAATCACGAGCGCACGGAGAACTGCAAGGAGAAAGACAAGTAAAAGAGGAAGCAGTACTCTGACAGAGACTGGAGATGAAGGAAAAGGGAAATCGGAAGATGTTAGGAAAGTGGGTAATGCATGGGAGTAGAATAATTCATTGGGTGACGTAGAAGAGAGAGGAGGGCCGAGTTGTAGGGCAAACAAAAGGAAGAGAGAGAGAAGAGATTTAGGAAGGCTGGGATATTGGAAAAGGGAAATGCGAATGGAAAAATGTAGGGGTTTGCGATGGGAAGAAAGCGAAAGGGATGTGAGAGATCTAAGAAAATAAAGGCTAAACTCGGCAGTTTTACTGGACAGAGAAATAAGCAGGAGGGTACGTTATTGGCACGCAAGAGAAATAAACACCAAAATAAGATTTAAACATCTATTTTACATTTTCAACTGAGACTCCCCATCTCAAATAATATAAGCAGTTGAAAATGGGCGAGAGAGGCTGAGAATGAGCTGAGTTAGTGTGGTGAATTAGCAGTATTTAAGCAATATTCGAAGCTTAAATAATTAAAGAGAGCAAATATAAGATACATGGATGTGTATGAAGTGAAACAGTGTGCAAGGATAGCAATAGTATTGGAGGAATATCGCAAAGAAAGGAAAGCAAGTAACGTGTGTATTCCAAAATGATATAGTTTGATTGATGTATATGAATGTTTATTATAAATATTTGCAATGTCATAAAGAAGCTAAGTGGTATTAGGAAATACATTCCACAATTGATTTATATATCTGCAACGCTTAACCGCTCTTTTACAATTATTTTCTTTAAGTATAAGTGAGATTAATTGTAATAGCTGCAATTAAATTCACCACAGCAATATAAATCCTCATGGAAAATATTCACAATCTTGCATGGGTTTCTGATGTACCTTCTTGCTTGTAAGGATCCTTGATGTATGTCTTTGTTTACAGTTGCATTCCCTTGGTTTCCTTAGTCCACACACAAGCTTTCACTCCTCTCTCATTTCGCAATCGGTATTTCGGCTAAATATATATCGTAATAGTAAACCCGACCATCTATTGCGCCACTGAAAGGCCTGGAGGAAGAATTTAGTAAATATTATTAAAATCAGAAATAATTCCCTTCCCTTTTATGTTACTGAATGAGTGCAGGAGATATGTTTAGGTTTAAATCGCTGCACTTGATTGTGTATCCTGTCCGAAAAAATAAGAATCCGTAAGCGAGGGAAAAACTTGATAATTTCCTAAGAGACATGCAAAACGATATAAATCAGAAGTTTCTCATAAGGGAAAAGCTCTGTGTCCGTATGAAATATTGGCTCCTATCCATAAAGAGTCCGGTGTTGATTTATAGGGGTAGGAAAAATGTAGTTCTTCGGTAAATGTCGTATCTTCGGGAGCTTAAATCATACCTAAGGCTAAGAGAGGTATTCTATACTTGGTAAGATTATCTTTAAAGAATCCTTTAAAGAGAGAGAATAACTAAATTGAGGGAAGAGTATTTATTTCTCATAAGGAATTTAAAAGGCATAACTATCAATATAAAATGAATAAATTTGTATTTTTGAGTATCCGTCTTATTGGTGCATCTATTGTGATTGCTTAACAGTGGATATTACTTGTTATCCATCTGATATCTCATCTAGAAGCGAAACATGGAATATTGCCATCATTGATAAAGCAAAATTTACTAATTTGGATAATTCTTTCACAGTATTAGCCTCAAGACCACATTCCAGGTAGATCTGTAGTTGTCTTATCCTACTTTGTTTGCATCTGTAATCAAATACAAAATTTCAACCACACGTAATGAATTGCGTGAATATTCAACAGAAAAATTATCCATAACTACTGCAAAATCATTAGAAAGAGTTTTAATACAATTTAAAACTTATACGTGGTTTTTTACGACTATCACGAAACGTTAAAAGAAGAATCGCCTTGCTTGAAAATATAATGAGTTACGTAGAAATTAATGAATATCAAAATTATGCACGCATGAGATCGTCTGGAAATTAGTTCATTATGAAATTTAGTAATTTTATAGGAGAGAATGTAGTCATACAGAGAGATACATCACAGAAGTTCACCCTCTCAGTTCCTCCGGTCGAAAGTCGAAATTCGGGAAGTGGGATCCGTTGCCAAAACACTCCACCCGAGCGCCACGGAAACTAAGAAAGCTTCTCCGAAGTTAAGGAAAGGAGACAAGCAATTAATTCACGACTCCCTCGCTTATTAGTCTCCTTGTGCCTCCGCTATGAGTTATTTCCTCACGAAAATCTTACACTATCCGATTGTCACGGAACTCGGTCACTTAGTCCTCAAGCTGATTGGCAAAACGCTCAGACAGAGAAACCGTCATTATATTTGTACTTTGCCACGGGACTTTCCGTTGAATTCTTTCCGCGACGAAAAATCGGTCAATAGGTTCTTTTCGTTAATTGGGGTGAAAGGACGAAGAAACTACGGGCTCATATTTCCGGAAAGTGGGTTGCAAAATAAAAATCGTAGAATATTTCCGTGGGGCGAATGAGAGGTTTAGCGGGGAGAGCGCTCGTGTAGCGCACGCCTCGGCTGGGAAATATAAAAGTGGTTGCGTATTGAGTTGAAGAGAGGGTGCTTGGGGAAGCGATGGGAAGGAATCGAGAAACACCAGTCGATCACGGCGTCATTCTTTCCAAGGACTTGCAGGGTTACGACTACGGATGAGGGGACGATTTTTCTGCAGCTGCGCCTGAAATTGAAACGGGATTCCGGATGGTCCCGCGCAGTGGAAAAGTTTTATTGGGGCGTGGGTTCATCTCGGAATGATGCGCACAAGTTCTCTGCGATATTAGTGGATATGCCCTTGGGAATTCCTCGTCGTTTGGTTAAATATCAGCGTTTTACTGTTTCAAAGTATACGCGCGTTCTAGGAATAAATCTCTTGACAAAGTGAACGTTTATTCAAGTGAGTATATGTCCGTGCCCCTGGGCTTTTAGTAATAGCAGGCTTTACTTCCTTTACTTTAATTCCTTTTTAATTAAAATGCATATTTGAGTTCTGGGTATAAGTGTGCTTAAAACAGCATTCAACCAATTGGAGCAACTTTCATGCATTGAATCTAGTAGTGGGATTCAAAAATGTATGGAACAGGTTCTTATCTCACACGAGTATGCAACCACTCACTGCTATTAAAGTATTTTTTCCCTAATTATTATAATTTCAAAATTTTTTTACGAAGCTTGAAGATGAAATGAGAATGAAGTATTTCACTATCCAACAAAAAGCTATATTTCCTTTGTAAGAAGCTGATTGTAGTGACTCCAAATATATAGCTCTACTATCACCTTATCTGATAACTTTAGGAACCGGTTCGGCGAACTCGGGAAATTCTAAGAAACAACACGTACAAACCGGTACAAACCATTATAATCTCTAATTAAACCCTTAAAAATATGATACTTAGCATTTTCATAGCATAGCATGGTAGTGTTTCTAAATATATAGAGCTAATAAAATAATAAAACAGAGATGATTCACGTACTATAGAAAATGTAATACTTCAATGAATGATCACATTTCTTCTTCTTTAATATTCTTAAGGAAGGCTCCGCTCTTACGAATATGCATTTGAGAACCAGAAAAGCATTTATAATTGCAGAAACATGATAACTTTTCAATCATTATTATTTTCCTACATTTATCAGTACGACGAATCGCATATTTACTTAATTAAATTTTCAATATGTAATTATCATAATTTAAATAAACTTAGCTCCTCTCTTTTAATTTAATAAAATTTAATTCTTCCAATTTCCAACCAACTTAATCACAACGATAGGAAAAACTGCATTATTATACTTCTAAAATTTTGTTGAGGTAGCTTTTCTCAGACTTAATAGAATTATAGTGATAATATCTTTTATTCAAACCTAATCAATAATACATCCATGATGGAATGCGAAATCGCAACATTTATTCAAGCAATGTTTAAGAGCGAACGATGACTGGGAAAGGAAACAAATGAAAAGCAGCGCGCGATGGAGAAAGGCGTGGGATTTTTCCTTCGATACAGAAAATATGGTGGCGCTGAAAGGAGAGTGTTTTCGAAGCTGCTAGTAGAATAATGAAGACCACCAAAGGGATCTGAGTGGTGATGCTTTACTGTTTTCCTGCCGTGGTATACGAGAGTGGAAATAGTAAATAGAAGTCGGGTGAAGGCTTACAGGGAGTCCCACGAGTGGAGATGAAAGAGATTCAAGAAAGGGAATGGATAATATAGACGGCTGAGAGATTTAAAAGGTGAAAGAGAGTTATCTCGAAAAGATAAGGGGACTGGAATGCGTATAAAAATTTTACAATACTCTGGAGTGACGCTGAGGATGTTACAATGATTGAATTACGCTTTATCGGTCAATTAGTCCACAATATGCAAATAGATAAATGTATTCCAGCTCATTATACAGCAGCATAAATTTGAATTCACTTTCTAAAGTTGATACATCGAGCCTCCCCTCAGTATGCTACTGTATTGAAATCAATTGAAATTGCTCAGGAGGATAAGCTGATTAACAACGTTTTACCACCTTAAATTTATACGGGACTATTTTTAATGGATCGAAAGAGAAATGATGGTTTATGCACATTGGTTTTCATTCTGTTTATAGTCCGTTGATTATTGAAGCATAAGTGCACAGACTCACAGTCTCACTTTATTCGTAAAAACATCGTAACAGAATCATTATAATATAATTTCAATAAGTATCAAAAATATGGCTGAATTGGGTGCCAGTCATTTTTGGATAATTAAGCAATTCGCAGCTTCTTATCAGAATTCTTAGCAGAAGATTGTATGAACTGAATTTCAGCCGACATGATATTTATTTTTATTCTGAATTTCATGGAATGATGAATAGGGATTACTAAGAATCTCTGATTCCTCATTAAGTTATTCCTTGAAATCTAATTTTCACCCTGAAGTTGGTAACTTCTGCTTGAATCAAGCATACCTTGCAGTTTTGCAACTTTTCACTGGAAGTTCGATACCTGAGCATCATATAAATGAGTCAAAACAATATAAATATACATAATAGGCAGTGTATTGGTATTTGGGATCCTATAACATCAGATGTAAGAAGACAGGATGAAATTTATCTCCTGGAAATTGGATCATGTTCAATTACTTTGTAATGCATTTGGCTTTTGCTTAGTTACTAAGCAGTATCTAGTTTCAGGGGATCTTGGTAAAAAATTGATGCCTTTCTCCTTATTTCTTACATATGAAAGTAGAATCATTCATCCTGAGTTTTTTTCCAGTCCTAAGATACACTAAAATATTCCTACACCATTAATGTCAGAGACTTGAAAAGTTACTTTAAGGGCTTCTCAGTACATTTAATCTTCCTTAACCCTTTCTTCCTAAAACCGATTTAATTAAAACTTAAAGATTTGTTTTAAAAGCTAAATTTCGATCAGCTTGATAATATTTTCCTTTTAAATAAAGTTGTGTCTTCGTTCATGAAACATTGTTGTTTACTTTAGTTTTAGTTTGGTTTACTTTAGTTTATGTACTATAGTTTTCGAATTTTATATGAACTGATTAAAATTTCGCTTCTAGGAATTAGATAAGTAAAAGATAGGCCTTAAAGTCGTTCCAATGAAGAAACATTATCGTCAAAAGAGCCAATTTTTATAGTTTTACATAATAAGACTTATTATTTTAGAAAATTTTGGCATGTTTTGCCATAATGAAATTTAGATTTCGTTGTATTACATGATAGCTTAATTGATTTAGATAAGGATACCTCATTGCGTGATACATTACAACGACTTTAATTTTAATCAAAATTAATCTGCGGTGGCATACTACCTGCGCATATTTTAGAACGCTAAATTACACAAGGTAGATTCTGTCGGTATTAATTGCATACCGACGAAGTTAGGTGGTCCATTTCGCAAATTTCAGGTGTAATGTGCCTTCCGACAATCAAGATATGAGTTGGGAGTTACGGCCTACCAAAAGCCATCCATTCTCTCTCCTTCTAATCATCCCTTACTAATGCCCCAACTTCTCACTGGTCAAGGTCTTTTCAACTCGGAAAATCTTTGTTCCTTCTCAACTAAATGCATTAAAGCCCTCGGTATGAGAGGCATAACTTGAGAGAAGTAATCGTTTGTTCGTTTTATCCCACATCAAATCGCGCTCTGTTTCTCCCGATCCCAATTTTTCCCGAGGAAAACTTCCGAACTGCAGTTCCGACCGAACTTAACCTAAGGAATGCATTCATTCTCCCTACTAACCCATTTTCGATAAGATCAAACTTTTAAAATATTGAACGTTCACATTACAGCCGGCAACGCCCGGGCACTGCCGATATGCTTATCGAGGATGGAAAAACTTCGTTGAGCTATAGGAGAAGGGGCTCCCGGATCAGCCATCACTTCAAATCTCTTTCCCCTTAAAGTTCGTTCCACATTCTTGATTTCGACCTGTACCGTTCCCCGTGTACGACGGCTATACGAAGATAGGCGAGAGACTTGCTGTCTGTAAGCCGCATGCGGTCTTTTTCAGATGTTCACTACGGTCTTTTCTTCACTGCGGAATACAAAGGCTCCTATTTAAATAGTTTTGTTTCTCAAGCTTCTGTATATACGGAAGTACGACCGACCGAATTACGACCGTAAGACGTTACGCCTAAAACTGCATCAGAACTAAAACATTAAACTAAGAAAATCAATTATCAATTTTTCCGAAATATCAATAATTGATTTTTCCGGAATGTAACATGAACCCAAAATATTAAATTCTAAAACCTGAACCGAAATCAAAACCGTTATTTATCATTTTACCGCATTATTTATCATGATCCGCATTTTACGTAAGTGAAATTGGTAGAATGTTTACTAGCTTAAACATATTTGACTATGACTAGTAAATGACCATTAATTATTTGAATTCTAAATTCTAGTGTAATTCAATGTAAACGAAAAAGGATAGAGGCAATAAGATACCTTTCAGAAGCTTTGTTAGCTTTCGCGAGTAAAAAAGATTATCGTAAAGATAACAAAATCTTTCACTCCGCATTTTGAATATTAAAAAAGTGAAAGTTTCCATTGAAGGCCGCGCCAAATGCGATGAATTTGACATGACTGATGACATGTGTAACCTTGTGAAACAGAATACACACGCGAAAAACGACGTCGAATGGCAAGGAGAATATTTCCGTGCATAATTACAAGGATAATGTGAAATATTAACTTCGTAAAAATGTTGAACATTATGATCGGAATGATGTCGGATGGAACTGAAAAACGATTAAAAATCAAAGCGCTTCATCTATGCGCAATAGTCTGTTTGGCATAGAGTGAGAGAAACAAAATCTTAGTGTGGATAAATGACTCATGGAAAATTATAAATGCCGAGTAATTGAGGAAAAATTATCTCTCGCAACAAAACAACTCGATTATTCTAGAGAGATTATTTTGGGAAACTGAATCGATGATTTCTCGGTTTTCCCGCATTATTTCACTTGTTTTCAGTTCTTTCCTTACTTTTTGCTTCTTGCACTCTACCATTATTCTCGCCACTAACAATATCTCGAACATTTTAAATTTTTTTATGAACTCCTGCAATACTCTTGAGCTATCAACGCTTACTATCATAATATTTCTAGGTGTTATCATTAATATCATCACGGTCTAATCAATTGACATTAGACTATTTTCTCTAAGAAATAGAATTATTCGTATACATCCTATCTCTTAGAACTGATGCAATATCTCATGATCCCATGGAAAAGGAAAGGTTAAAGCAAAATAAAACTCCGTGTTGTAATTAGTGAGAAGTCGAAAAAATTTCTACTATTCTTCTACTAAAAAATTCTTCTTCATTACTATGCTTATAACCATTCTTCTACTATACTTCTACTAAAAAAAACTTCTACTTTCCTTTTCTTGAATTTCCAACTCGGTAAAGTCTTCCGCAATCGATTGTATTCATTATTTCATAACAACTAAGTTTTTCATGTATTATTTAAAAAAGCAGATCTAATGTCATTTTATGGTGCCCTCTTACTTTCTTTAACGATGAAAAATCATTTCCAACTTTTTACACGGTATAATTTTACAATTAGAATGGTGTTCTTATTCATATATAGTATTTTGCAATTAGAAATTGCCCAAAATTCCGGGTATGAATTCGTTTTGCAGAATTTATACGCCTTGAAACATGTCTCTCTAAAATGTTTATAGATTTCCCCAACATATCATTTCAAGAGAACAGAAAAGTATGCAACGAACATTTATTTTCTCAACTTCACAGAAATTTTAGGCCCCAGGATTGCAAATATTGAATTTTTCATTGGTGCTTATCATGATTTCATATCATAGGTATTTTCGTCCGCGCAAACGTTAGCTTCGATAATATTCTTACTAACCCATCTCAGTTCTTTTATTACGGACCAATATTGGAACATTCTACGAATGATTATTTTTCAAAATTGAGTTAACAGTGTGTTTCAATTTGTGAGAGCTGAACCGTGTTTCTCAGTTCTTGGTAATCACAAAGGATAGCCAAGTGGGCAACGTGATCGATGTTGATGAATGCGGTGCCAGGTTCAATACCAGGTGGTGGTTCACATGCGAGAAAACATTACCTGTCGAAGCCCTTAAAATTACTACTTATAGAAAGGAAGCTTTGCTGTCATATGAAAATTATAAGATAATATTGGAAATACCCGTTGAAATAATAATAATAAGTCCTCGTAGTTACCAGCCTAAGGTGGAGCCACATCATATATGTGTATCAACATCATACATCTCCTTCCCATTTCTCTGTCTGATGGCTGTCTCCTTTCTCATTCTCTTTCCAACTCATCCTCTAGCCAACGCGAGGGAGAGTATAAACTCAAATCCCCGTTATATTTTCACGTGAGTACCACGCTCTCATACGAGCAGTCGTTTTGCTCTGGGGAGAAAGAAGTGCTGAACTTACCAGGGAGATAGGATCGCATTATTTTTCCCCGACGCATCGTTATTCACAGCTAAATATGACCCGCTGTGCGTTAATGACGGCCGTTTCTCATCCGAATTAATTTTATTTTTCGTCGAGTATTCCCTAATTTGAAACACGAGCAAAATAGACATGCGCTTTTATCTCGACGTCCACACATGCAACTGAATGAATTTGCCATATCAAGGAATTTTTAATGCGCAATATTTTAATACGTAAAGTTGAGAGCGTAGCACAGGAGTGACCTTAATTTAGAAAATGGGGGCATATTTGCTAGATTGGCAATGATAAGGAATATAGAAGATCATCAATGATACTAAATTGGCAGTGCAACTGTTCACTGTTATTACTTTTTCATCAAATTGAAATGAAGAGCAATACGTAGATAGGAAGGTACCAATAACAGCACTATAGCATCAACCGCTATCATAGGAGTGTATATGGCTGTATTGATTGCTATTTCTGTTATCGTCTGATGTTGCTGAGTAAGACAAAATATAAACAGCTCTTTATAGACGAAAAATTACTTTAACTGAATACAACCATTATAGAATTTAAAATAAGCAAAAGGTGATTGCAATGAAACAGCTTTCAGGCCGTTTAAATATTATCGGATAACGTCTCTTTGTGATAGAACCCTTCCGTGGTAAAGCGTGAGTAAATAGCAATAATTTTAAATATTAATTTAATAAATATTTATTGAATAGAAACTGAGGAGAATCCATACCATACACATCCTTGATTATTATTAGTTCTGAAAGGGCAATTCTTATCGATAACAGTAAATTACAAAGCTGCACATTTTTCAATTTTTTTGTTTTTTATTATTCACTTGAGGTCAAGTTTTAGTAGGAGTATTACCAAGATACATTACTATTTTTTGAAAATCTCTAAGAGATTTCAGAATTACAGTAACTCCTATCGATAAATCTTGAGCTTCTCCAATATCTTGCTTGATCACGTGTATCCCACTAATAAACCACACCTGTGGAAGTTAGCTCGTTCGTTGCAACATCTTGCCTCAAAACTTTATAATTACAAAGAACACAAAAAACGAAGATGGAAACGCAGGTGAGACTTTTGGAGTTTCTGTTCCATGAGTATTGCCCTGAATCTAGTAACTTCTCATATACTTCTACGAGGAACTTAAATCCGTATAAAACACTTGACAGGTCTCCAAGGTATAAAAAAAGGTTTTACAGCAAAACTGTTATACTGTAAAAATAGGAAAATTTCACGTTTTCGATCCTCTTAAATGAATAAAAATAAAATTCACGGTTATATCTTTTGAAATACGTCATGATGAAGAAAAGAATCGTTTGACCTTTTCCACATTGTTTCTTAAAACAAGCAATAAAACACCCGACTAGTTTCAGCGATTGATCGCCATCATCATCGCCACCACTTGATTAACTTTATAAAATTTGAAATTATTATTTCTTGTGAATCGTTAACATATCCAAGCAAATGATCAACTGAGGATTATCGTTCAATGTCTCATTATAATTGGTGGGACTTCATCTATCTGTCCTAGTTTTTCTATTTACTTGATGGATTTTGTGTTTCGGTAGTTACAGAAATGCGTCAAAAACAATATTTCGGTGTAAATTTTGTTTAATTTTCAAATAATCAAAAACCTTTACTCGAAAATTAAACGTTATAGTGAACAAGAAAGACAATATTTTGCCCGTGAATGAAAAAACTTTTAAATAATTATACTCTTTTATGTTTGAGGAAGAATATCGGCATGAAAATAAAAGAAAAGTTAAAGAAAGCAACTACATTCGACCCCTTTCTTGAACCCTTACATAAAAATTCTCTTATAAAGACATGAAAATATAGCTTACTGAGGGTTGTGATTCTGTTTCGTTCAGAATTGCTTCAGCTTACTAACTTCAAGCGCGTTCTTTTCAGTAGCTATTGTTTCAACAGTACATAGGATAAATTTTGAAAACATAACTGTCAAGTTAAACGTATATCAAGTTTTTTTTTCATTTAACAACCACAAAACTACAAGTTGGATTCCGTTATTAAGTTTGAAAATTAACGAAAGGTATCTTAACCCATGCCAAAAATAAATGCCATCAAAACTTGAAATCTACCGCATAATAATCGCCCGAAAAAATTACAAAACCTTTATGTTTTCCCTCCTGATTAATTTGCATATCTGCAAACTTTCCTTTCTTTATCGGGTTACAAAACTTACCGCCCGGTATAAATCATCTAAATCCCCACAGCTCTGGCACATTCTTTTCCTCAAAAACTAGGAGAAAAAACTCAACTCATATACGAATCTCCCAACGCTCGATGGCCGTAAGTCAGATTTGTAGGTCAGGAATAAAACCCCGGACGCCGGTAAAACCTATTAAACCCCACCCATCCACTACTCCAAATTAACCAATAAAATACGAGCGGAATGGAAATTAGTTCAACTCCGAATATATATCCCTCTCTCGACGCTCTTAATTGGGTACATTTCTTTGCCACGGCTGTCCGAAATACACGTAAGAGTCCCATCCGTTACCACCTGCATGCCCATTTCTCCCATTCCAATCCTGGCGACAACACTTCCTTCTCACTCCTCAACTAAGGCGATTCTCAATCCTTCCCCATTCATTTGTCCCCCTTTAATTATACACCGAATCGCTTCCACGGAACTGAATAAGAAACTCCAGTTTACTCTTAATTCATCCCTTCAATAGACCCCCCCCCCAATCACGTGCGTTCTTGGAGGAACCAAATCCCATTGGCCAAAGGTATCTTCCGAGCCTTGTTCTCCAGGAGACATTATTTTACGCTCTCTAATCTCTTAGTTCCATTCTCCAGACCGCCTACATCCCTTCTCAGACCGCAGCGTCTTTCTTCCCGAAACTATACGTACGTTCTCCGCCAGTTTTCCTTTGTCTTTCCCATCGATATTTTACTTGGGATCCTTTTGTGAGGACGCTTCGTTCCACTGCGCTATCGAATGGAGATCGCGAGATCCAACCGGGATTCCCGCGTAACTTAGGGTCTGGCTTAGCGCTGGTTTCATTGTCGAGATTTATCGTGGAATTTACCGGTGGCGATTTTATGGGTTCGTTTTGAGGTCGAGAATCTTCGCTCCTCGAAGAAGCTAAAGTGGGGTGATGATTCGGAAAGATATTGCGGAAGATAATTATCTTCGCTGGCTATACCTGAACGCCATTTCATCATTTTTACCTTAATACTCACGGCCTATTGACAAGTTTTCATGGTAAAAATAATACAGAGGCTTTCTCCGTCTTTTTAATTTACGTAACCCACGCTGTATGTCTTGGATTGTGATTTCCCACGCTAGCATCAATTTTCCACCATTCACTGATCCTTTGGGACCCACCTAGATTTGGACTAAGTCCAGTGACAACGAAGGACTCCTTTGAAGCTTTTCTTCAATTTTCAATAATTTGTGCGACACAGTGGCAACTCAATCTAAGGTGAGAGAACTAAAGATGAGTTGATTAACTTTACTCGTATAATTACTGAAATGATGGAATTAGTAGATTATTTCCTAAGATTAAATGGAAATGAAAAACACATAATTAATAAATAACTTCAGATTGATTTTTAATGAATTTATCAATAGTAATTACTTAAATGTTTTACCCTATTATTAGGTTCTCTGTCCATACAGTTTAATAACATGTATGAGATTTTGTGACCACGATACTTCATGCCACTTCAATGCACAGTAGGTAGCGAGTGGAATGCGATTTTGGAAGAGAAACCACAAACAGAGATTAGGGACATTATCAAAACAAGATAATTGCTTGTAACAGCCTTTTGTCATTTCATCAGGGAGTAATGATTGTTAATTACCTGATCAACCTAAAATGAAGTTAGCATTCGATAAAACAGGTTATTAAGATTTTTTATTTTTAAAATAATACGTTATGAAATATCATCAGATTATGAAAATCGATATAACTGGACATGTGGGCATGATAGACATGCGCCACAATATTTTAATGATAAGCTGAAATGAAAAAGGCCTGATATAACCAAGCACCGAACCCAGACTTTTCACTTTCCTTACTAATAGAGCTAGTATCATTACTGATCAATTAGTTATGATGGCGGAATTCATTACCAAAGCTTTTGTATACAAGCCAACAGCTTTGATATACATCGCACTTGTCTTCTGTTTGTTCCTGAGAAATTCCTAGGGGACGCACCAAGCATTGCGAGATTTTTTGTTGAAGCGAAGCTATTTCGCTTTCAAATTAATTAAATATTTCCATTGTATAAAACTAAACTACTTCACAAAGAGCTCTGTTTAAAATACGGCTCGGAATATCAAGACAATGAAATTTTGGAAAATTCCGTTCCATCACAGAGAAGGCGGATTTTGAAGCAGACCCGAAAAATACTGGCTCGGAGGTAAAAAAAAATGAAGATGAAAACGTCTCAAACATCTCCTTCCGTGGCTGCCTTTAAGTAATGGACGCCGCTTCAACGCCCCGTTATATCTCTCATCTCCTATCTCATCCAACCCATCACTTCCACGACGGTCTAGACCTGCCACGAAATTCATCTCTCCCTAAAAATAAATCCTCCCTAACACATGTATATTTTTTTTCAAAGTCGCATCTCCTTTTCACAATCTAGTTAACCCTTCCTCGCATTCTCGCCCCAACCAACTCCCCATTTGCCCTTTCTTAAGGTTTATCAGACATGAAGAGGAGTTGTTCCTTGATTCACTGCTCTGCTCTGTATTCCCAACAATGTCTTTCGTGACCTTAAGATTGATCCACGTGAACGTAACCAAGGCCACTGAATCAGAATTTCCAAAAAATACTAGCTTTAATTTGCAGTTTCGCTTGAAGGGTGTACGTAGGTTCAAATTAGGCGTTAGTTTATCCTTTCTGTCCTTGCAATCCTCAATGATAAGATTCGTTGTGTGAAATAAGGATAATGTAAGACTGAGTTCGATCGAAACCATACTTCGTCAAATGAGGTGGCGAGCATAACAAACAATCCCTAAAATCAGATTAAATTCTGGTTCTAAAATGTATCCCCCAAATATATCAGAAAGAAAATAATGCTTAAACATTCATTTGGTGAAATATGAATGGCTTAGAAATTACGAAATTTAATTAATCTCCTGAAAAGATATCTGGTGGAATTCATCCTCACAGTAAAAATAAATATGATATATTTGCTCTTTCTTCCACTATAGTACTGATGTAGAATAAAGTATTTACTACAAAGATCTTCATTTTCTCCAGGAGGGGAATATTTTGTCATTTTTTTAAATAAATATTATTTTTGTTTTGTGAATAAAAATAATATTCATTTTAAATATGAGTTTCCACATGGTTAAGCATGAACTTACTGAGTTTAATGCTATTATTAAACATTTATAAATATTAGATTAACGTACCAATTTTTACAATTGATTAATTTTTTAATACTAATAAGTACGTATAAATATTTCTATACTTTTTGGAATTTGTTTTCTTTTACAACCTTTTCGTAGTAAAGACAATCAATGTCTGAGTAGGACTAAGCAAATGTCGAAACCGATAGCAAAAGGAAAAATTGTTAGTGTTGAAACTGTGTTAGAAGTAGCTGATCTTATGGCGTCCTCCAACATAGAATGCTCCTTTTTATGTTTTTTATATTAACATCTCCAGAATGTCTTTATTGGGGGAATTTATGTTTCTTGGGACCAGTCTTACGATCAACCCTTTATCAACAGACAGAAACAACCATGCCCCAACCTAGTATCTCAGTGTTGCTAGGCTGACACCCAAACCCCTACACCACGAATACAGATATCAAGAGAATCAATCATCCCTTATTTTACAGAAGAACTTAGTTATCTGTCTCTCCCATCAAAAATTAAAATCCTACAACCCTATCCCAATCCCACTTTATTAAAATAAGAAAATTGCTCCGAAACATATTTTTTCACAAAGTCGCCTTCCCTTTACACTCCACTTAACCCTGCCCCCATCACATTTCCACCCCTTCGAACTCCTTATTCCCCCATCTCAGCATGCCATCCCCCAAACCGACATCGTGTCAAGCATCGCGAACGATCAAAGGGAAAGACGAGGACCACACTGGAGTATTTTGGACGGAGGAACCCGTTCTAGTTGCTTTCGGTTACACTCCTATTTCTTCCCCAAACCGCCGTCTCCTTCGTTACTCTTTTCAAGTCCGCTTGACGCCAGCAGGCAATACGATGCCGTGGAGAAGGAAGCGTCTGTTGTCTGCTTTGAATGACGTTGCCTTAACGTGTACATCTCTCGCGCCAGCATCCTTTTCATCTCTTCGGAATATTTTGAGCTCGCATTCTTTTTCTCGGGCTCTTTCAATGATGAATGCGTGCTGTGTGCGTGTGTTTGGGTGTTTTCTTGTGTGTGTATCCGAGCTCGGGAGGAACATTTTTCCTCTCTCCGGTATTCTCTAATCCTCTCCCTTCTTTTTTTTGGCATTCTTCTTCGCCCTCTGATTTGTATGCGTGTGCCATGCGGACCAAGTTCTCCCTTCGGAAGGGAGAGATTTCCATCCGCGACTGTACACGTAACGCAGGTGTATATAAAAATTTTAAGAGGTGGGTTTATCGGGAAACTCGCTATCTTGCCATGTGGAGCATGTTCTCTTTCGGGAGAGGAAGCCTTTTTCTTTTTTTCGGTTCTTCGCTCCGATGCTGGGAAAGGAGCAACAAAGAACCCCGGAGTGACGGTTCTCTTGAAGTTGTAAACAGACGCGGAGCATTAGCAACTGAGCTAAACGATGTTGCGCTGGATATCTTTCTGAAGAAAGTCGTGGCATTTTCGCGGAAGAAGCGAAATGCTCGAATTCGTGAGTAAAATGTATTCGTTTCCGCCGAGTGGACCCCTTAAATACTACGTTTCCTCCTGCGATTGAAAACTAGGTTGATGCGTAAGGACACATATGTTTCGATTCTCAGTAATGTTTATCAGGAAATTCTCAGGGTATATTTTATTGAATTGAATAGTATAATGAATACCGATTTCAAAAGAATAACTGATATAATCGAATTCGGGAATCTATTGCCGGAATTATTATTATTATTCTAGTCGATTTATTACTTAATTATCGAATCAATATCGAAAGCAGTGGAAGATCGAATATCGAATCGAGCAGATGACAGAAATGGAATCGCAGAAATTTTATTAGAATAAATATGCAACCTTGCATGGATTACTCATCTCCTTCACCGTTTCTTTATTTATCGTTCGACAGCGAAAGTTCCATAGTCAATTTTTCGAATCGCAATTTTATTGAAGATACGGATTCCCAATTAATCTCATGTGCACTAAAGGAATACATTTAAATAACTTTATTTTTAAAACCATTCAGTAGTTTATCTGCATCCTAAGAAGTACTTTCGGCCGTATTTACTTCAGGCAAGCACAGAACACCTGTGATGGCCTCGCTGTTCATGCTTATTTTTTATTAACTTCCATATTCGAGCACAGTTTTGTAAAGATTTTGATATCGACAAATGATAACATAGATATAATAACTAAATCATTAGAGAGCACCCATTGCCTAACTAAAAATCAAGTGTGAAATCTGCTAAAGAAATCGTTAAACTGAATCTAACAGTTTTGGTCTGACTTGATGTAGGATGAGCCTCATGTGTCACAATTTCCCAGTACACATTTCAAACATTTAATGTGAATGAGATGACATACACCACCGGCTCCCAATCATTTTTGACATGCGTACCCGTTTACCTTTTCGCGAATCACCCTTTTATGAACACCGTAAATATAAACACATTTTTCAATAAACAAATTTCCCAGTAGCCAACCTCTGAAACTGGAGGAAGATCTAACATCACAAAAAAGAAGGGCTTTGAATTTGATTATCGTATTGTTAAAAAATATTCAATTTTTTTCCTTTTCATTCATCCAAATTCTTATTAAAACCACAAATACACGTAGCCAATTTCGGCTCTTGGGGATCTTTAACAAATGAATTTAAACCTTTTTTCAATCTGCCTTTAGACGAGTAATAACTGGAGTAGTAATTTAAGTTTGCATTTATTATGTGAAACTGTAAATAAGTAAAAGGTAGTATGTAGCTGTTTTTAAGCACCAGAAATAAACATCGTATATAACGCTCCTATGAATTATAAATTAAAACGAAAAACGTACAGACTATTTTTTGCAAGCCTTCGTTAAAAATGACAACGAAGCAGAAGTAGATTTTAACGAGATAAGCCTTTCACAGCGGTTATCAAAAATCTATCCTTTCCTTTCAGAGATCAAAAATTTCTCTTTAGCATAAAGAATATTAAAGTAGATGTCCCTTAATGCCGAACGACTGTCATTCTCCTTTAACGTTCCCTTTTTTTCCTTAATGATATTGATCATACTGATAAATCATATCTCATTTGCTTTTATCTCTTTCCCTCATTTGCTGGAAAAATGCGCGCTAATCCGCTTCATAAGCCGGGAACATTTGCAGAACTTTCACTTTTGCATTCAACATCTATTAATTTCAATTAACTCCCGCGTCCTGCCTATTTATCTTCATCACCAGTCAAAATTGCGTTCTGCAAATTTAAGCGATGATCTATCATCGCGATGAATAGATCGCTCTAAGGTTTTTCGTGGAAATGTTCACTTTTTAATAGGGAAAGGTGTATGAAGAGTATAAATTCCTACGGTCAGCGATTTCAAACCAGGGAAGCGGACCGGAATGTTTTTCGCTCCTGTTTCCGCTCTGGTTCAACGATAAAACCAAATTTTGGTTCAGTTTCGGTTTCGCTCATTCTGCCTAAGTCCAACCAGTCCGTACAATGTTTTTCGTTCCAGCCATTTTGATACAATTTCCTCAAGGTTAACCAGTTCGAACCGTTTTTTTCGCTCCGATAATTTTAATATAATTTCCTTCTAAAAGTTTAACTCTATCTAGCTATTTTCATATACACTATTCACTCACACTAAGTTTTAGGATAATGCTTGGTAATAGTTATTTGCAAGTAGTAGTTACACGTGTTTAGTAGACCTTTCTCAATCAGAAATAGGTAAATTGTATATTTTTGAGCCCAAAAATTGGAACGGAAGAATTACGGTTTACGATTCCGGTTCGACTTCAAGAATTTAATTCTTATTCGGATTAAATTTTAACTCCGACAAAAATAAAGTTTATTCAATATCCGATCCCGGTTCGATGCCATGCTCAAAACCCCTAAATCACACTATTTTTAGATGCACTTTCTCTGGTAAAAGATGATACGAAGGTCGAGAAAATAAATATTGAAGTTTCTTCTTACTTACGTCTTTTAAATTTCATAAAAATAATGATGAAATTAGCAATAAAAGGATTGCTGGTCAATGTTAACCAATCCATCCCGTTAAACTTTCATTACAGATCCATTATATATCTCTTGGAGGTAATACCGTATTTCCTAAAATTTTCGTCTTCATATGAATGAGGGTTTTATTCTTGACCCTTACTCTAATACCCCTTACCCTGTTCAACTTCCGCTTATTATGATGAAAATTATTATGATTATTATTATGATTGCACAACGCGGATGCCAATTGAGACACTCCAGAAAAATCTTTCTATAAAGATAAGAGTCAAAAATCGTTCTGAGTGGAGAGTAATTATTCTATTTCTTCCACATATCTTCCTCATTCTCCATTCAAAATCTACCACCAATACGCATATCTCACAATAGAACGGAGAACATAGGAAGTTTTTCTCGCTGTCGTTATTCAATCCTTTTCAAAAATTATCAAAACGATTGGGACTCTAACATAGGTCCCCACTTTTCGTTCAGGTGTTCTAATCACCAAACTTATCAGTTAAAATTGTGGAAAAAACAGTCGGCATGGTAATTTAGCTGGAAAGCGGAGGACCTGAGTTCGAGCCCCAGTCATTTTAACTATTTTTCATATCTGTTTTCCTGCCGCACGGCTATTCTGCTCTTTAATCCCTTACCTTAAATCATTTTGACTGGATTCCGGTAAACGGCAGTGAAACTCGTAGCAGTTTTAATAGCGATCGTTCAAAGCGATAAAACATATTTCTAATACGACGGAAAGACTAGAATAAATATAATAAATAATAAAAAATACGAGTCTCGCAATCCGAGTGACACGAACAAACCTTTGAAATCCCGGTACTGGGAGCGTCCCAGCGGTTGTGAAAATGCCTAAGATGGTGGTAACATTATGGAGATTAGCCGTGCTTCGTTTTGAAGCTCCGTACGTAAAATTCTCCGTAGCATAATGACTTCAAAGTGTACATTTAATTAACAATTCTCCACGCCTCTTTCAAGTGTGCCGTCACAGAGGTACGGCACTAACCAGCGCTCGTCACAGAGATTACCTTTCCGCCCAAAAACTTTTAACTTTTCTCCCGTGTAGTTTTGTTTAACTTCGCCAGGCGCTCCGAGGAGAAAAAATGCTCCCCGAACTATCAATTAAACGAGCCACGGAGGCGGAAAAACGACACAGCAAGACCATCAGAAACGTTTGCCCCGAAAAAGAAACAAAACGTTCTGCGGAGCCATGATACTTTTACCACAGCTCACCTTCATCCTCTGTATTAAGAAAATGAGATTAAAATTAGCCGGGGAAACGCATTAATGATTAAAGAGACCTCTGTCGACAATTTTGTCAAAAAATTTTCAACATTTTTTCCGCTTTTCTCTTTTACCTTTCGTTTGAAAAATTAATGCAGTATTTACATTCATATAGAATCCTGTCGCGAAAATTTCTCCGATTGCTACGGTGAACGAAAATGAAAATTTATTAGCTGAAAAATATTTTTGAGATTTTCCGCCTCTTTTTCAGTGTGTCAAAGGCCAAAGGGCGGTAATTAAGAATTTAAAACGATGAATGTTAATTAAGTCGGTAAAAATGAGATCTCACTGGGTGTAATTTTGCCAGTAGGAATGCTACAAGAAGAGAAATGAAATATACAAGTCAACTAGCTAAATAGGAGCAAACGAACGTCAATTTCATTCTAATGTGTACATTCAAAGATGACTAATCAAATTAATTGTTCGTTTATTTCCTTTCTTCCAAGCATTTAATGAAGAGCTTCGAGATGTCTGTGAGACATATACCTTTTAATGAAGCTTGCTGTTCACTGTTTCCGATGCTTGAGAGCAAGGTCTGATTACCTGTCCTCAGACAGTATCTCTCATTATGATTCATTCAACATTGGTGGCCTACAGTACTCAGATTAGCTCTCTATGCTTATTAGCTTCATCTCACTATTAGTAACGGAAGATTTGGTCATGAATTGCTAATTACTAATGGTTTTCATAGATAACTAAATATAAGAGATATAAATATCATTTATTATTAATTATTATCAAAACTACATACACGAAAAACACAATATAATGGACAAAAAAATATGAAAATGAAACATGAAGAAAATTCTACATTAATTTTCTTGAAAAATTATCAGTAATATTGAAATTTATTAAAAATCTATTTTTTCAGAAAAGACACGCGTTGAAAAACATATAAATTTGTCAAAAATATATATATATTCATGTACATAAACATAGGCACATACATTTTACTTGTATATAGGTATATAAATATATCTCAACAACCGTTTACTCCCACATCTATGAACTTTAATGCCACTGAAATGTCATAAATACATCTCCTCTTAAGGAATACATTTGCAAAACTTGAGGAATTTTCCTTTCTATCAATCCTCAATTCCTTGTTCATTGCCGTCGGAAGAATTTTATCTCTTTGATATAGGTTCTTGAAAAGTTACATTTCTCGAGCTATTCAATCCGATAACTGACGAGACCCAATTATTTTTATTCAGATATTCGTACGCATGGAAACGGGCAACCTTCAGTTTTCGCAGGCATATTTTTATACACGTTTGCCGACGGCGATGCCCGAGCGAACGTGTTTTTCCCAACCCGAAAAACGCTAAATCTCTCCGAGGGAAAAAAGTCTCCCGGAATATCCGTCACGACATCTGACATCCTCATAAGTTTCTCGTCTCCACAAAGGTACGCATCGGATGAAAAAGTAAATTTAGCGGGAGTGAGACGTTCTCTTTTTTTCCCTCTGTTCGCTGCATCTTCGCCCCCCAAAGGAAAAAGCTTTTCTGCGAATGAGAGAGGGGCGGGGAAATGTTTTGATCCACCTGTTTGCAATACGCCGAATCCCACTGTTTACTCTCGTGCGTCTCATTATCCCGACGCGGTATCAGAGGCATGTGGATTAACACTCTCGGATTACGGACGCAAAGGAATAATTTTCGAGGTAAAATGTGTAAAAATAATCCGAAATGCCAGGATTAGCCGAGATTAGAATTCACACTGATTTAACCAAAGTAATTTTCTTCCGAGGCCAATGTATACTCTCTCGTAGAAGTAAAAATTTGAAGAGATTTGTCATCTTTATTAATACTTAAAACTACGTACATATAATACAGAAACACTTGAAAATGATGTTACTTTAGGTGTGGGTAATGCCTCCACAAGATCTTTGTCTTACATTACAATGGTCGATATACTGAAAAATAGTTGTAAAAAATGATCGTAAACATCTTGATAACTACTGAAATTCCAGAAGAACGCAAAATGTTAGAACGTGAAAAACGGAAATCTGTGAATATTCGGGAGTCTACCCAAATACAAGATTGACCTACGGCTTTCTTTTAATTGATAATCGACTTTTTATACTATTGCAAGTTTTATTTCTGTTAATAATTCCTCATAATAAGAATGATATCCTATGGATTGAAAGTATTCAGTAATGCGGGTATTTAATTATCCAAAATGTGATAATAGAGTTTGGTAAATTAATCTAGTACCTTACATTTCTTGCGTTCTGCGATACAAAGAGAGCCTCGTAATAACATCCGACAATTTAATAGGCCATCCATCCATCAACGACAAAGAAACGTAATTTGAAAGCTGTGCGACCTCCTGCCACCGAGATCTAGGCGAATTCCTATACAGTAAATTATACTTATCAATATTATGATATTTGTAAATCCGGGATAGAATTTCCCATAAACGTCATTAGTGAGTTTTGCTAATGATCAAAGATGGGAATGAAAAAAGATTGATGGGCGTTTTAGGATTAATGTCACGTTAACAACGTCATACCTTCGATTATGTTTCAAATCACTGGTGGATAACAACAATTGGAATGACAGAGATTAACAGTAAATGAGAAAGAATAAAGCCCTTGGAAATTCGGTTTCATTTGGCTAGTTTTTATTTCCAATCCCTTTATATATCCTTTTTATTTAGCCATAAAACAAAGCCCATTCGATCACCGCTAAACCTACGGTGTATTTTTTGACATATTGAATTGAAATTCAGGACATGATCCCAAGCTGTTCCAACGACATGGAATTAATGTTGATTGACCTGCATGCAATCGTTAAATTAGAAGTAAACAGGTGTTACAAGTTCATGAGGGCGAAATTAATATTCCGCACGTTACCGCAATATTGAATGGATTCATTTCGTAACAAATACTTTTTAAGTTTTTTGATTTGCAAGGGAAAGGTGAAAGTCATACATATGGTGCTGATAAGAATGTAATTATTTAACATTTTTAACCCCGGACTTAATTTGAATGTCAATTTTGGCATGTTTTTAGCACAGATGATCATCGAAGTTCAAATGAAAGTTTTATTTCATAAGCGAATATTTGACTCGGAAATACTTTTTGTATGTTTTGTTCGCTACCTCAAAAAATTACGGGACTAATGAATTTTCCTGAACTTTTTCTGAATGAACTTTCTCTTTCAATGACTTTTAACTTAGCCTCAAGGCACAGAAATTCTGTTGTTTGATTTCATTGCATACTAAATATATAAATAATAAAGAGCAAAAAATTACCTTTCACATCCGAATAGTAGCGAGAAATGGAGGTTTTCAAAATTTTCTCGGATAAATACGCCATCTTTAATTTCGTTTTCAGTTTAATCATTGCTGGTTTTGCTGTAAAAATATGAAAATTTTCCAGAATTCTAGAAGAACGTATGTTTTATTCCAAACATATTCCAAAGCTGAAATTTGCAGGCTAAGTCGTCGAAATAACACTACTTATCGTGATTTCTCCTCCCTGACTTCGTATTAAGGCGATTATAGATTCAAGAAATTTTCAAGATTCAAGAAAAAAATTAGCCTTTTAACCCTATCTGTCTTGTAATTTCTAAGGATGAAAGTCAAGGGATCGAAGCATCTTTACTTTGTGGCGAGTCAATAACTGATAGCCATCAACCATCATGGGCATTTTTCTCTCCAGATTCCGCAATTCCTCTCGTTCGACCCGCCTCGATACGCGCGATTTTTCCCTCGTCGATTCCCAGCACGACTCTCAAAATAAAAGAGTGGGACCACCCCGAGAAATCCTCGCGAAACTTTTAAGCGGAAGTGAAAATTAAGAAAAAAGGGACGAGGATCGGGACGGAAGTAAATTTCTCCGGGTAGAGGGAGTTGGGTCGGCGTTACACGGTATGAGTTATGTGACCGGACGGTAATAGAAGGAAAGAAGGTTTGGAAGACGAGGGGAAGGGGATAGAGAAGTTGTAAAACTCAATCAAAAGTACGTGGAACGCGGTATACGAAAGGAAGGGGGAGGAGTTTGAGTCTACGGAAAGTTCACTCGAACTCAACGAGATGGGTGGAAGGGGCAGTTTGGGAAGGGATGAAGAAAGGTACAGGAGGGTTCGGTGGGAAACCGGAACACTCCTCCTTACACCCGTTTACGGATCTTGCTGCGATAGTAATGCCCTCGGTTTATTTTTGTCGAAATTAAAGCCGGTATAAGGTTGGAAGTAGTCCTGTATCCTCTCCATCAAGTTTGCCTCTCAGCGTCTGGGATGATGAACCTTATAACGTCCTCTTGTATTTTTTACTTTCTTACCGATTCATTCTGCTCATCACACCCTAACTCCTTTGGCTTCCTTCCAATCCACTCCATCCCATCCTTCCAAGTTATTCATAATCAACCTTTTCATCTTCTCTCTTGTAACCAAGCAGTCCAGAGATCGATGACATGAAATCGAGACGTATAATACCTTTATAAAGGAAGATTCCGGAACATGACGGGTACAAATGTATGTTTCCGTCATCTCCGTAGTTAGTGGTTTTAAAATATTTATATTGAATGTCTCTATAACGACATTTATGTCCTTGTGGTTTTGTCAGGGGAGGTTTTGTCTCCTGGGCTTTTGTCCGCTGTCGTTCTTAATCAGACGAACTAAGTCTCACAAGTGCTTGCATCACGTTTATAGATATACTAAGATCTTTGAAAAGGAAAATCTTTTTAGTTTTATCGTTGCTGAAAATTACTAGGAGTCCTTTATAATTATCGGACGTTTTGGGGTCACGGAAAGCCTTTTCAGTACACGTGATATAGAGTCGGAGCAAATCCAGATTTCGAGGTAGATTAAGCTTGTGAAAATGAGTAACAAAAGTAAAACCCTTTGTATAGACGATCGAAGAGAAGTGCCGGCCACAATACCTTCATTATTTCATTTGGTACTGAAAGCTTTAACCTCCTAATTCCCAAGGACGTCGATAAGCCATGAATTGGAGACTAATTATAATTTATGTCTGAGATACCCAGCTCTTCCCTTATACCTTCATTATTTATTTAGTCTTACCTCGTATGCCCTTTCGACCGTCTCAAAAGATTTCCATCCTGATACCGGTGTCCTACGTTTATCTGCCTTCTCAAACCATTGTCATCGTTTATATTTGTATTCCATAAATTAGTCTCTGCAGTATTTCCGCGGAATTTGTCCTTTTCTTATTTATTCGCTCTTAATTTCAAGTATCTGTAAAATTTTCCATGTTTGTATGTACTATCTGGTATTCATGCTATTGTTCTCAAATTTGTCTATCGTCTCAGGTTAGACACTATAATAATAATAATAATAATGCCGTCTTTTAGGGCGAATGTTAGCCAATGCTGACCAATCTTACAATTAACCCCTTTCTTGTTTTTTTTCCTTTCCTATTTTTATATATTTTTTCCCTCTTTTTTCTTATACTTACTATAGTGTATTCCCAAACCCTACCATTTCTAATCTTACAAGTATAGCTACCATCCCGATCAAAAAATAAATATATATTATTAATTTATTATTTTACAATTCCTCTACCCTTATTATGGTTATTTTACCAGCACTATTCCAATAGAATGTAATTTGATGATAGTATAATTGTCGGAACATTTGCCCCGAAAGTAGAAAACTTAGATTCGAGTCCCATCAACGTCGATATTTTATTTTGTATTTATGTTTATTTTTACGTTATGAGATGCATTCTTATAGGCAGAAAGTAAATAAATCTACCCTTCTTATTGCATTCCTAAATAGTCGACGTACCGAACTAATTTAAAGGTAGAGCACCACTAAAAGTTCAAACTACATCACTTCCACAAATGTTATCATTATTCCTCGACCAATGTCAGAGAACAACCTGATAATGAATATGTAGTAGACAAGTAAAAGAAAAAAATGATTCTGGAAATAGCAAAGTCTAAGTTTTGATACTGTCACTATCCCCTTTCTGGCAACAGTTTTTCTTACTCATTTATCCGAAAGGCTATCTGTTTTAGTTTTCATGAAAATCAATACGCGGCATTACTTTCAGGAAAGCTCATACTTTGAACGTGTATAAATGAGCTCGCAAGCTACACATTCACCTTCAAGAAATGTAGAAAAAGAAGGAGTGAAGCAATTTCTTACGGTCTAGACTTCGCCTGGATGTGAAAAGGAGTATCCCTTCAGTTTTCCAATAAGTCTCCCAAGAAGAAATCTCCCTTCTCTATTTACCTCTCTTATTCCTCTGTGCTTCTCTCGACGCTTTCTGGCAATTTATCAAAAAAGGGATGCCGATTTGAAGCTGGAGGAAATATAATATTTTTCTCTTTTTCCCACTGCGTGCCTCCTTGCGAAACTGTAGAAACTAACCGATGGGAGAAACTTCTACGGCTTAGAAAGGAAGAAAAAAAGAAACGTTTCTGCTTCCTACATGTTTTAAACCGCTTGAGAATTTCGGCGGAGTTTTGAGTCAATAACGGGAAACGTAATGGGGAGAACTTCCTGTAATTAACGGCTGTGGAAGAGGTTACTGTACTTCAATTTTCTCGCGTCTATCTCGTAAGACGGGCTCAAAATTCGATAGTACTTCGACAGGTTATTGAAAAGAATCGTTCCTCAGTCGACTTCTATCGAATGGATGGTTTATATAGCTCTGTAATTATCCTGCATTACACTTCGTCATTTATCAATTTCACTTTTAAGGTCGATTTATTAATAAGAAGAATTAAACTTGAAGGTTCGGGATCAAGTTTTTTTTACTGCAGACCAGTTGCGCTTACCTTTTATTGCTTTATTAGGTCGTTCTTAAATAAGCAAGTAAAAAAAACTCAAAGAAGCATACCTCTATTTTGGATTATTATTCATTGAATTAATCATACCCACTGGAAATAAGTTATAAGCGATCTAGCTATCTAAGAATAGGTCCCTAGGATATTCAGAGGAATGTTTCCAAACTTTTTGGAGATATGCCCTATTTATCATAAATATTTAATCTTGTGAACAAAATCATCAAGTAATTGTAAAATTGACTTATAATATTAAATAACCTATAATACTCTCTGCAGCAGTCGGTACGATGTCAGCCTATAATTGCAAATGTATTGAAGTACAATGTACTTGTAATGTACTCGTTTCATCTTCACGTCATCGTTCCTTAAACAAACCATCAAGTGACTAAATTATTTTGATAAAGATAGTAAAGATTATCAAGGTAATGAACGTTGAAATAAAAAGAATAATAAAAATAAATAGAAAGTGTATACAAGATATAGCTAAAAATGATGACATCCGAAAAACACATTAAATAATCGTATGAATAATTAGCAGAACCCGAGAAAAATTACTACAAATGTTGATTCATAATTAACAAAATATTTAAACTGAACCTCGTTTTTGTTTTGTTGTTTGTACTAAAGTTTGGAGTAAACTTTCTCTTATTAAGAGAAATAATTATTTTTCCCCGGTAATAATGATATATTTTGCTATGGATACAGTAAAACATTTTTACTCGAAATTCACGTCACATTCCCTGACTACGGCGAAACCTCGGCTGACGAGTAATTCGGCTAACGAAGATTTTATCTGCTGTCCCTCGAATTCGGATAACGAATACGAATTTGGTTAACGAGTATTTAAGTGGATGCACATAGAAGTGAGAATAACCGAATAATAACAACCAAATAATTCGGAAAAACGTTTTGAATTTCACCTCATCCTCAGCGCGTCGAACACAATGATTCGATTTTTTCACTTTCTCTTCCCCACTGAGAGAAAAATTCGATGGATTCGACGTTTCTTTAATTCCATTCCCCTTTATCCTATTGAATGGTGGTTCACCTCAGCCTTTGTTGAGTATTTGCCGTTTCATAATATGCGTTTCACTATTTTATAAAATAATTTTAAATAGTTAAGGGTATCCTAAAACGAATTTCTATAGAATCCAACGGGAAATCACATTTTGACTGAGAAATTCGATTTCAAAGCGAATCATCTTTGTTAGCCGAGGGATCAAAGGAATTCATTCATCCTTATACATTATTTCTAAACATCTTTTTTCGGTGACCAGTGCTTTTTTCCCTTCACACTCCATAAAAACATATTAATGACACACTGTTTCGAAAAGAATGATTCCCGCTTCCTGCTAATAATAGACATAAATGAAAAATGGACCATTTGGTTGAAAAATGGAGTTCAAATAGCCAATAAAGTTTCTTTACTGAATGTGTAGATATAGACATTTATCGATACAAACGAGCTATATCGAAACGGACAGTGATACAGTTTAGCGTTTGTGTATTCGTTCGTAGATGCTGGAGTATTTGTTGAAATATATTTGGGTGGGGTAAGTATCAGTACAATAGAATATTAGCGTCCTTCTGCGAAGTTTTCGCACGGGGCAACTAGGATTTAATATTTTATTTTATTAATATAAAACTCGTTCATTTCTTATACGACCATATATTTTGCGGCGGAATAGACTATTTCGCCCGCATTCGAAGGAATATCTTTCGGAAATTCTCTCGTGAAGGAAACGTCATGAAACATCGCACCCCATTTCCTCCCCGAACGCATATGTACGAGGTCCGGAACAATCATTTCATCCATTCGGAGTCTACCGCACCACCTAATCCCCAAATAGTCGATCCGAAATTCTACAGGTTGAAAAGGCGGCGCTCGGAGTCACAATTTATCGTGTGGGTACGGAAGCGCTCAGGAGATCGGGAAGCTATGGAAAGGGTTCGAAGAAGGATCTGGGGAAACCTTAAGAACGGCTCCCTTATCCGTATGTTTCTGCCTCGATCGACCTGAGGGCGCCTCTCCCGATTTTTCCACAGAAGCTTTCTCTCTCTCTCTCTCAAAGACGCGCAGATACACACTGGAAAACAATTTACCTATCGACGTATCGGTAAATTCCTATTCTAAACACCTCGACCTTCTGAGTTCTGATCGGGAAGGAATTTGAGACAAGGTTCCGAATTCTAGGAGATCCTTGTCGCAGCAATCTGGAGCTAAACTCTATTACAGACACCAGAGTAATAAGTACGGCGAGAAGATAAAAATTCTCCGAAACTGGAAGTCAGAATGGTTCGAAAATGACAGGCATATTCGGAATTATTACTGAAAGGAATATTTAATTTAGAAATTTAATAAAGGAGTTTGTGTAGTAAAATACATTATAATATGCAAACTTAACGCGTTTATTGAACAGAGAATTAAACATGTTAACTACCCAGATGCTTTGAGTACTATAATCAGCCCTCCTCCTTGAGTAATATAATCAGGAATCCTTCATCATTACATGTCGAAAATTCTAGGAAGAGAATGTGGCTTACTTATATGAGAAGTGAGGTAGTTTACCTTTGATTTTTTCATTGAGAATGCTAAGTACGCTTTCCACCTTAGTACAGCATAATGACCTCATGTACCTGTATAACGCCTTTCATAACATCCGCTAAGGAGAGACCAAAATAAACGACATAAAACAGAATCACTCATACCTCTGAAGCTTTTGTACCATCACAGCTAAAAATAAGAATAAGACAAAAAAACTGAAAGTCATTTTGCACCTGAAGTAAAGTGCACGACAAGAAAATTGAAAATCAATCTTCGTTGGAATAACTACCGATGATGAGTGTGGAATGATTGAAGGAATAATTAAGCAACGATAATGAATAGATTACAGATTTCTAGTAGTAATATCGTGTATGCCCATATTTTTGTGGAAAAATTTTCCTTTTTTAAAATTTTAAATTTCAAAGTAAATAAGTTTCTCTTTACTCTCTTTCCGTGGTAATACTTGAATATTATAATCATACCAGGAAAACAGTGGTGTAATTCTCCTTACGAAGAAATAATTTATGTAGAATTGAACAATATTTGGTTACCACTATTTATGAATCAAGAAAAATAATCAGTAGATATCCTGGCGTGTACTAAGGTGGATTCGTTATTCATTCGATGAATAATTAGTTCACTAGAGAATGAATGTTCACTATGAATTAATAGTTCACTGTAGATAATTTATTTTACCTACAGTTACCCACGATGAAGCTTAGACCCGCTCTTGCCTATAATATATTCGTAATAGAATCTATTATGAATAATATATTCTTAATAGAATCTTCAGGGGGTTCGTGTTGAAAGCCTCCGTGCTTGTTGCGTGACCTTTACTCAGAATAGCCCCTCCTATTCTTGCCCATGCATCTTCAGGTATCTCCCATACATCTTAATCCCATGACTCAATATTTTGTTCCTGAGAAAAGTTATTAAACACATCACCCAATACGGTTGAAAAGGGGTGGAATCGGCTTCTTTTAAAATAAATGGAAAAGCCATTAGGAAGAGTTAGTTGCTTGTATCCCCTCTTTAATTCCTACTCATGACGTGTTTAAAAGTCAATTAACTCCTGAAGCGCCTGAAATTTACGATAAACCAAAAGCAGTAGTAAAAGAGGGGTGGACCAACTGAGACGGGAACCATCAACGGTCCCCAAGCCACAGTCTTTCTAACGGCGCACCACTCTGATACTTTAGATTGAAATTGGGGGAGATTGGGGGAGGAAGGTATAATATGCAAGATCAGGGCTGCGATAGATTCACAAATTGGAGCGTTAGGAGCTAGGTGAGAGTCTTTTCCTAATGGAAAATCGTTCAAAAGAAGACCTCAAAGAAGATCGTACATTAGGACTTCATAATATTTTGAGTAACTTGGATGCCTGTATGCATCATAAAATCTTACAACTTCTGGTTGCAATCGATAGAAATAATAACAGTCACTTACGATTCGATCCTTTGTCATTTTTGCCAAAATACTGCAATTGAATTGACAGAGATGTATGTATTATATTACCCCAGATGGGGGTTACTATGAAAGCAAAGCTCTCGCGAATAAATAGGAACGCCTCCAATACCTATATTTTGGGTTTTTATATAGAAAAAGAGTACATTATAAGGAACCATTACCCTGATCACTGATTAATGCCGGATGTAAATATAAAAAAGTAATTGTGAATTCATTTTTGTCTTTCTCCATCCTTAAGGTATAGTAAATATTTTAAAATAATTCGCCATTAAATTACCCGATTTGTAGTAGATTCGCAAATATTTTATTGCTTCAGATCATAAGAATGAAGTTTGGAATCAACTCCTCTTGAGTAGTAACTCATCTAGCCATAATCCCCATAACACTCCACCTACCCCATACCCTCCAGGTATTAAGCCTCCCCCTCATGTTGACTTTTCCCTCGATCGCTCATGAATGATTCACCTCCACATATAATCCAACCTCTGAATCGTATTCCGACTGCGAGGATTATTGTTGCTCAAGGAGGCCAAAGTTTCCGACACCTGGATCGAGCAACTGTTCGATACACAGGAAGATTCGAAATATATTTTGGCAACAGCGCCTCGAAGATTGAGAGAGGATGCGGTGGAGATGGGAATGAGGAGGACCCTACTTCAACCGTCAGCCTCTTAACCCTCCGACATCCATCCCCCGCCCACTCGCAGCGTTATTTATTGCCGGTGCCCCCTTCAACCTCTTCTCCGGAACCCCTTCAGCATTTAAGCTTCTTGCCTCCCCCACCGTCACCCCTTCCGCACACCTCTTCACAGATCTTCCCAACTATACTCGCCCCCTAAACTCTCCCTTTCCTTAGATACCGGCAGCCAATAAATGAGCTCTCCCTTTCCCACTGTTTCATGACTATTTATCTCTATTTCCTCTCGATAGCCGACGCCCTTAAATCTTTGACTACCGATGGAGATGGATGATGTTAGCCGGGGATTGGTTTAATGAGGAGCGGTCGCTGTATAGGAAGAATCGACGGTTGTCCGCAAGTAAAGAATTGGTTAACTATAGCGTGGGGGACTGAGTTAATCGGTTCGAGGCTTTGTAACTGTCGTAAGTCGGTGGGGCGTATAATGGTTTTATATGTACTTTGGTGAAGTTTAAACGGGAGCGATGTGAGCCAATTGGGAGGGTATGAAAATTGAAACCTAGCGAGGCAGAGAGATTGCGCGAGGGTGAAAGTTTCCAAGAGAGTTTATAGGAAAAGTATCGGATTTGAATTTGCGCTTGATTGGGCTGATTGGAATTCCTTCACTCGTTAGCTAACGGAGGGTGAGCTTGAAAAATGAATTAGTTACTAATTTATTTTAGCCATACCATGAAATATATATTGAACGACAGTAGAGTAGTACCATTGGGTGTGAATTAGCGTTCTTCGGAGTGCTAAGGCGGCATTCTCAGAATAAGATTGATGCTAACTTTTTATTAGTTCCGAATAATAATTCCGTACATAATTTATTCACCGGAAATTGTTTATAACTGAGTATTGTATTAATTCAACGGATTTGAATTTATATTTTTTTATACAGCTCCTAGTATTTCTAATAATCATTAGATAATGGAATTTCTGGAATCTCACTTCACAAAATTAATGATAAAAATAATTCATTAAGCGCAAAGCATGAAATTTGTTTTCATTTGATCCTAAATTATATAAAGAAATTATAGAAAGATTAACTCTCGAGCATTAGAACCGGGGACCTCACAATCAGCGAATACCGAATAATTTTATATCCTTTTTGACATAATTGAATCATAATTTTGTCGTAATTTTCCACAATAGTTATATCTTCTGTTTATAGAAAGATAAAAAATCATAAAAGATTGTGTAAATTTAGAGCTGCTGGCTTTGGGACATCGAAGTAACAAAATAAAGTAATTTCTTCTTGGAAAGAAACTAAAATATAAAATTATACATTCCAGAATATCGTAAAGGAGTTTGAGGAAGGTCATAAAGTATTCGTTCACAGCAATCTTATGAAGAGTCGTTAGTTCACTATGGTTCCCGAAATCCCTAAAAAGAAAAGGGTAAAAGCGTGCGAAAAGTAGGGATGCTTGACAAACCAAAGTGTACGCCTGGATGATGTCTTAAAGCATCCTAATGGTGTTTGCTGTAAGCTGTAGCCAATGCGCTATTCATCCTTCACATCTAAGTGCCTGTGGGATTTTTCGTATAAACTCAATGTCACCTAGACATAGGATGCGTGTTTGGATCACTCCGCCGTCCATTATCCCTACACATCCTCGAGTAAGGAAAATGAGTGATGTAAAGTTGCTTTGAAGACGCAGCAGCATAGGCGTTGAACCGAAGGGTGAACTTGATGTATGAGTAAACACAAACAAATGTATACTCCAGAAAAAAGGAATGGTGGAAAGCTCTCCTTCGTCTAGAAGGTCACCGGCATAAAGTGATAGCCAATGTTACTTTGATGTCAGGAATTTCGGGAGCAGCGATGTGGATTCGGAGAAAGGGAAGTGGGAAGTCGAAAGAGCTTTCTAATTATTTACGAGTCCTTTGTTCAGTTTGGCATTCGCAGGAATGGTGCGTTGAGTCAAATAACGCTCACTGCCTTTGTAGACCGAATCCAAATGTGGAAAATGTCTCGATGGATGAGCAGAACATTTTGTGCCTTCAATTTTCTTAGAAATTAACCCGTTAATTATATAGGAAATCTTTGTTTATGATAATCATCAATAATTATCTAGATGACGGCGTTTGAGGCATTAACATCAAATTAAGCTGAACAAACTGTTGAAAAATTAATAATGATGTGATAACAATGTATAGATCTATGTATAGTTTTGGTGCTCTCGAAGTTACATCGTAATAATGACATCTTACACATACATAATTTGATTATCTGTAAAAATGCCTCAAACAGAAGGGAATGGATGGTTATTAAATGATGAGAAAATCTATTACAACATAAAACTCCAGCATGAATTATTAAGTTACGTTGGTAAATTTCTCTTTAGGGAATGAATCCATATGTATTTATAATTCTATTTTGAGTCAAGGAAAAAGAGTAAAAATCTTGCACCGCTTTTATCAACAAATATCTGCATGCTTTACCAACCAAACTCGTAACGTCACGAGTACAATATGTAATTTACTCGGTTCTGCTAGTTTCATATTAATGCCGCTTGTAATGTTTCATAAACATTTCCTTTAAATTTACGCTATGATTTACGATGATTCTTGCTTGAAAGCTAAGACTACTTTACATAGATGGTTGTTTTCAGTTGTAACTAAACACGTGACTTCGGGATTTAACATCTTTAGGTTTGAAAAAGTTACAGGGAAAGGATCCCAATCCTTGGGATTGTGTGTAAAGGTACCTTTACCCATTCCTGGTATTTCCTTAAAGTTACAGGGTTACGGTGCGTGAAGTTACGGAATTCGCAGATTTCAAGGCATGTTTCGTAATTAAAAATCAAGGGGTTATAAGGTTCTTTAAGGAAAAGGAAGTATAGCTAATAGGGTAGATGAATAAAAATTGTAAGAAGTGAAATATTTCCGTTTACAGGTAAGCCCATTTCCTCGAATGGGAGTTGCAAAAGATGGATAAAAGAAATAAAGTAGTAGTAAGTAGCTAATTAAGTGCTTTTGAAGCGAAGAGACTTTATGACGAAAAAATACGTAAGAGATATACTAAGAGACATAAGAAAGATACTAAAAAAATCATTAATATGTAGTTTTCATTCCTTTACGGGTGTGAAACGGGTTTACCCTGAGAAAGGACAGAAAAGGATACGAGGTCTCTTAAATCTTAGGGTAGCGTAGAATGAGAGAAGAGGGATTAATAAAGGTAAAAAAAACGAAGGCGTGTTGAATACAACAAGGTAGAAACGGGATTTGATCTAAAAAATTGAAGGAGAAGAAATTGGCGTGTTTTAATTTAAGAGTAGATGGATTGCTAAGTAAAGTATGTGTTGATGTTGTTTAATAATGTAAATATTGAGGTTGCTTACCAAGATATCCTGAAAATGGATTAAGGAAGAGAATCTTAGAGTATATGAACCTACCGGAAGGTATGCACGATGAGAAGGGGAAACAAACATATTTTATTCGATTATTATTGCTCCGTTATTTATTGCCACAATGAAAGTTCCCTAAGATATGGGAGCGATGCTTTCTCAAGCAGCGCTAGTCTTGAGCGCATTTATGTATTCTTGGGCCGTTATTCGTTTACCTTATTGTTACGTCATCGGAAAACGCTTAAAGCAAGTTAGGGCCGTAACCTAAAGCTGTTACGCGCTTACCGAGCATTAATCACTTTCGGTGGGAGAAATGTCTGTCTTCCTAAAACCTACACTTCCTTTTGAGCTGCGAATTCGAGCCGACGTGGAAGCGAGTAAATTTCGCGTTCAATCGCTTCAAATCCTATCTCAAGTAAAGGGGATTTTGCCGCTGTGGTCTCAGGGGAAAGAGGTGAATAGTAATGAGCGGAATGTATGAGTCATTCTTCCGTGTTGGCCGGACCTTCCCTTTTTTCGGTAGCTGCGGAAGATGAGAATTTTTTAACCCCTCCGCCGATACTTACCTTTTGTACCTAATGTTCCGTTATAGACGGGGCATAGAAACAGGCGACGAAGACTAAAAACGACCCGGAAAACGAAACCGAAGAAGACGCTTTTGTCACTATAAAACTGAATCTAAACAGAAAATCATAATTTTTGGACCAGAGTCGAAACTGGAAAACGTTGATGGTTCTACTCTGATATTCGTCAATTTTCTTCTTAATGATGTGTAACATAAATTATATTTATTAGTATCATAGTATAATTAAAAGCGCTTCGACAGCTGAGGTCGTTTAGTGGGTAAATCCCTGCACGTCCCGGGATTCGAACCCGGGACCGCTTTCACGAAGTTCGAACGCGCTGCCCACAGGACTATCCGGGATATAAATTACGAGTATATGTATTATATCGATTTGAATCACATTACATATAAACCGAAATTTGTTTATTTGAATAACTGATAAAATCGAAACTTTTGAACGTTGTTTCTTCTATGGAACAAGTTGTATTCCAAGGTTTAATTTGATGTAACCGGTTCAACGTCAATCGGAAAAACATTAGAGCTTTACCGTTACGAGTCGTTGCGAAAGTATACATAAAAATTTGATGCAAAATGGCAATATTTATTGCTAGTTATTATTCTTAATAGTATTTATTAATATAAATTCTTTTTTCTATTCTGAAATTCAATTTGGGATACATTAAGAGTTTTGTTACTGAAGATAACGTAGCAAATCTTTGTGAAATTCCGGACAATGTTAGTTTAAACCTTTCTTTGATTCTTCGAATCCATCAAACGTGCAGCATCGTCGGATTTATTTCACCTCTAATCACAAACTAATGATGAGATTACCCTTTGAAATATTAAACCTTACATCGATATCGCAAAAGGAATGATTACTTCGCAACTTGACAAAAGCTTTGGCGATTAGTTTTCCTGGAAAGGGACAAGGCCTTTTGATGCATTAATTTCCATCTCGTCATCATGCCTGCTGGAAGTGCTACACTGTGGAACTCGCCTATAAGTCATTTATCATTTTCCTGAATACTACACCACCATTTGGAGACCGAATGTTCATTTCATGTTCATTTGCTTGACGACGATGCATTGGAATTTTAAATGCTAAGATAATTGCCGAAATAAGTCTAATCCTAAGGTATCAGGAAGGAAAATCGTTAAGACTCGAGTTTTCCGATTCCTACTCAAATTCACGATTAGGAGTATTTGTATGTTCAATTCAAAAACATTCTTCCTTTCTGAAAGACTTTTATACTTGTTGAAATTCGCTGAAAGAAGCTCAATGACACAACCTCGATCAACTGCCGTCGACAGATGTTGTCTTCTTAAAGGAGAGAACATTATTAAAATCCATGAAATTCCATGATTTTTCTCTTCCAAAAAAGGACTGTTCGTTGGTACAAAATCAAAGAGGAGTCAAGATCCGAAAATGTTCTCTTCCTGCGACGACGGGATAGGAATTTTTCTGAAGCGCAAATGCTCATCTCACCGTAATCCTCTTAATCCGCAAGAGCTAAAACAAACGAGGCCTTAAGCATAACAAGAGGAGAGAGACATGGAGAGATAAAGAATGATAAATTAAGCTCTGGTGCGTTTAATTCGAGAGAATTTATGGAGCCTGGGTTAATTCCTTGTATTGGGAATTCGTCAATCTATAGGTTTTTAGACAAATGAAGCGTGCAGCGTTCATCCCCGTATTATAAATCTCTCTTGCTCGATAAGCAGTATCGTCATTTGACGTCACATTCCGCTAGCTTTCAAGAGAATCCGAGCTGCCTTGTTAACCACGTCATGGATAAATTCCTTCATCCCGAAATAAACATTGGGGTCTGATTGTTTTCCGCCGTAATTTTACCCTAAGACCGTATATAGCTTAATCTGTATTCTACAGTTAGGATACAATAAATATCTTCAACTCTAAATATTTAAATAATAATTTAATTTTATATTTTCCAATAGGCATAGTCAAAAAGTAAGAGCAAAGATATAACGAATTTCCATACATCCGGAGCCTACATACCTTTCACATACAAACCGAAATACTAATCAATAAATGTTCAAACTTATGAAAATACATTACTTTGAAAGATTAATCGAATACATTGATTTCTTACTAATCTTAACTGTATTATTCCTTAAAGAATAAAATTTACATTTAAGTTTGAAATTTTCACATGACTTAATCCTCAGGATCAAACTTTCTTTATTTAAAAATTATTTCTCTGATATGTATTCCTTTCATAATTCATTTTGATAATGTTACGAAGTCTTGTAATCTGTGGTTTCACAGCGGAATGAATCTTACAATATCTTAAACGTCGGTGAAATATTAATTTTTGAATTCAAAACGGAGGACAGTAGGGGTAAAACGTTCGTACGATCCCAAAATATGAGATTAAGATATAATATTTATAATGCCTAAATCTCTATTTCAAAATTAGGACTGTTTAAGGCAGAATATATCCAATCCCGTTCCTTGCAGTTGAGATAATCTGTACTGACCGTTTCATCCGAAACTAAAAATTCGAAAATAAGTATCTCTAGGATTATAACATCAAATCTCAGTTTAGATGTAAAGACATTTTCGATCTATAGCTTACTTTTTGACGGGTGAAAATCAAACACCGAAAGATAACAAACATTGCTCGGCACGCAAAACATCAATAGCTATCGAATCCATCATATAAAGTTCTAGATGGACAGTGTTGCGAATCAGAGAGAACAATTTCCCACTGATCCCTAAGAGTTTTTTTATCTTTTTGACATTTTGCAGACGTTAAAATCCCGCCATCGAATCAAAGCAAATCAAAAGCCATCAAGTGCTTCTACTCTGTTTTCTCTGAGATGCTGTACGCGTTGAAATGGATGGGTGTGAAATAGCGATACGTTGGATGAGGTGTCAAATCGACACCAATCACATTTCCATGGAAGAGATTCAAATTTTAATCCTTTTACGGCTTTCGGTGACGGATAACAACGCATCGTTCAAATTCTCCCATTGGGAGAGCATTTCCAATCTCTTTTACACTTTTCAAAGCGCATCACATCTAAAGAGATTACATATTGGTGCCGAAGAAAACGCATCCAAGGATAAATGGACAATTAATTCAATAAATATTAACGAAATATTTAGGGTGAAATATAAAATCGGGCCTAATTTTTTATTACGTGTAGCGAAAATCAATATTAAAAGTCATGTTCGAGCTTAGGATAAAAATTTACGTTGAAATGAATATAAATTCGAAACGATGGAAAAAGAATTATATAGAATTTATCTTTATTTAGCAACCTTTAGTTGAGTATGAATTCTTCACTTAGATTACATTTTGTCGATTTTGTATCTTCCAGACACCTTTTTCTAAGTTTGTTTACGAGGAATCGGCTGATAATTCAAAATATTATTTCCATATTTTTAGATTCATAACTGTTATTAAGCTAATATTGGTAATGAGATAGTCCCCCTGAAACAAATTTCAGGTCAGTTTATTTTACGGAATTATTAATTATACCTTATATTTATATCAGAATATTCCTCATGAATTACACCAGAAATTGATGTTGAATACTCAGAATGTATGCAGAGGTTCGTTGCACCCCTTCCACTTTGAAATATCCACAATATTTTGACAACGTGTTTTGGCAACAACACCATCATTAGTTGGCATCAAAATAATAAATATTATTACACTGCTCCTCTTGACTTTTAGCGCTAATATTTTCCTTCTTCACTCAAAAAGTTATTCTTAAAGCTGAAAAGTGAAAAATACGCCGATTCATATTTGGCCAAAAGTTCACTTTTTTAATTGTAATTCGTCCCTTTCATAGAAAAAGGACAACGACAAAGTAGAATATTAGAACAATAATTAATCATGATCATAAAGTAATTACTTTAAAATACTCGGAAATAATCTTTACAGAAATTTAATAGAGAAATAAAAGGTTTTCAGGTAAGTTTGAGTAAATTTAATGCTCAACATCCTCTAGAAAAGTGTGATTCTCAAAAGAGTAATATTGCACTCATTTTAAATAAACAAGCTATGGCAACCGAATGCGGAATGAGGATGATTCTCGTGCAGGAAGATAAACCCCTTTTCACTGCCCCTTCTCTCTAAAATAACGAAAGATGATTGAATTCCAATGCGTATCCTTCGTCTGATAAAACAGCAGCAAAAAGGACCGGAAAATAATCCACCGGGAAAAATAAGCCGAAAAAGAGTAGGAACCTCCACTTCCAAGGAAAACCGAACCTTTTTTACATCCACAAATCAATCCTTTCTCTTTTGGACGAAGGAAAACCTGGCGAACTGATAAAAGGGCTTCCGCGACTACTTTTCTACTCTCAGCCGCTGTCCCGTTCTCTCAATTCCGGACGTGAGACTTGATTACCTGCGAACGTGAACTGGTTCTGATCCGAGACCTTTTACTTCTCAATCGAACTCTCTCGGGGGGACGAACCCGGCACTCCGGAGCGAAAGATGTCTTGAGGGCCAGACGGGGAAAGGAACCCCATTTTAAAAAGAATGAAAAAATGAGGGAAAGCTGGTCTAGGAGAATCCCATTTCCTCATCAATAACCCGCCTTTGTTGAGCCTCTCTTCTGCAATACAGCTCGGATATCTCTTTTAACCGCGAGACCTATCCAATTCCCAATCTATATCTAATCCATTCTGGCTCTCATCACGGTTACTGGAAGGGCCAATTCCCTCTCAAACTCCTATTCAATTCCTGCATCCATACCCCCAATCAACCAGCTTCTACGTTACCCCAATACCTGCGAGTACACCTTATGAAATCTAACATACCCTTATAACTCGTCGGTTTCCTCCTATGCCTCCATCTTTATATTTCCCCAAGTATATTAGACAGCCGGTATTAACTGTAGAGGTCCATACTCGTCCTTTACCGTTGATGATGTGAAAAGAAAAGTTCCATGTGGTTTTACCGAAAAGCGTACGACGGCTGAATAAATTGGGAGAAGAAAAGCAGTCAAACTCACTTTTATCTATAAAGAAAAGGTAGAACCGAACCGAAAACCGAGAAAATGTTATGTTTGCCGGAGTAAAAACCAAATTTTAAATTTTAATGGAAGTTAAATTGCTGAACTGAAGCTAACATCGGAACCCGTGCTTATTTTCCTTATCAAGGACAAGAGAGGCTATATTTAGAAAATATACGCAATTGTGAATTGCAAATTACTAATTAATATTTTAATTATAATACGTAAATTAACTTATTCTACGATTCTTTCTTTATATCCATAGTATCATGTTAAAATTTATAGAACAGAAATTCTATTTAAGGGTCACATGTGATTTTTTTTCTAAGGGATTATTCCATCGGAGAATAAGGAACCAGTTCGACATTCGGCGTTTTCATTGAATCGGAGCAAAATCTGGAGAGAAAATATAAAACTGAAAAGTAAAGGAATACCGTTGGTAGCCCTGCTTATAGCCCTTCAGGCGCTAGGAATTACGGTGCTATTCTACGATCAACAAAAAGTGAATACATTCCTAATTCCCTTTATTCTTAAAATGGGGCTCAAGTAAATCCTGCCACAAGCCGAAATGCAGTAAAGCAGTAGCATTTTTCGTAAAAAAATATAGGAGATATAATTGATAAGCAATACAAAGAATAATGGAAAAACGCAGAAGAAAGAGAATCGCGCTAGTTAACCGTTTTTGTATGGATGAAATAGCGAACTTGCTTTCCTTGCTAAAATAATGGTGCTTGCTGCATCAAGAGGATGCAATTCTTCGATGAAATGAGCGATGTTCAGAAGCTGCAGGTTGCCACTAGAAACTCAAGCATCTCTCAAGGATAGGATTCGATGAGTCATAATAGTTTACTATATTTTATCATAGAGCAATTAAAATTGATTTCATCACACATTAGCACTACCATGCAATGTTTATCAAACTTTTCCACAGGTAAAAATTTAGATTTAGCTTTCACGGATTTATTTGTCGATTCTACAGGTCCCAGCGGCGTTCTGTTGCAATTTCATTCTTACTGGCAATACCTAAACACATAGCAACAGAAAGGAGCAGTTGGGGAGTACGTCCCTTCCTTAATTACAGCAGACGACAGTCGCTACCTCTGAGAGCAAGTTTCTCGGCAAATTCATCAATATGCTCCGCACCCTGTATTCCCACCGGGGCTCGAACCTGATGCAAGTGAGAGGTTGAACGCTAGACCAGCAGTGTTTCCAACAAGTTAAAAATTCAGTTACGAATTTAGAGTGTTAAAAGGATAACTCGTGACAGATCTGAGGACCGTATTACAACTTTTCCGTCTTCAGAACATGCTGCTTTTTTTAACAACATGTTCTATGTTAACAAACAATTTTTGTAATTTATGCTATGAGTATTCACTGCGGAGGAACGCATGGGGTTTACACTAAAAATAATGACTATTTGAAATATTTCTACCCTCTATTAAAGCAAACAATCCGTTTGGATGCACCGCCACACCGTCAAGTAAAGAATTCACGGAGCGGTAAGTGCCCGTCAAAAATTTCTCAAAAATGGTTAAGTTAAGAGGTAGGTAGGAAAAACTACTGCCAATCACTCTCAAAAATGTAATTATATGTAATTTGATACTCCACTTTCCGGACGGATGTTTTACCAAATTAAGCTAGCGAGCCAGCACAGTCAATATATCGTTTTATCCGGGTACGAGTCCCAGTCCTGTCAGCCTTTTTTCATGTCCATTCCTTGGAAATTTTCCTAGGCGCACGCCTTTACGTGAAGATTCTTTTTAAACCCTTTTCCTCGATTATAATTATATTGTAATATATTATGTACATACAACGGTTTTCAAATAGATGATAGCTCCCGAGTAAAGGTGAATCTAGAAATCTGGGAAGTAAGAAAGTAATCATGAGCATATACTTAATATAACCATGTTTAAATGATGGCTATATTTAATTTATTAAATCTCTCCAATTAACTATTGAAAATTCAGGATATATGCAATAAATCTAACATTTTAAGTTACTAAAGAAACATTTGGTTATTATTTTTCAGTTTTAGCTACTCGTCATGTCCTACCGACATTGCTTATTTTACAAAATCATCAAGGAGGTGATTTTCGCTTCCCTCTAGACTTATTCCGAATTATTTCGGCAACATAGAGGGTGCTTCGATGAGTTTCATTGTTGTTATGTAATTTCTGTAGTGTTTTGGAAATTTCTCAAATGAGCATGTAAGTATTCGTGAAGTGATTTTGAAATACCTCGACATAAAGAACCGATCACCAGAGTCTTGTACTCCTCCCGAGCGATAGAGACAGATTTAAAGGCAACTAAAGAAGACAGTTGTATTAGCGACTGCCCCTCACTCACAATCCCGCCTCCATTCATAGCGTAGCGGCAACTCCATTCAGAATTTAGAATCCGACAACCAGACACGTGAAAAAGTTCCAGCTAACTTCCACTTTCGAGAGCCATTGCCCCTTGCCTCCTTCCTTCCACCATTCTTTCAAACCCTATTTCCTTTCGTCCGGTTCTTCCTCAGCCCCACTTCCTCTTCGGCCCTTCCATTTATTCCTCCCTTTCCTTTGATATCCCTCCTCTCCAACAAAACACTCCATTTCCTTCCCCTTTCTTTCTTTCTTAGCGTATTCCAATTGTATCTACCACTCCAGACGATCTCCTCCCCTTACGCCCCCCCTCCTTCCGCAACCCCTCCGGCATTCCCCAGGGTGCTTCTTCTCGCTCCTTTTCAAAACCCTGGCCACGTGTCAAAACACATAATGAAACGCGCTTCTCTCGAACGCGGAGGGGCAAAGAAGCTCCCTTCTACACCAGCCACTTCCCGGACCATACATCCACGCAGTCGAGGTCTGACTCAGTCTAGCAGTCCTCCAAAACACGGGCAAAAAAATACACGCGGACACTCGACTTTTCCCCTTTTTTCGTCCCAGGCTTTCTCTGTCCCTCTAGAATTCCTCGCTGGTTGCATTTTGCTGTATAACGCAGCTCATTCAACGGCCCCGAGGCGCGAAAGGTGACGCGGGTGTAATCCCTTTCTGTTCCTAGGATAACTCCCTCTCTCTCTCTGTTGTGTATCCTTTTTCACCCGGTAATTTCTGTAGCTGTTTCCGCCTTCGTTTTCTTTCGCAATTCGCAGCGCTCGCGTCCTTTTTTTTCGCGAGAAGTATGTCTTCGCTCCAACATCATCTTCCACTTTTTTCGAAAAAAGAATCCGTTCTCTCTCTCCTGAATTTTAATTAGATCGCGCCCTTTGAGCGTCCTCGCTGCCTTTTTCTCCGTCTCCTCGGATTTTGTTTTATTAGCTTTGATCTGCATGTTCTCCGCGTCCTTTCGACGTGATACTTTGTTTTCCGCGTTGCTCTCTCTCCACCGCTCTCATCCACTCGATTAATGTTCGGTGAAATGGATGTTTTTCCTTCTGTTTGCCGGACGGTTCTCGGGGATTTCTTCGAATCGGTGTTGAAGTTGGAGTATCCGCGAGTGTCGCCCGAAAGCCGATGGAGACCAATTGTTTACTTTCCTACTGCTATCAAAGCTTTTCAGCAGAACATTAATTACGAATCTATTACTGCCACCAAATCTCAGTGAATGGAAAATTCTCCTTTGGTTCAGGATGAAGAAGATGCATCTTTAATTTTCAATTTTTCTCTATTTTCACTATGACTCTGGTAATGATAATGACGTTTGAATGAAATGAAGTTGCTGTATTTTCATCTCGTGAAAGTGTTATTGATAAGGTTTCGAAAATTTTTCTGAAATTTACTGCACTTATGTTAACTTATTCCAGTTTCATTCTGACTCAGTGAGGAAATAACTATCTCACTCCTCATCATATATCATGATCCTCATCTCCGCATAACCAAGTGCGTTAAGCGTCCGACTTCTGTGAAGGCGGTTCCGGGTTCGATTCTCGGGGGGAGATCCCATGCAAAATGACCTCGGCTATGGAAGCAATTTTGAAAATTCCTACTATTACTCATCTTGCAATGCCAATTCATCTTAAACCCTCTCATTCAGCTAATAGTTGAGGAAATGATAACCCGACTTTCCTTTGGGATGATGACTACGTACAGAAGAACTGATGATCACACTAAAAGACGAACTTCCCGTTATTATACGCATCTTATGGAAAGAATCGTTGCTGTTTACTGTTAACCAATTTTATGTTACGAAGCAGTAATCTGGCAGTGATATAGTTCGAACGAACCATTATTTTACTTTTTCTTAGCACGCTAGATTTCCGATTATCCGGGGTGGAGATAGGCAAAATGTTTGTATCTGTGAGTGGTTGAACGACGTTATCAGAAAAATGAGGTAATGTAAGTCTATAAAAACCATACTTAGTCTCATTATAAAGATAGCGCATGCACTTTAACTTTTCATTGGAAAATTTCGAACTTATTGAATTTGAATGATTGTTCCAGAAAAATTCACATTCCATATCAAGCAAAAGCGAACAGATATCACTATTATTTATAATATTTAATTTCAATAAAATTTAACCACACCTTTAAGCATTAGATCACCTGAAAATCCTATTCCGATTTAGAATTGCCTTGAGATTTCAGAAAAAATAATCCAAATATCACTTCACCATCAATGAAGATCTTAAACCGCCCAGCTTCCCAGTAACGGTAATGGTTTATTGTTAGGTTCTTTCACATATGTCACGCCTCATCGAAGGCATCTGTTATCCTCTAAAGGCCACGCCCTTTTCCTCTGTTTTCCTTTCCGAGGGGTTGATCTTCAGTAAAAATAAGGCATCGAGAGTGGAGAATGCTTTTGTATTTGGAGAACAGCTCGAGTATAGCTGATGAAAGGGCTGTTTTCAATATACAGACTTTTAAGAGCGTCCATACTATATTTGGATCCATCATAAGAGAGAATAGTTACCCTTAGTCATACATGGGCAGCTAGGTGGAAAAACAAGCTCAGTTCCGACGAAAATTTATCCTCGGGTGCATTCACAGCAAACTACTTTCATTGGGACAGTAAAGGTATTTTTAAAGTAATTCTATTCTATTGCTGTGACATTAATAAAAAAATTATTATGAATACATAAAAGTGTGTATGAAGAAAATAACTCTTTTGCGTCTACGTTCTATCGCTACAAATGAAGCAACAAATAATTCTTATATTTTTTTGAATCCTTTAGCAGATTTGTGAAATCGCTCACTTTTTCCTTAAATTTACATTCATTTGTCATCTTTAATAAAAATTATCATCGATTACCTCATAATGCCGTGCTTTTGCCTTTCGGAAAAAGTAATAATATATTAAATGCACTGACACACAAATTTTGATGATTGTTGCAATTTTGAATTGAATTGATCAACAATGTAGTGCTCCATAACCTTTTTAAGACATGAGACTCATCGTATAATTTGTTCTCTATATATAATATAATTGTTTCTCAAAATATATAATAACATGTATGCATAAATATATATTAATATGCATACATATGTAAAAATTTTTGAAACGGAACCAAATTCAGGATCAAATAATGCATAAATAGTTTTTGATATTGCCGGTTTCTTTTCAATATTCTTGGAATCTGGTCGCATCGCTCCAATGTTCTACAACACATGCCGGAGATGTTATGACTGCAAGTTAATATTATTGATAAATAATTCAATGCAAGAACATTAATATTCAGAGTATAAAAATATCATCCAACTCAGAAAATACTTCATATATACTTGAATTAGTGAAGTATCTATAGCAATATTTTTATAGCATGAGAACGGATCGTTTAAAAGTATATATCTTTACACTGCTATTAATCATAATAGTGATAAGATTTTTCTTTATCATTCATACTCTAATGTAAACCACACGACGCTGCATTAAAAAAGACGCTACATTTGAGGTACGTTCAGCGGGCGGAATGTTTTCCTCCTTTCTCTAAACCTTTGACGGCGGACTAGCACGAGAGGCATATGTCATATTTTTATGCTTGGTCGTAAAGTTTATCGTGCACTCTTTATTTTGCGTGCTTAACCTTTCCTTTGTATATCAAATCGAGGTGCTTTTACGGCGTTAAGGTTCCATATCGGCATTTTTAATTTCCTACGTATGCGCTGAAATACTCTGAGCAAAGAGATTTATTTCTGCTATATTCAAGGAATAAATCCACTGTAAATTAAAGAGGCATTTCGTGGACGTAAACATTTTAGCTCTGCTTCGCCTTTAAACTGCTGAAAAAAATTAACTAGCTTAAAATCAATACGTATCTTCCTTTGAGCTTCTAAATAAAGAGCTACGCTGACATTAATTGGGTTAATTGGGCGGGGCACCTTAGCCATGATTATGTAAGGGATACTTTTAAATTGCCGAATGAAGGGCTAAATTCACAGTAATGCTTTACCAGTTGTTATGATTCAACCCTACGAAATCTATAAATTTTTCAGTACGTTGCAAGGGCATTTCTTTGATTAATGACTGTTGTTAAAAAACGTATGGAGAAATTTACAGCATTACTTCCTTAAAGCAAGCAAATGACAGTATTAAAGATTCCCAACATTTAATGTTATTTATACAATACACCGTAAGCGTACGGTCCATTCCTTTATTTTACTCAAAATAAAGGAATGAACCTTCTGGAAAGCAAAGGACATTCTGGAAAGAACAGTAACGAGAGATCATTTTAGAATTCCGCAAAACGTAGCGCATCTTACATTTTCCGCAAGGCACTCATTAATGCAAAAGCTAAAGTACACTTTACCAGTCGATTCTCTCTTTAGTAATCACACGTAATGAAAGAATCTCATCTCCATACTTCGATTCCTCGGAAGTTTGCTTTCACGCTCTAAAAGAAAGACTATTACGAGCCTATTTAATTAGGCCGTTCGGATTTTTCTCCTCAGTTAGCTTTTCAAATCCAAAAGAGAGTCGTTTGTGTCACGGGGCGCTAGCTTCATTATCTTCCCCATTGTGACGTCGGAGATTTTCTTTCCCTGCTGTTTTGGCAAAAAGTCGAAAAATTAAAATAAAAAAAAGGATTCTGAAAAGAAACAAAAGGCGCGAGCCGACCATTTTTTTCCCACTTCGCAGTGACCCCATGGCAAAGCGCCCCTCCATTGGAGCCGAAATCAAAGATAAAACATTCATTCGAGTCTTGCGTGGCCGCGCTTAATATTTTCTATCCCCTTTCACATTTGTTTTGCTCGGATCGGATATTATCTTGAGTCAGCTGTTATAATCCCGTCCGGGCGCCCAAACCCGTGCTCAATCTGGTAATTCGGGATTTATCTTATCTCGGGAATAAAGGGAGAAAAAAACGAAACACACAACTTTCACTTTATCATTCGGTTTGAGGATCGAGTTTCCTTCTGAAAAAGCTTAATTCCGGGGGATTCGTACATGACTCGTTGAAATGGCTAGCGAAACGGATGCCCTCAAGATTTCGGGATGAATGGAAAAGAGGTTTTGACAAGGAGCAAAAAACTGGAAGCGAATTATTTCCTTCGCTCGTCCGGGGAAAATGGGATGTTTGGAATTAATGCGCCGTTGTTCGAAAAGGGATACGTGGAGCTTTCTCCGCGACTAAGCAAGTTATTCTACTTTGATAGGATAATCTCCCCGGAATGGCATTCAGTCACAATGGAATTTCGCTGAAATATATCTCCATTATAAATAAAACCGGATCTTTTTCGTAGGAGCAAAAATGAATTGGAAAACGTTCCTTTCGATCTTTAGTCTGTGTTCCAGACCAAACTTTTATTGCAAGCACTCCTAAAATTAATGCTGCTTTCACCGCTTTAAATTTATCAAGAAAGGGAGCATCATGAACACAAATAATTATTTTAGTTTATTCTAAATTTTAGTTGTATTAATTCAGAGGAAATACTCTGTAAAACTTAGCAGATTTTACGCATCCGCAAAGTTACACAGACATCATTTACCAAAAGAAAAATTTGGCAAGTGCTAAAAGAAATAATTAGTGTTTTCCGCTGACAAAAAGCGACAGTAACATACTAGAGGAATGGATTTATAGACCCTTTTCCACAAGTTGCAAGGCTCGCACGGTACATGTATGTGTGGTAAGATTTGGGGACCTTTTATTGGAAACGGTATCAGCTGCTGTTGAGTTCCCATAAGTTTGTAAGGTTTTGCGATCTATCTATAGCTCAACGATTTCAGAGATGCGTAAAAAGGTATTTGTAACCATTCTATTAACCAAATGGAATTAATTTATAAACTTTCTTGCCCCAAAATCAAATATATTCGGTTTTATTGCTAGTATGATTCTCTACATATCTCATTACCAGTGAAAGATATTATAACATCAAATAAAATTTTAAATTTTCAGAAAATTATTTCTATGCCAGAATGATTTCTTTTCACAATGAAATCTTGAATTTATATCAAACGAGTAATAATAATTCAACTATAATTATCTAGATGGTGAATGAATATTGCGCTCTTTCCAGTTTTAATATATTTCTCCTATGCATTGTTTTTATTTATACATTAAACTAAAAATATTAATGTAATATGTATGATATCCGATACGCAAATCTGGCATGTCAATGCATTAAAAAGGATGGAATTTTTCTACCTTCTCGCTCTTTCTGGCTCACGATGGGAATGAATAGTAATACATTTCTGATAAATAAATCCATTGAAATTCAAATAGACTGTATTACATTAATGCACTCGATTTGCTTTGAAATTAAATATGCAACAACACAATCAAAACACGTTTCCATGTAAAGAACTCTCGTACGAAATATCTTCTCGTAATCCCAGCGTTAGGAGCAAGACAGTAAATAATCACTGCCTTAAAGATATTAATCTTTCTTCGTATTATTTTAAGCGAATTTAAACTGTGTAAATAAATTCTCCCCCCGGTTTATCCCCCGGAAAGCCTAATTCACGTAACCTTTTCTTCAATTAACGGTATTGCCGCAAGGGTTTCAAAAAAAAGCAAGTAAATTAAAAGTAAGGAAATGTAAGCTCCTTAGCGAGGGAATTCCTGAATTATTGAAGCCACGCACTCTTGCTAAAAGATGTAAATCCTCATTCTGACGACAAATAATGCAGAGTGTTTTCCTTTCCTCCACCTCTTTCCCTAACTATCTAATTTTCCATCTTGGATCGTCGGTTCATTTCTCCAACTCGGATTTGGGTCGCGCAAACAGTAATTTACACGGGCGCTACACAGATTTCCGTCACATCTTTAATCTCCGCTCTTTTCCTCCGTCATTCCGAGCGGACAAATGCGAGGGAAAAATCGCTTACGGCGTTAAAATTGAATCGTTTGGGCTCTGAAACTTACGTCATGCGTGCCGACAAATCGTCCGGCTTATCGCCAAGGTGCCAGATCTCCGCGTTAACGCTTCGAGGCGATTCCTGGCGAGTTACAAAACGACCACTCCATTTACCCGTCTCATAATCGGCATTGTCTCCCCATCATTTTTTTATTTCCGGTGTCGTTGTTTCAAAGGGACACTATCCAATTCCGCCCCCTCGCCTACGCAGTCCATTTCCGGCTCCTTATTTTTTTTAAACAAACCCACTCGAAGTCATCCTAAACCCTCACGACCCCCCAGCACTTGAAAATCTTCCCAACATTATAACCCTCTCCCTCTCGAGTCCACTTACATCCTCTGCGAAAACGGACGAGAGGGTTGTTTGCACCGTAGGGAGCAGGAAGTCATAAAAAGAAGCATCTTTCGACAGAGAGGATATCTATTATTTCCTTTTAGTGCGGTTTCTTACGTACCTATTCGATACGAGATGTTTACTCGCGTTTTTCCTTTAGTGAGGCAGTATAATAGAGCGGACCTCGGCAGTCTTTTTGTGGATGAGATTCCCTTTCTGCACCTTCGACTGGGCCTTTTTCTCCAGCATCCATTCCGGATGAAGGGAAAGTCGGAATTCTCGGTATCTTGCAGCTATTTGTCTCTTCCCACTCTTGCTGTGCGCGTGTCACGCTCCGTGACGCGTTTTCGTTTTCATCCACCCCCTCTACCCCGACGTATCTTCCATTTTTAAGCACGTTTTCCGGGGAAAAATAAGTACGTGCTCTGGTCGTCACTTGTCTTTTGGGTATCAGGCTTTTTCCTCAATGCGAAAGCATGAAATGGGAAAAAAACATTATTTACCTAAACTTTTATCGTACATGGTAATAGGCAAAAAAAACATGCTCCCAGTCGGTAAAATAATGTTTCTATTGATCAATTTTTAACATAAAACGGAAAAGATTTAATTTATACTAAACTATAAAAAAAGATTGTACTAAGAAAGTAACTTTCAACACGACCCCTGTTTCGATACCTGGCATCGACTTAAGCGAATACTAATAAAATTATTATTAATTAAATTAATAATGAAACTGATGCTAATTTAGTTTTTCCTCGCCTGATAATGATTACCTGAACGAGCAAATGATTGCATCATTATCTTTTTCATTTTTATCAAACGCATAATTTATACTCATCCCGGGGTCCGAAAGAATAAATGTTTGTCCTAACTAGCATAGTGTTCACCATCACTATTTTCTGTAATTTTGTTACGTTTGCTTGTTAATTATATCTATTAAAGCATTTTAATATAAAAATTTCGTAATCAATGGTACTTACTTAATGGTATTTGAAATACAAATAAACTCTGAACAAACATTAGAAATCACAACATTATTACTGTTAAAACTATTATATTTACTCTTCTTATACTCCGTTTTCTGTTTATCTGCTTAGCGTTTCACAATTATCTTTTGTCTAACAAACATTTTTCTTTTCTTCTTCATTATTTTCATTATTTTTCACCTTTTTCTATATTTTAACTATTATTTAATTTGTTTTGTTTGTATATTTGTATTGTACCCTTCTCTTTAATTAGTATATTTGCGATATTTTTTCTTCTTAGCTGTTATATTCTAATACATTATGCAAATAAATGTTAGCGGGTTAATTGTTTGACGAAACTGTTAAGATGAATCTCGCAAAAAATATGAATTTTTGTATGCATGAATCTATTTTGCATCAGAACTTGCTTTTCTCACATATATTAATAATTTTCTTACATGGATACTTTGAAATAATTATGTTTCTGTTTCTACAGATTTAAATGATTATAATTATAGAGAGCTGTAATAAACTGTAGCTTACGTCTCTGAGGAAATAAATCCTTTAACGAAAATTCTGAAGAAGAGCGACTCTTCCATGTTTCATTTGAAAACTTCATTTTATGTCGAAATGGTTTCACAGTGATTAGGTCGCGACGTTAATCAAGATAAATTAATTTTGCTCTTTCCTGAGCAACAATATTTTTCCACGGATCGTGATTCAAATTTTATCCCCAGTAGAAATTAAGCAGCGAGATGCAAATTTACCGTTCCCAATTTGAATTTTTCCAGCAATAATTGAGGTTTATCTTGGAATCTCATCCGAGGGCTCCGTTTATCACGCAAGATCTACGTGAAAGGTTATAGGGTTTCCGGAGATGAGAATCTGGCTGGTATTTTCCTCAGATCGCTAATCTTTCCTATTTAGGAGGAACGTTTTGGGATCAATTCGTTTTTAATCAGATCTTTTTAAAACGATTGACCTTGTCTGTATAAACAGGCTTTCCTACTCAAAGACATCAAGGTTATCGTTTGCACTACAGGTTTTTTGAAGTATGAGTGATACAGTGATTGATGGAAACCAAGTATTGTAGAATCACGAAAAAAATTAAAGGTGTGTAGTACTCAACGAGGTGATAGAGGGATCCCCGTGAGCATTTCCCGATACGGTAAATACCATTTATTATTATTTATTATATTATATCAACATATTTTCCATTTAAAGAAGATAACGATCCATTGTAAATAGTTGCTACTAAATTTACTTTAGTTATATTTAATTAATAATTATCATGGTATGTAAATATATAATAATAATATATGTATATAAACTATTTATGATCATCACCGTAAAGTAATATTTAATTTATTATGTAACCACAAAATCTCACTTCTTTTGAGTAGGGATCAATAAAATACTCTTTTGAGTAGACATAAAATATTTCGGCGTATTCTCCTCTTTTAATCATTCCATTTTCTCGATCTTTATTTATTTATCTTATGCTAATAATCTGAGAAACGTTTATAGAGTTACATCATCAAATGTTATTTATAGGCTATACCAATGAATTTAATATTTATTTCAAAATAAGCGAATAATTGACAAAAGATGCCTATAATAATACGTATTTCTACTGAAGGGCTGCCTGAATAGGAACTTATATAAAATACCTTTAGCTTATTCTACATCTATTACTACCTCACTAACTTAGAGGACAGGGAAATAGACTTCGGTAGGAGAAATTTTGTGTATCCCAAGTTTACAGATACTGCCTTCTCTTAGCTATATCGCGTATAATAAGTAAAATGTTTCGTGTTAGTTATGGTTCCCTCCCCTGGCCCCTTGTGTCATACCCTTCCTCCTTCCGCATGTCCACCGAATCCGCCTCTCCGCGACCCTCTCGTACCTTCACCGCCAATAATCCCCCCGAGATCCGTGGGCATTTGTCTCGTCGGTCACCATGCGACAATCCTTCCTCCCAAACAGAGGGCTCGCTCCCCCACACTCGAAATATTTCCCTAATTAGTAGCGACGCTTGGGCGGAGCGGGGTCGTGAAAGATTTGGGATAAAATGGACTCATTTTTTCCGAGTCGCGTAACAAAAGATTCTGATTTCACATAAAGGGTCGCCATGCGAAGCGGACTCCGCGGCCATATTTAGAGTTATTTAAAGAGATAGACGGAAGGGATGGCGATTAAAACGATTTGTGGGATCTGAATAGGCACCCTAGAGCGCCGTTCCTTTTGGAAACGGCACACCTGAAGCTTTTTTCGCTCGACCGAAGGTGATAAGAACGCTGCGGATTTACAAGTGGAGTCGACCGACTGTTTCGAAGAGATTGTGTGGGTTAGTGGCCGACGCGGTCCATTTCCAGAAAGGAGTAGGTTTTATTTCGGGTTTTAAAGGAGCTAGATTTAGATGGACCCGAATGACACGGTTCCAAATCGCATTTAAATGAATATAAATGAGCTAGATAAAAGTTATTTTACCCAAATTTATCATATAAACGTAATATAACTCGTTAATATACTTTTTATCCGTTCCTAAATCTGATAAATACTGTCCTTTATGCTTAGGTTCGTAGCATGTCTTTTTCTTGAGTTAGCGTATACTAGTATGTTAAGCAAAGAGTAGGTAAATATCGTTACAAATTCTCACAAACCCACTTATTTGTCCGTTTAAAATGGATACGATATTTATAAATTACTTTGTTTATTAAGTAAGATTTAAGAAAGCCTTAGTTCGCCCATAACAAGGAATCATATAATAAATTAAGCAATCGTAAGAAATAGAACAACAAATACAAAATAAAAGGAACTGAAACTTCACGAAATAAGTAAAATTGCACGACAAGCAGGGCTTTAAATACCTCTTCAATAGAAATAAATGCACTTTGTTACTTCTACAATAGGATGCGGAAATTACAAAGCGTCACAGTGAAAAAAAACAAGTCACGTTTGATCATATCAATTTTAATATTTAATTTTTAAAATTTCATTAGTATCATTGTCCCCTTTACTTGAATGAAATTTACGGATACACCACTGAATATATAAACCCTACAATGGAACGGTAAATCACCGAAATCGTGAACGAGTACTACTTTTCACGGAGATGGGAAAATTCAACCGTATTTATTTCAGCACTGCTATTGTGGAGGGATTAACAAATTATCTCCAATACGTCTTTGTCATCAGATCACGCGATTTGAACATATATAACAAAGGCCTTTCCCGAGAGGCGAAATATTGATACACCTACCAGCTGACTGACTTATTTTGATAATGATATATAGGGAAATACTCCCGGAAGTGTTTTTATCGGAAAACGCTATTATGTGGATATTTTAAGTGAGAGGAACCTGAACGCTTTCTGTTAGTTAATTAATCATCTAATCCAGTAATTTCTCCAGTAATTCAAGCTTTCGTTTTCTCTTGAAATGAACGTCACAAATGAGAACCAAAATTGTCGCACCTCATATATTATCCTTTTACATTACTTTTCATCTCTATGATATAAAAAGAAGAGAATATAAGCTTCTGTTAACATAATGTTTATATTATCCAATTGAAAAGACATTTCGTTGACTAATAATTATTACGTAAATCAATAATTAATAAAATGTTAAGAACATGATAGCGAAAGTAAGATTAGTTTCACACAAAGATTACTTCTCACCCATTAACGGTTAAACTATGACTTTTTAAGGTGTTGGCAAAGACAGGCATTAATAATTTAATAAAGACTATCTCAACCTTAAAGTCGATCTCCTCTTCGCATATCCATGGCGAAACGATTTTTTTGAGCGCCGGAGTAATTTTTAAAGAAAATTAAGAAATAGACAACCTGTGAGCTACAATGGCATCCTAATCTAATAATAATGATAGGGAAGCTATAGACAGAATTAAACTGAATTTCTCTACAGCGTCCCTTTCTGAGCGCATACATTATAAAATATTATGAGCCCAAGCATGAAGGTAAAGATCTACATACAATTTACTGCCTAGTTCAGAGGGAAAATGATTCTACGCCAATTATAACCAAAGAGAATATCTGGCACATCTAAAATGGTTGTCTACGGTTCCGAAACTTGCATAAAATTTTCTTCCTGTATTAAGCCAAGTAGGATAGAGTACGGCCGTTAAAGACTTCCGGGACGTACTTAGAGAGGCATTAATTAGCTGCTGAAGGAGACTTCGTGTGACAAAAGATCTTTGGCGTAAGGAGACAGGTGCTGAGGGAAGATTAGATCGAGTAACATATATATTAACACAAGGAACCGCTTCATTGAAGTTTGAAATCTACATGTGACGTCCTTATAACGTTTAATTTAACTAATCTCAGGTAAATTAAGCTGATTAAATACTTGATGAATCATCATGAGAAGCCCCCTTTCATTCCGGATACGCTGACTCAAGTCTTGAGGAAAGTGATTAAATTAGTGCCTCTTGTATAATACTTTGCTCCTGTATCTCTTTTTATTCTATAAGTAATGTAAAGTAGATATACTGATTTTATTAAGTACTTAGATAACAGAATCTGATGAATTTTATTCATACTGTAAAACAAGATTCAAACATTATTCTGCTGAGTATATAAAGCGAACGAACGTTGATTTTTTGGATGATTGATAATCATTGCCACTGTTATTTCGCTTGTTTTTAGTGAATCAAATTAATTTCCTGTAAAATTTAATCGGCTATTCGTACGCTAAAACTTGTTTGTGAACGCTGTGATTCATAAGTTAATACGTTAGATTATTTTCGACTGTATCGTGTAATCTTAATTGAATTAGTTTCTGAGGTTTATGGGATATCGATTGAATTCGTGCATTAATCAGCATTTATTTTTCATGTTCAATCTAATTGCATGATAAATGAGGTTGAAATTTGTGGTTTAATTAAACCGGAAAAGTCTGATATAGCACCTGCTAATGCACCCATTACCACATTTTACTAATGTATGTTTTCCATTATTATTTCTGCGTTACATATACGCACGTGTGACTAATCCGGAACTGACACTCTTTTCCTTGCGTCTTACGCCTGGAGGACCATTCATTAAATCACTTCAACTTTTCATCAGTTACTTCATCAGCCAGCAATATCTCGTTGATACAACGCCTGCCGTCAGTCCATTACTTCATCGTATTCCAAACTCCTTAAATACGTCAAAACGAACAAAAAAAAAAACGCCTTCACCCTCTCCGATGTCACACGGTTAAAAATCACATTTTCATCTCTTTTCATTCTGCGTCTAATCCTCTGAGGATGATAGCATTATTATTGAATTGCGCATTGGTTGATTCTTAGAAGTCTGTAGCCAAAGCATTTCCCGGTGTCCTGCTATCTAGAAGACGCTCCCGACAAACGACTAACGAAGTATTTTCAAACCTTTTTTAAAATGTTGAATATGCTTCCGTTCGCGCCAAGAAGAATATTCTCGACCATTATCTGCTAATTTCACACAATTCCCGCATCGCATACATCACACCCTTGAGATGGAAATCTGAGGCGCAAGTTATATTTTCTCTCTATGCCATTGTCGACTGAAGAGAAGGAAGGATGATGACCGAACGGGAGGGGAGAGATCTTCCTTCCTTCTGTATTCACCACCCCTTTAAAAAATGGAAGGCTCTTGCCAGTCAGCCCTCCACTTCTGCCCTCTGGGACATTCCTTCGCGAGATAAAGGGAGAGACTTCCTCAGCTGACCTTTCACTTTCTTTTATGCCCAGTTCCCTCTCTAATCTCTACCCCCACTCCCCTCTGTACTTTTGCCTCAACTCTTTCATTTCCGATGCCTTTATATTTTTCACTTTTTCCTCGGAAAGAGAGAGAGAGATTTTATTTTCTTCCTCAATCGCCACCACCAATTTCTATCCGACTCTTTATCCCTGGCGATGTGTATTTTTTTATTTATTCCTTTCTTTTTATATACGTTCCTCGAGGGGATACGTCTCTCCCTTTTCCTTTGTCGCAGCGATCTGCTTGATCAAAAGATCGCTAGATGGAGACGGATTATCTATGGTGCTGTAAAAAGTAATCGGATTAGAGCTCTGCTTCGCGAAATCGCGCGCGTTCGTTTCCTCCTCTGTTTACGTCTTTGGGATTTATGATTTTCGCCGATAAGTCCGTCGGGTATAAGAATTACGATCGGCGGAAATGAACGGTGTTACACTCCGGGCGATCGCGGTAAGTGAGAGTTATGAAGGATCATCATCATCGCAAATTAGATTCAGTTTCTCTAAGCGACGGGGATTATTCGGGGAATTGGTGACGTTTTAGACCCGCTTCCGGGAAATGTTTCCCCGCGACATACTTTTCTTCTCTTCTTTTTTTGATGCTAATTCAGCCGGGCTTTGTTTTCCGGTTGGAAACGATTCACAACTCCCTGTCATCTGTTTATGAGGCATAAAGTAAACTAATTATGGGATAATAAATTTGATTCTCTTCAAAGACCTTTAAAAAGAAGGTTTTTGCTTGAATTAATGGGTAGATGTGATGAATAGATATCTGAGATGTTCTAATACACTTTTAAGCAGGTTAGGTGAATAAATGAGGTGTTAACGCTTACTGAAGCAGCTGGTAACACGTGAACTAGATAACAATTCAAAAGTAAGGCGATTTACATCTAATAATAAATAATATGTAATGAATCATAGCCTCTACAAATCCTGTTTCCTCAGATAATTCCTACTCATTTAGGTATAAATTCTGCGTTTTATATAATAATAACTAAAAATGGTGAAATAAATTCATGAAGAATACTCGTTAATTATTCGATTGTCGTAAATGATAGTAGTTTCAGCAGATAGAAATGGCATAAGAGATTATGTTAAGGATTAGGGATTTAATTAATATGACTGGAATTAGAGACAACTCTGACAGCATTCATGGAGGAAAATTAAAAGTAGGATATTTCATGAGGATAGTAATTAGATATTCAATAGCAATTGTAATAGTATTTAAATGCTTAATCATGCACCTATTGATCAACATTTTGATAAATTTAGAGGGACAAAAGTATTTTCCGAGAACTCTGGAATATAATATACCAATTATGTCGAGAACATGCCTTTAGTTTAATTCATCTGAACCTCATTTTTCTGGAAGCATTAATAAAATATACGAAACGCTGAAAAAGATAAAAAGATCGATATTTTAAATAAACCTGGAAAAAACGAAGCCGGTCTGATGAATTACGATGAAGTTGCCGCACCAACGAAGGGCCAAAGTTTTACGAGCGAACGTCCCCTGGAGAATATATTTGCCGAATCCACTCGCGAAGGCAACCTTGTTACTTCACTCTAAATTCCTTTGACGCGGCCCTAAAACTCAATAAACAACACGGACGTGCTCGAAAGTCATTGACGTTGATTCTCAAAATAGACTCCGCCGAAAACGCGACGTTTACCGAGTCCGGCTTAAACTGCACTCCGGATTGATTTTCAGATCGTTAAATCGCCACCGATGGCTCTTCCAGCTGGGTAACAAATTTCTGGTTGCACTCCGCGTACTCTCATCTCGAAACAAAGAAGCAGCGCTATCCGCCATTCCGAACCCCCCTTCATTCCCGCCAGGGCATCTCCTTTAAGTGTATATTTCATCCAACCAGAACTCCGCCCGTTAAAAAACTCCCCAACTGAAAAAAAGACCTCCATTGTCTCTACCACGAAAAACATTCCTCCCCGAACATATTTAGGATCCGCCTTTAACCCGCACTGACAGTAGACACTGCCTATATCTTCCACCACCTTTTGTTTTCCTCTTTTCCCGAACCGTAATCCATACACCTCGGAAAATACACCCAGCGAATGAAATCCACGAGGAGGGGAAACGCCCCAAAAAATCGCCTTTGTCTCGAGCAGAGAAATCCCTTTTCCGAAACCCGAATGTATTAAGGAATTTTCTTTAAAAAAAAAGGACCATATTCCAACCTGGGAGATTCCCTCTTTCTCGGCTCTATGGGCACGCGGCTATCTCTCATGAAATCTGTCACTTCAGGGCGGGTGAGAGGGTGGGGCGTCAAGAAGATAGAGTAAGCTGTAGGGTTGGAAATGGAAAAGCGAGAATAGATGAAGAGATGGAAGAATGAGACAATAAGGTAGGGAGACTATATCTCGGGATTCTGAGAAGAGTTCTGAGATATTGTAGTCGCAACTGTTTACTGAGAGTAGACTTTTAGTGCTGTGCCTCACAACCGGTGTGCCGCGGATATGGAGTATTCAGGGATTCGATTCGGAGCTGAAACAAAAACGGAACCAAAAAACGTTATCTTTGGAGTGAAAACCGAACACGAAACAGAAAACTATTATTTATTCCGTTCAGATTTTCGGTTCCCACACTTTACTTAAGCTTTGCTAGAAGAAGCTTTACTTAACATATGTAACTATGATTTGCAACTAATCATCACTAAATTTTGTTTGCGTAATGTCTATGGAAAAAGTTAGAGATGATAAAACATACCTTCAGAAGGAAATAACATTACAGTGAAGGAATGAGAAAATGCTTCGATAAAAGATAAAAACAAGATAACACAGTAGAAAACTTAACTATATTTAAGCAAAAGATATTTAAAATAGGATCTTTGGTGCCTATTATGACACCCTGAGGTGGCGATTGTACAGTCTGCCTAAGAACACGACAAGATTTTATCAAACAGATCTTAGTCTGAAGACATCACTCATACAATTAAGCTTTCAGAGTCGAGCACAGACAATCATGCCCTAATCAGTATTACTAGTGTAGTAGCAAAAGCATCGTATTTTCTACCTATATATATTCATGCGATATTGTAAAAATCAAACGTAGCAAATTCTGTATTAAGGTATAAGAATCTCAATCTGTTCTTTTGACGAAACTACTTTAAATATATAAAGATACTTTACCTTAGTTAATTCTTCCTAGTTCTTTTTTGTGTCATATATAAAAAAGTTATTTACGTATGCAAAAAATGACCATGCCATAGTACAGGAGTTCGAAATGGAAACATCAAATATTTTTGTTTCATTTCAAAATTGTGTAAACCAAACAAATTTCTAGTTTAAGACCAGTGGTATAAAATGGCACACACCTTCGGATCGCATTAACATACGAAATGGTAAAAAAAGGGTAGCACTCAGCTAAATGATTCCACAAGAAAATGTACGGCATGGATTAGGCGTCCCACAAGGAAGCGTAATCGGGCCATTATTATTCTTAATATACATTAACGATCTTAATGAACACATCGACAGTAACGTTAGAATATTTGCGGACGACACGGTTATTTACAGAGAAATAAAAAGTAATGACGATAGATTAAGCCTGTCGAATGACTTAGATAAAATAGTAAAATGGTGCGACGACTGGCAATTGGAGCTCAACGTAGATAAATGTTCAGTAGTTAATTTTTTCGAAAGAAAATCCTTTGCCAATCATAATTCATATAGACTTCGAGGGAAAACATTATCAACTGTCGATTCGGTAAAATATCTCGGAATAACCCTCACGAATAACTTAACTTGGGGTACCCACATCCATAACATATGTGGGCGAGCTCTTAAGAAACTAGGCTTCGTCAAAAGAATAGTCGGTAAAAGCGAAGAAAAAGTCCGCGAGCGATGTTACTTTGCGCTAGTGAGGCCTCACCTCGAGTACGCATGCAGTGTATGGGACCCTGCTGAAAAGTGTTGTATTCGCGAGATAGAAAAGGTACAAAGAAAGGCAATACGCTTCGTAAAAAATTGCTATGATAAATCGGTAAGTGTTACTCGGATGCTTCAGGAGGCAGGATGGGAATCTTTAGAAGAAAGAAGGCTCAATCAGAGATTTAAATTACTTGATAAATTCAGACAGAGCACGTTCATAGAAGATGTAGCCGAGATTATGCGCCCTCCTTGCTTTATAGGCCGTTCTGATCCAGCGAGAAAGATCAGAGAAATAGATGCTAAAACCAGTCGATACAAGAATTTTTTTTTCCCAGAACAATACGCGAATATAATCGACTGGGCAAATAGAGTCCTGGTGCTTGCACCCCCTGCCACACGCCGAAAGGCGGCTTGCAGGGTACAGATGTAGATGTAGATGTAGATACTTATGGACCTTGATAATGATGATTAAACTCACGTACCACATTTCTTTGAAGAATCTAACTCAGATGGAAAATTCCATATTTTAAAAGGATTTGGAGAATCAAGACGAGGGAAGTATAATCGCAATCCAATACTTTGAAAAACATATGCATGGAATTCTATGGTGATGTGATAGAAACCTTTGATTCCAGACCTCATACAAAAATTTCGCGTCAGACACAAAGAAAGGAGTCATCGCCAAAGTAGTCAAAACGTATTAAAGGAACCCTTAAGCACATCTCTGTTGTAAAATCTCCATCCAACTCCAATATAATTTGTTCTTTAAAACGCTCATGCGGAAGGGAAAAATAAACGTCAACTTCATTTTGGGGGAAATATACACAAGTGTGCATTTCATTTGAATACCTACTTCTTTTTCACCTTTTATCCTTCATTATTTTAGAGAGTTTGATCATCGACAAAGTCAAAAGGCAAAATTTATTATTTTTTTAATTCGTCTGAGTGAGTCAATATGTTTTGATAAAAATTTGAACTTATGAATACAGCGTGAATTTCTCTCTTCGCTCTTAATTATCTCCTTTATTGCTTCAAATGAAGGCAATGCAACAGACTAATATTTATGCTGATTTTCTTATTTTGAGAGATCTTTTCGTTATTTTTCCTACAAAATTTTAATATTTCACTTCTTAGAGAATATACCGTCAGAATTCACCCACATGCCAACTGTAAATACCAAACAAAGATATTGAAATACTTTTAGAACTTTTATATATTTTGGATTAAATTTGACGATAAATTTAATGAGATACACTGCAAGGAATAAAATTCTGCTTTTTATTCATCACTATATGTAATCAAAATCTCCTTTTAATTCCTTTCTTCCAGAAATAAATGCATTTATTGTGTGTGAATGTGTGTGTGTTATGTGTGAATCTATGCTACTTACCATCTATTCTTAAAATCATGGCTTATAAAGGAGTATTTGAAAGTAAAGAAGTCATTTCCTCGCGCATATTTAGCAAAGCCGAAAATCTGATTGAAAATCCTTAATATATTTTAAACTTTTCCGTTAAGTATGCACTGCCTTATTTTTACGTGGCGCTAAAGAAAAGTGATACGAAGTAGAGTGACGCAGGACAATACAAGAGTAAACCGTGTCTGTATGGTTGAAGAATAATGGCATATTGATATAAATTTAATTTTTAAATTTAGAAGCTTTCTCAAAAATAATTACAATATACATTACATAAAATATGAATAGGTAAAGGTCGGATGACAAAATAAATTAAATGATAAAATAATGTCGTATCATTATTAATATTATACATGTTTATTATGTGGTTTTACATGAAAAATCAAAGACTTGCATGTTATTATTTGTATGATAATTATAAAATATAAATTTTTTACATATTTTTCATATAAATATAATAAAAAATAAAACAATTTCATTCTGATTCATCTCAAATTTGGAGCATTAATACACCCTATTAGAGAAAAGGTGTTTAAATTCCCTCCGATTCTACACAGGATCGATAAATACAAGACGAAAATGGAATGAGAATGATAATTCATTACCAGACTGATTCCTTACCTATGCAACGTAATTCGAGGCAGTACTTTCAAAGATAGATATATAGTGCGTAAATTAATGGGAAACAGATCCAGCGAGAGAAGCAGGAGAGGGAGGGAAAGACGGAGGGTGGTCCACCAACTCTCCGCGTTTCCGCTCAGCCAAGCATACAGCGGAGTCATCTTCACTTCTCTGCCGCGGACATAGGACACCACCAGCGCTGCTACCCAACTCCTCTTTTTCCCGGCAAACCCCCTCTCCCTTCCCGCCATCCCAGCTTCACACCCGCCCCTCTTCAGCGGCTTTAATTTTCCCCGTGTCCATCCCAGACTTAACTTCTATCTCTCCCCATCTGTCTTTTTGACACAGCGGATGAGACGGTCCGGGAGATAATTTCGAATTTTATTTTCTTCTCTCCTTCCCATTCCAAGCGTTCATTTTTATACCCCTGGAAGGAAAGCACGGGAAGGGTTTAAGGACTTTCCTTGCTTATTTTTTTCCAAGAAAAAAGGGTCCTCCTATCTGTTTTTCTTTTTAAGGACGAGGATCCTGAAAGGGATTCGAGCGATCGATATATTTTTTGCGAAACAATGACCGACGCTTTAATAGAATTTAACGAATTAATATCGATTCGACTTATTTTTAGTGATGGTGAGATTTATACACGGACATGCATACAAATATAATGGAAAGGTTTGAAACTTTATTTATTTTTTATTTAGGTTTCCTCTGCCAATAATAGTTGAGGAATCCAAATTCATTTTATACTTAATTTACGTAATGGAAAAGAGTTAATGGAAATTTCATTAGAAATGTGAGTTCACAATTAGAAGGGAATAAGACCTTCGAATCTTTCTTAACTTCATCATCTACTTACATCTAGGTCGGAGGAATAGTAAAGAATTGTTTTTGCGAAGTACAAGCAACGGTTACTACAAAAAAGATGCAAGTACCCGCTCTTTTTAATAATCCTTAATCTCCCTCCCATTATTTCATAATTAAGGTACAAATTAAATATGACAATAAAACTCCATATAAGTGCATCAAGTGGCTTTCTTTAAAAATCTTTGCAAACAATTCTTAATTAGGAAAAGTAACATTTAACTTTAATTAAATCGTTGTTACTATTGTTGTGTATTTAATTTTACTCATTTTGCTAGGTGGATTACACTATACAAAATAGGGCATTCTATATATACGGCCTCTTTTTGGGCTCTCTTATAATGATCTTGAAATCTTTCTTTTTAAGCACATTAGTTTGCAGACACTTATCCAGAACAATTCTTCTCGTACCTTATACACTTCTAGTGCATCTTATCAAGCACTCTTCTAATGTTTAGAACATATCTGTGTCATACCGAGTCCATCAACTCTATATTTAAAGATATAGTATTTACTTTCTGATAGTAGGAAAGACGGGTATTAAAACTGCTACTGAAACATTTACACATACTGTTTTTGATTTCCCAGTGAATAAATATGATGCCTTATACAATTTTCATTTCAACAATAGAAAGATAACACGATTCCGAATATTCTCTTGCATCTCCATAAGGTAAAGAATTGCTTAAGGATTTGAAATGAAACACCCTTTTGTTACCCGACCATGTTAATTACCGGCAAAAATTCTGTCATTCGGTGTACGGCGAGGTTTGCCCTTGTCCTCGTTCTGCTTCATTCCACATCCATGAAAATACACGGTTTTCAACATCTCGACATTTCCTTTGAGTTCAAAAAAACAGACACCCTGCAACTACTTACGCAAATGATTTTTGTGATAAGTACATACAGATTGAAATTCTGAATAGCTAGAATACTTTGTCATATAAATGACTAGAGTAAACATGGGGCATTATGTAGATTAAACTCTTGCGGTTTAAAATACTAAGAGTGTGGCTTTCACATGGAGAAAAAGAAATCTACCGTCAGCTTTCAACGTTTGCTTTCAGTGAAATTATTACATAAGCGACATATAATTATTCCCTCTAAAATTAATGTTTCGTCAAAATTTCCATTTCTAAAGCTATTTTGAAAGTGTATTCTTGCACATTGGCTACGAATGAAAGATTAAATAATCCCAGATTAATTTAATGAAAATCTCGCTAAATTGCTAGAGCACAAGCATATCTTTATTGAATATAACAATAGAGTAACCTGTAATCAGCCATATAATTAAAAGATTAAATTAATTTACTCCATAGATATAAACCTCATTCACAGAAGACTGATTTGAGACACTAATAAGTAACTGAATTGCAATTTTGAGGATATTCCTAGAGATCAGCTTTCTTTTTTCGCTAATGATATTAAATTCCTTTAGATGTATGATTAACTAAAGATGTCTGAGAATTAACAAAATACGTTTTCCTAAGTTGATGGAACAGTCTTGAATTGGAACATTAAGAGATTTTCCCTCTTCCTGATTACTTTGTCGTTTCCACAGAAAATTTCGACCTAACCCATATTGTGGAGGAACTCCAAAAACAAACGAATTATCAACAGTCTAACTCTTCTAATCTTATTAAGATTCAGGAATTCCTTGATTTAATGGAAAAAATAAATAAATTGAATTAAAAAATGTAGAGCAAGGAATACTTGACCGTCAATAATTTCGCCTTTTTCTCTTGTTTAAGATCTACGATAAATAACTTTTTTCTTAGAAATGGGATGTAATGAAATTCGTTTAAAGGAAGGAAGTTTTAGGGACAATGCAGATAATTATAGCTATTAAAACAGTAAAAAACGTTGAATAACTAACTCATGATAAAAAATTCTTATAGGTAGCATATGTCTTAATTCTTGTTGGAAGCTGTATACGGAGTGAATAGCTAATAACCTTCCTGTATGGTGCAACAGCTTTAATTAAGCCTTTCCTACAGTCACTTCCTATTCGTTGAAGTGCGAACTTATTCTGTGGATTAATTTCTGCGATGGGAATGTGAAAGCTTAATCACTCCTGTGGTGTACCAAAAGTATAAAAAAGCTAAAAATTTTCCGAGGGTAAGACTTAAATAAAACACATCCTCTTCTGGTTTATTTTGAGACGTGAACAGCCTAATATTTATTTAAGTTACCACAATGATTTTGTTTGCGAAAGAAACGATTGTGAATGCCCAACGCGAAAATTTCTCCAGCCTTTAATCCCTTTCATTTCGTTAATATATTTCAAATTCAGTCGATCACGACGTGATTTGAGTCTCTTTCGGAGGAGCACTCTCTTAGAGATTCGACTGGCGTCTGCCCTAAGCAAACAAGCGTTTTGAGAGGAAATTGGCCCACCAAAATCTCCTGAAATCGGCGCTAAATTTATTGTGGTTTCTGCGTTGGCATTCAAGTCTTGCGAGTCCCCTTTAATCATTTCCATCTAAAAAAGCTGTTGCTGCAGCGTTGATGGCCCCGATTGTCATCAACTCTTTCGTCCAAAGAAGCTTATTTCGACGGAGAAACACTGCTCGGAAAATACACCGCAGGCGGGAAAAACCGTGGCCGCACTTTGTTTTCAAAAGCGGCCGGAGCAACAGCCTATTCCGTTTTTGCGGAAAAAATCGTCTGGGGAGTTATTTGTCGAGGCCCGAAAACACAACGTCGGCTCGCCGTCCGCGAGTTAAAAATCAACAACTTTTAAAGCCATAATCTATACCGAACCGTAAACACCACTTCATCCAATCTCGCCAACCCTTTAATCCTTAAAACAACTTTTTCCTCTCTCCTCGTCGATGAAGTCAAATCGCCATTTTCCCCGCCAATGAACCTCTCTCATATTTGACGCCCTCTGCTTCGGATCATATCTATAGTGGCCACCGCCACAAAGGTTTCAAATCCGGTGATTTTTACGCTGGGAGCATCCCAATACCGGACATTTTTGATCTATTTGCAATGGATTGGTTACAGTAAAATTACTAAGCAACTGCATCAAACATCAATTCGTTAACAAATAAAATGTAGAACGATAACGCTCCATAAAGCGGTATTAAGATAATAAAGGGTATATACCTCGTTACAAAGGTGGGATACGTGTCGCTTTGCGTATGAGATATGAAGAATCCCAAGGCAATTTTAGAAAAGGAGGGTCATGGATCGCGAAAAATATTTTTAACATCATGTGAAAAAATCCCACATCATAATAAAAGTTCAATAAATATATTTCAAATATTTCTGTAATAAAATGCATAATAAAAATGTGTTTTAAAATGTTCTGTCATTAGAATTTAAAAGAATACTCGTTAGAAGTATTTCTCTAAGAATTTTCATAGATCGGAGATCGGTTAAACAAAACCAGGGATCGGAGATGAACTGCGAAAACGGAGTCTATGGTTGTAAACTGGAATCTACGAGCGAAAATCGGACGGGAGACTGATAATTATCTTTGATCCCCCTGCCTGTGTTCCTAATAGAGTATCGAACCATAATATTTTTGTTCTGGTCTTCGCTCCGGATTAACTAAAATTCGGTTCAGTTCCGGTTTCGCTCTTTCTGCCAACATCGAACCGGTTCGAACGGATTTTTTTGCTCGTAATATATTTGTACTGACCTATCATATTCTTCTGAAAATTTAATAGCATTATTTTCACCCTTTTTCATTTACATAACATTACAATAAAATTCAGAACAAAACTGATCAATGTTTAGTTGCAAGTCGTAGTTACACATGTTTGGTAAACTTTCCATACTTGAGTAAAATGTTCATTTTTGAGAAATGAAAATCAGAGCGGTATTAATGACGGTTTTCGGTTTCAGTTCGAGCTGAAGAACTTGATTTTTTCGGTTCTCCTTTAAGATTTCATTAATTTTCGGTTCGTGCTCCGGCAAAAATAACGAGTTTTTCGGTTCGGTTCCGGTTCGATACCCCGGTTCCTCAACACCCCTTAAAGCGGGGAATCCAAAACACTCCCCCCCATTGGTGTCCGAACTCAGAAATACCCCCACGTTCGTGTTTTCCCTTCTCCGTGATCGCAGAAAAGGTGACTGATTTACGCACGGTCGACGCAAGGGCCTTGAGCTGATTATTTCAGGAGAGCAGGGTTGCCAACGGAACTCTTTCCGTCGACTGAATCCCCCTTCCACCCGTCCCAGCCACGAGCCTGCCTAAAACTCCCCGAAGTCATTTTCACAAAGAGCCGAGTATCACTCCGTGTATTCCTTCTCACCTCCGCCTTGTTTCAATCCCTACCTGAAAGCGCATGCTTTTTTCCTCTTCCTCAGTGCGCTCGCCGTGTTTTTCCTACCAATCCTTTGTGCCTCACGTACGTGGAAGCTTCCGTTTTGAAGTACACGGCGCGTTCCCGGAAACTAGGAAGTTTTCATAAGGTTTGCGTCGAAGGCGTTTTCGCGAAACCGAGGTTCGTTTCCCCTGGAAATCAATGTCGCACAGACGTAAATCGCATGCGTCGCAGATTCCGTGTCATCCGATAAAAATGTGCAGTAAAGGTTAAAGTGGTTGTCATTCTCCAGGGGATTGGTTCAATGATGGACTATTGACGCGATGATGGTTAAAATGCAAGAAATACGAAGATTTTCAGTAACCGCGTCAAGAACCGTATTTAACTCATAAAACGATTTTGTCGAAATTTAATCCTTAATGAATTCTGATGGCAAGTGGAGGATTCTATTCTCTTACAGGAAACATGAATTATTGAACATATTAACTTACTGCGTAGGCACCATGGCTGAAGAGCTAAGTGGCATATCACTCTATCAAAGGAAACGAAAATGTTAAAACGAGCTGAGCCACCCACAAAGTTGAGCATATAAGTACATGAAATAATTTGTAATTTAATCCTTAACGCATTCTAATGGCAACTGGGGGATTCTATTCTTGTACAGGAAATATGTATAATTTAGCGTATTAACTTACTGCGTAGGCAACATGGCTGAAGAGCTAAGTGGTAAATTAGAAAAATCTATGAAAAGAAAGGAAAAGGTTAAAACGCGCTCAGCCACCCGCAAAGTTGGGCGTAAAAGCACATAAAAATAAATGAACTATAAGAAAATCTGCCAACGGATGCCTATTTTAAGCCCAATAACAGTAGCAAGGAACTTTTTATGGATTTAAATAATAATAATTTTTAGCCACCAAAGTCTCGACTAAACTTTTTCCAAAGACTTTTCTAATAAGCTTTGGATATAATACATAAGTGAATGTCAATGTCGATGTGGAAAGGTAATAAAATAAAATTTAAAATTGTTCTCTCTTACCTCTCCATCATTTGCCTATTTTAGGAATATGATGTGACAATATCAGTCCAGTTACGTAGAATAGGAAGGTTGAGCTGAATACTTTCCTTATTTATCTTCAGGTTTTATCAATATTCGCAAATAAGTAAATTGTAAAATCTATAAAAAGTCAAACATGATCCATACGTCGGAATTACCAATAGATGTTAGAGGCTAACGTTTTCACCATACCATTGGTCCAATTCTAATTTGATTCAAAATAATATTACCCCTCCTGGCTTAATGATAACATATATTGCAATTAATATACTTCGCAGATGATCGTGATGATTATGAATTAATTGTTACGAATATATTATGAATATAGGATCATTTTATTACATTTTTCCCATTTAGGACTCTGAGGGCAGGGGCTTAAGCAATTCCTTTATTACCTAATGCAAATATTGCGAAAACTTCAACGGATTAAATGCATGCATTCACTCGATAAAGCTTCTGTTTATTCATTTTGATACCAACTCAAAATGAGGATGATAAAAAAATGTCCTAATTTAATCTCATACACCGTGATTGTTCCGAAATTTTTGGAGGATCGCGTCAACAGATTACCGAAAAAGTTTTAATTGTTTGCATAATCGCCAGAATTTTGTATTCCGCGAAAAGAGCGTTTTTTGCTGCTCCGTGTGAATGGAATACAAAGAAACTAAATTTCTGGGAAAATTGGCTTTAAAAATTATCACTAAAGTAGTACTTTACTAGATAATAAATCTTTATATACAAATTTTATCTATGAATTTTTCCAGAACAGTAGGTTGAGTTATGCCATTCATTTAAGAAAACTCAGAGATTTCCGAAATCCGCAATACTCAAAGTTTTCGATTAATTTAAATAATAGATCCGTAGTAACGGAAAAACTAAGGTTTTCTAACACCAATAATATTTGCACATTAAGTTTACAGAGGCTAAAGAGCTGAATTAAATCAAGTTCCATCAAATCGAATTCCACCCTTCTCCATACTATAGACACTGGAATTCCATTCATTTAACTCGAGAGTAATTTTCACTGAAATATCCTAAAAGAGGAATCCTCACGAGTGGTGTATTTACAAAATACTCTCTCTGTATCCGCGAAATTTTCTAATTTTAGTTTTAATTTACATTCACATCCGCTACCATAACTTTGAATTTTGTTTTTGAGTGAACTCCTTGAAACTCCTAGTTTCCCTATCAGGAATTCTCGGATTTTCCATTTTCTCGCTCAGTAAGTTTATCATTTTCTCTTTGGGAGATAAGGCATATATTAAGACTCAAAACGTTCGTTTACAAGACACTATTTTAGAAGAAAGTTAGTAGAGAAACTACTTTTCCGTACTCTTTCGCTGAGTTAACCAGCATAAACATTTTCCAAAAAAGGCTGCGGTTTAAAACTTGATAGACTGATTTCAAGTTCTTGCATCAAGTTGGCAGTAAATATTAAAGAAGAACTCTCTGAAGGGAATAGAGTTGATCATTATTAGGAGAAAGGAACCTTACTCCCTCCACACCATTCAGTTACTCTTTCGATATTTCCGGCTCCTTCTTAGTCTACAATGTATCTTTCAGATCAACGAAAGGTCCACTTACTAAATTCTTATCAAGGACTCGTAAATATCATTCAATCCACGATGAATATGAAAAAGGTTTTTCTTGAATTCTGAACCTAAAAATAAAATTCTTTTGGAACATTCAATATAATGAGATTGAATCGCTTGGATGGGATAAATCCATGAGATCGAGCCACAATCATCTAGGATTACGGAATTTTCTGCCTTAAAAAGAAATCTCTTAAACCAGACTTAAAGATAAGGTCACAATTCTGTGTTGGTGTGACGTTGGTAATGAGATAAATTCCTCTTCATTCGAAAAATAATTGCCTTATTAATTTATTTCTCAGCGCTGTAGAAAACATCCATTCATCTTAAAATTAGAGGTAAACAGTTAAAATTTAAGTTAAAACTTAAAAATATGTCCAGGAAAAACCCGATTTACCAAGACTCAAACTCGGCACTATAAGTTAGCATGATAAGCATTCCATCACAGTCATCGAAAAATCGGTCTCGTAATTTTTACCATTATAATTCCCTTGGGTTATGATGCTGGAGCACCATTAATCCCTCTAAGACAATATATCTTCCGTTTACGTCCTAAATAGCCAAAGGGGATCCAAAAAAATGAAAAGAACTCCAAAGCCATAAATATCAAAGGTTATAAGGATCTTACCTTTTGTATGGTTCTTATGCTGCACCTGAGATGGCTCAACGTTGAAGGGAAACATACGGTATCCAGTGGTACTAGATACTAACTTCGGAAACTATGTTTCCATCTTCAGAAGTATTGTTGGATTCCAACTCAAACATCGTCCAGAATGCATATCTGGTACCCCTGAACACTGTTTCATTTCAACGTAGGACCATAGCAGACGTAGTAGAGGGATCAAACCTAAGGTTAAAAAACATTTTGCCTTTGAATTTAATTACTTTGGAGTTTTTCTTCGTTTTGATATTATTCTAACAGTCGTGTCTCTTTCTTTCCACTAATAAATAAGAACAGATGAACATATAAGGGCTATCAAATCATGAGGAAAATGCCGATTAGACGGGAATCGAACCCGGAAGCTTTTACTAAAATGATACCACCTACTCCGACGTCGGCAAATCTACTCTTTTACCTCAAAGAAATTAGTGTATCACCGCTATATATATCATCATCGCAAATGCGAAGATTATTTATCCTGAACTTGTTAAGAGTGCATACTTAGCATCATTGAGCCGCTGAAACAGGAATGCCAATTACTTTGTTTCCTATTCTCCGTATCTCTTAAGTTACAAACTCTCCCATCCCTCTTGGAAAAGAAAAATTTACATTTTGATATTTACATATACCTTTCGCCTCCCCTCATTTTTCCAGATTTTTTTCAACGCTTCTGCCTCATCTTCCCCGTTTTCTACTCCTCTACATTTCTCTTGTTTTTTGGTACTTTTATTTTCATTCTCGGTACCTCCTCCCGCCGCGTTGTTCTTGGATATTTTTCTCTCGCGCATCTCTTTTTCTTTCTCATTTTTCCTTTTCCCCCATAAAGTTCCCTCCATTTTGTCGTTTTCTTCCCATTCGCTCTTCATTTCCCTCGGCCTATTTTTCCACATTCCGGGGACTCTGAAAGGAGACGCAGTTTTTCCGCGTTTTTCATTTTTTTCTCTCTCTCTCCACCTTTTTTCGAATATTTTATATTTTTTTAAGCGCTGAGTGGTCGGATAATGTGCGGTTGTAACGGAGGTTTCCGAGGGCGAAAAAATTACATTCGCCTCACTAGCGACCCGTGTAACCAATCTGAAATTTTTCTGGTAAACCATTTCAAGGGAAGTGGTTTAATCGCGTGAAGAGAAATGCGCTCATCTACGGCAAAATTGCAATGAGTATTTGAGCTGGGCGACGATTTATTAAAATATAATATCCTACACAGGGAATTATTAAAAAATAATATCTTGCATGGAGATTTATTAAAATATAATATCAAACATTGAAATATAATATTATTAGTTAGTATTTTAGACAAAATTCTGCACAATGTTTAATAATAGATATTTACACCTTCCGTTCATTTTCCGAAGTTATTACTCGAATTTATAATGACAGCGAAAAATTTTTAATGTAAAGACATTATACGACCTCATTGAGACTTCCAAGTCCCATTTTCCATTTAAAAGATTGATCATAACAAAATATTAAGACAAAACATTAAAAAATATACATTTGATTGATAGAATAAAGAAAAAGGTTCTCATAGGAAGTATAAGATGGGGAAAGCATAGTAAATTAACAAATTTATCCGAAGCATGTTATTAAACCTACTATAACATTTCAATTACGAATTTCATGAGAAAAGTAATTAACCCTTAAGGCTAATAATTAATAGTTATATGTATTACTAATCAAAACATTACGTACCAAAGAATTCCTTCCAGAAGCATTCAAATTTTGATTTTGAATAATTGAATATGAAAATGACCATCATCTACAAATATATTTTATATATAGCTCCACCGGGATAGCCGTCACCAAAAATTACCTGCACTTATTAAGCATAACAATTTTCAATTCTTAGAAGCTGCAAATGCTCTATGATAAATAAAATTTTCCTTATCTAATATTTTGCTTCATTACTGATAAAAGAGGTAATGTATAACATGCGAAGGTTTTCATTTATTAATTCCCCGCATTTGATGAAATCAATCTATACTACAGCGGCAGTGGAATCAATTCTCCTTATTCAATTACTAAATAGGAAGAGATTTCATAAATTACAATTTCCACTTCCATGAAATTTATTAAGGCAAATTTCACTGCCCTTCAATTGAATTCGTTTGAAAATGTTCAATGCTGGTAACTAAGAGCGTCACTCGTAATTGAATCTATACGCAATGACGGACGCATTATTGAATACCATGGGAGTTGATAATTTTGAACCGTACGGATAAAACTCTAAATAAGCTTACGTTTTCATTAATCGATCGAGAATTATCCAATCAGAACTTATTCAAATAAGTTAATTCTTTCACAGTAAGGCTACCGATGACGGATTATTCAAATTTGAGGGATATAAATGAAAATATCTAATTCTTTAAAAGCTCGCACTAGATTTATCCTGCATAATAATGGTAAGCATTAGTAAATGTGTTTCTTTCCGCGTATCGTCACAACTTAACATGATCAAAATCAGAATAATTTTGCATACTGCGGTACTTTTCCTTTTAAGTTGCCAAAAAATAAATTTCCTTGCTGTCTCTGGTGTTACCAGATTTCTATTCATGGTGTTAGATACCCTAGTGACTGTACGGAATATCTCCTAGACGTTAATGGATTTCAGGATGCCTTATCTTTATGTATTTATATGCTGATTTCCATGGTTTTTGATGGTGCATTCCACTCAGCTTGTGCTAAATGTGAAATGATTTGTTTTCTAAGAACACGATTATCTATAAACTGAGAAAATCTATATAAAATGTCCTGAATAAAATGTAAATAAACTTGTGAAATATGGAAAATACAGAAGAAAACGACGTCTTTAAAGAAAGTGAATGAGAGTTAAAGATGGCGATGATTTACACGAATTAAGAGTTATAAAAACTGTTTTTATACTAATTTTATTTAAATAGCCCGAGAGCTTAAATTAAAATCTTCATATTGTTTCTTCCTCTTACATTGTGCCTGCATATCTAGCTGGACTGCCTAATTTAGAGTATTTCAATCCATTCTCTAAGTTGTCAAACATTGGATCAAAATAACACTATATGGTAAGGATTTGATTTTATAATTTAAATTTAGTGAACTTAAATGAAACAACGGTCACAAAATTCATCACCAAAATTTTTCATATTTTCTACAGTACGTGAAAAATTACGTTATCCTGAATAATGATACGAATTACCCGAAAACCCTTTACAATCCCCTTTAAGGATTCCCCTAATTTAGAATCCCTGCTTAGGGTTATTAATGAAGGAAAATTTTTGACCGAATATATCATTCAGCTTGACAGTCTACTCTTGTTTTAAAGTATGATATTTCTGACTTCCAAGCCTGAACACAGAGGAATTCCTTCCATAATTTAACTTCGAAAATTGGTTATTTAATATATCCTTGGTATAACAACGATATTCAAAGGAATGCTCGCTTGAAAGCTTCATTGAAACTGAAAGATTTGGTGAGATATATTCGAATCATTCCGGTAGAATAAATGTTAGAGAATTCAACCTTCCGAGAATGTAGGGGTCACAGCTATAAAGGTTATAAAGGTTACTTTATGAAAGGCGAAAACTAATCCGAAATAGAAACCTTTTGGAAAGTTAATGGACTTTAATTTCGCTGATTGTTTAATTATGAGCTTCTAAACATGTTTTAGAGTCCCAAATAAATGATCTTTTAGCATTATCATAAGCTGAGTGTTGAACTGTTTAATGTTCCCTGGATCTATTTCTTAGTAAACAAGATAATCTAGAAGCAAATTCATCTTCATAGATTGGTGCATCATCGATCACTGTTGAAATTATCGGAAAGTGATTTAGTTATTGGCAGGGCATTGAACCGTAATTATTTCGCTCCTGCTCAAGGGAAACGCCGAGTATCGGCTTAGTTTCGATTTCGTTCCGGCAGAAGCTGTCGAACCTATTCGATCCGGTGTTATAACTCCGATAATTAAACATAGTTATCTATTTTCATTCTAGGCAACTTCTTCAGAATATTATATTTCTTAAAATGTTATAATGAAAGTCATAATATAAATGTAATGCTTACATTTACCAATATAGAATACGAGCTGAAAATTCAAATGGAATAAATATCGCTTTTCCAGTTCCTGATGAGCTTCAATGTTAATGATTATAAGGAAATAATTAAGCGGTGATAGTTAGCGCAAAATTAAGAGTATTAAGTCTCTTATTTCATCTAACATTTCGTTATCTAAGATTTTAAAGGGATAGATAACTTGATTTAAGCGACCAGAAGAAAAATATTTTGTGGAAGTGAAGATTGCGCTACGGAAAATGCACCGCAGCAAAAGACAAAACATACAAGATGGAAGGGGGATGCGAAAAATTTACAAAATCTACCAATCGTCAACCGAATTTTAAATAGGATGCAGACTGAATCAGATATAAATGGCAAATAAACGATAAGGATATACTTTCACATGGATAAAATAAATTGAAAGCTTGCAAAATAATTACGAAAAGAATATTATGAAAGGTAACATGATTAAAAGTAGAAGAGAAAAACAATTTAAAACGATACAAATGTTAAGAATGTTAACGTTCTGTTTCGGGTCTCACTTAGGCAATGCAAAGTTTTCAGTTTTCGGCCCTCAGTTCGGTCCCAGTTCAACGCCCTGGTTATTGGCTTCCTAATCCTCGCTTTAACATTTAAATTCCCCAACTTTTGTCGCTAATAACCTCGAAAAAGTAATTAGAAAGAAGGCGCTAGCAATTCAACGCACAAAGCTTCCACCCGCCATAAAACCCTTCAGAGGACATCCCCCTTTAATCACGAGATTAAGTTGTTTTCGCGCGACTTAAACACAAACGCACCCATTTTAACGGTAGAGGGGAACCATAATAGAAAACCGGGGATGCCTCCCGTGCACGCGGTGGATGCCTAAAGTCACGGCGAGACAACGCGGGGACGTGTCGAAGTTCCATTGTGCAGGAGAAGGCGAAAGCAGCGAAATAAGGGCACAAAGAGAATAGGGATAGGACAGATAAGTGAATGGGAGCTAAATAAAGAAAAAAGAACGTTGTCAAAAGAACGAATGAGCGCCGTGGCTTTTTTATTATTTCTCAGCAGCCGAGGCAGTAACTCCCTGCGGGCAATAATCCTTTTTTTCCCTCTTTCTCCGCAACTCCTCGCAGCAGAAGATAGCCGTGAGTTTGGCGTATGGCGAAAGGGAGGTTGGGAAATATATAAGTGAAGGAGAGGGGAAAGAGTAGTTGGCAAATGGAAGAGTAGGAAATCTTTATCAGTGGGAGAGTGCATTGAAAGGGATTGGGGGGCGGGGCGGGGGGGATTCTTCCCACACCATTTCCGACTTCACTAATATTGAGTTTTGCGATATCCTCGGGGCGTCGCTACTAGTGGTTAGATTTTGATAGGAGGGTTCGATAGACTCCTTTTTTCTCCCTTTCGGTTTTGTCCTCAAGAATGTCGAGGAATCGTTCTTTCTTCCACGTTTTTCTCTTCTTTCACCATCCCGCGGTTATTATTTCGGCCGACCATTATAAAAAGGGTTGGGTTGCGGATTTGAGTGTGTTTTTTTCGCGCGGAGAACGGTGGGTGCGCCTCATCGCGACGCTTTTGTTTCCCGGGAATGGGAAGGGTGTCGAATTTTCGACGGCCGAGGAATGGGTTTTTTCTTCTTCCGAGTGCTTGGACTCGGGCGCAACTCGAATCAATTATCGCTCAGTGTTCGGCGGACGCGCCGGGATGGGGGAATCACGCCTTGGGACGGGATTGGGAATTTCGCCGATGATTTTTATCCCTCGCGATGACATCAATTCCCGTTTAAATTCGGACGGCTCGAAATGGAGGATCGGAAAGAGACGTGTACCACTCGGCGAACAAGCCATGATTCACGAGGCGAAATGCCTGTCACCCACCGGCCAAATATTGTGATTTTGTTGAAATGTGTATAATTATATGTTTTAATTACCTTTTATTCGTTCTTTTGTATCTAAGAAGGGAATGGATGCTCCGATGAAAGGTTTGGAAGATGATTGCTCATAGTTGGTGGTATTGATAGGATGAGAAACGAAAAAGTGGGGGAACAGGTGGTAGATGTATTTAATTAAATATGACCAAAGTAGAAATATGGGAGATATATATTTAGTAATTCGGCATATCGAAGAATTTGGATGGGATAGCATAGAATAGAATATGGGATGGAATTGATAGATAAAAGTATGAATCTTTTTTTTCTACTTTCTTACCTTTCTTCCACTGGAGATAAGAAGCGCGAAAACACAACGTAAGAAACTAGCGATATTTTTTATAAAGCACGAAGAAATTAATATAAAGATAGGTAAAATATATCTGGAATATTAGGTCTGATTCTCTAATAAGAGCCGGACTATGATGGTGGTATTAATATACAAGGATGCTATTAATGTAACACCCGCATTAATTAACTGAATATCAATTGATTGATGAATCTTATTCAGCGATATCTAGTGATAGTCCATTAAACTGTATAAATTAAAAAGTATTTATATTTATTATTTTATTAATTTTTTTCAATTGATCTATATTATTGGAAAAAAAAAGCTACATGTGTTCGTAACAATCGAAAACAATCTCCATCACTGTATGTAAGAGTAAAAATGAAAGCTGTTAATAGACGACTATAGCAGTGTAGTGACACAATTAACCAAAATTTCGATGGTTTCGGTTCAAATCCACGTAAGGAGATAGATGCTTCGGCACACATTATTTTGACTCGTATTTTTCCCTTCAATGTTTTTCTTAATCCAGGAGCATTGAATTCATCATTTCTAAAAAAAATTGATTAATTAAGTAATGTAATGGTTGAGAGTGTCCTTAAGATTGTATGCTACCAATTTCAAGATTTCTCAACAGAGATTAGAATTTTCGATATACGTCAACCTTTCGCAAGTACGTATCGCTGCGAAAAACATCTCAATACAAGACTGCAACATCGACGTGCATGCGACAACGATAAAACCCAAGCGATTCCGTTAGGGGCGTTTCCTCGAGCGAACCATTCGCTCAAGAAGACTTTTTTCCCGTACTTCAATTTACAACATAAAGTCGTTCGTGCGAGTGAAGATAGTTGCAACTTTTCTTTATTTGCCGTCCCCTGTGATCGAATCGCCCTCTGCCTCGGGCAGCAACGAGCGAGAAAGAAAAGGGGAAAGATGAAAAGGAAGAAGGCGTGGGAGGTGAGGAAAGAAGGGAAGAAAAGGAAGCAGACGTGGAAGGAGAGGTTAGGAATGCTCATTAGTCGTCTCTCAAGGAGAGAAGTTCGCCCCGTTCCTCCCCTCCGACCCCCGCTTCGCCCCCCGCACCAACCCCCCAGCCTCCCTCGCCCTCCTAACTCACGGTGTCACGAATCCTCGCCACGGAAAATTTTCGTGGGAGTTCTTTCGTCACCGGCATTTGGACATCCGGACGCAGTCGCTACGTTCAACTGTCACTAGTAGACGAGCAATCTAAACAACGAAGCTGGAGAAGTGGTACGTTCGCTGAAACTCGCGTTGACATTTCGTCCCACGGGAAGTATTGCTGGGGGATATATCTTCAACACGGAGCCATGCTGTTTCGGAACGACGAAGATATTTATTCAGGGGAAATCTTTAGCGATCTTTAGCTTGTTTAGTCTTCATGTTTATTTTATTTTTTTCTTTCTTTTTGTTGCATCGCCGTTTTTCCTTGTCAGTATCTTTATTTCTTTCCGAAATTCTGTAACGATTCATTGTAATTGGTTGTTGGTATTATTGGCTGTTTTCTGAATCAAATTAAAAACGAAAGCAAATAACGGTTGTCTAGAAACTAACGAATGAAAAATTCTTATCCGTAACGAGGGTATTAGCACCACCAGCTTCGACAATTTTTATTCATAATCAGGTCTGCAAACTTGAGATGATTACCCAAAGCAAATCTAATTTATTTAAATTTAATTGTAGACTTTCAATTAATACATCAGGTATTCATCACAGTCGTATAAGTACTGATTATAATCTCTGGGATATTCCTAGTAATAATTAATTGATGGGTAAAATTTTAAGGAGAAAGATTAAATAAAAACTTATCTCTACTCCAAACGATATGGAGTAATTTAAAGAAATGTGACGAGTTCCTTCGGCCCTGACATATTATGATTATATTCCTTTTAGTAAATTAGAGATTCTCTCGTTTACTTTTCCTTTAATATTTTGAAGTAGATAGAAAAGTTGGTAAAAAAGAAACACTGTTTTCTAATGGCATTATATTTCTAATTTATACCCCAAATGATGCTGTAAAAAATAAGTTAAAGGTTCCCAGCAACATCAGCCGCAAGTTTTTCTTTTGTATGGTTCCATTTGGAATGATTGCTTCAATATCTTCCGATGGTTAGGTTTCCTTTCTAAGAAGATAGATTTCCTTTCTTAGTAGAAAGTAATAATCGGCCATAAAAATTCTATCTATACCATATAAGTTTCGGGATCCCATAAGAATGTGCTTTGAGACCCCTTTTATTTCCCATTTACGAGAATGACATTCTTTCGACGTTCGGGAATGCTTTCCGATTCCTCACCGATGACACCTGAATAATGATGAGTCCCGAGCAATCGAAAACTCTTACAATATCAACTCGACGCTATTTTTAAAGCAATGATTCGAAACTCATTGGAAAAGCATCGCTTCGGTCTTCGAAAAAAGAGGGAGAACTGAGTTTCTAAAGAAATATTTTAACACTCCTTATTGGCCTTATCACGTATCGGAGCGTTAATCGAAAACTTTATACAATTCACGCTGAGAAATCTATTTTATAGTAGCTTCTTATTGATAGTTAATCATAATCGAAATTATTCGATTAGTCTGAGTTTAAGAGATGAAAGCAATAGCTGTATTATCAAAAAAAATTATTTTGAGTTAATACAAGTAATATGGGATAGATCCGGAGAGCTATGAATCGATGAACGAGAATTGCTGGCTGAAAACAATTTTAATCCACATAAAAGTGTGTTATTTACCACGTATTGAGTGGTTTAAATTAGAATCCTTTTAACGTGAGTTTATGAGAAATAAACCAAGGGAAAAGGAAGAAAAACTCTCTTATCATAACATGTCAGCCACTTCGGGAGAAGGAAGGTATTCATTCATTTAGAATGGTCAATATTTAAATCGAAATGTCCAGGAAATTTTTACTTCAGTAGTATATTATGACATTAAAGTGCTTTATAAATTAAAGGGGACGGAAAAGGCATGAAATTCATTAGAAAGGAAAGCAAATTCATGACGGAAAACACGATGCTGTATTCGTGCTATGTTATAAAGTAATAACAAATAAATTCACATTTAAATTTGGTTTTAAGACTAATATATATTCAAGGACAAGGAGTAATAATCGAACGAAAAAATGACAGCCATCAATATCCGAATTTGATTTTCACTTTAGTTTTGTATCCCGGATACTATAAAGTAAAATCTCAATAATTACTGGAATGAGGCTTCCTTTCTTCTACCAAAGTTTACTAAGGTAATTTGATACCATGAATCGAATGATAAATATTTCTGTATGTTATATTGGTAACTTTAAAATGTACAAAGAAAGAAAAACTTCGATAATTTCCACAATTATGCCTCTTTGAATTAAAATTGTAGTAAATCTTTTATATCAAAGATAATAATCACTGATAATACGAGTGTATACATAAAACACTTTTAGTATAATAGAAAAGTCAGTAGGTATAATCGTAATACGTTTATGAGAAGATTGTGATACTATTTATTACTTCATTCAATCGAACAAACCATTGAATAAAATAACCAAAAAATAGAAGACAAATAAATAGTGAAAAGCAGTAAATATTATAGAAAATATAAAAATTTAAAAGAAACAGAAAAATTAAAGTAATATTTGAAAACATTAATGCATGTAATTTACAAACAGTAAAATACAAACCAAACCAAAATGTTAAACCTGTAATTCTTTTTAAATTATGCTCTTCGTGGAATAGTATATTGAGAATGAACAATAGCTAGGAAAAATTTTGGTTAGTAAAACAAATAACATATAAATGACACATCTTAGTTATTAACTATTTAGCGGCAAGAGATCTTAGAGACGAATTTTTAGGCAGCGTAGAACTTGTTTATTCCTTTTTCTCGCTTTCCTCTCTCTCTGATGTATTTCTTTCCCAGAACTTTAACCAGTTTCCCTACCCGAGAACCCCTCTTAGATCTCTCCGCTACGCCATGACACGAATCGCTGGCAAAAAAAGAAATGACGAACAAAAGCCGCGGCGAAAAATTGCTCTTATCATTTTCGCCGACTTTGTCTCGGGCGAAATTTTTCGCTAGAGAAAGGAATAAGGGCAAAGGGTTCGGTAGAAAATGTAGGACGGGGAAGTAGGAAGTAATACGCCGAGGTATGCAAGGGGGGATGTCGGTGGGTTGAAGACGTCGTTGATTTATTTGAGGAATCCGTCGAGTATGGTGGTGCATGCGAGAAAGACCGATGCAATTGGATTGCCACGGGTCGATGAAAAGGAAGGCTTTTCGAGATATGTCGGTGAAAATGTACGTTTCAGGGATATTTCCTCATTAAAAGAGCCTTGTGTAACCGATGCGGGATTTTCTCCATGTGTAGGATGTGAAAGTCTTTCGGTGTCTGCATCTGGTTTTGTACTCTTTGTGATTTTACAGAGCATCGTTTTTAGTTAAGGGATATTTAGATAAGGTGTGTAAATAGGCTTTTACATTTTTGCAATTGCTGCTTTAACGACCTTTAAAAACTTTCAAGAGACCTAAATCCCGCGAATGCCTAACAAAAGAATATCATTAATGAAGATGAACAATACATTTACTTGAGTTATCCTTAATCTCTAATTGAGCTAGGTAAAACGTGTTACTGTATAAGATATCATACGACGAGCATCAAAGTAAATTTAAAGGAATGTTATTATTTATCAGCTATCAGATTTTATAAGCGGTAGAACAAGGAAAATATATCGAATATATCGATGGAGAAAACAGATCACTCTTGTGCTTCTTTTTCTATTCTCAGAAGGAAAAGGAATGGCATCAGTTTTTAATATTTTAGGGAATATTATGAAGGAAAGTAAAAATCGTCGCTATAAATAACACCTTTAAAAATACCCTCTTCATTTAAGTAACTTTTATAATCCTTAATAATAGTTAGATATAAATAAAACATTGTTTAAATAAATCCTCATATTAGTTCAGAGGAGGATATTTGTGAATTTATACGTGCACTACTCATAAAAACGTTCTTTCGAACGACGTATTTTCAATGTAGATTATTACACCAATTAAAGATAAGCTTCTGACATATAAGTTATAAGATACCTGAACTAATAAGGTATCTTCTGAGATACGATGTTAATATGAATTTAATTTAATTTTTCTTTCGTTATTGTAGACATACATTGCAAGTTAAATTTGTATAAACTTAAGCTGTTACTCAGGATACACATAACATAATTATCTTGAAATGTAGTAACTTCACATTCTTGAAGATATACTGTTTAATACAATACGAGAGACATATAAGCAATAGTAATCGTATTAATTTATTAAGTAATTGATTATTGATACTAAATTATACTGTTCAAAAGGGGTATCGAGATATATTTACATAAATTATTAGCTTTAATTAGAGATGTTGATAAGAAGCGTATGAATTCAAAGCAATGATAATAAAGTTGCTCAATACAAAATATTGTATTCTATACGGCACATGCTGTGACCTTGAATTTTATGGTAATAATATCGCGAAACTTTTTCACGCTTGTTCACGCCAATGGAATTTAGCAATCTATTTTAGCAAAGCTGGCAAAGGAATGGCGATCACTTACCAATCCAATCAACCTTGGTATATACGGGGTTATCTATAGATATTGGAAGTATTCTATAGCATGGCGCATGATACGTAATTAGGTTATAATCTACTTTCAACAAATATTAGCCATTATAATAGTGAATGAATGCACGAGTGAAGGACTTTTCCAATTGGTTGAATACCGACATATCACTAATGAAACCGAGGAGGGATTTTCACACCATATACATCTATAATAATCGCTTTGGAGATTATAGCACATCATGAGGTTTCCCGCAGGTGTTAAATTTAGTGGAGTTATAATATCGAGGATTCCATACGCTTGGCATAGTTTCAATTCACATGTGCATATATGTAATGTTCAGGGAAAGGAAAATCATATGAGGCATGATATTTCAAAGACTAGAAAAGAATATTAATGCGGTATATATGCCATTTAATTCTGATATTTCTTGATGTAGTCATTTCATTGTATTCTGGGGATAAAATTATTTCCATTTTTAACTTAATTTTCCCATACTTACATGAATGATAATAAAGGAAAATATAGCGAGGATTTAAATAAATAATGCACCTCCCGGCTAAACCTTATAAGGAAGGGTAACTGAGCGAAGTTAATCCTAAGAGACATGATGCTAGAACTTGGGAAGTACTAACAAAGTTGGGAGTTCTGAAAAATATTTATCCCTGAATTCTTCATTCGCCTGGCATCCCTTCCGCATAGAACGTTTTTCTTATTTAACCACCAAAGTTTTTAATCGAGTTACTTTAGATGTAATTTTCAACTGATGGATCTAATTAATTCTTGAGAAGCGTTAGTAATAGTCAAGTTTCGAGAAATCGCAAACTTTGAGGACGTTAACTAAAAATACTACAGCCTTGGGACATCCAAGTCTTGAATCCAAGGCAGTAACTAATGATTCATGAAGTAAAATTTAGTTATCTCGCACGCGGGACTTCTTCTTGCCTCTGAATAATGATAAATGTAAATAATTAATCCCACTGCTAAAAATTCCACTGCAGAAAAGCAAAATATGCCCTCTGATACTTGACCTCAAAATGCAATTCCACAAAAGTTCGCCGAAGGGACCGTCTCAATATAAATGTTCCATCACTGTAACATTAGATGTTTTTTCTTTATATACATAGAAGATCCAGTACAATATTTCCGGAATCACAGATATTACCAGTACCTGAGATGAAAGCCAATTCTTCGTCTTTAAAAACATTACGTTTAATGGTCAATCGTTGGTTTTTGCACTACATTTTATGGTCAAATTAAGGCTACTACTGTGATTTTTTCATCTTAACGTATTTTGGCTAAGTGTGACTAGGTTTCGAATTCAATTCAAGAGTCGCAATGGTATCAGAACGATAAGAAGTCATAAGACCTAAGGATGCATAACACTGACTGCATAGCAAACGTTAATCGGGAAATCAGTAGATCGTATTATACTCTATGTAATCGAGATATAAAAATACATATTACTCTTAGAAAACCAATAAAAAGAATCTATTTAAGTTAAAGCGGTCAAGCTATCATAATGTTTCCTTTGTGGGATTAATTTTAGAATAGTGGACGCTCTCTTCCTTTTCGGAAGTTTTTCAAGTGAAAAAAGATTTACAATTCAAGAGATTCTCAAAATAGCTTTCAAATATGAAGGAAATTCTTCGTCGAGAAGCATTCCTGTAAGTCTTGCAAGGTTCCTGATACATGACGGACCAATGGATAGCATCTTGAGAATTTTCTTTTAATTTATAAGACTTTTTCGCGCTTCCTTCATTTCCGACTCCCCTGCATTTTTTTCCGGGCACTCCAAAAATGCAAGCGTTACGTCATTCCGGAGAGTACTCGAGCCTCGCGAATTTTCTCCCACTCTTCCTTTTATATCAACTCCCGAATTCTCCAGGTCCAACTTTTAATTTAAAACAGAAGCAAGTTTGGGAACAGAAGTAAATTCCCTCGCGCTCCGCTGCCGCTAATAGTTCGAGGAATAAAAAAACTATACGACTGTTAAGCATCTCTTTTTACACTGTTTTCTATCCCCCATACCTTCCCCTATCGGCCTAGAAAACAAACCAGGATTTTTTTCACCGGATATGTAAAACGATGGCGAGTAAATTACGTTCCCCTGCTCTGCTTAGCGGTTGCATAACTACCCCTAACCTCCTTCATTAGCCCCTCCCATGATGGATTAATATCTGCATTTCCTTAAACGCTTTCATAACTCAACTGACTAACAATCCATATCGGAAAAATTTTGAAAATAAATAACTGACGAACTTTTGTGATCATATTCTATGATAGCTATTATGATAAATGAATAGTTATTCTGCATCTCCAAACATCCTGCAAGCCGCCTTTCGGCGTGTGGCAGGGGGTGTAAACACCGAACGATTGTGCTACTTTTTTAGCCTGTTATTATCGCGAATTATCTGCGGAAAGAATGAGTCCTTAAAACGATTTGTTCTACCATCTATTTCTCTTATTTGATTCTCGTTATCGGTTCGGCTAAAGTAGAAGGGAAGTCGCATGATATCAATTACGTCCTTTGTAATCGTGCTTTCTCTAAATTTGTGAAGCAATCGCAACCTAGCTTCAAATCTCCTTCTTTCAATGATTCCCAACCTGCGTCTGAAATAAATTCATATCTTTATTTTTTTGAGTTGAATTTCTACGATTGTATAAGGATATTCTAGTAATTTAATATTCTTAAGCAAAGACTTTGTTAAAGAAAATTTAATATTTTATTAATAAAACAGAAATCCTCGCTGTTTTAAGGCTTTTGTTGAATCTTCACTACGATTTCGTATGAAACAACGTTCTTTCGCTAAATCACCATTAACACTTTGTTTTAACGTACTTACGAAAATAAATTCCTTCGAATCGAAGAACCAACTTGTCCAGGAATGATGTTTCTCCACGGGGTGAATTAGCTTAGCCGAGTCAAGGAAGGAATCGCCTATTAGGAAGTATACACTCGTCAGCGTCAGGGAAATGGTTAAACACCATTCCGACCAACCGCAAGAGTTTGTGCCGTCCCAGCACGCCAAAACAATCGAACACCGCGTAATCTAGTTACAGGATCCTTCTGATTACGACGATACTGGCTGGATGGGATAGAGCGTCATTTCCCTCGAGTATACCTCCGTTCTGCCCTCCAGGAGGCCGATGGGAATACCCCTCCTCCTTTGTCTCTTCCTACTTTTTACTCCCCCGCATCGGCACCGTGTGCACCCGCGTGGCGAAGGACCGATCCTTGGATGAAATACTACGAAGAAAAAAGCCGGGAGGCGAGAAAAGGGCGGGAGAGAGGATTTTTTAAAGGGGTCATGTCGGGAAGGAAGGCCCTTAAAGTGTGGAGAAGGAAGCGGGGAGAAAGGGGAACCATTTCTGGGCAAAATGAAGAAGGATGATTGGTGGTGGAGACAGAGGTGGTGGGATGATAAAATGGGGATGAGGTCCTCACTCATCTTCCTCCTCTCCTTCCTGCCTTTCTCTTTCGCGGAGTTTAAGGCTTTTTTGTTGCGAAGGAAAATTATCCCTATCCTCTGGGTGTCCTTCCGCGTTCGTACATCACTGCTGCGCTGAAGGAGGTCGGAATTGGGTTTGGGTTGCCCAATCTCTATTCTTACTGACGTGGGGTAGATGCAGAATTTGGAGTCCTCGAAGATTCTTCCGAAATTGATGGGACAAATTTCCACGAGTCAGAGGTCAGAGTCGCTGATTTTCTTTCAAATCACAATCGATGATTCGATTTGGAATCAGGTTTATATTGGATGGGAGGTAGGGCGTTATGCATTCCTTTAGGATAAAATTCATAAATTTTTTAATTTAAAGAGTAACACAGTAAAGAGAGACACATTAAAGAGTTTATTTTACGGTTAACATAATGAGTCGAATCTCACATGAATTCTCAGATGAGTACCTTTAAAAACTGTTTGTCGTTATATACTGATTTCCTACAAATATATTCTTCCTAATTTGCTTTAAGAAGACTGAAAGATAAGAACATCGGAGTTTGCAGATTAATATGATTCCATCTCAGAATCCTTTATTTCACTCTATCACATTCAAACACTCCACTTCTCAGTTATTTCTTGTATCTCCTCGTCTCTGTGGGGTAGTGATTGTATAATTACCTCCCAGTCAATCATGCCAGGTAGCGATTTTATTTCTAGCTTTGTTATATTTCAGTTACTCCTGTTCACCACACTGCACTTCTGTTTCTTTTGTAAAATAAATACGCACCCTGATGATCAACACTGATGTAGTAATTGGCGCCTTAGACTTACATATACGTATCTCCCTGGTTCATCTACTTATTACCTATGTGATGAATTTTAGCATGCTTCCCTTCGTCTGATGTAGAATGTACGGATCGGTCTCCTTCAAACCGAATCGAATCCGAATCCTTGCCCCGATTCTAAATGGAATCGAACCTTTATAGACTTTGGAGGGTCCTTCTCTGAGATTCCTAGCTACATAGCAGTAGTGGCGATACGAAATAGTTGAAAAGTTCTCTAGGTAACTGCTTCACAACCGTCATTTTCACCAGTTATGAAGAAGATAATATCACTTAAATAATACAGCAAATAACAAATACCGAATCTTAATTATTGATATCCCAAAAAAAGAATTATTTGATTTAATCTCTATAATCAATGAAAAATTCTATTTAGAGGTTTAAAATAAACTTCCATTTTACTTCCCTTTCATTCACTCAGGGTTAGGTGTTTTGTGAACCGTTCTCAAGAGACTAAGACTTGTCCATTAGTCGACCAAGATAATGTCTCTGTAAAAACCAGGAGTGAACAGTTACCATGATGTTTATCAAAACTTCAGCTGCAGTCACGTGCTTTAATTTATATTGTAACACTTACTATATCTATTGATTAAAACAATTAATAAAAACAAGCATAAAAAATTATTAAATCCGAAATACCATAAACCCAGTAATACCATACAGATTAACATTTAAGGGGCGTAGATAGCATTTGCACGCATCTTGACCTCCAAAAGTTCGTTTACGTTGGTATACGAGCGTTTTGAAGGAGAAAAATAAAGAATCAGCTTTCAATTTCAATTAGGGTTCAAGCAACACACCTCACGCAAGAGCCATGCAACACGAGTGAACCTTTTTTCCGCAAAGGAAACCGAAAATTACCCGGAGAACGGAAGGAAAGAATACGACGTCGTAAGAAAGCTCCATCGAGGAAATTCCGGGGAGAGAACACCTATCCGCGATCGCGCTAGTTTATTATTAAGAGCTCTCCCATTCTTAGAGAAAACGGAGAGTATATCTGTGACGAATACCCGTCGGCACTTAAAGTTTTGCCTTTAAAGAGGTAGGAGGATTGGTGAGGGTGGCTCTGGATTGGGATCGATCCGCGGAGGAGGACGGAGTGTGAGAGCTTTTGCCACCTCATCCCTTTACTTCCTTCAAATTCCCTACTGCACCCCCGCTTCCCCTCCTGCCGCACGCTCCTCCGGACGTTTCTCGCGGCCCCACCCTGCCAGCCCCCGCCCCTAACCCATCCATCCTGCCCACCCAAAGGCTCATACCGGTCCTCGGGTCAATTGCTCCGGCGGAGAGGGGAATAAAAAGGGGTCCTGGGGTCCGAACAGCTGACGGAGGGAGGGCGAGAAAAGGTTGCGAAGGAGGTGAAAAGGAATCGCCGGGAAGCGGTGGTAGCACTGTTTTTTTCCGTTGTGCGTGCTAGTCCCTCCCGCGGCCGCAAGATGGGTCGAATGGGCCGGCGTGTTTGTTGGCGCGCGTATCCATATTGCACCAAAATGCAGAGAGAAGTTGGTGAAATTTGACGGGGTAGGAGATGCGCTTCGTACACCGGAGTTTTCCGTCAGGATCGTTACGGGAAGGTGGAAGTTTTGCCCGGACTGAGTTTGACTTCGTTGCGGATGGCGTGCTGGTTTTGGCCGTGAAGGAATTCGCCATTACGGGGAGGTGTTCGGAGGGTCACGTGCGATGGAACGTCTCGTGCCCTATTCCTTCTCTTTTTTGAAGGAACTATCCGCGACGCGATATTATTAAAGTAAGACTTCTTTTGCGGATGAAAAATGAATGGAAGAGAAGAGGTCGTAATTCGGGCGATGCTGGAGGAAATGTGACTTTAAAAGAGAGGAACGTGTGAAAAGTTAGCGTGTAGTTCCCTCTATGAGCATGCTCGTTTTTTACTACGGTAATGGTTTTGAAGTAAGCCGTATTAGTAGTTGTTTCACTTCCCATACTATTCCTTCAAGTTTGCTAAAATAGAAAGAATACGTTTTTAATGCAATGAGGATATGGAAAATGCACTACTTTTTCCCCTAGTAAGGATAAACCGGACAATATTTGCGAATCAAACTTCGCTAGGAATTGCAAAATTTTCTTGCGTAAATTCTGATTCGCAAGACAATATTCTGACTCTACAGAATGGACAGAAAGCAGGAATTCCATCAAATTAAGGGAACTTAAAAAGGATATGTTTCAAGGGTAACACTCTAAGAAGAGACAAGGAAAGATAGGGAAATTCTTATTCTTGGCATTCTCGCAAACATTTCACAGCTATCAACGTGAAGTTCTTTGGAGAACGAGAATTTTTCCTTTTTTTAAACTTTTTACCCTTGATAATAAGCCCTTCCTAAAGATATAGCGTTGCCAGAATATTGCAATATTTTAATATTGCCCAACAATCCTGGTCTATCATATATTGTACTAGAGCTACTGATTAAGGAATAAATTACCGAGAGGAGCGCCACAAACACTCCTCGCCTGGGACGCCTAAATACCTTGGGCCGTTACTCTCATTGTAATAATTTAAGGTAGACTACTACGTTGAAAACTTTATTCCGAAGAATTAAATTTGTGTCTTAATTTAAATCATAATCCAAGTTAACGGGAAAAAGAAATAAAGCTGATATCGAAATATTTCTATAGACCCTACCAAAGATTCCTGATAGCAGTTTTCTTTAAAGATAATTCAAAGATTACAAAATTGTTGACGAGTATGGAAACGTTATAATACTAACAGATAATATTTTTGTAAAGGTGGGCCTAAAACGTATTTGAGCTATTAATAATAATAATTAATCACGATTTGGATATCCAAAACCTTTACCTAACATAATCTGGAACGTTCCTCTTGAACATGCAATTAAATGAGAAAACTTCACTCATTACGATTTTTAATCGTATTTCAATTTTCAGTTAATTTTTACTATCTAGGCTAGTCATATAACAGCTCAAAATCCGTCATTAATAACTTTCTGAAGTTTTTTTATATGACATACTCTACCCGTCATCATTGAATTGATAATTGACCTATGGATTTCTAAAATGTACTCCCTCTTGCAGTAGATTGTTTTCTCTGCTGTTCTTAAGAAAAAGTGTGGTGATATTTCGGAATTAACTCAAGTTTCTCGATAAACTGTCTACGGTTCAAAAACAAAAAAATAAGCTCAAACGAAGCCTTGTTTCAAGTCAATAATAAAACATATATCATAAAAGGTTTTTTAATGTGAGAATTACTTGTCTCTTCTTACGTCTATAACCCTTCATCACTAAAAATTTTAAAGAAAGAGAGAACTTTTGGGAAGTAAGCATAAGAAAATGTACCAAAATAAGGAAATAAAAGAAAAAAACGAAGGCTAACGAAAGCGTAAGTCAATTATGAAATAATATCTATAAATTCCCTATAATCTGTTCACAACGTATAGAGTAGAAGTGCAGCGCAATGCATCAAATTAGGGACATTAAAACGTTTGTTTTTAAAGACGGTCTTTCAAAGAATGGCGAAAGTATTAACATCGGTCGCGTTAACTCTTTCATAAAAGTCAAAGCAGTTTTAGCAGCACCGATAACGAACTAATTAGAACACCTGATTCTGTTGTTCGTAATTATAAGGGCTCGATAATTTTCAAGGGTCAATGCCTCCATTTATTTCCAACCTCCCTCGTTGCGAAATAATATCATTTGGTTCCCTAATGTGAAATCCGCAGACCTCCCATAGGCGGCGCAGTTTTTAAAAGCCTTCCGCTAAACACATGAACCGTAGTTTGCAATGTCCAAGAGATGTGGAAAAAGCCATAAATTATCGCAGCGCTGGTAGTATTGTCTAAGCCAAAGCCCACAGTGACCAGGAAAGCCTAAATCGTAATTGACGGTTTAAATTATGAGATAGTGTTGTGGTCAGAAAGACGTGCACCCATGCATATTTTGAGAGATCCAACACCTCGCCCATATTGTTTCCGTGAAATTTGTTTTCAGGCAATAGGAAAAGCTTTCGGAAAGTTTATTTATGTTTTGAACTAAAATGAATTATAATTTGAAATAAAACATGAATAAAATCTTGATTAGAATTCGATTTCGATTTTTAATGTAATCTGATTCAGATAATTTCAGATAATTATGTATTCTGACTGAGGTTTAGAGATGGTTCAATCTCATGAGCTCAACCCTCCCCAGTATGTGAACAGATCCAAAGATAATATGCGAAATATATTTCATTTCGGAAGATTTGGTACAGAAAAAATATTTCTGTTCTAAAATAGTTTCTCTAACTATATTATTGTTTTAGAGATATCTTAAATTCCACATCGAGAATGGTGCATCGAGAATCCTTGAATCACGCTTAAATATGATGAAACTATTTCCGAAAGAACTTGCGAATCACCCTACATTCGGGGATACTGCATTGAAAAATCTTCATGCCGATTGTCAGATAGTTGGAAAAATAAGCCAAAAAATATGGTTTGACGAATAAAAGATCAAACCTTGTAATCATACCCGCGAATATGTTACATTTTTTATTCCCTTTCATCTATTACGTTTTTCTCACAATGATCTCACATATTAGAGGAATTTTGCCTGTTTAGACATAGGCAATTTTCTCCTTGATCATAACCATCCCATAGACAAATTCTTCCGATGCCCCTTCATACCTGTATGCTATGAGAGGCCTTCCTACATTGGAAGCCTGCAGAGTCGCGAGATACCATCCGGCCACGTAACACATAACAACCGATAGCCAATAACCGATCACCGATATTGAACAAAGGAAAACGATATTAATCTTTAAATAAACAAAAGCAGAATATTTTGACTATTTTCATTCGCGTAATAAACCAGACTTAGGAGAAAGTATTTGAAAAATTACGATTCATTTAAATAAAGGGGGAAACGGCTGCGTTTAAAGAATTAAAGGCCACAGATTCCCTCCACCGAAATATATGATTTTTCACATGGCATAGCATATGTAGGGCTGTATCTACTATGGGTGGGTTTAGTGGGTAATTTTCAAAAGCGATAACGAAGTTCCACTTTTTATTTTGGGAGTTTTCTGTAAAAAAATTTCCAATTGTAAGACTGGGAGGTTTTTACAAACATTTGATTTTAGAATTTTAAGAGAGTTGAAAATTTATCAAGAAATAGAGTTATTTATTCCATATGAAATGACTCTTACAATACTATATTTTCAATTCAGTAGGGTGGCTAATTCAGCTTGGCGCACGGGCAGCATAGAAACAGTCCTAAGTATATGCATGCTCTTGTCTTATTTATTTACGCTTTTAGTCAAAGTCGAGGATATATAATTCATGGACTTTATAGGAATTCCAACAAAGAAGTCTTTAATTGATCCTAAGGACTACTGCGTTGAAGACCAATCATTCCACCGATGGAGATGTTTGCCCACTAGTGGCTAGGTGTATAAAGAGTGTTTTATGCAACAAATATATCGTTACGAAAGTGTTATTGGCACCTTTTTCTTTTTAAAAGCATTGTTACCACGATAGGTAAAAGAGTTTTGATAAAGAAAAGTTAACGAAAAAAGACAAAAAAATTAACACCATTATGACATTTACCCAAATAAAATCGGCACTATAAATTAGCTGTTCATTCTCCGTTCCGGAATGTCAATTTTTAAATAAACATCCAGAAAATCGAGTTTCTCGACGAAAACGCCGACAGCCAGTCCACGTCCTTCAACAAATATTTGCTTCCGAAGAATCGTTTGTGTACGCATCGTTCCGACACCTTAAAACCGAAACAAAACAATAAACAGACTTGACGAGTGTTAGCCCGGCAGAAAGAGATCCCCGCGCCACGGCGACGTCAAACACGCAACCACGTCTTCAAGCGAAAATTTACAACATTTGCATCGGAACGCCACCCATCAAGGTCTTCTGTTTGATCGACACCAAAACGCCCGCCATTTCTCTTCTTCTCCGCACGAATTGTCCCTCGCACGCATTTTTTCCTTCACTCCGACAATCATAGTCCATTATCTAAGCGTGAGTTTAAAAAAAAGACGAGTCTCGCCGCCAAGGCTTCTTCGCCCACACAACTGACCGCTTCCTCCATTCCTTTTATTCGAGTCCGTCCGAATCCCGACACCCACTCGACCGAAACGGAAGAGGAGACTGATAATGACCTTAAATTTATATTTGACAGGGCAGACGGATCTGGACTGGTCCGGGAAGCTACATGGGCTCTCTCTCCACTTCGGTTTTCCCGACCTATGGAAAAAAAGTGGGGACAAAGCGAGACGAAAAACGTGTGCCATTTCCCCGTGCGAGTAATTGAGAACACCGCCGTGTCTGGAGATCAAAAGGAAGGCTCTCGATTAAGGAATGGATTCTGCGTATTTTTTCCGCCAATTTTCTCTATCCCGGCCACTCCGATTTCGCCTTTTCCTTTGTTTAGCCGTACATGTTCCTGTGTCATGTCGTCGATGTGGAAGAGCATCGTGGAGCTCCGGGGCGGAGACTAATTCCTATTCCTTCCTGCCCTTCAACAAGTCCTACCGACGACAAATTCTTCTATGCGTGTTTATCTTTGAAGGTGAACCTTCCTTTTAAAGTTATCTCCCTCCCAAATTGAGTCTATTTAAGTAAAATCTACCGCTTCGAACGCTGAGATATTTTTTCCCGGTCTTTAAGGCAGGCGTTCGAGACCTTTATCATTAAAAATCAGCCTCGTAGAAGGTTTAAATAAAGCATACAATTATTTGTGTAAAGTGATCAAAATTGTCTCCCTCATTAAAACCTGAAAATTTTCCGCTTTCTTGTTTTACTACGCTGCAAAGTATTTTGCATAAAATCATCTTACGATGGGTAAAGTTCCAGTGGTCTTATGGTTTGTTACTATTCTCAAGTTCTGTATTACATACGAATTTAAATTAACTCGGCCACACTATTGATATTAAAACCCAAAAACGATTGCAAAATGGAACACTTTTAAGTAGAGATCCCAAAGTGCGCAACTATTGGACTTGGGACTAAGTTAATTAAAATTAAATTAAAATAAGGTAAACTTTTTATACAATTACTACATTTTGAACAGGTAGACTATTTTGTGTCATCTCTAGCGCTAAAAGTTTCATCGAACGTCATTTTATGAATATTTTGCAGCATATATATTGAAACTCTATTTTAGTCACGTCTATAATTCGAGTAAAGAGGAAATGTTCTTTGACCCATGTGACATTTTCCATTCAGATGAACTCAATACATCTCTTGCTCTTTGCATTACACAGTCATGGACCCTCTACTTCCTGTTTGATTTACAAGACGGCTAAACCCCTGGTGATTTCGAGCCAGACATTGTGTTTGCGTTACACGTTCGAAATTATCGGTTATAATCCATTGTTTTCGAAATCCATCGGCTATTTTCGTGTACCTTAAAGCCCGTATTACTGTAATAGGAAAAATAATCAGATACTAAGCCATTATTTTGTCCTTAAACGAAATCCAATTTTTGACGTAAGTAAAAATATAACATTTCCTTGTTTATTTATTGTAGGTATTAAACAATGCTAGCTTAATGTGCGAAATGTAACCCAGAATCTGAAAGGTAGTAAAATGTTACGTAATTTAATGTGAATTAAAATGATGGGAGGTAAAAAAAGGACCCTATCTATAAAAAAAATACAAACTTCATTTGGATAAACATTACCAATCTGACAATCAAAACTCAATGGCAATGGAATATGCATTTATCTGCCCCCTCGTGAATCCTACCTCAACAGTAGAGACAGATTCTCGTTAAGTAATGCATTCTAGGTCCCTAATCGCCCATCGCCCCTAAAGCTACGTTTTAGAAGGAAAAGCATCAAAGACAGCTTTTGAATTTAATAACTGAAAGATACTGAATTGGCAACATTAAATTTAACACCATCAAAGTCTGTAAAAATCAAGAGTTGCGAGTTGAGAGTAACATAATTCTACCTTATACTAAGTTGCTTTAATTACTTAAAGTATAAAAATTTATTTAAAATATCTCAACTTCTATTGTTGACGCAAGGAAGACTAATTTTACCTAAAATAAACGTGAAGAGCTATTAGGATGAGCATATAAACTACAAAGGAAGTCTGAAATCATTTCTATCCTTATGGCAACGAGTAAACCTTTGCTTACTTTCTTGAAAGCCATTTTCAAAATTAAGATTCAATCCTTTATCTCCAAAACTGAGAGCATTAACGCGCTAGTTACGGAAAAGTTGAATACCATTAAAGTCTATCCGAAGGAAGACCTTAAGTCCTCTCGTAAAAGCGAGCGGATTCGTGTCCACTATAAATTCGTCGTTGAGGCGAAAATCAAAACTGACTACGGTTGCGTATAAACTACAGTGACTTTGAGAAATGTTCTTTAAAAATTACCATTGCTCCTGCGAAGTACGAGGATGATGTATAGTGAGTGGAATTCAATTCTTTCAAAATAATAAAACACAACAAACACATTCTCTCATTTTTTCGAATACAAGTTGAGGGAAACGGTTCATCAACATCTTCTAAATTATTTCCTGTCACTTAAAGAAAATTTCTCAATGAACATCAACCGAAATAATGATGAGAATGTAATTTTTTTATACATCACTCTTTTCTTTTTGAAACAATTCTTGCGGATTTGAAGAAAGTTTAAGGATATAACGGCTTGATTCGCTCTGCTTTAAGTTATTTTTACAAAATATCATTTCTTATTCGCTCGTTGCTATTATTGGTCTCGGTTTTGAACTCAGTGTAAATAGCTTCTGCTCTTACGAATAATACAGCTACACGATCGTGATATCTTTCGGTTTGGAATAGGATGCGTACTTATCGTTTAAGGAAAACGATTAAATATTTACTACATCATATGGAATAACATTCAGAAAATATAATAATCGTCTGTTAAAAACTTAGGGATACATTTTTCGAAATAAATATAATGTATTATCTTGTGGAGTTATTCAGATTTGATGACTTAATGACTTGGGAAAATATAATTTAGTTAGATCAAGGATGTTGATCGGCGTATGAAAAAAAAATAATTTAAAACATTTCAATAAAATGAATTTCTCAAACGAATTTAGACCATTAGTAAGGGATTTAAAGTGCAGTTCTGAACATCACCGTAAGTGACAATAAATACCGCGCACGGATCACTCCTATCCCACGTTTTAGGAATGCTTTCAGTATTGGATTGTTTCCTTGCAATAAAAGTCATTCCATTTCTAATCTTCGCAGACTTCGCGTACGTATTTCGATTCCAGCTTTAATGCATCTCTCTTCGCCGAAAGATGAGTTTGGAAACGACTTCAATTTAAGTGGGTGTACGATTCAAATTCCCCATCAAATCCTTACAGAATTTTTTTCCGAATTCCGTAGTTTTCATTCAATTGCTATCTCATAGCGGGCTTGTTAAAGGTATTCAACGAGCAATTATTGTGAGAATTGTCGGTTTATCGCACGAAAATGAAGTTTCGCGTTGGATGCGGACTCGTATGGTGTCGAAATTTTCCTTGATTAAAAATCGAGTGTGAAAATCTGGACTAGCGGATTTATAACAGCGAGAATACAGTAGATTTCCTACATAACTTCATGAGTTGTTACGAAAAGAAAAAAGGTACAGTAAAAGAGTCGGCAAATTAAGTTTGTAACAAAGTTGATACTCGAGATATATGCTCTCCTCTATTACCTAGGCAATATTTCGAACGCTACTTTGAAACATTTTTGAAGGAAAAAGAGAAAATGCATTCGTTATGTTAGTAATACTTTGATGAATGTAATCTAGCATTTTCTATTCGTTGTATTTTAGAATTAATTCTGCAGTCGTGCGGAAGCGCAAAAATGACCTCTTAATCCGTGTTTTCAATAACCAGGCCTCTTTCTTACATAAAGCTGAAAACTTGTATTGGAAGCACTCAGCTATGCTCACATCCGAATGCTAGTACTATATCTGCTTTACTTTCTTTATCCGAATGCTGAATTTCTAGAACGAATGAAATGTACAGCAGAACTAACATGAGAGAGAAAATGGGTTTTTATCTACATCGTCCTACTTTTTCATATTCACATCAGAAATTGCACTCTTTAATATCTCCACAGTGTACTAATAACCCTCTAGAGCGTCGCCTGGGTTTTATTCAGAAATGAATCTCCGCTAGCTAATAAATGCATGCATTACGGGAAAAGGGTCAAGCGAGCGCTCCTCTGCGATAAAAAAGATGATTCGACGTGATGCAAAAAAGACACGAGGTGACTGATTGAAAACGACGGTGGAGCAACGTTATGACATGAAACTTTCATTTTCTGGATATGAGAGCCGAAAAAAATTCCCAACTGTCCAAATCCCAAACTGGATGAAAAGATTAACCTTGCAATCACGGCACGTCGGCTGTTCCGGATTCACTGATTGTTTCTTTGGAAAAAACTGATGCGCGTGACAAAAGAGTCTTGACGACTTCTTGCAAATGAAATGCAAATGACTCGAACTTCCGTGGAGCAGAAATCTTCCGTTTGGCTAGAGTATTGTGGACATAAATTTCATTAGTCATTCTATTATATGGACGAGGCATGGCCTTGATGACCCACGTGTCGGTAATACTCAAGTGGTCCGAAATATCTCCGCTCACGTGCCGGACAGAAGCGATTTCCAAGATTTCCCGATTAAAGCTGAAACCTATGGAGGGGATGAAGCAGTGAGAAATTTGAAAAGCCATCTCAGAAAAATTTCCCGTTATTTCACTAAGTACGGCTTGACCATGCAAGTACGGGGGAAGATCAGTCTTCTTTCATTTCGCCTTGGATAGTTTCGAATCTTGATAACATTTTATCCAGTACTGCGGGAAGGATAGCTTCTAAACGATGGATAAATGTTCATAACATTCCTGATTTCCCTCAACTTCCCTCAAGGGAACACGTTTCTTATGTTCGCCTTCGTCCGTATACATTGCTCCGAAGTGGTCTCACCACTGGTGTCGGTAAGGCTGACAATCACCTACCGCAGAAATACCGGTTAACACATAGAAGACCGGAAATAATAGCTCGTAACACTCACCTCAGGCGACGTCTCCGATGATGCCAACCTCTTGGTCACCTCGGAGTGCAAGACAATTATCAGATAAACACCTCCCAAAGCAGGGCTGGAAGATCCTTCACTAACCCCGCGTCTCGTACGACGCTCCGCCGGCGGCCCTCTAACTCCGTCGGTCAGTCCCGGCGCCCTCTCGGGGAGAAGATATCCCGCCCGACTCCACTCCCAGGAACTCAAAAAACCAAACAAATCCACCACAAACTGAAAGAGCGTCAGCCTACGCAAACGCTACCTCACGATCACGTATTTTTCACGGGGGAAAAAACAGAAAAGGAACCCTTTCAGCGCAAACGTCCGGCAAGAGAGATCCAAGTTTTATCCTCCTTGCAGGGTGGCCAAAAAGGGTGGAGAACACAAAAGCGGGAAGGGGTGTTGGCGAGGAAGGCGGGTGGATCGGAAAATCCCCGCGGGATCGGTGGTGCTTCCAAGGAACACGAGCGCGGTGATTCCTGGAGGAGACCGCCGAGCTACTGGTTGCGTAGCTACCGAACCGCCACGGGTTGAGTGCGGCGTTAGACTGAGGGATATCCACTGCCGCACATATACAGCCTCCCCTTGCGCGCCTCCCCTACCCCTTCCCCTTCGGCGTGTTGGAATATGCGCGCCAAGAGTTGGTAGAGGGAGGTCCTCCGTTCTCTGCCTCCCTCGCATCTCGCGAACGTCTGCATCCCGCGATACGCGTGATTTCTCTGTCTCTATCATTCCCTCTGTAACATATTCCTTTCTATTAGACGCGGTCCTTTCCCTTCTCCAGATACTCCTTTTTATCGCTCTCGAATTTCTGTCTTCTCTGCGGCTTCCTATGAGGAAATCCCGTTCTCTTCTTTCGAAAGCTCATGTCGTCGTGAATTATACTCCGGAAGTTGGAGATGGTGCACTCGAAAAGGGATTCGGACGGTCCGGCAATCGGAGACGACCTTCCGGTTTGTTTTGCTGCGAATTTCGCTGATTTTTGATGCGGTTGATTCAGACGGCTCCTACCACAATTCTTTTGGATTCGTGGAATATTTTTCATTTGTCGTTTGGGACCGGATGGAGGAAAATGTACCTTTTCGTTCTCTTCAGGTTAAATATATTCTTGGTTAATAATAAGAATGCCATCTAGATATGAAGGATTCTTAGCAATAGCATTCAATTTCGTCACTCCTCATTGAAACCTACGAAAAGTAGTATTCATAGTGTTATGAGTTGCTCTAACGAGGACTTGGCATGCTTTAAAATTCTGGTTCAATGAAGAAAGTAATATTTATCCACCTCTGTCCTCATCTTATACAGTCGCCTCAACTCGTCTCTAAAGCTGTTTGTAGATAATAGTGGAGTGGATCAATTTCCAAATACCTTTTGTGGCGACGAATGGACAGACAGAAAATTTCAGAAGTATGAGCCTTGTGAACGAGCTGGAGAATTGGTTAAGTCGCGAATCTTCTTATAAAACTTTCTTTCGTCCTTCAAGGAAGAGGTTAGTCTCATTAAATTCTATGGTTAATCTCTATCATATTATTCGTTGAAATGGAAAATTTTCGTCGCATATGGTGCTAGTCAATTGTTAGGCAGGATTTGCAGATGATAAATTTTGCTTCTTTGATGGATTACTTAACATTGAACGTCATTCCTCAGATTTGAAAAACAAGTCGTCATATCAGTAAAATTACTCTTATCAAAATCATACTTTATGTTACGCTAGAATTTTGACTCAACATGTTTATCAGAGCGGCATACTACATATAATAAGTGGACAAGTATTGAGCTCGCTCTTTATCGGTATTTTATCATAGTTGCTTCAGCATAATTAGATGAAGGATGTGCATTATATCATCCACGCCGAAACAGTCACAATCAATATTTCTACGCGTAATTTTTAGCACTATTTCTCACCAAAAAAGTCAACCTATAGGAAGTGAAGGCAGAGGGAGTTGAAAAAATTTTATCAAGGGTTTCCAATTTTTTTGGTCGTCCTTATACTCTTTGGCTCATCCCGTGATCCAAACTCTATTTCTATTCCAAAATGAAATAATTTCTAAGGTTCATTCTCGCGGAAAGATTTGGGAGTATACAAATGTGACTGAGAGAACAAATATTTGACCAGAAACCTTGCTGATTCTACTACTTTTGCAATAATTCCATACAAAATCCTTTTCCTAAATTTCTTCTTTACTTACTGGTCTTACCCTCTGGTCAAGCATTCCATGTTCCGCGTGCAAGAGCTACCGGAAATTGGGAACCCCTGCTGTGCACCGTAGAATTTTTAGAATTGTTTGAACATCAGCAATATAATTAAAACCCGTTAACATCATGCAATATACGGGGTGCTGCTGATTCTCGGAGGCATCGAACTTTACAGATATCGCAGTAATATGCGTTTGTGCTCTGCATGCCCTCGGGGCGTGGGAGTTTACGTCATCCAAGAATTTTCCTCCGGTATTGAAGATGGATGCAGAAACAGAGCGCGGCATATTTCCTCGAAATATCCGCCGCTCTCACTCGCTTTTCAAATCGTTAATATCTCCGGCGGAGGGAGGTTTTTAATCTCATCCTCCTTTGGCAATTTGTCTATTCGGAATTGCTCAGTTATCGCGAGTTATACCCCGGTTATGTCGCGAGATTATTTGGGCGTCCTCGCGTTTATCGCCGCGATCGGTAAATCACGCGGAATGCCGCCGCTGTTCTCCTCTCTTAATGCGGCCTTTTGTAAGGAAAGCGAGGATTTCCGGGGCCATTTTTCTTCCGAAATTCGGTTCCGCGGGATTTTTTCCGCGCTTTATCTGCTGCTTCGTATGCATTTCTGATTAAAATGTGTCTCCTCGAGATTCCGATGACGCGAAATTCGGCGGCGCTTGTTGAGGCGGATAAGATTGCGGATTCATTTCGCAGGCGATTAAGGGTGATGGATGCCCAACACATTATCTTAAAAAACGTCAATGTGGGACGGATTTATGGGTGTAAGGATGCATGGGTGAATCCGAGATTCCTTTCGTTGAAAGTGCGAGAAAGTAATGAAAAGGAGATAAATATGAGACTAGTTTTTTTATCGAGTACGAGTGAGAGCAGAATTAGTAATTTTTTAATGTTTTCATCTTATGCAACAACAGACGACAGAGTCTCGGAGCAGTTAAGGTGATCGGTGACCACAGAGAGAGCAGAGACTCAATTCGCGGTTACGACACTTCATTTATTTTATTTTAGGTCACGGGTCGACTCGGACTATAAAAACTAATACTAAAAGTAAATCCTTTGGAATTCGGCGATGCATCCTTTATCATAGCTTTGATCACACATCTTCATTAAGTATTCTAAGGACCAAGTACTAGCAACTTTTACCTGCAAAATCCAAAGAGAGCCCGCATCTGAGCGTTCTCTGGATTAATTTATAGTCTACTATAATCATCAATAAACTATCCTTTTGATAATAGTATAGAATATAAGAAGCTGATTAGGAGCAATTTACCTCCCCCCATCTAAGTCTCTGACTAAGATAGAAAAAAGGTTTTTATAACCAGAATCTTATAACAAAGTCTGCCAAACTATTTCACCTCGCGGCCCGCTGAGGATGAGAATTTGTTCTGCTGCACAACAGTGAAATTTAACGTTACATTTGCTGTACAATATCACCGACAGTCCTTTTACCTATCTCCCGAGAATCGTATTTTCAGTAAATAAAAAATTCTCTTCATGTTGGTTCAGATCAATCAAAACAAGATTCTATTCTAGTCACCATGGGGAAGCGTTAGTGCATTGAACAGAAGAATTATTGCTCGCAATCCAGGGACTTTGGTTAAAATCTAGGGGGTCTGACCTTTAAAGAATACGCTTAGTGGAATGAAACTTATTCCTTGATACCGAAATTAGAATTGCTCTTGGTATATCCTTAATTTGTCACTGTTCAGGTTGATATATTATTTAATATAAAAATATACTACAGAAATATTGGTCGCAGCTTCCGCTCAAGAATGATCAATTACGGCTTCTGCGGTCGCTTGAAATTATAAAAATTTACAGTGAAGAACACAAAATACAGGAGTAAAATGAAAACCCCATGCAGTGACAATATTTCTGGCATTAAAACTAGGAGTAACGGGGGGAAAGAGTTTAATTAAAACTCTCAAAGTTTTAATTTCCGACTGACTGTCTACTACTTTTAGACTAAACTACTTTTACTCTTGCTTTTACAAACGACGTCTAAAGTTTCAACTGCATGCGGATAAAAATTTTTTTAAATTGCGTCGGCCGGGAATCGAACCCGGATCAACTGCTTGGAAGGCAACTATGCTGACCATTACACCACCGACGCTTATGTTAGACTCAGCTTAATTTCGTGTTCTAAATGAGAAAAGTAAATTAACAATCAACATTTAGATTTACGAAAACTTAGTACGCCTCCATATGAATTTGCATACCTACACTTGAAAAAATATTTAATTAATTTTTGCTTATTTCAGAAAAATTTTATTTTCGACTATTATTATATTTGTAAGAGTAAAAAATTAAGAACACAAGTGAAAGAGTTTCGTGAGTAAAGTTCAGAGGACAATATTAATACTATGACTGTACTCTTGTCAAATGTTTTAGCCATCGCTGACGTACAGTAGCGTGAATAAGTTATGACTCTCTATATTTTGATTATTTAATAGTGAGGGACAACTCTGGAAAGCAATTGAGATCCATCAATTCATTTTTATACGCGATTTAATGATTTGTTCCACCATCCATCGCATACGGCATTAAAAAAGAGAAACTTTAATCATGCTCTACGCTGCAAAACATGGACATTATGCTGCGGCACCTCATCTACCATCATCTCCCAGAAAAATTATCATTATAGTTAAAAACTACTCTTTGCGAGCGAACGATTTCCTCGCAGCGCACCAGCCGTCACAATTTCAGGCCGGCCGATTGGAATGTCATATGCAATTTCCTCGATTTCCCCTAAAGTTTCCTCAAAGTCGGAAAATTTCTGCGCTTTTGGCCATCGCCGCCAATCGCGCACAAAGCTAGAAAACTCATCGATTTTAGCAATGTTGTCGCACTAGTTTCATTCCTCTCTTCTTTGCTCTTCTTTGGGTCTGCATACCTCCCTTTGTGCGCGTTACGCCCACCGTTGCGTTGCGTGGATGCCGCGGTGCCTCTGCTATCGGCCATCGCCTCTCTCTCCGTTCATCGGCCCCTCTGCACCACGTTCATCCTGACCATTTCCGTTCACAGTGCACCTCTCAGACAGAGCTTCGAACCGAACCGAAAACCGAAAAAACCGTTATTTTTGCCGGAGCCTGAACCGAATTCAAATTTTCATTCATTCTCATAACAATTTCATTTATTTCAATGTTTTGTTCTTTTATTTTTTATGATATTTATTATTTTCTCATAGTGTATTCCTGCAACTTCCTCTTTTTATTATTATTATTATTTTTGTAATTTCGTTTGAATGTTTTATCTTATCTTTTTATCATGTTTATTATTTCTTCATTGTTTGCTATTGCAATTTTTCCTTTTTCTGATTTTATTTCATTATTGTTTTTGTAATTTCTTTATAGTGCGGCTTTTGTAATTTCCAATTCGTACACAGTTTTCTATTATATCTTTTAGCATGTACTATCAGTAGTTTTGCGCAGGTTTTTCACACCCCCCTTCTTTGTGGGTGTTTTCCTGCAGTGGATCTTTTTTCCTAAGATATAACCTTAGGTTATTTTTACATCCATTCCTTCTAAAGTTTTCCTCTCTATTTATATTCACCTACGCAAAACCTTTTGTGTATATAATACCATTGACGATAGGTTAGATGGAAGAAGAGACTTTTCAATCTCAATCTCGCCTTAATAAAGACCTTATAGAACCTTATAGAAATCTCTGTCCAGAATTCAATTTCCTTTGCAGCAGAAAGTATGAATGATGGAGCAGTTAAATAAGAGAGGATATAAGATTAATTAATAAAGTAGCGAATTTAAAATCGTGAAATAAAACCTATGTGAGCTAACTTTTTACTTAGTGCTATTGTTATTTCACAATTCATCGTATTCCTCCCAAAGCGATCATTGTTTACAACAATGCAGATTTTACTTCCGTGTTATTGAAGGAACGTTTCCTATATTTGTGGAACTACGACGAGTAACTAACTATTTTTAACTTTTATTCTAAAATTTAGGGCAATGTGGAGGTTCAATACCCTACTATCACAATCACAGGATCCTGCATAAATCCTCTCTCTCTTTCGGTTCACTTTTCGATTATTAGAGGACGTTACACCCAAAGCGTTTCGCCCATAAAGACGGTTCGGCCAAAAACTTAACGTGGGAGACCTTTCAACCACGAACGTTTCACCCGAGACCTTTCACCCAAGGATTTTTTACCCAAGAATAGGTTCACTCAACGAATGTTTCACCCAAAGGATTTTTTTTTCAACGAGAATTTTCGCCCAAAGAGTATTTCACATAAGGGTGTTTTATAAGCGATTAAGGCATAGAAAAGATAATTAAACATATACGGGAGAAGATAGATGAATACAAAAACGGATCATATATGATCATAACGGGTCATATATGACCCGTTTTTGTATACATCTATTTTCTCTCAACGGTATATGTATCAAACAATTTTGCAAAATCTTTATTTAAAGCCTCTATTATCATTGCTTATGGAAATTGCGTCATTTCTACTTTCGAACGAAAGAAACCCTGGGTGAAGTATCCTTTAGGTGAAACATCCCTTTGGTGTAATGTCTGTGGATGAAATGTCCGTAGGGGTGATCCTTCCATGGACGAACTGTCTTTTGGGTGAAACGTCTCAGAATATAACTTCCGCTTTGGATGAAACGACCTCTCACCCTTCTCTTTTCCCGTTGCATTGATTCTTCCTCACGCCTATTTCCTGTAGTTTTGCACAAATATCATTTCTCTCTTCCAGCTTCTTCAATCCACGCCCCTTGCTTCCGACTCCCATCTTCTGGATGATATCTGACTTACTATCCGCGCGCTTGGGCTACTCGCGGAAGACGTTCCGGGGCCGGAAATCATTTCTGGGCGATGGAATTTGTCATTTGTTTCTGTTTTTGTGGAGATCTTTGGAGAACGTCGGATATAGCCTGAATGGTTGGGATTTTTTTGCCTCAATGTGCTCTAATGGTGGAGGATAGATTAATTTGATATCCCTTTAGTTAAGATGTCAAGAGGTCGAAATCAATGGATTCGCAATGTGCATTTTCAATATATTCCATAAAATAAATTTTATAACGGTCTGCAAATAAGATACATTTACAAAACTGGCAGCGGAACGTGGGGACATTAAAATAATACAAATATTATCATAATTTGCGCTTTTAACGTGACAGGCCTGTTCATCGCAATTTCGCATAATATTATTGCTACTTTTCTCTCCCCTACGTTTGTATTTCCTGAATGAATTCCATCGAAGAAAACTCAGAAATTACCCTCATTTTAATCTAAACTCGATGTCACTAACCTAAAATAGGGTTAGAGCGATAAAATTGTATAAATATGTTGAAGGTAAGAGTGCACCATATCCTTAGTATTGAAAGAAATCTATCACCATGTTTACGCCAAATTGATTAAATAAAATCCTGTTTGCCATAATTTATTTTTCGATGTGTTTCAACAAGTAATTTCTAATATTTTTCGAAATTGTATTGAATTAAACGAAGAAATGATTCGATAATACCTTAAAAAACGTGAAAGGAATCACAGAACCATTCTCATATACTCAAAGCGTAGGATGCATCCTGGTGTGCAAGAGTTTACTATCTAACATTACCGAACTTTAAAGCAATCCTTGCTGTTTTAGTTCCCCATTTTTCTTTTCGGCTTATTATCAACCCGGGATATTTGTTTTCATGAAAATAATTTTCTGAAGTAAAGGAATTTTCATCAAAGGCATTGTTTACCATCAGGGATCGATGATCTCAGAGAAAAATTATACGATCCTTTTTCGAAAAGAGATTATTTCGTAAGATCCAAGTTCGCCTCCCCAGAGCTTTACTGGAGATACCTTCATGAACAACACGGAGAGTTTCAACTCCAAAAGATAATCTCGCAAACGACATATTGTTTGTCCCGGAGTAATTACCTCATTTCCCAGAGCACTTTCAGTTTAAAATTCAGCCCCTCTTACGCAATTCCCTTGCAAAAAATTAACATTTATTTAACCCATTGTCGATTGCGAATTGCTAAAAATGTCCCCGAGTGAAAGAGGAAGCTCGACTTTAATCCGGTGGATATTTTATTCGCTGAAACAGTCCTTAACATGTTGCTCCTTTTGTTTTCGTTTCGATTTGCGCGCCCAGATACAGCACATTTAATAAGCACATCTGCACAAAGAGATTTCATGCGGACGTATGCGGAGGAACAATGGGGCGAAACACGGGCGAATCCTCCTAGAGGCTCGACCTTTCTCTTTTTCCTTCTAATATAGAAGCTTTCCAGGCTCTTCTCGTCTCCTGTCACTTCACTTTGAATTATTTATGATCACCATGCGTGTAAAATAATACACCATGATCTCCTTTCATACTTGCCTCATCCCTTCGTTATCCTAGCATAGAGCATTTCATTCGCCGGCTTTGGATTCACATGACCCTCGGCGTTTTGTCATTTTCCTCTTTTCATTTTTGCCCTTTCCCCTTTCATTGTCTTCTCTTTTGCAAATCACCCTTTCCCAATCCACTATTTGTTCCTCCCCCCATCCCTTCTTCAATCTTTATCCCATATCTAAATCTCTCACTTTTCCATCTTTCCCTTTATCGCTCGACTACCCGGAATATCTTACTTCTCCCTATTGACTCTTTGTTTAACTCGTTATAATTCCTCCATTTTCCTCCCTCATTATACTCCCGTTCGCCTTTTATTCCCCTCCCTTTTTATTACCCCATTTTCTTTGCGAGTCCGAGATTCGTCTTCCATATTTAATCTCTGTTTTCTGTCCTCTTATTACATGCTACATTCTCCGACTGCTGAATTCGTTATCTTACTTCTGTTTTACGTCCTGCGCATTTTTTATGTTTCCCTCCCCTTATCTGGCCTCGGAATTCCGCCATTACATCGCCTAATTTTCCAGCGTTTCCATTCTTTTCGGTGCCGTGCCGATGTTATCTCACCCGCCGTCTTATCCTTCGAATCCCTCATAGGCGTTTTCTCGTTTATAATTCTCTCGCTTTTCCCCGCCCTTTCTCATCGCCCCAGTCTCATTCCCTCACGACGTCTTTATTTACGTCCATTATCCACGCCTCCTTTTCTTAATCCATCAAATATTAATCGCCGCTAAGAATCCTACTAAAGATAAGACTTTTCTATTTTACGGACGCCGAGAAGGTCTCCTCTCCACCCAGGGATATCGCGGTTCTATTTGAATTAAAATCCCTTATCTGCATTCATTGTTTTGGAAAAGTTATCGGGATTTTCTTTGTTTTAAATGTTGCTGCTTTAGATTGAGCCCGCTATTACTCTCTCATATTGAGCCTTATCTCGTAGACTGAAATAGCTTGCATGACGAGCGGTTTCCTTATATTATAACGATGGATCGTATCTTTCGCGCAGAAAATTCCATCCGAGCGAAATATGTTATTATTTGGCTGTACATGTTGTTCGTTTACTTTTCATTAGACTATAATTTTATTTTTCATTTGCCGTAATAAAGGAGGAATTTTTCACTTTCGTGTTTGTCGTTATTTAGAAAGATTATAAATGTCATAGGTAAGAATTCAAGCTTCAAAATAGAATATAGTAATAGTAGTATATATTTTAAAAGTAATTCGACAGCTGAGGTCATTTAGCATTTGAGCTCAGATTGGGAATAGAATTTTTTGTCCACTTGGCTCTCTTGAGCCTAATATTAGAATAAATAAAAATTCATAGCCCTCATATATATGTCAAGAAATGGTAGAAAATGATCCCCAGGGTGGTAATTAACTCAGGCTTCTAAACCAGGGTTTCCAAAATTCTGATTCTCTACTAAACTGTGGGATAAAATATTTTGGCAAATACTGCTCTTATGATAGAAGATGTCAGAGGGTATTGTGAATATATTTAGTTTTCTAAAAGCAGTTATTTCAGCAACATTTTCCAGTTATTCCATCTTAGTGCTTTGGTTTACTTTAAATAATACTTTATATATTTAATATATTTATATATTTTAATAATACTTTATATAATCACGAATAAGGTATCGAATAATTATCCAAGAGCAAAAGGGGTACTGGAAACAGAAAAATTTAGAAAATTTTCTCTAAATGATTTTTTGGGGAGGGTGGATCTACTTAAGAGAGAATAAGAGAAGATAAATCTGTATACTGATGGATCATTATGGAGAGCAGTAACAATTACAGAGAAAAGAGGTACTACTATCAAAGAAATCCTGATAACAACAAAAATATTCTAGTAACAAGAAACCTTCAACGGTATAATAAAATGAGTGCAATAGCTACGATATTTATCAGTGTGCTGACTATAGTTGACGAAGAATAATTCTGCAATTAATGCTGTAATCGCCTCCTCCATGGTAAATCTCTAGAATCCTCTCTGGCTACAGACAGTTTCAAGGGGCTACGTTACATAGTATTTAAAATAATTTAATCGTTAGAAGGTGACATTATAAATTCAATCTTATGATGGAAGTATCTCTGTAATGTACTTCCTTAATGCATGGTTATCAGTGTTGTGATGTGCCAGGTGTTCCAGTCAAACCTCTACGATTTCTATTTCTAATAGAGCAGAAAGTATGAATGATGGGGCAATGAAATTACAGAGGTTGTAAGATGAATCGATAAACTAATGATATAAAGTCACGAAATAAAACCTTTCGTGAGCTATCTTTTTACTTGGTATTGCTGCTATTTCATTATTCATTTCAGTGATAGATTGAAACTGAACGGAATACAGTGTATTTCTTATCGTATTAAGCAGCGAGGAAGTTTCTATCGACAAACATTTCTAATCCTAGCTGGACAGGGATCCACCATTCGATCCTCTGTGTCCAAAGCCATGTCCTCGTACGCATAAAGAAACAGTGACGTGTACCACGCTGATCTACCTACCCTTACCATTACGCGCACGCATGTTGGATGAGGTAAGCGCACTAGCTTCAAGGTGGAAATGTTGAATCTTCGAGGGCCTTCTCTCATGCTGAGAGTCTCAAGGAGACTTCACTACTCTCTCAATTCATAAGCGGGGAGATGTCTAAAATACATACGTCCCAGAGGGAATACAAACTCAGGCCCAGCGGCTTAACTTCCTGCCGTACTCTTGAAGGAGGCAGCGCTGCGTCAGCGCTTTTTCTCTCCGCTGTTGAGGGATGAGCCGCGCGTATACGGGACTCAGTTAAAGGGTAGGCACTACTCCCGTCTTCTGACTGACGCAAATATTCCTGCTAAACAGTATCAGGAGTGCGTGGATAAGCCAATTATATTTCAGTCCGGACTGGTGTATTAGGTTTTTGGGGTGTATTACGGTTTTACTGTCGGAAATATTCTATAGAAAATTTGTTACGATGCGTGTATCCCCAAGCGAATACAGGTTTTCAGGTGGAAATTTCTAGGGCAAAATTCACGCCTAAAATGAGAATATTTCTAAATTCGATGAAGATGAGGAAGCATTTGTCCCACTTCAGTGCAAGGGGTCTATTATTTGTCAAGATGGTTCTCAGATCCTCCAATGGCAGAGGTAGCGAACTTCCTGCTCTGATCGGTTATCCTACTAATCTTTCGACAGCATTCGGCTAAAAGACTAGTCGTTTTGTATGTATAATACGTGATAAAATAAAAATTATTTGAAATATAAGAATTAACATTCGCAATCGACTGGATGTTCCCTGAAGGTCGATTGATTCATAGGGATCGACCTTAAGGCCACCCCTTTTCAATGGGGTCTTAGAAAAAAATCATACGTAGTAGTATGATCATCATTTATTCGATTAGGCCTTAAGTTTACGAAAAATAACATATCTAGGATGGATATAACAAATGAACTAAAATACTTCGTTGTCACGGCTTGTATGTACCATGAATAACTATTAACTTTTTTGATTATGAGGTATTATATTTTTAAAATTATTAATTTATGAGTAGCTATTCCAACAGAAATCCAAGTTATTATACAAATACCCTCTATTTCTCATAGATATTTCTATTCAGGTTCATAATATATTGGATTTCACGCTCATCCATAATTTAAATTTTAATCTAAAATGGTAACAATTAGATCAAAAGACCCAGTGGTAATAGCAATTAATATAATATATACGAGTACGAAGAGAGAAATATATCTTTGATAAATAAATAAATGAATGAGAATGGAGCGAAGAATGTAAAAAGTTTGACGTACGGAAAAACTGGTACGTAAACTCTTACTAAGAGAAACCTCTCCTCGCTTTAGCAAAAGAAAAACCAACTAAAAATGTAATCTCTTTTTCTACAGAGCGCTGAGACTTGATTTACTGTCACCAGTCAATCCACTAGGTAACGTTTTGAGTAAAGAAAAACTTCTGTAGAAAATGTATTAATATGAGAAAAAATGAATAATTTTCCTCGATTCGCGGAAAGAGCAATTCATGAAAATTGAAATTTCAATTTGTGTGACCGTTGATATTTAAATTCAGATAAGTCATCCTCTACACAAAGTCAATTTTGACCAATGAAGGTTATCTTTCCTTTTTAGTCTCTCCGTATTAAATTTCAACATCGACACGGAAATTGCTCCACGAAATTGAGCTGATTAAATAAACTAGCATTTTATGTTTTAAAAGGCAGAGTTATTATTCCGTGGAATTTTTCTGCAGAGTGTCTCAATTAATCATTGCTCCGTTGCGCTGTTTCCTGCCAAATATACGAACTTCCAGGGAATTCACCAGATATCTTGCATCGCAGAAATTCCTGAGTCCTTCAATACAATACAATTAACGTAATAGCTGGAAATTTAATTGCTGAAATGATTGTGGAGTGTTAAGTGATTCAATTTTAACTTATACAGGGGCAACCTATCATGATTACCATGATAAAATAAGATTCGATTAACGAAAAAATTGAGCAGAAATTACGTTTTGATACTGGATTTGGAATGTAGCTGGAGATTTTAAGGTTTAGACTGCTTAGGCTAATAATTTAATATTGATAATTCTATACATTTTACCGATAATTATCTGATTGTTTGATGCTATGAAGTATGTCTGACATAAAGATATCGAAGCGGATTCCCAAAGAATAAAGTTGGTAGCGTATTCGCCTATAGTGAAAGCATTCCTGGATTCGATCCCCGGTGGGTGCCCATAAGTGCGAAATGGCCTCAGCTACTGAAGCACTTTTATAAATACTACTACTAGAATATACATGAGTAAAACTTCACTTTAGTCACGGTAGTACTAAATTCATACACCAAATTTTCTCTTTAAAATAAAAGAAAACACAAACCTTTTCATCTATCAGCACAATAAGTTAAAAATAAATGATGAATTGATTCAAAATGTAGGATTATACAGCATTTCATCCAATCATCCATCTCTCTTTTGTATGGCCGGATTGCTTAGAAATTATCCTCAATTGTATTCCATCAAAGCGAATGCATGTTCTTTCTCACCGAAATGATTTCATCTATTCAATCAATAGGACTTAATCGCTGTTAACAAATAGTCCGAGAATTCGTTTCATAATCACGCTTTTGAAAGCATCTTCGGGGAGCGTGAATAGTTGCTGCTGCTTAGGCAGATCAATCAAATGAGAAATCAAGGGCGCGCGAGAGATTTCCAGCAGCCGTTCTTGTCGTTTCAATGGAGAACATTCACACAGCACGATATCAGTGGACGAGCATCGCATGCCGCATCAATGAGCCTCGCTTTGTTATTATATCTCATTATGTTAGAGCGGCGGAATCTCCGGAGGGAAATAAACATTTATCACTTTGCGTTACTCCTCCCTTAACCCTTTTTCCCCGTCTCAAAGTTCTCTTCTGTCAAAGCTTCCATCGACTTATTCTCTCAATATAAGCATCTGCTCTTTCCGTCCGAATCGATCTTCTCTCTCCCTCATTCATCACATATTCATCCATCAATCCATCCCTCGCCATCTTTCATTCAGCTCCTCTTATTTCGGATCTCTTAAATTTTTCCCTTTCCGTCTTCATCTCTCTGCCGATCTCTTTTTGCCCCAATGATATTTCCGCTCCTCCTACGCTTCGATCCATTCATTCGCCGCGACACCCTTAGTTATCCGACTCATCCGAGACCACCCACACATGCACTTTGGCCCTCTTTTTTTTACGTAAGGAGAAAGCGCGTTAACCTTTTATCTCCGCCGTGTTTTTGTTCCTCCGCTCATTTGTTCGCGCCCTTTCAGTTTTCTAAAGTTCGTCCCGTAGTTTATCCCAAACAACACCCAGAAGGGTATTATTTCGAGGGAAAGGACGCGACGATATAATTCCCTGCCACGATTATTCGCTTACGTAAACAAGTTGAGAAGCTTCATTTTCGGTTAAATTTGAAGGTCTTTCTAAAATGAGGAAATTGGAAGGTACTAAAAATTTTTCCTAGGTGAACGCATTTATATGCCAACTCACCTAAACCGTTTCCTTGATAACTCAGATATTTCATTCTCAAAATGATCAGTTTTCTATTTCTCAAGTATTGGATCCCTTGAAAGCAATCGAAGGAAATTGCTACACATGGTTTTCTCAGTCGACGCAAAACATGATTCCGCGAATAATATCTAATGTGACCCATTTTCTCTCTTAATGCAAAAACATGTACAACCTATTCCACTTTTCATATTCTATTCAAGGAGCGATATGAGACTTAAGGACGTGTGCAACTGAAGTTCACGTAAAACGCGATAATGCTTCATCTCATAGTAGTTCCCAAATTGGATTTAAATAAATCCGTGTCTGTTGTCCCATATGGACACGGTGAACCCAAGGACATTTAAGTAGGTGATGCGCCTGCTGGGGACTATCTATTGATGGTTTTCCTGAACCGGATTCGATACCTATCAATTCGGATATCACCTCGAATGTATCACGATGCTGGGTCGACACCTGAGACCCTGCCGGATATCGAACCTCGGACCGATATGGGACAGTAGTTCACGTGACTGTAGATTAGCTCTGTGCATCTGATTTAGTGTTGGTACTTTCTCCTTGCTCGCAGGGGAAAGTTAAAACGAAGTAATCACCATCTCAAACATACAAAAGATCTATTTTAAGTATAAAAGTAATAGCATTATCCTATTTAGGATAGGAGACTCGATTATTCAAAGAGACTAGGTTATAAACAACTCCAGATAAACGATTTCGAGAATAATTAGTTATGTGGGGGTAAATAAATCTAATTAGAAGCTCAATCCATTAAGAAAAATATTGATTTGGACACGAATGTAATGAAAATGGTGCCTACCTTATGAGAACGTACTGTTTTAATTTTACCGGTTTTAAATCATGTTAACCAACCAAATCTTTTGCTAAAATGATATTTAGTGCAAAAAATAAGATGTAGCGTAATTATGTGCCTACTTTCAGGAAATATAAGTGTATTGTGAATTTCCGCAGATCACAATTCTTCTTGGCATCGAACCATAATATTTTTGATCCGGTTTCGACTTCGACTTCCACGAAAAATATCGCTTCAATTCTAGTTTCATTCTTTCCAGCGTCGACTGGTTCAAACAGTCCTTTCCCTTGTCCGACCATTGTAATATTATATGCTTCTAAATTTTTGTTTTGTTATTTCTTGATTTCTACTGTATGAAAGCACTACACTATATTTAGAATTAAACTTCCGATTGGTGAGTGGCGAATCGACTTTTCACATTTTTAGTTAACCTTCCTCCAATAACACTTACGTAAAAACAGGATTATTGCGAATTTCGGTTTTCCCAGTTGGGGCTCGTTTTCACTCAGGCAAAAATAGGGGGGTTTTGGTATTCCACTCTGTTCCAGGTAGGTATCCTGAATTTCCTTGACAACGGTTTATAAATAAGCACAAGAAACGTTTCCTGATGATTTTTCTTACCCTTATCCATGTTTACATTAACTTCGTATTTTTTCCTCGACTTTCCCGTTGAGCCTTCCCCTCTACTACTCTTGCAACACATTTCTTAACAATTCATCATGTCTTGAGGAAGTGTATCCAAGTATAAATCTCTTCTCTTTCGCTCACATCTTTATGATTTTTTTCTTGTCATCAATGTACTTCCTCATTTCCGCCATACACACAAACCCCTGTCCCTGAAAACAAGCCTCCGTTTCCTTGTGGAATTGAAGAAGAGATGATTAAAAGCATCGTGATATCGTCAAAAGCTCCTTGTATTATAAAATGAAATTAATACAGGGAAACATCTCCACATTTCTGACTTGGGTGTTAACCCAAGAGGAGTTTCTTGGAAATTTCCCGGTTATCTAAGAAATGAGAGTTTAAGAGGTCTAATATATCGTAAATTGGAAGTGTGATAAAGGAAAAGTTCGCCAAATACACCTTCAGTGTCAATAGAAAGAGCAAAAACTGAAGTAACTTAGCTTTTAAACTTTAATATAACGAAGATTACCCCTACTTTGTTGACAGTCAGACACTCTCATTCTTTGAAGAATAACACCGATAATTCTTAAAGTATTACTAATGTAAAGTATTAAGTAATGCTTCTATTCTCTTCCATGTTAGTGAGATTCCCCTTTCGGCTTTCATTTCATTTTATCATAATTATATTCTCTCTTTAAATCGAAGAGGACTTTATAAATTTAATAAATTCCCTCATCATTTTGATCGCATCAAAATTCAGTCATATTTGTGCTTCTATTTCCGTTCATTCATTGTCTAAAATCATCGTTGCTCACTCATTTCGAAATGGTTAATCAATTTTCATAAATTCGTAAACTTCTCATTACCATTAGCGGATCCATATGGGATGATTAAAGCGATCTCCCCCTTTCTTCGTTTACGATGTTACATAGCAAGCGATTTTCTTCCATTCCCAAATGATGGGAAGCTCAATCTATATACTAATAGCAAAGTGTTACAATGATAACTAAATATATATTGGATATTTCCCGACAATATGGCATTTTAGCAGTTGATTGAAGAAAACGAAGGCATAAATACTTATAAGACCTAAAGTGAGGAGCATAAGTAATTCGCAAAACCATCCCCTTAGGAAAGTTTCTAGATCCACCCTAGCTATGTTCTATACACATTATCTTTTCAGATTTACCGCATTTGCTTCTCGTTTATAGACGAAAGAGTAATTATTCATCGTTAAATGGCATATTTATGAAGTTGCTTCTGATGATATGGTTACCGACACCAACGTTCACAACAAATGTTCAATGACTAATAATAAGGCCAAACGAGAGAAATTGATTTTAAATTGTATATAGAAGTTTTTCTCCATAAACGTACTCATTTTCGAAATGTGCATCGAAATTTCATTATTTTTTTTCAAAAATAATAAAAGATTAAGTACGTGAAAATTACCAACCCGTAGACTTTTCCGATTCGAGATCTGATTCATTTTCAAATCGAAATAGCATATTTCTACTCGAGATTAAATTAGACATTCGATTGGCTATTACTTTGATTCGACTGCGATTCGAGTTGAGATTTCACGATTCGAAAAAGAAAATGGGCAATTCGCAGATTCCTAAAGAACAAATCTCTTTAACACTTCGCTCTGATATTTCATGTTTGTCTCCTGCATACACCATCAAATTCTTAGCAGAGCCCGTTTCTCCCAGTGATGAAGACGCGAGTTGCACTCGACGGTTCTTCGTAATTTAAGTCCCTCTTCCCTGCTCGTTTCATTCAGTCATTCACCCCGCAACCCTAGTTATCTATCCAACGCTTTTTTATTCTTTCCCTGCCGACTTCCTTCGCGCACGTACGCGCACTAAAGTTCGTAGAGTCTTGTCTCTCAACCCGATCCCGACTATTGGTTACGATAAGAGCGTGATTGCAACTAAGGCGCCAGACCTCTTTACGCATTCTCCGCTTCCTTCCACCAGAGGCAGTCGCAGTCACACGCGCCCACAAGTTGTCTTTCATTTTTATATTCCTCCGCGCATATTTGTATGCCGCTCGGGCACAAATGCGCATCGGAATTTGGCTACTTATCTCGCGTCAAAGCACCGCGATGCGTCTTTAAAACGTGGAGGGAAGGTTCCGTTTGTGATGGAGAATTACCTGCGGGAATTTGCTTCCTTATAAATTTTGATCCCGGCGCGTCCGTTATTAGAAGAGCTATTTGTTTACTGCATGAGCTGCTTGAATCTGCAAATCTTTCTGAAAAGTATCGGTTATGCTAGATTAATGTTAGATTATACTTCATTTTATTGAGCCGGACTACTTTTTGGATGAATGGTTTTTTATGCGATATGGTGGGGATTGCGTTTTATAGTTACCCAGCTTAGCACTAAGCTTTAAAGAAGGTTCTAATAGTATTTCCTTTACAATATATCATTGTATTATTACGACAGAAAGTAAAGCAAAACGATGTATATTTTGTCAATTATAAATTGAATTATTTTGAAATACTGTCAAGCATTCGATTATTTGACGTAAATAAGCCGAATTATTTTGATTCCTAAAATTTCTATGAAATGATGATGAATAGATGACAAGATCCTTTTCTTGATATGTGACGATGACATCATAATATACAATTTAATCCATTAAATTATTGATTGAAACGATTTCATCTTGTTTTGTAGTTGTTTCACCATTAGATCCAAAGTTGATTGCCTAAATATTTTTGTATTCCATATGATTTAGTCGTACTTAGTCGAATGCCACAAATATTAATATAATTAATTATCATTAAATACGAAATAATTAATACTCATGATTCCTACAATCTATCCTTAATTCTTAAGAAACATAAAACTTGTTTTGTCAGCTACGTATTATTTTAATTCCACAGCTCTTTTAATTCAAAGTTATTTTGTAGATTTTTCCTTGAATACAGTGTTTGCCATGACAATTCCTGTGCTGTGAATTTTCAATACCGGATTTTATTATTTCCAAATACAAAATGATATCAATCGGCGACTCAATAATCTTTGCAAATGTTCACCTTAATTCATTACTCAAATAACTTAATAGCTAAACGATATGATTATCATTATTATTATAAAATAATATGCCTGTGAGACTTTTTGTGTTTTATGCGTTACCTTAATTATGCCACCAAAACCTCACTCAGGTGCATTAGTCACAGTAAAGAACAAGAATATCAGTTTCAATTCCGATTATAAGACGTCACGACATTTTCCAAAGGTCATTGAATTTTAGCAGAGCGAAAGGTTTCTCAACGAACTTAAAATTCCAATTTTATATACCCAATTCCCAAGTGTGAGTATTTTTCTTCTCGCGATAAACATTCGGATCTAGCGCTGCAATTGTTTGCTCTTCGGAACTTCCATCGGTCGACGGTCTCTCAAATGTTTCCATTGTTTCTTTTCCATTCTCAATTGTTTTAGTTTTTCGGTCTCAAAGAGTGGGAGGGAGAGAGATTAAACTGAGGGATAATGCCGACTTGTTTACCGGGAGACATTCCAAAAAGGCTTGTTCGCAAGAACTCCTCGTAACGATTCTTGGCAACCGCCGTGCTTCTCCTAGAAATCGCCGTTCAATGCTGCTCAATCGAAGTTGTTTTTGAGGCTATTTACCCGGGGAAATTTCGCTCAGTCGTCCCAAATTTTTCCGTTCGATTAAGCGATCTGCATTTTCCTCATTTATGATTTACGGTTTCAGACGGTGGAGGTACTAGCTAGTACTAGCTAGTACTGGTGGTAGCACTAGCTTTGTCCCCAACTCGCTGCTTAATAAGCTACCCGGTGAGCTTCCGCCGATTGTCATCGACTTCCTGCCTCGCTCCAACGAATTGCTTGTAACGCAGTTATTCATTCGCTAATGAGACTCTTAAGGATAAATAAGACGCATCAGACCGCTTTGATTTCGAAGGCCAAGCGTTAGTCACGACGGTATAAAGAAGTTTTTTCATTAATTCATCTCTCCGGGGTTATTAATAATGAACATGACTCGCAAAGAAATAGCTCTATTTGGCTATTAATGACTCCTTAAAGGCTTGTAGCATAAAAAGATGCAAGAAATATATCTTTACAGTTTGCATTGGATGAACTCATGATTTTAACTGTGAAATTTTAACGGTATTTTTAACTGATATCCGTACTGAATAGGGTGCTCAAATTTAATTATCTAATTTTATCGCATTTATTATTTTCCAAATATCTTTATGATTACACTTTCAAATGGCGCCTTACTTAAGTAAGTCTCCCAACAATTTTACTGTTAATGTCATTACTATGATTTTACATTTTAAGATTAAAGATATACTATGATAAGGTGGCAAGAATCTTGCCATCCATGTTACGCATGAAGTTTAGGTTTTCGGCCTCCTGAATCATAAGTGATTCAGTTTCAGCAAGAGTTAAGATTGATAAAACTACTCTCTAAAAAAATAAAATCGTCGTAATTTGCAGGTAATTAAACAAAAAAATTGTCTCGGTAATACAAACAAGAAAATAATTCAAAATTGAAATTATAAGGGAAATAAAGTTACTTAGTAATTAAAAGTTGTTATAGGCCTGCATATGAAAACGCATAATTAAGTAGAAGTGAAAAATAGCAAAATGACTAGAATTATAACCCAGAACACCCTTGTTTCCCTTATCCTGTGAATAAGGTGGAATCGATGTGGAATGGCAATTCAGTGCTTAGAAGACCTGGAAAGGGGAGACCTGGGTTTGAGTTCCAGTCTTTCCGCTATTTTTAACTTCTGTTTTTATTTGGCCTTGAGTTATATTATTGGAGACTCCTTATCTCAATAATTATTTATTTATGGCAGCCCTTTCTACCCTATAAATCTGTAAGCTGTTAACTTGAAAGGTTATCTTAGAAAAGTATCATTACTTTTCGTGAGAGACTTAATCAATTGTATTTGATTTGATTGATGCAGTTATATGCGGTAAATGTTTTCCTCGAATTGATATATCTTTTCTGAAAGATTTTACTTTTTGAATTTCAATAGAAATATTCCATCGTGCACATTTCTTCACACAGAAGAAATGGTAGAATTGTTTTAATGCCTTAGGCATTAAGTTCTCTCAACATCCTGCTCATCTAACATAAGAGATAGAAGTCCTTGGAAGGACGTCCGCAGATAACTTGCTTCACATCCAACGCAGATGTCACGACTTCTGTAAGAGAAAGGGCCCAAGTACGTGGAAGCTCTTGCATTAATTTTCTTATTCTGCATTTCTTTGGATTTTCTTACATTATTGACTATACATACAGCTCTTGCAAAACTTAGGTTCTCAATAATGTACGCATAATACCACGCTCAATTTAAATAATATATATCTTTTCTAAGAAACGGATATTTTTATGAAGAAAATTTCCTGTAGGAGAGAAATTGTAGAAATGCTGTCCTTGTCAAGTAGTTTAATGCAATAACAAGCACCATTTATACAAAATTTATCCGATTCAATATCATAGTGATCGACATCTTTGAAATAAAATTAGCAAACTTTTTCTTTAATTGTGGATTATGAAGTAAATCATAATATGAAATAGTAATATTTTTTCGCTCACGCCTTCATAACTCCTCCAAGAAATATCTCAATAAAACAACACAAGAAGCTAGATTACAGTATTTCATCCTATTTCTTAAGTAGATGAATGTAGTTTTGACTTCATAATGTTATTTTTAAGGGAAAGATAGCTGTTTGACATTGACTTTAACTGAGGAGAAGAATCTAAAGATACGTGGGAGAATAAGAAAGGATAACAGTGGTAACATGGTCAAGTGGTAAGAATCATATTATGTGGGTCTGAAGGATATTTATAAATGGGTTTTACTTCGTTATTGAGTGCTATTCTAACTTTTAATTTTGTTGGCACTATAAACGTCTTATTAAAGCCTCACGAAATAGTAGTAAAATGTTTTATTTATGCTAACTATTAAAATTATCTTCTTAATCTCTTACCGAGGTAATCACAGCATGTTTTATGTTTAGGCATTTAAGTAAGCAATTTTAGCATTAACAAAATTGATAAAATATTTTAGAATTTTATCCCACTTCATGAGAGAAAGTGGGTAGCGCGCTCGCTTTTGCAGAAAGCCTTCTCAAGTTCAACTACCGGTGAGGACCCATTATGTATAGAATGACCTGAACCGTCAAAGCACTTTTAATAATACTACTACCGCTCTCCAAGGACCTACAGTTGTCTGCGAATCACCGCTTAAGTGGTAGCACCATTGGCGTAGAATGTTTGAGAGGTAAATGAAAATTTAACGAAAAGGATAGGGTAAGGATTCTCAGAAAAATCTGAATTTCATGTAGATGTCTGATTTGGAGATTTTTATGATAAAGGTATATACTTTAGTGAGCTCATTTTATGGAGGGTTTCCAAGAAATGTCTTCCGAAAAGATATATTTCTCCCCTCCTCGACGTACTAAAATTTCCACGCGGGATAGGGTAACATTCTTTAGGTCGCGCTAACTTGTATTACATCAATTGTCTTTAAATTTTTCTTAGAAAAGGGAGACCTGCGGTTCCAAGCAGACATCCCTTTCCCTCTCGATATTTGCATCGCCTCTTCGCTCCTCAGGATTTTCTGCGTTCACTCCACGACACCTTTTCCCTCTCACTCGGCAGAAATTTTGCAATCTTTTATTTTTTTAAAGGAAGAGCCGCTTACAGACATTCGATGGCGGAGAAGAGAGAATAAAAGTTCCCAAGTCTTCCTTCATCCTTTTCCTCGTACATGCAATTCCCCTCTTTCCTCATATCGTGTACACTTTTCCACTCTTATTCATCTTTCACCCTCTCTCTCTCTTTCGAACAACCTTTTTCCATTACTAGGAAACTATTCGAGGATCCCATTCTTATTTTTTGCCTCTCTCCTCCTTTCAATTCCCTTTCTCGTTCAATAATACTTTATCACGGTCCATTTCACCATATTTGTCTTCGGAGAGAGCTGTTTTGTTTGTATAGATCTCAGCCTTCTCATGCATTTCTTTCCCATTTTTCTTCCTCATTTCCATGCTCTGAGGATTGTTTGAATATAATCATATTGATGGAAAATGACGCAAAGCAAGGGTCTTAATCTCAAATCGAGGGGAAGGAAATAATCTTACTTTGGAGGATGTTTGCTCTTTGGTTTTCCTTACATTGAGGAGAATCTTCCTGGACGTCGCGTTTCGTTTTAAGATCCGTCGAGTTAGAAATTGATTTTCTGAAGTACGTACCACAAATTCCACCAGTATTTATTTTACGAGATTAATTTTCATCGTACTTTTCATCTGGATCTCAAAAGTTTCGAATGTAGGCGGAAACAAACGGAAGCACTCTTCTTTTAATTTGTAACCATAAAGCTTAAAAATGTAATAGCTTTAAATGAAATTAATGCATGCTTATAAAAAATCAAAACAGATCTCATTTCACTTGTTACGAGTGTTTTTTATTTATATTCATCTCTATTTTATAACTGAACGTAGAGGCATAATATTGTTTATTTGTTTTTCGCATCATATTAACGGGAAATCTTCCCTTTCTCATTTAGATGAAGTTCCGCCGAGCAACAACTGTGGAAATCAGTGGGAGTCGGATAAAGCAGTACCAAAATAACCGTAAGTATTATTCAAATATTTATCTGAAAGAATTTTGTTTTATGACTGTGAATTAAGAAATGAGTACATGCAAAATGTTTACAAGGATAATGAAGAAATGTTATTAGAATAGGTTTCTAATGCGGACTAAAGTAACTGATAAGTTTTGTATGTACTACTAGAAAACACTTAAAGTTATTTTCTTCCCATTCCATTTTATTCATTTATTAATTTACCATATGACACCACCGTAGTTAGTTTCTAGGTGAGATGGCGATTTTAACTTACTCTAAGTTGAGCAAGTAACACAAATACATGTATGCAAGAATGTCATTGTTTAAAAACTCATCTTTTAAGAACAATAGTTTACAACCTACGCATATTTACAATTTTTACGGTGACAATGGACCAAATAATCCTCAACCACTACATACATTTTGTGCGTTTAACAATTGATTCAAACAATTCTCCGGAAACCTCAATACACAATTACAAATCAATAGTATAAATCGTAAAAACATTGCTCACAGACTTTCATAATTTAAGAAGAGCGCAGCGAGTTAAATTGTAATGATTTATGAGCTTGATTTTTTAAATCTTCATGTATACAACTTGTTATTATTACTCATTACGTATGATTTTTCAAGATTCCTGACTTTCTCAGCCTTAATCCCTCTCATTCATCATAATGAATCTAATGTCAGGATTGTGATAATTTTAAGACGGAACGCTGAACACTTCAAAATGTAACATTACTCAGGATAATCTTGTCATCCTGAATACATTCGGATAAAAGGACTTTTATTGATGAGCCTATAAGCTGGTGCTCTGACCAAACAAACTTCTTCAAAAAAATTAAATGAAAAATTCTAACATCTTCATTACAATAGTTACGACATAAAAATAATTAATTTCAGCAGGTTAAAAATTTTCATCCATTAAGTTCCATCCATCTCCCGAAGGTTGATAAACCTAGATAGATTTATTTTACATCTTATCTGAACTATAATCTGGACAAGGCAATTATATTTCTTATAAACTTTAGTGCATAAGGAAAAAAATTAGATTAGCAAAACATTACTATGTGCTGATTAAAACAACGTCTCTTTGGAGATTTCACATATCTTTATTTCCAAATATCTAGCGTGTTGAGGGCAGGGAAAATTTTTATACATATTCATTCTGCGGTGCGAGGGCGGCGAGAGAAAGTGTTTGTGGAAAAGAGAGCTAAGGGCCCTTACCGTTGAATAATATATAGTCCATTTTGGCTTGCGGACTAGCGAACACTTTTAAACAGCCCTCTGATGGCAATTCGCTGTACCGCGCGTCGTACATTACCCCCAAGTATCCATTTCCCATATGCGCTCTGCCTTTATCCCCCGCCGCCGGCTGGATCTTCACAGAACACTCGATTTTCAGTTGCCTTGTTTCGCTTTAGGATAAAGACCTTCCTTTTATTTCCAGGGGATTTGACGTTTCCTGCCGCATACGGGAAGAGTTTAGTATCTCCCATATCTATTTTCTCCATTTCCCGAGCACCGAGAGTTATTTTCAGGGCATTTAAATCGGCGAAAATAAAGTAGGATGTTATTTTATCCTCCAGTATCGAATCCCTAACATCAATGTCGCGGCGTTTCGTAGGTTTTATAAAAAGTGGCCGAAAAAGAAGGAAGTGCCCTAACGTGTTCTTTGAAAAAGCCCTTCTCTTAGCCTCATTCCATCCATATCTCTGCATTTAGAGGAGCCCACAAATCTATTCTGACGTGAAATGACATTTTCTTCTGTTGACAACGCTATATTGTCCTTCGGGATCATGACAGACTCCATTCGGTTTCGAGAATAAATTCCCGTTATTGACGTCATGTATGTAGCCTAGAAAACTTTCTTATGTATATTAATATGCAGTCGAAGAATCAAATATGCTTCTCTACATGATATTAAACAATACTTCATTTGTAACAATTTATGTAAATTACTCATAAAGTAGTAGAAAAGTTCTTTAATGAGCAAGATATTAAATTATTTCTTCAATGATATTTTGATGACGATGTTCGTCGTAATTGTGTTTCAAAAAGAGAATTTCCGAAAAATAGCTGTTTAATTTAATTTTTATATGCGAAAAGTACTTAGCTTATATCTATCCTTTCATCACAGTGCTTGTTTGAAGGTCGTTGGTAATTTTTGATTTTTGGTTATTGGCCCTAGGGTTCTGTTTCTTTGGAATGCATCCATTTACATCACATTTACAATCACATTAATTGTAAGTTATTTGATTTAATTTCATTTGCCTTTTGCAATTTCTGAGTTTTTATGTGCGAATAATAATTAACTCTTCTTTTTTCCTCTACTTTCCGAAAATGCATGTATGTCCAAACGAAGCTATAAATCAATAGCTGTTCATCACATGGTATATATAAAATTATTTAAGCATTACATTTGTGATTTTCACATTTTTAATACGAGTTTTCGATGCCTTCAATATTCTTATGGTGTGATCGTCCGCCGTAGATAGCTCGTGTAGCAATTCGCAATTAGCGTGTCTCTGATGGTGAGCATGTTTTACCTTTATTCAAAACATCGATACTAATACTTGAATGAACTAAGATTGCTATACATATCGGAAGGGCAGCAAAAGTTGTCGAAGTCATTCGAATCTCATGATAGCCCAACGCTAAGTTAGTTACGCCAACAAACAACCCTTCTCACACTCGAATTTCGATTGATGTTTGCGTCAAACCAGCATCACCTCTCCATCGAGACCCAATCAGAAGGCTGTTAGCAGCTTATCCCGCCTTTAATGACGTAATCTTATTCTCCTCACCAACTTCCACCACTCTTCACAAACTTATTTCCCTCGGGTTACACTACACAGGCCGAAATGCGATCGGAAAATTATGCGCGCAGTAAAAGTTATGCCAGACCGAAGAACTAGTTACCTAGCTCATCAGCATTTGGATCCGGTTATCACGGACACTAAAGGCATTACTCGTTTAACTTTCTGGGGGAGAAACTCGGAGGCAGTTTCGCGGCGTTTTTTTGAAAAAAAAATCGATCAGGCATTTCATCTTCTTCTCGGATTCTACTCCCAATCTCGGTCGAATTATGTATTCCATTTCCTCAAAGTTTACTTTTTCCATCAATCTTTCATCTTTCCCGACTCCACCGGTTTCCCTCTATCCATACCAATTTCTGCATTTTTTCGCTCCACTCCACATTTCTTCCCGCGTTTTTTCTTCCCATACATACTCTATGATTAATTCATCTCCTGCATGCTCACCCTTCTACTTGAGAACTCTGCTATTCCCTCTGCTCAAAAATTTCATCTCGCGAATCAAATTGCATCTCTCCTCGAAATTCCTCATTGGGATTTGTTACCGAATTTAGCTCCACGTACTCTTTTGCTCTTGGGTGCAAAGAGGTTATGATTCTCTCTGTAAAGTCACCAGAGCGAAGACTAGATGGATCCTAATCCCCTCCACCATTAGCTGCTAGGGAATTCAAGTTCGAGTACTCGGGTGCTCGACTGTTAGAATCATTTTCCGACAACGAGGCTACTCTGGGAATTTGACCGAGGGTCGAGTGCCGAAAATCGAATTGCGTATCCTCTGACGTAAAATTTCTTCTTGGAGAAGATGCGCTATATCAGCGAAAAGCGTATGTCTCAACAGGCTTTTTTCCCTTCTATCTTTCAATAAAGTCGCTCATAAAGAGTGTCGTTTTCTTTAATTTGTTTGCGATTCGTAGAATATTCGCTACGCTATACATGGAGAAGAATGGAATCTTCATCAGAGACGCACTGATGAAGATTGAAATGTGGGAATGCCAAGTATATCGAAAAAATTATGAATAGAAATACAATCAGTATAGATGTTTTTAATGGTCTAAAATAAAAATCATCATTAGTGAGAGTAATTTCTTGCAAAATTTGTTTCATTTTCATTAAGATTTATTTTCTAAGCTACGAAGCAGTTTATATATAAATACAATGAAGAACCTTTTATTATGTTATTTCATTAATGAAAGTGATTGATATTTAAGATAATATATTTTATATTATCTACTTTAACCTAAATAAATAATTATGGAAATTGCATATAGAGTTGTTGAATTTAAACTGTATCTCTTAGGAACTCGATTATCCGAGTGCCCGGGTATTTAGACAATTATTACTCGACTACCTGGATAGTAGTAAACGCGAGTAATTTGGATTCCCTATTAGCTATGGAAAGCCTCGGGGAGAGAGTGAAGGGACTAGGCATCATGAGAAATGAGGTATTTTGCCTTTGCTTTCCTATCTGAGTCAGAATGATATTCGTGGATTAAGTACTATACAAATGTACAGCACAATACCCTTAGGACTAACACTTCCAATATCATTCAATATGAGAGAAACCTGAATTAATTAATTAACCAGAATCTTACTTATCTCTTGGGGATAAGAAAGTCCCCAATTCTTTCATATTTAATATAATAAAACAATGCTGAACTCTAATTAAATGAATGATACACTTTTCTTACTACTTCACCAAAAAGGAAATGAGAAATATATTATTCATCAAGATAGGGTAGCATAGTTATACATAAGAAAATCCGTTTTTGTCTTTTATATTTCCTTACTGAATACCTTCTCTAGAATATCTCCAACAAGTTTGGAGAGAATCGGAGCATTAATAAGGAAAATAAAGAAGTGTATATTACGTCACTTGAATCCATGAATGGAAATTCTGTTCCTCGAACTTTAAGAAAAGGGAAACATACAGCCATCATTGCATTTTCAATGTCTAGATGCTTTAGAGTTCTAATAGTAGATGTTACTGGAATAATTTAGATATAAATAATGATTTTAGGCTAGAGATATGTAGTATAATTTGGTCCTGGAAACTTTATATCGGAAGATTACCACTATTTTCCATTTTGCTTTACTGACTTACCAACTCAATGATATTAAGCAAATTCTATTTCTCCTTTTAATAAGACACCTCCGTTGTTATTTCTGTTCGCTCCGAAATCTTGCCATTTCAATCTCGGCTTGGATTTGTGGTATCCTAAAAAGGATTCCTGGCCTTTGTATCTAATTCCGTGACGGGACGTAACTACTTTGACAAAGGGTCCGCTATTTTATGATGAGAGGTTGAAGAATATGGGAAGGCCTTTGACTAAAAACGAAACACTCTAACACGGTCTCGTTTGATATTTTTGACTGTATTCAACCCACGGAATATTCCAAAGTCCTCTAGAAAGGTATTAACATCTTCACGTTTCGTGTTTGCTATGTAGATGTCCGTCCCTTTCCCTTTGATTCCTTAACTTAATGCTTTACATGTTGATATTCATTTAATTTCTTCGAATTTTTCCTTCTCTTTCCATACGGAAAACTGGAATGTATGCCTAGTTTTTAGGCCTTTATTTTCATTATCTTTACAAATAACTCAATGTAGCCATGAATGTCAAAATCTTGGAATCGGTTGAGATGAATCTTCTGCTATACCCTCTGAGGTTCTTTTGAAGGTTCTTTTGAAGTGCAGCTATACGATTGGATTCTTTGGCTTCCTATAATGATTCTCAAAGATATCGCAATATCCTTTTTTTAATATGGCATCGCTTTATCGGGAAAGATTAAAATTTCCCTATGAAGGGAAATCACTATATATCCTGAAATTTCATGGTATTTATTTTGGTATAATGATGCATGTTTCTTTGAGAAATTGAAGTAGTGAAAAGTGTCTGTAATTCAAGCAAAATTATTCAGCCATTCAGAAGCATTCTGATTTATCTCGTCTAAGTCCGAAGAATCTGACCCCAAGAAAGGAAGGGATGAGAAAGTGAGATAAAATCTTCGAATGTTATTTTACTTATTTAAGAATTCGTTACCACATCTTTATTGAAGGTTGTTTGGGATCTTATTTCATATATATATATATATGGACATTTCTTTCTCTTTCTTTTTTCGTGAAATCGTTTGGAAAATCGAGAAGATAAAATGTAACTTGAATACGCTATCTTACTCTGCATTTATGCTTCTGGATGTATAATACAACAACATATCTCTATTTAAATCACTCATATGCATCTTCTTGAGCTTAGAGAACTCTTGATGTACGTACACAATTTTTGTCTACCTTTTTCATAGAAACCTTTCCTATTTACATCCCTTTCTTAGTAATTCATTCCCGTGATTATTCAGAATAGTTCGTGTAAGATTTGCTATTTTATTTCATATAACTGTTATCATGACAAGGTGATTGTTAAGCTTAGAAGAATAGCCCCACTACGGAAGTCTTTACTTATCAGAGTGTTCCCAGTAAATTTCTCATTATAACAATGTTTTTCTGAACTTCAATTCATTATTGGATTGGCAATTTCCCAATGTGCGGTGGGAATGACGCAGCGATCTATCCCTTATTCTAGATGCGCTCCACAGAATTCAGAAATATCTCCCATTTGATGACTCTCTCCATTTAGAAAGCCGAAAGAATTTTTAAATATGTGACCAACTGGCGTGGACGCAAAATTCTTCTTAAGCCGTAAAATCCTCTTTGATAGCCTCTTCCGATATGGCCAGTGCTTATTTTTCCTCACTGGCACTCCCTGCAAAGATAATACACTCTGTTGGGCGAGAGGTTTATAGAGCTTTAAAACTCGGATAGATCATGCAATTTGTAAGGATCTTATTTTGATGTTTTCCGTCTGCTATTGCGATCCTAAAATTCACGAAAAATAATGATTATATAACATTTCCCTTTAGGTTCTACTTTAAACAATGGGATTTGATAAGTGATTTCGTGTTATACAAGGGAAATCATTTTAAAATGGTGATCGTAAATATATGTAAAATAGCTTGAATGTGTTGCAGTTTCTTCAGAGTATTTGCAATACCAGGAGGTGGACGGATTGAAACAATTAGCTAGATTAGTATTCTCCCATTAAAAATAGTACCGGTGAGAATTCAAACAGCAATGATCTTCCATATAAGATTGAAAATATTTTTCGATCACGTTTTCCATTCCTTCCAAACTATAAACAGAATTTTTGGAAGAAGCATTAGCCAGCATTATTTTACCTGAAATACTGTAAATTTATGTTAAACATTTTAAGCTATGGCAACCTTATCGCTGTTTATCACTTTCTATTGCGGTCAATGACGCCGAAGTTCTACCTGTCACTTTAGGAACGACCTAATAGGAAAGTTGTCAAAGTTACATAGATGAAGCAAATTAATATTTGTCGAAGCTGAAACAAGAACTGCAATAATATTAAGTCATAAAATTCTACATCTAAATATAATCCGAAAAATACTTAATCTTAACATTTCTGTAACTAAGCAACGAGGATGTTGTAGTTTGAATTAATCGCGCGCTAGGTTATTTTTAAGGCTCTTTGTGGCATACATCTAAGTACAACTTCCATTTACAATGTTTTATGAGCACCCCCTTTTGTGCCGTAGGCAGCTGACCCGCTCGTCCCGCCCTAGTTACTCCAACGCCCGCAATCATTCATGAAATTCACGCTTGCCTCAACAGTAACTCGGATTCCTCCAAATTAAACCTCTGCATTACTATTTTTCGAGTGGATTGCGCGGTAACAATACGACTCATTCCGTGTTGGATAAATAGTTAATCTCCGCTTGCGTTGCGAGGGTTTATTTACTGCCCGAGTTAGTTATTTTCAATTTCATATCGTGCAGGAACTAGTGTAGTAATAAATAGCAGCAGTTTGTTGTTGAATATAATGATTATGCACAAAAGTAAAAATGACCGGAAAATAGAGGCCGCACGGGTTATTATTTTTACTACTAATTGATCGATGGATGCAGTAAGCCGTAACTTCATCAATAATTCCATAAAGCTGTAGATAGAAATAACCATGTCCAAATTCCACGATATTATATTTATTGGAGATCGGTTTCAACTATTCACATTTGTAATTAAAAAATTAGGTGAAGATAGTCATAACAATATCCAAGCTCCACAGTAATATTTTATTGGCGAATGAATTCAGTTATTTATAGTTATCCCCAGTCAAAAGTACTACATTAAGCCTTTACATACTTTTGGCCTACATCCTTATATCCTTATCGCTGAGCACGGCTTCAATTTAAAAGTATCTTTAATTTTCCCGTTCTCAAGTAATAAGCGGCCTTTATTCGTAATACATGAAGAATTAATACGTAACAGGATAAATGCAAGTAGTTTCATGTATCCTCTTGGAATCATTTGAGGAAATTCGGTCAGTTTATTGCTTTAGGTTGTAGATTACGAGTAATTCTCCCACTAAAAGCAGCAATTCCGGAATCTTTCGGAAACTTGGGCCTTTGAGCCAAGGGCCAGCTGAGCTTAACGTATTAACTCTGTATATTAAATGCGCCTGCAGGAAGTCCCGACATTAAGAGTGCATTCTACACATCATAATCAGAGGAACGTACTCCGGAATGCGGGGCTCAAGATTTATCATTTGTTCGAAGGGATGCGATCAGTTTTGCAGTGATGTATGCGTGGCTCTTGGATTTGGGTCAATTTATTCCAGCTCTAAAATCCTTCTTTGGCACGATTGAAATGGAAATATGGAACGAATACGGTTCAACTGTCAAGAGAAATTGGGTAGACCAAGACAAAGGGACACACCATGTGATACTACAAAGAATATGCTAATTAGATATGAGATTATACAGGAGGTCCCTTGGGGTTACACGGTAGAAAAATGAAACTCATGTTCGTTTTTCGTTCTTTGTACGAGTGAGATGGAATGGAAGTTTAGATTTAAATGTGAATGGAGTATTCTTTGAAAGATGAAACACTTTAACACACGAGATTTATTAGCATTAATAAAACATTTTCCTACTTGAATTACGAAGCATAAGTCACCACTTGTTACACCCGGAGATCTTCTTTAATACGCACTATTTTATGCTTCAAAACGGTGCGTGTAAATGTGAGAAATGAGATAAATTGCTTAGTTTTACTCCAGATATGATTTTTCTAAAAGTATGTGGCATTACAAAATGACCAAATATTGGAAAATAATGACAGTATTTTCCAAAATTTGGACTTAAGATTTTTAGCTCTAATTTCCTATACATACGTATATTCCTCCAAATATAAGTCAATATTCGAAACGGTGTGCTACAGATTACCCAGGGACGGATTATCCCTGGTAAGTATATACTGGAGTCCAGAGGCTTGAGTCTACATATATTTTTCAGTAATCAGACATCAGACGGAAAATTACTTAATATAATTTCACAGTAATCTTGTGAACACAGTAATTACACTATGTAGTTGATGCCGGAACTCTTTATATAAATCGTATACAATCTGATCAATGCATTTAATAAATCATCTTGTAATCACCAAGAGATCACAGTGACTTCTCAGTTGAATATTATAATTAATTAAGAAGTGTTTCAAGCGGCATAAAATTGTGTAAACGGTAGTGTCGATTTCCAAACCAGATACATAGAAAATGGGTACGATTAATCAATAAATAAAGGGAAAAATAAAACTCTTGAGATATACCTGTAAACGAGATAAATGCTTGAGTAAATGTGGAAGATAAATATTATTTATGCTTCCTAAGCTTTATTTACTTTTGCCAACAATCGGTTGGTAAAAGGAAAGAAACTTGGATTGTCCGCATATCACTTTTAGCTTTCAGACGTTTTTTGTCTCGATAATATGAAGTGATGATTTAAGTCTCTTCCCCTACCGAGAAATAAGTTACAAAATGTATTGAGTCGAATTTCGAAGAAGCCACGAAAACTCTATCGGATTCTTCGCTTCCAAAATCAAATTTAGAAATAACCAACGACGAATGCGATCTTTCTTCCTGATGAGCATGACAATGCATATTTTGATCCCCTAAGAAACGGTCTCTTTTGATTCATCAAGGAATATTGGGAGAGCATTTCCAATATCGAATATTTGCGATTTGAAGATCTCCAGGTTGTTATCGAGATAATCCCGAAATTGTGAGATTCTGATATTTAACAGGATTCCGAGATTACGGGCCCCAGATTACGAACTCTTAGTCCTATCGAGAATTTTATGGGTTGAGATTCTCTGGTAGACGCATTAAATTGCCGCAAACCTTTAAGAGATTAAAATACGCGATTTTAAAGGGGCTTCTTATTAGGAGGCTTTCCTGCTTATGATCCATTAAGAAGCCCGTGAACCATATAAAGAGCTAATCACCAGAACTATGCGAGTAAAGGCCGATGACGTGAAAATAGGAAAACGGCACTTATATTTAGATTTCCATAAAAATGCAAGCGAGCTTATTAGCTTTCGAAATCTACCGAAGAAATATAGGGATTATATAGAATGTTGTACAGTGATTCGGTATCCTGAGCCGTAATTTAATTCTACATCGAAGTTAAATTCATAATCGTTTTCTCTCTGATCGGATCCAGATGTTATTTACATCCATTTCGGAAACATTACAAAAATCTTAATATACTTAATTTTGATCAAATTATAAAACATTTTAAATTTATGGAGTTTTAAAACATAAACAAAGAAGGTCTTAGCAAAAATTATTTGGTATGCTTTTTTAGCATAATGTGATACAAAAAAAGAAAGACCAAAGTATAGTGAAACCCGGTTAAGAGGCTTCTCAGGAAACCGAGTGGAAACGTGTTTTAAGCCTAATAACCTCACGAAAGCTCCGGAAAGCTGGTATTTCCGCAATAAATTCTTTTATGTGGGAGGAGTTTTTAGCATTTTTTTAAATGGGAGGAATTTTTTGCATCTTCAGTTTTTTAATAAGTAATTGACATCTTACAACAAAAAGGAATCATTCCTAAATTGCTTTATTCCCCACAGTTGTAGATAAAAACTACAAAATCCGCGAACTAATGCTGTGTAATACTGGTTCTCGTTCTATTTTTGAAGAAACTGTGTCAGTTCTTACAGTGGTATGGAAATTGTTTTGCTTCATGATATCTTAACAAAATTAATCATCTCAATAAAGTCAAAAGGCACCGATATCTTAGATAATAGGGATGGCAGAAGAGGAAAGAGGACGACGGCGAAAAAGAGAGTGTAAACAATTTTTAATCAAACAAATGAGGTGCATGATTGAACATTGCGGGTTGCAGAGTATCCGAGGATAGGAGAAATCCGCCTTACATGCGAGTAGCACAGCATCTTATACGATATTGTTACCATGTGTTTCTTATGAAAGGGATCGGGATCGAGAGAAAGCCGCTCATTAGATGAGTTAGCGTCTCAAGCGAAAGTGTTTTAAACGGATTTTATTTTAATTCGAATCGGTGTCCTATAAGTTTTCATAGCAGAAAATACTCAAAAGCTAAACTTGAGGAAATAATAATTAAGTCATTTGGGAAACTCAAACTTTCCTTTGTGTCTTAAACGGAGTGTTTTCGAGGAACTGAAGGGTAAAGGAGCGCTTAAAATGTTGAGAGTCAATGCTCTATACTATTTAAGGATTCACTCTTATCTTACCTTGGCACTTGACAATAATATTACAGCTCAGTCCATCACTCAGTTTCTAAATTTCATCTTCGACATCTTTTCATATTTCTCCCCATTAAGTTGTTTCCTTTGTGGAGCGTAAGAGAGGAAACAAATAAGACGAAGGGTAAGAGCCTTCCCACGCGTTTTGCCGCGCATTAAATCAAAGGAAGTGCCATTATTCAGATGAGCTTCTCTAAATTCGGCCGAATTGAAACACGACTCGAGGTATCTAAAAATAGGCACAATAGGAAATTTTTCAAAAGTGGGAACCCCATTGAGAAAGAAGGACGTGTGGAAATGAAAACGTCTGTGGAAGGAAGTGAAAGTATTGTGGATAGACAAAAGGAAATGTGGAAACAAGATATTCACAGTTTTTAGAGGATGCGAAAAGAATTGGGAAAAGAACGTGAGAAGTATGAAAGGGTGGGGGACCAAGTTTAAGCAAAGAAAAAGATAGATGACGGCATAGGAAATGAGCTGAAGGCGATGTTCTCCATTGCCTGTCATGCCTATCCCATATGTATCACGTACAATATAACGTCGAAAGAAAGAAACGAGGAATAAACAAATCCCATTTTTCCGTGTCGTCTCAAGACTAGACGGAGTGTATCTTGCCAGAGAAAGGGCTCGTTGAACTCGAATGCCCCTTATTTAAATACGTAGATATTTATGATTTTGAATTTACTGGGATATGTGGTCTCTTCCTATGAAGCAACTTATAAACTTTATCTGGAAATAATACAGAAAATGATATACTAATTCGTTCTTGTGGCTCCCGGATAGCCATGTGGGAAGCACGTTCGAATTCGATGGAACCGTTTCTGAGTTCGAATCCAGATAGGAGCCCTCGTGCGAAATGCCCTGAGCTATCGATGCACTTTTAGCACTACTACTACTACATGTAAAATTTATAAATATCATAATATCGTAAATAGCTATATTGCTAATCCAAATACACTGCTGACCTCGGCTCTTCAAAAAAAATTGCTTTGATTGATCTGTAGAGGAAAACTCACTTCAAACGTAGCGACGTGAAAACATCGGAAAAGTGTGAATTAGCTTCGGAAAACTTGAATGAAAAATACGTGCGGTAATGACACCTATTGAAGTGACTCTCAAGCAGCAGACACAATGTCTCGGCTAAGATGATACAATTTCATTGCCTTGGATTGCCTCTCTCTGTTTGGGCACGTCTCGATCTATAGAGAGCATTCCGATTATCTGCTAACGGGTCGCCTTACAGCCAGGGAGTGCCATTGGGAAGGGCGGACAAAGGGAGGGAGTGATAAGACGCAGACAGAGGAATTGGGATGCACTATGGCTCGTTTGTGAGAGGATGCAGATCGGTAGACCAGAACTGCAGATGGAGATTCACAGAGAAATGCGACCCTCTTCAAATAGAATGAATGCTAAAGGACGCGTATGTGGTGTAGTTATCCTGATGCTATGTTGCAGTAATGTGTATATTCGTCTGCCTGGTGTCCTTAATTATTCCTACGAAATACGTGCTTCGTGGTTCTATTGGAAAATCAATGCGATTCATAGGCCGATGAGGCAATGGTATAATGGAGGATAGGAAATCTAGAAAAGTGCCGGTGGGTTATTAAATGTTTTACTTGTTACACTGAGAGTTTCGTAAGCTCCATGTAACTCGACAGGCCTCTTCAGAATATTAGTAATTTCTGAAGATTGATAGAGCAACCTCTATAAACCTGACGATATAAATTATCTGTAAGGGATGGGATTAGTCGGTTCCAATCGTTGCCTTTAAACTATCGAGTAATTGTAACTACTTCAAATACTTGAATATAAACATCTTCATTGCGCAAAATTAGAACTAAGAGTCCCATCTTCTATTTAACATTTCTTACAAAATACAATAAATTATTCACTTTTTTTGCTTTATAATGTGTAAATGAAAGACGATATAGTTCCTTGTGTTAATAGAAAGTTGTAAGAACGAGTTCCATACCAATAATATATTTAATATTATATTTCGCTCAAATGAGTAGATGATAGTCGAGTAATTTTTCCAGTCTGATTGTGGTGGAGGATAAATAAGCTACCACAGGTGGTAAAGCAAGGTCTTGCTTTACCGAAGCGCTATTGAATAGAATATATTAAATAGAAAGTCGAAAAATCAGCCGAGGAACGAATGTCTTTTCTTGTTATCAGTGTGGAATTTTATCTGAGCGATCATGATTCTAACCTAGCAAAATTTTTGAATGAAAATGCGAAAACAATTATTTTCTGATTTCAAAGGAGAGGTAAGTAATGTTCAATACAAACCGTGGAAACGGACTTCATTCAAATGCAAAAACAGAACAAAGAAAGCGAACAAGCTTCTGCTTTATAAACGTAGAAAATGCTATATAAATATACTGTGGCGTACTTGAGAGTGTAAAAAAAGCATAGACATCCCTTTGAAAGCACCAAAGTTACTATTTTACGCCTCCATTTAAGAGGAAGTAAGGTAATATTTCGGGCATTGTTCTAGTAAACAATTCCTCTTTAGAAGTTTTTCTTAATATTTTATGAAGAAACAATAAACCTATATGGAAGTGCATTTCTAACTCAGGTAATTTCTTACCTGAGATAATTATCCTCCAAAATGAAGTATTCCAAACTCACCCAAAGACGGTGTCTTGAAGTTCTATTATTTGTGTGTGAATATACATAAATAATCACTAGACCTTTACAATAGAAATACAAATAAGCAAAACATTGAAAGGATAATATATAAAGCTAATTATATCATATATATGGATCAAAAGGAGCTAGGAGTAGAACGATTTTGTATAGATACGTTATACTGTATATGCGGAAAGCATCATTAAGTGACAAAATGGTATGCAGTATGGCAAAATAAGGGGTTTGATTTTATTGGAAGTGGAAAATACGAAATGGTGGAATGCTAGGAAAAAAGAGAAAAAAATCACTTGGTCCTTAATGTACCTTAAAGACGAATAGGTTGTGAAATGAAGGGCGGAGCATCAGCTCGAAAAGTTTTCTCGTAGTCATCCGTAAAAAGAAGAGTATCGAAAAATCATCAACAGAGATTCTCATTGTTTTCCTTCCTTCTCGTATTTTTGCCTTCATTGGGGAAGAGCACCAACGAGATGATGAAAAATAACTTTCCGGCCGCGAAAAACACTGTGCTTGGAAATTTGCGATAAGGAAATCTTGGATGGGATCTCCTGTCTCACCTCGTGCGTTCTTGTTTGCATTCTCTAGCCGCGGAGAGCATGTGTTTAAAAAAAAAGAATCTGCTCCATTGAGAGGCTGCGTCGGGTATTGCAAAATACGGAAGTCGATAACTCCCCGATGATTCCCGCCTCCGCTGATAGAATCTGCTGCGAGAGACCTCCTTTGAATAAGAATCGGTTGGGTGCTTTGCATAAAGCTACTTTCGGTTAGAGGTCTGCCTATTACATTAACTCACGTTCGTGCTGGACGGGAATAGTTTGGCTTGTACGGGACCTTCTGCAAGGAGAGGATAATTCCCTCTGATCTTGTTTATGACCAGACGTTATCCTCAATCCTTTCATCTTCATGGAAAGCATTATCTTAGTTAAAGAACTGCAGCATTGTATGCTTATTCATCTTTCATTGTATATGAAAATAATCGAATTTTGTTTTGTCGGGGCATCGCAGTGAACCCGAACCGTAAACCAAAACCGAAAAAAACAACCCATTGTGAAAACCGATGTCGAACCTAAAAGTTAAAATTCTGGAACTCGAATTGAAAACAGTTGTACTATCAGTTCCAATCTTTTAATCCAAACAATGTACAGTTTACTTACGCGTAAACGGAGGAATGTTTAATAAACATGTAAAGCCTCGACTGGTTAATAACTTTAGCTAAGTTTTGTTCGAAAAGTTAATGTAATGTAGTCATTATGAAAATAGTTTGAGGTAAAAAAACAATCTTACAGAAAAGTATTTGTAGCAAAAGAAAAAGGGCGAACCATATTCGATATAGGCAGTAGGTGCGAAACCGGAACTGAACCGAATTTTTTTAATTATCGAACCGGGAAAAAAATCGAAAGAAAAAATTTCACAGCCCGGTACCCTAGTTACTATAAATGAATTATTAATGGTTGTTGCAGCAGATTTTCTGTGCCAAGCAACATCGAACGGCGAGAATGTTAAAGTGAGCGGTAAAAGAGAATAATACAAAGGTTCGAACAATGGAATTATTTTTGACTAAAGACTGCCACGGATCCAAATCCCTCTATAGATCTATAATTTTCTTGTTAGCCAAACATATATTTCCATATCTTTTCATTCTTTTGTGATTGCTATTGAAACGATGAATTGGTTCAATTTAGATTTATATGGAAACAAAGGAAACAAAAATGAATCTTGAAGGCGAGGGACCAAATCAAAAGTAAGTAGTCTATGTAAAGTAAGTACATCTATGTAAGCAATTATATGATTGTTTTTACAAGTTTTAAGCTTGAATGAATGTAAGTACAGTAAAAATTACTTAATATAAAAACTTTTTATATAATAACTTTTCAACGATTTCAGGCTTTTAAAATTGCTATGCAATAACGATGCAGGTAATCTAATAACAGTTAAAAATATAGCAATTTATTTTTAAGGATAAGCTTCCCGCTTGTATCCCTTCATAGGTTTTTGGCACTGCTTAAGAATAATTTATGTGGATCTTCTTATTTCTTCGTGCCTCATTACATCAGATTATAAAAGTGCAATTTGGCTGCTCTTCTTGGATCCGAAAGTTGCCAAACCTTTCTCCCAAAAGATATCTGAAATGGGATATCGGCTTCGGATAGTAAAACGTACTAAGATTTAAAATTTTTAGATTTATATCCTGCGATCCCCCAGTGGCGTATGGCAGAGAGTGTAGTGATACCATCATTAATATCTTTTCTACCCTATTAGCTTCTCTAATTACCTGGATAGAGAGCTACCAAAAATAACTATTCATTCTTATGATTTCTTTCATGTAAAGTTTTATCGATACTTCTCAGAGGATGCGATCCTTCTTAGAACTAAAATTTCATTCACTTCGTCTTAAAGTTATGAACCGATGAAATTTCGTGACGATTTTGACGCTAATGATATATTCTCACCTCTCAAATCACAAACGAGGTTCAAGGCAGCTATAAGCACTGTCTCAATTGTTGGCTTCTTTATATCCCTTGTTTGGGTTTTGATTTCGTAGTTGGCACCATAAGAAGATAAAATTATCGAAAGGCGTAGCAGTCTTTGGTTTTTATCTTCTCTGATTGACTTTTCTCTTCCTAACTCCGTAATATTTTATGTTCGTTTGTGATTTTTGTTTAGTGTCGTTATTATTTGAAATTTTATTATTTTGATTAATTAAATAGCTGATTTTCGATCCGCTTACAGTCAATCTTCGATGCCCTCATTGTTACGTTTATATCGCATACATTTTATTGGCAGTTGTACCTAAAATAGCTGCAACGATAGCTATAATATATACAGAATATAAAGTCGTAAAAATCGAATTCGAGACTGCTTGTTAGAGGAGGCAGGAAACCACTGTAAAATTAAACCCAAAGATATGCGAATGCAAAATTGTCGATGGGATAAGGACTCGAACCAGGATATCCCGTATTCCGGACAGTTGCTCTATCTATAAAGCAATCCCGCTGAACGGGACTCCTTATAGGTAATCTATAATTGCTGCAACAATCAGTATTTTTATGTCACATTGTTGCAGCTTCATTAGATACTTCAGTCAGAATATTATTTTAAATTTTACGCAAAAAATATCAAATATGATCAAACTACTGACTGGTTAAAACTCTACTTAAAATCTCCTATTCGCAAACGAAACTTTTCTTACTTACTCATGACGAAAGTTCCATATTATCAATTTTTCTAGGCATGAGACGTTCATCTAAATCTCCCATATTCAAGTGTTGACGCCCCTTTGATTACTTACCCCTCAGGCGGTCGCCTAACTCCCGTCAGAAGCCGGCCCTGTCACCCTGCAGACTGAGGGCAGACGACTTTGCAAAAACCGCCCCCTCTCTCTGTGGCGACACTTCGGAACTTGTATGCACGTCAAAAACCTTCAGACGCGGTTTTTTTCTCGGCGCGAGAAAGTATAAGAAATATCCACTCCATCGAAGCGTCGCCTAGGGTATTACAAAAACCTTTCTGATTTCCTTCCCGCGCGTCGCTCGTTTGAGGGAGAGGAAGGTATGGGGTTGTATTGAGGGACAGATGTGCGGTTAGAAGCTGAAAGGTTGATCCTGAAAGAAGGAGTTGTGCTTCCCATCCCCTTCCTTTTTTCACATCTTCCCGTGGAGGGAAAAGGGGTGATCCCGCCCCCGTTTGAGTGCTTGGGAAACATTCACTTTCCAATCTCCACGGCCATTCTGTTCCACCTATACCAATCGAAACCCTTTTCCCCCCCAATCCGCCCTCTACTCCCCCGTTTTTCTCAAAGAGCCACTCCACTCCCCGCCCACATAACTTTACTCGCCTGCTGCATTTCTATACGGCCATCCTCTCTATAAAACTTCCCCTTCGTCCGCCCCTCAATTTCCACATCTGCCCCCCCGATGCCGAGGCACGGAAATCCTTTGTTCTCTTGTTATTTCTTAACCGAGCGTCCCTGGGAGTCTACGAAAGTAATTACAGCTGACGTTGACCGAATTACAATGTTTAGGAGATGTTTTTGTTTGCCTGTTTCCTGTCGTTATTGAAATAATGTGTCGGAGTTAATGGCAGGTTTCGGATGGTCATCGACGGGACGAAAAGGGTGGCTTGCTTTATTAAGGGGACGCTATTTTATTGAGATTATTTGGGTGCATTTGCTTTACACAATGGATGCAGCAATTTAATATGAGGAAGTGTCACGTTGTCTTCTTATTCGTGTTAGTCCTCGGACAACGCATAGGATGAAAGGACAACATTGACAATATATAATTTTAATATAATCCATATTTTTGGGTATCATTTAGTGGAATATAAGCCTTTCTAAATTATTTATGTATTTTAGCAAAGGACCTTCTACATGTCCAGAATTTCTGTGTTTGTGATAATTTCTTCCAAGATTTTTTTAATGCTTGTACATACATATAATGTTTTGCCATCAAGAAATGTTTACTATTAATTCGTACGTGGGTGTGCGCTTCTTTGTGAACGAATTGCGCTAATTCAAGGATGATATCTGAGGATTTTAAAAAATTTGATTGATAATAGGTTGTCCATCCTTAAGGACTGGTAATAAATTTTATAGTCATAACTTAGACAGTAAGCCTAATCTTCTGAAGTGCTCCATCTTATCGTGCTTTTTTGTCTATTCTTTTTGCTAAGTGCAAAGTTTCTTTTATTCATTTTTTTCCGTGACCTTTATAGATTTGCAGTTTCACTTTCGCCTCCATCATATTTGGCTTTCTCAGCTTCGTTTTTTGGTTGTAATAAATCGCTGAAAACATTATAATATTATATAATCTTTAGAAAAAGAAGTAAGACAGAATTTAGACAAATGCTAGGAAAAAATTTAGAGGCATTTGACGTTGACCTTTTTTCATATTTTATACTTTAAATTAATAACTTACTTAGACATTAGCTAGTTTCACGGTAAATTATTAAATCCCTAGAATAGAGCTGTTCAAGTTTTTACTTCTAGTCGCCCGAACTATATCTATAAAGAATTCACGAGTATCAGATGACGTACTACACTCTATTTTTCATCATTATTTATCGATGGATAATGGACATTATAATTTTTTGTTCCACTGATTTTCAGGAATTATTTTAAAAGGCCTTTCGCAACCAAAACTACCCATTTCTTTCCCCTTCAGTTTTTGAGCTGTAGGATAGAAGATAGCATGAAATTGCCATGAAAGAATCGGCTACTGAGCATAATGGAATTGTACAAAGGTCCGGAAGATCCTAAGAACTCTGAAACCTGGCTCTTATTTTTATTCATTCTTTAAATTCTTTCTCCTCAACAGGCTTCAAATATTCAGGAAGATCCTGATATTATTAACCTTGTGTTCTTTTGTGTTTACCATCACCGATTTTCATTTATGAAGCAGTTCTAAAAACGTACTCTTCTCGCAATATAGCTTTCCTGATTGTTTCCTGGAATTGAATATCCGCTTTAAGTACGCTTAACATTTATTCCCCTTATTTTCAAAATTTCCCCTTTCTTATTCTAAAAACGAAAAAGCATCCCTTGCGAAATTGCTTTGATATGCTTCTTTGAATTTAAAGCTGAAATGTATGCTTCAGTCTCTATAATTTAATTAAATCATTCCTTCCAAGAATTGCTCTTGGTATTTCTTCATCGTCAACAAGTAATAGAGGTATTCATAAGAAGGCTTACCTTATGTCCCGTCCACATCGTTTAAAAATGTATTATTACCCCCTTTAACCCTTGGCCGAAGAGGGTGTTCTTTTAATGATATTCAATAAAAAAATACAGTTCAAATAATAAAAAAAATTTCGTTGCGAATCTCAAGAATTTTTAATCGTCGTCGTCTGGATGAGACAAAATTTCCATAAAAAAATTCAACCAAGAATCTCTCAATTGATATTTGCCCTGAATTAATGAGAACATCCTGTTACGGGATCTAACGAAAAATATTTTCCGTTTTACTTAAGAAATAGTATTGTTTTCAGCTAGATGGGCAATGGTCAGTGTATTTATAAACCACTTCAATGCTGGGAATTATTTCACTAACGAGTTAATTATTCCTAATCTTTAAGAACTATAAGGTAGAGGAATATTGTATTTCGTCCCCTTTGCTGGTAGAAAAACATTTATGTCTCTAGGATTTTACGTGCAGTACTTCTGGTAGGCTCACTCATTTCAGTAAGATCCGAATGTCAGAGAAGAGTCGAAGTTGCCTTTATCTCAATGAATGTTCTCGTGCCGCTAAGAAAGGTATTTGTCTACTGATAAAGCTGAAGTAAAACTATATAGAGGAGGAATAGAGGAATTAAGTCATCTTCTCTTCGCCCAATTCTTATGCTATAGTATGTAAAAACAAAGTTATTGGACGTGCTTCCGTTTTCCTCCCAATATAGTAGCTCATACCATACCCTCTCTTGTGGCTATGACGTTATTGATATAGTAGATACATTTACAACCATGCCTACCAGAGAAGCAGATGGTGGTATTGCTAGTAATGTTGACTTTCCTGTTTCATGTTTACAATTTTATACCCTATTTTTAAATGCACACGATCGAATAGAAGAGAAGGTTTCGGACTATTCCGGTGTTGCCAAGTGTTAATAGAAGGGCGGGTGGAAGGGGTAAATGCCTAAAATTTGAAACCCCTCAATCTTATGCACCACGGACTACACCGATCGATTTTATTTTGGCGAACTGTACGTTTTCATCATACATTATTTTCACTGTAGTATTATATATTTAATTTTAAAAATTATTTACTTATTTCTAAATGTATTTTCATCTATATAATCGACCGTGCTTGTTGGAGTATATGCTACTTATATTTACTTATCAACTGTGTATTTGCATTGCTTCTCATATTCGTTCACATTTTTTCGCTGCTACTATGGTCTGTAGCTCATTTTGCGAGGTTTTCACACCCTCTTCTCAATCAGTATTTTCCTGCAGTGAACATTTATTCCTTAATAATTTTTTAGGTTTTGTATTCATATATTTCCTAATTCTTTCGTATCACTTCCCTACCACTCTAAAATTAGAAACCACGCAGATTTAAACACACATAAATTCGATCAGGATACTAACCTCGATCTTCCATTAATCGCACAGAGGTACAGTAATTGATCTAGCCATAACTTCTTCCAAGGGTTCTGGTTACGGAGGGGAAACAGTTCTGCCTTAGAGGTTCCATAGTAGACGGTCCATCAGACTATGACATATCCGGAATCAAGTCCACTGCATCTACCTACCTGGAACCTACCATCCATCTGGCATCCGATTAAGAGATAGTATGGATTTGATGCACTAATTTATACCATCCTATGCCGCGTTGAAAGCTAATCTTATTCCCTAACGCCCTATTCGCAGTGGGCATTAATAAATACATTGATGGTCAATGAAAGGTCAGAGAAATATATCACCATGCAGCCATAGTAAACAAACATTAAAACAATATTTTATGTGATATTTAAAAGATTGCTAATGATGATATTTTCCATTCGAATATTACAGCAATAAGAAAGAAAATATGATTTTCCGGTATTTTTCAATAATGCATATAAATCTCTGAATCTGACTTCATTGCATCAATATTCATTATCTCTAAAAGAATAATGATGAAAGCGTTCCTGATGGAAATAAAAAATATATAATGTGTGGGTTACTAATATTTTTCCAATGAATTGATTCTCCGAAATCTAGTGATATTCTATATGTTTTCAGTTCTAAATCTGTTTTATTATTTTTTCTTGCCTGAAATATCTGCGATGAGTCAATCCATGTTGGATAGAGACGTTCTTTTGTTTTGTAATTTATTAGTAATTATAATCAAAATAATGCACCAGAATATGACGTTTATAATAAATATGAGATGATTTAAGATTAAAAACATCCTATATTGCTTTTTATGTTGAAAAAAAAAACAAAACGGCATCTAATGTTGAATACGATTGATATGGAATAATCGAAGAATCAAAGCGAATGTGAAATTACTGAATCCAGTTGTGTTTGTAAGGGTGAAAGCAAAAGGCATCTCATATGCATTTATATGCATTTACACGCAGAACGGATTGAAATAGATGAAGTGAAGACAAAAGAATCACCAACGTTATCGGGACGAGAGGATTAAAGGCATGCAAATTGTTTCATTTAAAACACCATCGGCGAATCGCACGTGCAAATTTCTTTCCTCGCTGTTAAAGCTAGAGCGTCAAATCGAAATGAAATTCAAGGTAATGACAAAAAATACGATCGTTAATTCGACTTTTCATTGTGTGACCGAGATGAAAGAATAATACTGATGATAATTATTAGCAGCTCGTTGAATCTAATTGTATACCCTCCAATGCTATTTATCGTCACCGCATTTTGATTTATGATTTCTTTTTCCGAGAACAAAAGCCTTTGGCGTGAATGAAAGAAACAAAGCAGAGTCGTGAACTTTGAAAGGAAATACTTATCAATGAATTTATGTGCAAATTATCACCTTAAATATAGAAAGAGGAAACTTTGTTACTACCGACGAATTCTAAATAGTTTATTAATCTATTTATTGAATTTATACATCTTTCGTTTTGTTTTACCGTGAATAACCGGTTATTTTCTATTTATCGCTTTCGTTGCCCAGAACCTGTCACGATAATTTTTTTCAGCTGATATTAACTTCAATAATCATCTCAATTTGAATTAATAAAAACTTAAGTATCTCGAATAATAATATAAAAATATACCATGTATCTCAAATTCAACAATTTATTGCTAAATATTTCTATTTAGGATTCTCAATCAGATATCTTATGGTGATAAATTCAGAACTGTTTCTCAAATGCATTTCTGTTTTCTCTACTTTTACTAAACAGAAACCACCTAAACAAACTAAACTATAGCTGAGATACAACTTTTTGACGTAATGAAAACCGAGAACTATCGAATTCTCAAAAAATTCAGTTATATTTAAATTAAACGAAAAACATTGATAAGTTCCATCATGGATCGCTGAATTTAGTTAATAATATGCAGATATACTTCCTCCAACGACATAGGAGACGACGTAAATTATATGGCTCCATGTATCAATTGGAGAATGGTGCGAGCTGTAGCGAATTTTGCATATAAAAAATATTGGCGATAATTGATTTTGAAGACATTCAGCATAGATTAAAAATGATTTCTGATAGAACAGTACGCAGCCTCTCTCGTTAGGAATACACGGTTTCATAAGATTTACGTAGTATATTCTAACAATGTTCGTCATCACCTCACCTTTATGACCCATTTTCACAATGATGCTTCAAAACGACGCCGATCCTTTGACTTTCCGAGAAAATAAACCATCTGCCGTAACTACGCCGGAGAGCTTGTCGAAATCCCTTCCAAATCTCCACCATTACGATTTATTTCACGACGCAGGGGATAGGAACGTGAAAAACGGGCTCGTTCTTGCGAACAGTCCATCCTCCGCCTCTTTTTCAAATAAGCGTCAATTTTCCCCGTCTCGTCGCAGTCAGACGTCCGCACACACGTATCGAAGGAGCCCCATAGCGGATAGACGACGAGGAGACGGCTGCTGAAAATAACAAAAAAAATAGAAAACGAAGTAATTTTTGCCTCTCGTTGCCGTAAGCGAGAAACGCAACAATCGGCGTCTGGGACGGGGGTGGAAAAGGGGTTCGGAAAAAATCGGAAAGGTGGGGTGAAAAATACTCTCGATCGAATGGTTCGTCTCTTTTGCCGATGGCGCTGACTAAAGCACTGCGACGGGAGCATCGCGCTAAAGGATAGGAGACGGCCAACAATCACGGTGCGTCTTTTTGTGCGAAAAATAATTCGTACGCAAAAGCCACCCCTCCGAAGCCCGGCTGTTTCTGCATTCTCGCAAAACACCGTGAGAGGGTGTGAAGCGAACCTCTTCACTCTCTCGGATTTTTTCCCCAGTCCAGTCCACCTTTTTTCCGTTTAGGAATAAAGGTGTCCCATGAGATTCTTCGCGGTAATGAATGGCGCATGCTTCCCGCGCAGTTTTCATCCTTCTCTGTTTTTTATCCTCCGGGTCCATGGCCGCTCTCGTCCGGCTCGTGCTTACCGGGCCTCTCGTCGACCAACTGAGGGTTTATTTGTCTTCTCTCTCCCAAATTTTCTGCGTCTCCCTTGCGATACTGCCTTCTTATCCACCTTATCGCTCTGCTTTTCTTCACAATCCTTCCGCATTCTCAAGAATATCTTCGGTAAGGATAACGATTCTGATTTGGATGGCATTACGACTCACGTTCAAGTAGATGCTGGTCACGCACGTCTAGCTCCTATATTTTTAATCAAATTCTCAAAGAGAAATGTTTTTTTAAATATCAGTGCTCATCCGGTAAGTGCTATCAACTTTTTCAAGCCTAGGCTTTCTAATTGATATCGTCATGATCTCCAAGAAAGATGAATTTGTCGCTAAGTGAACTGAAAAGGCCCATTCTTTTTCACCATTTGGGAGATCGAGAAATTAATTCTATAATCGCCTGAGATAGTATATAAAAAGAAAATGTATCATATAACTCTGAAAATACCGCATTGGACAGAAAGGCTGGGAGATATCCACAGCTATATTGTAAAATATGATTAGAGAAAAAAATTAGAGAGGATTAAATTGGAGATGTATTCATTTCAATTGATATGGCTTTTTAATACGTAACGATTGCTATATTCTCTGAAAGGACTTATTTGTTCCCTGGTCTCTTATGAATGCTTCAATCAGTTCTTCCTAATTGATATGCTTTGACCACACTACTTATGAACAGCGAAACATCTGAAGGCGAATTTGTGGGAAAAACATCAATTAAATACATTTAAACAAAAAGAAAAAAGATGGGTAAAAAGAGGGCAAAAATGATTGATTCGAGTATTGAGTGCTTAAATTGGGAAATGACTTGAAAGGGATTTATTGTTTCGGAGAAGGTGAATTTCAGATAAAAAGGGTAGGATTAAAGGGGAACTTTCGAACTGATGAAGTAGATCAGTTTGGAGCAAGAAGAGGAAACTTGCTTGTTAACTGCAGTATTTTCTGGGTTCTTTACATGAGTATTTACCTTTCTGGGTTCTTTACATGAGTATTTACTCATTTTAAAACACTTTTATAACTTCTTACCTTTAGTAGAAAGTAGAGAAACAACGTGACTGTTGCTTGTTTCAGGAAAATCGTTTTTTCCCATACTATCATTTGAGAGGAAGTATTTTTGATACTGTGTATGCTTTACACGGACATTCTAACATCTCGTGTTCACTTCATTCAATTCTGAACCACGTCGTTTTATTATCTTATTTTAGCACTAACAGAGAGGTGTTGGAATTGCCATGGAAGCATATTTGCTAATTTTAGAACATACAAAGGCGTTCTTTACAAGTAAAATAATACACATATATTTTGTTTATTATTTCATGCTAAGTACATTCTCGCATATATGGATATTTTTCTATATGTATAGGTAACCCAAATCAATACCAAATGTTATATTTATTCAATGGAAAATTCATTCGATTTGAGTGGCATTCAATCTTTTATATGGAAATAGGAAATCGATTAAAAATTTATGTCACATGTTTTAGGTTGACCGTGATGATCGGCGTTAAAGATTTTATAAAAGAGAATTACGGCTTTTTTTACTAAATTTGAATATGGGACTTTTTGAGAGAGTAAGATTCTGATTTTGGGAAAATCTTCATCGAGAATCATTCGAATTTTTCGAAAGGCTGTTATGACCCACATTTTCTAGTACTCATATTCTGTTCCATTTATTCTATTTTCATTATCCTCGTGTAAATTTGCATTACTTGAATATAGTACCATAATCATTGCAATTAATCTAATTTCCTAAAGAGGGATTTTAAATATTGAATTCAGAGTTAATTAATTAAACAAATAAAAATGCCCTGGTATTATAGATCGCAGGGTCCTCATGTATCTCATCAAATTAAAATTCTATTTAATCAGCTCAAGTGCCCTAGATTAATTTTCCAATACCCTAATATGCTTTTAATACGACATAAAGTGATTTAAATTTCCCGAAGGATTTTTTTGGCTCCATCTTCCCCAATACGTAGATTTGAAGGGCGACCCAGCTGCATTCATCGATTAATTTGCCAATCAAGATAATCAATCATCATCAAAGTTTGCGGAAAATATTCCATGATAAGGGCAAGAATATTTGTGGAATTTCATTATTACGTGCTTTCTCGCAGACTGGGATAATTATTTCAAGATTTAATTCTACGAAAAATGACTGAAAATTACAAAAATGAAAGGCGTATAAATTTCTCAATTAAGATTTTAAATAGAACTGGAATTGATCCAAGACATCTTTGTTTTAGTGGCATAAGGAAAAGGATTAAGATACCATTGGAAAGCTGTTCATTGAAAATTCATTCATTCAGTGGTTTTAGATTTTCTGTCCACTGGCACATATTTTTTTCAATTATATAACAAAAATAACTACATGTGAAAAATTTATCTTTTATTTAAATTTTATCATCGTGAATACCGGCTGGCTAGGAAGTAGGCCTCATTGGAATGTTAAGGTGCTCACTTTTTCTTAAGTTAATGAAGACGCATTAATGTGGGTTTTAACATTACTCAATGCTATTTTCTCGCACCGTAGTTTCTGTTACCAAATTAAAATTACAGGATTTTATTCCACAAATATTTATATTTTGCTTGCTCAATCTACTTTATAATGCTTAAATGTCTTCTGTTTATTCATTTCCTACATATTAATTTTTGTAAAATATGGATAGGATATACGAATAAAAAAGGTTGGGGTAATTTTGCACATACGGGCTTTCTCTCAGGAAAAATCCCAAGGAAAAACAGTCTTGAAATAAGTCGGACAGGACGGGGAATTGAACCATTTCATGATCAACTAAACATTTTATTTCCTCTATGATGAGAAGAAATTAATTTTCAAGTAATATGATGGTGTATCCTCAAGGAAAAATATCTCTGTGGGAATGTCAGACCATGAAAACATGATATTATGGGGGCAGCGTAGATATTTCCTAACGTTTAATATGATGAGTTCTATGCTTTTATGAAATAGACATATTTCTAGCATCTTTGCTTAAGCCCGCACAAGCGCATACTATGTGACAAACGAACATAGCTCGTCTTTCATATATTACATTCAATAGTTTCCACGGATTTTAAAGTGTGGATTAAACCTTTAAGTTTATAAAAATTAAATAACTTTAAGACGCATCATCATGATACGGTTGCAGTAAAACCCAATCGTTTGCAAGCATTAGCGCTGAAATTCCCCAGAGAAATTAGTGGCAGGTATTAAGAATAAAAACAAAATGCGGAATCCGTTAGGTAATAGGAAGTTACGCTGAAATATTCCAGAATTCGAGGATCTCAAACACTGAATGAAAACACCGGACTATGGGGGAATCAAACTTTCAAAAAAATAAAGCAAAAGAAAGTTTTACATCCGCATAAGAGAATATGGCGTCCATTGCAGTCGTATTGTTCCCTGGGTTGCAAAAGGAAGCGGCCGAAGAGAAAAATCCGAGAGCGTACGGCACGTGAAAGAACGAATCCGTCTTAAATAGTATCCCTCTGTGGAGAACCAAACGTTTTCTTTCCAACGCTCATTGTTTCTCGGCCGGCTTTTATTTTTTTCGCAATCTCTTATATCCTCCGTTCCTATTCGCTTTTCATTAAAAGTATTTTGGGAAACTCTTGGGAAAATTTGCCTCACTTCATCCTCTTACTTCCTTCGGAACTCGGTAGGGGGCATTCTAGAGACCTCTTCTATATCTCCGTCTATGGATTTTCCATTCTCTTCTCCATTCTCGCACTCCTACGTTCACTTTTCATTGTTCCTCAGCCTAGCATTGTCTCTGCTTCTGCACCTTCGTTTCACTTCCACAGCGCTATCTTCCTCCGGTAGCACTTTGAGCGAAGTTGCCGACTTCGAAGCGTTTCCTTTCAATTGATATCTTCCCTTGACTCTATCGAGTCATTTGCATCTCCGATTGTGTCTGAGAAATGAGTGTTTCAATCGCGCGCACGGTAAATTTCGTTAACTCCCCAGCTTTGTTTGAATGTCGATGATACTGCGATCTACCTTAATTATAAAATCAAGGCATCAAGCCTTAAAGTAACAGAAAATCGGGACCGAAATAAACGTTATTTCATCCGGAGTATAAACCGAAACTGAACTAATAAAATTGAAATAATTGAAGCCGAACCGAAACAGAAAATCGTTCCAATTTTTGGCTCCCAACAATGTACATCTTTCTTTAGTTTGATTAGGACATTGTATTAACTATTACTGGGTTTTATTCTAAATACGAGTATAGTGTAATGGAGGTTTCATAGGCAAAAAATGTCATACTTTCTAATGCTCTGTGGAAGAAACGACCATAAGTAGCTATATATTCTCAAGATTATTACCTGGTAACAATTTGTCTCTAATTCCTGTGAAGACCATAATAAAAGTCACCGTGTAGGTGAGTCATTGCTTTACATTAATTAATAACGTTACATTTATTTTTCACCCCCACATATATCGGGAGATGGATTTAATTTTGAAGACATTCAGGAGTATTTTACCCACTCGTAAAATGCTATCTATATTTTCCTTTTAGACCTTAAGTAATATCGACTTCGAGACGCAATACCTTTTCCCAAAATAAACGAGCTTCGTGGGTTGGAAAAGACCGTATTCGAGGCACTGTCGAGAAAAAGAGAGAGAATTGGAAAAATCGCTCGCATTAAAATAAATCAATCTTGAGATTGGCGCAGTTACTCCGCGTCGACGGGTTATTCTCCGGTTTATTCCTCTCCATTGTCGATTCCCGCCAGAGCATCCGTTGTCCATCTATTGAAAGCGTTCCCCTGTGGGCCACGTGTACCCGCTCTGAATTTACAGTTCCTCTTGACCTCTTGCTGTTCCGGCAGTGCGTCATTCCCAGGAGAATAAGCTCGCAGAACCACTACTAGTATAGGTTGTCTGGCATTCAAGTCCTCTTTACGCGATTAAGTCTCTCGAAAGAAAATTCTCTGCCCTGGCCAAGGGAACCGTAAATTATGCCTTTTCTTTCTCGTGGATCGATGAATCTAGTCTTCGATGCAATCCCGTTGATTGGAACGAAATATATATCGCGAAAAACAAATGAAGACTTATAGATTGATTTTTTACGTTTCCAAAAGCATTGATGATTAAAACGCCGATCAAGGTTCTTCTGTTTCACAGAGTGCGTGAAGATTTCTTCTAATTATTTTTTATCCATTCCGTTAGATCAAATTTCTTTATCGGGGTCCCTCAGAACATTAAATAACATTCAAAGATACGCAGAACGAATAAATAGCAACGTCACACATGTGCCATGTCATAAATCTGGGTATCCTTTAGAGTTCTTAAGTCATTATAATTATCTAGCAGTTACACTTAGTAGTAAGAGTTTCTCCCTCAAAGAGAATATTCGAAAGGTCGTACTTAACGCGGATCAGATGCAAAGATTAGCAAGTAGAATTCCTGGGGGATGTTCATCGAGAGAAAAGAAACAGCGTATTTTTCCCCAATTGGACCTTACCTGGAGTATTGTTGTGCAATTCGGGATTTTAGATAAGTACCCCGCAAGCCGCCAGTGGCGTATGGCAGGGGGATCTTGACGAGGTGGGATTAGTCTCCAATCTAGAGATGGTTCAACGTAGAGAAGATAGGTTTGTTAAAGGAGATTTCAAATTCGATAGCAGTACTTCGACTACTATACAGTCCCTCGGGTGGGACTCAGTTAAAGACGGGAGACTCCTTATCGACGAATTTATACAAAAATTAATAAATACAGATCTCTTCCACGAGGGATTTTTTTACACCATTTAATAACGTTCTCGAGCTCCGAAAGAAAACTAAAATGAATTACCAGGAAATAATCGATAAGCTATTTCTATTCGTGTATATGTACGGATCATTAGAGAATATAAAAGCGGGCATATTTATGTAGAGATATCGGTGTTTTGCCACACTCTTTTGGCAACTTGAAGGTTCAATATAAATGTAAATTGCCTGAGAAAAGGGAGAATCCCCAAGGACTAGAATACGAACTATTTTCCCGCTTTAACACGATTTCATATAATTGTATAACGATTCTACTAATTTTTCCATGAAAATTACTCTCTTGATCCACAGAAATCAAATTCATATAATAATCGTTTTCAATCCAAGCAAGCATCTCACACTTCTGATTCCGTATATTTTCTTTTTGAATAACGTAATTTTTGGTTTTGTTTGTGTTTCGCCATTTCTGATGATGAAATTTTCTAATGGGAAAACATATTGATACTTTTTTGAATTATTTTAATATATCTCCAAACTTATGAGTAGTTAAGATAACAAATAATACTTCAGTTTTTGATTTCCGTAACCAGAGGTTTGCGTGCATCTGATTAAGAAAGACTTCTGTAGAAGATAGATGCTCCTAAGGTAATAAAAAATATGTAAGTACTAGACATGAAAACAGGAGAATTGGATTCAAACTAAAATTCCGTACTTCCACAACAGAGCCCATCCCACGACACCTACTTACCGGTAGACGGAAACAACTTTGATGTTAACTTTGTTTAAATGAACATATAAATGATTTGAAATTGGATTCTGAGAATGCAAAACTTTTGAGAAACTTGCTTAACGACTCCCAAGAGGTGTCTATCAGAGGGAAGAATGCAAGGATTTTAACTTTGAACTAAAAGCGAGCTTCATCTTCCATTAAAATTCGCTGGAATTCTTCGCGAGAAGATAGAGCAAGCGAATCCCAAGACACTTAAGAACGTTTCATAGGAATGGAGAATTCCGAGGCGAGAGCTATGATGTTTAATGTATCCCTTGAAATAGTTGCAATAGGGATTAAAGAGATATTATCTTTGGTATTCTTAAGAGGTAATTTTAAGACATAATTCGAGTGAAATGAAGTTCTTTGCCAAAGACTTTCTTACAAAGTTCTGCTTTTGCTTACCTCTATTCATAGACAGGATACCCTAAACAACCATGATAAGTTTTCTTTGAATCTTTCATTTCCTTTGTCTATCTATTAGGCCCTCAGCCCAAAGAATACTTGGATCATCCCCACTTGTATTACAAGAATCTTAGTTATCATAAACCTTGGAATGAGGATGAGACTAACTAGACAAGATGAATAGTGAAGTATTTTCCTTTGATATTATCACCGAAAAGATGCTGTAAGCGGAAAAATGCACTTTATTGCAGCACAATGACCCTTTGAATAACAAATTTTAAGTACATTTATTAAGGAATTACCATAAAGGAAGCCATTTTTCAGTAGCAATCATAACTCAGTGGCCTTCATATTATCACAGGCATGAACTGCACTGAAATTAAAGAAAGATCTATTTTTCTCTCTCCGCACTCAAAAACAAAGAAGCTTAAAAGAAGATTATAAAAGTAGAATCAGCGAAGAAGAACTGTAAACACGGGAGAAGGAAAATTTCTGCAAGACATGTATTTTTGCATGTATTGAAAAATTGAGCGAGTATGATTGATACTAAAAATAATTGTTCAGTTATTCACACCTATTACGATCGTATCCTGATTTAATTCTTCTGAATATAAACTCAAATCCTTTTATCATTCCTGAGAGATAGGGACTACGTAAATTATCGATGTCCTTCTACAGTTCGGGTTTCCTTAGTTTACGCTGGCTAAACCAAGCATAGCTAACTATGTAGATTGGAGCTGCCATCCCAATTATCATAACATCTCGTTGAGATTATTCTACACTTGCTCAAAAATTTTCCACATCAGTTCTTGTTTAAAACCTTTCTTTACCTTCCACAGACTACTTCTATGAAGTTAACTTACATGATTTTCGTCACATCAGTGAAATTATTCATGCATTGTTACATCAAGAATTATTATTTCTAATTAATTAATATTTACTCAATTAATATTTATATTTTCCTTTATATTCAATTAACAATCACGCTGAAAATATTTTGATATTTTTGCCTTTCTTTTCAATATATTTAGAGGGCTAAAGGAATTTTTCCTCGATGTAACGAGTAAAAGTTCTTCTGAAATTTTTTGTCCTCAGGGGTTTTTCATTAAGGAGTTATCGTTTGTTTTTCTATATTTATCTCCAATCTTCCATTATTAAAAATAGATTCTTCATTATGTATCATTAGCAAAATTTATAAATAACTTAAAGAAACTCTTTAAAAGATAATATTATGAACAACGAAGAAAGTGAGGGGGTGGTCACTCGAATTTATTTATTCACAAATTATGAAAATATCTGATTTAATTGATAGGACAGTCCTTTAACTAAAATGTCTGTACTTTATATTTCTTATTTATTCAAGTCCATTTTCTGTGCTTGAAAGCCGTACTTTATACATTTCTTTGTCACCTCCCTTGGATCGAAAAGATTATTTTTATTAATTATATTTTTCTTTTTATTTAGCAATTCGGAAAATTATTCCCTTAATTGAATTATAGAGAGAATATTTCATACATTCCTTCTTGAATTTCTTCATCGCAGGAGAGTGAAAGTAATTTATTAGCAGTAAATTATCGATTCATACCACAAAGTTGAGTCAGAAGGAATTTTCTGTATGAAATAATAAACGAAAATCTTTCGAATATCATTATTTAGAACAAATATTATTTTTAGTTTCATTTTGAAATTTAACTATCTCACGGAAATGATTTGAGGTAACCAAGGAGGATAACTATAGCAGAAGGCTTTCCTAACCATTCAGCAATCTCAAGCAAAGGAAGATTTAGGTTCGAGTTCCTTTCATATAAGATTGTTTCACGTCCGTTTAACCATAGAGTACAAGTGTACATTTTTTTGCCTTTTTCCCTCAAGTTCATCATTCCTCGATTTTACCGGTAAGACGCTGAAATTCTGCTCCATTTCCTATCAATTTTTCAATAAAAGATTATCGCATCAAAATGCTTAAGATTTTCATACAAGTGTTTGGCTTGTATGAAAATCTTTATCTAAGACATCATAAATATCGATGAGTTTACCTCCATTTCATGGAAAGGAGTGCATCGGACGTGGAAAAAGGGTTCCATATTTGACTAGCCAAATAACCTTTTAGAGAAAGGTCAAAATAACCAGTTGTTCAACGGTATCCTCACGGTGACTCTTCAAACATTGTCTAGTGGTCATTTATAAAAGGATACCGTGAACTACGTTGCACTACAAATACTCCGTGAGCGAGAGAGCAGTTTCGGCAAATAATGCGATATTCGTTACCCATCTAAAATCGCAGTAAACATTGCTTTTCGAGAGTTATCTTGGCGAAGGATAACCCAAACTAAAATTCGAAAACAGTGCATATAGATGAGTTGACGCTTATGGTAATCCAACAGGAGAAAACCAACTCGAGCCAAACCCGTTAAGAAAACTTGATTAAGGAAAAGAGAAATAGTTTGTAGTGGGCCGATTACGAAGAGTTGGTCCATATACATTGGGCTCAGTGGTTACGTTAATTACGATATTTAGTAATTGGATTATTATAGACGTACAGGATGCCCCTCAAGTTCCTTCACAGTTTCAGAAAATATTAAATAGACTATTAATGAATTTTATGTAAAATTAGTCCTATATAATCAGTTGTTAGCAGTACCCGCAAAAAGTTCTACTCCTCATTGCGTAATAATGTCCATAAACTCATCTATTTATTTATCTTTAAAATAAAATCTTAAAATTGTTAAGAAAGTTCGTGTACTTTATTTTAATTTAAATAAATTTGATTATTTAAGGTAACACAAATAATGACAAACTAATCATTTTTTAATTATATCAGTATCTCGATATGTTTGGAAGTGGTGTATGTGGGATTAGTGTATCTCGCGAAGAATCAATTGCAAGCTCTTGCTACTATCTACTTCCTACTTTTTCAAGCAGTATCTGAACAGCCTATGCAACGGAGAGGTGTAACGCCTTGCCAAAAGGTTGGAAATTAGTCTACGGTATTCCAAACTTACTCATTAACTTCTTTTTCTACTATTAAGCTCCCTAGTCATAGTAGATATGATCCTATCCATCTGGGAAGTGGAATCTGAGTTCTTTTATAGATATCCTTTTATCATAATTTATTATTTCGAAAGGGTATTGAAGAGATGTAAAGAAAACGACTAGTAAAATCTTTATTCCGCATTTTTTTGCGCTATTCCTTCTATATTTTACTATTTTATTCTTGTTGGGGACTTCTATATGATATTTACAAAGATCTCGAAATGCGTAGACTAAATCCAACTCAGGCAGGGAGAGTTTCTCAGTAAGAGTAGGAAACTTTCATTCGATGGATAAATACATCATAATATTGGAAACGTTTAAGTTAGGCTATGAAAAGTGTGTTGCAGCGATAGAATGAAGAAATAGGAAGGAGTTACGATTACGAAGTTCAAAGAAGTAAAGAGGAGAGATCTAATATTGAGAGAAGAACTCAGAAAGAAAGTATTGAATGTTATATCTAAAGAAGGGAACCGGAGAAAAACAAAAGAAGCTGGAGTAAGTTAAGTATTTTTTAGGGTTTAGTTATCGAAAATGAAGTAAGGCGTGGATGGTAGGAAACGCAGCACTCCAATCATCCAGGAGATAGAAAATCCACTCATTTATGTATATCGTCTAAGCTACATTCGAAAAATTACCAACCCAGTCCTACTTTAATCCCCTTTAGCCGGAATAAAGTTGGCATCTTCACTCAATCAACTTCCCCGACGGAATTTACAACTGATCGCAAATGACTGTACCGATGTCGCCGTGCTCGGGGAATAAAAAATGCACCACGTAAATTTCTTTGAGCGGATAAACATCAACTACACTCCAACATCCGGGCTATTGATTGCTATAGATTTTCTGCTTCTATTTTCCTAGCCGTCTCTTGACAACTTCTGGAAACCACTTCCTTTAATAGACGTAAAACAAACTGACTGTGCCTTTTTTATTCGCCTTCAGCCCCAGTAAGCGATCGAATGAAATGCCGTTTGCGTCGTTATTAGTTTTCCATCGGAAAGTGGCACCCACATTTCACTCCATTAATTTCGTTCTCCGTGTTTTCTGCTAGTTTTTCTCGTGCGTCGTACTCCGCTTCTTTCACTAATTGTGTAGGAGCTTTCCTGTGCATGACATTCTGTCACCCTTGTCCTGCATGTCAGAGCACTTGTAACTCGTGGATAGACTGTATAACACCGTTAAAAGCGCAGCTCGCAGGTTACACGCCCTTATAAAAACGTCCGATCTACTCGAGTTTTTATTGGGAAAATGAAAGAGAATTTCCATCTGGTAAAAACCAAACGAAATAATGAAAAATAAATTCCATCGTTGAAGCCTTGACTTGGTGGAACTCCGTACCAGGAAGCATGTTGAATAAACTTTTCATCTATACTGTTACACTGTTAAGAGTCCGCAAATTAGATTATCTTGATATTATGTAGATTATTCAGTATAAGAACACAATTACTTACTCACCAATATTGACCTCTTCCCCAGCCTCTCCCCCCTACAGTCGATTGTCGACCTGATGTCTTTCCCTCCCTATACACCGATTCTTCGCCCTAACTCTCTTCTCCTCATTGTAGTTCGATCTCTTGCATGTAGTTTGGACATTTTTGTCTCTTTGGTATACTTGTATACCGGTTTGCTTGTGTTGTACTTTTGCCCGAGGACGAAGAATTCTATTTTGAAACCGGTCGCATTAAAAATCTTTGTTGCCAAGTACGCAGTTTCTTTAACGCTATCTATTATGTACAATGATATTAAAGATTAAGACTGTTAGTAGTACTTCCGGAGTCACGATTGATAAAAAAAGGATTCGGCAGAAATGGAGAACTTAATTTTGTCAGAAGGAAAGATCATTGCGAATTACATGCGAAGCGCAATATAATAAATTTATCAAAAGTTGAGACTTAATGAATTATATTCATGGAAAATATATATTGAAGTACAAGCAGATTTCCCCTAAGAAGAGGGTATCGTGGATATTATATAAAATGTGTCTCACCATGAATGAAGTACGACAAGCTTGTAAGTAAAAGCGGCCATTATTTTACTTCTGATAATTACCTCGGGAATTGATATCGATTTTAAAACCTTATCATGAGTCTACACGTTACAGAATCCCGACGCGCGTAACTTGAGTCAGAAATTCAGCAAAGCGAATATCACCACGACATCAACCGACTTAAAAGTTACCGGAGACTTGCAACGACGTACATTCTTAATAACTTTTCCATCTTAAGCGGACGTTTATTATTAAGATATACGCAATCCAATATCACGCCAACATATTTTCGTCGCAATTTTCAGCTTTTTTTTCGTTTTACCTCTGGAGGGGCTTGAAATAAGCTGAGAGTCCCTACCTTAAAAGGTCCCTAAGAAAAACCCTTTGGACAAGACAATGAAATAGTGCCTCGTCCCTACGTTCCACGTCCTCTCGGCCGCCGCGCTTAATTCGAATTCCTGGCGAAATTCCTCTTAAATTTTCCCGCAACGCACATCCGCGGAGAAACTCACGCAAACTTTGCAAAGTGGTGACAAAGTGTCAGCTTCATGAGTTATAATGACTTATACCCCGAGATATAGTCTCTTCTAGCACGCGTTACTTTTATACACCCAACAAGGAGGCAACTGCTATCTAAAATAAACAACATAATAAAAATTTAAAAGAAATTTTATAGAAACATGTTGACATAGAAACAGTAACGTAAATGTAACTACAACGTCATAAAAGCATAACTGACATTAAAAGACGTGATGAGGATAGTAAATACATCCTTAGCAGCATGCATCCTTAGCAGTTACAAAGTAAAATATAAATTGCCTTTTCCTGAATACAGACCGTGAGTATTTTATCCTTGAAGTAATAATTTCTTTTTATTATGCTTTCACAATGTTCTGTTTCTCCTCATATTCTCAAAGGCTTTGAGTGAAATGCAAGAGGAGATCCATTAGCCCCAATCTCGCACTAATGAAGACGCTTTTTCGTACTATAATTAGGTGTGTATTTTGTTCATGGTTTTCAAGTTTCCTCATAAGTTTCATTATGCTCCGTTTCTTCTATCTCATCATTTCTATTTTTCCTCCTGTCTTGACACTATCATTGAATGGAATTAAAAAAATTTAATTCGGTAATAATTGGAACAGTGAGTATATGAGGATTCTCAACTCAAGTAAAGGAAGCAACGAAAAGGATTTTTATAGAAGAAAATACCGGATCTCTAGGATAATATTAAGATTTGGCGTCACTGTAATTAGCAACCACACAAAGAGTTCGGTTACTATGGGTTGCAAGGTGAAATCTATTCACTATCTTGTGGCCAATGAGATCATTGAGACGCTATAAGGAAAATGAGGCAGACATATACATTTTTTATTCCCAAACCTCAGTTTCCTTATAAGTTTTCGCTATTTACATGCAATCAGCATCATCCAACGAAAACGCTTTCAGATTCAGATTTCCCAAATTTTTCTTTCGCTCTTCCATAGTTGATTACCTTGTCTAAAGTCCCTATGATAGCCCAAACTAATCGTAGGAAAAGAACTGTCCCATCTAAGGAGAAGGAAGAGAAAGTAATAGAGACAGACTTCTTGAACCAAACTGCGTGAAGTTAGGCCCAACGTCGAGTGAATCCTTTACATCAAATTCGAAAATATATTCCCAGATCATTGAATCCTCAGGGATAGGCAATAACAAGGGTCGGACGGAGAGCAACCGAAGTTGCCATCCCAAGGCCATTCGACCATCGCATGCCCCATTCGACAAAAGCGAACTCGCATTTCAAAATCTCCCCGCGCCACGCCCCCTTTTGGAACCCGCTTAACTTTTAACACGGAAAACTCAGGTAAGCGGCGCTGTTGCCATTACTCCGGTCGTGTCTTTGGTTCACCTATCTTTTCTCTATCTCCTCCCACTCCCATCTCTCGGAAGTTGGGCAGTATTTTTTGGGGGTTGTGTGAGGGAATCCAAGGCTCGACTGCTTCCACTTCCTCCGCCCTGTCCCCTCTCCTAATTTATCGCCTCGTACTTCAACCCCTCTGCACCTCCCCCACGGCTTCCCCCTCTCTCCACCGTTAAGCCCGCGCCTGAACAAGGTCTAGCCTTTCCCACTTCATCAGAATTTACTTCTCCAGCAACCTTAACACACTGTCCCGGACACGTCTTATCTGGACCGGTAATACGGCTCTCTTGTATCGTACAACGTTATTGTGAAGGTAATTCATAAAGTAAGATACATTCTATTTTGTGCTTACATATCGCCGCGGAGTTTCCGCCGGAATCAAATCTTATAATTGGTTACCTTCTCCAATAATAATATCCAATTGCCTTCTTTTTTTGTAAATTCGTTCGATTTCCAGGATTCACGCTCTTCCGGATACTATGCTGCACGATTTTTGTTAATAACCCATTCCTGCCTCAAAATTATCTTATCTAAAATACTAGCCTTTACAAAAGTCTTAAATTCATTCCATTTACTTTATTACGTGAGGGTTAATGTCAATACCAATTTTCATAAACCGAGCTAATGCACTAAGGTTTATAACAACAAATATCAGAGGGACCTTTATACTTTTCAGTGTAGTAACACTCCTATTCAATCCAATTTTCTGAATGCTATTCGTTAAAAACTGATTTCCAAGACCTTTACCTTGTCTGTACTCAGGCAAACTCTTTTTAATAATATTTCATCTAAACGTTTCAAATTTCACTTCTTATTTCAATTTTATCATCATAAATATCACTTGGATAGGCAATAGCTCTCACGGGGATGTTATGAAGTTAACTTTTTCTTACTCAAATGAAAATAAACTCAACCGACTAACGAGTGACGTGGTGGCATTCCATGACGATATAAAAATAAAATGGAAACTACTTTTCCAGGGTAAACTAGTTATTTATAGTATATAAGAAACTAAAAAAGTGTCCCTGTTTATGTTTCCATAGTTTAATTACCTATGAATATTTTAACCCTCCTCTATAACTAGTTTCATTTTAACAAATTAAAATTAGAAGATTTAATCTCACAAATATTAATTTTTATTTACCTTATCTACTTAACAATTCTTTCATAATTTGTATTTATTCATTTTTTACACATTAATTTTTTTCAATGTGAACACGAGATACGAATTTATGTGAGCGAGAGGTTAACACCTGCTAAACCATGCCAAATATGGTCCATCTAATATATTCTGATCTTTCCGTTTGATCATCCAGCCTGTGCCTCACTTTTTGACACTAATCTCTCTGAATAACTTCAATTTTACTTTTTTTTTACTAAGAAGTCATGTTGCAGAGCATTATTTTACCACGGCGTAAACTAACAACGCATCAGTGTTGTTTTCGTACTGTTTTATTTACTGTGACACAGGACACTGTTTTTTTGCGTGTGTCCTGTGACTCTTGAACTCATCTAGAGTTATCTCAATTGATTTCTCGTAACCCCGTAACAGTTTCACTGTTTCGTGCTTTGCTGTTAAACATATACCAAATTTGCTCACACTTATTGAATCCCTTCCGTACGTACAAATCTTTTTCCTGGATGTCCTTTTGAGGGGCCATATTGGCCTCTTTCACAACCTCCTTTAGTTTATGAGTCCTCTTTCCTCCAAGTCATCTCCTCTTTATTATACGTTTTTCACTCTTGGTCGCGGCGCTTTTCTCGGTCTCTTACAAAGGAAATATTTGCCGTTTTAGACTTTGAAGGATGTTTGTTCATTGGTTACTGGTCCGATCGCAGACCGTCCCAAAGACTGTGCCCCACGCCTCTTTTCAATCAGCAAGCTGGAATTGACGCTAATTAATATTTATTTTCAATGAATTTCCTGGAGATTTCAAAGCTATGGATGTATACAATCGAAATTCGATTCTCAGGGTCACACTTAAAATAGGACGGACCCTTATTTTACTCTTTTTTTCCAGTTGGCCATCAAACGACTACAGGGACATAAAGTGTCCTTTTATTAAATAAAGAAAATCCACTATTTTTCATATGGAATGGAAAATGTATTGTTTATTTTCTAGCGTGAATTTTCGTGTATTAAGGTCAAGATTAGATTTCTTAGCTTGCTATTACTATCTTCTGCAGTCTTGCAAAGAGCCGAAATATAATACAAAATAAGGATAAGCTACATCAAAAAGACTACTACATCAAAATTTTCTAAATGAAAAATTAATGGTAAATTGAATGAAAAGCAAGTATAAACCTTTCAAATTTCTACATGAAGGAACGTTATAAATTTTATGGTCTTACAATATCCCCATGGTGATTTCGGATAGCAGAGTGTGAGCGTTCAGTTTTGGTGCCCATAAAAGTAAAATAACTTTCAACTTTTAAATAAATTGAAAAGAAACAAAATCATCTTTATAAGTGGATAGAGAGTGGGATTGATAGCAATTTATGTTAGAGCTCCACATTTTAAAGTAGAATTTTGTGCTTTTTGCTGCAAAAATTAAAGTTATTGTGACGGTGATATCGTATCCCATTGAGAAAAAAATGAATGCCCCCTTTACTTAAGTAACTCACTGATGTAAGTAAAAACATATGCTGAGAGAAGATATTCTATATGTACAAGTGATATTGAGCAAAATGTTCAGCTCGCAAATCTTATTAGTGCTTTAGGGTAACGGAATATCAAAAGACCTCGTATCTAGTTCTAACTCATTTAACTTAGCACCTGTAGTATCTTTACATTAACTACTTCTCAGTCAAATATCTTAATCATGTTCGTAAACCCAATGTAACATACCGTGTGGCGTAGGTTAAGCATTTCAGAATATATTTCTGTTTTAATCAATATATATAGCCCCTCATATTTTTGCATTATTAAATCAAAACAGTTTTTAAATATTTATCTGTAATATCGTGCAATTACATTACTATTATTATTTATATCACGTTATTATTTTAATCAAAGATTTTAATTGATTTGGTTCGATATATAACCATTCAAATTTTACATTTTAACATTCTCTTGCTTTTTTTTCAATAATATAAATTTTGTTGGTTTTTCTATCGAGTATTCCGCAAAGGTAAAATTAGTGCTAAAATAAAACTATTATTATTTTTGTGCTAAATTGCATTTCATCTATTTATTCAATTTCAAGTTTGAATATTTGTCTGATCACTTCCTAGGTTACCGAGATGACCCGTAAACACAAATATAGCGTTTATTGACACGAACTTAAATTATATTGAAATATAAAGTAAAAATTTGCATTATGTAAACATTAAGTGAACCAAAAATATTTAAACTAAACATACATCAAACCTTGATATAATTTTAAAAGGTTGTTATTAGTTAGACTGAAAAATGTATTAGTATTTAATAACAGCAGATATTTTGAAAAATATGTGTGCCACTGCGTTATAAAATGTGTAGTTTTTGTTAGTTAGTTGTTTGCTCTCCGGATTCCGTTTTTCTCCAAATGATTAAAAAGCATTTCTACACGGAAAATACCACAATTACTGGAGTGTTCTCAGATAAAATGCAGATATTTGAAATATCGTTAAAAAATTTGAAATTGTAGTCGGAGAGGTTAAAATCGGAAAAGGTCATTATAAAAATCAGTAATATCTTCATTGACTGGATTTTTCCATAATTCTAAGGATAATGAATTATGAACACCTTAATTTTTATTCTCAAATAAAATACTTTAATCTCGATTTCGATCGTAAGATCTCAGTTGACAAAAATAAAAGCCTTTATCATTAATATTATAACTGAGATAAGTTATAAAAGTTGTCTAACATTAATTTTACTGCTTCACCTCCATGCAGTCCTTTTCCCTCGTAGAAAGAAAAGGTGGAAATTTTAATCTCGTAACCCAATTTCAAGATGTGTACGTGAAGATGAGAGATATGAGATATTAAGGGAGCGGAAAAGGACTGCAAAGGGAAGGGCTTAAGCCGCAAGGATGCTGGAGCATGTTGGGAATTTTTTCACGTCAGATATTCCATGGGTGTGAGAATACGAAGTTGCTAGAGATATGGGCTCTTTCCCCCCAAGTATGAAAATTCTCGAATCCTTTGTCTCCCTTTACTCACGCATATCTCTGTGTCTTAAAATACATGTATTCTCGCCTTTTTTCTAGAAAAGGGTGCGAGGAATATGCATAGAAAAATGAGGAACGATTTTTCTGAGAAAATTTCTGTTCCTTTCTTTTAGATGGGAACTGGGAAATATGACCGAATACTGCGTAGTTGATTCTAAAAATTTTGTATTATATTCCATTTATCGAAGCTAAAGTTCTTTGAATTGACACAGCCCTAATTGCAAAGCAATTCAAGGGCCAATTTCGCTTCGCAATGTTTCTTTAATTCTCTTTGGTTGCTGCCTTACAAAATGTTCTACGTCGTTTTCCTTGTATTTTTGAGGTAATTTACAGCATTACAATAAGCGGAAGTAGCTCTTGAAATGTTTCCGGGTAAAATTACACCCATTTAAACAACGCGGATATTTGTTGGGCAAAATAATAGGAACTTCAAAAAGTTTTCGATCTCACGTTTCTTTATAGCTGGCAGAAATATGTGAATGTTATTTTCCGAACGGCTCCTTTCCGACAAAAAATACACCTCCATCGCGAAAAGTTTCTACATTCCAAAGGGAAATTTCCATAAAATAATCAGCTGCAAATTTAATACCCGTATTCATTACCTTTTGCTCTTACCTCAGTGTAAATAAACCGCCTTTTCGCAGAGCAGCGACTTCTGGGGGACGAATTTCGTCTCCAGAGACTTCTTGTTTGAGGAGCTGCGTTGCACGGCGCTCGCTTTCCTCACACAGGAAATTAAGCCCGATGCAGGTCTTTTCAGAGAATTACGCCTAATTCCTCCATTTTTTAATCTCCGACCCAATTATTTCTCGAAATCCTCTCGCTATTACCAAAGGAATGCTTTTCTTTTATTTTCTTCTTCTCTCTTTGCGTCCTCGGTTAAGAAATTCGCCAAACTCGCTCCTTTTCTTCACAGACTCCGCGTCTTTTTTGAAGATCACCGTGTGCCGGAGTTGAAAAGCACATCTTTTTAAATTCCTCCGAGAGACTAAGTTTAACAATTACGGGTTTTTTGTGTGAGGCGGCGATGTTTTTTAGATGAATTTAGTCGCAGGATGGAACGGTTTGAAAGATATAAATTGCAAAAGGTGGACTTACTGAATAGAATTGGAAGTGTGTGATTAGAAATATAGAATCTACGATTTTTCATCGAAGTGATAAAGGAAAGGAATATATAAAACCTTTTCTCCGTGTTTTTGCTCCTTTTATTTTTGTTTTACAGCTCTATTTGCTCGTTGAAAGAAACGGCAAAAAGATCTAATATGAAGAAGTAGGACTCAAGAACGCTATGTGAAAGTACACGAGATTACCCAAGTTATCTATGTTGTGAAGTCTTATATTAGAGGAAAGGGGAATTGATATATGTTTATAATTTTTACTGCTGTTGAGCCCCTTAATGTTCTAAAATTTCCTTATGCAGAGCAATTTATTGGTTTTTTTTTATTTCGTCATCGAAATTTTGATTTTACTTACTTAACAATATAAACGTAAAATTTAGACACCGATATATGTAAAATGTTTATTTTTTTACTTCTCTGTGCTGAATTTCCAGTATTCAAGATAAGAATTGAAAATTTCTTACCTCACAGAGAAAATCATCTTATCTTAACCTGAATACGACGAAATATAATATACATATCTCATGTACACGGATTTTAATTGCTGTATAATGATGAGATGTCTCGTAGACGATCCATTCACCTTTTGGGAATAAACAAAAGATAAAGAATGCAATGGGCAATTACCTTAACCCCTTAAGATTGTTTTCTGCATTTATGCATTTTCATTCAGTAATTTAGAAATCCGCAGAAAAGGCCAACAAATCGAACAATTCCCTTCACAAATTTCACGTTTTCCTTACTCAAAGCTCAATTCTCTTTCTCTTCCTTTTCTTTTATAAAAGTTGGAGCAACAGTTCACTGTGAATGCATTTAAGTCCAACAAAAAAGTGAAAGAAACAGCTTTTGCCAAAATTGTTCGTACAATAGAAACCGTAACGCGAAAAATGAAAAGTTAACAACATTTACACGTACCACTTAAATATCAATTTTGTTACCCAGGTTTCGACGCCTCGCGTCATCATCAAGCCAGGACACGGAAAATTTTCGTCAATATATAGCTAAACAGAGGAGAGAGGTAAGGTGAGATGATGAAGAGGATGGTTAAGTCGAGGTGGTTTGGGAGAGGGATTTAACAACGGAGAAAAGGAGTGGAGAAGGAAATGACGATTCTGGAGTGGCGAAGGTCTTGATGATATCTAATAGCTCCTTCGCATTCATTGCACGTTCTTTCTTTTCGAAATGTGTATTTCATTTCTCCAATAAAATTGATGGCCGGATTCTAGGAGGTTGTTGGCCATTTGCGAAGCCTGTGGACCGTTGTTACATGGCGATGTACACTCCGTGGCAATCATCGACTTCAAGCGGTATTTGCTTCCTCTCTGTGAGGTCCACCCGGTCTTTGACATTCCCAAGTATGTTGCACAGTTTCGAAGATGGCTTGATTACATATAGGTCGTTGGGAAAACGTCTCGCTATCTTGGTGCTAGTTTTCTGGCTTAGTAAAAGTTAGTATCTAGATTTCTTCACATTATGAGGTCCTACCACAAAGTAATGCCTGAGGTCATCGATAATATCGTACAAACCATTTAAAAAATTACAATAATGCTAATTAGATTAGCTTTTTTTCTTGTGTGAGTTTCATTTTTATGTATAAGTATTATTAACTTACGTGCACCCCCTGTTTAAGGAAGGAATCATTATCCTTGGGAACATTTTTCAAGCTAGCGTCGATCTCTTTGTCTATATCATTTATTTCATGCTGACATCACATCATCTAAATGACTAATCTTTAGCTCCCCAAATTATCCTCTCCACCACACTCCCAACTCCACCGTACGTTAGTATTCATGAGACAAATTTTTAAAGTCAGATTTTTAAAATACGTTATTTTGTAACGAAAAACATTCCTGATGTTTATTCTTTCAGTGGGTTAAGTCTCGTTTAAGTAAGTAAGTCTCGTTTATATAGTTTGGTTTATCTTGGGTTATCATAAGGATTATTTTTGGCGTTGAGTTGGACCGCACCAATTACGTAGGAACTACGTATCTACAGCCAAAGACAGTCTGACTTACCGCTTTATCTTAAGGCAATAATAAGACAAGAACGAATGAAGAAAGTTTTCATCACTGGGAGTAATGATGCCATCCTTTTGATCTCCGAGGTTCCTCTCGCCTAAGGGATGCTAACGGAATGTTCAAGAGGAGCTGAGAGATTCGATAAAATTAGCTCTCAGCCAGAGTAAACATTTCTTCAATAACCGGTAACTTAAGGGGCGACGAATTTCCACATTTGTTCCCTGTCAACGCATTTTTTGAAATTCTCTTCCGTTACGATCCATTGTCTTCGTGATAAATTCCGCGCAATATCATTCAAGTTACGCCTTTGCTCGTCCTTGACCTCTGACTTCCTTTTTCGGAAGCGGCTTGTGAAATTCCGCCGATTTTCCACCGCAGTTTTCGAATATAATAACTCGCGCGAATGATAAAAGGTTAAACGACATCGATGCTCTCTCCTCTTAATGGATTTAGTCGGGCACGGCCTTCTCCGAAATCTGACGAATTTTGTTCCTTCTTTTCACCCGATTGGAATCCAGTTATCGAATTCTGCTCACTGAAAACAAAGGCATTTCTCAGGGTGTTTTGTTTTCCTTATGTGTTGTTGGGTTATGGGTGCGGATCAGGGGTGTACGAGAGTTAGAAGTTTGCAGTAATTGAGAGAATACAACTTTTCATTCCTAGGGGTGAGAGAAATTAAATCCATTATGTAATAAAAGTGGGAACAGATGGAAGATTGTTATCCATTCTTTCATTGTATTACTATTCATCCTTTTAACCCGGTTAAACGATAGTTATATGTTACTGCTTTAGAGGAGTTGTCATCTTTAGCCTTACGGTACTTTATTTCAGTTATTCATGGTCTAATTTTTACTTTTCTTTGGTACGTCATTTTCCCTTGTAATATCGAACTCTTCGGTTCTCATGGAGGTGGTTGTACCCCATAACCCCCCCTATACCTCTATGTTGATACTGTAAGCTGATTAAACTAACATTTTACGATTGATAATTAATATTTAATATTATGTTAGCATATCCTGTTATGAAAGCGGTAAAAAGTTCTCTTGCAAATCAATTGCAAATCGCAAATGACCCATGGACCAGATGCGGCATCAATATCGTAATAATAGCTGCGAATATGAAATTTTATCTTCTGATTACTTACACAATTGTGGCTAACCTCGAAGAACATGCTTTGAAAGAAAATAAACCTCATGAAATTACCCGGGAGAGCGATTATTAATGCATTGTAAAAAGCCACAAAACGGAAGGGTTGACCTTCGTTGCATTACATCCCTCTCACGTCTTTCTCCTTGTGGTACTCCGTAGAATTTTTACTGGAGGCCAAGAGAAAACAAAGGAGGTCGACGGGATGGTCAGCTCTCCCTTTACTTTACGTATTACCGGGGAATCCTTCAGATAAAGCTCGACCTTCCTCCCTTTTTTATTTTCTCGGCCTCCCTCAATCTTCTTACTTGTACTCCTTCCTTCCACTCATTGAGGACCCTTTTGGGGCTGAATTATTTAACGATTCTACTCCTACTCTGGGTCTCCAGGGGGAAGGACCTGCTATTTTTCCTTCCCAAGAGTTCCTCCTTTCCTACTCCATCATTCTCTTCTTCCATTTTGGATTTCTTCGGTGTACAAATAAACTAGGTCGGGAATAACCTTTTCTGTAATTACGGGCTCTTCCTTAGCCTCGCATCTACCAGATAACCCGCTCTCTTTGTGGGAAGCTTTTAATAGAACGGAATTGGCAAATCAGGCTTCGTCAGCCCCCTGCTTCCTTAAAATTTACGGCTCTAAAGGTTCGCTTTTCTCTCTCTATCTTTTGAATGATCAAGAGAGCTTATGCTTGTTTCGATTAGAACTCATGCTTTGTCCGATATAATGGAGGCTTTATTTTCCTCGGAAAAACTCTGTTGTCGGGATTAATAATGATCCGAATAGTCATTTTATATGCTGATGACTGTTTTGCAGTCAAAGCCTAGTGCTGGGACGATGCCAAAATTTTTGTCGATTCCGATACAGTTCCCGATGCTGCCTTTAACTGCTGATTTTCGTATGATTCCTGGATTAGATTCCTACATTGAGTAAATTTTTATTCAATGTCTGTTGAAATTTATGAGTGCTTCGACAGCTGGGATCATTTTGCAAGTGCTTACCCGGCTACCACCGGGAATCGAATCCGGGGCCACTTTCTTAAAAGTCTAAGTGCTGCCCACATGTCTATCCGGTACACCTTTTAGTTGATGTTGTTTGATGGAACGAATACTTAATGAAGAAAGAATATTATCAATAAAGTTTTTAGGAAAGACGCCAATACAAAAGTTTATAAAATAGAATAGGATACCCTTTTCATTGAAGAACTTGGGTAAAATTTGAAACGATAATGGGAACAATTTTTAAGTTAAATCATGCATCTATTTATTTTGATACTTAATATAAAATATAAAATATTTAACATTGAGATTTCAAAATTAAAATTATAAATTCATCACCCATTTGGTAATTTTAAAATCATCTCTAAAATGGTATTTCTAGGCCTGTTATCCCACAATTATATTACATTGTGAGATAGCATTATTAAGTTTTCCTCTTAAGACGATGTGCATTTTTCGTGTAGAGCTCAGCTGTTTAGTCTGCTCCTATATCGGAATCTCGAGAGTTAAATATTCATTTTACTTTCTCCTTTGTATTCTCCAAAAGTTTCCTGTTTCCTCCTTCAATATAGCTACGGTGAATGTTTTTCTGGAAGCTGGTTAATATTCAGCGCTTAACATCAATACCATTGTTTTCAAAATGGATTCGAAGAAAGACCTTGTAAGGGAGTTTGTTATTTCAGCAATTCTGAGCAAATTCTTAAGCTTGAAAGGAAGATTATTGCAAATAACATTTTGGAGGAATGGTAGTAAAGGGTAGAAGGGAGGCTCTGAATTCTTGCCTTTAAGTTGTGCCATGATTGCAATTCTTAGGAATTGGACGTAATATGTATAAATGAGTGCAATAATGACGATCCTTACATTTCAAAATGGATGAAAAACTATAATTTTATTTAAAAGTCCGACGGAATAATTTTAATAATAAATATGGAATTTAAAAGCTATATTTTTCATTGTTTACATCAAATTACCATTTTTACATTTCCATATCATCGAAACTTGTATTTGCACTACATTCTTATCCTTAATGCCAGATTCAGGATTTAAATTGAAAGCCTTTCATATTCTAAGCTTTTCTTAAAATTCAATATATTGTTAATTATTTTAATTAAATTACTTTTAAATATCACTTAGCATCTCAGTTATGTGTCACTGTTACTTCAACCTTAAGACTCTAATTCCTAAATATTGTTAGGGACCACCCTCCGTAAGTAGGCTTTGGTTTTACAGCTGTATAAGTATCAATGGATGAATATATACACGCTAATAATTAAATCTCCCTCATTTTTCTATGATGATCACACACAAAGAAAACTCACTATGAAGAGTCCACAAAACTTTAATTAAAGGACCTAGGTTTCGTTACGGTGTAACATCATCAGGTTGGGTGAGTTTTCTTTGTGTGTGATCATGAAGGAGTTCCACCAGATATCACCAAAATCTGTCAAATTTCTATGATGAATTCACGGAGAACTTTACGAAATTTTTCAAGATTTTCCTCAAGAAGTGGATAACAAATTATTGAAGTATCGGATTCTTCATTAATATCCTCTTCTTGCAAAATTTACGATACTTCATTTTTATATCTAATACAAGAGATCTAACTAATACGGTTCTATCTCAATTGAAATATATCGTCATTAAATGTATTTGTCATTTAAAAATTTTCTTGATTACATTAATTGATATTTTTAATTGATTAGGAACAATAAACAGCCACATCATATACCCTACCACATACAAACTCTCTTACCTAAGAATATTTCTGCAATTGAATCCCAGATAAAAGTCGGAGCTAAATTTAGAAAAAAATTCTCGATAAATAATATCCTCACCTTAATTTGCTCATTGTCTAATGGAATCGATGAATTCACTAATGGCATCACGTTTTTCTTCAGTTCAGTTCAGAGTAACTTAGTTTCTCGCTTCACGGTAGAAGACATCCCGCTAATTATTTTGACCTCTAAGGAGGAAAACCGGGACCTTCGTTCTCATTTTAAGGAAAACTTCGATTAATTTCGACCCTCAAAAAGGTACTCAGATCCTCTGGAGCCTTATATAACAATTCAAATGTCATTAGCACTTTGCAGCATCCTCCGACGTAATTTCGTCGTAGTAGTCTTGTTTCAGTTCCCTCTGCAGCGAAATTCTTTCTTACGGCAATTAACCTCCGAAAATAAACGCAGCTCCGAAACCGTGTCGACTCTTTTATGCCCTTCCCGCTCACCTCCTGAGGAAACGATTCCGGCACCTTACTCGGAAAGAGGCGGGGAATTTCTGATCTGTTGCGCTCAGAAGATGAGGATGATTTGGAGCCTGAGGTACCTTTTATTTTTAGGGATCGTTGTTTTCATTTGAAGCTCTTCTAGTGCCGCCTCTTACCCATTCCTTGTCACGCAAGAGATCATTTTCTCCGCACGTCTTTTGTTGTCGCATTTCGGCGTTTAAAGAGTACACCATATTTTCTTTTCTCGCCTCCCTTACTTTACTTTCATAGCTTATTTTCTGCCGTTTTTATCATTCAGTTTTTCTACAGTGAGACTTCATCTCTTGAAATTTAGTTTTTTTATTGTAATTAACTACAATCAGTCGGATACTACGTATCTACGAATAAAGAGTCGTCGCGTAGATACGAGGGTCATCCGGAAAGTAGTACCCGTTCGTGAAATAAAGACACAAAAGTAAATATTAACAAACATAAAAAATTTTATTTGAAAGAGGATACTTTAAACTACTTCTCAACATAATCTCCAAGCAAATTAAGGCATTTGTCATAACGTGTGACAAGTTTCTGTATTCCTGCTGCATAGTCCTCCGCCGCCAGCTCATTGAGATACAGGGTCACTCCTTCTTTAAGTTCTTCATCGCTGTCAAATCTTTTCCCCGCCAAAAAGTCTTTAAGCTTTGTAAAGAGATGAAAATCTGAAGGGGCCAAGTCCGGGCTATACGGTGGATGGTCGAAAGTTTCCCATTTGAATTGCTGCAAAAGTCTTTGTGTTATCCCAGCTGCATGAGGCCTGGCATTGTCATGAACGAGAATGACACCAGTAGACAAACTGTCTTGAATATTTTTGGTTTGTTTGGTGAATGAGCATGATGCCACTCCATTGACTGTCGTTTACTCTCAGGTGATGCATAACAAACCCATGTTTCGTCACCAGTAATTATGCGAGTCAAGAAAGAGTCTCCTTCATCAGAATAACGTCCCAAAAACGTCAGTGCTGCAGCCATACGCTTGGTTTTGTGCTCATCTGTAAGCATGCGAGGGACCCATCTTGCACAAATTTTTGCATAATGCAGATGGTCTTTAACAATTTCATGAACAATTGTTCGAGAAACATTGGGAAAATGCTCACAGATGTCATCAATTGTGACGCGCCGATCGTTCCTCACGAATTCGTCAACTGAGCTCACCAGTTGGTCTGTAATGACAGACGGTCTCCCCGAACGCTCATCGTCGTGTGTGTTCCCCCTCCCCATGTTGAACTTGCGACACCACCGCCGAACAGACGACTCGTCCATTACATTGTCTCCATACACCTCCTTTAATTGGCGATGAATATCACATGGGCGAACGTTTCTTGCATTGAGGAATTTAATCACTGCCCTCACTTCACAACTGGCGGCGTTCTCAATTTTTTTAAACATTGTAAACAATCACAGAAACAACACAGGCAATGCTAGCGTCACGCAACTTGGCTCAGAGAAGGCAGACAAGCCACTGAAGCTATCTGACCTTGTCCAGCGGCTACTCGCGTCGTCAGCACTTCATGCGGCACTAACGGGTACTACTTTCCGGATGACCCTCGTAGTAACACAAAGTAGGAGCATCATTTCACAACTACGAAATTAATAAATAAATACATTTTGCACAATAAAATCACTTATTTTAGTTATATATAATTACAGACTGTTATATAGACTATATTTTAGTTTTTAGCCACTCGAATCTTTGCATTACAAGCCGAGGTGTAACCTTGGTAATATAATTCCGTTTTTGGATGTTTTTAATAAAATTAGGGGATTTGTTATTGATAGAAATAAATTCAATCTTTTCTCAGAGCGACGACTTTTTCGATGTATTTTTCTGAAAACTATTGAGGAAAACAAGGAGTTATACGTTCATGGGTTTTCCTGACTGACTCAGACGGTTGAAACGGGTAATAAAATAGCTTAAAATTAGTTTGAATTGACATAATCACTCATAGTGTAACATTTTTCACCTTTCCTGACAGGTCTTCACGGCTACCCTAGCGGTCCTGCAGTCGCTACTAATTTCCCTCCTACCCTGCGACATACCCTCCTCGGGAGAGAATCCTAATTTGCATTCAAAGGTAAGTGATATATATATACAGATTTCCTCATGAAATTTTGGCGGTAATCGATATCTCGTGCTGGATAAAAATTGTAGTCTTCTCTTTTTGTCAATGTTAATGAATAACGACCACGTTTTCGGTGCACTCACAGAATCATAGGCCGCAGGGCTCAAATCTCGAAACATTCAATAACTCCTAAAAGGGAGGACTGTAACTGTAAATGGGGGTTATTGCCAAAGGGGTCGATTTAAGACAATTTAATTGTGAATTCATGCCCAATTAACTTTTTCAATGCCATGTTGCTGCAATAAATGTGGTAAATGAATAGCGATCGCCAAAAAACTTTACCATCTGATTTTCATTAAAGCTTCTTGTAAATAGCTAGCCAAATTGCCAGTACTATAAAGTCAATTACGTGATCTCCAGCTTCGCACCCGTTGTATATTCCAATAATCAACTGTAGTCGTTTATCATTATATTTGAGAAAAAAGTACCATTTCCTCTCCCTAGCTACACTTTAGTTTTCCTAAATTCTCTTCATGATCTATTACGTCAAACGACAAACACTAGTTGTAAAATCACTAAAGCGCTTTCGTCATTCTAATCTTTTATAGAAAGGAACTCGTGTCTTAAAGCGCAGTTGCATCAAGCGCAGCTCAGAAAACCGCATCAGTGATCCTTCGGCATCCTCCTTAAGACCCCCTGCGTCTCACCTTTCCAAATCCTCTCATCCCTTCGATGCACGTCCTTCCTCTCCGTTTATCCATTCCGCTCTCTTGCTCCTTATGTTGCCAAAGTCCTTTTCTTTCACCTCCACTTCCTTCTTCCATCCTCCAGCTTCCGAACGAGCTCCAGAAAAACCTTCCCCTCCGACGATCTTCCTTCCACGGAAAACTCCCTTGCTCGCACACCCACACGCTCACGCACGCACGCATACTTCTTTATGTGCCCACCCCACTTTTCTCGGGCCCCGAGTCGGTATTACGTTGACTAAATGGCCGTAAAACTCATGGGAGCATAGGAGTCGCTTTATTTCTGGAAGGTACATCGCGGAAGGAGGATCAAGGATAAGGAAAAGCGGCGGGGAAAGAAGAAGAGTAAGTGGATTGGCGGGTAGATTTTTCGGGAGGAAGAAAAGGAGGTTAAACCAAGGGTGGAAACGCTCGTCTAAGAGTTTGGAAGGAGTCAAGAAACAAGGGGGCGATTCGAGGAAAGTTAACCCATCCCCTGGTGATGAGGGGTACTATATACCTCCAAGTTGGGCATTACTTCCTCAACTCAGCCGTGTTAATTGGTTCTATCAACTATTACTTTCCTTTCCGGACTGAATTTATTCTCACTTTCTAGATAATTCCTGCCATCGCAATACATGATCAGTATAACTATTCGAAAGTAGTGACTATTGTTTTTCGTAAGACTGCGAATTTGTTTCGTATGCGCTTGTAAAAATTGTTTTTAATCGTGACTTTAAAATTATTTATGTGCAGTTTTGCAGACCATGCAAATTTTGAAAAAATGACAATAATTGTGATTTTCTAAGAATACGCAGAATTTCAAATGTGTATAATTTTGAAAATGGCTATCCATTATGAGTATGTGATATCGTTAAGACCGGTTTTTCGTTAAAATACCAAAATTACCTTTAACATGGTCCTCAGTATGCATAACTATCTTTGTTGACATATTACTCCAAAATTTTCAAGATCATTTATTATTAATTGATAACGTATGCTTTTACCTTTTCCTTCTTATTTCTAAGATTCCCACTGAAGATTTCGATTATTTCTCATAAAATATGTGTTATCAAATCTGTTGTCGTTCTTTGCGAAACGAGTCCCTCTACCTTGTAGGCACTCTTTCTCTAAAATTAAACCCTTCTCTTATTGATCACCGAGCGACAGTACACAATCCCAGGCCGAGTAAGTGGAAAATAAGGGCCGTTTTAATTGGTACTATCAATTATTACTTTCCTTAACGAACCGACTCAACTCTCTATTTCTAAGGTACTCAATTTCTTAGTAGTTTCTGCCACCGCAAATTTGACATATGATTCTTGGACGCATAGTGATGGTCGAGGACACTATTTTTCAAAATATACGTTTTTTGGTGTCATATCTGAGACGCCCCTCTAAGAGTACTTATGGGCATGGATGTAAGGAAGGGAATCAAGAAACAAGGCGGGAAGGGGATGAGTTGAAGAAAGTTAAGGGAGAGAACGGGTCAAATGGGGCGGCGTACGAGGCCGAGGTGGGGAAATGGCGGGAAGGAGTTTTGGGGAGGGAAAAATTTTGGCGGGAAAGGAGGTTATGGAGGTAAAGGGGTGGTAGAGAGTGGTTTTGTGAAAATTGCGCTTTGAATGGTGAAGCATAAGGGGCTAAAGGAAGGCGGTGGATGTTGTACAAAACCCCGTGTTAGGTCGAAAGGTAAAAAAAAGAAGGAAAGAGGGACGGGAAAGGGGTGAGGAAGTCGAGAGATAAGCTCGGCGAGGGAGTATTTGAGGGAGATAAAGAGAGAGGGAGGAATGGGATGAGTTTTTTTTTAGGGAGAAGGAGGTTAAATAGGGGTTTTATGGGAGGGGTTAGGAGTTTTGTAGTTTTTAGAAACGGAGAATTCTTTTTTTCTCATTTCGCGCGGCCTTTTCTCACGTGGTTATAAATCATTGTTGCTGCCATTTCTGCGGGAGAGAATGCCACGTCCGCTAAGGTGGCTTGAAACTTGGATGAGGAAGGTGGACTGTTAACTGTGTTTACGCCCTCCACTGCCGTGAAATAAAGTCGCTCCGGATGCAAATTTAAATTTATTTCAAAAGTCCCAAAATTTTGTTTCTGTGCTTATCAAGCCCTTTATTATCCGAAGAAAAATTAAAAAGGGAACAGTGGAGAAGGTGGTTAATTCAAACGTCACTAAACATTTTTCCAAGTATTGTGGTTGGTCTCCTTACTGTTAGAGGAATCATACAAACTATGAATCTATTTAAATTATGGAGATGCTTATCTTAGTCTTTCAAAATATAATTCCAAATATTACAAAATTAAAATTCCATTTATGATTTTTTACCGTAGCTATTGACCGAGAAAATCGTGAATATTTAACAGAAATTTAAGTACAGAGTACTTGAAAAAAACAAGGAAATTTTACATTGACATCTGAAGATAACATTGCAAAATGCAAAAGGCAAAATTCTCATTGTGTGATTCCTAGAATGCCGATAATCCACGTTTGCTTTTCTCCATTCGGAGAATAGAAATGACGCTCATCAGCATAATCGACGATCTGAGAGTCTTTCAAACACTACAGTATACTATACAAAATTTTCAACTCATTTCTTCTTCTACATTGGTAACCAAAGGTGGGGATCAAAATAAAATCTTTCTTTCAATTTATTTTGGGTTAGATTCTTTCACTGTAGCATTTTGAGTCAAACTTTTACCGGTAGGAAATTCCTACTTTGTGATAAAATATCCTATCATTCAATTCCAAAAGGATATGGAATCTCTGATTCTCCTATTTATTTCTCTTTGAAATAGAAACCTGAACTTGCTACCTTACACATCGCTTAGTGCTTTAACCTTAGAATAGAATCATGTTGTGTGTTTGAAGCTACCGTTGCCTCCCATTTCATACGAATAGATGCAAATGCCTGACAAAATTATTAAGACTACTTTTAATTGTCATTGATGGAATACGGTTCGGTTACTCAGTTCTCATAATAGTATTAAATTAATAACATGTATCTATCATTTTCGTGATTTTTTTGTATTTAAGATTCTTAGTTTTCCTTTTATTTCAAGTTGGAACGACTTTTTTATTTAATAGTGTAAATATTTCAATGATTAATATTATCATTCTGAATTTCACATTCAAAGGTGACAGGGTATTTTATTTTAATTAAAATATACAAAGCCGTTTGGGCATGCTTTATTAAACTCAGGTCAGTTTTATGCAAACTTAAAAGATAAAACTTCTTTCAACCACATTTAATAAGTTTATTTATGCATAGTAATAACGCTGGAAACAATGCAGTAATCTTCCGAGTCCTTGCATGCTTCTTAACTTTCTCCTCTTTTTTTCTTTATCCCTTAAATTAATGCTAAGCTTCCGTTTGTTCGCTTAGCCATCTGATCTCCCAGTAATAACTTAAAGCCACCCGCATTCCGAGATGGGTTTTTCCTTCGGACAGATGTGGTCCTTATCTTAGATTCCGTCCGGCTTATCTTTACGATGCTGAGGGCCATAATTGTTTTACAAGATAGCGTTATCAGACTTGTGTTCAACGGTGACCCTGAAGGACCAGGAACCACTTGTTTTCTGCCCTTTGGTCTTCCTGACTGTGGTCCTATAAGGAGCTTAAAGCTCCGGCCGATATAGCTTTCATGGTCGTAGGAGAACACAAAATATCCCTGTGCGATAAGATGGCTACCCACTGGATGGGATCGATATTACTTTAACAACTATCACGAGGTTAAATGTAACTGATATAAACTAAGCTAACATATGTATACATCTGCAAGCGGAGATACAGTAATATGCCAAATGTGATACCATTTGGTTTCAGATTCCTTTTCTTTACAGTGATAAGGACTTTTTTCTCCTTTGTTAATTACGGCCCTTTCTCCTCTTGGTAATGTGAATATATATCTCCAAAGAGATAATCATAGAGATTTTGCTGAATTTCTCTTTAGACCGACGAATGTTTGTTGAGGAAAGTTTCTTTAATTTAATCTTTAAATCTCGCAAAAGCCGCATATCCTTTGACAGGAAAAGTGAAAGTTCAAATTCCCGCTCTTTTAATTCCGCGTTTGAGTAGGGGATAAATCCTTTGGAAATACGTTCGTATAAAGCGGAAGGTTTTCCTGTAATGCGGTGGAATAGGTTAACGATCATAATCCGTTCTGATTTGATGTTCGCTGAACGCAATGTGCATTAACCGATCCTTGATTTACCACAAAATTGTATGGGAATTCGGTAAATTCGTTTTGGATACCCCGAAATATTATGGTTTAGTTTCCTATGGAATGATAATTAACATGAATATCTCGAAGTATATTCATACATATTTTATTTTTATTGAAATGTAATTAACGATGGTACATACATTCCTAGAAAGGTAAGATGGCAGTGGACCTTTCCTTTGAAATTAAAGCACTAAGCACTAATGCTTAACCGATAAAAATATTAATTAAACGTTTCAAAAATATACGATGATGCAGTTTCCGTATTAATAGATACAATGATACTTAAATATAAAGATAAAAATCAACAGCGAGACAAAAGAAAGGAAGTTCCATTGGTGATTCTCCACTATGAGTTAATAATTTGCTCTAAATTTTAAGACGCATAATTTACTCTACTTCTATCATTTTATTCATCAAAATTCAATGACATTGATCTTCATTTTCATTCCTCCATCTCTTTTCTTTGCCTTCTATGTCGCGCAATTCGCTTCTCTTTCCTCTATCACTTCATCCATTCCCTCTCTTCCCCATTCCCAGCACTTCACTACACCTTTTCTCTCTTCCTCCATTCCATATCTCATCTTCTTGTCCTTCGCTTCCACTTCGCATCTCACTTCCCCTCAACGCATTTGAAATGCCCGGAATAAGATTTCAACCCGGCGGGTTTTCGTTATAAGGTGAAATAGAATGGGATCCGATGGCTTGGAGCAGGAATAGAGCTTGAGCAAAACAGTGCTGCTATGTGGTTTCGAGGAGGAAATGTGGATCCCAAAAGGAGTGGTTTAGCTTGAGAGACACGTAAAATAGGAAACAGAATATATGGGATAGAAAGGTCGCGAGAGACGTATGTATCGTGTAACCTCCATCGTAATTATTGTTATTCCCCCATCTCGTTGTTAATATTCCCACTCCTCATACCATTTCAAATAGACAATCATAATCTAGTGTCAATCATTGGATGTATCAACATCCTTAGATACAAGTTAGCTCTAATTAACCTTTTTCCAAATTAACCGATACTATTTGTAAGGCATACTATCGCCCAAGAAAGAAATTTAATGGGAAAGTGCCATTTGCAGGGAATTGATGCATTAACAATGTCACGAAGCAATTTTCATTCATTGCTTTCTCTTTCTTAGAATATTATTTATGTTATTCTATGGGCTTATCTGTCTGTAGCATTTTTTGGGAAACAGAGTGCTCAAAATGAATCTCATCATTATCTGAGACAGCCTTGGAGTCCAAGATATCTTGTTTCACGGCTTCAAGAGGCATTGGTATGGCACCTCTCTTGGTTCGCTTCGCATCTGAACGACTCATATGAGAATGTTTCGCTGATGAAACCCGTCTTGCTAATTATGAACTAGAGTTATCTTGTGGCTTATAATCCAGTCATTCTTACTGCCATGTCAATCACTTAATATTAGACAAGGCTGGGGAAGTTTGAGGAGAAATTACAAAAAATACACTTGCATTTGAACCTAATTATACTCATAACTTCTTCCGGGATGCGTAAAATAATTGTTTGAAATAATCACCATAAAATAAATAGAATACAGTCAGTAGAATTTTTAAATAGATTAAACATAAGATGCACACACAAAGGAATAAAATCGTTATTGTCAAGTTTCGCAAAATCTTGAATCCAAATCTAAGTTACTAAAAATGGTATGTCTCTCATAGATTATTATTAATTCTTGTTAATTCAAGGAGTGTCCCCCGTAATGTCAGAATTCTAGTAATATAAGGAGAAAGAGGAGAAAAAATACCCTCTACATCTTTCTACTTCGGTTTCAAGTCGCAAAGTCTCCTTGCTATAGTTTACCCTCTTACTTCAAATTAATTATTAATTTTTAGAATTAAGGAGAGTAATTGCAATATCCACAACGTCAATTAATTAAAAACTAGTTTTTCTGGTTTCAAATTTACCAATAAATAAATAGCACGAATAATCCAAGATCAGATACATCAAGATATCTTATAAATAAACTCGAAATCCCATACATTCGAAAATAGATCTTTATTAGCGCAAATGGTAAATAAATAGTAATAATTAGATAAACAGTACTGACGCAAGCGACTGAAGTCATCTGAAAAGTGGCTCATAAAAAGATATTTATGTTGACCACTAGTTGGGTTAGATCACAGAAAGCGGAGCAAAACGTCAAAAAAGCCGAATAAAGCGGGAGCCATTGTATTTGTTTGGCCGAAGATAGATTTTAATCTATCCTGTTAAAACTTAATCCACTACCTCTTTATATGACTTTTCTTTCGCTTAGTATTATCATGTCTCGTTCACTTTTTAAAGGAGAGTTTTAAGTTAATGACCAAAATAATGCATCATAAACTCATCTTTAATCTTAAGAAGCGATTTCCCAACAGTCGAAGTCATTTGGAATCATTTTACAACCGAAGAAAAATAAACAAATTCGGGCCGCCGATATCAGCTGCCAAGTCTCTACCAACAGAGAGAAGTCTTATATAAATAAATCCATTGTCACTTGCCAGAATACGGATTGGAGCTAAGGAAGTTGCTGTTTTCTGAGATCGCTTGACAGTTTAAGCCACCTTTGTCGTGGTCTTCCAACTGTCAATTTGCGAGAATGTCTTTCTGCTCGTTGGAAAAACTGGGAGCGACTTTTAGAGCTAAACTTCTCATACCGAGTAAACACTCATATTTTCTTTCACCAGTTCATCACAAGAATTCTTCGGTTATAGAAATTACTGAATATCTCTTTCAGTTGAGTTCGCTATCTTATATTAGCTTTAGTGAAATACATAATACTCTAAGAATTAAAGAATAAGAATTTTTATTTATGAGCAAAGATCGATTATGATGCTAATATTAAAATCAAGAATACTATAGTTGTTTAGCTAAGATGAGTAGAAAGATGTTTAAATCCAGTTACATCAGTAAGTAATGTAATTACTTCAGATGAAAATTTTTTATTATGGTTTTCTATTCAAGTTAAATGGCCATATTTAAATCCTTAAATTTCGTTGTTTTCCTTTATGAAACCTTGATAATTTCCATTATTTTTATTTCGTTCTCAACGTACTTAAAACATTGCCAGTTTATCAACAAGTTTTCCTTTCGGGACTCTAAAATCCAGAAATAAACTCAGAAAGAGCTGCCGAAATTTTACGATTATGGGCCCCCTTTTTATTCCTATTCATTAGAAAACCTACGTTTTTTCGAACTCATTTAAGCTATTCTTATATTTTATTTATAGATGTTTTCGGTCATTAATTTCTGGCGGCATTTTCTTTCACCTTTCTCCAATTAAGATTTAAAAATGTTGACAAATGTATTTATGAAGGAAACCGAAAAAATAGGACTGAGAATAAATGATACAAAAACTAAATACATGCATTTTTCAAGACGCCAAAATAGAAATACAGGCCCTCTGCAAATAAATGGGCTTGCATTTGAAAGAGTAGACTATTTTAAATATTTAGGAGTAATTTTAACGAATGACAACAAGGAAGAGCCAGAAATACAAAACAGGTTAAACCTCGCCAACAGATGCCTGCATGCATGCAACAGAATTCTATCATCTAAAGCCCTGTCACACAAAACCAAAATTAGACTATACAAAACAATAATATCCCCAGTACTACTTTACGGATCCGAAACGTGGAGGATGTCGAAGAAGGATGAGAAAAAACTTATAGTATTCGAGAATAAGGTATTGCGAAAAATCTATGGGCCCATATACGAAGAAGGACAATGGAGGAAAAAACACAACAGAGAAATCAGAAATCTATATAAAGATCCAGACATAACGAGTGAAATAAAGGCAAGAAGAATCAGGTGGGCTGGACATGTTCTAAGGAAAGAGGAGGGATGTGTTCTGAAGGAAGTGCTAAATGGGGTCCCGGAAGGAAGAAGACCCCGGGGAAGACCACGATTAAAATGGTGGGACCAAGTGAGAAGAGACATACAAAAGGTTGGAGCAACGGAGAGAGAGGCAGAAGATCGGTCCAGATGGAGGAATATTGTTGATGCGGCCAAATATCACCTGAGATATAGATGGCCCTGGGAGTAAGAGTAAGTAAGTTTCTCCAATTAAGCATATATTTGTTCATTTGTATTAGTGTGGAATAGATTTAGTCAATCATCTGCTCTTGAACAATCGCCTTTGAATATTTTATTTAAACGCTTGTGTTTAGAAGTGTTCAAACATAGAAAACTCAAGAGTCCCCTCTAGCAACACGATGAAAACAACTTCCATAGAACAATTAATATTTTCAAAAATATATTACTTTACGTAAATTAGGATGCAGAATCTCCGTAATACTCTCCTTATGTTACTACGACGTGCATTTAAAATTTTTTTAATTATAAACGATATTTCTCTCTATTCGCGTTTCATTTGATTTTGACTTTATAAATGCTTTTGTGTATACCTGCCGAAATTTATTTGAACTTTTAGTTAGAACATCATGAGAGCGTCCAAGAGCAAAAAAGTTCGTGTTTAATTTCTGAAATGAAGAAATCTGAATTGCAACTCTGATAAATCACTACTCTTTGCTGGGGAAAACAATCAAAGAAACGGAAAATAAAGCTACAGAAGTATTACGGGGGAAATGTTTCGTCACATGTTGTGGTTTACGTTTATATTTTGAGATCCCGAGAATAATTCGCACACATCATACACCAGGAAAGCATCAAATCTCTCATCAATTGAAATATTGCTTGTAGAATATTTGGGGATTTTTCTTACACTGTAGAAGAAGATTGCTGCTAAACGATACCGTGAATTCGGAGATTATTCAAAATGAGAGGGATTATTTTCTCGGTTACTGGTAATCAAGTCACAGGAAAAAGGTCATAAATAATTTTCGGAGGCCAGTAAAAATAGGAGCATGGTCACAGAAAAAAAGTTACAATTTTCATTACCAAATGTCGTGAAAGGGTATAAGTGAGCAAACGTCATCATCGCAATAGCTTATGTTATAATTAAATGATATTGTTATAGCTATATGGAATTCAGTAAATTTTGTCAGTCGGTTATTTTTATGTGTTCATAATTAGCTGCGTTAGGTATCGATTAGGGGGTCGGTTGCGAGAAATGGATACAAAAAGGTAGATCTTTTTAAGCACACGTGTTCCAAAGAAAACAAAACCCGCTCAAACACCTGGAACAGTCATAGCGACAATGTCTTGGGTTTCACAGTGTGTGATATTTATCGACCACCTGGACAAGGGAAAAACAATCATATCATCCTCACGAAGAGGAAACTATCTATATCCTGCTTTTTTATTTGATATGTTTCACAAATATGGTGAAAAGCGACCACATGTGGAAAATGAAAAGATTTTCTTTCGCGAGGACATAGCACACCATCAAGACTGCTCACACGTCTACAATTACAATGGCCGAACTTGTCGAATTTCGCCTCAAACTGCTACCTCTTCCACCCCATTCTATCGAATCGGTCCCATGAGACTACTTTCTGTACGCAAACTCGAAGAAACGATTCGGCGGGAGGAAATTCACGAAGAATGAAGAGATCGTGGCTGAAACAAACTCCTATTCTGGAGAGTCCGAAAAATCGAACTTTTAGTAATGCTTAAATAATTTAGAAAAACGTCTAAAAAAGTGAATTGAACTAAAAAAGATTCTGTTGAGAAATAAAATGGATTTTAGTGAGGAAAGTTCTTTCATTTCAAAGTAAACCACTTATCAAATCCTCCTCGTGTATGCTTTTCATCTATAATAGAAATCCGTTTTTGTATACAACCTAATCCTTATTCATCACCTAATGAAACTGAAAATAGATAATGTATACGTAAATTACTTAATGAGTACGGTTTGAATGCCCCATGACTGCGCTAAAGCCCAGCTGGGAAACATTACAGTCAAACGCGGGATCCGTCCATTTTACTTTCACGCATTGCTACTCCTAGGAAAGATGTTTCTTCATTGATAATTACCCGTTTTATGATTTTAATATATTAAATGCGTTTTCCATCATCTTATTCTTGCATTCGTAAATTTCTGTTTCTAATTATTATTACGTTATTTGCTTATTGTAAATGAATCAAGATCATGCATGAATACCAACACTGAATGAGTTACGTTTTTAATGTCTTACGTTAACTTCTCGGTAAAGCTCTTTCTTTTTTTTAGATTAATATTTTATCGGTGAAAAAATGTGAAACATTTTGGCATAAAAAATTTCTTTCCCTTAAAATCCTTTCCCTATATCGTTCCAATCCCTTCCTATGTATTGTTAGGGTTCTGTATTCCATTGTTGTCCACGCGCACTTAACGTCGTCGTTGTTGCTAAACTATCTGTCCACTAGTAATGTGAATCACAATAATGATGATAGAAAAAGAAATCGCTACGCGTGTTCGCATCTTTCGAATAACCTCTCACATCCCATTGAATATTCTCTCCCCCTTTGGAAAAATAAGAAAGATCCAGATGATCTTGAACCTCTTCAAGATCACGCTCCCAAAGAATCCTTGCGGGAGAAGAATATAAGAAAACGATACTGGAGCGAAAGGGGGTGGAGATACCGAATCCCATCTCTTCATATCTCCCCGTTCACATATTTAAAACATAAGCATGTAACAACCCGGGCGAAAAATCACATCGAGAGAGGCAAACTCTTAGGAAAGCCCTCCCTTGTTAGAATCTCCGCGTGGAAAAGGGAGATTTTTATAAATGGAAGGAGATATATATATTTTATGCTATAAGGAAAAGGGAAGCCAAAGGGCAGCAGAAATATAAAAAGGAGGGCTGTGTTTAAGGCAAAAGGTTGAGATCCTTAAGAAAACTAAGGGGAGGGGGAAGGGAGTTCGAAAAGCAAAGCAGTCATGGAGGTGAAGCAGAGGGTGATGGAACGGAGTTATAGGGATGAGAGGCATTAAAAGGGCACCTTTATGGCTTACGAGGGGAAAAAACGTTAAAGGGCCGAGACGTTTAATGGAGAGTGGAGAACTCCTTAGCTTAAGTGGAGAAGTTCTTTTTTTCGACCATCGCCTTGTGGAGTAAGCATCGCAGAAATGATGCGTACGACTCTGCACAGACGTAGGTGCAAAGGAATTACGCGCATCGATTGGCAAGTTCGTTCTCGTAAATTTGAGTGTCTTGTTTTGTACCCATGGAGTCGTTTCTGATAGTTCCTCCCTGTTATTTCTTGGGAATCCATCAATTTCTATTTCTCGCGAAGGAAAACAACCAGTGTTCCATTTCCTCAGAGAATATTAAAAGTTTGGAGAATATTATGCAAAACAGAAGCCGCACCTTGTAGTAAAGTAAAGCATATGAAAAGAACATTCACTTTTTGTTACATACATTAAAGTTTAGCTACGTTTACATAAATCTACATAAATACTCTGCAAGCCGCCTTTCGGCGTGTAACGGAGAAAAATTCTCCCTGGCAGGGAATCGAACCCCGGCCTTCTGCGTGACAGGCGGGGATACTGACCGGTAGTATATATATTGAAATTAGCACTTATATGTCTCGAACCATGCGAAATGGAAGTATATTATATATTTTGCTTATCTGGTGCGATAATATTATGATAATTAAATCAAGAAACAAATTAGACGATTTCGTTTCAAGGACTTTGTTTTAATTTGAGTACTTCCTTTGATAACTGCTCTCCCTTTAGAAAACCTCTTGCTCGAATTATCATCTTTTGAAGACAATTTTCAACCTCTTTAATGTTTCTCTAAGATGATCATCTTCCCAGTCCCAACCTTTAATTAGATAGTGTTAGGAAAGATCCGAGCTTGAGTCTCAGTCATGTTGATATTTTTCTCTTCTAATTGCTTCTAAGTCAAACTAAAACATTATTGCTATAAGAGGTTCAAACGGTTTGAATGCGCTTCTATCATCAAAATATTAGATCGGACATTACATGAAATAATGATATAAAATTAATATTGTGTCCTTCATGAAGTGATTCTCCTTTTGACTAGGAGTAAGTCGAGCATGTAATGTTACGCGTTTGTGGAAGAAGTTCTTCGTAAGTGAGAATGAGAACGCGAGATGTCCCTGCAGCGGAGAAAGAGTTGCTAAGCGCGGAAGAAAATAAATACATTCCGCAGACTAATCGCTAAATTATCAACAATGGATAAGAGATGTTTAAAAAGATGTCTATCTATTCGGCATTAAAAGTGAAAATTTCGTTGTAATATTGTAGATAGATGTTTTAATACTGAATAATCGTAACAAAACATTTGTTTCGGATCACTCAGAGTCATCTAAGCAATGCCATGTAAAAAAGTGCAGATTCAGAAGAAAACATACGCTTTTGCTTTCACTTTAAAAACGAAATCGAGGTTTAGAAGTATATAAAGTATGATAATTTGTTCATAATATAGCCATGTAAGGAAATCAGACTTAGGGCAAAAACTGCTGCATAATAAATCTCATTATGTTTTACTAAACATTTAACTTGCAAGGCACACACGTCACACTGAGTTCATACTGAGAGCAAGTTTTCATCCGATTCAGTATTCGTTCTTTTAAGTTTACGGGCGATTAAATGGCTCATTTGGTTCACCCACTTGTTTTTCGTATTTAATGAAGCAAAGTTATAAAAAATAACGAAAGGGAGCGAAATCGGAATCCCAGAGGATGAGCAGCAACTGCGCAACGAAATGGTGACTACGGAATCGAAAATGTTTATTTATAAAATAACGGACCGTTCGATTCGTGCTCCAGTGGAGTGACAGAATTTAATTGACTAATTGCGGCTTAATCGTTGCTCACCTCAGTTGCAAACGTACAATTATTATACAAACTGTGAATTTACACTGCATGAACAATAGATTAAATCTAGCGTAAATCCGCATTCGTACTGTTAGAACTGATAGAAGCTTAGTTTTACACAAGCTTATCAATTGGCAAGGACAGACACCGATCATAAATAAGAAACGTTAAATGTAGAACAAAGTGCATACAAGAGCCTGTGGACGAGGTAATGTATTGTTTGTCTGTTAATTATAGGAGAGAATCACAAAATATTCTACCAATGACAATCTCCTGCTAACCACAGCTTTTCTTATTTACAATTAGTAACACTGCAAGTTGTGGAAAAAGCAAAATCTAAATGTAGATTAACACTCTCCAAGCCGCCTATCCGCAAGTGTTAAGGAGGGAAACATCAGCATCTTGATGATGTATGTAGTACTATGTCCTGACGAAAGAAAACCTTTTCATTTTCCACATGTGATCGCTTTTCACCATCTTTGTGAAACATATCCAATAGGAAAGCAGGGTATAGATAGTTTCCTCTTTATGGGGATAATATGATTGTTTTTCCCTTTTCCAGGTGGTCGATAAATATCACACACTATGAAACCCAAGACATTGTCGCTATGACTGTCCCAGGTGTTTGAACGGGTTTTGCTTTCTTTGGAACACGTTTAACTTGTTACCTCGAATCGTTTATGGAATGGGTGCTTTCTTAAAAGAAATTTTAACATATATTTCACTTATTTTACGCTCAAAATCATTTCGGAAAAAGTCCGCACGCAAAGGGAGTTCGCACAATACTGTCTCCGTATTCTATAAATGTACTTTCGCTGAATTTATCAAGTAATCACAACCTGTCTTCTAATCTCCTTTCTCTTAAGGACACACAACAAGCGTCCTAGAGCATTTTTGTAAACTTCTTACGTTGGATGTAATTTTTAACAATAACTTGATATTAGATGCTCATGGTGCATCAAATATTAAACCCTGATGGGATGAATTCAGTAAAAAGCTGTCCGAAAGAGTCTGAGAGCATCATTTCCGGAAATTCTCGTTTTTCTTTAAAGTTTGAACGTTCGGAGTCCATCCGGGAGATAAATCTAGTTCCTTGATAGCAATGACTTTCAATGCGCTGTTCATACTCGTTAATAGAAGACTGAGATAATGTATTCTCGGAAAGGAAACCGAGTCGAGAGTTGTTTCAAGATTATTCTTGCTCGCTAAAGAGTCGCGAACAACTTTCTTTGGCTAGTTTCACGCGGAATTTTCCCGCGAACGCAAATTTCTTCTTTCGACTCAACGGGTGTTTAATCCTGCATCTTTCAGTACTCCTGAGAAATTATGTATGCAGCCTGAAAACTCTCGACTAATCGAAAAGGCAATCTTTCCTCTGTTGATGATAAAGGTATGATTTTTCTCGATTTTTCTTTAGAGCAAAGAAGTCCATTATTTCAATCAGTTCTTCAAATTCGAAAAATGAACTTGGATGGAATTTTCCCTTATCATAAAAAAATCAACCGCAGAAAATTAAAGTGGCAGTGATGGAAGGGATTGATATTACAAGTAATTGCTATCTCTTTTATTACCTCTCTCTCAGAGATCATTCAACTGAACGTTGGGAAAATCTGCAGCTTTCACAATATCGTTTCAGAACGAAAATACCTACTTTGACGACTACATTTATTTTCTCCATAATACTATAAATGTACAAGTTTATCATGGAATTAAAACAACTAGACTTAGGCAAAAACCGCATTTAACCGCTTACGCTCACGTTTATCTCTGCGCAGATTTATTCTTACGTCATTTTAACATAATCGTTGACGCAGAAAACCTTGTATACTTAGTCAATTTTGTGTAAGGTTAAAATGCTTGATATGTACTTTATTTTAAGGTAATTACAATCGCATGCAAGGATTCTATTACCGCTTTCACCTTGGACGTAATAACCTGCAATTAATTCCTTCAGCTCCTGTATTAAGTATTTCCTTACGAGTTAGAAAATAGCTAACGATCTACGGATCACGCTAAGAAGTTTACACGCGTCTATTAATAAGGTTGAGGTTAAATAACTTAACATTTATTTAGAAATACTTCAAGATAGGCAAGGTAAAAAGGTACAATTAAATATAAAATTCATATAATTCAATGTTAGGTTTATCTTATTTAGAAAATATATTCATATAACAATTTAAGTAATCTATCTTTCTATTGGTAAAAAATTCGTAATAAGATTCTAGAGTTAATTACGAAGAGTTGTAAATGTCTAATAGGCTAATAGCGGCCAATAATAAATGCTAAACAAATGATATTTCTCCATATCGTCTGTAAGTCATTATCCGTGCAAGACGCCAAGTATAAAAAGACGCCTTGTGGCAGTCTCTCCTTCCCCCTTTGATGTTCTTTTGTCCCTCCTTCCGCTACGTGTTTTTTCTCGGCTTCCGGTCCATTCATGTTTCCCCTCCTTTTTTAAAACTCTCCCTTTTTTCTCTCCCCATCCCCCATCCGTTACGGTTTCTCCTTTTCTCCCCTCCACCCCTTCCTCGGAAAGAAGATATACATCTGGGAGCCATGGACGAATGTCACGAGCCAGTCCTCTCGCCTTTTTAACTCAGTTAGTCACACTCATTCTGGAAGTTGTCTACGTAAGCGACTTCTTTATCTTGGCCCGGGCAGCCGCGCCGTCGCTCATATAGCGATACAAAAATATGTGACAAGCGTGGATAATCTGTAGCGATGAATCCCCATTCGCCGTGTTTTGTTTTAGGGGAACGATGGTTTATGTTTCCTTTAACACGAGGCAATGCTGGAGAGAGATATCTTTTCTAAGGGAGACCTCCTCACCCCATATGAAAGCGACTATCGAGGTCGGCGGTCGTGGAAGGAAATTTATGGGAGATGCATGGAGTGGGGCTTAATTGTTGGCGCCCTCAACCGTTGAATTTATCTTTCAAAATGTCTCCAATAATTCACAATGCACAAAAAGATGCTAGAGCTGTTTGAGATATGTCCTAATCGCAGAGGAACAATAAACGCAGAATATTTTATCTATTAATGGCGGAATGCTCACTTTCGTAAAGCTCTCGTTATCTCTCTGTTTTAAGATATGGGAATGGTGTGGAAATGCTCCTTTTCTTAGTTTTTCATTTGACGAAATGGTATAAATATTTATAACTGATGTCTCAATTTCTCAATAGAAATAAACTAGAGGTATTACCTTTCCATTATTGTTTTCTTGGTGTCTAATGACAAAATAATTATATGCATATTCACATAGCAAATGCTTTATCATGATTCGTCATTTAATGAGTTGATATTTCTCACAAACACTTTTGCGACGTGCTATTATAAAAATAATTAAATAACTGACATCAAATATTGAACGGACAGTTTAATAGGAAATGAAACATTTTAAGCTATGTTTTCGTTTAGTTATGTTAGAATACATTTCAAGGTACAAATTGTCTTTCTAGTAAAAAAATAACCGTGAAAATAATGCATTGAATATTAAAACAGTCGGTTGATCTGTGATTAATTCTGTATGTTTTTGGTATCCTGTGACTTTTAGCCTGCAGCGTGATATAAATTGGTTGTTGTTTCATTGGCTAATTGCTTATCAATATGTTGATATGCCATGTTCGACACTTCACGATTTATATGTTAAGTTTTCAGAAATTGAAGCAAATGAAAAGAATATAAACATCGCTTTTCATGGCGCTAGGATATTGTTTTACAATCTAAATTCCAGACACTTAATTTGTTGAAGACTTGACAATTGACTGTTAAATTAACGTCATTTTAGGCTATTTATCGGTGTGAATTGTGTAAATGGAGCTTTTCATCGATTATTTTCTCTTCATTGGCGTTCAATATTGCATCCAAATTTACTTCAACGTAAACAAGCTATTTATGCCAAGTAAATTACAAAATAAATTAAGTTGATGCTATATGATGATGTCTATAGGTTCACTTTTGACAGTTTATTAATCTAATAAAGATGGTTCTTAACTTTTAAGGAAAGTACACCATAAATGAAATGCCTCCGAATGTGCTGTTTACTTATCGCAAGTGAGTTGCACGAAAGAAATTAATCGGAAAATGAGGAAGAGATTGAAACCATATGCCTTCGAATGGAAGAGAGAAAAACTTCCCAACTCTTACGACTATATGAGGAAACAAGAGTTATTACTTACCAAGCAATGGAAGATTTATCTCTCACGAAAGTATTACTCATAGTAATCCTTTAAAACTGCATCAGAGAGGGAAGGAAACAGTGCCGTTCACGAAATAATGGGTACTAACGTAATGAAATCTACGGAAAAAAAGCTATCACTGATGAAAGATTGTTTTGAGATAGTCATTCCTTATAAATCAGCGGGATGCACGTCCGTTGGAACGTGAAGGAAAAGAGAATTAAGGATCATATACCCACAACAACTTCCTACATTCCCAAATAAGGAGTCATGGTCTGTCGTAGATAATTTTACACCATAGACGTTTATCTATTCATACAAACGTGACCAAAGAAAGCACCTTAAGCCATGGGTAGCATTTAAATTAGCGGATGGAACTCTTTTTAATTGATTCCGCACTTAAAGATTACAGGAATAAATATTGTGGAGTATTATCAAAATAGACAGCAATACTTTTTGTTTATCCGATTCCACAGAACGTTTTTACTGTACGCAAAAGTTTTGCGGCCGGAAAACTTTATTTATTGCAAAATTATAGTCCTCTAGTATTTATAACCTATATTGGTATAGGTTTGAGTTCCAGTAACATTCATTTCCGCAACAATAATTATAAATCCGTTACAGATTATACGCCTCACATTTCTTAGTTCTAAATTTACAGGATTTTGTCATTACCTTCTTAGTATTCTTCTGAGTTCATTATAAAATATGAGAGTTATTAATTCCTTTCTTAATGGTGAGTATCGATCAGTTTAATTTTTGATACATTCATAATGCGCAAATCGTTCAAACAATTTAAGATTTAGATTTGTCATAGTCCTTGTACCACATCTTTTTCACTGATATTGTACGCTCTTTCGTTTTATTAATGAGAAATGCATGAAGTATTTATGAGAAGTACGTATCTTATTTTTATTTAAAGATGAGAGACACTCTTAAATGTGGTGCTTCATTCGCCGTTTTGATTGTATTTATTTTTCGCCGCCAATACATCAAACCAATGTTTGCAATACTGTTTGTAATGGAAACAAATTCTTCTGTGTTAAGCGTCCCCTTTAATTAGTCCAGTACCCTTAAGGGGTGATATTGTCCACTTTTTAAATCATTGCATTAAAACGGTGGACAGATAGCCCGGATGCTGTAGAATATAAATAATAATTTCACAGCACGATTTGACAAATCCAGGAAAGCGTAGGCGAGCAATGAAAATAAAACTTACTAGCATTTCACAGTCCCTTCGGATATCTTTTAAATTGAATGCTCTTTTGTCAGTTCTAGTAAAAATTTCCGATTTAAATACGTACTATCTCTTAGCGCAAAATAACTTACGAATATTAAAATACAAATTAACAGATAAACATATTCACGAATTTATACCTCTCTAGCACAATAAAGTGAAACATTTATTACATTCCCAGCTCTATTTCGAAGCAGCAGAAGTGAAACTTGGAATGGCAAGATTAGATGTATTTAAGTGCTTCACAAGTTCATAGACATGATGTAACTGTACCGTCGCATAATGAGACAATCCTAGCTAACTCCCGAAACTTCCTCGTCCTCTCTGGAATTATTTCGAAATTACTGCCTCATCGCATATTCTTCCGCAAAAACTTATCCTGTCTCTCTCATTTACAAACCTCACCGCCGCATTTTGGAGTCCAACTCACTCGTCAAAGGCAAAACTCAGAATCATCGCTCGATAAATAATTTGAAGTTCTGAGGTCGCTTTACATGAACATACCTTTCATGCATGAGCTATAATAAAATAATCGGCATGCGTAATTGGATAAAAGCGGAATTCTAAATCGCAGATACATGCTTTTAGAGTGAAATCATTATTTACGCCCCGAGATGGGCTTCGGCAATACTATCTCATGTTCACTAAACCGTTTAATAATGCGCAGGAATATTTCATTCTCAGCTGTAGACGTTGTTATCACAATAATTGAGACATTTTTCCGGCAAGCCGATAAGTTAGTTAGTTTTGCCATTTATGTGAACAAGTTTGAATTCATTGCGTTAAAACGATAATCACCTCAAAGTACAGTAGGTCATAATGATATAATACAATAGCGAAATGCACGCATTCATGTACTCAAGTTGGATTAGCCCCGAAAAAAATTTCATCAATGTTAACATGTTATTTTTTTAGCTCAATTGAATTGGAAATGATTTAATTATGTGTATTAAACATCTGCAAGTATTCCTTCCTTGTAATAATAAAAATGCAGTGATAATTAATTTTTAAGACTACAATTAGCTGACCATTTCCCGCACGATTTGAAAGTATTTATGTTTTCTATTGAACGGGATTTGTTAAATATACATTCATACATAACTATACATATACTATAATTTTTTAACTTAAACTAGGGGTGTGATACAGCCTGTCCGAGTCGATTCGCGCGAATCCGCAGAGTTCGCCAAACAAGTTCCTATCTATACTAATCTATCTAATACGATAGCAGAACTTGGTGCGTACAAGTAATACAATCCGCTCATCATACACAGAACATTGTTAAAATGTTTTAACTACTTCGTTCTTACTTAGCCTTAAATTTTTGTAAATAAATTTTTAAATTGGAAGTATAAGGAAAAATCAATACTGCATTGCGTGGTTGCATAGCCCCTAGGGATAAGAACCAGTTATTAATATCGTTTATTGTTTTAAAGACAAACACCTAAAATTTGAGTATGGTGCGTTAACTTACAAATAAAGATAACTGATTCCGGTATCTACTTACCCGAAAAACAATTCTGCATCAGGTGAAAATGCGTGGGTGAAACTTAAGGTGAAAAAATATTACACGTCTTTATTAGCTTTTAGTAATAGCCAGGAGCAAATATGATTTTCCTAAGTAAATTTTCAGCGTTAAATCCTCCCGAATCCGAAAAGTAGCGAGAAAGTCTTGGCTCTCTGGCTGGTATCTTAGCAGCGATATAACTTCAGGTGTAGCACGATAGGTAAAATACAATGTACACATACATATATCTATAGGAATTATAATATCACTGTCGATAATTTCTTCAACATTAAATCGGACTCTATCAAACTTTAATTTGGTTTTGGAACACACGCTTAAATAGTGATATAAACTTTTTCTTTATCAACACACTGATTTGTATGAATTTGAAGCCTACGAAATGGTCTTAATTTTTTGCGCTACATCTTTGTCATACATGCTGTTTTTTCAGCTATGTTCCGTCTTTATTCTTTAAAAATGTTCTCTTTAACTCTACTAAAGATTAAATGTTTTCAAAGATAGCGCAAGCCTTTAGTTTTCAAAGTACTTTGTTACAACGGAAGACAGATTTCTGAAGAATAGTTTATTTTAACGGAAGACAAAAAATACTATTTAACTGGGCTTCTAAAAATGGAATGTCCTTAAAAAATATCATCCGTTTAAATAACCTAAGTAATTCTTTACAGGGAGATCAACTTTGTAAATAATAAAATAATATCCGATTATAGGCGCCTGTTAAAAAGGGCTCAAATTTTAGGCATACTTTAAGTTTGTTGACCTATTTTTAGCCATTAATTAAGAGACAAAATTTTTCATCATATGTTGAAGTTTTAAAAAATTGTAAATGTAATATTACATTCATAGAAATTGACAATTTCTGCACATTAGTTGCTTACTGCATAAATGTATGAGCGAGATAATTCATATTTTATTACTCACATTTGATTGATCTTCCTCTGTTTTTTCAATTTTTAAACAACGCGTGCATATAAAAGCGTTCCTATTGTTAAGAGAAACATGTAAGAGTGAGAATGGACACGCCTTTTCATTAAAAGTGTAATAATTTCTTCATAATTTTTTGTATGGAATGTTCATATTGAATATTTGTTGGCTTTAATATTCAGTTTTTGTGTGAATCTCAAACTTAAACGCTGCTTACTGATGGATCGATATTATTTAAACTCATTTCGCAATGAAAGCCTAGGGAGAGGTCACTCTAAAAATGCATCTTGCATGAATTGCATTTTGATCGATTCATTCTCCTCATTTTCCGCGCACTAATTCATTTCCGTCCTTCCATTGTTTAAACCTTCCATAAGATAAGACTCGACCTCTTTTTCGTCAACCTGATGACTCTAAGAATCTCAAGTGGGACAGCCCGACCTCTGCTTTAATTACCTCCATATCGCCATCTTGGATTGGTTTGGCAGAGGCCATTAAGGAAAAGGCTGGAGAGACAAGGAAGAGAGAGGGAAAACCATAAGCCACTGTTTGATTATACGTCCATCCGTAGGGACAAATATTGACTCGACGGCGTTAGAAAACATGGCACCACCCGCATCTATCCCTCGTAATTTTTTTCTCCCGAAATAAAATACATAAATATCTCTTTACAATCCAGCCCATCATCTCCCGTGATCCCTTACCTTTCAAAATGGAAAGAACGGAGGAAAGTTTTGCAGCTTCTTCGCTGGACCAATGGACCAGCTCCTTTCTTAGATCTCCCATTTTAAGCGCCAGGGGGCGCCTCTCCTTGTTTTCCTTCCCTCCCTTCTCCATTTTCAATCTCTCGTGCCCAAATAGACTTGGGATATTTTTTCATAGCGGAGACACTCGTTCTTCCTTGCCCCAGATTCCCGGCTTTCCTTATCTTTCATTTTTCCTTCTCTAGCATCCATTATACTCCGCTCATCTTTCGCAAAGATCGCCGTAGCTCTCGAAGATAGCGTCCGTAAACCACTCCGACGCACACGCAAGCTCATTGCGATCCTTCTGAGGACAGTACCCCGTGCTAACAATAAGCATACTCTTACATATATGCGTGTCAGTCGCGTACGAAGTAGTGCAATAATCTCAGTCAACTTTGCCTCTAAAGATCATCACAAGAATGGTGACGAAAATAAAGTTCAAATTAGAAAAGTCATTAAAGGAGGCAGGATGTTGGCTAATGAAAAGGTCTTTGACTTAGGACAGGCTCTTGCTTAAATATTTTTGAATAAAAATTTGAATTGGTAGATGTGGAAATTTGAAATTTTTCTCTCTCACCCAAGAGTTTTTATTTATTTATTTACAATGTCAAGTTACAAGTGGACAACTATCCGGTGGCAACTCATAAATTATATATAGAAAATATAAAATCAGATAATTATACATATTCAGTCAACAGAGTCCGATTTACAACCCTTACTACAATATAAAATTATCAGTCACCCATAGTACAAACATAAATATGTATGTTATTATAGAAAATATAAAATCAGATAATTTTTAACTCTATTTCTTTCGTGGTATGATACCGATGGCCTGATGATGCATGGAAACTATGGTTGTGAATGTATTTTGTGGTTGTGTATAAAATAAAATATTATATCTATTATTCTTTTTATTTTTTATAATGATCCTCCACCAAGTGAAGGCCGAAACCATCAACGCTATTTCTGGTAAAAGCTTTAAAACATTATAAAAAGTTAGAAGCAAACCAGTCAAATTAAGCTCAAGCTTTTCTACTCTGCGAAGCTTCCAATGGATTTCTTTTGTGCTTGCTTTCTCCGAATTATCCCAGGCGTAAAAATAGCGAGAAATGTCTTAATTGACGGCTCGACGTGAAACCATCGTTGAGATAAATTCGTTAAACCCGTCTCAAATCTGTTAGAGCAACAGCTCAGCCAGCGGAACTTATTTTTTCATTCGTATCCTCTTCTGGAAGCTTGCGGAAGAAACAATTCAGGATATGATTTCGTCGGAAAAGTTTTGAGATGTCAATAAGGCAAAGGAAGGGGATTTCGTTGGAAAGGTGAATGACGTTCATCTAACGACGTATTTCTCTTTCCTATAAATAAGAAGCTTTTAACAAGACGCGTGACTGCTTGTTTTTAACGCCTTTTGCCGATACAATGGCTTATCTGTCTATCTGTCCATCTGTCATTTTGAGGACGGCGTAGCAGGGGACTTCTGAAATTCCGTATTCTAAATATATGTCAAAGCGGTCCAGATAAAAATCCAGAAGGAAATATATTTATATGTCAAACACTTTTCATCTTTAGGAAATCTCGAGTTCTCATTATAAGTCGCCGGAACTCGTTAGATAATGCCGGGAGAATTATTCCTTCAATGGAAATTTTGTCTTATTAAAGGTTCTTCCAATATTTTATATAAAACGTAACTAGAATAGATTTATGTATATCGTACTTAATCGATGTTTACTTGAGATAATATTCCACTGATTTTAACTGTCTTACGTACATAGGTCTTTAAAGAAAATGCAAATCAATTAAATTAAATTTACATTCAATTACAAATGTAACTCTTTTCATCACCTAAGGTAACTAAAGTTTAAATCTAATCGTAGTTATGCTGGAATTGAACTTTAATAATTTACTCTTGAAAGTATTTAAGAGTTGAAACAACGGAAAAGGAGGATAGAGATGCCTTCACTCCAAATCAAATTATCAGCATTATTAAATATAGTTGAGCGATGAATAACCATTTTCTCTAGACTTAAGTTACCTGGCGCTTTGAATGATCAGAACTTGCATTATTGAATATTATAATTAATTCAGTGATTTTAACATTGAACAAATCGCAATGTCAGTCAATTTGTCAATACATTCACGTCCTCCTTTTTTCATAAATTATACCATTCCTTTGGGTTAGTTCTCGCGGTTTAATTACAGTACAGTAAGGACAGAGTCGCGTACAGCATATGAATAATATTAAACAAACCATAGTTTGTATTGAAGTCTTACTAGTTGCCCCAAACGAAAATTTCGCCCAACTAAAGTAAATTATTTATACGCAAATTTGTTTTGTTTTTGGTATGTTATAGCGTAGTGATTGGTGTGTTTGTTGTAATATATTTGAGTGAGGAAATACGTTTTTCGGAGATTAAGATTGTTCCTTTCGATATACCTCGTTTTCATTGATAGATATCGAAGTCTACAAATCCAAGAACGAAACTCTATGGGCAAATTCACATTTTAACTCTATATTTCGACAAAATGGTGACTTTTAATTTGTTGGTCTATTGTTAGCAGGAGGCGAAAAACTTTTTCTTTAAAACAATGTGCCATTTATATTTTTTGATGGACTGTGAAGTGAAAAAAGCGCTGGTCACCGAAAACGGATGTTTAGAAATAATGTATAAAGATTAATGGAGTATATGCCAAGATATCATACAATTTTTGACGAAACGATAGAGATAAAAGTTCAACATAACAAATTTCACTCTTACGACTCCAATAAATGTAAGCTCCTGAAAAATACACGAAGAGAGACTAACTTTCATTCCTCGTTCCAATGTAAAGTGATTTTAAACGCAGATTTTCCATCCTGAATGGGAGCAGCTCAATGTTTTACCAGCGATCGAGAACGACAATCGAGAATCTACGCTGCATAATTATTTACGTTTCCACACAGCAGAGCGCGCGCTCATCCGAGTGACAGAACGTTCAACTATAATCCTTTTTCGCCGCTTGTAAAAAAGCGAGGAACTTAGCGGAGTCCATCAACCGAGGGAATCCCGACTTGATTGCTCAATCAGCGACGCTCAAGCACCGACGTACAAACATGCACCGAGTCCTCATAGAGGGCGGGGAAAAAATATCCTCAAGCACCTCGAATTTCCAATCTTCGGGAAGGCGTCAAAATAGTCATTAAAACACGACAAACCCACTTTCGCTCAGCGCCATCGTTGAGCGAGCGGTTGAGGGAAAAATCGTGTTGAGCGGCGGCGAAAACAATTAAAAACCACCTCTTTCCCGAATCACTCCACAATTACGTACGTTTTTACATTTCCTCTCTTTCCCCCAATTCCATATTCCATTTTCTGTTACTTGATTTTCCTCTCCGCTCACCTTTGGCTTCTTTATCTCTCCATCGTTTGCTACATTTATTTCCTCTTTTAAATTTGAATAGTTTTCTCCTTAGTTTTTTTTATCTCGTTCCCATTTTGACGCGCTCATTTTTCCTATGGCTCTTATTTTGTCGACGTTATACATTTTAATTTTTTATATTCCACTTTTCTTCCTCCTAGCATTTGTTCCTATCCAGTTGTGTCGCCAATTTATCTCGTATTCTTCCCACCCACCATGTTTTCCGCATACTCATCGTGCTTAGTTTCGACGATTCCCTTTAATTAATTGCCCTACAGTCTTTCTTTATTTTTTTCCTGTATGTTTATAGCTTCGATCTATACCTCTTTCTTAACCTTTTAAAAGTGACCAAGTCTACATCTCAGCGCTTTTTTTTCTAACATACTTTGCATTTTTTTCTCTCAAATGATTTTCTGTTTTCAGTCCTACCGTCTCATCTTGTTTTCCCCCTTATTGAACAATTAATTTTTATTCTCTTCCATGTTAGAGGCTGCGGTATCCCTTGTTTACTGAATTATATGTCTTGTTTTTACCGTTTCTTTCCTTTCTATTTGCCCCTCATTCTAAATTTATTACCTCATTATTTTCCATTTATTATCTTGTTTGGTTTACTATCGTTCTTAAGTATTTATCTCCGCAGCTTTTTACTGACTTCTTTGACGATTTTTTGCACTTTATTCTTGTTGTTGTTTGCAAATCTTTGGTTCCCTAGAATTCCCTACTGTTTTTTTATCTCACAGTATTCTTCTTGAATATTTTCCGTTTGTTACCTCCCGAAAATACATCTGCTAATATCATTCTATTTTGCCCTATTAGTTTCTAAAAATATCTAACATTTCATTTATCATGAAATCTAAGTTAGGTAATATTTGGCATTGATAATATAATTAACACGTCGTATTTGATACTGTCAAGATTCTGTAAACTTTTACATGGATATTTTATTTGTCAACTTTGGAGTATTCAGGCGTAAATGTCATTTATTTTATCATCCATCCGTGCGCATTTTTATGTTAAGTTTCCTTTTTTCTATTCTTTTCTCCCTCTCACTCTCCATGTAAATCAACCTGTTGTTTCCTTTCCTATCTGTTTCACGAGATTTTCATACTCCTCACTCATCTCGTTGCAAATACATTTTCTCTAATATAGTAACGCCATTTTAACCCTTCACCTTTTCTTTTCCTTATTACTTTTTCAATCACATTCTTCCCATGTATTTTTAAAATTACTCTTTCTAAGAAATTCATTTTATTAATTAAATCTTCATTTCAGAGGGGACCTCAAAGGCTCTATATTGGTCGCTATTTCTTTGTCTTTCATCGCATGTCTCTGCACGATTTTTCGTTTCCGCATGTCTCGATTAATGGAATAATACTCATTAACCTTTTAATATAAGGCATAGAAAGATCTTTCATTCATTCAAGTAATGATTACAATATGAAAGCTAGTGAAGTGTGAGTCATGCTGAATAATTGTATTCATCCTGGTTATTCATATTAATTATTGCTATTTATGGGAATTTTCAACTGATAGCTAATGCCAGAAAATATCTTTTTGATTAGTTTCTTTACTGAAAGATCCTGCCAATACCCAGAAAATACAGAGATAGTAATCCAAGTTGAGATCTCTTAATTCCGGAACCTATCGCCTTATCAAAAGGTCCTTCCCCTTCTTTTTCGCATAGTGTGCATTCAAATTCTCATCCTAACCATTTTTTCGTTAATCAACAACGATGGAACAAAAGAGTATCGCCCAGTGGAACGGAAAATAGGAACCTGGGAAAGAACCTTCGCTTCATCTCTCTCCGTTTTTTCTTATTATTTTCAGCGAGGGAAAGTCCATGAAGTGTCCATTAGGGGCAGGATGCGGATTTTTAAAAGGGCGGAAATGAAAGTGGAATTCGATAAATTCCCTCGTTACGAGTGTCGGTTTGTTAGTGCGTTCCGGAAGAAGAGGAAATGAGAAGGTGGGAGCCAAGGCGAGGGCTAATGGCCGACTGGCTTTGACACAGGTAACCCCCGATTAAACGTTTCCTTTCTTCGAGCACCTCGAGAACACGGGTGCCCAGATTTCTATTATAGCTGCATTGAGGCGACAATTTTTTATAGTGAACATCGTTGTACTGTTCCGCTCAACAAATAAAAAACCCTTAAAAAAATTATTAACAATTGTGCAAAGTCATTGAAATTCTAAGTCTCATTGTAGAATTTTGATGCTGTTGTAATGGCATAGTATTGTATGTTAAATTACTTTATATGACGTGCTGAATTTTCAAAAGCCTGCTACCTAACTATCTGCCTAGTTGTAGTCATGAAATATATATATAAATCAACTGAACGGACCCAACCAAACTGAAAGTGCACATTGTCAAATCAAACTAGGTTATTATATTAATTAGGTAATATAATTTATGAATCTAATTGAAAAATATAATTTATTAATACAATTTAGGAAAAATTTACGGATATAATCTATCAATAAAAAAGTAATATGACTTATTTAAATATATCAGTGATATAAATTTGCAGGTAATGGACTGCTTACAATTAATTTGGTTTCGTTTGCGAGATTTCCTTAATGATCACCGTTGCGCTGTCCTATTGTTGTTGTCATAATTCGTTTTTTTCGTAATTAGAAACCTACTGATAACGAATGTTAAATATTATTTGATAATTTATACCTCTTCAAATAATACGAATTTAACGGAGAAAGATTTCTTCGTAAGAATTTTTTTTTCACAAAATAACAAAATTGGCATATAGTAATAGAATTATTACGATGTTTCGTGACTCTTTCCCGATGTAGTGTGTGTTAGCTTCAATTAGTGTTTCGTGAATGCAAAAAGTTTACAATGTTCTTCAATAATGCATTCTAGATCTCTTGTCAAAGGTACGTATGTAATGATACAACTCACTTCTAAAATAATCACACATAAAAATGCTCTTTCCGTTATAACACGCGTAGCGGGAATATAATCAGTTAGTAAAACAATGTAATCCAAAAATTCTACGAATTACAGATGAAAATAGGGATTATTAAGGAAGAAATGCAATGATAATTTGAAGACGAAAACTGTGACTTTTAATAATGGGGCGCTGTTTATTTGAATATAAGGCTTCGAAAGTCTTATATTTTGACTTAATAATATTTCCTCACGTGCATCTGTAAGTATTATTATACACGCTTCGATGATAGGTGGTTATATTAAGAAAAATTTCCCCTAATCATTGCGCTTCCAGCAAGCACTGTATTCAACACAGAGAACGTCTATTTTTTTATCGTTACTCTGACTCATCGACAAAAAGAATCGAATACGCGGGTTACCCCCGAGTAATAATGTTATCGGAACATTCACGTGGAAACATTATTCGCTATATAATCCAATGGAATTTCTTTTTAGTACGGAGTTGCGTTTATTAGTACGTATTTGGAAAACCCAAATCCAATCAAGATTGACCAAAGGGCTGGGAATCGAATGCGATTTGGGCGGTGAGCAGTAAAGAAATCCTGCGGTTTCCAAACAGATATGAACAGCAAACACGTGATTTGTGGAAACAAATTGGCCCGCCACTTTATATACGAAGGAATATTAAAAATTTTCCTTTTTGCTCGATGGAGTCCACAGACAGGTTTTTAAATGCATGCACGCTGCAGATAGAGTTTATGAGTTTTTCCGGGAAAATTAATAATTTTACTTACGTACAAAATTGGATGCAGGGACATTATGGCTTCCGCAACTGTGCGCATAAGCAAGTTAAAATTACGTAAAAAATATTCAAATTGCTCGAATTCATACGAGTGGAACATTTCAGATGTGCTGGATGCATTCGTGCTCATATTTTTGATGTATTTAAACGCGTTAAAATTTCATGTCTTCGGCGTAAATTGAGCTACCCACGCTCCCGAAATGAAAATTTATTAATAATAATTGCTGAATCACTGAAATTATATTAATGATCGGACTTCCTCTCGAGTTTTTTCCTACCAATTTCACATCGGTTACCTCAATTTGTTTACATTTATTATATTTATTTACGTTAACTAAACAATGGGCGGTGAGTCTATGCCATAAGTGGCACGCTAAGGAGTTATTTTGGCACACTGAATACTGACCCCATCCGTAGTGTTTATTCTTCTATCGAAATACTCGAAATTTAATAGAAATTTATCTCGTTACTTTAATATTTTTTCATCATTGAAAACACTTAAATCTCATTATGGACAAAATTCACTGTTTTAGACTCAAATTTGTGTTAGTCCTCTACTGTAAGAGGCGTTTCAATAAAACACATTTCTTAATTCATATCGCATTATAACACGCCGATTGAGACCCTGCGTTGGTGCAACGGCGACGGCGCAGAGGAGAAGACGGACATCAGGAGAATTTCAACTAAGAAATATAGCGGAGTAGACGATCGCATTATAGGACCATCAGCCCTGTGTAAAAAGTAAAAGATTTGTTTCATTTCCATCTTCTCACCCTTGGGCCATTAACTTTGATAAAGTGTGCATCTCTGTCAATGATTCGGAATTTTAGTCTTGCTTTTCTTTAAATATGTTACTCTTCCTTTAAAGAGTTCTCCATCTCTGATCTGAATCGAATCTTTCCAATATATTCATCTCTTCTCTGAAATCTGCATTCAAATATCTAAAACTAATCCAATTATATTATCTTCAATTATACCCTTTTCATCTACAGTTAACTTTCTGGTTTTCCAGATACCTTCACTGGTTATCAATTGTCTCAACACTTACGCTTGTAACATAAATTAGCTTAATGATCAGTCAAATTCAGACAAAAAGGAATAGTGCGACTCAAATAATCGCGCACCACAGTTGAATTTCTCTTGAGCCATGTCTCGGAGAAGACGCTCCATAAATCTTTCTAAAATTTCAGTTTATTGATAAATGATGTTGAAAGTTAAAACGCATCACGCTTTTACAAAGGTAGATAAAAATGGAGTGTACTATTGAATAGAAGGGGAACCTTATCTTATTTAATTTGGTCTCTTATTCCAAAGGAAAATTCAGCATCACCGATTCCTGAATTACAGGTGAGTACTCAGTTTCTCTCTTAAGCACATAAATTTGTATCACCGTTGTATCCTCGGTTGGGACCCTGTGACGCCATGAATAATATTAATACGTACGAAAAATTAAATAAAAAATCTGGAAATTGATGAATAAAGAATATTTTTTTCAGGATTTACGACAGCATGAAATGATACGAGCAAATGTAAAATATTACGAGATGAATATGACATCATTGTGAATAGAAAAGTCATTTTTAATAGGACGAGACAGCTCATTCAGGGCTGATAAGGAGTCTCCCCACAGGATATGTATACTCGTCATAGCAATGGAAAGGGTAAAAGATGCGCGAAGGATACTCGTATCTATCCTTATCTCTAACGTTAATCTGCGAGCTCCAGAATAGTTCTCATTTCGCGTACTGCTATAGTTTATCTCAGCCAATCTTTCTCTCCGCTTTTCAGTCTCTATTCATTTCGACCGGAGAAAAGTCCCACTTCCTCGTCATTCACCTCAGAGTAAGACCAGAAATTTTCAGATAACTCTTGTTTCGGCTGTCAAAAAGTTTCGCATTCCCAAAACATGAACAGCCGCAGGCTTTTTGGTGCTTGGATGCCTGGGAAAGAACAAGTGCCATTGGTTTCCTCCTCTTCATGCATTTTTTTCATCTTTCATTTCGAATTATCTCATTTTATGAAGGAACCGAACCCATGCTATGGAGAAAAAATACAAAAGTATGATCATTCTTTGAAACATCTCCACTGCTTCCCCAATTTTCTGCTGAATAACTGCCAAGTTTTTGGATTGACACTATGGAGACGACCATAAACAGTTCGAATCGCAAGTGAAGCGAAAAACAAACCGATAAGGATGTGGAACGCAACTCTTATCTAGCAACGTATGACGTATATTTACAAAGCTATCTGATAGAAATGCAAGAAAGTTTAGAATTTTACAGCAATAGGTCTCTTTGTTCCACAGTAATTACTTAACCATATATTAATATGTATTACTCTATTTTCATATTCTTTATCTTAATATTTCATAAGGTTATTTTTTGCATTTCTATTCTCCAATTCTAACTTTTAATTTTAAAAACTTTAAATTAAAAATAAAATTTATAAATATTTTATATTTTGTCGTGTACCTTACTTCATCCACACAATATGAGATATTATAGTTTTTTAAATTCGTCGCTTTATTTCTAATTTCCTCAATGTTCAACAGTTTTGTAATACTTTCCAAATTTTTAACTTCATTACGAAGAATCTGCTACACTTAACCTTTATATATCATACCTTTTGTACTTAAAAATACAACATTTATCAGCTTACTGCAAACAGAAACAATATACCTTATAAAATACTCTTGTTAATTTTATTTAAGATTTATATAAACTAAAATTGCACGAAGCTTCGTTATATTCATTCTGAATGAGTGTAATATAAAACATATGGCAATTCTTCTGATCTTGCCGGAAAAAAACGCGGTTATACTAAAAAACTCGGAGTGAAATGCAGTCTTCAAAGTTCTATTAGGTAACTCATCCTTGAACATCTATGAAAAAAGATAATGTGGGAAGGATGAATTTTTCCAATTGCCTAAATTTGAAAAACAGCTCAGGTAAGCAAGTATCTAAAATATATCTCACAAGGGTTGAAGATTTTCAGTTTTACTGTTACCCAAAAACATCCATTGACAGAACTTGTTTCGCATTCAAGAGTAATCTCAACATTCAAAAGGGTCTAGAGGTCTGAAATTTTCCGTGTACGTTTTTCTATCTTTTTTACTTAAATAAAGATGTATTCGATTTCTATCATACATAACTTTTGTGTTAATTATTTAATTTTATTTTATTTCATATGTCCTTCGAATTTTCCGCATAGACTATTTCTAAGTGAAAATAAATCCTTAATCTCTATGAATATTTATACGAGGATTACTAAATTTTGTCCCCCCAAGAAAGAGCATATACTAAGTCCATTCGCATTTCCACAGGAAAATTCTATCTACACGGAATGTTTCATTGACAATTCTTAGAAGGGTGGACTAAAGAATTTCGTTAAATTAAAACAAGCTACGGTATTAGTAAACTTCGCCTCCCTCCCACCCACGAGATACACTTATTACTTACTTCGATTGCTTCTCGATTAGTTTCCTCAAAGCCTCACACTTCGAGGCCGTTTTAATTAGTGCCGAGAAATAAAACTCCTTCTCCCTCCTCTTTCCTTAGGGCCTCTTTACCCTGATCCCAAATTAAAATTAAGGATTCCTTCGAAAAGAATTTCTATAGCTTCTTTTCGCCTCTCGCACACAAGTTTTAAATCTACTTCTATCAACTCCCAACCCTTCCTCCGACACCCTCCCTGGTGGCGCGAAAAAAAAGTTAAGTCGACCTTCTCTCTCTCTCTTTCGCTCCCGTTTAATTGATTTTAACGGTTTCGGGGAAAAGTGGCTTAGCGCTTAGCTGTTCCGTATTTCGCTCTTTCTTCGTAATTACATTCCTATCCACGTTGCTCCCTCCACTTGTATCAGCCATTCTTCTTTCCGTCTCTTTCAGTTCAATTTGTCCATTCCGACTCTGTACTCTACTGTTCCTTTCCCCATCTGGATTTGTGCGAAAAATACACTTCAGTTTCATCCAAGCCAATTTATGCACTGATGTTATCTTTCTGCAATTTGATTACCGTTAGGTGATAGCTTAAGCTCCTCTTATGTTTTAACGAATCTACCATTTTCCTTTGCAGTTTTTCACAAGAAAATATACAAAGCTGGCCAATCATCGATAGGGAAAAAATATATAACCTTAGGGGCCGGGCATCGAACAGGGAACCAAGACCACAAAGTTAACGTCTTATTTGTGCCTTTCAAGGGAACTAAATATAAATATAAGACGCTTAAATGTAATACTAGTTAACTAAAGAAAGTTTTGATGCCACATTCCAGATACAAGAAAGTCATTACATCGTTATGGGGAAGTTTATAATTAGTTAGATTAATTACAGATAAATGTTCATATCAGCTAAACTATTCACGATATGAATGTCTTCTTATGATAGAATATATATTTGTTTTGTAATCTTGAAAATGCATTTTGAAATTAAAGAGTTTAAATTGAAGATGCATTTTGATATTAAAGGAATGTACCAGTGGAGACAGATCGTTCTCTGTGGTGCTCCCTTACCACTATTGTTACAAATGTCATCATTCTTCCCTAATTATCTATCATATTATATGGTCAAATTTGTTTCATTGTAGACGGAAAGAGGAAAAAATGATGTAACAAGAAAGCTTTTTTTCGGAAAGGTGATCTTTCTTTAATATATGATGAGAAGACATGTATTATCGCATAACAATACTTCGCGGAATTTCTAGATATTCCATCTTAAACTGTGGCAAATAAAGCAAACTTAAGTAGTACCCTCTTCTTTTTAAGCTGTTTCCTTTAAGCTCCCTTATAAATACTAAAGAGCCAAAAACACTTTCCTTTTCTTTCCTTTTCCAACGTGTAAGAAATACTAAGTTATCTCAACCCGTAATGTTGAGTTAGTAATACTATTTTACCCAGCTTAGAACGAGGATTTCTATCGTTTCCCTAAAAAGTGTCTTAACCGTGTTTCCCTATAGTTGCAAAGGCTTACATAGGAGAATAGGATAGGCTACGGTAGAGAGGATTCAATCCTTCAGTGAAAAGGTTGATGATAGAGGAAGGTCTATAAGGAGAATAACAGGAAATCGGTTTTTATTTCAAAACCGGTTAATGAAGAAAATAGAGGATTTTTTTGCTTCTGTTTTCTTAAATGCATTTTTTTACAGTAAGAACTTCATGGTGATTAATATTCACTCCTTTTCCGCAGTTCTCTACTTTACTTCAATGACTTTAAGTGCTTTAGGTCAAGCTAAAACCTAAGAATGCACAACCTTAAACGCTTCCTCACCACTACTTCATAGTTGTAGTGTTATAGTTCTTGTCAGGAATCTGTGTAAATTTACATCCTTAGACGTAATTATTCCTTCAGTCATATACAAGTATATTCCTTCGCCGTCAATCTTTCATTGTAGTCATAGGTAATTAGTAAGAATTAAATAAAGATGCTTATTTAATACCTAATGTTACAATTAGCAGCGACATCAAATAAATCTAACCAATGAAACATTCATAATCTCAATAGAAGAAGCTTTGGAATTCATAAGGAAAACACCAGGTTAGTGGGAAATAAATTCCCTCGAGGGTACGTTCCTCGCTTAAAAATATTGGACACGTGTCCGACCGTTCAGCTCAACGGGCTTTTGTTGGTGAAAAATAAGCAACTGATTATAAGAGTGATGTTAATTCACGTGTAATGCGTGGTTGCCTATTGATTTGGAGATTTTTCACTTGGAATAATATTTTCTTCCATCATTTCTACTAATAAATTATCTTTTCGCGGTGATAATTTCATCTTATTACCTTCCTAAAATTCTTTAGCTTTTAGTAGGTTGTAGTTCTTTCTAATAATATACATAACGTCCCACATTGAGCTAATATCGATTTGGCTGGTCAAAAGAAGTTCTTTTGAGTGTGGGTCATGATACTTCGCATATAAATTCGATGAAACTTGATTTTAAAGATTCCGTTGTTTGGTATTCGTTATTTGAACGCGTTAAAATGACTTATATTTTATAAAACTATGAATTATGACAGACTAGGTAAAATCATAAAAAGTACGCTGTGAAACTAATTTTAAGTCATGTAATTTGTTTGATTTAAAAATAAAAATTGCATATCACTTTTTACGTATGTACGCTAATAACCAAAACTAGGTTACTGGTAAAAATGATTGGACGATATTATACATAATTTAATATTATTCTCATGGAAATTTCAAAACACATTTAGCGAATGACGATAGTAAGGAAAAGACAAAGTAAAATTAAAACAAGGTAAAAGCAAAACAGCTGTGTGGAAATTTTACAAGGTAGAAACAGAAAAAGCAAATCTTGCTTCGAATCGGACATTAATGAATTTAATTGAAATTAGACCCAAAAAACCGGTATGAACCTTACACTTTTACGAGTAGCAAACTTTTGCATCCATAAATATTAATTTGCGGACTCTCTGCTGCATATTTAGCATGTTGCAAATGATAATTCAGTGATACTAGGATAAAACCCAAAGCCTGGTTAATGGACAGACAGGTGGAGAGTCTAGTATAATAATAAATATAGTGTCTACCTTGTATGTTTACGAAAATGTGAAGGAACTTGAATTGCAGGGTAGAGGCGAAGGTCAGAGAAAATATGGCTATTTCAAATGCTAGTATCTTAACGGTGAAAGCAACTACCTAACCTTGGAATATTACTGAAGTCGTTTTCTTAAATTATCTATGTACGCTTCACTCTCCTCCCATTCTCATTGAGAGCAAACAAAGGCGAAAAGGAAAGTGCCCCGTGGTTAAGAGCAAGTGAATAAGAGGAAAAGTGACTGGAAGGAAAAACCAAAAGTTATCAAAAAGAAACGAAAGGAAAGCCAAAATTACCCCGAAACGCTTGTCGCGTGTTAAAAACCAAGGTGGGTAAACCCTAAAAAGGGAGATATATTTCCCTATATTACTGTCTTGTATAAAGTTATACATTTAAAAATTGCTATCTTTATCCATCTCATGTCTTTATTTTCCATAAGATTATCGACAGAAGAAAACAGGTATTTGGTATTGGTAGAGAATTTCGTTTTTCAAATGATTTCATTTAGAAATAAAAGTCGTGTTAAATCAGGGGAGGATCAGTTAGTGTGAGAAATTTAAGCAAAACCTGATTCATAACGTCGAGTGGTATTTAGATTAAAAGATTAAAACCAAGATATGGATATAATATACCGTTCTTTTCCATTTTATTAGATTGAAGTATTATTTCTACATCAGATGCTCCGAAGTAGCCGAATTTCGTATTCAGCGAGCTATTTTAGTCCCTTAAATAGTTTTATTTTAAATAATTGTTAAAGGAGAGGTTCATTCGTAAGTAGGTTGATATTCATTACATCCATTTGAAGGCTGAACTCAAAAAAGTTTATCATTTTACTAATATTAAAATATCATGAAAATGATGAAAATTAATTAAACTTCTATTAATATTTATCTTTTATTAAAACCCCACGATTAATATCGTTTCTTGCTCTAGAAGAAGTCATTAAAATGTAGCGAATTAAAGTAAATAAATAATTGGGGACTATTTCCTCCTTATCAGGAAATTATATTTAGGTTATCTGTCCTCCCGCGTGAATTGTTCCGCTTTCTATGAATTAATATGCTTTGAAAACTTAAGCAGACAGAAGAGACCAATGTAAATCTTCACTTTGCTCGGTTTCACTAGAGCCCGTATGGTGTTCCACCTTATCCACCTTACTCAGATATTCTGAATTTAATATAAGGTACGCAATAAAGTTTATTAATCGCTAAAATAATCATCATTAATTTTGGTAGGATCAGTTAGAATGGGAAATGTGTGCAGGTCCTGATACATATCTTGCAGCGTTATTCTAGACCAAAAGAATTGTACTAAAATATTGATAAATGCTACCGATTTTTCATTCATTCCTATACTCAAATATAGTGAATGTTTAGATTGCTTTCGAATATTGATCGCTACAACTGATACTCACCACTTGCTCTCCGGATATCCTTGATCTCTGCACTGCACTCCCAGGAGTACAGCAGGCCGGTGTGGGATCTCACAATACTCCCAAGGAATGAGGAGTCGAAAAGGAAGGAAGTCATAATCTGGAAAATAGAATCAAAAAATTAATTCATTGGTGAATAGTGATTATAATCTGGGCTGATACCATATTGTAATTATAAAATTTATATGCGTAAGAGCAAAAAGTTTCTAATGATGATGAATCTAGTAAGGATTTAGGCTATGCTCCTACGAAAAAATATTCCATACATTTTAAATTATAGTAGATTGTTCCTATTTTATTCAATTGTTTACTTAACATCAAACAATAAATACTGCAGTTACTGAAAATTGAACTGAAATGGGCATGGAAAATCGACTCATTTACGAAGAATAAAAAGGAACCTGTAAGTAAATCAAGAGAGAGATATTTGTTTAAAAAAAACGAATGTTTAATTAAATTTGAACTTAAATGCCTAACTTCCGCTTTCGGTATCGTTGATTATTTAATTACATCGTGAAAATTACCCTTAAATTATTATTGGGGAAGAAACTTTATAATGGATTCATTCCCTATATCTGTTATCACACTGACTTCTTTACTGATAGTCATCTATTGAAAGAAAGCGCACTTAGGTAAGAATATCAATCAATAAGAAGATAGATTTTTAAAATCAGATGCACTTTATGTATGAATCGGTTATTGAAAAAGAGATTAAAAATTAAAACCTGAACCAAATTTCAATTTCAAATTCAGTGCTAAATCCCTCACCCATTTTGGTTTAAAAACCAACACATAATCTCAAAAATGTTGCTGAATGGTAATTAGTTTTACTGGAAAGTTGGTTGATTTTTTTACACCTTATGGCATAACTGTATATTTCTATTGTGATTTGAGCTTCTCGATCAATACGTCTCAGCGATAGCAATGCTTAACTACGAATTAAAGGACGTATGAAAATGAGTTTTCGATCGAAATAAGGTCTAAAAATACAAGTTCAGTTGGAGTTGGAATCACATATAAGCCAAAGAAATAATGTAATTGATATAATTAATAAATTATCGCGAAGCTAAACTTAAAAATTCATTCGTAAAATTCTGTTAAAATACCGGTTGGCAGAGAGGGCTATAAATGGGCAAAATAGCAGAAATTGCATCCAAGCAACCAATGCTTGAAGATTGATACCGGTCGCGACGAAGTATCGAAGGATTATTTTTGACTTTCTTCATGCTTCACATCTAAGATATCATCGTAGATCTAAGATAGGATAAAATTAGACATACGTAGCTGGAATTCATTCCTCAATAATAAGATTTTTGATATTCATATAAATGATAAGTGTTTAAGAGATATGATTCTTACAATATAATATACGTCGCAAATAAACATTATACAATATAATATACGTCGAAAATAATCAAGGTTACGACCTGTCAATAGATACATATATAAGTAACAGTAGCTCACGGTATTAAATATTCAGCTTAAACGCTGAGTTAATACACATAATTTGAATAAGATTAATTTATATTACTTACCAAAACTAACGAAATCCTCATGAAGTCCCACGGTCATCTGGACGTCGGAAAATATCTCCATTCCTTAATCTTATTATAAATCATGCTATTGGTTGAGAAATTTGCAAGTTTATTCTGTTAAAATTAATCATTTTTCACAATAACTAAAATTCGAATATACTAAACTCCGTGAATTTCAAATTCAACTGTAGCCTCGAAAAAAATCTGCAATACGTCCACACCAGGCAAAGTTTCTAAATTAACTAAAGATTTTGCCTAAAAAATTAACGGTTTAACTAAACGGTGTTATCTGATTGGGCGGTGGCTCTTACTCTTTCGGTCACCCCCCCCTTTTTCCCCCTACCGGAGAAAGTTGTAATTTCTTTTATAATTATTTAATTAATAATTTGCATTAAAATAAACTTTTAATAATCTAAAAATAATTTAAATTCAATTTCATGTTCATTGGAAAAATCACTTTCTTTAAATGTCGTACTTACACTCGACGTGAAATAATTAATAGTTCCGTGTGACGTAAGTATGACGTACATTCAACGAATGCTATGCAAAAATAAAATAACTTTGATTATTCGATTTCTGAAACAACACTATGAAATTTAGAAATAAAACATTAAACAACTAAGTGCAATTACTATGAAAATTACTATTACTCTTGCATTTTAATATTTTCTTTCTATTGTGATAGACATAACAGATAATGAGATTTTATCAATGAAATTCAAATCATTATTTTTACAAATAAAATTGTATTTATAATAAAAAATTATTTAAGCATTGCTTAATTTCAATCATTTCACGGAAGATTGCAAAAAACACACGAAAAGAACAACGAAATTTTAAATTATTCATAACTTTCTGACTCGAAGTTTATCGAACGCTTTCGATCTTTCTTTTCTTCTCTTTTATACGCATCATGATAAAAAATACTTTGAATATTATGAAAGTAGGAATAAAAGTATACCTATCGGCCTAAAAACCTAAATTGACACCCCAAATAGAAACAGATTGAAAATGAATGAGTAAATTAAGGAAATTAAGGCAGAGGTATACGGACATAAGATATTTTATCTCGAGAGGATCCATTTTGGTGTCAGCACTGGCATTGCTCTTCATATTCATTAGTTAAGGGTTTAGAAATGATGTCTTAGCTTGCAAATAAAGTGAATGAACGCCCACTATTTTAATCCCTAATTAGTACACTCATAGCTATTCGTCATGTTCACGTTAACACTTCATACTATAGACTTTCAAGGAATATTGAAATAAATTTCTAACCATAGGAAATTTCTCCCTGTTATTTTTCATTACCACAGAATATTGCGTCCGATAACTCGATTACTTTCCAACTCACCTTCTCACGCTCGTAAGGCTGAGGTTCAATGTCCAAGAACCAAATCCCCTTTTAAAGCTTCTACATTTCTCTTCCTCCTCACTCTTTCTACCTTCTCCCGTGCAAACGAGGTGCCGAAGAAAATAATGTCGTGTTACATTTCGCCATTGCAGATGCTCCATAATCGGAAGAAGTAATGCACTAAAGATAGTGTAATCCATCGATTCGCACTCACACTCTCTTCAATGCAATCACTGAATTTAAAGCTGAATTTACGCTACAGAAACTCCATTCCACTCTTGGTTACATTTGAAATTCGCAAGAAATGTGAATGGCACCATCTTGAACACAGTCCAGTCAGCAAGATAAAGAATTGAGAGTAGCGAAGGTCACATGGCGGGAAGAGTACGTTTCGTTCGTCAGTATATACCATAATTCTTTTCAAAAAGGCGGAAATACGTCAAGATGTCGTCATATCATCAAGAAGAGGTTGCTCGTGGTTCTACAAACTTCAACTCTGAATTATTTGTCATTTACAAGCTGTTTTAAAAGTTTTAGGACAGTATTTCTGGTGGCAATCGATTGCATTTCAGCATGTGCTGCGAGTGTACGTGGAACATCAAGATAAAGGTGTGTTTGTGCTTTAGAAACAATACTTTCAGTTTAGTAATTTTCGAACAGTGCATCTAAGTGTAGCAGTGAGAACAGTCTTCGATTGAATACTTATTTCTTAATTTGTAGTTCTTATGAAGGCAGGTTTAAGACTATTCTGCACTATTTCTGTGAAATACGAAGTATTTGACTCAAAAGTGTTAAGATGCCATCGCAGCCAAAATGGATTTGCTCCTGGATGGAGATTAATGGATAAGAGGTTCTTTGGGTATTTTCCTACATCAAGCCGGTATTATATAAGGTGAGAAGGTAAGAATGATTACTCTAATAAGGAAATATACGAGTATTGTGATATATTTCACTTGCAATCTGTTTTGAGTAATTTTAGGTAACATAATAAGGCAGAGTATGTCCATATGAATTTAATTGTGAGCCATGTGATTTATTACAAAATCTCAACTACAGCTTGAAAACCGTTATCTATTTAGTTGTAAATAAATTTTAAAGGTACAGAAAATTGAATGGAACTTATTTCATCTTTTGATTTCACATTTCATTAGCCTTTTGCTGAATGAATAGCATTGAGGTACCTCTTCGTACAAACTAACATACTCTTTTTCGTCCTAACTTCATTTGTGACAAGGCTGGGTAGAATTTCCACCTCAAGCAAAGCAATTATTTAGAGAGGAAGTAAGACTTATCAGGTGATATGAAGGACTAGGTAGCTTTCTGTTCCTTTCCTTACTGAGCCAGAATGTTATGAGTTGGAAGTGTCAACGAAAAATTCTGTATCATGACAGTTTTCTTAATAACAATTGAAAAAGGGTTGAGATTATTATAATGATAAGAAGTCACTCATGCCTCAGTGCATATCACATTCTTATGGCCACGAACAAAACTGGTAGGATATAATACGAACATTTCTGTACTAAGAGAAAAATGACAAATCCTTCATTCCTCCATGTATGTTGTTAAGAAAACCTCATGGCTACATTTAGCAGTATATTAAATGTCTTTAAGCACGAGAATTATAAGTTTTGCTTGCATTTTTGCCCATATAATTCGCAGACTGGGCGAATCTATGGGATTTATTACATAGAACTTAATGCTATTCATTTGTCACACCATTTGCAAATATCTTTGAGAATCTCTTAGGGAAAATTTATTATTGACTATTTATTTGTCTTCAGCAGGCTGTAATAAAATGAAATTTTGTGAGGCATGAGTGATTTTGAATCCACTATCTCTTTAAATGATATGAATAGTGTTTTCATTGTTCTACTTCATGTTGACACTCATTACAACCTGGCTCTGTGATGGAAGCAAAGCATACCTCATTTGCCTTGGTGAGCCTCATTCATTTCAACTCATACAGCTCTATATGATCATACAACCCAAACAAGCAATATAGTCAATGATATTAAGACTTATGTACGCTTTATCATAGGGTATGTATACTTACATAGTTACATTTAGTGTGAACTTCTAGTATGGCATATTGTTACTGTAATACTAAGGTCCGTTTTTACATATAATTACTTATCATTTAAGAGTAATTTTGACTAATTTTGACTAATTATGTTTTATTTTCTTTATAATTTTATTTGTAATTACTTCTTCTATTCTTAATGGGCAATAGCGTACATTATCTTCAAAACGCCGAAAGGGTCTTCCAGTGTATTTTATAGACGCATGTCTACGATCGTAACGTGGACGTTTACCGACTCATTGAGGAAAGAACGTAAAATGCCTCCCTCCTTATTTTGCCTTGTATGCCTTTTTGTATTTTCAAATAGTCCTGGGCGTAATGTACAATCCATCTAGAAAAGTAATTTTTGTCTCCTGATATAAGGCGTATGCATTATTAAATATGAGAGATTACTTTTCGTTTCCATCGTTTAAAATAAATAAAGTAAATATTATATATTTACATTTTGTAGCATTGAATGGGAAAAAGTCTTATAGATTATTTTTTATCCTGGAGTAAATAGCTTGCTTACTCCTTTCACGACACCTGAGGAATTTTCAAAGCATGAGGAAAGAGATAAGTCCCAAAATTTCTAAAATAAATATTAAACAGACGCTACTTTTTCGAATATATTCAGTAAAAATATTGGGTGTTGTGGCTTGCTTTTAAAGATGTTTACACCTTTCAGTTTACGATATATTATCGGTTACCATATGACGTAAAAACTTTATTACCCAAACCCTTCTTCCCGTCCTTACGTTATTCTTCTGAAGTCAAGGATCCCCGTTACTCAAAAGATATATTATGTAAGTAACGCGTAACGTATACAAAAAATTTATTTCTTCATAAGTTTTTCTAAGTAAGACGCTGAAACTGAATTCAATGTGTTTCGTTATGCTTTTGTTAAATAGAGTAATGAAACCATAGTCTTACTGGGACTCAAACCATATCTGGCCATCCGCGAAATAATTGTGTAATGAAAGCAATAAGCAAAATTAATTTGTTTAAAAGTATTTTAAAATGAATTTAAATCATTTTATTTCAATAAATTTTTAGTATTATGTAATTAATAGTTACGAAAGAAATTACTACTTTCTCCGGTAGGGGGATTAGAGGGGGGGTGACCGAAAAAGTAACAGCCATGTATCCGCCATCTACCGTATTTTAGGGTAATTCTTCATTTTTTTAGGAAGCATCGCCTCGTGTGGACGTATTGATTAATTATTCGAAGAAAACCGTTAGAATTCAAATTTCTTGAAATTTGAGCGGGTTCGTAATTCAGCAATCGCGACGCATAATTTATGTTTAACGTGATAAGTCTGCAAAATTTTAAAACATAACATGATTAATGAGTCAATTAACGCAAAGTAAGTCTATTTCTGGCACCAAAGTAGCCGACGTGCGTCTTTGTCCTCTCTTCAGTTTTGGTAAGTTAAACAAGTTAATGGTGTTTAGGTAAATTGTGGTAATTCTGAGTTTAAATACAATGATTGATGTTATTGGTTGTGTATTTGATATTTATATGACGGTCGTGTGTGATTATATGTTTCTTTACGTAAGACTTATTTTTAGCTATGAATGCTACGTCTGGATGATTCATATTTTATGTAATGATCCTACTATCCTTAATTGCACGATGATTTGCGGTTATGTACGTCAATTTTATATCCGGCCCCTTACCAAGACTGATATTTAATAAACAAAACTATTTTTTAATAAGACTATTATTTTACGAATACGTCATTTAACGAAATCCTCAAATAATGCTTCCTATCTTCTCCGACACCAATCTTACTCGTTATGAGTTGTATATATGACTACTTTAATATAAGCTATAATTAAAATTTAACCGCTTTCTCTTATGAATTCTCTCCTTAATTTATGTTTAATTTTCACATGAATTCTTTTCATGATTTCTTCTAAATTAATTTAAACATTTATTGCATTTTTCTTGTTTCCTTGACTTCAACCACCGACGTTCCTACAATGTGTTGAATGTTAAACGTTTTTAAGTTAAATCTCCAGTTTATTACATAACTAAATGATTGAGAATCAGGTATTTTAATATTTCACAATAATTGTTTTATTTTTACTCAAGCAAGTATAATTCGGAAACTTAAAGATATTGCATATAAATTTATTCTCTGGAATTGGTTCACGATAATTACGAGTGGATTTTGGAATTTTATTTTAAAAAGAATTCAGGAAATAAAGCGATGTAGTGTGGAACTCCAGTTTTTGGTGTTCCTTTCCATTATTTTAAATGTAACATTTAGATCCTTTCCAATTTCTATTTTATTATTCATTACATTTGTATTTAGATTCCTTTATTTTTAGTGAGTATGCATACCGTTCTAAGGCTGGACGTTAAATTAAATATACTCTGAACTTTACTTAAATTCTTTTTTCCTGTGGATTTGACTTCAGATGTGAAATTTAGTGACCATTTTCACGACTAATAGAAAATAGTATAAACAGAATTTTTACAGCAATGGAGTTTCAATTTAAGAATTAAACGTCTGCACTATTTAACTTTCCTCTTACATTCATTCTTATTATCGTTTCAAGTATAATATGTTGCTGATATGAAAAATTTCGATTTCCCTCTAATATGCAATTAGTGGACTTCTTACTCTAGCTTTCAAATGCTGGTTTTCAGGAAATAGTTCTCCAAAATAGCTCGTTACTTGCGTTTGAGTAGAAATACTCACTGTGATTAAAAATTAATTTTAGATCAAAATTTTCTGTTTTTACGACAGATGTTTACTATCCTAAGCAATTTCAGTTCTCATTTTACTACTAGTTCTTTGTATTCAGCCTGGATATATTTTTTCATGTGTTTGTTAGATATGATGGGAATTAAAAGTAATACCATATTTTCACTATGTCTTTCATGTTGATTAATCAATTGATACATTATATCAGTTGTAATATTAGCGATATGAAGTAGGATATCGTTGAATATAATGGTAATTAAAATCCTAATTTGAATCATCGTCATTGGCAACTGCTCGCAATTATACAATACAATATTTCCGGATATTATGTAAGCTCTATACCAATTAACTAATTCGGCGATTCTATTTTTCCAGATTGTGACATCTACAACTATGACATTGGAGTTTCTCTGTGATCGTGGAAGGACGCCGAAGAGGAATATGCAGGACAAGAGAATTGGTGAGTAGATATGATTATTGTTTGTATTTACACTTTCAATGGAACTAAAAGGGCTCGTTGTACTTTATTCAATTCACGTCAATTAAGTTAACTATAAAGTTGATACTGACTGAAACGGAAGACACAATTTATTTTGTTTACAATTTCATAAAATATCGGTATCTTTTATCCATATCTTGGTTTTAATCTATTAATCTAAACATCTCTCGATGTTATGAATAAGTATTTGCTTAAATTTTTCACCTTAACTGTTCCTCTCCTGATTTTACACGATTTTAACATGTAATTAAAGTTATTTGAAAAATGTTATTCTGTAAAATGTATCACAAAATATGTGATAATATATCAACATACTATCTTCTTTGATAAGAATGACCTAAAATATTCCCGTTTAAGGAATCCCTTATTCCCTTATCAATTTTTTCCTGAAAACAAAATTCGGTTACCGCGATCTTTTTTAGATTAATAAACTTAATTACTCGTTCGCAAATTTCCAAAATCTTCATTGTTAACATTTAGGACGCAATTATTTTAGTCACTGATAGTGCAAATTGTGTAAAAAACCCTTGGACACATAAGGCTTCGAACCATCTGATGTAGAAATAATACTTCAATACGAATAATAAAATACGAAATGAATGGTATATATTATTTCCATATCTTGGTTTTAATCTTTTAATTTAAATAACACTCGACGTTATGAATCAGGGTCTGCTTAAATTTCTGACTCTAACTGATATTTTCCTAACTTTTCACCACTTTTATTTCTAATTAAAATCTGATAAAATCGAAATTCTGTACCGATACAAATAATGTGCTCTCATTAGTGTATAGTTTCTACGGAAAAGAGACATGAGATGGTTTCGGCGTAATTTGGACTTCTCTTTCGTTTTTTTTCATCGGTTTTGGTTCCTCCTGCGACTCACTTTTCCTCTCATTCACTTGCTCTTAGGATCGTGGCACTTTCCCTTCCGTCTTTGTTTGCTCTCAATGAAAATGAGAGCAGAGTGAAGCTAATATAGATAATATATGAAAACAAATTCAGTATTGCCCAAGGTCAGTTCTTGCTCCGTCGTTTTCACTATTAAGATATTAGCAACTGCAATACCCATGTTTTCGCTGACCTTCGTATCTACCATGCAGTTCACATTACTTTAGAACTTCGTAAACAAACAAGGAAGAGGTTATATTTATTATTATTCTAGTTTCTCCTACAGTCTGTCCATAAATCAGTCATTGGGTTTGAACCTTATCGTTCACTTATCATTTGCAAAAAGCTTAACTATGCTGCAGGGAGTACGCAAATCAGCATTTAAGGAGGCAAAAGTTTGCGACATGTAAATCTGGAGGTTTCATACTGCTTTTTTGCCCTAACTTTCAATAGAATCTAAAACAAATTGAGTAATATCTGTTTCGAAGTAAGATATGTGTATAATAAGGAAACAAGTGCGGGTAACCTTAAACGTAAGTTTCGGACACTTTAATCCTTATTTCATTAGTATTTTGGCAAATGTTCATTCGTTATTAATTCGCATTTAAGTAGCTTCACGATGTTTCATATTCGGGGAAAAAGGAATTCTGCAACCCAAACTATCGCGGACCACAGTTGATTTCCCATGACTGGGCCCCTGAAACGACACTCTAAACGTCTTCTTACAACATCCGCTTCATATTAATTATTTCAGAGAGTTAAAACGTGACATACTTTTACAAATAAAGATAAAATATTGAATGGATCATTGTATATATTACAGGAACTTTATCTAATAATATTTTGTTCTCTTTCTCTGCAGGAAGATTCAGCATCTCGTGAATTGGACGTGAGTACTGAATTATATTTTATTTTATTATATTTTATAAAGCTTTCAGTGAGAATTACGATTGGAAATGTAGTTATCTTTCCGATGTACGCTACACAGGAGAACAAACTGGCAACCCAGATTGTTAAGTTTACAGTACATTCCCACTGTAATGCTAATGTAATAACGGTATTTAACGTAACGTTATAATCGGATACTAGTTAATGGATTAGAAAAATGCCAATGTATTAGAGGATCTAATCATTTGTTACTGCCTTTCTATTATATATTTAATGTTTAATAATTACCGGCCTGCATATAGAAACAGTAAAGTACAAGAAACATTAAACTTTAATTTAATAACATAGTGAAATGTGAAACTGCTAGGATGGGTAAAGAAAGTTCAGAAGTCTGTTGGAATATAATTACCAATTCAATTGTTTTTTTACTGAATTTTGCTTTTACGAATCTTTTTAAAAGCCATCACAGGAGGGAATCTTTCTAACATTTTTAACTTAGCGATAGGATTTAGAAATGGAGCCACTTCACCGAATTTAGATATTGAGAACATTTTTAGGACTCTTCGAGATGCGGGAATCCGTCACTCTCTAAGAAATTCCTCAGATATACGAATTAACCCTTTGAAATTTTTAAATGAATTTTTAATAAATAATATTGTTGAGGGAAAATCGTACACCTATTTACACACTTTCCGCGCTGATCAAAACATTCAGACTTTATGGCGATGGATTTTTGAATTTGTTTTATTCAAGAATTACAATTGGAAATGTTGTTTTCTCTCCGATATACACAACACACAAGAGCAAATTAGAAACCAAGGTTACCCTCGCATAGGAATACACAAATGCGAAGGTAACATAGATATCACTACATAGATACTACTACATAGATAGAAATGCAATCGCGATTTACTAGGATACTTGATTAGAAAAGTGTCGATGTATTGGAGGATCTAATCATTTCTTACCGTCTTTCCATTTGGATTTAACGTTTAATCATTATTCTCCTGCATATTGAAACATTAAACTTTAATTTCATAATATACTTAAGTGTGATAGATGACAATTGAAACCACGTTATAATTATTATTATACATCATAAATAGTGATAACTGGCCGACAGATTAAGCGTCATATTTGCTTAGAGACGTAGTAAGTTTCAGTTTACATATGCTCTTCAGAAATAATAAATATTTCAGTAGCAACATCGTTAGACGCTAACTGTTTACATTAAATGACCTTTCCTGTGTCCGTGGCGGCCAGACTTCTGCGCTGCAGAAAAATCCTTCGCATACCAAGGACGACATTCAGATCTAACTAGTTTCTTCAGATCTGTCATTCAGAAACTTTAGATATTGATGTGGTATATATTGGTATTCCGGCATGATTATCCTATTTGATTTCTTTTCTTTATTTTAGAAATACTCCGAAAAAGTTAGCCCCCCTCTTGCTACCTCAAATGAACAAAGACTCATCTTCAGCGCTATAACTACGACGAATCGAGAGATACAGATTTATACTGCGATACTGTATAAAAAATTTAATGAACTATTTCCATCGATAGCCTCTGCTTAACAGCGACATTGAATGTTTCTCCGAGAAATCCAGGATTACCATGGTCTGTGAAATGTAAAGTTTTATAAAATATACGTCTTTCTAACGCGTTCAAATAGCGAATACGAAACAACGGAATCCTTATAATTAAGTTTCTTTGTATATATATGAGAACATATTGATTCCAGCCAAATCGATATTAGCTCACTGTGCGACGTCATGTATATTAGAATAAATGCTAAATAAAAGCTAAGGGATGCTTGGAAGGTAATGAGATGAAAATTTTACCGCAAAAAGATATCAGTAAAAAGTATGGAGGAAGATAAATTCTTCAGTAGAAACTCTCAAGATTTCCATGGTAATGTACATGCATGCTGGGGCTATCTAACTCTGATTATGAGTTGCTAATTCTTCAAAAACAAAGGCTTATTCGGCCTTAACAATCTGACACGTGTCCAATAATTTTAAGCAAGAAACCCCTGATAGTTTCGAGCGAATCCGATGTTCACAAACTTGGTATTTCCCTTTTTAGTTTTAGATGGGTCTCTAATTCATTACTATCTCATCTGAATATTAATTAGAAAGCGATATTTGGTACTGTAATTTCCTATACATCTACACCGTGATATTCGCTTATCTCTTAACATCATACCCATAATTCTCCCTACAAGCGTCCACATCAAAGATGAATATCCGCATAAATCTCTCTGATTCCTTGAATTTCTCTCTAAATATTACTACGTACCCTATGATATCTTTCTGTAATCCCATTCTTGCATTTACCCACATCTGCAGCAGCATTCTTCTAATCTCTCTACATATATCTTTTATCTTCGTAGTTATGTATTTTAGTCTATCAAAAAGAGAACATATAGCAATTTCCTTAAGACCCTGAGTTAAGCTTTGATCTATCTATCATCGAGCACTGTTTCCCTACCAATGATACGCCCACTACCAGTGTCATTTAAACTTGGCAGACTATTTGTTGATCATTAACATCAAGGTTGTTCGAATTTTAGCATACAGATGACCGGTATCTTTTTAAAACTTTGACCTGCAACTCGCTTAACTTTGCTTTGCTTGTAACTCATCTTCACGAGCCGCTGAGTTCACAGGTTGTAGTTTGAAATTCATAATTACTTTTATTTTTAACATTGACCATGCATTATGATATATGAAATGAGTACAGTGGTTCACTCAGTGGCGTAACTACACTCTATGGCTGTATCCAAGTTTGCCGACCCACTAAAGGAAAATTAAACTTACCTTTAAACTAAATTGGACACATCAGAATTACCATTTTAGTGTATATCTTTAATATAAATATACTATAAATCGTCGATCGCATTTTTAAAGCCTATTTTGTCTAACAGTTACTCTACGGAGAATATTCTGAACGTAAGGTATTAATCGTTGATCTCAAAGAATTATCGTTTATATGAATTCTTGATTGATTTCGAAAAACTTCTCTCATAACTGGGAACACTACACTGCCATGAACAGACCACGTAAATTTTATGGTTGTATGTATTACTTCCGGGATAATGGCGCAAGTTACTGCAACTTTTGCATAGGAAAAGTAATTTGACGATAATTGATTTAGAAGACATTTAGCATGGAGTTAAATAGATTTTTAATGGAACAGTGAGAATAGCGCGCGCCATTCTCCCGTAAGGAATACTCATTGCCATAAGATTTATGTGGTCTCTTTATGACGTTAGACGAAGTATAACAGAACTTGTGAGGAAATTTCGAAGAATGACAATGTATGAAATTAAGTTTCCAAGAGGATATGTTTTAATAAAATGCGGGAATTCCTTCCACAACTCCACTTAGAATTGCGTAGCAGTTATAAATCCCTGAAACCATATTTCCTGAATTCTATTTGACTCTCTTGTAAATCCTTCAACATACTCGGCGGCCTAAGGAAAGCTTATCTCTTAGCAAGAACATGAAGTTGCTGATACCTAAGAGTTATTCATTGACTCACTCCGCTATGTAAGGCAGATATTTCTCTCCTCAACTCAGTTTCGTATGAAAATTCACCTGCCATCAATTTTGTCTTTCTACTTCTACCTTGAGGCTTCATGAAAATCCACAGATTATCACATCTCCTTCGCCTATTATTTCTTTTTCTTTACTTAATCTTTCGTGTCCTTAGCTGAATATTTAAACCATCATATCAATTGATATTCTTTCCTCTGAATGTGTATTAGTTGAATCTTCGTGATCCAATATTGAACTTGTAAGATATTTGATTATGATTGAGAAAATGCTTTTCTTCGGAGGGACTGAGGTTAGAATTCGAATTTAACCCATAGAGCCCCAAACACTATAGGCCAAGGCCATGCTAAGACATTCCTTTGCGGAAAGGTGCTCAGTTAAAGTGATTCAATCACCTTATAAAGTGCCCAATGCTTTTGAAGTGACAGTTTTTTCCAGTGAATCCAACTAAATTCGATTGAAAAATATTTTAAATTATCTGGATTAAGGGGAGAAATTATCGCAAATATATAGTTTGGGTTCTAACACTGAGATCAAACCATATAACTCTCTCGGTGTTTATGCCCTCTGCTCCACTACAAAAAGGCGTCTTACAGAATATTAACCTAGATGTAGATGTTTTAAATATTCATTTCTAAATTCGGGGATAAATAAATGGAATAGTGCGTTTGAAGAAGTTTCCGAACTAACTTGTATCTCTATAATTCCTTTCACCGTAATAACAAGTCAAAATACTGTTAAAAGAAAAATACAGGGTTTTGTAAATAATTTGTGCTGATATCATTTTTTTGTTAACGAACCATGATAATACAAGGAAATAAATCGTTCTACGTTTTCAAATACTCATCCATCCTTACTCTAAGTTTAAATTCTCAAAGATGATAGCATGGCTATTGAAATGCGCATCAGGTGATTCTCAGAAGTCTGCAATCTAAGTCTCTTGAGAAATTTAATGAAAGACTGAATTTGCATGATAAATTCATAGAGAGTACGCTCTTAGAAAATGCTGCCGATATTATGCATCCTCCATGTTGCATCTGCCGTTCCCATACTGGGAGGAAGATAAAAGAAATATATGCTAGAACTAGTCAATTCAAGTATCATTTTTTTTCTGCGAGGTATACAAGAATGTAATCGATCGGGAAGTAGAGTGCATGCACGTCGGAAACACTCCAAAAGACGATTTGCAGGCTACATGTGTAAATTTTATTGCTAAGCAGACTTGATTCAAAGTGATGAGAAAAACAGCAGTCGGTCATCGCTTTTTACACTTCTTGAGAACCCTTCAATGGTTATTGTTGATTAATTTTCATAACTCCCATTCAATTGGTAACAAATGTTACAAAATGTCAGTTAGACAATGCCTGGCTAACGAATATAATTCGTTCCGGAATCGCATTTGTAAGCCTTAATCTTCATACGCCGAAATTTTATTTGCTATAGGTTTCCTTAGAAAATCTTTCAATTCGTTTTAATTTAATGCTGCCACTCTTTAAATCACTATGAGAGGGCAAAAACTCGCCAAAGGCTGATATTGACTGCTACACAATCGGATGAAGGAGTTAAAAAAAGAAAATGAAAATATTATGGCACATTGTAACACAGAAAATGTTCAAATTATTCAAGTGATCAACTACTCCTTTCCAATCATCACATTTATTCTTTCACTCAATGGCGAGGAGCGAGATAAAAACTGAATAGTAATACATATTATTTTGTTCAGCGCGTCAAGGAAAGGGTGACAAATCGAAACGTTTTACTCGAATTATTCGATGAAAGCAAGCACTGGAGTTCTTCGATTGTTTTCATTAGCTTGTTCTCATCTCATCCACAAAAATATTCGTCTGCTGAAACATATTCGCTAGCCGAGTTCAATAAACAACTTAGAAAAACATTAATTAGCCAGATTGATCTTTAGCTGAAGTATCACTATCATAGGCTACCTTCTAAGTAAAAATATCAACACGATATGAAAGTCAATTACCCTATAAATATTATAAAATAAGCTCTTGTGTAACATAAGAGAGAGATTATTTCCCGTGAATATATGCGTAAGGTTAGACCTCTTACTGTACATCTCTTTATCATAGGGAAGCAATGATGAGTTGAATAAGTTGTAGAGAAGCCCTATGAAGAGGTTATTTTTCCGGTTCTGTTCTTCTTCAGCCGGTGAAGTAACAAGTTAGTTACGAGAAGTAGGGGAATGAATATAGGTTGGACGTGGTCACGAGAGGAGAGACGATTAATCAAACGAAGAAAAAAGAAAGCAGACGGTGGAATATTGTGTGGAGTGAGTGGCGCGTGTAAGGGCAAGAGTAGGAAGAGACAAGAAAATTGCGTGGTTTGATAACGCCAAGGGAAGAAGAGAAATGTGACCAGATGCGAACATTAAATTCATAAATTTCGGAGATAGGAGAAGAGCTGGATTATATCATTCGCTCTAGGAAATCAGCGGTAATGTGATCCTTAAATATCGCCCCATGCGATGTATAAGGCGATACAGCGATAACTTACTTTTTACCACCGACCTGCGGATAGCTAATTTTCGCTCGAAACGAACCTTGAATCGAATATACTGCTTCAGTTCAATTTAAATTGGTGCAGTAGATAAAATTCATTCCATGACAATCATTTACAACGGATAATTTTATAACGGATAATTAATAAACGTCATATCTCGGTAAAAACCTCAGAGCAACCGGTGGGCTAAGACTGAGGAAGAACAGCATTGCCAGGAAGAACGCATTCATAAATGTTCTTACTGCATATTTCCGTTTGATTCAGACAATACCACTCTATTTTCAGTAAATCAATACTGAAATTTATAAAAAAAGCATGTTAACGTGATCAGAACCATGATGGTGATTGTAAGTTTCTATTGAAAGGAAAACCTATGGTATGAAATATAAATAAGACCTTAAATATAAATAATTCAATACAAATATATAACACAGAGATACGAATATTTCTTCTTCAAATTTAGTTCAGAAGCAAGATTTTTTCCCCGTTCCGTGGTCCTGCTTCCATTTTTGAGGAATGGGTAATTTTTCATATTTTGGTACGATAGTGGAAATGGGAATATATATATCTTTCTAATTATTGTTGTTTCAGTTCATAGGAATAATAATATCAAATGTAGTGAAAGATAAGTGTATGTTATCGCATTGTATCATAATCATTCCTTATTGAAATATATTCAAGGAGCGCTATTCATAGGGTCATTGTTCCCCTGAATGAATTCTCGTATAATGGAAGGTAAGCAAAAACGACATAATTCCATCCTCTACTCACATATTAATTCTCTTTACATCTCCAGAGCTTTTGGGAGCTAATGATTAAGGGATTGAGAAACCAAACAGCATTTGAGTTGAGTGCTTTACGAAGTATAGTAGTAGAGCAAATCCTCGTTATCCAAGGCACAGTTTCTCAGAAATATCATAATCGATTAATTTCTTCCGGCTCCTCCCAACAGTTATACCGCAAATCGTGAAATATGCATTAACCTTATTTGAATCTCTTTATTGATAATATTATAGTATTCCGTCGCCCAAGGGTGAGGTGTCGGAAACAAAAGCCTGCGTCGTTATCCTTGACATTTTTTAATTTACAGTCATACGTCGTTAATCAAGTATGTCTATATCGTAAATAAGGCTGTCGTTAACTAAGGTACTGATTGTCTTCGTTTCCCTCTCTTTTGAACTTAAAACCCAATAAGCAGGATATATGGAATTATTTCTATATCCTTAACTCATACCGACAGATACCAATGACGTAGCAGGCGTAAAGAGATTTTTATCGATCCCTGTAACCCTTCCAACGCCTTGAAATTAACAAATTTTTAGCCCCTCTTTATTTATCACCGTTGATTTTGTTTTTTCCCTCAGTTGATCCAATGATGAAAGACGGCATAATCTGTGGCAGGCAATATTCACTCAATTTCTTAGCTGACGTACAAGTTCAGTTCGATGCTTTCCGTTTCCGAGTACAACTGCTGCGGGAAGCGTATTTTATCGTTATTACTTAGGAAGCAGCGGAGGGAATTTACTGCAATAGTGCCGTTTGAAGTACAAATGAGTTTTCCGGAGCTGTGATTACGAACGACGTTCTTGCCAGTCTGAAATTTGTGCTCGTGCGTTTTGCAGTGGGAAACAATCCATTCTCTCGGTTACTCGAATCACGCAACGACGTGTACTCTGTTTTCTTAAGGTGCTAAATTGAGCGAGGGATAATTTATCGCTCGCTCCCGTTCGTTTGTTTGCAGCTTGCTTTGTTTCGTCTTGTTTTGCTCTTGAAAACGTAGCAAATATAGGCCTCGGAAAAGTGTATTTAATTTAAATATACAATATACCTATATTATAAAGGTAAATTATGATTCCATAAAGGAATAGACAAAGATTACGGTATGATATTTTTTTATTTATAAGATAATTCCAACTATTTTTATACACAGTGTGAGGAATAAATTAGCACGTGTTGCCATGCGGCTTGAAAATCCAATAAGAAACATATTACCATGAAATATTAGTTGAGTGGTTAGCATACCGACCCAAAAAGTGGGAGACATGAGTTCGAGTCCCATTCTTTCGATATTCTTCGTTTCTACTATATTTTTAGTTTATACTAGTATTTCTCTATAATTTGAAAAAACTTCCGTGACTGGCAATTATTCCTCACCTACTTCGATGTAGAATGCTTACGACGATAATCGGGGAGGAACAAAGGATATTCTAGGTAACGATGATAGAGTTGTACATTGAAAAGTTATGTTTCTAAAAGAAACGAATCTCCTCTACAACCTATAATGACCTACTAGAAGATTTTAATGTTTATAAAATGCACAAATAACATGTAATAAATATAATAAAGTCTTATAAACCCTTCCAAGGAGATGAAACGTTTTGACAGTGGTGCAAATTACCTTACCTGTTGACGCGGTCGTAATTCCATATTACTAAATGCTTAAGGAAAGTAACTGTATACTATTGAACCTTTATCTTATGAAATATTAAGCCAACGACCGGCCTGAACATCAGACCCCCTTTCACTGGCTAACGATTACTCTGTACTGGGGCAAAAGTAATCGTATATTTACTTTCGTCCATCCTGTAGAAATATATTAAAAATATTCCATTTATAAAGATATGGTAACAGAAACACGAACATCATTGAAAGACTAATAATAGCCACAGCAAATCCTCTAACCCACAATTATTTGCTTCATCCTTTCTTTTTTATTTCAAAGGATGAGAGAACCTCGCTGTGTAAGAGGTCGGTGTCGGAGAAAGGTATCGTTCGTATTTTAAGGCGAATCGTGCCTGAATTAGTTCCAAGAAAATCTCCCACGTGGCAGCACCAAAATGAGCCAAATTTATTTTCCTTCTTATTCGTGAATGGTTCGTTCAATTTTTAATCAAAAAGTGGATTTTAACTGCAAATAACCATAGAAATCGAGGATACCCAAGAAGAAATTTATTCTTTTGAAATTGCGATTTTTATTAACAATTTTTTTCTTATCAAAACTTTTTTCAAAAATTAGCGGTAGTCAAAGTGCAGAGCATTTTTTAAAAAACACATTGCAATTTTTATATTAATAAATTAATATATCGTTTGTTCAGGAGAGTGTTTTAAAGAAGTACTAGAAAACAATTCTACGTTGCAACGCTGCCTCTGGAAGTGCATTTGACGGGAGCGCGCGCTAAACCCCTCTCATTCGAATTCGTTTCTCCCAAGAGGATAATATGAACTTCTAAACGAAAACAAATCAGAGGTGTCTGGTTTCTGAGAACATATGCTTATCACGATTTCGACCACCTAACCTAGTCTGAAGAATATTCGGTAATGAGCTCGAGATATTCTACCAAAGGCTCCAAAATTCTCCGTATGTCAGCGAAGAAAAAGCGACGTAGAGGAATAATTACGAAATTAAAAAATGCAAGGTAACATATTAATATATTAATGTAAATAAGAAGTGTAGAGCGGTCATATAATAGACAGTTCTGAAATATTATCTAGCGATAATGATTGACAGTTTTAATTATTTTGACATTTAGGCGCCGTAGAAAGAAATTTATATCTAAATTTGCATTCATTCTTTCAAGACCGTGTTCCATAGTTTTTTTATATTTTTTGTTTCCAAGTTAACAGATGAAGTTATTATTTAGCTGCCACAAATTATTCATAAAGTCAGTGAAAAGGTTTAATCGAATGAAACATCAGTTGCGAATTCTTCGATTTGACGCATTTCGTAAAACAACATTTAAAATTTCAAGAAATTAAACATTTTAATTTTTACTTTACATTATTTACTACATTTTAATTTGGCAGAATTTTTCAGCTATCGGTAACGACCTGTACGTTTGATAGAACAATATTTAATGTATCTTACAACTTCTTTTTTGACAGATGTGAGGAGGAAAATCCGTCCTTACTTTGAATTCCTTAATGTTAATTGAGCAAGAAAATTTATTTGCATTACATATAGTTAATATATTTATGGAAAGTACATTTCAATTAAGCGAATTGGCACAATTTTTATTGCAGGCAAGATGAAAATCTTATTGTTAAATCCGACGGTAGGTATACCGAGAAAGATTTCGATGATATTGTAGGAGATCATTACAAATTTAATTCTACAAAAAATATCTGCAATCGATCAAAATGAAATTTACGTGCATTGTGATACGTGATAATGATATATTTGTGCGTTCAAAGTTCCAGCGAAGAGTTTCAATTTCTGTAATTATTCTATAATATAAGAAATATTCCCCTCTCAATACTCAGCACATTTTAGGGTGCCTGAGGAAAACATCCACGCACAATATACCAAGGCTTCCGAGGGAAGACCCCGGTGGCAAAGGACGGTTATCAGTTAAAATGAGATTACGCAGGTATCGCATGGCATTTAACTCTGCTTACCCTCACATCCAGAGAGTCCGTATTTTTAGGCGGTGTGCTGCGGCATTGCCGTTTTACAATTTTCTTTAATGCATGCTAATGCAAGAACTATACATCCAATTTTAGAAATAAAAGTTGCTACGTGTTTTAAAAAATTAGCTCCTCAGACTGACTACACCAAAAAATTTTATTACATCTTTATAAGAACCTTTCTTGTCAAAAAGATGGTTAAAAAAGGAATGTAAATTTTGATTTTTGGTCTGCGTATATTTTATTATTATTTAGTTTATTTAACCGTTCACTAAACGAAAATCGGGTTAACCGTTATCAAATGAGAAGGAAAACAAATTTGACGCTAGCGGTGCTGCCATCTCTTGAAATTAAATCGTAACTTTTTCTGGGATGATTCGCCTTAAGGAGCAGAAAGGCAGAAAAACATAACCGATTTAAGGGAAAAAACCCGAAATGGGAGGAGGGAACGGCATCGATTGTGCTCAACGCTCCAAAGTTTTGCTTTCTTCCGATAATTTTTTCCTCGAGTTCCCAGGATAATTAAACCCCAGAGCGTTTTACTTTTCGAGATCGTTTTGATACTTTTTTGGGAAAACTCTATTCGTCTCTCCAAATCGGGGATCCTTACTGTGTTTAATATTCCATTTATTGATGAAGTTTTTAAGGGAGTTGAGCGATAAATTTCTACCATATCTTCTTTAATTGCCCAAAATTCCTACGCTTGCCGTGTCTGCAAAAGAACAATCTCTTAATTTTTTTTTACTTCTAGCCCTTTTTTTACTCCTTAGCTCTCTGTTAAGGTGTGTAGAAAAGTGTGCTATCGCATTCGAAATAACATCACGCTGTCATCGTTACTATAACTGCGATCACAGCTTAGCTTTAACACAAGCAAATTTTCAGCTTTTTACTTTGGCATTTATCAATTACCTTAGCGCCCTACTTTACGTCAATTGCCATAGTTAACCTTTTACCTATCAAATAGGGACACTTGAAATATTGAGAAATAAGAGGCACTTAAGAAAGAATTTTTGCATTCATTTATCTTTTTTCTGTGAGCGAGCTTCCAATACTCTTCTTAAAACTTTGAAAAACAAGAATATCAATTTATTCGAGCGCATAATAGGATAAATAAAACGTGTGTGATTTCGATGTGATTTGAGCCCCAATAATGTGTAGTATAGAGACATTTATGTCATCCATTCTTTATGCTTAGAACAGGGATTTCCTAGGTTTTCGAGAAGGGGGCCATGTAAGGTTCTCTGAATGAACAAGGCGGGCCCGATGTAAAGGATCTTTAGATCTTTGAATATATAACATTCATTTAATATGCTCGCAGGTATGAATGAATAAATTCAAATTTATCAGAACTTCGATTATTATATATATTCAAAGAGCCGTACATACTCATTTTCCATTCTCATATATTAAACAAATTTTTGTTTTAAACGCATATTTTATGATCTAAAGAAGATGTCACCAAGTTACAGATCGAGGTCCGTAATTATGATATTAATGAATATATGTTTAATAATCGTCATTTAATTGACTGAGATACGAATCCTAACAGTAGTTCCGCTATCTTTCCTTAGTTAGCCATCAGAAACGCATCGTTCCCTTTAAAAATCCATTTCCTTTAAAGTTTACTGAATCAAAACTGCATCCCTCGATTGATAAGTCATGTTTATTGGTTAAATAAGTTATTTTTGCAAGTTAAAATATTAACTGCATATTATAATCGTTGTTAAATTAGCCATATAATATAGGTACATCTTGTATTGGCTACTCAAGTGTTTTCGAGTTCGATATCTATGAAAGTCAATATTCTCATCAAGGTTTGGTGATAAGAAGAAAATCTGGCCATTAAATGTTGTCCCAAATATAAAAACGTATTCGATAAACAATCATGATTAACATAATTATCAGCTGCACCACTGTAATTGGATGAAGACTAAATCTAACGAGTACATTTTAGGTAGATATTTCCATAGGTTAAAGGGCTTCCACTTTAGAAGATCGTATTTGAATATTAGATCTTATACCCACATTTTTCATTTTCCGACGACAGATCTATTGGTTTTTCTACGCTTATTAAGTAGCGCTGTGACCATGAAAATTAACCAAGATTTACTTACATCATTTCCTACCCTCACCCTCACAGTACCTGAAATGTGATAATGATACCAGTTCTTAAGTTTATTTTTATCCTCCTCGAAATATACGTTAATTTTTATTCTGCTTTTTTGTTCAATCTGACACTATGTGCTTCTATTTGGATGCAATATAAAAACTAGTTCGCATAAAAATCACCGACTATCGACATGTACTAAGTGACTGAGAAAACAATCTTGTAATAGTAAAAGTCATGTACGAGCTCAATATAATTGAAAAGTATGGTTGTCAAAATAGCGCCCATTATATTCAAAATGTTTGTAAGAAATTTTCCCTCGCACACAATATTTCCCACCGGATTCTATTACCAAGCGTCAGCCCCTCCGAAAAAATTGGTTAAAATGAATGGCACTAGGAAAAGTAAACCCTAAATGATATCCCGAACTGAGAATATCAAGCGAAACGCCAAAAAAACACTCATTCAGCTCAAAAATGGAAGTAAGCTGCATCCTCGGGCTACTGTCTCCGTCAAAGAATAATTGCGTTCCTTCTTGCGGAGAAGGAATCACTCTTCGGTAAGATTTCATATAACACTCTGAAATTCATTCGTAAAAGAGAATAGCGAGCGAGAATCGGAGAAGGGGTGGGAAAGGAACGAGGGATACAGGGAAATAAAAAAAGCCTCCCATTTTATTCGTTCGAATTTCCACCCTCCCGACGTCTGTGCCCCTGGGCGAGAGGCATCATCACCGCAGACGTCCCGTCCAAATGATCACGCATGTCACTACGAAATCACGTGCATGACGCGTTAAATATACTAGTCCATGAAACCCTCTAGAGGAACCCTTTTGCCCTCCGTGACCCCTGCGCCGCCCCCTCGAACCCGTCCATCCCCTCGACATCGAGGGATGCTCGTGATACAAATATAAAACAAAAGACAAACGGAAGGCGCTCTCAATAAAAAACACACAAGACAACGAAGCGAAGGATGATCTTTCCTTTTTCATTCTCCCAAAAACCGCCTCATGCCCTTCGAGTGATTACAACGGTCCTATAGTTTTGTGTGATTGGACTTTTTATTTTTCGTGCCGTTAACCTCTGACGAAGGAGAAAGGGAACTTCTACGGAGTCCTTTGTTACCGGACGGAGCGTTTTTAATGCGGACAGGAGGTGGACGCGGACTCTTGTTTATTGGCTTTCGAGATTGATTTAATGTTTACGTCCCTTTCGCTCGCGACTTTACTCTCGCGCCTTCATTATTTCGTTGGCTTCTCCCGGAACGTTTCGTGGCCCTACTTTACTTTTCGAGTCGCCCATAACAATCGCTTCTTTTATAAGTTTTCCTCGGAGGGTTTTCTTATTTCTTTCTTTCGTCTCGGAATGAGAGAGAGAGAGGGAATCTCGGACTTTCTTCTCCTTTCATTTATACGCCCGCCCTCCAGAAGGGACGTTTCTTATGCCTTTCCGTGGAACTTTTTCTGTTACCACGCCTCCGCACTCCGCTATCCATTCCGAAGCACTCGAGGCTAGGAAGTTTTGAATTTACAGCGCCGCTCCTTTCCTTTCTAGCCTCGCGAGTTGTTTTTCCCCGCAAAAATTTGGCAAGGAACGAATTCAGCTCGTTTTGTCGACTCGATTGCTGAAAAAAACACAGCGCCGCTCCGCAGCAGCGAACATTAGTCCACGTTTTTCGCTAATTACCGTAATCCACGTAACGAAACCGACCGTGCGAGTACATTCCTCGCCGGGTGAAAGGAGTGGGGATGACGGAAAAATGGAGGATTTTGAACCCCGGCTCTGCAGAAGACATCAAAAGGCTTTAACAAAATTTTGCGTCGGGCGCCGCTGGTGGAAAAAATAAACGCGATATCCAGGACGAAAAAAGTGCCCATTTTCTATCCGACAAAGCAGGAAATTCAGGGAAAGGGCGGCGTAAGAGATGGAAGAGGAGAAATAGAGCAAGAGGAGATGGGGAAATCCCTTTCTTTAAAATCCTTTATTTACTTACCATTTCCTCTCCCTTTCTCAGCTTTTGTTTTTCCCGCTTTTTTATTATTCCTCTGGCTTCCCTATCCCCCTGAGGTCTCCGTCCTATTCCACCCCTCTTTAGCTGAGAAATCCCCTCTTTGTTCGGCGGCCCGCACTGACCTGGAGAAATTCCAACAATGGAACCCGACGACAATGTGTCCCCGCGTTTCCAAGGAGCTATTTTTCTTTCTCCTCCCCCTCTTTTGTCTTTCATCCTCTTGATTTCTCAATCTTTCTCCTCTCGGATGTGTGCTTCTTATTCCACTCACGCATTTCCCCCCTCGACCACTTTCTTTTCTCCCCTCCTTCAAACCAACTCACTTCCGTCCACTTCATCTCTCGTTTAATCAAACCGATTCCTCTTTATTTCTCCCTTCACCCGTCGAGGGCGTTGTCATCCCTCTCACGCCTTTTCTGCCCTCGCCACTTCTTCATCTTCGGTTTCCTCTCCGCTTTCTGTTGTACTTTTTTCGGTCGACTCTCTTCATTTCCTGAACTCGTTAAACCCTTTCTCATCCGGAGCTTTTCTCTGCGACGTTTCCCCTGCGATTCTGCGCTTATCCTGGACGAGTAGTGGACTTTGTTTTTTCAATCTCGCAGGTGCCGCCCTTAGGAAAAATTACCAAAGTGACAAAGGCTCTACATTTCTTTATCTGCTAAGTATCCCGTAAACAGAGTGGATTCGACTTGGTATGGCAGTTAAGTGGAGTAATAAACCGCCCCAAAGTTGATGGGACCTAGGTTCGAGTCCTAGTATGGTCAATAATATTCGATTACGTTCATCATCGGATATATTTAACTGAATGCGGAAACTGGCGTCCGGATGTTTCACCCACTTAACGTTTCTCTCAGAGACATTCCACCCAAGAGGCGGTTTACCCCAGGAGTGGATCTTGAAACTTGCTAAGGGACGATGCAAAGCAATTTTCTCATCAACTCACCCCATTAACTACATCATCACATTAACTTTTAAAATGCCGTTTTTATGATAAATGTGAATCGTGGAAATATAGAATATTTTAATTTAAAGGCCCTCGTCAGATCAGGCAGCAATTGCAGATACTACAAAGTCACCCTCTTCGTCCCTCGAATCTGTCAGTGGGTTATCAATGAGATATTTCACCCAAGACACTACCTCCAAGACCCACCCATGAATTTTTCATCCGAGTCAATTCACACGTATGATATTCCACCGTAAGGATGTTTTTCTGAGCGGTAGTTCAAAAAGCGCTCGTTGCTTTCAGCAGTCATTCCCCATTATTCTTAACATATAAATATTTTTATGGATGTTTAAAAAATTATGCCTGTTTTATAAAATAATGGTGGTTTTATAAAACACTGGAGATAATTTGGCGTAAAACCATGGTGATTTCTTAATACAATAAGCGGCTTATTACCTAAGGATAAGGACTTTAAGATTCTGAAGCAATAAATGGGCAAAATTTCATTGTTTTGCCAATTAGAATTTCAAATATAATTAATATTATCGTTTATAGTATTTATGTTCGGTAAATCATTCATTGATTGGAACATTCTTAAAAATGCCGTCTCCTTGGCGAACAGACTCAAGATAAAAGAAACTTTCGTAATTAAGCTGAAATTTCCTTAAATGAAAATTCCTCTTGGTGAATTACCCTTAGGAGAATCATCTCTTGGGTGAAACTCCCTGAAGCTGTAAACATTTTTAACAGCCCGTTACTATATATATACTGAGCGAGAAAAACATATTAAACAGCTTAGAAAACTAAGGAAAACATATAAAAGGTCTCGTAAACAAGAAACATCGAGCAGAGAAAACTAAGTTTTTTGATTCACTTATAAATCGGGAGTAATTCTCGTTTGGAACTACTGTGAGCAAAAGATGAAAGACCGTGATCTAAGCGCGAGTCGCAAACACTATACAATAACTTGAATTAAATATACAATAACTTGAATAAATTAATTACAATCATAGTAATCACTCACTTTCAAGGTAAAAATTTTAAATCTCAACATAGCTTTTAAAAAGTTCATTACATCCAGGTATCCTTTACGACGATAAAACGGTGCAAAAAGTAATAATGAAAAGAGTCTTAAGTCTTAATTTTGGATTTACTTATTTTCTATGATATTGTATCAAACGTTGTGATGAATTTAGATTTCTTAGAGGTTTCGTTTTTGCGTTTCATGTCGTCACTCTAAGAGGAGAAAGTAGACACGGAAGTATTATTGAACGATGTATATTAGAAGCCTCATGAAAAGAGGCATGCGGTTTCTAATGGAAGACCTAGCTCTACTACTCTCATGAAAGCAGTAGACGGCTTAGGTGATTGAAAAGTCAGCAATTTTTTTCTTATATCCTAAAAGCACCTGCTTTGTCCGATATCTAAAAGTCCTGATTTGTCATTTTCACCGAGAATTACTTCTTATAGACCATTGCACGAATGAAAAGATTGATACGTTGTAAAGAATGGTTGGCTGTTCATCATCAGTGGTGATTTTAGAGCTGCAAGGACTTATGTCATTCAGGATCTACAACAAGATGAATATGACATTGGAAAAAGTTATATTCATTCAGCTTCCAATTCAATCTGTTAGGAAAACCCTCGAGGGTGATGTGGTACTATTTCCAAGATGTAAAGTACGAAGTAGATGACTCAAATTTATAGAATACGGAGAGAATTCGAAAATAAATAATCTGACAGAAGAGGATCATTCAAACCAAATATCTGAATCACGAGAAAAGAGAAGGTAAATAGTCAGTGTTTAAATCGTTTGAGGTATTAAAATTCTCCCCATCTTTCAATGGAATTCTTACTTAAATCATGTAATTTGCAAATGATAACAAAATTTAAAGTTCAGTTCCCTCGGTACGAGCTGTGCATCCAACATCGAACTCATTGCAAATTCTTATAATTATTTTAATATTTCGGAAAACGGATATCAGAAAGACGGTGTCTCTGTAGCTAACAACGTTTAATTTAGCATATAAATCCAAGCCAATATAGATAGATTCGGATTATCGTAGAATTTAGAGATAGAAAATATTCACCGAAACCTTTGGATAATGACTTAGGATTCGATATTTAGGAATTTATATTCAGTATCTCGGCAAATTTAGTTAACGTAATCGAAAACTTTTGAAAATCATTATTTATTATGTATTTTCAAACGATACAGTATCTAAGAAAAGAAATCCATCGGCTATAATGGATCAAAAATAATTCTACTAATGTAATATTCCATACACATCTTACGTTTAAAAATATTAATGGAACAGTTGCTGAATACGCGCTACACAAATTTAAAATTTTTATTTTTAAAGGCCCTCTAATATATTACCATTGTCGCTGAAAGGTAATAGATTCCATTAGTTGTATGTAGAAATGACAATCAATGTGTATTTCATCCTTTATTCGCGATCTCTCTTCTTACTATTCAATCATAATACCGCTTCTTAAAAAGTGGTTCGTGAACATGTGGGTGTACCCGAGACGTTTTCATCGAATCCCTGAGATTTACAAAATTTCGTGAGAGAAAATGAATGTATACTTACACCAATAACATATTGATCATGAGTGAGATAGCTGGAAACTCGTAGGCTTGGGCATAAATATGTCCGTGTCTTAAGACTGTTTTACTATAGGTCCTTTTAAAAGTTTGTGTGCAACAATCTTTGTTTACGGAATGAAAATGCAAGCAAGAGTCACTTTCTGTAAGTATTTGTATTAAAATTCATTTGACAGAGTAGCAGATTAAAAAATACGATAGTCTACCAAGGTTTGTCAGAAAGATCATCATACGCGCTGAAAATTTCATCAGAAGATAGTAAATTCGTATATAGGCAATCCTGAAACACGCAATCGTACTAGCAGGTGGATAAGGAGATTGGTTGTAGTTTACAAATATTCTTCAATCCTGTTTTAATTTTATTGTCCTACAATCACCTCTCTGTCTTTACCTTGCCCGTAAATAATATTCAATAAAATAACCGCATTTCGTATGAAAAAAGCACTAACCCAATTTAATCTATGTATGTACCTGATTCCCAACATTGAAAATTGCAAAGAAATAACTGTCCATTATTACATGGTATTGTCTTCTACATCACCATAAATATTTCGATCAAAATCGCCGGAAAAGTGACACTCCTTGTCAACCTAATTATTACCCAATCATTTTTTAAGAATTCTAGCGACTTACCAGATTTTCACCTGAAACTGTGAATATTATTTTTGCAGTTCCCAACGGTAGTTCTGAAACGCTCTAAAATGAATCAGGATATAATACACGTACTCTTAGCAGATCCTCTGAAGTTTTCAGTGCACAAAGAGGTCCCGAGAAGAATATATTTGAGAGACACTGACTTAAAATAATCTCCTTCTGGAATCTCATCTACGTTCCCGTTTGACCCTCGTCTTTTAATTGTTTTAGATGGATTTGCTCGGCGTAGACTTACGTCCGAGCGATATAAATTATTCAGGAGCTCCGAAGGATCTCTTGAACTCCTCCTTTTGTCTATCGCCTAATTCGCTCCCTTTCCCTAAGAAACTTCTTTTTCCTCTTTCCCTCTCATCTATTTTCTTCGTCCCATTTCTTTTCGCCATCCATCTTTCTCTCCTTCCGGCCATCGCTTCTTATTCTTACTCGCTTTTCCTCTTACGCATTTCCCCCACACAAGGAGTCTTCCCCTCGACGAGCCTTTTTTACCATCATTTTGTACTTCTTTGTTGATTCTTCGCCCTCAGTTGTTTGTCTTCCGTCCTTTTCCCTACGTCCGCCACCTCATTTCCCAATCCCGTTCCCATCCCTTTGCGAACGGTTTGTTTTTATTTCTACTCAGTCGCCCCCCTTTCCCGTTGCATTCTTTTCCCCCATTTTTTCATTTATTTATTTCTGTAGAAAGCGTCTATGGAGGGTAACGCAGCGAGGTGAATAACGAGTATGCCCACATGAGTTTCAATAGGTTTATTGCTGCACAATGACAAAGATACAGTGAAACACGTGGTCGGCTAAGTCGTGCAGAGTAGATACGCGAGGAGTGTTGCTTCTTTGGCAGCCAGGAAGCGAGTGAGTCCTCCCTCGTGGTCGGGACTATGCTTGCTTTCATTTCCATTCTCTCGCCAGGTGTCTCTGCTTACCTGGCGGCAGACTATCATGGCTGCCCAGCGCATATATAATATGGCCGCCATCCGTGTGTCCACTACACCACCCCCCTGCTTAACCTGTAAGGTAGCAAAAAAAAATACAGAGATTAGTCACAAGTAAAATCCTGCAAATGCTGGGGAAAATGCACTCGTCTGCCGGATCTTGTTTGTCTTTGCTCGGCAGGTGGTGTTTCTTCTGGTGCTTTTGGAGGTATATAGGCAGGTTCCTCCTGCATAATGTATGCAGGCTTGAGTCTATCAATGGAGACATTGATTATTTTTCCCCTGCACTGCAATTTGTATGCTTTTGGTTCCCTATGGATGACCTTGAATGGACCATCATAGGGAGGCTGCAGTGACTCTCTTATGGAATCATTCCTAAGGAAGACATGAGAGGCTGTCTTGAGATCCTTAAAAACGAACACTCTCTTCTCTCCATGGCGACTTGCAGGCACTGGTTGGATGGACTGCATTTTCAACCTCAACTGCTCAGCAAATGAGGTAGGATCTGCCTCTCTGGTTGCTGATGAACATAGGAATTCTCCAGGAAGCCTTATGGGGTCTCCATAAACTAATTCGGCAGAAGTAGCTTGAAGATCCTCCTTCCATGCGGCCCTTATGCCAAGGAGAACTGCTGGTAAGGCGTCAACCCAGTTAACATTTTGATGGCACATGATAGCAGACTTCAGCTGACGATGGAATCTCTCTATCATGCCATTTGATGAGGGATGGTATGCTGTTGTCCGAATGTGGGATGTGCCTATCATTTGAGTTAGCTCTTGAAAGAGCTGGGACTCAAATTGTCGTCCTTGGTCAGATGTGATGCGAAGTGGAGTTCCAAAGCGTGCAATCCATCCTGCAAAAAGTGAACGAGCAATGGTTTCTGCCGTGATGTCCTCAATGGGTATTGCCTCAGGCCATCGAGTAAACCGGTCGATGCAAGTAAGGCAGTATCGCTTCCCTCGTGCATATGGCAATGGTCCTACCAGGTCAATATGGATGTGCTCAAATCTGGAAGCAGGAGCACCAAACGTACCTAGGGGAGAGATGGTATGACGAGAAATCTTTGCACGTTGGCATGGTATGCATGCTTTGGCCCATTCTCTACAATCTTTCTTTATGGATGGCCATACATAACGGTCAGCTACCAGCTTCACAGATGCTTTAATTCCCGGGTGTGCCAATCCATGTAAGGAATTAAATACTTGCCGTCGGTAAGGCATGGTTACGAATGGACGAGCACCCTGTGTTGAGAAATCGCAATACAGGCTAACAGAAGAGCCTGGAATTGCAATTCTCTTAAGGTGCAGGGATGAGGAATCTCTGAGGAATGATTGCAATTCCTCGTCATTCTCCTGTGACTTGGCAAGAGTTTCCAAGTCCACTGTCACTTGAACACTCTCTATCCTGGATAGAGTATCAGCCACAATATTGTTTTTACCTGCAACATGGCAGATATCTGTTGTGAATTGGGCGATAAAGTCCAACTGCCGAAATTGTCTTGGGGTGCACTTCTCTGGCTTCTGGCGGAAGGCAAACATCAAGGGCTTATGGTCGGTAAAAATGGTGAAGTGTCGTCCCTCGACCATGTGTCGAAAGTGACGAACAGCTCTATGGATCGCCAATAGTTCACGGTCATATGGGCTGTAGTTGACCTCGGATGGTGCTAATTTCTTTGAGAAAAAAGCAAGAGGTTGCCAACCATCACCAGTCTGTTGCTGCAGGGCGGCGCCAATGGTGTTACCAGATGCATCTGCAAAGAGGGCTAGAGGATACATGGGATTAGGATGAGCAAGTAATGTAGCTTTACATAAGGAGTCTTTACATTCTGTGAATGCACTTTTAAGTTCCTCAGTCCAAATAATCTTATCACCCTTCTTTGGTTTACCACTAAGTACACCATGTAAAAGTGCCTGCTGAGCAGCAGCATTTGGGATAAAACGTCTGTAAAAGTTAATCATACCCAAGAATTGTCTCAAGTCTTTTACATTCTGAGGTAATGGATAGTTTTTGATGGCACTCACTTTGTCATCCAGCGGTTTGGTTCCTTCGGCGGAAACACTATAGCCAAGGAATTCGACATTACCTACACCAAACACACATTTTGCGGGATTAATCAGTACACAAAAATCGCGAAGACGCTGAAAAAGTTCGGCGAGGTGCCGTTCATGCTCATCTTCTGTCTCCGAAAACACTAAAATATCATCTAAATATGCGTAGCAAAAACTTAGTCCACGTAACACTTCGTCGATAAACCGCTGAAAAGTTTGTGCAGCGTTCCTCAATCCGAATGCCATATATGGAAATTCGAATAAACCGAAGGGTGTTGTGACTGCTGTCTTCGGGATGTCCTCTGGATGCACCGGTATTTGATTGTATGCGCGAACCAGGTCAATCTTAGAAAAGAATTTCTTACCGTGTAGATGCATGGTAAAATCTTGTATATGAGGCACGGGATACTTGTCCGGAACCGTTCGCGCGTTGAGGGCACGGTAGTCTCCGCATGGGCGCCACTCATCTCCCTTCTTTGGCACCATATGGAGGGCGGAAGACCAACAGCTATCCGACCTTCTGGCAATCTTCAGGCTTACCATCATTTCGAATTCCCGCTTGGCAATGGCAAGTTTCTCTGGGGACAAACGGCGTGGTTTACAGGAGACTGGAGGGCCTGGCGTCGTGCGGATATGATGCACCGTGGAGTGTGATGTCTCCCTGTGGATGCCGGCGGGGGCTGTAATTTCCGGAAACCGCGAAAGGATCTCGTGGAATCGAGAAGTTCCATTGATGGCGCGAACATTCTCCATGCAATGGCGGGCTACGATTCCTGCGACGGAGAGCGTGGTAATGGTATCTACGATTCTTCTGCCCCTAATATCCACTAACAGTCCGAAGTGCTTAAGAAAATCGGCCCCGATGATCGGCTTGGACACATCAGCTACCACAAAACGCCAAGTGAATGCGCGCCTCAAATTAAAGTCTAGGTTTAGTGTTAACCACCCGTAAGTCGAAATGACGGTGTCATTTGCCGCGAATAATTGATAATTAGTCTTAATTCGCGGGCCGTTTACGTAGCGACGGGGATAAACGCACAGATCGGAACCAGTGTCTACTAAAAAGGTTTTACCTGTGGTAGCGTCCGTGACGTAAAGGCGGCAGGAATGAGGGCTGCAGTCGGCGGCCGCGTCTACCGACTGGCCGGGGCGTTTCCCGCGACGAAGCTGCATGGTTTGGTGCATCTCCGGGCGTTGTCACCGAACCGCTGATGGTACCAGCACAGGTCGCCATTTTGAGGCTGGAACCTGCGACCACGTGAACGGCTGCGTGACCGTTGGCGGGTCCTCTGCGGGGGTCGCTCCAATTTTAGGGCTGCTATCTCTCTGGTGAGCTCGTCCATCCTCGCCATCAAGGATTCGATGAGCGGGAACGGACTTCCGGCGGCGTGGACCTGGGGCCTCGGGGAGAAGTCGTTGACGCTGTCTGCTAACCTGGCCAAACCGTCCAAATCCATCCCTTCTTGTGCCGCTAATATTGGCTGCAGATAATTTGGAATGCGGCCCATCCAAATTGATCTCAGGAAATCGTCCGGAAGTGATGTTCCGGCGAGCGATCGGAGATGGCGGAGGAACTGCGATGGTTTCCGGTCCCCCATCACCTCGTGCTCGAGCAGCTGCCTCACTTTCTGCTCTTTCGAAGAAGATAATCGCCTGATTAATTCGCTCTTTAGGCGCTCGTACCTTCCCGATGCCGGCGGATTCGCAATCACGTCCTCGACCTCGGCGGCGGCTGGCGTCCCTATGCGGCTCACGGTGTGCCAGAACATGGTCTCATCGCGTGTAATTCTGTTTAACGCAAATTGTCCCTCTAACTGTAAGAACCACAACCTAGGGTTCTCTGGCGTGAATTCCGGAACGGCGAGTGAAACGCGGTTCACCGATGGACCTTCGCCTGCGTCCTCCATTGCGAATTGCGGCAGATCACGTCGGGGTCACCAATTTATGGAGGGTAACGCAGCGAGGTGAATAACGAGTATGCCCACATGAGTTTCAATAGGTTTATTGCTGCACAATGACAAAGATACAGTGAAACACGTGGTCGGCTAAGTCGTGCAGAGTAGATACGCGAGGAGTGTTGCTTCTTTGGCAGCCAGGAAGCGAGTGAGTCCTCCCTCGTGGTCGGGACTATGCTTGCTTTCATTTCCATTCTCTCGCCAGGTGTCTCTGCTTACCTGGCGGCAGACTATCATGGCTGCCCAGCGCATATATAATATGGCCGCCATCCGTGTGTCCACTACACGTCGTTTTTGCGTCTTCTCTGGATGATGCGGCGTCATCTAGTTTTCGAAAGAAATTTCGGAATTATTTTTCTTCCCAATATGTCCTTACGCGCGTGTCGTTTTTTTATCTTCTCTTTCTCTCTTGAGTGTGTGTTTACGTCCTCTTCCCTGCGTTTTCGTCTGTAGAATGAATTTCTCCTGCAGTCCGCTCTCCTTTATATCGGATAAGCGTGTCGGGACTGCATGATTAAGTCGCCGCTCGAACATTCTCTCCGCGTTGCATTCCCGTCTTTGCGGCTAATTTTCGTCGTAACGTTGATTTTTATCGGAGAAAATGGTTATTGCTGTAGAGCGTCGTTTTCGAGCACGGGAAAAATGGTAGTGGAAAATGAATTTTTATTTCATGTTGTTTCTAAGTCTCCTCTCAGCGTAGTCTGTATTGAGTGGGGTGAAGTTGATCAAGGCGGGCTGGAACGCTCCTTAAAACGTGTCATTTAATTTAAAGAGGCATTTTTCGTTCTTCTAGTTCTATTTACAGCTGATGAAACATAACGGTATAAAAGGGAATAGGAAATGACAACAGTAGACGCCATAATTTGTTAAGACTTCATTCGAAACCATCTATACAAAAAGCTGCTGAAATACATTACGCCCTCCATCCTCATTGCTTTAATTGCTATAATTATACCAAAGGTAAAAAAATGGTCAAACTATAATACTAATTAGTAACAATATTGCAAGGAAAAGCAATAAGAAAATATTTTAGAGAAAAATTAGTTTAAATTCAGGGCATCTTAGTGTGATCGAGGTAGAAATCAGCCGATTTCAAAGTTTTCAACAGGATAATTATTAAAATAAACAATGGAGCCTTATAAACGCAACATGTATAAGAGAATACGACTTTACACGAAATATATGAGTAAATAAGTACACGACATCTTTATTCAATCACTACGCTGACCATCATTAAATAACCGCCATAAATTTAAATTATATCATTAGGGTTATTATTGATGAGTATTTAGTTCCAAAATGCAAACAGCTATTTTTATTAATGATATCATTCGAAAGATAGATGAAGAAAAGTTTCTTAGGCAGAGCGATGTCAAGAATAGTGTAAGTCGTCATTCCTATAGATATTAATACATACATAATGAGAACGGGAAAATTATTTAATATGATTCAACGGAAGAAATCCAAAAGTAATATTATTTACAATCATGTTCCACGGTCATCGATAAATGAACTTACAGCTCATGATAAATCTCCAAATAAAATAACAATACTCACCATTCTATAGCGCTAAAAATATATATTTGAGAATTTATTTAGTGAATTATCGATTCCAAAATCAAAAATACCCACGAATCATTTCCAATAATAAATTGATGGCTCTAAAAAAAAAAACATGAGAGTTTACGTCAACCGCCTGTAATGAAAGAAGTCATTCACAGAATGGACGACTCTGACACGATGCTCTTGTATCGATCAACGATTCTATTTGTTCCTCACTTTGCTTTATCGCACATAATTCCGCGCGATCCCGAGTTCAACTTTTTTTTATTTTCCTAACAACGATCCTCTCCGAACTCGCGCTATCAGAAAACTTAATAGCCGTATTGGTGGGACCCAAAAGAGGTCATCGGACCTTTGGCATCTAGATAAGGCTAATATCTATACTGCTCTGTTCCTCCGAAAAAATAAAAGAAGATAAACGCCCGTGTAAAAATTACCGCTCTAGAGAAAGAAACAAAAGCGGAGCAAACACCGCTGCCTTTAGTCAGCCGTTGCTCAGATTCTTTTTGTGCTTTCCTCCTGGTATTGCCGGTAATAAAACTGAAAGATTTCATTCCGAAATTTTTCCTTTTTCTCTCCATGACCTCTCGGGCGCTTTGTGTATTTTTTCGGACGCGGTGTCACGCTGCGGTCACACAAGGACGACATCCGTTCTCTGATTAACTGAGAGGCGTAAGTGCGACATCGGTTCCATTGCTTTCTCGACGTTCTCTCTTATACTTGCATTCTCCTCTTCCTCTAATATTCTCCCTTTTTCCTGTCTCATATTCCCACTCTTTTTGCTACTTCCGCTACAAAAGACCTTTCTCCGCGTGTCACCTATTATTTTCTCTCTCCGATGTTTGTTTCGCCCGTATACGTTGGCAAAATTACGATCTCCGCGATGCTTCCGCAATAAGACATTTTCGATGCGTTGCGGGGGATGCTCGCTTGGAAAATTCGCGCAAACTGCAAACGGAGCAATTGGAAGGATCAAAAAATGGGCGATCGATATGGCGGAAAGTTTCGGGATTTTAAACAGGCGGGTGGAAATAGGCATGCTTGGAGAGAGTCGGGAAGTACTGTGCGGTATGGGTTGCTAGCTTCGTTTATGAGTTGATTAGTGTATGGCAGTTCTAATGTGCTGGTAATTCTCAATTTCAACCGGTGGATCAAAAAGGAAATACTTAAAAACATTTATTTCGACTAAGTTTGAGGAAATTATCTAAAATGAAGAGCAACTAACGGAATTTTTATAAAAATTTAATAGACTCCCCGTTTTGGTGAATAATATATTATATAGAATTAATGTAGTAGTAAACTTTTACAGCAACAGGCAGTGCTATGAATGGAAAAGGAAATGCAGGAAGAGGATGGAAACTTTGAGATAATCATAATTACTATGTACTAGGTTAAATAAACTTTCCGTTTAAATATTCCACTCAGGGCTCACTTGACACGACCGGTTATTTCATAGTCATCATTGGTCGTATAATGCTTGCACATAAAATTTTATTCAATCTGTTACTGAATTCCTCATAAATAAGAATTCATTTGGATTTTGGGTGGTAACTTTTAAAACAGAGAACGAAAACGAGCATTATTTTAAAGCAGATATCTCGCTGAATGGTAATACCCATATTCCTAGATGTTTAATAAATTTTCAGAAAATTATTATGATTTACTTGTATGAGATATTTTTTCTGAAATATAGGTCAATGTGCTTTCACTTTAATTGTGATTTATTGAAGGATTTTATTCGCGCTGAGGGAGAAACTTAATTTCGAGATAAATGATTTAAATCCACGAAAATAGGTATTGTTATCCTAAGTCGCTCATAAGATATTCCCATTTCTTCACTCCCGGATTCCCCTGTTTCTAGCGTAAATAAGTGATCATTCGTGGAATCCATATTATATTTCGTAATATAATCAATCCGTGCTTCATCATTGCCTTAAAAGTTTCACTCGCATTCCATCTCAAAGGTCAACTGCCCTTGTTTACGAATCGGGCGAATCCCGAGCTGAATTTATTATTGAAAGCTGAGCATTTTTGTGCGGATGATACGGCATTCCTTTCAATATTTAGTGCTTTCCATTTTCAATCTGTTTTTCTTCCACAAATAGTATTACCCTTTTTCAACCAACTTAATTGTACTTATGCATTTTTGAGTGAAAATTTGCCGGAAACCACGGTAGATCGCGTCAATCCAAGTGTGAGCGGAGCGGAGAACTTTGTTTTCATATGACTAAACAATAAAGGGTATTGTTAATAATAAAATTCCTAGTTAGTCAATTATGGTAATATATTGTTTTCTTAAAGAATATAACTAGCGATATAGCTGCAATGACTTATTCATATCTAGACATCTCTCACGCTATTTCCTTTCTAGATAACCACTTTACTCTGTTCATTTATTCTCAATACTCACCCACGTCTTCCTGGAATAATTTTTATGCATTAGATTGAGCCATCAAGCTCTCCTCCGTGTTTTTAGCAACATTTATTTCTGGAAAATTCGAAATTATTTTTCTCGGCAGAACATTTCCATCGAGAAAATTGCAGATTAAATGGTAAAAAAGGTCGATTGTATCATACTGACCTCGAAATTTCATATACACACAAACGGTCAGAATAAATGAGCTTTATATTTATCCTTCTAGTTCACTTATCGACTAAGAAAATCGGGTTCGCGAACTTATCAGTGTTTATCAGCGTTTTGCTAATTCATATATTTTTCAAGGATCAATTTAACCAAAGGAATCTAGATCCGATCGTAGTGCCTTATCGCCAAGCCGAATAAACGACCAACGCCCATACTCTTTCCTATATTCTTTCATCGGCCTGAATTGGAAAGCAATCCGGGCGAAAATGCTGAATATGTAACTATTGAAGTATATTTCGGAGAGTGCTAAATTTTGATGATAATCCTCAAAGTGAATATCCTCAAAGAGTCCAAATCTCACTTAATTCTGCAATGGCATTTTTGACTTAGAAATCATTAGAAAGCAATGAATGAATTTTCTATAGCCACAGTATGGCTTGTCAGCGAGTATCTAACATCTAGCACTGCTTAATTTGATTTTTAACAACTTTCTTTATGTCCTCTCTTTTTTCTAAAATTTCACATATTGACAGTAATTTATTCCAAATTAAATTATATGAAAAATCAATGAATCGCATTATTCTGAAGGATGCGAATTTTATGGCTTGCTGTTCCTTTTACTTGATAGTTTGAGAATCAGCAGAAATTTGATACAAAGAGCTCTTAATTTGTCACATTGCTCAAAAATTTTGTTTAAAAGAAACGAAAATTAATATTTGGATCTAAGAGATGTCGTCCTTCATACCTCCTATACTAGGAACCTTTTTCTATTAGAAGCTATATTTATCATTTGCTATCAGGTGAAACATCATGTGACTTTTATGCGTTGCATATTGCCTGAGTTTATATAGTTAAACACCGACATTTTATATCTGAATAGAAATTTATTCACGAACTAAATTGAAAGAGAAAATTTCCCCTTTATTTTCTTTAAGCAAGATTTGAAAACAAAATCATTTAAATAGGCTTATTTGTTTCAGTAAGTGATTATAGGCCAATATGAACGCTAAAAAAGGTTACTTTTCGCTGGGAGGCTTTAGGTTTTCCAATTAAACAGTTAGAAAATCAATATAATGAGAATATCTTTTACCGTAAAAATTCATTGCTGAAGCAATCCATGGCGAAAACTCTAATCCTCGTAAGTAATGAAACTTAGCATACAAGTAAATACTACCGTAATACTGCCGTTTTACCTGATAATACCGCTTAGCTGCGAAAAATTCTTTAGCCGAGTCCGAAAACCGAAAACGATCAAAATCAGAACCCAGAATCGACCATACAAACAAATGACTTACACGGAAAAAGCAACAGTTTTAATTTATGTCTCTTCTAGAATATTTGAAAGACTAATCCACTCATTGTATTTTCCAGCGTAACGATAGCTCGATCAGAGAGAAAAGATCGTTCTAGAACCACCGTCGTTAGCCGATTTGGAATTTCCCACGGTTCTCAAATCTCAAGATACGAGTAAATAACGCTTAAAATATCAAATGCTTACTCTGCCAAAAATAATGAGGAACAACCAATTTGTCATCACCATTTATACACCCAACAGTATTTTTGTGCCAGCGAGCATCCACATAAATCATACGGACTATTTATTATAGTCCAGAGCAAAACCTTTGGCGCTTCAAAGCAAACAGAACTTGCCCTACATCCTTGCATACTCCTCTCTGCCTCACAAATATATACGAGGATATTATAATTTTTAGATAAAACCTAGTGAAATTTTTGTACACAAAACAATGGAACTATTGTAGTATAATTAAGTAAAGTAGTAGGCAGTAGGGACCCCAACTTATTAGTGACTTTAAGCCCTTATTGCTTTGCTCTCGACTATCGTCGAATCAGATTTCGATAACTGGGTGATAAAACTGAAAAATGTATCCTCTTAGTTCCGAAAAAATCTCTAACCCATGTATACTTATACTATTTATATATTTACAATAGTTTTAAGCAGAAAAGTCGCCTCCCGTTTTAATTCCACATAAAAATTTCCTCCAAATAATTATACAAATCGTGTTGAGAGGGTTTTACAACGGTTTCGAACGCTCCCGTCCATTTCTGGAAGAGAAAAAGTTTAAAAAGAACTCTTTAGGCGCTGATTGGGACGGTGATGCGCGTATTTCACAATAGTTCTTACTCCTCCCTTCCCTCTAAACTTTAGGATGGATTAGTGGGCGGCTCAGCAAGACTCTTCCATGAATCTTGGATGAATCTCGAATGCATAAACATCCCACGCCCCCGGCGAAGATTCGAGCACCGGAGAATATCATGCAAGATTAGGAGTCACGCAACTCCCCTTGTTCCAATTTAGTTAAAGGATTTAAGTGAGGAGAGGGAGAGAGAGAGAGCTATCTACGATTTCAATCTAATCGGAACGATGACCTGGCCCTGTTAATCATTTAAGGGGCAAAAGAGAGAGAGGGTGCGAAACAATCCGTGCTCTATGAGGCATTCAACAACCCCGCTTTATCATCGAGAATAATTTACGCCAGCTCGCTATCTCACCTCGTCTTTATGCCCGAATTTCCTCCCCTCAAGTGGAGGGATCATGGCACGAAATCTTCACTCGAGAGTTGTAAAACTGGACGCTTTCAGCGGCTCCAATTAAACTACTTATTTCGCGACCGTTGAAAAGGGGAAAACTTCCTTCGGCGGGAAATGGGGGTGCGAAAACTGTTTGGGATGGATATCCGCGGAGAATTGCTTAAAATTTTGCTGCGACAAAACTTCGTTACCCCGATATTCATTCAAAAATGCCGCTCGAAAAAAATTTGACAAAATCTTTAAATAATTTAAATCTTTTATTTAAAGTCTTGAAAATTAGGAAGACTTCGTTCTTTCCCGACGAATGTGAAGAATAAATTCCTCTCTGGTTCTCAACCGGATTAAATTGGTGTTTGCCACCTTAGAAGAGAACCCAAGAGGAATTTATTCTTGAAAATGAATTGCGACTTTCGCATTCGCAGATCATAAATACAAAAATGAATCATGCGATGACCCATTGTGAGTTTAATTCATGTTTTTATCATTTGCGACAGCGTCTTGTTTATATCTTCTTCACATTTGTAAAGCCTATGGGGAATGCCTTACGATCGTATGTCTCACGATATACTTTTAATTATTGGAAATAGAAAGATGTCTCTAAATATGTAAAGAATAGTTGTTCCATTAGTGCTATGTGCAGATCAGATGTATTATTACTTAAAAATTGCAATCCGACGGCGTATCCAATTTTGTACAATGGCAATCCGGAGCAACCTTAGGTGCTCGTAGGACAGTCTAAATTTGCATTGAATCCTTATTCAACAAAATACTATACAATCATAAGGGTTTCTTAATTTTCTTAAATGGGCCACCATAAAATTATCCTATTTAGCAAATTGAAGCAAGATACCTTTCTTTCATACCAAAATATTAGAGCGATGCTTGCTTGAGAATAAGAAATTCTTTGGCAGTAGGTACTTAAAATTCCAAGCAAACCAAAAACCCTTTGATGTTGCTATATTTTATCATCAAAGAACTGCAGAGCTCTCATAGTAGTCGGAAATAAAATTAGCATCTTTTGAGCGTAAAATAACCATTTTTATCGTATTTCACAGAAGTATTTTAAATTTGATGAGCGTTGAAGTGTATCAAAGAAGTCTTTTGATCCAGTTCTTTGATGATTATTTTTTCTAATTCTGAGATTTAATGTAAAGAATATTTATAAAGAAGATTTTACTATTTAAATTAATGGCGAACGTACGAATATAATATTCAGAGGTTAATATTATAAGAAATATCGCCTTTGCCAGCTCGAAAATTTCGATTACTAGATTATTAATAATAAAAATTTTACTAATGCACTCCTTTTACACTCTTTATATTTCTACCGCTATGTATCCTTTAAATTCTGCTATTCTTTCTGTAGTTTCTATGTAATTAAACACAGGAAACTGAATTACAAGTGTTCCGTAGATTTTCAGATATCAGTTGAGGATTTTGCTGAATCTTTGAGATTACAAGGAAATTTCTTTACTTATTAGGATAAACTCTCGGAGGCATTTTTGAGTATGATTTCGGAGCTATACATAAGTAACTCTGTCCATAGATCTCAAAGTTTGGTATAGCTTTTCAAAACAAAGAATATCGTTGTATAATTTAAGGGGAAATTTTAAATTATTGAATATATGCCCACTGCGGTTGTGAAAGACTCATGACTTATTAGCAAAAGATTTTTAGGGGCAGAATTTTTTATTCAGTATGTAAAGGTAAAGATTACGCATTTCAAGAATAAGAAGAATACAACATGAGCTACAGTTTTATTTTGGGAATGTGGGAATCGTTCAATCTTGGTGAGATAACTAGCTATAGTGCTGATGGCTATTAACATAGATTATTACGTCAGCACAACTTTTGCGGATTTCTAATTCAAGTATTTAACTCTTTGAAAGACCGCGAATAAGCAGATTCAAAGGTTAAGCTTTCATTAATATTTGCGCATTATTGCGTTTCAAACTTTTGTGACCCATTCCTTCTTTTTACTTGAAAGAAAATACCTCATTTCATTAAAGAATATCCTACAAAGTCATATATCCCTCAATGAATGCTTTCATCAAAGTAAAGATTTAACGGATCGCTTTTATTACTTAATACCTTAAAAGGTAAGAACATGCATTTGTTAAATTAGAATAGCTACTTTTAATTACAGAGATCCCGGTCACGAGGTCAAATTCATCCGGAGATAAAAGAGCTCAAGTTGCCTTCTTATATTCACAAAGAATCGGGATTATATTTTTTTCGCTGAAAAGATCTTTGTCCCGCAATTCGAAATTATCTTTCGTAAAAGAATTTGAGAGTCGAGCCGATATTTTATTCAACCCTCTCCAAACTATATGAATTTATAATTGAAGAGTAATTTCACAAAGCGGACGGTTTGGAAGAAGTACAAAATTTATTGAATATATTTTTAATTTGTCTAACCATTAATGACCGTACAAACGGTATTGTTTATTATTGTGCTAAAAATCGGAAAATTGATATGTGACAGGAAAGGATAGCCATAGTCGAGAGGGCTGCGCGTTTACCATGTGAAAGCGGGTTCCTTTGAGAGTAACAGTGTTCAATTTCACTCAGCATCGTGAAAAATTCATTATGTATAATAGATGATGGTTAAACTGCAAACAAAGAAGCTTATATAAAAGAAGAAAATTCGGAGATCAAATGTAATTAACTTCGGTGTAAGAAGTCCCGCTTGGTATTACTTCTTTTACTATTTATTTTCATCCTAGGACAGTCGAATCGATATTGAATCGGTCCATCGATATTAGAGGGTCAAAACGGTTATCATTAGTTACTACAACAATCTTATATATGTAATTTATAAAGACATACCTTAAATGGAGGATACAGGACTTATTTTGATGTGTAACTATAGCCTGTTAATTATCTGGTAAAACTTGGATCAGTGGCTATTTCAGTTTCGAGCTGGTATAATTGCAAAAATCCAATAAAAAGCATAACTGAAAGTAATGATATCCAGTTTGTTAGAATCAAGCACTTGTACCGTGAATTCATGAAACTACGACTATTATCTAAAATTATTTCGAAGATATACCTGCCAGATTCCATTTTTTCCCCTCTAATTCTTAGACAGTGAATGGAAACAGCAAATGTAATTCTTGATTTCAAGGAACTAAATAATGATACAGGAGGCTATCCTGAAATAGTCTTTCGATTCTACCAAATACTTCTCAAGATTCTCATAATGAAATCTTTTCCACACTATAGATAGAGCAGCTGTTTGCAGGGTCGGCTTTATGTATCCAGGCCCCCATGTGAAATCTTACAAAGGTGTCCCCTCCCTATCTTTCCCGACAAATAGAGTAGTAGAGAATTTACCCTGAGCACCCTTAGAAGTTGAGTGCCCCTATGCTTTGCTTACCTCATTTACCGCCTAGAGCTGGCTATTTGCAAACAAAATGATTTGAAACAACTAGGCAAATATCACCTCATCGCAAACACAGTTGATTGGGATTGCGAGAGATTTTTTTTCTTGCTTCCGCGGGAGCGAATATAGTATAAAACCATACACAATAGTAATCTAAATCTTTCATTTAGTATCTACATATCTGTACATGTAATTGTTTACAATAGTAAGAAAATAAAATATTGCATTTTAACACATTATTATATGCTATATAATTTCGGTCTTTACTTACTGGTAATTCTCACCAAGACAGAGTTAGTCAATGACGTAAATATAACAAAAGAAATACAAAAAGCTACTATTGTTTCAACGTCCGTCACCACATGGCAAGGAAAAGAATTGTAGCCCATAAAAAAACCAAAAACATTAAGACATGAAAAATATTTTCTAAATAAATCATTGGCCAATACTGTAATATTATTTGCTCTTCATTGAAATAAGAATGTAGTTTTGCTAAAAATTTACGCGAACAAACTAATGAGGTATGTATACCACCTGTGCGTGCGATGTAGAATGGTAGTAATTATAAAATTGTAAAATTGAAAAATCCTCCAGTCATTTATTCGTTTCTTCATAGTTGAATCCTTCACAGACTTATTCCGTAAGAGTTACTAGACCTTGATCAATCGTTCTTATTATGAACATTTCACGCTTCTATTGGAATGAAGTGAAATTTTAAAGAGCAATACGTTTAGAAGCGATGAATATTGCTTTCCAGCGATGCACTTTCACAGATTACAAGATGGGAGACAATCATTTGGTGGAAAAGTAACCGTTCCCCTCACCTGTGCATCATAGCGATGACTCGCCCTATTTCCCGACCCATCCCTCCATCGTTTAGTCCAAAGATCAAAGCATTCTCTTAGTTAATGAAGAAACACTTCCCTTCCACTCTCTTTCCCCTTTTCCAATCCTCCTACCCGCGGCGAAAAAAGCGAAAAAAAATCATAACTTTAACAAGTAATAATCTCGAGGTAGAAAGCGGGACTCACGTAATCCCTCCACGGCCTTTTTTATTCCCCGGTTCCGTTTCTAAATGAACTCCTTGAAGATTGCTCGTTTGAGAATTCGTTTGAGTGAGTTTAAGGGAAAAAACAAAAGAGCCTCTCCTTAATTCCACTCTTCGCTCCCGACCTTAGTTCAATAGCTCTCTATAGAATTAAGGAGGGAAAAATACGAGGGCTGAAAAACGCCCGCTACTTCTTTTAATTTCGTTCCCGATCCCGTTAGCGAAGCGCGAGAGTGGGTTACGACCGAAGAGTTTTCTTGTGCTTTTTTCCGAGTGTATACAACATGCTAGCGAAGGAAGCCCCGCACCCTCGCCACGCTTTTGTAGCGACAAATGACTGTTTGGACTCGAACCAAGTCCGAAGAACAGTGGAAACCTCCCCCCGCAGTCGCGGAGTCACTCGCCGGCCTCCGCCCCACTTCCGAATCGAGGTCTCTCTCCCAAGATGATTAACAAAGTACCCAAGTTTCTGAAACGTGCCTCCTCTGTTTCCACCACCGACTCCAAACACCACGGCCCCGTCTTATTGCTTCCCAAAAGGATTCGATGCCGAGAATAATCGCCTCTTCCTCCGGAGTATTTGAAAGATTAGAGGGCAGCAAAAAAAGAATCAAATCATGGCATGAGAAGAATGAGGCAGCCGAGTCAAGGTTTCACTTGTGCAACACAATTGCTATTGTTTGGGTAGGAAAGGAATTAGAGGGTGGGAATGCAGCGTCGAGACTTCTCCTCCACTTTCTGCAAAAAAGGAGAGTTGTTAGATATAAAAGGGAGATATACACAATGGCTTTGTCCCTCTCCGTAAAACAAAGCCAAACGAGACCTCCGTAGCGTTTTAGATCCGTTCAACCGCTCTCCGAAAAATTGCGGAAAAGATCCCTCGGTTGGAACAATTTTAAGATTGAGCGTCCGAGGGAAATAAAAGAGTTAAAGCAACCTCGATATATCTTTCTCCCGCGACCCAATTCTGCTTCTCCTCCTCGAAAACGTAGTGGGCAAAAGAGTGCCACTTATCGGCGAGCATGCATTCCGTTCGCGCTGACCTCCGCCCACTGGCGTACACTCTTGTTTTTCTTTTATTATTCCATCCCGGAATCCCACCCTCTCTCATCATGGGTCTTCCCCACGACCTTTCTCACGCCCTTCCTCCATAACCCTAATCGCCCATTGCGCGAATAAAAACAGCGAGTGAATAGATGACATCCGAAGTATGGAATGGGATTTGTTCCGCGGGATGGATTCAGCCAGATAAATTCACTCTGCTCACTAAAATCCTGATTTGCTCACTCTTTTCCTACCACTTTTATATTCAAACTGTTTGCACAGACAAGGTACGTGTATCAAAGGATTTTCGTTTGATAGGAAACAGGAGTTATACTCTTTTCGTTGTAAATGAATGATATTAGGAGAAACGCATATTCAAAGAGTATGACAGGGCCGGTACACAAACCGAATCTTCCACCTTTCGGTAGACTGCTTTCATCAATTGAACTATCTTTCCAGAATAGTCAGACATGCATGTAAAAGATGAAAAACGCATGACACACATGCGTAATTTTAGCTGAGGAAATGAAGGAGAAAAGTCTGCCGTAGCCGGGATTCGAACCCGGATCTCCCACTTTTCTTGCGGTTGCTTTATTTTTTGGCGGACTCTTTTTTGTTCCTTCTCCATTCAGACATGCAATTTTGGGAGACCTGAGGCAAAGTTTCGTTTCTCCTTTGGAATTTTCCTAAGCGAACGCCTTGTACCGCTACCCTCAAACCTTTCTTTAATATTTAGGTACTATAGAACATCACATCTAGAAAGTGATTAGCTATTTTTTGGCTTAGAAGTGCGAGACTAAATTGTCTCTGGCTCCTAAAACGAAAATTTTTAAATCCTTTACTAGATATGAGCTTACTCTTACTTTGAGATTTGAACTCTTTCATCATACCTGAATTGGTCTGGAAATTTCCCATTTTTTTGGACAGTGAAAGATAAATAAAAATTCTGTAGCAATCTCTATGGAGTATGATTTTTTGAGCCGTTATATTGACTTCAAAGCTAGTATCACGTCTAGCCCTCTCTTTAGAGTAAATGTAAAGAATATACCGATAGTTAATGTTACTACCACTTTTCTTGTTAGAGATCATGCCTACTGTTTTTAAATTTTCGTATAGCTATTTTGGACCTACATTTCAAGAAATGGACTCTACTTATAAATAACTCCGCCTTTCTAAGATATGATTAGAAGTCTTCATGTATTCTGGAAACAGTAGAAGATTGATGTATTTGAATGCTTACAGCGCTATGTTTTTGAAAAGTTTTATCCAGTATATAACCAAGAATCGATTCAAAATTGTTTTGAATGAAAAATGTATTTTTGCATCAATTTATCAATCAGTTCATCATCAATGTTTAATGAATATTCAATGTAGAGCAAAATTTATAAAGGGATACTAGGTCTGATGATGACATCGTTAATTAAACCCGGTCTCACATTGCAAAAGTGGATGAAGCTATATTAATTTTACCTCCTTGTCATATAAGGCTCACTAATTTTCGCTTCATTTACAAAAATCTCGGTTATCATCCTTTACGCTGCATCGCGTCCCCTGATACATTGTGATAACGGTGCTTAAACGTACATCCTTTATGCAAATAAATTTCATCCATCACAAACCCTCTATGAACGTATCCCACTATTCGAAAATTCTATATTTATTGTGCATATCAAAAACTAATGTTCCGTAGCCTATGTGAATTGCATCAATTTCAAAATAGATGAACCAGCCCCAGAAATGCTCTTGCCATGGGTACCAAATTGTTTGTGTATTTAGTGCTTAAGGGTTACCTATATATCGACATACGCTAGTCTTGCTGGAATTCTTGGAAATGACCTGAATCTGTAGTATCATTTAATAATGATTCATAAATCTAATTGAAAAAAATAGGATTTTTCTATTCACCGTCAGTGTACCTTTGATAAGCCGATGAAGGAATGTTTTGGGACGAAATAGCTCCCTAGAGGGAAATGAAATCGATCCCAAAGGAGGCTATCTCTACGATGATAAAATGCAGCTCCTTTAAAAACGGAGGATTGTGAACAACTTCATGCATAATCATGAGAGAGAAGCGCTCGATAGGAAGTAGGCGGAAGCTAAAAGGATTATCAGCCCGAGTGAGTAACTAATCCTGTCCGACGCACCACCTTAGGTGTCCAACAGTTTGCTGACGGAATTTCTGATTGAAACTCTTGCATAGTGACACCGATTCAAGTATTTGCTGACCTATTTCACTAGAGCGAGAGGATTATATTGAACCTTGTAGATTGTATAGTTGATTAATACATGGAAACGATTTAATTTTAATTAATTTTCCAGCGTTTCGTGCTCATTTTTACGAGGAAAATTAACGACTATAAATATCAGATATTATTAAGGTTTGGGGGGAATTTAAAGCACTCAGCTGTTTCATTATATTCCTCTAATGGGTGCCAATTTTTCTCGCATTCTTAGGCCTTATTACCTTAGTAGGTGTCATTTTCTTTTCGCTCATCTTAATTCACTATTCCTCTAATCAAGTCATTTTCGCTTGGTTATTCTTCAATCTGTTGATACGGAAGGTGGGATGAAACAAGAAACTGCTTGAGGTCTATCTTATTTAATGAAGACGTAAATTAGACGTGCTGGCGATTGTGCGTAGAAATTTAGGGTTGAATGTTGTATAAGGCAAGAAAGGGAATATGGGGAATATCCTTATCTCCTCAAATAAATCGAAAAATAATTAATCGCATATCCCCTGTCCAGATAATTTACAATTTTCGTCGTGTTTATTTATTACCTTTAAGAAATCAACTATGAAATATTTAATCGTGAAATTTTTTATTCAGAAGTTTTATATGTTAAATCGATTCAAACTTTTGAAAGCAAGATTTTCCCTTAATGTTATATTAACAAGTGATCATAGCACTATGCATTAAAAATTTGGCAAGAGTCAACGACAAGTTTTACGGTAAAATATTAAGAAATAGTTTAAATTATAAATTAACTTCATTACAGCATAAAAAACTCGCGATGTATTTTTTGAAGGACATCATGCACCATCAGACCTTAACCTAATTTAGTTTAGAAAAACACAAGCCAACAGCTTAACTTCATAAATTTGGGAGACCAAGATGAAGAGAAGCGGTGGACATGAAAAGATTACTATATTCATTATGATTCCTATTAATTTTGGTATATCTTTTCACGTATTCCTGATCTTTTCAATGTAAAATTGAATCTATTATTCGGCTTCGACATTATGATTGGTCTCTGTCATATGAAAAAATGACAAGAGAGCATTAATACCATTAAATCTTAAGTCCTATTGTCATTATTCATAGTATAAAATTGCTTATTTCCCAGAGCGCAGACTTTTTCGCCTAAAAAGAAAATTTTATCTTATAAGTTAGATATCGTATGGTTCTCAAAATAACTAATTAAATCAATATTAATGACTCCTTTGACATATTCCTTTTTACGCTAATGTTGTTCATTTATATTTATATTTAACATATTATTTATTTTTCTCTTCGATGGTATTCACGATTCTTCTGCTATTTCGTAAAATCTTTTCTCAAATTTCCTGCTAGCTCTCCTTTCTTTAGTTCCCCCTGTATTCTCCCTATTCTTCTGCACTGCTTTCTCCACTCGACAATCTTAACCAAAGAATGATCTCATAATTAATCCGACACCTTCCTTTTTCCTCTTTTTCTGCAAAACCACTTATTCTGCGCTCACATCTCCAGGGAAAGTCCTTTCTCCACCGCCCTTACACTCTCTCGTTCTGTTAAATTATTTATCGCTCATTTTTCTCTCCTTCCCTCCCTGCGACACCCTGTTTCCAAAACTTTATTGCTGTCTTTCGCCAACTTTGCCAGCCTCACTTTCACCACTAGCCTTCGTCTTCGTCTAGTTTTATTCGCGCGCTGAATATACCCTAGATAAGGGGTACCCATTATGGGATACCCTATCCTCAAAGGGTACGAAAGGACGGCCAGGGGGTTACGATGAATAATAAGGCAAGGATATCCTGCTAGTAAAGTATTACATAAATTGTTGTGTCAGTACCTCCTCTCTGATATTTCGTATTGGTGCTTTTCTGCAACCTTGCTCTACTATTCCACGTAAGAGCAAAATTTAAATTAAAACATTATTTTATATCATAATGACTCGCAGGTATGGGTTGGTTTACTTTAAAGCTGAATAGGATAAGGAAAAAAATGGTTGGAAATCCCTGCCCTATACCCTAACTTTATTCCCTGAATTTACCCCTATATCCTGAATGTGCCATGTACCCTGTCTTCCTATGCATTTAATCCTCTTAATTAAATACGCCTTATACCTTTACCCTATACCAGGGATGGGTAACCTTTATTTCTTAGAAAGGCCATATCTGGACGCGTTGGGTTGCAAATGAAACGATAAGCTCGCATACTATTTACATTATAATGGTTTATCATCGATACAGGACAAAGAAAAGCAAATTCACTGGTTAATTTAACCCAAGTGGAACATTTTCCATTTGGTTTTCACTTAAAATTAGTGTGACAAAGGAGACCGGTTAATAAAATTATTTGTAGAAGTAAATCCGTTTCAAAAAGTCACGGAAATGTTGCACTTAATGCCAGAGAAGGCTGCATTTTCCGCGTTGCCTTATACCCTTGCTATGTGCCCTGAATATACCCAATACCCTTACCCTCTATCCTGAATGTATCCGACACCTATACCCTGAATAAACTATATACCCCTAATCCCCATCTCCCAACTTATTTGCGCTTATATTGCAACAGGAAGTAGCGTACCAGGGTAATAGAAATGAGGCAACAGTATTACATCTGTTTACGAAGAGGATGCATTGCGAAACTAAGTTGGCGTGAGGAAACTTTGTACATCAAATAACTCCGCTGTTACAAGATACCTCCCCATTCATAATAACTTAACGTCTTGCGCGTGATAATTTGTAGGGCGTTAAGCTATGTGCGGTACCATTCCGTGTTATATTAGGAATTTGACGTGAATTGCGAAAGCAACCCCCTCTACTACATTTCATCTTCGCTTTAGGCACATATTTTTACCAGCCCTTTTCCTTAGAATACTTCAATCACTCTCTACTTACACTCAGATAAGGAAAATATTTTGAAAGTAACGTTTCTTTGACCACATTATTGACGACGGTATACATCTTGCTTTTCATACGGTCTTAGAAACTGTTTACTCAATTAATAACGTAATTCGAAGTTAGAGGGTGTAAGTCCCTGTTTGCGTTCATGAGTTTACTTTTCATTTACACACTTAAACAAGCCGTTGTCTTTTATACCAGAGAATTATTAAAATAGCGATCTTGTAACCAAATGCAAAGTAGATTTTCGACAAGTCTAACGATATACTGATAGGTGTGATGATAGTGAAGTGTAAAGAGTATGATATAAACAGAGAGTGATATATAATATTTTTAGGTGCGAATTAAAAACGACTTCTAATTATCATAATTTTTAATTAAAAAAATATGAAAAGTGTTTGATTACCTTTTGAATAACTGGTTCCTAATTTGTGGTATGAAATGCTTAAAACTACAAACAAAGTCTTTAAAAGTACATGAATATTACGAATATTGCGACGTAAAAGCTTAAACTGGAAAGCTAAAAATATCCATAGAATTATTTATCAAAAACTAGATCAAATGCCTTGGCTACAATTACATGATTTATCTTTAATTGTAATCGCTTGGATGTCTATTCTACAACACTTGTGTTGAAATGGCTAACTAGACATCGACAAGGCAATTTATTAAACCCAAAATTCATTGCAATGATAACTCAAGATAAAATTATGGCCTGGCAAAAAGAAAAGTTCCCACAAGAGTTTATATACTCCAATAATGGATATGTTTAATTATCTGGGATATTTAGGCTACAGGAAATTAGGGAAGAAACAGAGGACCATAGCTATAATTTAATGAAACATGAACTCAACAGAATGTTCTAAAATAACACAGCACTTAAAAGTATGAGTTAAATGTTTCTCTTTCGTAAAATTCAAATTTCCATCGGTTAATTTCCCATTGTTCTGATATCAATTATAACTACTGAGTATTTCAGTGCGAAAATTTTTTAAGAGCAAAGTATCATTACATAAACTTACATGGAAATGGCATCTATTGGTACACATTTTCTCTTCTCGTCCGTTTATCTTCGTCTCTTTCCATCCCTTCTTCTTCAACCCTCCGCTTCTCTTCCTCTGTATTCCCTTATCAATTCTCTTCTCGTTCCCAATCTCCTACCTTTCTAATTCCCAAGGCTTCCGCTCTCTCTCTCGCACATAAGCTATCCCAATCTTTTCTCTTCTCTTAACCAACATCCCTCCGCTCCAAGTAACCTCTTCCTCCGCCTATTTGCATTGTTAATGATCCTATGACGGAGAGAGCATCAAGGTCCTGGCCGCTATTCAATGTCTAATTCCCGCCTTCATATCTTTCCCTCTCTCTCTCTAACCGAAATGGCTGTTTACCTTGCTGTTTAGACTCCTTTCCTATCTATTGTCTATAAAATTGATCGCCACTTATCTTTCCTTTTTTTTCTCTGAGACAGACTTGACCATTTACGTCAGAAAAATAGCTCAAATACCCATTACTGAGGGTGATTAATAACCTCGTAGTTTAAATTGAAGCTTTTCCTTTTGATTCCTAATCTTTTTTTGTTTTATAAGGCGTAATTTATTTTAGTATTATCGAGTAATAATTGAGGCAGAATTCAAGGCATTAGTAGAACGGAATAATTCTGCTGATTATCTCGATGCCACTTATTCCCGTCCACTGTTACTGGCAGCTTACGGAGTAAACTCGTTAAAGAATAAAATATTTTTCCCCTTAAAATTTCTTGCTAAATTTACGCAAATTCAAATATTTCTATTAAATAGGTAACTTACGGCTAATAAAGAGAATAATTTTCAGTGGTGTAACTTTTTGATCCAAATTCGATACAATCGTTACGGTTCTATTGGGAGTTTTAAAAGAATTTTTCGCTATTTATTATGATTTTTTTCTTATATTTGGGTAAGATTGACTAAGATTTTCTATATCCAAAACTCCCTTTATTATTGCCTTTTCTGTTTAAAGTTCCATTTTATCAAATTTGGAAGTTACTGGTGATGGGTTTTGATCGAATAGGAAACTTTTCAATCTTAATACCCCTGAAATACTGACGTTATCTATTTAATTATAATCGTATAGTATCAACGTACCTTTTATAAATACAATGTCAGAGGATTAAGAAAGCTATATACTACTATGTTGAATTACATATTTAAGTTGAGTTCACCCCTAGCAGTTTTCTCAGGGAAGACAGAAGTCGTAAATTGAATATTACTGGAAAATGATAAATATTAAGTATTCAATAAGTTATTGTCAATATATTATCGGCCAAAATTAATAATTCTCTCGATAATCTCCCATTCATCAATGCACCAGGAACATCATTAAATCTGAGGGCTCTGTTCTTAACCGCATACCATGCATCTGAATCCAAATTTGTGTAATCATAACCATCCAAGAGTAAATAACCCTTTTAAATCGATCAAAACCCTTATCCCATAATGGTGCAAAGAACGGATTACGACGAATTGTTAAATCATGCTAATTTTAAATGGCTTTTATTATTAGACAGTAATGGCTGCTCGAATCAATTCCGAAGAGGAGTCGGATCTTGAAAATTAACTCCAGTCCGGCGCTCGGCAAGTCAGCCTTGATAAATTAGAGATTAACCCATCCGTTCACCTTTGTAAAGGTCATCGGTTCGAACTCTTGTCATGAAATTGATGCTACAATTCCGGTGAAATTGAATTAGGGAGAGGGAGATGACCCATTCCCTTCATTCAACGAGGAAAGTTAATTGAAACGTGAATAGTTTTAGAGACTATAGGAATGTATCCTTGCAACTTAACATATGCAGAGGTCATTCTTTGCAGTCATCAATTAGTCTCTGACTTGTGAGAGATAATTATTACTAAAGCGACTCCTATGTAAGGACTGAAAAATAGATAGAGTTGGATTACCGGATTAGGAGGAAATTATCGTAAATATGCAGGTTCTGCGCTTAAACGGAGAATGGAGCTGGCGAATATTCGCTTCTAATCCTGTGGATAATTGAATAAGAGAATTGACCTGAAGGAATTTCCCCCTCTCCGCCATACGATGCATTTTATAATATGGTATGTATCCGATATTATTCGCCCTCAGGCCGCTATGCTACTGCGAGGTAGATCAGAATAATAAGTGAAAACCAGTCTATTCAAGAATTACTTTTTCCCAGAATGATACGCCAAAGTAATTGATTAGGAAAGTAAAGTCATGGTGGATACCCATTGCCACACAACGAAAGGGGGCTTGTAGGGTAGATACGTATGTAGATGCAGATATTAAAATCATTAGAATAAATGAATTGTTTGTTAAGGATTCTCTTCGTTAAAAGGGACAAAGGACACTATGTTTTCATTATTTTCTCAGGCTCACTCCGATAATCAATGACTAGATAGATATAAAGAATAAATACATCTATTCCAACTACCGTGCCTATTTCCAAGACGCATTACATTGATCATAACATCTTTATTTTTGTTAATATATCTGAAGCATTGAATGAATGCTTCTGTTGAATACCGTCCTGAATCGATGTTTAGTAATAAAAGCATGAAATAAATTAATATGGTTAATAATACATCGAGTTCACAAACTATCGTAACTACTCATAGTGGATAAATCTCGAATGTGAGCGGGTTATAATGCCAGAAAGTGTTATTAACTGTTTTAAAAGTCTCCTATTTAGTATTACGCAAGGAATATAGACTTTATAGCTTTTAAAAGCGGCGATTACTTTTATGTGGTGAGGAGCAAAACTATTTCGTCATTGCCCATGCATATGTTAATTCTGTAAAATTTTCAGAAGAATCAAGTAATGCATCATTTATTATCTGCATGACTTGATTTATTTTCTCCATTGTTCCACTTGTCGTCCCCCCACTTTGACGATTAAACCACCACATCTGCGCCCTTGACTATCCTCTCACCCAAACCTTTCTCGCAACACCTCACTTGATAAGATTCCCGAGAAAAGGCCCAAGTACCTTAGCAGATAACGAATTAAAGAACGAATATACAAGCTCCAGAAACCTCTACGGTACTTTCTATTACGCCCTGATTGCTTGAGATACAAAAGGGAAAGAGACAAACCTGGAATCCCTCTGGATACAACGGGATTAATACCCGCAACTCTAGAGATGTGACATGAATTCTTCGCGGAAAAAAAGAAATGAACTCCCAGTCTCGCAGTCTTTTTACATCCCCACGAGTTATTTCGGCTGCTCCCCTCCCAAAGCGAAATTCTAAAATCTCTCGTTATCACGAGGCAATCCCAAGAACCTCGGCGTGCGAACCGGCTGCTCAAACTAGGATAAGACTCCTTACACGCTCTCTATACTGTATCCCTCCCTCAGACTTCATCCATGCCTTCCCTATTCCTTACCCATCCCTCTCCTTGTGCCCTGTGTCGTATGGAACTCAAGTATTGACATCTCTTCACCCAGAGGTCGCATTCCTTTCGACTCGTTGGTCGCCACCCTTGAAAATACGCGGTCATCCGAGCGAAAGGAGACCTAAGGGAGTGAAGTAATCCTCCTTCCCTCCGCCAAATATTCTCCCTCCGAGATCTTTCGATGCCGAGCAGCACAAGGGAAGGAGACGCCTTCTCCTCTCTCGTCAGCACCAAAGTAGAAAAAGAAAGGGAGCGAAAATGTTATTCTTTTCAATGAAGTCTCCGATAGGGGTTTCCTGAAATTTGTAACTCTTGCAGAAAACGAAGATCCACTATAATAACGGCATTTCTCTCCAGTCAATATCCTTTTAAAGTTTAACCCCACAAAATTTAAAACAGTAAATAATACAATAAATCATTTATAATTATTAGTACTTAATATGATTTATTACTATTTATTGTTATTTGTTATTATTGAGTGTTATTTATAATTATTTATAATTGATTATTGCTGTTTGCTACTATATTATACCATTATTTTTGTCGTTCATTATTATTTTTCGTTTATATTAGCTGTTATTAATATTTACTCATTATTACATTAACTCTGTGGATAGGTATAAACCAGGTAGCTGTGATTGGTATTATGCAATGAATGGTCCCAAAAATTGTTTACAATTATTACATAGTACAGTTCAAGTAATGAGTAGACAGACTAAAAACAAAAAAGGTGAGTATAAGCATCAAAAAGTACAATACTAATAAAATTTTAATGATAAATACATTCATATTTTAAGAAAAAGCAATTCGTAAAATTTTATCATCACTCGTTCAACTCTTATTATTGGCCAATTCACTTTAAATCGTTAATTCACCAATCGATTGATATACATAATTTATTCAACAGTTACACTTACGCTAATACTACAATTAAAAAGATTGCGTGAAAAACTCATTTTACACAGACAGTTTTAACTTTTTTATCATTTTCAGAGTAGACTGAAAACTTCTTCAAGTAAAACATTCCAATACAATCAAAGGTTCGAGGGCATATTACCAAAAGGGTTACAAACAGGAGACGATTCATCCAAGGGATGTTTTTCCAAAATAATTACGATTACCTTATTAGCACCCAAGGATTTTTCTCCCCGGTGTCCCATCCAATGGGTGAAATCAATTTTTTATTACGTGATCATATACATATTTAGATATCTCTGTCAACATAACCAGTGATAATAACAAATTAAATGGTAAATTAAATATTTCTATATGGTATTCTTCAAAGGGAAAATCTTTTATTCTCAAAATAAATCAAGTGTCGGAATCGACAATCTGTCACGGCTGAAAAATATACCAGAGAATAATCTTTCTTGTCAAGGTTTTTTCGAGTTACTTCTAAGTTATTATGTAACTAAGTCAGTCAGTTCGTAGTCCTTAATTGTTATATTGCTGGAAATTTTAGTCTTTACGCACTGTTACACAAAGCCTTGGAGAATATGATTCATTTTCAGGTGATTAAAGGGAATGTTGGTTTCCTCCATCATTTTTACTTTTTTCTGGATATTTTATTCCATAATTGTATAATTTACGGCCAATTTACAATTAATTTTATATATTTCTTCTCATGCAGGAATTATCTCGCTGCATAAGATACACCAATATTATTATAATCCACCGAAAGACATATGAAAACATTATTATTTTAGCTTCTCGATTTATCGCTATATAAATCAATATGAGACAATTTGCCAAAAACTACATGAGAATACGTATTATACAATAAATGAATTCTTATTGCTCGATACTTCACATAGTGACGTCGTGAAAAAGAATCACCCCTGATTTTATGCTTACTTTTCTCGACGCATATCTATTTATCAGACTGTAACTCCATTCTGGTGGCTGAACTATGCCATAACTTGTTTCCATTTACGACGCTTGATCTTCCAAAACTTTCCGTCTGATTTCCAATGGAAATAGTCTGCGAGGACTGCGACGAAAGAGCCTTAAGACTCGCATCCATTCCATTGTCTATCCCAATCATCTGATTAGGCAGCGAAGAAGTGCTCGCATTCTCCGCCCATGGCTTTCTATCTCAATGTCTCGCTCTTGCTTCGAATCATCTGCAGATCACTTCTGAGACGAATCTGCACAGCCTCTGCTCCGCTTCGCTGGTTCGTATGGGATTGCTCGCAGGATCCATATCCTCTCTCCTGGAAAATATGTTTAACTTCGGTGTTTTGTTTGTCGGGTTGGCTGCAAGGAGCAAAGGTTACGCTAAGGTCGGCCGCTGATGTCTCTATTAAACGTAAAATTCTGGGTGTGGTTATTCCAATGAGTTTAAATTTTTAGATAGCAAGCTATTATCTTCGATGCAACAACAACGATTTCAGCGCTACTGTTTGTAATTGGTTCATTTTGTAGTGCAAAATTCTTTTTATAGTTCACGTTAGCTCTTTAATTATATGTTAAGCTGCTATTCTTTCTAACTATGATAATATGCCTGAAGTTCAGAACAGATTTGTTAAAATTTTAAATGAACTTAAATTATTTATCTTTCGTTATTTAACACAGTTGCAATATTTATATCGTTCGGTTTTCGTTCAGGTATATGGGAATAAAATCTTCTTGTAAAGGTATAATTTCAAGTGTTTCAACAATCATTGCATGTGAAAAATCAGTTTTCGGTGACAAGAACTATGAATTCCTGAGATAAATCAATGTCAACGATATTAAAAAATCATAAAGCTTAGCAAACAAGATTAACCAAAAAATAGTGTAGAAAAATATTAATTGCAACAAAGATAAAATTCAACATACAATTCAAATTAATCCTAATGTTAATATTCAATTGGGCTTCTTAGGTCCTACCACGTCTACATCAATGGTTACAATAATGGCCTGATGAATTCTTTGGTATGAGTTCCTCTCCGATTTTGGCAGGGGAGAAGTCACTGCATTGCATAATCCCCTAAGGACCTGAAAATTGTCTTGAAAATTGAATAGGAAACTTGCGAATTTTCAGTCATTACAACACCTCGCTAAAAGCGCAATTGGCAGATAATAATTATATTCATGATTATTTCACCAGAATATTTAGAACTAGTAATTCTTCTTTCATTTATTTCTGGGTATTGAAACAGCTTTTGGTAAATCATAGATGATATGAAGACAGTAGTGCTACAAAATAGGAGTAATGTCATATCTTAGTTCTTCATGCGTTATGTCACATCCTAGGTACTGGCAAAAGGAAAGCTCTCCCGGTATGCGAAATTCGATGTAGTGTTTGTGTTTCTCTGAAAGCTCTCTAAGAAAACCTCAATTTTAGCTTTAGTTTTCAATATTTTAAGGTTTAAGTTTTCATTCAGCGGTGATATTTGAAAAACTCCAATTTCAATTTATCTTCACTATCTTATATAATTATTAGACAGATAACATTACGCTCAAGTGCTCAGAAAGTCCCAATTTTACGTCCGAATGGTGTCTTCTTTCCAAGACCGTCAATTCTAAAAAAAGTGGTTATTACAGTAATTACAATTTTTGAAAAAACGCCATGAGGCTCAAATTAATCATAAGTGGCAGTATGCGATTCCTGCGTCAAGTCTGGGGAAAATTCGCTGTAATTCCTCTATTCCGCATGAAAGCTAATTCCAGTTTCAAGCATTTAAGGAGGAAACAGAGAAGTGGAATTTCCCCCAACTAATCGACTTACAGTAATGAGTGACGTGAGGAAACACAGGAAACGCGAGTACGCAAGTCAAGGGAAATGCAAGGAGACAAAGAGATTAATTCTAGTGTCACATTTGTTTCGCAGAAGAAGAGAGCTGACACTCATTCGTCTGGACAGCGAAATGCACTCCGTCAAAACGAAAGGTAAACTCCTGTTTTAGACGAACAGTATGTCTTTCTCAGGAGCATTTAATTCAGTGTGAGAGCCTGAGACGAAAATGTCAACTAAAAGAACGAGGATCATATGTACACTTCAAATAAGAGAACATTAGAAATAATTACATATCACAATAGCTCAAAAATGTCGTGAAAATCAACTTCAGATGTAATTTTTCATTATTCTCTCAACGATCACACCGTGAATTGTTCTTCTCCATATGCCTGATCGTGACATTTTAGAGAGATGGAATTTAAGTATAATCAATCAGGGATGTCGTTTAAATTTTCATGCAACACATTATGAATAACAATTTTCATAGTATTCAATAAGGATTCATCAGGAAGAGTACCGTTCTTCAGCGTCACTCACACTTCAATTGTTTTCACATTTTCATAGCTGTGATCAACGCTGAGATACTGTGAACTCCCGATTACTCGTAGGTGGATTATACATGCATCATTTTCTACCATTGGTCACTATATTAAGTGATATTTAAAATAAACTCAAATACATAAAACAGAATAAGTATTTACGCCTTCTAATACAATGGAGACCTGCGTAAGACTTTTTCTTGTCACTATAACTGATCTCATAGTACGTAATTGTTTTCCTTACGAAGAAATTATCGCAGCGAAAAGTCTGATGAAGAAAAAACTGTGAGTGAATGAAACAATCGAAAATATTCGTATGTATGCGTAAAGAATTGAAATGGTTTATAATTGTAAATTATAACAACTTAAGAAATAAAAATTTAACTTAAGACTTAAACTCAGAAACTTTCATTCGCTGTATAACGAAATATACAGATATAATTCTTTCTAATACACTAAATTAAATGCTATTTCAATGTGAGTTGCTATAGTAATATTTAGATAGAGATTCTTAATAGAGCAATTATTAAGTTACGTTTCTCAGTCTTCAATTGGCTCATCCACGGTTTGCACTCCATGCCATCCATACCCTATCATTTACTTCAATGGTATTTCTCCCACAAACGCCTTCATCCCTTTACCCTTAATGAGTGTTTTATGAACAAAACACCCCACGCGGTCAATTTGCATACGCATGTTATAATGTCGCCATTCCTGATGCGCAGACCATTAGTTTTAATCGCACCCTCATCCTTTCTCTGTTGGCGAAAACAATCATTTCACTTTTCTCCTTCAAATTCAATTGGCTTTTCCCCGAGGGATCCTTATAAATCAGGCGAATCGTCCAGGATAGCTCCCATTGTTGCGCAATAGTCGGTTATTAACATAGTTGGCCACTTTTCTCATTTCCTTCCATTTATACTTCCTTTTCTCATTAATTCCACGCCCGGTCCCGAGCACTTTCTCACCCTAAACCCGACCGTTCCAATCCCCACCAAACAAGCATACTGCACAAATCTCTTTAGACGCAGTCTTCCTCAGCACTTCTCTTCTAAATCTCTCCTCTCTCACTCTTTCCGAGCGACCTCCGCTTCCCAACCTCTTACCCAAACTTTCTTTCTACTTTCCCGCGTCGTTCTCATTCAATAGAGAATGTCCCCCGTGCAGGCACTTAGGCGCGAGAGGGAGGGGGGCAAAAAACGCCGTCCTCAAACTAATCAAATCGCGAAAAAGCTATTTGCCCAGTCATTCTTTCCCGAAACCCTTTCTCCTCCTCCGCTTATCTTTTTCATTCGAGTCCTCCTTTGTGCCCCTCCCACACGACTGTCTGATTCTCAATTCTCATCACCTTGCCGGTAGGTCCAAAAAAATTCGCTCTCGTTATCCATCTAACACATGCTTCGTTGAGTATCCCTCTGGCTCCTCTTCTGCCCCCTCTATCCGTAACCTTTTCTCTCTCTTCTCCTCTTTTACCCCTCCTTTCTCCTTTGCTTCGATTGTTCTGTCAACCCTGAGCGCCCTCTCGGAATTCTTCCCTGCGTCTCACCTTTTGTCTCGTTGCGTTCCTAACTCACACCATACCTCCATCACAGTGTTATTTGTATTTATGGTATTTCTTAACTATGTGTAACGCTCCTTGTTCATGTACTTAACGATCATTTCCAGGTAACCAAAAAAAAAGAAACAAATGAGCGAGCGCATTAATGTAATCAGGAGGATGCATATTTTATTTTTCCAATTTAAATTATGCATTTTAAAATAATTGTATTCGCGTGATTTTAATTAATAAATTCCTCCGATATTTTTTATTTGAACTATCAGTTAATTACTGATTACAGCTTCTATTAAATCTTACTGACTGAAAAGTATGGTTATTAATTATCCCTATGTAGTACGTGATTAATGTTCTTATTCAAGCTAGCTCTACATTTTTTGGCTATTCATAGAATTTTACTTGGAACTTAGCTTGCAATGTTTTTTAAATTGTTTCATATTTGGAGCTCACTTCTATTCTTAAAGATATTAATATTTTTTCTGAATATTTATCATTCATTTCCCATGTTATAACTTCTTAATTTCATGATGAGGTTTCTGCCCTTGCCAGAAATTATTGCAGCACTTACTCCGCTGGAATTTTCTCTCCACCATCGAATGCACTCGATATACAAGGACAGTACAGCTATGTTTTATCTGATTCTATAGTCGCGCGTGCCTTTCTGCTGGCGTGTAATGTTAAAGGTAGCGATAAATAGGAACAATAAACTAAAAAGTATTCTGAGTAGAGCATTTATTTTCCATTGTGTGTATAGGCTTCTACTACGGATTTTTCCAATTTACCGACAAAATTTCCACAGGATATGGGAACGGGAAAAACAAAAGATTTCTCGGGAACGGCGGGAAGAAAATTCCTTCCGGAAATTGTTGTGTCTACCAATATATTTTTGCAACAGCAGATGTTTACTCATTGCTGCAACACCTCGTTCTTTTCTTTATCTTTTGGGGTCTAGTTAGTTTTAAATTTCAATTGAAATTTTTGATTTCAGCTCCATATTGACTTCTCTTAATTTCTTAATCCCAGAATATTTAATTCTAAAAATAACCTTTTGGACTAATCTACATAGCAGCATTATTTTTGGGAAACGTATTTTCCTGTTATAACACAGCACGAGAGCTTATCACGGTACAATATAGTAACGCGACACAACTTTTTGAAAGCACATTTAGGTATAATAGTATGTACGAATTATACATCTGTTACGTTCATTATACTTGAGAATTCATTGGATATATTTAACACAGATCAGGTACTTTGGTAGATACAATTACGTATAATTTCGTAATATTTTTACGCCGGTGTCTTCCTATACCACACCATTTATAAACTTATCGTTAAAGCTCAGATTATGGACAATATTTGTATATAACAATAATTTAATGATATTGTTGTATATTAAATTGATCATATATTCCATGTGTGTTTTAATGGGCAACCATTTTTGGATATTGATATTTGCGTTTTCTTCATAGCCCTTGAACTAGGAAAATAGTTCCCCTGATAACGTACCCTTGCCTAACTTTGTCTTTATGTTACTATTATTAATTATTAAAATACATGCGCAGCATATTTATAACTACAAGGCATCGGACGTGAAGAAGGCCGAATCGGGACTTGCGATTCCTGAATAAAAATATTCGTTCACATCATTGTTTTTATTCCATTTTTCTTCTCAAACCTTCTTGACTATCTAAAGTCCCCCATACTACACCTCGATCCCTTACCTTAACATACTCATCAACCCTCCTAGCATCCTTTCCCATCCCTTCCTTTTCCTTCCAACCTTCATTACCCTTCCTGTCATTTCGACCTCAATCGTCTCCTCAGAGCATCCTCTATTCTTCCTACCTCATCTCAGCATTCTTCCCCCTCATCTCTCTACTCAACCGTTTCCTTCCTCTCCATTCTTTCTTTGATTCCTCCATTATCTTCCACATCCCGCGCAATATCAACTGTTCCCCTTTCCCATGCATTCCTTTACCCTTTTCGTCATACCTCTCTATTCTTATCCCTCCCTCTCACTCCACCCCATTCTATTTCTCCATTCACCATTCTTCCTCCTTCCTCCTCTAATTGTTTCCTTCAATGATGAAGTAGTTGTTATGCTCGCATAACTACACAGAGAACCAGAGTTTGAGTGTCGTGGAGGTTTTGATCTCTTTTTACGCGTGAGCAATTTTTAATACGATAAAAGGGACCATTGCTTTTAGATATTTAACGAATAAAACATAGCTTTGATAACAGGAAAACCTCGCAGGAACCAGCCCGTAGAATAATAATGGCCACATGGAGAGATGTGGAAGTTTCGTCTTCAAAGTTACAACAGGTATTATTATAAGTAGCGAATCTATTTGTGAGGTTTACGCTCCTAATAATATTCGGACAGAAATTGAATCGCATATTTTTACATTCACTTTACCGTACGCATATAATTAACAAATAGTCATCTAAAGATCATCCTCAGCATAAGAGGATTGCTTTTTACTGTAGACGATAGACTCTCTTGCTATTTCTCTCAAAACTGATGGAAATCTGAAAACTGAAAGAAATACTATCCTATTTTTTTCGTTTAATCACAACTTTGGTAGTGAACATTTTTCCTACGAAAATCATGGAAAATTGAAAATATATATTGGAAAGTTACACATACTTAAGGCCTAATATATAGTACATCTATGTTGAACATATCCTCGGAAATAATTACTAGCGCCTGTTTATTAATTAAATTCTTTTTGTGAGTTACTTAATTAGAGTGTGCTCTTTACTGATGACTTATTCGTACAGTGACTCAGTCACTTACTCTACATCGGAATACTGCGATAATAATCATGACATATATATTCGTTTTTTTACTTATTTACATATATACCATTAAAATTTACTAAGAAATTTAAATATATATTTATAAGATATTTTGGTCAACTCCTTGAAAGTCTTCCGAAGGGTGGGTCCCGTATCTATAGTCCCACGTGCTCCGTCCCCCTAGTTTGTTTTGTTCATACTTATTACCACCATGCCAATTCTCTCTTACTTCCTTAACCATCCCCTAATTCATCAACTCATTCCTCGCTTCCTTGACTCTATCCTAACCCTTTTTCTCCTTCCCTTCCCCATACCAAGCACCCTTCTTCCCACCCTTAACCCCACCCCCTCAATCCCACCATCCTCATTCTTACCGCGCACACAATCCCGCTAATTTTCCACCCCTTGCCCTTTTATGAAACGCTTCAGTTAGCATCCTTTTCGATTCCCTGCCATCGAATTAGCGATACTGCTCTCTTGCCCCCACCCCCGCCTTTTTTCCCAACCCCTCAACGGCTCCCTTTCATGCCTTTCTCCTCTGATGTCGTATTCCCACCCTTCTCATGACGCATCTCCCTTCCCAGAATCCCCCGCGCCACCCTTTCTTTTCCCCCCGACTTCCGGCTCAACGCCTGCGAGACAATCGCTTCCAAAGATGTCTCTTAAAAAGTTTTTTTCCAAAGTCTTTCTCGGTTTGCATGAGGGTTGTCAAGGGGGATATGTGTGGAGTTTATCGGTTCCCTTTTTCTCGTCGATAACGAGATTTCGGGGCGGCGTCTCTTTCCTACGCCCACGCGGATAAATTAAATCAAGTCGTCTCTCATCTGGAACCAGTATAAATGGTTTCTGAGGAGGTTGTTGCGAATTTCTCTCTCTCCCGATTTTCGCCTCCACTGATGTTTTAAGCAATGTGTTATGCCCTTTGAAAAGGTCCTCTTCCCCTCTTTTTCTGATTCGACTTTTACGAGATTTTTTCCTCCGCGTCAGATCGGAATTTTTTTTTCGAGTCTCGGCCTTGCCAAAGGAAATTGATTCCTGGGAAATATCTTTCTGGATGCTTCAATACGAAGGACCCATTTACATCTTCTGTAGGGTTGTATCTGTAAATGGTGGAGGTGAAACAGATTGAATTTTCATTGAAGTGTTTAATTGCGAAACTCATCTTCTTACAGAGAAATATTTTATATCTCTCTATTACAGAAAATTAGTTGCGTTTTATAAAATTTGTATTCTCTTTCTTGCTTTAGAGGTAGAGGGAGATATAATTTTCTAGTCATAAACTCAAGGAATTTCTAAGGACCCTATTTATTTGTGTTTAACAGAAACAAAAGACAATCAATCGTCTGTCTCATTATAGAAGGAAGAAATTACAGCGATAGACATCGAAATGATGATGATTTATAAACGGTGAACGAATTACTAGCAAATCAAATGCATTGAAAATTTCTTTCCGAGAGTTTTGCTTCTTCAGAAACAATTTATCGGTCCATTTAATAGTGTTCCAATTATTATCAACAAAATATGTCGTAATGAAAGATTTTGGATCATGACTATCAACGAATTAGAGGCATAAAATATTACTAGCCGGAGAAGCTGACATGGAATAAACGGCCTTTTAAGAAATACCCAATGCGCATTTCGATAATCATGATGCCATCCTCAGGATTTAAAGAATAAAGATAAATAATTATTCTTCATCATAATCAAAGTAATATCTTTGTGATTATTATTCATCAAAGTATCCTATCGAATGGATATCGAAATTCACGTTAGGTATTTCATAGGAAGTCGGTAATCTAGGATATCTCTGTTTCCAGATTCTGCCAAGTTCTATCAACACCAAGTTCTAACATTAAAAAATTAATAAAATCAATCAATTTCGTCATTATTGTGGACAAAATTGAGATTTTACAGTTTCCTCTTCGTTTTACCCATTGTTTACTTGAAAGAAATCAAATCTAAAAAGTGCTGATATAGGGTGATTTAAAATAAATTAAGAATGGGAATATAATTTGTTATGGGTTAACAAACATCAAGTGAAGCTTAGAAAGAATATCCACAAAATGAAAAAGTCCACGAAGTAGCGAAAAACTTGCATAAATCTACTGAGGGTATTACCTAGATATCAACCGATAGACTGTAAAACCAATAGCCTTATCATGACCTAGAAAATACGGATATAGGAGCATTTTTCACTAATCCATTTAAACCATGCGCCAATTTCTATCCTGACTGCAGTATACCGGTTTAAATATCATAGTTATTTGTGGCGTGCTGATTAATGGAATGCACAAATATTATGATATTGCCATGCGTTTCGGAAACATCACATTTTAAATTTTTATCATCTTTTAACCTACTCATGCGCCTATCTGCAAATGAATCGGAATTGGGTTATACGTTGATATAACGCAAGAATCTGACCATTGTTTAAATTGCAGCTGAAAATTTTAAATGGTAGTCTTCAAATTTTCAATGTTCTTTAGTAAGCATTAATCTGCTATTTTACTTTCGGAGAAATTTATACCCGGGTGGAAAGGGGAGTTTATAGTTTTTTCTCTTTACGCTGATTTTTTTATTACATTGTCATATTTCCTGAAAATATGAACTTTCCGAAATTATTTTATTAATATATTAGCTGAAATGTAAACCTCATTCCTGTATCCGATTTCTCATCCGTTTAATTATTTACCTATAATTTAAATTAATTTGTGCTTCATATTGTTTGACTATTGAATAATTAGTTATATTTCTACACATTTTAAAATATTCATCTTTATTACTAAACAATTTCATCCATATATTATTTTAAAAAATTATATTATTCTAATCATATATAAATTTATATACATATATTCTTTAAATATTATATATGAGCATCACGTTTTCGGTGACCAGCGCTTTTCTCCCACCACACACTATCAGAACATTTAGATGTCACACGATTTTAAAGATTTTAAAGTTTCCCTCTTACTCCTCAATATAAATCAAAAAATGAAAAATGCCCTATTTGGTCAAACAATTGAGTCGATATTGGAGCATACCCGTAGAATTTCGTTACTGGATATGTGGATACCGATATCTATCGATACAAAAGAGGCATACCGAGAACACTGAGACTCTATTTCCCTCTTCTCAACTCTTCAAACACAAACACAAACACTAAAACAATCCTGAAAAAACTCATATTCGCGTGCAAATCAAATACCTCCAATTTAGTTGGGCGAAATTTTAGCACGGGGCAACTAGTTTTATAATATTCGTAATTTTACTTTACGCAGTCACCAGACTGTCTAACTAAGTCTAACTGCAGTGGAAATTCATAATAATAATAATAATAATAATAATAATAATACTGAGATGATAAAAATATCTCAAATAGAAATGAGATTTTTCGGAAGGTAGTAAGTAGTCGTAGAAGCAAAGAAAGTGTTCTCGCAAAAAAACTTATATCTTTATTCAGCAAGTTGATTCGACGATTCACTTTCAAACGTATAAACGGCTTATTGATTTTTATTTTATCAGAAATCGACATCTGTTAATGTCACTGGAGTGACCACTCATTACCATGTTCGTGCAGACGAAATCGATTTTTATGATTGGCCACCACGTGACTTCCGGAACGATTTCTTCGGTTACAAACCGGAAATTTCGCAGAACGGCCAAAAAGTGCTCACTAAAATGTTCCTCGATATTGAAATTGCTGTAAACAGGAAGGTGTGTCAATGCTCGCCACGGAAAGTTAATCTCGCCGAAATTGAAATAATAACGTAATAAAGCAATAAGCGGGAGACTGAAAAGCCGAAAATTGCTCTAAAAATATAATTTCGCGTAACATGAAGTAGAATTTAATGCTATGAAAAAATTGGGTATTATTAATAATGAACTGAAAATGTAATTATCTTTATATATGCTCAAAAATATATCATATATTAATCGAATTTTATTTATCGACTATTCATGCAAATTAGTAAATTATTATTTACCGCAGGTAAAAATTTAGATTTAAAAATATTCTACCTTCCTTTTTCTCGACCCATGACAGGTCAAATATATATCGAGATTTTGCTTTGATTTTTGGTGTCTTTACTCATGTCCATAGGATGGTTTTGTGGCTTTAACTACCTCATACTTGGACTGATGCATAACTATGAGAGACATCACCAGCCGGGACGAGTTAGAAAATTTGGTTTATATATTTTGTAATTTTAATCGAGAAACATTCTATTGAAATACTTGGTAGAGGTATCAACAACATGATTCTTTCTAAAAATCATGTTGTTATTCTGGAATAATGCACAGATATTAAATAAAATAAAGCATTAAAGGGAAATATTACCGCAAATGAAAAATGTATTGTGTTTAACAAGTTTAGTCTTCCGCGTCTTCCAAACTACTTTACACCACTGAGGGTTGGGAATTTGATTTGCGGTGCATCGAAGAAATTAAGTATGAGATTCACTGTTAAAAAAGCATTTTTACATCGAATTTAAGTTTTCATAACCGTCGTAAAACGTATTTTCAAGCTTTCAAAATTCAGAATTTGTTGTTAATGTGCCCTTTAAACAGATAAGGTGATGGTGCATTCAATATTAAATCCAAGTGAACGAAAAACCAGCAGAGAATGAAAACTTTTAACTCAATCTACGAGTAACTATTTAATATGTACATCTTTTGCAACAACTAATCAACATTATAATCGAAAATGTAAAAAATGTTGAAGTTTGCTAATATCAGTAGTTTCGAGGTGACTTTTTTCACATTTGCAAAACCTATAGCGCAGAAACGTTCACAAAGAATTCGCAAATACTCAAATATTTGCATTAACTCACATGTTTTCGAGGCATAGCTACTATCTCTCGCAGCGCAGAGATGGAATATACCGACTTACAGTGATAGCGAAATGTTTTTTAATTTACCTAACTGCAATGTAGTTATTACATGGATGTACTCGTATTTTCTCTTTTATCGAAACGGTCCAACATTTCAAATGCGTGATATTATGATATGGGTGTTATCACAGTCATATCTACTATCGATTTTTGGATTATGATTTAAATAGCATGATTTATGTAATTTATTAAAATTATGTTATTATATTGTGTGCGACCCTGCATGTTTTAACGAATGAATCTTAGGTATAAATTCATTGAGGCATTCCCCATTCCTCTGTACATACTATGTTGGATTCATGTCTGTTAGTGGTATCCGTAGCATCATTTTCCGCAGAAAAATAAGCCATTACCCTTCTTTTTTATCGACTCCGTACATCTTTGATACCAATATCCCGCGAAAAGTAATCATTTGTATCTACTAGCGCATAGACTCACCCCCTCCCCTAGCCTCCGACTAACTAATCAACCCTGTTCATGGCTCTCTCTCACAAGCGGCAATTCGAAAATGAATATGTAGCCAGCGGAGTTGATGAAACTGTTACATGGTTATCAAGGGCTGTATGGCTTGTGGGCAACGGGTAGGGATCCGGAACACAATTGCATGGTCCCTCGCCGTACCCTGTCGCTCCCGAAGCGACCACTAAGTCCCCCATTTACTCCCGCGGTTAAAAGTCGGCTGATTGCCTCTGTTATTCCCATTATAATTCCGACAGCTCGAGAAGAAAAAGCCGCGCGAATCGAAGCGTAAAATTCCGAGGGTCACGATTATCACACTCGATACGTATTTAGCGATCGTTACCGCGGCAGAATTCATTTGTAATCCTCTCGTCAATCGGGCGAAATTAAAACTTGCCTCGGATTTATTTCGGACGGAAAATAATATGTCCTCAACGGATAGAGCCGCGTTTATAACGCAGATAAAACGGAGATAAGCTCCTTAGGCCGTCACAGAACGACTCACACCTGTATCCGTTGATCGTATTTATTTGGGGAATTCGAAACGTATTCTTAAACGAACCTTTCAAATTTCGTTAGCGCGGGTATTGTCTCTCTTTCTACTTGGGAAGCTTTTTATCTTGGCGGGGGAATGCTAATTTCCGCAAAGTGGAAAAAAAACTCGATGACGCCCCACCTGCCGTGACCGAGGGCTGTTGGTAATGTTCATTATTTTTCGATGTCCGAAATCGCGCCTACTGATTTTTCATTTCCACGCAGCTATTTGAAAAGTAGGAAAGAATTAGGTATCGTAGTACCCGAAGCATGTAATTAGAGAAAGGATTATAGTTTATATACGATGATAGTCGTTATCAACTTTCAGTGCTTCACATTGACTCAATAGTCAGGAAGTTGAGTAATTGTACCGTCACATTTACACCATCTAGAACTGATTCATATATACAAATTAAAATCACAGCTCTCGTATCGAATGCAGGAGCATATCCTCGCAGTACGTCATGACCTGCATCTCAATCCTTTACTCCGTTTGCTATATAATTTCCTGATACAACGTCATGTAGTTATGTGCCACTCATAAAAAAAGGAATATAGTTATAAATTTAAACATAGAAGAAACAAAGTACAGAATTCGTGGAAACCATTTATTTCATATTTATTTGTAGAAGATAGTTGAATTATTAACTCTGTGAGATTCTATACAAAGTAAAATATAACCGCAGAAAATCTGTAAAAAAAATATAAAAGGGGATTAATCCAGTATGACCTGCTTAAAACGACTTATAGTAATCTTCAGATTTTGATGTGGTAATGGCAGTTAAAATAAACTTATTAGGAGTTAAGGATAGGATAGAGTAGAGGAATATATGTGAGTAAAGAGAGGGGGAGTAGATGACAGGGAAAGTAATTTAGAAATTTGTGTAGATTATCGACCTGGCGGTGAATGGTTTAAAATTGCTCTAAGATATTTTTTGATGAGTATGTAATAACTGATCCGAGAAGTCCAAGTGACTCCTTTTAAATGACGAAGTAATATTTTTGATAAGCGTTTCGGAACGTGGAGAAAGACCATGGTTTCCTAAAGATAGCTATGATAGTTAAGAGGTATATAGAAGTATTGTTTTTGTCTTACCTAGGATTCGTATTGATCTCATTCAATTTGTACTGAAATTGAATGGGATCGAAATGTTTAAATAGAACTGTACAGGATCAGAAATATCCGCGGTCCATAGTTCAAATGGTGTTGATGAAATCGATTTGAACATTTATTCGAAAGGTTTCTGCGAATTTGACTGTTATTCAAATTTTGTTATATTCCCAATTTTAAATTTGTATCTCTCGATTCGGTAGCTTAATTCCAGAATGATATAAATCCTACATTTTTATCCCTTTAAAATAAAAATATTTCATGGTCCTTTATATCATATTCTATAGACATTGTTTCCCGATTTTTCCAGATCTGAAATATAGGATTATTTAGACGGAAAATTTTCTCATAGGAGGCGATTCCTAAAATTTGATCCCACACTGTGAACTCAACTAAAACTATTCAAAATAATGGTCGGACCTAATACTTCACGATTAACAACCGTGAGTGCAATATTTACATTTAACTAAATTCAAATTTTGATGCATTTTAACCAAATGTCCGAAGGGATTATTACATATGACCATTAATAATGGCATATTATATAAATAATGGTATTCGATCCAACGGAACAACAAGAAATCCATTAATTCAAGGAAAGTGTTTGAGAAGATCAAGTTTATAAACACTCGTCCGTCCGTTCGTTTTTCTTTAAATTAATTCAGTTTTCTCTGCATTTAACGATTCTTCCTTTTTTTAATTTCTCATTCTTCTTAACAATAGCATTCCACGAGCATACACATTAAGGAATTATATAAACACTCCAAATAATCTTAAATATAACAAAAAGTATAATTTATATCATCATCATATCTAGCCCGGTATGGGCCTTGGCTTCCTGAATTACATGCCTACATTCAGCTCTATATTTTGCTTTCTTTCTCCATTTCCCAATCCCCAATGTCTTCAGGTCCTCTTCAAGGTAATATATAAAAATACTGCTAAAATTTAAAGTTAAATTTTCAACAAAAAATGAATTATTTTGAAATATGTGCATATAATAATAATAATGGATACATCAGCAGCAGGCTTTTTCAATAGTTTTCGAATGTAAATAAACAGTATTCAGTATTTTAATAACTAATAATTTACGGCTCATAAGGCTCCTCATTATATTTCGATGACAGAATGAGTACAGCAAGAAATACATAAAGAGAATAAGACGATATCGTTCGAATTATATGGACACCATGATGAAACAGCATAATTTTCAATTTAATAAAATACAAGTTCGACGTTGACTTTAAAAATTCATCTCGCATGCCTGAACATGCCAAAGGTATTCGTTACAAGCCTTGAATATTTCATAGCCATCGATCTCACAGGTTTAAAAAATTAGTTCTGCGAAGAACAGGATGCTCTTGATTCAGCAAGAAGTTTAAGAAACGGAAAAACATTCTTCCCCTTGTAAACCGTTAAGCGTCTAACTTTGCCTCCTCGGCAACCGCCTCCCTCGCTCGCTGCTTGTAGGTCTCCGAGAAATTTCGGAACTGGTTTAATCCTTCTTTGGCCTCCCTCTTATGGCCAACATCCATCTCCGCTACTCTCTCTTCGTCTCATTTTCTCTATCCTCCGAGACTAAGCCCATCCTTTCACCACTGCGCCCAGAGGAAAGAGAGAGGATTTAAGGTCCACCCCAATCAAGGCGCTTTTGGGTGTTGTCGAAGGTGCTAAAAGATGACGGGCCGGAGTGATTAATGCCATATTAACCACCCGGAAGATAACGCTTATTACCCCAGCCGGAATCGAACCCACGAGGTTGTCGCGGCGGGAGGATCCGTTTGATGGATTATATAGTTGAGTTCCGGATCTCTCTACGTATTCAGCCGTGTGCAATGAAGTTGTATCCCATTTACCCTATCAAATCCTAGGGAACGTATTGACGTTCTTTGATGAGATTTCGGAATGCTTTGTGAAGGCATTTTCCCCCTAGTTTTGAACGGGGTTCTTTTGGTACTTTTAAGAATTGGGGATCAGTTCGATGTTTGGGGAAATTTAATCATCTGGAGCGGGGCTTCCCAGCTCTAATGCTGCGTCAGACTAGCAGACCTTTTGGTCTACACAGAAACTAGATCGTGTCTCCTATATTAAACTTAGCCATAGGGAAAGTTAGCATTGGAATTAGAGGTAAAATTAAGTTCACATTTTGTAATTTCACTTGGGAAACTTTAATGCGCGACCGGTTTCGAATTTAATCAGTCAAGGTGAGGATTCGCATTTCACTCTTTGAACGTTATTTGTCCGTTATGGATTATGATTAAGTAAGGGTTTCATTCACAACTTTCGGCATCAGAGTTAAGAATATTTTGATTAACTAAATCTAGCGATACGTGCTGGAACTTATCCTCATTTAAAGGAAATGAAAGAAGCCTTGTTTTTTATGTAATTTAAACAAGAATGTTTTGGTCAGAATTATACAAAATTGAGTGCCATACAATTATAAATATTATAGTAAGTTCTACAACGAGACTGGTATTTTCTTATGAAAATATTGATTTATATACTAGACTGTAAATCTATGAGAGATTTATATTTTTACTTCTTCTCTCTCATAAGTTTAAAGAGAATTTAAATATACCAATGAAAACCGTAATTGAAAAAATCTAACGGGACCGAAAACTCGGGATCTTCCACTTGAGAAAGATTCTGGATTCGATTCCCGGCCCCGTCAGACTTGTTTTTCAAATTTGTTTTTTCTTTGGATCTTTCTTGGACGCACGCCCTTATGTGCAAAGATACCTTACGCCATTTCATGGCATTGAAATATGACAACACAAACTTGAGCACCCGTAGTAAATAATACCAGCAACGGAGATGGAAAACCGTACTATTCAAATTCAGCTATTAAGACATAAAAGTCGCAAAAATGATGGTGAAAATATATTTTTTGTTTACGTTTGCTTCAAAGGCTAATACATTGTCATTATCAACGCAAAGTAAACTTAAATTCTACAAAAAACCCTCTATGTCTGATGCATGTCTATCCTTTCGTAAATCTACCAAATGTACCGCATTATCTTACTCATGGAAAATTTCATCCCGTAGCGAATGAAGGCTTCCCATTCATAGATTCCTTTTAATATATTTCGATGCATTTTGAGCTCCTCATTAGAAGTTCCGCATCCAACCCGCCGTACCTTTTTTTACTTCCTACAAGCGCGATATTTCTCTCAATGCTCTCTCTCTTTTCATTCCTCCTTTCCTTTCATTTCCTCTTCCTCTCCATCCTCAAAAACCCTTTCCCTCACCACTTAAAAAACATCCCGCAGTCCAATATCGCTGCCACGCAACGCCTGTACGCATCCCTGGCTGAAGAACCAAGGGGATGGTCGAGGAAAAAAAATGAGAAGTTGGAAAGCGATGGGTGCTGGCGAGTCATTAGTTTGAGGCACTTAGACCGCCACAGTACACGCGGTACTGCCGGAGGATGCAAGAGCTTCGAGGGTTGGCGTACAGGGGGCCAGACGCGCAGGGGATGGGTTTGGAAATGGAGGAGGGGTGGTGTAAGGAGTTGGGATGTGTAGTTAGGGAAACGGACGGTCATACATGCAGAGGAAACGTTAAAGTTTTCTCTCCATTTTCCCTTTCGTCAGCGCCATCTTTGGGGAATGAATACAAATGCGCGTTTAAAGTTAAATTGAAATATACGCCCACCTTTTTATTTCTATGAGCGGGGACAGATAAGAGCCTCTTTTTACGTTTACTTTCCGTGGCGTGATGAGGTGAACATTGGTCTGAGTCACGTTTGTGGGATCGCCTCTGAAGGGTGGGTGTTTTTTGCGATCTTGGCGATAAACTACTTTCCCCTTCTCGGAGAAAGGGCTAGGTCGAAGGAGATATTTTTTCATAGGGAAGGGTAACGTGAATTTACTGCGGGGGGGAAGAGGGGGGAATTTTTGCCGTGTTTTACACTCGTTTACTGGGGCGTGATGTACGATCTAATTAAGTTAAACAGCGCCGGGATGAGTGCTTTCTAATTTGAATTAATACGCCCCTGTGTGTGAGGACCTCTCTTACTTTATACACCTCCTTCAAACTCAATCTCCATTTGAAGGAGTGGCCCTGTTAATACGAGAGGCTCATTGTCTCTCTTTTCCTCCGGTGATCTTAACGTCTTTGTGGTCGCATAATGAGTTTAAATAAGGAAAGTTTTTGAGCATGAAATAGTCCTATAATTTCCTTTTCTCTGATGTTTTACCTCTATCTAAATGGAGACTTATGGCGTACATATGATGTTATCATTTTTTATTGTTTTCTAGTCATCATATGGGATGCTCTGTATATGATTAAAAATGCATGCCTTGGGAGTTTTCTACTGCAATCATCAAAACTTTCCACTAGGAGGAACTGTTCGTGGAAACTCATGGAGGAATGTAATTGCGAAAAGTTGAAAGAACTAATGATTCTGTATGATTTCCGCTGACTTAGAAAAGAAAATTACATTCTTCTACTAAGATCAAAATATCACTAATCTTAAGCCTTTTATATAGACTACCTTCTATTGTTTTAAGTTATGAAGCAGGGAAAAATTGCTATACACTTTAAATTTAATGACAGTATATTTAAATTAGAAATACGTTCCAATAAATCGCAAGAAGCAAAACCATTCTGTTATTTTTTTAATACTTTGGAGAGATCAATTCGCTATCAGACTCCCATTGGATTAAAACAACATGATTCAAATATATATCGAAAGTAGTTGTTTATATCCATCAATTCAAAAGCTCTAATTCTAAATAATTTTGAACGGTGAGAGGTAATAGAAGGGGGTTCTTAAAGTGAAATTTAACCTCCCAACTTCCCTTAGGTTCTATGTTAGGTTTCTTCTTTAAGTTCGACGTACATTAATATAATATTTAGAATACTGGAGATATAATCGAGTGCCTAAGCCATCACTTTGTAGATTCTGAATATATGATTCATAGTGGAAGGAATTACGTATTTGTATTTGGGTTTCAAAACTCATTTTATAAACAGCCTGTTTTGTTAATGAAAATATTTTATGCACCAAAATACTCTGCGATATTCCTTTCGCGATAAATGATAATACATTTAAAATTAATTTCCACTCTAATCAACTCCCTTTAACACTTCCCATAACTGAGTTTTGCAACTCGCTTAAATTTCTCCCCTTCTTACAGATCACCCTCCTTCCTCAAAACCTTATTCGAGTACCTGATTAATTATACAACGGCCCGATCCGAAAACGAACACCCCCGGGAAACTTTTGTTGTCCAATTTGTTTATTCGGCACTTGAACAAATTAATCAACCCTTTTCCGCCGTTAATTTTCTCCCGCGCAAATCGTCCTTTTCAGCCCCGGTTCTTTTCTCTTTCGCCCACTTAAGCAGCGCAATTTTTCAGTCATCAACAGCTTAATTGCCTTACATGGTCCATTTTTCAGCACCTCCATTACACTTCCCTTTCAGACGCGCTTCCACCACCGCAAGGCCTTCTCACACACGGCCTTTTTAACCTCTCCTGGCGATATACAACTCTCCCTTTTTAGACCACTTTTCACTCCCGCCCTTCATCTCCATAGACCTCGCTTCCTTTTAATTCGACGGATTCTTTTCGTGTCATCCAAGAGTGTTTTTTTTCCACAGGTTCTGTTCCGTGCCTCTCCCTTGTCCCATTCTTCTTCTCCCTTTCTTTCACGCTGCTCTGACACACGTACAAAACCCTCCTACTCGCGTCCTTCGATAATGAACAGGTATTATTTCATTTGTCACCCCTTTTTTCATCGTCGTACACGCTTTGGTTCCTCTTCTGCTCCATTCGTCTTCCACCTCTTTGATCTCCATAACAGAGACTTACCACACGCACGCGTATCCCTCGGCGTTTTTTTTCCACGCATCCTCTTTATATCGGAGTGGATTCCGTGCGTGAGGTCTCGGGTACGGATTCGTTCTGCCTCCTCCGCCGTGCTTCTCCCTCTTTTAGAGTTCAGCTTTTAAGGATATACGTCCGCGGCTTGGAAATCGTGCTGTAGCTCGAGGATAAGAGCTTGAAAAGACTAATGCCATGAAATTTTCTTAAGCCCTTGATAGTAATGAGGTGTTTTGATAGATGAAAACTTAGACTGATATGGGCTATTAAAAAAAATCAAACTTTTATGCAAAAAATTTGTGCACCTTTTTACAAACTTTTATTTGAAATTATTCATTAATATACAATGAACTATTGATAAATCTCAGAAAGGATTAATTGCGTACGTAAATCTCGTCACCTAAGTCCCCTGTATTTTTCTTCTTTCGAAGAATAGAACAGAATACTACTGGCGTTCGGGTATCGGAGCTATGCTATGATTACAATGGATCGGAGTGACTTAAAAATTCATTATTATAAAGGAAAAATAGATTAAAATAAGTAAATAGCGTCTTTTAGGGACGAAATGGAGACTATAATATCGCATTTTGCATTTAACATTTATTACTATAACACAAATCATATTATGAATTATTAATAAACGGCGATATCAATTTAATAGAGAATAAGATAAAAATAGTTGTGAGCTTGAAAAAAACCTGGTATTCCAGGAAATATAATCCACAGCAGAAAATCACTATAGGAGTGTAAGTAAAATCTACACAGACTTACCGAGGGTTATAACTAAAAGATAGTAAAACAGTTAACCATATCATGATCTAGAAAAAGGAAAAACATTGTTGAAATCACAAGCGCTCAGATAATATTCACTACCAACCAAATTCATAATAAATAACATAAACCATAATTATAGTAAATGGTTGCTAAAATACCGACGATTATCGATAGTTTAAATAGAAAAATATCAGAGACATCAACAAATATAATTATAATTCTAAAAAACTCTATTGCAATTATCTGAAAACACTCAAGTTAATTAGGATAAAGCAAATAAAAATTATTACCAAAAATTTTAAGGAAAATTTGATTAGACGAATCAAAATGAACTAACTAACTATATTATCCAACTAAACCATTCAAAATGAGCAATATCGTAATGTTAACTGTGGCAAATGTAGTTGAAAGCTTTCAGATTTGTGAATAAACAGTGGGTAATCGGAAAATTGGTTAAGCGGTATTTTAAAAATATATTAGGCAGCCAGCCACCCGCCCTGCTTAAAGGTAACCTTAAACCGGTCTTTATGATTATTAAAATGTACCCGGTGGATTTAATTGAACCTTAAAATTATTTCTTTTAATTTTTCAATATTTGAGGATAAAATTCAACATGTGTCGATGGATTTTATCTTTTCTTGAACTGACTGAGGCGCTCAAGATGTGGTGAACACGAATCCATCACAATGATTAAGGCCGATGCACTCTTTCAGCAACGGTTCATTCAAACTAATTTTCCTTCCATTTTCAGATGAAAGGAATGAAGATAATTACAGGATGTGTAAGGGATGAATAAGGGAGGAAAAGCAAGGCAAGAGGTGTGAGTTCAGAAATTAGGAAAACTAGGGAGCAAAGGGAAATGGAACAATGGATCATAGGGCTCTGGAAATAGAAATATATAAAGCGCGCGGGAGTTATGAGGGAGACGATTCCCTTTTGTCATTTTTACTTTATTTGCACTAGCGGTTTCTAGGTTATTCGTTGAAAGTTGGTAGGGTCATCAGCCTTTTAATTTTTATCATTTGATTTTTCCTCTTTTATTATTTCCATGTTCCCGAAGGAAACACATATTTCCGTATTTAAACATTATTTTATGATATCAATAAAAAGGAATGGACCCAAGGCGACTCACTCAAGCTTTCCAAGTGGCCCTTTTATCGCTTACTTAAACGAATTCAAATACTCAAATTTCTTTGTCACTCTTATATACAGTCGATTGAAAATAAAATTGAAGATTTTCTCCTACTCAGATTCCATAATTCAGAGTTCGAGAGCGTTTTTTCGCGCAAATTCAATGTTAGAACATTGAAATAAAGAGCCGAATATATGCTGTCCATGAGGCTTCCTTATGAAATAATTACACCACCACAAAGTTAGTTTTTAGTTTTTGGGTTTTAGTTCTACGGTTGTAGTCTTAGTCTATAGGTAAACATATTTCAATCATGAAAGTAAACGTAGAAATTTATGAAGATTATTTATTCATTTCCTTGAACGATTCAAGTGCAACCATGTTTAAATGAATACCGAAACAATAGAACACAATAAATTTACAGTGTAAAGCATGAATGCCTGAAATAGTAATAAAACAAATCAACAAGAACTACAACAGAAAAATAAATTTTAACCATTATTTATTAATAATCTTAATGCAGACATTCATTTAGTAAAAAATATTTAATAAAGAAATTATTTATATGAATCTGTATACTGACATTCTTTTAAGACTGCGTCTAGCAACAATCAGAAAGGATCTACGGAGATCAGACGGTTTGGTCTATTAAGTAAGGAAAATTGTGCTATGAGTAACCAAAATGTTGCAACATGGAGAAGAGGGGTCAGTCTAGTTGTTCTAGGAGAAATATGATATTTAAATAATGAAACTAATTCTGAAAAATTAAATGTATGCTCATTTTGTATTGACTTTGATGTAATATTCAGAAGGAATAAATTTTATTAGAAAAGTTTTTTTCATATGGAAGAATCATATCCAAAATTAATAATTCTATACTCTTAAAAACCGCACGCACGATACCATCAAAACACCTTTTGTGAGAGATCTGAAAATCCATATTTTTCCTCTCACACAGTCAGCCTTTTAGGCAAGGTAAAATTTTCTACTTTAGTTGCTTTATACATACAAAATGCGCCCGGCGTCTGAAACAAAAAAAGGTCCTTGCCTAGAAATGGCGAGAGAAAGAAGTTTGGCGGGCATGAGATATTTGGCGTGACAATAGCTGGACGGAGACAAAATAAAGAGGGGAAATTTATGGCGGGGAAATAATAGGGCCGAGCGAGAGAGAGTATGCAAAGACAGAGGGATCTACGAGATGCAGAGATAGGAAGAAAACGGAGATGAAAGGGCTACGTACGGCAAACAAAGGGCAGACGGACAAAAATTAAAAAATGGAGCGAAAAAATGCATGGGAAAGAGGTTTCTGGCGGAAAAAATGCAAAGATGGTAAAAGATGAAACAGAGTAGCAGGTCTGTGTTGCCAAAAGGGGGCTAGTCTGGAGCGAGGATTGAAAAAGTTCTTATCCCCGCAGTGCTCCCTCTACGTATTCCTGTTTTCCCTTCCCTCGCTACCACTTTTACCACTTTTCACAACCCCTTCCCGTACGCCGCAGTCTCTTTCTTGAATGAATGCTCGTGAAATGTTCTTACCTTCTCTTCAGAGAGGAAAGAAACCTCATGTGTTGTTTTTTGTTTCGCTGAAGAGCCCCATTGTTATCGAAGGTCGTCCTAATTTTTACACAGGTTAGCGCTCCACGAGAATGAGCACTGCGCTTGTTTTAGGGTCTTTATTTTTCAAAGGAGCATTCGCTGAGGGGGAAATTACTTTTTCTTAAAGGAAACAATCTAAGGTTAAGTTAAGTTTCGAATAACAGCTGACCCTTCTTAGGGATAAAATTACAAGAGATGGTGTTTGCTAAGAATGTTTCAAGTAATACTACCTATACTAAACTATAAAGTATGAAACATTATTTCATGGTATTTAGCTTCTAGTAAGTTTTTTTTAGCGCGCATTTTAAATTTTTAATCCCAGGCTATTTCGCTATTTCTATTTCTATAACGATCTTTATTTCATACATTGTTATTTTTAGAACAGAACATAGATTTATTTTTTTATTTACTCAGGAATGTTAAAAATAATTTATAGTAATTGCTCACAGTGATGTTACTGTGATATAACTACAATAACATACATTTTTATGAAGATGCAAAATGCAGAATAAGAAAGAATACGAGGGTCATCCGGAAAGTAGTACCCGTTAGTACCGCATGAAGTGCTGACGACGCGAGTAGCCGCTGGACAAGGTCAGATAGCTTCAGTGGCTTGTCTGCCTTCTCTGAGCCAAGTTGCGTGACGCTAGCATTGCCTGTGTTGTTTCTGTGATTGTTTACAATGTTTAAAAAAATTGAGAACGCCGCCAGTTGTGAAGTGAGGGCAGTGATTAAATTCCTCAATGCAAGAAACGTTCGCCCATGTGATATTCATCGCCAATTAAAGGAGGTGTATGGAGACAATGTAATGGACGAGTCGTCTGTTCGGCGGTGGTGTCGCAAGTTCAACATGGGGAGGGGGAACACACACGACGATGAGCGTTCGGGGAGACCGTCTGTCATTACAGACCAACTGGTGAGCTCAGTTGACGAATTCGTGAGGAACGATCGGCGCGTCACAATTGATGACATCTGTGAGCATTTTCCCAATGTTTCTCGAACAATTGTTCTTGAAATTGTTAAAGACCATCTGCATTATGCAAAAATTTGTGCAAGATGGGTCCCTCGCATGCTTACAGATGAGCACAAAACCAAGCGTATGGCTGCAGCACTGACGTTTTTGGGACGTTATTCTGATGAAGGAGACTCTTTCTTGACTCGCATAATTACTGGTGACGAAACATGGGTTTGTTATGCATCACCTGAGAGTAAACGACAGTCAATGGAGTGGCATCATGCTCATTCACCAAACAAACCAAAAAAATTCAAGACAGTTCTGTCCACCAGGAAACTCATGGCAACCATTTTCTGGGATCGACGAGGTGTATTGCTTATTGATTTTATGGCCCGTGGAGACACTATTAATGCCAATGCGTATTGTGAAACATTAAAGAAATTACGGCGGGCAATACAAAATCGGCGGCGAGGTCTATTGTCTACTGGTGTAATTCTCGTTCATGACAATGCCAGGCCTCATGCAGCTGGGATAACGCAAAGACTTTTGCAGCAATTCAAATGGGAAACTTTCGACCATCCACCGTATAGCCCGGACTTGGCCCCTTCAGATTTTCATCTCTTTACAAAGCTTAAAGACTTTTTGGCGGGGAAAAGATTTGACAGCGATGAAGAACTTAAAGAAGGAGTGACCCTGTATCTCAATGAGCTGGCGGCGGAGGACTATGCAGCAGGAATACAGAAACTTGTCACACGTTATGACAAATGCCTTAATTTGCTTGGAGATTATGTTGAGAAGTAGTTTAAAGTATCCTCTTTCAAATAAAATTTTTTATGTTTGTTAATATTTACTTTTGTGTCTTTATTTCACGAACGGGTACTACTTTCCGGATGACCCTCGTACATTCTTAAAACATTTTAAGAATAATGATCTTCCACATCAAAAATACTGGAATGGTACCTTTAAAATTATAATTATTGTATATATCACAACTATAGTAAAACGAGATAGAAGATAACATAGTAAAGATGGATAAATTAAGTAAAGAAGGACGCTTTATAGAATTCCTATTCCATTCTGGTCCTACTAAGTCACACGCTATTTGGTAGATGTTTCTTTATAAAGTTGAAAATAAGTCACAACATTTTCATTACTCTGCATCCATCCATAAGAAATACAAAATACATTTAAGAGCTAGAGAAAGAAGTAAAATCTATGAAATTATGGAGAATTATCACGATTTAGAATTCTTAACGGTGGGATCAATTTGTTAGAATTAATAACAACAAGTTTTAAAGAATTTCAATTGAATTTGTCCCTGTAATCTTGTAACTCCTTAAGTTTACTAATAATTCAATTTATATTTGATTAGTCAATTCTAATTTATGTAGGACCTTTCCTCTTGTTAACTACCATTAGAATCTTATTCATAGCTGTCATGATTATTATTATCTTGTAATTATATACCCATCGAAATATTTTTTTCATTTGCAGCTTCCATGTTTTGTTCTACAGCAGATATAATTTGTGAATTTTAGTGTGCGATGAATAGTATAAGTTAGTTTCGAAGATGAAAGTAGAGGATTAGAAATTGTAATCAAATAAGGATAAGTAAACATGTTTCGTTACTTTTACTCTATTCGACAGTGTCAAGCAGTCACTCGCTCGTAGTAATTACGCCAAACCTCATGAATTGCACGAGATTAACACTTTCAGTGAATCGAGCTAGCGACGGTGTTGTCGGAATTAGAAATGAATATATAAACACCTACACATGATTCCCAACTGGTCGGGAAATATGCTGGAAACAAGAAAAACTCGAAACTGTCGTTTTCCTCTCGGTAATTCCCCCGTCGGAAAAAAAGTCATAAAGGGAATACCTCGAGTGAAGTCTCGAGGGTCGTAAAATCTGAATATTTCGATTAAAAAAAATAAACAGACCGACAATCGCTCACGTAAAAATGGCGTCCGAGACTCCTGAATGGCTTGCGGCTTGAACGAATAAGATTTTGGGGAATAATTCTCGAGTGGCAACCAGGAAATCCTTGCGTACAACCCTTCTACTCGCCCCTCTCGATCTTCTCCGAATAGAGATTCTACAGTCTTCCAAGTTTATAAATTGAGTCGGAAACAAAAATGTGTAACATCACCCAGGGGTGCCTCACGGAGTGTTACACCAACTCCTCCTTCCATCAGACACACCCTGTCCTCCTCCCGATTCTCACCTCTCCCATTCCCTTTCTCTGTCTAACTATCTTTCCCTTATCTTCCTTTTTGTTTTCTCAGAATTTTTCAGTTTCATCGTTTCATCTCCCTTTTTTAATTTTTTTAACTCTTATTTGGTAAATACTATATATTATCTCGGAAAATACTTTCACTACTTCGTATGGAAATTCTCCAAAAAATTTTGGGAATCATTTGATAGAGAAATGAGATCCGTTATTTAGGTGAACAGATGTTCACCAATATATCGAGTAGTGGGCAAGAAGAACACACAATCATGTTGTTTAGGACAGTATTTTAGTCTCGTAGACCAATGAATACGTTTTGAACATCACTTTCATTAATTTCCTGATGTTATATCTTTACACCTGTCATTTGATACGGAATGGAAGGAAAACTATGTATTTTTTATTTACTTACATTTCAGTCTTGTTAACGACTGTGATATTTTGAAAAATTATGACACATTAGTGATGCTGAATAATGGACGAACATTCCATTATATATAAATGTATGTAAAATATTTATTCTTAAGGCCACTTTGATGTCCAACCCTCCGATATACCCAACAAAAGCAAAAGGGGGAATCAGGCTTATTATCTATGATGAAGAGAGAAAATCTTCCTCGTGTAAAGATGAAAAAGTTCGCGTAAAATCAGGACAATGATCATTTAATAACACTTATCGTTGCATTCAATATGAATAATCCCATATTATCATTAAACAATCATTAGTAATTCATCCCAAATTATCCTTATAATATCACATCCACACGTACAAGACTGATACAACGGTATATGAAAGGTACACTTATGGAATATTTTTTATCTATCAAGGCACGCTAGCGAGAGCACTCACTTCTGAATACCCACACTAGACCAGTGATCGCAAACCTGGTTCTTACCGCCCTGTTGAGTTTTCAAATGGGTGATTAAATTTTCAGCTGGGCTGTTATATCATTAAAGGGAATAATATAAAGATAATGGTGTAGCAACGTGGAATAAAAATTCAAACGGCTGCTTCATTAATCTTAATGTATCGATAAACATTATTACTTTACATATATTTACTAAAATTATTTCAATAAGCAGAGAGTAAAGTTATTGAGAAGGTAGGGAAAAATTACTGTTAAAAGTACAACGGTAGCGATAGGTAAGAATGGGTGAGCGGTAAGTAAAATAAGATTGGCGACATCTGCGCTAGACTATATACATATATATGTTTGAATGGAATTAAAAAAATTATTTTACTACTTAAACGTAGTATATTGTGAAGATAGTCAAGTTTTGTTCTTTATTTCGTTTAAATATGGATAAGTTCCACCACGTATCGCTCTAATAAGTTAATTATACATATCTATGTATTAAGAAACGCGAGAATGCTATGTCATCTCTAAGCTAACATTCATTTTTAGTAAAACAAAATTTTAAAAAATCAAATTCAAAAACACGAAATATTCTGTGTAGAGTGAAAAGTAATTTCAGTATGGATTATACAAAGTAGTGTAATAGTAAGTATCACATCAGATTCACCACACCAGATTTATTCCTTCTTAGCTTCTCAAAGACAAACCTGTGTTTAGGTCCATTTCCATCCCTTGTTTTGTCATCATCTCTTTCCCATCCGTTTCCCTTAAATCCCATTTCCTTTCCTCGATTCCTCCTTAGGGTCGGCGCCATTTCGCAAAAGTGTAGAAACCAAGGAATAGTGGAAAGAGGAGGTTCTGAAGACTTCCCGAATCCCTCGGGTCCCATTATTATTCAGCCGCAACTTACGACGTGGAAGTTGTACCTCTTTCTTCTCCTCACATAGTACTTACCTTCCGAATTCCGTCCAACACTCCCAGAATCCCTGAAGGAGCCAAGGTGGAAAATCTTGCAATCGACGGGCGGACGCTATGACAATGCCGCTCTTTATTTCAGGAAACTCACTCGGCTTCAGATCGTTGTATCCGAAATGGCGCAACTAGTAGAGAATAGGCCGCTAATAAAGTTGTGTTGTCACTATCTGTGGAAATATGAACTGCTTTCACGAATAAATATGGTATATTATCGTCTCTGAAAGTGGTTTTCGTATAGTTAAACCGCTATGATAGTAGAATTCTTTGATTATATGAATGATTGTCAGTACTATGTTGAGTGTGGCCATAATGTAACGTACAATGATATAAAAAAGTTCAGGAGATATGAGTCGCGTAGCTGCATAATAAGTGTGATTCTGAGCAAGGGAATATGTCATTTTCCCAAAATGATGTGTAGCTTACCTAGTAAGGAATGAAAAGGAGTCACTTGTATTTTCTCGTACAAAAACAAAACACTGCGAGCATATCAATCGTGCGTGACAGTAAAGCATAGACAAACGAAACTTTAAATGCTAGAAGATACATGTGTATCGTGTTTATATATTTCAAAAGTCGCAAATAAGCCTTTCAGGGTCCAGATTCCATATGCAAACTATATTTTAAAACATCTGTTATGAAGAATAATAATCAGTACCAATGATTAAATATTAAATTTACACTACGAACTAGTTTCCCATAATATCTCCAGGTAAAAATATTTTACTTGCAAAATATATGAGAAAAAGGAAAATAGATTCTCTTTCATTTATTAATCTCTATACCTTACTTCCCCTTCAAGTCTACTGGAGCATCCACCTAACTTAAATGAATAATACTTAGATTTACGATACCAAGAAACTCTTCACCAGGTATCAATCTGCAAGCATTCTCCGAACATTAAACATGCTCGAGGCATAAAAGATGGTAATTGTTATGGTATCAACTCAATAAGGATAGAAAGCTGCTTTACCTAGCCAATCAAAGAGTTATTTACTTCGAAAGAGAATAGAAAACAAATGACTTATAATTTATTTGATCAAATACCTAAGGCTTTAATTGAAACATGCTGGCCTTGTGTTCTTAGGAAGGGAGCTGAAATACATACTTATAGAAATGTGTTGGTGTGCATTGTAGTCAAATATGAATTTAAACTTATTGCGAGCGTACATAAAAAATGTAGGGACGCATAAAGAGGACAAAGATATAAATAAAATGCATATGAAAGAAAATATATAAACATATATTTTGCGGCTATTTTATTTTATTCCTATTATTGCATACAGTATGACACCTTTGTATTTATGGTGTGATAGTTAACCATACTATAGAATTCAGGAAAAGACTTGCTTCATCCATTTAACACAGAGGAAATGGCATAAGCATGAAAGTAAAATTTTCTTTGTCTTTAATGGTTTTATGCTAGGAACGTGCTCCAGTTAACGTTATTCCTTTAATTAAATGTCTTTAATTAAACACAACTCCATGTTTCCAAGTTTGTAATTATGACCTGTTTGAACAAAGAGATAGAAGTTGAAAGAAAGTTCATTGTAATCATTCTTATCTTTTCAACGTACGTTAAAATTTTTTTACCAAGAATGGCCATATGCTGAGTAATTTACGTCGGTCACTACCGAAATTCATCAAACGACAGATGTTATAATGAAATCCTTTTTGATTAGTTACCTAAAGTTCGAATATTAAGTGAATGACACAGTCAAAGTACCATTAATATCAATTCTACCCGTTCGGATTTAAGCTAGATAAACCTATAAAACTCATAAACCTTCAAAAACAAATTCTACTGATTTATACGAATTTATACAAAGAGTTCGAAAATAAAGTAATCAAACAAATAGTTTATGGAGTGCATTCTTCATAATTTATAACCTGAAATTTCAAATTTAAAAATAGCATTTGTTTAAATTAAGTAGTAAAGAATAGCTGTATGGTAAATATTCTCCATCGTAAATCAGTTGAGGATTATGTTTCCCTTAGATTAACGCATAAATCTACATAATCAATAGCATAATTGAATTTCCTATCAGTACAAAGTCTTTTTATATTTAGATAAAATTTTCCTAAGCCACCAACGATAAATTTTAATCAGACTAGTAAACCATAGAACGAGCAATAGAGCGTACTTTATACCCTAATTTATCCGCATTTACGGGCATTATTTATCCATCCCGTTCATCCTTCAGCGCCCTCGATATTTAAATTACACGCTCATATATTTATAATTGCTTTCCTATTAAGCTTCCCAGGAAAATTTTATACGCCGTTCACAATGCTTTTAACGCAAAACCTCCTCTTTCCCATCCCTTTCAGGTAGCGCAGAAGTAAGAAATGAATATTTAAACCCTTACTTCGGCATTAATCACCGCAAAAATGATCAAATAAAACTGCCCGTGACCTACAGCCCACGCGCACAATCGGTTTATCCCAATGGAATGCGATCGGAGCACTGCGGTTTCCCCCACACTTATCAGATATGACGCCGTTCTCGGTAACTCCGGCACAATACCGTGGGGAAATAAGTATTTGCAGAGTTTACCACTTTGAAACCGCAGCCATTATATTCGCATTCATTCCATCAAAAAAGGCATGTTCATAGGACTGCTCTTGAGCGTACTGGTAGCAATTTGCTAGCGATAGAGCGAAGAGCGAGGGTGAGTTTCATAAGCTATTTCACGCTCTCCCTAAGCTATTCTCCCCCGTTACCTTATTCCCTCGTCCCGGAATATAATTTTTGGGTGGATTTACATTTTCAGCTCACGCGATGACACCCTCGAGGAAAAAATGCTGTTTTTCCTCCTTTTGGGATGTGCCGAGGGAATATGGGGACATGGGAAGATGCGCCATTGCATAAAACGAGCGGGTTGAAGTGAGGAAGTTGAGAACGAAAGTTAGAAGTGCCCGAGAATGAGAGTCGAAAGCAAATAAAAAGAGGGAATGAAAGAGATGGCGTATAAAGCAGAGGAGCGGTATGCGGGGGTTGTCGTTTTCCTGTCATAAACTTCACCTTGTTCAGGATCACGCTTATGTACGTACATACATCGCGTTCAAAAGTCTCATGAGGTATTCCCCGTCACATATGTGAATGAATAATTATAAAACACATACCATACTATGTAAAAATACTAATAATAATTCCATATACACGTAATTTTAACTCAATAAAAATCCTTCAAATTCAAGTACTTTTCAGAAAAGAGCGTTAAATTTTTTTTCCTGAAATTCGTAACTTGAGTTTCCTAGAGAATCATATCCTGAGTTTAGAATCGACACTAAAAGTATACCATAATTTTAGCAGTAGTAATAACGGGAATATATAAGATTGATGGTCTTTGAGGACGCAGATCTCTATCGTCGTGTAAGCTTCGTTGTAATCGCTCTAAAGACTGTTGTTGCATGTAAACTTTAATAAAAGGAAATTAAACTTAAATTAATTTTATTATTCAAATTATTTCTATCGTTCAAATGGTACCATTGTTAAGGATATCAAATTTTTATTCATATGCTATCGTGAGTATTTTACTTTCATTGGTTTAAAAATAGGAAAATGATAATTATTTTGTTGCTCATAAGATACAATAATTCACATGCAGTAGATTTGATTGAAGAGTTTTACAATATACAACACGGTAAAAACTTTATCCAATTATATAAGACGTACAAAAGTACATTACTTTAACGATATGAATGGTAGGAAACAATTCGGTACATTCTTATTTAATTAATTAGATACTGCAGAGGATGCAATCAATATTACTTAATAAATGCAAGACAAAATTGAGTATTTTTCAGCCACGAGTTTATCTAAAGAGTAATATTTTATTATTTTTTTCCATTTCATACCATTTCTTCTAATTGCACGTCATTTTTATTTTTTAGATTGAGTATTTAAATTATCATTTCCATTCCCTCGCAGTTTATTACAGTTAATACAAGTTAGTTGTCTGAAAAACCTTACCTTCCTCTCATTAAATAAACAAAATGGTTCTCATACCTTATAGGGAATAAATTTCCTTATTTAAATAACACAAAGTTTATCAATGCCTCAACAGTTTATACTTGTGGATAACTAACTTTAAATACTATTAAATATTGCGTTTTGCCATATTATCAATATATAATGATGTATTCAAGCAAATAGGTGTTGATGCTAGACCTTAAGATAAAGCGCAATAAAGAATGCAGAAAATTTTGTAATTTTTGGTAGCACAAATATTCCAGTTAGGTACGCGAATGCCTAATATTGGGAACAAAAACTGTTTTGGCCATTAAATATATTTTTTCTTTTTGAAAGTTAAAAAACCAATTAATTTCATCCGCAGAAGGCGTAGTTTTTTGAAAATGCGTAACTTAGAAGTATGAAATAGTAACTGAAGCAATTGAATTGCAGGAAAAGTACAACCTTTTCATTTTATAAATTTTAAAGACTATTCTCACGCTATATCTCTGAAAATTTTTTAATATCAAAAATGTTCTCGGAAAGATTATATCGTATCACTAAAGTAACGATCAAAAGTTAAAAAACCAAGTTTAACTTTTATTTTTTAAAAATTACGCATGTAAATTAATTTGTCCGCAAAATTTCTTTTCACTTCCTAAACAGGTTTATTACTTGTTTAATATTTCCCCACGAAGAATGAAGCCATATGAGTTACAAATGATTGGTTGATTACACTATTGGATAAAAATGATCGAATAAATGAATCGACTTATCCTTAAGCTTAAATTCCAGTTCTTTGATAGAGAACTGTTCATTTCAGCTGTTGATAGTTACCCTAAGATATTTTTAAAAGAATCAACACGTTAGGCTATGATTAAGAATGACATGAAGGGATATAATATAAAGCTGTGAGTAATATAATTATTTACTGATTTGGCCTGATGGTAACACGATTCTTCAAACTCTGTCCTTCGAGGAATAACAAATGAGTGGAATTTCAATTACTTGCTTCGTTTACCGCAAAATATAACTACTTTCAATCGTGAAAAATCATGATATAATTTTGTAAAATTGGCCTCAGAAAATACTCGGTGTGGGCAACGGATGCGATCATTTATGTTGTGAAGACGGAAAACGGAATGAAGGACTAAGGGAGAATACACAGCGGATGATTCGCAGAAACAAGGGCCATTAATGTGAGAAACCGTGCTAATCCCGAATTCCATGCCCTCCGGGGAATTTTAAATGGTCTGGATATAACGGGAAGAGGTTATTAACATCCCTTTACGTTGATCCAAAGTATTGCATGGCTCAGAGATACTTGATCATCCACAACACTGCATGGGATGGTAAGGCAATGTAATTGGAGTAAAATTTTCGTGTGCTATAAACGTAAGAGTACTTACGCTAAGGTGACTTTATCTACTATTCCATTCAAATAGAAATGTTCTACTAGAAAAGAATCACTCTAATGGCTGCTCCTCTATTTTTTAATTTTTTAATCTAAAATGAGTAGTTCCTTCCTTGAAAATACTCATGTTTCCAATTTTAGTTAGCTCGTCCTGTCTTGATTTTCCGCAGATATTATTGACAGAGCAAGAATTTTAAATTACTACTTTCAAAACAATTTCACTCAATGATTTGCAGAGGATAGGATTCTTTTCTTTCCTGCAAACATATCTGGAAGCTCTTGTGGTTCTTTCCTCCGTTCTTCTTAAGTAAACATTTTTCAACACTCAAAGATAATTTTTCCTTATCATTTGCACTATGTTTTTAATTATTAGAGATTTCAAATTCATTCCTGATACCAATTCTGTGTTACAGATTCATTATTTAATCTATTTACGAACATTACGTCCGTTACGTTTGTTTATAAATGTATACACACACTTAATATGCGTTTATAAACGAACATATACAAAGCACTTAAATTCTCCATCAAAAATTAGGAAACTAAATTAACTTATTTAAAAATTCTTATTTATTCTTCGAAGCCAGAATACGATAATTGTAAATATAAAATATTTTATACATTGCTAATTTTTTATGTTCATAAGATATTATTCCAAAGAGGGTTTGAAGAGTTCTAAATAAATTGCCAACGAATTTGCAAATAAATTTTACATGTCTAGGCATATTTTCTATTTATAATTATGAAATTTACATTTAAAAGATAAATTTTCTAATTTTTAGAGGCAAAATTAGTTGACTAATTAAGTTGTAAGATTTTATGTTATCCCCTTAAAATATATTTTGGGCATTGATTTTGGTAAATTTTCTCCATCAGTCACCTCGGTAGATATATTAAATTGAAATATATGTCAATAACAATTGAATACATATCATAATTAACTAAAAGTAAGACACATCAGCAAAATCCCTAAAATATAGTTTATAAGATTTAGTTGAACCTTTTGAAATACATGAGAATTGCCTGACCTCAAACCATAGAAACTTCTTTTTACATAAATCTAATTGGTCCACTTCTGCTAAAAATCTTTCTCTAATTTCCATAGTCTCTCCTTACTTTGGTAAATATCTTGACATTTTCCCTCTTCCTTGAGTATGATAAACATAAACATTGGAAAATCGGATTCGTTAAAAAATTCTCCTACCAGTAGACAATGAAAACGACATGATGTTCGATGTGTGTCCAAACTGAAAATACCCATGTTAATGAAAAGGGATACGGAAACAGCACGAACAGACGGTGTAGGCAAGGTCAACCTCAGCACATAAAAGAATGTTGAAGAGAAAATAAATCGGAACAATAAAAATGTGCGAGCACGAAAGGGAGTGTGAGCCGTACAAGGAAGACCCCGTGTAAAATTCTTAAAGGCTTACGGTTTGTGGGAGTGGTGTTGCATCTTGGGCACTCCTTGGCATCGGATGGTCGAGCTGAGAGTAGCAGAAAGTGAAAACGGGAGAAAAGGAATGTGGGGATGAAGTGTTGAGCATTGCGGAATGAACCCAAGGGAAAAGAGGGTCTGAAGAGAGGGCGAGTGAGCTGAATTTTCAAAACTTCATAAAATGGAAGTTGCTCGTCGTTTCCCCTTTCCTCCGTCTGTCCTTTATCCGAATCCTCTTCTCATGCACTTCCTCTTAACATGTCTGTTCCTTCCTCTCTGCAGCGAAATCTTCCTTTTGTTTTCCTTTTTCAATCTCTTCCCTTGCGCTTTTCCTTGCCCGTTAAGGATTCTCTCGTCCGCGCGACTCCCTTTCCCATCATTTCTTTCGCATGCAATGCCTATATTTTCTTCATTAGTTGAGTACGTGAGATGTATTGAATTTTTTCCTTGAAATTTAGCATTAAAAGAATAATTTACCCTAAATCATGCTAACAAAAATTAGTCGTTCGCAAAAATAAATATCCGGAAATAAAATTTGCTTTTTCTTCTGCTTTTTATCGCGCTAAAGATTCAGAATATGACATTCAAACTTTCTATGTTTTAGCTTAATTTTATCTTTTGAACGTGGTGGTTTTTCTATCCTACCTGCGTTTCCAAGGGGTAGAGTTCCCCTCCCGACTTTGGGAGAGTGCTGGGTAGAGTTACTTTATGTTTGGTCCCCTCCGTGTTTTAGAATTATATTAAATATTTATGAGTTGCCACCTTATTTGAATTTTTACATTACATTGTAGAAAGAGGTGGTTATTAATGATTGTTTGAGAGTGCGTTTAACGTTGTGTGCCGCTCTGTTGGATATGATGACATTTCTGCTCTCTAAAAGTGGATTGGGAATGCGATATGTTATTTCGTTATATATTACGTAGCCACCGGATAATATTTCACTTGTAACATGATTTTTGTTATAATAATAATATGAAGTAGGAAGATGACTTTTTCGTCCGTTACCTTTCGTTCTACCTTGGAGCTCTACTGTTTAGAGTTACTTCTTTCTTGGACCGATATGTTGGTGCTGAGAGTTACTCTTTTCATTCTCCTGAGTTTGGTAATTAAATAGAATATTTTATCTCGGATGTAAGTTCAAAGTGTGGGCTAAAATAAAATTTTAGTTGAATTAGTTTAAGGAGTGTATTGAAATGACTGGAGTTTCTCATCTGAAGATAACACTATCTACAATATAACAATTTATATAAAATTTGAAATTTGAATAATTATTTCAGTATAAATTAGAGATAATAGAGATATCGTCGAGAGAATTCGCTTTCGCTTACAAGTTATCTGTATATTATTTATAAAAATGTTAAATTGCCAAGGTTTCACAAAATTTTATTTTTTCAGCTCCCGAAAACAATCACATCGAAAACATTTGCTGGTGATGGCTTGATATTAGGCCACGGTTAGAAAAACTTATTTTATACATTCATGACTACAAAATACAAAGACTCCTGGATTAGCAAATGGGCAACGCGTTCGACTTTGATGAAAGCGGTCCCGGACTCGATTTCCGGTGAGAGCCCACGTGCGAAATTACCTCTGCTGTTGAAGCACTTTTAACTATAGTATACCACTATAAAAATACACACATTCAAATATGCATAGGATTCATTAATTGGGGGCTTTTCTAGCACTTGCGCTAGCTAATCTTGAACGTTTTAATTTCAACGTGAAAGAATGCAGCTTGTGTGCCACCTTAACGAGGAGAATTAAACTTTTTTCTGCTAATGTTTAACAACCAAGATCCGTTTGACCATTTTAAGTGAAATCGAGACCGTGAGTGGATTAGAGAGAGAGCGCTAACCCTTTTGCGACCGAGATTGGTTTCATCGGCTATTCCCTCTAATTGAAGGATAGAAAGGTAGAAGTTTGGATTTGAATACCTAAATTTTTTCGCACAATCAACCGTCCACTTTCCGGCTCTGTTTTTCCCTTATATATAAAAGCACCTTTTTCTTGGTAATCAAATGAAAAAACTTCGCTTCACTAATTGAGCCGATTGCATACATCCTCCTCTTTTGTTTGTTTGCTTGAAAAATTTCGCTACGAATTCTATTCTATCTCAATTTCACTAAATTTTCTGTACTCTAAGTCTCCATCCAACCCAGTGGGCACCAATCTCTTTCACCTACCATCCACTTCTACACATCTGTTAGCAGTATCATTTTACTAACGCTCACCAATACCTCAATAAATTAATTTTAAGCTTACGAGAATAATTATTCAAATTTGACTATAATCAGAATTTTGTTACAATAACAATTGCGCTTCTAGGCAAAGTAAACTAAACTTAGTAAATAAAATTAGTTTTTCTTTAATCCTAGCATAGAATAGAAAAAAATAATTTTAGAAAAAGTATATTTCATAACTTTCAATAAAAAGAGGCGTGGTGTAATAAAATAAATACATTGCAGGTTTCTTATTTTTTACATTAATATTTTCCCTTAAAAATCATCAACCTTTTAATAATACATTTCCATCAGATAAATTCATCGCCGTTGCCCTTTCGAAGTCCACTAAAATATCCTTAATTAAGAATTCCCATATATTGTCTACCATTTTATAACAACATCCGCCTCCCATCTGAAAACGTACATGGTCCAATAGTGGACGTGAGGGGCCAAGTGAATACTGATCCAGCTTATATCTAGCGCAGAATAACACCGCTCAAATCGAATTTATCTTGCAATACTGGCTTTCGAAAAACTCTTAATTGCCATTGTCATATTTTTCCTAACGTTTCTGCCTCCCTCTAACTCTAATCCTTCTCCTCTTCACCACTATCTTTCTCTCCCTCTTCCCTCCAAATCGCGCACCCTCTGGATATATTTTACTGCTCTTTTCTTCCTTTTAAGGACGTCCTTCCCTCTATCCCTCTCGGGGGACTCGTCGTCGAGGATTCCGGATTCGTCAGGTCATTTTTTTCTCCATTTCATCTTTGTTTCTTCCTCTCCTGATCGCCTCTCCCTTTTCTGCTGTCAAAAACTCTCATTTTTTGTCCTTTTCTCCTTCCCTTTCTCTCTCTCTCTCTCTCTCTCTCTCTCTCCGTCCTCCCCTTTCTGCGCCATTTGCAGGGTTTTCCCCGCATCGAGCGAGGGATGAGATTTTGTTTGACGTTTGGCGAGTGTTTTATTTTTCTTCTCTCTTTAAGAAAGGGGCGTTAAAAAAGTACTATGGGAAGGAAGTTCTGGAAGGTCTCGCGCAGGAGGAAGCGGTGGGCATAAGAGGGTGCCGATGTGACGGAATGGCTAGAAACGAGGGACTCAGGGAAGAGGAGAAAGGAAAATATGACGATACATACATTATTACGTGGTAAAAAAATTTAGGGACCAATTTTTTACCCTCCTATTGTTTCCGTTTAACTTTTTTACCCCCTGCAACGCTCACCTAATTCCATGATCGTCTCCATTTTTTTCAGGAGGAAATTATAAATAAACGAAAACCATGCGGTTTTTACGCCTTGGACTCCAATGGGGATTTCGATAGCTTTTTGTTTTCCCTCGTCTACATATATACGTATTTGGGACGGATTTGCTAAATGGATGGAATAACCCATCGGATTCGTCGTCTTTTTTTTATTTCCGCTCCCGTTTTGTTTCCCGTTTCCCGGGCGGAAAATTGCATTTCGGATGTATAATTAATTATTCGTTTATTATTCAAAGAAATGCAGGAATAATGACCGTTTAATCTGCAGGCGGATTGTGTTATCCGCGCATGACTGATCGGTAACGATTTTCACCACGCTCTCGATTTGAATTTGTTAGCGCCCGAAAGCTTTCGCGCGTCTTTTTTTCTGTCGAATTAGTTTTCAAAATATACGCGGGATAAGCCGGTTAGAGCTAAATAAACCATCTGCAGGAATCTAGTGGATTTTTCCATTAAGCTAATTAATACCAAACCTCGGTGAAACCGCTTCAGATTCCCGATATCTATTTTAACCTCACTCAGTTCTGGTTGAGATGTGGCTGAATGCACTTTGCATCCGATATTTCAGCTTATTCTGTAAAAAATAACGTAGTCGAATCGACGTAAATTCCTATTCATTGCTTTGAGAAAAGTTAGGCAGTAGCGTCTAATGAAAATGTATTATTATTATTAATTAGAATTACGGAATTGTCGAAATAGCGTTTGCAAAACTTAGAAGATTAAATACTATGATAACTGGAGGGATTTTATAACAAGCAATGGAGTTTAATCTTAGCTTAGGAATAAAATTATAAATATGATAAATGATGATTGATGAAAAATGAAAACGAGGTTCTAAAGCTCCTTTCGCCGGCTTTATGTTATTTTCAGAGCTAGTCACAACGGGCAGGTACCAACGGAAACGGCTCTTTGAGCCTTTAAACCTATCGTTTTTATTAGCCAAAATACTAAAACACTTCTGTCACAGCTGAAAAAAGGTTGTTCATTTGAGATGCTTTTGAATACGAGATTCATTCGAGTTTTGTAATCTGGTATCACTTGAATGCTATTCTGATGGGATTCACTTAGGAAAAGTTTATGTGCAATTTTTTTATCTTCCTTAAGAATTCCTCGAGCCCGCTCCAATGAATGATAATGTCTCGCTGGTATAATTTTTCCTGCGATTCTGGAAATTTCCGTTTTTATGCGCCTAGCTGCAGTTGATCAAATCTTCCCGAAGACTTCTTCCAAGGAATGTAAATTACTCAAATGGAATTCCAGTGGAAGCAGGATTTTTCATTTCCTCCGATAATTCATGCACATTGTTTTCGGGGAACTTTTTCGAGGAGGAATCACTCTCAAAAGCTCTGATTTTTCACTCGTCTTAGAGTAAACTCAATATTCATTTTTAAAGAAAGCGGATATTAAAAAAAAAGTTATTTGGAACGTGATTCAACATTAATTGAACTCAGTCGTTTCACGATAAGGTGGACATGCATAAATGATTTACGAACTATTTTTCAAGAGCTTGTTTCATCTTCGAATACCAACTTATATTTGAAGATACCCCGCTTCAAAGTTATTGAGATATATCTATAATCAGGATCACCGTTTTCTTCTTCTTCTTCTGCCTTCCAGGATTAGGCACATTGCCTGTTCCGGCTTCACCATCTAAGCCTTGGTCTACCAACATTTCTTTTGCCTAATGGCTTGTACTCCAGAGCTTGCTTTGGAAGCCTTTCTTGAGGCATACGTTCGACATGCTCTCTCCAGCTATTCTTGTAGCTTGTTACTTTGTCTAACATCGCCTCTATACCTAGTTCTTCCCGTATGGATGAACTCCTTATTCTATCCAGCCTTGTACATCCTTTCACTGCCCGTAGAAATCGCATTTCCGATGACTCTATTTGTTTAAGCTCTTTTTGCTTTGCTGCCCAGCATTCTGATCCATATAACATTGCAGGAACTGCCATCACCTTGTAAAACTTAAGTTGAGTATCCCTCCTTGTTTTCCCTTTTAAGGTTCTTCTGATTGTCCCATTGATCCTCTGAAAATTGCTTATTTTATTCGTGATATCTTTATCCTCTTCATATGTAATATCACAACCTAGGTATTGGAAATGGGATACCTGCTCAAGTATTTTACTTCCTATGCTAATTTTGGTTCTTACTGGATTGTTTCCTACAAATGCCATGGTTTTCGTTTTAGTTGTTGATATCTTTAGATTATACATGCTGCTTAATTGATGTAATTTGTAGACAGCCATTTGTAATTTATCTTCATCATCTTGAATAATAACTTGGTCATCAGCGAATAGCAACGTGTTTACAAACTCAGAGGGTCTCAGTTCTATACCTGGACCTACATTATCTTTCTTCCATTCCCTTGTAAGGTCGTCTATGTATAAATTAAACAGTGTAGGTGAGATACTGCACCCTTGCCTAACACCTTGGTTAGTAATAATTTCTTGAGTCATCTGTCTTCCAGCATCAATCACAATTCTGGTATTTTTGTATAGGCTCTGAACTACTTTTATTAAGTGTTTAGGGAAACCTCTTCTCTCCATAATTGACCACAGCATATTTCTGTTAACACGATCAAATGCCTTTTCATAATCAACAAAAGCTAAATGCGTCTCTAGGTTGAATTCTCTTCGTTTTTGTATAATTTGTTTTAATACAAAAACATCGTCAATACAGGATCTTCCTTTTCTGAAGCCAGCTTGTTCTTCTAATAAAACATAATCAGAGATAGCTTGTAGCCTAGTATTAATTATTCTGCTGTATATTTTGTACGCCGTATTTAGAAGGCTTATGCCTCTGTAGTTCTCTGGGTTACTTCTGTCTCCCTTTTTAAATAGTGATACAACCTTGGCAACCCTCCATTCATCCGGGATCTCATGTTTTATCCAACACATATTGTACAAATGTAGCATTCTCCTTTCCAGAATTTTACCTCCATACTTTATCAGCTCCGAATCAATTCCATCTATGCCAGCAGCTTTTCTATTCTTTGTTTTATTCAGAGCGTCTTCTAGTTCTTTCAATTCAATAGGGTCTACATCAACTGATTTTTCTGGCATTTTAAACACTTCCTTTAATACTGGATCATACCATAATTTCTTATAATGTTTTATCCAATCTTCCATTGGTATCACATTCAACCGTGCTGTATCCTTCTCTGACTTGTTGAGGTGTTTCATTAGTTTATATGATATCACCGTTTTCTTATCCCTAATTACCCTTTCCTCCTGCAAGTTGGTTCGCAAATTCACGGGAAAACTTTTTCATTACTTCGAATCCGACGCTTTCAAAAATTCGCCTAGAAACAAAAATACTTAATTGAGTCGGTCTTTGGACTTGACTTTGATTCCTCTTCTGCTTCATTCTCGCATTATTCTCGCCCTTATGGACTCCGTTTACTCTGTAATATTAGGATATCTGCTTCCCTTCCGTGATATTTTTGAAGTTGAATGGAAAGGTTTTAATAAGGGCCGCGATGTAAAACTTTTCGAAAGTCGGTCACAGGTAGATCGAGAATTTCCATTTTTTCGGCTCCCCGAATTCCATCCGTCGAAGTCTTAATACTCTTGCTCTCTCTCTCTCTTTTCCGTCATTCTCTTTTTCTCTATCTCGAACTTCGATGTTGGCGCATGAAAGTTACAAGAACTTTGATATTTTCTTGATTGATCCCTAATGTTTCATTGATAGCTAATGCAAATGTATAAAAAGTTCTATTGGACGTAAAAATGCCGATTTCAAATTTCAATGAGGAATTCTTTGGTGATAGAAGTACGGTGTTAATTATTGAGTTAGTTTCAGTTATGAAATTTAATCATTGAAATCATTCTGAAAAAAATCTTCGAAGTAAGATAATTAAATAATTTTGGTTCTGGTTGGTAATGTTTACGAGTATGAGGTTCTCAGGATCTTATCCATTGCTCATAATTATGAAGTACACTTTAAATTTACAGATAGTTACTTAGGAGTCACCTCACCAGAAATTTTCTAAAACCAGGTAATTAATCGGTAGATAATGTAACTTAAGCACCACCTTTGGAACCTAGATATGTCTTTTATTTATTTATTATTATGTCAGGCAGCTTAGAATGCTGGCAGGCCCAGCCATTGCCTCAAAACTCTTAAAAGACACAATACGTTACACCAGAAGTCCTATAAAGCTAAAAATTCTAAAATAACATCACTGTTTACATATAATATTAGAACACTACAAAACTACAACAAGACTTAATTTAAGAATCATTCTCCTGCTATCCCTTTATAATTTAGTTAATATTAATACATGTACACAAAATATATTTGTTAATCACATATACTAAATTTCAGAGAAGAATTTCGAGAGATTCATTATTTAAAGCTACAATGCTGTATCACTCTGTAAAGGATGAACAAAATAATGTCTTTAAATTTTTTACAATATAACTCTAACGAAATATAAGAAACAGAATATCTTCTTTAATTTATTAATTTTTATTTTGAATACTGATCTATTTATATTTCATGGTATCACACAATATTTTAACGATAATCCAGTGTATTATATCATTTTCTTATATGGGAATATATTATTATTATATATATTATTATTACTCTATTTACTAAAGATAAATCGATATGAGTATTATTTCTCTTACTCCGTAACTTTGTTACTAATATAACGATTAATAATTAAAACGGGCCTCCTGAAGATAGAGACACGAATAAAGTAGAGGAAAGACGATAATTCTTGGGCGATGGATGAAGTGAAAACAAAAGGAAGTTCCTGAGATTAGTACAAAGGGTTGCGCTATGCTGTTTTGGACTTGTTGGGAGAATGAATTGAAGTTGGCCGACTGCAATGGCTCATGTGGCGTGAACATATAGAAAGAGAGAGGAGGACGCTGAGAGAGGTGAATGGAAGGGAAGACTAATCTCCAGGGAAGAGGGGTAGACTGCATCAGGAATGAAAAGTAACGCGTGCGTGAGAAGGAAAGTATCAATGTGTCTGAAGAAGAGGTATGCGGAGACGAAAATGTACAGGTATTGGAGGGAATGCGGACTGGAATCAACCGCGAGTTATCAGCGTTATATATGAGCGTATCACTCATAAATTACCGTCCTCACTTACTATGAATATTAATGTACGTGCCGGCAACGTAGAATGATTATGCATTTCTGATTCTATCTATGTGTGTTGGCGTGCAATATTTGGACTGCTTTAAACCTGTTACTCTCACCTATTAATAACCATGAAGTCTGGAGAGGGAGTGAGATTCGTTAGGCCGGATGAGGATTGAGGTATTTCGCCTGAAATTTCCTTATCGTGACTGAGTGCCTTAAAAGTGTAAAACGTCAATGATAATATAGCGCAATAATAGCGCTAGGAATAGCGCTATTATTGCGCTCTTCTTTTAACATTCGATATGTTATAGCTGGATAGACGTTATTTAACGTCACTGACATCTTATCTGAGCAGCATCCCAGCAGCTTTTACATTATCATAGCCATGAGCAAGACTGAGACAAAATTAAATGTAAGGAAGATATTTTTTCATAATTTAAATAATATAATTTTCATAATATAAATGAGTAATATACCATTTTCAGGATATGTTAACAGCAACCACTGAGCATGTACGGAATTGGAACAACATGCTTACCTTGTACACATTCGCAGCACATCAAGAGTATTCTCGTGGCACAAAATTTATCAAAGAGTACCATTTTGGCACTGATACGCAAGAATAATTTATTCTGTGTTTTTCCGATGTACATATTTGTTAATTTTCTGCATAAATATATCATTTTCGTATGTAGAATGCATCAAGATATTCTAGCATGAGGTCAATTACAAACGTTCGGGAAAAAATCCACCCTAAGAACACCTTGTCATCTACAGATATGTAGAAATCTACCTATTAATCTCCTCTTAATAACTCAGTTCTTATATCGAAAACTTTCCAAATAAAAATTACCAGCAACTGTCGATCATTCCATATGTGGGTTTTATATTCTCGATATCTCATATGCAGCTTGAACAATATAGCGAAAATAATGGTGGAAGAACAAAAAGTCTCCTTTACCTCATTAGCATCTTTATCTCTTCCATACGTTTCCACCTTTCACCTTCCTAACATATTCAGTCGCGAAAGAATGAATGGGAAAAGGAACGTGCCGTTTTCTTTTGAAGGGAAGAAAAATTCGACTGTCTATATATCACGCACTTGGTCTCATCCCACTTTAACTAAATCCCTCCGCACGGCGCTCACCTTTCGCGAACAACCCTCCTCTCCCTCTCACGGTAAAAAAAAGAAGTACGGCAAGAGTCGAATATGACGATACTGTGCTCCTGAAGTCTGAGTGTGGGATATGGATGGGAGTACATGTTCATAACATAGGGCCCGGCGATATTAAATTTCGCGGATGGGGAAAATGGTGGAGTAAGAGAGGTGTGGTTCAAACGTGAAAGGAAGCTTCCATATATTTACTCTCGCGAAGTTTTTGGTAGAAAATGAAGTGTGTTCATATATTGGACGAGTAAAGTATTTTGGAGATATTAATGGACGCTCTCCTAAATAAAGTAAATTGGCCGGAAAAACGCCGGGTGGCCGACATGTTTCGCAATGTATTTTACTTAATAAGAGGAGGCGCTTGAAAATGTTTTGATGCTTAAGTACTTATGGCTCTGTATTTATAGATGAGCTCGTAGTATATCGAATTCCTACCTTTTTAACATTTTTTTCAATGATTTTCGGTATCTCTTTCACGGGAAAGGGGAACTATATTATCACTACGTGATTTCGCAGCGCTGAAATCATTTCCGAGTCTCGCAAATCACGACTATTATCGGACATATATTTCTTCTCAATCAACTTTTAAGTCTATAATCCTAAATTATTTATTGTTGGCATTAGGGGATATTTCCCGTGCCATTAGTGAAATTTTGAACTCTTAGAAAAACGGATGACTTTCAATATTAAATATTAAATGAGAAAAAAAGTATTTTATCGCATTTTAATACGCTTTGAACTCGTATTCCCTTATTTCACCATGTCACTCCTATTACGATAAGTCGGAATATTACTTTCCTTATAGTAGCGACTTCAAATTTTTCAAAAACATTCTACATTTTTTCAAACGCTGTATCTGCTTTTCGGTACATTTGAGCATACTTAAATTTATTGTCGAAATTTAATATATATATGGGAACAACTTGAGAGTTAACTTCCGGAAAAAATTGAGTGTAAGTGCAGATTTTTTATTATACCTTTGGATAAAACTTGAGTGTATATGAGTTATCTCTCCGGAGGAATAATTTTAAATTTTTAAGGAGAAAATTTAGTTGGAAGAATCTAATCTTGAATTTGTGGAGAGGAGACTGACCCCTCAATGGGCAAGCTTACCTGAGTTGGCCTCTCATCCACTCAACCACTATCTTTTATATAGAGAGGGCTGGAAAATCTTTGCAGCTTTGGGAGAGGAAGAAGATACAACCTGGTATTTTTCTTCAAGAAAAAAATAACCAGGTAAAACGACCAATAAGAAAGGACATAAAAAACTAAACCTTGAGGACCTTGTAGGATAGGGTCAATTCCAATAGGAAAAAACGTAATGAAATGCTGATTCTCATTTGTGTCGTTTAGGGAATTAAGTGATGATGATACTCTCTCATCACACCAGACGACTCTTTTCTAAGTTTTACCTAGTGAGCTAAGGTGACTGACTTAAACATTTTGACAGCATCTTATTGTGACGTGAAGTAGAATGAAGATATTAAGAAATAGATTAGTTTTAGATAAAAAATAGAATTATCCAAAAAAATAAGAAAATACGCGATAAAGTTGTCAATTCAGTTATAAAATTATCGTGTTCCAGTTCACTACTCCAAGTTACATTCACAAAGAAAATAGCAGGAAATAATGGAGTAAAAAGCTTCATTGATTAGCTCAATTATAATGGTTAAATATATCTAAAATTTTTGTTATTATCTTTTCCCGTTATCAGGATTAGTAATTCCTAGCAATAATAATAGCTCTTGGATTATTTGAGCTAGTTTCTGGAGGGTCACTCATAATTGCTGCAGCACATTGATAACTTAGAGCGTTATGTGTAGCCAAATGTATTGCACCCATTCGACCATTACCGCCTCCCCCACATGTCTTCTGATTCATGACCGTCACTGTAATTTTGATTTAACTCGCTCAGAACTACCACAGAATGAGGAGAGATCTCTTTTTGAGATAAACATATCTCCTTACAAAAATTAAATTTTAAGCTAATAAAGATAGCCGCATTTTATGACAGTACCTCGAAAATCTAAGCGTAATCAGGTATATTTTTAACTAACCTTCACACAAGTGCTGAATGCTGCATAATTAAAGTATCATGATACACTCCATTTAAGTTTTAAATGATAAAGTTGTATCCTGAAAATTATATTTTTTGGAATGCCCGTTGTCATTATTTCAGTAGAGATGTTTGAAATGAAAGCATACAGATTCAGGAGTTCCATAACCTTAACTTCGTATTTTCCTTAGCTCGTATTCCCGTGTTAGATGAAAGAAGCTCGATCTACAAGATCTAACTTTAACGAGCGGTTAAGGAAACTGTATCTCTTGTTTATTCTTCTAAATTTTCGAAAAAATTCGTTCGGTATAGTAGGTTTATCTTATAAGTAACAGGCAGATTACGGAAAATACAATGATAGTGAGAGCTCTGGATCGAAGACTTTATTGGCCATAATTTGAATCACCTTAACTATATTTGCCTTTCTAGAATGATAAGAACTCCTCCAGTATTTATTTATGTTCGTGGATCATGATGAAAGGAGTCTAAAATAGTAAACGAGTACATTCTTCAAAGTGGAAATTAAGTCGTTTCTACAACATCATGTAGAAAGGTTTCATTTAATAGTAGGCAGAGAACTTGATGCCTTAAAGGAAATCAATATCTATAAGTTAAAAGCGTTTTCATTCACGAAAAGAGAAGCCTCGGCTATAATTTGATAGCATGGTAAAAATAGCACTTGAAAAGCTAATTTTACTAAAAAAAATTCACAAGAATACGAAACATCTCCAGAGAATTCGATATAAATTATAAATTTATGATAAAAATAAATACGAATTGTTATTATAATTTGGGCTAACTAACATCCTTTGTCAGTAATGTGTGTCAGTAATGTGCTACCCCATATCTAATAAACCAATACATGTCCAATCGATTCAATCCTAAAAATTTCTTTGTTATTCATTTTTTCATTTTTCTTTTACTCTACATGTGAAATTTAATAAATATGCAATAATATGTTATACGTACGTAATATACAACATACTTAAGTCGTCTCACCGTAAAATGCATAATATATAAATTATTTATGTTTTCATTTATTTAATAAAAACTCATAAACAGCCTTTATTATGTATCATAAGCGGTTAGAAATCTAAACAGAGAGTCAATAATGCCAGTAAATAGTCAAAATATACATAAAAGAAAACAAATATCACAAAGAAAGAGGAAAAAAATATACGCATGTATCCCAAAAATACTATCAAAGCAATGAAGGGATAGAAATACAATTACAAGCATCAAAATAAGAAGATACTAAGTTAATGTTGAACCTTACTATGCAAAAGTATCTGAAGACGAAAAATATCATATAATTATGTAATTACGAACCATTATGTACTCCATTCTTTGCAACCATCTTGTTTGATGCATTTGAACCAAGACACAAAAGTGAGTTTTGTTTCCCATAGAGTTAGTGATCTCACCTCTCCGAGGAGACACGGCAATCAGAGACGCCGGCTGCAGAAATTCGCGTGCTAGGAAATTCGCATCGGCACCGTATCGGACGAACGGCTAGTAACGTATAGTGTCCATATCGGCCAGCTGACCCCAGAGCCTGCCTTTAATCAGAAAAGCCCATCTGTAGGCCGTCAATTCGCCCGCGGGGGTACGGGGTCAAGGCCCTTTAACACTTGTGTTCGCGTGATCGCGAAGACAAATGCTTGGTCAAGGGATTAAAGCTCAGCCACTCATACGAGGCGAAATGCACGAGATAGTGTCCCGAGAGAGACCCAGGGGGAAAACCCCTTATCGGTCCGGACCCAATGCTCGGGCTTGAGATACGTCCTAATTTTCGGTGGCGATTCGTGTTAAGAACAAAACGATCCAGTAGGTGGTTGAGTTTACACGCGGAGATAAGCGTTCGCAACGCGTCGTTCTTATCCGGTGATTCGGTAATTATCTCCGAAGATTTTTTTTCACCGATCGAAAGCATTCGCTGTAAAAGGAGTGTATTACGCTAATCTCTTATTCTGGCCATGTTGGAACATCGCGGTTGTACCCAAGTGGAAAATCAACCCTCAGAAACACTTCGAGGATGTTATAGCCTTTTTCCCCGGTGCTGTATATCGATATATTATCGTTTCTATGTATATTTTTACTCTAAGAATTGATACTTGTTTCACATCATAACAATAATAAAACCACTTTATTCGGGCTAGATTGATCAATCTAGCCCTTGATTGATGGTAAAAAATTAAAAGAAAGAAACATTGAAGAAAGAGCAGGAAAGAAAACTAATTTGTGGGGTTAAAACCTAAGTTTGCATTTGGGAAAAAAATTAACTACAGCAAGAAAGCACCCTGCAAAATCTACGTAAAGTAAAAACAGTGTTCAGGAAAAGGCAGGTTCAGACACATTAAAGCAAGAAAAACATGTAGGAACACTTTAAAAAGCTAATATAAATAGAAATTCATTTGATAAAAATTTTGAGAAATTAATATTATGAAGTAAAATAATTTAGATTATTACAATATAAGTCAGTACGAAATGTAGAAATGAAAAATCTAAAATAAATAGGAAAGGAAATGAAAAGGAATTAATTTGAGATAACCAGCTTTGTCGGTGATAATTGATAATTTTAATTAATTTTTCTTAATACTAGAGTAAAAATGTCCTAAATATTCGGAATTAGGGTATTATATGAGTATATAATACAGTATATCCAAATTTCTTTAACTTACTCAAGTACGCATGAGTAGGTAAAGGAGTTTATTCCACGCACGCTGCTTTTCTTTACCTCGAGTTTTTTGCACATTTCTATTTTTTAATTCGTTTTACACTTTGTTTCGCATTTAATTGTATGAATTGAATTATGTACTTTATTTCACTATGTTTAAAGATTGATTCCACCCTTCTTCTCATTCTTATAGTTACGAATTTGACCTAGAAAAAGAAGTTTACTAAAATTCAGCATCGTACTTTGCAGCTCATTAAGTCCCTTTATAAACCTAAGCATCGATTTTTATAATTATATGAGATATGTGCTACTTTAGCATTGAAATGCATCTTCATGGCCATGGAAATTTCTATTTTTATCCTTCTTTGTGTCAGCTCTATGAAAATGTGAGTTCTTGGGCATTTATTAAAACAAGTATTTCGTGTTTGTGCTAAAAGTTTATCCTGCTTCCTCAATTAAAAAATACGGCACAACAGTTTCGTTTCAAAGCTTCATATAGAGGAATAAAAAGAACTCTTTTTGCGTCGTATAGCATGCTTTGTTTACTTCCGCGTTGCCATAGATCTCCTCGTGCGCCTATAAAAGCATACAAGTTACGCTGGCATCAAAGGCTTTACTGGCTGGGATTATCAATGTATAGCAGCGTCATTAAATCATGCGTTAGTCTTTTGTTTTGGCCAGGGTTCATATTTTCGCATCGCGGTTTACGTCAGACTTCGTTTACGTCACTATTTACTTTAATAAATCCAGAGCTTCCATGGGCAAACAAACTAAAATTCGCCAAAATACACAAAATGTTTTCCGGCGACTGCGATATTACTTCGAAACGCGTAATTTTATTTATGTTCCTACTATATCAATTAGTTTTCTTTCAAAGCTGTTCAAGCTTTCTCCTTGTAAACATTTTAAATGTGGCATGATACAAGCTGGACCAGAGACAGAGGAACCACAGCCTTCAGGCCATATGTGGCTTTTATTCGCTTTCCAAAAATAATTGCTCATTTTAAATAACTTTGATTTTCTATCTTCCTAATGATGTCTAGTGAAAATAAAGTGGCAACACACTTCAGTTCGTTCAGCAGAAGAACTCATTTCCTTGTTAATAATTTATTTGTTTAAGTATTTCAGTTTAGGAAACATGCAAATTAAGCCTGCCTTGATGGCCTCACATGTAGCCTTTCCTAAGCGATAAAATGGAAAATGAGGCCTTCAAAAAAAAAAAAAAATTTAAAGCTTAGCGAGATGTTTATTTCAGTTTTATGAGTCATTCAGTTTTCAATTTCAATATGTTCAGCAACTCAATGTGATAAATATTTTGGATTATCTTCTCTTAACCCGTTTTAGAGTTTAGATATTTAGCACAAACTTTCATGATATACCATTGTTTAAACACTTACATTATTTGTTACTTAGGATTACTGAAATTTAAGATTGTATTTTTGCAATGATCACATACAAAAGTAAAATTTTATTTATTTCGATCTAAGTTTGAAAAGTACTCATAGCAAAGGAAGGCAATTCCTAAAATACTTTATTTTGTTTATACCTGTTAGGAGTATCGCAGTTACAATTCATTCATCAAAAACTCTCTTCAAATTAACTTAAATAGCTACCTTCACATAGTTTTGTATTGTAAAATTAACTCATTTAATTAAATATTAACATTTCAATTTGCCTGCGGAAGGATCAATTAGATATTCTCACGCATCAATAGCTTCAGTCTAATTTTCCTCATTACTTGCATTCCTGTAAATTTTAATGATGTATTGAGACACATTCGGTGGCCAGTCCACCTACCCGTACCGCAGTCTGGAGTAGCAATTTTAAGCCAATCTGATCGTCTGAAAGTTAAATAAAGATTTGAGTACATGTAAACTGTTGTGAGCTTTTGAAAGAAAAAATGTGTGATATTCTTTTCACTCTTAAGAGAAGTATTTGATTAACTCATTTGAGACATCGGAAGGGATTTCAAATGGAATTTGAATGATTCTCCACGGTCTTTTCACCGCCCAAGTTTCTAGAAATTAAATATAGCTTGCAGATTATTAGGGAGTTCTCCTTTCAAGTAAGACTAAAACTTGACGATACCGTGAGAGTGGCCTTTTTTCCCAAAATGGGAGGGTCTATTCTTTCGAAATTAAAGCTATAGAAAAACATCACGGGAAAATGTCACAATATCCGGTGATTGGTAATAAAGTCAGTGGATCATGCTCTTAGAAAAAGCCACAACTTTGGTGTACAGGCATCAGTTGAATTCATCGATTGTAAATCTAAAATTTAGTCGTAACCCATATGTATAATCAAATTTTAGTTCTTCAAAATATTTTCTTTATGAATATCCATAGAAGTTGTCAAATCAGAGAAAATGGAATAAAAAAAATTTTTACATCCTCTTAGTAAAAAAAACAACTTAATAAACTGCACCATCTGATTATTATGTACTATATTGTACCACTTTATCTGATAGGAAGATTTTTTTCATTGTGAGTTTACTTAGGTACTGTTAATCTTCAAAGATAAGGCATACTCCATTGTGAATCAGCTTGATTATTTCACGCATATCACGCAAAGTAAACTATACGACGACATGTATTCAACTACTTTCAGCAAAAAATATTCCCAATCGCATAGAAGAAAATGGAATATATCCCACGTATCTTGAGGGGGATTGGAATGAATTATAACTGTAACAGTTTGTGTGTGTATGTTGGGAGAGAGTTCCATTGGGAGCAAAGCCCTTGTTTATTCAGGTCCCTTCGATTATCGATCAATCGAAATGTTTCGGTAGGGCCAAGAGGTAATTCAGCGTGCTCTGAAGAAGTCCCGAGTTCTTCCCATCGCCAAGCACTCCATTTTTACCCTATACACATCTCTCCATCTCCTTAACTCTTTTTTCCTCCGCCTTTAATCCCTCTCTTTCCCTCATTTCTGCTTCCTTGCTTTTTCCCTTCCAGACCTCCTTAGGGATCACTTTGCTCATCCCATTCTTCTCTCCTTACCCTCAGGCTACTCTTTCAGCATTTTCTGCCACTCTGCATAGCTACGATTGGATGTCAGATTCAGTTGTTCATCGCCATAGTTTTAATTTTAGATTGTCGTCCATAGTGATGTACGAGGTCGAATAGATATTAGGTTGAATAGGCTCATGGCCATAATCAGTGGTCTATGTCATAGGCAAAATGTAACCATCAGGGATCTGCGGTCTGTAAATATTCCCCTTGAAGGTCAGTTCGGACTCCATCTTCTCCATTAGATACTATTAGCTTTGGAGAGGAAATGAGGCTTACTAGATAGGATGAGGGATTTGGAAGTTTGCCTTTGCTTTCCTTAGCGTCCACGTGATATGAATATATGTTTTTATGGCATCCAATAAAGAACTACCCTGGACCATGACCATTACCTAGCACACTCGTACCTCAGTATCCTCCATATATTCTTAGGCATGAATTTGATTCTGACAAAAGTGAAAGATGAATGATTCATTTTTCCTTACCATAAACCAAGAGGCCAATGGAAAATACTCGATTTATCAAACAATGCTAGAGGAACAAGGAATCGTACTGCAATTAAAAATCCATCAGAAGCAATTGAGAGGGTCCCAGTGGCTTGGTTCAGGGTAGTAATGTTACTTATTTATCATGACTTCAGTAGCATTGTATGCAAGACCAAAGAAACTAATTTATCTTTCGAGGGTTCCCATATGTTTGGGAACCCAAAAAAAATCATCAACATGTTAAAGTCAAAGAAGAGTAATAAGTAGTAATTTAAGAATTCAGATACGATTACTCCTCCAAGCAAATCTGTAGTTCAGTATCTGTAGTTCATCCTAAATAAAAAGTCTATTACTGTACATGATCCTTTCTGAACACATCTCTAAGACTACGAAAGATTCGAAGTAGAGCTACCTACTTTCAGAAGGGGTTTCTGAAAAGTGTGTGACAAGGTTGGTATTCACAAATGGATTATCTAGGAATTATTACGAGCCAAATTTCTTCTGCCGACATCTTTTCTTTTCGTCATTAAATCATCTGTATCAATTCGTTCTACGCTCACTTTATCCTAGCTATCCCTTCTCCTTTATCCGTCTATCTCTCCATCATCCTTTGAAATTTTCAGTCTTCTATATTTGCCTCCTTTCTCCATTATCTCTCAAAATCCTCGCCTTTTCTCTTTCTCTTTTGCCATTTTATGCTTTAGTCCGTCCCTCTTAGATCCAATCATGGCTTTTCATCGAATCCTCTTTGTGTACTCATGGGTCTTTTCCATTGCCTGAATCCCTTCTCTTTTACATCCTTCACCAGCTAAAATGAGAGTCATTTTGTTGTCCGCGCGTTGGGGTTTTTTTCATTAAAGTTTATCTTTCTAATACCTCGTTTTAATTTCATCACGGCTGCGTGTTTTTCTTCTCTGAATGCTCGCTTGTAACCCTATTAAGGAATAGCCTTCTCTGTCAATATAAAGTATATGAAATCTTATCTCGCTTCTATTTCTCTTTGGGTATTTTATAAAATGATGTAATTTGTGAGTGGGAAATAGGGAGCTTTAATATGGTCTCCGCTCAGAGAAATTCCCTTTCGAAGAAAAAACATTTGAAGATCAAGGACATCAACGTTTTCAGATATTTGCAGACGCAATTTCGGGGCTATTTTAATTCTTTTTCGTTTTTGTTTCGTAAGACAGCTCCTTCAGCGGGTTTTCTTCGATTGGCTCAATTTTATTTGATACATCGAGGAAATTTTTCTGCACTCTACGAAAAGGTTGATAACTTTACAAATTTGTTCATTAACCTATTTACGCCAACCTTAATTATTTTATCACATAAGAATATTGCGGGTGTATCAACATTAAAAAATTCAGTTATTTAGTTACTAAAATGGTAGATTTATAGACATATTCTTAAAAATAGCTATCAACAACAAGCAATTTGTTGTTTGGCTATATATTTTTGTTTGGTGAAAATATAATTCTATTTTATAACGTTATAAGAGGAATAATTCCTGCACTCATGGATCAAATGAAACCTTTTTTCTCGGCATTATTCCATCTTTATCCATGAACTTGAGTCCGTTTATTTTTACTGACTTACTCTTTACCCAAATGATGTCCATTTACAGTATATATTTTCAGTAATTTTCCCAAGCATCATGCTATAAGCGTGTTTCTGTAATTTCCTCTTTCTTATACTGCTATGCAATGTATTTGATGTTTGTAATGCTATGTAATGTATTTGATACATTTGATTTATACTATAATTACAAGTATTTATTTGACAAATATTTAGCATGTTTAAATAAGTTAGTCTACCAATTTCGCCACAAATTATTCGTTTTTACTTCCATTTGTCCGATTAAAAAAAACCTATCCATTCTTCAAAAATTTCAATATATTTTTATTTTTACGTACTTTCTTTCATAGGAGATTAATTAAACCCACTTAAATATTAGCTGCTTCTTTCATCTACTTCCTCAGATTTTTCTTACTCCTTTATTTCAATAAAATTCGTATCTTTTTCTCAGCTAAATTCTCTATATTTTGGTTCAAATTCATTCTAATTTTCTTCATCTTCATTCTTTTTAATTTCAGGATTTCATTTCCTGATAAAAACCAATTTTGTACTCGGGTTTATATATAATGATTCCTGCTGCCATCTGTTGATAAATGAGATATTTCTCAATAAATTTACGGTAGAATTCATATTTTCCACGATATTTTAATGGACCAGCAGTTTCGCTAGCGTAGTCATCAGATCTATTCAGGGATATTTCTCATTGATCTTTAAGCAGAGGAAAAAGAAATATGTATCTTTAATTTTCTTTCATTTCAATCTAATTCATGTCGGTGATGATATGAAGGTTCATATGGTATGAATGATGCTAAATAATGCCATTTATCTTGCTCACTCATTGAATGGTACGAAAACTGTTATTCATACTGTAATTGTGTGCAGTGTTTACATGGAATTTCTCCTTTCATAGCATTCTGGCTCATTGAGAAAAGTAAAGGCATTACCTCACTCTTCATCTTACCCCGTAAGCCTCGTTTCCACTTCAGGACTTTTCACTAAAGGTGGTCTTGAGGCTCAAACCAATCTTCTGGATGAATACTATAAGAAAGGATTAAAGATAGTTGTAATATAATATGTAATGTAATATGTAATAATAGGATATTAGTATAATTTATTAAGGTTCCCGACTAATGAAGACGTTAATTAGCTTCATTCAACCTTTCTTTTTCAACCATTACTATTTCCGTGTTTCTCTCATAATACATGGGTGTATTTATTATTCCATCGAACCATTTTCGCTCGCATCTTTCTAATTTTCTTTCTCCCCGCATTCCTTATATTTATATATTCGTTTCAAGAACTTCCTTCTTCGATATTCTCTTCTGTCTTTCTCAGCATCCAACTTCCTTTTTCCTTTTCGTTTACTGCGAATCCCTTCCTTCTTTTTCTCTTAACGCTCTTTTAAACACATCTCACTGTTTTTTCCCTTTCTAACGTCATTTTTCGATCTCAGGCGCGTCATAAATCATTCCGAGTCTTTATTTCTCCGTTTTAGAATATTAAACATAAGTCGCCTCTTCTGTTTACCTCGAGTGGAAAAATTCGAGTATTTCTTATGACTGATGTTATTCTGTTGATTTCCGTTTGTTTTCGAAGGATTTTCCAGTATAGTCTTTCTTCGTATCATCTTTTATGCTTGTTTTCACTCAGACTACAGCGGGAGCGTTTCTTGGAAATGCTGAGGTGATGCCTTTTGTATTCGTTACAACGCATATCGCTTTAGATATTCAGGTGTTTCCAGAGTGAGGAGGATTAAACCCCAAAATTTGGTATTATATAAGGTACTAAGGCATTACTAAGCCTCCTTATATACATCACACGGAAGTATTCTACCTCTTTTTTGGCTAATATCCCTTGAAATTCTCTGCATAAGCCCTTCCTTTTACTTCTTCATAACCGATTCTACCCAACAAGCAATTATCGCCCTTATCCTCTAACCATTCTGTGGATTCCAGCGTTTACTTGCCTCTACATGCTTAAAAAGTATTTATTAGCTTCTTTTTTCCGTCCATCCTTGCAGAAGTTCTATGAGAATTAAAACATACCTGGGCAGTAATTGATTCCAGAACCTTCTAATCAGCATTTAAAGTTTACTCTAATTCCTCGATCAGAAATAGCTTTATAATAGTAAGATTCTAAAGCTTTATATCGGAGAATGACAAAAATAGATGCTTTTTGCAAATTTATCAACTTCCTGCGCCTAAACTACATTATTATACTGCCGTTACCTCATTTCTTCCACGTCAACTCATTTTCTCCTTCATTTCCTGAAATTTTTCCAATGTTCTTTAAATAACCCAGCTGATCTTATCCGTCGTTTCCTATTGCCTACTTCTCTGGAACTTTCGGCCGTCTTATTTATTTTTCTACTTTCATACACGTGCAGCAAAAACTCTGAGCTAATTTTTTCGAGTATCCTTCCGATACCTTTTATCATTTCTACTATTGAAAATATATTTTCGCCGACCCGTAAATGTTCTACTCCACTATTCATGATTATTTATTTTCTATCCTTGCATATGATCCATGCATCCTTATATATGTTTGTTTATATCCAATTTTGAAGGATCTTCCCGATGAAAACACTCTATAATGATTTCTTATAGACGTTATAGTGAAATCTCGTATTTTACCCCTCTCAGCTGAAATAAACATATTTGTCCACGCGAGTTCTTTTTATTAATGGGACAGACTTCATACCATCGGAAATTTGTTTCATAGTATTAATGTTTGTGTTGGGAGCATACAGAGCTTTATGATTCGATTCCAACGCGTATCTGGATATGGGCTCCATTCAGAGTGACGGAGACATATTTGCAAACGCCAAATCGGCCGCGGCACTGTACCAACCAGTTACCAATTAGTATAGGTCGAAACATACATACGTATAGGCTTGGTTGCATAGCAATGCTATTTTCATCATTGATGAGGTGAATTTCAGCATTACATCCATCGTTACGACGGTACGCATAGGTAACTCGAAAGGTATACAAAACTTATACCTTGAAGCGTTACTCTGTAGAAAACCAGTCTCATCTCCTCTGATTCTATTTCCGGTAGGAGAATGAAAAGGTTGTTTCAATTCTTGATGACTAAATAGAAATCAGAGATTCACAGTTCTAACTTGGACTTCATAAAATGACGTATTGCAAAATATTGATTCGCCATTGATTTGCAAATAAATCTTAATGAATACGTGGAGTATGAAATTCATTGATGAAATTAACATACAACTTCGGCTATCATATCTTTCAATATTTATAGGGGAAATTTATTGTCTATTTAAGATAACTCTGCAACTAAATCAGGCATATTATCAGGAATATTTCCAGAATAGATATCTACCAAATGAGCATTGAAAATATCTCTTCAATGCAGCTTCTTCTTAGCAGATAAGATGAGTCTCCATTATTCTTCCTGTAGCCTATGTCACTTATCTATCCTCTAAGGATTTTCATCAAGTTCGTTTTGCATTTACTGTGTGGGCATTTGACAAACGGTATTGCCAATAAGCGACAAGAATAGGGACATTTTCTATGAAGTACATAGAAAAACATGGTTAAAAGACGTCACAACGACTGAGGCAAAATTAAATAAAAGATACATTTTTATTTCTTCAGTAGAAAAAAATATCACATGATTAATAATACAAAGTCAGTATACTATGACGCATTCAATAATTTACTGAAATTATGCTAATGTATAACTCCTGTTTAATCTGCGACTGTTAAATTTTTGCAACGGAGATCAATTTTTTCATAGGTTCTTCATACTTGCTCTCTTGATGCAGCGTAAATAAATACAAGGTGGTCATAGTAAATGCTCAGCACCGGTTATAAATGACGGCTATTCTGCAAAGGTAAAAATTACCTTAGGTAAACTTAGGCAGCGCATCTTTAATTGACTTCCATTTTAACTTTCATCGCCTTTCACCCATTTACTGAATGATATCTCAGGTAAGATAAAAAACATATCCGCTTTCACCAGAATTACGTAGCGCACCGCAATGGTCGTCGAGTAACATTAGCTGGCGAGGCGCGTTCCAAATGGATGTTCCCTCATTACACACGGACGCAATATCTCTCATCTGTCATAGGGATGTTAAACCGCGTGCGACTTTAGTTATGAGTTTGCGTAGCGTCCGATCCCACCTTCGGCATCAATGTAGCTCCCGGGAACCGCTCCGCCATCTCGTCCAAAAGTGTAATTGGGCATAAAAACTGCCCCCGGTAGTCGGCTGATAAACAAACCAAAATCTGCAGCACGGAGGAAGCAATGCGATACGGATTTAAATGAGTGCGTGCGTGGATTTTTCCCAGCATGTTTAAATGCGGACGAATATTTCCGATACCCAAGGAACGTCCAAGTTATCTCACAGTGCACCAGAAGACGTGGAAGAGGGATGGAAATAATCGAGAACCAACCGAACAAATTACGTGGATGGATAGGGTGGAAAAAATAGTTCTCCAAAATAATAAAAAATAGAGATAAATATAAAGATTTATTGATACTAAACCACAAATAAGCAACTTGCATCATAGCCATCACTAACTGAAGGGGTTTGACGCCTGGCATCATTATCGTTTTCACTTGATGATGTCATTGTGGTTTAGTATAAATCAATCTTTAAGTTTTCTCTCTATTATTCATGAAGTGCCATCAAATTAAGACCCACGCATTTTATAATACCTTAAGAATATTTGCTAAAGGTTTTAGAAAAAGAGTTGGTTCATTAAAATTACCACCGGCACGTCCTAAAGAGCGATTTTCGGGATTATTTTCAACTATTAGTATCGGAAGATTAGCTAAGAGGAATATCATCATCAAAGTACTTATTGCACTAGTATAGACGAATATAAATTTGATTCTCAAATGGTCCTTGGATTACACTCCCGCTTCCCTCGTAGTTCAATATTTAGATTTTCACAGATTTCATTTTCTCTAATAATTTAATGATTTAAAGTTCCTTCTACCAAGAGTTTATATAATTTCGCAAGACTTTGCAAAGTACTTGCCTCCTTTTTATAAAATTTTAACACTGCATTTCCTTTTTCATTTCACTGTTTAATCCGGAAATGAATTATCCAAATTAATTTTTTGTATAATCAAATTTAGGAATGTTAATTTAGATATGGTTCCCATGAAGGGGAATTCAAAAATGTTATCAGCGTATGAAAAGTTCTTTCAAAGGAAAACATCTCTCTCTTTGCAGAAGGTCGTTTACATGGAGGAATAATTGATACAATATTTTCTTTCTCTAAAGGGAGGATGTATAGTTTTCCGTTTCTTTATATTTACATTTCACCGATGTGGAATATGAATTCATCATGCTGTAGTGCTGTCGAAAAGCGTTTATCGCGCGCCGAGAACCGATGTCTTTTTCGAGTATTACTCGATGTGTAAATACAAGAGTATGAATTTGTCCCATTTCCACTATTTACTCTGTACATAGCGTTGACCGCGTGAGGCGAAATCGGAGGGTTTCGACAAGCAGATCCTCTGCACTCAGCGTTCTTCTAGTCCCACATTGGAACTGGGTGAAGAGACTGCTATTTACAGCTCCACACATCCGACTTCAAACCGAAGCCACCAACCAATCCTGGTCAACCTCCTGGTCGCCTGATGTATTGCGATGTTTGACCAACGGAAGATAGCGATTTGTGTTGATTCAATCGCCCACCGGATTGCCTGTAAACGTCATATGCGGTTTGCATGAGGACCACGCTGACCTAAGATTGCCTCTTTTTGCAATATTGAAAAAAAAATATATACAAAGAAATAAATTATGCAACGCTCTCGGCTGAAATCAGGAGATAAATCGGTGACTTTTATAGAAAACCATAACCAAAATTTTTTTGATCTTCCAATATTTATGGATCTGACCACTTATTGATTCACAGATGTTTTATTAATGCCAACGATTTTATTTCGGCTATGTTCGATGATTCGAGAAGTAGAGGGGAGGAAAAAGTAAAAAAACACGACAGTGACTTTTGCAAAATTTAACATCATAAATTTTGAATGAACTTTTTTGGATAAGATTTGAAAAAAACGACAGCATTATTTAAATATATGAATACTACGCTTAATATACTAAGTATCGTTAAAATAGTTTTAATCAAATTCATGCAAATAAAGGCAGGCTTAGTTTTCATCGCTGTTACTTTTAACCAGCCGGAAATCGATTAAGCCGTAAAGTTTTCCACGTTTATATGTGGAAAACTTTATTTATTAAAATATTTACGGTTTAAACAGGGTTATTTTGATTGTAATTCATTTGCTGCATAGGAAGTTTTCATTTGTGTTTATGACTATCAAAATGTCTTTCTGTATTTGATTATTTTTCTCATTAATCACTCATTACTCATTCAATGCACACACATATACATGTGTATTAATTTGTAGGAATTTAATCTTCTAAGTCAATGAACTATAACGAAAAATACAACCAAACGAATGCGAAATGTTAGTAGACTAAGTAATACATATTGCATATATAAGGTAATCTCGTATACTAAAATGACAGTGATGTGAATTTTCTAAATTGAAATGTCAAAATTTCCAACTGCACAAGTACTGTAACATAATCAAGAGAGAACTAGTGGAACATAAGCCGAGAAGAGGGTTGTGCCGAGGCAGCTTTCAAAAGTCCTAGGGAAATATGAAGTAAAATGCATCTCATATTCTTTGAAGTATCATAAACCAGCCTTTCAAGCCCCAAAACTTTTCCTCGAAATAATTATATTTTACGACCCCTTAAATGAAAGTTTCCATTCCAGTAACATCGAAATCTTTGCGAATATATACTCGTGTTGCACGGACTTTCCCTTTCTGCCGACTGCGGAAGCCGCGTCCTAATCACTGGAGAAGCACGAATAATGAAGGGGTGTTGATATGTTTACGGAATCCTGAGGTGATTAATTTAAATCAAATCCACGCAAGGCTCCATAAATTCCATCTGCGTCATGCGAAACTAATTCTCATAGATTAGGGCCCTTTCTCTTCCGGCCTTACACAAAGTCCCTTACAAACCCTACTCCGCGTAATTTAGTCTGGAAATTAATCACTCATCGGCTGTTGGTCACATTAATCTATATTGATACGTCTAAGATACACATCTTTACGTGTTAATCCCCGTAAACCACCCAACCCAAAACGTGAGCACTTCATCATTATTCCCCCTTCGTGTCCATTCCATCGTGTTGCTCCATGAACTTTACAGATTACATCCCTTTCTCCTTCGATTTTCTTTATTAATTTCTTCCCGTCCTTGACTCCATTATAAGAAGAAATCATTTCTTCCTTCCTTTGTACGCAAAAGAGAGCTTATTTTATTATTCTTTCCTAACCTTTGGCAGGGACTATTTATCAGACTTCACCGCAACTATTTCCCTCAGAGAAATAAATGGGAACCCTTACACAATTCCACAAACTATTCAATTGGAATATTCTATTGTGTGGAATCGTACAAGCGTTTCCATTTATTTCTGTATCGAAAATATAGAATTCCACCAAATGTCGCTGGAGAAGATTAATTTTATTTCTCTTGGATTCTGAATGGCTGTTTTCCAATAGTTTTCCTTTGAATTCCATTAATAATGCTAATAATTTCCTAGGTTCTTTTTTAAGCTCATTGTCTATCTGAATAAAGAATTTGGTACATAATTTGTAACTAGACAAAAGATTTGATTAGATAAGATCTTTTACATAATTAGATCATTCCAAAATTCGCTACTCTTATATCTGTTCGTGAAAATCTATTTTAATATGCAAGAATCGTAACCAGAAAATCTGTTTCTTTCTGTAAAATCTCCATCGTAACTGTATCACCTTTTTAATGATGCAGCCATTCAGGGAATTTTGAGTTGACAGGAAACAATAGTAAAAAAAGGAGAATCATGAAAAGAAATCCCTTCTTTTGTACGGCACGCTATCTCTTTAAATTACATTCAAAAATCTCTTCTTTCATCTCTAAGTAATGAACCAGGTTCAACACACTCCTATTTGCACCGCCCCACAGTGGGCTAGAATCGAAAAAAGCTGGCCAAAAATACGAAAACGCTTTTTTTGAGTGAGGACTACGAAACTTCGCATGATTGATTTAGAATAAATTCTGCATAGAACTATGGAGGTCATTTAAGTAGGATCCTCCCCATTAAAATTATACAGGGGGTCAAAGTTGACCAATTTTTGCGAAAATTTCCAGTTTTCGATTTTTCACGAAATTCTTCAACTTCAAGTCAATTGTGAACACAAACTAGGAAAATCATCGAGTAAAATATGATGCCATTTTATAAATATGTTCTTTGTCCTTTATAAGGCTTGGTTTTAATGAGCTCTGGTGAATATTTATGTACTTTACATGACAAAATGGCGGACCCTGATTTTGGAACAAATTTTTACCTAAAGCGAGAAAAAAAGTTGATTGAGACACCGTGTGACACGGAGTTATTTACACCACGATAAACTACAAACCTTCGTTAATGGGAATCTGAAATAAAATCTTGCCCCAATTTGCCCCAATAATATATAAGTCGACCTTTCGGCAACGCTGCAAGGGCCAAATCCGCGCGGCGGAGCACCGTCCTCCGCTACGCTCTCGTGTTTTGGGAGGAACAACGAGCAAATACGATTCTGATTCGTTCTTTTTGTATATTTTGAGCATTATTATACTTCGTACATATCTTAGGTAACTATGTTTGTGATTTTGATACTGAATGCTTCTTCACTCTCACTCTCAACTATACTGAAAATTTTCTTACAAAATCGATACAAAAAGCCACCACTTCGGGTAATTTCATAACAGTAATGAAATACAATTGTGATATTATGAAAATGGTGGCATATAGCGTAGCATTTTCTTCAATACAAACATTGGCCACATCTGGAGTTGTTTTGGTGACCGTCGCAGTGCTCTGGAAAAGTTCGGCAAAGGGCTCGTTTTATGACAGGCAGCTGCGCTTTTTCCGGATTAAAAGTACCCTAAGAACTGCATGTCCGTGATTTTTCCTTACAAGCTTAGGAATAGTTCAGTTCTATTTGAACATTGGATAAGAAGGTGTTGTGTTTTGTAGCTACGACAGTTCTGTGAAACAAGAAGTCTTCGACAATCTCCTGGTAGCATTCCTCGAGTGAGGTTTTAGATATTTCATAGGAATTATATGTGGTGAGGTATGTTTTTTCATTATATATTCCCTTTTATTTAATGTATCAGAATACGGTGGTAAATATGATGTATTTTCTGATCGTTTTAAAATGTGCTCACATTATTTGAGTGTTCTCTACTCCCTTTGTCCTGCATGTATTATAAAATGCTACATCTGCGGTGAGAAATTTTCGAATGTGAAAAATCTATCGGCGATTAGTAATCGAAAAGTGGACGCAGAAAATTTGTACTATAGCATTTCTACGCTGCATGGTTGAATTAGAATTTTTTGAGTGTTTATTACATATCTTTCATACTTACCTTTAAGCAACTGTAGGTGAGAGTACCATATTGATGAGTATGATGTTATGTCATAAGACGTACCCATGGAACTTATCTTAATATTCTTAAGTAGGCTCGTGGTAATCACAAATTACTGTTTGAGGAGAGAAAATATCATATTCAGGAGAGAAAATATCATATTCAGAAAGAGTTTAGAAAAAAGATGGGACTGATTGTAGATGTACCTAAACCAGGATATGGCTCCACAAATTATGGAAATACATCAAAGCGTTTCTTTAAAAGTCCGCTAGTTAAATCTAGCAGCTGAAATAACAGGTGCGAGGTTGAATTTATTTTTAATAATGCGTAATCTTTTATTAAATGTAAAAAACAGGACACTGAAAAAGATAAAGAAGAAATTTTCACTCACAAAGATAAGAGTTCTGTATATGGTTTGTTTCATATTATTAATTTTTTTCCTAAACTACCGTCTCCCAAATTTAATTATACATTTCCTAAAAACAATTGACTAAGATCTCATAAAAAGATTCGCCAATATCTTGAAGGTAATTTCAAGTGGTTTTCCACTAAATGAAAAAGCGTTCAAAGATTATTGCTGTGCTACAGCATAGATGTATGTCCGATTATATCCGTGGTACTATATGCCACCAACAGTACATAAAGTACTTATACACGGGGCTGAAATAGCAAAACAGGCAATCCTTCCGTTAGGGCAACTGACAGAAGAGGCAATGGAGGCCCGGAATTAAGACGCAAGGAAATACCGGGAGAGATACAAAAGGAAACACTCCAGAGTGGCCACGAACGAAGATTTGTTCCGAAGATTACTTCTAACTTCTGATCCGCTAATTTCAATATCGGCACCAGTTAGAACAACGAAAGGATCGAGGAATATGAGCAAAGAGATTAAGGGGCTCTTAGTCATGAACAATGAGGAGGAATTTGCTTATGGGGATGAAGATTCTTCAGACGAGGAATGCATTTAATAGAAAAGGTAATTTATAAAAACACCGTATACTTCATTATAAACTCACTTAAAACTTTGACTGCATGATTTAGTAGAAATTTAGCATTATCGCACAAAAGTAAACTAATATATGATATTAATATCGCTTACGTGGTCCCATACTTTAAAGCATAACCCATTTCATTTTTTACAATCATCACCCTACAAGAAATGGTGACTTTGTAATAAATATTGATGTCTAAGATATGTACAAAGTATAATAATTCTCAAAATATATAAAAAGAACGAATCAGAAACGTATTTGCTCGTTGTTCCTCCCAAAACACGAGAGCGTAGCGGAGGACGGTGCTCCGCCGCGCGGATTTGGCCCTTGCAGCGTTGTCGAAAGGTCGACTTATATATTATTGGGGCAAATTGGGGCAAGATTTTATTTCAGATTCCCATTAACGAAGGTTTGTAGTTTATCGTGGTGTAAATAACTCCGTGTCACACGGTGTCTCAATCAACTTTTTTTCTCGCTTTAGGTAAAAATTTGTTCCAAAATCAGGGTCCGCCATTTTGTCATGTAAAGTACATAAATATTCACCAGAGCTCATTAAAACCAAGCCTTATAAAGGACAAAGAACATATTTATAAAATGGCATCATATTTTACTCGATGATTTTCCTAGTTTGTGTTCACAATTGACTTGAAGTTGAAGAATTTCGTGAAAAATCGAAAACTGGAAATTTTCGCAAAAATTGGTCAACTTTGACCCCCTATATAATTTTAATGGGGAGGATCCTACTTAAATGACCTCCATAGTTCTATGCAGAATTTATTCTAAATCAATCATGCGAAGTTTCGTAGTCCTCACTCAAAAAAAGCGTTTTCGTATTTTTGGCCAGCTTTTTTCGATTCTAGCCCACTGTGCGCCCTTGTCAATCACCCCAAAGCTAATGAGTTCATAAGAATTTCTAGTGAACAGGAATATATTTGTTTTCCTGAATAACTTTCTGAAAATAGTGAACCACAGATAATATCCTGAAATGACACTTGATAGTGATCCATGCTAAACAACACATTAAAAATCATAGGAAACGTACTATACCACAAAGATAGAGCATTGACGACAGGTTTAGATCATAAAGTTCATCTGAATTACGTTATTACTTTCTCCCCATGAAATTTTCCTCCACCTCGTTGTCACCCTCTCCACTCCCAATTTTATCTAAATCGCCCCACTTCTCCTCGTCTTATTTATCACTCTCATCCTCTTTTATTCCCCCCTTCCTCTTTATCACCGCATTCTCTTCGTGCCATATCCTACTTTGGAGTCCAGAGAATTTTTTTCATCTCCATCTCCCCTGTTTATCTTTTATGCTCTCTTCTCAATCTCATTCCACCGAGCTCTCATCTTCCCCTTTCTTTTCAACGCCTCGCCATTCTCCGAAATCACGTTCTGCTCTCGTACCCTTTGTGTCCCTCCATTCTAGCGCCGTACAATGGTAATTCTGTGGATTCCAGAGATTTTAACCTCTTCGCCAATCTTTTTCTCCCCCACTCCTCGACAGAGCTATCGATCTTATAACTCCCGCCCTTCTTGCATCCCCTCTGTTCCTGTCCCCGGGACCTTCCTTCGGTCCACATAAATCTTTCCCCTTTCCTCGCCTTACTTTTCCCGCTGTTTCGCTTTTTCCCACCTTTCATGTTCTTTTTTGTTACAAGAGAGAGCGCTCTTTTTTTCGGAATGGAGTCATCCATATCCGCGGACACTCGTAATAAGAGTTACGAGTCACGGGCTCCGGAATTAATTGTCCGAAGGCGTGGTTAAAGGGATGCAAAGGTTCAAATCCGATACTGTGTGTTCGCGGGAAGAAGAGCTAACTTGGACTGGAGAGTTCTCTTCGACGAAGAGTAATAGTCGCTATAGCTTTCCGTTTATTTTGCGTCATTCGTTCTACGGTGTACTGTGGATGTGCAGTAATATGAATTGATTTTTTTACTTAAAGGGATTATCGTCGGAGAAAATATCTTTATAGTAATTTTACGTATCTTTGACAGAATTACCTTTCAGAGTAAGCTCATTATTTTTTCATTTATTCACAAAAAACTTCCATTACTTATTAACTTGCACACACATTTCACTTCTACTAAATTCAAATATTAATGTAAGGTAATAATAATTTTTGCAATCTCCTAATCAAGGTGTTTACAGTTAATACGTACACTAAGATAAACAACTATACAGAGAGCAAGTAACCTGTATCCATGTCATGTGATACCTGAACATAGATTGGCAGAAAGGTCATTCTGAATTAGGAATGGCTCATCAGGAGGTGGCTGATTATGCATTAAAAGTTACTTTAGAAACATAAGTAGATATTAGTGTATAAAAAGATATAAACCTGAGTGTATATATATATAAATTGTGTATAATCCGCGCAATAGCAGGTAACTATACGTGAGAATGTATAAAGAAAACCACTTAAAAATACGTAATTTGGCGTTGTGAAAAATGTAAGTTTTCCGAAAAATTAATCTTTCAAAAAATATGGTGAAATTATGGTGGATAATATGTGGTTAAATAGGAGAAAACTCTCATGTCTTATGGCTAATTCCAAAAAAATACTATGAGTATGTCATTTCATAAGTTTTAAAATAAACAGGAAACATATTACCAACAACCAGATTTTTATTCCTTTCTTTTTAATAGCTAGGTTTTCAGTGAATGGAGTTGTACGGAAGTTCATAAAAGGAATTGGGATTGAGACATCAAAATTAATTTTACCATGATTATTATAAGAATGTACAATGTTATTCTCTAAACATCATATTTCCTAATCATCCTTTTCTCATGATAAACCCCTGTCTTAGTAACATTTATATTCTTCTCGTATATCACCTTAGATATTCTGCTCCCATCTATCTTTTCCTTGCGACCAAAGAAACTTGAAAAACTCGTTACTTACAGGTCACGTAGTCTATCTTTTAGTCCGCATACATTCATTAGACAGTCATTAATGACGACGCCCTCTCTTTTTTCTTTGCCACTCATGCTCTTCGTATAATTCATTCTATCTTCATTCGATGTATTTACCTTGCTCTTACTGGATAAATTAATTCTAAGTATGCATTAGAACTTCTATTGATCATTTTAAAATAAGGAATAATCTGCCACTAAGAAGGTCTTGTTTCTGACCTTTATAACTAATACACCAAACTATCTAGTTCGATGAAAAGTAAAAAGTGTCATTTTGTACTTCATGTAAAATTACACATGAAAAAGTAACTTCTATGTAATATAAAAATAAGTTTGGTTCCTGGATAACCGAGTGGGTAGCGCGTTCGACTTTAGTTATTCCAGTCCCAGACTCTATTCCCGATTGGGGCCCATTTGCGCGAAGCAATTTTAACGACACCTCTAAAATTGAGTAATGATATCCTTATTATGACTGATGCCTTCTATGTTCCGTCAGTGTAAACAACTTTTCTCTGCAATGAAATTATTTAAATAATAAGAATTAATAATGATAAGATAGAAAACCAAATTAAAACAAAAACTATAATACTGATGAAAAGGGTTACGCGTTTGAAGATAAAAATGTGCAATAAGCAAAATTTCCAAAGAGAAACAAACATAAGAAAAGTCTAAAAAAAGTGGGATCGTCCACAATTTTTATCTAATAGTCAATCAAATTATTTTCTTGTCATTTAAAGAAAAGGAGGGGAAAATTAAACATATATGTCGCTACTCAAGGATAAAAGATGAGTAACTGAGGTTGGATGGTTAAATGTATAGCAACAGACATTAATTAAGAGAAGGATTGTAAGATATTACATTCAGAAGTGTGTTTTTATTTTATTACAGCAGCCTTAATTAAAATTTTAATTTCGCAAAAATCACAAGATTTCGAATCCTGACGTGACTTAAAAACTTTCTCCTTCGGTTATGCAAATTCAGCAGATTACGCCTGTTAACCTATTTAGCGTTTATCACAGGAAGTTAGCTAGTAAAGAATTTCCCCCTCTTCGACTTTTCAAGTAGTTCTAAGGAAAACTAAGGAAGAGGAACTATCGAGTTCCTCAAGAATAGATTCCATGTACGTACTGGGTAGCTAATATTTCCTCTTTTCTTAATGAATCTGTTTTCTGTATTTATGAATGAAGAACTACAAATATACTATTTCTTTGCTTCCTGCGTTTCTTTTCATTTTTTCCCCATTTGCTTAACAAGTAACCTAATACTTCACTATTTTAACAGTTGCCCTTGATAATTCCCTTCTGATTTCTATTTAATTTTCTCTCCAGAATTAGAGTTTGAAGAATTCTCCTCTCGTGCTCTTTCCGTTAATGTTCCTCTCCCTCATCGAGCTAATTTACACATGCCCTATCTCATGCCGTCAGCTTTAGGTTCCATTTCCTAGACAGGAAGATAGACCCTTGCGTGAATACTTAAACAATTTCCCTAAAAAGTGATAATTAATCGTCCGTGCCCCAATTTTTCACTCCGCATATCGGATTATTTAACATTTCTCTACTCTTAAGGATACGCTGCGTTTTTTATTCCGGAATTTATTTCACTCGCAGGAGCGGCGCGAGGAATTTTAAAAGTGGAATTTAATTTTCGAATAGCTCGTGCGCTCTGTTTGCTAATGTATGCAAGAGAGAGAGAGGGCGAGATGCATATAATGAAGCTTTAAGCGTCCCAAAGAACGCCTTTAGGTCCACCGACCAACACGGAACGCTTAATCTGCCCGGAACGTGAGAATTTCCTTACCATCTGAAAACTACCGCGTCATCAAATATGTAGGGAAAAACCTGGTTAACTCGAAATTCAAGAGATGGAAGAATAATGATTTCGGATGCCATATAACTTCCATAACTAGAAACTTAAAACTCGTTAAAAATGCCGAGCGCCAAAGAAAAACTTTGCAAAAAATGTCTCTTTCAAAATTTCAAAGTACACCATGTAAATATTGACTAAAAAGGTCGCACTGAAAGCATCCTTTGGATCCTTTCTCAATGAGCGAGAATGAAATTTGTGGTTTCTATTTGGATCAATGAAACATAAAATCTTTTATTTTGCTAATAATTTTATTTGCTTGATAAGACTAATCAAATATTCTTATGAAAATTATTTTTATATAATAGTGAAAAAAATATTTACGTAGAGTAACACTAAGGAAAATATGTTATGCAAATGTAGCGTATGCTAAAATAGGACAGTCGCAGTCACCGAATACAAAGAAGTAGATATCTTCAGGCGCTACCTTGTGGATATCCATAGCACAGAAAGAGGAAGTTTACTAAACTTCCACACGAATATTTAGTTTCGACTATTTCAACAGGTGATAAAATACAGCTAAAGCAATAATCATTACACGAGTTAAATACGGTAAAAGAAGCATATAATTACACAAAGGTACACAAAACTAAATTTTATAACCTATTTAACCTATTTAGATTCTTCAAGTCCCATATTATATAAATGAGAGAATTCTAAAATAATGGAAGACGGAAATATCGCTTGCCTCATTTAATGCTGGAAATAAATTCCGTTAGTACTGGATTTAACCTTTGATTGATTTACCATTAGATGGGTGTTCTTTCAAACTCATAGTGATTATTTCTAATTTTCATTCGTAATAGAAATAAAACTTGTACTCTCAAGCACATGTAATGGTGGGCATTTTGCAAGACCTCGTGTCGGTATGTGGATTCTTTGGATGATTAAAGGAACACTATTTAATGAGTTATAAACTCAGTAAATAGTCTTCCTTTGTTATAATAAAATGACAATAAAATCTTGAGACAAGGTGAACATAAATTTCCAATTACGAATTCCTTAGATTTTCGACTTCATGAGGTTTACAAATTGGACATTAAACCCATTCGTCTATAGTATGTTTTTCAAGGTAAATCCATTTCATTGTGAGAGAATATGACCGAGCTAAATTAGCTATGGATAGAAAATATTTTTATTTTTTAGCTTATAATGATTAATTCGAAATTTTTCTGATACGTTAAGATATTTTATAGGGATAAGTAAAATCGATCTTTTTTCATAGCGCAACCCCATTTTTATAATTCACGTATTAAAAGCATTCTTTACGTGAAAAGAATTCGATATTGGACTTGAATGTACTCAAGAATTTCTCCGGAAATGCAAACCTTCATTTCTTGAGACGGTAGATTGTAAATGAAATTATGCGACATGACTTTCAAATTCTTTTACGCGCCGATTTCCATTTCGTCGACTTTTCTAAATGCGTGAGTTACAGAGAGTACGAATATCGAAAATTCATATCCCTCCGCTCGAGAGTGCTCACAGCGCCAGTCGCGTCGCGTAAGTGGGCGCTGAAATTTTCTCCTCACTTTTCAGACGGAATAGCATGCATCTACATCGATGTTTTATTCACTCTCTCCCTCTCCTCCTTTTCCTTTTACGAAAATCTTCTTTAGGTGTGCATAAAGGTTCCGCATGACATTTTGCTAATACCTCTGCAAGTTTGTTTTTACAATGACGTCATTCTATGGACAAAGCAGATAAGAAAAAACTGGGAATTTTTTTTATACGCTGCATGTCTTCTATTTTTCTTGTTCGATTTTATTAACCTCCGTGTAGATCATCATATTTCCTCAATGTATATTTCAACCTAACTTTTACACTGTTTTATTCATTTTCTCTCTCTACAGCGCAGATTATTTTCCGACCCATAAACATTAGCTTAAAATCTTTCCACTCTTACGATCTTCCACTAGAAAATCTTTGAATATTCACTAAATAATTATTATTGATATTAAAATGAACTTAAATTATTATAAGTTATTATTAATTTTAATTAAATTGTTATAAAGTTATTAATAATAATTATGAATTATTTTTCTATTTACTGATAACGATAATTAAATTATTTTAACGTTATCATTCAAAGACTTCGAGTAGCTTGGCAATGCCTATGCACTGCGAAATGTTATGCGGCGGTCATTAAGGAATTCAAAATGAACGGGAAAGATGCAAACGAATACTTCAAATAAAAGAATGAAGCAGCAAATACATACAAAAAGAAAAATTGCATTTAGGACAACGAGGTCGCGGACGCCAGTTTTGTGGTTAGGCGAATGAGTATAATGATTCACACAACTTGGAATAATACACAGATTCGGTAAACGAGAATTCGGTGGATGCTTGCTTAGGCATGTTAAAAAATTAATTTATAAAAATACAAAGTGGGTCACTTTTTAAGACGTTTGTAGTCTTACGTACTTTATTTTGATCTATTTCTTTTTAAGACTTCTTTGGATTTTAAGATCCTGCATCTTAAACTATAGAGCATTTCTTCTCAACCGGTGCGCAGCGGCGTTGAAATATACTATCTTCTGCTCTGCCGCGCAGTCTTCATGTTTCTCATCATCTATCCGCTGTATCTTGCAAGGTATTTTGTCATTAGTATGAGTTTCCTATAAAACACACACATTTAATCCTCTAATAGTAATTTCTTCTCATATACTTTAATGCTGGCTGAAACATTGCATACATGTAGTTTGTTGTTTCCTGAGTAAATGCGTAAGTGTATTGAGGTAGAAAGGCTTAGGAAATACTCCTATACATGAATGAAATCAACAAAGTACACCATCATACTACCTAAGAGATTGCTAGAACAGTTCCTTGAGTCAGTTGTGACATTCCGACACGAACCTTGGTTCCTCATATGGCTGATTACTCGATAAATATTCAGAGAATCTAAAAATACGAGCGAGTTAAGGGCTAAAGAGGTCAAAAAAGAGACGTACGGCTAATATACGCTAGGAATCCTACGTCATCAAGAATGAGAGAATGGCAAAGTAGCGAAGGTTTTTCACAAGTCGCAGGAAGAAACAAAGTTCGTTGCATCTCGAGCAGATGTTTGAAATTGATTGCATATCAATCTGCAGAAATGAAAGATTCAAGATGCGAGAGAATAATTTTTGAATGCCTTGCATAAAATGGATGGAGAATAGTAATTACTACAATAATATTATAAGTCGTAATTACTATACGACCAATTTCACTAAGCTTATAAGGAATTTTTCAGATTCGCTTTTGCTTTATTGCTTCACTTGCAATTTATGGTCCAAGAGCAAACATAGATATTTGCATTATTAACTCAAAGGGTTTTGTCATGCTTTTTGATGGTTCTATAGAGAATGAATATTGGTTAATGAGGAAAGGACCTAAAATCGTGAATGAAGTGAAACTCCTTTTCTTGAAATTCGTAAGATATTTCTCGGGTATTTTTATAAGCAAGGAATGAGAGAGCTAGGTAACTTGAAACTTGGGGTTTTTTACTTTTTTTGACGAAATCAATGCTTTCAAATGCCAGGAAAGAAACTCATACACAAAAAAAAGTTGGAGGTACGGTGTCACAGTGCTCGAGCGCGGGTTGGGGGAAAGGATTTCGGTTGGTAACTTGATCTTAGTGGCTTTTCGTAATTTCAGTCTTGAAAAAGTTAGACCTTCGATAGCTAATATATCGTTTTATATACGGGTATATCGTGAGTATCGTAATGTACAACCTTAGGTTATTCAATTAATTAATTATTTTTCTAAGTTTTTAGTTGCTAAAAATATATCATGTTCGTTTCTTTACTCTGAGTTAATATTTTCTTTTTTTGGAGTCATCACATTGATATTTTTCCATCTATTTACTTTTTTCAGGGAATTTATCTTATTAATACATTTTATGGTACAAAACACTCTTGAGAACTAGCTGATATCGCATGTTAAGCAGGTCAAGGTACATACATTTCTCCCTACAATAAACCAGTCGAAATATTTTCCAAATTGACGTCGTTGAATAGGCTTGCAGTTTACAATGCTCATTAACAAAACAAACGTTTCGCATAACAGCCCGGGCGAGCGGGAGGTAAGTTAACCAAATACGGGGGATAAACCAAGTATAAAAATAACAGCGAATCGTTCGAGCAGATAGTTTTAAAACTGACCTCATTATCTGAATGCATTAAAGCAGAAGAAACTGTAAAAATTTCCATGCAAAAAGATAACTTGAAAAAATACCGGCCGGTGTTTGAATTGGGGATTCGATATTTTTTCGCATTCGGTATCGATTTTATATGATCCGATGTAGTCGGGATCCATCCCCGGCTGGAATCAGTCATGCGCATCCATTTCCCTATAAACCGCCCCATTTTAGTTTTATCTGCATGAATAACCCACTTTGTTTATGCGAGCCCATTCAGATATTCACTTTTCAAGCCATGCAAATTTGAGGAATAGAGCGCGCTTATTGATTCTCGTCCGCATTTCTCCTCCCCGGCATTTTTCTCATTTAAATATTCCATTCTTCCTTTGAGTAGTCCACATTTTATTGCGAAAAGTATATAAGCATCGGGAGAGAATGAGGACTGACACTATCGGAAATTAATAACACCATGGAATGCACTCGATGGGAGCATCGCGCTTGAAAGATTCTCTGGTTTCATAAGTGAGTATGTGGAGTATAGAGGTCAGCACAATTATTTTGAAGGCCGTATATTTATTAAAATAATTTATAGGATCCTAACCTTTGAGAGAACGATTACAATGATGAAACGGAAATGCTTTCCCGGCCATATCTGTCAGAGAAAATGATACATTTCTTTTGTGCAGATTTGAATCTTATGGTAAATGGGGAACATAAATTAAATTTTTCGCCTAAAAACGGAAGAATGCAGATATATGATATATTCGTGACGGAGATCAAACAGGAATATTAAAGGTCACGCTCTGCTGGATATTGGTTCATAATATCTAATAAACTTGCATTCTACATGAGAATATTCGTGCAGTCCTATTTTACATGCTTAAATTTATATATAAAGTAAATCAGAGTGAACACGGCTACAGTAATTTAATGAATTCAAGAATTCCTATCCGTTGACATGGTGTGGAAACTATTTATGACTACAATCAATATCTGAACCCACCTTAAGGGATTTGTAGTTTGAGCATTGACTAATTGCAAAAAATATGCAAAACTCAATCTTGTTTATCGTCACGAGCAACTTGTATGGATTTCATTAAATGTAAATAAGAAGGAGCGAATATTTTGAACTGATCATTTAATTTAGGGACCCACGTCTTCATCGGGTTGCGGGCTGTGAAACTGAGGTAGAAAATCAACTCTGTTTGCGAACTACAAATTCATCTTTTGTGTAAGAATGTGGAACTTATAAAAACTTCAGGCCATTTGAATATCAATCAAACTTTGCCAACATCATATCAACTTACATGTAAATGCTGACTGACAGCTATTGTTCCAGTCACTCCGTATTGCTATTAAAAATGTATTTACTTCGTGTTGTGCTGTATTTTTATATTTATTTATACTACCCTGACTCAATAAGGAAAACCTTGCGTCGTAAGCCCCGTTCCCTGAAAAAAGATAGTTATCTTGCGGCGGAGGAGATGGAGATCAAAGTATTCTTTGGGCTGATGATTTCAGAATCTCAACACCGTATTCAGAACTCAGTTAAAGTTCAAACTTTGCTCTTTAGCACTCAGTTTCTTTCTTCAGCTTTCCTTCTCCATCCATGTATTATGAAAGAGTTTTGGAAGCCGATATAATTTGGTATTCAATTTGGAATTTCATTCCTAGAATGACATCCGTCAATAACAATAAGTGATTCAAGAGGGAAATATATTTCATCGCCATAACTTACTCCCATGACAGTTTACTTCGCCGTGAACGATATGCTTTTATATACGTCGGACTTTCTAGCGCAATGGATTTTTCAAACTGACATGTTTAGAACAAATTATTCGGGTAAAGGTGATAAATACTGATTACTCGTTGAAAATCAACCTCTTTTAACATTTACAGCACAGGAGAAAAGGAAACCTAACATCTCAAAACATAAATCTAGTATTTTCTAAATAAGTTCTCACTCGATCAAACTAAGTGCAGTTGGTCTAGATTAAAACATCCAGATATACTTAATACTTTAAGCCATGTGCGTCTATTCACCGCTTCTAGATGGCGTAAATCATATGAACTGGAATTTTATGGTATTAGGAGATAGCAGGAAACAGTCAAAGAACGTGTTATCAAGGAAGAGTATTCTTCATTTTCATTTAAGGCCTTCTATGAAGTTTTATGTTCACAGGCTTATTAAACAGGGAGTCCGTAACAATTCAAAAACCGAAAATATGCAAAGCATGCAAGATTGAAAAACGCTGACCTATTTCAATCTAGATTTTTGATTCATCTCACTACTGGGTACTTAAAGTAAGAGTAAGTATCATCGTATCTAAAATCTTTTAGCATTTATTCCATTCTATATCGTAATTCCAATTAGAATATAGAAGAATGTATTGCGGAAATGTCATAAGATCTTTTTGAAATTAAACAAGCCATACCTAATCCTGTTTAATGGAATTGCATCACCAAGACAATTCCTAAACCATAGAATTTAATCGAGTATTTCTTTAATCACTTCCTGTATTCCTCGTGAAAAATCGGTATGTAATCAGCAGCTATTTTTCTCTTAAAACATAATCCATTTTCGTCTTTCCCTTCCATAGTCCAAGAATCTGCTCAACATATTATCATTTTCATATAACAAAATCATGTTTCCATTAAGTTATAATTTAAAAAAATGAAGTCACAGTTGAGCTGTTGGCTAAGCTGAAGAGTGACCATGCTAACGATATTCTAGGTCAGAATTGCGGAGGCCGTAAATGCCCGGAAAGGGTATTCGTACTTTTTGTCACTTCCTAAATCAAAGGCATATGGCCCAGTAATTTTGTTTCCCAGTTTTATTTATAACTTCAAAAATAAAAAAAGGAATTCGGCTAAAGTTTATTTAGCTAGGAGGCCTCCAAACCACGACCCGTGGGTCAAATGAAATATTTTTATTGGTAGGGCAAAGGGATTTGATATTATATACTCGACCGTCCCATGCTGAGAAGTGTAATGTTTATATTTAGATATTTCCTTTCGTATTCGTATTAGTTACGTGTTTTCGTTTCAAAGGAGGTACTCGACTTATTCATTTTCAGGGTAATAGGAACAATATGATGAAAAATAAATAAACGCCTCTAAAGATAGGCCCGCCCATCACTTTCCGTACCCTTATGTGCCTGCATATCGAAAACTTTGGGGAAAACTTATTTATCTGTGATATGAATTCTCCTTCCTATCGTGAATAACGTGTATGACTAAGTGTATGACGTGAAATTTCCTTTCAGTCGTTTTATGTGTGTAATGCACCACAAAAGGTCGGATGAATTGTTTCAAATGCAGCCTGCTGTTTTGATTCGCGATCTACCGATTTTTTATGAGACCGAAGATTTTTTCTCTTTTTTCCACCTCGACAAGTACTTAGATATGTCTGCATGTATCCGTTAAAGAAAATGTTGACATTGAATTGAAGAAGCTGGATCATTTTCATTTTTACATAACTTTAAAAGAATAAAGTTGTTTTTGACATCTTATACGTATTTCACAATTCGCAGTTCCAATGAAATTCGCAGCCAACAAAGTCTTTCCGAAGTAAGGATCTTAGAGAGTATCTTCATTGGCTCTTTCTCTCCATTGAGTATCATCATTAGCCGAAGCATAACTGCAGTACGATACGTTACGTCGGAAAAAACTGAAGCGAACGAATTTAAAACGCTCACAATGAAATAAAGAGAGAGGAGCTGAAAAACTGGTCCATCACTTATAGCAAGGCGGTGGAAGGAGGTTTCGTCGCGTGACGTTCTCAGAAGAATCCATCATTGCGCAGGAAATGGAGAAACCAGGTTATATAGCCGGCACAAATGCCTCTCTTCCTTCCAATTTTCCGCATTCTTTTTTATCTCCCCACATTCCGTCCCCGTTCTATTGCTTATGGGGAAAAACGCTCATCCGCGCCTCCCTCTAATGGTTTCTCGATCCCCCCCTTATGTTGCTTCTTTTTCCATCCGGACGTCCTTCCATTCGACCTTGCCCTCCCATCTTCTAAGTGGAGACGATCCGATGAAAATAAACATTCCCGATAAGTCGATGCGCTCGATGAGATCTTGTTTATTTCGGGTTTATTTTCACCGAATGTGCGCCACGCAAGGATGGTTGGGGTATTGACGCTTCCTGAGTGACGAGAAGGGGGAAACAATGGAGTTGCGTCCTGAGTAGAAGTTTCCAAAGCTTAAAGGATGGATGTGGATGAAATAAAGAGTGGAATTGGTTTATTTCGATTTTTCTGATTCAATAGACAATAGAAGTATGCGCAGACCCAAAATTTCATTGGTTAGTACCAAGTACGGCTCCAATGTTTTGCATGATTCCGATGTGATTGATAACATTGGCTCTTACTTAGTATTGAACTAAATAAATTATAACTGGTGTAATGTGTTCACTTCTGAGGTACACGACTATACATCGCGGCCGTTTCACTGTAAGTATTATTTATAATCATTCTAATGATAGGTCCATATTCAATTCAAGGATGATTCTAGGGGCCTTTGGGCCAATACGGTGAAGTAAATGGGTATAGATTTAAAAATTATGGGTTCGAGAAGTTATTTTAAACACAATAATTTTGAGATTATCCGTTAGTCCCAGAACTGCTATCAGACAGTAATATCTGTTTGTTTATTTCTTAATGACTTCAAAGTATTTAAAGGTAATTCAGTCTTAAAGAACTGATTCTCTTGGTTTCGTGTAATATTTAAACTAAGAATTACCTTCCTCTTTTTTATGGTGTGTCCTGAATCTAAATGTATTTCTTATGCTAAGTTTTGTTGTTTCTATGATTCTCTTGCCTATAAATTTGAATTATTTTCAAATATTCGGTCTTATTTCGTTTGGCGAATCGTCCTGTTCCTTTCTTCTTCTTTATTAACAAAATTTCACCACTTTTATTGGACTCTTAACGCTACATTTTTACTATACTACTCATAGTCGAAGCAGATAGCAGAGTTTAAACAATTATAAAACGCATCGTTTTCGGTCCTTGGTTTATTTCCACGGAAATGAATGAAATATTACTTTTATCTCGCCTCGAAATACTTTTTGTCACTTATTGAATCTCGAATGCCATTTTTATTATTGCGCTTAAATAATATAGGTCATAATCTAAGAAATATTCTAATCATGAATAGGTAAATTAACCACTTAACTATGATAATAATCATTTTAGTTCTGAAAGGCATTTTCCACGACATTGATTTCCTCGAATAGAAATATACTCCTACGCCTTATTACTCTTTTACTTTGGCTTGTACATTCTTCATAATCCTTGAAGCTCTCATCTTTTTATCGAAGCTTGATCATTTTGAATGTTCCATTTTTAGATATTTTGATATCAAAATCTTAAGGAAACGGTTCTGAGAAAGAGCTTAAATCGCTCCCATTTATTTGTGAACGTTCTTAATATAGAATGTAGATTTGAATTGCGATCTTTGGGATATTTTCAACTCGCCATTTTCCTGAAGATTAAATCACTCGATCGGAATATTGAGGTATAAAAAGAAAGTAAAGTTGACTACAATGATTCGACTCTTACATTAAACGCCGTCATATGGGCTAAGTTAAGAAATTATGTATAAAGCCATTTGAAAGATTTAGCAAACGATATTTAAAGATGTAACTTCACTTATCTTGTAACAATTTCAACTTTTGTAAAATTTTACTATTCTTCTAACAGTATTCAGCATCCATATAGGAATATAAGATATGCCAATACAAGTAAGGTATCCAACTTACTTCATAAATAAATGTATATGCTTAGGATTGGATATTTATAAAGAATAAATTTTCTTCGATAGATCTGGATTTCCTCATTGAATACGAATATTGTGAGAGAGAGAAACCTTTTTCATTTCGATATACTCTTTCGATTCAGTATATGCCACTTTTTATTTTATCATCTGTAAGTTTATTCGTTTAATTAGTTTGAAGAACTTACGAAATTAGTCTCATTTAACTGAGCTGATAGTAATTTTAGATTTAATCACGGAATCAAGAACGAGTAAAAACAGCGCTGCATACGTTGATTTCCTCATCAATCTTCGAGCTGTTTAATTTTGAGATTTCTCTTCTTTCCTTTTATTAGAAAGCGACCGTCAAAAGGGTAGATAATATTTGCGATTGTTCATTTCTGTTATTCCCGCGTTAGTTTCTTATTTGCGAAGCGGGGAACTGTAATCATAACGGCGTAACTGCAAGTCGCTTGGGAAAGAGTCGCTCTCCCGAATGGAAATCCCAGCTAGGGAGCATGATACAGGGTCCGCAAGAGGAGCAATAATTACCCAGTCCCCAAATTGCACGTCCGCAACTGGTACGACGCCGTCGGGAATAATTTCGCGGAATTGCCTCGTGATAAATGCTAAAATAAACTATTCATAGTTTAGGGAAGTAATTTTAAGGCCCATGCAAGTATGATGCTGTAGACGATAAACACGGAACTGCGAGTCCATCGGATAAGTTTTCGATGTTCTCCATCAAATTATTTTTCCTCTCATTTGTGAAAACTTGATGGTGAGTTGTGGCGAAAGTTTGGCCTTTTTGAGGACCGTTAGCTCGTTGCTCTCCAACTGCCAATTTTAATCTACCGATACCGGAAATTAGTTGACCATGCAACGAGACTTAATTGATTAAATATTTCTTGTGTTTTGAGAGGAATAATAGTTATTTCGTTCTTATTTATTCGTATAATCCATTATCGTTATTATCTATAATCGTCGTTGGGCAGGTCTTGTGGAATGAGAAAATGAAAGTAAAGTAAAGCATTGTAAATTCCATAAGATTTAATTTATCTATTACGATCTAAATATGATGGATGATGTGGTTTTTACTTGTTTCAGTATGATAACGAACGTTGGCATTTATAATCGCAGTAAAATTTATGCAAAAGTCCCAAAATGTGTGAAAATATTTTTAATTGTAAGGTATTTATTTCTTATTTCATAAAATTCGAATGTTTTTGGAAAATCCCAACTGAAATTCATGAAACGTATTTACACTTTATATTTTAATCCAAATACTTCACATTTACGTTAATTAGATCAGTGAGAATAAAAGTTTCTGAAATATTTATATGCTGGCAAATCACTATTTGAAAATTCGGAAGGATGTTTTGCCATAACAATAAGACTTGATGAACCAATGGCGTTGAACATAAAGCCAAAATCGCTCATTGAAATTCAAGAGGCGATAAAGAAGAAAGTTTTACTTTCTTTCTGAAGAGCAGTTTCCCCTTTGATAAATATCTCTCGGCAATAAAATCTCAAATTCCTAGTGAAAGTACTACAGAACTTTGTATGACATTAGTCTTGCGGAATACATTAAGGACAGGGATAGTACGAAGACATCGAACGGAAGAGGCATCCCAAGTAAAGAATGCTTCTGAAAAATCACCGAGCTTTAAAGCTACTGTGTGCTCAAAATTCAGAAAGCATGGCTAAAAATGAGTTTTGATAACATTGATAAGTGGAATATTAGCTTTGGGAAGGAGAAAATGGAAGACGGCTCCGACTCGTCTTCAGGCCATTAATTCAACATCTGTTCAATAAAAGACTGCCATTCGAACGGCCGTTTCTTGAACACTTCTTTTTAATTTTCCATGAGATAAAGTGAAAATATCAGCTCCATCTCGCACACAGTGTCTTCTTCCTCCTTTTTTTTCCATCTCTCCTTCCCAAAGTCCCGCTCTGATTCCTTTCTCTTATATATATTTTTTCTTAATTTCCTTTTTCCATTTCCTGGAAATTTTTCTTGCCTTTCGAGGAGTCAGACGTTCACTTGTCAATACGCGCCTTCTTTTATCTCCAAGGAGGAAGAGTATAATTCATTATTCGCTTTCTTTTTGAATTTTACTCCTTCTCTCATCCGAGCCCATAAATTCCATTGGATTTAGTCGCACGGAATGATATTTCACTCTTTCGCTCGATCCTTGCAGCTTTTAATTTGAGATTGTTCCCTGGATTTTTTCCTGTTTTCACGCCATCGTTTTATCTGCGGAGAACAATACTCCATTCACGTTGCTTATTTGCCTTCTTGACTACTTAAAATTTCCGTACGGAACACATGTTTGGCGTGATGGAACGAATCAAAAGTAACCGCCTCTTATTTTGTTTTCTCACTGTAGTTCAGTTTATTGGTGCACCCGATTCACAAGTGAGTGATATGGGTTTGTGTCCTGCTGCATCGGACATTCTTCTTTTTTGATTCGTTTATCTTCTTTTTTTAATAACGTGGGCCTAATCTTCAAAGCCGTTTCGCTACACCCGGTAGATACACAGATTATTCCTCTCGCGAAAATTTTGCTTTGCGTTTGACGAATGAGATTTTGAACGGTAATTAATTTTCTCCGTTGTACTTCATCAAAGACGTATAAAATTCAGAGCGCGTTGATTTTATATTTCATCACTGAAAAAGATTGGCTATTTTACTATTTACCACGAGGAATACATGTTTCTCCATTCACAGAAAGATGTAAAAATGCAACTTTGGACCTAAGAATCTTCGATATTCTATTTTATTTTAAAACAGGGCCAGAATTTGGATTGTACTTGAATCGAAGAAAGTATTTTTGTATATTTAAATCGGCATAGAAGAAATTTTTTTCCCAATTACGGGATGAAATATGTAGATGTATAAATTTAAGATTTCATTATGTTCTCTTTGTATCTCTCAAATTGCTGAGGTAAAAGATGAAAAGGTTACTTTTTGTGTAATAGCCTTTGAAAGTATCCAAAAACAAACGAACTGAAATACATTTACATTTACATTTACATAGGGACCCTGCTAACCGCCACTGGCGCATGGCAGGGGGTGTGAAACACCGAAAACCCTATCTACCTTTGACTGCTGTTGACTTCTCTAATACTTCGCGGAAAAAATGACCAGAAATAACTATCTGTCCTGGCAACTATTTCCCTGTAACGCTTCGTCGTTTTGTCTCGAAGATCACGTATGCTATTAACTGGTATGACAATATCAACTACCTCCTCCCTGAGATCCGTAGTGATAAATTTATGAAAAAGCTTCCTACGGTAATCAAGTCTTCTATCACTAAGCGAATCCCAACCGAGGGATTCTATCATAGCTGAGACACTGCTGTCAAATCTGAAATCTCCCTTAACAAATCTAGCTGCCCTACGTTGAACCATCTCAAGGCTGGAAGTTAATCCCACTTCGTGCGGATCCCAAATCGCGCAGCAGTACTCAAGGAGAGGTCGAATTAGGGAGAAGTACGCTATTTCTTTTACTCTCCATGAGCAACCCCTAAGGATTCTACTAGCTAAACTTTGCATCCTATTCGCTTTACCTACTACGTTTTGAATATGCTCTTTAAAGGAAAAATTACTACTGAGAGTAATACCAAGATATTTATGATGCTTCACGAACTGCAACGGATATCCTGAAATATTATATGGTATGCGAGAAACATTAGTGGAACGTTTAAAATTCATGGCTACGCACTTCTTTACATTCAAATCTAACTGCCAATCCCTGCACCAACCAGAAATAAGATTCAGATCGTTCTGCAAGCAAACAATGTCATCTGCGCTTGTAATATCTCTATAAATAACAGTATCATCTGCAAATAGCCTAACCTTACATCGAACATTATCCACCATATCGTTGATATAAATTAGGAACAGAAGAGGACCTAATACACTACCCTGCGGAACACCGGATGTGACGTAAACCTCATCAGAAAAAATTCCGTCCAACGCAACTCGCTGCGATCTGTTTCCTAGAAAACATTTTATCCACTCAATAACTTGCTGATTAATCCCATAAGCCATCAATTTATGAATTATTTTTACATGTGAAACTCTATCAAAAGCTTTTCTAAAATCTAAAAATACGGCATCCGTGCTAATACCCTTATCAGCAGCCTTGACTAAATCGTTCACAAAAAGGGCTAACTGGGTGTCGCAGGCTAACTGGGTGTCGCAAATATGTCTTACAGGGCCAGTATTCTAACGCAGATCTTCTACTTCTCCAATTTATCCACTAAACTGAATAGCCAGAAAATTTACATAAGAAGATTTGGAAGACTTTGTATGCAAGGACGAAGTAGAACGAAGACTTCCCGGATCTTCAAACTTTTCTAGATGCTGGTTCGAGTCTCAGTCCTACCCGATATTTTTCATGTACATACTTTGTTCCTTGGGCATAAAATATTTGCCAGGCACGGCTGATTATGAATCGGTTTATTTTTACCATGATTTAATTAGGATCCACTCAGGTATATTCAATTGGATCAATGCTAGAATGTAAGAGTTCGTTTCTCAAATTGAATTATACCGATTGATAATCGAATTGATGTACCCAATTCGATCATGAATTGAGGTTCGATCATGAGCTAAATTTGATTAGATTATCGACGCAAAAGTAAATTATCGAATCCGTAATGGAAACTTCATTGATTTTCGAAATATTGAATGGTGGTTGAATTTAAATAAGGCTAAATAAGGTTTTTAAGATTCATTTGACTTCTTTCGAGTGTTTCATAGGTGTCTAATAATATTTTGACAACGAATACAAGTATAATATAAATTATATTTCATTTATACATATTTTTTGCATGAAATATTTGTTGATTTTCATTCGAAATTAAAAATTTTATTTACACGGCTGTCCAATATAAAGGACTAGTGAATCGGTATCACAATGAGTCAAACTTTTGAAATTATTACTTTATTGATACGAGCGAGTTTTATTTCCATTAGAGATTTACAGCGTTATCGCAGTAAAAATCTCATCATGGGAGAGGGTAAGATGCTTAGCTAAGGCACGAACTCCCACGTGGGGCGACATTTATGCGTTTCTCCGACGTTTTGGAACTATTTTAGCTCTAGCTTTATGGTTCCGAATCTATAGCAGAATCTGTTACGACGAGTTTGCAGCGGAAAGGCGCAAATTTTTCACCGAAAAAAGAGCGAGATCTTCGTTCATTTCGTCCCACCATTTCTCGCGCTCAGAGCCAAAGTTTTTCCGTTGACCCCGGTAAATCATGTCCGCCACAAAAATCTTGGCCGCTGCGTAAAGTCTTTATACTTTCCCGATGCGGTACGTTGAGCGGAAAACGAGGAAATGGCTGTTTGTGCGAAGACAAAAATAATAATAAAAAGTTCTTCGGCAGTTGAAGGTGCTGAGGACCTTATGTGACCGTTCGCTTCCCGACGGGAGCATAAGGGGATTGAGAAGGTTATTTTTTCAAAGGCGAGACATGGATGGAGGATTAAAGGACTCTAAAGGGATTTTTAAGGTAAGAAATGTCAGGAAAGCATTTTAACGGCGCTCTTTTTTACCGCGCTTCAATTAACGAGGCGGAACGTTCGTATGTGCATCATGCGCTCAACCCGAATAGCCCCCTCACTCTTCTTCTTTCTCTTCCATTCACTTTTCTGTTCTTTTGTCCTATGCAGCCTCATTCTCATACTCTTCCTTCATTGAGCTTGTACAAATAAGAAGGATTCTATTTCTTCCGTGGTATCCAATATAATTACCCTGTTTTACCTTCATTAAGGGCACCCTAGGAATGCGTTATTTTTCATTTCTAAGGATAGAGGAAATGTAACTTCATTTACATTTATATCTAACAAGAAGAGGTTGACAGGTGAAATCGCGATTTTGAGACGAGACGGATTGTAACGGATAATTGAATATAAAAAAATAACCGTTTATAAGTAACAGATTATATTCCTGCTGCTAAGCTTCTTAGCAGCTTAACTGTTAAGCGTAATAAAGAGTTGAATATAAAAGATAATCCATTTCCTCCTGTAAGTTTCTCTCCACTGATTCGCGAGATGTGCTTGTTTAAATATACTCTCTAAAGTAGCTGATTAGATATTTTCTGCTAATCTTCTTCGTTGTCAATCATTGGCAATCACGAAGTCATAGGAACTCGCCGTTCACGATCGAAGATGGCGGAATAAAATCGGTGTATTAAGGTATTATCTGTCGGTATTCACACACCCTACCAAATCTCCGTTACACTAAATAGATTACCTCTCAAAATCGCGATTTTTGACTGATTTGACAGTCAAACTTATAGGCCTGCCTTTCATCACCCTTTATAACACACCTCTTAAATTCAGGGTCCAAATTGGTTCGCCCATGTATGTCATACAAGTTAAACTGTGGGTTGTATATAGACACTTCTTATTGAATGCTACGGAAAATGCTATTCACAGAGTCATTATATAGCACGTACGGAGACTCTTTCTACTTACAGCTTACAGGCTCAAAAGGGATATTAAAGACAATCTACTTTACTCCTCATCCAGTACACGCCATTTCAAAGCAAATAGAAGCTATTATCAGAGGAGATGAAATGTAAACCAGCCTCCGGACTAATTTTTGTACAGGCATCAAATATAACCACAAAAAATAAAGTTCGGTGAGAGAACATATAGAAAATCAATTATAAATAAATAGATTTAATTGCAGGATTTATGTAAGTCATTTTTTTAAGCTGCTATTTCAATAATGTAACTAGAACTCGAATGAATATGTTATTTTTACTTCCTAAACAATAGCTTATGAGTCAAGGAATTGGACTCTCTTTTTGTCTCAAATTCTTCAAGACGATGTTAGTTGCGTAACGGCTTTCTTTATCAATTCTTATACCTCCTCTGTACTGTGGTATCATTATAAATCCTTTATTTCTCTTCCACCATTTTTACACCCCTTGGTTTTCCGTTTCGGTCCTCTATGCTCTATTATTGTGTGTATCTTAAACGCCTACGACTATGTGCTCCTGTTCTGAAGCTGCGTTTAATTGTTTCTCGCTCCCTTGTTATCTTTTATCGCCCTTTCTCATTAGCTTTTCAAGCCTTGTTTCTCTTCCCTACATTAACATACCTGCTTTACCCTCAGTTCATCCTCTTCCTACCACTTCCTCACCGCTGTCATTAGTGCGCGCCTTCCTTTTCCGTTACTCTCTTATTATCAATTTTCATCTTTTATTTCCCTTTGTCTGCTCTCTTTCGTTTTCATTTTTGACTCTTTCGTACATCTAGTACCTCTTTTTCTCTTTTCTTGCCTTTACGACTCGTTTTTTCATTTTGGTATACTTTCAGTTTCACTTTTCTCCCTTATTGTTTCTCCCTTATCATTGTTTCCATTCGCTTCTTTAATTTTCTATTCCAAGATTTTTCTCTTTGGTACGTCCTTTCACTTTATTCGCTTTCTTTCATTTTTCACTCTCTCACTTTCTTTCATTTTTATCTCCGTTCCTTTATTATTCCTAATTTATTCTAACAAATCCTTTCACTTTACCCCGTTTCTTCTTTCCACTTTTCTCTACTTCTCTTTCTATAACTTTATTCTTCCTTCCCACATTTCTTAGACACTTTCCTTTACTCTCTTTTCCTACACCACATATCTTTCTTATTCCACCCTTATTTGAAATTTTCATTATCTTTCTTCTTGCATAAGGTTTCCCTCTCATATTATTTCCAGTCAGTCTCTTACGGAATCAACTCGGAACATTTTATCGACTTAATTTCAGTCGCTCGAAAAGCTCTCGCAATTTGCCTTAGTTAGATTCTTTTTGTCTCCATTACAATTTTTTATAGACCTTACTTGCACCATTCGATCTTTCCGAATGCACCCGTTGTCTCAACTCGAGCGATTTTTTCCTTACCTTTTGTTAGGCTTCTTTCTCAAGAATTTTCAGCTTAAAATCTTTTCCTCCCTTCCCTCGTTTTGTTTCCCTCCCTCCACCTGTCCCACCCTCGCTGATTTTCATGGCAAATTAAGCAATCGCCAGTCGTTAGTGTAATTTTTCAACCCGCGCGCTTCGAGTCGCAAGAGAGGACTCTAATTTTGTAATCTACTTCTTTATTTCTCTCTCTCCGCTCTTGTTCATTTTTCTCGGGGCGGTTTTTCGCCTCTGGACTCTAATTAGACAATTCCCTGCGTGTTGAAGCGAAGAATGAAGAAGTTGAACGTGCAGTTAATTTGAGCCGACGTTTCAGTCGCCTTCAAAGGTGCTCTCTGTCCGTTACTTTTTTTTCAAACAATCTCTAGATGATGGAATTTACTTATGTAATTTTTACTTACTTTTTCGATCGTAGTTTTGAAATCATTGCTATTTTATTGACGAGGCACTTTCCTCCGAAAAATTTCTTCTATTGCTTCTCCTAACTGCCCAAAGTTCTAAATATTATAATAATATTACAAATAAAACAGTAAGGTTTTACATGACATGATAGTTGAATTGAACCGGAACAGGTTTCTCCAATCTTCTCAAATAAGAGAAGAGGCTTTTGAAGCTACAGTTCAGATCTACACAATCAAATGTGACTTTTCGGAGCTCCACCAGTCTCGGTGGACTAACTAATTGAACTTAAGAACGACCCAAAACCAAATATTTTAAAAATCATTCCGGATCCAGTTTGACTCTACTTTAAGGCACTTAATGCGTTTGAGTAATTTCCTTAATAAATTGGGTTAATTCTCCTTGAAACATTCTTCAAAGATTTTTCGACCCAAAATATAGACTTTTAACGATTGATACAGTAAATTTCGTAAATAGGATCCCAGAAAATGGCAGTTCATACGATAGAATCATGTACTATAGAAAAAGAGTGAAACTAATAAGAAGACAATCAAACAAAGCGGATAACCGCAGTAGTAACCAGTAAGGTCAGCTTGCCTATACTCTTTTTGTAAAACTTAATCAAAGTAAGAGCGATAAAAATATTAAACGTAAGGCCTGCATTTTCGTATGTAAAACGGAGTGTTGTAGTCCCCGAGGGCATGGAATACAATGGACGTAAATTCAGGAACTTTATCGCTGTAAGGTGCGGACCCCTCAGTTCTTTCTGAATACATGAAAATGGGTAAAATGTTGCTCCAGAAGCATTTACGTCCCGATAGTACCTGATTTTATGTTTTTGGTGTTAGCATAGTATGACCTAAATGAGGTCTATTCACGGCCTGAATCGTGTGAACACGTACCTGAGTACAACGGTGTTATAGCACTGTTCTCTAGACCAGCTGTGTACAACATTTGCCTATCAAGGGGCCACACGAAAAGGTCTTTTACACACTTGCGGATACAACTTACAAAAGATTTAGAAAATAAATAAACTACTTAGTGTATCTGAATTATTCATTGCATTGAATTTTAAGTAAATCACCAAATAAACACGAATCAATCTTCATTAAACTAAACAGAAATTAAGTTTCATCACTTTTGCAAATGTAAAATACCAAAGAAATTGCTTCTACAGCGCATATGTTTTTAACCTAAAATTCAAATCATAAAATGATCTAAGATCTTTATATGAGTGAGTTTCCCTATAGGCACAAGAGGGGCAGCAGATAGAAAGCGTCTCTCGAGCTTGGTTCATCTACTATGCTCAATTCTTCATGATAAGAGCTTCTATGTGTAGATCATACGCGGATATAAGAACAAAAATGGGTCGGCGTCGTAGCTCAAACGTCCGAATAATAATAATTACTTCTTTTGAGATTGTCTCTTATGAGTAATGTAGCATTGATGCAATTACACACAAAAAAGAGACACTAAATGTTATTCTTAGTCCGTTGTTGCTGCCTTTAAAACAAACATATAACATAAAAGAAGGATCTGCATGATGAATAAAGCTTTTAGTTATTTTTACTGTATTTTGAACGAAGTGTAGAACATATATTTTATGAGTGTATCTGTGTGTATAGTACACATGCATCTATTCTAGTATTCTAATTTCAGTACTTTCTTGTAGAAAGAAGGTTTCTTTTACTCTCTTGTATTCAGTCACAAACATTCTCTAAATAGAAATAAGAATTGCGCAAATAATTACAATTATTGTGTACATAGGCGTACGATTTAGCAGTAAAGATGCTTTAAGAGAGCATGAAACATAATTAGAATGGACAAATATACATTGGATTTTATCTACATGACCAATGTTGTTAATTTAAATAAGAGTGGGTATAAGATGCAAAATTGTCACTTGTATGTTTCCAGTACCTCTTGATTACTTTACTAATTGATATCTGTTAATTTTGTATATTTTAAAAGTAGCCCTTTCTTAACTACCGTATAGAAAAGTGAGATAGCAGCCCTAGTTTGAAAAGAAAAGAAAATGTTTCTTCAATACAGTGAACAGAAACAACTCAACTGTCCTGAATTGACTGACCATGAAATGGTGTGATAATTTACCGGAAGAGGAACTCTTTACTGATTGTAGAAAGTATAATATGGAAATTTATATTTTAAAATATTGAGGTATTGAGTAAAGCGCATGCGTGTTTTTAAATATAAATGCCTTTTAAAACCTTTTACATGTTTAACGAATTTTTAACCGAAAATTTACATTCAAATATTTATGGTCCGTAAAATATTTAAAAATCAAAAAATGACACCAAAATTATCTGGAACACAACAATATTAACTGCAAAGAAACATTTATCCTTCTATCTCATTGAAAGAGAAAAATGAGAAAGACAAAATGAACCCTCAACAAGTTAATCTATGTAAGGAAAATTTTAATCTTTCTTTTAAAAATTAATAATATTCCGAGAAATTTACTAGAAATCTTTTTCAAACATCTCTGAGCCAGATTGCGTTATTCTTAAAGATATGAATATTTCGAATATAAAAAATTGACATTTTTCTTCAACGAGTAACTGTTATTGTAAGGGAAAAGTTCGCTTGTATGCTTCTTTTTGTTAAATGTTACCATCTCCAGTACTAGCTAATCAAGTTTACTAAATTTTTGCATTTAATTGCTAATCTTTATCTCACGGAATCCTCATTCTACGGCAGTTCGAATTTAAAATTTCCTTTGGTGAAAAATAAGTGACCCTTTGTTAGCTTAATCTTATTTCGGGAGAGTACTGCTTCATTGAAAAGGGATATTGGCCGACGTTTAGGATGATTATGCCGTGGCATAAGAGGTTTTCATCGAAAACCAATTGTGGAAACTGCATCGAATCCTTAATTCCCCAATCACGCATTCAAATCCCGGCAGAGTTTAAGCCTCAAGGGGTACTCGCTCCATGGAAAAAAAGATGCGCACTCCTGAATTAACCTCCTTGGCGGATGTGAGCCGATATGTGGCCCATAATGGCACACAATCGCCCAAAGGGCCTTTCATCCCACTCTCTTCTTTCCCAGAAATTTCTCATTTCCTGTTTAAGGAGGAAGGGTGTTAACTCACGCAGGCGTTTGACCCAAGAGGTATATTGCCCCGGCTCGGGTCGTGTCATGACATGACTGATTGCAAGAGTTTTGAGAGAGTGGAAGGGATACAAAGGCCACGGAAATGAATGATTGAATAGCTTGACAGCAAATTCGAGAGCCATTACCAGACCCTCGCCCAATACGCAGGAGAAGTAGGGCAAGTTTTATTTTCGCTCGTGATTTCTCGTTTATTTTTTTGTAATTGGATCGTGTTGTGATTTCTCTCCCTCTCACTTACTAATAAAATCGCGTATGTCGATTAATTTTTGTACTTTTTGCATTTGTATCTTCAGTATGCCCTTACTTCTTTTGTAAATGGTACAAACACAGTTTCTTTACTAGGAAGCTATTAATTTCAGTTCTCTTTCGATAGATTCATACATAAACATGCACGTAAGGTAAAACCACAGTTGAAATCATTTAATACATGAATCGAATATCACGGTTAAATTCATTCTTAACTGACAAATGCCAGTATTTACTACGGATTGAATTTTCGAGTATATGTACCTTCGAGATATAATCATACTTGGAATATCAAGGAAAATAGGTCTCATATTCACGCAGTTGTTGCATTTCTGGCATGTTACATGAAAATAATCTATTTGGTGTAGTTGTATTTTGTGGAACACCTTTGAAAATAAATAATATAATGTGTATATTCTTTCTCCCTGATCGGAATAGATTCTATTAATGAAGCATGGCCATAATTACATTCCTAACGTTTTTGCTTTAACAGTGCCATATGACTTAGGATCTAAAAATGACCATCACCTGTTATAAGACCTTATGAAATAGACTCGGAAGACATACATATATTAAGTTTCTTAACATTTAGTCATTCAGAACTTAGCACGCGATTTCCTCTTATGAGGAGAAAACACTCTTTCAAACTTGATATCTGTTTTCTCGATTTATATTAAAAATACTACTAGCTGAGTAACGTATTGGGTCCAATATGAGTGTGGGGTACTTCCTATGTTAAAAAATGTAAACGATGAATTTAACTATTGGTTAATATCCAATAGTAAAATAGTCCCCCAAAAAATTCCCTGAGCATAAAAATAAAAAAAGATATATATCGATTTTACTTGAAGATATTTTACAAAAAGTATCTGTTTCAAAAACTTTCAAAGATAGGGTATGCTTTTTTGTTATCCTTAATTCGACGGAGAGTTATCAAACTTTGGGATCTTGAAGAATCTCAAATAAATAATTTTTGAGATCTCAGTTCTTCAAATAGATTATATTCATTTCCTACATTTCAAAATCACTTCCCTTCAAGTCCTTAAGAGATAATGGATATTCCTTTACAATATAAACTGAACTTTTTCGATCAAAATACAGTCTTTTTTGACGATGAATAATCTCCAAATATTTTGATAAGTCAAAAATAGACTCAATAAAAATCAATAAAAATTCGATAACTGAAGACCTTACTAGTGAGTTTCTCTCGAACCTAAAAACGGAATTTTTCTTTTGGGAGTTAAGTTCCGTTACTTATGCAATATGTAGACCAAAATGAGTCCCGTAACTCTCGAACAGAGGAATTATTAAACAATCTCCACCCTCGGTGAGGTAGTTTCTCACTGCATTAGACCAAGTATACTTAAAGAACCTCTGCTAGTTAGCTTTAGATTACTTACCAACACTCTCCTTTCCCCACGAGCAACTTTCTCCGCTGGGATCCCACCCCAAGTTCTAGAGCGATGATCCGCCTCTATGCTTAAAGTTCGCTAATTTATGTTCCGATTTCGAACTTCTGAAAGGGCTACCTACGTCTAAGCCATTAGGCACAAGAAATATCCATAATTCCTTAATAATATCCGACGCCTTATCATTTCCAGCCAATAAATTACAGTGATTTCTCGAACAACAAAGATTTTTTTCCCTATTTTTTCGAACAGTTTTGCGAATAAGGGTTATTTTAGAGGGTAATTATTTATACGCTACCTCGAAAAAATGAGGAGAAGCTGATGGAAGATATTCAATGCCAAAAATCCCATGTTCGCCTATTGGTATAAAAAGTAATACTCTTGACAGTGTATTTTAGGATTTGGAAACAAATTGCAAATACACGTTATAATATTTGTCTAAGGAATGTAACTTCGAAAAAATCCGTTAACTAGGGTAGCACTGAATTTTAACCTCCTGCTATGACAGAAACAGTGAATTTTCTAGCAGTCATTTAGACTGTTAATCTTTTCTATGCTCTTAATCCTAACATTGGGAACATTTCCTTCTGGAACCTTAATGTGGTCTTTTATATTTAAGTATTTCTATGAGATCGCATATTTAAAAATTTAAGATTTGTTTAGAAAAGTGTGCTACACTTTAACTAAGCGTGAAGTAAAACTTAAATGGGCCTGAACAGCCGATTGACACCTAAAGAAGTTTTCAACAAAGTCCACGTCCCCGTGATACCCATGTAAAGAATTTTTGCAGGATAATCAGCCTCATTAAATGCAATCGCGGCCAGAATCAGGCAGAATTACAGCTTACAAAAAGGGTAGCTAAAATTAAATGGGTTCCTACTGTTTCATGAATTTAAATGAATGTAATAAATGTAGTAAAAAAGCTTTGCATTCTGGGAAATGGAGCTTTACCGGTATATATGGAATTTCGTTAGAACCCTGTTCATTACGAAATATTCGAGTCTCAGGATAAATTATACTCTGAGAAAATCAAACACTCCTACTTCAATACTTCTAGAGCAAGATCACACGATAATAGAAAGTTTAATGAACACATAAACAAAAAAACGTCTATACATTATATTCTTCACAAGGATAGTAATGTATTAATAGCCTGATATTTTGGATAAATTTGCTTCATCACGAAAAGTTTCTATCTATTTCTCTGTTCAGATATTCCTTACTTTTTTCATGTCTTGTTCTTTTAAATTGAGGCATCGGTGCAGAAGCTTCATTAGAGCGCAAGGAATCTTCAGAATGAAAGCGGATATAATTAAGGTCCAAAGATAAAGATTGACTTTGCCGGACTTTTAATTACTTTTCCGCCGTCTTCTTTAACTTTTCACCCTCAAAGTCTACCTACCGTCTGCTCACCTTTACCAATCCTTGAGACGGAATGAAGGCTTCCAGTGATTGTTCTGCTAATTGTTAAACATTTTGCCCCTTCGTCTTAGTTTGACTTGTGAACTGGTCTTACCGTAATTATGTTTTTTTTTGCTTTTGGGAGGTATACCTTCAAGATATGTATTCATATGCAAATTTACATAATGCTGAGGACGCGTTTATGTGGTCCAAGTTGTGAAATTAGAGTGAATTCTAGCTTCCTTTGTACTTGTAGTCTTTTCGTATTATGGGTTGCTAATAAAAAGATAGCTAAAAGCCTCAGTGGAAGTTAGTACTTTGCTAACTCCATATTTTAAAGGAGTAAATATAAAAAAGTAAAATTAAGCTTTTATCTTTAGGGAATAATAATTTACTCATAAATAAATACAGAAAAAGGAATCGATAGGAAAGAGATTTAGGAGAAGATTATAGGCCATATGATATACGCCAGTAAGTCACCCATTTCAACTATTTCTTCTGTGATGTTACTCTAGTCCTTTCAGGTCTAAATCAAGACTTTCATTCATTTTTAGTTTGATGACTATTTATACCCATTAACGTCACAGTATTACTTATAGCTATCACATATGTTTCACGGCTTAAGCTTATTATAACCCAATTTCGAGCGATAATTTATTTCCACTTCTGTAATTTATTGCCACAGTATGGCTGTAACAGGTGTAGAACTGATTGGAGAGTAACGGAGTATCCTGTTCTTCCCACGCATTTGCAACAAATGAGTTATAAAATATGAAACTACTGATTTATTGTCCCATTCATGCGCTGTAGCAGATGCTATGCATCTCAATTAAAAATTAAAGCTCTTTCACATATATTTTGCGCCTAAGGTATAAAGCACTTGAATAAATATTGAATTTTTACTGCAATTTTATTACAATTATATTTGAAATGCGCGACTCGTGTTCCCGAGTTCTCGTTTCTTTATCACAGTTTGCATTGAACACATACACATATCATAGGTGTAACGTATTTTATTACGATTATATTTTATTTACGGTATTTCCATAACAAATTTCTTGAAGCTTATTCCATTCCGTCAAGTAAGTTAATGAAGTCGAGTTTAGATCCAATGTATGTTATTTATAAAAGTTGAAAGCGAATCAACGATGGTGCGTGCCCCTGAATCTTATGCAGCGCGTGTTACCAATGAGTACTGCTTTATGCCTACATTTACGGGGCAAGTATTGTTTTGAAATTATTTTATGACCAAAGAGAATATGCGACCTCGAAGCCACATTAGGTCATTTCCAGCGATCAATGCGGCTTCTCCTTCACTTCTTGAAACTAGAGGGGATTTAAATCATTCCACTATTAGCCTCGTTCATTAGATTGAGCAATAATAAAATTAAAATACATTAAGTTACTACATAGAATGAAATCTAGATGTTTAGGCATTACTTTCTGAAAAGCCATTGAAGAAATGAAGAAATAAACTTGTAAATTTTCCACACTATTTAAATACTGTGGAAAATTCTCAAGTTTATTTCTTCATTACAATCTTCTTCAACAACCATAGCTTAAAGTGTTACATCGAAGTGCTGCATTTATTCGACTACACTTATTCCACTATATATTTTATAATATACATGTAACTGCATCCATGATTGTATTTATCAAATGCTTTTGAAGATCCTAATACATTATATTTTATATTCTCATGATATTTGACTATCGAGGAACTAACGATTGCCTTTTCATTTCAGCGAGACGGTGTGCGTATTTGCTCCGATTCATCTTCTCGACCCACCAACTTCGAGGGTGAATTATAGAAATTCAACAATAGGTAAGTACACTCTTTAGTAACTTAGTAAAGTAGCACCTAATTCGAAGTACTTTCTACTGTGACGAAGCAGTTTGTCTTTGTAACATAGTGAATCTAATTTTTAAACTCAAAACGGGGCATTATTTAAAATCGTTCGCAGAAATTCTATTTTAGTTCCTACTCATTCTTTGCACTTGTATGATATTCCTTACATTTTAACGCAGACGTGAGCATGTTTTATAATACACGTAGCACTTTTTATACCAATATGCACCATAGCTAGCTTTTTATTAAAAATAAAAACACACATTAAAACCTATAAAATAATTTTTTATTCAATTAGGGTATGTCACCAAAATTACTGGCTGTTATCAGTTAACTAGTATTATATAATCTAGAGGTCTTTATGGAAGGAACATTACCTCATTAAAACTCGATTTAGCGTATAATAATTTACAAATAGATTTTTAATCTATATTGTTTATATGTTAGTCAATTACTCCTTCCTTCCGTAAACGAATCACTTATCGTCTATATTTACGTAAAGCAGACCAAATGCCAGGAGTCAAGAGGAATTTCCAATTCCACAGTGCAAGGTGCACCACCTGATGGTAGTGGACGCAATTAAGAAAATAAGTAAGCATCATAACAATGCAACTAACAGCAAAAATTTATTATTTTGAGGAGAAACACATGCTATCCGCCAGGAATATGCCTTTAAATGGAGGAAAACCTTCAGAAAGCCTTCCTTAGGCAACTTTCACAATAGACCCAAATGGAGATCCGTGGAGTGATAAGTCGAAAGAGTAAGCCTTAAATGAGTTACTCTCTCAGAGTTTAAGACACTACTTCCCCTCTGATCACATTTTCTATCAATTGTAGCCGGAATCAAATTTAAGTAATGAATGGTCCTTTTTATCGTTCTAGCACACTCATGTATTTCATGGCTAACTTCCACTCCTGAGCTTACAAAATGGTAGAAATGGTTACTTGGCCCACCAGTTTCTCGCTTCGCACTTAGAGTTTGAAAACTCCTAGTGGATAAATGTTTCGAAAATGAGACGTTTGATCATAACTCGCAAATTCCCGTAATGTGAAACGCTATTATCACAGCTAATTACTTTCTAATCATACCGAATTAATCGTTATCCTTGACCATACATGTCTCCAGGTCACGTAAGTCTTCGACTGATTTTTTTATTGTAATCAAGAGCAAAAATAGCAACGGTCGGAAGCATTAGATTTTAAATAAAATTCTATCATTTTACTCATCAAACTGTTGAATATGAAATATTCTCTACATGAGTCGAAGAAAAAAAAAGTTAAAGGACTGAATAGCTATTTACCCACCGATTCAGTTAAATAGGATATCCTGCGTACCATTTCACAAGTTAACTAACGAATTACCAATTAATGCACATTTAATCGACGATTCAATTACGTGTAAATATGGCTTATTTTATGTTCTTCATGTTGATTAATTCATGTCAAAAAATGGAGTGAAATCATTATCAGCAATTTCAGGCAATTCGTAAGCAATGACTATAAATGAGGGAGTCTGTACTTAAATCATATTCCTACATTTCTTTTTCTTCCTCCCCTTTTGCCTTGATACCTATAGCCTTGCAGGAAATTCCATCACCGTCAATTTCCCTTTCTATACTTCATAGTCTCTTTTTTAACTGCTTATTTTCTATACGTTAGACATTCCTGCAGTTTGTCATGATATGTGGATCTAGTTTTTTATCAAACTCATCCCATATCCCTAATAAAACAGTTTAATAATAATTGAAGAAATATATAAGTAGACAAATGTTTGGAAGAATTATCGACACGCATAAAGTTCCGTGAGGGACGCCAAAAAGAATATCGAGTTTTCAATATAATGGGACAACAGTCATATATCCTTTTCTATATTGCAGACTTTCACTTATGCGAAAATAAGGGGTTCGAAAGAAATATAAGCATAAAATACGAATTCAAAGATCATTGATGCCATGCTGTCTGCTTTTATAGCCGCTATAATTTTATTCTTCCAGACTTAAATATTCCTTTTTCCTTTAACGCCTGGGTAGACTCCTTTTATATTTTGATAGTCTTTTTCATGAATGCCTTTTCCAATCTTTGCCAAAAAAGATTCCATTTTAATATTCGGAATTCCCCTGCTTTTATGGCCCTTGTATGTATCTATACCATCTATATCATGAGATTATTTTGCCTTTCTCTTCAAACAAATACTTTAATCCGTGATTACACATTCGAATGCTTAAAATTAAGCAATATTATTCTCTCGGTTACATCAGTGTTTTTGATGCTACACAGTTGTTACTCTTCATCTCTATCTTCTTTTTTACTACACTTCGGAACCGAGTGATTTAAAACTGACCTTTATTGACTGTACAAATAAATACAGTTGGTAGCTATAAAATCCTTGATAGGGGACATCGCGTGCATAAAATAGATGCAAAGGAGTCATTAGTATATTATGTATTTACTCTGCATTTAACTCTATTCTAGTAAATATTACGGCTTTGAATATCAAACGAACAGAGCTAGTAACATAAGAAAAGATGAGTGAAATAGATAAAGAGCCCACCCTAAGGAATAGATCGTAATTAAGTGTTTCCTAGCCTGATTTAAGAGTTAACAGTAATATAGAATGGATCGTAGAAGACAAAGTTACTGAAGGAGGGCCAGTAACGGATTGCCAAGACGGCCTACTCTAAATTAATAGAAAAAGATAATGGAATGAAGGCGATTATCATATTCGAAGAGAATGGAACGGATGTAGGTGGAGGGCTTGTTGGTGACTTGTAATTTGATAAGTGAAAATTGGTAGAGAATTCAAAAATCAATTTCTTCGCGAATTAGATTTTCATAGTGGAAAAGATTCGTCCCTGCAGTGGCAAATATTTCTTTTCCCATGCTACTTAACCTTTCTTAATAATTAAAATGAAATTATAACGTTGTTTTGTGCCTATGAGATGTAACAGTAGTTCTCAATCCGATGCCGTGATTATCACAATAATCTTCCCTTTTCTTGGGTTTATCTCTAGTCGGATATGTTTTGATCTATGAATAAAACGCACCCTCTTGCAGGCTACTTTTTCGGCCCCAAAATGGAGATTTCATCTGCAGAAATCCTTCCGCATATTATAGATGAGTGTGTCGTATGTGTAATATTTTAACATATATTCAGCTTTAGTAGGAATGAAGAATTAGAACGTTCTATTAAATTTTCGTTTTTATCACAAATTACATTATGGATGAATCATTTTAATTTAATGAAAAGACCAAAGGAATAAAACATGCATATTGTCAAATTGTATTTGGAAAAAATTGAAGATTTTTATTCGATTTGTTGACATTATTTTAATTTCATTGAGTCCATTGCTATGGCTTTTCCAACTCAAATTTTTAACACGGAAACCAAGTAATAATTTCTCTCCTCAAACATCATTTACTATGGGAGCTATGGATATGCATAGTATCGTGCCAGAACCAGCACTTAGTGCTCAACACGAAAAGGGGTTAAAGTTCTCACTGCGATGGCTATGACTTCGTCTTATTTCTCTTCCTAAAATTTTTGCGTCAAACGAAACGACGACACAAAACTTTACGATACTCAACTCCATCATAAGTTCGCGCTTGTTTTTCTGCTCTAAAACTTGGGCACAAAGCGCATAGGATTCCTTTTACCTCTTATGGCGGAACAAAAAATGTTTTGACAATTTAGCAAAAGTAGGTGAGGTTAATGGCAACCATAAACGGAACTCTGTCTGGGTGGGTCGGAAAGCGCTATTTCTGGGGATTCATAATTTGCAGTTCAAAGACAAGCCAAGAAAGCAAGATTCGAGGCACGTGGATTACTAGCGAAATGAAAGCATTTTCGGGGGCTCGAAATTTCGACAAACTGGCTTAAAGAATGCATACGAGCCTCTTCATCTTATTAGTTACAGTATGCTTCGATAATATTAAGAGAAAATCGAAATGACAACGTATTTATTTATATGTTAAGGTTGAATGCTTCAATATTTATATTAGCTAGAATTAACCATTTCAATCTTAGTTTAATATTATCATTAATTATTGGATATTTTATATTTATCTTTATATTATCTGTCTTATATTTATTTACCCTGATCACTAGTATTTTTACAAAATTATAATTTTCCTGAGTTGTAACGCAAAAGAAATAACAGAAAGTGAATGGAAGGAAAAGTTGAAGAAATGTAGACTTATTAAAGGCATCACAGATTGAAAGGTTCTTTGATCTTATCAGTAATGTGTTCACATGAGATAATATATATTATAATTATGACATAAGCTTATTTATAATTATTGAATATTATTCGGATACAGTCGCTTTTTCAGCAACAAGCAATTCTCATTTTTGTGGCAGTGACTTTCTCTGTTACTTAATAAAACAGATACGTATTTGAGGGGCGGGTTTCGCTTTGAATGAGTTTTTTTCATCTTTTTAATTTGCTGACGAATACTAAATTATGAATTCTATCCAGACTCTTACATTTTGCTACTCAGTTCCTGGTTGGATAATCATTTATTATTTACTTAGTTACTTATTAATCTCATTATGTAGGGGAGAATACGATTGAGTACTAAGTTTGATCTCTGCTTACACATTATTTATATTCATGTTGTCTTTTTGTTCGCTGTTTGCGTGAAAACTACTGAATTCATGCAAAGCTGCGGGCAACTGCTATTAATCCGTAAAATTTGAGCATCCCGACAACGGAGTTAAGAGAATAGTATCAGAATTGTTTCTTAAACTTAAAGTACTTTTACCTTTAAGTACTTTACTTTTACAGGCTCCAATACATCGTCAAAGTTTTTCTAATACTCTTACGTACTTATTACGTCCAATATTGGATGATTATGATTTTTTCGTATAGCTAATCCGTTTGAATGTTCAATATTCTAATCTGAAAAATCAAATTATAATTTTTTTCATATATCAAGATTATTCTGAATTATACTGGATTACATTATCAGTCTGGATAATATCATATAATCAAAATTTTTTTGTCACTTATCTCCCCCTGTGATTAAAATGGAAAATCATTACACTCCAATATATAGGACTCCTTTCAAAAACGTATTATCAGATATAATACACTGATTTTTAACTTCCGATAGATTCCTTAAATTTCTTTCCATTTAGCGGTAGCGTTTCCATATCCGACCGTTTTCTCGTAGTCTTCGTTCGGAATAAAACTCTCCACCCATTTTCTTTCACTCCTACGACTTTTATCCATATTTCTCGCTTATTTTTAACCGAGCGAGAGCTCCATTGCCTTATCAGTATTCCGGTCGCACCACGCCGTTTATCTTTCATTGTGACCATATTTCTCAGGGAGAGGAAAAAAAACTTCTACAATCCCTTCAATATATCACCCGATATTTAAATTGCATTTGTACCAATATCTTTTCCTTTCTTGTTGGAAACACATATTTCAATTGACACCACGGTCGCCAAAGATATCTCGGATATTCCTTTTCTGCTTGAGCTCAGAGGTTAAGTATCCCACAACTATATATCAATTAACAAATGGAATACTAAGATTTATATATTAACGCGATTTATCTAAAGAAATAAAATGATGTTTGATTTATTTTCGCTAGAAAGCGGACAGATATGTTTCAGACTGCGATAATTGGTCATTCAGCTCGTAATCAGTATCTCTTCGAATTCTACTGGGCGATTTTCCCAAGCACTACCTTAGGTTTTCAAACCCACCAATTAGTTTTCTTCTCTGCACTTGTTTATGCTATTTCTTTCTTGGAAGCGTTAATGAACGAGGGGTTAGATGTTAGAAGACGCTTTTTAGTCTCAATATAGTCCGAAGAAGGAAGAATGATTCTTATTATTAAAAATTCCGTGTGTGATCTAAAGTAGAATGCGTAAGAACTCAATTGCCTTGCACCAATAAAAAAATAACGATGCATTACGTTTTGGTACTATAACACCATAGTAATTGCCATGATGAAATAAATACTTAATTTCGCAATATTTGCTGAGTTAAATTAATAATCTCTTCCAGTTTCTTCCTCATTTCACTTCCTGCTTTTACACTGAGTTAAAACTTGCTAGTTTTATTATAAATAGGAAATATAAAGTTTAATATTTTATTACGTTTTACAGTTATCGTATAATCATAGTAAATCTAAGATAAGGAATGTGAATTATCTAAATGCAGAAACATGAAAAATTCCAGTGAAACTAATTCGTTTTATTATCTGGCTTTGTTAAGTTTGTAAGGTTCAATTGCATTACGAGAAGCATATAAAAAAAACTCCATCAATATAGCTCCAAACAACTCTAAAGAAATTCCAAAGTTTTGCAGTGTATCCATTCTCACTGGAGCACCACTTAGTTTCTCGGCAGCGCATCACCTTTTATCACAAACAGTATCTGAATCCACCTCGTAAAATACGCCTACAAATTGCGTCATCAAAAAAATCGTTCTGTTTTCCAATTTTTAATGTAAAGGGGCAGGGGAAAAGGATGCCACAAGCGGCGTAAAAAAGAAAACCCTTGGGAAAGAAGGGGAATAATGAAGAAGCGCAAGATGGCCTTCGCGCGCATCCCCAACGAAACCCACCTAAGTAATGATACTCCTCGGCAAGGAAAAAATCGCTTCTCGGATATTGGTTCCCGAAATTTTATGCTCTTCTCTCTCTCTCTGTTTTGCTCTTTCCTCTTCCGTGGAGGGGGCGTATGTATTTTTGTCGGGAGCGCTCTCGGGGCTAAACGCGAATTTTATAGATCTGCTTCTATATGTGCATCTTTCCTTCGGCAGAGCCCATCAAAGGCAGTGTAGGAAATCGCGCTAGCAGATGACGTTGGTTTTTCCGAAATGGGCCCCGGGAATGGAAGGTGTTGCGAAGCTTTAAACCTGCAAACTACATAGGTCCCTGAGGAGCGAATTTGAAGTGCTGTGAGGTGGATGTTAGAGATGCAGAAGGGAACGTAAGTCACGAGGAATTGAATTAGAGCGAGAGGAGAATACTACTGCGTTGGATTTCCGGGTTTTCCTCGGGAAATCTTTTGTTGAATTGAAAATATAGTATTAATTTAGCAGATGATTATCATTTTTATTTTTCATTCGCATACATTTTAATATGTGATATTTAAATTTCAAATGTTTCGCCACATTTCTCGCAAATGAAATATTTTTGATTTTTTTCAAGCTTAAATCAAAGAATTCTCATTCACATTTTTCCAAATTAGAATACACCATTCACCATAAAAATATAATTTTTCAACACAATGGGAAATCAATTAGTGCAAACTTGTTTGCAAATAGAAATTTCGTGAAACATATCGAACGTAGATTTTTGTGAATTATTTCAAACATGTGCACAAGTCTATTTGTAGTATTCCGAACGTATAGATTAGAGTAATAAAGATAAATTGGAAGGAAAAATTAGTACTGTAGATTATATTTCAAAACGAAACTTTTTATTTACATGCATACCTTAGTACTAAAAAAACGATCTATCAATTTCAAAATAGTAATATATCCTTTCTAGATCACTGCATTTATTTTCTATTACTATTTTATTCCCTTGGGGCAAAAGTTATATATTTTTGTTATAATGTATGTTTGCGTTTTGTTTCTCTGCAGATCAATTTAAATTTTCTGTTTCACTTTGCCCTAGTATCATATATATGATTTGCAGTTTTTTTGCAGTTTTTATCTTCTTTAATAAATTTCATCACGTAATAATAATATATTTGCCTCAGAGTTAACACATCAGTTGTTCCCTTAATGTAACTAGGTGAACTTTCAAGGATGATTAGGTGCTTTTACAATTTTACGAAATTGGAAGTAAAGACTCATTTTCAATAATGCAATTAGGTAAAATTATATTAAATTTCCATCCAAAATATCAAAAATCTGCAAGAAAATAGAAGGAAAGTCAAGTTGCATCTTACAACTGAAGATAAGCGAAATTGGCTTGGATCTAAATATATTAAGACTTTATTAAATGTAGCTTTAGCTATGCTGTATACACTACGATAAATAATCAGAAGTTTACAAAATAGTTGCTCAGTAGAAGTATACTTTCGCGCAGAATTATTTTTCCTATCCAGCGATTAATTTTCTGTTTTCCTATCCATGATCAGTATGTTGCATGCATGTATCGGTACGCATGGTGGAAGATATAAACCAGCTCGATCTCTTCACTAATTGTCGCTGGAGTTACCATTCCGTTTGTTTCTTCTCATGATTTCCAAATCTTTATCTATTCATCTACTCACAATGTTCAAATACGTAATGTGATCTCAGATGCACTGGGAAAGTTAAAGTTTCTTCAATGATCAATGGATTCCGATAATTTCATTTTCAACGAATAAAGCCTTTATTAATTAAATAATGAGCAACACATTTAGATAAACATAAACTTGTTTTAAATTATGCCGCATTCCCGTCAAATTCCTATAAAAAAATTAATATTATTTTATACGATCCACTTCGCATGAAAGGACGGCTTTGCGCATGAATTCATCTAACTAATCGTTCATAAAATAATGTTGAATTCGCGGAAACGGTCTGAAGCAAGGCTAATGCGATCATTTCCAAACCTGAAATTTCTCTAAAAATTTATAGAATTTATTAATTCCACGAGATCGGAATAATACAACGTTTATTTTTCTAACTGACCGTAAAATGAACTGTTTAAGCGTGAAATTCAAATAAATATTATGTTTGTTGCATTTCCCAGAAACTCGCTGCCTTTCGGAAACACACATTCAGCCACAAAATTATTAAAGTGTTACGATAAAAGAATATTGGATGAAGTATCTACAGCAAATGGATGAATGTGAAGATGGTTATACATACATGGAGGTATCTAATACATATGAAGGCTTATAGTAAAAATTGTGAAAAAATTCATTAATGCTTTAATTTAATTTTAATACTTAAAAATTTACATAAATTTTAATTAATAATAGTATTGATAGATATATGTAATACATAATATATAGATATCATCAAAACCACGAAGAATATTGGTAAAAAGTAAGCGAGAGGTACCACGTTTTCCTCTATCATACAACAAACACTTATAAAGTAGTCTTTAGTTATCCATTCATCAAGATAATTGTATTATCCAAAACTACACTTGCGCTTAGTAATTTATAGTTTTCCAAATGCCATCTATCCTCCCAGTGTCGTAAGAGGATTACTGGTGAAACTTAAATCAAAAAGAGAATTATTGTGTTTTCTCGGCTTCATAAGAGATATGTTGGAGTTAAATAGATAAAGAGCAAAATTCTACACGTGAAACAACACGCACTGAGCTAACCTGCAGTTCATTGCCATCCTTGCCAACGACTCCCTTATTCACAAAAGCATTTCGTAGATTAGCAGACTGGCACGCGGGGGATAAAGGTTCTTTAGCCTAAGGAGGTGGGCTGGGCGAGGGTTGGCTCGGTGGATGGGAGGGAGTAATGCTCAGTTAACTGCATAAAAGCCTATTTCACCCGTGGCCCGTAGCGCTACGGCACCTCTGTTACGTGGTTTGGGTCCTAGGGATGGAGGTCGGGTAACGGGAGTTAGATATGGAAAATAAATATTCGAATGCAGAAATGTACGGGGGCAAATCGATACGGAATGGTAGAGGAGTTGTACGTGGGTAACCTTAGGCAATAGAGAAAGAAATGCGATAACCATGTTGCAATATCTAGAGGGAGAGAGAGAGGCGGATGTGACGTCACCACCATAGCTTCTGGCTGTGATAAAAATGAATGGCAAAATAGCACTCCCTGATATAGGAAGGAGCAAAGGTATAAGGGTTTAAGTTATGTCTTACTATCAGTAATCGTTTTTCATTTTAACCTGGAATATCTCTCGTTTTGGTATTGGCCAATGAGGAGATAATGGAGAATGGAAGTCTATCACGCGAATTGAACTCGGTCCCTATATTCGAGAGCAAGATCTCATTTTCCATTATCTATTCTTACGGAAATTTTTCTTCATATAATCAGATTCTCATTCAATAAAATTTCTAGTTCCGCGTTTAAGTTATGCATTCAAAGCTTGAAAACATTTTATCGGTTGTAGTCGTAAAAGGTTTATTTTATTTATATACACACTTCATCAACGCTTACATATTTAAATTCGCAGATAAAAGGAAAGCAGTTGATTCAAGAAGAATAAAACTACGAGAAACGACTGAGAGATATATTGTGAGCTTTGGAATATGTAGGAATGTCATTATCTTTGAAAAGAATTGCCTATTCCTTGAAAGGCCTGATAAGTTCTGCCTGCTATAAAATAAATGAAAGATTGTACTCTTAACTCCAAATATTTTACTTTTCACAAACACTGCATTTCATAATATACTGCATGAAACTTAAATAACACTTTTATGGAAATCAAACCCCAACCCACCACCGCTGATATACCGCTTTTCGGGTTGTTTATTCTTACTATAAAGTAAGAGAAATAAGACGTATATTTTATGATATCGTACGAATATTTCAGCTATTTCTCTTCCATATGATTTCAGATAAATTTGACGGCACATAGAAGGTAAAAATTCAAAAATTCCTTTTGAAATAAATTCTGTTATATAAATAATGAGTAAATAACGACCTAAAGGCTGTTTTTCTCAACTTCCATAATGACCGAAAAACTGTAGAGGAACGCTGTGGGTGACTTGTGATCATTTCGCATTGGCACATAAATTGAGGATTTTCATCCCCTCGATGTTTTATTCGCAGTAGGTCAAAGATGTTTCTCAAGCATAAAATGATATGGTCTTAACCTTGCTCGTGCCCTATATGCAATGTAAACAAGCAATAAGCAATATTTCCCGTTGTTGAGTATCGACTTAAAAGAACCGCTACTTTTCATGGACATGAGCATCATTCAAAGTAGTATTCAGCGGTCTTAAGGAAACGCCAATCTACGCTATTTCTTTCTGTAATACCGTATGAAAGACCATTAATACTGCTTTCATTTACCGAAGAACGTTCACTCCTAATGAGAGGAAATAAAGTTTCCATTTCCAGTCTTTCCTGGTGAAATACATTTACGGTTAAAAGTTTTCCTTTTTTATTTTCCCAATCTTTACTAGGTTAGTTTTAATAAAATAAAAATTATCTCTTTTCTTTTTTATCAATTCAATTATTATTCAATTCCAAGTTTATTTGAATGCCGATTTATCTTCATAAGGACCTGAAGATGGTGTTAAACACACTTTTATTGGATAAATTGAATACCTCTCATACTAATTTTCAATGCCATTAACTCTGATATTCATACGAGAAGGTCCAGACTAAATTTCTCTAAATTTTAGGCGAAATTTTCGAATCTCTCTTTTAAAAACACATTTCCTCTACTTGGATTCTTTAATATTCTTTACATGAAGATATCAAGGTTATCATATTCCACCCGATTTCCACTTCAAAAGCTGCGAAGGATATGGTTGAATTTCCATATTCCCCTTCCTAAATCCTTTATCCTTTTACATGATTAGATTAGAAATAATTGGCCGTGTGAAATTTGCATCACATTGACATTTAGAAAAAACTATTTCAGAAAAGTAAACAAAGGCTATTATTTGAATATAGGATATCGTTTCACATTCAAATCATTCCAGCTCACCTTTGAAATTCGATACTTTATCAAAAAAAGTTGTAATGTAGCATTTTCTCAAAGGCACGAAGTGTTAAGATATCTCAATATCTGTTTTAGTCCCAAAAAGAAAAATCTGTCATCGATATTTGTTTTTCTTCCTTCAGGGTTAATATTATGGCAAATAAATCTTATTGCGTGGATACGATAATCGGAGAAATCTTAACTCCGATCTCGTCCCAATATAGTAGTTACCTAACATAAAACATTCCACACTATTCCATAAGGGATTAAAACTTAAGAAGAAAAGCACTACTAATTGTAACATACACTACAAAAATGCGTATGATTGGTGGTTGTAGTGTTGTGTAACTTTGTCGCAATTATAGGAGCGGTATATTTCGATATTCCCTATCAGCTATGACTTTTCAACCGATACGGATTCATCAAACGCTACTGTGGCCTTATTACTGTTAATACCGTTATTATAAATATCATGCAACTTCATAATTGCAGCTAGATATAAACTCAGCTTACATGTAAGATAATGTAGAAATATATTAGAAAACCTTATAGAGGGTTAATGTATGTGTGTTATATAATCCTATACACGCAGATTAGGTTAGCGGACCTTAAATTACTTTTAAGAAATGTTCACAGTAGAAGATTTTCTAACCCGTATATTATATAAAAATGTCGTACTATTGTTTTGGATCAAATTTTTAGTTAATGCGAGGAAAGTAGTCCATGACACTTCGTTACTGTAAGTACGAGCCCACATATTTCCTTTGATCGTCTAAATAACGAATTGTAAATGAAGAAGGATAAGTTTATACGCCTGTGTCTTATTTTATCTGTAGTTATTCTAACGGTTTTGGCATTAGCATCAGGTTGAAATTTTCGATCAAGTTTAAAGGCTGAAATATCTAGTATGATTTTGTTAAAAACAACCCCAAGTAGAATTTTTATGCAAACTAATCAACCAAAATGACATGCGAAGTCATATGCAGAATTTAAGAGTGGCCAAGCAGAGTTTCAATATCCGAGCTAAACCATTATGGAATATTTACGGATATCATATGATAATAATATGTAAATATAATATAAAATATAATAATGATATGTTTATTGTGCTCTAGGGACCCTTGACGACAAAATAATAATTAGGATAATGTTTCAGCTCCAACAAAAGTAATTATTACAGAAACAGGACAATAAAAAAGAAACAAACTTAGATGCCAGTAAAAAATAGAAAATAATTAACCAATTATATTAAAAAATAAAAAGAAAAATGTAAGGAAACAATAAAATAATCTTAATTGAAGAACAGGTGATCGAATAATTTATCTTTAAACGATAATACGGAGGTTGAGTTTTCAATCTTAACCGGTAGCAAATCCCAGAAAATTGGGAGTAGTTATTAAGGAAGATCTAAGTTAGGTAATTGTGTGCAGAATGAGACAAGTTAGGTGGGGAGACCGAAACAGGTGATAACGGAGGAAATATTCATTTTTCATAGATGAAAGTTGAGTCCACTTTGCAACGTTCCTTAACATTTTTCCATACAAATAAGCATTAAAATCAAACAGGCATTGATAAACGACTTAAAGACGTTTTCAAGAGTAGCTATAAAATGCTTGGATATAAATGGGAACGCATCGGTGTATTTTACCATTGTAAATGTCAATGGCAGGCTTTTCGGCTCATTTGTCATTGGAATAAAACAAACACGTCGCCGTGTCGATTTTTCCCCGCCACCGCATCCATTCATCTAGTAGTAGACACGTATCCCACCGCGTTTCCTTCTATTTCTCTAGCGATGTTATAAATCACTTTGCGCCTTGGAGACGGATCCCCTTCATTCGGTTTGTCTTTCCCGTAAACCGATCAGCTGCCGCTGCACCACGACTCGTATCGCACTGCGCGACAACTTAACTGTTGGGGACGACGAGATAGCATGCGACAAAATGCTGAGTGCCTTTTCAGAGTATAAATTCCACTGATTCAGTCGCTGTGCCGTTTCATCTGATTCTCAAGCAGCCACACCCGTAGGTATTGCTCTGGGGGCGCCACGGTTTATCCTATTCTCTTTTCAAATTCCAAGTTCATTAGTATCACACCACATATTTCAATTTTGATGGTATTCAGGAATCCGTAAGATGAAGTTCTCTAGCGTTTATATCATAAGCCCATAATCTTAGCAACAGCAGAGATTGGATGCCTGTAGTTACTATTAGCCATACCTCGTCCTTTACCTCGAAAATTCTCTCGTGACAATTTCATTTTTTCACATCCTCATGGTGCATATCCGTGATGATGCAATTAGACCAGGTCGTGTTTCTTCTGTACGAGTATGTGCGATATCGTACATATTAAAGCTGTGAGTTTATACTTGTTTCCGTTTTCCTATCTTTGAATATCACCAAGTAAAGACAGAAATCGTCGATTCCACGCTTCCCATAATTCCAACGAGTGATTGTTTTATAACTTAGGGATTGATTAAATAAAAATGTTAGCTTTGTAGTACATAGATTAAAAATAATGCGCTTCAGCCAAGCTAGCCCAGAAACCTCACTATCCTTGTGCCTATCCTGAATGGAAGAGTAGTTTGTCAGGTATCTGCCTTCTTTAGCTAATAGGTTAGTAATCCATTTATATCTTCTTTTGTTATTATTTACTATTAATCAATAGGTATCATAAATTATTAAGGTTAATTTAATTGAAGACGAGACAAATATAATGTCTATATTTTTATATCAATAATTTGATGTGTGAATATAAATACGCACAGAACTCGAGTACATGGGGTCAGTAATATTTTAAATTAAATATCATCTGAATCAGCAAACTGCTTCTTTATATTCGTTTCTTTATTTTTTTCTTCCGAATATTTCGATTCAAATTCGACATCATGATTGCAATATATCCTCCGTAAAATACACTCGTAAAATCTATTTTCATCGCAGGCTGAGTTAATTTCTCTCGCAAAAATACATTGAGATAATGGCCGTAACGAATGGAAATAAAGTATCATTACAAAGACAAACGTTGAAGACTGTTATTTATATCGTGTGACTTTGTTTACAGGATGAGCTCATGCTAAATTCGATGAAATTTTGTGAAAATTTCGTGATATCATGGTGTTATATAACCTTTTGTTTACACGCTCAGATATTAGTTGTATGATTCACATGACTTACACTATAATTCACAACATTATTTTAGGCCATAAATTCAAATTTCAAACTGTTCAATGGCAGCTAGTAATATTTCAAATTTATTATGTTTGCGCGCATGCAAGCTGGCAGAAAACTCGATACCGGGAAATAACATTGCTTTAAAATTATAACATCAAATATGTTGAATTACTAAAGACCGCCTTTTACTGTAAAAATTGTCCAAGGTTCGAAATCACACCTTCTGAAAACCCTTGACTGATTTACAAGTCATTGTCTTCAACAATTTTAATGTAGATGTGTTATTTTGATATATATTTTATCTGGATTATTTAAATTAAGAGATTCAGCTAAAAATATTTCATAATTGGCTGAGGAGGCACAAGAGTAAAAAAATTATTTAGGGCATAAAATTTTTAATTATAAATTTAATGAATATATGATTTTTTGACAAATTTATTAAAAAATTCATAGATCATGGAATTAGATATTGAATGTGGTTAATCTCATAAAATAAATTCATCGAGTTTCAAATATATTTATGCATTTTTAAAACAAAGGATAAAAGAGATTACATTACAAAATTTTCCGTTTACAAAAGATTTTTCTAATTATTAATGAATAGCGCTTAATCCAGGGAGAAACAATTACCAATTAAACAATGCATGAATAAAATATAGTAGAGGATGAATTGGATAAGGATATATATTTTAATTACATTGTATATTATTACTGATATCCTTACCGAACGATGACCCTCATCAATATTACGATGGAAATAAATCTCTGAAACCGATATATTTTGCAATAAATTTTGTCAAAAATTACATGTCCTGTCATTCATTTTGTTTTCATTCTTAATAGAGGAAACGTTTTCAATTATTTTACAAAGTACATAGCACCACTGGTAATAATATAGCAGAAATACCCGGTATTAGAAAGCGATTTTATTAATTCTTGGCAGTTTAAAAGCGACATGAATGATTGAAGGAACGATACAAAAGAGATCATTTATAAGGAGAAACTCAAGCTGGGATTCGCTCATAGATACTCCAAACTTTCTAAAATGATAGCTCCTTAGAATTCTCTCGCGTCAGAATAAAATCGACAAACTCTGGATGGGAAAAATCCAGCGTCTTCCAACGTCTGGGAATATTCCCCCTGATTTTACGGCGCAAGTAAATTACCAAGGGCACACATACTGCAATCATAAATCCTTCTCTTAGGGTACTTGAGGACGCATTCCTTCGCAGGCTCCGTAAACTTTGGGAAGGGCATCCTATTTTCCTATTGCTCAGGTACTCCTTGACTTCGGAATGGCTAATGCTATACTAAAGTCAAAAGCGGGCGATGTTTAACACACCATTTCCCCACGCTTCCCCAAGCATTTACGGCGTCACACTAAAAGTTTTGAGCGCTCTTTACGTATGAGCGGGAGTAGTTGGAGCAAATCCGTCCTCGAAAAGGTATTAGCGGAATGATTCGCGGAGAATTTAAACGAGGTCAAAACTGTTTGGAAGAATAAGTGTTTTGGTAGACTTGGGTACTCTGGGAGGGGGATCCCGCCTGAATTACTGAAGGAAAAGGCGGGGGAGAAAGGTAGATTCCCACACCAGAATTGCGTATGAAATTCATGAACGGAGGCGTTCGCTTGTCCAAAGAGACTTTTGACGGATTTAACCACTCTTTGAGAGTGGATTTCAACGAAGGTTCCCCTAAAGAAAAAGTAGTTTGACGAAATGGCTAATTCCTTTTGCCTGCGTTTGAGCTGGTCCCGATAAATTTTTAATCCTCCCCTTTGAAACTTCAAATGACAGAATTTCTTTATTGGGATAGTTCTCTCAGAAAGGTTTAAAGAATTAAGGTGACGAGCAAGTTTCTATACTTGTTTAGACTAAAAAAATTTACATTCAAATAAATGAGATACGATCAGAGATCAGACACTATCAGAGTATATAATGATAATAATGTTCATCGGAGTCGTAACACAAGTCACTGAAGGATAAAGAGCTCAAGATAACTAAAATTACGTAACTCTATGTATTAGCTATTTAGATATACAAGGTAAAGTAAAGGGTATATAAATTAGAAGTGAACTATGTAAACAAGAAAATAAAATGAAAAGTGTGCATAGAGCATTTTAGGAAAATCATTAGTTACTGAACATTTTTTCATCGTTGGTCAAAATACACATATTAGTATCGTAAACGTGCAAACGTGGAAAGTTACTAATGCATCTTAGCTTAACTTTTTACGAATGATTCCACAGAAACGCTATATATCTGTTGCCAGATTTTGCTCCTTTAAAGTAGCTTTTGAGAATGTATTAACCAAAACTTCCCATCCGATCTACCGCTATCTCTTATGATTTGATATTTTCACCATATATGTAGTTAAATATAAATAAATATTCATCAACTTAATATTTAAAAATTTAAATTTACGTACACTCAATGCAGATCAACACTAAATTGAATGATTGGATTTTCGATAGCTTTTACTCAGAGGTTTTCGTTTATTTCTTTCCCTGATTTTATTTCAGACTGAAATTTCCTAGCATATTGGTGAATTCAGCGGGAATTTTATGCTAGTATGGAGTATATGAAAGAGAAAAAGTTGTTTAGGGACATTTATCTATCCTAGTATTTACATTTCTACGATCAGTCTAATGAAAGCGCAAACATCAATAAAAATGTAAGAAATTTTTAAACACATCCTGTGGACTATGTTTTTCACTGGTATATAAACATTGAGCCGGATGAAATCGCTGGATATACATTGAAATTTCAACATTTTGTTTTCTGCAGAGAAGTGTTTTTCGCTCTAGGAGAGCCTCACTTTGATCGACTGAGGAGTACTAGAAGTTGACGCCTCTGATGGGCCGGTAGCCGATGCATAGTACTTCCATTCTTGCGATACAAAAGTTACATACTTTCCATTTGTCCAGAAAGTGGACTTTCAGTTTTACTATACCCATGAAAAACATAATATTTAACATTGGAAATTCTTAGAAAATATACCGTAATTGATGATCCAAACCTTGACTTTGTAACATATTAGTGAGTTGATAATAATCCTTTGATGTTAAATACAATACAGCAGAAAAAATATGGGCGGAATCGGTTAAATACATAACTCTTAATATCCAATGAGAGAATATTTAATTATTCTCTTGCAGTATCAAAGGCATTGTGCTAAACGTGAAGATGACGTAAGATATTTGACAATCGTTAACATTTTCAGCGCTTGGAAAGTTCATGAGGTAGACGTAACAGTTTTTCCACGAGCGTCCCTTATCTCTCGAAAAGCCAGTTTTGTTTCATCGTTTCCATCCTTTTTTAACGACGGATCTCCGTTGCACCAGGCATATGTTTGGCCGCGGTTTATTTCCGCAGCGTTAAAGCCGCTGCTACCTCTTTCCCTGCATCTATTCTTTTGCGTTTGAACGGAGTGACATAAAGCTATTGGAATTCCGAGCCCATTCACTCATAAGCGCTTTTTCTGTCGGTTCTGCTTTTTACGCGAATCTAGTTTGGCAGATCAAAACACAAGGGAAACGGAGGAAAGTACCACTTTAGCCTTTGAGCGTTGTTATTTGGCTGAACATCAAATACAAGCAGTTTTCTCCGCAAGTAGGTATCATCTGGTTCTCTCTTCTTTTATCATACCTTCGAGTACGGTTATAGATCGCATTACTAACAGAGGATGGTCCAGTCGAACGGAACAGTAGAATGTGCAGAAAATAAATTATTTTCATTGTAGAACGTTACTATGGACAAGTGAGATGAACGTAGGGAATTCGTAATATAAATTAAATCCAGCAAGGTTCGGTCTTCCAAAGGAAACTTTCAGTCCTGTTCCTTGATAAGAGTGAAGTTGAATAGGCACCTAGGATAGGAAGCTGTGAGAATGAATTTCTTTATATCGATACTGCATGACCTTAGTCAGGTGGCAGCCTAAACCCTAAGTCTTATATATAAATTTTTCTTATATATTTTCATCCACACTATTACTTATACCTAGCCAATATATTTACAGTATAAACTAAATACATGTTCACACAAATTGGGGATTGATGTATAGTAAGCCTGCTTTGCATTATCTAAGTCTAATTGATACTAGTTTCTTAAGAACTAATAGGAGAAAGACGGAGTAATTTCTCTTATTACGAAACAGTATATAAGACTGTTCTCAATAACATCCTCACGAACTCATACCCAAAAAAGGTTTAAATGCTTTATTTTCGTGATAAATGTAGTAGATTGAGAAATAACTTTAAAATCTGGTTTTAATTCAAGATCCTTGTCAGACCCCAGGCAAATTGCTAGTAATTACTACAAAGTCATCAAAGGGGAAGTGATCGCCCTGTCCCCTGGATCCGCCGATGGCAACAGGCCAACTGATTGGGATCCCATCGACGGCTTCAGAGATTATTTCCTTACTATCCCTTCAATTCAGACAGCTGTCAAAGATGCACTATTCTCCCTAACATTCTCTTCGTTGCAACGTATGGATGGATCTCATCACGAAAGCCGATTCGCCATCGCATCGCCTTTATCGAACGAAAAAAACACTTGGTCGTTTTTCGTCTCTGTCGCTTGACCGAGGCGCGATTTTGCCGGAATGCGTTTTCGACCGAAGAAATCTCGCAATACATTCGACTATTGGCGCCGCGTCATCCAATTAGGAGATGAGCCGAAATCAAAGACGGGTGGTCCAGCAAACCCGGGAATATAATAGGGAACTCCTTCCTTAAATTAGCATTCCGTTCTAGCAACTCTAAGTTCGGTGATGCGAGAAGGACCCTTGGCATGAGTCAAAAAAAGAAGTACGAATTCCGAGAATCTCGCATCGCCGATTTTACAGTCCTTTCCGATTCTTATCCTCGACGCCCTTATTTCACACTGGGGTCGTTCCGTTTCCTCACCCCCTCCTCCCTAGGGTTATAGTTCCATCCCTCATTCTCTCCCTTTCCTCCACTTTAAATCTCCTATTCCTCCGTCATTTCCTCGAGAAGTCTTCGCCGATCTACATTTTGATCTTCTTCCCAGTCATTGCTCTCGGTCGTATCTTCCCGGCGAAATGTTTCCCCTCTCCTCTAAAGATCTTTCCGCTCCGCTCTATAGCCAACTCTTTTCTCTCTCTGTAAGATGCCTCCGCAATAAAGATCTCTTTGCCATGTCCTCTCTCTTTTCTTTCCGCTAATGAACCTCGTTCCACCACGACGCTCTTTAACCCCGCCCCTCGCGCTATCGTCTATTTCACGCGCCCATCTCTGGTCTTTGCGTCTCTCCAGGAATTCCTCGTCCTTCGTTTTATATCGCCACCCAGATTTCTCTCTTCCTCCAACTTCTCCGTTCTTTCCAGTAGTCATAACGTTTTAAATTCTTGCGTATGACACATAGAATATTACTTTTTTAATTTGCCGTAATACCCACTTTTCGTTCTTATTTTAGTAAAGGATGGAGAAATGTATATCATCCACTTATTTCAGTCTCAGTCTTGCTCATGGCTTTTATGACAATATAGATACGGAGTTATGCAAGGTGCTGATTTATTTCTTTCGTAATGTCTCTATTGAAAACTACGAATGGCGCAATTCGTAGTGTAATTGAGCTGCAAGTATGTGGACACCTTCCAGTTATATATTTCTTGCACAGTGATAATTACGAATGGAAACTACCTCACTCCTCATCTTGCCTTGTATGATGCCTCATCATTACCTCTAATTAGAGATACCTATTCAGACAGGTTCAGACATACATACGTAAGTTGAAGGCTGTACAACCCATTTCATTTTAACTTGTTCACTGTAACAGTTGTTGAAGTATACTTACAAGTATATTATTATATGTTAGTATATTCAGCGATAACTCCTGTTTTCGTTTTATGAACACCAAGAAATATGCTCGTGTATTTAAATCTCTAACAGAATGTTTTCAGATATGTTATCGTTTTGATTGGGAAAGTGAGATTTAATGAAGTTCTCATTTAAGCACATAATTAAATGAGATGGCTATGTTATTGTTCATTTTAAATCTGGGAATCAGTGTTTGCCATTTAGTGGTAGCTCTCCAGAACGAACGTTTGACTATCTGTATGATTCTCACCTATCTTGAATTAAAATTGCCATTCTCGGGGGTAAATGTATAAGATGGCATAGCTTCCGAAATGCCCATTAGGTGCTTCCCAGAAGGTCGGTAATCCGCATCTTCCTTCTCCTTCGAGGAATTGGCCCGACGGTCACTGGCATATTCGGCGAGTCTTTCATATTTGGAAAGTCTTTCGTACCTCTTCTTTCTAAAAGCCAAGTTCCAATTTCTCCTCTTTCACGGCAAAGGTAACGAAGCGTAGTCAGCGAGCAAGTTGAATCAGAGAGAATGTATCTGAAAGAAGAAAGTGGGTGATTCTGATTCGCCGAGGTAATTCAAATACTCTGAAATATTAGGAACACCGAACACACTTCGGATATCGTGTCACGTGTATCTCTACACTAGGCTTAACGCGATCCTTAAACAAGTTTTGTTTCACACCAGTCGTTCACACCAGAAGTTTTGCGCCTAGCGTCACAGCAAGCGGTATTCCATGAAAAGCGCAAGGGTATGGACAGAGTTGGTTATTTGCTTAGCGTGACTGAAAATTTTGTGAAGAGAATGGAGAAACATTTAGATAATATTGTATTTACATGAGAGAAAAAGCTGAATCTCAAACATAAAATCACAAATACTCAAACTTGATGCAGAATAAATGGACGGAATTCGCAGAGGAAGTTGGACTAGATTGTAATACTTTATTTTTTAAATTTCGTCCCTAAAACTGCACAAAGGACAACTTGCAGCAACAGAAATGATAAATAGAGCCAATAATATGGAAATGAGTAACTAAATAGCTCGATCAATAATAAAATGACTTTTTGTAATTAACGGTATTCACCGTAAACGGTAGTTTTGTTAAAACAACAAAAAATCAATCCGGAGCACACATTTACCATCATTAAATTACTCGCTTAAAATTAAAGGAATCAACTGAATTGGTGAGCGAATTGAAGCTTTGGCTGTGAAGTAAAGTAAGCTTCTCATAGCGCTTCGCGTAAAGCGTAATATGGTATGCAAAATTCGCACGGTGTGCGGGAGGCCATAGATATTTCTTTTTCATTCGAACGTCATTAAATTTTGCCTGCTTCAAATCCTCATAAACTGAATTTCCAGCAGGTAACTGCTTTAAAGCTGAAATTAATTTACAACATAAATACATATATCCTTATTGACTAAGAATTGTTTTGCTTGGATTTTCGGTTTACCAAACAATAGGATAGTAAATTTGAAGACTCTCAAATAATCCGCTTATTAATAATACATGCTAATGTCGTATTTTAAGAACGTTCAATATGTTATTTAAGATAAAAAATAAAGGTACTAACCGACGATTCTTTTGATACTTTATTATCATGTTACACGAAGAAATATTTGAAAAGAGAGATGACATAAATTAAATGTATAATCTGACTTTCGAAACATAGATATTACGCTAACAGAGGGTTAGTAAAGATTTTCCATGGCAATATCCATAAACCTTGATTCGGAGAGAGATATCTTTCATAGTTAAAAAGACAGAGGAAATTCCTGGTCTGATTACCGGTAAGCTCCCACAATGGTTCCAAACCCGACAGTAAGGATCATCAACCAGTCAAATGGTTTAAACGAGGAATTTTCAGCATTCCCTTTCATACAAGGTTTTTACTCATCAGCACTTTTGTCTTTGATGGGTCCTTTAATACAGTTGCGCGTACACGGTATGCGTGGAAGACTTTCTCCGGAGAAAAAGGTGGTATCTTCTTCGCAAGGTAACTACACTGTGTTGACTAGAAGACGTTGCGATGAAAATTACTTTAATAGTCTATTTCGAAGAAATTAAAAGGACAAATGACTCAGAGGGGAAGGTAATCGAGTGATCCCCTCCTGTCCAGAGAATTCGGAAGTCGGAGGACACTTGAAGGAGACATTTACTCACATTCACTCACTCTCTCTCTCTGTCGACGGTGTGACTTGCAATTGACTGTCGTTCGATCAGCTTATCATGACCGCATAACTATCGTCCACATACGTATGTATTTTCTTGATTTATGTAGCGATCATTGATTGATTATTTATTTTATAATTTCTGTATGGTATAACATTTGATTACATATCTGTGGTTTGTTTGCTCTCTCTCGGTGCGCCTTACGAAGGACTATCGTTCGATCAGCTGTTAGCGCTCATCGTCACAAAGCTACATGAGTATTATGCCATTATGCCTGACATATTTAATAAAGGGAATCGGGTATTACATTCCTTCACACATTTTTCGTCTTTACATGCTTTCAAGAAGTCTGAAGAGTAATACAGGTCAAATAAATAACCTTTCTGTTTTTCTCTTCGCAGTTTTTCTTTTTCCTAGCGTAATTGATCCTGATTATGTTTCTCATGAAGAATGTGTTACGTGTAGCCTTAATTTTAATCCAGGTTTTAACACGTATCGTTTTATCCTTGTATAAAAGTGAAAAAAACGAGACTCCCGCACTTTAACGATGTATTTACATGTTAACGCAAGAGGTCTAAGTAGGAAAAAATTAGCGTGGGTTGACAAAATTTCGCGTAATTTCTCATATTGCGATTATTCAGTTTTCGTAATAATGATTCTTTGAGAAGCATCTCATACTCTTCCATTACTTTCTCTTTCCTTTTATACATTTCCCTCTCTCTCTCTTAATTTCCTTTCTTTGCCTCTTTCGTTAGTTTAAACCAACTTTGGTGTTATTTAATTCCCCCCTCTCTTCATTCCGTGGCCTGCTATAGCTCTCTCCTTCGCCCAGAGCAACTCTTTTGTTTTCTTCGGAGGCGTTTCTATTCAAAAATTCGTTCCCTTATTCTTTTGTCGCCCGCTATCTCTCAAACGAAAATTCTCTCCCTCCCCATTTTTCGGCTATCCTCTGTTCTTTAGTTTGTTTTTTTCACCCCATCTCGCTCCCTGAACCATTTCTTTCTCTCCGTATCATTTTATGCTTATTGCAGTTTTATTCTTGTCTTAAGGCTCCCCTCCCTCTCCCAGCATTATCCGCTTCCTTTTATATTAAAATAAAAAGTTAAATCTCTTTCTTTCGCGCTATTCGGGCTCTTTTTAAGACATTTCCTTTCGCCGCCGTTACTCCCATCACCGAGGGAATATCCACGCACATATAATTACTTTCCTATCTTTTAGAAGCTCTCTCACGTATATAAAATATGCCTTCCATTCCCTCGCATTATTCCGAATGCGAAACCTCTGATTCTGCACATTTTGCTTAAAAAATCGTTTTTTCGCGCTTCTTCTTTTTTCAATGGTCAATTCTTACTGGCTTGAGAGCCATCTTTCGAGGAAGTAGTCGAACTACTCTTTTATAAAAGATTTCCATTAATGAAAAGCACTCTACTAAACCACAAAAATATTTCAACGCATTGAAAATGGGTTTAAAGTAATTTTCAGTTATGAAAGTTTTTTACATTGACAACTTTCACCAAGTTAATCCTGAATCTGAATCATTTATTTTCTCACAATTCTTCACGTTTCTATCACGCAAACATGATATGGTTAGACGACGAGTCTAAGTAATAATTAACGATTGAAATTTTAATTAAAAAGTCCATTATAGAAGATACTAAACGTGAAAAAAGAATGCTAAATCATCATAGATTATGGCTCGTTGAATTGAAGATATTTCAGCCTCAGTGTTACGATGTAGCTCTTTATGTTAATTAATCACTTATTCAATTAATTTTTGTGGAAGTAATACACAAGGATACCTCGATTAACGAATATTATTTATTTCGCAGTCATATCCATCGGCCGGCATTTTTCACCACAATTTGCTCATACAATTTATATAGTTAAATGTATAAATAATATGCATATCATTTGCATGTGATGGTGCTAAAATTAATCATAATAATAATGAATATATAAATATTATATATGTAGTATTAAAAAATAATAATCTTATTCGAGTAATAATACGATATGAAACGTGTCTATAAATGTATCTATTTGAATTCTAAAATATATATTCATCCTAAAAATTCATTTCGCTAAATCCGTATTCCAATAAAATTTTCGTCAACCAAATCATTCTTTGACAGGATCAGCTGTTTGTGTTTCTTTACTTAGCCTACTATTTCCGAGAAAATTCTGATCATGAATTTTTGTCATTGTTTCTTTTAACCGCGGTACTATATGACTAAGGAAACATAAGTGAATCCAAAACAATGACCTTTTTATTTCTCTTCATGCATACTGTAACAGATTAGGAGATGCTACTGCTCAGGCCACAGTAATTAGCTTTGAAGATCTCTAATAGCGCATGAGAATGTATAATGAAGAATAGATCAAAGGATTTTGGAAATGTAAAGCGTTATCCTCTTGTGCCTGCTGATTTCCACATTTTCTTGCTGTAATGAAATAACCTTAGACCACATATTTAGGTAATATATTAAGTAACATATACGTTTATATAACACATTTTTGTGCGACTTTTCTATGGATTTCATAATAGGAGTTGTTATATAGCTCATACGTTATAGAAACACTATTAGGGGAATGTCGGGTAATATTTGACGGGTAAGCTCTTCTGCTATTTTTTAAGATGTCAATCTCTAAAATCGTCCATATTATGTAAGAAAGCATACATTTACATATGTTACTGAGCTGATGAAAGAACTTAATTCAATTGTATAATTTTTCACTATCCTTAGGCACTCGATGAAGACCTTTCTTTTGACATCAATAAGTGGTTGGAGAATTATATTGGACATGACACAAGATTTACAAAAACATATTTTTAGTTATCTAAACAATATTTTTTGCAAACCTACAATGTACTCGTATAGCGTCATTAGATATTGTTATTATTCAAATGAAGAAATAGAAGTATGCTTAGTAAACTAACACTATGCAAAACACGCATGCTTCCTTAATTTCAAATAAACCTTCTTGCCTTCAATTTCTTTCTATTGAGTCAATACTTTATTCTTAACTGCTCAGCAATTTTGGTAAACGAGTGTAATTATCTCTGCATTAGTTGTTGGTCAAAAATTTTGACATGATCATACAATGCATACTCCTCTTTGTTAAATGTTGTAGGGATATATTTTGTATTAATCTAAATTGGCTTCATCTATGCTACTTTTCCAGCTGAAAATTTCTTGAGGTGGTCGCCAAGAGTTCTTTGTGGCACTGAGAATCTCTCACTTGCCTCTCAATTTCACATCTCTTTCGATACAACTTTCCTAATTTCCATTTTCATATTTTTCTCTTGCCACGTCGCTTTATCTTCCCCATTCCGACTGTAAAACTAAATAAATATCGTCAGAATTCAATTTTATCAACGAAATATTACTTTTCGGGATAGCCCTCTAAAATCCTATTTGATATAAGTCTATTGCTATGATATGGATTTTAGGCTGTAAACTACCTTCCATCCAAGGATGATTAGATTAAAACATAAAAATTACAAATAAATATTAGTAATTATTGTTACCAATATAAACAGAAAGTGTGTAAAGCTCAAATGGGATACATCACTCCAATCTAAATGCACAACAGCACTCTCCAAATATGCAAAACTCTTACTTTCACTCTCCGGAACAATGATATCCGATACAGCGTATGCATTCTTTCGCTAGTTCCTCGTAACAGCCAGTGGAGCGACAGAATCTTCTGCATATGCAGAAGCCGAAACACCGCTGGTCCGATATAATCCGCAGTCCGATACCAGCTGACTCTAACCTCTATTCCGACGGGTATTTGAATCGTTGTAGATACATCGGTAATTACTTGTCGTAAACTTTTCTTTTTGGTCCACTCTAATTGATTCCTAAAGTATTATATAAAAATAAAATGTAAGCTAGGGAAAGATAGGTCTACTCAGTTGTAATCGCTTCTCAGAAAAAAACACTGATAAAAATTAGTGCGTATCAATTTTGTTAATTTCGCAAGAAGTTTAGATAATAATATGTTTACATTTAAAATAAATTGAATAATTTTATAAAAATTTATTTAAATAAGGGAATGAATGATTCATTATGAATTTTATGCTAGTTATTATGCTCATGGCGAGATAGCTCAACGGACAGAGCACCCGACCAGCCATCGAGAGACCCGGGTTCGATTACCGGTCCCGTCGGACTTTTTTCAAGTCTATTCTTCCTTGGGATATTATGCTCATCTTAATTATTTTTCAGCTAAATTATTATTATTCTTTCATCTAATCTTCACACACTCTTGTAAAAGGAGACTAAGCAGCGAGTAGAAAGCTTTGAAAAGGAAATGATCGCTTAAATCGTTTTTCGGGAGTGTCCTGTGGGAAGTAAAATGAGTACCTCAAGGTAGTAGAACATCAAAAGATTCCAAACTTTTGAGAAAGAGGTTCAATTGAGCACAGTTAGGAACAAGACCGATACTAAAGTCTAAAAGACTAAATAAGGGCACATTTTTTATATCTCGCTCCAAAACCAAAATATGAATTATTTCTTTATCCAATAACTCCATTAAATTATGATTGCATTTGATAAGGTGAGACCCGGACGAAAACATAGGAAACCAAACGAGCTACAGAGTATATCTCTCGACTTCCAGATCCCCATTGGATTGCCTATTCCTCTTCAAACGATAGAATGATCAATGCCGAAAATGCGAGCATATTTCCAACTTTAACTTTCACTTCTTTTACAGGAACCTCCGCCCCTGTCTCCAGTCGAAATTTCGCGGATTTCACCCTCAAATGTTCCGCTTTTATATCGCTTTTCGGGGGAAAGGAAGGAGGAATCTCGCTTCTTTCATCCCCGCATATCCGAATGTCTTTTATTTCTCTCTCTCTCTCTCCCTCCGGCTCCTTCCTTTCTCCCGTTCTTTCTTACATTCGCCATTTCCGTTTTTTATCTCCTCTTTGTTATTCCGCTCGTCTGGTTTCGCGCTTTGAAGAGAAAGAATATCCCGTCGCTAATCTAGAAGTCATCAACGACTCCCTCCCCTTGATAACCATCTTTTTATGACCTCTCCCAAAAGCACTCACACGAGCACGTGCATTTCCTTTCCCTTCTGTAGAGGAAATCTAATGTAATAATCATGTAGTTATACGTGAATACAATATTTATGTGTTTATTTATCAAATGACAGTGACTTCCGTAATAAAAATACGTCGAGTCTATCCTCTTTGCTTTTCAAACAGTTTTCTTTCCCATGTAGATAGGAACGTGAAATATTCTGACAGGACCCGGACTCGAAACTTGATTTTTCAATACACTAAGCTCTGACTGATAAGGTCAGAATAACCTCTTAATTTTCGTCATTTAGGGATTAGTGCATCAGACTGGTAATTGAGAGATAAGAGATCGAGCCCCAGTCCCCGAAGACTTTTCCATGTCCGTTTCTTCTCAGGAATTTTTCCAGTACACACATTTATGCGCCAAGTTACCTAAACCATTTATCTTTTTTCTTTGGTAGAATTTAATCAGAAATGGTGGTACGTGAGAAAGGACGTGTATGTATGTAACACATGAAGGAAAACTCAATAGAGAATCTTACATTAAATATCGAATATTGTTCTCAATTAAATATGTGAACATTTTTATTAGACATCGATGTTTTGCGAAATTTATGGCGTAACTGTATCAAATCGAAAGATAAGCAACAGTGAAAAATCGCGTCATGACTGAGAATCAAACTGCTACTACTATTTTCTCACTTTTAGAAAAATCATATATGCCAGAAAAAAAGGGAGACCTGAGTTTGAGTTCAAAGTCGCTCACTTTTACTTCGTAATTATCTTTTGGTTTTAGGACGCGAGCATATGAAAATTTTAAGATATTTCACTATTCTTGTATATAAGTAAATGTTTCTGTTGCTACCAATTGGTTACTACAACAGCTTTTCTGTACTTTCCGAGTTTCTTTACCTCGCAAAATGAAGGTCGCCTCAGTAATTACCGAGAAGTGTGTGTAATATCCGCTAATTTTCGAAATATATCACAAACTTACTATATTTTATAACGCAGATGTAAAGCAATCGCAAAAATGAGATGGACTACAGTCTTAGATGACGATTAACTTAAACCTCAAAAAAGTACGATGAAATTCGTATTTAAATGAATGAAAAGATGAAGGCCTTCGGAAAATGTAAAATCGAGAATAATCGTACTGACGCAATAGTGACCCCTGGGCACGATTCCGCTTCATCATGAATGGAATGAGATATTTTGAGGAACATCCCACGATGAACAAAGTCTAAAGCTGTTTATGACACAGGAAGTGTTGCCGACATTTTCGAGGGCACGGGCAGCTGGTTTTATTATAATTTTCGCTACATTTCTGACGAGAGGGGAAAGAGAAAAGGGAAGAAATGAAAAAAGAATCTCCGGGGAAAAAAGGGGGAAACGGAACGAAATAATGTGAGACGGCAATGTTGGAGAGGGAAATTATGATAAATTATGCAGAAAGGAGGCGACAAGCTTATTTTTGGAGGTTTTTGGAATGGAGAGTTTTTCATTGACCGAAAGATATGGATAAAATTAGCGAACGCACCCGAAATTGAAAAATCGAAACGTTCCGGGGAAGTTATAACTGGAATCTATCTCCCCAAAACTTTTCCTAGTTGCGCTTTCATCTCTTTTTTCTCCAAGTTACGAGGAAATGAAAGAAAACTCTTAATGGCTTACATTTTTTTCGGAATTTCATTCCCGCTCTCGTCGCTTCTTTATCCATTTTTTCTAATGGACCGAATCATACCTTGCGTCGGTTTTATTCAGTCCTTTCTGCTCGGTTATTGCTTTTCGCATATAAAGGTTTTTTCGAACTTTCTCTCGAAAATGTTCCTCCTTGATGCTGCATAAATGTCGCATATACGCGTTCGGGTAATAGGAAACGTAAAATTTGAACTTTCGCTCTGAGCATTCGTTATTATTAATTCCGATTGAGTAATGACATTACCACCGGTAATATCTTAAATAAGTAAAGAGGATATTTAATTTCTTTTTGTGATACTTACTAAATGATACTGGAACAATAACTAACTTTTGTTATTATTCCAATATTACTTTGCTCTTCAATGTACCATTATCTCTCCATTCCGTATTTTATTTCTTTTATGTTTATTTTATTATACTGCTTATTTCTTGTAATTCATATTTAACTTATATTCTTATTTATATTAATTTATAAATGGGCATTTCTATTATTGTCCATTGATAATCATAATTTTCTTCATCTTTACTTTTCATGCAGACATATTTGTAGTTGTTTTATCTTTTCTAGATAAGCTATATTTATAATTTGCCTTACGGATCTGCTTCATGCCGCTTTCTCCTTAAAATCAGTTAATTATCTGTAGGTTTTGCCTGTTTTTCACTCACCCCTTCTTGAAGGTGTTTTCCAGCTAAGATGTATTTTTTCCTAAATGCTAACCTAGGGGTAGACCCGCAAAGTAGTTTACTTCTATGCTTTTTAAGCTGATTCTTTAAAAATTTATATGATAAACGGTTAAATACAAGAAGAGACTCGAATGAATTGCCTCAATAAAAGTCGTTTAATTATTATTATCATTAAATATTTCTCTGAAGTCAAACATTTAGTACAATTACTCAATTAATATTTAAGATATTTTCTGAAATTTATATACAAGTCAGGTATGGGTAAGCGAAATTTGAATCTTCCTTATTAAAATGGAGAATATTTCATTCACGTGTCAAAAACTTGCATTTCAAATGCACAAGCGATTGTATTTTTTTTATTATAACCCGGTTTACCGTTGCAATAGAAAAAATCCACTATTAAGCTAACTTCATTTATTCAAGCAATTTATCCGCAAATTTCTACTCAGAAATGTATGTGCCTATTAAATTTTTTCCTCGAGTATCACACGGTGCTGAATTGCACATCTAATGAATATTGGTATAAATCTTATTTGTGGAAGGATGAGATGACGTTCTTCCAAACTAAACGTCATCATCTCATTAAACTCATCTTTTATGTTGACTTTTAGCTCTTTTCTACGTTTTATTTACGGTTTACTTACAAGTGAATCTCAAAAATTTTGAACAAGCTGTAAAGTGAATCACTTCATTGAGATTAATCTTTATGCAAAGCTACATCTTATAAAGTGATCTCTCTGGATTTACTTTAGCACGTAAGCGGAGAGCTATTAGCAATCATTCCTACGCGGTCTTTATGAGCACTCAAATGTTATTTTCTTCATTCTCTCATATCAGAACATTAACCTCCAATAGGCTAGATTAAATCCTACGTATTGTTTGTGGACGGCATATACACTTTGCAATACATGAAAATAAAAGTAGCTTATCAGAAAGAAGAAGAGAATCTCAGATAGAAAAGTAGGTAGCCCGTTTTACTTTGGAGAAAGCGGTCCCAGGCTAGATTCCAGGAAGGGGCTCATTTGTGCGTAATGACATCAGCCGTCGGAGAATCTTTAAGTTATAACTAATTATATCCGTTATTGGAGGGAAATTTCGACGTAAGCGTATTAAACTCAAGCGAGGCTTGATGGATTTCCGTACGGCTTCTCCATCTAAAAAGCTCTGAACCCTATCCTGGCTGTATTTCAACCCGTAACTCTGCCTTCAATCCGAATTAAAATACTGCGAAACTTTTCATTTATACCAGCGCCGCCATCCAAAGAAGCGTGCGTACATACCGTCCCTTTTCTATCACCAACTCTAGCCCGTCCGTAACCTTTTTCAGCCCAATTTATCAGCGCGGGAAGAGGAGCGCGCGTTTTTGCCAACTTTCCATTAACGTTCCGCTTCACCTTCTCCTCCCTAACTTATTTCATAATTATCCCGCCGCTGAATTTTTACCCGGATCCTGACCGAATGATATACTACATCTCCGGCCTTAATTTTCTTTCCGCGGAAGTGCGAGATGGGATCCCGCACAAAACATCAAGTTGAACTCCCCACACCCACATTCACGCTCTTTCATCCCCCAAGGCCCCCCGGAACCCAACTGCAATGGAGCCATTAAATTTTACGCCGCCGGGCTGAATAAACCTTCGTAATTCACTTGTTTTCCAAAATTACGGCGATGTGCGACGCCGGACCGCATGGTCTTATTCCCACCGCCACCACTTTCTCCCTCCCATAAGGCCATCCACTGTGGCGGTCCTCACGCGTCCCATTGGTCGGCCGCTGGTCACGCGACCAGATTCCCACGGGGATGATCGATGTCGAAAGTAGCCGCCTTAACGTGGCAGAGGACGATTTCGCCGGCCGCAGGGAGAGTTGAGCGGTCCATGGAGATGCTCTCCACACGCACACTTGCGTCTCCCAGCATCTCGAGCTAATCCAGGAGACTAACAGTTGCCGCGGAGGAAATATTCAAGCGGCGATCATCACGCTCGCGGAGTGAATTGGTTGCGTCGAGAACGAGTAAACCCACAGTCGTAGTTGAAAATGAGGAATCTCTACGCGGTTCAATGAATAGATCCTTAAAAATACGACGATGCTGCTAGCTAATGATTAAATTTAACTGAAATAAATTTAACTTATTAAAATGAACAACTATTTCTGCATACAATAGGTTCCTCTGAATAATCACAAATGAGATTAATCACTCTCCATTCAAAACATCAATCTTGATAGAAACTTTAGTATAAATATATAGGTTAGAAGCTATTAACGGAAAAGGAACCCCCTAAATAATGATATATAATAATTAATATAAAACTTTAGGATAGTTATGTACGATACATTCTGTAAATATAAAGTAAACGTCCTAAAGAATAACTCGATAAAATATTATTTCACTTAATGCAATGCATGTAAATCACGTGAACTCACACCACGGCATCTACTTTGTACTTCTGAGCGGCTTATTTTTGCTCAGAATCTTCAAACATTTTTCTCTTTCCTCCCCCACTTCGCTAAATATTTTTATGTGGATGAAAGACAATCCGAATGGTACTCTCTTTTTAAAAACATCTACTATTATATCCCTCGTAAGGTGGAAATGTAGCTCCTACATAAAACCCTAATCTTTATACTATTTGTTAATTTGGCTGCTAAATCAGTATCGAGTTTGTGTACTTTGTTAAAATTGAAATAATTTCGAAGGCTACATTTTCCATTTTTTTGAACAAAACATTTCATAATCGAAGATGTATTCCCAAAGTTCACTTTGAGCCATTTGCAGTATAGAGGGTCACATTATTTGTAAAAATATATTGCTAAATTTCAATTTCAAAAGTTTAAAAACCTTTTCCTTACTATGAAATTCTCTCTTCCCCCATAAATTTCATATTGGCCTATGTTTCTTCAAAATTCTTATGAGAGTCGAGTTTAATAATCGCTCGTAATCTTCAGAGTGACAGGTTGCTTATAGCTACAAAATTGGACAAATTTTTCGTATTTGCTATCCTAATTCTCAAATTTCGATTTTCGATATTACGGGGCCAAAGTAAGAAATTGTTGGGGAAAGCATATTTTATTGTCCATAAGTAATTGAGCAATACTACATGAGAACAATACTAATGAGAAGTTTGAAAACAAGCTTCAGATTTCTATAGCGTAACTAGGGCTTCGAACCGCAATATTTATCGTTAAAGTCATCGTTCCAGCTGAACAAGAAAACCAATTTTCAAATTTAGTGAAAAATATAATTTCGGTTTAATTCCAGTTTTACTATTGCCAACCTTAGACGGGTTCAAACCAAATGTTTCTCTCCGAACATTGTTATGCTATAACCTTCTGAAAGTTTGTTTATTATTTCTAGTTTTCCATTAAATTACATTACACTAAATCATGGAATTAATTTAATTAATAGTTAGACATATTCATAATTATACACGTTCAGAAAATGTTCTACTTAAACTTAAACGGAATCAATAACGGTTTCCATTCAAGTTCAAGTATTTTTCGGTATTCTCTCCGGAAAAATACCGGATTTTTCGGGTTCGCTTGTGAAAGAGCGATTCAACATAAAATTAAATCGATAACATTTACAGCTACGATGAATTGATGAAATGTACATTTACCTCTGAGCCCCGTGATGCTTTAGTTCGACATATTCCTTTTATCTGGAGTCAAACCTTTCAACCTCAATCAGTAACCCTTTTAAAATGAAAGAAAAATAAAACTTATATTCACCGTATGTGATTTCTCTGTATGAAATTTTCCGCAATCATAAAACAGATATAAAGAAAACAATTCAGCGATTAAAATACAGGAAGCAAAATAACGCAATAATACTCCAGAAGAAGATGACAAATTACTCGGAGATATTTCCATACCAAGTAAGAATAATATTGTAACTTTAAGAAGATAAAAATGACCTCCCTTAGAAGAAAATGTAAAAATAATTTGGCTGAGTGTTTCCAATAATTGTATCTTATGCTGAGGGAATGTTAACTGGTTGCGTGACATTTAAGTTACTTAACATTTAAGTATCCAAATTTTCTAAGATCTGAGAGAGTTAACAAATTTTAAATTTTAATAGGCTATAGAAGGGGAAATAAATAATTTTAATTTCTAAAACAATTACTATAATACTTTTAGGGGGCTCCCGGATAGCGAAATGGGTAGTCCTTTTGCTTTTGGTAAAAACGGTCCCCTGTTTGATTCCCATTGGGGGTCCATGCGTGCAAAATGATTGCAGCTGTAGTACTTTTAAAATGCTAACACTATACTTTCAGAGGTGAAGTATTTCAGGTACATTTTCTTGGCGTGTGTGTGCTACCTATATACTACATCATGTGCGACATTGTAATGCAAAATTGTGTGCCTCCTCTTTCCCGCTTCCTGCAATTCGAGCGGAATATGCGATAGTTAAGCCTATCGTTAACCATTGAATTACGTACCTTGCACTGCTTTCGTGAAAGTCATCTACATACATTTAGCTCATCATACTGACAATGAGAACCCAACTAAATAACTCATACATTTACATACGTTTGGCCTAGTTGTAGGCAGTAGGGCTGAACCCTACTCAATATAACTCTCCCTCACTAAGAATCTGAGGCTGAAAATGCTCATCATCTTCATCCACAGCCATTTCATCATTTCAACATGGTATTACTGTGATGGATAAAACCTATCTGCTGAAATTGAAAGTTTTATTAAAAATACAGTATTAGGTTAAAATTTATTAATTACTATTGTGAAAGCGGTCCCGAGTTTGATTCCTGGTGGGAGCGAAATGAAGCACTAAGCTGTCGAAACACTTAGCACACAAAATATTACTACCAATAATTATTTTTAGAATATGATGTAATTCGTTGATTGTATTTACCATCCAATACGCGAAATTTCTATCTAGCATCAGCAAAAATTTTGCCTAGATGAATGTTTTACTATCATCAATTTATAAACATGTATTATAAGTAAATATAAAATTACAAACCAACAACTTTAAAATATTAAATCATGAGTTGAGCCAAAAAAATACGGGTGTAATCAAATATACTTCAATTTATTTTAACTATTTCAATTACAGTGCAACCAAATTGCAAATTCCATTTACTTCAGTTCAATTTAATTCTCCCTTCGAAAAAATATTTATGAACTCTAAATAGGGACGTGTATTCCCTAATTTAGGCTGTAGACAGCATGCGAAAATAATAACTAAAAATTTAGTCCACCAGAAAGGGGAATTCCGGAATGTATTCTATTAGAAGCATCCACTCGGCGAATCTAAAGATCCTCCCTTGGATCCCTCTCCCAGCCCCACATTAAAAGAAACCTTCCACCGAGAGAGTGTAATAAAGTTTAGGCTTGAGTAAATATATCCGCGCGTTTACATGCACGAACGAATTTATGACGTGGGTTAGGACATTTATTCCTTTTTGATGGCTTTCAATCATTTGTCCAGCCTTCGGCCAAATAAAACGAATGTGTAATTGAAAAGTCCGACGAAGGGCTTTTTTTTATTTATTTTCGCGATCCCGCCTCGTACAACTTTTTTGAATTTTGATTTTTTCGCTCGCCACTGATATTTCGGTACTAAATTTAAATGAAAGCGTGAGTGGCGGAGGAGAGCCCAGCGGTATGAATTCGCCGACCTGTGACCTCTCTGGGCAATCCAGCCGCGACGTTCATCACTACAAACCCGCGAAACACTCCTTGTTTACATGGATTTCTTTTTAGATCACATCCCTTTCGTAATCCAACTTTTTTATCGGATTTGTACATCCCATTTATTGACGCGCCTAGCCAAACAGAGCTCCAAATTCGCACGTACTACGTATGAGGCGTTGAGACAATGGAAATTGAACATTGATGCAACGCAAGCATTATCGGGGGAATCATCGATTAGAGATTCCCATCTACCATTTAACTCATCGTTAACAATACCTACAAAAACACATAAAACGTATAAAGATTCTGAACTAAGTACTTGCTATAGGGAGATGAAAATACAGGAAATGGGGAAATAAATGGTTTAGTGAAGCCAAAATCTGTGATCTTAAGTGACCATCGAAAAGAAATATCCACTTCTAGGAAATAGTAAATCTAAAATAAGAAATAAAGAATGCTTAAAAAGATGTATGTGTAACAAAAATGAATTGAAACGTAACCTATGAAGTACAATCGCGATTTCACTGAAATCCCGTGTCATCACAAGTTGACCAGTAAAAGTTTGATTACCAATAACCTACAATAAATAATTCCTTGAATAATCATCTTGAAAAGAAGAACGCTTAATTATGCGAAATCACGATTCATCATATTAACAACTACTATAATATCAAATAATCAATATTCGATTATTTTATTCAGGGGTAATATACTGATTCATGGTTTTTACTATTAGTGTATATATTTTCATCTTAATATTATTCATTACTATTGATTTTGCTTATTGAATGTCATTTAAAGACGGCTGGCATTTCTTAGATACCGCTGTTTTTAAAAAGAATACGATAGAAATAGATAGAAAGAAAGAAAATGTGGATAATGTACAAAAAAACGTAAACACCAATGTAAAGTTAAAATCAGATGAGCAGGTAAAGATATTTTACCAACTAAGATGGCTAATTACTTACGATAACTGATTCTTGTGAAAGATAAAAGTGGATCTCGATGACAAGAAAAGCTTTAAAATGTGAGAGGTATCTTCTGCAAAGCTAAAGTACAGAAGTGGAACAAAGGAAAGCTTTTGCAAGCACTTTCTTTAGGAGATTATAACGTTTTTCTTAAGAAAATATGACGCTAAAGAAGATAAAGAGAACCTGAGTGGTGGAAGTGGAGGGGTGGATATGGAGAAAGATCTTAAAAATTAGTATCACTGAAAGCTGAAAAACCTTGGGAGTTAAGAAGTTGGAGGTAAAGAAGCAAATAACCCTACGGCCTCATGTATGTGAAAGAAAGGAAGGGAAAACCTAATTCTTGGGTAGTTTATTGAGGCATGAAAAGTTAACTGGAGAAAATTTAGGAGAATTGATGACAAAATATTAAAAGGTTGACATAAAGGGAAATATATGCGTTGCAGAAATGAATCGCCATGTGTATATTTTGTGAACTGTGGAGAAATGCAGAAAATCGAAGCATTAATACACTTTAAATGACAAATATTAGCCCTTACTTGGTTACGATGATATCTCACAGGAAAAGCAATCCTTTTTTATCCAAACGCAAACGTGTTTTAGATAAAGTACTTCATTCAAATTGAACTTACACATACTAATCAAGGCCGTATCTTGAATTGAAAATTATTGTGAATTTTTAGGCGCTCGATACGCTAATTAGGGTACTAATTAGTAACGTGAACTATAAAAACGAAAATGTATTGAAATGATAAAAATAATTTAACATATACGAGCTCAATTACTCAGTAGGGAATTAATAATAACATTCTCATCTCTTCATTTGCATCGATGCCTTTTCATTTCTATCACAAATGACCAGTTTACCTATAAATGGAACATTCATTAATACTCACAATCAGTAACAATGTTATTTCAAATGAAAAACGAACTTCCTCCGTCTGAATTTCATCATTTTTCTTTCGTAAGATCCTTAATGCTAATATAACATGATGTCTCTCAATCTAAATTCAATCCTCAAGTTCTCGTTGGAATAAAATCGAAAAGATTAGTTTTTAATTCATAAGCTATTTTTATGTAAAGAAAAATAGTTATGTAACAAGGGTTCTAGTTTATGGAACTATAGTAAAATGTATAAGTTATTACGTGAAAGCCATAAAATCTGTTATGATTAAAAGTCTTATGTAACCATGCTCCATAAACAAACTGAATAATGCTTAAAAAACCTCCATACCGAAGTTTCAAAGGCTGACGAGGAAAATAGTCTATTTTAAGTTTATTCAAAGTCTTTATCCAATAAGCAAAATTAGATTACGTGTTACTGCAAAATTTTATAGAAACCAAACCGGTTGAGAACTGAAATTTCTCTTGTCTGTCGTAGTTAAATGTAAATCACATTTACTTAATGGTAGTATTTTGCGATTTTCAATACATCAAAAAATATTAAAGTACTTTTAGCTTATTTTTTTGTTAATGCAGGATAATAGTCCATAAATCGTTCTTAAATAATTTAGGCTCTTCAATACGGCGTTCTCAACAATTTCCAAGCGCGAGTCCTTGAATTTGTACCGCTATAATCATAAAGATTCAAATATTAAAAAGATTACATTTCAATTAATGGAAATCTATCTACAAATTACTCTAGTTAGGAAATAGGTTTACAGTAAAAATCGTACAAGTGATTGGCTCTAAACTTGCCCGCGAAGTATTTCTTGAGTGTTTTATGTGATAAAATTTTTATCTGCTACGCTGACAACTTCGATTTCAGAAAACTGTAAATCGCGAGAAAATAAGATACCTACTTTTGAGTTCTTTTAGAAAATGATAGACCCGAACCCAGGTGTTGAGGAGCTATCACGGAAATATTATTTCAACAGCATTATCTATCGATTTTTCAGTAGTATTCGGAAGGCCCCAGGCAAAAATGGTAGAAAAGCGATAAGTTATGGGCCATTAAAATGCAGAACGCTCAACGACTGAGATAACTTCATAGAATGAAATAACTTTCAGAGGTTATAATTTGCTAGCAACCGTATATTTACCTCGTGTAGACAAAACTGGGAAATGGATAACTAATGCTCGACCCAATTCCATTTTAATGATAAATCATTGTACTCCTTGCCTATTGACTCAAATACCACACCCATGTATACGAACTCAATATTTTAGGTTAAAAACTGTTGTTTCATCTTAATTTTTATGATTTATCTCAATAAAAAAAGATAATGTATTAGGTTATGAATTCTATGAAAAGGAAACTGTATTTTTAACCTTGTATTAATAACCAACGTAGTACTTTAAGTATAGGAAATTCCTCGACATTTCTGAAATTTATCTCCAAAAGTCTATGCATGAAAATATCAAATAGTCACTCTATTTTGGACGTATGATGTACATGACACAATTCATCGAAATTCTTCATCGAATAATTATCTCGAAGATGACATGATAGCAGTGAGTAAGATCAATAGACTTGGGTAACAACTAAAAAGATAATTTGAGAAATAATAACCAAAATCATAGCGAAAATAGAAGGAAGAATTTATGAATAAATTCACATACGTAACTGTCATTTTGTAACTGCGAATGCACAGTTGTAGAGCCATAAGAAATAATGGGAATATATTTAGGCCAAATTAGTCCATTCAATTCAAGTGATATGGCCTTAATGATGTAGAAGTCCATCACAGCAAAGCGTTTGGTTCAGTAATTCGTTTAGTATTATATAATTTATAATGATAATAATACCGCTTACAAATAGGACTATTCCCCTCCAATGCAGATAAACTTATTATTTTCCCTTACATTATTTTTATCAATTAAAATTAGAAGCAAGAAATAATGAAGATATCATAAGTCATCTACAGAGAAATACGATACCTTGATTATTTGTTGTTTCCGATTTTAGTAGGTCTAAATAATATAAGGGAAAACTCTTGCTCCTGCTATTTGTCATGAAAGAGAAAATTCCTATTGGTACGCGTTATCATTATCCTTAAATATTATATAAAAATTAAACGAATTATTAAACCGAACTCTGCGGTAACTTTGTGATAAGACTCCGTGAGAGAGGGGAAAAAAGGCAAACTTATTTCGTACCGCACCATGTAACGTCTCACATAAGAGGAAACTAAATTTTGAAACCGCTGTCGTTTAATATAAAACTGGGTGACATAGCAAGGGTTATTCCCTTCTCCCTTCATATTATTTACACCCTATTGAGCAACAAAAATATATATTATAAATATTAATGATAAAATAAATATAATAATTTACTAATGTCAAATTCTAGTGTTATGCTTCTGAAAACCCTGAAATCCAGACCCTCCTATTCTATCGCTTGAATGATTTTCAGAGAGCGGTTAAAATCTGAGCTCATAATCACTTAAGGATTCAGAAAGGAGTGTTACCAAATCATACTTGAAACCAAAAGCGTCAAAGCACAAGTTCCAGTTAATGTCTTTCTAATGAACAAAGCATCTTCAACTGCGTACTTTGTCCAAAGTGGAGAAAATTTACACCCATTATGAAATGAATGGCGTCTTTATTACGGAAGAAAGTGAGACTAACTAATTTCCTCTTCCATTTAATCTAATGCTAATATAAAAATGTTATATCATTAAGTACAAATAAATTTATAGGAAATATGATACATTTAGATAAAGATAATGAAACTAGATAATCTTATCATGACCAAATAGATAGATAAATTTAGAAATAACGAGCTCTCGGATAACATACAGTGCATATCAAATTCGTATCGTATAACATAAACCATAATTATAGTACTTAGCTTCTGTGAAAGGTCAAGTAATTTAAGGTCAAGTAAGCAAATTAAAATTGAAAACAACAATTTAATACATTTGTGATGATAAAATAATTGGCAATGATACTTTTAACAGTCAACATGATTCACTAAGAGACAATAACTGATAGTTCAAACATAAAATATCACAGGCAACTACAAAAAGATGATAAATGTAAATTACACAATATCCTTCATTTCAGAATACAAAAGATAACTTTGATAAGGTAAAGACAAGAGCCGTTAAAATGAAAAAGAAGAAGAAAGAAAGAAAAAAGTTAAAAGCAATAGAAATCAATGGAAACATAAATTATGAGAAAAGCAATCTTGAGAACATAAAAAGTAGATAGTTATACAGATCTGATTTCGGACAGTATCATTCTAATATTGAAAATTACTGATGGGACTAATAAAGAAAATTGGAGAACGTCATATGTGGATGTTTTCGAGCTACTTCAGCAATCCCTCATATTCTTATCTGGAGAAACGCTTTGATAACTTTATTGGCTGTGGAAGATTTTTGCCCCAATATCATGTTACTTCTTGCGATACCGCTCCATCATTCATCCCTCATGCATACAATCCATCAACCTTCGATCGATTTCGCAAACGAACATTCTCTCAAATTCTCCATTTATTTACAGCGTTTCCGGCAAACATTACAATTTTTCTCCATGACAATTAATGGTTACTTTCTCGTATCGCCCCCTCTTTATCCCTCGGGAGAATTTCGACATCAACCCACCTCTGCTGCGAGAGATAAAGAAGTTTGGCAAAAAAGGGAAACCTCTTTACCTTATCACGAAACACGGGAGAAGGAAAAAAAAACAAGAGCTTCTTCCCTATCGTCCCAAAGAGGCTTTGAGGAAAACTTTTCGAATTTCACAGACGTCGACGGCTGAGACGCGTGATTGATGAATACTCGCGAGCACGGTGTAATATGACGCATTCTTATCGCATTGCGAGAGATACATCCATTCGTCAAAGAGGATTCCTCGAAGAAAAGTTCAGTGGTTAGAGAGATAAAACAGGGGATGAGAAAAACACGCGAAATTGGCGATCGATGTCTCCCGAGCTCGTCAATTACCGCAGCGCTCCACGAAGAAGTGATTTTCCCTCTTCTTTTCAAACGGGAATGGCAGTGAAAGCGTTTTGCGAATCGCTATCCCCCTGGGAAACAAAAAAAAGAGCGAAAGCGAAGCCCCCAAGGCAGAGCTGTCTCCTTCATTATCGAAAGTTCAACGAGAGAGTAAAGGTCGGTCTGGTTTTGAAAGAGATAAGGAGAAGCCCTATGTAATTAGCTTTAAAACTCACTGGCTCCTGCGAATTTTACGCGGAATACCAATATGGAGAATTATATGCGTTATTATTCGATTATGCAAATATCCTGTTTAAAACTAATTTGCGCTCCGTGCGTTGGCTCCGTGATTTAGGGAAGGGTATAATGAGGCAATTAAGGCGCTAAGCTTGTTTTGACATTTAAATTAATTCGTCGACTGTTTACCGCCCCTGACGTATTTATTGCTTTTGGGAATTACGATAAGGCGCTATGGGTTCGAACGGAGCAAAGCGCCGGAATCCTGCATAAGCTCGGTTTCGCGACAAGTGCCGATAGAGCGAGCTGTTTCCCAAATGAGCGCTTTGACTATCAAAGGAAGCACGTGCAGATATTTTGATTCTGCCGAAAGTTGGGCGTATTGTCAGATTAAAGAAAAAATTCTATCTTCGCCAAGAACTTTTGTGTTAAAAAAAACAGTGTATTCCACGTGCTGAGGTTTTCGAAGAAAACACGTCAATCAGCATCAGAGAAAAAAGATTTCGTATGGATCAACCGAATTCATTCATTTTACAAGATAATGAAAAAGGGCTTCTAATAACATGTTTGGAAATTTTTTATCCACAAGCAACGACATAGATAACACCGAGGCAGCCAAAGTTTAAACTTCCTTGAGAAAATGAAAAACTCGTGTGAATATTGCACTATTAAGTTTATTGAGACACAATGAAGTTGGGAAACATTAATTTCGGCCTCTATCGTTTCTAAATGTGCTCAAACACTTCCAATTTCTTGCATTATACTCCAGAAAATTAGGATATTTGCATAATCGAATAATAACGCATATAATTCTGCATATTGGTTTTCCGCGAAAATTCGCAGGAGTCAATGTTTTAAAGCTAATTACATATGGCTTCTCCTTAATTATAATACGGAAAATCGCTAGCTACCTACGTAATCATTATGAAATTGCTCTTTGAGATTGCTACACATACGTGTTGTGTCGTATTTTCAATTTTTTTAATGATCTATGAAACTATGATTATACTATTTAGCGTGGTACTAGTTTTATTCCGCGATAGGTATTACCCCAACAACTGAGGTAGTAATAATACCAAAACGAGAAAGTAAGCTGGTGTGTAAATTTTTCGTTGACTCTGTAGTGATTAGCATCATAATATTAGAATACCAAACCTTAATAATACCATCTTGTCGTTCGAAAAAAGAACATATTAAGGGTTTCTGAAGGGTAAATACGAAGATGCCTCAAGGGTATTATTATATATTCATCATCTTTTGTTTTAATAATCTAACCGTAGGTATATAATTTGATATATAAGATAGAATCTTATTGAAATTCATGTCTTGTCGAAGTTACAACATAGAAGATAATCGACTAATAAAAACCCTTCAACTCTCAAAAATTGGCGCTTTTCTCTACTTAATCATTATTAGATTAGGATAACACAATGCAATGCTAAGTTTTTAACACTTTAGTACCCCCTGCATATAAAATTTCCCCCTCTCTAACGATCGCAAGCCAAGACAACTTTCTGCAGCTGCCACATTTGTTCCCACGCGCCATCTTTACAATTCGCAAGGAAGCCGCTCTCCTTAATTAACATCCTAAGTATTAGCGTAATATAGCCTCGTTAGGTCTTCGGCATTTCTTCTCAAACCCCCTCCTTCGGAAGGCGGGTATCCTAATCTGCTTCGTATCTCATTGCGCCGACGAACTGGAAGACGTTTAAAAACACCGCCGGGAAAGGGCTGATATTTCCCCCAAGGATACTTTTTTTGCTCCCTTCCTCATCCTCAAATATCCTCTTTGTAGCGCACCTCCATCTGTGCGCCCCTCATCTTACTTCTGCAGCCATTTCGTCCTCCCTCATTCGAATCTCCTTGCTATCAGCGAACCCTTTGTTTGTACAGCCGCGTTCTCACGACTCCCCCATTTCGGAATAAGACGAGTCGGGGGAAGAAAGGGACGGAATATGAGTGAGAGGAGGGATGGCTCATTGTCCGCGAGAGTCACCGGAAGTATTAGGTGCGTATAATTAACGTCTCTCCTTCGCTACACTGGTGCCCAAACCGTAAAGCCGGGAGAGGCCTTTTGGGAAACTCCCGGACATGGATTTCGGTTATAGAAGTACCGAAGGAAAAGGGAATGCTATAGAAGCCACCTGGTGGAGAGGGGAGAAGTATTTTAACTGCGGTTACTGCTGTTTATCAAGCAATTCAAAAACAAAGATGCTGGAAGTATTATTGCCTTTGTTATTCATGAATGGGAGCCCCTAAGTAGAAGCGAGAAATGACGAGTTGAAATGATAGTTTGCCTTTTTGGGAATAGTGATCGCTGGACGAACGAAGCTAAGTCGTTATAGAATTGAATTTCGAAACCTATTTCTAGGCGTTTTTATACATGTTGTTTCATCGAGGTGCGTTCATCCATAGACCTATCGCCCAAGGAGAGTTTACTGCAGGGAATTCTCGCCATTTTTTCTACGGATAGCATTTAATGAAGGGTTCGTTGTGTCTATTCCGGAATAATATTTGGAAAAACTCCCGATTTTAGCCATTTTCGGCATTCAATTTCAAACCGTTCAGGTAATGAGCTATTTCTTGACCTAAAATCAGTCACATGATTAGCATGTGTGTGGATATTAATTAAGAAATTTTTTGCAGAATTCAAAGAGTAGAGGCTAAATTAATGTCGTTAATCAGCATCAATCCTAATCAGCAGCTTTCATATAATCAAATCCTTGAAAAGAGCCTAAGGTAGAATTTAATTAAAAGCATATTTTCCTCTATCCTGTGTTAAAGATTAATTGAAAAACATTCCATTCATCAAGGTATGGTAACACGGAAAGAAAAATCTATCAAGTTATCATGCAGCTCATTTTTGAAGATGAAATGCCCAATCCATTCTTAAATATATAATATCTCACTCATTTTATAACAAACTAATAATAAATATGAGAATGGACGGAAAAAGTAGAAATAAAATAAGCTTTTATGTATTTTCCAGTTATATCTACTAATGCTCAACAACTTTCAGTACAGCTAGACCATCATCACGTCCTGATGATAGCCGAACTGTGCCGAAAGCAGTAGTATAAAAACATCTGGAAAATACGTCAAGGTTTCTTTAATACTCTCTTTTCCTTGTCATGGAATTACAGACGGTTAAGGCTTCCACAGTAGATTTTATTATTTAAAGAAGGATTCACTTAATACGGATTTTTCTGCCGTAAGCAAAATCTCATTTTCAATAACATTGCGGAATCATACACCATATTGCGCCTTATAAAAGCTCATATGGATTTAAACAGGCTGCTTCTCCCTCTTTTACTAAGCACGAGTTCGGAATTGGTCATAGGAAGAGGCGATCGGAATAGATGCTGCTTGAAATGCGTGCATTGGATGCGACGGTATGGCTTTCACAAAGAAGGGAAGAATGGTAATGCTCTTCTGACGTACCGAATTGAACTCTTATGACTTGATGGGGAATTCGCGAAGGAAAGAGAGCCATTCCTACGGAATTTAGTATGCAGTCTGCATCGATAATTTTGAGAGATAAGGAAGGAGCCCCACCGGTAACGATGCGGTTCATTCCGTAAAGGATTCTCTCGAGAATACGCGTGATGGAGGATATCCAAAGATGAGCTAACAGAAAATAGGGAGCTTAAGTCTTGGAAATTTAATAAACAAATGCCTAAATCCAAGGCACTTAGTTTCATTCAAATTGTTTTACAACAGGTCGATTGGCGTTTTCGCATATTTTCATGTTAAATAATTTAAATTTTGTAAAAATTCTATGCACTTGGGCGTGTGTTTGGAATGAAAGATGAGTATTTTTCCTATTTCCTTTTACTTCAGATGAAAATTCTCTCAAATACAATTTGTTTGATACGAGTTCTGTTAACACGTAATACGCGTTTATCAAGAGTAATCATGAACGTTTTTGCATATTACGAACAAAATTCCCTCGTTCATACGAATTCATACCCAATTATTATCCAATAATAGGATGTATAACGGTTTTAAATATCCGTTTAACATGATTTCTTTTTTTCACTATATTATTTCAGAACGTAGCTCTCGTTTTATGTAGGAAAAACCAAAATAGCAGGTATCAGACGTACGTAATCTCTTTAGCTGACATTCAAAATTCTCAAAGAGCATTCTCGTACCCCATTTTTGAATCTAGTTTAGTATTGGACTCTATACACTCTTAAAATAAAAACCATATAAACGATGTAAAAAATATTGTATGCAATAACGATAGCTAATGATTATATATTAACTGATGTTATGTCAATTTTTCGCGTAATGATTTTAATCAGAAAACGCAGGACTTCGAAAGTAAAACATTCAGATATTACTACTTTTTTAAATCATGCTATATTTTTCAAGTCTACTGTATATTCCATTAATATTAGACAAATCTGAGGATGATTAAATATGTTAGATAACAGGCATACCTTGTTTGCTTTCTATAGCCATACCTATAAAACGAAATTTACGAGGTTAAACAAAGTGCAGTGCATACACTCGTATAAATAGGCGCTGTTTGATCGAACGTTAATCAAGCTCAGCGATTTAAATCAACCGTTTAACTATTAAACAATCGAAGACCTAACTTTTAATCACCATATGAAAATGCTGCTAATTAATGTTTGTGATTCCTTACAAAGGAAAACATAGAGAGATTTGATATTTCAGTATCAAAAAAATTCCTTTGTTGGGATTGCTTATTAAAAATAGATATCAATCTGATGCTTGAATGATGAAATAACGAATACCCACATAGCAAATAATTGTTTAATTTTTAAGTTTAATTTAATTCTATATTAGATTGTTTCAGCAACTATTTTATAATTTATTTTTATCAAAAAATCTTGCACCTTCTCATTTCCTTCTCAATCATTCAGAGAACGTGGCACTTTGTTAAGGATCATTGTTAAGGAATTCTACCCTGGGATCTTTAAATCGTTACCTTTAAGTAAAATCTTTATTTTGTAATAAAATATGCTAAATATTTAACAAATTTTTATGAATAGAAACGAGGTGATATATTAGGGCGAGAGCAAAATAAAATAAGATTCATCATATAAAAACAGCTACAGAATTAGTCAAAATGAAGTCAAAATAAAGTTTCAGGAAATGAAAATAATGTAGAAGTCTTAAATCCATCTCGTTAGGAAAGATGTCATCTGAAGACTTGGTTTTTTTGAGGTATATGATAAAAATGAAGGCAACTAAAACTAAAGACACATTACTTTCTGAAGATCGAGCGCCTTGAAATAACCATCACCTTCACCGTGAATGATAAGCTATGGAAAGGGTGTATTATGATTATGTTCATTCCTTGGAAAAATATAGTTACTTAGAAACAAGCAAATTATTACAAATAATTTGAGCTCTTATAACATTCATTCAACTTTGCTATGGGTTTTTATTTCTGTCGGTAACTACTATACGAAATAATTATTTTTATTGTAAATATTCAGATTATTTTAAAATTAATCTTTAAATTAATTTTGTATACGACATCAAAAAATATATCTTACCGTAAGGTTTAGAAGAATGATTTTGCCGAAGTTGTGAAGACAAAGGATTCAGGTATAACCTATAATTGAGTTCCTTCAAATTTCCTGGGATTGTGAAATAAACGTACCAATGATGTTCTGCTGCAGTTTCGTTCTAAATTAAAAGTCAGAATTTAGAAGCTACTAAATTAAGGCCGCTCCATTGATATTACATTAGAAAGCCAGATAGCACGTGCGGCGAGATTAAAATCTAGTTTGGATTTATTTGTGAATAAGGATATTGAGGAAGCTAAGAATTCTGAGAACCGTTGAATTGGAATTAGGATATCGCTTTTCAGAATTTGCATGATTAGAATATACAGTGATGGCTGTATCTGAGCATGGAACTGGATTACAAGGATTGAGAAGTATGAAAGCAGTTCGTCAGGATGGAATCGGCCATTCATCACCGAGGCCAGGGAAAGCAGGTGTGTGTGGTTGTATAGGATATGTTGAGCGGAAATCCCAAAAGACTGTATTGCGTCCACCGGAAAAAAGAGAATGAAAGACTGCGGATGGAGTTAAATCCATGAGGTTCTATGAGAGCTCGCTATTTCAAGAGGAGCTAAATTCATGGAATGAGTTAACGATAAAAAGAAGGCTGAGGATATCATAAAAGACACGTGCGAGCGTAAAAGCTTCGGCTCTAGTTGTAGCCGCAAGTGCCGTTAAAAGTATTCGCCACATTTTTTTACGGATATGTTATATGATCTACTTCCTGTAACTTTGGAAATTGAAGCCAGAAAATAGATCGTGAATATATATGGCAGATAAGGCAGAAATACATGTTTAAGTTAGCTAGGAAATGAGCCCCAAGCCAAATCACTTTTTTCCTGTTTTTGTTAACACTTTTAAAATTTGCCGTTGTAAACAAGTTATAGGTACTAGGTAAAGTAAAAGCCCACTCTGGTTTACCATCGTTTAAAATAGTGTCTTATAATGTTAGTATATACGTATGAAATTTGCATGTAAACTACCATTATCGGCTTCAAAGTTCGTTAATTTACAATGTAAATAAACGAATTTTTAGTCTTTGTATTAAATTTATGTATTTTTGGAATAAAGAAAAGTATACCATAATAGAAAATTTGTATGCGTAGCAGTTTATTTTATTCGCGGTAAAAATTTACATAAATCGAGCCTCCTTCGTCCATTTGTGAATGTTTACTTTATATATAAAAGTAAATTGCTCTTTTAAATATATATTGGGGATCATTTTATGGATAATGGGATAGAATAGATAATGGAAATTATAGGTCTGTTTACCATAGCTATAAATATCAAACAAAATTTACAGAACTAAACTAACTTCAGTTCATAAATTCCCATAAATATGCATTGTTTTTATCGAATGTTTATCAAGCTCAGTCGTTTAAATCAACAGATGACCGATTAAAACTATCAAAGGCCCGACATTTAATTGCTATGTAAAAATGGTGCAAATTAATGCTTGTGATTGCTCGCAAAGGCATGCATAAAGAGATTTAAGTTTAGCGCAATAAATTAAGGAAAATATTGGAACAGGCGCTCGTGCATTCGTTGCATAAAGTATGAGAGAGTAATTAATGGGCATGATTACGTCATTTTGATCACGATAGGGATAGAAAATTTCGGAAAATAACTAAAGGAGAGTTTTTTTACAGCTAAAGAATATATGAAAGAATCCTATCATTGATTAAAAAGAGAATTCTTGTTCCCAAAATATGTATCAATTTTAATTTAAATTCAGTAGAATGGCTTATTTTTCCGTATTCTTTATACTTGGGAGTTATCAAAAACATAGATACTATTTTGAATATGAATCGTGAAATGTATTTATAGCAAAATTGAATACTTTGGCTATCGGTTTGTTTATTCTGATTATCATATCATGATTCCGATAAAGATTCTGATCATGATTCCTATTCCGATTATGATGAAGATCATGATTCCGATTATGATCCTAATTATGATTCTGGTTCTGGTTATGATTATGCCGTCAATAATCGACTAGCTCTTTTCCGCCTCACCTTCTAACGCACTCTCCTACTGACCCACTCACAAATCACAATTTGTAACCTCCGCGTTTTTCTCTCAGTACACGTATGTGCGATGGTTAGACTTCGCATGCGGCCCAATTTCTTCCAGCGCGAAACGGAGCGCAATGCTTTGTAATAAAGTGTCAGCCGAATTTAAGTTTATTCCTCTCTGAACTTAAACATTTAACAAAACAGACGAACCGAGTAGGAAGATGAATTATTAATGTGCAAGCGTATACTGAGAACTGCTTTCGTTATCTTATAACCTCAACTCAAGTTGAAACTCAGCATCATCGTGGATATACCTATATTTTAAATTCGAACAATGGCTTTATTGAAAAGCAAATATGCTCCAAAAAATACTTCAATGACTGATCTGTCTTCATTCAAGAAAATCGGTTGCTTTTAATCATTCATTTCGGATTATATTTACTTGACATACTGCGAAAATGAAGTTTCAGGTAAAAAAAATAGAAAAGCTTAAAATTTCGCTTAAATATACTTGCAATAAAAATAATTATTTGCATGATACATATGCAACTTAGTTATGATGATTGGTATAAGATATAACCTAAGATTATTAATTCTATCAATTAATTGGTTCTTAATAATATTATAATCAATTAATTCTCATTTTCGAAAGAACACTGCTATGACATATACGTTTTATTTAACGCTTTACTTATTTAGAAAAAGAAGCTATTTATACTCATCATAAATACCAATATTCATAAAAGCGCAGTTATAAATAGGAAATGAAAGATGAGAGGCATTATTTACCGTTAGAACGTTACCTCATCGCAACATTTCCCTCTGGAAGGCTGTTTCTTATCATAAAAAAGTCGCGTACTCGGAAACATCAGACTACTACTACGGCCAGTTAATGTCACGAATAAAATATTGAAAATCATTTTTCATTGTATTATTTTAATATTAATCGTTAAGTTTAAGAGTGTTGATTAACAACTAGATATTCGAATAAAATTAAAGGCTTGACCTCGATTTCTTTGAGTATGAGTATTATAATGGAGTTTATTCACATTATCCCTAGTTTCTAAGTCACTAAGTCCAAACATTGCGCGTAAGAGGCCGTCAAATGCACACTTGTGATCCCTCTAAACAGGATAAGGACGTGCGGCTGACACATTCGCAAAATCCAGCTCCTATCAAAACCTGCTTTTCGTTAACCTTAAAAATTGACGTCAGCAGATATTTTAAATGAGCAAAAATTTACTCTGCCAAGCATTGAACGATTATAATGTTATGTAGACTGAGTTTCCTCATCTTAAATTTTTCAAACTTTTCTCAGTCTAGGATTTTTGTGATTATTACATGAATATATCTAAAATGAATTACATGTACATTTCGATAAAAGTCAATCGAAATCCGGCCGGATTCGTATGAATTTTTCGAGAGAATTATTTTCCATTATAACATTTACATATACTTCTTGCATGAAAAAATAACATTTCATATCATTTTTAGAGCACGATATATTTATTTAATATAATATCTAACACGCATAGAAACAATTGATATTTTGGTGTTGTACTAGAAGGATGTTAGCCCTTGCAAACTTTTTTCCTATCAATGTATGTACTTTCTAATAAGCTTTTTAGGTTCAAGAACTAAAACTTCGTGCAAGAGAGCTTAAAGCAATCAATATTACTATAGTAGTGTGAGGGAAACAGCTTAAGGATAATGAATGGATGTTAACAAAATATATAAGAGTTATTGTATTAGTAACTAACAAGAAATAACTAATCGTTAATTACTGAAAATCGTTAAATCATGTTATTAAAACTGATTGATGAATAAATTATATAATTCCAATATAGTAATCATGTGATTACACTTATTTGATGGCAAATAAATTATGCTTGAATGCACAATGGACACAGTTTTCGTGTATTACGTTCTCTAAATATGCTTAAATGTGCTGCTTTTATCTAGCTGGGTTTTACGCTTATTTAAATAAAACAAATTCAAAACTGGGATAAATTACACTGGAGAAAACCACTGGAGGAAAAAGTAACCAACCGATAAATTACTTCCATGATAAAATAAAATTGAAATCAGTGCGTTTATGCCCAAGGAAACGCCTCTTTAGTACCCGTTTAACCCGAAATACATAGGTTTCGCGGCATGTTTATCTGTCTCCAAACCCTTCCTCTTAAGACCCTCGACTTCTCGACGTCCTTTCCACTCCCTGCCGCACCCTGGAAAAGCAACCCTAAGTCAGCAAGCCCACGCTACTTCACGTCTGCCTCTCCCACTGCGCCGTGATTAAATTCCTTCGGACAATAGTCCTTCTCCTCGCCAAATACTACTTCTTATCAGAGAGGACGCGTCTTCCGCCTCAGCTGGATCTCACCCCAGAGTAGGGGCTTAAGGAGGCCCAGTTACGCAAGAGGGACTGCAGTCTCACCCAAGGAAAATGGCGTGGTTAGGACGTAAAGGAATTCATTCTTCTCCTCCACACCCATACGGCTTGATCCATGTTTCCGTCCCGGTATTACATGCATGAATTGCGAGAGAGATACCGCAAGGTTATTGTCAGCTTGGCTAAGACTAGGAATAACGCGGATATGTATGTTGGCAAGAGACTACGTTCCGTGTAAGATGAAACCCTTTAATTATTATTATTCTTCGAGCATCGTTTCACGTATTATTATTAACAGATTATAAACTGCGGATAAGTACTTTACTAAGCGGAAGTTATAAGCTTATCAAATCCTATATCTGTGCTATTTTAGTAAAATTTGCTTCCATTATTATTTCATGCAATCATGTGCATTTACTTTAAATTTTACTTTTAAATTTTAAATTTGTTGAACTCTTCGTTTGTTGTTTTAAAAAGAAAAATTATCACCTAATTAAATTATCACCTTGCATATACGAGTATAACCGAGATAGCTGCTGCGTCCTAAACTTTACTTGAAAGAGAGATTCAGAGTGAGAAAACAGTAGCGGCATTACAGTATTATTAACAGTAGTGTGTTCAGAAGAGTTTATCAACAGAAGTGTTTCGACGGTCGAGGTAATTTGTCTAGTGAGCTTCCAGCGGTAATCGAACTCGGGACCGTTTTCGCCAAAGTCCAAAAAAAATACAGACGATAATATTAAGACGAAAGAAACAAAAATTGTCATCGCAATAATTCCAGATATATTTTCTATTACAATATTAAGATTAGATTAGTTTAAAACTCAGAAAAGTTACTATATATTCTACAAGGGGTCGTAACACCTAAGCATAAAAAAATACACAATTATTTATATAAATATCTTAGTATGGTATTAGTATAAATATCTTGTATAACATAAATATTCTACTATCCCATCCTTAATTTTGCAAAAGAGCATATGGAGTACGGGAGAAAATGAACATACGTCTCCAAATGAAAAGCGTTATATATTTCACGTAATAAACATAAATCCGAATGAAATGAGAACATCTTCTAAGGAGGTCACAGTTGTCTACTTTGGCTCAAATAATTCGTCGTAAGCTCCTTACAACGTTCTCATCTTCTGAAAGATATTTACATGCGCATATGATGTCAAGCCTATCATTCATAGAACAAAATCCCCTGAAAATGGCATCTACTATTTTATCGTAAATATTTTCCATGGGGAAAATTACCTTCCGGTATACTTTCATGACGTAGAAAACTCTTATAAATGCAAAGGGCAATCTACAAAAAATACAAGAGAAAAGAAAAGTAATAAAATACAAGAAAAGAGAACATTTCAGTAATCTTTAGGAAATTAATTTCCCTGTATATCTATAATGTAAGTCTCATTATGTAAATATCGGATAAAATTAACATAGTTTAACTGGATCTCATAAGCCCTAGGCTAAACAATAGGATTTTGAGCATATCATGTGTCTTACAGATCGATATAGATGTGAAATGATTTTATAAAAGAAAATCGTTGAACTTCTTCCACAAAAAAAATTTTTATTCAATAAAACATGAACAGGTTTAGATGAGTAGAAATCATTGAAGGTGATGTGACCTGATGATAAGGAATAAAGATAGGCTATTGTGGAAAAAGTACAACGCTTCTCTTCATTCTATGTGATGGATTTCCACAATACCTAGCCTCTTACTGTGAATTTTAGTCCTAATAATGCTCTGTTTCCCGCGACGAAATTGTCCACTTCGAAATTCTGAAATATATTACATTTAAATCGACGATTTCCACGAAAGCCTCGAAAATATTGTAATTAAAATATTTGTTGTATACATTGTGTTATTTGATATAGGAAGCTATTTAAGTTTTCATATGGACTTTATGGACTTTATTATAGAATAAATAGCTTAATAAATTGTTTCCGTCATCGTTTATCTTCTATTCCTTAAAGAGATAGTTTTCTGCTGAGCTTCTTTCGAAACGAATTTTTTGCAAATACTGGAAATGTCTCCGTGGATTTCTTTTGCTCAAGTTTTGATAGCTCTTAAACTGCGCAGTATTGAATAAGTGTGGCATAAATATTTACTGGGATTAGCAACCTCCTCCACCGTTATTTTCGAGTACCGAAATCGCTACTATAACCAGATCTACAAAAGAGATCCTCCGCTTCGTGGACTCCTCTGATGTTGTTTATCAAAGCCATTTACGCTTGTGAATACTATTCCGGCGCGTAAATAAAATACAACGAAAATTACTGCAACTATAAAATCCTGACCTTCACGTTTTCTGTGTAAACTAAAGCGCAAAGTCGTTACCGTTGCCGAAGGAAATATAGAGCCTCTTAATGTTCATGCTGTAGTGATTTTTGAGGATGCAAATCAACGCACTGGACTATCGAGTTGAGCGCGAATCCAACTGCCTTTGCATCACAGATGGAGAGACCGAAAAGAATCAACGACTGTGCGCTCATTGTTTTTATTTCTTTATTTTATCATTTCTTTTTTCTATTTGCTTCTCTGGAAACATACCTATGATTAAAAAACGACTAAGTTACCTGCATGTTATTTTCTTCGGAGGATATAAGTAGTTTGACAGGGTAAGAATATTCCGTTCACTTTAACTCGTTAAATATCTAATATTGTGAGAAGTGAATTTCACTACTCTCACCATTATGCTTTTAATATATATGTTGCTTAGTTTCCTATGAGAAAATTTCTTTCTGAAAATTCATTATCTCAATGTTTTTGGATCATCATCCCCTCCAACTATATTTACTACAGCTTTAGGGAGGAAATGAGGTTAAAAGATGGAGCGATACAGTTTGTCCTTGTTTTCCCCAAACTACCTGAATACATTGAGCAGAAAAGGTCTATACAAGTGTAGAATAATGAATATTAATATTCATTGAACTACAACATTATAATACATAATCACATCATTTGATAGCTGGGGCTGACGAAGAAGAATGCCATAATTCTTTCGACATTTTTATACCCCAATAGCTTTATATCTACAAAAATTTCAACAAGACTGAGAGAAAAGTATGCGAAAGATATATTTTTATTTCTCCTGTACCAAAAGACAAATGAAAAATATTCTCTACGAAAAGACACAATAGAGAAAAGAAATATTTCCACCAGAAGATATTCGAGCCATAAAATGTATTTGAGAGAGTTTAAGATTTCAGCAAGCTTTTTCTATTCCATTCGAAAGGAATAACCCCCTTAAAATTTAATGGAATATTTTTTCGGATCGGCCTACATCTCTAGGCTTCGAGAATACTTCGGAGTTTTGTAGTAGAGTTAGCAAGTGAATGAGACCGAAGTTATTTTATCGCACGTATAAAAGGGGCATTCGCAGGAGTTATTTAACTTTTAATGGAAAGTTTTGTGTTGGAGGAAATACTGTGACTCATTCAAAATAAATCCATATAACATTAAAAAGTAGCAAAGGCTTACTAAAATTATTTATGATCCTATTGATAACCGTATATGCATAGAAAGCTATCAATAAAATATGGTTTTAGTAGCTTTTATGGCTAAAGCTTTATTCCAGTCACAAACTTCACACCTTTATTCCAACACTGACAACTATTTTTTAATGTTTCCCGAACACCTCGATAGTTCTTTTCGATTTACGACTAGTTGCCATATGTTAGGAACTCTTTCGTCTAGTTGACCAACCACTCCTAAAATCGGAACTGAATTCCGTTCTAAATATACTGTGCCTCTAATAAAAAGGTTTTGGAATGAACTATCTAACGCAAAAATTTGTATTTTACCATCAAGGCAAAATTTACGACTTCCATTCTACCTTACTTAAATAAAATTTGATAAATTCTTAACTATTAACTTATCAATTATTTTGAGCATGTAAAAGAGATCATCCGGTGAGAAAATGTGGTAAATTCTTATTTTAAAATTATAATCTTCTTGTAGTTTTGCAGCTTATTGACAAATTTTAAATATATCTCGATATTAGAGCTTACCACTGATGGTTATAATATTAACAGAGTCACTAGTCCATCAGCCATCAAAAAAGTTTACGAAACCCATTGCGCATTTCGATGCAACCCAAACATCTATCAGTTACTCTTGGTCCCCTGATGATGATGCTTGAGTTGAATCGAAATGCGCATTGGGTTTCGTAAACTATTTTTGATGGCTGAAGGATTAGTGACTCTGTTAATATCTTGATATGATTGAAATTAATATTTTCTCTATTTGTTATGGATTTACATAAACAAATCCTTGATAGTCTAAAAATGCTTAAGAATTCACACAATACTTAATAATTGTTTTCCTATTAACCACTTTCATAAGTAATATATTTCACTTTAGGAGTTTCAAAAAGGAGAATGTTTAAGAAGTGGGTCCATCATAGATTCATATAAATACGGCACTCCTAAGCTTGAAGCCATCGAAAACAAACCAGACGACCATTACGTACATAACTAATAATGTAAATAACCCATTTTTTTATATTCTGATAAACTTCTTCCAAATGGTAGTAAATGGTATGACGGAAATACTTTTATAATCTCACAATTTGATCCCTGACATCCAACGAAAGAGTGCATAGATTTTCATGGTACTATGAATTATTACCATACTTTTTTGCTTTCTAGTAATAGTGAAAAATGTATCCCACATGATCGTGACCCCGCTGGCGAATTCGAATTCCAAGCTGTGCGTGATAGTGATTTGGCTATTTTGTTTGAAAAGGGATCCCATTCCGGGGCTCAAAAATAAATTTGAGTCATACGTATAACCCATAAATAATGCATAAAAACGTCATGAGTAAATAGAGCCGAATTCTCCGGTTATGAATAGCGTTCGATGGAAAATAAATGGAAAGGGTTTCCGCGGGATTAATAACGAATTCGCAATGCTTTCGCATAAAACATGACTGTATTGCGCTACACGAAAATGGGAATGATTTTTGATCACTGTTCACGAAATGAACTGAATATTATATTCATAGAGCCACCTAGTAATCAAAATATTTAACCTAGTTAAATAAAATTGGCCTTAAATTTTGCGGGTTTCATTAACCTTCATTCTCTGCGAAACAAAATAATTATTCAAAACCTTATGATATTGTATCCGGAATGCTTTATATTATTTTACAGAATTGTTAGAATTCTTCGCTATACAGTGTCGATCTTCTGCTTAAAAAACTGCTCTCAATAATGTCATTTTATTTAATCAGCTTAAAAGGAAAGAAAATGAAAATGAAATTAGTCAGCTACTAATAAGTATCTCAATCTATTATCATTGGCTCCAGCAGACGATGATTCTACGGCTTTTTTTATGAAAACATTTCAATGATATATATATATATATAAAATTAAATACTCATAAACACACATTTTGGAAACAACTAACAAGGAGATAAGAAGAGCAATTAGAGGCGATTTAAAAAGTAATTTATTATTGCGAAGGAATAATGAGAGCTAATTTTAAAAAAGAATTAAATTGGTAGAGAGAAATTTCTGTTAAAATATAAGAGAACTTAAATAAGACACGCAATTTTATTGAAAATTTTAAAATTACTTGAAAGCATTATCGAGGTACCAGGTTGCTAGTATGTGGATTGAAGTCCACAAAATATGTTTCATTGGAATTTCAAAGCTTATTTCGGTGATAAACGTAAATCCTGATCCTATCTAATGCAGGACGCTTTTTAAGAGACAGTTTTACCGCAGAGGAATATACTCCCTATTTTCTTTGGCCGAATCGTATGAGATAGAATCATGAATCAAGTGTATAAGTATCACGCAAGTGCAACCTTTTTAACAGCTTCGGATTTCGGAAATGCCTTTACTATTTTGAATCTGAAAACGCATGAAACATAGCCTTGATCGTCGTTCGAACGTTCCGCAACGTATTTTACTTCACAAGCAAACTGAGTTAATCCTCTTTCTTTCGGTAGCAAATGACGGCTCACGAGAGCATTCTCGAATTTGGTACTTCAGCAGGAATGGATAAAGCGATAAATATGTTCAAGCTAGTATTGAGGATACTATTGAGGGATGAATTAGTACTATAAATATAAATATTTTTGAGTCTTAGACTGTAAGTGACCAAACGAATTTGCAATATAAGGGTTTGCCACGGCTCCGCTTCCTGCTTCAAATCGCACCTATGATTTACTCGATGGAGTAATATTGTATGAATGCATCTCCCATTTAAGCAGCTTTGGAACTCGATGTATTACACCTTCTGTTTGTAAACTGCGCTTTTCTGTGGAATATACATCAGTTCTATTCTCGCCAGAAGTTGAACTTGGGATGACGTCATACTCATGGTATTCATATTCCGATCGCTAAACCTTAACGCCATATACTCAATTTTCCTAGTTTCTTTTTCCATAAAGATAGTTTTACCAAATACTCAGTCGCAAAATTTCAAACACGATGATCTAAAAGAGGAATTCTTCCCTCCCTAATAACATTGGCTTCTTAATGCCAACAATATTGGTGCACGTAGTTGCCACTTATAAAGAAAATAATTTTCACTCATCAATATGAATAAAACAATGCTTTGCTGGCATGATATTAATGTAGTATTCGGATAAAATTGAATCTTCATGCAACTTAAAGCAATGCTTCATTCCAGCACTCTCCCATTAAATAATAATAATAATTTTTCATATCACTAATAGGTATTTTACTAACATATGAAAATTTAAAAAAGCATGCTAGCGATATTAGGCATCCTGGAAGAGAAACCTTTTATAGGTATTGCCATCATTTCACTGCATATAGACATATATTTTTGGTAAATACATAAATAAAAGTGTCGGAAAATTCTTAAAGTAACAGAATACACATATTGAATATATGAGAAAACGAAAATTGAAAGTAAAAGATAATATATTTTCTTTAATTGAACTTCTATGTCCATAATGTCGTATAGTTATAACATGAATTATCTGCATGTGGTTATAAAACATGTAAATATCTTGGACATGGTTTCATATTTGAATGAAAATCAAAGCTTTTTATATTATATAAAATGCATATTATGAGCAATTCTTAGTAACCCAAGTTTATGTAATAAAAATAGGTAATCCACGATGCGTCAAAAGTAAATATTGTGTTTATGTATGTGTAATATTCCATCAAACTTTCACCGTTAAGCAAAACCAAAAGACAAACGCTAATGCCTCTGATTTACCCCACCAAATTCTCTACGAGAAGGTCTTAAAGGTTGAGGCGCGATTGGGACTGAACGGTGTAACCCTAAAAGCCTTCAGGCCGAAAGCGACCTTCTCCGGCATTCAATACGACCTTTTATTAAAGTTCAGACAAATTATTTTAATCATCCTCCACATTTATGGCTTTATGTGAAAGGAAAATGAAAAGTATTCACTTTCAGTTTAATTTGCGATTAGAGTCGTATTTCTACCTACAATTCAAACATCGCAATGTTTAAATTTAGGTAAAGAGAACTCAAATAAGGCCAGATAGAATCACATGCGGTCTTGTGACTAAAATCCCCCATCTTGCTCAATGCAATCGCATATTGAATAATGCTAGCGAAAAATCTCCACCTTTTTTACAGCGAAAATCATAAGATGGTGTAGGAGTATTTCCAGCACCCATATCTGAGTAATATTTTCCTCCCCCATTCATCCAATTCGTCTCATTCGATAGTAATAAAAATGCGGGATCTTCGCGCGAGTCCATTTGCTGGCGGTGCATATCGAGTTTCCCGTTATCTCATCTGTTTTCAATGGCATTTCCTTAATATTTTTTCAGTCATCCTCTTACTTTCTTAACTGAGAATCGTCTGTCGCCATTTCCCGTCCCTTGGATATCCCACGAGGTTTCTTTAACCATTTCCACATTTTTTGTCTGGTGTTAAGTACCTACTGCAGTCTCTGTACCATCGGCGCTTTCCAACTGCAGTGGGAGGGAAGAGATGGGGAGGGAAGCTGCATTAATGCTCTGTGCATGCCGTTAAAGTCCTCTTAAATGAGGTAAAGTCGCTTTTACAGGATTTCAATAGCAGTATCTCACTATATCGTAGTGCTATTGGTGGCGCATTGCTTACCCTCTTCAATGCTTGCGGGAAGGAGATTATCCAGCAGAATTGAAATGTTTGAGGCGGAGTTATTTTGCACCGACATCATTCAAGGAGTAATATCCCCCTCCTTAGATTTCGGAAGTAATTAAAGTTCTTGAATTGATGGGAGGTTCAATTTTTTTTACCGTGAATTGTTGCAAGTACTGAGGTACATTTTGCCTTTCGCCAAACTGTGATTTTGTTTATTTCAGCAAAGGAATTTTTCATTTTAATCCCTCGTGCTTATGTATTCTCAAGCTTTTAAAGCTTCGAAGAGCGTGAGATGATTCTCGGATGAAATAGGAAATTCAAATTCATTTTTACAGCCATAAATAAAGGTTTAAAGGATAACTAAGACCCTCTACAAAGTCCAAGCATAATAATTATTATTTCCCTATTAGTAATGCTGATATTCTGTTCCTTAAAATATGAAAATTTAGTTTCACATCTTCAGTTGTCAAGCGCTGGATCATAATCTGTCATCTTTCGCTGAATTGCTTAGCGTTCTCCGCACAGTGCTATACTTAAGGGTTTTGATTTAAAATAATACTTAAATAACGAAACTCCAATTCTGAATATTTGGAAATATCCATTTAATCACGTTAATTATAAAAGCAATTCCTTTAAGAAACTGCAAGAAGAAATTAAGTGGCTTACAAACAGACTCTTCGAAAAGCCTTCCGCGATTCTTGGTTTAAATACCTAGCCTCCTCCTCTTGATAATTCATATATTCTATATTATTTCCTTTATTAAACGGAAAAAAAAAATCTTGAAAGACTATCAACAACTCATTGCAAAGGTTCGTATACTTGTAAAAAATCGATATTCGAAGTCGTGACGATATAATTATTACTGCTGATAATTTTTCACAGAATTGTATCTAAAATTAAACTCTGATAAACTGAATCATAATACAATTTGTATAGTTTTGTGGTAGAGAGTCTATCCTTGTTCTTACCTTTAAAAACGTACCTCATACCTCACAACATCGGAGCCTACCTCGTTGACTTTAACATTCCCATTTCGTAACAGGCTATAATTCCTCGTGAAGTCGTCTTAAACAAAAGCCCCAATTTTACAAAGCTCCACGTAAAATTTCAGTTTTGCTTGCTTGGTATATAAAGAAAACAATTCCGGTGGATATAACCGTTAGGAAATCCTGGATCGCATGACCTGGCATGACATTACCGTCATTTCCCAGACATTGCAGAACTCGAAAAAGTATATTGGGAATTCGCATTCATGTCGCAGCGCGATCCCCTCAATGTAATGCGATCAATAACCTCAATAAGATAACTGACTTAAATTCATCTTCCCATTTTTATGTCAAACCAGCTCCGGGGGAAAGAATCCGGCGTCTTACAGCCATACTATTTGAAAATTCAATTTCTCTCCAGAAATATATTCTAATTCCGCCGAACTGTTTGCATATCCCTTTCGTAACCTTCAGCGCGATAGCGGAAAAAGAGACCATTTTTCCAATCCTTCCGTCTCTCTATTTTTCTCGAGACCTCATTCCGTCACCCACTACTACTCCCCCATTTCCACAATCCTTTTCGGAAACCCTAACCACTTCCACGGAGAGAAGAAGGAAGAGAGTATCTCGTAAAGCCCACTACGAGGCGACCTCGATTCAATTCCCGGCACGCAGCAGCTGTTTCACCTCTATGGTTCCCCTTCTCTCTCTCTCTCCCACTCCATCCTTTATCATTCCCTCTCCTTCTCTAACTTGTTCATTCTCCCATTATCTTCTACGTCTGAAACTACCTTTCTCCACGAACGAACTATGGGACGAAAGAACATAACTATTCTCATTACAGGTAAAACCAAGGGGTGGATCTTGGGGATCAAGGGGAGGGGAACGTTAAAAATTACATTTTATAGCTAAATAAGTAATTGATATAAATACTCTGCATATTTTCGATTAACTAATATAATGCTATATTATCGTAAATATTCAACGTTACTGAAGCAAAGCTATGCTATTAGTATTCAGATAGATCTGCTCGCCAGAACGATTCCAGAATGCCCTAAGCAACTTGCTTGTAAAGGCCTCCAATAATGTAAATTGAGATCTCCAGGTGTGGATAAATACGGAGATTTTCAATATTTTCCTCCATGGTACACTATAGCTAATAAAAGCAAGATCAGAAAATGACACATTTGCGAAAGACTGCTTTAGAAATTTTAACGAAGGAAAAGATATGTGTAGGTTAAAGATAAATGATAATAGAGTAACGAACTTTTATTAAAATTTATACTATGAGAAATTAAATCCGCTATTCAGTTGCCGATGCAAGGCTATGATCTAACCAAGTGGCTTTTACTAAACCTCCTTATTGGATTTTATAGACCGCTCAGGATAAGCTATTCATTTCATCAAATAGCTTTTCAAATTTTCATGATGCTGTATTAACATGTTGAGCCCAATGGTTTATCAGTCCTGGTCCACTTTGAACGTAAACGAACATGTTCTCCACTTGAAATATGACCATCTAATTTTTTGTACATGGATATTTTAAAAGGAATAAAAAATAATACAATAATAAAAAAATTAATCAAAAATATCCGCTACACTAAAGTGATTCTCATCCACCTCGAAAAATAAGGTGAGAAGATTTATAGTTTTTATCCAAAGAATATTGATTTTAGCCAAGAAGTGGTCGAGATACCGCGAATTCAAAACTAGTATAGTAAATATTCACTACTGGAAATAAGGATAAAGAAAACACTGCACATAAGGCCAAGCGACGTTTTCCTTTCTGTTTCTCCTTTTGTATTCTCTACAGAGTAGTGACTATAGTTAAATATTGATATGAAGGCTCAACGTTACTTTTGAAACATGATAAACGACTAATATGTTTTGACCTATCTCTTGTTGTTTAATTATTTAAAAGTTATTACATTCTGAAATACAATCTCTATATTAAAATTCCTAGTTTATTTTGTGTGATATATTTGTCTAGTATATAATATCACAAGTCAAGATGTAATCCATTTAATTAATGATTGTTTGCATGAATATTCCTTTATTCGAAATCATCGTAATATTTTAATTTAAAATTTGGCATTTATATAGCTTTTAATGAAATAGAGCATTTTTATCGATTAACCGTATCACATCAAACATAAATAACAATTTTCTATCATTCTAATTAAAGTCTTGTGACGCTGCTTGCTATTTTTTCGAGACTGAAGTAGCTTTCATAAATTTTTACTGAACTGCTCCACTCCTATTGCGTCACTGATCCCATTGTTATTATTTATGCTGCGATCTTCAGCTCACAATGTAAATTAGAAGCGCTTAATTTGAAATGGCTTTTCAATTAAGAGTTTGTTTGCCAATTGACCAGAAGTGGTGCAACATTTATTATAGAACCTGCAATTAGTTAGATTTTGATACACTCCTTTGCAACTTGAATGAGACTTATTTAACGCTTCACTTTGTATGCAGAAGTAATTAATTTCCTCATTCTAATCATGTTGCTCAGATCTACAAAAATGAGCAAACGTTGCACGAATCTAATTGCATTTGCCCGTGGCTTTGTAGAAGTTTTTGGGTAATACTAACAATTCGGTTCAGAAATTTATATTCTACTGAATAACAAGCAAATTAATACTAATGCGTTTATAAATTGTTGTGATTAAGAGTAAAAATTAAGAAAATTAAGTGTATAACTGAACAATTGAGTGCAAGTTTGTGCGGTTCAAACCTTTCAAAGAGAATAAGACAAAATAAAGGTATAAAGGTTACACTAGTCAGACCAAGATTTTCTAAATTTATAGTGCCGCGGAACTAATAAAATATTTTCTTAAGGGATGAACCATAAAATAACTGAAAATAACACGCCATTAACTGAAGAGATATAAAGAAATAAAACAAGATTCTTAAGCCCTAATATACTAATCCTCAATACAATGTATATTTCGGTGTCTTCGTGCCTCAATCACATTTAGACTTATTGAAATTTGTTCGAATTTAACTGATTGAGTGCTCTACACTTCACGGGACGTGAATTTTCCCTTGATTGTATTGAATTGGGATTTATTTCATACGGAATGTGTTAAGCCAAGTTGAGCTCGAGTTGCTACTGCTTTAAATAGATTTGAGAACGCATGGTATCAGTCCATTTCTATGAAATGTTGCGATTTTCGACTAAGCCCTGCAAGCGGCTCAAGAGAGATCGCAAAGTTCTGCAGTCCTCGATGAATTTGTGGTCAAACGGAATGGCTCTTTTGTGCTACTCCCAATAGTAATCATTATCTTCATTTTCTCATCTCTTTTTCCGAGTCTTATACCTCTTTTATATCTTTAAAGGCTAAGTTGTCAATGATTATTTATGTGATGACTTTTAGAAAATATTGAAACGTTAAAAGTATAATTACATAAATTAATCATTAAATTCATATCATTGTAATTTATCTTATATTTATCTATATATTTATTTATGGCTCATATACTTATCTAAAGGCACATTCATTTAAAGTCATATTTGTTATACTTATGCATCCATTCAATTACCTTACCTTCATTACATTTGACAATTTTATAATTATCCGTCCTAGAGCTTGGGTTGCCCACAGCTGTAGAAGGTTGATCGTGATTGGTAATCGAAATAATTCTTATCTCCGGAGTAATTTTTAATACTCAAAGTTTTACCTTTATAATGGATATACGTGTAATTAAATTTATTACACATATAAAGATACAAAATCTTAATGAAATAGATAATCAATCTCGGAAATACGACTATTAATAATCTTTCTTTCAACAAATGCCAATTTTTTTATCTTAGTCGGTCGCGGTCACCGTATTCAGACCGTATTCAGCATCAAAGTTAATCATAACAGAGAAAAATTTGGTCCTAGACTAAAGGTCGTGGTAAAAATTTTGTAAATACTTTTCTTCAGATATTTATTTCATTTTTAATACTTGTTTGGTTGCATTCATATTTTCATACAAAATTTCATCATATACTGTTAAACATTAACGAATTGAACTATCACCCATAACATTCTTTGTAAAATTTCTCGCAGTGGAAGAGCGCCCGCCCGCGAAGTAGGAGATCTGTGATTCTATTCTCAGTCTCATTATTATTCTCTGACTTTTTCACGTCCGTTTATCCTATGGGTTGCGGAATTATAAACCTTGCGCCGCACGCCTATAAGTGCAATTTTTAATAGCCCCTCCATTGCATTTATTTGTTTTCTTATAACGTTTACGGAGTCTAAGGCATGTGGGAGAGAACACACATACACGACAAAGCTCTCTACTGCCTGCAGCACGTCATTCCCTTCGCTCACCTTCCCCGAATCAACCCGAACGATCCCGCGAAACACGTCCGCGAAAAATAAATCCTCTAATAGAGCCGGCTTCCCGATCCGCGTACTTGCATTTCGATGGGAAAAATTCCTTCACGTACCATTACAGCCGCTCCTGGCGGGTGCATTCCTGAGAAATATTCAAACCCCCTCGAGATCGGTTCGGATTAAATTCGCATGTTCCACTTCCGACCACTTTTCGGGGCAAGAAATATGTTATATTTGTCTTCCTTGCGGGGCATAATGTAATTTAAACGTGATCTGGCGAAATAATTTCTAACCTACTTCTCGGAATAATGAGGCAACGGTCCTTTGAGATCGGGGAGACGTCTCTGTGCGTTCGTGAGTTTTTGTGTGTCCCTCCCTTTGGAGCCAGTTTCGCTAAACCACGAAATAGGTCACTCGGAAGAATATGGACGCCCAAGACGTTTGCAAACGACCGTTATGGTCTCATGTCAGATGCATAAAATTCGAGACAGTCTACACGTACCTTACTCCCTCGATATAGTATAAACGACGAGGTTTGTATTTCTAAAGTTATTTTTGACTTTTAATTTAAGAGACTTTTAATTTAAGAGAAAGCAATTCAATCGCATATTATTTAAATTTTAAAATATTTATGAATTTTAGAAATATAGAATTGATTAGAATTAGATCTCAAACAATTATACATAACAGGCATTGTAGGATATTATCGGGAAAAATATCTGGAAAAAATCAATAATATCATTGAATAGCTCAAATTCAAGACCATGATACGATATAGAGGACAGAATGTAATTGGAAAAGAGAGAAACAATAAACACAGTGAACACATGAGAAACAAAATTGAAGAAAGAAACAGCAAAAAGATATCATCGTTGTGGATATCAAGTTCAAACGTTCTCTTTGATTAGTAATTATTTTTAATGATAATAATATAAATTTCTGGACTTTGAAGGGTGGAGATGGATGAGTTCCATATTCTGATGTAGCAAATAATTATTTACTTAATTAATATTTGGTATGTAATATGGACGCGTCATAGTATATTACATGATCCAAAGAAACGTGTAGGTTGGCTTTTATTACGAATCAGAGAAAGGATTTAGGGAAATCTCTGAATAAAGTTGATTTTATGATTGGATTAGTAGTAGTATCTTAAGAAGTGCTTCGAGAGCTAAGTTCATTTCGTATGAATTGCCCCCCAGAGGGAATCAAACTCAGTACTGCTTCCAGCAAAGGCGAACGCGCTTCCCGCTTGAACATCCTGGGGCACCTTTTATTATTGATTTATATACGTCGAAACAACATGTTTAAAGCATGCACAAAAAATGACGCCTGTATTTGTATTATAACTTACAATATTTACTTCTCTGATGTAGTTTATTGCGGCATTCTTATGATATTTTACATTAAATGTAAGATACGTTTTTAAAACGTCACAATCGTAGTAAACGTCTTTCCTAAACAGCTGTTTATGAATACAAAGTAGAGAGCGGCTCACGCGAGCTTCCATGGTTATGCGATAATGAAAAATCTTCCAAATAGAATATCTTTCGCAAATTCTTCCAGCAATTGACAGAACACTCCTCATCTTAAACTCTGACATAACAACAAGAAACAAAAAGGATTTCTTAAAGGTTGGAAATCCCGTATTCAAGCCTACATCATCTTTATCGCGAGATCCACCATTTTCTGCGGAGATGAATCCCATATTTTCTTCCAAGGAAATACTTGTTCAAGTTCATCTCCGGCAGAGCGGAAAATTAGTCTCCATGGCTGAGCGGCGTGACCTTGCGAATGTGTGTCTTAGCGGACTACTTGAACGCTGTTGCTTCATCTCCCAAGGAACTCCGTATGAGGTTACCAATGCCGCGGGATATTTGAGATTTATGGCTCACGTGAAGGAAGTTGGAAATGTCTGTACAAATTCCAGGCATATATAATTTCAACCTACAATTCATCGCAAATCTTGAATTATTTTCATGGGGTAACTCGAGCCGGAAATTACTGACCTACAATTTATGGGTATATGTATCATTTTCCTGAAAGATAGGAATGTTTTACACCTGATCTCATTGTAATTTTATTGCACGAAGATTCTTATATCTTGCATACATTTTCAAGACAGAAACTACATTGAGTAGTAAGCAGAATCTGAATCTGGTAATTTTTACCGCTGTATAAATCTGTGACGCGTAATTCCTCAATTATTATCTAAAATTTAGTATTAATTTTTATATAAGAATTAAAATATGAAATTAAATAATTAAAACTTAGTATTATGGAAATGAAAACAAGGAGATAATTTGAAGTAATCCTTAGATAGCTCATAAGTTAACATATACCCATAAAAAGTGTTATTTACTCTAACGCAGGTTACAGTTTTTTAGACCAATTCAATTCATAAAACCTAAACCATTGTAAATTATATACGCGAGTTCAGATTATAATTATGACCCAGATTATGAATTTAATATTGAATCATCATTGTGTTCTTCAATTACTATAGAAAAAAGGATTAAATTGCCATAATGGTATAACGATACTCGTTATTGGGAAAATATTTAAACAGAAATATTTCGCTTATTATACAAGCCTGTTTTTGTACAATATTTAATACTCTTTAAATGAATTCATGGAATGGATAAATTATATTTGTTTACATTGTTAAATAATCCCTAAACTTCGGGAAAAACCGATTTCAATTCCATCTCTTTACGCTTGAACGACCCATTCCGAATTTCGCTTTATTTTTAGTTATATCCCAATAAGAGAAAGTAGATATCATTGTGTGAAAGTCATTGGAGCAATTGATTAGCAGACATTCACCTGCAACATACCACGTTTAAAATCTCCGATTCATTTTTTAAAACATCTTCGTAAATAATTTAACGGATTTCCATGGAAATTTCGATACATTAATGCAACTCAGCGAGTTGGATATGGATGATGTGAATATCAAAAATTCATTTCCGAGACTTGAGGCAATAACTATTTAAAAACATGAATTTCATATTTCTCTGTTCATTTTTATTTGTGTATGTCAGGCATTTACATCAAGTACGCTGGAAAAGATACTTAGACAACATATACATAGTTAACTTTATTCTGAATTATTTTATTATTCTAAAAATTAAATGTACATTTCATAAAAATTAACGTAATGAAGATAACTATAACATAATTTTTCTGATTTTTACAATAAATATGACATTCGATATTCTTTAAAGAATTTCAAACAAATTAATTGGATGATTTTCATGGGAAGAGCAAAATTAGAGTTCTTCAGAGTTTTTATTTGCATTATCAAATGCGTATTCAATTGAATTATCTTCCCATGTGTTCATTGAGCTTTCCAATCCTAAACCAATGCAAACATATCATCAGCTTACTGTCTGTGAACCGATATAAGTTCATCGACATTTTATCCCAGATCAATCCATGTCAATATACAGTATTACGATACATCATCATTGGAGGAATCAAAACTGAATCATAATTGAAGCTGCTATATGACGCATTAAAAATTTATCGATGGTGAATTTTTATGCATCCTATTCTGTGGAATTTTATTGCATTATTTTTTATCATAATCATCATTATATACCTATACCAGAGTGGGGATTTTTCCAACGGAAGAAGTTAGTATTTGATCTCAGAGGAAAGAACACGTAAACATCCTCTCACTTGAGGGTTCTGATGGTTAAATCCGAAATGAAGACATTATTTATTATTTTATATTTTTTCACGTTGCTGAAGAATCGATTCTCTTTGGAATTCTCATTGTTTTTCTTTCGGATTCTCATTCTCTTGACGAAGTCGAGTTTATCAAGTGCTCGCCCACATATATTATGGATGTGGGTACCCAGTGTTTCGTTATTAATTATTATTCATTTAATAGGGTTACTCCAAGGTATTGTAAAATAATTGTGAAACTGATTCAGCAAAAACATTTATCAGAAAAATTTAATTCTCGATATATCCATTCCAAACAGTAACAGAGAATTATCACCCGTGATAACCTTTTACAGGAATTAATCTTATATCTACTAAGATTTCGGTTCTCCACTATCCCCCTTCATAACTACAACAGTTACCTGTACTCTATCTAAGATATACAACGAATATAATTTTTCGAATAGGACATTTCTACGGATTCTAAGGCTTGAAACTGCTAATCGATATTAAATAAAGGAAGCAAAAGTTTAAAAAAAAAACAAAATATGTTTAGATATGAATATTTAATCAGCAAGATAAAGTTTATGGCCCTTACGAAATCTATATTGAGCCAAAAAATTTTCATAAAATTATTTGTAATGTAATAATCTTCTTTTTTTAAGATAAAATTCAATAAAGAGTTTTTCATAATTAATTGAAACTCATTTTGCTTTTCAGAGACGTAATATAATATCCGTTCGCTCATTAAAGACTTAATGCAAAGGCTCGATTACGAAACGATGAATCTAAAATTAATACGAAATAATGTAGGCATCTTCAACAGGCAATAATCAAGTGCTTGGTCGAATGATAACTTCTTTTAAAGTATGTACACAAAGCAATTCTACAAAGCTCTCTAGGAGTATGTACCCTCGTTTGAATATCCATCCGTTTTTCTAGTCATAACTTGAAGTTTTAAGTAGTACCTGCTTCTTCCATTAAGTAGAGCTTCGATAAACGGGCATTATTGGACTTTTGAACTCTTTCATTTCTCTGAAAAATAGTAGGCAATATGATTCTTCATATTTTTTCGTAATTAAAATCCTCTCTCTCGAAAAGCATTATCCAAAATTTTGCATCTGAAGTTTTCTGCTGAAATGAAATTCTCTTGGGTACTTATCCTAAGCAATCAAACAGTCCGTTTTCTAATTCCTACCGTATTTGAAAATCGCCGCTTACTATCATTTCATCTCGCGTATTAATTTCATCAGGAAAGTTTAATGATTTTTGATGTGCTAATTTTTTCCTTATGTCTATAATCAGTGTTACACAGCTAACAGAGTTTTACATATTGACTGAAATGGTTTAATTATTTTAATAATTCATTAATCACACCTCAAATATATATCTCATTAATTATATGCATGGACAACCTTAACAAGGCCTAATTCAGCGATCGAGTGAGCGACTTATTTTCTTTCCACCACGTCTATCGCCATTATTAATTTCGTACTTCATTATTCAATTCTTAATCGAAACCAAATATTTTTATTATCTTTTTATTTAAATTGACAAAATCATTAATAATTTTAAGATTTAAATTTTAAAAATTTCGGAGATGGAATAAGTCAACGATTCTTAAACTCAGGGTCCTGGGTTCTTGAAGGAATCCGAAAGGGTCCAGAAACAATTTTTCTTCCTAAATAATGAAGAGTAAAACTCAGCTATTTTCTGTTACTTAGTTATATTCTCCTGTTGCTTGCATTGATTAAATAATCATAATAAAATTTTAACATAATTAATTATATATAAGGAACAGTATATGAAATCTAAATAACTATGTGAATGCACAAAATTCAACGGATATTTCTTCACAAACTTTAATGAGCTGCAGGGGGTCCCCGGCATATGAAAGCTTAAGTACCGCTGTGAGCTTGGTAGACAATATGAGGAGTAAATAGCTTTCCGTTGCATTCCTCATCTAATCAGAATTCTAGGAGTGTAAAACGTTTACGTAATTTCAGCACAATGGTCATATAAGTGACTATCTTCATTGTATCTAGTAAACGTTAAGGATTGACCGGGTTGAATTTCATTATTCACCAACGTACGCCTCTGTAGCTTTCAAATCATCAGAGCCGCAATCGAGACTGAGAAAGAAGGAAATGATAGATGCATAATATTGTATCTTGTACTAAAATACGAATTAAAAGTATTCAGTGTATCAATATTTTGTGGCAAGAAAGTTATTCAATCCACAATATTAAATTACTCTGAATTGGCCTTTAAGTGAAAATAAAATCTGAAAATTATCAGTTTGTTGCAAATTAGTAATTGCATATGATGTTGATATAGTATACCATTTCAGATAGTTACAAATTTTTAAACCTTATTATTCGATTATAAATTAAAGTTTGTATTTTTAAATTTTACAACTTATTGCAAAAGTTAATTTATATCCTAATATGGTTGATTCGGGTCATTTGAATGATTCCTAGTTTGTACTTTTAATTGCTCTCATTAGGTGCGTCGTTTTTCAGAAGTAGTTTCTTTAGAGAGTCCCCTACTGATTATGAAGTATAGTAAGTACATCAAACGGTATTACAAGACAATGTCCAGAGATCATTAAGTAGTGAACATAACATGTTCACTACTACCATTCCCTGCCATTTTAAGTTTCAGTATGCCATCCTTAACCAACGGCTGGATATGTATAAATGAAGTGCCCATTGTAACATAAATTATACAAATTTTAAAAATATATTCTTTAAATTCTTCGTTGACTTTCGGATTGGTCACAAAATCGGTATACTGATAATAATAATGACGATAAATATTCCCTCGAGTGAGGATAATCAGATGATAACTGTTTAGCATTGCTTATTATTATTTCCTTTGGTTCCCCCTTGATGTATGCTCTCCATTCATCTTCCGCACATGTATCACCTTCTTTCTGTATCCTCCCACGCGCCATTCACAAGAACACGTCGCGCCCTTTCGCTCCACACGTTCATCCGACGGAATCTATACGTCCTATCTCTTCCATAACCCAACTTACGTGCCTTCATATCGCTCCTGCTTCCCCATCATTCCCGTTTAATCCTACTCAAGGCATTAGCCCCGTTCTATCCATCCCATCTGACTCCCTTTCGCCGTGCACAAACCCCTTTTATCCCCGTCGTTTCTCCCCATTCTCGCACCTCCTAAACTCCATCCCTTCGCCTCCAGACTAAACCTCATTGAATACATTCCGCCCCGCGTCGTCTTACCGAGGTTCTCTCTTTGGTAATTTTGATTCCATATCTCGCGATATTCACCCGGGTTATATCTTTTTACCCCGTTAGCGCCGTAAATTCCGGTATTTTCTCCCGGCTTGATCCAGCCGAGATGGAGCCAAGGTGTTTTCCTTGCCCTCGAGAGTAAGGAATTGTTATTTTTTTGGAGATGCAATCAGTGGAGGTAATGACGTCTGGATGTTTATTTTCGGGAAATTACTGGATTGACGGTGTAATATACCGTGCTGATGATTATATGACGAAGATTATGACTTTCGGATGAGTGCCATATCCTTTTTAAATTGGACTTGAAATGAGTCAGGAGTTTATTATTTGTCCATTTCATCACTATTACAAGGAAAAGTAGAAATAAAATAATCTCTACGTATTTTCCGTATACATTTACAAATACGATCCCGGTTTTGGGACATCTCGGTATACCTGATGCCATCTCTACACCTGATGATAACCGAACTGTGCCGAAAAAGGAAGTGTATTTTTAAATATACGTGGCAAATACGTAGTGGTTTATCTGTTTCTACTTTTCCTTATAATGGATTTTCACCCTTGATTTTATTCATCGCGATTATTCCGTTAAGCGTTTAAAAGTTTTACATCTTCATACACTATAAATATTTTTTTGTCTGTGTATATCTGTGAATATTTAATCAGGTTCTCATTTCGATCTCATTGTAAATATTTTCAGTATACTATGCCATAACCGCTAACTTTGGAGGATTTACTTTGCTAAATACATATTATTTCTAAAATTGATACTTTAATTTTTATCGTATGTCGACGAAATTTTACTTGAATTTGATTATATCTTACAATTTTTAGATCGTCTGATTACAAAATGTAAACTCGTAACTAAGTCCTTCGATGGTTAACAACCAATATAATAACCATTAATAACCCCAGGTGATATTATTTCTAGAGTCACAATGAAGTACAGGATCATTCCCCAAATCACAGCCATCAAAATATTTCAAAACGATTACTTCTAATATTTATCTATGGATACTATTTCATTTGGAATTTAACAATAACAATTATAATATTTAATATAAATATATGCATAGATACCCCCAAGATTCCTAAGAGAACTTTTCCGTAGGTATTATAGGCGTCTCCGCTGCTGCGGTTTTTATGATATTATAAGAAAAAATATAACACGTTAGATATGGTTTATAAACAGTTCCATCTAGTTCAGAAAATAAAGAGGAGAAACAAATCTCCTCTTAAAGAGAAGTGGAATTGACGATGCATGGTATACTACATAGAGGCTAGAATACCTACCTGGGAAGTGGGAAACTTTGGTTCGAACCCCACCCATGTCTCTATATTTTACCTCTGTTTTCCTTTAGTACAAACAAATTCACCATATGCCGGTAATGATACTTCAGAGTACTTGTGTTTTAGTTTCTATGGTGATATTGCGTGGCTTACTCCTAATCCCTCCAATTGGAACGCATTCCAGGAAGGAAATAACTTATCAATAATTTCCAGGGTACCAATCCATAAAAATATTAACGATCATCCCTGCCTCCCCCATTTCCTCCAGAGCTAATTTTCAATTTTTCTCCTCCTTCACCCTGAAACCACCCATTAAGAACCCTCTCGGAAGCACCTAACATCTTCACTCCCCTCACCTTCCAAATCCCTGCTCTACCCAACGAAAACTCACGTATCCTCTTCCCCTCCCAAAGCCTCCCCATTTTCCAAGCATAAAAACTCCAACCACCTGTCCCATCCACACGACTTCTTCCTCGTCATCAACCCCTTTAATGCCTTTCCTTGCCCCATTACATATATCCCTCCGCCCACGTCTGCGACTTTCCCCCTCTGGGCAAACCACCGTCTCTATTACCCCCACCGACGCAATAACCCATCTCTCCGCCCCCGTATTCCTGTTTCGCCGCCTGCCATCGCTGTTTCAACTTCTGCAAGCGTTCCTCGCCATAAGTAAAGGTCGGATGGCTAGGGTTCAGAGGGAGCGCAGGCATTAGCATTATCACAGACACCCGTGGAAATTGCCGTGGGGTGGGGAAACGACGGTGGAGAGACAGTCGAAAGGACACATTGGCGTGATTAAAATTAGTCCAAGTCGGAAGAGAAAGCATACGCGTGTCTGTTCCTTACGGCCTTGTACGTGATACTAATGAGGAACGAGGATGCTACGGGAGTGTGTGTGTATCCGAAATGTTGTTACGCTGGGATTTCTTTGCTGGAGCAAAACGTTTGCCGGTCTTATTCTTCGTTCACGTGCCGCGCCTGCTTAACGAGGCGTGTCACGGTGATACTGTCGGTTTAAGCGGAGAAGTGTCTGCGGTTTTGAGGCGGATGATTCAGGGGTTTTAGGCATGAATTTTGCGATGCCGCATATTGCAATGAACGAGAACAATCTTTCATAATGTCTTCGTAGATACTTTAGAGGTTGTGAGTACGATATGCAATGCGGGGACGTTTTCTAGTCACTGCCTTTCCGAATATTAGTGCTTGAGAGATATATTTTGTTCTTTTATACCAACAATAAAAAATGAAGATATTATCACTAATGGCCTACATTTATAACACCACAATTTAGTTAATATTTTCACGCTTAATTCAAACGAAGAAGACTTTTGATTGTTTCACAACGATACGAGGCGAATTTCTAAAACAAGCAAATTGATTACAAACGTAAAAATTTACAAATAATCGTGATATTGTTTGGAGAGAATTATCACCCTTGTTTTTAATAACAGGAAATCAATACCACTCCGAATTACCTATAAAAGTTCCTAATAACGACTTGCAGGAACATTACAAGGTAAAATGATTTCAGAACTTTTAGCGTATTTTGATACGCGTTTTCCTGATAGAAAGTATTGTCCCATTTATGATCAAGTTAGGTTAGTCTATCAACGAGAAGGTTCAACCAAAGTTCTCATGTAAAAACGGGAATATAATCACTACATTTAGCAATCATCTTTTAGTATAAGATATCATTATCTTTAGACTATCAACTTTTAGAATATTCTTCATTAAAGGGTCACCAGTTGCGGCCTATGTTGTATTGACTTAGAGTCATACATATATACATACGTATCAGGCATACATGCATAAAGACACTCAAGTTACATTAAATGTATAAGGTAACTTATCGTCATTCCTGGGTAGAACCCTTCATTTTTCCCTCTAAAGATATTGGATAGAAAAACACTGTTCTTTGCGCCTTTTCCTGTAAAATTTAAATATCAAAAACTCCATCACTATAACTTTTGTCAAACCGCCTAACGATATTAATGACTCGGGATTTGCAGTTATGTGGCATCTTCAAACACACAAAAAATTGTTGCCATTTATATCTTCACTTCCTTGATTTTTATACAGTATATTCATAACTTTTGAGGTCAATCTGTTTCGAATTTGGGGAGGAGGCGGAATTCAAAACCGACCTTTCTGTCCTTGAAAGAAAAACGTACGATGCGTGCCCAAGTACCCTGCAAGAGTTAGTGGCAGCTCCTTAACCTTGGCACACCTGCACCTACCTGCAACGTGAGAATGTTGAGAGGCCTAAAAGTTGAAAAACAGATCACCCAGCAGTTTCAAAGGGCAGCCATTTCCCGCTGCATTATCGCCACTCGATCTAGACGCAACAATAAAGCAGGGGAGTGACGTACACTCCCTTTAAGTATCCTTTACTTCTGAAAGTTAAGCGGACGTAACGGTTTGACCTTTGCGATAACCACTCCACTCTCTTCAAAAGAAAGCGTGGCGCTTTTTCAGAAAAGAACCGAAACTTTTTTTTTACATTTTCTCGGAGAGTTTCTTTCATCCTTGTGTGATTCCGCCGAAAATTTGGGCGCTGGCGTCGCAACCACGAGTTAACGAGACACTTATGCGTCCAAGTAATAAAAGACGAACGTTTTTAACGAGTGAAAGTGAGGAGATGAGGAATCGGTCTCCCTCTTGGCAATTAATTTTTTCCCTAATGGACTAAACACGCTACCCACTTACCATTTCCTCTAAAATTTTAGAAACCCGCGCATTTCGCGACCTCCACGACTCTTTCTCGCCGAGGACGTTAGGAAACGCGTTAAAGGAGGACTCCCTTTTGATCTTTATACTTTAATGTCCCCGATACTTTTTTATTCCCCTTCCGTGGATTGGTTTTCTCGCCGATTTATTTTAGCCTCCGTTAACGTCCATCTTTCCTTTGAAGCTGCCTCTTAAGAGACATTCTTCATCGAGAGCTTCGTTTTTTGCCCGCGTTGACGAGTATCACATGTCGCCCGAGTCTTTTGAGGCTGAAATTACTAAAAATTTTCTCTCGAGAAAAAGAAGGCGACCCGATGTTTCCTCTCTTCGACAGATATGTTTTCATTGCTAGGCTACTGTCGGGGACGGGTTTTCAAGCAGGACGATTCGTTACACTCTTTCCCGCTTAGATGATGTCTCCTGGCAACTCGCCCCGTATCCATGCTAGCTTTGTGAACCACCGATACGCCGCCTTCCGCTAATTTTTTTCCTGCGTTGGAGTCGAATCAATCAGCGCTCGAGTTCTCTCAGTTGTTTTGAAGGGCGTTTTTGCTCCGCACAAGATATTGAGAAAATAGATTCACTTTGACGCCTCGGAAATATTCGAAGGTTAACATGTTCATTGACCTGGTTTCTGACAGTGAATCTTTTAAATAATAGGAGATTAATATCATTCAGTCCCTCATTTAGGCTAAAATTCAGTATTAAATTATTATTTTTTTATTTTTATATTTTATTTTGTATTATTATATTTATATTTTGTTTTTACATTCCTTTTTGCGTTTTTTGTTGGGCTGTTTATCTATTTTAACCTTGACGCAGTATGAATGAATTCTAATGGTAAACTAAGACTCTAGTTTGTCCTAACAAGTTCCGCTACTACACCCATTCTGCTAACCATCACATAAACTTTAAAAATATAAGAAATTACTTACATCTTACTACTTACTACTACTACGCGCATTAAAAATAATAACGTTATATACGGAATACATACATACAGTTCATATTACAAATAAAAAGTAGTCTTACAAAATATTTAACTTTAGTACATAAATCCGAAGAGATAGCTCCTCATGCAAAAGCTTACATAACTTCTTCTCATGATTTATGATACATAGCCGCTTATAGTTTGTCATTGTTACTTTATATCTTTCAGAATTTATCTATAATCATTGTCATAAATACTTCTGCAACTTTCTCTAGACTCATTTCTCTTCGTTTTATCAGCTTATGCTAGAATGTAATCGCAGATCAATCAAAGTTCATTATCGATTATGGGTAAATAAGATAGGTGCATTAAAGTATAATCTGTTGGTGCCATCCGACGACTCGCGAGGTATAAATGTAAATGTAAATTTATTTGTTATATTATCTATCATTATCTGACGTGCGCATGCACTAGCTTACCAAACCAGCCATTTGTTGGATTAAAACCTACTTCTTTTAACGAAGCTTCAACATCAAAATGGCCGAGTGGTCAGAGTGCCTGGTTCAGTTTCCAAATTATCCAAATTTCCAAATCATCAAAAGTTTCTCCTCAGTGGTTCAAATCCTGTTTAAGGAAATTTTTTTCCTGGAAAATTAAGTTTTGAGGTTCGGTGACGTAGATGATCAAGGTGGCTGCCATCCGATTCCGCTCTTTTGATTGGTCAGTTTATCCTATCTAACCCCCACCCTGTTGTTGAATTAGCTAATCTAATCATGTTACTCTTGTTATACTTTTCCGGTATGTTTAATTAGAAATATGATCAGAGTTTGTTTTTCTGTTATACACACGGCTTACTACTTGCGCTACTACGATAACCACACCGCACACGGTCAACAAAACAATCTGAACTCCCGGGCTCCCGGGGATTCTCACATTTTTGACAGTTTTTATATATAAAAGGCAAATATGCATGTTGAAAATCGTAAACGAAGAGAAAAATAATCTGTTGTCACACCGCGATTGCAGCGTAACCCGAGGCCAGAAGAAACAGCGAGTTCTCGCGATGTCATCGCTGCCACTAATTGACTGCTAAGAAGCTTAGCAGCAGGTAACTTATCTGGTACTTTTGACGGCATATTTAAACAATCATATCTTGCGAACTAGTGGAGGGAAACAGCAAAAACGATTATTTTTATCCTCGATTCTCTATTGCGGTAAACAGACCTTGTCTCAAAATCGCGGTTCCACCTAAGAATCTGTCGTTGTAAGATGGCGGGCGCAAAACGCAATCACAAATTTCGGCAAAGAGCAGAATATTCGAAGGATACGCCCATAAAGGTAGGCAGCGCAGAATAGCAAAGAAGGCAAACTGGCCGAAATGCACCTTTAAGAGGAAGACAATTTCATCGCCCTGAGTTACGATCGAGCAGGAAGAGAAATCGTATCTTTTGGCAACACATAAAGGCCCTCCATCTGGAATTTTCATTCGATCGCATGGACTTAAATCAAGAGGCCGTGACTCAAAAGGAGGAGGATGGAAGGAGGGTCTCCGAGTGGGTGGGAGAAGAAAGCGCGCGAGAGAATTTGATGTCTCGAAAATTGCGGAGAAAATACCAGTGAGACATATTTACCCGGAAAAAGAATGGACGGCGGATGCGTCCCTAGGCGAGGAGAATTTATGAGAAACTGTCTTCAGCAGCGCCAATATTGGATTCGGAATTTCTTTGCCGGTCATTTGTTTCCGTGTCTCGATCTCCGTGCATCACTGCACGAATGGAAGAAATGGAGAAAGACCTCTCTGTGATTTTTTCCGTCGGAATTCGAAGGGGTTTTCGTGCGGCATAGTGGGCGTCTTTCCATTTAAGTTCGCATGTTTCGCGGGCTTTACGAAAGGGAATATTCTACAGGAGTGAATTTTTATCGATATTTAAGTGAAAGAACTCTACTTCTCTCTTGATTTTCTCAAGGTGTTGTGCTTGATGTTGACTTAAACTTCATCTTTCAGGGTCATTTTCAGGGTATTTGTAATTTAAGAATTTAATCCTGAATATGTGCTATTCATTGCATTTTTCGGGATAAAAATTTCAAGTGAGACGATTAAATACTTTTCTCTGCGAATTTCGTTTATGAAATTATTTACATACATTTCAAGTGATTTTAAAATTAAACTAAAGTAATACATATCTTTTGCCTTTTGACTTTTTATACAGTTAAGACGATTTTCCAATTTAAAAATAATATATACAAGTAAAAGAAGTTACCATTTTAAAACACGTCATTAAAAACTGTTTAAAGCTAATAAAGTTCTTCAACACCATACATACAGGCTATACATTTGAAGCCTAAGGCCTCAAAATCTGGGATTAAATCTGGGGCTTACGATACATTGAACGCTGCTATTAACATCACTTACACATGGTGTCGTAAGTTACTCCAGGCTCTATAAAGCCGTCCAATGATTTTCCTTACAACTCTATGACTCAGGATGCTTCAGGATGTTCTCACTTAATCTGGTCCGCTTTGGAGTAATAATATCTTTATAATTCAATGTTGATTCCTTCTATTATTATCTGCTAACTCAATTACCATTGATTCAACATTGAGTTTCTTTATCAAGGAGTAATTGCGGGGTGCTTCACTAATAGAATAATTATATTCATACTCCAAAAGTCGTTATATCCTGGTAAATCAATGAAAACTTTATAGAATCCGGCTTCATTGCATGCCTTGTGTCTTATGTTGCCAAGGAGATGATCCATTTTTAAATAAACTCGCTCAAAATAAATACAAGGTTGTTTTTAACCGATGATTAAGTTACATTTAGGGTTTCTATTAGCAGAAATAATACGTGGATTTGCATTAACGTAGATTTTTTAAATATTACCATTAACTTAAGTACATGCAATTTTTCGATTAATGAAAACTTTGAAAGTTAATCTAATTATATTTTCAAAATCTGTCATACCAACCCAATCCTCTTGAATATACAACTTACAGATACGACTTCCGGCTTCGTCGAAGCAAATCTTCACTAAACTTTTTCCTTTCTTATTCTTTTCGGAAGAATCGTTATGCCGAGAGAATATCCTTAAAAATAAAATCCCATGTGAGAAGTTCTAAAGTAAATCTTCATTCAAATGATAAATCCGCTTAAGTTTCCGTTCTCCTAGATCTTTTAACAAGAGAGAAGCGGTACATTTGTGACAAATGAACTCATTTAGCACAAGGATGAGAATGTTTGCCGGGATTACCGCGGATTTATTCACCTGACATAGGTCGACATCTGGTGCAGATGCAGACACCTAAAAGGATAAACAAGACAAACGCCTTCCCTCGAGGGATTTCCTTCGCCGACTCTGCACTAATGTTTTGGAAACGTCGACATATAATAAACAAGTCTTATTGGAACAGCTATTACGGGCATCGCTGACTCGTAGAAACGGTGAGCTGAGCACGGAATCGTCCCTGGAAATAAAAGAAATATCCCAGGAGGGATACACAGCTACAACAAACGCAAACATCACCTAGAGTAAATCTCATTTCTCCTAGTAAAATGCCACATCTGTAATTCAAAAATGCCTGATTTAATCCATTCGAAATGTAGAAAAATACAAGCTACGTCTGTATTTCAGGGCAGTAAATATTGCGAAAGAGTATAATTTTAGCATCTATTGAAAAGTTGCAGTATAGAAACGGACATAGCAAGTTCTATTTTATTTTTTGTGATCGTGTTTCCCACTTCAGTTACTTTTGCTCTGATGTACCCTGAATTAAGAGCTAGTTTCATGATGATTTAAAGGCGTAAATTTTTGCTGTTTTCTAGATATACTGCAAAACTCGCTCAAAACGAATTTTAGGAGACCGGCCTTTTATTTCAATGTAAACCCTGTTTCGTTACCACCAAACTATATCGCTTTTGCCGTTTACATCGTGGGATTGCAGACATCTTGTCATTAATCGTCTGTATTAACCTATCAAATCATTAAACTATTTCTCATCGTCTCACAGCTTAACTTTTCATTCATCCAGATATTTTAATTGCATTTATTGATTCATGTTTGCCATTCATAAATCTGTGCCCAAAATATGAATCTTTTGAATAAAAATTGAATATATCCTTAACGTCCTCAGGTGTAATAGCACTTTGCTATTATCCATTTAGTAATAGATATTTACCTACGCTCCACTGTTGACTTGCCATCTCTTTGATGTAACGCCATTAGCATTTCACGCACTTGAATTTGGGAATCCACAAGGGAGGTTTACAGGATCCGTTTGCTTTAAGAAATTCAAAATACGGACATCTAACAACAAGTAAATAATTATGTAGCAACACATCATATCATTAGGTGACACAGATAGCTAGAATTTCGTTATAAAATAGGAATTATCTACCCAAGGAACTAAAAAACAGTTTTCTTTATCGAGGACTATTATTCGTAATCGTTGTAGGTGGAATAATTAACGTCTTCGACAGTAGGAAAATTCTATATATATGTTCTACCTTTCGACAGGTTCATGTGCCCCCACAATCCCTATTTAATTCCTTCTCCTTCAATTCCTGGCAACCTCTCCCACCCCTTAATTCGTCTAACAACTTTTGTCCTTGTCTTCCCCTAGGAAAGTCCTAGGGACTGAAAAATTACCTCTCGTTATAGGCGGGATTTCGTAACATGCATAATCCTTATAAATGATTTTTACTGTAATAGCATCTCGAATACATATTTCATCATGTGAATAATCATTGAAAATTTCTTATCTTGTATCCATCTATAATTTTTGATCAGATCCCTTTAATTTCATAAATTTTTAATTAAATGGTTAAATCTCAGAAAAATGAATAAACGTGAGTTATATCTGAGCAAAAGCAAGGAGCGACGAGCAAATTCAAAAAATCTACAGTAATTAACTAAAATATTAAGAATTACACAGTGATTAGCCGATAAGTGCGTGATAGTAATAGACAAAAGATATGGTTTCTGGGTGTTTATACTTAATACAAATATACGTGTGGCTCAAAAGATATTTAAAATTATTTCGAGAGAAAGTCTTAGCTCTTCAAAGGTTCGTGGTGCATGATGGCCCCAGATGGACCCAGATAAATATAGTCCATCGTTTCAGGATCGCACTTGGTAACCTGAACAAAGGTGCCACGGGGAATTACTGTAAATGATCGAAGAGAATCATCGCAACTATCGAATAGAGAAGAAAATGTTGAATATTTTAAATAATAGCTCGGTTTCCTTGACACTTTCAATGCCGAAACGCTAAAAACTCCAATTCCGAGAGGTAGCCGATGTTTTAGAGTAGAAAGAAGCTACGGCGTCTATTCAGAAGACCATTTTAAAATGATCAATCGATTTTATAGTATACATTAAATATATTTTACATATTTTTATAAAATGTCCACATTGATAAAATCCATAAATATTAGTCATTTATTTCTAGTATATTTATTTTGCTGAAAATTCCTTTATCCAAGGATGGATAGACTTTTTCAGCGTAACAGTTATAGATTTCTTCGACGAAAAACTATGCATTTCTTCTTTCAAATTTTATTTTCTCGACTTATAATTACTTTTTTGATGCAGAAAATACTGTAAATAGTATAAGATGTTTTTCATTTGGAATATAACCATTTAAAAATCACATGGGTTGATTTCATAGCATTCTTCGTTTTTTAATAGTTCGAGATATAATTATAAATCAGCATAAAAAAGGTGCAGGTAATATGATAAACGTATAAAATTAACTTTTGGGTATATTAAAATACGAAGATTTAACGACAGTAGAAATGAATACTGAAAATGGGAATCCATGATATGATTTCGTTCGAAGGTTCCTCATACCAACGGAGCAGCCTTAAAAAATGATTCGTCCGTGATGCTTCTTGAATCTTAACTATTTTTCTGCTGGCCTTCTCCTAGAGAGGATTATGAAGATGGAGGAATGGCACGAGGCTCAGAGATCCCGGTTGGCTTACGCTGGAAAAGCACTCGAAACCTATTGATTTCGGTAAGCGCAAATACAGCTGAAGATGATATTTATTCTTCATTTTCTTTTCATTTTTTTAATATTCGGAAGCTCAGAGTCCATTCACTATATAAGTTAGGATACTTAAAAGTTATACATTTCAATATTAAAACTTGCGCTTGAGAATTTTAATTCGATGCAGAATTATAAATCCATTTATAAATCGTGCATTCAATTCAATTCCACTCATCTTTTCCATTCCATTCAGCCTTGTCGGTCATATTTATTGAGTTCGATTGGATGAAATTGCGTTCTTAAGAAATCTCGAATTTTTAGATGTAAGAATGCGATCGTATGAGGAAAACAGATGGACGGCTTCATATACAGAGTCCGCCAAAATATCTATACAAACATTATATATAATATGTACACATTCCAGGAAAAGAAAATTTTGGATGAATTATTCAAAATTTTCTTGAACTATTTGATGAAATTTTCTGAGACTAGTAAGATAGATAAAAGTTATCCCGGTTCCCTACAATTACAAGTTTCTAATATTGTATCTATCAACTTCAGTACAATTATAAGCATGGTGAACGCATGTAATCTAAACAGACTATTAAATCACATCAAATTAAATCTTCTATAGCAGGTTGTTCCACTGATGGAAATATATAGCCACTAATTTAAGTACATCTTGTGATTATAGAGGCTAAAAGGTAACACAATGAAGATGACGATATTTTAAAAATCAAAATGCATGTACAAGTTTATCTTTTCCTGAAGTGTGCACACATATTTATGCCTACTCTGCATATAGAGTTGTATAAATCGTATTTCATTTCAGATTTTCAATCGGATGAAGAAAATACATTCAAATACCTTGTAACTCTCTACGGAAGAGATTATATGAAACCCACTTAGATTAGGTTTATTGTAACTTCGTGTTTTTGTATTGTCAACGAACATCTGCTTCGTATACATAGCATGCGTAGAATCTTCTAAGGAAATCTTTCAGTAAATGGCACATAGGATTTTTCTTGGGCTTTATGCTGAATTCAATGGAGCTGCGAAAGCATCAATAACACTCTAAACATGCTAGGATTGAAAGACGCTTCATAAATGCGAATCAATTTGAAATACTACAACGAAAATCACTCTTCTTACATTTACGAATGATATGATAATATTTCAGGAACTTTTTCAATACTCCTTGCATCCGGCTATCCACCAACGGCAAAGAAAGCAGGCCTAGGCATTCAAATTGAAAATAACATCTATAATATTATTTAGAGCTCTTCCTCGTCTGAAATGATTTTTACTATCTTGCAAAGAGCTTGGAATATTTCAATTCGCAAAAAATCATTTCATGGAGACTCGGATTTATTACAGAAAAATCACGATCTTCAAAATCACAGCGACTCCTATAGAATTAATCAAGAAGAATGTTAACTAAAATGCTTTGAATACTTAGAAATGCTATTCCACAGAAAAATTTCAGAAAATATGAAATTCATTCGTAAATATTATTCTTAAAATCTTTTTAAACTAAATTTTAGATGTTTACTAGTATCTTTTATGAAATGATCATTATGAAATTTAGTTTATCTTTAAAATGTTAGTAACATATATAAGAAACGTTTATAATCTTAGTAAATTTTAATTTTGTACATTATAAATCTTTTCAGTTGATCCGTTATCTTGCGAGATTTGTTTATTGAGCGGAAATTCTTATTACTGCGGTATTAATTTAAGGAGTATCAGTTATATTAAGTTTTCATTGACGTCGCTTATCTTGTATTTTCCTGCCGTTATAAAATTTTCTCTAGTTCTCTAATGTATTAAAATCGGTGGAATTACAGAATTACTCATTCATTTAAAAGATTATCGCGGAGTATGCCATTTGCCAAACTCTGAATAAAAAACTATGAATAGTGTAGTTTCTTCCTTAGCCCAGGCATCACTGTATTCTCTGCCATAATTATTATTATAAATGAAACTTATTCATATAAAAAATAATCATGAAAGAAACTGTCGATTTGTTTATATTTATTTTCTACTTAAATTAATATTGCCACCATCTTGTAACGTATATAGAAGCCATACCAAATTTAAAAAAACATTACATAAAAGAAAGCGTCATCGAATGATAAAGCATTTCATACATTCTCTCAATGATTTAGATCAAATTTTAGAATCTCTTTGATAATGAAAATAACTCCGAAGCGTTATTTCATGAATAATTATTTGGACTAGAACTTAAATTAGCGTATTCAGATGGCATAACTTGACTTGTACCTCTTGGTACAGTGGGTAAAAATTATCTCGTGGAAGATCAGTGTTCATATGCCCCTCTCAGAGACCGGACATGCGTTCCTCTTACTACTTAAATTTAAACCGATTTTTGCTTTGATAAGTGTTTTGCCTTTCATTTTTGTATGTTACGTTTCTCCACTTTTTCGTTGTACGTTAAAACATAGATCCAGTGCTTAATTAAGTCCCTGAGTTTTATTTATTGTACACTTCATTAACGTTCCGCAATTCACTACCAGAAAAAATTCCTTGAGATATTTTATGAAGAAATTTACATTTTATTATATTTTATAGGAATCTTATTGTTAACTCCATTTACTGTGCTGTGCAGATCTCTAGATATAAGCATACCTCTCATTACTGAATATTGTCGCAGCTTATTAATTGGCATTTATATGAGAGTTACACTTGACATAAATTTTAGAAGAAAAAGTACCTGGATTTTACATGAATATATCTAAACGGAAATATATATTAAATATATTTACGCAAGAGTTGCGAAGGTGTTTAATTTGCTGCTTCTTGCTACTATCTTGTTAACGACTTGTTAGTGTACTTAACTACGGTGGTCAACGACTACAAATATCGGTCTTTATCACTCTCCAGAGGCCTTGTGTACTTCACTGCGCGACCTCCTTTGAAGTTTCGAACCATAGTTTTGGAGCTGCATCTTTAATCTCGCTCAAAATCAGACATACTTTTTAAATTTTTATCAAACGTTCATATCGAACGAATTTCGTTCATAATTCGTCCCTTTTCATTCATTCGACATGTTTTTTATGGCAATTTAAATCGGACATGGGGCAGCCGATGTTAATTAACTGCGCGTATTTATCGTCGTATTCTCCGTCAAATCATCTTCTAATCTCATAAAAATCTTTCATGTTTTGTTCTTTTCTTACCCCTCAGTATTAGCGAGCTCCAGAATTCCTTTATCCCCCACCGTCGTTGGGGAAGATTATTCTCACCCTCCTTTTTTCTTGATTAGGGATTCAATCAAAGACCCCATTGTTCCTTTTCTTTCTTGATCTTCACGCCTGAAAACACCTCTTTTCCGTCTTTCTAAAAATTTTTTCACGCCAAATTAATCCTCAATCTCACCTTATATTCTGAGCCACTGATTTCTTGTCCCCCTTATCCATTCTTTTCCATAACGAGCCTTCTCTCTCTCCTCCGTTTAAACACTTCTGTGCTCCTGTTCGTCTCATCATCTCCATCGGCTTCCTTTCGTTCGACTGACAATCTTAAATTCGTCTTTTTAGGCTCATCGAAAATTCTTGAATCGAATCCAATTCTGATGAACGTTTCTCTTTTCGCCGTCTTCCATTTTTCTTCTAGTCTGTTCCCTGATTTCATTGTAGATGGGAAGTCAGCACTGTTCATCTCCTTAACATTCCATGTAATATGTTTCATTGCTCTTTATTCTTTATTATGCCTACCAGGCATTGGTCTCTTTGTTATTAGCTGCGCGACTGATCGATAAGTTGTCAATACAGAGGCGGAAAAAGAATTTAGTGTACGCATACGTTCGCACCCATATTCTTAGACAACGAATGAGGTAGTAAAAAAGCAAATTATTTTGGATCCATCAAATAGTGATCTACTTATTCCAACAGCAAATTATGTAACTTGAATTGATGTTTAAGGAAGCATCCAAGCAATTTAAAATATTAGATTTGAATAAGTTTCGAAAGTTTTGATTGTTTATTATGAGTCTTGTATCTCAAAAATCTTACCAAAGCATACCACTGCGATTGGCTGCGCCGCATCAGGAAGGATTGACAGAAAATTGTAAGCTGATAAAACAATTTATGAAGAATCCATTATTATACAAATTATTTAAAAATTATCTAGCAAAAACACGTTTAAAGTTCTATTCCCTAACTACTGTAGTCTGTATCGAGCCCCTGAGAATGATAGCATGAATATCGAACTGCGCATTCTATGATTTCCAGAAGTCGATGATCTAGATGCTTCTTGTACCTGGAAGACGCACTAGCTCTTGTGCTTGCACGACAGACGACAAACGGAGTGTTTTCAATCCTATAATTAACTACCATGCTGCTAATTTCTAACCATTGAAATACTGATCATGGTAGCTAATTCTTTTATCCTTAAGTTTTAAGTCTCCGCTTACAAAATTTTCCACCTTTCCTTCATCCTTGTTTATAGCTCTCTTACATTTGATACGCTGGTTGGGAATCGATGAGTTAAAGAACAGTCGTTACTAAGTAGGGAAAGGAATAATTACCGACTCTTTCGTTTCATATTTCTGGTCAAGAGCGGAAGTAGAGATAAAGAAGAGCAGTAGTTAAGTCTCTTCTGTGTGATCGTATACGAAAAACATGATATGTCTCTGTAATTTTGCCCTATTCAGAAATAAAACCGGTCATTAAGATTGAATAAACCTCCCAAAAGGATAAAAAACACAATCACTATTCAAAGAGCTCTTCTACGTAGCAGTTTCAGTCATGAAATTTATCCAACTCAACAGAGACATAATAGTGAAACGGTGAACTCAACGGGCAGAATTCCGTTCAAGATTTGCTTTGTGTTCGCGATTGTGGATATTGAATAAGGCTTGGCCGCGGTACGTTTTCCATCTTCTGACCCAACCTAATGAGTGCAGCTATTACCAACTCGAGGAAACTTCGCCCGTAACTAATTACGCCGGAGTTGCATAGAAGTGTGGCGCTCAGTTTCAGCCAACTTAGCCAAGAAAACAGCAACTTAGGGCTAATTTGGTTTTCTTGCCGTATTTTCCCCGCCGTTCCATTGTTGCGCAAAATGTATTCCAGCAGCTCGTGTTTCCAACTAACTAATTCGGTTTCGGTTTTCACCTCACTCAATGGATCTTTTCCCCGTTTTAAACTGTTCTCTATGTAATGTTTAACCTAGTTAAATTTGCTCCCAAGCGCCTTACTTTCTCCTTGTATCGATCATCTTTGGGTGCGATAAAACTTTTAAAGGGGGTATAAAATATGATATGATGAGAGAGTAAAGGGCATGCCTCTAAACCAGTTAGGGAATTCCCTTAATAAGCTTAATTATTTTAGGTCACATAAGTTCATTCATTTTAATTAAATTTAATCATCAGTTGAAATACAGCGAATATTGATGATCAATACATTGAAATACTGAAATGTATATGTGGGCTAATTAACAAATACATTTAAGTAAGTAGGAATGAAGTGTAGCCAAATTATTTCAAAATCCTTTAAGCAGTAAATTTTATTCCGCCTTAATCCATGTAAATTTATATTTTGAGATGGTATCATACGCTGTATTCTTGTTTTCCGCTCAACATATTACGATTTTATATTTCATGTTCACTGCTACTTCATGTAAACTATAGATGATAATCGAAGTGCTAATGATTGTTTCATAAACGGAATGAGAAATATTTAAATTCCAAATTAGAAAAGCTTTGAAAAAAAATTAACAATTTTGTTTTGGGTAACCTTTCCCTCTAAAGAAGCTAATATGAGTGATTTTGAATTCCCTATTTTAAAAATATTATTAATCACGCTGCCTACCGTTATTTTTCCCGTTGAGTATCAACGGTCACTTCTGTTACTAATGTATAATAACATATATGTACAGCCTATTAAAAATTTTATATGCATTAGTTTTTTTTTACTATATACAGAATAGATGCAATGAGTTCCCGTAAGTGCGCAAGGGAGGTGCTTTTACCTCTGTAATTTTGTTAACCAGAAATCTAGTACTCCTTTGTAACGCAACCCGCATTGCATATCGTGTTGCCTATGTTTAGGTGAGTATTCGTTCACGGATGGGAAACTTGGAAGACTCATTTTAACTTGGAGTAAACATTTTAGTGATTTTGGCTGAATATTTTTGGAACTTAATGTCACAACAAAGCACTTAATCCCGCCTTAATCGACCTGCTTTTATTTTAATTCAGGGATTCGTTGTGTCGTTGTGGCTGCAAGTACATGGATTTCCCTTTTATTAGATGTTACCTTTGTTACCTACCTCGATAAGTAAGTAAGGAAACAAATAGTTATTGTAGTTTAAAGATGTGTGAGTAAAATCTACATTAGTACCCTGCAAGCCACATTTCGGTGTATGGCAAGGGGATACTCCTTATATACGTTTGATTCATCTTGAAGAGAACTGGAAGCTACAATTTATGATATTAGAAATCAAGGTGCACAATATTTGGACTCAAATCACCTTTTAGAAAAGAATAATTGCTTCGAGAATTTTATTCCCGTTCCTGTTATCATCTTAAAGCATATTTTCTCTATTATCACGGATGGCACTACTATAAAATTTTTGCAGTATCATTCTGTTGTTAGGTTCTTTTCAAATCATAGATGATTCGTCCGTTGAAGAATTTAAACTTGATTTCAATCGCCACTGCCGGTGCTACGAAAAACATTTTGCGTTTTTTCTTCTTTGTTATACATATTTCGTATTTTATATTCATGCGATGAAAATTTCGCATAATAACATACTCCGATTTCGACATTGATTACAGCAGGCATCATTCCTAGATAATTCTCATTTCCGACTTTCGAATTATGTCAAACAAACGGAACAGACCTTTTTAGAGATCATGAAAATTCAACACTGTATTCACATTTAAATTTCCAAAACCAAGAGAAAGAGATCAAATGCCCATTCGCACTACATTCCCGCTCTTTGTAGAGGAATATTGGAATTGAAACGGATTAGAAAGTCAAAGTAATGCGTATTTGTCCACACAAAATAAACCGGAGAACAATGCATTTTAATGGAGTTCAAGGTTGATGGGATAATTTTAAAGCTGCTTTTATAGGACGGAATACAAATGCTTGAATTCTTGTTCAAAGTTCATTTTAATATCGCTCGAAAATTGAAACGAATTTCCAAAATATTGCCCATTTTACCTCCTTGCCATTCTAATTTACTCACATTCTCTTTTCTGTTGAGTCATTTTCTTCTCTTTTCTCTCTAAATTAATTTATCTCTGCTTTACTATATTTTTTAGCTTTGAAGATAATCTTTCCCTACAAATCACACTATGCTCTTTTCATTTTCAAACAAAATCTACATCCATTCCCTCCAAACTGCCGAGAGTTGTATGGCAGAGGGTGTAAACACAGAGATATCTACTTTTATCTTTTGCTTATCATATGGAGGATTTATTTTATGAAAAGGAACTTTCAAAACCATTTATACTCGTGTCTATTATTTTTATTTAACGTTGGTTGTCGAATCGCCTGAAGTACCGCATATTGAGAAATCTTATCTTCGTTTAATTTAAGTAATGATGGCACACTGTTTCTAAAGTATACGTGGCATTATTTCCTCCGTGTAAGCGATTAAATGGCCTCTATTAACAACGTTCCTTCTCACTTATTTTAGTATACTTACGAGGGTAGATCAAAGAATAGGGTAACAAGATCTCATATAGACAGAATTTTATTTTGCAGCCTCATGAGCTGATACACATCGCAAGGCGCTAATATTCTTTTGAGTTATCTTCACGGGTACAACAAATAACAGGAAAAAATACGTATTTTGGAGCGCGGGAAGGGAGAGCAATCAAAGATGAGTAGATTATAGCGATTAATCGTAAACATGGAATCGCCCATTATCTTCTTTAGGTTCCGAGAGAAATCAATCTCTCTGAAGTCCGTGTTGCCACATGTAGCATGTTTTTTTTCTTTCTTATTAATGCAAAGGTAAATCTTAATTTACAATTTAACATCGGCCTCCAACCGACCCCTGATCTTGAGTCAACACTAGCAATATCATTCAAACCCTTTGGAGTGGATTAAATGTAGTCGTAGATATTTACACGTAGCGACAAAGTGAGAAAGACTGATTTCTCATGGAACACCAGGTAGATAATGATAGATAACGAGCGTACTCGAGTTTACTGATGAGTTGCTCAAATACACAAATCTCTGATTAAGCTTCCATTTTATTTACATTAGCCTTCCTGCGCCCTACAAGAAGTGTTTTAATTCTCCTCTTTTAACGAGAAGATAATTTTAAATGTATATAGTATTCATTATTTCTCAGGAAGTCATCCTGCTTGCCCAAGAATTTTCCTCACCGGTAAGTGTTATGCTCTACTGTTACTGGTCTGATCCCAAGGTATCGACGCCGCCATTTAAGAAATTGCAATGATTGTCTCAGCACAGTAACACACCGACTAGTAAGAGAGTCTGGAGTTTCCTTAGTTACTTAGTTTCCTTTCTCGTTTCACACATGGCAATTACTAACTCGAAAGAAGATCTCAGCTGGACTGAAAAAGCTTACAAATATTAGAAATCATAGACACCAATGAATAATGCTTTTTAGCAACACAAAAAATTAAATCATTATAACTTATCGGTGAAGAAATTCTTTGAGGTAAAAGCGGGGACTTTATATCGTCGGGATTTAGATTTAATGAAGCCATTAATATTATTTATTTTCATATTTTGCATTGGTATGCATGAATAATTACAGTTTATATAATTTTTTCTTCTAAAGAATTTTTTTTATCTCTCGGTCTCAATTGAACCACATTTATTTGAAACTTCATACCTCGACCTACGCGAATTTAAAAAAGGCGATTTTCGTCAATCCCACTCATTGCGTGAGCTCGGCGTATTGTTTCTGTCATAGTGTCTACCATTTTGAAAATAGAGCAATGTTTCCTGATGTTTCCTAGGGGTATTAAGATATCATATTCAACGTATATTGAAATAACTTCACGATTAACTGAGAAAATTAAAGTGGGTGGAGTAATGCTTGGTGTGTATTTATGGGTAAACATAGAAGCTACTTCAATATCTGAAATGTCACCTATTCAATGAAGATGTCATCTTTTTATCTGAAAATATATTTAATGAAAATTTAATTAATTTAATTTAACTATTTTCATTAGCTGAATCCACGTTCTTCACACAAATTGGAAGAAGTCTTCGTTAGCTGAAATATTCGCTCACACGATATTTATTGATGATATCACTAAGTATCATGTGAGGTATTTTATGAATAATCCCAACAGTTTCAGCAGTTAAGTCGGTATTATGACATCAATATGAATTTACCTCATTGGATTACCTCCATGAACGAGAATATTTCCTGCTGTTAGTGATCACAAAAGTGTGCTATGTCTATAATTCTGGAATGGCTTTACTCTTTCGGAATTTTCAATCATCCGCAGCGCGAAAAAAAATCCCCGCTCCCTCTCCGTATCTCTTTCTTTTTCTCTCTCCGTTTTTTCTCTATTAGCTAATTATTCCATCCCGTCCGACCTTCGGCGTTCGTTTATGCATTTTTTCGACTCAAAGCCTCCTCTTTTGTGAAATCGGTTCATTACGCTTTTCTCTGACCTCTTCTTTTTTCGAGAATTCAATATCTTACCTTTACTCATTCTCTCTCTCTCCTCCTGTTTTAATTCGTTCCTTCGAGTTTCAATATCGCCATCTTCTGCAAACTTTTTCTCATTTCAGCCTTAACTTATCCGTTTTATACTCACCCTTTATTTTCTCTGAACTCTCATTCTATTGTTAAGGATTTTGTATCACTCTCTCCGCATTTCTGTTCTTAGTCTTCAACCCTCAAATCGGTTTTCACCTCTCCCCATTGTACGGGCAAGATAGTTGAGACCTTCTCGAAGCCTGATATATGTCCGACGCTACTGCAACTGAAGGAGTCGATGATTCCTGTATGTATTTGCTCTCGTGAAGTTTTGGATATTAGATTACCTGAATATTGCATGTTTTAAGCGAATATAGTACAAAAAGACAATCACTGAAAATAAAATATCACGTTCATCCTATGAAATGGCAATACTTATGTCATTCATCTCTTCTTCTTGTTTCTTTTCATATTATATCTTGAGATTTATTATGCAGAGTTCATGATCGAAAGATATTTTTACATGCGAATTTCCTTCTAATCGCAAAAAGCCAATTCTGATGAACATTTTCTGAACGAGTAAGTGAATCAAAGATGGAGCGCATTTGAGTTTTCAGACCTCCCACACTTCTTCAAATGATAAATTAAAGCAAAGGAATATCTCAATGATTGTTGATGACCTGATAAATCGTCCCACATACCAGAAACGTTCCAAGTCGTATTTTTCTAATTCCTTTAAATCGGTTTATTTTCCTTGAGCGAAAAATATTATTTTATGGGAGTTAGTGAAAAATGTTCTCTCGTTAAAGGTAACAAACATGACCTTGAATGATTTATCACGTAGAAGAAAATTCATCGATAGCATCACACTTTTTCGTGATGAAAAATGGAATATTAATTCTTCTGGAAGCATTCTAAATTAATTTTTAAGCGTGCTTTGAAAATGTTTCAGTTTGACATATCAATGTAAAGAAATATTAATCTCACGTTTTCATAAATGAATGAATTAATATCGAAATGTATTTCTTTTGAGTTGAAATGTCCATCCGTCATTTTATGTAGCTATCGGGGAATCCATGAATATGCAGTTTCGATTTGCAGCATAGAAAGGTTATCTTCAAAAGGTCATACGTTCTTTATTTCGATCAAATCGTTCAAAATAAAGAAGTTTATCGACTAGAAAAATGGATTTTAGATTCTTCCATCCCAGCTTTTGAAATAGAAATGAAAAGCAATAGAGAGGATGTTTTTTTTTAATGCATATACTATCGGAGATACCATTTGAAATTGAATGGAAAATGGAAGCGGAGGAATTCACAGAGAAAAGGGTATTAATGGGAGATTTCCCTTACTGAAGGTACGTTACGATAAATAAGTAATAACGAGCAATGTTACTTATGGTAACGATAGAAATGTCCCATCTATGCTATTGAATACCCGCATGAAAAAATTTTGACCGATGCGGCCTTTATGACGTAGAAGTCCATCGTAACTACGATATAATTGCGATATCGTACTTTTTCGAATTTCTATTCAGTATGATAGGTTTCAGCGACTGATCGCCATCTTCGATCAATCGAGTGGTCGTTCTGAATAAATATTTCACGTCGAAGGAGTACGGCATCTTTATTGTTATGTTGTCCCTCATGAAATGTTTAACGAGCAACTTCGTTATATAGTTACTTGTCCAATCGTTATTTTAATAATAATTCTCCTAAATCCTTTATTTACAATATTTTAGTTCATTGAGTATTTGTATCACAAATCATTAATTGAAAATAACGAAATTTCATTCATGCAGGGTTTGAAATCGACCATCGTATCGGAATTGTTAGAAATTTTGGAGTCTTACCATCGTTAAATGATACATCTTCCTCTTTTATCAATGTTGTAAAAATTGCAACCCGCAATAAAAGTTAGAATATGTACAAGAGTCACAATATTCTCAGGGGTTCATTTGCTCTCAATGCAATGATCGGTATTGAGATGACAATTTTTATAGAGAAAAAGTATTACTAGAGAAAATTTTTTATTTTTGTTGAGTTCTCTACTTCTGCTACCTTTCACTATACCCGATGTAGTACTAGCTGCTTAGGAGTTTGAAGCGTCTACATGGAGGAAGAATGGGCAAGGGCGACTTTGGAGGAAGATCGATGAGTTGGAGGTGTGATGCTTTCGCCGGCTCTCTAGGATCACATGGGTACATAGGATTATAAATGAAGGGATTCTGTATCGGATGGAAGAGGTAATCTGTACGTAGGACATTATCAAGGAAAGAAGAGTTTCATGGAGGGGAAAATCCCATGATACGGAAAACTTGAGCGAACGGTACTAGAACGATTTGTGAAATAGACAAGAGATTTAGTAAAGAGGGCAAGGATCGTGTACTGGATCAGCGTTCGAGTTAAAGTTGCGAGGATACAAATGGATCTTCCATGCTATGAATATTTCAATGGGCAGATCAAACGTTGACAGGCTTGTGTTTTTAGTGAATCATGCTTTCCGACAAAGAGTTAGAGAGAGATTACCGCATCACTGAGAAGCTACCTTCCATCATAAAATAGCTTCATTTTTTATGATCCATGAATTCGGCAAGACATTTTATTTCTTTAATATGTACGATGTAATATATGATGTGTATTTATAATATGTCTTTATATATTTATGATTTTATTGGTATTTATTTGAAATTATTAACTTGTAGATAATTTACTATCAACGTATTTATTATAATAATATAATATTAATACCTATATACTAATAGTAAATAAACAATTAATATAGTATTTAAAAAAATTAATTTCTGTGTAAATAGAAAGGTTGTTTCACTTGTCGATTTACATCGTTGGTGATGTGCCACATACCCAACCATTCGGGATGAACTGAAAGCAAAAATATCTGTATCCGAGACTCGAACCCGGATCTTCCACTTTCCGGGCCGTGTCGCTAACTAATAGAGCAAAAACTTTTGTAATCCATTATTCATCACTTATCGAGGATGGATTACACGAGATACGAATCAACATGAGGCACGATTATTTCACATAATAAAAAGGTCATGCAACGGTAATCCAACGAACGAAAAATTACGACGCACAGTCATTTTAAAGAAACGGGTTATTAATTACCTCTTTTCCATTTAGCCGTCGTTGAAATCCCGATAAAAGTTTTCTCCTTCCTTTCCATACTTCTTTTCCAATAACGTAGCATACCTTCAAGAGCTCGCCTCTAAAGCGGTACGTTACCCTTTTAACTTCAAATTTGTTGGCTGGATTTCCTCTAAATCCACGTCCAAGGAAAGGAAAGGACGAAAGGGAAACGGAACACAAAGGAATTTGTTCTCGCGGCACAAAGACCATCTTCCGCGCAATCGAAAAAAAGAATCCATCTCATCACCGGCGTTGATGAAAATAAAAAAAGGGGAACTCCAGCCGTCGCTGGAGAGGTGAGTTTTTCCCCTCGCTCTTCAGCCATTTTAATATTATGGCTAGGCTGGAAATAACCATGGAACCCTCCGTTCGCGTCATCGACGTCGGAGAATTACATCCGATGCCGGAATATTACCCGACGGTATTATTGTTTTTCCAGGTCGAGAGGAAAATTTCTCTCTTTTTTTTTAAAGCGAGTTTTCGCGGCCGACAAATGTGGAACGTAACGTGGCGTTTGCGGCCGTAGCAGTTTTAAGGGAACAAAACGCTCGAGAGGGAGCCTAATTACTGAAGGCGAACACGGCAGTTGATGGATGGAAAAGGGAATTTAAACTACAAAAAATGAAAGTCGGCGGGGGGGGGCGTGGTTTTTATTTCCGTGCAAATAACGGTTTATAAAGGTAATAAAACCCTTCTAGGCCGATGTCTTCGGTGGGAAGGAAGCGAATTTTTATTTCCCCTTGTTCCGCGAGTTTTTTCGGCTCCGTCGAATTTACATATTTCGCTGAAAAGTGGGGCGCTTTTCAGCGGGAGATCAAAAAGGCGCTTTAATAAAACTATGCGGTTTTTGCACTTGATGGCCTTGGGAGTTTTAATCTCCGCCGATAACTGCGCGAAGGCCGGCGTTAAAATAAGCTCGGGGAACTGCAGCGGGCATAACTGGATCGAGGTAAAAAAAAAGCAATCGAGAGGTTTAAGGAGAATCAGACGTGGGGGATGAATTGCAATATTTCCATTTATTGTTTCGTTGCTCATTTGTTCTGAAATGCCGCATGAAATAGACTGCGGAATACGTCTGTGTGCGGATTGAGTGGGATGCCTAATTGCTTCCCGTGACGCGCTAGTCTCGGCTTAAATAGCTGAAAAAAAAAGATCGACTAGATGACATCGCGGCAAATTAACTCTGATTCGAAGGGCCTGGAGGAAACCGAATTCCAATTCATTTCCGATCGAAACGGTGTGTTAACGGTTAATTTCTAATTCGGAATATCCTGACGTTTCAATTTTAAAGTTTTTGCGTGACTGATTCGATGATCGACACATCTGTGAAGTTTAATTGAAATATCTGTAAATTTTGCAGGATGAGAAACTTTTGGTAATAGTTATAGAAAAATTTAATTACTTACGATTGTAATAGTACCTGCTAAGTATGAGTTCTTTTAAAAGCAATATATGTATATCATTATAATATTCAGTGTGGTATTTAGGAGAAATTTTCTGTCATTAATTGCAAAATTTCAATGATGATTATAAAATACAAGAATAATAGTGTTTTAGAATCACTTTACCATCAATCAGCTCATGACAGCCTCGCAGATGTTTCCTTAATTAAGATCACTGTCCTGTATTTTTCTGCTATTGATCATTTTGCTCCCTGCATCACTATTGTTCTCTCAATTCTCTGTATGATTTCTATGCTCATACTTTAAGGAGATCAAGCCGTAATATATTAGAAAACCTTTACCTTATAGCTCGTTCCTTCCACTCTTTCGGTATCACGAATTTTAGCATAGAGAATCAATCAGTATCTTCTTTAAAGAATTCTTTCATGTATGATGAAATGAAAGGATTCAAAAATTTACCGTACCACAAAGTCAAGGCCAACATAGTAAATTCCAATTCTTTCATGATAAAAAAGAATTTAGATATATAATTACAAGTTCATTATTATAAAATTTTTCATAATCCAACTCAACTCACAAGGCTTAAATATATAATTTGTGATACCCTTGAGTAAGCTAACGATTACCTTTATAAGTAGTTAATGAATTAACGGTAAAATGTAGAAAAAATTTCGTAAATATACCGTAAACTTTCAAATATAGAGGTTTTCGTATAATGTTTTGATAGAGGTTTTCATACATCTACATTACCAGTTTAATATGCTTCAGTTAACATATTTTATCATGCAAACATGTGCATGGTAGGATATTCATCTACGATAACCGAAAGCTAAGAAAATTTCTATGAAAAACTGTTACATTTGAATTTATATATACAACGTAGCTTTGTCTAATTTTTCCCTTTAAATTCAATAAATACTTCCTCCGTACTTCCAATGCTTCAACGCAAACCCACCTCACCTTGTACTTCCGTTTTGTCGAGGATATTTTCAGTGCGTGCCATAAAATTCATAAGAACACGAATTCGCACTTCATACTCGTATTCAAATTCGCTCTCACACCAGTGACACGCACGAGCGATCGCTCGCAAACATTGACAGGACAAATGAAAATGAACACGCGGCTCGAGCGTTAAGACGGGGATTGTTTCGGACCAAAAATTAAATACGTCGGAACGTCAACTCTTTCATTAGTTCGTCATCGAGCCTTTTTTTCCCGATATCGCTTGAACCCCGAACTTTGGCCTATCGATTATCACGACTCCACCAATCGTCTGGATTTCGGCGGGTTAATCCTCCCCGATTAAAAAGGACTTAGTTTCGAATGATCAAATAATCATTATTGGCACTCTTTCTCTCTCAATCACTCTCCTCCCCTTTTCGCTCAATTTGGACTCCCTTCATTCCCCCATTTCCCCTCTTTTTCCCCATTTCCCCCCTCTCCCCTCCATTTCTCCCCCTCTCTCCACATTCCCCCTCATTTCCACTCCCCATATCCACCCTTTCTCTACCCCCATTTCTCCCCCTCTTTTCCCCCTTTCCCCCCTCTTTCTACCCATTCCCCCCTCATTTCCACCCCAATATCTACCCTTTCTATACCCCCATTTCCTCCCCCTCTTTTTCCCCTTTCCCCCCCATATCCACCCTTTCTCTACCCCCATTTACCCCTCTCTTTCTCCCCATTTCCACCCCCCTTTCTCTACCCCAATTTCCTAACCCTTCCCCCCCATTTCCCCCCTCCATTTCTCTACCATTCCCCCCCTACAAATTTCGCAACTTCCCCGAGAGCTGGGGAGCGAAAAGTGTCCAAAACTCTCCTGTCACACACATCCATTTGGTAAAGTTTTGACCCCGTCGGGTCTCGGCCATTTCCCTCGCCGCACTATTTCTGTCATTTTAACGTCACGTCCTTTCTCTTTCCCTTTTCGGCCTATCCCAACCGCGCTCCCTACCAAAACAATCCACCGCTCAAAAACACGGGGGAGGCGTAATGACATTATTAGTGTCGCTCCGAAGCTCAAAAGCTATTGTGACTTTCTGAGTGGTCGACCGGCTTTGGTCATGATGCAACGCTTGTTGTTGTTCCGTTCTCACCTCTTCCGCAAAAACCTCCCTCATTCGTACGCCGAAGGGAGGAAAGAGTGACAAATAACCCTTTCGCATACATTATGATAGAGTGATGAGGTCGTTTAATAGTTTGGAGCTCGGACGCGATTCGCGGAGATTAGGTCGTCATTAATTTTTTCCGCGCCTCGAGTGGCGCCATCTCGCGGATTAAAATGCGTTAAATTTTCACCTAGGAATCACTTCAGGTTTTGGAGATGGAGTTGGGCTTCATGGTCGTCCGATGTTCTTACCTTTCTGTCCGGAGAGAGACATTTAAGGTTGTTTCTACTCCCGTAACACAAAAGTAATGTGCATTACGAAGTCCCATAAATGCGATTATAACGAGAGATACTACACCGAAATATATTATAGAGTATCTAGGCTCTCGGATATCCATGTATGTAGCGCATTTGACCCTAGTGAAAGCAGTCCCGGGTTCGATTCCCGGTGTAAGCCTACGTGCAAAGTTACCTCGGCTGTCGAAGCACTTTTAACAATACTACTACTACCAATTATAGCTATATAAAATAATATAATATATATTAATAAAACTAATAAAATAAAAGGTGTTTCTTTGGGAAAAACATTGAAAATGACTCGCGTATTTGAAGTAAAAATGTATTTCTTTAATCATTCTCATTCCATTGAAAGCAATATTTCTAAAAAGATTAAATTTAATAAAATACTAACAAATTTAGTACTATGTAATCAAATCGTCTCCGATAACTATTAATATGCATTTTGTTGCTGATTATTCTGACTCTGCAACAGACATTTGGATTTGTTTAAACTAAAATATTATATAATAACTAAAATATTAAATCATATTATTACATATTTACGAATGGTATTTTATTTTTCATCAAACCAATGGAGCTTTCCTAAAACTATTCATGTTTCATGAAGTTCATTCTTTTTGGTTGGCTTTAGGGTTAAAGGGGGCGTTTACCACCTCTAGCTTTCTATCTGATTGAGAATTGAGAAATTTGAGAGTTATTCTTGTTTATAAAAGAACGAAACAAAGATATTTCATTAGACGATAGCTGTTACTAATCACAGGAAAATTTAATTAATCACTTAATAACCGTAGTTGTTGCAGAAACATAAAAATATATATCGTCAAGAGAGGTGGTGGTGACCGCATGGCATGACCGCGCGATCCCAATTATCAGATGGGAATTTATATTTTCAAGCGAGAATCTTCCATTTCACCACGAAAACCTGGCATAATTAAATAAACGTAGCAATTAAGATTATTCGTCGCATTAAAAGAGAGTCTAGTCGGCATCAATCAAATGCTGTTTAACCGACAGTTTGATGTTGATCGATCCAGAGGTGAATCAGGATGAACCTGTTGGCCTGCTTAACACATACGAAATGAAACGGTTGTCCAAAAGTACGCATTTCGACTTCTCTCAAAGCGAGTTTCAGAGGATGTAATGACACCAATGTTGCTGACTCTCTGGATGATCTCTCAGCATTCGTAATCCCATCGGAGAAAAGAGGACGTACTTACTCTACCTGTAATTTCCCTGAAAACCTTCCTGGTTGGTCAAGTGTTGCATGGGTGCGAGCGTAACGAAATCTCAAACGCCCTTATGCGGATGAATGCTAGCAAGTATTCCCACTCTCGCCCTGTTGCATTGCCAATGGAAGGCAATTTTCCATCTCTGATGATATTCCCTTGGTTCGCAGATTCGTCCTGCCTAACCACACCTCTCCATCCCGCGTACTGTCTGATCCTAATTTTGTTCTTCCTGTTTGAGAATACAAATCGTAATGCAGTGAAAAATTTATTTAAGAACAGGAATTCTCTATTTCCTTAAGCTTTCTAATGATTACAAAAATGAATCCTCCTTGTTGTATACGGGTTATTTTCACTATATCTAAGGTATTAGAAAATCTAAAAGAAACTTTTGTATAAATTAATATATCCCTAATGACCACAAGGCTAGTTGTTAATCATTCTGCCTTAACGCTGGTTTTAACGCCAGATATTACCGTTAGCTACTAAAAGCTCTTGAAAGAAAATTATGTTTATTAATAAAATTGAAGAGTGAGGTAGATTGCGCATGCTATTAAACATACATAATACCTCGTTGAGTGATTAGAAGAAGTGCACTAAAACGCACCCATGAATAACGCCTTTCTTTGAATTGAAGCGGTTTGTCTGTCTGAATACTATCATTTCTCGTCACACAAAACTCAGTGGCTTTCATATTATCACATCATTTAACCACACTGAAATACTATATGTAAATAAAAGATACATTTTAAGTATTCTGTACAATAAGACGAGTACAAAAAATTTTATCTAACAAGGTATAGCAACTATAAAATAACGCTTCGTCTAGCTAAAGTTGGTTTTAGCGAGTTAATTGATTCCTCTTTTAATCAAATTTGTCAGTCGATACGTCGTTTACCAGGAGTTACTGGCATCCAATTTTCTTTGATCATTTATTATTTTTTGGTGACAACGTATGTACATGCACTACCAGCCTCCAAAACCCTTATTTACCTAACCTGCAGTCATTAAGAGAGTCCGAAACTGGCATAATAATCCTTAAATAGCGGCATGTCTCTTTATCAGTACCACTTGTTATCTGCGGTATTGGAGGTGCCTTCGAAAACTTCTGCAACTTATTAGGAACTTATTTAACATTGTTTTGGTTGGGAAAATATTCATGAACAAGTAAGAATTTCAAACACATGAAAGAATTCAGCCATTTCGAGTAATCATTTTAATGTTCAATTTAAAACTCCTCCACCTACGCTCAGATTCACGGCAAAGTTACCTCTGCCGAAGACTGATAAGTTATGCGTTCATCACTTAAATCGTTTATTACGCTCAGAGCGTAAATTATATGTCAATTAAATTGCGATATATTTATCGGCACTACGCAAGTCGCTTCCTATGCCATGGAAAAGGTCTCCTCTCTCAACGATCATAAGATCAATCTTTTCATAGCTTTTATTTTCTACAGTAACGACTCGGAAGGATTCTCTTGGGAGTCGCCCTCTATATTGGTATGACGGTATAAGGCGGATAAAATATCTTTCATTCCCTTTACGGCCAAGCACCGAGCGCCGTACCATTTTCCTATCGATGTGACCCTCTTAAAGTCTTTCTATTGGCTCTTAAATGCAAAAGTTTCGACCTAAAGGAGATACTCACTCGATTTATTGTGTAATCAGAGCGAGAAGCTCACTGGACTGCTCCTTTTTCGAAGACAACTTTCACTAACCAAATGTGTATCGGTGAAATCATTTCTTCTAGACACATCGCCAATGCTCAAGTTCAACACGATTTTTGAAGGCAAAGATCAAGATTGTGACTAATTCCTTTGGTATTCATAAGATCAATTCATCCATGAAAACCATTCAGCTTTAACCGTTCAACCATTTGCGTTAAGAGTGTTAGACGCCATTATGATGTAGATAGAAAATTCGGTTCCTCTTCCACTGTCCAGAAATCTCTTTCGAGAATAACAAAGCAATCAGTATTCAAATTATCATACTTTCATCTTCCAGTATTTACAACATTATTAAATTATGAAATATCATAAAATTTATATAAAATTTTCATTCATAATGCTAATATCTTCCATAAGATTTCTCGAAGCTACCATAAGATACCTCGAAGCAACAACAGATATGTTAGTGAAGAAATGTCTTAATGAAATTTTTTTAAAGATCTGAAGCATAAGTTAGGTAAACATAGGCTTGTTATTTCATATGATAAACATCACGGGCTGAATATTCTATCCTAAGATTATGTTGTTTACTTTTCCCAAAAGCTTTTTACCAATCCTCTTAGTAGCTGCGTGATACCCAAGTGCAACATATTCTTATAACATCGAATCAATATTATGATATAAAATGATGGATATTTTAACTTTCAGTATAATTAGAATACTTCTTGCTAATTATAATGTATACATTGCATAATGTATAATGTATTAATCCTCTGGCTTAAATATTCAAATATTTAAGGACTTATGAGGTATTATTTTGGACGTTTTTACTTAATACAGAAAAAATAGTAAAATAAAATAATCGAAACAACAGCGTGTAGTTTCGAGTACCAAGATGGTGTCACTCATTAATGAATTAACATATTTCTAATACATGGGAGATAAAGGTTAGGAAGAAGCACCACAACCATTAGTAAGATTTAATCGAGACTGTTAATAACCATTATATTCTGGAATTTTAATAGTGATTAATTATTACTTTAAGTAGATGTTTGGAATTGCATCATACGTATACAGAAAGTATACGTTTATAGAATTATCAGGTACCTCGTGTGTTGTAAGAGACTTCAAAGATGAAAACGCTTTTCGTTGAGCGCTTCCATAAGAATCCTTTTAACAGTAATTTATGGTAACCTAAACACAAGCGGGCCTCATATCTAAAGCATCCATTATCTTTTCCTCAAAGGGGTAGTAAACAGCAGTAACGGGAAATCCTGGTTGAATCATGGACGATTGCTAGTTCACATTTTCCGCTCCAGTGCACTAGTTTAGGATCCGCAATCCACGGCTCTGAATAAAAATGGAAGTGAGGTATTAATTAAAATTCTCATGTGAAAAGATTGGCAAGAGATATTCACTAGATTACGGACTGAATTGTAGGAATAGGATTCATTTTATCCAAACGTAATAAACCGATAAGTATTTAAATCAATCTATATTCCTACTGAAAATAAAACCATTTGACTTTGAAAATATCAAATATTTGATTATAAAATTCATTTTTAATTCCCACTTTCACTGATCAAATATTTACTTAATATCTAACTTACGTAAGCTAATCGTTTAGGCACAGATTTATGTGACTAATGCTATGATACTGTTTAATAAATTGGATTTTTTCTATATTTATTATCATTAATGTTGATATTTATTTCCATGCCTTCCATTCAACGTATTTTGTAGATTATTTAAATCCTATAATATTATTTACATCCCCATGCTTTACAAGTGATATCTTTTAGTGAAAATACTTTTCTGGGATCGCAAATAATACTTGCAAATGATAATGCATTGCTAATAATAATTTATCCCTGTGTATTGCGATATACAATCGTTTTCCAAAGAAATCCTTCTTCGATATATCCTATATTTTTTCCTCCTATGATTCTACTATTTTGTGACTTCTGTTTTTATATTTTTGTTACATTGCACATATTACTGGAAAATGTTTTGGAAGTTTCATGGAACTTCTTATACATTGCCAAATAAAGCAGTATCCATTTGGTAATGTTGAATTGCGGAACATACTATTTTAGAGAAAAGCGGCACAGAGTACGGAGCAGCAATTTAACAAAGAAGGCGATAATGATAATAGGATACAAGTAAAGTGGCACCCTAATTAACCACCAGTTTAATTGAAATAAGGTTTAACAAACCAGAATAGAGTCAAACAGGTAATTATAATTGTCGCACGGAAAATGTGGCGAAATGGCGAGTACAGGTGTGGAAACAAAGCAAAATTATGAGCAAAAAGCCAATGAGAAGAGTGATAGTTTAGCTAATGTTAACGAACGCTCTTTCAAAGACAATTGCATGAGTAATTTAAGCTTTACGCTTCCACTATTTGGAAAAAACAAGCATATTACTGTCGACACAACTGTTAATTGCTTCCCCTGAATAAAGTAGTGCGTAATAATTATCTATTTTACGTACTACATGATACTTTTAACTTAATAAAGCTACGTGTGACTTCTTAGTTCGAGAATCAAATTATCCGAAAGATCAATTAAAATGAAAAGGCTGAATAAGCCCGAAGGAGAGGAAATGGTAACATTACAAAGACAATACATGTGAAAAATATTTAAAGCCTGACCGAAGAAAGAGGCAAAAATTAGCTGTTAGCATAGCTAATTACTAATTCCAGTCTGAGGAAAAAGATTCGTTGTGTTTCATCTTCGTTTCATCTAAATTTTCTAGCATACATTTACGGCAATCTATAGTCTATGTAGTCGGGGGCATAACTTTAACGCTCACAGGGGAAACGACCTAACCCCATGTAAAGTTTCTTGCTTTCCCCTGTAATCCTACATACGCCACTTTTCTCCGCAAAAACATTTTACAGTATAATTTTTAAATATAAGCAAATGACATACTTTCATTCAAAGAAAACCAATGAGATCATCGTGATATAATAATCCTTTTTGGTTCAAATTAGAAAACAACATTAATGAAATGTTTGGTAGTCCATATTATTGGTGGTGTATGCGAAGAGGAGCTTTGGGTCGTTAATGGGGTTTCCTACTTGTTAGTGACCATGAGGCACCAATTGATGGCTCTTAACTATAATGAATAACCAATGTAGTTTCCCTCTTACCAACGGTAGATGAGTGAATATTTCATCGAACCGAGAATAATGTTTATAGGCATATCGTTTTGGGAAAGTCTGTAAAATCTTATACCTACGGCTAGCAGCATTATTCTCCATGAAAATTCGCAGTCTGTGGAAAATGAGGTATTATTTAAGTTATAAAATTAATAGCAGTTCATCGGAAATTATTTTCGTTATAATCGTTAATTTATTTTCCCTATTGTTATGAATTTGAAAGGGGCTGTAGTAATTTAATTATTGGATTAAAATTGAATTTCTTAACTTACCAAGGGCTATCATAGAAAAATATATTAAACCATCCGAGAAAAATATCCGTCGAGCTGCAGGGAATTAGTGAAAGGGTTGGACACTCTTGATTAAGAGTCCAAATTAAAATTATTACTGCAAACACTTTATTAGCAAAATATCACCTTTCATACTCCACAGTGCCCCTTAAGTCACCTTGCTAAATTACGAGGGATGAAGACGAGGTAATGAACGCGCGGAAACAATCTTCCCGGGACTCATTTTTCATCCCTCGCAATTTGATTACGAATATGAAATGCGTTTAATTCCAAAAGGTATCTTAAAAGAGAAACGTGATATCACTTAACGGCGGAATTAATTTCCCAAGCACGCAGTAACCCTTTCCAACACCTGAAAAATCCTACAATTTTTTCCCTCCGGCGTACATTTTCACGCATTGCTCTTTAAAAAAATCAAACAATCGTCGCACTTTTTTTTAACGTTTTCCGGTCGTCCTTTTTCAACTAGGGACCGAGATAAAATCCGTCTACCTCCCACAAGGGATTATCCTTGGCGCTTGTAAATTATTTTAGCGAGGTAATTAGCGAAAATCTTCTCCCTTTTCCCGAACCGGTTAAAAAAAGGGCTAAACCAAACAAAAACGAGGCGAAACCCGAAATTTATCTGAGGATGAAGGTAAAAGCGTTGTGAACGCGTAATTAGTAAAGGCAGGAAACTCGGTCAGGGTGTCGGTGAATGGGGATTAAGCCCACTCCCGCCCTTTCCCCTTTAAGGACCCTCACAAACCCTAAATCGCTGTACATTGAAATCTCAGCTGGTGAACATAATGCCTTCGATTGAACACGTTTATTCCCAAGGTTTATCTGCTTTTCCGAGAGCGATAAAGAGAGAGTGCGTTTTCTATTCCCTTGATACAGTAGATATCCCATCATCTGGGAAGTTCCGAAAATGAACATTCGCTGATTATCAAACGCTATCTATACGTAGTAGATCAAGTTAGACAGTTGGTAAAATTATAATTTAATTGAAAATTATTTAATTCTTTTAATTCAACGTAATAACTTGTAACTATAAGGTAATATTAGAGATTTCTAAGGAAAAACGGACTTGAAACAAGTCTGACGGAACCAGGATTTTTCCTGAGTACACGCCATTTTGTGCAAAGATACCCTAATATTTTTCCATTAGGGATTGAGTTACTACCTTTATTAATAACTGTTATATTAGTATTCGCTGTTTATATTTTCATAATATATAAATTACTGCGTCGTAATTATTAACTCATATTTCGATTTATTTACTCTTATTATGAAGTTTCACTTAGATATATCAATTGAAAAACTCGTATTTAGAATAAAGAAGTATGTCTTTGAAATTACCTTAAGAATGCGCTATTCATTAGTACTGAGTTTGACATTCATTAATAGGTACAACAGAATTGTTTTTGTTATTGTTGTACAATGTTTCGTGTAACATAAAGTGCCTGTGTTTTGATTGATTATTGTTAGGTATAACAAAGTACGAATTTATCTAGCTAGATGATTTTGTTATCTCTGGTATACCTGGACTTTCGCATGATAATAATAGTAATGATGTGCAAATTGTAGATATACACATTTAAATGCACGTTTAACTAGAAAATATTTATAATAATATTCGTTTACCACAATTATTATTAATATTTTCATTGAATTTACTTCTAATACAAATTGTACTATTAAGTTCCTTCCATTAATTTTCAATCATTCTTTTTAAATCAAGTCTAGCAGCAAGAGAACGTGTTGAATTCAAATTTAATGAATTCTGTGGAAAAATAACATTAGAAATAAATACACTGTTTTTAAAATGTATCCTATATTCTATATAAGTGTTCTATCTTATATTTAATACATTTTATTTAAGAACGTTGGTAATTTTCATTGGCTCCTCACTTACCCCTTTTATAGATGAACCCTTTTTTTCTTGGTTACTCCATTTATTCTTGCATGAATTCACAGATAGAGTTATAGATTCTGCGCCATTAAATAATTTAACGATTTTTATAAATGACTATGATAGTATAATAAAAATATAACATAACTAAAATAAGCATTGAAAAAAAGCCAAAAAAGCTCATTGTTGAATTATTCATGGGTCTTCAGCCGAGTTATGATTTGGGAAATACCCCGGAAAACTTACTCAGCAGCATACACCGAGGAAGCATCAGATATTTTTAAAGACTACTGTATTAATTTTAAATTAAAATTTGGAATATGTTTTCAGAAAATTACAAATAAATATGGCGTCTCGCAAAAAAGGTCCTAAATCATTCCTGTAAATATTCGTATATTTCTCCTTTATGGCAATCAAATAGCATTTTTTACTTACAAGATCTTTTATGGTTGGATTATTTTGTTCAAACTAGAAGTTACGTTCGTCGCAACGGGATAACGGGTCATACATCTCTGCGGCATGAAGTGTTTGTGATTATAAATCACCTGCGCTAGAATGGCCGTCCACATATCACCATGCATTACCCATTCACATCTTCATAGGTGCAATTTGTACTAGCCGCTGGCCCTTCCCGTCTCTTCCGTTCTGTTTTGGTGGGAAAAGAAAGGATATTATGTGAGGTCGCGGGAGTACATTTGCTCGGGTTCTTCCTTCCATCCTGCAGATCCCTAAAGCCTTTGCTTCTCCTCCAAATTACATAACGCCAGCCATGTCGAGGTTTCTGAAACAGCGCTTGCGAGCGTCCCACGATTTTTAAGCGCTCGTGGGATTTTAACCGTTGGAGTGGTACTTGGGGCGGATGGCAGAGAGGGCGCAAAGTATGTGCGGAGAGTTGCAACTGGAGGTCGGAAACGATGTGGCCCAGGTGGTGGTGGTGGGTGGCGGTATTTGCAGAGAGAGGTGCTTAAAAATTAGGATCAGGCCAAGAAGCAAAGTTCGATGCAATAAGATCGGGGGCAAAATTAGAGGGGAGGAAATGAAGAATCGGAGCTGTGAATGTAGTGTACTTCGCTGGTTTAAATGATTATCAGATTTTTTATCAGAAGAAATATATAGTAATACATATATGTATTTCAAAATACACGAGGTCTCAGTTCCTTCTTAGTTAATTAATTATTGAAACATAATAAAACGCTAAATTAAAATTCTTTAAATAACATTATTTTTAATAAAATATAATTTTAGTACACTGAAATTGGAGATAAAAATATTATATTGGCAATTTAAATTTTTATTATTTTAGAATGTTATGCTGTTAAACTTAATATTGACGAAAATTCATTACTTTCTTTTGAAACCTCATAATATAGAAGTTTAAAAATCTCTGTTGGACTAGATTAGCAGCCATAAAGAGTACACTGAATAAAGTTCTTAGATACTTCAATTTAGTGATGAAGTAAGCAAAAATATCAGCAAAATGTAGGTTTGGAAATAACCTCTAAATCATTTTATATAACTAATAATTATATATAATAATCATATAAATTTATAAATATTAGTATTATATCTATAATCATTATATTTTATTATATTTTATCAAAGTAAGTATACATAATTTTATATATTTCTTTGAAAATATGTAATATAGATTAAATGGATAAGAGCATGAATATAAATTGAGGGAAAGCATGTAGGACGATAAATTTAGATACCGCTTATCCATTATTTCCATTGCTTTTAAACAATTGGGTCATCGTTAACCATTACGAGGCTGTAAAATGCCGCATCTCACAGCTAAGAAGGGATTTGCGTCTAATTATTTGTGTTAAAGCCTATTAAAGGAAGATCGCCTCCACCTCAGTCGCTTTTGGCACGAGAGACCCTACGTTTGCCACTGAATATTTCACGCTAGCTGAAATACCTGCCCTCTCTCGGATAAATTCAATATTTCAACGCCAAGGTAATGCTTTGATCCTCTCGATGAGCCGTCAAGAATGTTTCTGTATGCAGCGTCCTACTTATGAAAGAGAAGCAAGCGGACGAGGCGGCTTGCCACTCTCAAGTGATTAACTGATTTTGTTTCCGGAGAGAGCGAATGCGCTGGAGCAATCATAGAGGGAAATTATTGTGATTCTCTGAGAGCATAATTGGTTCTATCGAGCAGTTACTTCATTACACTAATTGCTCATCTATTCCCCAGCTTATACCAGCGATGTTCACGAAGGCGTGAATTTAGAAGCACGTTGGATGGTCTCCTGGGATGAAACGATTCAACCTCGTCTACGATTAAATTGTCAGTGATGAGAGGTGCCTGTCAACTTATTAGATCCTTGGGTGATAATTATTTGACGCCATAGTCTACAGTTTAGCGAGACTTTCATTATATATTAGCAGTGAGATCCATTCATGATATTTATTAATATCGTACTTATCTGTATTAGTTAATTTTTACGCACATAAAGAAAATAATTCATATTATACAAGTACATAGAGTTATGATGATACATTCAATTTATTCATCGCCTTTTTGATTATCAATTATATTAATATAATCATTAGACGGATAGAGATTAGATATACTTCAAAAATATTAGACTAAGTAATCAAAATACAGTTTTGCCATCAAACTTGACTCCGCTGACCAGAATAACGAAATTCTTTGTAAATAATATGATATATGAGGAATAATTGACGGAACTAGACTCAAACTCACGAGGTTTCGTTGATTTTTACATTCTTTTCTTACGGTTGTTCTCCTGCTGTGGTTTATTTTACTCCTAATTAACCCAAGGGAAAAATTTATGCCCACAAAATAATTTTTTCTGTTCACCTATTGTCATGTCTCTTTCATTTCATTTTCATATGTAATAGCTGTTGTGAAGCATAAAAAAATACGAATTTATCTAGTTAGATGATTTTGCCATCCGTCTCCGGCCTGCTCACCCTTTTAAATTGATAATAGTAGTAATAATGTAGAAATTGTAAATGTGAGAAGGGTTAAATGTAAAAGAGAGTAAGCCATAAGTCTCCATCTCCCCAAATAGGATTCGTTTTATTGCTATAATTATCATTATCAACATCATCTCTTAAAATTAGCCAAAAACAAGTGCTCAGTATCAACAAATAATTTTCAAATTACCACTTCGCTGCCTTCTCTACTGAATCTGAGTTAAGCAGCATCTCGATTCCATACGGTATTCGCCAAAGTCAAATATTATGTCGACGAAAATTCGCGTGTACTTCCTCGTAGATATCGCTTTAAAGTCACCGTAATTAGCACTTACACCTTGCGTAAGCTGTCCTTCCTCAGAGGTAACGAACCTACTGTGGCGAAAATCTCCCGGATATCCTTATTCTAATTGAATCCCTTTCAAGCCGTGGCGGAACGAAATTGGTTTAGCCCCTCATCCATCTCCCGAGGTGACATTCTTTTTAATTCCAGCTCCTCCATTCTCTCTCTCTTTTTTAATCCACCGTTATATCCATAAACGTTCTCTCCACCCTACCCACCCCCTCCAACCCTCCCCCCTTCAGGGAAAAAAGAAAAGATCTTATCCGCGGGTAAAATATGATTCGATTCATATGAACCGCAGGTTTAATCAAACGAAAACTCGCGTCGTTAGCGAGCGAGCTTCGAGAGGAAATTCGGGGAGAAAAAACGTTTTTCTTTATGCATCCTTTTGAGATGGGTAATTGGGGTTCGGAAGGGGCGATGCAAGTGCGTGATAAAAGGCAGTGCGGGGGAGATGTTCTCGAAGGAAGCGATTAGAGCGAGTGAGGGAAGGAAGGTAAAGAGGACGGTGACAAGGGAAAGACCATCTTCGATGGCCATTAGAGGGTGCGGTAATCAGGGGTAAGCGTGGGAGGTGAGAGGGCGTCTCAAGAGAGAGACTTTTGCGACTCATACGGAGAGGGCAAGAAACGTGTTAGGGAAATAGGGGTTTGATATGGGGGAAGCGAGAAAGTGGAGACTAAAATTAGAAAGGATTTTGTTAAAGCGAGATCTGTATTAGGGTTTAAGAAACCGAGTGTCGTTATGTGAAAATTGATTACATTCATTCGCGTAGAAGGTGAAAGTCTGTTCTAATAAGCATGGTGAAAATTATAGGTGACTTTCACTAAAAATATTTTAATGAGACTGATTTCAAACAAAATTATTCGTCATCATGCAAAGGAATATCACAAGAAATCCTTTAAATACCATTTTGCTGTATTTTTCACTTTCGATTGCCAGTCTTCCACTTCGGTCTGATGATGAATCATTTGTCTAAAACCTCTAGCTTTGAAATTTTTGCAGTATTTACACATTGTTTATTCACTATGCATCATAAGGATCAATTAATTAATTAATTATCTGAATTGCCCGATGATTCTCAACAGGAGACTTGATAATTAGGAAAGTAGATGATAGAATTAGGATAGATTAGAATTTCTAACGGAAAACTCCAAAATTTTATGTATGAATATCATACCAGTATCTCTTACTTGAGCTTACTTGAGTAATGTTACAATAAAGACATTCCTCTGTGATCGAATATTGTAAGTAACATCTAATTCATAATGCATTAATAACGTACTTATTATCCCATGCATTCAAATGCGAATTGACGATGAAGCCATAGAGCGATTCTAAATTACAACCATATAACTCTGAATTTAACAAAACTGCTACACCCTGAGGTACCAGATATTACTCGGAAACCTTAAGATTAGGAATCATGAGGCTAGTAAGTGACTGGAAGTAAACCTGACTTACTGATCTGCATTAAACAATCTACTGATCATTAGCTCGTGATAATGGCAATCATTTAAGAAATTTTTTGAACTGAAAGTTTCTGAAAGAAATTTAAGGAATGATACTGTTTGCGGTATTGTCTTATTTTTGAAGAATGATCAGCTTTTCGGACGATCACTTTCCTCTAACTTCATTTTGAAGTACTTTTTCACTCTACAATAAAGTAATTTTTACATGGAATTGCAACGGAAATTAGATTAAAATAATGAATTTTCTAATAACAGAGGTAAGAGATCGTCATACAGTAAAATATACCGGATCTACCCTTAACAGCCCATAAATCACTGCACTCCCTTTCTGGGTTGTTCTATATGTTTATGTTTATATAGATTGCAAGGAAATGGTTCGGAAAAATCCGCGCTACAAGCAAGTAGCAGAGCGTCTTAAACGGCATTTTTACCTTATGAATCCTGTGTTAGGGAAAGGAACCAGAAAATAATCCACGTATAAAGCGAATTAGCCTTAATAAGTTTTACTATATTTGGCAATACAAAGACACAATAGTTGCGCAACTATATCACCGTCTTTCCATCGAAAGCGTTGAGAACACTTGCATTTAAAAGGGAATTTCCTTGAGTACTGCACACAACAAGACTGCTGACAGACGATCTCTCCTGAGCGGTAAAGGAGGCGCAATTTATTCAATGCAAAACAGGACATATTGTCGATGATCCACATAAAGAAAGGAGGAAAGGAAAGGGGGCTCAAGGCGGAGAAAGAAGGAGTAGCCGCAAATCAAAGGCGACGAAATTGGATGGAGAGATCTTATAGATCTAAGAAGCGGCGAAATTTAATGATTTATGATGATGAAACCGATGGAAGCGAATGAAAGACTCGACGGCCCTTTTTTTTCTCCACTTTGAAAATCTTATCCGGCCTGTTAATTACGCCATTTGGAGGGGGTTAAAAGGGAAAACTTCCATTAAACGGAATTTTAAATCGAGGAAAAAGGAGAGGAATTTACGGGGACAGGGAGAGAAAGGATTTTGAATTGTTGGCGGAGGTGTGAGGTGATGAGAGGATGAAATGGGAGTTCGATAGTTGGCTCACAGAGGCGTAATTGGGGAGTTTGGGAGAAAAGGTGAGAAGGGGTGGAAAGGACGGCTCAAAGTATTTCTTCGCTTCAGGGAAAGGGGACTAAAATGGCGCCTTTTGCTCAAATTTATTCCAGAGCGGTGTTCGAAAGGAAGACTGAATTCTGAATCTATCTAATTAACGTTAATTGTGTGCATCACCGTTACTCCTATCACTGCCAACACCATTGTTATTGTCCTATATATTTCACAAAGCATTACTTTTCCTCAATTTCTACTCCTCTCTTGGTAACTGTATAGGTCAGAATGTTGTAACACAATGCTTGCCTATAGAATCATCAACCAGACAACTAATTGGCACCTCTAACCCTCGAGAATTTGCTACCGAAAGCATTGGAGAGGGGATGAGATGACAAGGGAACATGAAGACTGAGGGTTTCCTCAATGAGCCATAATACTATCAGTATGAAAGCTCCAAGAAGTGCTGCACGAAGAATCCGTGAAAAGTTCTTTTCATAGCATTCAATCAGAAGCGGCCGGAATAAATGCCACGATTCAGCATAACTCATACTTCATAAACTTTCATGTGATTCGATTACAACTATGAACAAGTAAATGAAAATATATTTTACCCCATATTTGACTAAAATACTTATGAAGAGTACTCCATCAATTCATGATGTCAGAAATTAATTTTAACGTACAGTATATGCATTTAATGCTCGGTAATTGGCTTACAATGGGCTATTGTATAAGAGTGTACCATCGTTGATGCAGAAGATTGAATTTAAAATGTATTTTATTTTCATAAATCATACTTATTACTTCTGTCAGCATTTCTTCATTAGATATTGTCTAACTGAACAAAAAGTTTTCACAATAAATTTCGATTACACCAATTAATAAACATTTAATTCATTGAATTATTATTTAATAAGTAAGTATTGTATGAAATAACAAGTTTCAGCTAATCAGAATTCTCCTAGACTCAGCTCAGAAGTCTACAAGGGAGAAGGTTCTTTCACACATATGGATACAGGGCAATAATAATGGAAAGGGCGTAAATTAAAATATGAGTGAAGAAATAGTTTCTTAACCAATCATAAGATATGTGCGAGATTCCGAGACCTAGAAAATTCAAATTTTCTCTGGTTCAGATATAGATAATCGAAAAGGCTTTAAATAAAAAATGCATGCAAAATTTACATTTCCTAACAGCAATAAAGTGTTAGCAAGCTAACTATATCGATAGCTTATTTACTCGGCCTTATGTTTCTTCTGTCACTTAAAAGCAATATAAAATAGCCACCTATATGAATGACCTTTAAATTCTCTACATATTCTTATATTTCATGTTTTTGTATACTATACTCTAATATACTAACATAAGTGTAACATTGTTAAAAGTCCACTATAGCCACTGAGCCCGGGAAAGGGACCCGGGAATACCCTGCATAATCAGCCGCTAATAAAGACGTGTTTTAACGCTTAATTATTCACGATGGGCAGTCATCCGAGGAGGATTAAACGAGGTGAATTGTCTAAAAGAATACGGGACGAAATGAAAGATAGCAAAAAGAGAAGGATACTAGAGTTGAATGGTGGAAGTATTCGAGGATGGAAGGAATGAGAGGAGAAAGCGAAGGATGCATGGCGATAAGAAGGATCGGAAGGAAGACGGTTGGGCCCAAAGTTTTAAAAGGGCGGAGGAAATTAGTACGGGAGATGAAGTTATAGAAGAGGGAGGGATGGAGGTGTTAGGATGATGCAGAGGCTGAGGTATGGTTTATGGAAAAGGAGTCGCACGAGGGCTTGCGGCGGAAGAAGGGTGAATATGATGGAAAAAGGACGCTCAGTGGATTTTAAGCTGCGAAAATTTTCAAAGAAATTTACTTGATACGAGAAGAGGAAATGAAGTATTATATTACACGTAAAAAATTGTAAATGTTAGAATTGAAAACCCTCTGTTAATTTGCCCTATTTTCTTTCTGCCCTTTAAGGAAAATGTATCACGTAATTTCTTCCTTGTAGAGAATTTCGGAAGATCGACAACATTAACATACAAATGCAACAGGTAGAATCGATCATGAGCCATTTCTACTTCCTTAAAGGCGTTATTAGTTTAAATTTCACTTCTTCCATCCAAGAGATATTTGGAATATCTTAAGTAGAAAAACCATTCTCTTAATGAATTGTTTGCAAACCAAATATCCCTGACTTTCGAAAATTTCGTTGAAGAGTTTATTTTTAACTTTGCATTTTTGTAAAGATTTTTCAATATTTGATCACTTAGATAAAGATATTTCATTTATCTTTACTTAGAAATCATTCAGAGTCGGATGTTCATTAAATATCCTAGATTTACATAAGCGGACCTCCTGATAGCCAAGTGCGCAACGCGTTGGCTGTCGGTGAACGAGGTCACAGATTCGGTCCCGGAGATGGCTCACGGGTGAAATGCACTTTTAAAATTACTACTACTACAATTTATGTGAGCTTGAATGAATGGCTTGCTATATATTAGTATAAAATAACTATCAGCATCAATTCAGCACAAATTAAATTAGATACTTATGATGTCATATACAACTTTTTCTTCATCTCCTTACACAAACTAAGATATGCCATCTCGTCACAACGAAATGAAACGGAAAATTTTTAACTTACTTTGGAGATTGAGATTTTATTCCTAAGCACGATTTTGATACCGGGTAACTTAAATACTGAAAACGCGCAAATCAAGTGCGGCCTCATGGTTTTACACACCGCATTATGATTTGAGATACGGTCTTCCTATGAAAAAGTTTCACCGTCCCCTATCTCTAAGCTAGACGTAGCGTGGGTTGCAGCGATACAGAGGTAAGAGTAATGCCTGTTGCCGCCATTTAAGGCATGGTGCATTTTTAGCTTTGAGTTTTCCGTTAATAAAACAGCTTAACTTTGTTTGGTTGGTGCTTAAGAAATGTGTGACTTATCTCTAGGTGTATTTTACAGAGCGATGTGTTTCTCCCAAGCAAAGAAAAGTAACTACACGAGTAATGTTCGTTGTTTTACGTCTACACCTTCATTCGACCCATCTTAAGTATGCGCTTGCAGTAACACTAATGACTCATCCTAAAATACGCTCCAAACCAAGGGACAATTGTGGCAGAACCATTTTCATTAATTATGCGATTCTGTTTCCATGGACTCACTGTATTCGCTTGCACTATATTCTCCAAAATACGCTTTGTGTTTATTTCATCTTTCAAAAATTTCAATTTTTCTTAATATTGAACTAAACAAAATTTCCTCATAAATCACTTTCTTCTCCTTATCTCTACTGTCTCTTTAAAATTCATTTTAGAATATTAACGGAGAATTATCGTTTGGAATTCTTAAACTGCAAAAGGTACGATTTATCTCTATTAAGTCACTACTCCACGTAGTAAAAAGTGTACACTGCCTTATAAGAAGTCATATTCAATATCATTTTGGAATTAAATTTGGTAAAACTGATAACGGTTAAGCTCCAGAGTATAAAATATCATCATATTCCACAAAAGATGTACGCGTGAAATGTGATAGCCCAGGCTTCGAAAATCCAAAGTGTCATCAGGTGTGATTTACGAATGACAACACCTTTAAAGTTCACAATACCCACAAATCGTGTCGTCTATACTATTGTTCATTTTTATGCAGAAAATTAAAAATGATAAATCAGAGATATTTAGAGAGAGATTTCGTTTAGCAGGTTATAAGGACTTGATCATTTTTATGAAGATCCTTTTATGATGATGATGATATTCTTTATCACTCGAATAATATAAATTTACTGTAATCATATTATTTATATAATTTAATACGATAATAGCCGATGAGGAGCGCCAAACAGTCAAAATCAACTCTCGGAAAGCAGCTTGCAAACTCTCCGAAAAAATCCTTGGGAATTCTAAACCAATTTCGCATCGTGTGAGAAGGAAGGAATGGGAAATGAGACAAGGAGAATCAAACACTTGTCGGCGAGGAGGAATAACTTATCGCCTTCTCCATGCAACTACACTCGGAGGATATATGGGTCGTGAGCGGTGCCATTTTTACTCTTTCTCCCCGCCTGCAGCGACGTCTCGCTCCCGCGGCCGCAAAAGGAAGCTACCGTGAAAATGCGCTCTCTAAATTTACGGCCACCGAAGTTCCGCCTTTTTAATTCCTCCGCAGACAAAACGGACCGTGACTTCCTCGCGCCCTCAAGCAGTGTCCGCTTGCATTAACATTTTACGTTTTCGGGTGCCATTAATCGCCTTTAAACATAACCGCATCGCAATGACCATTAGCCCCATTACGAGCCAAACAAGACCATGAATTTCCGAAGCGCCCGCTGATTAAGCTTTACGGGGAGTAAAAATTGAGTTTCTCGTTAATCCAGAGAATTAAAATGGAGGGATAAGATTAACGGTGTGTAAACTGCTTTTTGAGGTGGACGTCAAACTGGAAACATGGGGATAACGTCGTTATAAAAAAGGGAAGAAAGCCTTCCCCACCCCTCGCGTGAAAGTGGAGTATGGGATGTTCACGGGATAGCGGAGATATTCCCCAAAAAAGTTCCTTTTTTCCCGAGGGAAAAAAGAGTTGGGAAAGCTATTCAAGGGATGAAGGAAGGAGGGGACTCTAAGGGGAAGAAAGGAGAGGGATAAGGAATACAATTGAAGGGGAATTGGGGAGATGGGAATTAAAAGAGATGGAGGTAAAGAGGCGTTAAGGGAGGCAAAATGTAATAGAAAGGGGAAAAGGTAATAAAAATTATGGAACGAGGTACGTTACTACAATGGAAATGGGAAGGTGATGCTAATAAGAATACTACCCTGCAATTAAAGAGATCTCGAAATAAAGAACGGCCCATCCCTCTCCACTTACGGCAGTTGTATCCAAGCCGCGGCCAAATTTCCAAATCTAATTTCGTCCGGTCCAGTACCTAATTCTTTCCTCCAAATTTCATACAACTCTCCATCCTCAAGCTAGATAAAAGGAGTGAAAAGAACACATTTTGGTTGTAAACATCCTTAAATATAATAAACGTTTGACTCGCTTTAAATAAGAATCATTGACAACTTAAATCAATAATTTCCAATGATTCGTCATCATTTTAAACTACGATGAAGATTATAATTCGTCGCCCGTGAATATTTAACATGAGACTTTCCACTCGGTGAGGGTAAATAATTCGATATTCCTGTTTTAGGCTGTCCATGCATTAAAATTCTACTCCAGAAGCTAAGCTAAAAATTTTCATTCCGTTGCCCAATAAAACCGACCTATGCGGTTTTTACCTCCCCTATAGCCTGAATCTACATCGTTGTAATTCCTCCCTCAAAAAAACGCTAATAAGAAACAGAAATGAATGATACTAAGTACTGAAACTTAAGTATAGAGAACGCGAAATTGTTTACTAGAGATTAAACTATTTACAAAATGTCTGTGATATGGCTCATAGAATTATTATAGAAATGCCTGAAAATGGAAAATAACATGCAAAACGTTTGAAACGGCCGGTACTCGAACTCAGTTCTTCCACTTCTAGGGCGGATGCATTTAAGCCGGGATAAAGCATCCGCCAGAATGTACAAGATCTGGATTTCGTTTCATAGTCCTGTTAGCTTTTTTCATATCCATTTTTCCTTGGGAAATTTCAGATATGATGCTTATTAGTAAATCCACGAAAATATTTTTTTCCTCATACAATACCAACTAACATCCTAATTTCTAAAAGTGTTCCACATAAGGCATAAGTAAATATTTTATCCTTCAAATGCATTGTTCTTAATGCTTCTTAACCTTTCAAACTACTGCCTTAACTTTTTAAATGTACTCTAAGCCGAAAGAAAAGGAAACCCAAGATGAAAAGCCTTGAACAAATAATACAACTTGAAGTAGAATTGCGAGAGGCAATAAAGTTGCAAGCGGTGAGAGTTTGAGGAAGGGAGTCATTCTAGAGGAAGGAAGAACTGTAAAAAGAAACTTATGTATTGTGTTTACAGCGGGGTAAAATAGGAAATGTCCCCGAAGAATGGGACCGGCCTTCCCACACAGGTGAAAGAGAGAGTCGGAAAATAAAGAGACAATAAAGCACCCGTTGGGAGGAGGAAGAATTCTTTATGGAACCAGTAACGCTGAAGAGGTCGTGCAGTCAGGCAGCAAAAGTCTCACTGTAATCTCATTTGATCGCGTAAAACTCATAAAGCTTATAGGACGCATCAAACGAAGCAGAGGTGTATGCGGCACTCGAGAGCGAGGCAAGAGGCCTGGAAAAACCTTGGAAGATGGTCTATACATACGTAAAAAGGTGGCGACGAATAAAAAGGAAGCTACCAAAAACTTCTCCCGGATGTCTGTCATCGACCCCGGCCTCCTTTTCCTTACCGAGATGACGGTCAAGCCTCTAAACCCTTCCTTATATATATTATACTCCCAACCTTCTTTACGACGGGCCATCTTCTCTCCTTAAGTAACAAAGTGCGGCATTCCTTTCCGCGGGAAACAAAAAACAAAAGAGGATCGTCGCCCGCTACCTCTAGTCCCCACTCCACCAGCTGCACTGGTCTCTCTCGCGCCTCATACGCGGAGTAATGGAAAAGAAGTGATAGAAGAAGAGGTGAAAAACGAGCGCGAAGTCTGAGGATAAGATGGTAACAAGAGGACGCCAACAGCGACGCAGAGAGTAGGGAAAAAAGAGGAACTCACGGCGTCTATCCCGGCCCTCCGTCATCACCATGCCCCGCGCTGAGTGGGGAGATGTAGGGCATGGATCGGGAGAGGTTGAATATTCATCAGAAGAAGGGGGCGGCGGCAGAGGTATTTATGCAGGTCGTCTGTGAGGGATGAGAAAAAGAGGGCTCTAAGAGAGGGCCGAAAAAGAGGAGATGAGAAATTGCGCGGAATGGAGGGATTGAGGAAAGGGGAGAATGATGATAGGAGAGAGGATTGGATGTTATGACGGGGAAAGGGACAAATGAAGAGGAAATGAAAATAAGACTTAGGGAAGGTGCGATGTGAAAAATGTGAAGGGAGAGCTCGTGATGAGGTAAAAATAGCGAGGGGGTTGAAATAAATGACAATGGAAGGTAAGGAAGATGGCTCAAGATGGCGAGGTGAGGCTCCTCTTCTTGAGGCGGAGATTGCTTTCCCGTTGAATTGCCGCAAGAGGAATGGGACGAAATTATTAATATTGCGGGAAAGCTGTATTTGGAATTAAATACTTTTATGGTCACTTGACGAGTAGCTTCGTCCAATAGAGAGTTTGAAGGTGATAGACCTCTTTGCAATCTTATCTTGATTAAACTCAATACGACCAAGATTCACTAGGAGTAATTCCATTTATGAATTGCCATTATCTATATTATTATTTTCATATCATAAAATAAAACTAATTGCAATTCTTATCTTGGCTAATGGAATAATTTTCATTTGTCTTTTAATACAGGGTATATCGTATAAACATATCTTTCGTTTACTATTGTCTCATTCTTCTTCATGCCTGAGTTAATATGTAAAACTTTCTGAGATATTAGTAACTCTAAATAGTAGGTGACATTTGATCACTTCTAATTGAACACAATTGAAGGAGTTTTTTATATTATAGGATCATGACACTGCGTTTACTTACTTCACTTTAAGAATTTTAGCTGAGTGAGGAAAGCAAGGGAAAACTACCTCACTCCATGGTAAGCCTTATTCTCTCAAGATTTTGGTGTCCAAAGCAGAGGCAGAGCTGCTGATTTCTTTTTTAAATGTTTCTAGATGAACATTGGAAAGTAGCAAAAAACGCCAAAATGAGAAAATAATATGTCGCTAATTAGTATCTAAAAAGTAAATTGGTTGAATAAAAATTGGTAAAACATCAGTTCAGGAATTACAGAATTTTTTTTTTTATTTACCTGTTGTCACCAAGACGTTGTACTATATGGACTCATAAGTAAGTCTATCTAATTTCTGATTGAAAGGTACGAGTAGCGTCGACACTCTATCATATGTGTTCCAAGGTGCCGTAAGATTTACGTGATCTCTTCATAACGTTGGCCGAAGTATAGATCTAGGGAAAAAAAACGCTAAATTGACAACTATGGGAAGAGGAGATGGGTTTCAAACAATATTATATACTACACTCTTTCTGTCTGCAATGTCATCAGCCCGTAGTCTGGTCTGAAACTCATCCCCTCCTTCATTAGCAGACAAAAACTTTAGAGAAGAAATGAGGCGTACTAGGCACTCCAAGGAGGAGTGAGGTAGTTTATCTTTTCTTCTCTTCCGTATAAATCATGCACAAAAAGAATACCTCATCAAACTATAAAGATCTAAAAAAATTCACATCTATAAATCGATTAGCACAAGATTAGATTTGAATTAGAAAAGGGGTACTTGAAAAATTTAATCTCCAATATTAAAGGGAAAGATATTAAAGGATAGATTCGATTTTTGTATTTTATTTGCTTTTATATTTATTATACTTACCTTCAAGAATTCAAACATCCCAAAAGAACATTTGAATAAAGTTCCTGGTTCAAGCCCGATCCGGTCCCGATCAAATTTTTTTCACGTCCGTTTTTCCTTAGAAAATTTCTTAGAAATAGTGTATGTTTATTGCGTGCAAAGTCACCTTTCACTTTTTCTCTTCTTCTTGGTAAACTTACTCTTTATAGGAATGATGAATAATTAAATATGTTTACGAAAAGAAATTGAAAAGGTCATTCAAACACATAAATTATTAGTGATGAGATGAGGCCAATGAAGACCTCGAATGTTGGTGATTTCTGTGCATTGTCAATCTTTTTCCTATGAAAGGAAATGATTAAGCTTATGGTATTAATAAACTGCGATTAAGCTCTTAAAGAACAAAGTTTCAATCTAACTCTAAAATTTTTCCGTTCGTTACAATAAAGCCTAGAAGTTTTAGGACTTCTTACCCAGCAAAAATAGGAGAGAATCATGTGGAAAACAAGGATAAGACAATAAAAATTGGCATTATAAATTAAAAACTTACTATAACTGACATTGGATTCAGCGCGAACGACCCATTCATTTCTCTTGACCGCTGAACATAGATGATTCCTCATCACACGACCAAAGTTCGAATTTCAATAACATATCCATTACTAAATGTTTCAATAATCCGGATAGGATACCCACCGACCCACTGCTCAGAACGATATTGAAACATTTGCGTTTCCCCATTCCCCACAAATTCAATCCGACACGGCGGAAAAAAAACTTCCAATCTCGCGATGGAATCGTAGAAATTAGGAATCTTGGGAGCAGACTCTAGTAATAGCCTCGAACGAACGAAGGTCATATAAAAAACACGAGCCGTAGTGACACCGTTTCGAACGGGAACGTTCTTCGCAAATAATAATAAAAAAAATTGAAACGCGAAATACAACGGGTGCCGTAGGCGGCGCGCATTCTCCCTCTCCTTTCCATTTATTCAAAAGCCATCGAATCGCTCACGTTAGGGCAATGAAAAAATGAAGATAGTGGCGGAAAAAATAAAGAAGTTTCCAAGAACCTTAACCGCCTCGGGATCCTAAAAACCTCGTGACGATTTCGAGGGGTAGACACATTAACCCCGGAGAGAATGGAAGGAAAGACAGGAGATAAAGAAGTGGAGTGACATATCAGGAAAGTAATAAAAGTTGAGGAAGAAAGTGGGAGAAAGAATAGGACGGGGTGATAAGGACGAGGGTGGAATTGAGACCGAGGAGAGAATGGGTGAAGAATACAGCGATGTTCTGCGGAGGAAAGAAGCGAGGGAGGAGGAAAATAAGGAGACTTCAATGAAGGAAAAGGATAGGCGAAAAGGGGAAGTAATGGCCGGAGGTTATGGAGATGAATGCTCGCTCATTTAGGCAAATGTAAGTGTAAACACTCGCGAGGAACACCCATATAATAAGGACGGAGACAAATTGGGACTATTGAAGAAGGCGGTGTGACCGTTTTTAAGTGTTTTTCAAGCGCCTTATTGCTGTGAAGCGAGCTGCTTTTAAGTCGCTGCAGTAAAACCCTTATTGCAAGTGGCAAGGTAAGGTATTTCATTGAAGGACGTTTTAAACTAGGATTTTAATTTGGCTGCGCATAATTAGATTTTACGTGGACGTTTTAATTACATGCACCTTTTCATTCAACAAGGAATATTTTCCAGCAAGCTGTACGGTACGGTACATTCTTTATACTAGATTCAGAGGTACTCTAATCTCGAATAGGATATCAAAAGTATGGTTAACATAGGCCTCAGTTAGACACTTTCCTTCTATTGCCACATAGCAATCTCACTATGGTAAAGGAATACATATTTACGAGTTACAAGCTACATGAAATGACAATCATTATTCAGGATAACTTGATGAAACTGAGTCTATGATTTCTTATTTTATTATAATGACGTCCGGTCCTGATAAACCACATATTTTTGTCAAATTCAAATTCAAAAAAATCTATCAGAATGATTTATCTTATAAAAGCGCGAGTTTTATTGCAGAATTTCGTAATAAGATCATTCAAAGACCTTCTTGAAAAGTTATCCTTTACAAGGTAAAGCTGTGAGGATACATTCTCAAGGATAGATATGAAAAGCAAAATTGACCGGCAGAAATGAAAGTTGATTGAAGTGATTCGATATCTCAATACTTATTTTATGTAGCAATCTTGAGTGTGAATAAATTTTAAGTATTCTTAAATCTAGACTTTGGTCATAACTCTTTGAATTTATAAATTGTAATTGCTCGTTAATACAAGGGTGACGAATGTTTGTTCGTAGAGAAGAATATTTTCCCTCAAACTAATTTAGATTACTTTTACTACTCTCAAACCATAGAAGAAAATAATTTCTCACTAAATAGGAAAGATGTTTAGAATATCTGCAGACGACTTGTTAATTCACAGGGAAATAGAAAGAAGAGGAAGAAGATAGATGAACTCTGTCAAATGATTTAAATATAATTACAAAATGGTGTGATGATTGGCTTAATCTAATCAATTGTTTAGTCCGCTAACTTCCTTGGAAGAAACTCTCGTGCTAATGATTATTCGAACAGCCTCAGAGGAAAACTTAGTAGCAATAAAATCAGCGAAATATCTCGGAGTAACCCTCGCAAATAACATGGAGTAATCAAATCCGTAATTTATGTGAACGAGCACATAAGAAACTCGCTTCGTCGAGAGAGTAGTCGATAGGAGCAAATAAAAGCTGTGTACGATCGATGTTACTTTGCGCTAGTTAGGCCTCACCTTGAGTATGCATGTAGTGTATGGTACCTTGCCGACAAGTGTTGCATTCGTGAGTTGAAAAGGGTACAGCGAAAGGCGGCATGTTTTGTAAACAACTACGACGAACCAGTGAGCGCTACTTCAGGATGCTGGATGGAAGATCTTTAGGAGACTTTAACAAAGGTTTACTTGATAAATTTAGAACAAAAGACGTTTTTACAATATGTTACAGGTATAATACGTCCATGTTACACACTACGAGAAAAGAATAGATGCTAGAATTAGATTTTTTTTCAAGGATACATCTTTCCGCGAACGATACGCGAACATAATCGATTAGGGAAGTAGAGATAAGGTGCATACACCCTCTGCCACTCACCAAAAGGGGACTTATAGGGTACCTTTGTAAATGAGATAAACCAAAACCTTCTCTTTTTCTGGTTCAGAATATAGACTGCTTCTAAAGCATTATAAATTTACTTTCTTAATTCGTTGAACAAAATAAATAACATTGGTATGAATAGGTCTTTGCTGCAATTTTGGCGACCAAGATTAACTTCAGCGCCAACACATTCCTTGAAATTACTAATTTGCTCATATTTATACATTTTGATTGCTTTTTTAGACCTTTCCATATCCATTTAATTAAGATCAATTTCATAGTTGATTTGTCTTCATAATCTCGGTCTATTAATTGTAGTCATTTATTTTTCTCAAATTTAATGAATTTTCAGTGATTCTTATTTTTATAATCTTCTAAATCTAATGAAAAAAATTGTGCACGTTATATTATTAAATTTGTATATTACATTACGTGCTGCACTTATGCACTCGAAAAAGCTAGTTTCTGTTTATATTGCAATATAGGTATTCTGCTACCACTGGAATATTACATTGCAACCTAGTTCTGAATAATTTACGTAGTTCCACGACAATATTGGCTCTATCGAGGCGAGGACCAGAACTATCAGTGAATGAATTTAGAGGGCGCAGAATATTACTTCATCATATAGTGATTTCCGGCCTTTGAATAGATTTTCTCTCCATTTACGCTCCAAATCGAGATTCTTTATTTCAATTCATCATTTTTGCGCGATTTCAATGAATTTAGATGGAAATTTTTACGTTATATGGCATTTTAGAAGGGATTAAAGTATGAATTATACCGATCTACTACCGTTTAAGTTAACCATGAATCAGACAGATTTGCATAGTAGAGACGGAGCATTTCTATCCCAAGTCTTCTTTGCACATCCGAAAAATCTTCCTCCGATCGAGCCATTTTATTACGATTAGACCACGGCGTGACTCGGTGAGAAAAAAACAAAAGCCGCTGATTGAATCCGACCACCGGAACCGCAGCAAAATCTAAATTGGCGAACGAAAAAAATTTAATCCTTGGAACGCGTTTAGCATTGGAAATTCGGCGGATAAAATGCAGCTTGTGTACACGATGACGAATCGCGGTCTAATTGCGTATAAGGTAATTAGCACTTGGACGGACTGACAAATCGAATCGGAAAGCTATGGGAAATAAAAATCCGGCGCATGGTTGGGACCTAGGAATCCAAATTTCGTTACTTTGACGAAGGGATCGCCGTAAATTGTTTAAACTGCAAGAAAGTTAATTAAACATTGATGAGGAAGCTTTCGAAAATTTCCAGACGCGGTCCTTAGATGTCTGAGGGAGGCGGTCAGGGAGGGAAAGTATCTCAGTCGCTAAATCAAGGCGCTTTTAATTCTGAGAGAAGACGTAACTGGAGGTGGTGAGACGACGTAAGGGAAAAAAGAGATGAAGAGGTGTGGAAAGACAAGCAAAGGTAATGGAAGGGAAGGGAATGGAGGAAGGATGGTGAGAAAAGGGCAGAGGAAAGGATGAGGATGGCAGAGGAAAGGATCTTGACGATGCTCTAAAGCAGGGAAATTAGATTTAAGTTAACAACGGAAATGAAGAAATAGCTTACCGAGGATCCTCACTGAATTATTTATGGATTGCTTGGAGTAATCTCCACCGCTAACAGTTAACTATATTGAGATTTTTGGCAATATTTGGAGCAAAGTACTTCAAAATATTATACTGCCTCATTTGATATCCATCTTAGGAATACTTTATCAAGGCACAAAATTTTCGAATGTAGTCAGTGTAGAGTGAGGAATCTTTTTTATTTGTAAGTCCAACTGTAAATAAATAAAGTACTTTTATTTTTCAATTAAAACTTTAAATAAAATTAGACTCAGTGCATAAGCCATCTACAATTGCGCTTACAAATTAGAATTACTTCGCTTCAGAAGGAGACAACATCCGAAGACCGACATCATAGTTTGAAATTATTTCGTACTATTCATTGAGAAATATTTTACAATTAATTATCACTCGTTATTTGTGTTTGCTTATACTAAGCAATTAATATTCAATGTTGTTACCTTCGTAAGAAATTCCTACATACTTTTCACATCTTGCTAATTTTTCTAGTGTGTTTTCTATAAAATATTCAACTTCAATGTTCATTTTAAAGTCGCCTTCAGAAATTTTCAAAGAATGTTATTCATATGGTGGATTTTTCTCAATTATTTTCACCGTGAGATCATTCTAAAAACTGGTGACAAAACTAATAGATGTAAAAATTCTAATTTTATTCATATCAAAATGATATTTTCAATAAAAATTTGAATGATATTATTTCCTTTATGACATGTTTCACAAAGGATATTTTGAAGAAAGTTTTATTACACCGTAAAAACTTTGAAATTTTCAATTTTAAATCATAACATAAGTATTGCATTGCTAGTTGCATAAACTTTCATTTTCTTTACAGCTTACCCTATCTAAATGTAGACACCACTGAAATATAAAATCATCATCAACCATTTTCAATCCTATTCCAGATGCAGGCCTCCCCAAGCATTTCCAAATTCTCTGTATTCTATACTCAATAGTCTCGGCCGTAATGTGGTGGAAATAACTAATTTAAAGCTGATGTTTACTTTTCCACATAATGTTTTCGTGAGTTCGCAAATAAAACATTATGTAGAAAAGTAAACATCAGCTTTCAATTTTCTGTATTCTGATATTTTTTATGCCAAGTTACACCTAATTACTAAATGATCTCTCTGTTCCATCGGTCCTTTGGTCTTCTTCTTGGTCTCTTCACATCTCTTGATATCCAGTTGAGAACTGCTGATGTCCAACGGTTGTCGTTTCTTCTTGCCACATAACCTGCCCACATATGCACATAAATATATTGGTTGTTACATGTTTATGTACGCTATTCGTCAGCCTGTTATAACTCATCGCGTTGTCATGCAAACCGACGGCGCAAAACTCATCAGAGAGTTACGAAGATAGAAACCAAAGGAGGATTAGAGAAGGTCTGAGAGTGGAGGGCGACAAGAGTTACACAAAGGATTGGAAGTTTCAGAAAAGGGAGCCGACGACAAAGAGGGAGAGAAGTGGCGGGAAATGAGGAAAAGGAAGTAAAAAGTGGTTTTTTTCCGTAGAGGAGGCAGGCATTAAGAGATGAAAGAGGCGTGTCGTCTTTAATGAAAAGAGAGTTTGCTCCTGAGGTCCGCTTTAAAGGATACCAGCATACCCTAAGCTCCGCCACATAGGCTACAAAGGGTGAAGTGCTAACCCCTTTTTCCGTCTGTAGATGTCCTTGTTAGGGTCTTAAATATATATACATACACGAGTAAAATTTGCTTGCATGCTGCAAGATAATTGGTGAATATTTAGAAAAAAACCATACTACTTTCGGAAGTGCTTGCAAGAACGTTCACCCCAGAGTACGAGGGTGGTCTGAAAAGTTTCCGACCCCTGATTTTTCAGAAATCTTCAGAAAATTTTCAGAAATTTTCAGAAAAGATATCGAGAAATGGCGAAATGTCGGAAACTTTTCAGACCACCCATATATATCATAATTACAAAATATAACCGGTCCAGTACCGAACTAAAGACAATTAAAGTAACCTTCATCGCCCTTTAAGTCCGTCTAACTATATGCTCGATTTTAAGTCGATATCATATCGGGAAAGTTCTCAATTCCGTATTCCCCATTTAATTGTATGAGTGAAACCTAGGACCATCGTTAAAACGGCAAACTGCGTTAATGAAATATATTTACGACTGCTGTTCACATGCCAGGTGTCAGATTTCTTTCTCGGGAAATGCCTCATAAAATTATTTTAATCTCCGCCATACATTACGTATGGGAGAATCAAGCCTGCGTGGTGTCGAACCCAGAACAAATACGTAAGATATGATAATATGTATATTACGACTTAGTAGAGATAAAGCTAACAGAATCCAAAGTTTGGTGTCGACATCATACCGAGAAAGCCCAGAATACAGGTAGATAAAGGCAGTGCCACGGAGGAGAATAACAAACACAATAGGTTGACGTATGAGAAAATAGTCCACTAAGAGGTACCAATAAGGAAGTTGGTGAGCACAAGAGCTATTGGTAGAGAAAGGCCTCAGCTATGGGAAGTGAAGTGTAGGGAAGCTAACACGATCTTAAAATAGAATGAGTGGGGTTCAACAAAAAAGACTCGATAAATCATGAGACCACGAACATGTCAACCAAAAAGATAACTCCTGTAACGATCCACACTCTACTCTCAAATGAAAATATCCAACCATGAGAATCGCCGTTGTGGAATTATCTATTCATTTGCTCACAACGATACGTCCTCTGAAGACATTCACTAGGAATTAATCCAGAATCGTTAGTATTGGAATGTCTTTTCAGGAAATGGTCGGCCTAATAGTCACAACATAACTCAGGTAAATGTTAACCAATCTTTTTACTTCGACCAATTTGAACTCAAGTGATTTCCGAATTATTTCTCTTGCTCCAAGATATTTTACGGATATATTTCAGAATCGCAAATTATTTAATATATCTCCGTAAGAGGTAGCCAGGTTTCCTTCACTGAGTTAGAAAGAAACTTTGGGCTTCATTACATTTTCGGATAACTTATTCCAACTACTAAAGATACGATAAAACTTCCAAAATAACTTCTACCGCCATTTTACGATGTGTTTCTATAGCACACTTGTAACAGAGATAGTCTGACTAATTCGAAGAGATCTAATTTCCTTACTCTAAGAAAGAGAATTCAGTTAAGTTTCTGTTTCTTTCTATATAAATCTCTTTGCCAGTTTTAAACTCTTATTAGAGTTTTCTTTAGTTTTTCCACCACTTCACCGCCGAAGGAGAAAAAGAAAGAAATAACTTCTTGTTTAATAATAACAGTATATCATCCAAATGTATTAAATTTATCTAGGCAAAAAGTTTCCGACTTAAATAGGTGACAAAAAATATCCGAAATACAATTTCTAGAAATAGATCTGATACAGCAACTATCTACAAATTATCACTTCACATCAACTCTTCATTCTTTTGACGAATACCGTAATGTATTACAATAGACCACAGTTAACATGGTAGATAAAAGACACAGAAGTAAGTCTGTTCAAACATTGCCACTTCTTTATTTAGTTTCATTAGTCCTTTTCCTTCTAGTTTCATTATAATTATTAAAGTTAGATTCCTCGGAAAGATATTTTGTAAATGTATACAATACCAACACTAGAGGAATCCACACAAGTTTTTCTGGTAAACACTCAATTACAAAGTAAAAGAATTCAACTCATTATGCTAGCAGATTATGTTATTACGACATAAGATGAAAAGAATGAATTTCCTTCTGAAACGCTAGATTTTGGTGGATCGGTGAAGCTTTCAAGTAAAAGCCTATGAAAATACCTTTATTTCTGTATTTTCATAGAGACGACGCAGCTCTACACCACGGTCACGGTCACCAAAGAACGAAAATGTCTAAAGCGCTCCATAAAAGGCCTTTTTAAAAATGTTTGACCCTTGCAATCTCTTTCATCCTTTCTCTATCCGCGAGTTCGAGAGGAGCTATTTTTGCTCGGTCTGCATTCTGGAGCACGCCGTGTTCTGCGATCTGACTCCCCGATCTTTTCCAGCCTCGCAAAAACCAAGCTAACCGTTCATATGTGCGTTCACCGCTCGTTGTTTCCCTCGTAAATACTCGGAAAGGTGAAAAAATTCTGAAAATAGAAATTTATCTCGGTGCGGGATATATTATTCTCGCTAAGACTGGCGTTTCAGGCACTCACTTATTTTTCTGTGGTTAACTAATTCGAATTGAGTTTTAGGGGAAATAGGATTCCAACGAATCTAACAACAACGTTTGAATTAACGAAAGAATTCCTCGAAGATACCATCTTATGTGGATTATTCCATTTCCTCGTTTTCTTTCCGCAAAATTCGTATTCTGTGAAGTGCGCAAATTCCCTATTCTGCAAAATCCACATCCTTCTAATGTTTAAATTTCATTTATTGTGCAAACATTCCGCTTGAGAATATATAAACAGTAGGTATACGATCTATTTTCGTAGGTCCATGAGAGGTTGCACTTGGATTCCTACAAAGGAGTGTACTGATGTTACCGTAAGTGGAGAGAGGAGGACTCATGCTACTACACATTAAAGGTAGAAATTCGGTACATCAATGTGTTCAATAACTGGTATTTATTTATTGTAAAATAATTTTTAACCATAATAAATTAGCAAACATAGTTAATACGAATGATTTAACCATTTATTTTGAGATTAAAATAAAAAATTAATTCAAATAAGTATATAACGTATTATCGTCTTATATTTATCGAGTAAACTGCCGTATGTTCTCGAACCTAAGACCCAAAGTTTACGCTTTACGTTTATATCTACTCCTTCCAAAAGTACGGTGTATTTTCAATTCGAATGCATATTAGATTTGCGACCTAAAATGAACTATCGTAAAGCAGGTGTCGTAGAGACTAATTACTTTAACCATAATGCTTTGAGATATGATTAAGTTTTCCATATGCCAGTTAACGTCCTTTTTTGTAACCAATCATTAACCTTCCCACAATCCTTCAATGATATTTCGATAATAAGATCACGCTTTTTATAACATCTTTCTTTACGGATTACTGAACGGATTATCGAAAAATATAGTATACACAATGTAGTAATTCTATTCGGACGTGTTGTGGCACGTGCTATAGTGAGTACCACCCCTCTTACAGTTGCGTTATAATATTTATCCCAACATGCCTTTCAAAACTTGACTGCGTCTTAGTTCAGAGATTTTAAGATATATATTATGAGAAATCAAAATTCAATTCGACTTATGGGAATAAATATAGCAATTCCAAAAAATAGAATGTTTTCTGAAAATGTCAAAGACGTCGAAGAGTGATGAAAATCGTCCATCGCATCGGCATAAATTTATCGCATCAAACCCGTAAATTACCCAAAAATTACAACCATGATCCTCCCCCAATAAACTCCTCCTCGGATTACGTTCTTCAATTTTTCTCCCATCAAACGTAATCACCTCGTATATCAATTTGAGCGCCGTTTTCCGGACCCGAAAATCGTAAAAGTCTCCGGCAGCGAAACCTTTTAAGGATTTGGTAAAAAAAACATCGTTATCTGCAGAAGTGGTCTACTTCCTCTACAATCATTCCATCAAAGAGGAGTTACTTTTTCCGCGAAAATAGCTCCTCCTCTTAGGATTTCGGGGAAGCCTCTATCCAAGCACAGTTCAGCGGCCTCGGGGGTATACATCAGCCCGACCGTATAAAAAAGTATACTCGTATATAATAAAAACTCGGGTTTCGGCGGTCCGGCACTTCCTACGCTTCCGATCGGAAGGGAGAGGAAAAATTATGCAGAACCTTCCGTTCACCGCCGTTCCGGGGGCCATTAACAGCTTGCAGAATGGAGGAAGACGGGATGTAGAGAACGAGGCGTGGCTGAAGGATTAGAGAAAGCAATAAGACCATCAAGGATCGCGAGTTAAATCTGCGATGAAGGCTTCCAGTAGATTTATCTTCGATGAGTAAAGGTGTAACGATCGGAAGAGAGAATCCTCTCGAGAATGGGGAAGAGGGGTTGCCAACGGCGTTTTTGATTTCCTGCTGGATTAAAAGGGGAATCATTTTTTGCCGAACGGGAGACATATGTTAGATAAATGTCAGCGTTGGTCGCGAGCCATAAAGTCTGGATGTACATTTTTATATGTATCTGACGCGACAATATTTTATTAGATGCTCTCTTTATCGCTTCCGTATCTCGTATATCTGGGATATTCGACCTCATGTCTTTCGGTCCTTATGCGACCTACATTTGGAAGAAGATTTCCAGATTTCGCGGAAAATTTTCTCTCCGAGATACTACCTCTGGCTCCAATATCTTTGCGGTATGGATGGTTGCGAATTAAAAAATGGTCCTATATTGCAAATAACTTTGCGGCTAAAAGTTTTCTACTCTAGTAAACTTTTGAGCTATACGTATATACTGGGGCGTATCAAAAAATTATAAGTTGGTTTCTTTTTCAATTCCCTTAAAATGGATCGATTCTATTGTACTCTATTGAAACCTCAATTTTATCCCTTTCAAAGATGAAATAAATTTTTGTTCCATTTTTCGTACATCTTGAAGCTTAAAAAATTTTCAACGTCATCTTCTTGGATTCTATATAACTCTAAATTCTGTTTTTTAAATATCTTTCTGAAAAGCCTTGAATTAATGAAAAGGGATAAAATTAAATAGGAATTAGCCAGAAAAAGAATAATCAAAGCTATCAGTGCTTTAGTTATTAAGATATTTATAGCTAACAGTATTTATTGAGGAAATCGGGTATTCTATGGTCCAATTCAATATAATTCAATTTCACGGAGTGCTTTTTCCAAAAAGCATGAAGCATGGAATAATTCAATTACTTCTTCGCAAAAATCATTTCCAGGAAAATTACGATGGAATTAAATATTGCGACAAACATTTTCAAAATCAAATTTTCATCAAATATGTATTTCATAACATTAAATTAGAGAATTAATGTAATTCGTTAAAGACATAATTATAATATATAACAATGGATCATAGTTTGCGGATTTCGTAAGCTCATCTCAATTTTTTTTAATCGATTGATTTGTAATCAATTTACCTGCTTTATCTTAAAATGTGATACTAGGATGGTCTCCTTCCTTTCAGGTTGACCGGAAATTTAATACAACACACAAGGTTATCTTCATCTTTACTTGAAACATTCTCATTATTTTATCGTTTTCACCGTATATTCTCTTAAAAATTAACAACAAGCACCCAGAGTATTAGCTACGACCATTATGAAAGACAAACATGGCTGTTTGTATGTATAGGATGAACGGAATAGAAAACATTCTAAGGAGGTCGTTGCTTGAATCCGGAGATTTCATTTGCCATGTGGCTGTTCTTACCAGTTATCTTGTAGAAAAGGAAATAAGAGGGAAACGTGCGTCGTTAAAACAGTACACAAAACATAAAAATATTTCAAGAGTATAAAAATCTGAAGAAATGCATCGCTCGTTACTATCTTTTGGTTCATAATTATTAACCTTACGATAAGGGTACAGAAGTAATAAAAAATATAGGTGAGTATATTATCATTCGTTATATTCAACGTAATGTTTGAGTTGAGGTTAAGGATTTGATACGAAGTTGAGGATTTGATAAAAATAAAACTCGAGGAATGAAGTGGCGATGAAAAAGGAATAAAAATAATGATACGAGAACAATAAACAAATACGAAAAACAACATAGAGCTGAGGGAGATAAATTTTTCCTTGTAGTTTATCCGCTTTAAGTCTTAAATCTCTTTTTATCTATTGCTTGAAAACGTATATACGTAAGAATATTTCAGCTATAGAAAATTTTGCTATCTCTCTTTAAATTTCGTCTTTTTCATTGCCTATATCACTTTAATAACCCGCTAAAACCACCTTAATCTCTAAATAGATGTTTCGTTCAACCCTCCCCACGTAATTTTAATAGACTTTTACTCTTGTAAAATTAGATAATGATGGAATGCAAATAACCATCGAGCGTAAAAGAAGCCGACACGAGTAAACTGCCTCTGCGGTTTAATATCATGATAATTTGCTGATTTTAACCCGACGTTTTGATTATGCCTTTTTCTAGAGCCCTTGGAATCCATCATGTTAAACAATGCCCCTGTATAAGCGCGATTGCGAACTAATATATATGTATACAGAGGATAGAGCGCATTGAATTTTCAAGCCGTCCGTTATTAATTAAGGGGAGCGACAGATGCATAGCCCACGCACGTCATGCGCCGCTAAATGCATTTCTCGGGGAGAATAAAATCCGTCCGGCGGAAAAATATCCGCTCGGACGAGACGGAAAAATAAATCAAGCTAGCGACGACGAATGGTTGGAAATTTTCCGTGTAAAATATGAAAGGCGCCAAATATGACACTGACGGAAGCCATCTCGCGATAAATTATTCAATTCGACATGAAGCAAGATGATTCCATTTCGAGGCGGGGAAAAAGGATTGCATCCTCTTTATTCAAACTGTTACATTTTCCGGTTAATTAGGAGCTGCGCGTCATGGAGGAAATTATTGCCTTTCTGATAGTTTTCCAGGAATTTTCTCGGCGAAATAGGTCAGTCGCCGAAAGTGTCACAATTTAATACTTTCCTCTACTCATTTTAAGTGGAATATACGTCCCGTACACACGGAACGTGTGAAATGGTACAACCACGTGTTAACTGCCTTCGAATTTACATAAGCTTATTTTCATGGGATATACTCCTGGTTTGTATTAATATTTAAAGGATCTAAGGTCTGTTTATCTTTCACGTTAAACGTTATTTTAAACTTGCTAGAGCGATTTATAACGTAAATAATATGAATTACACCTAATTACGATTGTTTGCAATTCTGAATATGCAGCTTAAAGTTCTTGATAAAGCACGTAATTCTAAGTGCTTTACCGCTTTGAAGTATGTACAACCTTTCAGAATATGAATAAACTCAACACCGAGAATTAATATAAAGTCGCCTTTGTTCCTTATTTTAATTTAAAATATGCCCTTTATGCATATATTTCGTGATTATTTATTTATCAGGTCTAACAGCAGCGGTGTTTGGAGTGGTTAATGCTTTCGTATTTCCACTGGTACCTATGAGGAGTATTTAAACCAACTAACGTAAAATTAAATATGTCTGTTTGCAATGTTTGTTTGTACATACTATAATTTACAGTGCACAATTTAAACACCTATTTTTTAGTCTATGACCTTTAATTTCGAGAACTCCCTAAAGAGAACTACGTTGTATTTTATATAGGGAATCATTATTACTTAACATCACCACTTAGCTGCAATGAATGATAATGATTCAGAGATTGATGCTTTTGGTTACAATATCATCAGTATCCGGGGTTTGAAGTCGCTTAGATTACTGTATAATACCCTAAAGAATATTTTACTTTAAAAAAATTATAAATAAATATAAAATAAACTCAGAAACATCATTAAGTCCTTTTAAACCGATCAAAATTTGTTTACACTGTTTATAATTATTTATATCTGGTATCTGCTAAAACTATTTTACAGTATAGTTTGTGGTCCTCAAAAAAACTATATAACCTATATTTTCTCCGTATATCTCTCTCAGGAACCTACCATGTTCATCCTATTCAAATAGATCGATAGCGTTCGATAATTTTTAGCATGTGTTCCTCCAAAATATAGGGAAATGCTTTCACTGAAATTAATATAAATACGAAAAAACCTGAATCGTAACATTTCGGCACGATTTTTCCATCAAAAACCCCGTCTTCCATCAGATGTCGAAAAAATTATCTTTCATATTCGGTGAACTTAGCGCTCTCTAGCTCTCGCATCTTTAAAATTAAAAACTTTGTCGCTCATGGAATCCTATTGATTGTCGGTAGGATCGATGTTATGAATATATAACTTAGAATTAGAAAATTTGAAATTTCGAACCAAATCAAAATCTGAAAAACTTCAAATCGAATACAAAATTAAGTGACAAAAATTACATAAGCTAAGCCGTAATAAGTCGTTTATCTCTTCTTGGGTCATATTGAATTTAACTTTCAAAATATTACCCAAATTTCGATTGAAGGAATGCATTGTGAATATTGTAACACCTAGTTACATCTCCTTGGTATTTTATTGTATTTCAAATTAGCATGCGTCGCTTAAAATCCTTAAGAGGTCAAACTAAAGAAGGTGTACTTCAACAACATTTCTGCACATGGCTAGGAGTCACTATACGCGCGTGGTGATATGGACCCAGTATATCCAACCAGAAATGTCACATGTAATTCATAATACGGTATTACCCCATAGAGAAACGTGAAACCTTAATGCACTAAGCATATGGTCACCATTATAAGAGATTATCACATTATCAGGTTCCACTTTAATATTCAACTTTAATATGTTCCAGCCAAAGATTTCTCTGAATCCATCCGAGTTATTTTCGCGTTAGCTCCACTAACAAACCTAATGTTCCACTACTGAAGTTTCAGCTTAAATTCGTCAATTTCAAATTTGAGCGTAATTACAAGCACCAAAGGATGAAAGTCAAGGTGGAAAAAGAAAGGAAGGAAAAAATCGAGACCGGGAGACGGGAATAACGAAACGGGATCTAATTTAATTTCTCCGGAAGTTGTCTCTGGGATCAAAAGGAGGAAAATCTCGGGAATCATATTAAATTGATTGCGGGGAAATAAAGATAAAGGGGGAAGAGGATACCTGTCTCGTTATGGGATCAAATATGGGAAAGTGAGGAAAAGGGTGCCGTAAGTGTGAGAAGAAAGCTCTCATAGGTGCGAAAAGGAAGTCAGCTCATCCCGATGCGGGCGACACCTCCGAAAAAAGATGTTTTTTGCGGAAAAAGGGACGAAACGGGGGAGAAAAGGGAGAGGGATTCAGTCCCAAAGCTATGGCCGGAAATGGCGAAGGACCGCCAGAAGATAGGAGTCGAGAAGGCAAGGGATATGGCAGATTCATACGAGGTGGGGTACGGTTTCAGCGAGATGAGAAAAAAATTAAGCGATAACTTGAATGGACGAAAGTGATTTTAATTTCTGCCATAAAACCCGTTTAGTGTGTAGGGTAATGATAGAAACATGTTCTTTTGATTTACATATTCCTTTATGTCTTTAGTAATATTTCTAAAATGTCTTTGCGCACCGGATGATTGGTGTAAGATTTCAACAAATATTTGACTTTATTAATTTAACTTCTGTATAATAATTTCATTAAACTGTTCACTAAGCTATATTTAAATGTTTGTTGATGCCGTTAATTAAGACATTCTAAAGTTTTAGCATGCAGAAAAATTCTCAGTTCTCTAGGTAGGCTTTGAAATTATAGTTTAAAACTGTAATGTTTTTTTGTATTTTATGAAAGATTTTAAAATTAATTGCGAATTTAACTGAGCGTATATTTATTATAGTAGAGCTAATGAAAATTATCTGAAAGATGAGAATTTCTTCGATTACCAGTTGCGATCGAACTGTTTGCAACTGCTGCTATAATGTAGATCTTACAAATCGATGTGCTACACTACCGCATGTTATTAGGCTCTGAAGCACAGAATTTTGCCGAAGTATAGTCCAAGTGTGTGATGATGTTTGCGTTTTAACTCAATAAAATTTCGAAATGAAAGTATGCATAAACTTTGATATTTTAATTCACTAGTTATATTCTTTTCTCGAATACAGTCACACACTCCAAAGCCATCAAAATCAGGTGATCTTGATGGCATTGGAGTGTGTTACTGTATTCATGTCTTTCGCCATCAGCGGTCCAAACTTTTATATTATTCTCCATTCGATTTTGTGCTGAAACTGACAAAAGTTTAGAGATTTACTGTGCCACGAAGTTTAGTTGAATATTTATGAGTGCTGTGGAAAATAAAAGGTAGGGAACCACTGAATCACTCTATGAATGTGAACAAGTTGAAGCAGAATATTTCACGAAAAATCACTATACAAACTCGTAATGAATCAACTGTAGGACTATGTGATCTAATCAGTATATACCGTAATGCTATCCAGGTGGAAATATAGAACAGAAAATCCAAAAAAGCAGAGAGATAATGAAAAATATTTCTTTCATACTACACCACCGAAAAGTGTGTATTAAATATTTTTAATTATTTCTCTGATTTTGTCATGGGACACCAGCAAATTCAGACCCACACAATCGATATTAATAAATCAGACAAATTTGATTTTTACGCGCCAGAACCTTCAGCGCAATTTCCACATTATTTAAAGATCATTGTTTGGATCCTTGACTTTTTCTATAGATAATAGTGGATTACCGAAGCTGAAATTTGACAGATCCGCAGCATCCATAACAAATGTACCATAAAGTAAAAAATATAATAAACCATCGGTTACAAATGTGCCATAAAATAAAAGAAATAACCACAACAAACGTACATAAAATAAGGAACGCGGGGATGGCAAAAGTTATGGCGGACGGGAAGGAAGAGGAATGGGCGAGACCTTTGGAGATCTGGCGGTGAAGGAGAATAAGGATGGATGGGGCGGTCGACAAATGCGTGTGAGGGAGGTCGCGGACTAGATCGATGGGGTTAACGGGAACAGTCGTGGGGTCTCTCACAACCACGCCCTGCCAACCTTCCCTAGGAACCCAACGCCACACCCTACCAAACCAGCTGCAAAAAAGAAACCACCCTTTGATTCTCCCTTTCTCTTGCAAGTCCGAAAACCACCGAGTTGGGAGATTTTATAGGATCAATTGAGGGACAGACCTTAATGTGCACGCCTGCGTTTGCGTGTAGCGGCGTCTGTTCCGGAAGACTTTACTCCCCCCAAAGGATTTCATAGATGCAAATTTACGCGTCCCTCTGTTGGTGGGAGTTTTAAGAGGTGTGGATCCCCCAAGTTTTAGGGTACGGATGAGGGAGGGAAATGGGTGTTTTTTCCCAGAGTGGGATTCTTGGGAAAGTGTGTAGTCTGCAGCTTCCTTGTCTATTCTACAAATACTACTGAGAAGAACAGCAGCAAATGCATGCTGAAAACGGCTTTCCATTTGGTACTAATTTGACGTATAGCAGCGTTTCTTAACATATTCCTGTTGGAAAACACTTTACAAAGTCTAAATCTGTTTCGAAACACTGAAGTTATTTCATGGGTTCATTATTAACTTAAAAGATGCCTGTACGAACATATACAGTTATGTGCATTGTTTATCATTTATTATTATCATGATTATGTTGTTGAATGAAATAAAGAATAACTTAGTAATTTCCACAGAATAAACAGAATTCTGTGGAAATTACCAAGTTATTCTTTATTTCATTCAATGAAACGGCTTTCCACGAAGTACAGCCAAAAACGATTGATTACATGATTATGTTGAATGAAAAATCAAGAATTAGATGTTGTAAAGCTTTAAAATTCTGCAAATCATTAAATGAAGGCACTGCAGGTGATATCTTTCATCCAAATAGCTACAAGATTGAAGCCAGGTTATTCAATGGGTCCTCTATAAGAAATATAAGTAACTTTTCTTTTCATCTCTTACCTTTATTATCCTATTTACGAAAAAATGTTGTAAAACACCTTACATAATATCGCGGTATGTACAATTACAAACAAAATTCATTCTTTGATGAGAGATTTTGGTAAAACATTTCAAAATAAATTAGTTACGTTTCCTGTAAATTTTTCAATGCTTTCCAGATCTACAACTTCTATGACTAGAGGGAATTGATTTTAGGTAGATAATAGGGATTGAAAATGCTATGATATGAATTAAAATTGTTTTAAAAAAATTTCCTTCCTCGTAAATAATAAAATTAAAGTTCAAAAATGTTTCTTTCAATTAAACTCATTTCTATATAATGTTTTCACTTAAATAATAATTAATCATTCCGAGAGATTCACTCTGCATTGAACAGTAAAATTTCACCATTTCCTACCTTCAGGAGATTTAAATTTTAGGACATACATAAATGTAAGATTTATATTAATTTTAATTATATTTATTCATATTGAACCCACTGCTACGGATTTCTGAACCTATCTGCATTGTTGTAATTATGTTACCTTGGATGTGGAGATTTGGATTTAGATACGAAGTTGGATATGCATGAAGCACCCTCTTTAACCCAAAATCAACAATTTCTTTTTACGTTGATATAATTCTAGTTTAAATAAAGCTATTTAATCCCGAGGAATTTGATCACGTATTGCTATTTTAGGATAGAGTATCATATTATTACCTCAAGAGTTTTAAATTTAAAATTCAAAAAGACTACATGATACAATGAGAAGAAATATCTAGATACCAAAGATTCTTATTTGCTGTTCTGTTGCTACAGAAATTGAGGAGGTCCATAAATAAATAAACTTTGGGGTCTTAATAATAACAGCAGAATTAAGTGGTAAAGCTCAGAGAAGTACCTACAAAATGCTGCTGTAACGTTTATCATTTCATCTACTAACGGACCCGTTTATTCATCTTCAAAAGAGTGATTTCCAGCTAATATCAGTCATCTGGACCAGCCATATCCTGATTCATCCCGATGGGTATATTCCTAGCTCTACATCTAAGTCTCGGTCATTTATATAGGCTTCTTATTTTTACTTCTGCATCTCCACTATTTAGTTTACCGCCCAATTGAAATGAATTTTCATGGTACTGCTGTTTTTCCCAAGTTTTCTCTCCTAACTTTTGCTCCGTTTTAAGAATTAATGTGGATATTTTATTCCAAGTCACGCCCGCACGAAAAGCTAGAATATTTATTCCGTGTATCTTCCATTGTTTATTTTCATGAAGTAATTGAGGGAGAATTTTGTGCGAACTAAAAATGTGTCTGCTTGCTGACCCACGCTTTTGTGCGCCTCAGCAGTGGGGAATATAATAACACGAAAACTCTTGACCTTATCCCACTAATTAATTTAATAACATTGTTTCTCATTTGAAAGTATAACATTACCTACACATTCAATTTAGAGAATGTTAGGCACAGCGTGACTGAAAACTTAGGCATAATTTTGAACTAAGTAATGTAATTATAATAAATAAGAATGAATTTTATATTAATGCACAACACATTAATGTTTACATATACATGCGAGGCATACAGCCAGAAGCCTGATTTGAGTCAGGACCCCTTAAACGTTAGACACTAAAAGTTCATGGAACAAAATGAAGCTAATATCGATGCTATATTATTAAGCGTGATGGAGAGTGAGGTACTTCGCTTTTGCTTTCCTTATTTCTTTTCTTTTGAAAATTTTCAGAGATTCTAATCAAATGTAATTGCAAATTATCTCTAACATTGCGATCTTGTGTAAATTAAGGAATTTGTATTAGTCTAACTCCGGTAATAAGTAAATCACATTATATTACAATACTAGTTGTATTCCTTAACGAGTATCAAATACATGAAATGTGTGAAGATACTATATTGATAATATATAATATTAAATCCAAAATATTTTACACATCACATTCACAGAAAAGCTCTTGGTCACCTCTAAAATCGTTTTAAAGGAATCTTTAAAGTAAGGCTACTTCTAATTTCAATAAGATTACGTGTAACTAAAAAGGAATGCCATAAAGATTATGAAAACTTGAGGAATGCTTCTACAGATGAATATACATTCTAATGATGGATGATCTAAAAAGAACGGATGAAAAAACTTCCATAGTATGGAAAAATATGAAATCATTACCCATCTCCTGTTGAACTGTTTCCTGAATATTTCATTACAAAATTTGATTACCGCTGGAATAAAGTTATTTCCTAATTTCACCATTCTGCAAACTGAAATAAACATATCCCTTGCACATACCTTGGAATTTCGTACGTCCTCTCGATAACGCGCAATGTATCCCATCTTAAAGTTATTTTCTAGTAGAGACAGGCCTCTTCCTTTCGAGATTTTATTTTCTCTTTCCCGTTTTATCATTTCGGCAACAACCTTATTTCACGCCATGCATTTTGCTCTTTTAATGATCAAGAACGCAAAATGTCACCTCTTTTCTTATAATAATACCAAAAGATTGATTTCTTAAGACAATGAGGAATATTTGCATGGTTTTCAGTCATCAAATTCTACTGATATCTTACAAACGTTTTGCAGTGTATGCTGTGTTAATGTGCTGACAATATGTTTTCGTAATTATTAATTTAGTAATATTTTATTGTTCTTTTATCGTGTTACTCATCTCACCAGATCTTTCGTCCTTGATTTAATTTACTGTTCCTTTCTCGATTTTAAGTCAATGTAAATGAAAATCCATCCATTTACACTTGATATGGAAGCAAAAACTGCATTTTCCCAATAATCCCTCGCGCTCGATTTCGTCTTTTGAGAGATTTTAGGCAACGTAACTCGCAAATGACGAGGTTTTCCTGTACTTGTATAGTCTGGCAGCTTTGGTTGTAAAGAAAAACATTTCAAGCTTCGAAATTAGCATCAGATTAGTTTTTGAAGCCCTGTTTTTTTCCCTCTGTCCATTAATGCACCCTGAAATTGCGGCGGACGGAATGTGGCTTGAAAGCGTTTTGAAATGAGGGAAGACTATGAAGAAAATAAAAGCAGGAAAAGAAAGGAGAGCAGACGAATCTCCCCTGCAGTTCTTTTTCTTTCCCACTTTAGACTATTTCATTCCTCGCTTTTACATAATTTCGTAACAGCATCTGTTTTTGCTATAACCAAAAGAGACTAATTTCATGACCACTCTCCGAAGCGGAAATAAAACGGACGTATTTTTTAATTTTCCTATCCTTTACCGCCGGAACATTTGTTCTTTCTTTTAAACTCCTCTTGCGTATCGAATTTTGCGCCAAACAGAAAGTGGACGACCATCATTTTTAGAAGCAAAAATGTCTCTTTATGCAATCTGCACGATTATTCTTCTCGTGTTTGCCATTATGTAAAGATTCAATAAAATGATAAAATACCCTAAATATGAGATGAACAATTTTAGCTTTTGAGACACGATATATCGCATTTATTGTTTCTACTATGTTTTTCATATACAAATTACGATTTTTATACGAATACAAAATTTTTTATACGAATTTTTACAAGAAACGAGAAATCTAAGACATTTGAGCATTAACGCAGCGATCTAAATAGCAATATGTAAACACTACACATTCCGTTGAAGGCTTAAATTAACGAGGCAAACTGCATGTGAAAAATAGAATATATTTAATTATAAACTTACTCACACTCTTTTTCGATCTTATAAAAATGGCGCCTAAACAGCTACGAACTAATAATAGTTTAAAATATCAACGAGGATGGAACTCGAACTAAGGTCTTCCACTTCCGTCGCTTTGTAATCTGACTGCCTCTATAAGAACGTCTGGCGGTGGCGTGTTCCACTATGTGGAGACGCCTTCCAAACAAAGCACCCCGAAAAGGAAGTGAGACTGGTTGTGCGAGGTAGTCCAGAGGTGAGAATAGGGGTGGAGAACCTATTGTTATCAAAAGGACGCATATACCACTTTGACGCGTATGAAACCGCCGCACTTGAGTGGCCTATTGTCTAAACTCAACAGTCTCAAAATCGAAATCTTACGAATGATGACGAATTTAAACGCAAAATACCTTTATGTTTACCATTCTATTTTTACTGGACGCAATAAACAAGATTTGGAAAGAATAATATTTTGATGAGTGCATTTTTCTCGGGAAGATGAGCTCATAGATAGTAATATCAGTCCAGAATGAGGATATGATGCATTTGAGATAGCATAGTTATTTACTTGATTTTGGAGAAAGAACCGAAAGAGAATAAGTCTGAAGTAGTAGGAACTCGAACCTGGATCTTCAAGTTGCCAGATGGTAATTTCAACTTCCCTTTAGCCTTCTTTTTGCTCTGTAATAATATATTCCTCAGCTAAAGCAGCTGCCCGGCAAATAACCAAATTTCAAAGATTTGACCAAAAACCTTTGTTGAATTATATACTTTTTATTAATGTATGTGTATTTAATTTTATTTTTCTCATTAAAAAGTTGAGGATCCGCAGATAGTCTAACAGAGAACGCGTTCGCTTTCGATGGAAGCGATTTCGGGCTCGATTCCCGGAGGGAGACAACATTAATCGGTGTTTACCCAGCATCGTGATGAATTTGGTAGCTATCTGAATACAGAGGTCCTGTTTCAGAAAGCCAAATAAAGCAGCGTGGGTTGATCGTGGGTTGGGATCCGATGTGCTGACCACGTGACACCCACGGTGAATGCTGCATGACTAGGCTTTAGCCCTCAAAGAGACATATCCCGCTATGGATTACTTTCATTAAAATTTTGAGACGATAATTTTGAATTTTCTCTCTTAATTCTATTCTCGTATATGAGTACTTTGCCTAGTACCTTAATACTCGCGTTTAATGTGTATTCATAATTGAATTTGAATTTTCGTATAAATTCTATGGAATTCAAATTATGTTCATTATTATTATTAATTCAAATTTAATTCTATGGAACTACGGTATGGCTAATAATATATTAAAAATTGGAAAGCGTCTCTCATTGATCTTATATTTTTCCACTCCTAGTCCATATCCTGGAAATAAATCCTGAAAACCCTTCTCCTCGTGACAATCAAGACGTCTACTGAATGCGCCACTGTTTGGGCGAACCGTCTCTCGAGGGAATCGCCCGGACACCGTGAACTTCAACAAGATGTCATCGCAGCGCGGCAGGAAACGCACGTCGCGAACACAAACACGCGGGGCATCGACGTCACATCCGCAATCCCCACTCGTCAAGAGACAGACAATCTGAAACATCGTTCGAGCGACCTTAAGCTCCCTCCGTAATCCCCGCCGAACGAGAGTTTTCCAACGCGGGCTCCAAATCATCGCCGTTTTATGGGAGAGAGAAGAAATCGCCGAGAGGTTAAATCCTTTAAGTCCCCCGAGTTTTAAAGTGAGTGGCATCCCGTGACAACATCATCTCCCTTTGTCTCAGAGTCTCTCTCCTCCATTCCACGGTCCATCCGTCAACGGCCCTCGCTAATGGATCGAGGAGTCCCCTATGGGAGCTTCTTTTGAGTCGGCAGATGTGGCGACCCCTTCTGGGAGGGGCGACTATTTCGAGTCTTTCGGCGGGGGAGCGAAAAGGGGGAAAAGGTGAGGAGGAACAAACAACAAGGAATGAAAGAACACCCGGAGATCAAAACACGCGGAAATATGCGTGCGTTCGAATGTATTGAAGCGGCGTGCGTAACGCGGAAGGGGAGCGGGTAATTAAGAGGGGTGCTGATCGAAATTTTGGAATGTAAATGGGGGATGAAAGACAGAAAGGAATACAGGAGGTGAATGGAATCGGATTGGTGTAACAAATTGAATTACGGTGAATCAAACGAAAAATCTGTACTAATCAGTAACCGATACTGCACATTATTCGAAGATGTCTAAAAATACTTATACTGAACGCTGAACTTAGTGAGTTCAGCTCATGCAAAGACCATCGTATTGGGAGAATGGCTTCGATAATTTTATAACAGGGAATTCCAAGAATCAATTTATCCACATTTGTCAAAACTGGTTTATCTCTTGATACAGGATAGTGGGAATTTGACTTTGACTTATGACACAGCTTTTCTCACGACAGTAATGATAATAGTAATAATAATACAAAATTTATGAATCCAGAAAAAAATATAATTAATTATTACGTAAAAATTCCTGTATAGGACAATTTAATGTCATTAATTGCATTGTAGATAATTAATACATAAACTTATTATTTACAAATTATGTATCTCGATGGATATAATTACAATAACCACATTAACATTTTATAGCCATTATAAATTATTCAACAATCACAGAAAATATGCTAAACTACAATACGTTTTATCATAATTGCAATAAAGCACATTTCTTATATAGTTTTATTACATTTTTATATTATAGTCTAAGTAATCATTTTCCCTTTACAAACATATTGACACGATGAATTCATTAGTCAGTAGATGTATATATTTATAGATTTGTCAACATATATCAAGCGAAATAGACATGGATAGTTAAATGGAGATATATAAATACAAGTACACAGTCACAGATTTTCTTAAAAATATACTTCTTTCATATAAAATAACTTGCAAAGTAAGTATTTTTTTCAATTTTGTGAATGCAGCTGATTGCAGCTGACATATGAGTGATACTAAATAATGGAATTCATCTTGTTGTCACTTTTTTTAAAACTACGAAAGGTGTATTGTAAGGGTATTGTACTACTGTTCTTGCGTGGACCTTTCCTTCTCACAGCTTTCTGGATCGGGAAGAATAGAGCGGCATACTGCCACATTCCCAATTTTTTCTCTCTACAGGCTTAATTGACAGATGTGAAGGGTTTGAGAATCTAATGAATATTTGGACTGATGACGGTACAAAGAACAGTATCAATACTAAATTTTTAATTTAGTAATTAAATTAATCAGTTCACACCAAACATTTTACATGCGTTCAAGTTATCGGATACAAAGCTGCTTCACCTTTCGGTCAACCACACTCTGCTGCTCATATCTAGAAATTATCCTCGCTAATTTTAAATCCAATTGGCAGCTTTAATATATCAACTCACAAGGCATAGGTAGATTTATTTTAGATTTAATGCCTTTTTCGTTTTGGTTATTTTTTATAATCCGTTCTAAATAAACGTCGGAATCATATTTTATATTCAATTTTTTAGTTGCGCGACCTCTACGTTCCGAGTTCAAAACACGTATTCCGATTTTAATATATTAAAATACACAGGGATGAATGACTCATTACTCTATTTAAGGATTTTGCCCTTACTCTGCTTTGTAGAAAACACGTTTTCAAAAGTACGAAAAAACTGAGATTAGATAATGAGATTTATTCAGAATTCTTATCGTCGTACCTCAAAGGAAAAGGAAATCTTTGAAACATGGAATTCGGTAAAGGATGAATGATTCTTATCGCGCAAACTCTTTTGCCTGTGATTCCCTTCACAAACTCCAAATAACGAAATGCGCTTCTTCGTTTTCAAATCCAGCTTACTTAAGAGAGACATTTCGAGAATTCTCGGATTGCCTTATTTACGCAGAAAATATATCCTTTTGCCGAAAAGAGAGTATTGGTGAGAGAAAGGAAGAGTTTAAAAAACTTTTCAATCTCTAAATAAGATGAATCGCTCAACTTTGGTTTTTCTTTCGAGTTTTCGAGCTGAATTGGACAGAAAGAGTTTTAAACTTCTTCTCAGAGGGATTTCCACATGAAAATTAAAAAGAAAGAGACGGTCGTTATCTTTCGTTGGCATGACAATCTGACGGCTAAGGTAATGAGGAGCGAGAGTTTGCACGGCGAAAGTTTCTCGGGCTGATATATTTCTCAAATTTTTCGCACTTCATCGCTACAAGAACTTCAGCTCTGTTCCCATCCCTTTGGTCCTTAAAATGTTCCGTTCATACCATTGGGGACTATAACAATTCGATTCTCATTTCTTTGTTTTTTCAATGTATTCTTCCTTGAAGTATTTTTTTCGATGGATACCCTCGTTGTATGTGAACTGCAACTAAATGAAGACATCAGATGAAGTCTACAGAGTATTTTTTAAGTAGAACACCCAGAACATCATCGCTGTTCTCAAAATATATATATTTTTATACTCAATTGGCACGCTCGTGAAAATATTCTAAAGATTCCAAAAGAATAAATGACTGTTAGGTGAAGATTGATGGAAAATCCTTGTTGTATTTCCTGTTACTAAGCATTTATGGATGGCATGTAGTGCAAAAAGACAAATTTTCAAACGATATATTATGGATTGTAAGTAGAAATTCAATTAAAATAATTATAATAATCTATACAACTGTTTTTTCCCCCTGAATCTTGAATTACAGATTATAATTTTCGTCCAGACAATAAAATTGTCAATCAAATTAGCTCTTTCTTCTCCGTTGTTTATTTCAGTTTCCAAGATTAAAGTAAGCTTACTGAAAATTTTTATAACTTATGGATACTCATCAAACCCATATTTACATTTCATGTATCCATGCATTCAGAATTAGTATTGTAGAATAAAACAAGGCAATAAAATGAAAACTATCAATGAGATTATGGATGACCACAAGAGATTTAATACCGTTCACGGTTATTAAAATATAAATTGATTTCTATTAAATGGAATTAATTAGATTTAAAAATTCGGAAAATATATGCACGCGGTTTTATTTCATCTAAAGTTTTTATTGACATTTAATTCATTTAATGTTTTAAATTCAATTAATCGATTAATGGAACGTACCCGGAAGAAACTTCTAACTCACCCTTGGTGAAGGTGCTTTTCGCATAAATTCTCATCCGCAAATAGTCACATTTTAAGAGAAAATGCCCGAGAAGTTCATCGCCTCTCTGCAGACCTCGCCGTATAATATCCCGAGCTGCAATCCGAGAATTTCTTCAATCGCAGATTTAATAGAATGTGCCCTGAGGCTGCGGATCGTGCAACACTTAGCCGGGAAGAGATCGTTTTATCCGAATTTCAAACACTCTCACAAAGACTCTTTGCATTAGTCTCTGAAAGGACCCTCCTCTCATTGGTGGATCTCGCTCACTTCTCTTGGCAACTCGCGATGCTATTCCAAACCACTTCTCTTCTATCCTTTGAAGAATTCGAGGGGGGGTTGCTTGCAGCGAGGGGGAGAAAGCTTGTTTCCCTTTGCAAGATGTTCGCGCCGCATCCATTTTAAAACGAGTGGTTATCAGTCGTGACACTTCGAAAATGCCCGCATCTATGCCGCATCATCCCTTTTCATTTCTTGCATCTCCCGTTGCATTCCCCGTAACCCTTCCTTGCTTTTTCATTCATTTCGCTTCCTGTCCGCTACGTGGAATTCAATGGCTCTTTTGTTGATTATGCATAGCGACGGCTTGTTTACATTTATCATGGCTCTCATCAATCGTCGCGTCCGAAGACAGTTCTGTGATTAAATTTCGATACGGACTTTTATCCCTTTTTTTACTTTCTTTCCGATTGTCCCCTCCCTTATGTTTCCAACGATTAATGTGTTAGCATAAATCTCATAACTTATGCTGATCCATTAATCCTCGGTGAGACAGCGGCAGACTGATCGTGATTAATATATTCTTTTATATGCGTTTATGCAATCGTCTTTTTTGATCATTTATCAGGGACCTTCATTTATAATAATCTCAGTATTTCTCTCAGACTCTACGCAATACATTAACATTGAAGCCTTGTTTATCTTCTTTGATTTCAAATATTTTAGCTCTGAAGCATAAATGTGTATTCTGCAAATTAATGATGCTAAAAATAAAAAATCGCTAATAATAAAGGGTTCATAATTGACGTAATAACATACGTAATGTCAACATTTCGCAATGGTTGTCATCACATCGGCACGCAATTCCGTTGTCAAACATGCATTTATACGACAAAACGTTTGCAATGAAAGTACTCCATCGACCAACAGTTGAAGATGACATATTCCCAGCAAATTCAAATTTTTAATTAATTAAGAGTTAGAAAAGGCCACCCATAGAGGCCGTATTCAGAACTTTTTACTGTGTATGTCAGATTTCTCCGAATAAATGATCAGTTAACCTAGAGTTTTACATTGAACTTCACTAATTAAACAATTGAAAGCCTATTAATAATTTTTTACAATCCATTTCATCTATATATAAGAGCGGACCGTTTCAACTCTTAGGTGTATTAAAAGGCAATTTTTATTCGATCAGCGTAAATAAGTTGCCATTGTAAGATCATGATAACGTCTTCCGCTGTCTGTGAAATACAATACTACATTTCGCACATAAAAAGTAACATGCATATTCGAAACTGAGAAAGGTTACGCCTCAGGCAGTTTCTATCTTGTTGGCTTAGATGCCATCTATCGAGCGGCTTTGGAACCTAAATGAACTCGGCTGTGAATTATCGACGCCGTACTCTCCTTTCGTAACGCTACAATAGATCGTAAAATGGACATAGTCCAAAGACATCGTTAGTTATCTGTCCGATGACAGCTTCTTAAGCCCAACTTCCTGTTGTCATCTCGATATATATTAATCATTCAGTCAAATGCATAATATGAATATAAGGAGATCATTATGTCATCATAAATATTCCTCCCAGACTTCGCGCCTTAACTAGGTATCTAAAGCTAGTTTATTTTTATAATTGAATAATGACAACGTGACACGGAACGAAAATGAACAATACTTCAGAAACAAATTTATGTCGATCCATGTCGTTTTTAATACTCGAATAAACAAGAAATTAAAGATAAGATATTACAAACGTTAAAATAAATATGTCTCGCTAGGAGAAACTCTCTTTTTATATATATGGTGATTAATGAAACTTTCCATTTCAACAGTCTTAATGGAAGTTTCTCTTTAACGATGGCATCCTGTAAATAATATTAGTCTAATAGTTAATCAGATAATTCTACGGCGTTTAAAATTGAGTTTTAATCACTTTCTCACCGTGGAGAACTCAAAATTATTCAAAAATTTAAGGCCGAAAGAGTTAATTTATGATATTAATCGCCCGAAGAGACTAAAATTCTGATATGTGAATAATGTAATCAGAAGTTATTTACTTAAACTTACATTCACACTAAGTCTTTGTTGAAATAATAAAGGAAATTAATATCTGAAGTTGGGTAAACAAGGGGATTATGCTGGTAAAAAACCCCAAAGAATCTTAATACTATACTTGACCATTCTGATATAATGAGTTAGCTTGATTGGCTGGAAAAGTATGGTTCTATGGTCCTCTTTGGTCAATAATCGAAATAGAGTAGATCGCTTTAAACTATTCAAGATTTGTGAATATTAAACTTGAAAAAAATTACGTGTGCCATTACATCTCAAAAGATAAAAAACGTACACAAATGATTTCGATTTATTTTATTTCTTATTTTCATTTCTGCGAAGTAAAATTTTCTATGTTATGAGAAATGACTTTTCAGTCGTTAGTATCAATAAATAAAATATATTTAGTCAGTTTCCGGAACCTAGAATCAACTTATCTGTCAGTTTTATTTTATTTATATGTGTGTTTGCTAATATATCAAAACAGATATATTGGGGATAAGCTGTTTTCGTTAAAGAAACAATCATACAAGCAAGCACAGAAGCGCCATGCTCAAGAAAGTGGCAACTGTTGGATGTCACAACCAAAAATTTTTCTGCGTTAACCACGTCAGTTTGTTGGTAAAATGTTTCTGTTTTTAGTATTCTCAGGAAATGAAACGCTTGATTTAAGGCATGTGCTTGACTAGCTACTCTTCCCTAGAACATAGAAGGGTGTTATGCTATGCTATGCTTGTTCCTCTCTTCATGGAAATAGCACCAGTTCTGATAAATAGCGGTATACGGAAACATCGCGTCGAATCGCTAAGGATTCGATCATAAAATCGTTCTACCGTCCGCTTTCTGTCTGATGTGATAACGTTTTATGAGATTCGCACCTTTCGTCACATAAAACTAGTAAATACAGGCAAACAAATGAAAATGGCGTATGTAAAAAATAAAGGATATAAAACTGTCATCTTCATTATACAAATTCACTCTTCATGACCAAAATAGAATAAATCTCGGGAAGATGAGTATGTAGATACTAATATGTAGATACGCAAGACTTGCAACGAGATAATTGTTGGGGAAATTATTAAATACACAGCTAAGGCTTCAGCTTTCTGATTTTTGATTCTTCCTTGAAATGAAGGCTTAAAATTTCGAGTTTCTCCATATCTAGGTCTTTCTGGGAGTTTATTGCAGCCTTTTAGTCACTTCCTGAAGCAATATTTCTATGTAAATCATTTTGCTTCCTAATGTTACACATAACGCCTGTGAAAAATAAAGTGGAAAATGTTTTCTTAAAGTATACTCAACGAATGAATTCGTTTAATCGTAAAAAATGTCAATATTTAACTATTTTAGTGTAGCCAAGGTGGAAGAGTGGCCTGGTTTCAAATGTGATCTTTCTTATTAGAGCAAATGCTAAATTTCCAATGGAATTTAAATGTTGACTTCCAATGGAAAAAGGTTATCTACCCCTAACCATACCATCTACCATCCTTGCTCACATCATGCTTAGAAAATCACCGAAATAAACCTACTAAAATTTAAAAAAAATATATTGGCCGTGGTGTTTATAAAATTAAAAGCTGACCTTCATTTCCTCTTGGCAACCGTAGCATTTAGAGCTTGTAAATAACTAATGAAAGCAATTTATTCCAACGCTACAAATAAACTGTAAAACCTTTACAACAAAAATAAAACATCTTGATTAATAGTTGATTCCGTCTAAGAAGAGACGTAATAGGAAGGCTTTTGCGTTATCATAAAGACATTTGAATAAGATGTTCGGTAGCAAGTTAGAAGGGAAGGAGAGAGTGTTTGGTTCTCCGACTGTTTCTAGCGTAATGAAATTCTCTCTATCTTCCTGCTATCATAACTTCCTTAACAGACTGAATATTTTTCATTTATATTTGGACACAAGACGAGGAAAAATGCATTTTTCTTTTACTTATACCTCATGTTCATAACTGCGATTATATATATATATATATATATATATTAAAATTACAATTTCGAGTTATAACCACAAGAGTTGAAAGCGGAATTATTCAGGTATTTCGTTAACCATAATAAAATAAAATACCTTCAAATACTTAACCGAACTAGATATAATCCGAATTCGAATTAACTTTTACGCCTAGACTACTATAGGTATTCATAATAAGTTAAAGATTCTAAATTATTATGTTTCTTTGTTGTGAGTGTAATATAGTATTATCCTGGGATGATTATTTTTAATGTGTGATACCCTCAGAAGGACCTTGAATTCTCAAAATACTGGAAAATTACAACTATTTCTTAAATGAAAAATTCATAGATGTCATATAGTGGGAGTCAATTGAATGTTCTCGAGTGATACTAGATGGAATCTAATGGGTTAATAATTGTTTTAATCACAATTACTGTAAATAAATTCCAAAAACGCGTACAAAGCAGTATAAATGTCTATCATGTATGGAATTATGTACAAATCTTGCGATTAAATTTTATTTGTAAATAATTAGTTATTGGAATCACTAAAAAGCAGCATACAAGTTTAACGCAATACCTTCTTCTCTAGATTGATTAGATCAATGAGGATCTACATCATTGCGGGATAAAAAAAAACCGTCCAAATTTCATTGATATAATCTTTTCTCGAATCAAAATTAACCGAACAACCGGAGACAGGATTTCACTTAATACGATTACGTCTTTTATAGGCTTCGAACAATGAAATAGAGCTTTTCATCTAGTGACATAACGAATAAAACTGTCTCGAAAAAAGCGTACTTGAGATACTAATCACTGGATACATTCAGTGATTTGAACGATACGCAGCTCAGTCCAAAGATTTTGTAAACCGAAAATAATTGTTAATAAAGACTTGTGGCTGCGAGATACCTGCAGCATATCAACCAATCCCAACAGGGAATTGATGCAGTGCGACGCACCGCGATTGCTAATCTCATTATTTCGGAGCCTCAATGCCAGATTGTTTATTGCATTTCAGAATCGAGATTGAACCATTATCCGCGCAGCACTCTTATCGTTATTATCGGATAACCTTATCGGCGTGATATGAAAACTTAATAGAATTCAGTGCTACAATATCGAGGATAATTCAGAATTGGCTTCCTGCTTGTTCCGCCTCGATAATGAACAATTCAGCTCTGATTGATCATTGACATCTTCAGTCGGCTGTTTTCATTACAGAGAGGCGTTCGTTTGCTAACACCTATCCGGCGACTAATTCGAATGCCGAGCACGTATTCCCTCATTAACATGCAAAACGAAATACCGCCGCGTTCGCTGGATTACCGAAACAATATGCTTTGGAAATTAAGAGAAAATGAATGCGAGTAAAATATTAACGGCATATCCTATAAATAAAGAGGAGCGTTTGTATGTTTGTGATCTTTTATTTTGTCGTGTGCGTTGCGGTAAAAATCGAAAAGTAAGGGTTACAAAGCTTTGAGACTTATTGTATGTATTGATGTAGACAACCTAGATAGAAATTAGATTAAGTGACGGCTACATTAAGGCGAGATGACTACAAAATTCCTCTTACGTTCTCCCCATTGTTATTTCAAGGCCAATATCTAGGGATAGAGGTAATTGAGTAAATAAAAGAGAAAAAGTAGGAAAATACTACGTGGAATAAAAACTCTTTGATTTTAATTCGAACGCTTTAAATGAAATATCCACCACAGGAGCACCCTCAAGAGAATTTTAAAACACCTGCTAAAACAACTGACAGTAATAAGTAAGTTTTAAATATAAAATGGAAGATTCTTCTTAATGCCTTATTAAATGTGGAAAGCTTACATTGATAAATTAGAGTAAATAATCTCTTATAAGATGGTCCCGAGTTAAAATTGGCATATTACGCCATATACCCCTGTTTATTACTGCGTGAATACATTCTTACCAATTTGCTTAAAGCATCAAGCAATTATATACTTTTTTGGAAAAATAGCAGTAACTTAAAATCGATAGGACGTCCTAGATGTTCAGTACATCGGAAATATAGAATATATATGTCTCATGCCCTCGAAATATTAAATATATTAAATAAGAAATATATACATTTTATAATGATGCGGAGATGAATGCTCCAATACTGATAGATTCATAACACCACGCTTTGCAAATAAATAAAATCTACATTTTATTGTGTTTATGAAAGATTCATATCTAATACCGTTCTCCGTGGCAAGATAAAATTTCCCAGAGTAATAGATGGTTTCATCCTAAAAATCGTCCCCGATTCGACGCCGGGACCTTTACGAAGTAATTCAAACAAACATCAGGTAAAATATCTTTTCTTTCCCTGCAGAGCTTATTTATTTTAGGTTTTCTCATTTAATTGCATTCTGTTAGCTATTGCAATTGATAATCGTTAGACATTGAAGTTTCATTAGAGAGAGAAATCATGATATTTTTAACATAATGCATTAGTTTGTAAGTTAGATATTTAAGATGTGGAATGAATGACGAGAGAGGAACAATCTTGCGCAGTCATAAATTCCAGTAATGAAACATATGTTATTTCCGGATTTTATCGTCAGGGATTTCTGGGAAAATAGAACTTTAAGTAGAGGTCTTGTCCCATATCCTTTATCCTCTCCTATGCTGTCAACTAAGATGCACCGGCCTTCAAATCCGGCTCGAGGCAATGAAGTTCTTGCAGACTCTACACCGTCTTGTCTTGATCTCTTGATCCCAAAGCACACAATGAGACAGGACTTTAGGGCGAACGAAATATTCCCTGACTCATGAAAGGGTATAACCAGGAAGTGTTCTCTGTCTTTAGTTTAGCGCTTAAAATAGGCCTTATTCGCTCCGTATCCGTGAATATTCATATCAATCCTGTCTGAAAGTGAACAATTGATGAGAAATAAGGAAATAATGCCAGCTGTAAAATTACAGTGGTACTTAGGTAAGACTCCTTTGGTATATATTTTATACTTTTAATTTTTCCCTTCGCAATTTCGAAATTTTCAATCAGAAATCGAAAAGCGTGGGTTGTATTTGACAGTTTTAGCAAGCACTTAGTTGAGATAGAGAGAAAATGTAGCAAACGTGTTCACATTATAGTATTGCTATTTGGTTGACTTTATTGCTTAATTTAGAGATAAGCTTGTAATGTAATTGAAATGTGATAACTTATAAGTTTCAATGATTCAAATTAACGTAAAGGAAACGAAAAACATCCAAGCTCCCAGTACTATACTTGAATACACCAAAAAAAAAATAACACACAACCATAGTTTAATAGCGAAGCTACTTCGTCTGTTTTTCCTCCGTATCCATATAAATCTTCCCTTTAGGTATAATAAATGTTTATTACAGAATATTTATGTTCTCATTACTCCCATGAAGTGGATCCTGATTGAATGTTGTGAATTAAACAAGGAATTAAATTTATTTTACGTTTTTTTTTCGGGTGGTGTACCTTAAAGTTGAAAATATTTAGAGACAGAAACAGTTACAGACAGTTCAGACAGAAACGTAAAGTATTACAGTATAGTTACTGTGCAAACGCAAATTTTTAATTGTGATAAATAATTAAGAATAATCCTTACTCTGATTAGCAAATAATAGGAGCAATAACTATACTCGTACAAATATTTTCCTTTATCACCGTTGAAAAGTTAACGCAATAGACCAAAAGATTGACAGGGAAGTAATTGATAGAGCGTAAAGCGGTATTTGAAGGATTAGATATGTCCGTTAAAGTGTAATAATGTCTCAATACTCAGATATTATGCCATTCATTAAGTGTATGTGATCATTCTTGGTCACAGCTTTACTTGCAGAGGAAAAGGTTCTAAAAATGCCTCTACTAATTACTTATAATATATGTATCGGTCCGTTCTATAAACGGATTAAAAATTAAAATAAAATCGAGTCGGTATTCTTAACTTTTAATTGAAATATCTGAGACTTTAATCAATGATTTTCACTTGAAAGAAATCGAATCACGAATTTCAGGTGACAGTTGTTACTGAGTGTTACGTAACAATAGTCGAAACTTGATTCATTTAAAGTGAGCATCTAGAGAGAGTCAACAATCAAAACAGTTGACTTTGCGTCACATGCATCGCTGTGATACAATAACCGGTGTCGAAAGTACCGGAGTGCGAGTGGAAAGAGAGAAAGTTGATAATCACGACTGTGAATACTGTTGACTCAGGGTGTCAACGAATGTGAACCCGGAATTGGTAATGTTTGATTGCCCCTGGTAAATAAACTGTTATAACTATGATCATATAACCAAAATATATTTAAGCGAAGATAAACTTCGCAAATGAATTTATAGACGGCAACATTTTTTAATTTTAAAAGGAATGTTTTGCTAGGTGCTCGCATATGTGAGCCTAAGTAAAAAATATTATTTGACTGTGCAGTTCAGTCCGAAGGCCAACATGAGTCTCGAACTCTCCTCACAAGGCTCTAGCGGGATTAGCATTCCTCTTTGAGCGGGAATGCTTACAGTGGAAACAACGAAATACGACCTAAAACACTTTCTATTGTATACAATGAGGACTGGCCAGAGTAAATTCCATTACTCATGATGACACATATATATGTAATAGATAATATTTATCACTATAAGTTCAGTAACTACTGTATCCTCACAACCTCGAGATATGATGTGACAAAAGTAGATGAAAAATACCATTTACTCGGACAGAAATGTAAAAGATTCCAGTAGTAATTTGAAAAGTGCTTCCACAGCTGAGGTCATTTTGCACGTGAGCCCCCACCGGGTATCAAACTCGGGACTTCTTTCACCGAAGTCGAATGCGTAGCCTACTTGGCTATCCGAAAGCCCCATAAAAGATTCCAATCATCAATATATGATTTGGAGGAACATAATAATTATCAGCCCCTGTTTGCTAACATGGGAATAAGTATGAAATATTTTTCGACTAATTCTGTGAGTTACTGTAGCAGTGGAAAACATTCGGGAACTTTTCGACAAATGAAGACTTCGGCAAATCTGATTTCGGAACGAATTACCTTAGCCTAGAGGGGGAGGAAGGGAAAAATCAATCAGCAGAGACATCACCATAATTTGATTGCAAAAAAAAGATGTGAAATCTCCCAATCGTCAAACCATGCCGCAATGCCGTCTATTTACCTTTATAAAAAAGAGTCCCCTCACGCGATCCGCATAACGCTCGATCACCATCTTGACCGGAATTCACCCCTCTATTGTCTGTTCAAGAACAAAAGACGTCTGGGACGGGTGTAGGGCGCTGCGAGCCGTAGGTCAGCGTTGAATGGGTCAGGAGGGCGGAAAATCAGAGTTCCCCCACCAGTCGAATAGGACGCCCTGTGGGGCTAATTCTCACCTATCGAACGGAGTACCTTCTCTCAGGGCCGGCCATTGGCATTTAAGCGCCCAGGGTGGGATGATATTGGTGCACACCCACTTAGCATGATAAAAATTTAATAGGAATCTGTGATAAACATATTTCTCAACATACTAATTGGTATATTAAAAATTAATAAAACGATAGAAAGTTTATTTTCCCAAAATTCTGCGATTTCCTCTCTTTTAATCATTTTCTTAAATGTGGTAACTAGGATACTAAAAGATGTGTAAATATTATCCCAGGTGTAAGATGCTGTCTTGGACCGAAGACATATTTGATACATTTCCATAATTTCATCTTTCTTTATTCAATAATTTAATCCAATAATATTATTTTGCATATTTAAATTACATGTTAAATTTATATCATTAAACTATTCATATCATTAGAATGAGTGTTATTATTTGATACGTGATTTTGTGGAACATCTTTCATACTACCGCATAAGGAACTTCCTCTTAAATTTTAAGAACTCTTATTTCAGAGTAACTTATCAACGGAAAACCAAGACATTTTGGGAGGACTTCATCCAAATGTGTTGTGAACGAGATTTTATTTTAACTGTAACCGTTTTCCAATAACCATCGGTAGTATGCGTGTCCCTTAACTAAGAGTACAATTGCTCGTGAATAAAATTTTAATGATATTTTGAACTGAAAAATTAGAAAATATACCTATTAAAATTCATTTTGATGGACTGACAGCACGCAAAAATTTTAATCAGCGAAATAAAAAGGATGAAAATGTATGGATTTATTTTTTATTTCATCGCTGGTCTTGAAAATAAGTACGAACCTCTGGTCAAGATAATAGTATGTCCTGCGATGATGTATTCTAAAGAGTGTCTTGTTGAGGAGTATTTCCTTCTTTTTACACCATAACGGTCAAAGAAAGGAGTGAAGACCATTTTATGGGGAGGCTGTGGATATAGCGAAACCGAAAGTTTATGGCGGCGAATTTAAAGCTTATGGCAGCAGAGAAGTGATTTTTCGGTGTGATAGAGTACTTTTCAAGGATCGAATGTAAAAAGCGGTGTGAGTGAGCGATAAACCAAAGGCTAAGGGATACAGTTTCCCTTCTTGCTTTCCTCTCGCGAATGGACTTTCCTACAGTTCGTAGACGTTCTGTGGAAATAGGAGCCTTCAGCTTTCAATGTAAGTGAGCCGTTCGGTTACATATTATACGATCACGGTTTTCTGAATATAACCAGGTAACGCGCTCGCCTTTGGTCAAAGCGGTCCCGGGTTCGATTCCCGGTGGGGGAACATGAACGAAATAACCTCAGTGCTTAAAGCAATCTTTACATAACTTTTTATATTTAAAAACCATCAGGCTATAAGTGAGAGTAAAAGAGTTAAAATTAAAATAACTGAAATTCGAAATCGTACAAAAAAACGAATTTAATCCCTAAATAAATATAGGGAGGATATTTTCCATCCCATTTTCCCTCGACGTAATGAAAGAGATTGGGAAATAAAATTGTAGATATACGTGATTTCTTTCAGAACGAAAAGGCGCTTTGAACGCATGAACCCTGGTCTACATCCATCCTCGAGATTGCAAGGGATGCCGTAGTTTGAGATAGGGGAGCCTAAGGCGCCTCTCTCTGGAAGTTAGGGAGGATTAGATACGGAATCGGATAAACAGTTTTGATTTTACGGCGGAGCGAAGGGCGATCCAGTCTCAATTGGCCGCTATCGCTTTAAAAATCGAGTCGCGCTCTGTCCAAATTGAACGATCGAAGGACAGATCGGAGTCCTCCGACGGATTATTTCCCATCCGAAGGAGTGGAGGAGAATCGAAACCATTTCATTCCGAGACTCTTTTTCCGTTGCTATTTACGACGTTTACATAATTACGGCTCTATTTCCATCGTAATATTGCTACCGATTCGCATTCAAAGGACTCTATTCCAGCGATTTTACTACAAAATCACCTCGAAGATTGTGAAATGCGTATTTGACGAACTAGAATCGGTCAAGAAATTCGCAAATTCTTGTGCTGTGGTTTGGTAACGCGCCAGTTAATAACTAATACTCGAATAACTATTAATTGTATTTTTACCTTGTCTTTTAGAGCAGAATAGGGCATATCGACCTATAGGGTCCGGGGATATTGATCGACTGGTAATGACAAAGATTCATGACTCTCGTTATTTTATCCACTTAAGTTATTTAACTTTGTGATTGATCTTATAATAATTAAAATTATTTAAGGGGATTGGATACCTCGAGACGGGATTTAAATCAACGGTCGGCCAAAATAGTTCGTAAAACCTCCACCATCCGGAGGGAGAGGTTTCCCCTTGTAGAGTGGAATGGGAAGGACTACTAGAGAGGGATGGAGGGGGGGGGGTAGTCTCAATACATTGTAAGGTAAGATAGCTGCTGTTCGTTTTGAGGTGTAGAGTGACAAGTGGGAAAGGCGAGGAAGAGAAGATTTCACGTGTAGTCTTCAGAAGCGAAACAGAGTGAATCCGAAGGTGCTCGAGGTGCAACTTATATTTATATACGAGTAAAAGTTGCTTGCATACTGCAAGCTATCAGTTAAATGCAGTAGAATAGAGTTTTGCAGTTAAAAAATGCATATTTTGCCTCAGAAAAACTAAAACACGATTAATAGTTATTTACGAGTCATGAATGTCATCTTTTCACAAAGCTGATCTTGGTAGAATATCAATTTGTTACCGGGTTGGAAAACTATAAGTAGATAAATAATATCATATTTATAACGAGAGTGTGTAGGAAATATACGCTTTTTAAATCCCTCCATTCAAATCTTTCAATTGATTTAACAAAACACCTGATAAGCGTACCTAAATATCTATTCTCCATTTCAAGATTCCAGTCAGTATGGAGTGCTTACGGGGGAAATAATCGTAATTTGCCGCAAGCGAAGAAGTTAGCCTCGCGCCGGGTCGCCTTTACGCGAAGCTACGGATTCGGACGGGCATAATTAAGATTCGTAGTTTACATTGACCGATTCAAACTTAAGTTCTGATGAAATTTGAATGAAAATAACTCTATCAACACAACAGTGAAAATTTTATGCATTTATAGCAGAAACAACAAAGTTAAAAGCGAAAATTGAATGAATTGCCGAGTTTTCACCCGTGAACATTTTTTAAACTGCCATTACTCTCTTACAATCCAACATAAAATGCTGATTTTTACTTCCATTGCTCGTTGTATCAACTGAATGCATAAAAGATACATGAAATTAATTTTAGAGCAACCAAATCTTAGTAAAAAATTATTTAGTTGGAACGTAACGCAAGAAAAAAATCGTCATGCAGTCTAATTTACACGTCGCCTAAAACTTTTTGGTTTCTCACGTGAGGAAGAACTTGTCTCGAGAGAAATCGAGATAAATGTTGTGATTTTCATTTGCAGTTTGTGTCGATGCGATATCTTGAATAGAACTGTTTTTGACTTTTATATCGAAGAGCGTAATCCGTTTCGAATCGCCGACGCTTCGAAACCTCACAGCTTTACAGAAATTTCAACAAATGCAATTCCAAAATTGCATATCTGGGTATAGCTAGTACAATTGTGGTCAAATAGCAAATTTATACCTCTAATTCACGAATAAAACATATTTTACGGTGGCTGAGGTTATGTTTTAGTCTACCGAAATCTCCCGGAATTTAACACTCATGGAATGTAAAACTATCGGAATCAACTCTTCGGGATTTGGATACCCAAATGGCAACCGTTCATATTTACCGTGATAATAACATAAATGTTCCGTCCTTGTTTATTTTTGGTTCCCGTCCATCAACAGGGACTAAGTGATAACATTTACTCGCGCACTATTTCTTTCCATACACGTCTCACTATCCGGTTAATCACAAATTAAAATTTGCGCGTTCTATTAATTGCCTCGTGGATTCTAAATACTTTGTCAGACGCGGAAGCTGCGCAATGTCCTTTAATAAAGTAAATTGGTTTACATTGTTCTCCATTCAAAGTATGCCCTAATCCCTACGAGTTATTATATTTCTGGAAGCCAAATCCCTCCTTATTTTCCCTTGGTTGGTTAATATGATCTCACTCTCATATTCGACTAATACAGCAGATCCGCAACCTTTGTTTAGTACTGTTTCGCGATAGTTTCTCATAAAGCGAAGCAGAAAAACAGCACGTTTTCATCCGCTAAGCCCTCGGCTTCCTTGTCAATGTAGCGAAACATCCATATGCATAGCACCCGCGCCAGAAAGTTCTCAAACGATATTCATTTCGCTAATACCCAGCGCGCGTATTAATATCGCTTAGAGTAGAAGTTACTATGTGATTAAGCATGTCGCGGAATTGAGCCCTTTAAATTCCCATACGTAGAATAGCGGCTGACATATTCTCTTTCTAATGAAAACCTAATTTCCGCTTGGAATCCACGAACTGAAAGGTGGCCTACTTTCAAAATTATTACCAATTCAAATACGCGGATGGAATTATCGCGAGTGAATTTGCGCTTAAACTTCTGCGGGTAACGGAACTCGCGTAATTCTACCACTCATAGCAACCGCCTCTCAATAGCTACTCAATTTATGATGATGATGATATATTTATGCACGGAACGTGTCTTACGATGATGGAATATTCTTGCTCTTAGCATATGTGCACGTGTATGCTCGTTTGTAACTCGAGAACTAGAATTAAGCGTTTTAAAATTGATTGTACTGTTAATAATCCACACTGCAGATAATACGCTATGCAGATACACCCTATGATGCGCTGCTGATATCGGTCAATGGCCTATCTATTGGTCATTTCTCGCAAAAAGAGCATAATCTGAAGTATATCAATTTAGATATTGGGTATGACTATCAGTAGATTATAAATATCCTTTTCAGTGCCATGGATGTTTTCTGGCCGAGTAAATATTTTTGATTTCTCGTGCGGTATTCACATTTAAAAGCTCCCCTAATTTTTATTAATTATCCATTTCGATTTAAAATTTATTATCTATTCCTATTAAAAGTTGTGTGGATGTAAGAAGAAATTTTTAGTACCAGCCACGCTCAAATAATGATAATTGATTATGATTAAGGTGTCTCCATTCCATCCAATACCGTCTTCTGTAGAATATTGCATACCTTCAATTACATTTACTCTTCTTTTTATCAGTTTTTCATAGACTTTTCTTTCTTCATTAACTCTTCGAGGTACTTCATCGTTATCTACTCGTTGTATGCTATTTCACAATCCTTCTGTAGAGCCGCAATCCTAAAGTTTTCCCCTCTTTTTTTATATCTTCTATCCGAATACGTAAGCAAGTATCTGTGAACCACTTTCTTGTGTTAGTGCTGCAGCGAAATACGATAATATTCATATTGTTGAACATTCCTATTTTCTATTCAATATTTTAATTTCCTTAATGTTTCATAAATACATATTTTTTGTTGGACGTTCATGCTTTTAAACGATTTATTTTTTGGGTGTTTTTTGAGTTTAATTTTAATAGAACTCTTGTAGAATGGAATAATTTGCCTGCAGGAGTCTTCGAGCCTTTTCCCAAAAATCATAAAATGTTTATAAGAAAGATTTAGTAGATAAAGGGAGATTGCTAGTAAGGATCTGCAGGTGAAGTAGGGAATTGCCTGGTAGGGTGATGTACGGTGGGGACCTGTCCCCGGGACCGCTACGGTAGCCGTGAAGGCCTACCAGGAACCCTGAAAAAACCAGTTCGATTGAGGGTGAATGTTTGGGTGGGGCAGGGGTTAATTAATGTTGCTTGTTACTAAATGTCTATTGGTTCTGTGGGAGTGTCTGTGTTTTCAGAGAATTAGTGTTGCAGTAGTAGTAGAACATTTTTTTTGCAAGGGAAATAGCAATGGAGTTGGGAATTGTGTTATATTGGAGTTTTGTATCATGTAAAGTAGTTGTATGTAAGTGTTTAATCTTGTGAGGGTTTTATATAATTTGTTCTGGGTTGTTTAAATATGTTTGTGAAAGTTACCGTAGTTGATTGTAATGTTGCCACCAGACTAGCAGTCTATCTGCAACAATGTACATAATAATAATAATTTCCTTATGATTTCGATTATTTTCTAAGTGAATTCTCCTGAGGTTCATCCAGTTACAGATTTCATTTTATGTAATTTCTGTTACATTAATGCTTGGGTAATCTACAGGTTATAATCAGTTTTCTTTTACATCTTTTCCTTTATCAATAGGTTTAGCTTTCCGCATGTTTTTCACACACCCCATCTTTGTGAGATTTTACCTGCTGTGTTTCTTTTTCACTAAGAAAATACCTTAGGTTTTTTAACATCCATTCTTTTTAAAGTTTTCCTCTCTATTTCCATTTACCTATACATTATTTATGTTTTTATTAACATCATTGAGTTCAGGTTAGATAGAAAAAGAAACTTTTCACTCAATCTCTCCTCTATGAAAACCTATAATAGGGACAACCAAGTTATAATGGAAGAATCTTCAAAATACGATTCAATCTAGAAACTTATGGTAAATCCGGGAGGGTTGGCCACTCCGGCAGAAATTCAGATATATTCATCACCATCGCCGATTATATGCAGCAGCCATAAAATATCCACCCCACGGAGACAGTTATTGATGCTTAGATACAGTACCATGCGGTTCTCATCTGCTAACTGCACAAAGGGATATCATAAAAAGAGAAATCCCATCCCTCCAACACCTTCAGAATGTAATATCGGAGAAAAAATGGCATATGGGAATTTGAAGAGAGGGGTTCCAAAATACTCCACGTGTTCATCATCAGCCATTCATCTCTGCGTTCCCGTTTTAGCCATTCAGACGCACACACTGCGTGGAGGCCTCCATTCCAATACACCGATACATAACGCCCAGTTCCTCCGATAATATCGGTCGAAAATATTCTCCCTTCCACTCACCTTACTTCCCTCCCTTTCATATTCCGTTTTTAGGTGCGATCGCACGCGAAATTGTCTTTTTCCGGTCCGTCGGCGCCGCTCTCACTGTGTCCGTCCGCATGAAACAAGTCAGAGACCGCTCAACCGATGGCGGCGAAATTTCATTTCGGGGACTTTCACGATTTCACGTCGGGGAAATCGATTTTCGACAATTCTGTCGTATTTTAAGATGTCCCCTATTAGTTTAAAGTTGTTCCTTGCCCTCGAGAGATTGAGTTCTCGTCTAAATATGGATATTTTTATTGTTACATTGTCGAACGATTATTATATCCGCGATTGTTACGTTACTGATGGATTAATTGTTACATCCTTATCGAATATTGTTAGCTTAAAATTGACTTTAACCGAATATTACTGGTAAATAAATAAGATGAACGAGAAGCAGACTTAAGAGAGAAATAACTCACGATCTGAGTGCACCTCATGTGGAAACTCTTTCAATATGAGGTCTGCTTCAACGTTTTCAATCCAAAACGTGATCTTTCCTCTAGCGAAGAACTAGAGATCTGTTCCGTTGTGTTTTTGTTCACTCTACCTTTCTTTGTTTACTTAAATTAGTAAGTTTTACAACCCAATGAACGAACTAAAGCCATACCCAACTCATAATATGATATCAAACTCCGATAAAAGTAGTGTGTAAAATCATGACAGTAAATCTCAGGTTGGCCGGTAGATCACTTACTGGAAGAATAATCTTAAACATCATAACTTTTTATGTACTTGATTTCCCATTAAATAATTAAACGTATACAACAATAAAAAAATAAAATTAAGTAGAAAATTAACTTATTTCAATATTGCCCGACCCTGTTGATAGTTACAACTCGCCGTTCTCATTTTTCCAAATATAGGAGTGAACGATGAATTAAGTACAGAAAATGGTGCAACGTAATGTCTACTTAAATCAATCACCTTCAGAGAAAGGTGATTTGACATCAGTTATCTACTATCGACTACATATCACATAGTTATAAGTTGGACCTCAAACATTGCAAAATAAAATTTCAAAACAGCTCTCTTTCCTTTTGGCTTGTATCAGCCGTGATATGTTCCAGCACCTAATATTCATGAATGCGCATTCCTATATATGTTTTAAAAGGATATTTCTTTTGAAAGATTTATTTGTCATCCACATTTTTCATAAAATTGTTCGTCACCTACGGGTGACAATGGTAACTGAAACTCATCTGCATCTCTATTTTTGACTGGGATGAAGTTATATCGGCCAAAGAGATAATGGGAATAAAAGTGAGATAAAAACAAAATTTTCTGAAACTACGAAATTTTAAATATGGCCCATGTCATCCAATTTTTCCAGCTAAAAATTCATGCTCATCTGCATATATATATAGTACTAAAAGCCGCCTTTTGGCCTGTAGCATAGTGTAAATTCACTATGATCCTACTTTCCTAATCGATTACCTTCGGGTATCGTTCGTGGAAAAATTAAATCTAGATTTGACTGGCACTAGCATCTATAATTCTATAATCTATATTCTACATAGGATTGTATGTTCACAGAATCCTGTGCTTTTCCGGTTCGAAGCTCTCTATTCTCAGATAATCTCCTGATTAATATGTTTTAATTTCCTTTGTTCCTTTAATGCATCTTTGCCAATAACTATTACTGTTAATGATTATAGATTGTTATTTCTACAATTAATAATTTTTATATTTATTTATTTAAATTTTGGTTGCAATATGACCCTCTGACCAGGTAATAACAGAGAAGAGGATTTAATTTTAAAATTGCCTGGCATTCGCCCAAAGTTGGGAGGGAAACCCGTCCAAAAACCTGCCGCAGGCAATAAATACATTAAATAATGCATAGAAACATAATTCCATACAAAAATTTACATAGAGTATTACTCAAAATACGTGGAAGATCCATATAGTCATTATCAGTAGTTATCGTTTTGATTCTATATTATTTTGATTCCTTCATTATTTAAATCGATTCCTCTTAAATTTAAAGTTATGATGTACCATTTAGAATTTTATTGTTAAAGTTTCCGTATAAGTTCAATTCCAGTACGACCAGAAGGCCTGGTGGTAGTAAATACATGCACACCTCATGCACTAATATATAGATAAATATAGGGATCGTATCATGTTTAAGCTCTAATGAAACTTTCTTAAATTGTAATCAATCTTATCAATTTGCAACGAATTATACCTTCATATGTGTAAGCCTAAAAAGTTGTCATATTGTATTTGTTCCTTTCGTTATCTTTTATCTTATATATATTTCTAATGGGTTAAATGAAAGATGGAACTGTCCAGTCTCAATTTCGACCGATAATAAAGACCTTTTTATATATGTATTTATGTATTAGAAACGCATAGATATGTAACAGAATAAGGATTAATATCGTACATGCAATTTTTCGATATAGAGTACCGCGAACTTTTCAAATATCATTCCTCGGTGCTATGTAAATCGTTGTGAAAACGGCAATAAGTACATTTTATTGAGTAAGTACTCATTATATTGTGGTAAAATATGAATTATAATCATTTCCTCATTAATTTTCTATCCCAAGTCCGAATTTAGACGGCAGTTCTGTGAGGTTCATCTTTGGCCACGGATGATATCTAACGAGAGACTTAAAATTCATAATTCATCCCATAATGAAGTCGTTTGCTTTTCTGTTTGTTCCCATTCATCTGTTCCCCTTACAAAGGCTTCCGATCCTCCCTCTTTCGACCCACCCTCACCACACGTGCGCATCCCAACCCCATCCCCCCCTGCATCCAATCTTCCATCGCTTTTCAAAAACCCGCTCCTTTCGCCTCGACGCATTAAATCTTGCATGCCCAATCTCGAAATTTTGACTAATTAATGTACAACCTGCTCTTCCCCCTCTTCGGCTCCTCCCCACTCGGGCACCATTCGTTTAATTAAAAGACCCCTCCTTCGGATGGAAAAAGGCATTTCTTTATGGGATCCGTGCGGAAATCACGGTTTGTTGAAGGGAAATCGGCACGAGAATCGCTCGGGTGGGAGAAGGTCGTTTTTGTCGGTTTTTCCAAAGCGATGCCGTCCTACGATATGGGACGCGTGATAATTAACTTCCTTTCGGACCTTTTGTTCGCGGGGAGTCCTTCGTTTTTTCGGCGAAAATATAGTATCGGGATAGCGCGTCCTCGTCAGGTGTAATGTGCCTGTCGGGATTATATTTTATGGACTGGCATTCTCGACTGGATTTATGAGAAAAAATATATCGCTCCTACTTCATGGCTGCATTCGGTTTCGTTCGGTCCCTGCTGGAGAGAGGGAATCGCGGAATTGGATGTAAAAATGATGGGATTTTTTTATCTCGCCGCGAGATCCTTTAAATTATGCAATTTCCCCGGCAATCGATAACAATTTCTATGCGATAAAAGGGATCTTGGATTCGGTTTCGGACCAGCACCGCCCAAGGGCTCAATAATCACCACAATGTCAATAATTGGCTATCGGGGGAAGTTATGAACGTTTCTGACAAAAACAATTGAAAACTTTATCGCCCTTGATAATGAACGTGTGCTGATTTATGTTAAATTTTCAGAAGTATTCATTGGTGATGCGGTACTTCAGTTAAATCATTGCGTAGCAGATGTTAGCAGCAGTTATATAATTACTAGTAAATTTCCCCTTCAAAAATGATGGGAGTGAATAAAACTTATTAAATATACATAAATATCTAGTCATTCTTGATTTTCAAAAATAAAAATAATCCCTCTCATAGTTTAAATAACAATCATGATAGAAATTAAAGCTATAAATATGAATGGAAGGCCTAAAAATAACTTCATAAAATTTGTTTAATAAAACCTAAGACATGGGAATTAGACAATTACCTAAATCGCTTAACCAAGGTAACCATGATATGTTATTTGCTATCTAGTACATTTAATTTCAGATAGTACAATTTAAATGACTCCACAGCGCAGAATATTATGTTATTTGTAAATAAATATTGCTAAATTTAGATTTCCTATGTTTACTAATGCTTCCTTTGCCGTGAAATGTCGGCCCTTCTTTCTCGCACATTTTGTATGGTCTCTTTCTCTCGTATGTTCTAGTGAGAGTTGAGTTCAACAATCGCCATTGTGGCCAGAGGGATGGGTTTTTTATGCCATCAATATTGCACAAATTTTATATATAAATTATAAAAAATGTTATATATATATTAAATATATATAATATAATCCAAAAGTTTATCCCTAATGGTTCGAAACCTGTTTAGGAAAATTTTTTCCGGAAAATTAAATTTCAGGTTTGCTAAGAAGCTTCAAAAAAAGCTAAGAAATTTCCATATTCCTACTTGCTTTAATAAAGGAATCCTTTACTATGTTACGCTTTTGCTTATTTTAAATCCGCGAAGATATATTTATACTAAAAGTATTTCAATATATTTTCAATATTAACCTTTATTTCGTACTATGAAATTCATAAAACCTTTAATTTCGTTCTCATTTTGTCTCATTTCTTCATACATATATTACCATACATAATATGTATAAAAACATAAAATATATATTATACATGCAAATACATTGTTATTCTCATTTGAAAATTATTATCAATGATAAATACTGTATACATTTAGTATTACTTTAGATTTCAGATGATAATATTTATATCGCAGTCTAAAATGTATTAAAACCGAAATTACATTCTTGTTTTGTTTAATTGTGTCATACATGACGTGTTACCATCGCTTGTGTGTATTCGATAAACCAATTTTTTACTTGGTTACGCAGTTTTTTATTTTAATGACGCACACTTACATAGATATATAGTTATTCATAATAACTTTATAATTTCGTACATCTCTTACCCTAAAATTCATATAAAGTTTACTTAAGTTCTCATTTCGTCTCACTTCTTCATATATCACACGTTGCCACGGCTTCCCCTCTTCCCCTCGCCCCTCTTCCTTCAGATCTGAATCTAGGGCCATATCTAGCCACTCAGACTGGGGATAGCCCTATATTCAGATCTGAACTCATCTCAGGAAATACAAAGAACTTTGTGATGAACTTTTTTTGGGACGTTGGGAAATTTTTTGTTGCGTATTCATGTCGCCTATGACCGATTTATTGAAAAATATCGACAGTTTTCTTTATTTTTAGGTGTAAATGTAACAGTTAGTTGAAATCCTCCTCCTTGTGACGCACGGTATTAGGCGGTAACTTACACTCTTTATTTTTAGATGTGAGTGTAACAATCCATTGGAATCCTCCTTCTCTCCTTCACGACACAAGGTGGTCATTTACATCGTCCTGTAGCTCGGGCTGGCACCGGATAAAGTAATATACTGTAATTGTTTCTTAATATATTAATTTTTATGCAAATCATTTCGATTAATTTTTAAGGAAAATATCTTAAATAATTTGATATTGATTATAACTTGAGAATGAGAAAATAATGAGATAAGAGAACTAAGCATTCATCATATTTAAGCTTTCTAACTAAAGAATATCTCACCTTAGCTTTGAGACTGCAGATTTTCCAGCGAGGTTTCTTTAGCAGAGGATATGATTTCCTTTGAAGAGGATATGGACTTCTTTTGAAGACGATTTTTACCATAGAATTTTATTTCTACCGTAGAATGAGTTCTGAAAATATCTTGAGGACATGTGACTGGTTTGTGTGTTTCAGGAATCGATACAAACAGTTATATCTTACAAAATCTATATATTTTTTCTTAAACGTTTTCCAACCATGAAACTTTCCTATACTAAAAGACGCAACAGGCAAAAGAGTTAACTCAAAGGGCTACGAGCAGAGTTTATCACCCCTTCTCCACACTTCCGAGTCACTGCATCCTCTTTAAAGTACTATTCATAGTCAATCACTGTCTCTCACACTCCATTGTGTTTTCACTGCAAGATTTTTTCCCAATAGCCGAGCTGCTTTTTTTAACTAACGAGTTTTCTTTCATCTCCTGCACTCGATGTTATTCTCAATGGCGATTTTTTCCTATCGTTTTCCTGATGACGTCGATTTATACCCCCGTCGATTCTTATTCAGTATCGAAATAATGGATGAGTTCTTTACAAATGGCAAGCAGTCTTCTCGCTTGTTATTTTCGTGAATCCATTTCAATTTGCTCGCGATTCAAATGAAGGTCGGCAATAAACATTCGATGGAAATCGATGCAAATACTTTCAACTGAGCGTGTTATTAAACATTTAGCTTAATCTTGAGCGATCTTTATTAAAGAATTACACATATTCAGTCACTAAAATCTAAGATCTAAGTTTTTCAAGTTTCTAATTCTAATAAGTGTCAAGATTCTTTAGTGAAAATTCGTTGAAATTGCATTGTAACCTATTGATATATTAGTAAACAATCTGCTGAAAACACTATGCTAATTCAACGGGTAGAATATCCTATCCAGAGATACAAAATTTCTAACTGCAGAGATTAAAAGCTTTCGTTTTTGGCAATGGAATGCTTCATGCACAATTTATCTGAACGAGTTTAATTCTAGTAAGTCCCTAGCTTGCACTTATTGTTAGCAGCACATAGTCCGGAGTTAGGCAACCTTTCTCCCAATATACTAATACTTTATTGGTGTTTGACATCAGAGAAAATCCGTTAAACCAGAGGAATATTTGCTCGCTATCTGTTAATCCCAGTAATATTCGTAATATAAAACCACTCACTCGTAATTCAATAGGATAATTCTCTCAGATATTACCCACTGGCATTCTGATAGAAGCCAAAAATCATGTTTCACGAAAATCACTATTTTGTTGAAACTAGTGAGTATGGAAATTTTAATTACCTGGAAATTAAAAATAAAATGAGGAAACAGAAGGAAATTTACCCCGGAATTTAGAGGATAAATTATTGTAACGTTAGTATGACCATCAAAGCAAGTTCACACATATCTCTCACATGTGATCACATATGTAATTACAGACCAATATTGACAATATTAACACAAAAATTCGTGTGCAGAACCGTCAGCTGCAGAAAAACTAGGATCCTCTTCGGTCTACCTATTTGAAAGGATAATACTGTTGGCGGCATGGATACTGGGGGCACGATATTTGGAAAGAGGGGGCGGAGTCTAGCTTATGTAATTACAGAAAACATTCAAATTTCTGCTTATCCAAGAATTCGTAGGAACCTACCCTTTCTCAGGAACCTTCGGGAAGTCACTCTCTATCACTGCTCGAAAGGCGTTGCTTTCACGCTGAGACTCGGCGAACCTGTCGACGTATTGATATCAAAAGGAAATCAGAGAAAAACTACTCGTTTAATAGCTAGAGTTGAATAAATTATAAGTTGTAAGATCCGATGCTGTTCACCCAGATCTAGATCTAGAATTTTATGATGATGATCGACGTTAAGTTTTCCCATCTGTTTCCATTTTTTAGGGTCATTGTTTCTTTTATAATAGTTTCGTGTATCTTGTAGTTGGGTTAGAATAGTAATTTTCTTTTCAGAAAAATTAATAATTATTTTGTTAATAATATTTTTGTGTGTATTTCTTTGGTTATTGAGTATGTATTGCCCAAAATTATCCACTTAAAATTCTGTTAAATGTGTCGCATACTCTTAGTGGAGATAAAAGAAGTTAAAATAATAACAATTTCGTAATTTATACTAATGTTGTTTTAGGAACAAATGAAAAGTCGAACTTTTACCAAAGTAAAAGTTGGTAAAAGTTGGTAAAAGTAAAAGTTGGTAAAAGTTCGACTTTTCATTTGTTCCTGATGGCGACTTACCACGAAGTCACGGCCGAAGCTGTTGATTCTAATGTTGTTTTATTTGAATTCCACAGGTGACTTGAGTTCCTTTTTGACTACCTATTTACACAGTGAGCTCTTGAATTCTTAAAACCTTATTCTCTCTTACGTCAGCCTATTTCACAAGAATATTTCCTATTCCTTCAACTTTATTTGAACACACACATACATATCTTTTTCATTCGGAAGGATTTAATGAAGGTATGCTGTCACCAAGCTAATATTACCAAGCACTATGTATGGTAAATTAAAACAAGGAATATATACCTTCAATTAATGTTTGATTTTATCTTTATATATAATTATAATATTTATAAAAACCTCGTTTTATTCAATTAAAATTCATTCTTGAATTAAATTTTTAGTTTCAGAAAAATAAAGGATATGAAAGTTAACTTGTCAAACACATTGTATTAAACTTATAAAATAATTATTTCCCTTCAGGATTATCATGGTGCTGATGACAAAAGAAATATATAATGAAATTATATTTTTCCTCAGATATCTTCAAAATAAAGAGATATCCTGTCACAAATGATCAGCATAAGCATCATGCTGGTTCCAAGATTGGTGGTTTGATTTGAATACAATGAAATTCAAAGCTATTGCTAATTTACTATTAACTCAATCTTTTATGTTCCATATAATGTTTCCTAATATTGTATACTAATTGTACTATTACTATTTGTATTATTGCTAATCATATTCCATACCAAATATTTGCATATTCTTTTGAGTTTACACTTATTACTAGTACATCCAACGACAAGCATATTGTAAATAGAAAAGAAAAGGACAGTGGGATTGAAAGGTCAACCAGCAAAACTGTGAAGGGATGCTTACTGAAATAAATTAAATTGTTTACTTTTGTATTGTCAGACCTATTCTCTAACACTGCTGCATGTCATGGAGTCTCCATGAAGAAGACTTGGAGATGACCTAACTCACAACTAACCTAACCTAACCTCTGCAGCTTGGTTCCTTTTCTGAGATCCATCAGTAGTGTCCTGAAAATCAGAAAATATTGAATTCATATGAAGTGAGTCATATACCAGCAACAGCTTTCTAAAAAATTCAGAACCATAGATTCAGGTAAGCAGATCACTTCTTGAATTCAGTTTGCAAGAAGCATGGAAATAATTTCTAACATATATGATACATCTGGTATTTCTCTGTACAGCAAGTTAGAGAAGCTCCAGTCAAACTCAATGAAGAATTCAGTCTAGTTGTACATCTCCAAAATGAAACACTTACAAATTAATGACTACATGTATAATTTTTAATAACTCTGTAATGGGACCAATAAAACTTGTGTATCCTGGAAACAATAATACAAAGATACATTTGGAAGTTTAAGAAAATATTTTTCTATAGCCCTGCTGGGGTAGGGAAAATATAATCAGAGATACTGGTATAGCGATCAATGAATTATTTTCAATGAAGCAAGGATATGAATGAGTAAAAACATCCAGGATTTTCTTCCATTTCATTTATCTCCCAATGAAACGTTTTTAGACTGGATGATTCTGTCTGGCATTCATTTTATGCAGGGAGGTAAACCCTTAAACAAAACTTTTCTAAGACAGCTCATTTTTAGATATTTAAATTTTTATGTAATTTATACATTCTGAAACCAAATCCTAGATTAAAATAATATTGAAACATGCCATAGAAAGAAGTTAAACTTGCAATGTAAAGCTGTGATTTTACTCTATTTCTTCAATATTTTCCTGCTTTTGCATTATCAAAATAGCATACAAATAGTACATTATTCATATATTAAAGTACATATTATTTATTAATCACACAATAATCAGCATTGATGCAGTGATATCTGTAACTGTAATCTTATTACCATGATTATTTAAATATAATTGCAAATCTGACAGATCGGTGATCAAAGGCACTAAACATGTGCTGTATATAACACAAAAGCAATGTTTACTTTCCCATAAAACCTAAGAAGAGGAACACTTAAACTGCCAGAGAAAATATTTCATTTAAATTTTCTGAGCAGGAACTTCACTCAGTTTATGACTTAATTGAAGTATAAATTTAGTAGTTTTCTCTAAAGCTATGATGAAAAGTTTATTCTCATGTAATAAAAATTATTTTATCTCCTTGTTCTAAGTTAGAATCATTTCCTGGATTTCCATTTTCATTTTATTCCCAAGGTGTCAATTCACATTATAGCTATGGCATTGTCAGTCATAATGTTACTGCAAAGTCATACCACTACACCAAGGAATCCCACAAAGTTTACACAAAGGTATTGAGTGAATAGAGCTGCCACTGTATCAACACACACATTCAACTCTCTTAATCATAGCATTCATTCAATTTACTGACATTCAAACACAAAGATTTTATGACTGTCATTCTTTCCCTTAGCAAGACTAATCCCGTAATATTTTGAGAACTCTCACTCTTGATAACACTCCTTTATTTAACTCCTGATATCTAGATAATTCTTATTCTTTCTAACCTGAGCTTATTTTCTAAACATCTTTCCTAAATTTTCTAACCCTTCCACCATATCAACTTTTATCATCTGTTAAACTAAGCATTCTAATCACAATATATAAAATAAAAATGGAAATCTATCTGTTGAAATTTGAATTCATAATTTCTATAATAGTCTTAATTTGCTTCAAAGATTTGAAAATACCTATTTAATGCACCCTAAATTGAAAAATCAAATAAGGTTTATCATTGATAGTTGGAGTTTTCCCCAGGATCTCTAATGACGAATAACAGTCTTACAGAATTATTCCATATTGAACTTAAAATATTTCTCAAATGAAGGTCTCTTCTTTCGGCCAGCATAAATATCAATAGCTTCATCATTCTTGATAAACTTATTGCAATGAACGCTTACATCTCTTAAAAAAAATTTGGAAATAATATGATCTCTATTTAATCATGTATGCTGACAAACTTTTCGAAAAGTCAATGTTTGTGAGCTATAAGGATTTGAAGAGAAATATGAGACAAATATTCCTAAAAAAGGGATTTTACAAAAAATTAATTGTCACTGCAAAACTAAGTTAATTGATAATCGATATTTAAATTCTATTCCAGATTAAAAGCTTACCTTAAATCCGGGTACTGAACCTCTTTTGGTGCCGGGGCACCTGAGGGCGTTTCAGAAAGCGAAGCGGGCACCACATATAACATTTCCATCCAGGGTGATATTCAGGCCATCCCTTGGTGAAACTATCACTTTACTAGGTAATTGTTTAGGTTAAACTCCACTCTATCCCCACTTGTGCAATCCCAAGAAATACTGTAGTAGCAAATAAAAAATTATTTTTTAATTCATTTTGAAGTCAAGTAACTTCATAAATGCTGCAAGAAGCCTTTCCCTATGCAGAATGAGGATAGTCAAGAAGAAACTCAAGTCACCTGTGGAATTCAAATAAAACAACATTAGTATAAATTATGAAATTGTTATTATTTTAACTTCTTTTATCTCCACTAAGAGTATGCGACACATTTAACAGAATTTTAAGTGGATAATTTTGGGCAATACATACTCAATAACCAAAGAAATACACACAAAAATATTATTAACAAAATAATTATTAATTTTTATGAAAAGAAAATTACTATTCTAACCCAACTACAAGATACACGAAACTATTATAAAAGAAACAATGACCCTAAAAAATGGAAACAGATGGGAAAACTTAACATCGATCATCATCATAAAATTCTAGATCTAGATCTGGGTGATCTAGGTAGGAATTGAGAGCTCTCTCAGTAATTACAGGATCATCTTTCTGAGGATAAGATGATTTGAAGAAATTTGTTTATAGCTGAATATGAGTGAATTAAAATAGTGATTATGACTGAGTGAGTTTAATGTACTAGTGTTACACATTGGTGAGTGTTTTCTAATTTCTTTCTGCTGAACATTGTGGGGTTAGTTATTCTAGAGGTGAAACATTCTGCATGAGCATCGGAATGATTGTTTATTCTGTAGCATAGATTTGATGTCTTATAGATACATATAAAATGAAAATGGAAATCTAATAAATTCATTCTGATCTAGAGAATTTGATAAAATAATTTTAAGATCCTTATAGTAGATAATCAGTCTTCTACGATTAAAAGTACCTCAAAGAATTTTTATTTTTTTTATTCAATTTTTTTTTCAAATTTCAGGACGTTTTGGAGTACAGAATGATAGAAAATTTCATATTTCATTGAAAAATTTCATGATACTACAATACCATCCTTCAATCAATGATTTATGTAAGGCAAACAGAAAGCTTAAGTTACTTTTCCTATTTTGAAAAATTGAATTGATATAATGGATGAACAAGCATTAGAATCTCAAATGGCATTTGTCTAGATTCCTCTTATGTTTTCATCAGCCAGTTAAATATTCTTCGTACCTATTTTTGGGTATTTGGGATAGAGATATTACCACTTTATTTTACTAAATTACTCTCAATTATAATATCTTATTAGTATTATATGAATATCATTTATTTAATGTCAAATGAACTTTTAAAGGTATGAATTTTCTTCCTGATCTATGTAATTCAAGATATCACTTGGATTTTAATTCCTTTAAAAAGAATAAGCAAACTACATGTACAAAATTTTTAGCATTCTGAAAGTCCCAGATACTCACTCTGTTGTTAGCTCTTGAATATTAAAATTGTTAATATCTATCGCTAGTAAAGAGTCCTTTAAAATGTTAGTGTAATTATATGGAGTGATAGGAGAGAAGAGGGAATAGGACTGAATGTCCCCTCATGGCCTGCTTCTGATCATATACAAACAGTAAACTTAAAAGTTTTGTATATAAGAATTTAGCTGTTTGAATTGTTTCAATAGAAACAAGATTCAGAATTTCATATCAAATAATTAACATGAAATATTCTATTTCTGCAACAAGGATTCTTCATTGTCAAATTAAAATGTTGCTCTAGATAGTTGTTTTCATTATATTAAAGTGATATATATCCTTTTTATCAGATTTGTCTTTTGCTGAAATATTTAGATAGACAGTTTCACTGTTTCAGAACATAAAAGTAGTAGTCTCATTGACTTTTAATAGGAGCAGGATTCTACTAAAGGTAGACAAAAGATTCCTGTATTCAATATTGACATTTAAATGGCTGCACTTTCATCTCAGTCTCAAATAATTTGCTGCAGTGAACATATTTGGTCACTTAATTGCTTAGCAGAATATTTTTTGTGTGTTGGTTTGTTGGCTTTTCAAATTTATATGTTTTACTTTTTACAGCAATGTTTTCCTTCAGCCAATAAAATCTTAGACAGTTGTTCAAACAAGCATGTCTCTAAGTATTAATAAAAGTTTTCCTTTGGATCTTCTTGTTGAAGTAATCTGAGAGGGAAATCCAGCTTTAGAGGGCCAGTTTGAGGAAAATCAGGGGGCTATCGAATGAGATATGATGAACGGGATTGTAGATGATCATAGGAAAAGTAATCAGAGATTCATCCAAAGGTGATGGAGTGAAAACAGGAATGCGTGATTAAGTAACCCTTTTACTGCTTTTGTTTGTATGTTCATGGTGAAGAGGAAAAAACCATTTCATTTCCTATTCTAAGATTGTCTACTTTTCAGTAAGACAAAATTATCATCATATTATTTTATTGGAATCTATATTTTACCTTCATTTAATTACAGAAAATGTTAACTCTTCGTGTTTTAATATCAAAAATAGAAAATATTTCTTCCTTGAACAGCTTCTTATAGGTTCCTTTAAGTAGGAACTATTCTTAAAATGTCAGAAGTTTACTTTTTTGTCTGAGGACTAGAAATGAGATATTTGTGATCATTTGAGAATGTTGGTTTCCACTTCCGTGAAATTGACTGGGGAGGGATGCATATTAATGATAGATATTAAGTTTTAGAAACGTATTATTATAAATAGTAACTACAGGTTATTCTGTGATATATGACCCATATATAATCATTTACTATAATAATAATGGATTGCTATAATAATAATGGACTTCTCTAAGAAATGTGTTTATTGCTCCAATTAAATAATGCAGAATCCAGAATACATTAAAATGGTAATTTTCCAAAAATCTTCTTCTTAAAATTGTAGTGTGTATAAAGCTACCAATGCTCATACATGCCAAAAAAATACTGCATTTCTCATTTTAGCTTAATGTTTGATGGATTTTATCTCTATTTTGCTAAGATATTTTAAGTAAGAGTATTATATATTCCTCAATGTGAGATCATATGAAATTTATGCTAAGAAGTTTCTATTTTTTTAGCATATTGAGAGGAGAACTAGATGAGAAGGCAGTTTTGGCTTCAAGATAAGAACTTGGAAAAGAAGGAGAGTGAAGAAGTAAATCTTATGGCAGCCTTATAAGTGTAATGACATTCTTAAACCATGCAGAGATGTCCAGTGATTAGAAGGGTAGTCTAGAGTGATTATGTGAAAAAGAATTGATGAAGGTTTCGTGGATTCTTCAATAAAACTTCAAACAACAGTTTGAATATGAAGGATTGTATTGGATACCATAATACAGATACATCGGTACAAGCACAACCACACTCATCTACATCCTAACCGGAACAACATGGGAGAGAGAAGCACATCACAAAAAGGGGTGAAGCGTCCTCCCAACATAACAGTTACACGCAAAGTACCAACCTAATAATTATACACACACTACAAGTTACCAACAGAATAATATAAGTTGATATTCCAACACTCCGCCTCAACTTATATTCTACACAAAAGTAAAAGAAACAGTAAAATACAATAATATATAACAATAATACATATCAAAAATCAATTTAGAAATATTCACACATCCAAGGAAATCATACCAATTTCTGCACACAGTTTATGAAATTGTTTGGAGTTTAAACCTTTTGTGAGAATATCAGCCTTTTGATCTTCTGAGGCAACATATTGCAAACACATTACATTATCATTGCACAAATCCTTTACAAAATGGTACTTGACATCAACATGCTTTTGTTTGCCATGATTTGGTCTGCTAACTAAATGAATGCAAGGTTGATTTTCTTCATATATAACAACAGGACCTTCAATAAACACATCCAAATCTAATAGTAAATTTCTGAGCCAAAGGAGCTCTGCTCCAGCAAGAGACAAGGCAACATATTCAGCCTCTGTTGAGGAGAGGGCTACTGTAGACTGCTTTTTAGTTGTCCATGATACAACCCCACCAAATACTTCAAAGAGGTAACCTGAGGTTGATTTCCGATCCAAGTCACCAGCCCAATCTGAGTCTGCATACCCTACCATAGCAGTTGTTTCTTGAAGGGGAAGAAGTAGACCTAAATTTAGAGAGCCTTTTATGTACCTAAGTACTCGTTTCAGACCTTTCCATTGAGGCTCTGTTGCATTAGATTGATACCTACTAAAGAAATTAACGGCAGCACTCAAATCTGGTCTTGTAGTAGTCATTACATACATTAAACAACCAACTAGCTCACGATATGGTTTCTCTTGAATTATACAAGGTCCCACTAGTTCCCTTGGAGGACTGACTTCCATAGGAGTTGTCACTGCCTTACACTCAGCCATGTCAAATCTTTTGAGGAGGTTTAATAAGTAAGACTTCTGACTAAGAATCACTCCTTTCTTTGTCCAAGACACTTGTATCCCTAAAAAGTTTGACAGTCTACCCAAGTCCTTAATTTTGAATTCTGACATTAAAGAATTTTTAATAGTATTTAGCTTACTTATTTCACTTCCAGCTAAAATAATATCATCAACATAGAGGAGTACATACACAGAATTATTATCAACTTTTAATGTATACAAACAAGAATCATGCTTAGACTGAGTAAAATTCAGCTTTCTCATGAAGCTGGTAAACCTTTCATTCCAGGCCCGAGGTGCTTGTTTAAGCCCATAGAGTGCTTTATTTAATTTGCAAACTAACTGTGAGCCATCATCCATACCTTGGGGTTGCTTCATATAAATTTCTGCTTCCAAATCTCCATGAAGAAATGCATTTTTTACATCTAATTGCAAAGCATGCATACCCTTAAAATTAATTACAGATAGAAGAGTCCTGAAAGTAGTGAGCCTGGCAACTGGAGCATAGGTTTCAGAATAATCAAAACCTTTTCTTTGGCTACACCCCTTAATCACTAGCCTCGCCTTATACTTTTCCTCTCCATTTTGCCCTTCCTTAATCCTAAACACCCACCGACTGTCAATGGCTCTTTTACCATTGGGTAATTCTACCAATGTCCATGTGTTATTGTCTTTGAGAGCCAGAACTTCCTCATTTATGGCACTCAACCATAATTTCTCATCAACTCTACCCTTAATGTCATTAAAATTTTCTGGCAAGTCATAAACAAAGGTTTCTGAACATAGAGCAAAATTATCTTCCTCTGAATTACACATCACAAAATCATCTAAATAGGAAGGAGGATGCCTTAACCTACCACTTCTGCGAAGAACATTACCCTCAATCTCCAACTCTGTATCATCCCTTGTTGGTTCTGCATCAGAGTTTGGTGCTCCGCCTGATTCTGCAGCATCTACTGCAGATGTCGAGTCTAAGTAAGAGTCAGGTTCATTATGCTCGCATAGGACATCATCCTCCAATGGAGGATTCTCCTGTGAAGCTTCACCACCACCAGCATCCCAGTCTACAATTCCACACGACTTAGCAAATTTGCTTTCATCAAATTTTACATCCCTTCCTGTAATTACTTTCCTATCGGAAGGACTCCATAATCTGTAACCATTTGGACAGTACCCCACTAAATAACATTTTTGAGTTCTGGGGCCAAATTTTCCTTGCAGTTTGACATTAGGGGGGCGAAGATATGCTACACATCCAAAAATCCTGATCTTGCTGACATCAACCCTTTTACCAAACCACATTTGAGCAGGCAAACTATCCTTAAGAGCTTTGGTGGGGCTTCTATTAATAAGGTAGACAGCAGTTAGGACTGCCTCATTCCAGAGACTTTTGGAGAGCCCTGATTTAATAAGCATGCATCTGGCCTTTTCCACCATAGTCCTATTCATACGTTCAGCCACTCCATTTTGCTGAGGAGTGTATCTTACTGTAAACTCAAATTGTACACCCTTGAGTTCAAAGAAATCTTTCAATTCCTTAGAAATAAATTCACCCCCATTATCACATCTAAATCTACTCAATTTTAAGTTATGATGAGCTGAAGCCATTGCCTCATAGACTTTAAAATAGTGAAAAACTTCAGACTTAGATGAGAGAAAATAGACAGCCGTGAAGTGAGAATAATCATCAATAAAACTGAGAACATACCGCTTACCATTCCATGAGACAGGATTGATTGGACCCATAACATCACTGTGGACTACTTCTAATGGCCTAGTTGCTCGAACTCTTTCCTGTAAATGGGGTAATTTCACTTGTTTTCCTGCAATACAAGTTTCACAGACCTTTTCATTCAAAACTTTCTCTGCACTCTTTCCCAAGTTTAAACCAACTGCCAGTTACTCCAACTTTTCTAGATTAGAGTTACCAACATGACCAAATCTCTCATGCCAAATCTTAGTCTCTGATTCCGTCAATTTAGCCTCACCAGTTTCTTTGGAGAGCTCAAATTCAAGTTCATAAAGTTTATGCTTCCTTATCCCAACAGCAACTGGGATTTTTCCTTTCATAATGGTAGCCTTACCGTCACTAAAGACAACATCAAAACCAGCTTTATCTAATTTTGTAACAGATAACAAATTTAATTCTAAATCTGGAACAATCATTACCTCATGAATAATTACCTTTACAGCCTTACCATTAACATGCGATTTCACAGAAACATCCCCATATTCTTTTGCAATTAAATATTGTCCTGACTTCGCTACTTTGATATGAAGAGGGGTAGGCAATAATTTAATATTATTCACAAACTCTTTGCTTTTTATCAAGTGTTCACTTGATCCAGAGTCCAAATACCAACTCAAACAGTTAGGATTCTCTTCGTGGACGGCTGAAAAAGAATATTCCACTTCTACCTCTGTTCCCACGGCATTGGCTCGTCCAAACTTTCTGTAGTTGTCCGACGCTGCTGGAGGATTCCTGCAATCTCTCCTCTTGTGACCTGGTTTCCCGCAATTATGGCACAGGAACGGAAATGATCCTGTCGACGGCCGCCCTGAACTGTTACCCCTGAAGCCAAGGTTGTTTTGGCCGGATCTCCTGGGATGATTTGTGTTACCGCCATTCCTGCCTCCTGGAGTTGCAAACGCCATGCTGGGATGAACCTCTCTCGACTGCTGCTTACTGGACCTCAGCAAAGTTTCTTCATCTAGAAGCCTCCCCTTGACGATCTCCATGGTGATGAGATTAGGATCTGCTATTGACAGCGTTTCTAGACCGCTGACCACAGTTTTATATTCATTTGGAAGGGACTGCAAGAGCATCAATACTTTCTCCCTCTCTTCTATATTGCCTCCGGCATTCCGTAATTCCCGTAAAAGTTTATCAAAACGAAGGAAATACTCGTCTAAGGACTCCTTACGGTGATTAAATCGGCAATCTGAAAGCTGCCTTCGGAGACGGCTTTGAGTGGCCAGAGAATGCCGCTCAAAGCTGAAGGCCAACGCTTTCCACATGCCAAATGCAGTCTCCTTTCCTTGCACATATTCAAGGTGCGAGTCCGCGATCTTCTGCACGATCTCTCTTTTGCAGCTTCGGTCTTTCCTCTGCAGTTCCGCGTTGCTCTTTCGAATGGCTGCCTGTTGTTCCTCGCTGCCCCTAACTTCCGCGAGTTTAAGTTCCTTCTGCACACAAATCAGAAGTTCCCTTTCTTCTAAAAGAATTTCCATTCGGAACTTCCAGCTCGAGTAATTCGAACCTTCAAACAGCGGAAGCTTGTACCTTTCCTCTTCTGAAGCCATTATCGAGAAGTGATGCCGGCGTGCTTTCTTCCGACCCGCTATCACCCACACGTGGTTTTCAGTTGAGTTAAAAATAACTATCAAGAATTTCCGTAACTACTCCAATACACGTCCTGGGCCCATAACCTGATGAAGGTTTCGTGGATTCTTCAATAAAACTTCAAACAACAGTTTGAATATGAAGGATTGTATTGGATACCATAATACAGATACATCGGTACAAGCACAACCACACTCATCTACATCCTAACCGGAACAACATGGGAGAGAGAAGCACATCACAAAAAGGGGTGAAGCGTCCTCCCAACATAACAGTTACACGCAAAGTACCAACCTAATAATTATACACACACTACAAGTTACCAACAGAATAATATAAGTTGATATTCCAACAAGAATTTGTGAAATGTCTGGAAGACTCTTGAAGTACATTTAAATCCCCCCATTAATCTATTAATTTCTCAATGTATCTCTGAATTTTTGTATTTTTAATGGGTGTAATTTTTGCTTTAGATATTATGCCAATACTTTCTCTTGGATAATGGAGCTCCATTATTTCGATTTGTATATGCTAATGTTACTTTTCAGTCACTTAAATATTCAACATATTTTTAATGTCCCAGATGATTCCTTTCCACTAATCTTGGGGATGTCCCTAAAGTTTGTTGATTCATTTTGTTGTCTTTGTGATTTCAATGCCAAAAAAGACATTGTTAGATATTGAGAAATAACGCATAGTTTCGCTCTAAAAACAGGTCACTTAGCGAGATTCCTAAAATCCAACAGGAAAAGGCCAAATCAGCTCGAAAAACGGCTTATTTTTCCAGATATTTGAAATACTAAAGGGAAAATTTGCCCCAAGAACGACATATTTTCCCAGATATCTCAAATTTAGAGCGTAGATTCGCTGCAAATACTGCTTACTTTTCCAGATATTCGAAATTCCTAATAAACGGGGGGAAATCCGCTCCGAAAACGACTTATTCTTCCAGATATTTGAAAAACGAAGGAAAGGTTAGCTCCAACACATTTCTCCAAGTATATCAAAAATATCGTTAAGTTTTCCTCCTAAAACGGCTTATTTTGCACAACATTTCTAAAATCTAACAAATGAAGTCGAAATACGCTCTGAAAACTACATATTCTTCAAGATATTTGAAAATGAACGGGAATTTTAGCAACAAAAATATCATATTTTACCAGATATTTCAAAAATTCAAAGTTTCGCTCCAAAATGACTTTCGCTTATTTAGCGAGATATTCCTAAAATTTAACCAAAGAAGGCTAAATCCGCTATGAAAAAGACTACTTTTTCCAAATATTTGAAATATAAAGTGTAGATTCGCTCCAAAAATTACATATATTCACAGATAATTCAAAAATAACATGTAGTTTCGGAGCAAGATCGGCTTATTTTTCGAGATATTCCTTAAACCTAGCAAATGAAGGAGAAATCCATTCCGAAAACTGCTTATCAGGAAAAATAGGCCTTTTACGCAACGCATTTCAACTTCATTTGCAAGATCCTGGGAATATCTCGATAAATAAACCGTTTTTGGAACAAAAAAACGTGTTATTTTTTAAAACTCTGGAAAACTATGTATTTTTCGAACGGACTTTTTCATTCTTTCTTAAATATCTAGAAACATAATCCGTTTCCCGAGCGGATATCGCCTTAATTTGTATGATTTTAGGAATTTACTTCAAAATAAGTAGTTTTTAGAGCGGAATTACACGTCATTTCTAAAAATATCTCTAGATAAATGTTTTTGGAGCCAATTTTCCCTTTATTTTCTAAATATTTGGCCGTTATCGGAGCGGATTTGGAGACCACTTGCTACAACAGAATAAAATCTCGACAAATTAACAATGTTTGGAGCGAAATAATACGATAATTAATTATAGAGCAGCTAATTTGCTCGTTATTTATAAAATAATAGTATAAATAAGACTTTTTCGAAACTTAAGACTTTTTCTCCTCAGATATTAGATTTTACGAATTTAAAAAAATAAATAAGTCGCTCGTTGGAGCGGAACAGCAACATTATTTTTGATATAATTGGGTAACAATTATGTTTTACTCCGGATTTTGCCTTCATTTTTATAGCATGGAAGGAATAGCACGTTGGATTAACTGTTAATAGAAAAATACCACACGATCTTCTTAAATATCAGACAAAATATGCCTTTTTACTGCAAATTTGCCGTTTATTTTTCAAATTTTCATAATGATAAGCCTTATTTGGAGCGCATATGGACTTCATTTGCCTAATCTTAGGAATATCTCGAAGAAGAAGCGGTTTTTCGAGCAAAAATACACGTTAATTTTGATATATATGGTATAATCTATTATATTTGGAGCAAATTTACCCGTTATATTTAAAATATCAGGAAAAATGGTCTATTAAGGAACGGATTTCAAATTTCCTTGCTAGATTTTGGAATTGTCTCGATGTAAAATCAGCCGTTTTTAGAACAAAAAAAAAACATTTTTTAATATCTGGAAAAATATGTCGTTTTAGAACGGATTTTTCATTCTTCATTAATTTTCTAAAAAATATCCTTTTTCAAAGCGGATTTGGACATCATTTGCTTGATTATAGGAATATCTCGGGAAATTAGGAATATTTCGACCAAAATAATAAAATATTGGAATAAATATTTCAACGGAGGTTTTAAATAAAAAATTTCATGAAAAAATTTTTTTTTAAATTTTCGAAACGTTTTCAATAAATATTTTCAAGAAAATTTAAAAACAATAATTCTACGAAGGTTTTTAATAAATAATTTCAAGAAAAAATTATTAAAAAAATTTACAAAACGTTTTTATAAATATTTTGAAGAAATTTTTGGAAAATTTCAACGAAGGATTTAAATAAAAAATTTCAAGAATAATTTCAAAAAAAATTTACCAAAAGTTTTTAATCAATATTTAGAAGAAAGTTTTGGAATAAATATTTCAACGAAGGTTGTAAATAAAAAGTTGCACGAAAAAATTTTAAAAAATTTTACCAAACGTTTTTAAAAAATATTTTCAAGAAAAGTGTGAAGAAAATATTTCAACGCAGGTTTTAAATAAAAAATTTCAAGAAAAAATTATTAAAAAATTTCACCAAACGTTTTTAATAATTAATTTCAAAAAATTTTTGGAAAAAAGATTTCAACGGAGGTTTTAAAAAAAAGTTCGAGAAAAAATTCAAAAAAATATTTACCAAACGTTTTTAATTAATTTTTTCAAGAAAATTTTGGAAAAAAATATTTCAACGAAGGTTTAAAATAAAAAATTTGAAAAAAAAATTATTAAAAAAAAATACAAAACGTTTTTAATAAATATTTTCAAGAAAATTATGAAATATTAAATAAATTAATTTATTTAATATTTCATTTATTTATTTAAATATTGATTTAAATAAAAAATTTCATGAAAAAAATTTTTTTTTAAATTTTCAATAAGTTTTTAATAAACATTTTCAAGAAAATTTTGGAAAAAATATTTCTGGGAAGGTATTAATTAAAAATTTCAAGAAAAAATTCAAAAAAAATTTACCAAACGTTTTTTTTTAACTATTTTCAAGAAATTTTTGGAAAAAATATTTCAACGGAGGTTTTAAATAAAAAATTTCAAAAAAAAATTCAGAAAAATATTTACCAAACGTTTTTAATTAATTTTTTCAAGAAAATTTTGAAATAAATATTTCAACGAAGGTTTTAAATAAAAAAATTCAAGAAAAAATTTTTAAAAAATTTTACCAATCGTTTCCAAGAAATATTTTTAAGAAAATTTTGGAATAAATATTTCTACGAATGTTAAAAATAAAAAATTTGAAGAAAAAATTATTAAAAATTTTACCAAACGTTTTTAATAAATATCTTCAAGAAAAATTTGGAATAAATATTTCTACGAAGGTTTAAAATAAAAAATTTGAAGAAAAAATTATTTAAAAAAATTACAAAACGTTTTTAATAAATATTTTCAAGAAAATTATGAAATAAATATTTCAACGAAGGATTTAAATAAAAAATTTCATGGTAAATTTTTAAAAAATTTTCAAAACGTTTTTAATAAATATTATCAAGAAATTATGAAATAAATATTTCAACGAAGGTTTTAAATAAAAAATTTCATGAAAAAAATTTTTTAGATATTTCAAAAGGATTTTAATAAATATTTTCAAGAAAATTTTGTAAAAATATTTCAACGGAGGTTTTAAATAAAAAATTTCATGGTAAATTTTTAAAAAATTTTCAAAACGTTTTTAATAAATATTTTCAAGAAATTATGAAATAAATATTTCAACGAAGGTTTTAAATAAAAAATATCATGAAAAAATTTTTTTTAGATATTTCAAAAGGATTTTAATAAATATTTTCAAGAAAATTTTGAAAAAATATTTCAACGGAGATTTTAAATAAAAAATTTCATGGAAAAATTTTAAAAAATTTTCAAAACGTTTAAATAAATATTTTCAAGAAATTATGAAATAAATATTTCAACGAAGGTTTTTAATAAAAAATTTCATGAAAAAAATTTTTTTAGATATTTCAAAAGCATTTTAATAAATATATTCAAGAAAATTTTGGAAAAAATATTTCAACGGAGGTTTTAAATAAAAAATTCACGAAAAAAATTTACCAATCGTTTCTATTAAATATTTTCAGAAAAATTTCGGTTTTAAAGAAAAAAATTCAAGAAAAAAATTTTACCAATCGTTTCTAATAAATATTTTCAGGAAATTTTTTAAAAAATATTTCTACGAATGTTCAAAAAAAAACATTTGAAGAATAAATTATTAAAAAATTTTACCAAACGTTTTTAATAAATATTTTCATGAAAATTTTGGAAAACATATTTCTACGAAGGTTTAAAATAAAAAATTCGAAGAAAAAATTATTAAAAAAAAATTACAAAACGTTTTTAATAAATATTTTCAAGAAAATTATGAAATAAATATTTCAGCGAAGGTTTTAAATAAAAAATTTCATGGAAAAATTTTTTTAAATATTTCAAAACGATTTTAATAAATATTTTTAAGAAAATTTTGGAAAAAATATTTCTACGAAGGTTTTAAATAAAAAAATTCACGAAAAAAATTTTTTAAAATTTTACCAATCGTTCCAAATAAATATTTTCAGGAAAATATAGGAAAAAATATTTCTTCGAATGTTAAAAATAAAAAAATTGAAGAAAAAATTATTAAAAAATTTTACCAAACGTTTTTAATAAATATTTTCATGAAAATTTTGGAAAAAATATTTCTACGAAGGTTTTAAATAAAAAATTTGAAGAAAAAAATTATTAAAAAAATTTACAAAACGTTTTTAATAAATATTTTCAAGAAAATTATGAAATAAATATTTCAACGAAGCTTTTAAATGAAAAATTTCATGAAAAAATTCAAAAAAAAAATTACCAAACTATTTAATAATTATTTTCAAGAAATTTTTGGAAAAAATATTTCAACGGAGGTTTAAATTAAAAAATTTTTAGAAAAAATTATTAAAAATATTTACAAAACGTTTTAAATAAATATTTTCAAGAAAATTATGATATAAATATTTCAACGAAGGTTTTAAATAAAATATTTCATGGAAAAATTTTTTTAAATATTTCAAAACGATTTAAATAAATATTTTTAAGAAAACTTTGGAAAAAATATTTCAACGAAGGTTTTAAATAAAAAAATTCACGAAAAAAATTTTTAAAAATTTTACCAATCGTTCCAAATAAATATTTTCAGGAAAATATTGGAAAAAATATTTCTACGAATGTTAAAAATAAAAAAATTGAAGAAAAAATTATTAAAAAATTTTACCAAACGTTTTTAATAAATATTTTCAAGAAAATTTTGGAAAAAATATTTCCACGAAGGTATAAAATAAAAAATTTGAAGAAAAAATTATTAAAAAAATTTACAAAAAGGTTTTTAATAAAAAGTTTCAAGAAAATTATGAAATAAATATTTCAACGAAGGTTTTAAATAAAAAATTTCATGAAAAAAAATTTTTAAATATTTCAAAACGATTTTAATAAATATTTTCAAGAAAAGTTTGGAAAAAATATTTCTACGAAGGTTTTAAATAAAAAAAATCACGAAATAAATTTTTAAAAAATTTACAAATCGTTTCTAATTAATATTTTCAGGAAAATTTTGGTTTTAAAGAAAAAAATTCACGAAAAAAATTTTAAAAAATTTTACCAATCGTTTCTAATAAATATTTTCAGGAATATGTTGCAAAAAATTTTCTACGAATTTTAAAAATAAAACATTTGAAGAAAAAATTATTAAAAAATTTCACCAAGCGTTTTTAATAAATATTTTCAAGAAAATGTTAGAATAAATATTTCACCGAAGGTTTTAAATAAAAAAATTCACGAAAAAAATTTTTAAAAATTTTACCAATCGTTTCTAATAAATATTTTCAGGAAAATTTTGGAAAAAATATTTCTACGAATGTTAAAAATAAAAAATTTGAAGAAAAAATTATTTAAAAAATTTACAAAATGTTTTTAATAAATATTTTCAAGAAAATTAGGAAAAAATATTTTAACGAAAGTTTTAAATAAAATACACGAAAAAAATTTTAAAAAAATTTACCAATCGTTTCTAATAAATATTTTCAGGAAAATTTTGGTATTAAAGAAAAAAAATCACGAAAAAAATTTTACCAATCGTTTCTAATAAATATTTTCAGGAACATTTTTGACAAAATAATTCTACGAATGTTAAAAATAAAAAATTTGAAGAAAAAATTATTAAAAAATTTTACCAAACGTTTTTAATAAATATTTTCAAGAAAATTTTGGAAAAAATATTTCAATGAAAGTTTAAAATAAAAAATTTGAAGAAAAAATTATTAAAAAAATTTACAAAACGTTTTCAATAAACATTTTCAAGAAAATTATGAAATAAATATTTCAACGAAGGTTTTAAATAAAAAATTTCATGAAAAAAATTTTTTAAATATTTCAAAACGATTTTAATAAATATTTTCAAGAAAAACTTGGAAAAAATATTTCTACAAAGGTTTTAAATAAAACAATTCACGAAAATAATATAAAAAAATTTTACCAATCGTTTCTAATAAATATTTTCAGCATAATTTTGGAAAAAATATTTCTACGAATGATAAAAATAAAAAATTTGAAGAAAATATTATTAAAAAATTTTACCAAACGTTTTTAATAAATATTTTCAAGAAAATTTTTGAAAAAATATTTCTACGAAGGTTAAAATAAAAAAATTCACGAAAAAAATTTTTAAAAATTTTACCAATCGTTCCAAATAAATATTTTCAGGAAAATATTGGAAAAAATATTTCAACGAATGTTAAAAATAAAAAAATTGAAGAAAAAATTAGTAAAAAATTTTACCAAACGTTTTTAATAAATATTTTCAAGAAAATTTTGGAAAAAATATTTCTACGAAGGTTTAAAATAAAAAATTTGAAGAAAAAATTATTAAAAAAAATTACAAAAAGGTCTTTAATAAAAAGTTTCAAGAAAATTATGAAATAAATATTTCAACGAAGGTTTTAAATAAAAAATTTCATGAAAAAAAATTTTTAAATATTTCAAAACGATTTTAATAAATATTTTCAAGAAAAGTTTGGAAAAAATATTTCTACGAAGGTTTTAAATAAAAAAATTCACGAAATAAATTTTTAAAAAATTTACAAATCGGTTCTAATTAATATTTTCAGGAAAATTTTGGTTTTAAAGAAAAAAATTCACGAAAAAAATTTTAAAAAATTTTACCAATCGTTTCTAATAAATATTTTCAGGAATATGTTGCAAAAAATTTTCTACGAATTTTAAAAATAAAACATTTGAAGAAAAAATTATTAAAAAATTTCACCAAGCGTTTTTAATAAATATTTTCAAGAAAATGTTAGAATAAATATTTCACCGAAGGTTTTAAATAAAAAAATTCACGAAAAAAATTTTTAAAAATTTTACCAATCGTTTCTAATAAATATTTTCAGGAAAATTTTGGAAAAAATATTTCTACGAATGTTAAAAATAAAAAATTTGAAGAAAAAATTATTAAAAAAATTTACAAAATGCTTTTAATAAATATTTTCAAGAAAATTAGGAAAAAATATTTTAACAAAAGTTTTAAATAAAATACACGACAAAAATTTTAAAAAAATTTACCAATCGTTTCTAATAAATATTTTCAGGAAAATTTTGGTATTAAAGAAAAAAGTTCACGAAAAAAATTTTACCAATCGTTTCTAATAAATATTTTCAGGAACATTTTTGACAAAATAATTCTACGAATGTTAAAAATAAAAAAATTGAAGAAAAAATTATTAAAAAATTTTACCAAACGTTTTTAATAAATATTTTCAAGAAAATTTTGGAAAAAATATTTCAATGAAAGTTTAAAATAAAAAATTTGAAGAAAAAATTATTAAAAAAATTTACAAAACGTTTTTAATAAACATTTTCAGGAAAATTATGAAATAAATATTTCAACGAAGGTTTTAAATAAAAAATTTCATGAAAAAAATTTTTTAAATATTTCAAAACGATTTTAATAAATATTTTCAAGAAAAACTTGGAAAAAATATTTCTACAAAGGTTTTAAATAAAACAATTCACGAAAATAATATAAAAAAATTTTACCAATCGTTTCTAATAAATATTTTCAGCATAATTTTGGAAAAAATATTTCTACGAATGATAAAAATAAAAATATTTGAAGAAAATATTATTAAAAAATTTTACCAAACGTTTTTAATAAATATTTTCAAGAAAATTTTGGAAAAAATATTTCTACGAAGGTTTAAAATAAAAAATTTGAAGAAAAAATTATTAAAAAAATTTGCAAAACGTTTTAAATAAATATTTTCAAGAAAATTATGAAATTAATATTTCAACGATAGTTTTAAATAAAGAATTTCATGAAAAAAATTTTTTTGAATATTTCACAACGATTTTAATAAATATTTTCAAGAAAATATTGGAAAAAATATTTCTAGGAAGGTTTTAAATTAATAAAAATTCACGAAATAAAATTTAAAAAAATTTACCAATCGTTTCTAATAAATATTTTCAGGAAAATTTTGGTTTTAAAGAAAAAAATTCACGAAAAAAATTTTACCAATCGTTTCTAATAAATATTTTCAGGAAATTTTTGGAAAAAATATTTCTACGAATGTTCAAAATAAAAAATTTGAAGAATAAATTATTAAAAAATTTTACCAAACGTTTTTAATAAATATTTCCATGAAAATTTTGGTAAAAATATTTCTACGAATGTTTAAAATAAAAAAATTCACGAAAAAAATTTTTAAAAATTTTACCAATCGTTCCAAAAAAATATTTTCAGGAAAATTTTGGAAAAAATATTTCTACGAATGTTAAAATATAAAATTTGAAGAAAAAATTATTAAAGAATTTTACCAAACGTTTTTAATAAATATTTTCAAGAAAATTTTGGAAAAAATATTTCTACGAAGGTTTAAAATAAAAAATTTGAAGAAAAAATTATTAAAAAATTTTACCAAACGTTTTTAATAAATATTTTCAAGAAAATTTTGGAAAAAATATTTCTACGAAGGTTTAAAATAAAAAATTTGAGGAAAAAATTATTAAAAATATTTACAAAACGTTTTTAATAAATTTTTCAAGAAAATTATGAAATAAATATTTCAACGAAGGTTCTAAATAAAAAAATTCACGAAAAAAAATTTTTAAATATTTCAAAACGATTATAATAAATATTTTCAAGAAAAGTTTGGAAAAAATATTTCTATGAAGGTTTTAAATATAAAAATTTACGAAAAAAATTTTAAAAAAATTTACCAATCGTTTCTAATAAATATTTTCAGGAAAAGTTTGGTTTTAAAGAAAAAAATTCACAAAAAAAATTTTAAAAAATTTTACCAATCGTTTCTAATAAATATTTTCAGGAATATGTTGCAAAAAATTTTCTACGAATTTTAAAAATAAAACATTTGAAGAAAAAGTTATTAAAAAATTTTACCAAACGTTTTTAATAAATATTTTCAAGAAAATTTTGGGGAAATTATTTCTACGAAGGTTTTAAATAAAAAAATTCACGAAAAAAAATTTTTTAAATTTTACCAATCGTTTCTAATAAATATTTTCAGGAAAATTTTGGAAAAAACATTTCTACGAATGTTAAAAATAAAAAATTTGAAGAAAAAAATATTAAAAAAATTTACAAAATGTTTTTAATAAATATTTTCAAGAAAATTATGGAAAAAATATTTTAACGAAAGTTTTAAATAAAGTACACGAAAAAAATTTTAAAAAAATTTACCAATCGTTTCTAATAAATATTTTCAGGAAAATTTTGGTATTAAAGAAAAAAATTCACGAAAAAAATTTTACCAATCGTTTCTAATAAATATTTTCAGGAACATTTTTGACAAAATAATTCTACGAATGTTAAAAATAAAAAATTTGAAGAAAAAATTATTAAAAAATTTTACCAAACGTTTTTAATAAATATTTTCAAGAAAATTTTGGAAAAAATATTTCAATGAAAGTTTAAAATAAAAAATTTGAAGAAAAAATTATTTAAAAAATTTACAAAACGTTTTTAATAAACATTTTCAAGAAAATTATGAAATAAATATTTCAACGAAGGTTTTAAATAACAAATTTCATGAAAAAAATTTTTTAAATATTTCAAAACGATTTTAATAAATATTTTCAAGAAAAACTTGGAAAAAATATTTCTACAAAGGTTTTAAATAAAACAATTCACGAAAATAATATAAAAAAATTTTACCAATCGTTTCTAATAAATATTTTCAGCATAATTTTGGAAAAAATATTTCTACGAATGATAAAAATAAAAAATTTGAAGAAAATATTATTAAAAAATTTTACCAAACGTTTTTAATAAATATTTTCAAGAAAATTTTGGAAAAAATATTTCTACGAAGGTTTAAAATAAAAAATTTGAAGAAAAAATTATTAAAAAAATTTGCAAAACGTTTTTAATAAATATTTTCAAGAAAATTATGAAATTAATATTTCAACGATAGTTTTAAATAAAGAATTTCATGAAAAAAATTTTTTTGAATATTTCACAACGATTTTAATAAATATTTTCAAGATAATATTGGAAAAAATATTTCTAGGAAGGTTTTAAATTAATAAAAATTCACGAAAAAAAATTTAAAAAAATTTACCAATCGTTTCTAATAAATATTTTCAGGAAAATTTTGGTTTTAAAGAAAAAAATTCACGAAAAAAATTTTACCAATCGTTTCTAATAAATGTTTTCAGGAAATTTTTGGAAAAAATATTTCTACGAATGTTCAAAATAAAAAATTTGAAGAATAAATTATTAAAAAATTTTACCAAACGTTTTTAATAAATATTTCCATGAAAATTTTAGTAAAAAATATTTCTACGAATGTTTAAAATAAAAAAATTCACGAAAAAAATTTTTAAAAATTTTACCAATCGTTCCAAGTAAATATTTTCAGGAAAATTTTGGAAAAAATATTTCTACGAATGTTAAAAATAAAAAATTTGAAGAAAAAATTATTAAAGAATTTTACCAAACGTTTTTAATAAATATTTTCAAGAAAATTTTGGAAAAAATATTTCTACGAAGGTTTAAAATAAAAAATTTGAAGAAAAAATTATTAAAAAATTTTATCAAACGTTTTTAATAAATATTTTCAAGAAAATTTTGGAAAAAATATTTCTACGAAGGTTTAAAATAAAAAATTTGAGGAAAAAATTATTAAAAATATTTACAAAACGTTTTTAATAAATTTTTCAAGAAAATTATGAAATAAATATTTCAACGAAGGTTCTAAATAAAAAAATTCATGAAAAAAAATTTTTAAATATTTCAAAACGATTTTAATAAATATTTTCAAGAAAAGTTTGGAAAAAATATTTCTACGAAGGTTTTAAATAAAAAAATTCACGAAAAAAAATTTTAAAAAATTTACCAATCATTTCTAATAAATATTTTTAGGAAAATTTTGGTTTTAAAGAAAAAAATTCACGAAAAAAATTTTAAAAAATTTTACCAATCGTTTCTAGTAAATATTTTCACGAAAATTTTGCAAAAATTTTTCGTGAAAATATTTCAACGGTGGTTTTGCAAAAATATTTCAACGGAGGTTTAAAATAAAACATTTTTAGAAAAAATTATTAAAAAAATTTACAAAACGTTTTTAATAAATATTTTCATGAAAATTATGAAATAAATAGTTCAACGAAGGTTTTAAATAAAACATTTCATGGAAAAATTTTTTTAAATATTTCAAAACGATTTTAATAAATATTTTTAAGAAAATTTTGGAAAAAATATTTCTACGAATGTTAAAAATAAAAAATTTGAAGAAAAAATTATTAAAAAATTTTACCAAACGTTTTTAATAAATATTTTCAAGAAAAGTTTTGAAGAAATATTTCTACAAAGGTTAAAATAAAAATTTTGAAAAAAAAATTATTTAACAAATTTTACCAAACGTTTTTAATAAATATTTTCAAGAAAATTTTTGAAAAAATATTTCTACGAAGGTTTAAAATAAAAAATTTGAAGAAAAAATTATTAAAAAAATTTACAAAGCGTTTTAAATAAAAAATATCATGAAAAAAATTTTTAAATATTTCAAAACGATTTTAATATATATTTTCAAGAAAACTTTGGAAAAAATATTTCTACGAAGGTTTTAAATAAAAAAATTCACGAAAAAAATTTTTAAAATTTTACCAATCGATCCAAATAAATATTTTCAGGAAAATTTTGGAAAAAATATTTCTACGAAGGTTTAAAATAAAAAATTTGAAGAAAAAATTATTAAAAAATTTTACCAAACGTTTTTAATAAATATTTTCAAGAAAATTTTGGAAAAAATATTTCTACGAACGTTTAAAATAAAAAATTTGAAGATAAAAATTTTTTTGAATATTTCAAAACGATTGTAATAAATATTTTCAAGAAAATTTTGGAAAAAATATTTCTAGGAAGGTTTTAAATTAATAAAAATTCACGAAAAAAATTTTAAAAAATTTACCAATCGTTTTTAATAAATATTTTCAGGAAAATTTTGGTTTTAAAGAAAAAAATTCACGAAAAAATTTTACCAATCGTTTCTAATAAATATTTTCAGGAAATTTTTGGAAAAAATATTTCTACGAATGTTCAAAATAAAACAATACCCGAAAAAAATTTTAAAAAAATTTACCAATCGTTTCTAATAAGTATTTTCAGGAAAAGTTTGGTTTTAAAGAAAAAAATTCACGAAAAAAATTTTAAAAAATTTTACCAACCGTTTCTAATAAATATTTTCAGGAAAATTTTGCAAAAATTTTTCTACGAATGTTATAAATAAAACATTTGAAGAAAAAATTATTAAAAAATTTTACCAAGCGTTTTTAATAAATATTTTCAAGAAAATATTAGAATAAATATTTCACCGAAGGTTTTAAATAAAAAAATTCACGAAAAAAATTTTAAAAAATTTTACCAATAGTTTCTAATAAATATTTTCAGGAAAATTTTGGAAGAAAAATATCTACGAATGTCAAAAATAAAAAATTTGAAGAAAAAACTATTAAAAAAATTTACAAAACGTTTTTAATAAATATTTTCAAGAAAATTATGGAAAAAATATTTAAACGAAAGTTTTAAATAAAAAAATTCACGAAAAAAATTTTAAAAAAATTTACCAATAGTTTTTAATAAATCTTTTCAGGAAAATTTTTGTTTTAAAGTAAAAAATTCACGAAAAAAATTTTTCCAAGCGTTTTTAATAAATATTTTCAAGAAAATTTTGGAAAAAATATTTCTACGAAGGTTTAAAATAAAAAATTTGAGGAAAAAATTATTAAAAATATTTACAAAACGTTTTTAATAAATTTTTCAAGAAAATTATGAAATAAATATTTCAACGAAGGTTCTAAATAAAAAAATTCATGAAAAAAAATTTTTAAATATTTCAAAACGATTTTAATAAATATTTTCAAGAAAAGTTTGGAAAAAATATTTCTACGAAGGTTTTAAATAAAAAAATTCACGAAAAAAAATTTTAAAAAATTTACCAATCATTTCTAATAAATATTTTTAGGAAAATTTTGGAAGAAATATTTCTACGAATGTTAAAAATAAAAAATTTGAAGAAAAAATTATTAATAAGATTTACAAAAAGTTTTTAATAAATATTTTCAAGAAAATTATATAAAAAATATTTCAAAGAAAGTTTTAAATAAAAAATTACACGAAAAAAATTTTACCAATCGTTTCTAATAAATATTTTCAGGAACATTTTTGACAAAATAATTCTACGAATGTTAAAAATAAAAAATTTGAAGAAAAAATTATTAAAAAATTTTACCAAACGTTTTTAATAAATATTTTCAAGAAAATTTTGGAAAAAATATTTCAATGAAAGTTTAAAATAAAAAATTTGAAGAAAAAATTATTAAAAAAATTTACAAAACGTTTTTAATAAACATTTTCAAGAAAATTATGAAATAAATATTTCAACGAAGGTTTTAAATAACAAATTTCATGAAAAAAATTTTTTAAATATTTCAAAACGATTTTAATAAATATTTTCAAGAAAAACTTGGAAAAAATATTTCTACAAAGGTTTTAAATAAAACAATTCACGAAAATAATATAAAAAAATTTTACCAATCGTTTCTAATAAATATTTTCAGCATAATTTTGGAAAAAATATTTCTACGAATGATAAAAATAAAAAATTTGAAGAAAATATTATTAAAAAATTTTACCAAACGTTTTTAATAAATATTTTCAAGAAAATTTTGGAAAAAATATTTCTACGAAGGTTTAAAATAAAAAATTTGAAGAAAAAATTATTAAAAAAATTTGCAAAACGTTTTTAATAAATATTTTCAAGAAAATTATGAAATTAATATTTCAACGATAGTTTTAAATAAAGAATTTCATGAAAAAAATTTTTTTGAATATTTCACAACGATTTTAATAAATATTTTCAAGATAATATTGGAAAAAATATTTCTAGGAAGGTTTTAAATTAATAAAAATTCACGAAAAAAAATTTAAAAAAATTTACCAATCGTTTCTAATAAATATTTTCAGGAAAATTTTGGTTTTAAAGAAAAAAATTCACGAAAAAAATTTTACCAATCGTTTCTAATAAATGTTTTCAGGAAATTTTTGGAAAAAATATTTCTACGAATGTTCAAAATAAAAAATTTGAAGAATAAATTATTAAAAAATTTTACCAAACGTTTTTAATAAATATTTCCATGAAAATTTTAGTAAAAAATATTTCTACGAATGTTTAAAATAAAAAAATTCACGAAAAAAATTTTTAAAAATTTTACCAATCGTTCCAAGTAAATATTTTCAGGAAAATTTTGGAAAAAATATTTCTACGAATGTTAAAAATAAAAAATTTGAAGAAAAAATTATTAAAGAATTTTACCAAACGTTTTTAATAAATATTTTCAAGAAAATTTTGGAAAAAATATTTCTACGAAGGTTTAAAATAAAAAATTTGAAGAAAAAATTATTAAAAAATTTTATCAAACGTTTTTAATAAATATTTTCAAGAAAATTTTGGAAAAAATATTTCTACGAAGGTTTAAAATAAAAAATTTGAGGAAAAAATTATTAAAAATATTTACAAAACGTTTTTAATAAATTTTTCAAGAAAATTATGAAATAAATATTTCAACGAAGGTTCTAAATAAAAAAATTCATGAAAAAAAATTTTTAAATATTTCAAAACGATTTTAATAAATATTTTCAAGAAAAGTTTGGAAAAAATATTTCTACGAAGGTTTTAAATAAAAAAATTCACGAAAAAAAATTTTAAAAAATTTACCAATCATTTCTAATAAATATTTTTAGGAAAATTTTGGTTTTAAAGAAAAAAATTCACGAAAAAAGTTTTAAAAAATTTTACCAATCGTTTCTAGTAAATATTTTCACGAAAATTTTGCAAAAATTTTTCGTGAAAATATTTCAACGGTGGTTTTGCAAAAATATTTCAACGGAGGTTTAAAATAAAAAATTTTTAGAAAAAATTATTAAAAAAATTTACAAAACGTTTTTAATAAATATTTTCATGAAAATTATGAAATAAATAGTTCAACGAAGGTTTTAAATAAAACATTTCATGGAAAAATTTTTTTAAATATTTCAAAACGATTTTAATAAATATTTTTAAGAAAATTTTGGAAAAAATATTTCTACGAATGTTAAAAATAAAAAATTTGAAGAAAAAATTATTAAAAATATTTACCAAACGTTTTTATAAATATTTTCAAGAAAAGTTTTGAAGAAATATTTCTACAAAGGTTAAAATAAAAATTTTGAAAAAAAAATTATTTAACAAATTTTACCAAACGTTTTTAATAAATATTTTCAAGAAAATTTTTGAAAAAATATTTCTACGAAGGTTTAAAATAAAAAATTTGAAGAAAAAATTATTAAAAAAATTTACAAAGCGTTTTAAATAAAAAATATCATGAAAAAAATTTTTAAATATTTCAAAACGATTTTAATATATATTTTCAAGAAAACTTTGGAAAAAATATTTCTACGAAGGTTTTAAATAAAAAAATTCACGAAAAAAATTTTTAAAATTTTACCAATCGATCCAAATAAATATTTTCAGGAAAATTTTGGAAAAAATATTTCTACGAAGGTTTAAAATAAAAAATTTGAAGAAAAAATTATTAAAAAATTTTACCAAACGTTTTTAATAAATATTTTCAAGAAAATTTTGGAAAAAATATTTCTACGAAGGTTTAAAATAAAAAATTTGAAGAAAAAAATTTTTTTGAATATGTCAAAACGATTGTAATAAATATTTTCAAGAAAATTTTGGAAAAAATATTTCTAGGAAGGTTTTAAATGAATAAAAATTCACGAAAAAAATTTAAAAAAATTTACCAATCGTTTTTAATAAATATTTTCAGGAAAATTTTGGTTTTAAAGAAAAAAATTCACGAAAAAATTTTACCAATCGTTTCTAATAAATATTTTCAGGAAATTTTTGGAAAAAATATTTCTACGAATGTTCAAAATAAAAAAATACCCGAAAAAAATTTTAAAAAAATTTACCAATCGTTTCTAATAAGTATTTTCAGGAAAAGTTTGGTTTTAAAGAAAAAAATTCACGAAAAAAATTTTAAAAAATTTTACCAACCGTTTCTAATAAATATTTTCAGGAAAATTTTGCAAAAATTTTTCTACGAATGTTATAAATAAAACATTTGAAGAAAAAATTATTAAAAAATTTTACCAAGCGTTTTTAATAAATATTTTCAAGAAAATATTAGAATAAATATTTCACCGAAGGTTTTAAATAAAAAAATTCACGAAAAAAATTTTAAAAAATTTTACCAATAGTTTCTAATAAATATTTTTAGGAAAATTTTGGAAGAAATATATCTACGAATGTCAAAAATAAAAAATTTGAAGAAAAAACTATTAAAAAAATTTACAAAACGTTTTTAATAAATATTTTCAAGAAAATTATGGAAAAAATATTTCAACGAAAGTTTTAAATAAAAAAATTCACGAAAAAAATTTTAAAAAAATTTACCAATCGTTTTTAATAAATCTTTTCAGGAAAATTTTTGTTTTAAAGTAAAAAATTCACGAAAAAAATTTTACCAATCGTTTCTAATAAATATTTTCAGGAACATTTTCGAAAAAATATTTCTACGAATGTTAAAAAAAAAATTTGAAGAAAAAATTATTAAAAAATTTTACCAAACGTTTTTAATAAATATTTTCAAGAAAATTTTTGAAAAATTTTTCTACGAAGGTTTAAAATAAAAAATTTAAAGAAAAAATTATTAAAAAAATTTACAAAACGTTTTTAATAAAAATTTCAAGAAAATTATGAAATAAATATTTCAACGAAGGTTTTAAATAAAAAATTACATGAAAAAAAATTTTTAAAAAAATAACCAATCGTTTCTAATAAATATTTTCAGGAAAATTTTGGAATAAAATATTTCTACGAAGGTATTAAATAAAAATATTCATGAAAAAAATTTTTAAAAATTTTACCAAACGTTTTTAATAAATATTTTCATGAAAATTTTGGTAAAAATATTTCTACGAAGGTTTAAAATAAAAAATTTGAAGAAAAAATTATTTAAAAAAATTACAAAACGTTTAAAATAAATATTTTCAAGAAAATTATGAAATAAATATTTCAACGAAGGTTTTAAATAAAAAATTTCATGATAAAATTCAAAAAAAAATTTACCAAACGTTTTTAATTATTATTTTCAAGAAATTTTTGGAAAAGATATTTCAACGGAGGTTTAAAATGAAAAATTTTTAGAAAAAATTATTAAAAAAATTTACAAAACGTTTTTAATAAATATTTTCAAGAAAATTATGATATAATTATTTCAACGAAGGTTTTAAATAAAAAATTTCATGGAAAAATTTTTTTAAATATTTAAAAACGATTTTAATAAATATTTTTAAGAAAATTTTGGAAAAAAAATTTCTACGAAGGTTTTAAATAAAAAAATTCACGAAAAAAATTTTTAAAATTTTACCAATCGTTCCAAATAAATATTTCAGGAAAATTTTGGAAAAAATATATCTACGAATGTTAAAAATAAAAAATTTGAAGAAAAAATTATTAAAAAATTTTACCAAACGTTTTTAATAAATATTTTCAAGAAAATTTTGGAAAAAATATTTCTACGAAGGTTTAAAATAAAAAATTTGAAGAAAAAATTATTTAAAAAATTTACAAAACGTTTTTAATAAATATTTTCACGAAAATTATGAAATAAATATTTCAACGATAGTTTTAAATAAAAAATTTCATGAAAAAAATTTTTTTGAATATTTCAAAACGATTGTAATAAATATTTTCAAGAAAATTTTGGAAAAGATATTTCTAGGAAGGTTTCAAATTAATAAAAATTCACGAAAAAAAATTTTAAAAAATTTACCAATCGTTTTTAATAAATATTTTCAGAAAAATTTTGGTTTTAAAGAAAAAAATTCACGAAAACAATTTTACAAATCGTTTCTAATAAATATTTTCAGGAAATTTTTGAAAAAATGTTTCTACAAATGTTCAAAATAAAAAAATACACGAAAAAAAATTTAAAAAAATTTACCTATCGTTTCTAATAAATATTTTCAGGAAAATTTTGGTTTTAAAGTAAAAAATTCACGAAAAAAATTTTAAAAAATTTAACCAATCGTTTCTAATAAATATTTTCAGGAAAATTTTGCAAAAATTTTTCTACGAATGTTAAAAATAAAACATTTGAAGAAAAAATTATTAAAAAATTTTACCAAGCGTTTTTAATAAATATTTTCAAGTAAATGTTAGTATAAATATTTCACCGAAGGTTTTAATTAAAAAAATTCACGAAAAAATTTAAAAAAATTTTACCAATCGTTCCAAATAAATATTTTCAGCATATTTTTGGAAAAAAATATTTCTACGAATGTTAAAAATAAAAATGTGAAGAAAAAATTATTAAAAAATTTTACCAAACGTTTTTAATAAATATTTTCAAGAAAATTTTCGAAAAAATATTTCTACGAAGGTTTAAAATAAAAAATTTGAAGAAAAAATTATTAAAATAATTTACAAAACGTTTTTAATAAATATTTTCAAGAAAATTATGAAATAAATATTTCTACGATAGTTTTAAATAAAAAATTTCATGAAAAAAATTTTTTTTGAATATTTCATATTTATAATATTTCATATAAATAATTTTTTCTAAAAATTTTTTATTTTAAACCTCCGTTGAAATATTTTTTCCAAAAATTTCTTGAAAATAATTATTAAAAACGTTTGGTAAATTTTTTTTTGAATTTTTTCATAAAATTTTTTATTTAAAACTTTCGTTAAAATATTTATTTCATAATTTTCTTGAAAATATTTATTAAAAACGTTTTGCAAATTTTTTTAATAATTTTTTCTTCAAATTTTTTATTTTAAACCTTCGTAGAAATATTTTTTCCAAAATTTTCTTGAAAATATTTATTAAAAACGTTTGGTAAAATTTTTTAATAATATTTTCTTCAAATTTTTTATTTTTAACATTCGTAGAAATATTTTTTCCAAAATTATGCTGAAAATATTTATTAGAAACGATTGGTTAATTTTTTTTATATTATTTTCGTGAATTTTTTTATTAAAAACCTTCGTAGAAAATTTTTCTGCGAATGTTTAAAATAAAACATTTGAAGATAAAATTATTAAAAAATTTTAGCAAGCGTTTTTAATAAATATTTTCAAGAAAATGTTAGAATAAATATTTCACCGAAGGTTTTAAATAAAAAAATTCGCGAAAAAAATTTATTAAAAATTTACCAATCGTTTCTAATAAATATTTTCAGGAAAATTTTGGAAAAAATATTTCTACGAATGTAAAAAATAAAAAATTTGAAGAAAAAATTATTAAAAAAATTTACAAAACGATTTTAATAAATATTTTCAAGAAAATTATGGAAAAAATATTTCAACGAAAGTTTTAAATAAAAAAATACACGAAAAAAATTTCAAAAAATTTTACCAATCGTTTCTAATAAATATTATCAGGAAAATTTTGGAAAAATATTTCTACGAATGTAAAAAATAAAAAATTTGAAGAAAAAATTATTAAAAAAATTTGCAAAACGTTTTTAATAAATATTTTCAAGAAAATTTTGGAAAAAATATTTCTACGAAGGTTTAAAATAAAAAATTTGAAAAAAAAATTATTAAAAAAATTTACAAAACGTTTCTAAAAAATATTTTCAGGAAAATTTTGGTTTTAAAGAAAAAATTCACGAAAAAATTTTAAAAAATTTTACCAATCGTTTCTAGTAAATATTTTCAGGAAAATTTTGCAAAAATTTTTCTACGAATGTTTAAAATAAAACATTTGAAGAAAATATTATTAAAAAATTTTACCAAACGTTTTTAATAAATATTTTCAAGAAAATGTTAGAATAAATATTTCACCGAAGGTTTTAAATAAAGAAATTCGCGAAAAAAATTTTAAAAAATTTTACCAATCGTTTCTAATAAATATTTTCAGGAAAATTTTGGAAAAAATATTTCTACAAATGTAAAAAATAAAAAATTTGAAGAAAAAATTATTAAAAAAATTTACAAAACGTTTTTAATAAACATTTTCAAGAAAATTATGAAATAAATATTTCAACGAAGGTTTTAAATAAAAAATTTCTTGGAAAAATTTTTTTAAATATTTCAAAACGATTTTAATAAATATTTTTAAGAAAATTTTGGAAAAAATATTTCTACGAAGGTTTTTAATAACAAAAATCACGAAAAAAATTTTTAAAAATTTTACCAATCGTTCCAAATAAATATTTTCACGAAAATTTTGGAAAAAATATTTGTACGAATGTTAAAATTAAAAAATTTGAAGAAAAAATTATTAAAAAATTTTACAAAACGTTTTTAATAAATATTTTCAGGAAATTTTTGGAAAAAATATTTCTACGAATGTTCAAAATAAATAAATACACGAAAAAAATTTTTAAAAAATTTACCAATCGTTTCTAATAAATATTTTCAGGAAAATTTTGGTTTTAAAGAAAAAAATTCACGAAAAATATTTTAAAAAATTATACCAATCGTTTCTAATAAATATTTTCAGGAACATTTTGCAAAAAATATTTCTACGAATGTTAAAAATAAGAAATGTGAAGAAAAAATTGTTAAAAAAGTTTACCAAACGTTTTTAATAAATATTTTCAAGAAAATTTTGGAAAAAATATTTCTACGAAGGTTTAAAATAAAAAATTTGAAGAAGAAATTATTAAAAAAATTTACAAAACGTTTTTAATAAATATTTTCAAGAAAATTATGAAATAAATATTTCTACGATAGTTTTAAATAAAATATTTCATGAAAAAAATTTTTTTTTAATAATTCAAAACTATTTTAATAAATATTTTTAAGAAAATTTTGGAAAAAAATTTCTACCAAGGTTTTAAATAAAAATATTCACGAAAATATTTTTAAAAAATTTACCAATCGTTTCTAATAAATATTTTTAGGAAAATTTTGGTTTTAAAGAAAAAAATTCACGAAAAAATTTTACCAATCGTTTCTAATAAATATTTTCAGGAAATTTTTGGAAAAAATATTTCTACGAATGTTCAAAATAAAAAATTTGAAGAATAAATTATTAAAAAATTTTACCAAACGTTTTTAATAAATATTTTGAAGAAAATTTTGGAAAAAATATTTCTACGAAGGTTTTAAATAAAAAATTTGAAATAAAAATTATTAAAAAAATTTACAAAACGTTTCTAAAAATTATTTTCAGGAAAATTTTGGTTTTAAAGAAAAAAATTCACGAAAAAAATTTAAAAAATTTTACCAATCGTTTCTCGTAATATTTTCAAGAAATTTTGCAAAAATTTTTCTACGAATGTTAAAAATAAAACATTTGAAGAAAAAATTATTAAAAAATTTTTCCAAGCGTTTTTAATAAATATTTTCAAGAAAATGTTAGAATAAATATTTCGCCGAAATTTTACATAAAAAAATTCACGAAAAAAATTTTTAAAAATTTTACCAATCGTTTCTAATAAATATTTTCAGGAACATTTTGGAAAAAATATTTCTACGAATGTTAAAAATAAAAAATTTGAAGAAAAAATTATTAATAAGATTTACAAAAAGTTTTTAATAAATATTTTCAAGAAAATTATATAAAAAATATTTCAAAGAAAGTTTTAAATAAAAAATTACACGAAAAAAATTTTTAAAAAATTTACCAATCGTTTCTAATAAATATTTTCAGGGAAATTTTGGTTTTAAAGAAAAAAATTCACGAAAAAATTTTACCAATCGTTTCTAATAAATATTTTCAGAAACATTTATGAAAAAATATTTCTACGAATGTTAAAAATAAAAAATTTGAAGAATAAATTATTAAAAAATTTTACCAAAGGTTTTTAATAAATATTTTCATGAAAATTTTGGAAAAAATATTTCTACGAAGGTTTAAAATAAAAAAATTCGCGAAAAAAATTTAAAAAAATTTTACCAATCGTTTCTAATAAATATTTTCAGGAAAATTTTGGAAAAAATATTTCTACGAATGTAAAAAATAAAAAATTTGAAGAAAAAATTATTAAAAAAATTTACAAAACGTTTTTAATAAATATTTTCAAGAAAATTATGGAAAAAATATTTCAACGAAAGTTTTAAATAAAAAAATACACGAAAAAAATTTTAAAAAAATTTACCAATCGTTTCTAATAAATATTTTCAGCAAAAATTTTGGTTTTAAAGAAAAAAATTCACGAAAAAAATTTTACCAATCGTTTCTAATAAATATTTTCAGGAACATTTTTGAAAAAATATTTCTACGAATGTTAAAAATAAAAAATTTGAAGAAAAAATTATTCAAAAATTTTACCAAACGTTTTTAATAAATATTTTCAAGAAAATTTTGGAAAAAATATTTCTACGAAGGTTTAAAATAAAAGATTTGAAGAAAAAATTATTTAAATAATTTACAAAACGTTTTTAATAAATATTTTCAAGCAAATTATGAAATAAATATTTCAACGGAGGTTTTAAATAAAAAATTTCATGGAAAATTTTTTTTAAATACTTCAAAACTATTTTAATAAATATTTTTAAGAAAATTTTGGAAAAAAATTTCTACCAAGGTTTTATATAAAAATATTCACGAAAATATTTTTTTTAAATTTTACCAATCGTTTCAAATAAATATTTTCAGGAAAATTTTGGAAAAAATATTTCTACGAATGTTAAAAATAAAAAATTTGAAGAAAAAATTATTACAAAATTTAACCAAACATTTATAATAATTATTTTTAAGAAATTTTTGGAAAAAATATTTCAACAGAGGTTTAAAATAAAAAATTTTTAGAAAAAATTATTAAAAAAATTTACAAAACGTTTTTAATAAATATTTTCATGAAAATTATGAAATAAATATTTCAACGAAGGTTTTAAATAAAACTAACATGGAAAAATTTTTTTAAATATTTCAAAACGATTTTAATAAATATTTTTAAGAAAATTTTGGAAAAAATATTTCTACGAATGTTAAAAATAAAAAATTTGAAGAAAAAATTATTAAAACATTTTACCAAACGTTTTTAATAAATATTTTCAAGAAACGTTTTGAAAAAATGTTTCTACGAAGGTTAAAATAAAAAATTTGAAGAAAAAATTATTTAAAAAATTTTACCAAACGTTTTTCATAATTATTTTCAAGAAAATTTTTGAAAAAATATTTCTACGGAGGTTTAAAATAAAAAATTTGAAGAAAAAATTAATAAAAAAATTTACAAAACGTTTTTAATAAAAATTTCAAGAAAATTATGAAATAAATATTTCAACGGAGGTTTTAAATAAAAAATTTCATGAAAAAAAATTTTTAAATATTTCAAAACGATTTTAATAAATATTTTCAAGAAAACTTTCGAAAAAATATTTCTACGAAGGTTTTAAATAAAAAAATTCACGAGAAAAAATTTTTAAAAAATTACCAATCGTTTCTTATAAATATTTTCATGAAAATTTTGGTAAAAATATTTCATTTTTAAAAATAAAACATTTGAAGAAAAAATTATTAAAAAATTTTACCAAGCGTTTTTAATAAATATTTTCAAGAAAATGTTAGAATAAATATTTCGCCGAAATTTTACATAAAAAAATTCACGAAAAAAATTTTAAAAAATTTTACCAATCGTTTCTAATAAATATTTTCAAGAAAATTTTGGAAAAAATATTTCTACGAATGTTAAAAATAAAAAATTTGAAGAACAAATTACTAATAAGATTTACAAAAAGTTTTTAATAAATATTTTCAAGAAAATTATAGAAAAAATATTTCAACGAAAGTTTTAAATAAAAAAATACACGAAAAAAATTTTTTAAAAATTTACCAATCGTTTCTAATAAATATTTTCAGGAACATTTTTGAAAAAATATTTCTACGAATGTTAAAAATAAAAAATTTGAAGAATAAATTATTAAAAAATTTCACCAAACGTTTTTAATAAATATTTTCATGAAAATTTTGGAAAAAATATTTCTACGAAGGTTTAAAATAAAAAATTTGAAGAAAAAATTATTAAAAAATTTTACCAATCGTTTTTAATAATTATTTTCAAGTAATTTTTGGAAAAAATATTTCAACGGAGGTTTAAAATAAAAAATTTTTAGATAAAATTATTAAAAAAATTTACAAAACGTTTTTAATAAATATTTTCAAGTAAATTATGAAATAAATATTTCAACGAAGGTTTTAAATAAAAAATTTCATGGAAAATTTTTCTTAAATATTTCAAAACGATTTTAATAAATATTTTTAAGAAAATTTTGGAAAAAATATTTCTACGAAGGTTTTAAATAAAAAAATTCACAAAAAATTTTTTTAAAAATTTTACCAATCGTTTCAAATAAATATTTTCAAGAAAATTATGAAATAAATATTTCAACGGAGGTTTTAAATAAAACATTTCATGGAAAAATTTTTTTAAATACTTCAAAACTATTTTAATAAATATTTTTAAGAACATTTTGGAAAAAATATTTCTACCAAGGTTTTAAATAAAAAAAATTCATGAAAAAAATTTTTTTTAATTTTACCAATCGTTCCAAATAAATATTTTCAGCATAATTTTTGAAAAAATATTTCTACGAATGTTAAAAATAAAAAATTTTAAGAAAAAATTATTAAAAAATTTTACCAAACGTTTTTAATAAATATTTTCAAAAAAATTTTGGAAAAAATTTTTCTACGAAGGTTTAAAATAAAAGATTTAAGGAAAAAATTATTTAAATAATTTACAAAACGTTTTTAATAAATATTTTCAAGAAAATTATGAAATAAATATTTCAACGGAGGTTTTAAATAAAAAATTTCATGGAAAAATTATTTTAAATACTTCAAAACTATTTTAATAAATATTTTTAAGAACATTTTGGAAAAAATATTTCTACCAAGGTTTTAAATAAAAAAATTCACGAAAAAATTTTTTAAAAATTTTACCAATCGTTTCAAATAAATATTTTCAGGAAAATTTTGGAAAACATATTTCTACGAATGTTAAAAATAAAAAATTTGAAGAAAAAATTATTACAAAATTTTACCAATCGTTTTTAATAATTATTTTCAAGAAATTTTTGGAAAAAATATTTCAACGGAGGTTTAAAATAAAAAATTTTTAGATAAAATTATTAAAAAAATTTACAAAACGTTTTTAATAAATATTTTCAAGTAAATTATGAAATAAATATTTCAACGAAGGTTTTAAATAAAAAATTTCATGGAAAATTTTTCTTAAATATTTCAAAACGATTTTAATAAATATTTTTAAGAAAATTTTGGAAAAAATATTTCTACGAAGGTTTTAAATAAAAAAATTCACAAAAAATTTTTTTAAAAATTTTACCAATCGTTTCAAATAAATATTTTCAAGAAAATTTTGGAAAAAATATTTCTACGAATGTTAAAAATAAAAAATTTGAAGAAAAAATTATTTAATAATTTTATCAAACGTTTTTAATAAATATTTTCAAGACAATTTTGGAAAAAATATTTCAACGGAGGATTTAAATAAAAAATTTCACGAAAAATTTTTTTTTTTTATTTTCAAAATGTTTTCAATAAATATTTTCAAGAAAATTTTGGAATAAATATTTCAACGAAGGTATTAAATAAATCATTTCAAGAAAAAATTATTAAAAAAATAATTTACAAAACTTTTTTTATAAATATTTTGAAGAATAAATATTTCAGAGAAGGTTTTTAATAAAAAATTTCTGGAAAATAATTTTTAAAGAATTTTACTAAACGTTTTAAATAAATATTATCAAGAAAATTTTGGAATAAATATCTCAACGGAGGTTTTAAATAAAAAATTTCATTAAAAAATTTTTAAAAAATTTTTCAAAACGTTTTTAATAAATGTTTTGTAGAAAATTTTGGAAAAAATATTTCTACGAAGGTAGAAATATTTTTTTTTCAAAATATAAAACATTTCAAGGAAAAATTATTTTTAAAATTTACAAAACCATTTTAATGAATATTTTCAAGAACAATTTTGAATAAATATTTCAATAAAGGTTTTAAATAAAAAATTTCATGAAAAATATATTAATAACATTTACAAAACGTGTTAAATAAATATTCTGAAGAAACTTTTAGAATAAATATTTCAACGAAGGTTTTAAATAAAAAATTTCAAGAATAATAAAAAAATTTTACCAAACGTTTTTAATAAATATTTAGAAGAAAATTTTGGAATAAATATTTTAACAAAGGATTTAGATAAAAAATTAACGAAAAAATTCAAAAAAAAAATTACCAAACGTTTTTATTAAATATTTTCAAGAAAATTTTGGAATAAATATTTCAACGAAGGTTTTAAATCAAAATTTCACGGAAAAATTCAAAAAAATTTAACCAAACTTTATTAATAAATACTTTCAAAATAATTTTGGAATAAATATTTCAACGAAGGTTTTAAATAAAAAATTTCACGAAAAAATTTTTAAAAAATTTTACCAAACATTTTTAATAAATATTTTTAAGAAAATTTTGGAAAAAATATTTCTACGAAGGTTTTAAATAAAAAATATCAAGAAAAAAATTTTAAAAAATTTTACCAATCGTTTTCAATAAATATTTTCAAGGAAATTTTGGAATCAGTATTTCAACGAAGGTTTAAAATAAACTTTTTCAGATAAAATTCAAAAAAAAATGTCCTCAATTTTTTATTAATATCCTAAAGAAAATTATGGAATAAATATTTCATCGAAGGTTTTAAATACAAAAATTCCCAAAAGAATATTAAAAATTAACGTTTAAAATTAATATTTTCAAGAAAAATTTCAAAAAAATTTACAAAATGTTATAGATAAATATTTTCAAGAGAATTATGAAATAAATATTTCAATGAAGGTTGTAAATAAAAATTTTCAACAAAATATTTAAACTAGAATTTTTACCACCGTTTTGAATTAAAATTTTCCCCAAAATTTTAAATAAATGTTTTTAAATTCGTTGTGAATGAAAGTTTTCCACAAAGTCTTGCAAATAAATATTTTTTAATAAACGTTTTAAATAAACATTTTCAAGAAAAAAATCAAAAAAAATTTACAAAACGTTTTAGATAAATATTTTCAAGAAAATTTTGAGATAAATATTTCAGGGAAGATTATAAATAAAATATTTCAAGAAGAAGTTTTTAAAAAATTTTACCAAACGTTTCAAATAAATATTTTCAAGAAAATCTTGGAATTAATATTTCAACGAAGGTTTTAAATAAAAATTTTCAACAAGATATTAAAACTAAAATTCTTACCAACGTTTTAAATAAAAATATTCCCCAAGGTTTTGAAAAAAAATTTTTCAAACGTTAATAAAAATTTTCAATGACATTTTCAAATACAAAGACATTTTTAAATAAAAATTTTCAAGAAAAATATTTTGAAATAAATATAAGAACGAAGGTTTTAAATAAAAAATAGTCAACAAAATCTTCAAATAAAAATTTTTAAGATCGTTTTGAATACAAATTTTCCAAAAAATTATCAAATTAAAATCTTTACAAACATTTCAATAAATATATCCAAAGAAAGCTTCAAAAAAAAATTTAAAAACGTTTTAAATAAAAAGTTTTAACAAAATTTTAAATAAACATTTTTCCATTCGTTTTTAATAAACATTTTCTACTAATATTTCAAATAATTTTTGGCATACGTTTTAAATAATACTTTTCAAGAAAAATTTGTTTTTTTAAATTACCAAATTTTAAATAAATATTTTCAAGAAAATTCTGAAATTAATATTAGAACGAAGGTGTTAAATAAAAATTGTGAACAAAATTTTCAAATAAAAATTTTAAAAATCGTTTTGAATAAAACTTTGAATAAATTATCTTATTAAAATCTTTACAAACATTTTAATAAATATATCCAAGGAAAGCTTCAAAAAAATTTTTCAAAACAAAAAAATAAAACTTTTTCCAAATGATTTAAATAAAAATTTTCAACAAAAATCTCAAGTAAAAATTCTTACAATTATTTTTTTAAAGATTGTTAATATTTTATTTGAAAACTTTTTCTAATAACGTTTCATATAAATTTTTTCAACTAAGATTTCAAATAAATATTTTTGCAAACGTTTTCATTAGATATTTTAAACAAATACTTTAAATAAAACTTTTTACAATGGTTTAAATAACAATTTTCTTCAAAATTATCTAATAAATATTCTTACCAACGTTTTAAATTAATATTTTCTACAAAAACTTCAAATAAAAACTTTTCGAACTTTTTAATTAAATGTTTTCAAAAAAATCTTCGAATAAAAATTTTTACAAACGTTTTAAATAACAATATTTTTTAAAATGATGAAATAAATATTTTCACCAAAAACCTCAAATAAAAAATTTTCCAACATCTTAAATAGAAATCTTCAAGAAAATTTTCCAATAAAAATTATTAAAATAGTTTTTAATAAAAATTTTCAAGAAACTTTTCAAATGAGAAACTTACAAAAGTTTTAAATAAATATTTTCAAGAAAAGTTTCAAATAATAAATTTTACAAACGATTAAAATAAATACTTTCTAAAAAGACTTCAAATAAAAATATTTCACAAACGATTCAAATGAAAATTTTCAATAAAAACTTTAAATAAAATTCTTACAAATGACTTAAATAGATATTTTAAACAAAAACTTGAAAAAAAAATTTTACAAACGATTTAAATAAAAATGTTCAACAATTTTTTTTTTTTATTTTCAAAAAGTTTTAATAACAATTTTCAACAAAATTTTCAAATAAATTCTTTTTACATAATTTTAAATAGAATTTTCAAATAAAGATTTTTACAAAGGATTGAAATAAAAAATTTTCAAGAACTTTTAAAAAAAAATTAATATAGGGAAAAAAATTTCGTTTTCGACCGTTTTTTTATTATTTCTTCAATATCTTGAAAAATAATTCGTTTTCCGTGTGAATTTTGCCATAATTAGGAAGATTTTTATAATTTTCTTTAAAAAATTAGTTTTTGGAGCAGATTTTCCGTTATTTTTTTAAATAGACGTAGAAATATGTCGTTTTTTGTATCCAATTTTCCTATTATTTAAAAAGAAAATTGGAAAAAATATCAGTTTTCCCAAATAATTTTAACATCATTTCGAAGATTATAGCAATATCTCGTAAAATTAGCAACTTTTGTTGAGAAAAATCAGATAGTTTTAGAAATATTTGGAAAAAATATGATTTTTGGATCTAATTGCCCGTTTATTCCAAATATCAGGGAAAATAAGCCTTTTACGGAACGGATTTCAACTTCCTAGCCTGGATCTTGGAATAATGTCGCAAAATAAAAAGTTAAAAAATAAAAAAAAATTAATATAAGGAAAAAATATTTGTTTGAGAACGGATTTCTTCATTCTTTTGTTCAATATCTTAAAAAATTATCCGTTTTCCGAGTCGATTTCTCCATAATATTATTTAGTATGATAAGTATGATAGTATGATTAAGTATGATAGTATTATTATGATTATATCATAATAATGATATAATCATACTCCATAGTATGATTTAAATAATTTTTTTATATGAAATTGTTTTCTTAGCAGTAATATTACATGATTTTTAAATATCACTTGAAATATGTCGCTCCTTAATTCAATTTTCCTTTTATTGTGAAAAAAACTGGAAAAAATATCAGTTTTCCCAGCGGACTTTGATATCATTTCCTAGATTATAGTAATATCTCCTAAAATCAGTAATTTTTTGTGCGAATAATCTTGTCATTTTTGTAAGATTTGGAAAACATAATTTTTGGAGCCAATTTTCCTGTTTTTTCCAAATATCGGGAAAAATTAGCCTTTACGGAACGGATTTTTACTTCCTTTGCTGGATCTTGGAAATATGTTGCAAAGTAAAAAGTTTCAGAAATTAAAAAAAAAATTAATATAAGGAAAAAACTTTCGTTTTCGACCGGATTTTTCCATTAAAAAAATCGTTTTTTGACTGAAATTTCACGTTCTTTTTGTAATATCCGTAGAAATATGTCGTTTTTTAGCCACTTTTTCTATTATTTTCAAAAAGATTGGATAAAATATCAGTTTACCAATGAATTTGGTCATCATTTCGAAGATTATAGTAATACCTCGCATAATTATCAATTTTTAGTGAGAAAATTCAAATAATTTTTGAAATATTGGGAAAAATATATAATCTTTGGAGCTAATTTGCCCGGTTTATCCAAATATCAGGAAAAATTAGCCTTTTACAAAACGGATTTTAACATCATTCGCTGGATCTTGGAATGTCTCCAAATAAACCGTTTCTGAAATAAAAAACTTTTTTTATAAATATCGGGAAAAATATTTATTTTATATATCAGATTTTTTTATTCTTTCTTAAATATCTAGAAAAATAATCCATTTCCGAGTGGATTTCGCCATTATTAGGAAGATTTTTATAATTTTCATTAAAAAAATTAGTTTTTGGAGCAGAACTACACGTTATTTTTGAAATATCTGTAAAAATATGTCGCTTTTTAGCACATTTTCCGTTTATTTTCAATAAATCAGGAAAAAATAAGCCGTTTTCGTATTTGATTTGGTGATGATTATTTTGATTATAGCAATATGTCGTTAAATTAGTAATATTTGGAGCGAAATTATACGTTATTTTTTAAATGTTTCTTAAAATATATAATTTTTGGACCTATCCCCGTTTATACCCAATATCAGTAAGAAAAAGCCTTCCAGGTAACGGATTTACTGGATATTCGGAATATATCGCAAAATAAACCGTTTTTCAACAAAAAACATGTTACTTTTGAAATATCTGGAAAAATTTTTCGATATCATACAGATTATTTTATTCTTTCTTAAATATCTGGAAAAATAATCCGTTTCCCGAGAGGGTTTCTCCATAATCTGAAAGATTCTTAGAATTATATATATTTTTAAATAGTTTGAGCAAAACTACACGTATTTTTTAAAATATTAATTAAAACATTAATTTTTGGAGCTATTTTGCCAGTTTTATTCCGAATATAAGTAAAAATAAGCCTTATGCGGAACGGATTTTAACTTCATCTGCAGGATCTTGGCAATATCTCGCAAAATAACCCTTTCCTGGAAAGAAACATGTTATTTTCATAAAAATATCTGGTAAACATTTTCGTTTTAGAACGGATTTTTTCATTATTTCTCAAATATCTAGAAATATATTCCGTTTCCCGAGAGGATTTGGCCATAATTTGTAAGATTTTTCGAATTTTAGTCAAAAATATAATTTTTAGAGAAGAACTACACGTTTTGTTTATAAATGCACATGTAAATATGTCGTTTTTATCAAATTTTACGTTTATTTTCTAAACATCTGGAAAAAAATATTAGTTTTCCCAGAGGATATGCACATCATCCCTTGATTATAGTAATATCTCCTAAAATTAGCAATTTTCAGTGCGAAAAATCAATTCATTTTTGAAATATTTGGTAAAATACATAATTTTCAGACCTAATTTCCCCGTTTTTTCCAAATATCAGGACAAAAATTCCTTTTACGGAACCGATTTCAACTTCATTTACTGGATCTTGGAAATATGTCGTAAAATAAAAAGTTTCTGGAACAAACAAACAGTATTTTTCAAATATCGGGAATCTTATATATAATTAGCGGTGTGTCTGTCTGTCCGTCCGTCCGTCCCTTTATCTTGGAAACTATCTGTCGTAGGGCAATGAGGCAAACTTCATTGTATTTCTAATATGCTGAAAGCTCCACGAGAACTATTTTCATCTTTATGAAGGCTCGGGTTCGAACCCAGGACTCCATAATACGTTTCCATAAGGAATGCACGTAAAGTTCGTTTTCTCACCCTGCAGGCTTTGTTACTTTTACAGAATTAAATTGGAAATAGTAGTCCTCCGAAGTCAAGAAAAGTACCAAACGAAGGTAAATTGAATGAAGAATCTTATTTTTGTCGTAAAATACACTTGTCGAATCTAAATTACGAGAACTATGACAAAATACATGAAACTTTCGTAAAAATTTCGCCGTAGTAAACAACCAGTCCCCCTGACGATCGAGGTGACTGTTGAATCCGATACATTCATTCTCCCACAAGAATACACGTGAATTTTCAATCCATACCGAATTAATGGTAGGAATTAACGTCAGAATAAATGAAGAGGAGGCAATTTACTGAGATTTCAGCAAATGTAAACTATGATATTCAAATAGTAGCAACAAAATTACAGCTGTTTTGGAGTTTTTCTGTAAGAAACCGATTTACAGATTGACATTTGTACGTTCGTTTGTGGTGATCAAGATGACGAAGAAATATTACGTCGAGGAAGGGGATTGATTTAGAGGGATAGGATTTTAACGCAAAATTGATTTTTAAAACAGTGCGTTTGTGTGATTCTCACGAACTGCATAATGTTCGATGGAATCGGATACGTAATTTTTCTGAATGTCGCTAATATTCTTAGGTTAAAATTCCATCTTGATTAGTATTTAGTAAATAAATAGGGTAAGTTGATAAGTTATATATTTAGTCATCTGTATTTAAATTTTACATGTTTATTAAAAAATTGAAATTCAGACCCGTCATTCATGACGGGGGAGTTTACCAGTAATAGTAGGTTGAAATGAAAACGTTTATTAAATATTCGAAGGTACATTACCGCGTACATCCCTTTTTCTCCTGTTCAAGTACCAACGAATACAAGCACACTCATAAAAGAACGTAAACGGGTGTTATTTTATTCGACATTGTCTTATTTTCGTTAATTGGTTGATGTTCCTCTATTATTGCCAAGAAATTTAAAGGAAAACCAATGATAATTTTACCCGGTTGCTATTTGTGAATCAGGTAGGATATTTCAGTGGATCCTACTGTGTGGATTTTCATACCTCCTTCTCTGAGCAATTAAATTCAACTATCACTACACGTGTTGGTAAGTGCGAGTTTAATTTGATTTTTCCTTGATTTTAGTTATAACTTTAATCAATCTTCTTTAAAAAAATGAACGGGATACACCGAACTTTCTTTGATACTCTTTTCTAATGATCTAGAAAGTTAGAGGAGACGCTCTCGTAACATGCAATGATATCTATCGAAATTTGTATGGGTTCGACTATAGGCCATATATTGCATCTCTCTTAAGATATATCTTCTCAAGGCATGGAGTCGAACTCAATAATATTTTCTTGCGACGATTTCCAAATTGATTATCGAATCCTATTATGATGATAGCATGTACATGTACATAAAGTAAATCTCAGCACTTTCCATTTTCCAAAATAATACGAAGTTCTCCTCCAGGAGATTAAAACCCCACTGGATTTAAATAATGTATAATAAGTAATGTACAGTATTTGTGGAATGTGAGTAATAGGAAACAGGCTTTGGAATCTATCCGTAAAGGTTAGGGACCTATTTGGGTCTTTAAAGCTCCATTATCTTCTGCATTCGTAAAAAGCAACTTAAATCATATTATCATAAGCATTAAATGTATAGAAATAAAGTCCTAGAGTTACATTTATAAGTATGTATTATCCAAACATTATACAAACAAATATCGTTCCTGGTTCCTTTTCGTAGAATAAAAGCATGAATGCATACCTTTATATAAACGGAGGGAGGGTCGGAGGGTCTTGAACCCTTGCATTTGCTTCTAAAATCTTTGGAGAGGATAATTTCATTTCTACACAAACAGAATTAGTAATTTAATCCTACATCTATTTTCCCCGTTAAGAATCAATGGGAAATTCAGCTAGTAAATTATTGTTTTCGAACGGTTATTTTCATTCTTTCTTAAATATCTAGAAAAATAATACGATTCCCGAGTGGATTTTGCCAGAATTTGTAAGATTTTTAGAAATTTTCTTAAAAAACGGTTTTAAGAGAAAAACTACACGTTACCTTTGAAATATCTGTAGAAATATGTCGTATTTTAGCAAATTTACCCTTTATTTTCTATAAATCAGGAAAAATAAGCCGTTTTCGTATTTGATTTGGTGATGATTATTTTTATTATAGCAATATATCGTTAAATTAGCAATTTTTGGTGCGAATAATCAAGTCATTTTTGATATATTTGGTAAAATATATAATTTTTGGATATATTTTGCCCACTTTTTTGCCGCATATCAGTAAAAATAACCCATGTACGGAACGGATTTTAACTTCATTTTCAGGATCTTGGGAACATTTTGCAAAATAAACCGTTTTTGGAACAAAAAAATGTTACTTTTGAAATAACTGGAAAAAAATTTAGTTTACGAACGAATTTTTTAATTCATTCTTAAATATCTAGAAAATAATCCGTTTCCCGATAGGATTTTGCCATAATTATTAATATTTTTCGAATTATTTTAATTAAATTAGTTTTAGAGCAGAACTACACGTTATTTTTTTAATATCCGTAGAAATATGTCGTTTTTTAGCCACTTTTCCGTTTTTTTCCAAAAATCTTGAAAAATATCAGTTTTCCCAGCGGATTTGGGAATCAATTCAATTGCCTATGTTAAGCTCCAATTGCCTGTCGTCACTCCATTTTATAATTCGATGTCGTCGATGTCATTCTTGGGGTACACATGCTGGATTTGGGGTTTCTAAAATTGAAGTAAACTTGCTTGATTTAACAGCAGAATATTTAAATGGCATGCAATCTATTTGTGAAACATCAGTTTTAGTGCTCCTTAATTCTCAAAGGATAATGTGAAAATTCTTTGAAAATGATAAGTGTGTGAGTTTTTACAAAATACCTTTCTTATGAAACTTGTCTCAAGTTCATATAATTATTCTTCTTAATTAAAATTAGGGATAGAACTGGAGCTTGCAAACAATTAAATTGAAATTAAAGTTTGTTTCTTATGGGAATGTTTGAATTATATGTGAAGTATGCTATAGATACTCTCTGGCATATTGTGAAAAGCATATTAAAATTTACTGAAAGGAAACCACACTTATTTGCTTTATTATATTGAAATAGCATTGTCAATGTCAGGCCATTCTAGATGAACTAAATGGTCGAGTGTTGCTCTTTGCAAAGTTACACTGCAAATTTTTTATAGCTGTAAACACTAAATATCAGGAAAATTGACTCCTGTCAATATAGGTTATTATTTGTTCACCAATGCTTTTAAAGGGGCCTGAATTCCCCAAGTATTTCTACTAGAAAATTTGTCAGCTTGGATTCAACAATCGCATTACTTGTTTAAAACTACGAATGTGTTTCACCACAATGGTCCAAATTCTGAACCCAAACAATATTTCACAATCTCGAGGGAAATAGTTCCATACAATATGGCTCACAATGCAGAAGCAGACACTTGTGATCTTCTTATGGAGATAGAAAGACCGGATCTCCTAGAGCAATATGTGGATAGAGTACATATCCAAGGGTTTGCCTGTACCTAATTAGGTAAGATTCATTTTTATAATACTACTGAATTCCCCCTCAAAAATGACAATTGAATTTGACTGATAATAAATACTCGTACACATGTCAATACTATTTGTTTATTTGGTTACTTAGACAATATCGCATTAATTTCCCAACCTTCTACAGCATACATGTTATATGTAAATATATGTCGTTGAATTTTGATTTCCAATGTTTGGTAATGCTTTCCTCATTGTAAAATATTGCCTCTTCTTCGCCATACAATTCATATAGGCTATTTTTATTAAATTCCCATCATTATTCAATTTCCTTTCTTTTAGTACTCATCATAGGACCATTATTCCTAATTAATTCTGCAAAAGAAGAAGGTCTATAGTCAATAAAAATTAGTTTTACACTCATTTTTTCTGACAGCATTTTTGTGTTTTCCAAAGCTAAGCCAAGGATACTTCTGGAAGAAAAATATCAATATTCAAAAGTGCACTAATTCCAAAATTCCACATGTCTATCCCATCGAGAAGTGTATGAGATGTCAAATGTTTCTCCCATGTATTTTTTATGGGAGTTACAGATATCAGGTAAATAAAAATACAAATATATACACAACAGTAATAATTATGTTAGTTTATTACGACAAATGTTCAATTATAAATACAACTTCTGATCCTACTTAATTATCAGCAAATAAAGTAATTCCACACAAAAAGGATGTAAAGAATATTTGCTGATTTGTTGCTTTGACAATGTTTGTTTAAAATGTTACCTTAGAAAACATTTTGATGACAAAAGTTTCCATGTTCTCAAACATAAATTTATCTTTTGATATTTCATTCATTTTATCCACATTATAGAAGAATTCATATATGTATATAGCTGAAATTTTTAATTACTAAGTTCACTAATGCTTTCCTTACCCTGAAATGTCAGCTCTCTTTCCCTATACATTTTATTTGGGCCTTTTTATATAGATAATACATACTCCCTCAATTTCATAGGACTAGTGCTTAAAAAATGACGTCTACAATTGAAAAAATAAATTTTCTGATTGATTCTTATGAGAGCATTTTTGACTTGTCTGGAGTTGAAGCAAGGGTATATTTTTTAAACTATTTTTTGGACATAAATTCCTTTCTACAAAGTTACATACATAAATATAAAAACATTTCTGCAGTAACTCTTAAGGTACTAGGTAAATTAGAGCCAATTTGCAAAATATAATATTATATATGTATAAATTGCAGGTGAGATGAAAAACATTTTTATGAGAGATAATTTTGCAATAATGCATAATAAGATATATTGGATGGTGATACTTTGGACAAAAATACAGATATGTATTATTTTTAAATGTAACTCTTGTAATCAATCAAGTTTTCCCAGCTCATAGTTCTTAAGTTTTAAATAAAATGACATGGCAGTAAAAATCAGTATTCATACCATATCATATTCATCAACAATATATACATATGTAGATGATTGGTATATCTATGATGGCACATACATTATTCTAAGAAATTAGTAACGGCATAGACACAATTACATTTTGGTACATTTATTTAAAATGTATATGTATGTAGCAATGATATCTTTAGCAGAGATAATAGGAAATGGTAGGGATACAATGAGATCCTCGGTATGGGCATGATACAGGGCAAAAATACATACCTTTTACTCTAATGTTATTCCAAGATGGATATTCAATGAATGCATGAAGTCTCAGAACAAAGATTTAGAAAAAGGATCAAAGCTGCTCAAAAAAATCACTTTACACAGCATAGCAACATTATGAAGATAGTTGAATAACATTTCCAACGAAGTATCCACAGTGCTGGCATAACTCTAAATCACGGTATAAGAGTTCACTTCCATAAAATATTGCACAAATAAACACTCCCAACGAAGTCAGCAAACAAGTTTCGCATATTTTACCACATTCATCGACAGGGGGAAACCATGATAATTTATTGTTTCTCAGTCCGATCACTTATTCTCATTCATTTGGCCTCACGTTAAAAATTGGCAACGTTGACGTCGATATTTTAGGGCACTCAGAGGTTACACAGAAAGTACTAGCGGAAACCAAGGCGCTGAGTAAATAATAAACGATAAAAGTCCACTATCACTACAGATTATGTAGATGTACACATATCCATAGTAATTAGCTCTTAAAGTTTACCCATGCGCGACTATAGAAGACCCTGTTTATTTAACTGCGAGCAATAAATGCAAATATAAATGTACGAGTGTTGAAGCAGATCGATTGTTTGCAGTCACCAACTGTATCCTTTATGATTTTGAAACGTCAAAATCCACTTTCACGCCACTTATAATGTCTCTCAAGTTTTTGTTCAAAACACTGCCAAAGTAACAGCTGAGGGAAACAAAGACGCAACTGAGCTTGTTGCACCATGAAATGGCATTGCAGAAAATAAACTGTCGATGTTATATACTGCATAAGCAGACCTCGATTAGGTACAGAAAGATCCTTTCCTATTTTTTTTAAGTACGGAAATACTTCCCAAAGCTCTTGGGTTGGGAATATTTACAGAGATCGTTGCGAAGGAAGGTGTATTACGTAAAACCAAAAAATCAAATGTGTAAGTCGAGCGCATTCGGATAGGACTGTTCACAGCAAAGTCACGTCCAAGAAAGCAGACCTATTCCTTTCACATCAACAGGAAAAACTCCCGTTTTCTTTACCCACGTAGCAGGAACACTTCACAGAGGTATCTATTAAATATCTCAAACATCTCACAATATGTCTCAGAGAGGTTCCGAAATATCTCACAATTGTCAAAGACATCTGAGGAACGACTATGACAGGGGCTTAACTCTTCCTTTTAGACATCTCACAATCAGAGATGTCTCATGAGAAGTATTTGAAACGTTTCATTGTCAGTGACAACTCTATTAAATCATTTGGAGTCATAGAATGAATGAATTTAGAATGAAGTATTCCAAACCTAAATAATTTAAACTACTTGAAGCTTTCATGTGTTATCAGTGTAATTTTTGTATTTTATAAGTCTATCTTGTCGGGAACTGCGTGAAATTGATGTTCAAAATTTTCTTCGATGTATTTATTACGGGAGTTAATGACATCGGATTATTTATTATATAAAGATACAAATATATACAAAATATATAATAAAACGGTGATTATTATATAATATTCATGCCAAATAGAGAATATTCTATATTCAACGTATTTTACGCGTGCTTAAATTAGAGTCGAATTTAAAGTTACCGCTAGTTTTGACCGAGAACCTCCTTCATGAACGCCACCTACCTTGTGGTACTTAAATCCGTAAATCATCTGTCTTTTGTTTACCGCAGCCATCGTCAGTAATAGGAGACGATGGCGAATTTTGTAGGAGCTGTAATACGTAAATCATCATCTGCATTAGGAGGGAAGCTCCTACAAAATGCAGCTCCTCTTTATTGCTTTAAGTAAGTATTAGATACATGTTTATTGCCTCTGAACCATTCTAAAATTTGTAAGTGCATAACTTCGTGATGTCTTACGATGGGAACTATTCCCTATTTCTAAAACTTATTTAGTTGCGTCTTATGTACGTTAACAGTTTTGCAAGTCTAAAACGTGACTAATTTCGATATAATGAATAACATAGTAAAATTATGAGTGCGATTTTTCCTCAGTAACTCACAACATCGTAGAGGAGCCAAGACCTGGTATCCTGATTCAGAATTTATCAAACAGTATTCTGGACCTGTTATGTTCCCTGATGCTGTAACATCGCAATGGAAACAACCACCATGGAATTCAAAACTTGCACCCGTAGAGAAGAAAGTCCGAAATATGGCACTGAATTTCGGACCTCAACATCCTGCAGCTCACGGAGTGTTACGATTAGTCTTAGAACTTGATGGAGAGGTAATAAAGTCGTAGTTCATTAACATGTAATTCCGATATATTTCCGTGTAAAATTTACCATTATGTGAGAATTCCATGTTATTTACTTTAACAGACTGTGATGCGAGCAGATCCACACATTGGTTTGCTCCACCGAGGAACTGAAAAGCTCATTGAATACAAGACATACACTCAGGCATTGCCATATTTTGACCGGCTTGATTACGTTTCCATGATGTGCAATGAGCAGTGCTACTCCCTGGCTGTAGAAAAACTGCTTAATATTGACGTTCCATTGAGAGCTAAGTACATTAGAGGTAAGCTGTTGACAATTATCATGATATAATTATGATAACCTAATTTTCTATTTTAAAATATCTAAAGTTAATACGTTTGCTTAATAGCTGATTAGAAAAGAAATCTTTCTCCTCAGCCCTGAAATGTTATGTCCTTGTTTTGTGTAACCTTTAAATATTATCGATTTTCAGTACTTTTTGCTGAGATCACTCGAATTTTAAACCACATTCTTGGCATTGGATGTCATATTTTGGACGTTGGAGGTATCACCCCATTTTTCTGGCTCTTTGAAGAGCGAGAAAAACTAATGGAATTTTATGAAAGGGTATCTGGAGCCCGAATGCATGCCGCATACGTTCGTCCTGGTGGAGTATCACAGGTAAAACAAAATCCCTCTCTTGTTATTCAACTATTTCAACCAGTGTATTATTGTAAGACCACATGTTGCCTTAAGGAAATTAAAAAGCTATTATTTAAGGGGAAATTAGGTTGTTATTTTGCTGCTTTCCAAGTCCATTGCTGAAATTTCCATTGCAATCAATATATTTCCTGAATTTCACTCCATGACCTAATTCTATCATTATATTTGAATTCTGCATGCTCCCTTGCATTAAAATATAATAGATTTGCACCTCTTATTGCCGCCCATGATTTCAAGTTCTATTTTTGCCAAGATCTCTCTCATTTCTTATATATTTTACAGAATGGTAGTTATTTCTTATGTCTAGAATTTCCATCTATCAAAGGCTTAATTTGTATCTCTTTTCAAATGATTTTTTTTAGGACTTGCCACTTGGTCTCCTAGATGATATTTATGAATTTAACTCTAAATTTGGTGAGCGTCTAGATGAAGTTGAGGATGTTGTCACCAACAACCGAATCTGGGTGCAGCGAACAAAAGATATTGGTATTATTTCAGCTGAAGATGCCCTCAACTATGGTTTCAGGTAATTGATAACCACTACTTGAGTTAATAAATCATTCAAATATATACCCCCTGAATTAGTAGATATTGCACAAGAATAACATCACCTTCAATCCTTGATTGTTATCTTTAAGAATTATTATAAGATGGAAAACCACTGATAAGTATAAATAAATATCAGCAATTTCCCGTGCTAAAATCTATCCATGCTTAGGGTATTTTTGTTAGTTGGTTTTGAAATCCATGGATAAAATTGGCAAGTCGCTTGTACAATTTAAAATTAAAGAAAACTTTCCTTTAAAGTGTTCTGATGCCTGAAACATAAGTTCATAGGTCATGAAAAGGTATAACTTTGAGGTTTTCTGGAAACTAAATTAATGCATATATTGCTTATCAGTTTCTTGTCTTCTCACAACATGAAAATCTGTTGTGAAAACTGGGAACACCATTTTGTTTACAAATAAAAAATGAACATATTATCTCTCAAGTGTTGATTATTTTAAAAGTGATCATCTTTATAAAGTTTCTCACTTCTATGCTGTCCATCATATTCTAAGATTAAATATTTAGGATATATTATTATCTATTGAAATCTGCCTTGACGCTTGCGACATTATGTAACCTAAAACAGGAAGTTCAATATATGTTATTTACATTGGATTACATAAATTCACTCTCAGTATTATCAGTTATCATTATATATTTTAGCATCTCAGTTGACTCATGCTTCTCCTCAATTATGATTGTATGTTTCTTTAACAGTGGGGTTATGCTACGTGGTTCTGGTATTAAGTGGGATCTTCGCAAATCTCAGCCTTATGATGCCTATGATCTTATGGACTTTGATGTTCCTGTAGGAGTGAATGGTGACTGCTACGACAGGTTTGTCATATCTATATGTCAATACTTTTTTAAATTAAGACTACTGTATCTCTTATATAAAGCCCGTAATCTGTTATCCTCATAGTTTCAAAGGAATGGAGGCCTATTGGACACTGGCATGATTATAATCCTTCTTGTTAGGCATTTTTAAAAGGTGTTATTTAAACTCTTATTTCTAGCTTTTAATTGTAATGCCATAAAAGCACCATTGTGAGCCTGATGTTGTTGACAAAGAGGAATGCTGTTTTCTTTTTGTTAAGTTTGACAAAGAACATGATCTGGTGAAGATACAGTTCAAGAAATACAAGCAGTAGTGTTATTATTGGTAAAGATTGTTTTACTTATTTTGAAAACGATTTGAGTTGATGAATATAAATACTAGTTCACACTATAGAATAGCTACAGCTAAAAGCTAAATCTTAATTAGGCAGCGGTCTAGCTTTTTACTGATAGTAACTTTTGATTTTGTAACAATATTTTTGTAAGCAATTGGAGAAATTGTGAATTTTTTAGATAAAGAACATCGATAAAACCACATGATAATATAAAGTGAGTTGAAAACTTTAACAATAGATGTTGCTATTTGATCTATCTGTTATTTCTTACTAACTTCTCCTTAGTCAAATTGTAATTTGCATTACTTCATAGTAGCCTAATTTGAATAAACTAGGTACCCTAGGTCTATGAGGTCTATTTAAAATATGCCTACAAAGCTTGTGATCTAATAACAGCTTTTACTGAAATATGAGGATGCTACATAAACTAGAAAACCTTTTTAAATTTTCCAGAAAAATTCCTTCTATACTCTTATATTCATTTTTAAAAAACAACGCAATCATTTAAGCTAATTGTGACACTTGCTACAGATATTTTATTGCACTTTTGCTCAAAAACTCAAGGCTGCTTTTACATAATTTCAACAAGAGAAATTCAGAAATTCAAAAAAAAAATTTTTTGCTTTGGAAGAAGCTAGTCTAAGATGGACCGATCGTTTGATGCTGGCTGATTTTCCTCATGGTGTTTTTCTCTATTTATATTAGATACTTGATAAGATTAGAAGAAATGAGGCAGTCTATGAGAATTATTGAACAGTGCCTAAACAATATGCCTGCTGGAGAGATTAAAACAGATGATGCCAAAATCTGTCCTCCATCACGTGCTGAAATGAAGGTAAGAAATTAATTGACTATTTAAATTAGATAATTTATTATGCCATTTGATATAAACTGTTTTAAGAGTTAAACTGTAACTATTATATTACAGACATCTATGGAAGCTTTAATTCATCACTTCAAGCTCTTTAGCCAGGGATATTCAGTGCCAGCTGGTGCTACCTACACAGCTATTGAAGCCCCTAAAGGTACGCTGTAATTTATTTAATCAACAAAAGCCTATCCTCTCATCGGCAATCTGTGGCAACCCAACTATTATACCTGAGGTTGTGCAGGGTAGTGCTGTCAATTTTCTTTCATGTGGCTCAATTCCATTGGACCACTATATCCAATTTATTTTTGCAATGGGAACAAAACTCTCAGTTGATTTATTTTATAATCTTCTCCCATTCCTCCCTAAAAAAATGGATCCCCTACTGTTACAAATAGTGCTCTGTTTGAAATATTTTATCAAAGTTATCATGATTCAAAATCGAGAAAGATATTTGATAAGATAATAAGAATAATAATTCCATCACCACTACTATAATTTCTATTTTAATATTAACTTTTTTAGAAGCAGTAATGACAAGAATACATTTTTGATAATCTTTCCTTATAATTACTGAAGATGTTATCAGGAGCCTGCTACTAAATTCAAGTAATCTTGGTCATAATTACATCCCTTTTTCTGTGATATATATAAAGCTTAAATATCTCAATTCTTACATCCAAGAATAATTAATTATTGATTTACCTTGTACATGAAAAGAGTTGAGATGCATGTGTAAACTATTTTTTTAAGAAACAGAAAAGCTTGAAATCTAAGTCAATCTTACCTGTATTCTTTGTCCATTTTTAGGAGAATTTGGTGTGTATCTTGTATCTGATGGAGGTACCAAACCCTACCGCTGTAAGATAAAGGCTCCTGGTTTTGCCCATCTTGCTGCATTGGATAAAATGGGCAGGAACCTTATGCTTGCAGATATAGTAGCCATCATAGGTATGTATCAAACTCAAATGCCTCAGAACATAGTGAAAAGATTGTGTTACTGTTAATTTGGTTAAGTGGAATACTGACTGAAATTATTTGAAACATTTTTACCATAACTAATGCCAATAATACTTCATCTTTCAGGAACCTTGGATGTGGTCTTTGGAGAGATTGATCGTTAGTGAAACAAGGAAGTTATATCGACTAGATATAATCTTTTTGTGATTTAAATGGAGTCGCAACTAACATCTGTGAGGAAGTAATTCCCATGTTTCACATAGATTAATTTATTGTTGACTACTAATTTCAACTGTAGATTGAGATGATTGAATACAATGCAACCATCCATCATTTCAAGCTCTGTAAAAAGTATCCATTCTGTAAATTGTTGTCAAAGATATTAACTGGTGAATAAAGAATTTTTTATTACTTAGATTTCATTTTTAATATTATTGACTCGTAATTAGAACAGAATATATATATAATGAGGAATGTAGAATAACGTATAGAAAGCAGAGTAAAAACTGCAAAAGTTTATGGCAAGAAAATATTTCAAGTGAAAATAATCTACACTTACATCAATATTTTCCTGTACCTCTGCTGGGGAGAGTTATAAATTGTCATTATATTTTGTTCCTGTAATAATGCACCAAGAATTGCAAGGGCAGTATTAGTACATACTAGTATTATACTGTTTAGATTTAAGAATTGTGTGGTATGTCGTGCCTAAACAGGCATTACGCAGCCACTGTCAGATAACAAATAACTAAAACTCAAAGAGTTGATTAGCTTTATGCAGGAAAATAAAATACAGAAATATGAAACTAAGAGATTTGGTTCAGATTTAATTCTCAAAATGAAGACAATGCAAACAGACTCAAGTGGCTGATAGCTAATGAACTATTTGTTGAACTTATGGAGGGAAATTTAAAATGAAATTTATTATTTTTCATGTCCAAATCTCCTTAATTTGAAAATTAAAATTGTTCAAGTTTTGAAAAACAGAAATGCTTTGATGCTTGAAACTCGAAAAGTCTGAGTACATTGGGAAGAAAATAAACTGTGACTTAAATACTTATATAACTACATGCCTCTATAACTCATCATATGCAGTATAATAAATAAATTGTCTACCTCTTTGGGTCATTATATATGTTCAGTTTTGTATTTTGGAAATACATAAAGATAATTTCATAGCAATCCCAGTTGTTCGAACAGTAGGATAGAGCAGTTCTAGATTCACAAAAGTTCTATAAATTCCTTCAAAAAAGTATAAAACATGATTTTTAAAGAGACCAATGTTACTTATTTACTTTTATCATTTCATATTACTTTGATACCATTGTGGATTGAGTAGATGGATGGTATTAAAATAATCTTTAATCCCTTTTAAAATATCGTCTACCTTTAAAGAAATTTCCTGAATTATTTAAATATCTTGTTTGCGAAATTTCCTACCATTGGTTACAGAAGGTAGGTATGATCATACATTGGTAGTATGAACTTTACTTCGGTCATGCTTAATTTTATGGAGTGGATATGATTACTGTTCAATTATTATGCTGATATATATATCAAACTGATTTCATGGAAGACCTTATATAGGAATACATACACATAAATTAAGATTGGACTTCATGATTAGGACAGCTCTCTCTACAATGAAGAGCAACGAAAAGATGTAAACATCGTCTGTCAAAACTCATGGACACTTCATTGACATTACATGAAAACATACAGCAAAGGAGAAAACAAGGAGAATATAAATTACGATAAACTTACATTCTATTTCCACTCTCGTTAACGACCTCGACAGTCCTCTTGCAGCACCTGTTGTTCTCCTAGTTACCACACTTCATAAGGATAACAAATGAAGATTCACGCTCTATATTAAAAACTCAACTGTTTACATATATAAGTAGAAGTAGTTATTTGAAGATTATTAATCCATTTCTCATAAAAATTAAATCCAATCGTAGCAATCTGATATAATGACGACGGATTTTTAAGATATGAAAGATCCACCAATTCCAAAGGAAGGTTTGAAAATTTAAATCGTCACGATACAAAATCTGGCAAAGAAAATTCGAAAATTGAGTCAAAAAAAATTTCAGACTGTAGGCACTTCTGCAGTCTTAGAAAATAAGCGAAGTATTCCTGAATGCAGAAATAATCCTAATAATAAACACGGAAACTTGTAAATCGTAGGACGTATTCTTAGCTTCGAAATAGCAAAGCAAACAAAATTTGAGACATTCATCATGCGCCTTTCATGAGTGAAAATATCCTGTTTATAAATTAATTATCGATGGTTTATCTAAGACAGTGACGAAGAACAAATAGGGCCGGCACCAAAGGAGAGCGCGGTCTTCGAACCTCCATTTGAGGGCAATTGAACCACGAGAGTCCGTATGAACTTAATTGTCCCCAGATTTCCGGCACTCCGCGAAGTAAATAGAAGTTCTGAATCTAACATTTTCACTTACATCAGTCTCACCACTGCCATTCTCACCTTTAGTTATTCTATTTTGCAATCCCTGTATGTTCGATCCACCCGATTCTCCTATCGCCGCTTCATTCCGTGACCGCTGCCAAGCGAAGAAGAATAATCTCAGTGATTTTCACTTTTGAATTCACAGTTATCAAAATTATTATTTTCCGCTCTTCGGGAATTACATTTTATAAATTTAAAATTCTGTAGCCGCTCGGGCAGCATAACCTGCCAAACACCCAGAAAGTACTATACTTTCCTTTCTTTTCTTTGATTTCACTTTCTTTTCTTTACTGGTTGTGCTAGACACATCGCCTTCCCGAACGCGACAACGGCAGTGAGGTGCAGTGAAAATCTGGTGGGGGAGGTACGTGCGTGATTCAACTATGGCCGTTTCTTCAGGACGGCACTGAGTTTCCGCGCAAATGATTATTGCGAATCGACGACTTTGGCCAAATCGTTACAGAAATGAGATGTTTTTCCCCGTAGCTCCTTCAAAAACGTATGTCAAAATCCAACGGCCGATGTTGCGGCTGAAGGACGGACATCTTGCGCCCGCATGAGGAACCCAGTTACAGTTTTAAACCTTCCGCCATGTAGTTGAAATATTGCGGGAAATTTAAAGTACCAAAGAGTGTACAGACAGGTGATGCGACCTTTACAGGCGGGCGGCGAGTAATTGCTGCACGACAAATACGACATTCGAGACCGAATACGTTATAAGTTTATTTTTTTGAATATTCTTTTCGCTCTAACCAACTGAACTAATGGGCCGATGAAATACACAGCGAGCTATTTAAATACTTTACCTCGAGACTGATTATAACAACTGTGACCGTGACAATGTTTCTATTATCATTAGGTTCCCGAAAGCTATTTATACAAAGGGTCGTCTTATAAATAGTCGAGTCATCCGGGTAGCGCATTCAGCGTTCGCTCGAATTGGTTGAACATTGTTTCGGACATAACTTCGTCGTCTTAAAATTTCATCCTACTTAGAGTTGCGACATTCGAGACCGAATACGTTTGGAAATTCGCAATTGAGGAAACTCCGATGGGCGAGATAGATATATTCCTGGATAAATATATTCCTGCTCCTCGCGTTTAATAAAATACATAAATGAAGATTCCAAAAAATAAATACGTTCCAAAAAATTACAATGCGAAGATAAGCGCAATACAATAATGAAACATATTCGAAATTGTTGCGCTTACATGCTTACAGGAATATATTTATCCTTTCAGTTAAAATCGTAAATTGCGATAAATTTTTTTACCAGAAACAGATTTCGCCCATCGGAGATTCCTCAATTGCGAATTTCCAAACGTATTCGGTCTCGAATGTCGTATTTGTCGTGCAGCAATTACTCGCCGCCCGCCTGTAAAGGTCGCATCACCTGTCTGTACACTCTTTGGTACTTTAAATTTCCCGCAATATTTCAACTACATGGCGGAAGGTTTAAAACTGTAACCGGGTTCCTCATGCGGGCGCAAGATGTCCGTTCTTCAGCCGCAACATCGGCCGTTGGATTTTGACATACGTTTTTGAAGGAGCTACGGGGAAAAACATCTCATTTCTGTGACGATTTGGCCAAAGTCGTCGATTCGCAATAATCATTTGCGCGGAAACTCAGTGCCGTCCTGAAGAAACGGCCATAGTTGAATCACGCACGTACCTCCCCCACCAGATTTTCACTGCACCTCACTGGCGTTGTCGCGTTCGGGAAGGCGATGTGTCTAGCACAACCAGTAAAGAAAAGAAAGTGAAATCAAAGAAAAGAAAGGAAAGTATAGTACTTTCTGAGTGTTTGGCAGGTTTTGCTGCCCGACCGGCTACAGAATTTTAAATCTATAAAATGTAATTCCCGAAGAGCGGAAAATATTAATTTTGATAACTGTGAATTCAAATGTGAAAATCACTGAGATTATTCCTCCTCGCTTGACAGCGGTCACGGAATGAAGCGGCGATAGGAGAATCGGGTGGATCGAATATACAGGGATTGCAAAATAGAATAACTAAAGGTGTGAATGGCAGTGGTGAGACTGATGTAGGCAAAAAAATATTAGATTCCTAAAGGGTTCGGCGGGGAGACACCACAAGACGGAATTAATTGCTCAAAATAAATGGATATTATAATTTCGATTTCTTTATCTTAATTCCTCATATTATGGACAAATTGAAACAAATCAGACGCTGTGTTTTTCAGAATTTTTGGGTAGGATAATATGAGTTGAAATTTTCGGCCAAGTATAGCAAACGTTATCCAAATTTGAATCATTACTTGAACACATCACAAGATTTCGTATTCAGCATGTAATACTTTTAGATCCAGTCCTTTTCAACACTGAATTTGAAAGCAAGCAACGGAAATATGCCCCTGTAAATCATTCTCCGATCAAGTAAATCTTCTGGTAACGCATGAAGCGCTTTGTTTACTCCTGAATGAGTCGTTTGGCTGTCAAGGACTTGGTTATATTCGCACGATTTCGACACGGAAACTCCGGATGCGATATGACATAACTCAGTTCAAAGTGTACCGAACTTCGAGAATGTTGCGCCAGGCAGTATTTTAGACATCAGGATCAATGTTTCCAAATATTTTCATATCTTCGTTAATCTATATCAGAGGTTTCCAAGCTTTCATCCTAAGCAACTGTATATAAGATTCCAGATAGACTTTGTGGAATTTATACGATTAACTCTTATAGTTTGAAAGCAGTAAGTAGTCTAAAATAGTGGTGCTCTGTTACATGAACATGTAAATTCAATAGAGTAGTTCACTCTTTAGAGTGAATGACAGTTTTCTTTTTTCTATTTTATTTTTCATGAATTAGAAAAGAAAATTATAGGGAGGGTATAGCTTGGGCCTCTTAGAATCAGTTAAAAGGCCAAATACGGGCCGTGATCTCAATTAGTAACCTGTAAGACGCCTGTCGGCATCCGGCAGGGGGTGTAACTACAGACCCATGCATTTTCACTGCAATCGCAAATAGCTCAACGAAAAATAAAGCTGCCTCTACTTGTACTCGTGTATATCTTATTTCACGTTGATCGTCGAATCGGCATAATTAGCAAGGGATACATCTTCCATAAAAATTCTTCCTCCAGAAAGAACCAGAAAAGAAAAAGGAAATAAGCAAAACACGAAAAATTCATAAAACGGCGTGGAAATTTTTTGTCATTGAGCATTGAAGTAACGTAATATAAAAACATGATAATTGCACAAAATTGCAAGGGAATACTCCCATTAGAGTATGCAAATGTCAGCATATAATAAAGAATAAAGTAAACTTAATCATATAATATAAAAAAGAAATTCATTAAGAGACATTAAATAAGCAAGTTACTACAGCAACAAAGAGTAAGATAAGAAGGAAAGAAAGTAAAAATTAATAATATAATAATCATTCATCAATTTATCGCACAAAATGATTCCCCGATATGGATATCTAGCTTCATTAAGAAACAAACAAATGTCAATAATTGTAGCTCGCATATCGCATATTTAAATTGAATTAATGGAAGACAATGAAGGAATATCTAATACATAACTAATTCTGATTCCATTTTGATTGTTTTGGAGCCCGCTCTTTGATAAACAGGAAATCAAAATTAGGCAAAGGATTGCCTTCCGGCAAGCACTTGCGCAACTAACTTACTTCGCTATAACGTTATATGAGCAAGAATTTTATGATGTAAGGATCTCAAACGCTTCAAACAAACAAATGACTTTCATTCAGTACATGGGGTTCCTGTTTTAGACTACATACTCAATTCAGTCAATTCTCGATTTTGGCAACCCAATGTACTATAATCAAACGAAAATAAGCCGAAATCATTTAAGAACAATATCAATTGTACCCATAAATCTGCCCAGAAATGCTGTTAAAGTTGATGATAAAAATTGAACGTTGAGGTATTATCTGCCACCTGTCACCACAGATTAATGAAACATTTTAAATTCGTGTTCTCGTATGGAGATAGGGAAACGTAGAAATTTGTAAGTGCTCTTTTTTTATCTGTTTTACTACTTTAACCAAACGGATGATGTTCAAAGTAATCTAGAGGGTAATTTTGGTAAGTAATAAAGTATCATTCAAAGTTCAATCATTCCATTCATTCTATAATTTAAATTCTCTTCAGCCAGAGCAATCAAACTTGTATAGAAAAGTATAATAAATTGGAAAATTCTCAGTAAATGGACAGTTAAATGCCATTTATCTAAAATTAGGTTGCGGAAAATCAAATATATAATATGTTGTTTTAACAAACAGTCGGAATAATAAACGTATTGGCTATATTGTCCGTATTCTCATCACCCAAATCAATGCCAAAAGTAGATGTCTGAATAATCTCCTTAACTATTATTTGATTATTGTAATTTTTACCTTGGTTTACAAGCCAAAGCCAGATTGCAATTTTATCGGATAGCCTACATTATTATATATAACATTAAGGACAAAATATTCTACATTAAAGACAATAGACATATTATGCTGCACATTGTAAAACAATAAAATTTTGAAAGGATAACGATTCAAATTGAAAATAAATTTAGTAAGGATATTATCAAAAACTTCTCCTCTCCTCTAATCCTTGAAAATTATGATAGCAGACTTTCATCCTTAGATGAAAAGGGCACATTATTTTCATGAGTAAGATGTAAGGGCAATATTTTTTTTCATAGCGAATCGTATTTTAGGAGGACCTTCCACATGCTTACTTTCAAGGTAATAGAGGATTAAGTTGTAAAGAAAGATCAGTTTCATTCCTCTCGAACGATCCAAATTTCCGTCTTTGATGATAACGGAGCATAATTGTCTAACCTTCGCTGACACGTCTTGCGATCTTACAAAACATGCCCGTCGCCGAAGGAGAGAAGAAAAATATCCTTGTCTAGGTCGGAACTATATTCGTGGTTCCAACGAATTTCGGAATTCAACGGCTACGAAAGTTCCCATTGCTTCATACTCTCCGCGATGGTGTGTTGGCTCTAAATTTTACCTACATTCCTAAATAAGAATATTGCTCATCTCTAGACTCGATAATAAATGTTAAACGCGTTTATCTCTCACTTCTCAGGTTCCACTCAATACCACTAAATAGAAATTACATAAATAAAATCTCTATCCGTTCACTGCATTATACATGTAGTCTCTTAACTTACCTTCAGTAGGAATTCTTTTCCATCGGAAGATATGTGACTAATGTGTATACGTAATATTATTTTATCCTCAAATGAAGAAAGTCCTTTATCTTAAAATCATAAGATGCACTGTTATCGTAAACTGTGATTGCTAACTAATGTTTTGGTTTCCTTCCACCAATTTTGAGATTTTTCGTTCGTAAAACATTTTAAGAGGACGTTGAATACTATCAGGTAGCTTCTTCACAGCAGATTTTTACTGATGTCAATTAAAAAACAAGCTAAGATAATTAAATTACAAATATTTTAATTGGAGTAAGGTTCTTAATTGGGGTAGATTCTCTTTGAACGATGTAAAATTAACTCAGAGTATGACAAACCTCGAATAGCTTTCATGTTATTTTTTTTCTTTTTTCTTCGACGATTTCATTTACGAACGTTTTATGTCGTAAAGTTCGTTCATTTATCAAATTTTAAGACGTAAATAGAATAATATCAACTCTGAAATTATCTTAATGTAAACAAAGGATCGCTGCTATTAAGTGCAAGGTTTATCGCCTTAAATACCTCCGAAATTTTTAAGGCAATTGTGTTCACTGGCTTATTCATTAATTTTGGGAAGTCTTTGGTCCTTCCGTGAACCGAATGATGACATCAAAGGTATTAGATAAGATCTCATGTTTACCTAAGAAATCTTACCGAGTTTTCAAAGGATCTCTCAAAGATATTTTCCACAGTCTAAGAAATGTAATCATTACGAATTCTGCCCTTGAACTAATATTATTAACTGCTTGCATTAAGATTATGGTATGCAAACAATATGAGAAAGAATTCGCTAGCTAGAAGATATTGCCTTGCTATTTATACAAGACCATTTCCTAACACTTAGGGAAACCCAGGGCGCGTAAAAGATTTGAAGGTTTCATGCCTTAAAAACGTCATTTCTAAGAGGATGAAGGTAAAAAGTTTGCATCAAAATTAACGTATTTTTCAGTGTAAACACCGCTTTACTCGAGAAGGTTATTATACCTGTTATATATTATATCAACTTTTATATAAATGAAATCATGCTTCAATTTAGATTAAGTGAATTAAGTTACTCCTAAAAAAATTCTATCATCATTATTTTCCAGAACATAATGAGGCTTTTATACCTACAAAGTACTTGTATTCTTCTTTACACTTTTTATCAGATGTAGTAAGAGACTATCGTCCTCATAAAGACGCTTAATACAATTCTTATGATTTATTTCTCTAGCTACAAACATCACTATGAGGTTGATGCCTTTTTCATTACTATCATAGCTACTCCACATCATCTTCCTTTGTATCCGACTCTTTGCAGAGTCGGATACAAGGGAAGTAAAATCAATCCCCCTTAATCTCGTAAGGTAATATCTGAAGAGCAAAATCCATTATGCAAAATTTGAATGAGTGCCTTCTGAAACATACAGACGTTTCAATCTATGAAATATTTACTAATGTATGCTATCAATAATACCTTTTTAACGCGTCATAGCTCAAAGACTAAAAAATATTTAACTTAATTATGTGCATTTCCCCTATAAAAGCTTAATTGGATCTGACCTTTATTAATTGTAGACCTAATTTAATAAAAATGAAGTACTTTATTTGTTCCTTCCCCTACATATTCGCATAATGAAATGAATTTTTATCATACCTTCCATAATATTTATTATTTCGTTTATATTTATATATTTGCAATATATATCGATATTTTATATTTAAAATATATATCGATACGCCTTTACGATGGAATTGGTAAGCTTATGGTTGTATTTCAAATCGTACATAAAACATTAAACATCTTCAAAGAAGATATACAGTAAACTTTCACAATTTATATTACTAACGAGTGTAGCTAAGCAAATCGCATGGCTGAAAATATTGTAGAAGAATGGTTACGGGAATTTAAATAAAAATAATTTAAAATAGATCTCATAGACTGACGATAATGATTTTTCGTTAAATTCACGTATAAAATGTTTTAATATTAGCTGTGTAAGGTATCCAATGTAAGTTGCCAACCAGTTGGCTGTTGTTGGATTAGATAATAAATAAATAGTAATATTGATCTCATTTTACTCGGATTACTTTAAACAAATCCTCAAAAACTCCTACGATAACAACTGGAAATACATACGTCGATATCCGAGGAGTAAATACTCGCACACCACATACTATTTTATATTTCTTTCCACCTTCAATCGCACAAATTGCAGGAATTATGCAGCCCGTGAAGGTGTAATATCCGCTAAGAAGTATTCGGAAGAAAGATTAAGGGAAGCGTTAGTTAACGCTTGTATATAGAGAAGAAAACGCAGAAAGAAAAAAGTTGTAACCCTGAATGGATTCTCTAACTTGGCGTCGAAGTCAGCTTTTGCGCATACCGCAAGCTATAAATCGCAGCTGCAACTTGCGAAACGGAAACTCTGGCAAAGGCAGCGTCTACTCCTTCCCGCACGGAGGCTGTGGAAATCGGCAATAAGCCGCTATCATTTGCGTTCTGCTTGTTGGCTTTAGAATACCCTTCTCCGGAGTCTTTCGAGCAATAATTCCTCGTAAATAAGATCGCGCGAAACCGTGAATTCGATGGGAGGGGAAGGTGGGGGAGATACACCGAGGGATGGAACGAATATATAAAATTGAGCGGTCCAACCCTCTATACAGCCACTGAAAGAAGAGAATGGCGAGCTTAGAAGACAAATCTTTCGTTTCCGAGGTAAGTCGAATTAATTTTTGGCAATTTGGTGTTAGATTACTGTGGTGATAAAATTTTTGGTGCTCATGTCGTTTGTGGTCCATGCACCGTAGAAATATACTCGGTTGCCGCACATACATATATATGTCTTTGGAAGAGAAAACGTTTTTGTTTTTTACTGCTGTTTATGGCAACGTGTATCTGCATTATTGCTTGTTTATAGAAGTAAACAAAATTTCATTGGAATCCTATTGATTAAAATATAAATATAGAATTATTTTATATAATTTGAAACGAGTGTATTTGACACAAGTATTTTGAACCGTTTTTCGAGTAATCTCGAGATAAACTCGTATTACTTAGCGTAGAGCAAAAACTAGTCTATAATAGCATTTTAAAATGTGCCCATCCGCAAGTTTTACTGCCATATCTTGTTTTAAGTGACTCTTTAGTGCTAAAAACCCTATTTATTTTTCTGCTACTAAATAACATTTAATTTAAAGCTAAAATAATTTAGAGTACCTAATAAACGTATCTCTATTCTCTCTTTCATCTTTCGACCTTTACAAACTCCGTCGCGTTCGCCAATAAGGAATCGGGGAGAAGGTGACTACTAAATCTCCTAGGTTTCACACTTTTCGGAAAATAAACTCTAACTACAGTTAGAATGCATACGAGTTCGAATATTCAAGGTTGAATAGATCAAGGACTATGACCTTGAGTTTGAAATTAAGTCGAGAGTATCATATTGTCGAAATATTGGGGTAATAAACAGGTTTATTCAGCAAATGCTTCATCTCTAAGAACTCTTCAACTTCATCTCTAAAAAATTGTGTCCAAAAAGAACATCCAATGTGTATCTCATCCCTTAAATTATTGTCGACCGGAAACAACCTGTAGATCACAAACGACGTGAATAGCAAATCGGGTGCACTCCGATAATCATTTGTTAAAATGCAGGTTACAATTGATGAAAGAGAGTTTTCCGAGAGAATATTTTGAAGTGAAGAGAACTGAGGAAGGATAATAATTCCCCAACACAGAATGCTCCAGCGCGATCGTTTCTCTATCAAGGATTACACGTGACATTTGATATGAATGTGCACGTATTTACATGTGGTACCTAGCTCTGATAGTTACGTATGAACTATTATTAAATTGTTACTAGCCTAATCTCATAAGATTTAGATAAGATATTTTACGCACTCATGGCCTTCGAATATTAAAAGACCCTAATTACGTAGAAAAAATGCAAGTGTGTGCCTCGACACATGTATCTTCTTATGTGCTATTGTGCTAAAAAACGAGTTATTGTTGTGGATGCCTTTATATTGAAAATGAAAAAGAGTGCATAATTGATGAAGAGCTTCATTTATTTAATGCTAGGTAATAATTGTTAAGACAGATTCAGAATACATTCAGCCCCCGAGAACGGTAATTTCGAATCAGTGTGTGAGTTCGAAAAATTGTTTGAATTGCTGAAGAGAGATGTCTACATCTTTTGTAGATGCATAAAATGCACTTGAAAAGCTCAAGGTTCTCGAGATACTCAATAAGGTTAATCGATTTTTAAGACTAGTATTCTATGCTCGGAAGACCTGCAAAGTGATCCTGCGACATAAAAATAACTTCGGCACTTGAGGGACTTTCATACAGTACTCAGCTTTGTTTGTTTTCAATGTTATTATCATGGTTATCCACGACATTTGCCCTAATCATATTGATTATAACCGAGACCTAAACCGAAGAAAACTATTATTTGTGTCGGTGTGAAAACCGAACCCGAACCGAAAACCGTCATTTATTTCGTTCCGATTTCTGTTTCTGAACAATGCCATCTTACTTGAAATGGAGTAAATCTTTCCTAATATTTATAAGGGAAACTTGCGATGCCTCATTATGAATTTTATTTAATCTTAAATTTTAATCATTATTTCTTTAATATCAATCGTTTTATACCGAAGTTTAATATATGCTAATTTAACAGGATTACTTAGCTACGTATAATCAAGAAAACGTTAAAACAATAATAAATAAATACGAAAATTATTTTTTTATTGGATCGGAGAGAAAACGAAAAATATTTCGGTTCGATGCTCTGATCGGTAAATACAGGTCCAGTAGCTCAAAACTGCCAGAAAGCGAAAAAGATCAATTATTAATTAAACTAGCGAAAGAAACACAATAATATCTAGCTTGATTGTAATTATAGTATAATATACTGAATTACTGTGTATAATAAGAAGAATATATTTCTGTGCTCAAGGAACATCCCTCTGTGACTCTCCGCAATTTGGCAAAGAAATGGGGAGTGGACGTCCAGAGCGATGAATTTGTCAAGAAAATGGATAATCAAGATCCATTAAAAGACTTTCGAGCCAAGTTCTGCTACCCGAAAATGAAGGATTTGCCATACAGTAAGTTAAAGCTTTGAAGTTTGCGCCCTGTGATCATTTCACGCTTTAACAAATAAAGATGTCTCGCTAGAATACTAGCATAACAGCCTGTGCAAGGGGTCGGAAAAAATCGCGGTTCGCTAACCACAAGTGACACTTTGGGTAGGCACGTGGGTAGAAAATAGCTCAAGAATAAATAGTAGTATGTATGTGTGTGCACACAGAATTGTATATACATAAATGTATGTTTTTTGCAATTTAAAATTTCCTATCTATTTAAAATTAATTAAATTATTTAAATTAATTAAATTGTAGGGATAGTCCTATAAATCTTTTTCTATCAAAATACATCTGGTGAAAACTGATAATTTTTAAATTGAATTTTAGCTCCCAGTTTTCAAATGTTTTCATGCCACCTTCCTTATGCCATAAATTTTAAGTGGCACATAATTTAAATAATTTAAGTAATTAGTTAATGTTAGTTATTTTAAGAAATTAGTTAGTGTCCATTGTAGTGATTAAATCGGATGTTAATATCCTACTACACGTTATTTCAGAGATGAGAACCATATCGCTTTCCTTCACTCCTTAAAACGATATTGAATATTTAATATTTCGTTTCATTTATCATACAAATTGAAAATAAAATAAAAGAGATTCAAATTACGTGGTAATCCTCTATATACTATTTCTAAACATCCATTTTCGGTGACCGGGGCGTTTCGCCCTTCACACTCCGTCAAATTATATGAATGACTGACCATTTAAAGGAGAATATTTCCTGATTTCTTTAAAAACTAGTTCGATAGATGAAAAATGCACCATTTGCTAAAACTTGAAATTTTAATTTTCGTTACTGGATGTGCAAATATAGGCGTTCTTTGAAGGTTACCGAAAAATTAGAGTCGCACGCCTAGGTTAAAAGCGAATCTTTCTCATTACGTGATAGTGTTTTGCTATCTAACGGTTGAGGATCTACTATCGCGTGAAGTGTTATAAAACTGCTAGACTGGATAGGCAGAAGGTTAATAAGGAAAATATACATTCGTCAGAAAAGAGTATTTAAGGAGGTGGAAACCGACGTGAAAGTGAGAATTAGGAAGATGTGTTTTCTTTCACCATTCTTATTCAACTTGTTTGCATAAAACTACTGATAAAAGCACTGGCAAGATAAAAATTGGATGAAGGAGAATAAAATCCATCAAATACACGGATATCCAAGCGATAATAGCACAGAATGAAGAACTTCAGGATATGATGAAAAGAATTTTCCGATTTTTAATCTAATGATTTTTTCTCACGTGAGTCATATTTGCAATATTTTATACTTTTAAGTAATAACTCGATCGCTCGTAAGTAATAACACGGTCATTTAATATTACATCATTTTAGAATAAATTATCAATGATTACTTCAATTCATTATCGTCCGTGATCATTTATCATTGTCACTTTGGAAGAAGGTAATTAGCCCGAACAGCAGTATGTATATAACTAATTATCTTTTTCATTATAAAATCACTAACTTTCATGTGAGTTTGATTTTATACCATTTGCAATCCTTCTGAACCTTGATCATTTATTTACGCAGCCATGAGGTAAACAAGAAAAATTCAGTAATTGCCACTTCTTAATCAGCGAAAAAAAGAAAATTATGGAACTAACGCGTGATCTCTTTCCAAAAGCTGACTTAAAACAAGTCGATCCCGATGATGACTGCATCTACCTGAATGGAAACTCACTGGGACTGAAACCAAAATCAGCAGATGCCAAAATGTTAGAAGCCTTGAACGCATGGGGAACACTGTGAGTATATTTTATAAGCATAGAAAAAACTTCATTAAAAGTGTATTATGAATCAATCACGGGTTAAAAAGCCAAAGATTGGTTTCTTGATTCTCTCCATGTCACCTTCTTCTAACTGTTCATCCCATCACCATCAAAAACCTTAATGACAATCATAACCGTGATGTATGACATGCTTCCCATAGTCTAACCAATTTCTTCTTTTGTAAGTTTTCTCCTCTGTCAATTTTTGCAATACTATCTACGGGAGATTATCATGTCTTACTGGGTGCTCGATTAAGTTTACCTTTCTTTTTATCTGTGTTTTCCATGGGATTCTCTCTTGGTTTACCTGTCAAAGAATTTCCTCATTAGTTGCCTTGTCCTTCTATTTTATTTTCATCACTCTTCTATAGCATCACCTTATCACTGCTTCTAATCTTCTCTAAGCCGTTGTTTCGCAGTCATACTAAATGACACTCAACATATAGATTTTTATAAAACTGTGATATTAGCAATTGTTTTCCAGATAGATACTCCTTTCTATAGCCATTTTATATGCTATCTTTTCTTGCTACTTCTACAGCTGGTTATCTTGCTACTTTTGAATTCTTCGGACCGTGTCTATTCACAGCATTAACTGAAACTTTTTGTCGGTGTTTCGGATACAGACCATCCTTTTTGCTCCGATTTCATTTATTTTCAGTTAGTTCTGTCTCAAGAACTCCTTCATACTAGACATAATTTTTGTAACGTTATACCCCTTATTTAGCGATTGTAAAGATTTCCTCCGCAAATCGTGGTATGTTGTTTCCCCTTGTACACACAAAACTACAAGCCTCGTTTTGCCATTACCTTCCCTTCATTTATTTTCTACTCAGAGTATACATTGAAGTTCAGTTGCGACAATAACACACATGTATCTGTAACTTAAAAGTGTTTTTAACCGCAGGATACGCTTAACGTGGTAAATGAAATGACAATGGATGAGACATTAACCTTTCACTGTCGAAAAAAGTAAAAAAAGAACTAAGAATCAAAACTTTGATAGCCTAAAATCTTTAATCCGTCTAAAGCAACCCGTAAAAATTATCCATGATAAAGAAACGCGAGAGATATCCGAAGAAATCTTGAGATGTAGAAGTTATTTTGAAGTCGAGAAACATGAACTTAACAAGGAACACATCGAAGCGTAATAAAATTTTGGAGATTTACAACTGCCTACGTAAGTTGATGAAGGTTGATCTGATAAAAAAGCAAGAAAATTTGACACCTGAATAACTATTTTTTTAATAGGAAGAATCATTGACTGTGGCAGCAGAAGGAGAGAAAAGTGAAACTAATTCAGAGGTAAAGATGGGAGGCTAAATGCAAAGGAAAAAGAATGTTTCACACAAAATTATGTATTAGAAGATAGGAGAAAGCCCCCAAATTAATGCTTCAGGAAGAATATTTCTGCTCCTACGAAACTACCACAATTTCAAGGCGAGGTTCACATATGTGCATACCTTGACACTGTGGGTCCCCATTGCTTTACGCGGGATCTTTCCTTCCTTTCGTCTTCTACCCAAAACCTACATATCAAACTTCGCGGCAAACCAAACGTTTGTCAGTGTCAGTATCGATTCAAATTTAAAAAAAGAAAACCAAGAAAACAGATGAATAATAAAATAATTTAATTCTATCGTAACGCGAAGGCCTATTCTAATTAACTATCTTAAAGGATGATTAGTTTTATTGCATTATGTGACAGTTTTTTCTTCGTATTTTTAGGATTAACTATTTATTTTATTTTTATTTGAAACTCATAAGGTGTTTAGGCGGTGAGGGATGCAGTGATGAAAGAATGAGTATTCGAGATGAATCTTTCAATAGGTTTTTGTTTTAAATTCGAGTTTTTCTGTCAGTTCTTTTTACTTTATTGATCCTAATTGTGTTTAAATGTATTTTTGCTACCCATAATAAAAGAAATCTCTCAAATCTCAATACTATCAACCCCTTATCCTTGAATTCTTGATAGTAAGTTATGAGACTTTTTCTAGGGAGGGATTTTATAGGACTTCCCGTTTGGGCTTCAAACAATTTCGCTCTAATTTAGAAATAACGCTCGGTTTCTCTCCATTAGCAGCCGTCGAACCGGTATAAACAATCTTTTCTTCTTCTGTCTGATAAAATAATCTATGTACGAGGTTTATATCATGTGTTTTACAATATACGTTATGCCAATTTTATGGAATGAGTCATGGTGAGAAGCGTGAGAGGATGGGTTATTTCGGTCAAAAGTCCCAAAAATTAAACGTAATGTGACAGGATTCAGCAGTTCTTTATCTTTTACATTGCTGTTTTAAGTTATGCCTTAATTCCCTTCCAACGATGGAGTTTTTGCTTCAAGCGAAGAATACTTAGGCAGTTTTGTAAACGTTTTGCAACAGGAGGTGAAGCCTCTACAGCTCAATTGCTATGGTAATCTCTGCCGTAAATGTCAACGAGGAAAAACCAGCCATGTTTTCGAAACGACCATTAATGTTTAAACAAGACTTTTACGGCATTACATGATAGTCATATTCCCATATTCATGATACTGATGACATCTTAGTTGAATGACAATTACGAAGTACATCAAATATTTTCACCCAGGACTTGTAAACATGCAAAGAGAGGAAAGTTAATTTTTATTTTTTCACGCATAGGTGTAATGCAAGATTTAGGCCAGGAATAATAAAATAACTTATATTAACACTTCACTATCTATCTGCAATGAGAGGCATAAAATATAGTCCATAAAGTAATATTCCCAATAATGATTTTTTTCTCTATGCCTAATGATATTTGAGATTTTATCCACATTAAATATGAAAAGTGGATCCAAATGATAAAAATACTTTTAGAAATAATTTATTAAACTTGTTATCTGTCTTTCAAAGCACCTTTATGCTTACAACTTTTAAATTTTCTCAATTTTGCTCCTTTTTTGTCATAGGTTCAATGCATCCGATTTTCATTCACCTGCGATGATTAGGATTAGATCCCCTATTTGAGCTACTCTAATTTGACCAATACCTAGTTTAGCCTACATCCAGTAGAGCAATGCGTTTATTTCTATACTTCAGATTATACTTTTTTCATGGAATGAACACATAGACAGAATGGATGAGGAAAGGATAGTGAAAATCGCAAGAGATAAAGTTCCAAAAGGGAAAAGAAGTGTGGGGCGACCAAGAAAAAGATGGAGGGATGAGTTGGATATGGGATGAAGGATTGGGGCGTGGTACTGAAGGAAACAGGCATAAGCCTAGAAGGAAAGAAGGAAGAAGAAGATGATTATACTTCAATTTTTTGCTGTATTCAAAGAGATATAATGTTTGAATCAATTGAGTGTTGCAATAACCCTGTTTAACAGAGTTAAATTCTGAAGTCAAAACTTGATTCCACAATGGGATCATCAATATGGTTTTACCATTTTATAAATATGATTTTTGTTTTATTGTGAGGTCCATAAAGCAACATCAGTTTTCAATATAATGAGGAGTTGGAGAAATTAGATTTTATGTCAAATTAACCGTGATGATATCAAACTTGGTTGGTCAAATGAAGCATTGAGAAACTAAGTCAATGTAAATTGAGATAACCACATACAAGATGAGTAATGCATTGACCTATGGTATGCTCATTTTCCAGAGGTGGTCATTCACATTTTCACGGAGCCTTTCCTGCAGCCTTTTGTGATACTTATGGAGTAGATACCACAGCAAAGCTTGTAGGGGCCAAACCCACTGAGGTGGCAATTCTCAATTCACTCACTGTAAATCTTCACCTAATGTTCAGTGCCTTTTACCGTCCAAAAGGACCTGGAGTTGGTCGATATAAAATTCTCATAGAAGAAAACACTTTTCCATCAGATAGGGTGAGTAATCCCTCAACCACATCACTGATAATGATCATTTCTTAAATTTGCTTTAATTGAAAATGCATTTTAGTCTCACATCAACAAAAGAAAACTTAGGTATTGCAAAAATTATCAATAGGGAAGAATCTCTAAAAAAGTTAACAAAGTTACAGTATGTTTTGCAATGATATATAAAAATAAAATTTGATGTAACAATGGAATTCATTTTTCCATTATCCTTAATGGAAGAATGTTTTAATGTTCACAAATGCAGCCTCAAATTTAGCAGTGGAACGGGGATAAATTTTTAGAGCAGCGAAGTGTACTCTTAACTAGATATTTGTCATTTAAAAATTTCTCATTACATTATATTACAGTATGCAGTTGTTTCTCAGCTCCAGATCCATGACCAAGATGTTGATGATGCTCTAATTATCGTAAAAACAAGAAAAGATCGAGAAGATTACATTTACACAGAGGATGTCATTAAAGAAATACAAGAACATGGCAAAGAAATTGCAGTCATTTTGTTAATGGGGGTCCACTACTACACAGGTAAAACTCATTCACAATATTTATACAGATGAAAGTGAAGTTATTCCAGGAAACAAATTATTTAGCCTAGAGAAAGAATGAAATTCATGAAGTTATTAGTTTTCTTTATAGCTTCACAATTTCATTAATTAAATCAGATGGGGGAACCTGTAAACTTCAAGCTACGTGGCTTATTTTGACATCTGTTATAGCCATTTATTTACTTCCTGAAACAAATACTACTATTCAAATATTCTCTGATTCAAGTATTTCTAATATCACCAATATAGATGCCAAATGAAAAATAAATTGGAAAACATTCTTTTTCACTTTACGCAGTAAGTTTGATCATGATTAGTTAAAATTTCAATGTCTAAACTTTTGAACATAGGCAACACATAAGATTAGAGTGGCTTGACCATTTTAAATATGACTTTCCTTACAAGACCCTTCACTGAATGTGGCCTTCTGATGAAAAAAGATTTCCTGCCCCTAAACTAGACATTTGTTTCCTAGCTCTTATCATCTCCTTTCAATCCTTCTCATATTTCATTTCAAGACATTATTTTGGCAAAGATCTAATTGCACAACTACCATTAGTAGCACATTTATGAATTATTATATTATATCCTTAAAAGGTATACATATGTGGATTATTAGTAATATACTAACTGGATTTTATCCACAGATGCAATTAATTGTATCTATGTTTATCATTCATAATTTTATCAAACTGTTGTAATTGTTTTTTAATTTATTTTATTTGTAATTGATTATCATTTGCATTGCACTGAATTTGAATCTATGTGATTGTCTTTTCTTCCAACCTTTCATTATGCTTTCTCATTTATTAATATTTTCTAAATAAGGTCAATGTTTGTCAGGTGAGCTAATGGCCATTATACATCATGTTTGAGAAAAGTAAAAGTTATATACTCAGTTGTGAAATTCAAAAGTTATTTCATTTGTAAACAACTCTTGGTTTTACTCTAAATTAAATTTAAAAGTTTCCTCGGATTATGAAATGAGAAGAATTTTGGGAAATCAATAGGTGCTTCACCACAACTTAATGACTTCAAACTGATAAAGTTCATCTTACAAATTTCTCACTTAGGACAGTTAATGAACATTGAAGCTATAACTAAGGCTGCCCATAATGAAGGTTGCATCATTGGCTGGGATTTGGCTCATGCCATTGGAAATGTTGAGCTTAAAATGCATGACTGGGGAGCAGATTTTGGTATTTGGTGCACCTATAAAGTGAGTTTTACATTGTGATTCTAAAATTATGAAACCATCTATCAATGGGAATAACAGAGGGAAGTGACATGAATCATTAAATTTTCCATTCATTAAAATTAATAGAAATACCAAAAAAGATGTATTTTGATTTTCTTATAACAATGATTGCTTGATTTTCATAATTTCCAAGTTTATGGTCATATATAATTAAAGAAAATTATTCTTAATCAATGTATTAGAAATTTTTGAGACTTGGTACTTATTAATTTTTAAATTTAAGTTTATAATGACCAACAACTTTGCAGAACCTGATTCAAGGTAAATAATAGTCTAAATCTCACTGTCTTCCTTGAATTGAAGTTCTTTTCCCTGCAAAACTAATGTTAATCACTCTAACTTAAAGGACCAAATTTTTGATTCTCCAAAGAATTACAAAAAAGAAGAACTAGAAAATCGGGTTTAAGAAATAAGGAATTATGAATTAACAAACACTTACATAATATATCAAGCCAGAAAATCATTTTTCATGGTTAGCATATAAGAGTATGTCTTTAAGCAAAAAGATTGTCTCTCACATAAATAATTTACAATTAAACTAAGCTTCCATTAATTGATTGGGGAATGAGAACAGAAATATTGATAAAGTTTGGGCCAATTTACCTTTTATTGTTAATATTAAATTTGACAAAGCAGAAGTTCTGTTCCTAAGAAATTTCACTCTTTTATGAGCAATAATTATAATACAATGTATATTGGGCAAACTAGAATAGATTTTCTGACACATTTAGGTTTACGTCATTACTATTATTATATTCTCCACCTGAATAAAGCATAATTTTTCAACAACCGTGTTAACTATCTGTATAATCAATTATTGTGGAAAATGTTGTAGAAAAATTAGTGCTAAACCAATGAGGAACAATTGGAAATGTATATAAGACATAGATATTAATGGAATGTTTATTATGGATAAACTAGGGGAAATACCATTCATTGCCTATAAATAAATATAACCCTTAATTGGTCAGGCAAAATTGGTAGAATTTTTCCAAGATTAAATCCATTATCTGAAATTCTAGCATGCAGAATAAAACTTTTTAGTCTGGTATACTTGTTGAGAATTAGTAAACTTAAGTTACTTAATGTAGAATTTTTGTGAATTCTTTTTATAGGCATTTGGCTAACCCTTCTACCTTAATCGACTTCTCACGAATGGAGTTAATACTACCTAGATTTCTTTGAGTAGGTGGTAGCAGCATCATGAATCCTTATCACAAGCGGTTTAAACTGACTCATTATGGTTATTTTCTATAATTTACACTACTGAAAACTGCAAACCAAAGTGGGTGTGTTTGAAGGCCAGTATGAAAAAAATTCTTTCATGGCATAATTAACAGTCAGATAATAAAAAATAATCAACATGAGTATAGAAGAACTATATATTGGATAAGAGGTTCAAAAAACTCCCCAATTTCCAAATATGAAATATTAGTGGATTCCAATTCCAGCTGCTTGTAGAGAAATCTTAGACAGCACCATACGTCAACCGCAGCTATTAGGGGTTAGCTACATCTAATGTATGCAATAAATTATGTCTCTAGAATTATTCTCTCTAGCCATATTAATACTAGGTAATTTTTCCAGTATCTGAATTCTGGTGCAGGTGGAATAGGAGGTTTGTTTGTTCATTCTCGGCATTTGGATACAGGATCAGGAGAAGTGAAAGCCCTACATGGATGGTGGAGCAATAAAGCTGAAACAAGATTCAAAATGCTTCATAATCTTGATCCAGATGTAGGAGCATCTTCCTTTAGAATATCCTGTCCATCTCCTTGGAATGCTATCCTTAACATTGCTAGTCTAGAGGTAAAAAAATATTCTTTGCTGTAGAATTTAATTTTTTCCAAAAATCATTTTCTGCAATTCAGAAAAATGAAAATAAATTCAATAAGTAATAAATTAAATAAAAAAATGATTTAATAAATCTCATGTTTCAGATTTTTGAAGAAGCAACTCAGAAAAGAATCCTAGAGAAGCAAAGGCTACTGACAGGTTACATGGAATTGCTATTGACAAAAGAATTAAAGTCTTTTGGTGTAGGTATTATTACACCACATAATCTTAAGGAGCGAGGCTGTCAGCTGAGCATTAGAATTCCACCAAATACACTGGAAACAGCAGCAAAACATCTTCATTCTTTTGGTGTTGTGGTAAGCTGATAGTGAATGTATTCTTGTTTCATTTAGCAGAAGAATGAACTCAACCAATGACAAACTCTTTTCCTTAAATCACTCATTTCATTTTCTTTTTATTTCAGTTTGATGTCCGTTACCCTAACGTTATAAGAGTAGCACCAGTGCCATTGTATAACTCTTATTCCGATGTCCAAAAATTTGTTAAAGCTATGTCTTCAGTTCTCTCGAAAATTTCTACATCAAGTTGATCTTTACTTAATTCATTTCTCAATAAAAGTGATTTGCTTTCATGATGGGACCCATCCAGTTAGAACTGGCACAAAAATCTCTATTCAGATAATCAAAGAAGGCAGAAAGCTGAGTGCTGATCATTTCAGATTTTACCATGGTTTTTTCATGAACCAAACTGCAAGTATTTCTAAAAGTTTTCTATCATAAATTTCTTCTGTATATAACATGACCATTTAATAAATATTGTTTCTATGATACAATGAGTTGTAAATTAAATACAAAAGAAATGTTAGTGATTAAAAATAATTTTCCATTTGAAATTGTTAATGATTCCCTTTCAAGATAGTGGTGGATCTCCAATCTAAAATGAAATTTTCTAATATTTTGTAAAGTATGAAAAATAAATATTTCATGTAATCTAAGGCCAAAACCCAATAATCCTTTTATTTTATGATTATTAAGGCTAGATGATTAACTTTTATGAACCCTTCACCTCATTACCAAGTTTACATAATGATGAACAAAATGAGATACTGAGTGCAATGTATAGAAAGAATGCTATATACTGGAAAAGATGCAAGTATATATCTCCTAAAAGAGGGGTTTGTTTTCAATGTATAATGCCACTGAAAACCAATGCAAAAGTACATATATACTCCAAGTAGTAAAAATTGGCAAGGCAGAGACATCAATAAAGGAGAAAACAGAACTTCATACTGAAGAAAACGAAAACACCAGTCAGCTGACATCCACTCAGTAATACACTTTTTACACGGAAAGATTGTGCAAGCAGCTGAAATTTACCATCAAACTGTGAATTGTATGGGTAATAGTAGATCATGATAATTAAGGAATCAATGAAGCAATATGATAATGACCATCTCTGGTAAAAGAGAAATAGGTCCATGTTACAAAATGTTTGTTTCTCTTGCATGACTGAGCTTCAATGATGATGATGAGATAAAATGAACTGACATCTTTTAGACATAACTAAAGATAGCTTTATTCTTTCACATCTCATTATGATGAGTGTCTCAAATGGTAAGACAATCATGTTTACATACTGCCTAAGGCTTGTCTGTTAAGTGTTTTATTCTATGAATTTCCTCTATTTTGCATTTCATCCATTTGGTCTTTTTTATTAACTGATGGATGGAACTTACTTTCCATATAGCTCTTACAGTATTGGTTTCCTCAATCTACCTTAATATTATAAGATTATTCATTGATCTATATCAACAGCTGATGGATGGAGTCAGTCAAATGTGTTAAAAATCTCAAGGCACTCAGATATAATAAAGAATAAATCATAAGCTGAATATTTTTGCTGGAACTACTTTTCACGGTTTAATAATAAAAAGACTAGACATTTACTATTCTGAGCAACTCTGAGATGAATTAAGATTAATCCCTCGCATCAAATGTTTGTATTGATAAAAAGCTGACTTAATAGGTTTAAACAAAAATAGCATAGATAGTGCAATCCAGGACAGGATTGCACCAGTTTTTGAGTCTAGAAAATACTACACAAAAATACTAATTTGTTCTAGTTTTGTCATATTATTGCTACCAAAGTTTAAGTAACCTTATCCTTACCGTAAATTTGTCGAGCACACCATATTGAAGAAACATCTGTTTTTTTATGTGACAAAAGTGGGCCCTAGTTCCCAAAGTGGGCAATACCATCACATATTGGCAATGATTAGACAGAGGTGGATTAAGAGAAGGAAGATGGGTGTGGAGGCTGGACCTTTACCATAAGCAAGAGTTTGGGTCATAAGCAAGGTTTTGGCCACAATCTAGGAGCATTGGGTATAAGTTCATGGAACAACTAGGACAGTAGCTTGAAAAAGTCTGGGAACCACTGCTTATGTGTCAGTATCTAGAGAAAATTCTCTTCCATAACAGTAACCCATGTGCCTTAATTTAAAACTAAAGCTTTAACTAAAAAAAATATCCATATACCATTTTTTTAATGAGATAGAAAATAGGGATGAAAGAAAAACAAAAGAAACTACCCAAAGCAGCTACAAATGGGCAAAATGAATCTTAAATGTCATCCTTCCTTCACTTGTAAGACTTTAAACATTTTAGCATAAATTTTTGTCTGAACCAATGTATTTACTACTTGTAGTTGAGTTACAACATAATGAGTGAAAGCCAAGTTTATCTATGCTATTGGACTATTAAGACTTAGTTTTCCATTTCTGTTCAATGTTAGACATATTTCATGAATTGAGTTAGCTCTAAAAACTACATTGATAATGTTAAAGTGTAAACAAGAAACATCAATTGAATTCAGATATCAAGGCACACCTTACCATTCAAAGATATAATGTTAAAGGCATGTGGAAACCATGAGGAAACCTTAACTTATGGGTTTATCATTTTAAACATAAATGATACAAACTACACTATTAACTGTATATTAAGCAAAAATTTGCTCTATTAGTTTTTATTTTTGTAAAATCTTTCAACAATTACAATGAGCATGAAATAAAAGGTAGGATCTCTGTGTGATTCATTAGTGGAAATGTGAAAGACATTCTAGAATTCTTGGTATCAAAATAGAAATGTTGAGGCAGTTAGATGAAAAACACAGAGGAGATTCTAACTATGAGTTATTCAGTAATATGCTGATATTAATACAACAACTTCATCTTTGTCATACCATAGAGTTAATTTTTCTCCCTCATGTATAAAAACAAACAATGTTTCACCTTACCATCAAAGCAATGCTATCCAAATTTTAAAGCTTCAAATATTTTGGCATACATGTCTTCCAAAATTATAAAAAGTAAAAGTTCATCATTGCATCCATTTAGAAAGGTAGTGTAAACATTTTAAGGGTGAAGATGGTGCTCAAAATTATTTAACATTTATAGAGAGAATGCCTGACCAAAAACTTATATACAAACTGAAGTATTTAGACTCATTGAGTTCTAGTGACCTAAGGATGCACCTGACATAATGTGAGCCTGCACACTGGGGCACATCCTAAGAGCACGAGCAATCTACTTATTCTTCCAGATCATGCTCAAATGCCATAAAAGATATTTAAAATAACAATAGAAAGGTTTATCATGAGTCATCTTCAGAGCTGAAAATCTTTCTATAGAAAAATTTACAAGCAGTGCTTTCATGGTATCCCTTACATGGCATTTGAATTCTAAAACCACATCCAACAGCAAAATATATTTCAAATTTGATTCTAATTTTGTGTACGATGAAACATACACATAATTTAATCAAGAATTGTATTCATATAGAAGCTCGAAGAATAAATTCATTGTTTAGAGTTTAATAAATTAGAGTATTTAAGTATTCAGGTACTTTAGCTGTCACAACAGCTTATTATGTTATGATTTCTACCATAACCATCAATTTGCTTCCTCTTCATTGTTTATTGGTTGCAAATCCTCCCTGGAGTGCTTGAGTTGAGTAAAGCCAACAATGCTGTTACAAAAATAAAAAGAGAATAAGTGAATCAACACAAACTATAATCCATTATATATGAAGTTTCATAGAAAAATTTAAATATGCTGATATTTAATTCAAATATCGGAAGTGAATAGCTTGGGGTACTAAATGTATGGAATTTACTGAGCAAGTATATGAAATAAACAAAAGAATATTTCATTTCACCACAGAATCTTATCATATAACTTTTATAATGAAATATCAGCTGAATACTATTTACAGTTATGAATTTAAACAGAGTTGATTCCCAGCTTACCTAATTAAAGTAAAATCCAAGAAAAATATTGCAGCAGATAGGAGATATATGGCCCCAGAAAAATAATTGAGTGTGCTTTCAAACAGAAGTGAATATAGAGGCGATGCAGCCAATGGAGTTAAAGCCTCTAATGATGCTGTAAGCGAGAAGACCTTCCCTATAAAGAAATACACAGAAATTTCACTCTCAGGCTCAAGCATTGTAAATGATAGAACAATTAGCATATTTGCCAGCATCAGGTCACATAAGACATACACCCTTTTCTATACTTTCTACTCATAATGCTCAAATGCCACCTCTCTAAGGGTGGCATCTAGTGCAGCTCACGTTAGGCCAGCAAACCCTTGGCTTACAATACAGAAAATTAATATAAACCAGATGTTTTAAACAGACTAAAATTTCTACTATATAATATGGTTTTGATTACTAGAGTGTAAGATGCATCCTATTATTTTGGGTTATTTAAGGGGAAAAAGTGCATCCTATCAATAAATAAGTACTCTAGGACACTTCCTTCCAGCAATTACAGAAAATGCACTTAATACGTAGATTAATTAATAAAAGCTGAAGGTGATAACAAAATGAAAGACACTAAAACTATTTTAATGTTTCATCCTTATTAAATAATGACTCAAAATTTTGTTCGATATATTGGTTATACAATAAGAGCACTCAATAAATCATTGAGTATTTGTCAAAAAGTGAAATCTTAGATATCATGTGGTTACTGACCAAATGATAACTGATTAAAAACTCATTCAGTAATTCCAGCTGTGGCCAACATGTCAATTCCTTTTTATTGTCCAACAAGAGATATCATGCATCAACAAAAGATGAGAGGCAAAAAAATTGAAAACTCAAAGGATGAATAACTGAGATTACTGACTTTAACTTAAATATTCACTTACTTTAACAAGGCAGGACAAATTTTATGTTTTTGGCTAAAAATGTAGAAAAAGTAGTTTCTTAACACTGACTTATTAAAAGCTTTATCCATGTTTTTACTTTCAAATGTTTGAGTTTCAATCATACATTTCATTACATAGTTATTTCATACAATATATTTCAGTTTCTGTTGATTCATTTTTCATTTGCATAATATTTCTTTTATGAAAATGCAATATTATACTATAAAGAGAGCTATCATGAGGCAAAATATTTTAATGGCCAACCTCACTCAGAGTTTGAGTCACAACAAAAAAAAGACTTAGAAGCATAAAAGTAGAACTAAGATACAGATAACATAATGAGGACCATAAATTTTTTTAAACAAACATCAATTTATCTTACCTAAATCCTCTTGTGGAACACTTTTGGACAGTATAGAGCGTGCTATTGGAGAAGATGCTCCACCAAATACTGATAAGACGCTGCCTATGAAAAATATGAGAGAAAATAATTTCAGATAAAGAAATATCAATAAAATGTTTTGATCACAACAGATAAAGTTTGATAACCCTACTGTATAGTCATCAAAAGTCAATAGCCTCAAAACCATTGTTTAAATTCAAAATTTTTGTGAAATAAATCAATGCCAAAATTAAAAGACAAATGAACTCAATGCTTAAATATGAATGTGGTAGATTAAATTGAATTTAAACCATGTGATAAAAAGAGAATACAGAATCCTTAGTACAGCAAATTTATCAGATGACAAGCATGACTACAAAGACATTAGTAATTATGATGAGTACCAATGCTCTATTTAAAGCTGATGTGAAAGGAATATAGTATTTTATCTAAACTAAAGTCCACGTTATCTAAATCAAGATGTAGCTGGATTCCAAATTCAGTCAAATTATTTCATGGCAAACTTATATTCATTAATTCTTTCAGAAGGTGGTAAAACTTTGGCAGCTGTTTTCCCTTCTCATAAAATAATTGATTCCATTCTCCTTAAACATTCTATAGCTGACAATATTGATAAAAGGCTTAATTTTTCTTGAACATAAATCTGCACACCCGAATTCCAATTACTTTGAGTTTCTTCTAAAAATATTTGCTGACCAATTTTTAAACTTTCACCCACATGGGTGAAAGTTTAAAAATTTATATCTTTATGATCTTTTAATTGTGAATACTATAAGGTTTTCACACAGTTCATTCTCCTACTCAATATATTAAATTACAAATTCAAAGATTTTATACCTAGATAACATAGCTATTTTTGCAGGAAATTCTTTTTTAGTATTCTTACCGGTACATTTTTGCATCAATAGACTCAATGAAAAAAATTGCTCCTTCCATAGAATAACAGGAAAGAAATGAGATAGAGCAATTCCTTAGATGCTAAAGCTTTATCAGTGAAATTATTGGAATGAAAAAATATAATCAATTATTACAGACAGTAATAACATAAATTAGGTTCATGTAGAAAGAATATCATTCTAAAGAAGGCAATGATAAGTCTTCCTATCTTCCTAGACATAAAAATAGATTTAGGTATAATGTCTTTATATTTGGTTTTTTATAGAGATCCTAATGGGCCTAACCTCGCCAAATAAAGAGTTTTTATTAATATTATTATATTTGTTGAAAATCAGTTCAACATTGACAAGATGCTTACATAAAAATTTTCTTAACAAATTCTTTCATCACCACCAGTGTAATCTGTTCTTTGTGTGATTGCAATCAGAAAAAATACAAAAATCTTACTACTTACTGAAATATATCATCCATGGATGATAAGAAAAAGCTTTTACACAAGACGAAATAACTTTGGTGAAGAAGATGAAAGCTGCAAAAGGTGCATCTGGTACCTTCAGTTTGTGACTGAGAACCACTACACCGAAAACAGTTCCTGAGGAGAATGAGAGAAAGTATGAAAATATAAAATTATTAATCCTAAATGTAGCTTCAGAGTTTCATTTCCATTTCATTCTATTTAAAGGTCACTTATATAAGTTATCAGGATATATTATGAAATTACATTTATATTTACAGAAACGTTGCTGTATACTGAATTTCTATGTAAAACTCCTACTTTCAGTAATTCTTCCTTAAAAGTTTTGAAAAATTCATCTTAAACAATTTTAAAATAAAAATTACTAGTAATTTGATTCCAGTAACAGTTCAAAACCGCAGACAACTTTTTTCAGTAAATCTACATCATATTCAAATCATCTAATTTACATTTAAACAGATTTGTGAGCATAAACCAACAATTTAATAACTTTAAATTGATATCTAAACACAAAGAAGGTGCTTACTTACCAAATATCACAATTATAATAGATATACTCAGGAAAAGATTATATTCCTTTATAGTCCACTGAAAATTTTCTCTCGTAAACATGAAGGTAAGGCTTGATTCTCCTAATGTAAAATATATTGAAATAAAATTTTAGACTTATAAAAACATAAAAAATGCTATAAAAATCTCAGTACATATTGTTTTGGTTATAAGGATATATATCTAAAATAAATTTATTTAGCTAAAAGAAGAACAGATGTAAAAGAGTTGAAAATTTAATACAGAGCATTCAAATGACCTATGCAGATATACTATTGGTTAATTATTTTGAAGAAGACTGTGAGGGGGAGCATAAATGTTTAAAAATTACAACCTTAATATTTTTAATTCATATTTTTCTAATACAAGGAATATTTGTCTGAATCTTCTTAGCTTTTACAATATTATCATTAATGCAATCACTAACCAAGTTACAATTACAAAAAATTACTATTTTTTAGTTCTTCCCAAGAAATTAAAATATAAAGAAATAGAAAATAAATTTGCATACCCTCAAAGGTGATGATACTTGTCGCTAGAGCAAGTGTGGATAGTAATACACACAAACGTTTTCCTTTTGGTCTTTCTTTGAATACTGTAACAAACATCTCCTTTGCTAGCCCAACGTTAAAGAAATTGCCTAGAAATTTAAAGAATGCTTTGTTAAAAATCTAGAAAAATATAACTTAGACGAACAAAACAACATAAATAAAATGCAATAAATATGTGGAAACGTTTCCCAGTTTTCCCATCTTCACAATCCCACACTTCATTGCCTCACTGGGACAGATACGATATATAATGGTAAATAAGGATAAATCATGAGGCTTCGATATTTCGTTTTCGGATTATCGGTATGGAGATCAAGATTTTTAAAATGAAAAAATTGAAGCATCCCAAAAGTGGCCAAAATAAACCGTCAATTCTTTAACGGTGGCTTAGAATAGAATAACATATGACGGGCATGTCCAACAGGTCGATTGTCAGGAGACCTTTGGTCGATCGCGACAGGTAATCGAAAAATTCTTATCTTCCGAATAAATTTTTATTTATAATATTATACTAATTATTATTATAAAAATATTATTTTTATTATTAATATGCATCTATACTCAATTAAATAGACTATGGAGTTCTAAAGCTTTGCTAAAATGCAAAATAAATCTCGAATATGCGAAAATAAGTCTCTTAATAATTTTTGTTTCGACAAACGCCAAATTTTGTTTCTTTTAGGCGGTTGTGATCAAGATGTGAGTATCAAAGTCGCAACAGGAGATAAACCACCCTGATAGAAAATCTCGAAAACATGAATTAAATTTAAAAGGAGTAACATTCAAAAATACAAAATCCGAATCAAGACTTGTCGATTGTTCATGTAATATAATACGCGGTCCAAGATTTATTTCGCTATTCATCATTTAATTTTCTGCAAAAGCATGTTAATGTTTGCAGTAAGATTGTTTCATTCTGAAATGACGTGGAGATAAAAACATATAAATCTGAGGTCATTTGGCGAATAGTTTGTGAATCACTGACCTAGATGACTAAGTGTGACCGATTGCATGAATAAGTATCTCATCAACTTTCGGACCGTAACCTACCCGCTTCGCCGCCAGCGATGAGCGTGGGTGAATCCTGCGTGACGTATAATGCAACTATGAGTGCCATAAAGGAAAAGCTTCCACTGATAAGGAAGACTCCGGAGTAGTTGAGGGCTTGAAAGAGAGCAGCGGAACAGAGAGAAGCGGGCAAAAGGCCGAGGACAAAAGAGGCCTGCAGAAGACCCAGTCGCAGAGTCCTTCGTCTCCCATTGCCCTCCGTTTCGTCCCCAATGATGCAAGTTACAGCCGTGAAGACGGTCACCAAACCTCCGGTGAACCCAACTGGTATCGAAGCCAAGAGAAGGTAGTTCGCCGGAAGAGACGGAATGGACGACAAGATGGCCAGCATTGAGTACAGCATGGCGAACCTTGGGGGATTAAAAAAGAGAAATAAATAAACACTCAGCACATAAAGTTTCTTCAGATAGCAAGCGAGGCAACCTCTGGGCACAGCAATTAGAGGGTTCCAGGACATAACCGCACATAACAAAAGTGCACAAGACAAAAAGTCCATGGACAAGAATGCGCTCACGAAATGACCCCACAGTGATGAAAGCCCACATTGACAAAACTACACATGGACATAAGAGTACATTGACAAAAGCCCACTTTGACAAAGCCGAGATGATGCTCACATAGTAAATTTATAAGATGTAAGTGCATCTTTTTATTTTAATAATATGGAATAGTATTGCTTTGTTATAGTACTGTTTTCATAAATTATTATATATTTGCTTTATTATCGTAATGTGATTGTATTGTTATCCAAATGCTATTGAATAATGACTACGAATAGCACTGTAATTTTATTAGCAATGCACGATTTTTTGTTAACGTTCAGCTTATTTCCGTCAATGAAAAATTGTGGTAAATAAGTTCTAACCGCATATATTTTAATGTAACTCATGCCTACTGATGGAACAGTATGAAGATCGAGCGCGTCAAATGAAAATTCTGAGGCAAATAGGTAAGATTACCGGTTGTAATGAATCAGACAAATATTGTCAAAGAGGTAACGATATTTTAGTTCGCATCCTGATACATATGGGGTAGGGAGATGTTAAATGAATAAAATTACTATGGAAGGAAGGATGAGTCGTAAAAAAGGGTATTACAAATGTCACGGGTTTTCCATGAACTCAAAATGATGATTAGCTCGCCTAATCAGTAATGAAGAATCGCTGAATAACTAACTATGAGTAATAGAGATGGCGATCTTGAAATGTCAATAAGAAATTAATCGAAACCGTGATGTGTCACTCATTGGAAAATCTTTACATAAGACTAATTATAAGACTGTTTCCTCACTTCCCTCATTTATGTACTCTAATGCCTGTATCAATCTTCTAAAGTCGACGTGAGTAATAGAAATATGATGGCCGATAACTTTACTTCTATCTAGTTGACCTTTGATGAAAATGTTATTCCTTACATAAACGATCAAGCACATGCCAGATACTTTGAAATTAATGTACAGTCTAGTAGAATGACAAACACGCCGCTATTTCGAACACATGCATTCACTACTTTCAAAATATAATGGATATTTTACTGTTCTCATTTCATATAGGTCTATCAAAGTATGTAACTAACAATTAGATACAAATCAAATGCAAACCGTGCTATAGTTCTTTTTGTCAGATTCAAAAATATTCAAAATAGAAAAGATTATTATGTAATAATCATAAATGCTGTGCTTCTTAAAAAAATTATATATAACATTGAAAAATACTTCAATCAACAATAAGACAAATATTTAAAAATATCTCATGAGATTGCATCATATTTCCGAATTCATGTGTAAACTAAACGCATCAGGGGACCGAAGAATCTTGTCATAACCCAAAACAATGGCTTCATTAAATAGTAGTAAGTAAAGTAGTAGTAAGTCTAGTAAAATAATACGCTATCTTACTCCAAAATGGTATTTTCTATCTTTTTTAAATACATCCTTGATAAAAATTTGCTTCAGCATTCAATTTCATATTGTGACAAACACAAACAAGAATCCTGCCAAACATAGACCTCTAAGTATCTCAAATCAGGTTACACGACTCAAATTCAGAGGCGACGAAATTCTTCTAGTTATCACTTGGAAATGATCCTCTAATTATATTCAATCAGAAGCGAGAACCGTTTCAAATTATAGCGTTCATTTATCAACAAGTGAATCACTGGTAACGACTGACGAATAATTAACAATAATTGATGGATAATTGGCAACATATCTCAACTTCTAGTTCCTAAAGAAGGGAAATATATTCTTCCTGTCTAAGAAAAATTAAATTATTTTATGGTTTAATCCTATTATTCATCGGGAATTTATCATCGTGATGTGGAAGGAAAACTCGTGCGGTAAACATATTTGCTGAGAAAAAGGAAGGAAGTGGTTCGAAGCTCATGATCAGTATTTACAGCCAACACTCAAGTTCACACTCTAGCTTAAATAAAAACGGGAAGTGGCCGCGAAAAATCCATCGTATACAGTCTTCGAAGAATAGAACAAACATGAGACCACCGAGCAAAGGAAGTTGATATCTGGATGAGAATCATAAACGTGATGATGCTTCATGTTGCAAACCGTAACTCGAATATGCATTGCAAATACGACACACATTAAAATGCCGTCATTTAGAAGGAAATTATTTTTATTTTTAAACACTCGGTGCCACTAACGATGATCTTAGCCGTGTATGTCAATTACAGAAATTCAAGTTAAAACAATCATTAGTTGATAATAGTCGTTAATATTATATCAAAGTCAAGTATACAATGTGAATCTCTTTAACGAAGTGAAGTTAATTGATCCTAACACTCATTTACTTCCTTAAACGAACGAATTTACTCTCAATCTCCAAGCAATTTATATCATCGCCACATATGCTCTAAATAACTTCAGGCTCAAAAGAACCACGTTTTCGTATTTGACATAATATCTTAAAGAAATTTCTATTTCGTAAAACTTCCTTATATCCGCGGTTTTTTAAAGAGTGAACGTACATACATTCATGCAGTTTCGAAAAAATGCAATGTCGAAGAAAATGTTAAAGATAGTTATTTTGTAATAAGATGCAGTTTCACATTGTTATGTTGTATAAATGATGTTGCTGGTGATATTTTATGGATACGTAAATTTTGTAGAGATCGCTATTTAGTTGAAATGACATATTACTCAGAACATCGTCCTCAAGATGCGTAAATTTAGTTTGGTGGCACAATATTTTTCTAGAAAATTTCCAAAAATATTCATCCGGGAAGAGGTGACGGTACTGAATAACGCCTAAAGGCGGTCTTATAGTAAGTCGAGTAGTATAAGAAGAATACGCATGTATTTACCAAATGCATAACCAATACTGCAATTCTGCACCTACTGTAATCACTGTAAGTTTAACTAATTTGCAGAAGAGACCCTAACAATACTCAGTATCTTTAGTAATTTATATGAAAACTTCAGAATAACAATGTATAATTGAACAATGATGCTTCAATAATGACGATATTCAACAATGGTGATGGCTCACCCTGTGAGTGGTGCGATCAGCAATGGTTTCCGTTTCCTGGTGCGATCGCTCCAGGGACCAACCCAGAAGGCAGCAAATGCCGGGATCAAGGTCTCGATGAGGCTTTTACCCATCAGCAAGATGGTAGCTTTGGGCTGCACCAATTTCTCGGCATCCGGATGTTGAGGGAGAGAAGCGCATATGTCATCCGAAATTTCTGGCATGCCCTCACAAACTTTCCTCAAGAAAAGATCTTGTAGGGGTGCATCGGACAGGATGCTGGCGAATGACACGAGGAACATTATCGGCTCCACTGAGTATACGCGCAAATTTCTGATTCTTGGCAGAGGCATTGTTGAGTAGCGAGTTTTTCTTTTCCCTGTAAAATTAAAGAAAAGCGGTTAAATTAATAATTTCAACATGGATAGTGATGTTTAAACACCACTGGCTATTTTAATTACGATTGATGTAAATGCAAAATAATATTTAGAAAATAACGGTCAATTAATAAGATAAATATTATTTATGATAAGAATCGTCGCATAAGCAACAACGACACTTGTCGATTTTTCGTAATAAAAATTAAATAAATTAAAGGGGAATTAAATAAATAAAAGCACAAGGATGACCGTCCTGGCCGAAACCAGTAGTCGGAAATAAATTTTCGTAGAAGATCACCGTGGTTGGAACTAAAATAAATTACAATTATTAGTTTCATAATGAGTATAATTGTTGTAAATTCAATCGCACTTATTATTATGAACACTACCAATCACACAATTAAAAGCTATTTCAAAGTTAGTTTAAATCGATTACCGTGTTTATCTATCATCTCGACAATGGCTGTTGAGAACAAACCGACGCAAAACTCCCTATAAACTGATAGAACAGTATTTTCGATGCTGAAGAAGAGTCAGAAAGAAAAAGAGACGTCAAAATCGGTCTTTTTAACTAATCCATAAACCAATAAGACGAGGAGACGTTTAAGTAACACATTTTTCTGAAGTTGGGGGGATAGAGATAAAATCTGTCTACAACATAGAAACGCGTTTAAAAACTACAAAGAGCCGATGGCGTTAGAAACCATGCTTAAAAGCTTATTTCACTTAATTGGAGTATTTCGTAAGAAGAGCTGTGTTTTTAACTCATCTACAAACATTGGAAACTTTTAGCAGGAAGAATTCAATTAAATTCAATTTTACAAATAGAGGAGATTTATGTACATAAAATAATTAATGCGCTTCTGATATGGAATGACGCGTGTAAATATGTGTTGAAACTAAATCTACTCTAATTATATTTGTTGGGACCAAAAGATTGACCAACGATGTACGTACTTCTTGCTTAATGTTGGTAGATGAATTTTCTATACTCTGAAGATAACATCAATTCACAAATAAATTTTCATCCTTATCAACATCTCATTATGCTAAATTGATATTTAACCAAGAAAAATCATAATCGACTACCCCAGACTTTACATCGAGGAACCTCTATTCATTATGAAAAAAATCCACCAGAGTAGTACTGTTTCCACAATTATTTATTACCAAAGGACTACCGGTTGAAATGTCAAAACTTCATCATCATGTTTATCATTTGTTTTGTTCAGACCAGAAAATACTCTGGTGGATTTTCTTCGAAATAAAGGAGACAAATTAACTAACGAATGACTGATGGCCACCTTGAAGAATTCCATTGCCTTAACTTACCAAAAGATTCCACTTCGTAAAAGATGGCCATCTTAGAAACAAATATCCTACCGGCTCTCCGATAAGCAGGGATGTGAGTGAAGCGGCTTTCGCCTCTATATAGCGAATCACTAGACAGTATATAGTTTATCTGAACCGTAGCCAAGTATTCATATACGGAGGGTAGCAGAGGATTGGAAATTCCAATCAAATCCAAAGGCTAAGTAACCGCATAAAATGAGAGAGCAGTAGGGATGCCCACAAAACATTGCGGCTTAATGAATTTCGCAACCTTGTATCTCAAGAAAATCTCAGTACTTCAATGATCTCTAATGCTCACATGTTCAAAGCTTGCACGTATCCTACGGGACTTCGAGAACGTTAGATGGATTGACGCAAAAAACCTTGGAGAAACTGAGGAATACATTATCTAATAGAAAACTTTCGCAATCGACATTAAGGGTGTATTTCTGTCGATGACAGTTGTTGTACTTCCTATGAATACTAATTTATAGCTAAAGAAAGTACTAGTAAACATCAAGCATGGAATTTTCTAGCTGGCTGTACCGGAGCAGTGATTTATTTTTAATGTCTGTATATACTAATTAACTGAAGAATTGAATGCGAACGTAAGATGCTCAATGTGGACAATAAATAAGACTATAAAGGTATCTTAAACATTTCTGACAGCACTCTTAAATTTGTTACCCTGAAAACATAGTTATCGACAATTAATCAACCAAGTCCAATACTCATTAAGTAGTAATAATCAAATCATATTTTCAGTGCACTATGTCAATAAATAACTACCTCGAAGGACCCGTTGCTATGGAAATCGATTTAAACGCAAAGTATTGAATGTTATGTTGAACTTTAAGCGAAATCAATCATGATTAAGTAAAAAAGAAGGAATACCAAAAGGATGACTTAGCAAAATATGAATATTAAGGTAATAAATCTGTTGATTCTGATTTAACTCTTGAAAATTAAATTATGTTCATCAAATTTTTCAGGGATACAAATTTCCAAGAGATTTTCAGTAACCAAATTACATCGCTTAGTTGAATCCATATACTTACTTTTATTTAATATCAACCGATTTTTTATCGATCCCTTATTCATTCAAAATAAAAACATTAAATATATATAAGTTATTTTCTCAATTTTTCATTGGCTTTCATTTAAATTCCCTTGGGAAAATAATTTATCACAAAATAATTAACTTCACTACAAATTGTCTATTGAATTCTTATTGCAAAAAATAATACAATTGGCATGAAGATTTTCTATTCCATATTTTCAATACAGAGGTTTGTAATTTGGTGAAATAAAAAGTAATACACTGAGCACTCTTCTTGGAACCAACAGCTCTAATATAAAGTTATCTTCGAGAACTTTCAATAAATAATTGATGAATAAAATCTTAATCTAAATTAAAGTCGTTATTCAGCATAAGACATACGACAGTCATATTACTGGAGCCATTAACGAGTCTGGAAAAATGGTAAATGAAAGAATTTTGTGTACTGCAACAAAAGACGAGTTAAAAATTTTCCATTAAATTAGATGTGGTAGAAAGAATTTCTCATTCGTATAGTTTGCCCCAAATATAAATTTCGGGAGATTCTTGCTTTAGAGGTACATAATTTGAATTAATAACATAAAAATCTCTCATAAATTCGTTGCGGTAAACAATGAAAGATACAGAGATTCGATAAATCGAAATAAAGACTTTCTAGACCATAGAGATTTCAATAATCTAATACCTTCCTGCTTACAAAATGTTTAGCCTCCTACAGATACACCAAGTATACAGCGATATTCTTCGCTCTAGCAAATTAAATTACAGAGAAAGAAGAAATCACATACCTGAAATGGACGCACAGTGTTATAGGATACATCTCAAACTTTCATCGCTTAAAAATGAAAGTCAATACTGAGGAAGGAAAACATTCTTTCTATCTTGGCGTGACCGATTGCTGGAAATGTTTTTTAAATTGTGAGACAATCGCTTCAGCCTTGATTTTCATCAAGGTCGCACATTTTCACTGCGAATCTGGCGACCAGGTGCTCGCTAGCATCTTATAGATGAATTTCGTGAATCCACAAGATATTGGGAAAGATAGAAAATCACACGTTTGAAAAAAGGATTTAAATTATTCTTTAAACTATATGAAACATAAATGTAAATGGGCTATAGTGTCAACGGAAAACCATCATGAGGATTTACGTTCACTCTCGCGGAGTTTTATTTCCCGTTTATTCTCCTCTTTATTTGTAAATGAAAAACTATACGGTTGCCATAGAAGTATCAAAATGGAAAACGCTGATGTTGCCAGTGATAGTGTGACAATATGAATTTTCCAATATCAAATTTTTTAAGTTTTAAATTCAATTTAGGTTTTTAGTTCATCGAAGGCTTTCATTATACAATAGGGTATAAATATTTTAATCGACGGCCCTGGACAAATAGGATTCGCCCACGAGGAAGAATTTTACCCAAGGGATATTTCATCTAACGAACTTTTTTCGCAATTGTCACTTTATGAAGAATTTGCAACAATTTTTTTGATATACTACTAGGAAAAAACCCAACAAATTTCGCAATTTCCTTTTTATATCTTTATATTCTCCAGATAATGAACTTTTCTCATCCTTGAAATTGACTCAGGATCGACGCCTGGTTATTTAAAGATCCCCTGGTAATAACTGCGACGTCAAATTCCATTTGTGGCTAGCAGAAATTGTTTCACAGAATTAAATTACAAAAAATAACCGTCCAACCCAACTCAATATCAGTAAAAACACCCTTTATTTATTCCTCTCCATACGCCATGCATCGTTTTCGGTAAATTGAAATAGTTAGTTAGTAGAGCCACGTATTTTCACGCAATCTATAAAACTAATTCAAAGAAGAAGAGTTCCCTTAATTGAAATATGAAATTGCGCCTGCAATTTAAATTTATCATTCCCTTTTCTACTTAAAACACGGAAAAATCGTATACAGCAAATTTAAAGTAAAAAATGAAAACCGGACATATAAAGTAAATTCTGACAGGACTGAATCCGAATCTTGCATTTGCCAGGCCACAATAATCACGTACCAAATTGGCTCTAGCCAACTGAGCTACCTTACCGGAACACTCTGGAATGCCGATTGGGAAGATTTTTGGTCAAAGGCGATGACGTAACAGCCGGTTCGAATGAGCGTCATAGACCACGGCCAATGTCCTCTTTGAAGCACCGGTTAACGAAATGATGGCAAGGAGAGCCCCTCATAAGTAAGGATCGTAAAAGGAAAAGGGAGAAAGTGAATTTGCACGTATAGGCGCTTTTCACCAAGTGCACTTGTTTCTTGTTACCCAAGTAACTTTCCTAGGTGTACTCCTTTACGTAAAAAGTCACCTTTTAACTCTTTTCCTTTTTCAAATGCGTAAAAATTTCAGCAATAAAGTAGTATGCCATACAAAACCCTTACAAAAGTTACATAGTCCTATAATTGCAAAAATTTCTTCATTTAACCCTACATGTCGTGTAATCCTGCGATTATTCACAATCAAGAGATCTGAAGCAGAGATATTTCGATTCTGCTAACGTCTTTTTGCGAACAACGTGACGAATTTTTCGACACCCAAAATCCAACTCATATCAAGATGCCACCAGGACGATGACTTCACCCTGTTACCTTGAAACTTTTAGTTTACTCAACGCAGAAGCTGAAACGAAGCTATGTTTTATTATTCGACCGCTACGACCCACGTTTTTTCATCCTAAGAGAAGATACACAGCAGAACTTAAGAGTTCGAGGATTTATGGGCATTGAAACCACAAGCAAAGCTTCACTTCCATCGAACGAATTTGCATTGGTTCGCATAGCAAGAAACCTTTATGTCGTTGAATTTACACCTAATGGTAATATCGTTCTTCCTTTCATGAATATTGAAAAAATTAAATTCTTAAATCAAAAACAGTATTATATATTCCTTATCCAACCACTGACTTTGAAAAGGAAGGAGTTTAACACCCGTCTATGATTCCTCCTATTCTAAAATCGCTGTCTGGGGGTATACTGACCATGAGCTGCATAATTCACGAGATAAATTCTCCCAATTATCAACCCAACTCCGGAATTGACACCCTCCGAGTTTGCTATTACTAAGGAATGAAAATTAAGGTTTCTTTAGTTAGTAAGAATCTCTCTCCATCGTCTACAAAGCTTACATATCTGAAGAAAATCACCTTTTTAGAGTAAAAGAACAATTTATTGATACCATTCCATCGAGCGGATAAAATCCGGAAAAATATTCTTCAATAAACCAGTCTAGTGGCAAAGGAATAGAAGTAGTAAATGATAACGTGAACAATATTGAGAATAATTACGTTAATAGTAGTATATAAAAATATAAAAAAATATAATGAACAAAAAGGCAAAGAATTCTACAAACAATATTACAGAAAAAACAGTAACTAAGGCTGCATCCGAGGGTATTAATTCTCATATTAGAAGTCTATCCTCGAAATTATCGTCCAATTGTGGGACGAATACAAAATATAATTGGATACCCCCCTAAAAAAGGGGATTTTCAATTATAAATTTCTACACAGTACTGAAGCGACGCGAGAATCCATAAATCCTACGACCCAAATCAGTTCCCGTTCCAGCATCCAAACAACAGATAGCAAAGTTCATCTAGATTCTTTCGCCTATAAAAGAATTTGTGAAGCTTCTTGATTGCAGAACCAAGAGCCTAATTCTTTGCGGTCATTTGATGGCAAATAACCTGATATTCCTACACTTTGGTACGTGATTAGCGCTGTAGTTTTTCGCATCGGTGGGTTATATTTCCGGTGTTCTCGTATTTAGCATGATGGATTAATCTTGCAGCTTAAGGGATTCGTTTTCAACGGTACCTTGATTTATGAAAATTCTTCTCGTGGCCAACTATATTCTCACCACATTTCGACTTCGAGATACGAATCTGGACTCCAGATATGATGAAACAACAAAGCTGCAAATATACCTATATAACTTGTTTCACATTACAGTTTTTCGAAGCATAATGAAACAAAATTCGAAAAAACTTATTATTTATGAGTTTCTGAATAATGTCAATTATATTTAATGTTAATTGTTATTTAATATTCTTATTAAATATTAATTAAATTTTATAATTAATGAGCATTTTATTGAAACTATATTGGAGAATTACGATACGATTAATCAAAGAGCCTTCAACCTTGAACGGAGAAATGTCAGAATACTTTTACAGTCTCAAGTTCATGTGTCACATCATTTTCGTCGTTTTTTTACGATCCGCTCATTGATTGATCAAAGATAAATAATTTTCACTCATATATCTTGAGAACGAGATAAAAGTTGATAAAAAGATATAAACGCCATGCGCATGCTCACACTATGTGCATGTAAACACAATGTGAAAAGGATATAAACACCATTGCATACACAGCTGTATTTGATGATGTGTTTAGCTAGCTTGATCAACTTTAAGCTGATCTGATTTTACTTTAAGATGTTGGAATTTATGAATTGTTCCTTAATTATTCTTGAAATTAAACAGAAAAAGGGAATGGAGATAGAAACAGATGCGGAGTATTTATGATTAAATTCAAATAATTGGTTATATACATATTTTAACAACTATGTGTATATATATTTTACTGCAATATCTTAACTAGCAATGTTACAACAAAGGAGTGTTGCAGAAACAAATTGATATTATTGTTACAGGCATCAACCAGTGCCATTTCCGTATCAAAGACACCCTGATTACATCATTTACGTCACCTTACAATCAGTTAATACTCCATTCATTTGATATTCAACGTAGTAGATAGACACAAAGTCCTTTTACATGTTTTGGTGGTAAAAAAAGAGGTTAGCAACAAATAAATTAACACCGTTACGAAATAACCTCCTAGTACAATGTAATAGAATGATCTAGGATCTAGAGTGACCCTCCATTGGAACAACGCATTCTCAAATGGATAGAATTGATTAGTATTCAACAGGAAGTCGTAATACGGTAGAGAAGTCAATTAAAATGTTCTGGATACCATAAGAACGAATGGAATGTTGTAGCAACGAGTAAATAACTATTGTTGCAGGAATGATTTGTTAGGCATTTCCGTGTTTAAGATATACGTACGTACTTTCGTGTACAGATTAACCGGCACTTTCAATCAGAGACAGTACAGTAGTAAGTGCACCACCAAGGTCATAATTATTAGTGTTCTGAAGAAATTTATTGGTTTACATAATAAATGATTTATTTCTCCACATCCCAGGGTTCTGTCATAGTTAAAATTGTTGCTGACAATGAAAAGACATGATTTTTTAGCAGGAGCTTGTCATCGGGAAAATTGTCCAGAGACGAATTTTACCAAGAGATTGGAAAAAAATCTTTCGCCACCATAAAGTGTAGTGCAAATCTGTATGTAGAGCGTATACGAGGTGAAAAACAGGAGAGGCATAACGTATAGAGGTAAAAACGTGAGAAGTGACGTGAGTTGTTCCATTTCACACTTCGCGCTTCGTGACGCAACGGTGTTTCTTCTGAATAAGAAAGGCTCAGCTTGAAATGAAATATTTTTCTCCGATTTCCCTTCATTTACAATTTTGACCAATGCTCTCCTTCACCTAAAATGACACAGTTCCTTCCTTTATATCTTTTCCTTCATCAACCAAAATAAAACCATCGATATCTCCATAACTTTGTCATTTTATGTGATTTATCCTTTTCTTTCTGAAAATACCCGGCTATCGCTTCCGTCAGTCCAAAATTTTATGATTCCTTTGTACATCAAGAAAAAACAAATAATTTATTTCTCTGAGGTAGGTCCGGATTCGGTTATACACAAATATCTTTACGATCATGAACATGATTAAAGAATAAGCATTTACACATTTCGTGGGACTTCTACAATATTAAAGCTTCCTCTTAAAAACTTGAATTTATTTAATTTTATGCATCCGAATATATGAGAGATAAAAGTACTAGCGCATTATTGGGACACATTAACCAAAAATTTTACGAAATAAATATTTTTAGGCACAATAAAGGGTGATAATAAATAACTATTGAGTTATTGCGCTGCTGATATTCCTGAAGATAACCAACCAAATTATATCACAATCGATATTTCATAATTAACACTAATTCATTAACATTCATTAATAACAAGATGTAGATGATTGCTCCCCTAAACCTACATTAATGTAAATAAACAGTAAATCAGACTCTTATTCCAGTGGTTATAAAGACGTAAAATAGAATTAAAATAGCGCGAACATAAGAAATGGTTAAGAAAAAGAGAAACGGAAAAACCTGATAACAACCTTAAAATAAACAAAATTCAAATCACTAAAATAATTTCTTTGGGAATAATCAAGCTCATAATTATAGTAATTAAGTATCATTACTCGCTCTTTCATGTAACATGTCGCGATGGAGAAACTATCGTGAACATACCTTATAAAAGACAATAAATGAGTAATGCTTCGAGGAAATAATATTCTACACAATTAATACTCTTACAGGCATGCTATTAAATATTTTACAGACACAAGTAAAACAGATGCGTATTATTATAATAAAAAACCAAGGAACAGTATTAAGTTCTTCGATGTAAACTAACTGGAGAACATCTATCTTTTCTTTCGCACTTCCAACCGTTATTAGTGATCTATTTTTGGCCCATCTTAATCCAAAATACGAAACAAGTTTTAATTAGTTTGCGTTTTTTGACCAAAAGTACTGGTTGACGCAGTTTCTAGGAAATTCGTATCATCTATGATAAAAATAGAGATAATTTCTAGATTTGCATGTAATAACCATGGGAAAATATGATACGTAATGATTTATTTGCTGATATTCCCTATATCTATTGAATGAGGCAGAGCGACAAAAATTCAATTGATTCCGAATACCGAATTTTTTCACGAATCTGTCCGCCGTATCCTAGCAGCCTTCACGTACACAATCAAAAATAGCAACCGATAAACAGGGTATTGCAACTGAGAGTTTAAAATTATTAAACAATCAACAATAATAAATAACATTATAGTTTGTGATACATAACAATGAGACATAGCGGTAAAAATTTCTACATCGAAAATGTAACTGAAAAAATGTATAAAAATCTCACCGGTGCTAATTCCGAAGGGTTCTAAGATATATATTCCATGTGAAGATGGTGATTGCTGCAGCTAGCTGATTTAGTGCTCTTCCACCACTGCAATAAACGCCTTCCCCCGAGTCAGCCTTAAGGAAAGTGGGGATCTCTGGATAGTCTGAGATGCGTCTCACTCAGATAACCGAACGAAACGATCCACACAAGAGCTTCCGAACTTCAAAATCAGTACCGCGACAAATAACGCATTGTGCCGTGGACTTCAACCCACTTTAAAAAACGTGATCTACTTTTCCACGGCTGGGTTTACTTTGGTGGCTTTTTGTGGATGCATTTATAAGCGATATTTTCCGACTGACAAACACACTGTCTTTCACCAGAAATATGCAAGTTGTAATAATGTAAACGAATACACTTAATCGCTACAGGAGTGATACGAAACTACTACTCAGTTATCATTTGCTACCTTACAGTCTTAAATTAACTAAAATAAAATATTTTAAAGACCTAGCCAAGATAAGGACGTAAATAAACTCAACAGCGATAAGGATAGCGGCGAAAAAAGAAAGATTGACTTGGCTTAAAAAACGGTATAACATTCATAGAGATAGTTAAGAAGCGTAAAAGATTATCTTAGTTAGACTTATTAAGACGTATTAGACTAATTTTTCGTATTTTTGTCAATCATTTGCGAAATAGCCGAAATTTGCGACATTACATGGCAAAGTAAAGATCTTTAAAAGAATTATTCCTGACACACGATTTAGCGATTTTCGTTATTGTTTACATTTTAAGTTTTCACCTAAATCAAACTGTGCAGACGATAAAAACGAACTATGAGCGCATTTTCTTTGGAATGCTTTCCTAATGACCCATCGTTGAACCTTGGAAGATTTGGAAAGTGATAAGACTTCTATCAGCGGAGAGAGAGAGATGAGATGACAATTTACGATGTTTGAAGTATCCAAGCGGTGCGTTATTCGTTACTAGGGCATAGAGCTTGTTATAACAACACCCTTTTGTACCCGAGAGTAAATAAATAATTTTCGAATAGGAGATTGAATTCGAAAATGTGGCCGAAAAGTTCGAAATATGCTATTGTCCAAATTTTCAAATTACTTCTTGTAATTCTACAGGAAATTAAAATTATTCAATAACTCAAAAAATTTCATTCACTCATTCCATCATTTCATTTTAAAAATTTCCTCGTCAAACTTCATCTCTTTAAAGATTGGACTGTGATAAGACCATAAGACTATTCAGCGTAACATGTATAAAACCACCTGCACTAAGAAAAACTACACATAAATTTAATGTAAAACTAATGCAACTGACACTTGTATATAGATAGTAGCATAGGTTTATATAATCAAGCGTGAAAGAGCCACATATCGCTAAACGAAAGCATATAATCAGCTCAGGATATTCTTTAGTGAGTCACATAGCATTCTTGAACACATGGCTCTTTATTTTTCTTGCTTACAGAGCAATGACCTTTCTCTGTATCACAATATCCTTATCCGTTTAAAATATTCCCATCAAAAAGCAGATTATGCTCTTTGCAAAGCTATTCTTTATACACTCCTTCATTTGCTTAATCTTTTGGATAATTCTGCCTTATTTATAGTTTTGTATGGATTACAAACACAAATTTAATTAACTAATTTTAGTAGAGTTCACATCTGATAACACTTTCTCTGGGATTTAAATCAAAAACCGCCTTCTAAATCTCTGCAAAAAAAGAATTTAACGCAGCTAACAATGACTACCAATTGATCCCCGTAACCATAGATATTTCAGTTGCAAAAATACTCCGCTAGATAAATTTATAGACCTTTCTAGGAGGGCAAATTTTCTTCATTTGTTTTAAATATTGGAAAAGGTTCGTTTTCAGGAAAATATATGAATTACTACTTAACAGTTAATTGAGGAACATTTTATGTGCACTCCAGATTTTAGTAATTACTAATACATTCCTCTTTAAATCAATTTCACTAATTGCTGCTTAAGTATGCAGAAGTCAGCATTTTTAAATTAACGATTTAGCATTACGCTTAGCATGAATGTTAAGAAAATGCAACCTCAGCTGAATGACATAATTTACTTCAAACCATCTTTTAAGATTTTATTTCGCAGAGTGGCTTCTAGAATGCAAATATTCATGTATTTTGTACCAAAAAATTTGAATTTTTCCGACAGAGGTCATTGACGTAATTTCTTTGAACAATTTGAAATCCTTTCTCACACCAGTTATACGAAATTCTTCTTGATAAATTAGCTTCTTTCACCTTTTTTGTGTTCCTCTAACTGCAGTTCCGCAACCCCGTCCTTTCCTCCTAGTCCACTTTTTTTCTCTCCCTCCCAAAATTTCCTACTCCACGATGTTTCCGCCAGTCTTACTCTCTTAAATACGTTTACGAATATTGCTCGTCTCCTAATGATGACGATTACTCATCGAAACCTGGTCTTGTTTCTTTATTTAAAAAAACCAGTATTTTGTAAAAAGGTATAACGTCTCTCAACAGCCTATAAACTATTTAGAAATAGGGCACAGCAAGCAAACTTAAATCTGAAAAACCGGATTTTATAATATCAGTCAGTTATAATACCGTTAAGTAACCAATGAAATCTTTTCCTATTAGAAACCAAACGTTATTTTAGTATTCAATGCATGTAAATATTAGCTATCAGGATAAATATCTTTCTGATAATAATCATAAAAAAATAGAACGATGGATAATGGATGGATGGATACAAAATCAAAACTGTAGGTGAAGGTAAGATCCATAAATGACAATCATATGATGGAAAATCATGAAAATAGAAGGAGAAAATATCCTACTTAAGGCATAAGTCAAAAGAAAGTCGCACGATAAACAATTTGACAAACATGGATAGTGTCTATGCCGACCAAATTTCAATTGCGTGGAGTACGAGCTTATGTTTCATAGCACAAATTTGGTTCCACATATCAATAATATATTTTACTATACAGATTTTACTATTGTAAAACCCTGAATTCCAGCGAAATACGATTACCCTGTTCTCCCAAAGAACAAGAAATACAAGGTTTTCTACTGGGTAAAAGGATGACAATATTATTTAAGGTCACATTTCTGGTTCCGGTTTCTGTCATATTATATATCTCAACATTTTGTGAAGAAGTTGATTTTCATGTTATTAAAAAACAAGGAGAAAACTGAAAAAATTTTGTCATGGAATAGCGCCAGGTTAAGATCTACACAACTGGTATTATTTCAATTTTATTTTCTGAGTAAACTCATAAGTTACTGTTGCCATTGTACTAAAAAGGAATAAATGCGTATTCAGTAATTTTCCCCTCTCAATTCTAGCATATAAAGCGCAATCCAAGGCAAGAGAAAGCAGAAATGCAGTTATCTCTAAAACGGAAATTGCGGAGTTAATAGTTTCCGGACCGAATTACTGTACATCGGTTTTGTTACCTATCTTACACTTGTGAGTCCACGGTCCTTAGATGGATAAAGAATCTATTGCAAGCCAGGGTTGATAAATTAGATACTTATTTCAGTCATCATAAGAGAGTTTCTCCGAATCATTCGATATTTGGTTACCCTAGTGTTCGACTAATGCATCGTCAAGCCAATGGGTTATGTAAATATTTTATGCAAACCTTTACTTACAATTACAATTCTCATCAAGGAATCAACCCCAGAGTTCAAAAATTCATAAAATTAATTGACAATCCTGAAAAGCAACCTTTCTCCTTTGTACACAAGTAAGAATGATTAGATTCATTCTAAATTTATTTGTTAAATTTTCTTTAATTCCCGCGTACATACGGTAGCATCTTCGTGAGAATTTGTCACCTAAGAAAAAATCTTCGTCACCGGGAAATTCATTTTCTCAATAACTATTTGTCCGTGGTATGACTGTATAATTTTTGTGTGGCGCTATGAGTATATAAAATCTAGACAATATTTCTTGATGGACGGTTGAAGGAGATTTTAGTGCGAAACCATTTTTGGAACCGATTTAGAAATAAACCCCTTATGGATAACAAACTGAATATTTGTTATGATGAAATGAAAGGATTCAAAAATTAAATCCAGTGGTACGGTAAATTTTTGAATCCTTTCATTTCATCATAATGGAAGCCTACCACAAAGTCAAGGCCAACATAGTAAATTCTATGAATATTTGTTTCCAGCTAAAGTGACACCCGAAATATTTTTCCGAAAAAATCAGCACCATTGCTAACAATTATACTCCAACTTCGCTGAAAATTATAGCCTATATTCCCTCTCCACCCCTTACTTGTCGATGACGATAATACGTCTAATAAGATAAATCCTTCCCAAACTCGATTAAGTTAACTGATTCTTTCAAGTATAAAATTTCTTACCCGACCGACTTTACCCTCAATCTGGAAGAAATTTAAGGTATAATAAAATATTCCTTAATTTGAATTGAAAAGTTTGTGCTTCTGTTTTAAATGTAGTTTCTTAAATAAATTGCAATTCAGAAAAATTGTTAATATTCGTGATTTTTGGGTATATCAATTTCGCCAAAAAATGCAAATTCTTAAAATATGCCTATTATCGTTCTTTTGTATGAATATGCAATTACGTAAAGATTGCTGTTATGTTGACATCGTTACTCTAAACATCGATCTAATAGTATACACGTTTCAATGATGATATATTTTTACACATTTTTGAAAACTTCATTAAGAAAGAGGTTAATGTGTTCAGAATATTTTTGATAAGGACTTTACAGGAAAACCGGTCGACAGAGCATTTAAAATAACACTTTTTAAAAGCAGATATTGTGTTTAAATATAAATTATTAACTGTAATATTTATTTCTTGTATCACCGAAAAAGTTCCGCATCGAGGTGATGAATATTTTGTACATTTATATCTTTTGCAGTTAAGCGCATCAATGATTCGTGATAGCCCAGACCAAATTGACAAAGGTCACGCCATGACCTTTCCTTCACTTCTCTAAATGAATTCTAAATTCGAAGTGATTTCGTTCTGTGACTCATTTTTTGCGTCAAAAAAGTGTTTCAGAGAAGAATGTTTCTTTTTTAAGTGAAAAAAGAAACATTGTTCTTTATTTTTATATGATATTAAATTATTTATTAAACGCTCTATTAAGCGGTCGATATATTTAAATGTACGCAATGCGCAACTTAAGTGCGGCATTACCCCACCCCAGTTCTAAATCTATTTCTAGAGCATCCAATAAAGCGTTAGACTAGCTTATCGAAGTAGATTCCTCATTCAAAGCAATGCAAAAGCGACATGCGCGTTTTATTAACAAATTAATTGGTTAACTGAAATTAATTCTACGCAGTGACATTCCTGCCGATGATGTTTTCGTAGCAAAATCTTTCTGATATCACTCCTTACCTTTAAAAAGAACAGGAACCTTGCGCTCTCTGATACCAAGTCTGCTAAACCGGATACCACTACGTAACCGACCTTCATGAAAGACTTGCCGCCCGCCGTCGAGCGTAACACAGAGGAAGGGCAATGCCTAAAGGAGATATTCCACTGAAATGCGTGGAATATGATTCCCATTGTCATAGCAATCGCGCAGCTAATACAACATCGACATCTCGAGAAATTCCAACTCCATAGAATTATGAGTAGTAAAACCTTACAGGAAATGAAGTGTAACGAAGCCGCTATCACATAACGTGCTTATCAACAGACTCATCCTCGATTTATTTCGGTGATATAAAGAGAGATGGATGTTTCATTCAGGAGAAAATAAATACAGTAAAATTCGGCTAAGTCACTTTTCAAGGGACCAAGCGAAAAACATCTCTTAAGTGGGATAGCGTTATGACCGGAATGCTGGTTGTCTTACATAATATACCTCAAGAATGATCTGATTTTCGCACAAAGAGAGTGTCTAAGCTATCATTTTCATTATAAAATGAAATATTTTTTCCAGATAGTCAAATCTGGAAGAATAGCGAATTTTTTAATCGCATTGATGATAGGACAACACAGAGCATGATGTCTTTAAGACTACGCTCACAAAACACTGAACTCCTTTCTGGATTATTTGATATATTTACAACTTGAGATTGCGACGAAAGAAAGAACCCCCAAACAAATTTTTATCAAACTTTCTACCCTATAAAAATGGTAAAGAAGATTTAATACGTCATAGTTCGTACAGCTGCGACAGTGGGATGAAGATGGTTCTGGTTCGCGATAACTTAAATTTATTCTCACAAAATCAGTCATTCCAAAGAATAAATTCGTAAGGAACTATTCTAGAGACTAGACGAAACGTGAGACGACGATACAGGTAATGTAAAAAATTTTTTGGTCTATCGAATGAGGCGAGCAATTAGCTAAAGCGAGTTGCGATGTATTTTGGGACGGGAAAATTCCACGTCTTAAGCGGGAAGCAGGGCGTCTTAAGTGGTATTTTTACCACGTATTTTGAGTAAAAGGAACCGGGTGAAAACCGGGATAGCGTCTTAAGCGGGAGCGTCTTAAACGGATTTTACTGTATTCTGGTATTGAAACGCTTAGAAGTCTCTATCCTCTTCAAATAATTTCGAATTAATGAGAATGAGTTGGTTATAAACAGCGCCGCATTATATCTTGCCTAAAGTGCCAAACTTCTCGGCACAAGCCTGGGAGTACACAAATCTATATGAACAAACACAGAAAAAGCAATGGTGTAAGGCATTACTAGGAGTAGTACGTTCTTAGAATAGAATGGGAAAACAGTGACTGAAATCAATCCTGAGGAATAACATATAGTATTCTTCATGTTACTCACAGTAGCCTTCCTCGGTAAGGCTGAATAGACAACTTCAGTGGGCTGATTGCCAGGGGAATACTAATTAGCCATCTGGATAGATTAATAATCAAGCGACCGGATAACTAATAACGAACAGAAGGTATAACAGGTTTTCTTGATATTAATTGGATCAAAAAGAATACCGCCGAGAGGCAAACTTCAAGGACTCACAGCAATACCCTTCCATTATTTCTAACAGAAAATATGGGATTCCGGCCAATACTGGCCATAAATTTAGACGAGATTTTATTGAGCGACCAAAATTCAGCAAAGCCATAGGAATGTCCAGTATAAGGTTTCAATCGGCGATATTCAATCTGTCACCTACTGCACGAAAGAGACCGTGAAAGCTCGAATGAACGAGGATAGGTAAGTTTGTCGAAGAAGCTATTAATAGACATATTTGATGATCACTATAACCACATTAAAACTAGATTTACATTATAATTATAGTTAACATATTTTAAGTAAAAGTTATTGATAATAATTAATCAATCTTATCTTTAAAAGCAAAAAATAGTGATTAGATTAATTGAAATCCTGATTCTTTTCATCCGAGTATCACCACGGAATCACTACTTGAAAGTAAATAAAATTTCGATTCTGAGAAAGTAACCGGAGAAATACCGCAGAGATGATAAGAGTATTCCCCAAAAAAGGCGGCTTAAATAAGTATATGAGGCGCATTGAATCCAGAAATAATTAAAGTGAAATCCTTAAATTAGTTACATTTGTACACACAAATACCACAAACTTTGGTTTTTTAAATCCATAAAGTTTTCTTTTGTACAATTTATTTCCTAAGGAGCTCTTTTTTTACAATTAAAATGCATAAATGACAAAGGGTTAGATGTAAGAAAAGATTTGTTAGTCTCTAAATGAAATAATGGACGCATCAACTGTGGAAAGTTGGGCACCTCTGGTACATAGTGACGGTCGAATTCCAATGTTTCTTTGAATTGTATTCTGATTGTTTCCGATAAGACGCATTATTGAAGCAAAAATATAACGATAATGATAGTTTATCTCTTTACAAACAGTCAACAATGACATTCCTTCCAAAAGAGAATTAATGAAGACGCTCCTTAATCCGATGTTAATCGACATGACTAAGATGACAATTTTCTAGTAACAGTTGTCTCACCACTTTCTCGAAATTTACTTTAATCATTGCTATCCATGAGTTTACGCAATGCAATGTGGATTATTTCATCACCCTTGGCAGCTTGAAGAAGTTCCCGTAACTTCTTTCCCTCATCTTCATGCATTGTTTTAAGTGGATTACATCAACCGCACAGTAATCAGCCATACAACTCACTCACTCGTGATGCCTCTTAGATGCCTCTACTTCGTGATGCCGCTTAGATACCTAAGTCTGTTTATAGCAAAGGAGAGAATGGCTTCTAAAAGGAGTGGTCAATTATCAGGCATTAATTCACGTTATTCTTGTTTACATACTCAAGCATTGTCTGTAAAATATCCAGCCTGGAGGCCGGTTTGAACCTAAAATCCAACAGTATTGACTACAGATAGCTCTGCAGAGGGAATGAGCCTTACAAGGCAATGTGAGAAGTGAGGTAGAGTGATCTTACTCTCCTCACTGAGTCAGAATGCTACGGAACCAATCCATGAATTAGAAGCACAATAACCCTACGATTAACAATGTTTGTAAGACTTAATAGGAGAGACCTAAATGAAAGCCTAATTACAGCACAAGTCATAACATATTAGTCTTCATATCATTACGGCCATGAAGGAGTCTGACATAATAGTAAATGAAAGCCAGATTTCCCTTAGTCCAATGTCAAAACATGAAATATAATCCATCCGTAAACGTATGATGGAAAGAAACAGAAAGTATAGTCAATAACCACGAAGTAGTTTTATAGTCGCAAAATATAGTTTGAATTGAAAATTTAAATTATATATTTTTGTACATACACATATACGTAAAGGGGGCCCAATTCAACAATCCTAGCAACAAATCAATTAATAAACAATTTTAAATACAAATGTCGGAACTTTGTTTAAAATACATGTGTATTTTACAATTGTATGCATTTTATATACATTTATTATTTATTACACGCAGTTACGGAAAGGACCGAATCGAACAAATAGTAGCGACATATTTAACCATAAATGTTTAAATTAAATCAAAGATATGATGGATATTAATAAATTCTCTTCGTCATGGTTTTCATATGACCACTGCAGCTGCATCATAATTACATAACAGCTTATATCTTTCTGAAAAACACATAGCTGTAACGCCGATAGATTAAATGCTCATATTTGAACTCTATCCAAAAATCTTCATAAGGAATAATTCCTCTCAGTATCTCACCCTGGCACAGTAGACAGAGAATGCAAGACGTATGCTAGCAGAGATTACAGACCAATAAGATTACAGAAGGTCAAGAGAGTGTGAAGAGTGGAGATTTATAAGATCTTAGATTGAAGAAGTGAATGACCTTCACAAAAATCATAGAAGCTTCGCCTTCTCCTCCTAAAAGCAGATATTTTACAACCAGTCACATGATTCTATCTTAGGGTAGGTCCAAAACGGATGTTGAATTCAAATTTATGATCAACTATTTTGCTTCCTGATAAACATATCGTCATTTTATAGCTTCTGAGTTGTTTTCTTGACTTTTTCTTTCTCTTTTTTTCAGTAATGCTTACATAACTTCTCGTAGTAGTAGGGAAGATTTCATTCAAGGACGCTACAGCCAATTCACTCCAGATTATTATGTTTTAGAAGAACTAAATTGAATGTTATAATTTCAGTATTTAATTCGTAAATTTAGGGAAATCACGCATAAATTTAAAAACGGCCATCTTCGAACTACAAGATCATCTTAAGATAAAACATCAATTATATTTATTGATGATGAACTTGAACCTCGAAACTGATAACGTATATAAATTTACGCGGAATATAACGCATTTAAATTTCATTTATCCATTTGATGGGGATACATTCAATGTTTGACTTTTATTTCCCTTGAATTCAATGTGAATAAACTGACTTTTTTTGTAACGCATAGCGTGTCTTTGTCCCAAATGTATAATAGATTTAATATTCTTCTATCTTAACTCTGTACAGAACTAATTATTGACACAAGAAGTATGCTTTAAAATACTGAAAACATTCAAATACAAAATGCATTATTTTTGTAATAGAGAACAATTACCTCGTTCATTAAAATCCATGTTTTTTTAACTTTAATGCTAAAATATACCAAGAGGTTTCTTAGTGTAATTATTGGGTTTTACCCAAACCCATTTTTAATAGATATTTTCATAGGCAAGAAAGTAGACTTGAAATGGATTCATACCTTTCGCCTTTACTGGTAGAAAAATTTCACGAACTACTTTGAATTGGATCTTTTCAATGCGAATTGTAAACAATTATATAACAACGTAACTGTAATGCTCTGTTTGCATGAAAAGGTACCAATTGGCAACTCCCCAAATTAGTTTCCTTATTTCCAGATACCCATCCCTGTCCTTCTCCCTTGAATTAGAGGACCAACTTCATCGACATCACAATATCACCGCTACTATTCTGATTCACTCCCTTCTTACTCTATACATGCCGTAAACCCATACATGTAATCCTTGTGTACTTGGATTTACATCAATATAGGAGCTGCTTTCCATTTCCTGATCCATCAATTCTTACATATCCTTACGTCTACCAGTAGCTAAAACTCCAAATTGAATATCATCCGAGCATTGCTACCAGTAGAGGTTAATCCATTCATTTTGTAAATAAAATTCTTTTTCTGATACAGAAGAAATTCCTATAGCGACTCTCATCCCGACCGAAAGTCAACTACATTGGATGGAATTAAGCTTAACCTTATCATCACCTACACGATTTTTGTTGTAAAATTCTAAAAGTTCTCCCCAATGATTCATATCTACCAGCTTTTTATATAAACTGATAACTACAATAGCGCCCACCCTTCTGACAAAGACACCAATTCCACCTGCATTATCAATTATCCCTTCCATTCTCCTTTATAACCTTTAACACTGCTTCTCAACCAACTTTCCGAACCTTATGATGTAGTTATGACGTCGAAACCTGTTTCTCCTTTTCTCTGTGGTATTATATAAATGATCGATTGCTTGATTTTATGATTGTTTATAATGCATTACCACGACATATCGCTTGAGAAAATCCACATGATGCTTTTATTGTGCACATAAATTCATTCTCAGTACCCGCAGGAAGACCTCAATTTTGTCTAAATTTTTTTTGTCTAACTAGACACATATAGGCTATGACCATTTAACTTCCATATCAAATTGGTATTAGAAACATATTTGAGCAGCTGACGCACTGTTTTATTACGCATGCACAAAATCCCACAACCATAATCTTTTTACATCAAAATCACCCACCAATAAATAAGAGGGATTAAAAAAATTAATTTAAAGCTATGTTAACAAAAATACTCTCCTTACAAAGAAAAGATATAATGATGTAGGTGTTCTTAAGAATTCAGTGATTTTTATCTTGTAAAGAAAAATGATTACCATCAAAATAATTTACCCTTGTATCAGAGGCGGAGCTAGAAAATTGTCAAGGGGGGTCTGTTTTAGACAAATTTCATGTGAACTAATAAACTTTTCAATCCCTATTTTCGTGTTAAATATATGAGATCCCACTGATCATGGGAAATATTTCTACAATAATAATTTTGATTCAAACTCCTCTCTGATCCTATCGCAAATTACCATGAAGTCATCAAGCGGCGATTACAGGAGAAGGGCCCTCCCCGCCAATCCATTGTGCCCCATATATCGAAGGCAATCAATAAATTTATCCCTAAATTAAACAGAAATACGCACTCCGCAGAATGAAGAATGCATTATATGGTACTTTGCAGACAATCGTTGTGTTGTAATCGTTAAATTAGTAAGAGTTCAACATAAGTCTGAGTGTTTTGTTAAGAATCGCTATGACAAATCTTCGATAGCAATCAAGGTCCTTTTTGACTAAAGGGAAATTTTTATAAAGAAGAAGATGAAAATTTAGGTCATATCTGTTTCATATATTCAGAGGTAACAGGTTTTCAGTAGAGGTAGTGATTATTATGGGTTCACACTGTTACACGGATAGATCAGACACTGATGTAAAAACTACGATAATAGATGCTACAACTAGTAGTATGCAACAGTAACTGTTTTTAGTGCATGCACACCTTGCCATACGCCAAAAGACAGCTCGCGATATGTGTATATGTATAGATATAGATGACTCCCTATATTGTGAGATTACGTTGATTCGTATTGCCCAAATTCATAGATACATGATAAGACAAACTTTCCGGTTTTTTACCAAACTACCGTCTCATTATCGAAATTCCAAGTCAATTCATTGTCATTGTTATCAAAGTCTCTCTGTTAAGAGAGTTACTATATACGTGGAACCTGTGGAGTACAAGCTACAAGACCAGATTGGCATGGATTGAGGAATTTTCCGCCACGGTTTCGTCGCGAGTATAGATAGTATTGTATGTATAATATACATTAAAAAAGGAATAAATTTATCACACAATTTTTCTTTATATTGAAGGTATTCCCCGCCCCCAACCGACCATTCAATCCAACACAGTCAATTACAAACTCATAAATAAAGGTTTACAAACGAAATTGACTGCATTATATACGACAATAAAAATAGCATTTAATGATAGTGTGAGCTATTGTGATGATGACGTACACATACCTTTGCTGACATTTTTTAAACCAGAATTATGATCTTTTTCTGTGACCACATTCCAGTGACATTTCACTGGCCACCGAAACGGTTTGACGTTCTTCCTGTGATTTAATTACCAGCCAAAGGGACCATAATCTTAACTATTCTCCAATTTCTTTACATTTTGAAAAAGACACGATTAATGTTATCATCGAGTAATAATCTTCATCCAAGCTGAAAGAATAATTCCCAAATACTCTACAATTAATATTTTATTTCCCCAAAAAAATTGTTACGGGGAAATGGTGTTGACAAATCATCCAGTCCCCATTGGAGGATTCATATGGGGATGATCTACCTCTCTATCTTGAAGAAATTGAAAAACTAGCAATTTTCTTAGGGTATGACGAGGTGTTCAAAGGAATAGCGAAGTGTTTCCACGACAATTTTATATTACTCGGATTTCTCACTTCATTAATTCAGTTTTACGACTGACTGGAGAGAGTAAAACTACTAAGTATAATGATAACGGGCCATCCGGAAAGTTCTGCGGTTTCTAAAATAAGAAATCTAATTAAAAATTTCTCAAAGGTTTGGAATTCGCATAAAAACGCTCAAGATCTGAAAATTGGCATAAGAAACTCATCCAAGATGGTTAAAACAAGATATTTCAATTAGAGACTCGTTACGCGAATTTGAAAATGCAGAAATTTTCGGATGCTTAATAAGTAAATTAGAAAAATCGGCTCTAGGTTTCTAGATCTTGAGAGCTCCCTTTTATATGACGTTTATGCATACAAATAAAGGAAATGTACACAAATAATTTAAAATAACGTGTGTTATTAACATCACTCTTTTAAGGTTATCATAAGTATCGCAAAGCGTTGGCACCTAATTATCTTTATGAAAGAAAAATATTAATGAAATGGTTAATGAAAATTCGCAGTCAATGATAAGAATTGTGAGCTAAGAAGCAAATTGGTAAGACTTGAAACATCGCATTTCTTGGCAAAATACAAAGCAATGTGGGAGTTTAAACGTTAATGACTACACCAGATGCACGTGGGGAGCTAAGTGAACATGGACACGGTGCACAGAAAAAGAGTAGAGATCTGTATTATCCCCCTATTTATTATTTTTTACTACACCATGCCTAACATCTTTTAAATATTTAATCCACATCGCAACTTAGTTTCGGATTGCGATTATTATAGCAAAAATAATTATAGAAATAATTTATATTAAGAATATAACATTATAATATTAAGACTATAACATTCGAGCAAAATAGCCTACATAATTAATTTTTTTTAATATTTAAAAATGAACCCAAGCATTGTAGCGGCTTATAAGGGGAGAGCGAATCGAGTATTTATTCCTCATTCATAAATGTCAAAGATATGGCTTTATTACTCCTCTCAAGCATTGCGCGATAAGCATGCTATTTTAGCTCCTTTCTAATAAACAAGTAATAATTCCTTCCCTCTCTTTCTACAGTTCTCTTGGATTATTTTTGAACTTCACATGCAGAAAAAGTTAAAGGGTTATTTTAGGTCATCATATGTCTTCCTTGGTCTATATCCTGGGTATTTATCTTCAAACCCGAAGTTCTCAGGCCCACTCTCTCAAGACGGCTTCTAAATACGCTACTTTGCATTCGATATAATTTGTACGTGATATATTAATATCATTTAATATTAAATGGTATTATTTACTATCACGAAACCATCTTCACATATTGTTTTATTCGAAAAATTAAAATCACGTGTTGCTATAGTAATTAAGAAGATTAAAAAGGATGCTGATTCTAAACACCATGATTGTTGGTTATCACGAGTAAAAAGAGCGGTATCATACAGAAAGTTGAAGGAATTTTTTAGATTATCCTATAAGTCTTGTTTAGTCTATGTCGAGTGTATTTCTCTTCAAAATGATATTCCCATGCCCAACAAAATTCAAAAAATGAAAATCACATAATTTTATAAAGTCTAAGAAGATCAAAAAGGATGCTGATTCTACTCACTCTGATTGGTGTTTGTCATAAATAAAAAGAGCAGTCCGTAAGCTATGCGGGGGACCACTCTTGGGTGCCGCTCTTCGTTATACAGGTGCTGCTGAACTGAGTGAGAGCGGCACAATCTCAGACAGCTGTTTTCTCAGTTCGGCATGACTGTTCTCTTCAGTCCTTTTTTTAGCATAAATGCAGCTCTCTAACATGACTTCACCGCTGTCACATGGTGTACAAGGACAAATCGCTGCTACCACTTGGATACTATTGCTAAGGTCAACAGTTGCCCGGAAGTGTGGCTCACGACACTTTATAATCCACAGTAGGCAGTGTAATGTTCTTCGGAGTTATTTCTTCATTCATCCCCAAGAATTAGGTGCTACAAAGCTGAGTAAAAGTCAGTGGACGAACACCCGAAATTAACCCTTAATTAAATTATCGCTTGCGATTATGTAATGTTTTTACCCATCTCGACTTGAATTTACCGCGCTATAGTAATCGTTCTTCAATCGTAAAGAAAAGCAAATAGAGGCTAATTATGGAAAAACGTGAATGAAAATGAATTGGCGTTTCTCGTTTAGTACGAAATATTCTCTTCGTCATTGAATGAAGACACTGATTCCTGATGGTTTGAATATGCACGAAAGATATGTATTATATACAGAAAATATTATACAAAATAAAATGTGCATATTTTACTTGTGTTTTATGACATTACCGTTCCACTCAAATTACTATCTACATAAATATTTAAAATTAAACTTGCACTAATTAATTGGAGGACAATCATTCGAAATTTCTCACTGCAAGAAGAGTCGAAAGACTGAGAAAAGATTGACTGAATAAGCATACCTAGATTGTGAGATTACAACACGACAGATGAAACTATCTTAAACATGATGTTAACTGACAATATAACTAAACTTTGGTTCTTCTCACTAAAGTCTGCATAATGAGCAGATTCCGAACAACAACACAAACCTAGCGTTACACAACTCAAGTAGTTCTTAGTTTCTTCAGTAGGTGGCCTTGGCCTTCAGACTTCCTGAAATCGCGCGAAAGATATTTAAATCTGTCAATCCTCCCTCAGTAATTGATCAGTTTCCATATGTATAAATAAGTACCAAGAAAAAATTTTCCATTTAAAAGCAATGAGTATTATTTTTACCGCAAGAGAGTTAAATTTAACAATAAAAAGCAGCAAAAGCATACAAATACTTTGAAAGTGAGTATATAGGTTGTGAATTATTAGATATGACATTCAAATAGTTGCTTGGAATTGGATATACTCGTCCATGAGATGCAATTTAATTAGCATACCAAATAATTACCCATTAATATAAGATTCCAAGAACAGATAAGAACAAACATTTCATGATTTCATAGTGTCAGTGATTTACAGAATAATCTTCCAGAAATACTTCTTAGTCTTGCCGATTATAATATTAAACACTGAAAATAGAACATAGAAGATAAACAGGATGAGTAAGGATTCTCACGAGTTTTCGAGGACAGGAATTACAACTATGGATGATGCTTAAATATCATGATATTATTTTTTAATTAATCAGAATATACTTAAATTGGAGAATTCTCCTTATAAAAGTTTCACATGAAAAATAAAAACAATTCTTCTGCATGAACGATAATGCTAATACATTACATTTTTATTTGCAAAATACATGCAGACACATTATAAACATGATAACAAATTCATATTATACTTCAAGAAATAAGACCTTCCCATCAAAGGCAATATAAACATTGTTTAACTTTTACATCTTGTTCAAACATTAAAATCACAATATGTCAGGTATTTATGAGAATTCAGCAGTAAATAGCTGACTACATTATCCATAATGCACATTTTATTCATAATTACTGGCATATAAGGCACTGTAAACATGGAAGACAGTTTTTTGTAAAACAAAAAGTATACCAAGTTATTCAATTTCACTGGACAAGGCTTGGAGAAAATTGAATGTCGACTAAATTCCATTATCCAACTTAAATACTATGAGTTTCGAGTCAATATCAATTGGTAGAGATGATGATGATGAGTATGAAAATTCAATGCTCAAACTATTGAACAATGTGTTTTAGACCCGTAATTCATGGCAGATGAATCAATTATAAGATTGGAATTTAACTTAGAATTACAATGAGTATAGTTCAGTATGATCATGCATGACAATTTATGTTGTCCCATTCTCACTCAAACACATTTAAAGACAATTGATCACAGGCTACATGAGAATGCATTTCTTCATAATCATTACAATAATAATTTTTATTTACAGCTTTACTGATTTTGTTTCTTTACATGACCACATAAAAAACATGGGACTTAAACACATTTATCAACACTCATTTACCTCTGTTTTCCTCCTGATTCATATAAACAGTGATGTAATTGTGTTTGTCACTAGTAGTTGTATCTATTAAGAGATGATAACACCTTTAATATAAGTCATGAAGAAATGTTAAAAAACATTCCTTTGTCATTAAATTCTTTGAGTATTAAAGGCTTTGATTATGGAAATTTATTCAGGTAACTACTTGTATTTTTCAACCAAGGTATTTCAAAAATATATTGACGACAACAATAATTAAATAATACACACTGTACAAAACTAGCTCCCTTGCTGTATGCACAAACAGATAAGATGAGTTTTGATGTAACTTAAAGTTTACAGGGAAAAGTATAGGAAACTTTTTCTTCGCCTCATTCAAAGATAAAGTCTGAAAATGCAAACAAAGCTGAAGGTAAAGATTAATAAACGTAATAAAACAAAAATGATCATACTCATCAGAGGAAGTCAATTTAAATACCTGATAGTGAACAAATTGTTACCTGGATGACATTTACACCAAGGCATTCATTGATAACAGTGCTGAGCAAAGAAAACACATATTTTACACTTCAACTTAGAATCATTACTTCTGTAAACAGAAACATGTCTGAAGTCTCCATAAGTAGCTAAGACCTTTGCAATATACATAGCTTTGGTTATAAATGAGAGCAAAAAAATCTTGAATCCAACAGTGGTCCCTTTATTTGTTCAAGAAAGAAGAAAGAAAAATTCCCAGTCCTCAGATGCATGCCTTGGTCAACTACACTGGTAAACCATCTTGAATGCCTATCAAAAGAAATACAAAGCGATGTTTCATATCATCATCATTTAGAACTAAGCCAGTGGTCTCCAACATGGTCCCTTCCAAACCCTTACAGGTTTTTTTTTAAGTTTTTAAGGATACAGTGAGTATTTCTATGGTAATGAAATCAACAGTTAGTATCATAAGTGAGTGAAAATTTATAACTATGGAACTGAGATGTACTGTGCAAGGAAATAGATCGAAACTGAATAAAGTGTCTCTATAAGATTCACAGTTGCAAAGAAAGGAATAAAAGTATAGTTTTCACAGTGCACAGTGGGTGTATTTTCCTTATTCTATTTTATTTTTGCATTTGAATTCTGAAGGAAATATTTAATGTGTAATTTTAATTTTGTATTAAACTTGATGAAGATACCAATTCACACATCTATGTTTGATTGAATTATGTTAATGGATTATATCAATAAAAATCATTACACTTATCTTTTTGTGTGATTACTTTCATTAGCTCTGTAACAAGTTATTGGAATTTCAATGGGGAATAAAGGTCATATTTTATAAATATGGTCAGCATTGAAAAATACGGTTGTTGATCACTGCTCTAATCAAAGAAATAATAACTTACCTCTAGCATTGCTGACATCCAGGCCACAGCTTGGCGCTGTTCTTTAACTGGTTGTGATATACTTGAGAGGAGCATTTCTCGATCACTACTGTGACATGATTTACGATAGAGCATTGCCAAAGAAACATTTCCATCTTCTGAAAATGATCACACAAGAAGTTAGTACATGAAACTCTATGATGAATGAAATTGTAATGAATGAATGAAATGGGTGACACATATTATACAGGGTATATTTAAGCAAATCTGAAAATCACTCATAACCACAGGAACTCTCAAGGTTACAAAAAGTTTACTAATAATTTTTTTTAAAGTATTCTGCTTTAATTCTAGATATCCTAACTGAAGAAGAGATAACTGTATGTAGAGATTAAATGATGAAGCAAAGGTAACTTTTCCCAGCTTATAATACTTTATCTTTCCTAGGCATAAAATCTATATGATAGTATCACAGTGTGTTTGCGCTCCATATTTCTTCCCATTTATGATGACAGCTCTTTTAAGAGCAGCCATCGAAAAATAAATAAAAATGCCAATGAAATCTGATACATAAATTAAGTATTAAAAAGGATCTAAAAACGAATCGAAAGTAGATAATATGAAGCTAATAGATAACTGAAGAGAAATACGATACCTTCTTCGGAGGACTTCACCATGCTCACAGATTTGATTTCAACAAAAGCTAAAGGTTCCAAAGAATGTGATGGATTTCCATCGAATATAATATGCCTACAATAAGACCAAATCGAAATAAGAAATAAGTAATCTGAAAAAATTAAAATTTCGAAATTGAGTTCACAACTTACCGATGGTCTGGAGAGAGTTTACAAGTGAAGTAAGAAGGAAAATCATCTGATGTACATCCATTCTGCGTCAACTTAAACCTAGCTCCTGTAAAACATAAGGGCAACTTGTTGATTCCTTGTTGAAGTCTTAATTTTCATTATATTGCCTTTACGCCATGATAGAATATTGAAAACGCATCTACTAACCACTAAGTAAGATTTTTAAGTGAGTATTGAAGAAAACATTTTCCTTTCTCGTTATATTTTCACAATCGATGCACAAACGTACTGGGTCAACGAAACACATACGTTGTAAGACCTCTTTGATAAAACAGCAGGCTTTACAATACACTTGGCCACACCTTCGACAATGATGCTGGAAAACAGAATGAGATTGAAAAAAACGTAAACAAAATGAAAACATAACTAGAACCGTAACTGAAGTATATGCTCCACATAGTTACCTTTCTATTTAGAAAATCAAACTTGGAACGGCAGCGAACACATCTCTCGTTCTGTAAATTATTTTTATTTCATAGACTTCTGAAGAAAAATAACTACCACATGATTATAAATAATCTTTTTATAGCAAATTACCTCGCCATCCGGACTCCACTGCGGCTCCGAAAGGACGAAGGGACTTTTAAATCTATCGTTTACCACAACAATACGAAGACCAGATTTAGAGCGCAACAATTTTTTCGTAGTGGCATCCATAATCAAGCGGGATAAATTCACGCCAAACGGTGGTAGCGGTTACGTATGACAATCATCGAAGTTGTGGTCACGACGTATCATTAGCGTAACTTCGCACATCAACATACACACTTGCTGCACGCTTAATTATCATAGCCTCGATCTCGAGCCTGTAATTCTCATAAATACACATTCTGATTGATTCGCTGTCCGCCATGTTGTAGGTGACACCATTTGAACTAATCTCATAAATTATTTTACAAAATTAATGTTTGGTTTCCTCCCTCTATATCTTGTTAAGATGACATCTACTCTCCATATTATGAGAAATCCCAGTTCTGCGCTAATTAGAGTTCCATATCTACTATTGAACAATTACTCTATCTTCCGCTGAAATTTCTTAGATCTTACAATTAGTGAAAAACTTAAGAAATATTTTACCCTCGTCATACTAAATTTCTAGTTTTTGAATCTTATTGTACTACTTTACATCATCAGAGAATAATGAGCTTGACAAGCCCTTTTCCATTTCAAAGTTGGCATTACACTCAGAAAAGTAAGCGCAAGCCTTTCACAGGTGAATGAAGTTGATCTAGATTAATGACACCCTAATTCACATTACGACCTCGTAAAATTTTAAGAAGCTGAAAGCAGATTAATCTACTTTTGTAAAAGGATTCATGGAATCATTTCACCATAATTTATCCTTCTTCATGATATCCCTATCTGTACCCTACATACAAATACAACCAAATATCTCTTCCATTAAGTAACGGTGCTATTTCCTTTTTCATAAATGAAACTCTAGAGCAGTTCCAGAGATGTATTCAACTGACTCAATCTTCATCTGTTGCAACATTTCATTATGTTATAATTGTATTGGAGCCATGATAGGAAAACAAAATACTTTAATTTTTAACATGGATATTGTTTCATAAAATACTAAGATTTGCTGGATAGACTTTGAAATGCATCCTTGAAATTGTTGAGGATAAATTGAAAATGAATTTTACCATGAAAATGAATTTCAAATGCAAGTTACCCTATTGTGAATGAAAATTGCAACACTGAGAAAAAATGGCCCAACTGATTGAAATCAAGCAATACATCTGCTACATCAGGTCTTAAGAGCCTGAAGTACACCTTCCCTCCTTCAGGCAACTCCATATGCCATATTTCAGCAGAACAATGCTTCGCCACAAATGGAAAGGTATGTGCAAGTCTTTGAAGATTGAGAACCACTACTTCCCTGATGTGCACACCTAACATGTTGCTCATTGAGCATGTGTGAGATATGCTTGGTCAGAAACTTCATCACAATCCTCCAGCAGCCAATGTTGATGCTTTGTGGAATTTTACTTCATTTACAAACTCCATGCAAACTAATTCATGAGGAACTTACCCAGGCTATCTTTGATTCCATGTCATGAGTAATCTCCGACTACAGTATGCAAGGGCTTCAAGAAATATTAATTCTCGTGGTCAAATATCATGTACAGCTCTGCAAACCAAACCATTTGTGTATTGTCATTTACCATGTCATATCTGTAGAATAATTCATTTCAATCACACATTTATTGATGATGTAATTTCCACAAACAGTGCATTTTATTCATATGAAATGGAGAATTTTACTCATAATTACATAAAATGAATAATCTAATCAAGTAAAAACTAGATTTTACGGATATTTCAAAAATTTTCTCCAAAGAATTCAAGTTATACCTTTAAATAATAAAAAATTAAAACCTAATTTCATTTTATTGAAATACAGTATTATTTTAACATGAATCTTTCTTTAGATTCTTTAAGTCTCTAAAATTAAAACACACTATCAAAAACCATCCATTCATCATAAAATTTAACATTATTGAAACAAACACTGTTGTGTCGCCACTTACAATAATATTTTTCTCAATTGTCACACAAACATTGAGCTTTTAAAAAGTTTTACATAAGAAAATAATGTGACCTTTCTTTAACAACAATAAATAATTGTCAAATATCTTAAAAACCTCTACAACAATGTCAATTAACTGGCAATCATTTAATAACCACAATTACAAGGGAAATCATGATTCAATTGCAGGGAAATTTATTAAGAATTGTAGTCTCTAAGATAAAATAAAGACCACAAAATTTCATCATTTTTCACATTTTCCTTCAAGTTAACAAAAGTATTCCTGGTTTCACATTAGACAATCACTAATTAATAAAAATAATAGTAACAGGATACAAAAATTTGTACATTGCAAATGTAAACTTTTCACCAATACTTAAACCCACATTCATGCAATTTATCAATAAATTCCATGACTAAAAATAATATAAAGATCTCATTTATTTTCTCAAAGTAACGAACACAATAATTGGCTAATCAAAAATGACGTCAAGGAAAAATAATCTTCTGCCTACGAGGACTGGTTCGGTAAAATGGATTCAACATGATGGGAGATGATGTTGCCTTCAGGACTCCTTGAGTTGGAACTTTGGATGGGTCAAATGGAATAGCTGGACTATCTCGCAAAGACTTTTGGTATTCATGTGTCTCTGATAAAAAGAAAACCATAGAAAGGCATCTTTAGAAAATCTCTCTTCATTGTTCTTGTCATCCTCAAGCATGCAGTTGATCAGATTAAAAGCATTAAAGCTTAGCAATAAAGCAATTGTTATTGCCTGATATAAAAGCAACCAGGACTCCTTTAGTGTATGAGCCTCATATGTCAAATGTAAAAGCAGTAAGCATCAGTTAACGCCATCTAATACCTAAGTATGTCTATTTAACTTTTTGATTGTACAATATCCTATTCAAAGACATTTGACTCCCTGTAAATAAATAAAGAACCAACAAATGCTTAGCTAATTAAAAGCAGTAGGTCAATCATGTAAATACATGATTTTTAAATCATGTACTTACATGATCGAGAGAGCAAAATCGCAGTTAAATAATTTTGCTCTCAGTTATTTTGTTTAACATGATCAAATTAACTAAGATCTTTATAACTGATTGCCTTGCTCTTATATCCATCTTATATAAATAAACATCACTAAACATCAATAGTTTATTTAAATATTTTAGAACTGAAAACTGGTCAGTATCAATAAACTAAATATATATTAATGATATAGTATATACTGAATATACAGTAATTGAATCAGTTCAAAGACTTGAAATAAATATTTTTCTCTGATTCACAAACACATAAATTCAAATACGGGGATAGTATACAACCAAATCAATTTACCAAGTCAAAAAGAAAATTCAAAGAAACATACCTTTCATGAAGACGGAAATAATTCTATAACAAATCAAGTGAAAGAAAGTAACAAGCAAAATAAAACTAACAGATAATCTTTAACAATAAGATAGAAAATCAAAATGGGAAAGCCATCTAAAGATCAAATGCGGTCCTTAACTGAAGAATTAAAGGACATATTTCAGTGGTTTAGGCCAGAATCAACAAAGTACCTCATGAGAATAACCAACATTTCAACAAAACATAAATTAGAGCTAGAGAATATGGCATCTCAATGATACATGTTCTACAGTATAATATGTGGATTCAATGAGAAAATTTATACAAAAGAAATTAACTTTTCTAAACAGACTATAGTAATTTTTGTAAGTGAGTGCAAAAAGCTTGAGTAATAAAAGTAAATGATCCATCTAGGCAGGATCATTTTCCTCAATGGCCTATGCAAAATCAAATTAACAAAACTCATTTTTTCAGTGTGGCTTTTGGATGCATCAAACCTGCAAATGAATTCTTACATTAGAAATTCCAACTCAAAAGCACTACTGAAATAACTATTTTTTACAAAAAGCTGTGCAGAAATGTCTCTTAAACTAGGGCACATTTTGTTAACTATATCCTCCACGATAGCAATGCACATACAAAATAAAATTACAGAATTTAATTTGAAATCTGAGGAACAAGTGAAGCAATATATAAAGTGGCAGCCCGTGTAAAAGGAACATCCAATTTTTTAAGCTTTTTAAAAATAAATAAATTTATAACACGGAAGGTAAAAATATATGAATTTAAAGGAACTTCAACTATGTTACAAGCACATGTTCTGGGAACGAATGTTGAAATTAATCTCCATTTCATTTAAGCACTTTAATGATGAAATTGGATGGAGAATGTGGCAATGAAAGTAGTTAAAAAGAAATCTGTCACATGACAATCATATCCTTTGATAAGCATTCAGAATAATAACAAAATATGTTGTAAAAAAAAGAAAAACACTGCTTCATATATAGAAAATCATGAAGAGAGAAATAAAACAATAATAATAATCTTCCAAGCCAACGTATTCTGCCACCTAAAGGCATTGCTCAGCTAATTGCAGTGACAAAAAAGAAAGTTCTGATTTACTCATCCATGAAGTAAATAGCATACAATGCTGAGTCAACTCAGCAAGCCAATCATTAGATCCAAAAATTTCCCTGTCCTTTAAATTCTTTCATTTCATTGGTGTCCTTACACCAAACCTTAAATTGAGAAATGAAAATTATAAATAGTTAAAGCTAATAATAAATCAATAGATACAGGGTATTGTCTCTCTAAGCAACCATAAGAAGGTTTCTCTTGGCAACAATCTTCCATGGGATTAATCAAAAAAGACATTTCATTACAAAGGTGCCACAGGTGGGCAATTACCTTGTGCTAGATTCCGAGAGAGTACTATTTTGACCCTTTTGTCGGATGATGGTGTTTTTAGCTTGGATGCAGATCCCTAAGAAAGCACAGAGAAGGAAAGATTGAGTAAGACCTTATAAAAATTACCCTCATGATAATATTAACAACATATCTACTTATAATCAAAGAATAACATAAACTAAATGCTGATATAAATTAAATAGTAAGTCAACATATCTAAGGAAGTATAAAAATCTTACTCAACTGCATATCACATGAAAGATACAAAAGCAAAATAAGACATAAGAAAAGATAATTATTTGTAATTTCATTGCTTCGTTAAAAAATTACTTGAATTATTTTAAGATTTATGGAAAGTGACCAACGTTGAACTGAGAAGATAAAACCTAGGATGAATTTAATTTCAACAATTATTAGAAGATGAATTATAAACTTCAATCAATACAGCCTGTTAAAATATGGTTCTGCTTAAGATTTCGTTAACCATAAGAAAGAAAAAAGTTCAGAAGACTTTCTTAACCACATTTAAATGAAATGAACAAGATTTTTTCGGAAAATAAAAAAAGAGAATTTCTTGATATGAAATGACAGCTTTAACATTCAAGCATTTTGTATAGTCTTATTTACAAATATACAGTTGATATGAACTTTAAAAAATAAATTTTATAATTTGTATTGAAAAGGAAAATAAAAGGTGATTTTTCTGAATCAGGCAAAATACATAGATTTCAAAAAGAATGATCTGCAACATCAGCCATTAAGGCTACTTTTAAAAGTAAACAAAAATGAACCAGATTTTTGAAGAATGAAAAAAATTAAATATGGAACCAACAAATAATAAAAAGAGTATATTTATACTACGATATTTCAGATTTTCATGAAGTTTGTTGGTAATTTGTTATATAATATCTATTAAATATATATATAATATGCACAAAATGTGGTAAAAGCACATCAAGCATTGTTTGCCTTGGAATTATGCCTGTTATACATACAGATAGAAGAGCAATGACTAATTCATGGATCAACTTATTTTGTCTTAATGATTTCCAAATAATACCTTTAAAATTTCTTCTTTCCTTGTAGTCTTAGGAGTCAACTTCTTTGTGAATGGAGAGAAAGGATTCGGCTTCAGTTTCTTTATCACTATCTCAGTCTCACCATTTTCAACAACTCCAACAGTTTGTTTGTGTTTAGGAGATTTTGTACTCTTCTTGACTTCTTTTGCTTTACTAGCACTGTTCTCAACAGACCACTCTCCACCTACAATACAACTTCCAGTACTCTTCCTCTTGGGTGTCAACTTCAGTTCCTCTACCTGCCACCCTTCAAGGATTGACCTTCTCTTCTTTGGAGGTGGTTCCAACTCAACCTTTTTTGTACACTTTCTTGGAGACACCCTTCTTTGTATCTTTACATCAATCCCATTCTCTTCAACTTTTGCTTTAGAAGCTTTTCTCCTCTCTGAGGTAGTTTTCCGCTTTCCTCTCTTGCGTTTCCTGCCTTTCTTTTTTCCTTCTTTTGAGAGTTTACCTGAAAAGTTGAGAGATAAATAGTATAATTAATGATTTGAGGCAGGGGTTGCTATAATTTCAAATCAAACAAACCCAAAGTACAGTGTCTTACTGACAACTTTTAAGCATTGCACATTATTAACAGTCGGTACAACACAGAAAATAATTTTTGCATTTACATGGATTTTCAAAATAAATGCACAGAAATTCATGGCTTTTTAAATTTATGGCTTGCAGGTTCCAATCATTTGCAACATCAAAGTAAAAATTAGTGTTTCTCAACTCAAGAAAAGTGAGCAAGTAATACAGTGATAGAGAAAAGTAATACAGTGAACTCTCAATTATCTGTGCTAGTGATGGGAAGTGGAAGCATGATTAATAAGTTATTTAAATTAACAATTCTTTATTGTGTGAATTGATAATCTATAGTTTTTTATTGTTTCATGGACTCATTAAGAGTTTTATTCACCCAACCACAGATATTTTAGGCAGTGATAATTTTATTGTAGTCATATTCCCATTGCTCCATAGAAAATGTCTTTTTTCCTGCTGCATTAGAATAATAAAATAACCAGTGATTTTGTGTTTCAATTTTTCAAAAAAAAAAAAAAAAAACGTCGTAATAATTGATAAAGAGTAAAAACACATGCATGCATAATCTGCAAAACAGATGATTGAGAGTGTACTGTATTTATGTCATCAAATTTAATACTGATCAAAATCCAAAATTTAAAAAAATAGTACACAATCCAAAAATTCAATGATATTTCCATAGCATTGGGATACCTAAGTAAGCCAGCAGGTATTCAATATTACAAGAAAATTTTGAAACAGTAGAGGTTTCAAATGAAGGGACTACAATGAAGCCTATCTCAACTTTCAAGAAACTGTGAAATGCTATCATAATTAATTTAATAAAGCTTTTATGCCAGAATTGAATGAAAAAGCAAAAATCATCCTTTCCATCTACCATTATTTTAGAGGTGGTTTATGTAACATATGCTCTGAAGCACACTGAACTTATCACATTAGCACACACAATCTAAGAACATTTTTGTAACAGAAGTCTACATCAGTTACTAGTATTTACATTTCCTATTTTAAAAATTCATGTATCTTGAATTTTGAGTAGCCTGTGAATTCTTTTACAAGTCAAACTTCAAGTATATACAGGTTAGATGAAAGAGACGCCAACTCAGGCCTGACATTGCCAAATAAAGGGTCAAATAATAATTATATATACTAGTTAATGTGGATATAATGCTTGGTACAACCAATATGCAAAAAGATGGATATTCACAAATATGATATGAACTTTACATGATAATGGAAATATTCTGATGATTCTAACTTGGGTTAAATTACATTATAAACAATGCTATCAGGCTCATATCTTCCGAATTTAAAAATTTACAAAAGTTTGAATACCATTACACATTTTCTTCGGTTCTTCTTCTTCTATTGATCCATATTTGCCAAGCTCTGATTTCAGGAATTCTTCCTCCTCGTTCAGAAGGTCTAATGTAGCTTGCTTGATGGCTTTGGATCGCTGGGATCTTCTCCAGTTCAAGTCAGGAAGTGGTCCAACTCCAAGAGGATAGTGACCCTTTGTAAGAGATCTGAATCTGTAAAAAAATAAGAAATAAGGAACATTAAGACTTTTAAGTGATATTACCATATAAGATAAACCTCAACACAACAGATCCCACCCAGTAATGCAAAAGCAAAGACCTAGAGGTTAAATAATATTTTCTATTAATTAAATTATTTCCTGCATTTTTCTGATTGTTTACATATTAAATTGATGCTTTTCTGGACATATAAACACTTAATCTATGTCATAGGCCCAGCAAAACATTTTTGTATAGTTAGAATTAGAAACATTAATACTATTAGTTCAGTTTTCCCAGGGACTACGTAATGAACAAAAGTGAATATGGGGGCCCACACGGTGTAAAAACCTAGAAAACAAGGATAAAAATGTCACCACTACAGTAGAAATGGGCTTCCCAAATAAATTATCACTATTTCAGTAATAAACATCAAGAACATAAAAATGATGCTTCAAAACATCATTAACAGAAGCAACAAATCAGTATGCAGGCTAATGTTTGACTATTTTTACAGTAAAATTAAAATTTAATAAAATCAGTCCTTTGAATATACAAATTCTTGCTTTTTTATATAGAAGGTGAGAAGCTATTGTGAATGCCTCCCTGTGTGACTACCTTTTTGCCAGGTCTTCCACTCTGCGTCTCAGTTTTGGTCTAATGGAAGGATCTTTAACTTCCTCCTCTAACATAGCTGCCAGATCATCCAAGTCAACATCAAGCTGTGGAAGCACCACATCTACTCCTCCAGCACGAGGATCTTTTGCACCAAGCACTTCAACTTCCTCCTCTTCTTCAACTTCCTCCTCATCATCCTCATCTTCTTCAGCTGTTCCATCTTCATCACCAATTCCTTCATCTTCTTCCATCAACTCCCTCTCCTTCAGATGCAATCCTCTCCTTTTCAGCTACATTTACACAGAGGCAACAATGCAATTTCATGAGTTGCATAAATCAAACAATTTAGTAAAATATACCCATCATAAACTCCAACAGTAAACTTCAGAAGGGATTTTGATCTTTTCTTAAGGATTATTATGAACTATAGACTATGAATTACAGACTATTTTATAAAATAGACTATTTTACATTCGTCATTAAAAATATGAGGCTAGTGATAATGGATAGGAGGTGTCAACATGACCATTGTGAAATTCAAAATTTTTATACGTGATTCACTTAGAAAAATTGATGAATATCTGTAGAGCTGCTTATAATAGACTTTTAATTTTCAAGGATTTTCCATAAACCCAAGTAAAATAACTTAGGACAATAATATATGGCATCATATTAAATCTTGCCACAACTAGAAAATAGCTCTGCACAACCCTACATGATAAAACATATAAGAAATGACACCATACTTACAAAAACTTTTAAAAAATCAAATCAAAGATACAATAGTAAATACTCTCACGAATATAAAAACTAAGCATTAGATTTGACTAACCTCTTCATAATCAAGACCTACATCACTCTGTCTCATCAAGTGATTGAAAACAGTCTCTGTCACAGATTTTGATATCCTTGGATCATCATTCTTAGCCAATAGGCGAGCGAATGGGCGTAGAAATTGGATCACAGTGTCTGAACTAGGAGGAAATCCATTTTCATCAACTATCTTCGCTAGTTCTTCCAGAAAAATATCACAGAAATGCAGCAGGAGTCCTATAGGAACACCATGAGTGGTTCCAACCGGCTTGAGGACAGTATCTTCCCATACTGATACAAGGGTAGGAAGACTATTAGACCAATCTTTCTTGCGGCCCCATTCCAATGTTTGGCGCAAAAATCTTCTCAACAGCTACAAGAGACACAAACCATTACTTTTGCAATAAAAACTGTTTTCCACTTCATGATTACAATCTATTTGTCTCGCTTATTAACTTACTTTTATGAGTAATTAAAATTTCCATAGACATTAAGATCTTAACATCCACTTCACTCGTTCGAAATCAAATGAATTGTTTTTGAAATGTTAAATGAAAATGAATGTTATTATAATGAAAGACAGTACCACAGCTTCACCTCTTTCAAAAATAACCTACCATTTGAAACTTATCCAATCTGTGTTGGTCAATTCCATTCCATTCATTCACCATAATAATAAAAAAGCATTTTATAAAACAGCTATCTCCTTCTCCGACCGAATGTATGAGATTACTTATATTTTCTGCAACTTCTTCCTTTAATAGTTAATGGAAAAAACAAATAAGAAAACAAACTTTAGCAATATTGAAGATACTAACACCAACAACTCCCTAGAGCTAAGAAAAATTACATAAAGTTATTCAAACGCACTCGAGTGGACGAGTTGACTGCGTCCATAAAGGTAGCTTCTAATGAATGACACTTAGAATTAACCAAATTTCTTAGTAAATCTCCGCTTTATGTATATATTTTATTACGTTAAATATAAGTTTACCGAGGATTTAAATTAAACTACAGTACCTGAACAAGTGGTTTGTCCGACATCCACATGCAGTAAAACAGCCCCTTCCATATTCTCATAAAATCTTCCTCTGTAAAGCCTAAAAATTCATTTTCATGAAACCAAGTATACCATTAAATACATCGCATACAAACCAAATCAAAGGAAAACTCATATACCAGATACGGCGTCGTGTGTTTTTGAGTACAGCCATCGGCTCAGTTTCTTCAGAGCACGATCCCGTTTTGTTTTGTCATTTCCAGCTAACGTTTTCGCAAAGAACAATTCTTGAGAAACCAATAAAGCTTTCTTTTTCTGATCCATGACTCCTTTTAAACGAGCTCGTTTCCACAACGTGCTACTGAGACCATGACGCCATCTTCAGCATTTCTTTGTACTTATGGCTGTCATCTTACGCCTCCACCGCTACCTAGTGACGGAACCCATAACTCGCTTCCATTCGCTCTTAAGTTGGAGAAGGCGCAACTTTCAACTTGTTCTGCCAAGCATAGAACTTAAAGCAATAGAACTTCGAGAGATTCAAGGTTAACAGAGAGGAAATTTTCAGGATCATGAAACTTCAGTTAATCAGGAACTTATTTACCGTAATATGTCTTTTCTTCAACCACAAGAAAATATTTACCGTAGTACATACATCCGAAGAATAGAGGAAGTCATTCAGACTGTAAGCAAAATCCTCGACTTCGATTTGACGGCGTAATCTCGAAATTTGCGTTATTCGACGTGTCATTCTTTATTAAATTATTTTCAGCGTATAAAAACTACTATGGTCTATCCGTGTACCAAAAGGCAAGAAGTATTCAATTTACGAATATATGGTAGCGGGACCATGTATTCAAGATAACTGTCTAAGAGAAAATACTTCCGAGGTGAAGTTTTAACTAAGTTACTTATTAAGGGCCACTATTTCACTGTCTCCATTGTAATAGCGATTGTTAATTTGATGATATAGATTTATGCAGTTTTAGTTTCTTTAACGCAAATTGTAAATATGTGCAAGTTGTGATAAATTACGAATTAAATCATGAATGGCAGAATTGAGTATTCTATGAAAATATATGGTACTAAAATACTAGTTTAAATTTAAACGTCTAATTAATCTGTGAAAGTTGAAAACGTCCCGTAATTATTTTTCTTATACGAGCTTTACGATAACATTATTTAGATACAAGTGACCCCACCAGATTGTTAAAGCTGTCGCTTGGGAGATAGTGGCTATAGGCTTTTACGGCTTTGTTGAATACCAAAGAGACCAAACTGAACACCCGCAACACCAACAATGATTAATTCTTTTCAATAATTTCCAAAGTTCTGTAGGCGATAACAATAGTTCTCTCGTACATTCTCAAACGGAAGTCTGAAATCCTAAATCGATAATTCCGCGAAGCTCGTTCCCGAATCGAAAAATTCTATGACCGAGGTGGGAAACCTGCGATCTTCGAATTGATCGCGGCTTTTTCTACTTTCTCAGATACGCATTTATATGTACAGTAAAACTATTAAAACGAATTTTAAGGGCCTTTTAATACACCCAAGCTGAAGCATTTTTGCCTTTCATATCGCTGGATAGTAGGCATTATCGTCCTTCTAAGCAGTAGTTAATTTTAGATTGAACTGTGAAAATACATGGTTGCTCTTCCTTTTAGTTAGGTTGCAGGAACAAAATGCCACTAAGAATCAGAACAGGCAATTCTCAATATTAACTTTTATTTCACTTAAATCTTCCTGTGATTACATCAGACAAAACTAACCAAATGGCAAAACAACAGTAAAATAGACATCACAAGGAAGACCGGAGGGGAAGAACAAGTCTGCCTGGCATTTGCCCGAAGTTGGAAGGAAAACCCCTCCGTAAAAAAAAACCTCCCAAAGGCAGCCAAAACCACAGAAGTTAATCAGCAAAACATCTCGCATTCAGCGATTTACAAACGAATTACTTAACTACAAGCGATTCCTCAGATACTTTTACAATAACGAAAAACCATGTTTGATTCCATCGAAGCGTAATGTAAATACATTATCTGGCAATGCAAGCTGAAAGCTGACAATATTCCAAAAGTAGGCAAAAATATTTGTACATATATAGAGAACACGTAATAATTAAAGTATGTGATAAAACATTTACATGAATAGAAAACTTGGTAAAATTAAGTTCTTCACTGGATCTGGTAACCTATTGTATTATTCATCACTCACTTCTCCTGAACTTAGATTAGGTATAGCACCATCGGCCACAACATTAAGTTCACAAAATGGATTGATTGCTCCATGAAGAATGAATAGTACTGGGTTAAAACAACAGTTAAAAATGCGGTCAGCTCTTTACGAGAACATGGATTAATAAGCACTTCAGCACTTTCAGTTAAAGTGTGGCTTCACTGGTGGAAGAGACTATAGTTCAAGTAAATGCTCTGCAAATGTATCTGAACTTGCCACACGTCAAAAGTCACTTAACATTGCACGCAAGTGATTATGTGCCCATTACGGGCGCCTTTCTGGAAGATAGCCGTGGATAAAATATGCTGCAGCATCACAATTCTGTCTGTAGGATTCCTAAAACTGAACCAAAGGGTTGTAATCTGATGAACTCGAAGAAACTCCTCCAGAACTTCAGCATATCTGTTGTTCAATTGGCAGCAAGAGACCGTGAATCAGGCAGACCAAGGCTATCCTATCTTTGGGCCCTTAAAACGGCTCAAATAGCACCTTCTCCGCTAAAATTCCACCAGCAAATGAAAATTGTGGCTACATACGAGGCTGGACCTGGAAATTCTGAGCAAATTACACGGAACAAAAAATACACCAAACAGACCTTGCAAAAACAAAAATAGTCATATGCGAAGACTGGAAAAAGAATAGATATTTAATGCAAACATCGATATGCGAAAACATACGAAAAGGAAAGGAACGATACACCTTACAACACAGCCAGTAAAATTTCAAGAAAAATACATCTTATCAGTAATTACAGATAATGAGAAATCACGAATTCAAAGAAATTCCTTAAAATGTTGAAGAATTCCTGTAAAGAAGGAAAAATTAACCATATGGATTACCACAGAAAATATTAGAAATTTATTGCAACCTATGATATTCAGATTCTCACAATAGGGAAAAGAATATAACACCAAGTAACATTTAATGAAAATAAAATCATCAGTTATAACATAACAAGAAAAGACATACTAAAACCCTCAATAACCTTGACAGACATCCAATAAGAAAATTGGGTATAGTATCAAAGGGATATAAAAACAACTTATAATCTAGCAGAAAAAGTTGCTTTAAGGATAAGGCGACATGTAATATTAAATGAAGGACAAATACAGCAGGATCTTTCGCAGCAAGGTCATGAATAATAACTAAATTCGTAAAAACCTATTGCAAAAACAAAAAGGCTAAGTCATATACAGGCGTTTTATAGATAAGTCGACTGCGGACACCGTACGCAAAAAACTTGCATAGTATAGTGCGAACATCGACTACAGCCGATGGTGACGGCGACGGTGATCGTAAACATCACGTCGACACAAGGTGATGATATAGTATGATGATCCAGTAATTGAGAGAATGCAGAGATAAAAAAACTATGTTAAAAAACGCAGTAATCAATCTCATTAGGTGGATTGCGTTGACATAATTGTCGTACGCATGACGTCGACGCAAGGTGATGATAATATGATAATCCAGTAATTGTGATCACGCAGAGTTCGAAAACGCAGTTTAAAATCGCTGTCTTAAAAACGCAGAGCTAAAAAAACGATATGTTCGCTGTGTCATATTCGCAGTGTTCAATCGCATTACGTGAATGCAGCGTTAAAGCGGACTTTTTCGACGTATTGTGGACGGTTTGTTTCGAGAAATATTTGTAGAGACGAAGTGTTGCCGCTGAAATTCGGATTCGTGTGTGAAAATCGTCGCAGGCTAATCGTCGTTGCTTGGCTTCGCCCGCCCATGCACAAATTATACCAGTCGATGAAGCAATCCATGAAAATAAAATCATATCAGTAATAACATACCAAGTAAACACTAATTCAAACAACTTTCTTAAGCTTAACGACTTCATATAGAAACATACTCCATCATAAAAAATAGCCTTAAGGATGAGGCGACATATGTAATATTATACGTAGGAAGACCACCGAAATGCATCAGGATCATTCACACTAAGTACATGGCTATTAACAAAGTTCGCATACAACCAATCGCAACACCTAACAGGCTAAGACATATAAAGGCATTATACACACAGGTCGACTGCAGACGCCGTATGAGGAATCATTGCGTAGTATTGGGAGAGTATCGGCTGCAGCAATTGGTGACGTTGTCGTACGCATGACGTCGACGCAAGGTGATAATATGATGCTCCAGTAATTGTGATAACGCAGCGTTCGAAAACAAGGTTTTAAAATCGCTGTATTAAAAAACGCAGAGCTAAAAAACGATATGTTCGCTGTGTCATTTTCGCAGTGTTCAATCGCATTACGTGAATGCAGCGTTAAAACGAACTTTTTCGACGTATTGTGGACGGTTCGTTTCGAGAAATATTTGTAGAGACGAAGTGTTGCCGCTAAAATTCGGATTCGTGTGCGAAAATCGTCGCAGGCTATCTTCGTTGCTTGGCTTCGCCTGCTATTTGCAGGCTCTTCTTTCTTTTTCCTCTGCACTGCATTCGGGCTCTACCTGCGGCCACCGCTGTGAGGCTCAACCTGCAGTGGCGTAACTCTCGGCACCACCTACGGACGACAGACACGCAGACATTCCTTACTGTCACATCTCACGCGTACGGCCTCAAGGATCGACACGAAAGCCTCGCGTGCAGGCCTCGCTCACACAGCTAGGCTCGCAGAATCGTCTCGATGCTTCGGCTCCCTGACCGCTTCATCTGCTCGCAGAATCTTCTCTGCGTTGACGTGAAAGCTCCTTCATCAGGTCCCTGCACAGCTTCCCTCCGCACCTAATACATTCGACTGCCGTCCCGACACTTTTCAAACGGATCACAAAACACAGAAATAATCTTATAAATGCATAACATCTAAACAAAATACCGAAACATACTGAAATTACACATTTGTATTTAAATTCTAGTGTCCAATCTACTCTATTATAAAAGTTAGCAGTATTAAAGTCCAATGCATCCAGGCTCCATGAGGTACATAGTCTTCTAGCACAACTTTCTGCTTCTAATGGGTGCTGCTGTAGGGATCCGCATTTGCTGCTTGAATTCAGTGTTCCAAGGTTTGTCTCCTTTAATAGCCTTTTCAGTTCCTTTTGGAGGGAATATTCACTTTATCCTCTTTCCAAAGGCGTCATATGCAGGCTACAACCTCAGGTTCCGCAAGCAAATACGATGAATATGTTGCAATCTATAAGAAACTCGGTGAAAGCAGGTTGAGAGGGTAAATAAAATGAATTTCTTACATGAAGCAAAGTAACAATACAGTAAAAATAGGAACCGCTATGCATTAAATGTCTTACAGAAGTTCAGAACAAGTACGTTGTTATCCTTAAATACGCATGATGTGGAAGGTATATTTATTAAATACGCATAATGTGCAGGATCATGATATCTGAATATATATAACTACTACTAGTAGTTTCCACATTCAAAAAATTCCCAGACAAACTGATATTCTTTTCCCCCACCCAAATGTATTTAAACAAACACTCCGATAACTACGAACTAATACAGAAATTCTAAAACACCCAAAAACTCCTTATCCTGTATCAGTCTTCTTTTTCTCTATTTTATTTATGTCTTTGTCATACTAATAAAATTCAAAAGGCTTCTGATATATAGTTTACCTGAAATGTTTTATAAATACAGGTAATACATTTTCCATTCCATTTTCACCGAATCTAATAAAACATTGTGAGAAAATTCATGCATAAAACTATGTAAAATTCAGGAAGAAAAGAAAAGCTGGTGCTGAATGACAGAAAGGTCATACATGGCACAAAGGTTGCAGGCTCCCCATCCATGGGCTAACTAACTATAATCTTTGTCGAAACTACACTTTTTCTAATTAAAAGCTATGACCTTCTTTCGGTGAATACACTTTTTAAACTTGCTTAAAGCAAACGATTTAAAAGTATCATAAATAATGTTACAAGGTACAATATTATTGCTATTTCATTCTACCATGCAAAACTATTTTATCTAATCAAAATCTTGAAATACATTGGCTTGAAGCTCTATCTTTTTTCTTATAAGCGTTACTTCTGGTGAGTGTACAATATGAGAGGGCTTGAGTTACTATTCAAGCCAGCAGCACCACTGTCTTAACAAGCATTGCAAAACTCAATTTACTTCCACTACACAAACTTAAATGATACAATTTAATAAGAGGAAAACCTTACCCCTTCCAGCCCCCAACTGCTTCCTTTATTTCTTGATCTTTTAACTGCTCAGTATGCTTGCCTGATGTGGAGGAAGAAACCTCTGGAAACACCATTAATTCCCTTGAGTTTTCCAATGACATCCACTCAAGTAATTTTACTGAAAGTGTATAACATAAGATTAAAAAAGTTAAATTTGTGTTTTGATCTAAGTTGCAAGCTCTACGTTATCTACAAAGATGATTTTGCAAAGTTTGCTGAATTACTACAACTCTTAAATTAATCAACAGCATCTGCAGAATATGTTAAGCATATCCCCTCCAAAAATTTGATTAACTTTTATAATCATTATCGATATTTTCCGTTAAAAATATATCTACTGCTTTAAGGTGATCGAATAAAGGTTACATCATAATTGAGGGTACTCAAGCAATGTAATTCTCCGAGAAAGTGATTAAATTTAAACGTATTTCAATACACGGAAATTACCTTGAAATAACTTAGTAGTAGTACCCTGATCAAATGGAAAAAATTATTAAGAGTACTAAACTTACTAAAGAGTACTTGCGCAAAAAACTAAAGGAGGCTTTATATTTAATTACGTTTTCGTTGAAGTTAAGAAACACTAGAATTTAAGACAGCTCCAGATAGCCATGTGTGCCGCGCGTTCTACATTGGAGAAAACAGTCACGGGTTCGATTCCGGTGGGAGACCACATGCAAAATTATCTCAGATGTCGAAGCACGTAAACCTAAAGTACTACCATATTCTAATCGGATTGAGAATAGAATTGAAGCTCCGAAAAGGCAAAAAGGAGAGTCTTAAAATTACAATACAATATGTATAGGAGAATAAAAGCGGCACATAGAAAACAGATCAAATCTAGAACAAAAAAGCAAGTCTACAAACAGATTCAAGATTTCTTAAAGTATGCCTTATTTAACGCATTAGGTTATCGAATAAATTGATTGAAATGAATCTAGAAAAATACTCTATACGACCATAAAAACCACCAAATATCCAAATTATATTTGATGAAAATTAGCCAATATAAATAACTTAGGAAAGCTGAAAAGTCTGAAAATCACATGTGCAAAGCTGTTCACATTGAAAGAAACAAACTTGCTCAAATGGGATAAATGTTCAAACTATTCCAGCCGAAGCACATTAAAAATTCATTACATACAGGAATATCTATTTAGATCGATATTTAAAAGCATCTGTCAAAATCTTCCGCGATAAGTGGATTTGAAGCAAAGCAAAGGATGGTTTAATTACTGTCGCAGTTTTCTTTAAAAATGCATCAGAAGACCTCAAATTTGTTCGAATATGCAAATTGGATTTTCATCTTCATTGTTATACCATACCACATACATGAAATGAATAGCTATTAGTAACGATGGAACTAAAACTGATAAACAACCTAGCCTACTCTCCTCCAGCTCTCTAGCGATTCCATTCCGAGGATTTTAACCTTTCTAAACCGCTACCTTTTTCCCCTCCCCAAAACATACCGACCTGCCTTCCTTCGAACTATATTTTTGCGGTCATTCTCACGGGATTCCTTAGAATACACACTGAATATATGTTAGATACCATTGCTAATACCATAATCCATCACCAAATACACAAAAGAGAACACCTCCAGTCACATCACCAGACACTCCATTCTCACTGAGCAGACAAACTTAGTACCAAAACCAAATACATTCACACTCAAAATTAATGAAAATGAAAATCCAACTTAAATGAATATATAGAAACAAGTCGTTTTAAGTCAAACAATCCTCGCTTTGCTTCAATAAAAATATTTCTATTCACTCATTTTGGAAATTTTACCATATTTGAAAATTTGAATTTGACTGAATGAAAGGATTTAGTGATCGATTCCCAAATTCATAGCAACGAATTACTTTCCATTCATGGAATAAAAATTCACGAAAAACAAAATATAGATTTAAAAAGGGTAACATTCATGATTTACGTCTGTATCGAATCAAGGACAAAATTAAATCTAAGAAGCGCTGACAGCTTTGAGGCCTTGATTTGCAAAATTGTAAGTCTCGTACTATTCTCCAAAGTACGTAACCACATAATGTGGGCGATATTAATGATTAGGCTTTGTCGGATCAACCAAATTAACATATTTAATACCAGTTTTATGGTTCAATTTGTTTAAAAGCAGAGGTAATTTCGCGCATATGACATACCAAGGAGAATCGAACGCGGGAACGTTATCACCTAAGTATTACACTTGGCTATCCGAGTGTTCGACGCGATAAAGTAATTGAAATCTGATGGGGCATATTGATCTAAGAAGAATATGAGCAGAGACCTTCTCGAAATCTCCTATTCTGTGTGATTTTACACATCTCATGCTCGCCAAAGATATCCCTGATCGACTATTCTTCGCGACTGAATTTAATTTCGAAGGAATGTGGAAAGACTTTAGACTTTCCTTGTATGGAGATATTTCGACAATCCTAAAATCCCACTGATACTTCGACGTAGTAGAGGGTTTCTGGCGAGCAAATCTACGAAAGCACATGTTAACCCTGACAAGCATCCCGTCGTAGGTGATTATTGAGTAGAAATTAATTCTCTATCAAATGGAGCGACTGAGGGAAATCTTGCCCACGTGGGTCATTAAATTTCAACGGAGCAGCATACCCGAGAACATACTTCAGACTGAAGAAACCTTGGCAAAAATTATGAGATTTTACATTCATCGACAAATTACGGTATAGGAAAATGAATTTACTAAGCACGCCGAAACCTTCGAAAGAGTTCGAATGGCTCAACGCCGGTCCAACCATTTCGTCAAACGCCAACGATTCAGATCGCAATTTCTAATGGATGCCTGACATTCGAAAATGTGGTGCGATTCACCATGAAAATGACGGATTTACCTAGGAAAAGCTGGATAAAATTACTTGGAAATAAGAAGGAATGATACGCTTTAAAATTCATGACTGGAAGAAGTCTGGAAGAAATGTTCGAAATCACTTAACTTCTAAGACTCATTCAAGCTTCCTCGGCGCAATCCCTCGGCATGGCAGAGCACATAGTTGGCAGGATAAGACTTCCGAAGACAAGCCACACATCCAATACATTTTCCAATCTAAGAAACGCTTTCCTGAAATTTAGAAGATTGTAAGGTATTTAAACTACTAGAATGTCGTAAATTACGTATTTATAAGCCATGAAGAATCTGAAGATAATAAAGAGGATAGACTTAGAGTTAAGTAACGTAGGTATCGAAATCTTTACTTTACCTAATATTCTTTACCAGAAGAGCTCACGATGTGAAGACGACTGGCGTTGAAGCACTGAAGTCCAGAAATGAGAAGGAGGAATGAAGGTAAGTGGGGGAGGAACTAAGTAATGGTTTGGGGAAACTCTCTACCAATGGCGTGGCACAGCATATGGGTGAGTAATATCGGAGAGGAAAAAAATGGTTTAAACTTTCCCAAAAATATTATTCACTAAAAATGTGGAATTTGTACACATAATTTTTATAATCGCGTTGAATATTGACGAATCAGTTTTCATGTTATTTTTTCTTTTCAATATTCTTTGATCTTTTTCGAACCCTTACTATATCTGTCTACATCGTTGCCATTCTGTCTACATTGTTGCTATAATCAACAACTCCATCTTTTCTCATGATCTTGTTTTCTTACTTAATGCTATCATTTTCATATGCATTCTTTCCAGTAAGCCATGACGTATTTTATAGTAATTTTAGGTCGAAACATAGTATGACCTTGTTATCAACTTTAAGATATGTTAAATCAGTATACTAATTGTAAAAGAAATACTTCTCAGCGAATATGAACTCCATTCCCTCTCGTGCGGAACCCAATTATCTATAATTGTAAAAGAAATCGAGATAATTATTATATATTTTCCTGATCCAGATACCTGATTGCCTCCAACTTAATCAACCCTTAATGTACTTTATTTATTAAGTAATTTATAATATACTTTACCTAATATACCTTATACACCCCGCTGAGGGAGCCGCTGGGTCTTCTACGATATCTTTGTGGTGGCCGATGGCTCTCCATAGGTTCCAGGGGACATTGAACCGCTTTCAGGTCATTATGAAGCATGTGTCCCAATCTATTGGAGAGACTTCCGAGGAAGGGGTTGTGGGGGATTATTAGAGGGAAGGAGTGATTTTACGGCATGAGAGGATATTTGGTTTTCTCCTCAAGAGTTTATCCACCATATCTGGGCTGTATCCGTTATTTATAGCAATCTGTTTGATGATTAAAACTTATTTAGTCTAAAGGGAATTGGCCGGTGACATCGGGATATGGGTGGATTATACTGTATAAAGGGGGTAACTTCTGGGAAAAAGGATGGGAGGAATGAGAGGGGATGGTGAGGTCAGAATAGGTGGGTCTGCTGGAGGGAGTTGAGATGATGTCTGACAGACGAAACTAGTTACCAATTAATTTATTTCTGTGGAATTTACAAATTTTTTCTTTGCATGATGGCACCATTCCACAAAGTTAGGCTGTGAAATGTCAATTTTAATAATATATCTTGTTTGTATATCAAAGTATTATATGTCGATTTCTCATTCTTTTACTCATAGATATAGATTACTCGTAAATGCCTCTTCTTACCGTGTGACCGAGGTTATAGGACACTGCGGAGTTCTTCCTTATCGCTTAATTTCTGTCTAGCTCTATTCCCGATCATTTTCTAATACGCTCTTTACCATACACGGATTGAATATTTTTCTTTGTGCTCCACTGCTCGGATTTTTATTTTTAATTTTCGAAGAATAACCTTTGCAAAATCATTTTCAATCCAAATAACATTTAACAAGTTACAATCGTTATCATTACTCATATTACTATAAATATGGTATTAAAATCTAATGAAATATATTGCATTTGCTCTGAAGTGGCAAGCATTATTTTTTCTGATTTAATAAGTGCTCTAATTATAATTGATGCAAAATTTTCACTTTAAATATGTTTACTTTCGAAGCGAAATATGTTTAGGTTTCGAAGCGTCAGCGATTCGAAGCGCGAAGCGGATTACGCTCTTTGATATAAAAGTCAAAAACTCAAGTTCTATTCAAGATATCGCATCGAAACAAACTGCAAATGAAAATTACAACATTTATCTCGGTTTCTCTCGAGACAAGTTCTTCCTCACCTGAGAAACCAAAAAGTTTTAGGCGACGTATAAATTGGACTGCACGACGAATTTTTTCTTGAGTTACATTCCAACTAAATAATTTTTTGCTAAGATTTGGTTGCTCTAAAATTAATCTCATGTAACTTTTATGCATTCAGATGATACAATGAGCAGTGAAAGAAAAAATCAGCATTTTATGTTTTATTGTAAGAGAGTAATGGCAGTTTCAAAAATGTTCACGGGTGAAAACTCGGCAATTCATTCAATTTTCGCTTTTAACTTAGTTGTTTCGGCTATAAATGCATAAAATTTTCAGTTGTGTTGATAGAGTTATTTTCATTCAAATTTCACCAGAACTTAAGTTTGAATCGGTCAATGTAAACTACGAATCTTAATTATACCCGTCCGAATCCGTAGCTCCGCGTAAAGGCGACCCGGCGCGAGGCTAACTTCTTCGCTTACGGCAAATTACATCGAATTTTTCACCCTTAAGCCCTCCATAATGACAGAATCTTGAAACGGACAATACATGAAAAAAATCTAAAGTAAAACTATATCAAAGAAACAATTTTTAAACCACCAAATAATCCATTCCGACCTCCGATTCGCTATCATATTACTCTGCCATGTCAATGTCACTAAAAATCGCTTTAAATAAGTTATTTTAATAACAATAACGAAAACAAATCCTTTCAGACGCTCAACGTGGACCTGCATAGCAGACAACGTCCTGGAGGCTCGCTCGCCCGAAACGTGGAGTCTGTTGGACGAGTTGCCCCTAGGAAGTGGTAACTTTTTTTTGTAAGGGACTACATAAATACATGAAAATGTATGTACTACGGTAAATATTTTCATGTATGTATTGGCGTATTATATTTTGGAATTAAATGAGAGAGAGAAAAGATTGCCGGCCAAACGATGCCATAAATCCAACTTTTTATATAACTTATATTGTTTATTTTGTTCTCCAATGTTGGCTAGATATTGACACATGCACTAAACATATTTTACCTGCAGTGCTCCAACCATTGTGACCTATCATGCCAGAACCTCTGTTTTTCATAATATTCTCTAATAATGTTTCCTTTCCTCCAGATATGACTGATTAGCTATTGCTGCCATTTTCCCTGTCATCTAGTCTCTTCTTTATCAAATCCATTTCACTCATTTCAAATTCTTGTGTACTGATGAAAATGTGACAAGACCCCAAACCATCCATTTACTTTTTATTCTAAAATTTTGATAAATAAAGTATAAAGCGGATAAAGTATAGGTGTAGAATGCACAAATTCAATTTTCAGAGTAAAATCTCAAAAATGATAAAATATTTTATCCCCATGCCTATGTATATTATGAAATTAGTAGCACAAAGTTAAAGCTCTCTAAATATGAAAAATGTAATGTTAGGTCAGAGGCATCTATTACTCTTGGATATAGTGCAATAAACTAAGAACATAAGGCATTCCTATAAGCAGTTGTATTTAGGTTTGAATGCACTACTCTTAGCATTAATTTACTCCAAAAGAACATAAAGAGTGAGACAAAAATCAAGGGTTGATGTGTTAGTTGCATAAAATTACTCTGGTCATATAAACTGTCCTGACCAAGCATACAGCTGGCTGTATTCCTGGCTCATAGAGAGACAATTCAAACATTTTTTCAAGCCTTACTCTATGCTGACGATATTTGAACAGTCAGATATCATCAGGAAAGTTACTTCTAGTACTTACACGATTGTGTAGTTTTATCACACAGTGTTTCATTCATGGATCCCTACAGAATTAACTTCTCCTTATACGTGGGGGGACCCAAAAGTAACGAGAACCGGGCTGTGGAGGGGAGGAACGTCAGGGGACCGAGTTCTGGTTGGTAGGGTATTTTGGCGGGAACTCTCATGAGTCAGTATGCAACGTTTCGTCGCTGTGAGAGCAACTGTTCGTGCGCAGCATTTCTTTTATCAAAGTAACTTTTTCCCATGTGGCGAAAACGTGAGATGGCTGACGCTCGAGAGCAACGCGCGGCGGTAAAATTTTGTTTTCTGTTGGGGAAAACGGCTGCGGAAACTCTTGTAATGCTTCAAACAGCTTACAAGGTTGATGCTTTGAGTCAAGCTCGGGTCTACGACTGGTTTTCGCGGTTTAAAAGGGGCGAAATTACGATTGAAGACCAACCTCGTTCCGGGCGCCCCTCAACTTCAAGAACTGTCGACAACGTTGAAAAAATCAACACCCTAGTCCGTGAAGATCGTCGCCGAACAATTGATGAGCTCTCTAATATTTCTGGCATGTCATGGAGTTCAATTCAGAGGATTTTATCAGAGGATTTGCGCATGAGAAGAGTTGCAGCCAAATTTGGCTCACACTGCGTTGTCTGTGAGGCAGTTTTTGAGTAAAAACGGAATGACACCGATTACTCACCCGCCGTACTCACCTGACCTGGCCCCCTGTGACTTCTTTTTGTTCCCTAGGCTCAAAAAGAACATGAAAGGAAAACGTTTTGGGACTGTGGAAGAAGTGAAACAAAAATCGCTGGAGGGGTTAAAAGACATCCCATTATGTGAGTTCCAGAGCTGTTTTGATCAATGGGAAAAACGTTTAGACAAATGTATATTGGTTAATGGAGAGTACTTTGAAGGTGATAAAAATTTAGTGTAAAAATATTGAGAAATAAAAAAGTTTTAATGAAATTTCTCTTATTTTTGGGTCCCCCCTCGTACAAAAGGGAGTTATTAATTACATGGTAAATGCTAAACCTAAAGAGCTCTGTAAGCCACTTTTCAACAACTACATAATTTTACCACCACCTCCTTGCCTATACATATACCAGTTACTTCTTTTTATGAAAAATTGGGAAATGTTAGTCATGATAAAAAGTTTACTTTTAGAGATAACTGATCTTAGAAAAAGAACATAAATTTTAAATATACTGGTTCAGATTAAGAGATCCTCGATATTAGAAGCTTACGTAGGATAATTTATGTATAGAATCATACATCAAGAATAAAAACCCATATTTGGTTTTCAGGAGTACTGAAGATCAGATCTTTAAGAGCAATAATGACATTTAGCATAATCAGATACTTGTTTCCAAATTGTTGAAACAACCTAAAATTTACCCTCTGATGCAGATTTTTCTTCATGGATGGAATGTATGTCATCCACTTTAGTTTAGGATAGAGGAAACTGTACTTGATATATTTCATGGGCATTAATATGAAATCTATTAAGACATCAGGGAGATAAAGCCAAAATAATGTCTTTTATTTTGGTAATTCCTCATTTAATGTTGTGATTACTTTTCACTCATGGTTCATTGATGAAAGCAAGGGCAAACCATCCCACTTCTTATACTGCCTAGTTATTTCATTCCCTACCCAATATTTAATGCTGGGAGGGAAGGGTTTTTTAGAAGCCTATGCATTGATGTCTTTACAGACAGAATGTGGAAGTCAAATCAATTAATTTAATTAAGATTACATACATGGACCAAAGTTATCTTTCACATAAGTAAAGTTCAAGTCACTTTATTTTTAAGTGGAAACTCAGGAAATGCGCTTAGTGATAAAAACTTCAATAATGATACCATATTTATCAAAGTAATAAATACAATTTTTCCGTACAACAGTTCAATGTTTGAATTCTATTATACATAATGACACATCTTACGTTCGTTTTTTAGGCACAGTTCACAATCACTACTTCACCAACTCCACTGGAGAATAGATCCAATAACCCCCAATATTTTCCCAGAAGTTTCTTGTCGGACTGAGTTCACTTCATGGCAAGAAAATTTAGTCTACATCATGTCATCGACTGTCATCTGGATGATCTTCTTCAGTAGATGACAATTCATCATGAGGAACAGTCCTGCTTAGACGCTCAAGACCCTGAGATGATGAGACTGGGATGGACATGGTACTTCTTCGACTACATCCCTCTACCAAGCGATGTAATTCACTTGCACTGTACCCTAACATCTGCTTCAAATCACAAACAAACTTGTACACAAAACGTTTCCCATGAACCTAAAAGGAAGATAAAGTGTTTTATTAACAGTTTTTCTACAAGCTGTTATCTTTCTATGATGAGATAGACTACCATAAGGCTGCCTACCCAACCACTATTCATTTCATGTTTTTATATAATTTAGAGTGATTACACAGGAATTAAAAATATGTATTAGTAAAACAGATGATCACAGATGTGGGTCAGAAAAAGGGGAAAACAAATCATAATAAACATGAGAATCTTTATTCTCTTACATTGAAAAATATTGATTTGGCAAATATTAACTCATCATTATCTAAAGGAACTCGATCAATAACAGTAATACTGGATGTATAGCAACAAATGCAATAAGAAAAAGAAATGTCTCAAAATTACTTCATCACTGATGATGAGAATTTAATTACTTTTTCACACGATAAATTCTCATTACACTCACTGTATATAAAAATTAATAACTGGTATTAATAAAAACTAAGGACCTTTGTGGAGTTCTCAATAGCATCATCCTGATATAATAGAGAGATCAAGGGCAAATGCAAACTTATCCCTTCAAATCACATTTTCTTTCAGGAAGGGTGTAACTTATATATTATATATTTCAGAACATTACTGAATATAGCATAGTCTTCTTTGAATTATGGCACCCAAAAGTTGGGTAACAAAAACACCTAGTATTGCATATCTATTTTGCCATTATAACAACACGTTAAAGTATCTACTGACGATAAATAAGATATTTGTACAGTAATATTTTCATCATCTGATCAGAAATGATAAAATTTCACTTTCATATTTTACAGACATAAGACATCACTGAATATAAATTTTGCCATAACTGAGTCATGTAATCCTCACAAAATGAAGTAAGAAATAATACGTTAGATCACAGGTAGAAAATTGTCATAAAACTTTGAAAAATTAAAGACCTGCAAACCAGTAAGATACCAAATCATAGCATGAGATGCTGACATGTTATTACATAAATGTACCATGCTATTGTATCAATGATAGGTTTCAGATTTTGTTATTGATGAAACACGATTGCTGATGAACCTCACATTTAGTTAAAGATAAAATTTCAAAGCGGAGAATACATAATAACTGGCACTGTTAAAGTTCCACATTTCTAAAAACTTCTCAATTTTTGCCCATTCCAGATAAAGATAACACAGATGACCATTACTCACCTTGGCAATCATCTCTCCCTCGTAGTAGTACCTCAGAGCTCTGCTGAGTTTCTCATAGTTCATGGTTGGCTTATTTTTCCTTTCTCCCCACAACTGAGCAACAGTCTCAGGATCAACTAATTTAAACTCTCCTTCATCACCCAGCCACTTAATTACATGTCGATGATCCTTATCAGTGAGAAGTTCAAGAAGAAACTGCCACAGCTGCACTGGACCATTTGTTCCTAAAATATTTCCAAGCGAATGATTACATCGATAATTCCCAAAGGTAATATCATTATTTCAAGAGATCCATAATTTCTTTCCCATACACTTTAGAAGGCATTCACACTTGGGCGATAAGTGAAACAAGAAATATTGTAAGTGATACACAACAGCTATACTGAGCTAGTGGATGCATTGTATTTAAAGAGAGGTGATAAAAATAAGGTTCATACTAAAGCTCTTTCATAGTTCATACATAACTCTTCCCTTAAAATATATCACTTTCTGCATAGTATACTGACCCCCTGGTGAGTTTCATTATCTGAAAATGTCACCATAGTGAACATAGGGGAGAAGGCCAAATATCAATTTTCTTCCTTCCAATTCTTCCTTATAATTTAAGTTCATGATTTCAACTGGAAATCTGAGATAGAGGTTCTCACTAGCATTACAATTGCTCAAATTGTAAATTTTTAGTGTGTAACTTACCAGTGATATGTCACTAATGATATATTACTAACATTATATTGTATTTTGCTTATTGCTCCAGAGTGAAAGCCACATAATAATTATTAACATATAGATACAAATTAGAGAGCTTGGTGAAGTAATTAACTTCAATCAAAAACCTACTTAATACAAAAGTGAAATTTTGAAACAAATATCTATTCCAGAATCTTCCTCAGGCTTCCAGTTGGCTTATATTGATTAAAATAGTGTTGATACTTTAACTGTAGAATACAAGATTGAAACATCAACACCATGGACTGACGTAACACAGCTAGAAACCTGAGAATGATTCCTGCATTATATCACCACTTATTTGAAAAATATCTACTTCATTTCAATTTAAAATCTGGACAAAGACATTTTAGAAACTGAGTAATTTGGCCCATAGTAAAAAAATGCTCACATTGTTGTTAACAGAGGATGACATACTTTTCATAGGAAAATGCCATGTAAGTCAATTACATCCTTAATCTTAAGAATGTTATATATTTACCTGTGCGAAGAGGAACAGTGTTGGTGCGCTCCGGTATTTTGGGAGTAGGCTGACGCTGTACTTTTGCTTTAGGAGGGTATACTCTGTTGGTCAACTTTAAGGAACCAGCTGTAGTTGCAGCTTGACTTACGTTCTCAGCAGTCACATACTGTGTTTCTTCTGTCTTTTGGAGAACAGCTTGAAGATTACGCAAAATGTAAGAGAAAATGTACAGTTGAAAGAACCAAACAATGAAAATTATCACAATCTAAAGAGATACACAATATTTCAGACTCAAAATGGCTACATATTATGGAGATTTCTAAACTTAGGTTAGCAGTTTATAAAATTTGAGGAGCTTAAAAAGATGAAATGAATTCAACCATTGTCCACTTAAACTCTGCTTATAGTATCTTTGCAGGCCTCAGAATATCTTTCAGAGTATTTTCAGCTGCAATGATATCGTAATTTCACCATGATCAGCTCTAATATTAGACAAGCTTTAATAGGAGGTTGCATAATTTCAAAAGATTTCATAAAAGTTCATATATTTCATATAAGTTTTGAAACATTCTCTAAAGTGAGTAAAACTGTGAAGGGTAACGATTAATCAAACATAAAAAGTTATGTTCACTTGTTAACTTGAAATTCTAGGTTTGCAGCAAATGAAAAGGTATTTTCATTAATGATTCATAAATGAAACTAGCACTTGGCTGAATACTAAATGGATGATAGAAAACCAGGATAATTACATACAAAACTTTTAATATTACAGGCAAAATCTCACTCAATTTTTAAGTTTAAACAGCAAAAACAGAAGAATCTTACAGCAAAAATTCTAAGAATAGAGGGTATCTATTAAATGATCATCACTATCTATGAATGATAGGCCTTATTGAAATACATCGCTTTAAGGGTTTTATAAAACCTTTTTTCTAAGAAAGCTGTTCCAGTTTCTGTTATCGTGGCTTCATCGCAAAAGTAAAATTTTTCTAATCTTTAAAGAAAGAAAAACAATTGATCATAGTCAAAAGTGTGATTTAATTAATGTTTTCATTACTATATTTCTGACTTCACCGAGTCAAACTCTTTCTTTATCAATGATAAAAAGATATCATTTTCAAAATAAGCAAGACAGAGTAACTTTGACAAGTTTTGAAAACACTTACCAATAAATTTACAGCGCCTCAGCAGCTCCAAATGAGTCCAAAATATATCTCCAGGATCATTAGGCACTATTTGCTGAAACTCCTCTACAGAAAGGGAGCAAAGCCTCTCTCCAGTCATTCCCCAATCAGCAAGACGTATTCCTACAAGATTAAATTGACGGACAGCCCACTGCAGCCAATGTCTTACGTGAGGGACAGTCCATTCCACTGGGTCTAGATATATGGGATGAAGAATTCGATATCAGAATCAAGGAAAATAAAATGCTATGAAACTCCAACTTTGAAGGAATTAACACTGAAAATTAAGTTCAATATATGACAAAGAAGCATTCCTAACCGGAGCACACACATTTTTTTATTTCAGCAAGTTTAAAAGCCAATATGCATAAAATTAGGCATAATTTTTCATTGCAGCGCAAGCTGTTAAATGAGATAATAAAGCAAGGCCAGCTTTGGACTTTCAGCTATGCTGGGAAGAGGTTCCCCATTTCCTCCTGACACCACTTTATAATATCAGAGAAACACTTTTCTAGACTCGGTTTTCTGGTTAGTTATTGAAAACTACCATTCGATATTTGTCAATTATTAATTCTGACTATCATAATAGTTAAGTTTGTCTCATATGGTGACTAATTTTAACTTTTCAATAACAGTAGCTCACAGAAAATAAAAAATGTTTTCTTTACGACACCAATGAAAAGAATAGGAAATCTCATTCCAAATGTTTTACAAGCATTGCTATTACATAGAGTATGCTCCAAGGATGCATTAAAATATGTAGAACTTATGGGAGGAGGAAATGAAAGGGGCAGATGAGGGGATGCTAGGTAACTACAGTCCCTAGCCTAGGGTTTTTCATAGCATATCAGCTGTAAATGCCACTCCATTCTACAACCAACCCTATTTCTGAATTCCAGAGATAGATAGATTTGTAGTAAGTGAAAAAGTCACATGCATTCTTAGAGTGCTACCACTGCTCTCAGATCCATTAGGCTTGGAATAGACTAATTTGCTCATCTGTTGATTGCTGTGCCATTTTGGGATCAAATGAAGTTCTATATTGTTCCAAATATATCTACAAAAGGGGCTTATATTTCTTTGAAACTTTAATAGATGAGAAAGAGATGCATCATTTTAGTCACAAGCAACATTAGTCCACCATCCTTAACCACTTTAATCCAGCCAAGGGAAAAACCTCAAAATAGTTAGAAAGCATATGTTCTTAACAGAACTTTAACATTAAATTTTATCAATGTGAATTTTGCAGCATTAAATTTATAAATAATATTCAACTTACCAAAAGGTATTCTCAACCTTTCTTGATCTTTACGGAATTGTGGATCCATATTCCATCTTACAACATGCTCAGGAGCGTTGGCTGTGGCTTCATCAACATCATTAACTACGGTTTTGAAAAAAGGAATGTTTTATAATCCAAACAAAAAATAATTCACATCATACAGAAAAAATATTAGAATTTCATTAGTAATTTATGTGTGTGAGATATTATAAGCAATATTCTTTCAAAAATGTAAGGATAGCCTAAGTAGACATTCAATTTTTTTAATGAATACTGTTTCACATTTTACGTTCAATATTTACTTGGCTGAAAGTGATACTGAATAAAGAATACTGAATGGAATTATTAAGTCACCAATTTAAAAACATTTACTGTAAATCTGAGTCCTAGGAGCAATAAAATTAGAGATCAGCATGAATATTGGTGAGACACTTCTTACTAGCAATCTCGAGCAAAAATCAATAACATTCATGAAATTCAAATAGCAATGAGAGTGAAATAATTCTGCAATTTTCAATGAAACCTGTCCATCAATTTATATCCACAAAATAGCAACTTAATTATTTTAACTCTCAATGAACTACTGAGAAATAACTAAATTCATACTTTCATCTGCAAGCTCCAGGTACTCATCAGCTGGTTTCAGGACATCAACAATGTTAATTTTCTTGATGTCTCCCAATATTTTTATTTCCACATTTACTTGAACAATGCCCTCTCCTTGTACACATTGGTCCACTAAATTTTTGTGAGACTCCAACTAAAAAAAAGAAGAAAATCATACATTGGTATTAAATTCAAAGCTAAAATTATTCTCAGCTATTTTAAACCTACATAAATTAGAATCAAAACTCAACTCAAAATAAACAGTTTGGTAATTTTTGGTACTTGATAATTATGTAGTCTTACATGTCATGATATAATCTATCTTTTAGAATACAATTTGGACTTCATCATTGAATAATGTTGCAAATACAGAAGTAATGGCCATTCATACCATTTGGGCATCTTGAAGCCAGAACTGATAATCACTGAGGTCCATTCCAATTCTCTGCTCAAGAAGGCTTCGGAGAGTAGAAAGAGGCTCTCTTATATCCATATGTTGCATAATAAGGCTGGATTCCTCACTTACAAAGAAAGAAAAACAGGTTTAATATCAACTTCTAAATGTTTCATTCTTATGTACAGATCAAATCAATTTATTTGAGATTTAAATACATTGCAAAATCTAAAATTGGAGTAATGGTACACCATTTATACCAGAAATGAAATACCACTGGTTACCAAAGATACAAAATTTTCAAATTCTAGTGGTTACCTAGCAATACATCTGAAACATATTACATTAGTTATTTGATATTGCTCAACAGCATTGTTCAAAAGATACAAGACACACAGATGCCATCTTAATCGTTCCTACATTATTTAAGGCAGAGCAATGGAGTTATCCAATATCATTTAATAGAATGTTTATTATATAAATACTTCTGCACCATAAAAAATTGACTAAATAAGAGTACTGAAGGTATGATGAAAACAATTGCTAATGATATTTCTAATATATTTAATGATTATAACATTATAACAATATTCATTCAATAGTAAGGCATTCATTAATAAGATCTTACTGATGGATGCCATACATTTAATCTTTTACCATATCAAAAATTCTTCTATCTGCAGGTTAGAATGAGATTAAATAGCATATTACAGATGCGTATTAATAGGAATACCTAGGAAATGGGGGTTCTACAAACATCGAATTATAAAAAAATCATATAAAAACCATGATTCCAATTCCTCTTCATCCAGAACTTCGCCTTCTCTAGATGCATGACCCACTTCATGATCTGTCACTACAACAGGTACTCCATCATCTTTATCAGTAACATCAACCCTCAACATTTTGTCAACAGGCTCCTCAACGGTCACATCCTTTTCATGAATCCTGCAGGTCATTTGGAGAGAAGTATTTAAGATTGACATTACAATAATGAAATCTCTTCAGACCCCAAACGTCGAGGAAATAAGATTTTAGCTTACATCAATAATACAAAATAATACAATGAATAAAAATTTTTAGGAAAATAAAAATATTTAAATGATTGCCCTTATCCATCACTTGAAATGTAATTAAATTGATAAACGTAGGTCAAAAAGGGCAAATATGTAGACCATAAAACATTTTATGTTTACAGAGGCAAGAATGATCATTCGAATAAACTATTACTATGCACTAAGAATCAGTCAGTAAGTAGTACACATCCCCATAATTCTAACCTTTTTCTCGAATCTTGCTCAAACGCTATAAGCTTTCTTCCGCTTTGATCCAATTTGAACACCAACACTGGTTGATCTTGTTCATCCATAATGACATCAATATCAACCGCTTCTTGGATTACTTCTGCACCTGAAGTGTAAATAATCATTCAGTGTAATGCAATCATAAAATTGATGGTAGTATAAGAGACATAAAATAAATGCCCGAGATATCATCCAAATTTTACTTGGTTTGCACCCATTCTGATCAAGTTTTTAAATTATGGCAGCTGTGACATAATTTTACCTAAATGGCAATTGCCAGGAAATTTAACACGATTCCGCAATCCCCTTGCAAGGAATTCAGTTACAATAAAAGCATTCTTTGGTGCAACCAAAGTCAACTTTACAGATGCACGGTACTAAAACGCTCTTTGATCAAAGTCTTAAATCTTCTGTCACGCTCTTTTCGAATACAGTCATGCCTCTGCTGATATATATTTCACGGACTACTTACCTGTGTCACAAAAAGTTTAAGCCGAAAAATAACATCGCCAGAAAATATGAGGTTACGGCTCTAGCACTACGGATAATGACTGATCATTAACGTCTCAGTGAATAGAAATTCTGACAATAAACAACCAGAAACAGGTTCTTAAACAGCTACTTTATAAAACAAAGTATTCCAAAGGGAGATGGAAGCCTCTTCAAGTGCTTTTGACGAAGTCGATAAGTAAGTATCCTAAGTCAACTTCAATTTACAGCTAGTTTTGGGCAATGACACTTAATAATAATCAATTGTATTCAGACTTTATAAGTTTAAACGGACGACCGTTTCCTGTAAAGAAAACATTTTATTTCACTTTACCGGAAGTTTTCGACGCTGCTGCCTGCAATTAAAATTGACACGCGAAACAACCCAAGCGCATACAATGCACTGATTAAATCCGTTGAAAGATCATAAGTTCTGAGATTGAGCCAAGTCAATGAGTGAAATGTGTAATGATTTCTTAGCTAGAATAATTATTAATTATCAGACTGATTAAGTTAATCGCTTTAATATGCTCATTTTTTGTTAAACTACTATTAATTATTTACTTGTGGATCCTTAACAGCTAATTTAACAGTTCAGCCCTCCTTTAAGTTCAGAGGTACGAAATGTGATTAGGTGAATTGTTATGTCAAAAATTGCAACAACTGCGCCATGTATGTAAATCATGAGCTCCTAATATTGGAATGCTGAAACGTGAGATTATTGAAGATTAATTTCGAATGATGTAGAATATGAATTGATTGTTCAATCTGTAAGACACTTAACCGTCGCGGGAAAACGCACATTATAGATATCAATAAAAGAATTGATCATTCTGTAAGGAAATTAATTTTAATGGTAATTAATTTTATTTTAATCCACATTATCAGATGAAAATATGAACTAGACAAGTTGATTAGCGGAGATCAGTTAGTAAGCAATAAAGGTCGTATGATGATTTACCAACAAATTTTACTAATAGCAGGACTAGAGGTGTAGTAAAAATACTTCAACTTAAAATTGAAGATAAGACAGTCTGGGTAGTAATTATGCATTCAACTGAAAATAACTATTAGCAGTGTATTTATGTCTTTGGAGATACAGATAAATTATCTCCTGTAAATACGCATTTTAAATAAATGAACGAGTACATTACTTGTTTAATGCTTCAAGTTATACGACTCCGTTGGCCCGAGTAGGTGATTTTGAGCCATATGCTATTATTTCTTACTCGACATTTTTAAAATTTGCATTTCAGTGCATTCATAGGAATGTGTGGATTAGAGGAAGAAAGGGCGAGGTTTATGAATTAAGAAGGAAAAAATACATTCAATATCCACGCTGAATCATTTGAGGGGCAAAGGACTACAAAAGAATAATTCTAGCTTAATCTGTTTGAGAACAACTACAGCTGATTGTTTGACTTACCTCTGGAGATAGTAACCCCAAGCACAATATCTTTATGGATTATTCGAAGAGATCAGAAGTACAGTAGATTAAGTCCTTTGCCACCGGACAGCAAGGCCACTGACCTTTTCTGTTAATATACATTGCCCAATACAGCTGCTGCTGTAGCGAATAGGTTAATACTGCTCTTTCCTTGTTACTTTAACACTAATGTCTGGTGGCACCAATGCAGTGTATCAACTTTGAATTTAATTGTATGTTAAAGTGTTAATGTAAAAGTAATTCTCAGAGATTACTTAAAATAAGTTTGTCTCAAAGCAAGAATTTCTCATTTTGTGTAATAGTTTTTGGTCCACATTTAAACGGGTGACAGGGAGGTTGAAAAAGATAATAAAGTAACACTAATTAATTGGTTTTAAAAGTTTATTTTTTCAGACAGCAAAATATTGCAATAAAAATATGCAACCATTTGTTTGCGGAAAAGTAGATAGTTATACTTTTGCACATTTATAACCACCTACCATGGAAATTAGAGGAAAGGTGGTTGTCAAATTCATTAATAACTTCTTTAATTTTGGGCAAGAAGAATAATTTCTTATTAACTCAAAATGTCAATCAACCTCAAATAACAAACATGCAAAGTTCTTATTTTAGATGTATTTGTGAATGCTCCAGAAGACAAGTTTGACATTTCAACTATGATTATTAAACAAGAAAAATTCACTTTCATGCATACTGTTTCACTCTTAAATTAATATCACAATGAAAATTGATTGTTTTAATACTAGTTTTACCATTTTATTCGACTTTTTCCAAGGCTATTTCTGTTTGAAATAAGAACATAATATACAGAAAATGAGTATTTACAGTATGTCTTTGAACAACTTTCATGCCACTATCGGTAATACACACAGTGCTAAACATGAGGATTCTTGGAAATTTTCTTTGCCTCTTTTCAAATCCATAAAATTATCTAAAAAATGAAAACATTTTGGACTGATAAAAAAGTAACTCAAAATGAGCCAAAAATTATAAACATAAAAGGGTTATTGCAGGAAGATTTGCTAATTTCACTCCATGGGAGATACAAATAAACATTCTTAACCCCTTCCCTTTTATTGCCTAAATAAATCGATGTCATTTTGCAGCAAAGCAAAATTTATGTTCAAGAGATCAAGATTCTTCTACTTACATTAACAATAGGCATTTTATAGAAAGATTTAACAGTCATTACTGATATTGCTCACTTTGTAAAAACTTAATCCCCACAAGAAAAAGCAGATGATTTAAATAGATGTTGAACTCCACTACAAAGCGAGGTGATTATCATCTTCTTCGATGCAAATAAGAGGCATGGGGTTAAGCATGTCACGAATGTTGAAATTCAAATGTCAATCAAATAGGAACAGATTCTTCTTCATTCAATCATATAAACACAGGAAAATTTTGAAGTTCAAATTTTATTGACCTTTGCATCATCACCTTATGCACCAGGGTGTCTAAGGGTTCAGTGAGTTATCCAGTAGCTATCAGCAAAATAAATCCCACTCAGAGAAAGGGAACTGGTTCTTTGTCCATAAATTCCACTTGGACTGGAACCCTGCAAGACAGTGACTAAGGGAACAGAAAGAGATCCATAAAAAGATCACCTCTACTCCCTATGACTCTCAAAATCATTTTTGGTGGAATTTTAAGGACTCTCCCAAAAATAAATTAAGAGGATAATAAATTATTTCAAGCATATATTACAAACAAAGCACCTTCGATAGTCTTTAACATACAGTGCATTCTTCTCCATTCTCATTTAGAGATGAAATAGATTTTCTCGTTTCCCCTGAAGTATTCAGGTCACAGGGTATGTCACACCAAGAGATGCAAGAGCATCTTCACCATTCTTCTTCACAGGCCATCTTCCATTCATACAACTAACACTCCATGTATCACTCATTAACCTATGGCTTTGTGGAGGACATCCTTGTCCATTCAATGCCCAGAACCACTACTGCCATCATCACTCATACTGTCCGTTTCTTCACTCTCGCTCGCTTCCACTGCATCTCCTTGCAACTCTTTGGGTTGGGGACTCAACGAATGGTAAGGGGTGGAACCTTCGACACCTAAAAAAATACATAGGCATTCACAAAATATTCCTTAATCTAACATAACCCATATAGAAAAGTGATTGAGTCCTAAAGAAATCGATACAAAAATTGTTTACCTTTGTGGATTAACTTGTAAATGAGTAAAAATGTTTTATGTGAAATTGAAAATGGATTTGGTTTTATGGGTGTTAAGATATGAAGATATTGATATTAGTGATACGACACATCTCTATTAAATTTCTATATATTGCATCTTCTGTAAACAAATTTTTATGGATTAAAATGTTGATGAGGAAATTTAGAGAAAAATGTTGAAGAGGAAATTTAGTTGTGCTGAGTAATTTTGTGTTTTAATATTGGATCATAAATTTAATGGTATGAGGATCAATGAAAAATTGTTGCAAAATGTATTGCTAAACTGTGTTTTCTGCCAAGCGATATAAGGCTTCAATTCATAACTTCCCTAAAACTCCTCACCATGCCAGTTAAACAGTCATTGAAAGTTATTCTTGTGTATGTACATAATATCACATCTTGACTACCAAATTTTTACTTTTTACTGACCATCTAGAGATCTTTCATTTACATCACTGCCTCAGAGTAAAAGTTAATATGAGGTTATTCAAATCTGAGCATGCATCAGTATGATGAATTTATCCAGTTATTCACAAAAAATTGTAATTGTATGCAGAAACATGTCTTTCTTAAGATATGATCCAAATATTTCACCTCAAGTATTAAATCAAATAAAATTATTAGTCAGTAATGATTCTAGCAACTGATAAACACCTCACAGTGACAAAGAAAACACAAAAAGCTCTGCAAATCAAATATAGAAACAACTAGTTCAGTTGACACAAAGTCTCTGATTCACAAATTATGACAAGCTCATTACATTAAAAAAATTATCCATATACAAAAATTACTGCAAAAAGTCTCGTTGAACACACTGTTAGAAAAAAAGATACATTTGAAAACTGCTTGGGCACAGAAAAGTGAGTTATTTTCCATGAATAAACACTTACAAAAAATAATTTACAAAGGCATTACCTGTGGTCAAAGTTGAAATGAATAAAGAGACAAAGGTAAAAGACGAACCTGGCACCATTTTCCAAACGGGGGGGTCGGCCACAGAGAGGTGGAGGAGGAGGGCCAGGGGGTTCGACAGCTGGGGTACCGGAGGAATCACCATCACTATCCTCCATGCCAACAGAAGGTGAGGGAGCTAGGAGTTGGGATGGAATGCCTCTCCCAGATCTCGTAGTCACTTCAACTGGAGAGCCAGAGGGAAGTGAGGCTGCGGAGGATCGAGGCCTGAAGAGGAGTTAAAGTTTCTCCTCAGGGCACTGGGCAAAGGACTTAACAACATGGGAAGGAGAATAATTTGCAGACACGACTAATTTAATAAACAATACGAAACATGCTTCCATTGGCAGCCACTGAAGGGCATGCACAACAAAACAAAAATTTAGTGTAAACATGCCATGAAAATTACCCTTTCTTGTCAATAAAAAATATTTAATCATATAACATACTTTAGATTATTAAGGATGGTATTAGTTAGAATAGTAAATCTAGGAAATTTACAATGGAATACCTGCAAAAGATTTATAAATACCTAAAGATTTTTATGAAAGCCAGAGGAGTAAAACAGGAAGGTCAAAATCTGTTCAATTCCAAATTTGATTAAAAGTTAGTTATGTAAATATTAATTATATTGCAAGAAAGTTACTATTTGACTGACCTATGATAAAATTTTCTCCAAATGAAGATAATTTAATGGCCTTAGAGTATGATAAATAGAGATTGTAACGAGAAACATACTTAAAAATTTCAAGTATGTAATATCCAGACTTAGCACAATAAAAATTCTTTATAACATAGTCATAAAATATTTAAGATAATCATGAATAATTTTAATGTTTACATTTAGACTCTAATTATGGAGTCAAAAGATATTCTTTCCAAAGATTCTTCCTTTATTGATGAGAAGAGAAATTTAAAACCAAAACAATAATGAAATTATTTATATCCCTTAAAACTGCTAAGCAGCATTGGTATTATATATATTAATAGAGACTTTTAATAAAACTCTTGTCTTATGGTCATTACCTATATAATCTGTTGCCAAAATTAACATCCAAGTATTAAATTATAGACAACATCCTCAAATTCAGGATTTAAGTTAGTTTTTCATATTATATATGAGTCATGAGTGTCATAATAATATCAATAGCAATCCTATGTTGAATAGATTTTTATTATAAAACAGCTATTAGAAACTGAACTTTGAAACTTTTTAAAGATTAATGAATTTAACATCAATTTCTTTGAAGAAAATCAAGGTAGCAAGATTGGACTGAAAAATCTGTATTGGAATTAAGACTTAGATTTTAAAAATACGAGACTTTAAATGACAATGCTAATAGAGGTAGATGTTACACTAACCCTTCATCCCCTATGAGATAACAGTACAATACAACAGATTATTCTCAACAGAACCATAACAACAAATATATCAAAAGAGCAGGACCCACATATAAACATGCTCATGAAGTTCCAAGGCCAGAAAGTGTAGTTTTTAGACAATTCAATAACAATGAAGGTCACCAGGCTACTGAGAGGTTATACAAAAGGGAAGAGTAAGATACAAAAATGGTAACAAATACTCTTATGCCACTCTACCTAGAAACACAGCAGCAATGTAAACAGAATCATTAGACACCTTTTCAGAGAGAACGGAATGGCCAAAGCAAGAAAAGTCTAGATAACATTCCTACACATGCCCAAATGAATTTATGGGCACCTTATACGGGGACCATTTTCATTAGCAGCGCGAGGCCTCCACCTCTGGAAGCGAAGGCCCAATTGGGACTCATCCGTAGCATACTTCTCCTCTCGCCGACGTCTGCTTCTACGCAGTGCAGGTGTGCAATCAGCAAGGTCCTCCTCCGTGTTACTCCTCTGAATGGGAGCAGGCCCACGCCGAACTTCTTCTACTCCTTTCCTTCCATCCTCCCCCGGTATTTCGGCATCCCCTCCTTCAAATCATTGAGAATCTCAGAGTGAAATTTTTGTCATGTCCTTATCACCCTGATAGGCCAATTACATTTATTCTCTCAGAAGTAATTTCAAAGTACTCAAAGAGAACATAAAAGCAGTTCTATGATATTCATAATTACCTTATGACCTAATATCACATGTACTGACCATCCTTACATCACAATGATAATACCTACAAAGTTGTTGTTATTTACAAAATATTTGACTGTTGTCAGGTCATTATTTTAAGGGGGAAGCCTTACTTTCACTAATAAAGTAATTGTGTACACATACTCATTTCAGCACTAGACTTTGCTATCATTTAGGAGTACATATGATACATAAATTGGGAATTATTAAGTTATACTAGCAAGTACTGATTCAATGGAGTAAATGATAAAAATATTGTAGCTAAAGTGTGTGATGTTTAATTTTCTTAGAAAAGTAAAAATTTTGATGATTTTGTAAATTTTGTTACCCAAAAATAGCAAAGGGAAAATGACTACGAAATGAAATAAAATGATGAATTAATACATATTGGAGATGAAGAGACAATAAATTAGGATGCATTGATCCTTAATTGATCAAATACTAGCCATATCATAATAACTTAAAAATAGATAACTCAACATTAGAGGGGCGAAAACTCAACACAAAGGGTAGCACTTTACATTTGTCTAATTTTTCAAAATATTATCTTACACAAAGGTAAAATTAACATGATGATTTTTATTCATTTTATCATTAGTAATTATTAACTTATGTTTTGGTCATATGGTTGTGATTTAATACAAATTTACTCACTAGATATAATTATTTAGTCATTAAAATTTTATATTCGTTATGTTTATTCAGATAGTTTATGCTTTTGTAAAATATTATTATATATTTTTCTTATTATGTTTTTATAAAATGATATTATTTTTACATATTTTTTATAAATATAATCTATAACAGCAAGAAAAAGAAATAATAAAAAACTAACAGGAATATATTTTACACTGTGGTATCACTCATTCTGTTAAGACGTAAAGTTAACTAGAGAACTACATTTTCAGTGATCTAAAAGATATCCAAAGAATACTTCTAACCTTCTGGCTAATAATCAATGGCCATATAGTCTATCATTTAAAGGGATAGAATGATAATTAAGGAAAAGGAAAACTATTCATATTAGCATGCAATTTTTAATAAGTAATAAGTCTTAAAAAGTTAAGCAATTAACTCTTAAAAATACACAACCAAAAAGTTAATTTAATCTTTTTATAAAATTAGAGAGCAGAAAATCACACCAAAGCATTAATTCCATTACCAACAAATTTCCATTACCTAACTCAAGAAAACTCTCAGTAATCTTGTTAGAAGAAGTCAAGCCAAATCATATCCCAAGAAGACACTTACTGTGTGATGAGAAGATGTTGTCTGAGGTCAATCTGTTATCTTAAATCACTTAACATAAATAGCTCAGAAGCCAAGATGTGAATTTAAATTCCCAAATATACTGAGAAAATTTATCGTACAACATTTAATCAACAACGTAGAAGGTAAAATGTAATGAATATTGGAGTACACAGATGAAATTTCTAAATTCATTCATTTTAAAAGAATGAAATAAATTACTGTCACTATAACACGATAAGTGAAAGAAGTTAGTTTATCTTCCCTTAGCATAAATACCTACACCATAACAACAGTCATTTAAAATAAATATTTAAAAATATGAATATATAAATAAATACAAAGGTAATAACTAAGTAATATTAATAAGAAAAATTAATGTATGATGCAAACTGTTCGTTTATAAACACCAAAAATTATATTCAAGAAAACTTCAGTTAAAATTTTCATGACATATCGTGAAAATGTTTCATCAAAGATAATGGTAAATGAGCCAAAATTTTGAAACAGCCAATCTACTAGATCTAATACCTGAAATGCTGTTCTGAATTACTATTACTGCAACAGCATCACCTTACTATATATTGTAACCATAGCATAATTATATAACAAAGCCTTTTTAGGGCAAGAGGGATCTTGCAACTAATAAAAAAATTACTTAGATGCAGATCATAAAATTTCAGAATGAGAAATTTGTTTTTCTTAAATTCAAGAGATAAATTCAAGACAAAGTTTATGAGGCAAGGAAAGTGATGAAGTGGATGATGAAGCACTGATACACTTGTTCAGGCAGAGATTAATTTTTCATAAGGTAGCACTGTAGATTTCTTGCTTTTATATAGTTTGTCTTCATTACAAGGTTGATGTAAATCTATAAAGCATCACCCCCAAACTTTCCATACCAAAAGCCTTATGAATCAATACTCCTCAACCAAAATATAAAAATAATAATTTTGACAATAATACCTGCAATATATCATTTATTCTATTTGTACCTGATATATGTTGTGCTACTATTTATGAAAATTCCATTCCACTTTGGAATCACTGCTGTGAACCATTGGTGCCCAAACTACATGTGTCAAATTTGGCCTACCTCCTTTATCTAGTTTGCTCAGATATTTGTATCCTGAACCATTGATAATCATTTGTGATTGGGATTCATATAAATTAACCATGTTACTTAAATATCCATTGCTTATTTCCATCAAGGTATTAATTCCTAGAGAGATTGGGGATTATTAAGTCCATGAAAGCGATATCCAAAAATTAAATATAATCTTGAAATACACATCCACAACTTTTGCCAACCCAATGCCTCAGCAATGTGCTATCTGGCTTGTGGAACAAAAGGTTTGGGCACAACTTCTGTAGTCCATCAAAATCAGAAAACATGTTATTTTCTAAAACTTCAATCTGAACAGCTTCAAATTGATGGGTAATAAGAAAAAGGGATCGATTGTACTGGCATACCTCTGTTAAGATAGAACCAGGAAATTAAGCCAATTTTTTATGAAGTTAGAGATTGAGTAAGAAATTCCTAATTTTAAAATTATGGCGATTGCCCTGTTTACTACTTTTTGCTCCAAATTATTGGGACAATTTAAGTATTGTAGTATGTATATGTAGCTGCAGTCAAAGTCTCCACATCCAGTGAACAATTAACATAATGTTATAACGATATTCCTTTCTTTCCTTTATTGTCCAAGTATGTTTTGTATATAATGATTATCTTGTCATTGGCATTTTCTCTTGTATTAGGAAGAAGGTGATGAAACCTCTCTACCTTTTAAAAAGTTTCATTTATATCTAATAATACATCTTACAAGGAGAAATGGCAGATATCAGGAGCACAGCTATTTTGTTAACAGAGATATGCCTTCACTTTAACAAGTATAAGAGAAAACCAAACCATAGTTCTAATGCATAACTAGTGAAACTTACCAGGAACGGCTGTTGTAGTAGCACTCCTTCGTAGAGTACTCTCCCCTCTCCCTTCGTCTTCATCCTTTTCCGAAGATAAGCTGCATCTTGGACTAGTGCGTACAGGAACAGGAATCTTGCTTTTAGGCCTTCGAATAACAGGAGTTTCTTGTGGAGGAGCAACAACTGGAACAGCAGGAGAAGCAGCAGGGGGAGGTGCAAGGAACCCAGCCCCTCCTTCTTCCTCCGGCGAGGAGTCAGCTCCATTTCGAGAGGAGGCTAGACGTGCCACTGCATCAAAGTATACAGAAGGATCTTCATGGGCAGGAGTTTTGGGGGTTGGTGGAGCTGGAGATGTTGATGTGGGTGCCTTAAGAATTCCTCTGGGTTGACGGGGAGCTGAATCTGATCTAGCTCCTCCAGCACATGATTCTACCACAGCTGATCCTTCTACCCTGTCAAGAACACGAATCTCAAGGCGGCCTTCAACTGCCTCCTCGACTTCTTCTGCCTCTCCATCACCATTACTAGTGCCTTCCTCTTTTCCGGATGATAGGAATGGGATAGCCTTTGGAAGAATTGTTATATCTCAAATGTAGTAAAATAGAGTTTCTGGGATAGTCATTTTTAGGAGGATTGTTATTGATAAGTCCATAAATTAAATTTCAGCGATTAGGACAACACACAGTGTTCCAATTCTTGGAAGTGATTTTCAAAGGTAATTTAAGTATATTATTGGATGAAAAACTGATTGAATTCAAGAAATTCTATATATAATTATCACAATTGATGTTTTCTTAGTTAATATGAATTTAAATCATACAGATTATTTATCCTACCTTTAAATATTGCAGTAAAAAATACAAAAAACAAAAAGAAAAAATGGTGACTACCTTATAAAAAAACCTCATAATTCCTTGTTGATAGACAATCTTTTAATGTTTTTGCTTTATTTGAGAATAAAATACAGGTAAAATATTATGATGAGTTTCTTCACTAGGACAATAAAATGTCTCAAATAACCTTTTTATTATTTATTGCTTTATTTGCAATAAAACAGATGATGAAAATTAATTCTTATCAACTAAATTCATTAGTGATTTTGCTTACTGGCAAACTTCGTATCCTCTTCTTAGATAAATCTTCATCCTCTTTAGGCGTCTTACAAACTCCTATGTTTCTCATAACATCGACTTCATAGGAAGCCTCATCAAATGCCACAACTTGAAGAAGTGGAGGTTCTAGCCCTTCCCTATTTTAAAACAGAATTATCAGTCAATAAAAGTATATACATATAGTAATGAATATATTATGATTCAAAAGGATATTTGAATCAAAAGTATAATAGATATATACAAAAATTTCTGATGGAACATAGTTATTCAAGGGGAAAATATTTTTCACTTATTCACAGAGCCAAGAGATCCCAAGTATGTGAGTAGGTGGCCAATTTATGAACCCTTGGCAATTTTCTCACATACTCGGATGTCTGAAATATTTGAAACTATAAGGGTTAATAATTGCTGAGTAGAATTGAAATTTTACTTCTTATTTCTTCCTAATTCTCTAATATTATTTTTTCATAGCCAGTAATTTCATTTCATTAACATTTAAGGCATTATTTATTTGTGATCACAACCACCATTGGATGGAAATAAAAGAGTAGCAATGTGGATAAAATAGGAAGCTTTAGAAGTACTAAACTACTTTTTCAAAAGAGAAAAGAAAAGAAAGAATAATATAAGAATCATTTTTAACCAACACAAAGAATAAATAAATCTTCAGTGAAGAAGTACACTGTTTAATTGCATTAGGTGTAATGTAAAATGAAAAGGAAGACAAAACATATTTGGCAGAATGATAATTTGCTATATTGAATCTATAAAACTTAAATTGAATTTTCTTTCTTGCTATGCTTGCTTCTATGAATTTCTTGCATGTTACTACATCAACAGATGGCAAATTATTGTGTATTTGTAGAGAAATATTGCTTGGAAAGATAAATTGCACATTTGAAGAGATAATTTAATCAATAAATCACTTTTACTGGATAAATATTCAAAATGTGATTAAGGCTTTTAAAACAACAGCTACTGTTAATTTGATCGATAGATTGCATTAAAAATAATTACATGTTTTGTTTGATCAGGAGATCTTGCTTTATGATTAAGTTTACAACTAATATAAAATTCCATCACATGTAGCATGAATTTTTGAGGGCCTTTATCACTCAGAGTTGTCCACCAATTAGTAGGCTCATCTATCCTTTATATGCTTCATTTATACCATTTTCTTCTCTCCCTCCTAAATTAGTCTTCTCTTCACATCCCTGCACCCTATTTTCAGCTCTTTTCTATTTCAATCAATTACCTCTGAATATCTGACCTGCTAGTATCTTTTCTCTGCATTATCTAATCAATCAAAACTCTCACATAACATCGTGATTCTATAATGAGGATTTTCCCCTTTCCACATACTGACAGGTGGCTTTCAGGGTAAATATGTAGATGTATATGCAACAAGATGGCAACATAAATATGTATTTGGATTTAGAATAATAGAATTTACAAAACAAGATTTCTTGAATAAATAGACTCCAAAAGATTCCTTCCAGAAAATTCCAGATGACAGACAATGGAAAGCAGTATACCTACCTTGTTCTTTGACATATGATAAGAAGTAGAAGAAAAGAATGTTGGTTGGTACCTCAGAGTGAAACTGTGAGATCATTTGTAGGAAGAGGAGAGATCCATAGAAGTCATGCTCATGCATTCAACAAATTAAACCTTACCCATCATGGACAGCCTGATTCCTATGAATGTTCAATGTTTGTGTGTCTTGGATCCTACTAGTGTTCTGTGTGTGCATGTCAATTTCCTGGCTCTCCATTTTGCTTAGGAAAAGAGAAATTACATTCAGAATAGCCTGTCTTTTCAATCTCACAAACTGATTTAAAATTCTTTCATAACTTAAGCACGCAAAAATTTTTAATAAAATCAGATTTATGTTAGTAACTGTGTCTTAGGAGTTCCTCACACTGTTACTGATAGCTGAATGTTAAGAAACAATAATAACACAAGTATAAATGAAAATCAGACAAAAACAATAAGATGTTTCAAGGGTTCTTCCACTTTACGCAGAGCAAGGGTTTGAATGGAATTATTGACAGAATTTCCTGCATGGATTCGATAGTTGAACAAACATAGTACTCCTGAAAACATCATAACTTTCAACCATTCATTAATAAAATGTTAAAATGACACTCATTGCACAAGTAATTACTTTTAAGTTAAATGGAAACCTTAGAAATGCAGAAAGAAATATTTTTACCTGATATGAGGAGAAAGTTGGGGAAGGCTCCATGCTCTTGGAAGAGTTGCACGTAACTCTTCAAAAGCTTCAATACCAGCAATATGTAGACAACGAACTCGAGGCGCAGGAGTAGGTGCAGGGGGTGGTGCAACAGCTTCCTCCTGGAAAGAGATTCCACACCCAAACCACCTCATGCTTAACCTTTTCCAGGACTAAAAGATCCCCAAATGCATTCACATGAAGTAATATTAACTATAGAATTACCATGAGTTCACATAAACAACCTTTTGAATTCTATAGGAGAAGAATAACACTGAGAAAATAAATTGTAGAAAGAAACTGAGATACCTTTAATCCCTTAAATGACTCTAATGAAAGCTTTATAATTGTAATAGAAGGTTACTATATATTAAACTGTAAATACCTATCCTTACCCTCTATTCTTTTTCAGGTTTAGCACTAGCTTCACATCTAGATATTCCAGCAGTTTCCTCTATATACAATCAGATATCTTTGAACCCAGTAATTTAATAGGCGTAAGGCATAGCTATTACACTAATTTATTTTATTCCTAAATGCACAATATATAAAGAAATAACTCAAAACTGCAGGAAACGATACATGCATAAGATCGATGTCAGAAGTGAAAAAATTGCTCCGTTCATAGGCATGTAAATCAAGTTCTCTCTTATCACATTTACATAGTATTGAAGAAAGAATGGATTTTTATATTTATGTTTTTGACTGGAGAAAATATAATCCCTCTTAAAGGAATCAAAGTCCTAAACTGGTCTATGCGAGGAATGCAATCAGATTGATTTAAGAAGTAAAAAAATAATTTTAATTGACTTGTTCATAAATTGAGAGTCAAAGAAGAAGAAAAATCAAGAAGATTTTCACCTTAGTCCTATTCTATAAAAACTAAAAGTAAAACAATAATTTAAAATAAATATTCTCATTTTTTAATTTCCTTCTTCATCAATGATTACTCCAAGAAAATACTACATCTACCATCCACCTTCAATCAACAAGACTTTCAATCTGGAGAGTCCTGCTGGAATGCATCTTGTGACAAGAATGAGCACATATAAACCAAAAGCTTATGGAGAGATTGTAAATGAATCTGGTCAAAACAGTAGAGGAATTTACAATCATTTAAAGGGTTTTCTAATTTTTGCAACCTTTCTGATAATTTAAAATAAAGAAGAAAATTGGAAATTTCCAAGAAATAGTTACTCATCATTGTTAATCTATTTCCTGTTTAAATAAACCTTTAAGGACTAACTTAAGATCAAAATTAGTAAATTTCAAATTCTTGTTCAACCATGGCTAACAACATCTAGCACAAGTATGAACTAGGAAACATCTTTCAGCTTATTTTATTATAATTTGTACAGAGAAATATGTAGTAACCTTTGTAAATACCATCACCTGTGAATTCATCTTCCATATGAATCATTTGAAAATTTAACTTGAGTAAATTCTGTACAGGCCTTAGTTTGTAAAAGAATAAATGTAATTAATGCATAAATATGTTTCTCCAAAGACATTTAAATGCTATCCGTAGGATAATTTAAAAACCTTCATAAGATGTTAATAATTATTAACAAAATTATTGGATAAAAGATGAATATGCAACAAAACATAAAAAGAACATGCTTTTGGCAAAATAATCCATGTTAATAGCGCAATGTTCAATGAATTTATGCAGATGATAAACATGCCCATGCTTCAAACCTTCAAAATAATCCATGTTAATAGCGCAATGTTCAATGAATTTATGCAGATGATAAACATGCCCATGCTTCAAACCTTCAAAAAACTGAAACTTTGCATTTAAATAGTTTAAAATGCATGCAAATTTCTCACTTTCTAATTAGTTAAAAACAGATCTTGTGAATCATCCATGCACTAAGACTTCTAATCCATTTTTTGACTGTACTATTATTCTATGAATTACTCATAATAAAAACCCATCAATAAATATACTCTGAAACATTATTAAAAAGAAATCATTAGCAAATATATTTCATTGGAGGTTGTGCTATTTTTTGCACTGGTAGCTTCTATTTAAAATTAGATTGGAAGTTGATCTCTGTGGAGGTGTTTGGCCACCCATTCCCTTGAAGATGCTTCCATTGAAGGATTATTTGCCAAGATATTATTGTAACCAAGGCCTAAAAAATTGAGGTCAAGGTCAAGATAAGTTTGGCAAATCTTTTCATTGATGTTATTTAGGTACCAGCATAACACTACCCGAGAAATTTCAGATTTACACAAATACCTATAGCTTTACATACATCAGTATTACCAAGATCAATAGTATAGGAAATTACTGACAGAATATTATTTAGAATGAATATTTTCATATGTATGTATTTTTCATATCCATTACATCAACTCCGTAAAGATAAAAGCATGTAAATATTTATTTTTTCTTTCCTATTATAATGAGGTTTTTCATATAAATTCATCTTACAAATTACTTTTTTTGAGCTACATCATAGTGTAAACTCTTATGTTAAGGTTTAGATTCATAAAATCATATGAAATTTTATAGGGAAATATCATAGGAAATATATGGAGTTTAAAAAATTTGAGTACGTCCATGGTTTATCCATTATAGCAGAATAATATACTAATTCCTATATAATATGATACATTCTTCTACATCTAAATACTAGTACTTTGGCCTACAGTTTGGCTTATAGCAGTATAGTGAATTCACTGAGTAATAAAGTAATTTGATTAAGCCATAAAGGAGCAATACATAATTGAAATCTCTCTATAATTGTAAAGAAAATTAACTATGCAGCATTACAAAGGAAATAAAATCATTGCATTGCTCAGATCATGAATGGTTCAGCAAAATAAACATACACAACTAGAAGTGATTAGGATTTTCCAAGACAGAAAAATATATAAAAGTTAAAGTGTCACAGCAAGTCAGTGGTCACAGCGATGGTTTTGGTAGCAGGAAAAATCTAATTGTTCATTCTAGCAGGTAATTATAGTTAAAGGATCTTCTCATAATATTTAGGTGCAAATATAAGGAGGTTATTAACCATGGTGCATTGAAAAAGCAAAGAAAAAAGCAATAATAATTTAAATACTTTCCTTTATTACCATAATCAACAACCAAAAGTAGCCCAAATTCATTTTTGTGCCACAAAATTAAGACAATAAAGTTGTAGTGTAATGTAACAAAAATACCCAATTGCAAAAGCTACACAAAATAAATAAAACTTTATATAAAAAGAGACTCAAACAGATGTATATTTAACAAGCTATAGCATTAATTTGTTAAAGTAAAACAAAAACAACTGTTTAACAAATTCAAACAGCCAAGGAGAGATTTTCAAAAGAAAATATTACATTATTCCAGCAAACCTGTATTCTATATATAAATACATCGAATTATAAAAAGCTTTCTGCAAGACTACTTGATCCAAAGCATTTAATGGAATGAGAATTGAGTAATACATCTGCGATGTATTTTAGTGAAAGTACATTGATTGAAGACAATGAGAATCACAATCAAAAGAAAAACATGAATTTACAAGCCTCAGATACAAAATAATCTATACTCTACATGGATTTTTTCCAAGCTAGTATTTTTCACAAATATCACATTGTATACCGAGTAAAAATTTTTACGACAATATTTCTTTGGCACTATAAACACACTCTTCCATAGAAGAAAATGACTAATTGCACAATTACAAGTCACAGATACTCTCCTGAAAAATTCTTTACCAAGGTTCAATGATGAACCTTTGAAAAAGGAAACACTTTGGTTAAGAAAGTGGTAAAATTACACCTACTGCTTTAATTCCTTTCCATAAATCGATTTCAGTTGTGAACCACAACCTTGTGCTTTTCTCACTGTTTTCTCATGTCACCTTTCACTCTCAAAAAGTCTATTTTTTTCAGAGAGAAAGATATGTTTTTAAGCTCTACGCAGTAGGGAACCAGCGAATTGAGGTCAAAGCGAGGCCATGAAACCTTACCTGTGGCCTCTCATTAACAGCTTCTGCTGAGACTGGAGGGGCTGAGGTAGCAGTTTGTGCTCCTCTCACTTGAGCATTGTCACCACTCACAGATGTAGGCTGCCCTCTGTGTCGATGGTGGTGAGATCGGTCTACAGCTGACGTTAAACTTGCATCTGCTGTAGGCTGTTGAAAACAGCACAGGAATGGAAGAACAGGCTATTATATACATCTTCCACTTAATCATCATCAACAATTTTCTTGTACAGTAATGATCTCAACCCAATATCTTCATAACTGAGAGAATACAAATATTCTCAGCCTATAAAACCTTTTATTAAAACATCCTTTATTTGTGATGATGCATGTGAAAGTATACATTGGCTATTTCTTCAAGTAAGGAAAAGACATTTCATTAAGCGGCAATTGATATTGTTAACAAAGAAAATTTAACAAAATATAGATGCCTACCATGGAGCCTGAGAATTAAAATACAAAAACTTACAAAACATAACAATAATAACTGGATGAAGGATCCAAAAAGATAAACCACAAATGAATACCTTTTGAGCTTAAAGATTATATGAAATTTTATCATTTTACAAGAATGATTATCATAAGCTTATAAATAACATTATTGAAGGATGCCTAACTGATAGTTATCTTTTGGATATCCTGCAAAGCATAACAAATATGACAGAAATATGATAATTTAAAAACAATAAGTGCATAGATTCCAAAGAATCAAATAATAGCATACAAATAACACTCCACATAAAATCATTTGCAATTATAACAGTAAAATATACAATTATAATAAATGGTAAATTTTTATTTTCAAATCTGATTTCTTGTCTGAAAGGATTCTTATCATTTTACTTGTTTTGGCAGCATCTATCAACTGTCATCCTAATAAACATAAACTTAATAAAGGATGGGGTAATACAAAGCTTTCCAAAAAACTCACCACTACTTACAACTATTAAATCTTAATTCTTGCAGTACATTAATTTCAAGGAAATCCTTCATATTCTCTTGCAGGGGAATAAAGCATCAGACATACTGCTGATATTTTATGCTCTTTCCTTATCCTAAAAGTACTTCATATTTTATCTTTAACTTGTTCATAATATATTTTGTAAGTTGTCATTACTTATTCTCAATGGATATTGATCTTTATAACTACAGATGAACCATGATTCCTACCCTCATTATGAAACACATTGAAATTGAAGGTTTATAGCCCCTGTCTGCACAGGAAATCAGTGGATAGAGGCTCAACATGTCTCACTTTTGAAAATAAACTGTGATATATTGTCACTGATAGGTGCTTATAGCCATCCAAACCCATTGTCACTAGCATTTATTGAAGGTAGACTTGTTTGGAATGGAATAGCATCTACAAGGGGACCATAATCTTTCAATTTCACTCTAAGTAGAATACTAATATTAATATAGTAGTATATCCCTTTTACTTTTGTGTACACTGTAGGGTACATAATTTTACAATCATCACAAATATTTTTTGTTGATAAATGAAATAGATACAAACATACAAAAGCAATACAGCCATTAAAGGCCTCTTCCTATTTCCTGAACAATCCTGGATATTACAATGGGGCCAAAAATTTATTATTACTAATGCTATAAATTAACCCAGCTTTGACTTTCAAAAACGTGTTAGCAAGGACGAAATATACATGAGCAATTACTAGTCCAATAAAATATATCTTCAATATTTTCTAGTCTTTAATTCAGCCCATACAACAAATTTTCTATTAATTGTTTTCTTCTTAATGTAGGTATTATGAAATTCAACTTAAGTCTCATCTATAGGGTGCTGAGTACACATGTATTGATGTATAACAGATTGGTTCCCTTGTAATTCCACTGTTTCTCATATTACATTCATTGAGATTGAAAAATTAAACCAGAATACCAAATTAAATATTATTCAAAACTCATTAAGTAAAATGAGTTCAGTTAACTGTTAGTAGCCTATTCAAACAACAATTCAGCAATAACTTCCAGGCTTCTCTCATTTTAATCTACGTAATATTTACAGCTGCTTCTAAAGTTGTTATGTATACTTAAATGCATTGTTAAAATAAATTATAACTATGGAACAAACTAAATGAATATGTACAAATATTACAAGATGTTAGTTTGATATGATGCAATTCTATAAACAGATCTTCTGAAGGAAATTTTACACTTTATGTTCATGCTCACTTTTGAGTGAATTTCAGCAATCCAACTACTCCTTATACATTATTAATGAGGCACTAAACCCAAAAAATTCCCTCTTTCTGCAAAATATACTGGGTCACAACTAAATAACACTTTGCTGTCCGGTAAAGTTTAAAGTCCATCAGTTCATAACACCAAGTTCTGACTGAATTTATCTCATAAATAAATCTGTACGAATATCTGGTATTGAGAATAAAACTTCGCATTTACATCAAACAACTCATTCACAAAAGTATGATAAAAAAATTTATGACTTAGAGCAGAAGCGAATATTACAAAGCATTCTATTCTCAATAGCTAGATTAACAAAGAAAGAGGGTAAATTAAATAGAATATTATAGTATTGCAATTCATAAAAAGATCTTGGATGGATTGCACAGAATGTCCTACAAAATATAAAACTTCGCTAAAAAATTTTGTCACAGACTTTGCCAAAGTATCATTGATAACATAATTATTAGTTACCTTAACTTACTTAAAGAGTTGAAAACACAAAATCTTAATACATATTTTCTATACCTATTACATGAATTTCCCTGCGTCGCATGTATCATTAAGTATAGTAATGCAAACGCCAATGAAGAAATTGCCTAAAAATTTTTAAATAAGCTAAGCTAATTATCATCAATTACTTGGGGTAATTCAAAACATTATCTAAATTAAATACAAAAATAAGCCAAATATTTCATATCAGAATAGATTAAAATGTATAATACAACACAAAAATGTATGTCCAGAATCTAAATTAATTCATAATTTAATAAATGAATACAAACAAATTTTATGAGAGAGAAAACTCATCACAGACAAATTCCAATTTTTTCTTTCCTTTGAAGAAACAAGAAAAGGAGGGCCCGAATGCAAAATTTCAACTTCTATGCTTCCTATGCCCATGTAATAAGTAATTGTTTATAAATATAGCATGATATTTAGCATAAACAAAATTTACACAGATTAATCATACTCTTTTTGAGAATAAAAAAAATTTTGAAAATGGGCTCCTTAAAAAAATGCATCCACGGAACCTTCCTCTTGGCAGACATGAAGATATCTTTACTCTTTCTGAACTATAATGCCAGTAATTGACATCAAGTGCTCCTGGATAGCCAAGCAGGAAATGTGTTCACCTTTGGTAAAAATGGTCTCAGGTGGGGTCCTGCATATGCTATCATACTACTTTCATGATGCTACTCAAACATCAAAATGATGTACAGTAAAACCTGTTTAAAATGCTCCAGCTTAAGGTGCTATCCCATTTAATAAAAGGTTTCTTCTCAGTCTTGGTCCTTTTCACACTAAATGCATGGAAAAATACTGCTCAAGATGCTCTACTACCCATTTAAAAGGTAGATTTTTCCCATCCCCACATTTGCTGCAACCAGCTATACCCAATTCTCAGACTCATTTCAGTCAATAAACTGAAGATTGTTTACAATATTCTCATGTAATTGTATATCTGGTAAAAATTTCTTCATTGAAAAGTGAAATATGATCAAAATCATTAATAAAGATAAGTACTCTCTTTGTACAAAAAGCAGGAAATTCTTAATAAATGATGAGAAGGTAACCAGAATTTCACAAATATAGTTCATGGACTCTCAAGATATCTATAGCTGTGGCAAGTAAAGCAAACTAAAGGATATTCCTTTTTGTGTTTGAGGTTTGAAGCAGTTATATAAAAATTAAAGGGCCAAAAAACTCCACCTTTTTGTTTACTAATGTAAAATAAATAAAAATTTGTAATAACCGTTCTATAATGTGGTTTCCATTTGATCCTCTGAAAAGCATCTTAACCAGGTTTTCCTGTATTTGAAAGTAACCCAATCAATTCATACTATCTTGACCTCTTCTTCAGTGGTCACTAAGAATGATTTTCTATATGTTGCCTAAAGAGATAGAATTACTAAAGAAAGAAGACGAAAGAGATTTTCATTCTTACCTGATGAAGACTAAGTCTGTGCTCAGGACTCTGCAGATTCTCTCCCTTCCATTCATTATCAGTCTCTTCCGAATCATCGAACTGCGATTTCCATTGAGAAGCTAATGTGAGGCCTGCTGAGAAATAGGATACGATAATATCATTCATTACAGAATTATGAATCAGCGTTCATTCTGGCAGTATATGCCTCATTCATTTCAGTAATCAGTATATTATTTTATACTTCACATCTTTTGCTATTCTTTTCTCTTTATTGAAAGAGAGTAATTATTTCTCAGCCATGATCAACTTTTATGGTAGCTAAAAGTTATCAAATTCTACCACAAAATTCAAGCAAAATGGGAATCAATTTCAAATGCATGACAAAAAATTAAGACTGAGATGCTCAGAACTCAATTAAGACAAAGACTCAAGAGTTTTCATTGATTTACAAAGGAATGAGGATATTCTTAACATTTGGGGAAAATTTTCCCCAGTTAAATCCTTTTATTAAGCAACTTTTGAACAGTAAATGATTTAAACTGCAGTGACTATTTGATAAAGTAAACCTCTAGAACTCTAAGATAGTTTATCCACTTAAATTTATATGATCTACTATCAAACCTCTAATGATAGCTAAAATAATACAGTAAAATTGTTGTTACAACTAGTAAATCTATGATTTAAATAAAATTATTATCAGAGGACTACCAAATAAAATCAATATTTATTTTTCACTGCAGCGTTTCATTATTTAACTTATTTACTTGAACATACAAGCAAAAGATTAAAAATAAATATTATACTAGATTAGTTAAGCATTTAACTTCTATATAAGAGATAATTAAAGTTTAATTCTAGGTTTACATTTCAAATAAATAGTCAAAGTTGTACTGGAATGGTCATAGATAATCAAGAAATTTTTGGAGAAAATATTTTGACTAAAATAACCTCTGTTACTTAAAACATTTCAATCATGGGACCCATTGTATAAAAATATTATTGATGAGAGAAGTGGCCTTTAAAACTGTTTTAATTTGAGGATTCTTTAATAATGAAGGTAAATTTTGTACTAAGAAAAGTATTTTCTAATAATTCTAGTATTAGCTAAGTATTCTAGTGAATGATTATTTAACGGTTAAGCAAAATCATATATAAGAAATATTTCAAACTGATTCCCTTCAATTTACATTCTGCAAGGGGAAAAGAATAACAATGAAAAAAAAAATTTTTACCATTTAGATTAGGTGAGCAAACAGCAAAATGACATAATATTGTGATAACAGCCGAAAACTTTGCATTCCATATAATATCAAAACCTGACAATAATATGCTGATTCATTTTTCAATTCATTATAGACTCATTCTGTATTTAGGGTGTAATTATAAAATGCTATAAAATAATTAAGTGAATTATTAAGTTTATTTTTCGATAAATTTCTAAATATTTAATAAATTTACTTTAAAATACATCAGCTTCCATACTCCACTTTTTGTTTTGCAAATACTCAGCTTCATTTATGAACTTTTATGAAGCTGGAAATAGACAACCTTCAGGTACCTGTTACCACTACATGTCCATAAAGTCTATACAAACTAATGTCAATAGAAGATGCAAACATATAAGGGAAAACAAAATCAATGACAAAATTAAACATTTCATAGTGTTTCATCTTTTCTGTTGATTGCTTGTTGAATATTCAAAAGGTAAAAAACTAAAATGGGAATGAGATTACAAAATACAAGAACCTTAATGAGGAGCCAATGAGCAACTTCAATATATGAGATCATTTCATCATTTAAAGAGTACTCTGGTAAGCACCTACACTGAAAATCTGCACAAAAAGAGAATCGGAAACAAAATAAAATTAGATTGAAGTGGAATACATCTTTAGACTTTGAACTGAAAGTATTGAAGTTAATTATTTCTTTAACAAACTGGTCATAATATCATCAACTATAATCAACTCTGAGTTTCAAAATCTTTCCATCAGATAATATGCCAGAATGGAACATAATTATGTCATGCACATTCTAATTTCCCTTGAACTGACTAAAAGCTTCTACATTGATTAACCATACAATGAGGACAAAGTACCATAATTTAAAAGCCAATAATGAGCTTTCTTTTCTATTTAAATGATCCCTAAGATTTGGCATGCACTTTTGCTCACTCAATATTTTTAAGTTTGAAACCTGGTCCAGAGTTTCATAAATTGCTACACCTCCAAAGGAAAACTTGGATTTGAAGTTTACATCAGGGGATTTGGAAGGAATCTGACTATGCACAAACCAATAGGGAGTTACTGTGGAATCTGGAAAGAGAAAATTAGGACTACTGATTCATCTCAGTAACTGATTATCTATTCCATCTGTTCTGAAAACACTATGACCAGCTACCCTATGAATTCCTATGATACAGTATAGTAAATCCAAAGAAAAATAAATTTTTATTAATTTTTACTCTAAATTCATTATGTTTTGAATATTACTATAAATACAATCATAAAACTTAATCAAAATGAAGAGAACAATATTAACTTAAAAAGTTATTCACTATCTGAAAAAGTAGAGATTGGTATCTGATCTATATAAACCCTTAGTAAATGATGAAATCATTTTAAATTAATATTATTAAATATCCATCATGTTTCATCAATAAGAAAACTCAAACTGCTATATAACTGAAAAATCCTTTCTTACATATAAGATATGAACAGACCATTAAAATTTTACATTCACAGTAAAACTCGAAATAAATTAAAATAATTTATCATTTTCACAATAATTATTAAAATCTACTCTTCATAAACTAGATTTCTTCCTGGAGATAACACAAGATTATACAATGAACACCAGAAGCGGAATCTTATAGAATGTGCATCAACAGCATGAAAATTTCAAGAACAAAAAACATTTTCTCATTAAAAATAATAACTATTGTCAGAGTAAGGATTGATTAACTTGAAGTATTCAAGTTAGAAAAGCAACAGAAGAATAAAAGCTTTCATGGAGATGATATTCCACATGAAGATGAATAAGATGGTTATCAGTATATGATTGTCAGCTAAAAAATGAAAGTCTGTTGATAAAATAATAAATAAGTCAACTATTACACAAATAAAGAATGCTACAGCTTAGTATTACATAGCTTGAGGATAAGATTAATAAATCAGTCCCATATAAAAAAGAAAATCATATGAGCAAATATGTTTACTATCAAGGCCATAAGATAAATAAATTCTTCACATTGATCTAGAATTAAATTATTACGATTAGCCAAATACTGAATTCAATGAAACAAATGCTTATTAATGTAATATATGCTATGCAATTAGTGGGTGCCATATTAAATGATGTAACATTAAAAAAAAATTAATGTTAAATGTCATGAAATGATTTTTGAATTTAATCATAAATGTAAAATCTGAATGGGCACATAAAGAAGATAAATATGAATTTGGATTATTAACATTCTCTCATCAAGTAAAAATATGGGATTATAGTTTGTGAAGGTGAATTATGTATGAAGAAATTTTCGGGAAGAATCCTCATTAAGTTAAAATGAATAGTTTACTGTGAACAAATTATTTTGAATATCTATTTGGAGTAGAACTATTGTTTCACCATCATAAAACTGTATGGAAGAGTCATGGTTTATGTAGTAACAGAGTAAAGCTGCTTGGATGATGATATTTAGAGAAAGCAATGTTCTAAGTGGTACCATAGGGTAAGTATAAAATTAGCTCTTGCAAATATCTGCAATATTGTTAAGCTGTTATTTACTGAGCAAACAGTTTTGAATACCACAGAAAAATGTGACTAACAGTGAAATAAATTAGGGAATGTATCAATTGATTGATGAGATGGGTTTTTATTGAACAACTGAAGAGAGAGAAAGAGAAATCAGGGAAGTGGGTTGGTCAAAATATAAGCTAGGGAGAATTAGTGAGCAAAGATATTGGGGGCCCTACGATACATAAACAATAAAGATAAATATATACAGGTATATGATGAATTGCAAGGATAGGTAAGTTATCTGAAAATACTGTAAAAAATCCTCAGACGAGAAATTTACAGAATGTCATGTTACTCACTCACTGATAAAACAACTCAGAGAGAGGTTGTAACTATAGAAATAATCATGCTGTACATGAATACATCAAATTCCTTTTTTAAATTATCTAACACTAAAATTTGTTAGCAATACTTACAGCACAAATTATTTTTTTAGGATAAACAGTAAGTGGAGAAATAATCTGCAATCAACTAAGGAAATATAGATATTCATGATTTTACATGTTACATTTAGCTATTGCCTATATATAGGCAAGATAAATAAAAGTTTTACCTACCCCCACCTCCTCTAGTGACTTGCTGAAGCGCTGAAACATTATCGTCGTCCATGACTGCAAACTGTGTAATGGACTGGTCCCTGTGATACCTTGATGAAGGTGGTGGTGTAGGACGACCACCATGCTGCACCACTCCTAATGCTCCAGATCCTGCTGAGTGAAACCGTCTCACCCTTGGTTCTCTCCTTTCATTTCCTGTCATTCTCCTCTGTCCTTGAGTTTGGCGTCCCTGCCTTTGGGGCAGCACTTGATGCCTTTCCCCAGGAGAAACAACACCTGCACAAGAAAATAAATCAATAATTGACTATTTCTGTAGTTCAGATTCTCTCATGCTTATGATTTTTTAGGATGATTTACTCTTCTATCAGCCTATAATTGTCTGATAGAATTCAAGCATATTCTACAAATCACTCTCCTCATATAATAGCATTGCACAATTAAGTTTGAAAACAGTGCTGCTGGGAAGCTTCAGCTTACAGTTATAACATTAGACATGTTACGGTTTCCAAAGTTTAAAAAATATTAGTATTACATAAGATATATGAAATCAGATAAATCTAATATCAACATACAAATATACCCATTGAAGTAAATTATTAAAAATCTACTGAACTAATAAATTTACCATAGCAAAAGTCAATTGACAAGGGTAATAAGTATGGCTATGGAAATTAATTTTATTTAAGTTAAATTGAGACAACACATGGCATATGAGGTAAAAATGCAAATTATTTGTAAAAGTAAAACATTTAAAAAGAATATCTTATGAAACAAACAGAATTCCAAAACAGGTCTTTAAAAGTGCCTTTAAATTTCTAAGAAGGTTAACTGGTAATTACCAAGAAGGAGAAAAATTGTTAAATGGTAATTACCAAACAAAAAAGACGAATCTGGGACCATTAAGTTTCCTTTTCATAAATGATAAACATGACAATAGTACCACATACCAACATCAAAAGAATGATGAGATCCATCTGTGAGAGCTTCCCTGGGACGTGCTAGTTCAGTGATAACCCCAGTTGTTGGCACGTTACTTGTTTCTACCCCTGCGTGTACCCTGCCTTCCACTCTTGCAGAAGATGAACCTCCACCTCCTGCCATCACTGCATCTCCTTCACAGTCAACTTCTCCCTCTTCTTCCTCTTCCTCATCTTTTGCAGATGTCCTCACAGGTGCACTCTGACGAGATATACATCAGAAATTTACTATCATTCAAATTTTCAGCACCATAATGCTAACACCAAGCAGCACTAACATCAAATCAGTTCAGAAAGAGACTTAAGCATACTACACTCAAATTCACAGATTAAAATAATAAATAATTCTATATAAAAAGGCTAAAAGTATTCTTCAAAGGAAAATTTAGAAAATAAAATTAGTCAAATAAGAAAATTAGAATTGTAAGAATGACATGGATTTTTGATTTTTATTTATTTTTATATTAACAGTATTTTAAAAAAGATTTAAGTATAAAGAGATTTTGCAAGGATTTCCTTCACGGCTTGAAGATATTGACTGGTCACTGAAAACCCTCATATCTTATTCATTGATAACGCAGTTAAAAGTTCCCTAAGAGAAAAACCTTGTAGATCCCAAAAAATTCAGAGGCCACTTCCACCATTCCAATGAATAATTGCAAATTTTAAATTCAATTTTCTGTATTTTACCTTAAGAGAATTTTATCAAACGATGTGTAAATAATAAAGTTTCATATATTTTCCACAGGGAATGACCACAGTGTTAGATTTGATTTATAATAAAAATCTGATAGTTGCCACAAAATAAGAAAAAAGGATAAGAAATTTGAATAAGGATTTATTAATTTCATTGCTCAAGCAGTTGTTGTCTTCAAGTTACCACAGTTGTTAATAATTCATATATTTCAATGTTTTGATGAATATAATGATTCCTTTTCCATGAAATTTGTAGCCTTCCATTGATAGAACTTTCACTTGAGAAACCCATCATTACTTTCGTGAAAATAAATTTTCATTACAGGAATAGTTGTCCCAAATAAGTGAATGGGGTTATCGTACAGCAGATACTGACATAAAAACATTCACCTGCCTATAATGATAAATTCAATCTCTTAATAACTTCTTTCCCTTTTGATGCCAACTTTAAAGGATTTAAGCCTGTTAATTAAAACTTTCTAATAATCATGGTTTTATTTGCTTGCAAAGCATTGTGTGTGGATTAAACTAAGGATAGTAAACTTATTCACAAATTTTTCATACACATGATTTTATAAACTGACTAAGGTGTTAAGACATACATTAACTTACACAGCCAATAATAGAAATAAAGAATAGTGCAGCTAATTTATGTAATAATTCAAACATGCAAAGGGAACAGACCACGCTCACCTGCGACACCGTAGTTGAGGTATCCAAGCCTACTTTTCTTCGCCCTTCACCTCCAGTAGTAGCTGTCCTACCAGAAGGCCGCCTTCCTCCACTTCCTACCACACGACCACTACCTCCTCTATCATCTTCCCTCTTTTGCCGATGTGTCCTCGCTCCAATTCCATCACCTCGCACTTCATTCTCCATCTTGTCCAAGACTACGCTTGCATTACAATTCCTGTCAACTACCAGCCTCTCTGTATCCCCAGACTCTGGAGGCACAACCCCATCCACCCGTCGATGCCTATTGTTCCTCGTTCCACAAACCTGGATAAATGAAATTAATAGGACCATGACTAACCAAATGCCTAAATTATACCTTCTGCACTTGGTATGCTTAGAATCTGATGCAAGAATTCATAACGTGTAACAATGCTTTACGCTACTGGAAAATCATCATCCTAGAAGTCATCTCTCTTCAATCTTTAGACAAAAGGGTTGGTAAAGATGGTGAAACTACAATAAATTTACCTCTATGTTTAGATTAAAACTAAAATTTCTTTCTCTTACGTAAATCTCTTTCTTCCTGTAATATACACTTTGTTTCTGTGCATGCTGTTAGTGTTGCCATAATAAAAATTAAACATAAACTGAAAGAATGAAAGCCATCATGCTCATATTCCATTAGGGTGGCATTAAATATACATAGTGAAAACAATGTCTATACAAAAAACCTTTAAGTTAGATAACTAGTACTGTTTTTTATAATACTGATCACATTTGCTACAAAGTTTATGTATGATCAGTTTCATTTGTCATACCATTTTGTCATAAACTTTAACTACTACTATATTCTATGAAAGTACAGAAAATAGCATGGTACTTTAAAAAAAATCAAAAATATAGGAATACATGCTTTGGTGAATAAGACTTGGACTCTAAATAACAGGCTTAAATTTTTAAGGAAAATAATTAAGATCTAAAGAATGTCAAATGATTTGGCTATTATAAGAAGACATTCAATTTTGAGGAGGTAAAGTCTGCCATTATAGTCATCCCTTTTATTGATGGTGCACTTTCATTTGTAGAAGAGAAGTATATTTTGTTTGTTTACTACATGCTGTTTAATCCAGGGAAAGTATTTTAATTTAAAACATACCCTGTTAGGAAATGGAAGGCAATTAGATTTTTCTATATATTTATGCAAATTCTTAATATCTCAAAATGCAGCTTATATTTCTTTGAATCGCCAGCATATGTGAAGTTAGCACATTTACTTAATTTTTTCGTCACTTGGATAGAAATATTCCCTGCTAAGTTATAGCTCATAAAGTTGGTATCTTGCTAACAGATATGCTGTTAACTATGAAGTGCATAAGATATTTAGTTCCACTTTCAAGTGTTGCAAGGAAGAATATGATTGTGATATGTTTTACTCTTGCCAGGTAAACTATTAGGGTGTGTGGCCATTATGGCATTGCTTTTTGCTATATTATACATACAATAGCAAAACTATTTCTAAAGTAATCCAAATTTTAATGACAAAAATAAAGAATAACTGAAAGTGAATCATTTGGATAGATATGGTAGATACCATGATATTTACAGAAGTGCTCCACTACGTGAATGGTGGAATATTATGTTGTTTAATGGTTTCTTTATAGGCATAGAGACTGCCCTTTTAATCATTAGAATTTAACAATTAGCCTACAGTTGACTTATTAAACTCATTGATCACTTTTATCATATAAATTACATAAAAATATATCATGACTATGAAAATGGAGAGAAATTTAAGATATTCTGAGGAGAAATTAATGCTGTGAAATTGTGATAGATTATGTACCTCATATTCTAGTCTAGCTTCTAGTTCCCGCCTGTTGTCTGGTTCAATGTTCTCTTGATTGTTGTCTAAGCTTGTTACAGGAGGAACTTCATCTTCCACCATGTTGTCTGTAATTCGTCTGGAAGTTGGTGCAGGTGGAGGAGCAGTGGAGGTTTTTCCACCAACCACAACTGCTGGCGAGGTAGCTGTCGTTGGTGCAGCAGGAGGAGATGGTGCAATGGAATTATCGATTGTTGTTGTCCTTTCCCAGTCATATGGATCACTTTCTTTGACCCCTCTCCTTTTCATGCACCTTTCAAACAATCCTGCCAACATCTGTAAAAGAAATTGATAGATTATCCATTACAAAATATTTATTTCTCACTTTTCAAGGATTTTTAATTTTTAGTAATTGATGCAACTATTACAATAAGGAATCACACAAAATCATTCTTCATGCTGTTGCGTATTCAGATAAGCATGTTGGCAGCTCTGATCGTAAAAAATACAACTTTATGCTTTTCTTGTACACGTATTTTGCTTTTTATAACCAACCTCATCAAAGGGAGTAAAAAGTTTGAAATAGCAAGATAAATAAGAGAGCAAAGCAGTTCCCAATATATGCTCTTAGCCCACAGGGACACACTTTATTTTATAAATACTATTTTATACTAGTGTGCATGAGCACACTAGTATAAAATCTGAGAAATTGCCACACGTGTGAAAATCAGGCCAAAATGTGTCAAAACTAACAGGTAAGGGTTCATTTAATATATGCAGAGAACTCTTATCTCCTTCTTTTTGCATACTAAATACAGTACTGAGAGCATATAATACACATTATTTAATAGATATTCTTTGAAATGAGTTATTCTAAATCACTAAGCATATTGACAGTTCTTTTGAGATATCTATCGTAAAAAGACCAAAAAGTTTTATTTTTAGTCAATAGCATGCAATTCCTACTCACAGCATAGTCTGGTTTATCTGCATATTCAAGACACTGAATATGGTCCAGGAATTGACGCAGATCTGAAGGTAAGTGTTTCAGAAGTAATCTGTGGTCATACTTTTCCTTCATGAGTCCCACCTAAAAAAGAAGACATTTCAAAGTCCTTAATATAAGCAATAAAAATTGTTTAAGTGTGGTTGATATAAAATCATTACTAAACAAACTCAGGTATATAAAGAGTTTATTATCAATCAAAATGATACTATATTTGTTCAGTTTTCATTACTTGTAAATTTTCATTAAAGAAAGGTTCTAACTTAAATAGATAAATTTTTTCAGTCCTAGATAATTAGATAGTAATAGATAATAGAGTATTTAAGAAAGAAACAGTTACCAAAACTTCTAAATACAAAGTGACGGCAATGATGAGCATCTTGAAGTATTAAGATGCTTTAAATTTATCACAGAGATAGCATTTGGGAATGCTTTTTGAAATGAACAAAAACCTTACCTGTTCTTTATCCTTGATTTTTCTCCATGGGAGTTGGCCATTGACAAATTCTGCTAACATGTAAAATAATGACCACAGATCATCATGCCTTCCCATTTCCTGTAATATAAATAATAACAACAATTAATCAGAGTAACAACAAACCAAGATTTATCATTAATAAATTAAGTTAATACAATTGAATGGCAGCAAAAGTGAATGATAAATGAAATATAAAAATAGTTCATCAGATAATCTTGTGCCAGAATGTAAGTAATTATCCCTCAATCTAATATATATAACCAAAATTTATAGAAACAAATAGTAGGCATGCTATAGTTTCTGCACCTTATTTTTATGAGCATTGATGGAAGCATATCGAACTGTTCCCCTAAAACCAGCAGCGGCTCTTGGTGGTCTGACTTCTCCGGTGACTGTTGTGTACTGCCGGGCTAAGCCAAAGTCCAACATATAGACTTTCCTGCAATTGTGAGGGAGCCTACCCACCGAGAAGTTAGACTGAAAGTAATACAACAATAATCAAATAATACTTCATCAAAGTATCAAAGAATTAAGGGCAAACAAATTATTCGAATGATTATCAAAGAAGACGCAGGAAGAGTCACATATTAAAAATCCAATTATAATTTTAAACCTAACACTTTAGAAATTATTTCCAACAATACAAAATCACAACATAAAATCATGCAATTGTTTTGAAAGTTCTATGATTTTACTATAAGTGTAACTAACCTTATGATGTTCAATAAAATATAATTAAAAACTTTAGATTGTATTTTCCTATATATTGAAGGAGTTAATTTCTATTACAGATTTAATTTCTTACAGAGAGTATACCAAAAATGTGTTTAAAAGATAATGCTTATTTCTTTTCACTTAATTTAAAATGAAACTGGATAATCCCCATGATAATATCAACATACTGATAGGAAATTTAGTTTCCAAATGGAAATTAAAGTATCAACAAAAATTTTTACACGCTAATGACTATAAGGTATTATTATAACAATAATTTAAATTTTGACTAATATAATTTCCAAAAATCATCCTTATACGGAGAAGGGCATTTTAGCCCAATCTTTTAACATTTATCTTAGTTTGGGTTAATTCAGTATATTCCATTGCCTATCTTCACCCAAAATTAAAAGAATTTTAATTGATATTATAACACTGCATTTAACTTGTTAAATGTAGTGTTATTCTAATAGTTATTGTTGTTATAGGGCTAAAGTAATGTATAAATCAAAGCTAAAATAAAAGGGACACTAAATTAACTATATTTAAGTCAAACTAATGTGCAAAATAAATGCTTATTTCATATAATAATGAATATTCATCAAAATCAAAGCAACAGAAATAGGTCAGTATATGAGAGAAACATTACATTTAAACTTAGAGGCTTGCTACTTACAGGTTTGATGTCCCGATGAAGAAAGCCAACTTCATGAATGCTTTCAACAGCTTTAAGGATCTGTAAGCCAAGCCTGATGGTTGTGGAAAGGGAGAAAGTACCCCTGGGTTGTGCACGACGAAGCTCAGCCAAATTACGTCCCTGAAGTTGCATCACAACATAGTTGAAGCGATCATTGCGACCACAGCCAATAAAACGGCATACATGCTCCTTACCTAATATAAAAAATAAGAAAATGTTACATATAATTTCATCAAACACTCTAATAGATACTGTATGTTGACCACAACTAATCATGATGTTTTTACATCAAATATTGTGTAGTATGTATTCAAATGAGTTAAGTTTATTTGTGGTTACTCATGAAATCATAGAGCAATTGGTTGATAAATATAAGTCAGCAAGAAAAGTTTTGCATTTTCTGGTATTAGAGGACAGGTTTCTCAAAGATGATAATTGACGATATCTTCTAATTAAATCCAAAACAATAATATAACAATTTAGCTGTTAAGCTTAAACTAAATTTAACTATCATTTCTCATTAATACTTTTGCACTAAACTGAGAGAATTCTTTTTCAAAACATGATGTGCAACTGCTGTCTAGTAGTAGTTCTCAAGCCCTGACGTGAAGTCCTCAACAAAATGGCATAAGGGTGCTACGGTTTACATACACCATACTAATCATTCAAACAACAACATCAAATATAATATTAACATCCATTATGCAAATCCTCAAACATAAAGTAAAGATTCCTTACTTTAAAATAATGAAAATATATAAAATAGCAATGTAAACAACAAAGGTATTTGGGGAAATGTGGTTTTTTCTTACATATATTTAAATGATAAAATATAAAAGATTGATGAACAAAGTAATTTTATGGATGATGTTGATTTGTAGAATATTATTTTGATATTGAATAGTGTAAGATATTGTAACAGTGTAAGATATTGTAACAAAGAGTTTTACTTAACTTTATATGAAATTATTATTATGAACTTATTTATAAAATGCTTTTAAAAATTATGGTGCAGCAATATATAGAACCAAGAAGCAACATGAAGGCCAAAAAAAGTTACCCAAATCAATGAAATTCTCTACTATCTTGATTACACTATAATCTTCCAAAGTTTTGTTTTTCTTTCATGAAACTGAGTCAATATTTACATTAAACATTAACTTGAATTAATTTGGAAAATAAGATCATTAATTTATCACATAAACTTACCCTGAAGTCTTTTAAGAACTGCGACTTCCATTTTTAGTACTTGCTTGGGTTGTCGTGCTGATTCTACCTTAAGGGCTACTTGCTCTTTGGTGACTAGATCTAGACCTTCGTATATCTCACCAAAACCCCCACCACCAATCTTCCGTACCTGCCAAATTCAATTCAGAGTCATTAGGATTCAGTTAATTCAAAGGAAATTCCAGAGGCATATTACTCAGTAGGCAAAAAAGACATTTCTCTAAGGGGCCCCTAATTAATTCTGAATTATTTGATTCTAAGGTGAATAAAATATGTTTGATATATACAGCAATATCCATTAGAGAAGGGTTTTGTTGAAGTAAAAACTGTCAAGGCACAAAATTTTGAAATGATGCAGTGTAGTGATAAGGTTTTCTAAAAAAACTCTCTCAATAACATCAATTCGGTTTTCATAGCATCACCATCTATTTGCCACTTTCTTATTGGAAAATAGCATGGCAAAACCAGCTGAGAAAGGCCATTTTTTTCAATTGCCAAGGTAATTCTAAATAACTCAAGAGGTCTATTGTAAATCCAGAAATAACGAAAAAAAAATTATTCCAGAGTTTCTCTAAACATATTATATATTAAATAGGTATCAATATTTTTTACTAAGAGCCGTAATGCACTTCTGGAAGATTCATTGTATTAATGACAGTCAGGAATATGAAACGTCACGAGTATAGAAAATTTATCAAAATAGAGAGTTCTTTCAAGAGAAGAGGATAGTAGGAAATAAAACGTACTTTTACAGAAACAGATCAGCTATAAACATGATCTTTAAGATAAAGTAGTAGTATAAACACACAAACCAAACTTTTTATGGATTAAAAAACAAATTCAATGTACTGAACATGATCAAGAGTTTAAAAGATATCTTCTTTTATAAGCACTAAACATAAATGAACTGGAAATGCATCATATTTATGCCAACCATAACATAACCATATTTTGGTGAAGAATTGAACAAATGCAAAGCAGAATTTCAAAGAGAGGAATTTTAAGAACTTATCTGACATTTATACATGAAGGAATGCATGTGTATTATTTCAAAAGCATACATTCATTAAAACCTATCCAAATATGTATATGTATAAAATTTCCCTGTAGTAAGGTTTCCTAAATGAAATCTAATTTGAACTTATCAACACCATTTAAAGAGAAAAACACTTTTAGGACAACAAAGAATATCAATTTATGTGAAATTATTAAGCCATTGTATGAAAGAATTGCACAAAAATATTATTGAATTTAAAATACACAGCAAAAATTTCCTTTCAAGTAAAGCATTTACAGTCACTGTAATTACACCATAAAATGAAAGAGAAGCAATTCATTCTGGAGCTCAAGTTCTGGTTCAATCTTTGCTTATCAGTGAATCTGATCCTCAGACTCAGATAAGAATCTCAAAGAGATTCTATCTAATTGGCAATAAATGCTAAAACCATTCACTTTGTTCCCACTTACCACTTTCCACCTTTCCTTGACCACATGGCCTGGCTGTAACAGATCTTCACTTGTCATTGTGATGTGATCCGCACAGTTGTTGTTGGCGTCCGTTTCAGAATCGTCCCCGCAAAGGGCACCGTTGGCCCCTACGAGGCAGCCCCGGTCCCTGAAATCACAAAAGAAACAATTCATTATCAAAGAGCTTAGATTATTAAAGGTTAGTTTTAAACTATTGGTCATAGAGGAAATGTCAGTACCGTGTCGAAAATTTTCATTTTCAAAATGCAACTGAATTTTCACTTTGATTCTTTCTTTCCATGTCAGTCAAATTTTCAGAGATTGGCTGAATGGACCCTGGATATTTCTTTTACCAGCAGATCATGGTCTCCATCCTCAATTATCTCATAGGCATACTAAACTATGGATGGAAATAAAAAAGTTCTAAAACAACAGCAACCATTCTTGAAATATAGGCAAGGTATCAAGTTACGTGAAAATGTCACAAGTAATACAAAAATGAAAATGACAACCTTGAAGCCTCTAATTGTTTTGCAAAATAAGCGGAATAATGAGCTAATCAAAAGAAAACGAAATAATTGGAAAGCGGAAAAAGCGTTATAATCCGCCTTATCATTTCTGTAAACATGAAACAATCAAAATCATTCGGTATTCAAAAACTTTCCACTCTTTTTCGCGACCTGTTCACGCGCCATTCACTTTGATTACAAAAGAGTTGGTGTTGCAGACATTTTCATCTCCATATCAACGGAACTGAGCAATAAACACTGCTTTGTAAGCATGGAAAGTAATAAAAAAGGAAATGAACCATGAGGATGGCGAGAGGGATTCAATGCTTCCGCTTGAGTTAGAAGGAGGATACAAATTGTATTTGGAAGATGGCCAATAACTTCAGCTCCTCATGCTGGAGAAGGTGTTGTAGTACACGGTTTTAAACAGTCGCATAGGGACCGCAGTGACGGCGTTTGAAGGCCCCTCCCACAAAATCTATGCGATACTCTCTCGGTCTTGGCTAGCCACTTACAAGTTCTCCCACTTGGAGGGACTTTTTCCCTTCATTTGCTTCCCCTACCCTCCCTCAACCATGCGCCTGCTCTCATCGCCGCATTCTTGAGAGGTGAGAATAAAATTCGGAGGACTTGTCTCAAGTGCCGTTCGATAACACTCGTCTTGGAAACATTCATCGGTGGAAACAGAAATTTAAGCTGAAGGTAATCAAAGATACTACCAAAAAAAACCATCACACGAAGCACGAACGAAAAAGTGCATATCATTCATTCTCATCTACTGAAAGAGTACTTCCAAATCTCAATCATAAAGAACTTAAGGTTCAATTTGACGGGTGCACTTGGGTCTTTCCATTAAAAGAAATGTCAAATGCAGAATTACGTCTCATTTCACCCGAGAGATGAGTTTTTTGCGGGGGTAATCGCGTGAATTCAAAATGGTGGATTTCTTTTATTTCAAATCGATTTTCCAGCGGAAGAAAACGGGTGGAGGGTTGGAGCACGACTACCATAAAGGGTCGCGGGTTCGAAATCCACCAATCTTAAACAATCTCTGCTGATACAAAGAACTTCCATTCAAGGAAAATAATCTGAATGAGAAAACTGTTCCCATATCTTTGCTCTTCGCCAAACAAAAAAACTTTATATTAAACGCAATTAATGAAGTAAGCCATCAATTACGAGCAAAGCTGTGTAAAATCTTACGAGGTAAACTATTTGCTTAACTATTGGTCGTCAACTACCCATTTTATCAACAAAGACGCTATTTATTTTTCGACCCGATAAACATTAAATAATCCACGATGATGTAGAATTTAGTTGTCTAAGTTTATAAATTGTCTGCCTACAGTGAAATTCACTTAAATTCTCAACGAAATTTTACCTTTCGATTATTCTCTAAAATTTTCGAATTGACTTTAATATTTCAAAAATACACAATATCATTCATAATACGCCGTAAATATTACAAAATTCTCTCTTCGAAAATAAACATCACTCGATACTACCGAAGCTCAGATAGTTAGAGTAAACGATCTAAGTCAACAACTAAACTAAGAATTGAGATGACAACGCAAACAATTAAAAGTAACTATGTAAACTATTTTAGGCGTCAATGAAACATCCACGCGAATGTATAGAAATCCGTAACTGCACAAAGATGAACTCGCAGCTAAGACTTTCTTAAAGCATTTTCAGAATGGGCGCAGCGGAGAGGATCACAATAAAAACGTAACTCCGACATCTACCGGAATATAATGGGGTACCTGAGCTAGCAAATGCACAGGGTAGAGAAAGAAAGAGCAGTTCGCGTCGCACATTCTTCCACGTTTTCTTCCCAACGTCGACAGCGGGCTTCAATCACAATTCATCCGCATAAAGGAGCGATCATTTTTTTACTATACGGCTGCGAGCACGGATGCTCTCGTAGAGCCTTTTTTTCACTTCACTCGATTCTTTTGGATCCAGAACACGCTGAATCGTTACGTGATTAGAGACTTTTCGAAGGTCGCTCCGGCGAAAAGGATAACTCTCCAATTGTTATAACCCACGCGGCCGGCTTAATTAGTGAGAGTGAAGCGTGTGTGCATCATCAACTCGTCCGCATTTCCGTTTGTAGACGGCACGAAAACTGGGAAAACTGCCGCGATCGATACGGAAATTTCCCAGAACGCTCCAGATCCGAGCGTTAAGATCTCGTTTACCTTGGAAGGATATCCGAGTCATTCGGATATCGAGTTTTCCAGAACTTTCGTCCTTGCCCTTAAAACTATCAATTTATTTCGTGCCATCGCATAGTCTCAGCTTTGTCGATTCTTTATCTTGAGCTGCGACACAATTTGCACATTCAGAAAAGGGAAGAGCACAAGGAAGTGATGGATTATTTCCTTTAGGAGCTCTGAAACAGCATTATATTCGGTTACGGAGCTGCGAAGATTTCAGGGATGGTGAGATACTCGTAAATCCCGGAAAATTGTGTTATAAACGTTTTATCGGAGTCATTTGCAGATTGAATTAATCATATAAGTAGAGTAATCTAGCGTAGCGATACCTCGAATAACGAAGATAATCCGTCCCGGACTCAAATTCATTAAAGGAAAAGTTATTTTCTATTAGAAACCAAGTCATAAAGTACATAAATAAGAACGCTACCGGAAAACTATAACTTTTCATATAACTGGGTAGTACCCATTTTGCGTTGTCCATTTCTGATTTATCCTGTGAAAGTATGAATGCGCAGTTTCCTTTAAATATTTTTAGATCTCTGGTTCGAATCCTGGCAAAACGGGTTTAATCTGATTAGGACATGGATGTTTGAGTACGTCATGCTTGTGTTCGGTACAGTGGATGTAATTGGGGGTCACCTGTTTCCGTTAAAAATATAATAGACTGAATTCAAAATCTTTCGTAATGTCCGAAAAAAGCGATGCAGTCTTCGGAATCATGTTCACTCGTTAGCTTAGGTTGATACGAAGGTTAATAATAATGTATAATAATAGAAATAATAAATCAGAGTAACAATTTTCCAAATAATTTTCCGATACACTATCTGAACATAAAAGTTAATACAACGACGTGTACTCAAATTCATAGCGATTCATTATAAAAGAGGCAATAAATTTAATACCATTTAATAACCTAGTGGCTTCATATTATAATAACACACTTCGTGAAACGAATATGAAATGAGTTAATAATAACGAAGGAAACTTAATCACAGGAATAAAATCAGTACATGAAGAATATAAAGACAGTTTGTATTCACTAGGTACTTCCTCTCACAAATGAAAATTCAAGAATGGAAACTATGAAAACTTCTATCAAGGCGTTCATTAATACGATGTTTCAATAAATAACCTATTTAGTCATTTTTATGGCAGTTAATTGTCATTCGGTAAAAAAGCTCAGGTTAAAGCAAAAATATCAACCGAATGAAATTAATGGCGCGACTGAAAAAATCAATAATTCTAATGGAGAGATTTTTGAAATACGGAAAAGACGTGATTTAAAGAAAGGACGTATGGTGAGCTTAGTTATATTAGAGTATAGCGCAAATAATATACGATAGCATTTTCAGGAAAAAACTCATTAATCCTTTAATATAACTGTAATATTCCAATGATGGGATGAAACTGGTGATTTAAATCTAAAATACCAACACGAAACTTTAATCCTATTCCCCTCTAAACATTTATTCTTAATCTAAAGAAGGTGATTCGCACCAAAATTACTGTTAGCCAAAATAGTTCCTTTGTGTTTTTACCAATAAACAATACGCAATAAGCATTTTTTAAAAATTCACAGAGTCAGGCGATATATGGTGGAAATCCATCATGTGAAATGAATGGAAAAGAAATTGTACTTAGTATAACAAATTGTAATACTAAGTACAATTTCTTCTCCATTCATTTCAAATAAGGATTTTGCCTTTGAAGCATCTGAAATTTAAATACACGCGTACTTGCGGCATATTTCCCAAAAAGTTCGTCAGCCGAATCTGTATTCGTCATTCGAGTCCAGAAAAACATTAAATTTTTTGTAGTAAGTTCACTTGTTGGCCGTGATCTCGCCGTACTTCGGGAAGAAAGAACGTTTTTTCAACCACCAGAAAAAAAGGTCTCATTCAGAGCGACAAGGAAACAATTAGCGGGAGATAGGACTGCATCTTCAAACATTAATCTATCTTCCTGCGGCGATAACCCACTTCTGAGATTTATCGGCGATAGCTGCGAATTCTTCCGGGGAAAACCACACTATCAGATTTCGGAGTAGGAAGAATGCCCCCTTGTGCGTAGCCAACCCACAACGCACTGGTGTAGAAGGTGTTACATAAACTCACGCGGCGACAGGACTTTCGCTTTAATACACGAGAGCATTGCGAAAAAAACTGCCCTGCGTTGAACTTACGGCAAAACGACACTTTCGAAGATGAAAATCGCTGTTCCAGGTATAGATTACCATCTTACGGCAGGCATTTAACGAGTAACGACCCGAGAGGCACGAAAGTAGGAGCAAAGATAAGGCGGAAGATAGGGAATCTCTGACGGTCATTTCTTCTCAATAGAAGAAGGCAAAATAAACATCACTGCTGTTATTACGAAACTCCTTTCTGATTCAGAAAAAGCTAGCTCACGAATGCTAGACTTTGACCTTGGAGGGGGTTGGCTAACACTTTCATTCTTGACACAACACCGACTATATGATACGTTATACATACAGGGTATCACGAAAATAACGGGTGTTCATTCTACTTGTTTGAAACATAAAAAACGGAAAGATATAGAAATGTACTGTCTACTTGATTATACTTGGAGAGCTATTAGAATGCGGAAAATCCGTCATTTTTGGAATACCCGGTGCATATTAATAACCCATCTGTCTGTTAAGTATTCAGACTGAAGACCGATATAAACCTCAACCCCGCTATCATTTGAAACCAAAATCCATGAAAAGAAATGAGGCTTACAAAGTAAGATGAGGAGTGAGGTAATTTGCTTTCTCTTAATGCTTACTGTTAGCATCCTTATCCCTTCACCATTAGTTATCCGTAGCTGCAATGCGGTATTGAGGCTTACTAGGCATGATGAGGAGTGAGGTAGTTTGCTTCTCTCAGAGAAACATTAAGCTTTGGGTGGAAAAAATCCACGTAAGTTAAATACAATGACCCCGAGAATAACACTTTTTATAGCACTCTCTAAGGTGTGACCAAATGAATACCATTAATCAGCATCATTCCAGCCTCTAAAGCATTCTAATTATTACAGCAATGAACAAGACTTCGACGAAAGTAAATGAAAAATACGTTTTCCCTTATACTGGACCAAAGACGAATGGAAATATTTCAATCATCAAGATCTTCCTCCAAAGATCACCGATCATGGTAGAATTCCACCAGAGAGGACTGGAAAATCCTATAGAAGAAGTACTTAATCTTCTTTAGATCGTGATTGTACAATTCAATCGTGCGGGAAGATGAAATCAAATAAACGGGTTCAAAGACCTGGGAAACTGCTATGGGCCTTATTTAAAATAGCTACACCCAGAATAGATACTCTGTCATTCGGAATGCAAGGCTAGGGCATTGCCACTAGTCAACCAGCCTAAGTAAAAGCGAAGATACGATTAGGCTTTGATCACTGCAAAAAAGGATCGCTAATCCAGACCGAGCGATTCACTTCAACTAAGCAAAGCCGATTTGTGACGGGCCCTTGAAAATGAGACATCCTTCAAAAGGAATTGAGCGATCGTCGGGAATAAAAGAGAGAGCATTACGACAACTTAGGAATGCAAATCATTACGTATCGGAAATAGATTTTGGAGCCGCAACGCTGACGTAAGCAATTTTTGTTACCTAATCACATCGAAGATTTGGCGACAATATAGCGAATTCAATACGGGGAAAGAAAGAGTAGATTAGATCTTATTTATAGCCTAAATGCAGACTGTGCAGACCACTGATGGTACTGCTGCGGCCTACTAAACAAAATAACTCCAATAAAAGATCAAATAAAAGTTATTGGAGTTTTTATATAGTTATGAAATAAACTCTTCGAGCTCTTATATAATATATCAAATATAAGTTTATTGTAGTTCTTTAGTATAAATCTTACTTAACTGCACCTGGTTTACCTAGAATGCGTAAAGTTACACTGAAAAGTACTGTACACAAATGCATAGATGATCACGTTTCGGTAGACAGTTACAACATCGTCAACAGATGCTACTGTTTCCGACAAATAACTTGTGTGCAGACATTAACGTAAGAAAAGAAATTAGAGTTCGGCTAATTAATGAATAAAAGGTTTGAAAAACTTTCCGATCGCCGAATATACCAATAGTAGACGGTCGGGCCAATTCCTCGAATGGAGAAAGGAAGCCGCGGATTACCGACCTTCTGGGAATCATATGGAGGTGATCGGTAAATATTAGGTAAATAAGGATAGGACAAAATTAAGATAGGTAAGTTTTACGGTTAAGACTGAGAAAATTTCAGTAGACTTCTCAATGAATAGTTCAAAGAAGTTCAAAATACAGGACTAACTTCCATGACATGATAAAAACGGCCCACAAAATAACTCCGGAAGAAGATGGGCTAAATAAAGCATAGAATTAAAAAACAGGCTATCTTATCGGCTAAACGATTAAAGTCCTTCCGTGGAAAAAATAAATGTATATATTGTTATAGATATTCCCCTTAATTTATTTCGTTTACGGAGAAGATTTATCACCTGTACTACTCTCCGGCATATAAATTTCATTAAGGGAAAAGGATATGGAAGATTTTTGCACGGATAGCCGCGAAGCTTAAAACCAAAGAAGAAACAGCAGTGAAAAAAATCTAGAAGACTGGAACTCGAACCCAAAACAGGTATTCTAACCAATATTCACTTCTGTTTCTAATCATGATTCGTTACATTTTAGGTCAACTGACTTTTGGAGCAATAAAAACGTTCAATAAAAGTATTACATATAGATGGAATACTACATTGAGCTCCCAAGTGCCTTCATAAACTTAATTCTTCCTTTCAAGTAGAGGGTAATGAGGATAAACAGGTTAAATGCACGGAATTCGATGATGAATTGACTAGGGTAGATTAAATAATCAAAAGGTATAAAAGAAAGGATGTAGAAATGTGCCATAAGCGAAAGATAAACGCTAATATAGGAAATTATGGAGGAGTACTGCGAGTATAAGTCGCCTTTAGTTAAATGTAAAGGAACGTTGAGATTTATTGAGAGAAATCCGTAAAGTTCTGTAGTTTTTTCAAATTCGCGCAAGTAATACTATCTAATAGAACAATGCTGTTGGAATTTTTTTGGATGGGTTTATTTGCCAATTTCAGTGACCTGAACGTTGGTGACCAATAGAAATGGAATATATTTTACTGAATAAATCTTTACAGGTTTCAAAATGTTAAATTATATTTCTTATTTATGGTAACACAGAAATTTCCGGATGACCCATTACAAAAAAAGGATGAGAGCCCATGCATTAAAGATGACGCTCATGGACTTGTTTATGGCAACGGACGCGTTAGTAACTTTTCTGTGGAGATATAAATTAAGATTGCTGTATCAATTACAGAGTGGACGCTTAGATATCCTTGTGATGCGATTCGAAATAAAACTTAAACACAGATTTCGATTTAGGGTAAAGATACTAAACATTTCATGTGATTTTTCTTAAGGTGCTAAAAGCAAACTCACTGTAAAAGAGTACGAGAAGGACGGCGATCAGCGATTTCCTGCAGATATTCTCCGTGATTCTTCACTAAGACCGCATGACGACGGTATTACGAGAACCAATATCGATGGGGTTTCCCAACATGTTAATATCATTCACATCATTCTCGCAGCTAACTCGAATGCCGTTTTTCCTCAATTCTTTGTTCTCTTAAAAGGGTGACATCAGACTTCAATAGCGGCATCGCAATAAGGTAAGCATCACAATCTTTCTAACTTCTAAAGGACGTTTTATTCTTCCTTTAGCATGTGTTTATGATCTCCATAAATGAATTTTCAATCCAAAAAGAAACCTACCTTGTATAACCACAGAATATGTATTCACTGCGACTAGTTTCGTATAAAACGTAAATATCTTAAGATAAAATACAATCGGATAAGCGAAATGTATTCATTTCTACAACGTGTCTCAAAACTTGATCGATGATCAAGTGAACAAAGGTGAATTTTCTCAGAATTGAGCAAAAATATATTCACTTCGCTCGATTATTCTCATTCATCAGGATACAATTAATTACATCGCGATGAAATAAACCATTTTCTAAATTTATTAAAGTGTCTCTTAGCTACTTGGGAAAATTTACTCTCTATGCCATTAGGATATGCACAGTGGACAATGATAATTCGATGATGAAATTAATTAAACGGTGCCGTTATGCGATGAGAAAGCAAATTTTCATTCCGTAACATGTGAAAGTTTGTAAATATTTTAATGCTCACTGAAGTATACCAACTAGCCTTTGGTCAAGAAGCTTCACATTTAATTTAACGATTAACAATAATTTTTATTAATAGAATAATAAAACTCATATTTGTCATAATCACTGTACTGATAATGTTTCTTTATTCTTGTATTTTATTATAATGAATAATTTTAATTATAATAAAGACTGAGAATGTAATGATTGGCGAACGCTTTAAAGCCATTTATTCACGTATTTTATTAGTCTTACGATGAATGCACGGTTTTACGTAACATTTCCGCCACGTTCTCCCTCCACTGGAAGATTCGTTTTAATGAAAAAAATACAGGAAAGTCATTACCATCCATCATTACCAGTATAAGAAGATTATAGAAGCGTAATATGCAATCGTAATCTGAAATTACTTTTTTTAGATTTCACCGAATATTCAATAGCGTAGTTTGTAACTAGCATTAACGAAAAGGGGAAAAAGAACTTTTTCACGCACAAAAACATATTTCTGCGAAATTAAAAGTAACATATGAATGACTTTGAATGAAAAGGTTTGATGTAAGCAGAGGTATTCCTCTATTACACTATTCATTCCCATTATAATAATATCTAACGTAAAATTGTAGGTCAATGAACCAGAGAATGATGAAATGTAAATTAAATCCTGCCGAAGAGAAAAATACGATTGGGAAAATTTTCTTTTTCACAATTTCAAAGTTCAAGATATATCGTACGTCAGGACGATGGGAATGATAAAAACTAAATTATAATTTTACGACGATTACCTCCTTATCTCAGCGGTCGCTCAAATCAGCAAGCAATAAAATATTTAACATCGGAATGAAACAAACTTTTCGTCCTTTACCGACGCCTAATGATGAAAAAATGTAATTCACACGGAGGCTATTTTTTAGGTTTCCACTTTCAATTTTAAATAAAATAATTTTCCATTTTATCTTTTGTAACACAGTAATCATTTCTTGGGCTCAATAAAAAATACGTCAGAATTGAGGCAAAGCAAAAAGATACAATTGCCTGCGACTTGATTTATCTGACTCTTTGAGCAAGGGAGTCAGACCTTATATTATAAACCTTATATTATACCTTATATTATATCAGACCTGATACATTATAAGGCCTTAACACCACCCGATTGAACAATTTTTAAGCTCTTACAGGAGTTTTTTTATCGCATTAATAAGCAGAGAGCTGACAAGAGTATCATACCATTACTTGGTATGATACTGCATTCAACTGATAGCTTGCAGTATGCAAGCAACTTTTACTCGTATTATAAAAAGACATCGCAAAAATAACGTGTAATTATGGAAGGAAAGTAACAATGAAATTACAACACAATCGTAAAATTAACTGAGGTAGTATTAACTAAATCTAACTTAAGTATTTTTCAAGGATGGCACAGTGAAGGAGAATTTAATATTTAAAAAAAATTTAATTTAATAGTTTGAATAAGAAAATCGTCTATGCTAATTATTGATACCAAAGTCTTCAGTCAGTCTTCAGTCTACAACTGATTTCCGATAACAGGTAATGAAGATTAAATATCTTTAAAGAAAGAATTTTCTTCAATCCTTCCAGAAATAAGTTGTTTAAAATATCAAAATCATAACAGTTATTACTTATAATGAATGTCATGATTGAAGAGTGCTTTGATTATCATAGAACGTAAAAACAAACTACTGATGCAATCTCTAGAGAAATATAACTCAATAAAATTGTTATTATTTTTTCCGTGACACCCAGGGAAATAACCAAGTTTAACTTGATAAAAAATTCAGGAAGGCTTATTCTTATTTAGTTGTATGTCAACTGTTCAATTATTAGAACCATTATACATTTCGCATACGCTTAAATCTAACTGATCTGACCAGACTTCGTTGAACTCCATCGTATAAATGAAACTAAGTTTTCCACAAGAAATATATATTAAAATAAAAGTAAATTCAATAGTTTCTTGTGGAAAATACCACTTTTAGTTCCATTTATAGTTACATTACTTAAAAAATTCACTGTTCCGGCCCTTCTGGATCCACTTACAGGAGTAGCATCTACCGATTATCATGCGATGACTATCTACGCGGAGCAAACCGTAAGGTATTTCATAGTACGAAAAAAGGAGCTCGCCTACGTCTTTCGGCTCAATAACACGGGGGCTTCCCAAATGGCGAGGCATCCGCTGGAGGTACAATGGGAGTTACTTTAATATAGAATTCCTCCACTTCGCTGAGAAAGGACGCGTCACGAACCTATACGAAAATCTAGATATCTTAAAACTTTCTCTGACCCTTCTTTATCACTGGCAACGGGAATCTTTCCCCCATATGCTTCCCCAATCATTTCCTCTACCGTGTATAATGTCTCCTTTCACCCTTGTTTGTTTAACCCCACATCTCTCTCTTTCCCCCATTTCTCTTAATCTCCCCTTCCCATTCCTACCGTTATATATGAGATGGTTTCCCTTTGTACACACACACACCTAATGATGACGCGAAGCTTCGAAACCTAGGTCGTGACAAAATAAATTTTGCGGTAACATGTAAAAGTTGTACCTTTATACTCTATCATCACGCTATTTTACATTATTTAAATGTTGAGTTTAATTAAGTTAAGATGCACCCGTAATATTAAATTGAAAATTTAAAGTATAATTCGTTCAAATATTTATTCTTTGATCAAATTATGATATACTGTAATAAGCCTCCAGTTAGCAGCAGACTGCGTGCGATAATACCACCGATAACTCTTCCAAAATCTAAACCCACAAAATCTGAATAATCCAACGCAGGAAAACTTTCACTTTTTCCACCGCTATAAAAACTTCGTCGATTGGTTTAACGCTGGAGTAAGCTATATCATCCCCTTTTTTCCTTCCATCAGCCCTTCTTTCTCTGGGCCTCCGAATTGTTCTCCCTCGGAATAATGGCACTCCCCGAATCTCGGCTTACACATCCCCTCGTTCTATAAAGCAGGATATCTGAGAACGCAGCACAGGGCGGATGCTCCTCCCCCAAGCAAACCGTGCATAATCATCAAGAAAGCCGAAAATCAATGCCGTGAGTCACTCTTTCATTTCAGACATGATAACAAGGGCTATTGGCTGGCGGTCCGGCTCATCCAACTGCAACCGCTAACGAGAATTTAAGGGCCCAACTGATGATTACAGAGGTCGAAACCCGGTATCTCGGAATTCAATTAAAAGTACATCATGGAGCTAATAGACCTGAACGCGACCACTAGGACTAGTCGACATGAGTAGCCATCCACTGTGAAGAAAGACTGCTACGTTTATATAAATGGAAATTTTGTTTAGCTCCTGGTAATAGCTATGAGAAAAAAGTGGTCTTACCCTAAAGATGTACCTATTATAAATAATAAAAGCGAAGTAAAAAAGTTGTGAGCAGAAGCAATACATATATAAGCAATAGTTGAGGAACTATGTACAGCTAGTTCCAAAAAAAACTTACCACCTAAGCCGCAACCCGCATAACAGACCTGAAGCTCGATGAGAGCGAGTCTAGAGTTTTCCACGCATTCTATTGGCTCTTGGAAGGAGGAGCATTCAGACGGCGCTTTTTTAAACATTGTGAAACGCGTTGAACGTATTTGTATCGTCTTTACTAGCACGAAATCTTGTTTAAATTTAGTGTTACTTTTTACTATGTCAGCAGCATAGTATTAAAAAATGAATAAACATCGGATCTCCTTATTTCGGCCTGAAACTTCTGCGTAATTCACCTTTTTCTGGAGACATCGGGTAAACTTACTTTAGCTGCTTCAATTATCCAATAAAAAATTATGTCATTGCAAGATTGAAAAGGATTATATTATTACGTTTTTTATGCTTTTGACGCCTACAGGAGGAACTTTTAAATTTATTTAGAGGAACTTCACGACTATGACGCAAATAGAAACATGAACGAAAACTCTGCAAGGAGATAAAGAATACTTAGGTATATGAACACAATCAACTGTATTTCAACTAATTTATGTTGCAGAAGAAATGCTATCGAGAAGGGGAGCATGAAAAAACTGCGAAACCTACTAATGAAAGCAAAGATGAAAAGAAACTTAATCTGGACGAATACACTGAGAAAGAATCATTTTAAGTCAACCTGGTAAAGAGCTCTGAAAATTAGACCCAAAACATATTACAATAAAGTAAACCAAGTAAATTACGATCAACTACATCAGATAATTACATCAAATATTATAAAAATTTTAAATACCACCAAATCATATGATAGAAAGTAAAATATTAATTGCTGTGATATCATCATTTTCTAAGGTAATCGCTTAAAATTCAAATTGCTAATTTAGTATTTTAGAAAATAACATAGATATTAGAATAGTAGCACTCTTAATTTAAATACTGAGGACTACAATTTTTTTCACGTATCGAATAAAAAATTAATTTACGACGAAATTAACGCCAGCATTTCGTAACACTTTTCCGAACATATTGTTCATTGCCAGTCGCAGAAAAACCATCCCTTTAATTAAATCAAGTTCATGTTCCTTGGAAAATTATGCTGTTCCAACTTTTATCTGATGCTAAATCTCTTTCTTGCCCCGTGGTGCAAATTTTGACTCGATTTCTTCGCAGTTGAATTATTCTGCAATACAGAGAGGTATAAAATTTGCTTGATACTACAATTAACAGAGCATTAGGTAATTCAGAATATATGCATCAACATGCCATTCTGTTCTTACTTCCATCAGGCATTCGTGATGACAGTATCAGATGAAGCATTATGATTTTGAGATGAGATTTGGCTGTTTCTGACAAATTCGCGTCTGAAGTTTTACCGAGTCTTTCAGAGAGAGCGGAGGACCTCCACCCTGGCCCTAGGAGTATCCCCTATTCATTCCTTTGTTGTTTCTTTTTCTTTTGTTTCGTCCATCGAAAGGTATTATCTATTTTCTCAAAGGAACCATAAAACGGCCGATGGGTGAAGGTGAACTCCGCTCTGAAAAAGAAAACCCCCTTTTCGGCATATTGTGGATGGTCGTATGTATGCGGGGTAGCGAATTTGAAAGCGCTAATGAGGATTACCGACCGCACCCCTGCTGAGCAGGTATCTAAGGTTAGGGTATGGTGGCGGCGACCGATCTCAAGTAAGGTGGGAAATGGTAGATCCGCGATTTGTTATCTTCGCCGCGGGTATTCCCTTAGGGAATGAAGATATTCAACTCTATTTTTGAGGTAGACGACCTTTCAGGACTTCTTGCAAGGAATCCAGATGGTTAAGAAACAACAGTTAGTATGGCAAATCAGAACCTTAAGACTGATTTGCATATTGCAGATAAATACCAGGTTTTTGTATACTTGCATATTGCAGGTTTACACGTTAACATCTGGTTTATTTACATTTACATTAATACCCCGCGAGCCGCCGTATGACGTATGTCAGGGGGTGTGAAAACACCCACAACACGATTTCTATTGTTATACTGAAATGATTTTCAGAATTATGCACTAGGTGAAAGTGAGACTAATGATTAATGATCCCTGCTTCGGTTTCTGAATGCCTCAAGTAAACTATATAACCCGAATTGTTTGAATGGTGTATAATGATTAAAAGAAAAATCAGCGTCAATAATTATGAATGATGGGTAATATGAGTCATGGAAGAATACGCTAAAAATATAAACCAACGGTTGGTAACCAGACTTACATGAGAATATTCCTCTAATTCTCATGATTCATACCTTAGCTGTTAAAATATTCTTGGTTCTATATGTAATCCATTATTCCAACATTCACTCCAAGGACCTTCGTAGCATCATCCTTCATCCTAGGCACATCATAATTCTCTACGAATTTTGCGAAGATGTTTTGAATTTTTTTAATGGTAATGCAAGGAAGATCATTCTAGTTGAAATAGGACCTTCGGAAAATCTGAATGATAACATAAAGTTGAAAATGTTTGGGTGCATCATATCTGAATTAGTATCTCTATATTCTGCTTTTAAAGTGAATGGCATAAACTGTATTAGCTTATTCTAAATAACTAATTCAACGACAAAAACGAAAAAATAAGTAATGTGCCTATCGTCCATTTATATAAATCAAGCTCCTCGTCAATGATTGTTTATTTATAAATATTGTTTTTTATGCTTTATTTTGTCTCTATATTGAGCTCAAAATTTCGTAGTTTGAAATTACTTGAAAAATTAATTAGAGAAATACCACGTAATATGTATTCTTTACGCTTACGAGAACCAAATCGTTTAACTTCTCTTACAACATCTATGATACAAAGTAGATAGAGCGTTGAAGATGATCTTACTAGATCGACTAAAGTTTCTATTATAATGTCACTAAAATATGAATTGAAACGTAAATACGGAATTGTAGACACTCCGCATATTCAATGTCGCAGAAACTTGAAGTTTATACGCCGAATACCGATAAATAATATCTCTTAAGTTATTTAGAAGAAAACATTGGCTTGCATAGGTAGTAATACTAATGTTAGCGATTTCTATTGGTTTAAAAAACCTCGAAATCTCTTTCCAAAATAAATTGCTGATAAGAAGATGGTTTAGTTACTGGCTTAGTGAACTACTCGAACTTTCTTATAGAATTAAGAGAAGGTTGCTATAAAACATTGAACATCGATATAGTATACAATTTCGGAGATCCTGGGAATAAACTGATGCATGAGAAGGAAATTTCTGAAAGTATGATGTGCCATCGACGTTATATCTTGTATATTTGAATGTTAATCATTTTTGACTAAGATATTACCTAAATTGGATAAATGAGTAGTTTCTCTGGAGGCAGTCATAAACGGAAAAAATATATGTTGGATGAGAAAATTGAGAAGGTGAGCGAGTGGGTTATACTTTTAAAAGAAGTCGTTCCTCCTACTCAAAGTAAACAATTGGTCGACTAGGAAAGCAAAAAATGCGCCTACCTATTGTGATTCATCCAAAAATCTGGAATTAACATACCTCTTACACTTTTGGTTGTTAAATTCATGTGAGTGTATATATTACTGTTGCCGTCACTTCTCACTTCCCTATCTCTATCAAAACAGTCCCCCTCTTGAAGTCCTGGTGAATTCATTGCTTTATTCACTTCTTCCCATCACTCCTGTATCTTGCTTTTCAAATTTGTCACGGAATGTGGAGAGATGAAAAGTTTCTCATAGTCAATACATTTTAAATACGAAGGAATATTTTCAATATCACCAATCGATAAATATGTAGATAGACTAGCCATACCAAACCACCACCCATTCATCTCAATCATTAAAATTCTGTCGAAAAATATGAGAGTTACGCAGGGCCAGCCATCAACCGAGGGGAGCAAAATTTCAACATGAGCCTCATATGCGCTTCCCCAAGTGATATTACAGGGTTGGAATTACAGGTAAAAAGGCCCTGGGAAAAACTATTTCACCAAGTCCCTATTATTTTGCGTATTTTTAACGTTTTCTACATTATAATAATTGTAAACGTTATAATAAACAATTGAAATATAAATAATGTAGGTAGTTTTGTATACATTCAAAATTAATTGAAAATTTTACATTCATAGCTAACAGTAGCATTCAATGAGCATTATGACCAAACCTCATTCGCACTACCTTTTTGTGTATTTTAGAACTTTTAAAGGTGATAAATATACCGAGAAGAATGTTTAAGAACGTAATGGTTTGTGACTGCAACCATTTCAAGAGGAATCCACAGAAGAAATCAAGTTTATTCGATTCACACTTCAATGACACCGAAAAAAATTAATTAATTAATTCAAAATTAATGTGAAAGATGGTAGTCTCGTGTCCGTCATCTTTATTCATTGAGGAAAATCGATTCTAGCACATTTTCTCTCAGTTGATTTGGACGGTATAGTAAAAATTCCAACTGCATAGATGATAAAATTTACTGATTTTTTACCGATCGAATTTTAATTTCGATGCTTATCGAATGAAACAAAATGTATCTAAAATACGCAGAGAATGCCTCAAGACTTCATACTATATATTTACTTATTGTTTTTTAATGTAGCATATTAATGTAATAGCCTAGATATGGCCATGAGTGTGCCTTACTTTACTTGTGTAGATTGCATTCACACAGGCTATGATAAAACTGGTGATCGATATAGACTCCTTTGGTATATAATTTTAAAGGCTAATAACTGCTCTCTTGAACGATGCATAATATTAGCTAGTATTATATTATATAATACCACCCATTATAACCGCAGAGTTTTGCAAGCGAAGGCGTCGAATTCGAGGTCTATACATTTTTGGTCCGACACCGATTCAAACTGCGCGGAAATTTTCTTTCTCCCATCTCAGTGCTAAACATAAGCTCAGAGCGGCTCAGAGGCAGATTTTGCAAAAATTTCCTTCGTCCTGCTTGTGCCTTTCGTCTCAGACTCAAATTTTATGAGGGGACGGGGGTTTGCCTCGGTTTCCTAGGAATAACGGGACCTCGTGTGCGCCGGTTCCCTCGGTGCGAGAAGCAAAGCTAGAATATATACTGATTTGTAATAACCATTTTATAATAACTGAATTCTTGCATTACAACATCCATATTGTTATAATACTATTCTGCTACGCCAATGCCACCAAACTAAGGATAATAATAAATCTTTGCAATATCAATAATGCAAATAAATCCATTTCAACTCTGCAAGCGGAGCCAGGACAGAAGCAGACCATCTCCTCCATGTTTTCCCTCTCTCTCTCTCTCTCACTTCTTAAGGCTCGCTCGGAGGAAATTCACTGCCTGTTATGCGGGTTGCGGCTTAGGTGGTAAGTTTTTTTTGGAACTAGCTGTACATAAAAGGCCAAAGAGTGGTCTTTCTGAGAGGGAACAGCGTGATGGACATACATGTATGACATGTACATTTATGTATGCATTGATTTCTATGGTACGATACACCCTTTTGTGGATTTTAAAATAACATTTCCTATAGAAGAAATAACATTTCCTAAATCCCGATTTTGAATGTCAATTATTCATGTGTTTATTTCATATTGTATGCTACTTTTTCCTAAATCATTTGAGTGCTAAGAGTGTAATCCGAAAAGGGTTGTGACCGTTATTCAAATCAGCACAATCAACATGATTCTACCAGGGTTATATCAGGGTTAATTAACTTATCGCCTGCTGCGATCGACTTTGATGCTGATCGCTCGACCGCGAACGACTCGAAGAAACAAAATTTGACATTTACATAAATCAAAATGATTGATATTCGTATTTCCAAATCTTCTTCTTCTGTATTTCGTTAAATTCACTGAACTCTAGATTCAACTTAAACATACTTAAATGCACATTTAACTTGAAGAATTGAAGTAATAATTTTTTTTCGAAAATATGAATCTACTCAATGACAATTCGTGATCGATCAAAGATCCTTGGACAATCGATTAGTCGATAACGATCGATCTGTTTAGCCACCCAAATATGTTCTACAGGAATGCTGTTATTTGTGTCCGTGGTTAGACTTTTTAAAGAGTCGACACAAAGCGCAGAAATACAACAAAAATGAAGGCATTTTGTTAATAATTACTAAGAAAACTCAGGGAGCTTTACGTGGCTACTTCTAGGCAATAAATGAAAATCTGAACTTAACTGAAAATATTGAAACTACGGTGAATCCACTCAATATAATCCTTTCGTAAGACTTAGGTCATATTATGCGTCCACCCAGCTATTATACAGGCCAATCGTGTCGGGAAATAAAGTATTCAGCCCGGAGGCCGGTTTGAACCTCAGATCCTCTGAGATTAGCTCTGGAAAGGGAATGACGCTTACCAACCAAGATGAGGAGTGAATTTGTTTGCCCTTGCCTTCCACAGTAAGCCAGAATGAAGGAAAGGGAAAATGTTTACATAAGTGCAGCACAATGAATAACTATTTTCGTAGCATTCAATGAGGAGTGATACGTCACTAATGCATAATGAATGCATTTATCAGCATTATTCATAAGTCAGTAGCCTTCGTATTAACTTAGCCATAAAGGAGACTGAGACGAAAGTAAACGAGAGATACATTTTCAACCTTCGTTAAAAGACAAATGAAAAATATTCTGGGAGCCTGATGATGACTCCTTGAGTCGAAACTAGTTGTAGTAGTAAACTATTCACTAATAATAAATTAATAATAATAAAATCCAGTGAAACATTTCAAATTAATCTGTTTTTCTACCCTTGTAATAGAGATTCACTAAGTTACGGCTTCAACCATTGATTTAATGAAAAATATTCTGCCTATCAATGAAAGGAAGCATGGCAGCGAGCGATAGCAGTGAAACGTTCTGATACCGCTCGATTCAAAAAATCTTTTCTCTTTGATGGAAATACGACAACGATTGACTAGGACATACGCTGAACGGCATAAGTACCCTTTCACGGTCGTCGGCTCTCAATGTTCGCATTGATTTATAGGCAGTCGCAGATCGTTAGCTGAGGCCTCTAATTGAGTAATAAACTGCGCAGACCGTTATCCGAGTAAACAGTTGGCAGAATACCGCGTTACCAGAGGCTTCATGTACATTGGTGGCAGAGGGCGACGTCCTTGCTCTTACGTAGCACAATCCGCCCTTACTTATCACGATATTGCGTGCCAGGAAACGTCCTTTTAACCATGGATGCATTTTCATCAACGTGATTCAGGAGGAAATAAGAGACTGCAAGCAGCGCGGAACTCTTCGCCCCACGACTTTTCCAGCTTTGAAGGAAAGCCTCGCCAGTGGCGAAAATGCATTATGAACATTCTCTCCAAGTCGATAAATATCCTAACATTTGTTTACGCCTCTTGAGTCGTTGCTACAACAAGATTGAGGGAAAAAGAGCGGCAAATTCTCGAGTTCATTAAGCCGAAACCAAAACGGCCAGAAATCCTGAATACTTTCACGCGTGCCTCAAGGAGAAAATGATTGAAAAAGTCAAGCATGAGGCGATAATGACGAAATTTATAATACGCCGTTTATTCATTCATTTCTCGAATTATTCCACGAAGGCGGTTTTTTACGAGGAAACAAATCATGCGAAGAAATCATTCATTCCAAGGTCAGAAACGTCACGGTAGAATTATACTCATTTTCGAAAATATCTTAAAATCAATCGCTGCAATTCCGCAATTAATTTTCGCGGCTTAATTAAATCTGCGATAAATTCGACCACGCTCATTCCGCGAATCACTGGCTCCCTTTCCCAAACCAGACGAATAAAATTTACGCGAAGAAATTCAAAACAAACGACTCCTTAAGCTCCTTAAATGAGAATAACCTTTATGGGAAATTTACGGCTGCGAGAAGGAAAGTTTATAATCCTTCACAATCACCTCAAAGGGGAAAAGAGCCTTGTTAAACCCGAAAAGAATCAGAAAACTGGGGATGACACCGGGACTAAAAGCAAGGCACACGATTGCGACAGCAAAGAACGACACGCAAGCATAAATATCTGGTTGAATTAAAGGGAAGGGTACAGCAGTTACAGCTCTCTCTCCCGCATTCCACAGTGCATTGAAAGGAACGGGCCACAATGGCTATGGGAAAAGGGAAGCCGTACATTTGCAGCCAGTCATCTCCTGAATAGTTGTTTGGATTAGAGACTTCTTTTCCTTTCGAATTTAGCATCACCGGCGAAAAATGCAAAACGCTGAACAGGTATGACTTGAACCGCTGCCAAGAGTGATTAGAACAGCATTCAGAAACGACAATCAGAAATCGCGGGAAGAACGGTAGTGCGATTTTTTAGTCTATGAGGCTTATTGTGGCATACAATGCCCTCAATCAACTGGCGTTATGTCAATCACTTATAATAGGATTCTTGAGGTAAATGAAGGGAATCCATGCGAAGAATTGTTCATAGCGAATTATGTAGGAAACGAAAGAATAAAGTAATAGGTCCTCATTGACGAAATTCAGTCCGCCTTACATTTAACTCGTCAATAAGGGAATAGAAATATAAGAGAATAAGTAAGTTAATAAAGAGGGAAAGAACATATGCAAATAAACAACAAAATTACAGTGCAACCCAGATACTAATAAATATCTAAAATATCACACAGAAATATGCATATACGTTTCCAAAAAAGGAAGAAAAAAAAGAAAAAAGTTATGTATATAAAAATGTTGCTTTTATAGAGAAGGAAATGAGTGTGCAACGCAGAAGAAAATCTGGGAAGATATGAGGGTGAGAGAACATTAAAGAAAAATGCAAGGGTATTTAAAATATAGCACTGATAGAAAAATTTAATTAATAGTAAATAAATTAAAGATCAGTTGATATGAGAGATTATTGGTGACATGAGATCATATAAAAGAGTAAAACAGAAAAAAGTGGTACAAAAGCAAAAATATTGTTAGTAATATTGCCACGAAAACACGAGATAGATAATCCAATGTCACGTACGAATGTTTGATTATATACACAAATCATAATTAGAAAGGGGTATAAATACATGCAAATGTAAGAACTATCAAGTACTGATAGCAACTAATCATAAGTATTAATAACAATCAATATATAGGATTACTGTGGCCAAATAGTTTGCTACTGTAGAACAGAGAATGCCGTGCTTGAAATACAAAACTAATCCTAAAACTTTTATTTAGTTTAGAATAAAAAATTGACAGCTACGCCCAGCGAGTTTTTTTGTAGAGAGAATTTCTCAGTTTTTAATGAAAGTTCCTCCTCTTTTCTACACGTTAAATTAAGACATATTTTGAGGAAAATAACAGGAAAATATTAATTTAAAACATAGACTTAGAAGGAATGTATTTTACTTAGATAATCAAGAATATTATACCACTTATTCTTATATATTATCCCTCCTAGAAGACTTAGCCTTTATTTATTGTTATTATTATTATTAATTGGCTCTTTATCGGGCGAACTTAGGGTCTGACGAGACTATTCTAACAATAAACCTTGGAAAAACACATAAACAAGAGAAGAATTCGAACCCGGTGCTTTTCCCGGTTTCTATGATGACACGATAAACCCTTCGCAACCGACGCTGGAAAAGATTACTTAGAGAATCTGTAGTAGTACTATTGTTATAAGTGGTTCGACAGCTGAGATCATTTCGCACGTGGGCCCCCACCGGGAATCGAACCCGGGACCCCTTCAGCTTAGTCGGACGCTCTGCCCACATGGCTATTAGAGACCCCATAATGAGAAACAATACAGAATACATTCAAACCTTCATATCAAAATGGTAGTTCATTTCCAGTTTAAAGCATCTCGAGAAGTTTTACATTCGCACGTGCATCTATATTTTCGCAAAGTTAGGAATAATACGAAAGACATTTTCAGAGACAATGGTTCGGCAGTTATTTTCAACGAAATACCTCAAATGAGAGCGATTTCAGCGGGGTGAAGCATCGGCGAAGAGGTATCCCAAATCGGCTAAATTTAAATTGACGTCCTCGGGCACATATCGATTGTTTTCGAAGGCGACAATTGGCACAATACAAATCCTTTCGACACAAAAGCACGACAAAGGAGTTCGGTTCAAGAGCTGACGACTTCCTAGGTCGAGAATCGACTAATTCGATTACGCAACAAGAAAAACGAGACCTTTAAGCAATCGCTCACTTATAAATAGATTCGCTGAATAGTACCTGAGACGAGTGATCTAAGTCCATGAGACAATAGGAGTGGTAGTTTGGTGAGGAAAAAATCTTCGACAGGACAGAGGGATCTTTCTCCCTTTACAATTTCGACTGCGATATCCAGATCTTCAAATAAACCTCATTAAAAACTTTGGGAGAGGAGCGGCAAAATTCGTCAGAGGGAATAAAAAAAAAACTCCGGTGAATAGGTTATCGATTATGGGCTTTCTGATGGTGAGGGCGCTGAGCGAATGAGTTATCCAATGCACGGCTGAAGAAATTCCGCGGATTTATTTACATCCTCAAATCGACAGGAAGTAATCCAAGTTGAGCGGGAATTTCGAATTTTTTTTCTAGTTTGATTTAATGTTTGTACATAGATATAAGTATATATAAAGTGTCCTGTAGGAGAATTTTGTCGTCTGAGACGATTTGTAGTAAAATATCGTTTTCTATTACACTTGGCCGTTTTATTTGACTATAAACTATCCAAAATTAATACAAATATTCATCACTTATTTAAAATCACATACAGTAAGACCAGTTTAAAACGCTCCCACTTAATACGAAGTTTTCTCTCGGTCCCTTACACATTAAACACAAGATAAAAATACCAGTTAAGACGCTCTGTCCCCGAATGCACTGCAACCAGCTTTAGCCAATCTTTCGATTCATTCATTCGATAGACCGAAAATTGAACTTGTTAGATTGGCTTGTTAGACGGTTTTCACATTGTTCTTCCCTTATTCTCCGTCTGGTAAAAATTGCTTTAAAAAGATAGAAAATGACCATAATCAAGCAGCAAAGGAAAACGCTCTCTTTGTACAAAAGCAGACCATTCTTAAAAAACTATGATGAGAAGGCAATCAATGTGGTCCAAGAATATTTCGCGGACACTATAGTATTTGTCCACAGCTGTGGCAAGTAAAACACTCAAAAGAATATTCCTTTTAATTTTTAAGGTATTAAGCACTTTTCCAAAAAATTAAAGAGCCGAAAACTATTCGCCTTTGGTTTGTGATGTAAAAGAAATAAAAAAATTTAATTTGTTTACAAACGCTATCTCGCTTGTTACACAGTTTTCCCTTGGTCTCCTGAAAAGCACCTTAACTGGCTTTTACTATGATTTACGTAATAAATTAACTTGGAAAATAAACCCAAGTTAATCTTTGGGTGGTATACATTCCTAAGAGCAATTTTTCTTATTATGTGTAGTGATGTTACATGAAATTTAACCCGATATGATTAATAAATACTTAAACATTCTATTTCGGGCGATTCCTTGAAAGAGGATATATGCATGACCGGTCAGCTACCAAAGGTGTCCTGGGTGGACCCCTTCTTACAGATATATCGTCTACTATTCGCAGAATACAAAGTTGCTCAAGTGAAATAATGCCCTTCAAAATGGGGCCCGGATGCTAGTTAATTCCCCACTTCACCGCCACTACCTGTATGTATGTACGTGTGTCAGGATATATATATGTCCATTTGGAAGACTTGCAGTCCACTCTCAACCGGTTGACGACCGGAAAAGGGACAGGGGGTGAAACTTAATACTCCTTCCTTGCGGTTCACATGCCACTGTTAATGATTATCCAACAACCTCCGCTTTTTCCACCAGTTGGACAAGGGCAAGGAGACAGCTTTCTCCTCCCTATTTTAAAGAGAAGGCTATGATTTAACTCGGACTTTAACCGTACTGCAGCCCAGATAAAAAAACGTCACCTGAAATGAAACCACGATCGCATATGGCTGAACGGGGATTCATCAAACTCATAAGCGACTCTTCTATTGTACATTATGCTGACATAGATTTCTAATCGAATCAACAGAAATGAAAAAAACATACATTTTACTGAAACGTTAATCAACGAATTACCAAAGTTAATGAGAAGTTTAACAAAGAGCCTCCGGATAGCCAGGTGGGTAAGGCGTCCGACTTTAGTGAAAGCATTCCCGGGTTCGAATACCGGTAGAGCTACATGCGAATTGATCTCAGCTGGCGAAGCTTAAAAAAATATACAACGAATAATACCTATGTGGCAAGAGTCTCTTGTTTTAATTCAGCAAATCATGATAATAGGCCATTAAGGTTATACTGATCTTAGCAGTAAATAATTTGTTTCTGACCTCCATTACGTACCTTAGTACTTATTAATGTGATTTCTTTTATATTGCGAGACTTTATAGTCTCATTTCGCTCATAATAAAGACGCCTTTTACATATGTATTCACCTTGAATCTATATAGACTATTAACTAATTGTCATCAACCCTGAGGCCTATTAAGGATAACGGGTCATTCCCAGGATTAAGTATAAAAATGCCGATAAAAAAGGAGAAATTGAGTTAAATGTAAATTAAAAGCTCAGTGAAAATTTTACACCACTCAGAATTGAATTAAGAAGCGATGAGGTCAATTAGTAATCAATCTCAGTCTAAACGAGGGGCCCGCGAAGTGGTCGATATAGTCCCCCAAGGGGTGATTTGACATTTTAAAGGGTGGATTACTGCTCTGGAGTAGACTGAGGGTCAACTGAAAAAGTTATCAAAATTAATTAAAAGATTAATACTTATTTGTCACTATAAGCACTATAATTTTCTTTTACGGAAGTGTAATAAATTTGACAGATTGGAATTATGAAATGATTTATCAAATATAAAAAGTACGATCAATCAAATAAATATTTAAAAAGGCGTTTCTTTTGCTTTTTCTTTTTACAATTACATAGAAGTAAAGTAGTGGTGGGTTGAGGGAGGGTGGAGTGGAAAATTTTCTTATGGGGTGTCGATGTTTACAGATGTTTAGAAAAAAATCTTACCCTACAAAGTTTCTCGAGTTTACAATTTAAACCCTAAATTTCTCGAGTTTGCAATTTAAACCCTAACACATTAAATTTGTAGAAAAAATTCAGCTATTCAAAATTAGCTTATTCTCACTTTAATTTTACTCAAGAACACCTTTCTTCTTCTCGGGAATTCATAGCAGTTTTTTACTACTAGATTTTTAATTTGCTACTGAATTTTTGCAACTAATTCTTTGATCCGATAGAAATAAAAGCACTAGGGATCCTTGGACAAAGTTACTCAATGTGTCCACAAACCCATGAACTTCATCTTAGAATTATTACTATGAAATTATTATTATTATCTAAGAATTAAAGAATAACGATCTAATGAGATTAAAGTACATCCATTTCATTCAAAATAAGCTATTTAAATAAACAAGAGTGGTACTATAAGAGAATAAAACGTAATGTCAGACACACTAAAGAAACTACGAGATAATTGGAAAATTGTAGTGGATTCAAGTCAACTTTTGTTACAAACTTAGTACCTCAGCGTCTATTCAAGCGATTGCTAATATCATAGAGTAAGTATATCTTTCATATTCATCATTGTTGAAATAAAAAATCGACAATCCTAATTAATATTTATACATTACCCCTCTATTGTTGGGTGTCACATGTAATGTTTGAACCAAACTGCATTGATAAGATCGACATTACTTAAGCATTCACAGCTGAATAACAAAAAGAAATGCACGTAATTTTGTTACGCGACGTTCGCGTCATACGATAGCGTCAGCGGTTATTGTGGCAGCATATCATTAGGTGTCAACTCACGTGACTCAACCAAGCACTGAGTTTCTAAACGCCCCGCTGCTATCAAAGCCACTTATCTAGATGAAAGTGAACGAGATTCAAGCCCCATAAGATGTTCATCTGCTAACGACGGGAATACGTCTTCATAAAGACTTGAACAATACGATGAAAGTACTAACTTGAAGTGATCTACACTAATAAAATTGAATGATAGACTGAAATCAACGATTCTTCTAATACATAATCATCGTTTTTGATTGCTAAATTTTAATTTTGGTACGCTTTGTCAGGGATAAAGAAAGCAAACAGCGGAGATTTACTAAGAAATGTCAATGGAAAAAAACTAAGACAAAGAAAAAAGGTGCGAACATGCGGAAAAAGTGAATTGAGGTGATTATAAAGTTATAAAGATAATAGAGGAGGAAACAGAGAAGACATTTAGTCGAAATGGGCTGCAGACAAAAGAGCAGCGAATTTATGCAGAATATGCAAAGCGGTAGGGGAAGATAGGATCTGCACAGCATTCAGCCCAGTTGGAGCCTCAAAACCTCCACCATTAGGCACCAAAAGCGTTGGGGAGGGAATGAGATGAATATGCAAGAAGAGGAGTAAGGTTGTTCGCCATTGTTTTCCCTAATGGGCAAAAATGTCAACGGAGCAGCTAAGTTTCTAAAAGTGCTTCGACAACTGAGTTGATTATGGAAATCTCTTAACGAGAATCGAACCCGGGGCAGCATTCGCCAAAGGAGAACGCGTTACTTGGCTAATCAAAATCAGGGCTACAAAAATATACTTATTCTTATGGATTTTTACATGATAAAAATCAGGAATTATATCAAATTAATAAAACGCGTAGCATACTTGAAAAATATAATTTCAATACCACTGTCCATAAATAGGCGAAAAGGGGATAAAAATGATCTCTTCCATCATTGATTCTAAAACATATTCAATTAATTTATCACCCCCTCATGTGCACCCAATTGTAAGTAGCAAAACGAGAATATTAACTTTCTTTAATTGTTTGATTTAATAATAAATCATCTGTAAATATATTATGACATTGAAAAGTAAATTTTCAATAAAAAACTACTCTATCACACTAGGCAATCTCAATAAATATTACCGACGGGGGCTTTCGAAAACTGCTCGCTTGGGGCGTCAAAATATCTTGGGTGGTTACTGTCTGAGAGCCCAACGCTAATGGAAAATATCCACAATGACCCTATCAATGACACTTTCCTTAGCATTTATTACGATATGACAAAGATACCTTGCAGATAAACCAACCACGAACGATATAGAGAATAAAGCAAATGAAATATACACACTCTATTCTGCACAAAATGATAAGTCTCTCATTAAGACATGGAACAAAGAGGGGGGAGGGTAGACTGGGGAAAATGTGGAGAGAAAGGTGATTGGTAAAACTGAAAGCCTATAAAAAGAAAACATAAATTCTGCTGCATATCCCTCATTCTAACACTCCCATTATAACCAATTCTCGAATCGCGAAAATCGATTCCTGAATTCACATCCGCGGATTGTCAAACAAATCACTTTTATTCGGGCGAAAAAAAGCAACAAAATAAATCCTACGTAATTTCGGGAAATGACCCATGAATCACGCGTCTAGTATTCCGGAGATAAGCGAGAGAAGATGGAAAGCACTAATTTGGATTCGGAGGCGGCCGGCCTTGGCGGGATAATGGATCGCATGTCAGCCTTTCAGAGGGTAAGATCGCTTTCTCCCACGAATATCCGCAGAACATATCGCTCGGAAATCGCTCTTTCGGCAACACTTTCTCTCGGATCGGCAAAAAAGGTAACAAAACTCTGTTACGTCTTACCTACGAAACAAAGGCGACGCAACAATGAGGAGTCCCCGACAATGAAGAGACCGCTCTAGTCTTTCGGTGTCTAAAATAATATCGTGAGGTAGCTGCCGGCAAAACCTAAAGACATATTGGGGTACCGGAAATCCCCGCGTAAGGAGTGCATCCTTTTGGGATATACCCCTGATCATGCTCGACGCTTACGGCCTCGCTTCCGGTCATCAATCGTTAACCGCACTTCAAAAAGGTGAAGAACAGTGCAGATTATCACGTGCCGAAACATGAATCACCAGTGAGTAATCGCCGACCGGTATGAGTGACTCTAGAGTTGAATTAATGAGCCCTACCAAGGTAATTTTCCTGGGGAAAATCACAACTAGAGGGATTATTAATTTCGAGGGAAGCAGTCTTCTTCATCTTGCTATGAATCGTAAACTAACATTCATTTTTGAAACAAAAACCAGAGGAAAATCATCCCCTACGGTAGAAAGTTTGGAATCTGACTCAGGCTTCACACAAAATTACTGGCGTAATAGCACACAAAACCATATATAACTGCGAGACGTTTACTGGATTCCGCAAGAGCACCAACCAGAAACACCTAGATAGTCGTTTTACTATCTGGTAAAGGAGTAAAACTACACCAAATCCTGTCGTGCGTTTCAGAGTAATTATATACAGAGTTCCTACGGCCTCTCGCACAGATATTACGATTATATGCAGTTCTTGCCCAAGTTACCACCGAGGAATTGCAGCACGAAAACCCTCAGGTAAATAGTGATAAAGAACAAGTCAGACGTTTACCTACTTCACTGACTGAAACAAGACATTTTGTCGCGAAGACAAAACATTTGCGGGCGGTACTCGAGGTCTCGGATGACTCTTGGTAGCCTCAGGCAGTCGCCCACCTCCATCGCTAACGAGGAAAATAGATCCACCTTCGCAATCATGACACCTAGCGAAAATGGGACCCGACGAGAGATGGCATTAACGCAGCGTTCGAAGAGAGGGAAAAATTCGAACTTTCCCCCAAAATTTTCGAACCGAAACATTCGAGCAAACGTACGACGATTTTTAACGATCGTGGCGACGAGAGATTAGGATCCACATTAAAATAGCGTGTCTCTTCATCGAAGTGCACGCTGGAGCTTCTCGCAACAGGAAGCCGAATTTACGGTGGGGTGCAAAGCAGGCACGCGAAGGAATATGGCTCCAATATGCTAGGGGAAGCGAGGGGGGAGCTACCCTCTGACAGGGAAAAACAGCTCTGGGAATGGATGGCAACTCACCGAAAACCTCGCGAGGAAAGCGGAAAATAAACCAAAGCAAATACAACTAAAGCAATGCAGCGTTTCGGAACCCATATCCGCTAAGAGACTGCGTTTCCCGATTTCGAGCGAATATTTCTTCAACCCTCGTGAGCATTGGGGACGGAACTGGGTTGGTGGCGCACCAGGCAGCTGACCACTGTTGAGGACATGATAAAGTGTGCGCGGCAGACAAAATGGAAGGGGCGGCCTATGCGGGCGGAGTAGACGGGCTTTAGGGTGTGCAAGGTCAATCGCTCCTTCCCGCTGGGGAGGAGTTCTAGGGTTCGAGCCCCACCCAGGTCACGGCTCCTCCCTCTCTAAGTGGCGCGGGCAGCGCCGTCGTGGGCCGACGCTTCAATATCGCAATGAGAGTATCTATTGATCTGTCAACACTGCCGCAGCGGCGGGACGAATCCGCGTCGATGTGGGGTCGTCTGAGGAGGTAAATTCGAAATTTGGACGGATATCGGGACGAACGCGTGATGAATTAAATATTAACCATCCCTTACGACTATGTCGCGTGAGGAAAAACTAAACGTGTCTCAGGGATAACCACTCTCGATATGCGTCCCGCATCGGCGGTGCACATGTACCCACGAGAGGATTTTTAAGAAGCAGACTAATTTGCGAAAAAAACAGTGAATAAAAACAATAAATCATTTAAATGCTTAACGCGATGAATTATATGAAAATGACACCAACATACATCGCGACGGACACTCACGCAAAGGTGTAAACCTAATTACTCAATAACTCATTTATAGATACGTTGAAGCAAAACGGACGTAAAACACCGACCCTAAAAATAAATTAAATCTCACGGGCTATAAATTAAAACACGTTAAACACAAAAGCGATGCAATAGAATATCAACCGTTTCTCAAGCTTCTAACAGTAGCAGACGAATATCTCTCTCACTGCTGAACACCTATTATAACTGATCTTAAGCAACAGCAACTCGATAATAGTACAACTAAAATGATTCCGAGAATCACGAGATACTAATGTAATTCTAGGAAAATTTTTAACAGCTTTCTAGGGGTAATAACATCACGAAAAACAAATTCCTACCTTCTGAGCTCTCCTCTCCCGATCCAGAGGCAGCCATTTTAAGCCTTCTGAAATAAATTTTCATGCAGTTGGGTTCAGCACCGATGTAAACGCCATCTAACAGGCTCCGAATCAACTATGACGATTGTGAACAGATGAGAGGCGCAACAAGCAGGCGGGAAATTCAAACGTTGCCTCAGAATGATACGGTGGTGTAACCTACGGTTATTATAGCATAAAATGCTACTTTGCCACAAAATAAATCTTACTTCAATTAAAATGAAAGAATAATAATTTCCGCAATAAGTAGATTTCTTATGAAGAAGATTTTTTCCGGTGTAATTTCTTTGAGAAGAAATTTCATTTTCCCAGTGCATCAAAACTATAGTTTATTCTATTAGTTGTACTTTTTAGTTTTTCGTGATTTAGATAAACATATTTCATAAATACATAAATATGTTTCATAAATGCAGTGAGAGAGATAGTAGAGAAGTGAAAGCAGTGAGAGAGATATTCACATACATGATAAGATGAAAGATATGATAGTAGAAAAAATAATTTCTAAATACTATTTATGTTTAAGTGATTTCAAGCCATAGATAGTTTTCTATTCCTTTTTCTTAAAAAGGCAAATGATCAGTATTACTTTCACAGAAGTATAGTTGCAGAAACTTTTATTTCGATAAAATAAGAGGATAAATAAATAAATTTTCTTGGGACATAGAGAATAAAGATTTATAGATTCCTGTAATATATTATCGAAATAAAACGATTCAGAAAACGTAACGTAGTATCTATGTTACTTACTACTTATAGCCAGCAATTTATGTCACTTGCTACTACATACTCTATGATAATAGTCAGGAAATCACGAAGTTCAACCCAAGTGAGCGATTTACAAGTTAAAGATGCTCTAATATGAAATTTTTAATGTAGAAATTTAGACTTTCCTCATCACAGCCTATGAATAAATAAGAACTCTATCGTCTTTTTAGTAAGTTCAATACTTGTCATTGAATTAAAATAGAAGTTACATAACACCAAAAAGGTATTTTAAAATGAAAATATATTATGATAGAGGAGGATAAAAGAATAAAAGGCAAGATTGTCGTCTGAAATAGATCATGCGTGTAAACGGCACAGTATTACAAGGACAACCTCAACTTATGATGAATGAAAATATTATAGATGTAGGAAAGTATGGCTGCTTTAGGCAGAAGAACAAAATCTATTAAATTTACAATAGAAATACCAATCAAAAGGTTTACTGCATAGATCCTGAACCTCGAGTGACTTTTGTTTTACAAACAGTCGCTATCAGAGATTCAACAAGACGTTTTGTTGATCAACAAATGAAATGAATAGGCTTGATCTTACAATGTCAGTCTGCAGTTTCGAAAGCATGGCCAACATTGGCGGTTACAGATGCGTGTCCGCTGTCTTAATTTTTGGCTTTTCTTCTTTCGACTCACGTTTAAGCATTTTAGGCTCCAATTATTGTTACGTAACGCTATATCCGTTCTTGACTCGCTGTCTTAATTGTTGACACTTCCTCTTTTCATTCACGTATAATCGATCTCGGCGTCCATTGCTGTTGCGTAACATTATGTTGGTTGGAAACCGTTTGTTATTCGTTACTTCACTAAGCTGAGAGCTACGTAATTGAAAGATATCTCAAATATTTCATTAATCGCTACGCTTGTTTGCATCTCGTTCTTGCTTTAAATAATATAATATCTAAATTTGCGCTACTTTGCTGTTAATACTGCTTAATAAAGTTCCATGCCAACATATCTCAGATCGTAAAAATTTAAACATTATCTTTTAGTGCAGGGTAAATTAAACGTATATTTCATTTTTTACCACTATCGTATGAACTCTGCAGATAGGTATAAACCAGGTAGCAGAATTTGCAATTACAATGAATGATCACAGCAAGTTGTTTACAAGTATTACAGAGTAGAGCACAATTAATGTACTCATATCCATTCATGGTTGCAGCTGTATGAATGCTACATGAAGTATGAGTGATGCTTAAGTATTTAGAGATATTTTACTTAAGATATTTCTCCTTTCTGAATTATTTGAAAATTTTCTTCATAAGATATTATGCTGCACTTACGTGGATGTTTTCCACTAGCAGTATTCTGATTGAAGGCGGAAAGCATGAGAAAACTACCTCATTCCTCATCTAGGTTAATTAATCTTCATTAAATCTACATGATTACGCGTAGCTAATGGTATGTGGAATACAGATTCAACTAGTCAGCATTAAGCTAGGGAAAACTATCTAATCTTGAAGCCTCATTCCCTATCCAAAGCGTTTGGTATCAAATGATGAAGGGAAAGAAGTTCAAACCAGCCTCCGGATTCAACAAAGTACTTTTTGATATACAGTCATTGACTCCCAATTGATTTCTGCACCTCGAGGCGGTTGCCTCACTTCCTCGCATCCGCCCCTTCGGGCAAACGAAATTTTGAAACACTAATCCATATTCACGGCGAAAAACAAGAAACAAGCGAGGCTTTTCGAAAGACTGTATCCACCACATCTCATTCAGGAAGAGACCCTTTTGAACCAAAAAATAGCGTGGATACGAGGGAAGCCGCGGGATAAGTCCCTTCTGCGATCCACAGATATGCAAAGAAAAGCCGACCTCCAGCCGGGCTTTAAGTAGGTTATCGGCGCCTTATTTTTTTTTGCAAGTCTGAAACCCGAGCACGAGAAAGGACGGGGAGCACGCTGCATAAGTGAACCGTGTCGCTACATTATCCCGGAGAGAAATCCGCCCAGCCTCTGCGGGCATCGCTCTAGCACTACCACCACCGCGGACCTCACGAGTCCTTGGGGTCTGCAATAATCGACTCTCCTGGCAATCCGCCCAATCCAACGCCGATGTTTTTTTGTTTGCCCCTCGAAAACGAAGTCTCCACCAGCTGGGCGGAGGCCATCTTGGTCTCGTGCCACGGGGGGCACTGGTAGGACCCACCCCCGCGTTGAGGGCAATTTTAGAGATCAAGGACGTTGATGCATTCATAATAGAGTAATATTCTAGATGAGAGGATTTTAAGTACCGCCGGGGCTTAAAAAAGAGGATGGACGGATTTAGATTAAATGTGGTGAGATGAGGAGTGAATTAAAGAATCATCAGACGATCTTACTATTGCCGTAAGCTATTTCTACAATGATATATTATGCCACAGGAGTTCGCTTTTTAAATCTAATTCTCAGAGACGAAGACAAAACAAACGATTCATAGTTTAAATGGATGTTTCTTTTAGTTTGAAATATAAAAATTAAAAAAAATTTATTAGATGCATATGCCGTGCTTTTCGAAAATACGAGTATATCGCTGGAATATTTACATATGTAACCCCTAAACCACCTTTCGGTGTGTGGCAAGGGGTGCATGTAAGAAAATTCTACTTCTCTAAACAAATTATTTTGCGTATGAATTCTTAAAGCGACTACTTCTGGTATCTATTTTCTGATTTTTATAGTAGTGACGTTCCGGTCTATGTAACAGGGACGTACAATATCGGATACATCTTCAAAAAAAAAGAACTATATCTGAATTTATTAAGTAAGTCTAACCTATGTTTATATCTTCTAAGTAAATAAATATATGTGAATAAATGCGAACCACACCCAATTTGCATGTAATCTGGCCCGCCGAATGAAAGGTCGGGGCAGCAATGGTGTACACCATCGCACCCATGTATAAAATTTTTATATCAACAATCGCGAAGTAAGTAAATTAGTTACATTTATATATTTGATTTGTTAGCATTTTTGACCAACTTTCAAACTATACAAATGAATGGATCCGATAAGTCACAAATAAATAAACGACTCGTAACTAGTTACTTAAAAAAATGCGCACGATGTAATTATCATTTCTTCGTATCAGTGTAATGAGCATCTGTGATAGTTAATGCGCTCAATCTCTAAATATTGCGGTTTTGAAATCGTACGCCCCAGCTCCCAAGTCCAAAATATTCTTACAACCTGCGGCTTCCGCTGGCATCGAGTTTGGCCATCCCCCACACTGACTTAATGAATGACTTTTGCTAGGGCGACCAAACCGCGCTTTGCATGCGGCACTCTAATAAATGCCGAAGACGCAAATACTCTAACGAAATTTCAATACGATTTCTGGCTAAATCATTGACGGCTATAAATGAAATGAAGCGAATATCCATTCGATATTTTCATCAGCAATTAAAAGATACGCTCTGGAACGGATTCAGAATTTTAGCCGCTATGGTACGGGGGTTTTATGACCGCTCCCTGCTACACATGTTTGAAAAGCATCGCACAAAAAACAACAATATTCTCTGGATTCAACCGATGGAAAGTTTCGGAAATTTTTCCTCAAAAGTCTTGGAGGCATGCATGGAGCCCTTTTTTTACCGATTTGATACGTATTTAGTGCCTTTTTCATCTCATAAATTTCCTCATTTTCCTCATAGAAATTGCTAATTTTGCTATGAGATTTAAATAGATGAGAAAGAAATGCGTCATTCCAACCACAAACAGCTTCCAACCCCTCAGAAATTAGCGCCCTGATGCGACAATTTCACTTACTGTCTGAGGCCGGCCTTGTCTATACTCTTTATAATATCAGAATAAAAGAATTGATAAAATTTATGATTCAGGTGAACTGCCGATTATAAAAAGAAGACGTATATGCAGTCCATTTTCTTTTCAGTGTTAATCAAATCCAATGGAAATAAAAGCTTGAAAAGTGTTAATAAACACCTCTTATTAAGAAATATTTCCTTGTAGGAAACAGTAGTCCTAGGTTATTATATTTCTGAAGTAAAATAATAGAAGGTAAGGATTAGCTTTAACGATTAGATATGAAACTCAAGTCCACCGAAAGACATAACTAAATGACAAAGTCTTTCTCCAGGAGAACATCTTCATTTAAATTACAATATTTATTCGACTAAAAAATGTCAACACAAGTCAGTGTAGATGACGACCTTTTTATTTAAAAGTTTTTGCAGTACGAACAGGTACAGGATCTGTCTTTCAAAATTAAAATTTAGTAAGGGCTAATTAAAAATCAGAAATTTAGATCTCACTTGAAGTAATCGCGATTAAACTTAAATAAGGAAATTTAGACTTCTGCTTAATGACTCTTATAATATCGGTCATAAGACAGAGGATTTAAAGGTAGATAAAAAATGATTGTTGACACAACTTTTTCCTTTTCATTTCGTGGGAAGACGTGCGGAAAAAATGAACTAGCCAAGTTCGCCAGACGTCCGTCATTTGTCTTTTACTCGCGGAAATCAGGAGAGTGATCGTTTGGGAGACAGGCGATGATGCTGGACTGCCATTTAATAGGGCCAGAGGAGAGACATCCGGTTCCAAAGAGACGGCAAGAGTTAGTGTGATCAATTCTAAATGGGATAAAGGGTGAAATTAGATCGAAAGAAAAAGTGGATTTATGATCTTTAGGGGTGAGTTGTGAAAGTGAAATCCAAGAGAGAAACATAACGGGGAAAAGATTTTTCGCCCAACGAAGAGCGATTTCAGAGAGTAGGGGTATAGCCCAATCCTTGATGACTTTCCAAATAAAGAAATTCAAAAGCTAACAGTAAAACGCTTCCACGATAACTTGAAATCAGTTTGATTATCAATGATAATAAGGCACTTTAACAGTTAATTGGATAGAATTAGGACACTGATAATTTTGTTTATTTTTTTAAGAGAGGTATATGAGCTATCAACCTAAATCGACCACCTCTTGACACGTTTATAGGTACGCTCCTGTATCCAAAATCAAAATGTATGAAAATTTCCATCGTTCATTTTAAAACTTGGAGAAATATCAGGTATCGATTTCAATATAATTATAGCGGAGGACGGGAATTAATTCACAAACCTCAATAGAGTAGGGATTCCCAATGTTTCATGTGCTTTTCCCTCATGTCATGGGTACAAATACGTAGAGGATCAATATGAAGTTTAACCTCAAAAGAAAATAGCGATAAAAGTAGTATATTTTGCCATTTAGATGGAGCATTTGAAAGAACTTCAAAAATATAAATAAAATGCTTGGGATAGCCTACAATTACCAATTGTGCATTCGATTTTTGAAAACAAACCCCGAGTAAATAAATATATAGAAAATAGTAGTTATTTCAGCTGCTTGATCTAATGTAAGTTCATTATAATGTATGATTTCATGAGGTTGTGTGATATAAAAATATTCAAGGCAATGATTAATTATTTAACAAATTAATCGTTTAATAAATTAGTTATTTTACTTCCAAAGTGGGATTATAGCAAGCACAATACAAATAATTTTAACAACAGCAATAATTCATTACCTCAGGAAATTGAAACCGTCATTTTACATGTATCTAGGTTATTATTCTCATTATTTTCTTTCAGATAATTGCAATGAAAGAGTCCTTCCCTTTTTGAAACTATTGCAATACACGAGTTGTGCTGTAATGTTCAGAGATATTGAAATGTTTCGTTTGAAACATTAGGAATCAAAGTTAAGCTTCTCAGGATACATTCAAAGCGGAGATTTGTAATACGAAGCTCACTCTATTATTTTTAGAGCATTCCAAGGGGTGAGACTTAGTTACATATCCATTTCCATTCTCTCGAGCCCTTTCGCATTCCCAGCGTTCGGTTTTTTTTAAGTTAATAAGAGTGCTGTACACATACCAAAAGTTTTACTCTTTTACATCCATTTTCTTTCTCACAGACACCCAGTTCATAACCACTTCTCACTCCCTTTCTCTCAAACCGTATCTCATTTTCAGCGGACGTATTCCCACCGAAGATAGCGATCCGTATTTCTTTAGAAGTTCAGACAGTTAAAAATGTAAATTATAAACAACTCGTAAATGGCGGCAAAAAGAAATTTCACCTTCCACGATTAAGCATCTTAAAACGTTCATTTTCAGTTTAAGGAAAGTTACTTTCGACATGAAGCGATGAGACTACAATTGAATAGATAGAGAAATTATGAATAAAGAAAGTCAGAGAAAGTACTTTTAATGGGCGTTTTAATTAATTATTCTTGAGAGTCAACACAGAATTTTATAATCTTATGTGTTAGGATCTTATCTATTTAGTAAAAGCTAGCAGTTGGTATATTCATAAAATTCCAATCGAACGACAACGTTAATCACAATGGACTATATACATATTAACGTGTTTTCCCTAATTGGATTTCATCCAGAATATGCGTTTTAGGACCCTCGTGAAAAAGAATAGTCTTCGATCTATCTCTGATGATTCAACGTAGAGCAGCTAGGATTCAAGATTTCAAATTCTACAGCAATGTTTCGGATATGATAGAGTAAGTCGGCTGGGATTCGCTTAAGGATCGAGGACTTCATTACAAAGGAAGATATTTAAAAGAATTATCAGTATGGGTCTCGTTGACAAGATAGTTGATTTTTTTACTCCAGTTAACATAAATCGCGAGCTCTGAGAGGAAACGAAGAGCCGTTACAATGAAATAATTGCCAGATAGATACTTCCGGTAACTTTTTCCGCGGAGAATTAGAGAATCTAATAGCAATTAGAGTTAGATAGGGATATCGGTGTCTTAACATTCCCTACCACATGCCTTTGCCGGCTTGTAGAGTCCTGCTATGAAGAAATTCTCAAGCTCTACCAAAGCGATGTTTATTATTATCCAAAATCCATCTCTCACTTTCAGCAATGGCAATTTTAAAAATTCTGTAGCCCGCCGGGCAGCAGGACCTGCCAAACACCCAGAAGGAACTGATTACTTCTTTCTTTTCTTTGATTTCTTTTTCTTTTCTTTTCTGTTTGTGCCAGATACTTCACTGACCAAAACGCGACAACGCCAGCGCGGCTCCTGAAAAATCTGGTGGGGAGGTACATGCGTAATTAAAATATAGTCGTTTCTTTAGGACGCAACTAAATTTCCGCGCAAAGGATCGTTGCGGATGGAGGACATTTGTCTAATTGTTAAAAAAATTAGATGTTTTTCCCATAGCTCATCCATAAACTTGTTCTAATAACAGGCGGCCGAGAAGGCGGCGTCAGGAGAGACATCTTGCGCACGCTTGCCCATACTGATACCAGTTTTAAATATTCGGCCAAATAGTTGGAGTATTGCGCGAGGTTTCCTTCCGAGATTTTTTAATCTTTCGTATCACTTCATGAAAAATTGATTTATACTCGGTCGAGATCAGGAAGTGTAACAGAGAGGTCATGACATGTAATATTGCGCGAGGTTTCCGTCTCAATACATCTTGTTCTCTTGTCGCAAACACACCATAGGTTATTATTCCAATACATGAGACTGCTTCTACGGTGGTCATATTAGGGTAAAAGATTTCTGTATATTACATGGACGTAATTCGAGGTACATCTTTCATAATTTTCCTTGAAAAAAGAACGGTTTGTCAAATATGTCAAAGGAAGAATGGAGTGCCAACCTTAGAACTACCCGCTTTGGGAATGGTTGATTCCATTAAAAATTGCAAGCATCAGCCGATTGAAACATGCGACGTTTACTGAATTACGCTCGGAAGTACGTAATATTCAAGCATATCCATTAATAATCCTAATCTCTGGTGCCTACCCGAGGGTAGAATGCTAAATCTCTAAACAATTCAATTCCCATAACCAAAGCAAGAGACATTTGTTCGTTGGCGTTCATAATTAACCCTAAAAAACCGCGCAATACAAATAAATACTCAAGAGGTACAAATAATACTAATAATACCCGACAGCAATGTACTCAAAACAATTTTCATAAACGCTTTGGCTAAACAGAGTATACTTTACACTATACATTCTAAATTTGACTATATTTTTCATTTTTTATTACTGATAACTTATATGTAGATCTTAATTAACAAGTATTAGATTACTAACGGCAGCACTCTTGCCAATCATTCCAGTAATATTTTGTACATATTACAGCATTTTCCAATATTATTCTGAGTATGCCGACGCAATCCGGCGTGTTTCAATTAAGCCGTCGCAAAATTTTCTTTCCTTACCGCGCACATTCGAGCAGTATAATTTCTCCATCGCCCACTGAAGCCCTAAGATAATTTACTCGGTATTTAAGGAATTACTAATACGAAAGGGGATATGAAAGACTATGTTTAGGGAAGAAGAACATTTACATAATACAACAAATATGCATGAGTAAGCTGTTGACTTCGTCACGTTTACTACACAGTTGAAATATATTTTTCTGGAACACTTAAGTCCTCCTTTAGGTATTATCGTAATCAATCTCTGTCAGAAGGTGTTCGATATCCCGCGATGAAGTAATTCTCAGCCTCTACCAGAGTAATACGATATGTTGGTATCAGCAAATCTATCTTCCGCTGCTAGCGGTGGCATTTTAAGACTTAAAAATTCTGTAGCCTGTCGGGCAGCATAACCTGCCAAACACCCAGAAAGAACTAATTATTACTTTCTTTTCTTTGATTTCACTTTCTTTTCTTTTCTGGTTGTGCCAGATCCTTCACTGACCAAAACGCGACAACGCCAGTGCGGCTCCTGAAAAATCTGGTGGGGGAGGTAAATCCGTGATTCAGCAGTAGCCCTTAATTTAGGACGCAACTAAATTTCCGCTCAAAGGATCGTTGCGGATGGACGACATTGGCCTAATCGTTTCACAAAACCGTTATTTTTTCCCATAGCTTCTTCAGAAAATTATGTCAAAATCCAGCGGCCTATCTTGCGGCAAGAGGAGCGACATCTTGCGTACACTTGAGCAAACCGGTTCGAATTTGAATTCTTCCGCCAAAATATTGGAATTCTGCGGGAAAGTTGAAGTAGCATATAGTGTGCAGTGAGGCGACGCGACGTTTTCAGGAGGTAGGCGAGTAATTCTCGGAAGATAAATACAACATTCGACTTCGAAACGTTAGGAAATTCACAAATCATGAAATTCAAATGAACTCCAAAGTTATCAAAATGAAAGCCGTTTCTGGCAGAGAAGTTATCTTGACATTTAGGATATTTACGAAAGGGATAAACATATTCCTGTTATCATGCGCGCACATGTATGTTTTGATCAGTTAGTAAACGACAATACATTTAAGCTATGATTCGATTGTAGATGAGAAAATAAATACAGGTACCTCGATGTTACTTTGAGGAAAGAAGGCTTTAGGAGAAGGTAATAACCCCTATGTTCCACTCCATAAGCTTACGAGTGTCACTGGCGGCTCATCGAGTGCTCTGCATTGCTCAAGAAAAACTACTGTTCCTCAGCTAATTATTATAATATTAAAATACTACTTTGCCTGAATATTTTTAAGGTTGATTCTTTACATTCATGCAAAGAAACGAATATTTGAATTTCTTGAAGTTGAGAAAGGTATGTAACTCCTTAAATAACTTTCGTAAGCAATTTTACTCCATTTTAAGTATTTCACTACTATCCTTAGAATGAAAAAGGAATTTGCATTCGAATTACTTAGGATTTTCAGCCATATATAGCGATTGCCTTTCATATTCTTATTTAACAATCACTACGATTTATATATTTATTCATTTATCTATTTCAGTATATCTGGTAAAACTTGCATGACAAGCAACGGCAAAATAACTGTCTATATTCAGTTTCCTTTCTTTTTGTACTAGTAAGGATTTCGTAGGACCATTATTCCTGATTTCAGTGTACTAAAGAAAAAGTCTGTAATCGATTAACGATGATGAAAATGATCTTTTTCTTTTCTTTCTTAACATTTATTATAAGGATATTTTCGAGTCATCTGGAATCGAACCAAGAATTTACTGCGCAAAAACTATCGATATTTAATACACAATTATGCATGTATTTCTTGAATTTCTATCTCGTCAGGAAGTGAAATTGATTACCGAAATATGGCTTACTTACATTCATTTCTTTCGAGAAATGCTCGGAAATTTATCGGATAAATAAATTAATTAATATAAAGACAATGGTGTTTATTATATAAAATTTTAGAAAGCAATCGCTATTTATGATTGCGAAATCCTAAATTACTTGAATGCAAGCTCCTTTTACGTTCTTAGGATAGTCGTTAACTACCTTAAATGGAAAAATATCGCTTACGAAGGTTACTTAACGGGATTACAAATTGAGCATACTATTTATTATTATTAATAAGTCAATAGTAAGTATCAAGGAAAGAATTTAACGAACGAAAAGAAAAATTTAATGACAAATATTCCGGAGAACATCGCGTTCTTTCATGCATACTCGGCTAGCATGGGCGTGTATTGCGGGGTTGCTTGTAGTCCGGTTATCAATTTTAAATTATTTATTGCAACGAAACTAAGGCCCATTCAGACGAACGCCGTCACAATTTTTCATTGCTCTACTTACTGCACCACTGCAAAAAGTTTCATCAAAATCCCCGGACAAAAGTGAGAGTCTCTCCTTGTTAGATAAGACGCAGTTCAGTAAATCCTTTCGTTTTGTTTAGAGCTACTACGACAAATCTTTAAGTGATACAAAGTTCTTCCTTGACATAGGACGAAGAATGTTGGAAGAGGAGATTACACTAAATTTAAATCTTGAAATACTTTTTTTAAAGGTTGCACACTAATATACATTTTAAATTGCAGATTGAACCCCGAAACATCGCCAAGGATGGAATAAATGAATAATTATATTATCATCATAAAGTCTAGAAGAGACAATGCGACAGCGTGGGAGTCGTTGCGTTGATACGTATTACCTACCTCAAATGCCACCTGGCTAGTCCATATCCCTCATATATCTGCCGCGCAATGGACTTCATTATATTATACTTTAGATTAAACCTGCACAATTCTCAGATAATATGTTCTTTGAAGACCGGGCAAATATTATGCGCCACATAGATCGATGATATACGGCAGGATTAAGTAGAAACATAGATCCTAGATTAACCGCTTCCGAGTTCCATTTTATGCACGGTCGATACGAGACAGTAACTGACTAAAGAAATAGCCTTAAGGTGCATTAACCTTTTGCCAAACCCCGAAAGGCGGCTCGTAGGGTATATGAGTAGATGAAGATTTCTGCAGTAACTTTGAGATGGACTTGGTGAATAAATAATTCTCTGCCGAAATAATGTATGAAATTTTCCTCACACACACTCGAATTTCAATAAAATCACTGGATGATTCAAAAGAAAACTATTCCTCTCGATATTTCCGAGTGTTTACATACCTATCTTTGACGAAGAACTTCCTTACAGAAGTACCACCGTTGACCGGACTCCTCACATGGATTTTCAAACAAACTATGGGCTGAATAAATTACTAGATTCTTGATCCCACGCATAAAACGAGATGAAAGAGGAATCTATTCCGTTCATTCCTATGTTTTCGAAATTACTAAAGCGTTATCTCGAGAATAGAGCACCAAGGCTAACATCGAAGCGTCCGAGTTACCTCTCATATTTGCAATCTTGTCATTTTCCGTGCTGATTCACGTATTTCCGATTCCATTAAGAGCGTATACGCTGAATGGCACGTGTGACTAATCGACTGATCCGTGACTCGAGAAGCACTCAACAGCTGTTGGAATCCGACGGCAAGGTTACTTTCGTATCGCATTAAGAAGGAGTAATCAAGGGAAATCGTCATGTCCATCTCTATCGCACATTTATCGGTCGCTTTTAGCTTGTGCGATATACTGTTCGCTTCCATGAAAAATATCCACAAATGATAATTTGATAGGCTTGATTCACCATTTGTGTGTTACATCGGAATTTTCGTATTAACCTCGACATTGTTATGTCGGTAATATAGCTTGCGCTATTTTCTTTAAAAATGCTCGTGTTAATATTACTAATAATAATGCCATATAAGTGTCCTTATTTTAATTATTTTTCCTGTGTATTTCAATGGGATTTGAAGGAATGCAATTAATCCACCCAGAGTAGCTCGAATCACTCTTGCCTAGAATTGTATTGTATTATTTTTAAGAACTCCTCTATATTAGTAATCTATCAGATTTTCCTCTCTAAATTACTGTAATAAGATATTTTCGAACATGATTCTCTAAAATATTCGTCATGGAAGAGATTAATGACCAACTTTACATCAGGGCTGGATAGAGAGAGTAAACGAGGAGGGAAAACATTTTTTCTTTGCTTATTTACGAATCGTTCGTTTAATATTCCTAGAATAGTGTACATCGATCCATTATAAAAGTCTTACATTGTCATAGATTTTTCAAATAAATGAAAAATTTTACTATATAAAAGTCCTTATAAACATAGTACAGATTCCCTATGGAGTAGTTATTTTATCAATAACTCTGACTCTTGTCGGACAGCGTAAATGAAACTAAGAGATATGGAGATTTAAAGAATTGCGTAATTGGGAAATCGTCATCTGTGTTCCAAGGAAGTTCGTTCAAGGAATAATCTTATCTATATCCTTATCAAAGAAGTCCTTCTTTGTAACTATGCGCGTGCAATTCACTACCGCTTATCAAGGTTTTTCATTCAGAAAATGAATATCAGTTTTTTAGGTCAGGTATCGGTTGATGATCATCGAAATAATCAAGTATCGATTGGTGATAGTGAAAATGTGACAATTTTGGCCCAAAATCGGAGTAAAATGCATAGATTATATAAAGTTCGTCAGATTACAGCTCATAGAGTTCAGTGAGAACATCTAGCAAGCATGTAGAATATTCCTTTTTCTCAAAGATTTCCTAATCCAAAAGTGGAAAATCTGCAGTTTTTAGGCCACATGCGGTCTTTATGGACATTCAATGTGGTCTTTGAGTCCCTTCCCGAAAATAATTCCCTTATTTAAATAATTTTGTTCCCAAACTCTCTGACGACATCAATTGTGAAAATTTTCTCTTATAGTTCACTCGGTGGATGAATTGGATTTCTCATATGTTGTGTCAAACTATTTGAATGCAGGAATCATGCGACTTGCGAGCGTCTTTATGGTTTCACATGCGGCATTTCTTATGCGATCAAATGGTAAATGCAGCCTTGAGATACATAAAGGACTTCCACCCCATTCTAACACTCCCAATTTAATTTTTAAATCTAAATTCTTACCCCAAATATTATTCATTATAATAATAAATGCCCCCATTTTCATTACTTTTAAAGTAGTTACTGTTACTTAGATAAGAATCTTAACCTTAACTACATGTATTAAAAAATGATGATTCATCACGATAAATTTTCCAGAATGATCCAACATAAAAGAGAATCGAATAGTATGACTTATAGATGATAAAGATAAATTATCTACTGATGTGATGTCCATAGTTTAAACTAATATTTTAGAAATTAAGCTAATCGCGTTTTTAATTGGGGTCATATTTTCCGGTAAATCTTGCACCTGTAACAGAAACCAACCATCGTAATGAACACAAGTTGAAAGCGGATTCCGAGATTCGTTTAGAGCTTAAGGATAAATTATATTATGTATTTGTATTTAGATATCGCTTGAAACTGTTTATATTGTTTGTATTAGACTAATTTTCTACATTTAAGTCTACTGTAGATATTAGTTTTGCATCATTTAGTATATTATCACTAGAGTTCTAAAGGTTGGGTGGAAGAGAGGCCATACTGGCCTAACCTCGCCAAAAGAGCTAAATAACAATAGCAATAATTATTATTATACTGACGGAAAATTTATTTTCTTAGAGGAAGTTTAAAGGTAGAAGTTTTTAGATAGAACAGATAGAACAGATCTTTAATAGTGTTCCCAAATTGTTTTCACATTCTCATATAAGGATTCCTTTCAATAAAAAACGGAATCAGCAATCGATGACTTGAATTTCTAGCTTGATTCTGATTTAGAGAAAGAGAAAGATATTAACTGAACTAGAAACCTATCAGCTTCTGATTTCTGAGAAGAGAAGAATGGCACCATGTGCGATATCAATTTTCGAATGAAAATCTTTAAGGTGTCTTTAACGAGCGCAAGAATCTTCCATGATGTATGCTGTTGGTAACCACAGGATTGTATACCTTCTTCTTTTCCTGTGGTCATAAATACCTCCCTCATATTTTACCCTAATATTTTTTTTTTTACTTTTTTCAGAATTTGGCAGCGATTTCGGATCCAGTCGGTTGAAGCTAGTTGGAGTGGAACAGTATCATACGAGACCGCAAAGTCTCGTTGACGCAATGCCGGTGATATGTGCGGTCGAGTAAAATATAAAACAAGTTTTCCGTACTCTTACTCCATTAAAATAAATTCTTTACTGCTTATCTTCAAGTGCTCTAAGTATGCATCGATAATTCAACAAAATATACATCTGAAACGCAAACTTTCCTCGCTAACAATGAAAAGAATAGATACTGAGATCAAACTATGATGATTAGCCAAACATGCGAAGCAATTGGAATCGATGCCATTCATAATTTATTCGATTTAGGAATGATTATTTTCGCGTTGTGGGGATATAAATTGAATATGATATTTCGGCAATTCGATATGTACTTAAGATGAGAAGGAATTAACGAATTAAAATTCCTGAAATTCAGGAGGGAATAAATTCCGAAGTATTTCTAAAAATATGCATTTAATTATTACTGTACGCTATTTCAATTCATCTCAGTCATTAAAACTTTATTTTTAGAAAATTTTATTAGTACCTAAAGTTAATCGGTCAAATTATAATTTTACCTCTCTACCGATGGAAACTTTGGTACCTCTAACCGTAAATAATTTTTTCCCAAATCTCGAGTCTCCATTCGCAAGCTAGGTCAAGTGACTAATGAATGCAGTAAATGAACTTACAATCAACCCGTTAGGTTAACTGTGATATGAAACTGCAATATACCTTTGAATAGAGTAATGGAGAGCTGTTAAACTCCTCGAAAGAGAATGAGCCGCGCGGAAGATAAAATTTATCTTTAGCCGTCGTGGTGATTTATTTCCAGGTAAATTAGAGTATTACTTAATTTATCGAATCGTTTAACGTCTCTCAAGCGAGACATTTTATCTTAAACCACCATCCTTGCATATAAAGCTATTCTTCACGCAGGAAGAGGCATTATACTCTATATTTCAACTGCATATAAAACTGCTCCAATGAGATTGCAATTACCAAAAAGCGATGTTTTTCAAGCAAGTATATTTTGAACAAAGAAGTTATTATATCTTTTGTTTATAGAGGTGAAATTTACAAGACGGCAATTAAGGAGATTGATAAATATAGCCTATCATTATAGAAATCTTTACGAAGAATTTACGTCTACGAGTTATAAGCATCAAATAAATCGATAACGTGTTTCGTTAAAATAATTAGAAAGTGAATGTCTAAAATTGAAACCATCAAATTATGATTAATATATTTGACTCAAATATCAGTTAGAGGAAGTGGAAATTAAACTAATTGCCAGTCAGAATTTTTATAGTATTGAATTAGTTTATATGTAGCTTTACATTAGCTTAAGAAATACATTTACGGGTATTTTTATTATTAAATACAAGCATTTATGCATTGTTCTATTGTTCTCATTAGATACACATACAAAGAAGTTACCTCGTCGAACTTCAATTCCATTCAGCAGATTGTACAGGATTCGATTATTCAGATGAAACTATTCCCCAACCCCGAGATACCCTAGAGTCCATCTTACTTTGATTCGCACAACTCGAAATTTTTGCGAGGACGTCATTTTCGCCTTTCCGATACGAATCAAAAGCTAAACATCTCAGCACTATAAAAGAATAACCTCCTCTTTCGATTTACGATTTCGAAAACAAACGCCGGATCGCTCGTAAATTCGCAAGGATGCTCGTTCATTGAGAAAGATCGCAAGGGATTATTCTGAGGCTTGCAACCTTGCGGCAATTCGGAGACCGTCGAATGCGCCACAGACACGGGAAGCGGCCTTCGCGGGTTTTTGAGATCAAATGGAGCAAGTTGAGGAGAGAGAGTGAAGGGGGAGGGCGTGGATGGATCTATTAAGAGGTCCCTCTCAACGGAGATGCGGACAGATAAGCGACAAACCCTGAGCGATGGTTACTCGACTCTCAGACAGGCACCGAGTTCTCCTCACTTTCCAAGTATTTCAGGGATAAGGCTCCTAACCTAGTTTCATTAACGGAGCGAGCCAAAGGAAAAAGAGGTGCTTTTCGTCATTGGAAGAGGTGCAGTCCTGAACAAAGTAGTTACAAAAATATTTAGATGCAGAAAAACCCGGTTAAGAGGCTTTTTAAGGGATCGAGTGAAAACTGCGTCATAACCGGGGTGTCGCAAATATTTATTTCTTTTGCATCAAAAATCAAGAGGGAAGGGTTTCTTGTCTCTTTAAATTTTAAATAAGCGCTTTGGATCTTAAAAACGAAAAGGAATCTTCATCGATTCGCTTTACCTTTCAAAGCAGTAATTATCTAGAATCAGCGAGCAAATGTTACGTATTAATGGTTGCCTTCTCGTCATATTTTTTAAGAATGGTCTGATTTCATACAGAAATAGCGGTTTCATTTGTTACTCAAATCAGGTCATTTTGTATGAACTAAACAGTGGAGTAGTTTTATAACGCGGACAGTTAAGAGGGAATAATGAAAACAGTTTCGGTCTATCGACTAAGGCGGGGGATCGGCATTAGCGGGTTGCAGTACATCTATGGACGGGAAAATTCCACCTTATAAATGGGTTTGATGAGCGTCTTAAGCGGGAAAGTTTTATAAGGGTTTTAATATATGTACAATTCTCAGCTTATCGTGGTTAACTCGTTCCTGAATTACAATACTAAGCCTTGCTAAATGGGGTTTTCGCTCAAGTAAGGCATATTTACAATCGCGAATTTCATTCGAAATTTATTCCCATCCGAAATTCCGAAGACAGGAGGGTTAGTCTTATAACGAGAGCTATTATTGAATATTATATTCAAAATTTGACGACTATTTACATGCAATTTACATTTATATTATTAATAAAAAATTCATAGTACACTGATATTACGAAAGTATTTTTCTATATCTTTTCAAATTAATTAGACAGATAAAACATCGAACAGCTTAATATATTAAATAGATTATATGTATATCGTTGCTTTCATGTGCTATTGAATTCATAAAGGTGAAAATAATGTGAATAATTCATATCAAAATAATATCGTGTAGTGTCCACTGAAAGGCGCAAAGAACCGAACAAGTGACGTAACAGAAAGTAGCGGACCGGCGCCCTGGCCCTCCATTGCTCGATTACACCCCTAAGCTATGGGTCAGAGTTTTATCACTTGCCGAGGCATCATCTCAAGCACGGATAATGACAAGATAGTTCGGTTAATTTTTAATTTCCGTCTTTACCTCAAGACTCAGCTTAGGTTATACGTGGAAATACAAGCAAGGATAAAAGTCTACTTTCTTAAATTAATATTTACGACTTACAATTTTACTACAGCTGAGAAAATGATGCGGTAATGAAAATCTACTTTTGTACAGAAAAGTCTCTACTTTCACTTAATCTACAAAAAATTTGGCCCATGGGGGGATCGAACCCACGACCTTCGCGTTATTAGCACGACGCTCTAACCAACTGAGCCACATAGAGAATCACGAAAAAGAAACAGACTAAGAGCAAGATATAGTGGTACTAATTTTCAAACATCAGATTTAACTCTTTAAAAATTACTAGCACGGTATATTTTTATATAGAAGCTGAGATAAGAATTTTGAAGGATAGAATTCTTTATAATTATTAATCATTTCTTAAGAATATCCAGCAGTATCAGCCACATAAATGAAACCAAAAGTTCAGCTCCTGATGCGTAGGGCACGAGAGGGTCGATCGAGAATGGAGTTCTGTGGTTTTCTGGCGTTCGGGGCCCCAGTCTGAGAGGGCCCTATTACGAAAAAGTAACGTTTTGTTTTGCAGACGAGAAATATTGTATCAGTAAGAAATTCTGTTATTTGAAATATTAATCTTTATTTATTCACAATTACTCTTCTCACTGAGGGATTAAGAAGAGGGCTCCAAGGGAATACCCCTGTGGGGTAGGCCCCACCACCTATCCCCACAGGCCCTCAAGCACGATATCTGAATTTTTTATAACAGAGACTATCCTGTAGCAACCAACGCTAAAAATTTTTTCATATATTGCGCGGATGAATGACTCCTTCTAAAATTACAGGAATTCTGAATTTCATGTATGTACCCCTTAATATCTTCAGAGAATGAAAATGACCATACTATTATATTATCGTATCCCTGAAAATTCTTGCGAGAAACTCCAATCCCTCCTACTCCGGATGAGTAAATAATAAAATAATCCGCAGCATCCAGGTGAATTAGGAGGGGAAACATTTCTAAACTAGGATTCGATCGGGAGGGGTATGATTCAACGATATATTTCGGTGGCTTTACGTCAGAAAGTTTGAAAACATTTTGCCCACGATTTCTGATGAAAAAATAAGGCCACTCTAAACTCCAATGAAATATTATTCATTTTGATGATTTTTCTGATTAAAGTATATCATATATGGCTACATAAAAATACGTCGAAGCTAAATCCGAATGCTCATTAGTGTTTGATTCTGATATAACTATGAATATGATAGGCTAAAGAAAGGATGCGACAGCCTACGTAACCAAGAGAATAACTTCTTCGAAAGTAGTAAAAAACTCTTGACTTCCTTTGTAAACGTTTCCTTCTAAATTGTGATCCCAAACTAGTGGTCGGCAGACATAACAAAGCTGTTTAAAGAACTATCATGGATATTTTTAGATCAAGTGATAGCAAGCTAAAGAGCATCACTTTATACGAGATATACGTCACTGCATATAAAATTCCAAGGATTTGATAAATGTCGATTAAATCAACGTTTACGACGTAAATAAATAAATGATAAACTCAACTCTTAGTTTTCGCTTATATGTATACGCTTTGATTTATCGATGCAATTTTTTCGTCGCAACCAAGCGTGGCTTTTATACCCATAACAAAAGCGATGCAAACACTAGTTTCATGCAGGGAAAAAGTTGTTTTCCATCCGTCTAGAATACTGGGATATGAAACTGAATCCCGTCATCTTATCTCAATGAGATCGACTCAGCAAATAGCGGAGTTATGAAGTCGCTGATTCAATGTAACAGCAAAAAGTACAGCTTGAAGGGCTACGAAGAATGGAAGTAATAGACTTTGACTGCATTTTAGCTCATGGCTATAAACGCTTTACATCCACAAAAAGAAAGGAGCATTTCTGTTTTCTGAGATTCTGTTTCCCAAACAATGTACGCGGACCATTCGTCTGTTCGTAGAAGCATTGATTTCTGTTAAATGAAGTGATTACTGCCTTGACCTGAAATTTTTTATCACCCTCTTTGATGCATAATAAGGTCACAATAAAATTGAAATGGGACGAAAGAAGTCGATTTGTACCCAATCTTAACGCTTGGAGGAAAATGGATAAAATTGTGAGAAAAACACGGCTAAAGGTTTCTGTCTACTCTTTGAAATCAATGAATTTGAAATTTTGACTAAAATATACATTAAATTATAGGAGAGGTTAACATGTTATCCTGGTGAAAACTAAGAAAAAGATGGGAATCGAGTCCCCTGAATCAATGCAATAAACGTCTTGCGTAAAACTAATTTGTATGGGTAATGAACACATTTTGAGTTTACTAAGTCAAGTAGGGGGGAAATTCGAGATAGAAACAGCGAAAAGGAGGTGATATCAATTTTTTAATAGAAAATGTAGCATTCACGAAAGTTATTTGTTTGTTATGAAGGGCAACCCTTTGTTAATAAATTTTGAATAGCGACCATTTTAGCAATTAATTGTGTTGCATATTAAAGTTGAATTTTAAGATGTACTCTATCATCATACAACCAAACAAGGTGTTAATGGATTAAGTATACACGCATGATGCTTCAAAAGTCCAAAGTTATTTTCATAACAGGAAATAGTAAAGTAAAAGTAAATAGTAAAGTTATATAGTAAAGTTATTTTCATAACAAAAAAAAGATTCACATTTAAAATTCTGCGTTTGAGAATAAGTTATCAAGACATTAAAAGTTCGACAATGACTCGATTCCAAATATATTAATCAAATACATGCGGTGTAAAGTATTTATAAAGTAAATATAATTCGCTTATACCCTAATTTAATGTTTTTATACCCTAACTTTAACTCTAAAATGTATTTATACCCTATCTATCACTCTAACAGAGGCTGTTTCATGCTTCACCTCCTACAAAATTAGGTATTGAAGGCACTGGAGAGAGAGAATGAGACTCACAACTAGGTAAGATGAGGAGTGAGGTAGTTAGATTTTGCTTTTCTCACTGAGTAAGAATGTTGTTCATGGAGTTGTAAATATATAAAAATACGTACAGTTCGCGTAAGTGTATCACAACGACCCTATGAAGAACTTCTTCATTGTATGTACTATGAGAATTTAAGTGAATGCTATTAATCAACATTCTTCAGTAGTATACATATTATTACATGCACGAACGAGGTAGAGACCAAAAGTGAATGAAAGATACATTTTTCTCATTTTTTTCCAGGATGAAAGATTCCATTTTTCAAGCTATGATAGCAGGAAGTTGCGAAAGTCATCAACGTCTTCTTAACTTTTTTCGATCAACATCTCTCTAATCTGACCGCTGTTCCGATCTAGAGCGAGACAAAAGAAAAATAAAATGTCCTAGCGAAACTTCAGAGCCACTTACAAATGTTGAAAGAACCGGACACAATTCTGTCAGATCCGCTAAATCCCAAGGACTCCCGACTCCCCCGAATTATAAATATCGCAACGCTACCTGGCAGATCTTCGCGAGAGGGAGGGAAAAAAACCCTCCTCAATATTGAAACAGTTTGGTCGAGGGGGGTAAATAATCCCTCCGAAAACATTTAAGCCGTAATCTTTTTCCGTTCCCTTGACGACGGGGAAGAAATAAGCGGCGCATCGTAACGGAGTTCCAAAAATAAAATACTCTCTTTCGCATCCCATCGGGTGACAAGAAAGCGAACACGAAATGTTCATGTGCGAAAACTACTCCTATTAATAGGAACTATAACTTAAGGGGGAGTGATAGAAAGAGGAGGAGGAAATGGAGGTGCTTGAGGTCGGTGCGAGAGGCCCTTGCCCCCGTGAGTCGACCCCTCGAATCCTATAAATAAACGAGGGCGAAGGAGGGGAGTTCAAAAGAGAGGGACGATTCCAAAGGCACCTACCTTAGGGCGTGCCCTTTGTGTCGGAATCGGGCAGGAAATTTATGAAAAAAAACACGCGATGTTTTTCCTTTTCTGGGGGTCGAATGTCTTCCGTAACTCAGAGTAATGGCATTTCTAGGAGGGTCCTTTCAGAGGTGATATAACGCCGTGATGTGTAACCCTATGGGTGAGCTACCTGCAGCAATTCTCAAGTCCCCCTTTTTATGACCTTCCGTTCTTTGTTCGGGAAGTGCCGGATTGCCTCCAGATTCCAGTATTCATACTTTTTGAACGAAGTGATGCATAACAAAAAAATCATACGCGGGCAGGACCTGCTTGATGTGCCATTTAATTTTTCAAATTCATGAAGCGAAATCACGTTGATTTTTATTTAGAGAAATCACGCTTCGGAAAATCCAGGTCGGAATGAATTAGTAAGTCATTGATTATGCACCTCCCAATTGATTTAGTTTTACCGCGATGCTATATTTTCTATCTGCTGGGTCACAAAATATTTTTATAAGTTGCCACCGGACAATCTTCCACCTGTAACTTAATATTGTAAATAAATAAATACATTCGTTAGTCACTATTTTAAGGTTTTCAGAAGTATATTCCAAAAGAACATCTATCGCAAGTTCTTAACGAAGTTGCATCCAAACCAAGATCTGAAAGTGATTTACTCACTTTGCATCCGGCTCGCCACGTTATGCAATGTGACTACCAAGATACCAAGTACGATAGTAAGTATAATCGTATATGTACTAACATATTATTGGCCTAGCTAGGTACTACTTATGATTTAGAAATATACCACATTCGAATCATTTTGTATCAATTTAACAATGTAAGATATAATTCATAAAAGCAATAAGTAAAGATTTTATTCAAAACAAAGTTTAAAAATGCCAAAAATTCATTAAATATATTTTATAGAAATTACAAAATGACCTTAAGTATATCTTCGCATTAAGGTGCACTAAAGTAGTTACTCTCGATCAATGGCGGAAGAAAATTTTCCCATTTAGCCTCCAACTCTTCATTATTCCATAGAGAGCAAAACAGATGGTATCATTTCGCGCTTCACAAAAAGAAAAAGGCATCTTTAGCAGGCAACAGCTTGAAAATAACCGAGTTTTTTAAACGATAACGTCCTACTTAGCACAACACTTAACCTCTTATCCTCGATGTATTTCAATATCTTTGCAGACTATATCATTGATTCAAAAAACCCTTTCGCAGACTAGAATTAGCCCACGAAGTCCCTATAGTATGAAGACGTAATCTACGCTGAAATAAATAAAAGGTGAATGAACCCATATAAATATTTAAGTGATTTTGGACACACAGTAGTTCTTTCTTTTTCAGTATTCATGGGCATTTTCGGATTTAAATGAGCAGCTTGTATCCGCTCCTGCCACTGACCCCGAGTTCTTAGATTACTGCAACCTTGTTTGAAATGTGTGTTTACACACGATAATTTAAGCAAACGGACGAAAATATTTCTCTAACCGTCTGCCTTTTCACCAATATATTTATGCTAGGCGTTTAAGTACGTCTGTGGAACACATGTAGGACGCACAAATGCTACAGAAGCAGAGGCAACTATTTGTTAACATACCGAAATATTGATAAATCAAAGTTACGATCTTGATTTTGCAGGAAATTGAGCTATTGTTGCTTTACATCAATAATAATACGAGGATTTCCGTCAGTTTAATTACCTGTAGTAATCCATTACATGGATTAGGGCTAGGAACGTGTTAAAAATTTCAAAATGAAAAATCACTCTTTCAGAAATTGCAGCTTGGAAAGAAGGATATGGGGAGAGATGATTAGTTCAAGTCTAAATTATGAATGGTCTCAACGTGATTAAGATTCTTCCCCTAAATAAGAAAATGACCATTTATAACTAATCAAAACCACACGATGCAATGAACAACCTGCTGAATAAATAGAGAATAAAATTTAGAAATTCATTTGGAAAACCACGCTACAAGAAATTTTGTAACTAAAATGAGGAACGTATAATAATTAACTGATGCATACTCATCACGGAATACCTGAATTTTAAATCAGGAAAAAATTTAGCCTGGGAATATAAAAATTCTAATCTAAAAATCGCATTTGCTTAAGAGCAGAAGTTTTTCCGGCTTGGGTGAGATAGAAAGGCAGCCATTTGTATGAAAATTTAGTCTCCTTATAGATTTTTTTATTCACACTGGAATTAAAAATTCAAAGATTCGACTCTCATGCGAAAGTAAAATTGCCTTTAAGATGAATGTTGTGAGTTGAAAGATTTCAAAATTTACAATCTCATGGTGCATATCAGCAAGATTTATCTTCAACCGGAAAGATTCATGTGATGAAGAATCACGGCCTTGTTTACGCCAACTTTTGCGGAAATAGCTGAGATGATTCGGAGAAGGAATCTTTTGCAACATGGTCGTTTAAAACTCGTGCAAATTAGCAAAGTACAATGAGAGACGCACAATTTAAAATTTGGCTTTGAACGGATGGCAAAATTATCAGAAGTTGGACCGGATCATTCATACGCCACAAGTAGTATTGTATAACCAACTCTGTGAATGTAACCTGTAATTTTAAACCTAGCCAAGTAAGGGAGAATAAAATAAAACCAGATGTCCCAAACTCTAAATTGATCATTAAATATATCCAATAGGGAATATAGATAATTCAGTGCAGGAAGCAACAAATTGACCTTCTGAGTGATTTATTTGGAGTTTTGACCACAAAAACGTCATGCTAACTCCGAAAACCTCATGAAGTAGTGAAAGAATCATAAAATCTGACGCAGGGGATTATGGGTGTTGCAAGATAACGGGCGAGGATGTAAAAGTTCGTGAGTTATTTCTCGGCCCAAAGTAAAGAAGGTAAATAAAATGTTTTAATCAGTCGTACATTACTTTAGAAAATTAAATAATATAAATTAAAACAATGATACAGATATATATATTTCAGATACATATGTGGTGCAAAGAGTATAGGAATGTGAAATTATAAGTGCTAAATAACTTCGCTCTTTCCTATGATTGTAATTTGAAGATTTTAATTAAAAATTAAATTAATATAATGTTTATATTATAACTACTATTAATAATTTTTTGTAATACGGACATGTTAATTTAAGAAGGATTTGTGAATCCAATTTGGATTCGCGAAACAAAAAGAGCCCAACAAATCTCTAAATTTCAAAGGTGAGTTAAAGTTGAAGTTGAAAGGTTTGGGTATTTAACGAGATTTTCAACTCACTTTATTATCTTAGATGTAAACTCGAGATCATTTTTTTCTTTCATACCTAGCAGTTAAATATTTCGGATAAACCACAAATACCACACAGCGCGATTTTTCAGCTAGTTGGCTAGACAATCCTTGATTCTAATGTACTTCGCAGAGTTGTTGTTACGAAGATTGTTTATGCCTACAAACTAAAGTAAGCGGAAAATGAAATACTTTATATTGCTGCTATTACTACTATTATTGCTTTTGCTTGATGCCCGATGTTAATACGGAGTTTTTAAAACCAGTCGTTTAATAAATACTGTAGAAGTAACAGCACGTTTTTCCTTGTCTGCACTATAGCCATCCAAATAGTTACGCCGAAGAATATCGATTATGCTCAAAATACGTATGTAATGTAAACATTTCAATAGGTCTCCAACCTCATACCTACAAACAGTTTCATAAGCAATTTGGTGCAATTGAAAGATAACATTTTAGTCGAAATAAGAACCATGTTGACGGGCGACTTTACAAGATACTCAATGAGTTACCCCTATTTCATCAACTCCTAAAAGTTTACGATACAGGGATTTATTTGTAAAACATTGAAAGATTGGTTGGGAGCATTCTTACCAGTGAACCATAAATTTAACAACTATATTGTAGAGGATGAACAACTGTATTGTAGAATAAGATAGTTATTCAATCATCTCAACCAATATCGGTTTCTCTGCTTTAAAAACTCCGCAGCTTGATAAAGCGCGAAAGATACTTTAATTTTTTCTGGAAAGGACATACTCTCGTCACGCGCAATTAAATATTGGCTTCAAAACCCGCTGACTGGCGGCCAGTCCAAAAATATAATGACCTATTTTACCAAATTTAATGGTACTGCGATGTTGGAGATCCATCAGATATCCTCTATCTCATCTACCGCATACTAACTTGGGGGTGAGCGTCTATAAATCCGTTTGTTGATTCTGCGATCGCGTAATCGACCGTTTTCACCCCATTTCTTCCCTCGGGGTACTGGAAAACAATGGGAAACAAAAGAGAGCAAGGGAAAGACGCGTGCCCGGAGATTTATATCGCATCAGATGGGAGAGAGAGTTCAATACACCCTCACGTCACGTTCCGAAGCAATCACGAACCTTTAAAGCGCCCTGGCAATCCAGACCCATTTGACAGACAAAATGGGCGGGATTTATAACAAGCGAGAATCGGAATCTTTTGATGGTTGAATGGGATGAAACACGACTCCAGCTTATATTATAAAAGGAAGGCGGAAGGAGTTCTAATCTCTAACATTTAAATAAGGATTTGGACTTCGTAGCTCGCGGAGGGAGCTCCCACTCTAGAGGAAACTATTTCCGTCACTACCTACCACTCGACGCCGTAAATAAAGGGTAAAAATAGTTCGGGGGAGTGAAAAACAACCTTGGAAAATCCCGAGAGTATGCGAGTGAATCTGTCTGCATTTCTCTTCTTCTCTTTGGCTGGAGATAGAACAATCGCTCATTGTCTGTTCGATTAATCGCAGAAAGAACCGGTGTTCGAGAGAAATTCTGAGCGGATATTTAAATAATGGCGATCTGTTGAAAAGAAAAAGGGCACTAAACATTAATTGTGGGAGCAGTTTCGTTCTCTTTTCCTCTGATCGGTAGCGTCGAGCTTGAACAATCGCTCTCGGTACGTTCGATTAATCGGAAATGGAATCGGTGTGCGGGAAAAAAATATGAAAAGAGTGTGTATGCATAAATAATTCAGCAGGAAAGGACAAAGGCAATAAACATGAATTGTGGGAGATTTTTGGCAAAATTGCCCTGAGTCTTAAATTAACGTCTATACGCCAGGATTTGAGGTTTACAATGAGCCCATCCTGCACCTGCAGCAGAAATGAAATAATTAATGATACATTAGATAAGTGAAAATGTCTCTCGTATTTTACGCGCTTAAAATATATTTTTGATCCTGCCCATGCAGTAAAATTTATCACGCCCGTGGAACAAATTTTCCTTTACAAAGACTATGAAAAATGGAGTTAACATAGTCCAAAGTCGAATAATTTATTTCATTTTTATTTGTTATGTTTCGGATTCTCTCCTTTTGAATTACTAGCTGTTAATGTATCTGTTGTCATCGCAACCATAGAGTCAAATAATAAAAATTAACTAAACAACTTTCATTTAGATAGTGATACATTATATTTTGAGGTTGAAATTAATGTAGAGAATTATATCAAGCGTATATAAGAATATGAAGTCTATTGAAGGAACTCAGTAAATAACTTATGGATCTTTTTTATTTTATACTATTTACTTCTATGGAAGAAAAGCGATTCTATATTACTCTTAAACATTTCAAGAACGCAGATCATTAGAGAGTTCCTTGCTAACTATGTGTGTGAGATATTTATAGATCGAAAATTAGGGAGCTAGAACCCTACATCCTTATGTCGTTAAGTCGTAGTCATCTGTAATGTGAGAAAATTCTAGGAAGCTTCTCCTTCCTAAGATCAATGCACAAACATAGCTTACGTGTAAATAAATGACTGCAATTAAGCTCATTTATAAATTTAAGGCGACTTTTAATTCCTTTTAACACAGCAATTCCTAATGAGTAATATGAATCGATATTATCAATATCTATAATTAATTTCCTTTTACCTCTGAGATACCGCAATAATTATGAAAACCCCCGAGAAAGTTGTAAATCCATAGATAAAGAAGGCATCTCAATAAATATTATAAAATAATAACTCGTAAATATCATTATAATGAAAACAGTCAAAAACGTAACAGAAGAAATATTGAAAAATTTATCTATATAAAATGAAAATAGTCCTCATATTTGTACACTTAATATATTTTTTTTGCGAAATAACATCGTCAAGAAGCTTCAACATCCGTCCATGTTTACTTTGGCTTTAAATCAGTAACCTAGTTAAATTATAACTTTTCTTCCGGTCGATTAAGCGGACGATTAAAAGTTACCTAGTTGGCAAAAACACGAAGGACCCCATGCTTTTTCCTGGACCACGTGGTGCGACGATGACTTCAATTTGGGCTTAATTCACGCGCAAGGCGTAAAGGACGGGGAGAAAATGGTGGACGACCCTCGGTTAATTTCGGAAAGTAACTGAGCAGGATATCAAATTTTAAGGCTCGGTTCCTCATTTATGTTTTTATTTACTTGGAAGCTGTATCTTATTTCTGTCGGATTTAGCACTTTTGAAAGGCTTCAGATGGCGATGCCTGTCACAGTGTGTAGCTATCAATTAGTTGTCAACATTTGACTAGCGTAAAATTATACTCCAGCGATCCAAACAATAACTTAAGAACCTCATACTAAATTAAGTAATGAAGAAACTGAATCGAGTTGTTAGTAGTGCAGTATTTCAGATATCACATAGTATTTTTGAATATGGGACATAGCTTCATATTATATAGCATCACGTCATCATAACATACGCCGATATTGCTGAATATTCTCTTAATGAGACTTATAGAGTCTTTACATTTTTTTCACGATTTCTTTTCTGGTTAATTAGATCACGCATTAGTACAATGGTATAAAGGAGCGAAAGTGTCAGCAGTGTATACCTGCATAATGCGGTCCAATGAATCTTCACTAGTGCAATTTAGAACCAGTCACTTAGAGGGAACACAAACGGAAACCTTAATGAAAGGGAAAATCGTACCTTCGCTAATGGTTTCACCTTTCGGAAAGCCGGGAAAGCCCAACTGGCACTCTCCCAACTCCTAAAAAGTAACTTATATATTTCTTTCCACCTCGATGCATTTAAGTCGACCAACGTTTCCTTGCAGCTTTTAATCAAACCGCATGGGAAGCTGAATAGCATACTCTCCATCTTGCAAAAAGAAAGTCGCAAAAGTTGGATCCCACCCCGTGCCGTGAGAGGCTGCAAGTTATCCTTAAGAAATTTGATCCCAGTGTGGGCTTTCGGGTTTCTGCGTGATATTTGTGAATACTTCTGAACCATTCCATAATGCATATGTGAAAACTTTCACCACAAAACCATTGATGCTTGCAAATTTTTACTGTCTCCTTGAATTAATGTTATCTGCAATAGTCCATCTTCAGTACAATAATATGTTTGGTCAGTTTAACATTGATTCTCCTTGAAATTGGTTTTAATTTATTGACTAAATGTGGCCGTATTGAAAGAAAATTAAATTATTTTCGAGTATGATTATAAATTCTAGAATGATGCTTATTAAACTATCAAATCAGAATTAATGCCTTATAGTATTAATAAATATAGATGAAATGAGATTTAATCAGAATCTATACTAATTTGCGGTACATAAATATTAGTATATGTATATGTAAATCGTTCATGTATTAACTAAGGTATACGTATAAATATATTTTTCTATACCACATAATAAACTCCATCTACCCTATGTACTTAGGGAAATATATTTTAGAAGACTTAATGGGTGGGGTAAGTTACAAAGGAACTAAAAACATTATATTGAATAGGGAATATTCATGCAAGTGAGCCTACAGAAAGGTTTACCTTTGTCTTTATAATCTATTAACTTAGAAAACCTAGAAAATGATTATGCATAATAAAAGGGAAAATTAATTCCATAAAAATCTTATAAACCCATTTAATTATAATCTCAACTGCACTTGTAGCACAAATTTTGAAATTTCAAAGTCACAAATCATTTCCCATCCCTCTTCGAGAATTCGCTATCTTCAAGATGGGAAGGAAAACTTCATTTGATTTATTTGAGAAGTTTTCCACTTTCTCGGAACTTCATCTTTAATTGGCCATTCCCAAATAAATAAAACTCCTTGATATAAGCCGGTGAGACAAATCAAGCGGGAAGTTCAGAAAGTTTTCGAGTGGCAAAAAGATCTTCCCGAATCAAGTTGAATTTCTGGAGCAGGTCCAATATTCCGAAGGTAGTGCGGGAGATATATTTTCTCCCTTTCCTCCTTAAAGGATGATAAACTTGTTATTTATTCAGACAACTGCTATAAAATGACACCTTTATCTATTTTCGCATATCCTTTTCGTTTAATAATATCTTAAACTTCGGCCTCGGACGGCATTGTTTTTATGTGTACGTGACGGAAGAGGAGTCCGCAAATTTGATGCAAAAATCAAGGAAGCAGCAGGTCTCCAAAAATAATATTGCCAAATCAAACTTCCCGATAACTTAAAAGTAAAGAAAAAAAATCATGTGTTTTCTTTTATATTTATTTGATAATTTTTTATTTTACTAATTTTGTTTACTGTACTTCTTATAATGCGAAGTGATAAGAGCAGGTGATGGAGTATAAAAAGCTTCATCTGCTGATTTTACTCGTATTTAATTAATTCCCTGTTCTTTTGTGAAAACGTTTGATGCGACTAGGACTCGAACCCGTTTCTTCAACTTTACGGGAAACATTCCAGCCAATCATGCTATAACGCAGAGAAATCTCCCTTTTTTTGGAGAGCTCTGGAGCACACACCATTACGCTTTAAAATGCATGTAAAAGGGATAACGACTTTTTTAAAGCTTTTATTATGCATCACTATCATGAGTTATAAAAACGAACATTAATTAAAAATTAAAAACGAAAATTAATTAACATTAAAGTTGATGTAGTCCTTCATGATGATGCTGTCCCATTCCTAGTCAATCATTTCCTTTCCTCATAACCCTCTCATTAATCATTACTTGATTCTCATAATCTAACCAAAGTTTTCCTTTTTCTTCCTTCCTCATACCGTTACTTCTAATTCTGTCTTCAATAAGAAATCTCGGCTTAGTATTTGCCAGATTTAATTCCCTCCTCTTTTAATAAATTTTTCCATAGGCTTCCTTCCTTATATGACCTTCGTAAGGCTTCTTCATTATTTATTCATCATGCACACACTAATACTTTTACGAGTAGCCTTACTTTGAAGTTCATCAACCCCGCTCAGCGTACAAGTAAAGCTAGAGAGAAGCCGTAATAATTCCACTGATAACGAACTCCCGCGTCCATCCCTTTGAATCGCCATCAAGTTGATCCAGTTTTTAATTAACGCCCGCTATAAAACTTCCATTCACGAGATGAAGAAATCCTTCCTATAATTTACTCCTCTCTTGACGATGACATATCCCTTGAGAAAAAAAGGCGAGAGAGAGAGGGGTTTGGCTCAAAAGAATCAGAAGTTGGAAAGGCCCACACGAGCATAGGGTGTTGTCGACTCCTTCCAAAGGGACGATATGAGCGCGAAACAAGCTGGTTGAAACACGGCCCAAAACGCGGGCGTCATCACCTGGTGGTACGAATTTAGAGAATTTTGGGAGTCTCTCAAAAAGCAGAGATATTATGCTTGAGCAATCGAAAGGGACGCATAAGCAGGGAGAAACTACGGAGATGGCAGCGGACGCTTAAAGATCGGATCCACAAATAATTTCATGGCACTTTTTATTATAAATTGGCGGCGGTTAAAGTTAGTGCTTACGGAAGAAGGCACTTTATCAAACTTTATAAGGGTTCTCTACCTGGGTCATATTCTTGGCTAAAAGTCACAAGTTGTAGACCCATCAGTACCACCTTAAGAGGCGCTCTGAGGCAACAATAAGGCGGTGTCTTCATTGTTGAGTTCTTCAAACAACTTGGCAACAATCTTTGCGTCCAATATTGTTAGAATGCGATACATCAGTTGAAATAATAATTTTTTATTTCTTATTAGTTTTACTTTCACTGTGATATTATCGATGGAAAATTAAAGGAAAGATTACGATTAAGAAAATTTAGGAAAAATGAACCTGTCTGGATATATATGACTAGGGTATGTGTGTAGTAGTAATGGGGATACCTCAGCGAGACAAACATACCCCCACCCCTGCCCCCGCCTGGCGCCATCTCAGAGTATCCCACAAACCCAACCCGGCCACCCACACCCAACCCAACACCCACCTACGTCACAACATCGAACCCAGGACTCCTGATACGGATGCTCCCCCCCCACCCCTGTACAGGGTATCCCAACCCTATCACCCCTCCAACCCAACACGTCGCACCATCGAACCCAGGACTCCCGAAACGGATGCTCCCCCACCCTCCAGTACAGAGTATCCCAACTCAACCGCTTGCATACGTCACAGCAGCTTCCCAAGGCGGAGAAGCTAAGTCCGGAAAGAGCTCCCCCCACTCCTTCGACGTCACAAGCATTTAAATTTTACTTTATATTCCGGAAAAATATTTTCTCCAAGCAGGGTTTGAATCACCTCACGTTCCGACTCGGCCAAATGTGCCATGTGCCAAAATCACGCGGCCATCACAGCGTTGAGCAAAAGGCGGTGAAATAAGGCATAAGTACTGATGACGCTGTGGTTTCAAACCGGCTGCAGAGGACTCGAACCCCGAACTTCATAGTCAGCACTTGTAAATTTTCTCAACGTTCTGAGGTATCTCTCCTGTCGTCACGGGTTTCGAACCCTTTATACTCCGGGTTTCCGGAGGTTTACTCCTTTATACTCCGGACTCGTTATGAATTTCTTGAAAAAGATGTTTGAGATATGAAGTTACACATAAAATGGTGATTGAAATAAGAAAACAGAGATATTTTTAATGCATCTAAACATTTATTGAGCGGACATAAAATAGTTATTTGAACTGTTTCAACAAATCAATTTGAAAGTTTTTCTAATATCATATCAGGATTGTAATAATATAGTTCGTATAAGACTCTCTTTCTTGGGAGACTACAACTCAGTTCATTTACAACATCTTTTTCATGATCACACGTAAAATATTCAGTTACACATTTTTCAACAAAGTCCATATTGATACACTCGTGAGTTTCACTTATATATGGATTTACACAACTCTTACACATGGAATTAACATAAAGTTTTATTTGTTCCACCATATTGTTGATTTCTGTGTTAACATGTTCACTCCATAAATCACTCTCGGTAATAGCGTTATGAATGCATTTGCTAAGATTTAGTAATCCATTCCAGGAATCGTAACCAAGGAAAACGCTATATCGATCGAATTTAACTAATTGAATTATTTTTTCACCATAAAGTTTTATAAAGTTTATTTTCACATCTTCAGTCAACAGCATGCTGCTCACGGTTGTCGGAAGATTACTTTTAAAATACAAATCAATGTTTTCTCTTTGTGTGTGCAGAATCTGCCATGTGCTCCCTGGGAAGTATATTCCACTATTCCCATTCTTTGCGATGAAAACAGTTGTCGCAAAATCTTCCTCGGGATTCAATCCAATCAAAATCTTTTTTGACCCCGATCTATTCAAATCGTAGCACCGACTCAGTACTAAAGTGCACCGCTGCGGATGTAGAATACAACTTTTAGCACTGTCACTGAATCCATTGTCACCCGCTTGATTTTCTTTCCATGAAGTTTGATCGACTGCTGATGAAGACTCTTGGTTGATTCTATAGAATTTTCTCCATCTCCTTAGACGGGTGTGTTTCTCTTCTCCCAAGTCTCTATTCTGAGTACACGATTGCGTATGAGGATAACTTGTGCGTTCGCTGAGCCTGTAGTTATTCTTACGCATTGTTGTGTAGGGCGAATATCTTTTAGCATCAGACATTATTCACTCACGATGTTGATCACTCGACGAACAGGAACCGAATGAGTGCGTTTAATATTCGTAATTTATATTTGAAGATGGTTGTGTAATTTATCCTTAGAACTTTCACTAAAAACTCTCAATATTAGACCTTTCGCTAAAAGCTCTAAAAATAAATCTTAGCCTAACTGTTTCGCTAAGTATACCCTAAGGGTATACACGTGTTGGTTAAAAATGTTGATATGTGGCCGTCACAAGAATTCATTCATTCATCCAGCGACACTTCTACGTGTAAGATCTTGTTTTTACTCTCAGAGTTGTTGCAGGTAAAGACCATATTTTTTTACGTTGATTTTCAGTGATAGTACCTGTGTGAGTCTACCTTTTAATATTCTATCATAAACTGTCGAATTATGTATTTACTTTCAAAGGTTGATTGCATCAAGACATATATAAAAAACCGCTATGGAATCACACTCTGTGGAAGATCTGTATACCACTAGGACGAATCATAATCTTCAACATTTACTTTACGAAATACGGATGATCATATTAATTTTTATAAGATCGTTAAAAGCTAATCGAATGCTCACGCTAGGAATCAACGTAAAGAATGTCGATGGTCTAAACGATATATCAGTCCAATACGACCAGAATGATGTGACATTCTATCGATTATTTCGATTAAGAATTCATAAATCGTTAAGAAAACGTCTTACAGTCGCCTCTATAAAGTCCTGTAAAAGGCGTAGCGATTTCGGACTTCCGGCTTTATTTCAGTCTTATAGAAAGGCAATATCTTCATTTTCAGAACAAAATGAAAACCTAAAGGATTTGATTCTATTCACGACGAGAGAACTTAAAATAGATAACCGGGATGTAACATTGAAACTTACCGACGCTTTCGAAGCAGTTGAAGACGAAATTTTTGGAGCTAACCTCCTCCGATTCAAAAAGGATTTTGAATCTAGAAGTTCTCTTGTTGAGTTCCTGAAGTCGCATTGTGACGATGATGTGAATAATCAATTAATAGAATCATTCCTTAATTCGATAATCTTTGCGCCTAACTCACCTGACTTGAAATCTCTTGAAGAAATAATACATCGTGAAATAAAAGGGTATTTTAAAACAAGGAGAAACAAAATCCTCTATTGCATTTTACACAGTGAAATTATTAATTGGTTGGTAGATCCTAATAAAAATTTATTAACCACAATGGATATAACAGAAGCAATAGAAATAAAATTTAAAAAGAAGAAGAAATTCTTGAGCATAAACATTGATAACCCGATCGGGAACCAAAAAATGCGCTAATGAGTTGTCGTTTCAATAATTTTTCTATACATAAATATAAAATCATATATACTTACTCAGAAAAAATCTATAAACCGATTCGCATTAAGCGATATCAAAAAGGCAAACTTGTGATGGTCTTTAATCTAACTTCAACCATTTTTAAAAGAAAGCTCCCGGGTCATCGCTTTCACAATAACAACCGGCCGGTACACGCATCCAGATGTCGCCAATAGAAAGGTTATTACCATCACCTCGAAATCACAAGAATAGAAACCAATTATGCATTCCTTAAGATTTCGTGAAAAGCCTCGGTTGCTAAAGCGTTGACCATCATTACCATCGTGCTTCGGGGTTGCCTATTCCTACGCTAAAATTACCCCATTGGTCATTACGCGGGATATTTCAGCCCCCCTAATGACCGCCGCATTGGTCCGAGTTTTGTCCTCTCCCGACATACTGTCGCCAAGCTCTTACAAAATAGACGGAGAAATCTTCACCCCAAGGAAAGGTGTGGACATTATCTTGGTGGGGGTGAATATTTGTTTCCAGGATGGGTATTGACCAAAATCTGGTGGTGGTATGAGTGAGTCTTGTAGCGACCAATGAAAATGCTTGTAGCAGACAGAAAGAAAGATACGGTTGTAAGACAAATTAGGTATATATATATGCAATTTTAAGAAGAAGACGGTGATTTCCGCCGAGGAACTGATCACAGAGTGTTGTGGTGATTTGTGCTGCGGTGATTTGTGCTGTTGAGCGTTGCTTTTTTTTGTTGTGATTTGTTCTGTTGAGTGCTCGCATTCTTTTTTTTTGCGAATAATAATGTATCCGGAGGCAATTTCTTTTGTTACTGCCGCGCTGAAGCATCTGATCAAGAGGAGGATGCCCATTCATGCCATCACTAAAGTTTATTTGGAATACCACGAAATGGTAGAAGATGTTAAACGGCAGTGCCGAAAAGAGGAGGAGATGAGGAGAATGGAGGAAGAGACGAAGAAGAGGAAGAGAGTGGAGGAAGAGGAGGAGGTTAGGAAAATAAAAAGAATGCGGAAAGAGTGCATGGATATTGTGCGCTTCCTCGAAAGCACGACTGGCTGGGATGTTGACGATTGTAAGTTAACGAAATTCTTAGTTTTACATTTAGCTGACTTGGATTGATTCTATGTTATTATTATTATTATTATTAATCCATGCAAATAAGGTTCTGTTGTTAATTCTTGATTTTTATGTTTGATCAGATGATGATGATGATGATGACGATGTCAATAATACCACAGTTGACGGGCTGAAAACACCGGTTGAAGTAATAACAATCGATGACAGTGACGATGAAGTTGATGTTCATGCTAAAGGGGGAAAAAATTCTGGTAAGTGTAGTTTTTAATTTTATGTATTATGACAATTATATTCGGTAGATGTTTTCTTAATTATCATTATTAAAATCTAATTTATATATTAATTATAATTTAATACGCAGATCCCGCTTGCGACGGTGAACTATCGCAGTCATTGCTGGCGTCATTGCCGTCACAACCAAAATGTAATTCGGGTAAGTACCAATAAATTTATAGCTTATATTTTTATAATCTTTTATATCTTATTATAAACTTATATCTCAAAACATATTCGGATTTGTGAATTAGTAGTAGTAGATAGTGAATAGCGGGGTTGATTTTTTGTGTATTAATAATACTAATTATTATTATTACAATATCTCTCTTCTTGTGTGGTTATCGATTTCTTAAATTTCACCAACTGAAAAATATCTAATACAAATTTAATTTCATTTCTTAAGGCCCTCTCAAAGTGGTAGTAGCAGAAGAAGAAGAAGAAGAAGAAGAAAATGGTGGTGGCGACCAGAGAGGCGGCGGAAAAAGAGTCGGGGATGATGATGATGATTCAGAAATGAAAGGTATTTTATCTCTTCTTAAATTTACCTTTCTGAAACATAGATGTTATTATTATTATTATTAACCTCTTACTTTTAAAATTGATCAATTAATCATTATAACAACACAATTTTATATAATTATTTGAGTAGATAAGGTTAGATCATATGATAAATCCTATAGATTATTTATTCAAAATTTTAATTAATTAATTAATTAATTAATCTTATCACATCACAGAGAGTGGAAGCGATGGTGGTAACATCGATAGTACCAAGGAAACCGATGGTGCCAACGATGATTTGACGGCGGAGCAGTCGATGGAGCAATCCGTGGAGCAGCCAGCGGTGCAGTCGGGTGCTGATGTTGCTGAGACTTTGGAGACACCGTCGACGGCGGATGTTGCTGGGGCTTTTGAGGTGCCGGCGGAGCAGTCGATGGCGCAATCGGTGGAGCAGCCAGCGGTGCAGTCGTGTGCTGATGTTGCTGAGGCTTCGGAGGCACCGACGACGGCGGCGGTTGAGGAAAAGGGTCATCCCGACAGCGATAGCGCCCAAAGGCAAGCCCATTTTCGCATCATTAAGGAATCCGAGCGCAAATTTAAAAGATTTAATTTGACTGGGAGGGAGTTAAAGATTACCCTGAATCCTTTAAAAAAAGATTCAAACCCTTTCACGTGGTTTGAGGAGTGTATGGCATCACTCTTGAAACATTTAAGAGGGGTTCGCGTGAAAGATAGCGACTATATAGGCCTAGAAATAGGGAACGATTTGGAGCCGTCAAAAATGTTATCAATTTCATTTCGACGTGCAGACCAGATGAAAATAGAAACCATCTCATCAGCAATTGCAAAAGTGACACAAAGCAATGAGGAGTTTCTTTCGGGCTCGCCATTAACAATTTTATTTCACCACATCAGCATGCCAAATGGGGGTGGGAAATGTTGTAAACCCAACGTCACCACATTTGCTGATTTTTGCCGAAAAAAAAAATCAATCATTACGATTAAAAATGATGACAATCTTTGCATGGCGCGGTGCATTGTCGTTGCTATGTCGAGGCTCGAAGATGATGAGGTGACTAGTAAGAAAGTGATTAATGATTCTGACTCGATTCAGAAAATAAGGGCATTACAATTGTGTGATCAAGCGGGGGTTAACCTCGATAACGGTGGCGGTATAGCAGAGATTCGCGCATTCCAAGCCGTGCTTGTGAACTGGAAGATCACTGTCTTCAGCGATAGAAAAGGGCGAGAAGTTCTTTTCGAGGGGCCCGATGATGATGATGGGGAAGATGGTGCAAGGAAGAGGAGGCGGATCGACTTAATATATGGTGATAATCACTTCAATGTCATCACGTCGTTGACAGGGGCCTTCAGCTGCGGATACTACTGCGCGTCGTGTAAAAAACCCTTTAATACACGCGGGAGGCACCGATGCCTGAAAATGTGTTGGCGATGTGGAGCAACGGGGGCTTGTAAAGGTCGCGAGATAGCCTGCACTGACTGCGGGAGGGCATTTTTAGGGCGTGATTGCTATGAAAATCTCAGGGGAACGCTCTGCTCCAAAATTAAGAAATGTAATTATTGTAGTAAGGTGTACAAAACCGTTGGTCGTAAATCACCACACGTGTGTGGTGAGATTTTTTGCGCCAATTGTAACACGTATTACACCCTTGAGCATCATTGTTACATGCAAGTAGACAAACCGAGAAAGCCGGAAAAATCAGAAAAAAATGATGTTCTATTCATCTTTTTTGATTTTGAGTGTCGGCAAGACACAGTGTTGCCAGGCGAGAAGGATGTGTTTTTGCATACCCCCGTGCTCTGCATCCTACAACAAGCCTGCCAATCCTGTTGGTCAGTGAAGGAAGCGCAGTACAATTGCACGCAATGCGGTGTAAGACAGCACCGCTTTGAAGGCGCCGACCCCGTGGCAAAGTTCGTGGAGTACCTGCGATTGCCGCGCCAGATGTTTAAGAAAATTGTGTGTATAGCGCACAATCTAAAAGGGTATGACGGGCAATTTATTCTGCGACACCTTGTTTGCGAGTTAAAAGTAGTACCCGAAATATTGATGACCGGCACCAAGATAATGTCCATGACATGGGAGAGTATTTTATTTAAAGACTCATTAAACTTTTTACCATTGGCCCTAGACAAACTCCCCAAAGCGTTAAATATAAACGATGACGGATTAAAGAAGGGGTATTTTCCTCATTTTTTCAACACTAAAGATAATTGCAATTATTTAGGCAAGCTTCCAGAAAAAAAATATTACGGCTATGAAAGGTTGACATTGGAGCAAAAGAAGAAGTTTGATGAGTGGTACGACTCTAGAAAACTCGAGCCCTTCGATTTGAGAATCGAAATGATGGATTATTGTGAGAATGACGTCACAATATTGCGAAGAGCCTGCACGGAGTTTTCAACACTCTTTGAAAAATTGACAACTGTCCGCCCTTTGGAAGAGTCTGTTACCATAGCCGGCGCCTGTTTAAGAACCTACCAAAGAAATTATTTAAAGAAGGAGCAGATTGGTATTATACCCGCAGGCGGTTACAGATGGAGAGATAGGCAATCACATACTGCAGTAATGTGGTTGATTGATGAGGAGAGGAGAAGAGGGATAAGGATTAAGCATGCGGGCAATGGGGCTGAGGTGAGAATAATGGGGAGAAAAGTGGATGGGTTCCACGAAACCGCCGATGTGAGAACCATTTTTGAATTTAATGGGTGTTTTTTCCACGGGTGTAAGAGTTGTTTTCCTGATGGGCGGGATAAACCTATTTATAACAACTCTGGAGAAACAATGAATATGAGGTACGAGAGCACCGTGGGGCGACGGAGCAAATTCCAGGAGAACGGTTTCAAAGTTGTGGAAATGTGGGGGTGTGTGTTTGAGCGGTACCTCAAGACATCTCCAGAGGCTGTTGAATACCTAAATGGTCATCCTTTGTCCGCTAGGAAACCGTTGGATCCTAGAGAGGCCTTTTACGGCGGGAGAACCAACGCTGCCAAGCTCTATCACCGAGCTGAAGAAGATGGCGAAGAGATTAAGTACATCGACGTATGTTCGCTGTACCCATTTGTTAACAAATGGTTGAAATACCCCGTGGGACACCCCACCGTTTATGTTGGTGATGAATGCCCTGAACTGGATAGCTGCGAAGGCATCATCAAATGTATTGTGCTACCGCCGCAGGACTTGTACCATCCTGTGTTGCCATACAGGTGTGACGGGAAATTAACCTTCCCTTTATGTCGGAGTTGTGCCGTGGGGTGCATACAGGGAAGTTGCCCGCATAGCGATGAAGATGAGCGAAAAATTACAGGAACATGGGTTACGGATGAGGTGAAGAAGGCTGTTGAGAAGGGGTACAAAATCATCAAAATTCTCGAGGTTTGGCAGTACAAATGCACGCAATATGATAAAATTAAAAATGAGGGAGGGCTTTTTGGTGATTACATCAATAAATTTTTGAAATTAAAATTGGAAGCAAGCGGGTGGCCTAATAACGTCTCGTCAAATGTGGAGAAGGCGGCGTTTCTCAAGGAGGTCCATGATCGGGAAGGGATTGATTTAAATAATGACAACATAGAGTTTAATCCCGGTCTTAGATACATATCTAAATTGGCCTTAAATTCATTATGGGGAAAGTTTGGCCAGAGGGACGATTTGGCAACAACAATTGTTGCCCATTCTTTTGAAGACGTGTGCAATATTTTAACGGACCCCAACAAGGAGGTGGTATCAATTATACCCACAGATGATGCCGTTTTCATTAGTGTGAAAACGATTGCAGAGGCTGCAAAACCATCAAAAAATACTAACGTACCCATCGCCTGCTATACAACGGCACAAGCTCGTTTAGTCCTGTACGAGTACCTGGAGAAGTTAGGGGAGCGGGTTCTGTATTACGATACAGATAGCATAATATATATTAAAAAGGATGGCGAGTGGTCACCACCAGTTGGTTATTTCCTTGGCGAAATGACTGACGAGTTGGAGTGTTACGGTTCCGGCAGTTACATAATAGAATTTGTTTCCGGGGGCCCAAAAAATTATGCCTATAGGGTTGCTTGCGGTGGTGATAAGTCGAAAGTGGAAACCGTCTGCAAAGTAAAGGGCATTAGGATTGATGGGTCTAATAGTGATGTAGTGTCGTTTGAAGCTTTAAGAGAGATGGTAATGAATGCTGCACCACCCGTAAATGTGCATTTACCAAGCCAGATTCGTCGCACTTCTGACCATATAGTAATAAGTAAAAAGGAGACGAAGAAATACAGGGTTGTATATACAAAAAGAAGGCGTGTAGGTGAATTTGGCACTCTCCCTTTTGGTTTTAAGGATAACTGATAATGAATTATTGTATTGTATTTATTGTATTTATTTATTGTATTTATTTATTGTATTTATTTATTTATTGTATTTATTTATTGTATTTATTTATTTATTGTATTTATTTATTTAATGTATTTATTTATTTATTGTATTTATTTCATTTGTTTTGTTTTACGTATGAATTTTATTAATTTAATTTAATTTTATTTATTTACATAAATAATCTTCTCTAAATGTTGTTAGGTTACATTGTTGTTGTTATTGATCCTTTCTTTATTAGTATTGTTTTTGCGGCTGTTAATATTAAACTTATATCTTGTTACAATCATTGTTATTATTATTATTTTTATAGATCAAAGGTTGCAAAACCGGCTGTTTGGAAGTTTTTCAACAGTGAGGAATGGGGCGTTCATGATGATGATGGTGGTGTAAAAATCCGGCAAGAGACGGTGAGACGGGGAAGGGGGAAAAAGAAAGCAGCCAGGAGATTAATTTTTCTTTAAAATGGAATATTTTTTTTTTTTAGAAAAATACAAATACATATATATTGATAAATGGTCATCATCATCATCATCATCACCGTCACCTTAATTCATTCATTCATCTTCTCATTATCATTTTTTAATAGTAGTGGTAGTTAGAAGAGTTTGATAAGTTTTTGTAACTGATGGAATCTATAGAAATATATATATAAAAATGTCTTTGGATTTTTATGATTTTAAAATATTACCTTTCCTCCTTTGACGCACAGTTTTAACGGTTCGGATGTGTTGCCGGTAGACATGGACGATGAAGAAGAAGTGTTGGAGGAGGAGATTATCTGTAACCAACTAGGCCTGAGAAACTATTGGGATGAGGGATTTCCATGGTTGGAATAAAAAATTTATATAAAATCAAATAATTAGAAATCGTTTTCATTTGCATCATGTCGTTCCCACTGAGCGCTCCTTTCACGATGACCGTAAGCGGTCCGACAATGAGTGGGAAATCCGTGTGGATGGAAAGGTTCATCAACACAATAGATTCGTTAGTAGACGCTAAGTTTGAAAACATAATTTGGTGTTACTCAGAATTTCAATCGATTCCATCTAAATTAAGAGCGAATCCTAAAGTAAAATTTCATCAAGGAGTCCCAGAAATGTCAGAAATTTCAAAAGATTCAAGAGCTCACCGTCTGATTTGTCTCGATGATTTAATGATGGAAATAGATTCGTCTATAGTAAATTTATTTACAAAGGGGGCACATCATTGGAATTTGAGCGTAATCTTTATAACGCAAAATTTGTTTCATCAAGGAAAGGGTCGCAGAGACATTTCGTTAAACTCTCATTACATTGTATGCTTTAAGAATCCTCGCGATCGAAGCCAGATATTTCACCTTGCAAGACAGATCTATCCCGAAAATCCCTTGTTTATTCAAGATGCTTATAGAGATGCGACTTCTAAACCGCACGGTTACTTGTTCATTGACTTAAAACAGGCCACCCCAGATGATTACCGAATAAGAACTAATATATTTCCTGAAGATAAGTTTACTTACGTATACATTCCGAAAAGCAGAAATAAAAGACGGGTGTTTTAAGAAATGATAATCAGTCTTCAATTATGTCTCAAGCGCTGAAGAGCTGCCTTGATATGCTCAAGGCTCTCTGCAAAATGAATTCCGAGCAGAGAGTAGCCATATTGAAAAATTGTGATAAGAAATTGGTTCATGCAATCTGCGAGTGCATTTTAAATGTCTTAAAAGGTAATGTACAACTAAAATCATGTCATAAACGCAGAATAACTCGTTACAAGAAGATCTTGCGGAAAATTATTAAGCGCGGAGGGTGCTGGAAAAAGAAAAGACACATTATTGCTCAGAAAGGTGGTGGTTTTCTTCCTGTAATTATCGGTACAGCTTTGAGTAGTTTGATCGGATCGTTGATCAAATAATGGAGCATGCTAAGAAAATGATTTTGGTCCCGAGCGAGGTTATGGAAAGATTTCCAAATAAACACGATTCGGAACACATTTTACGTATCGATGAAGAAATGAAAAATCTATTACACGCCAAGAGCATACCGGACAACGATAAATGGGACATGTACAGAGAGGCTCTCTTAAAATATTTGAATTTTGCGGATAAACAGAAGAAACCCGCATACTTACCCATCGTGGATATGCCGGGTATGTCTATTTCAGATGAAACCCCCGTTTCTAGAAACTTAGAGCTGAGGAATGAGAGTAAACTCGGAGATGAAATTTTAAATTCTGTTCCTCAAACTTTTAGAAGAAAGGCTCGTCTGCTATACGATAGAATCTTGAGAAGCGGAAAAATAGCATGGGATGATAGAGGGATGGTTACTATTGATGGACGAGCGATTCCGCAATCTAACATTACAGATCTCATCAACGATGTGATTAGACCGCGCAAAAATACTAACCCCGATGGCTGGGAAGCATTTTGTAACGCTTTGAGGGAACTTAACATCCCGCAAGAATATATTGGAAATCAGAAAAGATGGAACTTCATTCATGGTTTAGGATCTGAATGGAAAGAGTCAAAACCTATGCTTAGAGTGCCACCAGAAAAGATTAAGGCTCGATATTCCCCTTATAAAACGAGGAGTTGGGTAAAATATAGATTATAATGAGTATTGGTGAGACTTACCTCGATCCGAGTAATCCAGCAGGCTATTCGGGTGCAGCCCCATTAATAAAAAGTCTCAAGGGGAAGTATACGAGAAAAGAGGTTGAAGGATGGCTAGAAGGTTTGGACGCATACACTCTACATAAACCTGTTCGTCGTAAATTTGCCAGGAATCGATACTTTATAACTAATATAGACGATCTTTGGCAATGCGATCTCATAGATATGCGTAATCTGAAAGACCGTAACGACGGTTATGGGTACCTATTATCTGTGATTGATACTTTTAGTAAATGCGCCTGGGTTATTCCGCTTAAATTAAAAACGGGGGATAACGTTAAATCGGCATTCCAGAAAATATTTAAGAAAAGAAAACCGATCAGCATACAGACCGATAAAGGTGGTGAATTTACCTCACACACAGTGAAAAAGTATTTCAAAGAAAATGGTATCAACTATTACGTGACGCAAAATCCCGATGTAAAGGCTAGTATAGTTGAACGTTTCAACAGAATACTCAAAACTAGAATGTGGCGTTACTTTACAGAAAATAACACACGGCGATACATAGATATTTTACCGAAATTATTACATGGTTACAATCATGCCTACCATTCAAGCATTAAAATGGCACCGGTCGAAGTTACCGAGAAAAATGTCTATCAAGTTTGGAAAAATTTATATGGTAAAGTGAATGATAAAGTTAAAAAACCTAAACTGCGTGTTGGTGACATGGTACGATTATCCAGAATAAAATCAAAGTTTGATAAAGGATACGAAAGCAACTGGACAGAGGAAATATTTAAAATTAGAAGAGTAATAAATAGAAAACCTGTAGTTTATGTTGTTGAAGATCAAAGAGGTGAGGAGATTGAAGGACGGTTTTATGAACCTGAACTACAACGCGTAAGAGTTTCTAAAACGCGCGATTACAAAATAGATAAAATACTTGAGTATAGAGGTAAAGGAATCAGAAGAGAGGCGTTCGTCAAGTGGAAAGGATATCCTGATAGTTTCAACTCTTGGGTTAATATCAAGTATATTAAAAAGTTGAGATGAAGGATCAATTCTATATAACACTGCCGAGCAATAGTAGCATGAATTCATTTCCCGACAATACAACGAGTGGTTTTCGAACACAGTTACCACAGAGAATCGAACTTAATGGTGAATGGGAAGTTGCCGTGGTTGAATTCCAATATCCGTGTTCCCTCCTGACGATAACCAATGGGAACAATGTCATAAGGGTATGGAATAATCAGGGAGGAAGCGATAAGTTTCGCATCAAACCAGGGAATTACGAAAGCGTTTCGTCCGTCTTACACGAGTTAAATAGTATGGATAAAATTTCTTCTCACTTCATTTTTGTTATGGATATAAATAGCCATCACGTTTTTATTAACGCCGGTCGCGATTCCGTAAATCTTATAGAAGGAAAGGCAAAGAAACCATACATGACTTTTTCACCGAAGTTAGCTCTTCAACTCGGATTCGATCCAAAATTACAAATTTCAGTGGGTAGCGTCTCAAACCATCCTGCCAATTTATTCCTGGGATTCCCACATCAAATACTGATATACTGCGACATTATAGAACAACAGTTTATTGGGGATACGTGTGCACCGCTTCTTAGAATGGTTAATATGGACACTAGAAAATATGTTTACGGCTCGCAAAAATTAGTAAATTTCGACTCGCCCCATTACGTTCCTCTAATGCGACGAGAATTTGATAACATAGAGATTGATTTAAGGGACGACACTGGACGGCGAATCCCATTTGAGTTTGGAACGTCAATCGTGAAACTTCATTTCCGGAGATCAAATTAAAAATGGTTAGAGAAAAGTCTGTGGTTCTTCGCGACCCATACTTGCAATATTATGAGAATCAAGCGGGTATGGGTATATCAAGCGTGTATAGGGGTGCTGAATACCAACGAGGACACGGAATTGGAAGTTTTCTCGGCGGTATTTTCAGGGCTGCTTTACCTATCCTTTCGAGAGGAGCCAAAGCTGTCGGTAAGGAGGTTTTACGCACGGGTGTGAACTTGCTGAGCGATGTGGCGCAGAACAAACCTATTCGTGAATCGGTGTTGAGACGAGTAGATGAAGCTGGCGATAATCTCAAAAGAAAGGCTGTTGATTCGATTGACAAATTAATGAAAGGTTCGGGTTATAAGAAACGGCGAATCGTCAACCGTAGTCATTCTTCGGAAGTATCTCAGAGAAGGAGGAAGTCTCAGAGCGGAAAGAAAAAAGGAAAAAAGGGAGTCAAAAGATCGGCTAAAATCGGTAAAAATAGGAAGAGTATCAAACGAAAAGTGCTTCGACGCCCAGTGAAACGCGAGTTAGATATATTTGATTAAAATGTCGTTCTTACATTCCCACTCGTGCGAATGTGCAAAGTCTGAATTGGATCTATTCGCGATCCCTCCCACTCAAACTAGCATTCGTAATTCCCAATGGGTTCATTACAAACCTCTTTCTTCGATAAATGACGATTCACCCTTAGAGTTTGTTGTCAGCGGCGCAGGGGATGAATACATCGATCTCGGACATACGTTAATTCATCTAGTCGCAAAAATTGTAAAAACTGACGGTACTGACACCGAAGAGGCACACCATGTTGGACCCGTCAATAACTTTTTACATTCTCTCTTTTCTCAAGTGGATGTTTATTTAAATCAAAAATTGATTTCGCCGCCTAGCAACACTTACGCCTACAGATCCTACATCGAAAACTTACTTTCATACGGTCCCGCGGCGAAAAAATCTCATTTAACAATGTCGCTATGGTATGATGATGCTGCGGGATTGATGGATAATCTGGACGATAATAATTCAGGGATTGCGAAAAGAAGAGCTTTTACAAAGTTGAGCAAACCTTTTGACATGATTGGATGTATTCATTCGGACATATTCAATCAGGACAAGTTTTTATTGAATGGCGTTGAACTCCGTATTAAAATGATTCGCTCGAGGGATGCGTTCTGTCTCATGTCTGAAACGCCATATGCAAAAGTAAAAATAGTGGACGCAACTCTGCTGGTGAGGAGGGTCTGTATTAACCCAAGCGTTCTCATTGCACACAGTAAGGCTCTCGAGAAATCAACCGCAAAATACCCGTTGACGAGAGTAGAAGTTAAAGTCCTTACAATCTCTTCGGGGATACAAAGTAAGGTTATAGACAATATTTTCATTGGCCAGCTGCCTAAACGCTGTATCATAGGGTTCGTAACGAATACCGCCTTTAATGGTGACGTAACGAAAAATCCATTTAATTTCCAACATTTCTCGATGACACATTTGTCTCTCTACATCGATGGTCAGCAGATACCCTCTAAACCTCTTCAAACGGATTTCACGAATGATAAGTTACATGTCGCGGCATACCATACATTGTTCAGCGGTACTGGCATCCATTTTCTCAATGAAGGAAATAATATTTCCAGAGAAGCGTATCCTAACGGGTATTGTCTCACAGCTTTCGATCTGACTCCAGATTTATCGTCTAACTCACATTCTCATTGGAATCTCGTGAGGCAGGGAAGTCTTCGACTCGATGTTCGGTTTGCACAACCGCTACCTGAAACTTTGACCTGCGTCATCTATGCGGAATTCGATAACATAATCGAAATCGACCGTTATCGAAATATTCTGGTCGATTTTGGTGGATAAATAGGATGACCGCCTCTACTGCCATCAGTTTACAAACGGCCCCTGTGGTGTTAACATGGATAATATCTTTATAGACTTTCAAGCCTGCGTAGATGATGCTGGGAAATTTGTTATAAAAGAAGTGGCACTACTCGACTACGAAAATAATATACAGCAGCACTGGTTAGTGAAAGCGCCTTTTACAAGCGAATATTTAGGCATGAAAGCCAGAAAGCAAAACGTCTGGTTAGAAACACACCATCATGGTATAAATTGGGATGATGGGGATATATCATTCCAAGTTCTGATCAGGACGCTGTGTAATATCTGCCATAGTTATAAGAACATTTATGCAAAAGGATTGGAAAAGGTAAAATTCTTATCCAAACTATTGGGTGTACCTGTTGTCGATCTGGAACCGGCTGGGTGCCCATCAATAAGGAAGTTGAACTTTGAGGCTCCTAGTTGTTTCCATAAAAATCATAAGTTATCAAACAACCCATTCTCTTGTGCCCTCTCAAACGTTCATCGGATAGGTTACTGGTTTAACGAGTGTGACATTTAGTGCAACATGAATTCAATACAGCTAAGGACAGCGTTGAGAAAGTGTGAAGCGTTTCAGGACATTAACACAGGTGTTTATGCTGCGGATACTCTCCCGATATATGCTGAGCGACCGTGTGCATACATTGCAAACACACACCCAAAAAATAAACCTGGCGAGCATTGGGTGGCGTTCTTCATCGGTGATAACGGTATATGTGAATACTTTGATAGTTTCGGAAAACCGCCTATCATCAAACATCACCAAATGTTTGTCAAGAGAAATTCCAAAGTATGTGTGTACAATAGTTATCAGTTACAAAACCCTTCATCAAGTGTATGTGGTCAATATTGTTTGGTGTTTCTTTATTTGAAGTGTATCAATGAAACTTCTATCATGAAATATTTCACCTATGATAGCATCAAGAATGATGCTTTTGTAAAATGTTTTGCAAATAAAATAATAAGTACTCACAATACTCCATGCATAGATTTTGGATGTATCTTTCAATCCTGTATACAACGAAAAATTCTGTGAATAAAATGTAATGCATCTAAAATGGTCATTTAATAAACTGAATGCAAAGCGAAGCATGTCTTTAATTTCTAATCATTTCACCACTGTTACCTGGGATCGAAACCCGTGACGACAGGAGAGATACCTCAGAACGTTGAGAAAATTTACAAGTGCTGACTATGAAGTTCGGGGTTCGAGTCCTCTGCAGCCGGTTTGAAACCACAGCGTCATCAGTACTTATGCCTTATTTCACCGCCTTTTGCTCAACGCTGTGATGGCCGCGTGATTTTGGCACATGGCACATTTGGCCGAGTCGGAACGTGAGGTGATTCAAACCCTGCTTGGAGAAAATATTTTTCCGGAATATAAAGTAAAATTTAAATGCTTGTGACGTCGAAGGAGTGGGGGGAGCTCTTTCCGGACTTAGCTTCTCCGCCTTGGGAAGCTGCTGTGACGTATGCAAGCGGTTGAGTTGGGATACTCTGTACTGGAGGGTGGGGGAGCATCCGTTTCGGGAGTCCTGGGTTCGATGGTGCGACGTGTTGGGTTGGAGGGGTGATAGGGTTGGGATACCCTGTACAGGGGTGGGGGGGGGGCATCCGTATCAGGAGTCCTGGGTTCGATGTTGTGACGTAGGTGGGTGTTGGGTTGGGTGTGGGTGGCCGGGTTGGGTTTGTGGGATACTCTGAGATGGCGCCAGGCGGGGGCAGGGGTGGGGGTATGTTTGTCTCGCTGAGGTATCCCCATTACTACTTATGTGTTATAGATGATAACTTGAGAAATTGATCATTCCACTGTTTTATGTAGATAAAGAAGTTATAATGTTTTAATTTTTATCGCTTATGTATTCAACTCTCTCTTCAATTCACCTGCATAATACTATTGTGAGGAAAAACTTGAATATCTCATTTCCCTATTAACAACACATGATAACCTTACGATACCCAGAAGAAAACTTTTTCAAAATATACTAATATTTCCTTCTTCTATCTAGCAGTGTGTTTTCTACCGCCATCTCCCTCTATTTTCTTTCTATCCATTCCGTGAATAATTTTCGCAACTTAAGCCTTATACCGTTTAGCCTATAAATGTGGCAACATTCGAAGAAATTCGCTCCAAAAGAAAAACAGAAACAGGTGGAAATGTTGTCACATTTTATTCCTCAAATCTAAACGAGTGGATTCTATATGATAGCATCCCCCTCAACACGGGAAACAACTTCGTTAAGGGGATGTTTAATTTCCATCCGACATTCGATCCTCCCTTGGGGTAGCCATATAGGATGCTTCCTCTGCAGATTCCACCCCTTCCGTCAACGTCATCCTCACCCCCCGACTGCACAATCTCCGACCCTTCAGGTATTCTCTCTCCTCGGCGGTGGCGACGGATCGTCCTCAATCCATTCCTCCGCATGCGTAACTCCGAGGCGCGTGAGTTAAGTAAGTGCAGCGTTCCTTTTATTGGATTCCAATGACGGAACGCGAGTGTCGGAGATAATGGAACTGCAGAGAGAAGCGTCGAGAGTGTTGGAGAGGCAAATGCCGCGCGAGGTCGCAAGAGCGGTTCTCTAACTCCGTTATCTGTTGGATATAAGAGCAGCGACTTCCAATCGATATATAATAAAAGTATGGAATCATGGGTTTTTTTACTGCCGCCGTTTATTCTAGCCAAGGGTGAAGAGAAAAGCCCCGAAAATCTATAGGAGGATTTTATGACGTGGATTGTGCTAAAGTAAAATGTGAAAGGAAGAGTTAAAGCTGAAAAGTACCAAATCGGGAAAATTTAAATTAACAATTTTTTAATATTTATTTAAAATATCCAAAAATGAAAAAATCAATACAATGAAAAATGAAATTTCACTGAAATATTGCAGAATTTTAAATATATTGATCTAAGAATGAAAATTAGCTAATTAGTGAATATTAGGTCAATTAATGTTTGTAGAATCTTCAAAAACTGATTGATTATGATTCGTATAATAATAATATGAATAAGTTTTGTTGTGTTTACATTTTTTATGAAATATTTATATAAATCGTGTTTATATTTGAAGTTATTATTTTTATTAAATAATGTAGATTTTTTAACATTTTATTATCATTTTAAATTTTAATTCATTTATCCAACGAAACCGACACTATCAAATAACTTCTGGTAACCTCCTTGATAGCTGTAGTCTTTTCAGAATCATAATATGACTTGTATTAAATATATTAAATGAATCACCCTTCCTATTTTGCATTATATTTACGTCAATTATTCTATATTTTCTGTGTTTACTTTTCAGATAATCGTTTTAATTATACTTGAGCTATCGGTAAGGTTCAAGTTTTCTTCTCTTCTTCCTCCGTATTTTTTACCCTTTCCGAAATTCCAAGTGAGGAAAGCGTTTATCTTTGCTAAAATCGATTCCGATTTCGACTACTGGTGGGGAACCACAGGTTCTACTATAAGTGCCCTCAGTACCTTCTTTTAAAGTGCTCATACTAACTCCGGTCTGTTTTTATGCAAAGTATCATCAAGTTCTTTTGGTTTCTTTACCTCCGCTACTAATTATTATTTTCTTTCTAAACATTCAAAAACAATGGGTTATATTTACGGAGTATTAATTTCAATGTTACTCAAAATAGAGAATATATATCCTAAGGATATAAATTACTGAACTAAATTCAACTTGTGATGAATATATAGCTCTCATTTTATACATCTGATTCTTATAAATAATCCATAATAAGATGAATCTCTCATAAGTTCTCCAAATTTAAAAATCTATCCATAGAAATTGAAGCTATAAGCATTAACGGAACGCCTTCAAGATAGTTCTTTCAGATAAAATTTTGATGAACTTAATGCAATATAAAAATACACCTGAACCCACACCAAAGAATCTTCCTCGTACGTTCACGTGGTTCACATTTATGCTCAAGATCCTCCATAAGTTTTCCCTTTTCTCTCCCTACTCAGATTAACATCTTGATGTGGATGAAGGACTATCAGAACTTCTTTCTGATAATTTCTTCTATTATATCCCCTATATAGCTTTGATTTATAGCTTCCATACAAAATATTGATTTGAATAGTATTTATTAATTTGGTTACCAAAGCAATGTGTTGTTTTTTTACATTGTTAACTTAGAAATCAGAAAGAGAAATGTTCCATATTTTCAAGAAAAAGCCTGAACATAAATATTATTATTCTGTTATATAAGATTTAAAATCAATTTTTAAACTGTTTCTGCTTGCAGCCTGTGCTTAAATACTCTGGTTCTAGGATGGGGAAATGGATTGTGTACGGCTACAGGATTAGTCTTCTACAGATGCAGGTACAAGGAGAAACAGATTAAACAGGGAGGGATGATTGAATTATCGCGCCTCGTATTCTTCCATCTTTTTTCGTGGGTTATTTTTGAAAGTCTCCTTTGTTGTCGTGTGTAAACCAGCAAGTGATTCAGGAGCCCGACGACTGATGCGATGAGTTGTGAGATGATTTGAGAGAGACGTCACAAAAAGCAGATCGATTTGGACGCCTGTGTGCGTCGAGTCGAAGGACGCTTCTACGTCAGCAATGGAGGGAGAGTAGGGTAATTAGAGTTGGAGCGTTAACTAGGCGAAGTGGCCAGGACAGACAAGAGGCGATTAGTTTTTCTGAATGGTGCGAAGGGAGTTATCTGGAACGGTTATCCCATCGCAATTGGCCGTGAAAATTCTGCAGTTCTTTTTCTAGCGAAATTTTTCTTCAAGTGTAGGGAAAGAAGAAAAACGGAATGAGAGTCCGGAACGATACTGCGTCTGCACTATAAAAGATTTCCCAAAGTCATTGGTTGGATAGCTCGGCTATATTTGAGGGTTATGTATGGCAGTAGTTTTATCTTCTTCCGGATACGGACTCATCTGCAGCAAATATCTTAAGTGAAAGTTTGTTTGAGAAGCTAAAAACTTTTCTTAAAACCTAAATAAATGTATAACAAAAAACATAATAACTTAGGAAAAAGGTATGCACTAATAATTTTTATAATAATATCTTCAGAAATTTCTAAATAATTTGAAAACATTATGCGAACTGCAATCTCAATCGTGTTCAGTTGTCGAATGAAAAAATTGAGCATATATGTAATTGTTACTTTTGATTCTGATGTTTCTCAAAATTTTTAGTTTGGATAATTGGCAATAAATTTAAGTTATAATTAATTAAATTATAATTTTATATATAATTAGCGGAGTGTCCGTCATTCTGTCTGTCCGTCCCCCCTTTTATTTTGGAAACTATTTGTCGTAGAGCTATGGGACAAACTGCATTGTATTTCTGATATGCTGAAAGCCCCACGAAAACTATTTTCTCTTATGAAGAGGGAACTCTTTATGAAGGATAGGGTTCGAGCCCAGGACTCCATAATACGTTCCCATAAGGAATGCACGTAAAGTTCGTTTTTGTACCCTGAAAGCTTTGTTACTTTTACAGAATTAAATTGGAAACAATGCTCCCACGACGTCAAGAAAAGTACCAAACGAAGGTAAATTATATGAATCCCATTATTATCGTAAAATCATCAGGGCATGTTTTTGAATTTCAAAATTCTGTCATCGGTCGGGCAGCACGACCCACCAAACATAACAAAAGGAATAAAATTTCCTTTTCTTTTCTTTGTTTTCACTTTCTTTTCTTTCCTGGTTGTGCCGGATCCTTCGCTCACCCGAACGCGACAACGCCAGTGTGGCATAACAAAAACTAGTAGGGGAGGTCGGTACGTGATTCAGCAATGGCCGTTTCTTCAGGACGCAACTATGCTTCCGCGCTAAGAAATGTTGCAAATAGACGACTTCCGTCTAATCGCTTTGTAAGTTGGATCATTTTGCCCAAAGATCCTTCATAAAATTATGTTAAAATCGAGCGGACGATGATGCGGCAGATGTAGCGACATCTTGCGCACCCTTGAGAATACTGGTTATAGTTTCAAATCTTCCGCCAAAATTTGAATATTACGGGAAAGTTGAAGTGTCAGAGAGTGTGCAGGGAGGAAGATGCTGACCTTTTCAAAGGGAAGCGCGTATTTGCGAGACAATAACTATGAAATTACATATCCCTAGCAAGCAAATTTTGTCTCATATCAATTTCGTTTATCAAAAGTTCGTTTTTGCACCCTGCAGGCTTTGTTACTTTTACAAAATTAAATTAAATGAAGAATATTATTATTATCGTAAAATATAATTTTCGAATCTAAATTACGAGAAATATGACAAAATAAACGAAAATTTTGTAAAATTTCGCCGTAGCAAACAACCAGTCCCCTGACGACCGAGGTGATTATTGAATACGATACATTTATTTTCCTATAAGAATACAGATTTTAAGTCCATACCGATATAATGGCAGAAACTGATGTCAGAGTTTATGAAGAGGAGGCAATTAACTGAGATTTCAGCGAATGTAAACCATGATATTTAAATAGCAGGATCAAAATCACAGCCATTTTGGAGTTTTTCATATCATCAATAATATTAATGCATACTAATAAAATCCTAGAGTATTTATGGTTATTTATAAGCATTTACTGTCCAAACATTAAGAATATCGTTCCTGGTTAATTTCCATAGAACGAAAGCTTAAATACATACTCAATTACAAACAATTAAGACACCTAAAGGATCGGAGGGTCTTGAACCCCTAAATTTGCTTATTAAGTCTTTGGAGAGGATAATTTCACTTTTAAACAAATGGCATTACTAATTTAATCCTACATCTATTTTCCCCGTTGAAAATCATTGGACAGTTCAGCTAGTTTTATGTTATTTCTAAATTATGAATCAAACTAAATTAACCGGGAAATTTTTAAGCAATTTATTGATGTAAATTAGTGTTATTATAGTTTAATTAAATATAATTTACCATAACATATATTATTACTATTATTATGTAAATAAAATTGTAAATGTATTAATTATAAATATTTATACCATGTACAAAGCAGAACCATGCATAAAACGTGAGTCTACCCCTTTTAAAACAATACTATGTGGAAAGCTTATAGATAACGCGGAAGCTGTATGAAAGGAGTTAATAAATCTCAGTTTGCTAAGTCTAAGTCATGGTGAACAAGGCAAGAAAACAGAGGGGGACTAGAAATTATGGAAAACAGGGAAACAAAGATATATGTCCTTGTAGCAATGGAACAACACTGAGTAAACGAGAGTAAGAAAATGTGGAAACAAAAGCATTGAGAAAGAAGAGGAAGAATATAAAGGTGTTGGAAAAGAAGAAGAAAAGAGAGATCTGTGGTGAAACGTGCATAAGATGCATAGCTGTTTTGTTACGTAACATATCTTGAGGTACAGAGTGAGGAAACGCATCTTTCTGTCTTCGTTCTTATGAATTCCTTAATGGTGGATCAGGTAAGCTCTTATTTCACCCCTGAATTTATATGCTTAAATTCTTCATTGGTGATCCCCTATATTAATTTTTACGATTAAAGAGTAAATAACGTTGGAGAAACGACTGAATCCCATCAAATATAGTCAGACCAATCTCAGCGATATTTTCATAGTGTATTATATTCATAACAAGATGCAGGTATAAAGAAACTTAAGTGATTTATGAATCTATTTTTAGAGTTGACATAGAATTAGTAATCCTATGTCAACGTTCCAAATGATGGTGACGTACGATATTATCACAAGCCTAAGATACAGAACTGAAGAATGAAATAAAATTAAGTCAAAGAATCAGTGGTGACATACTATACGAATGTAATCAATCGTTTTTGGCCGTACTTCGTGGAAAGCCATTTCATTGAATGAAATAAAGAATAACTTGGTAATTTCCACAAAATATTTTTCAGGACGACCAGTTTCGGCTGAAATATATTCTGTAATCTAATTAATTGTTTGTTTAACGCTGCTAAACCAGTTATATTACATTGCTATCGGTTACGGTGGATGGTTATCAGCTAAATTGTATTTTTTTTTTTCAGTTACATCAACCTAACATCAAAATCAGGAGTCCAACTACTACTCCACAAGCTGACCACCTTAACAATGCTTAAAATAAACACAAAGACCTTAAATTTCAAATAATTTCACAGTGAAGAGCTAATCTAGAAGGTCCATAAGGAAAATCATCACACAATACACAGTTGTTCACTTGAGCGATTGCCAGAAAATCCCACGTTCATGGATAAATAATATCCTTTGAAATTACGCAAGATATTTATAGAACAATCTTTGAAAAGAGAGAAAGAATAAAGAATTATTTGTGGAGGATAAGAGGAGAGGGGAAAAATAAAAGTAAGCTAAAAAGACCTAACGAAGAAAAATGTGACACATGAGAAAGAGCCAGAAATAAAAAGGTGAGAGAAATAGGTCCTGCCGGAAATGAGGCTGGAGGAAGATAAAGAAATGCAAAGAATGGTAAAAAGTGACGACAAAGAAAAATTCAATGACTGTTACTGATCGAGAAAATCATGAAACTTACAAATATAGCTATGGTCAGTAAAACCCGTTGCGGTCGATAGACCGAAATTTATTTACTTACGCTTCCCAATTTGTATCAGTGAAAAATTTCTTAGATGTTGAGTGAAAAATTAATGGAATTAGGTAAAAGGGATGAAGCTCTTTTTTTACGGAAAGTAGACAATGCTTATAAAATATAGCGAGAAGGCAACCAGTATTGCAAAAAAAATAGTACACAGAATCTCTGTATGCCTACAGTGGCAACTAAAGCATACTAAAGAGGACTCCCTTTCCATTTTTAATTTATCAAGCACGTATTTAAAAATAAAGACTGTAAAATCCTTTCCTTTTCTAATCTAAAGAAATAAAAAGTTGTAATGTCCCGGTCGTATCGCTGTCCCGCTTACAACGCGATATCCACTCGGCTTCCTAAAACTAACCGATTTTTCCTGTACGTAAAATTTAATTGCACATACTTATATTCTACTAATCTAATATTACTATCTAATCGACTGAAATTTGTAAAGGTGCGCCATTAAATAAGTTTAGGAATATTTTCTATAACTTTTGGGAAATCAAATTCAGATCATAGAAATATTTAAGATTTTTTCAGCATGGTAGAAAATCTATAGATAAATTGTCTATTGGGAATCGAACTAAAATAAGAAAAAACCGATAAAAAAATCTATATAAATGCACAGTATTTTTATAATAGTGCTTCCATTTGTATTTAAATTCAAATAAACAATTTAGATTATAGTATTATGATTATAGCCATAGTTTTATAAAATCCCATTTAATTTCTTTACTTCTCGAATAGCTGTATCATTGCTGAAGTCATTTACTTCGATTACTTGCCTTAAATGAAAAATTAATTTCATTGGACTTTTAGAAAGAATATGATTATAATTGCTTTTTAAAATTTAACTGCTGTTTAACTGATATGCTTATATATTTTCATTTCAGATAGTGAAACATGTCGCTTTCACCATTATTTAGCAGCTGAGAGAGTAAATATTTTGAAATATGGTATGTATATAGATGAAATACAGCGAGCTAACTATGGATGAAATATAGAGGTAAACAGATATTATAGACATTTAAAAAAATGAAGTATTTTGTCATACTAAGTTTATAAAAAGATTCAATCGTAACAACTTCTCATAAAATTCTATAATTGACGCGATAAAAATTAATAAATATTACCTAAAACTTACAACACGAACTAATTTTGATTAAAATTAATTTTTATTCTGTTCCGAAACGAAATGTAAACATTTTTTCATTAATCTAAAAAAGTAAGCTCATTAATCTAAAAAAGTTCTTCAATCACATAATTCAATAATAATATTCACTAATGGAAAGCGGAAACACGTTTGAAGTTATTTCTTAATTAGAAATTTTTGAGAAATGAGTAATGTTTGAAAAGAAAATTAAATCTGTTAGTTAAAACATACGGAAGAGAAAAGGGATCTGACAAAGAAGACTAGTAGAGTCACAAAGAACAGGGCAGATGGCCCTAATATTTATGAGTTGGGTTTTTTAGGATTCGTTAGAGAAGGATACCGCAAAGTCATGTAGAGGCAGAATTGGAAGGGCGCTTTGTGGATAGGAGAACACAAAACGGAAGAGATAACTGACGTCATTGGAGACGAAAAAATGAATAATGGTCAAAGGGAATGCGAGAATACAGCAGATGTCAGCAGGGGCGCAAGCGTAGATGCAGGAAGAGAGAGGAAAAAAGACCGCTTAAAGTATTAGTGTCATTTTGGAGGGAACTCGAGAGCATAGAAAAAACGGAAAGAATGCATTCGGATGGAGTAACAGGTCTAAATTAAAATTTTTGACGTCACCCATAGCATGATATGATTGTTTTTTGTCTTGCGCTTCAGTTTGTGAGAAGAATAGATTATAATCACTACAGCATCACGGATAATTTTACTGCTATGTTACGGTTTATTATGATTACCTTTTAATGAGAAACTTTACGAAGATGATTTTTTCCTTATATTCTCAGGGTTGACTCAAATGAATACACAGTAAGTATAGATGGTATGAGCAGATTAGTTTTGCATTTTCAAGCGAGAGATATCTTGAGATGTTGCTTTATGATAAGAAAATATGAACGAACGTTAACAACTTATAAATCGTAAATGAATCTATAGTTCCAGAACATACAATTTCTTCGAGTATGTATATAAGCTTGTGTAAGTATATAATTTTGAAATACTCTAACTTGGACTATATAGCGTTCTTAGTATTAGAATTTAAAATAAATCTCTACATGCATTGTAAAGGAGATAAATTAGCCGCAAAACAAATAAACTGGTTCACTAAAGGAAAGACGGATAAATGAGATTCGATAAGCAATAAATGAAGCACTAGATGATGAATAACGATATTGTTAGAGTAGCTCTTTGAGTGTTAAAAGATAGTTCATTCACAGCTATAAATGAAATAAGAAATACTGTTAGAGTTTACGAATGGTTCTGTGTTACAAATTCTACAAATGCAATAAATAAATTTCTATCGGTGCGAGTCTTCGTATTTCGACTTTCTGTAAACGTAAGATTTTTATTCCTAATAGATACAAATCCTACTTTTCCACACAGAAATAAGATGACGATATGTTAAAAAACATTCCGCATACTATCAATTTATCCTCACAGCCATTGGGCCAATATTTTCAAAGTTGTGAAGATGCAAGAAGAGCAAAGATGAAAGTCACATAAAAGCTTTAAACTCTTGCTTCACCACGTACGAAAAATAATATAGAGCTTCTGAATTCCATTTCGCCTCCACACATCTCTCGAAAATACCCGACCTCTCTCTTTCTCTGGATCGTCCTCACACTTTTGAATGCGCAAACAAAAATCGCAAGCGTTCTCGCTTATTTCAGGGTCTTGTAAAATGTTTGTGGAACCCAGTAGACCAATAAAGTGCCATCACAGAGCAGGAAAGGAAATTAGGATGAAAAGAAGGGAGAGAAAGAAGATTTGGGACTAGTAGTATACGTCATTCTGTAATCTTCCCGACACCATTGACATAAGCTTACTACATAATGTAAATAAAATAATGATATCCATAACATTCACGTTCACCATGACATTATTGACGTAAATAAATAATGATAAATTAATGAGTCAATAATATTCATACTTCAATGAAGGAGAAAGTTGAAAGGGACAAGCCACGTAGAATGTAAGTAGGCTTCCTTTGTTTATTTTGCTTTTTTATATCGTTTTATTGTAGATATACTGTGTGTAAATTTACAATTGACAATAAGAGTAACCACTGTAAGGATAAACTTATTAATATTTATCATTTAATTTTATAAGTTATTACTATATCAATGATTTCCTTGGTTCTGTTTCTTTTTTTAAGGACATTCCAAGGCGAAGTTATTTTTAAAGTTTCATTTTATGATTATGAATAAGATATCCATTTTCAATGAAGACGGGAACTGAATCAGACTTTATAATGAACACTTAGATCACATTAATCAGACTTATTTAGAAGAGCGAGGATGACAATTTATCTTTAATGAATGAGCTAATCTTCGAACATCTTTGATCAAAGATTGAATGTAGTCAAAGTGAATAAATCTACTTCATCAGCTTCCTTAGATACTTGAGAAATGGTTCTATTTTATTTAGCAGTTGAAGTCAATACGGAACTGGCCTCGAAGATTGATATGAGAATTAAAAAAAACAAAAGAATCAAGACTACCGTGTGTTTACGTTAAGATAGAGATAAAGATGAGAATAGAAGAACATTACGGACGAAAAGAAATTTATTTTCTGGGTCGCGGAATAAAAGTAAGATGAATAACGGAACTTATATATAACGGACAACAAAAGAGAAACGGAAAGAGAAGCCATGGGAAGAAGAAAGTGAAATCAAGAGGGAAATACGGATAAAGATAGGGATTGAATATAGAAGAGGAACTCGCCAAAAAGCACCGCGGTGAACGAAGACTTTCAGCTTCTGCTTCGTTTCCAGAGACTATTTTAAATGCTTTCTCGAGCACTTGGCATCACTAGGAATTCGGTGCCTCGTCACGAAGGCTCAAAAGATTAAAATCTACGGAAAATGGAAACCCGTGGCCTCCGCTGAGGTTCTCCGAGGTTTTCATCGAAATTGTGAGTTTCAGGTAGAAATAAAATTTTAAATCGCAGTTAATTACCACACATCAATTAGTTAATTTTTTATTATATATATTTGCATATTATTTATAATTATATTCATTATATATTTATATATTATTTATAAGTCTATTTTTTCTCTACAGGTAACTAGGCTAAAAGGACTCTAAAAAAATCCAAGAATTTACTCCGATACTCCCCTCACTCTTTCAGTGTTACCCACATATACGGCGGATCCAAACGACTGTTTCCAAGGTTTCGATATATAAAGTAAACAAGAGGCGGATCCAGTTGACTGTTTCCAAGGTTTTGATTATTTTAGCAAACAAAAAATCATTAAGATGAAAATCATATGATGATGAAAATATTTACTTATGAAATCTATCTAGTGATAAGTATACAGAAATTGAGATTTAATTGCAATTTATAAATAAAAAACCGCAGTAGAAAATGCTGATTTCAACTAGGAAGGAAGTACACTCGGTTTTTTACAATTTGTGATAGTAAAAGCAAAATTTTGCCAATAATTTTCGATGAAAATACATGTACCGATTTCTCTCATCTCGAAGATGTGAGAAATCAGTTTTCTCAAAGGTTGTGCAATAAAATAATTAAATATTGCAAAGAAGTTTTTCCGAAAAATCTTGTTTTCTACCTTTTACGGTGACAAATTCCCATTTATTTTAATACGAAGTAGGTATTACAGAAATCATACAAAATATAAAGGTTATCCATAATTTCGAATAGGTTTACCTAGCAATTGTTCAGCGTCAACCTAATCTCTAATTTACAAAATAATGTTTCATAAAGTAGTAAAGCTAATGATCTTACATTTATTTGGAATATAAAACTTGTAATAATCTTTTCTTTCGTTATATTATCCATCATATAAATTTATCAGATAATTCGCATTTCCATCCTCTTTTGGTTATTTTTCGACGGTAAAAGCATTTTGTCCGCGATTTCCTGTTATAATACATCACAATTTTATTGACTTCACAAAACTCGAATCTTCATCATCTAATTCTCAATATATTTAGCTTTTAATAAATGCACTTCATATAAAATCTTTATGTGATTTTTTTATAATTTAATCTTTAATCGCTAGATGAAGGATGGAACTTTTCGCAAATTTGATCGATGAATTAATTTATAAGTTTCCCATAAATAATATATCGTTTTTTCCACCTCCATATATTCTCAGAGAATGGTTATAAAATCGTAATCATCGTCACAGTAAATGTTCACTTACTCCCTCATACACGTGATCGATCGTGATGTAAATGCTCACCATTGGCAAGAGCAAACCATCCCTTGGGTTCTCTTGCCAGCAATTGAGCTAAGATAGAAAAAAAACGGCGCCAAGTTAATTATTTATGCACTAGTTTTAAATCTAGGTCGCGTATGTCCTACCTACTTACCGTCTTGCGAAGATAGAGGGCAATAGCCCGTGAGAAAAAAGAGAACTGCATATTTTAGATCGACAGTTAGAGATTACAGACAATGTAGATTAAGAGATTACAGAAGAGCGAAGAAAGTGCTTTAAAGACCGAAAGCGAGGACGAAAGGATGGATATGAACGAATACATGGAAAGAAGAACGAAGATGATAGAAAGAATAAAAGAGATAAGCGTAAGGTTGACTTCTGGATTGGAATATGAATCTTATAATCTTTCTCAGTTTTTTCCCTAACGTATCGTCCAGAGAAAAATTTCTCAAGTTTCTTGAATTTAACTTTGAACTGAAAGTGAGATTTCAGAGTATTGGATCATAAATGTATATTTTTCAAAGACGTTCAGTTCATAAACATCTGCAACGGCAACAAAATAATAAGAATATTGTATTTCTTTTACTCTCCTATTAAGACATAACATAATTATGTAAGTAATGGTACAAAGGATATTTTGTTGATATGGTTTCAGATTTGACTGTCAGATAATCATAAAATTATATACAAGTTTCAATAACGATTATGACACGGAATATCAAAAATATGGTTTTCTTTGGTATCACAATTGACTATTCTTACCATTTCTTTGATATAAAACTGTTAGTTGACTACTATTACCGATATTTCTGTGCCTGTCGTTATTATTGTTGAGATCACTCATTAATTATATTTGAAAGTTAGATTTTTGCTCATTCCTTCTTTAAAACCTTCAATAAGTTCATTGTTGGGAAGTTAATATATTCTTTCATAGGAGTTCACGTAATTTTATTAGGCGAATTTTAAGAATTTAAAATTCACAGAATTCCAATATTTTATATTTCGAACCCTTTTGTATCCAATAAATTCTTACACTAGAAATAGTGTCAACAGCCGTTAGACTTAATTCCATATAATTTCTTTGTATTTTTTCCAAAAAAATACTCAGTATCGACGACGGTTTTTAAGAAGTTAATAATTGAGCAAAATTTGAAAGGCTTTTGATTTTATCGTCACTCCTTGCAGAACGAGGTTTTAATTTTCTTCATTTAATAAAAGAAGATATCAAGAAGCAGATAAACTTCATGGTAACTTTTTTAAAAGAAGAGAAGATAATAAATAAATATATCAATATCGACATCGATATTTTTCTTCCTATTTCGATATCACACGACCATTATTTCTTATTAAATCATTCTGCAAATGAAATCAATTAATATATGAAAATGAGACTCTTAAAGTGTGAAAACTGGCTAATAATCTACAATATTTTAACGTTAAAAAAGAGCACAGTTAAGAAACCCATGAGGAAGGAAACTGTGCGTTTTATAAAATTTTTCTATAAAACCATATCAAAACCACATTGAAAGTATGGGTTTATCTTTAATATATTGTAGGGCAGGATTGTAAGCCATTATAATATTCCCTCTCAAATAAAAAGACCCAAGTATCGCATTGAAAATCTCTTTCTTACAGGCATGATAAGCTTCTAAGAGATAGTAAATTTATATCTCACGGGAGACTGCCCTTAAGCAATGTAGAAATCGAGCGCAATTTCGAGTTTCACTGATTTTTCAACCAAAACATTCGTGAGGAAACTGAATTGTATGTAGCTCAACATCTGGGCAAATAAATCCCCGTCTGCTTCTAAATGTAATCCGATTAACGGGATAAAATTATCCCGGCAGTGTTTTCCTTTGGAGAAAAAAAGAGTCCGTCCATAGGGTGCTTTCTCCTTGAAAAATTGCGCGGATCAGAGGAAGGAAGGTGAAGGACTATAACTGTGGAGAAAGCGGCGAATGAAATACTGCAAGGAGGAGGAGAGGATTGGGATGGAGAGTTGATGGAATTAAACCAGGGGTAGGGAAAGAATGAAAATACATCTCAACGCGTTGCAGTGAGATTAGCTGCACCAGCGTCATTCTCGTGAATCTTCACTCCCCTAATGAGCTACTCAATTTAACATTAACTAGCTGAAATATTTGTCTTATGGTACCGAATGGAAAATTTAGCTTTCATTTACGTCTGTCTAGGTCTATTTTATGTTTGTGATAATGTGTAAACTACTACGATGTGAATGACACTGAATAATGGCATTCATTTTGGGTTTCCCTATCTAAAGCTGTGAAACGTTATATTCATTAGGACAGGCAAACTCCCTCACTCATAATTTAGTCTGAATAGATTTATTTCACCTGAAAAACTAATGGTAGATAACGGTTGACGAATGAGATTCAATCCGGCCGCCTGGCTGTAACTATGCAGGCAGACAGCTGAAATACTCGGCGTCTGTAAATTAATGCACGATTTTCGTGGAAGAAGCGAAACAGAAAAAAATCCACCGTAGCTGTGACATAGCAGTTCCGATGTAGCAGTTTTTCTCTTAAATTCCGTAATCAATGAGTCAAAGAAACGAACCATACCCCTTACATCGCTTACTTAATGAACGGTAATCTGATTTTAAATAAATTTATACATATCCTTTCTAATTTCACATATTTTCCGAAAATTCTTCATACTAAATTTTGATTGAAATATTATTTCACTGTTACTATAATATTTTAATCCGCAGGTAACAAACCGGGCGAAATACATCTGCATTACAATTCAACGGTCGAATTTTGGGCGAAAATTGTTTATTGTTTTATGGGACTTTGTCGGTATATTTTTAAAGGATTTTTCGATTCAAGAAATAAATGTTTTTTTGTGTATGATTATACAAATGTATGCCTCAACACACTGATATATATATATATATATATATATATATATATATATATATATATATATATATATATATTTTTACTCCACGTTTCTTCATTACATCAACTTCAGCGGACATTAAAAAAATTATTTTCCGAAAAATATATCTTAAGATGCCTTTGATTAGAACGCCTAGACATCTGTATTATTATGACTATAATTATTCATTTTCCAAATCTAGCAGCTTAAATCCACAGATTTGCGAGTAACTTTGTAATATTCCTAGACAGGAAAAATAAATCTGGATTTTTTTTAGTTTCTATGTGAAAAATTTACCTGTGTTACTTCTCTAACAGTGGCATTCAAAATTAAATTTCAATTAGATATAGCCTTGTTTAGAGAGTAAGGACTTTTTATCGGAGTTTTTTCTCGGGTTTCTTTCACACCCTCAAGGTGTTTTCCCACGAGTTTTCCCCCACTAACCTTCACACCACTTTATCTCACAAACTAAATCTTTTATTTGTTATTCTATGATTCCCTTGCCACCGTATTAAAAATACATTATAAATTCGACGTGAGGTGAAGGGTAGCCACGACCAGGGGTAACCTAGACTAATAAAGCGTCAATGGATTTGGGCATTTGTTTATTTTGCAAAAGTTTTATGTTTTGTGGCGAGTAAAATTAACATAACCACGCCCACGGCCTGATTTCAGCATGATTGCTGATTTCCTTAGTATTCTTATAAGAATCGAGAGAAAATAAGTAGAACTCGAGATTGTGTTATCCGTTAGCACGGAAATTGTGCTGCATCCCTTCATCTGTGTTCCTTAAGTGTATAATATTGAAGTTTTATGCATCTCGTTTTGTTTTTATGATTCTTTGTTACGAATTCTGATCTATTTTTACACCCTAAATTAAGAACTCCATAGTATGGGAGCCTAAATTAATAAAAGGAATTGTTTCCTGTTAATTTAATGCTGCCATCACGCTTTACTGATAATCATTGCCAGGGAATAATAATGATAATAAAAGAAAATATAATAAAAGCCTGTGTTGGGATTTCAAAGATTTACCCATTCAAAAAAAATTACACTCTAAACACGTTGTGGATGATTCTTACACAAGTAAAAAGTTGAACGCGGAAAGATCTAAAAAGATTAAAAACTTGTGAGATAAGAGCCACAATTCAAAGAATCACGACTTAAAAATGACTATAATGTTGAAGCTGGCAAAAGTGTTGATTAAATTTATGTTTACCCACAATGCAGAAAATTATACGCCAGATACGCTATATATGGTTCCGCAATGAGTTATAAGCTAATCAAAGGGACTGAATTGAAACGATTCAAAGCTTGTGAAAAGAGGGCAGGACAAAACTTCAAAGAAACATCCTACTCTGAAAGCAAACAGTCGAGCATAAACATCTTTTGTAGCACAAAAACATTACGTAGCTCAATTGAGAAATTCTCGACAAAAAAGGCATCGACAGAGTCCTTTCCGTAAAGGCGTCATGCACATTTTAATCTTCCCATGTGAAGGCTATCTGTCGACCCTCTTTTTTTCATCTCCACTCCCTTAACTCGTCAACGTTTTGTTTGGCAGATTCGCTGTTTCGGAGGGAAATTATTTCTCCTGTAAGCAAACTTCACCCCGTGACCTGATTCTGAAACGGGAAATAGTAGGCACCCTTAGTCCTTCCTTCTTGTTTTCCGAAACATGTCCGTCAATCTTTTGTGAGGGCCCACACAGGACCGGCCTCAGACGAAGATCAAGACCGCCTCAGGGCGCACCATTCTTCGGGGCGTCACTACTTGAATACCAGAGTGGTACGTATTCCTCAAGAATAAGAGAAACCGAAAATTTACATATTTTACATACCGCAAAACAATGATGATTCCTTACTACTATTATACGTTACATTTTATACTTTTACCGGCCTCAGTGGGGTAGGAATTAATGTGCTAACCTGGAAACGTTGAAGTTCCAGGTTCGAATCCTAATCTGGTTATACGCATTCTTTGATAAAAGTCAATTGCTAGAGTAGTCACATTAGACTAAAATTCATCCAAAAATTTCCATTATTTTTTGGTTAAAAGTTCATCATTAGGTTGTCCTAACTTGTAACGAAACACTCAATACAAAATGTATTCATATACAGAAATTGTATGCTAAATCTACAATTAGGAGATACCACTGAAACAAATTTACTTATTAACTCAAATCATACAACATCAAAAATGTTATTGTATGCAATTTAAGTTGCCATGGCTATTGTTGAATCTGATAAAAAATAAAACAATAAATAATTACGGCTTATGTTTGTTAAGATAATAATAATAAAAATAATCGAAGTCGAAATCGTTGAAATCGGAGGCGGTAAAAGGCAAAAATGAATCCAGAAGCAACGAAGACAACAAGCAATCCTTGCCTCAGGGTGGTACAGAAGGTGGTACACGAAGAGAGTTTACGATTCTTGAATGGCTCCGCAACTCTAAGTCTTCTCGCCGGCAATCTAAGAGATGGAGGTGTCAACACATCGCCTAAATTTCCCCGCTAAGACAATGGCTTCCTTTTAAGAACAAGGTCGAACTAGAGAACTCGGTCAGAGTGGATATCGTAAGGATTTCGCGCGCGTTTTCCTACGCCGGAATGTAAAGCTCGGAGTGTTGAGGGATGATATGGAAGTATCTCTTCCGGAATAATTTCCTTCTATCGAAAGCTGTGCGGTGCGCCTACGTGCTATTGCATCGCGGAACGTTTCTCTTTTCTTAATCTCAGCGCAAGGTCTTTGCTAAATTGGTTGAAAAGAGAATACAAGCGGAACTTTGCGCTCTCTAACGTCGTGTTCCCTATTTATGGTAAAAAAATGTCGGCCAAGGGCGGTTGTGTTTGACATAGCAAAAGTAGGGAAAAGGGGCGTGTGTGCATTCAGATTCCATCGAATGAAGGTGATTATGATATGATGATATCTCGTTTAAAATTAAGAAAGATGTATGATTAACGTATGATGAATATGTGCATAATACTTTAACATAGTAATTGAGACATAAATGTGTAAACATGTTTGAAATATGCCTTAACATTTAAGTGTAAATATATTTTTTCGTTTATCATTTTTTTACCTAGCGAGGAATTTTTCCGTCACCGTAATGTTACATTTTTTTATTCATTCACACTTAATTGTGGACTATTCTTCTTATTTGTGGATTATTCCAAAAACAAATTCTTTTTCATGTTTTATTGGCAGCCATTTATCATCGCCATGGTAGCCCAGAAACCAATTTAAAATAATAACATTATATAATAATCACGTATATACGAGTATTCATTAATCCGATGCCAGTGACTATCTTTAAGAAATACATTGAGACAATATTTAAAAATTAATTTTACACACTTCCCGGTGAGACAGGGATAAAAATCCTTAGGAGTCTTTAGAGGGCCAAAGGAATATTGCATGTCAATATATTTTTACCAAAAGAATCCTTACTTAGACGAAAATTTCGTTAGATTTTTGTAGTCGTATACAATCTGGCACCCTGACGACCCGAAGGGATTGTCGAGTCCGATCCCGTAAGTATACACGGAATTTAGACCTATATGGAATGAATAATAGGAATAAATTATACCCTTTGAAGAGGAGGCAATCATTTATAATTCCTGCCTTTACAAATGCGATAAACAAGGGAAAAAATTACTGCCATGTGGAAGTTTTTCTCAATCAGATCTTTCGGATTGCAGTTTAGCGGATGTTTATAAAAGGAAAGTTGTCTTTGGTTATTCATAATGATTAGAATATACAATACTAGTTTTATATTTTTAAATAAGTTAAAGTTAGTTCCGTCAATTTTGTAGGGGGAACTCACTAGTTTTAATACTATAAAATGATGGTAATAAAATTGATCATAATAAACCAAACATCTTTTGACAAAAATTTTGTTTCAAGCTATTCAATACTGTTAAAAAAGACCCTATAAAAGTTAGTGCGTCATATGAATCACTTAGTACCTTTACAGTGATGATGAATGAAAAGCTGGAGACGGATTTTACGTAGAAATTTTTCGTCAAAACAGGAATGTAGGGACTGATTTCTGAGAATTGTGCATATCGCTACCCTTTAAATTTCAATAGAAACGACTAAACAAATTTAGAACATTAATACCAAGGCACCCCTGACGAAAGAATTCAAGGGTTAGATCCCTGCTAACCTTCATCTCTTGCGCGAAAAATTCTCATAAAATTTTATCACTTTTTAATTTAAAAGAATGAAAACCTTGATGTCGTTTTAGTTCCGACTTTCTGTTTCCTAAAATAGATCTAATACATGAATTGTTTCATGCTCATGGATACAATTTTAAGTTCAGGCCTACCATGAGTTTATCTAAAATTAGTCTAAAATACTCTGTCGACTATCAAAACTTTGTATCGCTTAAAGTATGTAGATAATTAATTATCTTACTATCCCAATGAATTTTTAACGGAAGAATTAAAACATAATAAATTTTGGATTTAAGATTGTTTGATATGAAAACTAAAAACCAGTAAATTTATTTAAGCGATCAAGGGAAAAATCTATGTGAAAATAATTTTGAAAATATCATCCTTTGATATTATTAATATACGATAAAAAAGTACGATACGATGAAAATTACTTTTGAATACCTGTAGTAACAATATATATAATATTTTCTCCTAATACTTGCCAATATCGTTTTTACTTAAACTTCTCCCAAGTTATTGTCACCACTTCTTCTCTACAAGCCGAATCTATTTTAACTTCACATATACCTCACTAGCAACTTCATTAGCTCGATTTAGCATACAGATTTTAAAAGCTATTTTTTCACAGTCGTTCACAATACTTATAAAATTATCATCAAAAGCAGCAGGCCAGACGTAACGTCCGCGCAAAATATAGAGCCTCTCAAACATCCTCAGGCATGTCAAGATTATTACTTTTTGAGTGCAAAAAGCTATTTAGAGGTGAAATTTGAGAAAAGATCATACCCCTAAAGATGCCAGAGCCTCTAAATTGTCACGGGCTTTACTTCTGAAGTGGAATCGAAAAAGCAAGTGAAGCATGATAACCGTTCAGTCTATAAGAGAGGAATAGGAGCAAAAAAACAGAGAAGACAGCATGGCGCTGAAGGTTGCGTCAATCTTTTTTTTTCAAAGTCACGACTATACGATCGGTCTAAGGTTATTAGCTGAACAGTTGCCATTTGAACAGCCTGACAAGGGGTTTTCCTAAGCAATGTGTATTAATATTCAAGGGCGATACAAACGCAAAAACCTGGATTAACCTTGTGAAAGAGTGAAAAACAAGGCAGTGAAAAAGTGTTGAAGGCCCATAAATTCTATAGATAGAAAATCCTGGGTGATATATGCGATGTTTGGGTATAAAAAGGAGACCAATATTAACCTCTACGCCCACGTCGTTTATTTAAGTTCGCCCTTTCACCTGCGTTCGTTCAATCTTTCTATAACTTTACGATGAAAACTACCATTGACAAAAGCACTCGGAATAATGCATACTAATGTATTACATTATGTATCCAAGAAACATAATGCATTCAAATGTGATAGTCGTAGAATATTTTAGGCGAAACTATATTTATTGGAGCATTGAGAAAGCGAGTTCATTCGTTTAGATAAGTAGAGAGGAATACGTTTTTCAGCACTAGATGAAAGAACTTCTTTGATTATATTATGTATTCGAAAATATTCATTAAAATCACTGTTTCACAACCGGTGGACAGCTATACATTAGCGCTCCACGAGCAAGGTCTTAAAGTGTTGTAAAGTATAAAAATATCAACAGGTGAAAAATTCTTTAAATTTATCATCACAGGAATGCATTATTTTTCAAGATATTCCGTCCTTCAATGGAACTTCATAATATTTATCAATATTATTCTAAACTCTGAATTTTTCCTTATCTTTCAGTTCGAATTTACGGAAACGAACGCACTAACAAACGGAGTTTCATTTATCCTTTATATATACTATGTATCATTTATAATAATTTATCGAGTGATATATTATAATCCGATGCAAGGAAAATTAACTTTTAAAATTTATATTTCAGGCAAACATAACGACTCTCTACAAATCAGTTATAATGTATGTGCTTCGTCTGCATCAGGAAGCTCTGTTACGGATAACTTTGAGTCATTCTTGACCTAGCTGTCAAAGGAGACGGACGTGCCCATCTCTCGCTCCTGAGTGCACCTGCTGAGTTGCTGCCGCAGACGTACTACCTGCGTTACCATCTAGTTTTATATTTTCCTGTGTTCGCTTAGATTATTCAGTTACATATTGAGTGCATAATACGTGTTTAGTGTAGTGAATTTTTAGCAGTGATCAGTGCTTTTATCTTAGTTGTCTTCACACGAGATCTTTGCAGCAGCTTATCCCGACCCGCGAGCGTTAAGTACCATCTACCTTTGTTTTTTTTTTCTAATCTTTCTTTTCTACTTCCTCCATATTCCAGGTTTATTGCTCATCGTTTTCCATTGGTGTGTATATAGTGTCTTTCATAAGCGGTTATACCTAATCTTATAGCCGCGAACTTTTCTTTTTTTTCTTTGCCTTTTAAATTTACGTATTTTCATTACCAGTGTATTTAGGGTATTTCATTTGAAAAAGTATTCACTTCTGATTAGTGCCAGCCTTCCTTTTCTGCTGTATTACATTTAGATTTAAATTCTGGCATAAATAACGTTAGTAAGTTCTCGTTGAAAATCTTCCTTCGTCCGTTAGTGCATAAATCGCTAGCAAGCTTTCTCTTTCTCTTCAGTTGAAACTTAGTTCCATTCTTTGGTCTTTCTGGTGAAGCGCAGCGGGTGGTAAATTACAATTATTTCCTACTAACTCTTTTCATTTTAGTTCTTCGGCGTTTTTCGTTTCTTGCTAAACTCATTAGTGATAGGATGGCTTCCTACAGGTCTGCTTATGGTGCTTTTGAAAGGTGTGTGGATGAGGGCCCCCTGCGGGCACGAGTACGCTACCTTGAGAGAGCCCTTAGACAGCTTCGCTCGTTGGTTCGAAGGAGTGGGATTACCTCGATGGGGGGGAGGAGACCCTCCAACTCTGGGCCTGTCCGCGACGCGAAGATGACTAGGCCTAGTCCTAGGGTCAACGCTGGTTGGACTGTCTCGGAGGGGGTACGGTCAACTCCCAATCATTCGAGGTCGGTCCCGTTCCTAGAGCCTGAGTGGAGGTTGGCTACAAGGAGTGGAGGAGCTGCGCGGTCTGGCAGGGGCTCTGGGGAGGTGACGCCGAACCCCATCCCTGTCCGCAATAGGTTCTCAGCGCTGCAAAGTGCTGATGAGCCCGTTCGGAAGGCCACCCCTGGTCTTGCCAAGCCCGCGGCTCTGCCCTCTAAAGTGGTCAAGCCTAAGGGAAGTCGGGGTGGGGGGATAGTTTTGATAGGGAGCTCAAACGTCAAGCGTGTAGTGGCGCCTTTGCGTTCAAGGGCGGAGAGGGAGGGAGGTGACTTGAGGGTTACATCTTGGTGTATTCCCTCAGGGCGTGTGGCCCATGTCACGGGTGCGGTAGGTGCGGCGGCCAAGGGAACGGGTTGCTCTCAGCTGCGGGTGGTGGCCCATGTTGGGGTCAACGACGTCTGCCACCGTGCTCCCGAGGATATTCTGCGTTCTTTTGAGGACCTGAATTCCGAGGTTGTGCGCGTGCGGAAGTCGCTTGGCATCGATGTGCGGCTGTCCATCTGCAGTATTGTCCCGCGAACCGACTGCGACCATCGCGTTCGGAGGAAAATTTCTGGTCTGAATGCGAGGCTGTGGAAGTTTTGTCGGGACTTGGGAGTTGACTTCGTTGACCTTCGGCCGACCCTCCAAACGTACCCCCTCGCCTTGAACAGCTCTGGTGTTCACTACACTGCTGCGGCTGCGAGAGGGGTGGCTCATAGGATTTTTGAGCACTGCAGGTTTTTTTTAGGTTAAAGGGTTTATCCAGTAAAGATAATGCGAGTAAAAGTGAATCAGAAATAGTCATTAATCCGGAAAAAGTAGCAAATACGTTAAATATAAATAATAATGATTCACAATGCGACTCTCGGGCTTCTCCCAGCGCTAATAATTTATCAATCGCGATTATAAATTGTAGAAGCGTCAAAAATAAAGTAACCGATTTAGAACATTTCATTCGGAGTAACGATTCAGATATTATTATAGGCACCGAAAGTTGGCTCACAGAAGATATCTGCGACTATGAAGTATTCCCGAAAGATTTTAAAATATATCGTAAGGATCGTCAGGACAGAACGGGCGGTGGCGTATTTATAGCGGTTAAAAGTTTCCTTCAGAGTAGTTTACACACTTTTTCAAATAGCAGCATCGAAAGCGTTTGGTGCAAAATTATTCAAATCAATAAGCCGAGTTTAAATGTGTGTGCTTTTTATCGACCACCCAACTCTCCACGTCAAGTCTTACATTGCCTGAATGAAGAAATTAACTTTTATTCTCGTAAAAATAATAACAGCATTACTTTTGTTGGAGGGGACTTTAATCTCCCGGATATCGATTGGCCGAATCACGTAATTAAGAAACGAGCTCGGGATAGCGATTCTTGTAGGACTTTGTTCAGTGTTATGCAAAAAAATTCGTTACATCAAATCGTTAAGGAGCCAACTAGGGAATTAAGTATATTAGATCTTTTTTTAACTAACAGCCCCGAGCGTGTAAGGTGCGCATCAGTATGCGATGGGTTATCCGACCATAGAGCTGTGATTATAGATATCGATATTAACTTGACAAGGCACCAAAAACCCAAGCGCAAAATTTATCTCTACTCTAAAGCCGATTTTGGAGGATTTCGTAATAAACTCAATTCCGATTTTACGTTTTACGAAACGCGCGCGATGCTTTTAAATACCGAAGAAACTTGGAACCTTTTTGTACAGATAATGCGTAATAATATGGATAAATATGTTCCCTCCAAATACTCTAACCAAAATAATGAGCCTAGATGGTATAATAGAGATACTAGGAAAGCGTTAAAGAAACAAAGACGATTGCATTTGAAATTAAAAACCGTTATGAGGCTTCCTAACAACATAATAACGGATCAGGTAAAGGCCGAATATAAACGAGTAAAATCAGAAACAAAACGAATAATGCGTGATGCCCTCCGTCAATTTAAAAGGAAAGTTTTATACGAATACTTAGACGAGGACCCAAAAGCTTTTTGGTCGTACGTGCGTGAGGTCCAAGGTAAAGTTCAAACCGTAAGTTCGTTAAAAGATAACAGCGGCAATGTAATTAACGATTCTAAGGAAAAAGCGAACATCTTAAATGAATATTTCCATAGCGTATTTACGTCCGATATTACATTAGGCGCCCTACCAGTAGTTAATAAAGCAGAAACAATGTCGAATATCACATTCAGGGAAGACGGAATTATTAAACTTTTACGGCAGATTAAGCCAAATAAAGCTCCTGGTCCTGAGGATATACCAGCTCGAGTATTTAAAGAATTAGCAGAGAGCATAGGCCCCTTTCTTAAAGTAATATTTGAAAAATCTATAAGCGAAGGTAAGGTCCCAAAAGATTGGAAAATTGCAAATGTCACCCCAATTTTTAAAAGCGGCGTAAAAGATGATCCATCGAATTATAGGCCCATTTCGTTAACTTCACTGAGTGGTAAAATAATGGAACATATAATTACTAGTTCCTTAATGGGTTTTCTCGAAACCTCTAAATTCATTGTTAAGAATCAACATGGTTTTCGTAAGACACGTTCCTGCGAGTCACAGTTAGCGTTATTAATTCACGATATCTTGAAATCGGCCGAAAGTAAAAGACAAGTCGATGCAATATTTTTGGATTTTCGGAAAGCGTTCGATAAAGTCCCACATCGTAAATTGTTGTACAAATTAAAACTTGCGGGCATCAACGAACAAGTAATAAGTTGGATAAAAGATTTCCTGTCCGATAGAGAACAACGAGTAGTATTAGATGGTATTAGTTCCAACCTAGTCAAGGTGACCTCAGGCGTCCCACAAGGAAGCGTAATCGGGCCATTATTATTCTTAATATACATTAACGATCTTAATGAACACATCGACAGTAACGTTAGAATATTTGCGGACGACACGGTTATTTACAGAGAAATAAAAAGTAATGACGATAGATTAAGCCTGTCGAATGACTTAGATAAAATAGTAAAATGGTGCGACGACTGGCAATTGGAGCTCAACGTAGATAAATGTTCAGTAGTTAATTTTTTCGAAAGAAAATCCTTTGCCAATCATAATTCATATAGCCTTCGAGGGAAAACATTATCAACTGTCGATTCGGTAAAATATCTCGGAATAACCCTCACGAATAACTTAACTTGGGGTACCCACATCCATAACATATGTGGGCGAGCTCTTAAGAAACTAGGCTTCGTCAAAAGAATAGTCGGTAAAAGCGAAGAAAAAGTCCGCGAGCGATGTTACTTTGCGCTAGTGAGGCCTCACCTCGAGTACGCATGCAGTGTATGGGACCCTGCTGAAAAGTGTTGTATTCGCGAGATAGAAAAGGTACAAAGAAAGGCAATACGCTTCGTAAAAAATTGCTATGATAAATCGGTAAGTGTTACTCGGATGCTTCAGGAGGCAGGATGGGAATCTTTAGAAGAAAGAAGGCTCAATCAGAGATTTAAATTACTTGATAAATTCAGACAGAGCACGTTCATAGAAGATGTAGCCGAGATTATGCGCCCTCCTTGCTTTATAGGCCGTTCTGATCCAGCGAGAAAGATCAGAGAAATAGATGCTAAAACCAGTCGATACAAGAATTCTTTTTTTCCCAGAACAATACGCGAAAATAATCGACTGGGCAAATAGAGTCCTGGTGCTTGCACCCCCTGCCACACGCCGAAAGGCGGCTTGCAGGGTACAGATGTAGATGTAGATGTAGATGTAGATGTAATGTCCTTCGTATTATTAATTCCATTCCATTCATGATTTCCAATGATAATGCTTTTACAAAGAAGTCGTCTTAGCACGGTATACTGACGTAACATAAAAGACTAAAAATCAGATGTGTATTAACAGGTACCGTTAATTCCTTGCTACAGGAGTCTCGATTTTGATTCCCAGCTGATAAGAAGGCCCCTTATTATTCTTACGAACCAGCCTAGAATTTCAGGTACGGTAATGCAAAAAATGGTACACTTCACGCTGTCGACGTCACCCATCGAGTTATTGCTCTCCCATGACCCGAATCTTCTTAAGCTACGAGAATAAAAGACCCACATTAATCATGCTTTATTTGCTGAGAAAGCAACTCAGTAATGAATGTTTTTCCAACGAGGTAAAAGCAATACCGTGTTCAATATATTCAAACGTCACTTATCTAAAGACACTCAAAATGTACCGAGGATAAATTCCACCGAAAAGACTGTTTATCTTCGAGAAGGCAATTTCAATTCAACCCCAAATTCTAATTAAGAAGTAAGGAGCGAGTCAAAGAGCGAGAGATGAAAATAGAACTCTAGTCGACGAGAGAGAGAGGAAAAATCTTTTACCTATATATTTTTTGTTTCTTGGACTAGGCGCGTGCAACGGACTTGTCGCCATCCTTTAAGAAGAACCATATCGCACGTCTAGTCAGAAATAGAAGCCGCAGCTGTACTATCCAAGAACAATGCCGCTTCCTCCTCTAGCAGAGTAATATATCAGAAGCTCCCTTCTAATCCACCATCCTACTGGTTGCAGAGCCCATTTCAGTTGTGCGGCTGGCACGAAGCGACAATAACCCGGGTCAATGACACAAATTGTTGTCTTTTGTATTGGCTCATATTTCGTTTATTATTTGTAGCGCTATTTTTCTGCGGCAAGAGATTGTTAATCTAGCATTTCATGCAATAAAAGATAAACCTACAGTGGTATCATTTCTCTAGGGATTAGAGTGCTATGCTACATAGTTGTGTGCTTAGAAGGTTAGAGGGTTAATTGCAAGAGGTCTCTTAAGACTATAACTCACATATTAGTCTTCATTATTATTATTACCACAACAAAAACATCCTGCAAAGCGACAAAGTCGTATCTCAGTGGACGTAATCATCGCTGTGATAAAGCTATCATTTTTATAATTTTATCGCGGATCGGAATTTTATCGGATGTTCCGAAAAAAGAAAGGTTTTTAAAAATTATATATACATCATAATTCAGATTATCTTCATTTCGATGTAGGCAATAAAAGAATAGAGAGCTTCCATTTTAAGAAGCGTTCGTAAACCGGGATAAAGAAAAGGTCATTCACTTTGCGCGGGAAAGTGTGCCCGTTGAAACCGAAGAAATAACAGAATGAAGTATGGCGACATGATTAGGACTTGAACCCAGGCCTAATCACTTTCGGGCAGGTATTTTGCCCGGAAATGGGATACCTGCGATTCTATTTTACTCCAGAAGGTTGGAGACCTTGGTTCGAGTCACATTCCCAGCCTCTATTTATCACTTCTGTTATTTCTTCACTCATAAGCCTTTACGATATTCAACCGCTGACTTAATTGCTGTGCTCCGATCCGTTGTTTCTCTTAAATATTTTTACCACAACTTTATTTAGCGTGTACTTGTTGTGGCATGTAAACAATAAAACCATGGACGGCTTTCAATTCGTATATGTATCCGGCATTCAACCGTTGAAGCCCTATTGGTTGCTGCACCCTGATTGGCTCAACTATCGCAGTCGCGATCGTATCGTATTATTTCCTCATCGTACGGGATTCGTTCGAACTCCCGTCTCAAAATTTGGCGCAAAGAATTGCTCGTTTCGCAGCGCAAGTCCTTAAAAACTTTCTCGGAAGGGTTTTTATACCTTTCGAAGATGAGTTTTAAGACGGGCTCTACACGCGGTTTATTATGTCTGCTTCCTAGTATCCCGGGAGGCTGGCTGCGATCCAGCCTAAGTTATAAAACACAGTAGAAGAAGGAAGAGAAGACCATAACTCTCCAAAACTGCAAGATAAAAGGGACAAATATCGTGGCGTTACATGCAATAATCGAAGTAATGAATCAACTTATCGACCACTGTGCCTGTTGTTTGGAAGGCCATTAATTTTCAAATTTCAGCTTTTACGGTACATAAGAAATCGGTGGAAAAAGAAGTAATTTTCGGTCCAAAAGTCCACATGACGTTTCAAAGGATAAAGAGCAAAAATATCACAAAATTTTCGCATATGAAGTGATTTAAATTCTACATATTAATAAATTTACACGCAGCTAAATCCGGAAATTTTAAGGAATAAGGGAAAATCATGCCTGCAAATATTAAATTATATAGTAGTAAATAGTCATAATTAGTGATTAATATCTCCCGGAATGCAAAATTCTACATATTAATTTATTCAACGGGAAAATTTTGACGAGTCGTTTTTAACGTAAGAAGGAAGTATTGTTTTATAGCTGCGGCCATATAATGGCGCATGAAAACAAATCTGAGAAGTTATTCTTCAAGCATAAACTCAAATAAAGGAGGCAAAGGAATTTCTGGCACTATGGCGGGAAACCGAATCTCCTTGATTTAGCCGCATGCTCAGGGACTTTAGAAGCCAACGCGCGAACTTGAATCGGGCTTACAGAACCTGTTATATCTGCAGTGTGATTAATTATTAAACACAAATTCTTTGTTTATAATCATATCATCTAAGAGTAAATAATATAGTAACACCTTAAATGTAGCTGATAATGAGATAAATCATAATGAGATAATGAGTAAATTAGTGAGATTAAGATAGTGAGATAAATCAATGTGATAAAGATAGTAAAATAAGTTAATGAGATAGAGATCAAATTATGGTATTTGGTGTTAACTCGGAGTAAAGGAGAAGAATATTTATAATCTGATATGTGTACATATTCCAAATGAATGAGTTCTGAAATCAGTAGATATCTCGCCTGTTAAATACAGAGTGAGGAATGTACAATGCACATACCTACTCACTTTCAACAGATTGTTTTGAAATCTTTGACTTAAGATTCATTCACCAATATAAATGTGAAAGATCCTGATTTATTTTTCGGTCGGGAGCTCTTTTTGATTGATATTTCTTTTTCCTCAATCTCTGGTATTGACTCAATCATACTTTTAGTTGATCTTAGCAAAGCAAAACCGATAAATCATACAAGTAGAGCTTTAACCACGAATAGCGATAACCTTAGCAGTACTTACAATTACAGAGTACGGTGGAATCATTGTTACTTTTTTAAAATTTTTGTTGATAATTTTTATATACCTGCGATTAGGACTTACAAAGCTCATGTTTACGCAAGTGAGACTTATCTTATTCTTATAGATTCATTCGCAATTAATACTTTTATTAATAATAATAGATATGACAACGTTGTCACGGGCTTTACTCAACGTTGAAATCCGATCCTTACTTTCATTACTTACGAAGGACGATCGCAACGTTTCCTAACAGAAAAGGAGTTCGAATGGAAAAAAATCAGTTGAATACCCCTGACGTGTGAAGTTAGTCATCAAATGAAAGCGCCCTCGAAAAACTCAATGACCGATTCAAAGTTGGGTATGTTTCTCTGAATCATCGTTTGCCATAGTATCATTGGAAAATGTTCACTTTTGTACATAAGTTACATGCAATACTCATTTCAGAGCTCCTGAGCTAATCAGCCTAACTGGTAGAGTTCCCACCTGTGATGAAAATGGTCCCCGGTTTGCATTCTGGTGTGATATTTTTATTCCCAATAAGCATTTGCGGCAGGAAGGTGGTATGGTATGGTAAACATTGAAGCGATTAAAACCCAATTGTTATCATCATATTATTAATCAAATCTCCGTTATCATAATTCGAGCCCATGAACGACGGGATTAGCACGGCTAGCAAGAACATTTATTCATTTATGTTGAGAACATACCATTTGCAATTCAGTATAACTTAACATTGCATCTAAACTCCCACCCAAACATTACATCAATGGCTGGAACCTCTGATGTTATCATACCCTATTTCCTTAAGAGACACGAAGGCATACAACGTCAAATCTAAGGGGATTTGGGCCTTAATGACTTTTATTTGACATCAACTTTCATGTCAGAGAGTTCTTCAATTCCTAAGTTCCGAGTGGCTGATAATTAGTATTCCTTCCAGAAAGGAGCTTCAAAGGAAGCTTAAGTAATAAGCATAGCCCTCCAGCTGTTTCCACCGCATGAGGTATAACGTGTTCAACGTCTTTCTTCCAGATCAGAAGCGCCGCTTCCGAGAAGGAAGTCGAGCAGCAGAAATCACATAAAATCCGAAATACGACTTCAGGAGCACGACCATGAAAATGAAGTTTATGAAAAGAGAAACTTTCCCCCGAAGGTTCCTGGAAATTTTTCGGGAAAATCTCTCACCTTCCTTATACCACGGATGGGTAAATATTTGGCCGGAGGAGGCTCGTTTTTTTTCCGGAAATAGTCCGCGCGCACCCGGCAACCTTGAAGTATTTCCCAGACATAAGGAATACTTTGCATTGGGAGATTTGCAATCCCAGACTGCAAGGCGATGGTGAAAGGAAATGTGCGTTGTTTGGTCGCACCGGTATGTGTGCCCTTTCACATTTTTTATTTCTTGTAAATATTTTATACCTCAATTCATAACTTTATGTTCCCATAACAACCTTCCTAAGGTGAATAAAGTTGGCAGGGCCTAACAACTATTATATATCTCCAGAAGAGGATAGGTGCCAATAACACATACCATGATGACAGTGGAATTCCTTTGTATGATGAATGCACAGTTTTTACATTTATTTACACAACGCCGAAAAACAAAAGAACTTCACGTAAATTGTAGTACTTATGCTCATTGTTGGAACGTAATGTTAAATAATGCTTCGACTAATAAAGGTAATTCGTTCCGATATCACATTCGTTGGACGCGAAGTGGTTTTCCAAAAGTTCCCGACTCCTTAAACACCCGTAGACTCGGCCAAAAACTACCATATTCTTCACCCGCAAGTTAGAATGAGCAATATTTATTTATCTAATAACCTTATATTATTTATTTGATGTGCACATACGCAAATATCCACAAAGAAACATAGCCAAGTTCGAAAAAAAGAGAAAAATTTCCTTTGGGTAATATGAGTAATTAGCAAGGTTAGCCAAAGAACTAATGTGATGAATTTAATTCCGCCTGATGATAATATGTTCAGAGACTGAGGCATTGTTTGGAACTATTCTTTATATGTTACTTTATCAATATTTCACAGGCCCATACCTTGTCTAAATAGTAGTTCGGTTATATGGACCAAAATAAATATTTGATGTTATTTACTCCGAGAGTAGAGCCCGTCTGTCGCATCAAATACCGAAGAAGCATCTTAACTATACATCGAAAATAATCAGAACATGAATCAAAACCTCCTCAAAAATATATCAAGGTTTCCCGCAAGCGATTCCGAAGGTAAACCACGCTCGAACTATCGTTTCCGATCTCAATTTCAAAGTCTGCCGTCTTAACGGGCCAAGACACAGTTTAATACACGAGAGGAGATTCCTAATTAATTCTCTGTGAATTTAAGGAAACGGAAGTTTAAAGTATTCGCGGCACATATAATCATCATTCCTCTCAGTGGAGGCCAATTTATTAAGAAATGAATTCTTTTCACCTGTTTCCCGTTTCAAATATCCACGACGCGTGGAAATTGTTCTGATTGGCTGACGACGACCCGCGGACCTCAAGATCACCAGTTGCGCTTCGGCACAACTTTACGCGTGAACACAACTCTTTCCTTTAGAGTTCTTATTGTAAAGAAACGTACTTGAAACTCATATGAATTCTTTAGATCACGTCCTGAAGTTCCCATAGGAACCTTTCGAGGATAAATAAACTCTGGGGCTCATAACAACGATTTCCTTCTGAAGGTATCTGTTGTCACTAACACACATTAAGTATATCTCTAATCCCAATACTCTGCGATGGTAGCTAACAATATTCAGGGCACTATGTTCAGTATAAAAGAGCACTTAGCTATGGTCAAGTAACTCTATAAGAAAATAGGAGACACAAGCACACTTAAAATATTCCCCTAGTCCTTATTCCACTCCTGGGTTCAGGATGAAGAGTGCAATTTGCACCTAGTATTTACAAAACCTTCATCCAGACGAAGTGCTGGCTACTATTCGTAGATCTATTCGGTTAAAGCACTCCGCCAAACAAACACTGGCACCCGTTTCACGGGCCGCACAAGACGATAAAAATCCAGGTAATCCACGATGAAAAAGATCACTCAGCATTTCCGTCCACTGGCTTAGGGAAAGAGGGGGAGTAAAAAGATCCGCCGTTTTATATCGACTCACCACTTCATATCCTTCTTCTGCAAATAAACCCACGAGTTTTTCTTCCGAATCCCTTTGGAAAAAACCCGCCGAAGCCTCCCGTATGAAAAAGTCCCAAGGCGCAGCGCTCCTTCGTTTAACACACCGTGGCACCAAACATGTGAGCACACTCTAAGACGCCGCGGCGAGTTGCTTCCATTTATCCCTTGGACGCAGACTCTTCCCCTCGGGGTACTCCTCGGAGGATCCCCGGTGGTGGGGAAAAGGTGCGTAGAGTGGGGGAGACGCCGTGACGTAACTGGGGAGGGGAGGGAGGCATCTGGTGGAGGAAGCGCGAGTTCCGGAATGTTTGGGATTCTGGAATTGAGAGGGTGGAACCCCCACTTGCCACTTGGGTTTTTTGCGGGGACCCTTTTTCGCGAATCTGGGATGCGAAACCAGTCGAGGGTGGTTTCCCTTAGGGCAAGGTCTCCGGTGAGGTATAATGGAATCTGGGGTAAAATGGGAAATTCAGGAGCGGTACCTGAACAGCTGCGGACTTGGAACTCGCTAATTCGGGTGTTAGCGACAAGGAACAAATATGGAAAATCTACAAAAAATATGTGGTTATTAATTTGAAGTGCAATAATTGAAAATTTGAGACTTGGTCTAAATTATCCCGAGATTCCTTCGGATTTGCAGCAACCTAATTATTTAAGGTATTTCATTATGTAATATTGTTTTGAATATATATAATATCACACACAGTGATAAGCTACGACAAAGTGAATGAATAATATATTCAGACTACAAAGATGTGAAAATGTTCAGTTCGATATATTTCTACGCATTCTAATCCTGAAATCCCTAAGAAATCCGTAGGAGAATTGGCGGATCCAGAGGGATATTGCTTAATAAGCAATTAGCTTAAATTTTTCCTATGATGACTTGACGCCTGTTGGATTCTGCGAGAATTAATACATTAATAATGTTGTTACTTTAAGATAATTATATCAGGTGAGTGATAATGCCCCCAGGTAAGTTTCTAGATCCTCCATTGCATACGAGTTGTCAGTTGATGAAATCCATAAATGTAAAACATAGGGAGAGATACATTTTAATGAAGTGCATGATTTATCGTGTTAAATCGCATGAGGTTTAAGAGAGTAATGAGAGTAAAGAGTTATTGGCTAATATCAACTTTCACGAAATGCACGTGAAAGCATGATTATGCACTAATTGAGGAACCCTTGAGAGAGGGAAAAAGAAAAATTCGCAATAATAACTGAGAAGCAAATGAAGCTACAGCCACAAAATTGTAATGGTAACAGGAAAATGAATAACTATTTCCAAAAAGTTTTTTTCTCGCTAATATTTTCGGGTAAATTATTTACGTCCTCCAAACTGTGTCTAGGTGAAGGTCTCCGGGAGTGGAATTAGGATTTGGCACAACATTAGGATATTTTCGCTACATTTCTTTTGTCTGATGACATTTTTAAAGCAATTGGAGCAAGCTTAGAAAGTGGAGCGGCCATCATAATTGACTGCTAATGAGAAAAGTGGTCGGGAGTAAGTGGCCGTTGTGGTCACAAGTAATGCCTTTGGAAAGTTGACGAACTGCCAGACAAAGAATTCACTTTCATTGAATCGCCACCGCTGAAGTCATTGGTCCTATAACAACGGTGTATTTATAAAAACAGAAAGAGTAATGCATGGAAAGACTCTGTTTGAATATTTCCCTTTCAAGAAACAAATGAGCCTTCCCTATTCTTATCCAATGAGAAAAATTCACATTTGAATAATTGCTATTTTTTTGCTCTTTATATTCCTGTTGATTTCTTCCAGACACTATAAGTCCATGACATAAAATTAGTTCAAGAAATTTCCTTCTAAGATGCGTTACAAATCCGTAATAGCTCTATCTTTCTTTGGTAAAAATTTCCCAGTAGTTCATACTTAACAAATAAATTCTAAATAATAGATAGCGAAAGATATGGCGAATGGTATCCGTAAAAGAAGTAGTGAGAAATATAACGGTATATTTGATAATTTGTATGCATTTCAAAAAGACATTCAAAGATGGCTAAATGCGGAGCTATCAATAATATCAATATCAATATTCTATTGATAGAAGAAGTTATTAGTTTGCTTATTTCAAAAGAAACCAGTGAGATTCATATGTAAATTTTAATCAAATCTCTGAAATTAAACAAAACAACATTAAAAGTTCAGTGCTGCGCAGTAATATTCTCTAGTATAAATAATTGACTTGAGTTTAAACATGCTAAAATGAAACAGATATAAGTGATAACCGACGATTCTGCGATTGTTTGGTTCATAAATGATACTTTTTGCCAAATTTATTGTATCCACAATGTGTTATGATTATTACACTCCAATCCAATTTTATTAGCTTTTTTCATGAAAGTATTGCATAAAAGAAAATAAGAAATATTACATATCCTCATAAAAATAATTATACCATTATCAAATTTTTTCGTTGTTAGTTTCCACTTTAACTTAATTTTTATTATATTCATATCTTGTTTTTTATTTACATATAATATGCCTTTTCGGGTAGATTGCGTTTGAAACAAATTTGAATATAAGGTCAAGGATATTGCGTCCTTTCTCACAAGTTATATAGTATTTCGTTGAAAAGGTAAAAACCGCTGTAAAGCTAGCAAAAGTTTTAGCCAATATGTTCCAGTTTTTATGTAGCAGTAATACAGAAAATAACTTTTCGTACTAAAAATGAAATCAAATTATTTATTACACGACACAAAGAATGAAGTGTTTAGTGGTGTTAGGTTTAAGATACCCAGGGGGAAAAGCGCCTTGAAACCTTATTTGATACAGTTGAAAAGTAATAAATGATCTCCATAAGATTTTCAGCAGCTTTTCGGAAGCTGGTCGTTTTCCCGTACAGTGAAACCTGACGATCTAATGGAAATAATTTATAAAATATAGATCATTAAGCGCCGCTGCTGGGACTGTGCACGAAAACTATGTTCATAAATAAAATAAGGCCAGTTTCGACAAACATATTTGCTCATATCTAATGCTTTAACATATAATTTCATGAAAGGTAAACATAAAATTCGAGCGCAATTGAACGGAAAAAGAATTACTTTGAATGTTTGTTTACTTTCTAATAATTTATATCAACATTCAGGGCTGAGGTTACCAAGTTCCGGCGAAGCAAACTACGGGTCAGTATTTGAATATCATAAACTAGGACAAATACTTAAAACGGAAATAAACCGAAAATGCAGAACTATGAAAATTTTACTGTTTATAATACATGGTTGCAATAGATGATTTATTTGAGATTAATAAAATAACAAATTACCAAACAAGATATTACTAAATTAATCCTTTGTTAATTACATTTAACGTATTATTAATTTAATGATAATTAATTTAATTAATCATAAATGTTTATAAACTACCATAACTAACGACGATTTACATTATACGATGCCTAGAATATCATTATTATCAAGCTCATTCTGCATTTTCTCGAGAAATAACGGAGAAATAACTGTTTTTAATTCACATTCTTTATATTCATTCCAAATTTTACATAATTCCTTTGAGCGTTTTTACTAAAATTTATTTTCTAGAACGAAACTTTCATTTTAACAGTTTTTGCTTCAGCAGAATATTTGCTCGCTTTCGTATCATAGTATTTTCTTTATAATAAAAATAATAATAAATCCAGAGGATAAACAAATAAATTTCATTTACGAAAAGGTTGCACTTATAATGAAACCTCTAAATACGGGTTTTGTGACTTTGTATGCGTGAGTGTGAATGTATGTATGCTCGCGTAAAACTTAAGAACTGTAAGTCCTACAGTTAAAAAATGTTGAGTATCTTCAGAGGTTGACCACCTGCAGTTAATGAGATACTTTTTATCTTTTAGCACTCCTTAAGAAAAATTAACGATCGTTTCAATAACCTGCTGCGTTCTTCCTTATGCATAATGTAATTGATAATAATCATAGTCAAAGATGATGCTACTAATCATTAGAAAGATGTCTAATGAAAGATTCGCATTCTTAATAAGCATTTTTACGGCTTGAAAGCATGCAAGCATCAATAATATATGCAGATATTATTAAACTTTGAAATCCTCAGCACTTGGTTACCTTTCAATGGCCATTGAAATCGTCGAAGATAAGTTAGCATACTTTCTTGCCATTTGAATTCACGTATTAATAGGTAATTTTACTTATGGCCTCAATTTTGTTTTATTTAGAATACTATCGGTGTTTCAACTAGTTGAATCTAATTGTAAGAAGGAGTTTTGCTTAGAATGAGATTTAATTACAAGGCAAACGAAAAATTTTACTGACTCAAGGGATGCTTCAAAATCCAGCAAAGTGGAACCGAAACAGAATTGATTTTCACCCCTGGATGCCTACTTTAAGTTAACAAGTTGATCCCCGGGAAAAAGAGAATGGTCTCCTTTCCACCGTTTCATAGCCCTAGAATTAAACAGATGCTCATAAATTTGGATGTGAAATAGTTCCTATTTTTTCTTTTGCAGTGAAAGTAACTTGTATGAAAATCGCTCGACTTATCCATATAACCATAGTAAGAAATGATTTCATTTCCTTTGCAGATGCTGAGAGTAAAGTTATATTAGATAAAGCCTGGCTTGATTAATACCCCACTATTAACAACTAGAAGTCCAGGAGGGGATACTATGCTCACTAGGTATAATGAGGAGTGAGGTAGTCTGTATATAGTGCACTTTATACTAAATATAAATTAGAGTGTGGTTATTCCGGCATTTATAGTGTCATACTAATCGTTACTAAGTAACGCATCTATTGTCTCTGATACTGTATCTTAATATCAACATTTGACTTTTGATGTACAATATAGGAAAAATGTATCTTTCAATTTTGTTTCAGTCATGTTCATGGCTTTGTTTAAATGAAATCTACTGAAGTATGATAGATTAATGGCATTCATTTTGGCCGCTCGTTATTGAATGCAATGAAAGGTTTTACTCTTAGACCGTTCTTAGGATTCATTTTGCTGCACTTACTTGCTTCACTTGTAAAATTTTGATTAAGTGAGGAAAGCAAGAGCAAACTACTTCCCTCATCTTTTTCAGTGAGCCTCATTACCTTTAGAGAGTTTAAGTTGCTAGTGGGAGAGGAGTTGAAGTGAAAACGGGTCTCTGTACCAAATATAGTATTTTACACACAGAATGCTTGTGTTAAAATCTGAACTAATAGACAAATTATGATACGCTAGTAAGATTATATAGTAAAGATGAGCAAAAAAATTCAACAAAACAGGCTATTATTGCTGATCACATTGCTTTTGATTTATATATTTTTCCATTGATAATTCAACTTTTATCATACAAAATCTAGAATATCTAGAAAAAAGTAGCAAAGTTTCCGCATAGTCTCGAGCCACACTAAAATGTAGAAATCTTCTGTCACCTGAAATTAACTCATGACAGGGGAAAATCAAAACTAAACTATCCCGAATTGGACAGGAGCTAGTCGAAAATTAGAAATCAAATCCTTAAACTTAAGCAAAAATTTCGTAATATTACCAAAATTTCAAAAAGCGAAAATAAGTAAAAATACACACACGAAGGACTAAGGTGGAAAGAGTGACCATTTTGGTGAAACATCGCCATAAGAGAATAATGATTATGAAATATGCTTTAATTGCCAATATTTCTCTTCCAACTTTTCCTCTCTCAATTCAAGGTCAAAAATTTATTTCGATAATTATAAAATATGAAAATAACTTTCTACAGTTTAAGAATCCAAAATAAATAGAAGAAATTGCTATATCAAAATCCCGTCTCCGATAACCTCGAGAAGAAGGAAATGCAGGATGTTTTTATGCGAGAGCAAAGTGGAGGTTGTTCATCGATATGCAATGGGATATTCTCTTCTCAGAAGTCCGCGGCATATGAGAAGAAGACTGCGCAGTTTTTTGAGGAAAACAGCAAAGACGGTGAGAATGATGGAAACCGGGGTCCGAATGAGTAAGCGAAACTGCTCGTGGTAATGTTGAAAGGTGGATTCAATCATAATATTTACTTCGGTTTCAGACTTACTTGATTCATTTTCTAATACTTTATTGATTCTAACACTTTATTGCTAAAGCAAACATAGAAAATCTGGAAATCGCCAAAGATTTTTTCAAGGACATCCACAATTTTAAAAAATGGAAACGTATTTGCTATCAATATGAAATGAATCTTGTTTACATCATATATTTAAATTAAAAGTAAGCCAGATAATACTTAAAATTATCTTACTAAACTTTCTCTATGTCTTGAACAGCCTTTTGGCGTTTCTTAAGGGTTGCAGGCACCCCTTAATGTATATTGCATGTTACATTCAAGTAACGCCTGTATTCAAAAATTTCAACGGACTAACTACGCATTACAAATTTACATGATTTTTCTCACGGCATCATATTGTCTAATTTAGTAGTATTGGTACATCATATTCAATAACTTTCGAGAGATTATTAACTAAAAATTTACTGAGCTGGTTGAGCTTTATTTAAACCTCATTTCTAACGTCTTCCATCTCTTTAATAGAAGTATCTTTGTACCTGCTGCTGATTTAACATAGCAGTTCCAAACTATATAAACCTACTCTCAGCCTTTTCCTAATCTTTTTCCATCTCACGATTTATGATATGATTAACAAAATTGAGCTCTTTATTTAGCAATATGGTTGTGATAGAACTCCTACGGAATGAAGAGGAAAAATATATCGCAAAGTATATTATTTTCGGTTGGCATGATTATGCATCATGACCAGTAATGTCAATTTTATATTCAATAAGACACAGCCGTAAAACTATGATAAAAAATTCGTGGTTATCTGTGAGCTACAGAATATTGAGACGGTAAGCTCCCAGCTAAATTTTACATAGATAACTCCCCGGAACATACCCATTTCTTATATTAAAATTTGATTCAAATTCTGGATTTATCTATGAATAATTTAATTCTGTTTTACCACGACATGCAAGCTCTAGGCAAAACATTATACGTGCATAGAACCTCGTATCATGTATCATTTTCGCGAAATCACCGAGTGGACTGTTCCCTTCTTTAATTCCTTACTTCATAAATAGTTGTTGGTTTGATTAAAGTGAGATATATGACATATTTCATTGAATATAAAATAAAATTAGACTCGCAATTCAAATACAAATTGATATAAATTGTAAAATAATATTTTAGACAAAAAATAATTGAGAGAGGAGGAGAGATTACTCTTTCTTTCTTGGAACCATTACGCGGATAATAATTATTTTCTCTTCATAAATAGGCATATGAATTATATACTGTATAAATATGATTTGCATTTAAAACTTAGTTATTAAGTGCGTGAATGAAGTACAAATGTGAAATCAAATAAGATGGGAAATCCATACCCTATGCGCTTCTTCATTTTTAAGAATACAGCGAAAAGAAAAAATAAGGTGTATTTTCCTTGTCGGTTTCGTTGAAGTATAAAATAACACGACAAAGCAAATTCTCTCCCAACAAGGTGAAATGGATTGATAATCAATACGATCTAACCTCGATTAACAAAGACCTTTTTCTGATGTTTGAAAAAAAGCACGCAAAAGGTTGAGACAGCAGAGTACTACTGTTGAATTTTGTCACTGCAGTTACAATATTGAAGTATTTTGTCTATAAAAGTAAGATTGTTACTTTAATGGAAAGTTCATAAGATAATATAAAAGGCGACCATTAAAAATATTTTAAGTTTTGCCCATACGAAGATATTATTAGATGAAAATTTGGGTAGGATTTCTGACTGATTTCTGATTTCTTTTCGCCATTCTGAAATGAAACTGAAATCCAAACTGACTTTATGGGATCTAATAATTTTCTTTTTGAGTGGCTTAATATCTTCCTTTTGGAAGTTACTTTTTAATTACAACCTCATTCAAAATTAAGGAAATTTGTTTCTAAATGTCGAAAAAAATGTTACTTCATAAAGTTTTTTCTTATGTGGATCATTTGTGGCCTTTACATAAGTGTTTTCTATTCAGTTCTATCCGATTGATTTCTCATATAGAAGAGAAAGAGATTGCATAAAGCCCGCATTCTTCCAAATAATACTGCAGTCTACTTGAAGCGAAGGCATGAAAATTTAAGTCTGCGAACTTTACCGGTCTTCACAATGTATTCTTTATCAGAAGAACACACTAAAAATAAACTACAAGATTGAAAGTTTCATTTGTCAGCCATCTTTTTCACGTAAAAAAATAATGTGAAATGTAATCTTATTTACTTAACCCAGCGATTAAATTCCATTTCCATTTGTATGTACGTAATGTACAACAAAAACAAGAAAAACCCATACTTCTTTCAATTGACTAAGCTATCGTCTTTACGAGAAGAATACTGCCGAATAGTAATTGAAATGAAAGAATTCTCCGAACCCCTAAAAATAACTTAGTTAATTAAAATGATATTGGGTTCTTCTCAGAACAGTCTTTTTCAGAGAGACGGTTACCTTGATCTAGACACCGCGTGATCTCTGGAAAAGCCCCATGACGGCTTTAGGAGTATTTTAAATCTCTATTTTGATAATAGCCAATTTCTTCTCTTAAATCACATTTTTAGCCGAAATACTATCTCCGATTAGGACAAAATCCTAAAATACACATTTAAATGACCGAAAACGCAACATTTTTTTCATTGGTTAAGTGGAATAAGCAGTATTCAATATGCTCTGGTCTCATGATTTATTTTCACCCATAGTAGTGTTTAAATAAATCGTTAGCTGCGTCCGAAAACAGCCAGAAAATTCTTCCTTGGGTGATATATTCGTTAGCAGGGTTAGCAGAGGCTTAACTCTGCTGGCAACGTGCAACTTAAGCGCGGCCTGTGTTGGTTTCGAAATTCGAAGAGGTATCTTAATTGAAGGCGATTGCCTGAACTGAAAGAACTCTGTAAAGGGCGAGGATGGATCTCATCCAAGACTTGTGTGGGTTATCAGTCGCTTGGGTGGCGATGAATTGCCGCTGTCCGCTCGTAATCAATCACGAAAAAGCTTTCCTCTCCGCATTCAAGTCAAAATGAACAAAGATCTATATGAGATGGACGCTCGGAAGCCAAAGTGCCATTCACTTTACCATCTCAAGTGAGACTTGAACAAAGAAGCAACTCGAAAAGCATTCAAAAGTTAAAGCAATACATCTGGAAGAAGTGATTTTTGCTTGAAATTGCACAGTCTTATCGACCGCACTATTTCAATGCGAGAGTACCATGGGTCCATCCTTGAATGATATCACGGCATTTTTTGGGATCACTGACCTACCCTCTCTGTCGCAAAGCTGTCACTTGGACACTTAAATCTTTCATTCTTTGAGCTTTAATATTCACCTTTTAAACAAAATAACTAAAGTAAAACCCATTTTAAAACTCTCCTGCTTTAAGACGCTGTCCCACTTATGAGTTTTTTGCGGTCCCAGTCCCTTTGAACAAATAGAAAAATACCACTTCAGACGCTCTAACAGCCACTTATAGCGCGAATTTTTCAGATCACAGAATGCCTATATATAAGCCGCTACATTTAATCCTCCGCCTCAGTCGATAGACCTAAATTTCTTCACATTATACTTCCGTATTTTTCTGTCTGGTTAGAATTGCTAGACTGTAGAGTTAACGATTACCAACAACAATTAACAATGGAAAACGTTCTCTTTGAAGAAATCAAAAAATACCAGAAAATCAGTATTTGCGGACTCTTTTAATGTCTACAGTTATGATAAGTTCAGCAAAAAGAAGTTTTCTTTTCGTTTTTAAGGACTATAGCACTTATTTAAAAATTAAGGAATCAAAATTCAATATATCAAATATTGAAATACAATATGCAATATCGATCAAATCACAATAAAAATGCCATTGGAAGGCATCATCAACCTCTGAGAAAATGAAAGGATATTTAGAGAATGAATCATTTCGCTAAAAGAACAAGGCGACTTTCAAAATGTATATTAAAAACAGGAAGAAAGTAAAATTGAATAATGAGATTCGACAAAGAATGTTACGAAATATTTAAATGAGGAGAGCGCAGAGCCAAAAAAAGAAGGCTAAATCCGGGATCCCTTTTTCAGGGGTTATTAATGATTATACCGGAGACGGAGGGTGGAATCAAGGAGATTATCATCAAAAAACATCTTATTCTAGAGTAAAGCAAGTTGTTTTACAATAAGAACCTGAAGACGCCCACAGAATAGCTAGCGAAACTGTCGTCATTAAGAATCACAACGGTGAATTCCGGAAACAATATGCAGCTTTCCAAAACCCAACCAACCAAGTCGCAGCAACACATCTTATTCTATATATTAATTCTGATGATTCCATCATTTATGCTTCGTTAAGTGCTACAAATTAAGTCCTCTCCCTTGGTATCATCATGAGCACTCCGAGTTGAATAAAGAATTTCCATTTCGCCTTCGAATGTATGCAAATTGCAATACATAAGCATGCGTAAGTTTTTATTTACACCCCCTTTAATTTAGTGGATGTTACTTGTTGTAAATACATTTCCTGTATAAGTATATTTTCTCTTTAAAAACCTATCCTTAATGCCTATCTCTTCGTCTACTCAATTAAAGGATACATTTGCTCAACTCCATCTTCCTTTACATATTTTGTACTATCGGTTAGTTTTCAAATCCTTCTTCGTGAGTGTCTCCCCGCTGTGAATCTTTTATCCTAAAATAGTACCTTATTATTTACATCTACAACTGCTTCTTAAGATTCTTTTTTATTTCTATTTACCTCAATATTATTACTGTTTTTAGTAATGACATTGACAACAGTATACATGGAAGAAGAGACTTATTCAATCTTGCCTTAATAAAGACCTTTATATTTTATGAATTTTTGTAATTATTTATAAATAAATTTAATGTTAGATGGGATGAAAGTGATGTGATCGAACGTGAATACGTGAAATTTTAAAACGCGTTTATAAAACAAAATTAAACGATGGGAACGTAACAAAGTGTTTTTCTTTTTAAGAAGTGCGGTAGATGGGGCTTCATAGTCCCAATGTTGCCAAGAAGGCGTCTGAATCGTATTATACAGTCTCTAATGTGCAAACGTGCTATCAGACGTGGAGAGGTTATCTACCTCAGCTCTATGTAATCGATACATCCCAAAAAAGGGTTGAGAGAAAACGTAGCGAACGCAGCAAGTTTCCGTTTTCCGGAAACTCTTCAAAACTCAAAGTATCAGAACCTCAGATTGTTTTAAAGGTCCATACATCGATTTTCCAATAACTCGAGATTGTCACGATTTAGATATCAAGATAGCCTTCTAAAGACTCTTAAGTGGGAAATCTGGCTTTCTTCAGAGCAGCAACTCGGAGGGAAGACTCAGAGACACCTCAGTGGGATGGTCTAACAAAACGTTTCGAAATACACCACTCAGATTCACTCTTTGGGGGTTGGCTTTTGTTTAGGGGAAAGATGGATCTCAGCCGCCAGAGTTAAGACGTTTATTTCCAGATTGGACTAAATGAAGGGATCCGAACTGTAGCCAAAACATTCATTTGGAAAGGTGCACCAAAATGCTTTATTTTCCAAATGGCAATGAAGTAAAACCAGAGATAACGAAGTTATTTCGTTTCGGAATCAGCTTGGTTAGCCGAAATCTCCGTTACCGCAACGAAATTTCCCATGAATCAAATCCTAATATTATCACATAAACACTCTGATCTTCCAGGACCGTTTATTAAATACTAAAAGAATAGAAATTTATATTTTTCATCGAGGATATTCTGAAATTTGTTGAGATTTTCTATAGTAATAATCCACGCGATGGGGTGATAGCGCAATGTTTGAGATCGTATAAGATGAAAAGTGAGAAATGTATTATTGAACAACAATTTGAAGGGTTCAATCACGGTCTTCAGATCCCTTTCGGTGAGTACCTTCTGCATTAAAACTGACAAAAATGCTTACGAAATTCATCAACAGTTCCTCTCCTCGCCTCGATATCTATTATGTGAATTATCACATTTCTCTCCGTTATCGAAAAGTACGAATAGATAAGTTTAACATGTTGAAGTAGTCGAGTTTTAAATTCAAGTAAAATTATTAGTTATTTACGTCACGAATAACTGCCAATTATTTGAAAATAAACAATTCTTCCGATAGAACCAAAGTAACTGTCAAAAAATACGTGATTCAATGATGACAGTAAAGAAACTTAAAAATCAAAAGAGGCGTCTTTCAAACTTTAATTAAAATCATTTCTGCGTCTTTTAGAAAATGATGAAATGCTGAGCTTTCAATTAACATATTTAGTGACGATAAATATGGAGGGATGTGAAATTAATAAACTATTCCATATCTTTGTACGTCAAACATTTTTTATTTGAACTTTCATGCTGAATTGCAAAACCTATTTCTACCAAAACATTTGAGTAGTAAAATTTAGAATATACCGTACATTTTCCTAATTTTTAAATGTAGTATAGAAGTTTTAAGTGCCACACTATAACCATCCGTTTGAAATAAAAAGCTTTTCTTCATGGACAATTTATTTCTATATTATTACCATGAGGATTACTTAACCCTCAATTCTAGTTCCCAAAGGATAGAATCTCAATCCTTCCCATGTGTAATAGAGATGAACCTCAGAGGTTTGCATCGAAATTGACGTTTCCTTATTTAAACCGTGATGACACAAAGACCTACGACAGAAAGCTTGAATGTAGAATAGCGTATACTGTATATAACCAGGATATCACAAATTTTATTTTTGTTACATTAAAAAACGAAAGGAAGGGGCTCTTTAATTTTTAAATGAATTCTTTATGCTATGAAAGCGAAAAGGAATCTTCTTTAGTTCGATAAGTATTCACAACGGTAGATATCTAGAGATTCCGCTACCTAGTGATGTGTAATTCGGGTTGCCTGTAGTCTACTTGTAGTGTTTATACCATATTAATGATATACTTTAAAGAATAATCTTTTAGGACATTGACGGCATCTTATTTTGTTACTTTATTCATGATGTCATTTTTGTCTTTTATACTTCTACAATGAAGCAATTTTTTCATTTAGGGTTAAATAAAGTAAGACACATAGGGAAGATTGAAGTAATTAAATTTCGGTCTATCGAATAAGGCGGAAGAGTGGCTGAAGTGGGTTGCACTACACCTAGGAGAAATTCCGCACTGTAAGCAGGTTTCAGTGTGTCTCATACGGTATTTTTATCATGTGATTCATGACATTGGGACCAGGGTCGAGAGAAAATCTCGTATTGAGCGGGATAGCGTCTTGAAAGGAGGAATCTTGAAGGGGTTTTACTGTAGATTAGTAATTTTCAGCCCAACACCAACATATGGAACAGACACTATTGAGCTGGCACGAGCCCAAGAGAGTAGATGGTGTTGTCAACGGATCACGGGAGTATTCTGTCACGAAAAAAGACACGCGGTAAAGAGCTTCTTGAGAGGTGGAATTTGAACCTTGAAAGATATGTGGAAACCTAGAACATCACTGGCAAATATTAAGGAATGCGCTCAGTAATACTATGGAATGATGTCTGATGTTTGGAGAAGCGGTGTTACGGTTAGGAATGTAGGAAGTCAAGCTTGCAAGTGAATTGAATGGTATTTGAGTCAATCTAACACGTTGCAGATGGATAAGAGATTCCCAAAAGAAAACGATTCATATCTTTTGTGAATTAAAGATATACGACTGATCCATCTGCACATTTTTTGCGAATTGCACACATAAATCTATGATTATATTAAATTGCATACGCGCTAATTATTTCATTGAGTAATAACAATATCCTAAAAGTATTCCAAATCTATTGCAATCTTTTATGAGACATTCTGACCCAAAAATGTTAAATATGGATCTTGCTAAATGATATGCTAACTTGCTTAGAAATGATATATATATAATTTATCTTAAAGACATGTTTCGATTCATCTAGAGAAGCGTATTCCAAACCTTATGTCGAGGCACCCTAGTGTGCCGCGAAAAGTGGTAGCTTGCCGCGAAAATGTTGAAAATTATGTTATATTTTTATTATCTTCTTTATTCTTACGGGATAGAATCTTATCATACAGTTGCGCCCTATATATTTCTATATACACGCGCCTGTATATCTGTACTCAAGGATAATACTGTGATCGATGGATGCTATTAAATTCCGAGTTCTAAATAATATACGCCAATACGCGCCTTCCAGCTGAAAAGGTCATCTGCCTCCTCCCTGCACACTCTCTGGTCTTCAAACTTTCCCGCAATATTCAAAGTATTTGGCGGACGACTTGAACTATAACCAGTATTCTCAAGGGTGCGCAAGATGTCGCTACATCTGCCGCATCATCGGCCGCTGGAATTTGACATAATTTTCAGAAGGATCTTTGGGCAAAATCATCCAACTTACAAAACGATTAGGCTGCAGTCGTCGATTTGCAACATTTCTTAGCGCGGAAGCATAGCTGCGTCCTGAAATAACGGCCATAGCTGAATCACATACCGACCTCCCCTACAAGTTTTTCTTATGCCACACTGGCGTTGCCGCGTTCGGGTGAACGAAGGATCCGGCACAAGGGGGAAAGAAAAGAAAAGTAAAATAAAAGAAAAGAAAAGGAAGTTTTATTCCTTTTGGTATATTCGGTGGGTCGTGCTGCCCGGCAGAGGACAGAATTTGAAATTCGAAATGTTACCCTTAAGATCGGAAATGAAATGTTTGATAAATCTAAAAGTTTTACCCTGTAAAACCCTGAGAATGTCGACATCCCTGTGTAGCGGACACCCTGTAATTGAAAGAGATCCGTAGGAATATTGGATGGGTCCAATGTGGAGAGCACAGGGATTGTTAAAGTACTAAAGTATTGTCGCAGATTTTTATTTCAATTACTGTTCATAGAGCTTATAGTAAATAACCATAGGTGGACTACTAGAGAAATGGCTGTGGAGAATACTGATGTACGAAAAAAATATTAGCTCCTTAAGGGATCGACGAGTGGTCACCTAAGAACGAAACGAATGACATTAATTAAGAAGCACTAAGGGTAATAGAAATGACGAATGATAGGAACCTACTATAGGCATTCTTATTGTCATGTACTTATCGATGGCATCAGACCGCTTATTCTAATATATTCGCGCATATTCATATGAGTTGGTGCACATTTCGTTCGTGCATAGACTACAACTTACGTTTCTATATTTACTGTATTATGAAAAGAATTTTTTCATAAGCAATCTTAAATATACCTTTCATATAACTAACTCTGTAAGCGCCGAATTAATTTTCTTAAGGAAACAGTAGGCGGTAGGGAAATTGTATATCTCGTATAAGGGGTTGGCAAGGAGAACTTTTCCATCGCTTAATTAAATCATAGCGAATTTATTCAGCAGGTTGTCCGCTACAATGAAACGTGAATGAAAATGAACGAAAATTGTGTAAAATTTCGCCGTAGTAAACAACCAGTCCAAGGTGACTGTTGAATCCGATACATTCATTCTCCCACAAGAATACACGAGGATTTTATATCCATACCGAATTAATTGTAGGAAGTAACGTCAGAATTTATGAAGAGGAGGCAATTAACTGAGATTTCAGCGAATGTAAACTATGATATTTAAATAGCAGGATCAAAATATCAGCCAATTTCGAGTTTTTCTTTCTCAAACCCATTTACAAAAAGACATTTATAGGTTTCTTTGGGGTGATCAAGATGACAAAGAAATATTACGTCGAGGAAGGGGATTATTTTAGAGGGACAGGAAGAATATTTGAAGGTAGTACATTGCCGCGTGCACCACCCCGTAGACCATACAGACATTCTAAGGGTTTTACAGGGTATAACATTTTGGTTTAACAAACATTTCGTTTCCGATCTTAAGGGTAACATTTCGAATTTCAAATTCTGTCCTCTGCCGGGCAGCACGACCCACCAAACATACCAAAAGGAATAAAACTTCCTTTTCTTTTCTTTTATTTTACTTTTCTTTTCTTTCCCGCTTGTGCCGGATCCTTCGTTCACCCGAACGCGGCAACGCCAGTGTGGCATAAGAAAAACTTGTAGGGGAGGTCGGTATGTGATTCAGCTATGGCCGTTATTTCAGGACGCAGCTATGCTTCCGCGCTAAGAAATGTTGCAAATCGACGACTGCAGCCTAATCGTTTTGTAAGTTGGATGATTTTGCCCAAAGATCCTTCTGAAAATTATGTCAAATTCCAGCGGCCGATGATGCGGCAGATGTAGCGACATCTTGCGCACTCTTGAGAATACTGGTTATAGTTCAAATCGTCCGCCAAATACTTTGAATATTGCGGGAAAGTTTGAAGACCAGAGAGTGTGCTGGGAGGAGGCAGATGACCTTTTCAGCTGGAAGGCGCGTATTTGCTACACGACGAAATATTTACGAAATATATATTACTAGCTGAATTGCCCGCTGCTTCTCAACGGGGAAAATAGATGTAGGATTAAATTAGTAATGCTATTTGTGAAGAAGTGAAATTATATTCTCCGAAGATTTTAGAAGCAAATATAAGGGTTCAAGACCCTTCAACCCTCCCTCCGTTTGTATACAGGTATGCATTTAAGCTTTCATTCAATGAAAATGAACCAGGAACGATATTTATAATATTTGGATTGTAAATACTAATAAAGATAACTCTAGTGTTATATTTTATGCATTTAATGTTATTGATAATATGATTTAAGTAGCTTGTATACGAATGCAGAAGATAAAGGAGCTTTGAACACCCAAGCAAATTGACACACAGAAGCAGTTTTACTGACAGATTACAATGTAACTGTTTCCTAATTCTTCCATTCCACAAATACTGCATATTACTTATTAGAGATTTCTTAGATCCAGTGGGGTTTAAATCTCCTGGAAGAGAACTTTGTATTATTTTGGAAACTGGAAAGTCCTGATATTTACATAAATCACGTATGCTATCATCGTACCAGGATACGATAATCAAATATTTAAAAATCGTTGCAAGAAAACTTTATTGAGTTCGACTCCATATCTAGAGAAGACATATCTTAAGAGAGATGCAATATATGGTATGTAGTCGAACCTATACAAATTTCGATAGATATCATTGCATGTTACTGGAGCGTCTCCTCTAACTTTCTAGTGCAGAAAAAGAATAGGGAAGAGCATCGAAGAAAGTTCAGTGTATCCCATTCATTTCACAAAGAAAAGTGATTAGAGTTACAACGTATATCAAGGAAAAATCAAATAAAACTCGCAACACACGCATGTGATAGTTGTATTCAACAATTAAGAGAAGGAGGTATGAGAATCCACACAGCAGGATCCACTAAAATATCCTACCTGATTTACAAATAGCAACTGGATAAAAATATCGTAACAAAATCATCAGTTTTCCTTTAAATTTCTCGTCCATGAGAGAGGAACATCAACTAACTCAAGAAAATAAGACACAGTCCAATAAAATAATACCTGCACACTCTTTGGTCTTCAAACTTTCCCGCAATATTCAAAGTATTCGGCGTAAGATTTGAAATATAACCAGTATCCTCAAGGTTGCGCAAGATGTCGCTACATCTGCCGCATCATCGGCCGCTGGAATTTGACATAATTTTCAGAAGGATCTTTGGGCAAAATCATCCAACTTACAAAACGATTAGGCTGCAGTCGTCGATTTGCAACATTTCTTAGCGCGGAAGCATAGCTGCGTCCTGAAATAACGGCCATAGCTGAATCACATACCGACCTCCCCTACAAGTTTTTCTTATGCCACACTGGCGTTGCCGCGTTCGGGTGAACGAAGGATCCGGCACAAGCGGGAAAGAAAAGAAAAGTAAAATAAAAGAAAAGAAAAGGAAGTTTTATTCCTTTTGGTATGTTTGGTGGGTCGTGCTGCCCGGCAGAGGACAGAATTTGAAATTCGAAATGTTACCCTTAAGATCGGAAACGAAATGTTTGATAAACCAAAATGTTATACCCTGTAAAACCCTTAGAATGTCGAAATCGCGATTTTTCTATTAATGAAAATATTTTTCATTCATTGTTAATTGAAGGTAATCCTTTAATTATTATGATTAAATATTTTTCATTCATTGTTAATTGAAGGTAATCCTTTAATTATTATGATTAATCAATTATTATATAAATCAAGAACACGATACTTTTATGCCTTCGAATAACTTTCGTGGCAAATAAGGCAATTCTACTAAGGAAATCTTCAGTGCGAATATTGGGAAAAATTTACGGAATTCCGCCCATCAACATCATCCATGTTTGAACGCTAAATTCTCAGCAAAAAATAAAAAAAGGAAATAAGACCATTTTCGATCGAAAGGGACCTATGTCTTATACACTTGTAAGTTTTGGAGTCCTTACGAAAATATTTTTAAAATCGACGTTTGTCCGCAGAATCGTGCTCTTGGGACCACTATGCGATCCTTAGTGAAATCCGCACGTGTCGATACTTTGGAAATGTCTTCAAATAAGAATGCAATGCTGCATTGTTCCACTGGTAGGATGAAAAACTGACAGAGAATATGAGAAAACATCCAGCATATATATGATATGCAACATACAATTCTAGAGATTTCTATTGTATACTGTCCTCTTGATATCTCCTACAATTAATCTCAGGATAAAATTAAACTGAGAAGGGACCAATATAAAGAATTCTCGCAACTTTTCAGCATCCTCCCCAAAAATGGTTTTAATCGGCTGCAGTCCGCTATACAGCCATGTCGACATTCTCAGGGTTTTACAGGGTATAACTTTTAGATTGATCAAACATTTCATTTCCGATCTTCAGGGTAAGATTTTGAATTTAAGAATTCTGTCCTCTGCCGGGCAGCACGACCCACCAGACATACCAAAAGGAATAAAACTTCCTTTTCTTTTCTTTTATTTTACTTTTCTTTTCTTTCCCGCTTGTGCCGGATCCTTCGTTCACCCGAACGCGGCAACGCCAGTGTGGCATAAGAAAAACTTGTAGGGGAGGTCGGTATGTGATTCAGCTATGGCCGTTATTTCAGGACGCAGCTATGCTTCCGCGCTAAGAAATGTTGAAAATCGACGACTGCAGCCTAATCGTTTTGTAAGTTGGATGATTTTGCCCAAAGATCCTTCTGAAAATTATGTCAAATTCCAGCGGCCGATGATGCGGCAGATGTAGCGACATCTTGCGCCCTCTTGAGAATACTGGTAATAATTCAAATCGTCCGCCAAATACTTTGAATATTGCGGGAAAGTTTGAAGACCAGAGAGTGTGCAGGGAGGATGCAGATGACCTTTTCAGGTGGAAGGCGCGTATTTGCTACACGACAAAATATTTACGAATTATATATTACCAGCAGAATTGCCCGCTGCTTCTCAACGGGGAAAATAGATGTAGGATTAAATTAGGAATGCTATTTGTAAAGAAGTGAAATTATACTCTCCGACGATTTCAGAAGCAGTGGTGGAGTAATAGGAAACAGTTGTATTTGAATCTATTCGTGAAGGTTTGCTTGGGACCTCTTTGAGTCTTTAAAGCTGCGCTATCTTCTCCATTAGTGTAAAGGCAACTTAAATCATACTACGAATAACATTAAATCAAAACAAATAAAATACTTGAGTTATATTAATATGTATTTACTATCTAAATTTTAAATATATTGTTCCTGGTTCATTTTCATAGAATGAAAGCTTAAATTCTTGGAGGAAGGGTCGGAGGTTCTTGACACCCTATATTTGCTTCTAAAATCTTTGGAGAGGATAATTTCACTTCTACACATATAGCATTACTATTTAAATCCTACATCTCTTTTCCCCGTTGAGAAACAGCGGGCAATTCAGCTAGTTATTATAAAATTATAGAATGCATCACTTGTCAATTATAGTTCAATATTTCATTTATAATATATATTTTAATAATATTCTGTCTCAAATTTTAATCTAATTTTGAGAACATTTTTTAATATTTCGTGACTTTCCGTACGTAATGATGAATAATGATAGTCTACATATTTTCATTACAGAACCTTAAGACATGCATGGCCGAGGAGAACAAACACTATCGTTATCTATATATGGATTGAATTAAATTTCTAATGTTATGATAAAATATACAACAGTGCCATTCAAAAAGGCACAGTTCTTCTTCAACCAGTCTTAACAGACTTCGCACGGAGAACCTTGAATGACCTGAGCGACAGTAAGCATGAAATATTGCTAGTGAATTGCACCCAAAGATTTAATGTCTAAATGGAATCAAGTAAATTTCCCAACGAATTACTACTTGACCTTTTTCATTTTCCTGACGTAACGCGTAATAAAAGGGACTTATGTCATCAAGAGCTACTTAAAACGACATCAAGGACAAAGCAAGATGTGACCACGCAGAAAATTCATCCGACAAATGAAAGAGCACGTTGGTAAAAGACCTTAGCAGAGAATGAAAGCTCAGTAGCGAGCTGCTAACGAGTGATTTTTTCCGCTGTATGAATATGGTCAATTATAGTCATCCATGGATTGTGAATGCATACCAAGCTCGATGTTTCAGCCGTGTGAGGCAGATCGAAGCGCTGTGGATATGAAAACGGCAGTCCACTAAGTTATCCCATTGAGGATTAGCTGTCCTCACTTTATGAAGATTTTTCTTTTATGAATCGTTGTGGTTAATTCACGTGAGGTTTTATTACAGATGCATTAACCCATTTTCTGCTTTTACGAACGCGGAATATTGTTGATCGAGCTATGGAATAGCATGTCAAGTACTTATGGCGTATTTGTTTTCTTTAATTATAAATCATGATACATATCAGCGTATATAGGATCAAAATAATTCGCTTCGGGGAATCGCCCGAATTCTACGTTGCTTTGGTGAGGAATGAAAGATAGGAGGTATTATTTTGAAAGCACACATGAAATATTCGGCCGCCACTTCGCCTTACTTACTAAGCGGTGTACCGCATGCAAAATAACAGTCTGAAATCGAAATTTTAAGAATGAAAATGAATTCAATCACCAAGTAATAAGTCATTGTATTTTCTATTTTATTTTCCCGTAAAAGAAAAGAAAGATACTGGGCAACAAATTTATTTTACACTTATTGAATCAGTGTCTTAAGATATGTAAATGAAGAGATGGCCAAACAGAATACGCGAAAAGGCCTTGTATACCTTAAAGCCTCCAGATTCTTTAAGCTATTTGCTACGGCCCATCGCTTTAAAATAGAAATCCATCAGTGAATTCCCTTGGTTTAAGCAAAGTCGAAAAAATATCATTTCACTTATGGAATCTCAATCATCCGTTATCCTACTATGATTTAATTAATGAGAACAAAAATGTTTCCCATCTCAAAGACCTATTGCTCAATAAAAAGGTATCAACTTCTGTATAGCGAAAACTTATCAAAATAATGATTTTTTATTTCACAACAAACCTGGATCATCTACATAGTACGAGTAGTTTAATCTTTCCTCATGAAATCGTAAATGAAGTAGCTCGATAAAGAAAAAGATTGAATTTTTAAAGATCCCTACTTCAATCCTAGGTTTCAGCTTTCTTTATGTCATTGTTTTGGAAACGAGAAAAATTTATATTTATTCTAACAATAACAATTTAAATGCGCGGCATCTCTTTGAGAGTAGGAGACATATCATGACCGACTGTGATTTTCACATGACTAGTAGAATGACTTTGGCCTCAACACGGATGAAATGTAACTTATGAATTGCACCAACATTTAATGCCTGAATGGAATCAAGTAAAATTATCAGCTTATTATTACTTGACCTCTTTTTGATTTCCCAGACGTAACGAATAATAACATAAAGGGGGGTAAAATCATCAAAAGCAGCTTAAAACTACATCTGACTACGTAGGTTTTACAGTGGGTCATAACAGATTACTCATAATACATGAAAGTTTTTGACTTTAGGATTAAAGTTGTATAAATTGCTTGGTGACAATTATGTGATTGTTGGTGTGTGGGCGTTTTGTTTTATGAGCTTTTTTTTGGCATGATGAAAGTTGTGTATACAGGCATATGGACTGGATGTGTGCGGATGGTTTTTTGCCCGAGATTCTTGGTCTTTATTAGAAAATAATTGTTTTTATACCAAGCACTTTAATTCTAAACCGAATTTTTCTGTGCAGCAATTCTCTGGTCCATTAAATTACGAAAGAATGCGGTTCCTCTGTAATCTTGAAAAATCAACCCCAACGTACGTTTCAACCGATGATTTGTATATTATAAATAAATATTTGTATACGTAAAAATTCTCAGTCTGGCATTCCACTTCTATAACGCTAAATTTAAAAAAGCGGAATTCTAGCCAAGGATCGATTTTAAGTCGAGCGACAATGACAGAGAGGAGAAAATTGTAGGCCGACCATTGACAGAAGAAGGTTAGCGCTGTTAAATAGCTGCGATCACTCCTAAGAACAGGAGACCCTTTCGCGAACAGAAGCTATACTTTATCACGGTCGACTTTAGACGGGCATCATTTGCAGCGATGACATGGAGAGAACATAAGTGGAAATTGACGCCTAAATTCCCAATTTACTAGGACGTTTTTATATTTGCCTAATATTTCATAGAGTTATCCAGACTTCCGTATACTATTATTATTAATGAGAGATAGGTAGTGCACGAATTCCAATATATATGCAGGAAGCAACATTATAACGTTAGATGTATGAATACATATAAACTTAGATGGATGTGAATGCACCTACACTTATACAGAATGATATCAATGCACATATGATGCATTTAATTCTAAGGCCTTTGTATTTAAAGTATTCATTAATTTTGTATTGATTATCATTACTTCCTCAAATATTTACATTACTCTCAATATACGGTGGTAAAGGAATAGTAATAACTAGAAGATATTTTATAATTCAAAATTTTTAAAAATAGAAAAACTTATGAAGACGTGCGACATAATCGAGACAATAAATAGTTAGTGTGCCATCATAAAAAACGGAAAATTTATCATTCATTACCCGCATATTCATTTTTTTACAAAAATAAGTGTATTTACTCGCCTAAACCAATTAGGTAACTGCACCCTCATCTTTTTTAGAGAACCTTTGCAGATAAAACGACTGGCGATTCCGCTTAGCGGCCACGATGAAGTAACTTGCAAAGCTGGGAGTCTCTCGATAAGGAAACGAGGAATGAGAGTAACAACAGCAAGGAAAATGAGCTAGGAAAAGTTTCACACGAAGAGTCGTGATTCCAATTAAACCCAAATCGATCGACTGGCATTGAAGCCCATTAACAAGAGTATTTATGTATATCCTATTGCTTATACGTCTTGCTTCACCGCGACGGTCGATCGAGTAATTCCGATCTTCTGAACCTCTCCATAAAATTAAGTATTAATATTGCTTATATCGTCTGCTAAGCCTTCCTCCAATAAGCCTTGTGTATTTCATCCCCAATTCAGTATTGGACGTCAGAATAGAAGCAAAGTTCAGCAATTTCCGGTCCAATTCCAATCTTGAATTATTTATCGTAATCTCTTGCTAAATTCAAATCCACGGCAACAGAATTACCTTGATTTGAATTGACGATACAGGTAGGGAATCTTTTATTTCCTTATTTCACTGTGAATCGAGGATATTCAAAATTCCTATCATTTTAAAAATTTCACGCCGTTTTTTATTCAAGAGGTTTAATATTGAATTGGAATTTCCATATTTGATATATCGTATTTCGGCATTCGATGTATGCATTATCGGCTTAGAAATAAGAGTTAAATTAAAAATTTTCCTTCCGCCAGATTAGTCTCAAATCATATTTTTATGTATCGCATCACTAAAAATCAATTGTTTTTCATAAAATTTCGTCTCAGTAGTGTATCTCATTCGATTTTAAACCTGTGAAACCTGTCTAAATGGTTATTAAAGCAGACCCTTCGAAAATTCTCCCCAAGCTTTGGTATTTGATCAATTTATATTGCTTCATAAAAGCATTCATTAAGCATAAATGAAAGAAAAACGTACTTTTTAATTGATTTGTTTGCAATAATACTTCGCATACGTATGCATCAAGGGATAGGAACGTTATTTCATTTGAAAACTAGACCTGGCTGCAATAGGTTGTCTTTATCAAATTAATTCGAAGTAGAATTTGAACGTATTTGTTTGAAATGAATTATTCGCTAAATACATTGAAAATGAATGCTTCACGTTGTATTTTTATTCGACCACGTAAGTAAAATTAAAATGTAAACTTTATTGTTTTTAAGTCTATTTAAAGAAGTGAGGAAGAAGCTGCAAGAAAAATGCATAATTTGGTTTGAGAAACGTAGATTCCTTAACTTCAGCTTATAAGAGGGTCCATACATGGATGATATTCAATTAAAGCTTCTTACTTGTGCTTAAAGAACAGTTAGCAAAAGTTTCCTGCTGACTGAAATTTTGAGAGACTAGAGGTAAATGAATTACAGATATCGCAAAACTAATTTCATGAATATGAGAGGCATTATCCCTAATTTTTTACATTACTACATACTATCTGTTCTTTTTAATTTGGGAGAGAAGGAAAAATTATTGTTCCATCAATTAAACTTGATAATTTCAATTTATAAATTATTAAAGTAAAATCGAATTATACATCATTTGAATACTTTTAACCGTTGTGTTCCCTCGATGTTTTTCGCTCGGGGACAAAAGACTGACGAAATGGTTAGTTTAGTTATAGTGTATGTAAAAATTCAGTATTTCAATCTTTACAATTAGCCGAAACCTAATTTTAAACTATGGTTATAACCTCCCATTGGCAAGGGATCTCTTGTTAGGAGCATTCATTCCTTGCAATTCATAGTGAGTAGTTCATATTTCAGTGAGTACCGGTGAAAATTGGTCCAATCGAACTATAGAGAAGTGATTAGTTCTAATATATAAGAGCATAACAAAAAATATGCATGTTACAGATGTCCTCTTTAGATTAAATATATTCCAATCGAATTGGCCCGACTATTCTACACGTGTTGCTGGCAGATCGACCCCATTTTACTCTATTGCTTGGATAACAGTGCCATAAATCCTCTTATCCTTCCTTAGGTTTCAAAGTTGATTTATATCTGTATAAATAATAGTTTGGGAGGAGTTTAGAGAAATAAACAGACTACAGAGCCTATTTGGTCAAGGATTTTATCTCCGGGCGGTTCCTTTTCGGATGAAAGACCTCCATCCGAAAAACTATTCTCTTAGGAAAAGCAAGGGAATGATAGTGGCGTATATACTACGGCCAAAGAAGCCGTTCTATTTCCTGCTGATGAATTTCCAAACAAAACTGGAGAAGCCAACAAAAATGGCTGGGGAAGCGATATAAATCGAGTGCACCCTGACACGAGGATGCCTCCGGAGTCTGTTTTCATAAATCCCTTCGTCCTCATTTAAAGTTACTGCTCTAGAGGTGAATACAAAGGTTATTATGCTGAGATCGAAGGCCGCATAGGGCGAGAATGCAAAATGCGCTAATTTCGGAAGATCACGGCCACTTAATTCGAGCGCAAAAGGAGAATTATGCATAAAAAATGGCAAAGAGGGTTGCGGGAAACAAAGAGAGAGGAAAAGTGACTGAAAAATCTAGGAAATAATACTAAAAATGTATAAGGATGAATCCTGCATATTCTTGATTAACTTTGTAGTATTCCATGATAGGAGAAATAAAGATATCAAAAAATTTTCACGAGGAAACTAAATCCTGTTTAATAAATTTTCAAAATACTACACAATAAGTAAACATCACTCGACTATTTTCAATTACTAAGCAACATCATCAAGTCAAGTTCAAGTCGAGTCGGAACTAATCGAGTAGTGTTCTCTAACTGTGAAGTGTTCAGCGAGGTTATAAAACAGGATGAAGCTTCCATGTGAAATTTTTCCTGTTTTATTAATTTTTCCAATGTAAGATAAACGCCCGAAATGAAGATCAATTATCTGAGATACGCCAAACAACCGGGATTTAAAGTAACCTCAATAATATAACCATCGTTCCTAGAACAAGGGTCTCTTTAATTATTTTACGTATAACATACTTGTCTTATGGATTTTCGAGGGTTTTTCACTCCATTCTGTTTACTCCCACACTGAATATTCATCAAATAAATGAGCAGAAGTATAGAATTCGATAATTGCATAAATAAAGTATAGATAAGATGGTTGCGTTGTGGTAAATTTCTATACATACCTGTTATATTCGCTTCATATCCGTATACAATTTAATGGTAAATTTAATTTGAGAAATAATATCAATGATAAATGAGGGAATGATTACTGGTAATAAAAAGAACTTTAGTATCCATATTAATAAGTTATAATTCACAGTATTCAATGCCAACAGTAAGAGATAGAGAAGCAGCTATATCACGAGAAAATTTAAAATTTCAATATTTATTAAAAATAAGTTGCTTTATATATCAAAGACATGTGATGGCATCATGATTAAAGAAGCACGCCTATACTGCTGTCTTGTAATAGTAACAAAGCTCATCCTGAAAAATACGGTAGCCCCGTATGCCTCGTCACCTGTATTATTCAGTGGGAAAGAATAAGTTTCAGGAAAGAGAGAGGTGGAGAGATGAAAACAAGAATTCTCTTCGTTAGGTCCACAAACCTGGAAATCGATCGAACTCGTAATAGCTAAATAAGCAGGTCTGAGAGTACGCGAGGGGGCAATAACTATCTTGACCGCAGTCTGCGAATAAGCTGAACTCGGAGAAAAGAGAGTAATCAACTTCTCAGCGCCTCCTCAACTCATGGGTTCAAAACCCTAAAGTGGCACACTCTCTTGTTTAGCAAACAATCTCCGAAATACCTCTTTAAATCCCGTTGAGCTAGTGGACATAATGGCCATCAGGTTAGCGTAACGGCTCAATTACGAATTCTCTCAGCTCGAGGTTATATATAGTGATCCCCATGCTCTAGTGAAGCGCGCAACAGAAAAATTCCTCTTCTACTTCAACTTTTCCAGAGCCGTAAAATATTATAAGTCCTTAATAGTTCTCACTTCAACGTGTGGCTTCCCCGAGGAGACATTAAGTCTATCAGCTTTTAACTTTTACGATTCTATTTGGACAAGTTCGGCTTGACAATTCCTACGTAACACTACAGTAGTCATAACAATAAATTTTTGTATTTATTTTATTAACGTCGATGAATATGTCAAACACTTTATTAATTAAAATTCCCATTTAGTCTCAATCTCGCCCTAAATAAAGTCTTTTTATTATTATTATTATTATTATTTTACAATTTTTTTGTATAATCGGAAAAATGAAACACTTTTTATTCTTTTCGTAAAACATGCTGCATTCGTGTATTGGCATCTCATTGTTAACTAGGCCCTCTTCTGCCTAATATCTAAAGCCATAGCAGCTCGCGAGCCTGGTTTGCAGTGAGCAACCTAAAGCTAAACACAGGAATTTCTATTCTCCCTTGAAAACTTATATTAAGACTGGTTATCGTAAATTTTATCATTTTATGTCTTACTACGAGAACTTCTAAACTAATTACTATTAATTAAGATGCCGAGAGGCACCAATTTAATTTATTTGAAAGATTTCTATTTTAATTAAGAGTGATGGCTTGAAATAAATTTGTACGACCGCGTTACTGTATTCCCTGGTATTTACAATAAGATAAACACGAAACAAAGCAGAAGAAGCCTTATGCATGGATAGCGGTACATTCACGTATGTTCCGTTCCAGCTTTACATTCCGTGACAAGCGGAGTCACGAATGACTTGAAAAACAAAAACCAACTTTAGGATTTGCCATTACAGCGAATACTCGGTCTGATTGTTAATCATTATTAGACTTTTCATTATAATTCTTTTGAGTTCTAAAAGAAATATTATAGATATCATAGATATATACCATATATAGATTATGGTATCGTATAAGACTTAATTCCATGTATTTAATTAATTTAGCCTTTGATTGATATTCAGTGTTCCATTTAGAAATTATTTATAGAAAGTGTTCAAATAAATTAATGGGAGATATCTTACAGAAGACAAATGATACCACTAATTATTTATAATTGAGTGCCGGAAAATGTAATTCACTGACGTTTCCACACTCGAGTTGAGTATGCATCGTTGTTATTACAAAGGAATATATACTAAATGAGAGCAGAAAGAACCTTATGCTCGGCTAAAACTACAAACAGCAACACGTCTCCATTGTTGCATTGTTTACGGTGTAAATACCCTTCCTGGGAAAAAAGGAGGGAAAAACTTTCTACCACGGAAAAAATATATTTACCGCATTCTCACCACTCAGTGGGTGATTTAAATGTAGCCACACATTTCTCATTGAGACATTCGTGCCTTTTTAATCTATGGGTTGGAACTCAAGCGAGGGTGATCAAAGTAGAATCTCCACTTTCCAAATGGACCGAAATGTATGCAAGCGATGGCGACGTTGAACAAACGGAGTTTGTTTACATCCGACTCTATCCATCCGAGGGGAAAGAGATTGCGGAAGGAAAAGAGGCTTGGCTGCTGCAAAAATACTCGATCGAAGCTCCGCTTTGACCTCTTTAGCACCTGAATGGGTTCCCACTTGTTCCTCGCACGTATCCAACTAATATCATCACCTCTTTTTGCCGGAAGCCAAGGGTCGTTAGTTCCATCCTTCTAGCGTTGCAATATACAGGTATTTGGCGTCCAAGGGAAGCATAGAGGTAAAGGCAATATATTTAAGTGCTGCCAGGATAGGAAAGGCTCCGATTGAGTTGTCTTTTAGCAACTGTAAGACTCATATTTAACAGTTCAGCAGTCCAGGGGTCGACAAACTGCGGTTCTTTGGGTAGATTATTACATGTGTGTATAATTACTGATGTGATAGTGAAATTGTAAATAGAACCAGCGCTGTATTATTGATGATTTTCCTCATTTCATCAAATTTCAAAAGCCTTACTACAAAACTTATGAAAATTAATGATATCTCAGAATCTCCAGCTCAAAACGTTTATGCAAGAAATTGTTTTATATCACATGTTTCATGATGGAGGCCATGTTAAATTATGGAGTCGATTACCGGTAACCATGTCGAAATTATGCCTTAAAACAAGAGTGTATTGGGTAAAGTAAGATCATTGCTTTTTGTGGTTATAAACAACGAAATCAAGGGAAATGTATGGCTTATATTTTTCAATGATCCTCGATAATTTCATGATTAAACTTTTACCTACCGCATTTTAACCTTTTATAGAACCAAACACAACAAAATTGTAATTTTAATTAATAGCGAATCCTGAAATAATCTTTTGGTGTACGAATAAATTTTAATGGCAGTAAAATATCCGAAAAATCTTTCAGCTTTTCGTAGATTAAAATGCGAAACACTATATATCAAAGCGGTGAGACCAAATAGTGTTCCAAAAAAGATTCTCTCTTTTACTCTATTAATTTTTTGACGTTCTCGTTTCTGTTATTGATTGGATTAGTAATAATATTTGTATCGAGGTGTTAGGTGAGAGATACAAGGTGACGTTAGTGTAACACCACTGCCAACAGACGGGCGGACGGTTGATGCATCTATTTAAACAGATCCAAAATTAGATCTGAATGTGGTTAACCAAACGGAGCTTTTGATGCCCACATGGCAGCTCTGCAGGTATTTCGTACCATGTCAACATCCTCATGACACAGGACGACTCCATGGAAAGTTACGAGAGGGAGCTTGGCAGTCAGAAAGAAACGATGGATAGGAAAAAAGCTAAGATTATAACAGTATCTATTATTTTCATGAATGAGTTACGTATAATTATCTCGGAATACAAAATGAGTAAACCTCTTTCAAAATCAGAACTTTTTCCTGATGAATAAAAAGTCATTTGAATACATTGGTCTTAGAAATATGGAATTGCAGAATATAGACTAAGAATTTTTAATAAACTATTCAAAATGATTCAGGGACTCAAAAGAAGGAATGTTTATTTCCGGATTCACTTGTTTGGCTGTCCTTAAGAAAAGCCATCTCGTTTATTGGCTGATGATTGCTGAATTTTCTGTTTGGATTTAAGTTTCGACAATGACGTCACCGATCATTGTTTCATCGATCACAGTTGTTGAAGGAAACAACTTTCTTTCTTTGCCCAACTATTCATGGGGTCGGTTGATGATAATGGATACTTAATATGATGATGAATTCTGGTTCTGGCACAATATTTAGAAGACCTGGAAGCCATTGCTGCTGCCAACCCATCTCTCACCAAGAAGAATTCTATAGGGACGCTTCCACTATAAGCGCACGGCCACTTACCGAGCTAACATAATCCTTAAGACATCACACATGTATAAATTCAAGTTTTGTTAAAGTTATTAAGACTCCTCACACTATCATGTAACAAGTACTCCAATAATATTGAATAATTCAAATTTCTCATTAATTCACACCTGCTTCGATAAATCTTCCTTGTCTTGAACAGTAAACTGTTATTATTTTTCAAACGTCATTGTTTTTTTACTTCATTACTATTTCTCATATGTAACTACTTAAAACCCATTGACGGCTGCGACAGGAGAGTTCTCTCAAGGGCTATCCACAGCAGACCCCCCTTTACCCGATCTCGTTCTAATTGACAAATGTTTCCCACCATTAGTAAAAAACCGATCAATCGAATTAGAAACTAAAAGAAGAGGTGATCTGGTAACCTTTATTAATCTATTTCAGTAGCGACCAATAAAAATTGAAAGCAAAACATAAAAATACTTAGATTTCACATACACGGAAACGTGTTAACATTTTCTGTTACGCGGAATATGACTCTTTCCCTTGATTCTGGCAGATCTCCTTTAGATATCTAAAGAATTGTTAGCTCGTGATTTATTTCTTTACCACTGCAAATTTAACCAATAGTCAGGTGATCATCAACGTGTAAAGGTGGACGAGCTATCTAATGAAATATTAAAATGAAACTGGATGTTGGGTAACTATGAATAAATAATGGCTTCATTCTCTACAGCACTTGTAACGATTTCATGCATTAATAAACTCGTTATTGATAAATAAACCAGAAGGTATTACAAGCTGATAACTAGGAGATTTTTTGCCTATCATAAATTGTGACGCCTCGGAGGTTCATTTTCCGACGGAAAAAAATGCTTAACATGTCCAAGAGTTTGAGGAAATAGCAAAAGGTAATTTGGCTGACAGTTTAAGAAAAAAGGCTGTTCTTCTGAGAGGGGCTTTATATGTAATATCGTGAGAATGAAAATAACCATACAAAAAATATTTAATGAAGTACCATATAACTCTGTATTTAAATATAGATGTCCATATGGATTGAAAACATTTATAAGGTTGCAGAATGAGAGCGGAGGTTGACTGATTGAACTGCATGGAGGAGCATGTTGAAGAAGCCCAAAGCTTGTCCCTAGCATTACCTCTAAAAGGTAATGATTTACCATTGGATCACTGTGCGATTGGGATTTAATGGAAGTTTACCAAGGCAAAATGTAACCCCATTGCAATCGTTAATCAGGTCCTTATGAGAAACTCGTATCAGGCGTTATTTTATCGTTGTGTTTGAATGGAAGGCGTTGCAGCGGTGACGTCATACTCTTTAACTATTATGTAACTCGTCCAGCTGCGTTGAAAAATTAATGCTTTCACGGAGTGAAGCTGAAAAGTTGTTTGAGTGCAGAATAGTCTTCTCTGCAAAATTCAGGCTGTTGCCTCTACGTTAAACCGAAGGTAAATACGGAAATGAGAATTCCGCAGAAATGCATTTCCGTTAATCAAGCCAGATTAATTCCAGTCAGCCGTAAATATTACGAGATGTGAGCTAGTTTTGAAAATTCAGCTATCTGCCTGGCGCAATGAGGCTATTATGGAACTTACGATTTAGGAAACAAGATGAAAATTAGAACAGCTACTTCCCTAATTATTTCGCAAATTTTGTTTTTCAAAATGTAATCACGCTTTATGTAGAAAAATATGATTAGCCTGAGTAATTATAATAAAAATGATAGTTATTGATTTAACTTAATTTAGAGGAAATTAACTTGTCCTAATTATATGTACTTCAATAATAGCACTATAATAGTATGCATTGTTAAACTAATGGAATTCAATTATCTTCTTAGATATATTTAAAAAAATGTTTATTCAAGTTTTCATAATAAATAACATAATTGGTGATTTTGAATATTTGGCTTGATATATTACAATAAACGACCGATATCTAATAAATTTTAATACATTTCAATGCACATTTCGTTGCATATGATAAAGTATTCATTAAAACGGTCAAGTTTCAATTACTAATAACATTTGGAAACGATAATTTTATTTTCAATTAGCAAATATTTAAAGAAATAATTTTTTAACGACTGATTTTAGTAAATTTTCTAGAATACGTCCTAATGAGAAAGATCTTTAATGTACAACTATTTTCTAGAGGAAAATATTTGCTATAAATTTACAGATGTAAAAAAAATAATAAAAGCAGAAAGAGAAAACGGGGAGGATATTCAAAATGCAATTGAAACACTGAAATAGGTATCATAACCATATATTTCATAAAAATGTTAAAAACCTACTTAATCCTTATATCCTTTCCACAGTCACATTAATCCCCCTAAATTTCCTTAAAAGAGATACTAAGATAAAAAACTAATATCCAAACAATTTTGCAGTCGTATTGCAAAAGTAAAACAATTTCAAAAAATATGCTCAAAAATAGATACAGAAGAGGTAGTCTTATATGTCGGCTGAAATTGAATTAGTTCTTTCTATTCGGGCATTTCTAGTTCTAGACAGTTTGGTACATTTTCATCCGTTTCATACAGGTTTAAATCTTCAGTTACACTTAGCTGATGGGATTCCTCTCTTTTGTAGCAGTAAAATAATGAAGAACTTCTAAATAACAGTGGCTCATATACGATTATACTCATTATGATGTAAACATTGATGTACGTATAGCATTGTAAAATATAAAACTCCTTAATAACTGAGCGAAATTTGGAGAAGATAGTTCCATCTTCCATTTAGCTCTTAAAATATAAAATTCGATATAAAAACTTATTCTTTCCTATCCGTAAATTGTAACCTTACAAGGTTAATTTACCCGATATCCTATATTGTATGCATATTTGGGTACAATGTCCTTATCAGGTTGCAACCTACGGCTACGAGAGAATATCTTTTTATCTTGAATTTCACAACAGCCTTGTTCCATCCTTATCCGATTAATTAAATATAGAGTAATAATAACAATATGATGTAACATCGCGGAAAGGGATGCAAGGCTCGAGGGAAACATAAACATTAACATCTTCCGGAAGATAATTCTATTCCGTTTTCCTTCGAGTCAAAAAAATTCTAACGACTACTGTCTAGTTTCCAGAAAGAGATGGGAACTTAAAAAAGCAAAATCCACCCTACGGGAGCAGGTTTGAAAAATAGCGGGAGAAAAAAAATCTCATCCCAAAACGACTGCCGTTATTGCGTCTGGACCCCACAAGACATGGAAGAGGCAAAAGAAATAGATTAACAGGAAGTTATTCGGAGGGGCCATCTAGCCTGACGCATCAATCTGTTCGGGCCACCATGCTTCAACTTTTTTCCCGGAGGATCTCTCCATTAACTCCATCGAACTCATTAACCCACTTAGCGGGAGTGTCGGGAATAAGAGTGGGAAAGGTGAGCGGAGTCTGGCAGGGCGGAATATGGGACATCTCTCCTCCTCAGGTGGGTGCTGCAGATGTGGAAGGGTGCCAATGGGGCCGGAGGGGGATGCAGGAAGAGGGAAAGACGTATGAGAGGAGGGAAAATAGAGTACGAAGAGCCAGAGATGGAAATAAAAGTAAGGAATGAGATCAAAGGAAAGAGACCGAACGTCCTTGCGTGAAGGAGCAATTTCACTCGGGATATTCGAACCCTGGATCATTAATTTTCGGATAATTAACCTTTCCCCGCTTAATGAACGTGGAGTTATCTCAACCTTCTCTCGATTGCAATATTTTTAAAATCACAATTTTAGCGAAATGACTCTCGACTTCAGTGAAATACTAACATAAAGGAAAATGTTTCTGCTTTTGCGTTGTTTACCTGTGCTTAAACTATGTTCCTGCTACCATATCTTGATGAAAGGATTTTTTCCTCTGATTTCTGAAGTTTGCAATCTCTATTATTGATAGACAACTTCTAAAGTTCACGGCTGTGATAATAAGAAAGAGGCATGAATCATACTTAATGCTATGCACTCTGCATTCAATATGGACATTCCTCATTGAATGCCATGAAAAATCTTATTAACTGGGTAATAGAAGAGAGAGTATGAGGGAAGCAATGGTAAACAACTTCCCCTCTTATGTTGTCTAGTAAGCCTCCTTCCTTCTTCACAGCGCTTAGTAGCTAGTGGTGGAATGTTGCAGGTTCAAACCATAATTAGGGCTGAGAATACACTACTATTCTATACATTATATATATTGAACAAATATAACAGAAGCATAAGGAATTAATCTCATTAATGAAAGATTTTTGGAGTATCTTAAATTATTAACATCCTTTTAATTAAATAACCTCTACATTTCCAACAATAATCAGCTATTTGAATTGAAATAGATACGAAAAGAGTAAGCAATAGGCAAACAAATTACGGAATGAGATTTTAAAAAGGAATACAATTCCGAACTGAGGCCAAAAATTATAAAAAAGATCATTAAAGTTTAGATAATCTTGGTATTAAGGAAAGGATTATTTTAAACGGACTTCCAACTGAAAAAAGACATGTATAAAGAGATAAAAAATGAATGACCATTCTAAACAATAGTGCTAAGGGTATGTATGACAGTTAAACGACGGTACAAATTAATTCGTTAGCACTAAACTGACAAGAACACTCTCCACAAGGAATGCCTTGATGAGGAAGGTGGGAACGACACAGACTTCCGTGCAAGTTCTTGGGAGAAGGCTGAGCTCGCACAGACATGTGAAAAGAGGAGATGAAAGCTATGCTGTAAGAAGACACAGAACACAGCTTACGTACACAGGGCTAAGGGGTGCGACGGAAGAGGAAGTGCGAGGCGTGCATTCTGTAAGATTTTAGAGGGGCGATCGAGTTGGGAAGGAATAGAAGAGACACACGAGAAACATTAGCCCGTACATTTCAATAGAAAAAAACTCAAAAAAGGTACTTCAATCCAGGAACTAATCTATTCCAGGTGCAGATCTATACCAGGTATTTAAACCATCCATCCAAACCAAACCATAATTCAGGTAATTTAAACATACAACATCCAAGCCATAGCAATTGTTTAGAATTTTCAATTTGTTATTTGCAAGTTTGAATTCCGTATATATCTTATACCTTTCTTTAAAATGTTTCAAACACTTTTCTCTACAAATTTCATTTTGATCTTAAAATACCGTAGATATTACACCTAAAAAATAATATAATATATTAGACGGATATCGAAATTATATCACGCGCGTACGTTACTTTCTTAGTATCGGTGAATCATATCCCATCTTGAATATTAAGCGTACCTATTGTGTATCATGATTATAATTTTCTCATCTTGTAATTCTATCTATATACTAACGAGCTTTTTTAAGAATGAGGGTGTAGAAAGAAAAGTCACGTTTCCAGGAGAAGACAGCGGAAATTAAATGAAGGAAAGAAGTAAATGGAGGATGGGAAAAGAAAACTAACAGGAAATTAAGATAAATAGGAAGCAAGCAAAGGCGTTTACGGATGGTTGAGTACATAATGATCACCCCTTTGTCCACTATACTTGAAAGGGTCTTTTCCAGGTAATTCTAAATAAAAAATTTTAAAAGAAGAGGAAAGAGGTTCAGATTAATACTTATGCACCGAGTCTCTATTTCCAGCGCTAGATCAGCAGATAAACCAAGGGATTATTTGTCAATTATGCCCAAGAATTTTTACCTTTATTTAATTTCAAGGTAGAACAAAACCTACGCCAAAGAAGGTAATTCTTTCCTGAATCATATTCGTATAACCAAACTTCCTTAATCAAAATTTCTTATCACCTATTAGTTACTAAATATGCTGTTTACTCTTATTTAAACAAGAACACTGCGGAATATACACATTTAAATACCAATAAAATAGGCACACCTATTTAATAATACAATATTCCAATTAAAAATAGGGAGTAACAGTCATCTTTTGGTCAATTGTTTGCATACGTGCTAGTACAAGCTTTCTTCTAAACATTTGTCACACGAAAAGAATACAAAATATGAAAGAAATATGATAAGTAAATATCTCTTTATTGGGCTGAGATTGAAATTTAAGTCTCCACATCCTAAATAACAGCAATAAAATGAATCTCGAAAGACGGGCTAATTTATACGGCGATTGAGTAAGAAAAATTAGAATAAGGAAAGAAAATTAAAAATCTGATTGGAGTATCAGAAAAACTCATTGCGGAGAGAATTTAAAAAAAGCGAGGTAACAAGTGAAGCGGAAATTTTTTTATAAAGGATGGTTATCGGAAAAATATCAGCGAAAAAACACTGAGCACATATTAGACCGGAATATTTTTTCTGGAGAATCTTAACTGCTGCAGAGGATGGAGCTATTAATTACTTTTTACGTTCATGCAGCGATGTTACGGCTTGTTGTATCAGATGTGATGAACACTAGCACTAGATGTGATGAAATCTAAAGCAGGCTAGTTCTCACGTATGCTTGATAAAAATAGCAGTTATATGCGATAAAGTTGAGACTTTACTGTCGTACGGACAGCTCGAAAGTTATCGTAAAACCGCTAAAATTGCACAAAAAGAAAACCATGCTCTAGGTCTAGTTAACATAAACAAAGTAACGAAGCCGCAATTTCTAAAATGTTCCGGAAGATACTCAAAGAATGGGATTCAGCGAATGAGATTTAGAGAAAGCCGGTCATAATTGTTTACAATACGGTCTCATTTTCGAATAAACTTAAAAATACCCGGGCTGTTAGCCTACTTGCAGTTAGAATTACGTAATAATCTTAACAGTTTAGCACTAGGCGGGAAATCCTTTAATCCCATGCTGGGGTGATACAGGCATACGCTAACAACAATGTGTTTTGTACATCTTACTTTTATGTTCTATTTAATGTTTACAGTACATAGCGTATAATAGCTTCCTCTGCCCAGGACTTTCAGTTTTTACCCTTTCGCTATTCGTTAGGAATTGCAACCTTTGATGCATCACACATATAGATTCATTTTTCAGGCTTATTGTAATAAATAATAACTTCATTTTACAAGGATTTAAGTATGAGACTTCCATCATTGGGATAGGACTTCAGATTCTCAGTTAATGTTAAATATGCCATCCAGTTAAGAATGCCATAGTTAAGAATGGTATCTATATGAAAGAAGCCCCCTTTAGACTATGTTTAAAGTAAAGTCGAAGGCACAACATACCTTTAAGGGGTAAGGCCTAGCAAGGCAGCATTTACTTTGGATCACACATAGCGCATCGACTCCCACGCTGCCCTATTAGGTTTTTTTGTAGGCCGGTTTACACCGTACGCCTGTATTACTGAACGTCGCATATAAAAATCGACAAGCAATGAAAATGATGATCCTTGAGGAAGGGTCGGAATCATGGGAAGGAAGATGGAAAAACTTCGTTTATACTTGCTCAATAATTTTGAAGGAAATTCTCTTGGAAGACTTAGTAGGTACATGTACTATGGGTCTATTATGCAACATAAGATGACTAAATATTGAGAAAAAAATCAAGATAAACCTATATTAGATACAGAGAGAAATCGAAGAACATGACAGAATTTTATACGGTGCTGGTAAAGAGTAATTGCAGTATTAAAAATGTCCTCGGATACACCATACACGTACAGCATTTCTTTCCACTTTCTCTTTAAGAATTGTTTTTATTACTGGAAAAGCATAAAGTATTCGTTTTGAATAAGTGAATAAGTCATACTCATTAAAATATTATCAGAACTGAAATTGGTATCAACCAATGTAAAATAGGAATCCTGGTTAAATCCGTTCTATCCTGAAGTTCCGCGAAAAGGTGGCTCGGCGCGAGAGTTTTCGTTTCTCCTATAAGACAGTACTGACCGAAATTTTGGAACGGACAATATATAGGAATATTTGAAGTAGATAATGGAGTAAATGATATGTAAACTTATTTTGGTGTTGAAGAAGATGGTAGATATGTAGACCCTTTATTAGCGAGGCAAGGCCTATGTGGGCCTCTCTTCTACCTAACCTCGTATAACATTATTTATAAGTATGTACAAATATAAACTAAAGCAAAAGAAAAGAGTACGGAAAAGAGAAAAAAATCTTTGCAACTGGAGTTTAACAAAGAAAAAACCCACGTTCCGGGGAAACAGAAATGGGGGATGAAAAATAAAGAAACTCGAAAACTCAGCAAACAAATAAAATGGCAATGTGAAAGAAAACAATTGAAAAATAGAAATAAATTCAAATACACAAGTACGAAACAGAGATAAAGTTAAGTATAAGTGTTACGGTTAAATACAACAGAATGAAATTATCAATTTCAATATAAAAATAGTAAGGTAAATTAATATAAAGAGAATTATTAAATCGCATAAATTAATACAATCAAATACTAGTAATCATAATATCAGCCAGAGGCATTCGTTGAATAAGTTTACACAGAAGTTGAAAATTCATACTGGAAATCTTCATATGAAACAGAGATGGACGTGTCGTCAACGAATTCTGAAGGACGGACAGCTGGAGATGACGTCTCTCCACTGATAAAATAAGTAAATTCTTTCACTTTTGCTCGAAGGATTTGTGACAGTAACAGATCCTGATTAACCGCCAAGTAGAAGACCTTTTTATACCTGACCCTGTCCAAACTGAATGCGCACCCTCTGCCACACACCGAATGACTGCTAACAGGGTAGATGCGTTGGCGTAGAGAGGAATAGGATGGTCCATTGACCACATCAAGTAGCTGTGCTTTATTGGGTAAGAGGAAGAGGAGGCGTAGGAGACTCTCCAGCATCCATATCTTTCTCGTTCCATTTCGAGGCCAGCAATTTTGGAAGAGATTCGCAACTTTGCTTCTCGAGATAAGACTAAGAACACTTTCAACACAAGAAGCTCCTAGAGTGGACTCCCACTTCCGTCTCAGTAAATTAACGCGAAGGTTTTAACGCGTGAAATTCACACTGCGATCTCTTTTCTCGCGGATTCGGAAACAAGACTTCAAACGGAATGTTCGCATAAGAGGCTCGCTGTAGAAGTTTTCACAGAGATGATGCGTAGATATCAGCTCAGAGTATATTTATTATTCTGATGTCTGGAACATCTATAAGATATATGATTATTTTCCATTTCGTTTGCAGAATTTTTCTTCTGTGAAATTTAATTATACCTACGAGGTATAATAGAGTATATACTTACTAGTATAGTATAATTAAATCATATATAGATAGAAAAGTTGGGTTGGGTGAAGGAATCTCTGAATGAGAAATAATAATAAAGTGTATGTTTTCGTATATCATGAGCATTATGAGAAATAAAAGTGAAATTTAGGGATATACTTGTTTTGTGCTTATTCGTTCAATCTCTTTATCTATGCAATATTAAATATACAATCTCCATATCATTGGTTCGGATAATTGAGAGTTCACAGTAGATCGATTTTTCCCTTAACAATTAAAATTTTTGTCCTTGGCAGAACCAAATAGTTTTGACACAGAGTTGGTTACAGGATCGAACGCGCATATTCTTTGGATTAAAAATTTTCACAATACCTCTTGTTAAAAACAGATAAGAACTTTTTCCTTATTTTAATAAAGCTTTTTTTTCCTTATTTTAAAGCTTTTGGAATCTATATTGTGCACAGACTTTAGAGTTGGTGACTTACGTAATAAACGTTTGAATTCGTCCTTTAACTATGGCGAAGCGACGGTATTCATGAATCTTTTGAATTAACGTACGCCTTAGAGCCTCGTTACTAAATGAAAAATGAGTAACTAATTATAATCATTTTCAAAGAAACTCATTTTAAGTTAATAAAATCTGAGTGTATGAAATGTAGTCGATATTAATTAATATAGTAGTTTGTTGCGATTTAATGCTGAGATACTCAATTGTTTCATAGGGCGGCAATTTTTGTTGATAATTTACCGGTTATAACGAATCAGTAGTATATAACATTCAAACAATGAATAAAGCAGGAATTATCAAAATATAAATTGCCTTGCGAAATTTCTCATCCTTCTCGACGGAAAATATAATATTTTTAGCGGAAACTAGTATGCTAGTAATCTTGACTTTTATAAAGTATATTTTTGAGAGTAAATAGTGTATTTAAAAATTTAAAATATCGTCAATGAAGACTCGTGGTGGATCCATAACCATTGGCCAAATATTATGCAACGGTATTCATATAATCAGGTCAAATTCATTATTATATAATCACATTCATTGAGCCAATACAATCATCTTTCTCCATTAATTCCTTTCCGGAAGTACTCATTGCTACATGGCGAGGAACTTATGGTGCTTATTAATGTTAAGGAAGAGACCATTGCGTAAGCCACTTCTATGTTCCACATGCATGAAGTGCTTGCTAATGCAATTGAATTCCTACTATATTTATTTTAGGAAAAAATATCTAGAAAAAGGAGCGCCAGTTGGCCCTTAAAAATCGTATAATATTTGATCAAATTTCGACTGAGATATTTTCTAGGTATTTATACTTAGATTTAGCATTGATCAGCAGGATTGGTATCTTCAATGAGTAATCAATCGTGGAGACTTTTTTCCACACATCAAACTGCTTTTGTTTTTGCTATATTTTCTTTCTCACGCAATAGTTCTTACGTCTTTCGTACAAGTAGTATATTAATCCACATTATGTTAATATTATTAAGAAGATTATAACACTTCGGTGATAGAAAGATAAATGAGAAGCAAGAGATGAAATGCTCCAGTCGAGCAAGCCTTCTACTGATAGCATAAGTAAACTATCCTCTTTCAATTGAAACAAAAGACCTTTGTCTGAAACATGCTCGCTTAGTTAGAAGTAGCAGTAAAAGTTTCTCCACTGCGAAGTATATTTTGCACGCACACTGATCGGGAATCGAATCCGGGGTCATTTTCACCTCAGGCGAAGTCTCTTGGTTATGCAAGAGCCCACTATGATCGCTTTTATCTTTGGAGTACATAACGAAAAAAGTTTGGCTTTTTGCAGCAGATATGAAGCTCATGAGGAAATTGATAGAGCAAGCCGTAATATAGACTGTAAGAGTAATAGAGCTATAAATGAGTAGTAGTGACGTAAGTAATAGAACTGTAAATTTAGAGAAAAATTCAGATTTTCCCATTCTAAATTAATGGTTACAATCGATTGCAACTTTTATCATTAATGTGCAACTTCTTAATAAATCATGCTAGGATTTATCTACATAAATGTAATGAATTTGGGGTAAAATTCCTGTTATTTGATAGATATTCAATGAGATGAATTCTTTAGAAGAAAGAAAATTTGAACCAAGGCTTCATTTACTCATTATATTAAGAGATGGAACGATCTTGGGAGATGCAGAAAGTATCATCCATCATACATTTACCGATCCAATACCGCGAGAGAAATCAGTGAAGCAAATACTAGGAATAATTCAATATGTTTATTTTCACTGTGAACAAAACGTGATATTAACCGATTAGGGAAGTATATTAATGGTTCATGCACCCCATGCCATACGCCGGAAGGCGGCTCGCAGGTTATAGGTTAAGATGTAGACATTCAGATTATCTTAATTAATTATATTATTCAAATAAACTAGGAAAATTTCCTTGATATTTTGGTATAGTTGAAACGGACGTTCAATTTATTCACAGCCAAAAAACAGCATGTTGAGTTATTCTTACTTAATAATTTCAAAGAAAACAACCCACTGGGAACCCCAAGAAAAATTACCAGAGAAGATGCAATACCGTCGTACGCTAAATACTTTTTAAAATAATAAGCCCCAAAAGAAATAGACTTCTGCAACAGGAGAATCCTCGCGAATGTAGAAAGGGCGAAGTAGGTCGAAAAAGAGCGATAATGTCTTTTTTCTCAATTAGCAGCTCTCATTAATTACGCTCTTCACCTTGGCCCAGTTGCTAGGGACGCCTTGAAAACAACACCGCGTCAAATGCGGCCGAGATTGACACGTACGCCTTATTTGACGACGTTTTCCTTTTCAAAACGGGTTTTCCACCGCGTCAACCGTGACAAGCTATTCGGCTACGACGAAGCGTGCATCTGCCAACGCGTGTGGGAGCGCCTTTCATTTATTTTTCGGACGACCCCGTTACGGCCCGACTAGCGAACCAAACTCGCCTTATTTTTAAGTCCGCCGTAATGAACTGAATTAAAATTTCGCCAAGGACTAAGGACACCGGCGTAATCTGACTGCGTCACGCACGCACGCAACCGGAAGACATGACTTGATACCACGAGGTAAAGATGAATTTTCGCAGCGGCGCAGTCCTCTCCCCACCTTTCCCTCTTGTAGAAATAATGTGAGAGTTTTATTAAAGAAATAAATTGAGATGCAAGGCCGCACATTATTTTCCCTGCGTAATTTTCGCTCAACATCTCCAACTGAACCCACTATCTCTTTCTGCGCAGGGCGGATGGGATTCTGTCCTTAAGCAGCTCCTAGTCCATCAAACCCTAGTGGTAAGCGTTAATGGTTTCGGAGATCGCAAAGAAGTTATTCATTGGTGGAGTAGAAGTATTCTTAAAAGTGCTTCGACATCGAGGATAGGTCATTCCGCACAATCACCGGGAATCGAACCCGGAACCGCTTTCACCATTGGTGAACGCGCTGCCCTCTTGCCTATCAGAGAGCCCCTATTCATTGGTGGAGCCAGAGCCGTCTCTAGAATCCGCAAGGTCTGGGCTGGGAGAATTTCTTGCGTGAGATAATACCCTCACTTTCAACAAATCCATTTTTCATTTAATTGCAATTTTTCATGTTTTCACGGGAATTTTTCTTCTAAATACAGGAAAATATATTTTAAATTATTTCTCAATATTTAGACTAATTTATAGTAAAATAATAAGACTATTGTAATTTCAAGCTTTATTTTTCTGGCTTGACATAAATTCGTTCATAATTTTTGATATACAAATCTTATCAACTTCCTCATGCTCGATAGACGAAATAAATCAACAACCTGTCAGTCTCTCTTGGCAAATGTTCCAAATACTTTTTTTATTTCCAAGTACTTTTTATTTCAAGTCTGAAGAGGATCTTTCATCCATTTCCACAAAAACCAGCGTTGTTAGAATTATTGCACAAAGTATTTCTGTGTTTGTTTATATTTCTTTCAAATTTATTTTGATCGTAAGTTTCGCTGGAGATTCTCAAACGCCATAACACGCAGAGGAGTGGGGCCCGGAGCGACTCTCTCTCCCACAGCCTCCCCTTCAGACTGTTCTGAATGGAACCATGGTAAATCCAATCTCATACTGAAATTTTTAACTTCCTTGATGGCGTGACGCTCTATTACGTCACAGTCATTTTCAGATGACTAAAGCTGTTCAAATTGAAAATAATATTTAGATTCTAGTTCGCGAAGTGAAGGAAGGAGTATGCGGAATTTTCCGAGGAGTATGCATGCCAAGAGATAATAATCGCGGCTCTTATTTTTCGGAAGTATAAACTGTACACTTGCATGAATCTAATGCGACATTTATTTCCCTTCTGGACTTCCGGAGAAATTGAGGGTACACAAACGAATGAGAAATGTTCGCCTTCAATTGAATTGCATAATCAAGTTATTTAATTTCTTCTGTGCATCATACTTATTCACTTAATTATTTTGAGCAAATATATATAAAGTCATTCATCATTCCAGACTATTTATAAGTTCATATCAATATATTTCCATTTATTATATTTTCCTATTTTCTATTTTATGAACAGAATGTCAATTAACTGAATTCTTAAGCATTGAGATTTTATTACAACCGAGTTACATTTTACATACAATTATAAATTTCCATTATTGAGAAATATTATTTATTTCCCATATGAAAGGATTGCAATACTGACCTACTATCGGAGGAATAGAGATCCAATAACTTGTTCAAATGTCTATTTCTGTGATGGAATTTCACGGAGTTACGGGTTCGTCGCTTGATTTAATGATCTATATATTATGTCTAGTGGATACTGTTGGAAGACTAGTGTTAGCCACAGATTCGTGTAAATATGAAATATTCTAAAGAACGCTCTCCAATGACCCGTAATATGATAAATCTATACACTATTGAGTTGAGCCCCTAAATTTCAGAACGTCCTCTATATGAAGAGATTAGCGAAGAGGATAAAAATTTAATTGGTTTCTAATTTCCCTTTTTTGTAGTAGGGACATGGGTTCTTTCTCTCGCTCAAAATTGAACTGATTTTCTTTTCCGGCGTAATTATATTGACCTAAATCCTTCTGTTTGAGACAAAGGTTTCAGTGTCGCATTATCTCCCTCTTTCAGTCGCTTCTGGGAAGATCTTTGGCAGATTCGGTCGGTCAAAGATAAATGATGGAGAAAAATGACTTGCCCTTCGAGAAGCGCCAAAAGTTAAAGCAAACATTTCAAGAAAATCGGGATATTTTTAGTCGAAAACAATGCGCTCATTCACGAAAACATCAGTTTTTTCACACTGAAAACAATATTACGCTCCTTTTTTTTATACATGCGAGGATAGGCGCTTAATTTGTTGCCGTTCAGAATGTTCATTCAACAGTAAAATTGAAAAATTCATCCATGCAATCATCGTTAAATAGTATGCCATCGAAAAATTTCATTTTAAATTTCTACTAGTTAAAATTCAGAATTTTAATGCATGATTAACAATTATCCTATTTTATCATTTCTGAAGCCATTCAATATACCGATTTTCATAGTTTCCTTGTTTGCTAAGATATCTGAACAAGTTATTTCGTAATGTAAGGTAAATGGCAGTTCTTCGTGATTAGTTCATCTAAAATGCTATTTTTAATGGCTCTTTCTATCAGAAATTTTTATAAAATCTATTTCGGTATGAATTCTTCTCGGCATAATAAAATTCGGTTAGTTATCGTCAGCATACTTTCATTGTAAAATTTCAAGCATTTAAGAAGGGAAAGATGACGTTGCTCGATTCGCTACAGCTTTTCTATTTACTCTTAGGGTGTCTCTCGACATAATGGTATTTCCGCAGGAAATCACTCCTTAATTTGCCAGAACACGGATACACTATGTCGAAGCCTCTAGTAGCAAAGATACGTATGTGTTTACGATCTACCCGAATCTACCCAATTTTGTGGTTAAAATCAACCAGTCCCAATGACGATAACTAATTCAACGATTCAACGATTGTTGAACTCGACTCCCATAAGAATATATGGGATATATAAGAAAACTCTTCGAATAGTCTTTCATTTACAACATGTAATACCGCACTATCATCGGAGAGCGATTATTTAGTGTCGATTATTCCAAAGGTTCGGATATATGTAATAGCAATTGTACATTTTTATGAATAAAATTCAGTTCCGTCATTTTGACGGGGTAATTCACTAGCAGTCTAATGATACCCACTTTAGCCAGCTGAATAGTTAAATTAAATCTATATTTTTATCCTGCAAGCCATCTTCCGGTAAATAGGAGAGGTTCATAAACCTTTCAGTCTTATTTCTCTCTCTTCTTGTATTTTTCCCGGAATTAAAACTTCAATCGGCAATCCCTGGCATTTACTTTCAGTTTTTTTCATCCTTATATGATCGACTCATTTAGTAAGTTAGACGTCTAATATCTACTATGTTAACTGAGAGTGTATCTTCTCTGAATTTATGCGGAAAATAGAGTCTAACTTTAACCTTCCACCTTCAAAATGCTCCTTCACATAGAATGAGAATCCTGACAAGAAAAGAAATTATTTTAGGTTGAAGATGCACTATAAATTCCGACATAATGGGTTCTAGGAAGAGGTCCCAGGTACTATGCATCAACCCTGGTAGAAAGATCTTTCATATATGGAAAAACGTAAGGGTAGAAGATGGTAGAACTAGCCGCCTCAAAGGTTCAATTTTCCGTGGAGGATACGCGACGGTAACAGATTAGAGAAAAAGACATACATACAGCCCTTACTACATGCTAAAAGGCTGTTCGCACGGTACATGTTTATGTAAACCTTCTATTTTATGTCAAGAAGTAGCGATTGGTGGTTTATCCTTGCGATTCTCATAAAAAATTGCAGCTGTCCTCTTTTTTGCTGATATTTGCGCGATTTTCGAGTTTTTTTTCTTCTGATTCCGGGATCAAATAGCGACTTTTTCACAGGTCTATAATAAATGGCGATTCGTATATGAGTCATTTCTGACTAAGGACGAAGCGTAGGGAAGTCTAAAGACCATTATCTACGATTCTATTAGTTTGAAGTTTAGTTTTTCCCATAAAATATTTGCAAAAAAACTTAGCAAAAATCATTCAATCTTTTACTCTATCCTCTTGCTGATACTACAGCATTTTACTATGGATTCTCCCTTCAAAAAAATTGATTCCCTGCATAGCTAATACTGTTGCTCCTGTGATCAACGGACAGGCGATTAAACTAAAATAGGGGATGAGGATTTTTCTCACTGCCTTCCTTTACATTAACTCTCTTATCCATAAGAACTGTCTTCAATGCTCCATAAATTAGCCAAGTCTTCTAACGACGCTGTTTACAAACATTTTTAACTTTTCTGCCAAGGTAAGCGATAAAGCTGGTCCAGGTCAGTTTATTTTTTCTCATGAAAACTTGAAAAGAAATGTTTAGGAGTTAGGACTTCGTTAAATTGGATGACCAACTCTTAAGGCAATTTCTATTTTGAAAATTTGCTGTTCTCCACAATTTATCCAAAAATTATAAATATTAATTATAAATTATTTAATACTCCAACTAAGTTTATTAATTATTATCATTCAACAAATGCGATGAAAGGAAACAGAGATAATTTTGGAATTTTTGATACTTTTGTCTATTTATTTTTTACTTTAATTCCAGAAGTAATCAATAATAATAAAAACGCCGATTTACTCTATAATGTCAGCATGATAGCTTAAAGCAAGACCCATTATTTTACTGATGTTTCTATGGTTTAATCTCAAATTTATTTCTTAGTAAAAAGTAATAATAATTCCTATTCTAAATATAATATAGAAACAATATCAATACCTCATATTCATTTATCACTGTCGGCTGACTTGAATTTTTGGATTAAATTAACCGAGAACTTGCAATCTTTGAAATTACATAACGTTATAATTATTCGTTACATATGTCTTTAACATTTGTTATTGATAATAAGAATCAATCCCTTTTATCCTTGAATATAAAAATATTGCATAATTTTAGTCTTCAAGAATTCAGCTAGCCGCACATTCTATATTAGTGCCGAAATAAAAATAGTATTAATTTAATTATTCGTCATGGGGTTTAAATTTGCCAAAATAGTGTTAAAAAACGAAACGTGAAAGAGAAATCAACTCAAAATAGATTAGAATTCGTCACAGTGAAGTTAAGTGAGGAGTGACGACTTTATTGGGCCGTACGCCACTTTCAGTCACTATCCATCTTCCACAGAGAAGACAAAATCCAGCGTAGCGAGTGAGCAAGACAAGTGAATCAGTGGATATAAAAGATGGCAAGAGCTCTGAAATAGAACGTGTGAAATTGTTTTTCTTCCACTAGATATGGTCGTGAGAGTGCAGACGTTCCAAAAGCCGTCATCTCTGTAAGAGGATAAAGCCGCTCAAAAGTAATGGTTCTATATTCCACAGGCTTGAACAAAAGATGCGGACAAAACACTGGCGGGAGCTACTCGCATTCTTACCGAGACCCAGTTATTTAAAAATCGGCCAGTAGAGCAGCTTTCAAAATAAATAAACGTAGCGCTTAAGTTAGGTAATTGTCTAGCATTGTGCTAAAATGTATATTAAGCGCCGTCCAATTTCGGATGGATAAACTCGACCTATTAAACATACTTCTTCAACTTCTAACAGATTTCAAGGAACCATCTATCAAAACCTGGATATTAATAGCAGATTATGAATTTATGAAAGAATAACCGAATGTTAATAGAATAAAAAGACGATTTTTACATAGCTTTGGTGTTATAAAAATGTATTGGAATTTCATTCTTTTCTACGTGCATGAATCTTCGCGATTTTGCGGTAGTATTCTGTCTAACTAACTGTTTACAAAATGAGTAAGATATGCAGGCGATAAGACTATACATTCCTCAAGATCTAACTGTTCCATTCGGTCACTTCTAATGTACTCTTAAAAATCGACAAACCGCTTCACAAAAAGTGTTTCATCTCAAATTCACACAAAAGATTAAAAACTGGTCTCTTATCGAAAAATTATTATTCTTGAAACCAAGCCAAAAGCAAAAAACGGTATTTCTTCCGTTAAAATTTTGAATTCCCAACGATATCATTTTGCTCCAAGAAAATGGAGGAAGATTTAATAAATGCAAGTTACTATGACTTGTAACTAATCACATGAATGTTTAATGTTTCCATTTTATTCCGTTATTCACTCCGTGAAAACTACTATCGCGTTGCTAAAAGAATGAAAACAGAAGATATATATTGGATGCTTCCATGTAGGCAAGATCTAAAATTTGCCCAAGGAAAAAACTACGAATCAAAAGTCTGCTCCTCTGTCTATCAGGTAAAGTTGCTTCATTGTGAAGGTCAAAAATTACAAAAATAAATTACCAAAGGAAAACGAAACTCTCTTTGTGCAAAAAGAATACCATTATTAAAAATAATGAGGGGGAAGGCAAACTTAATTAACCAACAATTAATTCTGGCATCCCCAATATACGAGTATATATAATCGAACTATGTATGTATTCATTGTCTAAAGGACAAATAGTTTTCTTCGTAAGCCATCCCACTGGAAAACGTCCCTCCAATCGATTAAAAATTTCTTTCCACTTTTGGTATTAATTGTTGCTAAAATATGCCTACCAGCCATTAGTAACAGACCATATCTATTGACTTACATATTCATAAAAGGAACTGAAAGCACATTTTCAGGACGATATTCGTTATACAGTGATTCAAAAGGTCAGAGAAAATTCCATTCCCATAGAATCAAGAGATGCAACATTCGGATGGAATTTCAATTAAGTGGAGGACTGTTTACATAAGTGAACTCAGTGTGCGTGGGAGTTATCTTCCATCCATCAATATTCTTGGTATCAGAATTATCATAGAATATTCTAGAGAAAGCTTGATCTAAAATAATGTAAAGATTACTAAAATAGGGTATACGTAGTGTTTGTAGATTACATTAGCTACAAAAGTTGTTTAACAATCAAATCTTTCTGATTCAAAAATCTCATTTTCTTAGCCATGATTTTCCAAAATTTAAACGAATGAAATCAAAATAATTTTATCAATACCACTAATGGTGAGAATGATATTTCTTTAGAAAGACGGATGAAGGTATTAAGGCAAAAATCATTTTCACAACCGATTTTGCGGTTCATTAACCCTTCGAAATAATAAATGCAGAGCCTTTACCCCATAATTATAAAGACATTTCCTATAATTATCAAAATCTCAAAGCAGAAGTTATTTATTACTCTATCAAAGGTCACACGCAACAAACCGTAAGGGTTAATAAAAGCACTTAAATTTTACTTTCCTTTCCTATGGAGAAAGCAAAATTCTCAGGAAATGGGAATAAATGGTTCATGCTATTTTTAAAATGCGGAATGACTGTATTCAAAGAGATCGCTCACATAAAACAATTAATGCTCCGTTTTTCTAACCTTCGTAACTCTCTTTGGCGTAGTTTTTAAAAATAACATACGTTAATATTACTCTACTATATTACTATACTACAGCGCTGACAAGTCGAAACTATTCAATGCTGATTAAGTGATTAAAGAGACTTAAAATGATGTTACAGAAGGATCAAAACATTTCGTTCGCGTTCACTGATATATCCACTCTCAACATCATCAGCCCTTTGATACACTCATTATTTATGGGTTGCAGTTTCATTTTCATAAAATAACCACAGCCTAAAGCTTAAATCACTTACAATAATCACAGCGTTACTCTACCAGCTATAACATACATCTTCTATGGGAAGACAATACTACAAAAGTTACCATACAAAAAGAAAACTCACTATGTAGTGTCCTCAAAAACTTTTATTATACGTCCTTGGTTTCGTTACGGAGTAAAATCAAGTGGTAACATCACCTATCGATTTAAATTTCCCGGCTATTTATTTTGTTCATTTTATTCAACTGTAACATATCATTTTCCAGAGAAATCAAAATTCAATTGGAGATGATACAACTTTCAAAATGACCCAATAAGGAATACGAGAAGGTAATTCGTGACGACGATTTAAAAAATTTGTACAAAATAAGAGTGCCTTTCCATGATAACAAGTTTTTCCTACAATGACTTTCCTTGATCTAGTTCGATGCTGAGCATCAGTACCTCCTTACCCTTTCCCATGGCATACTTACAAATTAATTAAAAGTTCGTAATGAAATTTTACTATACGTTAATGCGCTTCAGCAATAATTAGATACCTGGATATACCAATCAGAATATACGAGGGTGGTCTTAAAAGTTTCCGACCCCAGATTTTTCAGAAATCTTCAGAAAAGTTTCAGAAATTTTCAGAGACCATGTCGAGCAATGACGAAATGTCGAAAACTTTTCAGACCACCCATGTATTAGCGAGTATAATCAGGAACTTCAGATGGAAGCTCTTACTTAAATTTTGGGCCGCAATAAGAATAATTTTTATGGGTAAATGGTATAACATTCTCGATAGACTGCACCGATTTCATCAAGGGATACAAGTCTCTGAGATTAAAATTTATTTTCATTTCATCGCATTTATTTTCAAACTTTATGAAGATTAGCGATCCAGTTTAAAACCTTCAGCAATGGAATACCCCGTATTAGGTTCTGATTTCTGTCATCGATTTGTATTTTTTATATTATGAGGAGGAGAAAACTATATTCCAAAATATGATGACATTAAGGACGTTTTAAAAAGTGGTTTGGCAATTTTGGAAAGTAAATGGGAGATGCGCATGAGGAATAAGAGGGGGAACGAGTGAATCATGTTATCGCTAGCATTGCCTATTTCTCTTGCAACAGTTAATTAGGGAGCAAATTCTCTCGGGGCTGAAAAGATTAAAGTGAGAAAGAAAATTCTACATCGGTGAGGCGTTAGGACGCCATCGGAGGTTTATCTTAGTGAGAAAATTCATATAAATTACTACTGTAACTTCTTTCGCATTTCTGGTAATTTGTATTCTTTAAATTGTACATTGAATCAATTACTCTTTAAAAGAAAGATGACCAATCTAAATAATCACACACTAAAAATGTGGTAGAGGTAACATTGTTTGTTGTATTCATCGTGGAAATACAATTCCGAGAGAATATATTACTTAATTAAAGCAATGTAAAGAGGAATAAAAAATATTCAGGAAACGTCATACCCCTCCAATATAGTGTAGTCGTCAAGCTTGAAAAATGTCTACAAAAGATTTGAGGACTTCATTGCCAAGTATATCAAACTCAGCAGACCATGGCAATTGTAGCTCATTAACCTGAATTTCTAGATACGCCACATTTATCCTTTGAAGTAGAGCGAAGAAATATGTTTGAAAATTAAACATAAACTGAGAAGGGAAGATTAAAGGTATAACTACATATGTTTTGTGTTTAAGGAAGATCGAGAAAAGACTGACGACACAAATAAATTACGTTTTCATTTTGGGGATTCCATAATTAGAACCATAATATATTTATCCTGCCTCCTTTTTATGTGGGTGGATTTCTAAAGAAAGTGATTGACGGTAAGATGTTGGAAAAAATACAGAGAGGAAGACGAAAGACAAAAGTTGTATGTAAGAGTTACTAATCGAGAGGTAAAAGAAATGGTGTTACAGAAAAACTTTGGGGCGGATGATCCGAAAGAGGGGTAAAAGATTCAGGAGTGTGTTCTAATGAATAAATGAGAATTTTTCTTGGGCAAATAATGAGTCTTGAATAATGCTACAAAGTAGTCCATATTGTTTACTATGCATTTTGGTTTCCTTGCAGGATCGCAGTTTAAATGGGTTAGGATGGTAAATGTATCCCTAGTCAGCGTTTTATCTAACGTAATAACTCAACGAACAGTTCTAATACGATGTCTTATTTGAGTCAGCAAAACGCAGCCGTCCTTGAGGTTTTCCATGTGTTACGTAGATTCATGGATAATTATTCCGATTTTTTACATGATTTGATCCAATTATTCTCGAATGAGAATCGATTCGCGTTGTGGGTATTTCCACGCTTCACGCCTCAGCACGTGTCCTCCAAGCGTGAAGGCTCCATTTCCCTTTTCTTCCAGAAGATCGATGTGAATCGCTGACCACTTGAAAGATTCGCCCTTTGAAATCACTTCAAACAGGAAGAGATATCGCAGCGGGCGTTAGCCTGCGATGAGGAAATGCGCTCCGAAGCCATATTGTTTACAGGGTTACTTAGGTGATTGCGCGTTTTCGATCCCAAGCCTACAAACACGTGTTCGAATGTTGATAGGACGGAGCGAGAGTCATGTTTTTGGAACTTTTGCGGGAAGATAAAACAAATCAAGCTCTCTGGGCCCATTTGGGAAAACAATAACAGAAAATGTTGTTGAACGTCCGTTTGCGTTTCGGTAGTCCCCCATTTAGGCTGTTGCTGGGTGAGGATGGATGGTAAAGAGAGTTAACTTTCTACCTTTCCTCTGCGCTATATTTTGCGTTTGCTCTTTCTCGGTTAAACGAATATGTATACGAAAAGCTCTCACTTTTATCTTTTATAGTCATCCTAATTTGGGATTTTTAAGGATTATTGTAGTCCAAAATTCGAGTCTTTAGAGAGCAACTAGCGAAAAAATTAGTTAGTTGAATCAGACTCATAAAAACCTTTTTTCGAGCAGTGATTTACCTCGGTTCACGAAAGCTAATAAGTAACATTTTTAGCTAGCGACAGCGATTTTTTTCTCGCTATTTTTCGGGATTCACTAACGAATGTGGATTCAGCTATCTGTACAGTATCCACCTTTAGCTACAGGAAGTTTTTGGAGAGGGAATAAGGTTTACTTAGCAAGACAAGGAGTGAGGTAGTGTAAATTTGCGTTCCTCTCTAAACCAGAACCATTGTGAGTGTAGTCTAAGTGCATCCAAATGACTCTATGAATCACACTTCATAGCATTCAATATGTAGTGACGAAAGTGAATATTCAGAATCAATGACACTTCATTAGCATTCTTATAATCATAACCATGAACCATGATATGAGACTTAAGAAGACACCTTCCATCAGTCCTTTACCAAAGGGAGCTAAAAAAATAATTTATCAAGATACGGCAGCAGGAACGTGTCATGGATATCCCTTTAGCAAGAAAAACAAAAACAAAAATTTTACCAAAATGGTAGTGATAGATAAGTGAAATATAGCTGTAATTCAATTTTCTGGAAAAATAAAACACAGTTTCCATTGACATTATAAAGATGATAAAAAAGAAATGTTACTTCTCGATTTTAAATTTATAATTGATATAATAAAATAATACAAGTCGTGCATAAAAAATATTTATTTTATCTCCCATCACTCCAAAGAGAGTTTTCAAGACTAATGCTGTAACGCTTTATACACAAGCAGTTAATAAAAATTTCCAAAGGGGTATGATTATGTACTTAACATAATCGCAGTTCTCTTAAAACCATAGGAATATTTTAAATGCATAATATCTAAAATGTTAGCCATCTCATCCTGCATATTAAATCTCTTCCCTTCTACAAATATCTTTTAGTTAATTATGGATAAGTTGAGGATCCAACCATCCTTTTGGCTCAATGACTTAATAGAAAGATAGATGCAGTGATTGTGCGTTTTGAGGTTATTATAGCTTGTTAGCATTCGCTATTAAAGGCTTAATATATCATTGTATTTGTTCATTTCATTTCCATCGATCCTTAAATCCTCTCAATTTCCTGTTTCTCTAAAATCTTACGGCCTGCTTTAATAGATTCGGAGCAAAAGTGAAATAGCTGATTTCTTCACTGTCCCAGTTGAACACGCGATGCTTAAAAAAAAAGTCCTTGAATCGAAATGGTTCGTGCCGATTTTGGTGCGATGAACACAAAAGGCACATTGTAGAAACTCCGTCTTAGTTCCTCTCGAATCACTGCCAATAGCTATTAGTCACAGCGAAATAAAGCGACTCTACATATGAACGGAAATACACCGTTCGATTTGCTAGATGAAGTCACAAAAGTAGTCCATTGAGGTCAAAGCAATAAGGAATCTCTTAATTCAGAAGACGACGGATTATAAAAAAGCAACTCCCACCTTCAAAATTGCGTAACATTTCCTCCTTCAAATAACGTTGGTTTGACAATTTCGATATAAATTTTGGAATGTGTATTTAAAAAATTTATGAAAGGGTGGAATAATAATGTCTAATTTAAATAATAATCTTAATTATTATTACAATTTGATAAAAATAGTGAATTATGTTATCTACACGGTATGATATAAAAATTATGCAACGTAACTGCGTATTAAAGCAAACTACTACAAAATTTAACGTATTCAATTTATTTATTTCATTCCTTTATTAATGATTTCTTTCGTTTTATTGTATCTCTTTTGATTTTATTTATTAACTACACTGACTCATACGATGTCTTGCAGGTCAAAAGACATAAATAATTCCTTTCGTGTAATTTCATCAACTCTTTCACTATTTATTTATATCGATTGATATTATTTAAATATCCCTCATACATTCAATTAGCACATGGACATATACTGGACAACAAATTCAGCAGTTTGAATCGTTACGGTTACGGCGTATCAAGAATGCAGAATTTTACTGAAAATAAGGCATACTTCATCAAAGTTTTCGAGATATAGTCGGAGACAATATAGAAGATCAATAAAGAAATCTATTGAATTTTCTTCATTCGGCAGTTTGATTTCGTAAGACCATTATTTTTAATTACGCAAATTTTATTGGAGAGAAGAGCTCTGCAAGTGAAGCGGAAAATTAAGTTTGTAGAATGGAGGTCATCAAATTTAATTAGTAAAAATATCAACAAAAATCTATCTAAATAAATATATGTGGTTATTATGATGCTGAATGTCTTTCCAGGTAATGTAAAATATCTAAATGTACTAGTTGTTTAGATTGTCGATCAGAAAGTCTAATCTCAAACGTTAATATTAAAACCGGCACTGCGACTACAAATGTATATCAAACAGACGCTTTCAACTCAAGAGGAATCACTTCAGTCATCCGTTCCTTATTTCAGTTCCGGATTCCGGAAAGTCTTCGCCACAGTTTCGAGGGAGTGCACGCTATAGAATAGAAAGTTACGAAGTCGGATTCCGGTCGCAATTCCTCTCACTGGAGATAGAATCAACACGGAAAGTTCCCATATCCCTTCATAGCGAGCCATATTCCGTGCGACGGATTATCACGAATCCGCTGGAAAGAGAAATTCTTGCCTCAGGACGTCTTCATAATTAGGTTACGTTGAATTTTCACGGACACAGGTTCCTTTATTCAGGGTAAGTAGTACGGGAAGTGGATCAAATGTGAATGGCCATCGAACGAATACCGCAGTGCAGGTGAAAGGGTGCATCCCGCTACGAAGAGTAAACGATATCCACAAACGATCTTCTCTATGGAATGTGGCAATTCGCCTGGTATATCTTCAACAATTTTTCCAGCCGTGTTGCTTGTTTCTTCACCATTTTATTATTCCTAATTTTTTTGACCGTCATTCCTTTATTGACCGTTAAGATTTTAAGCATTCATTATCGACCATAATCATCATGAATTTTCTACCTAACATTAAGGTTTCCAGTTTCATAGAGTAAGCCACGAAATTAATTTAAACTTTTATGTCATAATAAAATAAACTTTATTCCTTTACTCTCACTCTGATCAATTTTTCAACATCTCTTTGGGTATTTAAACAGTTCGTGGAAAAATTTTCTTTGTCACAGTTCTAATATTCCCACAGAAAAGGGTTAACTATTTCCATTATTTTATTGCAATAAATAATTTTTCATGTTCACAGGCCCTACTTCTTCGAAGACCATTTGGACGACCTTTGCTTTTGACTTTGATATTCCCATGCTGTAGTCATACCTATAATTGATGACGACTTGATAATATCATATACGATATATGATAATTTTCTCCATAATCTCAATTATTGGCCCAGAATGACGCATCTTATAAGTTGACAAATCCTGAAATACCGTAAACATCACCAGTTTTTATAAGAAGACAAGAAAAGGCAGCAACTGTTTTTGTTAATCTGAATTCTTAATCATACTTATTCGCGGAAGCATTCCATATTCGTTAGTCGAGTTTTTAAGGGCGAAAAATAAAACAAAAGATCGCTAGTTATTTATTTATTCATGCCTCAAGAAATACACTAAGTAATCACAGTTCCAATGCATGGTGTCTTAAGTAACCAATAAATAAGATTATCGTTCACACAATATTGCATAAATGATGCGTAGTTAAAGGAGAAAAGCACTAATCATCAGAACAAGAAATAAAACCACAGCCAATAGTGACTGATCATCATATTCATTTCATGACGATGATTTCGTGCATAGAAACCTCGTAGAGAATATCCTGTGGTGTAGGTAAATAAATAACCGTCTAATGTTTATTATGGATGACTATAAAATAAAGACCAATTGAAATATCATCATATGATGAAAAATTCGCTTGAAGCTTCAACAGTCAGGCTAGATATCACATTACTGAATAATTCATATGTTTACTCTTCTTCATCCATCTTTTCCAACATCATCGATCGTTGAGGGACATTTTCTGTCTCGGATTATTTAAGGATCCTCCGTGAGGTATAACATTTCTACATTCATTTTTTCCTGTCATTTTTTCCACCCGATGAGCCATCTAGAGCCTTAAAAAGTTAATCATTGCAAAAAATTGGATATCCTAAAATTCTTTCCATGTGTAACACTGTTAGCTTTCTCTCGAAAGATGTCATAACATTACACCCGTGATTACATGCTCCGCCGAGCTATCCAAAACGTCCTCTTTCAACAACTTCCTTTACAACCTGATAAATCTCTTAATCCTTCCTGATCTCAACTATTAACAGAAATCTTTCCTGTTTCTTCCGCTCTATAATCTCAATACAATCGTATCACCACACATATATTTCCTCCTAAGATAACGAGACATAAAGTAAGAATTTCTGTCTTTTCATCAGATCCTCAGTGATCCTCCGAAGCACTTCATACTTTTTAATGATATCCGTCACATTAATTACAGCATCCTCTCGTGATGAAAGGTAGAAACTTTGAAGTTGATTCACATCACCGTGTATATAACGAACCCGCTCATTCTACCGTGCTAAGCAATGGCTCACTAAGTTCTTATCTACTTCTACGTTGCCTCTATACTTCAACTGATAAGACTAGTTTGATTTAATCTTATTTAATTATGACTTCTGTGTATAAATTTCTTTAACCGATTTCAGTAACTCTCTATTATAAATCTGTTGAAGCAATTTAAAAAAATAATTACACCCACTTTCCGATGAGATATAAATATAAAATTCAAGAATTCATTACAGGCTCAATAGACAAGTAAATATCGATGCAAGATATTAAATTCGAGACAAGTACCAAAAGAAGGGAAATTGAATAAGAATACTTGTTTTATTCGTAAAATATCGTTTGCGATCCGAATTTACGAAGATCATTATATGAAAAAGGAAATTTTCGTGAGATTTTGTGGTTGTAAACAAGCCACCCCGCTGATTATCGGGGCGATAGTTGAATCCAAGCTCATACATTTTTCAGTGAATACGGGGGTATACAGGCCCATATAGAATATTTGGAAGAAGATATTAGCTTTTATGAAGGGACTCAATTCTCTGTGACCTCAGAATTCAAAATTATGATTAAAAAATTCTAGGGAAAACTTACTACTAATTAGATAAATTTCTTAATCAGCAGGACTTTTGAAAAAAGACTGAAATGTTACTTTGTCATGAGAAAGGATGCGGGGAATAATCACGATATATATGTTAGAGTAGGGAGAGATTAGTCAAAACCATTAGGAGATTTTAAAAGTTATTTAGTTGAGTTTAAATATTTACCTTCGGATACTTTCAAATGAATCTATACAAACATAAAAGGTTTATATTTGGTATTATATATTTGATTATTCAGAGGGACCTGATTCATAGAAGTTTTCATTTTCAAAAAGTTAAAAATAATTAAATCATTAAATAATTCATGCGATACATAATGGAACTTGATCGTAAATATATAAAACCCAAAAAATGACCACCTATACAATAATATTTATGTATTTAAAGTCAAATTTAGTTTCATCATTCTTGACGGGGGAGCTCATTAGTAACTAATAATGGTGGAAAGTATTCGGATATTATAGGCCACAATGTGTTATAATCTCATGCTATACCAATGGTGGATAGACGTACTTGTTATTCAGAATTTTTCAGGATTTTAATCACTATCGATATGTGTGGTACGGCGTTAAAAAAATACTCATTTCGAAAATAGAATGAGGAATTTTAGCTTGCTTGCTAAACTGATGGGGCGGAACTGGGACTTTTACTACGATAGGTAAGGGAAACTAAGGGAAATAATCGGCAAAATATATACTCTGTGCATTTTCCTGGTATTATTCGTTTACTTCGAGCGATTAAGACATTTAAATTCAACATCTCATTAGACAACGGAAAGAGTTACAAGCACTCTGATTTCGATTATCAATAAAAGCAGCTCACTAATAAGAGAGCCCTAAAATCTAGGTATCGTCTATCTATTATTAATAATTCAAACTGATTAAAAATAACAATTTAGAGGGTATAACTATTACTAACCATTTAGATATTTTGGAAAGGAAAAGGGACATCGAGTGATATGAAAATATTGCGAGAAACCGAGAAATTAGTACACCGAGAAGAGAAATTCATATTTCACATCCATGCAAAAGAACACTCCTTAACTAGGTTTTAATAAGCTTTTCTCTTATATCCAAACATGTTTTTCTTACTGCAGAAATTTCTTTTTCTGATAAATTACCTAATTAGCTCGAGAAACTCTCCTTTGCTATTTTTACAAATCTAAACCTACACTTACTCAGCGAACTTAATCTCGCCATGTTGCAGGTGGTGCATGCACCATAAATTCTATTTTCTAATCTGCTATCGTAGCATATCGTCCGTGAAAAAAATCAATATTTGTTTCCCTAAGTTTTCATTAGTATGAGATTATATTAGTATTCATTTCAATGTGAAATTGTCTTTCCTTACAGGGAGAACTAATAATATCTACGACTTATTTCGAAAGCCTTTTTCTCTGAGTATTTACCTACTCGTTTAAAAATGCCTCTCACTTTATTAGCCTTTTATCAAAGTAATTTTGTAAATAATTTCACAAGTCTTCTTCTTAATATCATTCATCAATATACGAACTAAATTCATGCCAAAGTACGAAATATCCTAGATGAGTTGTTCCCAATTGGACCCCCAAACTTCTGGGAACTATCTTGATAAACTCATCCTTGCTTTAACTATCGATAGGATGAAACGCAAGAAAAAAGATCTAAAAATACCTCAAAAGACGATCTAAAAGCAGCTTGGCCGTTAAATGATCAAGGCTCGTTCCCGCTTTAAGACCAACATCAAACTTAAATAAAGAAAGGCTACAGTTATATTTCTGGTCCAATCGGCCTTATTCGCCAAGATGTTAAAAAAAATTGTATCCATGGTGCTTCGAAAGATTTATGCCGGCCTTAGAAGGCGGAAGAGTTGAAGAGTGCAGTGCACTCTGGATCTTTCCGAAAAAGAACCCCAATCAACCAGACACGTGATACAAGGAAACGAACCTCTGCCATAGCAACACGGCGTATACATTAGGGTTCCCACAAAGGCCTTATCCCTAACCGCTAACCTTGAAAATTTTATACTACGAGCGTAAAGTTTAAAGATACCCTTTCTGCAATGCTTTGGACGGGTAAGTGTTTTCGGCTTCTCTGCGTGGCCATCGGCCAAAATAAGTTCCGTATTGAAGGATAAATAAATAATTCGCCAAAAAATGAATATGAGTATTTTGGTCTGCGGGAGAGAACGCGGTAAACCCATGTAAAACAGCGCACGCGACATTTATGCCTCGTAAAATTCTAAGCCAGCAAGCAACTCTGTAGACCTTGGGCAGATACTCAAATAAACCATAACCTTACGCATTTTCACAAAATACACAAAAGATGGCGAAATAAATTGACTCCTTTCTGAACCGTTCAAGGTGAGGGTTATGTATGCGATCTTTTCATGGCGTCAAAGAGAGGTTCCTGATTGAGTCAATAGGCGGCTTCCTTTTCATATGAATCCTTCAAATCTCTATCTTGAAAAAGAATTGACGGCACTATTATTTCCCACGCACAAGCAATCGCTGAAGGGATGAAGGGAATAATACCAAGAAAATTGAAAGTGATCAAAATAGTCTACGGATCATCTTAATCGGTAGTCCGTCACTCTGAAACGAAATTTTGGCTAGTAAATTTTTCCAAAACTTATCCTTACAGGTACTTATTATTATAAAAATAGACTCGGTAAACTCAGTTGTAAATAGAACTTCCATAGAATAACTCGCCTAGAAAAGATACCCTCTCTTCTGTTATCGTGATCAAACATCAGAATCATCAATAAAGCACAAATCTGTTGTTTCACAATATTTTTTAAAACTAAATAATGTATAATACTTAAGTATTGGGTCATTTCAAGGTGATTTTGTGAAACGTCTATAATTATATACAATCTCAGAGATTAATTTACTCTGTAATAAAACCTCAGATTTGCCAGATACTTCAAGAATATAATATTTTAAAACGTTAAAAACAGTAATAAATTAAATTTTTCCAATAAGAACGTATATATAACAAAGGTGTACTTAGCAAAGAAAGAATTGAGGACATACATCTTAAAGGAAATCATACCCTTCGCATGGCAAAAACAAATGATTGATAATTAGCAATATGACGGGATGTGAGTCTGACGGCTAACTACTGTTGTTAGAAGCGTAAGTGGGCAATGGAAAATACTGGAATCCTAAATAAAGCCTAAAGAAGTACGAAAGAGAAGAAGATAAGGTTTCAAAGATCAACAAACTGACTAATGAACACTTCTAAATCATGAATGACAAATGTAATTCTATGTGCTCATTAAACGGTGTTTTTTGACGAATAGATGCACTATACTCTCTAATTTTGTAAGAAGCAAACTTTACCGTAAAGGGAAAAAAATTAAAACCATTCTCAGACCTCGTTCTATTAAAATCAGTGGAAGAAAGCCATGCAGGTGTAAAAACCTGTGGAATCAAATTAATTATGCGATAAAAATCTCACAACTTTCATCCTTAAGCCCGGATATAACTCATGTCATTCGTGCATCCGTGGATTATCACATGATAACAGTCACTGTACATGATTTCTGTATCAATGACTTGAGTTAGAACAAGAAGAAAGAATTCCTCATACCTCCTATGGATATTTGTCTCAATCTAGATTTTCATATATCAAAATAATGTTACAGCTGCTTAGATAAGGAAGAGAAACGACTTATGAAATGATGATTGATGATAAAAAGAAAGGATACGAAGTTTTTAATCGTCTCGATCCAAACCATGATTTAGATAAAAGGAAACCCCTTGAATTTCACGAATCTGAATAGAATCCGATAGGAAACAATTTTTGCATCAAAGAGCTCAAATTAATGAGTTGAAAGTTTTGCGAAACTCTGTTGCGCAATGTTTCTGCCATGTCATCTGTTTAAGGGTCCAATTTTAAGTCCTTTCGCTTTTCATGAACCATGATTTTTTTCATGCCCGTTTTAAAGTCACTTCCAAAAAGAATACCAAATTTTGATTCTGTTCTGGTTTCACTTTGCGAGAATTCGTCGAAAAAACACTTTTATAGGATTTAATCAGAAATTATTTTAATAATTCTAACATTCAGAATTATTAATATATCTGTAGTTTTTATATTACCACAGCTACACAGGACTGAGACAAAGTTAGATTGTACAGTCGATTGCAAAAGTCTATGGGCATGTTCTGTTGCTGCTCTAGCGGCCAAACAATGCTTAACATTTCTATTGGCACCACGCGATGTGCAGGTTGGAAGGTAAACAGCGGTGTGGGTGGATGTTTTGGAAACATAAGGCTAGAGAGGGGAGAGAAGGAATCAATGTGGAATTTCTGTGCACCGGATTAGAACTGAGAACCCATCACGCTCATTCGGAAAAGGGGCACATTTTAGAGTATTTCTTCACCATGATCTCGCCAGAACCGGTTATTTTTCATTGCAAATTATCGGAGGTATACTGCTTTCCTTGTGTGGCATGCTTGAGACATTTAAGACGTTGAAGTATTTGCAAATATATTGATGCATGGGAGATAATGAAAGCGAATGTTTCCTTTCTCTTGCTGGGTAAAATAGTCACAAATTGTTTTTCATAGGTGAAGTATTTCCATTTTTACTTCAATGTATTCTAGAACGGCCGATGTGCTATAGGAAATTGTGTATTTCTTCAGGATATGCATATTTGCTTAGGAGATGTTCTAATCTCAGAATTATTCACTCTCTGAAATCGTAGGTGATGGCAGGTATCCATATTTATCCCAACAACACAATTAGCCGCAACAGAATAATTTGAGATTAAGTTAATAAATATTGGTTACCCTATAGCATAAAACATTTCCTGTTACACGATGATTGTTTTCCAGTGTATTAATCTATTATAATCTAGGGTATATCTAATATCCTTAAATTATTACTATATTAAACATCTGTAGCCAGATGTTGGAGGCGTTCATAGTAATGTTTATGTATCATAAAAATGCATAAAGGTAATACACATACCGGTATTGTATCGGTATCGCCTCGGTAATTTTTGTTTCAATACTCGCCCTTATATTCAACTATCCAACAACTTATGTATGTGTATAGTACATTATGTTCAATAAAGTGGTATCTTGCTTTCAAATAGATCATGTTCATGGAAAGTTCATCCTTGACTTTTTCACGGATTGAGAAAGACGATTTTCTTAATCATTGAAGCGTTCAAACGGAATAAAAACTCAGCAATGAATCACCAAAACTATTGACAGTCAAAAGACAAGGAATCTTACGAAATTTAATGTTTTAACCTAGTAGATGATAATTATTAAATGTACAATCATAAGATTTTGGTCTTTTTAATTTTTCAGAAATTCTTGTATGGAAAAATTACCATTATATTCTTGCTATATGAGCATAAATTCCTCAGGTTATCCTATGGATAAACTTGGACTCGGTTTGAACAATCTATTTGGTCGTCAAGAAGACGGTTTGTTTGAAACAAAACAAAATTTTCGTTTACTTTTCAAATGCCACACAATTACGAACGAAAACAATATACTCACCATAAGAATTTTTATTCAACTTCGCTTTTTTGTACCCATCTCGCTTTCATAGTATTATAATGAAAAATTTACTTTCGTAGGGGAACTATCGCAAGCTAACGAAAATTCATTCGCGCGTAAAGATCTATAATCTTGATTTGAGGACAGAAGGAGAAATTCAGGATGTTATAAGAATGATATACTTATAAAACAATACAGAAAACCGGTGTTACGTTGTAGTTTGCGCAAATTCCCCACCAACGCCTCACTTTTTTTCACAAATGCAGTCTCTAGCATTCTCCGCCTTACTAAAGCCACGCACTTGACCCATTACCTGAGGGGATTGATGAGGTATCTCTTTTTCCACAGCGCGAGCTCTGGAGTTTATAGTTTTTCCGGGTGTTCTCTTCGAAAGGGAGAGTGTACCTTTGGTGGGGAGGCCAAGATTAAACCGTGGCGGGGGCGGGACGGTCCCGCTCTGCTTGTTAGAGTCGACCCAATTCCGGAGGGGGAGACCCCGCCGTATGGAAGTGAGAGAATATGAACCCGAAGATATTCCCTTCCAAATTCCGAACCCTTGAAATGGCCCCGGAAAGGATAAAGGTGAGGAGGAAAGGGCATGGGGCGAGTCAAAGTTGTATCGAAAGGGAAGAGCGACCTTCGGAAGGGTTTAAAAATGTTCATGGAGGTAATTTCCTCCCCAAGTCATGTACCCAATACGATCGGATTAAATATAAATGTAAACTGCCGAAAGCAACATATTCATGGTCGAGTCTGTAGGATCAGAAGAAGTTCGTATTGTTGATAGTGCCTCTATGTCATTTAGGAGGTGGCTTTCCACCGGGAATCGAACCCAGGATCCGAGGAAAGTCGAAAGCGCTACCCACTTGGCTATCCGAAAGCTCCATCAGTAAAATGATTAGCTCAATGACTGGCTGAAATATCTAGCTCTCCACCAATAGCTATAAAAATCGTGGATGAGGGAATGAGGTAACTAGTCAAGATGAGGAGTGAGGTAGTTTTGCCTATGCTTTTCTCTCTAAGTCATAATATTATGAATGGAAGAGCAGCACAATGACTCCATGATTAACATCTCTGTGGTTTTCAGATTATCTCATTCATGAACAAGGATAAGACAGTAAATTAAGGACACCAATTTCTCCATCCTATAGCAAAAGAAAAGTGAAAATATACATTCATCTAGACTTGGTAACAGGAACGCACGAGCGCAACCAAGTGAGGCTCAAGGTGCACGAATCAATAAGATATCAATGATTGAATGTCAGAAACCGGAACGAATGCCTCAAACATGAAAATACAGAACAGCTGGCTACGCTTACATGTGATATTAGGTCGAGAAGATGTCTTATGTAACCGTAAACAGTGTCAGGGAAGAGATGTCATGAGATGCATTAAATAATGAATCATGTATTGCCGTTAAAAGTAATACTGTGAAATGTAATAACAATAGCAAAGAAATTGCTGAAATGTAATTCGAAATAGTAACCTGCAATATTTGTGAGTTATTATTGCCTCAGGATCGCCATGCATCATAAGCTTGGCAAATTTTTATTTTTTGATTTCAATTTCCTACTGATTTACATTACATTCCTCAAATAAATCTATATATAAATTCACACTTGAAAAGCCGCGTATCGGCGTGAGGTACGGAGGGAACACATTAGGCATCCACCCTATTTACTTCGTTCTTTACTATAACGGATTTTTCAAACATTAATGACTTTTTGAACGACTTTTCTTCGCACCTATCTACATTTAACTGTCCTCGCATCTATCATTTATAAAGTTCAGAGTCGGATATCCCGAAGTAGGAGAGGCATATTACCTAATATATCTTTCAAAAATTCACTTTCTCTATCATTATTGGATAATTTCGGCTTAGCTTTCAATGCAACACCTTAGGATGTTTCTTCTCGAGTTCCCGGACACATTCGCAGGATTCCTATACTCTCTTGATGTAAAATTATCCAAGTCCATGAAAATGATTACTACCTTCCTTACACAAAAATTTCATATACCACCCAAATTGGAAAAATAGAAGGTCGCCGTTCTATAATGTCCTCCGGAAGTGTGAATGTTAGCAGTAGATGAATAGCTCGGAACATTTTGTGTTCATTTATGCACATGTTATTCAGTAATATAAGTATCTGTAATCAGTAACTCTCATTTAAGGATTTCAAATTTTTTAAACCAAAGTATTTCATTAGCTCTATGAAACCCAAATCAACCACAATGGAAAATTATTTCTATAAATTGAGGGAATATAATAGAAAGGGACCGTTCAGAATGTTCGCAAATATTTTTAGATTAATCCATACATTACGTAATATTCTAGATATAAATGAAAGAAGGAAAGAAACATAATTGGAAATATTTCCAGTCTTGAAATTTATCCACGGCTTCTATTGTTTTCTGAAGAAATAGTCTTCGAAATCTACAGTAATCTGTATTTTACATTTTTGACGTTCAGGCAAAAAAATACAGTATTTACATTTGCGGTACTCCAAGAGCCAGAATAATCCCACAATGAATATTTTACAATAACGATGGTTTCCAAAAAAGACTGAATACATGTTATGAATTACACATTGTAACCGAAATTGAGAGTATAGAGAATATAAATAAGTATCTATTATTATTAACATATAAAAACAATTTAAAATTGACACAAATTTATAATTGACTGTTTACAATGTTACGCATAGGGCATAGAATTACATATGTTTATCGGTTCCGATTGTAGCAATAGTAGCAATTTCCATCTGAAATGACGATCGATTGATGATTGAGCACTATGGAGACTTCATTGTTTGAAATATTTATCGGTAGATCAGAAAAAGCGGTGGAAGAACTGTATGATTTTCTGGGCTGAGTTTCTTGAAATAACGATCTGTTTCTCCAAGAGAAAAAAGACCTTGACTGAAAATTACCAAGAGTGACAGCTTTCAAACATCTAATTGTAGCGGAACTGAAGTAGAGCAGTTAATAGAGACGCTGACTTCAGCTAATTCAGCTAATTTGACTTTAATGAAGCTCATTACGCAAGAGAAAATCGAGTTCTACGCAAAATGAATATTTGCAATCACAATGAAACTGCTTAAATACTAATTGTAGACTATATACTAATGTATACATACGTAATGTATACTTGTATGTAATGTATACTTGTATACTAATGAGTAGACACGACTTAACCTGATTAAGTCTCAATCTGGTATAATCCCCAGAAGGAATCGAAACAAGCAGCATGTGATAGATTGTTAGATTGGCCCTTTATACGATATTACCGAAAGCAAAAAAAAAGAGTGGGCGCGGAAAATAATCTTTGTAACTGAAGGTTGAGAAAAAGAAAACAGACATTGCAAGTTAACTCTAAAAAAAATATCCTAATACTAATTCGAATATTCGAAGAAAAACATCAGCAGCAAACCAACAGTGATGATTTTTTTCATTAGCAGAGAGAAAGAATAGCCAAGCCTTTTGTAGTTTCTGTTTGCTATTCCCCGTCAATTTCATAAAGATGAGAACTCGGAGCTTGAGAAAATGGTATGATTTATTACTGAACCGAACATCCGATTAAATAATGGTTTTCAAGAAATGATAACCTACAATTTTATAAAAAAGTAGTTCTCCATAGATTATTCCAGAAGATGTCAAGGGAACAGATGATACCATTCAGTACGAAATGGTTGGACACCATAAGCCAACAATTAGATCGCTCATAAAATCAATAGTTTCGGCCGTGATGTGATGGAAATAACTAATTGAAAGAGTCTGTTTGAACCTGAAGATGGTTATACACCGAAACCGGTAGTTCTCAAATAAAACATTATGTGGAAAAGTAAACATCAGCTTTCAATTAGATCGCTGCTTTTATATAATTTGTCTATGTTATTTTATTTCAAAAATAAAAAGATTGATTCCAAAAAGTAAGCGTCTCCTGAAAAACTGTTTACACAAGAATTCGTTGAATTCTGACGAAGAAATATTTATGCTCAAACTCTAAATATCCTGTTTCTGGAACATTTATGTAAGTAAAAATGATTTATTACGTACGATATAAGTAAAGAGTAAAGTAATAAGAAAAATCTATGGGAGAATAAAGGTATAGGCATGGAACACTTCCACGTAATCATTCATCTTATCTCATACATATTTTATAATACTTCGTATATTTTATGTTTTATTACCTACCAGTGTTTTATCTCCCTGGAATTATGAATTTACGAATAATTCTATTGTAAATTCTACGAAAACAGCGTATTTGGGCGTCGGAAAGAATCTACAAAAAATAAAATTTGCGGTAACTAAAACCATGCGAAATAGAGGTGCACTCGAAAAAAAAACTAATGACTTGAACCGTGATGAAAATAGATTTATTTTCTTTTACTCTGCGTTCTCTAATACTTAAAAATACACGGACTAATTTTAGTTTTAACCGTGTTAGTTTTTTCTCCCGTTCTTGGAGACCTTGAGGCTAAAAAGCTCACTCCCAAACAATTTTCGCATCCACGCTCTAATGTAATGACTTTGAGAGGATGTAGTCGATAATGGGGCACGGACTAAAGTCATTCATTATGAGTCAGGCGCACGTCAACTCAACGACAAACAGCTCCTCCCCAGTGCCCTTTCGACGTTTGCTCCATTGTAGTGTGCAAGCTAAAATCTCCATCTCCTACTCTCCAGGGAATTCCAACCCTACCCGATGGGCAACAAACCATGTGATGAAAAAGGATTAATAATTCTGGTGGAAACAGAAGGTTTACTCTAGCTAAAGGACGCCCACTGGAGGGTAATCAAGAATTTTTAGGAGAGTAAATCGCGTATGGTTTTAAATAGGTCTTGCAGTAATTTCTCACACGAAAAGAAAATGTGTATAATTTTGATGTACCAGTAATATGTTGTGAACTTTGTAATATATATTTAAGGAGAATGACCCTCTAAAGTTAAATGAAGTAATAACAAAGAAAAATCCCTAAAATACACGAGTAATATCCCAATTACTATTCACTATCACAGGAGTCTTTGATATTTCGCATAAATTCGTTATAACCTAAATTATTGTATAATTATAAGGAAAAATGTGCTAAAGATATCAATTTATAAAATAATTTTATATTTTTAAAATAAATGAAGAATTACAGAATTGTGAAGTTGAACTTCTTTTCATGCGTAGGAAATTGGGTCAAAGTTACCACAATTGTAGTGACTGTATGTGGTTACTAAATTGTAGTACCCTAAATGATTTAAACACAAAGTTTAGTAAAATCATTTTTGTACTGTCATTGGGAGATCTCACTGCCAGTGAAATATTCAGTCTAAAGGCTGCTTTAATCCTCATTCCCTCCCCAAAGCTGATTGGGGAGGGAATGAGGCTTACTGGACAAGATGAGGATTGTGGTAATTTTTTTTCTTTCCTCACTGAACCAGAACTCAGTGAGTTTAAAATATTCATGTAAATGTGATATAATGATCTCAGGAAAGAATTTTCGTATCGTTCGAATGAATTATTAAGCATCGCTCGAGCCTATATTTCATATTTTCATAGTAATGGAGTGGAATAAGCCAAAATTTAAAGAAAGAAACCTTTTTCTGTATGTTATAACGAAAGACGAAAGAAAAGTATTCCATTCATCAATGTATGGCGGCAGGAAGAGGAGGAGAAAACTGCAAAAAATTAACGCAAAAGAAAGCGCAAAGAGATTATATGAAATTTAAGGAATAGATCATCCTACGATATGACCCGGATTACTAAGAGTACTTGATTCGCTAACGCAAAAATTGATAGGGAAGCAATGTTCAAAAATTTTAAACGGTAAACTTTAAACGGGTTAAATTTTAACTGAGAACTTTGAAAAATGGTGAAAAAAGCTCCAAGGATCATCTGCACGTGAAAAATGATGATCAACGTAAAATCGTAGAAAACAGTCAGACAGAGAGACGGTGTCAATCTATCGATAAAAAGTCAGAAAGAAGACGGAAAAATTGCAGTGGTTATCCCTGGAGTTACGTTCCATGAGTAATTGCAACGTCCCAACGCATCTATCGAACGCAGCGTCACTGTCGCCCTGATGAAACCGCAGCCATCTGAGATGCATTACGGGATATCCCATGAGGAAAGCAATGTCGTGTCGCACCAAATAAACCACGTTAACTTACTGCCCCATGAGGATGGATAACCATAGAGCGAAAGCACTTGAGAGATTTCCGTTTTATTTGCATATGACACTTTCGGAAGGGAAAGGAGAGAGCACTTGTACCCGGTTAGCCGAAGAAATACATATTTAACTGTATATTTCAAAGATGATTCCATAGGTATTTCATTGTTTCAAACAATGGTGGTTCCTTAAGAAATGAAATTTAAAATTAAGTAAATTACTGTTGATTTTAATGTCGCAAAAAATTGTCAAATATCTATGTTAACAGTTGAATTGATTCATTGTTCGTGTATGTATGTTTGAGTAATAATATTATAATCCGTTCACGTTCAAAAACCTATTAAAAGTCCGCAAAGTAAATGAAAACCTAGAGAAATGGGCGAAATAAAAAACTCACTCCGCGGAAGGCGTATTTCCATTTTCGCAATTTCCGCAGGAAACTTTCTTTGTTTGTCTTTCTAAATAAAATGTTTTTGACTTAGAATTTTGGAATAGCTTTGACTGAGTTGAGTTGAATATGGTTGAGTGGGGGAAGGAGTATTGTATTTTTAATTTTATTTCAAATAAACCCCCGAAAATTATAATTTGATACCACCGTGTTAATAATATCGCCGTAAATTTCAATCGTAATTTGTGCAATTTTTTAAATTCAATGCAAAAGGCAATACCACGCTCCCTAAACACCCAGCCAAACTTATTTCAAAATGCTAAGTCGAAAACTATCATTTTATTTACGCAATAGTGGAAATATAATTTTCCTGAGGGTACTGTGGAAATGGAAACATGTTCTCTTCTGAGACTGACTTTTATTTCGCCCTTAGCCGAAAATTTCGCTCACTCTCTCACTCACTCACGCGGTCTATGTCAGAAGGACTTTTGTTTTCACTCGTGGTATTGATTCTTTCGAACAATACCCGAATACGACAACTGAGTATGACATATAGCAATCTATACCAATGTCGTACGTCAATACTGTAAAACAATATGGTTCGCTTACATTGATGTTTTATACTAAGGCGGAACGCGGTAATGCTTGATTCCCGTAACTATTTCAACACCCTTTGTAAATGGGTTGACATATAAATGAGATACTCTCACTTACTTCTGTTTATAGATTTATAAAATAATCTGAAAATTTTCCTTCTCCTAATTATTTCATGCGAAATCTATCTTTTACCCAAAATAATTTATTCACGGAAATCTTTTTCTTATATCCATGCTGTACATTTTAATTTAACAAAAGCGGTGTGTAAATTAATCTTAATATAAACAAAAAAATTTAAGTAAAATCATTTTTTAATTATCGAAATAACTACGAAATAAAATTATAAATAAATTTTGTATGGATATTTTAAAAATAAATTTATAGGTAACGAAAAAGATATGGAAATTAGCCCTAATCCTATTTCAATAAAATCTTTAAATTATATTTCCCCTGATAATCATTCCAACTATCGCGCAATAAAATCAATCAATCGATAGATTAAATCTCATCGAATAAAACTAAACAAAAAAGATTTGCAAATCGATTATGACTTTAAATAAAACGACAGATTATATCGGACAAGGTAAACTTGCTCTCCTTCCTCGCTTCCTATGTTTATTTGCATGTTATTTTAACGGAACCCTCTATCTCGATCCTTCCATGTATATCCATGTCTGTTTCCGGCGGGGAAGAGAACTGTGTGGATGCGAAGGAGTTTACGTGAAAAAAAGTGCGGGAGGAGATGGGCCAGGTGGTATAATGGGAGGGAATAAGTAGGTCTCTACTCCTTGGGGGATGATTTCTTTTTTACCAGGTCATTATCAAAACGGCGAGGATCGGGCCAAGGCCAAGATTATGCGAAGGCGGGAAAAAGGGAAAAGTAGAATGATAATGCGCCAGTGGGAAACTCTCACGCAAATTTCCCTGCCTCTTTCCACGCACTCGGATTAACTCCTAACAAGAAGAGAGAAAAATACAGACGAGAGATATTTTCATCGATGAACCGGCCAGACTCGATTGATGAGTAGTTTCTAAAATGAGGTGGTTTTAATGAAGACGAGTCATGGAATGGAAACTCTTTGAAAGAAAGTCTTTGGAACATTATAGAAGGAAAAAATTATTAATATTATTATTCATAAGTAAAATAAAAATAAAAAAGCCTTCACACTTCCACAAATTTAAAATAGACCTGAGAATTGGCCGAACGAGTGGAAGCAGGTCTTCTGATTGTGGTTTAAAATTTGTGGGTGTGTAGAAGTTTTCATTCATTCTTATTTTACTTGTGAATGATAAAAAAATAATCATCATTTTAAAAATAAGATTCCACATAGTAAACTTACTGAGTTTATGATAGAAGAAAATGTATTTTTAATTTACTTTCGTCTATGTCTCATTCATGGCTGCGATGATGTGAAAATGTTCTCTGTATACTGGAATATTTAGGCATTTGATATCATTATTTTGTCGGAAAGGGTTTTCCAGGACCCAACTTCCGGCAAGTGTTTATGTCAGATAAGTCCCAACTATCCCAGTTTTATTCTCTTCGCATTTTATAGGTGATTACGGCTGTGATCGCCAAAAATTTTCCTTCAGAGAAAAGATATTATTTATCTTTATAATAAAAAATACTAGGAATGGGAAAGATGACTTTTTTACAAACAAATATACAAATGTTTGCTTTATTAAAGCGTCTGCCACTCCTATTTATTGGCACACTGGGGAAGGGTAATTCGTTTGGCGGAACAAGAATTGTAAATAATATATTTTATATTAATGCGAGTAAACTTATGAGATGTATATTGTGTATGTCTATTAAGCAATTATTTAAGGCGCGACTGATTTGGTAGGATTCCTTCGCATAAGCATTAAAAACACATTATTTTTAGGTAATTGCGGTGGAAAAATAATAATTAAATTTAAACGAGACGGCAAAGAAAATGGTAAAATAAGACAAAATTGAATGGAAGATACGTTTTACTCTATCTTGTGTCGAAAGAGAATTGGATGATATTATATTCATCGAGGTATGGAAGCAGCAACGTTCTGCATATATGTATAAACAATTATAAAATAATACGGAACAATTATTGTAAGGAAAAATGACCATTCAGGTATCATAAGCCAGGGATGCAAAATTATCCAATGTGTAACCAAAGTATTATATTTGTCCTATTCGAGTTCATCGTTGGATACTTACAGACATATTCGTTCTTTCCTATTTACTCTCAAGCATGACAGACACGTTCTTTTGCATCCTGGTTCACCATTATACATTATCTAGTGATCCTTATCCTCCTCCTCTTTCTTCTTTGTCTTAAATCTTTCAGCGATCTCCAGTGGTTATTTTAAAGTGCTACCCGAGCCTCCAAAAAAGAGGATGAATTTCCTGTGGTGCAAATTGTTAGATTTTGACGAAGCAGAAAAGCACGGGAAAACTACTGGTAACTTTTAAAAGATGGAGGTTTTTGAACTCAAAGTGAACAAGTTTCCATAAGATTACAGACGATTTCCTATTTTTAAAAGTGCAATACAATTTATTCTTCCATTCATTAAAATATGTCAATCGAAACGGATATCTATCGATCTATATTTGCTTCACCTGCATTCTATCTTTTTTTTGGAATATTTTGGCGGTTGAAAATATTGTCTTTTATTTCGAAATTTATTCGATTTTTTCTGCTCTTCTTGGTAGGTACTTAGGCGATCGTCATTTTTGCCGCTGTTTCGGCGATCGATCTAGATAAATTCTCGGATATCTAATAAGCTTGACAAATGTTGTAACAAACCTAAATTCAATCGCAAAATGAAAGCGATGCGGACAAAAATATTGAGTAAATTTCTTTTGTAAAATTTACAAATAGAAATTTTTTGAAATTTTTTTTCGTGATGTAAATAATGAGCGCTTATAAAAATAATAAAATGTATTAAGTATTCTTTTCTCTGATATCTCGTCTTTGTTCGTCTGACCATTAAATCGAACTACATTTAACAGAAGAAAGGTCTGAAACGGAACGGAAAATTAACGTCACGTATTTCTTCTGAAATTTTCTGACATCAGATAAAGAATACATATACTAATTATATACTAATACTAATACTACATATACTAATTTAATTATAAGAATACACTCGACGGTGATTAATATAAGAAACAAAAATAAGAACGGAAAGAGGTATATTTTGTTTTTGCTGTTTGGACATTTTTAGCAACATTGTTTTAGAATTGGTTTTTCGCTTGGGATTTTCGCCCGTATGGTAAATTCATATCTTTACGCCTTCCCATTATGACAATCGTAGTCATAGGTAAATAGTAAAATTTTCTTAATTTATTTCGATATGTTTCATAACGAAAAGCAAAGTTTTAAATTTATGAGAAATAAACCGGCGCTAATCGTTCAGTTCGGCGCCTTAGGCTATAGTCTATAAATCTACCTAAGCTATAGCTAAGGGGTTGGTATATTTCTTCTGGCTTAGTGTGCCACAAATTCTGAGTCAATACGTTAGTGTATCGTAGAAAATTGGCCTAGGGGGCTCTTAACCTCATAGAGAAACACTGATTTTATGGAACCAAGAAATTATCATTCTTATTTATGTGTATTGGTTCGGTAATCGTGCTAATAAATTCACATTTTAAACAGTTTAACCTTGTTAACATTGTTTGTAAACATGTGAGGCAACAACGTATGGGTTACCCAGCATGAAAGAAATCTTTAAAGGAAAATACCCATTCTAGGGCAGTATTGGAGAAAACAAACGGCACAGCTGCATTCGAAGAGACTAGACATATTCACAAACCTCGTTCAAAAGCATCGAGTTGGCATCATTCGTCGATTAGCTTCGCAAATACACGTACGAAAATATCCGCGACTAAAGATATAGGGGAGATATTTTCCGTTTTTCACCGACAGGTGTTCCAGAAGATAAGCGTCATGAATGAAGAACGGTCTTCGGGATCGTCGTCGAAAGATGATCTTCAGGATCCAATGCCTATCCATCTTCCTCCCTCTGTGCCTTTTACTGCGTGCATTTTTCTTTACACAGCGCAGTCAACCGCACGTCAAACAAATCCACCCATTTGTTTATTTCTTCGAGTAAGAAATTGGGTCAGGCAAGAGTGCGAAGGACATACGTATTTATCAAACCGACTCACTATTTCAAATCTGCTATATCGGAGTATCCCGATTTTGGATTGATTGTATTCTAAAAGTAGTAGATAAAAATTCGGTGGCACACATTCATCAGCGGTCCCGAAGGATCTCTAACATAAACCATAATTTCGAGGTCTTTATCTAATATTTGTTTGCGTGGGCCATTTCCAAACGTTCCGAATTCGCTTTCTGATTGTTGTTAAATCAAAGATTGTCCATAACTGATGAAAAGGTGATATTGGCGAAAACATAATTAAGCGAGTAATTTAGGAATTGATACCATCAGACCAAAGGTCTTTCTGCAGAATGAATTCTTCGAATGCTTCCCAACCAATGTTGACTATTTTATTACGAGTACAAGTAATATCAATAACTTAGAAAAGTGTGAAAACAACAAGATGTATTACTGGTAGTCCCATGAGAAAAGGATTGAATGAAACGGACAGACTTTGAAAAAGGTAAAATCCATTCAGTTTTTACTGATTACCAACTTGACTTGTCCCCTTTTAGCCCTCTCTGCTCGGATGATCGCAGTAAATTAAAATTCACTAAGGAAAAATCACCAAAAGCCTTTTCCATAAGTTAAGACGGTATCAACATCTATACTCAGTGAAGACAGGCTGAATAAAAACTGTTTACCCTAATTTCCCAATATCGAAGAGTCACAATATTTGCTCAGATGTCTTATGGCTTAAAGGTTGTCCTTATCCAGGAATTTAGAAACCTCTCCGACAGACACTGTCCCATGGAGCTACATAACTAATGAAATGATGTATCGGATATCAAAACCCCTATAAATTTTAACTGTTTTCCACAGGTTAAAAAACATGCGAAATCCCCTGGTGTATTTCACATTCCAGTAAAATGATACTAAATGTTAACTAAAGTAAAGTACTCAAATGTTGTATCAAAGAATATTTCCTTCCTTGATGAATACATATTTCATGATATTCTTATTCCTTTCAATGAATAAACAATCTGTTCTCTAAAAAAAATTTAAATGGCATTCGTAATTATTTAAAAGGTGTCTAAAATAATTTATCAGTTTGATAGTAGAGTTTTTCGGATATTTGGATCACCAACCTCGTTATACTAGAAGAATTTTCAACAATATTTATAATTTCCACCATGCACACATTAATGTTAATTGATAAATGTGGGGACCGTAACACTAATAAATCTCTCACAGTTGATGTTCCGTTTTCGTGGTAGACCTTTTGTCTTTTGTAAAATAAAACTAGAATTAGTGGTCGTTCTAAATCGATCATATTACATAATGGAAAATTTTATTTTACCGTTAAAATATTTTCATCACCTTCAATTATGGAGTCATTAGTTAAAAGAACCGATTTTGCTTAAAATAGAGGAAGGAAACTGAGTAAATCTTTAGGGTGCTATGAACGTTATTTTGGTTGCCTGCTCTTTAGACTAATTAAGAATGCCGCATGTGATTTATTATATCTCAAAAACCATCGTCAAAAAGTCTATCTGTTCAATCAGCGCGCAAATTGTGTAAACAGGCGTCCGATTATTTCACAAGAATTACTGAAAATTTTCAAGAAGTTAATTGATAAAAGTCAAGAAGTTCTTAAGGTAAGTTGTACTCCGGTATCACAAAAACTTCTTAAAATCCGAATTCTGTTATTTTTTCGAATTAAAAATGTTATCGTTGAATTCTTAAAATAAACCTAAGTGCAAAACTCAAACGAAAATTAAAACTACTGAAAAAATAATTGCATTCCCAACTGCGGCTGACTTTTCCTAAATCTCTCTATCATTTTCAAATTCCTTCTGGTTCTCCCGAAAACCGGATACTCTACTTTTACCAAAACCAAAACTTACTCCTGAGCGCGCACACCATCGTTACCGGTGGTTCTCCGATGACTCAGCCGATGAGGGAGAGAAGCGAGGGTTTGGGGGGAGAACCTAAAAAGACCTAAGAAGTGGACCTTATGAGGTGATGAAGTGGCTATGAGGTTCACCTCTATGCCTAGAAGGCTCCCTGCCACAACTTCAAGGACAAGCTCCGACCTAATAGACAGAAAGAACGTGCAGGTGAGAAGTGAGTGCTTAGTTACCTCACCCCTGCAGAAGAAGGTGAAAGATAGGCCCCTGAAATAGATGCCTGCGACTGTAGGCCCCAAAGTAGGCTAGGCTAATGCCTTCTCCTCGCCCCCTACAGAGCAGGTGGTTAGTACATGTATTGTGCACTTCTTAAGAAAACTACTGCCAACAGCTCACAAACTATTGCAATTTTGATCTGGCTGTAATAATCCAGCGGTCAAGTTGAGAGTTAAAGAAGCTGTTGAAAGTAAATGTAATAAGTTAATTCGATTGTTAAATTCTTGCCTTTTCGTAAAATGCAGAGGATTAGTAAATCAATGCGCGAAAACTAGCCGTTAGGTGTAATTAAAAAATGTCACTTGTATTAATTTTAGATGCACTATTTGCATGAATATCCTCATAAATAAAGATTTATTTCATGAACTAGATGAATTTACGGCTTAAATTAGCTGAACAGAAAGAAAACTGAGTACTCACGTAAAATTCAGGGCTTGGTAATGCTGAATAACCCTCTAAGAAAAGAGACCAATTCATTAAGTTCTTTCATTCATTCAAGTTCTCCACATACACTCACGAATCAATTACATTTTTTATCTACATTTATAAAAGTGGAATGCTTTTTAACAATTAATATCGATTTACAATAAACTGAACTTATAAGAGGAATTATACAGTTTTTCCTCAACTTGAGTTAGCATACTTCCTTTCTGAATTCGAACGATCACTACATAAAGTCCTAATGACTAACAAATAAACACCCCAAAAATTCAATCTATGCGCAAATTTAACCCATATCCTTGATGTATGTGTGTATAACAAACCCATCGGTCGAACACAATGAAGTGGACGAAGTGAATTCAACCTCTGCCGAACAACTTGCCGAAAGTAAGGAAGAATTTTCTTCCTCGCATATGTCAAAAAAGACGTTGTAAGATCCATAAAATATTATTCTATCAAAAGTTCAGGTCGTTACCGATAGCTTAAAAGTTCTGTAGAAATTAAAATGTTTAACTTCTTGAAATTTTAAATGTTTTACGAAATACGACACACCAAATAACTGATGTTACATACCGCGAAACCTTTTCACTGACTTTGTAACATTATGAATGATTTGTGGCGGCAAAATAATAACTTCATCTGTTAACATGGAAACAATAATATAAAATACTATGGAACACAGTCTTGAAAGAACGAATGCAAATTAAGATATAAATTACTTTTCAGGGCACCTAAATTCTCAAAATAATTAAAACTATCATTATCGCTCGTTAAAAGTTCAGAACTGTGTATTATACGACAGCTCTAAACTTATTTACATTAATAAATTAATATGTTACCTTGCTTTTTTAATTTCGTAATTATTCCTCTACGTCTCTTTCTCTTCGCTGACAGACGGAGAATTTTGGAGTCTTTGGTAGAATACCTCGAGCTCATTACTGAAAATTCTTCAAAGACTTAGGTGGTCGAAAACGTGATAAGTATATGCTCTCAGAAACCAGACACCTCTGATTTGTTTTCACGTAGAAGTTCATAATATCCTCTTGGGAGATACCAATTCGTAGGAGAGGGGTTTAGCGCGCGCTCCCGTCAAATGCACTTCCAGAGGCAGCGTTACAACGAAGAATTGTTTTCTAGTACTTCTTTAAAACACTCTCCTGAAAAAACGATACATTAATTTATAAATATAAAAATTGCAATGTGTTTTTAAAAAATTGTTCTAAAATTTTACTACCGCTAATTTTTTAAAAAGTTTTTATAAGACAAATTTTTTTAATGAAAATGGAAATTTCAAAAGAATAAATTTTCTCGGACGTGCTCAATTTCTATAGTTATTTACAGTTAAAATACACTTTGTGATTAAAAATTGAACTAAACATTCACGAATAAGAAGGAATATAAATTTGGCTTATTTTGGTGCTGCCACGTGGGAGATTTTCTTGGAACTAATTCAGGCACGATTCGCCTTAATTTAATAATACAAATACACAAGGTATTCACATAAGTACAGCTCTCCTCAATAAAATCGAACGGTGTAGTCGTTGCTGCATAAGATTCAGGGGCTTTCAAATTCTAGACTTACCCCCTCCCTTGAATTCTCCATTACCTCTTGGCAACACCGGAACATTCCCGTAGACAGAGGCCTACCTATACGCTTAGGCCCCATCCGATTAGGAGGGCTTCTATCGCAAGGTCTAAAGTACTGTGATACCAGCGATTGCTGGGAATTTTTCGGCAGATAGTAAGGTATTATATTTAGGAAAAGGCAGTGACTGTAAGTCAGAAATTAATTCCACTCTCTAAATTTCGAGGAGACTCAATATTTTCCACCTTCACGTAATTTTCGGCTGCCTTGAATATTGAGGACTACAACAAATTTATAAAATAATATTTATTGTTAAATTGAAGGAAAAAATTAAGATTATGATTCGAACAAGTAGGCCTTAGATGCCCTTGCTTAGACAGAGCTATCAAATAGCGAGAAGTGAATACTGAAATATCAAGTTTGAATTACGTTTAATTCGACAAAGTCATCATGTAGGAAAACATCATTTTTAACAACTCTTTCGTCGGAGTTAAAAGACTATATATCATATTTTAAAATACTTGAGAGTTGCAAATTTGCTGAAACCATATTTACATATATAATGTAAAAAAATATATATGTTCTCAGTGACCAATATTTCTCACTTTCAAGAGTAGTGGTAGTATTTTGAAAAGTACTTCGACAGCTAAAGTCATTTCGCACGTGGTTACACACCGGGAATCGAACCCGGGACAGCTTCAATCCAAGTAGAGCGAAAAACAAAAACCTATATTCACATTCATAATGCAACGAACATCTCACAGTTTTTATATCGTATTGAAGTCCGAAAATTAATTTTCCAGAAAGTAAATTCAGCCAAAAGTTTCGTAATCTACCGCGATTAAGGGAAAAAGAAAGACTTCACAAAGGTTCGCAAATTATTAGTGTCAAAATTTATATTTTTTAGAAATTAGATTATTAGCTTTCATTATAAAAGAATCCTGGAGGAAAAATAATCAGAAGAGTTTGGAAAAACAAATTTCATTCCTCACTATAAGTCACCAAAAATCGTCGACCATTTTTTTCGATATTTTGTCGTCGATTCTCTGCATTATCACAATTCATGTAGCTCTCAAAACCATCCTTAAATTCTGAAGAAGCAGGATTGATTCAAAAGGAATAGCCACGCTGCATAGAGATATCTATAAACCTTTAGAGCTACATATGATTTGTTCATGTCGCCATGCTGCACTCTGCAATGTTTTCATCCTAAATTAGTCAAACTATTTTCACACCACTTATAGGAAACTCGCGCCTTATACCGGAACCGAACCGAAAAATAAAAATTCTTGAATCGGAACCGGATCCCGTTTTTTTATTCTGACCTTCGGTGCCCTAAAAATGAAAATATTACATACGCGTCATTGAGGAAGGTTTACTAAACGTGTGTAAACCACGACTTGTTAGTTTTGTTTGAAAATTTAGAGTAAATTAAAGTAAAAAAATAAAATCTAGCAAGAACAGAATGTAATAGCAATAGCAATTCATAAATATTTCAGAAAGATATTACATTACGATGGTCAGAGCGAGAACAAATCCGGTTCGAGCCGATTCAACCTAGACGGAAGAAACGAAACCGTAGCTTAGGTAATTTCGTTGAAATGGAGGGAAAACTGGAACGAAAAATATTACGGTTCAATGCCTTGATGGATACATTCGAATCTCTGATTAGAAAAGCGGTAGGAAATCAGTAAAAAACGTTTCGTTACTTTGTGAAGATAGCAAACGCTACTGAGGAAATTCGCGAAAATTATTCCAATGGGAGATTTTCATTTTCCCTATGAAACTATTTATTTCATGAGGAAAACAGGTTCAGTAAAAATACTATCAATTTTACTATAGTTATTTTATAAAATGCTATACGTTAAACACCTCAAACGGCATTTCCCAATCGAGAGCATTTCTATTCCTATGTTGAAAAAGGCATTTCTGAAGTTTTTTCTGGGTCCCTTTCCATCCCCAAAGATAAAATTTGTCCTGCAATTAATTTGAGAGTTACGAGTTGTGAATTCCCTTTTCGTAGATGAAAAATTATTTTATTAATAAGCTAAACACCCTAGGTCTTAATTCGGTTAATTTCGACTACTGTGACCCCTAAATGTTAAAATGAGCCCTGTGATGCTCAGTTGGATTTTTCCCTCTCGAGAAGTTGCTGAAACCGCCTCATAAAATCCGCCGCTAATTACTTAAAGTCCCGAATTTTTAGTAGCGGATTTAGGGAAAAAGAAATTATTCCGGTATACCTTTGGAGAAATGAGGAGCGTCTGAAATTAACTTAGACTCTTGGCACAGAAAATCCTGTTTCATCCATAAGGGGACAGTATTTGATAATAACCTTTTTATGATAGCAAATTCTTGAATTTATCCCTTAATTTAAGCTATGCTTATTTAAACTGTTTTTGCAATAGATCCAGCCCGGTGGTTGGCTTCTTTACCATTGGCTATCAAAACCTTTGAAGAGGGAATGAAGTTTACCAGGCAATATGAGGAATGACGTAATTTAATTTTGCTTTCCTCACTGAGCGAGAACGCTAAATGCGAAAAAAAGTCCACAGAAAGAGGTAAAAGCAACGAAAAAAACCTACAGGGCAAAGTATGCATATTGGCACAATGAATAACACTTTAAGTTGGATTTAATAACGAAAAACCAGGGTGAATGATACTGAACATTATTCATACCTCGGTAGCTTTAACAGCTAATGACAGCCATTAACAAGACAGACGCATACATGGATGATAGATTTTCCCGATCTCCTTTACCAAATGATAAATGTACCATTCATCCTGATATGATAACCTACTCAGATTCAAAGAATTTTTATTTAAACAAAAGTTACCGTATTTTATAGTCATTTTTGCTCAGTAAATTGGTTAGATATTTTTTTATCACGCAAAATATTTTACTAATCATGGTCATAACCGCATTGAATTTTAAAATGAAATCATTTCCTATGCAAATTACATTATTTTTGAGGAGACTAAGAGTTTAATTTCGAGGACTGAGATATTTGGTTCAGCCTAGCAAATCCGTTTCTGAGATTTTGAATCCCATTATGAGAAATATTGTGAAAAAATATCTTTCTAAAGGGACTTAAAATAGGGTCATACCGACCCCATCCCCCTGATCAGAAGTTGGAGTAAAAACAATCGGGATCATTACTGCGAACCACTTTCCGAAAAGAGCACTCGCATACTCACTGGGACGCAAAAGGGGTATACGACCCCCTCTTTAAAACATCGGAGCTGTACTTTTAACTTTTAAGCGAAATGCTATTTAAGTTCTGCAATCAAAAAACGCAATAATTCTTCACCTCAAAATTTCCTCGTTTCGTGCACGAAAAATTAAGTAAATATTTTGATGTCGGTATCAGTATTCCCTATTCCACATCCAGGATATGTATTCTAAGAAACAAAGTCCCATACATCCCCTTAAGACCTGAATACGCTACCGATGGAAAGCGTATTCATTAACAATACATAATATTCGAACTCAATTCTTTGGAACAAAATAAAAATCAGAACAAACGCGGAATATATTTCAGTCTCACACTCTCGAATACGTTTCTCCGTACTTAGCCCACACAGAGTACCTATGAGAACTGGATTAAGGTCAATTTCCTCCGAGAGTCGACTCTATATACTTAAATTTCTCATAAAACTGCGATTATTCCGGAGACATTATCGAAAGAAAAACGTTACTGCTCCATTACTCCATACCCCACAATGTATCACGAGCTGTTTAACCACGTATTTGATGAAAACGTCTCTACGCTATGTGATTTTTCATTAGTGTTGCTTCGTAAAAACTTACTTAAAAGCTTTTCCACAGCTTCGTCGTCTCGGTCTATTCGAATTCTAAAGAAATCTGTTTCAACGACTGACAGGAATCGTCGGGATATCCGCACCGCCCCTGATGGTCATTTTTTTACGCCTTTTATTTTACTCTACATTTTCATTTGTTCTTAAATCTGTGAAATATTTCCCCTTCCCGGGAATTTCAATTACCGAGGCGACCTAAACTGCTACCTGCGAATCAGGTAAAAATGTTAATTAAGTCTGGAATGTGTCAGGTAAATGTTATAGCAACTAACATTCTATTGATAGCAGAGTAAACATTTGCTAAATTCTTTTCGTAGATTTCAAAAGATCCATTTACCCACATGAATAGATCATATGAGATAAAAAATAAAGTCATAAATCAGTAGAAAAAGACAAAATTCACATAAAATACTATCATAGTATATGCTTTTTCGTTCCGGAAACAACATTCGAGTAGGAATAAGAATGCCTATTATATATTCTTACGACACTTTCGATTTCGCATGACCATATCTAATTAAGTTTCACAAAAGAAAAAAGGCCTAAAACGTAACGAAAAATCAACTTTACGCTTATCTTTTACGGAAGTTACTGACAGGTCAAACGCAAACAAAGGGATGAAACTGCATGATAAGACGCTCGTTTATTAGGAATGTTTTCAGAGAAAAACGGACATGAAAAATACTGACAAGGCCGAGACTTGAACCCGGATATTCCACTTTCCAGTTGACTGCTAAAACCAATTAAGCTTGCCTAAGCATACGTCTTTTGTTTCATTAAATTATTTAGTAATTTTAATATGTATAAATTCATAAATACATAAAAACCAATTGCTGCTGTAAAAAAATTACTTGTTAATCAACTATAGCAGCCCAATGAAACATTTCTTCCTAATCCACCTAAATCGCTGATGGAAGAAAGACAACAGTACCAAAAAACGTGTTGATGAGCGTGAGACCGCCGGATATTAAGTGATTCCTTGAAACTTGTCGCTGTTTACATACGATCGCGGTTTTCCTTTGGCTGGCATCTCTCTCTGATTGGGAGCTCAGAGACTGTCCTTCGCGCACCGTCTGCGACAGTACTTTCGTCTTTCATTTTAAAACACGTAAGCTTGGCAAGCTGCCTGCTCAGGCGCTGGGACTATAATTAAGAAATAATCACCTGGAGATGGCTACACTTACAGCCTGCTCGTGATCGACGCTGAAATTTGATCCTTCAAGGTGTTTATATTCTAGCTCTTAATTGCTTCCGTTCAAGGGATCTCGAGCGTATGATTCCTATTTCACAGAATTTAAACTTACACAGAAACATTGCGAACGCGAACACATGGCTGTCTTAAGGACCAGTGGTGTCATTGAAAAACATTAGGAACAGGTTCTTAGCCTAGGAAGTATGCAACCACACAATATTAAGCACTACATTTACCCTCATTCTCTGATTTAAAAATTTGTTTACATAAATTAAACGTGATAGAATTATTTCATACCCAACATTTAAATTATATTCTTGTTGTAATGAATGGATTGAATTATGAATGAATTGCATTATCTGTATTTATATTGTTCTTCTACTATCATATCAGGTAAATTTAGGAAAGTTGCTATCTTGAACCTGCTGAATCTCATCACTGTCTAAGACTCTTTTTCTTAAACATCACTATGGCATAAATTATTCCTGATGCCACATCTTGATGAATGGAATGCTTTTCAATTCTGTTAGAAACATAATAGAGAAAAATCAAAGGTTACCTAATATTAGTAAATGGCATATTTTATTTACTTAGTCTTAGTCTTGCACCTGTATTTTATTATACAAAAACTAATGAGGTAAGGATAATGGCATTAACTTAAGTCTTTATGACTAGAACACAATGAAACACAGCATTAACAGGGTGCCACACATACATGTATATACTATGATTGCGGCTCAGAAAGGAAAGTAAAGGCAATCTATCTCACTCCTCATCTGACCCTGTAAGTCATATTCCCCACCACTATCTAATGCAATTGCTAACTTAAGGTTTGAAGTTAAATACTCATTGAGCTGAATACTTTCAAAACAGAACATATCAAAATTCAATAACTAACAAGTTTCAATAGGATAATCAATACTTTATTCCAACAATTCCAATTTTTTTCAAACAACTTACTTTATTCCAATAGATTCACAGTTCTCTATTTTTCCCAAATTAGGTACTTCCATCCTGAGTTGTTTATTACTAGAATTCTGGTAAACAATTACCTTTGTAATTAAATTAATTAGCTTGTTACAAGTTAACCATGAAATATGTAAGCAAGCAATAGAAATACTGAAATATAATCCTGCTGTCTATTCATGTTCTATCTTTTATTTGCTTTAGCTTAATGAATCATACATGTCTTGGAGAATTTTTAATCTCAGGAGCTCTGACAAAATAGGGATGTCTACAAGAATTCATCTCATTTCACAAGTCTTAGCACATGATCCATATGTGAATGAAAAAGTAACATTGACTGAGAGGAAAACAAAGAAGTGCTGGATATGAAAGGAGAGAGAAGGGTCTTCATCAAAAATATAAAGTAGAGGCTAAAGAAATAGATGGATTTTAGATTGAGAGGAGAAACATTGCTCATAAAATTTAAGGTGGAAAGAAAGGCAAAAAAGACAATGAAATTTGGTAAAAGATATCAGATTATATAAAATTTAATCATATGATAAATGAAAGGACATGTACTCGGTAAATTCAGGGAACATGAACTTATCATTAGGTAGAAAACTCACATATGTGAACTTTGTTAGTCTCAAGTCAACTCAGAAATTGCAGAAAAGTAAAAGGAAACTTTCTACCATAGGTAATATGGATTAGTTTGTGTATTATATTTCCTACACTAAGTAATGGTGATGATGTAAAAATCTTTCTCAGGTTTCCAACCAGGTTAATTCTGGTGACATTGCTGTCGCCAATGTTTCGATGAGACACTCTGTAATCCTTCCCAGGGCTGCACTGAGGTGCTGTGAAATCGTTTCAAGAGTTTTATTGATCTTTTGAACAAGTATTACATTATATTATGGTGTTGCACCCTATAGGCTTGCGCCTTTCAGGGGCTTTTATTGGGGAAATGGACGTGCTGGGGAAGGAATGCCTGACATTTGTCTGTGGCAGTAGGGAAACCCAGTGAAAACCTACTACAGGCATATGGGTGGGTGGGAGTAAGTTGATAAGCAACTATCTATCACTTCGTACTCAATCTGTTGTGATCGATAATATTAAATCCGATTGGTCTGCGATCTCTTAGGGAGTTCCTCAAGGCAGTGTGCTTGGTCCATATCTTTTTACTCTATATGTAGATGACCTATACTATATACTCTTTTCCACTCTACCAAAATCCATTCTTTACTCTTTGCGGATGACTGCAAACTTTTTACAGAAATTAAAAGTATTGAGGACTCTTACCACTTCCAGGATGCAATAAATAGAACAAATAAATGGTATGGAATATGGAGGCTCCATCTAAACCCGCTTAAATGTTCGGTGATGACTATATAGTATCTCTGCGAAAGTCCCCTTTGAAATTTGAATACTCCCTTAATTCCTCTCCTATGAAAAGAGTCAGCTCTCATAAAGACTTGGGTATAATAGTCGACTCCAAATTGAATTTCATTGACCACATCCAGTGTGTCAAAAGAATAGCTCTCTCTTTACTAGGGATCCTCTACCACTTCACGGAAATGAAAAACCCAAACACTCTAAAATTATATTTCACATCTATTGTATTACCGGTCTTTTCTTATTGCTCCCCTATCTGGTCCATGGCAACCAATAGCAATATTTCCTCCCTCAATCAAATCTGCAACTTTCTTGCCTATATTGTAAAATCTCGTGTGCCTTATCTACACAATAGCTCTGCAGAGTCTGTTTTAAAACATCTATCCATAAGATCCCTAAAAGACATGCTAACAAAACCTGATCTTTCCCTTACTTACAACATAATAAATGCCCACATTGATTCCCCTGAAATAATTTCATTATTTAGTTATTATGTTCCACCTAGGGCAACCAGACTAACTCTTCTTTTACATGTCCCTAGACTTAGACTATCCATTGCGCAACGTTCCATTTTATACAGACTTCCTAATCTTTTAAATTCCCTTCCTCCCTTCATAGACCCTTTCAGGCATTCATTTGATGCATTCTTGAAAGAATACTTGTATAAAGATCCTTGTAAAGAATTTTCTTAATTTGTATTTGTGTATATATTTTGTCTTATTTTAGTTTTATTTGTTGATTTTCTTATTTCATATTGTTATGTATATTTGTTTAAGTTTGATTTTTTGGAATTCACTTTAAACTGGCAGCACCGCTGTATGTTAATCTTTGATAGATAAATAAATAAATAAAAAGTACAATAATTGGTTACATAGTTGATACTGATACAATAATGCTGCCTTTTACAGAATTGGTTTTAAATTTACACATTGAGCAAGAGGGGGATAAGGCGGCATGCAAAGTTGAGTGGAACAGGGAAAGTGGTTACAGGCTTGAATTTAAATTTATACATGGGGACCCTTTTACAACAGAATTAATTTATACAAAATGCAAGTTGGTTAGATAAGGTGTCCCGAAATGTTGTTGTGAAATCGGAATCGGCCAGTATATATACCCACTCTCACCCCGGGCCTGCTCTCTGATTGGTCAGATTTGGACCCATCAGTTTCTCCTTGATGATGCTATCCCACACTCTGCTAAGCGAATAACCATTATCCCTATTGAAGTTGTTATTTGTGAGGCAGATCTCAATTGCCTCCTTCGTAATCTGATCCCAATATCCTTTAGAATGCCCAAGATTTTTGTTTGTTTGAAGGCACCAAGTTTGGTGCCTTCAAAGTTAATCTTATGATTTTTCTGAATGGAGTTTTGAGCAACCCCTGATCTTTCACGTCGGCACAATCAGATGGAACGGGAATGTTCCTTAATTCTAGTTGTGATAGAGCATGATGTTTCCCCAATGTAACAGGACCCCCATTCACAGGGAATTCGATATATTCCCGGTGTCCTCAGACCCAGGTCATCCTTAATATGCATCAAGCACTCCTTAAGTTTGCGTACTGGTTTATGCATAGTGCAGATGTTATGTTTTCTTAAGATCCTAGCGATCTTGTTTGAAATAGCCAAGATGTAACTCCTCTCATTGATTCGCCTCGTGAATAACAACTTCAATAGGGATAATGGTTATTGGCTTGTTTTTCACCACTAATTTTCAACACTTTTCCACCACTTTTCAACACAAGTTTTCTCAAGAACCTCACTCCAGGTTTCATTCTGTAATTGGTGGCAAAAAAAAACAGGTAACAGGCTATCATTAAGTTTTCTTCTAAAAAACCAAGTTACATTTTCATTTAGGTCTGAAGCACCTGAGATTTTCTTTGAAATTGCTCTGTGACCAGAGAAACCTGGATCAAATACATCAAATGAGATATTATTAGTTGGAATATTGATTAAGATTTGGTCAATCAAAGTGGCATTTGTGTCTGTTATCCTAGTTGCCTGGTTTATCCTGGGATAAATATTGAAGGTATTAAGTAGGGAATTTAGATGATGGCATTTGTTCTATCAAAGTAATTGATATTAAAATCACCACAGACAATCAACTTAGATGATTTTTCGCTCATTAGTTCATAGAGAAGAATTGTAAGTGAATTTATAAATATATCAAAATTCCCATCTGGGGATCTATAAATACATACCACAAAGAGATTTTGTGGCACTAAATCAATAACAGAGGATTCAAAATGTTTTACATAGATTTACATTTACATTAGATTTTTGTAGTCACTATTAAGCAAAATATTTAGATCTATAAATTTGTAACTTAGACACTGTACATTCTGATAAGAAATATACAGTGTTCCATTGGAACTTTTTACATTATCATTACACAAAGGTTTGTTTAGAGATACTGTATTGGGTACAGAATGATTTGCCACAAACAGATCATTTATTTTGTTTCTTGAAGTCAGTATACGAGTATTATTATGCATTACCTTTAGTTTATCTAATTCACTGCAATCGAAGGACTTAACCATTAATTGTTTGATAAACATTTTGTTAAATTAGTATAAGTAGGAGTTGAACTTTGGCCACCTGCTCTTCCCAGTTTCCCATGTTTTTACAAATTTTAATTACCTTTTCAATTGTTTTCCCTGGTGTATTGGTGCCCAGCAAATTTAGCTGAAGGCCATCTATACCTAAACAGTGATCATTAATGCACTTTTTTACACCACAATAAATTAATCACAATATACATCACAATAAATTAATCCAATTCCTATTTATAATGTTAATAAGACAAGTTATGAGTAGGTTTGATGATAATCACAGAAATTTCCAATAAAATTTCTAGTAAATAAAGTATTTGGAACATACTCTTGCTAGTTTAAAATACAAAATTCAATTCATAAAATTTTATATTTTTCCAGTTTGAGGAAAAAATCAGTTGATTAATAAAATAAAAACAGCTTCACCATTATCATCTCCTTATCTTTGTATCCTTTAGTGTTCTACATTTAATCATTGAATACTACATAGAATATGAGCACAAAGTGAATAAATTTTTCCCCTCTATAATGAGAGGACTATACAAACGTTGAATTTTAAGTTTATGATAATTGTGTAGAAAAATAATTCATACCAGGAACATTTATAAATACCAGTCAAAATAAAAATGTAGGTGAGAAATATAGGAAAAATCATAAAAATAATTGTTAATAATTATTATAAGCTTATATTGTTCAACTCAATTCTGTTAAAAATTTTTCTTAATTATTTCCAACCTCCCAGAACATTTTCCTTCTCTTCCCCTCTACTGATAAACATCTCCATGCTTCCTTACACCCTTCATTGTGGTAATAAAAGCTGTGTTTATGATACTGAAAATCTGGTTGATTAAGAAACACTTCCACTTGGTAATAAGTTTGTTCCTGCAATTTGTCAATAGCTTTACAAAATTAATTTGTCATATGACTGGTTTTTATGTAGTTGGTAACTGTGGTAACAAAGTTTTTTTGAATAATGCAGAGTTGGACTAAAAATTCTGTAAAAGTAGCAATCTATTAAGGCCCTCTTGTCAACCCTATTATTTCATACTTCTATATTATAGGGAAATGTGTTATATTATTTTTGACTTAGCTCAATCCATTTCTCAAATAAACTACTGGCTATGGATATCTAAATATATGAACAGCAGTGATTATGATAGCAGGCAGTGGTGGCATTGAAAAGATTTAGCAACAGGCTCTTAAGCAGATTTCTTTACATAAAAGAGGAAAATAAGTTGAGAATGATTTTTTTCATGATCCTACATTGGAAATATATTCTTTTTAAGGAGTTAGCATGTGGGAGCTGTATTTCAATTATTGTATGTTATAGAATTAGGAATGGGTTTGGGAAACTCAAGGAAATTATAAGAACTGGTCTATGGCAACTGGAAGAACTGGTTGAATCCTTATTCTGTTAGGATAATATTTTAAATAGCAGGAAATTAAAAATGAATTTCATGGTTTATAGTATATAAGGTTTTGCAATAGAAGTGATAGTATTTCTACTCCACCAATAGTGCATACAATGATTGGAAGGATGCTAGTCATGGTAGGATTTTACTTTTGCATAATTTCCCTATTTGAATTATTAACATAGTAGTCAAATATGAATTTCATAAGAAAGCAAAGGAAAAATTGATTCCAAACATAATTACTTCATAATTAATTTCCTGAAGAACTATGGAAACATGAAATTCAGAAACTTTTTCAATCCTTGTGTGCATCTTTTTATCTCAGGCATGCATTTTAGCTTTACAACTAGAAGAAATGAAATCATTCATGATTTTGAGCATACCATACTTCTGCCAAGTTTCCTAGAGATATCTTAAAAAGTGACCACAATTCAGATCTCCATTCATCCAGTAACAATACTGTTCAAATTTAAATTTTAACTCAATTGTTTGACCAAATGGTTCATTTATCATTGGTTGATCTGTTTTAGCAGGAAGCTGGAAACTTTCTCTTTAAAATGGCCAGTTATTTATTTGAATTTATAGATTGTGAAGGGAGAAAAGGATTGGTCAGTGAAAGTAGATTTTTAGAAATTATATATAATATACTTATTTATATATATTAAGATTATGTATCGATATTCTATGAGTTACAAAACATTTATTGTACGATGCATATTGACTGTACTGCAGAGAGTTAAAATCTGCCAATCCATGCTCAAATGCAAAGCATCCGATGCATCATAGTTAGACACTGTTTTTCTTAAGACTAAGAGATAAAGGTTCTCCAAGCGCCGAAATAGCGGCGACCGTCTAAGGGCGATTACCGGGAAACGGATAATCGTATTAGCGGTCCCAGTTCTTTAGAATCCCTAAAGAACTGGGACCGCTAATACGATTATCCGTTTCCCGGTAATCGCCCTTAGACGGTCGCCGCTATTTCGGCGCTTGGAGAACCTTTATCTCTTAGTTCATTGACCGCCGAGTTCCTTTTTTCTCCTTCTACTGTTTTTCTTGCTGAACACAAAGTACTCTACCAAGCAACTTGGGTTGTATGCACGATTGATCAAGGGATTGTTTGGATATTGGACTACATCAATAGATATCTAATAGGAATCTCAAGTTTGCTTAAAGGGTTGATATTAATAAATCAGTATATCTTTCTAAATTATCTTTACAAATGCTCTTGAACCTCATAAAAGTTTAGGTTGTCTATAATGTTACAGTTTAATCAAAGATCCCTTATCTTTGTCAAGTTACAAAGTATAATATCTTTACTGGAAATTCTTTATATGATTTCAGTAGTATTCTGAATGAATTTTATAACTGATTAACATGATAATAGTTCGAATTGAAAATGTCATGATGATGAGAAATCCGATACTTTTCAAATATTAGCATAATATTTCTGTCACTGAATTTGCAACTTTCTCTAATAGTCACCATTTGTCATATTACCTAATATGTCTTTAAATTATTTACAAGATGTATTGTCTTATCTTTTGAGGAATTCTTTTTTTTACTAACTCACTCCCTTATTTTTCTTCCCTATTCGATTTGGTTTTCCAGGAAGTGACAGGCTCATGATAAAATTCTTCTTTCTCCACTATTCTCCTGTTATAACTTCAGTTGATTTCCTGCTCTTTTTGCCAATGTTATCAGAGATTCCAATGGATTGCTCTCATTTTTAATTTTTGATGCCTTTTACAATTAGGTTTGCAGTAATTCTTACTTAGAAATAGACAATGGTAATGAATAATAAAGAAAATGATAGTGCTAATTGGAAGGACAATGAATTATTTACTAAATTGCGAAACCATTCTATTAACGTGAGAGATAGTTTATTGTTTGTAAAAATGTTTATTCAAGTCAAATCAGTGTATCTTACAAGAAAAATTTTCTCAAATTAACGACATAAGGTATCTGTTTAATTATATCATTTCTAATTATATAAAACTGTCGAATTATATTAAAGAAAAGGCATTGTTATCTATGTTTGCGAATTTAATTTTTATCAATTGAATGAAAAATTTCTATATAAATTTATAATTTTCTATACCTGAAAGTAAAAGTGTATTCAAGATTTAAGCTAAAACTTATTTTACTGATTTGATTCCTTTCTTTTTCCATCCAATGAGAAATGAGGAATGAACTAATCTGATCAACTGTCCAGTATACATAGAATGTTGAATTCAATGGCAGGTTTAAAAGAGGTAAGTATAGAGGTGTGTTCCCTCATTAACATTACTATCTAACACTTTTCTTAGAACAAATGAAGTTTTTTAATTAGATATTCACTTAGTATTTAACCCCATCAAGTATTTATTATCATTTGATTGTTCTTTAACAATAATTTCAATACGAAGTAAATACATTCAAGTTTATTCTATCGGAAACCTTAATAGAAATTTGATCATCATAACTTATGCAGATTATTTTCAAGAAATATTCTGTTGAGATGAATTTGCTTCACTAGGCAAAGAAAGTTAACAGCTTCAATAATCCATTGTTTTTCTGAGTTAAAAGTCACTATCAAAATGAGATTTGGGTTTCGTCCAAAGATTACTATGAATTTGAAAATAGCTATATATATTCAAAATTCAAGTCTGACTCTGGTGAATTAAGTGTATTTCTAATGAAGCATGTATTTACTTCACAGGAATAACTTTGCATACTGAAAATGAGAAGATATATATTAATTCCTGAGTGTTTGGGCAGAGAGGATCTGGAAAACAAATTGGAAACTAAAAAACTTATAAATGAAGGTGAAGTATTTTAACGTGCATATTGAAAATATGATTTGGCTATCATACATGTGAAAATATATCATGATCAAATATTTTTTTTCCTTTCTAGGAGCTGATTCAAAGAATCATTCCAGGAGTTGCCAAGGAACATCATGATTGAATACTAACTCTACATATCAAAAACTAATAATTTTAATTGGGTGTCTTTTTATTTATGAATTTACGAGTTGTTTATGAAGAAATGAATATATATTGTATGCGCTACAAATTTTACTTAGATTTCAAAAACTCTCCTTGATTCAAAAGTGATATTAAATCAGTGTGTTGAACATAGCAATAAAAAGACACTTTTGAGCAATGCTTCCAAAATAATAAATTTTAAATACATTTGAAAACTTTTTAAGTTATCATTTTACAATTGAAGCATTTAGAACATTTTTCCTGTCTAATGCTCTAACCTTTTTTCAGGAGTGAAAACGTTGATCTTTCTCAACATTATTCGTTATGTTTAAAATGTAATTTTGGTCCCTTGGGACAGAATTATCCTTTGCATGCCTTTGCATTTTTATGATTATATCTTGATTTTATCTGTATATTCTATTTCTATATATTTACCTGCATTGAAATTGCATTTCTTTATGCATGTTTAGTGTATGTATGTGAATATGTATGTTTATGAATTATCTCAAGATGATTTGGTACTATATGAGGAAAGGGAGATGTTAGGAAATTTATTTCGTTTAGGGAATAGAAAGAGGGTTATTTTTAAGATAGGGTTTAGATAGGGTATTATATCTCTAGTTCACATATTATATTTTACTTTGTTTGTTTATTGTATCATAAAACTGAATATAATGTGCTTGTATGTTTATGTTTTCAACTGAAATTTAATTTTCACAAAATTTATTAAGAATTTCCTAGATATTATCTTAATTTGGACAAAAGAATGAAGCAAAAGATGTCTCTGCCAAGAAGTGGGAGATGACATGGAAATGTGGAATCACTTCTTCCAAAGACAAAAAATTGATCAAGGAGATAATATGTAAACTCTTCGAAATGTCAGTTGAAAGGAGTGAGATGGTCCGTTTAGAGACACCGGACATCATAACAAGAGAAGAAGAGCAAAACGCTGCATATCATTATGGAAAGATAACAGAGAGAAGAAAAAGCCATAACATCTAAAAGATCGAAGATAGTGAAGGAAGGATTAATACAACACAAGAAGATATAGAAAATGAAATTGTTTCAATCTTCAAGAGAATATATGAATCCAACGCATGGGACTCCTCAGCCGAAGACTTAGTCAACTTACCCTACTTGAATGAACAGATGAAAGAAATGCTAAGGATGCCACTCAAAAAATTGGAAGCTGAAGTGGTGGTCAAAAAGCTTCCGAAAAAGAAAGCTCTGGGGTTCGACGTAATTCCGTACGAATTTTACTCGCTTTTCTGAAATGTTATTAAAGATATAATGTGTGAAATATTTGAAGAAATGAGGAGAGCCAAGATGCTTTCAAACTCTCAGAGGGAAGGTGTAATAACCTTGATTCCTAAAAAAGCGAATCCGAAAAAAACTGAAGATTTTAGGGCAATTACTCTTCTATGTTCTGATTATAAAATCTATGAAAAATTTTGAAAAAGGGGTTGGCCAAAGCCACAAATGAAATCATTGAAGAGGAACAGTTTGTCGGAATCAAAAGGAGAAACTCTATTGATGCCATCAATATCATCAGAGACTTTTACTTAATCACTAAAAGTGGTAAGGTGGAGAATGCCTCACTGCTGAAAATAGATTTTAAAAATGCCTTTGATAGAGTCAACTATGGATACCTCATCAGAACCATGACAAATATGAATTTCCCAAAATCTTGGACAGAAGCAAGTGCGGTTTTAAACCATAACATCAGGAGTAGAATCAAAATTAATCACCGTTTGACCAAACCTATTGAAGTGATGGGTTCGGTACGTCAAGGTTGTCCACTATCAATGCATCTCATTATTATATCCCTGGAACCACTTTAAAAATGCTAAGAAAGAATATATGCGGAATAACAATAGGGTAGATACAAATAAAATGTGTAGCATACGCGGATGATTTCTCCATATATCTCTACGCAAAGAGATCTAAACATCTGCGAAGAGATATTGAATCACTTTCAGGACAATAGCGGACTTCAAATAAGCTTCCGAAAATCCAAATTGTTTCAATTATCTCCACATACAAATTTGGTAAGGGTTCGCTTCAAAAAGACAGAGTCGACGAAAATATTAGGAATTACCTTTGCACATGACATAGCAGGAACTTTAACGAAAAACTGGGAAAATAGACTTAGAGAACTCAAATGGCAGATTAGGGAGATGAAAACAAGATCTTTAAATCTCATGCAGAGAATAATTGTCATTAATAATGTTCTCCTGGCAAAATGGTGGTACGTAGCTCAGATTTTACCAGTGCCAAAAGAATTCCTCAGAAAAGCCACGCAAGCCATCGGTTGGTTTTTATAGGAAGGAATGATTATTAAGACGGAAATGACCCAGAATTACCTTCCATTTAAGAGTGGAGGCCTGGGTCTTATATGCACAGAAATAAAATCAAGAGCTCTATATCACAAAAAAATAATATAAACACTGACTGGAGAATGCGAAATAGGTAGAGAAACACGGGAGGAACCTTGGAACTGCACTTCCCAAATACATCTTTTAAACTTCGAAGTTGAAAATCTTAAAAACGCAATACCACACCTTAAAGATGGAATGAAAACAAACTCAAAAGTACTGTATAATCTTTACCTAGAACAGAAAATAGGGAATTTGGCAAAACTCAAGTATGGCGCAATTGTAATCTGGAAAAACACCTTGAGCAACATCAAAAGCAAGACTAAATTTAACGCAAAAGAGCAACATGTTCAAATTGATCAACAACTTGATTCCAACAAATGGAAGAAAATACGAGTTAATGCGATTGCTGCAAAAACTACGACAGCATAGTACACAGAATCACTCAATGTAATCCAAACTGGGAACATATAAGAAGGATATACAGAAGAATAAACACATTAGGAGAAGCATGTATATCTGATAAGAAACTTCTATTTCTAAATTTCTAAATACTTCCGAGACGAAAACCGGAGTTCATGACATGGATGGTCTAAAATTCGTAACATGGTCACTGGAATCAAAAGGGGAAACATGGGATTCCTTCTACAAAAAGATAAGAATCAATCTTCCCAAAACATTCGAAAACCAGAAGGAATATTTTCAGACAATGAGGAGATATTCAAGGGGAGGTTTGCTGAAAAGAAGGTGATACTCCAGGATTTTAGAAGGAATAGGTTGTAAGGTAAAATACGTAGTAAGTGGGAAATTACCAGACTGATCGTGGCGGAGTGAAAAGCTCATTTGGGTCATAGAATCTCGATGCTGATAATAAAAACTCTCTCAAGACTTCCTATCTTCTTACTCAGGCTGGGTATTGATCAAATATAAAAAAGAGAGTGAACATTTAAGCCAGCTTCTATAAAATACTATCCTATTGCTTCTATAAAATAATGAAGAGATTTTATTTTACACTTCTTAAATTCCAAATTGCAAAGACAGGAATTTTTATTTCTATAAAAAATACAAAGTTTATATTCACATAAATTCTCCTTAATTGTAAAACATTTTTAAAATTTAATGTCAATTTCATATGTAAATTGATTTTTCAATCTATTTATTACTATATTCTTTCTTTTGTGAGATGCTTCTATATTTTCTATATTTTGTGAGATAAAATATCAGCATATACATTATTTATTGTAAATCACTAATTCAAATATAGAAAGTTGACATTCTACTTTCCTTATTTATATAATTAATAATATATATTGCGAGAATTAGGTGAAATTCAACTGATTTTTAAATTTAGTATATACACTCAGAGATGCAAAGTTTGTTAACATTTACTATTGCGTTAAAAAACGTTGAAATCCTGCTTGACTAGAAATCCGATACAGTCATCCCAATTTATTAGAGAGGAAACGAGGAATTGGCCTATAACTACAGGCCAATAAATCTGTGGTATGCAAGCTTTTCGAAAAAATTGTAGCTAATTACATACGAAAGGCTTGGGAAAGTGAATATTGGATTTTAAATTGTCAGCAAATAAAAACTTGGTAATGGAATTAAATTCAGTTAAAATGGAAGCTAAGAATGAATTTTTAGAAAATATTCTTGATAAAACACATTCAAATGACTTTTTTAAATACCTTCAGTAAAATAGAAAAACAAAATACATTATTATTCTAGTTTATAGTAAATAATGAGAAAATTTAAATGCATAAATTTAATGCAACAATTGATTTATAAAAGATTGATTTAAGAAAAAGCATGAAAAGATATCATAGTAATCAAATCCCAGTCCCACCCCTCCCCTCCATTCCTTCCACCCCTACTTTCCATTCCTGGTATCCCACCCCTCATTACCTCCTCTCTTTACCCTCCCCTCATTACCTCCCCTACTTTCCCTACCCTCATTACTTCCCCTACTTTCCCCTCCCATCATTACCTCCCCTACTTTCCCCTACCCTCATTACTTCCCCTACTTTGCCTCCCCTCATTACCTCCCCTACTTTCTCCTCCCCTCATTACCTCCCCTACTTTCCCCTCCCCTCGTTTGCCTCCCCTACTTTCCCCTTCCCTTTATTCCTCCCCTACTTTTCCCCTCCCATCATTACCTCCCCTACTTTCCCCTCCCCTCATTACTTCCCCTACTTTCCCTCCCCTCATTACCTCCCCTACTTCCCCTCCCCTAATTACCTCCCCTAATTTTCCCTCCCCTCATTCAATAAAATATTTCTCTGCTGTCGCTTCCCCTCCTCCCCTCCCCTACTTTTTATATAATTTACGTAGATTTTCATTTTTCTAGCTACTTTTTGATATTATTCTTTGTAAATAATTTCCCAACTTTTAATATCATTCTTTGTTACCTATTTCCAATCTAATCCCCTAAATGAGCCAAGGGTTATTTTCCTATCATTTTATAATTATCTAGAATCTAAACCTGTCTAATACCTTAATCCTATAACTATACCTAGATTTAGGACACCCACCTTTAGAATGGAAGCAGAGATATCCTAGTCCTCAATATCTGTTGCTTATATTGAGATACTCTGGTTTTCTCTCCTGGTCCAGTGGATTTTGGCCGCTCTGCATGCTGAATTGCTTGCAGTCATGCTGATAGGCAGCCTTAATTCCATTTTCTTTAGTATTGCTGTATGGACCATCTTTGACCCCAACAGTTTGGCATGCAGTTCCAACATGGATCCTAGAAAAAAATTTTAAAATAATGAATAGTAAAACGTTTTACAGAGGAGCATGATAGTTTTACTAATAGTTTCTCAGAATAGTTGAGAAAATGATGAAACATGTCGAGTTTAATATTACGATGAGTAAATGAAATTCATAACCTCTATAATCAAAATCAAAAGTGATCAGCCAATGTAAACAATTTAATATAGACAAAGGATTGTCTACATCTAATTTGACTACTTATCTAGTGTTTTGCAAAATTCCTAACCATTACTTTGGCTATTACTCCTTAAGCATATAATTTAAATTCGGTACCAAAAATAGATGAGATATATGAATGTTTTTCCAAAACAGCCTCAACACTAAGGTCTGTTTACTTATACTCTCTAGGCAATTTAATATAATTCCTTCGAAATCTCATTCAAAATCCGAAATTAAAAATTGATAAATTTCACAGTATACATCAGAGAAATATTGTAAGATTCTAAGGGCAACGTATGACCCAATGAGTGAGGTAACGGTGCTGCCTGTTGAACCATTTAAATCGCGACAAACCTAATTCAGAAAATGATATCCCCTGAAAAAATTTCTATTACCGAGTTTTCCTTTCGGAACTTGCATGTTTACCGCTTCAATCGGAACGGAAAATGATCTCGTACCTAGTTCACGATTAGTGAATATATATTTCTGTTAAAACAGAATTTCTTTCAACAGAAAAAATATTACATCCAACATTTTAAAGCAAATCGGTTGCTTTTTTGATGATGGATGGAACTCAAGTAGCTAGGTGAAAAACAACACTTGTAACATAAATTGGTATTCTAAAATTAGAATGCATATTCTGTATACTTAATTTTCATTGAACCTGTTAAGTCATACAATTGCATTAATATCCCCAGAAAAAAACATAAACAAAGTGGTAGGGGCTGGGAAACGAACTGAATAATTGTCGTGACAGCGAACCTTACACTGAACGGAAAGAGAATACAATGTAAGTTTTAAGGCATCCCTTCTCGCCATGATATCGCAAAGCTTTTTACCGTCAGGATTCGAAATACGCTTTCGCAAAATGACTGCAATATCGACGTACGTTACTCACATTCCGATCACAAAGCTTCGTCTTTTATAGCAATTATTACACGATCAAACCGATGGTTAGAGAACACACAATTTTGAAATAAACTTCATACTTCTCAGCGCATGAAAGAGAGAAATAGGATTCAGAATATGTATCATCTCTGGTCCATTAACATAGTTGTCATCGAAGTCACGAAAGTGCCGAAACGAATACCCCAAACTAAGGAAGAAACTAAATTCAGGAATTATGAATGGTTGCGAAAAAGGATTACCGAGAGCATTTTCGCAGTAGTCGCGGTATCGCTCAGTGTTGCCAGTAAGTCGAAAGACTTTCAAGTGGTTACTATGACTCTGGAGATCGACGACAAAAGTAAATTTAATCATGCTTCCTTCAGCTACTTTTTCCTATGGCGAGGACATAGGTCTAAAATAGAAACAACAATTGTCACAATTATATATGGATTAAAGAAGATATTTACCTAGAGCGGGGATGGGAGAGGCTGTCCTCTTCTTTCTTCGGCGCCATCCTGGTCCTGGTCCCGTCATGGTCCGTCCTCGTCCTGGTCCCGTGCTGGTCCTGGTCCCGGTCCTCTTCTCATCCCGCGAAGATACCGCGTAGCCCCTGAATATTAGAATTCCAGCATCATATCAGAGTCTGATACTTTCGGAACGCATCGGTATAGGGAGAATTTAAACGTTCCTTTGGAATTAATGCAACCAATTACTTCCAAGACGTTCCATGTTGATAACGAAATTCCCGTTCTGGGGAATGGGGACTTCGTATCATTCCAAAATATCTGCATTCGTTAAATTGAACGTATCCTTTATTATGAATACTTGAAGTTGCCAATTTATGCCAATTGCTCTGCCAGAGAATCATTTTTTCACGCATGATCAGGATGAAAATGGAATCGAAAACATTCTGATTTGACGATAAAATACAAGATTTAAATGAAAATCAAAATCAACGTTTTTATCAGACAGAGAAAGTGTCGTAGTGAGGATGCAGCTTTAACTTTACCAGAGCGCGCTAGGGTTAGGGAGGGTCTTGAGGGGGCCGAAAATGAAAGATGTACCTATCTCCTGCAATGCTCTGTAAGTAATCAATGCTTGATTCCTGATTTCCGTCTCAAAGTATCGAATATTTAAGACACCTACTAGAATTCTCCTGGCGTAAAGGGAAACGAATGACACTGTGGAATAGGTCACGGCCGTCCGTCTTACAACACGTAAAATTTCTTTAAATTACATTTAGTACAACGATCTCGCCACTAGGTCACGATTAATGAATATATATATATATATATATATATATTTATGTTAAAATATATTTCCTTCGTTTGATGGCTTTAATTCTGGAAAAATGTATTACATCGAACCTATATATTCATATCAGTATTTTTCTGACGACAGCTAGAATTCCAGTAGCTGAATGAAAGAAACCGCGTGTAATATAATATGATATTCGAAAATTCGATTGCAGTAATTATATAAAATTCCTCAATTGTAAATGTTTGGATGATCACTGTTGTGTGTTTTGAGCCTTGAAGTGTAGTCTTATTATATTTCTGCATACCTGGTTACCCATATCCACTCCAGGTATCCATGTTGGCTGATTCCTAACCTTTGGATTTATAGAGCTCTGCTTGTATTCTTCGCTCCTTTCTGCATGCCGAACTTTTGGTCCTTATATATTCTTCAGTTCTAAAAAAATCATGAAATAGATCTAAATTTTCCATATCATTACATATGTGTGTTAAATTATATGCCAAGTTTAAATAAATGAAAGAATATATATCTAATCAAATTCCATTAACTACATCTGTAATATTTCACATATTTTGCTGTAGATAAATAGATCTCGTAATTTTCTTTTAAAATTAATATTTATTGATAATGCATGGAACTCTCTATTGACATCTTAGAGAAGTTTGAAAATCTAATGTAAATTCAGAAAAATAGACATACGAGATAAATTATATAATGTAATTGTGTCCTTTAACACATGATTAATGAACATAGAACCGATCTTTTGAGACTGAGGCCTCGTAGGGGAAGAACGTCCCTTATTAGCTCAAAGTGAAAGGAAAGCAAGTAGCAGTTATCATGGCTTCCTGCTGAAATCCCGCTTGACTGGAAATCCGCTACGGCCATACCAATTTAATGGGAGAAAACAAGAAATTGGCGGATAACTACAGACCAATAAGTATTACAAGTGTGGTATGTAAGCTTTTCTTAAACATTGTTGCTAATTACATACGAAAGGCTTGGGAAAGTAACAAATTGGATTTTAAAATGTCAGCATGGTTTTAGGAATGGATACCCTTCCTAATCCCAACTTTTATGCTTTAATTGAGGCCTGGTGGAGGATCACGATGCAAAAGTATAAGTAGATGCAGTATTAATTGATTTATCAAAAGCATTTGACGTACAAGATCATAATATCCTCATGGAAAAATTTTTGCGCATAAATATTGAGACAAATTAAATTACCTCGTTAAAAGAAAATGACTTTGTTCAACATATTTACAATATGTTTTATAAGAAATTGTTCAATATGTACAATATAAAATAAGACATTTCTTTTCATACCAATGTAAAGATTTATTACATTTACCTACTCCTTTCAATTTATTGTAAATAATTAATATATATATATATATATATATATATATATTGTAAAATGTTACATATTATATTATATATATATATATATATATATATATATATATATATATATATATATATATATATATATATATATATATATATATATATATATTATATGTAACATTTTACAATGAATGAAATTTTTCAAGATGTAATAATTTTTATAACTTGTTAAGATATTGTTTTTCTCTATGGTTGTAATTTTAAAATCTGTAGTTTCTTCCTTCTTATTGTATTGTATTGATTTGTATTATATTGGGACGCTCTGCCTTTGGGAGTTTTGGGTAGGTTTTTCCTCTCAACCATGGTGAATACCAAGCAGGGTTTCTTGGATTTGATCATGAAATAGGATAATAAAACAATTGTGCAATTATAGATTATTTTATGTTGACCTAGATCATATAGTAAATCTTTTATATACTTTCTTTTTCATTCCCCCTCTAACAATTGTAGGGTAAAGATGAGTTCTCAGGTAGCTCTGGAGTGAAAGGCGCAGCCGGCTGGCATGACTCAAGTGTAGCGAGTGCAAGAGGAAACTGAGTAAGGGAGTGCAATGCTTAAAATGTGAGAGATGGTTTCATCATACTTGTGGGAACATAAAAGAGGTGTGTGAGGAGGACTGGATGTGAGTTGGATGCGGCAGAGACAAGGAAAGGAAGTAATTAAAGGAAATTGAGGATATAGTTTTGAGGCTACGAGGCAAACTAGCAATAGCAAAGCAGAGGATTAGCAGCCTCGAGTTGGAGAACTAGGAGCTGAGGAAGGGAAGCTGTAATGCTGAGGGTAGGACCAAGGTGGAGAGGAAGATGAACAAGCAGAAGGATCTGGAAGTGCTGGTGATAGGTGATTCAATGTTGAGGTATAGCGGTGATGCCTGTATGAAAGAGGGAGCCATGGTGGAGTGTTACCTGGGAATCACGGTGGAGCAGCTTGAAGAGAGGATTGAGAAGATGGGAAGGAGAAGGTTGTTTTGATCCACATTGGGACAAATAATGTTAAGATGGCAGAGAGTGAAGACCACTTAATTGGTTACATGTGGGATTTGTGCGCTATGGCGAAGGACAAGTTTGAACAGGCGAGAATTGCAGTGAGTGGAATAATGAGGAGGGAAGATGTGTCAGATGCAAGGATTGAGTATATAAACAATGGTATTGAGTGGGTATGCAAAGCGAAGGCATTGACATTTGTTGATCCAAACTGATGGTTAACTATGCATCATGTTGGAAGAGATGGTCTGCATTTGAACCAGGGAGGGAATAATAAGCTTGGGCAATTTTTTAGTAGGGTTGTTAACCAGTTGAAGGAAGGAAGCCATTCAAAAAACTAATTATTGACGTACAAGGGACAATTGATAATAATGGAGGAAAAGCTGTGATAATTGAAAAGGTGTTAAGGGAAACTGATTTCAGATGTTTGAAAAGTGTAGACAAAGGTATGTGCCTGAGAGTGCTCCAGGTAAGTTGTCATAGTATTGTACATAAGGAAAATGAATTCAGTAGTTTAATTGAAGCTAATAACCCGAATATTGTTATAGGGACCGAGTCGTGGTTAACAGATGAAATATTTTCAAACGAAATATTTCCTTTAAATTTCACTGTATAAAGGAGGGATAGGGGCTCAAGGAGAGGAGGGAAATTTATTTGTGTGAAGAACAACATTTCCAGCTCTCTGGAATGGGTTCTCGAAGACTGCAAAATCATGTACGTAAAAGTCGTGGGTGACAATGGCAAAAGTTTAAATATAATCACAGTATACAGAAGGCCTAATGATGGTATGGAAACATTAGAGAGGCTAAACAATCCTTTTACTAAAAAGAATCTATCTAAAGGAACGCTAATTGCAGGAGACCTCAATTTGCCAATGGTCAGCTGGGGCTGGGCCACAGCGGGGGGTAGTAAGGCTCGGAACGTAGTAAACAAGCTAATTACGGATAGAGGTTTCATTCAGGTAATAGTTTTTCCAACAAGGGGGGTAAATATACTCAAAGTTTTCCTATTAACATCTGATGTTTCATTTGAATGTGTAGAAAAAAATTCCAGGAATTAATGACCACTGTGCAATATACTTAGATATCAACTGGCAATCTCTTAGTATAAAAGCTGACCTCAGAAATATAGTATGGCAGTATAGGAAGGGTGACCTGATTGGATTTTAGGGAGAATTACAGGAAAACTTTATCCAGTAGGTAAATAATAGCCAAATTGTGGAGGAAATGTGGCGCAGATTTAAAAACATATTATATCAAGGGATCAAACTATTTGTACCCAGCAGGAAACTGAAGAAGAATCCTGATCCAGAGTATTATAATGAAATGATATGTAAGCTCAAAAGAAATGTTAGAAATGTGCATAAATACAGAAGAAATGGGGATTATAGACTGATAAGGTATAAAAACTTGGTAAAGGAATTAAATTCAGCTAAAATGGAAGCTAAGAATGAATTTTTAGAAAATATTCTTGATAAAACACATTCAAATGACTTTTTTAAATACCTTCAAAGGAGAAAGGAATATAAACATAATATAAATATAATTCAAGATGTAAACGGAAAGAAAGTATTTGATAACACAGAAATAGTGGATAATTTAAATAAATGGTTCGGTAGTACATATCAAACATCAATGCATGACGATGACAACTGTGTAATCAGAGTATCACAAACAGACATAGAACTTACATCACCAAAACCTATTAGCATTAATGGTAAACTGCTTATCAACAGATTGGAAAAAAGCTATAGTTATACCTATTCACAAAGAAGCTGATCGGACACAGCCTAAAAATTATAGACCAGTTAGTTTAACTTCAGTTGTTTGTAAGATAATGGAGAAGATTATTGCAGATTACCTGAGAAACATTTGGATTGAAAAAAATTGGCTTAGCCAATGCCAACAAGGATTTAGGAAAGGATACTCATGTGAGAGACAATTGTTAGGTTTATATCAAGACACAGCTGAGGCGATAGATGATAAAGACATGGTCGATGCTATTATAATCGAATTTGCCAAAGTGTTTGATACAGTCTCGTATGATAAACTTTCAGGAAAATTAGATATATTAAACATTGATAAAAGAATAATCATTTGGATTAAAAATTTTCTTAGAGACAGGAGTCAGAAGGTAAAAGTTAATTGGAGATAATCCAATGATATTAATGGATCATTGGAAATTCCACAAGGAAGTGTATTAGGACCCTTACTTTTTCTAATATGTGTTAATGATCTACCCTAGTCCAACATTCCTTTATTTGCAGATGACTGCATAATATATAGAAGGATTGGGAAAAGCAAAGATAGGGAAGTTTTACAGCAGGATTTAATTCATTAGAAGAATGGGATGGAAAGAAAAGAATGAGTATTAACACAAACAAGAGAGTAGGTGCGTCACTTTTTCAAACAAGAGATCGCAGCATTCCCATAGCTATCATCTTAATGGTGAAATAATAAAAACTTATAACCACTGCAAGTATTTAGGAATCACATTTAATAAAAATCTAAACTGGGAAAAACATCAATTCAATCGTGGCGAAGGTGCTCAAAATGCTGTATTGCGTGATGAGGATTTTAAAGGGATATAGACCTAAAGCGAAAGAAAAGGGTTATATGTCACTCAAAAGACCAATTCCACCACCATTATGCAACCACTTAGAGGGATCCGTATCAATATTATCGAATAAAGAAAATAGAAAAAGTCAAGAGAAAAGCAGCTCGATATGTAATGGGAAGATTCAGAAAAACGGACAGTGTCAACGATATGTTAAAGATTCTTGTATGGGATACATAAGAAAAACCAAGAAAAATAAACAGACTATGCTGTATTTACAATATAATTGCAGGTACTGATGGGTAGGATTGTTTTAAAAATTCAATCAAGAAATCGGAATTCCTCGGAAAAGGTTATCATGAATTTAAAATTAAACCTCAAAGGCAAAGAACGGACATAGCTAAACATTCTTTTCTCAACAGAGGTATTTCTGAGTGGAATAAGTTACCTGGATCACTCTTAAGGCCCTTGCCTGAAGATAAAAAATGTTTCAAAAAGAAATGTCTTAATATGTAACAGTAATGTTTTGAAATACTGTTTAATGTGTAGTAGTCATATAGGGTCATCTGGAAAAGAAGGGAATTGCATGGAAGGATGATGTACAGAGGGGTTTCTACCCTGTGACCGCTATGGGAGCAAAGAAGGCCTGTCATGAACTCCGATGAATCCAGGAAAAACAGTTACAAATAATAAATTCATCATATATTTGTATGGTAAATGCATGTATGGAATCATTACGTGGGATTTGAATGCTTATCAAGTATGTATTTTATGTTAATTATGTTTATCACTAATATGTATGTATGTAGGTAAAGAAACTGCCACCAGGATTTCAGCCAAACTACACTTTCTGTAATATTAATAATAACAACAATTATATAAATTTTACCTCATGGGTCAATGTTACCTGAATTCAGAGTGAAGTAAAAAATGTAATCATTTAAAAAACTACTAATATTTAAATCAAAGTTTAGAAAAAATTGATTTAGATCATGGCATCATACGAGGTTTATGATTTAATATTCTAATTAACAAATCAGTAAATATAAATTAGTATTTTAATGGTGAGAGTAAAATAGAAAAACAAAATACATTATCATTCTAGTTTATAGTAAATAATGAGAAGATTTAAATGCATAAATTTAATGTAACAATTGATTTATAAAAGAATGATTTAAGAAAAAGCATGAAAAGATATCATAGTAATCAAATCCCAGTCCCACCACTCCCCTCTATTCCTCCCCTCCACTCTTTCCACCCCTCCTTTCCATTCCTGGTCTCCCTCCCCTCATTACCACCCCGCTTTCCCCTCCCCTCATTACCTCCCCTACTTTCTCCTCCCCTCGTTGCCTCCCCTACTTTCCCCTCCCCTCATTACCTCCCCTACTTTCCCCTCCCCTCATTTACCGCCCCTACTTTCCCCTCCCCTCATTTACCGCCCCTACTTTCCCCTCCCCTCATTTACCGCCCCTACTTTCCCCTCCCCTCATTTACCGCCCCTACTTTCCCCTCCCCTCATTACCTCCCCTATTTTCTCCTCCCCTGATTACCTCCCCTACTTTTTCTCCCCTCTTTTCCCCTCCACTCATTACGTCCCCTACCTTTCCCTCCCCTCATTCAATAAAATATTTCTCTGCTGTCGCTTCCCCTCCTCCCCTCCCCTACTTTTTATATAATTTACGTAGATTTTCATTTTTCTAGCTACTTTTTGATATTATTCTTTGTAAATAATTTCCCAACTTTAAATATCATTCTTTGTTACCTATTTCCAATCTAATCCCCTAAATGAGCCAAGGGTTATTTTCCTACCATTTTATAATTATCTAGAATCTAAACCTGTCTAATACCTTAATCCTATAACTATACCTAGATTTAGGACACCCACCTTTAGAATGGAAGCAGAGATATCCTAGTCCTCAATATCTGTTGCCTATATTGAGATACTCTGGTTTTCTCTCCTGGTCCAGTGGATTTTGGCCGCTCTGCATGCTGAATTGCTTGCAGTCATGCTGATAGGCAGCCTTCATTCCATTTTCTTTAGTATTGCTGAATGGACCACCTTTGACCCCAACAGTTTGGCATGCAGTTCCAACATGGATCCTAGAAAAAAATTTGAAATAATGAATAGTAAAACATTTTACACAGGAGTATGATACTTTTACTAATAGTTTCTCAGAATAGTTGAGAAAATGATGAAACATGTCGAGTTTAATATTACAATAAGTAAATGAAATTCATAGCATCTAGAATCAAAATCAAAGGTGATCAGCCAATGTAAACAATTTAATATAGACAAAAGCTTGTCTACATCTAATTTGACTACTTATCTAGTTTTCAAAATTCCTAATCATTACTTTGGCTATTAATCCTTAAGCAATAATTTACATTCGGTACCAAAAATAGATGAGATATATGAATGTTTTTCCAAAATAGCCTCAACACTAGGGTCTATTTACGTATACTCTCTAGGCATATTTAATGTATTTCCTTCGAAATCTCATTCAAAATCCGAAATTAAAAATTGATAATTTACATTCGGTACCAAAAATAGATGAGATATATGAATGTTTTTCCAAAATAGCCTCAACACTAGGGTCTATTTACGTATACTCTCTAGGCATATTTAATGTATTTCCTTCGAAATCTCATTCAAAATCCGAAATTAAAAATTGATAAATTTCACATTCTACCTAAGAGAAATATTTTATGATTGCAATAGAAACGATTGACCCCGTGTGAGAGTTAACGGCGCTGCCTGTTGCAACGAGTTAATTAAGTGAAATATAATTTTACAAAATGATTTCCCCTGAGAAGAATTCCTATTACCATGTTTTATCTCCGGAAATCGAATTGTCTTGCCTGTTTACTGCTTCAATCGGAAAGTAAAAAGATCTCGTACCTATTTCACTATTAGTAAAGAGAAGAAACATTCCGCAATGTAAGTTTGTGACAACAAGCTGTCACCTTCGTTTAATTTAATCAGGTCCATTACATGACATTTTTTTAGCAAACTCAGAGTTGTATTTCCGTAAAATATTTTAAATTTATGATAACACTATCAACTATCATAAAACACAACTGTTTTATCCTGATTACGTCTTATTCGATCAGAATACGCCAAATAAATAAGGAAGAAGTACTAATATTTGGGAAAAGTTTTCTCCAGCCATTAAAGTTTTTATCCTTTCCCGCCTGTTGTCTTTCTCCTCCGACGAAGAATATGCTACAAAAGCAAACAAATATCGTGCAAATACGCCACAGTTCTTCCTACAATAGAAAACTAATCCCGTGAAAAAATGATGAGGATTAAGGATTGCTGAAAGGAGGATACAACCGTCTAGGTAAACTATTTTACGCAGTTCAGGGCATATTTTCATGGATTCGAACCGTCCTCCCGCATCACATTGGGTTTATTTCGCCGAATGAAAGCCTTTTATGCAGCACAAATCGAAATAATAGTAGCTCTCATAGAAAATCATTTTTGTACGCATGATCAGATGAAAATGGAATCGAACACATTCTGATTTGACCATAAAATACAGGACTTAAATACAAATCAAAATCAACGTTTTTATCAGACTACCGTATAAATGATGAATTATCTGGGTTTTTTTAACACTTTGGATGAATTCCCAGAAAAGTTTCCTTTGAATCCTTCCCATCAACAAGGTAATACAAGACTCATTTCCTTGGTAATATCAACAATAATTCAATGCTTAATTCATAAGCAAATCGAGCGCAATAACAGCTAATTCTCCAAAGCATCGTGGCGAAGAAAGAGCTTTGAACTTATCAGAGCGCGTTTGGGTAAGGTAGGGTCATGAGGGGCCCGAAAAGTAAAACATAATGACGCCTGCAATGCTTTGAAAGTATTCAATACTTGGCTAAATATTTCCATGTCGAAGTATCGAAAAATTAATGACTCCTACGAGGTTTCCCCCAGCTTAAAGGGAAACGAATGACACGGTGACAGAGGTCACTCTGTTACAACATGTAAATAAAGTCGAATATTATTTCAGAAAATAATTTTCCTACGGGGTAGAATATCTCCTACTGAATTTTATTCTGAAAATGGTAATTTTTTGCATCTTTAGCTCTTCAGAACGGCCAAACATCTCGTCACTAGGTCACGATTTATGAATGTAAATTTCTGATAAAATAGAATTTCCTTCGTTTTACTTTTACAATTGCATTAATATCCCGCGAGCAGCCTTCAGCCATGTAGTACGGGTAGTGTAACTACCTTAATTATTGTCGTGATAGCGAAGCTTATACTGAACGGAAGGGGAATAAAATGTAAGATTTAAAGCATACCTTCTCGCTATAATATCGCGAAGCTCTTTCCCGTCAGCCTGCGTAATACGCTTTCGCAAAATGACTGCAATATCGACGTACGTTACTCACATTCCGATCACAAAACTTCGTCTTTCATAGCCATTATTCCACGATCAAACCGAATGGTTAGAGATCACACCATTTTGAAATACTGCTGAGCGCATGAAAGAGAGAAATAGGACTCAGAATATGTATCATCTCTGGTCCATTAACATAGTTGTCATCGAAGTCACGAAAGTGCCGAAACGAATACCCCAAACTAAGGAAGAAACTAAATTCAGGATTTATGAATGGTTGCGAAAAAGGATTACCGAGAGCATTTTCGCAGTAGTCGCGGTATCGCTCAGTGTTGTTAGTCAGTCGAAAGACTTTCAAGAGATTACTTCGATTCTGGAGCTCGACGCCCGAAAAAAATTGATAATGTTTCTTCCCGCTACTTTTTCCCACGGCGAGGACATAAGGCTCACAATAGAATCAATATCTGTCACAATAATATAAGGATCGAAGAAGATATTTACCTAGAGCGGGGATGGGAGAGGCTGTCCTCTTCTTTCTTCGGCGCCATCCTGGTCCTGGTCCCGCCCTGGTCCGTCCTGGTCCTGGTCCGTCCTGGTCCTGGTCCCGGTCCTGGTCCTCTTCTCATCCCGCGAAGATCCCGCGAAGATCCAGCGTAGCCCCTGAATATTAGAATTCCAGCATTATTTCAGAGTCTTATACTTTCGGAACGCATCGGTATAGGGAGAATTTAAACGTTGCTTAATGCACACTATTCCTTCCGAGATTGATAATGAAATTCCCGTTCTCCGCGGTCTTTAAAACAAAAATGTTGAAGCTTCTAATGGGGACTTCGTATCATTCCAAATTATCTGCATTCCTTAAATAGAACGTATCCTTTATTTTGAGTACTTGAAGTTTCCAATTTATAGGTGATTTGCAATCGAAATATTACTAGCAAGGAGAGACTGTCACTTTTCCCCGGGGATTTTGTGAAACTTTTTGCAGTGGTGCAGAAAGTAGATTAATGAAAAATCGTAACGGTGTTCGTTTGAATGGGCCTTAGTTTCGTTGCAATAAATAATTGAAAATTGATAACCGGGGTATAGGCAACCCCGCATTACACTTCCATGCTAACTGACTATGCATGAAAGAACGCGATATTCTCTGGTTTATTTGTCATTAAATTTTTCTTTTCGTTCGTTAAATTCTTTCCTTGATACTTACTATTGACTTATTAATAATAATAAATAGTATGCTCAATTTGAAATCCGTTAAGTAACCTTCGCAGGGAATATTTTTCCATTTAAGGTAGTTAACAACTATCCTAAGAACGTTAAAGGAGCTTGCATTCAAGTAATTTAGGATTTCACAATCATAATTAGCAATTGCTTTCAAAAATTTTATATAATAAACACCATTGCCTTTATATTAATTTATCCTATTTAATCAGGATATAGGCAACCCTGCAATACATATCCGTGCTAGTCTAGTATGGAGGAAATAACGCATTGTTCTCTGGCATATCTTTCACCTTTTTTCAACTTCTTTCGTTAATAATTTTCTTGTTATCTACTAATTGAATTATTAATAATAATAAATAGTAGACTAAATTAATAATCCCGTAAAGGAGTTACATTACTTTCCCGGCCGGATTTACAGTGATTAGCGGTATTTTTTAAATTTTTAGGAAAATACTCTTCTAGTAGGAGAAAACGGTTTTCCTGATATTTTTAGTATGAATATTAAGCATTGCATGGAAATATAAATAGCTTTTGAAACTTTAACTTGAAAGTAAATATAATGGATAAAAAATTATCCTCACAAGAAAAAACACACCTCCTTGGTTGACACGAATTTAACCATACACTATGTTAAACAATAAAAATTTCTTACAGTATTAATTTATTAATTACTTATTAATCTTCGTATGACAAGAACTATTTTTGAAATTCAAGTATTTGGTATTCTGAGAATTGTTTAAACTATAAGTCGTAAAGTTATTTGAAAAATCGGTGTTATTTTCAATATTTTTAGGAATTTTAATTATATCGAAAATCACTCTTGTTGGACGGTAGTTAGTTTAATTTTATATATTTTCGACAAGTTTCGCTGCGATCAATATAGTGAGCGAATAAATCCTGAGTAAGGATAGAAGCTCTTAAAGTTTCAGTAAAATATACAGGAAAAGTATATCAGTATCGAATTATTTTCCTCTAACTCCATTTATAGATTCTGTCGTTTCTACGGAAGATCTGGATATCTTTTGCGATAAATATTCTGTTTGATGGTGTCATACAATCTTCCTTGGCTATGTTGCTCGTGATGTCTTTGGCAGTAGTCGGTGTTTTCAGCCACATTGACCTTAATTTACTTTATAACACTTATTAAAATGATGTGGCCGTCATTGGACTAGCATACAACCATTCATAGCACATAAATTAAAATTCGTTCTATTTTAGACCCAATGAATAGCACCTACGTAGCCATTCTCCATATTACTGAAATTGTTATTGAAATTTTCAAGAACATATGTTCACTACGCTAAGACTTCTTCAATACGATATATACTACTGCGAAAAAAAGAATAGAACTGTTCACTTCCTGATCCTATGGTAAAAAAGAAAATGCTGCATTCTTCCATACATCACGTGCGAGTTATCTATTAAAATTTAAGCCATCGAAAAAGAGGCAGGTGAACATAATGAAAAGACAAAAAAGCTCAGGTACCTCATCTTTGTCATATAATTTATTTTTTAGAGTGTTTCTTTAATTACCTTGCACAACTTTTCTTTATTTATCAAAAATAATGGAAAGTTGTGCAGGGGGAATAACATAATAACATGGATTTATTCATCAAGTTTATAATTTTAATAAAACAAGAGAACCATTATTTCAAAATAAATACAGGTACCTCGATGTTACTTTGAGGAAAGAAGGCTTAGGAGAAGGTAATAACCCCTATGTTCGACTCCATAAGCTTACGAGTGTCACTGGCGGCTCATCGAGTGCTCTGCATTGCTCAAGAAAAACTGCTGTAGTTCGGCTAATTATTATAATATCAAAATACTACTTTTCCTGAATATTTTTAAGGTTGATTCTTTAAATTCATGCAAAGAAACGAATATTTGAATTTTTCAAGTTGAGAAAGGTATGTAACCACTAAAATAACTTTCGTAAGCAATTTTACTCCATTTTAAGCATTTTACGACTATCCTTAGAATGAAAAAGGAATTTTCGTTCGAATTACTTAGGACTTTCAGCCATATATAGCGATTGCCTTTCATATTCTTATTTAACAATAACTACGATTTATATATTTATTTATTTATCTATTTCAGTATATCTGGTAAAAAAAAGTATGACAAGCAACGACAAAATAACTGTCTATATTCAGTTTCCTTTCTTTTGGTACTAGTAATGATTTCGTAGGACCATTATTCCTGATTTCAGTGTACTATAGAAAAGGTCTGTAATCGATTAACGATGATGAAAATGATCTTTTCTTTTCTTTCTTAACATTTATTATAAGGATATTTTCGAGTCATCTAGAATCGAACCAAGGATACACTGTGCAAAAAATATCGATATATAATACACAATTATGCATGTATTTCTTGAATTTCTATCTCGTCAGGAGGTAGTGAAATTGATTACCGAAAAATAGCTTACATTCATTTCTTTCGAGAAATACTCGGATAAATAAATAAATTAATATAAAGACAATGGAATTTATTATATAAAATTTTAGACAGTAATCGCTATATATGATTGAGAAATCCTAAATTACTTGAATGCAAGCTCCTATTAGGTTCTTAGGATAGTCGTTAACTACCTTAAATGGAAAAATATTCCTTACTAAGGTAACTTAACGTGATTATTAATTGAGCATACTATTTAATACTATATATAAGTCAATAGAAAGTATCAAGGAAAGAATTTAACGAACGAAAAGAAAATTTAATGACAAGAATACATCGCGTTCTTTCATGCACTCGGCAAGCATGGACGTGCATTGCGAGTTGCCTATACTCCGGTTAACAATTTTCAATTATTTATTGCAGCAAAACAAAGGCCTATTCAGCCGAACCCCGTTACACTATTTCTTTCCTCTACCTTCTGCACCACTGCAAAGAGTTTCATCAAAATCCCCGGGGAAAAGTGAGAGTTTTTCATTGTAAGCACTACAAAGTCGATTATCTAACGAAATGGATTGAGACTTAATGATGGTTTTAAGAAATTGACATAATTTTCACAAGCATTATAAGTTGCCTCGTCGAATTTGGAGATAGAAAATCATAATTCATGTTTATCAATAAAATTTTCGTTTTCATTGGTATTTCAGATACTCAACTACAATTTTCTTACATAATGATTCAGCCCTCTTAAAAAAGGTACATTATTTCATCACGTTCACGCCTTAAAATTTCACCAGTGAATAAATTAGAGGAAATGGTACTTTTACGAGAAGAAAATTTCCGTAATATACGATTGTAGCAACAAGATCTTACATTCGTTTAACAGAAATGCAACCGTTCTCCGTGGCCATTAAAACGATAATGTCGAAGCTTCTAATGGGGACTTCGTATCATTCCAAAATATCTGCATTCGTTAAATTGAACGTATCCTTTATTTTGATTACTTGAAATTGCCAATTTATGGTGATTGGCAATCGAAATATTACTAAGTACTACTAACTCCATTATCTAACGCAATGGATTGAGACTGAATGATGGTTTTGAGAAATTGACATCATTTTTCCATGCATCATAAGTTGACTGGTCGAATTTGGAGAGAGAGAATAATAATTCATGTTTACGAATAAAATTTTCGTTTTCATCGGTATTTGAAATCCTCAATCACCATTTTCGTGCATAATGATTCAGCCCTCTTAAATAAGCTAAGTTATTTCATCACGTTCACGCCATAAAAATTTCACCAGTGAATAAATTAGAAGGAAAAGCGCTTTTACGAGAAGACACAATCCGTAATGTACGTTTGTAGCAACAATATCTTAACATACGTTTAACAGAAATGCAACTGGTTAAACTCGAAGAGAATTCGAACACGAGACCTATTACGCCAATCAGATACGTCAGGCAGCACCACACGTAACTCTTACTTGGTAATCAGTTCCATTAACATTTTTCAGCAAACTCAGAATTGGATTTCAAGAGAATATTGTCAATTTATAATAAGGCTAGCACAGCCTCGGAAAATACATTTAATTAAGTCCGTGCTTAATGAAAAACAACTGTTTTATCCTGATTACGTCTTATTCGAACAGAATACGCCAAATAAATAAGGAGGAAGTACTAATATTTGGGAAAAGTTTTCTCCAGCCATTAAAATTTTTATCCTTTGGCGCCTGTTGTCTTTTACCTCCGACGAAGAATATGCTACAAAAGCAAACAAATATCGTGCAAATACACCACAATTCTTCCTACACAAGAAAACTAATCCCGTGAAAAAATGATGAGGATTAAGGATTGCTGAAAGGAGGATACAACTGTCTAGGTAAACTATTCTACGCAGTTCGGCGCATATCTATGAGAATTCAAACCGTCCAACCGCATCACGTTGGGTTGCTTCCATCGAATGAAAGCCTTTTTTGCAGAACAAATCCTTATTATAGGTCTCTGCCAGAGAATCATCTTTGCACTCATGATCAGGATGAACATCGAATCGAAAACATTCTGATTTGACGATGAAATACAAGAATTAAACGTATACAAAAATCAACGTTTTTATCAGACTACAGTTAAAATGATGAATTATCTGGGATTTTCTATAAATTTGGATTCATTCCCATCAAAAAGGAAATACAAGACTCTCATGTGCTTGGTCATATAAACAATAATTCAAAACTTAAGTCATAAGCAAATCGAGCGCAATAACACCTAACGCAATAAAGCTTCGTGGTGAGGAATGAGCTTTGAATTAACCATAGCGCGCTAGGTTAATGGAGGGTCTTGAGGGGCCCTAAAATGAAAAATATACCTGTCGCCTGCAATGCTTTGAAAGTACTCAATACTTGGCTACAGTTTTCCACGGCGAAGTATCGAAAAATTAATTCTCCTACGAGGTTTCCCCCAGCGTAAAGGAAAACGAATGACACGGTGACAGGGGTCACTCTGTTACCACATGTAAATCAAGTCGACTATAATTTCAGAAAATAATTTCTCCTAGGGGGTAGATTTTCTCCTACTGAATTTTAATTTTGGAAACGGTAATTTTTTGCATCCGTACTTCTTCAATCAGAACGGCCAAACATCTCGTCACTAGGTCACGATTAATGAATGTAAATTTCTGATAAAATAGAATTTCCTTCGTATGATGGAGGAAATTGGGAAAAAAATTATTGCATCGAACCTTTGTCAGCATATAAGTATTTTTCTGACGACAGCTCAATTTCTAGTGGCTGAATATAAATCCCCGTGTGATATAAAATGGTATTCCGAAATTCGTTTACAGTAACTGCATACTCTTAATTGAAGTGAACTTTAGAAGCTTTACTACTGCAAAATATCCCGCGAGCAGCCTTCAGCCATGTAGTACGGGTAGTGTAACTACCTTAATTATTGTCGTGATAGCGAAGCTTATACTGAACGGAAGGGGAATAAAATGTAAGATTTAAAGCATACCTTCTCGCTATAAAATCGCGAAGCTCTTTCCCGTCAGCCTGCGTAATACGCTTTCGCAAAATGACTGCAATATCGACGTGCGTTACTCACATTCCGATCACAAAACTTCGTCTTTCATAGCCATCATTCCACGATCAAACCGAATGGTTAGAGATCACACCATTTTGAAATACACTTCACACTACTGAGCGCATGAAAGAGAGAAATAGGACTCAGAATATGTATCATCTCTGGTCCATTAACATAGTTGTCATCGAAGTCACGAAAGTGCCGAAACGAACACTCTCAACTCAGGAAGAAGCTAAATTCAGGATTAATGAATGATGCCGAAAAAGGATTATCGATAATATTTTCGCGGTAGTCGCGGTATCGCTCAGTGTTGTCAGTCAGTCAAAAGACTTGCAAGAGGTTACTGCGATTCGGCGCCCGAAAAAAATTGATAATGTTTCTTCCCGCTACTTTCGCCTATGGCGAGGACATACGTAAGCCTCACAATAGAAACTATATCTGTCACAATAATATATGGATGAATGAAGATATTTACCTAGAGCGGGGATGGGAAAGGCTGTCCTCTTCTTTCTTCGGCGCCATCCTGGTCCTGGTCCCGGTCCGTCCTGGTCCGTCATGGTCCTGGTCCGTCCTGGTCCTTGTCCCGGTCCTGGTCCTCTTCTTATCCCGCGTAGATCCCGCGAAGATCCAGCGTAGCCCCTGAATATTAGAATTCCAGCATTGAATTGCGATAATTCAAGTTTTAGAGACGATGTACCTTCTGTGGTCAAGTATTCTTTTCAACGAATCGACTCATATGAATTGAGATATTTACCTAGAGCGGGGATGGGAGAGGCTGTCCTCTTCTTTCTTCGGCGCCATCCTGGTCCTGGTTCGGTCCTGATCCGTCCTGGTCCGTCCTGGTCCTGGTCCCGGTCCTGGTCCTCTTCTCATCCCGCGAAGATCCCGCGAAGATCCAGCGTAGCCCCTGAATATTAGAATTCCATATTATTTCAGTGGGTGATACTATGGAAACTGATGGGTAAAGTAAGCATGTGTATGTTTTATCTGAATTTTTGCACCTTTCTTCTGATTTTTTTCGTTTCTGCAACTAAATCTAGAGGTCTCAATCCGTTATAATACATCGGCGTATATTGGGAATGATGCATTTTTGAATTTATATTATAGATGATAATTGTATGGCATTGCTTCCAAATATCTGTTAATGCAAAACTGAATGTATTTTTTCTTTTCAAATTTCTCATTATAATTTTGCCTTCTAATTCCAGCATCATTTCAGAGTCTAATTCTTTCGGAACGCAACGGTTCAGGGAGAATTTAAAAGTTGCTTTGCAATTAATGCAACACATTACTTCCGACACGTTCCACGTTGATAACGAAATTCCCGTTCTCCGTGGCCTTTAAAACGATAATGTCGAAGCTTCTAATGGGGACTTCGTATCATTCCAAAATATCTGCATTCGTTAAATTGAACGTATCCTTTATTTTGAATACTTGAAATTGCCAATTTATGGTGATTTGCAATCGAAATATTACTAAGTACTACTAACTCCATTATCTAACGCAATGGATTGAGACTGAATGATGGTTTTGAGAAATTGACATCATTTTTCCATGCATCATAAGTTGCCTGGTCGAAGTTGGAGAGAGAGAATAATAATTCATGTTTATGAATAAAATTTTCGTTTTCATCGGTATTTGAAATCCTCAATCACCATTTTCGTGCATAATGATTCAGCCCTCTTAAATAAGCTAAGTTATTTCATCACGTTCACGCCATAAAATTTCACCAGTGAATAAATTAGAAGGAAAAGCGCTTTTACGAGAAGAAACTTTCCGTAATATACGTTTATAGCAACAAGATCTTACGTTCGTTTAACAGAAATGCAACTGGTGAAACTCGAAGAGAATTCGAACACGAGACCTATTACGCCAAACAGATACGTCAGGCAGCACCACACGTAACTCTTACTTGGTAATCAGTTCCATTAGCATTTTTCAGCAAACTCAGAATTGGATTTCAAGAGAATATTGTCAATTTATAATAAGGCTAGCACAGCCTCGGAAAATACATTTAATTAAGTCCGTCCTTAATGAAAAACAACTGTTTTATTCTGATTACGTCTTATTCGAACAGAATACGCCAAATAAATAAGGAGGAAGTACTAATATTTGGGAAAAGTTTTCTCCAGCCATTAAAATTTTTATCCTTTGGCGCCTGTTGTCTTTTTCCTCCGACGAAGAATATGCTACAAAAGCAAACAAATATCGTGCAAATACGCCACAATTCTTCCTACACAAGAAAACTAATCCCGTGAAAAAATGATGAGGATTAAGGATTGCTGAAAGGAGGATACAACTGTCTAGGTAAACTATTCTACGCAGTTCGGCGCATATCTATGAGAATTCAAACCGTCCAACCGCATCACGTTGGGTTGCTTCCATCGAATGAAAGCCTTTTTTGCAGAACAAATCCTTATTATAGGTCTCTGCCAGAGAATCATCTTTGCACTCATGATCAGGATGAACATCGAATCGAAAACATTCTGATTTGACGATGAAATACAAGAATTAAACGTATACAAAAATCAACGTTTTTAACAGACTACAGTTAAAATGATGAATTATCTGGGATTTTCTATAAATTTGGATTCATTCCCATCAAAAAGGAAATACAAGACTCTCATGTGCTTGGTCATATAAACAATAATTCAAAACTTAAGTCATAAGCAAATCGAGCGCAATAACACCTAACGCAATAAAGCTTCGTGGTGAGGAATGAGCTTTGAATTAACCATAGCGCGCTAGGTTAATGGAGGGTCTTGAGGGGCCCTAAAATGAAAAATATACCTGTCGCCTGCAATGCTTTGAAAGTACTCAATACTTGGCTACAGTTTTCCACGGCGAAGTATCGAAAAATTAATTCTCCTACGAGGTTTCCCCCAGCGTAAAGGAAAACGAATGACACGGTGACAGGGGTCACTCTGTTACCACATGTAAATCAAGTCGACTATAATTTCAGAAAATAATTTCTCCTAGGGGGTAGATTTTCTCCTACTGAATTTTAATTTTGGAAACGGTAATTTTTTGCATCCGTACTTCTTCAATCAGAACGGCCAAACATCTCGTCACTAGGTCACGATTAATGAATGTAAATTTCTGATAAAATAGAATTTCCTTCGTATGATGGAGGAAATTGGGAAAAAAATTATTGCATCGAACCTTTGTCAGCATATAAGTATTTTTCTGACGACAGCTCAATTTCTAGTGGCTGAATATAAATCCCCGTGTGATATAAAATGGTATTCCGAAATTCGTTTACAGTAACTGCATACTCTTAATTGAAGTGAACTTTAGAAGCTTTACTACTGCAAAATATCCCGCGAGCAGCCTTCAGCCATGTAGTACGGGTAGTGTAACTACCTTAATTATTGTCGTGATAGCGAAGCTTATACTGAACGGAAGGGGAATAAAATGTAAGATTTAAAGCATACCTTCTCGCTGTAAAATCGCGAAGCTCTTTCCCGTCAGCCTGCGTAATACGCTTTCGCAAAATGACTGCAATATCGACGTGCGTTACTCACATTCCGATCACAAAACTTCGTCTTTCATAGCCATCATTCCACGATCAAACCGAATGGTTAGAGATCACACCATTTTGAAATACACTTCACACTACTGAGCGCATGAAAGAGAGAAATAGGACTCAGAATATGTATCATCTCTGGTCCATTAACATAGTTGTCATCGAAGTCACGAAAGTGCCGAAACGAACACTCTCAACTCAGGAAGAAGCTAAATTCAGGATTAATGAATGATGCCGAAAAAGGATTATCGATAATATTTTCGCGGTAGTCGCGGTATCGCTCAGTGTTGTCAGTCAGTCAAAAGACTTGCAAGAGGTTACTGCGATTCGGCGCCCGAAAAAAATTGATAATGTTTCTTCCCGCTACTTTCGCCTATGGCGAGGACATACGTAAGCCTCACAATAGAAACTATATCTGTCACAATAATATATGGATGAATGAAGATATTTACCTAGAGCGGGGATGGGAAAGGCTGTCCTCTTCTTTCTTCGGCGCCATCCTGGTCCTGGTCCCGGTCCGTCCTGGTCCGTCATGGTCCTGGTCCGTCCTGGTCCTTGTCCCGGTCCTGGTCCTCTTCTTATCCCGCGTAGATCCCGCGAAGATCCAGCGTAGCCCCTGAATATTAGAATTCCAGCATTGAATTGCGATAATTCAAGTTTTAGAGACGATGTACCTTCTGTGGTCAAGTATTCTTTTCAACGAATCGACTCATATGAATTGAGATATTTACCTAGAGCGGGGATGGGAGAGGCTGTCCTCTTCTTTCTTCGGCGCCATCCTGGTCCTGGTTCGGTCCTGATCCGTCCTGGTCCGTCCTGGTCCTGGTCCCGGTCCTGGTCCTCTTCTCATCCCGCGAAGATCCCGCGAAGATCCAGCGTAGCCCCTGAATATTAGAATTCCATATTATTTCAGTGGGTGATACTATGGAAACTGATGGGTAAAGTAAGCATGTGTATGTTTTATCTGAATTTTTGCACCTTTCTTCTGATTTTTTTCGTTTCTGCAACTAAATCTAGAGGTCTCAATCCGTTATAATACATCGGCGTATATTGGGAATGATGCATTTTTGAATTTATATTATAGATGATAATTGTATGGCATTGCTTCCAAATATCTGTTAATGCAAAACTGAATGTATTTTTTCTTTTCAAATTTCTCATTATAATTTTGCCTTCTAATTCCAGCATCATTTCAGAGTCTAATTCTTTCGGAACGCAACGGTTCAGGGAGAATTTAAAAGTTGCTTTGCAATTAATGCAACACATTACTTCCGACACGTTCCACGTTGATAACGAAATTCCCGTTCTCCGTGGCCTTTAAAACGATAATGTCGAAGCTTCTAATGGGGACTTCGTATCATTCCAAAATATCTGCATTCGTTAAATTGAACGTATCCTTTATTTTGAATACTTGAAATTGCCAATTTATGGTGATTTGCAATCGAAATATTACTAAGTACTACTAACTCCATTATCTAACGCAATGGATTGAGACTGAATGATGGTTTTGAGAAATTGACATCATTTTTCCATGCATCATAAGTTGCCTGGTCGAAGTTGGAGAGAGAGAATAATAATTCATGTTTATGAATAAAATTTTCGTTTTCATCGGTATTTGAAATCCTCAATCACCATTTTCGTGCATAATGATTCAGCCCTCTTAAATAAGCTAAGTTATTTCATCACGTTCACGCCATAAAATTTCACCAGTGAATAAATTAGAAGGAAAAGCGCTTTTACGAGAAGAAACTTTCCGTAATATACGTTTATAGCAACAAGATCTTACGTTCGTTTAACAGAAATGCAACTGGTGAAACTCGAAGAGAATTCGAACACGAGACCTATTACGCCAAACAGATACGTCAGGCAGCACCACACGTAACTCTTACTTGGTAATCAGTTCCATTAGCATTTTTCAGCAAACTCAGAATTGGATTTCAAGAGAATATTGTCAATTTATAATAAGGCTAGCACAGCCTCGGAAAATACATTTAATTAAGTCCGTCCTTAATGAAAAACAACTGTTTTATTCTGATTACGTCTTATTCGAACAGAATACGCCAAATAAATAAGGAGGAAGTACTAATATTTGGGAAAAGTTTTCTCCAGCCATTAAAATTTTTATCCTTTGGCGCCTGTTGTCTTTTTCCTCCGACGAAGAATATGCTACAAAAGCAAACAAATATCGTGCAAATACGCCACAATTCTTCCTACACAAGAAAACTAATCCCGTGAAAAAATGATGAGGATTAAGGATTGCTGAAAGGAGGATACAACTGTCTAGGTAAACTATTCTACGCAGTTCGGCGCATATCTATGAGAATTCAAACCGTCCAACCGCATCACGTTGGGTTGCTTCCATCGAATGAAAGCCTTTTTTGCAGAACAAATCCTTATTATAGGTCTCTGCCAGAGAATCATCTTTGCACTCATGATCAGGATGAACATCGAATCGAAAACATTCTGATTTGACGATGAAATACAAGAATTAAACGTATACAAAAATCAACGTTTTTATCAGACTACAGTTAAAATGATGAATTATCTGGGATTTTCTATAAATTTGGATTCATTCCCATCAAAAAGGAAATACAAGACTCTCATGTGCTTGGTCATATAAACAATAATTCAAAACTTAAGTCATAAGCAAATCGAGCGCAATAACACCTAACGCAATAAAGCTTCGTGGTGAGGAATGAGCTTTGAATTAACCATAGCGCGCTAGGTTAATGGAGGGTCTTGAGGGGCCCTAAAATGAAAAATATACCTGTCGCCTGCAATGCTTTGAAAGTACTCAATACTTGGCTACAGTTTTCCACGGCGAAGTATCGAAAAATTAATTCTCCTACGAGGTTTCCCCCAGCGTAAAGGAAAACGAATGACACGGTGACAGGGGTCACTCTGTTACCACATGTAAATCAAGTCGACTATAATTTCAGAAAATAATTTCTCCTAGGGGGTAGATTTTCTCCTACTGAATTTTAATTTTGGAAACGGTAATTTTTTGCATCCGTACTTCTTCAATCAGAACGGCCAAACATCTCGTCACTAGGTCACGATTAATGAATGTAAATTTCTGATAAAATAGAATTTCCTTCGTATGATGGAGGAAATTGGGAAAAAAATTATTGCATCGAACCTTTGTCAGCATATAAGTATTTTTCTGACGACAGCTCAATTTCTAGTGGCTGAATATAAATCCCCGTGTGATATAAAATGGTATTCCGAAATTCGTTTACAGTAACTGCATACTCTTAATTGAAGTGAACTTTAGAAGCTTTACTATTGCAAAATATCCCGCGAGCAGCCTTCAGCCATGTAGTACGGGTAGTGTAACTACCTTAATTATTGTCGTGATAGCGAAGCTTATACTGAACGGAAGGGGAATAAAATGTAAGATTTAAAGCATACCTTCTCGCTATAAAATCGCGAAGCTCTTTCCCGTCAGCCTGCGTAATACGCTTTCGCAAAATGACTGCAATATCGACGTACGTTACTCACATTCCGATCACAAAACTTCGTCTTTCATAGCCATCATTCCACGATCAAACCGAATGGTTAGAGATCACACCATTTTGAAATACACTTCACACTACTGAGCGCATGAAAGAGAGAAATAGGACTCAGAATATGTATCATCTCTGGTCCATTAACATAGTTGTCATCGAAGTCACGAAAGTGCCGAAACGAACACTCTCAACTCAGGAAGAAGCTAAATTCAGGATTAATGAATGATGCCGAAAAAGGATTATCGATAATATTTTCGCGGTAGTCGCGGTATCGCTCAGTGTTGTCAGTCAGTCAAAAGACTTGCAAGAGGTTACTGCGATTCGGCGCCCGAAAAAAATTGATAATGTTTCTTCCCGCTACTTTCGCCTATGGCGAGGACATACGTAAGGCTCACAATAGAAACTATATCTGTCACAATTATATATTGATTAATGAAGATATTTACCTAGAGCGGGGATGGGAAAGGCTGTCCTCTTCTTTTTTCGGCGCCATCCTGGTCCTGGTCCCGGTCCGTCCTGGTCCGTCCTGGTCCTGGTCCCGGTCCTGGTCCTCTTCTTATCCCGCGTAGATCCCGCGAAGATCCAGCGTAGCCCCTGAATATTAGAATTCCAGCATTGAATTGCGATAATTCAAGTTTTAGAGACGATGTACTTTCTGTGGTCAAGTATTCTTTTCATCGAATCGACTCATATGAATTGAGATATTTACCTAGAGCGGGGATGGGAGAGGCTGTCCTCTTCTTTCTTCGGCGCCATCCTGGTCCTGGTCCGGTCCTGGTCCTGGTCCGTCCTGGTCCTGGTCCCGGTCCTGGTCCTCTTCTCATCCCGCGAAGATCCCGCGAAGATCCAGCGTAGCCCCTGAATATTAGAATTCCATATTATTTCAGTGGGTGATACTATGGAAACTGATGGGTAAAGTAAGCATTTGTATGTTTTATCTGAATTTTTGCACCTTTCCTCTGATTTTTTTCGTTTCTGCAACTAAATTGAGAGGTCTCAATCCGTTATAATACATCGGCGTATATTGGGAATGATGCATTTTTGAATTTATATTATAGATGATAATTGTATGGCATTGCTTCCAAATATCTGTTAATGCAAAACTGAATTTTTTTCAAATTTCTCATTCTAATTTTACCTTCTAATTCCAGCATCATTTCAGAGTCTAATTCTTTCGGAACGCATCGGTATAGGGAGAATTTAAAAGTTGCTTTGCAATTAATGCAACGCATTACTTCCGACACGTTCCACGTTGATAACGAAATTCCCGTTCTCCGTGGCCTTTAAAACGATAATGTCGAAGCTTCTAATGGGGACTTCGTATCATTCCAAAATATCTGCATTCGTTAAATTGAACGTATCCTTTATTTTGAATACTTAAAGTTGCCAATTTATTGGTGATTTTCAATCGAAATATTACTAAGTCCTACTAAGTCGATTATCTACTGGAATGGATTGAGACTGAATGATGGTTTTAAGATATTGACATCAGTTTTCCATGCATCATAAGTTGCCTGGTCGAATTTGGAGAGAGAGAATAATAATTCATGTTTATCAATAAAATTTTCGTTTTCATAGGTATTTGTAATCCTCAATCACAATTTTCGTGAATAATGATTCAGAACTCTTAAATAAGCTAAGTTATTTCATCACGTTCACGCCTTAAAATTTCACCTGTGAATAAATTAGAGAGATAAGCGCTTTTACGAGAAAAAGAGAATTCGAACACGAGACCTATTACGCCAATCATATACGTTAGGCAGCACCACACGTAACACTTGCTTGGTAATCAGTTTCATTTACGACATTTTTCAGCAAACACAGGATTGGATTTCAAGAGAATATTGTCAATTTATAATAAGGCTATCACAGCCTCGGAAAATACATTTAATTAAGTCCGTCCTTAATGAAAAACAACTGTTTTATCCTGATTACGTCTCATTCGAACAGAATACGCCAAATAAATAAGGAGGAAGTACTAATATTTGGGAAAAGTTTTCTCCAGCCATTAAAGTTTTTATCCTTTGGCGCCTGTTGTCTTTTTCCTCCGAAGAAGAATATGCTACTAAAGCAAAAAAATATCGTGCAAATACGACACAACTCTTCCTACACAAGAAACTAATGCCTTGAAAAAATATGAGGATTAAGAATTGCTAAAAGGAAAACACAACTCTCTAGATAAACTATTCTACGCAGTTCTGCGCATATCTGCGAGAATTCAAACCGTCCTACCGCATCACATTGGGTTATTTCCGCCGAATGAAAGCCTTTTTTACAGAGCGCGCTAGGGTAAGGGAGGGTCTTGAGGGGCCCTAAAATGAAAAATATACATGCCGCCTGCAATGCTTTGAAAGTACTCAATACTTGGCTACAGTTTTCCACCGCGAAGTATCGAAAAATTAATGCCTCCTACGAGGTTTCCCCCAGCGTAAAGGAAAACGAATGACACGGTGACAGAGGTCACTCTGTTACAACATGTAAATCAAGTCGAATATAATTTCAGAAAATAATTTCTCCTAAGGGGTAGATTTTCTCCTACCGAATTTTAATTTTGGAAACGGTAATTTTTTGCATCCGTACCTCTTGAATCAGAACGGCCAAACATATCGTCACTAGGTCACGATTAATGAATGTAAATTTATGATAAAGTAGAATTTCCTTCGTATGATGGAGGAAATTGGGAAAAAAATTATTGCATCGAACCTTTGTCAGCATATCAGTATTTTTCTGACGGCTGCTCCATTTCCAGTGGCTGAATGAAAAAACCGCGTGTGATATAAATTGGTATTCCGAAATTCGTTTACAGTAACTGCATACTCTTAATTGAAGTGAACCTTCGAAATTTTACAATTGCATTAATATCCCGCGAGCAGCCATAAGCCATGTGGTACGGGTAGTGTAACTACCTAAATTATTGTCGTGATAGCGAAGCTTATACTGAACGGAAGGAGAATAAAATGTAAGATTTAAAGCATACCTTCTCCCTATAATATCGCAAAGCTCTTTCCCGTCAGGCTGCGTAATACGCTTTCGCAAAATGACTGCAATATCGACGTGCTTTACTCACATTCCGATCACAAAACTTCGTCTTTCATAGCCATTATTCCAAGATCAAACCGAATGGTTTGAGATCACATCATTTTGAAATACACTTCACACTACTGAGCGCATGAAAGAGAGAAATAGGACTCAGAATATGTATTATCTCAGGTCCATTAACATAGTTGTCATCGAAGTCACGAAAGTGCCGAAACGAACACTCTCAACTCAGGAAGGAGCTAAATTCAGGATTAATGAATGATGCCGATAAAGTATTATCGATAATATTTTCGCGGTAGTCGCGGTATCGCTCAGTGTTGTCAGTCAGTCAAAAGACTTGCAAGAGGTTACTGCGATTCGGCGCCCGAAAGAAATTGATAACGTTTCTTCCCGCTACTTTCTCCTATGGCGAGGACATACGTAAGGCTCACAATAGAAACTATATCTGTCACAATAATATATGGATTAAAGAAGATATTTACCTAGAGCGGGGATGGGAAAGGCTGTCCTCTTCTTTCTTCGGCGCCATCCTGGTCCTGGTCCTGGTCCGTCCTGGTCCTTGTCCCGGTCCTGGTCCTCTTCTCATCCCGCGAAGATCCCGCGAAGATCCAGCGTAGCCCCTGAATATTAGAATTCCATATTATTTCAGTGGGTGATACTATGGAAACTGATGGGTAAAGTAAGCATGTGTATGTTTTATCTGAATTTTTGCACCTATCTTCTGATTTTTTTTGTTTCTGCAACTGAATTGAAAGGTCTCAATCTGTAATAATACATCGGCGTATATTGGGAATGATGCATTTTTGAATTTATATTATAGATGATAATTGTATAGCATTGCTTCCAAATATCTGTAAATGCAAGACTGAATGTTTTTTTTTCAAATTTCTCATTCTAATTTTACCTTCTAATTCCAGCATCATTTCAGAGTCTGATTCTTTCGGAACGCATCGGTATAGGGAGAATTTAAACGTTGCTTTGGAATTAATGCAACCCATTACTTCCGACACGTTCCACGTTGATAATGAAATTCCCGATCTCCGCGGCCTTTAAAACAATAATGATGATGGGGACTTCGTATCACTCCAAAATATCTGCATTCGTTAATTGAACGTATCCTTTATTTTGAATACTTGAAGTTGCCAATTTATTGGTGATTTTGAATCGAAATATACTAAGTCCTACTAAGTCCATTATCTAACGGAATGGATTGAGACTGATGGTTTTAAGAAAGTGACATCATTTTTCTATGCATCATAAGCTGCCTGGTCGATTTGGAGAGAGAGAATAATAATTCATGTTTATCAATAAAATTTTCGTTTTCATCGGTATTTGAAATCCTCAATCACAATTTTCGTGCATAATGATTCATCCCTCTTAAAAAAGCTAAGTTATTTCATCACGTTCACGACTTAAAATTTCACCAGTGAATAAATTAGAGGAAATAGCACTTTTCGAGAAGAAAATTTCCGTAATGAACGTTTGTAGCAAAAATATCTTAACATACGTTTAACAGAAATGCAACTGGTTAAACTCGAAGAGAATTCGAACACGAGACCTATTACGCCAATCAGATACGTCAGGCAGAACCACACGTAACACTTGCTTGGTAATCAGTTCCATTTACAACATTTTTCAGCAAACTCAGAATTGGATTTCAAGAGAATATTGTCAATTTATAATAAGGCTAGCACAGCCTCGGCAAATACATTTAATTAAGTCCGTCCTTAATGAAAAACAACTGTTTTATCCTGATTATGTCTTATTCGAACAGAATACGCTAAATAAATAAGGAGGAAGTACTAAAAATTTGGGAAAAGTTTTCTCCAGCCATTAAAGTTTTTATCCTCTGGCGCGTGTTGTCATTTTCCTCCGACGAAGAATATGCTACAAAAGCAAACAAATGTCGTGCAAATACGCCACAATTCTTCCTACACAAGAGAACCAATGCCGTGAAAAATGATGAGGATTAAGGAATGCTGAAAGGAGGATACAAATGTTAGGTAAACTATTCTACGCAGTTCGGCGCATATCTATGAGAATTCAAACCGTCCTACCGCATCACGTTGGGTTGCATCCGCCGAATGAAAGACTTTTTGGCAGCACAAATCCTTATTATAGTTCTCTGCCAGAGAATCATTTTTGCATTCCTGATCAGGATGAAAATCGAATCGAAAACATTCTGATTTGACGATGAAATACAAGAATTAAACGTATATGAAAATCAACGTTTTTATCAGACTACAGTTAAAATGATAAATTATCTGGGATTTTTTATAAGTTTGGATTCATTCCCATCAAAAAGAAAATACAAGACTCTCATGTGCTTGGTCATATAAACAATAATTCAAAACATAAGTCATAAGCAAATCGAGCGCAATAACACCTAACGCAATAAAGCTTCGTGGTGAGGAATGAGCTTTGAATTAACCAGAGCGCGCTAGGGTAAGGGAGGGTCTTGAGTGGCCCTAAAATGAAAAATATACCTGTCGCCTGCAACGCTTTGAAAGTACTCAATACTTGGCTACAGTTTTCCACCGCGAAGTATCGAAAAATTAATGCCTCCTACGAGGTTTCCCCCAGCGTAAAGGAAAACGAATGACACGGTGACAGAGGTCACTCTGTTACAACATGTAAATCAAGTCGAATAAAATTTCAGAAAATAATATCTCCATGGGGGTAGATTTTCTCCTACTGAATTTTATTTTTGGAAACGGTAATTTTTTGCATCCGTACTTCTTCAATCAGAACGGCCAAACATCTCGTCACTAGGTCACGATTAATGAATGTAAATTTCTGATAAAATAGAATTTCCTTCGTATGATGGAGGAAATTGGGAAAAAAATTATTGCATCGAACCTTTGTCAGCATATAAGTATTTTTCTGACGACAGCTCAATTTCTAGTGGCTGGATATAAATCCCCGTGTGATAAAAAATGGTATTCCGAAATTCGTTTACTGTAATTTCATATTCATAATTAAAGTGAACTTTAGAAGCTTTACTATTGCAAAATATCCCGCGAGCAGCCTTCAGCCATGTAGTACGGGTAGTGTAACTACCTTAATTATTGTCGTGATGGCGAAGCTTATACTGAACGGAAGGGGAATAAAATGTAAGATTTAAAGCATACCTTCTCGCTATAATATCGCGAAGCTCTTTCCCGTCAGCCTGCGTAATACGCTTTCGCAAAATGACTGCAATATCGACGTACGTTACTCACATTCCGATCACAAAACCTCGTCTTTCATAGCAATTATTCCACGATCAAACCGAATGGTTAGAGATCACACCATTTTGAAATACTGCTGAGCGCATGAAAGAGAGAAATAGGACTCAGAATATGTATCATCTCTGGTCCATTAACATAGTTGTCATCGAAGTCACGAAAGTGCCGAAACGAATACCCCAAACTAAGGAAGAAACTAAATTCAGGATTTATGAATGGTTGCGAAAAAGGATTACCGAGAGCATTTTCGCAGTAGTCGCGGTATCGCTCAGTGTTGTTAGTCAGTCGAAAGACTTTCAAGAGATTACTTCGATTCTGGAGCTCGACGCCCGAAAAACATTGATAATGTTTTTTCCCGATACTTTTCCCACGGCGAGGACATAAGGCTCACAACAGAAACAATATCTGTCACAATAATATAAGGATCGAAGAAGATATTTACCTAGAGCGGGGATGGGAGAGGCTGTCCTCTTCTTTCTTCGGCGCCATCCTGGTCCTGGTCCGGCCTGGTCCATCCTGGTCCTGGTCCGTCCTGGTCCTGGTCCCGGTCCTGGTCCTCTTCTCATCCCGCGAAGATCCCGCGAAGATCCAGCGTAGCCCCTGAATATTAGAATTCCAGCATTGAATCGCGATAATTAAAGTTTTAGAGACGATGTACCTTCTTTGGTCAAGTATTCTTTTCATCGAATCGACTCATATGAATTGAGATATTTACCTAGAGCGGGGATGGGAGAGGCTGTCCTCTTCTTTCTTCGGCGCCATCCTGGTCCTGGTCCGGCCTGGTCCATCCTGGTCCTGGTCCGTCCTGGTCCTGGTCCCGGTCCTGGTCCTCTTCTCATCCCGCGAAGATCCCGCGAAGATCCAGCGTAGCCCCTGAATATTAGAATTCCAGCATTGAATCGCGATAATTAAAGTTTTAGAGACGATGTACCTTCTTTGGTCAAGTATTCTTTTCATCGAATCGACTCATATGAATTGAGATATTTACCTAGAGCGGGGATGGGAGAGGCTGTCCTCTTCTTTCTTCGGCGCCATCCTGGTCCTGGTCCTGGTCCGTCCTGGTCCTGGTCCCGGTCCTGGTCCTCTTCTCATCCCGCGAAGATCCCGCGAAGATCCAGTGTAGCCCCTGAATATTAGAATTCCAGCATTGAATCGCGATAATTAAAGTTTTAGAGACGATGTACCTTCTTTGGTCAAGTATTCTTTTCATCGAATCGACTCATATGAATTGAGATATTTACCTAGAGCGGGGATGGGAGAGGCTGTCCTCTTCTTTCTTCGGCGCCATCCTGGTCCTGGTCCTGGTCCGTCCTGGTCCTGGTCCCGGTCCTGGTCCTCTTCTCATCCCGCGAAGATCCCGCGAAGATCCAGCGTAGCCCCTGAATATTAGAATTCCATATTATTTCAGTGGGTGATACTATGGAAACTGATGGGTAAAGTAAGCATGTGTATGTTTTATCTGAATTTTTGCACCTTTCTTCTGATTTTTTTCGTTTCTGCAACTAAATTTAGAGGTCTCAATCCGTTATAATACATCGGCGTATATTGGGAATGATGCATTTTTGAATTTATATTATAGATGATAATTGTATGGCATTGCTTCCAAATATCTGTTAATGCAAAACTGAATGTATTTTTTCTTTTCTAATTTCTCATTCTAATTTTACCTTCTAATTCCAGCATCATTTCAGAGTCTAATTCTTTCGGAACGCAACGGTTCAGGGAGAATTTAAAAGTTGCTTTGCAATTAATGCAACACATTACTTCCGACACGTTCCACGTTGATAACGAAATTCCCGTTCTCCATGGCCTTTAAAACGATAATGTCGAAGCTTCTAATGGGGACTTCGTATCATTCCAAAATATCTGCATTCGTTAAATTGAACGTATCCTTTATTTTGAATACTTGAAATTGCAAATTTATGGTGATTTGCAATCGAAATATTACTAAGTACTACTAACTCCATTATCTAACGCAATGGATTGAGACTGAATGATGGTTTTGAGAAATTGACATCATTTTTCCATGCAACATAAGTTGCCTGGTACAATTTGGAGAGACAGAATAATAATTCATGTTTATGAATAAAATTTTCGTTTTCATCGGTATTTGAAATCCTCAATCACCATTTTCGTGCATAATGATTCAGCCCTCTTAAATAAGCTAAGTTATTTCATCACGTTCACGCCATAAAATTTCACCAGTGAATAAATTAGAAGGAAAAGCGCTTTTAAGAGAAGAAACTTTCCGTAATATACGTTTATAGCAACAAGATCTTACGTTCGTTTAACAGAAATGCAACTGGTGAAACTCGAAGAGAATTCGAACACGAGACCTATTACGCCAATCAGATACGTCAGGCAGCACCACACGTTACTCTTACTTGGTAATCAGTTCCATTAACAACATTTTTCAGCAAACTCAGAATTGGATTTCAAGAGAATATTGTCAATTTATTATAAGGCTAGCACAGCCTCGGAAAATACATTTAATTAAGTCCGTCCTTAATGAAACACTACTGTTTTATCCTGATTACGTCTTATTCGAACAGAATACGCCGATAAATAAAGACGAAGGTTTATTATTTGGGAAAAGTTTTCTCGAGCAATAAAAGTTTTCATCCTTTCACGCCTGTTGTCTTTTTCCTCCGACGAAATATATCCTACAAAAGAAAACAAATATCGTGCAAATACGCCACAATTCATCCTACACAAGAGAACTAAAGCCATGAAAAAATGATGAGGATTAAGGATTGCTGAAAGGAGGATACAACCGTCTAGGTAAACTACTTAACGTAGTTCGGCGCATATCTGCGAGGATTCGAACCGACCTCCCACATAACATTGGGTTGCTTTCGCCGAATTAATAGCCTTTTTTGCAGCACATATAGTTATTATTGTTGCTCTTTTAAAGGATCATTTTTGCACGTATGATCAGGATGAAAATGGAATCGAAAACTTTCTGATTTGACGATGAAATACAAGATTTAAATGTATATGAAAATCAACGTTAATATCAGAAAACAGTTAAAATGATGAAGTATCTGGGATTTTTTATAAGTTTGAATTCAATTCCTTGGTCATATAAACAATAATTCTAAACATAAGTCATAAGCAAACCGAGCGCAATAACAACTGACTCTCTAAAGCTTCCTGGTGAGGAATGAGCCTTGAATTAACCAGAGCGAGCTAAGGTAAGGGAGGGTTTTGAGGTGCCCGAAAAGGAAAAATATACCTGTCGCCTGCAATGCTTTGAAAGTATTCAATACTTGGCTACAGATTTCCATGTCGAAGTATCGAAAAATTAATGCCATATATGAGGTTTCCCCCAGCGTAAAGGGAAACGAATGACACGGTGACGGAGGTCACTCTGTTACAGCATGTAAATCAAGTCGAATATAATTTCAGAAAATAATTTCTCCTAAGGAGTAGATTTTCTCCTACTGAATTTTATTCTGGAAATGGTACTTTTTTGCATCTTTAGCTCTTCTATCAGAACGGCCAAACATCTCGTCACTAGGTCACGATTAATGAATGTAAAGTTCTGATAAAAAAGAATTTCCTTCGTCTGATGGAGGAAATTGGGAAAAAAATTATTGCATCGAACCTTTGTCAGAATATCAGTATTTTTCTGACGACAGCTCAATTTCCAGTGGCTGAATGAAAAAACCGCGTGTGATATAAAATGGTTTACCGAAATTCGTTTACTGTAACTTCATATTCTTAATTGAAGTGAACCTCACAAGTTTTACAATTGCATTAATATCCCGCGAGCAGCCGTAAGCCATGTGGTACGGGGTGTGTAACTACCGAAATTATGGTCGTGATTGTGAACCTTACACTGAACGGAAAGAGAAGACAATGTAAGTTTTAAGGCATTCCTTCTCGCCATGATATCGCAAAGCTTTTTCCCGTCAGGATTCGAAATACGCTTTCGCAAAATGACTGCAATATCGACGTACGTTACTCACATTCCAATCACAAAACTTCGTCTTTTATAGCAATTATTACACGATCAAACCGATGGTTAGAGAACACACAATTTTGAAATAAAGTTCATAATTCTCAGCGCATGAAAGAGAGAAATAGGATTCAGAATATATATCATCTCTGGTCCATTAACATACTTGTCATCGGAGTCACGAAAATACCGAAACGAATACTGCCAACACAGGAAGAAACTAAATTCAGATTTTATGAATGGTGCGAGGAAAGGATTATCGAGAACATTTCCGCGGTATCGCTCAGAGTTGTCAGTCATTCAAAAGACATTCAAGAGGTTACTGCGATTCGACGGCCGAAAAAATTGATTGTTTCCTCCCGCTACTTTTTCCTATGGCGAGGACAAAAGGCTCACAATAGAAACAATATCTGTCACAAAAATATATAGAGATCGAAGAAGATATTTACCTAGAGCGGGGATGGGAGAGGCTGTCCTCTTCTTTCTTCGGCGCCATCCTGGTCCTGGTCCGTCCTGGTCCTGGTCCCGGTCCTGGTACTCTTCTCATCCCGCGAAGATCCCGCGAAGATCCAGCGTAGCCCCTGAATATTAGAATTCCAGCATTGAATCGCGATAATTAAAGTTTTAGAGACGATGTACCTTCTGTGGTCAAGTATTCTTTTCATCGAATCGACTCATATGAATTGAGATATTTACCTAGAGCGGGGATGGGAGAGGCTGTCCTCTTCTTTCTTCGGCGCCATCCCGGTCCTGGTCCTGATCCGTCCTGGTCCGTCCTGGTCCTGGTCCCGGTCCTGGTCCTCTTCTCATCCCGCGAAGATCCCGCGAAGATCCAGCGTAGCCCCTGAATATTAGAATTCCATATTATTTCAGTGGGTGATACTATGGAAACTGATGGGTAAAGTAAGCATTTGTATGTTTTATCTGAATTTTTGCACCTTTCCTATGATTTTTTCGTTTCTGCAACTAAATTGAGAGGTCTCAATCCGTTATAATACATCGGCGTATATTGGGAATGATGCATTTTTGAATTTATATTATAGATGATAATTGTATGGCATTGCTTCCAAATATCTGTTAATGCAAAACTGAATGTATTTTTTCTTTTCAAATTTCTCATTATAATTTTGCCTTCTAATTCCAGCATCATTTCAGAGTCTAATTCTTTCGGAACGCAACGGTTCAGGGAGAATTTAAAAGTTGCTTTGCAATTAATGCAACACATTACTTCCGACACGTTCCACGTTGATAACGAAATTCCCGTTCTCCGTGGCCTTTAAAACGATAATGTCGAAGCTTCTAATGGGGACTTCGTATCATTCCAAAATATCTGCATTCGTTAAATTGAACGTATCCTTTATTTTGAATACTTGAAATTGCCAATTTATGGTGATTTGCAATCGAAATATTACTAAGTACTACTAACTCCATTATCTAACGCAATGGATTGAGACTGAATGATGGTTTTGAGAAATTGACATCATTTTTCCATGCATCATAAGTTGCCTGGTCGAATTTGGAGAGAGAGAATAATACTTCATGTTTATGAATAAAATTTTCGTTTTCATCGGTATTTGAAATCCTCAATCACAATTTTCGTGCATAAGGATTCAGCCCTCTTAAATAAGCTAAATCACGTACACGACTTAAAATTTCACCAGTGAATAAATTAGAGGAAAAAGCGCTTTTACGAGAAGAAACAATCCGTAATGTACGTTTGAAGCAACAATATCTTAACATACGTTTAACAGAAATGCAACTGGTTAAACTCGAAGAGAATTCGAACACGAGACCTAATACGCCAATCAGATACGTCAGGCAGCACCACACGTAACTCTTACTTGGTATTCAGTTCCATTTACAACATTTTTAAACAAACTCAGAATTGGATTTCAAGAGAATATTGTCAATTTATAATAAGGCTAGCACAGCCTCGGAAAATACATTTAATTAAGTCCGTCCTTAATGAAAAACAACTGTTTTATCCTGATTACGTCTTATTCGAACAGAATACGCCAAATAAATAAGGAGGAAGTACTAATATTTGGGAAAAGTTTTCTCCAGCCATTAAAATTTTTATCCTTTGGCGCCTGTTGTCTTTTTCCTCCGACGAAGAATATGCTACAAAAACAAACAAATATCGTCAAATACGACACAATTCTTCCTACACAAGAAAACTAATCCCCTGAAATAATGATGAGGATTAAGGATTGCTGAAAGGAGGATACAACCGTCTAGGTAAACTATTCTACGCAGTTCAGCGCATATCTATGAGAATTCAAACCGTCCTACCGCATCACGTTGGGTTGCTTCCATCGAATGAAAGCCTTTTTTGCAGAACAAATCCTTATTATAGTTCTCAGCCAGAGAATCATTTTTGCACTCATGATCAGGATGAAAATCGAATCGAAAACATTCTGATTTGAAGATGAAATACAAGAATTAAACGTATATAAAAATCAACGTTTTTATCAGACTACAGTTAAAATGATGAAGTATCTGGGATTTTCTATAAATTTGGATTCATTCCCATCAAAAAGGAAATACAAGACTCTCATGTGCTTGGTCATATAAACCATAATTCAAAACATAAGTCATAAGCAAATCGAGCGCAATAACACCTAACGCAATAAAGCTTCGTGGTGAGGAATGAGCTTTGAATTAACCAGAGCGCGCTAGGGTAAGGGAGGGTCTTGAGGGGCTCTATAATGAAAAATATACCTGTCGCCTGCAATGCTTTGAAAGTACTCAATACTTGGCTACAGTTTTCCACCGCGAAGTATCGAAAAATTAATGCCTCCTACGAGGTTTCCCCCAGCGCAAAGGAAAACGAATGACACGGTGACACAGGTCACTCTGTTACAACATGTAAATCAAGTCGAATATAATTTCGGAAAATAATTTCTCCTAAGGGGTAGATTTTCTCCTGCTGAATTTTAATTTTGGAAACGGTAATTTCTTGCATATTTACTTTTCAATCAGAACGGCCAAACATCTCGTCACTAGGTCACGATTAATGAATGTAAATTTCTGATAAAATAGAATTTCCTTCGTATGATGGAGACAATTGGGAAAAAAATTATTGCATCGAACCTTTGTCAGCATATCAGTATTTTTCTGACGGCTGCTCCATTTCCAGTGGCTGAATGAAAACACCGCGTGTGATATAAACTGGTATTCCGAAATTCGTTTACAGTAACTGCATACTCATAATTGAAGTGAACCTTCGAAGTTTTACAATTGCATTAATATCCCGCGAGCAGCCGTAAGCCATGTGGTACGGGGTGTGTAAATACCTAAATAATTGCCATGATGGCGAACCTTACACTGAACGGAAAGAGAATACATCGTTAGTTTTAAGGCATCCCTTCTCGCTATAATATCGCAGAGATTCTTACCGTCAGGGTGCGAAATACGCTTTCGCAAAATTACTGCAATATCGACGTAAGTTATTCACATTCCGAACACAAAACATCGCCTTTTATAGCCATTATTCCACGATCAAACCGAATGGTTAGAGGTCACACCATTGTGAAATAAACTTCATAACTCTCAGCGCATGAAATAGAGAAATAGGATTCATAATATATATCATCTCTGGTCCATTAACATAGTTGTCATCGGAGTCACGAAAATACCGAAACGAATACTCTCAAGTCAGGAAGAATCTAAATTCAGGATATATGAATGGTTGCGAAAAAGAATTATCGAGAACATTTTCGCGGTAGTCGCGGTATCGCTCAGTTTTGTCAGTCAGTCAAAAGACTTTCAAAGGGTTACTGCGATTCGACGCCCGAAAAAAATTGATTACGTTTCCTCCCGCTTCTTTTTCCTATGGCGAGGACATAAGGCTGACAATAGAAACAATATCTGTCAAAATAAGATATGGATTAAAGAAGATATTTACCTAGAGCGGGGATGGGAGAGGCTGTCCTCTTCTTTCTTCGGCGCCATCCTGGTCCTGGTCCGTCCTGGTCCTGGTCCGTCCTGGTCCTGGTCCGTCCTGGTCCTGGTCCCGGTCCTGGTCCCGGTCCTGGTCCTCTTCTCATCCCGCGAAGATCCCGCGAAGATTCAGCGTAGCCCCTGAATATTAGAATTCCATATTATTTCAGTGGGTGATACTATGGAAACTGATGGGTAAAGAAAGCATTTGTACGTTTTATCTGAATTTTTGCACCTTTCCTCTGATTTTTTTCATTTCTGCAACTGAATTGAAAGATCTCAATCCGTTATAATACATTGGGGTATATTGGGAATGATGCATTTTTGAATTTATTTTATAGATGATAATTGTATAGCATTGCTTCTAAATATCTGTAAATGCAAAAGTTAATGTAATGTTTTTTTTCAAATTCCTATTCTAATTTTACCTTCAAATTTCTCATTTTTTACAGATTACTTTCAAATTTCTCATTTGCTCCCAATTGTATATTTTTCTATATTATTATAAAGTGAATTCAAATAATTCTGAAATCACCTGTCTCTTTTCCTATTCTCAATTCAGGAAAATCTTTCTATTTATTCATACCTCCTTTCCCTAGAAGATAATTCTTAAGTCAACCTTGCTCCTCAGTTTTTTTTCAATCTTTCTTCATTAATTGTATTCATTTTCTTTCCAGCTTCATTCCGAAACTTCTTTATTTTCCATGTTTCTCTCTATTTGTTTAACACATAATATTTTTATAAGATTGAATCCTATATACTTTCTTCATATTTAAATTGAGGATAACTATACCCAATAGCTTTTTCTTTCCCCAAATGTCAATATTTGGAATGATATTTTTTATGAATTTTGAGCCTTGAAGTTTAGTCTTAGTTATGTGTACATACCTGGTTACCCATATCCACTCCAGGTATCCATGTTGGCTAATTCCTAACCTTTGGATTTATAGAGCTCTGCTTGTATTCTTCGCTCCTTTCTGCATGCCGAACCTTTGGTCATTATCAATTCTTCATTTCTAAAAAAATCATGAAATAACATGAAAGTGTTTTCCCTCACTGCATGGAAAATAGAATTAAATTTTCCATATCTTTATATATGTGTGTTAAATTATAAGTTTAAATAAATGAAAGAACATATTATTAATCAAATTCCATTAATTGCATCTGAAATATTTCATATTCAACTGTAGATAACTAATAGAAGATTCTTTTATAATTAATATTTATTGTTAAAATATGGAACTCTCCATTGACATGCTTATCTGAGAGATGTTTGAAAATCTAATGTTCCTTTAGAAGAATAGAGATATAAAAATATATAATGTAATTGTGTACTTTAACACGTGATTTATGAACATAGAACCGATATGAGCTATTATACTTCACACACCAACTGCAAAAAAACTCAGTAGGTATATAGATAGTATTTAAAATGTTAGCAACTGTAATGCTATAATAATAAACAATAGTTTTGACAATTGTCATGATGAGACAGATAAATCTTAACAATCTAGAAAAACTAAAATCCTAGGTTCATTCTTTAGAAGTGAGCAAGAACAGATGAAGAGTTGCAATATTACATATGGATATAATAGATATAAATATAAATTATTAAAACATTATAGAAGTAAAGCATTCTCTTATCTTTCTCTCATGATGAGACTTGAAATTTATAGTACTCAAGGCATGTCTGCTCTAACAGTTTTACCTTATAGGGTGAAACTAACCTTTGGAAGAATTGATTCCACATTTCCATGTCATCTCTCACTTCTTGGTAGAGACACCCTTTGCTTCATTCTTTTGTCTAAATGAAGATAAAATCAAGGAAATTCTTAATAAATTTTGTGAAAATTAAATTTCAGTTGAAAACATAAACATATAAGCACATCATATTCAGTTTTATGATACAAAAAACAAACAAAATTAAATATAATATATGAACTAGAGATATAATACCCTATCTAAACCCTAACCTAAAAATAACCCTTGGCTCATTCTATTCCCTAAACGAAATTCATTTCCTAACATCTCCCTTTCCCCATATGGTACCCAATCATCTTACTTAATAATCAATAGATACTTGCTAAATATACATATTCACATACATACACTAAACACACATAAAGAAATGCAATTTCAATGCAGGTAAATACATAGAAACAGAATATACAGATAAAACCAAGGTATAATCATAAAAATGCAAAGGCATGCAGAGAATGATTCTGTCCCAAAGGACCAAAATCACATTTTTAACAAAAGAGCAATATCATGAAAGATCAGTAGGGAAATAAATTCAAGATATAATCAGAAAAATGCAAAGACATTCAAAGGATAATTCTGTCCCAAGGGACCAAAATCACATTTTAAACATAATGAATAATGTTTAGAAAGATCAAAGTTTTCACTCCTGAAAAAAAAAGTTAGAGCATTAGACAGGAAAAATGTTCTAAATGCTTCAATTGTAAAATGATAACTTAAAAAGTTTTCTAATGTATTTAAAAATTTATTATTTTGGAAGCATTCCTCAAAGGTGTCTTTTTTATTGCTAGGTTCAACACACTGATTTAATATCACTTTTGACTCAAGGAGAATTTTTGAAATCTAAGATAAATTTGTAGAGCATATATTCATAATTGAAAAGACACTCGATTAAAATTATTAGTTTTTGATATGTAGAGTTAATATTCGATCATGTTCCTTGGCAACTCTTGGAATGATTCTCTGAATCAGCTCCTAGAAAGGAAGAAGGAATATATTTTATTAGGATATATTTTCACATGTAGGATAGTCAAATCATGTTTTCAATATGCATGTTAAAATAGTTCACCTTCATTTATAAATTTTTTAGTTTCCAATTTGTTTTCCAGATCCTCTCTGCCCAAACACTCAGGAATTCATATATATCTTCTCATTTTCAGTGTTCAGAGTTATTCCTGTGAAGTAAATACATTCTTCATTAGCAGTACACTTCATTCACCAGAGTCAGACTTGAATTTTGAATATATATAGCTATTTTCAACTTCTTAGTAATCTTTGGATGCAACCCAAATCTCATTTTGATAGTAACTTTTCACTCTGAAAAAAACAATGGTTTATTGAAGCTGTAGCTTACTTTGCCTTTCGTAAGTGAAGCAATATCATCTCAAAAGAATATTTCTTGAAAAATAATCTGCATAAGTTATGATGAACAAATTTCTATTAAGGTTTCCGATAAAATAAACTTTTGTGTGTTGACTTGGTGATGAAATTATTGTTAAAGAACAGTCAAATGATAATAAATACTCGATGGGGTTAAATACTGAGTGAATATCTAATTAAAAAACCTCATTTGTCCTAAGAAAAGTGTTAGACAGTAATGTTAATGAGGGAACACACCTCTATACTTACCTCTTTTAAACCTGCCATTGAATTCTTCAAATTCTATGCATTCTGGACAGTTGATCAGACTAGTTCATTCCTCATTTTTCATTGGATGGAAAATGAAAGGAATCAAATCAGTAAAATAAGTTTTAGCAGTTAAATCTTGAATTCACTCTTACTTTCAGGTATAGAAAATTATAAATTTATATAGAAATTTTTCATCAATTGATAAAAATTAAATTTGCAAACATAGATAACAATGACTTTCCTCTAATATAATTAGACAGTTATATATAATTAGACTTGATATAGTTAAACAGATACCTCATGTTGTTAATTTGAGAAAACTTTTCTTCTAAGATATACTGATTTGACTTGAATAAATATTTTTAGAAACAATAAACTATCTCTCACATTAGTAGGATTCACAATTTAGTAAATAATACATTGTCCTTCCAATTAACACTATCATTTTCCTTATTATTCATCACCATTGTCTATTTTTATGTATGAATTACTGCAACCCTAATAATAAAAGGCATTAAAAATTAAAATGAGAGCAATCCATTGGAATCTCTGATAACATTGACAAAAAGAGCAGGAAATCAACCGAATTATAGCAGGAGAATAGTGGAGAAAGAAGAATTTTATCATGAGCCTGTCACTGCCTAGAAAACCAAATCGAATAGGGAAGGAAAATAAGGGAGTGAGTTAGTAAAAAAAGAATTCCTCAAAAGATAAGACAACACATCTAGTAAATAATTTACAGACATATTAGGCAATATGACAAATTGTGACTATTAGAGAAAGTTGCAAATTGAGTGACAGAAATATAATGCTAATATTTGAAAAGAATCAGATTTCTCATCATCATGACATTTTCAATTCGAACTATTATCATGTTAATCAATTATAGAATTCATTCAGAATACTACTGAAATCATATAAAGAATTTTCATAAAGATATTATACTTTGTAACTTGACAAAGATTAGGGATCTTTGATTAAACTGTAACATTATAGTCAACCTAAACTTTTATGAGGTTCAAGAGCATTTGTAAAGATAATTTAGAAAGATATACTGATTTATTAATAACAACGCTTTAAGCAAACTTGAGATTCCTATTAGATATCTATTGATGTAGTCCAATCTCCAAACAATCCCTTGATCAATCGTGCATACAACCCAAGTTGCTTGGTAGAGTACTTTGTGTTCAGCAATAAAATAGTGTCTAACTATGATGCATTGGATGTTTTGCATTTGAGAATGGATTGGCAGAATTTAACTCACTGCAGTACGGTCAATATGCATCGTACAATAAATGTTTTGTAACTCATAGTATATCAATACATAATCTTAATATATATGAATAAGTATATTATATATATTTTCTAAAAATCTACTTTCACTGACCAATGCATTTCTCCCTGCTTTTCATTTCTTCTAGTTCTAAAGCTAAAATTGCATGCCTGAGATAAAAAGATACACGCAAAGATTTTAAAATGTTTCTGAATTTCATGTTTTCATAGTTCTTCAGGAAATTAATTATGTTTGGAAATTCAATTTCATCAATCTTTCCTTTGTTTTGTTATGAAATTCACATTTGACTCTATTATCGTTAATAATTCAGATAGGGAAATTATGCAAAAGTAAAATCCTACCATGACTAGCATCCTTCCAATCATTGTATGCACTACTGGTTGAGTAGAACTGCTATCACTTCTATTGCAAAACCTTATATACAATAAACCATAAAATTCATTTTTAATTTCCTGCTATTTAAAATATTATCCTAACAGAATAAGGATTCAACCAGTTCTTCCAGTTGCCATAGACCAGTTCTTATAATTTCCTTGAATTTCCCAAACCCATTCCTAATTCTATAACATATGATAATTGAAATACAGCTCCTACATGCTAACTCCTTAAAAAAGAATATATTTCCAATGTTGGATCATGAAAAAATCATTCTCAACACATTTTCCTCTTTTTTGTAAAGAAATCTGCTTAAGAGCCTATTGCTAAATCTTTTCAATGCCACTACTGCCTGCTATCATAATCACTGCTGTTTATATATTTAGATATCCATAGCCAGTAGTTCATTTGAGAAACGCATTGAACTAAGTCAAAAATAATATAATGTATTTCCCTATAACATAGAAGTATGAAATAATAGGGTTGACAAGAGGGCCTTAATAGATTGCTACTTTTACAGAATTTTTAGTCCAACTCTGCATGATTCAAAAAAACTTTGTGACCACAGTTATCAACTACATAAAAACCAGTCATATGACAAATTAATTTTGTGAAGCTATCGACAAATTGCAGGAACAAACTTATTACCAAGTGGAAGTGTTTCTTAATCAACCAGATTTTCATTATCACAAACATAGCTTTTATTACCACAATGAAGGAGGTAAGGAAGTGGGAGGTTGGAAATAATTAAGAAAAATTTTTAACAGAATTGAGTTGAACAATATAAGCTTATAATAATTACTAACAATTATTTTTATGATTTTCCCTATATTTCTGACCTACATTTTTATTTTGGCTGGTATTTATAAATGTTCCTGGTATGAATTATTTTTCTACACAATTATCATAAACTTAAAATTCAATGTGTTTATAGTTCTCTCATTATAGATGTGAAAAATTGATTCACTTTGTGCTCATATTCTATGTAGTATTCTATAATTAAATGTAGAACCCCCAATGGAATCAAAGATAAGAAGATGATGATGGTGAAGCTGTTTTTATTTTATTAATCAACTAATTTTGTCCTCAAACTGGAAAAATATAAAATTTCATGAATTTAATTTTGTATTTATGACTAGCAAATGTATGTTCCAAATACTTTATTTACTTGAGATTTTATTGGAAATTTCTGCGATAATCATCAAACCTACTCATAACTTATGTCTTATTAACATTATAAATTAGAAATGGATTACCTTATTTACTCAAAAATAACCCCTGCCCCCTGTTGTTTTGGCCTCACAAATAAAAGAAAAAACTAGTACTCGAATATATGCACCTCTTCTGAAGTACAAAAGAGCTTGGGATGAGCTGCGTAGCAACTTCGAGCATCGAATCCTTTCTACATATACCTAATATCCTGCACATTACGCTCATCAGCAGAAGGGATGCAAACATTTTTGTGCATGCTTACATAAGTTAGATAAAGTTCCATCATATAGTACTGGAAAGGTCAACTTTTTAGTCTTAGTCTTAACAAGAATATCCTATTATATTTCTTTCTTTTACATATCTTTCTCTCCTATTACAGAATTCCATTATTCAGCACCATATTATTACTTATATTCCTTAGAGAGGAACAGATAGTCATATAAAACATCTATATCATTTCTTAAAAACCAACTATTAATTATAATGCTTATCTAGTGAAGAGATATCCCATTTTCTCCTCGTGATTTCATAGGGCACTTAAATTGCTGAATGTCTAATACATGTTATGCCTTCAAATGTGATACAATTGAGTTATAAAAGACTGCATCCTATGACTGTCAATGCAAAGGCCAGGTAGGCAAATTGTGAAATTTTATAATTGGTAAATTTTTCACTCCAAATTCATTGGAAAATTTATGAACTCTGAGTGAAAGGACAAAATTAAAACCAGAGGAAATAATGATATGCTAAATAGCCTCATTGGCTTATAATTCTTCGGCAGAAATTTAAATGTTAGAAAGTTTAACCAAAATATGGGAAAGCTCTATCAAGATCAAGAAGTTTAGATGAGTAATTGACTTAAAATGAATTAGGAAAACTCTGAGCACTTTTCAAGCTAACTTTTGTCAAGAAAAATCTTAATCAAGATCATAAGATCAGCATTTTATTCTGAGAATGTTTTCATATATATTCAAAAATTAGAAGAAATTCATTTTTAATCTGAATAATAAACTTTATATTCTTGACATCAGACAAAAAGCTGGCATTTTTCCATCTATACATAACTGAATAAAAACCAAAGCAAGGATATGTATGTTTCATTTTGCATTTAAAGATATTATTTCAAACTAAACTGTCCACAGAGTTCTTAGGAATAAATGGCTAGACATAAAATGGATTTTCATTTTTGCTTAAGACCAAGACTACTTTGCCATAAGAATTATGTAAAATGATATTAATATTTTCTAACTAAATGTAAAAGCTATTCTACCATGCATCTACTTTTCTACTCATACTACTACATATACAATAATAATGTATAGCTAACATGAAGAAACACAATAAAAGCATGCAAACAAATCATACTTGACATTCAACAAACATGCAAATAAAATAAGAAAAAATTACCAAGGAAACCCAATACATGCACTGACAAAAATGAAAATCCATTTAAATAAAATTAACAGCCAATCACTGTAAAACACCTTATAAATCATAATTCTTGCTTTGATTAACTCAGTGAAAATAAATTTCCTGCATGAAAAGCTACCAATTTCTCAGAGATAAGGTAAATGTGCATATATTACCTCTTTCAAAGTTTGATAGATATAGGCTTGCTCCTCCAATGCTTTAAAAAATCTATTTTCTCAATCAGTAATCCAATGATAAAATTATCAAATAAATGAAGAAGCCATCAGCTATAAGATTTGCTCAATGAAAAATGTGATAATAAATGAAAAGATGTCTACGTTGGAAAACGTGAATGTGTTTAAGAAGTGATTCTTATCTTTAAAAAATCTCACCTACAGTACAAGGATTCATTCTGTTGTGATTCTTCTAAGTCTTGTGCTTGAAAGTGAAAGATTCATCTAAGCTATCATAGTGTCTCTTATCTCCAATAATAATGTAATCAATGAAAAATCAATTAATAGAATCACTTTCATTATTGTTATGGTATAAACACTCCTTTTTCTGTAAAATGCTTTGAAATTCTTCAATAGAAAAGCAGATAATAATTTGAATCTTTGATTTGAAAAATAATTTGCACAGTTGGCATTTACAACTGTGCCATCCTGCTTTCTAACAAATTATAACTGGAAATCAAAATAACAGGACTTAAATTTTAATCATGGAACTGTGAACTAATTAAGACTTACAGTAATTTCTGATAAAGCTTCTGACATAGCAGAGGTCAAATTTATGCACTGAGGATCAATAATGCAAAATTTAAATATGTTTTGGAAAAATATATATAAGAATCCAGCCCCTTTTACCCACTACTTTTACATTTTAAGTTTTTATTATTTATGTTTCAAGGGAAAGATAACCGTAAAGATCGACAATAAGAATACGAGGATGGGAGGAAACCAAGAGATTTACCTCTATTACAACTTCTCCAGTTCGTTCGATTATTGTTCTTAAGTTAAGGTTCTCGAGTTTTAGGCGAACGTAAATAGCCCAAACAAAAACTGAAATACAGAATACGGATCTACCCGTTGATTCCTATTGGGAAGTAAAATTTGATAAATGCAATTCTGAGATTTACTGGGTGTCACAGAAACAAAAGATTGCCAGCCAAAATAAAAAATTAGATGCCAAATCACTTTATTATTTACTCTAATCTAATCTAAATGATACGCGGTATTAGCCAATCAGGGAAATAGACTCGTGGTTCATAACACGCCGAAAGGCGTAGTATGCCTATCTAAACTTTATTTTTTCAACTTAAGGCACACTTGGTAGCTTTACTATATTGACTTAACGAAGACAAAATCGAGCTGATTAAGAAACTTTCCGATAATGGTCGTATATTATTACCTGCGAATCGACGCTGAAAATTTTTCGTTACTGCAAATTGGAAAACTTCCCAAAATTGACTCCTTTCCATTTAGTCTGTCATTTATTCATACCAGTACTTTTAAAGGATTCTGAATTCCCCGTGTATTCTTATGAGTATTCACATCCGATTTTATTGTGCTAAAGTAAAGGAGTCTGAAGCCGATCAAAATGAACGTTACGTTCATTTATTACGGAAGATTTTTAGAGCCGTCTTGAGTTGAACCAAGCAACTTTTTTATAGATTAATATCGATATGTGTTAGGTCGTTGGCCCTATGATGTATCCTTACATTTCTTAATTCCATCTCGTAGGGAAAGTGCGTGAAACACATGTTCAAAATTTTTTCCATAAATTTCATTTGAGTACTACTGACATCGGATGAATAAAAATATATGCGACAGTAGTTATTGAATAAGATGCAGCTAAACTGTCCGTAATCCACGGGGACATAAAAACTTAAAAATACCTTGCTAATTGTGACTGAATAGTTTCTCTAGAAAAGTCGATGTTACCAATGAGACACAGATGTAAATAACATTTAGATCCTTCGTTACCTTGAAATCACGTTCGCTTATGAATGTATGCACGGAAAATGCATTCAAACTGAGATTTAATAACAAAGGTACAGAAGCTGACCAAACTAAGACAAAGAAAAATACCTAGTTGTTACATTCATTAGTTTTCCCTTCAAAGAGGATAATTGAGACGCCATAGGTAATAGGAATCGTATGCAAAGATTAACCCGTAGAATTCTGTGGGAAGCAAAAGAAACAGTATTTTTCCCTGATTCGACTTATTTTAGAACATTTTTCTGCGATTCCGGATCCTCACGAGGTGAAATGTGGAGATGGTTCAATGTACAGCAGCTAGGTTTATTAAAGAATTTTTCAGATTTGACAGCAGTGTCCCTTTCGTGGGACATCAATGCTTCAGCGTCCCCTGGTAAACGCACTTGGCGGATTGTAATGACTGCATGTTAATGGAAATGAAAAATTTGATGGAAAATTAATTAGTTGTCCCTCTAATAAGGCCCTCTTACCAGTCCCGTTGAAAAATCCTTTGATTGGCTATGCATCAAGTAAAAATTGATTTTATTGTAGAGTGAAAAATGGCAAAAATCAAGCAACTATGGAAGGCTCTCTACGTGAGTAACGCAACTCATCAAAAATATGATGAAAGCGCAACCGACATTACAGAATCCGGTTATGACACTATCCCGCGTAACATGCGGTTTTCGTTTGGTCCCCTGAAAAGCTCTTTCTTTACTTAGTTTCTTCTGTCGATCAGTATAGACTACAGAGAGTCATCATCAGGTACATACGTGGGAAAAATGAGATGAAAAAATAATTTTTTTCTTTCGACTATTCCCTTGAAACCATTGAAAGAAATTGAGGTTTTATTGTTAATGAAAAGGAAGTTTGGAATTCCTTGAATAGACAACTCGTAACTGGAAGCCATAGCCGCAGCAAGCGGCTTTATCTAAGGCTCTAAACTCAAGCTACTATTAAATAGGACGTTGGGTCTTCCAAAATATGCTCCGCGAAACAGTGGTGATCCATAGAAATGTAGTAGGTTTTCATAAAATCTGAAATCGTTTTGTTCATTGCAACGGCTACGAATTTTAAATATTATTATCGTTTTACCTAACTTCCCCTGTGATTAGCTACCCTATAAAATAAACTAGGTGTTCCGTTAAAGGATCAGAATTACAAACTTCCATAGCAGGAAAACTTAATGAAACACCAAACTACGAGAAACGACTTCCTCAAGGCATTTTTCGCAAACATGTATCCAAGCATCATAGCAGGTTATATTAAAATTGGGCATAGGAACGGAACCAGTCAAGTCTATTGGAAGGGAATCAACACTCTATTCACATTGAAGCATACCACCAAGTCTAGTAACCGTACCGTATGTTTTCAAGCGATAAAAACTAAAATAAATCTCAGAGCTATATGCACAAGTGATTTTTTTCAACTAAGTTCCACTATACTTTGAGTATTCTCTTAACTGTATATTATGAGCGGATTATCGCCCTGTCCTTTTTCCCTTTCTCTTCACTCAACCCTCCAATTCCCCCTCACTATTTATTCCCTTGTTTTCGCATTTTTTTCTGCTAAACTTACTCCGGTCGTATTTCTTGTGCTACGCAAAAAGTAATTATGCCAAGCGTGTCTTCTTTATCTCGCATAGATAAGCCTGCCTCTACAATTCGTATTTTGGAAGAATTTCAGTTCAATTACCTTATATAATTAATTCCTCACCATAGGCTTATCGTCTTTATCGACAATGAACACGATTGCATTCTGATTTAGGAACATCACATAGAGAGATGTTATGTCGGTTTTGTGTAATAGAATTGCAAATCATCAGATTATAAAAATCACACAACTAATATATAATTTAAATCTAGGCAGACTTCTAAATTTGATTGAATGAGTTAAAAATTAATGAATGAGACACGATAATTTTAAAAATGAAAAATGATTCTATAAAAAATGATATATTTTAAGGAATGGCAGTCGCCGTGTGCTAATTGGCTGAGTTTAATACAATAATAAAACACCGAATTTATCTGTTCTACTCTAGTTCACATACACACGATTGACCAAGGATTACGAAGAGTCAGAGATTTATAAAAAAACACGAGTTATAATTACATCCGTTTAATCAGAACTAGATAAAATATTCTAGGATATCAGATTGATATGGTTATTATCAATATTGATAGATTCTTATCAATAAAAAAACTGTTCTTGAACCACATATGAATGGTATGATGTTTAATCTTAACTACCCTCCTTTTTCTCAATCAGATAGATTCTAACTTTTTAAAACGTCCTTTATTATTAAACGATTAAAAGACATGCCTCTACTTTTGAGGTAACTATTACAATCAACTTATTGTAAGGAAACTTTTGTCACTTCAGTTTTTAGGTTGACTTACTATAATTGAAAATTTTCTTGTGTCAATATCACCATGACATTAGACTGAATACAGAATATTACAAAGGACGTTAGTTGATACAGTAGATATTTCCTCATGAATTCAAGCCAACAAATTTAAGGCTTCTCGGAAACCACAAAGACAATCATATCTACAAGTTACGCGAAATAGATATTTGGTTACCATGTTTTATTTGACCATGATTATGTTGACTTCGATGGTGAATATAGAAGTTAAAATGTTTGTAATGTTTATTTCTAACTCAGTCTAATAAAAAATAATACAGGCGAACACCGAGGAACATTAAAGTGTGTTTCAAATACTGAGATAGTAGAAGGAAAAACAGAAGAGTGATACTTCTACGAGGAATACGAAGAATCCATTAGGTTAAACTCATCGAACCTATAACGGGAAAAAGATTGAATGAATTGCTCTCATTTAAATCTTCTAGTTAGTTTCAAAACTTAGATCGAGAAGTGAAATAAGAGTGAAAATAAAAGAATAAGTTAATTAACTACTAATAATAAGAGAGGCAACTAAGTACGTGGTGACGTTACCACTCTCTGTGCTATAAAGTAACACCATTGGAATGCAATTGTTAATATCAATATTTGTCTCTGAAAAGTATATGAAAACGAGGAAAAGCTTTCTCTCATGAGGAGAAATTAGATCGACTGACGCATAGATAAAAATTTGAAGTACATCTAGACCTATGCGTGCATTCATTGCAATGCTTTCCGCGGAAAAATATCGGCTTTCAATACCAAAGTGAATGTGGAACTTATGAAATCATTCACGACGAAACGATTAAGTGATGATTAACATTTAGGAAATTCTTACTTAACAAAGACTGTACTGAAAATTACGTACCCAACTTCTGGGAAAGACACCACCGACATCCTTCTGAAAATCCACCGTACGTCCGTTCGCCTCCAGGATATTAGAAAATTATCCAAACTTGCCGGCGAATTACACAGTGAATACAGTTAAAGCTTTTCCCGCCGTTCACAGGCGAAGTTAACATATACCAGGACACTATAAATGAAAAAAGGCGTTCTGAACTCCGAAAGTTATTTAGAATAATCAATTTGGAAGTTACCGTAAGCCAACCGTAGAATTAAGGAAAGATAAATATGGTTAAACTAGATCTTCAAGTTCAAAGGTTCTTACTTTGCCTAGATATCCAACGCTGAGAGTCGCCGGGAGAGACAAGGTCCTCACACTTCCGAAGCACAAACTGAAATGAGTCAGTCGCGGGAAAGTATCTAATGGCGCCAAAACACCGTTTGGCGCCAAATTGGCCCGCAACATTCCGTTGCAGCGTGTTTAGGAAGGAAAAAGGCGGGGTTAAGATTTCTGGAATTTTCTAGAAATTCCTTCGAAGCGGTTACAGTGTTCCAATTCAAAGTGTGGATAAATGTGACTAGGAGTGTACAGATACAGTTCATAATTCACCTATGTATTGTTTATTGCGTATATGTATCCAATACATGGGATTTTAATCCGGAATTCTGAAATATAGTCTGAAATATAGAAAAATTGTTTCAACAGAAATTTTCCAATTCTTTGATCGACGAATTTACTATTCTTACTTTATCAGTTGAAATATTAATCATGTTTCACTACTTATTTTTTCAATAATCTCCCAACTCATACTCTCCCACAAAGAAAATTATGAGGATTATTGGACAAACCTCTTGATATTTATCGTTGAAATCAATTTGAAATTCTTTCCAACTGGAATTATTTCACTAAAATGACAAATGGAAATATTCTTATGAGCTGTAAATTCTCAGTATAACGATATTTTTTCTCCAAAATGTTGTAGAAGATGTTACATTTCCTACAATATTTAATTTAAAGAAAGGTCTAACGAAGTGAATATTAGACGTAGTAAATACATGGAGAACCAATCAGTCCCGGCTCTTGAGGTCCATAATAGAACAGCTGTTTCCTACACATTGGACAATGGCGGTGGTCCCACACGAGAATTGGAAGCTTAAAGTAGAAAGTAACTTTACTGAAAAGTTTAGCTATGTCGTAGAGCTGTGGTTCATCATATCTTCTAACTCTTCCGTTGAACCAACTTCCTTAAGACGTCTCGATTAGTGCCTAGAACCATAGTAGTCTGTTTTGATATTAATAATAGAAAAGTGTTTGTTGTGAGATTAAAGAAGTCAGCTTGTTCCAACGATATACGGTACTGCAGTCAACCCTATTCGGCAGATAATCGCCCACGATGAATGCTGCCTGGCCAAGTCAAAAAGTAGTCACGCCGCGGTTTTTCCTTACTCAATGTTATTTTAACATCTTATATTGAGATTATAATGACCGACATGCATTGAATTATGGACACACATTAGAGGATGAAAATTCTATTGATATACGTTTTAATCCGTAACCAGGAAGTTCAATTCTTCGTTCGTTTGTTCACAAAGAGTTATTTTAAAGATTTATGCAAACGTGACGTCAGTAGATATTTTTGATTGCTAAATTAACAAAGCAGATGTGAACTAGACTGCATGAATATTAACCATATTATAAATGTAATGATACGAGTGAAATCTCCCGACAAATGAAACGAAGAAAGATTTAATTTTTGGAATAATATACTAACATTATTGCATACAACTGATGTTCTTGCAAATGCCCCGTCATAAATATCACGATATAATTAAATTCAAGATATCTGTCATTATCTGACATTAATGAGGTATTGTATTTACCAATTATAGCAGACGCCAGATTGGCGGAGTGGTTAGAGTGACTGGTTCAAATTTCCGAAGGTTAATCCAAAAGTTTGTCCTCAGTGGGACGGATCCTTAGTAGAGAAATTTTTTTTGTAAAATTTGAGTTTCAGGTTTTCTAAAGAGCTAATAATTTTCCACAGCTTGCTTCTTTTTTAGGTAGATGGATAGATTTTAGACGATGTTTCACATCGATGTTTAGTTTCACAAAGTAGATGCGAACGGATAGATTGATACATTTTAGACGGTTTAACAAAGCAGAAGTGAGCCTAATGGCATGAATATTAACCTTATGAATAATATAATAATACTAGTGAAATATCCCGCCGAATAAAGCGAAAAATGATTTAATCCTTGGAATATTATACGGACATTATCGCATACAACTATTGCTCTAGCAAATACATCATCATAAATATCAACGATATATTTAAATTTTTCTCTCACAATACCTGTTGTTTTATCTGGCATACAGTAGTCACGTAAAGGGAATTTTTTTCCTCTTAGTTCAATCGCCAGTTTGGCTGAGGGGATAGAGTGACAAAACCGTTTCTCTAATTGGTTCGATGTAAGAGCGTCATTTCATAACTACCATGCATTCCAAAAGGGGATAACGGAATCTCATTTTAGGACCATCCCCGTAAGATATTAAATGGAAACTTTGGAACCGGTCAGAATGGCGCTAATTTAAAGTAATATGCTATTCTCTCTCACGAAAGGATCCTGAGTTCGATGCCCGGCGGTCTTTTGCGCGATTTCTTGAAAATTGTTTTGAGGCCGTTCTCGGTGCGATAGAGCGATCAAAATAGCCCGTGATTGGAGATTAAGTGGTCTTCTATAGTACATACCAAAGGAAGAAATGTTACCTAATGACCGTGAGTTCGACGCAAGCTGGGTGCGAATTTCTCCCGTAAGGAGTGCATTGCTGTAATTTTTGACAATTTTTTATGCTTTTCCGATAAGCTGGGAAGATAATTCCCGGAATGTGAACGGAAGCGTTTGAAAACATCCCTTCACGCAGTTCACTATTTCTAATGGTCCTTAAGGCTTCACTCCATTCAGGAAAATTGTAAGATCAACATTGAAGGCACCAAACGTTTTGGGTATTCTAAAGGATATTGGGATCGGATTACAGAAGAGGCAATTGAGATCCGCCTCGCGAATAACAACTTCATTATGGATAATGGTTATTCGCTTAGCAGAGCGTGTAGACCAATCAGAGAGCAGCCAGCCTGGGCTGAGAGTGGGTATGTATACCGGCCGATTCGGATTTCACAGCACCTCAGTGCAGCCCTGAGGAAGATGATGTGTCATCGAAACGTTGGCGACAGCAATGTCACCAGAATTAACCTGGTTGGAAACCCGAGAAAGATTTTTACAAGCCATCCACCAGGGAAGTCTGAGATCACTAATGGTGATGATATTCCCATTTTTATACTTTCACCTCGAAAATTAAACAGATAATACTATCAAAATGAAAAGGAGTAAATAAATATCTTTTGGATGTAATACTAAAAATAATTTTATTTTTGAAGAATAGGTAAAAGATTATATACAAAATTGTGCTTCATAGTATAGAGTTCCATCAACTGAAGGCTTCAATGATTGGATTCATCTTTAATTATTTATTATACAACATAATTATCCTCTGTTTAAAAGCCAGTATACATTAAACTTAGATTGGAAATTATAATTAACTACATCTAATGAAAAAGAGAAAAAATAAACTATGCAAAATATCTTCCTGCAAAAATATGATCTTTCCAAGGAATTTCATTACAAAATATGGATTGTTTCCCAAGATTTTATTCAAAAATATTTAAAGATAGATCGATAAAAACTAGGCAAACAGATATGGATTTCTATTGGTCAATGCAATACTATAACATCACAGCACATCTTATTTAAAATGAAGTTCAAAGTTCATAGGCCATGGAAGATATTATTTGTTTTCTTTGATATAAGGGAAAATTGTTACATTTCCATAAACCGTAATAAGTAGAGAAGAATACTACTTGATTAATACATATAACACTAGTGATAGGGAGTGAATTACATGAATCATTCATCCAGTCTTTTGTATAGTTTCAAGTAATTTCTATATATTATAAAGAATCACCACACTTCTGTATTATTACTCCTGCTTACTAAGAGTAAGATACTACTCTTAGCTAAAAACATTTTTTCATTAAAATACCTCCAGTTGTTAATAGCTGATTACTTAAAACCAACACACCATGGCCAAGCATATACAAGAAATCTCATAAAATTAATGAAGAACAGGCATATGTAGCCTCATTCAAAAATAGCCTGCTCTTTCAAGAAATGAAATAAAATCTTTCCATGAAATAAAAAAACATTTCTAAGCAATTAAAATTTTCCACTTTCAAGATATAAGGAACTTTACAATTATTTAGAGCTATTCGATCAATGGATGCGTCCATGATGTTGTGGAACGTCATAATTATTGTTAATTAGAGATAAATCTGTACTTTTCCACATGGTTTTTGTGGAAAAGTACAAATCTATCTCTAATTAACTATATTTAGAGCTATGATGAAAATAATATAACTACAGCATCATCCATTGTCTAGTAATCACCTAAAATTTACCCTAGAGGTTATTTTCATTGACTATATACTGTAGCAATTTGCTTGTTATTCATAAAATGATCAAAATATTTCAGCTATTTTGAAAACATCCTTTATTCAACCAGTTACCTTGAGATTTTTAAAGTAATTGTGGTATTTTATATGGAGTTTATGATTAGTTAATGAAGATAATTTGTTCTGTGGAATTTGCTGCCTGAGCTGTATGTTAACATATATTTGATTAAGCATATATTTTTATGACAATTTTACTTTACAATGGAGGCCCAAATATTGACTAGGGCCTTGCAGCTTCTAATTTACTACATCAATAGCAATTAAATAATTATATAAATTAAAATTTTCTTTCTGTTAATCTAACGCCTAAAAGATCTCCAAAAACAGAGGTCACCATTGATCTTCTTCCATTTTATTCAATAAAATAAAAGATGTCTCTTTTTCCTGTGTTTACTCCATTAGGTTTTTACAATCCAAATATACATCTACACACAATATTTTTTTACTAAAGTGGTTATCATCCAATTTGCTCATAGTCACAACACCAACCAATCACCCACTTCAGATGGTACTACATGGCTACAAATTGTCTCTGGAAAATAAAGCTTAAGTCTCCTCTTGAGGAATCAACTTACTTAGTGCCTTATTTTATTCTCGGAACTTATTTACACATAAACTCATGTAACTGAAACTCGAATATTCTACATGGCGAACAAATTAATATTAAAGAACTCATAAAAATTCCTTAAAATAATTATGATCTGTTTGAATAATCTTTTCTATTATTGCAATTGAATTTTCTCCATCTTTTTCACTTTTTCAGGGACATTTCATAATTCAATTAAATGCTTCTGGAATTATTACATGATTTCATCTAAGGAAACTACCCATTTGATATATTAAATATAATACTACAACTTATAAATATTATCAATAGAATATTATACTGGAATTGTCAATAGAATAGAATACTGGCTAGAAAGTGGGAAACCTGGGTTTGAGTCCTATCCATGTTGCTATTTCTTTAGCTTTAAGGGGAATGCCTCCTCATGCAGAGTTATCCACCTTTTCCTTCTCTCTTAATACTACTATAATGTAAAACATAAAAAGTGAGGAATGCATAGTATTATAGGACTACATGCAATCTTTGACAGAATAGCTTAAAGACAAATAATGTATGAAAATTGACAATGCCAATTAACTTTGTTGAAGGACTTATACGGAGTGGTTCCATATGAATATCTTTATTAATAAGGACTATGTGAATGGGAAAAAAGCTTCTATAATGAAAAGTTATTGAAGAAACAGTTATAGAGATAAAAATAAATAAAGTAATATTTTGGACATGATCATAGCAAATGCTCAAAATATCCATCATGTATGTACATTTGTACAAGTAAGGACAGCCTTCGTTTGCTGTTGGCTGGGTGAGCAAATGCATTCATATAGCACCATAATTTGCCCAATAAAGGCAATCTTCGCTGGAGGTTATGTTCTGGAAATTCAGCAGAAGAAAAAACACACAATAGAAGCAAAATATTTGACAGTATATAAGAAAAATCTATATTTTTCCAAAATTATTGGTCACTCATTCCCTTGCATAAGAAGGTTCAACTCCACAGCTTAACCTTCTATAATGAATGCTATTTTTACTGCAGATATTCAGTACTACCTTTTCTAACTCCATTATAGCTACTTATGTATAATATTTAAAACCAAATCAAAGTGTCTTGCAGCTGTGATTGTTGTGAACCTCACCACCATGATGGTACCAATATCAATATATCAATATCATTCTGATTGCTTCTGAAATAGCAAGGGAGATACAAGAGATTGAACAAACTTGATTGTATTTTATCACAATAGATCATAACAAAACAGCAAGTTTAAGTAGACTGCTGAAATGTTTTTTGCGTGTGCACTGAAATTGGGGTGTCTCTTATATGCTGTCAAACATGGTAATTGAGGTAACGGAAAGGAAAGTTTCCAATTAAAGTGTAAATGGACCAAGATGAAATTTCCTTTACATTAGTGAGAGCTGAAAATAGGAAAGATGAAGGAAATCATTTAGAGCAAGATCTAATGAGATAAATTACCCAAAAAAGGTAAAATAAAATAAAATTTCACTGCATCAAAGAAATGAGTGATAGAGCTTCAGGGTATATTTAAGTTTATACTGTATAAATTGATACTATGAAACAAATATAAAACAGCATGCCAACACAGATTGATTAAAAATCAAAATAGATTATTGAAAATAAAAGTTTAGATTTTACCATATTGATGCTCATAGAGGGGTTGAAGAACTCTGCTACAGGCATTAAATAAGTTAAAGATGGAGCTTAGGTAAACCTAAGCACCAAGCTCAACCATGTTGTTATTTTTAAATCTGCTACCGTAAAGCAAATGTGACAGCAGAAAAACAACTCATGATTTCAAGAAACTACCCTACATATGAAAATCTACTGCACTCATTACAATTTGGCAGTCAGAGAGGTGAGCACTCATTAGGCCAATTATGATCAGGACAGCAACACATATTATTTGGATGGATTCGTTCAGTTTATACACTGTCTCTCAGTACAAATAGTTGAAGATGGATATCACCTGTGATGCATAGATTCCCAATGCTGCTCTTTTCCATCTTTCATAGTTTCATTATTTGATCACCACTTACTTACATATATTTTACCTCATTAGTTACCTTCATCCCCTGTACTGACATTAATTTTTTACTATCTTTCCATGAAGAAGCATTCAAATATTTTGTATTGGTTCAGTTTAATGAATCTTCCTTAGTGTGATTATCAAAATAAGTGAGTGTAACTCACAATCTTTGTCCACAAAAGAGTAAAATGCATTGATTTGAAACAAAAGCATGCTTGCAAATAATCCACTATAAATGAGGAAAACATGTAAAATATAAATCTGTGAAAGATTTAGAACGCCTGCCAGTACTCTCTGTATAGGAGTATGTTTATGTAACTCAATACAACTGTTGACCAGAATTACATCTATCTAAGTTTTCTAACACCCAAAATACATATAAAAAGAGGATCAAGATCTTGAGATCAGGGAAGCAAAGGGTTGTTCCTTAACAATTAGGGTGAATGCTTGTGAACACAAATTTTAGATATTTAGATCATCTGATATGACCATATTCCAATTGTTTCAAGGTAACCAGTACCTACAGAACAACTCATTTAACTACTCTTGTTCATAGGAACTTCTTGTTACAAACACTTTACTGCACATTCAGGTTATTCGATGACTCACATCTAGAAATCTGCTCTCCACCAAAAATTTGAAGTTTAAAAATCATACCACCAATAACCTGGTAATAAATGCTACTCAATAAGTTCCCAAATACATACATACATATAACAAGCCTTAGTTCAGTCAAATAAAACATCAGTGATAACTTGACTTCTCTAAATAACACAACAAAAAATAAATTAATCACACATCATATTTATTAAATACAAAACTTTATTAATTCCACAAAATAAATAAATAGTAAAAGAGGTGTATGAGTAGTTATCAACATGACTGGGAGAATAAGTTTGGAATGGTCCGTGGAATAGTGGGGAAAGGTAATTAAATATTTAGAACTCCTGCCTACAAATTGATGGACCTTGGTTTGAGTTCCAGTAATGTCAAAAAGAAACATGTTTCATTTGTTTCTTTTTGGGTTTCCAAAAACACGGCTATAGTTAAGTTGAATTTCCATTCCTTCATCCTCAATAAATACTAATTTCATAGAGGTTATGTATATACAATGTATGTACAATCAAATCCAGCAAGTGAACACCAATATTATTCATTTTAGGCTAATAATAATTTAGAAAAAGTCACATTACATAACAATATATAGAGGGTAAAATATACAACATATTCATCATATGTATTATTTAAACACTAGAAATGTCTCCAAAAGAACAACAGCTAGACAGTAAGCTAAATACAGTTTGATGCACTATTATCTACACATTGTATTGATTGTTCTGTAATCAAAAGAACACATATATTAGATTCCATTAGAGAATACTTTCTTCCAATAGTTAGTGAAAGAACGTAAAAAATAGAATAATTAAAATTAATGAAATAAGCAAAAGAAAATTATTTCTACTTAATAACTAACATGAGATGGAGAAAGTAATTTAAACACAATTAAGAAGAATGTATGTACCATGGAAGGAGAAGAGAGAGAGAAAAAAAAGAAAAAAAATGCCAATTGATTTTATAGAACAAAAAATGTTGCAGGGGATTTGGAGAGCAATGAAGAGAGCAGTAATTTAAAAGAGGAAATATTTCAGTTTATTAGCTACCCAGTTTAATGAGAAACTCTTGTGGGATTCAAAAGAGTTACATTCAACCCAATGATAATATAACATTCAATTACTAAGACTGCTTAAACCAATTATGAATCCACAGCATAAAACTGAAAGTAGTAGTAGTAGTAGCAGTAGTAATATTTGAAAAAGTGCTTTGACAGCTGAGGTCATTTCACCTGTGGGATCCCACCAGCCCCGACCACTTTCAAAAGAGTCTAACATGCTGCCCACATGGCTATCCAGGAGCTCAAATGATAAGAGTATATGTAACTAATTCAAATACTAATCTACTCACAGCTCCTAGGTTCTTCATCTTTTTCCTCTGTAAATAGCATTCTTATTTCTTCTTTCACAGATACAAACACATCATGGCATATGTCATGGAGAATATCTTCAACATATTCTTCTGTTATTTTGTCATATATCTCACAGTCTGAAAATTAAGCAAGGAATAGTACCCTATACTTGGAATAGATAAATTATTATGGTAGTAGAATCTATTTTAAGATTTAAGAAGGACTTACTTTTTATTGGCAAGTGGCCAAAGAGTTCACAGAGGGCTGGGTTGAAGGCATCAACCCTTTTGCACCCTAATTTTTGGCATGGCAAGGGATATCAGATTTATAATTAAAATCTCAAAAAATTTCAGTATCTAATAAAAATAATTTCATTCGTGATTACCGTGACTAGGTTTTCTTCCCCAAACATATACTCTAACAGTATAATATGCAGAAGATGTAGAGCCAAGCTCATTAGATTTCTCAAATGTCCAACCTCGTGTTATGAAAAGATTATGAGCAATATTCTTCCTTTGAAGATAATTAGCAAGCTTGTATACATTCCTGCAGGAAAATTATTGCAGAAAAGCATTGTCTATAGATTTATATTTTAGTAAATGGAAAATATTGGTTGAATTGATGAAAATAAAACAATTATTCAGTAATTACCTAACCAAACTATTGACATCTTCTTCCAATAGCTGGAAAACAAATCCTTCTGATGCAAAATCTAATAATACATAACATGGTCCACTCAGATGATGAACAGCCTACAAAAAGTATTATTTTGTCATCAGATAGATAAGATGTCAGTTGCACATAAAAAAAATAAGTCAATTTCTATGAGTACACTTATTTTATTTCCTCTGTTTAATTTTAAGCCTAATTTACATAAGTCATATTGTATTAAGTAAACTTAGGAGGTCATGACCCAAGTCACCTAAGTTATCATGACTATTATAGATTTCATATAATTAATTTAACCTGAAATACAAAATTGATTACCTACATTTTGTAAGAATTTAATTATTGTGACTTTTCCATTTTATTTATTTGTATTTTCATGTAATGCCAAGTAGAAGTTTTAAATTCTAAATATATGAAATTTATTTTAATTACTCACTATTTTTTCGAGAAGCATCCTTGAGTTTAAATAATAAGCATGATAGTGCTGGTGGTTAACAGATGCAAAAGCACATAAGCCATTGAATCCAATTCTCATGTCTCTGTAAAATAACATCTCTTACATAAAATCTTAAATAACATAACTTACATCATATACTTAAGGTACAGTCTGTTAGTACTAATGCAAAAGAAGCACGATTTATATCATTATATTATTGGTCAACTTAAATAAGCCCAGCCCAATTAACACTTTAATAATTTCCAGCCCAAGAGTCGCCGTGTTCTTAGCCTGATGTTGGTATATCTATACATACTTCAAATCTTCCTATGAAATTTACTAAATTTGAATTCAAAACTTACTTGGAACCGCTCAATAATAAAAATTTTACAGCAAACTTCAGACCATATTCATTCACTATTTGGGGAAGACAATCTTCTAAACGAGGCAAGAGAAGACAATTACAATATTCCAATGGGCTGGCATTTATTGCTATGTAATCACAACCGTGCTGATCCTCTTCGCATTTGAGTTGAAATAGTATTTCCTCTTTTTTTAGTAGAGTGAAATTGAACAGGCTAGGGTTAAATGGTTCGCCTATTTTCTGGATAACCTGAGGTTCACGTCGCTTCGTTGCCCTATCTTCGTTGAGCTGTAAAATGAAGGCAATTAGAGCATCAGGATGTACAAAATACACATCTATACTTGACTGAACTTGACACGTACCTGTGCTACAAAGGAATATTTTCCTGGAAGCACTTTAGAAGCTTGAATTTTTAATTTATACCGAAACACTCCAAATTCGTGAGCCTTTTCCCATGTATGACGAAGAAAGGAATCGATTTCGGATTCAATTTCTCTACTTAACTTAAAATGCAAATCTTTATTATGGTAACTTAATTTTGGGACTTCTTCCCAACGTGACATAGTGCCTTTGGTATTTTATGATCGTATTGATTTCGTACTTTAATTGCATTAATATTAGATTCCCCAAAGAAATGAAAGTCTACTTCAAATCTATTTTCACGGAAATAATTACAATAATGATATGTCAACACGAATACACTTCTGCTTCTAGTTTGAATGTCCAGCCGGAGAGTCGCGTGGGGACGTGTTCTTAGACTGATATTGGCATACCAAACAGGATCGTCATGTATATTCTATCTGCAATTTACGTGAAGAAGGCAAAAATTCGGTGTCACGTGTCGCTTTAGCGTTGTTTCAGCCGGCTGGAACTTTATTGCCGGTTTCACCTTTATGAAGATGGGTGTATGATGAAAGAATTACAGTAACTTACAAGTAAACGCACCTTAAACATCATGTGAAAAGGTCAACGGTTGAAAATCCACAGATTGAGACATTAAAGTATTCTAGAGAAAATGTATACTGTTCATAATGAATCAAAATATTTCCTTTATTTCAAACTTCGTGGCATATTGCCGTAAAATAACTGACAAGCAAAAGCTACTTCGTCTGTGGCGATATCATATGGGAGATATGGGAAATTTTTATGTAAGCGTTACGCTTAAAGCGCGTAGTAAGATAAATGCTTATAACGGGCTGACTGGAGCTAACGGTGTATAGTTACACCCCAATAGCAGAAAACTTATGATAATTATGGTTGTGGGATGTATTGTCAAGATGAATTCTAACTGACACGACTAATTTGGAATCCATTTTGTTCAATCAGATTTTGGTCTTCGCTACGTACAATTCTTAACTTTTGGTTTGCCCTCTTCGTGAGCCTCCAAGATTGGTTGTTAACTAAAATAATTTTGAGGACCTCGACACTAGAAAATATGCATGCACGGAACGGGATTATGCATTATTATCATTTTTTGGGATGTTTGCCTTATTTTGAAGATGTGTTACTTGTACAATCATGAAATAACCGGCGTCCGGTTCGAAAAGAAATTATCGACGTTACACGACGTAAACAAAAATTGATTTACAGAGTCACTGTGGAGTATCGGCATTCTCAGCTCCGTTAAAAATTAAACACCAGCAATTTCATGAAGATTCAAATTCCATTTAAGATATAAGATCTTCAGCCTACAGCCCTCAAAGACGAAACAGCTAACATTTACATCGGTACGAAAATAACTTGAATAATGCATTTTATGTATTACTCTGCAGCAACCGCAATAAGGAATAAATCAATCGTGATAACATAATATAGTGGCTTGCCAGTGGATTTGATGGATCTAAACATTTTAGCATAGGATAATTCATTAGTTATTTTCTTCGGCAGTAGTTTTGCTATCTTCAGTTCTTTTCTTTATTCCCATTCCTTCTCCAGGAGATGTTTTTCCTCCGATGATTATTCAGCAACGATTGCCATGCAAGAACTGTTGATTGGACATTGGTGGAATGTCTTCATCTAAAATTCATGTATTTTTTGACGTTTGCTGCATACGAATGATAAGAATACATGAATTGTAAACATATTAAATTTTTCTTGCCAAATATTATTATATTTGATTAAGAACATCTCGAGTATTTAACGATTACGACATCAGCTGCTCGGATAGATTATATCAAGCGCGCTTGCAAAACAGTTATCCATTTAATTTATTCAGTGAGCGCAGATTCGGCTTGCTGACTCCAGCTGATTATATCATCTCTTGTTTACTCAGCGCGTAACAGAAGCTCAGCCGTTAGGTCACTATTGCACGACTGATAACTAACAGAAAACTTTCCCAAATATAATTCTCTCATCGTTATGAATTTCGTAACAGCGCGACTCTTGAGAGTTAAGCAAGAAGATTGCAATTCATTGTGGATGAAGCTCGCGCTTCAAGTTGCGATGTCTTCCGGATCGTTTTCACTTCGTGCATTTTTTATTATTCGAAGAAGATACCTGATTCGCTGCCAATAAAAACTACCAACTAAAGTCTTTCGAGCTCTAATGGTATTTGTACTCATTTACCATAAGTAATTAGATTTTTTCTGCTGAAATCATTTATAGCTTTACTTTATAAGTTTTACTGACGAGGATCACTAACATAAAGCAAGAAGAAAAATTCTGCTGCGTATGTTAGAAAAATACGTCACATTGAAAGGTGATACCTTTATTTATTTCGAATAACAGTCACAATTACACCAATTAGGCATCATATATGGCTATTGGCTTCATTAGTCTACTTTATTTTGGGTAAAGTATAAAGTGACAGCAGTAACATAAGGCACTCTGCAAGACACAAAAAGATAAATAGAGGTAGAAAATTAGCTTGTCATGATATGGTCAGGATTAAATGAAGGTTACAGGTTCTCATCTACTTTTTTGTAATCAAGGAAAATATCTTCCTTGTAACAATTTTCCTTACAATATAGTGACTACACATTGGTCTAACATTATCAAAAATTGTTTCCACCTTCAGAACTTATCAACTTACCTTAACTTTGAAAGTAAATTGGTAAGATTAATGATCTATTACAATACACCAGTATTTGGATGAATACCTCAACTATTTAATTTAAAGAGTTTTAAATAATGAGAAAGGTAACAAATTTATAGACTGATATGCCAATGAATAAAGATATAAATAATAAATTTCAGATTAATACAAATTAAGATTTTTAGCACCACAAAACGACCACTATAAATATCAATATAAAAGATTACAAAAGTACACTCACATGTATTCTTTCTAGCCATCATATCCAAGTATAAAAGGTTATTTTAGTGCAACAACATTGCTCACCATAATTACAAATAGAAACAGTAATAAAACTTTGGGAGATTCTTGGTCTAGTTGGCTTGCTTCACTAATTCCAAGTTTTGCTGTGGATATATTTCTTCAGACCCAAATAAACTTTCAATGGTCAACTACAGCAATTATGCCAACTTTACATACTATAGTACAGGGACAGTATAAGCCTCCAAAACAGGCAAAAAAGGCAGATCAAGACAATTCTCAGGCGAATCCCACACAATATATTTTACGAAATTTAGGGTAAACACGTTCAACGTTCTTTTTAAATTGAGCATTCAAGTCTATACAAATGAGGGTTTTATATGAGCCAACATTAGGACATTCGTAATTACTGGTTATAAAAATTTGAAAGTTTTCCTCAAAAAAATTCAATAAATTTAAGCAAATCGTATAGTTACTAAATATATAAGGTTCACAAAATATAGAAAACAAAACTATCATAAGAAAGTACCAACTACAATCTAGCAGCCAGCAAAGCTGCTTTTGGTGGGACATTTTTACTTTAAATGGCGATAACATTCTATTGCCCACAACACAATATGTTGATATAAATTGTATTGGGTCGGGTGATAATTGTAATAGTTGATAAACAACTACATAGTAGCCCAATACAACCTGAATAACACATTGTACAGGTGGTAGGGAGTTGTGATATAACAATATCAGAAAAGGATGATGATGCAAAAATGACACTGTAACATTTGCTAAGTACAGTCTTCTATCTCCAACAGAAAGCTGAATACAAAAAGTACAGGCACATAGGAGATGGAGGGATGGTCAGTACTAAAGATCCTGATCCAAAACCCTCCTAGTTTAGCGAGTACTATTTAAAGAGCACTCTCTACTCCATTGTAATGAGCTGCCTTCCTGAGATGAAATTTATTACAACATTTTAATTTCAACAGATTGTGAGAATTTGGTTGAGCTTCATCATGAGACATATTGATCTAAATAGAGGGAGAATTTAGACACATCCTTAATACTGAATAACTACAAAGTGTACTACTTTATATGCACATAAACAGAGCTTAAAGACAATGACTAAATATAGCAAGCTGTAGGGTAAAACCTAAATATGTTTAGAAGTGGATGTGACTAATGTAATTAACCAACGGTTTACCTATAAAAAAAGAAGATAAGTAACTTATTGTGCAGATGACCAACGTTCTACAGGTCCGAATTACCAATTGTCAAGGAACTCGAATCCAGTCTTTGGGATGTCCTGCGAGAGAAATTATAAATCAATATGACATTACAAAATTATGATACGATAAACCATTTGTAAAATAATTCCCTGATATTGTTACCTGTGAAGCGTCCTTCAAATTCACATTGAATGTAGCCAGAAGATCTGTTGAATCCGACGGAACCAAAGTAGGGGCATCAGATACTTTTTCCTCGATAACGGGATATGGTTCAACTTTAGCTTTAACTTCCTGGGAGACATTCTCATTCTTCTTAACCAGTTCGTCCTCTTTTACCCTGGTAAGAAGGGCCATCTCCTCTTCATGAGCACCATGGTTGGCAGGCTCCTCCCAAGTTCCGATGCTTTCTCTATCCGCCTCTTTAGTCTCCGATGGACGATTTTCCTTTCTGGGTTTCGGTGGTGGCGGCGGCGGAGGTGTTTTTGGTTTAGCTATAACCGTTTTTGGTTTGATTTTGATCGCGCAGCTTCCTCCAGGTCTAACTAAGCTTTCGCTCTCTCCTTTGGATGATTTAGATGTTTTGCCTTTCGGAGGCAACTTTAACACTGCAGTTTTACTGCGTAATTTTGAAAGAAAATTTTCTTCCTGAACTACGGACTTATTAGCGTCCTTTTCATTCGGTGATTTGGATTTATTAGAGGTGGTTTTTACGCTTGAGCCTCCAAGTACAATACTCGGAGGTTCGAAAATTTCAACTGGTTTCGGTGCTCTCTTCGGAGGGCTGGGTTTTGGTTTACTCTTAGTTGGCTGACCGATTTCTGCATTTCCCGTTTTGTTGCAAAACACATTTAAATTCAATTGACTTTGAGTCATCCACGAAAATGGAGCTGAATGCTCATCTCTCCAAGAAAGGCTCTGAAATAGGGAAGAGAATTCGGAGAATGATGCAGAATAAATACAGCGCGAATGAAGTTAATGTATATTTTTAAACTTACCACTCCTTTACCACCTTCCTCATCTACAATATATTTCTCTCCAGTTTGAAGACGAAGTTTCGGGAAATACTCATAATCCGGATTGTCCTGTGGATACGCAGCGTATTTCAATACAGCTTCTGGATGAATTATAGTTTCGTCCATCACCTGCCTCTGTTCTTTTCGGCTCAGGCATTTCCATACTTCTTCGTATGCTTCCTTTTTCACTTGAATATCTGCACTTATTCTCCTGGCTAACTGATTAATGGAGTTGAAATACTCTTCAGCTATGCTGCAAAGAGATGTACTCATTTTCAATGTTGGGCGTGTCTTTCAGGATGCTAAACATCCATTCCTGTTTCCTACTTCCCCTGACGGCGGCTTTAGTGCATACAAACTAGACCTAACGAAACGTCAACACTAATGAAAAATTTCACGGCGTAGTCTTCATGAAATGGCGAATGCTTGACGGATGGTTATTTCGTTATTCTTTTGTCGCGAATGTTTCGTTTGGTACATATACAAACAGGTGGGATGTTAGGACGAGAGTGAAAAAGGTTAACTTTTAGGGTTTAGAACGGACAACATCTATAATAATTTTCTCTTAGTTTTAACTTAAAATTGTCAAAACTAAGTATCAAAACATCGAAATGCTAGAGAATCTGGAAAAGTCGATGTTTAGATCTTTGAGGAAGGAAGGTTGTTGTGAAAGGTGTTGTATGAGATTTATTGGAATTAAGGATCCACACTATTACAGAGACTTAAACATTATAAAAACTAAGGTAGTTTATTGTATAAATTTTCAGTTACATTGGTTATATATTGGGCCTAACTATGTACTCCTTCCGTAGTTCAAAGACATTTTTGATCACAAAGAAGATACGGATGATCAAGAGGTAAAGAAAAGCAAATCAAATCCCTGTTTAGGATGCCTCAATCTTCTTCGAGATTCAAATGATTATGAAAAGGTAAAGATTATATAAGATAAATCTTTAATATTTTAAATCTGAATTATAATTTTAACCATAGTTACGAAAATTCCCATGTTGAATACAAGCATATGTATATTTCAGATTTGCAGCGAGGTAGAGGAGAACGGTTACGATTCCAGATCATTCACCTGCGCATTATCACTTCCAGTCTCCCTGCAAATCAGAGAAAAGTCTATGTTGCTTTACTTGTCTCATAATTTCTTCAAAGAGCAAATAAATAATTATGGTGAGAAGAAATTAAATACCCGAGCTCACATTTCATCTGTAGAGTTGTGTTGTAAAGCATGTGATGTCTTCGAAAGGTTTTTAAATCAGAACAAATTTGTGACTCAATGGAAATATTTAAATTTGTAAATTATAGTACATGGTATGGGTATGGGAATGTTCACTGTTACCGGCAACAGTGATCATGTCAAGAAGTCGCTCCAGTGGTTATATGGTTCTGAATTTCATTCTGTGTAACGTAATAAGGGGAATTGATTTTTAATTTTAAATTATTTAAAAATAACTGTAAGAAAAATACACTTACTTTTCTTATAGGATTTACGCAGTTTGTAAGTCTGAAAGATGCATGGAAATGGACCTATGGACCAAATATTGCAGAAAGATTGAACAAAAAATTTGACACAGGAGTCGACCAAGATTTCTTTGTTGAAATAAATGTTAACTATCCAGATGACGAAAAAGAGTGTTCATGCTTGTAAGTTTACCATTTCCTAGAAAAAGAACAGGCATACCTAATCTTAAGATTCAGTAAAATGAAGGTTTTCCACCCATCATGATTAATTGAAATGTTAAAGTATTTTTTCAATCAATTCCTTTTGAATATTCAATAATTCATAATCAATTAGAGTTAATAAATATATATTACAATCTAAAAGTTTAAAATTCAGTTTTTAACATTTTTTCAATCCACTTAATATTTTGTGATATATTTGGTGCCCTTTCAAAATTTGTTTATTATAATGCTGGAAAATTTAATATTCAAATCCTAAATTCACTGTAATTGCAGGCTCAAAATGCATCCAGATGTATTTGTACCAAGGTCAAAGCATCCCCGAAAGTATGGTGGTGAGATTTTTACAAGAAAGGCTGTGGATACCGTGTTTCAAAGTACAACATATGAGCAGTTTCAACCTTTTTATCCTTGTCCACCCGAAGTTCCCACTAATTCTGCTCAATATGGCCAAACAACATGCTATCATAATTCTATCTATGTAGCAGGTAAGCTAACTGTGATAACATATCTGTTGCATTAGTGCATTGCTTCAATTGCCAGACCAAATTGATTCAAGATATGGAAAGACACTCTGCGTTGTATTCTGCTGAGGTCTATTGATCATATTTTATAAATTTTAGTTTCATATAATAGCATGTTTTCTATAGCAATAAAACCAAGTTAAAGTTTACTTTTGTTCTATAAGGCCGTTACAACAAGTTCTCAAGGGTACTGAGTCAGACCCCATGGGTGATAGATGGAGAAAGGAGAGTGGATTCTTCTGTTCAAGAACTGATATGTACATGCCTTATAAGAGAGTCTAAGGCACAAGGTATTTTATTTCTAAAATTATATGCACGGTTTGACATTCAAGCTGAAACTAGAAGTTCAAAACTAAACATAAAGTAAAATTATTTTTATTTTATGTATTCTCACCATTTCTTTTATCTTTTACTCAGTATCTTCTTTTAATATCTAATAGAAATAGCTTTAAAGATAACATACATTTTAGCTGTTGTCGTTTTGGAAAATTAGTTGATGTTTTTATATCGTACATCACTGACATTGCTATGAGTTTACCTCAAAATCTTCTACTTCTCTTGTTGATAGTTCATTTGTTACATCAATGCATGAAATTTAAATAAATTATGAAAATTTCAATTTAATGAAATTTATCAATGACATATAAAGCCCAGAATTTAAATTTTTACTATAGATTTTGAATTATAATTTCCTTTTCCTATTTCTAGATGCAAAGTTTTCTGCTTCTGGGAGGGAAGACGTTGATGTCAGAACTTTGGGAAAAGGACGTCCGTTTGCTGTAGAGCTTGTAAATCCACATCGCATACATCTCACCCCCCTTGAACTGAAGGCCTTGCAGGATGAGATAAATGAAAATTCTCAGGGTAAAATTGCTGTGAGAGATCTTCAGATAATTTCCAAGTATGTTTCATTATTGTGATATTTTTCATGTTCATTTTGATTAAGATTGTGTCTTGTTGTTGTAAATTTTTGTCATAAAGTTTGTTATTATTTGTGACATTTATTACTCAAAAGTTTTTGAGTAATGGTTTTCCTGCTAGCATAGATTTGCTGTTACTCTCCTACACATTAGCATCAAACATTTCCAGTGATTTGTTGATTGATTTGCATGATTTCCTATTCAAATTCAGTAGTAGCAAATTCAAGAAATGCGTTTGGCAACTTGTAAGTTTAATTATATTTCAGCTAAAATTTATAGAAGCATATTGATGTGGTAATTCAATACTCCTAATATACTAGTACTACCTTTTCTGTTTGACCACTACCCTTTATACGAATATAGGATTCTGAATTCTCATTTTGAGGTGTTCCCAAACTACAGTCTATGATTTTAATCTAACATAAAACATTTTAATGCAACAAACACTAGTTATTATGCCCAGAATCTCAAACCTGAAGGCATTATCAAATCTCATCTGTTATCCAAAAATCATTTCAGAGAAGAACTCTCTGAACTAAAGGATGGCGAGGAAGGGAAAGGGAAGCGGTATGCAGCTCTCTGTGTTGCACTGACTCATCCAGCTCCAGGTGCTCTGGAATCTCTTCCAGAGAAAGCAAAGGATCTAGTCCTACATCAAAAAACCCCTATTAGAGTGCTTCACCGAAGGCCCCTTGCAGAAAGATTGAGGACTATATATGATGCTAGTGCTGAAGTACTGCCCTCTAATTCAAATAGTGATGAAAGGTTATACTTCAAACTTAAAGTTCGCACTCAAGCTGGAACATATGTCAAGGAATTTGTTCATGGCGACTTCGGACGAACACAGCCAAATTTAGGTAGTCTTCTTGGGGTTGAAGTGGACATCTTAGCTCTTGATGTTGAGGTGAGTTCTTTAATGTAATAGGAATCTCTTGGTTCTATTTCTTATTCCTTTCTTTTGTGGATATTTTGATCTTTCCCATTGTCTTCCTAAAAGAGTCTGTGGTAGTAGTATTATTGTACTGCTTTGACAGATAAGGTCATTTTGCACATTTGGGTCCCCAGCAGGTACACTGAATCACTAATACCCATAGATGAATGCTTAACCATTTGGCTATCTAGGAGCCTGAGAGTCAGTTGTTTACTAAAAATATCTAATTTTATTGTTTATTAACTCTGGAAGACAAAATATTTCAATAAAATGCTCATGAATTATATTTTAAGAAAATGCTCATGAAGTTTATGAACTATTAATGAAATGAGTATCGCCTTTATTTGGATTAAAACTTTCATTTGTATTTGTATATCTTTTCAGGAAGTGGAACTTGACTGGCCAAAGGAAGTAAACTATGATTGATGGTGAATGGTGATTACTTTGGTGAAATATTTAATAAAATATGAAATTGTTGACAGCTTGGTTTGATGTAAAAGATGGGACTCAGACTCAAATAAATATCTGTCATTTTATTTCCATTCAAAATGGTTAAATAGAGACTTAAGTGTTATATTATATTCACCCTTTTCCTGATTAGTAGAAGTATAATTTTCAGGTTGCTCAGTCATCTGTTATGAACTTAAAACTGTTTCTCAATTTGCTAACTACAGTAGAAGTCCAGGTAGTACTGTGAAAAGTACTTCGACAGCTGAGGTCATTTCGCACGTGGGCTCCCACCGGGAATCGAACCTGGGACTGCTTTATTGAAGTTGAATGCGCTGCCCACATGGCTATCTGGGAGCCCTCGATAGAAGTCCATTATAATGAGTATGGCATATAAAAAGAGTTGCATTATTGCGATTGATTTTTTGGACCATTGTCCATCTCACAGCAGAAAGGATAGTAACTAACTCCATTATAATCTGAGGTGCGTTATCTCTTCAAGGAGCAGAAAAGAATAAAATGCAAAAATTGTCACCTAATTCATGCATTTGTTTTGGGCCTCTAGGTAAATGTGAAACATATACTGGTCACTATTTCTCCTCAGAGGTAATTTTTAAGTCTGAAGAGTATGTAGTAGCCCAGAGGATGGTTGCAAAACGGTAAAGGATTCCCAACTTCATTTATAATCTAATTTTTAATGATTTGCATTACACACTGTGCTGGAAAAATCAATTACACAACTAATCTGCTAAGAATACAGAATAGTCAGAACATGTGTTATGGTTTCATTTGTTAACTGCAACTATGTATAGTTTGTACACATTCAGACATGGTAAAACTTTGGCAAAGAACATTTTACCCACATATTGACATTTAACATTTTACTCACACATTAGGCTAAAGTTTAATGAAGGAATTCTTTCTACAAGTTTATATTCACCGGCTGTGGTGGCAGAGTGGTTAGCGTGCTAGCGCATTAACGCTCCAACCTCACGGTTCAGGGTTCAAATCCCAGCTAATCAAATTTTTCTAGTTAGGAAATGGCTGTTTGTATATGTTGTGTTTATTAGTTAAAAAGTAAAATACTAAAAAAATGATAAAATTGAATGAAGGGGGTTAATTTGAAGAGTGGTCTTTAAAGACTAAAATTCGCCGGAGTAAAAAGATAGCATTATTATTATATTTACCTCAATAAATTTGCAGGATATATGTATTTGATAGAAAAATGAATTAATAAATAATTTAATTATTTGTGAAATGTAATTGACATTTGATAAGAAGTAGCCTTTAAGAATTATATCATTAGTTTTGCTTCGGTATCTATTATAAAGGTGTGTGTATATATATATATATATACATATATATGAGTGGAAATTTATTTTTGAGAATAGAGGTTAATCAGTGTTAGTGAAGTTCAAAATCTGCTTTCCTATAAACATGATGTAAACCTTACCCTGATTCACACCTTGTCTTGGTGGGAGGGCTTTTTAAGTCTTTGATGGGTGGGTGGGAGTTTTAACTCTGGTAGGGCCATCCATGCTGGTAAGGTTGAAGGTGAAAGAGCAGACAAAAGTGAACCAAAAAAGAAGAGTAGGTGGGACTCTATAGCTGTAGTAGGAGCAGCCCATCTAGAAGAAGAAACTTCAATAAAAAATACCCATCCATCCAGGTTGGGTCTTGAGCATGAGGGTAACTCATCTCAGAAAAAGATTTTTGTTGTGAATTCTAACCAACTGCCTCGAGGCAGTTGTGAAAAAGGCCAAGGTCCTACATGGGTTGTATTGCCGAAGATGATGATGATGATGATGAACATAATGTAATCATTACAAGATGATTTAAAATGCAAAAGAAAATGTTCTCATACCAGTGTTTTTCGAATAGGTATGAAAAACTTGAGCAGATTTTTTCAGAAGGCAGTTTTCATTTGAATAATTACACATGATGAGGTATGGAAAAAGGCAGTGAGCAATTTTATTAGAAAGACAGTTTAAAAAGATAAACTTCCCATGAACCATTTCACATCAATCACACCAACAGTAAAGGGAGATATCCTCAATAAAATGTAGTAAAATAGCAAATATGATACATAATAATTTTATACAAGGTAGAATTGTATACCATCTATGTTTACTAAAATAAAACATTCATGTACTTTTTAATACAAATACTGACAATCACATTGGTCCATAAAGAGTAAGCTGAAAAATCACTCTTACTATAAGATTCTTCCAAGAAACATCACAAAGCACTATAAAACACCGCTCACTGTAGAGTTTTCAACTTTTAACAAGGATAATAATAACATACGACCATTTTAGGTACATACCATTATTAATTTACATAGCAATTTCTAGTACTCATCCAACAAGTTCAAAATTCAACAAATTTCAAGAACAATTTTGAAAGACACAGTGAAAGAATTTTACAGAATAACAATACCTTAAATTCTTCAGACATCTTAGAATACTAAATTGCACAGCTTAGAAGGCATCAGTTACAAATAACAAGCAAAAGCAGAACAATTATCTCATGCTCACTGGATCCAACAGATTGACAGACTAAGATCAACTGTGCTTATTCCCGTCATCTATGTAAATATTTATTTGTACAGAAATGAAGGATATAATGGAATGAACTCGATGATGGGAAAAGTACAAGGTATAACTGGAAGAGTTTATGTATTTAGCTCTAGGAGATTGAGTTGTTGGGAAATACCAATGAATGGTCATTCAAATAACAGAGGAGCAAACTGAGAAGTATTATTGAATAAATAAGAATAGTTATGATGGGTTGAAAAATTGTGAAGCACTTATCGATATCAATTGATTCAGTAAAATAGAGGAAAATATAACAAAAATATTGGAAACTAATTCAGTTAGGAAGGTAGAAGAAAAGTGGTAGTGAGACAACAGAAGGAAGAACCCTATATCAATGAATACCTCATATGTAAAATTTAGTAAGGTAAGTACAGATTTTCCACTTATAAGACGCTAATAGCAACGACTGAAGCATAAAGTCTACACCAATGATTTTCACAGTCATAGATCCTCAGAGCATTAATCATGCTTTACATTAGAATTAAAATAAACATAATTATTGATACCTTAATTTTACAGATTGCTTCATGCAAGCTTTTCACTCAATAAATTTCAGTTTCCATAGGAAATGAAATGTCATTGCTGCTACTTAGACTTGACTCATTGAGCATCTAATCTAATTGAAGAAGTTCAGGTCAACCTCCATCATATGGTTCCACCATCAATCAATAAATAGAAGATATCATTTGTAAATTTCTTAAGGAAAATATTCTTATGTGGTTGACCTAAACAGTATCGAATATCTCTCTTATGGCACAAGAATTCACTTGAATAAAGAAACATTAGTCTATAGTTTCTCATGTTTAAGATTTTGAACTGTAGCACTAATTTATACAAAGTTAAGGTTATACAGTCTTTATGGCTAATTTGCCATTTATGTACCCTTTTAACCATAATATAGATTATACCCACACTCAGATATACAATAGGATAATAATCAACTAAATGGCTATAATATTAAATTTGAATTTGGTAATTAAAGAAAAATATTTCCAAGAGCTCCGAAAGTTCCTAAAAATAAATATCAGTTTTACTAATTTTGATTTCTTTAGATTCCACCTAAGAACTGAAAGCTTAAAAATAAATTTTTCAATAATAAATCTAAATTAAGTCTTTTTTAAGTTTGTTGATACTCTACCGCATATTTAAAGGTATTTCTTCAACTAATATGGGTTATTGCAGCTGCTAGTTGAAGCCACTTAAAACATATGCTTCCATACCATCCATTCATTATAAGAATGCTAATTATTTGACTTAAGCCTTGACGTGGTGATAATTTCAAAATCAGCTCCAATAAATACCTGCCACTGATAATGTGATAATAGATCAATTTAAAAATATAAAGGAAAAACTGCTGCAAATTCAAGAATTATATATTCATCTTAAAGGAAGAGAATACAGTATTCAACTTTGATAGTTTTAAAATAAGTGATATTCTGTATTTACTCAAAATGAACGATTGAAAACAAATTTGTAGGAAATAACTGGAACTGGTCATTGTTTTGCAGCAATAACAAATTAATCTATTTTAGGTCCATCATAGCCATTAATTCATAGTTAATCATTTTCCAATGTATGTCATCAGCAATGTAACAATAACAAATATAATGATATAACAAAATTAGAAATTTGGTAACAAGTATTGCAAATTATTAAGCTATGTAATGACCCGAGAGAATCCAGAATATGCAGCTCTTCCAAGGTAATAAAATACATGTGATTCATCCACTTTCCTACAGTATGATGATTCCATAAGTTTCATGATCAATTATTTATCATGGAAAATGATAAGAAGATTATACTTAAAAATGGTAATAAAAAAGACATCTACAGTTAGGTGATAGAACTACACATAGGAAGAGACTCAGTCAACTAAATTTTCTGAAATAAAATATTAGATGCTAACAGCCATCATGGTAGTGGCAATGCAGCTCTTCATCCATACGTCCAAAGCTGATTTTTACAAATCATTCAGCTCAAGATGTACTTGAAAGGCAAGATTCTTGTCAAAACCTCTACAAGTTATGTTTATAATTTACAATTGAGATTGTGAAGCTCTTAGTAGTTTCATGAAGTATATTTACATAATTAAATTCAATAATCATAATTACCAGTACTGAATTCTTTTAGGAGAATACTTATTACTATGAATATATTTAGTCATATATTAATAAAACATACTCTAATCTTCATGATTTCATACATATTTGAAATAATAAACTTATTGATGAGATCTGAATATTAATTTAGATATCAAGTATAGTCTTTTGATCAATGACACTTAATAACTGAGTACAGTAATTTTATCATGTGAAGAAAGACTCAGAAGCTTAATAGGCTACACACATTGATAAGTTAGCTTGTTGACTTTACTGTGGATGCTGAATATTTAGAGATATTTAATGCTTGCTTAATAAACGTATGAGCATAATTTGTTTAAATTATAACTAATTGACATCTATATATTAAACATGAGAAAGTTAAACACAAAATTACAGAAAATAGACTAAGGATACTATATACATATCATCAGAGTAATATCTCTTTTAGGCCTTCATTATCTTAGACCATAAACCTGAGGAAATTTACCAAGTGATAGTTGCAAGACTTTTTATGTACAAACATAAGCAAATGCTTTGTCATAGAATGAGATCGACAAAATAACAATTGTACTAGTTTCTCCTAACCCTTCTTTCATCAATTAACATCCAAAATTACTGAGAACAGTTTAACTCTCAGATTTAATCAATTGAAAATAATTGTTAGTGTAGAGAAATATTTTAAATTGATATACACAAAATACTCAACAAAAATATCAATTCACAATCAGAAAATTCTTACTATCTTACAGTGTATTAATTTATCTTTGGCACTGGAATTCACAGATTTGAGATGAATATAATCATCTCAAAGTTTTGAATATTATAATGAATTATAAATTACATAACAATTTCAATAACAGTATTGACATCATTATCATAAGTTTCAAACAAATCACTCCATATAATCCATTTTCCTCACCCATGCCAATTTTCACAACCATGAAGAAGAAGCATAATACCACACATCCAGGAAAAATCATTTTGAACAGAATTCATTCACTATACTCAGTTCATACAAGAATAAATGAAAATTACCATAAATTACTGAACTACAGGTGCAAAACAAACCTGATTCATAGCAGAAAAAATACCCTCCAGGAACTATATGGCTGATTTTGATATGATTTAGATCTAAGCATTCCTTTTGTTAGTTGCTAGCTCCTACCCCGGGACTGCTGCAGACTCCCTGGGTGAGGATGGTGATGTCATTTCCTTTTCAACCATGTGGAGCGAAACAAAGCCCTCTTGGCACGAAACAAGAACACTTCAAAATTCTGAAGTCCTTCAGTGAAAACAGATAAAGAAACAAATAAAGCTGTATGGGCAGCAACCCATAGCCTGGCAGCAGGAGATACTGCTAATGCACAGACAGTCAAGATGCTTAGTGCAGTCCATGAGAATAGAGCAAGATAAAGGGCATTAGATGGTGGTGCTGCACAGGTACATCCAGCCTTCGGTAAGCAGCATGACCTGCAGAATGAACAAAAGAATTCTGGAGACACAGAAAGCAACTGAAAATGACAATTCATCAATACAAAAGTATATTAAATGTTTTGTAGCTAGAAATAACTGCTCTATGCAAGACTATACAGAAAACTATTTTACTGTATAACATTTTTTAAAAACCTGAAAGAAACAGGAAATCTTATACCACATTTGAACGTCCATGGCACGTATGAAAACATGGATTTTCAAAAAGGAAGTCTGAGCAAAAAAGAAATTTAAAAATTCTGATAGCATGTTTAAAGATAAATTAATACGGGAAAATTTTTATCTTGAATAAATTAACCAGGTTGTTACTAATCTTGTCCCCATCTAAAAAGGTGCACAACTAAAGACCTGATTTCTGATCCTGGACAAATCTGATTTATTTAACAATTTGATAACCAAGGCTATGGCTCAATAAATTAGTTTCTAGAATAATGTCAAGAAAATTCAAAATACATTTTAATTCATATTTCTTTCACTAGACAAATTATAAAAAGACACTTTGCATGACTCAAAATCGTTGCTCAAGTAAACACAAAAATATTTCATTTGCTTGATGAAAATAGCAAATAGTAGTGAATGAAGTAATTAAAAATAAAATTTCACTACCGCATTTTATTCAAAACTTAGGTGCCATAATCCAGCAAATGTGGTAGTTATGTGAGGAATAAAGATGTTATCACTTTAACTACATTAATTTGTACTGTTGAGGAGAATCAGCTTCAGTAATACAGGATTTTGAAAAATGAAGAAGAATCATACCCCAAATTAGGCTCTGCGACCCCGCAATGATGAACAGCAGAACTGACATAATGGAGGAAATACTTTAATGGGAATTTGAATCGAACCGTCGACAAAAACTTCATTTATCATTTACTCAACATGATAATAATGCAGTAATATCTTTAGCACCATTATTTATTGATTGATGAATTAATAATTACCTGTGTGCACCAAAGTGGCGGAATTCATGAAGTAGATTTTTTGTTAAGGAGGAATCAGAAGTATATTCTGCATAAAACTGTCGAAGGGCCTCCTCCTTGTCTCGCCACAATTCTGTTAGCCAGTGACGCAACTCTATGTCACTTTCAGGTAGAGATGAAAGTGGATGCCTATAGCAGATATTTAAAAAATTATTCTGTAATTCTATGTAACATGCACAGTTTTAAATTTTTTTATTTATGCACAGAAAATTACTTCTGTGCAATTGATTGATTGTCAGAATGTTGAATATAGCTTTGTGATGTATGAGCTTTACTTATGAATTTATTTCTATGTACTATATTGAAGATACTTTTACCATATAATTATATATAACATTTCATTTATAATTACTAATGATGAGCCAGAGGGTGAATTTACTTAGTGTACAAAGTGCTACAGCTGAGGGCCTCACTGATAATGGGGCAAAGAAAGTATCTTTTGTTGTTTTAGAAAAGGTTACTTTTTTGACAGTTATTGCAAAATGGTCCTTGTACCTACAGCCTCTGATTGCTAAAATTGCCCCTAGATGGGTGCTTAATATTTTATCTTAGATCACTTGGACCATTTAATAATATTTTCATGATGTAACAAAGGATATATTGTAAGTAAAATCCTTGATTACTTTCTTCTGTCCATTATTAATGAACAGGAAAGTAAATAAGAAACCTTTCATAAAATTTTATGCATTTTATTTACATTTTGTTTCATCTAAAAACTCTGACTACATGAACTTATGCTGCAGTTTATTTCTCACTTATACAAAAATGAGTCTTTTGAGAGAGACTAGAAAATGTTGCCACAGAAAGTTGCAATATGCAATGCAAATATGCAATCAAAATAAAGACATAGTAGCAGATAAAAGAACTCTAAAAGCTTTCAATTCCTCAGAGCTGACATTGATTTTTTGTAGCATTCATTTTCATATAAAATGATATCACTTGTCCCAAAAAAATGAATTTTCAATAAAGTTGATTTGCATCAATAAAACAGAGCAGAATTGTTTGCAATTCTCTTTCTCAGTGCTCTATACTTGCATGATAACTCCTTCACCAAAGCAATTCTTCCTAGAACCCTCTACTCTTCCTGAATGCCTGCTTTCCTAATTCTTCTTTTTTTATATATTCTGATGAATCAACAGTTATCTAACATTTAACAAACAATTTGCAAGAAAGTAGCAACATTGTGATGAATGGAAGTCTCACAGCATAAGGATAAGAGTATGGTTATTAAGGGTGGAAGAATTAGATGTAGATTATCTAGCCAGAAGCTTCTGCTCATCTGAGCCAAAATTGTTCATCTTTAGGGTTAGACGATGAAATTATACTGTTTCCAGAGTTGAAAAAACTGATTATACAACAAGATTTTTCATCATATATTGTGTATATTAATGGGAAGTTAAAAGTGAAGAGGAATGGAATACAGTGACTTCATCAATGCAATGACAGATCAACTTCCATCAGTAGAGCTCACCTTTTCACCCTAAAATAAACCTCTTCTGGAAAGATCCCTCTGGCCATATCTGCTTCAGATTGGGGCAGTGACCTGGGATAAGCAACTGTAATATCATACACTGCATCCAACTGTGCATCTAGAAAAATGGATGGTATGAGATGAGTCTTTCAGAAATAGTCCCCTCTGCACACTATATCAACAATGAGACCCGATAAAAATATTCAGAAAATCAGCATCTGAATGACCATGAAGTGCTCAGCTCAGAGACTAGTTTCAACTTCACCATTAGATATTAAAAGCCTTGGAGAGGGAATGATAGGCATAATAGATGAGGAAAGAGGCAGTTTGCCTTTGATTTCTTTGCTATTCCATAAAGCTAAAAGTGTGTAGTGGACACACGAATGGCGGCCATATTGTATATGCGCTGGGCAGCCATCATAGTCTGCCGCCAGGAAAGCAGAGACGCCTGGCGAGAGAATGGAAGAGAAAGCAAGCATAGTCCCGACCACGAGGGAGGACTCACTCTCGCTTCCTGGCTGCCGAAGAAGCAACACGCCTCGCGTACCTACTCTGCACGACTTAGCCGACCACGTGTTCACTGTATCTTTGTTACTTGTGCGGCAATAAACCTATTTAAATTCATGTGGGCATACTCGTTATTCACCTCGCTGCGTTACCCTCCATAAGTGGAAACATTCCACATAAGTGCAATACAATGACCCTATGAATAACACACATATATATAATATCTCAGTTTCTTTCATTTTATCACAGCTTTAGCAAGACTGAGACAAAATTGAATGAAAGATATGAACTCTAACATATTATATTTAATTTGATTGAAAAATACTGAATGGATAGTCATTGAACATTGAGAATATCTTGAATAATCTCATCATTATGAGTGAGCATTTCATTTCATGATTGACACACAGCAAAAACATCAATCAAAATATAAAAATTTAAATACTTTTTACACACATGAATGCTCTGGGCACCTGTATGCAGTTTGATAAAAGGTTACTGAGAAAGACTCAGCAGTACCTTCATGAGGACTACCATAGGGCCTTGAGATTTCACCTAATGCACTTTATTTCATATCTGTAAAGTGAGTAGTGAAAGTTTGCTCCTTATTGCTTAGGTTTCAACTTGAAGAGTATGAGATGAGAAACCTTTAAAAACCTAAGGGTTTCGCATCTCCCAAATGAAACTCCAACAACCCAAGAAATCCATTAAACCAATGCTAATAATAATCAAAGATGGAAATGTTAATCCTCTTCAAGATACCATTGAAAGTTAAATTTTAAAATAAATTGATTTTATGTCAGTTTCAAATTATGAATAGAATCAGCTCCTATGATATGCCATGTTTCTTATTTTGAATTCACAAATTTTTGTGGTCCTTTCTTAAAAATATCAAAATTAAATTTAAAGTTGCAGGTTAAAATGTAAACAACGGTTTTTACTTGTGCCATGAAGTATGTATTAAAACGTGTTCTTTTATCTTGATTGATGATAGGTCTTTTAAATCAGTTCTCAAGAAACAGGAAGGACATTTTTTATTTAGTAAACCTTGATTCTTTTCCTACATCATTATTGTAATCGGACTTCTCTGGAACATTTATGTTGATAAAAAATGAATTAGGTGTATATTATTACATTGCATGGAAAATTGATATAAAATAGATGTAAAGATAGATGTGATTTTTCGTTTTCTTTGCAGTCTTTTTTCTTGAGTGAAATATAATTAAAATATCCATAATAGCTGTATGTAATCGGGAGAGGTGCCATGAGATATAATTGTATGAATTTTTTATATTAAACGCAATCATAAAAACTCCTAATTAATACTATTCTTTAATACCCGGATAACATTCTTTTAGCTCATTACTTACGGATCAGCATTAATAAAATTGAAAAGGCACCCAGTGGAGATGATTATTTCATCCAAATAAATCTTGTTTATCATAAGTAGCTGAATGAGATTTCACCCTTCCTTTTTCCGTAAGGCAATTTTGGATATAACACCTTTAGAGCTGTATATAGCAGTTCTTCCTCCTACCGAATTGATTCTAACCAGGAATTCTGCATGAGTATCGGTCAAATCAAATAAAAATCTTGACTGATATACAATTAATGAAGAATTTAGACCATCCTGTTAACAGGGAAAGAAATTAGTATATTTCTTAGGAAATTGTTTAAGAACTGAATACTGAACATAAACGGTTGAAGTATAATTATTTTCCTTGTGATAATTTAAGGAATCACTGAAATAAAACATAAGTATTGATGCAGGCGATCGGTTTCGCAGTGGTAATATTTTTTATAGTGCATCATATTTAATAATCATAAAAATAATATAGTGCATCATATTACATCATATGTAATATTTTTTATAGTGCATCATCACCTATAGCTTAGGTCATTTCGCACACGAGGGATCCCAATGCGAATCGAACCCGGGACCGCTTTCTCTGAAGGCGGACACACTATCAGGAGCTTGCTACCCGAGTGCCACAATGGAACAAAGAAATGGGAAATTATGAAATTTTTTAACTTAATCTCAATCTAGGAAACCATCAATTGGTTAAAAGCTCCGTCGTGCCTCACGTGAATCAGTTTTCAATGAATAACTTCATCTAAGCAAAAGTATGTGCGGCAATAGTTTCCAACATAAAATGAGAAAAAATGAATTTAAATACATTTTATGGAGGGTTCTTTATCCATTTCAATATGGAATTCCTTGCCAGCGTATTTTAAATGAGACTTACTCTGACGCATCCTCTGTGCAAGGAATACGAAGCCAGTGGTTTTCGGATGAAGCACATGGTCGTATCTCTCCAGATGCCTCTCAGCTGCGTACTCATCGCTACGTTTCTTATTTGCTGGAGAGAAATCCGTGCCTTCCGGAAATATGAGTATCTATAATGTAATAAAAGGCAAAACATAAGGGATTAATAAACCTAGCTATTTATAAATCTTACCAAGAATTTCTTCCTAAACGAATCTAGATCCGCCAACACCATGATCTGTTCGGAGGCCAGTTTGAGTCTCATACTATCCACCATTGTTAACCAAAAGCTCAGGAGAGAATGAAGCTTACGAGATAAGATGAGGTAGTTTGCACCAACTATATTCACTGAGCCAGAATTGTATAGTATTATAGGTATGTTATAGGTTCACATAGGTGTGGCACAATGGCCCTAAATCATAATGCTTTTTTTAACATTCAATAAGGAATTACCAAAATGAAAGCCATTATTCAGCGTCGCCGTCACTCATACCTCCGTAGTTTTCAAATTATCCCAGCAATGAACAAGATTGAACCAAATGAAAGAGATATATTTTTTTCTGCCAAATAATATGAAGTCGTGATTGCATCTCTAGCGATCAAGGACTAATTTCATAAATAAGAGGCCCAAGGCGCAAGGATTACTTTGAGGCCCCAGTAAGACATTATCCACTACGGCAAACATCAAAACATTCTTTAACGGTGGGGCCCTAAGCTAGAGCCTAGTGCTCCTCACAATGAATACATCTCTAATAGCAATAAAAAATTAGTTATACAATACAGAGTATGCGCAGATGACTATCGGAGATTTATCATATGATACATCTAGGATATAATAAACCTACATACAATAATACAAGTTTATACAATATAATGATACTTTTATAGGTTACTTGTACAATTTACAGCTGTTTTATTATATTAATTTTATTATTAAATTTTGTGCAACATAAGAAGCAGTTAATGCCAAATGCCTGGGAAGCGGGAGAGCTTCCGTGGCATAATTTACAATTTTCAACGTGGGATCAACTTGGGACACAGACAACCAATCTGCATTCGACCTTTTCAACGCTGAATTTAGTACACCTTCAAAAATAATTTGCTTACAGTCCCTCCGTTTGTCCGTCCGTCCGTCGTATTCCAATTTATTTCAGAAACGAGTCTTTCTAAAATACGTAATGCACTACATATCTGTTATGCGAAAATTAATGGAAAATCTTTTCTCATATTTAATCTTTTTTATTATTTACTATATTCCGCATGGCAAGACTTGAATCTTTCATCCATTAAAACACGTTAATGAGTATAATTTCCATCGAGTTTGCTTCATCTAACGGCTCAAATTGTTATCTTCTATGTTGTCGGACATTTTATGTTTATGTCCCATTTTGTCATTAATAAACCATTTTTTATGTATCGAATAGATCTATGTTGAGTAATTACTAAAGCGATTAATAAGTTGCCACAGATTTTTCAAAAATATAATTCGCGGAAATGTTGCATGGGCCTCAGCTAGTTTGGTGTAAATAACCTTACCGCAGCAAAAATCGTACGTCTCATATCAGAGAACTAATTTTGGCACGATTTTTGAAACCACAATTTTTATGCATTTTTGGAAAAACTTAATGACTTCTATCGTCGATTAAAACAAATTTAATGCGAATTCTTTATGAAGGACCTACCGAATGACCTGGCATCGTACCAGGGAAGATATTAAAGCTAAAGATTAGCCTATTAACTTCAAGATTTACTCATTAATATTCAACGAATTTTCAAAACGGTGTAACCAAATCCTTTAATTTACCGCAATCTTTTTTTGCCCGACGCTCTCTAAAAATGTTCTATGTGGTCATAATGTGGTTTTTTCTTCAGTAATTAACACGGTAACACAAGTATCCTGAATATCAACAGAACCGCAATTGCCGCCTAAATGCAGAGCCAATGCAACACAGTTAAGTATGGCGGGATGCGGGACTATACGGGAATCGATGGAAACATCAATGGTTCAGAACACTTCGTTCCATGAATTCAAAAGGATTATTCACAGAGGAATTGGAAATCACAGCAAACACTTGCTGGATATTTAAATCGTCGAATCTTTATCTCAATAATTTTACTAAACCGTTGGAACTCCTCGTACGTCTTTCCTTCTTTAATCGATGTTTATTTGTCTATGAAAATGATGTTTCCATAGCCAAATTAAACTCAGAATTCTACTAAAGCTGATGAGAGCTTTTTAATGATCTAATTCGTAGATCCTTCCACGTATTTCCCTTGTTCCTTCCATTTAATAGTCAATTATTAATGAACACTCATTAGCTCACTTTACCGTACTTCACGTACCGTGCTACCGTAAAAGACGAGTCGTTTATAGTAACTGATTTGGAATGTACTTCCTTTGCGGAATGCACGTTTCTCCTTCCACTTCACAGCGATGAGAAATCAAGACCTTTACGATATCTACATCAATATTCATTATTATTATCTATCCATTTCGGCTCAATGGTCTGTTTTTTAATAGAACGAATTCATCTGTCCCTTATCGCCCATTAGAACAACCTCTTGAAACGAACACAAAGTAGCTAATGATATTCGACGTAGATTCTTAAAGTGAACGAACCAGATATTAAGGCACATTCAGAAATTTCACAGTGTATAAGCGTTTGTTCCATAGAACCACCATATTGACGCTGTCGTAGAGCTCGGGGTGTTGATTGCCACTGACGGCCTCTGTTTCTTCGTCGCAAATAAGCCTCCGTCAAGACAAGGACTTCAGCGGGTTGAATACATGGTAATCACTTGGTCGGGACCATACTGAGAATACTCCATAATCTCGGAGCAAAGACTCATTGGCACCGTAATCAACCGGCCTAACTCCGCAAAATCTCCAGACTAATGGTGCGATGGGATAAATACTTGAACTGGTGTATGTCATAATGAGCAGTTGCGTAATCAGATGCCGCCTGAAGTGGGGTGACATGAGAATTTAGATTTGTTGATGTACTTATATATTATACATAGGGCCGTGGTCGCCAAATCTGGTCCCTACCGCCCATAAGTGAGAGATTTGAGTTTTCAGGAGGGAGCTGAGTATTTTCTAGATGATAATAAAGGATAAAGAGATGAAAAGGGTGTAATGACAGAGTAATCAATGAAGTATTACAACCGTTAATTAAATTAAGAATACGAAAAAATTAATTAAATGTGTCAATGAACATCATAGTTTTAAATAATCTACTAGCATTATTTCTATGAGTGCTGAATTTATTATTATTGAGAAGTTATTGAGACGGTTGGGAAAGTACACTTCTAACAAGAGTACAACGGAGGGCGCTAGGTAAAAAGAAGTGGGCGCTAAGTAAAAGAAAAGTTGGATTTAAAAAAACCATTGATATAGACTAAAGAAGTCTTTACAGAGGTAAAGAAATGTTTAATTAAATTTTAAGAGCATCAAAGTTTACCCAAGAGGAATTAGAACGCGATTATAAGAACAGAACGATAATAGCCTTCCTGAAACCTTAAAAGGAGACGTAAAGCTGTCTATTCAGCGTTTGAAGAGGGCATATACACCTCTTGCTCCCCCCTAATACGTCATTGACCATGGGAAAAAATAATGTAAAATAATACAGTTTCTATCTCGAGTTTGCTAGTATTATTATTACTTAGGCTACTGAGAATAGGTGCAAAGACTTTTCGATTTGCCTTCACAATTGTCACTGTTCTGATAATCGTTTAAACAAAGACTTTTCCTACGATCTGCCCCTTTCAATTACAGACAGTCTGTGAAATCTTCGAATTTGTATAAGGAAATTCATACGATTTTATTAATATAATCCCCACAAATTCATACGGGAGAATCCAGGGTGCTTCATACACCAAAGTTTTTTCACTCATTTTAATGTGTAATTTTCTTGTTATTATTATTATTTTTGCAATTTTACAGCGGCTAATCAATCTTTCCTTGGCTCGTAATTTATGATCTGGCGTACTACAATCATAAACTCCAGTATGCAACCTGCCCCTCTGAGATTTAATGCTTTCAAAAAATATTCAGAATCTTCCTTAGTACACGGCACAGCACGTGTACTACATACACGATGCTGTGCCGTAAAATGTATTGAATTTCCCATTTTGTGGCTTTTCCAAGACGTTTATGAAGTACTTTTTAACGCCTTTCGGCAACCTGCCCAGTACTGCCCGTCATACGGGCCAATTTGCGTCTTCATACCCAAAATTTTGTTGATTTTTATTACGACATCTTTAATTTTTGTCTGCCTCTTTCTTTATTACTATAATTTCTATAATGTAAATTGGGGGTTTCCCCAGTTCTATCCCTCTTGAAAATTTTGGACGAATACAAACACAGAAAAGAAACTCAGACATCCGTGCTCTGGCAAAGAAAAAGCCTGTTAGAAGGCTTTTTACTTCAATCTTTCTCCCTTGGTATTAGAAGGATGGTATACCAACGATTCCACAAGTAAGTTTGGCTATCAAATGAGCAAGGAAAAAAGCCACAGCTCCTCTAGACACTACTACTATTCAATGATGCAAATCTGAATTCCTTTATATTCAAAAGAAGTGGACCAACATTTACTCACCTGACACGGGTGTCTAAGGTCTCGGAAATAGTCAAGAATCTTTCCAAGCGAATGTTTATCACGTTCCCATGACCGATGTATGTATAGGAAGCAGCTCATCTGCATCACCCATCCTGAAAGAAAGAAGTTTTAAGTTTCAAATCCTTACAGAGATATTTCAGTGAAATTAACTTCGCTAAAACCAAGAGTTCGTAAGTGGTTTCTCTTTGATACAATTTAGACTCATACGGAAAATTAGCGGAAGATTGTAAGGAGTAAATCCATTTATGAGTGAAAGTGAAATGGAGATCTTCCAACGCATTAGTCAAGCAAAAAAGCCATTATTGGTAAGATGCCGAGGTGTCTCTTTACCGTGGTCATATTTGTATGTGTATGTGTATGTGTAAGAGTAAAACATTCTTGTATACTGTAACATATGGGTGATAAATTTTCATCGATACCACATGAATTTGGGAAGAGCCTATAGAAACATTCTCAAGTTTACCTCAGTGAATTTATAACGGGAAAATGTAACGGTCTGGTGTGTAATCCAGTACCATTTTGATATAAATATCTTTTAATTACGTGTTATCTATAACCAGATACAGAGTTTCAACTCACACATGCCAAGTAGGCAAGATCTTCGAACATAATTCCGTAATCCCCATTCAAATTATATGTTTGTAAGTATACAGAAGCAGACAAAAAATAGAAAATGTAATACTATAGTACAAGATATAAAGGCTGCCATAAGGAATATACCAAAATTGAAGCCATATTTCTCAGTCCTCGTACATACATGCAGCATGGATGAGTTTTCAATCATAAAAAGAGGAGGTCTGAAGGTTTTTTCATGGTGTAAAGATGAAATTTGTGTTCCACTACTAAGGACTGCACTCGACTGACTAGAAAATCGAAATAGTAAAAGCTATCAACCTCGTAGGTAAACATTCATAAGACGTGGAGTAGATCTTGGTCAACTACACTATTATGCGGTTGGGATAAATTTTAAAAGTATATTTTCACGATAAAATGAAGTTTTTTTTAGATCGGCGTGCTTCTTTTGAATTGCTGTATGCAACAAAGACACCAATTTGCACCTTCAAATCTGACTGTTAGATTCATAATCAATTGTAATATTATGAACTAGTTTGTTTTATAATTATTTGAGTTCTAAAGATGTTTGAATTTCAATGCAATAGTATTTCTACATTTTCCGATCAGTGATTTATGAACAGTGTGAACAACTGCTAGGTTTGGTTCTGGGAAAGAGTCAGCATAATTACATTTTATATGACAAACAGAAAGGTGACTGTCTTCCTTATGGATTTTTTTGTTTCCGCAACGAAAGATGTTTGTTTATTTACGCATATATATCCCCATGAACCTTTCATTGGTCCACCTACAACAGATATGACGTTTTATTGAGGTTCTGTTGACCACTTGATACTTGGTTTGTTTTCACACCACGCATGCCTTTGATATGCGAGAGTCAACACATTGCTAAGCGATGAAAATTTTTTGGCTCACTTCCTATTGGAGTTTTCTCGACAGATCATAAAAGTCATCCGAGTTTTACGGCTTCCTTGATTGCCCTTTGGCGGTGATTGCTCGGAATGTAACTTTAGCAACACGCTGAAATTATGCTAGGATTAAAATTGAAGAAGGAAGCTTAATATAGGGATTATTTTTTCAATCTATACTATGAGCAGGAAACCGCAAATTGACTAATATCGCACACTATAAATGTAATATCTGCCTTTTAACTGGTGTAGGATATTATTTTCTATTGATAAACTAGAAGCACATATATATTCTTAGGTGGTGGATATATAAAATTTTAATTTCCAACTTTAAATATCGATGATTCATCTATATCTATATAAGTCGCCTGCGTGCCGCCTTTCGGCTTATGGCAGGGGAAGCAAGCACCGTGAGCCTATATTTCTAACCTTGTTACCAATATCTATATATTCTGCAAAAAAATAAAGATTACCTGAATCGGCTAATTCAAGTTTTTTTTACCCCATCTTTCGAGGAATTTGATCGACCAATATAACAGAGCAGAATAACATCTACTACATCTTTCGAGAACGCATTATCTCTGAATTTATTGAGCTAATTTACGGAAAAATTTAATCTCCTTTATTCTAAAGATTCCTATGTTATGTCAAGACGTATCTTGCATCTAGGTAGCGTTCAATTTTTAACTAAGCGCACGGATTTACGTCGGACCATGAATGTCTAACTCACAAATGTAACTCCTAACAAGCAGGGTCCTTTAGACTGAATGCATAATCTAGTGTAATTATCGGGAATGAAAATGGAAGTTTTTTTCCCTCTTACCGACTATTTTCTTGAAGAAACCTTGTTTTTCAATCGCCGGCTTACATACATCTTTACATACGTCACGGATATGGGTACGCCATTTTTAATTATTTTTATGTATGACTGAAAGACTTTTCTTGATTAAATGTGTTTCTGATACAGTAACCGAATTATTGATACTTTATAGGAGGTTAAGCGGCTAAACTGAACTTCACTAACAACGCTTCCCCAAAATTTAACATTAAAACGTCAGTGGTGAAGCACGTCTTAAACATATGTCAGAATATGTTCAGTTGGTAGTGATCTTGTGGATATGCTCACATAACATCACGATACTCGCCTCCCACCTGAAAAGGTAAACGTCGCGTCGCCCGCCACTTCCCAGCACACTCTTTGTACAGCTAGTTCCAAAAAAAACTTACCACCTAAGCCGCAACCCGCATAACAGGCAGTGAATTTCCTCCGAGCGAGCCTTAAGAAGTGAGAGAGAGAGAGAGAGAGGAAAAACATGGCGGAGATGGTCTGCTAGAGTCATAACTCCGCCTGCAGAGTTGAAATGGATTTATTTGCTTTGTTAATATTGCAAAGATTTATTAGTATCCTGAGTTTGGTGGCATTGGCCTAGCAGAATAGTATTATAACAATACGGATGTCGTAATGCAAGAATTCATTTATTATAAAATGATTATAACGAATCAGTATATATTCTAGCATTGCTTCTCGCACAGAGGGAAACGTCGCACACAAGGTCCCGTTATTCCTAGGAAACCGAGGCAAACCCCCTTCCCCTAATAAAATTTGAGTCTGAGGGCGAAAGGCACGAGCAAGTCGAAGGAAATTTTCGCAAAATCTGCCTCTGAGCCGCTCTGAGCTTATGTTTAGCACTGAGATGGGAGAAAGAAAATTTCCGCGCAGTTTGAAAATCGGTGTCGGACCAAAAATGTATAGACCTCGAATTCGACGCCTTCGCTTGCAAAACTCTGCGGTTATAATGGGTGGTATTATATAATATAATACTAGCTAATATTATGCATCGCTCAAGAGAGCAGTTATTAGCCTTTAAAATTATATACCAAAGGAGTCTATATCGATCACCAGTTTTATCATAGCCTGTGTGAATGCAATCTACACAAGTAAAGTAAGGCACACTCATGGCCATATCTAGGCTATTACATTAATATGCTACATTAAAAAACAATAAGTAAATATATAGTATGAAGTCTTGAGGCATTCTCTGCGTATTTTAGATACATTTTGTTTCATTTGATGAGCATCGAAATTATAATTCGATCGGTAAAAAATCAGTAAATTTTATCATCTATGCAGTTGGAATTTTTACTATACCGTCCAAATCAACTGAGAGAAAATGTGCTAGAATCGATTTTCCTCAATGAATAAAGATGACGGACACGAGACTACCATCTTTCACATTAATTTTGAATTAATTAATTAATTTATTTCGGTGTCATTGAAGTGTGAATCGAATAAACTTGATTTCTTCTGTGGATTCCTCTTGAAATGGTTGCAGTCACAAACCATTACGTTCTTAAACATTCTTCTCGCTATATTTATCACCTTTAAAAGTTCTAAAATACACAAAAAGATAGTGCGAATGAGGTTTGGTCATAATGCTCATTGAATGCTACTGTTAGCTATGAATGTAAAATTTTCAATTAATTTTGAATGTATACAAAACTACCTACATTATTTATATTTCAATTGTTTATTATAACGTTTACAATTATTATAATGTAGAAAACGTTAAAAATACGCAAAATAATAGGGACTTGGTGAAATAGTTTTTCCCAGGGCCTTTTTACCTGTAATTCCAACCCTGTAATATCACATGGGGAAGCGCATATGAGGCTCATGTTGAAATTTTGCTCCCCTCGGTTGATGGCTGGCCCTGCGTAACTCTCATATTTTTCGACAGAATTTTAATGATTGAGATGAATGGGTGGTGGTTTGGTATGGCTAGTCTATCTACATATTTATCGATTGGTGATATTGAAAATATTCCTTCGTATTGAAAATGTATTGACTATGAGAAACTTTTCATCTCTCCACATTCCGTGACAAATTTGAAAAGCAAGATACAGGAGTGATGGGAAGAAGTGAATAATGCAATGAATTCACCAGGACTTCAAGAGGGGGACTGTTTTGATAGAGATAGGGAAGTGAGAAGTGACGGCAACAGTAATATATACACTCACATGAATTTAACAACCAAAAGTGTAAGAGGTATGTTAATTCCAGATTTTTGGATGAATCACAATAGGTAGGCGCATTTTTTGCTTTTCTAGTCGACCAATTGTTTACTTTGAGTAGGAGGAACGACTTCTTTTAAAAGTATAACCCACTCGCTCACCTTCTCAATTTTCTCATCCAACATATATTTTTTCCGTTTATGACTGCCTCCAGAGAAACTACTCATTTATCCAATTTAAGTAATATCTTAGTCAAAAATGATTAACATTCAAATATACAAGATATAACGTCGATGGCTCATCATACTTTCAGAAATTTCCTTCTCATGCATCAGTTTATTCCCAGGATCTCCGAAATTGTATACTATATCGATGTTCAATGTTTTATAGCAACCTTCTCTTAATTCTATAAGAAAGTTCGAGTAGTTCACTAAGCCAGTAACTAAACCATCTTCTTATCAGCAATTTATTTTGGAAAGAGATTTCGAGGTTTTTTAAACCAATAGAAATCGCTAACATTAGTATTACTACCTATGCAAGCCAATGTTTTCTTCTAAATAACTTTAGAGATATTATTTATCGGTATTCGGCGTATAAACTTCAAGTTTCTGCGACATTGAATATGCGGAGTGTCTACAATTCCGTATTTACGTTTCAATTCATATTTTAGTGACATTATAATAGAAACTTTAGTCGATCTAGTAAGATCATCTTCAACGCTCTATCTACTTTGTATCATAGATGTTGTAAGAGAAGTTAAACGATTTGGTTCTCGTAAGCGTAAAGAATACATATTAGGTGGTATTTCTCTAATTAATTTTTCAAGTAATTTCAAACTACGAAATTTTGAGCTCAATATAGAGACAAAATAAAGCATAAAAAACAATATTTATAAATAAACAATCATTGACGAGGAACTTGATTTATATAAATGGACGATAGGCACATTACTTATTTTTTCGTTTTTGTCGTTGAATTAGTTATTTAGAATAAGCTAATACAGTTTATGCCATTCACTTTAAAAGCAGAATATAGAGATACTAATTCAGATATGATGCACCCAAACATTTTCAACTTTATGTTATCATTCAGATTTTCCGAAGGTCCTATTTCAACTAGAATGATCTTCCTTGCATTACCATTAAAAAAATTCAAAACATCTTCGCAAAATTCGTAGAGAATTATGATGTGCCTAGGATGAAGGATGATGCTACGAAGGTCCTTGGAGTGAATGTTGGAATAATGGATTACATATAGAACCAAGAATATTTTAACAGCTAAGGTATGAATCATGAGAATTAGAGGAATATTCTCATGTAAGTCTGGTTACCATCCGTTGGTTTATATTTTTAGCGTATTCTTCCATGACTCATATTACCCATAATTCATAATTATTGACGCTGATTTTTCTTTTAATCATTATACACCATTCAAACAATTCGGGTTATATAGTTTACTTGAGGCATTCAGAAACCGAAGCAGGGATCATTAATCATTAGTCTCACTTTCACCTAGTGCATAGTTCTGAAAATCATTTCAGTATAACAATAGAAATCGTGTTGTGGGTGTTTTCACACCCCCTGACATACGTCATACGGCGGCTCGCGGGGTATTAATGTAAATGTAAATAAACCAGATGTTAACGTGTAAACCTGCAATATGCAAGTATACAAAAACCTGGTATTTATCTGCAATATGCAAATCAGTCTTAAGGTTCTGATTTGCCATACTAACTGTTGTTTCTTAACCATCTGGATTCCTTGCAAGAAGTCCTGAAAGGTCGTCTACCTCAAAAATAGAGTTGAATATCTTCATTCCCTAAGGGAATACCCGCGGCGAAGATAACAAATCGCGGATCTACCATTTCCCACCTTACTTGTGATCGGTCGCCGCCACCATACCCTAACCTTAGATACCTGCTCAGCAGGGGTGCGGTCGGTAATCCTCATTAGCGCTTTCAAATTCGCTACCCCGCATACATACGACCATCCACAATATGCCGAAAAGGGGGTTTTCTTTTTCAGAGCGGAGTTCACCTTCACCCATCGGCCGTTTTATGGTTCCTTTGAGAAAATAGACAATACCTTTCGATGGACGACACAAAAGAAAAAGAAACAACAAAGGAATGAATAGGGGATACTCCTAGGGCCAGGGTGGAGGTCCTCCGCTCTCTCTGAAAGACTCGGTAAAACTTCAGACGCGAATTTGTCAGAAACAGCCAAATCTCATCTCAAAATCATAATGCTTCATCTGATACTGTCATCACGAATGCCTGATGGAAGTAAGAACAGAATGGCATGTTGATGCATATATTCTGAATTACCTAATGCTCTGTTAATTGTAGTATCAAGCAAATTTTATACCTCTCTGTATTGCAGAATAATTCAACTGCGAAGAAATCGAGTCAAAATTTGCACCACGGGGCAAGAAAGAGATTTAGCATCAGATAAAAGTTGGGACAGCATAATTTTCCAAGGAACATGAACTTGATTTAATTAAAGGGATGGTTTTTCTGGGACTGGCAATGAACAATATGTTCGGAAAAGTGTTACGAAATGCTGGCGTTAATTTCGTCGTAAATTAATTTTTTATTCGATACGTGAAAAAAATTGTAGTCCTCAGTATTTAAATTAAGAGTGCTACTATTCTAATATCTATGTTATTTTCTAAAATACTAAATTAGCAATTTGAATTTTAAGCGATTACCTTAGAAAATGATGATATCACTGCAATTAATATTTTACTTTCTATCATATGATTTGGTGGTATTTAAAATTTTTATAATATTTGATGTAATTATCTGATGTAGTTGATCGTAATTTACTTGGTTTACTTTATTGTAATATGTTTTGGGTCTAATTTTCAGAGCTCTTTACCAGGTTGACTTAAAATGATTCTTTCTCAGTGTATTCGTCCAGATTAAGTTTCTTTTCATCTTTGCTTTCATTAGTAGGTTTCGCAGTTTTTTCATGCTCCCCTTCTCGATAGCATTTCTTCTGCAACATAAATTAGTTGAAATACAGTTGATTGTGTTCATATACCTAAGTATTCTTTATCTCCTTGCAGAGTTTTCGTTCATGTTTCTATTTGCGTCATAGTCGTGAAGTTCCTCTAAATAAATTTAAAAGTTCCTCCTGTAGGCGTCAAGAGCATAAAAAACGTAATAATATAATCCTTTTCAATCTTGCAATGACATAATTTTTTATTGGATAATTGAAGCAGCTAATAAGTTTACCCGATGTCTCCAGAAAAAGGTGAATCACGCAGAAGTTTCAGGCCGAAATAAGGAGATCCGATGTTTATTCATTTTTTAATACTATGCTGCTGACATAGTAAAAAGTAACACTAAATTTAAACAAGATTTCGTGCTAGTAAAGACGATACAAATACGTTCAACGCGTTTCACAATGTTTAAAAAAGCGCCGTCTGAATGCTCCTCCTTCCAAGAGCCAATAGAATGCATGGAAAACTCTAGACTCGCTCTCATCGAGCTTCAGGTCTGTTATGCGGGTTGCGGCTTAGGTGGTAAGTTTTTTTTGGAACTAGCTGTACTTCAACTTTCCCGCAATATTCCAATTAGTTGGCAGTAGAATCAAACCTACAACCAGTGTGGTCGGACGGGCGCCAGGTGTCGCTAACCAAGCCGGTATCGGCCGTTCGACTTTGACATAAGTTTCTGAAGGAACCATGGGGAAAACATCACGTTTTTATAGGAATATTGCAAAAGCCGTTTATTTGCAAGAATCCTTTGCGTGGAAACTTAGTTCCGTACCGAAGAAGTTGCTAATCTTGAATCGCAGATTGTAGTTGTCGCGTTGTGATCAGCGGAGGATCCGGCACAAGATTGAAAGAAAAGAGAGTGAGAACAGAGAAAAGAAAGGAAGAATTATGTTCCTTCTAAATGTTTGGCGGGTCGTGCTGCCCGATTGCTACCACAATTTCAAGATTTCTTCTATGCTAAAAAGCGGAAAATAATTTTACGATAACTGTAAATATGAGCTGCAAAACTGACGATAACTTCATCGCTGAATGGCGGACGCGAAATCTCTTTGATGTCTGGCCACGGAAATTGCGTTTGCTTGGTACGGAAAAGAAGATGACTCGTATTTAAGCGGAAAATAATATAGTGGAATTCGCCAAATGTTCCCGGACGAGAAAGGTTGTGACGACTCGATTACGTGAACTTAATAAGCATTGCCGTAGACTACACCTACCTACACTCCGCTTTTTAGCATAGAAGAAATCTTGAAATTGTGGTAGCAATCGGGCAGCACGACCCGCCAAACATTCAGAAGGAACATAATTCTTCCTTTCTTTTCTCTGTTCTCACTCTTCTTCTTATTATTTATTGTAATCATGGAATTCTACAACATCAATTTTTGTACAGATATTCCCTGTGTAGGCTTCTGCCTTTTCAGGGTGAACTGTTCTCACTCTCTTTTCTTTCAATCTTGTGCCGGATCCTCCGCTGATCACAACGCGACAACTACAATCTGCGATTCAAGATTAGCAACTTCTTCGGTACGGAACTAAGTTTCCACGCAAAGGATTCTTGCAAATAAACGGCTTTTGCAATATTCCTATAAAAACGTGATGTTTTCCCCATGGTTCCTTCAGAAACTTATGTCAAAGTCGAACGGCCGATACCGGCTTGGTTAGCGACACCTGGCGCCCGTCCGACCACACTGGTTGTAGGTTTGATTCTACTGCCAACTAGTTGGAATATTGCGGGAAAGTTGAAGTACAAAGAGTGTGCTGGGAAGTGGCGGGCGACGCGACGTTTACCTTTTCAGGTGGGAGGCGAGTATCGTGATGTTCTTCCTTTGTTTTACAATACGCCGAAGAAATCGTAAGTAGTATGACGTTATCTGGAATGAAGTCGTGTATGTTACAAACAAAATTTCCATCGTACTTTCTTACAAGAGTTATTAGGAGTTATTCCACCATTTTCATAATAATTCCAATATTTTCATAATATGTTTCTATTACTCTAATGAAATTCCACAAAGTGACAGCTTGTTCTATCGATTTTGTAAGAAAATTTCCAGTATTGTATAGTGTTAGAGTGAAGAAATATCAAAATCACAAATATATCTCGAGCAACTTTTAACTTACGAGTAAAACTTTTAAAATAGATATCTAAGGTATGTACAATGTATTTTAATGCTTAAAATCTACAAAAAACGAATCAGAATCGTATTGGTTCGTTGAACCTCTCAAAACACGAGAGCGTAACGGAGGACGGTGCTCCGCCGCGCGGATTTGGCCCTCGTAGCTTTGTCGAAAAGTCGATTTATATATTATTGGGGCAAATTAGGGTAAGATTTCATTTCAGATTCCCATTAAGAAAGGTTCATAGCTTATCGTGGTGTAAGTAATCCCGTGCCACACGGTGTCCCAATCTACTATTTTCCTCGCTTTAGGTAAAAATTTGTTCCCAAGTAAGGGTCCGCCATTTTGTAATGTAAAGTATATGAATATTCGACAGAGCTCATTGAAACCAAGTCTTATGAAAAACAAAAAACATATTTATAGTATGGCATCATATTTTACCCGATGAATTTCCTAGTTTGGGTTCACAATCGACTTGAAGATAAAGAATTTCGCGAAAAATCGGAAACTGGAAATTTTCGCAAAAATTGGTCAACGTTTACCCCCTGTATTAATTTAATGTAAAGGATCCAACGTAAATGACCTCCATAGTTGTATGTAGGATTTATTCTAAATCAATCATGCGAAGTTTCGTAGCCCGCACTCAAGAAAAGCGTTTTCGTATTTTTGGCCAGCTTTTTCCGATTCTAGCCCACTGTGAGACGTTATGGGATATCAGGAGAAATTCAGGCAAACCATCGAAAAGCATAGATTTGAAACTGCGACACAGACAAAGAAGACGGAATTTATGTGGATAAAATAGCGAAAGAAAAACACAGCGAACACGTGAAGAAATTTTGGAAAGAAAAAGACCACAAAGAAATCTTAATTAAAGAATTCAAGTTCAAACTCGCTCTTTAATTGGGAATGATAGTCAATTATAAAAATGAATAAGGGGCTCAGTTTCGCATACCACTGATTTTGTAGAAAAATCGTGCAAAAACGAGAAAGGGAACTCTACGGTTAACTCCGGTTTGAAATCCAAACAGACTGAAAAGCGAACCCATCGCCCATCAAAGGGAAACAAAAGATTTGCTCTTATCCCGCTTCCTCTGTTCCACTTTCATGAATGGGTTATCGCCTTCGCTAAAAGGATGACTCCACCAACAGCCGCACAAGGGTTTAAAGGAGTTTCCAGGCGGATGAGCTTTTGAGATTGATACCTTCCGGCATCATCAGAGAAACACAGAGATAATTTAATGATTTCTTACAGACCCAAATCTGATGACAATCTACGTCTGTTTGGAAGTGAGAATTAGCCATTATTTTAAAGACGTTATTTACCTATTATTCCTTCCACAGCACTGGCTCAAGATACTGTAACATGACTTGATTAGAGACTCTGCCTTGGCAACCATACTTAGAAAATGATCATTAACGATATGTACTTATTAATCATACACTGACTCGATTGTATTTTTCTTTTATTTTTTAATGTCATATGTATCATCATTTGTATTAACCTGTATATTTTTCTCTATTTTTGTTTGTTTTTTGGGTTTTTTTATTTTGTATTCACGTGGGAATTTCCCATTTTTAAATAAAAATTAATATTGTACACAAAGTATCTAGTTTTAGTGATAAAAATGTTGCATGTGACATATATTTTGGGCCTGGTCCACTTTTTGTTAATGAATCGTTGTATCATTATTGTTTATGTTCAAATACCGGAATGAACTTCATGCTGAACGTTTTATTTTTAGAGCAGGGCCGGAAATACTGTTAACAAGAGTACTGTGTACAATAATGTCAAGATTAGACATTACAATATTTCTAACACTGGGAATCGGCTAAATTCAATGAAGTATTCAAATCATTCATTGGCTTCAACATCTTAAAAGTTATCTTAAGTTGTTTAGTTGTAAATATTATTATTAATGTAGAAAAGGCTGCAATTTGGAACCATGTCAATTGTGCCAACCGTATTAATTATTTAATTTTCGAGCAAAAAATAATTTTTTGAAGAATTATTACGTTTCGGAATGGCAATCGACGCCGAAGAGTTCGAAAAATCATGTAACCGAGTGGAAATAGAGTAAAACCCGTTTAAAATGCTCCATTTCGAGAGGCTATCCCATTTAATACGCGGTTCTCTCTGTTTTCCGGTCCTTTAAGAACTAAACATATAGTGAAAATACCCCTAATATTATAGTATAACAAGAAGGCAACTAGTATTACACAACCCTAATTCGCGGACTCTCTATACATATACATAAGTATAGCAAGTAAATAAAACTAAAGAAGATATCTTTTCGTTTTTTAGGTGTAAAACAATTATCTAAAAATTAAAGAGCCTAAAAACCCTTCCCTTTTCTTTTCTGAAGTTTAAGACGTAAGAATTTATGACGACCCGGTTATAACGCTAACTTATAACACTTATAACGTGGTTTTCACTCAGTTCCCTGAAAATCTTCTTAACCGGGTTTTATTGTAGTTACCATCATCTCCGGGCGGCAACACTGCCGAAGCCCGTACCAGAGCTATTAATTAAGGTTATCAAGTTATTTTTACATGCGTAGATACTGTTCTACACTTGCGAACGTATTTAATCCTATCTACCGATTATCTCTCTAATTATATCAATAAAAAATGATGAATCAAGCAATTGTTGAGCAAACATAGAAATCTAAACATCCGAATCAACACAACCGTTGAGAAGGTCGTCATTTCCTCCTTCCCGAAGGTAAAAATAAACGCGAATACATAAAAATAGTATAATTTTAAGTAGACGGAAAAAGAATTCCGTTTGTTTGAAGCCGTTTTGCTCTTCCGCTCTAATCTGGCATCTTTTATTCTTGGACGGGGAACAAATTCACCGGAGAAGGACGCTCTCTGAATCCCGCTTCCTTTTTGTCTGAAGGGTTGTGGTGGTGCTCGACTTTGAGTGAGCCATTCAATGAGAAAGCGATCCTTAGCCCTTTTTAAAGGAGTAAATCATACGTTTTGAACTGTATCGCGATTTGTGCTCGGAATTTTTGAGGGACGATTGATGGAATGGCTTGCACGAGCGGAGAACTTGGAAGGTGCAGGTGTGGGAAAACGTTCTCGCTTTGGAATTGGATGAGATCCAAGCCTTACTTTTCGCTGATGCTGCAGAGAAACAAAAATTTCATTTCAGATGACCATCGACTCCATTTTTTCGAAATATATGCTATAACTAGTTAAATTATATAACATCCAGCTCTCCTTCAAGCACGACGGAGTTTACATTTAATTAGTTAGAAACTTAAAATTAAATTTTTAAAAGTATACGTATGTGCATCTATTACTTATACGTCTGGTTCTTTAAGGCCAAAACCTTGAAAATTAATTACATCCTGATTTAAAATATTTCACACTCCTACTATTAAAAGATAATGGGATTCCTAGACAGTTGGCTTAATACTGGGCGAATTTCGGAGAAAATTGTTTATACATAATATATATATATATAAATAAAAATAAAATCCTCAAGTATTCTTATTGGATAATTCACGAGTTCGGATTCAACTATTGCGTTGGTCGTCAAGGTGATGAAGACAACATTTTCGGCTATTTGTTAAAATTCCCCCATATCGAATCAAGAACAGCATTTAACAATTAAAATAAGAATTATTAAACGATTTTCCTTCTTTCGATACATGTCAAGATTAGCAGGACTGTTTTCGCAGGAAATTTTCGTAAGTATAATATTACGGACCAACAGACAAAGAAATTAAAGAAACTAAACATTTGATATGGAGATTACATCCGTATATGTTCGCCTACAACTCGAGAACTCGAGGAGAAGAAGCAGCAAAACTTTCAAACTTTGCACATTATTAAAATTCGATGCCCCCGCAGTTAGACCAGAATAACTACTTTTCATTTATCCCAGGTTATCCATTAAGTTTATCGGAATGCGTATGATAATCGGTTTTCCGTAAACAGTAATATTTTGCGCCATAAATTTCAATTAAATAGCTTTCACTAAGCTTCGATGTGCCGGTATTAACATCTTAATCGAGATTCAATAAAAATTCAGGTACATTGGGTTTTCCGCTCAGTTTTACTCGAGCTTGAACATCAACGACAATTATAATTCTTTGACTTGGGCCGTTTCAAGCTAATGTTAAATAACACGATCAAGGTGCGAAATATTCAGTTTTCTACTATAAAAAGGGATATTGTCGAGTCCTTAAGATTAAGTGGATGGACGTGATTTTTAATGAAGAAGCGTTAAATAGAATGAGTGAGAAAAAAAGCTTGTGAATATCTATTATTAACAGAAGTATTAAACATATAGGGTATTTAATGCGACATTAGAGACTCCACAATTCAGAGAGACAGGTGAATGGAAAGCGGCCCAGAGGAAGACGACAGACACGAAATTTTTCGGGTAGATTATAAAAGACGTGGGGCGTAGGAATTATGAATAAAAAAGAAAGTGGAGAAGAGTGAAGAATAGAATGTCTTTTAACCCAGCTGCTACCAACCAATCTTCTGATTAATAACCTCAGGGAAAGACGTGCAAAGATATAAGGGTTCAATTTTGAGAATCAGTGAAAATATATATCCCTATAATCCTAATTTAACAATCTATCACGTTTGATAGTTTCAGTGCTATTTTCTTATCTAACTGAATGAGAATATAAACTAAAAAAACTTAAATCTAACTTCAACAGTGGCATTGGTAGTCCAGGAGACAGTACTGGGGCGAAATTTCGGCATACTTTGTTTAACTTTACGTGGTTTCAAGCAGCCAGCAACGTTTGACGATATAAATAGAAGTCTTAAATGGATTTCTACTATAATGGTGCCTATCCGATCTCGTAAGGGTAAAATTTATAGTTTATTTTGCAAAAGAAATAAAATCCACAGGCGATGAAAACGAACTTTACGTATTTTTAATGAAAGGCCTTCTGAGAGTCCTAAAATTGAATTTGGGATGAATGAAAAAATAAAAAGTAGCCTATTATCTTTAGAAGGTCGTCATCTGAATGTGGGCAAAGTTTCAAAGTTGAGGATGCCTCTTTTTGTCTCATGTGAACATCCATACACATTCACACCATCTATTGCAATGATCACAGTCAGGTAAGTCACGAAAAGTTAATATATTTATATGTATATTCATCCTATGTTAATGACATCCATAAGCAGTAAAGTAAGCAATTTACGTTTAGTTGTCAAATCTTTGTTCTTAAATAAAATTTGATCAGAAATGACGATGGCATGAAATAGGTAGGTAATATAAGAAACAAATATAATAGCAATTCTTCATTACTATAATTCATTATTATTTTCCATTGAAATTGGCGAAAATATTGATTAAATATATCGATTTTAATAACATTGTGCGTCTTTGATAAAAAAAAGTCCCCATTACGAACAATGCGAATTTTTAAAGTTTTGATTCCGTAGAAATTCTGCAATATCATTAGGGGGTAAGATGGATAATCTATCTCCTACAATTCCGGAAAAAAGCCGATATTTACTTATTATAAATTATAATTAATTTTTCTTAAATCCAACCAAACCATATTCATCTTAATGAGCACATATAGATCTGAACTTTGACATCGCTAAAGATTCAGGTCTGGCTGGATATAATTTATCCAGTTTCAGTAATATGACATCCTTATACTCTCGTTGGCCATTATGTCTTTGTAATGCTGGTGGTGTTTTTTATTTAGTGACTTTGACCTTTCTCGAAACGCCGGAGAAAAAATTCCTCTCATTGTCTTACGACTACAGTTTAAGTATATGTAGGTCACATCTGTTGTCTACCAACAAAAAAACGTTAGAGAAATTATTCAGGAACGTAAAATTAGTGAGATTCAAGTAGCCAGCTCTCGCCCGTTCGAAGACCTTGAATTTTACTATTACAGCATTTTTAACTCGTTCGTTAACATTTTCGTGTGCTCCAGTGAGATCTCCAATATTAAATCAAGAAAAGAATACACTGCCACATCACCATTACGTATTTTTCTTAATTTTTCACAGGAAATGGTATCTTTAATATTAATAATTAAGAAGTCAATAATTATAATAAATAATCTGGTGTGAATTCTGAATAATTAACATTAGAATTTTCTAGTGGGTAAAACCATCATCCGCAATGTCTCGATCAACAAAACGATTGATTTTGCCCATAAAAGAAAGGTTTGTCAGGACATATCCCGAGTATTTCATAGTTGTGCTAATTAATCATCGGAAAAGAATCTGCGCTAAAATTTAGCCTAAATTTGGCTGGAAATGGGTAACTGTGAAAGCAACTAAGTATCACAGCAATCCAATATACCCATTATTATATAATATTATTATTATATAATAATCACTGTCTTGTGCGCATTTATATAAATATCCATTCGATGACAGCAACATCCATGAGAAGTAGATTTAAAGTTCATTTGTCGTTTCTTTTGCAGACATTTTCCTTTTGCGAAATAAAACTGATATTCGTAAGGACTCGGAAAAGGCACCAGAAGATAGATAATGCAATATTAATTCTTAAATATCTCTCCTAATTGTCTCTGATTCAAAATCGCAAAAACTTTGATAAAATCTACATTTATCTCCGTACTTAAGAAGATGTGATTAAAATCCTATGCACAATAAATGTTAATGAATTGTAAATGTATACTATTGAATCAAATGTACTTTTTTCAACGATGATAATTATGAGTTATAATATTTAACGTTATTCTAAGATTTTCTGTACTATAAAGGAGGAATAATTAAAAAACTAATAATCGAAATAAAGAACAAATAAACAAACAAAAACATAACGATGGTGGTTGTTTTGTTTATTTAAGTTGCTTGATTAAACGTTAGTCTGTCTTGTCTGTCTTATAGAGTATTTTATCATACTGCGTTCAGTACCTTTTGATAATTTGAAGGTTTTGAATAATTATTAAAGTACACCATTTAAGAATGCTTCCAACAAGAATATAAACAACAATATTATCTCGAAATATTTTGCCCTCATTTATGGTAATAAAGGTTACTAGTTAACTTAAATACTCTATTTTCTGGAAGATTGAGGTCAGTTTAACAATATAGCGTGTAAAGTATGTCATTACAATGGAAATGTGATACTAAAAGCAGACGAAATATTACTAAAGCCAAAGAAACCGCGAGATAATAGGTCTGTCTTCCCTCATTCGTAAGGAAGATATCAGTTTATATATATACTCAGTGCTTTAAATAAAGAAACGACTTTCTTCTCTATTTTATCACGTAATCGTCACAGGCTCAAGAAATGCGCAGTATCTAGTAGACGCGCGTTCCTACCAGGAAGTACTAAATTCAATAAGAGTATTTGTGACAGAGATATATGTGAGATTACAAGATATTGGCGAAAATTAAAGAAAACAGCAACGTCTTTCAAAGCTACGTGAGATCTGGACACCAGTGAAGGTAAATGGGCTCCAACACACTAAGCGAAAATTACTTTCGCCCTGATAAAAAGCTAGCTTCAACGGCAATTCTTGGACGTCACACAGACAAGGAAAAATGCTTGGAACCTGCTACTCTAGCACTACGTTTGCCAAACCTAAAGGGTAAGTGAAATTCTCTCTTTATATCAAGGACGCGAACTTCTCGCTTACGGCTGTTACTTGAATTCGATTACCTTGGTCCATTTCTCTCTACTTCACTAATCGTCGAAAAAAGATTGTGACATTTATAAAGGAAGTCTTGTCAGGAAAACCACTCAACAATTACCGTTTGCGCACATATTAGACTGTATATATCATTCTCAGAATTTTAGGCGAGTTATCTGAACAATTGCTCATGAACAATACCACTCGATAATTACCACTAGCACACATACTTGAGTTTCTATATAATTTAATAATGAATCCCCAGCACTATTAAAGAATTACGTGTTATCCACAAAAATGGATGGAAATGGATGGAAATTTCAGACATGGATACCTTATTTATAAAAGTGAAGATATAAGAGAATAATTAGTATCCATCTCGCCCGTATAAAATCGTTTTATTATCATTGTAATATATTTTGAATTTTTATTTCCCTGTCTTTTTCTTTATACCGAAAAAATTCACCTATCCCATGTGTATATCAATATAGGGATTAAACTATGTTACAGAACTGTTTTCATTCTCTATTCAGGTCACACACTTATAAGTTTTACTTTTAGGAATTTTCTGACTATAGATTTTGTTTCTATAATTAATGCTCTTTAAATGTGTGCGCGAATATTTCTAATGAGATTCAATATTTATATAACTTTTTCCTGTATTTGTTCCTTTGTTTTTTCTGTAATAGAAATGTTGTTGAAACTATAGTATCTATTTCTTTTCCCAGAATCTTTTAATTTCCATCGATAGTGGGGTGAATATAGTACCTTTTATTTATTATTAAAAGTTTATAAAATTAATTTCCCCTCCAGAAAAAAATGCACAGAAAGTATATGTGTCCGATATGGTCAACGTCAACGTCAGATTGTGTATATTGGCTACTGAGAATGAATCGGTGTGTGTCAGTGTCAGTAAGCTGAGCTCTGGAAAACAACCTTTGATAAACAGGTCACATTACACATTTGTGAGTTGCCATATTTGCTTATCTTATTCTTCATGAGAACATAAACATTACAGATGGATTTTAGCAGGCTGATTGATTTTTCCAAGATATTTGGTCAAGACTGAGGTGCGTCTTATATCCGCGCGACAAATAATCAGTAGTTTAAGTTACCCAAGATCAGTAGTTCATAGTAATAGTTGTTATCAAGGTGCATCGACGTCTATGGCTATTTTGAACCATTTACGCTTCCATTAGTAACCTTTCTAGCGTTTCTCTGTGGCACTGCCGTACCCATATCATCATATGAATGCTTGTTGGTAATCGGTAGTTTAAAGTATATTTTCCCTAGATAATTTTTTAATAATTTTAGCGTATATACGTTGATAGTAATTTTTACGTAATATTAGGAACAGGCGGTTACAAAACTAGAACTCTTTCGTGCTATTCTCCTAAGCTTAAGAAAGTGTACCACGGTCTAATTTGCTTTATGATGCCAACCACATTGATCTTTTCGATCCTATTTGCGATGACTTACTACCCTGTCCTTCACTGCAGTCCGAGTTACAAAATAACTCATTTTGAAGTCTTCCTTATTCTGTGTTTCTAGTTCGCACTCCTGTAACCCTCTTAACAACACTCTTTGGCTTTCACGACCGGAGGCTTGTCCTAGAAATTTCCTCGTGATTCTTATGAAAGCAAGTACTTTCACTCACGTTTCAAATTCCCTAAGTAAAACAACTTAAAATCTCAATGATAACGACAAAGAAAAAATGATTCAAGTTATAATATAATCGTAATAACAATAAAAACGAGAATTTTCACTCAGGTGAATTCCAAGCCACAAACAGCAAACAAAATGTTGTCGAATACTGTCACACGCGTCATAAAGTAATGTTTACAGGTTTTTTTAGACAGTGTAATACTCTGCAAAGATGCTGTACTCGGGTTGTGTGACTGAGTAAAAAGAGATTTTTTTATCAGGAAGTTCACCTCATAAAAATATAGACTACCTTCTTAGGAATTCCTTTTGTTTTGCATGTTTTAGGAAATATCTCAATTTAACGATAAGAGTTAATTATTAAATATTAAAGGAATATATATTAAAATACGCAAATAATTATTGATATGTTAGGCGCACCGCTGAAAGGTAGAGAGTTATATTTCGGGGTCAACATACCGATTTTCCATGTTATATTTCAGTCAAGTTATTTTCATGTTACATCTCAAAGAGTTGCTTTTATCACTCCACATTAACAGCGATAAATGAGATAGATGATTACATTACTTATAGTAAAAGTAAAATAAAAAAGGACTATCCCCGGCAAGGATTATCTCACGAATAGGACAAATAAATTGAAAGTAAAAAACTTATGCGGTGCTAAAGGTACGCCAGGGAAAAAAGTGGCTGGACATGAAGGAAAATAGCTCTGAAATAAAGGAAGAGCGGCAACCGCACTCATAAATCAACCGAATAGGAGCGAAATGGAAGGTAGGACTGTTTACCTGGACCCGGAAAATGCCTGACCGCAGATTTGAGGACGAATTTAAGCCTGTGTGAAGGCGGGGAAGACGCATGATACATAGCAGCCCATAGGAAGTTCCAATCCAGACGCGTTCTGTGATTCATGAGTATGATGGACCTCTCCGAAGCCAAGATCGGATCGCCAGACAGACTGACACGAGTGCCGAAAAGTAGCTCCATCAGCGCCTGCAAGGGAATAAAGATTCCAATGATTTATTACGAACGAGTGGAACAGATGCTATTTCGTACAACAGTGGCAATATTCACGAACTATTTTCGTATATCCTGGAGCTTTCTTTCTTCAGGGCATGCATCCAAAGCAAAGGAGGCAAAATTTTAAGCCAGAGATAGGTTTTGGGCATCAATTAAATTCATTGCTTCATTCTTTACTGTTGAGACAACAAACAATTCCAGCTGTCGATTTTTAAGGGGATTTCCCATTGTTTTACCATCCTTTTGTTCACCGTCAATGATTGTTGATTTATGATTAACTACTGAATTCCCCCGTCAAAATGGCGGAAATAAATATATAAATAACTTATAAAATATAATCAACTATATGCTGCTTCTGTATAATTTAAAATAAAAGAACTCCTCTCTAATTTTAAATATTAATCATATCATAAAGAGAAGCTATAAATATAAACGGAAACCCTAAAAATTAACTCGAGCAAATTTTTTAACCTAATTCAATGCATGGATATCACCTAATTATATTAACACTAAAATATCAGGTTAATAAAATGCTAATCCTGTCTAATGTAATAAAAATCAAATATATTCGGAAAATTTAATCCTTACTTGACTTTGAGGACATATATTCATATCCTATGAATAAATTTCACACACTTTTTACGATAATTAATACTTTATTTGGAATTTATTTCTATAATTTGATGAATTTCTTATAATTTGATGATTTTTTAATTAGATATAATAAATTAATATAATTTAATTAGATAATAGATATAATTAATAATAATATAAAATTTAATAATTTGTTGAATTAGAGAAGCAAAGCCCGACAAATATTTGAAATATTTTTATGCGTTCACAAAAACCTAAAAACCTCTCTTTAGAGTTGATCAATTATGATAACCAATGTAGAAAGATAAAAAGCATAAAGCTTTAAGAAAGGGTTGATTTTTTTGAGAAATATTCCTTCCGATTCGAAGATGAATATAAAAATATCTGTTATTGGAAAAACCCAAGAAAAAGTGGAGTAAAAATCCGCAAAAAAAGGATAATGTGATGAAGATAAAAATCTGAAACTATTAAAAATCCAAGATGATACTTCGGATGCGTATAGCATAAATGAAATCTTAGAATAACAAGAAAAAAGCATATAAATTAAGGATATATTACAGCAAGCCGTTAAAAAATTATTACTACATACTGAGAGGCATAGAGAATATTAGTCCAGACAAGAATATTTGCAATACTTACATGAAATATAAAGTTGATAAAAAACGAAGTTATGATACATGCTTACCATGTTCAATATTCTCAAGTTTTCATAAATTCGTACATTCAACCCAACAATTCACATCGTGAATTCCACCCAAAGTAAGAGTACAGACATATCGTATACATATGATTATGAAAAGAGAATATAATTTGATAAGTATTATTGAATGAAATGCTTATTATTTGCCAAACGTAGAAAAGTGGTTTCGAGGAAACTTTTAAACGGTATTATAATTATTTATAAATCACTAAAATTGGGTTTGGAATGATATTGTCTACACCCAAAGGAATATTTGAAAGAAAGCTTATGAAGGACAAAGAGAGATAGTTAATTCACGTTGCATGTAGATTATTATCCACGGACAAAGACAATGACTTGGTGCACATTTCTTCCTGTGAATCGGAACCCAAAATTTCCGAAATACTAATCTCATTGCAGATAAAAGAAAGGTTAAATTGGGGAATGTATTGTGACAATAGTAAATGTAAAGTTTTATAAAGCTATCTTGAAAAAGGAGATTCCAATTGCCTGTGGAATATAAATTTATAGCGAAACCCACACAATACTCCCATCCTGTCTTTGAACACTATTCTATTATTTGAATGTTTACCGATGTATCCATTGGCAATGAAAGATACTTTGAACTTTCCGATATTGAATCAGAGACCTTTTACATTTCGTAGCATTTGTCTTTGAGGTCATCCTTGGCAAAGGAGGAAAGGCCATGCGTATCCTCAGCTACGACGTGGGTGTTTCCAAAAAGACCTTATCATCCAATAAGTCTCCAGAGACCGCGAAAGCTAACTTTACTACTGATGCTGTATTCGTTAGGTAGTGAACGAGAATGGTAGTACTAAAATGGAGACAAATACTTGAGGAGGATGACAGCCCACGATTTGAAGACTGAGTAACAAGAGCACGAATATAGGTTACCTGTGATGAAACATGATACAGGTATGTATAGCAAAAGAAGCAAGGCATCAGGGTGCTATGGTAACTGGATAAATTGGGGAAATGGGGTCAAATGACTGCGCTAGGGTGTTTCTATTGCCTTGATAGCAGATCAAATAGAAGTTGACATCATATTCTCGAGGTGGTGGACCTAAGGGGTCACGTGCACATTGGTTTAAAGCTATTTTCCTCTCTTTTCAACAACTTCGTACATAAAGTGACGATATAAATAATACAGGTCCTATAGTGAATTCAACTGATAAATTTGGTTTTCGGTACAACTTCTATTTCGAAACTTAAAAACGTTAAAAATACGCAACTCGTATATGGTACGATGGTTTCAAATGCGTCTACACTGAAAAAATGTTACCCACTCCTGGTCTATTCTAAATGCATTAGAGTCCTGGTTAACTATTCTGCTACGACGCTCTCCGAGTTTTTCATTCCGGTCTTTGCTACGAATAACAGCGAGATTCTTCATTATGCATATACCCTTCTGGCCGCCTTTCGTCTCCTTGCAGAGTACCTGGTCTTGTTCCACGCCATCTACTATATATCCCAGTCAGGTGCTATCACATGCGGTGGGCGAAAAAGTGAATTCTTCATTCTTCATGAAATACGTAAACGGGCACGTATTCCCATAGCTACATTGAACGACTTCACCTATAATCTATCTTGTTCCTGCGGTTTTTTGAATCTCCTTTCAAAATTCTTTTTAGTTAGTCATTAACTTATAAAATAGAGAAAATCCCAGTCAAAAAAGATAGAATCCAACTCATTTAAAAATTTAAATTTAGTTCAATATACAGCTGATCATTCTACGCCAGAATGCGCGAATTGTACGTCTATAAAATTTTACAATCCTTACCTAAAATAGGGCGAGGCAGTATAGTAGAGAGTTTGATGGGCACTTGATTAATTTATAATAAAACTGCAAATAGACTACATAATTGACATGAAAGTATATCTTGTCATTTATCATTATGAAATTGATACTAAAAACTTTTACAGTTTCTGTAGCCATAGGATTTATTTAGTAGTAAGATGTAAAGATTTTCTCATCTTTAAATCAATTTTAGCCTAAATTTCTATAATATACTTATAATATAATACAATAAACATGAGTATCGTGACCTGTAAAATTTCCTATCAATCAGGATAGAAATTATATCAAATTAATTAAGCCAATGATATTTAAATACATGATTACTAAGGCGACCCCCATTGTTGCTGCTTATTCAGATACCGATTTAAATTAACTTTGACAAAGGAAAAGTGTCAAAGCCACTCTTATAGTAGCCAAAATTTTATTGATTACAACGTAAACATTTACAAAATTTACTTAGTTTCGAAAAAAATCGATGTTCTTCTTTTAAGTAAGTGCGATTTCGAACCTAAAACAATGTTCGATGGTTAAAATAAGGTTACGTTGAATTATAATACTAATTATTACCAACGTATTATAATAATAATTTTATAATACGTTGAATTTTCTTCCTTAGGCTTTCTCTCGCGATTGCGCACGACTTTTATTTCGATTAAATTTTGCACCAGAAAAGAAATTAGAACCGAAATGTGGGCTGTTGCAAGAAACTACTGATATCAGATAAATCAATATAAATACATCGAACTCGCAGGGGGTATGCTCACCTCTGGTTAAGAACCACTTACATAGCTCCACAGTTTACTTCAGCTTTAAATCTTGCAACTTATGCTTCTAAAGATTTTTGTCCTCTACCAAAGAACGTCTTCGTCATCATCTAATTACCGATTTGTTTGAACAATTCTGAACGAAAAAAAAAATTACCTATTCATTCAACACTTTTTTCGATGTTAAAAATAAATAGAATAGGAATAGTAACTAAAAATCAGTAGGAAAAAGTTGAAAGGAAATGTAAATTAAGGGATAGATAGATGGACAATGGATAGACATACGGACTTGTAAATATATGATACGATATTTTGGGAGAGAGTGACCATCAGTGCACAGAATATGTATATTATGTAAATTATTCAGTACTGTCATAAAATAACTCTGCGGATGAATACGATAACGAGCCATAGTCTAAATAATACACATAGCTCAAAAACGTCTCTGTCATACTATGAAACTAATGATAACAACTTCAAACGCATCAAACATCACGTTTCCTAAAGTGAATAATATTCTTTTCTCCTTTCTAAGTAAGTGTAAAAATAAGTAAATTCTTGATGTTTTATATCTTAAAATTCTTGAGTGAGCAAGTGAAGTCAAAATCGTATATTTCTCACAATTTAAGCATGACCAACGGTTTCTTAGCAGTAATAGTATAAAAGCAACAGCTGTATTGAGGCGCAAAGAATTTGCACGGAAGAAATTGATCCATGTTTGGAAAAACTTTGATGTTATATAGATGTCCCGACATGATGTATCCAAATTCCATCAATGGCCCTCAGGAGAGGTTTTATACACAGTTCCATACAAGCCATATCTATATATTTACTCAAAGTATCCAATGCATGAAAGCAATTAGAGTGCCAATTGCAATTGTCAATTTATTCTATTAATTAGATTTTATGCAATAAAAGAGTGACCGAACAACATTATTTTGGTCATAGAATGTTGTTATCGATTCGAAATTTTGAGGAGAAGGATATCTATCAAAAACACAAACCTTCTGAAAAATTTAGTGCTTCCAACGACATAGTAGGGGCAAACGTACGTCAACATAATTTATCAACTTGTTTTATCCCATTTTCATGCCGGTTTATCACGATCAATTAGACGAAAAAAATATCAAGGATTTCATCAGTACAGGGAAAGAAAAGGGGAAAACTTTTCAGATAAATTCAGATTTTCAGCAAATATGAGGTATATAAAGAAATTTTGAGCTATGAGTTCTTGCAATTCTCATGTTACGTTACTTCGTGTTTCTTACTGTAATATTTGATTTGATAAAATTATTTCATTTTTAAAATTCCACTTATCCATTAATATTTAAATTATACCGTGGTTGATGCTGATAAAATTTTATACGGCATATAAGTATTATATTCAACAACCACATACGTAAAATTCAATTTAAATTAACCTCCGCCCTGCTTGGCGTATTTTTCAGTATGAATAAAAATAGCTATAAAATTGCTGTGCTGCTGCTATTAGATACATTTGAAAAGTTAAGAGGGACACATTTGCTGGCTGGCATCGGCCCAGGAAGGGAGGGGAGGACCACCTTTACGCAGCGGTCAGCTGATTTTCATTTCATCTGAGCTTTCTTCCGGTTTCATTTGCAACACATACAACACAATCAAACTGATCCCCTACGAAATTGAGAGAGGTACCATATGAAATTAAGTTAAATGAGATTCAGAGATTAATTGTCGAATGTTGTTTTAGATTAGATAACGGAAAATTGATAAAAATACCAATTTTATCAAAATTTACAATCCCAATTCATTAAACGTTTACCTAAACATCAAAATAATTTTGGTTGCTACAGCAGTTGTTAATGCATTGCAGTTACGTGTCTAATGTTTATTTACATCGTCACTGAATCGGAAACAGTAAAGACCACCAAATAATTCCCAAGAACGGTGAGAAATATTCGATATTTTGAAATAAATGAATGAAAAAATATGCGGCTGGTCATGAATTAGAGATTTGAAAACGCTCCTATCACAGTATATCGGTATTTAGTCTAGCGTCGACCAGGGTCTGGAAGCAAGGATTCTTAGAAAGGCGGTAATCCCGGACTTCCAGTTTATCCCACTTACTGGTGGACGCTAGTACGAATACCGACGTACGGCTCTACGTGTGTTTTCAAGCCTCTCACTCGCTAAAAACGACAAATTAGAGATATTTTCAGCTGAAAATGTATAAACTTCACAGAGCAGAAATATCACAATTATAGTTCTGGCCTTCAATAAACAAAGTTTGGGCTCCCGGATAGTCGGATACCTATCGATTCCCGGTTTCGGCTCATCCGAGCAAAATGACCTATAAACCCTTTAAACCTACCACTTCTAAGCCGAGTTTGACGAAAGTTCGCTCTCATCTACGTATTTTAACAAATGAAAGAAGCCTAGTATATAAAAAAGTGGAAAATCAGGTATCATGTCACGGAAACTTTCCATCGAATCTTGGATTAGAACCCGTTTTCCGCAAAGGATGATGATAATATACCTATACGTGTACACATCTACCTCAGTTTACAGTACAGGAATGTTTTCCGTCAAAATTGAGGACAATTCCAGCTAATGATTTAAATAATATCTTTCTTGACCTGCACATGAATATTGCTTCGTAATTAGAGGTTTGTACATTCACTTCTGCCTCAATCATTCCGCGCATGTGACCTAATAAATCCATAAAATTTCATAGTTGATTCAATAAGCCATCCCATCGTTATAATCGAGTCCTACGTACTGAGGTAGAAATTCAATCTGACTCTGCTGCGGGCACTCAAAAATTGAATCGAAGAATTTCTTCTGCGAACGCGCTTTAACATTGAAAAATTCGATTGCAAAACGAGGGCGGACGAAGCAAGGTATGATTGCTCTTTACAGCGGAAGCAATCGACTCATGCTGAAAACAAGAATTGAATTTTATCTCGAATACGTCCACGTTGCAAAGTCTCTGAGCATTGTGATGAGATGTGAAACAATTTGAACTGATTAGTTGTCGAGCTAGTCGAAAGTAACTATGAATTTAAAAAAGATGTAAAATAAATGGAAATGGGTTAATTGATTAATTAGAAGGAAGATACAGAAATCGACAACCAAGCAGTCAAAAATGAAATGAAATGGGACAACTTATTCACTATTATTTCATTATGAACGATAAAAGAAGAATAACGACCAAACTAAACGGTAATCTACGCACTTATTGCATAATAAAAGAAATGTCTTTCTGTCAATTCAGTCATCAGCCAGAAAATCGTTTCGAAATGCAAATCCTCCAACATGTCTACAAAATTCCTCGGAGAAGGAATGAGGTTCACTAGACAAGATATGCAGCGAAAGAGGAAATTTGCCTTTAATTTCCTTACTAAGCCAGAATACTAAGATAACATCCACGTAAGTACAGCATAAAGAGTTATGAATGACGCTTCTCACATTCACGCTTATAGCGCTCATAAAGGAGGAACCTAAATGAATGCCATTACTCAGCTTCGCTAATAACTTAGTAACTTTTATGTTATTAAATCCATCTACAACACTGCGACAAAAGTAAAGAAAAACACAAACAAATAAGTAGCGGTAGCAAATTTATCAACGTAAAAATTTTCCTGTGATTTGCTGTAACGCATATTAAAAATATTCTTTTACTCCGTCGTGGTACACATATTTTGAGAAGATTTGACATAAAATCGGCTAAACTATTTCACTTTCATACTTTAGACCTGCGACAGTATATCAACTAATACAACGAGCGAGCGCATTTCTACACCTCAACCATCCGATAGTTCGGAAGATTCTAGTAATATATTTATCCTTTTAATGGATGGAGATTTTTGAGATCCGCGGTTTCTGGAACTTCAATTTAACGGAGCTTTAATTCCACATATTGAATGCTGATCAGTTAGCTCCTCAATCTCGACTGAAGCGCTTCCTTATGTAAAACATCAATTCGTTTGCATAACCAGATGTTCGGTGACACTGCGGGATGTTAAATAGCCGTTTTGTTTTCCGTAACATCAATGCTGTTTTGAGTTTATTTTCTAGATTAAAAACCTTGGGCATTCCTTTGTTAAGCCGTGCGTCAGTCGTGCAATCTTACAGGAATAACCTTTAGAATCAATGTGTATCAGCATCAAACAAGATTAATTACATGGAAGTTACAAAATTTGACATCCAAACGATAAAACATAAATTTAATGAGACAGCTGATTTATTGATACTTCATTATGAGCGATAAGAGCAATAAAACTGAAAAATAATTTGAGCTTAAGAAAACAAATGAATCATAGAGAACCATGATTGAAATTCGCCACAATCTCATCTTTGGATTGAGGATATTTTTCCCATCAGCGAAAATTATCTTTTATTTCTTATATCATCATCTTTATTTCTTATGTAATCATTTCTTATACCATCTGGTCTTTATATATTATACTCCTCCCAAGAATATCTAATCTACGGCAAGGTACATCAGCAAAAACAATGGACGAACAGAAATATTTTTCCTTAAAAGGGAAACACTCCGTTATGTGGGACTCGAACCAGATTTCTTGGCAGAACAACCATTTGCAACCGAGGTATGCGATTAATGGTATAAACTATTGTGGTTATGTTTGATCTTCAAAATCTCACTAGTCTGAGTTCATCGAAAGGGTGTCACAAGTTCATCATTTGATTTTTGTGGGACGTTTTTACAATACAATCACCATAAAACAAATAAACTGGATTTCAAAAACTTTGTGGTCGTATTAGTGACAGTGTTTAACGTGATAAATCTTAACGAAATTTCTACGTAGTTTTCCAAACTATGTATGATTTCAAGGCTCAAACGATTCTTTGAACATTGCCGCGTGCCTGATATGGTGCAAGATAAAAATATTTTGAGTAATTTACAAAAATAGTAAACTCCCGTCGACTGTGACGGACCTGAAATGGATTTGTAAGTCAGAAATGATTTAATGCATAACATATTTATATTTATATTAAGGTAATGAATCATTAGACGTAGATACCTCGTGAGATACTGGATAAATGTCAAATTACATTAAATTAAAGTTAAATTACAAACAAAAATTAGATAAATTATCTTGTCAATGAGAGCTTTTGGAATTTTGTATTCTTCATTTATAGCTGAAGATATTATAAGGGAAAATACATAAACTATCAGTAGGGTAACTATCAGTTAGGCACGTGTGTCTAAATGCCACACGCATTCTTATGGGAACTTGCTTGACTTCAACGTAAGTGTCGGTCATCCAGCGGATGGCTTGTTATTAGCTTAACGTTTTCCTATAAATTAACAAAATTCTTCCAAATTTACATTGAAAAACATATTCCTCGATAAAAATAAGAATTTCAATTCCATTAAATTTTTCCAGTACTTGTCCCCATTTCTTAAAACTATTATCTCTAATTTAATTAAAAGAAATAAACACTGCGACTGATAAAAACGAATAGTTCATGCAATTCTTATTTACACCATACTGAATGATCTGGAGTCGAACCAGGCACTTTTGCTTTATGAAAGATAAAAGACTTATTTCCATTCAAAAGGAAAGCAAAATTTAGCCGAAGAACATAAAACGGCAGAAAAGAAATGTTCACTTTATTTGTAGGGATGCGAAAAAAGACAGAGAAGCAACGAAGAAATATAAATCATAGTAGTATAGCTTCCATTATCTTATAACTCGCCATAGAGATCATATGAAACGAATAACAGATGTAATATTGTATTAAACATCGCTTTAAGGGTCATCTCTTTAACATCTCGAGCAATTTAAGTGTTTTCTTTATCCTTTCATACACCAAACTAACCCTTCAGATATCACAATAACGAAAAGCTGTAAATTCCATCGAATGGTATTTATAGCCCCGAAATTCCAAAATTCGGGCGGACATTACCTCACTACGGCGTGGGAACGATGAGAGTTTTGCCCTTATTCAAATTATTGACCACTTCAATGGGCTCTTCAAAGCAAAGCTAAAAGAACCGCCACCTTTCACGGCCGGTGTTCCGATAGGAACCTGTCATAATAACGAACGCATTAATTCTCCATGGGAATGAAAATTCGGTCATCAAACCACGATATTGGGAATTTGACGTGTAAACTAAACCAATAAAATTTCCCCTCAAGTGCCTTCCAGAATGAGGCCTTCGAATCATCCGCAGCCTTAAGCACACAATTAAATCAGCGAGATAAAATCATTTTAATGATTACATCAAGTTATCGCCTGAATATCTGCTTCGCGCCGATTCGATATCTTGACATTAGGGTTTTATGATAGCATAATTTCTGGAGATGTTGATAACAAGTGTAATGAAATTTGCGCTTAAATTTGTTACATTACTCGTTTCAGCTTTCCCATGAAAAACAGCGATAAATCTTTTCATTGGAAAATATTGATTAATGCTAACATATCATGATATCCAACATTTATTATCATGATCCACAGACATGAAACAATTGAAAATCTTTGATTTATTTAAATAAAACCCAAACAGTGATTTGACAAATAGACTTAATTTAATAGTTTTAAGATGACAATCTAAACGTTTTAAAATTATAATATCATCTTTGTGCTAAAGAATACATCGTTAAGAACTTACTATGAACGGTTTAGGATAGATCACTACCAACTAGCGCTACAGGAGATTCTTCGAGAATAAATACCAAGTACTTATGATACAGGGGTATTGTTTTCATCTGACTGATATGATGTAATCAGTCAAAATATTGTAATTAGTTCAAGTAAATTGAAGATTCTTGCTAGTATTATATGTATCTTTTAATTATCTTCCTCAATTCAAACGGAAAATACGCTATCATAAGAAAATATCTGTGAGAAAAAACAGCAAAACCTCGCCAATAAAGGGTCCATCTATCTATCAAAACCAAGCAGGATGATAATGCTAAATCAAGAGCGATTAAAAGGACACCGAATTACAGTAATTCCAATACAGAGCTTCCAACACATCAAACCCATATCAAAGTGGTTGAAAACAATGTCTTTAACCTCTACAAAAAAAATTAAGACAGGGCATGAATTAAAAGAACTTGGTAATTTACATGGAAACTACTTTTAAGAAAACAGGACTGATGATTCTATCCAAGAGACTGAACGGTCGAGAAAATGAATTTGCGGACAATTCCTTAATCAGGATTATTTTCACTGGACTGGGCCTTCGCTAATTCAACCCACGACCACAAAGACACCTAGTAAGATAGAAAAACACAATTATAAAATCCCTTACCACGGGGTACATTTCCCAGACGGCGAAAAGGATGTCCGTGTACTTCCTGTAGGCCGTCTGATGGATCAAAAGAAGCGGAAGAGAGGGACAGAAGAGGAAGAAGAAGCCGGAGAGGACGCTGCTGTACCAGAGGATGCAGAAGGCGAGGCCCCTGAGCCGGCCTCCCAAGTCAACGGAAACCATAGCGAGGCCGCCCGCTCGCAGGACGGGGCCTGAGCGGAATGGAACAAAACCCTTCGAACCAGCCTCTCTCCCCCTCAGAGGGAGAGTGCTTTCGGAGGGGAAAGAAATAAAGAGACCAAGCCCAGTAGCGCCACGGCGTCCACGGCGGACGACGCTGGAACCGGGAGCGTCCTGTGGGGATTTCGGACTTTTGCATCCTCGATATCGGATCCACGTGGAGGAAGACGGATTGAGAGGGGCTTTTGGCAAACCCTTTCCTCTGATAACCACAGCCGTCAATGGAAATGCCGTGGTGTATTGCCCGGAGGCACCGTAGGGAGGCACTTCACCGATGGGTAGGGCAGTTCTTCGCTACCTTTTTCCCTCCGAAATACCCTTACGTAACGCCTCAAACTTCGCGGCACAAGACGATGTGTATCTGTTAGTTTATGGCTTGAAACGCGTTCGTAAAGAAGTAATTCTTTGGGCGTTAAGTGAACGATTTTTATAATTCAGAGATTTTCTGCAGAGTTGAGAATGACTGGCGGCTTTATGTATGTTCGTGAATTATTTATGTTACGTAAAATAACGCGCATTACGTCAGTTATGTATCATCTCCCACTTTAGTTCTTATTACGAACCTTACATTTAATAACGGATATAACTTATAATTGCATAATTAATTTATATTATGTTAATTATAGATGTTTAGCCATCCGCGAGATAATGTATTGATAACTTGGTTTCTATATCCCCTGCCACATGCCTACCACCTGCTTATAAGGGAATCGACGCGGATGTGGGTGAAAAATTGTGAAGCATCGAAAATGCTACCAATCCGTATTAGGCGGCACAGCGGTTGAGATGCTAGGGTTAAGCATGACGGCTTTAATGGGAGTGGGGGTTGGGGGTAATGTTTTGATCGATCGGAAGGGGTAAAAGTCTAATTGGGTTCGTGGAATATCCATCGGATGAGGTTTCGAGAGAATCGGCCTATACAGAGAAGAGAAGGCATGTTTAGTATTGATCCAGGTCGCAGGCAGCATCCGGGTTTGGTCCGGCGTGCCTACTCTCCTCCTTTGCTATGCCTTCCCCACCCACCTCTTCCCCTTTCCATTTACGTTACTACTTCTCCCGCCCACCTCTGGAATTTCCCCACCTTTCCACCACTTCCGCGGGGCCAATTTTTCTCTAATAACCGAACAAAAGGAATCGCTTGACATCTTCCATATTTTATTCCTCTCCCCAGTTCAGAGCGCATTTTTTTGAGTGGAAGTAAAAATCTACGGAAGAGCCAATTTTTGACGTTTCCCGTGAGTTGATGGTTCAGCAAAAGTTTCGCCGTCGATCCTCATGTCTATTGTTATTTCCAGGGAGCAGAGTAAACCAATCTATGAAATTCACTCGTTCAATATATAATTCATAAGCCTTGAACACTAAAATCACATAAAGAAAACATACTTGATCTCATGATTTTTCCATAAAATTTTTCTGTATCTCTTTTCTCTTACTACAACATGATTTGTATCGAGCATTTCGATTTCTTTAATAGGCTTAGCGTAAGTAACGCTTACCACTCTCCTTCATAAAACTTTTTCCGCTTTTCTTTGGAGATCAGAAATAAAATTATTGATTATTTGCTAAGTACTCAGCTGAGTTTGTGCCCGATAATATGCATCATACTACGCGCATCTCAACTTCAATTTTAATCGAAGCTGAGATGATTATCGGAATAAAATTTATTCGGTTCCAACCAGAAAAGCAGGACTTGTATGGAACTTTTCCTACCTATCAATATATTTAAAATGATCGACTTACTTTAACTTTGGTTATTTTCTTCTTTTTGCAAATTAAATTGAAGTTGTATAGTTTCAATTTCATTACTGCTAACAACAGATTTACACCGACTGCCTTTGTATGACTTGTAAATGGACTATTACAGTTTAGAGAAGATAATATTAGAAGCAAAGATGGTGTGATGCACAGAAGAATGGAAATAAAATCGAACTGGCAGACTAATATAACCCCTTTAGAAGTGTTCAAAGAGGTTACTTGAGAACGTTGACTAAAATAATGGGGAGATCAATTGGGCAAACACTGGGAAAAGAGAGAACTGGAACTAACCTACAGAGAGAACTGGATGAAATGGTGGAAGGGGCGAATATTAAGAGTAAGATATAGGTGAAATAAAAGAAGTGAAAAACAGCGAGATGACTGAGACTCGAACTAAGGTCTCACTAAACTACTATTCCACGTCAATTCTTCTTCTGTTGGGGCTACCGGATAACCATGAGGGCAACGCATTCGAATTTAGTGAAAGCGGTCCCGGGTTCGATTCCTGTTGGGAGCCTACGAACGAAATGACCTCAGCTGTCGAAAAATACTACAACCGCTCCACTTCTGTTAACAAGAGCTTTAAAAGAAGCAGTTGGCACTCGAAATACACACCAACCACCGCCAGAGGTTCTCATAGGAGTAATCGACTGTGATGTAATACAACACAGTGATGTAATGAGGAAATCCCGCCTAGGAAACAAACAAGGATAAAGAAAAGGTGATTAACTTAGCATGAGAAAGCCTGCGACTTAAAACCAAAGAAACCGCTATTTTCACTTCTGTTACTTCTTCATTTCTAAGGCGCACACTTTCTTGTGCAGAGTTAATCACTTTTTCTATATCCCAGGAAGACCTAGGTTCTACTACGAGAGACGGTACTAAGAAACAGAAACAACACACTAAGCATTAATGTTGATTTCCTACGTGTCAATATTTGGATTGATTATCTATGATGACGATTCAGAAAGTCAACTATTACTATTTAAATTGTGGGTTTCAGCGATGTGAAATAGAAGCTGGATTAAAATGCCAAAGCCGCACGCGATTGCGAACAGAATGTACTTTTATATCCTTTCAGAGTACTACCAAACATGGAAAAACTAATACTCAAAGCATTTGGTGCGAAATTTGTTCTAAATAAAAATAATTTTCATTCTATTCAGAACTCATGGTGTCAGAGTGATAATTGGTATAAAACGGAATTCGACATTATGAACCAGTAAATATAACGCCAAGAATGCGTCGAGAAATTATTATCACATATATTCAAAGTACTTTTGGACCAACATTCAGGTTGGAGTTTCAGGATTCAAATTGAATACATAAAAACACTACTGTATAGAAGCTAATTGAAAATGTATTGAAAAAGTATTGAATATTGGTTTATGATAACCCGATTCATTAATCCTCCGCGCAAACATTTATGCATTCTCGTTTAATTAAGGATCAAGGATTTCGTAGAAGGTAATTCGTTCCATTGATTTCCGATTCTGCTAATGAATAAATACCCTCAAATTTAATTTATAACCTAATTTAATGATAAATTAGGTTATAATGATAAATTAGGTTATAAATTAAATTTATTCTTATATAATATAATATTGTTATAAATTAGGTTATAACTTTAATTTAAATCTTATTATTGGATTACTAATAATAAATTACTATTCATCAAGCTTTGATATTGAATCAAATAAACAACTGATAACATTCATTGTAACAATGAGGCTTGAGCGTATTGCTTATAAGGTTAATTAATACCCAAAAATGATTACCAGCCAACAGCAGTAGCCTTCGTCAATCGATGCACGTTTTTATTTTTTCCTTATCGATATCAAATGTATAACAGAAGCTAGAACGTTATTTTTGTAGTTATAATGTAAATCGCTATAATTACCGCTACTCTTAAGACGACATTGGTTGACATCATCTACCAAAATGTATGTTTGCATAACAATTGAAGTCCTCATTAGCCTCACTGCTCTAGGTGCCTCTAAGTCCTATTCTTTTTTTGCTATTAATTCACTAGGGAGTAGGTCCCGAATCCAGGATAAAAAAGGCGCTCTCGCCTCAGTGGTCGCATCTTATACAATACAACGCCGGCGGACTGAAAACTCTTTGCATCCTCATCTCTCGTCCTTGGTACTCGAGTGGAAAAGCTAGGGTCCTCAAAGAATTACTCGGAGAGTATTTGAGTTAATCTTGTCTCACTCGACGGCTGAATTTCTTCGTATTCTTTAATATAGCATCTTAATTCGGTTTTCTACTTGTGGCCCTTTGTGTATCCTTTTCTCATTTGTTCCGATGAAAAGAGACTTGTAAAGAAAGGAATTATTATTTAACGAGAATTTGGTTTCGAATATCAATAATGATTTTACGTTCATTCCTCCAAAGAGTGTTTACTTCGCATTCTTACAATCAGGATTTGGAACAGTCAGTTAATAGCCAGCAGTCATAGTAACTGTAAGAGATCATCTTGTGCAGACTACCGAATGCGCGCTATCCAGTATCATCAGCTTCTAATTGATGTAGATGAAATTTGGTTTGTTTATACTTTATGCATTCTAGTAATTTTTTTATTTCGTGATATTTCATCATGAAATAGGATTTGTTCCTCTAAATTTTCCGTTTCTGGGTTTTATTTTGACATAAAATTTTGATATCTGTATATTCCTTGTATATTTACTGCCTTATCTGCTGTTCTCTTGAGTAAAATATGCAATCAGCATGTTTAAAACTAATAATTAATAATATTTTGAGGGCCTTTTGCAGATCAAACATAAAAAATGTTCCGGTCTAATATGAGCATGATAAAATTAAATAGCGGGTAATTGATTTTAATTAATTTATACGGATATTAATGAAATTGATAATATAAACCATGTTACAATTAAAAATGATAAAATTGATAATAAAAATAATAAATTAACGATGTACTAAAACAATTGAAAATAGAAAATTAGAAAAAACTGGCATCGTTTGACAACCGATTTCGTTTGACATAAAATTTATAAACAGATAATAAATATGCTTAGGCAAAATAATGCAATTTAGGTGATATTACACAAATTCTGCACATTAGACTCTGATAGCATAAAGCACAATTAGGATTCGAGGGCATAAAAAGTGTAACGTATAGCATTTAGGAAAGCTCTACCTTGTGCAATAAATTATACGATGTAATCCATTACACATAGACGCTACGGAAAACTGGGAATAAGGAAAGTGATACGCGCTAAGTTTCTGAGTATGTTTAGTTGGGTATATGGGACCAGATTATGTCCGTTTACCTTATTTTCTCCCTACCTGTGCCCCACCAAGGGCTTCCGTGGAGAAAAAGACACATCTTACTCTGACCATTAAAGATGGAAAGTTTCTAAAAAGAATGCTTTGAATCGCTGATCCCAATATCCTGTAGAGAATATCCCGTGAAAACTGGAGATGTATATTGTAGTATTGCTAAAAGTGACAGTTGAGATCGTTTTGCACATATGGACTCTCATTGGGATCCGAACCCGGGACCTCTTTCACCAAAGTCGAATAAGCTGCTTAATAGGCTATCCGGGAGCCAAGAGGATTTCTATTATAAGGTTCTCAAGCTTGGGGTTCGTTTTTTGCTGTATTTTGTATTTATAACAAGATGATCTTCCTTAAAGATGTAACATCTTTTTACTTTGCTAAAGTCAAGTCATTATTATTATTTATTCTTAGCTCCTTAACTACAAAGCTTACAGAATTAAAGCTACATTTACTCATAATACGTCTACTAAGAATGGCAACTGTATCAGAAATAAGCAAAAAACACTTGACAAATTTAAAGTAATTTTTATATATTAATATAATATGTAACCTAATATGTAACTATATAGTACTAGTTTCATTAGATAATATTTTTAAATAGCTTGGAATTGTATTCTGGAAGTGTTTTAACATATAATTTGTTATATCTTGCCTCTTTTCAGAGAAGAACATTTCCGGTGCCCATGCTGATTATTTTCTTCTTGATTAACCGTTTTTTTAAAACACTTATAATCGAAAACCTGCTTATGATTCACGGTTTCTAAGGATAGTATGCCCTAGGTATCACTGCACACAGAAAACTATCAATATTTCATCCAAATCTCTCATTTTTAATAAACTAACGACTTCCTTAAATTACCGCACAAAATACAAGAGGCAAAACCTTGAGCTTCGCGACCGAAAGGATTGTTTATCACCTATTAATTCTCATTACATCAAGACCCCATTTCTTCTCCTTCTTTTCAGCTTACTAATTCATTTTTTTCCTTCCAACACGCGGAAGAATTTCGATCTGGCGAAAAAAAATAATCCAATATCGCCGCAGTTTCGCTTCTCCATGCGAGCCTCCAAGTCATCGAGCACATTGGGATCGGTTATTCGATCGAGAAAAGACCTCCGTCGCTAAGGATTGAGACCTTGGAAAATCTGTATTTTCCTAGTCGCGGAAGCGCACTTGGCAGACGAAACGTATGCGCTCGTTCGTCTCGTCCTTCGTTAGAGACGAAATATCATCCTTATTATCATTCCTTTACTCACGATCCTCTTTTGGACTGCGAAGATACAATTCCACTCCTTTCTCTGAGGAACCACTTATCGCTACCGAGAACTCGGAAAAGCCATTGTTTCAAAGGACGAAGAAATGTTTTGAAACTCTCGTACGTTGTTAGGAATTGTGGGAGATACGCTTTCCACAGTCTCATATTCTTTAAGATCCAGTGAACACTTTCGATACAGGCTTTCTAACAGAAAGTACCGTTACTAAAACACACTATTGGGAGGAATATACCAACTGTGTATACTAGTATAAGAAATATGAATGCAATGCATAGAAAATATGTGAGCAAGTTTGATCCGCTATCACCAGCTACGAGGGCGACACATGAACCATTATCACTTACAGATGACTGTGATATATCCAATGAATCACTCTTATCCCTGAAGCCCAGATTTTATGATGTTTTTAACAATCAATAATTTATATCTTTTACCTCATATTTTATTTTATGTGAATTGTGTAATAGAGAGTTTAAATTATTTTATTAGTTATTTACTTTAACAATACCTGTCCTCTCCACATTTAAAAAAATTAAAGAAATTTCAGGGACATTTTGTACCCTGGAACTAATTAAGGAGCTATTTTAATGCAATTTATTACATATTGGATACCTTTAGTCCCTTTAAATAGAAATATTATGTGGGCCCATTGCAAAAATAATCTATCAAATATTTTAGGGACAAAATAAATGCTACATAAAATCTCATAATAGAAGATTATATGGCGATCAGTCATATGCATGGCCAACACCTATTCCTTTCGCAAACTCAAACTTATTATATATCTCTTCTTTACTCGATCTGTTCCACTCCTTAGCTCACATAAATGCAAGGACGATGCGGAGGATGCTAATACATCTATAAGTATCACTGCAGAGAAACATAGAATCATGCTTTGAGACCGGACACTTTACGCACAGTTATGTAGCCAATGTTATTGATACGAAACAAAATTTTCTTGCTAGGGATATATAATTTCATAGTTATCGTCTCGCAAATACGCGCTTCCCTTTGAAAAGGTCATATCCATCCTCCCTGCACACTCCCTGGTCTTCAAACTTTCCCGCAATATTCAAAGTATTTGGCAGAAGATTTGAAACTATAACCAGTATTCTCAAGGGTGCGCAAGATGTCGCTACATCTGCCGCATCATCGGCCGCTCGATTTTGGCATAATTTTCTGAAGGATCTTTGGGCAAAATCATTCAACTTGCAAAACGATTAGGCCGGAGTCGTCGATTTGCAACATTTCTTAGCGCGGAAGCATAGTTGCGTCCTGAAGAAATGGCCATTGCTGAATCACATACCGACCTCCACTACTAGTTTTTCTTATGCCACACTGGCGTTGCCGCGTTCGGGTGAGAGAAGGATCCGGCACAACCAGGAAAGAAAAGAAAGTGAAAACAAAGAAAAGAAAAGGAAGTTTTATTCCTTTTGGTATGTTTGGTGGGTCGTGCTGCCCGACCGACGACAGAATTTTGAAATTCGAAAACATACCCTGATGATCGGAAACAAAATGATTGATAAATCTAAAAGTTATACCCTGTAAAACCCTGAATATGTCGACATCGCAGGTGAAATACAAAGATAAATAAGAGTTAAGTGTCCGTAGGAGAATTCACTGAGTCGAATGTGGATGGCACAGTGATTGCTAAAGGAAATAATACAAAGGAAACTACGGGGAACGACAGAGGAGAATTTTGATGTAAGCAAAAGATTTTTAATTTTTATAGGGACTGTTAGGAACCTTAAAACGAAGTGAAAGGTTTCAATTAAGAAATACTAACCCACATTTGTATTTGGCACCAAGCGCAACCTATTGCTTATATTATTCAGAGTGTGCTGACGAAATTCGCTATGATTTAATTAAGTGATGGAAAAGTTCTCCTTGCCAACCGCTCATACGAAATGTACGATTTCCCTAGCATCTACTGTTTCCTTAAGAAAATTAATTCGGCGCTTACAGAGCTTGTAACATGAAAGGAATATTTAAGATTGCTTATGGAAAAAATGCTTTTCATAATACAGTAAATATAGAAACGTAAGTTGTTGTCTTTGTACGAACGAAATGTGCACCAACACATGAATATGCTCGAATATGTTAGAATAAGCGGTCTGGTGCCATCGATAAGTACATGACAATAAGAAATGCCTATAGTAGGGTCCTATCATACGTCATTTCTTCTTAATTAATGTCATTCGTTTTGTTCTTAGGTGACCACTCGTCGATCCCTTGAGGATCTAATATTTTTTGCGTACATCAGTATTCTCCACAGTCATTTCTCTTGGAGTCCACTTATGGTTATTTACATTAACAATCCCTGTTGTCTCCACATTGGAACCATCCAATATTCCTACCGCTACACAGCGATGTCGACATTTTCAGGGTATAACTTTTAGATTTATCAATCATTTCGTTTCCGATCATCAGGGTATGTTTTCGAATTTCAAAATTCTGTCGTCGGTCGGGCAGCACGACCCACCAAACATACCAAAAGGAATAAAACTTCCTTTTCTTTTCTTTGTTTTCACTTTCTTTTCTTTCCTGGTTGTGCCGGATCCTTCTCTCACCCGAACGCGGCAACGCCAGTGTGGCATAAGAAAAACTAGTAGTGGAGGTCGGTATGTGATTCAGCAATGGCCATTTCTTCAGGACGCAACTATGCTTCCGCGCTAAGAAATGTTGCAAATCGACGACTCCGGCCTAATCGTTTTGCAAGTTGAATGATTTTGCCCAAAGATCCTTCAGAAAATTATGCCAAAATCGAGCGGCCGATGATGCGGCAGATGTAGCGACATCTTGCGCACCCTTGAGAATACTGGTTATAGTTTCAAATCTTCCGCCAAATACTTTGAACATTGCGGGAAAGTTTGAAGACTAGGCAGTGTGCAGTGGAGGATGGAGATGACCTTTTCAGGTGGGAGGCGCGTATTGGCTATACAAGAAAATATTTACGAATTATATATTACTAGCTGAACTGCCCGCTGCTTCTCAACGGGGAAAATAGATGTAGGATTAAATTAGTAATGCTATTGGATTAAATTACTAATGCTATACAAACCAATGCTTTGTCTTCTCTATTTGGTACCTAAAGACACAATCACACCTTCGGAAGAAAGAGAAAGTTTGTCCAGAATGTCTGATTAAAAAAAAAAGGCTATGACGAACAGTCATGCTCGCACAATTCACTATATGACTCAATTTATGGTTGAATTCTGGAGAAAGATAAGTGATGGAATTCCAAAAGAAAGCTGAGAAAATTCATCTTGATATAATATATATTTATAAAAAGAGAAGATGATAAAAGAAGAGTTAATCCGTTGATAGGCCGCGATCGCAGCGTGACTCGAGTAGCCAAAATGAACGACGATTTCCCCCGCCGTCATCGGTGCAGCTGATTATCAGCTAAGAAACTTTGCAGAATCTATCTATAATGCTATTTTGATGGCATATTTAATCATATTTCGCAAACCAGCGGACAGAAACCTTTAGTATGAAAAGGTTATTCTTTATATTTGATTGTATGTCAATTTATTCATATTTATGTTTTAAAAAATGTTTGTTAGAAACTTTTTGTTCCTTTTAATTTCAATATTTTATGATGAGGCTACGGACCGATATTTACGTCTAGGCCATCTCCTACCGTAACTCCACCCCTGCTTGTAAAATTTATAATATGGGCTAGCTAAAATGTTTGAAAATTCCTCACTCTGAGAGTGGACCGTGCAGTTATTGACGAATTTTACATTCAAAACTAGTCTAATGAAAGAGAATAGTAAACAATTTACCGTTTCCTGATACTTATGCAATATGTGATACGCATAAGCCGTCGTGGTGCCTAACATCAAGGAACCTTTTAATATGGAAATTCGATCAGAAGATGAAGGTAATGAAACTAAATCAAACTTCTTACCATAATGCTTTCTCCATCTTCCACTCGCCACCCTTTATCCTCATTTTTACATAAGTTTGCACTCTCCTGCACTCCTGTTTTCCTGGAATGATGACGACTATTCGCTAGTCGAAACTAATTGCTAGATATACATTTCTGTTATTTAGTAAGAGTGATTTTTATGTGTGTTTAGAGCCTGTGTTATATTAAAACTCAACTTATTCAAGACGTTGAACTTCCACAAAGTTGTGGCCACATCCATGATATTTTTAATCCAATCAAGTCGAGGAAAAATTTTCGCAAATTGTCTTTATATTTTCCCATTAAAGGTGCACATCTTAAAATCCTGTGTGTTACAAAATTTTAAGTTCAAAGGGCATTTTATACTAGTTTTTATACTATCGAATGCATTGTTGTTTATATTGGTGAAATTATTTTGTAATACTTTTTGTAAATCATGTTATCATGACGTAAGCAATTGTATCACTTGAAGGGCATTTACGGTTCTAAGATAGTATTTTTAACAGACTTCATGGAGTGATTGACAGTGTACTATTTCCCCAGATGGATTTGTAAGACTGCCATCTGGCCTAGTAGCCCTGTTGCAGTTGCTAATCACTTGGCGTTCAAGGTTTTACCGCAAGTGGGCCATTTTAATTCCCATTAAGTCTTTGCGGGTCGTGTGCTTCTTTGAAGTTTTTCACATTGTTAGTATCGCATTGTCTTTCTTTTGAAATCGTACGTTTAATTGTAATGATACTACTCTGAGTCTAAACTTCTTTTTTTAAAGTAGATTCCTACTCGCAAAATTTAGCTTTTTCTACCACATTTATAAAGGTTATATAAATAAAAAGGTTTTATAAAGGTGGAAAACTGTATGAAACGTTCAGAAAAAGAAACGCTACTGGGCCGCACGGAATCAGTTATAAGAAACCTGGTCGGACTATGAAAACTTAAAGCAATAAATAGTAAAATGTTTTCTTTCAGCCTTGGCACTATCTACCAGATAGAGATAAGAGAATCGGCACAATGTATTACTATTTTACTAGTTGCCCCGTGCGAAACTTTCGCAGACGACACTGATACTCGATTTCCCCTACGAAATACATTATAGTAGCAAACACCAATCACGACAGACGAATACACAAATACTAAGACATACCAAAAAAATCGCTCCGTCATATTCCATGACAGTGTCAGTTTCGACATACCTCGTTAGTAGCGATAGGTATCGGTATCTACAAATCCAGTAACGAAAATCTATGGGCAAATTCAAACTCTTGCGTTTTCTAATCCCTTACCACTTGAACTTTAACGAAGTCCCTAATATCTTAGAGAGTGTGAGAATGTAAATGTTATAGAATGTTTTAAAAATTTTCTTTTAGCACTATAATCACGAATAGTACGCGTCATTGATATAACGACGTATATATAATTTATCCTATACCGAATACCTCAATTCACTTAATGTATTTTTACATCACGAATGTAGACAAAAATACAAACATCACTACCACATTGCCACCATCACATTCTGGTTAACTCTGTTCTTTCCTAAATACCACTTCCTTTTATGATGTGTCACTTAAGGCTTCGTGTTTAACATATATAACCAAGATAAAGCAACAAATATACCTCCTGCATCCACGTTACTTATTTATTTTCTATTTTTTCTCTTCGTACACGAAATATAAAAATGACTACTACTCGTCTGCAGTGAAATTGCATCTCATAAATTCACTAAATCAGATTTATTCAATCACTGAAAGATATATAGTCAGCAATAATTAGTTGAAAGCTTGTTCTTCCGGCGTAGAATGAGAGAAAATGTTACTAATTTGGGAGAGGGAAGCAAGAGGGGGAAGCATCTGCGGTGTGAGTCTCACTTTCATAAGACCGTACATTGTGATACATTGTAAAAGTGCAAAGTAGCAAACTTATTGCCCGCATTTTTTATATGCCTCTCACACAAATATTGTAGTCAATCATGGTATTTAACCCATTCACAAAACTTAGATTTTAAAATACTATAGAATCCACAGCTTCGGCCGTGACTTCGTGGTAAGTCGCCATCAGGAACAAATGAAAGTCGAACTTTTACCAACCACAAATAATTTTATTTCGTAACGACCATGGTTTCGACTCATGGAGTCATCTTCAGGTAAAGGAGAAAATTTTTACAAACAATATATATAAGGAAGGAGGACAAGGGGAGGGGGAGTTAGGTTATGGGGGAGAGGGATGAAGGGTGTTGATGACTGCGGATAGGATGGGTGAGGGAAAAGGAGAGAGGTATTCATTAATAACTGTGGTATTCGGATTATTGACATTTCTAAGTATTTCTAATTGCTCCAAGGCGTTTAGAGAGGAGCCTTTCTCTTCAAAATGCAGGAAATCCATGCTAAACGACTTGTGATCGTTAGCAAGGAGGTGATGGGCCATCTGCGACACAGCAGGGTTATTTCTGCGTTGGGCTGCCAAATGCTCCTTCCGGATCTCAAAGGAGCGCCCGGTCTGCCCGACGTAGAGTGAATCACAGTCGGTGCAGGTAAGGCGATACACTCCGCTCCTCACTGCGGGGTCCACGTCGTCCTTCCCATTATGCAGCAGGTCACGAAGTTTAGGAGACGATCTGTAGGCTGCTCTCAGGCGGTCTTCTGGGAAGTTGCGTGCCGCGAGGGTGCTGAGCTTCCCCAGATACCTAAGGGAAGCATACCTCGAGTGCGCCTCTCTGCTAGGGGTCTTATAGATTTTACGGCAAGAGATTTTTCGGCTCCAACTCCTGATAAGTCTATGGATAGTTTCTTCCGGGAATCCATTAGCAACGGCTATCTGTAGTATTGTGGAAACTTCTCTTTTGAAATCTATTTTCGAGAGGGGAATTTGAAAAAGCCTGTGGATTAGGGAATGGAAGGGGGCAAGTTTTTGGGAAGGATGATGGCGGGAATCAGCATGGATGGCATGGTTTGTGTAGGAAGGCTTTCTAAAAATTGAAAATTCATGTAGGGAATCCTTGATGGTGATGCTAAGATCGAGGAAATTAAGTACCCCATTGACGGATTTTTCAACCGTAAAGGAAATTTTGGGATGTAGTGAGTTGAGTAAGTTGAGGAATTGGGAGAGTTGTCGATCCGATCCGAGCCAGGCGCAGACGATGTCATCCACGTAGCGGTACCAATATTGAACACACTTGGTGAGCGGGTTTCCAGATGAGAAGAGGGATTTTTCCAGATGGTCCATAAAGATGTCAGCTAATAACGGCGAGAGTGGTGAACCCATCGCTAATCCCTCATTTTGATTATAAAAATTCCCATTGAAACGGAAGTAATTTTGGGATAAGCAGAGGTTTAAAAGGTCCAACACATCCTTAATAAAACTCGGTTCTAAGTTGTTATTCTTCGAAAGGAGGGATTCTATTAAAGGGAGAGTTTCAGATGGTGGTATACAGGTAAAGAGATTGGCGATGTCAAAAGAGATAAGTTTAGTATTTGGAGGTAGGGAGACGTTGCGAATCTTATCAATTAAATCAACTGAATTTTTGATGCCGTACGAGGGGCTGAAATTTGAAGAGTCTTTAATGATCTTATTCAGTCTGAAAGCCAATTTATGTGCAGGCGAGCCAATACCTGATACCACGGGTCTAATAGGGAAATTTGGCTTGTGGATCTTGAGTAATCCATATAGTCTAGGAGCCAAAGGATGGATCATGGGGCAGATCCTGTATATATCACCCATCCTATCCGCAGTCATCAACAGTCGAAATCAGTCGAAAAAGTTCGACTTTCATTTGTTCCTTTAAAATACTACTCTTACGTCTACTACTACTCATACTATTAAATTGGTTGAGCATATTTTTGTACTAAGGGCATAGCGAAAGGGAATGGAGGCTTGGGCTTTCGTTACGCTTGTATTCCATAGAGGTGAGTTTTCTTGAATCGCAGGTATGATATCCTATTATTTACTCTAAGATATGAATAAATATTGTTTATTATTTATTCTGTGAGTAAAATATAAACACTAAAAATCATTTCATTGGGTATATAGAAAATTTTCAACAGACGAAAGTTTCACCAAAATAAATTTGATACTCAGAAAACGACCTAATTATTTAATCGCATGACTCATAATTAAAATTTATAATTTCTCTATGAATACTCCAAAATCTAATTGTAATATGGCCGATCTTAAATTATAAATACCGGGAAGTAATATGATGGAAATTGTTCAAACATACCACATACCATAAAACCGTGACGCAAACTTTCATATTCAGCAATGTTCATGTTTCTTTGGCCGTCGTTCTGCTCCCGTAAGATGCAATGTGGTTTGCTTATTAAACTGCTGTGGATGTGTACGACGTTGAGGTCTTCGTTCATGGAGACTATAATATTAATTACTAACACTGCTTCAATCAATTCATGACCGAGAATGTTATCCGATTTTAAATCTTGTTTACACTTGTCACTAAGTAAACAATTTTAATCTGTATATAGTAACCCGGGCATTTTTTCATCTAGGACGCAACGCGATGATTAAAATATTAATTCAATTTGTGTAACAAATGGTGGATTTTTCATTTGTCTGACTATTTTTAGCAGGAATCTGACAACTTTTTCCTCCAAACGGTCATTCACTTATACGTATCGGTCTAGAAATAAGGAAGAAGAGCCCCGATCACCAAAAAAGCATGTTTTAAAATAAAATATAGAGGATGCTTCTCTGGCCTCCGTCTCAATGAGTTTGGGGACTCTTGGATTAAGGCAATCATTTTGGAAGAATCAATGAAAGTTCACACAAAATGCACCAAAGAAGTGAGTTATGAGAAAATTATTGTAAAGGTGTATTTAGTGCTGAATTCTTTTACTTCGCAAAGAAATTCACGTTGAATTGATTTTCTGTGGACACCTGTTAGAACGGAGAAGTGTTCTTAGTGCGATTTTCAAAGATTCTGGGATATAGAGCTTGTAATAGGCCGAATTTGAAGTACCGATCTTATCATAGATGTTATTTTTCACATTGGTCCTTGTGTTAGAATATCTGCTTATTTTACTTAAAATTATTACCGAGGTCTCATATGCCACAGTAAACAACTACAGTACATGTGACTACTGCTCAAGGGAGCAACCAATAGAAAAAAACCTTGTTAATACTGTGGAGATATAAGACGATTCTTTTCATTAATTGCCACGGCCTTCCACAAAGTGAAGCCTGATCACATCCATTATATGCCTAGGGGAGATTTTCTTAGGGGTTTCCCTCCCTTCTAGAACAGATGCCAAGTGGATTATTTGTATTCCCAATTAATTACATATTTTTTATTTATTTATTTGAATTTCCTCTGCAGTATGGCCTTCATGCCTGTGGAAAACGCTGGAGAGAAGCATAGTTTAATTTTAACATTGTCTAGTATTAAACAAAAGCCGGGAGGGAAACCCTTCACAAACCTTCCTTGAGAAATACATTAAACAGTACATAAAAACATAATTTGTCATGGAAAAATGTACATAAAATATTACTCTATAATACATGAAAGATCCATGTAGTCATACACAACAGATAAATAATGACTAACACAAAACACTAATTTTAAACAGTAATACATAGGAGCTTATATATTAACTATAAATATCATATTTTATATGTTTAAAATTTTCGCAAAAAACTACATTTATCTAGTCTTAAGCTTATTTTTGAATAATTTTACATTTTTTGGCATTGGTATGAAAAATTCACCAGGTAAATCTTCTATTTACTTATTTACTGAATTGTACCTATTACCAACAGGTTCTACACCTAACTGCAGAGTGGAAATTCCCAATATTAATAATTTTTGTGGAGGATACTTCCAGTAACCAGATCACCGTTGATAATAAGATAAGTTATCTGGATTCAATCATTTCCTTGCTAATTTCGGAAATTGATCTCATGGAAGAGCAAATTACTCTGAAATGATAAAAATTTTGTAATCTTCCACAGAAATATATTTATTTAAGAAAGACTAGTTTCGCCAGCATTATCAAGGACTTTCTTATTATTTTATTTAAGAAACGACTCGTTTATTAAATAAATATATTTCTGTGGAAGATTACAAAGTTTTTATCATTTCAGTGTTATGACCTTCCACGAGGTTACGCCTTACCATATTCAATATAAAAGCAAATTAATCTTAAAAAATAAGAAAATTTATTCTTAGAGGGAAAATGGAAAAACGACAAGAAGTGGCAGGAGGAGAGTTCATTCTTGTGTTTGCTGCTTGTCTGTTAAGACGAAAGTGCTCCAATTTTGAATCTTACCTACTTGATGCATACACATCATAATACCATGTAACGTCTTATCCTCGTATATAATAATCATCTCTGTGTGCATGACGTTGTACATAACCAGTCCTCTTGACGACCAATGAGATTGTTGAATCCGAACTTATGCATTCTTAGAATATATGCATAGAAAAATCCATATTACATATGCCGAAATGATATAGTGAGTAAAGGAGAATAGATGTTAAAGCAAGTCGAATCTAGGAATTATTTTTTTAATTCTATTGATGAAACAGAGTGCGCGCAACTCCTGCCATACACCAAAAAAGGTTACGCATGTAGATATACGAATAATTAAATTAGGTAAAGTACTCCATTCATTCATTTTTTTAATAGTGAAAGGGGAATTGCTTTGTTGAAAAATACAAGCCGCGGCTATGCATGTACAGAAATAAGACGAAATGAGAACTAAAATGAACGTTACATGCATTTTAGTATACGAAATTTATAGTTATTATGAATACCTATACATATATGTAATTTGCGTCATGAAGTGTTCGTAAATTTGGACGTCAATGTTTCCATTTGCGATAAAAGTAGCTAGTGGTGTGGTGGATAAGAGATCGACAACACAGAAATAATGTATACATACAGAGTGTGTGTGGATGGAGACTTAAATATCATCATCGAATGATCACAGGTGTATGAAATTGTATATGGACATATTTATGAGTTTAGAAGATCTTGTCCTTCCTACTGTTTGTAAAGCTAATTCAGCTTTATTTAATATTTAGATCAAGGCAATGAGAAAATGTATAGAATTACATCACACAGGAAAATAAGGTGATTTATGTCTTTAATAATAATAATAATAATAATGGTGATATATTGGAATGTTCTTTATCTTGGAGACACTTTGGAGATTTCAATATAAACTTCATTGATTATTGATTATTAATTTTCTTTTCGTTAAAAATTTCGAACCGAATAGAGATCTATAAATTTTCAAATCACAGATTTAAATGGCGGAAAATTGTTTTCGTGGCCTTGGATGTCGTTTTTCCAATTTGGCGCATGACACTTGTATTGCAAATATTAAATAAGTACAATCAAAAAAAAAATAATTCACTATTCAAAATTATTATAACTCCGAAACTATATCTATTCTAAAAATAATTATTTTGTACAGTTTTATTATTATTATGATTTCCAATACTATTTTAGTGGATGACGACGATAACCGAGAGCCGAGGAAATTTCGAGCTCCAGTTTGGGAATTTCATGAGAAACAAAAGAAAAAAGCATTGGTGTGGTGTATAGAATCATTTCATTTAACCAACTCTATTTAGAGTGAACAAAAACGACTTAAACATCAATAAGATTACTATTCTCGGTCACTTTAAGAATGTAATGATCTTTCAATTCATTTTATTCTGCCTGTATCACTTCTTTTGAAGATACTAAAAAAACTATTCCACTTAAGATACCTCATCTACAATTTGCGTTTCATTCTTCCATATATCAATGCAGCTCCGCGGTTTCCTTTACCGCGTAGAGATTTCTTTTTTCCCCTCTCACTTTAATCTATGTACGGCTCAAATCTCAAAGGACTCGAGTCTTTTTAAGTCTTATTTTCACCATATATCACATTCCAGATCAGAATGTTTAAGCTTCGGGAGAAATCTTCAGAAGTCGGAGGAAATATTTCAGTCAAAAACCAATTACGCGATCAATTAAGTTTAACCTTAAATCACAAATTCTATTCTTATATAGCGTTAATCTCAAAAGATTCAATTTAACCTTTATCTATAACTGATTGTAGATCTCAAATATTTATAATTACAAAAACTGTTCTTATATTATATTACTATATCGAAATTTTCCCCGTTTTATGTACTTACAATTAATAATACTGATATTGGTGTATAGTATTACATTACCAATTACACTGTCAATTATCTCCAAGTATGGTAGACGTGCTTATAGTATAACATGTTAAAACTATGACCACGTATCAAATCTATTTTAGTGCCAGCAAAATCTTCAGTCTTATTGTAAACTTGTTTTTTTTTCAATTATACTATGCCCTAGGAATGTACAATTTGAATTTGTAAAATGTAAGGCATAAATTTAATACGGCATTTAATAAGGCAAAAAGAAATTCTATATTTAGATACTAGTCGTGACCAGAATTTCCAGATTATCTTTAAGATTCCATATGTTTTCGAATTCATTCTAATAAGTGGAAGTTTTCCAGTGAGATTTAATTTGGAAAGAAACACTGCTGTTTAAGACTTAAATGTCGCACCTAAGCCGCCCCCCTCTAGAGCATGCCCTGAGGTGACTGCCACACTTGCCTACAAAAGAAAAGACCATTGAAACATAATTGAACCTCCCCCTCATAGGACTAACGTGGCTGAATTCTCATTTCTTAATAGAGCAATAGATCAATGGAACGCTCTCCTTGCTCCTTGTATTCGAGCTATTTCCTCTCCGACTGCGTAACTCAAGGCGGAGCTAAGAAAATTATTTTAACTGGGAAAATCAGGATTATGTTGGGTGAGCTCATATACAGCTCATTCATTTATTTAATTGATATATTGATCTATTTTGTTCTCAGGTATATTAATTATTTTTGGACTATGTACGAGATGCCTTCTGTCAGAGGGAGGTTTTCCAAGGGGTTTCCTTCATTCCTTGGGCAAATGCCTGACAGTCATTGTTTCACTCAATTAATTAATCTACTTATAACGATTATATAAATGCTAATCAAATTCACGTTTAAAATTTTAATTTAATAAGTATATATTTTTATTTTTTCAACGACTATATTGACGAAAAAGTTATCTCTATGTTTTCTATATTGGTTATTTCTATGGTATCTCATGTTATCAGGGCTTTTTAGACAATGTACAAATTTATGTAAAGATCATGATATAATAATAGTAATAATCATCATCTTAGCCAGCCCCTTGGGTTTAGGAATATTTAAGAGAGAAGATTTAAGACCCTCTTTACCTCCCCCTCCTACCTCTTCTTGGTTGGTTGTTACTTTGTATTATATTGTATGTCTATGTCCAACCTATCTATTGTAAGGCTGTTTTGGATTTAGTATTCTGCGAACCTGACGATGATCTTGTATCGAAACCGGTACTTCAAAAATAAAAGTTTATGTGGAAAAGTATACATCTATCTCATTATTATGACGTTTCACAATATCACGGCCGCATCTATCGATTGTATTTAAGAAGATTGTTTATGCAATCTGCAAATATCAAAAATCAAATAAATATAATAATTTTGTCAATGAGGAGGAAAATATCAAAGATGTTTAAAATATCCAAATAGATACCGCAATACTACAAACTCCTCGTTAACTTTAGAGTAAAAACATTCAGCTGTAATAAATAACTGAGAGCATCTATCTCCGTCGAAGAGCTAAGGATAATAACTGTCGATCCCATTCTGTGTCACTAAGGGTTTTTTAAAAAAAGAAGAAACTCGAAAATACGTCCTCTCGGAATATGCCAGAGATTCGAGCTCTTTTACGATCCTTTTTGCGGGGAGTCTGTGCAATATCCCACAAAGCGGCGCTCTAATCCTCTGAAAACCGCAGTCCTTAATTACAGCTGTAAACAAAAGTCAGGTGGTCGCTTTGAATGGGGAAATGAAAACACAGTCGTGTAGAAAAAGTGCGGGTTGGAGTAATGGGCGACCCCGATTCCACTATTCTCGTATAAAAAGTGCGATCGCTCGTCCTCTATTCGAGGAGAATCGTGGCATTGATGGACTCAAATGGGAAGTCGCCATCGCAGTGTTTTGCTAATTATTCGTCCACGAAAAGGTCAAGTGTTTCATTATACTGTCTTTTCATTTCCAATCATCTTGCGGGGATGATTAACATTAAAACAACCAAGCGAGTAAAGAACAAGGATAAACAGCGGTGAAAACAATCTACGTGGCTGAGACTCGAACTCGGGTCTTTCGCTTTGGAGACAAACGCTCTAACCCAAGGATGGAGAACCTATTTATCAGAAGGCCGCATTAACCATTCGGCTGCATAAAAAAGCAGTATAGTACATGACTCAATCAAGCCACTCTTGAATATCATGTTTCCTACATTCAAATAGTTAAACATCAAAATTTTACACGAGAAAATTCATTCATTCGCTGTATGATGTAAAAGAGAATGTTTTCAATTTTGTTTTCCAATTGGCAACACTAACAAGAATGGGGAACGAAACCATTTAAATATGGGTATTTGCCGCAGAAAGTGACAACGATCCGGAGTGAACGACCAAAAAGGCCAAATTTGGTCTGCAGGTCGCAATTTTCCCCCATCTCTGCTCAAGCACATGATAGTTTACATTTGGGATTTCAAATTGGCCTATGAATACCCCTAACATTCACGATGTGTCTAAGGGGTCTTGGTGAGAATTCGTGGTCGAATAAAAGTCGATGGACTACGACTAACAAAATCAAATTGTGATGCACTTTCTTATATGTAAAATTATAGCTAAGGTTCCATCCGGTCATGGACCTGAATACTGAATACATAAGTAGCTCAAACTATCAAATTTCTAGTATCTATAAGTCGGAATGAGGGGACAGCTTCACTTGTACCAAAAGCCTCTTATATCAGTTCCGATTTGGCATTTAAGTGTCTTTGCATCAACTTTCATAATTTTTGAGCAGTCAATTTCCCGGTAAAGTGAGAAACCATGGCAAGTGAGACAATGAATATAGGAAAATTAAACCTTAAACAAAATTTTGCGGTATCACACATCATTCATACGCATTTGACTACAATAAACTGCAACGGGCACAATTCTCAGAAATCGATTGCAGAAAACTCTCCAAACTATAATCGGACATTCTGTTGGTACGTTAGCCTTGTAACGCTGCACGCCTAAGGCTTCCAGCTTTGAGAACTATTTTCCTCATGAAGGTCAGAAAGCCTTGTGCATATGGAGCAGCGCATTTTCTGATCGCTAGATGCAAAATAAATATTGAGAAAGGTGGTTCGATACAATATTTGTTAAGATAAAGAGGGCTTGGAAAATAAGACTTTCGGAATTCTTCAAATATTTTTAATCATTCTATAATTAATTATGAAAGGAAGTATAAAAATTTCCTCGCAGTAGATTCCTTTTCTTGCATTATTCAATATCAATACTATTTTTATGACATAATTCCATCTAGCATTCACTAATTATAGGAGGCACTACGCGTAACATTTGAAGAAAACAGACAGTAAGTTTCGTCTTCATAATGTGCCAAAATGAATAAACAGCAATAGCTGCTACCTGTTTGAAAACGAGAGATTTCGGAAGAATACGAAATTTAATCAACGTCTCATTAAAAAATACAGCCGTCCTCTGGTATGGGCAGAGATAAAGATATTAAAAGGGGGATGTTTTAAATAAAATTCGGAAAGAAAGTCACTATCTTGAGGAAATCCATCGTATGATATTATTTTAAAATGTCTGTACTTGTACAGTAATTTCAAATCATTACTGCGTCTTTTGAAAGATATAGATCATAATTTGATCATAAAGAAAGCATGATCTTCCAAACAATCAAAACGTAGGCAATAGTGCTGATTTTTACCACATGTAAATGTAAGAGTGATGTATTATTAATTGATAATATAATTCATTCCAATCCCATACATAATTTATTAATATAACCCCTGGCGATTCGATGAAAGAAATCATTGACGAAAGAGAAGAGAAACAATTTTTACAAGTTACCAGATGTTTTCATTCTTCTCCCATTATGCAGATATACTACAAATTTATTGCCGAAACAGTGGAAAGAAATTGTTCTCAGAAACGCAAAACTCCAATGAAAAATAAGCTTCATATAATCTGATTTCATAGCTTTTAATTATTTCGAATGAATGTAATAAAATAATCGTTGCAGAAGCTTCTACTGAACTACAATTCGAAGGGAGTAGGTTGCTAACTATTACAGTACAAGATTCATGGATCCCTAAGACTTCACCTAACTAATATTTATTGATATACTCTAAGACGAATACTTTCAAATTTGATGCTATTCTCGAAAATATTCATTTCAGTAAAATCTATTTTGCTAAATGTAACTCTCTCTTCACATCGTATTAATTTACGGCAATTTCAACCAATTAAGTAGCTCAGAATGCCTACAGTTTCGATGAAGCATTTTATTTTTTGGTGTTGCTTTTCTCACAGACTCAGAATATAATGAGTAAAAAAGTCCGCGTAAGAGCAGCACAATGACCTTATCAATAAGACTTTCCATAGGTTTTTAATGAGATGTGATCAAAATGAGTGTCATCACTAAAGCTTTAGTAGATTTTATAATACGACAGCCAGATGAAAGGAAACGAGAGATATCATAAAACTCCAGAAGATGCACGTAATTAATATTTTTAGCTTTGATTCTTGGTAAAAAATAGAAAAAGGAATAAAAGTACTGGATAGTTTCGAAAATTAAAACCAAGGGTGGAAACAACCAAGTAATTGAATTTCTTTCAGCTCTAGACGTAAATAAAAATCAGTAACCAATAAAAAAGATGATAGTTCATAAGCAATAATTTACACATAATTAGTTATCAAGAATAATAAATTCAGGTCAATTTAGGCCCATAAAAATAAATAGATAATAATTATTATAATAAAATGATAGTAGTTATATTATAATAATATTTGATTGTATTAGTGATAGCATTGTAACAAAAATGAAACAATAATCACAACAATACATTGTGCATCATTTACATGATAACAATAATTCCTTCCAAAATTTAATTATTTGTAGCAAAAGCTACTATTATCAATCCCAGTTTAACTTTAAAGGCAGCGAAATAAAATAGGTATTCGACTTGTTATGCCATATTTTAGTCTTATAGAACAGAATTTCGTGGCGTAGATCTCTACGTTTCATTTCTTCTCTAATTTCAAGTGAAACGGTAGCAAAAAAAGTCGATCTGAATTGATAAAAAGTCGATTTTCCCGTATACAAAGCGAGTTAGTTAGACGAGGAATTCCCTGTCAACCCAAGTAGAGCAACTGAATCCCAAGGAATGCTAAGGGCTTTTCTCTCTTGGATGGGCTAACCCTCGCCAGACTGGCATTATAGCAGTTGAAAGGGGAAGATGTAACTTTTGCGGAATCACCGGCTGAGAGAAAGATATCCTCGATCTCTGAAAGGTGATAAACAATTATATGGGACTAATACGGAAAGGCTTTCGGGGACCCTCTAACAGATGCACATAAAAAGTTGCTGTTGGGGAAATGAAGGAATTTCATTGTACATACTTCAAATACCTATCAAAAATTCATTTCACAAAAGAGAATATTTCGCCGAAAACTAACAAAGACGAGGATTAAACACAATAATAAACACAGAACCGAACCGTATTCTCAATGTTCAAGGACAAATGGAAAATTTGCTTCGTAAATATCTAAGTAGATGAATTTTACGGCAATAATAAATAGATATAAATCTCTGATGAATTTCTTTCAAATTCCATACTCGAGGAATTTTGCACAATTTTTATAGCCAGTACGTTCACATAAATATTGAAAATTCAACCTCCCTGAAGATTATCGAAGCATCATAATAAGCCCCATTGTCAGATTTGGAATGATTAAAACCCACCTTGGGAAAAGAAAAATGTTAAGATCCATGTAATTTAAAATCAAAGATAAAAGAAATAAAAAGTTCAAGAAATACTTGTTAATGTTAAGGCAATAGTTAAACGAAAGGTATTTAAAGATTCGTAAAGTAACTTCAGGCATTTGAAGTTCTTTTTAAGCGCCTCAGCTTTTGTAAAAAAGAAAAACATAAGATATTGTGCCATGTTCTGGAAAGCGGTTAAGTCCCCTATAATCCTCAGCATGCTGCGAATCATATTGTATTTTTAGTACCACAGTGATTAGCCTTGATCCTATGCTCGTGCGTAGATGAACGCAAAAATTTCTCCCAAAAACTTTAAACAGAAATCACAATCACAATTGTCTGCAGAGGGTTTAAAGGGAAAAATTGAATCACCATCACCATCATAGATGATGGAAATTCTTACGTAAAAAGGAGTGTCACATTCTTTAAAGACAAATACATGAAGTATTCTTCTAGTAAAATATTTATAAATAAAATAGGATATCTACCAATGCATGTAAAAAGCCCATAGATGGCATATTTGAAACAATCCTGGTTTGACATAAAAGCAGCGAAAATGTTTTTAAAGCTTTTTAGTCATCGAAAAATTACCTAGAGCATTGTCACCTGATACAAGCTGATTGTATAAGAACGATTCTCGTATTTTCATTGTCAAATTATGTAAGGTTTTAGAATCAGATAAAAGAACTATTAGTTTTAAAGAGAAGAGAAAATTAGAGAACAGCGAACGTCTTATATCTTATATGCTATCTTATTAACAAGGCTTTAACCATTATGGTCAGAAAAAATTCATTTTGACCACTACTCCATTTTCCTCTCTACCACCTCTTGCTTAAACAAGCTACCATACACTCATCAATACTCCAACTCCTGGAATTTTCCTCTATCCACGAAAGCTAAGGAGTCTTAATTAAAACACCTTAAAAACTATAGCAATAAACAACAGTTAATCCAATGAATTGGAGAAAACTTGTTAGATAGAAAGAACAAAATATTGCTTCCACCATCTTCCCCTCCTCTTTCATCCCTTGAGGATATCAAGCCCAAAAACTCCCATTCATAAGAAATATTCCTTATATATTATCCAGCCTCCTCCCAAAGAATAACAAAAAATGTCTATACAGCAGCACCAACCCTAAAATGAAGTATCGTGGGACAAAGGAAATTCCTCCTATCCATCTGGACACAACAACTGCTCTTCAAACTACCACAAACAGATTGGCTATAATATCTTTAGCAGAAATTACTACGTTTGTCTTCAGCTATTTCAACAGATCATTACACAAATATCATGATGCATTAAATAAAAACAGAAAATATACTTTTTAGAAAGTGAAATTTGTTTTCACTATTATGAGCTTAATTGATATGATAAACTTGGTAATTTACACAATAAAACTTTAATCGATGACCAGTTTCAGCTACAGGTCAAACTTAGAGTTTTATTGTGGAAACTACCAAGTTTTTTTATCATTTCTAATGTCATTCCATGAAGTAAGGCTAGAGAACTTAGATTTCATACTAAATTGATATATAATTTAACACGGAGCAATGACCAGGTCGAATGAAGTACAAGGAACCAAAACCTAACAGCAAAGTACCACTTCTATCATAGTTGTTTGGTAATCCATCTTCTTTTAGATTTCTCCTTAATTTAATTTAATCAAAACTTAGTGGATTAGCTTTCTACATAATGAATGAATATATTAAAATTAAGTTGTTCCAAGTATGCCTAAAAATTTCAAATAACCAATGGACAAAAAGTGAAAAACAGCAAATTGATTGGGACTTGAAACCAGGTCTTCCAATTTCCAGAATGGTAGAAATACACTCAGATGTGTATGGTAAGGGATGGGATGGACTCTGGATGTCTCTTAAGGAGAGGAAATATCCACTCCACAATGAAAAACCTTGGTCATATATCCTATTCCTAAAACAATCATTTGTTTCAACTAAAAAACTATCATTCCATAATTTTTCTAGCATCAAATCTTTTACTGAGTAAAATAGGTTCAAATGAATGATGAATTCTCATTCTACAAAACCTTCTTTTACATTGGAAAATGTCCTAACTGAACCATATGCTGAGGTACATGACACAACTAAGGAAATTATTACATTAAAAATCCTCAAAGAGTAAAACACAGGAAAGCAAGAGAGCAAAAAACAAATTACTAGCCAGAACATCTAATAACTTCTAAAGAATACAGCAAACCTTTCAAAAAGGACCTTTTTATGAATTTTAAAAGAAAAAAAATGATAAGGAAAATGGGAAAAGATCCAGAATATCATGAATGAATGTCAGTTATGAAATCACTGAGCATTAATAACTTCTGGGCTATGGGGCTGAACTATGAAAATAGGACTGAATGCTATATGGTATGTTGAACTCTAATGCTAATAAAATCATAATCCTAGGAAGGGAGTAAGGAAACGTGCAAAATAGAAAGTGTTCTAGAATATTATATGAGGATATCTGTATCTACACTAACCGACAACAATCAAATTATCCAATAAATAATTCATAAGAGAAATCAATCTATAAATGACTGTTCAGAATCACTGAGAAATAATATCATCTTAGCTAAGATGAAACTATGAAGAAAAGACATGAATACAAGCCGTGCTGAAATGTTAATCTAATAAAGAATAGTCCTGCAAAGTGAGTAGGAAAAATGCAAAATAGTAAGTCATCTAGAATAAAATGTAAGGAGCATCTGTATCTAAAATAACATAGCAATATCCCTAGGAAAAAAGTAGGGAAAAATGCAATATAGAAAGTTTTCTAAAATAAAATTAGGAGAATTAGTATCTAGCATTACCAACATGTATTGATATATCCTATAAATAAATCATAAGAGAAATCATTGCATGAATGACTGCTGAATGTCAATAGGCTTGAATTCATCTGTGCTAAGGTGAAACTATGAAGAAAAGAATAAATTTTCCTTGGTGTATTTAACTCTTAAGCTATTATAGCAATAATCCTACTACTGTAGGCAGAGTAAGGTGTTAAATTGTGTCTTCGATGATATTATTTTAGGAGTCTCTGTGTCTATGGTTACAGACAATCTTCTTTACAGCAAATATTTGTTTTAATATGTATTGTCTAATTGAAATAAAGGAGAAAACAATTCTTAGTGAACTATTTTTATAATATATCATTTTGCAATTGATTCTTAAATCTTATCAAGTATGCTTTTCATTTAAAAATCAATCCAGCTTATTCATCCAATTACTTATTAATTTTGTTAATTTAATATTAATTATTGATCCAATTATCCCGATTCATCCAACTGGTTTGTTATAAATAAGAGTGGATTTTTGAGATAACAATTGTTATGCTTGAATTATGTGTATTTGAGAATACTGATTGATAGCCAGACGAAAAACTCGTGATGATTAGACTGGAAGAGAAAAGATAAATAAAGCCCTAGTAGGACAATTGTAGGAATTCCAGGAGATGGGAACTCCCATTTCATGTGTTAGCTACAAAAGCAATTACTCTACTTGACAATAATGTATAAGAAGCTAAGTCTTGGTTCCTCCACATAAAACTAGCTATGATAGCTGAGGAACTTATGGAAATGAAAATTTTCAAAAGTCATTCACATAAACCCTGTGGGTCTTTAGAATTTTTATCAACACATTTATAATTAAAAGCATATATATACAGAGCCTTCTAAAGGAAGAAATTGCCAAAAAGTGAATTCTTCATACTCTTCAAAAGGAGAAAAATGAATAAAGTAGATCTGTCTAAGAAATTCCTCAATGAACATCACTAAGAAATCACTAGCACTAAGAATAGTTATCTAAGTTATAATCAGTCAGTGCTCAGCGGTCAAAGGGGTAGGACGTGTCTTCAAGTAGCTCCAAGCAGAAAGGAAAGAGAAAGGGAAGCATAATGGCAGGGAAGTCTATGTCTAAACCAAAGTGTGTTAAATGTAGTCTGTTAAGAACGGAGTTTAATGTGGTGACTGTAAAAAGTCATTTCATTTCAATTGTAGCCAATTTAGAGTTGAAAACTGCATAGGGGATGATTGGAGATGCAGTAGCTGCACTACGAAGAGGGAGAAGAGCACCATGGAGGAGAAGGACGCAATGATCAAGAAGTTAAGGAAGGAACTGGAAGCAGAGAATGAAAGGGTGAAGAAACTGATGCTAGAGAATGAAGAACTTCAGAAAAAGCTAAGTACTAAGAAAGTGAATATGTCTGCTCCAAAATTTCATACTGATTCCTTTAAAAATGTCCTGGTCTTATGGGATTCTATGATTAGATACAGTGGAAATGAATGCAAGCGTAAGGGGGGAGTTGTGGAATGTTATCCGGGTATAAGTGCTGAGCAATTGGGTAATAAAATTAAAAGAATGGGGGAGGAAAGGGATGAGAGGGTTGTCTTGCTTCATGTGGGAACAAATAATATTAAAGGGGTAGTGATCACGTAGTTGGGGAGATTTGGGATTTGTGCAAAGTTGCTTCTAAAAAAATTTAATAAAGCTAAAATTGTTGTCAGTGGGATTGTTAAAAGGAGGGATGTGGCACCAGGGAAAATCAATTACATAAACAGGGGAATAGAATGGGTATGTAAAAGTCTTGTGTATTGTTAATCCTAATAATTGGGTGCAAAAAGGTTTCATGGGTTACCAACCAGGTTAAAAGAAGTCTTTTACCGCTATGTGGATGATACTTTTGTGATATGGCCCCATGGACGCCGCTCGCTCAATGATTTCCTCGAGCACTTAAACCACATCCACCCCAACATCAAATTTACAATGGAACTGGAAAAGGATGGTTGCCTTCCGTTTCTGGATGTCATGGTTCAAAAAAAACCTGATGGGAGCATAGGGCACAGCGTGTATCGCAAACCAACACACACTGACCTATACCTCAATAACAAGAGCCACCACCATCCTTCACATCGAAAGGCGGTGCTGTCAACCTTGGTTCACCGGACATCTCGGACAAAGATAACTTGCAGCAGGAACTATCTCATTTAAGAACCACTTTCCGGCAAAATGGTTACAGTTGGAAAGACATTAATGCTGCTTTAAATAAGAATGTAGGATCCGAAGACTCGGACCTGACCCTTAAAGGGTCCGTTTATGGGACTTTAAATGGCAATGACAAGAAGGAGGAGACGGAAACTAAACCTATCTCTACGGCATGCATCCCTTACATCTCCACCGTTTCAAACAAGATCACTAGGATCTTAAGGAAACATAACATCCGCACTGTACATAAACCAGTGCGAAAACTTAAGGAATGCCTAATGCATGTCAAAGATGACCTGGGCCTAAGCACTCCAGGAATATATAAAATTCCCCGTGAATGTGGTTCCTGTTACATAGGGGAAACCTCACGCTCTATCACCACGAGAATCAAGGAACATTCCCGTTCCATCCGATTGGGCCAATCAGAAAAATCAATCAGTTGCTGAACACTATTCAGGAAAAACATAAGATCAATTTCGAAGGCACCAAACGCCTTGGCCATTCCAGAAGATACTGGGATCGGATTACAAAGGAAGCAATCGAGATCCACCTTGCGAGTAACAATTTCAATAGGGATAACGGATACTCGCTAATCAGAGCGTGGGAGAGCTTACTCAAGCAGAAGCTGATTGGCCCAAAACCGACCAATCAGAAAGCAGGTATATATACCGGCCCATTCCAAATCCAAAGCACCTCAGTGCAGCCCTGAGGAAGATGACAGAGTACGTCATCGAAACGTTGGCAACAGCAATGTCACCTCTTTTAACCTGGTTGGTAACCCGTGAAACCTTTTTGCAATCAATCCACCAGGAAAGCCTAAGATCATTCTAATAATTGGGTGAATCAGAGGGACTTGGGAAGGGATGGTTTACACCTTAATCAAAAGGGAAACTACAGATAAAGTAAATGTTTCACAGACTTAGTGAAGAGATGTTTGGAGCATGAAAACTAGATGACGGGGCCAGATGTGACAAAACCAGTGGTGGCTGCGGAATTGATGTCCCAAGTACTATACGACTATTGACGGAGTGTGCTATCAATCCACTGGAAAAAAATCTGAAGAGGCCAAGGGAGACGGTATTGATATAAGAGCCTATGACGATGGTAGCGGTTTGAGAATTCTCCAGGTAAACTGCAGAAGCCTTTACAATAAGAAGGAAATGTTTTCTTCATTAGTTGACGCTTTGAATCTGGATATAATATTAGGAACGGAGTCTTGGTTGCATAAAGACATTTATTCAGGCGAGATCTTTCCTTCGGGTTTTACGGTTTATAGAAGGGATCATGGTTCACGAGGTGAGGGTGTTTTTGCATGCGTTTCTGATAAACTGAATAGTAAACTTGAATGGATATGTGACGACTGTGAGATGTTAGGTGTTAAAATCACAAATCACCAGTCCCAAAAAACATAGAAATCTTTCAGTATAGTAAAGCAGACAATGTCAGATTCCAAGAATACTTCCGTCAAAAATATGCTGAATGGGCAGGTAAGGGAAGTTCAGTGGAAGATATGTGGCAAGAATTTAAAGATTATTTTCCACGGTATCGATAAGTATGTTCCTAAAAAGCGCTTAAAGAACAATCCCGATCCCGAATACTACAATAAGAATATTAGACGACTTAAAAGAAAAGTTAGAATTGCGCATAAAAGGAAAGATCATGACTTAACCTCAATGGAAAAGTATAAGACATTAACAAGAGAATTAGCAGCTGAAAAAGTATGAGCAGAGGAGGTATATGTAAAAAAACTCTCTTGACTCTGGTAATCCAAATGAGTTTTACAAATATTTATGCCATAAAAAAGGAGATGGTAATAATATACTTACAATCAACACTAACGTAGGCGATAATTTAACTCGGGAATAGGATGTAGCCGAGGCATTTAACGACTGGTTCTCACAGGTTTATAGAAATAACGCCCAGAGAGCAGGCATAACAGTATATGGGGACAATAGATCACAAATGTCAGAGACACAGAGTAACCCTCATTATATCCAATTTTCTGATTCGGGTATCTTAAAAAAGATTCGTACATTAAAAAATAGGAAATCGAAAGGACCAGATGAGAACCCCAGTGATGTAATTAAATTGGGAGATTATGCAATATTGCCCTATCTTAGAACATTGTTCACAGCAACTCTAAACAATAACTGCATTCCTGACGACTGGTCAAAGTCAATTGTGATTCCAATATATAAAAAAAGCTTAAAAGCTTTTAAAGTTTTGCTTATATCTATAAATGTACCTATAATGTAACTATAACTAAGTAATGTAACTGTAATGTTATATTAATATTTATTAATGTCTTCTGTATATACTGACTGTACCTCTGTATACTGTCTGCAGGAGGTTTTTGGAGGCTTTTTCCTCCCGTCTAAGGTCAAATACCAGTCATGAAAAAAACAAACTCAATATTTGCACAATTAAGTAAAAATATATGCTAGTTTGTTATGGTTATTCGACTGTAATTAATATCTTTACCAGCGAAGAAATTCAGGATGATGTTCTAACTCAAAGTTGCTTGGATCATGTATTTTGTAATGGAAACCCTGATGAGATTGAAGGATTCGTTGTCAAAACTAAAATTTCATATCATTCTTGTTGAATGCTATTATTGTATGATTTTGTGTTATAAGTATATATACTTGCTAGAGTTTATGATGAATATTAGACATTGATTTAAATTTCTGTTATTCTGTTACTGATTTTTGTAATTTTACTTGTGCGTTTATTAGTTTTTAAAAAAAAACCTTGAATGTTTATATGGATATATTTTATATTTATGCATTAATGTATGTAATTTTATTTTTGTGACTTTTTATATTCGAAGACTGATTTACATGATTTATTTTTCTTTTTTGATTTTGTAAATATGATGGAAACATGATTTTTGTATTATGTAATTGGGTTTTATACCCGTAATAAATTTATTATTACTATTATTATTATTACCTTGTGGGTATCACTTTAAATTACTACTGTAAGAAAAAACCTATAGATATGAAACGAGACGTGATTATGATTGATAATAATAGGGTTAATGCCCTTATAAATACCAAATGCTGGGACACATTACATATGGAAACTATCTCAGATAAGTTTTATGAGGAACTGAGTGGAAGGTTTGGGCAAATTTATAATAAAGCAAGACTTATCAGAACTCAATTACAGAGAAAGGAAGGGAGCAAGTGGATTAAGAAGGCATTAGTTCTGCTTTTGCAACAAAGAGATTCTGCCTGAAAGTGGAAAAGTAATGTCTTTAACAATGAATATAAACTTGTACGAGGGTCATCCGGAAAGTAGTACCCGTTCGTGAAATAAAGACACAAAAGTAAATATTAACAAACATAAAAAATTTTATTTGAAAGAGGATACTTTAAACTACTTCTCAACATAATCTCCAAGCAAATTAAGGCATTTGTCATAACGTGTGACAAGTTTCTGTATTCCTGCTGCATAGTCCTCCGCCGCCAGCTCATTGAGATACAGGGTCACTCCTTCTTTAAGTTCTTCATCGCTGTCAAATCTTTTCCCCGCCAAAAAGTCTTTAAGCTTTGTAAAGAGATGAAAATCTGAAGGGGCCAAGTCCGGGCTATACGGTGGATGGTCGAAAGTTTCCTTCATCAGAATAACGTCCCAAAAACGTCAGTGCTGCAGCCATACGCTTGGTTTTGTGCTCATCTGTAAGCATGCGAGGGACCCATCTTGCACAAATTTTTGCATAATGCAGATGGTCTTTAACAATTTCATGAACAATTGTTCGAGAAACATTGGGAAAATGCTCACAGATGTCATCAATTGTGACGCACCAATCGTTCCTCACGAATTCGTCAACTGAGCTCACCAGTTGGTCTGTAATGACAGACGGTCTCCCCGGGTCTCCCCGAACGCTCATCGTCGTGTGTGTTCCCCCTCCCCATGTTGAACTTGCGACACCACCGCCGAACAGACGACTCGTCCATTACATTGTCTCCATACACCTCCTTTAATTGGCGATGAATATCACATGGGCGAACGTTTCTTGCATTGAGGAATTTAATCACTGCCCTCACTTCACAACTGGCGGCGTTCTCAATTTTTTTAAACATTGTAAACAATCACAGAAACAACACAGGCAATGCTAGCGTCACGCAACTTGGCTCAGAGAAGGCAGACAAGCCACTGAAGCTATCTGACCTTGTCCAGCGGCTACTCGCGTCGTCAGCACTTCATGCGGCACTAACGGGTACTACTTTCCGGATGACCCTCGTGTATATATATATAAAATGTTTAGAAATAGAGTTAACATAGAAATAAGAAATGCTGAATTGCAATATTACCAGAAACTATTTCACGAAGCTTCTGGGCAAGACTGGTAGCATCAAGCAACTGTGTAACAATTTTGTTGATCATTTCACTGATAGTATTAATAAATTAAAGAATGATTGTGCATTACAATTTAATAAATCGAATAAGCTAAGCTTACAGGAAAGTATGTTTCTTCCTGAGCCCTGTTATGAAGACATTTGCAATATTGTGAAAAATTTTAAAAATGAAGGAAAAGGATTTGATGATATCCATGTGATAGACATTAAAAATAATCAAATATTAACTATGATTACAGCTCTAATTAAAAGCAGCATCTTTAATGGATCTGTTCCAAGTGGATTGAAAATAGGCCTAATTAAACCTGTTTACAAGGAGGGCTCATTCTCAGATATGAATAATTATAGACCTATATCAATTCTGCCCAGCTAAGCAAAATTTATACCTACATAAACTTTATACATAAGCTGATGATGCTGCAATCGGTTATCCACCTATGATGTCATATTTACCATACTCTTTATTAATTACCATTATCTTTAAATTATTTGAGTTATCATATTCCTTTTGGATAAGTTGCAATGCATCTTACCCTCATTCCAATTTACATTTAAAATAGGCATTAAAAGAGGGGAATTGTGTTTGTTCTTATGACTAAAGCAACAGAGGAGCATAATCCATTAAAAAAATAAAATCAAGATTGGTATTCTCTCAGTCATTAGGATAAATGTTTCAAAATTACTCAAAATTCCTAAGAGTTCTCCAAGCAACACACCTGACTCATCTCCAATTTACAGCATCACTAAGCAATCCAGAAGTAAAAATAATGTCATCCATAATGATAAAAACTTGAGATGATTAGACAGGATGAGAAAAGATAAATACAGCTCTAGTAGGACAATTATAGGAGATCCCAGGAGATGGGAACTCCCATTCCATGTGATAGCTACAAAAGCAATTACTGTACTTGACAATGATGTAATGGAAGCTAAGTCTTGGTTCACCCACACAAAACTAGCTATAAAAGCTAAGGAACTTATGCAAATGAAAATTTTCAAAAGTCATTTACATAAAGGCCTAGAGGTCTTTGGAATTTTTATGAGCAAATTTACAGTTAACAAGCAATGATATCCAAAGTCTTTCAAAGGAAATAGGAAGGAATTGCCAAAAATTCTTTCTTTGCGCTCCTCAAAAGGAGAAAAATGAATAAAGTAGAGTAAAAAATTCCTCAAGGAACATCTGAGAAAGTGCTAGTGCTAAGAACTTCAGGACATATGGTGAAACTTGGTAAAATTCTTCAGTCATAAAAGTACTTCATCCTCGTTAGCTAATAAAACAATGATTGTAGGAGGGGCTGTAATAAGAAAGGCAAATAAAGATTTTTCTACAACAACATATGAGGGCATCTATAAAGAGTGTTCTGGATGTGAACTACAAATCTGACACAATTCATCAGAGGAAGAGATTTCCTTTGCAAGAGATTACTTGGATTTACATGCAATAAGAATATTTTGTAAAGGAATTTCAAGTAACATCCATTTTCTTGCATTATACAATAATTTTTCAGGGTAGGATTGTCTCTCTTTCACTATGAACATTTATTTGAATTTGAGAGATGTGATGGAATGGAGTAAGAATGATCATTATTATTTGATATGCATAAGTTTCCATGCTAAGCTATTCTGAAAAATTTCAAATTAAAATCTTCTAATCTAACAATTTAAGTCTTTTTATAATTGTGTATTTTGAAATGTTAAAAAACAAAACATTACATATCATACTCCTTTTTTCTACGTACACACCACTCTCTCTATCAAAGAAATGCTACTCCACTGAGATATAATGAAGGAAAACTGATGGTTTCTTAAAAAAAATGTAATTTAACTATTTTGCGTACTGTAAATATAGAGAAACAACATAACATGCAACTAAACAGACCTTGCACATACTATCATACATAAACAGAGTCCGTAGATTAAACTTTTCAAAGAAATGTGCCTAATGACAGTGAATGAAATTTAGTCTAAAGACTAATACAAAACAACAAAGGAGACAATGTGCATTCATGCTTGGTCATCATTCATAAGAGAAAGTGAATGGTGGAGAATATGACATTCTAATAACTCTACAATCTAAGACATTCTAAAGACTATGGAGGGGAAGAGTTTGGGTATTCATTCACGGATATTTAAACTAAGCATCGTTAGCTGTTTCTTACACAGGTCAACTCAGATCTGCAATAGCATACTTAACATATCATATTGTCTAGACATTTGGGAAAAGTAAGGCTTCATATAACGGTTATTCATATAACATTTTCCTCTGTCGGCTTTCTCAGAGACATGCATGGCTGCAACTTATTATGAAGAAGATTGTTTTCAGAATGCTACAATGCTTGTTATAGCATTGCTCATTATCGTAGGAAAAATTCTGACTTGTGTTCTCTGAAACAGTCTGAATTGATACATTAGACCCCATTGAGAAGCGTCATCATTAAGCAATAAAGAAATAAAGCTACTATTTTCCATCATGGAATTAACTCAAAATGATAGGTTAAAGGGAGTAATACATCCATTCCAATAAACCAATTGAAAGATGAGAGTGATGAGAAATTTCAATTTTTATTGTAGCTACATTGAATTTTTATTGAAGCTAATACAGTTCCTGGATGGATAGTAATGGAAGAACAATCCTAGTTTGGGCACAATAGGAGAAATTATTGATGCTGATATGAGAAGTATTCTTGTATCAAAATATTTGTCAATATATTAGCATATCTGCCAATGCATATATAAAGACCTTGCTCTAATGAACCTGCATTAACTGTGTCCATAGATATTTGAAACTATCCTGGTTTCACATCATTACAGGTACAGAAACACCACACTAACAAGTTATGAACCAAACAAAGAAGGCGAAAGAAAAGTTGCAGCATCAGTAAAACAATGTGCATTTGTGCTTGGTCATCATCTGTGAATGAATGAAAATGGTGGATGTTTCCTACATGTATACATTCAAACATTTGATGTTTCAGCAGAGTATCACCGAGAAAAAAGCATAATGAAAAAGTTCAAGGAACTGATTTATTTCAAGAAAAAATACCCACTTATGAGAAAAAATAAAGTAGTGGTCACCCATGTCATGACCCATTGAATTTATCTGGAGACCATACAAGCCCTAAAATGTCCCCACATAAGAAACTGTCCTCTACAGCATTTTTTAGCCATCAAGAAATCTCACAGACACCTAATCAAGAAAAACTTTATATGATTTTAGTCTTAATAGACTAAAGTCATATTGGTAGAATACTAAACCACTCATTGATGGTGAGTGAATCTCACAGATACTACCTTCAGCACCCAACATCATATCTATAGTAAATTGAGTCATCAATTTTTTTCACATGTAACATGATAGACTATGAGTACTTCACTCAACTGGAAAACCATCCATTAATATATTTCTATTTATATTGCTAATTACTATGATCTACTGCATCCAAGATCACATTGAACATTTGCTCAGGTTCGCTAGTGAGGACATCTGTTTCCATCACAGGATTGCTACACCAATCAGTGATCAAGAAGTAAAGAAGATGGCTTCCCTGAAGAGATCCAAGAATTCCAGGCAGTGTTTAGGTCTAGTCTCTCCACCACACACCACATAGCCAAATTAACGGAGGATATTATAAATGGTTTTAATTCAAGACAAACTGCGGTTGCCTGCTTTATTGATTTTCAAAGCGCATTCGACTAAGTCTAGCATGATAGTTTGATTTTTAAATTGACATATGCCTATATACATAATTAAAATAATTGCATTCATTTTTTCAAATTGTAGCTTCCATACATCATTTAATATTTTTGACTTCCCCTGTTTTTAATATCAAAGCAGGAGTACCACAAGGATCAATTTTATTTCTGACATTATTTAATATTTTTACCTCGGACACTCTCAATACAATGGCACAGAGATTCACCTCCATGTTGACAATAGCACTATTTTGGCTAAGAATAAAGCTTTAAAGTTTTGCTAACAGTACATTGCAAAAACACCTGGACACAGTTTATCACCAGTGCGAAAACTGACAATGAACGTGGCCAAGTGTAGTAGACTTGTTTTTAGCAAGATACCTAAAAAAATGTGTTCATGAGCTGGCCATTTCAAACCTTCCCACCTATCCTCATCCCCCTCACCAACCTGTGCTGATGAGAAATTAGGAATAATGGGTTCAGGTGTAGTCTGCATCTGACATGTCAAGGCCAATTGCAGTGCAGTGAACTTCCCATCACTGAGCAGAATCCTCAACATCCAGCTCAGTGAAATTGTGAGACCCAGATTTAAATCCCAACTATACCAGCTCTCTCAACCAAAGGCTAATGGGGAAAGTAAAGGTTTTCAACATTTTTTATGCCCATTTTTCTTGCAACAAAATGACTCTTCCATTTTGTATTTGGGAAACAATTCAGTACCAAAAACAGATGCAGAAATTCCTCGGTATATTTATAGAACTGAAATTGACTTTGAAGGGCCATGTCAAATACATTTTAAATAAGGATAACATGGTAGATTTTGCCTTAAAACTTTTCACTCTTTAAGAATAATGTTATACTTATAACAAAAATCTTACTATACCAAACAATTATCAGATTGATATTAACATATGCTAGCCCTGTCTGGTACTACACATCAAAAGCCTATTTTAAAAGAATTGACAGTTTTGATAAAAAGACAATCAAATCAAATTTAGAAGTTCCAGTGTTGACAAATCTCCAAAGAGATCTTTGGAGCACACTATATTAATTCTTTAGTTTTCTCGTCGGAAAACTCAGAGTTCTCTCTAAAAAATTCTAAACGAAGATAGCCATGGCGACTGAGATTTTCAATTCAATGTGGTTGCAAGATCAAGAAACTACTAGAACCACCCATAGGAGGCCTAGAGATTTCAGACAGTTAACAACATGAAGACGATGTAGCAGATAAAGCTCAGAGCAGTCAACGTGGGCAAGCGCTCGATGGATCAAGTAGCTGGGTGCCCATCCATTGTCTCCAATTGAAGAATTAAGAAGGGTAATTAAAGTGAAATAAAATCAGATAAATTAACCAGGATAAAGCCCCATGGGGCCGAGGGCCACAAACTTAGTATCACCTAGGGGAGAAGAATAATGACTGACTGACTGACACCCACGGCACTTCCCTAAAGATGACTGAGGAGATAGTAGCCGGAACATCAGATCTGTTTCTACACACCAACTGGTTTGACACTCGAGAAGAATTCCTACAGCGATCAAGAAATTAAGCTGCCAGATCAAACAGACAAATTGAAAGAGTGATGAGAAATTTTCATTATTGTGACAGCTACAAAAGCTAATAAAATTCCTGGCAATGAACTTACGTGAGTCCCAGCTGGAGCAAAATAGGAATTATAATTAATGTTGATATGAGTAGTAATCTTGTATCAAAATATTGGACATTATAATTGGATAACTGCAAATGCACATAGAAAGACTTTGCGCATACGAACATAGACTAACTGTGTCTGTAGATACTTGAAATTATCCTGGATTCACTCAATAGGGAAAATTCCCTAACAACAAAGTTCAAAGAACTGATTCATCACCAAGAAACAATTCTCCCTAATGAAAAAATTCAGAAGTAGCTACTTCATGATCCATAGCCATCATCTTGAGAGTATGAAAGCCCAAAAATATCACCTTCTATGTGCTGTCTTTCACAGCATTTTTAAAGCCACTAAGAAATCTCCTAGACACAGAAGAATCTCCTAACCAAGAAAAACCTAATGTCTAAATAGACAATAGACCAATTGTTAGAAACCCAAACCAAAAATTGTGGTGGATGATTTTATTATTAGACATTAGATCGAAAGTCGTGCTAAAGGTGCATTATATCATAAATTGTTAATTTGGAGGTATCTTTCAACCTGCGTTTGGAGCTGTATTCGGAGCAAAAAAGTAAGTACTTTTCTGATCTTTTCACAGTTGTGTTACACCAATAGTGGCAACAGTGCAGTGATGGAATGAAGTGACGGAATACATCCGTAAAAGTGTCAATTCCCAAATTCTCAATCCAAATTTGTCTAACCATGCATCCTTTCTAGAAACAAAAATGAAGCTATAGTCAATGGAAGAAGCAGTCACTTTCTGAAATTCCATATCAATGGAAAAAGTAAAACTCAGTTTGTAAAATTTCACAATATATATTTCTCTACTGCGACATGTTTCAACTCACAGAGTTATCATTGGGCAACTTCAGCAGCTGCCCATTTTGCAGTGGAAGCAGCCCAAAACATTTGGCTAAGACGCGAGTTGAAATCCTGGTATGTGAAACATAATAACCTACGCTACTATCAGTACTTGCTTCACAAGCATTTACATGAATCCCTTCATCCCATTGAATGGCTAGCACTTGACGATCAAATTAGAATCTGGGCTAGTGAAATTTGTTTTATGAAATTAAACACCATTCATACGAAATTTAAAAAATTAACTTACGAAAATTTGAAAAGGTTCCCGTCCCTAATTCTTTTACCCCTGTGCACGTGTTCCATGAAAGAGTAAAAAAACCTTTCTAGTTTTAACTTTTCAAAAAATGATATGGATTTGCTGAGTAAGGGACTTAATTTCAACCCTGCCAAGAATATTTGTTCAAAGGACTTCAAAAATCTTGTGGAAGAAATAAGAAGGAACCACTTTTAAAAAATGAACCTAGTTCCTAATTTATTTAAAAAAACAACTATGCAAGATACCACAGAATACCACAGAATAATAATACAGAATGATTTTATTCAAAAATCTTATTGCAGACTGTGAAATAATTTCTAATAGACAACAAAGTGCTGTCAACGGTATCTCTTCTGCCACCCCTCCCTCCTCCTCCAGCATTTGATTTGTCCAACTCTCCGTAATGTTCCCCCTCCTTTCACCCCATTGGTTCATTTGTGATGCCTGTTGGTATATATTCGTGTACTTTTTTGCGATCTTTGCCTGGTGATAACTCTGTGAGTTGAAACATGTTGCAGTAGAGAAATATATATTGTGAAATTTTACAAACTGAGTTTTACTTTTTACATTCAAAAATGAAGCATTTCATTAAGGAAAATAACCTCATTGTACAGAAAGCTGACAAAGGACAACGTGTTGTAATTTTACACAAGGATCATGTTAAAAATGCATGGAATTTATCGAAAACTATCAAATTGTGCACATCTGTAAGGACCCTACTGCAAAATTCCAGTCAACTTTTAAAAAAGTCCTAGGCAAATCCTTACTTTTCAATGAATGGGAGAAAAACAAAATTACCACTATGAACTCCCTTCTGGTCTCCCTAAATTGCACAAGCCCGAACACCTGATAAGACCTGTCGTCTCCGATCTTATTCTCTAGCGACCCATGGTAATCCTCCCGAACCCCAGGCCGTAGTGGAGGCGTGGCAAAGCAAACTGCTTCAGCCCCCACAGACGTTGTTGCGGCCTGAGTGGTGCCCTGGTGAGTCGTTCCAGAAGCCGGTCCAGTATCTTCTTCGCCGGGAACCTACCTGGGTCTACTAAATCGAGACCCAGGTAGCGATGACTATCTAAGACCCCCAACTGTCGTATGGGGGTCCCGTCCGCAGCACTGAATGTTGGCACCATCATGGTTTTCACCTTCTTCTCCTTCCCCGACAGTACCAATGAATAAGCTGCGGATTTCCCTGCATTCACCTCTAGACCGACCCGCTCCAGTCCGTCTTCAACCGTTGACAGCTGCCGCCTCATCCCAGGGATGGTTGACGTGATGAGGACGAGATTGTCTGCATAGGCCAAGGCGTTAACTCTGGCCCCATGCAGATCGAACCCAACCTCATCCGACAGCTGCCGAAGAATCTTATCCATTGTCAGGTTGAAGAACAGCGGTGACAGCGGATCCCCCTGACGAATCCCTCTCGAGACACGGATCGGCTCTCCAATCGCACCACGGCATTGCAGGACGGTGGTCGCTCCTGCAAAAAGTCTCGCGACATACCGGCTAAATGACGAGGGCAGACCAACCTCAGAAAGAACTCCCAACACCGCACTCTGAGATACGGTGTCAAAAGCCTTCCTGAGGTCGAGAGACACAACGTGGAGTTCCCTGCGTCGTGCTCGGGCCTCGTACGTCACCGCCTGGGAAAACCGCCATCATCTGGGAGGGGACGGAGGGTCGGAGCGAGCTAGTTCCCTTAGCAGGCTTTTGTAGCCTGCGGCTCTCCTCTTAGATTTTATAGATTCAAGGGTCCGGCCAGGGAGCCTCGCAACGATGAACTCGTTTACGAATGCTCCCTGCCGGACCGCCTCTAGCTCGAGGAGAGCCATTACCCGCTCCTCCTCCCCCGTCCACCTTTTCTTTGTCCGCTCCACTCTGACCCGCTCATTCGCTTCAACCGGGTGCTTTCGGCGAAAGTGTACTCCCAGGCCACAGGATGACGGGAAACTCGACTCACAAAGATCACACACGAACTGGGCTGGACCAACAGGATCCGGCAACACTGGCATAGTCGGAAGGTGGGGTCCTTCCGGGGAATCTTCACCATCTCCATCCACGGCGCCCCACTGGGCGCCGTCGGTCTCCGAGGCATGTCTTCTCAGCACCTGTAAGCCAGAGCCCCGTTAGTCCCCCCCAGTGGAATCTTCCACTGGGGGCTCAAGCCCCCTTACCACGCCAAGGTGGGGTTGGCACATGGGCCAGCGCAACCCCAAGTGTCGAAATCAGCGCTTAGGCGTCCAACCCTCCGCGAGGGGCGCAGCCGACACCTTTAAGAGAGCTGAATGATAAATGATAAAGCTGAATGATAAATGCTCCTTTGATAACCCTCTTCTTTCTTTAAGGCCTCCAAAAAGTTGGATGAGACACTTGAATGGATCCTTGAAAAGCATGGTGCCACCCTTCTGTCGAATTTTTAGTCCCCATAGTCCTTCACCCACTCTTGCATTTACATTCTATAAATCTATTGGAAAGATCGCTTGTCCAGGATTTCCGTGGCAATCAGGCCGTCCTATACATGAATCCTCAAAGTAATTGAAGATTCTGTCCATAGACGATGCCTCGTACTCTGCATGCTCGCGGAGTTGGTCGAATCCATTAGTAACTTCATATATGGATAGAATTGCAATACTAATTTTGATGCATTTTAAGCTACTTGTAAAAGTAGGGGGAGGGATTAAAAATTTTGCCATTGGGTGTCATCGACCAATAGTATGCAATTAAGTAGAATTTTTCTAACAAAAATATTCAATAAATCAGTCCAAACATTTACAGAAGTTGCATGAATACTAAATAGAGTTGCCAATAAGCTAGGCTTCTATTATCATTCCCGGGATGATATTGGGAACCACATTAGGGGATGGTATTAGGAACAAAGCGCATTTTACCAATGGCAGCTACTGACATCTTCAGTTGCATGTCTACCTAAGTGAAGGGCTTAAATACAGGATGGAGGAGTGGGAGGGAAAGGATGAGGAAAGGGGAACAAAGAAGCAGGAAGGGCAAGGAGTGGGGAAGTGTTGGGGAACTGATTTTCATAGGTTAAGAAATTCTTGTTTTCCCCCAACATTTCAATGATATCGAGGGCGTTGAGGCGACGTCCTTTTTCTTACAATGCAGAAGCCGAGGTTGGAAGTCAATGTAATGGCCAATGTAGACAGAGGTGCCATCATTACAAGCAAGCTTGTACACCCCACTGAGGGAATCCAAGTCCCTCATGTCTTTTGTAGTGCAGAGCGATTTCAGATTTCTGGGGGTATAGAAAGCCTGGCAGATGTTTTCAGGAAGAATTCTTTCTAAGAAAGGGAGTTGTCTCCATGAGATGGGAGTAGGATTGGGTTTGGATAACAAAGGAGTGATTCTTCTGGAGGTGATCTTTCTTTCCACTTCAGGAGATGGTCCACTAATTCACCATTGTATCCATTTCTATTTGAAATCAGTTTGATGGTGTTTAGTTCTTTCTTGAACTGGGAAGGGGAGAGGGGGATGTGGGTAAGTTGATGAATCATGGAGTGGAAGGCTGCAAGCTTCACCCATTGTGCAAACCATCATTTCTTAACCTAACTCCCCCACATTCCTGTTCCCTCCCACCTGACCTTTCCTATCTCCCAAACTTACCTTTACCCTACTCCTATTTTCCCATTGATTTACTATCAACCCAACTTCTTTCCCCTACCCTCATCGTTTCCTATATAACGTTGTTGGTTTTTTCTCATGTCACCTGAAGATGTAGCTAGGCTACGAAACCTGGTCGTGTTGTAATTTTATTGTGGTGTAGTAAAAGTATTTTATCATGAAGCCATTTTGTATTTATGAATACTACAAAGTGAAACCTGAGTCTGTTTTGTTTAAAAAGGAAGTAGTTTTGGGAAAGACAATCTGTAACTAATGTGATTGTGTCATCCATCTTCGTGGAGAGAATGTTGATTATAGAGAGAAGTTCCTTCAGAGCCTCCACAGAATCTGTACAGGGTATTCAAAAAAAGAGATTTTTGATGTCGAACGAGACCAAGTAGGCATCTTGAGGGAAGATCTTATTAATCTTAATCTACTGCCACACGGGGTGGTGCCACCCAGCAACTCACGCTTCACCGTCGACTATCAGCGAGCTACTTCGATGTTGCACCACCTAGTGATACAGTTGTTTTGCATTCAGCCTTTCACATGACACAACGAGAAGCTACCATGGGAAAGAGTTGTAAACATCTTCATTGACACCGTTTTCTCCATTAGAATTGGATTTATCCTACATCACCTGTTCTTTTTCTTCCGAACCATATACAGATACGCGGGCGTTGCTATCTCTTCGGTGTCCATAATTCAACTGGACCAACATCTATACATCTGGATCGCACCACCTGGGTCGCAAACTGAGTGGCCACAAAATGAAGTGGAGTGACCCGGGTGTTTTGCAACCCAGGTGGCTCAGTGTGACAGGGGCCTAAAAGCTATAAGTGATGCCTTAATTGACTTCTCTTAATATTTCAATAAAAATTTTAGTTTTAGTCACTCAAGTTGTAATTGCTCTCTCTAAGACTCTTTCGATAGACTCGACAATTTTCTGTTTTTCTTTAAGTTCAGAAATATTCCCAAAATCATTTCCCAAAACCTATTACCGATAAAGTTTCAAAAATTAAATTAAATTAAGATTGTATAAATATAAATTTAAATTACTAAAAGAGTGGAACATCTTAGTTAAAATTCATCCAAGGAAGACAGGATTTATATATGTTGCACAAGTGCATGTTGATTCTCAGCAAGGAAAGTGGACGTAGTATGAAACACAGTTGTAACATTTGCAGTGAAGAGAATCTTACGTCAATCATCTTAGCTCTTTTCAATGCAACAGGCTATTAAAAATGAAAATGTTAAGCATAATCAAATTTGTAATATTTTGGAGTCAAAATCTAAAATCGATCTTAACATAGAGACAAAGAAAATATGATGATGAAGCAGAAAGCTATGAGTTCCAAAGACTGGCATTTACAACTCCTGCCACACACTAAACCGTAGCTTCGAGGGTATCATTGTTGATGCATATGTAAGAGAACTTTTATGAAATGAGAACTTTTATGAGATTTTGAGTGAAATAGTTCATTTTCAGTAACCTCTTCCAGGTAACTAAGCTAGGATGAGAGGTCAGATCCTAAGGAAGAATAGACTTGAAAAACTTTTTTAAGACTTAGACTTTTTTTCCTGGGTGCATGCCCTTACGTGCAAAACCACCCATTACCCATTCCTTGTTAGGTCAGATCCTACTATGTAATCAGATACTTTATTTAATCGTGCTTTCATATTCCTCATTGAGAACCAAAAGGCACTTCATCTAGCACAGTGCTATTTGCATTTCAAAAATTAACAAAAAAAATTAGTGATAATACCGTATGTAATTTCATCTAATTATAAATTGTGTCAGGTATTTTACGCATTACAATTAAATATAATGCACACTTAAATATAAAATTAGCCAAGCTAATATTTGCATGTAGTCATCATATAAAATAATTGATTTAGTTGATTTTCTTCGTAGGTAGGAGAATTGAAATAGTCTTTATCATTGGTAGAAGATTTAAATATGTACGTAATTACATAAACTATGAAAGCTTTCATTGAAAATGTTGATTTAATTCTAGGTGAACTAAGATGCAATTCAAAATTAATTGGTTTGTGTGGCTTTGCCTAAGATTATGGGAAGAAATTTTACCTTAATTGCAGTGATGATCTTTGAAAGGATAGTAGAGCATGAAGTAATAGGATATTCTCCCGTAAATGTTGACATAGTTCACGAATTCTCTTCAAAGATTACTTCAGAAATCTAACAGACAATTTGATATATTTTAGTGTAGCTATGATCAATAGAAATTCTACCAAATCTCCAGGAATCAGACACTACAGACAAAGGAATGATCTTGCAATTAAATCATCATTTTTGAGCACTCAGCCTAAAAATCCCCTCCGTAACTACATAACTTTGACAATATCACAAGGGAGATATTTGAATCTATACTCCGCTATGGTTTAATAATGACTTGAAAGCAAGCTACAGGAGTCTAGGTCTTCTACCACTTGACAAGCTCTATGAGTACACACTGATATGTGATAATTATTACAGCAGTGATTATCAAACTACAGCTGAACGTCAGCATAATAACATATGTTCTGAATTCCCCTGTCCGGTGTAATTAATTGAATACTTAAAACAGGTATTTGATAGGTTTATGATCCATAAATAAGTACAAACAATGGGTTTTTGTCAACTGAGCTTGCCTTAAATGATGGAGAGTGGCATAGAAGATTTTTTAGAGAAATTTTCTCTCTCGAGAAGCTATTAAAACATGCATTCATAGCTAGAGAGCAATCTTCCTTCCTAAAATATAGGAAAGAAAATTTACTGGAGACAATGTTTAGTGAAGGAAGATTTTGCTGAGAATTATTCCATGGTTTTGCAAGATTCCATTCACGGAGTTCACTGGAATAATATTCAAGCTACATTACATTCCTTCATGTTATATTACAGAAGAGACTTACTATTGAAAGCAATAGTTTTGTTGCTATTTCTGAATTCTTAAAGCACTATACTACAGCTGTCCATCTATTTCAAAGAAAGTTGATTTCCTTCCACAAAGGGGAAATAGGGAAAATATCTAAGATTCTGTACTTTGGGTGGAGGCAGCTCCCAGCACAAACATAAAAAATAATCTTATAAATCTTTGTCACCACAAGGAGGATTTTGGAATCAAAGCAGAGTGGCATTTCTTTGCCACATCTCATGGGAAAGGAATTGCAATGGAATAAGAGGCATAATTAGGAGGCTGGCAGCCAAGGCAAGTCTTCAGGGTAACCAAATTTCAACACCAAATGAGCTATTTATATGGGCGTCCAGCAAATTCACAAAATGTAGAAGTTCACTTCTTAACAGAAGATTATACAGAGGAATTCTGCAATTTTAAATAATTGCTATAAGACAGCTAAAATTATATATGGTACGCAAAACTATCATTCCTTCATACCCATATCAAAAACTCAGATATATGCTAAGCTATTTTCTTTTTCAACTGATGACACAACTGAGGATGCATCAAAATAAGATCTTGTCAGGAATATAATCCTCTACAGCAATCTTGTAAATATACAAATATAAATACATGAAGTAGAGTGTACAGACATGTATGTTTTGAGTGAAAGTGACCTCTGATAGATATTAGGGAATAACAAGTGAGCATTCATTCTGGCAGAGAGCAGCATGGCACCTTGACCCAGAAGTAAATCATATTCTTGAAATTACACATAATATCCGTTGGCCGTTTTTATACTTTCACCACGTTAAGAACATTTAAAAACAATTTTGGTCATATTTTTTTTAATGCATTGTGTCAATTATGACCTTAACCTCACACTGCCGTGATACTGCACCGTCATCATTCCAATAGTGTGAAACAGCCTTTATGGTGTAGTGACCATGTTTCTTGTTGTTAGAAGAAATGAAGGGATTAATAAATTAGAAAACATGCAGAGAACAGCTAGGTTTGTTTCGGGTAGGTATGCAAAGACAGACAGTGTCACCGCTATGATAGAAGAGCTTGGCTGGGAAAAATTAGAATCAAGGCATAAAATAAAGATTAGGGAAGATATATAAAACTATTACGGGAAAGCCATTGTTGAAAGAATTTAAAATAGACTCAGAGAACTGGATTATTTTGGGAGAAACGACCACAGACACAAAGTTGCTTCTCTTAAACAGAGAACAGTTATCTGTAAATATTCATTTCTTAACTGGGGAATCTTAGAGTGAAACAATTTACCTGAAGAAGTTTCTAACCCTTTCCCCCTTCCTACAGTGTATTAATTAATAGAATTAAAAAGGCTTTGTAAATAAAAATAATTACCTTGTTAAAAAAATGACGTTTGATATATTTTCAATATGTTTTATAAGAAATTGTTCAATATGTATTATAAAATATGAGATTTCTTTTTATACCAATGTAAAAATGTATTCATTTTACCTACTTATTTGTAAATTATTGTAACTACTTAATACATATAAGATGTAATATTTTAAAATGAATGAAATTTTTCTTTATCTAATAATTTTAATAACTTATCAAGATGTTTTTTTCTATCATTGTAATTTTAAAATTGTAATTTTTATTTTCTTTTTATTGTATTGTGTTGATTGGTATTATACTGTGATGCTATGCCTTCGGGAGGTTTTCCTCCCGACTAGGGTGAATGCCAGGCAGGGAATTTAATTTATGTATTTCCCCTCAAATAATGACTACCACCTGGCCAGGTGCCTACTTGTAGTCTGTCAACAATAAATAAATAATAAGGCGTAGACATTGTTTTCAAAATAGGATTCAAGCAAACAAGATCCTTATTCGAAGAAATTCATAACTTTGTGTAAATAAGAATTAATGAAGTGTCTGGATGATAACACCAAGGGCAGATCTAAGTCGGGGTTAGTGTTACAAAGAACTCTATGACCTTGCAAAACAGCATAAAATTCATCTTTTCTGGGTACCAGGACAACACCAAGGTACTCCTGAAAATGAAAAGGCAGATGAGCTAGCAAAAAGGGGCACACTCTGCAATCCTGTTGCCCCTGAGCCAATGCTAACAATTTCATCTGCTGTTCTGTGGTCTGAGATTAGAGAACTAGAACTCAGCATTTCATCATAAGGCCAACAACGCAGGCACTAAGACAGGCTAAGAGTTTCATCAATGAACCAAACACCAGCTTTGCCAAGGAACTCCTAACCTTTGATAAAAGGAAGTTTAGAGGTAGTACTTTTATATGGGCACTATCTGGTGAAAAAGCATCTCTACAACATGGGAATCAGAGACTCTACAAGTTGTAAATGGTGCAACCAAGAGAAGGAGACAACTCTTCATCTTGTGTGTGAATATCTGGCTATTTCTAGGACTCTGCTTCCCTTCATGGGGAATCCAATTAGAATTGGATTCCCCATGAATTAGAATCCAGAGAATTACCCATTGGCAGTATCATGGCCTTTGGCATAGCCAATGGACTCCAAGGGTAATCTCCTATCATAACGGATGGCACAATGAACCAATGCAGTCTAAGTGCCCTTAGGACATCATCTCCATTACATTCATTATAACACTATATTTCCCTCTATTCATGACACCAAACAGGATTTGCAGTTGAGGAACTATATGTCATGACATATACAGTGCAGCGTACATATTGGTAACACAGATGCCGCCACCACTTGAGCTAATGCAATGCATGCTCAGGTCCTTGCAGGGACTGAGTGTTCTTGCCCTGAGAATAGAATAAATAAATAGAGGCAGTAATAATATGCTCACATTCAAGAGCAGTTACAGTCTATCATAACCAGTGTCAGTTGCAGTGAATGGCAGTGGCAGAGCCACGTCGAGGGTTAGTTGGGGTGATGTAGTGAGGGTGCACTTCGAGACACTGATCCAACTTCTGGGCTGCACTTGCATGCTGAAGTCAGTGCTGCAAGTCACCTGTCATAGTAATCCTCATTGGATGGGTCCCACAAGCCGGCAACCCAGTCACCAATAGAGGACCCCTTGGTTAATAAATGTTCTAATTCACCCATACGATCTTGTTGTGCTTCCCTGTAGGGAACCCACTTTTGATGCCTTTGCAACATAATGATAAGTGAGATTTTGTCCCAGGTGAAATTGTATGTGTTGCGTAATTATTTTCATTTAATGGTAATTTCTTAGTGCAGCCAGATGGTTTAGGGACAGGTTCACCTTTGTCACCTTCATTGGCAGATTTGTTTTAAAATGATTTTGAGTTTGTTATTTGCTTCTGATTGTCCTCATAAGAATTTGCGGGGTCTTGGAGGACATATGTTCTGTATTCTGATGTGTTCTGTATCTGGAATGATGACCGTAGACAACTCAATTCCTTTCCTAACCACCTTAATAATCGACACCCAAACATTAAGATCACACTAGAAGTAGAAAAAGATATGAAAATTGACTTATTGTATCTCTCACGCTCCAGAAAAGACAAGAACTTATGCTACTACATTGATCATAAACCCAGACACACAGATCACACAATACATTGTTTGTCTAACCATCCTACAACACATAAACATGCCTCTTACCACAGTTATATACAAAGACTTGTTCTTGTGCAGAGAAATTTGCCACAGAACTTTTAATAATCAAATAGTAAAAGATGATTTTTCTGAAAAATTGATAACATTTTTTCTTGTAACCGAAGGAAATTGAACTTCTATTCATAAGTTCTACTTCTACATCTACTTCATGAGTTATGTTAAAAATGAGTTTGTCTGTACTTCATTGTGAATATTTCTATTTGATGTGACTAATTATGTGAATTATAAGACACATAACAGAGTCAAATCTGTCAAGTATGAATGCAAATATGTTGACAATGGCAGCCTTCAAGCTACATTCACTCAAAGGGTAAGTGGTCAATGCGAGGTTACAAGATATGTCTGGCATCCACATAAACCTTTTTGAAAAAATGTGACAATTATACCTTTCCAATATGAAGATCCACATGTGATGCATCTTGAGGCTCATGTTAAATGTGACCAGTGAATATTCTTTTGCCCTGCCAATATTTTATAGCATTCTTTCAGTTATGTGAAACAGACTGTTTTGCCAATATGGTGTGTGTAGTTAGTAATTCTTGGTTATCTGAAAAAATTGAAGGATTAATAAGGCATAAGCAATATTATTGAAATATTTTTTGTGTGAACAAGATCCACAATCAAAGAAATTCACAACTATTTGTAAATCAGAATCACTGAAGTATTTGTATTATAACAATAGATTTTCCTCACATCATGACCTAGGACTAGTACACTCACCCATAGCCATGGTGGAGAATGGGCCAAAGGTGAAAGGTGAGTGTTCATAATAATGAGCTTGGACTGAAGTATCATGTCTACATTGCAGGAAAGGGCCAAGAGGAATGATGGGAGGAGTTATGGAATGGGTGTTCTCCTTGTGTCTAAGCTGAGCCAATCCGGAAGACTTGTGCTCCTCACCGCGTGTGGTGGCTCATGTTAGAATCAATGAAGCCTCAAGTCGTGGCTCTAAGGATAAACTACTTCTTTGAGAACCATTTGGTCTCTGGAGTTATGCATGTTCAGAAGACATCTGGGATTAGCATTGATCATGCAGCATTATCCCTCAGATTGACCTAAGACATACAGTTAAGATTAGGGTGGTGGGTCTGAATAGTCACATAGCAGGCTAGAATCCATAAAAGAAAGATAGCCAAGAAGTTAAAAATGTTTTTTTGAGTGCAGAATTTGAAACTTCACATAGTTATCATAAATGATTAATTTTATACTTCCATTTGCCATTTTTTTATATCTTTAAGCATTATAAAGATATATGGCATCGAACGAACAATTATCACAGAAATGGGCAGCTGCAGAATTTGAGGAAATATTCAATTTTGCTGTTAGAGGCTTTTAATGAAAATGCTTGATAAATATTACAAGACATATGTAAAGATAGTTTAAGAAAGGAATTTGATCCCTATATTCCCATAATCTATGTGGAATCAAGAAAATGAACCATTTTGGTAAAATATGTGTGCATTTTAATATTAAGCATAAAAAATACTTATGGTGATGTTTTCATCCTCTATATTGGTCAAAAATCTTTCAGCAATATAAAGGATGAAAACATTACCGAAAGTATTTTTTACACTGTTGACAGAATTGACTAAGAAATATTCAAATCTGAAAATTTTTGCCAACCTTTCATTGGTTAGGAGACTCAAATTGGCTGCAGCAGTTTTTTTTTCAGTTCATTTTCTTGCTGCCATTTGCAGTTTGTTTCTTGATGTTATTATTTAATCAATTTTAATGCTGTTGAAGGGAGTAATTACTTGTTGGTTTTATGCTTCATTAATATTATTTATATGCAAATAGTACAGCAGTTTTTCTTGAATTTAAGCTTCAAGAAGTTGGTAATGGTAGGCTGGTAAGTGCAGTCTGATATTCTCTATACTAGCTTTTACATTTTATTGAAAGCCCCTTGTTTCCCAACCATGCAGATTACCATGGGGATACATTTTTAGGTCCTTCTACTACCAGATTTTCACCTTAGACATCTTGCCATCATTTTGATTTTTCCCCTAGCATTCAGTGCTAAGGGACATGCTACATGTCCCTTAGCACTGAAATTTGTACTGGAAACATCTGATTTGTCATTAACAAACTTTGTAATTGAAATGTACACCGACTCAATGGTAGTAATGTACTCATTGAGAAAAGGTAAAGGACTGGTTTTTAATAATATATTGGTTTGAAAATTGATGTTATTTTGTAAACTGAGTAATAAAGCACACTTATTGCTTGGGCGCCACGTCCCAACTGAGGCCAATCTGGCCGACGGGCCCTCTTCTTTAATTAAGTCCCCGCACCATCATATTGGGCGGAGAAGATATTTAAAGAAGGAGTCTCATCTAGGGAGCAGCTCAGTCAGAAGCATTGGTACTTGGGGACAGACGTGTCATGCAAGTCCCAATGCAGAACTTCCACTTCTTAAGAGGAGACACACTCCTCATCAGGTTCAGAGGATGAACAAGGACAACCCACCTCTGAACCAGGAACAAACACAGTGCGCTCATCTCGGAACCTCGCCCCCGGGCATATACGCTGAGACTTTCACCAGAAGAAACCCAAAGAAAAGTGGACATGGCCACTCGGGTAGCAATCTCTGCCTTCCACAACCTACAAGTGGCGGAACAACAGCAACAACAAAGAACAGTTACCTTTCCAGGGGATCCACAAGCATCATTTGCCAGTACTCCCTTCTTACAACACAGACTTCAACTGCCTGAGGCCAGCTCCAGAACTGAGAATGAACGTGCCAGATGAAGCTAAAGTTTACCAGATTGCAACAGAACTACAGACTGCCTCTCAGTCTGGTAAGCTTGAGATTAAGGAATTATCACAATGTGATAACCATCCTTCATTTGCTGTCCATGTATCCTGAACTTGTCACAGAAGCCAACCACTACACATTCAGTCAAGCCTGGACATTATTGTGTGCAATCACCTTCGGGTGACACAATCCAATTACCTTACAGAAGTCCTCCATCATAGACCTGATTGATTGAACACCACCACCGCCAAAGCCAACCCCCAGAACCTCTACAGCAGTGAGGATCCATACATGGGCCGACATATGAATGGACTCCGCCCTGGACCATCTGCCCCCAGATTCTGAATGTTTACAATTGACCTTTTTGCTGCAAGGGTTCCTCAACCAACTTAAATTAAAGCCAAGGGATCGCCATGAGGCGACTGCTCTGCTGGAGATAGTGACAGAATGGGAAGGTCTACTGAATAAAGTAAAATAAGAAGTGTATACGTGAATGATAATTCTGGCTGTGGTGGGTTGCCATGGGTGGGATGTTGCGGCCCAACCTGCAGTTAAGTTGATGTAACAAGGGAATGATGTATTGCATGTGCCAGCCAAAGTCCTGGCTGCCCACAAACCAATACAGATTTCACAACTGGCCGAGTATCATCGGCCCTTTTGTCAGTAGCCCACACCAGGGGCCTATTCTGCACACAAATGCAGAGGCCTCACTGCAAGAAGACAGCAACAAGGAGGCCAAGGTCACCGCTAACTTTCTCCAAAATCTACATCTTGAAGGCAGCCCTCAGGTTCTGTTGCTCCAATTGTTTCGGGGCAACAGAACCAGACATCACAAAATTTCTCAACTGGGCCAACTCAGGCGAGCCTGCAGATGCAGTAAATTTGACAGACTCCCTCAACTCAGCAACTTTCCTCAGCAAGGACCCATCTGAAAGCGAAATTACACTTGCCGTCCCGGCTGGATCAGATGGACTCCTTACCATGGTTAATCAGGTACTTCGTGATCCCAGTGCAAGCCCCAAAGAAAATGATGAACCAGTGTCTATGCTTCCACCAGTCCTTCCCTTTCCATTTGAAGATCCCTCAGTTTTCGATCTTGTGTTTAGAGTGGCCTACTTACCTAAGCCCCCTACAGTCCCATTAGTGTTCCACTCTTTGTGACTACTCAGAGTAGCAACAATGCATCCAGAAACTTGTCTGAAAAAGTGCTAGCGATAGATAAGCACAAATGCGCCTTTCGCACAAGAATCAATCCCTAAGATCTCCCGGGGATATAGGTTTATTCTCAATCTTTCCTCTTGGACAGAGCATTTCAATATTCCATATTTCTCCCTTAAAAAAGTTGTGGAGGCGTTTAAGGAAATTCCCCTTGATGCCCTCCTCACTAAGTTAAGGTACCCTTTTGCAGGAACTGCCCGCTGTAGCAGCTGGACATTACCACTGGCAGTTGACTACAGTTTTCAGGAAAATTGACAGACTATATACGGTTAGAACTGCTAGGCAGTTACTGTTCATTACATAATCAATTCTCTCTCCTTAATACAGCGTCTCGACCACTCAAGAAACAGTCTGGCAGTTGGTAGCGACTGCTGAGAACTGTACACACTATATCTTTGTGCGTGCAATAAATCTTCCTTCAGCTACAATGTCAAGGAAAGGTTATAACGATGATGAAGATGAGCAACTGAGAGAGTCCAAATTTGGAATACCACCAACCACCCTTTTTGAAAATTCTTATTTCCAGCATATTCCCTTTATATCAACCCTAACACAAAAGGAACCTCCTATATTATGCAAATGGTACCCATGGGGCACACACAGACACCAGCGATTATGCAACGATATGCCTGGGCAGTTGCACAAGAGGCACTGAAAATAGTGTTTTAGTGTAAATCGCCATTAACAGGACCAAGTCTATCTTTTAGCCCTCTAGAAATATGAAATATGTAGGAGCTGAAATTTCCACTGTAGACAAATCAGTGCAGTTAACACCTGACTCGTTAGTAAAATTGCACCATCTCGAGGAAATCATACCTCGATTGAGACAAAAAGACTAAGGTGAATGGTTTCGTACCATGGATGTTACTGACTCCACCTGCTACTTTTCCTTCTGGCAAGAGGTCTCCTGGCTACAACTCCTCTGGCAAGAGCAAGTCTTTCATGAAAAGAGATCACTGCAACCCCCAAAAACTCATCCGCAGGTTTATGCTGATGCCACACCATGGAAAACAGCAGTATCAACCTGCACCTTAGTTCCTTCATGTTTAACTGTGTATTCAGATAACTTATCTATTGTTCACACCCTCCGTAGAGAAAGGGGAATGTTATTCAATTCTGATCATTATAAAAACTTGTATCTGATAATAATAAAGAATCCAGCCCTTCATGTGTCCTGGGAGTACATTCCTACAGCACACAATCTGGCTGATCCTCCTTCCCGGGCCATCCTATGAACCCTTGTATGCTAGATCAGCCACCATTAGGCAGGCCTAGCATATAAGGGCAAGGAGGAGACAGGAAGGGGGAATTTCTCCTAGATTGGCTAGATTGTGAGGTCATTGGAGGTCATGCTCCAAAGGTTATCACCCATGTGGGTGATACTGATTGAACTCTGAGTTCCTTTTCTTTTCTTTCACTATACTTCACTATCAAGCCAGATTTCCAAACTATGCCACCAAGTACAGAAATGTCAATTTCTTAGGCTTTGCAGTTGCCCAGGTACATATCTAAGAAATCTTTGAATTTAGTAGGGACCCAATCACTTTTTAAAGATTCAATGTATCCTGTTGCAGTACCCCAACACCAGTGATGAGTGTTTCCCTTCCCTTTGGGTATTAATTCCCATGGCTCTTGCTTCCAATTCAGAGGTTTTTATAACCAGAGACCTGTGCTTCAGTGACCAACTGCTTTGCTATCTTAAAGATAGAGGGGGCAAGACCTCAAGATGCTATTTTGCAAGTCAAGAGATATACCCTCCATAACTCATTGCATACATACTCTTGGAACTTTACACCCAAGCAACTGATGACCTTGATGAACAAAGAATTCAGATTCCAGTAGCAGAAGTAGTATATTTAAGAAGGTGCTCTGACAGCTGAGGTCATTTTGCACCTTATCAAAAATCAAAGAAAATGCATTTCACACACTTCACTTCTCCATTAAAGAAATTGCATCCTAATGGAAGATTATGTTAGACAATACTAAAAGGTATGATAGATAAAAATGTTTGATAAGGAGAAGGAAAAATTACAAACTGTGTATTACATAGAATTTTTAAAATGTCCAGCCCCTAACGCTTTTAGAAAGAGTGCTGCATCCTTTATGAAGGATATACATGATGTCCTCAAAGTATCCCAACTACATCCAGTGCTACAAGAAAAGGTCTAGGGTTGGAGTAACAAGATCTAGGTATTGGTGGGAGGTCTCAGCTTTACAGTGACACCTTGCTCAGTTGCACATAGCAGTGGTATCAGTATCAGCTATGAAGTAGACCTATGTTACAGAGCCACTTTACAATATCTGAAGTGTGGAAAGTGGAGAACACTTTGGAGCAGCTTTACTCAGTGAAATATTGTGTAAAATTAGGAAAAATATTTATGGAGACTTTCAACAAGCAAGCATCCAGGGAGAGTGATGTCACATACCCATGATAATACTTGGCACAAGGCCTTTAAAGGACAGGAGGCAAGAGATCATAAATCCCATGCAAAGAGGCCGTCAATATCAAGAACTGACAATATGGCCCATGTAAAAGCTGTATGACTCTGTTAGTGTAAAAAGTGACATTCGTTGAATCATTTCTGAAGATTTGAGAGTGTTCAAAATCTGTGGAAAACTGGTACTGAATATTCCTAATGAAGATCAGATGCAGTCCCATGCGAGCATTTCCCATGACATTTTGGATTTTGTGATGTAATGAACACTTTCTAGGATGAGTTAGGAGAGCTTACAGAGATGAAACCTTTGTATTTTGATATGAACCCAAGATCAAAAGACTATGCTCAGAGTAGCACAACACTAACCTCCCCTCACACAAAAAAGGCCCAAATATAAAAATCAAAAGTCTAAACAACTTGATTTTTTGACTCGTGGGGAATCATGCACGAAGATGTAGCAATGAAATCTAAGTTCTTTGGCTGTACTCGTAAAGGGAATTTAAAAACTTTACAAAGAAAGAAATCTGCCACGTGGTACCATCCCACACATAAAAAACGTAATCAACATAACGCTGCCACAGTAAGATATTTTCCGTTTCTGAGGACTTGAAACAAAAGTAGGTGAAAATCCCGAAATATTTCTTATGTTTCGGAAAATCGGTTTCCTAAGAATTTAAAAGCTGCTTTCTACACCTGTTCGAACCTTCAGCGCTCCCTATCTCATCCCAAAGATAAGTAGGATCCTTCCTCTCTGTCAGGGGTATACAAACTTCAATGCAATGACTGTACAGCTTCCTATTGTGGTCAAAGTGGTTGCCCTGTCAAGACAAGAGCTCAAGAACACCTATGGTGCTATCGGTTGAAGAATTTGAGTCATCAGCATTTGCAACCCATTTGGAATAAACTGGCCACAGAAGTTCCTTCTTTGTAAATCTCCTGTAGAGGCAGCCAAAAGGAAAGAAATTAGATGCTCTGGAGACCATTGAAATTACTTGTGCTGAAAACCCTACCAATGAAATCACCTTCCTCAACCCCTCCCCTCCAAATTTTTGGTATATAAGTGACTGCTTTCCAATAATGTTTTACCTGATGATAGCTTGTAGCTGAAACCAGTAGTTGATTAGTTTCATTGTGAAAATTACCAAGTTTGTTTATCATTTCTAAAGATGCAGGACAACAGTCAATGCTGATTTACACAAGGCAGTGGTCTAACAACTCCAAAAAGAGTCACGAGCATTTGTTGAGACATAGCTGCCACATGGAAGATTCATCTCAACATCACATCAGTTCACACCTCACTTGTGGTTGGCACATTTCTGGCCAATGTAGCAACAGTGATCGATGAATTAAAGTGCACATTTTAGTTGAGGCCACAGGTATATCACAGAATGTAGTGTTTTCAATTTTGCATGCAAAACTGAGTGTGGAAAAAATCTCAGCAAGGTGGATGCTGCATTTGCTCTCAGAGGATGATAAATGCAACCTTGTGGTGTATTGAAATGGGCCAACAAGGTGATGGCCGCAGTTTATTGAGTTACAGGCAGAATCATCTACACTGGTTGAATGGAAAAAGGTCACATGATAACTACACACAATACACTAGTTCAGCGAAAAAATCACAATGTCCTCATTTGAAGACTGAAAAGATTCTCTTCAATCATGATAATGCACTCTTATACATCTGCCTAAATTCAATGGCCAAAATTATGGAATTAAAGTTTGAATTATTACAATATCCACCATATTCACCAAATTTGGACTCCAGTACCTTTTTTCATTCGCAAAATAGAAAAAGTAGTTCAGCAGACAATAGCTCACGTCTAATGAGCTGGTCAACACCTAAACAGATGCCTATTTTGAGGACATTCTGAAATCCTACTTTATGGACAGTTTAAAAAAGAGAAAGGCTTGGAAAATTGTACAGAGTTAAAAGGAGATTATGTTGGAAAATAAAAAATATCTATGCAAAATAATTTGTTTCCTATTTTTTTCCAAGTACTAATTGAACAATCCTACCCTCAGGAGCAGAAAAGTGCTGTGTGAGAGCACTGTACTCTCTATCCTCAATCATGTTGTAATTCCTCTTCCCTTCCATTATTTCTAACAGAGGGGTCTCAGTACTTACCATCATCTTTGATAGCATACAGTTTATTTCCCACCATATGAGAAGATTGATTCACAGTCAAACACTTGCCTTCTGGTAGCATCTTTTGCAAACTTGTCAAGTGCTTCATTACCAACTATGTTCACGTATGAAAGGGTACAAAGAAATTTTTCTCTAACCACTCTCATTTATTCTGCTCAATAAATACTGCTCATCCTGGAGAGGTATTAAGTTTACAGTGGGTGATAGCTTAGTGTACTCATCAAGTCTGAACAGAGAAGGTGGGTGCTCCTGAATCCCAGTGCAAGTCTGATGGCCAGGAGCTCTGCTGCAAATATTCTGCATGCTGTGTTGTTGGTCCCATAGAATAAGTATACAAGCCAACATATGCTCATAAAGCCATCATCAGATTGACTTGTCAGCATAAATAATACTCAAGTTTGTGTATTAAGATACAGCCAATAAAAAAATTGCACCTTCATTAGCCAGGGAGTAAAAGAAGCAACAACAATATCTAGGACAATATTCTTCTGTTACAGTAGCCATGACTTTTGAGTAGGAGTGTCCAAGCTCAGAAATTAAAAGGCAGCACAGGTCCAGAGACATGAGATCAGATGACCATTTCTCCAAAATCAAAAAGTGAGCAGGTGTATGAGAGAATTTTATATCTTGACATTGAGGACATGGTCGATTGCCAAGAAGACTAAAGCCAGTTTTTGATAGGGTGCAAGTGCAAGACCAGTAACTAGACTTGTATGCACAACTAGTAAGTACACTGTTGTCTAGCACAACTCATATCGTTCACACAACACATTCTCATGTACATGGTAAATTCATATATGTAAAATGTGAATCTGGACTATATTACTAATAAGACTAATGACAAAAAAAGTCATTATGATTGATATTCTACTGCACTACCAAATCAAGGAGACTCCTTCACTTATCAGTCTTATCATCCTCAGTCAAGCCTCAATGATACCAAATGCAATTGAAATCCCTAAGAGGGAGAAAGCGTTGAGAAAAAGTAGGACAAAATGATATCCATAATATTGGTACTCTGCATCTGCTTTGCGTCAGCTAGTTATTACAGACAACAGTCTAAACAATGAATACAAACATAAGATCATCATATCACCCTCCTCAGATGGATTGAGAGTGCAGGAAAGCACCTGGATGAGCTTCTTCAAAGGCATATGGTTACATCCAATCCAGCAGTGGCCCATTAAGCAGCAACAATGTATAACATCTCAGACAACAATACATTCATCTTGGGTTATCAGAGCCAAATTGTGAGACAATGTAGTGTGAGAGTATATTAATTGAGTCTCGCTATTCTCATGGCTTGTTTCAGTAAGCACATAATCCAGAGTAGTGTAGAAGGCAGTAGTCAGAGGGCAATCTCAACTTGCACCTCTCTAAAAGTCAGCACTGCTGCTTGCCTTCCTGTACCAGATTGGCATAGCCCAAGCTTCAATAACTAATGTTCAGTACTCTCTACTAGTGACAATCCCATTGTATTTAAGAACAGGTGGATTTCTAAGGCAAAAGCCATGGTCAACTACAATCGTACCCAAGTCAATAATCAATGGCAAACATACTACAGTACCTTTAGTAGTGGAAGACTCGAATCCTGTATATTGATGCTGTTCATTGAAACCAAGCATTGAAAACAATGCAATACAGATACAAAGTTGAAACCCTATGCGAGGTTCAAGAAAATATGTGATACCAAACAAATTGAAACATGAACCAGAGAAAATGTTGCAAAGAGAAACTTGGGAAGAATATACTTCATACGTTGATAGGGTAGATGAGACAAACATTGTCTGGTATTATAATAAAATAATGACATTACTATCCATCAGCACAAACGAGATTCCAAAATCCAAACATATGATACGAAGAAAAGATACTTGAAATTGATTGTCCATATATTATCAGGGACTATGATAAGTATATGGGGGGCTGTAGACTTCAAGCACATTTTGCATCGAGGAGACACTACTGTTTGCTGCCGTTGAGTGATCTTTTCTGCCTGATCACTTGTATGTACTAAACCACGTGGTCAACAACATTGCACATTGATATTTTTGTCACCAATGCGTGAGATATATCATTTACAGAGACCCAATACCATCTCCATACGTCATCCGCTAAGGGTGCAAGGCCATTAAAAGAACGCAATTCGACCATGAATCCGAGATGAATCTCTATGAACTAGAGAAAAAGTAGTCAACGAAGAGTATCACAGGGTTGGAAAGGTAACTTAGTCACTCACTGAAACAAATACCCATGTTTAAATAATTAACATGTACTTAGAATTCAACGCATATTAATGGTCGGCAAGAACAAACACCATCACAAACATCACCTGCTTGTTATCTAGAAATCATGTTCGAAAACTTACGATTTAACTTAAAGTGAACATGATAGAGCAACGTAGTTATTTAGATACTACAGGATACTAACTACTTCATTTCAATAAAATGACATAACTTTTACCTTAGTGACTAAGTAACCTTAGTCCTAAGTACCGATTTCAAAAGTCGGAAAACCATTCAGAACCAAGTGAATCATTAATGTAACACTTTACTCTTAAATTGAGAATGGGGAAGCGTCTGTCGCTAATCTCATTCCGCTGAGCAGAGGTAACCAACTGTTACCTATTTCTTCTTCATCCTATCATGTCTGTGCTTCAAAGATTACGTTCCTAAATCCCAGCAAGCGGAACGTCGACTACGTTTACGGTTACCCTCCACCCTTTCGCGACACTGCATGACTGTTGCATGATACACGCGGGAAATCGGGGAAGCACAGTAATACCAGCACGCGGAAGAGGCGAGAAGTTCACAGGAATTCAGCTGGTGCCAACCGTGCCTACAGAAGTAGCAATCTTGAAATACATGGTTGCCAATATGAATATCTACTGCTACAAAACATTAAAACCATTCTCGAGAGTCGTGGAAAGTGAGGCCAACAGAGGTTAATGAAATTCTTTAATTTTTCTCTGAGGAACCAGACCCACCAACAGACAAAAAATATGCTATAAACATAAAAGGTTATCACATCGCGACATTTTAGTAGCTTCGAAACGGTACGAATTGGCTAATGTAGTATTTTTCCTTATACCGTACTAATAAATTAGTATTTTCCTTTGATTTATTCAGTTTCTGATGTTTTCGGAATTCCAAACTATACAAATATTTCTTCTTGAAATTTTATCTATGCTTCTCTCATCTGCTCGATACCTTCAATATGGGATTTTCAACGTGAAGTAGTTCATATGGATAAGATAAAGATATATCCCTCAGTAAACAAAAAAATCTTAGAAACGCCCTATCTAGAGATGAAAGGTTCACGCAATATATATTTCGGTTCTGATGTAACTGATGATGAAGTCATCCTTCGAAGCGCTGTCGCTGCAATTCGTCCGACGCTCAGGCAATCGACCGGAATGATAGGAATTACGGTACTTCTGGGTAGTAGATGACCCAGCTCTGCCTAAACTATTTTTCACTTTCACGCTGAAATTTTTACTAAGCACACAAACTCTTGGTTGTTAAATAATCATATACTTTACAATTTTGAAAAACGTTTTATCCCTTCTTTACGAGGTCGAAATAACTTAAACAATGTGGCTTTTCGAAGAAGTGAAATAATTTGATCCGATTCATCAAACTTAAACGTTTTCATTAGTTGTTAAATTTTCACTATCACTAACCTTAATAATTTTTATAATTTAATGGACTAATATTCAAAAACGAAATACATAACGTGGTTGATTTCTGCTTAGTTATCAATGTGGATTATTGCTATGATTTGGTGTAGAATAACAACAGCGTCTTTCAAAAAACTGTCGGAAAGAAGTAAATAATGTTCCTACGTACATTAATGTATTCTTCTCAGCCTTCTACTCCTATCCTTTTTGGTGCATAAAAACTAGCGGCGTCGATTTTGTATAATATTCCTTCATGTTTTTCATACCATGTTAAATATCAATGTTGAATAACCCGATACGATAATTTTATTTCCTTTTTTTACAAATTATTTATAAGGATGGAATATTGATGGCGAAACTTATCTTTAACATGATATTCCGATCACTAAATCCGACGATGGGAATAATTTTTAAATTTCCGCCACTTGCCTTTCCATTGGTCTACCAAGAAATTCCAAGCAGTCATCTGTTCGCGCTGTTCCAGTTAGTAAACGTAATATTTACCGGATCATTATGCAATATTTTGTTTATGTATAACAAACGATTTCATAAAATATTATCGACAATTTTTAGAAGTGTACAGTAACATTTTTGTCACTTAAGAAAGTCAAATTAAGTTTTTAATATCTTAATATTTTTTATTGGCTTCTGAAACAGTTCCAGAAATAGGATGTTGACGTCACCGTGAAGCTAGCACTGGGACCTGCATTAGGATCGTGTTTTGACGGCTAGTAGACATCGAAGGGATTAATTCTCATTGAAGACTGTAAGTATAGTACTTTTTCCTATCTTGAGTGGCCCTCTGTGTTAGGCCGAGGTATTGCGAATGTCCCAAACGAATCCCAATCGATCTGACACACATATACTTTGATGCTCTGTATACTTTATTTCATCAATTTATTTTCGTAATATCTCCTATAGTCTGTTTAATTTGGTAGTCTGTTTTTTTGAAGTCATTAATTTCTTTCCTATATTGTGTTCCTGTAGAATTTTATACTGCTAAGATATTTGGTAATTCATTCATTCTTAATGGGCGTGGCCATTATTTAATCAGTTCATCATTTCCTTTTTTTATATTGAAATAGTCTTAACTCAGTCTTTATCTACTTTCCTTCGATGTTGATGAGGATTTTGCTTTTATTTGTGTCGGAATTTTCGGATGTTCTCGAATTGATTTTTAGGTATTGCCATCCGAGTAGTAGGTGGCGACAGACTCGAATTCCGCATATTTTCACGTTGTTGTGGATTTAGGTATAAGGAAACGTCTTTTGCTTTCCTAAACATCCCTAATATAGTTTGTATATCATGCAGATTTCCTGGAGTAGCGTAATTACTGCATTGCGGTCATTGCGGCTTCCATATATTTGAGCACGCCCCCCAGCTAGTGGACATATACGAGCTCAATTGTTCATATCCAATTATGCCAGTTTCTCTCATACGAATATTTTAGGTTCCGCTATCTGCTGCTAAACTGAGGTCCTCTTTATTGATTATAGAACTTTCAAAATCTCTTTTTCTCTCTCGTTGTGATATATCTCTTGTGAAATCTTATGCAAATGTATTTCCGATTGAATGCTTACTTCTTTAAACCTATAAAAATGGGTAAGTTTATGAGCTAGCGATATAATTAACGTTTATGTCAATATTTCTTCAATTTATATCCAAGATTATCATGCTTTTTCTTTTCTTTTTATCGCTGATGATATATTTTGTTTTATTAATTCGAGAGACAGAACTTGCGTTGAAATTAGTAATAATACATTAACAAGAAAGTGGTCATTTCTCGAGATATTTAAAATTGGTATAACAGCATTAATTGAAATATTGTGAATACATATAGAAAGTATTTGTATCAAACCATGATAAAAGGCTCTATCATTAACCTGTACAGTGGAGTAAACAGAGTCTATCTAGCCACAAGTGATTGTAAATTTTTCGAAAATTGCCAATTCCTTTGTGTGGATATTTTACACTTTTTCAAGCTGGAATTCAAGTTTGTTTTACAAGTTTCACTTTAAATTTTATCACAGTATTATACATATGCCCTCTATGTTGCATTTGTACGTTATCATGCTTAGAATTACTGAATTTTCTCAGTGGAATTTATACATTGATTTTATAGTTAGTATATTTAGGAAAATTAATTATTTAGATAATTTAGGATATTATTAAGGAATAATAAAGGTTTATTTACATTATACTTCCAAATCGTAAATATTTTACTTTGATTCTTTTCAAAACATTCTGAATTAGTAATGAGGAAATATGACAAGGAGCCCATGACATGAACCTATCGAAACTATTATGTTTACAATAAGTCATGTATGATGACATCTTTCTCGCCACCAATCTACAAAAATATATTATTAATAACATTTTACTAATAATTACTCTTATAAGAAGAGTTTTTGTTTTTGAATCACTTTTCATTCCCTTCTCATTTTAGATTAGTTTATTTACTATTTAATATTATAATTGATCATCTGAAGTGATATCTAGTGGAAATCCATCCACAAAAGTAAAAAGTAAAATATTTTTCTTGCTTTTACCATTTATAATAACTTATTACACATGTCCCTTTCTATATTTATGTCACTTTGAAGAAAAGGTTATGAAGTTATTAGCAATTTATTATCTGGTGAAAGCAATAAATCATAAAACAGTGATGTTTAGGATGAAAATAAACGGAAAAACCTAAAATCATGAGTTTTATCAAAGGTAAGATGGCCGAAGAAGAATACACAATTGTGGTTGATTGGGTAATACTAGAAGAAGCGAAACAATTCCCCTGCCAGGGCAGTGTTATTTCACGGACTAGGAGTTCCACAGGTTACGTCAGGAGAATAACACTAGCAAGGAGGCGTTCATAAAGCGAAGGGGACAAACGATGTAAGGCTTTAAAATCCATGATGTGGAGTTATTTGCTAAATGGACGAAAATTGTAGACCCTAAAGAAAAATTATATCAGTTCGGAATGTGGGCGTGGCGTGGAATGGAGGAAGAAAATTGATAAATACGGAAGTGCTGGAGGTGACAGGGGCTTTGTGAGGGCTTTGATCGAGGTTATTAAGCGACCGACGGCAGAGGAAATGGGTGGGTCATGTGTTGAGAGTGAATAGATTAAGAAAGTAACTGAATATAGGAAACGAGAGAAAATATTGAACACAAAGATAAAAGATAGTAGGTGATATCAAGAGTGGGATGTTATCTATATATAGAAGGAATTGCAATGAGAACAGAATTTCATGACACATGAATAAAAGTATAAGTTTTAACCACACTTAACGCTTGTGATGATGATTTGTACATTGAGTTTTTTATTTCGATATAGGTTAGTTTTGCGAGGCTCAAAATGTAATGTAGTTTTATTCGTTGATAATTATTTTTTTTCTGATGCATTCATAAGAAATAATAGTATTCCGAGATGATCATTACCAGTGATCTTAGCACGGCTTAGATAGAACTCATCGTGTCTCATTTGAAGCCTGCCTCTATTTTCTGCAAACGGATGTATTTAAACATGTAGACAATTCGTTTCGTTTTAACGATTAGCCTCGAGGAATGGATAAGCATCTATTTTCCATTTTAAGAAGCATCGTTTTAAAAGTGACGCATTTATTATTTGGAAATTTTATTAATAATAACATCGGATATTGTGTGAGTATGCACGGTATGTAGTAGCTCATGTCTCTCGTAAGAAATCGATAATTGTGCAGAGAAGCCGTCGGAGGCATTGGAACAGGGCCACAGTCGCAAACATTATTAATCGATTTGTAGGGTTACTATTTATTTTCCTCGGTTGATGCAAAAATGTTTCTAAGTATGTATTTGACAAATTAAGTGCTTTTAAAAGGTTGCTGATAATTTTTCGCCTAAAGTATTCACTTAATCATGCTCTTCAGATCCTTTTTAATAATATTAATTATTATTAATTTTTTAATAATTTAATACTGAATTGCCATTGTTATAATTTGCCGTCAAACCCATAGTTATATTTTATGATACTTATTCATGTGAAATTAAGTCTATGATAATGATATGAAAATAATGGTGCTTTGGTGAAAACCTTTGAGAAAAGATATTTAATTAAAATTGGGTTTAACAAATTCATATCTTTTTCTAGTAGATTGCAAAAAATATTGGTGAATTAACCTTCACAAAACTTAAGATTTAAACTCAGCTAATCTCCTTAAAGTAACAATCTTATAGGTTACAGTTACAACCTTGGTATTTGTAGTGGTACTTTAATTGTAGGGTGGGAGAGTAAAACTGTTAGTTGATAGCTGGCTGATGAATGTCCCACTTGCTTACCCAGCTTAGTCTCACAATATTGTATGGAAAGAGAATTACAATAGGCTCTTGTATTCCAGAGATGATAGCTTAGATATTGTGTGACTGTACAAAAATTTGATATTCATTTATCACTTTACAGAAAGATATATATGTATACACACATGCTATCTTTATATAGGGTTCACAGTGAGGAATATCATAAAAGAATGTATTGAACCAGAGCTGAAGGGTTTTTAATATCTCAACATTTAGTAACTTAACAAATTAATTGCGTGGCCCTTAAAGTTTTGATGCACAGGATGGAGGGAACCTTTGACCTAAGGGACCATGTCTTCATGAAACCTTTTTGAGTCAGAGAAGCATAAATTGAGTAAAATATTATTAACACTACATGATTGTGTGAATTGATTTTAGTTCAAGGAGGCAGTAAGCAAAGATCATAATGTTAACATCATGATTTGTATGATTGATGGTTGAAACTCATGATGTTGTTAGGTTGAAACCGGCTATTATTTTTGCAAAGTTTGCATAATTCAAACTAAAATTGCTTTAAAGTAGAAAAAAGATCATATTAGTTGCCTCCAAACAGCGCTTATCTTATTCTTATGAGGTGATTGTTTCTCATTTAGTTTTGCAATAGAAACAGACATTGCTGGCCAAAAATTACCTAAATGCCCATGTCCTGCAGTGAATCTTCAGTATGACAAAATAATTGCAAAAATGTTAAGAAAGGCTAGAAGTTTCCCATAAGTCTTATGGTGTTGACTTTTATTAATGAGAAAAATTTTGAGGTTTTGAAATCTATAGTAATTATTTCTAAACTTTTTTTTTTTTAGTTTGCTAATGTTTAGTAGCCAAGCATCACATGCATATATGCACAGAGTTATGTTGCTTTTTGCTGCCTGACTGCCTGAAATGTAATAAATTTCCTTTAAATTTAATTCCAGTATCATTGTTTGAATTTATTTGGAACCATTCAGAAAGAAAAGTGAGCACTAACCTTCCAAAATTTGTGTTATTGATCTTAATCTGAACTCTGGACTTTGGATCTCTGATAACATATACCTGCCTCTGAGTCCATTATGTTACATTTAAAATGTATCAGTTCCCTCTCTTTACTCTTCAATGGTTAATTTCCAGGCAGCCATAGTTATTGAAAACGTTTCAAATATACTGAGGAGTTGACCTCCAGAATCCAGTCAGCTCAAAATGGAGCAAATAGCGGTGAAGGAAGTGAGGGTGCTGGAAACAGCAGAAGACATCCAGGAAAGACGTGAACAAGTTCTCAAGCGCTATGGGAACTTTAAAGCTGAAGCAAGAGCCAAGCGTAATATGCTTGAGGACTCTCGCCGCTTCCAGTATTTCAAACGTGATGCTGATGAATTGGAGTCATGGATCAATGAAAAAATGCAAGCAGCTTCTGATGAGAACTACAAAGATCCCACCAATCTTCAGGTAATTTTGCTTATGCATTGTTTATAATTTTGATTGTAGTTTATTTGATTTATTTCATATATTTGGGTCTTCTAACTTCAAGAGGGATAAACTATTTCACATCTTACTTTTTTGTCCTGTAGGCTAAAATTCAAAAACATCAAGCCTTTGAAGCTGAAGTGGCTGCTCACAGCAACGCTGTTGTGACCTTAGATAACACCGGCAAAGAAATGATCAGTGAGAATCATTTTGCCTCCGATGTGATTCGCAGACGTTTGGGTATGTAGCTGTTTATTCCTAAAGTTCATCCATTCTTAACTTAGTACTGTTCAAAGACATGTCCTCAGTTTTGATTTAAGGATATTTAATATTTATATTTTTAATTTATATTATCATTTGCAGAGGAATTACATCGTCTGTGGGAGCTGCTCCTATCCAAATTGGCAGAAAAGGGAATGAAGCTGCAACAGGCTCTGGTTCTAGTGCAGTTTCTCAGGAAATGTGATGAGGTCATGTTTTGGATTAACGACAAGGTAAACTTCATTTGGTGTTAATTTTGAATCATGGAGGTGCCTTTGAAGGATTGTTGCATAACATGTTTTAAGAAATGCATTTTTATTTTATTCTTCATTCTACAGCTAACTTCCTTGTTAAATACCATACTAATTTTATCCATTTTCCAGGAAACCTTCGTTACATCTGATGAATTTGGCCATGATTTGGAGCATGTTGAGGTTTTGCAACGCAAGTTTGATGAATTCCAAAAGGATATGGCTTCTCAGGAATACCGTGTGACCGAAGTTGGTGATTTGGCTGATTCACTTGTTCGGGAAGGCCATCCAGAGCGGGAAACTATTCTGCGCAGAAAAGAGGTGAGAATGAGTTTCAATAGAAGATATCGATTAATCTCTGTACATAGATTTGGAACACTTGACTTGCCTTGACATTTTCAAGATTCCTGTTTAAACTCATGATTGAGTGGATTGAAAATAGCATAGCTCTCTCACAGTTAATTCAAATTTGTATCTATCCATCTTCATACTTCTTAAGGTAGGACCATAATTATGCAAAATCTCACCATACTACATTAATCAGCTGTTTCAGCAATCAGCTTGTCAAAGACTTAGTATACATTAAAAATCAAGTTCAGTTTCATTGACTGTAATTTATAAGTACAATGTTGGATTGTAAATTTTCAAATTATAAGAATATGAACTGAGATTCTATAAGGAAATAGTAAGTGAATAGCTAACTTTGCTGTCAAAAGATTGAAGATTGTAATCTCTAGTTAAAGAAAGCAATCAGATCTCTCCTTGAGACTGGGAAGGGGGTCTAAAAAACTTATTTGGAGCTGGCCTCTTACAAGCATCAGCTGCTTTGCAAGAAAATCTTCTTGTGACTTGGATTTGTTAATTATGAAGACTTAGCATGATTAACAGTAAAACAGAATTGTTTGTGAATAGCTCTCAAGCGATGATGAGTACCTTTTTATGGTAGTATGATTAGTTATGTAACGTTTCATGATTGGATAAAGTTACAGCAATGATATAAGTTTTTGTTTACTATCAGGAATTGAATGCAGCTTGGCAGCAGTTGAAGCAGCTGGCAGTAATGAGGCAGGAGCGGCTGTTTGGGGCTCATGAAATCCAGCGATTTAACCGTGATGCTGATGAGACAGTTGCATGGATTTCTGAGAAAGATGTTGCTGTTCTGTCTGATGATTATGGAAGAGATCTTGCCAGTGTACAGACTCTACAGGTTAGCTGCAAGATAAACCCATGAGCTATTATTTCCATAAAACAAGAGAGCAACTTTTTCTTATACCATTTTTTCTCAAACTTCCAGCGCAAGCATGAAGGTGTGGAGAGAGACTTGGCTGCTTTGCATGACAAAGTAGAAGCTCTGCAAAGAGAAGCACAGCGTTTATGTGGAACTCATGCCAGCCATGCTCCACAAATTGAAAACAAGCAAAGAGAAATTATTGCCTATTGGAATAGCCTTACTGCCAAGGCTAAGGTAATATTATCGTGTCACTTTAAAAAGTGTTATTTGTTATTCTAGAATTCTGTAAAATAAATAAATGTTTTTTTTCTGCAGGAGCGTCGTCAGAAACTGAATGAGTCATATTACTTGCATAGATTCCTTGCTGACTTCAGAGACCTTGTGTCTTGGATCAATGACACCAAAGCCATCATTTCAGCTGATGAACTTGCGAAGGATGTTGCTGGAGCTGAAGCCTTGCTGGAAAGACACCAAGAGCACAAGGTGTGTTTCTCTGCGTAATTAATAATTACCATGTTAGAATTGGTTGCATTTCATGTACCAAAAAATGGCTAGCCAAGTATGTATGCTGTAGAATATGTAGAACATTCTTTTACTTAACGCTTTTTTTTTTTCTAAACATACTCTTGCTATGGGGTAGAACTACCTTTTTCTCCTCTTTTCTTGGATTTTAAGTGCCTGTATCCTTTTTCCCCATTATCCATTATGATATGAAATAGACTTAAGTTTGCCATTCACTTTCATGGGAAAGTGTTACCCACAAATAGAGATTGGAGAAGACCAGATGCCATATTTTGAAATACTTAAAGATACACTTATTTACTTTAGTATTAACTGAACCCAAGGATATACTTCAGGTAGCCCTGGTGGGTTTGGAAACCCCTGCGATAGAGTATTCATGTTTAAATCTGAAATAAGTTTTTTATAATGTTTCTTAATGTTGGTTGGCAGCTACCTGAATCCTATATTAATGAGCATTGAGATCATAAAAGCATGGCAGGCATCTCATTTAAAATTTTGTCATTTAATTTATCATTTTAGATACCATAGAGATAAATATATCTGTATTGTATCTGAAGTAGTCCATGTTCTAAGGATGTTATCATAAAATAGTCTTCTATGAAATTACTTTTATTTGACAACTTCTGTGAGATGGTTTAAAAATTATTAAAGCTTAATCTTAGTTCATATCCCTGGGGAACAATTTTGGCATTAAAGGATTTAAAGTTACCCAGCAGTATGCTTTCAAATGATTGTCCTAAATGTCCTAAAATGATTGTCCTGGTATTTCACTCCATATTCAGCAGTACAGAAGGCATTTCATATTGCTGTATCTTTTTTATTGTGGTATTCTATTACTTGGGTTTTGTGATACAAATATGAAAATTTTTAATCAGACAGTGTTTTATCATTTTTTTAAGGTATGTCCTTTTAGAAAAAAGTTGTGAAACAGTAATCCAATATATTTGGGCTGTACTTAACAATATTACAGTTTAAGTAACTTCTCAAATTTACAATAATCTAACGAGATAAATTTCTGAAAGTTTTAAGTTTAATTTTATGGTATTTTATACTATAGTAATAAAATATCTTTTAATTAATGAAATAGAACTAATATTTTACCAGTAATAACATGTTCATCTTCTGAATAATCAGGGTGAAATTGATGCTCGAGAGGATAGCTTCAGCAGTACTTTGGCTGCAGGAAGAGCTCTGCTGGACCAAGGGCATTATGCATCTCAGGACGTCCAGGAAAAACTTGCAGTTCTAGCTTCCGAAAAGACTGCCCTTCTTTCTCTTTGGGAGGAGCGCCGTATTCTCTATGAACAGTGCATGGATCTACAGCTGTTCTATCGTGATACTGAACAAGCAGACACATGGATGGCTAAGCAAGAGGTATTTTTACACTTTGATTAGAATATACAAGAATCTTTCATTATTTACAATAGCTTTGAATAAGCAGGTGTGATATGAAAATGTTTGAAATGTTACTGAGATTTTTGTTTATTTTTTCATTAGGCATTCCTTTCAAATGAAGACCTTGGGGATTCCCTTGATTCAGTTGAAGCGTTGATCAAGAAACATGAAGATTTCGAAAAGTCTCTAGCTGCTCAAGAGGAAAAGATAAAAGCACTCGACGAATTTGCAACGAAATTGATCGAAGGACAGCATTATGCTGCTGATGATGTTGCTCAGAGAAGAGCAATGGTACGCTTTAATTCATACTTTCTTTACAGTAGGATAATTTACTATGTAGCATTTCATTTCATTCTTTGTACTATGTGGCATATTTCAAAATAATTGAATTTATTTTTCTTTTTAAGCTGTTGGAAAGGCGCTCAGCCCTGCTTGAGAAATCAACTCAAAGAAGGACGATACTTGAAGATTCCTACCGTCTGCAACAGTTTGAGAGAGACTGTGATGAGACTAAGGGTTGGATCAATGAGAAGTTGAAGTTTGCTACAGATGATAGCTATTTGGTTAGAAATCTTTCTTCATCTATTCATTTCATGTTTGTGGAATATTTTTTAGACTCATGGCTATATTGTTGAATAATTTACTTAAAACTAATGGTTATGTTTTGTAAATGGATGGATTTGTAAGTTAATATGTGTATGGATGTATGTTTTTTGTTTTCCTAAATTTTATGTTATGATTGATTGTTTCTTATAAGCTTCAGTAAAACAAACTTTATAAATTTTAGGATCCAACTAACTTGAATGGGAAAGTTCAGAAGCACCAAAACTTTGAAAGGGAGTTAAGTGCAAACAAGTCAAGAACTGAAGAAATTGCATCCACTGGGAGGGAATTGATTGAATCTGAGCATTATGCTTCTGGTTGGTTCACACAATTTCATTTACGTTTTTCAATATTCTTATTCCACCAAGAAAGCTAGATAACCTTATGCATAGGTCCTTATAAATTCTACTTTTCAACTACACTTTCTTCTTAAGGCATGCCCTTTTTATTCAAAACATTACTGTCTCATGTTATAGCCTTTGCCTCCATAAAGCACATAAATATTTTAAAGTGTTCCTCAGTAATATACATATAATTAGTTCATCCTGTATCATTTTAATGTCAAATTAGCATGTGAAATTTGTCATTTAAGGATAGTTTACTTTATTAAAAAAAACAATTCATTCTTTAATTACCCATTGGAAGATAGTGCCTAGATTTGACCATAATTGAATCTAAAAGTTGTTGCAAAATGAACCTATTGTCAAATCTTCAATCACGCTCTGATAAAGTGTAAAGTTATGGCTTATCTTTTATTCTAAATAATCTACAGTAAAATATTCTCAGATCTGTAATTGAAAATGATCTTTTTCAACTTGAACGATCCACTAAGAAACTTATTATTGCTAAGTTTGTTCAGAAGGTTTTATGGTGAAGATTATAGACCCCAAAATATTCCAAGAATTAAAAAATAATTTAATTTTGATGTGGGCTCCTGCATTAATTTTATTATCATCAAACTATTTATTTTCACTTCAGAGCGCATTGAACAACGAATGGAGGAAATCATGTCTTTATGGCAAACTCTAACACGTGCCACTCAAAAGAAAAGTGCTAAGCTCCAAGAAGCATCTCAGCAACAACAGTTTAACCGCACTGTAGAGGATGTTGAGTTATGGTTGTCCGAAATTGAAGGGCAGCTAATGAGTGAGGATTATGGCAAGGTGAGTGATTATAAAAGCATTGGAATGCATGAACTCATTGCTTCATTCTTTAATGCTTATGAAATGAACATTGGTTACATCTATTTTTCTGGAAATTGTTTAGGATTTGACCAGTGTGCAGAATCTGCAGAAGAAGCATGCTTTACTTGAGGCAGATGTTGCTTCTCATCATGATCGAATGGAGGCCATTGGAGAGGCTGCAGCACATTTTGTTGAGATGGGTCACTTTGATGCTGATAACATTCATGCCAAACAGGTATGTTGCAGAAATTATTATTATTATTTCTAAAATTATCATAAAACACAAGTATTTCTTTTCCTCGATCATATAGAAAAACTATACCCCTTAGTGTATGAAAAAATATCATGTTAGTTATTTTTCCCTTGCCTAAGTTTTTCTTTTTTTAATTTTGTTATCATGTCATTTAAGTCTTTTACTTCAGCAATCATACTTTTTAGGTCTTATCTTTCCTCATGTAAACTTCCACAAATTCTAGTGGTGATGTTTGACAACCTTCTCTTTTTCACCAAAGGATTCATTTCTTGTTTGGTAGTGTTTCTTCATAGTGTACACCTGGCTATTGTAGGTTTATAAAAACTTACTCGATTTTACACTTGGGAGTCAACAATTTTTGACCACTGATATTATTCAAAAAGGAATTACCATTCTCAAATAGATGTTGATAAAACCAATCAGTAAAACATTTGATAGATGATATCAGTGTTTTCACTGTACTAAAAATGAATATTTCCTATATATTGGTTCAAACATGTAAGATTTCTCATTTTACAATTTTTTCCATGTTTATCAAAGAAAAGTCTCTAGTTTGCTATACATTTACTGCACCATTTAGCTTTCTATGTGTAATGTTCTGTTTTAAATACCTTAGTCAACAATAGAGAAGGGAAATTAGTAATGTTCACACTTCTGTTTTATTGCTTATATGCTATCAAATTATGACATATTTTGTACCATTATCTTACTTAGTCTGCATTGGCTGAGCGCTATTCTGGGCTACAAGGACCAATGGCTATCCGTAAACAACGTCTTCTGGATTCATTGCAAGTGCAACAGTTATTCAGAGACATTGAGGATGAAGAGGCCTGGATCAGAGAGAAGGAACCTGTAGCTGCTTCTACTAACAGGGGTAAGATATCATTCTTATGTAAGTTTTTGGCCTGTTTATCATATTCCATTTTTATTTTCAAAAGAGTGCTCTTTTCTCTATGCAACTTTCATTGAAGGAATAACTGATTTATGTAAAAAACAAACTAGCAACCATAATCTTTCCCTTATTAGCTATAAAGAAAATTCTGTAACTCAGGAAGGGAATTTTTAGTCTCTTCTAATGATGGCATAGCTGTATTAAAACTTTTACCAATCCCATCCAGAATAGATCAGTTTAAGTTGTCATTTATAAGTGAGTGATTCCTTTGTTCTCACTTGAACATTGTTGAAGTTTATGTATCTAAATACTAGCTACTGTGTATAGTGATTTACTTTTTAATATATGTGCCAACTTCTTTTACTGAGTAAAACAGGTGTTAAATATGGCTTTCCTTATTAAAATTAACAGGAAGGGACTTGATTGGTGTTCAGAATTTGATCAAGAAGCACCAGGCTGTCATGGCTGAGATTGCCAATCATGAAGGAAGAGTTACTGGAGTTGTGCAGGTTGCCCATCAAATGATAGATCAGGGTCACTTTGCATCTGTAGAAATTAAGCAGCGAGTGGACACTCTTGCAGAAGACCATTGGAAGAGCTTAAAGCAGAAGGCATCTCAGGTATGTTTATGGAGTGTTTGAATTTATCGTATAAGATAAGCTGATAGAGCCAGTTTTAGTATCAAAGAAAAATGGCATTGAAAGATATTTAATGTAACATCCAAGTATTCAGAAATGTTATGAGCAGCTTTTCTTGTCTTTTGGCCAAATTAATGAATCTCATAGCTCTTATAGACTATATTTGTTATTTAAATGGAAGTCATTAAGTTTCTTGTTATCAAAATTCAATTATGTTCTCAAGATGTACAAACTTGCACTTAATCACTTTGCTGATTTTTGTGATCACATTAGCTCTGTCTATAAATTTGTTTACATGGAGTTAAAGCAAGATAATAAGCAGTAAATCTTTAATGTTAATGAAATCATAGGAGGGCTGGAGTAAATTCTTCTACAAGCTCTGATTTGCTCAACCTTTGCTATTGCATGATTCTTCTCATTATCTTTTAATTTCAATTTATTAATTTAATTTATCAGTTCATGATGAAAGGCTTCAGAGATTAAAAATTAAAGAGTTGATTTGCTCATTGATACTTTTATTTTAAACAGTTTTGCTTCATAATTACTAAGAATGTTTTTAAGGTGCTTGGAAAGAGCGTTATTTGTTAGATAGACTTATATTGTCATGATAACTTAAGGATTTCTTTCTAGTTGTGGATCGTTTAAAAATTTTCATTTATTTACAGAGGAAGCGTGATTTGGAAGATTCTTTGCAAGCTCACCAGTATTTTGCTGATGCTAATGAAGCAGAATCTTGGATGCGTGAGAAGGAGCCAATTGCAGGAGGATCTGATTATGGCAAAGATGAGGATTCCTCTGAAGCTCTTCTCAAGAAACATGAGGCCCTTGTCTCTGATCTTGAAGCTTTTGGCAACACTGTGCGAGCTCTGCGCCGTGATGCATTGGCTTGCAGAGTAAGTATTTGGTCAGAAAAGAAAAGGTTTTACAATCATTGATGCACATAGAAATTTGAATTCTATTTAATAATTTGTGTTATCTTTGTAGGAAGCCCCAGCTGTTGATCTTTGGGGCAAGGAATGTGTAGTAGCTCTCTATGATTACTCTGAAAAGTCACCAAGGGAAGTGTCAATGAAGAAAGGTGATGTTTTGACTCTTCTGAACTCCAACAATAAGGTAAATACCCAGTAAAATAATTAATATTAATGCGATAATTTATGTGTTTATAATTAAAAATTATACTTCTCAGAAATCACATCAATTTAATAGCAGTACTAAATGAATTTTTCCAATATTTTAACCGATATTCGTAATTAATTATTAATCTTTTTTAATCATGGATTTTCCACAGTAAATCATGTTGATGATCTTCTTTTGAATGGAATTAGCCATATTTTAATTATCACATTAATTTCATATCTGAAAAATGTCAGGGATTACCACAGGTTTTATCAAGTATTACAGGATAAATTGATTAAATTAGTTTTCCTATTGCTCGTTTACATCTTTCAGCATAACTTTAGCTTTCAAGTTTATTCTGATTAAGCTTAATGAAATAAACTTAATTCTTCTGCTATAATTCTTTATTTCATAAGATTTTGACTATTTCTTATGTATCAGTTAAGTCTCAAATATTTTGTTTATCTAGTAAGAATTATAGCCAGACTAAATGACTGGTCCCTTGCTATTAATTTACAAAATTCTCAATCCAACAATTTAGGACTGGTGGAAGGTGGAAGTGAATGATAGGCAGGGATTTGTACCTGCTGCATATGTGAAGAAAGTGGATGGAGGTGCTGCTGCAATGTCATCTTCTCGGCAGAACCTTAGCAAGACTGATGGAGGCTCTGGTGCAGGAGCTAGTCCCACTACTCCAGCCCAAGGTAGATAGATACTAGATAATTATTTAATCCATTGATTTTTTGCACAAAGGTAATGCAAGTTTGGTAAAAAAAATTTCATTGTAAGTAAATTTATTAGGTACATCTTAACAAATAAGTATAAACTGTTAATAAATCAAACAAATTACACATGAAATTATTTAAAACTATAATAGAAGTTAAGCTGATCATTTTTGCTTCAAATCTTGAAAGATTCAGAGAGTAATGGTATCTAGTAATATTTCTGTCAAGCAAATGAATATACTCTCATAGTTTTGTTTTCCTCCCTACATTTGTAACTTTATGTGTAGACATATTTACTTAAATTCCTTTTTATTCTGTAAATTAGTATCCAACCACCAGATCTCAATATCAACCTGATTTTTATTTTTCTTTTTTGTTCTGCTAGCATTCTCATCATAAGTCATATTTGTCGTCCTGTTTCTGTTCATTCTTCTCATTTGTCTAAACTTCTATGTTATTCTGATCATGCAGCCATTATCCCTTTTAGTCAAAGATATTTCAATGTCCAATCATTAGTTAATAGTTACTTATTAGTACTAGTTCAGTACATTCATAACCTTTTTTATAATACTTATGTTTTATATTTTAATGCAACTGGTTAATTTTTTCCCTAAGGAGCTGCTGGTTCAATAATGTCTCGTCAGCAACAAATTGAAACCCAGTATGACCATCTTTTGGAGATAGCAAGGGAGCGCAAGAAGAGGCTTGATGAAACTGTAAAGGCCTACGTTTTGGTGCGTGAAGCAGCTGAGTTGGCTGCTTGGATTCGTGACAAAGAGCAGTATGCCCAGGTTTGTTTATATTTTTACTAAATGCTTTCAAAAAGATTCTGAATCATTAAATCTAGCTGCTAAAATTTAAAATTGAATTTTTAACTATATAATTGCTTATTTATCAGCAAACTTTGTATTCATCCTAGAATATTTGAGAGACAGGTCTTACTATCATGTATCACTTCTTTGTATTTATTGTTAGAAGAGAATACTGAGGTTGCTAATGTAGGTTTCGATTTTGGTTGTTACCACAGTGGGAACCTAAGGCACCCAAGATTGTTTTAATTCGACATTAAATTCATTAGGTTACTGCAGGCAAAGTAAGCTAACTAAACAACATCTTTTTGCCTCACTTTCATCCATTCTCTCTCTTTACAGTACATGAACAAAAATAAACTGCTTGAATAGTTGGAATGGAAATTGTGGTGTGTACATTCATCCTATTTCTTTCATCTTTATTTATCATAGGTTCAGGTGCAAGATGTTGGTGAAGGTGTGGGAGGAGAAGACTTGGAGCAAGTGGAAGTCCTACAAAAACGCTTCGATGACTTCCAGGCTGATCTCCATGCTAATGAAGTCCGTCTTTCTCAGATGAATGAGATAGCTGTGCAGCTCACAAGCCTTGGTCAGACTGAGGCAGCTCTTAAGATCCAAACTCAGATTCAGGTAAGTTACCACTTAAATATTTTGGGCCCCTGGTGATATTTTTGATCTAGAAATGATTGGGGTCATACTTGATGCATCAGATCCATCTAGCTCTTGAATCATCACAAATGTTGCTTGGAAGTCAGTTTGGCATTGATGACATGCATTGTAACCAGAGACTGATCCAGCAAGGCTATGATGTATATTATATTGTGAAGAAAACTATGTAAGCCCTGAACATAACTAGGTTAAATGTATGTCCAACTAATTTTCATACTATGGATATTTAAAAAAATAGAGTTCAGTGTCTCTTTACATTGCATTATGAGTTTAATTAGTGCTTATAAGATGGTTATTGTCAACAAATTCATCTAAAGAAAGCCTTGATCATTTTTATATTGAAAATAATTCAGTGTTTATAAGTACTTAAATATATGGGGGTGTCCAAATTGGTTTAGGGACACTTCAAGATAATTTACACCTAGTAAACAAGGACACCTAGTGGGCCTTCATTGGTTGTATTTGTTGTAGGATCTCTTTGATAAAAATTTTTGACTTAAGGAAGATTTGTCTTTTAATTGAAAATGTTCTTCTTAACTTTAAGGACTTGAATGAGAAATGGACATCACTGCAGCAAGTCACCAAGGAGCGTGCTGCTCAGCTTGGATCTGCTCATGAAGTCAGGCGTTTCCACCGTGATGTTGAGGAAACAAGAGATTGGATTTCTGAGAAAGATGCAACTCTTGCTGAAGATGACCTTGGCAAGGATTTGCGCTCTGTCCAAGCCCTACAGAGGAAGCATGAAGGGCTGGAAAGAGATCTGGCTGCCCTTGGGGACAAGGTTGTTATTCAAAGATATTTGCCCTTCTTGTATGCTACTAGTTGACTTTTTTTCCTTCTACGGAATTTGTTTTCTGTCCACTCTTGCATATAATAATTGACGATTATATTTTCAAGATCCGTCAATTGGATGAAACTGCCACAAGGCTGATGCAAACTCATCCTGAAACAGCTGACCAAACCTATGGAAAGCAGCGTGAGATTGATGAGGAATGGCGCAGGCTGACTGCCCGTGCTGATGCACGAAAGGAGCGCCTTCTTGACTCCTATGACCTTCAGCGTTTCCTTGCTGATTATCGTGACCTTATGTCATGGATTAACTCCATGCTGGGATTGGTTGCTGCAGAAGAGCTGGCTTCTGATGTAACTGGAGCAGAAGCACTACTTGAGAGACACCAGGTAATAAAATGTGAAAATCCATGTGTATTTTCTTTGTTTTGATTCAGAAACTAAATTCCAGCTTTATCATAGCCTCCACATTTTGATCTTTTAGGCCTTGTTACATTGGTTGCCTGAAATAATCTTCTCTTTTATTTATTTTAAAAATAGGAGCACCGAATGGAGATTGATGCCCGTGCCGGTACATTCCAAGCCTTTGAACAATTTGGAAAGCAGCTGCTGGAAGCAGAGCATTATGCATCTGTGGAAGTTCAGGAGAAGCTGGAAAGCATGGCAGAAGCTCGTCAAGAGCTGGAAAAGTATGGGAAAATTTTTCTATGATTTTATCATTTTGTAAGACTAATATAATGCTAACTAATTTGAATACCAGTGTATTTTAGTTTAATATAGTTTTCAGCTAGTTAATTGGATATTCTGGTCTTTTATTGTTTTGAAGTTGATCTATTATAGCTTTGATACTTAGTTATGATTTTCTTGCATCATTAAAACTGTCTTTTAACTCATTGATTACAGAACATGTATTTAAAAACATTGTATTTGCAAACTTGCAGGGCTTGGGCTGATCGTAGAGTTCAGTTAGATCAATGCCTTGAGCTGCAGCTATTCTACCGAGACTGTGAACAGGCAGAAAACTGGATGTCTTCACGAGAGGCATTCCTATCTGCTGAGGAGGTTGATTCAAAGGGTGACAATGTTGAGGCCTTGATCAAGAAGCATGAAGATTTTGATAAAGCTATTGGGTCTCAAGTGAGTATTTACCTATTTGGTTAATAGATGTTGGTTCCATTCTTTGGTGTGTTACTCACAAAATATTGTCATATCTTTGTAGGAAGAAAAGATGGCTGCTCTCCAAACTTTGGCTGACCAACTGCTATCATCTGGACACTATGCTTCAGATGCTATTGATGACAAACGTCGTCAAGTACTGCAGAGATGGCGTCATCTCAAGGAAGCTCTGATTGAGAAGAGATCTAAGCTTGGAGAGTCTCGCACTCTTCAACAGTTCAGCAGAGAAGCTGATGAGGCTGAACACTGGATTGGAGAGAAATTACAATTGGCAACAGAAGAGTCATACAGGGATCCTGCTAACATCCAATCAAAACACCAGAAACACCAGGCATTTGAAGCTGAGCTGGCTGCCAATGCTGACAGAATTCAGGCTGTCCTTGCAACTGGACAGACTTTAATTGAGCAACGCCAATGTGCTGGTTCTGAAGATGCAGTTCAGGTATGTGCAGGTTGACAAGCACTTCAGCAAAGAAATAGCCTGCTGTAAATATTCTGTATGTTTCGTTTGTTTTAATAAATACCTTTACTTCTACCTATCCCAATTCAATCAGTTTTATGTCACAAGTTTTTTTCATGTAATTCTTTATCAGTGCAACGTATATTTAACGTTTGATTCATTGTGACTTAGTTAAGCTTGCTTTAGAACTGAACTATTCCTGCTCTCGTCTGTACTTACAGATCTTGTAAGTCCTGGTGCTAGGTAGATGGATTGTTAATTTGGCGTTACAATAATTTCTCCTTAGTTACTGTGGATCAGTAATACTCAGTTGTCTTATAACTAAAAGAATCAACTGAAGAAGTGGTTGCTTGAATTTTGAAAAAAATCATATTGAAGTAAATACACCAGTGAAAATTTTCCTTCAGAGTTATCTTTAATTTTCTCCCTTATTCTTCTGTTTCTCCTAGTTTAAATCTATTTTCTTTTCTTCTTTCTGTACACCAACCTATTTCATTTAGCAATTAAGCTATGCTGCCATATTTGTTATCAAATTTATGCAAACCTAGCTGACCTTATTTTTACCCTTGGAAAGGGGAAAATATACTCTCTAACAGCAACATTTTTTTACAGTTAATTAATTATAAATGTTCAATTTTCAGGCCAGGCTGGCATCTATTGCTGAACAGTGGGAATACCTCACACAAAAAACTACTGAGAAGTCCTTACGGCTTAAGGAAGCCAATAAGCAAAGGACATTTGTTGCTGCTGCCAAGGATTTGGACTTCTGGCTTGGTGAAGTTGAGTCTCTCTTGACTAGTGAGGACTCAGGGAAAGATTTGGCATCTGTTCAAAACCTCATTAAGAAACACCAATTGGTGGAAGCTGATGTACTTGCCCATGGCGATCGTATTGGAGGTAAGCATATCTATGTACAGAACTTTGTTTATATCTATTGCTTTTAACTGGCGTTGTAAAATATAGTACATAATTTATTCCATATATCATATTATTTCATTTATGAAAGATTTTAATCTCAAGTAATGTCATCTGGTGTATCATTTGGTTATTGATCAACTTGATTTGTTATATTGATTTTTATTTATTTATTATTGTTGTCACAAATATTAAAAATTAATGCATTTATTAAATGTTCAATTTTCTTTTCAAACAATTTAGATATGAATGCACAAGCTGACTCTCTGATTGAGAGTGGACAGTTTGATGCAGCAAGCATCCAAGAGAAACGTAATTCAATCAATGAACGTTATGAGCGCATCAAGAATCTTGCTGCTCACAGACAGGCTCGCCTCAATGAAGCTAACACCTTGCATCAGTTCTTCAGGGACATTGCTGATGAAGAATCATGGATCAAGTATGCATATTATGAGATATTTTTTCTTAATTCTAAGTAAATTATGACAACTTGTTAAATAAAAACTGATGGAGTTCTAAATAAGGACTGTCATAAATAATAATATTTAGATTTAATTATAAAAATTAGCTTTCACATTATTCTGATCCCAAAAAGGCCTCAAATAATTGCAGTAATTGTATCAGGCAATCAAAATTAACTTGATTGGCTTTCACTGTAATTTTGCTCTATCTTTAAGTTTGTAAATAATTTATATCTCTAATTTATTTGCAGTCTAAACTGAATTTTTCTTAGCATATTTTTATTCAAAATATAAGTATCTGAACTGCAATTCTTTGCATAATCTTTTACTCTAGTTAAATTTAATGAATTTAAGTTTGCAGTTCTATAGTTTGAAATTATATTGCATGTGAAATAACCCAAGTAAAACCGCATTTTGGAGATAACATAAACAAACTAATACCTTTGATCATAATGATGCTAATATTGTTCTGTAATGAAGTCACAATGACTGCAGGTAGGATGCTCATGGCAAAATGAATTAATGAGTAAGAAATATAAATCACTTACTTAATATGAATGTTATGGCTTTCACCAGATCAAATAAAAATAGCAATTTGTCTCACTGGTGAAGCAAAATACTATTTTGATTTTTGTGCTTGTAAAAGTTAGGTAAATGAGGGTAATGAAACAGTAAGTGCTAGATGTCACTGAAGCTGCTAGAAAGTTGCTAGATCTCATAGTAACATTGCTGAATAGGTAACTATGTTTGCTTGAGCAACTTAGTTATCCTTATGAAGTAGATAACATAAAATTGGTTACAGATCTCATTCATAAAGTTTAATCCATCTTACAGGGAAAAGAAACTGCTTGTTGGTTCAGATGATTATGGACGTGACTTGACTGGAGTCCAGAACCTGAAGAAGAAACACAAGCGTTTGGAGGTAGAGCTGGCATGCCATGAGCCTGCTATTCAAGCTGTTCAGGAGGCTGGAGAAAAACTGATGGATGTTTCAAATCTTGGTGTCCCTGAAATTGAGCAGGTTAGTTATGTGCACAAATTTAAACTTCATTTTATTATTATTTAATCTGCTGATATTTTATTTTTGAGGTAATAGATGGGGAATAATTGAACAATTTACAAAAATTTTGCAGAGGCTGAGATTGCTCAATGGAGCTTGGGCGGAATTGAAGCAGTTAGCAGCAGACCGTGGCCAGAAGTTAGCAGAGTCTCTTACCTTCCAGCAATTCCTTGCAAAGGTTGAGGAAGAGGAAGCCTGGATCAGGTGAGTTTTCTTTTAAAGCTTACTTATTAAGTAATTTTCCTTAAAAAGAATCTATCAATTGTATCTTTGCTCTCTTAATCTTCTTAAATCCTCTTTCTTATGCCATATGCAATTTTGGTTGGTTATTCTTTTAACTGCCTGGATATTAGCATGTTATGTATAGAATTGTTATATTGATTAAGAGCAAATGTTGAAAGCTAGAGAACTCATGATTTGAAGAGAAATCATCATTGTAGAAAATCGATTCACATTGGTCTTGTGGGCTTATCACTTGATACAGTTTAGTTTAGTCTACAATAAGTTTGTAATTATTTGAATTATTTCAGTGAGAAGCAGCAGCTGCTCTCTGTGGAAGACTATGGAGACACAATGGCAGCTGTCCAGGGTCTTATTAAGAAACATGATGCTTTTGAAACAGACTTTGCTGCTCATGGTGAACGTTGTCAGGAGATATTTGCTGCTGGGCAGGCTTTGGTTAATGCATCTAATCATCATGCTGCAGCTATTTCTACCCGCTGTCAGCAGCTGCAGGTGATTATTTATTCAGATATATTTTAATAAGTATATGCATGTGCTTTTGCCATATCTGATTTTCTGGTGCATAAGTACCAATGTGCGTCAATTAAAGCATCTATTAGCTGTAAAACTATTTGTTAGCAGTATGAAAAATACTAAAAAATATCTTTGTCAATAGATAATGTAGAGTAGTATTTCCTAAACTGAGGTGATACTACTACTTAATTTTATCTATCTAAATGATCTGGGTAATCTAAATTACACAATTTACTTGTAGATCACTTTCCACTGACTTTATTAGATAGTATGCATATCCCAATTCTTTTTCTGCTATTAAATCTTATCTAAAGAAGCTGTTCAGAGTGACAGTAATTGTAATCTTGAAGTAATTTTACTCTGTAAAATATGTAAACATTCTAAAAAAAATCTTAACTTTAAAAAAATTACTGAAAGGTTAAATATTTTTTACTGAATTTCAGTTTTGTAAAGATTTTTAATTTTGGACGAACTATAATTACACAATGCCTTAGTAAAGATTTTTAGGATGTTACTTCATATGGAATTTTGAAAATTTTTTACAAAAAAGCTACAAGGTAGAAGTTAGGCTCTTGATTACTAATTTAACCTTTTGAAAGGTCTTATATTTCTGTGATCCTCTGATTAGTTTGGCATTCAATAAATTTACAATTTCTAATTTGTCAGACGAAGTTGGACCATCTTGGTGCCTTGGCTGCAAGGCGTAAGGCCCGCCTCATGGACAATTCTGCCTATTTGCAATTCATGTGGAAGGCTGATGTGGTTGAGTCTTGGATTGGAGATAAGGAAGCTCATGTCAGATCTGAAGAGTTTGGTCGTGATCTGTCCACTGTGCAGACCTTACTCACCAAGCAGGAAACTTTTGATGCTGGTAAGAATTTCTCTTCATAATAGGTATCATTTTAAATTACAATTATTGTTGAGGGCTTAAGATGGTAAACATTTTATTACTCAAATGTTAATAATGACAAATCTGATGTGGTAATGATTGTGGTTAATTTGTAATTTAAAATATTGTAGACAAAAGATGTTCATTTATCCTTGTAAAAATCTTAACCCTGTACGGAAATCAACCATTTTTCTATTTCCTCTTTATCTCCATTATGATGTGTGTAAAAATTATGGAAATGAATTCTAACTTTGCCCATGAAAGTGTGTGACTTGCCCAAGGTTGTACAAAAAGTAAAAAATGGTGACTCTAATACAATCATGTAAAATTTTTCTTTATAAATTTTCATTCATTTCAAGACTGAGGGAAATAAGACAAGAAAAGTTGTATTATAAGTATCATATATAAATTTTATGGTAGTCTCTCATTATATATTCATTATTTAACTAATTTACTTATCAATTTGTCTTATATAGGTCTCCATGCATTTGAGCATGAGGGTATACAGAACATTACTGCCCTTAAGGATAGGCTGATTGCTGCTGAACATGATCAAACTCCTGCTATTGAAAGACGGCATGCTGATGTGATTGCAAGGCATGTATTTAATAACTATGATGTAAGAGTTAATCTCCATGACTTTCTATGAATTCGCCAATAATTCCTTCAATTTTTAACAGATGGCAGAAACTCCTGAATGATTCTGATGCTCGCAAGCAGAGGCTGCTGCGTATGCAGGAGCAGTTCCGTCAGATTGAAGAACTTTATCTCACCTTCGCCAAGAAAGCTTCAGCCTTCAACTCCTGGTTTGAAAATGCAGAGGAAGATCTTACTGATCCTGTTCGTTGTAATTCAATTGAGGAAATCCGTGCTCTTCGTGAAGCCCATGCCCAATTCCAGGTATCTAATTGTATAATCATTCAAAAGAGAAAGTTAGTGCTTATATGCATATTTTTATTTATTTTGTTTATAAAATATATTTTTAACAATTGTTAGTATAAATTGCATTATTTATGAATTTGTTTCAAAGCATAGTTTTTAAAACAGGAGTTTATGGAGTATATTTTTTCATATTAAATATTTGTGCTCTGGTGTAAAAATTTCTCAGTAATATATCTCAAAGAAATAATGATGAAAGAATGCTTAAAGTTATTTCCTCAGTTGTAGGAAATTAATGGAAAAGTAAACATAAAGGCATTCACTAAAGTTTTAAAACATTGAAATAATTTCATTGAACATAGATTGCTCTTGTCCTTCTGTGTTTTTAACACTTCAAATACCATTCCATCTGTGATAATGTGTAGTAATTTGGATATTTTAGTTCAATCCGGTAATGCTGCAAACAATTGAATGAAAATCATCTAAGAATTTTATTTGTTAGGACACATTATGTTTTATTTATGAGCACTATTCAAAAGAATTGTTAAGATTTTGCAAAATATGTATAAATTGTTTTATAAAGTGATGTGCTCTTGTATATTTTATAGCTATTTTTAAATCGTTACTTCTTCATTTTCAGGCATCTCTATCATCTGCTCAAGCAGATTTTGAAGCGCTTGCAGCTCTGGAACAGCGTATCAAGAGTTTCAATGTTGGATCAAACCCGTACACTTGGTTTACAATGGAGGCTTTGGAGGATACTTGGAGTAACTTGCAGAAGATCATTAAGGTAAGCTGGGATGTATTTACCAATGCCTTATTACATGTGAAAATATATTTGACGAAAGAAAACTGTTTTGCATTGGTATTATTCATAAATGTTAGTATAATAATTAGTTTCATATTTTCAACTGGAAATTTTGATAAATAATATTTCAACTTTGGTCTTATCATAGGAGCGTGATATAGAGCTGGCTAAGGAAGCTCAAAGACAGGAAGAGAATGACAAGTTGAGAAAGGAGTTTGCAAAGCATGCCAATGCCTTCCATCAGTGGTTAACGGAAACAAGGTAAGATCCTCCTTCCATTTATTAGTCCTTTGGACTATAATAGTCAATTTTAGAAGGATTTATGGATGAGATTCTTGTTGAATATAGAAAAATATTGGCAGAGGGATCAAGATAGAGACATAGCATCCAGTTTACTGCGGCAGAATTCAAATATCAGTTTGTTATCAGTGGTGGTTGCAACTGTATTAATTTTCAAAGTATATTTGTCAGAACTTACATAATGAGTCTTTCTACAATAAATAGTGTTTTTAATAAAATTAATATGTTCAATCTTCACTTGGTGAAATTTTGTAGCACCCATCTTGAAATTAAAACAAAGTAATTTCCACAGCATTCTACTGAAGTAGTATTTTTATCAGAAAATACCAAGATTAATGAATATTGCGTCAATCTAACTTAATTCAAAATAAACTTGTGACCATTTAGTTAGAAGCAAATGTGGTCATAAGTTGACAATTTTTGTATTAGTGTCAGTAGTTGGGCTTTCTTTTGGCTCCCTAAGACTTATATAAATTGGTATTAAAATAATTGAATCCCAACTTTACATACTATTCATGTTTCTTCTAGGACATCTATGATGGAAGGATCCGGATCTTTAGAGCAGCAGCTTGAGGCAATCAAGGTACTGAAACGATCATATGAAACTCATTTAATTTTATTTTTTGCTGTATTCATTTCCCTACAACTGGTGATAATATTAAATCATTCTTTTCTTCCTAGCGCAAGGCAACTGAAGTCCGTGCAAGACGTTCAGACCTCAAGAAGATTGAAGACCTTGGTGCCTTACTGGAAGAACATCTCATCTTGGATAATCGCTACACGGAGCATAGGTCAGTAGTTTGGTTCTTTCCAAGTGATTTAGTCTTTGGGTTGAAGTAACATTACTTGGGTTGGCATGCTGAATCATCAAAAATTTCCTTCAGTTTCTCCTGATCCACATTACTTAATTAATTTTGCTATAGTAAGCATAGGCTTGATTTCACTACTTATATGACAGTAAATTGCATTTTAAGTGGAAGTATATGTACCTTTAAAACCATTGCTGTGGAGTGTGCTATAGTGCATCCTATGGAATCTTGCAAATTCAGAGGCATCTGGAGTGTAACATTGCTACTTCATCCAACTCTTATAATCTTCCATATTTTTTGGCCTTAGCTTATTTCTTTATATATTGCAGGACATCATAAAAATTTTTTAGGAAGATTAATCATGTCCTACTGTTTCTTTTTATGAGGAAATATTGTGATCACAATTTTAAAATTCCTATATCTTTATATGATTGAAAATTAATAAACTTTGTGTATTCCACAGAATATTTATTTGTGACTAGTATTAGTATCTCCATGTTCATTCAGAGGCTTTCCTCAAAGTGATGCTTGATCATTTTGAGTATTTCTTTCTTCGGTCCTAATTAAGAGAATTGACAGTTTTTCATTGATTATTACTTTCTTACTTTCACAGTACTGTTGGCTTGGCTCAGCAATGGGACCAATTGGATCAGCTTGGAATGCGAATGCAGCACAATCTGGAGCAACAGATACAGGCCCGCAACCAGTCTGGTGTTAGTGAGGACGCTCTTAAGGAATTCTCTATGATGTTCAAGCACTTTGATAAAGAAAAAGCAGGTCGCCTCAATCATGCTCAGTTCAAGTCTTGTCTACGAGCCCTTGGTTATGACCTTCCTATGGTAGATGAAGGACACCCAGATCCAGAATTTAGGGCTATTTTAGGTAAAGTGAAATTGAAGTGCTCCACAATCTTTCATATCTTCAAAATAATGTTCTTTAAACGTTGTTAACATTTACTCACTTTAATGCATTTTTACTTTTCAGATGTGGTAGATCCTAACAGAGATGGCTACGTATCCCTCCAAGAATATATGGCATTTATGATAGGCAAAGAAACAGAAAATGTTAGAAGTTCTGAGGAAATAGAGAATGCCTTCCGTGCAATAACAGCGGGAGATGGGCCATACGTGACGAAAGAGGAACTCTATGCTGTAAGTAACATTTGTGCTTAATTACCCAAGTCCAGTGGATCATTGTCATACTGATAAACTTAGTTACAACCATAGGGGGAAAATGAATAATATATGTAGAATATGTGATGTGAGCTGGTTACCTAGAAATTTTCAAGCACAAAGGAGAATAGAAGGAGATACTTTGACATGAAAAATATTTCTTCTTAGTGAAATATTTTATAGACTGCATTTAGCTGACAACTAAAAAATCAGTGAACTATAAGCGTGTAATTGGAACATTGCAGAGGAGCATATTAGCTCCTGACACTTTATGCAAGTGATAAGAGGAGTTCTGCTAAGTTCCCCAGCACTCTTATATTTGATTGGCATCTGGTGGAACTTCATTCTAAAAAATTCACAAAGAAATAATAGTTCAGTATATGACTGTAACAAGTTTTATTACATGGCATATTTATATTTTTTAGTGAGTTTGCTAAGGGTTATCTATCACAAAAACATTCTTTTAAAATTAAATTCACTTATTTTAAGCAGAATTTTAGAATTGACCAATTGAAGCAAGAGAATTAATGATGTCATTTTATTAATATGAATCTCTCTTTTTATCTGTAGAACCTCACAAAGGAGATGGCAGACTACTGTGTGGCCCGAATGAAGCCTTATGTGGATCCAAAAACAGAACGACCAATACCAGGGGCGTTGGATTACATAGACTTTACACATACACTTTTCCAGAATTAATGTATCTTTCATATCATTCTTCAAAGCCATTTGCCACCATAGCACTGTTCATGTCCCCACCATTTTTTGGAAAACAGAGCTAGTTATGTAGCACACACCTTGAAGTTGATGCAGCTAAGAATGTTTGGGTGGTGGGACTTACTTCATTCACAGCGCTTCATCAAATTCAAAGCTTTAGGGGGCATTTTATAGTGGAAAGAAACATATTAATATATTTGGGTAGTGTTCTAGGAGTTGCTTTTAAAGGCTTTATTTGTTCTTCAGAATTAATTGAAGGAAATTTTCAGTAATTTTATTTAAATCAAAGCTATGATGTGTTTCCTAGGGTTCTAGTCTTCAAATAATGACAGTAGGTAAATAAATTAAAATGCCTTATGCAATGGTGTCTCCTTGAGCCTATTTTGCAGTGATTTGTCTGAATGTTTTTTGCAGTGATAATTAAGGGAATATTATTGCAAAATATATGCTTGAAGAACAATTTGATTTATATGTTTATGGTGATGAGAAAGTGTCCTCTTCAGCTATCATTCTTATTATAAGCTACAATGTAAGTGATATCATGCTATCAAAAAGTGTAATTATATATGTAGAGATACATTAAATTCTTCTTCCTTTTAGTTGTGTTTTATTTATACCTTCCAACCATTTATGATAAAATATCCTTTTCTGTTGACGTGTAAGATTATGAAAAAGCTTAAACTGCAAAGAATCACTATTACATACTATATTCTATACTGCTGGTAACCTTCCTAATTTAACGTTTACTGTTATAGAAAGATGAATGTCTTTTCATTACAAGCTTTATGTTATGTTCTATACAGCATGTTCCATTCAAGGAATGCTTTTTGCTGAGTCATGATTGCCTCTAATATCAAACATGATGACTCTCTTGATACAGGAGGAAAGATTCCTAAGTTTAAGAAAGTGAATAAAACTTGGAAGCGGTCAGAAATAATGTAATCAAAAGGAATATAAGGTATTGGAAAACACCGACTTTTAATCCTGTAAAGAAAATTGTTTCTCCATGAAAGAGGGTGAGAATAACCGAATCTCATCGTCATCAATCGATGCTTAAAAGTATAAATTGACTAGGTAGGCTGATCCTGTCTCCAAAAATAGAAAGTGGGAAGGCTCTCACAAGTAGAATTGGATCAGTCCTTTGTCTAAATTTCTCAATATATTAGCTCAGTATAGATAAGATTAGAAGATAATATTGACAGTTTTGTTTGCATTTATAGAAACTATTTTAACTGGGAGGAGATTGCTACCATTTTCATGCATTAGTCTTCTTTTTTCCTTGACCTCTTCCATAAAAAGGCTATGTCAAATATGGAAACAGATATGATTTGTTTTAGCTTCAATGAAAGACCAAAAATTACACCAGCAGTATTTAGTCTTACTTTTTGTTGAAGTGTCAATATATTACTACTTCCTCAGAAACTAAAAGTCACTCAAGTGAAATGTTTGCAACCTCAAAAATTGGAAAATTTTCTATGCTAGGTTTACAGAAAAATTAATCTTTTTACAAAATGCAGGGTATACAAGTCTGAATCACAAGCATTATTAGAAATGGTCAGTATAAATTTAAGTGATGCAGTGAGAAGATGCATACATCCAGAGAAGCACATAGCTCTATGTGATAATGATAGTCTAGGAAGGACCACTACTGCTTTTTCAACTTTATGAGGATATAATTTGATTAAATATTTCAAAATTCTAATTCATTTTACCTTTGACTATGTAGAGAATTTTTTGCAAATAGAGTGATGTTATAGTTAGCATCAAAGTTATTTTGTCACAAACAATGCATCTAGAGATTAAATTGCTTTTCATTGAGAAATTGAAGAATGCATAGACTTAAGAAATTAACTGCTTTTTAATTAAGTATTATGAGAAAGGGGATTATGAGGTTTATATTAAAATTATTTATTATAAACTTTAAAAAGAACTCAGAATTACATAAACTGGATTTTAGTTTTAGCATATTGCATAATAGTTATTCAGAAACATTCTTCCATAAAAATGGTATACTTAAATGAAAAAAATTATTAGAGAGCAACACACAATTGATAAATTATATGAACAATATCTGCAGCTATATTTTTTACATCGTCATCCAGGAAAAGCAACTCGTAATTTTGCATGCTATCAAATGGCAAATATTTCTATATCCAGGAACATTCATTTGGCTGATGTGAGAACATATTTAGACTGAAAATATATCAATGTTATTGTTTGAACCTCAATAAAAATGCTTGAGTTCTTCAGGAAAATTATCTTTAATCTTAAAATCCTTCTGAGATGAGATTGAAATTGCTTCACTTCTTTGCATATAATATGATTCAGAAAATCCCAGACATCCAGTGGGGCAACATGTTACATTAATGAGAAAGCTGTCCTGAGTTTGATTTCTGAAGGAGGTGGATGTGCAAATGACCTTGGCTGTCAAATCACTCTTAAAAATACGACTAATATGATGCAGTTTATTCATAAGACAAAGAATAAACAAAATTGCTTATTGCTGTGACTGTATAGATCCCATCAGTTCAAAAATCAAAGCACCTGATAGCTTCTAGTCCAAGGGTTGTTTTGATGCATGAGCTCTACTAACCTTCACATGAGGACACAATGAATTTTAACATGATGTATCGTCTGATTAAACTTATATTTTTATCTTGTAATATCAATATTAAAGTAGAAAAATTCATATGATATCAATAATGGTTCCTTACACTGATTCGTAAAAGAAAATGAGTACATACATATGAATGCACCATTGAATAACAGCTCCTCAACGTCTAGATCATGCATCAGCATTCTGAGGCTAGTTGAGTATAGCAATAACAATCAATAACGATTGCTTGCTCTTATTCTTAACTCCGACATTCTTCATAGGAAGCATTCTTTCTATGTTAGATAAATCCTCAACCACTGTCTTCAAAAATATTTCATCAATATCATTCATAACTCCTGAGGAAAAAATGAGCACCATAGCAAATTAACAGTTATATATTTTTAAACCATACACGAATTTTTGATTTTCTCAGTAAGAGATGAATCATACATTTTTTCCTTTTGTTGCTTTATCTTAAATACCGATTACTTTCTAAAATTATTTTTTCCCGAACACAGCTGTCATCTTTAGTGATAATAAGCGATATTTTCCCTAATCTTCGTCCCCTATCCTCATGATGGTGGACAGTAATAATTCCATGATTTCAATATCATGTAATTGTATTTACATTAATTTATTCAATGTAAATCTTCATACATATTTTATAGCGAATTCAACCAAAAATCACGATACCATATTAGTTTATATAATAAACAATACAATATGCAATAAAACAAAAACTGTCATCCACTCATGTCATACAAAATTATCTTTCGGTAGAGTAAACCACTTCCCTCTACACAGTCTCTTTAATTTGCAAGAACCAAGTCACACTTTACTCATCCACTTAAGTAACTGCCAGCAGCATTGGAATGAGCCAGCCCCGTGTGAGGTGCTACTGATAATATAGCTCTAAATTCATTCCATCGTGAATTTCATCTGTGTTTAAATTAAGATTAATACCATTTCAAATACGTGAAAATATCTAAGTTAAAATGTACATAATATAGATATAATCGGAGGAAAAGGATACAATCTTGAAGCGTTATATGGTCCTTAAAGATCGTGTACCATTTCTTCAACACAATTTTATCCCAACGCGTACCAGTTTGAGCTGCAATTAGTTTCTTCAGATCTCCGATTGTATCATCCGGATTGCATTTCACTCTTACTTTTTTGCCAAGGCGATCGTTGCAAGTGACTTCCAACATTATGTTACAGTTAAATTCACTAAATATTTACTTCTGGACCTGCCGAACGACAGTTCTAGAACAAGCACACACTGCGCTGCATCGAAACATTTGTGCGCTGAAATCTCGATACGCGGCGAACGCGCGTAACAATCAAATAACCTTAATATAGCCAATTCGTTTTTCAGCAATTTTTACGTCCATATTCCGAAAATAATCTTGATCTAAAATTTAGCCAATCTTCGTTTTAATCAAAATCGTATAAAATGATTTTCCGCGTTATATACCGTTTAACACGAGGAGAAATTAAGTAGACACCCCTAACGACCCCAAACACTTTCTCAGTAAGTCTCCATATGTTATTGAATCATAAAATCGTGTGCAAATATGGTATCCATTGGAGATTTTTTCTGTTTTCTAGGAGAAAGATACTCCATAAATTATCATCAGTTGGATTGAGATAAAATATTATGCAAGTGAGGTCAGGAGGATTGTTGTGACGGCTGTTACTGCTCGAAGTATGCTATTGAAGTCAGCTGAGATATGGAAACCTACAATTATACAGAATAACTTGACAGATTGATTCATGATAAGGTATGAAATTTATTTTAAGACTTAAATAATACAGTAATTCTGGTAAAATTGGGAAATATAAGTGAGCCGTTATTATGAAATTGTTTTTCTTCGTTCTTCGGAATTTCTATGTGATTGATGTTTTTATATTCGAAGATTTAGTTTTTCACTATGTCTCTAAATCTGGGCTTAAAATTCATAATTTAAAATAAAATCTGTAAATATTTTTGCTCCTTATTGGTTTATGTTACTGATCAGCATGAATTGAGGATAGTCATTCGCACGAGTAAGTTAGGTTCTGACTCGATAGTGATCCTACGTAATAAGTTTGGTTAGAATGAGGGTTGGAATACATTTTATAATTGTGTTACCATGAGGTTAGGAATACAAAGGCATGTGAGCACCTTGTATCGCATATCTGTGCCAAAATATTTAGTTCCATTTTTAGGTTTTACTGGTAGCCGTTTATTTTCACTTTCTGGTATTTATCTCAAGACAATCGATAGTACATAATTTCATCAAATCCAATATCATCTGTAATATTGCCTTGTCTTTCAGAATCTCTACTTAAGTAATACAACACTACTAGGTTATGGCTTCTCATATTTAAAGTAACTCTGTGGGTGATATAAAACTTTACATGAATTTTCTTACATAAAACTATTTTTAATAAATTATTATTCTTGTTTGTGATTTTGTTACCCAAATACAAATGTTCATCTAGATCAAGAGTTCCTACCCTTTTTGGTTTCTGTACCCTCAATCTGTCTTAATAATAAATAAATTTTAAATTATCTTCAGTACTAACAAGGAAAAGCAAGGAAATTTTGCTGAACTGGCCCAATATAAAAAATCATAGAAGAGGTACTAAAACGACTGCTTTTGCAGTACCTCACATACCCTCTAATAAGTTGCTTTTTTATCAAAGATTACTATGTATGTATGGTTACTAAGCAGAATTGGTCTTACAGGAGGGTATACATTTTCCACAGTATTTATTATGATTAATCAAGAATACAGTCCCAATACCCTTGGTGCATCTAATACATGGGCATACAAGTTATTTTAATAACATATCCTTATTCACTGTAGCTCCTTGACTAACCTTTTGTACCCTGAAGTGATACAGTGGGTACCCCAGATTGGAAGCTTAGATCTAGATCCTTTTAATGTCCTACAGGGATAGAAGTCTTGAAATAACAGATGAAAGAGAGCCCAAGAAAATATAATTAAATTTATTTACTTACAAATATAATTACAAAATGAACTATTTACAATCAACAAGAGGCAGTTACTTCCTCAAGATGACAACAGAGGGATCTCCTTCCATGATGGCAGATAGCCTGGCATAGCTACATCCCACAGCCACACATATTTCATCCATTGAACGCTCTTGAGATGAAAGAGCTTTTCTTCCTAAGGATAGGCGACTGCGATAACTAACTGCACTTCCATGACCATGATCTGTAGCATTAAGTCCTTTTGAGATTCCTATCCATTCAGAATTACTTTCACCAGACAAGTGCGGATGAAGATGAGCATGTATATGATTTAGTAGATGAGAGCGTGGGGTAGTTGGTGTGAGTGGAAGAGGAGCTGGTATAATGGCTGGAGAAGCAGCACATTCTTCTGGGAGAACCACAGGATACTGTAATAAATGGAGTTATCCATGAAAATGAAAATCACTCACTAAGAGATGTTTATCAATACAGAAATATTATGGCAATTAGAATATTCAGGCATCAATCAAGATATTTCCTTCAGAATAGACACATTTTTGGCTTGTTGACCCACAAAATTCATGCATAATTTTCCATTTTTAGATACAGTAAAACTGAAACTCTTTGGCCTTATCCATCTAAACCATCAATGGATGGAAGGGAAAATTCCTTAGGAATGTAAAGAAAGGAGGAAGCTGTACATGAAGTAAGCTTTATTGACTCACCAACACTGAGAGATTGCTTATGTGCTTTGAATATTCCAAAAGTTTTGCTTCAGATGTATTCATTTTACATATATTCCTTTTTATACTTTAAGCTATATACATCTCTTCTTCATCTCACTATGTTCAATCACATTTTTACTGTTTAAAAATACCTCTGCTACTAGTAACATTTACATTCTCCTCATGTGGCACCTAAGGAATTTTGCCATCACTAATCTTTTTAATACGTGAAAACGACATAAAATATCCTTTTCGCATTGTTCAAACAAACATTTTCATTCATTCACTGAAATTTCATATACTCAGATAAATCAGAAAAGCAATTGTAAAACCAGTCAACATTCCTCTCATCTGCAGCATGTAACCTTCTGAGACACAGTATAGATGCAATCTTATTGGAGTGATAAGTTCACATTAGACTCTAATGTATTACTCTGTTGAGAAACTGGGAAATATTGAATTTGTAAAATGTTCCTTTTTCTAGTAATTGTTTTAGGTTGGCAATTGTATTTGCTTTATGGTCATTATTGCTAGAATCCTTTGTTACATAGGAAGATTATACAAAGATGAAAGATAAAGGATATTCATCAGGTATGCTTTTGAGCTCATGAGTGTCCCCTACAAAAGATGGCTATTCATAACATCTTGACTAGAGAGAGACATTCATTGAAAATTTTCTGTGCTTCAGGAGAATCGACAATTTTGCAGATCAAAATTCTGGTCACCTTAGTTATACTATATGTAAACTCTTATGTATCATGTCATTTCAATAAATATGCTTTATTCACTATGTCATACATTCCCAAAGGAAAGAGCATAACCGGTCTATCCTCAGTGTTGCTATAAGTAACTTCACAGTTAGTTCTAATGAAAAATTGAATTTGTGAGTCTGAAAACTTTGTTACGTTATTACTCAAAGTGGTGAATATTAATTTTGGCCAGCTCTTCCCTTTTTAAATCCACTATGATGCATAGTATTGTCTCTCTGGAAGGCAATTGCTAATATGTCTTTAAATCTGTGTAAAATACCTCTCAAGTTTTAAATTTGAAATTCAAAAAGTAAGTTATATAAAGCATATATATTTAGTATTAGAGTATTTACCAATGGTTTTCTCTACAGTTGCAAAATATATTACCGTAAGTGATACAACATATCATTGCTCAAATTCTTAGAAGTAAAGTATCATAATTACTAAGGGACATTGACTCATATTTACCTCATGAATTCTCCTCAGTATTCCAGTGAGAACACCAAACTGAACTAATTTCCTAATGTCCAAATTTTGTATATTTTGCTGAAGACGCACTGCAAGCTCCTTGACAGTGACTCCCCGACGTAACCCTCCATAAACAAGTAAGACATCTCTCAGGGATGGCTTCTGTGTTTCTGTGGAATAAATGAGAGCAATCATTCTTATTCTCAGAGACATTACAATTTTCAGAGAAGTGGAAACTCTTTCCTCAGAACTGAAAATAGGAGGTGCCTCATGGCTATGATATTTTCCTATAGACACTGCAAAACTTAATCATCAGGTTTGAAGCCTTTTGCACTCAAACACCTAAATACCAATCGATAATTCCTCAAAACTTATCTATAGGAAGTTAAAAATTTTAATTTTCTAACTGTAGAATGACATTGGCAGCTGGAAGCAAATAAAAATAACTGAATTTTATTAACAAGAATAAAATGAATAATTACTGAAAATTCTCCATTTTAAGCTGAATCTTACCAATCAGTAACACAATGACTTAATGATGATCAAACGTTTTCATGAAATCTATACAGTGAGTACTACTAGTATTTGTAAATGCAACTAAGGGGCATTAACTAGCAACACAATAATAAGAGCTTGGAATGATAGATAAAGGCACACTTACTTGATTTTGCAATAAATTTAAGGCATTCCTTTTGAAAAACTTCATTCTCCAGAAGTTCTTTAATTTTTGGTGTGGTAGCATATTCAGCAGAATATCGGAAGATGCAGATCATACGAACTACACCATAATAACTGTAGAGTATACAAAAACCATAAATTTATATACTTTAAGCAGTTAAAGAAATGATAGATATTACAAAAAGTTACTTAAAATATATAAAAATAGAGGACTAAATAGTTTAATTTACAACCATCCATCACATACACTAAGACTACTGTTTGATAATAATCAACATATTACCGGCAATGGATATTTTGCATATTGCAATAGGTTATGTCATTCTTTTAATTACCATTACTTCAAATATTTACCCGAGTAAATAAAGCGATTGGAGTCAACCATAGAATAATAAAATGTTAAATAATACTGATAATTAATTACAAATTAAATCCATAGTGTTACAGAGCCAGGTGGAAGTAGATGACAAGTGAATATCATGTCAATTAACACACAGTTTCAATGCTGTTTAGTTAGCAAAGGATCTGTTAGCAACTAATTAAGATTACTATCCATTTTTCTCCTGATACTATGTCAACATCATGGTCCTCACCGAGACTAACTTTGTTTGACTTATCTTCTTTGAAGGTAATCAAGCTATCTACTAGCCTATAATATTGGCCAACACTCAAAAATTAGATTATTATAAAATCATTTATGTTTTGGTAAATCACTAATTTTACTGGTCTAAGCTAAGAGTGGTAGAAGTATCATAGTCAAAGTGGAATATGTTATTGCTATTTCTTATACATATACTTTTGAATAAAACTGAAAATGAACTTTTGAACATAAAATGAACAAAGTTTCTATTCTACCACTGATACAATTTTTTGGCATAGTGATACATTCATTTTCATGAAAAGCGGTTTCCATACTTCTGATATTCAACAATGATTGTTTAAGAGATGTCATTATTTAAAAATGTTTCTGATGTTAAATTTAGGTTTTCATTAGAAAATCTATGAATTTCTGTTTGTTACTTCTTGTTGCCATTTATATCACTTTCCATATGCTAAATTTCATTAGATGTTTGTAAAAAAATAAAAATTTTACTCACACTAGATTTTGTATGCAAGCCTTGACTAAATTATTCTCAACATCTGCTTCAGCTGCAATTTTAGCGACATGGTTAAAGCCATCAATAAAAGGTATGACCTGAAATTGAATGATCGACTTGAATAAAGCTTGTAACAAAAATTATACCATGACTCTCAAATTATGAATGCTCAAGTATATACAACTACAGCAGCACTTCTACTGTTGGCATCACTTCCATTGTGATATATTTCCTTAGATATTTCTATCATGACAAATGAAAACCAGAATAAATTCATGATATGTCAGTATATTTTAATGATTAGACAAAGAAAGCAACCTAGAGATTTCAGCTGATATACTTCAAATTTAACCAAACTTAAATGTTCATAGAGATAAAAGGGGTGGAGGAGAAAATTTTCAGTTGATGAATTTTCTTTCAATAACTGAGGGATGGTGGGGTCATTTTTAAATTATCTCCAAAATCATTATAAGATATTAATGATAAATCACTATTCATGTGGGAAAAATTTGCATGGGCATATTTCTTCGGAGTACAACCAGCCAAAAATGAGGAAAAAATAAAAAGAGATGAGAATTTAATGTTGCGGCTTTGGCACTGCACAGAATTAAATTAGAATTTACCAGTAAACTCTGCCTGTTTCTCTTTGTTGATTGGTTTAAATTAGAATCAAGTTTGATGTCAAACCTAACCCAAACTGGGCGATAATGTAAACATACTTTAAGATATATTCACCAGTTATAATTGGTTCAACAAGACTAACTACAGAATGTTACCTGCTGTGTAGTAAGATCCCACTGCTCTCTACAGAAAGACCTGTGGGCTGGCGTAAAACATGGAACATGATGATCTTCAACAGGTGGGGGATCTCTGCTTACTCTCACTACTTTAAGATGGGTTGTGCTGTTTCCAACTAAAATAGTTAGGAAAAAATCTTACTCAGTAGTGTTAGCAAGAGTTAAAAATCAATGAATTCTTTCTATTATCAATTTAATAAAGTTTCTTCACAGTGACAAGAGAAAATGATTCACTGATAATTAACTGATTCATTTATTTTAAACTGTACATTTTCAAAGCAGAAATATTATCAAATTGGCCACACAATATTGCCTAAAATCAGTGCATGTGGGGAATATGGGAGGAAAAGGTATTTAAATAGTTTCTCCTGCAAATGCTGAAAAATGTAAAACTGTTCAAAAATAAGCTTAAAATTAGATACATTTTAGATAGTTTTTAGACAATTATAAAGATATAAAATGTGGTATTTATAGTCAACTCATAAGCTTCTATATATTGCTGTGAAGTACTTGAATGTTTATTATTTATGCAATATTCATTACTGAATTATGTTATGCATATGACAATACGGATCTTCCATTTATTATTGCATAATACTATTATATAATACATATAATTTATTTAAACTTTTGAATGACAAATTATATTCTGATGTATTGTGAAATGCATAAGAATTGCGCCTACAGGAGGTTTTTGGGGGGGCTCCTGACTATGGACGAATGCCAGGCAATTTTAGAATTGAAATGATAGCCTACCCTACCTCAGCATTGTCACCTGACCAGGCCGAATAGAAAATAAATAATAATAAAACTAGAGGTCAAGTTTTACTGACAGGTAATATATAACAAATCCGTATTTTTCATTTATACTGGAATTATCATGTAATTAAGTCTAAAAGCCTTACCTACAACAGTGCACATTTTCCTCCAATTGAGTTCCTGCAGAATTGTCTGCAATATACTGGGTAGGTTAACCTTGCAATTATCATTCGATAAAAAGCCACATTCCATTTCCAGAGTGACCTGTTATGTAGGAAACGAAATAATAATTAGAGCTAATTTAACTTATAGTTAAAGGTAACAAAAAACACAGATTTTCTTTAATTTTTCTCCACTCTCCTCCCGCTCAGATGTCAATTACAGATTATATTCAAATCTCCCTCCCTTGGTTCCTACAGTAAATAATATATAATAAATAAGTTTTGACACAACCCAGAAATACTTAGCTCATCCGAACATTGTAGCATTTATGTCTCAAATCAGTACATATCATCCAGAATGACTGTCTTCCGCGATTTAAGAAAAACAGAATAGAGTGACTGAACTAATTGAAGAGCACATACCATCTGTACATCATCTTTAAGTTTACTACTACTATCTGTTGTAATTACCAAGAATTCCGACAGTTTCTTCACCACTGGTTCAAAATGCACCGTTCTGGCCCACGAATCGAACACAAAGCACAGGTTGAAATAAAATGCATTCCTAGCATACTTCGGATTGTCAATGCTGATAGGAAAACCTGTTATCTTTTTCCCCAATACAGTTCTGAAATATTAAAATAATTCTGAATTACTTTACAAATATCTCATTCAATAATAATTCAATTTAAATTTATCTACACTCTCTGAGATTCTAAACTTACACTGTCAATATACTTCTTTGCAGCTGAGCTTTAGGAATTATATAAACGCTGACAGCGTCGAACGTTTCCTTAGACACATAATCGTTGGGGACCTAAAAAGAAGAACAAAAATTAACATTTCCTTTTAATGAAATTGTTTATCACCATTGATAAATCATAAATGTAACCTGGCAGGTAATTTTTGGTCCAGCGACAGGATGAAATTCGCATAAAAATATACATCTGATGGGTCCTTCGCGACCACAGCCCTCGTAATAGCGGGATTCCATATCAAAATGTTTGTAAAATGAGACTGAAAATTTAAGAGATCTCGGGTACTTCCATCTTTCACTCTTCAAAGAAGACGTAGGAACTGTAATTTTTTAAAACTAAACGTAGTTGCAGATCATTTTCTTAAGACATAAGAGTAGACTCCGTAACCGAACAAAATTTTCATCCTACAGCATCTAAATGTAATCAGCTGATCCTAGCATTCGATGACTAAATAATACGGGTACTTCAAACACAAACAACGCTTACAGCGCTATCTCTTTCGAATATCAGCGCCAATATGGAGAAAATCGAAGTTGGAGGAGGACAGAGAAGTAAAATAAGTTAATTAGTATGCAAACGGGAACATGAATGAGCATATGCAGTCATTGCAGCGTAAGTTTTGTTGACAATATATTTTAACGTTTCATTCAGAAGGAGGAAGATGAAACAGTTTGAAATGCATAGCGTAATCACTGAGAAATATCAATCCTAGTTTATTGTATTGAAAATGTGCCCTTCGATTAGGAAATACATTCCTTTGGTTACATTTGCGATGATTGTTTACGTGCTTTAGCATGATTGTTACATGAATGCGAATAATAGACTTGGTAATTTATATCGTCTGTTTATGCCCATATTGTATAAACTAAATAGTATTTTTCAACGTGAAATATTAGTTGGAAGTGTAGTTTTTCACCGTTCTCACTACTTCCCATCAGCTTATTTTGATTTCGCCAATGGATGTCGATTGTATTGAGTTTGTTTCACTTTTAATTCCTGGTAAATTTAAAAAAAAGCTGAATTTGGCTGCTATATGTATGTTCATTGTTAATAACCTACACTATGGAGGTCATGAAGGAACCTGATGTTCGTTCAGAGGAGAGAGAAGGCTGAAAGTTTTAAGAAGTTTTCAGTGTCACAGATGAAGTTTTCCAGAGCTTGTATCATCATAATAAATACATGGCAAGGGCTTTAATAGTGAAAGACTGACCATCCCTAAACACTGGGCAACATACCACAGCATTAGCTATTGAAATAAAGGTATGTGGTATTGTATTTAATTTATACAAGGGAAATGTCCTATTTACGAAAGTAGAAAACTCTTGAATAAAATAGCACATTTTTAGGTACTACATACATTCAAGAATACATAACCTTGTTATTTCAAAATTCCATTGCTAATAATTTTGTGTAAAATCATAACGTCTACTCTTAATTTTAGTAAATCTCAACTCAAATGTTGGAAATGTATGTAATTTATATCAATGTAGGTGATGCTACTCTTTTGTGCTTTATAGCTCATCAACTTGTGGTGAGCACATTCTAAAATTGCCATATCTTCAGGAAATTGTGAAATAATTGAATTATGATGGAAGATAAATCTTTCTATGTTAGAAATAAAATAATGAATTAAATAATTATTGTAGCACCTAGATATTACCTAATCTATATGGTATTCATAACTGGAAGAATTTCATTGGGCACCTAGGTCCTTTGTGTATTGCATTTTTATGGACAAGGCTGATATCAAAAATCATTGGGAAGCAATGCTATTGTCAGCCTCAGGCATGCCAGTGTCAGGCCTATAGAGGAGGTGATGAATACCCTGAACATACTGGCTGTAATAACAAGGTGGATTGTAATCCCTAACAGTCCCTTAGAAAGGAGACAATACATTGAAAAGTATGTCTTTTGCATGCTATAGGCAATTAATTTATTTTCATCCCCTTGGGTAGGTACTTTACAATATAAATATTCATGCCCTTTAAATGATTTTGACTATGGAAAATAAATTAAGATATGATTTGTGAATGCCACATAATTTTAAATGATGTAAATGTGTGGTAATATATTTGTTTTACCATGTATTATTTTAAATATTTGAAAATGCAGTAATTTTTTTGGCGAAAAAACCGCATATCAAGCAGTATAGTGTGTTAACCAGGAGCATCTTAAACAGGTTTTACTGTACCTGCTCCGTAATAAGGTTGTAATAACTCGGGATGGCGAGATAAACCCTACTAGAGGATAGCAAAATATAAATCCAAGATCTGTAAATTAAAAATCTAAACACTAACCTTTACAGGAGACCTTTCAGATTCCATGCTATGATCTATGATTCCAATATAATCCAATATAAATAGCACCACAAATTTATATTTGTGGTGCTATTTTTAGTATTGCATCAATTTTGCAGAATTTCAATGACAAAGAAGCAATTTGTGAATAGTAACTGAAATTTATAATCAAACTGTTATTTTTACTTTGTACCAAGGTAAATTTTTCATTTTTTGTAACAATTGTTTTAATTATAGTTTTCATAACTTGTGAAATAAAACTAATAATTATCTTCTACAGTGGGCTAAATTTAGAGTATTTAAAGTTAACCATAAATTGTGGATTTAATTCTGCCATATAAAATTTTCCTTTATTGAAGAATTCAATTTTTCATTATCATTGTAAATGTAATAATGCCAATAATTCATGTTAGTAAAATGTTCTGATTTTTTAAATTCAAAATTTAAGTCTCACTTGCATAGTAAAATTAAACAGCTTCCTTTCATTGAATTTCTTCAAGTATGAAAGAGAATTTAACTTTTCCAAACTAGTCTTTATTATTGTTCATTTCTCATGGATTTTATTTTTCATTGTTACCAACAGCAGGAGAGACATGAAGACTTCATGAAACTTCTTTCAAGTGATTTTATTGCATAATTTCTGTATATTTATTACAATGCTCAATAAATAAAATTGCATACAGGAAATACTTTGTAATTTCATTCAAAATCTGTCCCATCCCTAACTCTCAAAAGTCCCTGGTATTGGAAGAGCCGGACTAGCCGAACCCACCTCGAAGATTTTGTCATGTCATTTGTTTTCTCCTGTCGCAGCAACCACCTGGGCCAATATTGCCTCTGTACTTGGACTCTCATGGGGCAGTGCTGCTTTAATGGCTGCTTTCAGAATTATTTGGAATAATGCAGCCATTAATATAGCACTCAGCTGAGTGTGTAAGCACCTAGGCAGAAATTGAACTGAAAAATTAATGTAAAATTAAAATTTGATAAAAAGCAGAATAACAAAAGGTATTAATTTTTTTAACCAACTGAATGACCTTGGGGACTTGGAATAGTTTTTAAATTAGAGGAGAGATTAAAGGGTTAAGAGGTGGTAAAGAGTTAATGAGATTTTCCAAAGTTTCTAGAACCATTTAAAAGCTACTTGAAATATTTCCTAAATGATGTGATAGAACTTTTTTGAGAAAGATGATTAAACTTAAACTAATACAAAATGAAGTGAAACAAGCAGTGAGTGATTTATTTACCTGATGCAGAGACTTTGATTTTTAACGATCAGAAAAACAAAGAAATCAATGAAAAGTGAAGATATTCAGAAATTTTCGTGGCCCAAATTCAAGAAAACTGCAATTTAAGACAAATAAGAATTTAAAAATTACGAAGAGCCTGGAAATTTGAAATTAATTCCTAACTTAAGAGAAATTCAAGCATTATTATCCAGCTCATAATAAAATTCTTTGGACAAATTGACTGATTAGAAAGAGCCAGATAAAGAAATGAAGTGCTGTCATGATATGTAAGACTCTCAGAGATATGTAAGATTCTCAGAAATTATTTCCTCCCATAATTGGTTTGGCAAAAGTTACTAGGGAACCTATTTCACAACTGTGAATCAAAATTTCAAAATGAAAGTAAGAGAAAATCGTAATATGATTAAAAGAATATACATTAAAAAGGAGGAAAACTTGAAGTAATAATACAAATAACAAACCAATACACCAAAAATTTATTGTTCTTAAAAACAAACCAAATGTTTTGGAACTGCAGTGGTTTTTTCTAAGAAGTTACACCTTTGCTAAGAATGATAAAAATTAAAAAGATATTGTATGTAACAAAAGTAAAACTTGTTTATTATGTACCCTCTTTTTAAATCTAATGTCAAATGATGCTGTTATGGGCGAAATATAAGACTCAACAAATTGCTTTTACTTGACAATTCCACCTAATACCAACCAAGTATTAAATGTCTTCATTATTAGGGTGCCTCTTGTCACTTAAAGAACATCCTTCAATCAGCCCATGGATAAAGGATATTATATTTACAATCAAGTTCTATCACCTCCAATGCTTGCAAAGAAAAGTTCTTGAACATAAACATGAACAAAAGAATTCAACGTTTCAGAACTTTTAGAAAAAATTCAACATAAAGAATGCCATCAAAACATAAAGGAGGCATAGGAGGTTGTTAAGTAAATGAAAATGGATACAGCATGTAGAGTAAGCATGAGTGTATTCTTGAATTTATTAACCTCCAGTAAAGATTCACTAAACCACAGAGAATAATGTTATGGACCTTAGGGAAAGGGTTCAAATATATAGAAAAAAGTAAGAATTGTTTTCAAGAGCCAATACAGTATAGTCATCAGTGGAAGACTGAATAAGCACAATTATAACTTAGAGAAAAAGATATAAAATCACATCAGAGATAAAGGATAACTCACCTACAGTTGGTCAATTCTGTAATTATTAATAATTCAGATATATTCCATAAAATTATAAGTAGATGACAAATTATTATAATCTACCTTAGGTTGCTGAAACTAAGAACTGGGTAAGTGAATAGTACTGCTATAGTTACTGCTTGTGAGGATAATAACAAATTTTAATGATACTTCCAAAGACCTGATACTTCAGAAAGACTTGTTGGCAGCACATTCAACTTTAGTGAACTTGGTCCTGGGTTTAATTCTTGGTGGTAGCCCACGTTCAAAATGAAGCACTGAAGCTCAGCTGTCAAAGCCCTTTTAACAATACTACTACTACTTCCACTGACCTTTCAATTCAAAGTTCCTTAAACATGAAAATACTACTTACTACAATTTAGTGTGGATTTTCTAATACCGATATACATGTACTACGTAATAAGGTTGCATAATACAACAAACGAGTGTTAAAATTAATGTCTACCTCATGTTTACTACAAAAGACAAATGAAAACTTTCAAGAAATATGATGTTCAAAATATTGCAATGTAAAACTAAGTAAAAGTAAGTAATACAGAATATGCCTTCGAGATTTTTGTGCAGTCATGGTTACAGGAATATATTAGTCCCTTAACCTAAAATCCTTAATCTTACGGTAACTTTTTTACCATAATCGGTTTTCATCCCAATACTTCAGCAGTGCATTTAAATTTCCTCAACTGTGAATTTACAAACTTATTCTATCTGGAATGTCATATTTAACGCCTCCCGCCTATAAAGGTTTAGCGCTGCATTACCTCCCTGCGCACTCTTCGGTACTTCAACTTTACCGCAATATTTCAATTATTTGGCGAAAGACTTAAAACTGGAACAGGGTTGCTCAAGCGAGCGCGAGATGTCTCTCCGTACACCGCATCGGCCGCTCGATTTTGACATAAGTTTCTGAGGGAGCTATGGGAGCAAACATCTTGTTCGAATAATGATTAGGCGATTGTCGTCAATTTACAACAATTCCGTGCGCGGGAAGTTAGTTCCGCACCGAAGAAACGGCTATCGTAGAACCACGCATCTACCTCCCCCTGCTAAAATTTCAGGAGCCGCACTGCCGTTGTCGCGTTCGGATAAGCGAAGGATCTGGCACAACCAGTAAAGAAAAGAAAGTGAAATCAAAGAAAAGAAAGGAAAATTTGTTCCTTTCAGTATGTTTAGCGGGTCGTGCTGCCCGAGAGCCGACAGAATTTTGAACTTCTTAAGTTATTAAATTATAAATCTTAAATTATTTCCTGTTCGTCGGATATGCTGTTCGTCATGAAGTTTTCTTCGCGAAAAACACCGAACTCTCTAGTTAACTATTTGATTTACATACCTAATTCTATGAGGAATGTGGGTCCAGAAATAGCTATCCATTCTCGCTATAACCTCGCAACTTTTTGACGTCTCAAAATATCTCGTTCGAATAACGACTAAGCAAATGCCACTCACTTAATTTTCAGTTCAGGAAGTTGCAATAAAAAGCAAAATATTAGCCAAAGATACTATCAACATGTTAGTGAAAAAATTGTTTAAATTACGATACATGCACTGGCAGTGGACAATATTGTAAAACTCGGCTTACTTTGAAACTAAAACTTTGATACAGGAGAGAAACCGTTGTGGCCGTAAGAATGATAACTATACCAGATAGCCCAACAAAGTTACTCATACGTCCAAGTATCAACATCGTCAATTGTTATTCATTCATACTTTACAGCAAGCGGTCGCTATTACAGTGTATATCTTCTATAAGGATGGATTCCGTTGTATTCACGGCCAAGAGTGATGTAGGGGAAGAGCTAAAAATTAGTAAGAAAACTTGTAGAGCGGCTACTTTCATCAATGGACACTATAGGCTCCACAGAAGCTTATCAGAGACGGTCAATACCCTACCATGGGAGTCTCTTGAGACTAATAGAAATTATTTTAAGCATGAGTTGTTTGATAGATTTTTTAGCAGTGATTTACACTATAGTATACGCAACACCGTGATTCCCACAATAAATCTTCGAGGCCAGACGTCAAAAAGTTGCGAGGTTATAGCGAGAATGGATAGCTATTTCTGGACCCACATTCCTCATAGAATTAGGTATGTAAATCAAATAGTTAACTAGAGAGTTCGGTGTTTTTCGCGAAGAAAACTTCATGACGAACAGCATATCCGACGAACAGGAAATAATTTAAGATTTATAATTTAATAACTTAAGAAGTTCAAAATTCTGTCGGCTCTCGGGCAGCACGACCCGCTAAACATACTGAAAGGAACAAATTTTCCTTTCTTTTCTTTGATTTCACTTTCTTTTCTTTACTGGTTGTGCCAGATCCTTCGCTTATCCGAACGCGACAACGGCAGTGCGGCTCCTGAAATTTTAGCAGGGGGAGGTAGATGCGTGGTTCTACGATAGCCGTTTCTTCGGTGCGGAACTAACTTCCCGCGCACGGAATTGTTGTAAATTGACGACAATCGCCTAATCATTATTCGAACAAGATGTTTGCTCCCATAGCTCCCTCAGAAACTTATGTCAAAATCGAGCGGCCGATGCGGTGTACGGAGAGACATCTCGCGCTCGCTTGAGCAACCCTGTTCCAGTTTTAAGTCTTTCGCCAAATAATTGAAATATTGCGGTAAAGTTGAAGTACCGAAGAGTGCGCAGGGAGGTAATGCAGCGCTAAACCTTTATAGGCGGGAGGCGTTAAATATGACATTCCAGATAGAATAAGTTTGTAAATTCACAGTTGAGGAAATTTAAATGCACTGCTGAAGTATTGGGATGAAAACCGATTATGGTAAAAAAGTTACCGTAAGATTAAGGATTTTAGGTTAAGGGACTAATATATTCCTGTAACCATGACTGCACAAAAATCTCGAAGGCATATTCTGTATTACTTACTTTTAAATTGTAATTTTTTGGAACAACATCGGCATACTTATAATAATATTGGGAAATAATTGCGCTTGGTGCAATCTGTACTAAATGTGTCTGGTATGATCGTGCTACCGTTATTTATCCAGTCTTTTGTGGAATAATCAATAATAATTAAATTATAATTAATAATAGTGAATAATTCTTAATTTAGAATATAATTTAATCGGCTGCAGATTTCCAATTTTTCTGTCTTCTTCTCTTCCTTTTCCTTTTCTCTATCTTCCTTTTTTTCTCTTTGCCGGGAAGCAGCCGAATTATATGTACTCTGCATGAATAAGAATAGACGGTTCCAAAAAGGTGTAAGGCCTTATCATATCACAGCTTATCAACCGTGGGCTCAGCGTAGTTAACTGAAGAATTATATGGAACCTTTCACACTAGCAACCGTACGGTTTTTGATTGCAATTCTCTGAACGACGTTTAAATCGAGGACTTTAATTTAATATTTATTCGATATATTATTATAAACTCCGAAGCCTCGATAAAAAGCATTAACTTTGTATTCAACACAAACGAGGTTCCTAGAACGAGGTTCCTAGCTCACTGAATATATAACAAAGATCGATTTCATAACTTTCCGAAAAGTTACCGATAGTTCACTCTATTTAATAAAGGTGGATAGTTTTTAATGAGAAGATCAATTGCGCTTACCTGACATATTTTTAAAATAAATACAACGCCTATCTTGCCTTCCCGGAGTAGGATGCATATCCCCACATGGTGCCTCATGCTTACATGCGAAAAATAGAGTTTTCGCGCGACCTCAGCTGAGGAACAGTGTAGCAATGTATGTCGCGAATCACCAAGCCATAAAAAATTACCAAATTAATTATAATGCATTCTTCAGCAAGGTTTTGCGTGTACATAGATATTAAGAAAATATGGAATCTGTCTTAAAATTATATTCATACGCCCATGAGACTGCATTTACGTCAGTGAAGTATATAAAAATCAATGAAATAGTAAGTTCTCTATTCTGCACCTATTTTAATTTTCAGATAAATAGAAGGATTTTATTTGAAATTATGAAACAGTAAATTCCATGAATTCCACACTACTTCATACAATATCGAACTCTTTAGCCACGTTTTCAATTCTCTCTATGACCACGATGAATGGTAGCTCTAGCTGAATGATAAACAACTAACATCTTCTTGCAGAGGAAATCTTTGCTCTCCTTTCACACTAGCCTATGCATCTATTTTCCCGATCCTTTGTTATATTCCCTTGTCCCTTATTTTTCGTTATCACTTGTCTTAAATGTTGGAATTTTCTTTCTCTCATTGTCTTAAATTCATTATTTTGTAAGAATTATATCATTCTGCAGTAAATGGTCTTTACAGTTAAATAAGTATAATTTCTTTCCATGCATTTTAATTCATCCCACTGAATGTCACCGATCACACCTTTCAAAAACTAAACCAATGCTGCCTCTTCTTTCCCCACAGATAAATATTTTTAAAAAAATACCATTTGGGCATATGATATGACAGGAGATTCCTGAGGTATCAAAACACGATTATGGGGGCGCCCTTCGGTGAGTAGAAACTGATACCAATGACATGAATTAAAATATTTCCATGTTATTGAGCATCCCTGCCTCTTCTCTACTCGTTCATGCACTAATTTTCGAAGCATTTTAAAAAAAGCTGCGATAAATCAGCTTCAGAAGTATTTTGCAATTGTATTTCGTATTTCAGAATGGGAAAATGCTAACAATTTGTATTGTGATGCAAAATACTAGATACGTTGTGATCATGTATTTGTATGCAAAATAAAAATGTAATTCAAGTGGGTATTTTAGAATACTGCCAGAGGCGCACCCAAATATTTTTTAGGGGGACCATCTGCCCGACCTTTTGCATAAAAGTGTAATTAAAATGTTATTTTTATAGTATTTTCAATTTTATGGCACCTTTAAAACTCCGTTGCAAGGAAATATGTGGTCCAAATTCAATATCTCTTGACGACGCATATACCGAGGTGAGTTGTCTTGCGAGGAGGCTCCTTTCGAGAGATTTGATACTCGACGTATTTGAAAGTGACACATGTACTCTTGAGAATAGCTTCGAGGGATCGTAATGCGAGATAGAGACCACAGGAAGACCTCTGGCAAAACCGCATCTCCCAACCGACGTCCGATTATTTACCAATCAAAAAAAGGGCTGCCTCGATCGCTCTCGATGTTCTCACTTCAGTCCGAAAGAATCAGCGATGGATAGCGTTCTAGTGCCGCTACTGCTTCGCGCTCTGGAGAAATGTTTGGGCGAAGAAGGGGTTAGTCTTTGCGGGGATCCGGATGTTAACAGGGCGACTCCGGGTGTCCAAGGTTTCCTGTCTGTGGTACAGCGTGTAAAAGTGCGTTATCGCGTGGGTGATAAAGAAGGTCAGAAGATTTTGGTGTTGAAGCGCTTTCCACTGTCAGAAATGCTGGTCGAATTCTCTCGCCGCAGTGGTATCTTCGTCCGCGAAGGCCTCTTCTTCGACGCAGTCGTACCACTGATGAAGAAGTCAGTGCCCCAGCTCCCTCTTCCCGAATGCTACTTGGCATCCTATGCGGGATCATCCGATGCCATATTTATGGAAGACTTGACTGAGGGTGGATTTCGGACGCCAGAAGCCAAATTTCTGACTGAAGGAATGGATTGGAACCACTGCCGTATTACTATGGAGAAATTAGGGGTTTTACATGGTGCGGCTATCGCTGCAGAGAAAGCTCTACGCCAGGCATCTGGAACTGGATGGGCTCAAGCATTTCCCGTCTTCTCTCAAGAAGTTTGTTACTATGAAACGGTGCCTGGAGTACCTCCAAGTCCACTTACTGGGGTTTTTCAAAATGCTATTCGCACCATTATTGAACTTTCAAAGGAAATACAGGACCTACCAGAGGAGATCTTGGTTGCAGACAAGCTGGAAGTTGCCCTTGCAGGATTATGGCCAATGCTTTGCAAATTGGTATGTCCAGATCCAGAAGGATGTAACATACTTAATCATGGTGACTGCTGGATGAACAATATTATGTTCTCCTATGATGAGAAAGGACAGCCACTTGATGCCAAATTTATTGACTTCCAAGTTAGTAGATATTGTCATCCAAGTATTGATATACTTTACTTCTTGCATCTGAGCACAACCAAGTCCTTGCGAGATTCTCACTTGGAAGAGCTCCTTCAGGTGTATCATCACTCTTTGATCAAAACCTTAGGGTCAGCAGCAGAGGAGCCAATTAGTCTTGATCAACTGTGCACTGATATAAAAGGAGATTATGGAAAATTTGGAGTGATAATTGGGGCCATCATGATACCATTCTTCATGTTAGGAAAAGACTTCATGGGAGAGGCACCTTCAGCAGAATCTGTGGATGAACTTCTGAAGACTGGAAATGCTGAATCTATCCGAGAGCGCTTTCATAGTGACAAATTGTTCAGATCCCGCATGGAAGAAGTTATGCTTGAGTTATTTCAAATGCTCTTTCCCAAAGATAAGTAGTGATATTCTGACATTTGAAATAGCTTTCACAGAAAAATATTAGCATTACCTCTGTTTTAAAAAGGGTTTGTGACAGTTTGTATATTTACCTAAAATAGTGTTTTATCAAGATATAAGATTTTCAAATACTTCATTCTTTTAATTCAGAAATTTTCTTCTCAAGTTTTTGTCACCATTGCTTATTATCTGATTCAATCAATTGATAGAATGATGAGTGAATAGATCAATTTCTAATACTAAAAAAATGTTTATGGCAATAAATGGTGGAATGGGTTATTGTGTCTTTATTTCCAATTCTAAGTTGGCTCTATTCTTTAATTAGATTAATAACTGCTTTGCATCTCCTTATGGTCTCAGATTGAGTAGGTTGATAATGCAAGTTAAAATGCTTTAGTTGCACTTTGATTGGTCAGCATACAATGGACTGTTATATATAATGACTGCAATCAACTGCTATATAGTCAATGAAAATCTAATTTGATCAGTTAATAAGGCTCTCCTTCCTAAAGTTACTCATGGATAAGGTATATAAATGTGAATAATGTAAGTGAAATTAAAAAGTACAGAACTGACTGCGTAGCATTGATAATTGAACTTGCTGAATAAGCAGCACTTTTTATCAGTTAAAGAAAGCTTTTCAGAGAGCTTAAAAAGCAAAATTACTACTAATTATTAGAAGTCAATCATTTGGCATATAGTAACATAATCTATTTGATGAAATTTCTTAACAAAGTAGTCACAGAAACAGAGGAACAAGCTCACAGAAACTTATATCCTTCAGTTTCTTCCTGTAGCAAAAGAAGGCAATTACTGATGGCCCTCACCTAAATATGAAAAGCAATTACTTCAACCAGATTTTTTTGTAAAGAGATTTATCAAATTATTAACTCTAAAATCAAAATGAAAGATTTCTGAGAAGGAATGAATGGGAAGGAATCAATATAAATAAAACACCAAACATTAATGCACAATCCTTTCAGACTTTATTTTGCAATGAAAATGGCATATTTATGCAATTGGTAGACAAGATTATAATAGGGAAGCTGATGATGATGTAATCAGTTCAGAGCACAATTTGAGTGTAAAAGATGGTTATTACATATTTTAGCAATAAGTTATTCATAAAAAAGTGAAAAAAGGATCAATACCATTTCAAAATTATATTTCAAGATATTGTCAAAAATTTTGACAGCATAAGAGTTAAAAAACTATCAGTCAAAAACATTTTGATTGGCACTCAATTACCACAAACACAGTGATGACAAACAAATGAAAAGATAAAGATTCTTTACAAATATTACCAAAAAAGATTAGAGATGAGCCAATATCTACACATTATTGACCTTTCTATCACTAAGTGTGGATATTTTCAGAGTATAATGATCACTTTGAATACATAGGCAAGTCATTAAATAAAATCAATGTTACGTAACTCACAAGGCAACAGGCAATGGAAGAAAACATTAGGCCATTCACTGCAAGAGATATGATGTCATAGTAATTCTGAATAACTGAAAATGAAATTGAAATCTTTTTTCTCTAGTACTTATAACTGAGATGCAATGATGCAAACAGCAAAACTTAACTGGTATAGAAATTGGTCCATCTCTAATGAGTGATAATGAAATGGTTCACAGAAACTGATGTTGGTATTTTGTAAAGAAACATGAGGATTCTTCAGATGTCACTGAATTAACAAATATATATTACTGGTTAATGATTAAATAATCATTTTCATTGACAATAGAACAATAAATCCACAGATATTAATCACAAAATTGTTTCCAAAACTCTGAACATTATTTGACCTGAAACTCTCAAAAGGTTCTGAAAATGTTTGAGAATGTTCATCAAAGATTGATTTTTCATACATGGTGGAAATTGTTTTATAAACACAATTCATTGTGAAAAATTTCTTCCAAATCAAGAAGCCTAATATCACAAACACCCAGGACAAGTATGAGGTAAATATTATGGCCGTAAATCCATTGCAATTACTGCATAAGGTCAAGGAAAGCTCACTCAGCCTACTGGTCCTATGTGACCAAATGCAGAATTTGGACAGCATATTCAAGACAAGACTTCCAGTCACGATGCCTTTTCTACATTTCATCATTAAGAAATCATAAATCTTGGTAAGCAGTCTACTTGCTGGGTAGTGCCCAGTTCTCCATTGAATTTTTAACATAGCTATTGTGTTTTCTTTCCTTACAAGACTTGTCAATGAAAATTTCCATTTTCACTAATATATTTCCCTAAATGACCTTATTATTATTTATATCAACAGCAAGTTGCATACTTTTTGTTAACTTAAATAAATGTCACAAAAGTTCCACATCAGAAGAATTATCTGTCTGAAACATGTTACATGATCATGAGAATTATTCCATTTGTTTAAATCAATTTTTGAGAGGTTAATGTAGACATTCAGCCATTTATGCCACATATGGAGCTTATTATTTCACATTCATATTTACAAAACACTCTTTGAGCTAGTATCAGATTTCTACCTCTTATTAACTAAGCAGGTTCAGATATGCATCAACCATGTTCAACAACATCTGACTATAATACAATGATTTTATACATTTTGTCCAAAATACAAAATAAGTATTCTTTTGCGAAAAGTATGTCCATTTGAAGGGATAAAATGTCAGACACAAAACTATCCCTTCCAAATGCTCCCAAAAACATCTTGCACATGTAGAAGATATTCACCATGGGAAATATGAAATCCACTCACTTAAAGGTACGATGATGATATGGATGTAAGTATGCCAAACCATTGTTGGCACTGGGCAATGTGAAAAATGTCAAATGTCAAAATTTGTCCCTTCTTTTCAAACCTTGAACAGGCATCAAGCTTTTGAAATCAAAGAATGTGCTCCTATCATCATAAAAGCACCAAGTCATTCACTCACACACCCACATTCACTCTTCCTAATAAAAACAACAGTTCTCCATTTGGCTGACTTCACCATCTCCCGACTTCCGTTTAGTAAAAATGGTTTTGGGAGTTGCAATTGATCATGAGATACATAAGAGAATAAAGTTTTGGCGAGACATAGTCAGAGTACTTATTGCAGTTTGGGCAGTCTTGGCTCAAGTGATATGCACCACTGGCAAAGATTTGATAGGGGAAAAGCACCCTGGAAGTTGGAGGCAGATGGAAGAAAATATGTATAATCACTGCTTCCAAACAGTCTTACAAGCAAAGAAGAGTTTCAAGTTCTTGCTCAGCGGTCCAAGGGTTGAAGAAAGGATGCACTCTTATTCGGGGAGGCTTCTTGGCTCTCGTTACAAGGTACCCTTTGACTGGATGACCATGATGTCTGATGATTTGGTCGTGAATATGCTGGAGCTTCATCTAAGAATTTAAATGCCAAAGACAAGACATTACCATCTGGAAAGTTAGCAAAGGATTCAACAATAATATTAATAATATTTATTTGAGCATCTCACAGAAAATGGTGTTTTGTAATTTAAAAATAATTGAGATAGTTTTTTCAGACAGTGGCTAAAATATTTAAATATATTAATATCAGACTATTAGTACATCTACAAATTAATTACATTCCAGAGTGTGTTTTTAGGAGCAATATTTATTAATTTAAAAAGGTGCAAGAGTGCAATAGATGAAAACTGATTCAAATAATATTTACAGAAAGTGACAAATAGTTGAATAATCATTCACTCTTAAATAAAGACAATACTCAGGAAGAGGCTAGCTTGGAAAAATACAAGACAGAAGTAAATGAGAGAAAAGATCCATAAGATATTGAAAACTAGAGAAAATACATTATTTCTCATCATTATGGTAGTAATAATCTAACATTACTTCTATCATAACTAATCAAAGATTACTTCTAATTATTTTTATTCTGACACTAATAATAATAGAACAGCATGCATAGATAATTTTTTATATGAGTCAATGATCATCAATGATAAGTCATGGGCTATGATGAAATTAACTATGAAATTAGAGTTACATAACACTTTCAATTGGAGGGAATTCTAAAGGACTCTATGAATCACCTCAGTCATCAAGGATTCCATAAATTAGACAATCCTCATTTCACATTGATCAATCAATAATTACTTTTACTTAGATTGTTTACACTAGCAAAAGCAAAATATCTACAGACATAGTTGAAAATGTATGTGATAACAGATTAAAAATTCAGAATCTAGGGAAAAGAATTTCAAAAGATGGTTACATGTATTATGCTATCAATGCTACCTATGTATTGACACATACAAGTTTCTGAGATCTGTTAATTTAGGAAACTTTGGGAAAAATGGTAGTCTAGTTTAAAATTTAGGGGTAAGCCACCTTCAAGACTGTGAGACATCTACTGGACAAACCTGTTATAAATCAAGATTGGAACAAAAAATTTGTAAATTGAAATAAAGAAGATATAATTTTTAAAATATTTGCAAGATTATCATATTGATGCTGTTGTACCACTGCTATGAAGGTGATAATGTGTAAAGCTTTCAGGTTTTTATCCCATTATATCTTCATGAAAAACATGTCAAAGTAAGGAAGAAATTACCTCTAATAGGTCCACAAAGGGGCATTGATGGATGGAGAGGTGAACTGCTTCCATGTTGGGGCATCCTCCCTCCTCCACTGGTACGTAGAGAGCCTTGAGAACTACCAACAGGCCGGCCATACGCAGAATCTGTACCATAAGGAGATGGAGGCTGACCCATAGATCTTTGATGACTATGAGGTCTGGAGTGCTGCCACCTGGAGTTATCTTCCTGATGAGAGCAGCATAATGGTGATCCCTATAAAAAATAATTCTTTCATCATTTTAGGACTCCCTTGTGGTTTACATTTACGAGTAATTTGCAAAGGTTCATCATTTTTCCAAAAATATATGTCGGTGATGTTAAAGTGATGATGTGATGTGATGACAATTCCAACGTAAGGCTCACTTCAGGGGTGCCTAATTTCACTCTCTGTAATATGCCAATTTTTATTTGTATTTTTTTGAGGTGAAATAAATTATAAGGATTTTTATAAATATTATATATATATATATATATATATATATATATAGATCTAATTGGTCCCCTATAACATATATTAAAAAACTAATAAAATGCTTATAGTGCAAAAAATGACTTTTTCTTTCTTACATCATGATACATTTCGTAAAATAAAGAAAAGGAACACTAAACTGAAGAAGCTACAGTAATGAAAAAATAACTAACCTCCATTCCTGGATCTCCAGGTCTTGAGGCCATCACAATCATTGGAGCAAACTCCACATCTGCATAAAAGGCAGACACAGAATCTTCATTAAGAGGACCACCAACACCTTCCCCTTCACTGCAGGAACAGGATCCAGGACCTGTTGTCTCTCCTCCACAGCAAGATGAGGAGGAAGAGGGAGAAGAATGCCCCAGGCCATCTTCTCGACAATGAGGATGTCCCCGGTGATCTGTTCTGTCAGAAGGTGCTCGGTAGTGATGGTCAGTTGGGCTAGCGCAATCACTGCGAGGGGAAGATGATCGGCCACCAGTGCTGAAGCCTGGAGGAAATCTTGGGATAGGTGGTGGGTGGCGGGATGGCGTTTCTCTTCTGCCTCCATTACGACGTGACCTAGACCCCCTGTTTGCCTGGACATTAGATCCTCGCGCTGGTGGAGGTGGAGCACGATTCCCATTGGAAGAATCTGCAGTGGAAGGTCTACCACCAACTCCTGACACACTATTGACTCCTGATCCAGATATGGCTGATGGATCAGATGACTGCATCTGAAATAAGATTTAGAAAGTTAAAACCTGTTTGAAATTATCGCAGAAACAGCAAAAATCTTTTTCTTAATAAGGAAGGAGGATATTTAAAGATAAAAATAGATAAATAATTGAAAAGACAAAAAGTGCCATCCTTCAAATTCTTTAAAGATCAAGGGTTACTCCCAAGTTGGGTGGCATTCACAAGAATAGTGAGTAGTCTCCTAGCTTCAAAGGAATCATCATTATGAATTAAGAGAATTTTTACCTCTTTGTATGATAAAGGAAAATTGATAACAGATCAGTAACAATATATTATGCAGGGGATTGGTAAATGGATGCAGTTTTGAAGCATAAGGGTTTCATTTTTTTAAGACACAATATAGTCAAACAGTTGAAGCAAATATCTTGGTGTAGAGTCCTCTATGTAATTATAAATCAAGTTTTGTTCTAAGAAATCCAATATATTTTCTGAATAAATCAAAGATGCATTAACTTCTCAAACTTGAAACACTCCACAAAATATTAGACAAGAAGTGTTCATCAGCATCACCTAAGTGACATTTAGATGCAGAAGCTGATCATTATGCTTTCCAAAAAGTAGGAAAGAAACTTGTAAAACAGGTGTAACAAAATTTTGCAAACAAATTCAAGACAGAAACACCAAAAGAAAGTACATACCCGACTAGCAGGATGACTTGAGGGATGAACTTGGTTCCCCCCAGACATTCCACAGTTAGTGCTACCAGAAGGAGGTGGATGATCAGGAGGAGGGGGCAGGAACTCTGACCAATTAGGGAGTGAGGCACCACCTGAGGGTGGAACCCATCTCCCTGCCATTCCACGTAGATACCACTCCTCAGATGATGGACAACCCCTTTGCTGCCTTCGATGGTCATCTATAAAATTTATCCATCATTAAGATAACATGCCCATTGAAGGAAGAATAAAAGAATAATGAGAGAATAAATTCAATATCAAGCAAAGGGCATAAAATCTATAACAACTTCTAAAACAAAAGTCAAACACAATGAAAAACATCCAAATATTAAATCAGAATTGGATGATCACTTAAAAGTAAAAATTTATATAATGCATCTTAAAAATTCAAATAATAGTAATAAATATGAACAAATCATAAAATATCCAGTAAAATACTTTTATAAACATTTGAACATTCTACATACCAACACAGACAGGTCCAGAAGCTCCACATGAAGGGCTACCAGCACGTCCTCCTTGATGACTGTGCTGCTCATTGTTAGCATCAGAACAAGATTGGCTTGTTTTTGAATATGAATCACTTGAGCCAGAGTGATGGGTGTCAGCACGTCCCATTTCAGGATATGGCATAGCATTCTCCTAGTGAAATGGAAGAAGAAAATAATCAATTAAATTTATTAAAAAATTGAAATTCTCATTGAAAATACCAGAAATGATTACTTATTATTTATACACATCCCAGATTAAAATTAAGACAGAGAAGTAATTGTAGTTCCTCTGTGTTATTGAAATACATATTTTGATCATAATATAAAAAACACAAAGGTGTATTTTAATAAGTGGTAATTTCTTCTGATTAATTCATAAAATTTAAGTATATGATATGAAAATTTCAAACAACTATAAGAGTGAAAAATATTAAGTATAACCATAAGGGTTCTGGAGGAATATCTTGAGGTTGAAAACATCTTAAAATAAAAGTTGTTTCTTATGATGAAAGAAGTATCAAAATATTAGAGTAAAACATTATATAGTATAGCTATAGTATAGCATGGGTATACGATAATCAGCTTTAAGATGATAAAAGTAATTTTACAAATTATTTAGAAAGAGTAAAGACAGAGAGGGATCTTGGAAAAATTATACTGAACTATAATCAAGTCAAATATTTATTGATCCCACTCATCATAATGAATGTGGCCAATAGTCATGAAAACTTCTGTGTATAGTAAAACAATCCTAAACAAGAAAAACAGCAATTATATTAATATCATCAATCAACAGCAAATTAATCTTGTGTTCTGATTGATTGGATAGTCCTTTCTTCCCTTTTGGTTACAGACAGAAAGATATGGTTCTCAGAGGCATTTAAACCTCTAAATGATGAAATATGAAAAACTAAAAAAGTAGTCTGTACCTGACACCCAACATTTCCTCGATCACCACAATGAGACATAGACCCAAGAAGGGTGGTGGTAGCATATGGAGCTGGCGGCTCTGAATGTCCACCAACTCCAGGCTCTCTTCTACCATAAAATGTAGTCAGATTTCGAGTATCAACTTCGGCATAATCAGTGGTAGCAGTGCCTGATGAGCCAGGATCATTACATGGCCTACAGTCCAAAAGTCCAGTCTCTGCTGTCACTGGAAGCCCTAAGGCACCTGGTGGCCCTTCTTTCTCCTCTACACCTAGGTAATCACTCTCTCCTGGCATGGGAGCTCCTCCTCCTCCACCAGAACCACAATCTGCCAGTCTCCAACCTCTATCTATCCAAAGAGTTTCCTTCCCATGCATCAAATTTAACTGAGCTATATCATTTGCATTTACCACAGGAACTGTAAGGGAAATGAATAAGAATTATTATTAAAAGTGATATCAAAAATCAAAATTACCAGCCCTTAATTAAGTGTTGCATAAACATCTATAGGAGCTAAAAATATCTAAAAAATATTATGAACAATATATGTCATCAAGAATTTAAAGATATCAATATATGTTCAAACAAATTCCATTCTCTAACATATATGGATTCTTCAATAGAATCCTAGCTTGCTGATCTGAAATTTTTGTTCTGAAAAATCCATTGGATACTTTCTGTATCAAGTCATTTGATAAATAAAATTATTATGATTCACAGTAGCTAAATTACATTCACTAAATTTAAGAATTTCAAACAGTAAATGAAAAATTGAGAAGCATAAATTACCACTTAAATGACCAAGCTCCTTTTTCAGTGCTTGTCTTCTTTTCAGGTAAACAGTGGTAACGAGAACTGCCAAACTTCCAGCCACTCCAGCACATACAAGGACAAGAAACCAAGTTTCTCGTATGACACCGGATTGTTCCCCCCCTGCGTCCTCTCCCACTCCCTCAGCTGTGCCGCTTTCATCACCTGGTGTAGAAACAGCCATCCTTGGGTCTACTAGGAGGGATACAGGGGGGGAATATGGTCCAGCACCGACTCGATTAAAAGGCATTACACGAGTCGTATACCACTGTCCAGCAGTGAGGTTGTGAAGCAAAACAGAAGTTGTTGAAGCATTGAAGGACATCGCAGCAAGAACCCTACTGCCATTCCCACGGACTTGAATCTGTAAAATTAACACATTATCCCTTCATTTACAAGTACATGACTTAATGTATACATAATATATGAGAAATCAGCTTATATAATTTCAAGATAAAATGGACAAAACAAGGACATACTGAATCCAAAATGAGATAAGTATTTTAATATTTTCAAAAATAGTAGTATCATAGTAGTTCCTCATCATATTTCATGAAAAACTTAGTTTACTATAGTGATAGAGAAAATGAAAATAAGAAATGTCAAGAATCTTACAAAAGAAGATAATTTGGAAAATCAAAATAAAACCCGTTAACTTTTCTGAAGATTATTTTACACTTCAACAAGAATGACCTGTTAAGGAGGAAAAGGAGCAATAGCCCCAAAGTCTAGTCTTGAAAGAACACAATTGTTCAGGATGAAGATATTGAGCAATTTCCATGCTATACTTCCAGTTAATAGGAAATGCTGATTATGGTTCCAAAATTTAATGGACTAAATTCATTTTTACCAAAACATTACTGCGTTTGAGTACCAAACTAAGTAAGTTGGTCTGATCTATTATGCAGGAGTATTATATGTTAAATATACAATATATTTAATGATTAGTATAGAAGGTGAGGGATCCAATTAATTCTAACTTCATAGCAAATAAGGAGATCACATAAAACTATTAAAAGTAATCAAAAGTATAAGATTTACCTTGTATCCAACCAAAACCCCATTATGATGTTGAGGAGGAGGTGGAGACCATTTCACAAAGGCAGCAGTTGAGTTCAGCATCCCTACTTGGACATTTTCAGGAGGAGCAGAGGGAACTGAAAACAAAAAGAATTCAATTAAAATAAAATCAAAAGCTTAAGCAATAATTTCATACTTCAAAATAAATCTCAGCATGCAAACCATGTTTTCAAAAGAAAATGTAAGTGAAAACCCACCATCTTCCAGAGTCCGTACTGTCCTAGCATTAGACGGTCTTCCCTCAACAGATTTATAGAATGGCACCAAGAAAAATTCATACTTGGCATATTTTCTGAGGTTAGCCACCATATAGCTTGTTGCACCAGCATTGAGTACGGTGACAATATGGAACTTCTGTGATCCACTAGAAATATCTCTGTATCTGACATATAAGCCCTCCACAAACTTGCTCGCAGTTAAAATCTGTGGATAAAATTATTAATCAATAAGTTTATGATACAAGAAATGGGTTATCAAAATATTTGCAAGGATTTAATTAATTTTTGACAATGATTTTTCAGGTTTCCTCAGTTGCTTGCACCATTTGTCAAGCTTTCACAGGACTCAAATAGTTATTTGAGTGATTCAATGCTATTAAGATGATTCTAATAAAATGTAAACAAAACTATTCCAAAACAAACATCAGAACCTCTACAAGATATTAATTTTCAGATTTCTATTTCTAATTTTAGATTGAAAACTTTTCCACTGCAAAATATTAATACCCAGACTGTGGGAGTTACATTAACTAAAGTAAAGAAGTAAATGAAATCAGGTCAATGACACAAAGTAGTGAGATTTTCCCACATTCATTTCAGATTTTTTGTTCTGAAGAAAAATGCTTTTCAACTTATTCAAAATTTTTATCAATAAACTTCTAAAGGTCAAATTTTTCAATGAATCTTACCTCCCAGGTGAGCCTCACTGATGTAGAACTTATTGGTTGTACACTTCTTAATTCTACCACTTTGGTGGAGAGTTGCTTCCTGGCCTCATCTAAATCAGGTCCAACAACACTCACTGGTTCAGACACAGTGGGAATCACACCACCTTCAGCAGCAAGAGTATAGGTCATGGCTGAAGGATTACTGGGAGGGGAGAGGCCATGGGAGTTCTCTGCACGAACCACAAACATATGAGCTGTGCCTGGGCGGAGGTCTATGACAACAGCTGATGTTGTTGGCACACGACGTGCTGCAACCACCCATCCAGCACTACGTTGGTCTATGCTAAATCGTTCAACTGTGTATCCTATAATAGGTGCAGCTGGAGGACTATTGACTGGATCCCAGACCACAGTAAGTGAACTGGTAGTGGCATTCACCAACTTGGGGCGAGATGGTCGAGATGGTACTGCTGTTGGGTCAGGCACAAATTGTGGTTGTCGACCGGAAGAACCATCGACATTCAATGAGGCTGACCATGATGTTTCACCATATTCAGATGATGCTGTGCAAGTATACAGACCAGCATCTGAGGAACGTATATCTGAAAGAAAATTTTTCACAAATTAGATAAATAGATTTTCCAGTGTTCATCTATTAACAATAAATAACCAGTTATTAAATAGCAAATTGATATTTTATTTACAGCCATCTCTTCTCTCACTTAACCCAAGTTAAGTCAATAAGGATATATCATTAACAATTTACTACTTAAGATGATTTTCAATGTAAAAAAATTCAAGGTATTAATTAATGACCAATTGCTTTAAACTCAGTTCAGTTTTTCTATTTATAAATATGATTTGTTCTTTGGTAATATATTTTTCTGAGACAATATCATGTTAAAGAAGTTAATTACCTTGATAATCCTCTATAAATCCTTTAATTGTATATTCTACTAGTTTTCTGAAGACTACCATAAAATATTTATCCCAAATAAATATCCTTTAATAGATTGTCTAATAATTTTGAACTTGACTAGAATTTTAAAATTAAAATGATATGTATATATAAACATTGCCATGTGGCAACTAAGAACTTTCCTAAATGATTAAGTATTATCAAGTAATTGGTGGCACCACAAAAAGTTTAACAGTAAAGATTTCATTGGATCAGTATCCAGGTTATCTTGATAGACTCATATTCTGATGTTTTGGTGAATGGCTATCAAAACCTTGAAAATTGAAGGTGATGGCAGAGCTAAACATTCAAATGTCAGTCTACCATCCAAATATCACTTGTGATGACACAAGGGAATCTGCTATAGGAGAAGACCAAATATGAAAACTAACCTTTAACAAGCAGAGTTCCACCATTAAGGATGGTAATGCGACCACCATTGCCATCAGCTGGAACAGGAGATCCATCTTTAGTCCAACGTATTGCTGGTGGATCATTATCATCCCCAGAACCATCTCCTTCAACCCGAGCTTCCTCTGCAGCACAAGCTAGAGAAGCATCTGAGCCAGGAGGTAGAGTTTGGTCAGTGGGTCCAATGGCTATGAGGGGAGGTGGATGGGTTCTAGAGCCAACTGGACCTTCAACTCCTCCTCCAACTTCCAGGAAAGCCTTAGCCATGACTGATCCAGCAACACTCAAGGCAGAGCAGACATAAAATCCAGCATCATCTCTGTCCACATTCTAAAAGAAAATAAGTAGTCTCATTGTACCTAATTGTGCAAATTTCCAGTAAGTTCATCAGGGGAATAAAAGTATAAAAAGGATCCATTATGAGCTATTTTCATTACTAATAGAACTATTTACATAAATTTTTGGGGGACAAAATTTATGAAAATTTTCTTGGTATTCCTTGTTTGTAATCTAGCAATTCCATTAATAAAATTAAAATTTTTATTATAAATCCATTATGAAGGTTTTTAAACTGAGATAATGTTAACTGCTATTCATATCAATAAGAGAAATCGAAATTTTCACAGACATTGAAATTCCTTGGAGGGAAGATAAGAGGATCCATAGCTATTGAGTGAGCATTCCTCATAAACCATGTGCTTGCCTGTTTGGCTACAAGTCAATTTATTCAGAAACAGCAGATGAAATGAGAGAGCCTTATACACTTGAACTCTGCTAATGGTTTGACATATCAAAAATATGAAAAAATATGCATAAAATATTTTATACAAACCTGGATTATTAAGGTGCCTTCTCTTTCAACTCGTAGCCTTCCATAGGCATTGCCAGGGAACATGAGTACTTGGCTTCCTTCTTTGGTCCAGAACACAGAGGGAGGTGGGTTTCCAGATGCCCGACAGTCAAAAGTAGCTTGTGCATTAGGAACAACTGACTGATCCATGGGGCGGGTAAGGAACACAGGTGGAGCTATAAAACCAAAAGGAAGATCCAATGGGGATTAGAAATCACAGCTGTACCCTTTCGCTACCCTGATACAGATAAAATCCAGTTACTCAGATAAACATGGATATAAATATCTTCTTTGAGGAGAATGTACTGTAAAAAGTTAAATTACATAATCAGGGAATTACTTTGACTGGCCAATCAATTTCAAGTCATGGAAGAGAGGAAAAAAGAGAGTTATTTCATGACTGGTGGGATAATTGTATTACAATATTATTGTAGTGAAATCAAAATAAACCTAGAATAGAGTAAAGTGGTTGGAGATGTTGAAGAGTTTATGAAGGAAAAATTTATATAACGCAAATAAGACCTGGTGAATAGATACATCAGTAGCTCGATTTTTGCATATTTCATTGTAACAAAAAAGTAGTTATCACCAGAATGTCAGGCACAATTTTTGTAATGAAGTTGATATTTTTCCATTTCAAGAGGGATTCTACTTTATCCTCATAAAGATTTATCAAAAATGCTGCTTAGGATACTGAGAAATTAATGAAAATGTACTTACAGTGAACTATAAGGGCAGCTGAGGCTGATACTGCTCCAACAATGTTCTCAGCATCACAGATGTATACACCTTCATCTTCTGGTGAAACTCGCTCGATTCGTAATGATTTATCAGAAAGGACCCGAGCTCGACCAACTGGCATTTTTCCATCACCTCGTCGCCAGAGGATCTCAGGGGGAGGATCACCACCAACTCTACATTCAAATTCTATTGCTTCCCCAGCAACAACTGTGGCATCCTGAGGCTCCTTGCTCACAAATGGTTTTACTATGAGAAAAATACACCAAATGAATGATAGTAACAAAGAGAAACAATCAAATATATAAAATTTCATTGCATTCAGATTTTTTGTAGGCTCTTTATATGTTATTATTAGCAAAATTCAATATAAATATTAAGTTTGCAGTTGAAAGGTGTTATTTTGGTATTCTCATACATCAATCTTTAGAAGTCGATGCAATTATGAATAGAATTACAGATCAGTGAATTAAAGGAAATTCAAAAAAGTATGACTTTTTTATTCAGTTTTCCAACAGAAAACAAAAATTCAATATTAGCACATTTATACACACATAGTACATTAATAACTCATATAACCTGTTCCATGAGCATACTTCATTGCAAGTAAAATCTCACCAAAAGAAATAAAAAAATAAGCTATGTAGTAGAAAATGATGAATGCATTTCCAGAGCCATTTGAAATCCTTTCTAGGTTAATGAAATTTTAAATGATCAAGTAAGAGTGCATATAAATTTAACTTTCAAATTGGATTCCAATCCCAATCGTATATTCTTATATGTAGAATACAACACAGTTATCTTACATGATCAACTTGAACTTGAAAAGATTGAACTTACCATGAACAGTAAGCAGTGCAGGAGCTGTTTCTCTAATTCCAACCATGTTTTGAGCCACACAATGGTATTTTCCTTCATCACTTTGGCGCACATCTGTTATGAGAAGATTGCCTCCATCCACCATACGAATTCTACAAAACAGTGCAAAATTGATGTTTGATTCAATTCTTTCACTCTACAAGCTGAAAATTACCTTACGAGCAATAAAGTTAGAATATCCAAAAACAACATAAAGTTGAGCAATGAAAATTCCTAATAAATAAAGAGAAAAACTGAAAATGTGGAAGCAAAGCACTCACTTTTGTCTTTTCCAACTGTTTCAAGCATAAGTGATGGAGGTAAAAATGATCACAATATTAATTAAAACTCGAATGGTCAGAGGCAGTCAGGAGGATTAATTTATGAAATATTGCTCAATAATGAGCCAGGGTTTTTCAACTACTTCAAGGTTTTAACTATCCTTCAATGCAAGTCATATGAAATTTAATTGACATGAAATTATCTTATTTGAGATTTGATGGACAAAGAAATCATTCTGAGTTTTAGAATTGAAAAGAAATGGTCAGAAAAAATCAACATTGAAGTGTTATTTTATAAAACCTTGTACTAAAAAGATACACAGAAACTCAATTCCAAAGACAAAAGCAAATGAAGAGATAGAGAGTTGAAGTTGTATAAGTAAATATGAAGTATTTAGTTTACCTCTTCCCTGAGTCTAGATCCAGAGGAATCCCATCTCGTTGCCAGGTTACAGTGGGTTCTGGATGTCCCTTGGGAGGAGAGCATTCTAGTAATGCAGTCTCACCTGCAGCAACTCGAGTATCTTTTGGCTCCCCTCTGAATTCCTCCCTGAGTACTGAAATAGAAATTTAAAGAAGTTTTTAACAAAAGTTCTCTCTCGAAATTGGAAAAAGGTTAACATAAACATATTGAAAATATCTTCAACTCAAGATTATTAACAAATCTTGATGAAACAATCAGGTAATTAGATGGAAGTTCCAAGCATAGGAAACAAGACAAGCCTAGCAAAATATATGCAAATAGTATCACAGGGGTGAAATTTATTTTAATAATTATCCTTGAAACTCAATTTTTAATTGGGGATAGTATGTAGAAGACATATAACTGCACATTCATATTTCTTTCTAACGGACTCTCCAACCAACATTAAAGTACTTAAAAGCAAAGTCCTAAATGTAACTTTACTTTTTACGATAAGGAACTTCTCGAAGGAAGGACTTGACAAAAACTTGATGGAAGTTCAGCAACAAAAAATATACTGCTTTTTATTATTTATGTTATCATCGCAAATACTAGGAAAAGTTAAGAAAACTGAAAAATTCTTATTAATCTTGGTTTAAAAATCATTGAGTTATTGAAAAGGAAAGAAAGCCTCTTAGAAATAAAACAAACATGGATTTATTCTTTCAGGACTCTAAGAGGTCAACACTAACGCTATCAAGTGGCATTTGCAATTAAGAACCTGATATTATTTTATCAGTATAACGGGATAATGGTTCACAGTTTTTTATACAAAAGAAGAGAAAGCGATGATAAATAGACTTTTAAATTAAATATCCTGTTACTCTTAGATCAGACCACAGTAGGCAGATGGAAGACAGTTTAAGGTACCGAAATGTTGTGATTCTATAATACTATATTGTATAATAATTTTATCGATGGTTATAATGTAGGGAGTGCAAAGTATTTGACGAATGCAGGGCAGCTGCAAACAATGGCGTGTCAATTTAAGTGGAGACAATACTGGAGCCTTAAACCTGTCAAAATCAATGAACTGCGAGACAATTGCCGTTAATTGTAAGCCCATTTCAGGGCTGCTCCAGTTAGCTAACGCCATTAAGAAAAGCTTATGTTTCAACGACCAGAAATTCGAGTTACTTGCCGAAGATTGTTAAACTTCGTCCAACTTCAAGAGAAGTGAAAGTGGTAATTTACGATAGATCTCTATGGATCAACTTAGCATAGAATGTGGTAGGCGTAAGGATAGCTAGAGAGGCTAGTAATATGAAGTCCCTTCATAAATAAACTTCCGAAAAATTTATGACTGAATCATGCATCGAGCCATATATCAGTTCCTTATTATTCCTCCAAGAGGGGGAATATATTTCAAATATTTCAGTCAAGGAAGGATTTTAAGATCGAAAAAGTTCATGAAAATTTAGCTATATTTTAGTGACATTCATGAATCAAATTCAACATAGGGCGAGCAGTAAGAATACCGAAAATTTATACGGAGATTTAGTGGTGGAAACAAGGGCGTGTCCATCTCGAAACAGAAGGGAGGGGAGCAACTTTCTGAAGTTAACAACTTCAATTCATGAAGTGTGTAAGCTCTACAGTGATAAGCAATAACAAAATTTACTTCGTTATTTGCATTAGTTTAATTGCTATCTATAAATTTTTTGTATTATTAAACAAATTATCTCGGAAGGAGCCGACGTCTGTCCCCTTATAGAAACCCCAATTGGTAGAGAGTATTTACTCTGATCACAAGGTTTAAATGACGGGGACTTAAAACACAGCTTAAAAGAAATTAGTACAGCAAATGAAAATCCAGGACCTAGAAAATCTTTTAGTGAAACGACTCAATTAGTTCTTCAACTGCTAATAATAGCCTACTTTACACAACTGGGGTAACTGGGTGATAGTTATTACTCTTCAAAGTGAACCAAGTAATTCCGAATACTTTGCTAGTGATAAAAATAGTCTCTTTTCGTAGAAAATTCGAATGAATTTCACCAAACGCTCCAAATTTTCCTTAAATCTAACACCTTTAGTTGTGGGCACTTCAATCCTTTTTCATATAAAACGGAACGGCTATCTTAATGACAGAAGAATGCCATACGAAGAATGTGGACACGTTCTCATTCGATTCGTGAATGATACGACACATTTTCTTCGTCCATCAACTGTCAATTGCCCTTAATAAGCGCAAAGGCATGGCGAGGTTAAAACTATCAGTCTTCCGGGAGATTGTTTAGGAGACTAGCCGGAACTCTTATTTGCCCACGAGTTTCCATATGAGCTATTTAAAAACATTAATTGTCGAAGGAGGCCTAGCTGCGCTCGCAGTTGCAGCATAATTTCCCGTTTTCCCTTCCGAGAATGAAGGAGTTGCTAAGCGCTTCCTTAGTTTGTCGAGTACATAACTTCCGTTGTTGACAATGCATTAGCGGCGATAGGTTCTACAAATTTTCGACCACGATCTAATGGATCCCAAGAAACCAGCTGACGAAGAGTTATACGGCATATCAGAGAGTTTTATAGAAGTCAATGCGAAGAATTCAATAAAGGTCTTGTTTGCGGTAGTGAAAGCTCTCGCCCACCCGATCGGCAGGAAAGTAACTTTCCGAGATGAATGATGAATAGCGAAAGAAAAGCACTTCCGCCCAGAGCGATTGGTGAGTGGATCGCTCTCCAATAACCCGAAAGGGTTGTTTGTGCCCCGTTCGCACCGCGGGGTCAAGGACGGGGAAGCGACAAATGGAATAAATAGCCAGGAAACCACTTAGAAACCACGTGCAAGACGACAAACGGCCAGCGCGCGCAAACATACGTCTCCATTCATCAACAATAAGAAAACCGAAGAACGATATTCAGCGCGCGCTTTTGAGAGCGATCACCAAGGAGATGGCCGAACAATCCCACCTCAAGGCAATCGGATATCCAGAGCCGAAAGGAGCCCTTTTCTCCCAAAAGATAACCGCTAAACTGATCCCGGGGACAAAGGGGAAAACAGGATGGAGGAGAGAAACAAAAGATACACCCTTTTCCGGAGAAGATCGAAGACGTTTTTTGCCTTCGTTTGGCGCAAAAAGAAGAGAGAGGAAAACATTGGAAAGACAATGGGGGAGACAATAGTCGGGTTATATAGGATTGACGAACTGTTCCTTTCGGTTGTTGTTGGCGTGAGGGAAGGAAGGGTGAGGGCGGCACGTCTTCTCCCATCGAAGAAGGAAACGGAGTCTGGGATGTGGAGGGAAAGATTAGGAAGAAGGAGAGCCTCGATACATAGCTACAGTGGCCTTACATTCTTAGTGAAAATAAAGAACACATGCGGAACGACTTCATAGAAATATCAAAGAGGGGCGCATCTAAAACAATGAAATTTTCTTATGGACCGCTTTTTAAATGGATCTTAAATAATGTTAAAAATTTTAATACAAAGATTATCAATAGAACGCCTCAAACTATCGCAAATTTTTAGTTAAGCTTATTTAAATTACCTATCATGTCTTCCATATATATATTTACATTACTTACATTATGCTGAAGAATCTAATCCATGTATGAGAATAATAAAATTAATTCCAGAAGCTATCTGCAGGTTAGTTAATTTAAAATATTTAAAAATTACGTTATCTTCATAACGAGGTAACATATATTGGGTCAAATCCCTAGTCAGGGATGTCTTGCTCTACGGATGCGAAGCATGGACTCCGAGAAAACTAACTGGAGGTCTTCAAGATGTGGGTGTGGCTTCATTTGGAAAATGTAAGTTAGATTGGTAGAAAAACTAACGAGCAAGAGCTGGTGATAGTGGGAGAGGAAGGGGCTCTGATTCAAGAAGTAAAATGACGGCAGATGAAATGGGTGGGTCAGTTATTGAGAGGGAACGGATAGCTTACGAAAGAAAGCGACGTCAAGATGCAAGGGCAAAGACAGTGGGGGAGAAAAAGACTCAAGTTTTTGGATGATATGAAGGGAGGGGTTGGCTACCAATAAGCAAAGATAAAGGCGTTAAGTAGGGAATTTCAGGGCACGTCAGTCTGCCGAGAGGAAGAAAACTGATGTAATTTAATGTATCCAAGATCTCATACACAACGTATAGAGAGATCTTCATAGCTTGCACTCAACATCGAGTAATTTATTTGTCTTGACGAATTATCGAGAGCATCCTGGTAGGTAAACATCTAAACCACATGACGCCTAGGGCAATAGCCTAGCTTGCCATCCCTCGAGAAATTCCACCTCAGCCTCCCCTCTGATTGTTGTCAAGAGAGGGGGAAATCGCCTCCTTTGCTTACCTTCAGAAGCCGGCCCTGGAGGAAGCAAGGGAGGTCGGGCGCAGAATAGGCAAGTAGTAAGGAGAGAGATGGAGCGATCTGTAGAAAGGGGAGCCAGAAGTGGGACTCATGCCGAATGCTTGAGGGGAACGCGATGGGAGGGTGTGGCGGATGAGGAGAAAGGGAGAAATCCGATTGTACCGCCGGACGAAGAATGAAAAGAAGAGAAAGAAGAGGTGAAAGGAGAAGAGGCGCCATGGCAGGGCCTTGAGACGTCGACGACCCACGCTTAGGCCGTGAAGCCATCACACATACACACCATCTCTTCCCCTCCGCTCTTATATTTTATTGTTATTTTCCTCTTTTTCCCCCTTCTACCTACGGTCCCTTAGTTCCTCCTAAGCCACGCTGTGGTCGAAGCAAGGAAAGGAATCGGGGAGGACCACCTGGTGGGATTTAAAACAACGTTACGGAGCGCGTTATTGGCGATTCCAGAGATTTCGCGGCGTTCTTCCTTCCTCAAATGTCCTCAACTTCTCGTGAATAAGCGGAACGTTTCTTTTCTTAAGCTTTCGTGGATTTCACAGGTATCAACGGGTACAAATACGCGAGGATCTCGAGAATAAACAGAAATTTGCAAAGAAAAGGAAGAAGTGTTGTCTAACTTCCAGGGGCGACAGTTAAATTTATCCCCATAAACATTCATTCATATCTATACATCTAAAGACAACTTTCTGGCAGATGGCTGGGAGAGAGCAAAAGATTTATGCATTTTTAAATATTTTCCAGCATTCGGCTCGGTGAGAAAGTTTGAAATGACTTGAAATCGTTCCTTCTCTAATTAGTACAGGAAAATCACATAAGAAACTTACTGTTGCTCTTCTTTTCCAATGTTTCATGACAGTCTTTTGCTCTGTAGAAACAGTTAACGATTGTACAGGAACAAAGAAGTACATCTTGAGAAGCAAGATTCTACTATTACTTCTTTACTGGAGGTATCATTTACAGGGAGTCAGATGTTTCCCACCACTTGGTGCCAAGTTATGGGGCGATTAAAGCAGAAAAGGATTTCAACTCATGCTTTCATCTTACCGATTGAAATTTCCCTGCCGTTGGCATGTTTTAGAAACAACGACTATACTGAGTATTACTTCTATTCAAGGAATGTGTTAACAACGAAGGAATCTATGCGTTCTCTGATAACATAAGAGCATAGTGTTCATGATCGATCACTTTCAGTGGTTAGCAGCACGTGCTTTCAGTGCTCTGAGATATTTAACTTCAATATGAGATAAATGAATTATTACAACGACTAAACATATGAAAACAACAAATGGCGTCAGTGACAGCATGAAATTTGGCAACAACAACATTGATTATATCGATAGTAACGCGAATACAGATAAATAATGACCATATTTGTACGTATAACATTGTAAAAGTATGCGTACTCCTCAAAGTGTTTCTCAATCAGTTACTCGTTCTACAACCATTAGACATGACGTAAAGAGACGTTATTTCACATGAAAAGATTCGTGTTTGATTACAGCGCTGCATTAAGAATAGTTCCAAGGAATCGTCTCCAGGAAATTGCTTCTCCCGGAGTTTTCGGACACTTAGCACCGAGTAATGGATTCATTACGTTTTCGAGCATGACAGTCACTGAATTAGCGCCGTTTATTAAGATTTCCTCTCCGTGTGCTTTCTTCCACGACGAGAGGCACTTATCGTTCAGATGTTTACGGACAAGTTTACCCAAGAACCTTACACCGAACTCACAATGGCCATTCATGAATTTTTACAGCCCTTGACAAATGTTAATTTCGATTCTTTCACGTCCTTTTCGAACCATCCAACGGGTATAGTCAAAGTTAGACCTGCAAAATAAGGATATTGTGGTTGGCGTCGTATTGGAAACATAATTCTTTTTGCATTTTTATCTTCGAGTGCCAAGAATACTACGAATGTGTTATTATGATTCGTTGATTTGATTAGACAATTTAATTTTAAAGTGCTAACGGTTTATATAATTATTAATTCAATCATATGCTAATACAGAATTACGAAAAAAGGCATATAAAATTGCAATTTTATGCTTGTATACGCTTATGCAAAATAAATACAGCTCTAAGATTTAGAAAAGTTTTACTGCATATAAAAATACAATCCAATGATTACAGCGCGCTGACCAAACCGGTTTTCAATAAACAGAGCTCAAGAAACGTTCTAAACGTGTAATACATGTTATTTCATTGTTTACCCGAAGCTCGTGGAATTGCTTGAAGAAAATGAAAATGAGAGGCAATATAAAATAAGCAAAATTAAAATTTGATTAGCAGTTATCCATTACTATGGATCCGACTGCCGCGTCACGATTACCTCATTCAAAGCACCAATTTAATTAGTAATGATGAGTACTTTTAAAACTATTCATCAAGCATCTAAAGCGTTGGAAGACCGCCCAGGAAAACTCTGATTGGAATAAATGTAGCTGTGAGAGCAAGACTGGTATCGCTAATGTAATGAGACTCATTGCATTACTGGCGAAATATCTCCGACGCCGATCTTTTATGCTGGCGACCTCAAGTCTTGACATCTGGATCCGCCCCTGATCTTACTCGCAGTAACCAAGTTATTTACGGGAAACACTTGATTCCTTGCGAAGGGTGCGGCACGACGCCGCGCTTACGGCGCCACAGCCGGCCCTGCACTTGGCCCCCCACTCTTCTCCCCCCTCTCGATGCATCTCAAAGCGTCGTGGAAACCCCAGTAAGATGTCGTCCACTTCCAAGTGCGGCAGTGAAAGAGGGTGGAGAGTTTTGGGGGAGTGCGTACTAGAGGGAGAGGAATTGCTCACAGCAGTGCTGCCAACTTGTCGCCGATAAAAAAAATCCCACGTTTAAAACCACCTCCAACAACGACGTCGGTCGAATCATTTGAATTATAAGCTGTGCGTGAGGGGCAATTTTCGAAAATCAAATTAACTGTCTTTGTCGACTACTCCATCCATCGCAGTTCCATCCAACCAATTTCAGCCTATTAATGATTTATTTTAGAATTTTTGTACCTGAAATATAATTTCTCACGAACGAATTTGAATCCTAAACTATTTGAAGATATTTAATTACGTCGAAAAAAATTGGCGGGAGGCAAGGATATAGTGAAAATCACGATTAATATCCTTAATAGTTAGGGAATTAGTAGAGTATTATCTCTTAACAATTACATCCTAAGAAGTGGAAATGTCATCAAGTTACCGTGGATACTCGGCAGGTTGTTTGAGGGATATTTTTAAAAAGTTGGGCAACCTCCCAGGCGCCAGGGTTAGGGATGGCGCTCATTGGAATTTAGTAGAGTCTGAACCGAATTAGAGCATGGGATTCCGGACCTTGGAAGGTAATCTGCATTAGGATCCAAACGGACCTTCCTCAATTTTTCTCATAGCTTCTCCTACTATTTTTTTTTTTTGGTTTCCGACAGCCAATGGAACAGCGCTTCCCAATATTCTACGACTCACACACGTGTTAATTCAAGCTTTACATCACGCTGAACGTAACCAGTTTCTTTCTAAATTCAAATTAAAAAAGATAACATCAAGTGTAGAAAAATATTTAAAAGTTTTATTTGACGAAATTATTTTTACCCTTTAAACTCAAATTAATCGAATTATCTCGATAAATGAAGCACATATGCTCTGCGAAATTTGAAGATAATGCTCACAACGAATATAGAGGGGAACATCAAAAGCGGCGCACCACCTTACCGCGGCACACCGGTTGGGGGGCACCTCGATGGACAAATCGAAAAACTAAGGAACAATATATGCTCTCGAAGAAGGACCGATCGCCACAACCATTCGGAAAGAAAGACGCCATCTTCCCAATAGAAATCCGAGCCGAAGCGCAAAGTTCCAACGAGAAATTCATTCTAGACAACGGACATTTAGATAAGTTTGGAGCGACTTCCGGGCCGAGGCAATCCGGACGGGTGGCAACGTGAGAGAGAGAGAAGAGTGGATGGAGAGAGAATGTGTGAGTTGGAGTGGATACTGGTTACACGCCACTCCTTCCCTATCAAAGAGACATGTGGAGGACCCGCGCAGAGTGTCAAGGGGGAGAGAAAACAGGAAGAAGGCGAAAGATTAAGGAGAGAAAGGAGAAGAAAGCGAAGAGGGAGAGGAGGATCGTGAGGAAATTGATGATGACGAGGGTAAAGGATAAGGATTGGTGACAGGAAATTGTATGAGAGCATTTACCATAAAGGGAGGGGGCGTTAAAGAGACGAGAGGAATATAAGACCAGGCAACGAAGAATAGAAGGACTTTAAATAACCCGCGCTACTCTCTCTCCTTTTTCTAACACTCGGGAAAAATCCGACCGGTCCTAGTATGTGCGAAGCCGACGGAAAGTAGTACGCCGAAGCGACAATGGATTCGATTAAAGTGTTTACAACCCATTGTGCCATGCATTGTTGTCCCGCCGCTACGGTCGCCATCCATTCCGGTTAGGCTGGCTTGCGGTTTTTGATATCCCTCTCTTCTAGATGTGGAAGTATTTATGAATCGTTACCATCTCTGGCAGGAGTCAAGGACGATGTAAATTATTCACCAAACTTTGGCATTACCCGCTCATAATTTACGATCGAGTTTCATTTTACTGGTAATATATGTCAATACGCGCTAGTTACGGAGTCAGATAAAAACCGCGAGAGCTTTTTTCGAATGATCTCCGTCTGCAGATATTAGAGATAAATTTAAAAGAAGTGAATCATTCGGAAATGTCGAGGCAACTGTATGATACCAGAAAAGTAAGCTGGACGGCAGTGAAACCGAGGAAGTAGTAAAGTATCAAAAAGATGCAGCCGATAAGGATTCGGAGAACCTAACCACAGCATCACTAAAGAAAAAATTCATTCAAATACTGATGGAAATAGTGATCTTTTAGGAGATCATAGCACATGATTTGAAAGGAGGAACTGAAAGTTTCTGCATGTCACACATTGGTAATATGTGCTAATTTAAAATGGATGCTGTATTATTATTCATAAAGATATTACCGTTTACAGCAACCCGTTTGCATCGCTTTCTTCGAGAGATTCATTTTATGAGGAGCGTTGGTGACTGCCATCGTCGATATCGTACACAAAATTGAATGAATTATTTTATTAATGGTTTTGAAAGTTCCTTGCTGTCCCGAATTGGCTACATTTACCGTTAGGCCGGTGGAATAGAACGCCAGGGGAGAAATGCAAATTCAGCGAAGTCACGATATATAGCGACTTTTTCCTTCTTTTAGCGATTCCTTTTCTAATCCGGCGTCATCTCGCTCTTCATCAACCGGGTTCTGCTACTAAAACCACGTCACCCCACTACGCACTCGTTGCATAACGTTTTATAAACGCATATATCAAAACAGGATGTCGTTTATTTGATACAAATCTTATATTTCATTTTCTCACTTAGATTCGGGTAATATCTGGCTGATATTGTATTCATAAAAACGACTTTTTACTACCTTTTAGCAACAGTTTTTTACTAATTAGGCGACTTTTTATCTACTTCTTTGGGTGCAACCATTGACATTATCGAAACTAAAATGGGATTTGTGCAAATGAGTACCATGATGCCCTCTCAGAGCTTGAGCTATGATTTGCCTGCCCCTGGATTTAGGCAACGTCGCGTTTTCTTCATTCTGAAAACCTACCCTAGACAAGCCTTGCCTACGCCCCAGGATATTGGTATCTCGGGATTGCAAAATCGAGATTACGTGATTGTGATCACCTTGATTAATCAATTATGAAAACCGTATTTTTCATACGGTTAAATCGAGGCAAAATATATGGAAAGTTTAATAAAAATTGTTCCAGCTAAACCGAACAAAATATTCTGAATTTGCGATTTTAAACCGTTTTTCTAAATTATTGTTTTGGTAAAGGAATGATTCAGAATTTTTTTAATGTCTTTAAAAAGCGAAATTTGTCTATTGTAACGTCACTAATTGGTGCTTTAAATATATATTAGGATGTATTTTAGGATTGGTATTAAACTGCATTTTGATGAGGTATAAAACAATGTTATACAATTCCTTCTATCGCTATTCTTTCCTTCAATTGATATCGCATTACAAGATCGGGTGAAATGTTTTACTCGGTGAATTCAGACATTCTATTTTTTATTAACCTGAAATACAAATTAAACTATTACGGAATTTTTTAGCTAAAGAAAAAACACGAAAACCCGGTATTTGAATCTTCTTAATACCGGGATATCAGAAGTTGCATATTGGAAGGAATTCCGGAATTCGGGAAACCGGGATCGCAATCCCTATTGGAATCAATTAAGTTCCTTTAAATTTTCACTCCTTTGTTTAATCTTCCGACATTTTCGTCGATTCACCGAATACGACAGACCTCTTCCCGTAAGCCATCAGTATTTTCGCGAACTTTTCCGAGGAGGATAAAGTGCAGCAACCCTCTTCAAGGTGCTCTGAGAAAAGGACGCGAGGCAATCGTCAACTTTTCTGTCCATTCTCCTTAACCGGCTTTTCACGATGGCCATCTCGAGAGCCTTTCTTGCGCTCGGTCATCCCACGAAGACATTACTGGGATCCACGGGTTACGATAAATCAAACGGATGTTTGCAGTTTTCTCGGCGGGTAATCCGAAATTGCGGGATTAAGAGATCCTGGCGGGTATAAATAACTTAGGAGAGCAAAGGAGGAACGGATTACAGCGTACACTCGTGTTTGGAATGGCTGCAGAAAGAACTCATCCGAAGAGAAAAATGGGAGGGAGGATTGGGAAAGGGGTTGCGAGAGGAAAGCGAGAGTATAAAACAGGAGAAGACTGTGAGAAATGGAGGTTAGAGACAGAAGATATGGTTCACAAAAGGGGAAAATAGCATCGAGACGAGCAATAAAAAGAGAAAAGTGAAAGACAATGATAATAGTGTGATTTATGCTGAATTTATTTTCAAAGCATCACAAAGTTTCAGCTATCGATCTGTTTACTGTAGTCTGTAGTCTTCTGTGATAACGCTCTTTCTTTAAATATCTTAAAATATTTGGTTACCAGTGAAATCCCCGTCAAAAATGATGGAAATTAATTTAATTCATAGAAAAATGTACTGTAATTATCGCATACATCTGATGTATGCTCAATTACCCCCGTCAAATGCCAAGGGTTAATTTAAGTTTATCTGTTATTTACTGGCAGTAGTATTTATAACCAACCTTTTTGTCAAAACATTATAACATCAAAATGGCCGAGTGGTTAGAGTGACTGGTTCCAATTTCCAAAATTCCAAAGATTAATCCTAAAGTTTTTCCTCAGCGATTCGAATCCTGCACAGGAAAATTTTTTTCTGGAAAATTGTTTCAGGTTTGCTAAGAAGCTTTATAATAAGCAGCTAAAAAGTTTCTATAGCTTGCTTGTTATGATAAAGCAATTCTTTACGAGGGTATGCAATGGTTTATTTTAATGACGCACAATTACACATATGTATAGGTATTCATAATAACTTTATGATTCTTATATATTTCAACAAAGCAATCCCCCTCCCTTACTTATTAAAAGAATTATCCTGAAAACAAAGAATTGGCGCAAAAATAAGTATCATAAAAATTCTTTAAGTAAATATTAATATCGCACATAGTATTCAAATTATTACTCGGAATAGTCCACGCATGACTTGATAGTGCACGAGAAAAATGAACCACTATGAGGGTTACTCCATAAATCTTGTATTTCATTAGTTTTCCTTTGAATTGACGACATTCTTATCATTATGGTTAACATTTCACAGTGAAATATACGGAAGTAATCAGGCAGCATTAATTTCGAATATCTAAACTGAGATGCACAATGATGGTCCCCCCATCTTTGTAAAGCCCGTGAGAAATCATTTCTGTCAATCTTTATGAACAAACTTTTCGTAAATAAATCAAATTATATCCTAGAAGAAATTCCGTATCCATAAAACTAGCGATTCTCACTTTCTGTTGTCGCGAAAATTCTGAAAGCGATGAGTAAACTTCAGAAATATACGTAAGCGTATTTCCAGATTTCATCAAGGTGTTAAAATAGGAAATGGTACAGATCATCGATTAAAAAAATCAACCACTGACGGCTTTTCAAATGCCGTAAACATTCGTACGCGCCAAAGGAAAATTTAGCCAAAATCGGTGGATTTGAGTGCAAATGATTTCGATTTACGCCCATCACCGCGCTTCAATCATGACATCTTCAAGTTTACACGCTGACAGATTAATTAGCTTCCAGATATCATCCAAGCAGCGAGGAAAATCGCAATCAGAACAGCTTTAATTTTGCACACTCGCATCCAAGGGTCGTTTTAAAATCAAGGACCAGCTGCAAACCATGCCTACGCTGCATATGCAGCGTAACTTTTCAAGGGAAATCCTTTAATGGAATCACCCATTCAGTCTATTCCGTGCATCATTCACACGAACTTTGGAATTCATGGAACATGGGCTCAGCATGTTACGTGCGTTATACATGAGATGGCGTTAGCTTTCTGCCTATCGGAGGAGGGATGGATAGCAAAAAAGAACACACCGGAAGAAAAATACGGAAACTCGCAGACGGGGAAACAAGAGGATGGGAGAGCGCTTCAAGTTTTCATAACTTTCAGATTCGGTCGGAAACGCGAAACAATCGAATAACGCGACGATTTCGACCTCGGCGAATAGAAAAGAGTATGCGTTGGCGGGGGAGGGAATGAGGAGGAATCATAATCCTCCAAATTATGTGAGTTTCCGAAGAATCGGGGGGAGCACACGATGATGAAAAAGGCGAATGAGTCAGACGAAAAAAAGACGGCGAAATGCGCATTGCGGAAGGAAAGGAAAACACGGTGGGAAGAAAATCCGTTAGGAAAGGAAAGATATAAGAGGAGGGAAAAGGGATCGGGGAAAAGGGAAAAAATCCGAGGACACGGAAAACATAGGAGAGGGATTGTAAAAATGAAAGGAGTTGGGAAGATTTGAATGCGACGGCAGGGAAGACAGAACAATAAGCAAAGAGAGAGAGAGAAGAGGGGGAAGAAGATAAATGAAGACTGGGAAAGCGAAGGGAGGGAGGTTTCGTTTCGTTCTTTCGGGAATAGAACTCCCTTTCGGGTTTCACAGATTCGCGGAGCGTTCTTCTTTTTTTTCGTGAGAAAGGGGAGGGGAGATTATTTTTCAAAGGAGGAGAAAGGAGGAAATCTCGGCAAGATTTGGACCGAAAGAGCCGAAGGGAGGAAAGTTTTCGATGCATGGAAACAAGGATGTAACAAGGATTTAATGGACCGAACTCGGGTTCGAACGGACGTCGGAAGGAACAATCGATCGAAAGATCAAAAGAATCGCTTTTGATTACTCCGCCTTCTATACTGACGGCGGCTCCGTAAAACGCCGGATTTCAATTACATAAAAAGTGGCTCATAATAAATTCACCCATCTTCCGACGGAATGATCAAACTTAGTCGCACGTCAGTCACAATGGAGTAATAATGAATCGGGAAAACAAAGGGATTTAATTAATGACAGCTATCAATGACTCGCGAGACAATGTAATTCTATTATTCGAAAATTTCCTTGCCCTTCGGCTCATAATGAGTTCCGCTATTGACTGATATTCATTCGCTACTTTTCCTACATTATTCACGGCTTATCGTAAAACAACCACTAAGTAAAGGAATGGAGAGTGGCAAAATAAATCTAAAACAATAGTGATGGATCGGAGGTATACACGAAGCCAATAAATAAAGAGCAAATCATTATTAGGCGGCTTATACTGCAATGATTAAGATGTAATAACGAAATACGTTATAGACTGAATCTCCGCATTTCATGGTATAAGTTAGCGCGTTATCTATGCAGAACATAAGAAATTATGGTGCTAAATAGGTAATGGATAGAGGAAATACTGGGGAGCCGTCTGATTAATCTCATTTGAAATATATTTCTATTTACATTCACATTTTCCTTGTTCATTCTCATAGTATTGCCGATTTCGCGAGATATTTACTTTATTCAAGATAATTTATCAAAGCATTGCTTTGGGGACTTGAGCACGGCGATAGGGATTTGATGAAGCCAAGGTAAAAGTTTAACAGTTCGTTCTTTAGCAGAATTTTTATTTCTTCATTTTATTTTCTTGGTATTTAACGGTAAAGCATATCTTTTTGATATAGACCTTCAAGGCATCGTAGATAAATGAATTTCTTGTCCGCTATTTCGTAAACCGGAAGAAACAAACAGATCACAAAATTTAGCGTGTTTCCCCGGATAACGGCATATTTGTATTCATTTACGACAATCCTCTACGGTATCAAAAGGAGTAACATTTCCAAGTAAAACTCCAAATCGACCAAAACAAGATAGCATCTAGAGGAAAAAATTTTTAGTGATAAATCAAAACCACGCGAAGCAGAAAAGGGACTACTGTCTGCTATTGAAAAGATTTTTTGTTCTCGTAACAAATAAGACCATGTATTTTGAAAAATAATGGATTTCAACGCTGGCATTAATTTTCCCGACCCAGTTTAAGGGAAAAACTGAAAGTGCGCAAAACGAAACGGGAGCTGGAAAAACCAATAGCTAAGAGCCGACACAAAAAAGAGGCGAAATCGATAAGGAGAATAAAGATGGAGAGACGAGATAAACAAAAAATGGAAAGATAAGAGACAAAAAATGGGTGAAATACAAAGAACTCGAGAGGAAAAAAAGAAATAAGTAATCGGAAAGAAAATCTTGCTAAACAAACAGCGGCCGTAGTTAACAAGTATAGAATTCTTACAGACATCGTGGCTGTGAAATGAAAACTGATATTACTTATCATGAAAAGGTAGAAAAAAGCACTTGTAAAGTTGTAAAACAAGAATGTCTATCACAAGGTATCATTGATAAAAATAAAAAAATAAACGATGGGGATAATGTCGGAAAAGAAATAGAATGAGTAACAATAAAACAAATAATGATAACAAATAATGAGCAATCAGCATGTTGATCAATTTTCGGAAAATATAAAATGCCTTAAAGGTATTCATTTAGGTGAGATTGAGACTAAAAAGCCTCTTCCACCATCTAACCTGTAACATACGCATGCTTAGTAACAAGTGGAAGTAATAAAATTTTAGTATTATTTTTCGCTGTTGTTGCTATTATTATTGTTATAACTATTATATCACTTATGATTTACGATGAGATTATGTCAATGCGGCCTTTCGCATACCTAACATCTTAAGTTATAATATGATCATTTAAAACTATTCCATAAAAATTGATTAGCTAATAAATTAGCTTGCATTTTGAAATTTGTAAATAGTACATAAAAGGTGGTATGGAATAGAATTAAATTTGTAATAATGTTTCCTTTTCATGATGGAAAGATCTTTCGACTTGTTCACGCGTTTGTGGTAAAAATTAAAGATGCTAGCTGAATAATGCTCCTTATAAATGGATATTCAATTTAAAAAAGCCTTAGCTGTATTATTAAAATCATGCTCACAAGAAAATTTAGGAAAATAGATAGTTTCGACAGGAATACCAATAGAACTAGACACTTAAGCGATTGTTTTTCCGTAGAAGATGAGCGACATTAACAGATTATAGCAATAGACTTATAGCGTATATTACGACTGCCACACCCTGAAAGGCGGCTGGCAGGATCCATGCCTAGATGTAAATATGAAGGACTGGTTTCGGAATACAGAAAGGGCGAAGCGTTTCTTCCGAAAAAAAATCGGCAAAATGGAATATCAACTCCACAAAATGGCATGAATGAGCAAAACGGACGTCTAAGTCGTCCGAATGACTAGATCGGCCGGGATTGAAGAAAAAAGTGAGTATTCTTACGGGAGGAGAAAGAAGACGAGATGAGAAAGAGAAGCAAAGCGTGGAGATGAAGGCGAAGACATTGCAAGGGATAAGACAGTGGCGTCGCTTGGGAATATTTGTCCCCCTCTATTCAGGGGTTGAAGGAAGAGGAGAAAAAAGATTCCCTCACAAACCCGAATCGAGTTTTTCTTCCGCTCGTTATTTACGGTCGAGACACGCGGGATGAAAAATATCTTAAACCTAAATTTCGGATAAACAAATGAGAACAACGCCTCCCTTTACGAGAGTCTTTTTTTTCCTCATGCGTCGACTCCGGGAATGAGTCGGTATTTATAAAACGTCTTCGGAGAAGGCCGCGGGCGTGTTTATACGCGGTTTATTAAGACGGCTGCGTGTGGGTGGATGTGCATAGAGCGCGAAATGGTTGCATTCGTTAGCGTCGCCTCCCACTTCGGCGAGAGACATAAAATTAAAATATTCACAGGGGTTTTATATCATCGTCATCGGTAATACGAGCGGGGAGACGTGATTATATGGTGTATCGAGTTCTTAGTGGGAGTTGCGCCTCATTGTCATTCTCTCCTTCCGTCCGATTTTAAAAATTTAAGGGCAGGTCTGGGAAGGATTCGAATACAATCCGGACAGGATGAAGACATAAAAATTTACGGCCGATTACAGTTATAAAATTGCGATAGAGGCTGGCAGCATGTTAATTAGGTGGTTATGTCCCTAGGTCAGAATTTCACCAACTCGTATGATTTCGGCAATAGGCATAATTTTCGACTATACCAAATGCATAGAACATTACTAGATAAGTGCGTTTAAATTCAAGATATTTTCTCTACACTTTTTGATCCTTTTTAAGTAAAAGTAATATGGGGAAACTAAAAAGCGCATAGTTAGCGGCGTATTGAAAAATACAGACCCTAGGTAATATATAATATTTTAATCCTCAATAGATAATTTTTTTAGCTATAAGGTCTATCAACATTTCTATGTGTAGTTTAGTGTACCGCAAACTTCTATGAGAGAGAACAAAAATGATGCAGAGTAGCATAGTAGAGAAATACGGCACTAATACTCTTAGTTTAATTTGGAGACAAAATGTATGTACCCAAAGGGGGATTTCAGTTTTAATGAAAATTAAAATAGGTTTCTAACAAAACTTTTAAAGAAGTCTAGAGAATGTGGTCTAAAGTTGCTTAAGATGATCTAGGAGGAGATGATCCAAGTATTGTTTATCATCAAAATCAGAATTTAAACTTTCAAATAATATTAATGTAAGTATTAACTAATATGCGATCGTAAGGACTTAAAGCGTACTTAATTAAGAAGAATTAGTAAACTATAGACGCCAAAGATAGTAAGAATGGTTCCCTGAAATATTAAAATTTCTTTATTGAATTAATTGATATTAGGGATAGTCTTGCTTTCAAATCGTTTAGCTTAATATCGGGACTGAAACTCATCCAAGTTGATACTAAATATAAGAACTCAATGGAATGCTATTAGTTTCCTGAAAACAGCATGATTAGTAGGACGATCATTGCCACGGTTTGAGCTCCATAAATTGAGCCCGAGGGCTGGTCTATAAATAAGTCGGTTTAGAGTTAAATGATTAATTTTAAAGTCACCACTAACAGATATACTTTGCTCCTCCATATTTCCTGGGAAGAGGCTCTGACGCAATCAATCAATTAGTTCGAACAGAAATGGAATGCTAGCTTATAGATTTAAATTTAGCGACTTCATTTGGTTTTAAAATCAGTGCTAGCGAATGCTCATGACTCTTTACCGATTGCAAAGGAGTTAAAATAATACTGAAATGCGCAACTATGTAAATAGTATAGTGCTAATAGGATAGAAAAATGTAGATGATAAATGAATTTTAACCATCTCTCATATTTATGAATTATGTGATGAATTAATTAGATTACATTCACGGAGGAGGTTGCCAAAAGATATTATTTCTTGCAGCAGTGGAGAAATGCAATAATAATAATTAAATGATATTTCCTTCTATTTTGTAGAACAGTATCCCGGTATACGGAAGCGACGGAATCGTTTCATAAAAAACGGGTAACTGGTCTTTCATCGGCCACTTTTAGTACGCGTATAGCTTTAAAGAACTTACACGAGTAAAGACAAAATCCGCGAATTCACCGACTTAACCAGCCTAACAGTCCCCTACGACTCCTTCAGCCACCCCTATCAATGCTCCCGATGGCGCTTATGCATACCTGCAACACACACGTTCACACGTACTTCGTATGCATGCACCCGCGTTATTGGAGCGACATTTCCAAGGCTTCCTTTCCATTTCGAATTCAACCCACCTTATTCCCACGACCACGGATCGCTCCTTTTTTTTCAACGTCCCAGGAGGCTCGAGCGATCATAAATCCAGAGGCGCGATGGTACACACAGCACGCGGTGACGGAGGAACATCCGTCATAACGCGCCGAACATTCGAAAAACACCTCTCAACCGAAAAAAAAAGAGGAAGAAAAATCCTTGGTGGGAGCGATACGGTTACGAGGGGGGCGCCAGGTCCAAAAATACGCCCCTTTGAGGAGATTGACGCGGGGCAGGTGTTTTCGCGAAGGAATTAATACTCCGAAAATAACAAAAAGAGCAACGAGAGGGGGCGATATAACCTCGGCGAGGCGTTAATTATCGGTACCACAAAGGGAGACCGGGAAAGAGACTTATGGCAATCGCTGAGAGGAACTCTTTTCTCCCGGGAACCAAAAGAGATGGGACGATATAAAAAAGATGAAGAAAAGGGGGAGGATTCGGAGAAGAAGTAAGGGGCGTTGAAGGAACGGCTTCGCGGGGACATATCTTAAAAAGAAATAACTGCGCCGGTTTCGCCGACGCCTCGGAAGAAACCTTAACGCCCGAGCGCCACCCCGCGTATATATAATCCCTCGCGAAGACAACCATGAACCGGAATAATAACCTGAATGTGTGTATACGAGAGGTAAAGAGGTGACAGAGAAGATGAGGGGGTGGAGTGTGAAAAAGATGGGAAAAGAAACAAGGCGGCGAACGTTCTGAAAGGGATTGGGCAGATGAAGGAGAAGAGAGAAATGGACCGTAATGGCGGGGAGTAATGGGAACAGATGGGGCGATGACGGGAAAAACTGAGCGGATACAGAAAAAGTACGCGCTATAGGTGGAGGAATTGAAGTGGGAAAGGAAATTCCGGGAAAAGTGGCGGTTTGTCACCTCGGCTTTTAATTTGGTCCATAAAGATGCGGAAGGACACAAAGGGTCCCAAAGTGCCCCGCCCACCTCAAACAAACGATCAGTCGGGACAAGCGCTTTGGAATCCGCTCCTAATGCGATGCTTTCCTTTTTCTCGATCGGTAAATTTGAATCTAAGTAAACCGTGAACAGCTGTGGCAGGAATTTAGGGTCCAATAACCCAGTGTGATTCAAACTGTGTATCGCGTCACGTTAGAGTGGTATTTTTTAAACTGGTTAGCCGCTTTATAGTCGTAGGCAGTGAATAGCTTGGGGTATCGTGATGTATCCGAGGTTAACTATTACCCATATTTCGTATCATGTACGCGAATTAAGCAAGATACTTCATCATTGGGCCAGAAGTCGAAGAAGACTAAAAATCGCTAAAATACCACATTCAGTTTTCTTTTCTTAATGTTGTTAGGTCTGGACAGAAACTAACCGAATTTGGGTTCGGTGATCAGCTAAATCAGAGTTAATACGTAAACGTGCTGCGGTAGAGAAAATTTTGGAAGGGACTATGTTAGAGCGCCGCGAAAATTTTGATTACAGAACATGATGCGGGGCTTCGGGAATTTGGGAGGTGTTATTAAGTTTTTTGCAGCATAAGTTGGTGAACACATAAAAAAGTTCGCCTCAAAATCATGGATGTTTGCGAATTACTATGATTTTGTGTGGTTTTTCACTACTCTGTCAGTGAACTGTTAAAGTTCGCTTAAGTTTCTGTGAAGGATTTGCCGTTTTTTCATAAATCGAGTTTTATATGCATTTCTACATGATTAGAAGGGGGTGTTTTTGCAGGAGAATGAAAAAAAGAAAATAGATTTAGAAAATAAAGTTTAAGGAATTATACACAAAAATCTATATCTTTTGTTGATGAAGGATTTAAATGGTGAGCAGCCCATTAATATAATGACAGGAATTATGACTTTCGCCAGTAATCTGACCAAAGATTTTTATTTCATAAGTACTATTTCTATTCCAAATTTATCATATTACTAATTACCTTATTGCTCTTTCCGATATATCTGTTTTCGATAATTATCGACTCAAGAAATGAGCAGGAGGAAATGGAAACCATCTACTTAAGTTCCGAAATGTTAGAGGAAATAAACAGCCAAAATACTGATTTTTGATGCAGCAGCTTATATACTTACCGAGGAGCAGCAGATAGAGAATTTTCTTGCCAATGAAAGCACATAGTGGGACGTTCAATGACAGTTGAAACCTTTCATCCTTGAGCATTTAAAACGGCTCAATTGAAATGGAGAACTCGTTCGTGAATGTATTTATATGCTCTTTCAACGATCCGACGGTAAATGACGGAGCGTTAAGACCCCATGAGTAATAGATTCACGCTTAAGACTGGTTCTCGGAAGCGTATGCATCCGTAACTCACGGCCACGTTAAAACTCCTTTTTTATTCCACTTATTTGAATTGTTCCACGTCAAGGACCAAAGTTTTTCATTTCCCTAGAGTTACAAAAGTCCGCCGAATGTTTCTCCCCTCCCTCAACTCAGGGCATTCTTGCTCTCTCGATTTTGCTGAAATGACAGTCGGTGCCGAAAATTCCGGGATCGAAAAAATTTCCGTAGGTTATTGCCCAAGGTGAACGTTCTCTTATCCTGGTCAACGTATTCGCAAGAAGGATGTTCTCCATATGAATCTCTTGCCCATTTTTTAAAGTTCCAATGGGAAGATTGGGAATCGATAAATTCTATTCGCTATTCTGATGTTCAGAGACTTTACTCAAACGATAACGATCCTTAAATTTCCCTAAAGTACGGCGCGGAACGAGGTTTCGATGGACTCAGGGGATTTGACTGAAATCCAAGGGACGACATCATAAGAAGGAATACAAAGGCAAAGAAAATTGGAAATTTTATCTGCTAATTAAAAATACATTGCATCACTTAAAGTCAAGAAAATAAACAGTAACATCAATTCTTTGATGCTATAGCAATAAGATTACCAAAGTTAATTTCATTCACATATTTGATGGAACTGTCGCTGCCACCTGACTTAGAGTAAATGTATCAGGAAGTAAATAATTATGTCCTTACATGTGATGATTATGAGAACAATAAGATCAAATAAGAAAGCTAAGGGAGTTTTGTGAGGCAAAATACTAATGAAAGGAGATTTTGAGAAAGTTAAATGAAATAATATAAATTATATCCTTCATAAGGAGGGCATTGCTACATGGGTATAAAAATAAGAGAGGACGTTAAAAAAAATACATACTTTGTGATGTGATGTTGTGGTGATGTGGTTTTGACACAGATTAAAAGAAGGTTCAGCAAATAGAAAAAGTTATGATTAAGGAACGAAAATAGTAGTAAAGGTAATTGCTCAATTTAGAGAGCAAAATGTAGGCAGAAAAAGTGGATGATTCTGAAATCAAGAGGGAATAGATTACTTAAGAATATCAGTGAAGGTACAATGTAGAGGGGATTGAAAGGACAAGAGATATTGCATGATGTGAAGAGAGAAAAACTTTCTAGTAAGTTACGGAGATGGCATTAAATTAACAATTTTAGACAGTATAAAACATACGGAGACCTACTGGAACGTTAAAGGATCATGAATACATATACAAAGTTACATGAGAAAGTAATATGGATAGATAGATTATTTTCAAATTTATAAAATCCATGAAAATGGAAGATTTATTCATAGATATAAAAACTGGGATAGTACCGGGCTAAGAATGAAATTTCTTTTACTTTACCTAGCTTATTATATAGAAAAATGAACGAATAATCTATTTTAGAGAAAGGAAAAAATAAAAGAATATATGAATAAATCGGTTGGCGAAGTATGAACAAGAAGCTCTGAAATAAAGTCAAACCTTGACTAATTTCATAAATCCAAGTATTCTTTATGGCGTTCTTCCACGGATGGGAATCACGAAGCGTCTAGTAGTTTGGAGGTAGGAGGAGAGGAAAAGAACCGACTGCCTTACCGATTAACTAAAACATAAACTTCTTCGTGTAGTTCGTTTACGACATATCGCTTCCAGCAATCGCTCCGACGCGCTCCTTTTTTAATTCTGATATATCGCCCCGTCCTTGCATTCATCATTGGGAGAGAAAGGCGCGCGTGAAATCTCGATGGGAACTACCGAGTTTTTAACGATTGACGTCCGCAGGATAAAACGCGGAAGTGGATGGATAGAGGAAGAGTAGAGGGCGCCAGTGGAAAACAAACGGAAGAAAAGGTTTTTTGTACGTGGAAGAAAACCGAACAGGAGGAAACTCCGGGAAAGAGAACCTTTTGCAAATACGTAAAGGATTAAGACGCTCGCGAAAAAAAGCAGGGAAAGTAAACACCGAGAATAAGATCAAAAGGCGATGCTAAGAAGGGAAACTGGGAGGGAAAAAAAGAATTTAAGAGGAACGTTCTGAAAATAAAATGGCGGATTAGATAAACACACGGAAGGGGATGGAGGGATAATCCGAACGGCGGGAAATGGGGAGTGGCACGTAAGAAACGACGCCAAAAACAAAAGAATGCCGAGACTTTCGCGGAGGGAAGAGTACGACAATTTGCGGTGGCTTCGGAAGGAATAAGACCGACGTAAGACGAAAAAGTTTTTAACGAAAATAAGGAATAAAAAAAGCGAGGGAATGGAAATCCGAGATCGAATCGATCGAACGGCGGGATGACAACGTTGGGAAACAAAAGAAAGATGCGGATGTGAATAAAATAAAACCGCCGAAACAAATGAAAAGGAGATAGAACGGCATAGGAAATGAGTAGACGAAGGAGAGGGGAAGGAAGGAGAAAAAGGAAGGAACTGGAAAATAAACAGATTAGAGGTCGTGGGAGGCTGAAGATGAGAGATCTCCAGAGTGTGGGAGGGAGAGAAAAAGAAGGGAAGAGGGGGCGCCAGCAGAGAGAGAAAGGAGAAAAAAAGACAGCTGAGGCTGGAAAAGCAGAGCGAGACCTTGTGAGAAAAGGGAGAAAGACGGAGGCTGAAAGCGAAAACGGGATGGAAAAGCTGTATCCGTTAAAATGGGGACAAAAACAACAGAAAAAGGCGCTTGACAGATGGGCATTCCGAAGATTTTTGCTTAAAGGTGAAATTGAGACTAAAAACTACCACTTATCATTTGTGTGAATTTATCAAAATGATTTCCAATTTCAAAACAGAAAAATGAATGAATGATTTTAATGTAAATTTAACATACTGAGTTATATTGAACTCTTACGCAACATCATACAGAATTATTATGCGGTATTTTATATTAAAATTAGAATGAAGTCATTGTAATTTTGTATTGAGCTTCACATTAATCATCGTTTATTTTTTGTTTTCATATTCTTTTATCTTGAACGACCGTATTTTAAATTTTTTTGAATTTTTTAGTATATTCATTTGTATCTGAAATTTGTATTTATCTTACTGATATTTAATGGATATTTTCTGGCGAAACTATTTTGGTTCATAGATAGGTTGTAGTTCATAGTGTAAGTTCCATAGATGGGCTTTTGCTCGCAAAGTCTAGGGAAATGATAATTTGAAAGGAAGCAAGTATATGAGAGGGAAAGAAAATGGAAGTCCTATTAAAGATGATGAAAATGGAATGGTAAAGATTTGGGAGGTAGAATTGGAATCCTTATCAGAGAAAATCAGAAATAGAAACGTGCCTAGAACTCACAAGAAGACATCTATTGATAAATTAATAATGAAAACTCAAATACTGGTTGAATGGATTCACTTTACTAAAATAGATACAGAGAAACTTTTTGTTAATGATTCTTAAAGATTCACAAACAGGGCATGAGATTTGGTTTGAACTAATAATCCAACAGCATAACTTAGGAAGAAGTTTTACCACAGGGCGATCACCCATGAGGATTCGGCTAACGAAAAAACTTGCGAAACCAAACAGCAGCAACAAAGCGACAGATAAGGGAGCAAAACTTTCCAAATATAAGGAAACAAGAGTGGAGATAAGAAAAAGAAAAGCCAAAACCACCTCACGGAAACCAATGATTGTAGCGGGGTCAAAAGAGTTCGGAGAACATCTCAGTTACGAAGAAACGAGAAAGCTACCTCGGTATATTAATTAAATAAACCAATTAAACATTTTCCCGGGGACACAGAAGGGGAGAGAAGGATCTCACGCAAAAGAAGACAAAAGAAATGTACATTTACGTGTAAGTGGCAGGAAGGAAGAGATGAGGGTATGGGAGAGAGAGAGAGATGGAGAGAGAGTTACGCAGAGAGAGACGGACAGCAGAAGAGATGCTGGTTGATGAGGTACCGAAGAGATGAGATGGAATTTAGGGGGAGAGAAGGTAAAATGACTCCAGCCCTAACAATGTAACCGAATTAATCCCTGAGAGGGGGAGGATGGGGGCGAAGGAAGAACCGAATTGGGGAGGAGAGAAAAGGGATGAATGAAGAAGAGGTGAAAAGGTGGATCGGGGGAAGAACCCCCTTCCCTTTAACGTCTTCACGGACCCTTCCGATTCCATTCCGCCCCCCTCCGAATCACCTTCTTCCCCCTTTCCCTCGAGAAGACAACGGTGGGCGGAGAGAGAGCCGTCCGTAAATCTTGGGACTTATATTTCTTTGGGGCGTTGTCGTAGCAACGCCGGAGTTATAACGGAGGCGTTTCTTGGGGCGAACCAGAAGGGGAAGATTCCGACACAGCGAGGGGAAAGGAAGAGAAAGAGAGAGCATCTCGTGGGTAGAATACGGGGGCCTTTACCCTGGACCACACGATCTGCACGACGTGCGACGGTAAGTCTTCGCATCTCTGGCGAGAGGGGGAAAGGAAAGACACCCTCGTTCTCGCGAATGCAGCGTCGGAGTGATGAAGATCAGGATTACGGAAACCTGGTCGACTGTTTGAAAACACCGGTTTGAAATACCGGAATTCGGCTGAATTTCCAAGCTCCGAAATTCGAATAACTTTCCTCTTCTCGGGTTTCGCGAAATTGGATGCAGTTGCATTTTAAAAGGCAACGCCGTCGATCGATGCGATCCCCAACGAAAAGGTAACTCCGACTATCTCAGGAATATTGATCCTTGATACCATTAAGAGTTCTTCGCCTAAGATTTTTGCGCCACCAATCGGAATTGAATTTATATGCCTCGACCACAAGAAGAGGAAAAATCAATATATGCACAGCTAGGGTATCTAACTTTCACGTTACACGAGGGAAAACATCAAAAATGATAGCGCCAATCGAGAGCTCGGCAATTACAGAGATTCGCAAGAATATTCAGAGTCAAACTATGAGCTATAATGGAGGTTAACTTTTGAATATAACTCTCACCACAGCAAAAACAATTTGAGAAGACTACCTAAAGGGTCATATTTCTTGCACATTAACTCATCCACCAAACTCAAGGTAAATTCCAAGGGTTTATGTATTCTTTTTGTAATTATCCATCGTTACTCCTCTCTCTTCTCTTGCCAAGTCCAAAAATAATACATAGATAATTTTAATGGTGCTCTCTGTTACTCTATATGCTCAGTTGATTCGGCAAAATGTATAGCTTAGACGATGATCTCACAATCAATCAAAATATAACAGTTTCTGTGAGTTTATATTTCGATTTTTTAATAAGGATTCAAGTACCAAAACAAAATTAGCCGGGTAATGGAAATTCAAATATAAATGGAAAATACTGATAACCCTCTAAGCGATGGATAGATAAATTCATGGACCCTTTATATGCGGAATTAGACATCCTTGGTCCTCTCTTTCACCAAACGTAGTACAAAGGTACATCGTTGTAATATTTACAGAAATTAATGTTGGATGTGGAAAATCTTTGCAACTGAAGGTTCACAAAGGAAAAATTTCCGTGGCGGAGAACATCCCTCACAGAGAAGAGGGGTGACGAATAAGCGTAAAAGCTCAATTAAGTGGAAAATAAATAAATTTTTCAAATAGTGAAACTAATAAAAAACGGAGAATATAGAAGAAACGCGAAAATATAAGCAGAGGAAAACATGATAAACATAACGCGCATCACGAGGAAACGCTAACTGTGACCACCGTTTTCAAAAGTCATCGAACTATGACACCAGTATCCAAAACGCGGCAATCTCCCGAGTCACTCACCTCTGAAAACAGCAATATTTTTAGGGTCGCGTATTCATCGCCGTCCCATCCGCTGAGGCACTCAAAAAATAAACGGGGAATTTATGATTTTTCCATATTTAATTCCTCAGACGTTTCATTCGGCCTGTATAGGGGAGGCGAGAAAAATTTACACAAGAAATAAAGTGAGAAAAAATGCCCTCTTTCATCGGATATCCGAGGTGTGAGGAAAAAGGTAAGGCTCGGGAACGGCACGTTAAGATAGAGATGGGAATATAAAAGCCCCTAACGACTTTTTACCCCGGAAAAGGGTTGCGGCGAAAAAAGAAAAAGAGAACGCTAATGAAATGAAAATAAAGACGTCTAGAAAAAGAAGAGAAGATAGAGAAGGAGGAACGGTGGTGAGAAAAGAACTCCTTTTCCTTGGGCTTTTTAATTCTTTTTCCTCTTCGACTTTTTCACCTTTTCCTCTTCCCGGCAAAGGGGATAGGGTAAGGGGTTCGAAGGGATACGTAGGCGAGGGTAGGGTGAGGGTTAGCGGATGGGGAGGGATTCGATCCAAGTTTAGAACAAGTTTAGCAATCGTCGCAGACGTCGTGGCTCTTAAGGTATGGGCTAAAAGAGTGGGAGATGTGCTTTTGAGACGGTGATTAAGTGAGCTCTATAACTAAAAGGGACCCCACCCTTATCCTAAACCCATCCCAACCATATCCTTTGGAAAAAACACACTAACCCCCCGAATACTCAGCGCCTGAGGTCTTTAATTCTCTCCCTCACTCTCGATTTCTTTGTTCTCCACCAATCTCTCTCCATCGAAGAAAAAACCGAGAGGCTGGACGCGTGGAAAAAATGAGCATCGGGAGATTTATGCGTAACGCAGGCTGAGGAAGAACAGTCGAGATTTTTCTTCCCTTTCCCTCTATTTTCTCTCGTTGCTCCGCTACCGAATATTCGATTTATTTTCCTATCGGTTTAAAGGAGGAGAGCTGAAAGGAAATGTTGGACGGTGAAATATCCTCCGTGCCCTTAATTTCGTCGTTGAAAGCCGAGCGAGTTACTTCTCACCGAGTGACGGCTGTGAAGGTGCTTTATAGCTGAATCATTTACCTCAATGCGTTTCCTTCCTACATAATTCTACAACTCTGTGAATAGACCGAGAAATTCGTCAACAGCTCACGAGACCTAACCGATATTCTATTTCACTCGTAAATTCTACTACAGATGCTAATTTTCGTGAAGAAACAGTATGTTAATGACAATACCGATTATGTAATGAGGTTTTAGGCATACAAATGAATAAAACTGTAGAATGGTTCAATAAAGGAATCCATAAAAACGTGAAAGATAAGTTATATCTGTTTCAAACGAGCTTGAAATAATATTTGGTTTATTTGGTATACCGTTATTCTTATTTCATTATGATCAGCTCTGGAAATGTCATTTTTTCACAACTTGAAATTTAGCAATGTTGAAACAAGCTTCATCATAGAGGAGGAAAATAATTTCCTTCTTAAGTTTAATTTTAGCCCACATTGTAACAAAGAAACTAAGAAAAATTTGCACCTATTGAACTTGAATCATAGAGAGAATTTAAGCTCTACAAGAGTAAAGCGATAGAGATTTGAAACCGGGTAGAAATTTAAGTATCCTGCTCCCCAAGGAAAAATTAGCATCAACATTTTTCTGAGTCACGATTTACCCGGAAAAGGATTAATATCGATTTGATGGCTTTCTACATCCATCCTTTCCTCATTCCCCACATTCATCCCTTGCATTCTCTTTCGTAACCCTTAAAACCCTCGGGCAAACAGTTCCACGGCTACTAGGAATGGTAGGCGCCATTTATCCTCACACCTGCCGGCCTTCGGGAGATAATATGACTCATCGACCTTTTTACCATCCCTTTCGATCCATCGCGATTAATCGATAGGGCTACAGCAGTAAAAGTATTCGTAAAGTAATGATCGCATGCGATATGGACCGATAATTTCGACCCATGCAATCGAAAATTGCGAGAATAAAGGGAAAACAATACCTTGAAATTTTTCACAACGAAAACACGATACTAAGTCACATTTGAATCTTTCATGAAAGCGATGAAAAAAACTCATGATCGATCGGTAGTAATGAAGGCTGATGGATTCTCGAAATATGTCAACGGCGTCCGCTTCCAAAAGAAAATTCCCCGCAAGCGGTCCCACCGAAAAGCTTTCTCTTCATGGAATGCAAGATATAAAAGAGCGCCTTGCCATAAATCAATAACAACGGACAGATTTTTTTAAGGTTATATATGTATGTGTCCATATATTCGTGGCCTAATTGTGATCCATTTTATACGTGCATACATTAATATATTTCTTAAGGAATGAATCGAAGCTGAAAAAACGAGAAATAAATTCTAGAGCCTCTTGATAAGGTTTGTGTTTTTCACACTAACAGAAATAAGTACGTATTAATGAATAAAAGAAAATTACTAAAATTATCTTAAATGTCAAAAGACTATTTTCATTCGTCTGCAGAAAGCTTACCTTGGTAACCAGGTGAGTAAACATTGCTAATTAGTAGGTAAATAAACGGGAGGTGATTATTTTGGTAATTATACAAATAAAAATTTAAGGATGAACGTAGGAAAACGTCTTTTTTCCATTATTTAGCTCCGGAAATGAGTTTAAAAGGTAATATTTATTTCACATTTATCTTCAAAAAATCATCCGTTACATTCCGAAAATTGCGACTTCTGTTATACACACATTACTAATTACCTCGAAATGAGTAATTAGTGCAAATGACCACACCAATTTCACGAAAGGTAAACATGTAACGTAAGCAAAATGCAACACGAGGGGAAAAAATCAAACACATTTATTTTTAAGCGTGACGGGACGCCAACGTTCCGTTTTCAGATATTACGTAATATAATTTACATATATAATTCACATAAATCTATATAGTGCTCATTACGCGGCTTTGATTATACATATGTATTTCCGAGGGAATGAATAACATACGTGCCCTCAGTTGGGCACAAAAAAGGCAATTAATCAGCGGAGGGAAAGCCCGACTCTAATATGCATTAAAGACGCAGTTAAATTTGCATAAACAGACTTTGGCCTCGTCTCCAAAAAAACCGGACTCTCTCCCACGTGGAAAGTAAGTTAAGGAGGAGAGGTCGCGAAAATAGCCCTTGTTACGGCGCGTTTTAAGTTCCTTTACGGAGATAGGCGACTTGAAATGAATGACCCTCTACCTTAGCCCAAAGTTCAACCTCGGAGTGCTTATGATAAGTTCCGTTTAATTTTCTTCTGCGGCCGATTTCCCACAGTCGCAATCTCCATTGACGTAAAAGTTAAACAATGAAATATATCTGTTTCCGGTTTTAGCAGAAGTATTACCAGTGATAAGCTTTAAGTAAACGCCCACAGTTGAAGGGCAGCAAACAAGAATACCCATATTCTTTATTCTTCCTAAGTCATCTTCTATTCTTCTCATTACTTACGGAGTCTGCTGATGATTAGTGATGATGTATTTGGGTTTTTGGAATTTTTTACTACCCATGATTCATAGCAAAAATCAGTATTAATATATACGGAAAAGAGGAATGGCATAGAACTTAGGGATACTATTCCTGCCGCCAGCCCCATACCGAAAAAATAGGGTTTATATTGGGATAGAACCCAAGAAAGCGTCTTCTTCCAGAGACGGACGCGCTATTAGACTATGCTCAGATCAACTGTCTAAAAAGAACGGTTTAAAGAAATTAAAGGAATTCATTCTTTATATTATCTCCTACGAATCTCTCTATACTGGTAAAGGCTTTATAAAACACAGGGTAAAGGGTCACGAGTTACGCTGGCAAAATATTTACATCGTCTATTAGGAGTTACAGCGATTATGTAACAAGGATTTGATTTCGTAGCCAGTAAAATGTTATCATTGATGTGGAAGTTCATATGTACACAGCTATCTTTCAAGCGTGCCTATACTAAAAATTAAAATACTATAATCCCGTTAACGCTCATGTTTTACATTAAAACAAACATAAAATTTTACTACGCAGGATACTTATTCCCATCGAAAAGAATTATGTCTAAGTCGGACAAAATTCATAGGCCAAATTATAGAATTACACAAAATAAAATACAATTTAGAAGTATAGTAAAAGTTTTTTGATGCTTTCAATTACATTTTAAGCATGAAATAACTCTGGGTATCCCTTGAGAAAATTTTAAAAGTTAAATTCATAAAGACACTTTCGAAAAGACGTATTCCACTTTCTATTTACGATATTTAAGATGATATTTCCTCTTATGAATATTTAAAATTTTATTGTTCTTAATTTGGCATCAAAAGTAATAGTTATACGTGCATTTTCAGTAATCGTTGCAACTTTTAAAAAGTATGGGTATAAATGGTAGTTTCACCTGATTTCACAAAACCTATAACACATGAATGCTACACAAAGGATCTATACGCATAAATTAATTCAGATATTCAAGCAATACTTTCGAAAAATAATTTTCCGGCCGTTGCTCATATACAAGCACCTGGACCGACAAATACTGAGAAGAATCACCCTTAATCACCATGGTAATAACTTTAAAATTTCAACTCTCCAGCGGATGTTAGATTGTTATCAGAACCGGTTGCTTGCGAGAAAAATCTGTGGAAATCACTGTTTCCCTCATAAAATAAATATATGACAGCAATTACGTTTGAAAGCGGCTTTCATTGATTTAAATACATGTATGGACCTCCAAATCGCGATATTTCATAACATTTATAGATCGTTCTGATAAGCGTACATGCTGAACATGTAACTCTTTCGTAATTAAATTCCTGAAGGTATTTCTTAACGTGAAGGAATTCAAAGAAACATGTCTTATTTCTTTTGATGCTTCCCTTTTCCATTTCTAGAGGTTTCTTACTGATATGTGCAATAAACAACAAAACGAAAGAGCTAAAATATGAATGAAAATATTTGTTGAATTATAACACGAAATGGATACAAAGAAAGTCAGTATCACGATCTAGACCTAGACAAAGAAACACAGAGGAGACAGATGTTTGGCCCTCCAGCAGTAGGAAATACTATCCTAGTTGCTGCCTAACTACCATGAGAATTCACTTTAATATCTTACCACTAGCCATGCATCTCCTAAAACAGGAAACAAATATGTATTAAATTTATGACTCCCTACACGAGTAAAAAAAAGCGGACAAATACATCGACAGCTACTGATGAACAGTTCTCTCTTCGAACAGCCAACAGGAGACGGGATAAAATTCGCATGCGTTAAACCAATATCTTATGCGTGGAAACTTCCTCATGCTGTCCATCAAAATTCAAGTTTGGGTCAAAGTTCGGTGTGTGCGAGCCGCGCGACCAGTCTTAACGAAACAAACGCGCCACTTCTCTCAGCCAATGCCTCAAAGGTTAATTGGACCTTCATTAGTCTCGTCAGAAAGAGACGCTGGATGGAGATGTTAATAGACGGACGCGGAAAGTAATGTTTATCCGTCATCTTGATTAATTTCGAGCACACCCACAGTGATGCATGCGCGCTAGCTTGACCTTGTTTATTTTTTCGCGCCTTTATTGCTTTGAAGAGCGCCAACAATGTACTTATTAGCCGCCATTTCGTTCCACGAAAGCAAGCTGTCGCTCTGTCGTTGAAAACGGAGTGAATTAACCTAGACGTTTCTTAAGACCGTTCGACGGATATGATCCGGCATCTGCCACGGGGATAATTAATTCCGAAGGTAAAACCGCCACCTGCACATAAAACGGCGTTTTTGATGAAACGCGGGCATCAAGACACATTCAACCACCGCCACCTTCGGCGGCCGGGAAAACCGATCGAGATTGAGCCGTCCAATTAATCTCTCCATGTATTTTTTTAACTCGTTCGAGAAGGCGGAGGAAACCTCTTGAGCTTTCTCATTCTTTGGGGGAAAATTTCGAAAGATGGGATGCTAATTTTGTAAGCTATCTGCTTAATGTCGAAACCGAGAGAGATTCCGTGTTTCTGCAGAAGCCCAATTCGTCTGCGATCTCTTTTTAAGTGGCCGAACATTCTATTAGACGATATTTTCATTCGAATTCGATCTATCCCTAATTGAACGGCGGCCTTGTACACGGACACCCGGAGAGTTCTTAGGCGTTGAATTAATAGGTCACTTTAAGGATACAAACGGGCTACAACGAGAAAGAGGAGGAAGAAAACGGTTTTCTACTTCGAGGGTTATCTGGTAGTCAAAGGACCAACGGAAATATTTTCACGTCTGTGCTAAAAACACTTTGCGATTACGTACAAATCGAATGCTTCCCCTGGTCGTTGACAAGGCACTTTATTGGGTTCTAATTCATTTCATAAACATAGCTCGCTTCGAAACGTTCTTAATGAATTATTTTTAACCGGTTTCATGCAGGTAAAAACAGCGAGTGCCTAATTCAGATTTTTATTTTCGAAGTTTTAACCGTTGCTTTTCCTATATTTACTTTGAATTAATGTTACGGCAAGCTGTAAGCTAGACCATAATGGAAAGCAAATTTTAGTAACAAATAACACTAGTAATAACTACCCTAGCAAACTAAACATGTCCACTCAACATCTAATATAATAGGCAGTCCTTCGACAAATGACACCCGTTCTGATAATGAGCTTTCATTATACAAGGAAATACATGAGTGCAGGAGACAAACAATTAGAATCTGGTACGAGTTGATTCGAATCCCAACACAATACAAACATACTCGAATAATGCTTGCTGAATTTGTTTCAGTAATTCGTTTCATTATTGAGAGTAATTTAAATCCGCGTCAGGATAACAAATAAGCTCAATCCCGAAACTCATCTGTCTTGCATTGCTATTATTACGTTAGGTGACTCATATTGAGGTAAACACGAGAGATAAACCAAGTGGAAAGGAAGACTGAAAAGTGCAAGGCTACTCATACAGAAGAAAGCCATCAATAAACTCGCTGCATGAAGTCCTACACACCGCTGCAGTTAATTTGCACCCATTATCATGCATTAAAGGGAATAAATCTACGAAATAGGTTCCAGGATAAATAGACAGGTAGGAACGAAATCACGTCGGGAAATGTATTCATATGGTGGAACTGGTTTGAGCAGCTAAGCTATTTATTGAGAGAAACCAGTATTTTTGTTTCGCCACAATGAAGAAGTAGAGAGAAAAGTCGTGGCTCAGATGTTTCGTTATGAATAAACAATGAAAGCAAAGAATCTACTTGGAATAGGTTTCCACTTGAGTTGACTAAGATCCGGCATCTATTTGCAATTGGACCGGAGATTATCTGCGCAAATTCGATAATCCGAACTTTAATCAAAGCTCAAATCGAATTCCCGCAAGAAGAAACAATTCCAAGTTTATGACGACGTCCACGAACACAGCTTAACACATACGTAGCAATAAAAACATCGAAGTTTACGAAATAGCAGATTTAATCTACGGCCAATTAGCCCGGCATTGATAATATCGATAGTGTTTTGCATATAAATGTTCCGATATGACAAAAAACAAGAAGTTTCATTCAAATTGCCTTCTGACATTTATGGAGAAAGCTTCCGATCGATTAATATTTTAATGAGTCCCATCAATATTCAAAAGGTCGCCGATGGATTTTACGTATACCTACCGCTGGTTCCGACCGAATTTATGTCAAATTAAGAGAAGAAAAAAGGGTTTCACAATTTTACACCCCTAATGGCCGTGGAGGATGGGAAAACAGCGATGACATAAAAAAAGCTAATCGTGGGACGTGGGCGGGGGCGCCTTTACACAAATATGGCTCGTCTATCTTCCCCACCGATCCATCGAGGCGCCGTTGAGTGGGATGGGAAAAAACGGCGAAATATAACAAGGGGGTTCGTGTGTTTTATTCTCGTTCGAATCTTTAGGGCAGTCTCAGCTCATCTTACCAGTACTTCACTTACACATTTTCTGCTTTCCTTCGTTTGTTTTCCGAGACCATTATAAAAGGAGTTCTTTGTATTTCCATTATAGCTCAACCTATTCATTTACAGCATTGTCTCTCACCCCATATCCAGCGTACTGTTCGACGGAGGCACGTTCTTTAAATTTTCCATGATACGAGTCTTTTATTATATAAAATACGTTGGGTTTTAGTTTAGAAAATACATTAAAAATTTCCATTCAATTTCACTACATTTCTTTAGAATTTGAATTTAGACTGGAAAATAGGTGAACACAAGTGACAAGCTAAAAAGAATGGATTTACAAGTTAATTTAGAGATGACTTATTACGATTTTATATAACAAATTTTACTATTCAGAGCAAATAAAAGATAAAATTTGGTCTCTTTGTAACTAGAATATTATGACTACTATTGTCTGTTACTGCTACTATTGAGGATTAGTTTTGAAAAATACCATAATGTATTTTAATTTAAAATTCGAACACTGTCATTCTATCGATTAGATAATGCATTGAAATAGTTGAATACTTCAGTAAGAAGAAATTCTAATGTTTTGCTCTTCTGTTTTGACTACGTTCATCTCCTAGTTCACGCCTTCGGAACTTGACAAACGCGGAGGAAGGCGATTTCATATTTTCTCGCTCGATTTACGGAATCTTCCGAGAATAAAATATTGACCGGCGACGGGTCGAGGAGAGAAAACCATCCCGGAATTTTATTAACCTCTCCATTCAATCTATCAACCCGATGGCTTAATAACAAGGAACGGTTTGGCCGCGAGACCGTCAAGGGCGTTCAACGGAAACCGCGTGGGTAGTGGAGGGTTTGCCTTCTTATTTTTTTAAAAATCCTTTGGAGGGCCCTGCAATCACGAAGATGGAAGAATCTCGGCGCATCTCCGCCGCCTTTAAAGCATGAATTACGGGAAGCTTTTAGCGAGTTAACGCAGGGAGAATTCACTCCTTTCTTTCTCTCACACACACAAACTACTAGACTTTAAAAATCCTCCATTTGCGGAGGAACGACGTTTTTCGCATTCTCGCTTTCTGACGAATGTGTTGAAGAAAGGAATCTCCGGAGGAATAAAATTAGCGATCGAGCGATTGAAGAATAGCTTTCCCGACGTAAACCGACTATTCAAGGGATGCTCATTCCGATCTCGCTTCCTGGAAACTTTTGTGCGAACCCATATTGCTCTTTTATACCCAATTAACCGGTTGCGCGACGGGCGTCCGCTTGTTCTCCGGAAAAGTATTTCTAAGTGTGCATAAAGCAGCGGATGGCGCTTAATCCTGAAATAGTGAAGCGTACGCGAGAGAGATGATTTAATTTGGAAAACATGGGAAAGCGCTGAATTCAACGGCGCGGAACTTTTTGGATTCCTTTTTTTTTAATGTGATAAAATGAGAGGCCATTTACTTGATAAGGGTGAAGAGACGATGACCGCTGCTATAAAAAGTTCTTGAAAACATCTCAGTTTGGTAACTCCTTTAAAACATTTCTGTATTTAGGAATTATGTGTGTTCATAAACTCACCTCCATTGAGATAACTGTTAAGCCTTTAACGCCTGCGAAAAGGAGTGAAGGAAGGTTACATCAAACCCATTTTCGATTTACATTTCACGCGTTTCAAGAAAGGAGAGAAAATATATGTAATTTTGAGTAAATACCAAAAAAAATAAACTTATTTTCTTTTGTTTGCAATTAACCGTATTTGGAACATTCTGACTACAGAGTAACGGACCATTACTTGCTACTTCTATTGCTTCTCAAGGGGTCAATTTAAGAAACTCAGCTTCTATGATTATTTCAACCAATCCAGACTTTAATTTTATCACCAATTAGAATTTTATGCCAGTGGAGTGGAGTGCCAGTAGAGAGGCATTTTTACAAATAATTTTCCCCCTTGAAGCGTAAAATTTGGCTCTGGAAAGAAGGAGTTTGAGGCGTAATTGGGGAACTCATAAAAGTTGTTTAAATGTTGATGCGCTTCAGCAATCCCCTATAATAAAGGATTGACTATTATGAGAACATTTCAGTCAGTAACGTACAAACTATGTTTTCTATCAATGATGACCTAAAAAGATAATTTCCTTTTTCTATTCAAAAAGAAACTATAACAGAGTCTTCTTCGGCAGCAGGAATTTGTCATTCAGCATTATCACCCGACATCCTCGAATCATCGTAAAAACTCCCGAACTATTTCATTCGTCATAAAAAGATATCCGGAACGACATTTCTTGACTTTTTTCATCAAATCGTAAAAAAATAATATCGAAACACGAAAGAAACAAAGATGCGTGCCCTGGGAAATACAGATACATCCGCATCCGCGCATATAAATGTCCTCTTGAATGCATTACGCATTGAAAAAGGAAAAAATGCGGGCTGAGACACAGCTATTGACGGCTGAACACATGCCGCGCTCATAAACTATCGACGTACGAGATTTAAAAAAAATCAATGTAACATCAAAAACTACTAAGGTCGTTATTTTTTCTCCCGCACAGATGACAGACTCCGGCGGAGACTTCCAAAGCAAGGTCTTGCTCGAGAATCGGCCCCATAAAAACAACCCACTTCCGTAAATTCAAAGTCGACACACGATCGTAAAAACTTTCCACGAAGATTTGGGAGAGGAGCACTTAAATAAACACGAAGACTCGGAATCGATATGTCAGAGGAAAAGGGGAAAAGTGCGCCATATGGGTGAAGCAAATGGGGAAAGGAAATAAGATGAAATAAAGAAGGTATGACCGGATATTTTATGGTGGGAGACATTAGGAAACTCGATTTTAATTAAATTAATGGTTTAATCGAAAGTTAATTATAATAAAACACATTATTCTCTAGAATACTCTCAAACAGCTGAGTAACAAATTATACAAAATAATTATGAAGGATTAAGAATAATTACTCCACGCCCATGTCGTTTGTGATACAACAAGCCAAGAGAAGCTAGAACAAATAAAAACACAACAACTTAGCAAACTCAGCGGAGTGATTTGGCGATACAAAAAATTGAAATCGAAAATTGAAATTGAAGGACAAGAGTCGGCGAAATTCCGACCCAACAAAAATTACATTCTATGCATTAAAGACGTCATTAAAATCTGAAATAATAATTATAGGAAAATTTCTCATTCCAAACAAATTAATCAGTATACCGTATTTATCTATTTTTCAAAAGCTAATATTTTCAGGACTCTTTACGGAATCATTGCTACAGAAGTCATTAAAACGAAATTGACAAATTTCAACTCGAAAATGACACTAATGAACCGAATTTAATGTATTTCAGTAGGCATAGGTAAATTTACTAGTTTATGACGCAAAAATACCAGAAAATACTATATCATCATAATCATTTTAACTAAAATATACACGGATAAACGTTAGAACGGCCATCGCGAAGTCCTTTCCAGCTCCGTCAGGTCTTTAAAATTCGCCCCTTTCTCTGTTATTTGCTCACATCTCTCCCCAAATGTCAATGATTGTAACTGCTCTTTTTGGGAGATTATATGGGTTTTCTCATCTTGGAAAAGTTGGAAAGAGGCGGAGGGAGATTGAAATGGAAAAAAAGACAGAGATCAGCGGAAAGGGAAGGGAAAGCGCCTCCAAATCTATATTCCAGTGTTCGATTGAGTCTTCTGGTGCCATAAAGCAAAAATGGTCTCCCCTTCGCATGAAAGGGAAAACTCCAAAGGAATCTCCCACGCCATTGTTCCAATTTAGCCAACGTGGGATAGACCTTGCCGAAGATTATTCATCTATTTAAGCTAATTAGGGGGCACGTGGCGGCGTGCGGTCTCCGGAAGGGGCGCAGCAAAGGTCTTGAAAGGAAGAGGGGCGGAAGAGATGGGGGTGGAAGGAAGGAGCCCTTTGTGAACAAATTAGCGACCACTCCTCCAGCATGCGTTTTCTTTCTCGGAGGCACACATACCAGACCGACTCTTAAGCAATTCCAGATGAGTTCCTTTTCTCTCTCTCCACTTGCATCCACCTTCAGGATGCTACCGTGGAGATCCTCTCTAATTTTCCTCCTTCTTTTGTTTCTTGTTTTCTCTCTTTTTTTCGCCAGTTCTCGAGGAGGGAACAAAAGGATCTCGGGATAAAACATGGCGAGGGGCGCAACAATGAGGAGCACTAAAAAGACCGCGAAAAAAACATGGCGAGGGGCGCAAAACCGCGAAAACGATCGTTTCCTTTGCTGCACCGACGTGAGATTCTCCTTTTTTTCCTATCCTTTGCTAAGCGTTTACAGGTAGATTTGAAAGCGGAGAATCGGTACTTGGTGGTTTTCGCGAAGTTGTAACGTTCCGCGAAGTGACTGATTTGCATCTTTACAGTCCTTTTCATTTCCAGGGTATATCTCGGGGCGCATGCGCGCTGCTTTGGGGCAATCAATCGGTAGGGCTTAAAAACTCCACTGGCACATAATGCCGAGAGCGGAGCTGAAACAAAATATATCGCCAGCGAGGCGGAAAGGACGAGCATTGTTTAAGACGTCATAATTCAGGAGAAGCCAACGGAGGGGGACAATAAAGCAAGGAGATTTCCTTCGCAAAAAAGGAGAGTTCCCCAAAATCCTCTGAGCATGAAAGGTGGCTTCCATGATGCGACACGTTACGCCGCAATGCGTTTTTGACAATCCAAAAAAGACGGAAAGGGGGGAAACACCGCAAATTCGGCAAGCGGGGACGCCATCCGTATGCGCTTAAGACTACATAAATTCCATCGAAGAACGGTCGAGATTGATGGAGTAAAAATGGAGCGATCGCTAGGGAAGCGCGCAGATTTAAACAAACGGCGATTCGGGAATGAAAATTCACGGAGCATCTTGTGCGTCCCATCCCAAAGGAATGCGAGGAGAAATTAAAGCGGGAAAGGGGTACGGAGTAATAAAATTGAAAATCTGAGACATTTCTAAATGAATTCACGAGACGGCGGTCGGTCTGAGGGGAAAAAAGAAGAAAAAAAAGGAAGCATCGCGGCGCGCGGAAGAGAGCGGCTCTTGAGGAATAGCGGCTGGAGTGCGCTGAGGGGGTTACTTTTTCGAGCAGACTGGAAACACTCGAAAGAAAGATGAGGATGCGATGGAAGAGGAACGAAGTGGGAGAATAAAAGGGGCGAAGGGATAAAACAGGTGAAGAGAGGAAAGGTCACAAGAGAAGAGTTAGGCGAAGAATAGAGACAAAAAAAGAAAACTGTGGCGAATAATAAAATTCTGGACGGAAATTTTCGAAACCTCTCCACACGTCCACATCTCCGCATCGTATTTACTTAAACGTTCATTCCGCAAATCGTTCAGAAGACAGCAGAACGAGATGACACTTAAAATATTTCTGGAAATTTTACATTGAAGGAATTTCCAGCCGAGTAATCCCTCTAGGATGGAGGGTTTCAACATTTCCTACTGCAGAGGAATAATTAATTAAATTAATCTGCTTCATATACATACGCAAGCAGTTTCTTCTCCTAAGATTTTGAGGTACTCGCTGCACTAGGCGAAAGAAAAAATGTTAGGATATCAAATATATCGCGGAAATTATGCGGTGCCTTCCGTCCCATTTAATTAAGAGACCTAAGTGTCTACTTGAAAGTAAGAAATAAACATCCCGAAATTATCACTTTTTTCCTCGATAGAAATGAATCACAATAGGTAGATAGAGCCAATAAAAAGATTAATGGTCTCAAACACGAGTTTTAATTATATATCTAGTATTCCTCCTAGAGAATATCTTAAAATGAAAAGATAATTAGTTTTTAACGAACATACAATTTTCCATACAATTTTTCCATACAATTTTTTAATTCGAAGAAGAATTTTGCACGTACTTATCGTCAATTTTCCCTAGAAAAAATTATAATAGAAAAACTACGTTTAAATCATATTACACACGGCATCGAATTATTATCGTTGAAGTAACAGTGAAAGCACATCAACCAACGCGGGTGTATCTGCGGTTGGCGAATTCAAGGGGGGAAGGAGAGCGATCGCCTACACCATTGATGACTTTGTAGTTTGGCAATTTGCCTAGGATCTAACAAGAAGCTTGAGTTAAAATTGAACTGTTACGATTTTCCAGGATCACTATACATCTATTACATTTATCACGTCAACATGGCATTAGACGTTAATGCCAGATAAGTTCGTAAGTAAATGGTCTTAAACCGTCATAGAAATTCTATATCCGCCCCTGGCCTGCTCATAAAAATATTCGAACAAAGAAAGTATTCATCAAGCTTCCACATTTTATAGAAAGAAGATAAAACAATATATGGATTTTGTTGCACCGCTTTTCCATATTGTGGCACGAAATCCCGTTCAGAAATTTTTACAAAACATACATCCCAAAGCATGCATGAATGAAATAACGAGATGGAGAAGTAAATGAAATGGAAGCGAACATGTAAAAAAGCCGAGGTACGTACTAGCATAGCTCGGATGAAACGATGGCGGGAGAGAGGATGTTGCAGAAAAAAAGAAATTATGAGAACTACGTGCGACTGCGGGAGGAAAGTAGATAAACCTTTATCGAAACGAGGAAGAGAAACACAGGGTCACGCTAAGGAGAGAGAATTGCAAGAGATTCAAAAGAGAATGCCAATACGGGAAGTGGAAACAGAGTCCCCCGAGGAAAAAAGTATAGACGGCACATCGCGGGACGAGTGAGACGCAAACTCCGGGTCGACCCAATGAAAAACGCCGCTGAAAGCGTTTTCGCGAATTGCGAATCTTTTTTCGTGCGCTCATCGGCGAAACAATTCGCAAATTCGTTCTCCTTAATTCACTTCCTTCCGCGAATGCTCGAGAGCCCGTGTAATGCCGAGTGGACAAAAGTAGGGATTTCGAATTCAGTTCCGGCACGAGCAATTCTGAAAAACGAGGGAATATGAATAAAAAGGGGGATCGGTACCTGATCCAAGAATCTCCGAGTACGTCCCGTGGGAGCATTTCGCAAAAAAGAAAAAAGTGGCGATTTATAACGTCAATGATATCTCGAGCCCCATCTCAGTCGCTAGATTATTCCGCTGAAAATCCTGGAATTTCATTAGAAAACCCACGACGTGGGCATACTCTTCCGCGAGATTATTAAAGTGGAAGGATGGAGATGTTGCGAGGAAGGAGTAAATTCTGTTTATGAACGTAGTATGGGAGCCACAAAACGAATTTGAGAATGACAAGCATGGCGAAATACATCCAGTGCTCCGCAAGATTGACTCGAAGAAGCGGGAGTCGCCGAGGAGGACTCCATTAAGAGGGTCACGATTTCCATTAATTTTTGAAATACCGGAGTCATGTCATGGGCGGATCTAGAAACTTCTTAGAAGGAAGGGCGATTTCCTCATGCAGAGGGTAATTTTCTTCTAGGAGAGAGTTTGCCACAGGCGCCGAACGCAAATGGCACTCGTTAACATGGTCACATCCTGGTCTTACTGTCGTGATGGGAATTTTTCTCGTAAATTCAAGAACTTTACACGAGTTGAGAAAAGGTTCTGTGACTTAATGGAGGTAATGTCTTCTCTGATAACGCGAATAAGTTTTAGGAAAAACACTGGTCATCTAAAGTACCCACATCTAGAAGAAGTTACTAAAAACATGCATAAACTGACAGATCAAAAAGATTCCAAAATCTCTTCTGCAAGGACTTAATCATAGCGGATTTATTTCCATGAAAAGAAATGGTAACGACCTTAATGACTTGTTTAAAATTTAATATGTATATATAAAATGTACTCTTTCGCCTTTTTATAAATATTATTATATAGCTATTCAAGAGTAGTTATCACTTAAGGTTAATCATCACTTAATCACCTTTACAACCAAAATAATATTTTTTACCAAACTCAATGACTCAAAACCCAATACTTTTAATAAATATAAAATAACAATACCTTCAATGAAAAGATTGAAATGACTTAATTTTTTAATGGGTTGTTTCTTTTTCCTACAGCTACATATTCGTCTGACTGAATTGGTTCTGGAGAATGCATCTGATACATCAAATTTAACACAAGAATATCCACACAATCATCAAACCCTATTCCACTTTTAGTGGAGGGGGTCCAAATCAAATCTACCTTAATTCAGGTAATTGCTCAACCAGATTATAACTGAATCCACAATCATTTTAATGACAGGGTGAGGGAACAAGATAGAAAATAGATTTCGAGGTTGATGTATTTAACTATACCGCAATTTTATTTTATGAAACTATTTAAATCATTAGAAAAGATTTTTCTCTCAAACAGAAACAACCACTAAAGACTACTCCACCCCTAGGATAACAAACAAGTAACTGATCTCATCAACACATCCCTAAAAACAGACAATCCTAAGCCCAAAAACTTTTTTAAGTAATGGAGTTCTCAACTTTGAAATTATTCGTGAATCAACAATCGAGCGTAATGACGCGCCATCACTTATCGCCGCCCGGAAGTATCGCGGCATATAATAGTCATTTATTTCTACACCACGACGAACATGTTAGCCGCCCAAATCCAAGTTGTTAAATCGACATATAAGTAATGGAACAAGTATTAATTAGGGAGGCAGAGGGATTACCACCGAGTCGAGTCGACAACAAATTATTCTTTTCCCGTTGGAAAAGAAATACAGCATCCTGCCAAGCGCAAATAAAAACGGACGCCTCGAGGCCTAACGGGTCCTGCTCGAAAACCCAAACATTCGCAACGTTCACAGGATCCCATTCACGAAATAAATGACGTACACGCGACGTACCGATAACCAACAAAGGCCTCCAACACACTCTCGTATACGGTCGAACATAAACTCGCAGATATACGCGTCTGCTGAACTCGGGAAGTATGAATTTGCATATATCATTCCGTTAATCTCGTCAGTGATATACAGCGGAGGTTAATAAGGATATTCTGCCGAGAAACTTTTCCGAGAAGTTTATCTCGGAGGAAAAAATTGGTGGGAGATATCCGCGGAGCAAAACAAGAGAGCGACGAATATAAAAATAAGAAGCCGTTGGTTTTAAGAGAGAAAGAGAGAGAGGAATGAACCTTGGTAAGGAGCGAGACAAAAGCAGCGGGAGTAAGGATCCAATGATTTATGGAGATCGAGAGATATGAGTGGAGAGAGAGAAAAAGAGAGAGAGAGAGTTGGGAAAAAAATGCCGGACGAAATTACTCTTTTGGAGAAATATTGCCCAACAAACTGTCTGGATGAGAAACTGATGAGAAAAAGTACTGGAGACCCTTATCAATGACTCGGGGTTCGGTAAGAAGGGAAAAAAATAAGAGGAGGAATTTATAGGGGAGGAATCGCGGAAGGAGTGAGAAATATCAAGGGGCTAAATGAATTAAGGGAGAGAGATAATGTGAAGAGTTACTGCCCTCAGAATACGACGCGGCTGCAAAGAACGGTGCATTGAAATTCCGAGGAAGACCCCACCACCAACGCCACCTTGGGGTTAGCGTAAAAAAGAAATGGAACATCGAAAATGCCGCCTTGGAAAAGCTCAGACGACTCCCGCTCGATAAATTAAGATTCGAGCGAAGCTCGGAAATTATGGAGGATATAAAGCGCTGTTGGAATATTAATTTTTTCCCGGTTGCTGCAACCGCCGATCTGAGGACGCGGTAGACTGTTAGGGGTTGTCGTTCCAGATATCAGAGGCGAGGTAAAAAATCTTTGAGCACAGATGTTACTTTTGAAAATTCTAATAATTGAGGAGAATGCTGACTCCCGCGCGCACTTCCAAAACGTTCAATTACTTCCTTGATGACGAGATAAACTTAATTAATTTTAATTATAACGAAAAATTCAAAATGTTAATAATGCTGAATTTACTTGAAAAGCTCTATCGGGAATTCGCAGGAACGAAATGTTCTAAGATTTAAAATTTAACCAAAGAATAAATTCAATACCACACTAAATTTCAATAGAATTTTGGGCTAATATTTTAAATTCCTTTGGTAACCCCTCCGTTTAAATAGTGTTAAGTCGAACCGAGGTAGAGTAAAATTTCAATCTTTTACCTGGTTACAACAGGGTATTATAGTACCGGTGAAATTCTTCCGCGGGAACCTATGGGTAACCATTTTTGTGTTAAAAGCACGCCATTTATTTTCTTCGTTAAAGAAATAGAAAACATTGACTTTCGATTCACCAAACTGAAATGCTTCTGACACAAAAAAAAATAAGCAATTGTGATTGCTTTCTTCCAAGATTCAATATATTTCTACATCTTGATGATATATTTTACGCCAGGAATAGGACTCAAAGAAAAGTTGAAAGAACCACTAAAGGGAAGAGGTCCCATTAATATAAACGCGGATAATACAAACACAAAATCTTATAACCATATTTATCATATGAAAAATCAAAGGAGTTAGCACCTTCATAATAAAGAACCCCACTAACAATATGTAATACATTAAAATATTTACAACAAAAGTTGGGATAAAAGGAAGTAAGGCCCAGGAAAAGCAGCTTCTGAATAAAATATCTCATCTGAGGCATTCAACTCGCTGCGGGCACATATTTCACCCATAGAATTTGGAGGAGAAGATGATTTGTTACAGCGAGCGAGAGATAGGCTTAAGCGACGAATAAAGGCTGAAATATATTCGAAATTTATTCCAATCTCATTTGCGTCATTAGCGCTAAACGATAGCCGGTTTGCCATGTTTTACGACGGAAAGTGACAAATAAATCAACGAGGCTCATAATTATCAGCGTCGTATAAATATTAACAAGCGCGATGTCTTTTTTCTCGAGATTTAAAGTTCCGCTGTTTTGAATACGGGACCACGGGACACGGCGAATCCCACGTAGAATTAACATACGGATCGTTCCAACGATTCTCCCACTCGCAAGGCGGATCTTTTGGAAAGCAAGGACCTCTTGGCATCAGACACAACCCGAAACCGTTTATTTCTCCCTTCCACTTGCATCAATAACGGCAGACGTATCGCTTCATCTAAATTATCCGCGTTGCAATAATTTCGCGGATTCCCGGCGGGAAGTCTCTTCAAAAGCCTCGTAAAAATTCGATGCTCGTGGAGAAAAGAGACATCGAATCCGTAAAGTTATAAAATAGGCGTGAAATGACTGGAGGTGGTGTGATTATATCCACCTGAGAACGTCTTCATCGTAAGAATCGCGCTTTAAAAAGATCGCGGGATCAGACAAGTGAATAACGTTTTCTTCCTCCGAGAATTCCTCCTTTCTCGGCGTCTTAATATAATCAAATGGAAGGACGGCTTCATCCCACGGAGTCGGATGCAATCAAGCGGTAATCGAAAAATAAAATCGATCGACTTCCGACGACACCGGCGTTAATCCACTTGGAGAGAATACATCGATATCTTTAAATCCCGTAAGGGGGAGAGGGGATCGTTAGAAGAAGTTCTTCGCTCATGCGAAATCTCTCCCCCAATCCAGTGCCTTATTGATCGCCTCACGTCTTACGTTTGGAGGCAATAAACGGACTGCTCGCGATACGCAATGCCCCCCGCGGAGATGGAAAAAAGTAAATCCCTCCCCTCGATTCAACTCCCGACCATCCATCAAACGGACGATAATGATTCCACCTTCAGGTAGCCGCTGTATCTTTACACGCACCGTACCACTAGGGTTACATACCCGTTTATCGAGAAGTGAAGTCGACGAGAGAGTGGAGAGAAAGAAAAAATGAATCGCCAAAACGGTTACGTGTAAACAAGTTTTCGAGCTTGGCATAATCCTTGCAAAATGCAGTGATAAAGTCTGGTACTTCTCGACTTGGAGTCACGCTGGGATGAGATATTCGGGCGGAAAAAATGAGCCTTGGGATATCTCCTATTCTCTAAAGCAGGGGTTAAGCAAGCTTTTTCCTCCATAGGGGTCGGATTAGATCCTTAGCGGGTTGCTACCATGTATGTACTACCTTGTTGTATTATGAAATCGATGGTAATTTATCTTGGATAGTTTTATTGTTCTATTACGATAATACGTTAATTGAGCATTATTCACTGCTTAGAGTAGATTCCAACTAGTGTTTGCTTATTTCCATTTTAGTTATATAGGATTAGCAACCAGAATTGAATTAAATTGGAGAAAAATTAGAAGAAATATCTATTAATTGGTTAAAGGACGGTATGCAGCCTGCGGAGGTTTTCTCTAAACTAAAGAACTATTCACTTAAATTATTGGTAATTCGAGTAGGTTTGCCAATCATTTGCTGGAAAATGATGAGGTAAGCAAGTATTATTAAGAATACAATTCGTAAATTTTTCCTATAAACTTTAAACCATTAATTATCTTGAAACCAGGGAAGCATAGACACAATAGGCGAATATTTTTGTCAAGCTACGTCACTTTCAAACGCCAGAAACCATTGCTGAAGAAAGTTTATCAGCTTATAACCATGGTCTCACAATCTGAATCTGGGTTCTAGCAGCTCTCCAAGCCAAGTCACCTTCCAACTTACTTCCTAATATTAACACTAGCCATTGCCAGGATCTCATCTAACCTAGGTCTACCTCTATCATTCCAACCTATCACTATACCTTACAATATTCTCATCAGCATAATATCGCGAGTTAATCTGGGCACAAACAATTTCGCTCGTCTTTTCATAAAATTTTTCTCAACACATTTCGGCCAATAGAAAAAAAAAGAAGAAAACCAAAGCAAATCTGTAGCACAAATCTGCGGGTTCCTACAGTTGGACTCGAATGGATAGAAATATGATCAGGCAGCTTAATTGGTCAGATACTGAGACCACGGACGTCAGACAACGGCGAGACATCACGATAACATAAACACGCACCTTCTCGCAAGAATACGTGTCAGAGTATCACGGGTCGATCACTTCTCCATCGATGGAAGACGCCGTCTCATTCGAACCCCTCTACGGTCATCCCTGGATTACCTGTCCATATTTCTAATACCTCGCATCACTCATCCATTGTGAGCGCGTTCGGGATGCTTGTACTCCTTCCCATTCCTCGACTTCCATCACGGGGTAAGCACCCCGTCGGGAATGAAATTCCGAGGGGCTTAGATTCATGCGCGATCGCCTATGGCATAATTCAAAACGCCACGATTCCTTTCTTCGCCATAAAAACCCCTTCTCCGTATCTCTACCCGTAAAAATTATAGTGGCGGTATGAGAAAGTTTCATCCTCGCACTATTCTTCTTCCCACAATGGTATCGACGCGGTTACAAACCGCGTTATATTTCCCAACCATCGCCCACAAATCAGACCCCTGAATAGGATTTCTTCCCTTTTTCCTTTTCAATAAATATATCGCGTGAATAACTCGCGTTCTCCTCCGGAAGAAATGCGGTTGGTCGGGATGGGGAGGATCTTTTTCGGTGACCTGCATAGTGAAGATCCATTAAACTCTATTAAGGAGCTGGGCGCGGACGACTGCAATGCAGTTACCTACGGAGGTGCAAAAAACTCATCGCGAAGGGAAAAAATTGAAGGGATACAGTCAACTGGCCGCAAGTGAGAGATGATTGGATTAGACGGAGTGCGCTAAAAAACGCAGCTTCGGGTCGAAAAGTAATTAAAGATCACTCGATGGTGCAAAGTGCTTTACTCGATGACGTCAAACAAGAAGCTATATCGAGGACTTTTTCTAAAATAGAGGATGGATTTAAACCGCTCGTGTACAAAAATATATTATTTATATTTAATTTTGTTATTTTAGTTTTCTTTATACATATCGAACCATACTAAACTATTTAAGAAACGATTCTTAATTAGAATTCATACTTAAAATAAAAGACCCTGGATGGATAAAACAACAAATAACTCAGTTCTATATTAATGTAGTCCCCTTATTTTTATTAAGTACTCGTGAGCGTTGACATTGTAACTTATTTTTACTTCTTGTAGCATTTATAAATTTTTGGCTGGAATATCATACAATTTTCAAATACTACTGGATTTTTAATCCAATCATGAATATTAGAGTATAATTTAAAGATTCAGAATGTGAGATAGATGACTATATTGCCTTTATTAACTTCACAGACATATTCCACCTTCCGCCAGTTGAATTTACAATATAACATTTAATCATACACAATTAGTCATTTATTCAATATCATACGGGCCACTGTTGAACAGAATCCCGGAAAATCTGGAATCTACATCATTTCTGTGAAAATAGAGAAATATATTTATAGAGCGGTATCGCCTATCCTTCCCTAGGGCAACAGTTTCAAGTTTTCGTAGAATGTGTTCATGTAACCGAATTTCAGGCTTTCATTAGCCCACTTTCATAAAAAACAAAGAAACCTAATGAGACCACGAAACAGCTTCTACGCGGATGTTTTAGGGTAGCAATAACGGTTTAGAGACTGCAAGTACCTTCGGTCAACTCACTAGGGATTTTTTTTAACGCTCAAATTAACTTCACAGTCGTCGTCTGGAGCAGAGAGGCGAATTTCTAGTTTGAAATACGTTCCATTCATGAAAAAATCCAAGAAGCAGTTCGAAAGGACTGAAGGCCTTAGAAAATTTTAGCGGGTGACGCAATTGATTGCGTATATTTTATTAAATTTGTATACATTGAAGTTCTATCACGGACTACAAGAAAATACTTTTCATTTTGGGCTCCAGCATGTCAGGTGAATAATTTTAAACATTCGACCATCCCCAAGATATACAAAAAAGCCAAAGGCGTACTCAGCAATCATGAGAATGCTGATCTTTTCATGAAATAAATTAATTCCTTTCAGACACCTCTAATAAGATGGCTAGAGAACTGAGTGTAATGAATTTTATGATCTGCATATTTCATGACTACATGTATTTACTTTCTGTTTCTTTTTAGCCGTTTTTCCAATATATTTTTATTTCCGATGATGTTATGTCTAAAAATGATTTTTATGTCGACTTTTTGTTTGTACTACACACATTTACTATACGATGTACGATACGATTTGCGATACATCTTTGCAGCAGAGTAAAAGAACAAATTAATAAATGAAACTTTAGATTGATTTAATTTAATTTCACTATCCTACAATTCAGTGAAATAATATTGGTTCCTTCACAGTATTTTCTGTTCCTTCATCTTCTCTGCCTTTAGTTTCTATCAGATCTGGAGACGAAATGAGGCTCACTATGCTAGGAGTGAGGAGGTTCTCGCCATCAATGTATAAATCGCTAAAATTCCATGCACTGTAATTTGTAGAAAGCAGACGTAACTTAGAGTAAATCTGCTATCCCAACAAATTGTAAAAATATTCATCAGGCTCAATGCACTCTGCAGTTGCCACATTTCATACAAAACGTAAAAATTAATAAAGTACTTGTTGAGTTTAAACCTACGTTACCTTAACATTTTACCTTCCATCAGTCTTCGTATCAAAGGCGAATGTAACGCGTATCAAAAGTTACATAAAAGTCGATGGCAGAACGAGATCTATTCAAAAGGGAGACGGATTTCGATGAAAGGTTCGACGCCAGTACGTGCTAGGTCCCGCACGAATCCATTTCAGCGTGGAAGGATGCATGTATATTTTTTTTCTGGCTCTGGGAGAATACTCTCAACAGTTTGCGACGCTTAAAATTCACTCCGCAACCCCTCGCGACGTACCCGCGAAAGACGCGGATTCAGAACGTGAGGATTTTCGCCTCGGAGAATTCAGCGTGGGATCGATAGCGCGACAACGGGTATTATTTTCCGAATCATTTAATCTCATGCGGAGAGCCGAGGCAACGTTAAGGATGACGTTTACGACTTATAAACTTCATAAACGACCCTTTAAATTAAATAACGGCTGCAGACATCCGGGATAACGCCTCCGGTTGCGGCGTAATTCGTCCTTTAAAAGGTTTGTCAACTGCTTTATAAGGCCCGGAGAAACAACGGATGCCGAATAAAATATTTCATTCGATTATTCGTGCACCCGCTGGGCGCAGTTAAAGTTTGAACGATGGGTAGATTAGGTGGGAAACTACGTTTCCTGTATTAGCATGCTTCAATGCATTAAGGAGCTAAAAACGAACGATGGTTCCTTTCTGTTACGTTTTCCTGTCATAAACGTATATCAAATCCGATAATATACACCTGCGTGATATGAGAGGAATTTACTAACAAGTTCAAATGAAGGACAGATTTTCATATATAAACTATCATATTTATTCTAAGACGAGCAAATTTTCTATGACGATTTCCTTTCTTCCTAGCTCCAAAGGGGAATTAAAATTATTTAGAATGTCAATCAAAACAGTTAAATACTTAAAAAACAAAACAATAAAATACTTAAACTTCCTTAACCTTTTTGCAAATATATCGAAAATTAGGAAAAATAATCAAATAAAACCTAATAATATGTGTTTTCAATTCGTCACTTGGTCGGGAAACTATAGGATGATCAACGATAAAAAATTAGAAATAAGGATTTTTAATATAATTGCATCCCAAAAATCAGAGATAGGCAGTCTTTCAAAGTTCACTCGTCAATTACTTCATTTTTAGCAGAGATAAGCAATGCAAACAACAAGCGCCTTGAACTATAATAGAAATGTGCTTTCTTGACTAAGTTTGTATGTTATTTGTGTATATGGTTGTAAGTTGGAAAGAAATATATTTTCAATTTTCCTCCGGATTCAATGCGCCATTTTGAATCATTTAATAATCTTCTTTAGATGGGTGCGCCATACGCCTTGCCTGGGTAAACACAAGGACGAATTATTCCACATTAAACAGATAATGATAATTATTCACTGGTCCATGGAATTTCTAGCATTTACATACACACATACAAGTTCAAACCTAAATTAAGGATAAATTGGCATACATAAGTTTCGTATTGTATTTGATTCACCATGGTAACAAAATAGTTAATGATACTCCAATACGGTTATTCCAGCACGTATTCGTGCTTCATTTATACGGTGTTACGGGAAATAAAAACAATATTTATTTCCTGCGTCTAATTTAATTACTTCACCGACTGTAAATGTGTATATATTGAAAGCTAGATATAATACAAAGGAAGCTAAATTAAATAAAAGCAGGTAAAATTAGAGCCCCTGCTTCCACTCTCTCGCGAGAAACGTTAAAATTTTCCTCCTGTTGTGAGTCCATTAAGCGATTACTTTATGCCTTTCATTCGAAATTGCGGTCAAGACTTAATGATTTTTAACGCCGGAGGTCGCTTGAATATCGTTTTATCGCTCGAATTGGTCGCGCATCATTGTTTCGAAGCTCTCGAAATTCAATTACGGAATTTAATCTGCCCCGAAAATGTTCTAGATAAGCCATTAGCTGGTCTAATTTATGGAGATATACTAAAATCAACTCGATCGTTATGAAGAGCAGACAGTGAAGTGGGCTGGAAACAAAATCAGAGGCGGAGCTATCGCCTGTCGACGGTGTTTGAAGCGCGTTAAAATTATTTAAATGGAAGGCTATATCAACCACTGATAGGTCTTATAAAGGCCAAAGTTAGTGCGATACGTGCCAGCTAAAGCTTTAATGGAAACAGTTCCCTTCATACGCGGGTCTATTTGTGTAACAATTTCACTAGAAGCAATCATTATGCAAGAGGTTCCATCAAACGGGATGCCACGTTATTGAGGAATTGATTAACAATGATTTTAACGAAGCTGAGTCCAAAAAAAGTGAATGATTTTTATTCGCGAATACCCATTTTCACAAAAAGCTCCAAGATAGTTATGATTGAAATACACCAATTCGATATGCGCTACATTTCGATAATCCCAATCGAGGATTGGTATCAAAACAAGAATATTGAAAAACCGCACAAAGAAAACAAGATTACATTTCTCATCGACTTTAAAATACTGAAAATGTGAGAAATTTCAATGTGCATACGTTCATAAAAAACAAGTTAAATTTGCAGAATTTAATTAATTTAGTAATTGAAATGGTGGTATTCTATTTTTTTATCGAACTTTTATTATGTAACCTGGAGGAGAAATGTGGGTAAGGTCAGTCAAATATACGAAATTCCACTCATGAAATGTCAAACATTTGACCGTATACTATTTAAAATATCTGTCATTATGCGAAATAGCCATATATAGATTCTATATAGCCATATATAGATTCTAACGACATTTTCAACTTATAAATTTCTATCATATGCGAATAGCAATTTGCAACGTATGTATCCACAAAAGGAAGTTTTATTTATCAAATTCTCATTTATTAGTCCACTTGAAATTAATTTTTTTAGCAGTTATTTCTTGACCTTCATTTTGAGGGGAAAATGAGCCTAAGAATATCAATCCTATATTCATAAAATATAAAAAAAAGTTTCGATTGATTCGACTTCAACTTTTTCCTTTCACCCATGTAATTACCTGTATCGAATAGGTAGAATAGGTGCATATGTGCGGAGTACCCGAGATGGACGGCGTTTTAATATTTTAGACGCCGTCCATCATTGGAGTGTGAAATTATTTTGTGTATCTTACAATATAGATCCCTATAGAAAATCGGATTTTAACTAACGGGTGACAGTGGAACGAGCTATCCTCTTCGGTGTAGCTACTACCATAATTGTAACAGAAGACATAAAATATTCGCATAACTTTGCTTCTATCTTTAACCTATTTTTGACTTTGCTATACGGCCAGGAAGAAAATTTTCCACCGATTGGGAGCATTTTTGAATTAAGAGGAGTGATCCCGTCCAATCAGATTCCGGGAAAATGCAATAAAAACTGTAACTTGGTTACCACGTTAAGGTTCCAGGGCACGACGCCCGTCATTGAGTTAAAGATAAGGACGAAAAAAAAGTAAACGGTGGACAGATTACATTAGCCTTGTTTCTACCCAGAAAAAGTTTTCTTCACATCTGAAGCGGAGTAAAGACCGTGGTCGCCTGCGGAACATAGCTAAGGAAAGCACATATTAAGACATTTTCGACGAAAGATATTGTTAATTTTAACTCAGCCTATCAGAGATTCACACATTAACAGACAAGCAGTCAAAAAATTGTATAATATCATTTGTGGGAATGTTTGTTTTATGTATTGAATACACGCATATGCATTGTCAAAGATTCTAAGACTAATTAAGTTATTAAGAAAACGGTGTCTATTCCTTCCCACGATGTTAATAATTGCCCCGAAATTGGGAATAGAGCGTGGGCATTGTGATGGAAATCGCTTTAATGGAACGTGAGAAAATAGTTCGGTAATTTATGATAACTGAATTCGAAGATATTGACGGGAGCGGAAGCAGAAATGTGCCTTTGTTCGATAAAACGCGCCATTTTGGTAGGATTTTCAACGTTTCAAAACAAGATTTCGAGATGTTTGCAATGCAAATTCGACTCACGTGCATGCCTTTGAGAGAGCTTTCAAAAATGTTAGCTTTTTCATTACGGTGGAGTGATTCGAACCTAGTGTTAAAAAACAATGATTTACGCCACGTAAGGAAAACTGTAAAATTATTAATGGCTAGTACGCAGATACGATGTATATTCAGGTATTTATGATCCTGGAGAGAAATCGGAAACCCAGAATGTTCGCAATGCGAGGCCGGCCAGCAGTTTTACTCCTCCAAACTGCTCCATTCGCCAGAATCTGCATATGCAGAGACATATGGAGATTCAAGAACGAGAATTTTCTGCCAGGAATTCGAGACGCTCCCATATGGCTAAAATCCTCCTTCCCGATCTCGCACTCCCGTCGAGAACTATTTCCAAAAAATCCGAAAACGACTCCCGAAGAAAGAAAAAAGCCGGGAGACAAACAATGAAAGTCGTAAAGCGACATAAATATTTATTTCATCTTTTCTTCCGCGACACCCATCGATATGCGTATTTACAGCACCAGCTCATCGGCGCCGAATCTTTCCGAAAAAAGGCGAAAAATCCTTTGAGCGCAGACGTCCAGACGTCCCTCCGCGGAATAATTTCACAATCCCTTTTTCGGCCCCGCATAACTCCCGCCTCTTCATTTGCATGCAACATCCTTTATCTCCCTTCCCAGTAAGAGAAGGTCCCGTTAATATTTCCTTACCGGGGAAAACGAGTGGATGGAGGAGTGGGCGGAGGATTACCGTGCTGAGACCGCAGTTGCATCTTGCGAAAGATGGCTGAGAGATCAAAAAGACCTGCCCGACGGTGGCGCAATGCACGCTGTGAGAGGTAGCGACCGGGCACCGGGGACAAGAAAAAAAAATTCCTTCCCTTCGGATGCACTTCTCTCCGTGCACCCGAAAAGAGCTTCCCCTTTTGTGCTGCAATCCCTCAACGCCTTGCGCTCGACCTTCTCACGGAGGAAGACATTTCCTCACAAACACATCGGCGTACACAAAACACGGGACTTGATGAGGCGATGTGTTTAGTTCCACCCAGAAGACTCCCCGAGAGCTTCTTTTCGCTTCCCGCTTTCCTTTCATCTCCGGGAGTTCGCTCTACTCCATTATCTTGAGGAACTCCCTCATCGCATTTGTAGCTGCTCTTCAAACGTCATCCTTAGCCCAACAAATATTCCTTTCAACGTTTCGCTTCCTATTCTGGAAATCCTTCGCAATTCCGTAATCGGCTGTGCTGCACGCTCACGAGTGCGTGAAAAAGCTTCTTACGGAAAGGCGATTTTTGGGATTTCTGTGTTACGCTTTTCTTTAGCAGATCATAATAATGCTGGCCTTGATAACGTAGGGGTTAGCTTTATTCTTAACAACTCAGAAGGACCTGGTTCTAATCCCGATTTTTGCGCATGGATGAGTAAGAGAGTTCATCACGGATCGATAGGTGAAGAAGAGAGACTTTCCTTGTAAAATCTCCATCAACAATATTACTGATTTTGTTTCATTTTGCACTGTCATAACGCTCGAGAGGCGGATCTATTTATCAACTAAAGAAAAAATGTCATAAAACTTGTTCTAAACCATATGATGGATGGAGTTGGCCTTGGCTTATAAATATAAAACTAAAAAAAAAAATTGTCAAGCCGTAAATTTTTCCATAAATGCTAAACCTGATGGCATTATAAGAGGCTCCTAATACGTAGGTCTTCAATCTTGATCTTTGCTTATGATTTAGTATATATTAGAACTTTTGCTTAAATATTTTTTATACAGATGCCATTCGAAGAAGAACCTTGTGAAAACGCACGAAAAATTATGAAAATCATAATTCATGAATATTATATCATTCTAATAATTCTTCGGTGGATGTGGCGATTGATATTGGTGAATAGCTTTACGATTGATATTGATTTGATTTTCAAACTTGAATATGAAAATCTTGCTATTCTGTAAATAGAGTTGGGTAGGTGGAAGAAACTTAAAAGGATTTAGGACTATTCATTTATCCAATTTTACAATCTCTAAATTACCTCAATCTTACGATAAAACTGGCTAGAAAATTTCCTGATTTCCCTCGGGTGCAGTACTAGCACCGCTTGCAATTCTCTGGTCTAGACAACATTAATGTTAATGATCCTGCAGAGGGTACCCTGTACAAAATATTGAAAATCCCAAAAACATTTTCGAAAATACAATACTCGAGAATTGACAATTAACTAAGATGTTCGATAATGGCAAGAATGAGAAAACTAAAGAAACAGTAATATAAAACGGATTAAATGCACTTTAAAAATGCACCGAGAAAATCGAGGAAAGAGGAAAATTTCTAGCCATTTTAGTGAGTAATATTTTTGAAGTAGGTAAACTGTTTAACGAAATCTTCTACATTTATTGCGACACTAGACAATTTCAAGATTGCCATATCCTACTGGAAAAAATGACAATTTAAAATTACGCACTAGGTTTAAATAATCAATTCATCGATTTCAGGCTTCAAAACATTAACGCTTCAAAATTAAAAAAAGATAATTTAATACTGGATAATAATTAAATAACGTTAATTTCAAAATTTCTGATTACACTAAGGCGTTAGAACAAAATTTTACAAATTAATTACTTTACATTTCACATCCTCAAAATGCCAGGAAATCCAGCTTATTGTGATACTAAAATAAGCTCTTTTTAATTCAATACGACTGCTGGCGATTGCCTTGAAAGACTTGCATCTCACGACGACGTCCAACTAATCTTGTTAACGCTGGTAGCAGCAAACGAGTCCTGCTTCACATGAAGCAGAAAACGAGAAAACAGCCGGTTTTATATATCTCGCTTACAAAACAACTATCCGCTTACTTTCTCTCCACCCACTTCATATCTTTTACCCCCTAATACGCCCATTCTTTCCCATTTGTCCTCACCCTTGAACCTAGGAGAAAAAATATACACGGGCAGCCTCACTACTGGAGCGAATTGCCTAATCTTTTAACTCGCACGTGAAGACAGCTGAGGAGATGTTCTTTTTTAAAAAGCAGGCAGCGGATGAGAAAAAAATAGACGCGCCGATGTGAGAGAGGTTCTTATTGGGCTTTTCCCTCGAAAATTCACGCAGTGCTTGGCTTTTACAATGGCCTCTCTTGAGAGTGCCGAAATTCCTCGTGTGCAGCGCGGCGGATTGCAAGCTCACTCCAGCTGCGGCTCCTTCTCTTTAAGATTTCGGGAGAAAAAGGTCACCCCGAAGAATTCCATCCGATACGGAGGGAGGGAAAAAGACGCCGTTCCGGTCTAGACCTCCCTTGGCATGCCTTCCGTTTTCACGATTCATCGGGATTTGCAGCTCTAATTTACAACTAAATTTACGTGTCGTCCGCGGCGAAAATAAAACCTTCCACTAGGAGACTCCAACAAATATATCTATGTTTCCATCATGTGTCATCTATTCGACGAAGAGTAATTAAACGAAAAGAAGCAGTGGCTAAGGGAGGTTTTCAGAAAGGAAGCAATTGGTGAAGTATTTATAGAAGTATGGAGGGGAAAAAATGGCAGCGGCAAAAAGAGAGAAACAATCATTTTATCAATGATAATCTTAGGATTTTTAGTAATTCTAATCCCACAGATAAATACTTCGCAAATAATGTGTCGCGGCATATTACTGTGCCGAAAGTATACCCACTGTAGCGCATAATACCGGAAAGTGGCATTTAGTGAATAACTACCCCAAATCATGAGCGGATCCAAGGGGATAGGTCGCCCCTCCTCCCCATTAATGACTTTCTTGTATAACGGATTACCTTATGTGTAACAAGCACTAAACCGGTGATCCCCAATATATTTTTTCTGAACGTAACTGCATATATTCTTTAACTATGTGAGATATTAAAGGAAATCATTATTACTTTACGTTCGAATCCAGATTATAAAAAGAGGACACCCATTAAGGAAGAAAATATTTGTTTAGTTTCAAAATCTCATAAAACTAACTCTAAACTCAGATATTTTCTGAAATGAAATAAATAAATAATTAATAAACGTAAAGCTCCCGAATTGCAAAGAGGGCAGCGTGTTCGTATTTAGTAAAAGCGGTCCCAGTTTTTTTTCCCAGCCCTTACGGGCAATACTAATATAAATATAATTTAACATAAACTTGATTTTATCAATACTACTATTATATTAATAATGAAATATTTCCTGACGATCATATTATATTTCGCGGATCACCAAAATTTTACGACAAACTTCCATTGCGGCACACCGATAGGGAAGCACTACATTAATTCTTCCTAAATTTCCTCGCCTGTTCACCAACTTCCGACAAAGAAGAATAACCGGGCCAAAATTAACCAGTTTTGCAGGTTCGGACGATAAATTTCCCGAGAACCCTTAAAAAAGGTGAAAATCGCTCTTCCAACCCGAGTCAATGATATACGGGATTTAAAACCGTCACTTCGGAGCAATTTGCGCGATAATTGATCCGAAAAAATATATTTATCCACATAAAGGGGTGTGGGGAATGCATGATAATTTAATTATCTTTCTATAATCTCCGAACGAATGGCTAGGTCGAAAACGCATTACTTACGGCCAATAGCGGGCAGAGACAAACGGTTAATTGCTTCCCGAAAAAACAATGGAGGGCACTTGACATCGCGAATCGATACGGAACATACCCGCCTAATTATTTTCCTGTTTTCCCCCGAATTTTAAAATGTGGGAGCGAGGATATCAATTTCCTATAACGGAAACCTAATAACACTGGAGTCGCTCGAGTTTTTCCCGCTCCATTTTATTTATCTCGTTCGAATTATGAAGCTATTAGGATGTAATAGCCTTCCGTTTCGTTGTTTTCGCTCGACGATAGAAATTTATCTTTTTTCTCGCGAAAATTTTCCATCGCCGAAATATAATTATATCGGCGCATGAGAGTCCACCGGTCGCAGATGAAAAAGGGAGAGAATAGGAGAAAGGCCCACGACGAAAATAACGGAAGAGAAAAAATACAGCAAAATTATTTTTTATCCGTCCGATGTCGCTATTACCATATTTATTAGCCCGGGTATTGCCGCCGGTTAAGGGGAAGCACACCCGATTTTCGAAAGGAAATAAAAAAGAATAAGGTTTTTATTGTTCAATCTCGTTTAATCGCGCGTCCATAAATCCAATTTTATAGGCTATCATCCTTCACAATTATTCGTTAGGCGACAGGGCTCAAAACTTCGTGATGTCCCCTCACAAAGGTAATTGTTTAATTTTGATGCTTCCCTCATTTTGCTATCATTTATTTTACGCGGGTTCAGCTCCGTGACACAATGAGAATTTACATCCAATTTCCTCACTGAGAGTTATGCTGCTACAGAGGCACGAGGATAAAAAGTAACGACACAAAACAAAAAGATCATTCTCCAAGAAATTGAAGCAATAACAGGATGTGTAAGAGGGTTACAGATTGGTAAATATACTATCGTTGATATGCGAAATAAAGGGTAATTACAACTACTATTTTCTTATGTCAAAGGGTGTTGCTTAAATGATACATGTGTACGTGTTGGTATTCTGGGGGTGGAAGGTATGAATAATTTTGAATGCAAGAATGCAATGATTTCCGCCAAAACACACTTTTCTTACTTAAAATCTACCGAGAAAATATTCTGAATGGGACTTCGTAAATGCTTTTAAAATATCAGCAGATGTAAACTTGATGTTGAAGGAAATATTTCCCTCTATTTTTTGGACCAACTTTTCACGTATATATTCATTCAGAACGAAAATTACCTCGCTCTTTAAGCTGAAAATATCGAAAAAAGCGCTGAATATTCTATTCCGAGTACAAAGCTCCCGTGACGCTCGCTCGCTGGCTCAATGAAAAGTGAAGACATCATGAAAAGCTGACATGTTTCCACATCTCAAGTAGTCCACAGAGAGAAGATGTTCCTTTCCTCCCATTCACGCCGCAAATCCCACTAATAGCAGTCTGTTTAGCGATAAAAGGGACCGCATGCAAAATACAAGCGTTTCCCATAACGTCGGAAGATAATCCACGCCCAAACGGACGTCTTCACGTCCAATCCGAAATGGCAGTTCGGAAGAAAGAAATGCGCGACTCATTAGCACAATCAAAAGGAGACGCGGAGATTTACGATCTTTGTACTTGGCATCCTTGACCGACGAAGGAGCGCTCGGATAAAAAAAGACGTCCACTCATCGCCTCACAATGAGCCTCAGATATATCTTACGAAGATCGAACAGAACTGTCTTCAATTTTCACTTTTCAAAGAGAGAAGGACGAGCATTTTGAATGAAGACAAAGGCGTCAAAAGCCGCCGCTTTGTGTTGCGTGCGAGACACTGGAGAACATGTGGCATAATTAGCTGTCTCGGTTTACTTTCTAAATATTCGAGAAACAAATGATATGCAGCATGTAGAACAGCGGTTCTCGACCAGGGATGCATGAGCTACTCGTGTTGCGAACAGGTTTTTCATATGGAGTGAGTTCGGTAAAGCTCAATGGCTCATCGATCGATGAGGGTAAACAAAGTAAAATGATTACGCAGGTCTGGAAACTTCATTATGTTGATTTTACAGGGAGATATTACAATTATTTACAAGACAATTTAAATAATGAACAATGTACGTATAATTTATTTACTATATATCCACAATCAGGTATAGAATTCTGCCAAAAACAGTTAATTTAATTAAAATAATAATGCAATTTTATGATGAAAAATATTGAAATCCAAAGAGGTGTAAAATTCATTTCATGCTCACTCAGAGAAAGAATAGTAATCAAATAAAATATATTCACATGTCTAAAATGTAGAAGGACAGATTTTCATTATATATTTGAATATAATATATAAATTATATTTGAATAAAATATATTAGCAGAGGGAAACGAGAACGAATTTCGAGGTCAAGCAGTGTCAGCAACTAAGAAGTATCTCTTTTATGAACTGAATGATCCTTCCATTTTTTTTGCCAGAATTAAAATTAGGATGCTTTTTCAGCGTTCCACCCCATATCCTAAATGAAAATATAACAACGCCACTGCGGCTAGCACAATCAGAGCTCATTGCATTAAAAATGTATGAAATTGAAATCCATTAATACGCTTTGGCGATGACTGGTTTGAGTTAATTGTAATTACAGCTACTCGAATATGCGCTAATCGGAATGCATAAAGAATGAAATGATTTTATCGATTTTCTGAAAATTTATAGACCCATTCAATCTGAATTGATCAGTCCGATACTCAAATCTAATTAGGACCGGGATACAGTCACTAAACTTGTGGAAGCCCTCTCTATTTCTCATAGGGAGATGAAACGTTCAGTGGATCGTTTTGAATAGATGTGTATGCTGCACTACATTGGAAAACGTAAGCCAAACGCATGGATTTCTCAGCTGATATAGGAATCTGACACTTATACAAACATTGAGGAAGTAGGAGAAGAGCGGAAACCAGGTGCTGACGTCTACCTACTTTGGCGAGAGACAGATGTTTTAAGACGTCTCCGATGTATGGAAAGCTGACCTCAGAACCCTTTACAAACTTCGAAATGGGGACGAGTCAATCTTCCGACGGAAAAATTTGTCTTCACCTGCTTCCGAACGCTGGACCGCTACGTGATGCATCAGCATCCCGAATAAACAGATAGCGCCACCTTATGTACTTTACCGAAACTTCTATGAATAAATCAAATATTTTACGAACGTAAAAGACAAATAAAAAACATATCCAATCGTAATTTAATAAACAGGTTTCAGGCCGACAGATAGAACCCCGATTTTTTCACATTACCGGACATTCAGATAATCCGTAATACAAGAGGAATATGAAATAATATAAAATATTATTTAATAGCGCATTTAAATAAAATAAAATAAACCAAGGCATACATACTAATAGAGATCCATTGTTTGTGTAAATAATTTTGAGGGATCATATTCAAATTGTATTGACCCCAAAATATGAGTAGACCGAAAACAAAATAGCTGATTTCCGATTGCTGAATGGCCGAAAATATATTCATTTCATAAGCGCAAAAAGATACTTCAAGGGTTCCCGAGTAACCAAGAGGGTAAAACGTTCGCCTTTGGCGTAAGCGGTCCAGATTCGAATCCCGGTGGGGACTCATGTGTGCAGAAAAAGCTCATCTATCAAAACACTTTAACTATACTAATACTACTGATACAATTTTAAGCGAAGAACGATTGTAGGCAACCCAAATAACCCGACCCCGGATAATCGGGAGTTCACTGTATTTTTATAAATTCTCGCTTTTAAACAAACACAAAAACGGTAAACAACCTTGTACTCGAAATATAATCCGCTGAAAGACGGAAAAACTCTTTCTGCTACTCCATCACGAGGATGTGAGACATCGCTAACCATCGCAGGCGAAAGAGAAATATCTCCGTTTACTTAGTTTCCGTAAGAGATCCTTCCCAGATGGCAAAATCTTTCCACTCGCCTAATTTTAGCGCTTTTTGGTAAACTTACATCTGTAAAGGCATTTGATACGCGCATCACATGGGAGCCAAACTTGGCTTCGGACGGGAGAAGTGGAGTTTATTCGGAGCTGGAGATAAGTCAGTAACAATATGTTATCATTGGAAGGATGCCAGCATGCGGAGAGTGAGATCCTACTCATTAAAAAAAGGAAAAACTCTCGGCTGCATCATTTTCTCGATTAATACGGGTGAAAGAAATTTAAGCCCGCATGAATTACTCGAATCTCACATTAAACAAAGTGGTTGGACATCCGAATGGACACACCCTCGAATAGATGAGTACATAAGATTTCGTAGCTAATAAATTCTAGTAGCTAGTAAACTGTCGGTCCATATGGATGCACTGCAACAGAAATACGATGCTTTATATTTAGATTTAAATCATAACATCTTATGCAAATATTAAACGTCAAAATCATCATAATGAAGACGTTGGATAGGGGAAGTTTTGGACACTAGTGTAAGCCCTAACCCTAGGGCATGGCGAGGAGTCAGGACCGAATGAGGGCTCATAAAAATTGTTCATTGGGCCTAGAAAAGATTCTTGGCGGTGTGGAAAATAAGAATTATATCTATCACGTAAAATATATATTTAGAAATTCTGTGTCTGATGACGAAGCTAACATTTTTAACCGCATTACCACTTTCTAGGTTTTACGGTTTTGTGGTTTTCTTAATAAGATCGTTTCCTTATTCAGCAGTGATGAAATGCTCCGACATAACGTATTGCACAATCCAATGTATCTCTATATATGTTACTACTATCTTCCTTGAGTATTTCACCTTCACAAATGGAACATACTATTTTTGATACCTAGCAGACCATACTTTATAAAAATATGCATTTTTATTGCAATCAATGAATGCACATTCTATCCAAACTAGAACAAAGTCGGCGAAAACATGGACTATTACTAACGAAAGCTATCATTCCTTTGTTCCTTCTTAAACCGATGGAAAGAGTTCGAAATGCGAGGAACAAAGACAACGTCATTTGCGTGATTTGAATTCTCGATCAAAGTTTCCCGGTGTGCTCCGTCTTTGAAACTGAAGAGCCGAATGCTTACAAAAATCTTCCGCTCAATCTTCCAACGTCACCCACATCGGCGGCGAAATGTGTTGAAAGGATGCAGACGATGAGAAATATCGCGGAGTAATATCAGTGGGAGGAGAAGATATGTCATCTTCATCTACGAGATGCGACTGAGCGATATCTAATGGGAGTGCTCTGAATCTCCTTGAGCATCTCCTATCCAACGTAAATAAACAAACAACCATTTCTTGACCTCATTCGGAGAGTACTGTAAAGGAATGATACCGATTCATCAAGAAGACGGGTTCCTTGAAATTTCCGGCGGATTTTTTCGGAAAATTTTCGGGTTAGTTCCGAATTTCGATTATTTTCTCGTATGGATCTGATCTTTTTATTGGTCCAAGAACTTCATAAAACCGACAATACTGAATGACTTATGGCAAGATATTATCTGAAAAATTGTTACCTGAAATATATATATATATATATTAATAATAAATTAACCGTTATCTTTTTTCTTATTCATACAAATTAATATGTCGTTCATTGCTCTTTATGCCTGTGTAAGTTTTTCGTATTCATTTTTACCTGCCTTATTTCGCATTATTATTATTAATCAGTAAAGACAAGGAAGAAGTCTTGCTAGAGGGAATCCTACTCCATCAGCAGCTTTGTAGGAGTTCAACATAATGAGCAGAAGTAGTAAGGTAATCCGACAGAGGAATGTAGTTTGCTATTGCTCTCCTCTTTGAGTCAAGATAACATAAGGAAAATGTTCACTATATATTTAGCAGGTGCGCTGCAGCTTTTAAACGTAAAGCCAGAGCTACAATATATTAATATAATAATACCCAACTCACTCTCACAATTTCCTCTTCCACATCTTACTTTCATCTACAACCATTACCGACTCGTCGCGCAGACAGAAAACAACTACACGCTTAACAAGTTAACCTCTGAAAACAAAAAGAACAAAACTCCACAGCGGAAACATCTCCAGCACAGCTAATTTAACATATCCTGAACACGCTAAAAATGAAACAATCTCCTCCAGAGACCAAAGGGAGAGACACTCCTAGCCCAATCGAGCGAAGAGAAGTGGGCGGATCCTAGAGACTTATACATATTGCTCCCTTATTTATAATTCTTACTGGGTCATTCGAAATTAGTATCCAGGAAATTCGCATGATTCACGTGTTCCAGGCCAGTTCACCTCTCGTCTCGGCCTATTAACCAAAGTCGTTCGTGTGTAAGGACGCGCGCGTGGGTGGAGGAAGATGCCGAAGGGGGGGTGGAGGAAGATGCCGAAGGGGGGGTGGGGGAGAAAGTTGAGTGAATAAGGGATGAGCCAAACCCTTTGATCTGCATGAGCTGCCGCAGCTTGACCAAATTAGCCGCATCAATGGGTAAACCATCCGGCACGCGCCGCCTCTCTTCTTTTTCCTCACGAATTTCAAAACGAACGCCGGATGAAATTTATAATGGCCATTTTTTACCCGGTCTTAAAGGGACAATTTTTCGGTGCGATTTGCGCCCAGATCGGTCTTGCACAGCCGTGAAAAGGCGAGGTGGGCGACGCTAAGTAGAGGCTAGATGGCGTTGACGACGGTTTCTAATATGCGGTCATTTTTCCGCGCTCTAGAGGAGAGGAAGTCATTTTTCGCGCGGTTTGTCACATACCGATTTATCAAACACGAGAGCTTCGTTAATGACCGATGAGAAATTCGTTTAAAAAACTGGCTCAGGGCAAATTCGCGCAATTATAAAAATTTAACGGGAAGACTTACTGGCATGCGTTCGCAACGAAGTTCATAGCCAAGAATTGAATACACCAGGAAAATGGTACGGAATCTAAGGGTTTCTTTGTACAGCGTACACGGGGCTTATCTTCCTGTCAAAGGCCTAAAGGCGGCTTGCATGGTATTAATGTAAATGTAGATGAAAGCTATTTGATGATTACGAACCCCTTCTTTGAAGCTTTACTAGGAAACTTATTTACAAAAACTGCACATTTCAAAAGAAATTACAAATTTTCTTATTGTTAATTTCTCATATTATGAATATTTATTAGATTGACAGTTATCGTAATACAAATTATTTATTAGAAACTATATGTTAAGTAATGCATTTTTCTGGCTATACAAATATTTTTTGGTTTTCCGAAACTTTACCATGATTTTTTGTAAAATTACTGATTATTTTTACGTTAAGGGATTTTTTTTGAAATTTTAAAATGTTTCATAAAATTAGAAGTTACCTCCAGACAATGTGAGATTAGCGTAAACAGGATTGTAATATTTGTTAAAAGAGGTTAACTCGGCCGTATCTGAACTGAAACCACACATCGAGATGTATAAACTCGCAAGCGTGAAGGAAAAGATAAAGCTGTCGCATGATTCAACTTTTCATGTGCGGTGAAATCCAAATGATACAATCTTTTCCAACCCATCATCAACAAACAGAAACGTAAGTCATTGATATCTCAGTGATTAGAAAGAAAGTGAAAACTTCTAGGACCTGATTAATAACTACGATTTATATTTTTCATTGAATGACTCAAGCCAAAGATAAATTAATGTATCAGTAACATTTTGAGTTAAATTTACACAGTCTTTAGACTGATGGAAGGAAGCTATGAATAAAAATATTCTTCTACAAGGTCGAATAACTCACGCGGAAATTATGAAGACGGAGCATTCTCCAAAACAATGGAAACCCAGAACCCTCATTCTTCTCTCACTCAAAATAAAGGAAACAACCGAAATAATACGCCATTAAAATCGCAGATATGCAACGCCGTAATACCCAACACAATGGCACACGCCATTAGCGGCAAAGAGAAAAATAACTTTATGCCTCAATCCGGCGGAAAAGGCGAAATAAGGAAGGAAAAGACATTTATCTCCCGAGCAAGAAAGAAAGACCCACAACGAGAATCGTTTCATTTCCCTCTTTTAAAAGCCCGCAATTTTCCCTCGGAGTCCTCGAAGGCATTTTCGACAACCCGAAATTTCTCGCCTTTTCGTCCACTAAGAACCCTAATTAACGAGCTTTTCACGCTTCGATTGGGCTCAAAGGGCAAAAAAAATCTCCCCTTCCGATAGACGACTTCCTTCATTCGAATTCCCCATCTCGAACCCCTTGGAAGGAAAATTAACCGAAATGATTCACTCACCAGCCACTTGAAGCGTGGCGTTCCTGGACCTGGCAGATCCCGCGTGGTTCCTCGCCACGCACCAATACACTCCTGCGTCCGATTCCTTCTTGGAGTGTGCCACCCGGAGGAAGAAGAGGGATCCCGCTGGAAGCAGCACCCTATGGGACTTGGGGTCCGTGGGTGCGGTCCTGACGATCTCTCCGCTCCTGTACCACTCCACCTTCGGCTCCGGCTTCCCCTCGGCCTTGCAGTTTAGGGTCACCGGCTCGTTTCGAGCCACCACCATGTCGGAAGGGTGCTCCGTGATGCGTGGGGATCGGAATTGACCTGCGTGCACGGGAGTAGAAGAATTAGAGTTAGGTGTGCGGTGCGATGAAAAGACTTACTTCCCTTTCATCTCCCTCTCTCTCTTTGGGGCCAATTTCGCAGACGGACGGATATGGATATGGAGTGCGACTCCCCCAATTTTCCCGCCTTTTGTTTTTATCGGGGTGACCTTCAATTGAATTAACGGTTCCGCGCAGACAAGCGAGCGCCGAAATTCGATGCGCCCACGCGGCGATCTTTCCGTTTTATTAACTTCCACGAAAAATTCCATAAACCCCCCACCGGTGATGCGGAAGGGGAACATTTTAATGCTATCAAAAAGGGAGCTTTCATAGCTTTTGAATTCGGAAACCATATTAGGAATGAAATATTAGCGGAGGACTGTAAAAGTCAACTATGACTTTATTGGGAGGAATTAATGCAAATGAATACGGAAACGCAGAAAAAGACTCCTATTTGAATATTGTGCACTGGGGTGGGAATTCATATTATGAATACGGCCATTTGCATTGTGAGAAATTAGCATAATTTGCTGGTTTTTGAGAGGCGATTTTAATGGGTTATAATTTACAATCGCTGGAAATCGAACGGAATTTCATTTATAGCGGGATATCTTTATTAACAAAAAGTTTTTACGAATTGATCTATAATAAAGCTAGCTAATTTCCGCCAAAGGATTTATAACAAAACAGCAACCGATGAATACAAAAATCACTTAACAGAAACAAAATTTATGAGGGATGATCATGGTTTGTTTGTGGATAAAATATTGTCGATGCTTCGGCATCATCATTCAATCTATTTTAACGAAACAAAACTCTATCAATATATTTTATGATCCGCAGAGAGGAATAAAAAAAATCCCAACATCCGTGTACCGGTAATATGTCTGCTTATTGGTCAACGCCCCTTTATGTTTGGGAAGATGAAATCAATAAAATTAGCATAATTAAGATATTAAGATTAAATCACACACCAGAAGAAACAGATCAACACCAAAGAAATATCTACAATAAAAGTATATAAAGAGGTATATCGAAATACGTGCATTCAAATACAGTTATGGTAGATATACTCGTTAGTGATATCTAAAATATATTTATCATTATTAGAGACATAACACAGCAAGTAAGTGCAGGACAGTGGGTGCAAAACAGTTACTTGTAATGAAGGGAAATAATGAGAAGATAAATGTAAAATATTAGTATTGCTATTTGGTTTTTGTTTGGCTAAGCTTTGCATCTTTATAGATATGTTATTACTTATACTTATTAGACGAAATAATAAACCTAAGTGAGCAGCAATTTTTTCTTCCTTTTTTCCGATTTTCGGCACTTTCATTTCCCGACCCGTCCAGATGAATAAGCTTAACGTCAGCTGTTTTCTAAATTCCTTAATAAGATTTCTCCTATTAAGTAGAAGAAGCATTGGCTCCTCCCATTCCTAGATTTAATTAGGAAGAACACTTATCAATCATGCACGTACATACATCCACGCCTAGGGAAGACTATATCTGAGCTAGACCAAATCCAACGAAGAACCCGGCCGAAAACGACAAACGCTTCCAAAAAAAAGTCACGCCAGAAAAAGTCCACTACCTGAAATCCACCAAGCGCAAAGAGAACAAACAAACGAATTCCTCGCGAAATTGCAGATCCAAATCCTCAATTAAGAGCGGAGTATGAGAAGAGGCATCATCAGAAATGAGCCCTGAAGCATTCCATAGCGAACTCCGAAATTTCCTCTTCCTAATTCCAGGAAGCCTTAAAAGGCTCCTTTGTGAGGTTCGCATGCATAGATCTCTTATCGGAGAGCGAGGCCACGTCACAGCATTAATAGGAGACTAGGCCGTTTAATTAACCCTCCCGTCTCGAAATATCTTGGAAACAATGGCCCGCATTTTTTCGCCGGTCTTAATCAACCCTCGGAGGGAATGAAAGCAAAACAAAATCGCATCTGCGGAGGGAAGAGCAGCGGGATCGTTAAACGAGGAGGGTCGTGTCGCATTCGAGTAAACGCACTGATCGCAAGATCTTCCGTGAGACGGTTCATTACGAGAAATGCTATACTCCCACGCTCTGTGGGTCGATTCGATTTTTCAACCGAAGATCCCAACAGGAATGACTATCACGCGGCCTTTTCTTGATAAAAATGCGACTAAGATACTAAAAGATATCGCAGTTGAAGAAAGATTCAGTGAAAAAGTATCGGAATCGTTTCGGTGACGTGTTACCTTTTTGATGATAGGAATGTAGGAAACAGGTAGTAATAGTGATTGCCAAGCAGTGAGCTAAATAATATCTTGATCTTCCCTGTAATATCTTAAATTCAAATATTCCTTAATGTCCCCGCAAACATAAAAAAGGAACTACATAGGAGGATCCAACTATAAGTAATTACGTAATTATAAGTAATTACGTAAGGAAATAAGTTTTCAAGTTATATATAATTTAGTAGTTTAAGTTTTGATTCCCTTATATCGCATGAAATAAGTTTCATTTTAGGTGGAATAGATAAACAAAAATAAAAGAATGTATCCGGGGCATACGATATTTTGCGGAGTGAAACGAGAAAGAGAAATAATTAATATTTGGAAATAATAATGTAGGACTCAACGGAACTACTAAATAGGGAGAATATTAACGAATGAACAAGAAATATATGTATGTATAAATTCTCGAAAGAAGATGAATTTAATTCTTCATTAATTGAAAAATGAATGATGATTTAAATTCTTCGGCTTGATGAATTCGATGGATATAGACAAATCACGGAACAAATTATGAACCTGTAAAATATGTATACGGTAAATAAACCAGAGAAAGACTTTCCATGTAAATTATTACTGCCACCTTTTCTCCATTGCGAGAGTCAAATGGTCAAAAGAAAAACTGAGAGGATGATATCATGCAATAAAATTGTTTCCGCGATTGTTTATGATGAGAAGCGATTTTTCACGTGGCCATAATGAAAGAAACGCACGCGAGTGGAGGTGTGACTACCTAAATCGGCGGTGTTAATTAGTCCATCCCAAAGAAAGGAAACAGTAAGTAGACCGAAACTTATAATCTGTGGAGCATCCTTTCTGGGAGAAATTTTTCGACTTCCTGCTGGAACACAAAATATATCCTTGAGAAACGGTTCCATGAGAATTTTATACCAATAGGAAGAGGAGGCGAGCGATGAATTCACATCCTAACAAGAAATTCCGTCGTTTGTGCTTCGTCTGAGACCCATACTTAAAAAGATTTACAATCGAATAAAGTCCGTAGCCCATGACAAAAGAGATTCAAAGGATGAAAAAACTATTGCGGAATTGGACGGTAAAGGAAATTCTCTCTGTTCGCCCCGCATAACTCTTATTCTGAATATTCAAATTCCAGAAAGTGACCTAAATTTCCTTTTAAATATATTCAGAACTGAAGACACCCGCATACATAAGAGCAGCGAAGGGACATTTGGTCAATTATAACTCAGAGTCTATAAAGTACTTAATTTTGATGAAAGAACGAAAGGAGATAAAAAAAAGAAGTTCATTAAGTCTTACATCTTGTTCCCCATGGTTCAAAGAAAGAATTTTCTCCGGTGTCATCACATTTCTTATCATTTTGAAGACTGCAATTGGGATCTCCTTTATCGCCTTTGATTAAATTTCAATATTTGATTATATTTATTCGTCAACATAAGTTTCAAACCCGAATAGTTTCTCAATTACAATTTTTTAGCGAATTCTATTTGAGATCTAACAGAAAAATGAAAATTTCTTATAACCTCTGAGAGGGCAATAAATAAACCAAATATATAATACTTGAAACAGACCAAGATATTTTGAAGGGAAAATCATCGGAATAAAATCTAGGGTCACACATTTGCTATTTAACGAATCAAATTTTATTTTATAGCAAAATAGATTAGATGATAATAAACCCCAAATAAATTCTACTGAGCTGAAATAGGTCCTGTTGAATTTGTTTCTGTTCTTCATGTGAATGACATATAAATCAAATTTGATGAAATTAATAAATTCTAAGTACTTAGAACACTGTAGGTAAGTATTATTAATAAGTACAAATGAAGAGTATCATTTATTCAAGTTAAATTTACTTGAACAGACAGCACTTTTAAATTAGTAACAGTGCTTTATGAATCAGAGAGACTAAATTAATAATAATCATAATTTTGAGCAACTAGCGCGTGTAATTCTCACACGAGAATGGACATGTAATTCTAATACCGTACATTAAGAAATAATGAACTACTACGGCCAGTCCCGGAGTAACTGCAAGTTCCAGGAAAATTCATTACTGGCATCCATCTGACAAATTAATGAAAAAATATCACATTTTTCTTCCTAGAAAACTGTCCTAGGGCTCTGACCCTAATGGGTTAGCACATACAGGGACTTCGAAAGCCATCCACTCGTAGATGAAACCAACCTAAAAACTGGGTCAGTTATTTCTCATATTAAAGCCCCCAGCATTAGAGAGTCCTCGACGACTACGGAGAAATGAGGAGCAATAAAGCAATCGATTGTGATTAACCCTAGCCACCGAAAATATTTTTCTACTGCATTGGAGGGAAATGCCAACGCAATTAAAAATCGGACAGATCTGCATGGATACGTCCTTCTTTATTTACGTGCTGGACTAATTGAGAATCTCCGTGCGCTGTAAGCCTCTTCGATCACTCCTCTTATTAATGCATCCGTGCCTTCATAATTTGTTCTCCTCTAGAAAACTCCTCGAGGATTCTGAAGCACGAAACATCATTCAGGATCACTTAATTGGCGGAATATTCCTGCCTCTGCAATTTTTTTTCCGTTCTTTTGGGATGAGGTTGAAAATGGAGCGAAGAGAATAGATTTCGTCGAAAGCTCATCGTAAATTATGGTGTTTTAAATTCTTCCTTACCCGCACGCTGCTAACGCTCCTCCATTAATTTCGCTCCGAATCGGAAAAATGGGAATACATTTAAGAAATCTCCGATGCGAGAAGAATTGGGATGAAATCTCTCCGTGGGAGATTTCCGCGAAACGAGGAAACGAACTCTTCAAAATTATCGTATTCCGAAATCAGATTTATCTCGAATTGGCTCGAACATTAAGTACGTTAGATCCCGATTAGAGAATTCCGTATAAAATTTACGATACGCTACGTATTGATTTAAACTTTAAGTATGCCTTGCAGGAAGTTTTAGAGGGTTTCCAGCCAAATAACTTCACTGTGGAAATGCGACCCTTTTAATGCGATACTGTGAATTGAGGGTTACGAAAGTAAATCGGCATTAAGGAACTTTTGACTATCATCAAAATGAAAGAAATGAAGAAAATAATTCTACTATAATTCCTTTCAAGGGCGGATTACAAGAAATAATTGCCCGAATATAGAACGTTACTTCTTAGAATGCAGAAAGCTAACAACTAGAGAATAATATTGTCGAGAAAATTGAGAGGAGAATAGATCTGTTTCTCTTCCATTCATTGGATAAATATTTTCAGACGATTTATTGTTAGCAAAGAGACGCCAAGAGAAGAGGCGTACCGTTTATTGTCGATAGCAATACTGCCAAGAAAAATACCCAATGCCGAAGAAGGTTTATAAACAACGTATTCAATTTCCGAGGTGAGAGTCAACGTCATATTTAAAGGGCATTAGTTTTTTATCCACGAGCTATTTTTAAAGCATCTATTTTTATAGTTTATTGGATAATAGGGATATCTTCGTATAATTCAATCTTGACGGATAATAAGCTGGATGTGTTGCGCGTGCATCATATGTTGTAGTCCTCAGGACATTGTTTCTAATTATAATCATTAATAATTTTTGAAATAGATAAGGTTGAACTGTGAAATAATTTAAGGAAATGAAGCAAATTAATGAATAACTTTAGACGATGAGCTTAGTTAAAAAAGAAATGATATTTTTTAATGAGGAAGGTTATCCGAAACGACGCAAAGAATAAAAACTAATGTCTTAAATGTATGATTTAATTATCTTAAAAATTTAAGATTATTATTGGCTAGGAATTCAAAGCAGTAGAAACAAGCAATGTGCTTCATCTTCACAGGCGATAATAACATTTCGAGAAAGCCTCAAAAGATGAAAAAAAAAGAGTTCAAATGCATCGTTGGCATTGAGGAGAACGTTTCTTGAAGCACTCAGAGAGGGAAAAGATTACAGCTGCATTATCTGGAAGACGCCTCAAGAGTTATCCAGCTATTTGGATAAAGTTTCGCGAAGATTTGAACCGTAAGAACCTCCTTCTTAATGGTATTCAATTCCAACTCCGGCGCATTCATCCCGAATTCAGTCGTTTCCCCGCTTTTTATTAAAAAAAGGATTCAATCTCCACGACGATGACATTTTCATTCGCGTATCCTCACAAATAAAGAGGTCCGTAATCACAATGTATGGAAAGTGAGCTCCGAGAAGTCTCAAGAAACGCTTATTTTTCGCCCCGAATAAAAAGTCCCATTGGAGGGGTTCGAACCAACGGTTCGCAAAAAGTGAGTCTCAGAAGTGCGAAGAAGGTGTCAAAGTTTAAAAAGGAAGTTTTTTTAAAGCTCTCCGACAATCTCGCGAAATGGCCGACGCAGTTTGATAACGGACGGGGCAATAAAGCGAAAAGGAAAAAGACTTCCCTCAAATTAAGTGAGAGTCGGCGGCCATAAACGTAAGAAAGGGAATAAACAACCGTCATTCCTTCCTCTTTCGAGTCGTTCGCTTCTTTTTTTTTTACTGCGTCTCTTATGGGCCCTTCTATCGCGATCCTCAATAGCGGGGCGTTATTTTTTCATCCGCGCGGTCTCGCCTTTTCTCCGGGTCGTTTAAGTCGCCCCTTGGGATATCGGAGCGACACGTAGAATATGCAGAAATACTACGGGTTTCATTCCTGAGAAGGGCTAAGCGAGAGAAAAGTTTCAATAAGTGGAACGTCGACGACTAAATACTTAACGGATCCTTAAACCGACCATTTCTCAGGCATTAAATCCGACGGTTGAAATAAACTTACCCCAATGAGGGAATAATTCTCAATTTTAAATGTAGATTTTCCCATCGAAAACCAAGAGGAATCGAAAATTGCTAAATTGCCCAAAATTAAATAGCCTTTAATATCAACCTAAAAAACTAAAGGCAAAGTCGTATAAAATAAGGAATAGTTTGGATGCACTCAATGGTAAAAAAGTGTTATCTGGTATTTAAAAATGAATAATTAGAAATTTGGTGAATTTATTTAATTAAAAATCGATAGGAGTGGAAGGATTTTAAATGGTTATTATAGAAGGTAATGCTGGACCTAGTTGCTATAGAGAAATTTGCTCCATTTATATGAAGAAAATTAAAATATGAAAGTGCCCATTGGAGATTTCATTTGCATAAAATAACACAGAAAAAATTTCCACGCCAAGTTACGAATGGAAACGTTAAAATAATACCGAAGTGCAAAAGATACGATTCCAACGTGAAGACCAAACCAAGGTGTAAAATATCTCCTCTACGGCGATTAAGAAAACGTGGATATCTAAAGAAAAATGGCGCCCGTCAGACTTGAAGCAAAATTTGGATTTCCTTTTGCCCAGGATGATAAAAAGTTTTCTTTCTCGCGATGCCTGAAAATAAGGACGTCAATCCCGCTCGCCACCGGAATAAACTGGAGGAAAAGGAAGAAAGATAAAGAAGTTTTCCACCGAAAATATTTATTTCCGAGTCGTTAGCTAAGTTTTCCTCTCGGCGTTGTCATGTTTGAACGCAGTCGTTTCTGGTAAATGATAAGAGAAGTCTTTTCTGCCCTCTTTTGTTATTAGATATATCCTTCACGTTAGAACGTAATCGGTTTCCGCAGTCTGAATAGGACGCCAATTTTCTCTTCTTTAATTGCTTTCAACTTGAGAGCTGGATCCAGGTCATTTCCTCGAATTAAACTTTTGAGTTTAGTCGAGGAGAAAAATTCCTTAGGCCCTTCACGTATCCTTAAGGTATAAGAATCTTTCAGTAATGTGTTTTATAAAAGAGCTTCTTGTCTTCAAAGCTAAGCAGAATGGTTCCACGTGTTTCTTAATTATAAATATTTCGCCTCATTGAGATAAAGTACGTGAACTATATTACGATAGTGTAAAATATTCTCTTTGAGATATTCTAAGACTGGGTAAGAGGAATATTCTTATCATTAGTCTTCCAATTTCATGAAAATTACCAAAGGCTAACTAAATTTTAAGAATAGTAATTAACGGTAAATAATCTGAATTTGCCATAGATTTTCAATGACTCGAAATTGAAGATATTTCGAGTTTGATTAGAAAGACAAAGAAGAAGTTTATTTCAAATTAAACGAAGACTTAATTTTTGACTGATAGAGCTGTTAAAAAATCTGAATAATCTATATCGACACCCGGTATATACACATTTAATAATACATATAAATTTTCATCGCTTGTAACCTTTTTTTAAACAGTATTCTTAAAGAACGGGGGAAATGATTTTGCAGACTTTATGGTATGAAGGGGTGTAATTCAAATGTGGTGGAAACTGTTTATTCTCGAGTTCTTTCAAAATCCTTTCCTTCAAAATCCTATTCTAAGAGAATATACGTTCGAGTTATTGTGTAACAGCAGAATTTTTTCGAAGGAGCGACGTAAAGAAGTTATTATTGTATTGAAGTTTCAATCTAGCATTATTTTCACCTTTACATAGTTCATAAACATATTAATCAAAATTAAACATATTCTGAGAGTTCTAGAGGATTGCAAGCTGAATTAGCACTCAAGAAATAAATAACGCAGTCGAAAATGGAAGCAGATTGAGACTTCTAATAACTTTAGGACTTTCATCTTCAGATAAGGGCAAGTTCACTCATAAAACCAGTGGCAAATGATACCTTGCTGAGAGAATTACAAAGTTCAATTATTTACGTGATTAGTTATTTACTTTGGAGGCCATTCACGATAAAGAAAAAAGAATCAGATTTTTTGACTAGCTAGAGCATTCAACTAATTCTCGAGAAACCCCAGACTCTGCTTCAAGTCCCATAAAGGCGGCTCCTACTCCACACTAATAGTCCCGCCTCTATTTAACGATGCAATTAAGATAATTTTCCCTCAGCGCCGCTCACAGAGGTCTCTTGTACAACTACGGGCACGGTATACCTTCATCATCAAAGCCATAATTTCAGAATGAGATAATTTTTAGTACGTGACGCGTTGGAAGGTTTCGAGGGGAAAATGGTTAATTTCAAAGAAAAGTTTCCTCGCGAGAACACCTCAAAAGCTCCATAAGTTAGGCCGCTGCCGCTTACCGCCTGACAACTCATGGCTTCGTGCTTAGCTCCTCGTCAGAAGATAAGCACTGCACTAAAACGTTCACACCGTTTAAAGGAGAAGAACACCCATGAGAAAGAGATAGCAGGTACTCGACTCGAGTAGCTCCTATTCAAAAGCATTTGCTGAGCATTCTTCGTCCACAAGGGCTTTCTGCGCTTTAAGTCCAGGCAACTTCATCTCTCCACCATATCTACTAAACTAATGTATCCTCTATCGACTGAGGCGCTGCAAAGAGGCACCTTTCGATAGCTTCTTTAGCCTCACTCCATAATGCCAATTAAAATTCCTTGGATACGCTACCGTGGGCAATTTTCCACGAACTACCGCTTCATTGGAGAAGATTTGAGCAGAACTTTTCCCAAATTATAAAATTATTTCAATGCATCCGATAAAACCTGTAATAACTAATTTGCATTGTTTAAACATTTAAACTTATACATAATAGAAGACATGATGTAACATACGGAGATATTTTTAATTCAAGCAATACATCTTCAGTCAATACTCTCTGATATAAAATTTAACTATATGATATTTTCTTAAAGCTTTTTTAAAATAAAGTTGAAAATAGACCTTGTTTCTACTCTCATACGGATAGAATTTTATTTTGAAATTGGCTGTAGACAAACTTCAGCGCTTTTCAGGCATCAATTTACACTGACGATTTCTGAAACGCATTCGAGACGAAAATATTACATTTTACTTTGGAAGAGACACCCAGCCAATTGTAGTTTTAGCCAGTTAACTCGACTTTTACCTTCATTTTGTTTGTATCTATGTACTTCCATGCGGGAAAAATATTTCCAAGATATCATTCATAACAAAATGCAGAAATGTATATGGATATAATGCATGGATAATTGTCAGTGTAGTGTAGTTTGAAAAATGGTGTACACATCCCAGCAACAAGCCAAGAGACAACTAAAAGGGTATACTGTAGGTGTAAATGTGGATCTTTATCCGAGATATGTGCTTTCATCTTATTTAGTCTAAAACACCGCAAGTGCAGTGGACCCTAATCTAGGTTATACCAGTATAGCTCGTTATCCAGGGTTCTATTGTATAAAAGCTAGGAACAAATTGACCAAGTAATATTTCGGTTCCCAAACCCTTCGAAGACAAAAAAGTGGAAAATTGAGAATCATGAACCGCAGCTTCTTTCCTTCATCTCCTACTGAATATCGTCCATATAAATCTCTCACCACCTGCCTCATTCTCCGCACTCGTACAAGTTTTCCCTTTCTTCTCCTTCCGCCACAAAAAGAGAAAAGAACTTCATAACTCATTCCTCGGCGGAAACACACGCAACTCTACATTCCATCTCCGAAAACGAAATCAACCCTCCGTGCGTATGTACGTGTGTGGATACACATGAAATTAATTTCCACTCCCATTCGAAAAATGTATAGGCGATCTTCCTTTCCCTGAATTAATGACTCGACCCTTTTTCGGGGATATATCATTCGGGTCCTTAATTTTTCCCCGACCCCATTTCCCGCCACTCTTTCTTAACTCGTACGCTTAATATGTTTTCGAAAGGTGGGAAGGGTTCCTTTTGGAGAGCCGACAATGAGACGTTATGAGGAGGACCACCCAAGAGAGGGTGAAAACCAGTCGGGAGCTCCATCCCTTAAGCAAGGGGTGGGATATCTCGCCGCCTTCTGAAAGGAGAGAGATGGGTGGGCAAACCGCCAATGCAACGCTCGAGGATTCCACTGAAACTCTCGAGAAAGGGTAAAAAAGGAGGCGCCGAAGAACACGGTCTCGTTCCGATTCCCAAGCATCTATTTTCCCTAGACGTCTCGGAGACGATCCGGGTGCTCAAAAAATTTTCCCCACGTCTCGCGAATAGAAAAGCGCATAAACTTCCCGAAACTGGAGGAGAAAAAAGGAAATGCATCATTGCGACTGAGCGAAGTGGCTCATCAATTTTGAATTATTATGGAATTGGTGTCACTCAACCCTTTCAAAAGAGATTTTATCGGAACTTTTAACTCGATTTCGACTGTGTATGAAAGCACAAGATTTCCGATGACGCAATTTCGTGATACGAAAATGATGACGAAATGTTCATTATCGTTTGTTGACGAAACGAAAAAACGGGAATGCGTCGATTATTCTTCGTGCTGGACGAAGATTAACGACATGTTTACACAAGAGTTCAACATGCTGACAACAGCTGTTATCTATCACGGTTGCGTTCAAGTGGATAAAATAATGTGAATGCTGACCCTAACTAACGCCTGATAAAATTGCTTAATTTAAAGTTTGATGAATTTGGATTAAAAATTTATGATGGAGATGCACACAAAGCAGAGAAATACTGGCGATTCGAAGACTGTTTGTGTACTGTTTTTAAATCGTTATTTTTTAGAGCTCGAAATATAAGAAATTTTGATTTGATTGGTAAGGAATTTGCACGAAATCAGAAACACATACTTTTTCTCTACTACACATCATATACTAATTAGAAAAAAATAGAGATTTTCATAGACTGCAATAGGGTTTGATTTCAATTTTTTAAATTCGAAATTAAGCTGTAACACAAGGGATGATGTAAAATCACCGCATTAATTTTCCAGCAATTTCCGAGTTAAGGGATTTTCTATAAGCTATTATAGTTTTTCTAATAAGTAAACATGGGAATGAAATTTTACGTATCATTCTCCAAATTGAAAGGGTACCCTCATTTTAGATCTCTCGATCATTATAGATATTTCTCGATCTGACGATTAAAATTACGATTCGTAGTTCACATTACAAGATGTCAGCTACAGTTTTCAGCTATCAAACTCTCTGGAAATACTGTAACGCAGTATAGGCATTGAGGTCGACTTCTGTAGACGCTCATGACAGAGGTCTTAGGATTTAGAATAAAAAAACTCATTTAGTTATAAAAGAGACATAAGCTATCATTTCCCACGGTCTCGCTTCGTTTCGAGAAAACTTCACGTCTCCACGACATTCTACTACTTGAACCGAATGCGCTCTCTTTCGTTAAAATTTTCCGGATAGTCGTACACGAAACAAAGACGCCCTTTACATTGGAAACAACCATGCGACAAAAAAGCGAAAAAAAAGACACCTGGTTCCCAACAACTGTTACTGTCTCAATCAAATTTTAATTGAATACCACCATCTAATCGCAGAAACTGCTACAGGATTCTGGAGAGGAAGCCTCTGTCTGCCACCCACAGCAAACAGATCGAATTACCGAACCCATGTACAATAGTGCGTGGGATGTTACGAGTTAATTCCTCTCCATCTCCTTTAGGAATAAAAAAAAGACAAGTGGAAAAAAGACCACTTTCCACGCTTCGCTTCCTCATATAGCCTCTCTCTCGCAACCCTCGTGCCATCTGGTGTCTCTCTTACCCCTTTCTACCAGCGCCTTTGTTTTCTTCTTCTGGGTTTCCAACTCCTATAATTTCTTTCGGAACTGCTTGCGACGCCCTCTTCGAACCCCCTTAAAAAGTTTTCATATCCTCCCTTTAACCCTGACTCTCAACCCCCACCAACCGGAATCTTTTTCCTCCTTCATCTTGGTGAAGTTCCCAGGGCGTTAAAACCAGAGAAGTTTTTGCTTCTGGGGCGAGGTAGAAAAAAAAATGTATTTATTAAAGGCGTGAGGGAGAAACGTAATTTCCCGCCAAGGTTTCGTTTTCGGAGGGAGGAAAAAAATTCGATCGATATTTCGATATATTAAGAGGGAGTTGGGAGGGTCCGCGAAAAGAGATTGAGAAATGAGTGGCAAACGTGCGCTGGTGGAAAGCGATCGCAGGAGGAAATTTCAGCTTTTTCTTCCTTCCGAGAGAAGGTTTGGGGCAAAAATGTGAGAGGCGAAGGAACACTTCCGCCGTGAAATATGTTCCCGCGCGCGGGAGACGCATGGAAAAAACGAACGAAGCGCAATATATATTGCGGGTCGAAAAATTTGCTCCGTTCGATGGCGCTTGATGGTGGAAGTTGATTTCTTCGAACTGAAATGGTTCGCTACGGAGTGAAAGCTAATGTAGAGGGAGATTAATGACATCTTAATGACATTAAAGCGAATGTGAGGGAATTACTTCAAGGAAACAATAATTACAGTTCGCTGTTTAAGATCCTCAGATTTTCAGGAAAATTAATTTCATCTTCTCTCGTGTATACACTCAATAGGTTCCTCGCCCTTTTACTCATCCACATACATACAAATTTACTCACTCCTTCGTTTGAAAGTCATACAAGGACTATAACTATAGAATCGAGTAATTTCGTACAATCATGACTAATGAAAATTCGTATGCCGATCCTTTATATTAAACTTGAAATACGTAAGATTTCGAGAATCCGCGGATAAGATTTTGAAATAATTTCCCAAAACATAATAACATAACGTTACCGATCTGAAATATATCAAGAGGTACCAAGATACATCGCATCTGATTAATAATGAATAATAATTCATCTACGTACAAGTATAACTGCGAAATAAGCAATTAGAAAAGCGTAAGCTCAGATGTAGAATCGAATATCACTTTGCTTGAAGATCAACCTACTGAAAGGTTGAAGGTAGAAATTATGATAAAATTACGAGTCCTTACGTTCCATTAACGCAAATTAGTCGTCTTGTTAAATGGGTCTATCGAGAATTTCAAACTAAGTTTTCCGAACAGGTTAAAGAGATGACGCAAATTGAATTCTAGAATAGGATTTCTGTTTTCTCGATTTGACATCAAATTGGAACAAATGTCAGAGTTTTGACTCGTGGTTTCTGTCAGACGTGCCTCGAATTCATAAACTTCAATGCCTCTCCAGAGCCGAAAACTAAATCTTTGGTGAAATATGGGTAAACCTAACGAAACCAAGGCACCTAAATTGATATTTTACTACACAAACCCTTCATACAAAATATACGAAAACCCTGTATACAAAAAATATCGAGCTCCAAAATTAGCAACTAATTTTTATACATCAAAATCAAAGAGAAATATATAATTGGAAACTGGAACTCTTACATATGTCAAAGAAGATTTATTTTCATTTCAGACTTGTCTTTGCCAATGTCAGATTTAGCCAAATAACTGCGGAAATATTTTTCTGGAAGAGTAAGACGACCATTTAATAACAATTCTGTGATTTAGCAAGGCAACCGAAATTCCTATTATTAAAGGCCTTTTCTGGGGATATTTAGGTCGACTGTTTAAGTGATCGTATAGGTGACGCGCAATTTTTTCAATATTGATGCATCTGCTGCGCCCAAATATTATCACATTAGGTGTTGATGTGTCATAATATTTTGCGAATGCGAAAGTAATGATGGAAACATTTCTATTAATACTTAAAATACCAGAATTATATAAATAGCAGTCCAACCTAATTTGCTTGCATGGATTACCGTTATCCACATGCTTCAAAATAATAAAATCTTCTCCCAGATCAATTAACGTCCACTTAGGGCGTTAAAACGGGATATAGTTTTTATTTATAGAGAAATAGTTTTTTCGTAACGCATTCACGGCGTATCTCTAACATCGTCGGCACGTCAGAAGTTAAAAAAGTGGAACATTGAGTACCGCTTCCGTACACGGTCGTGAAAAAGAAACGCTAACATTAGCCCTGACGCGTAAAAAGTAAACGAAATTCGCCGAAAAAGTCAGCACGTTTACATTAACATTACGAAGAGCATAAAAAATGAGTCAATTACTCCTTTCGTGAGTACAAATTGCACTTCGCTAATACGCAGAGATGATACTGAGCCACCGGCGGAGTACAGCTACTCTCTCATTTGTCCGGCGGCACGGATTTCAAAGGAAATTATAAACACGTTTTTACGGATTCCATAATAAAGCGATACGTGTGCGAGCAGTGCAGAGATACAAGGGAGATGAGTCACGCGAAAGAATGCACCCCGTCATCTACGTAGGTGTAAATTTCCACCTCCGCTATAGAGGGCGTGCATTACTGCTTTCTCGAAGGGCGTCACATACTTCGAATCGAGAGAATCTTCGATTGAACTTTCTCAAAAAGCCGACTGTTCATAAAAGAGGCGTTTTGTGAGGGAGAACCGTGAATCATTCTTATTTCGAGGACGAATATCTGAAAAGGGGTTCGAGAAAAGGGGAGGGGAGTGTAGCTTTTTACTTTAATAAAACCCCTGTACTTGTAGAAAAAGTAAACTCCATTGAACTCATTTCGGAACGACGACAGAATGAGGTGCTGAATAAAAGCCCGAAGCGAGTTTGTTCAACTCGCATAAAACTTGCATAAACCAATATTTTTATTTGAAAAATCATAAAATAACTCCTCCGAGTGGAGTTTTTGTCTGAATGTAGGGCAGGACTTTCAACTCAAACGACCAAAATAAAAATGAGGAATTCTATAGTACAGGGCTTTAATAAGGTATTAATAACAATTTTCAATGCACCACTGATTTCAATTTACCTCTTGTTAAGTGTTACCATAATAACATTGCATTCGTTTCATTAAGCTATGATGCTAATAAGAAATATTCTATGCAAACTGCGCTGAAACGAAATGAATTTATTCGCCTTTGTAGCCAAGGAAAACTCATTATTGTCATCGTAAGATTCCGCTTCAACGATCTCTTCGTAATAGCATATAGATTTCATTAGATTTTTTATAAAATATTTTCTAAAATCCGTTTCATCTAGTTGTATGGAATACGAGCGTCGTGAAAAGAAATGAAATGCTGACTTAAAAATATTTTATTAAAAAATTAAAATTTTATTAAAATAAAAAACAGTACATACTATATGATAAACAAGTTGTAAGCATATGCCTCCTAGATCGTCAGTTTATTTCCTCCAAGAGATAATAGTTAAAAACAAAAGCCTTTATCCGTCGTAAATGACGTCTTCAACTTATCTGTATACATGAAAAAAATAAACGGAGGAAACTATCGGACTAGTATCGAAGGATGAACATCAGTGCCTGAGGAAAATGCACGAAATTCCGCAAATCGGAAACTTTGACACATACAGCATGATTACAAGAGAATGGGATGTAGCCGTGCTCTGGATGGGAAATGGGAGCACCAGAAAAGAAAGAAAGGTGAGGCGCTTGCGGTTAAAAAATAAAACCCAGGGAACGCGGAAACCTAAAATCGACCGTTTCAGACGCGATATGGACCAGAATTCGAGGAAACATCTCATCGCCGACACATTTGGAAAACAGGGTCGATTGCAACCACCACAGAAAATTTTCGAGTGCGGCGTAGCACACTTTCCGAGAAAATCATAAAATCGATCTCCGCAACACTTGGCTGCGCCCGCGAGGAAATCGGGCGAGTAATCGAACAAATCGACCGATCGAAAACCGTAAAAATCGATCCTCGCCTTGAACGATCATAGCCTCACGTATGTCCCCTCATTTCAGCATTCCAACATGGCATTCCGAGCCCATCTTCGCATGCATGCCCCTTCCATTACGTCCTCCGAAGACCCCCTTTACAGTCCCCGGAACAACCAGAGGATAGAACTCGCAATAAAAGAAACGAAGCTCCGTTACATCGCCGCGAGTCGGCGCTGAGTTCTCGCGCTAACCTCATCGCTTATCTTCCCAACCCCCAGAGGGTGTAAAAGGCGAAAAATATCTTCCCCCGCGGGGTGGGAACGGTGAAAAAAATACATCCACGCATTAAGGACCAAATTCGCGTCATTATCCGAAGCAATGACGCCACTCACCTCTGGGCGGATAATTTCCAGAGCGCTGAACCAAGCCGTTTTTTTTCCACAGCCTGAAATAAAACTAAAGGTCGCTGATTTGCCCACAATGAGTTCGGAACCTAAGAGAACAAACGCATGGATATATGAATGAGAAACCTGTTGGAATTATTGAAGATATTAATGCTGTTTTTTATAGATATTCACATATATTTTTTCTAGAGTATTACTATATGATGAGACTTTCAATACTTTGCGTAATTTAGTGAAAACCCTCAAGAAGATGCATTTTTCACCAGAGCATGAGTGACTTGTTTAACGGAAAAGGAAAAAAATCGGATACAACTTGTGTATCACTGTACTTAACACAAGCATTTCGTAATTAGCTTATTATCGACATGTTCATTTTCAAAACTTTTGCGAGATTCCATGAAATATAAATTCTATACACCCCGATTTCGGCAAAACTTGTGCCTTCATATAGAAAATATCACTAAAAAAGCGAGGAAAAGTAGGTATATTTGAAATTTAATAGAATATTTGGTAAGCTCCAACGCTAACCAGTTCAACCAAGTGAGTTCTAAGGTCCCGTTTCTCAAGGTACTTTAAATTTCATTTTCAGATGCAGTAGACTCTAAATTTAGTAAAAATCAACCACATTTATTGAAAAACACAACATCACTTTATAATACAGCGTTTTCACACTCAGTAAGATATCATCATAAGGAATATTCATATTCGTTGAGTGCAGGAGAAAAAATTTACGGAATTCAAAACATCGGAAACATTTTGGATAACTGAATGATAAGTTAACGATCATGTGTTAACATCAGTAACTATCAAGGCAAGCGTTAAACAGTGGTAATCTTGTATAAGAGCGAACTATTTCAATCCTTATCTTGGCTAGTTAGCCTATTACTCCCCTCCAGAGCTTTCACTGTAATGGAGGGAGATTTGCGGCTAAAATCAGCCTCTGGCTTTTACATACAATCTTGAGTTACACGAAGACTATCTAGTTCACTCAAAACGACAAACGGAAGAGAACATTCCGACGAGAGTAACAACCGAACCCAACTCAAAATTTCTCCAAAACGCAAAAATTTAGACAAGCGCTCGAGTGAAGTAAAACGAAGAGCTAAAAACGTCTCTTCCTCCATTGCAAAGGTGAGAGCAGAGAGAAAGATGGTAGGAATTATGAGGGACGTGGAGATGAGGGAGAGAGGGAGGTAGGTGACAAATGGCGAGTGGGATGACTCCGTTTGGACGTGAGGAGAATGGCGCTGAGACGATTTCCATGCGTGGAATTTATGCGATTTAAGATGGGGTGGAGGTATGGTGAGTAGGAGGGCTTAGGAGTTAGAGGAGGATGAAAAGGGAGAGAGAAACTTCCGGAGACACCTCGCAACCGCAGGCGAAAAAATATTACGCGATCGAGCGAGATTTATAGAAAAGAGAGAAAACGAGGGAAAAAGAACGGGTGGAGGGAGAGAGGGAACGGAGAGAAATTGGAGAAAGGATGGCGTCTTGTACAATGACGAGAAGGGATTATGAAGATGATAGCACGAAATGGAATCGGAGAGGAATAGAGATGAATCGGCATTCGTTAACCACTTGACCATCTGCGATGCATAAAATCTTCATGTCCGAGAGAAGTGTGATGCATGAGTTCGATAAACTTTAGAGGCAAAAAATGTGGACGACAATAAATAATGATTTATAACGTCGGGTAATTGGATTTTGTACTGCAGTTGGAAACTTCATGCAGCATAGCTAATTGACCACATCAGATACAATTTGGAATGCATAAAAAGGTGACATATAATACTGCTACGTACATCCTCTCCGTAAAAAGGTTTCTGAGAGCGAAACAACTGAAAATTAATGTACTGCATGTACGATAGAAACGTAACTACAATTTGTTTTGCCGGTGCACTTTCAGTAGAGGTAATTGCGAAATTACATTAAATGTGATTCAGGTCACACAGAAGAATATTTTCGAGTCTATAAGTAATTTTTAATACCAGGACGTTCTCCAGCAGGATGTCTAAATGAAATATAACAACTATTTAAGATATAATTAAATTCCATATAATTTCGTTTGATATTGAAACGAATTTCCTCATTTCTAGTAAAAGAACCTACCAGAATAAAAAATATGAAGATGAAAGCTCTCAATTGCTACCAAAAACTCGAGTACTTGAAATAAACCGTACAAACCAAATCAAAATGGAGATCAAGTTAATTTGCATTATTTTTTGTTAAATCGCTGGTAATCCAGAGATAAAATTAAAATCAGTATATAAAGAGAAGAACGAAAGAAAGAAGCGAACGAAATAGAAACGGGAAAAACGAAAAAAGTAGCGAGACAGCGAAAGAGGGTGGAAAAGGAGATAAAAAATGAAACACCAGAAGAAGGAAAACGAAGCATAAGGAAAAGGACAACAGGAGTAAGAATGCGGGAAATAGAGGATGAAAAGGGTGAATAAGAACAAACAGAGAGAACGAGGAAGGAATTCCAAATCGTAGAATATTTGCTGGTGGAAACAGCGAAGGAAAAAGGAAACGAAGGACAATGTGTTCACGATGATACCGAGAATACTAAAGAATAATACACCTATAAATATTTCTCTTGTGTTATTTGTGACAAAAATTTAATCTATTGGCCCTGTTATCAGCTAGAAATCTCGCTTTTACTGGGATATAAAAAGGCATGTAAGAGGAAGAAGTTCAATCAAATCAGAAGACATCCATATAGTAAAAAACATTCAAACTCTATCTTAGGGGAGCACATATTACCTCGGATCAGGCGACACAAGGACAATTTTTCATAACTTCGAGCCATGTCGAGAGCCATTTATGCGCGCAAGTTTTCAAGGTATGACTTATCACCTTCGTAATACATTCAGAATTCGAAGGTCACTGGAAACTTTTGCGATAACTCACGACGCCCAACGAGCGTTTAACACCTTCATATTGAGAAAAAAAGAAACGACGGACTTCGCAGCGTAAGAATCGGCACATGGGACATACGTTATCAACTCCAAGAGAGAAACGAGTATAACTGAAATTAATCGGCCTTACGTGTTTAAAAATTCGTTTCGGGCGATTGGATGCTAAAATAATTGCCGCATGGGCTATTAGCGCCATTTATCAAATGTATGAATTTATCTCCGATGATATTCTGAAAAATATTCAGTAATTAAAGCATCATGTAAGGGGATGGCAAGGAAGAGATTATACGAAATAGGAGAGGAGAAAAATAGGAATAAAATATGGGAGAAGAATCATTAATAAGATTTCCACCTTAGGTAGACATTATGACCGATAGCATATCCGCTGATTTTTTTCATATTAATAAAACGGCAAGGAGTGAAGACGGGCAAATGAATAAGGGAGTAGAGAAAAGACGGAATGAAAAATTCAGTAGATATCCAATACATTAAAGCCTCATTCGTTTCTGTCTGAAATAAAAAAAAACAAAAAATACCAATTATTTTCTCATGATAATACTTCTGACAAGAATCGTCATAACACCAATCGTCATAACACCAAAACGGCAAAAATCCCAATTTAGCAACCCTCATGGCTTCATATCACTTGAAAAATGTTTACTTTACTATGGTTAATAGAAAAAGCAATACAGTCACTATCCAAGGATATAATTAAGGAATATTATAATTAAAATTACGATATTTGAAAATAACAAAGGAGAAACATTTTCTGAAAATAATCACTGAAAGTCTTCAATTTCAAACCACGCTTAGAATAGCGCATATTTACCCTTTGAAAGATTGCACCGAGCTAAATCAAGGAAGATTTTTAAACTAAGTTAATTGGTTGTATGGGTATATATATATATCACTGCCACAGTTCATTGCCTCAACGGGGCGGAGGGGTGTTAACGGAGGTTGGAGGCGATGCATAGCCCAGGTTCAACCATGCTAAGAAGGCTTCAACAATATCTCCGGCCAAATTGTGAAAGTGGTATTCACCAACCGGCAGTAGGACAGCCTGGTGAATTAATGTCCTTCATCCCCCAAATGCAATTACAATTTTCATGATGAGCTTCTGTAATGGAAATTTATCCGGACGTAAAAGCACCACCCATTCGGATGTCCGGGAGGTGGTGGCATTACAGAGGTCCATCATGAGGAAAAGAGCTACCACCCTCCACTTTGCGACTTACAATTGCCGCAGCTTGAAGAGTGAAGACAGACTACTGGAACTACTGAATGAAGCAGAGAAGATAAACTGGGACGTCATCGGACTCAGCGAAGTTAGAAGAAAATCAGAAGACTTGATTACACTCAAGGAAGGTAATTTATTTTATTACAGGGGTACTAAGGATGGAAGACTAGGAGGTGTCGGGTTCCTGATCAACAAGAGATGGAAAAACAATGTACAGAAGATAGAAAGTATATCTGAGAGAATTTGCAAGCTCATACTAAAGATAAATGAGCGTTACTCTGTTCAGATCATACAAGTCTACGCACCAACAGCAGCAAGCAGCGAAGAAGAAATTGAAAAATTTTACCAAACTCTCGGCACTGAGCACGATAAGGAAGCCCACTACTATAAAATAATAATGGGCGATTTTAACGCTCGTGTAGGTCAACAGGAAGCCGATGACACCGTCGCAGGACAATACGGACTGGGCCAGAGAAACGAACGTGGTCACCGCCTGGTAGAGTTTGCTGAATGCACCAATATGTACATAACAAATACATATTACAAGAAGAACCCAAAAAGGAAGTGGACTTGGAGAGGACCCAACGGAGCAAAAAATGAAATAGATTACATATTGGTTAATAAACTCTACACAGTGACAGACTGTGAAGTCTTGAATAACTTTAGCACTGGAAGTGACCACAGGATCGTAAGATGCAGATTGAAGATTAATCTCCAAATGGAACGCAAGAAGTTGATTTCATGCAAGAAACATGAAATAAGCATCAAAAAACTAGAGGAAAACAAGAATAAATATCAGTTTGAGCTAAAAAATAGATTCTCAGCACTTCAAGAAGAAGAACTAGAAACCAAAGTCATGCAAGCTGTTAAGGAAGCAGCAGAAGAAGTAGCAAGCACACCAAGAAGAGCTAAAGATAGAAAGCTAAGTGACAGCACCCGACAAATGATGAAACGACGTAAGGAACTGAAGAATTCAGATACACAAAAGGATAACATCGAATACGCCGAGCTTAGTAAGGCTATCAGGATGGCAATTAAGGAAGACGTGAGAAAATTCAATGAGAGAATTGTGCAAGAGGCTATAGAAAACAGCAAAAGTATGAAGAAGACCAGACAACGCCTAGCAATTGGAAGAAAACAGATTTTAGCCATACAGAAGGAAGATGGTACAAGAACTTGCAACAGACAAGCAATACTAAGGACGGTAACAGAATACTTTGGCAACCTATACAAGAAGGAAGAAAATGCTGAAGAGGAAAACCAAGAAGAAAGCCAAAACCAACGAGATCCCCTCTCTATTCTCCCAGGAGAAGTAACTGCAGCAATAAAGCAGACGAAGAACGGAAAAGCAGGAGGCATAGATGGAGTGTTATCAGAATATTTAAAACTTGGTGGAACAGAAGTTGCACACGTTTTAGCGCAGTTATTCACAACTTGCCTGAAACAAGGAAGAATCCCCCAGGACTGGAATCATGCAAGAATAGTCCTCTTGCACAAGAAAGGAAGCAAGGAAGAGCTGAAGAATTACCGCCCCATCAGTCTCCTTCCTGTTGTTTACAAAACATTCATGAGGATAATAGCTGAACGGATAAAGATTATTCTATCATCTGCCCAGCCTAGAGAACAAGCAGGATTCCGGAAGGGCTTCAGTACTATGGACCACATCCACACACTACAAGAAATAATCAGCAGGACGAATGAATATGAGATGCCACTAGTACTATGCTTTGTAGACTATGCTCAGGCCTTCGACTCAGTAAGTACCTCCTCTACACTAGAAGCTCTGGAAAAACAAGGAGTAGATGCAGAGTACATCCGACTCCTACGCAGCATTTATAAAAATGCCACAGCCTCAGTAATGCTACACGAAGTTACTGAAGAATTCAAGATTGAGAAGGGAGTTAGACAAGGAGATTGCCTTTCCCCAATTCTTTTCACAGCTGTTCTGGAGGAAGTTTTTAAAACCTTGGACTGGGAGCAGAAAGGTCTGCGGATTAATGGGGAACACATCAGTCATCTGCGCTTTGCAGATGATATAGTACTCTTCGCAACCAACGGAGAAGATCTAGCTTCAAGACTTCATGAACTGAACACAGCAGGACAGAAGATAGGACTCAGGATAAATTTAACAAAAACAAAGGTAATGTATAACTCTTTTGCAGCACAAGAAACAATCAAATTTGAAGGGACGCCTCTGGATGTCTGCTCAGAATACACATACCTAGGACAACTAGTAACCACAGGAGAGAACAACAGGATTAACGAAGTAAACAGAAGAATTAAACTCGGCTGGAGTGCCTTCGGAAGAAATGCACACATTCTAAAGTCACAAATGCCAATGGTCTTGAAGAGAAAGGTCTTCAACCAATGCATTCTACCAGTGTTGACATATGGAAGTGAAACCTGGGTGTTAAACGCAGCAATAACCCAGCGACTTCAGACAACGCAAAGAAGTATGGAAAGGTGTATGCTTGGGATCACAAGAAGAGACAGGAAACGCAACACCTGGGTGAGGATGAAGACCGGAGTGACAGACATCATAGATAAAGTAAGATCACTGAAATGGATGTGGGCAGGCCATGTGGCGAGAAGAAACGACAACCGTTGGACAAGAGCGGTTCTGAACTGGACACCAAGAGATGTGAAGAGACCAAGAAGACCAAAGGACCGATGGAACAGAGACATCATTAAGTACTTAGGTGTGACATGGCAAAGAGAAGCTCAGAATAGAGAGAATTGGAAAGCGCTTGGGGAGGCCTACATCCGACATCGGATTGAAAATGGCTGATGATGATGATGATATATATATATATATATATATATATATATATATATATATATATATATATATATATATATATCAGTTAAATTTATAGTTTACATAAAAGCATCATATTTTTAATCATATCTCTCTCAAACTCAAGTTTTAAGGTTGTGGAACTGCTCATCAACGGTAATTCTTCAGTGGCACCCTAAATATAAATATTAACACCTCATTCTAGATGAGTTTCCTACCGAATCCAGTATGTTTGTATTCTAAAAAAAGCTATAGAAAGAAAGTTTGCGTAAAACGAAGTTTCAGCTCAGTCATAAATTATTCAAGCAGGAAAATCGATTTAGAATCGCCATCATATCTTACGAGGAGGATCTCGAACGCGGATTTTCCAAACTTAGTTCGGCAATTTTCATTCATTTCCCACAATAAATAACCACAGCGCAGCAGTGTTATGCACGTCAAACACTGCTGCGTCCTTTTTTCCTTATCTCCTCCATTTGGACAAATTTTCATCGTCCTTTACTTTCCGGAAATTCGAGATACGAAGATGGCAGGAAATGTTGTATGACGATGATCTTAGGGAGAAATGTGCCGGAACGTGGAGGAAGCGGAGAGCAAAAAGAAGATAAGAGAGAAGAAGAGGAGATAAAGGGAGGAAGACAGGAGGCAGAATCGTTTAGGGGTGAAGAAGAAAAACGGCGGTGCGATTGAGATATTGGCCGAGATAAGAGGGAAAAGTTTTCGGGGAAAGAGCGGAATCTCGCAGGGAGGGGAAAACGTTACACGGTGAACACACGTTGCGATATAAATCCTCCGAGGAAACGAAAATTGTTCCAGAAAGAATTTCGCCATTTTCCGATGATTTATCATTATTTTTAAGGAGAGGGATTAGGATCGATCTGTTGCCCCCCGGATTCCCTTCCGTTATCAAACTGAAACGGCTTCTGTTTCGTCCGACATTCTTATGAAGGCACACCCGCACAGGTGTACCGACGCGAAAGAGTTATGTCGCTGGAGGGGAAGAGAACCGAGTTGGAAAAGTTCTTTCTCCCGAGTACTACTCAAATATCTAAAGGGTAGCCGATACGGACGATTCCGTGTTACTCACATGTGGGATTCATAGGTAATGCGCGAGACGAAAATATCAGCGCGAGGATTACCACGGATGCGTGTAAATAATTAACTAGTACTTTTTAAAAAGTGCTTCAACAGGTAAGCTTATTTCGCACTAATTGGACCGAGAATCAAACTCGGAAATGTTTCACAAAAGTTGAATACATTGCCCATTTTGCTATCCAGTTTCTCATTGCTTAATGAATTTACTACCAATGAAAAATATGACTTATTTTCATCTATGAATTTAGAGAAATGCAGTTTTACGTGAACGGTGAATTATCTAATGATGGATTGATTAGAACTCACCTATCAAATATTGGGTAAAATACCTTAAGTGAGATCAATCGATAAATTCTGAGCAATGATCTTAACTTACAGAAGATGATAATCAGCTGTTTAGATTACTAATTTCTTGAATTAAATATTTCTGTAGTAATAAAACTTGGTTAACTATTAATGTCCAATATTTTATTAGAAAACAAGATAAAAATTAGAACTAATACTATTCTCATTTCGGATTATGCTGAAAGAATTAAATCATGTCGTTTACATCCTCTGAGTTTTAGATGCACATTATCATCAGAAAATATATTTTTATTCATTCTCTGTGATTCCTAAATCATCTTTCACATGTTACTGAATTCCTGGACTAAAGAATACCCCAGATAGCCTCTGAATGATCCCTTGACAGGGAGAGAACAATATCAAAAAAAGTACCAGCTGATTTTTGGAAAGGGTATGAAAAAATGAAGTGAAAAAATATGAATTCCCCTCCATTAAGGCTGCACATCCTGTTACAAGTATATCCAAGCGTCGCATTTTTAAACTTCGATTAGCGGTCTCGAGGAAGTACTTGATTCCGCTCAGCCGTGTGCATGAAACAGGATGCAAAGCGATGATTAATCTCGATGCTTCTGGCGTCGCAAAACCGGAAAATCGTATAGATTCGGAATAGCATCATTCATCCTTCTCTCTTCCTCTAATATTTAATTCAGTAGTTTTCAACGTTCTAACTATGCATAGGTCATCAACCAGCCCCTGTTTTTTCTTCTAGCGCTCGACGAATAGGAGTTCGCAAAGTCACGTGAGGTTATAAGGGCGAATGTTTGTGGTTCTGAAGCAACGTTGCTAATGTAAATAAAAGTACATGTATGTAAAGTATTCACGAAGGTATGAACCTCCTGGCCACCGTTAAACATCAGAAGCTTTGAAGAGGGAATGAGACTTACTAAAAAAGGCGAGGAGTGAGGTATTTTCCCTTCCTTTTGTCACTGAGCAAGGATATTATTAATGAAATTAGTCATTCTTTCATCAAGATTGGGCAGCAGGAACGTAAGTAGACGTATATATGAGTAATTAATTGAATTTTATAAAATAATTCATTGAATTTAATCTAAAATAAATTTCATTAAATATAGACTGAGAATCTAAAATGCTATTTCAAAATTTAATAACGTAGTAAACAAGCTACTGCTTTCAGACATTTTGAAACTTTTTAAGGAATTTTACGGTCATAGCTCACGCTATACTATGCTTATGAGAGTGGAATTTAGCAAAATTTTAAATTTCTAAAACGTATTAAGTAAATTTAAATAAAAAATGCAATTGTCATAATATTCATAATTATTAGTAATAATATTTCATGATAATAATTACAATTATTTCATAATTCCAATGTTACTTTTAGTCTCCCTTAGATGTAATATTCAAATCGTTTTTCCCAGAAATCCCAGAAGTTAGCCCATTGAAGTTTCATAGTTAACCTACTCTTGTGGAAAATATAGCGTCCTTCCTTTTATTTCCTTACTTTATACTGAAGTCTCACCTCCTCTCTGGGCGAAATAAGCGAAATATTAAATGCGAAAGGAATAGTCGAAAAACTCAGCTTTCACTTGGAGAGCGAAGTTTTTCCCCATTCGACGAGCATTTCATGAGAGACGTGGGATATCATTCGACGCGGCAGGCTGTACATCCATTGTTGAGCCTTTAGGGAACAAAACTCCCTTTCTCTTTCGACTTTTCGTTCAGGGCGGAACTTTTCAACCCCTGGTGCCGAAAATTTATACATGGCGGCACCGTAACGCATGTCCAACGATCGGCGATGTTTTCGGAAACTTTTCCCGCGCTCTAATTCGACGTCGATTTTTCTTCCTCTATCCGTAAAACGTTTAATCTCCACCCTTTTTTGCCTCCCACGAACCACGCCTTTTTATCGTTTAGCGTGCCGGACCTACGCCCAAATAAAAAAATAAGACGGTCGGTCAGCTCGGAACGGGTTGTGCACGCAGAGCGGCTAACGATCGAATCGACGAGAAAAAAATGCCGACTTATTTATCGACGATTCGGATTGGAGCGATTCGCTGAGACTTGGATTTCTCTCGGAGATCTTGGATTTGGATGGTGGGATCTACGGCATCTAAGAGGCTAAGGGACTCCGAAAGAGATATATGTGGTTGTGATTTACGACTTCAAAAATATTTTCCTTTAAATTTCATCCTTTTGAGAAGACACAGAAATCACGAATGATCCGCAACATCGATTCCTAATTAGTAATAGAAAATTAATTGAAGGATTCAAAGGCGGAGCTAGAAATTTTCTATGTGCACTCATCTTCATAATACAATAGATTTACGATTCATTGTTAAACGTGGGCTATTATCCAGAAATATTCAATTCATAATAAGTAATCGTAGCAAAATTTTCTATTTCTTTATCGTATTAGCTTTTCGACATAATTTACGCAAATTGCTGCTTACAAATTCAGCTGTCTCTTTTGGATCCACTGACGGTTAATTGCAATATTTACAAAATATATTTCTTCAAAATCTTCCCAAAATGAGTCTGTTTGGGTTTCTCTTATTCAACTGTCTCAGACTAGGCTATGTTTAGCGAAGATTATGAAGTACTTCGGAATGAAATATGACAGAGTCTCGACTGAAAAAATCTCGCTATAATGCCACTCACTTTTCAGTTCCTCGTGACTTACGTAATTAAAACCAAGCGCAAGTGGCGCAGCTCTGAAACTCTAAACATTTCCTGTTTGTCACTTCCAAGTCACGACTCTAAAAATGTTACGTCCTAATCATGCACTTCTTCAAATGCTGTAAAGTGTTACATCATAAGCTAATTAACGGTTTTCTTCTGTAGATATTTAGAATTCGCAGTTATTGTTGACTAAAATTAAGAAATTATTCTCACGAATTGTTCTAGAAAATGATAGTGCTGAATGTGCAGGGATAAGTAATCGTTTAAACTACACTACGATGAAAACAGTAATTTTAACGAATTTATGACCAGCAAACTGAATAAGTATCAACGAACGTTTGCTAGAATATTTTCTTCGGTGCAAATGAAATTTTAGGAAAGAAAAAAGATTTGATGTTTTAACCTTTGCGACTGCAAACTCGTCCTGTTTAGATTATCAACATCAGTCAATCCTTGGCAGCGTTCTTAATACGTGCTGAAGTTGGATTCGAATTAAATATTCTTTTAACCGCTTCTAACATTATCACGAGACAGCTCATCGATATAATTTAAGCCAATTTATTCAAGAAGCGCGATTACATCTCCGCAAAGGAGCACTATCTACAAAGAGATGTCCGCATTAAAACCTAATCCTTTGCCGACACGCCTCTTCCTTTCCTCTTGACAGCAGCGCTGAGTTCGAACGTTGGAACCCTCTTTGGGACCACCAGCGCAGCATAATGACGAGTTCATTTATCCCTAATTATATCAAAAGCCGCGGACTGATCCACGTCGCATAAAAAATGCCGTTTTATCAGCGGACTGTGACAGGAGATACGGAAATACCCGGTCGAATCAGAGACGAAGGAAAAAAGGCAGAGGAAAAAATAAACCTCGAACTTTGGAGATTTGACCTTCCGCATCTCGAATTCCTACTTTAACAGCCAAATTTATCTCATTTAACGAATGTCACATCATGCGTAAAGCCGTCTCTCGAAAGAAGCGACGGACTGACGGGAATTAGGACCGTCGCCATCTCCGCGCTCTTCGATTCGTGAGGAAAGGAAGATAACGAAGCAAAACGGGGAATATTTTTAAGTCCCCGTTTTCGCCACATCTAGAGATAGAGCGCGTGTCACAACGGGGAAGAATTTGAGCCTACGAGAGAGAAAAAAATACCCGAGAATTATTTACTTATCGCCTCGACCTAATCCGTGCGGAGTTAGAAAAATTGACGGGGTTTGGCGCAAACTACCTCCGATCACGAACATTTTATTATTTAAAGGAGGAAGGAAAAGAGACTTCTCGAAATAGCGGTGGAATTATGTCAGACGACGAATGATAACTTGGGAGGTAAAACAAGGATTCGAGGTGTTCATTCAGAGAAGTGGGTCAATTGCAATGTGTGCTAGATAAAAATAGAAGGACTATGTCCCAAGGAAAATGAAAATGAGAGGTATTTGCAGCAGTAACCATAGTGCAGTGAAAGGTGAGAGTATTTCAAAATTTTCCCACTTAAGGATTATCTTATAATTATATTCATTATACACAAATAGTTGATTACCATCAGCCCTAATCAAATATCAAGTTCAGTGTACCCTTTGCATCTGAGAATTGAAATTTTTACATCCGATTCGTGGTCGATTTTTCCCTTGACTCTATGCATGAATAAGAAAAATCATACTGTGACTGAAAACTACATATGAAGGAAGAATTTACGTCAATTAATTATCTATATCAACTCATCGATTCTTATAATTTTTGTAATGCGCAAAATTTGAATATAAATTTGTCATTCCTTAATAATAAACAGGAGAAATCATTTCATTTGAATTTTCTCATAGTTTAAAGTAAAATGTAATAAAAGCTATACTGCTAAACTAATAAACGTTGCTGAGATGTTTGGCAACATATTTCCGGCTGTATTTAACTTTGCATCTCATTTCCATAGCATTCACGTGATAACGTGAGAAAACATAAGTTATCATTAGTAATTATATTGCAGTATACTACACACATTAAAGTATTAGGCATCGCCTTGCTTAAATGCCGTAACTCACTGTTTGATACGAACAATCTTCAAACTTATTGGAAAACCCAGTTTCCCACTAAGCGCCAAGTTGTGCGATATTTTCAACATCGAAAACGCCCATTTGCAAAGATGAAAAGGGAAAAACTAGAATAACCGAGAAGAGCGGAGGAATGGAAAATTTCTGAATAATCCGAAGCGCGAAATAAAAGTGCGGAAACGCATTGGGAGAAGAGTTGGAAGTCTGCATTCCAGGGGCACCAGTAGTTGTGAAGGACGTCACTGCGCCCCATTGTTACTGCTGGCACACATAAACTGGAGCTTTCGCACGTAAAAAGAGCGTAACGACAGAGAATTCTGAAGTTGCCTTCGCATCTACAATACAGATATCTCGAAGCAGCAAAAGTTAGAGTAAATCGGGAAGTGTGGAAACTTTTTAGCTAGCAGTATGCAAATGAGTTCCTCTAAAGTTAAAACATGCCCCCGCCCACTTTCATGAGCCTTACTTCGCAAAAATAATATTTTCTCATCTTGGATGCCACCCAAGCGATCAATAGTAGCTTATCTACATGCAGCGGTAGCAAGCTAAATAATTTATTCAATGCCTAAGTATCCATGATGCGCAGCTCGAAAATTGCGATCCCACTCCTTCGACTGCTTACGTACATCCATGAATTAATAATTTTTTAGAAGAATAAAATCGCACTGCTCTTACTGCTCTAGTGAACTCACGAAAAACGTAAACTCTGGAATAGATACATGCAACAAACAATTTCAAAGAAGAAGGTAATGTAGCAGGCAAGCAGCTAAAATTGTTTTAATATTTTGCAAGATTATTTAAAAATTAAAAAAAATATATATGGAAAATTGTTCGGAGACTTCAAACCATTCAGAATATTATATGAATGTCATTTTATACATAATAAAAATCTTTATGAAGGAAACGAAAAACCAAACTCGTGGATCGATGCCCCTAACATAGATGAAAGGATTGGGATTTTTAGATGATAACTTTATGTTTGAAAGATATTTTCAAGAGCCTCATTTGCCCGTTCATTGGGGAAGAAGTGGCCATAGAGTTTCTTTATTAATTACTACTCAAGTGGAGCGTAAAGAACCATGATTTAAGCGCATTGCCACTCCATACATTTCCCGTTTGGTTTTGGGAGGGAACTCTCCTATCCAACGAAGCAAGAGAAAAAAGTTTACGAAAAGAGAAAAATCTTCCGAGGGGACAAAGTCCTTCTTTTCGACTGGAATTCGAGAGAAACGGAATTGATTAAGGACTTAAACAAGCATCAAACAAAGCTACATAGGGTCATGGAACTAGGCTAAAAACGTTCCCTCGTATCCCCTTCAGACAACGTTTTACACACGCTATCCTAGCGCGCATAGTATCAAATCTCGAAATAATACACGAAAGAAATACTTTTTCCATGAGATATCGACATCTCTCGCACTTTAGTACGGAAGTCGACAGGAAGAAGGTCGCGAAACAATTCCTCCGAAAATAAACAAAAAGCCCTCGAAGAAAGAAAGGAGGCCCCAATTACGAGAAGCGGTTCCGATAGGACCCAAAACCCGGCGAATTACAAATCTCTCCCTTCGCGAGGGGGTCAGGAATAAGCTTATCGCCTCAAGAAAAAGGAAAAAATATACATAAGGACTCCGTTCGAAATTGTATTCTCACGAGGAGAGAGAAAAATATGAAACGCAAAATCGCTCGGAAATCGGGAAAAAATCTTTCCTCGAAAGCCGTTCGGAATGTCTCCGAAGGAACGGGGATCTCTCTGAGATGGATTCCGGCGAAAGCGCTGCGGGGGAAGAAAAATCGAGAAGGGGGGAAAGGTACGAATTTATTATAAAGTGCCTAATTCGCCGCGGAAACTTTCCGTAAATAAATAAATGAGCAACGAAAACTGCCGCCGTAAATTTTTACCGGAAAACTTATTTTTCGAGTTTCCGCTCCCAAATTTTCTTCTTCGCAGCCACCCTCCGTAACACGTATTTACGGCTAAAAGAGGGGGGATGAGGAAGAATGTTATTGAGGGGAAGGAGGCGGAAAATGGGAAGAGAAACAAGATAAAGGAAGAAAAGAAGAGGGGAGGAAATTTGAGGGAAAAAAGAAGATGGGAAGCGTAAAAATGGAGAAAAACGTGGCAATGAAAGCAGAATTGAGATGAAAGAACGGAAGGGGATATGAAGAGAGATAACAGGATGGAATGAATGGTAGACGAAAACGGATGCACGGAACTGCCTATGCATTTACTGGAGTCGGGAATACAGTTTGCTGAAAGCATGTAAAAAGAAACACACAAACAGGAATATTAGGTACAATATATTCGCTACAGAAACTTTTTGTGGCTAGGCTGCACTTTCTGCAACAAAAGTTTTCGTAACAAAAATTTGCCGTAAGATATTGGCAACCTTCATCCATTATATTATCACATATACTGAAGTCATTCTGTTTTTTTTATAATAATAGATACTAGTTGCCCCGTGCGAAAATTTCGCAGACGATCAGTAATACTCAATTTCCCCAACCAAATACATTACAGCAACTACTCTAATCACTACAGACGAATAAACAAACAATAAGACATGCCAAAAAATTGTACCTTGATATTTCATGTCAGTGTCAGTTTCGAAATACGTCGTTTGTGGCGATAGATTTGTAGAGAAAATTTTCTTTAGGCACTATAATCACGAATAGTACACGTCATTTATATAACGACGTATATGCATTTTATCCTATACCGAATACCCCAATTCACTTAATGCATTTATTACATCATGAATTTAGACAAAAATACAAAACATCACTACCACATTTTGGTAAACTCTGTTCTTCAAAATGCCACTTCCTTTTATGATGTGTCACTAAAGGCTTCGTGTTTAACATATATAACCAAGATAAAACAACAAAAATACTTCCTGCATCCACGTTACTTATTTATTTTCTATTTTTTCTCTTCATACACGAAATATAAAAATAATTACTGCTCGTCTGCAGTGAAATTGCATCTCATAAATTCACTGAATCAGATTTATTCAAGTACTGAAAGATATATAGTCAGCAGTAATCAGTTGAAAGCTTGTTGTCCTGCTGGTGTAGAATGAGAGAAAATGTTACTAATTTGGGAGAAGGAAGCATGAGGGGGAAGCATCTGCGGTGTGTCTCACTTTCAGAAGACCATGAATTGTGATTTATTGTCAAAGTGCAAAGTAAAGTATCGCAAATGTAGCAAACCCATTGCCCCGCATTATTTGAATGTCTCTCACACAAATATAGTAGTCAATCATGGTATTTTAACCCATTCACAAAACTTAGATTTTAAAATACTACTCTTACGTCTACTACTACACATACTATTAAATTGGTTGAGCATATTTTTGTACTACGGGCATAGTGAAAGGGAATGGAGGCTTGGGCTTTCGTTACGCTTGTATTCCATAGAGGTGAGTTTTCTTGAATCGCAGGTATGATATCCTATTCTTTACTCCAAGGTATGAATAAATATAGAATACTATCTATTCAGTGAGTAAAATATAAACACTAAAAATCATTTGATACCAGGTTTAGGTATATAGAAAATTTGCAATACGAAAGTTTCACCAAAATTAATTTGAATTGAACGACCTAATTGTTTTGATCGGTATGGGGTATGACTCATAATTAGAACCTTACATTTTTTCTATGAATGCTCCAAAATCTAATCATGATACTAAAAATCGAATATTCTACTATGGTCGATCTTAAATTTAAATGACCGAGAAGTAATACGATGCAACGTTATTCAAACATACCAAGCGATACTCCTGTGACACAAACATTAACAATCCGGCAATTCTCATGTTTCTGTAGTTGACGTTCTGCTCCCAAAAGATATGAAGTAGCCGGATTATTAACCTGTTATATTTGCGTGCAATCTTAAGTTCTTCGTTTATGGAGACCATATATTACTTCCGAGTACTTTTTCAATCATTATAAGACCAAGTATTAAAATCACTTTCTCATTTTGGAATTGTTTACACTCGTCACTAAGTAAACAAACTTAATCTGTATATAGCAACCCGGGCATTGTTTCGTCCAGTAAACAACGCGATGATTAAAATGTTAATTCAATTTGTTTAACAAATGGTGGATTTTTAATCCACCATTTCTTTGAACTAAAACATACCTAAAAATACACACCTTAATATTCTTTATCAGTGTCTGTTTCGATATACCTCGATTGTAGCGATGGATATCGCCTTCTACACATCCAGCAACAAAACTCAATAGCCAAATAAAATGTCTTGCGTTTTCTAACGCCATACCATATTAACCCAAACAAAATCCCTATTATATTAGAGAACGTGATAGTATAAATGTTATCGAATGTTTTAAAAATTTTCTCATAGTAGTATAATCACGAATAGTGCACGTCATCACTATAACGATACATGTATCTTTTCCTATACCGAATATCTCAATTCACTCAATGCATTTATGACTAAATGAATTATGGTAAAGATACAAAATATCACTGCCAGCTTTACCTAAATCTGTCGTTATAAAAACCACTTCCTTTTATACCGGCAATGAAGTGTCACTTAAATAACCAAGATAAAAGAACGAAACATACCTTCTGCATCCACGTTATTTATTTATTTTCTATGTTCTTCTCTTCATACATGAAATAACTACTACTCGTCTGCAGTGGTCTGATCTGGGAGAGGAGAGCTAGAGGGGAAGCTAAATGTCACACTTTCATACGAATACATTGTGTTACATTGTCAAAGCGCATAGCATTCTCCCCGCATTGAAAGTCTCTAACATCGTTAATGTGGCAAAATAATACATTTTTGTGCTTCGGAGATAGCGATTGGGAATAAAAGCTTGGGCTTTCGTTAAGCTTGTACTACATGCTGGTGAGTTTTCTGAAATCGCAGGACATCCTTTTCTTTACTCAGAAATATGATTAAATGTTGAATATTATCTATTCAATGAGTGAAATATAAACAATAAAAATCATTTGATATCAGGTTTAGATATATAGAAAATTTGAAACATACGAAACCGGGAAGTAATATGATGCAAAATTATTCAAACATACCACATGATAAAACCGTGACGCAAACTTTCATATTCGGCAATGTTCATGTTTCTTTGGCTGTCGTTCTGCTCCCGCAAGATGCAATGTGGCTTGCTTATTCAACTGTTATGGTTGCGTACGACGTCGAAGTTTTCGTTCATGGAGACTATAATGTTAATTGCGAATCATTTTATGCCCGAGAATAGATGCATTATCCGATTTAAAAATTTGTTTACACTCGTCACTAAGTAAACAAATTGAATCTGTATATAGCAACCCGGGCCTTTTTTCGTCCAGTAAAAAATGGGATGATTAAAATATTATTTCAATTTGTTTAACAAATGGTGCATTTTTGATTTGTCTGACTATTTTTCGCAGGAACCTGACAACTATTGCCATCAAACGGTCATTCATTTATATATATTGATGGAGTAATAAGGGAGAAAAGTCCCGATCACCAAAAAAGCATGTTTTAAAATAATATATAGATAGATATCGTATAGTAAATTTAAAATCAAAGCATATCGTAAATGTAGTTTCTATTACGCATAACATGTTGCTCTTATATACAGCAGCGAAAATATTACAGAAAATATTTTAATAATATGTAAAAATAAATGTAAAAAATATTACAGCAAAATTATACGCATTAAATTTTACGTTTAAGTAAAATTCTCAGCATCAACCTTTTGGCAGAGGAAATATTACGAGCCAATATTCTGTAGCTAATCTTTCAAAACCTCCAAAATGGTATACTCGCAAATGTCAGAAGCGGTGTCATAAATATGATTTATGTATATAAATATTTCCATATTTTTTCAGTTAACAACGTACTCCTCAATTGAGATAAACTAATGTCTTACTGAATAAGCGAGACCAATGGTATTCACAAATGATGAACTATAGGGAATGATACATATGTTACACTGAAACAACTCATAAATAGCAACTAATAAACTTTCCGCAGACAGCTGCTAAGTCTTGGTCGTTTGATAACATGAAGCAACACGACGAGAATTTCATAATTATCACGTCGAGCGCACATGCTGAACTTTAAATATAGTCTATTGATGAGTAAACTTTGTCTGCAAAAAAAGGAACGAGTTAATGACTCAACTAAACAAAATAAAACCGCACTCACAGCCGTATTTGTCCGCAAATCTGCAGCAGAAAGGACTTTTTAATTTTTTGCGTTATTACCACTTGCGGACTAGGAACACTCTATGTTTTTAACTTTAAAAGGCTACTTCCAGTTCCCGAAGCCAAAACTTCCGCTGAATTAAAAAAAATTCGCATCTAAATGCACTCCTTGATAAAACCATCCCAATAAAAACGTTTCTATGGCGAAGAAAAGAAGATTAGCTCCGAGCGAACAGAGAAAATTTGCGAAATTTCAACCGAGAGCGAAGGAAGAATCCGTAGCGCGAATGTGCGCGGAATGAACACTATGCGAACGAATTTTTGAAAAATAGGAACATGGCAGAAGACGGATACTTTATAATAAAAACAGAATGTTATTTCAAGAGCTCAGGCGTCAGGAGAATAAGAGGAAGATAAAGCTTGCGTACAGAGATTAAAAGAACAAAAAGGACCCTTCCTCTCACCCACTCGAAAAAAGTCCCGACTGGATAACGTTATCTTCCGAACAGGTCTTCAAGAGAACAAGTGTATACAAGGACGACTCCCGATGGGGTGGGTTTGAAGTGATCCAAGCAGTGCTGCCAGTTTGACTCTTTACCGGCTAGATTTGGAGGAATATGCATTCACTTGAAGGAAAAAATATTATTTATCGAACTAGGGCATATTTCGTGAGAATTCTGTAAACGGAGGAGCTGTTGAAGTGCAGTATTCCAGTAAGCTCTCTGTCCAAAGCTGGTTTAAACCCCAGAGACGGATTTATAATTGGGCGAAATAGGTTGAGAGCCTCGCTGTAAGTGTGGACTAGATAGAGATTATAAGATGTACCATTTCAACACTTTTTAGTTGTTTTACTTCCTTGAATAAATATTTCTATTATTTTCACTTAAGAACTGGCATTTCCTTATCTTTTATTAAAGTGTTATCATGATAATTTCTAATGTCTGGTAATATTCAATTCATGGTTCAATCTAGGGTTCAGGGTTCCCTTCCAGATTCTCTTTGGGCCTTGCCTACCTAGGAATACTATTAAGATGTAGATGATCGAGAACCGGAAGAGCTAATGAGTATTCTATCAGTTCAACGAACAATTGATTTGAATCTGCATACATTTCTCGGATTCACAGGAATTATTTACTCCCATTTGTAAAAATATTGCGCGATGATGTAAAATGATTTCTTTCGGATATAAGAATTGTTCGAATTTAGCGCGTTAGTTCAGATAGAAAGTGAAAAGACGCAGACGAAAATGCCGGTTTTCCGTTCGACGTATTTTTGGCTCCATTTTGGAATCATTTCAACGAAACTTTCCTTCGATTGAGTGCGACGGATTTTCGAAGCAGACACTTGGCAGTTTTGGACCCGAGGGAGGGTGGGGACTCACAAGGGATGCACAAACTTGGACTCCGAGATGGGGAACAAACGGGACGGAAAGCTGTCTCGTCAGCACCCAAAAAAAAGACATTCGGGGGGGTTGGGACAGCAACGGACCCAAATTAATAAACACGTGACAACAACTTTATTTGTCGCAGTAAAACTCCAATTTGATCGCAATATTCGGGACAATCGATACATTCATGAGGGGAGAGAGAGTGTAAACCAGATGAGGGTGGAGAAGAAGGGGTTCATGCGACGGAATTCGTTTATGGTGGGTGAGCGAGTAATAGTTCCGCCGGGAAGGGGACGTCCGTATGCTGGGGTATTGAATAACTGCCACTTAAAGGCGAGGGGGTGAGAGCAAGGGGGTTGGTTTATCTTCTCATCGCTCTATTTCCCCACACCGCATACGAGAAAGGAATTACGTTACCCCCGATGCTCTTCCAATCTCGCGACATACATTTTTAATAACGCCCACGAGACGGGATGCTAGGACCACAACAAGGGGCGACTGTATAATTCCCTCCTCTCTTTCCGCCATTCCCGACTTTTCTTTTTATGTCCCCTTTGTGCGCGAGGGATATTTAATGTACGGATATCGAAGTTTCGATTGGCCAAAAAGGTTCCAGGAATCGAGGTTTCATAAATCCAATTTATTGCAAAGCTTTCAGATTCGAATGTGTTTGCCTGGGTGGGCGAACGGTAAACACCTTTTTTTTCGTTCCGCCTGCCGGCAGTTTTCGGAAAGGCCAATTTCATTTGCAGAAATGTCCGCGGTTCAACTCTCGTGTTTCCCTTTGGCGCGACATGGGAATAATTTGATAATAGTTTCGGGAATCGAGTCAATCAGCGCCGCTAGGATTTTTGACCGCGTATTCGACTTTCGCTCAAGTATCATGCGCTAATTACACTGCCATTAATAAACAGTCGCAAAATTGATAATAGTGGTTCACTTAATGCGGAAGGGAAACCTTTTTACGATCTATTTCAATAAGATGAAACTGTCAGCTACATCTGCGGTATTGGTTAGATCCGAAGCCGCGACCTCGACAAAAAATTTCGGTAGGATTGATATTACGCTCAATATCAATTTTTAGATGTCATTAAACGATATATTTCATGGAAACTTCCCCACATTTCTGCCGTTCGGAAAACATGTGAATTGCAATGCATAAAAATTGCCTTCCAGTTGAGTACACAGTTAATCCACGAGAAAAGTCACTTGCTAACTAACAAAAACATTTGATCATAAGATAAAATCATGATATCTGAATCAGAGATGTAAATACATTACCGTTTCACAAATATGGTCAAGGAAAAAAAGGAACGCTGTGAACAAGAACATATTTCTCTGTACAGTTAATTTTTAACTTCATATAAACGCAGTATACTTATTCTACGCCCATACCTATTCCCCCAAACGAAGAAACCTGAAAATTCTTAATATAAATCAACGCAAGAAGACGTTATTCCCCCGCGAGAGAATATATTTCACGAAATATAACGACTATTGCTCTCGTATCTTTGTGCTTTCACATACCGAGAAAAATGATTTCACGGGTAAATATTTGAAAACCCCGCCTATGCTGACCAAATCCGGACTTCGCATCTTTTTTTCAATTAAATGCAATTGTTGCGAACGCGGGGGGAAAGGAGTTTATTCGTACATTCGGACAAATGTACCTTTCTTATTCCAAAATTTATACATCTCTCATAAACACATCCAGTGTGCTCCAAATCTCAACGCGGACTCGGTGTCACGGGTAAGATATTACTTCAACTGTACACGTATTGCAAACGAGCCTCTCTCTCACCCTTTATGGGTCGATAGCAAGCGGATCATAAACGATTTTCCTACGCCGAGGGACAATGCCGTGTGTTGGATGTACTCAAAGGCACTCTTTCCCGGGAGAACGCTCGAATCATGGCTTACTGGGCAGACAATGAACGTCCCCTTTTTGATGAAGGAGCTTAAAAGGAAGGTCCGCACGATAAAGTTATGGCTTTATTTTTTTCGGCCATATGAGTTAATTGGGCGTAGCCATAATAGAAGGATAGATAGATAGCGAGAGGGAGCCAAACAACCGGAGATAAATGGCACGGAGGCTTTTCAGTCGGTTGAGAAAAATGATGACACACGAATGCTGAGATAGACGCACACACGGGCGGAACAAACGGAGAGAGAGAATCGAAATAGCTCCAAAAACTTATCTCTATTGGAGAAAATCCACCGCGGTTTAGACAAAAAAGAAAGGTGGTGATAAGGCCAATCTGGAAATGTTCTAGTGTCGTCAAAGGGATCGCTAGATAGCCTCGGAATTTTTAATCCGCTGGAATATGGCGAAGAAATGGACAGGGTCATTCGCCCGTGCTAGATTGCGAAGCTCCAATTTGGAGATTCCTCGACGTCAATAACGAAAAATATTATCTCTAGCTCCCATCGATGATGGTCATACTGGATGCTACAACGGATTGGGACGCCATTAACTCGAATATATGGTCGCAGCGCATCCAAAGGACATAAAATATGGGCAAACTAGATTCCCTTAGAGACCCTAATATGAAAGCTGTCGACGATACCCAATAATGCCGCACATTCGACGGTATATGCGATGAGTGATGAAATGTGGAACTAATTTTACTGCTTCATATAAGTGATGATACGTTTTGCTTATATCAATCAGTTTATTGCGCGATAAAATTAAGGCGGATTATGCTTGCAAGAGAAAACTAAGAATTTAGAGAAAACAATGATTCAATAATTTCTTAGTGATAACCCTCTTTAACAACAACACAAATGGAAAATGACCATGATTCAGAAAAATGAAAATCTTTAAGCCGATTTCCCACGACTGATACAAAGAGGCGAGGGAGAAGGCGAAACTAGCAGATATTAATGATTTTAGTCTAAAATGTATATGACATTAATTTTGGAATTACAACAATAGCTTTAGGAGAAACTTCCAATATGAGGTCCGAAAATGGGCTTCTGCAACATGTTTTAACTCTTCGTAACAAATTTGGCTTGAAACGCTGGAGTTGCTTTTGCATATGTACTGCGAAAGCATACGGCTTTCACAGTGCGTACGAATTCTGGTTAGGACGAGACCACTTACTGAAAAGGATAGGAAGCAGGGGTTTGGGTTGCAATTACATGACATTCGTCCATTATTCCCAAGTCCCCTCGGTTTGCCCTTCCAGAACCACTTCCGCTTCCATACTACGCATCGGAGGGCTGTATGATTCCGCGGGATTCATAGGCTGTTGCGTAATAAGCACATCATTATTCTCCCCATTAAGAATTCTGAATGTCTGTAACGTCACATAATGCTCACGAAGGTCTCAAGTGGGCATTAAGAATCTAAAAAGATACCAATCCCACGCAGTGGTATCGACCACTAATCTGAATGTTGAGAGAAAAATAATAGAAGCTTGGTTTATTATTCCGTGAATTTTCCACTTGATGAGCATCTTGGAGCAAAACTCGACATGACAGAGCTACCAAATGCTTTACAACAAGAAATTCTACAAACGAGCTTTCATCGTGAAAAGAGAATTGTACTGTTGGTGACGTTCGAATGAAAAAATATTCCGAAAAAAAACAGTATTTTTATTTTACCCCAAAATTGGTCTAGCTATCAGGCTATCTACTAAGGACTTTTTTAAACAACAGACACCTTCAGATTCCTTTGGGGATAACTACTATCTTCAATTCAATCTCCTTTATATGCCCCTTCGATTAGTCGGATTCGGAAAGACATTAAAATTTGCCTAAATATGGATTTATTGACACTGAAAAGCGCTTGGCACATAGTACTTATTCTCCCCAGCATTCAGTTCCACTCCAGTATGATTTACGTTACGATCCTCATGCTCCAGGAGCAGACACATCCTAATGGCAACGGGCGTAAAATGAGAAGTAGACTCCCGCAAGAGCAACCGAAGCTGGCCGTGAAATAGTACGAACGCCACGCACGCATTCACACAAAAGATTGGAAGAAAACGCGAGAGAGGGAACGAAAACGAAACTCGAGGAACCGACGCGAAAAACCCTCCATCAACGTCGAAACGTCGAGTTTTAGCGGTCTTCCCTTAAAAATGCGAAGATTTATCAATATCCTCCGATCATAATTCCCGTTCAAACGAACGCTCCGGGAAGGAAAGGGGCAAAAAAATAAAACGCCCGACGGAAAAAAATGGTTCCCTCTCTAAAAGGGTTCGAACAGAAGTAAACGACGTCGTTACGTAGACGCACGATCCCGAAAGATCGCGGGAGACGGGTCGACGCAAAAAAGCGGAGAAAAAATAATACGAAAGGGGCGCTTTTACGCTCGCCGGCGCCTCTTTTTTTGGAGCTAAAATGTGTGTCGCGGAAAAGGACGAGGATCACGAGAATCGGAAGGCGTCCATTAGCAAGCGACGCGAGAAATTATTCCTTTCGCTGCGAGGCCATAACCGAAATGATTCGGAACTCCTTTTTTTTCATCCGCGGTCCTCCCTTTTTTCCGCCGGATTCCCCGCTTGATTGATTGGTTTCGCACACAACTCCGTCCGCCGTTTTTTATTTATTTTTCGAAAGATTAGCGAAAAACTCGTATTTGAGGAGGAATGCGAACGAAACATACCCCGAGCGTGTAGAGAGATAGGACAGCAATCAGACGATTTTTCCCACCAATTTGGTGGAGTGGATCGATTAAAAAAATATGTGCGTACATGTGTACATCAGCGAATGGACTGACTTTATTTCCTCTTAAAACTAAGGGTGAGTTCCTGCTTAAATTCCCTCCTATCGCTTTCTCTTCATAACTTTAGCTTCCTTTCTAACGTGTTGCTGTTTCTATGCAGGTAAGCCGGAAGGAGATCCATTGAGTACCTCGCAATTACCAAAGTAATATCCGGGTGTCAATCTCGGATCATTCACTTTCAGGACGGGGACTTAAAGCAGCAGAACAATCTTTCAACATAATCGGGACATACAGGAAACCAAGGTTAGACAATCCTTTTGTTTACTCCAAGATTAAAAATTTCCAACTAAAGAAATGCCACAATTTCTTCCTCTTTTTCTTTTAACGAAAATAGTTAATGATGTCCAGCAATTTGCATATAGAACAGGATAAAATAGATATTTGTGATACAATTAGAATTTACGACACATCATGGAGAGTTTGTGGATTTTAATTTTCGACTCTATCGATCGACTTTATTTAGATGTTTGTAGTACTCATAATTTATACTTTCCGCTCCTATTTTAATGGCCTAATCTAAGTTATGAAAGCATCCACCTCTTAATATCGTAAATTAACATATAGCATCTATATTCATAAATAAAATATCTTTTACATTATAGTACGAGGATGTAATATAGCTGTAATATATCATTACTCATAATAAGGTATGAATGAAAAACTGAATGAACCTTAAGTATAAGAGCTACGCAAGAGTGAGAAAGTACAAAGGGTTAATTAAACTCGATTAGGACATTAACGCGGTTACCTCGAAATGGGATCGCGTGCTAGATACATAGGTAAGATTAAATCTATCGTAAGAATTCACTCTCAGTTTCAGCGGTTTTTCCTTCTATTGATCTTCTCATCATCATCTACGTTTTATTTCCTCTTCCCTTTTCCCCTTTCTCCGCTTTAGTCATCTCCGACACATTCCCGATGAAGCCAAACGTCCCCAAAATGTTTTCCCACGCCGGATTCGACTCCCACCGAATAAACAAAAAAGCAAACATCCAAACTTCCACGTGAATCCACATAAAACTCTTTCTTCCCAACCACCCCTCCTCAAGTTAAACAATAATCTGCGGTAGCTGCACCAACAGCCGACCTGAGCAGGGCACTCGCACGTTCCGTGATTCCTCTCGAGCACGCAAACTCTCTGTCGGTGTGTGCGGAAGCGAGAAAACGGAGTAAGAAGAAAAAGCTCTCGTGCGAGGCAAGAACAATTCTCGATGGATTGGGAGTCGGATGAAAGCAAGGCGTCGAATCGGATACCGAAACCAACCGCTATTTCTGCCAAAGTGAAAACCGAACCGAAAAGATTGAAATTCTCGAATATTAACGGAAACCGAAAACTTTTTTTATAAAAATTTTTTATTAAAAAATTTATTCCTTTCCGACTTTCAGTGATCAAAAATTCACAATTTAAATGAATCTTAATCGGAGGAAGGTTTACTAAACTCGTGTAACTACGACTTGCAACTAACTAATGATAATTTTTATTAAAAAATTGTTGTTGTTTATGTATATAAAAAGAGCTAGATATGGTAAAACTAAGTTCCACAAACATATATTCCAATGGCCGAAGCGAAAAAAAAATGTTCGAACTGGATGAAACCGGTTCTTGGTAGTTGGAGCGAAACCGGAACTGAACAGGTTTTTCAATTTCTCGTTAAACCGGGAAAACCGGAGCGAAGTTTATTACGGTTCGATGCCAGGGATGGAAGTCGTCGACTCTATCGCCACGAATCAAATATGATAATTGATTCATCATGCGATACTTAAGCATATGACAAATTAAAATGGATTCTGTAAAAAATTAATAAAAGTGAAATGATAACGGGGATGATAAACCTTTAAGTTAATAAGCGACTTCAAATTACAAAATATGACAGTAATAATATAATAGTTACATAACAAACGATGTTGTTAGGAAGGTTAAGGATTACAATGTGTGCGGAGCTGGAAAAGGGACAGAAAACTTTGGGATAGTAAGGTAAGGTAAAGTAATTTATTCGGCTTTGGGATAGCGAGGGTCGGAGATGTGACTGATGGAAAAGGTAAGAAGCACGAATGCGTAGCGTAGAAAGAAGAAAAACAGGATATTGGAGAAACTGTAACGACCGGTTGGAGCTGAGTGAAGAAATTTTATGCATATTTCACGCGTGTAACGTTACATCAGGAATCCGCTCTTCATACTTGTTTTTCACAGACTAATATTATCGGAATTTCAAATAAATCAAACGGTATAAAATAAAATGATGAGAATTCTTTTGCGTCAAATTTAGAATTGGAGTGCGAAGAATATCTGTATGATTCCTCTGAGACTGTCTACTTTACCAGCGCTCTTAGCTTCTGTGAAACATCTTCCACACGGTCACCTTCTTTCAAAAACTGCCATTATTTCTATGTAGCGAGGAAAAGCATACCGATAACATTTTGATTTGATTTCAAAAAATTGACTCGACTACTTATTTTGTCGTATTCAATTCATTCAAAATTTCATTCCTACAATATCTTCATAAAATGTTTTCATTCAATTAAGCAATGAATACGTTTTTACTCAAGATCCTTCCCCGCTGCTTATCACAATGTTGCAAGTAATATCTACCTTTCTGACAAAGATACCAATTACTAATTACAACTGTATTCCCAATTATCCTCCTCTTCCCTTCTCAATTACCTTCTTTCTTCTCCTTTCTCTTTTATCAACTATAAAAGCTGTTTCATAACCAACTTCCTCAATCTGACGATGACGTTGTAACATCGAAACCCATTGCCCATACACAAACTTGTTACTGCTTGAAGTTTTTTAATGGATTACCACCAGACATCACTTGATAGGATTTATTTCTTTTCTACAATAGTTACTCGGACACCTTTCCTAAGAAGTTGACCAGCAGAAAATTACAGGGAAGGTAGTCTGAATCGGATCCTTGGCGAACCGACCAGTGCGAAGGAGGGCGGAAAAAAGCTTTATCCATCGCGACCACGGCGTGTGTGTGGGAATATCGCATTGTCGTGTACGTGGGTGGCGGAGACAGAGGAATTGTGGGTGGTGTCGTGAGTGTGGGTGGGTGGATCGTGTGGGTTTTGCGGCGGCGAGATGCGCGCGCACCCTCCCCGGTGCATGTCGGCACGCAATAGGGAGGCCACCGAAAACTTCCTAGGCGATTCTCACGCATGCCGGACGCTGTCTGTGGAGGAAGGGATGATCAGGGGGGATGATGAGGGAGGGATTTGGAGTTAAGGAGGATTGCTCTGATGGATTGTGAGGGACAAGGGGAGGTGAGATTGGGCTGGGAAGAGAAATGGGAGAGGAGAAAGATAGAGGGCGACGCCTCAGGGAGCAAGGAGTTACGGGGCGTCGCACGTTCCGATTTCGGGGAAAAAAATGCCGAAATATATGAACGAGGCGGGGACGCTTTGGTAGGCGAACGGCGTTTTCAAACTGAAAACTTATTTACTTTTCCACGGGATTCGTCAAATACGCGGATCGAATTCGAACGAAGTCGGTCACGATCTAGGAAGAGCTTGTGCTGTGATTCCGAGCGCGAAAGAATTCGAATGAAGTTGCTGGGAGGAGTGTCACACGGTTAGATAACATTTACTTTGAGTTATTTCCGCGTGATAAAGTGAAGAATATGAATTAAATCCGTGAAAATACAAACATTGACGTAATACAGGTGAGAAAGAATATTAGTTCAAAATTCAGAAAAATAATATGTCTAAACCTTCAATTAATACAATATTTTAGACCTTTTATTGCCGGAGCTACCATTACTTTTATAACCCCTAGTTTTAAAAATTTCATATTTTTAGGTGAAAAACATGCTCAAAGATGGATATCTTGAACATTGTAGACTGTTTATAATTGATAAAAACATTATTTTTTCTTAAACATTTACCAATCGTAGTATAAATAATATAAAATTCAGAGGACCATTAATAAAGGGGAGGAAGTGAGTCCCCGAAGTGAAGGAACGATTTACTGGCTTTCATTGAAAGAATCATACGCAATGATGTACAATTCTGAGAGTGAGAAAGATAAAAGCATAGCAAGGATGCCTCTATCTTGATGCTGAAAGGGTTATGCTGAATACACAACCCTTCACCAACAGATAGGAAAAGAAACAGAAGATGTTGCCCACCGAACCTAAGAATTCAGGAGGTAATTGAAGAGTCTATTTATTGCACTCCAACCGTAATGAAATTTGGAATTGAATAACAAACTCCATATGATACGTCTGCGCTACAAATGTGGCAGATGAAACAGTGAGACAGAGCTATTAAATAATTTTCGCTGGAAGCGGTGAAAAAATCAGCGCACCTCGCATTTGGCGGCGCACAAAGAGCTTCCTCGCGACAAAAGCATCGAGAAGCTCTCTTCAGAGCGGGGGAATTTGCCTTTGAGCCAAGACAGACGAATGAACTCGAATGAGACTGGATTAATCGATGCATCCAAATCTAAGATCGTTTTGCCATACGGGAGCACCAGACTTCAAGCGACGAAAGCGGGAGTAATCAACGGAACATCACACAACCAAGTGATTCCGGTAATGTTTTAGGTGGACAATGAACGAACATCTAATACACTCCGTTGTCTGTGTTGGCGCAGCAGGTTTGGAGAGCAGACAGTATTGTGCATCAGAAAACACTAATTAGCTAGCGACGTGCCGCGTATATCTAGGATGTTGGGGAGCGACTTCGGCCAATTAGTAACTACGTACTTGAGGAAATCCACCCGAGAGTTTTCTGGACGCCTGGAATTCGGAAATCCACGTGAGCCAACAACTTTTCCAAACACGTCACGTATTTGCCATCCCTGGAGCGGTGCAAAGACAAATTTCGGCGGTTCCCTTAGCGCAACACCGCCTTATGGACTATTTCCACGAGAAAAACGGCTCTTGGAAGGTAAATTCCCTTCCGGTGAACCCTTAACCGTAGCCGACAATGAGATGAGCGAGAAATAAAGGAAGTAAATGGGAAAGTCGAAAAAATGAGGGCGAAGGAATGAGCTAGATAACCGGGGGAGCTGAATGAAACAAAAGGAAGAAATGAAGAGGGGAGAGTTTGCGAGATAGAAGGGGGAGTTAGTTCCCGGTAGAAAAGGAATCGGCAAGGAGATAAAAGAGATTGGACATCGAGAGAGGATAGATGCACAGGGAATGGTAGCGAATAGGGGAGAGCGGTGTCCGAGAAAGAAAGGGAGACGAGTTAGGTAGTCGAAGCAGGGAACCCTGGCAGCAGGATGAGCGGAATAGATAGAGTTGATGCCTTTTCTCTCCCTAAAAAAAAAGAACCGCCCCCCTCACCTTAAGACCCCACCACGACCACCACCCCGGAAAACAAGAAGAGATGTCAAGATGGAGGAAGAAGAAAAGGTGTGCGTAACCAAAACCCGCCGAAAAAGAAGCCGAAAGGAGTGAAGAAGAGGGAGAGACGCCAGGAATCTCCCTTAAAGGGGTTGAAATAAGGGACGGGAAAGAAAAAGGGTTGGGTCTCGAAGGGGGGGAGAGAGTTTTCTTGTCGCCATTATCTCCATTTTCGAAATCTTCCTCTATTTCCCATACCCTTTGGTGGAAAAATAAAAAAAACCCGATCCACACACACACACTAGACCCTCCCGGAAAACCCAGCCCTGGAGCGACAAAGGCAACGCGATAATAAATTGGCGTGGTGCGAGGCGTGATGGGAAGGATGAGAGGGAGGGAGAGAGAGAGGGAAAGAGAGAGAGAGAGGGAGAGAGAGAGAAAGAGGGATCCATGCCCGTTTAGGGCGCCTTTTGCGGATCGATCGGACCCTTGCTTCAGATAGCAGCGCCACACTCGGCTTTACTCGAAACCTGCTACCGGAGAAAAGGGAGTTTTTGCGAGAGTGTAATATTTTGGGTGGTGGGGAGGCGTGAGGGGGTGGAATTGGAAAAGGGGGTGGGTTTTGTTGGGGTTATAGGGCGTTATAGAACAGCCATTGGAAAAATAGGAGGGAGGAGAATGTGCGTTAGGGGAGGTCGAGTGCAGTTAGGCGCCATCACCGCCAGCCTTGTCCCACTCCTTCCCAGAAGAGAGAGAGAGCTGTGAGAAAAAATGAATCGTGAGTCCCTCGCTCTCTAACTGGTAGAAACTCTTTTTTCCTTGCTCCTCGTCTGAGTCACTATGGGCACTTTAAAATCGATATCTCTACTTTTCCCCAAAAAAAATCTCCCTCTTCCTCTCTTTCGTTCTACGCAGAGAGACAGACAAAGAGTTTTATTGGGATGAAGCCCGGAGTGTAAAGCCCTCCCTCCCTACGTTTAACCCTTCGACAGGGATATATATCGGAAGGAAATGAAATACGATAAGTAGGGGAAAGAGAATGTGTGTACCGCCGACGTGAAATACTTATCGAGATAAAATATAGGGAAGATAAGGGCATTTTTTGTTTCCATTGGCGAGGGAGGCCGTCAAGGGTGCACTGGTCATGAGGGCCCATCCTCATCTGAATGGAATTCTTCTATTTAAGCTAATGATGAGAGATAATATTTCACATTGTGCCGTTTCTGAACGAAAGATCGAGCATAGATACAAATACAACGTGATTGCGGAATGAGAGATTCTCCGAGAGAAACCTGCTGATATCCACAAAACTGGTATGAGCAGAACAAGCAGAAATTTTCTGCTGGATGAACATTTCGCAAGATCCAGAGCTATTCATGTTTATTTATGTTAGCAAATGATACAATTAATCTCACGATTACAGAAAACGCGATAAAAACGACATACAAACTAATTTTAATGCTAATAGCATCCTGGTTAAACAGAGTGTAATTTACAACTTCACATCCTTTTAGATGGAGTAGAAAGATGATACATAGATCATGTAACTGTATGTATATCAACATATCACAAATCACAACAAATACATCTTCATTGCTAAAATGTATGGGTTTAATTTATAAATAAGTAACCTAGTACACCACAGTTCATTATGAACATTATGATGGCGCTTGTTGATGCTAATTAAAAAAGGGCTTCGGAATTCACTAAAGTTCATTTTTTATGAATTTAACAAGATTAAGCCGCTAAGGCTTATCTCAGTTAGTGACTTCTGGTTAAGAATTTCAGGATATCGATAGTGTCCACTGAAAATAAAACGGTGATTCCATTCAACTTTAAAAACATGTCTTGATATGACAAGATTAGCCTTTACTTGATAAGATACAATGCTCATAGACCAATTCCACTATTTAAATGAAAACATAAAAAGGAGATAAAGCGTATGGTTTTAACATGTATACGTTACTCTTATTGATAACTTGACAGGTGTTCTAAGGACATACAAATCTAAAAATCTTTGACTCAAAAATTATATTAAAAGCATATGGAAGTATTATTCACAAACGTATAACATAAACATACGAAAGATGAAAATTAATATTTTTTATTTAATTATTTTATAATATATTTGTCTCTATTCAATGTTATAATGGTCATTCAAAAAGAATGATCATCAAAAATTCCTTTCTCATGAAGATAATATCGGTTACATTCCCTCATGTGCTCACAACAGAATACCCAACCAATAAAAACAGAAAATTTAAAAATCCATCCATTTCAGAGGGCAGAAAGGGAACAGAGAGCCAATAGGCACAAAACGTAAAAGTGAAGAGAGAGAATACAATCGTTTGAGCATTATTTAGGGTACGAAGTGCTGAAAATTTTAATGTGCATTTGAAAAGCTGGAGGTGTCTGGGTCTCGCTGAAAAAGGGGGAAAATAGAGTGAAAAAGGGAAGTGTTGTTGGTCTATGATATTTGGGTTGACCCCTTAAAAGTAACCCCACTCTCCTATCTCTTTTACCCCTCCGCCTTCAGTACACACACACGAGCCTCCTCCCCCACTTCCTTCCTCGCGCTGTGAAAATGTCTTGTGGCGGCTTTGGGATGGTCCAGATGGTTCTCTAGTTATGCCTCGTTTGTAGAGAGAGAGAAGGTCCTTGTTCTGTGAAAGGGCTGCGGACCGTGGTCTGGGGCGTGAAAAGGACCCCAAGACGACCTAAAGGGAGTCGAGTTACAGAGTGGTCGAGAAGCGTCGTGCCGTATAGTAGGAAGGCAAATTTTTAACAAATTAACGTTTGTTCGCCAGCGGAAGAGGCGGGAGTTGGAAATAGTTAATGGGGGGTTTTCAGGGGACTGTATCTCGAAATATTTTCCCGGTCTTGCTAATGCGTGCCACTTCCTCTCACACTTAGGCAAATCCTTGGCCGGGGAGAGTATAAGAGGGGCACATGCCCTGGGAGCAGTCTTGCGAAGGGGAGTCAAATTTAATGCTATGGGGCGCTTAACTGATATGAGAGTGTACCTATGAAGAGAAGGTCGTAACGACTGTCATCTTATTTGGTCCTAATTCCTAACTAGGTTCTCTATTGCTCTCGCACTAATCATAAAAAAGGGCGAACTCCCGGTTATCCGTGGGTGAATAATAAAGGCTACGGATGAAACGGGTGCCGCAAAAGCTCAAATGGACATTTCTATTGCTGTAATTAAACACTCGGTTAGGCGGAGAATTATGCTTCCCAACCAGTCGGATAATCATAAGTCTACCGTGCTAGGAAGACATGCACTGAATAAATATGGATCACAGTTTTAATATAAACTAATATCCAAATACAATTAATGCAATATTCTAATTATAAAACAAGAAATAAATCGACATATGAAGAGAAGAAAATGATGATGCGTTTCACAATAGGTTTAAAATAAGTTATAAAACACTGACTGAAATGGGACTGAGAGAAGAATCTGATATAAAATCAGTTTCTCATAATACTTAAGATTGAGAACGCTATTTATAGCTAAAATAACTTTTATGATTCATTACATATTTCTGTGATAAAACTTCCACCTTTTACGTGAATATAATTTATATTATATGAAAATGATTTACAACATTATTTTATTAGAATTTATCAAAATTCGACAAATTATTATTATGTCACCATATAGTATTCCAGTATAAAGACAAAAGCTATACATAAAAAAGATATCTTCATTAAATCAAGTGAGAACAATACAACAGTATCATCTAAAGTCTATACGATCTAAATACAGCATCAGAGTTGATGTGTTTCTCCTTGGAATTTTTTAATCAGATGGTTCCGCTGTTACTTCCTGCTTTCATTGGATGATCAACGGCACTTCACAACGTCCTAATTTTCGATTGCATAACATATAGGAATTTATGTTGAGGTACTTAAAAGATAAGCATTTACAGAGGGAATTAAAGCACTCGAGACATTCACATTAAGAGATATAATTTTATTCCCTATCAAGCGGCTTGCTACTACTTGATGTATCTCATGAATGAAGAAACTTTTTATGGGATGACGTCTTCTTAGTTTTGAATCGAGGACGCTATCAAGTGATAAAATAAAAGAATGATAAATTGGAAAATAATAAGTTCGCATCATCTTCGACGTTTGTTCCGCTCGATTGCGCAGGGCCATCAATAAAATCAAAGCTTTCAATGGGTTATTTATGATAGAACTTCATAAACACTCGATTTTTTAAACAGATGATCAGTCCGTTCGTTGACACTTCGTCTTGTTTTTCGGGTATTCATAATTTATCCTAAGAATAAAAATATTTATTATTAACATACATCCGACAGTTAATAATGAAATAATTATTTCATATTTATTCGAATAAGAATCTTTCTAAATATTTTCTCAGACGCAGAAAGTAGGAATATTAACGCTTACTATATGTTTGCTCAACCATCACTTGCGTTAAAGCCAGTTATTCAATTTTGTTCCGTGTTCCACAAAATTGTCCCTTTATTACCACAAAATATTCTTATATTTATTTCCACAAAACTTTTACGATTCTATTACTTTTTCTAAGATTAATAAGCAATATCGTTTTTAAATTCACCTTAATAATTTTCATTCCCCTTAGTGCGAGCAAAACTTTAAGTGGTAGTATATATGTTAGAGATGTAGGAGTTATAGAAGATGCACAATATACTTCGTCTACATTATAGAATCTAAAACGAAGGAAAAACAAAAAAATACCAGTTTTTTTTAATTTCTCGAGATTCCTCGTCCTTTATTGTGGCTCGATGACGAGAAACTGAGAACGGATAAAAATTATTTTTCCGTAACAATCTTCACAAACTGCAGTCACTACGACCCTTGCAGTCGATGGGAATAATTTTTCGTGGTGCGAGTTGCGGATGTTTCAACGTGAAGGAAATAAGTGACCCAATTCTTTTCGATCCGCAGGATACGAAGCGCGCATCACGGGTCATGGGGATGCTTCGCTGAGAGTCACGAATACGTTTCCTTCCTTTTTTTCCTCTACAGACGACGGGAGCAACTGGGTAATAACTAACGCTCATCAATTCCGGTCATGCCTTTCAATCTAAAAAAAATGTAACATTAAACAACGCGAGAGGAAAGTTATATAATATCCGAATCCAATCCCGCGGACAAGTTCCTTTTTTCATTACGTAAGTTGGGTAGCGAAAGAGGTCAGACTCGAACGAGATGACACGAAAGGGAACGGTTTTTAATATTTGACTTGGAAAAACTCGAAGGCTATGTTGTCATTCCGAGGACCAAACGATGCAGCTGTAAAACATGGTGGAATAATGCAGGGAAGAATATGAATGACCGCGAGCGTTATAAAAGCGTGGACGAGGATTCGCCGGTGTCCCATTCGGATTATTATCTAAGTGACATAAAATCCTCAAGGATTTCCAGGGCCGTCAGGATGATATGTTTTACTGGCGCGGGAAATGCCGTTTCAATTGAAAGAATTTATGAATACCGCACGAAGTTGTCCGAAGAATGCTTCATGACACAGCGGAAATGGTTGAGATACTTGGTATGTGGCTAAGCAGAGACATAAAAAAAACATGCTCACTGGTTGATTTGCCCCATAAAATTTCACCATTCTCGAAAAGAATTTAATTTGATCGAAACCGAATAATTTTATTCTCCATTCACAAGGATAAATAATTTTTCTTAAAATTATATTTCATGGAAAAAGGATAAAAACCTTAATCAAATGAGAAGAATCGATTGAAATAGTGAATGACGTAAAAGCAATGAGATCAGCCATTACTTACGATAAAATACTATATGGTAATCAATGAAACAACAAAGGAATATAATAGACCTTCATTTACATGGAATACGGCATTAAGCATCCCAAATATCCCTATGTAGAGATATTAATTAATTTATTTATAAATTGAAATTTTAACTCAGAAATATAAATACGAACAAGAAATACATTTTAAGGTAAAATGAAGTAGAATTACCATGAAAAATATCTTCCGAATAATGACATTTGGCCGAGAGATAATAAATACACATTATTCCCGTAAATCCGTTAACGACTAAAAATACCGAACTTAGTATATTTCGACTTTGTAAACTAAAATTTTAGAAAATTCTCTATCTGAGTCGAAATAGTGAATGAATACTTTTAAATTATTATCAAAGCTCAAGTTTTGTACTGACGCAACCTATAAAGCACGAAAAGTTTTTAAATAGATTTCCGACGAAATAAAGCAAATTTTTACACTGTTAACTTCAGAATTTACGATTTGTTAAATGATAGCGATTCATATTCAGCAATACATCAAACAGCCATCTTCGTTTCAATGCCGGGTAACGCAAATTTTTCATGCATGAAAACTAGGAATATGCCGCTCAAAATGCATTTTCGTTATTAATAAAAAAAGAGAGTAGGAGATTGAGATTGATTTAAGTCATAAATTTCTCCCTTTTACGACAGTTTAATTTCTAATTTTCCGCCACATGAATTCCGATGGATTTCATTTCGAAGGATGCCGGATTCATACCTTCGCAGAGGGGGGAAATAAAAGAAAACCGCACCGCGAACGCGGAACTGCTTACTCGGCACACAACGAGCGGAATTGTGGAAAAAATTCGCGAAAAAAGAAAGCTCCGACCTGGTGCTTGAAAATTTCGGGACGTTATTTACCGAATAACTTACGAACGTAAGGAGATTAAATTCTTCTATAAGGTAGGTTATTTGCGAGAGATAAAGCTTTTATTTATCCGCGTTGGAATTCCCATCAGCCTACGTGTTCGTAATTAGCAAAAACGTGAACAGCAATTACGGGTTGTTAAGGGGCGCGAACGAAAAAAATGTTGCAGATTCCAGGCAAGAGAAAATGAGAGCGTGAATCCGGAATAAGACCAAAACTTGAGCAACCAAAATTTATGACGAAAGAAAATTCTTGTCTAACGAGGAGATGGTGTTACTTATCTTAGCAATTAAAAACGAATTGAATTCAAAGAACAGAGGAGTCGAGAGAACTCGTAATTAATGCCCTCCAGTCATAAATCATGGGAAATCGCGCTATATTTTATTTAAATAAGGAAAATTGATGGGAATTCGCGTTGTTATCCTTGATAAACATAGGTTAGATAAGCAAGAGGTTACCAACGATGGGAAACCCTTTGTGCGAAAATTGTAATTTGAACCCAACTGTAATCGATAGAGCTCAGAGCTAAAATATCCAGCAAACATTTCCTAATCCGCTTAAATGACGCGCTAATTACACTAATAATAATGAATAAATCCGTATCCCATAATTATCGCGAAAGTAGTTTCCCAAACGTTCTTTCTTCGAAACATTTTCTTCCATCTTTTCTCAGTGATAAAATAAGGTATCCGCTCAAATAAAAACAGACCAATCGTTAAGCATTTGTATTCCTGATTACTATGCAAACCGAAATTGAACACAAATTTATAATCGGTAAATGGAAATGGATTCTTTTTATTGAATAAAAACTACTAGACCTTCCAGCAATTAGACGTTAGAAGGACTATATAACGGTTTTTGCTTCAGTAATTTCCTCATTGGGTTAAGAATACTTTTTTACTTTTGACGGAAAAAAACTTAGCATATCCAATACCGTGATGTATGTACGGAAAATGGAAGATGAAAACGATGGTTTCTAAGAAAAATATGATTTCAATGTCATATAAATCGAATGTTATGAGAAAAAATTCCTGCTATACAATAGGTTTAGCTAATTGTAAGGCTAATTTGAAAATACTACTGATACCTGAAAGATTAATTACGACAATTACATCAATATAATATCAATCTAAATCATATCATACCATCTGATATAGGAAACGTGTATAATAAGTTTACCTCACAAACAGATAGGAATCTCAGAAAACTTCGCAAGAAAAAATCGATTTAAATAACCATTATCTGTCCTCGAAGACCATTCATCCTCGGACCTCACATAAATTGAAAACGACAGGATTATAGGAAGAGCATTATAACCGTTCCGAGTTCTAGAAAACACGTCACGGAGTGACTTATAAGGAAAACGGATATGCGCTCCATGCCAATCACCCCAGACAATGAACTCAATAAAGCGGGAGAAAAATAACAAAAATCTCAGGGAAATAAAATAACGAGAGAAAGGGAATCATCGGGAAGAGGAAAAAAAGGCGAGAGATGGATGGGGTCATAGTTCCATCCCGATCCCATCAGGAGAGATAAAAAGCAGAGCGAAGAAAACGTACGGGTCAACTTCGGATGCCTCAGAAAAGACAAAATCGGCAAAATAAAAGGTCAACCCCGACGGAGAGGTCATCTGCAAATGTATCAGATGCACGCACATCTAACATCGAAGGCGCTAATATACGTGTGCTAGCGTACGTGACACTTGCTCTGGCCGAAGCCTTGTGGCACTGCACCGCTTTGGATCCATCGTTCACCCGTCCCCAATGACTTCATTCGCGCACTTGACCAATGGCCCTCAACTCAAGCGAATAATTGAATCACCGGCTGCCACTCCGCTCCGGTACCATGTACTGCTCCTGGGAAGACCGAGCGATAGGACACGAATGGAAGGGAAGGAGAACGGATCACGACTCTCCCAAGACCAGAAACTAAGTACGTATTTCTTTGACTTTTTATCTTTTTTCCCCCTCGTTCGGCCGGACGTCAAGACGCAAGGATGCGCCCACATTTTCTCTAATGCTCTCGGTCCTCTTCCGGTACAGACAAATGGAGGATTCTATCCGAAGAGATTACGATTAGATTTTACCTTTGAATCAGGGCTCCCCGACCTTTTAAGGCACGCGAGCCACTCTTTTGCTACAGCGAACCCGAGATCTACTCATGTACCGGGAAATAGAAAATTAGAATCTTACTTACACCGTTGGGTTGTTGAACACATTGAGAGAGATAACATGCTAAATTATTAACGGGACATAAAATAAGAGACATTTTCATAGTATAATATAACTAATAAAATTTTTCTAATAAGTCTAACCACGATCAAACAAAATAATGACTTATTTTATACCGCAATAGAAGTAATAATAATGTGAAAGAACCCGAAATAGTTTTAATTATATAGTGAAACATTTTCATTCAAATAACTATCTAATTGTTATTTCTAATAATTTGGAAAGGAAATGGTTATTGGTAATCTCGTAAAAATTAATCTTTATGTCCATTTAAATCGCAGAAGTGGCGAGAAATTGCACGAATATTATTTATTGAACTGTAAGAATAGCAAATAGTCTAATTTATCTAGTTACCATTCAGGTATTCCCGGATAAAATTTTCTGGGTAAAGAGTTGAAATTCGCGAATTTCTGTGAAAAATTTCTAACAATAGGTGTATGAAAAAGATAAGCGGGGGCTCTTCGTAGTGAACCCAGGTCGCTAAATACGACTAATTCTATAACTACAGTTTTATTTACTAAAAAATTTGCTACCGAATAAATAACTTCATGAATAATAAACATGTTTTGACTAAATTGTGCAAGGGGGAATCACAGAACCAATTACCTGAAAACAGTATGATAAGGCGCGATTTCGTGGAATGCCAAGACATAGAAGAGATTAGCACAAGTTTATTATACGTGTGGAATCTACACAACGTTAATCCCTGCTAATTCTAGAACTACACAATTACTTGTTTCATAAGAGAACTTTCTCGGAGTCAAAACAGAGCATTATTTCGGATGATTATTTTAGGAATATCTCGCGGAGAAAAGTAGAAAAAGCCTCACTTATTACGCAAACAGACCGAAAGGCCTCATCAATCTTGTTAGAAACATTAGTCTTCTGCTTGTATTCGCTGATAAGATAATTTTCCTATTTGGCGCAAAAGGCACCAGTAAATCGGAAACGCATTACGAGCGGAACGTTAACAGTATCTTCCGCTTTCGTTTTGTTTTCCGGTGATAGGAGGCATTCGTGTTTTTGCAAGCACGCTCTCTATCGGGCCGTGCCATAAATAGGCTAAAACCGAACGTACTCTAGCGCGCAATCGATCCGCGTAATTTACCAGTCTAGACACTCGGCGAAAATAAAAGGGAACGTGTAAGTCGGAGTCAAGTCGATACGTTTCTATCTCTCAGCGTCCATTTGTCCAGTGTGTGTGCAGAGGAAAAAGGGGATCGGGAAGAAAAAGCGGCGACACTCTTCCAGGAAGAGATTTTTGACCCCTCAGCGGAGGGAAGACAACGGAGAGTTCTTTTGGCGAGTGGGCGGCGGCGGGGAGAAACCAATCCTTTATTTTCCGCGCGGCCGAAACGAACGTTTTCCGAGCGGATCTCTGGCGTCAAAGGCGAAGGCGTGATGACCGTCCTTTTCGCTGATGTATCCCTTTTCATTTCGCGTTTTATTGTAACGCGTGCTGTGTATTTTTTGCGGCTTTGACACGCCTTGCCGAGATTTTTTCCGAAAGGCTTCGATCGACGGCTCTCCGTGAGGAGATAAAAAGAGGGAGGTGTCCATTAATCAGAAATGGAAGGAGAATGATGGAAAAGTGACTTTTTGATTTCGCGAGAAATGCCGCCTTTTTGACAATTCGCCATAAATCACGCAGAGGAAATCGGAAAAAGGGTAAGGATTCGATATCGTTAGAGGGCTGACTGCCCCTCGATAGATATGCGACGCCGCACTTCACATGATAATCAAATACGTTATTCAACCCTCTGAACCCATTACTCTAGAAATATTTCGTTTTCTCTGCATAGTTTTGTACTGATATGGCAATAAACTCAGAAAAGTTTTTAAATACCATGCATCATTATTCCACATCTTTTGCACAATTGCAAGCATATTTTTTTCCAGGATCCTCTAACATTTTCATTGAAAATCTTCATAAAATGCGTTTTAAATGCAATATATAGATTGTAATGATCATTTGACATCAATAATATCTTCTTTAGTGGAACATAACCAAACCTAATCTCTCACTAACCTACACCTCCATGTAGCGGGAAGGATTCAAACCAGCGACCTATGAAGACATTATTTCTGATTTAGAAACTATTCTGGTTTGGAAATATAATTTCATTCCATAAATAATATATACCAACCTCATCTTCGCCGAATTTATAAACAGAAAATATTGTTTATTATTAACTAATTTAAAATTAATAGTAACTAATAGATAATAACAGCATATTTACCGATCAAATAAAAGATTCTTGATGAATCGATATAACTGATGGAAAGATAGCTTCATATATAATGTAGGGATACTTTACTTCCCGGATCAAATCGTTCGGGAATTAAAAACAGAAAACCTCGCTGAAGATTTAACAGACTGGGGCACAGATCGTGGAGACAGAAAATTTTATAGAAGGCTTCGGGGCGTATTCGATTTTCTTTTCGAGTCGTTTAGGTCCGCCAAAGACTGCATTTTACGAGGCGACGCGCGCGGCAAAAATAATAAAATCGCTCGAGCGTGAAAGAACCTCCACTTTTACAAACTACTTTTCAACGATTCGGAATGTTTTCTGGTTGCGGGGCAATCGAATCGAGCGTTTCGTCCGATGAAAAATAACGAATCGGACTTTTATCGACTGATAAGATGATAAAAGCAATGCGTCGACGTTATCTTCACATCATAGAGCACGAAAATCAGGACATGATTTGTCTCTCCGCAGATTCTGTATGTTTTCAATAAATGCTTGACTGACGAGTAAGAAACGGAAAGCTTCATTTAATTAAAATATTCTCTTTCTTATCTCGGAACGAATTTTATCGAAACTCATGCGACTTCGAGGTATCAACAAGACATGAATACTGGAACAATTTTTGCAAACAGCTGTAAAAGCTGCTCCTAAAGCGAGGTGGGACTTCGAAAATAATTTCTGATATTTTCTCTTCACTTAATGTTAGAAGTTTTTAGAATACTGTCATGTATTGATGATGGAATAAAAATTAATTATCCGTGTTGAAAATCTATATTTTTACATAAAGACTTGGAGTAAAAAGAATTGACAAATACAACGAATATCACCACAAATATTCCAATAGCGTTTATTTACTAAAAAAAACGAAAAATTAGAACTTACACAAAAGAAAACGATGTTTTTCTTTTTAATCGCCACAATAATAAGCGGAGTTAACCGATGCTCTGAGCATATTCATCAGATAGAAAAGTTACTCCTACAAAATTTACATTACATATTACAAAATTTGCGATGTAAAACCAAATACAACCGTATTCATCATCCTAAAATCCTCTTTCAATTAATAATGAAAATTTAGGTAACAGTAAACCTTTATTTCATCACAATTTTGTCGTGCATTGCATAGGAAACGTATCCAGGGAGGAATTTCAACTGTTTCGTCTATAGTTTAAATCACCAAATGCTACAGTTAGCTGGTAATTTCACGGAAAAAATCTATTTGATATATTCTGTACTAGGATACAAGATAGTGGACATCGAGTTAGTCATCATATAAATTCGGAGAAATTTTCTTGAAAATATTTCTCCTTCATCTAATACTAGTTGCTAAGGTGGAGATAAAGACCCAGATTTCTCGTTTGTTCTAGAATACAATTAACTCTAGCAGCCTCTCTTATTCCAGTCGAAGAAGTAAGTAATCTTATCAATCACGCAGACGTTATAAAGAGAGTGAAAGGAAGATCTACTACAGATATTCTGAATTAGTTTTTCTTAATTTCTGATATTTCCCTCTCGAAATAATTTATTCAAAATATTGGAAAGCGAAAGGTAAAATAGTGATGTAATAGGATTCAGCAATCCACACCTATCTATTCTCCAAATAAACTTTCTACATTTCGATGACTTTGACTCCTTAATTAACAAGTCAAGGTAAAAAACCAGGTGATAAAAATCCAATCAAAATATTAGCGAAACCAGATATTTAATCTAATGAATGTTTGTGTTCAATTTCGCCTCACGGAAAGCGAGCGCTTTGAAAAAGGAATTCAATTTCGATGGAGTATTTCCATCTGACTTTGATAACCGTCAGAAAAATTTCCGGTATATGTCGCGGCGGACATTCTTTTCGATTTGAAAAATGTCGTTCTTCCCGTGTCGATGAAAAGACCAACTTCCTTCCGATTTTAAGAATTTCATGCTCACCCTCACACTTAGGACTGTTACATACGATTGAAATTATAATATGGAATATGAAAGATATAGTGGAAATGTTTAGAATAAAAACTCATACTTCTATAAGCTCAAATTTCTCGAGATATATATAAAGGGGCAAACCCAAACAATGACTATATCTATAACTAACCAATTTCAGAAGACGGAAAATTACTACGTCTATTAAATACGGTATTCTTTAATTTTTAAATCAAAGCATGATATAGGAAATGACTTTCATGGTAATTTTCTATGTAACAATGATATTATTCATCATCAAACAGAGCGATTGTATGTAATTATTTCCTCTAATTAAAGCCAAAACTCATCTTAACACAGCTTTTTTTAAAGCCTCTCTGGAAGAATAAAAGGCCTCTTTATCGTAAACGGAACGAAACTTTTAATCACTTATTATTGGAGAAATCAATGCACCATTTCGAAGCGTTTTAATGCCTCATTTTTCAAGGAAGAGGAAGCCTGTCGAAACAGGAAAAGAATTAAGAATGAAACCGACGATGGTAACTAAGAAAAACAGACGCTTTTCATCGCTCTCTTAAAATGTTAGAAGGTTATAAGATAAGGAGAACACGTGATAACCTTTGGAAAGGATGGGATGAAAAGTCGTGCCTCATCTCCAACACATCCAGCGCTGCAAACCGCGAGCGAAACCGATGTGGGGATGCAATCACAACCTCCCTCGTGACACCGGGTTTCCGCAACTGTTTACTTCTAATGACCTTAGCTTGTCGGCGAGTGCATCGCACCCATAACGTGCAATTTCACCGGAAGACGAGAGGGTTTAATTCGCTAATCGAATCATTTCCGCGGACACAAAAGCGTAAGTCACACATCGTAATAATCCCGCTTTCCTTTATCTAATTTACCCGAGCGAGAAGTGCGACACGAAACATTGCAAACGAAGAAAAAGCGCGACATGGTGCTATACTTTGCAGTTAATCGATGCGGAATCGGGTCATAACTAGATACCGGTGCGATGGGTAAACCTCGATTTGATCAGAGGACGCGAAGACTGCGGATGATACATAGCCGAGAGGGGATACGAAAAGCGGGCAAATTCGGTTCATTACCTATATCAAGGGAAAGCAGCGGCGGGTGTGTTCTGTACATGAAATCCGAGCAAACATGTGCCCATGGCGAGTGTTATGACCGCCATGAGAAGGAGCGCAAACGCCCGGAGAATAATGCAGCCGACCCTAATTACTGTGTACCCGAAAGGCTAATCAGTCAACAACCTTACAATGATGATGTATCGCCCATAAGCGACCGGTATTTCTTAAGCAGAATCCTCCGGGTCTACGTAGTCCGAGAGAGGACTATCTACCACAAGAAGATGAAATGCATTTTTACTAAGCTCAAATTTTCCCGAGTGAGCTGGAATTTAAAACAATGCTAAATATTTTGATGTTCGCAATCGTATGAATTATTAGCCCACATAATTTATTTTAACTTCAACATTCGCCAGATATGAACATGATGGATGCAGATTAAAAATCTCGCGTAAGAAATTCGAGGAAGGAAAGAAAGAGCAAGAGAACCAAGAGAGGGAGGATTTATAAAACTTGGAAAAAATGAATGCAAAGGGAGAGATTCAAGAAGGGACCTGACCAATTAGAGCAATGAAAAGAAAACTATGAAAAATACCATGGTTCTTAAGCGAAAGAGATTTGCAAGATAGGGAAATTAAAAGGAAATCGACCTTGTCTGTAAAAGAAATAGCATTAACGTTTTGTATGAATATATTGATATGTACGAAAAATTCACATCAGAATCAGGAATACAATGAACTTCTTCACTCAGATAAAAAAGAAAATAGTAGTCATGTAAGGAACCAACTCCATTTCCGCATTTATATTCCACATATATCAATTCCGCGTCGAATTAAGTAATGGCCATTGCGACAATTATTCCCGGAAATTGTCGCAATACCGGATTTGGCCGATGAAACAGCAACACGGCAGAATATTGGACTCCAAAATGATGAAATATGGCAATCACATCCGTCTATTCGGAAAAACATTATTTTCAGGTTGTCGAAAAACAATCGAAAATATCGCCAGCTGCCATTAGCTAACTAAATTTGTTCTTTCGCTGGTATGCATCCATTCCCAACTACGGATCGCAAAAAAAGTTTACACTAGCGGATCAAGACGTAGCTGTTTATCAACTTGGATGAAATGAGTCGACGAGATGCTCTAACAACGGGTCGTTATTTATACGATTATCTCCGCAGTGACCTCAGCCCGTATATATAGTAACGGGCACATAAGCGATAACCGCGGGTGAATGGACAGGAAGGTCTCTCAGATTTAGCACCAGATACGCATCGGGGAACGATTCCTTTCGGGATCAATAAAGCAAGCCACTCTTTACGCCGCTTTCCTCCGCGAAAAATAGCGTTGGGAAACGGTCATGAACATGTTCTCATTTGAATACGCACGAGCATCTCTACACTTTTTATAGATAGCAATGTTTCTGTCAAAGAAATAGGAGATAATTTCGTTCCTTCTAAACTCATCAAACTCTGGAGGGATGCCTCCTTGCCTCGCCTCGTTTATTCATGTCTGATAATAAAATATAATTTATTAGACATAAAAATAAAAGGAGCAGTAAGGAAGTTCCAACTATAGAACTACTGATTGACGGAAAAGATCAAAACATGAATAAATTTATTCATTTGATTACGGAAATACATACACTGAAAGCGTGGTAAAATCTGCGGGAAAATTCACGGAAATACATAGTAGCAATTGCTTCGAAAATTCAGTTTCCTAAAGAATGACAGACGACAAAAAGGAAAAAAACCATAATCTTTCTCATTTGCATAAAAGAAGCTATTAGAGTAAATTGATAAAAAAGTATTTTCAATGAAAATTAAACGAAACTAAACTAAATCATCCAGAGGACCAATTCAACGCAGTATTCAGTAAGCAGAATTTGTGAGGAAGTTAGAAAATCTATCTTTGTATTCAGTCGTATTGCTTGATGAGTAACTCAAGCAAAAGTAATAAAAGAATATATAAGGGATAATGATGTGCATAGAAAGAGGATCGAGGAAAATTTAAAGAAAGGTTAGGAAGAGTACTGAAAAAGAATGGAGATTTGAACGACGGTATGATGCGAAAGGGAACCGTTAACTGGATAAGACATTGTCATAAAAGAAAGGGCATCCTCATGGAAGGAATGGAAGGGAAGTTAAAGGGGAGAAAAGCAATTGCTATAGAAAGAGTTCAGATAATGGATGAGATTAAGAAGGGTCGAGTCATCAGAATATTGAGCATAAAGCAGGTAGCCTACGATGCTCTTTGAGAGAGAAGGTAACGTTAATGTTTTTCTCTCTAACCAGACAAGCTCGAAGCAATGTATTATATAAAAAAATCTTGAATAAGGGCGATGAATCCAAGAAGGGACTCTAACATAGCTAATAGAGCAAGTAACGATTTCTATGATTTCAAAATTTTTCAGTAGGCCAAAGAGAGATGAATTTAACCTAAGATTATTTGTGGTTTCATAAAACCCAAATATGTAGAAGCTATAGCTTTATCTTTTCACATTTCTTTTACTATATCATTCCGAAAATTGAGAAAGGTAATGTGTATAAGTGAATATGAAATAAGAAGATAATCACATGGCCTAAAATTTAAAACTCGTCACCTAGGCTTAGTTACTTCGATAAATATAAAATGCTCATGAATACGTTAATGGGTTGAAATTTTAAAGTGAATCAAGAATATTTTAAGAATAGCACAAATTTTAGGGAAAAATCATAAAGATATTTTTGGGATTTGTACTTGTAGTTTAGTAGTTTAATACTTTTAATAAAGAACTGATCTTAAAATTAAATTTAAAAATTAATTGATTACATTATATAAAAGATATAATAGAAATGAAATAAATTTTAACTATAAATTAAAATCATGAAACTTCAAATACTAATAAATAATCAAAAAATAGTTATGTGGAAAATACTAACATTTAATTAATGGTTAACATACATATCTTAGGACATACACTTAATTCATAAACGTCCGATTCGCTCCCATTATTTCTCGCAGAACGCATTTCTAGGTCGAAGAAGCTTGAAAATCTAAATCACGTGATAAATGAAACGATCATTTCAAGGCAGAATGTGAAATCCTTAAATACCTCATTAAGGTAAAGAAGTTTTCCAAGGCAACGGATAAACAAACTTTGAACGCCAAAGGTAAAGACGTGTCATCAGCATAATGATTCCCGCTTTCTCATACCATTTAAGAAGGTTAGTCTTTCCGAAAGGGGCATTCACCGAGTCGGTAAACCATCTCCTTTCTCGATCACCAAATAAACAAATGAGTAACAAATCAAACAGGAAAAAGACGAAAACTACCCGAGGGAAGATAACAAACACCCAATTAGGCTATTCGTCGACTGAACGTAAAAAAGCATATTTTCTCCGAGTAAATCTCCGAGAAATATTCCCACACGAAGGGGAGGATGCTCGGTAACTATGGTGCAGTTCCTCAAGAAACGAGACATAAAAGTGAGTAGAAGATGAGAAAAAACGCACTGTCGGACATATGTCTTTTCAACGCTGGCGCTCCAGGCGGCACCAAACTTTAGCCAGTCATTTGTCTTTCAACGCTAAGCGAACCAGCAGCTGCTTAAGAGATATCACCTGCATGGGAGAGCGAAATCCTGACGGATGCACTCAGGGCAACATATACTAGACCTTTCAAAAACGTAATTTTTACCGGAGGCCTTTACGATGGACGGGAAAATATGTGAAAATGTTCACGCCTCTGGGTTGGGGGTCGCTTCGTAACATGTGGAGGAAGCTCTTAAAAAAAGGCGGGAAAAAATGGAGATAAAAAAGCGCGGACGGAAAGGATGAAACAAAGGAAGAAGGTGGACGACGCACGTGTGAATTTACGGGCAAAACGTGGCGAGCTTTTAGTATGTTTCATCTCTTAGACAGAAAAACACAACGAGGAGAGAAACGCTTAATGACTTCATGCTCCTAGAAAACGACGCGTTTATTGTCGCCTTGTATAATTTAATCTCTACGAAATGTGTAGGCGTGTTAGAATAAGCTAGTCGCTCGTATACGTCAACTTTTGCCTCAGATTGTGAGTCTCTATTAGGACGTAATAAAAGTGCACATGTAGCCATGACCCGCTTTAATATTTTGTTAACAGTTGTTCTCTCATGGAAGTTGACAGAGTTACACCGGTTAATAAATTTGATTTACCATCTATATAATACAAATGAAGGAGGAGAGGCATAATATCACGGAAACATGTGACATAAATGGTACTTATGACTATTATTGCCACACACCACAGCTATTAAAGAGTCAAAGGCTAAGTAATGTAAGTAGTAGTGTTGAGATCCTTTCAACATTCGAGGACTCGGTTGCCTTAATGACTTTACTATAGTATGAATTAAGACCACAATTATCACTACAATATCACTTGATTGTTATTGTACATGTAAAAGTATTTTGTTGATGATAAACTTATTACCTTTATGTAGAATCCTTTAAAATTTCGTTCGAAAATGATTAATGCTGTGATAAATGGATTCTTTGGATACTGAATAATATTCAAAGAATTCAAAATTCGGTCTGTATTAACTTTAGCATATGAAACAAAAAAATACATAAAAATGATCCAAAAGCTTAGAAAATTGATTCAATAGAAATTATATTACCATAGAACCACTTACAATTTGTATTTAGTAGTGGGAATTCATAGAAATCATTCTGGAGTTCGTAAAATTTTAAAGCCCTCAAACTAATCTTAATTTTAGATGGTGAAGAACAAAAGTGTGAACGTTTTGGTTAAAATTCACTCTCACTATCATTAAAAATTATGAGGGAGCTATTCATATGAGCTTATTACGAATTATTTAAAACGATAAAGCGGCAATTCTGATGCGAAAGCGTCTTTTGATGTTACCAGCCGAAATGGTCATAATTATCAATAAGTTCCGCCACCCCAAAAGGGAATCGACCCACCGCGTACTCATGCACATGAAAGAGTATTTCTAGGAAAGGAGAGACCACAGGGCGGGTCTGGATCCACAGTCTCTTCCTATTAAATAAATATGTTAACCAAATTCAAGCGGAAACCCTTTCAGAGAGCCTCCAGGAAGAGGGATCCTGGGTAAATTCTCGCCTGCCCGCCCCTAAGACAAGCATTTATACACACACACACATGGGAATGCATGCATACATGCATATACAAAGAGCCAACCCGGAAGAATATTTCCAGGGCTATAAAGGGTGATATTTGTGAAAGGATACTTTATATATATGTTTCAATACGAGGCGATGGAAAGGAGTTTACGACACTTTCAGACAAATAACCAAAGGCGTCCACAGTTATATCCCCACAATCCAAACTTTCCCTCTCTAAGAAATCTGTTTATTTGCTTTAAATGATATAAAAGATTCCATATACATATAACCGCAAACACTTCTTAGCTCAAAACTATCGGGGATTCCTGGGTTCTATCCAAGAAAAAAGCGATGAATATATTCGGAATAAATAACCAAAGCCCTTTCTCTCTGAAAACAAGGCAGACTTCGCCAATCGTAAAGTCGTACAGTCGAAATACTTTTACGCCTTTAAATTTCATAAAGTCCCAAATAAAAACCTAGCTTCGAGAACTCCTAACGATAAATATTCATCACCAATCATGGGAAGCTATCTTCGGCAACGTCAGAAACCGCAACTTCCTCTGATACTGGTATCCGAAATAGCCATAAGAGGACTTCCAAGGGACGGAAATCTTATGGAATACCAAACTTCCAAACAACGATGCGATTCTCCAAAGTGAGGAGCAATTGAAATGTTAGGTCTCCGCCATGCTGTAACGAAAATTGTTCTCTTTTATTAGTCGCTTTTATAGCAGTTTCGGAAACAACCCATGGGAATGAGAGCGGAGGGAAAAATATGTTCCGCTGGTACGCAAACGATGGCGTTTAGGGAAATATGTCATCTCCGTGACGGCGTTAGAAAAAAGGTTGCACGCGATCCTTTGGTAACTTTAACAGAAATATTTTCCGAGCTTAGCTGCGTTACAAAGCGTGGCATACCGAGAAACAAATCTGTGTGGGACTCTTACGATTTCCGTCCCTTAACAGATCTGTTTATTTTTTATTTGAAACGGAATCATTCATCCTCGTGCTTATCTCGATATTACGGTGCATTTCGTAAAGCGATTCTTACGAGGCAATTTTTTCTACCTGTACGAGCCTAAGATTATTCAAGACCAAGTAGCGCTAGACGTTTTGTTTCCTGAAAGGAATAAATCTCTTAGAATGATCACATGTGACCTTCTCATTTTACTTCCGCTACTAACTGTTTTACGCGTGTGAAATATGAGTAACCATAATACCTAGAGACTTAATGTCTTTTTCAAATGCAAAATCACAAATTCCGAGGAGTGAAATTCGTGATGATATGTTACAGCTCCTTTTTACGACATACCCATAAGAAAAAACGCCATAAAATGTACAATAGATGAACAGAATAAGCTGAGGTACAGAAAAGTATATCTTATACAAATATGCTCCACCTGTTATAGCCGTAGTGAAAACGGGCAACTACTGGTAAAATAAAACCGATGACTTAGGAATAAGATGTTAAAGATGTTAAGTCGCTTATCTAAACTGTAAATCCTTCGTCCTTAACAGTTAAAACTAAATTTTGTAATTTCTATTGTAAAATCAATTCGAATAATACATTTTCAAACTGAAAAGAAAGAAAACACGGACTGATGGATAAAATATTTTAGTGTTATCACATAGATCTCCCATTTTACGAAAAATACAGCATATGTACAGCATAGTATATATGTAATGTGGAATTAGAAACGTATCACTGTGCCGCGGCACACCGGTTGAGAAGCAACGCAATAAGGAGTGATCGGGATGAATCCGATTAATAAACATCACTCTCATTTCATAACTAATAAATTAAAGTTAATGAATAAAATGTTTCCCTCTATTTACAGACCAAAAACAATGTTTTATCCATCAAGATACGACAGCAGGACCATACTGTACTTCTTAATGCAAATTCAGCATACATTGATTCAACATCGGAAAGCCATTGAACCTGAGACTTTGAAAGTGCCAACCTTTCGCATATCCGGAACGAGGAGACCTCCTCAAAATATCTCGTGGGACTTCCGAAATGGCAATTGTTTCCAATCTCTGAAACGATAGGGAGCAAATAGTCGCCGTTGGAGAGAGAAGATCGCGTCCGTTTAATGTGAGGTCGTTCTCTCCCCTTCCAGAGAATGTGCATCGCTCCCTGCGTGCAGACCTGTCCTTAGGGGTATTTCGGAAGCCCTGTCACAGATGAGATTGAATTCGATGAGAGCTCGGCGGCGGCTTTTAATCCCTCGTGGATTGGTTATCGAACATCATGGCCGCACAGGAGGAATAAGACGTGCCTAATTCCCCAAAGGATACGTTTTCAACTGGAAGGAACGGACCAAATCCCTTCCTAACGATTTTCCTTCCTTCGACCATCCTTTTGTTTCCAGAGGCAATTCCGGGAAAGCGTCAAATTCTAGTTTCCAGATAGGGATTCGAGAGAGATAACTTTCGATTGAAAGCAATTGAGAGATAACTTTCGATTTATGTGAGGGTCATGTTCTAGAGGAAGAACTGTTTTCGGTGTAAAAGGTGCGAAAACTGATCATAGAAACTTTTTAGAGTAAGAAAAGAAGTCGCATTTCTATAAGTGGTGTACGTTGAGCGACCTGTTTCAACTAATCATAGTTATTATCAGGTTATTAAAAGTAAAATAGGATAGCTATGTACGGTTGGAACTGGTGGCTCGATAAACATTTACTTGCGGAACTGTAACAAAATATCTTTTCCTCTTATCTTCACTGAGTTAAATCAAGTCATCACATCCATGCCAGAGCACGCAAATATTTTCCTTTCGCAGAATTCGATTTCTACACGGAATAGGAAACAATAAATTTCTATGAATACACTCATTCAATTCGTACAACTGACGTTATACGTAGTATTGAAGGGTTATTCTTACTTAAGATTCCTTTCCGCAAAGGTAATTGAATTAAAAGGATAAATTCCACTGAAAATTTTGTTTCGGATGACCAAGTTATCATAATATAACAATAATTAGCGTGAAATTAAAGCATCATAATAGAGGAAAATTTCTTATCCTAAATAAAGGTAAAATACATTCAACCTGAGTTCACAATGAAAATTTATATAATTTATATAAATAAAATTTACTTCTGCCAAGAGCTCTTCCTAATACTTATAAAAAATGCATAGTAACTATAGATAGCTCTCTCAATAGCTTATCACTCTTGCGCAGTAAGTGGCTTTAAGTGAGGCAATACCCCATCACCATCTGATGCCCTAAAATTACTCCTTCCCCCTTACCGTACATTTGTAGTGTCATAAGCTTTTGCGGAACATAGAGTGAGTTCACCAGAAACGATTAGCTGAACAAATCAGTCTCTAATCACAGAGACTTAGAAACAAAACGGTAGCACCAATCTACCACTTATACGCGAAGGTGAAAACCAAAGTTCGCCTCGTCTGGAGAATACATACGGATACGCCCTTCACTTTCAGCCGAACCTCCGTTAGGAAATTACGTGTGATTCACGCTAATTCGATTCACGAGCTTTCTTTTTAACACGTATAGTAAGGAATGCGATAAAGTGATAAGACCAATAACCTCATATGCGTCGCACCGCGAACGGCGTCAACGTTTCACCTCGTCGCCGGCGATTTCTCTCGCATATTTTATCACGCATCAAGTAAGCTTTTTTGATCGAATAAATCACATCCGTGATGAAAAGGATAACGTCATAGCCGAGCACACAATTCAGTTTACGAAAAATCGACTGGGGACACGCTATTTTGGCGTCGATAAGGCATGAATAAAACACGAATGTATTTATTATTGAACAACAATGTAAACAAATTACGTCGGGATGTTTGAATCCTCGATATTGGTAGAGGTAAACGAGCTCGAAATTTAACTAAAGATCTTTTACACAGCGGATATATTTTAATTATTCATAACATGGGCGAACAATATTCAACAATCAAGTTGAATATTCTATTAGAATACAAATTGTGTAAATTGATATAAATAAAATATTGCAAGTATAAATATTGCAAATAAAGGCTGGAAATATTTAATAAGAAAGATATATTTCGCAATCAATACATACATGATATAAATGAATGAATTTATATTTAACCATTTAAATATGCAACGAATTTCTGAGATTATATTTCCCAACACGGAGGATTAGTGAACGACAAAAAATTATCCTGAAGGCATTTTTCGGATGATCGCAAAACATTCTTAAAACATTAACAATGAAAAGATATAAGTAATAGCCTAAATAGTAGCAAGACGACTACGAGGGCTATCATCGGGAATTTAACCCAAGAACACTTTCACCCAAAGATATTAACGCTGCACAGGATTCTCTTTAGATGTTTACACATAGCTGATATAATATATAGCATAAGAAAAACACACACTTCCATGTTTACGTTTCGGATAAGTTAACGCCAAATAATACAAACCCAGTCGTACTAGAATTTTAGTAATTTCCCCGAGACTTTAAAGCGCCAAGTTTAATTTGCGCCACGACTTATGCGTTAAATTCCAAAGGGGGACATACAAAACGTTAATTTTTACCTCATTTTATAACTTAGGAAGACTTCCCTCTTTTTAGAGGACACTGGAATTTTTCAATTTTCTCCACTTCGACATCCGCAAACGCAGCGAGACACGTGAAAGAGTAATTTGCACCGAAAGTCGCCAAGCGAACGCTTAACTGGAAAGGATTCCGAAATGAAACGGAATGGAGACCCGAACAAGAGTCGAAACCGGATCGTCCGTTTGGAAGGACTGTTTCTCTCTGACCAATTACCAGGAATCCTTATCCGTGGAAAGAGCTTTCTTAAGGTAGACATGGGATTCGAGGGTTTCTTAGGTTACTCCAGAAGCGACCCCTTAGGAGAAGACGAGAGATTAACCGGCAGTTATGACGCTTCGGTGTTTAATTTAAGCGGAAAGTTCCACCTAAATCCCTTGAAGGAACATTTGCACGGCGCTATCATTTTCTGCGCTCAAGGATCGTCGGTTAGCTGGCGAGACTCACTTCGCTCCGAAATAATTAACTTTATTCAACGGATTGGAAGCATCCATTGTATCACGGAAGTGCAATGAGAAGGCATTTGAGAAAGCGGAAGATTGAAATTCAACTCATTTCGCCAAGGTTAATACGAATTGCCAGAAAGCGAACTTGGGATTAGGGTGGAAACTAATCAATTAACTCGCCAAGTATTCGAGTTGTTACTATTTTAAATTTATACTAATCCATATATTAAATACGGATCGAAGAGCAATTATTCACGACTCATATAGAATCTCGTGGAAATAATTCTACGTTTCAGAATTTTATCGGAGTGAACTTTAGAGCGTTATGTCATGCCATAAGTCACAATTGTCCTCATAATATATCATACGAGGACTCACGATTTCTTCTTTTCAAGAAATCTGTCATCTGAGAATGAGTTAAGCTAGCGAAAGAGTTCGAAATTACATTACTGGGGTAATTTTATTCTAAAATTTATATATGTTACAAATGCAAGAGCAATAATAATGTTGTTCATACTGAGGGATCATTTTCATTACAAGTCTTCACAAGATTTAGAGATATATGATTGAGTATCAATATCGAAAATTATCAAATATTTTTCATATATTAATAAATGAAATTTATGATGTACTTTTGAATACATAACCCAAGAATAATTCTTATAAATTAAATTTCAGGAGATAAGGTCATAATAATTTTTATGCTGAAACGTGGATAAAAAAGAATGTAAAAGTCTATCCTCTGAATTAATGTCAGTATCTTCGGTTACCAAACTTTGGTAGGCGTATCCCTGAAGAGAAGGGATACTAATAGGTACGGAGAGTAAGTTGAATTTTAGAGAAAATTCACTTCCGAAATACTTCGTTTGCTCCAGTTGAATCAAGAAAAGACACGTCGAAAATTTATTTCATATCAAGATGGAGATCACATGAAATTTATACAAGAATGGTTTTACGTTAAAAGCCGGGTATAAAAAGGATATTATTGTGGAACGCTGTTTTCTTTACAGTACTCTTTCGAAATAAAAATGTAAAAATCATAGCTGCAAATTTAGAAAATAATTTTAAAAACACAAGAATTCCTTTCCTTACAAGGTTACCGACCTCGTATTAATCTCATGTACGTACTTCAGATTGAACGAATGACCTTCGAGGTACACACGTTTGATCGACTTTAAAAATGCTAATGGCATCCCGTTAATAATTTATACGCACGTAACGCTCAAACCATGACAGGTTGGATAAGAATTAATACCTCGAATTACTTCTGCTGAAAGCAGTTTAAGATAGAGCCTACTCATTCTTTTCTGCGCATCAATCATAATTTTTGATACGGTTCGTAGAAGGAAAAACAAGTTCATCGGAGTTCAAATTCACATCCGACAGCAACAATTTTTAACAGCCCCTTTCAACGGGCGATCTTTCCGGGGGAAATAAAAAATATCCTTTTAACAGTAAATTTCCACCCCACACCTGAGTAAATCAACCCGTCATAGTGAGGCGAGAGGAGGCATTTTTCAAGGTCTGCGTGAATATATGCGTTAGGGTGTGTTGATGTATGCATAACTGTACGGCTTCTGCTCTGAACCTTACATTAATTTGACCATGGTGCGAGAAGCATCAACTGAGATCTAAATAACAATGGGCTTGATTTTTTTTCGAGAGATACAGTGGATTGAGCAATAAAAGTAGATCTGTTCATTAGTCAGGGATTTTGGGTGCAACGCAATTTGGAATACAATAAGCAAAGCGACTCTTCATTTCATTTTTGAAAGAACAATGGCGAAATTTCTTCTCAAGAAGATATACACTGCCATTTCATCAGATTCTTTCATATCAGTGGAATGAATAGACACTCTTAGAATTATTTAAATTATTAAACAGTAGCTGTTGTTTTTATCACAAGATATGATTGTCTTTTACGCTACCAAAGCGAATATTTTCCCTCCAAGCTTTTCATATATATTCGCCCTATTATAGCCGAGGCTTAGTTTTCAATCCGCATATCTTATATATTTCTTTAACAATTCCATTAAAAACAGGTTTAAGATGGAACTTTCTAGTCTCTATATCACCCAATGAAGCATCATTCTATATTACACTCTGGACGAGACAGTAAAAGTTGTACTTTCATAACTAAATCTGAAGCCATTTTATTAAAGCCTTAAAGTTCCATTGTCTTTTAAAGGGGGTTAAATATGGATATGTCAAAAAAAACTTTTCTAATAATAATAGGTTGTTTTAAGGAATACAACGATATCTGTGATTAATTTAACTGGTATCGACTATTTATAGTAAGTAAAAGTCAGATGTTTATATATCTTAAAACAGTTTATTCGTACGATATCATAACAAAATAAAACGTACGCAACTATAGGTCCAGACATGACCATGCTTCGCTCCATGATTGTATTATTCGAACTAAATTGTATTTCATTTGCTTTGTGCCGCTAACAATCACTAACTTCCATGTCGTCCACTGAATAGCACAAGGCTGAGCTCAGTAAAGGAGACCTTAGCTGTAAAAACGAAATTCCTGATGAAACTCACATTAATCTTCCGAGGAAATACGAGTTCAAAATCTCCCATCTTCATTTCCAACTGCATAGAAGATAGTAATGAATACATCATGGAGAAACTTTCAAACAGGGGAGAGGCTCGTTACAAAACTAATACCAAGAATTGTTTCTATTTACATGTTCCACGCACGAAAGATTCCGACCGAGTACGTCAATCTGAGCGTAGATAAATGATTATTTTTCCTTATCGCCTCCGAGAATACTAGCCCACCCTCCTTTGGGTGTTGTTACATTCCCTAGGAACAAAACATCTCTGAGATTTCTCCCTTCCACCCAACAATAACTAATCCCTTCTCTTTTGCGGCTCTTGTACAACAATTGTTCTTCCCACACGTTCGCAGGAAGCCACTCTAACCTTTAAATGCCCGGCTCCACCCAGGATCCCTTTCCATTCTCACCTACGCCGCATTATCATTTTTACACTCCACCGTCACAAAAAAACGCGGCAAAAACTGTGGGCGAAGCGTTACATTTAAATTAAAAAGCTTATCATAATCTTGATGTTAATCGAGTTAAGATTTAGTGGTCCTTATATATAAATATATGCATATCGGAATTAATCAAGCATCGAGAGTCAATGACTTAGCGAGGTTGAGGGACAGATTCTACAGATAAACTTTTATTCTTTGCTTTGCGACGTCCGAAAGCATGTACAAGGCGAGAGTAAAAGAGTGATCAAACCACAGCTGTCTCCTTCCAAGTCAAGGTTACTCTGATATAAAGGACGAGTAAGAAGTCATGGGGAAACATGATAACATTAATTTGTATTGGGATGAAATATCTCGTGATGGAAGTGTCAAGTACACCCTTCTCTACTGCATGACCTCAGGAATTATTAGAGAGTTATGTTCAGCACAAAGCGCGCTCCTAAGTTATATTTATACGAGAATGAAACAAGTCGTGAAAAGATAAGTCCCTGAGTTATTAGCGTGTTTAGCAAAATTGAAGACGTCGAGTTGAACAAGTTGTTCGAGATTAACTTTACAGCTTCCTTTCATCAGCATACTAATATTAACTTTAAAGAAAGACATTACATTCCGTGCTAAATAAGATGCTCTTTGTGCAATCCATAGTTATGAATCCAAAAAACTGATTATCGTGTAGTAGTAGTTTAGTAATACATTTTTAGACTACGTAGTCTCTTTAACGGATATTTTATTGAATTTCTCACATCTTACTTGGTACATCATCACAATTCACGGATTTAATTAAGAGTCTCGGCGGATGTTTACATCACCACGGGAGTATTCTTTTATTTGAGATCCCAGAATTCCTCGCCGATCATTACGATGTGCATTCCTTCGGCAACTCATTCCGAGCCCACAGCAACTGCCTTGTCTGTCTGCCACTCCATGACATCGCCGAATTCAATTAATTACTATCCATAACATGCGGTCTGGGCTATCATTAGGTTCTGTATGTGTAATATACGAAGGCATCTTGTTCTGGTTTTTTATATTTCTCGACAAGCTATACGGAATTAGGGTAAGGGTATTTCCTTCTAGATTTAGATTTCTTATTGGATTGCAATAATCATATCTCTAATCTTAATTATTTTCGTAATGTTAACATAGTAATTATTATCATACATTTAGAAACTCGGGATGGTAAATATGAAGAACAGTTTAATTTAAGGTTTAATAACTAAAAATACATATTAAAGTTGTTAAACTTTAATGACAGAAGAACCAGGTCCTCGAAGTGGGAGACAAATTATAAATTTATGACTTGCATGATCACCTATGGTTCTTAAAAGAAGCTATTAACACTGGCCAATAAGTTCCTATAAGTTGCAGGAATTGCTGCTGAGAGTTTTTACATGTGTACTTGAATATCAACAACGAAATCTAACACGAAGACATTTACTCAGACCAAACAACTATATTTACTACAAGAATACTAAAACGACAGATATGAGCTCTCACGAGTGATTTCATGAGTGTGAGAAGGTGGAAGCAATCCATGAAGAGAAAATTATCCTTGCAAAATCATTCTTACAAACGGTAAAACGAATGAGATCACAAAATTAATCCACAAGGATCAATTCGACTAACTTTCCTATTCCACCACTTCGATAAACATGCACACGAGCGAGTCACATTATTTTCATCTTTAGGGCTAGTTAATTTGAATAAACGTTTCGAGTAGCTCGTGCATATGCAAAGTAGCGGAGTCATAAAAACCCGTGCGCTAAACCGCGCCAAGTCCTTACGCGCAATCAACATCCGAGGGCAACACATTTGCGAATCATTAATTCGATATAATTTTCATGTAACCCATCCGTAATGGGGCTCCGGGAGTGGCAAATCTTTAAAAAGACGCGGCGACCGCTTCTTTTTTCCTCGCGGTTGTAACAAGGAAACGTGTTTGCAAACACTTCAATTAGAGGGTTTCCAAAGATGCGAGTAATACCGTCGTCGTCATAGGAAAGGACGACATGCATTATGGAGGACGAGTGGGGGACAGAGGGCGGATGGTAAGGAACCAGCTTTTCCGGTTACAGCTATCCTCCTTTTCGAAGTAAAAATAAAAGACATGGCTCTTTTTTATTCCGGCTCCGTCGGTGCTAATGAGATGTGGAAAATAACGATTCCTTCGTCACAAAAATGTCTCGCCTTTCGATGGAGGAAAAATGTCTGCTGCACCAAAAAAGCTTTCTCTCTTCTCCCACGCTCCGAAAAAAAACGAAACAATCTTCGATATCCGCGTGCCGTTTGCCGTTCTATTTTTTCGATCGGGAAAACAAAAGAGGGCGCGTAGGGTCGATGTAGTGGCGGACATTCGATTTTCGACGAGTTTTACACGATTGAAATTCCACTCGGGTTAGGAGGGGATCGATTCTTTAAAATTTCATTACCGCGGAGTCGTGATTGTCCCTGCTAATTGGATTCACCGGCTTTTTCGATAAAATTGAAAATAAATAAAGCCCTGCATTATTTATCGGCCTCCGTTTGTTTTTGGTACAATGAACAGCAATTAAATCATGTTCGCCAATTAAATTCTTATGGGAATTTGGAGTGGTGTACTTCGCCGCGAAATGTAGTTTGCGCGAGCTAGGAGTGGTGCCAAGGAAACAAAGAAACGTATACCTTAAAAACGTTTCAAATCACGATTTTCCGAATTTTACCAGAGTAAATGGTTTATTGCGTAAAATACCCAGTGGAGAAATTTTAAACAGATTTCATTGGCCGTATTAATTTATTCATACTGCTTTCAAAAACACCCACTCTAAGACAATGCAAGCGAAATACAACAAGCAGAAATAATGCGTACAATGATAACCCGTAAAAGACCCTAAACCCATCTAGTAAGGACTCAAACTCGGGACCTTGTTATTAGTTGGTAAGTCAGCAAACCAAACTCCACCATACCACAGAACCGTACCACGTTTGGTAATACAATTTAAAATATTTTTGCGAAATACATTCTGAAAAGAAATTTGGAAAAGGCACTTCTAAAATTAACTTCCGTCACCAATGGAAAAACCAACGAAACTTGGACTTAAAGAACGTCTAACTTATATGTATGTTTTTGATAATTTGGTTCTCCACATGAAAAATATCCTTCGGAGAAATTTTCACCAAAAATAGAGTCTCAAGTAGCCCTCTAGTCTTGGTTGCCTATTTATCTTGGCACTTCGGGTGATGAAGCTTCCCCTAACTTCCCCAAAGAGACGTCAGACCCTACTAAACTGAGTGACACAAACTTTCCGAATCCATCCTTTTTCGTAACTTTCGTCGGATTTGGACATCCTGACACCATCTGATAGTTAGGAAACATCGAACTTTGCCTTGCATCTTTGCTGTCTAAAACTTTCCGAGCAGTCGCCCTGGTAAAATTACGTAACGAAGTCGTTCTGATACATTCGTCCTTGAGCGAGAGTTCCCAACTGCGGTATCCGTGGGCATGTGGGTCCCAAAGGATACACATTCACTGGTAATGATGCTGTAGCAAAGCTGCGGGCAAACTTCATGCTTCAAAATAATACTGAGCTGCTTACGATACATTGACTGAAAGGCAGTGATTTCCAATTAGGCGGTGTTTGATACCCGGGTATTGGATTAATATTCTGTGACTAGGGTACTCTAGGCATAGTTTTATTGCAGAGCTTTAAACAAGTATTGATCTACGAAACTTTTGTTTCCAGCCACTTTCGAAAGTTTTAATTGATCCAAATATAAAAGTTTCGAGAAAGCCACACATTTATTCACATGATTTCCAAATGTTGGCGACTATCAGCTCTAAAAAAAGATATGTGAAGTATATCCACCAAGTCATGCATTCAGTAAATTACTTTTAACAGATACTTACGGATTTTCTTGAATGATTCCGATGTAGCATTTTTGTTATCAAATTGAACATAATAATCCCCTAGTAATCATCCTTATCTTAGTACATCCCCCAAACAAAGTTAGTGCAAGGGATTTCCTTATAATCTTACACGACTAGTTATATCAGTAACACCCATTATTACACATAGTATAAAAACAAAAAATGATCCTAAAAACGATGAGATCATTACCAAGAATAACCAGTGATAAGTATGATTAACTCCTTTCATAAGTCATAATTATTAGAGGAGTCAGTCACCCCATACCTTGACCATACCCACAAACATAAACATTACTTAAAGGCAGAGTCGCTTGAGAGAAATTGCGGGGACGTCTAAACCTAACTTCCCTATCCCAGCGCGACAGAAAAAATGGTCGTAACCGTTAATTAGAGTGATGTAATGGAAAGATGGATAGAAGGAGACGATGGCTACGTATTTGTCGGGATGCGGCTTTAATGGAGAATGAATGAGTGGCAGCTTCCGTGGAGATAAACTGACCACGGGAAGGTTATCTATCGCAGCTAAGATACGCACGCACTTTAACTCACCGACACGATAGGGATTCGGTATGTTTATACCTAAAATACGACATCGAAATGATTTACAGAAGTAATTTCCTCTCCTAATTATAGAGAAGGATACAAAGAGTGTCTAGATATGGAGTATACCCGAAATGGATGCAAGGGATAGAAGGAAAGAGATCTTTCGTGTCCTATGTGTGGATGATAGATTCAACAGGAGAGAACTGAAGCTTTCCAAAAAGTAAACACTGATAAAAGTATATTTAAAAGGAGGTGTTACGTTTCTATCTTATTTGGACCTCATAATTTCCTTAACCTTGGATTGATAATGCTATGATTTTCTACAACATACTTTCTCAGAAGAACATAAATTTCTGGTGTCATTATAACTAACTGCTTGAAAATCTATTGATCTCAACTTTCTGTATTGTTCCTAAGATACTTTTCATTCGAGGTTCTTAGAAACACTTAAAAATTTTCACATGCCATCCAATTTTTAAGAATGAAATGAATGTGTAAAACTAAGCCTTAAACTATTCAGAGACCAAGAGAAATACGCAGCAAAGACGAGAAGAGAATTTAAGAGAGGTTCCGCTTAGTGACACAATAGGAATCAGCGATACAAAGGTTCCATTGAAGCCAATGGCGTCCTTTATGGCTAGTGGCACTACTTGGCAACCAAACCGAAAAAAGCATTTACCTCTTCGTTATTTATGCCTACTTTAATAGTTAGTTAACTCACCATAGTCTAGTAAATAACTATTGAAGCAGCTCGCTGTCATTGAAACGAACGATAACTACAGTTCGGCGCGTCTCGACAAAAGAGGACAATGTCCAGAGGAAGCAAACAGCGTAATTAAGGTTTAAAAATTAATTTCAAAACGATGAACATATTTCGATCCATGATAAATTGTAGCCTCGAGGCCAGCGTTTCGAAAATCTCTCCATTTTTCCGTATCGGATTTATCGAAGCTCTACTGCATTTCCCGACGGACGCCGTGGAATACAGAGAAAGAGATAAAAGCGCGCGGACATTACGAATGGAATTTACGACTCGGAGGGCTTTAAAGGAAGAAAATGTATAGGCAGATAAGGCGAGTATCGTTTGGGAGTGGATGGGGTCGAGACAGTCAACAATCAATCATCGTCTCTCTCCCTGTATTAAGAAGTTTTCCCACCGATGAGGCGGAGATGCCAGATGAGGAAGTGATGGAGGAGTGATGGGGGTGGGAGCTATAACTGTACGAAAGGAGACAAAAGAGAGAAAAGCACCGGCGTCGTCGCGTCCGCGAGACGCAACTACATGATTGCCAGCTATCCACATTTTCTTGGGTAATGCGTTACTTAAATCGAGTCGTGAAAATTCCAAATGAAATTTTCCTCGCCGAAAAGGAACACAAGAAAAAAGATTAAAGGAAAAGGAGTGAGTCCTAATAACGCAATCAACATTCAAGTAATGATATGGATTTATTTCGAAGTAAAATTATGATACCCCTGAAATGAATTTTGTGTGAAAAATAAGATGAATAGATCCTTTACATTCCGAAACTGAATTTCAATTTCCTTCAACAAAAATTAGAACAAGTAATACTTTCCTGGTTAAATGCACAATTTTAATTTCAGAATATAAATTATTTTGCTTAAGTTTACGATTAATTGAGGAAATATGCATAGTGTGAAAAACGCCTTCTAAAATCTTCGTTGAAAGCTATTACAGAAATATCCTTCCTTTACATCGATAATAATACTAAATAAGCGATATTCAATTTGATGCGGGGTCTAACTCTAAAACTGTCAGAAATGTACTAATAATCATACCTTGCGGGGGGCAAAAGCGAAGTTAAAACCAACGTTTATCCCAAAATAACGACAAATTTTTAGACCATAAATGAAAAGTGATTGTAAAGGAAAGATCAAATAGCCAAGTAGGTGTTGAGTTGGAACACTATTAATTTCACTTTTCACCTAACTTTCAAAGCTAACACAAAAATAATTCGAGATTACAGAAACGTCAACACCCTGATAGCCTTTCTATGCCCTTTCTCTACGTAATAAAATAATAGCGCGAAATATCACAACGAACAATAAATCCTCCCTTTTAACGCACCTGTAAATTTTGTCAAACCAAATTCGAGCTATCCAGATGGACGTTCATCTAAATATTTATCCATTAGCGTTTCTAAAGCCTCACCTAGACGACCTCATTTGTCAGAATGAGCCGCGAAGGTATTCCCAACAGCTGCCATGATCAGGCACCTAAAAGGTTTCTCTGATTTAGAGGGGTGCCTCTATTCATAATTCTACGAATCCCACCACAACTACGGAGGAATAAAAAACATCTAAGAGAGCCGCCACACACCGGAAAGCCATCCAACGTGCGTCTACGGGATATGCCGCGCGCGTCCTTGATTCGCTATTTGAAAATGTGTGCGGTGGGACCACGGATGCCTCCCGGTGTGGCCCCGCACATCATAAAACAGTTCTAGCGAATCGGGGACAGTATTTTTCGAAGAACAGCTTTCGGCGACGCCTTACAGATCGTGATAGGGTCCATGCGGCACGCAGCAGGGGTCAAGAACCCTGACCGTCGGGATCTCTGCCGAAGCGGAAGATACAGATGACAGCAATAGATACGAAGTTGTATTAGGAATGACTTATCAAGGCTGCTTTGATTGAGAGAGGGCTGAAATACTAATAATGCTCTATGGAAGAAATTTTAAAGGATTCACAGCTTATATAAAGTCTTGTTCATGATATTTTAACCGTTTCCAAACTCTAAGTAGTAGTAAGTTTGGTGTTCGAAAATCTCTAATCCTTAGGAAATGATGAACTTATTCCAAATAATGTAATAGCTGGATATTATAAATAATAATAATATCCTATTATAAATGCCTAAGGCTTTGCTGTGGCACGCCGCACCTGTGCGGAATACGGATTCGAGAAACTCTCCCTATGCCATTGAAATGTCGTAAAATTAATATTTAAGTGTTTTATGAGAGACTTACTTTAACAATTTTAGGAAATAATCTATAAAAATATACTCAAGCACCTCCACAGAAGTCACTAAAAACGCTGCTCCCAGTGCATATCTGATTTACTTATAAAATCACTTTTCATGGGTATTTACGTACTTCAATATCCGTAAAATATGATTCAATTACGATTATTAACCCAGTGCTCATTCTTCCCTCTTTCCTCAACCTCTGATCTTGAAGTAAATCAACCGGAGGGAAGGAAGAAAGTCCGCCAGGGAATTTCTGGCGAATAAACTACACAAACTACATAATTCGGAGAGAGGGGTTTGAATCAGAATATCGTCGCTCCACATTTCCTCGAAATCCTCACAGAGATCCAAACTTTAATGGGCACCGCAAATAAATAAGCGAAAACGGAAGGATATTACCATTTTATAAGATTCCTTGCTTACGACGACCGACCTGAAAGGAGCTCGCAGAAAAAACAAACAGGAAAACGAAAATTAGAGAGCAAAGAACGTTAGGAAGTGAGTTAGAAGTTGAGGAAATGAGAGAGGGATAAAGGAGAAAGGGGAACGCCCTTAGGCTAATAAGGTTTGAGCTTTCGTTTCCGAGGCAACGGTTTGATATTAAAGTCTTCGTAGAGAGAGAGAGAGAGATGGCCTCTCGACTAATGGAATTAATTTGTCTCATTAAGTATAGCTTGAAGCAAACTGGGCGTAATTTTTGATGTAGCGGAAGGGGGATTATCATAATGCTAGAAGAATACCGAGAAACATTCCAGTAATGAGAGCTTCCCGAGTTTCCGTATCTCTGGGCGCATAACATGTGCGGAAAAGGGGCACTACGTTAAATTGAGTTCCGGGTAATAATTACGCGTCCAATACCGGCCCTTTATGATCAAGAACACAATCGCATACGATTGGTGTACCTAGGGAAGTATTAAAAACTATCCAAAGGAAACTCTATTAAAAACATCTTCTCGCTTTGATGAAAAGGTCTGTAACAGGAGGTATAATTAAAACTATGCTAGCAGAGAATACAATGAAAAGTTGGAATGGTACACTCATTGGAAAATAGAAATACACAATCTCTACTCCGAAAACAAAGTCGAACAAGGGTGTTCAAGTCTCGTAACATAGGGAGCAATGATAATAAGAATATTTTAGACATAGAAGTCACATAAAAATTAAATCATAAACATTTCTTTTTTCTGCGAGAGGGCCGCCAGATTTCTTAGCACGCCACTGAGTTAGCATTAGCACCGTTAGTAATCACATCTGCGTTGTATATATAATTGGATCTACATTTCTTATCTGTGTTTGATGATGGCTTTTTGATTCGAAACTAGGAGGTAAGAAGAATAAAAGAAGTCTCTTGGTGAGATTACATAAGCAAACGTACGCATGCTTGTCCGTAATCATAGTTAAATTAAAGGTTTGAGTTTTCGAGGTTACGCAGCAACGTAGGATAGCGCAATCCACAATTTTTCACTAATTGTTCACATTATTGTCGCGCAAGACGTGAAGGTACAATAAACTGCCGATTATCCGTGGGTGGATTAATCATAATCTGCATACATACATACATACATTCAAAAATATATATATATATATATATATATATATATATATATATATTCCTGAAATTAACTATCCTGATAAGTTATTTATGGAATTTAAGGGCTCGTGGACCTATTGATACGTAGAATGGAAAGGTAGAACACTTCTCTTTTATTTGTTTTCAACAAACGATTTTGAAACTTCCTATCATTTAGCCGATCATACAGGGATTCCATTATCCGGATGATATCACTTTCAACCTGCGCGGACAACCGTGAGTATGGCGTAACTCTGACGAGTTCCTTGCGACCCAGAGTGGAAATTTAGGAAGAGAAACAAAAGAAGGAGAGTTAAGAAAGTGGGGTAGAAAGTCTCGAGCGGAATACAAAGGAGGAATATAAATAAAGGCGAGGAAACTGCGAGGCAGATAACGAGTGGAGATAAAAAAGGGATAAGGTACGAGAGAAAGAAACGATCTCGTCTAGAAAAGAAACGAAGGAAGAAAGGAAGCAGGGAGACAAAAGGATAATGGGGATAATGAGGATAAGCAGGGCGAGAGAGAAATATAATGAGAAAAGGTTGGAACCCAGTTGCCTGAGGAGCAACTCGTCCAATTCGAGTTTTCAGTGCCTGTCAAGTACTCTCCGGCGTGGTCCAATTCGTTAAGAGAAAAAAATCCTTGAAAAGCGACGCCCGGGAAAAATATATCGACGGCGGAAAATAAATCGGTCATCGAAGTGGAGGCGGGGAAGGAAAGAAGATATGAACGGGTTGGCGATCCCATTCCCACGGAAAAAACAAACCATCTAGGCGGCAACAAGTAACTAGTTGATCCGTGGAAAACGTCAACCCACTTTGCTTAACTCACACGAGTATATAGAACGATATAGTATTCTTATAAGGAATCTGTGGTGAATGGAGGGAGCTTCTGCTGGACAGGTATTTTTAACGGAGAAACGGTGACTTCATTTGGTTTCACCCGATTTTGATGACCGCATGCCAGAGTTTAACGCCAAAATCAGTTCTTTCCTTTTATCTTCCAAACATGCAAACATCACATATGTACGAATGGACGAATGAATTCTCAATTCGTGGCATTATAAGCGATATGTTTGTTGACTTAAGATTTTTTTAAAATCTACAGTTGATTTAAATATTTCAGTATTTTTATTATTCCATACCACTGCTAAAAAAGCATATAAATAGAGTATAAATTATACGCAATTTCAAGAATACGAAACTCGGGTACATTATGAGGCAGATCAAGGCTATTTACAGCACATCGGTTAGTATAAATGACGTGCCCAAGATAATGATAGCCGTATCTGTAAGGTATATTGAATAAAAAGACTAGATGGAGATTGCTGGGAAGTAATGATATGATTATTGACCTTCGGTTACTAACAAGATGAACAGGCTTTTTAGGGAAAATGTTTAGATGAAATTGTCACGAATCTTTTCATTATGGAATGGAAAGAAATGGAAGTCGAAGTGGAATTACGAGTGCATAACAGAAGTAGAGGTGATTAAATATTAAAATGGACTCGTCATTCTAAACGAGAGGCTCCTAAATAAACTTTGATATGCTGGGAAAGAAGGAATTGACTGTTAAAGCATTCCTTATTTGGGAGTATTAAAACCACCAGGATGAGTTTATATTACCACATATATTTTAAGCCGTAAAGGGCTTAGCAAACTGAATCGCTTTCGCAAAATAAAAGTAGATACCTATCTCGATCTTGTTGCGAGGAAATTGAACGTGAATCAAGAAGTGAGACATAAACATAAAAATCCAAGCGTGAACGGAAATGCAAGGACAGAACGAAGTACTTCAGAATTAAATAATGATCAACAGAACGAAAGCTTTCCGATAACAATTAAAAAGTCAAGCGAGTGAGATGACGAGATGGGTCAAACAGTGAGCTACTGTTATCGGAGAGGGGAAAGGCGCTTCGGAGCCAAGACGATTTCCGCCCCAACATATTCGATGCTCTCGAACAAACCCATAACTTTAAAAATTACGACCCCTCAAGCGCCTTTTTATCTTTCAGCTCGCGTGACGACGTGGCCCTGAATTCGACTCAAGTTCGAAATATCTCGCCGAAAAAAAAACAAAAACGCTATGAATTCGAAAATGCGGTCGGACGTATTTTAATGCAAATTTCCACGTCCGAGACTTTCTGAACGCGTTTACTTCGACGGTCGAAGAGAGAAAAAGAAAAAATGACGAAATCTTCGCTTTGCGAGTAAAACGTGCAGAGACAGAGACACGGTTGTACAGCTAGTTCCAAAAAAACTTACCACCTAAGCCGCAACCCGCATAACATGCAGTAAATTTCCTCCGAGCGAGCCTTAAGAAGTGACAGAGAGAGAGAGAGGAAAAACATGGCGGAGATGGTCTGCTTGAGTCATAACTCCGCCTGCAGAGTTGAAATGGATTTATTTGCTTTATTAATATTGCAAAGATTTATTAGTATCCTGAGTTTGGTGGCATTGGCCTAGCGGAATAGTATTATAACAATACGGATGTCGTAATGCAAGAATTCAGTTATTATAAAAGGGTTATAACGAATCAGTATATATTCTAGCATTGCTTCTCGCACAGAGGGAAGCGTCGCACACGAGGTCCCGTTATTCCGAGGATACCGTGGCAAACCCCCTTCCCTTCCTTCCTGTCATAAAATTCGAGTCTGAGACGAAAGGCACGAGCAAGTCGAAGGAAATTTTCGCAAACCCTGCCTCTGAGCCGCTCTGAGCTTATGTTTAGCACTGAGATGGGAGAAAGAAAATTTCCGCGCTGTTTGAATCAGTGTCGGACCAAAAATATATAGACCTCGAATTTGACGCCTTCGCTTCCAAAACTCTGCGTTTATAATGGGTTATATTATATAATATAATAGTAAGTAATATTATACATCGTTCAAGAGAGCAGTTATTAGCCTTTAAAATTATATACGTAAGGAGTCCATATCGATCACCTGTTTTATCACAGCCTATGTGAATGCAATCTACACAAGTAAAGTAAGGCGAACTCATGGCCATATCTACGCTATTACTTTAAATACATTAAAAAATCTATAAGTAAATATGTAGTATGAAGTCTCGAGGCATTCTCTGTGTATTTTAGATAAATTTTGTTTCATTTGATAAGCATCGAAATTAAAACTCGATCGGTAAAAAATCAGTAAATTTTATCATCTATGCAGTTGGAATTTTTACTATACCGTCCAAATCAATTGAGAGAAAATGTGCTAGGATCGATTTTCCTAAATGAATAAAGATGACGGATACGAGACTACCATCTTTCACATTAATTTTGAATTCATTAATTAATTATTTTCGGTGTCATTGAAGTGTGAATCGAATAAACTTGATTCCTTCTGTGGATTCCTCTTGAAATGGTTGCAGTCACAAACCATTACGTTCTTAAACATTCTTCTCGCTATATTTATCACCTAAAAAGTTCTAAAATACACAAAAAGATAGTGCGAATGAGGTTTGGTCATAATGCTCATTGAATGCTACTGTTAGCTATGAATGTAAAATTTTCAATTAATTTTGAATGTATACAAAACTACCTACATTATTTATATTTCAATTGTTTATTATAACGTTTACAATTATTATAATGTAGAAAACGTTAAAAATACGCAAAATAATAGGGACTTGGTGAAATAGTTTTTCCCAGGGCCTTTATCTGTAATTCCAACCCTGTAATAACACATGGGGAAGCGCATATGAGGCTATGTTGAAATTTTGCTCCCCTCGGTTGATGGCTGGCCCTGCGTAACTCTCATATTTTTATGACAGAATTTTAATGATTGAGATGAATGGGTGGTGGTTTGGTATGGCTAGTCTATCTACATATATATCGCTTGGTGATATTGAAAATATTCCTTCGTATTTAAAATGTATTGGCTATGAGAAACTTTTTATCTCTCCACATTCCATGACAAATTTGAGAAGCAAGATACAGGAGTGATTGGAAGAAGTGAATAAAGCAATGAATTCACCAGGACTTCAAGAGGGAGACTGTTTTGATAGAGATAGGGAAGTGAGAAGCGACGGCAAGAGTAATACATACACTCACATTGATTTAACAACCTAAAGTGTAAGAGGTATGTTAATTCCAGATTTTTGAATGAATCACAATAGGTAATGGCAATTCTTGCGTTCCTCCTCGACCAACTGATTATTTTGAGTAGGAGCAATGACCTCTTTTAAAAGTATAACGCACTCACTCATCTCAATTTTCTCATCCAACATATATTTTTTCCGTTTATGACAGCCTCCAGAGAAACTACTCATTTATCCAATTTAAGTAATATCTTAGTCAAACATGGTTAACATTCAAATATGCAAGATATAACGCCCATGGCTTATCATACTTTCAGAAATTTCCTTCTGATGCATAAGTAATTCCCAGGATCTCCGAAATTGTATACAATAGCGATGTTCAATGTATCGTACCAATCTTTTAATTCTATAAGAAAGTTCGAGTAGTTTACTAAGCCAGAACCAAAACCATCTTCTTATCAGCAATTTATTTTGGAAAGAGAGTTCGGTTTTTTCAAACCGATAAAAATTGCTAACATTGTTATTACTATCTATGCAAGCCAATGGTTTATTCTAAATAACTTTAGAGATATAATTTATCGGTAATGGGCGTATAAACTTCAAGTTTCTGCGACGTTGAATATGCGGAGTGTCTACAATTCCGTATTTACGTTTCAATTCATATTTTAGTGACATTATAATAGAAACTTTAGTCGATCTAGTAAGATCATCTTCAACGCTCTATCAACTTTGTAACATAGATGTTGTAAGAGAAGTTAAACGATTTGGTTCTCGTAAGCGCAAGGAATAAATATTAGATGGCATTTCTCTAGTTCATTGTTCATTTCTCAAGTTATTTCAAACTACGAAATTTTGAGCTCAATATAGAGACAAAATGAAGCATAAAAAACAATATTTATAAATAAACAATCATTGACGAGGAGCTTGATTCATATAAATTGACGATAGGCAGCATTACTTACTTCTTCATTTTTGTTGTTGAATTAGTTATTTAGTATAAGCTAATACAGTTTATGCCATTCACTTTCAAAGCAGAATATAGAGATACTATAATTCTGATATGATACACCCAAACATTGTCAACTTTATGTTATCGTTCAGATTTTCCGAAGGTCCTATTTCCAACTGGAATGATCTTCCTTGCATTACTATTTTTAAAAATTCGAAACATCTTCGCAAAGTTCGTAGAGAATTATGATGTGCCTAGGATGAAGGATGTTACGAAGGTCCTTGGAGTGAATGTTGGAATAATGGATTACATGTGGAACCAAGAATATTTTAACAGCTAAGGTATGAATCATGAGAATTAGAGGAATATTCTCATGTAAGTCTGTTTAGAATCCGTTGGTTTCTATTTTTAACGTATTCTTCCATGACTCATATTACTCATCATTCATAATTATTGGCGGTGATTTTTCTTTTAATCATTATACATATTATGCACCATTCAAACAATTCGGGTTATATACTTTACTTGAGGCATTCAGAAACCGAAGCAGCGATCATTAATTTCACCTAGCGCATAGTTCTGAAAATCATTTCAGTATAACAATGGAAATCGTGGTGTGGGTGTTTTCACACCCCCTGACATACGTCATACGGCGGCGCGCGGGGTATTAATGAAAATGTAAATAAACCAGGTGTTAACGTGTATTTCTATACCTGCAATATGCAAGTATAGAAAACCTGGAATTTATATGCAATATGAAAATCAGTCTTAAGGTTCTGATTTTCCATACTAACTGTTGTTTCTTAACCATCTTAAACTGTATTCCTTGCAAGAAGTCCTGAAAGGTCGTCTACCTCAAAAATAGTGTTGAATATCTTCATTCCCTAAGGGAATACCCGCGGCGAAGATTACTAATCGTGGATCCACCATTTCCCACCTTACTTGTGATCGGTCGCCGCCACCATACCCTAACCTTAGATACCTGCTCAGCAGGGGTGCGGTCGGGAATCCTCATTAGCGCTTTCAAATTCGCTACCCCGTATACATACGACCATCCACAATATGCCGAAAAGGGGGTTTTTCTTCTCAGAGCGGAGTTCACCTTCACCCATCGGCCGTTTTATGGTTCCTTTGAGAAAATAGACAATACCTTTCGATGGACGAAACAAAAGAAAAAGAAACAACAAAGGAATGAATAGGGGATACTCCTAGGGCCAGGGTGGAGGGCCTCCCCTCTCTCTGAAAGACTTAGTAAAACCTCAGACGCGAATTTGTCAGAAACAGCCAAATCTCATCTCAATATCATAATGCTTCATCTGATACCGTCATCACGAATGCCTGGTGGAGGAACAGAATGACGTGTTGACACATATATTCTAAAATACCTAATGCTCCGTTATTTGTCGTATCAAGCAAATTATACTTCTCTGTATTGCAGAATAATTCAACAGCAAAGAAATAGAGTCAAAATTTGCACAACGGGGCAAGAAAGAGATTTAGCATCAGGTAAAAGTTGGGACAGCATAATTTTGCAAGGAACATGAACTTGATTTAATTAATGGGATATTTTTTCTGGGACTGGCAATGAACAATATTTTCGGAAAAGTGTTACGAGATGCTGGCGTTAATTTCGTCGTAAACAATTTCTTTTATTCCATACGCGAAAAAATTTTGTAGTTCTCAGTATTTAAATTAAGAGTGCTACTATTCTAATATCTATGTTATTTTCTTAAATACTAAACTAGCAAGTTGAATTTTAAACAATTGCCTTAGAAAATGATGATAGCACACCAATTGATATTTTACTTTCTATCAGTTGATTTGGTGGTATTTAAAATTTTTATAATATTCGATGTAATTATCTGATTTAGTTGATCGTAATTTACTTGGTTTACTTTATTGTAATACGTTTTGGGTCTAATTTTCAGAGCTCTTTACCAGGTCGACTTAAAATGATTCTTTCTCAGTGTATTCGCCCAGATAGTTTCTTTTCATCTTTGCTTTCCTTGGTAGGTTTCGCAGTTTTTTCATGCTCCCCTTCTCGATAGCATTTTTCTGCAACATAAATCAGTTGATTGTGTTCTTATTCATAATTATTCTTTATCTCCTTACAGAGTTTTCTTCATGTTTCTATTTGAGTCATAGTCGTGAATTTCCTCTATATAAATTTAAAAGTTCGTCCTGTAGGCGTCAAGAGCATTAAAAACGTAATAATATAATCCTTTTTAATCTTGCAATGACATATTTTTTATTTGATAATAGAAGCAGCTAAAGTAAGTTTAACCGATGCCTCCAGAAAAAGGTGAATTACGCAGAAATCTCTGGCCGAAATGAGGAAATCCGATTTTCATTCATTTTTTAATACTATGCTGCTGACATATTGAAAAGTAACACTAAATTTAAACTAGATTTCGTGCTAATAAAGACGGTACAAATACTTTCAACGCTTTTCAAAACGGTTTAAAAAGGCGCCGTCAGAATGATCCTCCTTCCAAGAGCCAATAGAATGCGTGGAAAACTCTAGACTCGCTCTCATAGAGCTTCACGTCTGTTATGCGGGTTGCGGCTTAGGTGGTAAGTTTTTTTTGGAACTAGCTGTACCTATAGTTTGGGAAGTTGGTAATGCCCGGATACTCCGAAGAATGAACGAAATAAAAATCGAAAATAGAACTTCAACAAAATCTTTTATCCCAAAAGGTACCTTCTATTCATTGCTTCAACTGATAAAAGATAACTTTCCCGATCACATATCGATGATTTTAGCAGAGACTGAGAGGAGTGATTAAAAGATTGTAAAGGTCTGATGGGATGAATACGCATTGTACCCGTAAAGGATCAACAGGAATCCTGAAAAATCTTGTATATATAATAAGGGATGAGATAACTATTGTCCTTTAATAAGGGACAATAGTTGAAATGTGTATATTGTATTGAATGTGTTAGTTTATGAGAAAAGATGAGAAAATAATGAGAAAATGTTTCGTAAGGAAAGTATCCATGTTGAAATGAGGAATTGGTGTAGTTAGAAGAGCTCCAAATTGCAATGGATAAAAATTTTGCGTACTTGTGAAATGCATTACCGTACTTAGTAATAAGAATTGTACATTGTATCATAGTACAGAATCGAATTGTGTCATCCCTGATAAATATTATTGTAACGCAGCCACCGGACTGAGTCCATTCGTAACATATGAAATAATAATTATAAACAGACTCCAAACCTATATTTTAATCTTCTGTAAACTAGATAGACCTAATTACACGCTGTCAGACTCAAGCGAACCCGGGTCTGTAGGCAACCCGGATAACCAAGAGAATTCCGAATAGTGTTTCACAGGCGAACTTGGCTCCATTTCCAAGGCCTCCAATGCTATCGGTCGATGATCACTAGGAAACCTTATTCATTCGGACTGAAACCCTATTAGTGGATTTTCCAACTCGTGGACTCCGACTCTGAATATACATAAATATAAATAACGCTTCTTTCAGGGCCGTGTTTGTTTTTCGCGGGGCTTAATACCCACTTTGCAGTTTTTTCACCTTTCTCTCGGGGAAGCACGAGGCGGCGATTCATAAACGTAACGCGCAAGAGCGTTGAATGAAACGAAAACAATAACACGAGCGCCAAAGGAAAGCGTTTTACGAGCAAAACTCTTTTTACGCCAAGTTTTTTCCGTTTCAATGTCGTCGGTGCATTACTTCTCGTCGTGTGCAGAAGGGACGTAAAAGTTAAGTCGTTTTTTGTTCTCGAAATTCTCCAAAGCACTCAGAACTTTAACGAGTGCGGCGGAAGAAAGGAGGATGTTTAACTCGTAAATGAGAAATGAGTTTGAAACTAAAGGATAGGCTTCTCTCAGCGCCAAGAGAGAAAGCTATGCGGATGTATATTATGTCCGTCTCAAGGATCCTAAAAGAAAGGAAAAGGGCTTTGAGAAACGCTATCGATGAACGGAAATATCCTATTCTTTCGCCATTCTCAGTGAATAGTCTACAAAGAGAGTTTAAGTGTATGGCCGGGTTATCAAACTATGTCTGTTTATAAAGACATCAGCCCGGGGGTTGGTTGGATCCTAAACCGATTCACTAGTGGCGGATGTAGGAACAACCTATCATGATGAGGCTGAATGTGGGGCGGCGGGAAATATAGGTTAGGAGCCATATATAGTTCTATTATATTATTGTTCTACTCTAGAGGGCTGTGTTGGCCAGAGGGGCTGTCATCTGATATCTTAGGGACCTTCATATTTCAAGAATAAATTTTGACCACTATCATGGTGCTCTTAATGAAGTGAAAGGGGTTTACTCTCTGTAATGTCTGGTATGCGTTCAGAAAACTGGAGTGTCTTAATAATAAGGAAATGAAGATAGAGCAAGCAGAATTATTAAGTGAAAGGAAATTTTCCATAGTAATGAAATAGTTTTTCACTTCACCTATGGCTTAGGGTGCAAGTAAAGAATTAAGTAAAGAGCAAAAAGAGAAATCATGATCATTTTGCCCAAAAGATCGTGTTGAGGTAACGACTCTCAGCTCTTTTATAGATAATGAAAAATTGCAGCAGCGAGAAAATGAGGGAAAAATTGAAATAATGTCCGGGAGATAAGTAAAGCCGGGGATGCGTACCCTAATAGAAGAATCTCCATCTCATGTTTCGCTCAAAGTGAATTAACGGTACAAAAGTTAACGCGATCCCATGCTCGCAAACTTGAGTCATACAAAAGGTCACGTTTTTTCCATCAGGCCCTTCCTTTCTCGGGGATACAAAACGAAAAAGAATCTCTCCACGAATTTATTCCCGTCCTACAAAGAGTGCCGTATTAAAAACGTGAGGGTCAAGACTATGCGAATGGACTAAGGCAAAGCAGCACGAAACGGTCCCCCGCAGAGCTCAAATTAAAACCCGACTTCATTAGAGAGAAACGTTCAAACATACAAATAAGGAGAGACCGGGAAGAGGTTATTCAGGCGTGGGAGGAGGAATTGCCTCTCTAGAAAGAGAAAGAAATGAGAGGATGGGACCGGGGAATTTTTAAAGGAACTTGATAGCTATGGGAGGAGAAAGAAAAGCCGTGTTCATTTAAGGAGAGAGTCCTCGGGAAGGAAGGACCACGGATAAAGAGAGAGAAGGTTAAAGAACCGCGCACTTAAGCAAGAGGGGGAAGCGTAATGATGATGTTGCGAGTGTTAAGAAGGAGGCCTACGGAGAGAACTTTTACGCCTTCTACAGCCCTTGAGAGCGAGGAAGATGCCAAAGAGGGAATGCAGATAAGAGACGCGGGATTCCAACGTTCCCGATAGCTGTCACTGCGAGACAGGCTTAAATGGCAACAAAAACCGCATCCTACAACCGCGAAAGGAGATGCGAATATCCAAACGGACGCGCGCTTCTCCAGACGTTCGGGGTTCGATTTCGATCTGAGGAATTGATAGGGAGCGTTGGCTATCTCCCATGGGAAGCGTTTAGGATTGATTGAAGACATGAGGTTAGAGCGCAGCGCATGTCGCGGAAATGAATGATCTCTGAAAGGGGAGGGATATCGACAGGAAAAGGAAGAATTAAACCGATCGAAGCGAACGCGAGTTCTCGGCAAAAAAATATGAAGGAAGAGAGTCTTAGCTCTATAACTCAGGCGATAGAAGATACGCCTGTATTTTTATGAGGAAATGTAGCGGAGAGTTGGATGATCTCTGAGTCAAACAAATTTTGCTCCAAGGAAAGTCGCTTCAGTTTCAATAGAAATAAGATGATATTCATTGAGCTTTTCCGCGATCAGTACGGCAAATTTAAAATTGACCTCGTACTTTATAAAAAGTTTGAACTTATACATATTTACGTCCGCGAGAAATGCTAATTAGCGAAGTTGCAGCCCAATAAAAGTTTGTTTTTGATAAATGGCTAAACTTGCGAATTTTCGAAATTTTGTTCTTGAAGAAAGAATGAGAAATAAAGTTCATTACAAAAATGGAATGTTTCAAAGTGAAACGAAGAACTAGAAAAAACTTGTCAATGCGGTAGATGAGGAAGGGAAGATAAGCCCACAAGTCATGCGAGATATAGTAGAAGGCAATGTATGATAACATGTATGGATGTGTTTGGAGCGAAGTACACAAGAAAAGGGATGTATCGGTGTATTACGAGCAAAAGAGGTTGTTAACTTGCTTGCCCAGAAAGGTAAAGCTATAAATGTTGCGCATGTATGCATTTACTTTTTATTCAAATCAGGACGGATCTTACAGAGATGGTCAACTTAGACCCAAGAGACAGATTATTGGATTTGCTAACCAAACATTTCTACGAGATTTTCTTAGCAAACAGTGTATGAATATTTCTTATCTTGAGGAAGTTAGAGCATAAATAAAATCATTATCTAGGTCATAGATATAAGACCGTTAACTACGCCAATAAAGAATTATTTTCGCCCTATTTCAAATGTCCCAAATTCACAGTATTATTTTAAAAATATATTTCAATATCTAAGAAACTCGTGACTGAAACCTCCATAAAGCTAAATTTAGATTAATTACGTTCTACTCTATTTCCTCGTTGAGAAAGATAATGGGGAACATTTCTTCATATATAAATCCATAGAACAGCATTTATATATCATTGACATCATATTGGCTCTGAAAACATATCCATAGCTCTGAAATTTTACGTTAAAAAATCCATGGCAAAAACTAGCATCTTCTCTGATGCCTCGATTAAAATGCTTGAGCAAACATGAGAGTGGACGAGTAAAACGTATCGAATAGCGAGACAGGAGGCTGGCTTCTCAGTGGGCAGCAATACAGAGCTGCAGTAACAAGCACAAACCCATCTATTAATATCCCGCATGAATTTCGCTCCATGAGTAGGATTCTTAAGAAGTCTATTCACTCGACAGGGACAGACCCTCTTCACGTCGCTCTCCAGTTATCCTCTTCCCATTCAAGACTCTTACACAATGGATACAATGATAAAGAAAATTGTGACGGCTATTGAAGTTGCATGCCATTCTTTCTCGGGTAATCGCCGCTCAAAATCTCCCGATGGATCGTATGTAGCTTCTTTAGAAAGCAGATCGCGTCAAAGCAACCAAACAAAACCAAACAGTTAGTGAGAGTCGGAGAAGAGCTGTCCGATATGTGGATCAGCAATCTGCAAGAAACGCCTACTTAGATATTAAATGCGTGGATAAAAGAAGGTGGCAAAAAGTTAGTACTCACCAATCATACAAGTCTTACTTTCCTAGTGTCAGTAAGAAATGATCTATAGCGAAGAACTTACTGTACTCACCTGAAAAGAGAAAATAAAATATGAGGTTAAACTCACTCGTGTTATACAAACATGACATTTAAAATAAGTCTTTCACTGTGGAATTATGAAATGACAATCAATGCCAATGGGAACGGAAGTGTAAACTTTGATTTATAATGGAGAAATTGAAGCTAGGGACTAAAGTTAGACATCCATTAATTTTAAAGGCTGAATATGAAAATATCCCAACGAAGTTATGTTTAAAATTCATATGAAGTAAATATGTATTTTTAAAAAATTACAGTGATTTATTTAGGAACATATGCATTAGGACATTCTTCAGTATATTTAAAACTACCGACTGATAAGTTGAAATGCAAAAAAATATTTTTGTTTTTAGATTTTTTAAAGCAAGACCTTATTTCAGATTATAAAGATATATGTAGCGAATCATTTTGTTTGTAACATTATAGTTATGACAATATAACAAACACAAAATAAGAAATACTTAATAACATTCCAATGTCAATTTTATATTTAAAAATCTTGTACCGGGACCTCTTGAACGGTATAATCTGATGGAATTAGGGATAAACGAACTGCCATCAGGTGAATCCAATGATAATATATACACTACATATACATATACAAACATACATACAAATAAACAGACATAAAATTAACGATAAACCTATCTTCTTCTTAGATAAGAGGAAAACCCATTCCAGCGGTTGTCGAGAGCTCCTCCACGAAAGAACACGGAAGATGGTATTATCTGAATCACAATCCAGCCACAAACCGCTCCACATCTCAACGACTTATTCCCTCCGATTTCTATTTCGACCTTTGCCAGATCCATTTCATTCGCTGCCCATCTCCGAGCTGTCGACCAACAGATTCCGTAATCAGACCCCTAAAACTACGAATTTATACCACGGAGACGCATAAATTCAGCCGCACTTCCCACCCACTTAAGCCGCGGCGAAGGAGTTACAGACGACCCTGGAGGCCAGAGCAACCGGAGACAAAGGAGGTCCCGCGATCAAGATGAAAAATATCCCTCCTGTGGCCGCTAATGCGAAAATCGAATTCGCCTCGAAAAAGTGAACGGAGGTGGATCGGAAGAATGGTCCAGCGCGTGGGCGAGCGTACGCGCGCCTCCAAGGAGAGAAAATCGTAGCATAACTCCGTCGCTTAATGAGATCCGTGGCGATCCCACCTGTTAGACGTGGGCGGCCTATTTACATCTGTCTATACATCACGGTGTCAGGCCTTGTGCGCGATGATTTGTTATGAATTGTCGCTCTAGGAAACCCAGAGCGCTCCCTTAAAAGGGGGCGGATGAGGATATATGAGGGACCAGAGGGGAAATGAGAATGTGCCATATTCCTTTCGTTTCCACGATGCCATTGTTTCCGTTCCGATTACATAAAGATGTGTTAATACAACGAGACGTAGTATATTGTTTTTGTATTTGAGAGCTCGTTGTTTATGAGAGCATGAGTCAATAGCAATAGCAACATAAGTGAAGAAAACTACACTTTACCGAAGCAGACTGACGAACACTTCGCAACAGGAAAATATCGAAATATGACTTTGTACATATTTAATCACAAAAGATTGATTTATGCGTATTAATGTGTCAAAGGAGGTACAAAATACATTTATTTTATTTCGAATGACCCAGTGTAAATGGAGCCAAACAGCCAGAGTATGAGTTGAATCCAAATTTAATTACTTTCAATCCGGAGTAACTGATACGATTAATTTCCTGCTTCCACAAAGAGAATTCATACGCATATCGTAACATTCCGTCTGCCGAATCACCGTAACAAAAATATTTAATTACACACCAAATAAACATGCTTAAATTAAGGAACGCCCATATATCCGAAACTAGGATAATCCGGAAATTCAATCCACCGTTGAAATACTGAATCAAGAAGATTGCTTAATAAGTCGAATAGAATCACATAAAACTTATGACTGTATATTCACATAAAACTTATGACTTGGGCAAAAGAAACATTTTTCATTGATTCAAAATTGATATTTGAGTATTAATAAAAATATTAGTTGCTACATCATCCTGCGGAGTTTATTTTTAAACTATGTTAACTATTCAATTATATAATGGGATTCTTATCACGTTTTTGAGGCAGTAAGCAGTATCTCCATCCAAGTTTTATTTGCCTCAAGAGAGATGCTTATGTCACATAAGCTTTGTAGGATTTTTCTGAGTACATATATAAATACTGCAGAGAAAACTACGAATTCACCTAATGACATTCATTTTTACTTAGTAATGTTTCCGTTTTTATCTTTTTCGTCCTTGTCCACTACTATTTCTTCCATCTTGCGTAATTTTTTCTTTTGATTTTGATATCTTATGCGAATCATTTTATATTGATTTATTACAATACATATGAGAGAAATACCTCCTGTATTCGTTCAATGTATTATTATTATCATCATTACTAAAATGGACCTGCATCCCTATATCTCCACCCGAGGCAGTTGTCTTATCTGTCAATCGACTGCATCCGTCCAACTCCTAACGATACAGAAGGTAAAGTATAGAAATCATCGTTTCACTATCTCCTCAGTTGCCCTCGTTATAACAGATGAATGATCGGAAGAAATCCGGATGTCGATACAAAAAAAAATTCCATTTCATTTCGTTTTAAATACCCGGGCGAGCGAAACAAATCGCTGCACATACATCATTACGTTCCGTAACGGCCCGTTTCATCTTCGGAATATTTTCGGAAGGGGAAAAAACCAATTATCATGCGGTTTTCAACGCTCTATTTCTATCCAACACTCCAACTTTCCCACATTCGCAATTCAAATGCTCGAATCCGCCGCTTTGAGAACGATTGAAAAAAGACCCTTCACATTTCTTCCTGCCTACGTGCGGCCCTATCTCTTTTCCGCCGACTTCTTTTCTTCCACAAATATATTTCAACGCAAAGTATCGGCTGAATCTCTGAGATAACGTTTTTCGGCAATCTTTTCCAGCCACGAAATCCTTGCTTGTATAGTATCAGAATGGTTCATTATATGTTATTTTTCGAATTTGTTCCGCTTCCATTCGAAATATTTTCAGGATGTAAAGCTGAGATAAGAACTTTCTATGGAATATAACTTAATCTCTTCTGTAGGTATAATTTAATCGAGGCATCTAACCCGTACCATCGCCTCGAGGTTATCAAATATCTTAATTTAGTTTCGGGTTACCGAAGGGACCCCATAATTCACTCTTGCTGCCTTCAAAAATGTCTACTCCTATGATATCTCTACGAAATCATACTCGTTATGACTTCAGGAAAAAGGAAGAATTCAAAGAATACTAAAGAATCATCTCTACTCACTCTGATTTACACTGCCGGAAAATCATAAATGTATACATGAATACTTTTGGGTTTCTACAATCAAGGATTACTAACAAACACGACTTCTTAAGTACATCTACACATTATATCATTCACGATTTGTTGGCGTGTTCAAGCGATGCATAGCATGTCCACGATTAGCACAACCACGAGGAAATGCCATTACATTAGAAATGGGACGGAATAAAGCGTGTTTCTGGAATGAAATACGGAAGAATTAAGAGGAGGAATAGATAAAGAGAGTGAGCAAGTCGGAAAGAAAATGTCTTCATTATTTGAATTAAAGTTTCACTTCGGTGACGGGAATGTAATTGCTAATTCCTTGAAAGCACTGTATCAAGAGATTAACACCGAACGATTCCAACAGAACTAGAATAAGTAATGAGGAGGCAGAATTGACCTTCGATGTGACTTTCTTGACAAGTGACACGTAGGAAAAGGAGCTGATCTTTCGATGCCACGGAAATATCAACGCCGGGTAAAAATAACAACTGCTAAGTGGAAATCTTTGGAGATGGAATACGAAGAGGGATAACGAATTCATTTTGGGAAAAATTGAATGTCACCATGAATAGGAATTAACAATGGCTTCCTGGTGAATAGCTTTACGAAGAGAAATTGAAAACGATGAGACGCGAGAATTGTTCCACTTATTAGTAGCTTACGATCCGATATTCGATGAATAATTTATAAAATCCGGGCCATAAGAATCGTCGATCAAAGCAAAATTTACTGAGATCGAAACAAAAATAATCAAGAAATACACGCTTAAGTGTAATCTGATTTGTTTCAGGTATAAAGGCGAAATTGAACGTAAAAATCACTCGAAGAAAAACATTTTCCCTTACTTCGAAATATAAATGCAATTTGAATTTTTATCTTCTCTACAGAGAATGCAATGCAAATTGAGAAGGACAGAGTGAAGTCTGAAGCAATGTTGAGGCAATAGATTGCAACTTCGTGGCTACTTTCAGAAAAAATATTCACCCATTTTTCCCTTCGTTAAAATATCAAGTTGGAACTTTTTACGAAGGGCCTTACGCTCGAAAAGAAAGGTTGGGATGATACCGTAATAAAATGGGCTGAGGTGACAATAAAGAATAATCAAACGTCATGTTACCTTCGGGTATTCGGGCGAGCAAGCTACAAAAATATTTACAAAGCCATACATACGACCAACTTAACACATTTTCTAGAAAAAACACTCGAAGAGATGTATCAGTAGCAGGTGGGGGGCTACATAAAAAATACAAAATTATTTAAATATCGGTTGAGGATGCTTCGCAATCTCCAAGGTGATAATGCTCTTTCTAAAAAAGGGTACCAATCCCCAGAAGGAAATTTATTTACCCGAAAGACAAAAAACTAGCTAGCCAACCAAATTATAAATTCCCAAGAGCTCTTATGGAGGTAAATGACGCTACCACCACCCAGTATGAAGGAAAAAAGAAAACAAACCTGACCTAAAGATTTTCGTTTCTGATTCTTGGAAAATTGTTTCGCAATATCACATCGATCATCACGGCAGAACGAAAATGAGATGTAATTATAGCCGATAGAGCAATTTACGGACATCGCTACCTTTCAGCAGCCGATATTAATTTCTGGAGATGGAGTAATTTTAAGAATAATGGGCTGAGAGGGATAATAATTTCGCTGATTTTCAGGTATAAAATTCCATCACGAATCCTTTGAAATTGCCGACGTCTCGGGGAGGTAAGTAGATTCAATTCATTGCAGTGTCTTTTACATTTTTTTAGAGGACACAGTTATCGTATTAATTATCGGCTATGATAGAGAAGTGGTTTGCGCTTCAACCTCAAAATCCAGGGTTTGAGTCCCGGCTAATTGAATTTTTTTGGTTGAGTGTGAGTCCAAATTTTCTGACAAGGGTTGGCAGCAGGTAGAGCATTCGGCCGAAAACCAAATTCACGATCATCGTCTCCAATCTTTCCAAATCATCATCCGACTCCAAAAGTGATAGGAATAAGAACGACAGTAGATATAATTATAATTGAATAGAAGCATAAAGTTTGATAAATCCCACACAGTTTCTAGCAACTTTAGGATATTTAGAGTAAATGAGGGTAACCACAGAAGATGTGATCAGCAAAGTATTCCTCAGAACATTTAATATGACATACCAAAGCGTACACGCAACACCTATTTTCGGGTACCAAAATCAAATAAACTATCCAACAGCTGAAGGCATGAAAATCCCAGCGATAAGGACTAATACCTGTTATCAGAGTAAACAAGTTGGTTGCAACAAATTATACCATTAACTTGAGGGAGCATTAAGGGGAGGACTATCAAGGGACGACGTAACCATTACACAGCACGGCATCTGCCGTTACATCTCCACGTTTTCATACCGGTTCGAAGGTAAAAAGTAAAAGAAGGAATAATAATTTAAGCGTACTGTAGATGTGGCGAGATACGAACCCCGTTCGTGCGACGAAGCGGAACGTAACCTCAGGTGAGACGGGTGTCTCCTTTTTTTTACGAAAAAAAATCCGTTGCTCCTGGCGCTGGAAAAAAAACACAAGATGGCCCTCTAAAAACGCCATCTTCGAAACAATTGCCCCATAAAAGGCGGGAAAAGGAGGAAATAATCGAGGATTAAAGGCAGTCGACAGGCGTTACCCAATCCATTAATCACGCGAATTTTACCACGCCTGCTCGGGCGGAGAAACACGACCCTAAACCACCTCCACGATCGATTTTCCAGAAGACTTTCGGATAAAAAAAGGAGCCATCATCTCCGATTCCTAAGCGGCAGGAGGAAGGGAAGATGATATTAAAAGGAAAGCTGGAGGACAAGGACGAATTTCCTCGTTGATGATTCAGATAGAAGTTATGACGGATACCCAACGATTAATTATCAGATTGCATTCAGTCGGGAATATGTTTAGGTAATTTCATTAATTCAGAGACGTTTATAAGTCATAAGGAGAAGCAAATTCTTTCTGTTAATTTAAGTAGCTTTTCATTTATAAGAGATCGGCGGTTAAGTGAGTTAGAATAACTCACAGAAAGTCAAAAATGATAACATACAAAAAATTAACAGTCGCTGATTGTGCTTGGAGAGAGAATTAGAGATATTACGCGACTACGATACTGAATTGTTAGTTTAGCAATATTTTAGGCGCCGATTTAATAATTATCAACACCATAAAAATGACAAAACTATAGATACGTTATCCCATCGAGGGAACATGATGAGGCGTAAGCCATGAGGTTATCGGAAAACCATTCATTTCTGAAGTCCTTCTTCTTTATGATACGCCGAAGTTTAGCAAAGATTAATGAAGCGCTAACGTATCGCGCTAAAATCTACAGCCAATAGCTGTATAGACTAAACGCGCTAACGCTTTAAATAAAAGTAAATTACTTTTTGGAACGCCCACTTGATTAGGTGTTAGCTGATAATAGCTCCATAACTGATTTTTAAACTAACGTATCGTAATATAAATTTAATATAAACATCAGATATTTAGCATAAGCGTTATAAGTCCAGCTCAAGGCTTCCAATTTTTATATCATTATTTTGTATTTTGAATTCTGATTACTGAGCTTAAATCTTTATTCGCTTAGGAGAAAAACTATTCATTATGATGCAAATGCAAGAATATCATCTGCTTAAATTCACAGGAACTAAGATAATAACACAAGTTGAGTACTTAAATATTTTCCTTTCGTTTTGTTTCATTCATATTCATATAATATTCGAAGTACTTTAATGGCCAGCTATCGTAGAATCTACTTTTAATCAAAATAATATGTAAATATTAAAATGTTCGTAACTTTCTGGGTAAAAATAATGAGTAATAAAGTTTTTTAGGATTTTTACCGCGATAATGATGAGAATCATCTCAAAATCCCGAAACAGCATGTAGTTTTCAAGTAAACAACGTCGCGGAAACCTAGGCAAAAAATGCGTAATAAATGCGTAGTTTTAAATCACGGCAAATTAAATTAGAAGAATTTAATGGAATATCATGTATTCCGGAGGAACATCTATCGATGAATTAATCTTCATCTAACGTTATAAAAAATAATTAAAATAGGAAGTGCGTCGGATAACACTAAGAACGCGTTCGTTCGAAGATTAGTCAAAGATTAGATCGATAGACTAATTTAAATTTGTTTTGGTAACGAAAACGAGTTAGATACAGTGAGAGGCTCTTCTGATACATCTCCGCTTTTTCTACCGCGCCATCGAGTCGAGGATCAACGGAGCGGAACAAATTCATCAACCATTTCAATTGACGACTAATTTTCGGACTGAAAAAGACGAGGATGGATGCAGTTGTGCTTTCCGACACGCCTGAGTTTCGTGTGAGGAAAACCGTAAAAAGAAGAGTTTACGGATAAGGATTCCGAGAAAATAAATTCCCGTCTGGATCTTCTTCGACACGGATGCGTCGACTTAAAAAGACATTCCTTTCCATCGGCTTTCTCGAATCATTTTCGATTCGGGATTCCGCCCTCGCACATCGCTCGCCACGCCTCTCATAAAACGTCCACTCGGCAGTTAAAAATAATGGAAGGAGACGAAAGAAGCGAGGAAGACGAAATGGATTCCCAGAAGAACCGTAATTACTGTCATATCTCTTTTCTGCTCCAACAAATTCTGCGCTGACTACCTCCGCCATGTCGCCGCGCCGACCAAAAACAAAAGGAAAGCAGTTCGCTTCGACGAGGACGGAACTCAATTAGGCAGTAATAAGGAGGAAGCTGTTTATCGAGGGGTTATTTTTCCGCCCGAATCGCCTAATCGCCAAGCAGAAAATAGAAGCTTTTTATGTCCCGTGTCTAAAGATGAAATGCATCCGGATTATTTTAGGAAAGATTCCGTGATGGAGGTACTAACTCGCGAATTATAGCGATGAAAGTATGAGCGAATTCCTTGGAGAAGAGAGATGAATAGCAGTGGAGGAAATATGGAGCGGAAAGGAATTTTTCAGGCTTTTAGCACATGATTGACAACGAATGCTACATGCAATTTCCGGGTGCTTTAATTACCTGGATTTCAAAAATATCTGAATGCATGTTACGAAATCATCGAGTTATTAACATCTCTGTCAAATAACAATAATTAGTGTCTTTCTGCGAGCGAGATTGACGTTAATGAATCTCTTACATCTAAAACTTCGAATGAAAAGAATTGGAAAGATACAGCGATAAAAAAAGAGCGAAGAAAAATACTTTACGGGTACGAAACTCTGAAAGAAAATTAGCACAACTGTAGGAAAACGCCCACAAGAAGATGGTATAAAATAATGGCGAAATCTACTTATACTTCAATAGCTTGATGCAATAATTAAGGTATAAGAAATCATTCGTTTCACAAAACTAGAAATTCATACATTAACTATCATAATTTATCTATTAATGTATTCATAAATTTACTAACACTATGTACCTTATATGACCATCATCATCCATCATTTCGAAGGAAAACTACTAGATCAATACAAGTGGGAAAGGGTGAAACAATGGAAAGAAGAATAAGAAGTAGAAGACAACGGGGATATACCAAGAATATATATTTGATAAAAATCTTCGCCCGAACCTGACGATAAAACTCGGTTTAGAATGGTGTCTGCTGAAATAAAGAGGATTGAATTGCTTATTTTTGTTAAAGCCGTGATTTTTACACAGATATCAATTCGAGTACTCAAATCTAGCACTTCACTACATCAAATAACAAGACTACGTTGGAGTCCCATTCGCTTGTGTGACTTTTGCTGCTTATTGATAAGCATCTCAATATTTTTAGATGAGTGGCTAACTTATGACGAATGCTTGCGGATTAAATACGCGGAAAGACACAATGATCCGGGCTCTCAATTCTCAGAAACAGCGACCTGGTAACAGCCTAACACCAAAGAAAACAGAACCGCAAAAAATCGCCGACCCGCTTCTCGAGAAGAAGAATCTCTCCTTTCCGAACCACAAAATACCTTTTCCGGACTAAAACAAAACCAGAATCTGATTATCCAACGTTTTCCCACAGCAATCTAATCACCAAAAACAAGCGAGGGCGGGCGGGAATTCCTCCCTTATTTTTTCCGATGGAACGGCGACGAACCGAGTAGGGTAAAAATAACATAAACAAGGCTGAAGTTGCGGGGTGTCTCCGAGGGAAAAAGGAGGAGAAACAAATGACCAAGATCCTCTTTTATTATTTTTTTATTTGAAGAGGCGACAGCCGTGCCACAATGGGAGGGAAGAGTCCTTCCTTTTCCTCCACTCCTAACACCTTCGGAGTCTCGGAAAGGGACGAGAACGCGATTTAAAACCCGATAAAGTGGGAGCTGTTCCACACTCACCCCTTCTTGTTTCGAGGCCAACCCGTCTTCCCCTTCGAATTCCCTTTTTTCCGAACCCCTTTCTCTTCTTCTCTTCCTTTTCACCTTCCATCACCTCTTCTCTCTTCACACGCCTGATGTTTCATTCAAACTATTCTCTCTACGCACTCCTTGCTGTTTTTCTTATCGCCTCCCTTCCATTCAAGCCTCTCTTTTCGACCTAATATTCCTCTTTTCCTTCCCTTTTCTACGCAACTCACCTCGGAGACTTTTGCCAATCTCTCTCCTTCTAAACTTTACGCGGCGGTGTGCCTATCAATTCATACCATTAAGGTTCTCCTATTCTGGAACGAATAAGTTGATTTTCGACAAATGTGTGAGAGTCTGTTTCTTCTAAGCCAGCGGTGACCAAATGTTTTACATAAACCCAAAGTACGTTGCTCTGAGGTCTGCAGACCGCAATTATGCATAACAATTTGAAAAACATGACGCCCTTAGTTCATGTTTCATTGGAACAAGAAGTAAAATAAGTGATGGAAAACCATTGAAGTTACCAAATAATCATGCTGAATCGAAGTTGTGCTATCTATACTCTAAAATTAACCACATTAGTTCTTATCCCTTTTTACGGATGCTAATTGAATATTTCTTAGAAAGATTCACAAATTAGATATTAAATTGCCATATTTAACATTACTGATTACTCCTATTCCAAGAAAGTTTCTACCTCTTCTCTGCCTTCGTAATATCAAAGAATGGCGCTTCTATATTTAAAAAATTTATACCTTTGAAGTGGCAGCCAAATTTATTTCTCAAAGATTTAATTTTTTTTTCAAATATTTCTCTCTCTACACTGATGGTCAACCACCTCAGATATAGTTTTACGCAAAACATATTCGAGCGTAATCAGATAATTGGAAGATGATAATACTGACGCAGTCCAGGTGGAAATGAACATACCATAGATAAACATCACGAATGTGAAATTTCCACAAAGGATAAAATGCATATAGCTGGAAGACTTAATTCTGAACATCTATGAACGCCCTCGGCTATCACAAAAAAATAGTTAACTTTGCTCACTCTATGCGTATTTCAAATTTTAATTAAAAGACATCGTGAATTCAGGCAAATCTTTTTACAGATCCACAGACATAACGAAAAAAATAAAAAAGATATTACAGGAATGACTGCGATGAAAAGAAGCTGGACCGGTTACAAACGTAATGAACGTTGGAGAAATGGTAATAGCAGTGATTAAGGAGGCTTTCGTTGAATTCCTATACTATAAGTAAACCCTTAATGAAACAGCATTGATACTGCCTAAGGGTAACACCAAAGATGAATACATCTTTCCTCTAAGTTTTCGTTTCCACTCTCTATTTAGAGTTGTGCCGAAAGGAACCGTGCTAACACTGTATGGTCATTACTATCAAATAATTCCTTCCTTCAAACATTTTATCATCTCTAATATACGGTAATATTTCTTTATGAGTTCCGTTTATGCAGTGGAGACGGTTTACAACGCTCAATCTCACCTATAAAGATGTTCAATTTTTCTTTTATAATGCCTTATCTTGTCTATCTATCCTCTCTCCCCTACATCGACTCCACCCCTCTCTTCCTCACTCTTTTTTTCTCGATTACACTTCTCTCTCTCTCCATGCGTCCTCTCTTTGTTCATTTAAAAGCCTTTTTCCTCTTTTTACATCCCACCTCACTTTATCTCACTCCGCATCTCCTTATTCGCTATCCTTATCTGACTCTCATTCCATCTCTCTACCTACCCCATTTATCAATTTCCTTCTTCTTTCCTTTACAAACCTCTTTCCATCCTTTCTTCCCACTGCCCTCGATTCCTTCTGTTTGCCTCCCGTTACCTCCTTTTCTGTCTGCCTCTCACACTCTCACTAACGCTCATCTATTCTCACCCAATTCATTTCCGTACAAACAAATGAATCGACCGCTCTCCGATAGGCGGTTTGGATGTAGATCTAGATGACCACGGGAATATTCCTCACTCTATTGAAGCAATCGACCAACTCCGCCGCATATCGTCATCATCAGGAAAAAATATACTAAGTGGACGTATATTTACACAAATTATCCAAATTAGAGCCAACCGGGAATTAGAAGGCTAGTGGGTTGAGATGAGGCTAGGCGAAAGAACGAGTGAAATCGTTTATTTACTTAAATTTTCTTATAATATCTAGTATATACCCTTACTTTTTCTTTCGGGTTCGACACGATTTTCCACGATAAAGTCCTTACATTATCCGTTCCCCTAAATATCCCAGTCTCTATTGACGTCACTCCATTTAACTTTATTAACTTGATTTATTTTTGGTAATAATCCTTTTTCGCTTCCTTTTGATTCGTCAGTTTTCTCTCTTTTGCTCCTCACGCTCATTCAAGTCCTTTGCTTTTTCCTTCAAAAACTAAACATCTTTGAAAACAGAAATTGATTTTGAAAACTTTTCAAGGAGTCGTTGAATAAACTGAAACTCGAATCCAGCAAACAAACAACGTCTAAACTCCAGGTGTTCCGGTCGAACTTTGTGGTACGCCATCTAGAATCAACCAAAACAAAATTTTGAATTTTCCCACAAATATTATTTTAACGACTGGTTTACATAATAACGCTCAATCTCATGTAAACCACAGGATGAAATTTATACATATATTTTCCTTATTGTTAAAACTAAATAGGTATGTATAGATTCCTTCATTTTCGACTGTAGTGTACCTGAGAATGATCGCAAAGATCGAAACCAGTCATTAAAATAAAAATTGAGAAAAATACGAAGTTTTATTCCAACGAGCACGAATGCGGCCAATTCCCTAATGCAAGTAATGCAAATTGACATCATGGTTCAACATACCACAGGGAAAAAGAGGTAGTTCTTGTTTTCTCCAAACACTTACTTCTCAGTAGATTTCCGCAGTTTATCTGCCCTTGTTCAATCTACATTTTTATCTCTTCCGCTTTTCCTCACCATGCTCATTTTATCGAACTGTTTCCTCTTCTCCTACATTATTCCTCTCTTTTACTCTGCGCTTCCTCCCCATTTCCTTTGTCATTCATCCTTCTCCATCCCATTCACATCCACCCCACTTTAATTTCAAACTCCATTCTCCTTATTCATTCCCACATAATCTAATCCATCTCGCCACACTCTCTTACATTCTACTTTCCTTATATCGCTGCTCTTCCATCTCCGTTATCCCCTATCTCCAAATCTCAAAACTCGACTTCATCTCTCTCCTTTCTGCTCTCTTTCACAGGAATCCTTTTTCTTTCTCCCACACCCTCTCGCTTCCTTCTCCCACTCACAGCGGCAATATCTCCCTGGGCGTCGGCCGTTCACTAAGAAGGATAGCGGGAGAGAAGATCTTTTCTCTCTCGCACACTCAGCTTCTCTCCTTAACAACACACCCACTCGGAAAATGGTCTCTTGGAGTCGCTTCGTGGCGATGCAAGCGCGAAGAGGCAAGCGTATATAAAGCGTCGTCGAAGATCCCGGCCGGGCGTCGCTCTTCAGCTGTTTCCCCATTCTTTTTTTTCGCATCTCCGAAATAGAGGGCCGGGGTGAAAGGCGTAGTAAAGGACCGTGGAATAAAAGAAGTGAGGGTTCAGACGTGGGAGAAGGAGATTCTTTTAACCCTTGCGACTCCGAATTTTGTGTCGGCGAGTAAAGAAAGTTCATTGTATTGCCTATATAATAATGGTTTTGATTGTACACTTAACCAGAAAGGTATCATAGTTAATTTTGTATACGCTATGGAGATGGTGACATATCGAGATGTAAGCTGAATTTAGAAGTTCAGGCCTAGCATATCATTCTATTACATGCTTACGACTTTATCATTTATAATTCACAGTTACAATCAACAGTACATCCTATTTAGCAAAAATGCTGGAAGTTTGCTGGAAATAATTTAATTTTAAACCTAAGCACAAATTTATTTCAGCACACTTTAGTTCAAACTTAAATGTAATTATTTTATTTTACAAGGATCAGTGCAACGAGGTCTACTTAGTTCGTACAGGAGTGTGGATTAAGACAATAATAAATGGAAGAAAAACTTCGACGTGACTAGGGCTCGAAGTAAGGACTTTTGGGTAGAGGATCTTACTCCTCTTTAAAATGGAAGTGAAGTTTAGTAAAATATTAAGCTCTCTTAAGAGAGCTCTTATTGAGATGAAAAAATGCCATCTGATCATTACTTGGTTGAGACATTTTCTAACAAATGTCAATAAAACAAAGCGGTCTCAACTGTAGAACAGTCAAAGAAAGCTATAAGAATCCAAAAACAATTTCATCGAGAAGAGAAAAGAGAAGATATTTATGTTTCGGAATGAAAATAGAGGTTGATACAGAATGGGACCAAAGGCGCTAAAAATAAACTAATAAAAAACAGGGATCGATTTTAATCGACCCCGACATCAAAATCGACCTCGATGGGTCCGAAGGCGTCGGAGGAAATGGGAGAATTGTATTCATTCCGAAATAAAGGAACGGAATGAATGGAAGCTCGTAAACACACGCTGATTGATGGAAGGATCCGAATCGTGTTTCTTAATGTCTTATCGGCTTCCTTTCCTTTTTACGTCGGAGACATCTATAGGCAAATTTCGGGACGGTTTTCTGAAGGCGGATGTCAATTGGGTGTCACTTCCTTTCGGGAACGGCCTGACTCTCGCCCGTTGAGCTCGTTAACGAAATAATCTCATCTACTTTAGGAGGAACTTCTCGATCGCTCCTGTCGCGACGCTTTTACCGCTTTCGTCCCTTCGTATGGGAATTCCGATGCGTATAAATGTCCATGCTCCCGGCGGGAGTGATCGCCGAAGACCCATATTTCGTGCCTTCGGACCGAGATTATAATCCTCATTACGGGATGGAGCCACGCCTGCTTAAGTAGGCGGACGGGGAAGAAGTCGGTCGTAAGTAATGCACTGGTGTACTCACATCGGATGGACGTAACTGACCGAAGTAGGAACATCTCCTCGAGGAGAGGCCGTAAAGGTGCCCGTCTAAATCTATAAAAGCTCTCCTCCTCGGTGTTTGTCTTGAGTGGTGATGCATTCTTCGATATAAATATAAGTAAATTAACTGCGCGGAATCGAATGTGAGGTGAGGCATCCTGAGAGATTTTAATGGCAGCAACTCTTTCCACCGTCAATCGTAAACTATCCCGAGGGATTCAAAAACAGACGCAATCATCAGCATTAAATGGGTCATCAAAAGATGAATCACTACCCCAGCAGCATTTATGACGGCCACTGGAAAACGTGCAATCCCGGATTGCATCAACCTCATATTTCTTGCAGGAAAATATATGGGATGATGCTATAAAAAGAAATCCTGAAAGAAAGACTCCATTGTTTGCCCAGAGCCAGGGCTCGGCATCTAGTGGCTCCAGAGCTACGTTTGGCTCCTTGACAACATAATTGCGGCTTTTCAGAAGCTAACATCGAGGTGCTTTTCATTTGAATCACAAGACCATCTATTCTTGGAAGAATAACAAGGCTCGCTTTTCTTAAAAGAAAAGGGAAAAATCGAGGTTTAATGCGGAAGAGCAGTTTTTAAATCATTTTTAAAACCGTTATGCATACCACACTATAAGCTTCCACTAAAACGCCCATTAAGGATGAGGGTATATGGACCATTTTTAGCCAAGAGAGAAGACAAAAGAATCCTAATGTTAAAGATCATATTTTCAGCTATTAGCGAGATAAAATAGTACTACATAAACATATTCGTTGGATCTTAAAATTCGACCATGAGCGACCTTAGGAGCTGCTTGCGATTTGGTTTGGGCCTATGGAGATGAAGTAAAAGCCCAATGGTTTTTCCCTGAGTAGCTTTAATTAAGGCCTTTTGCTCATTTTATATGAAAATCTTAGAAAGGAAACTCATTCAAAATAAATTTATCTAAAAAGGTAGATAGACTTTTATTTACATTGCTAAGCGCGAGGTACTGCAATTTTTCGAAAATCTCAACTTGGTTACAATTGAATACAGAGATGCATTAGGAGGGTGTGGTGTGCTTATAGGTATGAAAAACTGATTTACTGAAGTTATTACTGAAGGAAACTGAATAACTGAAGGTATAAGTCGTGAGAGAGCTTTACAATCCTCAGTCAATCACTGTATAAATTCAACCTTCGCGAAGTAAAAATTTATATGCATGAATTTGCAGAAAAGAAAACAAGCGTCAAATGAACTATTTAAATAGAAGAAATAGCATCTTCAACTAAAGGAAGGAATATGTAATGAAATAAACAGCTAATATAGAGCAAAACAGCGACCTTTGGATCTAATATGCTACACTAAGAGCTAAATAACGGCACATAAGTACGTGGCGAAGCAATGGAAATCACTTAAAGCACAACCGAATGATGGAAAGTCTGCTGCACATGAGGTCCGAGATGCAAGGTCAAATCAAATTATACATCTGAAAGGGAGGGATCTATGTTGTACGTTCCCCTCTAAATGACTTAGTTAAGATTGAAGTAGGAGGCGAAGATTTTCACAATCAACTTTAAGTAAATAAACGGCTAATAAATTAAGAACACGAATCCGTAAGGTCATCTACATCTGCCTCTGCCAAGTCTCCCTTGAAAGTCCTAAAACATGAGTCTCATACTTGGAAAGTTTGCCGACCCCAACATCTCCCGAGCGAGATTTGGGCCTCTTTGATTGTCGCTAAAGACCTCCCTCTGCTAACACCACGAGATATGACGTCATTTTACGTCCATTAAATTAATATCCCGGACACTGACTCCACAATTTATAATTAAGAAGGACATGCCTACATAAGCGTCACCCCCATTCTGTTCGGATGCCCCATTACACCCAGCTCCTATGAAAGGTCTCCGTATTCATCAATAAAGTGTGTGGTGTCGACATCTAGACAGAGGCGATGAACGCAAATGTGTCGGATGTCGCCATTGCGATAAGCCGGAGGTAAAGCCCGCATAACGTCTCAGCCCCGTTCCGCTAGGCAGCTGCGCGTAATCACGATTGCAATCACCGTGCATTACGACGGCAAGAAATTACGCCCTGATCGTTGGAGGAGAAAAAGGGAGCGTCACCCTATAAGAGTCGCGTAGGAAACTAAATCTCTCGAAGGTTAATGAGCGGAGTCCTCAACTTCATCACCCCTATGGAAGGGAAACCTATTGGAAGCAATGGATGCTGAAGGCTATTCGCTGAATGACCGAGGTTAATACTACACGATGATAATTCTTCGCTACCTATTTTTAACTTGATTTTACATCATACAATGTTCAATTTGAAATTGGCTACCACATGATAATGTCTTTGGTCAAAAGGTCAAACCCGCGGCCCTTTAATCGATGCTGAGCTTCCCTTACTTTAGAAAAATCAACCCTTTCCATGCTCGTTACATGAACGAATTTCCGTCTGCATTCTATGGCTTCAATGGGAAAAAAGAATTTTGCTTCAATACCACAAATAAATTAGAAATTTTTATTACTAAATCAGCAGCTGCTTTGGGTGCTTAGGCTCGTTCAATAAAGTTGTGTCGAAGAAAGTTATTCAGATGATTTAAAATCATTGTGATAATTATACCGAAGTACCGAACGAAGTGGATTCGTGTGTCCAATAATATAATTGATTCAATACTGAAACTAAATACCGAGATAATTCATAGAGAAGTACGAAGGCGAAGATTAAAAGTTTTAAAAATAATTTTCCTTCATTACAGCTTAGATATTTAAAAAATTTGTTTGAGATACAATGTATTTCCTAATTAACGAAAATTTCAACCAGGTGGGGGAGCTAATATCAGAGAATAAGACTACTGATTACGTTGATATGGGCTCAAACGTAGAACTTTACATAGGTCTATTTCTTACTAGATTAATGATGAAAATATCGGAATCTTTTAATCTCAAACGAAATTAGACGAGATATGCGTACTAATAATGCCTGTATACAAGCGATATGATCTGAGTAGAAAATATTCAATTCGTGACTCATTAAGCAGCTATTAGAATGTATATATCTTACAAAAAACTTCCACTGTAAAAGCGTCCAAGAAACTTCTATAGATAGAAGAAACTATCTTCCAACTAATCGCTTTATATAGCTCTAGCAATTGTTTGTCCCCGCTCCTTACTTGTAAGGGCATGAAGACAATCTACCGCAACATGTCTGTAACCAATCCTATATTATGCTTCCTACGCTCAGCCGGAGTGACCACTTCGTCTAATCTAATGGGTGTGGCCTTTTCATGCAGTCTCGAGGGTCATTGCGGCGTGCCCAGCAATTTTTAACACCGGCAAAGCCTTCCGCGAACCCCCGTAAAATCAAATATCGAGAGCGCGATTCTTGGTTCCTCCGTCCTTTCTCCAGATATAATAACACCTTTGAGGATCACGCGCGCATCGGCCTGTGCTTCTCTCCAAGAAATCGAAGCAAAAAAAAGATGCGGTTCGTCGATACGTGCGCCTTCCGGTAATCCGTGATACGCCGTCGGTGAGAAAGTCTTAAGAGAGCGGAACAAGTATCCCCTGAAGAAGTGATTATAAATAACGATTGGAGAAAGGGTTCTTCGTGAACCTTCTGAAGCGATGTCGAAAGCGTGCGGTTGCGAATAAATCAAAAACGACGCATGAGTGAATTTTTCAATCAAGAGGGTTACTTTATGAAACTCAATTTTGGAACATGATTACGGTGGGTGCAATCAATGATTAACTCAAACTAAGAGTGATTGTGAGAGGAAAAGAGTGCAGTGGACGCTGAAAAGTATTTTTATAAGATTGAAACTTGCTGTAGGCAAAGTTTTAATCAAATAGACACTAAATCTGCAACGTGGCAAAGAATTTCTTTCGCTGAGTTATGAAACTGACGAAAACGGTCCCTATGAGAATCGGCATCTTCACTTGAATTTTCAATCTACGAATCTTCAGCAAGAACGATATATCCATAAAGAAGTTGATAAAAGTTATATATCATCGAATATAATATCGAGGATACTATCTATCTACTATATATCTATCGAATTGAATAACGAGGTGAAGGAATATTCGTTTTGCAAGAATCGATGGCTGACCAATTTATTAGGAAACAACAAAAATGTTTAAACGAAAATGAATATTCAAAAGCTGTTCATAGATTCTTCGAATTCAATGCCAAAAATTTGCGCGAAAAATGTTTAATTACACGATATTTAATCGACTCTTTCGGATACCAGGAAGGAAAATTATATTAACTCACCGGAATAATTTTCAAAGAAAAATGACATTCATGAGTAAAATATTTCTGAAAAAATTGTGAAAACTTCTAAATCTTTCCTTTCTTCCTCAAAATAGAGATAACTTATCTGCGATTTTGATCCCAGTAACTATGAAAAAAAACATCAAGGGCAGCAGAAATATTATGTGACTGGAAAGTGGATGAGAAGACCCCGATACCCACGAATAACCTACGAGCAAGAAGACTTTGTGTGTCAGTGTAACTTTGCACGAAGTTTGATGGCATGAGGAAGACCAGTTTTCAAACACATACGAGAGCACGTACTGCTTGCGGATAGCATGAGACTACTTTTCCATTTTTGTGGGGAAGTAGGCTAAAAAATTATTCCGCAGACTTTTCATATCATCTCGGGGGAAGAAAATCTACTCCTTCTCAGGTACTTCCTTGAATACGGAAATCTTCTCCCTCGTAAATGGGGAAGTCCTTGCGTGTTCCACGAGAGTAAATTTCTCCTCGGTATCCAGCCGGTACGCGGTGAGCTGAAATTAATAAAGCCTGGCCAAAAGGGAAAGAGCCGTTTCTTAGAATGGGAGTCTACATTTCGCACGACTACTCACAAAGGACAAGTATTGTGTTTCTTAGGTTGTTATTGTCGTGGAGTCGGACTTAGATAAAAGTAAAGTTTTATTAGAAAAATAGAAAAAGTTAGTTTAACGAAATACGATGTCTTCCATTATAAACAGAAATGGATGAGCTGAATGCGATGCAGAGGATAGTTGATAAGGCAAAATAGAGTTATAATATTACTCTCCTATCTTCCGATATGCCTTAGTTTCCGTGACCTAACCAAAGATTTTGCACGGTGTATTTTGCATGTGTAAGAAAATGACAGGCCCATTTTCAGCTATATTATGAGCCAAAAAAAGGAAAACGGCTTGTGAACAAACTATGAAAGATATCTACGGCGTATTAAGGGAATGTGAAATTCTGTCTTAAAATTCATCTACATGTGGAAAGCTGGATGGAACCTCACCCCAAATAAACCAGCAAAAGCCTTGGAGAGGGAATGAGGCGTAATACGCAAGGTGAGGAATGAAGCTGTTTATTACGAATAGAATATATAAAAATACGATCGGGACCCCGCAGCGTCCTCGGGGGAGGAGCAAGGAACATTTCCCCGCAACTTTCCGTAAAAAACTCCATCGATAAGAAGATGGAAAAGGGAAATTGTTCTTTGTAATGACGGAGGACAGCCTCGGTTTGCGACGGGCGCCGTCTAATTAAGGACGCGATGCGACTGAAATTGCGGATTGGACGTTTAGGAACGGTGGCGAAAAACGCACTTTTTTAGCCACGTCCATCTGTCGGTAGCCGCGAGAACAACGAGCACGTATAATTATAATGAAGAGGTGGCGATGAAAAGGAGAGGACGCAGCTGGCGATGACTCGGTAATAGCCACATTCCGGTCCATCCGCAGAAGGTGTGGCTGTTTTTTTTCCTTTCTCTAGTGCCCGGAAGGGGGAAAGGGGTGTGGGATTGAAATCGCCCAAATCCCATCTCCATCGTTATATATTTCTTTTTAGCCGATCCAGACCCGGAAATTAGATAATCCTTCTCCCTTAGGGGAGAGAATAGACGGAAAAAGAACGCGATGGATAAAACATGCCTGATCACGCTCTTTCTTGTAAACGGGTTTCGCTTATAAAGGACTCAATACTGCCGCCTTTAGTCTCTCCGCCTTGAAGACGACGTCTCCGAGAGATCGCGATGAAACTCGGAAAATATGTAAACACTTGAGAATTTCATCTCGAACTTCGCTAGACAGGGCCACTTGAGAAATGGAGCTTCTGGATGAATTTTCTCGGTTAATAATATCACAGTACGCAAAATGTCCATTAATTCTTGCACAGAAAGAAGAGCAAGTCATCAGTCCACTTGACTTGACGAACGTTTTTCGTAAGAACGTTCCAACTGGTCAACGAACAGTATGATGTTTTCAAGTGATTAACAAGAGATATTAATGGAAAAGGGTCCAAAATGTTCACAATGAAGTTAATATTAGCTTCAATAATTCGCGAAATTTGTAGATAATTAGAAAATATGAGAGCAAATGTTCTAATAAGATTCACACTTAATTTCACAGAGGTAGCCTTAACTTAAGAATGGCTCCGAAGCTAGAAATTCATTGAAAGTAGCTCTTTTATAAATTTAAGCGAGATTTCAATTTGAAATAAATTTGTCGTTTTCACTCGATTTCATTGGCTAAGTAGCTAAGATGAGTACTCATGCTATTTCGTCCATTGCATAAATTCGCGATTGATACCAAAAAAGGATATTAAATAAAAATAAATAATCTGGCAAAAATAAAACTAATCTAAAAACGCGTGCGTATTACCTACGATAAACAAAGCAATAAACAATCATATCATGAACGAAGACTACCATAGCTACAAGCCCGAATTTCTTAATCACTTTAGTTAACTCGTTTATCTCTTTAAAGAACACTTAAATTGACGACGTGGAAAATTGAAAAATGCAATACTTCACAAAATACAATTTTAGAAGCAGCTTCTCAGCCAGCGATGACGATTTAGCGCAAGCTTCTGAACCAGGATTTGGAAACTGACCAATTTGCACCATTCTGGAAATGATGATTTCTGTGGGTCGGCCCCTTATTAAATCCAAAAGTGACATTCGGGAGGGAACTTCTCCTTGGAGAGATGTATTAGACATTGGCTAACGGGCATAAATCACACATATTTTTTCGCTTTCTGCTCACGAGAGGCGGGTAATTGGAGATGCGGAAAAGAGGAAAAACCCTCGTTTTAGCCATCACTCGTCCGGGGCGGGACTCCAACCCGCGACCTACCGCTCTGGCGGCAGACAAACTACCCACACGACCATGTAGGCCGGCGCCTTCTAAAGCAACTTGTCCATATATGAAAAGCCCAAGGGTAGGGAGCTTTCATCCCCCTTCCTTCCAACCCGCCTTATGAAAGAGCATAGCCCCTCCATACGGCACGGAGTACTTTAATCCATCATTTCCCGCAGCTTTCGATTTTTTCTATCCTGGCAACTTCCACTTCTTTCCTTTCGATCGATCCACTTTCCTGAAGCGAGCGCTCCATGTTGTTTTCCGCCCTGACTCGCCACATTTCTACTTAAATGGGACGTTTGACTAAATGTCTCTCATCCTTAACGTCCTTCCCTATACCCTCTCTTCCCGTCTAATCCCTCACCATAAAGGTGAACGCTTTAAATAAATTGCTGATAATCGCCGAGGAATTAATACGAATGAGAATATAAATCGGTCGGCGGTGAGTGGTTGATTTAAAAAAAGAGGACAGTCGGAGTAATAATTCGCGAGACGTCCGCAAATCGGCCTTGATACCTTTAAATCGGATTCCATAAACGCGCATTCATGCATATATATTCCTAGATGTGAATCAATTATGCAAATTTCAATCGCCTCGTTAATATTGTCGCAAAGGGACATGCATCACTTGTGCTGTGTCTACGTGCTTTTTGATATCAATTAAGAGTGCGATACGCGGTGTTTCTCACTCGTGTCGAGTACTGCATATCAGAGGCAGATATTATTCCAATTAGAGATAAATAATAAAGTCAGTTAGCACTCTCCGTGGATAATTTCCATTGGCAACAGGTAGTGGCTTCATTATTCATTGCGACGTCCTTCACGATCTCTTGCTTGAATATTTCACTACCTCTCAGTATCTTGTTTTTACGAGGCTATTAACTCATCGCACAAAGACTTTCCCTGAAAGCATATGTACTCTTTGAAGTTAAAAAGCCTTGTAGTTACTGTTTGTTCAACATTTGCGCGCGCTTTTCCATTCTTTCGCATTCCTTTTGGTGTTATGATATGGAATGCACAGTGTGGTAAACACGTAAATATTCCACCACCACTTTTCAGCCCATCAGGAATTAAATTATAGCATGTTGATCTACTGGCATAGAATCACAAGGAATATTTAAGAAAATCATCTATCCTATGAGATGAATGCACGACGAGATTTTAATCTGCAATCTGTATTATTGAAGGTGGAAACAATGAATTTTATCTCCGGTATTTTGTTCTCAGTGCGCTTTGCGCTATTTCATTATGACTTCTTCAGAGTGAGACCACCGAGTACAATTCACAATCATTATCGGCGCCCTTTCGAGGGCTTAGGAAATCATTAGTAATTTACGAAATCCAATTATTGGGCTCTCCAGAGAATTAAGAGAAAATCAACGATTTCTCAGAATTTGACGTGGACTAATTCCCCGATTTGATGTCAAATTTGCATAAACACCTATCGATTTTTTCATTTGTATTATTTATACAATTTTTCATAGCTCATATTGAACTTGGCCTCATTAGTATTTTCGGGCGATTTTATTTTATTCATTGTAATGCAAGTGATAGCGTCTTTTATCATGTTTTATTACACCGAATTCATTCAAAATACATCTCCAAAATTTAAATAGAGCTCATTTCACACTTTTCATACTCTCAAAATATATGAAGTAAGTAGATGATATTTTAAGGCACATGGATATAATACATAATGAGGGATTTGGGAAAGACAAAGATGGGAAGGAGGTGGGAGACTAGAATTTGCAACCAGAATAACTGAAATAATATTATCGTTTAATTAACCTAAACTACGATACACTCCGATACTTAGATATGTAAGCAGTGTCAGGGAAAGACTGAAAAATGTTTCAACGTTTGTACAGCAATGTTGGTGCTTCGACGCCACTCGACTCGACTGAAGTGCATCCCAACGACACGAAATACGGAAAGGAATGAATGACTCGTCCCGCAATCAGCTCCATCCGAATGAAGTATTTCTGCTGCTTTTAAATTCATGCTTCCTCTCCATTCGTCCTCCCCTATCCTTCATCTTAATAGGCTCCTCTGTCATCAATGCGAAGTCTGCCTCGGGCGATCCGAAAAATATGCTAATGGTTGACGAGGTGAAGAAAGAGCAGGAGAGTTTTTTTTATCTCTTGCTCGTTTCCTGAAAGAGAGAGAGGGAGGGAGAGAAAAAGGAAGCGAGCGAGACCCAGTCCTGACCCCTTTGATTCCGTGGGTGCCCGAGGGGGCTGAGGCGATCTTTTCGGGGCGGGATTCAACAGCTTTTTTTGGAGTTTCACCAAAAAATTCCCCACGAACCAGTAACAAGTCCGGAGGAGATCCTTTCTCCTTGGGAAGCAATTCCCCGCGGATTCCACACCCTTTGTCTCTCCCCAAACTCCTGCAATCTCCTTCATTCGCAGCAGACGTTCGAGAAACTACCGTGTCGCTTCGTCCGACAAACTCGTCTTGACAATGTCCACCACAAGTCCCCGCTTTGGCAAGCGGCCATAGGAACGGCGGTCCTTCCGTAATCCTAACTCTGAACGTTCTAAACTCGCACCGTACCGCGATATTTTCCAATTACGAGGGACCACGGGGTTCATAAGAGAGGAGGAAGGATGTACGAATGACGCCGGGTCCACTGTCCACTGCCCTCCTGAATTATGTCCTTCCCGCAGACTTGGCCGACGTATGAAATGGGCCCCGTGACCCGGATTCCCTCACCGCTGACAAAAGCGCATTGTGTTAGAAGTTGAAAAGCATCCTCCCAAAAGAAATCCCGCTCGGAAGATTAAAAAATCTACATTCGTGAGGGTGGAGATTAAGAAACTGATCTTTCCTTTCTTTGAAGAATGCTTTTGGCGCGGGACGAGAGTCCAAAAACTAGCGGATGGGCTCTAAGAATTCTTCGGGACCACGCCCGGCTTTAAGGAATGGAGTGTTTGTTTACAAACAATGGGGAAAACACGCGAGAGAATTATAAGTTTTAGCGCTCCGAGGTTGCATCAATCGTGTTTAACGCGAGGTACGATTTCCATCTCGGATGTTGATTCTGGAGAAGGGATTTTATGAGTAGGAGTGTCGCGGGGACACGCGTTGTCGACTATCTGCGTCACGGAGAGAAATATTTTAGGTGAGATTCTACGATTGCATCGGAGCTCGATTTCGCAAGAGGGAAATACTCCGTAAATTTTCCAAACCTGATCTCCGCATCCGCTCGTAAGGAGAAAAAGCCATGAGATCTTTTGATAGAAGAATTCGATCGGGATGTGTATTTCGCACGAATGACTTCATCTGTAAACTTGAGATGTAGTTCCCATAGAACGGCCCGAGGTCCAGATCAGATCGATGAAGATATTTGTGGCGTAAATCGTAAGAGATCTTTTGAAAATCAATGTTTCCATATTTCCAGTAAGGCACCTAATAAACTATACTATTATCCATCATTCTTAATTCAAAGGTATAATTTATAGATCGATTAGGGACCGTTTACAATTATTTAAAATATTAATTTGTTGATAGATTAGGGACTATGAAGTCGAAAATAAAAGAAATTCCTAAAAAATAAGTTAGATTCTAGAATTAAACAAATTGTGAATTGCCGACGACAGGATATGCTATCCGCCCCGCCTAGTAAGAATTTCTAACCTCATTGGGTTAGAAAGTCTACTTCAATTGCTGTACTAATTAAATTGATTTCACCTCTAGTGGAAAATAATCTTGGCAGCCAATTAATAAAGAATTATGATATTTGAAACCTTAAGCGGAAAAGTAGTACCATATAGGTAGAATTTTTTTAAATACTGGCAGTGTAGCCGACTTCCATCTCTTCTAAACGAGTATCACCTGCAGCTGCCACATTTTTGCAACTTTAGAAAGAGCAGCAGCATAACATTTTCTAATTTTTATGAAAATTGCAATTTTATTGTTAATTGGCCATGATTACTCCCACTCTTCTGGTAGAATAAAATGATAATATTAATCATAATATTAGTTGACAATTTAAAAGATATGATATGATACGTGGTTAACCAGACATTTCGGAAATTATCCAATACCCAGGCACCAAAGAATCGAGTATTCCAAAAGCGCTACTGAGTATACTTGAGAAAGTGGCAAACGTGACGCCATCTTTTTATGTGATTGCATATTTCTGGCGCGTCCGCGTTTAGTTTGAAAGACCTATCTTAATATTGGAGAAAGGCACTCGTGTACGATTATTGACACCTACCCAAGATACGCTCGATTGACGCATTTACAAGCGTTGGAAATAACAAGTTTTCCTTGTCAAAGAGAATGTAGAAACAAAACAAGGGCGCGCCGCGAACGGGGATTGGAAGCTGGAAAGAGTCAAATGGGATATATCCTCCCGAACGGGTGGGGAAAAAAACATCTTCGCGGTCTCACGGACGAAAAAATGTCTTCAAGGCTGACAAGCACGGATACAAGTCGGTACATCAAGAAATGGTGAAAAAGGAGAGAAGACACAAGCCGCACCCTTACGTCCAGCGTCATAATCGCTCATTTCACGAGTTAAACCATAAAAGAAAAACGCCTTCTGGGGTTTCGCCCATTAAGAGAAGACTGACGCCACATTTCCATTATTTTCGTCAAAAAGTGACCAAACCCCTTTAATTTTCTATTCTCTTTTTCTATTTTCCATCTCTTTTCCTCGTCACCTTTCGCTCCTCCTCTTTGGCAAACTTTTTCAAAACTCTTCGTGGGGAAAAATCCATACAAATCGGGCGTGTTTGAAAAAAAGCGCGGTAAGTGGCGCTCGTTTTTTTTTCTTCCCTAACATGGGGCATAACTCAAAAGTTAAACATCACTCAGCGTCTCTCGTTTAACGATTCTTTACGGCCCCTCTTTTCCTGAGAAAAAAGAGGAATAGAAAACATCCGCTTCCGTGATAAATTTCTTACGATTAATGTTCGAATCAACAAACTACCGGAGTCACTCCCATTTCGTTTGAATGTGAACTATGAGTGAGAATTCGTGTACGAATAAAGCGAGATGAACTGCGAACAACGAGTCAAGGAGTTACTGATTAGTTTCTTCATAAGGGAAGCAGGTTCAAATTTTTTCAACTAGACTCATCTTATAAAAGATTATTCACCTGTTAGACGCTCTCGCAAATTTCATATCATCCTCGACTACGATGAAATAGCTCCTGTATATACGGACATAAAAATATCTAAAATAAGGCAATCTACTTATACTTCTTCGGCGGTAAGAAGTATGCGAAAGTTTGACTCACACTGAAAATGTTTCATCTTCGAGATTATATAGCAGGTCCCAAATTCAAATTACTGGATCCATAAAATATTTTGAGTTGTTTAAGCAACTGCTGCCGAAGCTTTAATTATTCCCTCAAAGTTTTAATTTATTCGCTTCGTGTATCCCGAGAATTTGTAAATTAATTATTATTATTCTAAACGATAACTTAACAACAACGATCACAATGTTTTTATATAATTTGCAAGTCAGAGGAGGGGGGCACCAAATATATTTCTTCCTAAACTTTCTCCGAGAAAACCTTACAGACGTACTTCTGCAGCCCTTCTGACCAAAGCATTAGAAACAATGCATTGATATAGATTTTACATCCATAATAACTTCCATAAACGATACATTTGCTCATCAAAGGAAAACTGACATATACACACCCATACACATTATTTCTCAGGCACTCTGCGGCATGTTTATGTGAAAATATAAAAAAATTACTATTTTAAGATCCTCAAAACTATTCGTAATATCAAGCATTCAAGGTTCAGCTTTCAATAAACTTCAATCGAAGGCAATATTTCTTTTGGAGGATATAAATTTAGAACTAACAAACACCCCAAACCAAGTCCGTTTCATGTTGACTCCTACTTCGTATCTTCTTCAACTTTGGCATATTTGCGGAAAAACAGCAAACAGAATACCAGCGACCGCATGCTAACGAAACGAATTCTGATATTCCCATGACCGTTGATTTTGAATCGAAATTTCTCTTAACCATAAATTATCTCGATTAATCAGTAAATCACGATCAAAGTCCGACAATTAGACACTTTGAAAGAACGTTGAGCAAAACAACTTCCGGGTTCGATATTGGCATAGATGAGGTTTCTCACATTCCTGAAACGACGTTTCCCTTAACCAACATCTACAGAAAGGTTGACACACGAAGAAGAACCTGCTAAGAAGTGAAATGCTTCTTCGCTTTCCGATTGCTTCAGCTCGAAAAAGGTCGAGTCCGAGTCTTTCCTAATGTCACTGGTTGTGCTTAAAAGGATGCTAAGTATCTCATTGGAAACAATTCGATCTCAGTCGTTTCACCTGCAGAAGTGAAAGGCTGTGAATGCACGAAATGATTTACAGGTGTTTTTGGGCACCGTGGATATTTTCTAGCGAGTGATTTTGTTCTTAGGTCAACGCATTCCTCATTTTCACCAAAACAAATAATTCCCCCACTTTTTGTTATCTTTTCTTCATTTTCATTTTACGAAGATTGAAACCATACATTAAGTTTGTTGCGCTCCTTTCCCAAAATGAGCTTGAATGCTAATTGGGGTTTTAATACCATTCAGATCTTTAACTCACTACAAGTGGATTGTTATCGATTACAAGAAAAGAATTTGTAGAAATTATAAATACGTATAATGTAAATAAAAATATTGTAGAAATTAGAAATATAATGTAAAATAAAAAAATGGAGAAAAATAGAATTGTAATTCCAATCAATTCAAATCAAAAATTGCAATATCCAATCCAAATTTCAAACAAAAAATTTCAGGAAGAACCAAATATTATGAAAAAGAAACGAAGCCTCTTCCGTATGAGTGTACCTTCATTATTAGTTGCGAGGTATTATCCAAATCCGTCGGTACGCCATTTAACATTGCATAAAATTTCGTAAGAGCCTATTTAGTTTCGGAAATACTCGCGAGAACCTGGATACATTCGTGAAATTCATAATGTAACATACCTCTGAATACTTTCACCATTGTCTGATAGCCTCCTCATTAATTTTCTATTTTTTTCCTGTAAATGCCACCACTGGTTCTTAAGAGGGTGCTAAATCTTTCTTCGGAAACAATTCAGACTCACTCGTTTCGTCGGCAGAAAGGAAAGCCATCCTTCCGAAACTGCACGAAAAGATCTTCAAAATACCAAGAGATAAGTATTTTTCGGCGTGGGAATGAAATCGGCGTTATTTTTCGCACGAGAGTTAAGGATCACGAAGATGAGGCGATTCGGTTTCGGAGACACTCCTCCTCGAGATTTCACTTTCGCTCAGAGGAAAGGGATAACTTCGTAACGACTCCTCTACGAGAAAAGGTGATTTTTAAGGAGAAAAATGGCTTATCTAACGGAGCGTGCGACGTGGAGAAAAGATCTCATTGAAAAGATTGAAATGTTTCGAGATTCACGACAAGAATCGCAAAGTCACCATGGGCTTCTCTATCGTATAATGATGCTTGAGAAGATCGTAAAATAGAGGCAATTGATTTGTTGTGGTTGGAGAATTCATTCTTAAGGTTTCCGATACTACCTGTTCTTTTCATAAGAGAAAGATGTCCATTTTCCTACTACTGTATACTGATGAATAGAATATAATTCTTTTGTACAAGACGTAAGGAAAATGTATTTTTAATCTGCTTTGGTCCCAATCTTATATTGTGGTGCTACGAAAGGTAGAGATAGGTATGATGCTGATCAAAAATATTCATTTTGACCACTTATTTTAAATTCTGTGAAGTGTTTTAATCATAAGGTCGTACAGCTTCACGTACGAAGAATTATCTGTTTACAGCATTCTGACTCAGAGAGAAAACTAAGGGCAAATTAACTCGAACCTCACCTCGCCTAGTCGCGTCATTCTCTCTTCAAAGCGTAGTTAAGGGTGGAGAAGCTAAGGATCGACCTAGCCTTGGGGCTGATGACTGCACTGACAGCAGACAGATGTCTACCAGAAGAATTTTTACTTTTATGAGTAACGGTCACCATTGACTTGGAGTCAAACAAAGAAACATTGAAAATGTGCACCAGGAAAAGTTTTTAAATTTTAACCTAGAAAACGCTTATCAGTTTTCTATTTTTATCACCTTAAGTTCCGTTCTTTAAAGTAATTTTCCAAAATACATTAACAATGGTGGATGAACGATGATGAAGCTCGCTTTCGCCCACTAAAATCTTAGGGATTATAAAACCTGATAAAGTTTAACAGCCATAAAAAAGATTCTACTGATAAGAGATCGAATTATGTACGAATGGATCACCATTATCCGAGTTTTCCCACTTCAAAGAGGCTGAATATGATCATGGGGAAAGCTGTAGGAGAATTCTAAAAACTGATTCCCAGAGGCACTAATTCATTACCGTACTGTGACATTCCACGAGGAGAGTAATTTTATTAGAGATTTTTCCCTAATGGCTGGATCGATTAATCTAAGATAATCTATCAGTCAACATTCACATCGCAAACGAAGTGACGAAACGATACCAGTTGGAACGCCAATTTAAAAATTGTCGTGAATCGAACGAAAGAACTCCTTATCTTTTGGGGTCGAGTAAATTACGGAACGATTCCAAAATCAGTTCCAATCGCAGAGGGAAGAATAACTCGGGGAAACACGGGAACTTAATAAGGCTTCCAGATCGAGTTTGGTGAACGAAGGTGTTAAAGACCCGAAGCTTACTTCGCTCAAGTTTTTTAGGCCGTTTTTCTGATGCCCCATCTATCAACAACATGAACGGGAAAAATGACTAAGCTTTCTCCGATTTTCCAAGCCCTCTGGGGGTCAAGCGGCGAACTCAGATAAAATTAAAAAACAAGCGATCAATTATCACTAATATATTCCGCAAGACGTTACGAATCCCTTTTGAACTTTGCGAAACCGATAATTACTTTCTTGAAGGAACGTTCGATATTTTTGTCTCCTCTTCCATCGCCTTTGGGGTGACATTAATTCAATCACGTATGTATGCCGACTTATTTCACCGACAACGCCCTGACATCGGTCAACCGTTATGCCACACGAGTAATTCCAGCAGTCATTAAAAGGCATGAGTAAACAACAGGAGAATTCCATATTCAAAGAATCTTCCTTCGGCGTTAATTTACCGTTCTTCGTCTGCTTTCAGACCGCCCATCCTCGCTTCATAATTAATTTTTTGGCCATTAGCCTCTGGCACACGATAGTAGGTTGAGTCCCATAGAGGAATTGAGTCTTTCCCTCCTAAGAATCCGCTTAATTTAGTTATGGGGAGAATTGAAGGGTTTACTCTTCTCAATGTATAACAAAGTTATCGGAGCGTTACAACCCCTAATTGCTCTCCTCGATCTGAAACACCGTTACAACCGCGGTGGCATCCACATTTTTCTTCTGGAGACATTAATGCGTATAAGGAACACTTTCAACGAGTATAGATAAGGGGTCAGAAAAAGAGTAACAAGCAAAGTAAACGCCCCTGTTAGAGTTTTGTTTTTCGTATTGAAAGAGGGACGAAAGGACTATCTCCTCAACAGCGGAGGACACTGGCCAAAGCATCCAAGTGTACCCAGTCCATTCAGAGTCGGGTGATTAATAGGTCAAGTTTCTACCTCTGCCACGATCTCTCGGTCATCCCGACTGTTTTAAAACGACTGTGAAAATCACAGTAAAGAGGGTCTGACAGATGGAAGTGGGTGAAAAACTGTGGGGCACTTTTACCATTTCTCTTTGCCAGATGCTTAGCGCGTCTTCCGCTAGTTTCTAAAAAGGTTCTAGGTCTATAACACTCCAACTGTCAGCATCTATTGCGTAGCTTACATATCATTCCTGGTAAAAATTCCTTCCATTAGTATAAGTAATGGGCGAATTCATTTAATTATTGATTCTGCTCTTACGGGTCGCAGAATATCTCAAGTTCACGGGATCTCAGAGAAAAAGCTGCGAAAATGTGGATAACAGAGACTTTAATTCCCTTATCTTTGACACGAAACCTCAACTGTTTAGGTTAAATTTAGTAAGGAATTAGGTTGTCAGGGATAAGACCGAAATCTCGGATTTTTATGTCATGCTTTCTTACCGTCTGGTAATGAGCTTATCAACCGCTTCAGATGGGACGTAAAATACGGGTCCAGATTATGTTATAGAAGTGAATAAAGGTAGAATGTGAAAATTTCTGCGAATATTTTACAAAATAATATGAGAAAATTGTGCAAAATAAAACGAAAGGTCGATTAATTTATAGATGGCGAAGAAAAATAAAAATTATTTTCTTTTCGAAATTTTAATAAATGAATTCCTGAGTAATATAAATCACCTATCGGCTAAGATATTTTTCGTCTGACTATATGTAGACATGTGTATACATATGAAGATGATCCGGAGAGTTCCTCTAACTTATATTTTTACAAATACCCACTTCATGGCATTACATCTACCGACTTCGTCCGCCTTCGTGGCGTGGGTTTCAAAGCAGATCAGGTAGAAATAACGAAGTACTTTCAGAGCATCGCAAACGTCCGCAAGAATGGACCGTTTCGTCAGGAGGTATGGTTTAACCATGCAAATCGGACACAAAGTTGGCGAGGCTCTTTCTTCGGGAAACCAACGCTCCCAATTTAGGGCCTGTGGGATGAAAAAACCGGGTTTCGGAGCTCCTTAAAAAGACTCCCGAGCACTGCGCGGAAGGATTTTCTGAAAGGATTCGCGAATGAAAGAGACTCCCAAAGAATGATCGAGAGTAAGAGTCTGTTTGCATTCTCCAGGTTCGCCAGAATTTACGATGTTTGACCTTTACCTACTGGTGATGAGAAAAAAATGAATACAACAAATGCTTTGCGGGCTTCCTTTCAAGAGTTCGCCGTACTCTTTTGTGGTCCATACAAACGAAACGCAAGTAATGGCGGACCGTTACTTTCTGATGCGATGCGAACGGAATTGCAATGCGTGTATAAAAATAAATCTCTCCTAATTTCGACTAAGTCTAAGGAGAATACTTTTCAATACTTGACCAAACGAAAATAAACTTTTTCGCTCCAATCAATGATTTCCTAAAAAGACCCGAGCAAGATTCCGATAGTGCAACGCTAATGGATTCAGTCGATTGCATCGTTTGACTTACTCGCTAATTTACAAAGGAATTAAGCGTACATTATCAAAACTGGAGTGATCTCCATTTACGTGCAATATGAGAAATTCTTACAAACTAATGCTCAAAATACCAGTTGTTACTGATTAAAAATTATTATCGCAGTTGAGTTTCTACTTAACAAAGTGGTAAGTGCATTAAACGATATATGATGGCACGCTATATTTATTCATTATATTCAATCAGTTCCAAAAGATTAATTTCCTTTTCAACAAAAACAAGCAGTTCTATTTTAGATTTCACTTTCTTTTTCAAATGCAGTTTTCTATATCAAAATCTGAATCGAATATGAGGAAATTTTGCTTAACCAACCCGTCGTAAAATAACTCATTACCTTTGGCAGTCGCTAATATATGAGAGTTAAGTTTGTTTATGAGTTTCAAAATGCGCGAAAGCGAACTTCAGGCGCGCTAAAATAGGAGGAAAATAGTTCGCGAAGAAACTCTAAACTAGTCATTCAGTTTCCTAAGATGCAAATAAAACACCTTCTATCATATTAGTTCCATTTAAAGGCCATAAAAGTATTCACGAACTAACAGGTCCAAATAGGGAAAGCCCAAATCCTGACTAGTTTCCGAATAAAACCGCAGACTTGCTCAAGTTCCTGGGACGCTGCCGACGAAGCGTAGGCGCGATCATAAAACGACGGCCAAAGCTCCGCTCGAGCATGAATATTCCGCTCCAAATTACACCACTATCGCAGTATGTCCTACGGCAGATAAGCTAAGCGAATTAGGACAGTAAAGCTTACATAGGCATGCAGAAAGAAAAGGACAACAAAAAGTTCGAGATCGCTCCTCCGGCTTTACGACCAATGAAATGAACTCCGTCTGGAATGAACAACATCTTTCGCTCTCAAAAACTCGTTGACTTCACAATAAAAAAAATCTCAAAGTTTTCCGAAGGTAAAAACTGATGTTATTCAAATGCGTAAACATAAAGTTGCTCTGAGAAATGTACCTCTCCTCATTCATTGACAACAAAAATAACTCGAACAACGATAGGATCTATTACAGTTAATTTAAATTTTTTTACGGTAAGGAATGTGTTGTGCAAGGATTGATATCGAGAGATTCTAGCTTTCGCTTCGTTGAGAGATGGAATACTGGCATAAGATCGATTGAATGCGGACAGCTTTCGGCTACTCTAAAATGACCCATATTAGTTTCTCGCAACCCAGTTTTGACTTGAGACCTATGGTTTTGGAGCTATTCGGTTCGAACACCCGGCTGAAAGTGTATCTAGACCATCAGCAATCCGCAAATTTTTCCCGGAGCAATCATGTTATTATTCATCGTATTTACACCAATGGTTTCCTTAGATAAGTTTGATGTGTGATTGAATATGTATTAATAAAATACTAGAAAGTATCCAGAGAAGCTAGCAAGCTGACGACGAGTAAAGAAGAGCGTTGCGGTAGCAAATGAAGTAATAAAAATGAAATAAAAAGAGCTGATAAAAAATGTATACTTCATGTCAAGGAGAGGATACTTCATTCCTCAGATGTGAGGATAAAAGTGAAATACGAAAAGAAGCAACTTGCAAAAGATAGAGAATATAATAAAAAGAACGGTAATTTGACCGTAGGAGAGATATGAGAACAGAATCAAAGGAATTACAAAGATAAGAGTACAGAAGCAAACTAATCAGCTTGGTTTGAACTTCAACATACTATTACCTTTAGATTGTGATTTATACATAATTTACGGCATAATCAAGCTTTACAAAAATTATCCCACATGCTTACATATATATTTGAGAAAAAAATTTTGATTGACGGTTTAATTGCAGTTTCTATCTATCTAAGTGATGCTCAAACTATCTGCAGTAATTGGTGCCATGACAATCACTAATACGTATCGCAAATTGCATAGCTGAGATTTTTAATAAAACTTTCCGCTGACTTAAGCAGAAAGCAACCAAACCAACAATTCTTCATTTACTTAAATTTGCTAAAATTATTCATTACACCTAGACCTTAGTTAATGTTTTAGACAAAATTTGCTATTGGGTTACATACTCGCAAATATCTCTCAACTTGCGGAGAGTCAGGAAAATTCTCTCCGCTGGTTATAATAATCGAGAATTATTTTTTCTAATTTCATCAGCGACACTTTTTGAACATTTTTCTTGAAATTAAGTTCTTATAATTTTCTTGATGAACAAAAAAAACTGGTCGTCAGGCAAAACGGGTATACCAAAGTGCTCACGATTTGTGAATCCGTTGAGAAGATCGATCTCGTCGAAGATGGCAGTGACTTCATCCATTCCGTCGACCTCTTTTTCGCCTCTTTTAGAACTCGATGCTCCAGTAAGTGAAAGGCGCCACCTCGGCGTAGGCGAAGAGAATAAAAGGCGGGGAAAACGATTCGAACGACATAAAACACCCACCTGAAAAAATCCCTGCGATGGTCGGGAAATTTCGACTGCTTCGTGAAAAGGATTAAAGCGTCACCCTTACGCTAGTCGCCCTAGCTTGTTTCTTAAATCTACGACGCCGGGCCGTAATTTTAATGGCGCGAAAAAAGGCGGACGATAACGAGTCTCGAATAAATAAAAAAACGATAGTCCACCTCCCGCTAACAGCTAACGTGAATTTACGGTGCGGGAACGCCGGCAGATTAAGCTGTAAAATAGTCCATTAGCGGAGAACTTGGGCGCTTTTTCCTTGGTTCGAGTTTAAATTCTTTTAATTACCGATGATGCATGTTGAGGTGGGAATGGGATTTTCTTTCTTTTTCTAAAGCTCTCTTCGGTTGAGTCTTTACGCCTAACGGTAACTAAGAGGCACTCCAAAATCCTCTTTTGCTTCCAGGGAGCACAAAATAAAGAGGATGTCTATAAGGAGGAATGGACGTGGGTGGCCGTCAAAGCTTTCTAAAAACAATTGATCAAGACAAGATTTTTAAAATTTATTGGCTCGAGTCCTGAGTTGAAAAGCGGAATTTCTTGGCAATAAAACAGGAACCGGTCGAGAAAAGAGGAAAAAACCATCCCATTTACTAATTAACGGCTGACATTACGACCATTTAAGTCCTAACCAATTTCGGTACGAGAAACCGTCCCATATTTGACATGCTAATTGCCAACTCGGAAACTTTGTTTCCTTCATTAAAATACGCAGAGGCTGTGTCACATTTTTCACCCGCCTTCTCAGAAATCAAGGATTCAGCTACAAAATAGAATCATCTTGAACTCGATTGAATACAATGAATACATTATCCGCATCGGATGTATCTTCCTTTGGGGGACGCATAAAACTTCTCGAGAAAACAGCCACCGGCTATTTCCTCATGAAATGTAAGAAAACTCAAACGCCTCGAGTAAATAACTCTTCATAAATTCAAATAAACGCGCAAAAAACGGTTTGTTGCATCAATTAATTCAGAAACCGAAGTAAGAAGAGCTTGCGAGGAAAGCTGAGATGGAAATTTCCGACATGCTCATAACTATTTATAATTCACAGGAATAACAACTCTTCCTTATTTCAATCGCTGACTAACGGGAAGTAGATAGTAAAAGCTAACGGATAGTATCCTAACTTATAAACATCACATTTTTTTCAAAACTTTCCTCGACTAAAGTTTTTCATTTTTTATTCATTGAACTTTAACAGGAAAAAAGTTATTCAAACAGCAAAAGGTGATGCTAGAATTTCACGATGGTAAATATGCAATTTCTTTTCCGTAAAACTGAAATAAAACACCGTTGTAACGATCGATAGATAAATTATAGATAAATCACAACTTTGGAGCATTCTGTTCTTTCTCTACCACGTTTGATATTAATTTGAATACCGATAAATTTACAATATCATAGGAAAACGAATATCTCTAAATTTACTTATCAAGTTTGACTTTAGTTTCAAACTTTTCCTAAACCAATTTCTAACATTTCCAAGATGTGCCTTAGAAATATTTACCAATTTCCTGTAAAACTTCTTAACATGGTTCAAGGCCCTCTTTATTGGCTGCTTGTACCGAGCATCACGGAATTGCATATCGAGGTGTACGACGGTGACTCTGAGAACGGTAATTTTCGGATAACGGCGTAGGCGGACAACGAACTAGGACCGTTAACCGGTGATCCACGACATAGAATCAACAAATCATCCCTAATTTCGGTGGGCATTCCCCAAAATCCACAGTCCCGCATAATTACATCACCACCTCAAACTAGCTCTAAAATCCGAACTCATAATCACGGAATTTTTTTTAAGCTCGTGCAGACAGGAAATCCGGCACGGTTCCTGCATCAGAACGCACCCTCTTTTCGACAAAGCTTAGCGGCTTAATGAAGCGTCGCGGGCTAATTACTTCGGTTTAGCATCACGCGCAGTTAAATTTCAGCCGCATCCCCGACAGCCATCCGCCGATCGCCGACCCGAGTCGAGGACACCTTGGCGTAATCAACGACCGGTGATTCACCGCTGACGATGACAAATTAGCGACGGGGACATGAGCGTGGTTCTCGTGGCCGACATAAGGCATCGCGGGTCACTCGGCCCATTTGTTAGCGGCGATGTTAAAAATGCCTCGCCTTGCGTGCGCGCGAAACTTGGTAATCGACGATAAATTAGCCATTCTTGATGCTTTCAGCGAGGAGAGGGCAAAAATAAGCCTACGGCGGGATGGAAAAAAATAATTGAAACGACCGGACTAGGAACCGCATTCCTAAACGAGCGCCAGGAAAAGAACGATCGATCTGTTTTTCCTATCCATCAAACGAGCCCGTATGCTACGGATGGGGGTGATTCCTTGAGTAACTCATTATAGTCGGAAGAGGGTAGACTTCCTGCGACGCCGAGAAGACGTCCGATACTTCCGCGGCGTCCAACCATCCGTGCAGGAACGCCTCATTTGAATGCCGAGGCAGGTGGAATGCCATCCAAAGTGAGAAAAACATGTGGGCTACCACAGCTCGGGCGATTGATGTAAATGCCCTGTTTTTTGGCTCAATTATTTCTCCTGGAACATCCTGGATACATTATGAATTTCGAAAGCAACTGTGCCTTGTATTATGCCGAATGGGCTTGTACGATCACCATCAGGAATTTTAAACACACGAGATGTAAATGGAACGTTCAGCTGACGGAGAGGATAAAATATTGAGAGATTAATCCATCTCTCTTATTTTTAGCAGGCTGAATATATTTTCATTATATTTTATTGGAACAAAGTTGATTTCGTGCAGGATAGAATTTGCTACACATTCTTAAATTATTACATAATCTATACTAATAATACATCACTGTCTATAAGAACATTGATACTTTAGGACGCTTGATTGGTAATTACGAAGCAATTAAGTTTAAATTATCTCAGTAATAAAAGCAAGAGAGTTACATCATGACCATAATATCATACCAGTTGGTCCTAAAGACTGAATCATCATCTATGTTACACTTATGAACAATACACACATGATATTAATAAACATCCTTAGTTTTTTCTTTCCTACCCTAAGAGGTATCAATAGTTTTATATAGGAGGAGAAAGAGGCCATGAGTAATAAGAGAAAATTAAATCTTAGATAAAATAGGAAAATACTAAGCAATAATAACCTAAAAACTTTAAGGCAATGATTCTTCTAAAGCGCACAAAACCTTCACGGGACCCAAAAGTATCTAAGTCTAAAAAAAAGCTAACATCGAACTGAATACATATGGTTTCAGGTTAGATTTCTAGCGGCTAAAAAACGCACCAAACCATATTTGTACTATACGTCTGTAATATTGGGAGGTATCCTTAGAGCGCGAGCACTCTACCCCACCGACAAGTAGAGGATTTATCGTGAGAAAATTTCATGGATAACATAACGGAACCAATGTCACATCCAATTGAATCACGATCACTATAAAGCTACCAAGGAAAATTTTCCGCACTGAAAGGATCTCCCCTGATTCCCCAATAAATTCTGCTATTATATCAGGATTAAAATCCAAAGATAGAAGAATACAAACCCGTTCTCCATATCCCTTCCTTCCCACATCACGAACAACATCACCACAGCCAAACCCAACCGACTCCCCTTCAAATAAACAGCCTTTTCCAGAGCAAACAAAACGGATCACGGTGTTATACACGATACAAGGAGAATAAAAAGGGTGGAATATAGAAAGTCTTCGAGGGCAGGGGTATCTTTTTGATCGCTTCCAACCCCTCGACCGAACCAAGAATCGCTATTCATATTAGAACCTCGGGTTCCGCAACACTCAGGCTATTTTCGGTACCAACTTAAAGACTTCCGCCCTCAGCGACCCCTCTACCATTTACCCTTGCTCTCCTGAAAAACCCTGACATTCTCCTTCCTTTCCTATATCCCCGTGCGTAAACAGAGTCGAACGGAAAGCGGTACCGATCGATAACGATCGTAGCTATTCAAGAGCTTCCAACGAAAAAAAGAAACTCCTTCAGGTGAGGCAATGTAGAGAAAAAAAGGGTGTCCCAGACCTTGGGGGAGATGTTCTAGAAGAATGCGAGGAAGTCCCTTAGGACTTTCCTTCTATACGATCTACTCAAACCTCACCTACGTCTATTTCTTCCTCAAACGGGCGAAAGTCCCATTAAGTGAGGGAAAAATCGGAGAAAAAGGCAGCGAGGCGGGTAATGGACTCGATGGCTGAGCCGCCCACTCAACACGCATAGTATAAAGAAAAGAGAAGCTTCTAAATTTAACGCAAGGCGTAAAAAAATGCGTCACGCCTGGTGAGTGCTGAGAGGAAATGGCAAGGAGCTTTTGCGACATTACTGCGTTCCCTGGACGGGTAATTTTATGGTCTTCCCAGACTCCTTCGTCTCGGGTCCATAGAAACAGCTTTCCAGCAACTATGAGAAGAAAAGTTAATATTCCCCAGCAAAACGACTGATTCTCCCGAGAAGAGAGGGTTCTTGTTGAAGATGTATGCGATGCAAAGAGTGAACGTCATCTGCTGGAGTCATTTCCGTGAAATGAAAGAATAGTTACTGAGTAAATGTAGTGCGACATTATCAGTCACAAGGGAATGTATAGGGTGTACAAACTTTAACAGTCTGATATATTCAACCGTATGTTTTAAAATAATAGGAAACATTTTCTGTCCTAATGAATATAACCTAGAATGTTTCTGTGATTATTTTTACATTTTTCTATGACTTTTAAGTTGCCTATCGCTGATATTTTAAGTTACATACTAGTGTTTAATTAATTCATAAATAAGGGAGTGAGAGACCTATAGGATCATTCCTCTCTGTGAATTGAGTAAAATAATAACAATAATTTTTACGCTTTCCCGCAATATATGTCAACATTTTTTGGCTTTCACAACGCAATTATTTGCAACATTCTTCAGAATATTTCGAGGGTCTAAACTCAGTTTATCTGAATTGTAGAAAATGTTGGATGGAGAGTTGACGTAAAATAAACTTTAGGACACCCAGAATGCTAAGTACGAACAAGGATGATTATAATGGATGATATACACCCAACATTAATCCAAATGGAATTTCTCAGGAGTTCCCAGACTTCTCACAGTGTCACATAGACAAAGAACTCTCAAAACAAGCGTCAAATGTTCAAAATTCTTCCGCTACGACTCACCTGCACAAAAACACAAAACAATGCCACACGTTATTGAATCTGAATCGGAAGTGGGCAGCACTCGATGCCTACTTCTAAGTTTTCTGCGTAATAAACTCAACGTCACAGTTCATTGGGCATCATGACCACAATGGAACGACCAAAGTCATACGTCAATCATCTCGAACCCCAGGACGAATATTAGCGCGACATCCACTCAAGTGCTTGAGGATGAAAGAAGTGTAGAGGCAAACAAACCGAGAGAGAACTTGACTACATTCTGATTGGTATTTCTCGATTGCTCCCAGGAGCTTTTATGTGGAAAATAAAGCTTGAACATGCTTTGAACTTTCCCACTCATGTGACATATATTGGGTGTGTTTATTTCTATTTCATCGGTATGTTGATCTATTTTAATATTCAACTCAAGAGTAGAAACGAATTATAGATCGCAAGTGCGACTCACTCCCGATTATCCGGGTTGCGGATTAATTGCGGTCCTCATCTGCATCAATATGTAGTACATATTATGTACCCTGTAAGCCGCCTTTTAGCGTGTGAGTGCATGCACCTTGACTTTACTTTCCTAATCAACAAAAAGATACTATAAACAGAATTTGAACCAGTGAGGATAATCCTTGGGCACTTTGGAAACATTTTGGAAACTGGACTTTAACCACTAGATCATTTTGATATTACAGTGGCTCAAAAGAAATAGATTATAATTCAACAAAGAGGCATGTTAAGATGTCTACTACAGGCGCCAATCAGATAGTATAACTCTGGATATATTTGTGCGGGATTGAACCTCGTTGCTAAGGTAAAAGAGGCTACTAAATAGTAGATTTTCAAGCGATATACTCAAAACTCATAGAAACAGCCCATGCGTTACATCAGTTACTCTCTCCATTAGTTGGCTGGAACGATTTAAATATGCATAACCATAGAGTAAGTGTATTTACTCTATAGAACTACTTTATGGTATAATCAAGATGGAGTTTGGTCAGTCTTTTCAACCCCAAAAATTTATTTTTATTTATGGATTCCTGTTAATTATTACACCATTTAGTATCATTGCAAATATTTTATTTAATAAACTCCGGATAATTGGGGATATACTGTATGACTTTACGTACTCGACTCCCTGCTGTAAAAATCTATGTTACCTCAAAATCCGCCAATGCGACTTTAAAGGTATTGTCGAAAATAATGAACATAAACCTTCGGTAAATAAGCAAGATCATCAGTAGACCTCAAACTCACTGAAAACAATTTCATTTTATGATCGGCAGCAGGCAATCTTCTCTCCGTTACAATTCGTTGCGTCATTTCACGTTACTAAATTTCCCGCATATTTCCACGGCTGGCGCAGGTTTATTGCACGGTCGAGTGGATGTTTTTATTGAGGGAACCAAGTGCTGTTTTCGGCGGAATGAAACTCATTTCGAACGGAGACTGAAGTCATATTGTGACATCCTCATTAAAAGAAAATGATCATTTAATTACACAAACGCACTAAGTGGCCTGAATTGGCATCATAAAAGGAAAAGGATTTAGAGAGTATGAAAAATGAGGGGAGTCAGGGAGTGAAAGTGAAAAGTTGAGATCGGAGAGAATATGTAAATATTCCTTACTTAAGCTACCGATTTCATTTCCATTGAGCAACATTGCCAACGATAGTTACTCGCAGTTTTCTATGAGGATACCTGGCAAATGAGCAGGATGATGATACAGCGAATGTATACATGAGGACCTCGTACTCTCTTCATTTGCACTCGTGCTATAATTAGAAATACTGTTTATACTTAACTAGCATGTCTGCTTAACTTTCAAGTAAGAAATTAAGTTGACTGATAAAATTTACGTAAAAATGTACATAAAAGAATAAGTCAAAAAGGACGAATACGTGTGTGTTGGCATAGAAATCATAAATATGTAAATATTCGTTGCTTAGGAAAATCCCCGTAATCAATTTTACTTTATTACGGTATCTTACCAAAGAAATTTAAACAAAATCACCCAAAAATGAAAATGTATTCGAGCAAGTTAACGAGATTGTTTGATCGTTAAGAAATTTTATATCTGCAGATTATGTATCAGTTTCATAAGAACAACTTTTTCGTTGGTTTAAGTTAATTAATTTTTTTTCTGTCCTTTAAATAGAAGCATAGAGTTATGTTCGTCTTTAGCGCAAATTTCTACGAGTAGATTCTGTAAATGACATTTGTTTGTTTGTTACTACAATACTTCGTTGTCACGCTAATTTTAAATAATTCTGGGATGTTCCAATATGTGAAAAAATGAAGGAAAATGGAATTCAAATTCAAAGCATATTTCGTTGATTTGCACGTAAAAGAAATAATTTATGACAAAACGACTTTTATTTAGCTTCTGGGAAACATTCCTTGAAATGCTTATATTCTCCCGCGGGCGCCATAGCTTCTTTGATCTTCCCTCTCTATTAGTCTTTCTTCTCGGCGCCCAGCCATCAATAATTCTCACCGACCAACTCCTTCTCAAGGAAAATTTGTCCTACACATAACTGTTATCTTCATTTTAATCGCTTTCGGTTAAATTTACCGCTTCCACGGTTATATCCCAAGCTTCTTGCCGAGGCTCCCTCCCCGTCCAATTTATTTTTTCATTTCACTGTACGCCCACGTCTCCCATGTAAGGGCGGACATCTCCTACAAAGCCAATACTAAGGGTACGTGTAAATAGTTCTTCGTCTTATTACATCTCTGTTGGTTTTCTCCGTCATTTAACATGCCTAGTCTCGTATTCATAAGTTTTTACAGCCATACCTTTTACCAGCTATACCTAGGATAAACAAATAGGATTTTTTTCTCGACTACATTTTTTCAGCTCAGAGTTTTATACCTGGTAAGCAATTAAAGCTTACTGCTTGCTTAGATAGAAATATTTTCGGGAGTTTTAAGTGCTAATGAGATATGACTTCAATGCACCAAGAACGAAAAAACTTGTAGAAATTTTTTTAGAAATTTCTTTGTCGTTAATAAAGAAAACCAGCAAAGGCCAAGACGAGATCGAGGTGTTTTTAAAGAACTTTCGTTATCCAAACGAAATAAACTTTTCTAATCTGAAATAAATGTTTTTAGTCATGTTTCCAGTCGCTTCTCGCCAAAATAGTATTGGTTCATACTCATCTACTGATATAAATACTTGATAATTACGAAAACCGGCGCTTCATTGAAGAATGCGACGAGTTGAACCCGTATCCAAACACAAACACTCATACTAACATTAAAAGACATTATCTTGAAGAGGTCATTACGTTTAATGCTCTTGCAATGCGTTCAACTTAAATTGGCACTCATTTAAGTCGTTCCTGAAGATAAGTTTACCTCATCTATTCGCATTTTTCATGCTTTCTGACTTCCTAATGACTAAGCAAAGAGTACTTTCGCAGCGCAAACTTAGCCACCAGTTGAAGCAATTACCAACGAATCCATCTTCATACGCACGCCACGCGTAGCCACGCGAACGAGTAAGAAAAGGAATTAATCACTTTTCCGGGTGACACCATCGCTCTTACGAAGAATAATGTTTGCGCTTAATTGTCGAAGCAATTCTGCGACCGCCGAGAAGTTCATGTCGCATCGCACCTTCGGGACAAACGACGGCATCATACTCACAAAAAGAACGATCCCACGATATCTCGAATAGTGCTAATATATATCACGGAGCTCAAAAAGGCACTCGTTACTTAAAAGTGCATAAACCCAATCCCGAAGATAGGGAAAAATGAATTTCGCGCGGCAAGACCGAAAAAGGCCAGGAAAAAGATTACGAGCGTGAAAGGCAAATGAAAAATTCGTCTGAGAGGAGATGGATGAAAATATACGACGCCTCTCTCTCCTCTAATTCTCGCTATTTTATGAGGGCTTTCTAGAGTCCATCGCCGCGGTCCCCGCGTGAAGCACTTTTTCCAAATGGCCATCGAGGACGGTTGATTTCCTCCCTCTTTCTCTTGTGAAAGCAGCGGCGGCACAGACGACATTGGCCGGAGGAATTGACAACCGGCTCTTTCCCCCGCCTTCCTGGCCGATGCATCGCTGCCCATTAAATAAAGACTAGTGCGTGTCGTCGAGTCCGTCGCTAAGTGGATACCCTTGCTTCCTCGATTTCCAAACGAAAATAACTCAAACCCTCCCCTACTATCCTTTTTTCGGTAGGCAGGGATGAAGAGGGTGCGTCGTCATTTTTTTCCTCGTGATGGTTTTTATCATTCTTTACTCTATTTACCCTCCGTGGGGTTAGCCGGACTTTACTCAAGACCGTCAGGTTTCCGCTTATTTATCGGTGTCGGAAAATATTCCGTTGCCAACGGGGAAAGGCATCTAGGAAAGCTATCGAACGTCAGCAGATGCAGTAATGAAGCGCGTACGGAGGAGAAAGGCCATTACCGGAACATCTGCTGAAGCAGTTGTCCATAGTTCGTACAGGAATATAACAGAAGTAATAAACAGTGGATTAGACTTGTGTGAGATCACCGCTCAATGCTGCGAGCTTTAGTTCCCATGCAAATACATTAAGGTAAAACACTAAGCATTCGCTAGACTTGATTCTTCCAGATGCTTTGTACCTTTCGGAAACTTAACAATGTGGCCTCACTTCTACGCCATAGTAATGAAATTCTCCTTCGTGGATGAAGCAAAAATTCGATAGAATGCCTAACTAATGGCAAGGATAGAAACGAAAGAATAAATGTAAGATGTAAAACTTCTATAGTCTGTGCGCCGTCAATAAGGGATACCTGTATGGGGAATATATAAAGGAAAGCTTTAATTAACCGTTTAGAAGAACCATGGTACAGGTCTAAGGAAACAGCAAGACGATATTTTAATTAAATTACTTAAAACATTCGGAAACATTCATCTCGACAAATAACGAAGGACAGGCAAATGAGACGGAGAATGGAAAGTGGATATATCTTTGATTCGGCCGAGTCTCCGGATGCTTCTTCATGTATACTACGCTCAAAAAGCAAGCTGAATTTAATATGTAAAGTTACAATTTAATTATCACTTTCTTGAAATTTGAGCTGCGGAAGAGCAATGCAGATTTCACTAAAGAGAGAACGAAAATACCGTAATATCAAATTCCAGTATATTTATATAATAGAAATATCATACGCACAATCTTGTAATAGTTAATCGGAGCAAACACGACAGTGTTTCACCGATTCACACCAGCAGAGATCGCAATAATCAGGGCTCGCAAAGAAAATGACGCCCACTTCACGAAGAACATAGGGAATCAAAGACGCTATATTTCGTGTCTAAGGGAAACTAAACTCCACACCACTTCATCTCCGTCTCTCAATAAAAGGGAAAAAGAGTCACCAATGCATTTCGCATGCAACGGCGAGCACTTGAGACTTTAGTGACCGTTCCACGCATTCTTTTCCACGACCAAAACTGGATTCGGAAAAAAACATCGGATAGCGTATTGCATCGCTTGCAAACGACGCCAAGAACCATTCTACTTTGCGTAATACGAAACGGATGGCGGTGATCGGTACCTGTCACCCGAATGCCTTCTTTCGGAGCGTGCAAGATGCAAAACGCGCGAAATAAATGGCTCGAGAAACGGCGAGCAATCGGAACGAGGCGATAAAAAAGGTAGCCGGAGTCACGCACGTCCTCTCGCATGCATCCGAACTTCTTTCATTTCCCTCCGGATTTATCACTCGGAATGTAAATAGGCCTCCTCGTCGCGATGATATTAAAGCTCAGATTGAGGTGTACGGAGTTCGAGTGACGTTGTACGACTCGAGATTTTTTTTCCCGGGGAAACGTTAAGGATCATCGTTATTGTAGGCTCCTTTGTGCGGGCGTCCCGAGTTCGTACTTGAGCCGGGACAGGATGCTAAATGGCCGAAAGAACATCCATTTTCGCGTCCGAGTTGGCCAAGTGAAGAGCGTGGTGAAAGGGGAGAGATTTGCAGGTCTTTCAGCGGAGATATTCTTTGAGAGGATCTGCATCTTTCAAGGGCGACTTTGGAAACCATGAGGGAGGATTAATGGGAGAGTTATCGTTAGTGGAGGATTGGGAGAGCTCTTTTCTAGTTTCCTTTTTAAAGGCCTTGAGATACTCGAAGGTTCTCTCTTGAAAGCTTCCATTACAATGAGCTAATCTAACAGACATTTCTGTTTCTTTTTAATACCATCCGACAAATTGAAGCAAAGCCAATCTACAGATCTCAATTAGCGACGGAAAACTTAATAATCAAAAGATTACGACTCCATAATTATATTAAACAAATAAATGTGTATAATATAATAAAAAAACAGAAAGAAATTAATTTATGAATTTTAGATATTTAGATAGATCGATTTAAGATATTTATCAATACGTTAAGAAATATTTGTAATTATTTAGGAAGTATGTAAATCCTACGAGTAAAAGCTACTAACGTCATACATGCAATTCATACTAATTGTAGCATTGAATAATTGGTAATACGTTTGTGTTATTTTCAAGGCCTTTTTCTTATTCTGATTAGTAGCATTAATTTATTTTTCTAATATTGCCCGGTCAGTAACCAGACATCCATTTAGTAGTATAGAAAGTAATCATGTTTCTCCATGCAAAAAGCATGAAGAACCTCTATCATCTTCTCTCAACACGAATAGCAAAGGAATATCTATAATTGGAAGAAGATACACGTAGTTTCAGGAAACATCAGTAGCTTAGATTACCTTTCTCACCACTACGATTTGTCTGAGAATAATGAGAGCTCTGTACCTACTGCCTTACGCGATACCGAATGACTTGACTGAAGATGATGCGGAAGTAGGAGCATAGCTTTCTCGCAGCTGTGACCTCAAATATTTCATTCGATTTGCATTAATGATAGCATCAAAATTATGAGAGTTCGGCATATTCCTTGAACAGCTCCCAAACATACGCGGTAATGAATTAAAAACTTTACAAAAAACATCGAAAACTAAATACTGTACCGCATTAAACAGTTACCAGTTGTTTAAACTACGGGGTAGAAGAATACAGTTTACACAACTACCATACACTAACATAAATACCCAAAGGAAAACCAAGGAAAGATCGTGCGAAATATTCCAGAGATTCCAATGAAATCGCATTAAAAAGTTACAGGATTTTAAATTGCCAACTCATTCATTTATTTCCTTACGTGAGAGCGTGCAAAAGAAACGAGTGGAACATGATTCGCGTATTTGCCTCAAATTTTAAGCGACAAAATGTTCTTCTCTTTTGAAATCCTAGGTCAGATTCGTAGTGGGAAAGAATGACGGGACGGATGGCTACATGGGTCCGCGAAAAAACGGCAATCCTTTTCCGCAAAGTCGTTTTTACTTCGTGAGAGCGTCAAAATGTTCTACCGAGAATCAGAGGGTTCGCAAAAAATGAAGGATATGCTCTTTTATTTCAGCAAGAACCCTTTAATTTAGCGCCGGAGTATCTCGTGCGCCGAAATTCCCGCCCAGAAACAAAAACGAAACGAAACGCGAAGGAATGATGCAAAAATCCCGCTTTTATTCTGGATACTCATTTTCACTGGCGTGGGGAAGAGATGTTTTCGCTGTTGCATGAATGGACATTCGTCGCAGATTTAAGGGCTTCAAACCGTGTTTTCCGTGTCCCATCTGTCTCTTCCCGCGAACGAGTTCATTTCACTCTTATTTACGTCGACACCGGTAAACTGGGAGCGAAATATTATTTCTATTTCGCTTTACTGTGAGCGCGTGTTTTGCGGTCCGCTGAATTTATAATGCGATCAGCCGATCAAATCGTAATCCTTTTCACTTCATTGCCGACTTTTATCCGTGACAGCTCAGTATATATTCTCGACTGTTTGCTATCTTTAATATAAAATGCAAAAATTCAATAAATATTCGTACTTAAGCAATGAAAAGGATTGAATTAAGTATTTCAGTTGAGCATGAAAATTTATTATGGGGATATTCGCCAATAAAAGCCTTCTTTGTATATTTTTCCTCTTTTTTTATCGCATTATAACCTTAAAACAGAGCACAAGACATATATTTACCACAATGCACAAATCTTAAGAGCAGTGCTAAGGATTCTTAGCATGTAAAGGCTTCTAGCTGGCTTATTACTGATGCCTCGAGTTTCGGTTAGAATTAGAATAGATTCAAAAGTAATTAACAGGAAATTAAATCTTAAAAGGGATGATATATTAATAAAAATAGAAAAATATGCATAAAAATGTAGTAATAAGTAGTTAAAATTATGTAAAGTATAATTATGGTGATATTAGACTTGAGAATAACGATGATAATAAAAGAATAAGCACCCTTAGAGAAAAAATATGAGCTTCGGAGGGCTTAAATATTTAAGAGGTTCCTTTCTGGTTTATACCAATGATGAAGGTTTACAACATAATGATTAATATAGTAAAGAGGCACGGCATAAAAGAGACTACAAAGGGAGTTATAAAAAGATAGATCGAGAGGCGGGAGAGAGACGACAGAAAGGAAGTGATCCCGCCCTTATTTCTCGAGAAAATAAAAATAGAAACCCTATCCATCTTAATTTTTTCATCTCAGCGAAATATTGCCACCCCATTAATAAACATTTAAGTTTACACTGCACATATTTAACTGCTCAAACTCACAAAAGACGTCGAGAATACTGTTTATTTGCTCCAAAAGAGGGTCATTAGAACCCTAGTTCCGGTCCAAGCTTCATTTGGAGGGTGACCAAGAATCTAAATACAACGAGCACTTGAAAATATCCACACGGCAGCACATAAAATTTGATATATGAAGAGAAAAACATCTTGTTCAACAAATAACGCGCTGCTTCACACAGTGCAGGAGGTAATTCTTTATATAAAACGAGACCGCTATGAAATCTCTTAACTGAGGAGGTAATTAATTACCCTGTTTTACTCCCCGTACGAATCCTTCTAGGCCGGAAACCTTCCCCATTGTGAACCATCGGTTAAACCCTTTCGGAACCCTCGTCTTAATGGACCGAGTGCGATATTTCCTCTTTTAACACGACTGCGATTCGGCGTTCCCTTGCCATCTCTTTCACTTTTTGTCACTTGGGGTCGTCACGCTTCCTATACTTCGACTCCCTCGCCTCCATTTTACCGACAAAAGCGGAACGAAATGAAGAAGATTAAAAGTAACCAAAGGGGAAGAGCGAAAAGAGCTATGGTCGAGGCGACGTTAAACAAAAACCAGCTTACGGCGGAATCGGGGAGATGATCTTGCGATAATGAGGGCTAATGCATCGGTTCATGCAACACAAAGGAGGGGGCGCCATCGGCTTAACGACCCCGAAGGGCGCTGAAGAAGAGGGGAAAAGTCACGATATGACCATAATAAGGTCATTATCGGAGACCGAGGGGACGAAAATAGAAGAGGAAAATCTCGAGGGACAATTAAAGCAAGGAGAGCTCTTTCATGGGAAGCCACTCGAGAAAATAACAACGCGGGCGAAGACATTAATAAAAGAGTTCAGATTCTCCGCGGGAGATAAAAATTGCCCACGCTGTTCGCGAAAGGTGAATCGAAGTTACGAGATTTTCAGAGAGTCGACCAAAGGAGCGTGATGAAATAATGGGGGTCGCTAAAGATGTACAATGCCCAGAGGATTTTATCACACCACGTCTTACCGCTATTGTAAATTTATGTGACGGGGAAAAGAAACCTGATTAATTAACTATTCGGAAGAACTGTCAGAAATCAACATTTTTCTTGAGAATAATAGGCAGAATTAGATGAGAGAATTAATTACTGCGATGATATAACGATTAACCCTTCGCCATAGTCTGTTAGCGGTCCACTGAATCTTCATAACAAAGAATCTTATACACTGATTAGCAATTCATTCATTCTTCTTTCATTCTCTGATTTCAATCTACAATCATTTATAATGAAAATTTGTTTCCCTCAGCTTGATTTCAATCAGAGGTAATTATTTTTGGAGAACTCTGACATGTACGAATGCTTTATGTACGAATAAATAAAAAACAATGACACTGTTACTATGCAGTACGCGCACCTTGCCAATTATCTAAACGAGAATGATGGAAATTTACAAAGCTAGAATGATAACACAAATATTTGGAAGAATACAAGAAATAAATGATGAAGGCATTTTCGTTCGTTCCGAGGATCATACCGCATATTTATGACTTATATCCCGGTTTCAGTAAAATTTAACGTCGGCTTGAATAATAACATACATGATAACGGAAAGAAAGCCATTGAACTTATTCCGTGATTTTTTATTTCGATTTATTTAGAAGGTTATTTCGTTATTTTTACCAATTCTTCATGAATTCTAGTTTACTAGCATACCCGCTGATCCCTTTTTAATTAGGATAACTAAGATATATAGCTAACGAAAGATAGAGATGATACAGAATAAATAATTCAAACAGCTGCATTCATTGATGATTAATATTCTGTGAATGTAAGAAAAAAATTCCTTCTCCCAAATACGTGTTTATTTGTTTAATAGGTACGAAAGTAGGATGCTGGCACGATCACGGTAAATGTTAATGAAATTCGAGACTCTAGCCAACATAACATTAAAGAGCAGAACAAAGGGCAAGCAAACACTCACAGATGGCCCCCAGAGGTTGGACGCGAGGGTTGCCTAACGGAGCGAAGTGCGCGGGCGACAACCACCCTCACGTAAGAGGGTTAAAAGGACGTCGCCATCGTATACGGAACATCCTAATACAAGCGTCTCATTATTCTGGCCGCTTAAAAATTCCGCAGCGGAAGATGGATCACCCCGAAATTCCTCGATGAATACATTTCCTCAAAAAGCCGTCGTCGCGCTTTCCCTCGCTCCGCCATTAACATTTTCACACACACTCCAAACGCTATCCCATCGAGATCGTATGCAAATGATCCGTACGAGAGAAATAGGATCCGGGCGATTTTTTTCCGTGGTGAAAAGTAACCACCGAGTTGATGACGCGTGCATACATCAAGGTCCGAAAGACGGAAGATGTAATCCAGATTTCTCTTCTCTCTCGCTAGGCGATGAAAAACGGAGAGATATCGCTTCGACCGCTCCTGGTGTCCGAACGTTGGCTTGTCGAACCGATTACTAATATGCGTCCGCGACGACAATCAGCGCCAGGAACGAAACCAAGAGCAAAAACTCGTGCAAACATCTGCACCGGGGATATCAAATGGAAAACCACTCGGGAGCCTCATACTTCTTGTTTGATGAAAGGAGCTCGAAGATCAAAACACATCGCGGATTCTTGGAATCAATTTGGATCGCAGAAAACGAAATCAAACACAAGGCTGCTTTTCATAGAGGTAATGAAATTTGACTCGAAAATGAGATTAAATTTGGCATAAAAACATGCGCGAATAAACTAGACATCCAGCCCTGCCAAAAGACAGAAGAGTGCTTTCATCGAACCTGAATTTTCTTATTTATTTCGCAACTTCGGAGAAAGTATTTATGTATTAAAGTGTGGATGTTTTCTATCCATGGCACGTGAGACTTTTTTTGATATGTGGAATTCCGTTGGGGCTATACTTGTCATGCATTCTTTAATTTAACATTTCAAATCCAAAATAAATAAAGCTGTATTCCGGCAGTTAGTGATAGTCTTCCTTTAATAACAACGTCTTAAGCTCATGATAGATGTTACAACATAGATAATCGAGGAATCTCATAGCATGATTTGACAGACAATTTTTTAAGTTTTTTAAGTACGACACTGCTCCGACAAATAGTGATTCCCAACAGTAGACAGCTAGTTGAGAATTGCAAGATAATGGCTTCATTGGCAAATTTTCATCGAAGAGAGTAATTTTGTGCGAAAAATATATTTCTTAAGTGCATGAAACAGAATTAAAGTATCGATTTGGAAGATGAAAAATCAAAACACGAGGATATCTTAGTTCTTTAGGAACTATCATCTTTAACGGAATGAGGAAGGGAAACTCCAATCTCCTCCCAATAAATTACGATTTTAAGGTCGAACCTTTCACCAAGAATCTCGAATAAGGCATAAGGTAAACCTCTCAATCGATACATAGTTGGGTTCAACGTTTTTGAGGGGGAGATGACACTCACCTGCCACCACCAGGGTAACTCGATTAATTTTATCATCCTATAGCCGCTATAAAACTCTCAATAAATCTCAGGCTTTTTGATATGAGTAAGATGTTTTTTATTTCTGTTATAAAGCAAAATAAAACAAACTTCTAAAAGAAAAGAAACGTACGGAAATAGTGCATTAAATAACCTACGCCTCTGACACCTTATCATTCACTTGCATTCGAGCCAAATTATGCTAAATATAAAATCAGATTAACGAATAAAATTGAGAAGTAAACCGCTTTGAAATTTTTGATTAAGAATCCTTTGAATCAGTTAGGAGAACACTTCCAGTATTATTCAATTTCCTCAGTCCATGACGTTCACAAAATAATATGCTTAATTAAACGTCGTAATTAGATAACCATAATCATATTCATCAATCATATTAATCAATAATAAGACTTAACAGTTGAGTCGCCATTTTTCTCATATCATATATATGCTTTCCTCGAATTTTCTAAATGTCTGCACCAATATATATCTGCACCAATATAATATTGTAACAACATCTAGATATCAATGGCATTAGAACGAAGCCCACCTTGCATTCTATTTCTCCACGTGCAAAATGAAGCTAATAGGTATGGATTATCTCCATAAACTTTGAAGACAAAATTCTGAGTAAATGAAAAATAAATAATTTAAACATAACTAGCTTCTATGACATCTTTAACGATAACATTAAAACGTCAAGAAAATAAGGTTGTAACGCTCTTACTTATAATGTATTTAATGAGAAGAACGATGCTCAGAAATGACTTTTTTGTACGGCGCACACAAAACACGACCCATATCGCACACCGCATAAAATATTGTTTAAAAGATTTTCCATTCGAATGGACAGCTTTCTGTTACGTCCCTCCTGACGAAATTTAAGAGCAGTAAATAAGACTCGTAAGTAACAGTTTCCATTCTCAATGATGGTTATCCAAATGGTATTTTTAGACGCGATCAATCATCTCGGCGGTAATACTTTGACCCAGAAAAGGGATATAGTGAGGAGGTAAAACTTTTTCTAGAAACTGTGGCGTAAGGGATTAAAATGAGATGAAAGTAACGTTTCCTTCCCATAGTACTACCATTGATTACAAAACTTTTCCATACCGGAAATTTCCTTCGTTTCTTTTGGGCATTTATTTACAGTAAATGGTTCAGAAAGCTCTTAACCGTAAATCTCAGCATCGTTGCAAATTCTACTTTGATAGTTTCGTTAAAAACGTAGCTATATTCGACCTGCTTCACGTTAACGAACCATATTTTAAGCTCGAGCAAAAAGAGGAAATTATACTTATTTACCTTACTTCGTGAACTTCAAGTACAGATATTATCATTCAACAGCAACTAACTGAAACTACAAAGTTAGGGATACCTTTTCTTACTTTAACATAGGAGGAAAAGATTTCAATTGCTATTTTTAACTGCAAAACGGAGTAATGGAAACAAACAGCACCGATAACTCTAATAAAAATTTCCTAACTGGTATGATTAACTGTTAGCCATTTTCCAATCGGAAATAACTGCGAAATGGCGTATCATACCTTACTAATGTAACTCTAATTCTACCATGGAACATAAATCTAAGCAAACCGTGATAGCTGGATTTAAGCAACAGGAACACCAACACCAGAACAGCAAAAAAGAACGGGTACGTACCTAGAAAGAGAAAAATATGAGCGTTAGTTATTTCAGTCATAAAAAGTTATCATTCACAAAGAAATTTTGTCACTATCAAGAATACCAAAAGTTTTTAACCGCGCAGAAGAACCGTTTTCATAAATTAATGAAAGCTATTTTGGTAATGGATTAATTACTTAGAATCGACTAAGAATCAATATTCTTGAGATTCAGTTACAATTCAAAGATTCTCACGACACTTCTCAGATTACACACGAGCATTGTTTGTCTAATTTACTAAAAGGCGGTTTCAAAGTTATAAGTAAGCAGAAATTGTCAAACTCTTGACATCTGGGTCTCTAAATAAAATTCTTTCTACCCTAAATACATTTAAGGCTCACGTTAGTTCGGTCTTCAAAAACAAAGTAATCTCAGATTCATTCCATGTTTCCAAGAGTATGGCATGTCTTCGGGATGCCCGCAAACCGAAACACGCAACATACACACGCTACCGAGATGAGGACCGACTCCAGTAAGTTACAGCAGGAGAGAGTATCATAAGGACGTACATGTCTGTCGGCAACCCGCAAAAAAACACGGAGACATCAGCGACTTCTGGCGAGACCCAACCTCATCTAGGTCTGGAAGCCGAAAAAAAAACTCAGCGAATTAGCTCTCAGTCATCCATCCTCTCTCTCTCCATCCCTTTAAATAATTAATGAACATCAAATATTTTCATTACACTTGACCTCGGAGGGCAAATTCCGAACCTTTCCCTCCTCAATCCCTTCTCTCCAACCACTCCACACCCAATCTCCTTTCTGGTCCCTCTCTCCCATTCCGGAGATGAGGCTGAGGAATGGGACTTTCCTTCCTTTATATCTCCTCTCCTCTTTCCTCATCCGCCACCTCAGTTTACTTCCCAATACCGTAAAAAACCCCTTTACAGAGAACTTCCCTCGAAGATCCATAAATTATTCTGCTACACCGTAATTCCATCCCTCGGCACTTTCGTTATAAAGTTTCCCCGCGGATGGAAACGGGCAGGTCTTCGTCAATAATTCCGTCATATGGAAAATTTCGTCATATAAAGGTCCATCCTGTCGGTGCCAATTTTCTTCCGGTCCCATTTGACGCCTAATTTTCATATCGATCTCGAATCGAGTGGAGAATTCGATTTCCTTGGGTCACTGTTTTCCAACCGGTAGACCAAATGGCTTTTAGTGTTTCAACTTTTACATTTACATATTCACCCTGCAAGATGCCAGCGGCGTGTGGCAGGGGGTGCATAAACAACGACTTCCGTATCTAACTCTAAAGTCTGTTAGCTTCTCTAATGCGCCGCGGAAAAAACGACCAAATCCGCCCTTGAGATAATTTCCCTATAACGTTTTCTCCATGAGTTCTCGAACGTTGTTTACTGGAATAACAAAATTAACCATCTCGTCGATGAGTTTTGTACTGTTGGATAGAATACCCCAGGTTATCCCAGAATTATAATTTTCCGCCTTTACATTGCTCTGAGAAATATGTTACCATCGGATGGAAGCTCATTGGTAATATATAATTTTAAGTATATTTTCGGGTGTGTCATTGCGGAGCGGAATCATTCACGGTATATACAAAAATTAGAATTCTTTTGATGGAAAATACTTCTGTAATTATCTAGTATATTGAGGACTCTAAACCTAGCTTTTCCGCTCTTTACCATTTCAAATCTGATCGAAACATACGTTATGTACTGTGCTTCCAAAATTGGAGCTAATAAAGAAGTATACCGAAGAGGGAAATATGAGAAACGCTGGCGAGGGCGAAAAACAAGCATCTCGAAAAACGGACAATTCCTCCGTTGTGAGGAAACAAGAAGCCTCTGTTGCTACGCTACGAGTAATCTCCCGTTATCAAGCTTTCATCGTAATAACACAGGGACACGACGAAATCCGGGGATAAAATCCGATTCGAATTCTGACACGGTTCGGAGAAATGTCATCGAGTAAATGCATTTCGTCGCGGAGTTCCTAACACATCGATGAGAGCAGCTCTTCGCAGAAAAGATTCCACACCCTTGTCCGTATAACTTCCTTCCCCATCTGTTTCATCAGCCATTTCTCGCTCCCTTTCTCTGCGTTCCCCTCTATATCATGGCCTCTTCACTGATCCTCTCCATTCACACGTTCTCCAGCATGCAACGTTAGCCCTAGACCCATAACTTCACGAAAGCATTGATGTTTCACTGGTGTTAGTACATCTCATAAATTCTTCTTTCTCCATTTTAAAGATTATAACATTAAACACCTATGTTAAAATAGAAAGGTTGAAAATATTCCTCCTATATTAAATATTCTGTATCACTTGGTAAACTCAACAAAAACAATCGCGCAACATTACGCAAAAGAAAAGTAAGTCGTCATTAGACAAATCTTTAATATAACGTAATAAGTAACCTGGGGATTATAATTGATGAAATGATAGAGTAAGCATTATCAGCGTTTACGACAGGATAAATGCCGATATAAATGCCCATCTCCACGATTAAATAAATATTTGTCACTAAACAGAATAATATGCTTGATTACGTGTGCACACACGTTATTCCACGTAAATAACTAAATCATCGTGTTTTATGCACAGTTTGGTATTAATTTCAACCAAAAAATAACCCATCGGCAACTCTTCATTTCGTCAGAATTTAACGAAAATAATTCTAAAATTCAGTCAAGGCTTGAACACAAAATTCACAAAGCGAGATAAAGTCATCATAAAGTCATAATTTTAAATGCCGTGTCAAGTGGAAACGGACTTGGAATATTCCTTCAGTGAACTTCCTTTGCTTTATTTATAAATCACGGAGATCGAATTTTTATTTATGAGCCTTCAAAAAGATCACTTAGAAATTCCTTCAAAATTTCAAAACTCTACCATAAGATGAGAAGTTTGGGAAATGCTTGAGAGCATCAATAGTATATGTTTACGTCCCGCTTTCTTTCGATTGTACAGATGTACCCGCGGTAAAACATTGTCTGCTAATGCACTATCCGCCACAAGCAAGAATGGGAGGAAGCTAAACATCCGCGGGAAAAATACGAAATACTCCAGATATTGAACTTTACTCAGATGATAAAAAGCATCCCGGAGTGGTAGCGCGTGATGCGGCGGTAGTACAATCCATCTCCTGCGACGCCAGTCTTCGACGGCAGGAGTCGTCACATTCTCCAAGAAAAACACACCTGATGTCGCCTGAGGACTCCCTCGCCCACGCTTTTGCACCATTTTTCTCATCCACCAATTTTCCTCTCCCTCATTTCTCATACTCTCCAATCGCTCTCTCCCAGCAGGCCACTCCACTCCGTCCCTCCCCGGCTAATGCAGAGCTCCATTTCCGCCCGTATGGACCTCCTCCATCGACGCCTTTAAAAACCTCCTCCTTCACCCCCTCGGTAATTACCAGACGCTCGACCATCCGACACCCTCTCCCCTACTCTTAACGAATGTAGAACATCATCTCCCTTCTTTCTTCTGGGTTCCTTCTTAATATTCTTCCTAGGCGGCATCCTGGCCAGGGCCGTAAAAAAAAGGAGCGAGGCGAGAGAGGAAAAAAAGATCGTATATGACATGACGTCCCGGAGACAAAACCAATTTCGTCGGAGGCGATGGGAACCTCTTCGAGAATCCGGCGGAGGGTTGGAAGGAATGAAAAGCCAGACAAGGAGAGCATAAAAATGCTTACGATATAAAAATAACGAGTTAATACTGTAAAAACGTTGATTAACCGATTTCCATTTTGATGAAAAAATGGGCGATCCGACACTCGCTACTTTTTATAAGGAATGGTTTCTAATCTGTCGGCGAATACGATTTTTTTGATTCTGTACATAAAATTGAGTTAAGCACAAGAGAGGGACACGTTCCTGAGATTCACGGAGTGCTCACAATAGAAATTTTGTTATTCGACCAAATTTTAATCCAAAATTAAGTTGAATGATTACAGCGGGTAAACACAAAACACGAGCATAATCATATATTACAAATTATTAAAATTGTACAGGTGTAATATCTACATATTCATGAGAATATTTTGGCAACTATTTTTCTTGGAATGGTTCCTCCGACGATAAATATAATTTCTTCGAAAAATTACGTGATAATCCGTATTCCGCGCATTTATAACTATACGTAAGGTGTGAAAAAATCTGAATTGGAAAAAAATCGGTATAAAATAGGATCTGCAGAAATGGCCGAGATTGTGTGAAATTTTAGCAAATTTTCCTCATCTAAATGTTGAATACTGTTCACTTAATATTACGCTTAATTTTGAATGATTATTTCTCTTTTCTTCGCTTCATAAATTGTAAGCGACAATAGAACGATATACTTTACAAAAACATCAAATGCATTCATAGTCGTATCATTGAATTCAATACACTTTGAGATGCAGATTTTTTGATTTATTGAAATTACTAGGAAAATAATAAAAATATTTTTATTCAGGATAAAAGATTCACAAAACACAAGATTGAAGTCTATTTTTAGAAATTAATTAATTAAAAACATGGCGAGAAGTGAGGAGTTTTATAAAGAGAAATCTCGTGAGAGTAAATTCAGCGCTTTATAATGTAAACTAAATATATGTTTAGAGCTTCAAAAACTCATCTTCCTACTGCTCAGTTACGCCTTTTATCTTTACATGTTTAAACATCGCTTGTTTCGTATTCAGAAGCTTAAACATGTTTTCCGATAGCTAAAAAACCATTCATCAACCTACATTCCCCACAGATCGGCTATCCAATTCCCCTTTGTACCACCGATAACAAAAATAATAAATTATTCGTTAAGCCATCCGATAATTTGCGACCAGAAACATGTTCAATCTCTCTTCCCATAAATATTTACACTTTATTTGCGTGTTAAACAACGGGCTTATGGGGTCAATGCAATCGATTTTGAGGTAGTGCACAATGAACCGGAAACCTGCCATTGGCTATGATTCGATATTTACCGGGATGTCAAATCAACTCCATTCAAATAAATATTATCACGTCTATATTTTACGACTTGATTTAACGATCCCTTTTGTAGATAAAGCAGCATTAGCATTCTATCCTGTGAGCTATGCTGGTATAATTCACTGCATTAACCTTTTATGTCACTTACAGCTTTTTACAGAGTAATTGCAATGTTCAAGCTGCGATATCTTGATTAGCGGAATATTTTCATTAGTATTTCGCTGAAAGAGGAAATGGGTCTTTCATATACCTTTGTCTCGGTTGGTTCGTGGTTATCATAATATGATATAATAGATACTGAGGTATTAGTGATGTTGGATAATGACATTTAACCTAGTTGTTCCGTATTGAATGCTATCAAAGTGTTTTTCATTGGATAATTGCTGCATTTGTGCGGGAACTTTCCGCTAATAACAATGTGGCTCAGTGAGGAAACCAAAAGCCTCACTCCCTCTCCAGGGTTTCCGTAGGCGTTAGCAAATAATTTAGGATTCAACAAGCCTTCAAACTAATTTCCCATACCTGCGCACAACTATTAGACTTTTAAACCTTAAATATATCATTCCATCTCTTTTTAAACGAATAAAATATTTGTCCGCATAATTAATTCCGTAATAGGTTTTTCTTGTAGTGTTGGACAAAGTTCTTGAATTAGTAAAATCAGTAAATATTTGTCAAACTTTAATTAATTTTCATACAGATAGCAGACACCACATCACAGAATTCATCGCTACCAGATATCTAAAAAAAATTCTGGTACTTTCTTTCTTGAGGAATCACTACTTATTTGCAAGAATAGTATCCTTTGCATATAATGTACATATATACAAAATATCTTCATTATTGGGTGAAAAGTCTCATCCTTGTACGTACATATGTGCAAATAGGTTTAGGTGTATGTTGGTGAAAGTTGTATAAAGGTGTATTTATAAAAATTTTCACATTAAATATGACTATGTAGACGGGATGATAATATTAATTCTAAAACAAGGAATTCTTTCATGACTAAACCCAAAACTCGACGAATTATAAGACCTTTGAGGAAGAATTCCAAGATACAACTTACACTATTTATCAAACTTACATGCTTCCGTGACATATTTCCTCGATATAAGATCGTATAGTTGAAATTTAAACCTCAGCATTCATCCCCAGCGAAAAAGGGATTGAAAAGGCGTTAACGGGGAGAGAATGACATTTTTGACTCTGGGATCATAGCCCAAAAATTCGCCAACACTCTGCAGCGTAATTCTTTGGGAATTTATTCCCAAGAGAGTGAGGAATTTATTGAATAGAGAAGCTGAGGATAGAGGAGAGACCGTAGTCTCCACAATGACGCAAACGAACCGTCACGTCCCAGGATCTTGGAACGAGCACAATCATCGTGACCCAGAGGGGGAGAAATAGAAAAAGAGAAGGCCGAGAAAGAGTGTGACGAAAAATAAACACGACCCCGAGCAGAGCGAACGCATGGCACGCGGTATGTAAACACCATTCGAAATTAACATACTGCTCTTTTTTGTTTTTCCTTTTTTCTTAATTTCCATATATTTCATTTTTCCAGTAGACGCCCACGTTCGCCGAGTCCGATTAAGGCATCATGACGTCGTACGGTCTCGTATGCTAATTTGTTTTATGAGTTAAATCGCAGTGTAAACTAGATGCGCGAAGGAGGGGGCAGTCCGGAATCCAGCGTGCGAATGTAACAATTGCTCCGAGGACGTTGGGGTTGGAGCATGCATATCGGAGGCCAACCATCATGTCGCCTTCATAGCATAATTTGCTACGGCGCTGCCAGGAGCCAAAGCGTGAGAATCAAGTTTTTAGCGATGTGAGATGGAGACGGAATAGTAGGAACTGGCGTAATCCTCTTAAGAAAAAGGTCGCGGGCGATGAAAACAACTACATATGACATTCACGAAGAAGCGTATTTGCGTTAACGGATCTATTCAGGAATAATAATCGAAAATAAGTCAGCAACAGGAATACTAATTTCACTTCGGAATGATCTTTCGATAAAGTTTTACGTTCTTTGGAAGTGCCAAAATTTTTCTTCGTGGTATACCAAATAACATTTTTTTAGTTTCTTCATCGTCATGAACATTAGTGAAATTTATAAAATTCTTAATGAATTATTTAAAGATTTTCATAACTGTTATCTTCGTGGACAGAATGAAATGAAACGTATTAGGCTGGCCGGGTTCTTTCTATAGAAATTTGTGTAACATTAATGTATATGATGGTTACATATTTAATGTTAACTAACTTCACATGTAAGTGGGTAATATATTAATGTACATAGACGATACATATATACTATAGAATTGTATATAGATGTTTTGATATCTACAATTAATGTTAAAATCGTAGTAGGATGCTGAACATTCTCTACGATAATTTTTTTCTCAAGGATTCTGTACTTAATACTTTGCTGAATACATGTGATTTATTTCGTTGTAACTAAACAAATTAATAGTTATTTATTAATCCAGCAATTTTACTATCAGCAAATTATAATTTTTTGGTTTCGATTCCGGTCCGATTGTCAGTATTTCTATGCCGTTACTACGGAGTTGGTTATTAATTACTTTTGGCTTTTTTGTCTTTCCGATCATTGTTTCCTTCTTGTTACATTATGTTTATAAAGGCATTTATAATTTGTCTCTTTTTCCAAATTTAGGTTTCCAAAATCAAGGAGCGTCGATTGCACCTGAACGTCTCATATATGGGAAATACGGTAAGTGGAAGAAGCACATAAGATAACAAAATCCCTTTTTTTCATAGAGGGTTTTAAAAGACCCAGTTCGTAGAGAGCACGTTACTTCAAAATCCGCCCGAAACATGCGCTTCGCATCATCCAGTATGCCAAGAAAGCGCAGTCGTAACGCGTTAAGGAAGAGGCTCATCCTCTGAGCACAGAAAAAACAGCGCAATAGTTTTTTTTAAGTCCCATCACGTTTCGATGCAACGGAAAATTGCCCGTTTCCGAACCTTAATGCCATGATCGCAAAACGATGCAAAATCTGCCGCGGAATCAAAAAATCGGTCCTGGAGCGATCGGTTTATCAGAGGGATCGAATTTCTTACCGCGAATTTAATAATTCGTCGCGCGCGAACCACTTCGTCCGCCCCACGCGTGACGTCACTTCCGCTCCGAGGTGTGGTCTTCGGAAAATATATGGGGGAGAGAAACTCGCGGTGCGGAAAATCGTAAATGGTCCAGGACGTCATAAGTACGGCGTTTTATCGAGGAAAAGTCCCGCTCGTATCGTTAAACGGAGACGAGCAAGAGGGAGTCTTTTGGGAAAAAATAGCCGTTAAAGAAAAAAAACGACGATGGCAATCTTGGTATTTTCGGGGCGACTTCATTTCGTCTCGCGTAATTCGTCAATTACATGTGCGAGTCCTTTTTTCCCTTTCGCGACCGACACCGGGAATAATTTTCGAGTGGAGAAAATTGCGGATGACAAAGCATGCAATGGAAGATACATTTGTGCAGTGAAAAACTGCGCCGCCGCTTCTCCGGCCGTTAAGATAATTACGCGGGTCGAAATGAGAGATCGGTGTCTCAATTAAACGCCGGGACCGGTATCATTGGGATGCTGCGGTAATGATAGCCGCTCGGAATAATTACAGACGGACGGGAATTTTCGATAATTTGATAAAGACGTTTTCCTCGGAAAATTTTGACTTTGAAACGGCCTAATTCCTCGTAGACATCATTTTTCTGGATCTAATTCATTGCTCTCACAAACAGCTACCTTGATAATCCTAAACAAGGTCTTTCCCGTCATACGTCTTCGACATTGCGGTAAAAGAACGCGAAAATACAATTACGTTGTCAGAATACCCGGAAGTGTTCGAGTACTACTTGAGCGACTTCATAATTTCGGTAATTTAAAATACAGTTTACAGCAACTAGATGAAGATTCTGTCAGTTTTAAATAGCTTTTTTCTTTACAAAAACATGTATAAGGTAAGTTGATGGTAATGAACGATCAAATTTTACAAACACAACATAATTTCATTTTATCTGTACTAGCATCATAACGATCAGTTATTTTTAATAGGCCATTATATTATATCGCCTCTAAAGAGATTTCGAAACATACGATGACAGCGGACTACCAACGTAAATTGCTGCCAGGGAAAATCTGTGCATGTTTGGCTCTAAATCAAACAATATTATACATGCAGTTTAATTTGTAATGGAATGGATACTCGAGAAATGAAATAGATCATTTACTTGGCTATTAAGAACTTCTTCTAATTAGAATTGTCTTAGTTTTTGAGTGATTTATCACTTAATTCAAGATAATTCGCGCATTATTCGCCAGATCTAAATATAGCCTACGCTTCTATGAAACTTATGTAAAGAAAATGATTTATAAATTCCTACTCATTCAGTGAGTTTTAAATTTTATATGCGAAGGAATTTAAAGGGAAATATTATGAGTTGAAACCTCACTTGATTAGTCAAAATACTGAAGTGCTTACTTTTATCCAATGATATTTAGAGAGAAAACTGAAAAAGTCCAGTACAAATAGTTTTATTAGAGATTTTAGCGCAATACTCAGCGATTACACTAAATTTTGGGCTGAGTAACACTGAGATCCATTCACTGGTGTAATAGTAGGTCATTCTCAATTATTTGCCATAAAGAATATTATATATAAGTATTTAAATTAAGGCGGCTGAATTTATCGCTTAGTGTAAATAGATTCTCCTCTATTACCTTCTCCAAGGTTGGAGGCTCACTTGGAAATTGGCACTTGTTTAGAGTTCTCGGTGGTACGCTCGTCTGGGCACGACTTCGTTGCTCCCGTATTTACTGTAATTGGCCTCAGTCCTATTTCAGGTTTTCACATCATTAAATACATGAACTCACAATTTGAAACCGAAAATACGAAAAATAACGATCTTGAGCACGTAAACGAGCGGCGGAATGAAATTCCACCAAAATTTCGACCGGAACGAATTTCTCGTAAATAGAGCAGCCAGAGTAGCTTATTTAAATTTACGGCAAATACACAAGAACGTGGCTGAGGAGCACGTTAAGGGTCTTGGAAGAGCTGTGGGCCGTCTTCAGAAACAGGAGCACTCATTTCGCTCTCGAAAAACTTTTTAAAAATTTCAAACTCCCGTGGTCACGTTTTTTGACATGAGTCATTCGTAGCATCAAAGAAATCTCCAGCGGATAGAGAACAGTTGAGCGAACCAGGCGCGCACTTCGGCAAATAAACAAGCCAACACGAGAGGAGGGATTTAGGGACCACCCTATATTTAGAATTAGTACCTAAAATGCGAATAAAAGCCGCTTCTCGTGGTAGCCGCCGGGAGAAGGCGCCATGCAGTAGGAGACCTAGAATACTAATGGGTGGACCGAATAAAAAAAGTCCAATTAAAAAGCCTCGAACAATTAATCTGGACCACCTTTAACGTCACAAGAGGGCGCATATGCCCCCAAAATAGCAAAGGGTCATTAGGAAGAGCTTTGGAGATAAAAAAGGAACTAAAGGCGCCCACGTAGGTCTCCAAAAAGTTTCATTTTAAAAATCGACGGTCATTTTTACGTTCGCGTCCCACTCTCTCTCCCTAGGACATAATTTTTTTCCTCCTCCGCGCCCATTATTCACCTCGCAGCGAAACAAAAACACATCGGTGCTCGTCATTATTTAACGTTGCGGGACATTCCGCAACCTTTTGTGCTCGCGAGCTGTGCGCGTACCTCCGCAAACATGTTTATGGAGGACGATTTGTATTCGGGGGGTCGAACACGTGTACCCTTTTTTTGGTTGATTCGGCGTGGGCGTGGGATCTGCGGGAAGGAATCCGTCGTCTTCGCAGAAAGGCGGCGGACGGATTCGGAGGAAATTTCGTAAAAGGGAAATGTCCTTTCTGACCCAACTCTTCCCTTGGGAGAGTGTCCATTTAGGGTGACAGATAAATATATCTCTCGAACGGACGGCACACAGGACCATTGTGCTACTTTCGAGGATTTTTATTTTCGTACTATCGGACGATCGTTTCTCCGAAAATCGTCTAACCACCATTCTGACAGAAAATAGGATCAATTGTTGAATCTCCCCTCTGATTTGATCAATTGTGCAGCCTTCACCCCCAAATACGTCAGATTGTTGAATTTTCCCTCAAGCATAACTGTTGGTTGAGGATATAAAGTTAAATAAAATTGATTTGCTTATGGATAGGGCAAAATTCCCATCCTCCTAGATAAATAGAAGTAATTTTCTATAAATTTACTGATTTATATATTGGAAATGGAAGCAAAAGTTTATTTTACATTGAAGTGAATCTCCGCTCTTTGACTGATCACTTAACAATGCAGCTAATTACGAGCTCTTAGAAGAGCTAACTCAATTGAAGAATCACTCCACCATCTTGAATCAATTGTAGAATTTCCCTTTATGAAAGGGATCTAATTGGTAGTAAATAAAATAAGAGTCCTAATTTTAATGCATCAAGGTATACTATTCAAAGTAATCATCTAACCATAATAAGTCATATATAGGTTATACGTTTCATCTTTCATTAAGAAGAAAATGAGATGTTACTGAAAGTTTCTCACTGAAAAGATGTGACTTATATTCAGATGCTATTTTCTGATGAAGAATGTAATAACTAGGAAAGCTACTATGATTATCAATAAGTTCCAGTACGTTAGTTCACGCCTTGCGCACAAAAACCTAATCTATAAAAACTGATTTAAAGAAAAAATCTTACGGCTGAAATTGGCAAGGCTACCTCCGCAAACTATTCGTTCTTATATCAATCTTTCCGTTGCGCATGGCAGATTTCAATTGTAGTCCAAACATACTGGACTTAACTCACAGTTTATCATTATATCACAGTTAATAATTATCACTCACGTACTAGAAGCATAAAAAATAAATAACATAAATCAGCGAAATTAAAATTGATTGAGTGAAGTTCCTTTCTTTAGGACGATAAAAGCTGAAATTCGAGCTATGAATGCTGTGAAGTATTTAAGTCGCTATTCCGAGATGGAAGTCTCTCAAAAGAGGCAAACGCTAAGGAGTGAATATCCGAATCAAAAGTCAATAAGTTGACTCAACGAAATGTATCCCAAAGAGATTGGGATGAATTCATGAAATACGTTTATTGAAATAGACTATTTGAGAGAGGAAGTGCCAAAGTTGACTTAAAAAAACACACCAGGAAATGTAGGCACCTCTTAAGAACTTCCTGAATCACGTGCTTTCAGGAAAATTAATGCTCTCTTCCAATGGATGTGCACTCAAGTCACGTCGATTAACACCGTTCCAACAAATCTCTATGAAAGGCATATAAGAGAGGAAGACGAAGGACTTAAGCGACTGAGGAAAAGCATAAGAGGACGGAAACATCAAGGAAGGATCAAATTATAATCCTAATGCGCCAGAGGAGGAAATGGAGTCATTACTCTCACCACAAAAGACCATACCATCAAACACCTCGCGTCGGACACAGACGAGTTAAAAAAACGCCTATTTAATCTTTCGGCGCCGTTTTAGATAAAGGGGGTAGAAAAAATCATTTCCCTCCTTTTATTCAAGATTTACGTGTTAATTGGGGTTAACTCCGTAACCACCCCAACACTGTGACTCACGCGGCATCGCATTATGATCCGAGCGGACACGTAGCCGACGTAAATGAATTTATATCTTCTAACGCTTCCTCCTTTTGTCGTCAAACGTTTTATTTTTTTTTTTTTTGGAGAGAATTAAACAGGGTGAAAAGGGGGCGGGGCAGAAGGGGTTGGAAAAACCTAAAGGCGGCATCGGCGTCTTGGACGGCGCTAACGGTACCAATTAGGCCATTGTATTCTATTCACTCTCTACCGTGGCACTTTCATTGTCAGGCTGACCACGTAATAAACATGTTTGTTGTCCCTGCGAGAAGGATGAAATTTTTTCACTCAATGGGCCATTGTCTCGCGGAGAAGAGGTAGATAAGGGGAGCGGAGAAAGGTAGGCGGAGCAGAAAGGGAGAAAGAAGTTCTTTTTCTCCGTTTTTCACTCCGCCGAAGAGGAAATGAGAAAAAACGTAAGACGGGAGCATCTCGCCAAAAAGTCAAGACATCGTCTCCCGCGTTACGCATCCGGGCTTCCTTTTTTCTCTAACTGCCGTCTTGAAGGAGTGCAATGAGGAGTAAATTAGGGATGGGGGAGGCGTGAAAAACCATAAGGAACATCCCTCTTCCCGACCGTAAATTAAAAAGAGCGGGTAAAGCGAGTGCGCCGACGAAAAAAGTGGAGCCTTAATGAAATCTAAGTGGGTTTTATGTGGTTTTTAATTCCTGCCCTTCGCGCTTATTTATGAAAGTTGTAACTTATTCAACCTATTTATCTCACTAATGCGTATGCATATTCATATGCGTACGAAATCATTCGCACGCGCGTGAGGGTAGGCTTCGAATATACCCATGGGTGATAATATTTTAATGGTAGGACGTAATCGGGATTATTTTACGTTAAGGTTCAAACATCTCTGAAGTAACGAACGATGGCATTAATTAACAGGGAAATTTACATCGTTGAAAATATTTGCATATTACACATTAATATAAATATATATCTGGCTGCTTTTAATCTTTTGCGGCATTAATTATCCATGCTAACTACCTTTTAATCTCTCTATGCATATTCATATATGTGGCAATTCAGTTACTTTTTCACCTCAATGGCCGTACAACTTATCCATCAGCTTGAAATGATCGTAAGAATGTGGATTTACGCAGGTATTGAACATCACGTGCTTCCTCACATCATGACAGCTCAGTAAAGACTAAAACCGTAAAACAGTAAATGCTCAATCAACATAGTTATGGTTAAAATACATTAAGTAATGAATCTTATCTATGCGAAGAAATTCTACTATAATATATATACCATATGATCATTGCAAAAGACAAAATTCTTGACCCTCTCCCATCCTAATAGTCTGTAGATGTAAATTCTAGCTGATGGATATGCAATTTGCTTAATGCTAAAAAGTATTTACATTTACAATGCTATGCCCCAAATGCATGAATACATGTGTGATACGGGGAAATAAGGTCTTTAAACGGACTTAGTGCCAGCAATTTTATTTAATATTATTTTTCAACCCCAAGAAGAAATAATTATTGGTCCAAGTTTACATGAAATCTGAACGGTTTGTATGAAAAATCCTCGAAGCAACTTTTCAACACATTTCTTAAATTCAGTCATAAAACCGCTTCCCAAGGAATGAACAGGAATTTAATCTAAACAACGGCCTCCAAGGTGGTTTGTATATTTTTGAATTCCAGCAAGAATATGGAGCAGAGGAAACGAAATGCCCGATTCTATTCTTGCTGAATCGTCCTCATTCCCAATAACTGGCACTGGAATGACAGTGCTGACAACTTATAACAATAAAGTTCGATTTATGACGCCGTAACAGTGCTCTTAGAATTCCGTAGAACTCACAAACTAACTTTCGGAATGCAATCGGTTCGCAAATCTGTGACTGCCTGCGCGTGTATTTACCTACAAACCAAACATAAACATCACGAAAATTCTATTACTCGTTTTCAACAGTCCAGCTTAAAGAATGGAGAGAATCCGAAATGTGTACATTTTTGCGAGAACATAAAATAGAAAGTCATAAAGGCAAACGTTTTATCGCGTATACGACTCACGTTACGCTGGAAGGAGCCATGTGGCCATATTTAAGCCAAGGTGGTGACGGCTGGAGATTGCCGGCTGAAGATATCCAGGACTGTTTCATCCGAATGTTCTATTTACATGAATGTGTACATCTGATATCTTGTCAGAAATATTCATGACAGGTGGGGATCGATCGACTGAGTCTGAAACGGATTCAAGTCTTGTGGAGTAGGTGGAACATATGCAAATTACTATTCATAAAGTTCGATCCTAATTCCAGCCTAACTCCTTACATTATTCATAAAATGAACATTATGGTTATCACGAAATCTTTATGAAGTTATACAAAATATCCCTTGAGCGAAGAACACGTAGTTTTATTTTATAACAACGACTCCGAAACAGCTAACATAAGTTACATAGAGTCAGAGACTTAAAGGATGCATAACGCTGAGTATTTCATAAAATATACCAGGAGTAATGAAGCCTTTTAATCATGTCGCTGAGTCACATATTATCTGAATTATACCCGTTGGAAACCGAAAGGCTTAAAGGATTTCAAGGTCTAGAAAGAAGTTCACATGGCATAAGATTATTATAATATACATATATCATTTGACAGACATCTAGCTTCCATTAAATTCGATTAGTAATTAGAACGATGAAAATATCAATTATTACATTTTTTTAATATAAGCTTCTTCGAATAAACCATTCGGAAAGAATCCGTGTAGAAATAAACAACAAAATATACAATGCAATCCACAGAAATATCTGCAAGTAGTTCAGAAATTTTAACAGCGAACGGTTTTGACCAGGTATTGTATTCATCACTTATTTGTACTTGGATTATCTCATTTATTAACATGATTATTACGCAATTCTATGAGATAGCGTAGCAAACAATTGAATCTATCCTTTGGAGAGCCAGCAGTGAGTCGAGGTCCACTGAATACAAACTCATATTCCCCACTCTTCAAGTGAGTGCATCCTACCAGGCTCATTTTCACCATCTCTTTCCCTTTAATTCAACAGCCTTTCCCGCATACTTTTCCAATACAGTTCCCTATTTCCTTCCTCCATTCTGCAGCGAAAATCGAAGAAAAAAGAGAAGACAAAGAGAAGAGAAAACGTTAGCGGGGGGAATACAAAAGCGAGCGCACAAAACAGCGTATTTACCTCTCATTTTTCCAATCAATTTTTCCGACCGAGTTTTCTGTATTGCGCCACCATCTTCTCCATTCCTTCTCACGTCCTTTCCCCTTTACATTTCCTGCTCCCAAAATCGTCCGAAAAAAAAGATAAGGGACACAAAAGAGGAAGTGAAATGAGGGAACGGGCGAAATGCAATTGGAATGGGCGCTGATGAATCGATTCCGGTCCAATTTCGAAGGCGGGCTGTCAATCCCCTTTCGGAGAGGAAAAAGCACCTGGATTTTTGACGGATGGAACTCATTGCGAAAGTGGGTCCCTCTAGGATACCGATAGATAACTAACGATAGCTAAATGAACGATAACAGAAATCGTGACCAATTTTTTCCGAAGCCTCATCGCGGAATGTTTGTGGGGAACGGTTACTTAGGACGTTTCTAAACGTATCGTCTGAGTTGGTAATGGTGAATTAATTAAATAGACGGAGAGATTCCTTTACGAGAGAAAACTCGATTCCTTTACATATTCATTAGGTGGAAAATACGTTTAGACATTAAGGAAATTTTTGTTCTGATGCTTTCTGACTAAAGAGTTCCGGAAGAAAACTAGTCTTCCATTAATGAGAGTAAAAGTATAATAAATCTAAAAGGTGAAAACGATAGTATCCTAAATTACCTTTAATAGAACAGTTTCTATTTTATTTCCGCAACAGAATGCGACATAAAAGACAAAAAAGCAGATTTCAACCTGAGAGTAGAAGGAAAAGCAAACTATTTAAAATTACCTCCGTTATATTTGCATTTAATAAAACGAAGATGGCACTCTCTTTCTGATTAAACACTGAGACCAGAAGATATTCCACAAAGATTTTCCACGCGTATAACCATCGATGGGACCGATTACATTAATTTGGCGATGAAAAATCAACATTCTCTTTACCATTAACTTGATTAAACCCTTTCCCTTGGCTTACATTGAATGCTTAGTGTACGAATCAGAAAGTTTCATGGGCAAAGGAATTGGTAATTGTTTATATTTTAATGCTTTCTGCTTACAACCACTAGCAAGTATTTTGTTTCAACGACTTTTCAGCGTCAATTAAAATAGTGCAACTGCAACCCACGTAGGGAAGAAATGTTTCGTAAAAGGCTTTTACCACAATTAAAATATTCAATGTCACTTTTCATTAGGTCAAATATTTGCCGAGCATGTTAAATATGAGATATAGCCATTTTCATAGCGTATTTCCCATCTTTCCGTTTGCTCTCCTCCTTGAACGACAGATAAACTCCACGGTTTCTTTACTCGGTTTGAGAAGCTTGGATGTCCATTTGAAGCCTCTGCTAAACACACCAACTCTAATTAAACTCGTTAACATTCTTAAGACGCAAAGGTTAAACTGACACGATTTCGCGGGAAACTTTTTGTCCACTTCACTTCGACGATTTCCGCAATTCATCTTGGTCCCGGAGAAAAATGCCCACGTCGAAGGCGTTCTTGATTAATAGAAGTCAGCCGATCAAGTCCTAGCTAATTCTCGCATAAACAAATAGCATTAACTCCCGACTCAATTACGGCATTCTTCGTCCCGCGACGACAAAATGGCGCGATCCGCCAATCAGGGCGGAAAAAAATCCCGACAACAAATTAATTACTCCGCGGACGAAGAAGGAACGACGAAAAGGTGGAGGAAAAAAACAAAAGAGAGCGCTCCGAATCGATTTCCTCTTCGGAGGCATCCTTTTCCAAACATTCCAATCTACGAAAGAAAAAAAAAGAACGAAAATCGAAGCGACCTTTTTAAATTAGCCGTCGTCGACGACGGTGCAGACGGCCTCGGAACATTCGGAAATGCGTAGAAACACACCTATGATCGGAAGAAAAGGGAAAATCGCGGGAATCAGGGTCACGACACGCCAAATACCAACATGGCGGAACGAAAAAAATCCCATCGAAAATCGAACTTTTTCTAATGCGGCTCCTGTTTCAATCTCATCTCCTCGATGCGTAGGACATCCGAAAAAGGGATCCGCGTTCATTAGGGCGTGATTGACTCGAAAAACTGATCATTTAATTAATAGCGTATTTCATTAAGCAAATTACCTGCCCGAACCCTTTCTCCGATAGCTCCGCGCCTTCTCTTCCATGAGTTATGCACGTTTAAAAGCCGTCATCGCGACGCTGGCGATGGCGGAGTAATTAGAAGGGCACGGCGTCCGTTGAAAATCAATCCGACGGTTTTGATTTGGATAAAAAATGAAAGGAGACTCCCGCGGAATCTGCCAGTAGGAAAGAGATCTTACCTCGATCACCTTGAGAAAATTGGAACAATGGAAGTTCTTTTTGTTCCCATGTCGCCGGACCGTTCATTACGTCCGCATCGAAGACGTGCATCCGCATGGCGAGATAGAAAAAGCTCTAATTTGATCGTGGTAGTGCGGCGGAGTTTTTAAGGGAGCGGCTTATTCGGTTATGAAACTGCTGCTTCGGCAGCTATGCTCCGCAAATTAATATACGATACGTGAAGTGCGGTGGGTTCAATAACGTTTCATGCGCCTGTGAAAATTTTCGCGCCCGTAAAAGCCGTAATAAATTATTGCGGGCGTATTATAATATATCAACTACCATGAGCTCGCTGGGGCGATATTTTAAAAATTAACTCCAATTTTACGCAATGGAGGCGACTGAAAAGAGTGTGGAGCTATATAATGAGCTTTAGTTATTCGGGGTATTTTTTCGTGAAATAAAATTGATGCCATTGGCAAACTGCCTAGCCTTTATTTTGTTTTCAATTAGGAGTTGCCCGTTGTACTCGTACGTATCAATTATTCTGTCTGTAAAAATAATGAGGCGATTAAAAATATTTCCGGCTCGCATTATCACCATACCCATCGAAAAGATAGGTTGAATTGAATGAAATTTCAGTCTAGTAAGCAATGCAATCACCGAGCACCACAAGTTTATCAGAAGTTAATGGGGAAGTATTCGTCGCAAGAGTGACTCTTGAATCATGGGTATGTTTAGATATATTAGATGCTAATCTATCGATAATAATGAGATTCATTGATAAAATTTCATGTCTAGGAATTTTGAGAAGAATATTAAATATGAGTGGATATAAAAAATTTTATATAGTGTGTTCATTAAAGTTAGATAGGGAAGCAAGTTTGACATTTAAAGTTTCGAGGAAATATTGTAGACTACATTAGAAATATCTTATCATCATTTCCTAAGAAACATCTGTTACGCATACACTGAAGGAGCAGAAATAAATAAACATAGCACTTTTTTATTTGAATGAATAAGCATAAAATTTCCAATTTTAAAAGAAATATTCTATTTGATTCACGCTCTATCATTTTAACATCTTGAGACAAACATAGGAAATGTTTTCTTTCGCAAAACAATTTTACCTAAAGGAAAAGAAAACAAAAACCAATTGCGCATATTATCTGCTATTGTCCGTTCAGGTTATTGCTCCTAAATAAAAATCATGAAGCATATGCTGAACTATATTCCAGATGAATTTTACGGAGAAAATTCCTTTTTATCCCTGACTCGACGAATCAACATACGCATCAATGAACAGGTGCAATAGAAAAAACTGCCGTTAAGGGAAATCACGCGACCTATTTTTAGGTGAACGTGTGATCGAGCGCAGTTTCCCTGTATTACATTATCGTGATACGAAATAGTGGTTATCACGAGCTATTAGGTAGTGTTCCGAAAAAGAACAAAACATACTAATTACTGACCTATCGATTGAAGCCCATGAAATCCAAAAAGGATAAAAAATCGTTACGCCCTGAATACACGCGGTAGTCGAAAAAAGATAGCTCTAAGGTGGCGGTTTAACACCTACACTACAAATATAATTTGACTCCTAATACATCCTTTCTTCCCGATGACTACCAAACTGATACGTCGGAGACCACACGCATTCGAATGCTGTTCCAGCTTCTTTTACATCCCGCCGTACAAAATGAGCCATAAATTGCAGTATTATTAGCGCGGGTATATAATCCCGACCGTTTTTAGGAAATAACATCCTCGCCACCCTTCCATAGTCGTCCCTTTTTGAGCTGCAAAGCCCACGGTAATCATTAGCCGAGGAGGCCCTTGGAAGGATTTTCATCCCTCAGAAGAGCGCGATATAATTCCGTTTAAAACGTAACGACGCTTGGGAAACATTACTCCCGCGCAACGGCTGTGATAGACGAACGCATTCAGGGAGCAGAAAGCGCCGCGATAGATATGGGATAGATAAAGCGGACAAAGCCCTCGAGCCCCAATCGAATCAGAGGAAGATTTAACACCTCAAACCAACGGGGAATTTATCGTCTATGGCGGCAGTGGCCAAATAGCGAGTGAAGTTATTGTGATACGCATAGCTTCCGCATGTGGGATTCCAGTTTAGCGCGAGGTGGATTCGACCACAGCGGGACGTCGAAGCGTAGAGTAATTTTGTTGCGTTCAGGTAATTACGGCGATTGTTATTCTTTGGTATCGCAATGCGGCAGAGGCGGTGTGCGCAGATATAATTGGCGCAATATATCTCGGTCACTTAGGGGAGATCGTAAAATACAGCTGGAGCGTTAAATTGATCAATAAAAGATTCATTGTCGCCGGACCTATTGCTACTATCTGGTTTTTCCTTTGGTTACATTTCGTAATTTCGCATTGTGACGAATTTGTTTCGTAAATGTTGTATTTGATCTATTAGTGATTCCCATTGTCGGACTATTTACAGCACTCGGCTTAATTTACATTCATTACTTAGGACTTTTGACCAATTATCGATCGATTATTATACTACAAAGGAAGAAAGAAGAAAATAAACATAGTGCACATTGATGTGCGTCCAAAAAGAATGAAATCCTTGGTTCGATTCCCTGTCTTAGCAAACATTTTCACGTGCTTTTACTCTTCATTATTTTGCATTAAAATTCATGGGCATACACATTTAAAGGGATAAAAATGCTGAGATCTGCCATAAACACTGGCAGAGATTCTCGTGGTATCTCCCCTCTACCTTATTTTTAAAAATTACTGCGTTTTATTAATCTCCACGGAATCAATTCTAATTTCACATCCCATAAATCTGGAAAACACAAAATCATCAGTAAAAATAATAAACCTGGAATACGAGGCGAAAGACTACAGGGGACAAGAAGCAACCATCCTTCAATTCACCCCAACGACTTCGAGATTTGCTGGTGGGCAAAAAATAAAACTCGAGGAGTACCGGCGTTGGTGGTTCTGCAATCGGTATAACCAACCAACCCACCCCAACCCGGAGGAGGGCATTAAGTATGGAACCCACGAACTAAAGCAACGCCCCCCATCGGTAGCCCTCGCAATCCCCGCAACGCCCGAAAAACCGGGCAGGGAAGACGTCCTCGTCTGGCTAGGAGGCACCGGGGGAACAACTGCTTTTCCTCCGTAAGGGGGACGATATAGCCCTGGGGGTGCAGACGAACTCCCTCTTCCGAAAAAAGACTCGTGCGCGCATGCGCCGACCGGCTCTTCCCCGCTCAATATCGCTCTCCAACGTGGCCGCCCCCCCGCGCGCCTCCCCCCGACAAGCACAGAGGACTTCTCCAGCCGACGCCAGCAGCGCGTTTCGTCCGCCTCCACATCGAGGATCAATGCACCACCACCACCGACACCCAACTCCCTCCCAAAACACCCCGCCTCAGCCCCGGAATATACCCTAGCCAGCGAACACAACACCGTTGGGGGGGAACACCAAGAGAGCGCGGGGCCGATACCCAATTGATGGCAAACGTTCGCTGATATTCCTTCCTCTACCTTCTCGGCCACTCGGGGTAGAAACACCAATAATCTCGGATCCCTTTCTCGACTCTTTTCGTCCCATCTCCAGTCTTTTCATACCGTTCTTTCTTCTCCACAGCGTATGAAAACCTCGCGGAAACGCTCCGAGAAACTGAGATACCGGTCTGGCTTTATTTTCCTCCGCGGGATGAGAGTTTGAAGAGAATGAGAGAGGAAAAAAGATGAGGAGGAAGATGGGTTAGGAAAGACCCAATCTCTATCTCTCCCTTCTGGAAAGAGAGGGAAGTTGGAAACGCTTTTCTTATCAGGATATCCCGGAGGTTAAGGGGAGGTAAAGGGATGGAGATACGGGAGTGGTAGGTGAGGTTTAGGGGGTGGAGAGGAAAAAAAGATCCCCCACGGAAAGGGTAGAGGGATGGGAAGGAAAAGTCTCTTGAATGGCGTCCCCGTCGCATCTTCAACGTGATCTCCTATAGGTATATTTATTTTTTATTTCTTTCTCTCTCACTCGGTGGAGATGGAGGCTCTCGATCGTATCTGGTTAGTGGAACAACCCAGGGAAAATGGGAGGACGAGATGAGGAAAATATTTTTAAATATTTGTTCCTTCGAGGGAGGCAACGCAAACAATGCCTCTTTTTTACCACGGAGAAAAGTGGACTCGGACAAAAAAGTAACAGTTCCGTACGGAATAACCATCTCCGAGATGTGGGAGGGAAAATAAATGAGGAACTGAAGGTTTCAGGAGTACATAATGGAGTAACCACGTGGACGACGGATTGAGAGCTTCTTCGGCACTTAAAAAAAGTTTAGGAATGTTTGCGTTGGCCACCGTCTCCGACTACCGGACGACTATTCCTAATCGTGATGACGGATGATTGATGATCAGCACTAGCAACGGGTGCGCAGTACAGGAGAAAAAGATGTCGCATCCCTCGGAAAAGGGGTTTGTTAGGAGATGATCCTAACCAAACCGGGCGAGCGAGGACCCCCAGAAGCCACATAAAAAAGCAATATAATCCAGGGTTAACAAAAAAGGTCGTGAGTGGTACCGGGGAGACCAGATAAACTGCTGTTTTACAACAACCCGAAGATGGACAAATAACAAAGGCCGCTATGGGATAGTGATGAAGTAGACTTTTCCCGCACGCTTTTTTCCGCAGAATATGGGACCTCCTTTCTCCCTATCCCCGACGACAAACACTTTGATGCAACGCAAACAACACCAACCCCGCCTAGGGCCAACTCTCTCACGGGGGCCTTTCCCTCTTCGCTACACACCTCTCTCCCTCCGGCGCCAATCGAACTGCGTTTTCGGGGGGTGTTTGTGTTGCCTCGTGGGTGGCGAGGTAGAGAGAATCGAGACGGGACCCAAAAAGACAACAAAGAAACAATGAGGTGGTTTCATAAATGAACCACGTGAGGGCGCTATGGAAACACACGACCGACGAAAGCCTTTCTCGTTTCCGAACTTTCCCCCGCAAAAATATCCCGAATTTCCGAGAATGGGGATGTTACTCGCATTGTTTTCGCGGTCGCCATGAATAAAAAAAGGGAGGGATTCGTCGGAAGAGTAGAAAAGAAACCGAATTCGGGATCAGTGGCACGAAACGGGTTCGATCTTCTGCAAGGTTTCATCCGACTGAGCAATGATGATAAATAAAGAGTACTCGCGAGGGAAGAAAATAAAGGGGACTTAAATTCCATGAAGGGGGATTTTTCTCCACAATGGCGTCGGATCAAATGCCGCCTAAATGGCACCGGATGGAATGGCGGTTTGGCTCATCCGAACGTATTCCGACAGCGGTGGTTTGCTACAACGCTCGTTGGAGGGAAGCCACGAGATCGTGCCTTTTGAAGTCTTTACCCTCTGCCATTCTTCGCGAGGACATACACGCGAACCAAGGGACAATCGTCAGATATGTCGACGATGACGGCCGAGGGAACGGGTTTCAACTTTTTTGCCATCTAGGGATTATTAGCCTTCGAATGGAATGCGAATAACGCATTCGAAGCGATGCGTTCGGAGAAATCCAATGTTGAAAACCACGTCATGGAAGATTTCGCACGAGAACCGGATGAATGCTCTCTAACTGTTGTATTTCCGCGAACAAAAACAAAATACGTTATCCTTGGGACTTGTAGAGAGGTCGATTAATTTTTATGTGTAAGGGTGCTTCACAACGTTGAAGAACATGTTTCGAATTCGTAGTATAGATTACTAGCTCCTATGCAATGCTCTAAGTCGGAATTAACTTGAAATAATTCCATACAGGAAACATAAAAGGGAAATAAAGCCATAGGACTTACATATTTACTTGATCCAGATATTCGAGCTCTCCATGAACAGGCTACTATACGGATTAGAAGATCCTGTCTAGGTAGATATCATGCAATTAAATGATTATTGAAATAATTTATTTTGTTTTAGTTTTTGCTGATAATTATCTAATTGCTAATTTACGAAAGTTATACTTTTATTTTATTTTTGATGAATTTTCTTAACACATGGCTCCATCAATTAACCAAAGTTCTCCTTGAGAACAGAATAGATTACAAAATATTTCTATTACAGCCTTTCACTATATAGTTTAAAACGTTTGGATTGCGTCTTCTTCTGATAATATGACTGAGCTTCTAGAGAAGGATCACCTTCGAGAATATAGATAAGGGAGATTCATCAAATCTCAACATCTATGCGTCATTTTCCTCTTGTAATTAAAAACATAATGATGCTGATATATCATAAGATTTTTCCAATGGTATTCCTCCTGTCAATAGTTTAATTTCATCTTTCCACTGAATTCTTACATTTCCTTTGAAAAGTAGGGGAAATATTCCACCGACTATAAAGTCTCAAAAAATCACGTAAAATCAAATTTTATTTTCATAAGTGCTTTCGTAAGATAATTGACTTAAATTATATAGATGCTGAACCAATTAAGAATCAATTTCATCCTTCATCGACATGAAACCATCCTTTGCGAACATTCATTCATTACCTCTACTTAACAACACCATCTTCGTTCTCAACAAGTTCGCTTTATGGACTGGTGAAATACGCACGGTACCCGTCATAAACCGTAAGAGCACTCTTAAAAATCCGCCGAAAATAGCTGAAATCCTATCTCCATAGTTATGAGTCGAGCCCATCTCTCATTTAACGGGAACGCAATTTATTTCCCGAAAAACGATTAATCTGTAGCGCCTAAATTAAGTTCAAAGGAGAATGATCTCAGAAGAGCTTCGGAGAACTTACTCATTTCGATGCGAAAACAACCCTTCTTTGAGTCGAAAATAACAGTCGGAATTTCGCCCCGTTTCGCCACTATTTTCTTTACAGGCGATGCTTCTGCTTTCGTTACTCGAGCGATAAATCACTTTCTCATCACCAACCGCTTGAGACGGAAATTCTCTTTCGGCAAATGCTCCAGAAATAGAAAGCTAGAGGCGAATTTGCGAAGAAAAAAAAGAATCGGTTTGATGGACGAAAAAGAACTCCTTATTTTTCACGATCTAAACGATCGAAAAGGACAGAAGTGGCCAAAAATATACGCGAGTGATGGTGAGGGGAAAGAATCCTTCAGAGGCGTCTGGAGAAAGTGAGGGAGAGATGGATATATGGGCTCGATACATTGCAAATGACCCAGCATAAAACATTTGCGAGTTCTGCAGATCCTGGAACCGTTCCAAAACGAGGACTTGAGGTTTCGGACTCCAGCGAACTTTCGAAGCGTTTCAGAAAAAAAAGAAAGTCTAAGTACCGCTTATGTACTGATGCATTACGTAAGCTGTTTGGAAGTATGTGAAGTAGCAGTATCGCTTAAAGTACTCCGACAGCTGAGGTCATTTCACACATTTGGATATCTACCTAAATCGAATCGGATATTTTTCACCCACTTTGCTATCAAGGAACCGTAGTACATGAATGCAGCTGAATTATTCCATCACACTAAAATAGGATACCCAAAAATTATGAGTCATGTACTCAATTTGTTAACGAGAAAGATTAGTGGCACTTCTTTTTCATACCCATGTTCTATCTAAATTCACCTCGAAATATCATTCATAAAGTGATCTTTATGATTAGTAAAATTTGTCGAATAGGAACACAACTTTTAACACTTTAACTTGATTATCAGAAAACATATGCTCTACCAAAAAGAAATTCTTTATTCTACACCATACACACAATATAATTAGCACAGTTTAAGATATAGGATAAAAAACGAAGTTCCTCATAATTTAATATAATATAGCGCTTTCTTCCATTAAATCGTGTTAATACAAAGGTACACGACGCCTTATTTTAAATGTTCCATTCGATTCCACGTTCATTTTAATCCAGCTGATAATGACTAGAAGTATTTGCTATATGATCATTTGATACAAATAAGTCAATAAGTAATCATCAGTAATAAGTCTTATGAAGACGAAGTGGTATTTTTTCATTCCGCTAATTATCTTGTTTGCCATAAATTTTCTCATAGTTAATGAAAGGATAATCTTCATATTAAATCCAAACGCGGGAGTCACGAATCTGAGCCGTTGAAGGAAACGTGGATTGACACACCAAATTTGAGTTAGCACAGCACAGCCGTAATCTATTGATACCAATGAAAATACATAAAAGGTAATAGGGATAAAGATATCACGAGAAAAGAAAAATTTCCCTCTCACTTTCTGATGGGTAAAAGGAGAAACTAACAATATACTAAAAGAGATATAATAAAGACAAAAGCAAATAATCTAACAAGAATGAGTATTTCGGGTAATTTTATCTAAACGTATAATATACATTAACACCCTGCACTCATAAACATTATGAATTAGTAACATTTTCTACAAAAAAATAGCAATCAAATTCAGTTCAAGAAGATTTTTTTTTAGAAAAAGAGCAATTTTATAGGGGAAAGGAATGGATTTCGAAGGAATAGTCAAATTATCGGTTTTTCCTCGAAGATGGTCTAACCAAAGATTACTTTCCGGCCTCGAAAATTAAATTATAAAATTACCTTCCCTCAATTTATCTGAATACAATCTACACAAGATTATTCTGCAAAGTATAAAAATATTTTTCCCAGTAAAAATGCTCCAACATTACCAAATAAGGAACCCCTCACAAATCACGCGGATCTCTGTCCGATATGCGGGCGTACAAAACCCTCGGAAACCCGGAATCCTTACATCCTCTAGGCCGAAAAAAATTGCGGATTTCCAATCTTCCGCCGGACCTCTAACAGACCGCGGGAGGTAACCGCTATCACGTAAGGATTTTTTATTCTCCCGAGGGAGGAAGGGAGAGACAGCCCGCTCCCGAAACGTATCGCCATCGGACGAAAAAACCATCCTTTCTCTCCCTTGTCTCGCGTACACGAATGCACGGTCGGGTTGTTTTTTGCCCCATTAGTATCGCCTCCGTAAAGTAAACACAGACGCGTCTGGAAGCGGCGGTATATATATTTTTTGCGGTCGACTTAAAAAAGAAGCTTCGCCTTTGCGCTCATGTTGTTGCAAGAGAATCCGTTCGGAAGGCCTAACCGACCTTAAAAGTTGGAGGAAATTGAAAAAGGGAGCGAATGTAAGTACATTAAGGGGAAACCTAAGCCATGGGAGTGCGAGAAAGATTGGGAAGATGGGAGAAAATAAACGGTGACGTAAACTTAAGAAAACATCGGTAATAGATCTCGAACGATATCAGCAATGATCTCCTAATAGTATTCTCTATCCTAATCTTGGACGGCCGTACCCTTTACCAATCCCCATTAAAAATGTTTATCTATGCAACTTAATCTCCTGTGAGAGGGCTCCTAAATTTAAATTTTGTTCGTATAGGAATTTCATTCTTAGCTTTCAGGAATGAGTAATCGGTATACCATTATCTACGTAAGATTGTTAACTTCAAATGTATTTTTATGAAATCAAGAATATTATTTATTGAAACAAAAATGAATGAAGTTTTATTACGAAGTTTTATGTTGAATCTTAGGGTAAACTTAACGACACGTAATTGTATTTAAGAAAGGAAGCGGAACGTAAAGAGAAGTAATGTAGTTGAACAAACAAAAAATACATAATTTCTAACCAGTGTTGGCATAAATACTACCTCAACATATCCCTACCCCTTTAACTGCAATTTCCTTTATTTATTCAAATACATCAAGTTGCACAGCGTGAAATAATCATGGATTTCTTTCGCTCGTACTTTAGCTTATTTTTCAGAAAAACGTTGCCGTGACGACAGTTTTAAGATAAAAACAGCTAGAGCTATCAAAACTTCCGCTCGATCCATAATTTCTTCCATTCTCGCCCTTCCGCTGGTGGAAAATAGTTTCACATCCCCGCGCATGCAAATGCCTTGAAAGAACACCCGCATTTTTCCCGCCCCGGAAAAGAAATCCACGATTTACATTAAGGGCGGAAAACTGCCTGACGCCGCTCATTCATCGATAACCCTTCTCCTCGACAGCTGCGGAATCTGTCGACACATAATAAACCCGGCGGAGGACACATTAGTATTTGTAGGAAAAAAGAGAAACCCATTAATCTCACGTCACGAATTTCACCCTTGCAGAGTGAAAAGACATGCAGCGCTTAATCCAAGCAATCTTGCGGCAAGGACACGAAAATAATCCCCAGTTTAAAGGAAAAAAAACAACTTCCGACCCCGCAAATGTAAGAAACCGCAGGTCCGTAATCCCTTCAATTGACTTCTTCCAGAATCGTATTTACTTCGCTTTCTGGAACCGTTTCCTCCCACGCAGACACAACCCGGCCCTCGTAGAGACTCCCAGTGCCGAGGTAACTGGATTATACCCTTCCCCTTTTGCTAGCATCTCGCAACACCCCCGACATATCCGACGACTTAATGAACTTCATAAGTTGTATTAACCACGTTAAGTTTTTATCCTCGGGGCGGGAAACGTATATGATTCGTGGGCCCTCAATTGTGCACACAATTGCCGCAGAGATGTCTCTTCCTTTTCTCGTCTTCCTCTCTTTCTCCCATGCTAACGAATTCAACAAGATGGCACTCTTGAACGAGGAGAATAAAAGACGCGAGCAAAATTTAATTACGGAAAGGGTCGCTGTTAAGTCTTGAGTTGTCTCATTATCCTACCCTTACCTCTCTTTCCCTTCTTCCTTCCCTCTTCCTCCTTTTGAGCATGCCCTTTCACACGGTGAGAACTCGCGCGCTTTCTCTCGCCCCATTCGACTCTCTTTCCCGCCTTATGAAACCGTCAAAAGGGACTCCGCGGAAAGGAAACAGAAGGCGGAGAGAAAACAACCGACGGTCTCCCGAAAGCGATCCTTCCATTTCTTTCTTTCCGAGAGTCTCCTTAAAGACCGATATACAGGTGAGACACAAAGGAACTCGTCAAAGATCTCGCGATGAGCGGGGAAAAAACTCCTCTGCGAGTCTGAAGGACTAAAAAAAAACAGCTGCGAAGCGACGCTCGTTCGCGGAAAGAAACGGACGCGCGCGAGAACCCCTCTCTCTCATCTCGCGGATGGAATAATAAAAAAAGAAAACAAAAGAGTGACACCCGGTGCGGTTTGTTTTTTTTCGTCGATAACGTATGAAGGGAGACCACGGTCACAAAAGAGAGGGGGCATCGTGCAGCGCCGGAGGACTACAAAATCTAAATGATTACGAATGGAGCCTGCGACATACGGATACGTAAGTACACGCACGCAGAAACACACGCCCTATACACCTCAGCCCTTTCTCTCCCTGGAGGACATAGGACTTCTCCATCTCGCCTCTTTCTCTCTCGCACACACGCGGTCATAAAGGGATTTTTCATGCAAACCCCTTAAGGGGATACTATACACAGATGCCGGCCCTCCAGAACGAGTGTACGGTTTTATTCTCTCCGTGCAATGTTACTCGAGAGCTTGTTTAACATCTAGGCAACCGGGAAAAGAGACACGCGGACTCAATGAGCTGTTGTCTGCTTCCTCTCAGCCGTGTTACACCGCACCACTTAGTAGTGGAGGATAGAATAAAGATGTACTAGAATGAGTATTAAAGGCGAGACAAGGATATAAACATGGGAGAAACTTAAAATGAACAACTAGGGCAAAGCGCAATGTAAATGGGAGAGTTGATGAGTCGTACGTCTTAAAATACGTTGCTCGGGTGCTAACGTTGGGTAATGAAACCCTAACCCTTGTTTTGTAACCGCATATTACCCTTCCCGTGGGCATGAGTCCACAAGGGAAACTGCAGAATACTTTCAGCTCCCTTGGTCCACGAATATACTCATGGAGATGCTATGCTTTTTGCCTAACTTTAGGGCGCACTCGCCACCACAGCTCTCACAGATGGATCTTGCTTCCTACATTAAAAATGTTCGAACCACGGGAGATGGTTCGGAATGGTAATTTCCTTTCTTGATATTTATTGAAGAACTCAGTGAGATAAAATCAATCAACTGTTAGCGGGAAACCAAAGTCAAATATGAGGTTTCTTGGATTGCGCTATGGTAACTCAATATTAAATATAATAGATATATTTCATTTAATGTGATTTCTACCGATATTTAACACATTTTGGTCTCCATGTAAACATAATCAGAGCACATGGTACTGAAGGGAATTAGATACGAAAGGAACCCTATTAATTCAGACATAAATATGCAATATGATGTAATAAAAATAATATTCCCACGACAGTACCTGAGGAATAGTGGTGAAATAAATTTTTGGATGACATCTTCAAGTTTCCTCTATACCTATTCGGTACTAATAAATTTCAAATATTCTATTCTAATAATAAAAAGTATTAAAAAATGCGAATCCGAATGAATTGTCATCGTATACCGAATTGTACACGAAGTTTCCTCTCACAGAATACAAAGACTCACGAAGTTATGCAATAAACATGTTGGAACTGCGAAATACTTCATGAATTCCAAATTCTTCCAAGCCAAAATATGTCTGATTAATTTTTGCTTTAGAACACGGAGGCAAAACTCATTCACCTACAATTCTAACTCATGTTAAATCCCGCCAATCCTAAATTAAAGCAAGGCTCTACACTTTCTATGAGGAATTCTTACACTGTTTAATTTGTTGAAATGTTTTCAGTAGAACTCCAATCATTCTTTGAGTTCCCACCAATGACACGCAGAAATGCGGGGAGAAGTCAATTCTCAAAGGTATTTTAATTAGGTTAATTGAAAGGGCCAACGGCTGCTACATGAGCTTTGGAAGGGGTCGGTGGACTCAAATGAAAAATACGGCATTAGCGCACTTGGAACGAGCCTTCCCTTTTCTATTCAATAAAATTGCTACTTCAATCAGCCAAATCGATAGCGCGTATTCTTTGGCATCCGTCCGTTCATCATCGCAGTGAGGAATTTGCCCTTGAAGTTGACATCCCAAAAATTTCATCAAGGGCAAGGATCGCATCAAAGTGTCTCCGAGCGAAAACCTCGCTGAAATAGGAAACGTCCATTTAAAATGCGAAAAAGCCATCCCTCGACGGCTATCGCGTTCTCCAAAGCGAACATATCCCCTCCCTGTCATCTCCGCTTCATAAACCATTCCGAACCATTCTCCACGAGAACTTATTATAGAAACCCCTTTTCTATTTCTCCCTCTCTCGCCAAAGTCGTCCGGTTAACTCGATTTCGAAAAACCACCACCGCTCTCCCCTGATGCAGACGTGCTTTTCTTTCATCTCCTCCCTTTTTTTCAGGGGAAAAAGAACCACGCAAACAGATCTACGTGGCGCGCATTCAATATCCCCTGTTTATCCCACAGAAGGCCTTCCCCCTCCACTAAGTAGCAAAAGTTAAGAAAGGAGGAAAACAAAAAAGCGAAACGTAAAAAAATTGAGAAATGATAAAAACTGCGGATGTCGTAATTCCCCACTCGCTTTTTTCGCTTCCCGTCGATTTTTCATTAATTATTGTAGCGATCGGATTTTCCGCGAAAACAATTGCATCCCACGTCCGCAGGTGGAAGTCTTCCTTCGAGAACACCTCGTTCCATTCTTCGCTTATTCGTGCTCGAGCCCTTCAATGAGCTCTCCCACTCCCTCCTCCTTTTTACGGCGAGAAAATAAGATCGCCGAGGAAATGGGTTGAGCGACTGTAGAGAACCTTCGGTTTTTGAGCTTTAAGTTTCTATTTTCGAGTCCCGATTCCTACGGGAAAGGAAACACCGCCAGAATGAGTTACGCAAGCTGAATGGGTAATTGTAGAATACGTCAATCGTACAAATCTCTTTCGGCTGGTGTAATCGCGTCGGAGGAATTTATACGGCGCAAAGTGAGTCGGATGGATTTAGAGCGCATCGACTGACTGCATACTTTAGATTGGATCCGCTGATCTCTTCGTTAATATTGATGGGATTTCATGATTCGTCGAAGGCGGATGATTGCGAGATTTAATTAAAGGAAATTATGATATTTTTGGGGGGGGGGGGGGAAACGGGTATTAAAGAGCTGAAATTTTTCGGGATGCAAATTTCCGCGCGATGGAAACATCGACTAACGAAATTTCAGAGAATGTCTTCCGTAATATTCTTCCCTCAGAAAACAAAAATGCATCAGTAACAAATGGCAGACTAAAGCGTAGCCGGAGAAGTAAATGTATTTATGCCAATGCAACATTTGATGTTATTAATATTTCAGTTAAAATATTTTGATCTCGGAAAATCATTTTTTCATTTATCAAAATCAGAGCTTCTGAAAGAGAGGGTCACAAGTGAATTCTTACTATGCTGTTAAATCTCGGAATGTTTGCTAATTTGGTGATGATTTTATTTCACCTAAGAGCTAAAGTTTACGAGAGAAAGTAATGTTAATAAGAGCTCACTATAAGAAAAGGTTACACATTAGCGTTTACCATCATATACATTTTGATTCTCATTGAAAATTATAAGTTCATCGATTCTTGTAATACGAAAGTCTGAGGCAAGAAAAAGATCTGCAACTGTGGAATAGTCTCAAAAGTACTGCATCATATGATATTAGCTAGATAAGAAAAAGCGATCAAACAATTATTCGAGAACTTACTTATTGTACTCCAAGTAACATTGTGCGATCCAACTAGTGAATAGAATTATCACAAAAGAAGAAAACTAACGACCTACTGAGGAAGCGTACACGTGCATGCAAAGCTTCCCAGAAAGTACTTCTGCCGCTTAATTTTCTAAGAGAGCGCCTGAGAATATAAACTTAGGAATAAGCTTCTCCGAAATGCTTCTCGTAATCACTATGAAACAGAATCATTAGGACGTGAAACGCTGCTTAAGTACTTGCTAGAATAAGTAAGAAAATCTCTTCTACGGCGAGGAGACAAAGATAAGCAAAAGAACCAAGGGAAGCGAATCCGATCTAGCGAAAAATAACACCCACGGATTTTGGAGAAATAATATGAGCGAGGAAATGTAACTGGTGCGGATTAGAGAACCAAATATTCCAAACAAAGCCCTCTCGAATGGGAACTTGGAGCAACTAGCGGCGTAGGAGAACTCCGAGCTGGATATTCTAAAATAAACACTTTCGGGATGAAACGGAGCGGTATTCAGAGGAAATAAATTTATTAGAGACGCGTTAAAAGGAAGAATCACCCCCGTCCGAAGTTATTTAATTTTCGTCCGAGTCGTCCGAGCGCCACTTGGTCTCACTTTCGTCAGCTCTTTTATCGCCTTCATTTCGCACGAGACGATAACCGTAAAAAAGAGAAGCACTCGCAGCTCCGCGGAAAATTTTCCGCAAAAATCCAACCGCTGAATAAATAAACGATTTTTCACGGATTAACGCCCAGAAAGATATTTTAATCCGCGGGGATTTTTATCGCCGCAACAAACATAAAAACACAATTTTCGCGCCTGTGGAGGATTTATGCGGGAGCGACAGATGAGCGAAGCGTTGGGATAACAAAAATTTTCGACCGGGAAAATGGCTCGGGGATTTCTAAAAATGTTACACTTTCGCTATGAATATTTAGTGGCAGTACGATTTTACACAGGCATGTAGTTCGTGGGCGATAAGTATGTGCGGAGTTCTACCGAAGGTTTACGTAGGCAATATTTTAATCCCCGCCACAACGAAAAGCGCTCGTAAAAAAGCAGAAACGAGAAAAAGAGCACGAGGCGAAATGGCTTCCGTACGATTTATTCATATTGGTAATATTATAACTTTTAAATCCATATTCACAAAAGGATCAAGGGATGAGGTATGGCAAAAAATCTTCAATGGTCGCAAGAAATCCCTACAGAATATTTTTGGTTCCAAATTACTGTAATCTATATCATGCCAATGGATCCCAGGATAATCTAGTTGGAAACGTGTTCGCCTTTGGTGAAAGCGATCCCGGGTTCAATTCCCAATGAGGAACGGTATTTATATGGGTAGCTATCTGAATAAATTGTAGTGAATACGGTCTAGAAAAATGTAATTAGGGAGGCGTAGGAGTTGATGTGATGACCACGTGAATACCGCATGGAAGGTCTTCTCCCTTAAAGTGATGTCGCGCCATGGATCTAATTAAATACGATTAAAATTTCAACATTTATCAACACACTATATTAGAACATTCTCAGTGCTTCTCCACATAAATAGAAAATCGAATAAAATAGCAAAGGAAAGCATGGTCATCCATAGGATCTGAAAGAGAGCTTTCGGTATACGGCATAGTAGTGACCCGCATAATGTACTCGAGTGCCAAATGCTTCTATTGTCACATTTTATAAGAGGGTTATTTTTCTTGGTACGTTATTCTATAGGATCTTCTTTCAGCAATATTATTATTTTCCAATCTACGCGTGTTCTACAATTCTTCATCGATTTAAACCTGAAACCTCCGAACTTATATTTAAGTATGTCACGAAGTTTGCGTTATGATGAAGTACGTGTTCCGCGAAGGTAAGAAGGATGGGAAGAACTCCTTTAGTTTTCAGGGCTGGGAAATAGGTCGAAAACAACTGCTTTGGGACGTAAGCCAGTTTTTACACAAGGTGACATATCATATGCTACCTAAATACACAGTATCAATGGCGCAAAGAGCCTTAGTATGGCTTTGGTCTAGCCAAGCTGAGTTTTTAAAGGGGATAGGGATGCATTTTGACACCTCAATGGATCCTCCATCTTTTAATTCAGATATCTCCTAATTATTACATGATCTTGGTAAACGTAAAGGCTCATACTTGGAAGAGATCTTTCATCGAAGACCTGATATACCTGCTTAGAACCATTCTTTCAATTAACATAATTAAATAGTAACCTTGCCTCTGATTTGCATAGAAATAGAGTATGGGGATTGCATAGAAATAGAGTATGGGGACGTAATATAAAAGAAGTCGTATCTACAGGAAAAAAAACACGGAGGAAAAATCAGAGCGAGAAAGATCACAAGTCAAAAAGGAGGAACTAGTACACGAGAAAATCAAATTATAACCATTAGGCGCTAGTTAACATCAAAAGCGCACTGAGATCCCAAAATCCTAGAAAACGAGAGACGATTCGAAGAGTAAGTGACGCTTCCACTGTCCTCAATTAGACAACTTTATCACGGCACTCATTATTCGGTGAGGTCGGGGATGAAAAAAAATTAACGAAACGACGCCATCGTCCTCAGACGACGTACAATTTCTCTCCAGTCCGTATAAAACCAGTAAAAAAAATATACGAAAGAGAGAACCCCTCCTCCAGCGTCGACCCTAACACTCCAAAACGTCCACGGAAAGAAATGCCAGCAAAACAGGGAGAGACAGCAAAAAAATGCAGGCGAGAGGAATAACAAGGGTGGAGTGTAATTGTAAGCAACACCGTGCGTTGCTTAACTCGGAAGGCAGAGGAGAAACAGAGAGAAAATGTGTGATGCCCTCCCTCTTGTGAAAGAGAGAGTCGTTCAGGAGAGGAGGAGAATTGAATGAAAGAAAAGAATAACAAACAAAATCTGACGGGGGAAAACGTCAAACCCACTCTCACCCACAGCCTGAGGGCGTTTTTCTGAAATTCAGACACTATTTGGGGATTTCATTCGCGGATGAAAACGTGTTGACCTAATGATTTGCGTGACGCACTCATTTACTGGACGCTTTGCTTAAACATTAGAAAGATTCGCAAGAAGCGCATCATATTAACCAGGTATGCAGAGAAATTTTCCAGGAGTTCCATTCGATAGTTAAATATTACAACAATTTTATCTCATCTTTTAGTCAGGTAGTTTTATAATAATAATGAAAGACAAGGTTGCCATTTTGGATATAAATTTAACAGTCATACTTCAAAATGGCGAAATATGACTTCAGTATCAATAGGATAGTACCTATATAATCATTCCATACTTCTCAGTCTATTTCACTACAAATTATTACCTCTGCTGAAATTATTATATTAAAGCATGAAATAAATCATGTTGAAATATTGAAGGAGGAGGAGATAACTGGGATCCTCTGGATCTTCGGATTTAGTCTTGTTTTTGCGTGTTTTGTGATACTGTATCTGATTGTGGCTATGTCATTTTGGAGTGTTGGTAAGGGATTGTATAGATTATGTTCATTGCGTAAGTCTTACATGATAATATTTAGGAGCTGGCACCTGAAAATAGCCTAACTGCAGAATATAATAATTTAAGTTCCGATCATTACTCATAGTGATCATTAAGATTAAGAGAAATAACGGCAAAAGGCTAAAATTTGTACAAAACTAACCATGGAAGGATTAGGAAGGCGAGGCGGTGAAAAACCCTTCAAATTTCTCTTTAGCACCAAATGAGAGCAACCACAGCTTATTAGGGGTTTCACAGCACCGCTATTTGGAGGACAATCAACGGTAAATATCCCCCACATTAAAAATCAAGCTCCATCATCGTTCGTAAGAGATGCGAAACAAGTTACAACCCCTTGAATTTAGTTCCGGAAAGCAGAATCGCGTAAGATACTGCGGCTAAATAGAATTTCGTCCTCAATATACTCGGTGCTTTCACAAAGAAAGTTAGCCTCATACATTCAAAAGCGGTTGAAAGACGAGCAACAAATTTTGGTAATTGTGCGACACGCAAGCGGGAGAAAATATTAAGAGAGGTAGCAACCATCCCCATCCCACGCTCATCCCGTAAGAGTACCAGCGATGAAGGATGTTAAGAGGTTTTTAAGGGAGCCCGGGAAAGAGATGGGGGTTTTCATAAGCCTTCACGTATCCTCATGCTCGTCACCTTAAGGATCCTCCACGTCACTTCCAAAGTATTCAACACACGAAACTCTTCCCGAGCCTTTTCCTCCTCGCGGACGAAAGAAACCTCTCATGCATGGTTTCGAACACGAGACCGTTGCCAGAGGAAGGGAGATAAAAAGAGAGGTTTGCACTCGAAAAACCACATCCACGGTGGCGTATTAACCCACCCCTGGCCACGCAATCTCCAGCAGCCCACTTTACGTACACCGTGAAAGAGCCGTGTCCGTCGCTAGGAAGAGTGTTTACGGGGAAAGTAAAAAGGATCCCTTTTCTCCCCTACCGTCTCCACCCCCTGGAACAACCCAGGATGCCACAGTGGTCTGGCAGCACAATGGCACGAAAGCCAGCTGAAGCGGTGAAGGCTTGGGTGAGGAGGGATCCCCGAAGGTAGGATTTTTGTGTGATGCAACTTTCCTTTCTCTCTTCCTCTTATATATATTATGCGAACCATAACGCATGTCCGGGTGATGGCGACTCAGACCCTCCTCCGCTTTTTTTGCCTCACCCAACCTTCCTCTCCAAAAGCCCTTTCCATTCATACGGCGCTCGAGAAGCAGATTGGATCGCATGCCACTCGGAACCCATCTGTTTTTTCTCGTAAGTCGTAGATCCGTGGCGAACCTCTTTCGACATTAATTGCTTAGATTGGATAATGCGACGCCCTCCCCTTCTCTTTTTTCGGGGTGCATACCTGCCCGCCGACAAAAGATGTTTTATCGCTTTTAAAGTCTTTGTCACGTGTTCGGAATAAGGGGATCTGCCCGATACGCATCGCGCCCATTTCCAATGATTGATATCTCCGTGATCGTTTTTGCGTGCGCGTGGTCGAGAGAGAGATGATGGATCCCGATCGGATTTGCGGAAGTTTGCTTTCGCGAAAGAAAGGGTGATAAGATCGTTCCTATGACTGTGGAAGCGTGGTGAATCAGTCGACGGCTTATCCGAGTGTTTGCTCAAGGTTTAGAGAAATCGGGTCAATATGTTAATCAAAAGGTGCATTACGCCCGTCCATTGCCTCCCTAAAGCCAACCGCCGAAATGGCATGCGCAATGCTGAGTTTACGTCCATAACCATGTGTGGCCTTTTGAATTGATTAAGTACTCGGTTGCGGACACTGCCGCTTGCCCCTTTGACATTCTCCAATGAAGTGACTCACGCGGTGTACATTTTGAAAATTGCGAAAGAAATTGCATCAGTAACGCAGTAGGCTGCGCCTGGTTGACTTCGAATAGTTACTTGGCTATTTAACTTCAAATTGAAAGATAATGTATGTACGTTGTGGATTCCGCCTACATGCTACTCATGCAAACATCGTGCTTTCTCTGATTAAATTGTTATCATAAATTACCGATGTTAATAATGAAAGGAAGTGATTTTATTGAAATTCACACTGCATAAGTGTTCTTGAATGATGAAGTCATTAAAATCACAACCGCCATAAAAAGAAACTCGTCCGTTAAATATTAATGAATGAGTGTTAATCAATGGAGGAGACATCTTTTATTAGATATTCGCTGCCCTTACGAATCTCTCAATCAAAAAAAGAAAACAATGCCAACTATATAACCCTGAATTTCAAGAATAAAAAATATAGATAATCTGTGCAAGAATATGTTATTTGAATGCAAGTGTATGTTTTCACATGTTTGAAAACTTCAGAAAAATTTAAAATTTGGGATCATTTTGAGACTATAAAAATTAAACAGAGCAATTTAATTCGGAGTAAGATAGCTATGGAAAATATATTCCAGGAATATTATTTGGGAATTACAGCTCTGTAGATGATATCACCTAGATGGATTCAGTATACATAGTAGTAACAGCAAACATGATGGGAAATAAAAAAATACTAAAGTACTAATTACCTCTACATGTTCATGTCTGAAGCTATACAATGATTCACAACAAGAAAACTTTCCATTCGATCACTACGAGAGTAAATTCGAATCAAAGCCCCTGATGCGTTCTGAATAAAGATTAATGCGAAAAACAGTAGATACTTTAGCACCCCATAAAATGTAATGGAATCCAAACGGAGATATTTACACAAGTACAAGTCGTGACTAAAATTATGCGAGGAGACGGGAAACTGAACTCGTGGACGAGAAAACAAACAGGGAGACTGTGACAAGTTAAAAAATAGACGCTTTCAAAATGGAAGTGGGCCGGGCACATTTCAAGAAGAGAAGATCATCTTGACGTCTGAAATAACCTAATGGATCCCATGAGACATCGAGCGAGTTAAGAGGGGACCCAAAGACAGATGAGACAAGGATATCAGAAAAACCATCGGACCAAAAGAATACACAAGAGAAACTGGGAGTGTATGAAGAACTACCCTAACAGCAGTGAATACAGAAACGTTACAGGGAATTGATATTTGTAAACATGCGAGAGGGTATAATGTATGGGCATATATCGACTTATGGTTAGGCATTCTATACTAAGCAATCCACTAACAATAAACCATCAGTTATAAACAATAAGTAGTACAAGAAAAGTTCGAAATTTTGAATTGCTATATAAACCCTCACTCGTGTAAGACGGATTTTTCACCAAAACTTAAGGTTGAAAAGAAGGGCGCGTATCATAAGAGAGTAGAGATTTTCCTAGATATTTATTAAGACAGATCACGAATACAGACGCAAAAACCTTGCTGTCTTTCATGCGGGTGCGTTTTATCCCCGGGTATATAAGGTATTTCGTTTCAAATATATTCAAAGTTTAATGCACGAACCAATCGATATTTACATGCAATCTTCTTTTTTATATGTGCGTAAATTATGCAGTAAGCCAGTCATACTCACTCTTTCGCTTCATAAACATTGATTGATAACGTTTCGTGCGCGAGCCGCACGTTAAAATTCCTGCCCTGACCGTCTATTTCAATTTCCCGACCTCTCTTCCGACATTAATTCCAATAATTTATACTAAACGTCCGATTGGGCGGGTAGAGGTATAAATTAAACCCGTTCGCCGATAATGGTACTTCAGTCTGGCGCCTTTGGCTATGAAAAACGCACTCGGAGGAAAAATTGGAAAAAGCGGAAATGTAACAGCGTCGCCACGACAAAATCACGACCATGGCCAAGAGAAAGAGTCGTGCCAAGAAGCAATGTCTCCAACGGCGTGATTGGCGGAATGACCTCGGGACTTGCGTGGAACGAAGTGATTGCGAAACAAACCTCTATTTCTTCTTTTTTATATTCTAAACGAAGTCAATAGTTCAAGTACATCCATCCGGTCTCTGCCATGCGAAGCGGTTTGGTCCTGCGAACCTCTCGTACTCTTTCTTTCCATACAGGGCCTTAGTTTCCTCCTCTTCATTCAGCATATCTCTCCCCTCTCCTCTTCCATCCCCAGAGAGGGCGATCCAAAACACTCCACGCAATTAAATATATTCGCGAGGCATTGTGCGGTGGATTGGAAAAATATAATGCCCCCCACTTAGCCAAGGGTACCGATAACAATGGCCTGCAAACAATAATGGGAAACGATGCGATTCGACGCGAGTGCATCCGAAAAATGTGAGTCATAGATTTGGTGGAAGAGCAAACTTATCCCGAGTAATATAGTACGATGAACACCGTATCCGAGAGGTCTTGAGATTCGTATTTCCCGCAATCATACATCAGTCGAAACTCCGAACTAATAAATCTCGGATTAATCAATGGAGATGCCAATCAAGTACTTCAAACAACAAAGCGAAAGAAGAATGCATAAGGTAGCTATAGAAATGCTCGCTAATGACAGGGTTCTATATTTGAATAATGTAATATCTAATAATCTAATATTTGAATAATCCACGTCTAAGTGATTCCTAAAAAACAATGTGGTTCATAAATCTACGGTATAATAAAAATATTAAACTACAACCATAACGAACTCGAACTTCAGTTTGGATGCTTAACATTTATTACGCGGAATTATTTCCGTAAGATTCCATTTCCTCTTATTAAGAGGCAATTGATGACATGAAAAGTGTATAGAGGGGAAGGCTGCTGGGAAAAGAAAATGACCTGGGAATTAACCGGTGGGTAAAGAAATTAACATCAAGTAGGGAATTTTATGACATACTAATCATTATAAATGTAGATTAATGACTATTAAAATGACTACGAAAGAAAAATTACCATTTTATACACAGTTAGGGAGTGATTGGATGGTTATAAATTCCCATATGAGTAGTTATAATATATTCTTACCGTAGGTATAGAATAAATAACACTTTTAGTAAGTACGCTCCTCCATTTTAAAATTCATTCAAAAGTAGCTGACCAGTTATAATAAACTCATTTTAGCTTTTTCTCGCACGCTCAAACGCATTCTCATCAGAGATATTTCTTAAAATTAATCATTTTATATTATAATTGCATTACAATAATCGCGATGTTTCGACTACACGTTATCTTTCTAACTACATATATAACCTTCCAGAATCCGATTTCGCTGAACAGCTTTTAAGGTAATTAATTCTCTCGTACAGCGGTCTAGTAATATAATACATAACCCTCCTTTTTCGTAGGAAAGTTACCCCTCTATCCGTCCTATGACCAGACCTTTCAACTATCTCTTAGAACAATAAATAGAGGACCGCTGTGATGGGGCTATTTGCCTCAGAAATGTGTTGGTTCTTCGCGTCCTTGACTAGGACCACCATTTTAGAAGTCACTCTCTTGTTTGCGACTCAGATTCGGGTCGCCCAGCCACTTTTGTGTAGGCCTGGGCTATTCGAGGGTGGGTCCTTTTCTGAAATACGAGGATAGGCTTTTGAGGATAAAGTAAATAAATCCGGAGGATTCTAAGAAAAATAATCTTAGAATGCCATCGGAAGCGAAACAAGCGGGCGTAGGGTGCGGAAACGAGAAAAATCGATTTCTCGGTACCAATTTCTAAACATCGCATACCAAGATATGATAAAAGGATATCTCCGAAAAGAGATTTTAGCAATGATTACTTTTCAAAGAAGATTTGAATTTTTCAAGAAGGTACAAATGGTCGCATGCGATACGAGTGCTGTAAGCTCCGGCATCTCAGGTATCATTAGAATATATTTTGACTTTTAAATTCTTCAACACGGGGATTTCATTAGTCGCCTAAAAACGGAAGGAAAAGGAAACACCTGCTGAATAACTAATTGCACTTAAAGCAACTAATTACTGACATTCAATTGGTGCGTGCGTGATGAATGCCAAGGAAAAACATCTTACCGAAAACAAATCAATGCAAACACGTCTCGCTATTCACTCAAGACTCCATGAGCATCGAAAGTTACTGTAATGCTAATGGATTTTTAACCGCTCCCAATGGTAAATAATTTTGCATTTCATGGAGACCCGCCTACCATACATTTTCATTGGTACTTACGCCGAGACGCCATTGAATGTTCCCAAATTGACAACTCCAAATTTTAAGATCCTTTGCCATGTAAAAGTCGTCACTTCTCTTTTTCGCCGGATGTTAAAAGCGAGTGATTTATGTATTGTATTTGGACCACGCTTTAACATCAGAGAAACCGTAAAAATGCAGAGTATATAGAGAAAGGAATTTTTTCCAGCCCCGAGACGTATTCAAATCACTAGCTACCATCGACGGACCATATTCCAGAGATGAAAGCGCTGCTTTAATGCCTTACGGGAAAGATCCTTCCATGGGGAGGCGCGTTCCCCAACGTTTTAACTCCGCATGAAATCGATTCAAACTAAGTGAAAGCCTACTCATGCGCGAAAATAATTTCGTCTGGACCAAAAAGGGTGTCAGTTATCGCACAATAACACGCGTCGAAATCCCCCGTCGGACGGACTAAGCCATCCTCGCAACAAATGGATCAAACATTAATGGTCTCTCGGCAAAATCCAATCGGAGCAATATGGCCGCAATGACGATCAACGACGCCACTTCCCTTTAAAAACGTTTTCCCCGACGATAAAATAAAAAGGAGAAGCCGCTCCAATAACCGGGGGGCAGCGAAGTTAATTGGCATGCACGTTTTCAAAACAATTCATTCCGACGGGCAAAAAAAAGGAAAGGGACCAAAAAAGGAAGAGCTAGCAGCAGCCGAGATTCCTCACGTGGCGAGCTCGCATGCCCAGAGAAAGGGCGAAGGGGAAAAAGGCGACGAAAAACAGTAACAGGAATGACAAAGGGATGAAGAAATGTGAGGAATACCGCAAAAAAGGATCGAATGGAAATCTGCATCCCCTCAAGGGGTAAGAGCAAAGTACGGAGGAAAACTTGGAGCGTCCTTGACCGGGTTCGAAGCCGGTATTCCGAACAAAAAAACGATGCCTCTTCAAGCAGAAGGCTGTTTCATACCATCACGGAGCGAAGCGAGAGAGATTGAAGCACTTTTTACGCTTTCCATTCGAAGAAAAATCAATTTCGATTCGGACGCAAGAACAGATGAATCCAGAACCATCTCGGTATATATCGTTTAACGTGATCGTTCTATAAAAGCAACAGGATGTAACAGTACACCGATTCAATTGCTTTATCGAGATAAATTTGGGAAACAATAAAACCGAGAAATGACGTTTACGGCCATACGTTTAGTCCCTAAGTACCAAAAATGGAAAGCGTAAAAAACGAGGAAGGTCGTCATTCGGTCTCCGTAAAAGAAGCTGAGGTAACGTGGAAGAGTAAATGTTAAAGTAATAGACACAAACTAGCAGAGAAATAGGGGAATAGATGAAGATGACCATCCTTGTTGGGCTATAACAAGCTACTAAACAAATATTTGGAGAAGGCAAGGGATAAAAAGTACGTTTCATGAGCGCCTTATTCGGAACACTTGTTAGGTGGTCCACAAACTCGTAACCTTGGGTAACCACACGACGTCCGATCCGACCATATAATGTTAACACCCTTCCCAAAAATGGGTTTATTCGAGCGACTTTCCACCACCGTCCCATTCCACCTAATTTACTGTACATTAGCTCCTAAGATTTTTCCAGATCGGAGCACATCCCGAACGAAACGACAGATCTCGATCGAATCTCCGTCGGCTTAGAGGTAGAAAACCCGCTTCGACCAACGGAACCGCCGAAGGCGAAGAGGAAAAAATTCCGAGAAACGTCCGGAAAACGAGTTTATTGAGTCGTCCGTTGTCACCTGCTAGGCGGGACGAACCATTCGTGCGAAAAATACACACTTTTGCCTCCCTTCTCCCGATGCGAGATTCTCACAGGGCTGAGGAGGAAAAAAAGGTGACGTACATGAGGCGCGCGCAAGGAGAAATCTATTTAGAAGGCAGATGGGGAGAAGCGAAGGCAAAGGTGTGGATGCTGCGTAATGGGTGCCCAGCGGGAGGCCGAGGCGGGTCAAAGAGAATTTGGGAGGGAGACGGTTGGGCTTACCTGTCCCCCTTCCCAATAACACCCATTCCCTGCTCAAGGACCAAAAATACATCTCGCCGACGAGGATCGTAAAAAACACGAAAAGAGTAAGGAAGAGGAAAAAAATGCGGACGATAAATAGCGTTTATGTTCCCCCGTAACATAAAAGGTACGGGAATAACAACGCCTCTTCCCTCTCCTCTTTGAGCATGTCTTCGTCTTTCTTTTCCCTCAATCTATCTCTATCTTTCTCTCCACCTTCCCTTCTTTATAAGCGAATCCATCTAAGATTTCATACACGAGGTATATTTCGTCCAAATATTTCAGGTGAAAAGGGGACTTTTTATGCGCCGCCGCTTTCTCCGTGATAAAGTCATCCGTCTGCCCATCATTTTCCAACCATTATTCCTTTCTCCACATGGGCTCTATGGAAGAAGAGGACCTTTTTGTTATAATCTCGCCGACGATAAAGCACGATAATCAATCAATCAATCAGAATTCAATTCCTCAATTTTCTTCCTATCAATCAATTTCCCCTCTATAAATAGTCAACTTCATCACTAGCACTCCTGTGGACCTTTGTGAATATTGTTAACGTATTAAATTACAGCGGTGAGAGAAATAATACCTTTTTTCAGTGAGTAGATGAATCTTTAAATTTCGAGCGTATTACGACATTAACACATCGGGCTATTTGCTATATCGCCAGTATCATGACCATTTCGTAACGGCAAAATTTTTAGTAGTAAATATCAGACGAGGGTTATAGGAATTTCTGGTTAGTCATAGTGGTTTATTAAAGTTCATATATACTTTGCAGTATATTATAGTTTGACTGGAGAGTTATACAAATTATTTAAAGGTGACAAAAGGATGTTAAAAGCTGAATATCATTATAAGTAATGACACCGATACACGTTTGTGGTGAGTACTTTTACTTCTCAATGCAAGTTTACATACACCACCTTTCATTATCTAATTCTCTATCGTATCTAAATTCAAAGTAAAAAGAGACTTAAAAGTCTTACGGGACCGTGAGTCGAACCAGAACTAGGCAGTGCTAAGCGTCTTCCTACTGAAACAAAAGAATATTCTTGAGGAAAACATCGCACATAAAAAAATATACGACACTGTTATTCAACTTAGCGCTCCTAACGAGAAGCAGTTGCCTCACCGCTTCACTCATCGGCACGACCATACACTTATACATTACATGGTCATGCTTTCTGTATGAACTGGTCATTTCTTGGCATTAGACATTTGGCCAATTTGTACGGGATATTAAAAAAATAACATCAAAGTTTTATGGAGTAACACCTTTATATACTCTTGACAAAGAAAGAACTCAATAACACATTTTTCACGAATCCCTAATGGGTAATTACACCGGAAACATCCCTTGAATCAGCCGTTAAAACCAGACAAATATTCCGAGAGCTTAGCGTACGAAAGTAAAACGGAACATTTGATTTGGAGGGAATAAATCCGTTTAACTGAAAACCCTGTCTTTCTCCCTTTCTCTCTCATTTCTCCTTTAATCTTCCCTTTTCCTTTGTTCCATCTGCCGCCTCTCCTCCATCAACCCCTTCTTCCGCTCTTTATCACCTTCTCTTCAGAAATTCTCTCCTCTTTCTCACCTTCATCCACTTATCCAACCTCTTTCATGTTCCTTCCCCTCTCGTATTTCACTCCTTCCTCAAACATCTCACTCCTTATCGCAATTCTTCTATTTCCGCCACTCTCTCCAGACGTCTTTCTCTCGCCAAATCACTCCCCCAATTTCTCACTCTGCCTCAAATCTCTTTTGTTACCCTTCCGTACGTCCGCGCAAAGGAGTCTGCAAAGTGACGACAGTTAAAGACACCAGCCTTTCAAGAGGGCGCTCCTTAATATTTTTGTCTCCAGGAGCTCTGTTCCCGAGCAGGAATTCTTCCTCGGTGAACCACAAAAGGAGTGACTAACCTCGAAATAAAAGCCACTTACCTCGAATTTCCAAGAACAGCTAAGAATAGCAAAGCTCCAGCGATGCTAAATCGAGAATAATGGCTTTAATGACGAATACGACTGCAATTGAAATAATTCTAAATTGGAATTAAAATCTCTTCTGGTGTCTACGGAAAGGTGAGACATTTCGGAAAATGATCCTCGTAATTAGAGGTCTCGGCAGACCACAAAACATCTGGGAAAAGAATCATCCGCCGTTCAAACAAAGACAGAAAGGAAACCTGGTATGGATAACGAGGTTTCCTTTCTGTTGCAGAGGTTAGCCCTACAACCTCAACCTTTTGGATGGCTTCCTTAGCGTTAATGACCGCTATTCAAAGCGTGAAAACGAATATGATCAATAACCACGCCTAATTATTTAGCAACTCGTATGATTCTAATTTATCAACAGTTTTGTATCCTATTCCGAAATCTTTTATTAATTTCATCAGTTACCATTTCTGAAAATTCTGGGCTTCTAGTTGACCAGTAATTTTTGATAATGAGTATATTTTCACAAATGCGATAAATCATGTAACGGTGGAATTTCAACTTAAGGACTAACATTTTCTGAAACAGAATCAATGGGAATTATGTGATGAAATGGAGTAACTTGATTACCTCGTCATTCCATATTTACCATAAGCATTGCACAGCATATAAGATTCATATTCCAGGATATTCCTAGCCGAATTTTGGTATTTGTGTTCTCCAATATAACGGAACGAAAATATAAGTACTGAGACTCGGATAAGGGAGATACTTTTAATGATAATTTGGAATTTGATTTTTAACTTGGTATAGATTTTGACGGTTACAGTAGCATATTAAAGAGCAAAAAGTTGACCATTTACGACGATAATAACTACTCTGATTCATTTCAGAGCTGATTCGCTATTTTAAGGAATTAAAAAGAAACTACTGTGTACTGTTCACAGGATATAATTTATTAGACACGAATAGTTTCGTTTACAAGTAAACATCTTCAGGCGACTTGTAGACGAAACTAGTCTTGTCTAATAAATTCTATTCAGCGGAAAGCACTAAAAGAATTTTTATTTCTTTAGTATGGTTCCCTTCCACTAACTTTAGCTAGGCAATATCAGGTCACACTAATTATAGTAAGTAATGTACTTCCTAGAAACTTATAGAAAATTTTAGTATCAGATGCGTTAGAGTAAAATTATATATGGCACATGATCGGTTAAAGCGGAAGCTGGTTAAACAAGACGTTGATGGTAAATGGCTTTTAGCACTTTTAAGTTCTACAGGCCTAAAATATGGATGATTCGTGTACTGCAATTTGTCTCTGAGAGGCAGTAAAAAAGCGAGCCCCCAATTGAATGTTGTTTTCCGTTCTTCAAGCACCCTATTTTCCTCCTCGAAACTACCTTACGTATATCCTTCGACTCTCCACCTTTAACTCCCTTCGTATCTCCGGTAGTATCATCTCCCTCCTCCCAATCCCACGAGCCAACAACCCCCTTCCACTCCCGCTGCACCGTGAAAGCAATCTCCGGCGTACAAGTTTTCTCACATAAAAATCAAAACATTACATAAAGGGATGATATAGGAGGCCAATAAAAAGTACACGGACGGGAAGGAATAAAACGAGCGAGAGATTTCGATTCGTAAGCGGTTCCTTCAGAAAAACACACAATTTGTTCAGTCGGGGAGTAAAAAAAAGCGAGATATCTGGAGAAATTTTTCAAGGGAGAGCGGCGGAAGCATTAAAAAAAACGAATAAAATAAACGAGAGAAGGAACGCGAAACGCTAAACGGTTCCATAAGTCTGATCGGACGATTTCGTGTTCCGTATCTGTTTCCTTTCCAGTTTTTTTTCCCTCTCTTTCAATCTTTTGATGCTCAAACCGACCGAGTTATGACTCTCGCTATCGGGAGAGAGTTCGTATGATTTAAATAGATAACGACGTCCGGGATATCCGAACCGAGCTCTTTTATTTCTCCTTTTACAACGGACCACTTTGAGAACTCGCTAAGGCGCTAATTCGAATGAATGGAAAGGGACGATCATAACGTCCGCACAAATTCACCGAGCTTGTGTAACTTAGACGGATCTTCCTTTTTCCCGTATAAGAAATACGGCTCGTGACTCTTACAAAGGGAATTTCACGGACGATTTCCTTTGAATGGGGCCGTTTGGAAGTCCTTTGTTTTTTCTTCCCGCACGTACCTTCGAAACAAATGGGGAGTTTACATGTGATCGATGTAATACGCGCCTTACAATCCTCGGAACGAGAAAAACCTCCGAGTTTACACCAGCTTCGTGGGGCCATATTTACAAAAGACCTGCCAACATCCTGTTGTGGGTGACAAGCTGCCAAGGCGGTAAATCTAGAGGGTTTGACATGCTGCCAACACCCTAACGGACCACCAATCCCAGTCGCTTTTTATACATTAGAGGAAATGCAGCCGAAAAAATCTTTCGATAAAGGCCACTCTTAAACTGGCCACTATCATCAAAGGAGAAATTTATTTACAAAAGCGTCAAAGAGAAAGCTTGTTTCTTGCTACGGTCGAGTATCCTTTACCATGTTAAGCATACAATACGCAATCATCCTTCTTATCTACCCAGAAGATAAACATTCTTCAGTGAGAAGAAATCGGCGTGAAATCTCGGTTATCAATTCGCAACTTTTACTGAAGTTCACCACATATAACAGTTGCAGGATTGTTTCGCAGAAAATTTTATTGCTACGATAAAAACGCTCAACGAAACAATCATTTCAACAAAGAACAATATTGAGATGTTCCTGATAAAAGCTGAGCTCGTGTTGCTATATGGTAATAAAATCTGTCTCAAGACTTGTAAGGAAAACTTCAAAGCCATCATAAACAAATTGAGGAAGCTTTGTAGACCATAATTTAAGGTTAGCAGACGACAGCAAATGTGGTACATTCGGTAAAGATCACGCATCGTCGCGAAGATACGTTTCGATTATTTCATTGGGAGGAGACAAGAAAGAAAATATTTCCATCCTTACCACTTGGCCTCGAGCCAGCAGCTTCATCGCCTTTGGTTCTACCATATCAGGAGAAAAGTTCATCGACCTTTCCATTTTATTTTCCATACTAAATGTAAACCCCTTCCGAACATTGGTAGAATACGTAGAACACTTACCTGTAAAAGAAAGAAATTTCATTAATACAATGTTAGATACAAAATAATTTTTTAATGAGGGAAGTGTAAATTACAGAAAATACTTTTCACGTGATTAAAGTGATATAAAATGTAACGTAAAATAACAAATACTATTGGATTATGGTATCAAGGAATATTCTGTATCAATCAAATAGGTACTAGTCTATAGTTAATTCTACATATTCTACAAATATTCTAGATGTATGGGCAGTATTCATACATATACAAATATATTCTCTTTAAAATATAATATAAAAAGGATCAGTATCAACTATGAAAGAAATTAGAGGGTGTATAAAATATGGAAATGATAATCACAAAAGTTAAAATACAAAGTTAGCATCATTAGCAAAATGTATTATTCTATGGATATAATTCGTTCTGACATAGGGTATATTGAAAGACCTTTGGCTTTTATGGTTGGCACAGAATTTTATGGAGTTATTGCACATTAGCTGAGTATAAAAAGAAGGAACACCTATTGAATGGTTCCATAATGTTTTTGTAAAAATTAGTAAACGGCAAAGTTTTAATGGTTCAGAATAGAGATAAAAATATGTCGATACGTTTCATCAAATTTGTATAACTAATTGTCGGAAAAACAAACACCGGACATGTTTTCATCCACTATTTCAATGTGTCGTGCATAAGCGCCCAAACGTACTCAGAGTAATAATATCAGTAAGCAACGTATTTTATAGATATATAATTAAAGAAAATGACTATGGTAAGCTCGTTATCGTATCCTGATACATTAATCACAACTGACCACAGAATAAAATGAAGATAACATCAAAGGATTGGAGCACGTAAACTACTTGAAAAGAAAAAAAAAAGATGCCCGTAGGCAAATCCCATGACCGTGACGTAATTTGCATATTCCCACAAATCCATGGCAACATATGCAACAAAAAGGCTATCAATCACAAGGAAAAAATACTCTGGGATAGATTCACCGCAAACATGCATTGACTAACTACCGATACTTGGGAAAATAAAAATGCGAATGACACTCTGTTTCGGCGATTTGAATGCTGCCGCAGAGCGACGATGAGTAATCCCCCTCGCTAGTTTCACTTAACTCCTTTCATTCCTAAATCATTCCAATTTCGACCCCTTTAAAAATGAGGTTCGGATTTCCGCGTCAACCAAAGCGAAAGGTCCTTAACCCTCTCTTCTCCCTCTGGTCCAAATGTTCCCTTCTTCGATACCCCTCCCCCTCTTCTTTTTCTCGCATACTGAATTTCCTAAGCAGATAAAAAGATGCTATTTCTCAAGCATCGGATTCAAGCAACCGGATCGCAATTGTTATCATCCAATATGAATGACTTTTACGAAACAAAATAGTATTACTATATTCGTAATGAGAGCGAAAGTGATTACATTGAGAATGAATCAGCAATTTGCTTGAATGCAATTAGGAAACCGCCTAATATTTCATACTATCTTGAGTAGAAGATTTAATCCTAACTTTTGAAATCGAATTCTTAAAAAGCAGAGGATTCCTTGGAGGATTTTTCATTTACTATCCATTGCTAAGTAAAATCATAATAATTTATGTTCTACTAATAACGTTAATCTTAGGAGTAGAGATTTTTATTTATAGGTAAATACTATTGTATTGTTTATCTTCGCTGCAACTGATTATGAAGATAACATTCTTTTACCCAATTTGTCATCCTCTTGTGGTTTAGCTACATTATTAACATGTTGTATACTATAATTTTGCAAATAAAGACGAGATGAACTGCATTTGCCAATAAAAAATATTGGTTTTGGTGATGATTTCTCCAGTTGTTTTTCCAGATGCTTCTGCTCGGTGTAATGTGAAATGCTCATACAATATAATATCACTTTAATATAATATAATATAATAAATGAAATGAATCGCAGTGAGTTTGATCAGATGTTAATCAAAATTTGAGCAAAATCTCAAAACTAACAAAATAGAACTTAAAAAAAGGTCCTTCAAAATCATCAAGAACTTCATATATTAAAATATTCTTTCATTATTTTTTCTGATATTTAGCTATTTCTAAGCTACTCCAGAGAGTAATGACCCTAGCTAGCAAGTGAAAACAGTGTAACATTACATCATCAGGAAATACGATATCTGAAGAGGCAATAGAGCTCTTCAACAACCATTCTCCGCAGGATGACACAGGGTAAAAATTAATTCACCTCCTGCTTAAGACGAGTCCCGGCGAAATGCAACTGTTTCGAAAGGGTAATGTCCCCCATCTCCCGCACGTCATCAGACGAGGGGCACCGTCCGATTTCGAACAAGTAATCTCTTCAAGCTTCTCTCTCCCTTACTCATCCTCCGTCAGCCCTTTGATCGTCTCTCTAGTCAAGAGCCCGACGCCAAAACTCCTCCCGTCAACGGATTAATCTCATCGGCGTGCGTGTCAACGAATGCGTGAGAAGAGCGCGTCTGTTGCGGCGACGGCTGTATTTTTCACTAAAGAGGAGTGGGGAAGATTCCTGCCGGTCACTGAGCCGAACGCGGGTCAAACAATTTCAAAAATGATTACGTCCCTGGAGGAAGGCATCGGATACCATACATGTACACGGGCGAATAAAAATCTCCATCCCCATGTCATCTTTTTCGAGATTGAAAAGTCTTCCTCGATGTCGTCATTCCCTCGTTTCTCTTTGCAGACCGAGTTCGCGGAGATGCGCTCTTTCTTTTGTTTCGTCCGCGCATTCCATTCCGTTTCTAGCGCGGGTGGAAAAATTCGATCGATGGGGTTTGTGAATATTCGATGATTCAAAGTGTGCCGAATTCGCGTTCGATGACTCCTAGCTGGAATTCGTCAGAGAAGGAACGCGCTTGTGTGTGCTTTGCTTCCGAGGCTTATCCAAGAAATGTTTTAGAAAGACTGTTTCTCTCACAATAGCATTCCGTGGCGCCGTACAGTTCGTGAGCTCAAGGAAGGTGTCCAAATAGAAAAACTCCTTTTTGGGCTATAGTTTTTCGAGTATCTTAAGTATTACACACGTCTACGTGATCCGCAGTTGATCTGCGTGTTGCATATGTTTACGGGGAAACATTTCTTTAATCTTAGAATTAAATCTGATTTCTATTTTGGAATAAGTAATGTTGCTGAATTTAGAGAGTCTTAAAATTACCATCTCTGAGCTTGTATATCCGTGACAAACAAATTTCTTCTAATTAGGAGCCATCTTTCTAAAACATTTCTCAGTTATTTCAAAGAAGTAAAAACCAAATGTGTAATTTGAAATGGCAGCATCAGATTATTATCATAAAAAGAAAACAATTAACAACTGATTTAATAAATATCTCAATCTTCACGTTCATTTTGAAATACATTTTTATACGTGTTCATGGGAAGATATGGAATATTATTAAGCTGAATGAGGAATAATGGAAAATGTTACCAATTTTGAATTTCACATTAACGGGCATCAACAAAGTATAATTCCTAATAAGATCGAATTCGAAAATCAAGCCGCATCACATCAACGCGCGTGATTAAAGGAAAAATAATTCCGAATCGGCATACATTAATTCGGAGAAAGAAAACTTTCAGGGTATGAATTACTTCCTGTAATAATTCAAAGCTTTCACGGAGGATGTAAGTGACGACTTTCACAATCCTAACCATTCTCTGCGAGTACGTTTTCTCATCTGCGGAGAAAAATCCTACCGAGTTTTTTCTCATTATTCTCGCAATTTCGAAGATAGAAAGGGGGATTCTACGAAGACGGCACGTCAAAACCCCTTTCTTTGAAATTGGTGCGAGAATTCAGAAACGGAGGTTCGTACGTATAAGACCTCGAAATCAACTCATTCTACCGGAGAGTAATCATAACGGGAGATTTCGCTAGCGTATGCGGACGTCCGCCGAGATTCTCTTCCCCACCTTTTTCGCCTTTTTTCCCAGACCTCTACCGAATTATTGTTTCTCCTTTACCGGCAACAAGAGGTTGCGGAGAGAATCCGAACTATTTTTTTCGACCGCAATGGTGTAGAGATGCGATTGCGACAGTGACCCCGCCTACCGGAAAATAAGAATGACCTATTTCCGAAGATAGGCAATCACATTAACGTGCTTCGTATAATCTCATGGGACTCCTCTGTCTAGATGCGACAGATTGAACTCGTCTCTTTAAAAGGTGCATCCTTTCTATTCTTTTTTTCTTCTGTCTGTAATCACCGTCTGACTGAGAAGGAACTGATTGTGAAGCATTAAATAGGATTTATAGAACGCGCTTCGGAGAATTATTCAGTCTTCCGCACAAACAAAGGTGTGCAGACGTCAAAACGCTGGCGCTGTTCCTATGATAAATGATTTGGTTTCGAGGATTCGACAATCGAAGGCGGACTGAAACCCCTTTCAAAGAGACTTTTGTATTTTGCGAGAGAAAAATGATGCGAAAGTTGAATCATGTCGTGAGCAACAAGAGACAGAAAGGGGTTAAATGAATTAGGGCTTAGCGTCGACAATCTGGAAGGAAAATATCAGATAAATATGAAATGATAAACTCTCTTTTAGAGATTTTATTTTTTTGTTAATCCTGGTGCGATGAGATGACAACGATTTACATCAAAACTGAAATGTCTCTCGATTGATATGCCTATTTATTTAGAGTTATTAATAAGGAAACGGGATGAAAAATAGATTACTAACTGTAAGACCGATAACGTAGGACCTTCTCTACACTTTGTATAATGTTCTGTTGAGCATTAAATGAAATAAAACATACATGGTAAATTTTTCGAAAAAGTTAGTTTCTGCAAATTCAAAACTGAAAATTCCACACTATATTTAATCCTCTAATAAGAATATCCTCTAAGATAACTGAAAATTCACACATAATATGTAATACAAAAAATTCGTCACAGAAAATTACAGTTCTGTAGATTGTGCTGTACATCAAGTTTCGATAGATTATGCCATCATCAGTGAATTTAAATTTTCGTCGAATCTCAAGCGAGATCAAAGGAAAAGAACACCTGAATACGTACAAGGTGCAAATTGGGGCATATTTGAAATCGAGGATATGGAAATTTCAAAAACCTCGTTAGAATACATAATATGGATTCATCCCTTCGGAAGCAGCAATAGAATCTTACCTGGACACTATATCGGAAACCCATTTCAAAAGTAATGAAACTAAAATATTCCCCAGCGGATATATACAAACGCATAAAAAGTCAAATTCAGTCGCATCGGAGGGATATCTCGGCCGAAAATCTCCTCTCAAACACATAACTCAAGCACCGCCAATGGCAAAATTCGTGGCACTGATCAATGAATGAAATTTCATTTCGTCGCGCATCTTCCAAACAAAGTGCTACGGGAAATGGAAGTATCACTCCATACCGCGCGATATAGGCGACGAATCCGAGAGCGCAATCAATCTATACATATAGATGAAAAATCGGCGAGAACAAACCTCGCGCGCCGGGACGGAAATTCCGCGAGCAAATAAAGGCCCAGAAGAACGTTTCAATCGCTTGCAAAAAGCACCCGCGATAAAAATCAAAAGTCACGCGGCGATGCGCTTATCTCCGCATTTCCCCAAAAAGAGAGCTCTTTTGATTGATTAGCGCATATATCACGCTCGCCCGGTCCCGAAATGAATAAATCGCGGTATTTCCGCGCCATTTGATTCCCGTTACGCCCGACCAATCCGAGCTGACACTTTTTTGACGAAAGGACTCTTTGGTCGGCTATGAAGGAGAGGGTGGATGAATGGTGATGATTGACGACCCACATCCGAGCAAAAAAGGGAGGCCCAAAGTGTGCGATCGCTCGTCGCTAATGCACGCCCGCTCCGGCCCAATTAGGGGCGAGCAAACACGGAAAAGGTATGGACGCGAAATGTTGTATGCAAACGGATCGGTCGCTTAATCGGGGATTTCCACGGGACGAACCCCTAAATATTTGAGGGACTGATACGATGGTCTCTTTCCGACGGAGGGACGCACGCGCGAGGGTTTTTCAATTACCAAAAAACTTTCGTATTTCATCGAGGCGTTGCCAGAATCAGAAATATGATTCCGACACCATGAGAGAGACGCTGATTTTGCCTGAGGAGTGACGCACGAATGTTTTTGTGGTCGACCGTTAAATGTCTTCAATTTTTAACTAATCCCGAATTAAATACAGATTACATCTGGTTTAGCAATCAATCAATAACGAAAAGATAAGTACGTATACGTAAACATAAGGCTGCGAAAGCTGAAATTATGAAAAAGCTGAAGTATGAGAAAAAAAATCGAATGAACAGAGAGAGGGGAAGAAGGGTGGGGCCCGTCGTTTCAGGGTTACAACATCGGCCCCGACCCTTCATCCTGCTCATTTTGGTATCCTTAATCTTATATAAGCCCGCAGAACTATGCAATCTCTTGTCCTTATCTTAACTTGATATTGATAAATTTACCCAGCATTTCATTGTTGATTTATTAAAAAGCTGCATCGAAGATGTTCACTCTGGAACAATAACAGTGGTTTAACCAGATCTAGCGTCTTTCAGCGAAGAGAAGGATCTTTTATGGCTAAAGAAGTGAAATTAGTATAATCTTTTATCCGGGGAACGAGACCTATTAAAATTGGCTCGAGCTCCCTTATCTTACCTTAGCGAAGTTACTTTAAACATTCTATATATCAGTGAATATAAGGAAGTATACACAATATTCATGATTAAAATCAATGTCTCCTTATAACGATATCACAACGAAAGAATCTTATCAGACTACTACTGGTCTATGGCTAGAATGCTCCAATGTCAATAAATATACTTTATCCGCTTAATACTACAAATAAGTATATTACAGACAACATTTTCTGTTTCTTTTCAATAAAATCTACGCTAGTTATCCTATTCCCTCTCAAATCATCACCTAAGTTTCGTTCTAATAACAGCGTCAAGTTCTGCATACTCAAATACCTTTCTTTTCTCGACACACAATGTCATCATACGTGAATCTTGCGTTCCCAGCGAGATAAAATATAAAATGATAAGATACATTTAAAATAAATAACGAAGAAATGGGCAAGTTACGCTAACAAAGTAAGGAGATTAAAAAATTCAACATTTTACATACATTTTTTTCTAAGGAATAGTATTCGCATCCTTCACAAACTAAAAGTCGAAGCGGCCGATTAAATTAAATTACACCAGCAAAAAATCTCGGAGACGTGAAGTTGCGACTGAGGTTTGGTTACAGCTTTTTCATTTTACACAACGGTAAAAAAGGGAAATGCCTTTAATTAATTAATTAAAGCAATTATTAGCAAACAAATCATCCGGGTTTAATGACGGCAAACGATCAATTACGTAATGAATAACTAATAATATCATTAGTTTCATTTTTACTTGAGATACGTTCAATTACAAAAGCGATTGGATGGGGGTAAGCGAAAATAAAAGAAAAAAATGAAGAACAGAAACCGAAAAGATATCGAGCGAAAGCATTAAGCATGACGTAATTGATGCCAGCCTAATTAATCTTGACAGAAAGTAACGAGGAGTTCCGGCCCCAGCTGAAGCTCCGCCATCCCATTTTCAATTACAATCATTACTTGTTCATTCAAAGGATCGCCTTCTTAAAATGAGAGAGCATGTGCTGAATACTTCATGGACACTGGTCAAACCCGACTCCCTTTCGAACCAAAATTTAAGTGTGAATCACCAAGGTTTCATGGATGTTTACGCTCAAGATAAAGTGATTAATGAAGTCATGGAATTTGGAGAAGAGAAAAGTGAAGTGCAAATAGAGCACTTATGCCCCTAAAAGTCCGCACAATACACCACTACACAAAAGCTACAAAACATGCTGAATGGAAATGTGATAAATGCCACCAAGGGAACGGAATGATCCCGTTCTTAATGTGCGTCACGCAATCCAACCGGAAACGAATAAATTAGCCCAGACTGTGAGAAGGCAGTTTCATTATAAAGTTCGTAAGTGAGGAATTTATTTCTCCTACTTTTTTGGATCAGGATGTGCGACTCGTGTCACATGTAGAATACAAATTCTTTCAGGTTCTACAGAGCAGGGCAACGTAACAAAGCCTCATAAAGGAAGAAGTTATTACAGGCAGAATTCGTAGAATGTGATTGTCCTACCAGATCACATGAAACAATGTAAAGCAACATTTGGTCAAAGTAGACCGACGTTTCCAAAATCACAACCTCTCTAGTGAGGAGGCATTTATCATTCAACGAAACATACATATCCACAGCATAAACAGTACTTACATCAATTTTCAAACGCAATTCATTCTGAAAAACATTTAAAACTACCCCTATGATGATCAAATAGAGAAAATGATGCCATCATTTTCCAGTAAAACATAATTACCAAGAATCCCAGTGGAAGAAATTCAGAAGGAAAGAAAGAGATGCTTGTCTCAGGACTGAGAGCCACAAATGATATTCATACAATTTTCGTGGGTGTGCAAAGCGCCAAAGTAGAGCTCCTCAAAGAGATACATTCTTCGAAATCCCTTCATTGTCTAATTATAAAGAACGATAGTGTTAAGCTAATAGGAAAATAATTTTATAACTCGCATTTAAAAGTAACTGATTGATCTTAAAATTGACAACAAATACGATTTTGAAATATTTTAATGCGGTACTCCATGCTTAGAAAGTGTATCACACTATAGGCGTGAATCTATTTTAAGATTAACCTAAGACAAGAAGATAATTCTTAGCCAAAGTTATACCTAAGCTATAAACTTAAAGACTGAAATATAATCAACAAAATAAATTAAGAAGATCTTGACAGATTATTTCTGATGGCATAATGTCTCATTATCTACCCATTGATAAATGAGTAGATATCTGTGAATTTAAGGCGAAAAGAGATGGAAGCGCTACTGAATGACGTCCACTAAATGCGGAACGCATTTGCGTCAACGCTTAATACAACCTCAAAAACTCCCGATGTCATCAAGAGCAGAATTAAAGCGCTAAATTCGAACAGATTTCCCCAGAAAAAGACGCACTTTGCGAAGCAGATCACGTATTATCTCAACTCTTCACCCCGATTCTTCCATAAAACAAGATCCGATGAGAATAATAAGTTTAATCGTAAATTCTTAGTGCGCTCTCCCGCTTAAGCCCCCTCCGCCCCGAATATAATATCGCCAGGCCTCGCACCTACGAGGGAAGATCCCGCCAACCTGTTCAGCATTCGGAGGGCATTTTTTTTATCTCGCTGACTCTTCTCTTTTTTATTATCATCATTTCCGCCCATCCCAATTCGCCCTCTACATCCGACGCCGTGGTCGATCGGAAGGAGAGTCTTTAATAAAAAAAAGGGAACAAGATAGCGATTCGCATGCCCGAAAAGGATTTTCTCTCTCATTCCCATGGACCGTAGCCCGGGGAGCACGTACCAAATGTGTGTTTTTAGTCCATTAAAATTTATCTCCCCGTTTGAATCCATGTCCGACCGTTTCAATGAGTCCCGACTACGTGGCCCGGAAAACAATAACGGTTGCAAAAAAATGTAGCAAAACTGGAAACCCCTGAAAAACATCCTACATTTTTTCCCGAGGGAGAGAGAGAGGACCCCGGGATTCCCTTTTCATTTTTTTTGTAAATTTTGCTCCTTTTTTTCGACCGAAATGGATCCGTCCCTTTTTTCGAGCGACATTGAAAAATATGTCAATAATCCGCGCCGGTCTCCTTTGAAGTCCTCCTCCGCAATTTCTATTCATTTCCTCATTTCCCGACACAGAGAGAGAGAGTAGAGGAGTAAAACGAAATCTCTCCGTAAATCCGTCCCGATTTGCCAGGTGCATTCCGACTGCAGCGCCGCTTTACGTTTAATGGGCGAATTACGCCATATACGGCCACTTCATTATCTCGATACAAAAGAGGGAGCGGAGAGAGAGAGCGAAAAAGAAAAGATGAGGGATAGAGGAAAATGAGTTGCCCGGAATACTTTTTTTCTTTTTTGAATGGCAGAGAGCCCCATGCCTCGTGCCCATTGGTGCAAATATATCCCCGGCAGCAGTTGCCAGGGGTGTGTGTGTGTATGAGTGTACCCTTGCCTTGTGTACGAGTGTGTGCTTTCGTAAGGGTAAAATGAAGGATAGAGATGAAGGGTGGGAGTCACAAGGGGGTCCTTAGGGAGAAGGGATTATGGACCTTAGACACCCCTAAAGAGTTGGGGTTTTTAGGAAGCTATGGGGGAATAGTTAAAGGGGGTGCAAAAGAGCCCCTCCCACGACGATCCTCTATAACCTCGTTACGCTGCCGAGCTGAAGGCGATTTCATTTAAGAGTATAAGATGAGATAGAAACAGCCCCAGACGCTCCACAACGCGGCTCCTCATTAGATTTCCACTCTCCAATTCTCCGATTCATTTTTCTCCCCTTCCTTTCATTTCCTGGTAACGCGTCGGGATTTCGTCCCATTTCGCGTGATTTAATCCACAAAACCTCTCGAGGTAACCTCCTTTTTGTCGAGTTCCAAAGAACAATCTTCCCGCAGGAGAAAAACAAGCGACATGCGAAAACCGCATGCGAGATCGTGTGAGGGCACGCGCGCGCGGTGGCGGCGGCTCGGGACACAAGGGAAATACTGCGGGACAAAAGGAAATCGCTCCGCGTCCTTATTGCTGCGGGCACGAAATTTTTTCATCCGAGAAAAATGAGGAAAATATCCCATCTCGCTCGTTTCGCAGAGACGACTGATGCAAGGGATAATCTCCGTTTTTAGTCCATAGAAGGCCTCGGGAAGATCCCTGTTTCATGTTCAACCCTGGTTCACTCTCTCCGCCCGTGAGTCACGCAACTGCGGAAGGATGTTTGGATGCGGAAAAAATCGGGCAAAAGCGGCCCAAATGTGCGACACGCGCCCTAGTACGGACAAGGGCCTTTTGTCCCAAAACAGATCCAATCGAAAAGATGGAGTGAGATATTTCGCCGCGTTCGATTGCCTCGAGTCAATGGTTAACCATTAACATAGTAATGGTCCGAGCTGTGCGCCGCTCCCATCAATGGGGCTAGGCGGCATGCTTCAGACAGCAAGAATAATGATAAGGGCACATCCTAGCCGAACCTAGCGTAACTTGCTTGCAAAAGACGTAGGCATTAAGAATATCTTCGCGTTTCCATCGGGGGCGATCGAATATGCCGATTTCATGCACGTGCCGATGATTGGGAAACCTTTACAATACGTAATTAGGATTTGGAGAACTCCCTCAGAGATACAAAGCCTCTAGAGGAAAGATGAATTAATCAGGTTTAACCAAAAGTTGGGTACTATCCTGTTTCCTGAAAACGATATGCGCGTGCTTAAGCCGTCGCTCCAGCTTCATATTAGTAAACGCTAAATTTATTTCATCTTCAAAAGCATTCTTTGCAGCTGTATATGAAAAACATTTCGAGAAATTAACGGAGGCTGAGCACGAAAAAATAGAATCGATTCAGAAATTCATTGAAAATTTTTCGGGTTTGATCCTGTTGGGACCCTATTTTTGGAATAAAAGTTGGCAGCATGAAGGACATCCGGCCATAAAAATTGATTCAAAACTAAATTCATCCACATCAATGATCATCAACACCATCAAAATCTATAAAAGTGATGGAAGTTACAAGGCTACGATAAAAGAAAAAATGGTAAACTACAGAGTGCCTATTTAAATGTGCTCAATAAATTATAGTAAATGAAGTTTTATTAGCTGGTATTCAATATTATGATTAGAAAAATATCAGAAAAATATGATTGTTTTTCTACGTAGAAAGGAATTTTCTTAATGTTCTAATGATCCTATAATATTTGTTTTCAACTAGAAAAACTGTTCATTTATTCTGGCTTCGGAAAACCACTGTTCAAAAACCAGGATACTTCTAGTCTTTGCACACTCATACTGTCTGATTTATCATGAACGCTCCATACAATCAAATACGGGGTCGTCCGTTTCAAGCCTCGAATAAAGTCATCAGCGTCCATCAATTCGCACAATGGAAGTTACGCCCAAAATCTTTCCGGGGAAGATGAATCTGCGCAAGGGTGAATTGCTACTTAAACGAACCGAAACCAACCGAATTACTTCAACTCTAAAAGTTAAAAGTACAGAGAAGGGGACGTAAAACTAACTCCCCGTGATGTTGCGGAACCAAGCCGAGACTATGAACGGTGATTCAAAGGCGTCGCTGAGTAACTCATTCCCGAACGTCGATTATTCGATCCGCAAATGGCCGTAACATCTGCATCCATCCCTCTCTCCATTCCGTTCGCACTTTCTCGTTTTAAAACGGGAATATCTAGCGCTATACGAGGCTTAATGGAGTGACGTCTAAACGATCCGAAGGATGCCGAAAGTCGCTCCATCTGTATTCACCCTTTCATCGGAAGGGGAATTAGCGAGGCAATCAATTAGCCTCGATCCATATAGCAAGCTTGACGACTAATTTTGTACGGCAGATTGAGTATTAGCCGAGATGGCAATACGAAAACGGTGGTTTGTGGAGAAAATTGGGAGATGAGCTGCTTCGAGTCAACCAAAAATGACGTCGTATAATGGAAACCTCTGCAAAGAGGTGAAAGGCGCTTCGGGGCACAATCGAATCACTGCTCGTAATCAAATCGAAGGGAAATGTTCAAGTTCGCGAGTTATTGAAGAGTAACTTAATTATGATGACAATGTCTCCTACGCAAATACGGCAGGAAAAATATGTTGCGATTCATCGACCACGTTAAACCGCTCTAGAGGTAATCGCTGTTCTGCTTTTGGGAGCTCTGATTTGAGGAAATGTAAATGAAGAATATAATGGAAAAGCGAATGAGGATTGCTTTACCTTAGATGATGAGATGCAATGTAAAACAATTCGACAAAAATTTATGTGTACATATCACAGTTTTATTAGAAAAACATATTTTCTCATATTTTTTCCAATACTTTTGGTTCATAAAGGCAAATTTCTAGCTTATAATTTTACTGCACATTCCCAGTAACCTTTTGTATTACATTTCATCAACCTTAGTTTTCAATCTTTTTATATATACAAATATGTCCTTTAAAAATGGGTAAAATTTAAGATAGGACTACTAAGCCTCGTCCAATATGAAAGTTTGCACACCTAATTTTTAAATGATAACTTTTTTCAAATACCCTCTGACTCAATAAACTCCCAAAAATAAACAGAAGCTCGTCAATAGTAATGTAATGAATCTAAATCCGTAAACTGTATATAAACGATGCACGGAAGGAGTAATTTCCATTTACGGTTTACAAATACTTCCGTGAACTAAAGTAACAGTTGCCCCTTGTTAACAACCCATTTTCCCTTCAGAAGGCCCTTCATTCTGTAGAATTACCATCACAAAGACCTTTGTTACCAATACTCGATCAATAAGTCTAATAAGCATTCTTAATTGTATGAAAATGCACAAAGAAAGCCAAGTAAGCTGCACCCAAGGCATAACGAAGGAGGATACAGAAGCCTATTTCGTCGAATCTTCTTTAACATGACAATAGAATATTCCCTACATTATATACTTGATGCGCTAGGGGAGAAATATGCAAAGCGTGGGGAAAGCGCCTCAGGCACATAATGGATTAAACGGTGCAAACCAACCACGAATAACAAACGTTCCCCCGTTTTGCGAAGGACAGAGAATAAAAAAGAGCAGCTAAGAAAACTGGAATAAATTAGGATGTGTTCAAAAGATAAACCCTACTTTCATTGCTCGATGCATGAATACAAGTAGAACGAATGCTAACGCTACCAAATCACTTCCTAATGAAAACATAAGTATAGCTTTCGGGTTCGTAGAGGGGATTTTGTTGTACATAGTCAATCATGAAATCGGAGGAAATATTTCGGAGAAAAGCAATTTTTACACCAGCAAAATATTTTATGAAGAAGAGAGATGAGAAAGACCTAATCGGATACATTAAAAAGTAGTTGTGTTAGAAATACTTCCACTAATTATATCACTAGAAGTTCGCCTCATAAGATTCGCATTCTGAGGAGCATTTGAAACAAAAGAAAAGCTCTACTTCGACAGCAACAACTTAATCAAGCATCAAGAAAACAGTAGCCGAAATGCAGGGACGAAGACAATAGGAAATGCTGCATGAGTAGCATGTGCATATAAAAAAGGGATTATATTGAGCATTATTAATGTATTTCATCAACTCATATCTCAAATTATTATTTACCAGCTTAATTGATTGGAATGGTTGTGATCATCAAAATTATGGATCAGGAGAATAGAAAGACAAACAAGACTAGATTGAAATGTCAGCCAAGAATGTATATCTCATCCTTCGCACGCTTTATTTGGAAAGAGGGAATCGAGAGAAGCTGAGATAAAATTTCATCATTTCAAACACCGAATCATCGATGGTATGAATAAGCTGCCTTCAGAATGAATCCACGTCAGAGTTTTGCAAATTTTCGCCGACCGAACTTTCTCGACCACGAAATAAAATAACTCGTAAGAAGACCAAACATAACGCGCCCACACGATCCATACCAGACAAAACATCCCCAAATAGTCTACCGTATTTAAAAAAAGAATTAAAAATTCACGGACTTACTTACCACGGACTTTTATTACTTAGATTTTAGTCAAATAATAAAAGATGAAAGCAAAAACAAGCTCAAAAATACACAAACTAAATATTCTCGCGTGAACACTAACGAATTCTCAAATGAAAATCATGTCAATCATCCAATCCTGAGACACCGAATGACGATACTGGCTTTCAGAGACATTCGATGCAATTTACCGCATCCCCACCAGATCAACTACCGCCCCACAGTCTCCCAGCGATTGCGACCTGCTCATTCAAATATAACTTTAGCTCCCTTTATTGCTAACAAGTCCTTTAAAACGAACGACGCGGCAATCCGCTTAATGGCCATGGGAATGTCCGGACAGACGGAAAAGAAGGATGCTATAGTCCGCCCTTTCTTTGCTCCTCGCAAACAAAACCAGCAATGCTTACGCTCACAAAACATGGCTGCAAACCCTCCGGAGGCTCGTAAAGGAACAGTCGGACGTTGCAGGTGACCAAGCGATCGATAACCATTTACCAAGCGAAAAATCGAAGACCAATTTGCCCCCGCGTTAATTTTCGCCGGAGTTACCCAACCGCGCGCCCCGATAAACAAGAATTCCCTCATCTTCCAGGATTAAATGGCTTAAGAAATTTTTATTCCCATCTTTTTTAATGACCCGTCCGGCAATTTCGAGGAAAAATTCCCTCGAATGCTCCCGGATGATCGCAATCTATTACTCCGTATCCGGAACCGGCGATGAGGGTGAAATAGGGCCGGGTGGCAAAACATCCAATTTCAAATCCATCCATCGCCTCGGAATGTTTCTCGGAATCCCAGTTGAATATCCAATCTCGCTAAGTAACTCCGATTGTCCCCGATCCGCATTTTGCGCAAATATTAATTTTCCACGCATCGACGGAGTTTAAAGGGCGGGCGGTTACAGTAACGAGTGCATTGAAGGATGGTTATTCATCCCTCCCACACAGACACCGCGTACGTAACGCACAAGTCGTAAATTCTTTTTCGAGCCCGACGCGTCAACCCCAGAAGAGTCAGGGGGAGGCACACGCTCGTAGACATAAACCCCCCGCAAAATCCTCCGTTCCTTAAACGCCCTTCGCCATCAACCCCCATAACTCCACCCCTTTTTCAACATAGGCAAAACGAATCGTCCGGTTTGCATTGTACAATCTCGGCACATAGCCCCGAGGGACTTTCCGTGCCCCCTTATCTCCCCTCTACGTAGGCGTCCCTTCCCTCCCCAAAAAGTACGAAGCAGAGCTAATTCCATCGATCGATATCACGGGAGAGTCCCTGGACCACCCAGCTCTCTCTCTTTCCACCTCGCCTACTCTCTTGACAACCATTTCTACCGGTATTCTTTTCTTTCTACCTGCGTGCCTCTCTCACTGTCTCGCACTTATGCCCGCCACCTCTCCGAATACATTTGTATGATTCACACCAGCGAGCGGATACCAAAAGGATTCCTTTGGAGGTGCCGAGACTTGCTCTAAAGCAGCGAGATACGGAATGCTTTTCATACTCCGATTCCACCACTTGATTCTCTCCGCTTATTATCATGTTAATAATTTTCGTTCCTTAATTTCCACAAGAACGCCATTTCAAAAGGGAATTTGATATGGGTACGAATGTTTGGATTATTTAACAGCTATCGTATCCCATGGAACACGTATTCCTACAAAGAACTCAGGATTTTTATATAGTAATATTATTAATACGTTAAAATTAATAAAAGCGTGTTGATACTATATATTTTCTTGATCTAATATTATGTTTTCTACAGCGAAAGGAAACTACATATTCAACTTTTATTGTTGTTAATACACTAATTAACATTATAAATGTTTATTTCAACAATCACAAGAATTTTGAAAGATGAAAGTGGGAATGACGAACAGATTGGAATGGAAAACAGTAGAATGAAGGTGGGCACGATACAACCATATGCAACTAATTTATTGACGAAAATTAACATTGATAATTACAAAAATGGATGATATGTAAATAAGAATTATGATAAAACAGAATTTATTAGCAATAAATAGAGAGAAAAATTTTTCTTACAAAATAATTGTTGTTAAAACTGCAATGGCATTAAGAACTTCGACCTTTTAACTCTTTGGACGAACACGGAAGGATACAGAATAAACTCCTCTTTTAGCTTGAATTCAGAAGTTTATTTTCTAAGAGATTAAAAATAGAAATCAAATTCGGGTGATACATTAAATGCCCGCTGCGCGCTTTCCTACGCCTTTAAAATGAGATCGTACACCTTTTTCTCGCGTATAAAGTCTCGCATTCTCACATAAAGGCCGCCATCTCCCAAAATTTCATAAAGGACGCTGGAGCAGAAACTCCTCCTCTCCAAGGATTTTATTCGTGTTATTCACGATTCTAAATTCATTTCGGGGCAATTCTCGACATAACGCGAACGAATTTTCAGATAAAAAACGACGCGACGCATTCGACGGTTGTTGACACGTTGCTGGGGAGACCATAAACGCCACTTGTCTCTTCCCCGCATACAACATTTACGACACTCAAACGGTTAAATAGGGCGAAACGTCTAGATTCACGCGGCGTCCAGTTTTATAAAAAACCGGACGGGTGGCAATCCTACTCCTCTTCGTCAACCTCCGGCTCACAAGACCATACTTCACAGCGGTCCCACGCACACGAGAGAAAAAATATCATCTCCGAGCGCGTGGGCGTAGCTAGCCGCTTTCGGAAAGAATCCCTTTTCCTACGACTCACCTCCCAATAGCGACCGAGGTGATGCGAGAAAATAAAGAGGTGTCCGCTTCTTCCCCCACAAACAGCTGCTAACGATTCGCTACACCCATCTTTTACTTCGCTCGCGTCTGTGAAACCTCAAAGGATTTTTCCCATTCTCTCTCAGACGGTTTGTGTTAGAAGACCACAAAATCCCTACGGTTGAACATCGCTACAACAACCGCCGCATAAGGACTTGAAAGAACGGCATAGACTAAACAGGCAAAGGGAGAGAGATAAATTCGAAGGGTTTCTTTTAGGAATAAGAGAGGTGTGAATTTTTCCATTGAGGAATGGCTGGTGGTTTGAAGAGTAAGGACGGGGAGGAAGTGCAATAAATCCCAACTGCGAGACAGAGTGTGGCGTATATATTTGTCATGGAGGAAGGATAAATGACATATATATCCGTAATACTATCGGTTCTCGCGAAGGATGAATGCATTAGAGATTTGACTTGCTGTTGGTCCAGCTGGCCTACAATTTTTAATATATTGCCTAACGGCATTTCCTTTACGTCCCATTATTTTCTTCTTAAGTACTCTTCTCTCCTTTTCTATTCGTCAATTTTCCAGCATCCCTCTTTTTACCACTTTCCCTAGAAACATCTTCCGACATAAGAGCTGCTCCACCCATCTCTTTCTCAACCTCAGTTTTACTTCTTCCGACAATATATTTTCCTTTCGTGATATCCATAAATGCAATCTCATTTGGTTTTCTTTTCCCCCAAACTTGAATTTTCTATTCTCCGTCACACCGCGTTGAATCTCAAAGTTTATGGAATAGAAAGTTACGTGGCGATGCTTAAATACCAGGTTTTTTCGGGTAACTTGGGTTACCCATTAAGTTTCATATTTAAAATACTCTTTGGAAACATTACAAACAGGAGTTTTATAATAGAAGTCTTTTCAATAAATAGGCTTTGCGAGGTTACCTCTCGTTTCATACATAGCAGTGAACAGTGAACATACCGTCTTGTTAGGTTTATCTTTCGTAAACTTCGTAAAGTTAATGGGCAGCCCGGTAAATTCAAACGTCTACAATTTACATATAAATTCATAATACCGTAGGTAATTTCATAATATAAAATACTAAACGTAAAATACTATATACGGAATAGAACGTAGAAACGTAGAACAAAGTGTGTTTGGGTAGTTGTCAAAGAAATTTCATAAATTACGGAGTAAGCGGCAAATATGATGGAAAACTGAAGAAAAGGATGCGAAAAATTTACAAAAATCGACAAGCGCAAAGAAACTTTTCATACAGTCCCGAAGCTAGAGGGCATAAACGAAATGCAATAATGGAAAATGATGCGTTACAACACAGGGTTTGTGCGTTCTCTTCCCATTACGGATACTCTCTAGATAGCCCAGGAAAGTGCGGAGATGAGGTAGAACAACAACCATAACTCATTCTCAAAACAGTCCGAATCCACCCAAACAATTCACAGACCAGCACTTCTCTACCCATTTTGCATAACCTCGCACATAACTCACAGCTCTCGCCTGTGTTTTCGCTTAGCGTCGCCTAGCAAAAATTCCTATCCTCACCAACGCAACCTCGACTCCAAACGTGCTCGACACGTATCCTTTTCTAAGAAGTGTAAAAGAAGAGGAGCGAATGGGATTAGCAGGGAGAGGTTGTAGGCGGCGTAGGACAAAGGGAAGGGAGGAAGTAACCACTCAAGAAAGGAGAAATGAGGGAAGGGAAAGAGAGGTGTCCCGCTGACAAATTCGGCTTTGTCGTCCATCATCTTCCTTCGCTGTGACGGAATCCTCTGAGGAGACTACCGGAGGATATATTTCGGGACGTACTCCGCTCGGCTGGAAGTTATCGATGTTTTTGGTTCGGGGAGAGTTAAAAAGTGTGAAGCGAGGCAAAGGAGATTTTCTTCCAGATAAGATTTCCTCCGATTCGGAGGTCTTCATCGGTGCGGCGGCAAATTAAGTTCTTTTCTTAATTGGGGTGGTCGCTCCGACTTTTTGACAGTTACACGGGTTTCGCCGAGGGAATTAGCGTCGCGGACTTACGTTCGCTCCCAATTAGCGATATGGCGAGCGGTGAAGGGGATGCGTGATTCGACCGCGAAATAGGCCGACTTCCGCGGCGAAACCTCCCGCTGTCGCGACTAACGACGATCTTCGACCGGTAAATTACGGCGGAGTGCGGCTAATTTGCCCGGGGAATGCGCGTATGGTTTACTTTGGACGTTGTTAATTCTGGCGGATTTCACGCTCGGAGAAAGAAACACAGAACAGATGAGGTGACTGCAATTACGGCGAGGGTGCGGATGAGGAGCAGAATCTTCGCTTCCCTGGAATGTTTTAATGCAACTTAACAGTCGACAGAAACCGCCATGTTACTTTCTCGACAACCAATGAGGGGTCAGGGACTACTATGGAAATGGAGCAACCCAACATGAGACAACAACCAGTGCGGGCTTCAGACAGCAAGTGAGAATGGCCTCAGAGCGTAACGAAAAGGGGGCGGTCGGAAAAGTAATTATTTTGTCAAGAAACGTAAATGGGGTATTTTACTTGGTGGAGTAAAAGTATTCTCATGGGTTTAATTACCGTAAACCGTACCGAATGACAGCACCATAGAAATGATTACATTGGTACTTCGCAAAACATAGAAATATTCCGGTAGTACTTGAGAAAAATACTTGAAATCCGTGAATAAAATCTATGGAGATATGGAATAAACTTCTTTGACGTTACACATTAAAATATTTTGGTTCAAACGAAGACATTTCGGAGGCTCTATGACTGTATCTCGCTCAGAAACGCATCGTTAGGTAATTAACTTTGGCGAAATAGTAAAGTAAGACTAGGAGTTAGTTGCATTATGCCCCTATTTCTTTAGCTATGAACAGTTCTAAATATTATTGGATCGCTTTCATGGATCAAGATGAGTAATGTAAGAGTCGTTTCATCACGTGGACAATTTTTTCTAAAAATCTTATGAAAGTACAGTTCCACGGGTTATTATATATTTTAGCAGCCTTCATTCGATTAATGCCGCAATCAACTAAGCTGGCTCCATAAAGAGGATTAATCCTACTGTCTGGAGTCCGAAGCCCGTCCTCTAATGTGAAAGAACCTCCATTAGAAGAAATATTGAAGTAAGCGTAATGCAAAGACAATTTACTCCAGATAAGCCTTTTTTAAACCGTGAGGCGAAAGGATTTTTTCGCTGGAAATAAATGTCAACGCGGAGACACTCTAATGGTCCGCTTCATGCCGTCAAAGAGAAGTTTTTATAGTTTTTCTTGCTCGCAGCGGGAGCCATATCCCTCAGATACTTAACCAGTCCCATTTATTACCGGATAAATTGCTGGGAATTGTGCCAAATACCGAAGCCGCACGCGAGGAAAGAGGAAAATCCTATATTCAATTACGTAATGGTAATTAAATTAGGGGGAAATGAACTTTAAAATGTTTTTCAGAAATTCACGCCAGAGATCAATTAAAAGCCATTTACTACAATTATGCTAAAATTCGAAATGAATTTCGCACACCCCGAGATTTCTTGGAAAATGGCAAAAAGTGCCAATTTTCGGTGTCCTCCCTCTTCATTTAGGACTGTGCTTTCGGAAATCTGGGTCCTCCATCTAAATTTAGACGATATTTGTTTTCATTTGATTGTACTTCAGGATGGAGACATTGCAGAAGTAAAAACTTACAATTTAGATGGAGATGGATGGCAGAGACGCATGGGGATCACAATACGGAATCTGACGAAAAAAATCCCGCAAAAAACTAAGTAGGGGCTCTTAATGAAGACTTTATGTATCTAATTGAGATTTCCCATTCCCTGGCATTACTTTTAAAAATACGCCGGATCATTTCATATGATGCGACGGAGCCCCAAAAGAAAGAAATTATTAAAAATGCTTCCACAGTTGAAGCCACTTCGCATATACTGTCCAACACCAGAATTCGAACCCGGGATCTTTCACTGAACACGAAGGCGCAATCCACTAGGCTATCCGGGATCCCGCCTCTGATAAAAACTGCCATATCAATCAGAAGGTTCGAAAAATCAGCAATCAGTTACATGTTACGCGAATTTCCCTGAAAATATGTTTTAAATTATGATGATCATACAGAGAATAAACGAATACCATATATAACGGTAACTTTCACGTATTATGTGATTATCTGAAGATTTTTCCCGATAGGAATTAGTATTCTGAAGACCTTATATCTTCAGTTACTAATTAATACGTTTTCACCGCCTCAATAAGACTCCTGCCGAGCATTACCAAATAAGCCATTACTTAAGGCATATAAAAATGACACACTCAACTCGACGTGTATAATATAGCTCAGGAGCAAAATCGCAGCAATGAAAAATCTCTCACAAATGGATTCCGTCATAAATATCAACGCATATGCCACGCCTTAAACTTAAACGAGATCATGACATACGGACTTTTAATAGAAACCGCGCTCGTACATCACTCTACTTTTAAATAGAGCACCGTATACTTTCCAGGCGTTTAACAGTTTCAATCAGCTTTCGGGTCGTTTTATTTCACCGTTAAGAACCACTCCACGATTCAACGGCTCTGTCCAGGCGTTCAAAACGTAAAAGATAGATTAAAGCGGCACCGCTCGGCACCCAAATTTCGGAAAGTCCTCCCCCATTATGACAGCTGCTTGGCGATTAGTTCCGCCCATCTTTTAACGTCTGAAGTGACGATCCTCCAAGGATCTCCCTTTTTTTCCTTGAGTACAACATGCGGGAAAACCGCAGATAATCTTGCAGGAGAAAAGGACGCCGGGAGCGTAATAAAAAGGATTAAGATAAAAAGTGAACGCCATGGCTAAACAAAGGGAGGTTGCGATTTTTTTCGAAAGGATGAGAAAAAAACGTGTGTGTGCGGTTGTTTAGTGTAAGGACCTGTTCCTCTCCTTGTTCTCCGGGGTCGTCGCGAGGAAACAAGTGGGAAAGTGGGTACTCGAGAAAGATTAAGAAGCCCTCACGTCCAGGCTTTATCTTTATTTTTTCCTGAAGAGCCGGCCTTTTGTCCTTCATTATCGCTCACAGCCTCTCAGGGAAGAAGGCTTTTTTATCTCTCCGCTACTCTTATGTGTCGTAAAATTTTCTACCGCCCAAAATGAATAACATGAGTTTAATTCGACGTCGAGAAACCATGTCTGAGCCGCGATGATTTTCCGAGAAAATTCTCTTACGATTTGGTCGAAAAAGCTGTTATGGTAAAGATACACGAATCTCTGTCAACCAATCATAGTCACTAATGGGGAAGTTGTATGAATTGGAAAATGAGGAAATTTCTTGCAACAAATCCATGAAATGGGCTAAAAAACGGCATAAGGTCATTTTACTGATCCGAGGAAGTGAGCATATGCGAATAAAAGGTATTTCCAAATGATTCTTTAACTGCCCCTATTAAGTTCTTAGATAGCTAATTTACAAATTGATCGGTTATTTACTCTAGACCGTATTAACAATGATGAGGTGGGATTTAAATGAAATTTATACTTCATCAGAGCAAAAATTAAGAGACTACTTCGTTACCTTTACATTACAATCGAACAAATGTCACAAAGCCCAATTTCAGCATGCGCCTTCAATTAAGAAATAATTTATTGAATAACATGCCAATTGAAAATGAAGGATTTCTTAAAGATTCTTGTAATTTCCAGACGTCGAACGATGACTCAAACCCATATACAGCTATACTTTATTAAACGTGTTTTCTTTTGAAGGCTGGAAATGACTTCATCTAAGAGAAACGACGTTCAACTGAAGCCAATTAGTAACAGATACTCTAATACACACAACAACATCTCGTCTGAGAAACAAGCAGACCGAATAAACAAGACAGATTATAACCCTCCAAAGTCGTTCATTTAGCACCCATCCGCGGCACTTCAAACACTTCAGAAATAAGGAGCTTCAAAAGAGCGCGAATTTCCGCATTTTTTTCCAGGCCCTCTCCGATTTTCACGAGAGAGAAAATGGCGAGCGTAAAAAAATCCATCCTTTTCCGAAAAAGGGACCTTTTAAAAACATAGGCGAACGGTCTGAGGAACAGCTGCGAACTATTCGCTTCGGCCGTAATTCTCAACACCCCGAAACCACGGCGGGAGATCTCCGTGAAAACACAAATCTTGGAAAGACTTCCTGTGAACTCAAGAAAGGCATCTGCTTAAAAGGAGGCGTTAAAGCGTGCACGCCGCGTAAAAGCGCACGTGTTTGACGACACGAGGACGTGGAGAGGGGAAACACTTACTTTGAGGAGAAATTACGCCACTCCTGGGATGCTTATGACCGAGTTATGGTTTTCCCTTTTCCCGCGTCACAAAGCTTGATCAAGATGGTTTTAAAGACCCATTCGGTGCAACAACCGACAAAGGAAACAGGGAACGGCTGTTCTAATTTATTTGGCGGGGGGAATCTCGGTCTGGAAATTTTCGGCTTGAAAATGAACGACTAGATGAAACAAAAATTGCAAAGAAAGACAATATATGTTCGCATTCACGTAAACATTGTTTGTGGATCAATGGTCTTTCGTGATCACCCAATAAAATGCCCTAATTTTGCAGCCAAAGGAAAAGGAAACGACCTGAAAGTTTCAATATATAATTGTACCAAACGACAGAATGAATCGAGACTGAAATAGTTCTGCCCCAATTTTTCGCAAAAATGAAAATTTATTTAAAATTCGGAATTCTTTTGAAATGGAACAGCGACATATCACGAGGAAAATCGATTCCTTCGTTCGATTAGTTCGCATTCTTCCTCGTCATCTCATGCTATTAGAAATATAAGGTGACTGTAGCTTGTTAAAATCGCCATTTTATGAAAATTTAAGCTCAATCCCAGCTTCGTGTTAACTATTTGTAATTGGTTAAACGATATGTAACAAATTCAAATTAATAGCGAAAAATTCTTCATATTAGAGAGACCCTTACTATTAATTGATTTTCATAAAATTGTAAATTATATTAATTATAAAATAAGGGAAATACTGCTTTAGTTAGGTAAATACTACTTACTTTGGCTGTATGTACTCGTGTGAACACATTTCTGTGTTTCTCCGCAAAGATACTTCAGTTACTAGAACATGCAGATGTTCGAATGCGAAGAAATAATTTCTTTCCTTTTGTTGAAATCGCAGCAAAAGAAAGAAAGCGAACAGAATCCGAAATGTCTTTCCTCCAAAACACTTTCTCCGGAATGCCACTTTACGTGGAAAGGGGATTGAACCCTCGATACCATTCGTGCGAAGAAAAAAAAAACATTCGGCCGGTTAATAAATGGCACGCGAAACTCCATTTAAAAAAGAATACCCGAGCACGCCACATATATCCCAACCGAAGCTATGGGCTATCCGATTAGGCGCATCAAAACCTTTCCTCCTATCTTTTAACTTAAGTGGTTAATTTTTCTCCCGATAAGTCTAAACTCGCCAAAAAGCTTTCGTAGATTTTCGGGTTAATCTGCGCCGACGCTTAGCAGGGCGAAGGAAAAACAAAGAACACTCGATCACGCGACTCAGAAATTTCCAGCCTGATATCCACCTAAAACTGTTCGATCACGGAAGAGGAATACATTTATTTTGCACGAAAAACGTTGTACGGAGATATGTAAAACGCCTCTAATCCGACAGCAGTCGATGAAAGGAAAACTGATGACCCGAAAATGAAAAGTCGTCCGTATTTTCGACCCATGCGTAAACACGTCAACTGACAACACAAAAGCGAAGAAAATATACGTGCTTTCCCAATTTTCGGTATATAAACGTGACAAGAAGAAGTCTTCCATCTATTTACTTCTCTGTTACTACATATGAAATGTGATTATTACGTGTATTGACCTTCCTACTATAACTGGAAATCCTAATCCACGCTCTATCGAGAAAGAAACCATCGACATATTCATCCTTTATTTATACTCAGGCGATTATAATAGTTCATTTTTCTTTCATTCATTACTTCGAGATGATAAAGTGGAAAATAACCTGCTACATATCATTTAGCAATTTAATTCCTTTTCTTCGAGTACTTAAAATATTGTAATATTAAGGAAACACATCTCAAATGTTGTCTTGAGGTTTCACAAGCGGTTTTGTAATGAAATGTTTTTTCGATCCCTGGCTTACACTAATTACTTAATTTAATTCATAAATTCTTCTGGTTTTAATTTTAGTAACGCTCCCATGATAACGATTTGTAATAAAAATATTCTTTTGATAAAACGTCGTAGGTACCATAATCAAAATAACTTAAGGAAACAAGGTAAAGAGTGAAAGGTAAATTTGCACGGAAAAGTTTCTAGTAGCTTTTCCTAAATCATTGGTTGCTCCTGTTTTTCGTTGCAAATAATCTAGAAAAGACTACGGAAGATATAACATAAGAAACTAAAACTTGAATAATAAGAAAATTTGCAAAAACCATCGTTAATCCTTGATGGAATCATATCATATCATTGGCTAAAAATGATATGAAATATTAGTTTCATTAGACTGATTTGTAAAATTTACTAATAATCAGCAATAAAATTATATTTGAGGCAGTAAAAGTGTTTAACATGCATTCACAGCAAGATGTTTTTAAGTATTATCCAGTTTTCAAATTGATTGCTTTATATTTTGCCAGAAAAAATATTGGTTAAATTTATATATTTTAAGTAATTTCTATGTAAACCACAATGCCTAGCTTCACTTTTCCCGAAAGCTTTCCAATATAAAATCTCTCGACACATAATACCCCCTTGAGACTTCGAATACGAAAACACACAATGAATATTCTCGGAACTAATAAACTTCCCGAACGAATAAGCGACTTTATTTATCGAGCTGGCATCGATCCTAACCGAGACGAGGTAAATTTGAGGAGCACAGGAAGTTAACGATAAAAATTAATGCTTTCGAGCCTACAAAAACGACTAATACGAAGGATGCGAGCAGCTAGAAGCCCGCTCTCTCACCAGTTTTAACCCCATCGACTACGGAAGTAACCAAGGAGGAAGCACTCCAAAAGGAGGTCCCTAAACGCTCTTTCAGAGTCCTGAGAGAGAATTTCTCTCCTCGAAGACCTCCCCTTGCTCCAATCCAAGCCTTTTTAAGTGCCTCCAGCCCTCGACAATCGCTCAATCTACGTGCACCATCAAGAGGTCTGCAGACGGTTTTAAGTGGAATTGTTGCCAGTCTCATTGTCTCATACACGCACGCTAACACTCTCACGCCATCCGAAGTGGAGCAAGAGGGCGCGGGTTCAAACCCAGCTGCGGAACTTTGACGTCTTGAAATGATGTCTAGAAGAGCTCGAGATCTGCAGCGAGGTTTTTGCCACCGATACGGTGAAACGGGAAAAGAACGATAAGCATAAAGTACTAGAGATTACCACCTATCCAGAAAGGTTGGAAAACAGGAACTGATAATCAAATTCACGGATAAAATTTAAAAAATGAAAGAAACAAAAGTGAACAACCTGGTAACATTTTTTGGCAGGTATTACTAAAATAATTTAATCAAAAGTTAATAACTGAATTCTCACGCATACTGTTTCTGTCCGATATCAAGGCTTACGGAACGAGAATAATTATTATTTCCTTCAAATTATGATTATAGGGACTCCGGCTAAACAGCAACCAGTATAACTTGTCCCCGGATAACCGAGATGATAGCGTTTACCTCAAGATTGGCGGCAGGGTTTCCTTAAAAGAGGTTGGAAAGGGCAAAGAACGCCGACGTACAAACAGAAAACTCTTGGTTTGTAGAGGATTGAGATAATGTATCTGGAGGAAGAAATGTCTAAACAGTCGCGCGTCTTGAACCGTTCCGAGTATAAGATTTCGTGGATAAAAGCAGGGTTAATTAAAGCGGTTGGGTTTCAGGAAAGAATGTTCCCATACTTCAATTATCACATGGGAAAGAGATTTCGGAAATAAAGTAATTCGCTCTCACAACACATGCCTCCATTGCATAAGGGCAAAAGAAATAAATTATATAAGGTGAATATGAGCGCATAAAATTAACAAATGTATGTAATTACCAGCAGCAAGATTAATATGATACACTACTTTTCTCACTGAATTTTGTAAATAATTACGAAGAGGCATTGTTTGTAAATGATTTCGTGCTTAAACACGACTGATATGAACTAAAAAGATCACTGATTTGAAAATCAGACGTAAGAAGATACGGAAAACGATGGTTTTAAGCCTTTCGCGTGAGATAAACTTTACTTTGAATGCCATTCCGGAACATACTGTTATTTAATTAATACTAACGAATTTATTAATGAAAGAGTTCAATTAATCACTTGAAGTCAGATTCTTCCCCCAGTGAAATACTCCGTTGGTTGACTGGCGACTACGCTTAACATATTAGATGGCTGTAAATTTCATGATCTAAAAATCTCGGAATCCCCATTACACATCCTTCGAAAAAGATAGATTATAAATAGATTGAGCTCCTAAGTACTAAGAGATAAAGGTTCTCCAAGCGCCGAAATAGCGGAGACCGTCTAAGGGCGATTACCGGGAAACGGATAATCGTATTAGCGGTCCCATTTCTTTACTTTAATACGATTATCCGTTTCCCGGTAATCGCCCTTAGACGGTCTCCGCTATTTCGGCGCTTGGAGAACCTTTATCTCTTAGTTCATTGACCGCCGAGTTCCTTTTTTCTCCTTCTCCTAAGTACTGTTCAGGCGCATATTTTGAATAATAATAAACAATGTTTACCGAAATTTTCACTGAAATATTTGAACCTCAATGAATACTTCCAAGAATAATTCGACCAATGTTCTTACTTAGGTGGTCATAATTACTGAACGACTAGTATTATGACATTACTTCCCTTTCCAGGCAGAACATAAATGATAATCGTACTCTGAGAGCATATTCTACGGACGTCAAAATAATTGAATTTGGCTTTCAGCGGTGAAACATAAGCTCTTTCACCTTCGAAGTTATCTCGGATCATCAGACTGCCCGTCCAATCCTACAGACGCTCACGGAGGCTTTACTTTTGACGTCTGAAATTTATTATCCATAGCCACTACTTCTCTTTCGCTTTCTGATAACCGACTCCACCCTTGATGCCACCCAGAAACTCTTTCTTTATCAGTCCTATTTTTCAGCCACATGACCTTTCTTCGGAGGTCCATTCCATCCGCCGTCGCCGTTTTTTAATTTCAATCGATTAATATTCTTTTCTCACACACAAGTTCCTAATTCTTCTCTTATGGCTTCTCTTTTCCCTAACCTCTAATCTACGCCACACCCAACGTCAGGGAAAGGAATTTTAGGACCTCAAGGCGAAGAGGAGGTCCGGGATTTAAATTATGAATGATATTTAAGCAATGCCAAGGAAATAACTGTTATTTGACTATATTTCAATTAAGGGTTAGGCTTCATCGTAAGCTATCAGATAAAACCAATCTCCCCAGTATTTTCGTCTCTAACCACGGTTCATGTATACGAATAGTACGAGGTTTCCTTATCCAAACTTTCCAAATCTCGCAGCAGAGATAACAATTCCAAATGATAATAAAAGATAATAAGCCCACAATGTTTCTGTAGTTTACCTCGTTTCTATACTTCGACTCCAAAACATGGCTTTTATTAAAAACCATGCCCCCTAAAATAGAATTTCCAACATATTTTTTTAGGTATGTATCATCGTCCAACACTACTATCTTATGAGTAACTTTTGTCTTCATCTCTCACTTGGTGCTTCTTAACTTCTCCGCTATTGCTATGTGTGTTAGTGAAGCGTTTACTTTCGTGGATAGCGAAATTCGTGAGTGAGAAAATTCATTCCAGGAGAGATTTGACAGAAATATCCTTCTTCACGAAAAGCCAACTCACTAAGCAATTTCTACGAACAAATATTGTATGATGTCCTTTAACACTGTGATAGGAACATAAGTCAATTCTTGATGCATAGTAGTCGATGAGTTTCCCAGGAATACACCGGTTGAAACATTAATCGGGGATGCAAGGAATTTTACTGTGAAAAGCGGATTTTTTCAAAGGAGTAATTTTAAAAGGGTTAAAAATCTTGGGGGTAACATGATCGACTAATCCAGCTTTTAAATGTCCTATTAAAGGCCAAGGAACAGATTCGTATACCCACAACCTGTACGAGGAGTTAATTTCCTATGTGAGAGTCGCCGAAGTAAGCTCTCTTTCACATTAGAGGAAGGGCTCCAATGCAGTCCGCATGGCCGCAGAATTTTTTCGAACTTTTTAAGAGAAACCATATACGAAGGGTAAAAATTAACCGCAAGTTTCTCTACTCTGAAAGGGCACTTCATTAAAGTTCACGGCGTATCCACCTGTTTACATGGCTCACGAATCCGAGGACGAAAGTGGTCGAAACGTAATCACAGACATTTTCATTAATTTCGTGGTTTAGAAAGTTTCCCAAGAGCGGCTGGAGCGCCGAGACCGCACTTGGGCGAGTGAATTGATATAAAAATTGTCCTTACCCGAGTCACATATGCACGCCCTCACGAGATTCGGATATACTTTATACGTCACATTGCGGGAAGAGTGTTATCTTGATGCAAACCTATCGGCAAATGACATACTGATTTGTAAATGATGAGGTATACATTGGTAAATATACGTTCGATATAACATAACGGAATCTATAAGAACTCGATAGCCTAGTGCACAAATACATTCATTGAACTGACGATTATTTTTGGTGGTTCGTGTGTGACTAAGTTCGTGGATTATCCATACTTGATTTTTGATTCTTCACCAATGTTTTCAGCGGAAAATTTTTCGTTTCGAGAAAAATTCATAGAAAAAACAAATAAGTATTTTTTGCTTTTGATGCAAGCAGGATTTAAAAAAGATCTTCTCTATTGGGTGAAGGGAATACGATTACATTACATTATCGCTGATAAAAAGATCCGAGGTCGGATAAAAAAATCTCTCAATGAGTTAATGAAAAATTCGGAAATAACGGGCCATGTGTAAAAATAATAATTATTATTTATTGAGTATACTATCAAGATTATAGGAATTAAAAATTAAATTTTGGATTATCCGTGTGCTCTGATTATTCGAGCATCCTCTCCCCATCATTAGCCCGGATGACAGAGTATTTTTGTCCAAACCAATACCATTTGAGTAGTTAGAAGAATGATTTACTTGAGCAAAATTACTTCAACGTCTAGAGGATAAGAATCTCCTACTCATGGCTTCAGAATTTTTGGAAATTACTAAGTACATGTGGAACATATGATTTCAGAATTCGGAACTTTCTGATACACCTAAAAATACACAACGGCATCATTCCTACATAATGGGAATCGACTCAATCTGCGATCTCTGTATCAAAACTCGGAAAATGTACAACTACAATTTTAAATCCTTAGAATGCGGAAACTGAACACGGCTATTCGATTCAAAAGTCACGTTTCGGCCATATTATGCCTCAATTACAAGCAATTTTATCCATGAACGTATCGTTCCATCAAACTCTAGATCATCCAGAGTGCATGAGCAGTTTAGCTTCCATAATCAAGGAAAATTTCTGTGAGTCCTCAAATGCAGCGTTTCCAAACATTTATGCCGCAGGACTATTTTCTACTCTCAACAATTACTTAGGATTTCAAAACATGCGCATGAATCGTACACTGGTATTTCCTGTATTATTATCTTAGGTAACATCCCTTGAAATGGAAGAAAAATAATGTTTAACTATAACCTCTGACAAGTGCTAAGAGGTTATTGAACTAGTATTGGATAAAAATGAGACTAAAATATATTAGCAATAAAGAGATACACTACTACATTACTAAACATATGAATTATAACTATTATTCTACATTGCGAATTTAGATTATTACTATATAAATTTAATACGACAAATGTAAAATATTTTACTGCATACAAATTACTATAGAAGTACTAAGGGCCAAAGTAAATTTGAATAAACACGCTAAACCTGAAAAGCAAAGCTTTCTAAAGCAGTATCAAAGCATTCACTTCACTAATTTTTCGGCTTATGGAAGTTCTCTAAAATTTCGAAAATAATTTCAATTGGAAAACACCCTGAGGGTCCGCGGAACGAGCTTTAAAAAATGCTAGTCTACAGCAACTAAATATTTCCTTTTGACTGAACACGTGATTACATCAATGCTCGCTTCAAAAAGGAAGTTATACACTCTCTACAAATGCTCCAACGTCATAACATCTGGGGGGCTTAATTACTTCAAATTTACGCTTCTAATATGAGTTAGAACTTGGTTAGTCATAAAAATATCCTCTCGACACGCCCGCAGGATGGCGGCGGAAAGGTTTATAGTAATCATCCCGTTAATCGAGCAAACAAACCTCGCTTGGGTGATACGAGTACCTTTAGGACGATATGGATAAGCCAGAACGAGATTTACAACTCTTGCATAGCGAGGCGCGAAAAAAGGGTAAGTTTACATTTCTCTTGTTTACACTAGTGGAAAATCCTTCCATAAAAGGGCTGTTTAAAGTAATCTTTCTGGGAAATCAGACTTGTAATTTAGGTGTGATTTTTTTCCATATCACTTTTATACGTCTGAGCAAGAAATCCTTTAAATATAGACACAACTGTACATATGGGAGCGAACTTAACGGACAAGAGAAATGGTAAATGGCTGAAGAGACACGAGGAAAAGCAACATTCTTCCACCAATTGGTTCTATAATATCTTATCTTCTCTAGAATAAGGAGAAAGGAATGAGAAGTTTGCTTTGACAGAAAAAGGGAGATGTAATACAAAAACTTAGCCATACTATGTTGGCTCATAAAATACTTCTATGCGACTAAATAATTCGACTCTCTATAAAGAATTATTTGTATCTTCATGTATTTTTTCAGTTGATGCTTTGACATGATGCTCTTAATGCATTAAGTTCGTCTATCTTTTAGATACGAAATTATAAGACACTTAACATACCTTGACTATTTCTTTTGCTTTATAAATAATGATTTTCAGTTGTACAGCTGCATACTGCATTCACACAAAACCATGAACCTCATTTAAATTGTTTTTTAAAGATATACAAAATTAAATGAAGTAATGACGTTATGCTGCGTTGACTGGTGTCAATCCCTATGCAGCGAAGTTTAGGGTAAAGACACGTATATAATGAACTTAATGCGCTGAGTGGAACGGCGTAGGATCAAGATCAGAAAATGACTGTAGAGATGCCTCGTTCAACCAAACGCTCCATAAAAAACACTCCATTTAAAATTGGTCCTGACCGAAACTATTTCCTAGAATTCGTGCTGAGGGCTATTGGGCCGGCCTCTTTTCTCATTTAGACCTCGCATTAAATGAGTAGAGGCCACTCGAGCATAATTTACAAAGAGGAAAATAGCAGCCTTCATTGAGCTCGGGAAAGAGTATTAGGTATGAAAAAGGAGTATTTTCATATCCCTCCAACTCCATATCTAACCCCATCGCCCTCCTCAACATGAAGAGGAACGATTCAGATTTTAAAACTCACCGAAACCTTCGGTCTCTTTTTAATCGCCGGCTCGTTTTTCAGTCCCTCGATGTTTACGCATACGTGAGGGGGGAAATACTTTCTAGGATGTATGGCTCTCCCTATTCCATCTACTGGGCCGTCGAGAAATGTTTGATAAGGACTTCTCTTCAGCAGATCTTTTCTCCAGATAGGAAAACGAGCTCGTGTTTTTTTAGGAAAACGAGATAGCGAGGAAAAAACGACGAGCTCGGTATATCTACGAGATTGCCGCTATATTTTCCAGCATTTCCCTCGCTTGCGCCCGAGGCGGACGGTGGCTGAAATTCGCCGGTGATCTTTTTTTCGGCGAGTTTTATAATTTTTCAAACCGGATGACGCGAGGAAGTAATCTCGGAATTCTCATCTATTCTCCGGAGTCAGTTATGCCGGATAGAAATTTCCATTTACGGTTTCTGAGGCTTTATAAAGTGCGCTTTGAGTGTGAAAGAGGAAAATAAAATGGATAAAAGGGATTTGGCAAATTTCCTTCTTTATAAATATGGCAGGAGGAGTGAAAAAGAGAATAGAAAGAAATTCGTCTAAACGATTTTAGCGTACTTCATGCATTACCATGAAGATAATAAGCAAAGCTATTCTACTAAACGTCATTATTATGGGTGTTAATAGCAGAAACGTATAAAGGTCTAAGGATGCAAACGAAACCAAGGGCAGATTCAAAAACCAGTGAAAAATTTCTTAACATTACTGCAAACGCATATTATGCTATTCAGTGAAGTCACTATTTAAAATATCGATTTTAACATCATTAAGCTTTTAATACTAAGGGTTTTTTTATGAAAATTAAATCAAAGATGTTTAAATCTAACTTAAAATTTATTCCTCCATACATGGTTATTTTATCTGTTGGATTAATTTAGAGTTTAAAATCTTTTACTTAAATAGTTCATACCGACACAAAAGATAACGCATTCATTAATTACTACGCGGCACGTTAAATATAATTTTAAAATACAAAAAAACATTTCTTAATTAAACTGCATTCCGTCCGCTATTATACTTTTATACTCGGTATTTCTAACGTAGCCTTTTCTTAAACATTAATCTTAAAACCAAAACTAAACTATTGCATTTGAGGAAGGCTAATTCTGTTCCTAAATCCACACCCAAGAAGCGCAAGATTCCATTCTGATATAAAGCACATAAAATCCCCTCGCGTTTATTTCCCGAATGATTTTCTAGACCATCAGAATTTCGCGAATCTAAAACCTCGCCGTTCTTCTTGCGAAATGGCTTAACTTTCCTTCCTAAATTAAGGCGAAAAGCTCGGGAATCCCGAAAGAGATTGAACGTTTAATTTAAATACTGGATATATATTCTTGAAATGGTGCGCTGCAGTGTTCCTCAGACTACTAATAGCTCGGAAAACTTTTTACTCGATCCAAAAAGATAAAAAGCTGTAATAAATCTTGCCCGGTAGCCCGCGCAAAAAAAGGGTCCAAGAAGAATTCAGACCCTCGAGTCTGAGGAAATTCGGGGCCAATAAATATACGAAGTCACAGGGATCATGCCCTTTGCATGTCTCCTTGATCTGAATAACGATCTAATTAGGTTGAAGCTGCCGAATAAAAATTCCATGGTAGAAATAGAAAATTATTCGAGGTTTATTAGCGTCCTGGTATGTGTTTGCATGCGATAGGTGCCTTTTTTATCGAAAGGAAGAAACGGTATTTTATCTTAACATGTTTCGCTAACATTCAATGCATTTAATGAACGGTATCATGATCTGTTACGTTCCTATCTAAAGGATAACTAAATCTTACGAATAGCTGTTTGATTAATACTTCAAAAATAAATTAATCACGAATTTATTTTTGAAAACGGAAAGGATGAAAGAGCACTTCGCGCGTAAAGGCGTGCACCTAAGAAAATTCTCGAGGAAAATAGACATAAAAGGACCGCAACTCAAACCATTTACATAAGTCACCATTCTTACTCAGTCCTCCTTGTCTGAAGGCTCTCGCAAAAGAATTCAAATTATTAAAGCAGCCTTATGCCAAAATCCTAGTTCGAGTTCCAAGATTATATGGTGATATTAACTAAACATTTAAAACCTTGATATTACTAATGGTACGATAAATTAAGTAGGGAAATCGCAAACATTCGAAATAGACATTACAAACGAATCGGTCTTTGAACGAAACGTCTTAGATAGAGAGTTTCAAATGGTAAACAGGAAAAGCATCGACTTCTGCGGAACGTCGAAGCTGCTGTCACAACAAATCGGAATTAATCCTCAAATTTATCTCTCTCGGGATTTACTCGTTTCTCTTCCTCGCACTTCCTCGAAGTTCAAAGTTCAAAACAGTCGTTGCGATGATTAAACAGAACCTGACGTCTCCATCTCGATTCGATCAAAGACGCGCACGCACCGACAGTAAACGTGACCTTGGAAGAGATGAAAATGTGCCACCGTGGACAAAGAGCATCCATTCGAGCGAGTCCCTTTCTAGTCAATGAGAAACACACTGACAAGCCCCTTCTTGTACGGTCATCTCTCAAGGATTTACCCGAGTTTCACATCAAAGGGAGAAAAAATCATACCCGTCGAAGAAAATATGAAAGATGAGAAAGACGCTGAAGGAAAGCGCGGACCTTTCGCTCTTCGTAAAGACCCTCTTCTCGATCTCCAAAGACGAAAGGGTGAACGCGGCTAAAAAGAGAGCTTTTCCCTAAATTAACGCGATTCATCCAGTCGGAAAGGGAAAAAAGACGACACACGAGATTCCCTCGGGATAAGTCGTATCCCTCGGATCAAAAAATACTGAAAAATAAGATGCTCGCGAGCGAAGCTAGAGAGAAGAGAAATTACGCGATTCCTGTTAATAAACCCGCGAAAAAAGGGGAGAAAGTGGAGGAAAATGAGTCCCATCTCATAAAACGAGAGAGGCTACAAAAAGGATTTACGCTAAGGAAAGGGGATTCTAAAAGAAACGAAGGAGGAAAAAAAGTCACGACATCTCCCTCAAAACGTTCGTACAACAAGGGATAACCATTCAAGCAGAATGAAACACAAGAAGCTCGGGGAAAAAAGGAAACCATTGACTGTGAGGAGGGAGAATATATCCCTTATATATCCCTACACACACCCCCACACCGCTGGTCCCTAAGGCATTCCACGCATTTGCTCCTTTTCTATTTAGTTGTCACGGGATATCATTTTCGACGAGTCCCTCCGACCTCCACCCCTCACTAAAGCTCATTCGTCCGCCCCCTTTGCCCTACGATTCATGAGTGACGGCTGTGAAGTCTCAGGGATGTGTGGGAGGAGAAGATGGGGGGAAAACGAAGGGCCTTTGCCGGATACAGATTTTTGGCTCATCTCTCGAGCGATGCCCTAATCTTCCCTGACGACTCGTCCCCTCCTTTGATCAAGAATCAGTTTTCTTACATCTCGTCATTGAGTAGCATTAATAGCATTCATTAAGTCGGGTCAGGACGTCGGATTTTATTTGCCTAAACCCAAGTGCCGGCAAGGGTTTGGTGATGGTTATTGCACTATACATTCATTAGAGGTATCGTCGTTTGAATAGATAGAGCTCTCGACTTTATTTGATCATCGTATGAGGGTCTGTATTGCTTGTGATTATGGAATTTAACGATTTTCTAAAGGCTTTCATTTCCTTAGTTGTTTCTCCGTCTAATTTATATTGATTGATATAAGGACTTTTATTGTGCTGTAAATAAGAGCACTTGTAATATGAAGGTCCATATAAACACCGCAATGGTGTGGGTCCTTAAAAAAGGGCATCCTGCTTACGGCAGAAGGCTTGGTATTTATTTACTCAAGTTTGCAATCCATAGCACAGTGTACTTTCTTCAGGAACGATTAAAGAGTTTTATAAGATTCTACTTAAAAACCCAGATAGCCAACTCTTGATAGAGTATATAAATAATCTCTTAAGGTTCACTGATTTCAAGGCGATGCTAAACAATGAAGTACCATGACTCATATGGCAGATGTTAAAAGCAGGGAGCTTGATAAAAAGCTTTTGTAGTCTCCGAAACCCCATAAATCATTAAGTTTTCTAAGTAACTATCATTCAAAGCGAATCTAATCACAGCATTATAATCTTCATAAGCGAGCGCTTCCGAAAAATGAATCCGGCTTGATATGAACAGCGGCGGATAAAAATCTCCTCTTCCAAAGCATTAGCGCTAATTAAAATAATGATTAGCAGCTCGGGCATCGCTTCCGGTAAGACAAATGTACACAGGCCGTCAGTCGCAATTCAATTTACGACCCGCCTCACACTCCGGCGAATTCGAGCAACTCTATAAGCGTATCGCATTCGAGATAACCAACAGAATCGCGGCGTAATCGGAGTTCCACACTATCGCATCCATTGGAGCGCGACGGCTTTTGTCCTCGGAGAATGACTGTGACAAGATTCCGCGGCCGGCCCTTGATCGCCGTGTGCGTGTGGGAGCGTGCTTGCGTGTGGGTGGACCGAAAAGGAGACAGGAAATCAGAGCCTTGCTACGCGACGGCAGATGTTCTAGACCGTGAGGTTTTATACGGTGAGAGAAAAGGATGGGGACTCGGCTGGGGGAGAATGGGATGTGGGATGGGAAGGGAAAAAGATCCACCTCATCGCGGCTGTACCCGAGTCAGGCTCGTGCTGACGAGGGGAAGGGTGAGGGTTCCTAGGGGTGCCAAGGGGGTGTGAGGACAAAAAGAGGGATCTTTTAGCATCCGAGATGGGGGTTTTCAAGGGAGACGTATTCAAGGCGCAGAAAAAGGATAGGCGAGAGGAAGGTGTCGGAGACGGACAATTACTTAAGGGGGAGAAAGGAAGGGAAAGATATATTTCACGACGAGTCACTTACTATTTTAAAAAGGCGACAATTGCGACTGGTGATCTTCCGAGCGTAAACTTGTGCGTGGCTCCTTAATTTTCTTTTTGCCTGTATAATGGATTCAGGAGAAGAAAGGAGGAGGGACGGGTGGATACGAAAAGGCTCTCCCCTTTTCATTTTTGGCGAAAGAGAGAAGAAAAAAAGTTTTTTCTCAAGGTTGACCATTGACGACGGTCGAGCGATAGGGAGAAGGAAGTCTGCGGATGGGTTGGCGAGCTGGTTTGCCAACGTCGAGGTCTTGGGTTCGAAGCCTATCCTGGGAAGGACGTGTCCGGCTTACGTATCAGGGAACATGCCTGTTTAGACTGCATAAAAGTCTTATTTTGCATCCTTAGGTTGAGATTCGCCCAACAGGAACTGCAAAGCGAGGAATAGTGAGGAGAGGAAAGCAAGAGTAGCTTAATCAATGATGGAAACTCAGATGTTGCAATTTAAATGCTACATAATTTTGCATCCATAATTCAAGTAAAACACAGCAGATACAAAATATGGCATTGCTGTTGACATTACATTGACCTCTAACTCGCAAGCCCTTTTGGTCGTTTCTATGAGAAAAGATAACTTTTGATTGAAAATTAAAACGAAAGACATACAATCTACTGGTAGAAAACATTCGAAATACATAAAACTTTGTCTAAGATTGCACATTCGATTAAATTATGACTTAATCTTTTCTTGGCTTCCGTACCTATGTAAAGGGTATAAACTAAAACTTGACCAACCTTAAGAGAAAATTGAAACAAATTTGCATATGTTTCCCTGTATGTATCTAAGTGTTGATGTAAAAATATATCTGTCTTCAGTCTCGATTATCACGATCAATCGATAAGTAAGACTTCTTTTAATGTCGACAGCGTATTCTTTCGTCTGAAATACTTATCATACACAAACACTTGAAAACTTTTCTTCGAAACTAATAGTTAGAACATCACACTAGACGACAGATAAGCGAAACGACTAACTCTTCCATAGAAATCTTACCGAACGCAATTCAATTCAACGCAAAGCATTTCTAGAGATCGCGACAATCGTTCAAATCACTTGGAGCCCAACTTCATTTCACCATTTCGACCGATCGATTTCTCATTCGGATTTCGGAACGGATCTATCTCGCCATTATTAGATCACGCAAAACGGCACCGACTGGAATAAAAGCGCCATTTCGAAAGGGAAAACGTGAAATAGGGATGCAGATGATGCAGAGGGACGGAACAAAAAACAAATCCCGTACGCGAGAAAGCAGTGCGTGTACGTAGTGTACGGAATGCGTTGAAGAGACCAACTCCCGGGGTCGAGGGCGGGGGCGAGAGATGTGGCAACGCCGCACTCTTCCTTCCACCCCCCTCTTCCGGCGCAGCCTCTCTCTACACCACAGGGCCCTTTTCAGATGCCATCCGAACGATCTTGGGCCGATCGCTGATGCACATTTCACTTCAAAGGGGTTTTTCTTTCCTCGAAAACTTTTCTATTTCCTACACTCTTTAAGTCGTCCGACTTCTCTTGCGTACTAGCCTTTCGCTGTCGGATGGAGTGTCTCGCGACTCGGAATAAAACCAGAAGAAGCATTCCTTTGGGTGGAAAAGCAACGCGACAAAAGAGTATGAAACAGCGTGGCGTATGTCAGCTTTCCTTCGTTTTTTCTCCCTCCTCGTAAGACGGTCTTCAAAAAGACTGGAACAATGAGCGTCCGTCGGAAGGTCTTTGGCCTCCAACAGCCTCGGGCTGATTGATGCGTTTTAATTGTCCGAAAAAAAAGGAAGAGAGATTTTTTCGCAATGGGAGCGGTATGGCTGGAACGGAAAACGGTCACTTTTGCGGCGGAAAATGAGTTGACGTTTGTGACGGCGATGGAGATTAAAAACGATTCGTTACCTCTTTGTCACGGATATGAATGGTGCTGGCGTTTTTTTACTCGGGTGTTTTGATACCATTGCGAACACCGTTAGATCTCGCCTCGTTAAAAGGAATAAGGTCAAAAAAGAATACCTGCAATATTTACGATAAACATGTCCAGTGACCGTATTTACTTGTTGAAAATGTAGGGCCATCGTAAATGAGATCATACAAATAAAGGACCGAAGTAATATCGTTTCGTGGGAATAAAAAAGGCATTTCAGGCTTACAGTATTATTTTTTAAATAAAAGGCCAAAAACAAAGCTTTGAGCTACCACTGTTTCATCACCATTTTCAGTTACAGAGTGTAATGTAATGTATCATACTTGGGTTTTTGGACGTTCTAAGAAATATATAAACAATTCCATGATAAAAAATAATTAAGTGATTAATCTGGACTCGAATCCTGAACTTTCATTAATAATATCTCTTGAAACCCAGGTAACATGTAGGCTAAAGCGCTTTCGTACTTTAATGAAAAATAGCTAAAAGCTAAACGAACTTCTCCAATAAATTCTGTAACGAATGAGGCTGAATATAATGGGACAGAACTATGAAATAAAAGTGTGAATATCTGTAGCTACCTAAGATTTATGAAGCCATATATAATATAATGCTTTTCATATTTCATGTGCTAATCATATCTTTTAAAAAGCATGTTTGATTAACTGCTATAATTTACAGCTATGTAAGTACACAGGGGAGAGGAATTTAGGTTATGTTTCCTTAACTCATTTGAGAGAGTATGTCGCTCAAGTAACACTTTTCCTCTTTCCATTAGAACTCCGTTTACCATTTCTTTTACGAACCTTTCACTAACCGGCAATAATTCCATTATTTCACTTCTCGTCGTCATCCATAACCTAGAGATAAAATTGAGATACAAATAAGCGGGAGCATTGCTTACATATTTCACTGTCGGGGCTTTGTCCAGTGGCAAAGGGCCCGAAATTGAGTAGAAAAAGGTCCCAGCGAGTGACCAGAGAGTAGGCGTCTACATTGATGACGCTAATTAATTTAATGTAATGTTTCTTCCGAAAGCCTTAAACATTTAACACTTTGTCCTTCCTGAAATCGTCACTTCATCTTTTTATATTGCCTTAATCATAATATCATTCAAGCAAGAGTCGTTTTATTCGTATTATCATTTTAGCAGTAACGACTTTCATCTATTCTTTTTTCATGATTTTAAAATCTGATTCTTTGTCCTTGATTGGTCATTATTCTTCTTCTGGTCATTGAATCTATAGTGATTTACGATTTTTGACTGTTTATTGATCAAAATATGTAATCAATTAATTTAAGTTGAATACATTCAAAATTTAGAAATATCTAAACTGTTAGCCAAACCTCTTCTACCTAATCATCCAATTCCAATTTGTTAGAGAAAATTTCTTCCTAAAAACTTTATTGGCAGAGAAATTACACGAATAAAAACGAAAATCCTTCTAATATAGCAAAAAATGAGCCATGATTAAAATAATAAAAAACTAATTTTTTCGCAGAAAAATGGGAAACGGTCGCATTTCTCGTTGAAAGAACGAATAAATTCTTTCATCAACAGATCTTTTACCTGTGCCATACATTTACTACCTTCGTATGAAACATTAATCCTCGTAATTAAAACGCAGAAAGGAAAGAGGCAAGTGCCAATTCCGCATTTCATTTTCCGTAAAGGGACAAGATAAAAACTGCGGAGGCATAAACCCGAGACGGATAAAAACCGTTTGAGCAAAGGGAGAAACAATTAATAGTGAATGCATACTTTCATTAGAGTAATCCGAGAGCTATTAGAAGTAATGAAAACGGTAGAGATGGCGCTCCCTTTGGATGGACTCCTTTACGGCAGAATCCCCGAGGAAGCAGCGACAGGAAATTCCGCAGAGTATGAGCATGGCAGATCAAAGGGACTAATCCTACGGAAAACTTAGCAAAATATTTTACGCCAGCGCCCGCCCATGGGAACACATATCCGTACACAAAGCGCGGTAGTGTACACAGGGAAATAAATGCGGGGCAAAGAGAAGCGGTGGGCACAAAGGCGCGACGGAAAGTGGAACATCTTTCCCTTTCGGGTATCTGGACCTCATTAAGATAAGCAAACCCGCCGAGTCCAAAGGTTAAGTCGGAATACTCATTTTTATTCCGTTTAGAGGAAAGAAAAAACGGGCTTCAGCTACTGCGGACGGATAGCCCGCGAAGTATTCCTCCGGACTGTTTCCCTCAAACAAAAAACCACTATCCCAATTTGTAAAGACGAATATCCTCTCAGCGTGAGGGGAAAGAAAAAGATGCGGCATGAAAGATGCCGATTTTTTGCATACTTTCAAAGATGATCAAGATGCTTCACTGTAGTGCTCCCAACAAGATATGGATGTAAACATAAAACTCTGAGATTAAAATCTGACTACTGATCGTCTTAACTTTATTTGAGATATAGTTTAAATAAATTGGTATCTAAAACAGAAGACATTGCTGTGTCTAACCAAACTCAAATCTCCTCGTTTGATAGAAGACTTTCTTGCACGACTGAAATTTCGATATTAATTTCAGCGTGGATTTAAGAGAATTTTTAGAATTATTAGCAAAAATTTAAAACAACGACAGATGTTTCCATGGTAAAATTTTTCGCAAATATAAAGGTATAAGTTCACGAATTTTTTTCTGTAATTCAATATAATCAATGTGGAGGATTGGCAATAAAGGAAACACGAATCGAAAAGAATAATTGCAGATGATTTATTAGCTTTTTAGGGAATACGGAAAAAACGGGTCTATTAAAATTGTCATTAACCACAAAATATACTGAACTATCTCTGCGACCAAAGACCGAGACATTGCGACCATCTTCAGAACGATGATCGTCTTGAATAAGGTTGAAGAAATATAGGAAATATATTGCGATAGCCATACAGGCTAGGAATATGGAGTGGAATAAAAATCCAGGTGTAGAGAAAAGAAAATATTCGAATTACTGAGTTCTGGTAATATTTACGATCATTAACAGATAATAAAGCACAAGTAGCGTCCTAAACTGTGGACAATCTTACATGATTAATTACACTCATAAAATTTGAGAAGCCTCCACCAAACATTAAATATTATCATTTGATATAAAAATTTAAACCCCAAAAGCACAACGATATTATAAGCACGAAAATACTTGGATACGACGCAATTGCCGAACGAAGAGGCCTTAGAAGTGAAGGATTACTGCTTCTGCTAACCAAAGCAAAAGTTGAAGGTATTAAAGGGTTCAAAGCATAAAAGACCCTGCGTGGACGTATAATAAAAGCCGGACTGCAGAAATGCCTCCGATACACTGCTACTACACGACGAACTAGAATTTCTTGCTCTCGTCCCCATTAATCATTATTATTACACGAAATGTACGCATCGCAAGCTCTCATTAGATGATCATGCTTTCTCTGCCTCCCGAGGGGCAGGAATTCCACCGAGGTAACGGTCCCGCTGCCAAAGGACATTCGACATATTTTTTATGACATCGCGTTATATTGACGGGTCTCGGAACGGGAGTCCGAGAATTCCTCGGAAATGGATCTGGAATCCGGCACCACATTCATTAGCAAACCATCTCGTCCGATTTATCTAAATTCCATCCAGAAGAGTTTTATTGCTCGCCGGGCTTCCGTGTGTGAAAACGGTCTAAAAACCACGCGGGAACAACAAAAACTTTTTACGCCCCGAAGCATAATAGTAACTTCCGAACGGACGGTACTGACCACTTTTACGATGCTCCCGTGAGGTAGGGATGAAAAAAATCGTAATTATCGCGGAGCTCCGTAAGAATCCCAGAGGTTCTTTTTTTTCTTATTTGGATCCTTTCATTCCCGAAAGATAATTAGTATGGTCACTCCAAACTTCATCCCGAGCAGTCCGCACCTGCCAGTGCTTTCAAAAGAAGGTCCAGATGAGGAATTTCCTCGGGCAAGAAACGTTTTCTTTTTCTTCCTTTGAATCTGGGGAGTGAATGCGGAGCGAGGTTCGTATCTCCTCACGCGCGGACGGGCGATCGTCATGCGAAATCGTGCATCCCGGTGCATGCATAACTTATGAGAGAGGAGGGAATGGGCATTTCGCGTAACTGGATATCCTTTTAACGCTAAAAAGATAGGAATACGTAAGTTTTCGAACAAACGAATTTATAATCAGAGCCGAGCGTGGGTCGTTGGCTTGCCAAGAAACGTGGGCACTGGAATTTTCCTTCACTAAACCGTTGGGAGATGAACATGAATAATTAGCCCTGTTTCAATGTACTACTACACATCAATCTGCCAGCAAAACAAAACTGGCTGATGTATCAATCATTTTTGAGAATGTCAAAGCGATTCCTCATTTCAAAGTAATACAAATGAAAGTACATTATGGGCAACACTGATTTAAACAGTAGCAAAATCAGAAAATTACCTTGAGCGTTACAATATACCGCTATATCTTCTAATAAATATTTAATCAGGCTAAATAAAATAATGTAGGCTTTATTCATTAACTTTGAGCAATCATAATATTGATATAAATATCGATAATTTAACAACTATCTATAAATTATATCCCGTTATTACCCTATGAATAATCATGTAAAAGCAAAAAAATACGCAAAAGCTTCCTGGTGAGCACACACTGGTTTCTCCGCTGGAATTAAGCCTCGAAAAATTGATAAACCAGTATGTTAGACTAACTCATTAATTTCCTTTGTGCTGGCGTGCAAGTATCAATTAAATCACGAAAGTAATAATACCGCCGATAAGAATTTTTTTGGAATTATCTATCGCATTACATTTTTTATGATGGGTAACGGTTGCGTCATTCTTCTAAAGTAAGGCCGTTGCTTAATTTTAATTGTCCGTAAGCTAACCCTTCCTTCCCAAAAAAAACGTCAGGAACAAAAAAATTAAACGTCAAAAAGATACGATCTTTGTCTAGGTTAAATTGAGTTCTTCTCCGTGGAATATTATGAGTGAGGATATGGTTTCCCTGCTCAAGGTCTAACGGAGAATGTAGAAGAAATAGTTGACTATGGAATATGGAAATTTAGCTGCGTGAATAATGAAAACTTCCATCAACTTTCCACTATCTGACAGCTCAGCTTATAAGTCCACCGTTGTTTGACCTCTTCATCCTTTTATCACAGGAAGCAGGAAGCTCTTAATCCGCATGATGGTGAAATTCTATCGATGACTTTCGAGAAGCCTGAATTCTAACGTCGAATAGGTAACTTTATTTCTCAAGGTATGAAATTCAAATTCGTATTCCAGTCTCGATATTTTCTCTGCACAGTAATCTTACGTCTTTACTCAAACTCCGCGGTAACTCAAACCACAAGTTCCTTCTGAAGTCTAATATATGAATAGTAGACGTCTATCAATGGTATATAAATCTCATGTATTTCTCTAGAGAAACCTCCTAATACTAATCTTGTAAAACGAGAGCATTTATAAGGTTAAAATTATAAACACCGAGAAATTACTCGTGTTTCACACCAAGGGCTCACGGTAAACCATAGTACTGCGGCACACCAGCTGGGAGGCACTGTGGTAGGCGACCGAATCAGATTTTGAATAATTTTCTACTGGTGGACTAACTTAAAGCGTTCATAACGCGAACAAAAATTTATAGTATTGACTTAAAGTGTACTTTCATTACATTCTAAAGTTGTCGTAAAATATGAAGCGTCTACGAGAGATTGCGAGACCAAAGGCTTCGCCCTCATTAAGATAGGCTCGGCCACATTAAGATACAGTTTCAGAAATATCTTATACTAACCGAAGGAAAAGGAAGAAGAAAATATATGAAGGAGCTATGGGAGAGGGAGGTGAAGAATAAATTTATTGGTATAGTGGAGAATAAGATGGTAGTTGAGAACAGCATGCGGGTAGAATTATTGCCACCTGATAAGGCTAAGCTTGTAAAAAGGAAAACTACGATGACGATACACCATTTGACACGAATCCTTATTTAAATGAAGTGGTAGAGAATAACAAGGTGCAAGATAAACGGAAAATGTATCGCAGCAATTAAAGCTATTTACGATTATAAAGAAGAAGATGCTAAATTACGATAACGAGAAACAATCAAATGAGAAGGCAGAAGGAGAAACCAGGTCCATCAGCGAGGCAAAATACTAGATGATGACGATGAAAAACAAGGCTGATTAAACGTTTTCGCTAAGGATGAAAGATCATTTAAGAAGGTTATCACGGCACAAATTGGACTCTGAAATTGGATCTTTAATTGGAGAGCTTAAACGATCATTGCTCATGTCATCAACTATCAAGGATATTTCCTTAGGTAAGTCTCCGCTTATTGAATCTACGGATAACATCGAAAAGCTTTCGAATCATTCGAGTACGGTACCATTTAATTGATGCTGCACATAGTTCATCGCCAGGTCCATTCGAGAGAGCATCCGAACTATTTAGGCCGATCCTCTTTATAAATGGAATCAGACGAATTATTTACGGCCTTCACACCTCATGAATTACCAGAGGGCAAAAATCTCATTTAATAGATCTAAATTTAATGTACGCCCAAGAACGCGATCCGAAACTGCCGGTCATCGCGCTGCTTGGGACCGGACCCACCACAAAGAACGGCCGAAAACGAAATAATTTCGTCAAATCCCTTCATTAATGTATTATTCATCCGACTCTACGAGTCTCGGGAGCCACCAAGTGCGCCTATAAAACATATACATAAATATTAATGCACGTAGCGATGCAAGCGATCGGGAGGGCGAGAGGATTGGGAGGGTTCATCCACACCTCCGACGCCCCCGAGGGCATCTTTTTTCGAGGGCGAACGGAAACATCGCCAAATAACGGTTTTTTTTTTAATGTCGACGACTCCCTGCTACGCCATCCCAGCCGAACTCGCCCCGTATCGACTGGCAATCGGAATATGGATTCCTTTTTTTTCTTTTACGACCCGGGGACTAATAAACTTGTACATACGCGTTGGATCGCGGAGATGCTTTTTGAATCGAAGAGGAATAAGAACGGGGATTGGATGGAGAGAAAGAGCGGAGGTCGGCGGGGTTTAGCGTTGATGAAAGAACGGCCGGCCGCGGAACCTCTCTTTATGCAGAGAGAGAAAATCGATTTGTTCTTTTTTTGTTTCGGAAAAAAGTCCCGTTCTGGCTGCGGGACAAAGGGCGAAAAGGAAGCGCGGAATCGTCGATGGAAATTGAAATTCAGATCTCCGAAAGATATTTGCGGAAATTGCATGCGGAGGGCGGTGATGTTTGGCTTTGAGACATGAAAGATGAGTGGAGGAGAATGGCTTAGATCACGGCATTTGAAACCTTATCTTCGGAAATACGAGGGATAAAAAACATACATATTACCACGGCGAAAACAACCTTATTACAATAAATATTCGGGTAAAAAGTGTGCTAGTAGATGGAGATAAAAGGGGTTTTTGCGATCCAATATTACTTTGGGTCTCTGGGAGATCGATCTTAATGAATAACCGAATACTCTTTTCCCTTTGCCGTCTAAAACGTGCTTTTATCTCAACGACTGCAAAGCTTTCAGAACATATAATTCATTTTCATAGGAAAAGTATTTATCTAAGTAATACCTCAAATCAACGAATAAACACTTTACGAGGAAATATAATGAATATTAAACTAAACGATTGGCTAATAAACTTTGGACTAGTGATTATTTTATCATCTTTTCTATTGCTATCTTAAAGAAAAAATGTTCCAAAATTAAAATGTTGAAAAAGAGTTATGTCTAGGAAAAGCTAAGAAAATTTGATTGGCATTGGTGCAGTACTGAGAAACTAGATACGAGAAATACTTTTTCCTAATTCAATCACATTGAAAGAATCGTTATACACTACCATAATATATTTGCATACGTCATACCTATCGGTTTAATTTATCTCGACTTCTCCGAAGAAAGAGAACGTTATAAAAGGAAAGATAACTCTACAAATTATACCTTACAGTACAAGAAAATTCAAATTTTGGAGTTCTTATATAAAGTAAAAACTTACATCGCCTGTTTAGATTTAGGTTTAACAACTTAGGCACATTACCTATTCTACGATTACAAACGAAACAATTCAAATTTCAATGTTCGCTGACAGTATCAAATACTACTATTCAAACACTTTTACTAGTCAAGTACTATTAATATTTCCATATAACTCCGTCGACAAGACTCAGAAGATACATAGCAAAGTCTTTTATACTTGAAATTACTATCTGCGGTTATTATTTACAATAACTTACTTAACAAAGACAGGCATCTGCGATAATTTCCAGGTTGAATACCCACATAATGCTTTCTATTAGAAAACGAAGAACATAATTCCTCAACACGAACATTTAAGGACGAATATTACAACGAATCAGAATGGGGTACATAGCTTCCAGCCACAAACCTCAACCACAAGACCAACACTGGGAATTTATCCAACAATAACGAACAAGAAGGCGGTCATGAGATGAATGATACAGAGATTCCGAACATCCTCTACGCACCATTGGAGAAACGAGATGCGTTATTTAGGGAGGTGAAAAAGGAGGACTAAAACCAGCCGAAATACTGGTCCATAAACAATCTCCGGAATGCCCAGCTTCCAAATCGCTCTCGGTTGGTTCTTTTTTGCATCTCGCGGGAACACAAAAAAATCCGCCTCTGAAGAAAGGGAGGGATAAACAAACAAACTTTAAAAGAAGGAATCCGAGAAGGAATCCGAAGATAAAACACCTAAAAGGAAATTAACAATCCGGTGTAGTTGTTGAGTCCCCTTTCTTCCCTATTCATTTTGTTTTATCGGAGTGACGAACGCCCGAGACATTTTTAAAGGTTCCAAAGATATCCCTTTATAGGTGTCGGGAGAACGACTTTTCCAACCATTCTTAAAAGGGTCTTTAACCCCCATCTTCCGTTCTCTCTCTTCTCCTGACGTAAGTAAAGAGCGCCAGGGACGTTCCCAGAGTGATAGAGAAGAGAAATAACGAGATAACGAGAAGAAATTTCAATTATAAGCGGATTTTTCGTAATAACGTAAACGAAATAGGAGCGTTTTATGAGCCGGTTATAAAAGGCGTCCAGAGATGAATGGAAGGCAAAAAAGGATCAAATGGATTGAGGGAGGACAAGACGCTGGGATGGACAGGAAACGGGGGAGAGGTAAGGGATTGGAAGGGGAAATAAGGAGTTAAAGAGTTTGGGAGTGAGATCCTGAAAGAGGAAAAAAACCCACTTGAGGAGATGGAGGAGAATTCTGAGAGAAACAAGATTAGAAGACTTCTTCCCAAAGAGATCTCATTTCCATCCCAATCGGAAACGCTACGAATGCTGAGTAATAAAATTCTCAGCCGCCCCAACTCCTAGAATTCCTCCCCACCTCTACTTACCACCTCCATCATCCCTTTCCGTACCCCCAATTCACTTTTCCGTTCACCTATTTCCCATTCTAAGATTCATCAATGCCGCAGCTGTACCCATCCTCCTATTATCTGCCAAACAACCCCTTTTGCATTCACCCCTATCCTATTCCACATACCTTCTTCCCCTAACACCTCCGTCTTACATTCCCTTCCCTCTCACCTCTTCACAATCTCCCTAACTCATGTTCTCAATGTATAAGAGTTAAGCTCCCTTTGAAAATAAGTAAGTTACTTATGAGCCGGCGCCATATTACGACTGCTTGCCTTATGGCGTTCCCTCCCACTTTAATCCCGACATGAACACGTTATACTTCATTTAATTCCCAAAAGGATGAAGTTCATGAATGGACGTTATACGAGCTATAAGTATCTGAGAAGATTACGTCTGTCAAATCAACGGGGAAGAAATGTTTTCATACGGATGAAAAGATGACTATTTAATAGTTGTATTTCCTCATTATTACATTATCTACCTCTATTCTCGTTTTGTGAGCCCTCTGAACCAATCATCGTTAGTGAATCACTCTAAAGCCCTTAATCTCCTTACCAAGTTTATTGGAAGTGTGATCTACAAATCTTATAAAGTAGACCATTCTGAGAAGCACCAGAAAAAATTTCTGTTCTAAAAAGATGATAACTTTCCTGCTTAGTTACGGTTGAAGCCATTTCCAAGTCGAGTAAGAGCACACTGATCCCTTTCTGAATTGCCTATCGCAGAAACCAATGAAAACAAAGTTAAAGTCTTCCTACGAAAGATTATGTGTTAAGGAAGAAATACCTTACAGCCTTGTTAAGAAGCCCTTACCTCATTTGTCAGATTTCTGTACAAATTTAATCTGATGATCAAACAATTGATAGACTAAATGAGAGAAAGCGTTACCTCGTGAAAGCCCGTAGTATTGGGAATAAAACTTCGTGCACTTCCACAGTAAATTTGCGAAATGTTTCGCTAGCGAGCTCATATCATCATGTCGCACCATTAAATTTACAGTAAAATGTTCGAAGAGTTTTGTTGCGGTTATAAAACTGATTCAAACATCAAAACAACCTAAATTTTACAATTTAATTTTCTTGTACCTCGAGATATTATTTAGTTACGTTTTTGGTAAGGATTAAGTAGGGGTGGAGGCTAGGTAGAGACTAGTCAGTCTCTTCTTCCATATAACCTATGCATAAACATAAAAATATGTTTACTTGGTATCTATCAGCTCTTTTAACAGTAATAATATGAAAAAATTAATTTATATGTATAAGATAAATTTACATGTAAATTGTATCGTGAATTATTCTTCGAAGGTATAAGAACGGGCGCAGACAGAGCCTCATGAGACTCATCATCCATTTGATATCGTAATGATCAAATTCGCAAAATACTAAAACTTATTCCTTATATAAGAAAATGGCTTAAGCTATCGGATTTTGCAGAATACACTACGATTCCAAACGTGTACTCGTCCTCCGGCGGCACATCTACAACTCCATTCCGTGCAGGCTGATTCCGTGTTTAAACAACTGTATCCACGGGACGATGAATCGCTACCATAATTATAGCCATTAAACAGCTACCTGAGCCATTGGGTACGGATGTTTCGCGACTCCTGAATCCCTCACCGGTTTATCCAGTACACGACATCCGGCGTAACCGGGGATGATCTTATTGTGCCTCGGGGTCCAGTTTATTCAAGGAAGCCGAAGTATGTCTATTAATCCCCTTTCTATTTCCTTCCTCCCCCAGGTATTCACGTACCCCACGCGCGCTAAGGAAAAGGGGTTCTTACCCCTACAACCCTTTCTTACCAACCGACGCCGGGGGCTTCTATTTATTTGTGTTCCGATTCTCGGAATGAGTGGAGGAGAGGTTAGGACTTCCTCAAATTCTTGCCGCGCCTTCAAGACGAGCGCGAGGGAAAATAAAAGGGGAAAAGAGTTGTGAAAGAAAGATTCTTCTGGGAAGAGGCATCCGGGAGCCAAACCTGTCAGGATTTATTCTCCGGGCGTACAAAAGCCGCGGCGATCCCCGTCTCTGGAAAGGGTATTTCACGACGAGAAATATGCACGCTCGAATATATGTGTGCACGGGTGTATAAATATAGTTGGTCGACGCGAAGATGCAGTAGTCACAGAATTGTTAGTCGGGGTTGGGACTGCCATACATTATAGCTTTTCAAGTACCCTCTCTCAAAGGAGAATAAAGTGCCTTCGTTTTTTTCCCTCTTCGAATATGGTGACGCGGACATTGGTGAATAGGGCTTTTTAAAAAGTCTGGAGGGTAGCTTTCTTGAGAGCGGTCACTCGGATAAATCTGTCGACTCTCCGTGAGATATAGAGACGAATAAATTTACGTGCATTCGACTAAGGGTATTTATATGCATCAGAAACTTGAAACTTGCAAATGTAGGAAAATTCGAAAACATCGAAGTTCCTTATTTCCTTGAACATCCGTCTTGAAATCGTGAAACCCTGCCAGGATTTCCGAGTAGGCAATATCTCAACATATCTTAAGTAGATGGTCCCGGGTTCGATTACGGGCAGTGGCGTTCAAGTGCGCAATAGAATCATAATCTTAATTGTACGATATGATAAAATTTAATATTTGAATATCGTAAAAATCGTGAGACAAGAAAAATATAACAATATTATCAAGATATGGTATCAATCCATTCTCTTGATTTGAAGAGTTTCCATTAGCAACCACGAATCACAGAACGATTTGCAAGCAGTGGAAGCTCACGTTTTCAATTTTCCCATCAAGTAATCCGTTAATGTTGTTATCGATAAATTCAAGCTGGCTTCAATTGCAACCAAGCTGCTGGAAGACATGGAGAACTAAATGAGGTACACAACTTCTATACGCATACTACTTACGAGATTGAGAACTACTGAGTCAATATCGCGAGCACAAACACAGAGAGGGTTCTAACAAGTCCCACAAATATTTTGCAAATGTCCATTCGCGCATCGCAGCCGAAAACCTGCTCAAATAGCATCAACATATTCGTAAAACACTATACTGCCAAAATTTTCACCCAAAGCCGGGTTGACATAATGGGCATTCAGTCGAAAAGAGTTTTCACAATGGGGCATCCGTCCTCGATCGATCGCTTCAGACAACTTATAACAAAGAGGCACCTGCCACGTTCATTAGTCTACCTCTCAAACAAAGAATCAATCCGCATTCGAATAAAATATCATCTTACAAATTGTTTGACCTTTATTCCAAATAAAACTGTATATCGTAATTTCTCTGCTTCCGGTTGAAATTTTAACTACATCCTTTCATAAGTAATTCGATAGCATAAATTTGAATCAATGTATTCATCTTTCTGTATTATTCACCACCTAAAGTGCTGCATTAACGACTTTTCATTTTTACGAGAAAAGAAGAATTGCTCACATATGATCCTCATTTGGGCATTATTTCAAGAGGAAGGCAGCTCGCGTAAATCCGCTGACGCCTAACGCATTAAGCAAACAAGTAAATGGGTGATAATGAGCCGTAAGAATCCAAATTCATGAATAAAAGAATCGAAGCCTTCCTAAAAGCTCTACAAATAAGGTAGTGGGAAATGCCTCGGGCACAACAAATAAGGTAACCTCATAATCAAAGAACTCCCGTGGCGCAGAGCGTTTGCGGACGTGTCTTCACGCCGGCAACGCGAATGAACGCGAAAAAAATCAAGCCCCGAAGGAAAACGTGTACCGAAAATCTCCCAATGGACACATTACCTCCTGGATCAGAAAGGGATGCATCGGGTACATGTGCAGTCTGCGCCCGAAGTTCAGCGTGCGATAAATACATCGGCGGGGTCAGCATCACTCGAATTTTGCGGAAGGCGAGAGAGGAGGGCATTGGAATTCCGCGCGGAGCAACCGCGTCAATAAGTGAATCCGTAACTAGAGTGAGATGGGGTACAGAGGAAAAAAATCTCCGTTGCGCTGCAGAATTCGCGAACTGGGTCAAAATGGGAACGTCCCAGAGATTATCCCACTTGCCGTCGCGTCTGGAATTCTCCTGCCAAACAGTTCGTCCAAAGACGTCTTGAAGAGACTTTTTAGAGGAGCGCATTGTGACCGTCTTATCCCGCGCATTGTATCGCCGCCGTTGAAAAAGACTAAGAGTGGCTGAAACGCCAATTCATTCCGCGCACTCGGAGACATTTCTGTGCGGAGAATAAGGTGCTCGACGAGGAAGAAATTTTCTCTCCTCGGCACGTTTTCGGGTACGTTTTTAAGACGCGCGTTTTCCACGAGCGTTAATGAAAGGAAATTCGACGTCTCCACCCGTGGGGAGTCGTTAACCTTTTCCGTACTCGGATAAGCCGTTCCTTCTTGGTCGCAGCTCTTTATTAAGCGGAACAAATGGAATGTTTTTTTCCCTCTTGCGAGATGATGGTTTGGCAGTAAAAAAGAAGCGGAAGTGCGGGAGAGAATATCGCAGAGTCCATCGAATTATCGGGCACCCTAGAAAAATCTCGAGATGATGCGAAGCGAGCCAAATACGAACTTCGAGGCGATTCGATGATGAGCCTGCGGCTTATCGAGCAGAAAAGGTTTAACAATGGTAGACATAGTAATTAAGTTTAAAATGAGGGCGTCATGATCGAACAAGCGGTAAAAGTGGCCAACAATTACTTTATTACTGCCATTGGAAACTGAAGAGCTTCGTTTGCTGAGCTGTTACTTTTGTAAGCAAAAATATGAGTTGAAATTCTGCAAAATCTCATCGAATTATCCGTGATAATACCACAAAATTTTTCGATTTCATGAGGTCATGAGGGATGAATTTATGGTGAAATAAGGGTTTGAGCGAGAGGAGAAACCTTTCCAGTAATGCTACAGAGACAAAAAACGGCTTAATTTGAACTCTTGTACCAAGCAAGTAGGATTACCACGTTACCACTGCGAGAGAACACTTACATTTTAAATTATCAAGACAAACGTTAAACAAAAAACTTTGTCGCCGGAATTGAGGTTAAGCACTGCACCGGTGGCGAGAGCAACCTCTTTACTCCAAGCATAATTAGTGAAGACAACATAATCAAAAAAAGCTGAAACCCAAATCTTTTACTACATTAAAAATTAATTATTCATTGGCAGTGCTCAGGATTTAACACCTCCGGAGTTTTGGAACGCCTTTTCCAAACGGCTCGAGGCAAGAAGGAAATACACACAATTTCCCATTTTCCTCAACAAACCTTGGTAAAAAATGCTGAATTGTCATTGAAATTCCCTCAAATGCATAAAAGAGCTGTTACGGAAGTCTCCTTGCTGGATGAATGTCGAGATGTACCGTAGGCGGAATCCGAAAATGAATACGTAACAATCCTATTTAAAAACAGAGGGAAGGACACGACAGTTTAGCGACATAACGGGATATATTAGCACGGCGTGCTTTAAGCGAAGCAGGTGTGCGTGCGTTGGCAAAACATTAGGGCTCAATGATAAAATTATCATACAAAGAAGCAGCACTCCTCGGCGACTGACAACCGCACGGAAAACCGCGACGGACACGGAGATAATTCCCACAAAAAATGGGAAAAGTGCCGAAGTCACGCTGTTAAATCCGTGTAGCTGAGGCAACATGGAACCACCCCACCGAGCTTAATCCTTCAAATCTCGTAAGTTTACAGTGAAAGCGTTACATCGCCACGCGACACCAAAAAGGTTTTCGTTCGCTTACATGGGAAAAAACATGGCCATTATGTCGCGAACAGATGTCGCACTTACTTGGCACAGCATCTGCCGATTTTTTTTTGCTCCAGGGGATGTGGAGGAAAAACTCGATTAAAGAGGTTCGAATCCTGAAAGGGATTCATTCCGACGATGAGGCGTATTGTATTTCAGCCCGGATGGAGGAAAAATATATGTATCCACTCGGTGGGCGGTTTCGGACAGGGGCGTCGTGGGCGACCACCCAGGGATCCCATCTAATAGAGGCGGCCAATAAGGCAAAATTTTCGGGATGACTCATAAAACATGGGAGAACACGGCTCTTTAGCATCCTATCGCTTGTAATAAGTTGTTTACAGTTTAAGATCGAATGATGGAGAATGAAGTGGAAAATGATGTGGCCCTCAGCTTCCGCAAGGGTTATCACAAAGGAAAAGAAAGCTGTGAAAATTTCGCAGCTTTCTTTTCGTCTGTGGTGACCCCGGGACCTGAAATTCATTTCGACACGGGACATGGTCTTAAATAAGTTTAATTTATTCGAATACAAAATTCGTGACGTTATTTACCTTCGAGGAAAGTAGCCTCTTATTCTCCCGATTCTTCTCTTTGCTTCCCTGACCTCGTCTACTTTTTTTCTTATTTATTTAACTTATTTACCTTTACTTAAGACATCATTCCATTTCCTAAAAATTCTCACACTATACGTCTCCCTAATATCTCATCCATCTTTGCGCTTTCAACCAGCATTTCCAAAATCTTTCTCTAGTGAATGCCTAATATATGACTTAATATATCATCATATGCCTAGCTCGATTTTCACCCATTATTTCCTAATTCATAGGCTAACATAGCGCACCGGACTTTTCCCGATTGTATCTCTTGGTCCATATTTATTATTCACCAAAGCTTTTTCTTCCAGTTCATTTATCTCAGAATAAATTAGAAATAACAGCAAAAATTATTCTTCAGAAGTCTAATCAGATTCCAAGCCAAATTTTATATGCAGCCCATCAGGCAGAATAACACAAATCCGACTCAGCGCACATTCCCAGTAACCGGTGAAAATTAAATTTCGTGGAAACAAATCTCGACCAATAAAACATCAAAAGTAGGAATCAGACATCGCACTATTAACTTTTCATCACTCCAACAAGGTCAATGAATTCATTTCTGCGATCGAGAGATCCTATGAAACACGCAGCTATTACTTATTCCCTTTATGAGGCCATTTGGCGAACACAAAGGTGGCCCCCGCGACATGACTTCGGGTCGCTAACTCCGCATCGTTGGATCCTGCACCATGACTCACACAAAGTGAATAGAGCCCTGATATGAAGCATATCCTAGTATTCAGAACAGATGCGTCCGTTCCCTGACTTCCTCATTCTTGTTCGCCGTTTCCCTCTTCAATACCTTCCCAATCGATCATCCGGAAACGACTCCTAAAGATGTATCCAATGGAGAGGAAACGCATGGAAACTATTCAGATTGCTTGATTGTTTCCGAGTATATTGTATCAAACGTCTTAGGCATCCTCTAGGTCTTATTCATCTTCTGAAGAGAAAGAAGGCACTCGAAGTTTAAGAAGGATTCCATTCGGAATGGTTGCATTGTGCTGACGTAATTTTATGAGATGTATGAAATAAAAGCGTCGGCCTGAAAAATTCTCTGACAAATGCTCCCTTTCTCTCCCAACTTGATGGGATGTAAATTCGGTATATAATTGATGCTCAACCGTCAGAGTAAACCTCTGATTATGATACATTATGCCGATTGAATGGAATGATGTTTGAGAGAAACATTTCCATTGCGTACCAACTCCTTCAGAACTTCCCGCACTCAGCTGTTTGAAAGAGGATTTCAAACTTGAATGCAAACTAAGCCAAGATCCCCCTCAATGGGTTAAATACTCCATTTGCGTGAATGAATGCAAGGATATTTCTTGCAGCATACGCGTTCCGTAGGACACAAAAAAGGAAGATACGAAAAAACTAATTCCTGGATCCATCAGTACGTTAGCTTCTGTAATTAAAAGCAGTCTTCCCTCTAACTACAAAAACTAAAATTCTTGGTAAAAAAAATTCAGCTCTAAGAGATAGGTTTCATAACGGTTACATGTATGAAATATGAAAGATTTGATTTAAGAGATGAGGCAAAAAGGTTGCGATTTTTTACGCCTTGGCGACGCTTTTCATGAAGCTAGAAAAACTTGGGCGAAAAAATCCTGAGTGCGACCTACCCCAAAACAAACCCAAGCCCTCCGCGTTACAACACCGTGGATAATCCATCCTTGGATCTGAACTCGAGCTTCACCATCCATGGCAAATGGAGACAGGAGCGTAAAAGGCCCACCCCGGTGAAAAAACACTCGATCCGATCCAGATAGTACACGTAACATCTCCCGAACTGCCCCATCCCTTGAGCGGAGTACATTACGGAGATTTCTGATACACCGAAGGGTACACCACCGCGCAAAATACCCACCGAAAATTACCCCAATTAATTCTGAGCATTAAAATTTAACGAGCTTCTATGTTGGGAAGGCCTCCATTTCTCTCCCCCCAATTATTGTAGGGATGGTACCGAGGGGGGGCTGTGGGGGGGGAGGGGGTTGGAAACCCAAATGACTCCCCATGGGGAAAAGAGAAGAGGGTGAACCATCGAATGCCCTCCATCGTCCTTTCTCATTCACGGAATCCCCCCCACGCACAGTGTGATTCTCCCCCTCACAACAACACCCCCTTTCATTCGAAGGTGCTATTGTCGCACCACTCACAAAAAGTATTTTTCGCGTCTCGAGTGCTGGACGGAAGAATGGAATAGGGAAAGAAACGCACCAAGATGAGAAAAAACATCTTCTGCAGGAGTCGCTCGATGGAAAGAAAGGAACCTACTCAAAACACTCGACTTTCATCTCGCGCTTGCGAAACGGACGAAAAAGACGCCTCGAAACGGACGCAAAACACAGATTCCGGTTTCTTTTTACACCGTAACGAACGGATTTATGGCGAGAGAGAGATTCGGACTAATCCCGACTCAAGGACGGATTCGTCGTGCGGGTTTTTTTCTGATGAGGATTAAAATGGTGGAAAACGGGGTTTATCACAATTTATGGACGGAGGACTGCGGTGATGACCGGAGATGTTGGAAGAAATGGGTCGTTGAGAAGGGAAAATCAAATAATGTTGCCGATTTCGTCACTTTTGTAATGACTGTAAGAGGGGCACTAATGACTGTCTCACTTTCTGTAACCCATTGCCCTAACTGTAATGCTTCCAAAGACTCTCGTAACACAGTGAATCTGAACACTGAAATTCTTTAGGACACTCCTTGGAAAATTGTCTGTTTATCTCATTCGCAGCTTCCTTTTCAGTTGTGGGACTAGTGATAAAATTCACGATGAATACCAACCGGAATGATAATCTGTCATACGTTCCCTCTTCTTTGGTGGTTTTCTAAATGAGCGTTTGCCTATCTCCTCACAGCTTATTTCGGGATTAATCCGGTGAAATAAGACAACTTCAGGGATGGCTATTTTTATAAAGTGCTATAATAAATTTAATCGGCCCAGATATCAAGGGATTAGAAAATTAAAATGTGATGGCTAATTCTAGCACACGAATATAAAACCGGATTCCGCCTGTTAGCTGCAGTTCTAAAGTTTCAAAAAAGGAGGGATACATCTGCTGATTTATAAACATACGAATTCAGGAATGCGAACTGCTAGTATTAGATTACCTACTATTAATAAATGGAGTTCTATCACAAAATCATAGTAAACAATTGCAAATAATAGTCTCTTTTGAACTATCAAATCAATATATCTGTGTCCGTGTACGTCTTTCTTCATTACCTAGTCTTAATAAAACTTAGCTATAACAATAAACCTACGATCAGAGACTACTTTACCCATTTTTATGCACTGGATAATTGTGTTGAGGGTGGATGTTTTCCATACGCAGTATTCCAGCTAAGTGAAGGAAGCAAATGTAAACTACCTCACTCCTCATCTTTTCTAATGTGCCTCATTCGCTCTTCAAAGCTTTTGGTAGCTAATGTTTGAGGTCAAAACCAGGATGAAACTGTTTGTATCCCTTAACCATGACAGAACAATAAAACCTAAGTGCTTTCGAATACTACTGTAAATCAGTCCCTCGACAGTCGAAAACAAGAATTTCAATTCCATTAAAGTCGTTTGCAATGGAAGATTTTTCACGGCGATTTGTGTAAGTTGATTTTCCTCCATCCCCTCGATCTATGACGAAACAGTCTCCCTCTGAGGTACTCTCAATTCCGCCTAAGAATGAAGTCCTCCCCAACTATCCACCCCAAGGATCAACCCCTTGAGGAATAAATTAAAAAAACATTCGCTACTTGAAGAGAAGACGTGAGACAGCCCCCCCTCTTCCCCATCTTTTTTTCAGTCCGCAGGGTGCCAAAATCATTCCTGGGCGAGATCCTAAAACCCAGAATCCTTTGGGTGGTCCACCCTAAAGATGAGAAGGGGATGGAGCTCTTGGGAGAGAACGAGCAGATCGCTTACCGCAAAGCATTAAATTAATCCCTCCCACGCTCCCTCTATTACTTGCCTCGTCCTTTTTTTCCTCGGGGATTTGCCACCGGTTCGTCACGGATTTTCGTCTAATCGCCAGGAATGAAAATGCGAAGGGTTTTGTCTCCTATGCAGGGGATGAGATTTGTTGGTACAAGTATGCGGGCGATACCGCCTCGGGCGGAGACTCGATATGGGGGGAACGGCGTCGCCAAAACAACTGTCGCTACAACGGAAAAAGATTGGAGGGGAGATACCGGCAGTAATTAACCCCCCTCTAAAATGAATGCCGCAAAAAAATATGAAAAAATAATTGGAGAATAAACTACGAAGAAATGAATGCGTGGATGTTTTCAATTCACTGATATTTTTCACCAATTACGTGTTGGAATGATTCACACTCGGAAAGAGATTTCAACTTTACCAAGATGCGTATATTTGTCATAATCTATCTTCTATTCTTATCAATTTACTCAAGGAATAATATCCTCATAATTTATTGCTTTCGGATGAAGACTGACCTTTATCTCATGACCTCTATTACTGTTATCTGCGAATGCATATTCATTCGATGCAGTTATATCCTTTGACTTCGAGATAATTTTGTGTCATTCTGAGCGAATAGAATACGAAATTAGAACTTGTAGTAGAACGGAAACAGAAAGCGATTGCGTGAAACCTAAATTAGATAAGACTTCGCGCTGCCTCAACATTGAAACTATAATGTATTTAATTAATACACACGGCATCCAAGAGATTGATAAAGAGTGATTGACGAATTATGGCATGCATTGTATTCATATGCCAATCGGTAGAAAAAAATGTACAGAAAGAGCAGAAGTGGTTTTTACGAGAATTCAATAAACAGAACTCATCGGATGCTGAAACTTTTCTTAAATTCATGCTGCAGCAAAAGAAAAAACGAAAGCAGCTGTAACAACTTCATTGAGTGCTATGGACATTTTTTACTGCGATAACAATCAAAGAAACACCTCTGTGTGGTCAAGGTCTAAGATTTCACTACTGTACACACCGTTTTACAAGAGCTAACAGAAACCCAGGCGAGACGAAGGGAAGACAAACTTACGAATGTAAATTTCAACAGTAAAATTGTGTCAACTATTCTTCCCACACTTTACTGCATGGGGAAAGAGATACATTCTAGATATGGAACAGCACACATCCATTCCGAAGATGGCCTATAAGGATACATTTTTCGTTATCGTCGTCGCGCAGTTTCGACCAAAACGTCTTTCCATCCGATTTTTCGAAGAGATTGCGATCACGCCCAGCAGTTGAATCCGCCACACAAAGTCCATAATTCCGAAATTTACGCTCCGTAAAACTTCAGCACCCACTGCGGTCATTTGGCCGGATTGGGTACTTGATCGGAATCTGCTTTTTGATACGATTCGCAGAAGGATAAACAGATGGTCGAGAGGAAAACATCATTTTTCTTCCGCTATCTCCAAAACCAAGCAAAAGAGTACTGTCCACTAAGTGTCTGAATAGGAAACCAGCATATTCATGGATGTTTTATGACTGTCAACTCTCCAAAATGAATAGAACTTAATTTTCATAAGTTGGTACTAACACTGATAATTATTAAATAATTGCGAATTTCCTCAAGAGCCGTAGGAGTTAGGATTCTGGACAAGAGCACGTCAAACAAGGGATGTAGAGGATTCCATGGTACTGTTTTGTCACAACGTTTTTCAAATAACAGTTTTAAATGCAAATGTTAATACTCAAGAGAAAAAATAGGATATCACTATGGTTCTCATCTCTTAATTCACAGGAGAATGGAATAAAAGTGTGTCACGGTTCAAGCTGTAGTTTTTTAAAACGCTTGATATAGATGCGTAGACTATTACTAAGGTGGTTAAATGAATGGACGGTTAATAAGAATGTGCAAAATCCATGGAATGTAAGGATTAGAAATTAGAAAATAAAAACTTTTTCGCTTACTAAGCAGCGACTCATTCAAAATGCAGCATTAGTACTTATAATTTTCAATGATAATTTTTGTCGTCTTAAAGAAAATGTAAGGCAAGATTGTACAGAAGGCTTATTTTTAACTAAGAAAATTTAATTTTATAAATTTCAATGGGAGCTCACTTGAAAATATTCGTAAATCTGGGGATGCAGGCTAGGAACCCTGGTTTACAGCTTCTTTTACCGTTGATACATTACGAGAGTAGTCATTTTTACCCTCAAATTCGAAAATCATGAGCATGAGCGTAACAGTAAATCTAGGGTCATCCTATGGGCAGATAACAAGGGGCTTCCTGGATAACAAATGGGGACCCACATATCGGGGGCCCACCTGCATTGCGGGGGCTATCAGTACGCCCGTGATCATGACGTAACATTGAATAAGCACGGGACCAAATCTTAAGTAAAGTTGCAAGGGGAGATGGAACAAAAGGCAGGGTATGGTTGAATTTGGCAACCCTGGCAAGCGATGGGGCAGATGAGGCTCACAGCAGGGTCACGAGGTAAAATGCCTTTTGAGTGACACCGGCAGCGTGTGAGGAGTGACATGAATTACCTTAGGTCTCCCCTCATACAGTCGTCCCCCCTGCCGCCAGCGAACGACCATGGGTTCATTAGTAATGTGTTCTTTTCTATTCTTGCTGACAAAAGGAAAAGGTGTACCCGACTGATAGCTGGTTAATTCAAAAGCTGGCGCCTTATGAAGAATGTGTACATAAAGCATCCCGCTCTGGAAGTTAATGCTCGATAAATACACGGGGAAGGGTGAATGGGAAAGGGATGAAAAAGACCGCAATTACGTGTGCGACAAGGAAGTCTTTAATGAAACGCGAAAGGAACGGCTTCCAGAGGGGAAATATATACGCTCTTTGACCAAAGATGAAGTAAATAGGAAATGAGGTGAAGACTATGGCTCTCTTACGAGCGAATAAATAACTCAACCCTAAAGGTCACCGAGTGTTAACTTCCTTATTTTCTGATACATATCTAGCATTGAAATTTTCAATGCTTTCCGAGTAAATAAATGAATTTAATGCGTTTTAAACAGAAATTTACTGGCTGTTGATTCATACCATACTACTTGGTTAATTGATAACTGATCTAGATCCTGATGTATGAGACGATTCTTACCATACAATTCATCAGAAAGAAGAATAAGCGACTAATAAGTTGATGCTCCATTCATAGAAAATACTACCGAGTCATAGACAATGTCTGTCATGACGCAATCCGTGATTTCTGGGGTAAATTTTGAAACCCTTGCTTGGTAACCCACAAATGACTACACAAGCAAAGTAAGAGGTAGTGAATCAAAATTTATACATAAACCTATGGAAAAATATTTGAAGAAATGGATAAGAATGAATTAAAATTTAGGATACACAAATAATTTTTACATTGTAATCGATATTTTTTGCCATACTTGAAACATGTCAATAATGGTAGAAATTTAAAAAAGTAAATAAATAGTATTTAAAATTACTATTAGTAGTTTTCACTTTTTAAGTGGAAACTCTTAGGTGTTTTAAATCATTTTTCATAATTAATAAAATTATATTAAACATAACTTTTATCTTATTAGAATTATATTCTCAACTAGTTATATCGCCGATTCTTAGGAGGAGTATTTAAAAAGGATCGTAAACCCTAGAGTAAAACCCATCCGAGGCTAGAAATGGGAGTAAAAGAAAAACAAACTAAAATTACAGTATATTATGTATCTTCCAACACCGCATAGAGTTCTCATTGATGATGAGCTATATCACGGATGACGACAGAACATATAAACAATTTAAATTTATGCCATCTCAATCCTATAAGACTAAAATACTGCTGACTGAAATCAATTAAAAGCAAACACCTTGAATACTTTCACTGCATCCAGAAATAACGGCGAGTCATACCCCTCTCACGCAGCGCAGTTATTCAAAACATCTAAATGCTGTTCGCATTGAGATGAGATCGCTACCGGATTGCATTAGGAGGTCAGCACCATCACGATCGTCCTTCAAGCGAGAGATTTTAATCCAAGCCAATCCTCCATTATCCGTCAATTAAGGTACAGCTCGCTTCGAATTTTATCCCATTATTGACTCGCTATTGGAATGGGATGAAAAGAGGCTGTCGATCGAGTTCTCCCCTTAAATCGCCCACGCCGAGAAAACCAGGCCCTGACAATGCGTCCCGAAAAGAATGGACCGACCGCCCGATCCGGTCAAGTGAAGGTTCATATATATTTTTTTCGTCCTTTTCTTGAGGAACCCACCTGCGAAGCAAACCAAATCGATAAATCGAATCTCGTTCTTTCTTAAGGTCTCGGCGGAGATTCGACTTCGACGCGGGCGCCATTCATCAAACATCAAACAAACGAAAGGAGAAAATCTTTTGATGACCCGAAAGAGGAATGGGATACAGAGAATGCCGTTACATCCTCCAGACCCCCCGCAGAGGTTTTAACAGTATTACGTCCGGATTCATTGGAAATTCTCCGCTGAGGAATTATGGCATTGATCATTTTCCTCTGGACAGTCGACCACTTTCAAAAGCAGTGTCCAAAGTGATTTAAAATCTTTATTGGGAAATCTTCGAAATTTGCATCATTGGAGACAGTTGTGAAATACAAGTTTCTAAACTTCTGAGCTCCCGTGGTACACCGACTTGTTCACTGAAGCTACGAGGCTCACAGATTCATAATTTTCTTAGCTTTTCTGAATTTAATTTCGGCTATATACAGAAAAAATGTTGGTATAATGGTTAATGAATGTAACAGACGGCAGGGATAATTATGAGATCGTTTTAAAATGACACAATCTGAAAATAAATGTAAAGACAAAATCGACTCAATGGTGGGAGCCCCAGAAGTTATACACGGCGCTAGAAAATTTATTTATGGCTTACCAGAGTCTCATTAAAGTTATTTAGCTTTAAATTTAGCTTTGGTAATATCACAAATAAATTCTAACCTCTTATTCTGTACCAGTAAACCAGATGAATTACGACTAAATTACGATTTAAAGTTACATTTAAATTAAATAATTTAACATTAAATTTATTGATATCCTAGAAATGTTCCTCGACGGCTTTTACCGTTATTTCAAAATTGAATTTAATATAAAACCAAATGATTAACAATGCTATGTTACTTATTCTACTATTTCAAGCGTTTTTCTATTCCTTGGTTTCTATATATTGCAAAACACCCTGGTACCCTCCTAATTGGCGCCCATGACTTATGGTTTCCATTCATAGGAATCTCCTATCCTTCACAAGCAACCCAATTCGCGAAATAACAACCAGTTTAGAGCAATTTCATCACCTCTCTTCCCTTATGGAATTGAAAACGCGGAAAGATTGGCAAGTTAAGAACCTGCTGTTTCCACACCCCCCGCCATATCCCACGTGGCGGTCGGTATGAATGTAAATGTAAATCCCTGCGATTCCACATCCGCGCTTGCATTCCTACCGGGAGAATTGCAAATTTAATCGCATGCAGCGTCGACCGGAGTGAAAGCCATCGCGGGATGCCTACGGGAGTATAAAAAACAAAAAAGGGTCGAAAATATCGACGCAGCGCGGGGACGTTTTCCATCCTCGGGACTTCGATTGGGAAAATTCTCATTTAGAAAGCAAAGAGAAGAGAGGCTCGCTCCTTAAATGGACGGGCGAAACAAGGCCGCGACTCCGACGCTCGAACTGGGGCATGAGAATTGACCTCGGTGAAAATGAATTTATTCATCAACGGGCGAATGACTGTCGCTGTGGTCCTCCGGGCGAAACCGCAGGAAATCCGAAAACTCCGATTGGAACCGCGGCGTCCGCCGGGAGATGACGGGGAGTTTTTTCCAGGACGATGACAAGTTGTCTCGTTTGCATAAGTTCCTGAATGTCAATCTCAAAGCCTTTCCCCACTCTACGGCGCCGAATAGAAACTGGTGGCGACCATTATTTCAACTAGCCTCCTTATTCCTTTTACGAAGAGTAACGTGAAAGTAGTCTTCGGAGGTAGCGCGCTCCGCAAACATATTTTTGCTTGAATAGGGACAAAAAGCTCCGAGTAGACATACCCGTTTCACCAATACGGTTTCTAATTCAATTTAATGACAGCATCTCGCTAGTGATACAGAAGTATTTCTCGAACAGATTTGTCCAATCAAAGTCTTTAACAATAAATTCACGATTTAGTTTAGATATAACAATAAAAATGATGAAACGAATTGCAAATTTAGAAAATTTCACAATGCAAAAAACATGTGAGAATTTTCATTATTCATGTCATTCCTGTCTCTTATTCCATAAGTTGATGATTTAAGGAACGGAATCCTTTAGATCTATACGACAAACATATTCCCTCACTCCTCTAAGTTTTGAAAGCCAGCATAGAAAAATTACATTTCATATCAGTAGGAGATATGTAATAAGGCTAAACTACACCAGCTTTTGGGAATGAAGTCCCGTTGATACGACAAATATATTCTCCAAGTACATCAGGATAGCTAAAGCGGAATATCTATTAGATACAGGTACAGGTTCTAGCTCCAACTCCTTAACCTAATGAAAAATCTGAATCCTCATCCCATTAATTACAGTATCCTATATTCTCAACTACATATGTTTTACCATTCCCAGCTGTTTTCCTGTCTGCTTCTCCCTGTACTTCAAAAAATCGCTTCCTGATCTCATTTGCAACATATTAAATTTCCTTAATCATGAAGACATCTAAAGTTGAAATAGCATGATTTGCATTATTCGGCAATAAAAACTACCTAAAATTTATTCCTAAACTAATTACCTACCCAGCTAAATTACCAAAAACATAATTAAAATTTCGCGAAAGGTAAAAAAGAGATACCGATCGCTGAAATTGACGCCTTGTCAGTCTACATGAAGATGTTTGCCGCCCACATCAGGTGCCTGGTGAGCAGGAACGACCTCTTTTAAGGTGATACCCTCAGAAAAAAAGAAACCTTATCAGGAGACGGATCTCCGAAAACATCACATCAACGGGCGAAGCATAAATTTTCGACGCTTCTAAATTAGCGGGCGCAGGAAATGGAAGACTTCCTCAGAATGGACGAAAAAACAATTTAGATATCGCAAACTGCCGATAATTCCCACAATTTATATCGCAAGGGAGAGGGCTGCTTAAATACACTCCGGTAGCATACGCCTCAGGGGTCGGAGAAGAAAAAACCGATTCACGAAGACAGGCAGTACTTAGTCGCCGTACGAGACATAAAACCCGATACGACCATGAACTGCGCCATACAGCAACGGCGTAGTTTTATTTGCTTACTACGCCGAGATCGAGCATAAAAAAGAATGGAAAAGTAGACGGCGCTAACGCGGAATAATTCCTCGCCTTAATCAACGGACGGGAACTCGTTTCCGTGAGCTCACGAAATATGTACGCCTATCTATTACAAAGTGAATGAAGCCATCGCGTTAAAAAATGAAAGGAGCGCGAGGAAATTTATTCGCGGGCGCGCACGAAATATTAGGAGTTTTTTTAGCCCATTAACGGAGGAGAGGCCGGGGAAAAAGCATCCCTCCCGCCGGTGAAAAGCATGGATTCCCTTGAGCTTAAAAAAATGGACTCTCTCGTCAATGAAGCCGAGGGATGAAAAATAAACCCAGAGTACAAAATGCGACAATGCTCCGCTTTTGGGTCACGGCGCTGTAACATTTTTCGGAGGCTATTCCGTGATAAATAGACCTCGTGACGCGCGGGAAGTAATAGCTCAGAAAATTCAACTGCGATATAAATTGCAGTCACAGCTTCCGCAGGTCTTTTTCAAAATTCGCATTCACCACACCAGTGTGGACTCTACGGCCGATTCAAATCGCGAAAGCAATTTGGAGGATTGCGGCCGATTCCATTTTCGAGGAGAAATACCGTCATTAAGCTCGTGCTACACGGCTTTATAAAGAGAAGAATAATAGAAAATACACGGTAGAAATATAGAACGGCGAAATGAGTAGAGAAAATGGCGAAATGAAACAGCATGCCGCAGTGATTTAAATTGATCTGTACTGCTATAAGTAATTTCCAACAACGAGGAAATTACGATCATACTCTCCAATTCCATTCATAATCGAATAGGGAAATGCATGTGAGAATATGTCATATTTCGCGCAAATACTAGTCCATTCCCTTAGAACAGCATAGTACCACTTGATGAAATTAAATTGACTCATTAAACTTACGTTTGCCTGAAGATAAACTTTGGTTTGGCGTAACGCTCTGAAAATTAGACGCTTTTATGCACGAGAAAGCAAATGAATTCCTTACATTAGCACACTAATTAATTCGCTCGTTATTTTCGTGAAAGTTGTCGTATTAATGAATTATATAATAGCACAGATGAAGTCATGCGGACGATTCTGTGAACTACTACACAACAAAAGAGGTTACCGATAGCGTTTGACCACTGAATTAAATTATGAAATATTACACTTCTGCTTTGTCATTCGTGTTTAACAGATAACATTCCCTTCATTTCGTGAAAAATCCTGTTGGAAATAACACGGCATCAGGCGCTTCCCCCCGAGTTTCGGATTTGGAGCCCGTACTTTGCGGATTTAGGGGTTGGTGCGTCTTTCGGAAACGGATAATCCGATTTCAAAGGATACGCGGATAGTAGAGGTAATTTCGTTGCCTTTTCGGTGCCAATCTCAACTTTCAGTCGCACCGCAGCGAAAACACTTGCCAGACTCTCTCTCTCTCCGTAACACAAGAGGCGACGCTTCTGAAATCGATTTCGCCCGGATAAATGGATAAATTCCTCAGATAGCCATCGCTCGTGCGTTTTTCCCCCGAGATAATTATACTCATCTCCGAGATAAAAACCTTTTTGAAGCCTCCTCCGCCTGTTCTACGGTAGCACGAAAATTTGACCCCCTTCAACCTCCGTTTCTCACCTCCACGAACAACCTGCATGACCACCCCACCCCTCCCGTCTGGCGCTCACCTCGAGCAGTCTGTTGCCCCAGCAACATCTTCCGGCAACATCAAAGCACCGGGTGACCTCCTATATTCATCCCCTCGAGCACCCCCTTTCTTCGAACATGTAACGACACCGTCGAATACAATGAGTTGCGTACTTGCCTCTTCCCGTGCGACCGTCTCCTACCAAATAGAGGGAGACGTGATTAGAGCAGTCGTCACGCACAAGGGAATTTTTTATTAGAGAGCGTCGGCCTTATTACGATCGCGGGGTACGTTCGACCGAAAAAATCGTTGGGGCGGAATCGACGAAGTTCGGGCGAGCGTGAAATTGTAAGCGTGCGCGTTCCTTTCTACTCTGTAACTCTTCGTGTCTCCGACAGCCCTTTCTTTATGCAGATGCGGAGGCCAGTGATCGCTTTAAGCCAATGCGACGCTCAATTCGGCGGCTATCATTCCAAGGAGTGGCGATGCCAAACCTCGGCCATTTGAGTTGAATGGTAATGGCCTTTACGCGGTGGTATTCCATCACAAACTGAATGAACTTAAATGGCTATTTATGTACATTCACCGCAGTCAATGTATAGTAGTAGCCTAGGTTTCGAAGCGTTGTTACTCATCAGGAGTTGAGTAGCATTCAAAGTTAATAATACCGTATGTGCACAAATTTAACACAATGTTTTCCTCTAATAATACCGTATAAACAGGGATTCGTCTTTAAAACACATGCAATATCCTCGTCTTCAATCACAAATTACAATAGGAATAATTACATTTGTCAAAGCGACATATTCTTTTTTTAATAAGCATACAAATGATACTTGATATATATTTAACACAAATAAAGTTATATTTTAAACTTCCAAGCTAAGTCGTTCTTTTCATATCTAAATTTTCTTCTAAGACCATTCTACCTTTGCAGTGAACGCAACGTAATCTATATAATATTTGACTGAAAGGAATCGAAGAAGTAAAGATACTTTAAAGCCTCGAAAACAGTCTTAGAAATTTCTACTTAAGCAGTAGCTGATTCAGTAAGATTATATAATATTTATACAATGTAACCTTCTTTACAGTGATTGAACTGTTAACGTGTATGATCTCGTCTTGAGAGAAAATTCTCGGCATTTTTATCATCCTAGGATGAACATAGGATACAAATAACCTACGGAAAGGGGCGCACCGAGGGGGGAAGGGAGGACGAGCATCAGCTCCCCCACCTCAGATTCTATGGTAAATTTAATGCTGCGACATGTTTCGCAAGCGAACTGGAATCATCAGGCTAAAATATATTTACAATACCCACAAGTAATGTAAATACATACCTCATGATACTATGAATAAATTTTTGCTTGATGATGCTATCTCTGTGGCGAAACATGTCGCAGCTTTAAATTTACTGTGGACGCGCACATAGAGTTTTATTCCGATTATTATGGCCTTCTACGAGGCAGCGTATTCTCGTACCGAGTTTAAGCACACCACTATTTTGATCGCTCTCAAGTTTACAGTAAGACATTGAAGTAGTAGTAAAACGACACTTTTTCTTCATTTTTTATCATGAGAATTATTAAGGGCGTCTACCAACTGAAGCAGTAACTTGTTAAATATAAAAACAATAGCAATCCTTTACTGAGGCCCTTCCTACACGGAAATCCTAGATGCACGCCTGACTGAGGACAAATTAACTTTTTGCTTAAGGTAATTACTGTATCTGTACAACATGAACCACTCAAATTCTTTTATATCATGTATAAAGTAGTCCGACGCCTCTTATTCTTTAAGTAATCGATATGAGGAGGTAGGAAGGAGGATAGGTTATCGGAAAGAATAGAACAACTGGAAACTTCAATAGGGTGGAACCCTCTACATTTATAGCGGAAAATTCTCGGACACAATACGCGAATAATTTATCGCTACAAAGGAAACTAATGATTTTATAAGATAGGTCTTTCTAATTCTTGCGGAGAATAGAAGCTCAAAGAGCGTGGAGGACCTGAGAATTACAGGACTGAATTACGACAGCGATAAGACCATAAAATAAAAAATACACAAACGTATTTTTATGAGCTACCTACAACCATTGGCAAATACGTTTCATTATAGCTAATAATTATGATGCTAGGTTAGTCTCCAGTCTACGCGTTGATTCGATTTTATAGTCTCGGGCGCATCTCTTTTGAAGAGTCAAGAACCGATACATCGGCCTGCGGCGATGGGAAGTTGAAAGGAGTTAGTTTGGCGTGGAGAAATAAACTTTTGGAAATTTAAGGGCCAGGAGTTGCTGGAGATGATGGGAACGACCTGTGAGACCCCAGAGGCTGTCTGAGACCATTTCCTTTAAAATTTAACGCGGAAGATGTGTGGCACATTTCCGAGAAAAGGGGAAAGATTCAAAGTGATAATAAAACCAAAAAATCTGGAAGTGGAAGGCTCGGGAAACGTTTCCTTAGCTGAGGGAAAGGAAATTATAATTATAACAAGGTGAAACAAATGGCCCTACTTAAAGAGATAGTAACAAAATCCAGAGAGATGGGAAGGTGATAAGCTTGTAATTTAACGTTCTTCCCTCTACCGTTCGTTTCTTATTTGAAAAATCATTTTTTCCCATCTCAAGTGAATTTTAGTCCATCCTTTTTAAGATGCCGTCACATGTGCACGCAACTGCTATCTTTTCCTCCACGTTTGCCGTTGTGTGTGTGAAAAAGCTTTAGATGGATTGGAGTAACAATTCCAGCATTTGAACCACGTAAAGGAACTACCTTATAATTCCTTACACCTAATTAAGCCCATACATGAATTATTCGCTAAGTTGTATTTATACGAAATAAAATCGTAGCATAGATTTGATTGTGTATACCTATGTCCAATGAAACTAAAGACGTAATATATATCTTGCGATGAATAAGGGTCTCAATTAGCACCTTTATTTTCTAACTCGATTACTATTCATTACATTCGTAGTTTTAAAAATGCCCGTTATGACTTCTTTTATTGTATCTGTAAATCATCTCCCGATGAAATCTTAATTCGATGGCGACCTCAATGTTGCAAACATCAGTAGTAGGACCAAAATATATTATAATATACATTTCTGCCGAACCTTGGTTCAATCACTGGTTGGCTACATATATGAACAATTAGAATCATCAATATTGAAAAGCATTCAACAATCTATTCTTGGTTAGATATTTTGTAAGAGATGAATCTAAGTAACTTAATGTCTCTTCTTTTACGAACCCACCATAAAATCTTACTAATAACGAATAAAAAGAACACATACGTAAAAAGATCGAATTTGTAGACTCAGCAAGTAAACTTTTCTACCACAGAAGCTCAAAGAAATATTCCTGAAAGTCAGTTGGGTGGCATCCATAATTTCATAAGCGTTTATCCTTGACACATAAAATATATTTCGCTACAATATACATTGAGATAGTGTTTCTGCGTGGTATGCCTGGTATTAATGATGCCGCACATCTTTTTCAAACCAGTTGAGATATCTTATTACGAAGATGTTCCTCGGACTAATATGGACATAAAAATGAAGAAATATGATGGAAGTACGGAGTAATGTATGGAATTATCTCGAAGCAGTTAAGGAACGAGGCAAATATTAATATACGGAGGACGTCGCGTTAACACAAAACAAGTTATCAATCATAGGAGGGGAAAACAAGTAGTTCCGAGACTATTATAAATTTAAATCCGAGTCTGGGATAGTGCGTTTGATGTATAGCATTCCTTTCACCTCCACTCCGGGAGGACTGCAATGTAACACGCACCTGAAGATGTAATTAAAATCCGGATTCTGTTTCCACGGTTACTTCAATTAATAATAAATCTTGCACGTGAATGGAAATGGCCGATGTTTCGCGGAAACAATTTCCAAGGTGTACATGAAAAGTAATTTAATATTCCATTAATAAATTCAAAATTAAAACCGCGATCCGATTTCAAGGCGAACCCAACGCAGTCAACTCCATGAATGATATTCTCAAGTCTTTTGCGGAGGATTTTCCAGCCACGGTGCGGTAAAAAGGATTCTGCAAAAGCAATCCAGAAGGGCTAACGCGGGAGTCAAATGATGCAGACATATATTCGCAGATGGCTTACTTTATGAAGGTTAGCTCGGAAAAAGGAACGAGCGAGCTTTTAATAAAAGGTGACAAGAACATGGAAACATAAAATAAGTCGAGACGGACTTAATCCGTGGAAATTTTGGCATAGGCTGGGTGGGAGCGGTAGGATTGGGTCGTATAATTGTTAATGTCTAGTCGAGGACGTAAATTTAAAAAGGCCCTCCTAGGTGGCATTAGTGGCGTCGCATTCTTCCCTTTATGCCGCCCAGAAAAAGAGTTAAATCCGATCTCTTAAGGAGCACCACGGGAAATCCCAGGAGAATAGTCGTCGTTTAGGAGAGAGAATGATGGCCACATCCTCGCTTCGGAGGTTTAGTTTTATGCCGAGCTAAAAGAAGACGAAATTCTCTCCATTTTAATGCTCCTGACCCATTTACGGCAACTATTTAACAGGATTACATTTCGAGCAAGACCTCTTCTCCGGAAAAATGAAAAACAATTGCCGTCAGAACGAAGCCGCTCTCTTTCTTTCGAGAGCCATTCAATTAGAACCTGGCGCGGAGGATGGCCCACTTCCCACACCTTATTTAAACCCTTTCTTTCTTAACATTCTCTCTCTCCTCCTTCGGAGAACGAAAAAAAGGAACCATTACGTGCGCAATACCGCATTCCTTGAGCTTTTTTTACCGAGGAAAAATTGGCGCTACCACGATCTTGAGGAAACGGAATGCCACGGATGCCTCCCGTTCGGAAAGCGAGGAATTTGTCGATCGAAACGGCATCTGCATAGCGCGTCGTACACAAGAGAAAAACAAAGAAAAGGAACAGTTAGTGTTTCCGATTCGACCTATATTTTCCCTGACGAATCAAGCCGTATCCATTATCCGTCTCGTTCCAAGGGTTTTCCTATCGAAAGACTGGCTCTGATTAAAGAAAGGGAATGATCGCGGGAAAGAATCCAAGGGATGAGAATCGCTGTTTAACGTTTTCCTAAACGTGTTTTTCCGTTGAAACATGAGATGAGGCTAGCTAGAGCAAGATAATAACGACTGATGGGTTTTCCTGACATGTCGTTTACTGGAAAAGAAGAGATTTCTGCAACGCATTTCGCCATGATGAAAACGGTGTGATTTCCATCACTTGCAAATGCAAAACTCATAACTTTAATGCATATTTTAACCAAAAGTAAAAATGAAACCATATGTTCGAATCATCTTCCGAAGATATCGAGTAAGTTTTGAGAATTCATTCTACATTATGAATGCATTTCGTTTGACTATAGACTCACTGTTTTTATTCATATGAGCACATTCTAGAGCTGTTTTAGAATCAATTTTAAGTTAATTTCAATGACTTAGAAAGTGATTTAAGGGATCTCAAACACTACTGCTAACCTTCTAAAAAAAAATTCAGGTATGCAGTAACGAATAGCTATCTTTCAACACTCAACACTTCATAGAGGTAAAGATACGAAAACCGCCAATTTAATTTCGTAATTAGCCTTTTACATATTTAATTAAGCTCGGTTACGTTCGAAAGTCATTTCCGCTAGTAATTTTACCGGTTACATCAGGGTAATTGATGAGCACCTAATTATATCTCGGAGAGGGGAATCACAGAATTTCCCAAATTACGAAAGAATGGCAGAGAAGCCACGAATTAAATGATATATATCAATTAAAAATACGTAAAAGAAAACATCACTAAGTAGTATATGGCCCACATTAAAACGATTATTAACCAGATTTGATCACAAATTTTGCAAAAACGTACTCAACGAGCAGGACTAATTAAGCACGCCTCATGGAGATCGAAAATGCGAGTAACTATTTCGCTCATATCGGTAAAAAAACGTCAGAATGGAGAACTTACAATCGGGTGAATTGCTGTATATTACGTAATAGATTTCGGTTTTAGAAACTAAATAACCCCCTTATACCCTTTCAAAAGTTATCACCTCAATCCAAACAGTGTTTCGGATATTGATAATTCATCTTCTTGTGTTCGAAATATATATTAACTGATAAAACTAGATGACCTGAGGTATATCCAATTTTGCTATTTAATAGGCAATTATACTGTCGAACGGCTTCGTAATGAGGACTTGTAAACTGCGAATTTTAATTTAAATCAACTCTCAAAGCGAATCAAATATCTCTAATAAACGAGGATTGGAGTGTAGTCGAAGGAAACTAATTATCTACACATATATTCATTCCTATATCATAACTGACAAGTATTTAGCAAGATAATTATAATTTTTAATATTACTAATAACTGTATTGGTTACCGCAATCATCGTAATTGTCATAATAAAATTATAATTAATCGTTAGCAAGCACTGCGGTGTAAAAAAGGTCGCTTTAAGCGGTGGTAAAGATCATTTGGTCATAAACGAATAAGATTCAGCCGATGTAAAGTATAAATAAGGTAATGAGGCAGATTCACATCGTTACAAAGTGATCTCCAATGATCTGAAACTGATCTCAAAGCTTCGCTGATCCAGTTGCTCCTACAATCCAAACGACAACAACTTGAAACCCATTTGGTTCGTGCATACATCCAAATTCATCAAGACGACCAGCATCCGAAACACAAATACCCTTCCGTTTTACATCCGTCGATCTGCTTTATTTCCTTCCCCACCCGATATCACCTTCATTTTTCCTAAATTTATTCACCCCCTTTTTCATTTCACGCTATGCGGCAGGTGCGCCTCCGTTCGCGGTGTGCATTTTCCACGAACGCCGCGGTGCATAAAGATCTCCTCGATGACGACATCCTCTCTTTAGAGAGAGAAAAAAATGTGTGCCCTTCTTCTCGCCTCTCCCTGCACTCCGCGGAGGGTAAATAAACCAAAAGCAACCCTTTTTATCAACCCGAACCTTGATTCTAAGGAGAAAAGGGCCCCTTTTCACGGCATTCCTGTGAGAGCCACGGAGCAAAAAGTTGAACCAAACGAGAGACAAACAACTCACAGCTGCGAGAGAGCGTGTCTCTTTATCACGTTCTCCTCCGACGGCGGCGTCGCCGGCGCCCATAAAAGAGAAACGACTTTGAATCCTTCGACATCCGACTCCCCCTGGAGGAGGAGGAGGAGGAGACACCCACGCAATTTCACCCAAAGCGAAGCTTAAAGCTAACCGCCCCAAGGGAGAAATGAACGGGGACGTTTGCGGTTGATTTCCTAGACTCAATATAGTGCCTAGTTTATTAACGCTTACCTATCAACTGTGAACCAGACAAGCTTTGCGATTCTCTTCGTATTGAAGGAGAACGATGCAACCAGCCATTAGACCTACTTTATAATCTTCAAAAACTTTCTGCTACCATAACATGGTGGATGGAATACGTTTAATTCGCCTTTTGGTACAGAATGGAGAAGAATATATCTTTCTATTACATTAGTCTAAGTATTGTTCATGGTTGTGATAATAAGAACGATATGGAGGGATGAATGATTCCGAATAATGCCATTTATTTGGTAACTCTTTATTGAATGCCAGGAAATGTATTTTTCATGGGATCTTTGCCCTGCACTTACGGGACTTCGGGTATCTACTAATACTTGGCATAAATTAAATGTAGCGTTTAGCTCGTGCATGGGAGGAAAAGAACATAATTTAGCCAAAAGTTGATATAAGGGTTCGTCTGATTTTATTCGATTTAAAAACTAAATAGCCTATTCCATTGGATTATCGATTGGTAACAAAGGTACCAATTAATAGGTCTCTGACAAAAAAGTGAGGGTCACCGAAATCCTAGGATACTGAGAAAACAGAGATCTATTTATACAGTATAATCAATTCCATGTACAGAATTACGAGGTCACAAACTGTGGGTAAAACTTGCATACAAGAGGAGCAGCTGTCCGCAAAAACACATTCTAACATTTATATACATAAACAACTATACCTTTAATTTGCATTCAAAATATATTTACCTCAAAAGAATGAATAATTCACTGATCATATTATGCCTTAACCAAAAATACCAGTTAGGACAACTTTAATACTAACACTCTCATTTCTATGACAGTTGGATTTTCATAAAAGTGTAACTAGACAAACTTGTACTTTCCATACAAAACATGGCAGCGAAAATTACGAGGGACTTTGATTACTGCTAAAAATATCATCAATATTCGTACAGTATATAAACTAGGCCTACATGATGAATGCACTTGCCCTAAAACTACGGTTACCTCTACTGGAAGACCCAACAAAGTGGTTCTCGGAAGATCCCCGTGCGTAATTGGCATCCTATATATACTCCAAAAATGGGCGGAACGACAGCACACTAACCTCCAATCATCCAGAAGAAAATCATTATCATACGTGTCAAAAATTATAGGGAAAAGCACTAAACAACCCTAGTCTCCGTAAGGCACTTTTACAGAGCCGCTTTTTCGGAGAATGTTATTTCCACAAAGATCCGAGCCTTGTTTGGTCGGGCAAATTTTCTTCGGCAATCCTATCATCAAAAATTATTCCTGAATTTTTTATAAGGGCGTTTATAACCTTTATAAAAAAGTTTCCAGCTACAAAAGCGCTCTCCTAATTTAGTTTATGGCGTGCATCTTTCTCGGATGTATTTTGATGAGATAATTCCCTTAGAAAATAAGCCAATCGTGATGTTTTAAGTTACCCCCTGGAGGGCCCCTTGTTCATCCGTTTCTCTAAAAGCCTCTTAGGGAACATGCCGGTTAAAACGCAAGAGCAGATCGTGTAAAGGCTGGAGTACATAATGAGCCAAAATTAAATAATCCTACATTCATCCCTTTTTGGATACAACCATCCTCATGGTACAATTTAAAAAAAGGTTATACCAACCATATTTTTCAAGCAGCTTTATATAAAATGCACTAAGGCTTTATTATTTCCATTTCGACTAGAGTTTACTAGAATACGCAGAAGAGAGCCGCTAATCTATGATTCGATTCGAATCAAAACGCTAATCAACTGGACAATCTCGATGAGAATGAAATTTCCATTGACATAGGAGAGTTTGGAAAGCTACGCGTTTTATCGAGCTACTTAATGTAGACAATTACAAATAAATAAATACCTCTTTCTTCTGTCTAGTTTTTTTATTTTAAAAAATCAGAGAAATAAAAAGAATATATTTGAGCAGCCTCACAAATACACGACTTAGTTTGTATACAGAAAAACAAACAAATCCTTGCTACTGACATAATCAACTATATCAAATCCGAATCATTAGCCAAATTCGAAACCTAATCAAATCTCGATTTTGTTCCAAGTTCTGCCATGGGTTAGATAAAACTGCGAAGGCCAATAACGATAAAAAAGCGGCAGAGAAAGATGTCTTTCTATATTTAATCCGGAAATGCTTTTACTGACACAGAAGGTCACAGTTAATTTCAAAAGTACAGAAAGCGCGAAAGGTAGTAAAATTTTACGGCTATATTATGGGAGCTGAGCTTCCTTCCCATTAGAGAAAATGCTGACGCGACTGAATGCTCGCAGAGTGGCGGAATGGTTGATTACTTAAGAAATCCAGATAGTGACTCATGACTCTTCAATTCTGTCCCCTTCATTACCACCGTACCGAGGTTTTCATGACGGGGGATTTCCGAATGGCTTGCACCTTTATTAGAGTCAGAAAGGGCGAAAAATTTCATAATGAGAGTTAATAGTTACGTATGACTAGAATAAGGGGGAAAGACAGTTGTGAACATAGACCTAGTGCGAAAGCAGTGATATCCTCAGCATTACATATTATCCGTTTCGATTTGTAATAAAAATTAGTTGATGAAAGACTGGAAGTCTTGACCTTAAAATCTGAATAATAATGAAAACTACTTCCTAAAGTGAATATTTAGTCACGCGTACAAAATAGCCATATCATCCTAGGATTCGAACCCGGGACCTCGGATTTGCTAGGCTAGCCCTACAAATAGATCATAGTATACCTTCTGACACAGAGATTGAAAACATAAAATAAAGAAATATTAGATGCAGTATTTCTATTGTATCTATCTCAAGCTTTTACCATCACTAGAAGAACATAAGTATTTACCCAAGACAGTCCAGAAAGAAAAACGTAGAGCAACGACACGTAAATTCACGAATAAATCGACGTCGCTTGGAGCGCTTATTCATGCTAAAACGTATGAAGTGACTTCTCAAAGGTATTTTTCTCATCCTGCAGTCATCGCATCCAAATGTCCGATACACTCCCTTGAGGAGTATTCTCTCCACAATCAGAAGTCAGACAACCCTCCTTTAGGAAGCACTATCAAAGAGAAAAACTCATCCGCTCTTTTCTTAAACATCACCCTCATTCATTCCGCCACGGAAAAGTCATTCCCCTACCTCTCAGCGTCTTCAATCCCGATAAAATGCGTCGCGTGCGTGGAAGGAAAAAAAACAGTCCGCAGCTCCATCAAGGGGCGGATTCGGAAAATAAAATCCCCTACCCTCGCTCCCTGCCTCATCGACATTTTCTCCCACTAGCCTTTTCAGCTCCTCTTAGCGCTGCCAACATTTGGGAATCCGAACAATACTATTGCCACCGTGCATTCCCCTTTAGTATTTCGGAGCGAAATAATTCACTTGCAGCAACCATTTTCGCATTTCCGAAATTGTATTCTGTGACGTAGGTTACGGAGATAATAATACACAACAATCGATCACTGTTAACTTGGCGACAGTGACTAAAATGCATCGAAATAATAATACAATGGATTAAGTGATTAATGTGATCGATTGGTTTAATAAGCAATGCTAAAAAGTCTGTTAAACTCGTGATTCTTTTCTGTAGCGAATCCATTTAACGACCTACCATTGTTTGTGCGGAAAGCTAGCTGCGACAGGACCTAATAATCATTATTACCAAACAATAACGTGATGTTTTCGGAATCCACGTACCTGGGTCACGGAGTAACAATCCCTAATGATCGACCAATAGGACGTTGGCAACACTGCCTGCTGCCCCAACAATCGCGGAGATGAAGATTTTTCCCCCACCTTTCTTCCACACCCTCCCTAATAATCCATCGCGTACACACACACACTCACCCCTTAAAAAAAAACCCTTTCTGCTCTTCTCTCAATCTAAAACCCTCGCAAAAAAGCCTTCATCAATTCCTCCCCTTTTACTCCCCCTCACCCTTCCAGGGTCCTTCATCTCTTCGTCACCCCCCGAAGCACTCCCACCCAGACTTGTCATCGTACCAGACGGAAGACGCCACGTGCTACGACAACAAAGGACTTCACGGTCCTCCGCCGTGGCTCACGAGCCCGGTCAGATAGTCTCACTCTACCGATGGGGGAAAACAACAGACCGTGGTGCTCCCACACCCCCTGCAGGGTTTCCGCCTTACCCTCGTTACTCATAGAAAGCCCCCGAAGGGATAGACGAAACTGGGTGATCGACTACCATAGATCCCCACATCGCATCTAGCCTCCAAAGTAAGACGTTACTGAAAATGCGAACTCCAGGCAAAATGTTGCAATGAAGATCATTTCTCACGCCTTCTACATTGCTCAAATAACGTTTAACGGAATATACGTACAACAAGAGATAAATATAAGTGACGATTAAATGACAGATTAAGAAGCGAAGTGTCTCACGATGAATTTATTTCAACAAAAGCCAAGCATGAAAAATATTTATGATTAATCGTCCATTAGCAAACATTAAATAACACCTTTAAAATTTTGTATGTTTTGAAGAGACCTTTCAAAAACATCTGGGATTGAGCTTATTACGCCTAAGTTTCCACAGGTCGTTTAAGCGAAGTATCTCCAATATATATATACATATATATATATATACAAGACTATACGGTTATTATCCGGGATCAAATAAGTATGTGGAATCAATAATACAATAACATCCTTTCATAAATCTTGCTTAGCATCAGAGTTCAGAATACCTTGTCAAAAATCAACTGCATATTTACTACATTTCTTCTGCACTAAATTGAATTCATTCTTCAATGATAAACTGCCACTATAGTTTGCATCAAGGGGCATACGATCGATCAAAAAGGAATGATAATGTTACCTCATTTTATCTGAATTACTCTGTTTGATATCCCGCCATAACTGAAAAATTCTACACCAATATTCCTATAGACCACGATCATGATGGAACATCGAAATATTTTCGAAAACTTACAGAAGAACATTTCTACGATGGATAAAAACGAAACACTGCAAGTAAGAATTCGTGGTAGACCGAAACACCTACCGCTCGTGTACGTCTATCCGAGTAAAAACCCCCAAACTAGTGTACCATTCGGTCAGGACCTCTTGGTAACCGAGAAGTCTGTATAGAAGGAATAGGGGAAATCGTAAGATCAACACATAACTAGTCTTTATGTCCGGAAGGGCCGTCTTAGGCCGACACCGACACCTCGTTTTTAAAAACCTCTCCCATTCACCAAGGCCTTCTTATTTTCACAGCCGCCTTTTTTTCTCTCCATCCTCCCCCGCGGGAGGTGTGAAGGATGTTCGGCCGAGGTAGTTTGGCAGTGGGAGCAGATAGTAGGTGGTGCTTTTGGAAGAAGGCGTGAAAGAGGAGATGAAGGAAAAAGAGAGCTATTGGTTTCTAAAGAGAATGGACCACACAGGCACGCAATGGACGGAAGGGTCGCTACGATTTCACCAAGACGATCATTACCAAAACCAGACGACGACAACCAGATATTTTGGTAATGTGCGACCTTCGAAACGAGCAACCAATCTTTCCTCCCTTACTTTACAACCTAAAGGTTTAACTAACCGCATAACTAACAACTTAATACGGTGGTGCTGCTGAAAAAGGTCGGTTTCCTCGTGGCAGGACCATTAAATATCACAACAGTGTTTACTTTAACGACTGTCCGGAAGATTTATACCTCGGTAACCGTATTGGACAGGTAACTTCACTCGTGAGGTATCCACGCATGGAGAGATTAATAAAATTTGCTTGTATGTAACTCCAAAGACTTCCTCAAACATTTCAGCGATGATTCCAATTGGTTGATGACCCAAAAGCAAAGTGCCTACATCGAAAGATCTGCCACCACGTTCGGTGGAATCTACCATCGTCGGAGCACGTTTCCTTAGCAGGAAAGTGCCCGTTGCAGAGGGTGTTGGGGATAAATAAACTCACCGAAGGCGGGGGCGGAGCAGAGGATGAACAGCAGGAGCAGCAGCGGTACGGGGTAATCCATGGCACTGCAGGCGAGGAAAACACTGTAGGCTTGGGGAAAGGGCGGGGCGGCGGCCCTAGGGCCCTAAGGTTCCGCCGACATTTAGAAGACACTAACACACTAATGGAGAGCGATCCACGGCGCGGACTCCGAAAGGTGTTAAGACGTCCCCCGTTGCCCCCACCGCGCGGTGTGGGGAGGGGCCTCCGGGCCCCTTCTGTTTTGACGCGTCGTCTTACGGCACTTTCCGTGACGCAAGTTGGGCGCATCCGGATCCCCGAGGAAAGGGTTTTGGAAAAGGATGCGATAAGGGTAACTGCAACTCTCGGGGCACTTCGAAGACGTCCGGCTGCGGGGAAAAAGGAACGAAAATCACCCTCCCTCCGTGGTCGACGTTTATTCGGCGTGCACTGGGCAATAGGGAATCCCTTTCACGAACGGACGAGATCCCTACACGAGTTGGGTCCTTCCTCCTCGAATCCCCGGGAAGGGAATGGTGGGGGAAGGAGGACGCCGAGCGAAAGTGGCGCCGACTAGCGGCCAGATCTCTCCGCCATCTATTGGTCGTCCGCCCACCGTTGGGTAGAGAGACGGGGTGGGGCAGAGCGGAGATCCATGGTTTCCCTCTGGAAAGGGGAGGGTGGTCTCCCAAAGGATAGAGGGGGATGAGAGGTTGGTGGCGCGTGCTGTAGGACCGTGGTGGGAGAGAGAAGGGAAGTCAGGCCGTCCCCAACACTTGGTGCGTGTTCTCCCCGCTAGAGGGTAGTGCTGGCAAGATGGCCTTTTTTCAAAAACGACCGTCTCCCGAGGAATGGGACGGGGGGGTATTTATCTTCGTTCCTCCTCGGCAGTTTGCTTTCCGATCGCGATCTCCTCCCAAAATCTTTGAGGAGGAATGTAGGACGCTTCAGAATGAATTGGAGGAGATAAAAATCGCGGAAAAAAGGATACCGACGGATGTCGCAGCGAAATTCAGCTCACGAACGGAACCTTTTGCCGGCGTAGTTACAGGTTGATGATACGAATTGTGATGGCAGCACAGTCGCCGTCGCGGCGGGTGCAACCTGTTCGGCCGATGGAAAGACCTGAGACGTGAATTCTAAATAGTTTCCCATGTGATCGACAAATAAAATCCGAACTTTTGAGGAGGAATAGTAAGATTTCCGGTCGAATCGACTCATAGGCCTTCATTCGGTGGTTCGGCAGCGGCCTAAATTCGCCGTAAATTCGTGTACATTGTCCATATGGTACGGGACCCCAGATGCGGCGACGAATGGAAAAGGAGTTATCCCACGTTCCCAGCGACTTCATTAGCAACGTAGATTTAATAATACACGTCCTTATAGGATTTTTTCCTGCGGCGTGAACGCCTGTTTTGTCGTGATTTGCAAACAAGACAATGATCATTCTCCCATCGGATAGCATGCTCGTGTTGCCAGACTGTCGGAGGATCTAATAAAAACATCGAGAAACGGTCAGATTTGAGATAGGATGGCATACCACGGATTCCCGAGTACACTGCCGCACCTTACATTGCATGCAAGTAAATAAGGCATATCCTTTCCTATTCCGATATGCAGATTGCTCAGGAGGCTGCAAAACCGAGAATAACTCATGATGCCATCGGTGAATTTGTTTCAATTGTTAGGTTTAAAGATTATTGTGGAATCTGTCAAAACTGACTTTATCGCACAATATGATTCATTTACAATCCGTATAAATTCCTAATTTAAATATAATTAACCTTAATATTTTCGATGACCCAAATACATATTCCAGGCTTGCAGTGCATATATTTGAATGATGACTCACTTGAATGGTTTCAGAGCCTCAAGTGTAATTTCATTTCCTATGTGGGAAAACTGAATCAATCTTGCCGGAGCAGACAGATTTTCGGTACAGATGAAGTATTTTATATCGGTGCGGATGGGATATTTTAATCTTGAGCGCCTAGGGCGGCTAAGGCACATCAAAAATTTTTAATTTACTTCTATATAAGAGAAACTGATCGAATTGCTGAAAGTATTCTCAGACGGAAGAATTAATAAAAAAATTTTGTTGCATCAATAAATACCATGGTGGAGTTCCTTAACATTGGATTATTTATCGTAAAAGATCTACAGGGGAAATATTCCATCATTAATAGGTCGATAAATTCATAATTTAAATTTTATCAACATTCCCCTCAAAATTATGATAAACTGCAAACTCTATTCCAGTTTCATTACCACTTCAGATTCTCTGTTTGATCTTACAATTAGTAAAATATAGTAATGGCTTTTGGTCACGTCAATAGGAACAATAGATTGATACTAATACTCGGATGATATATCAAGATCTAGATCAATATAAAATCCTACTGCATACGGTAAAATAACAAAGTAAATGTCTAGGATGGTGATTTACCGTATTTTAATAAAATTTCGCCGAGTAAAACCCGACATCTTTAAGTTTCCATAAAGTCAAATTACGTACATGAGGTCACGGGAATAGGAAAACGCCCTTTCGAAACTCTTACAGCTGATTACAGAACAGAAAACAAATAGGGACATTCCTTCATCTAGTGGAAAACATCTTCACAAAACAAATAGAAGAAATGGATACGGAACTAATTGAGGAAAGGAATGGACCGCTAAAAGGTGAAATTGAGGATAATACACTGAGAAAAAGGCAAACAAGTGGAGATGAGAATTCCTTGTTAGTTAAATTACATTTTCATAGGAAGACAAAATTAGCGGTGCTAGAAAAAAAAACAATAACGGCGAGGGAAATCTAGGTCTAAGGCCTACCCTAACATATGAAGTTTATGCAAATTCGACGAGACGTTAGTTTTCAACGTTGACTATAAATCTTTCATGGGCCTGATTTATGTGGGAACTTGATGCATTAACGCTTATGACTGGGTCGACTCTTTTTCAAACGTAATTTCCGCTGACCATGTTAAAAGGGAAGATTCCCTATTCTCGTCATATCCAGGAAGTACGAGATTCGATCATTTTTAAGAGAATTCGGCGCCAGTAACGGCTTTCATCTCGTACCTCGCTTAGTTATAAGCGTCCATTAGCAAGTAAATTGAGAATCGTTGCCAACTCCATCGTATAGAAGGACGTCCCATAAAAGGCCCGGAGTTGCTATCCCCCGAAATTTTATGCATAAACACAAAACAAACACGGCAAAAGAGGCGAAACGAAGCTCCCGTGACAAATTGCCGTTTTCTCTCCGCGAGACAAATGACGAACGGCCGCGAAATAACGCGCGTTCGACCCGGTAAGACCAGCGCCTCCGAGAATTTAATTACCGCGGGAATGCGTCGAAAGGAAGAAAAAAAAAACGCGCTGAAAAAATGAGAGAGCGAGAGAAAGCCTCCCCGACACCTCGCGAAGAAATGAAGTCATTAAAAAACTTCCCCGGCGACGATATTTCATAGCGCGAAAGCTTCCATAAGGAGGCATTCTTCGCACCGGGAGAATGTTTCGCGTGGGCATCGGAATTGGTCATAGAGATGCTCATTCGAGCGAGCAAATCTCCGATGAATACTTATGACTCTCCGAAGAATACTTAAACCGGGACACGAGTCTGGCATACAGAGAGGGGCCAAAAAAGAATGAATTCCCGGCGCCATTACTTGCATCCCAAATTGAAAAAGCCGGGCCTCCGACTCGCCCACCCTTCTGATGACCATGTAGCACCCAATAGTCGAGACCCTCAATACGGTTCTCACACTCTCTCCGAGAAAAAAAATCAGGAAAAGCATCGCAGAATTATTCCTCCCACTCCATTCGGTGCTAATCCTACAAGAGATATTTGAAAGAACTTCCGGTGTGCTCTTGCTAGACCCCTTAGCACGGTGGGGACCCGAGGAGGAAGAATAACTCCTCTTTTTTCACTCTTCAAGACCCTCCAACTCTCTTTAAAACCATTCATTCGTACGTAACCGATGACCGGCCGGCTTTCATATAATGTACCTTTCGGTCTGGGGTCCCTCGGCCGGCTCTCAGCAGAACAAAAATCTCTTGGCAACATTGTCACGGAGCTTGAAAAACTCCTTGAAAAACCACTCATGCCTTAATACCCATTCAGCGTCTTCCATAGCGCGCGCACATATCATTATAGAAATCGCATGGACGTCTTCCCGACGAAGAATTCTGCCATTATCCTTTCCTGTTTTTATCGCTGCGAGACACCGGGGCGCATGAAAAGGAACGAAGAGGTTTGTGGATTTTTTTTTCGCCTTCCCTTTCGGCCAATGAGATGCGTCGAAATTTACGGTGCGAAATGTTCCACGACGGAGATATTGCGCTTTAAGAGGGTCAAACGCTCGGCGAACCTTGCGTAGATGTCAGCTTCTCTTTCGGACTCTCCTACTAATTCTGTCAGTAAGTGGAAAGCTATGAGTGTATCTTCGATTATTTATGGGCAATCCTCCGTTGTAAGGGATGGAAAAGAAGATTACCCGGTCACATAATCTGGGTTGACATCGGGATGCCTGACCGGGTCTCCCGCATGATACTCTTTTTCACCTGTCATTTTTATCTACTCTCAGACATCTCATGCGCTTTAAGAAAAGTCCTCTTAAGATATATGATACTTTCAAACAAAATTTAGGAATCTACCGGTTGGGATTTAATGGAGCTTCTAGCACAGAGGGATTAGTAATGTTAACGTGAAATGGAAGAGTGCGATTTGAGTGAGATTTTTATAAAAAGTTCTAAATACTGCCTTTAGTATAGATGATTCCTCGTCGACTTATAACAGCAATTATTGTAATAATTGCAGCTTAATTCGCAATTTTTTACAACTACCTTAATTTACAATTTTAAATACAATTTAACTGACGAGAGTGCCTCTTGGTGTGATAAAATAAGAAATACGAAAAGAAACTATTTCCAAACACTTTCAACAAAGTAAATCAAAAATTTTGCCGATAGCGGTGGAGAAATTAATCACGAAGTCAATTTTAGCGGAAAATGCTCTGGCCATATCTGGTTTATGAGGAGCTGATTAAAATAAATATGTCGTCACAACACAACATTAACTCCTATCTCTTCCTCGGAGATAATGAGCATAAAAATACAAGGAATGAAGAAAAATTTAGTTTCGGGTGTAATGTTGATAGCATACCCTCGTAAGATGTTGCAATTTTCATTTTCTATTTGCAGATTTTGCATCTAATGTCAATCAAAATTAGGTAACGTACTGTAAATATAACCCAAATGCAAGGTGCAATAAAAATATAAATAAATAAACAAAGTACAAGGTGCATAAAATAAAATAACTTTCGTCATGAAACATCCAAGGTAGAAAGTTTGTTCCTATTTTAAAAATTTCCTCTCTGAAATGCTAACTTTTTGTTATTCAGATGGCTTAAAATGTCCGATTCGATAATTTGGTATTATTTCAAAATTATATTTAGTAGAATGAATTAGTGGATTGCATTACACTTAGCATATGTTTTATTTTGAAATAATTATTCTCTATAGTTTATTCAGTCACGCTATTTTTCTGTATTGTGTATTCTGTATACTGTTATGCTGCGCTGGTAACCAAAAGGAAAATCTTCCACACAGAGAAGAAATTAGTCACCTTTTAAGCTGAAAGGCATTGACACTGGAGTAAAGAGTTCTGAATGGCCACGCGGAAGATGATTTTCGAGCCAACGTTCCTAATTTATTCAATCTGAGCGAGGTGAGGAACCCTTCACAATTTGTGACTTCTTGCCAACATCAGTTAAGAAGACCGCTGCTCCTTCAAGCATACTTTGGGAACCTGGCGCTAATTTAACAAACTGCTCGCACTCTAGTGTAACGCGATCTTCAACTGCTTCGCCCGCCATCTTTGTTTTAAAAATATTTTTCGGTTAGCGATTATTATTGCTCGTAACGTTCACAGTTGGAACTCATTTAGCGATGCATTCCATGAGGTATCACTTGTCATTGTCACCCCAGATTACGCAAAAGGTGCTCTAACACCATGTAAGACTGTGGGAACGAGACCGTGGAGTATTCAAATCACTTGATCGTGTCGTAATATTAGGAAATCCTGTGTAAAAATTGGGAGTTTAATATAATAATTTGAATTTATAGCAGATGACTGGAATATTTGCAATGACAAACGAATAAAGATTTTTTAAATTTCTGATGTTTTAAAATTTCTAAAAATATTCCCTTCTGCTTTGAAGATGCTTTATTACACTTTATTTTTAAAACAAGAATTCAGGAAGAAAATTTTCAAATACTTAGTCGAACTATTCGTCAAATGAGTATGAATAAATCAAAACTCTACACCTATAAATCACTTTGGTAATTGCGTAAAGATGCCTAAGATACAAAGTATTTTGTCGATAAATTAAAGGACAAGACTAAGAGGAATTAAAATAGAAACAAAAGACACAACTTTGAAATGAAGGGCATGTGCTTTAAAATTAAGAACATATGGTCACCATTAGCGTAACATAGATAGTGAAAAAATTAGGAGAAACAGCGAAATAAAAACTGTGTCCTTCAAAAATAAAAAAACCTGGTAGAAGATAGAAGAAAGATCTGGCGTATTATTCTTTAAAACATCGCCTTATGTTATTTTTAAATTGGGCGAATAACTCTAAGGAATCAATATGCATATTCTCACCATGAAATTGTAATTTATCGAATAAGCCAACAGGCTTATTAAAAAGCATATCTTCAATATTTATGACCAGTTATTCGATCTTAAATTAGAATCGATTGGGTTATTTTCTCTAATCTCGGATCATCCATTCCACTGAATGAAAAACTCCCTGAACTCAGCATGACGGCACGAGGCGGAAATCTTTATTTCGGAGGTAAAACGTCTGTTATTCGATCAGGAAAACATTTCAGCGGTGTATGGGACATTACCCGATGTAAATCTCGGCACCTTTCCTTGTTTCGCTGCCAAAAAACTGCGCTCGATTCACTTGCACGAACGATCATCATAAGAAAAGCAAAAACGCCAACAGGCGTTGCACTTCAGCGCGCGCATTAGAGCTTTAGTGAGGCATGCATATCCGTCAGGATACAAGTTACGTCGGAGTCATCTAGAGGGACAAAAAATCTAATACTCATCTAATGCGAAATTCTTCTCGACTACAAAGAAGCCGCGGAGAGACGCGCAAAAAAAGGCTGAAGGAGCTGAAATTCACCTCTAATATCCGAAGGTAGGGAAGGAATTTTGAACGAAACTTCCATTTAGGAAGAAATATATTAGCGGGCGAGTTTTTTCTATGTGCATAGCAGCCAGGATCGCTGAATTCTATGACGATGAAATATTACTTAAGCGTTTTTAAAATGGCCAAGGACTTGATTTCTTCAATATGATCTAAGGTTTCTATTTCCTCTTTAGAAAAAAATCGAGAGAGATTTTAGAATTTCTACATCAAAGTGTGCTGATGGGATGCCCGTTTAAGGAAATATCTATATCTTTAGCGCAACTGAAGATAGAATGAGTGAAGACCACTGTCTATCTATCCTCTAAGGAGCAGAAAGCCCTTATCATTTGCCTATGAGATAATTAATACGTCCCATAGTAAAAAATAGTATAAAGTAAAAGGTAATAATATTTGAATGCTTAACAAAATCCATACAATTATTATTATTAGATGATATATGAGTGAATGGAGACGCCCTTGTATTCAAATATCTACGAAACTTTACATAACCATTCTGTGGTAGTTGAGGAATTTGAGGATGCTTCATCATTTAATTGTTTTTTTACTGCTAATGCAACAATGATAAAAAAGGTTCGTAAAACAGAGGCATGAGCGGACGCTGGGAGGATTTGCTAGAAAGAGGTTTCATGGCAATTATATGAAGATTTATATTAATTTAATGCATTTAAATACTCTTATTTTGATTTTTATCACAATTTGAAGAAGGATTTTATTTCCTTGGAACCGTTACAGGAAGATAAAAATAAAAAGTACTTTATAGCAGTGCCAAAAATAACGATTTTAGGAGTTTTATTCTCATGCACATATGACTAGCGGATAATAACAAAGTTTGAGATGAAACTTTATCTCATTATCACATTCACTGATTGGAGTTTATTAGTCTCCGATTTCCTCATAACTCCGAATTTTGGGGTAAAACTTGCCAGTACCGATATCTCGGAATTGAAAATTATGAGGAAAGTTTCATTAACTTTCCGCGAATACTCAAAATTAAATTGATCCGAATTCTTACATTTTTAGATTATGAATACATTTCTAACGAGATAAATTAAATATTTTTGCTTAAACATCTCAAGTAAAAAGAAGTAAAATATTTTGATTAAGGATGAAAATTTTGCATGTTCTGATATTTAAATATAAGAGCTTGAGAAATACCACATATAAATTGAGGAAGAAGTAAAATAGGTAAGAATCGTCGGTCATGACCCTATAAATAACAAATATATACGAAAAATTATGAGAAATATCTCCAAAATTCATTAACTGTCTTTCATTGAACTACCAGGAATAAAATAGTTATCTAATCTGGGAGACATGAAAGGGTGCAATTCCTGTAACAGCAGAAGAAAACTACTGGAATAACGGTTTAGGGTCAAAGAGACTATGAAATATACGCCTACGTCAAGCTGGAAGGGTTCAAAGAGGAAGATATATGGTCTAGGAAAGAGGTGGGGACCCTTTTTCCATCGGAAGGAAACATTTAGCATTCGGTCTCATAAGAAAGGCTGCACCTATCAGGCCACTCTTGTGTCGCGTGTTGCCTACATCGAAAATAGTTACACCTCGCTATTTCATATGAAAAAACGAATTCGTTGATTTAACTCTAAGAGAACATTTTCCACTTTATTTCTCACTGGGCGTCATTAGTATGATTAGAAAACAAATTATACAAATAGGAATATTTGTTTCAGGAGGTGATAAAAGGCCACAATTAACCCATATTCAGCCATGTCCACATTTAGACTGAAGTCCACAGGTTTCTCATCTCTAGCCTGAGTTGTGTGACAGGATCGGAGAAAGCCGATTCTTTTAAATAGTCCCATGTAAATTACATTCTCAGCGCGATTTATTAAGCCTAATCTCAACAAATGACAAACTGGTATTTACCTGGAATTACTTCGACATTCCTGGGGATACGTGATCACAAGAAGACATGCACAATTCTTGATAGTTAATTAATCTAATCAATCGTTTCTTTGGGAAAATCATTCAGGGTTTCCATATTCCTGACATTTTGGAACCATCGGGAACGGGGAAATCGTATTTCCCGAGAATTCTCCGAATTCCCGAAATAATCTTCTAAACTAATATTCTATCATCTGTAACATTAACAATAAGAGTTGATGTTGAATTATAGAAAAGCGTTAGAGGTTCCGCTACCGGAATCTGCGGTCCAACGTAATCCTTCGGAGGTTTTGAAACATTCCACATAAGACCTTAGCGCAAATCGGAAGTAAGAAATAGGTAGAAAATTCAAAATACTTCCAAAAATATTTATAAGTTATCATTAAAATAATACTTTAAGAAATATAAGACAATCGTTGACCGGGAAGAAAATCAGAATCTCCCTAGAATATAGACTATTGTGTTACTATTAAATCGATGTAGTAAAATTTCTTAGCGTCAACGTTAGTAGGAATGCAAAGAATTCTTCCAAAAGCATCTTCAAGTTGAAAGCGAGAAAATGCGTTGCTTCATTCAAGTTCATCTCCCTCCTTACAGAAGCAGATATTTTGACTGCATGCAAATCCCTCTTTTCACTCAAGGTAATTTCTTTCGCCAAGAAGAATTTTTTCTCTGGAGAATATACCAAGATTTCTGTAATTCTTCGAACGTTTCGGATTACCGAAGATAACTCATCTCGCAAATCATACGGACTGGCTTGGGTACACCATCTAAGTCTGAATTACTGTTACCACTTTTTTCGTGTTCAGAATCTGTATTGAACTCTCTCTCTCTCGATGCTATATGAGTCACAGATAGGTCATCTTCTAACATTAAATACGTCTATCTTTCAACTCTTCAACATAAGATACGTTTTTCGCATCTAGATATAGCGCATCGTTTTAGCATAGATACGGATTATTTGAGATGATTTTTCGAATTTTTCTATAATATCTGTACTGTAACTTGTAATTGCAACCGTATCACTTCCTTGTTTTAAGTACAGTTTTTCTATCTTACCTTGGATAAGAATAGCACTTCCTCTCTGAGTCTCTATTTATATGTTCCACATTGGTGGGAAATTACAGGGTCCTTAGATCCAATTTCTCCAATTTTCCAACTAACTTTTCTCAGGATTTGGGAACGAGAAAACGAAAAAAGATTCCAGAGAACAGACAAGGAGGAATTCTCGCAAGAAAACCACAATCTCAAAGAACGAACGTCGTCGACTTTCTCATCTAAAATACATTAATTTGCAACTTCTCTGAATTTTTATATTAATAAAAACTTGTGTATTATAAAAACCCTCCCTCAAACACTTTGATACAAGTTAAAATTCGGAGGGTAAGGTCCATTGTTCCGAGCAAATATTTCGAACATACTGCTGTCCCTAAACAATAACTGAGGCACTTTTTATAAAAAGGAATTTTAAATTACAAATGAGAATCGATGAATTATTAAACTTACAACGTTAAAACTCCCCTCGTTTAAAGTTACTTAAACGTGTCTCGAATTCTGAATTTGGATTCAAGGACAGCTCCGTCTTCAAACTACGAGACGGAATAATGAAAGACGGGTATTTTATTTTGTCAATCTTATCGAAGCCGAATACTGAGCTAATTATAAACTTTGATGAAGTAATTAATGCAGCGCATGTTGAGAATTAAGCTAATGGTCGAGTAATAAGTCTAAAAACTTTTGAACTTCACACCGAGATAAATGCCGTTTAACGACTTCACATTAAATTGGGCAGTGACAGATGACTGCAAATTCTTTCGATTGCGTCAAAATAGATGGCGAAATCTATTAAAAATGATAACACGAGGGGGTAATTAAGATATCATAATGTGTTTTGAGCATCCTTATCGGCGAATTGACTATTGAAAAATATCTCGCGACCCAACGAGAGAATCACGCATTTAGATGCGAGCTTGACTCGTCGTCGTTTGAAAGAATAGGACACGAGGATTGAATGGACGCGTATAAAAGTCAGAGAATCACGAAAATGGCGTCAATAATTTGTGATAGCCGCCATCTGTCGACATTCATGGTTCGTAGGATATGAATCTACGAGGTTTCACCATGACAGCTTTAAAGCTTCGATAAATAAAGTTTTAACGACGCCATACGCTGGGAATTGTATTTCGGTTCATAAAATCGCATTCACATAGAGATGCCAGCGATAATATAGAAAAATCGCGCGGTGACTTTTCAAACTAATGTTTTCGTGTCTTTGAATTCTCAGAGCTACTGCAAGGTAGAATTTTGGAGCTTTAATTACAAAATCGATGTACGCCATTGAATGCGTCATTGAGAGATGATTTGAAAAAGGGAAGCATAAAAATACTAGAGGATACTTTAGGTATGAAAAATTACATAAAGTGGATAATATTACTATATACGCAGTATTAACAACTTCAATTAACAGAAAGAGTCAAATCCGCAAATATTCGAGAAAGCGAATATGCTTTTTCTGCAGAGGAGATATTTATTTAAAAGGTCACGGAGATGTAATGGGAATTAAAAATGAGACTTATCATTAAATAAAAAGGTTTCGTTTTCCGTTGGAAAAATAATCTTTTGTGTATAGTAATATTTATTTATATGAGAGTAAACGAATGAATCGAAAATACTATAATTTGTCGAAGAAAGTAGAGAATTGATGAGTATCAGGAATTGCATCTAGAATCAATAATTCCAGCGAACTCACGTCAACTACAAACCTTCGACATTTCTTGTTTCTACCTATTTTATAAAGAATATCGGTAAATAAAATAATATTGTAATTTATTGGTTTATTTCTACAGTCTGCCGACACATTGCCAGTATATTTCCTCTAAAATTTCAATACTATTCGTTTTATTTTTATGTAATACTTATAATTTCTAGGTCAGAAATTAAAATAAGATAAAATTCAGAGAAAGACAGAGAGCGAAAAAATTGATTATCAAACTTTTTAAATAAACTTAGATATTCCCATCTTCATTATCATGTATGCTAAAATTGAAATAAAAATCCGTCACCACAATTATCCAAGAAGTAGAGCATCGCTGTGTATAATATCTTGCGGCCACATCATTCGGGTAACTTTTCAGTCGAACTCTAATGAAACTTTCTCATCACTTTGAAACGATTTCGATGTTTGTACTGCCCGGCACAGTTGATCCAGTGCGAATTATATATTATCATTCGTACACGTGCAAATTTATATAAATTGAATAATGATGCTTGTGTACGTGGGCGTAACTCAAATGACCTGATTAATGCCGAAGTTAGGTAAACATATAAAAGCTAATATCAGGGTATAATCAAAAGATTGGTATCGCGTTCAAAATGCTCTTTTAGCAGAGAAAGCTTCGATAATCGAAAGTGGCCTCAATAATAAAAAAACATCAACACATTTCTGGATTGTTTTAATATGATAGTACGAGTAAATATGTAGGTATACTGAAAATCTAATCGGCAATTAGTCTGCTCACCTCGACATGTGATAGTTTAATTTCCTAATGAATATAGAGCCGAGCAAATCCAATTTTCAGCCAAAAGCAAGATGTAATACGGCTTCATTCATATTATTACTATATTTCACCCGAATTTAGCCGAAATGATTCTGAAAAAATGACGAGCGTCTCTGTACTGAATATTATAGCCTAATAAAACATCTAACGTAAGAAATATATTAGTGATAATATATTTTTCCATCTTGGAGAATATTAATAAGGTGAATTTTTACATTGATTAGATTAAGAGAATTAGATGTCAGGTAATAGAAATAGCATCGCACCGAAAGAAAAATCCGTACGTACGAGTATATTCGCGATTCTCGAATTTTTTGCTCCTTATATATGTATATATTTATATTTTATTTTTCACACTTTTGAAGAAAAAAGCATCGGGGAAGTCAGCCACTGAGGGGTTCGACCATAAACAAGATACAAACTCGATTATGTATAATCGTTCCAAAAGTTGGAAAATAAGTATAACTCAAGTACATTATTAAGTAGCAACCGGATAGAAAAGTAGGTACCGCGTTCGCCTTCGATGAGAGTAAGATCTATCGTGTCGTTGTTTATTTTGAAAAATTGGGAAGATGCTTTAATTAGTAGGTAACGGATCGATTGTGGTCTAGAAAAACCAATCAAGGCGGCGTGACAGTCAATATGCTCACCGCGTCGAAATACCGCTGTTCTGTAAATACCGCTAAATGGGCTCTTGCGCCGTATATTTATGAACTTACTTACACTTCATCCTCTCCAAACACATTGAAATATAGCAAAGTAACAAAAATATACTAAAGTTATCATGGGCAAAAGCTGTTTACGAAGTGGTAGCAGTTCACCGAATGAAAGCGAGGACCTGCATTTCTCGAAAATTAAGGACGAATTAGGTAAGTGGTTAAAAACGGCTCCCTCGCTTTCCCCAAGCGCTAAACGAACCGAGAACGCGTTGAGAAAACATTTTCCGCCCGAGTGATCGGTCTGTTTAATCACATCGGGAGACTGTTGACCCTTGCCACGTCGTACACGCAAATTTGACACAATCGCGGAGAGTCCGCCGAGGGCATTTTTCTGTCTTTCCAGGCGCGAAAACATCTCCGATAGGGAAGTCAGTTTCTTTTATTGCTGCTTACAAGACTTTCTCCCGCCACTTCTCATTTCGGGTGGGGGAGTGAAGAGGGGCGCCTAAGAATTTCGAGCCGATGACTCAACTGCTGCCATCTCGACGACTATCCGATGCGAACTTAACCCCTCTATCATTTAGAATAAAACTTTTAACGCGAGCTGTAATATTTTATGGCTCATACATGAAGGACCCCTGCGAGGGCTTGTCGCAATCGGAGTGCGGTGAGCATCGGAACGCGACGGCAATCTTTAAAACGCCCCGTAATTTATTTTCCCAGACGTCTTACTCGTAATCATGACAGACGAAATATTAAAGAAGCGCTTGGAGGGGATGATCCGCGAGATTATGAATTTCTCTCACTTTTCTGGGAGGATGTAATGGCTTTGTTTTAATGTGACGGAGTTTTGGCCCTCCTAATATACTTGACAGAGTGCTTAAGGTATTACCGAGCAGTCTTATTCAGGCATCCCTTCAATATAGACATTTCTAAAGGCAGTTTTCTAACGATTCGTTTATTTTAAATATAAACTTTAAATTCTTTTAGAATAATATCTAAATTACAATCGGTTATTTAATTTCATCCTCAATCTTTGCTACTAAAAATGACAACCTGGAGTTATTAACAAAAACAGATACACCGTATTCTGTGTATTTCGCTAATTATATTGTTAAATGTTAAATATTATATTAGTTATTAAACGATTCATACAAATCGTAATCGATATTCATTTAAAAGTTTTCCTAGAAAAATCTACAGATTAAACAAAGGTATTTTATGAATGAAGGATTCCATCCGTTAACACATAACTATAAGTCAATATGAAAGAAACAATTTGTCTTCGTCCACAAATTTTATTTGAAAAAAAGCATCAACTACATAACTATAAGCTTATACGCAAAATGTTAGCCGGGATTCAACTACAAAGCAAACTTTCCCAATCGGAAAAACTGGTTTACAGCTGAAAATACGATGCGTTTATCATACACAATCCCCTGATGTCAGCGAGAGATAGGTTCTGCAAAAACACAGCGAATACCGAAATCGCTAACACTTGATAATATGTTTGCACTACTGTAAGGATATGTTCTGTTTTATGGTGTGAACCATGCAATAACGACAATTTCAGAGAAATCACAATGGCAGAATAACTGTATGGTTTTCGTATGATTGAATAGTACATTGAATTGAAAATTGCTCTATATAATATCCTTACATAACTAAGAGAGATTTTCTGTGAAGTAAGAGTTAAGTTCGGTATACTGACGGTAATACCTTTATTGCTCTGAGTAACGATAAAATGAAAATTCTTTTACAATGGAAATAAGTCTAATTCAATAATAAATTATGCTTCTGAAGGATTATCCTTACGATAGTTTACGATTCCATTTCTTCGTGCAGGCTTATAAAACCGACCCTAACTTATTCTTGACATATACTACTTTAAAGGAATTAAGCTCATTGCAGTTAATGAATTTAATATACTTGACAAGCGACTTTCTCCATCGCTAAAGTATAGAAGTAAGAATTGTAAGATAAATGGAAGTGATTCTTTACAGTAACGACTTAACATCGGAAATGTCTGATTCAAGATATGATTCATAGATTGAACTTTCTCCTCGCAATTTGTCACCTCCTTAAGTTCCCATATTTCAAGTATCGCTACCAGTCAGAGATTCGTTTGAGAGATTAGTTTCTTGTATGGAGATAATCGCTCATCAACATCATATGAAAACCTGCATAATACCCTATTCCAGGAGGGAATATTTATTGTATCCTTCAGTGAAGCTGGACTCACTATAGTAAGATGTGATGTTTTAATTCCCTACCCAAAGCATGTTTATAGAATGCACTATTTCTGGGACGAAACAAATTTTGGCGAAAAAACTCGAAAAATACTCTTCTTATCTCCAGAAGTAATATTTTCCGCAAGATTAAAGAAAAAGGAAATCTTAGTAATTTCCTCAGAGAGCTGAGTTCTCTCAGAGGAACTTACTATGTGTATTTTTGCTTTAAACACACATATTCCTAAATCCACAAAGTTTCGCTTGATCGCGTTAATAGAATATTTTCCGCTTTTTCATTCACAAGAAATGAGCCATGAGAAGGTCGATGTCGAGGTCATATTGAAGTTTTCAGTTTTGAACTACTACAAAAGTAGTTATTTTTTCAGTCTTTCTTTTTTCCTTGAAATTTATTAATTTTTTATTTGAATAGGGATCTTTTTATCACATTGCGTAAGCTAGTTACGATGTTTGATATTTATGTTTATCACCAGAAAACATGCGGTCGTAATACGGTGTCTCAGAACAGAAAAGGATTGCGCTGGACAAGATAAATGAAGAAATGAAGGAAAAATAGTCTGTCCTATCCCCACTCGAACCAGGATCTCCCACTTGTCTGTCGGTTTCTTTGCCACCACAATAGAGCAGTCGATTTGATACCAAATTCTGGAGCTAAATTTAATTAAATTTTGCACTGTATCCCATCATAGCTTGGAAGGAGGGAATTTTTTTAATCGGCTATTTAGTCGAGATAGATAAAAAAAGAAAATCAAGACAAATGAAAAATACCCAAAACAGGATGAAATTAAGTGCTTCTGTAGAACGGATATAAAAGGGACGATTTCCGAATAAAGCCTTTTGATTGGAACCAAAGACAAAAAGAGTATTGGAAGATTAAGGGAAAGGTAGGAACCACAGGCACAGGAGCCTTCGACGGCTAACAGGCTAATCCGTGAAAAGAGATGAAGATGAGTAGAGAAGAAATAGAGAAGTAGCTATTGAGTATGTGTTGCTTTTACTTTCAGAGTGGAGTTTTAGTTAAAACCTTGTTTGGGATAAGAACTTAATTAATTGCTTAAGTTTTCCGTAAACTTCCTCTCGAGCTATGTATGGAAAGTGAACGACGCGTAATTACTTGGAATCCTGGCGAGAACTTGCGTGTTAATTATCTGTCATAGGATTATAATTTATGTAATTCGATTCTAAGGAAAATTGATGGGAAGAGGCGCTCTAGTTTTCTAATAAAATTTAAACTAAAAGATACTAAGTAGTATCATCTGAAACCAGTTATAAAGCAATCACTCATAAGATTAGCATGCAAATTCAATACAATGACATGAATATTAGTTGCTTTAATCTTCGATTGTTAGTCCAGAAAGGTACATACAACGATCAGCGTGAGTGGAATTACAATGCGTGAAGTAAGACTCGTATTTAAGAATAAACCTCCAGACATTCTCCTCCATACAATTTATTATCCTTACTGACCTGAAATAACTCTGCATAACGGTGATACACGAATATATGGTTGATACTATTGAGAAGGACGATTGCGAAACCATATGAGATAAAAGAATAAAACATTACGGAGAGAAATTTAAAATGCGCAAAGGAAATTCTGTTGGAATTAATTTGAGTCTTCAAGTACTTTTCAACCATATCCTTGACATATAAATTCGTTTTCTTTACTTCCGAATGAATAATAAAAATTGAATTACTCTCCATCAATAGTCAAACATATCTCAGAATTTTCTTAGGTTTGCAATGATTCTCACCCTTCACCATACTTATGGAGGAAAACAAAATTTTCGGAACACTATAGTGCACAATGTCTCTTTTTCGCTTCGAATTTGGGTTAACAAATAAAGAAGTGAAAGTTAAATGTATGGCGAATAATTTTATTAATAAGGCGTATATCTATTAAACGATGAAAAATTTATTTAATCGCATATACGAAGTTATATAAAAATTAAAAAGAACTATCGGAAATCAAGAACACGAGAAGCACTCTTCCGAATTCCTAACCGGCACACAGGTTTTGAGTGAAAGAAGCAGAATTAACATTTTGAATCATACGACGGCTTATCATCATTCAATAATCAAAGAGGTCGTAAATTTAATGACGCATATGACGCAACATTAAAAGATTATTTAACTATCGGAAATCATACGGTACTCCGAGTGCTTTCTCGCGGCTTGCATCGGTTTAAAAGATCTGCGTCAATATACCAAATTGGTGAATCGATAAGCATTATGGGGTTCTTATCCAAGCCATTGGTCTCGATATATTCCATCTCCCTTTTCAATTCCTCTCTTGAAAAATCCCCCACCGCATACCCAAGCGGCGACATCCCTTCCACATGTAACATCCTCTATATTCGTCCTTGCGATCACTTCGATGGCCGGAAGGACACGTCACCCGGTGGCGCGCTCGCTTGCCTTTTGATAGATCTAATCCCGGAGTGTCTCGACGCACATCAACGGTCCTGCTTGTTAATCGAGTGCTAACGTGGCATCCTCTTCCCGAAAAAGCGCCCAATTAAACGATAAGCGAATGCTTGTTCCAGCGACCGATCCGAGAACCGCCGTTTCGAGAGTTCTTTCGCATTTTCTACTCGGCATGACCTTTTGTCGCATCTTGCTAAACTTTATGCGAGTCCGCTATCGCCCACTGATAATCCGTTCGCCGCTTATGCATGCGGCTCCTTGAAGGATAGCTCGAAATCAAAAGGAGAAGAGCGATAAAATTCGGACTGAAAACGGGAATATTTTTATTTTCCACTTCCCGTCTCGCCGCGATAAATAAGTCGTAAAAACGAAGCGAGAAAATAATGGCGGCCAGGGCTGTTAACTCTAAGAAAGCGATTGGATATTTGTGTGGGATGTCTTTCAAACGCAATCTTTCCGAGAAACTTTCTTAATAACAAGTGCATTAAGTGGTGACGTCTTAACGGATCTCGTAAAACAAAGACTGCTCAAGGTCTGACTAATCTAAATTCATAATAAATAACTATTTATAATAAAATGTAATACACTGCATTAGCTCGCTGTGTATGTTTAAAGGAACATAATATTTTTTAAATATAAAAGTCGGATTACAGGCGTAGAAAATATTCCGAATCGGAGTAGACTAAAAAAATTTATACAATGCGTCTGATATTTTATAAAATCAACATGAATGTTTTTATTTACGACTGGCTCCGTCAAATTCTGGAGTGAAATATGGATCAAATAAAAAAATATTCAATGAAGTCTTTGGCCGGGAGATAGAGACTTGGAGACTAAATAAGATTTTCTTGCGAAAAAATACTACCACAAGGGCTGATGATGGGATGGTGCCATTATATTATCCGATTCGATACATTATTTATTCGCTTTCAAATTAAGTGACAGTACTGACTAGTTAATAGTAACAGTAGTTTCAACAGAAGGATCGTAATCTTTTATCTTCGTTTAAGCTTATATTTAACAATGAAATTGGTAGCACCAATATAATTCTTAGAAAGTTAGCGAAGCTTGTTCATATTTATTTAGTACGTATGATCAGAGATTTTCACTTCGAAGCATCAACTGAATCTTTCCGCACTAAAAATTACTTAATGTGTCTTAAATTCATTTGCTATGCAAATTACCTTAACTATAAGGACAAATAGTACATCATTTTCTAAGTCATAATCATTGTCAATATAGCATTAATCTCTAGCGAATTAAGTTACGAACGAAGTACTGGGAAAATCTTAAGGACGAAAAGCTAGTTATCCAGATTATACAAGTATAACACGAAAATAGATCTGTCGCTATTTCATAATTCAAGGGAATAGAACATTCGGATTCCACGCGATGTTTGATTCTATTAGAAAACAAAGTGAATTATTTCCTTTGAATTATTTATCAAGAAAAAAATTCGGGGAGTTAGTAGACCTTTGGAAGTTCCTAATTTAAGAGCAAAGGATTCATAGCTGTCTACTATTAATATGTTTACGAAAAAAAATATACTGGAAGTTACGGAAGGATACGTCTAACTTTATTTTTCAAGCTACAGAATATCATCGCCAAACACAATGGATTTCATTCACTATTCAGATAAAGAAATCGTTTGCCGATGAGGTTAACTACGCGCGGGAATACGCGGAATAGGAGAAAATAAACATAGCCATGAGGAAACATTCAAATTAACGTTTCTGGATCAGTGAATAGCTGGATAAAGAGGTCGAAATATCTGGATGGGATGCCTAAATTCAACTCCATCTGAGATGTTGACATAATACATCACATATGAATACGCTGGCTATTTTTACCTGCAAACAGAGCGATAAACTGAACGAGCTGTACATCAAACAGAGATCGGACGAAACCCATAGCTCCACCCCATGATGTAGTGAGGAATGGAAATATAGAGAATGATTTCACTCTTACAGAGAATGAAAGCATTCTCTCTCTGGAATTTTAAAAAATGGTTGATCAAGTTAAGCAGATAAGGCGCGCGTCATATTCGAAAATAGAAAATGGTGAAAATTCAAAGAGCGATAAGAAATGGAAATAAGACGAAAGAAGGGAAATGAAAATGCTATTAGAACGATAGTGATTACATGAATAAGCAATTTATTCTCATGTAAGAATGGTTTTTTCTATCTTTTCAAGACGGCCTCCGCTGCAATTAGCCACAAAAAATACTTAATAACTGTTTTTAAAATTAATGTTATGAAACTATATAATAATTTTATGGTAGAAAATTTTAACTTAATCCGAAGAAAAATCTCAATAGGAGTAATAATTTGAAATTTTATTATTACATAGAAAATAATTCGTAGTTGTCCACATAACATGAAGAGTTTCGTTGAGAAATATTATCTGAAACCCATCTGCTAGAATTTCGGTTTCAGCAGATATATCGGAAAAATCTAACAGAATGTAGGCAGAGCAGAATGACTGCTTTCTGTTTGATCATTAAATGAAAATAGATTTTTCAGAATGTTTCAGCATTTGCCTCTTGGAATCCATTGCCGTAAAAAATTCTTTGAACAGGAAATTATTTTTGACTCGATATGGACGTTAATGAGCAAATAGGATTCATATTTACGTTATATTTCTTAGAGTTAAGAAGTATTTAAACAAAAAATTAATCCTATTTCAAGCTCAAACTCGTGCAAATTGAGAATTAAGATAATGATCTCTATATATTTGTATTTTTTGCCTAAACTTCTTATGTTGTTTTCTTAGAGTCAACAAATATTACCTTAATTAGCATTTTTAACCGTGAACAATAGGCTGCAGACTATAAGAAATAATAATAATTCGTTTTTATTCGGGGAGATTGAGACTAAAAACAGTCTCTTCTTATATTTAACCTTTCAGCGCATAGTACTTGAAAGAAAGAGATGGTATAAAAAAGTGCACATAAGAAAACTTTGTTGAGAGCTTAAAAACCTACGCTAGTACTTAGGAGAAATTTTCCATTGCAGGAAAACGCCCACACGAAGGGGTGGGTGAAAACCCTGCGAAACCTATAAATAGAATGAAACTAAAATGTTAGGGTAAAGGCAGGCATCTAAAAGCAAGAAACGCTTTAAATTTCAAAAAGGAAATCAACAAAAATCAAATAATAATAAAAGTAAACAGAAAATGAACATGAAAATGAAGTAAATACACTGACTGGAAATGTAGGAGACGAAAGTAAATATATAGGTCATGCGATGAATAGGCAAGAAGAGTTCAGTTTTATTATTAAAAATATAGGACTACAATAAACTCTGAATAATAAATTCATCTCTACTTTTATATATTTCTCTTACCGCTTTTACATTTATCGCTATCCGATATTTTCGTTGAGGGTTCCGCGATCCATTTGTTTCGGCAATTCATCAGTTTTCCCGTCATCATTCATATTCTTTCTTAAGACAAAAATATCGAAGGCTTTACTGACGGAGACAACCTTCTTTTCTATTTCCCATTCATTTTATTTCGAGTTTGGGTTAAATATAATTTGGAGCCTTAAAGTTTCGGCTTCGACCGCGATAAATCCGTTAGCGCACCCGTCAAGAGAAATATATGTGGAGATCACAAATACGAAAAAATCGAGGAACTAAGTTGGGAAATGCGGGAGCAGCACGTTTCGCGGATGTGGGAAGGGAGAAATAAAGATGGAAAGAAAAAAGGAATCGGGACGCGGGCGTGAAGTTCCTCTCTTATCGATTCGCGTAGGTTACGATACGAAAATAGCCTCACAACGATCCTACCTAGGGAATACTGCAACCCGCCCGCACGTAGTGCACTGCCTGTGTCTGAGGCGGGGGAAAAGATTCGGAAGGAGGGAGGGACAAGGCGTTAGTACAGATCGTGGAAGGAAAAGTTTTCTACCCACAGGAAAAAAAGAGAGACTGTTTTTCCACCGCTGGTTTCGACCTCGCTAGAATTCCTAAATAGGTTATAGAGCCAGCATGTATGGTTTGCGATGTTAGACGAAGAAGTGGTACTTTAACGTTAACCTCGAGTTAAATTAGGGAAGAATCGGAGTAATCTTCGATAAAAGTGATTGATAATGTCATACTTCTTGATAGCTTTATAAAAATATCGGCGTAATAGTACTTTATAGTAGACGATACATGCGATAATAACTTGTCTAGGTTCGAATCCCAGGGCATGTATTTTTCACTTCCGTTTGTGCATTGGTTTGGCTAGGCCATATGCGACTTCTCAGGCAGAGTTATTCCAGAATGTCTTTTCTAACTTTCTATATTAAGAGTGTACTCTACTCTTTACTTTTACAATACTCTTTTAAAATTGGTTTGTGAGCTTGCTGCCGCTATGAGGACCGTGGTGGTGGCTGGTGCCGTTTTATTGGAATCACCACTAGCTTCTCCGCAAAGCTACCCTAAAAACGAACAGAATGTTCAGATGTCTCAGAGACAGCTTTATAGGGGGAACCTGCGGTCTTTAAGCTATGTGAAAATTTTCCACATCACTCTCTTTTACAAAGTGACGCGTTTAAATAACAATATTTCACAATCTTATTTACATAGATGATGTCTTTCTCACCTCCACCTATATCTAATGAGCCTTACATACCCAAAAGATACAAGGTCGAAAAAATTAGCCTTTTTTCTTTTTGACGAACCGACTTAATTTCAGTTCTAATCCCTTCCATATGTAGCTAAACCTGAAAACTTTCGACCCGTAGGTTTAAATTGATTCTACAAGTTCAAAATATCGAACACTGTTGATTAAATTAGGTCAGTCATCTCATGTAATTTTTCGTACCAGCAGATAGAAATAAATAGGGATAATAATTCCATTTCTTTCTTTTACATTCTACATTGAAATTGCACAGATACAATTTTCCTCCCACTAAGAGAATTTTTCATTTCCATTTCATTCATTATTTGATAACACTCCACGAAATGAATATCATGATTGAAAATAAAATTGATTATTTAAAATCTTGCTAAATAAAGTAAAGGAAATAAAATAAAAGTTGGTGTTAGGCAAAAGAAATCGATTTTTGGCAAATTTTATAGAGTAATACATAATTATCAAAAGAACGAAAATTGATAATATAAAAATAAATATTTCAGTAGAGATCATAAACGATAATAATAGAGATAATTACAAATAATTAAATATTATAATCAAAGAAATTTTTCAATAGTATGTTAAATTAAATTAAAAGTACGTTATGACCAAAAATTCATCTCTAGGCAGAGGAAAGTACATTTATTCCTTTTAAAATAACTTCGCCCATTAATAATGGAAAAATACCCCGTTTACTTTAAAACTATTGATTAAGTGAGGCTCTAATGTAAGCGCTCTAGGTAATAATTCACTGATTGCTTTCTCTGAGAGCGGCACCAGAGGACTTCTCTCTTTTCGTTGTACCAGAGAAGCTCTAGGAGAGTTGAGTCCCATGGTAGCCATTCGTTAAACAAAAGGGAAGATAAATCCTACATTGATGGTTCTAAATCCATCGCAAGAACTCAAGGTATTAGTTTTGTCTGGGTAGTAAACCACGGATGTAATATATATCGTTCCGAGAATTTCAATCGAATATCAAAATAATTTGCCAAGTTAATTTTACTTACGGTTCTAAAAATCAGAAAATTTGGACTGATAACATTTTCAAGAATTAATTTTAAAAATATGAATTTGAAGGACATTGAAAGAACGAAGTGAAAAGTAAAATGTGAACCTTCACGACCCTCTTGCCGTTACCACTAGTTTTAGAAAAGAGATAACACTATAAGATTTTTAAATTCCATAATTCAATTTAAATTATAATAATGAATCTGATAGAATCAATTCAATAATTTTCATAAAAATATATCACGAAATACCATACCTTGAACTTGCAATAGACGATTTCAATAACTAGCAAGAAATAAATAGATGATTAAATTCTATAACAAGAATGGTTCAAGAAAGATGGCTCGTTTTCCAGAAATAAACCCTCGTTAAACATAGTGCGCTTTTCATTCATAGAATTTGCTCATTCCAAATTAAAAAGACTCTCGGAATCGTAGAGGAGTCCTCAATGAGGTCAAATAGAAAAACGAATCGATTAGTATAGGTGAGATTTCAAATAGATATAAGGCAATAATTTCGTATGTCAAGAAATGCCAGCAAAGGATGAGTTGGGTTAAAAAAAGAAACATCCTTCATTAATATAAAGGTCTTCAATCTTTTATGCATGAGGAATCTTATTCTGCATCAGCAGCCTATTTAGGGTTAGGGGGTGGTATTTTATTATTTGTTATCTAATTCATAATCACCCAATTTGATGAGGCTGGTAGAGTATAAACGCTGTCAATCCAAATATTACGTACTGAGTTATTCCTTTTCATAGAGCAAAATTAATTCATTGACAATGCATAAAGATAGGTGATTGAATAATCTTGAATAATAATAACATTTTCTGTTGAAATTTTAACCATATGCCTAAATTTGGAATTCGGTTTCAAGAACTAAAGGAAAGAGAATAAAGCAGAAATATAGCAAGCATTTGTTAGGCCAATGGGAGACCTTTAGCTTAGAAACTAGATGAGGGAGAATCAACCTGGTAAACCATTGAGGAAAACCATCGCAGACAGATTGAAACTGAATTAGAAAAGCAAATTATTGCATGTGATGTTAACGAATGAGTAAATGGACAAAAGCAGGAGTGCAATGGTCACACATACATAGAATGAAGACAAGAGATTGTTAAACATTGCCAGGCACAAGCTTTCAAGTGGAAGAAGTTAGTTTTCCAAGATAAAGATAGAGATGGAGTAAACCGATGATGTACTAAATGAAACATGCGCAAGCTTAGTAGGAGTGTCAGATTAAATAGAGTTTTTCGCAAAATAAATAGAGTGATTCGATTGTGCATATACTTAGAATTAATCTCTGGATACCTACGTATGTATAATATGCCCGCAATATATACAATGGAATCATCTACAAGTTCTGATTCGAAAATAGTGTATGACCGTTAACTTATTAAGAGGAGAGAAGTGCGCGACCTGGATGGCAGCGATTTCCTCGAATCTATATTCCCTTCTAGTCAAGACTCTCATGTAATCAGGCCTCCGCTTTGGCAAGTTTGGTTGCGGAACTTTATTAGTTTTCCGAGACGTAACAGACGCCGGAAGAATTTCGGATGGAGAAAAGGGGGAAAAACGCGTCCTTCTTTCCCATCAATACGAAAGTTGAACTCTTATTGGATTGCGACCGTTAGACAAGCCGTGACGACGGAAGAAATCAAACTTGATTTTAAGGGGACTCCCTTCCCAGAATCCTCCGCGATCAAAAACAACGGAATTAAAAAAGGCAACGCGCGAAAATTTCGAAGCGGCGACCGTATCGACGTAATTAAATATAACGATCCCGTTCATTTTACGGCGATGGAAATATTCTACGCTTTTTAGCGCGCTGAAAAATAGGCTCCAGTGCCCTCCGGCTTTACTTCGGCTACGGGATAAACATTAACGTCGGGAAAAAGAACGAAATAAAAGAAGTGCGGAAAAAGTGGTTTGGGAAATTGCCGCTCGTCTCATCGATTTTATTCGTCCCGTAAGAGGATTACTGTCTTCGCTTTAGAGCGACCCAATGCTCGCCACCTTATGCTGCGGCATTCGCTTACCCTTCCCATATATACCCTTCCCCCCGTACCCTTACCCCGCACCCTTTTCCAACACCTTCTCGAAAACCCTAACCCCACGAAAAGACTTGGAGCTCATGCATAAATGCATTCGGCGATAGATTATCGGCCCACCCTGAATACGAAAAGGAGGAAAAAACCGCCGAAAACCCACCTTTACCTCTTTATCTTCATTTTACAGATTCCGCCATACATAATACGTTACTCGAGAGTGGAGAGATACGGCGGTATTATTCCGTCGGAAGGAATGCGTACGAATATGGGAGGGATGAACGCGGAGGTGGAAAATGGCGACGCTATATTTAGACGTAAAATGCATGAATAATTTATGTTCCGTTATTTATCCCCTTGCGATCCGTTTCGAATGATGCGTGGTCCGTCGATGTTGCGTGCGACATGCGTTATCGCCACCGGCTGCTTCTCCTTTATTTTCTCCGATCCGGTGTAGCAAATTCGGGGAGCGGACGTTTGCGAGGTGAAGTCCTCTTTTTCCCTAACGTGATGGAGGGACTTTGGTTGGCAGAGAAGAATTGAATGAGGAGGCGGCGCACGAGCGCGATTCAGTCGCATCTCTCTGCGAGGTGAAATCTAGAATCCCGAAAGAATCAGGAAGTAAAACACGGGCGAAAGACTTGCAGATTTGAAGAAGAGAGGGAATCTATCCGAGGAGAGTTCGTGAAAAAACCACCGAGAGACTTCTGAGCAGCAAAAACTCCCTCGTGATAAAATGTAATTTGGCCCGTGAAGAGTCAGTTTGAAATTTATCTTCGGATGTCCTCATGATATGGATAAATATTTTACGATGGCATTCGTGAATTTGTCGCGTAATTTTTGGAAGGAAATATACGCTCTACGCCGTATGTTGAGTTCTGCAAATACTCTTCGTACTATGCTTAGGGATGTAGTCAAGACAGATCTTCTTGGTATTGGAGTAATAGATGACTCTTTTCATGGATAATACTTTCGTACTATTTATTCAATTGGGGCATGTGCCTGTTGTGTTGAGATATCGATGTAAAGAAGATAGCAAAAACCTTTAATTGACCAAGCCATTCGTTCTTTTATCTATAAAATCAGCGAGTTATCGGATCAGATAAGATCAGTTGAAAATTCACTTTTTATCGTTAAGTTTTCTGAAGTACTCTTAAAAATAGAGTAACTTCATTACCTAGTAGCTTCATTTTATGAATCTATAAGAAAGAAGAGAAGACAGAAAACAATATTTTTGTCTTTTTAAATTTTAAACTATATACATTTACAAGCACATCAATTAGCGCCATTAATTTTATAATTGCCTCACAGACTAAGATAAATCATGATATCCCGCAAACACAAAACTTTTTCCAACAGCTTTTTGCTAGTTTCAAAAGAATCTTCTATATAATTTGTCTGTTTTTCTTTAATTTATTACTATACATTATCCAACAAATTATCCTTGGAAGTATTTTGTTACGTGAATAATTTAGAATTAATTTAATGTCTTATATGCCCGAATCATTAATATTTAAGACCAATAAAAATTCTTAAAATCACCATTACAATCTTATTAAATAATAGCTTCATGTATATTAAATACGTATCCTTAAAATAGCAATATTTATAGAACATTTTACAACTTCGATGAGCAGATATTTGCATAAAAATCGAGAATTACAGCTTTCAATTATTCAATTTATTTCCAAAGAAAATTTCTCGGCGTGATGAATTAAGTTAGTTTGACTAGAGCATTAATAAACCTCAGGTAATCAAAGAAAGTAATGAGGTAAACGAGAATTCAGGTTAAAGATATGCAGTCTATAAAATGTAACTAACAGTTCAAAGAAAATCAAGATAATGCGCTTTATCACGGCGATTATTTTCTGAGTTAAATGCTATGCGCTAAATCAAAAATTATTCTGTGAGCGTAAGCTTGAATTCTTTTCCCCTGCATAGACCTCAAGCTAATTTCAACTACTAGTACCCTTAACGAAATTTTCGAAAAAGAGACCGTATAAAGAGATTCGCGAGGCTTTTCATGACTCTATATGCAGTTTCGTTGGGGGAAATGGCTTTATTCTAGAGTTAGTTAGGGCGGAAGAAAATATCGGGAAAACGTAGAATAGGTCTCCAAATGGGATTTTCTAGGTATCACAGTATACGCGGAACAAAAAATAATCATCGTCCTCATTATTCAGGCTTTCGGAAATTCCAGGTAAAATACCTAGATCCTGGAATTTAAATAGCTACGTTGAACGTCCGATAGGATCTTTCAATTAACGAGTCAATTTATGATATTCCATTTCCGCCATCGGTAATCGATACATTCGACGGGATTTTTGAAAGGAAATCGTGAAAAGAAAAACTTTACTCCGCTTCCGGGTAATTGAAAGGCTAATCGGAACTCTTTTTCTTTGCCTATCTAGAATCCATACAGTATAAGAAAGACTCTTTGCTTTTAGAAAATTCTTTTTCTTTTCCTACTTTTCTGATTCCCAAATCACCTAAATTAAAACTACCCAAATCCTTTATCCGTAATACTACTTCCTTTTTAGATTATGCATTAGCATTAGGAATACAATTAACGATCGTAATATGCGAGTTCTTCTATTTGGCAAACAACATTCTGCCGTTTAAGTTCCAAGAAAAGTCAGATATTTTGTTTATCCCATATGTATCCTAAGCCATCTTCAAATTAAGTTAAGATGTATAATTATTCCACTTCAAGTATTATAAAATGGACTATACTCCAAAAAAGAAGTAATTCAGTTTTTCTTTTACTCAAATTTCAGCCAATTCCCAACATCTGTTAACCTCGTATATCAGATGCCCTCATACATTCATTTGCATACCTCCGAACCATTATATGAAGTGAAAGCTGAATATTTATAGCAAAGATAGAAATATTTTTAAATTAAACAAATTAGGCTTGAGAATCGCCAACGGCTATCTCAGAGCATTTTGCGTTGCAATAAATTGAGAGAACAGAGCTGAGACTGCCAGAAACATTTTCTCAAAATGTTGCAGTGCAAATAAAATATGCAGAAACACTGAGTTAAAATGTTCGAGTTAATCTATCTATTACTTATTCATTCAATATCAAGTTTTTACTCTCACCTTATATTGCTCCAACTGAATAATCAAAATAATAATCGCAGTGACTGAGAAGAATATACTGAATGAGAAGAATTCCAATTATGTTAATCCTAATTAATTTAAAACTTTGATTAATACGTCCTAATTAAATACCTAGTGTAATTCTAAAATTTCTTCTCTTTCTTCTTCCTTTCGTTCTTTAAAATAAATGTAAAGTAATATCCGCATGTGAGTTATTCGAACTTATATTCTCAAAGAAGTCAACTATAGTTGATGAATTGTACTGAGATTCCGTGAGAAATTTGTCTGTCTCTGTGAAAAATTATTTGTAGTTAAGCTAACTATTCGTTTCTCGTTTTTAGCCCTTCTGTTCGGTCTATAATATCAACAAATACATTTTCTCCGTAAGATACTTCGTCAAAACTTGCGTTCTTTAATTCATTGCCAAGATACAGAGAAAAAAATTTTCAACTGCAGATAAACCGAGGGAGCTGAGCTACATAGTAAAATTGAAATGTAACAAATAATCAAACATTTTCGTGGTAAATTTAAATCACAAGGATTGCTAAACCTTACAATAATTCTGTTAATGTTGCTATGAAACATTTAGCTTCCAAATGTAAAGCTTTTTTACCACTAAAATTTATCAACACTCCATGCTTTATAGTTAATTTGCGCACAGGAACAAGGGATACTTTGACTCTGGTTAAGATATAATTTCAGTCAAGAAAAGGTCCATCAATTATTACCAATAAAGTCTGTATTTAAGTAGTGAGAAGATCTTTCGAACGAGATCGAGTGAAAAAAATTGTCTCCTTTTGTCCCGTTCTACAGATGGGAAATATGCCGTTTTCAGATGGAGTTTGTTCAGCCTACTCATAATAAGTTTATAAAAACTGCAAGGGATACCACGAGTATTATGTATGTACTTCGAATGTGTTTCAATCTCAACTCCTCCGGGAGTATTATCGAGGAAAAATATTCGTAAAAGTTGCAAAAGATTAAGCAGACTACCAAAGACCAGAAAAGCTTTGGATTTCATGTTTTGGAAGAGCTGTAAATTAATTACACTCCATAATACACTGTCAGAGCAATTTATCCAAGCCATGAATTTCAAATGATAATACTTTTGTATTTCAAACAATGCATTCCGTTTTGACGGATAAATTGGAAACATTTCTTCCGAGGGATTAATGGAGGCGTAAAGCTGCCTAAAGTGGCCAAAAATTCCATTCTCCAACAGCCAACCGATGTTTCTTGGCACCTCGTCCTTCGAGTCAACTCCGGGTAAAAAATATCAGCCCATTACGCGTAATCGTGCATCATTTTCTATCATCGTTTCGCCCTTTGATAAAACTTCACGAGGACGTCAAAGTTGGCGAGGACACCCGATTGAATAGAATTCCACCTCCAAATGTAGTCAACGTCTCCGGAAAAATAGGCAGCCATCAGAAAACAAGACGGAACCGAATGTAAACGCCATCGCTCTCTCCTTTGAAAGCAAAACAACATTTTCGCCGTTCATTTTTTTCTCCTCCCCGAATGTTTCCCTTTCCGCACGGCGATTCGCGCTTGTCACAGAAGCCGGAACGGATGAATCATTTCCCCCCATTAAAACGTATAAATAATTTCTAGAAACTTATTTCCTCTCCCCGGACGTAATATGACGTATCGGGACGATAGAGATAGGTTACCTTACGTTTCGGATCGCCATTGGCTGCACCGGTGACCATGAAGTTGAGGGGATTGATGGCCTTTGCTTTCGGGCCTTATTCCCCAAGAAAAAACCATTACTCAGTTCAGCAACGGGTTGGTTTATTGTTCGGAATAACGGCGGAAATTGAAGGCCTCCTCTTCCACTGAGGATTTCTCTCCATGAGCCTTAGGAACGAAACCTTTTCGACCCTTTCGGCTGAGGGAGAATGGCCGCCCCTTACGTCTCTCGATGAATTATGACGTCATTCCTAAATAACACCACCCCTCTGACGAAATTGGAACGACCTTTCTTTTACTCTTCCGAGTATATATATGTACTCATACGCCTTGCTAAAATGCGTTAAAAAGGCATTCACGAGAGTGAGCGAGCGGTATATCATCGCTCCATAAAAAGAGCGCGCTCGAAAATATGCGATGAATATATTCCAAAAATACGATCTCTTGTTTGAATTATAAAATAAGCTGAATTGGTTGCCGTTGGAAACGCCGCTGGGTTTTAGAATAATATATTACGCACGGAAGAGGAAGGTTAATTCAGGATAGTGCAAACTGCGACTCTTAGGCCATATTACCCGGAACAGCGTACCTTTCCAGGTCAATGAGATCCACGGAATACTAAAAATAAATGAAACGACTCACGTAGTACATACATAGCCAAATATGCTATGGAAATTTCTCTGTGTAGCGTAGATTAAAATTTAAAAGGGCAGTCTATTCATATATATATCAAATGAATTCCTCCTTGGGGATAACTTGATCTAGAAGGCTCATTGTGGAGAGGAGATTCAGTATGTAAACTGTACCGCAAAGGACTGTTCTATCCAAAACCTCACTAATAAAGCAACCGAAAATGAAATTAAAAATGAATTTGACACTCTTGTCCACTGCTCTTTGATATTCATAAATAAATAGATATAGATAAAGAGAAGTTTGAGATAAGTTTGGAAACCAATTCTGTGACATTACATCAGATGACTTCCTTGTATATTTTTTTAAGTAGAAATAAAGGGTCAGGTAGAACGCTTTTCTATTGAAAAATTTGCAAAGTTTGCAAAAATTTCTTTCCATCAGTTTACCTTCGATAACAGCTAACCCATTTCCTATGAATGAAAATTCCGTGATGGAATCCAGACAATGACTTCAATTCTATTGCTCTCCAAATCGTTTTCAAGGAAAAGTTTTGACACGATCTATATTTTACGATACAGAGCATACTTAATAAGTTTTTTTGCAGTTTTTGTTAGCTTTTGAGAGCATAAAATATGCATGAACGAACTTTTAAAAATTGCAAATACACGGCGTAGGATGGCATAAATATCATACGGGATATGAAGCTAGATTTTTCAAAATAATGAACAGAGGATCCTTGCAGCTGAAAAAAGTTACGATAGGTACTGACTTTTTAAACTTTAATTTTTCGTTTAGGAAAGAATATTCTAGAGTGCCCGCCTTTGATCTTTTTTCCACAACACAGTTATACAACACAGTTAAACACTACATATTTTTGTTTTACATTGTAGTTTCATGTATGAAAGACCTCCAGAATTATATAATATTACCAGTGTGAGGTGAGGAACAAAAGGTTACTAATAAAAATGCATGGAATTTTTACCATCATGGCTAAAAATCGACAGTCACGAGTATGCATAGATAATTTTCCCTGATACAGAATTCTATCTTCATCGTTATTCCCATCGTATCACCGACCTACACTAGCCTTGTACCATTCTTCTTCGCCAGATTTTTTCCCTCGAAGGGAGAAACGTTTGATCATGCAAGACCCAACCCAAGGAAATACTCGAATGCGTGCATTAGCAATAAATTAAATGATCCAATGAATGAATTACGTATTCTTACGGCAAAACTTTACTTCATCCTGGATTTTATCCAGTGGCCAAGGAAATATCATGATCCGAACTCGAAAGAAGGATAAACAGCTACACATGGCGAATGTGGAAACAGAATCACTGAATTAGAACGGATATGGACAAAGGAAAAACTATTCACAATCCCCATAAGAATGTAAATCGGAAGTAAACATTGACGAGAAAAAGGTTAGAGGAAGGAGACACGATGATTTGCGCTTAGAAAAAAGACCCTTGACTTTAAAAGAAAGAATCACTCAAAGTGTTTTACATTACTCAGGACACAGTTTCCGAGCAACTACTGGAATAAATTTTTCAAATGGTGATTTGCATTATTCACACCAGTAAAATAACTTAATTAGTATGGATAAAGTGCCGAGTGAAAATCAAAAATTCAAAGATCGAGATGATTTCATAGAAGCCAAGGTTAGAGGAAAGTACTTTTCATAAAGTAGAAAGTGCATGATACTCTTTTCTCAAATGTTATTTTAGAGCTGATTTCAGAGAATTTTTATGTATTTATTAATTCAACATGAAAAGCTTATTTAAAACTATCTTCGCAGATAAAAGTTCAGTTTCTTTGAGTAGTATTGTACCTATCGAAAACTGGGCAATGAAGGAAAATTTCCCAAAAGTATTTCTTTTAAAAATAGTGCCACATTTTGTATGACCTCTAAAAACTAATGGTGAACGAAGCGGAAAATAGAAAATATTTCATTTTGTTGTGAGTAATTAATATGATAAATACAGGAAAAATTTAAAGGTAAGGTAAATAAACAAAATCGGGATGACGAAATATATTAATCGAAAGAGATACCAAAAAGCGCGATTATTTATTTTGAAAATTATATTAAAATTTTAAAAAATCTTTAATTTTATCCTTATCCATCATCTTACTTTCTGGCAAAAGCATGCAGCAATCCAAGTATGATAAGAATGACTATTCTTACAAGGCTACAATTAATACGTAAAAATTCAATACTGAATACCAACATCGATTTTTACGTAACTATCAAAAAATACGTTCAACTGTGTTTCGCCTGTGGCTTTATCATTTTCTTGGATGCATTTCTTTCGCGAGTTTAGTCGATTCTGTTGGTAAAAATTACAGCAAAAGCAACTTATACTCAACGTGCCCCAGCCAAAGATTCGTGACTTAAGAAGTTTAATTTGAGAGAGGTTTCGAGATGACTCTCAGACAGTTTCTACGCAAAGTGATTTATGGCTGTGCCGTTTAAAAGTACGTCCAAGAGAAAAAGTACTCGTTAGAGTTACATTTTAAACCCATCCAGTCAATGACTGATGACGTAGAGAAATGCATCTAAATGAAAATCCGAACTGTCGTAGACGGTTCAAAGGTAATATATCTTTAAAATTCTCAATTTTCTCAATATCAGGGCTGTTTTTATCTCTAAACCATGTGAAATTCATTTTATTATGGGATGAAATGCATTTTTGTTTGCTTCGTCCTTAATCGGCTCGAAATTTCGATGGAAAATGTTCATTTTATACAGAATGATTTCAGTGCTTTTTGTCTTCATGTTGGCGGAAATTGAAAAACTAATATGGCAGTTGAAACTTCTATGGTCTCAAAGTTTACAACTCTCGAGCATGCATGCCAATGGGATATTCTCCTTGCGTAGCTTTTTATCTCAGTAGTAAGTAAGCGGATAACACGGACATCACAATGAATAATAAACGAAATACAATGAGGATATTAAAAAATATTACCGGAAGAGATCAGCGACCGATAAAAATTGCAGTCTAACGTCCGTTAGCTACCAGGATTATCCACAGCTTGCAAAGGTAAAGAAAGAGCAACAAAATATTTAAAAATAAATCTGATTTGCATTGAGAACTGGTTTCAAATCCAAAGATGGTGGTACATACTTATGGACCAGATCTTACGATAATTTTTTTCCCTTGGAGTAATTCATATTTACGATGATTTTCACTCTGAAACTAAAATTGATGATAATCATAAAGTTTAAGATGAGTAAATAGAGAAGTTACCTTTCATTTTCAGCTTGAAAAGTTCTTCCTGAATAATACGAACACCTTCCTTCTCTTAACTTTAAACTTCGGACACGATCCGGGACAATAACGTACTAATAGTTTTTCCATGTTTTGATATGAGTAGGGTCACTTAGCTAACGGCAGAAAAACTTTGGTGATTGTCTAAGGACGCTGATATCAAATTTACGCCAGATCAAACATAGGGATTGGATTATACACCCCAAAAATTACATTTCAAAATGTAGAACTCTCGATTATACAAATGTGTTAGTTGTTACTTGTTTTTAATTAAATATATAATACCTATATCAGCAAGGTAACAATAAAATCGTTTAATGTTATTGCATTGAATTTTGTTCAAATTGAATGTTTCTGCGGCATGTAATTCGAAATAGCAAATGAAATCAATATTGTTAAAAAAACCTAAGTAGAAAAAATGTCTCCAATTGGCAGCCATTAAACGAATTAATGCAATAGCAATAATTAAGTGTCTTGTGATCATAAATGAAAAGAAATAGAACATGAAAATGCAAAATACAAAAGCGTACTGAAACTAAGGTGAAGAAGCCATAAACAACCTATTAATTCGTCTTTTGGAGAGAAAATCATGAATAAACTCCGTGAAATTAAACGATTTTTAAGAAGTTTCTCCAAAAAGAATCAAACGAAACAAGCTAAATATGGAGGGACTAGGCAATGCCAGCAACTCAATCACATCAAGTACGATTGTTCAGTGATTAAACACGCAAATAAAAGACCTCAATCCTATCAGATTAAAAGTTAGCCAGCGTTATGCTTCCGTTACAAATATAGCACATTTATGTATTATCCGCGACGTAAATGAAACAAAAATTCATTAATAGGATGGATCACGTGAGATAGTGTAGCTCATAACTGATAAAGAGCCAATTCGAAGCAAACAGATATGGAAACGTAAAGCAGGATACAGAGCTTTGTGATCTGACGTAAAAAGGCACGTATTCGGAACAAAATCAATCGTTGAGGCGGAAAATGAAGTCCATTAGCCGAAATGAACGAATATCGCGTATAAGCGTATCGCGGACGGTATTTTCTCGGACAAGGATCTCTGGAAACGGTGCCAAAACTGGGATTCACTCGCGCATGCAATCCCAGGCATTAGCCCACTCCTGCAAAATGCGCTGGGTTGGATCACAGGGCTTAACAGCACACTCCCGAGAGCTGTAATTGTGTATTCCCTCTCTCTCCTTTCGACTAACACGCGGTGCAGACGGTTGGAGAGATTTGGGGGCCAAAGGATGCAGAATAATGTCTTTCGATCATGCACGATCGAGAAATAGAAACTTTTTGGTGACCGTAGAATTACAATTTGTGTCAATCCCATCTGGTCTCTCAGCATTTTGACCCGATGCACATCGATTCGAACACATATTCTGTAGTATTTTGCGAAGTTATTACACAGGGTACAGTTTCCTCGAGAAAATTGTCCTGATATATTTTTTCCACTATCGTTCCTCGAACCGTTCCCTGTTCAAAACGAGTTCCATATTCATTCTATCGCGTATGTTTTATATTACTTATTTGTCACGATAGGATATACGTATCAAAGCATTCCTCAATAGCAGTATAGCAACATTCCTCAATATTTAAGAAACTAAAAGTACATACTTTAAAAATTCTCAACCTTACGTGGAGCACATAGCGAACTTTTTCCACCAAATTATTGCTGAGAACAAGCAGAATGTATAATTAAACAATTTTGCGATATTTGCAATATTATGGACGAGATCCAGCAGCTCGTTCAAAGAAATAATTTTAATGATAATCTTGGTTGATTGATATTTTTGGATTTAATATTTTGCGGAAAACATAACTTATGTTGGCGGGGTGCTCATGTCCGATGGAAAATCAGTTTATAAACACAGTGTTAAAGTATTTTTATGGATTTCGTTTTAGGTTCAAATAGAAGTAAGGGAAGTTTTAGCAAAAGTATTTGAAATGAATTGAAAAAAGAAAGTTCATTGTAAATCGAATCGATTTTCAAAGGGTAAGACAATCAATCATAATTTTTATTCTATACTAATTCTGGCGGAAGTAATTATTTTTTTAAATATCATAAATTGAGAACAAGTTTATTTAAGAAATTCGTATTCAGACCATAGGTAAAGCTGAAACCTTTAATGTCATCATTTAGCAGTATGCGCATGTTTAGCAGAGTAACACAATAACTGACTAACCCAAAATGCTTCTGTAACGAACCCTCCTTGAGCGTACGTCCGTTGCAGAAGGACACGGTAGTGCTGTAATGTTTTCGGGCGGATGTCTGGTCTCCCGCGCGGCAATATCCGGGCATTAATGAACGGACTAGCATACAAACGCGCCTTTGCTAAGTAAATTTCGACGTCGCAAATGGAAATACGATTCGCAGACCCTATAATATTATGCTCAAGGGCGATGCAAGTAGGTCGCCGATGGTGATGGTTAGGAAGTAGTAGTACTACAACTAGAATGTAGATTTTATAAGCCAAATCTGCATGGACGAGCTTTAATAGTTCTACTGGTTCTGATCATGGCGTTGCTAGGTTGAAATTTATTATTTGTATTCTGTGGAAACTTTCAAGTTCCATTTAGAATTTTCGTTTCCATGACCCCATCGCTTCCCTTGGAATATTTTTAACTTCTGAATTCCTCTGCTCTTACTTTAAGTAAAAATAGCTACATACATAAGGACAATAGTTAAACTGCATTAGAATACTCGATTCACCATGCTCAATTTCCAATGGTAGCAAAATTATATTCATTCAATGGTTGCCAAAGCAATATTAAGCACTGTATTTTTCATTTAGAGAGTAGGCAATTTTTATGAAGGATGAATTAAGTCTTTCATCTAACGATCTAGAACTCGATCCAAGAGCAGAAGACCATCAAAGTGATAAAAAAAGGAAAGAAGATGTTATCGCTTCTCTAGCATCCAGTTTAAGAGGTCGTCGCCACTTATCTCTGATTAGCTATGAAGACTATTCTTAGATATGTATAGGATGGACAAGGACCTTGTAAATCTATAGAAAACTTTGAAACAAAGAATAAAGCAATCTCACAGTCATATAGTTATACAAAACTTCTCACAGAATCCTTTGATTTAAAAACTGTCTCATATTTTACTACTAGGATGATTCATCATCTTTCTACCTCTCTTGTAACCATTCCGCGAGATGAATGATAAATCTGAAACTTTATAAAAGCAATAAAAATATATATCCGTCGATCTATTCATCATCGCCTTTGTATAACTTTCAGAACTTCTCCAATTCGTAATTTCTTAAATGCTTTCTCTCCGTTTCCGGAAGATTAACTTAGAAATTTGAGAAGGTGCCCATAGATGTTTTCTAGCATCGAAGAATTATTTTCCGTCAATAAATATAGAATATATACTTTATGTGAAAAGGGGAAATTCAAGAGTTCGTGCTCTCAAGGATGTGAATCGATCTGACACCCAAATGTTAGTTTTATGTAAATCCCTATTATGCTATCATACTCTATGATTGATAAAGAAAAGCCTCCAATTATGACAACTATAAAATCGAGTAGAAATCGTAATGCAGTTAACTGAGCATATACTTGCTCTTTTCATTCCTTATCGACTCTCCCTTGTGATTATTAATACGAAATAAAGTATAGGACACAAAACATCATAAATGATCATTTACAATTTCTTCCGGAAATTAAAAAAATACATATTTCTTATAGAAAGAAAGTAATTTCATTGATGTAATTTGAGGAAAAATCTATTAATATTTCCTTTTCGTATATCATTTTATTGTGAAGTTTTCAGCTCCCCTCTTTACACGATCACCTCGTCATTAGCAATGTTTGCACCTCCTTTGGGAGTTTTCCCGGTGCAGCCGACCCGTATGCCCCGCCCCAGCTACGAAACAACTCCTATAAAACATAAAAAAAAGGTTCCCAATCAACAAAACGAACAAAAATTTTGCCTCCACTAATAAGCAAATTTTATATGCATTCTCAATGAAGATTCTTAAAAACCACACGTTTTCGCTCGGGCTCCATAGACAAGGTCTCGTACTTAATTACCTCTTCGTAATGAGAATAAAACCACCCGATCGCGGTTACCTCACCAACATGAATTACCCACCAAAATCCAAACTCTCAGTTGTTTGCAACTTGCGAACTAAAAAGGATAAAACGAACAAAACAGAAAAGCTAAAGATAGTTGGCGAAGGGATCACGGAAAGCTTCGAGGTCATTCCTACTTTGCAGTAAGAGGTAGTGAAGAGTCAAGAGCATGGAAAGATTGCTAAAATTTGGAGCTTGGATTTCGTCGATAGCGGAGGAAAATACAGACTAGGATTGAAGACTTTTCATAAGCATCAATATGATCTAGATTAACAGAGGGCTAGTTGAGATCAGAAATAAATAGTATCAGCTGTTGCGGATACTCTTCCCTCGCAATATTTTTTGAAATAGCGTATATGTAAAATAAATTATACTTACATTAGAAAACGGTAGGTTTTGAAAATTTCCGGAATTTTTTTTAGGGATTCTTTAACTTTACTAATTAATATTATATTAATTAATTTTCATCAATCAGAATAATTAAAATCTTCTGCAATGTTTAGATTTTTAGAATAGACACGGAAGGAATAAAAATACAATAAGATTAAAAATAATTATAAAATAAAAACGGTGATAAAAATAACAATAAAATTAAGAACAGAGAGAATAGAGAGAAAAATAAAGTGGAAATGGCATTGGAAGACGGATGAAATGGACATATATTCTATAATTTAACTCTTAGAAGTTTCCAAGTTGTTGTAAAGAAATGCGACATTATAAGAGAGAGCCAGAGTTCCATCCTTCCAAGGAGTTACAGCTGTCAGGAGCGTTATCCGCGAACGTAACATTTATCACGGGATTAGTTCAAGCCATAAAAAAGAACTGAAAATTCGTCGTTCTCCTTGAATGGGGCTTTTACTAAATCGTCTGGATGTATAAGAAATGGCTATCTTTATAAACAGAAGCCAATGTGGATAGTTTAGGGACCGTCTTGTTTTCGTCGGCGCTTCAGAAGAATGAGAAGCCCTACGACGAAGGAAAGATTCTCGTTGTAAAAATAAAAAATGGGAACGGCGTGACAAAACATTGAGTGGCTCTGCTTGCAAAGAAGCGATAGGAATCCCTCCAAACTTCCGCAGATGCGCGTGACACGACTCTATCGACCCGGATGGCTTAAAGAAAGTCCAATGCGAGGTTCGTTTTAAAGGATATAAATCCACCGAACTTAGAAGGCTTCGCTCCTTAAAATTGACAATGGAACAATGAACCTGGAAGATGAATAGGAGTGTCCTGAAGAGCTCTTCCGATGTCCGAAAAGTTTTGATTTCCAGTCATCTGAAAGTTCTCGAAGTGGACACTGATTTGAGGGCAATTTTCCGAGATAATTGGAACCCAAGATAGATGGATAATGCAACTGAAATTGGTGTCGGAAGGTAATTTTATAAATGTATTTGACGATAGGTAAACTCAAATATAAGCTTTAAGTACTAGGTAGTGTCAATTGCGCAGAATAGTTCCTAATAGTGATTTGATGATTGGTGGTGACATTTTAAGGAAATCTTACTTATTTTTGGGTGGGTTTATATAAAAAATCCCAAAGAATATAAATAGAGCTTATATTTTACGCGTTACAAAATTTATAACAAACATTTTCCAGAAATTGAATTAGAATTATTGTGGATCAGATTAATAAGCTATAGATAAATTAGCCATTAAATTCAAAATTTTTCGTTTTCAATACTGAATTAATATATAATTGATCATTGGTCAATTAATAATATTTAAAATAACGTGAATCAAGGTAAAATTAATTGTTCTAAGACATTGTACTGGAAGAATCCATTCTTATTATATGCTATCTTAATTCATATTATCATCAATAAAATAATTATTAGCCAAATTAAATCAATAGAATATATATCTAAGGGTTAATATATAATTTAAACCCTTTCCAATAGTAATTACTTCCTAGCGGCGTCGGGGCATCTTATATGATAATCATCGTTGGGTGTGTATTTATTTATCCGATGCTAGTAACTCCCGTGAGAAATACATAGGAGAAATATTGGAACATTGATTTCACTCACTTCCCGACGAAATAGAAATTTGAAATCTAAAGATTTATTAGAAAATCACTGACCTAACAAATATCGATATTTTTCTACTAAAAGCATGCTCTCATGCTCTCATAAGAAATGCACATGTAAAGTTCATTTGATCGATTGCAAACATTTTTTCTTTTGAAGAATGAAATTAGAATCGACATAAGTACGATATCGAGATAAGTGCCAAAAGAAAGGAAACATACGTAAATGTACGTAATTAAAATAAACAATCGCGAAATAAATTAAAGAATCGCTTCATTAAAACAAGCAAGCTATGGAAACTTCTTGCATTCTTCTTATAAAGCTTCTTAGCAACCTGGCACTTAATTTACCGGAAAATTTTTCACTAAACAGAATTCGAACCACAGAGGATGAACTTTTGGATTAATCTTTAGAAATTTCAGAACTTTGAACCAGCACTCTAACCACTCGGCCATTTTGATCATTTGATTTTTTTTCATTTGATTTGATTCTAAAACGTAAATTAAATCCCGTAATTTTTGACGGGGAATTCACTAGTAGGTTTAAAATCGTTAGAAGGAAGGAGAAATAACTTAAGTCAAACTTACTCAGGAAATTTATAGGTAGATTGTTCTTGGTACACAGAGTGAGTATTATGATTCAACCCTATGCGTAAAACGATCAGATAACGCGAGAAAAATCATCGAAATTGATGGACTGTTTGCTAAATATATTTATTTTCTCCGCGAAGGAAGCGCGACAGCGAGAGACTATGAAAATAGGTTGAACATCGAATGTACTTGTATCCCTGTAATTTATTGGTCATCCCTCCAATGGTTCCAAACCAATATTAAAGATTCTTGACTACACTCAATTTCACAGGGGCGAATCCCAACGAACAAATCGCAGGTATACTATTCCAAGAAGATCCAATCTGTTTACAAACAATAGGTAATCTCCACAAGATGCTACCAGTGGCACGTGGAGTGTTAGAGGCAAAACTCATCTCCGGAGAGCAATTAAAAAAACGTCCGTGCCATCGGAAACCGACCCTTCTTTTAACAACCAGCCCATCGGACAAGGAGAATCGGCGAAACTTTATCAATCAAAACTTGGAGAGTTGTAAATTTGAGTCTTCCGCTCGGTCAGATATCCACTCGACGTGAGATCATTCCCTAAGAATATCTGGTGATTCGGCACCCGTTGGCGGACTCTTGGATGTATTGTCTCGCCGATAGGAAAGCCGGAGACAAAAAGCAGCCGTCAAGAACAATGGAAGGTGCGAATTCCGTCTCAAAACGAATCCCTCCCCTCCAGGGCAAATTCCTGCCGCTCTTCGCCCGCGAATGAAAGGCCTGTTTCCGCTTTGTAACGACTGAAATTTTCGATAATGCAAGTATGAGCGGGGAGTTTTCTAGTCCTAGCTGGAAACGCAAGCCTTCCAAGTGAGGGATAAGAGATCCTCCGCTTAGCTCTTCCGCGCGCGTGAAACTTCGTGAGCAATTACTTTGGAGGGTATCTCCGGAGGCGATAAGCTGGCAAAAGGAAGAAAGGTACTTTGTGGAAATAAATTAAGTTGGAGGATGGTTTCGAAAGTGGGACAAGATGCCGTATGAACCGAGAAATGAGTGAAAGATGCCGAAAAGTGTGTTCAATTAGAACGATGGATTCTTCGCAATCCGTAAAAATATCTTGCGAGAGCTCGGCTTTCATATTCCTCGGAGAACTTGTCGTCTCATTTTCAGAAGTAAACACTGTATTAGGATGTTGACATTGCACCGAATTCCCTGAGATTTGAAGCCAACTCCATAAGAGTAGCTTTTCTTTAGTCGTTAAAAATTAATTAACTCCGATATATGTACCTGTATTGTAACGGTTTTTAACTCTGAAGAGCACTCAGGTACTGAATATTATATACAAACAGTTTTCATTAAGGTTTAAGAAAAGGAAAGAAGTAGATTTCATCGCTTGATAATGCTTAAAGAAAAGGTACCTAATAATTTCTCCCAGTATAGAAACAATAAATAAATAAAGAGTATGAAAGATTCTAAGTTTTCTGAAATGTCATAATCGATAATCTTCATCTCCAAACAAGATTTATCTTTTTGTTAGCTTAGGTTTTTTCGGTTTTCTAAACAAGACAATAATCATTGAAAACTCATCTTCCATTTTTTTGGAGATCCTTCCATTTGCATCGTATATATACTACTCGTATACTGAATGCATACTAAAATTTTTGATAAATGTTCTGCTGATGCCCTTAACAGAAAACTAAAATTCATTTTAATAAGATCGGTTATTTTAAGTACTTCATATTTTGTGGTAATTTTTCTCTGTAAGACCACAGGTTTTTCTTAAAATTTTTCAGGAAATTATTATCATATTTAACGAAGTTCTCTGTTATATTTCTAAGTTAGGATTACTGCATTACACTTGATTCATATGATGATTCTCTGTAAAATCAGGAATTAAGGGTACTTCTGCAGAAATTAATAGCATAATCCTATCACCTGAACCAGTTCTTAAAAAGGTGCAAATGTAAAGAAACTTTCATATTACCCTTAAACAAGTTAAGCTATAAATGGTTTCATGAGCATTTTCTCAACGCGTGGATCATTTTAGAAGTCCAGGAAATAACCCTTACAGGATAAAAGTGACTCCGAAGATGTAACGAACTGGAAGTGAAATATCCCCCTCGTATATTTGGTGAGGATCTTCTAAGAGTAGTTCAAATAGGACTACGAGAAGTCCCGCAGTGCAGATGGGAGTACTTTCTGGTAATTTGAGGGGATGAAAGGTATTTCCGTTCCACATTTTCTTGCGACATAGTTGAGCTTCTCCGAGAGATTTATAATGAAGCAGTTCACAACTTCTTTCGCCAATGGCTAATGCATAAGGAGTCAAAAGGATTTGAGAAGAAACTCCAACCGAGGAAATTTTTAATTAAAAATTTTGTTCTTTTTTTTCTTTTTGGCGAAGTTTTTATAAAATGCTCCAAAGACACTCATTTCTATGAGTTTAACTGTTTTTCAGGAGGATACTAAGATCTAAGTCATAGCGCAAATAAATGAAGAGGAGGCATACAAGCATAGTCTAGATTTAAACAAATGTTAATGAGAATATGCGTGACTGAATATGCTGAACCATTGTGAAATGGTTTGTGTCATGACCTTATGTTCCGACAGACATTGATGTAAAAGTAAAATGTATAATTGCCTGTGATAAAGTCAGACGTGACCGAGATTCGAACACGGTTTATCACTTCAGTTTATCCTAAAAGGTGCGAATGCCGTAACGTAGAAAGCTATCTTATATACTTTTTTCTAGAAGAAGAATCGCTTATTTTCCCAAAACTCATAAATTTAACTTTAAATTTTAAGTTCAGCTCCATTTAGGGGTTAAAACTCTACAAATTTGGGAAAAATGCTTCAAACAACGGTAAATCAAAAGAGTGAATGATACGAAACTGGATGAAATACTCCCTTTTACTGGGTTTGGAATTATCAGCCATTTATTTTTATTATCAACGTCACATATTTCACGTTGTTTAAATTAGCCTGTAAAATTTAGAATTTTTTAAAAACATATGTATTCCAAATTAATTCTGTTTTCTTTAAAAAACAAATTTAATTTGTTTTGAGCCGCATTTTACGACCGAAGTGCCTTCTTGAGCTATTTTGGTAGTGCGGGAAAGATTTCATTCGGACTTCCTAATTATTATCACTATGAACAATTTATAACTAGGCCCAAGTCAGGTAGGAACATTTTCACTCTGCACCATATTATAAGAGATCAAAATCCAAGATGCCACAATAATGCATATTAAAATCCATGGTACATATAAAATAATAAAACTTTTAACTCAAGCTCTATACATTATCATCTTAGCGGAAGAACTTTTACCAGCATAAGTATAAATTGACTAGTTAGGTCAACGGTTTTACTTCCTTAAACTTATAAAGTGATTTATTATTTGAATAATTTATTTAAACGACTTTTCAACTTAAACCTACATGCATGTATTTCCAGGTGATTTTGTCAGCTAATATTCTATCTAAATTACAAGTCTTGCTGGTATTTTAGATTATAGTATTCTTCTTTGACTTTGCCAACAATATCATTGAGAGCTTTTTTTCCTACAAAATATAAAAATGACTCAATCCTCCAGGTTTTAATGGAAGGACGAATGCTAAGAGGATCTGACAGTATGTACAATAGAATATGTATTTTTAGATATTCGACCGAGTTTATTTTTACCAATGGAGGGTATTGAGTTCTTTCTTTTCATTCGTCCATACTCAAACGCATGACGATCCTCAATGCGATTCATAAAGTTTTAAATCAGGAAAGAGTAGTTTGTGAAAAGTCTAAAAATGATCTCTTTTGAGTTTACAGGAAAAGAAAATCAAATCCTACATAGATAGCATTCACTCGTTAAACGTGCCAAAAAAAACTGTTTGACTTTAATTAGCTCTAGTGCCATAGAAAGGCACTGCAGTATTATCCATTCTATGAATAAAATTTCCCCAAAATATATTTCTCGATTTTTAGATAGACTTTCCGAATGCTATGAATTAATGAAAATTGGAGCCGTTCCGGTTTCACAATCATGATTGGCATCGCCTCTGAAAGATTGCCCCGAAACATTGAGTTCGATGGAAAATTTCATTTTCATTGCAAAACTGTCACATAAGTGCTAACAAGAAATGGAATGTATTTCTATAAACTTTCATTTAGGTAAATGAACTTAAAATGTTGAACGAGATGTTTTAAACGACGTTGCTTGGTCACTATGGTTTCGTATGAAAATGGAGCTATTTTGCTTGTTTATACCTTCATCCTTCTATCCATCATATACATTACTTCGTATTCCCTATAGTCCCTGTGGCAATGATTACCCACTCAACGCCCTCACTCATTAATGCTGTCAAACTTCTATTTTAACCAGTGACGAATCCGTAATGAAGTTCGAACCAATGACCCACGCACCAGCCATCAAAAGCACTCTCCCCCTTCTCTATTATAGCCAGGAATAAGATTCTAAATGCGCACTGTTATTATAGGCCCCACTACAAGCACCTAATCATCCACGCCTGAAATCAAGACGATTGAAACCGAAAAAATAGTACCTCGTCTATACCCTTTTGGGGCAAAAACTCCTCAATCCCGCATCTATAATTATTTCCGCCTGTGCGAACGGAGGGAAAGCAAAGGGGTAGCGAGGACGCCATTAAAGTGACGTGAATAATTGCCCTCGCGACTGTAGTGAGAGGGGACACGGGAAAAAAATCAGAGGCGCATTTGCACGCACATCGGCCGTCATCGTGCAATGTTAATGGCGCCATTTGCGGCTTTTGAGCGGCGGGTGATTCATCTCTGCGCTGGGCGGAGCTGCATCCCCTTCCTAGCATCTACGGATGCCGTCTTCCTCGGGAGGCGTTTTGGGCCGTCCCGGCGCGTGTCCCTGGGACGACGAATGTCCAAAGGAAGGGGAGAGAATGAAAGGGGAAGAAGCGGAGACGAGTACCTATGAGGAAGGTTCACTGCTCTGAGGGCTCCAGGCAGAGAGAATCTAATAGTCACCATGCATACTTGAACAGCTCCCCAGGGGAAGTAAAAGTAAAGGGAATGAGAATTCATTAACCGCGTTTGATTCATCCGTGATTAAGGATTTCTAAATGTATAGCTGCTTAAACTGTATATCACCGATTTCCTTTCGAATTGAATCTCCAAGATAATAAACCATCTTGACTCGAAACTGATCGTCCGTCTGTATAGTCTTAGCCTAAAGAACTGTTTAGATCCTAAAACCCTTAAATATTACCTAAGAAAGCTTTGGAGAGGAAATGAGACCTTCAAAGCAAGATGAGGAGTGCTTTCCTTCGAAATCGACTAAAATATCCAATGCGTTAAATTTAACGAGCAACATATTCTTACGCCTTCTAGATAAGAACCTGGCAAGTTTCTCTTCTTAAATATATAAATAACAACTGCACCACCAATCATTGTGATGGAGAATAACAGAAACAAATAAACGGGACACAAACTGCAATGAAATTTTAACGAAAGAGTTTATAACATGTGTCATATTGAATTTCAACTTTGAAGTGAAATTGAAGATAAATAATATGGTTCGAGCCCTTATGAGATAATTTTAGTAAGGCCTTTCATTGAACTTCATAATTATAAACTCATTAGGCTTCCTTGACTTAATTTCACCAATAAAATACGGACATTGTATGAATAATGTATATGGTAAGGGCAATAACTCTATAGTATAGAATATGAAAGAATATAAAGTAGGAACCAATAAAATGTGAAAATGAAAATTCGATGCGAAATTTTTAAATCCTCAGAGATACATAGTATCACCCCTACAAAAGGCACGGCTATTCCAATTTTACTGAGAGCTTTCTATATAGAATGATTCTAACGCAAGAGATAAAATTGGAGAAGTTCAATACTTAAGTTAATGTTTCTCTTCTTTGATATTGCAGCATAAAGGCTGGCTTGTATATACATTAGTAATGAAACGAGGTGTTTATGAAGAAAAAACATACTATTTACTATAAAAGCGTATGGGGTCACATAATCTATGTATCAAGATCATAATTTGCCTTTTATCTTGGCTTCTTAATCTTGCTCATTAACAAGAAAAAGAAGTTAATAAAAACTTCCTGAATTGATCCTTGTCTATGATACGAGTAATTCTGATGCAATTTACTCATAGATTGGATCAGAGAGCTATATCTTGCAACGCGTCCATAGGAGAGTTCTTAAGCTAAGAAGAAGCTTTGACATCTAATTATAAATAATTTCTAAATGTAAAGTAAAAAATCGTGCAATATTTATGCTAGAGTTAACCACGGGTTGGAATGGATAGCTGACGCCCATGCCAACTTGTCATATAGCCATTTCAACGGTGAATATGACTGATCGCAAAGATAGATTAGTTTGGAATCACTTAATTAGAAAGTAATTTACCAACAACTTGAACTCGGAAGCATTTCGATCTGGAGGATTAATTAATCAATTTCAGTCACTGTCACTATCTCTACTCCTGCTCTAGAGTTAGTTTTCCCTTCGCTTGTTCTTTAGAAGTTCAGAAATTAGACGAGATTCTGCATTGTGCCCGACTAAAAATCAATATGAAGCGGGAGAGCCAGTGAAAATTTTGTCTTTCCGATACTCACGAGTGGGAGCAGAAAGAAACAATATGAATGAAGTGAAGGAAAGCAGATAAACTACTTAAGCAAAGCTGAATCAATGCCGGAAAGTTTGACGTCAGAACAAAGAGCTGTACGTAGACAAACGCGGAGAAATAAATAGTGTAGAAGGGTAAAAGAAATAGGAAAGATGAGTTATAAGAGATAGAGAGAGAAGTGAGAAAAAGAAAGATAGAGAAAGTGAAGGACAATGAAATGTTAAAGGAAGAAAACAACAAAAGGTATGAGAAAATCCGCAAACAGATTTGAAAGAGGAAGAGAGAGTATGGGAAATAATTAAGGGAGAACCGACTGATAATCCTCTTCATTCGGGGGAAATGAAGATTGCAAACTCAATCTTCCATTTAATCCTTCATCAAGAATAAGTTGGTGGATAAGTTAGAAATGATGAGGTAGGATTAGGAAGCAGATTCGAGGAAAGATTGATAGAAAAGATACATGCTAGCGTGGAATTAAAGGGGAGCGGAAGAATTGATGCTGGGGGAAGAGAGAAACGGGAAGGAATGGAGTTTGCTGTTTGTGTTTTGTTTAGAGTCAACCAACAGTTGAATTCGAAAGCGTTTCTACAACTTAATAGATGTACACAAAGTTCCACCCTCTAGGGTAAATCCTTATCCAAGAATCTGAAGCGCTAAAGGCAAGACAACCTGGACTGCTTGAGGGAGGAAGTTGCTCAGTAAACTGACTTGACATACATTTAGATAATTGAATTCTCTTGAAAGACTTTTTTCAGAGTACAGATCTCTAATTTTAAGTAATAATTTCAACGAATCATCCTGTCGTCCTAGGGACTTTTGTGCTGTGCTTGAAAAAATTATACGCAAGTACAGTGTGCCCTTAAATAGATATTGAATTAAATAGAATAAGTATTTTCCACCTTTTTTATACTCTAAAGTACCGCTTAGGCATACCTGAAGATGTATTTTGGATAAGGAATCCAGTATGTTTGTTAAAGTTTCTATGGAGAGGGAATGCTACCCTGATCGCAAAAATATAACTGTGATTGTCCACTCCAAAAAAACAAATTTTTACATCATACCTTTAATAAATTATACTTTATTTAATAATTTATAACAGGTGCATTATCACATGTCAGCCATCGTTGAAAAAGATATTTTCGGAATTTTAGAAAGTGTAGAGCAGTTTTATCGTGTAAACAGGTTAAAATTTCAAAATATTGACTTTGAATTCATTCGCTTGTGAAATGAGGTTTATTATGCATTATGCATTTTATCTGAGCAAGGAATGACACACCAGCTGTAACATAAAAACATTTTTCCCGTAGCAGGTAAAATGGAAAACAATAGGGTATTCTAGCGAGTGAATGATATTTACCCGAGTTGTAATATCATGTAAATTTTAATAACCAGTACAATGGATGAATTCAGGATATAATGCTTGACTTTAATTTACCGAGCCCCCATTGTATTAAAAATGACATTGCATATAAGACGACGTATCACAAAGAGAAAGAATAACGTGAAAGAAACTGAAGGCAATAAACTCAAATTAAAAGTATTCCTTTATTGCAACATGCAATACATATGGTAAAGTTATATTTAGTCAAAGATCCTCACATAGCCATGGGATCCGAGAGCTTTAGTCCGCAATAATCTCAGTATTTTTCCGTTTTAGCTACGAATTTAATGTTAACTCTAAGTTGACTTTACAAACGGATAAAATCTCAACACAAAGAACGTGAGTTATCAAAATAATATTGCTGATTTTAGCAAACTTATCAAAGTGAAGCGCAATGATAATTGAATATAGCAGAGGAGAGGAGAAGGAGTCTGAGAGAGCAAAAAAGGATGAGTTACGCTGCGTTAGAGGAAGTCTTACAGATATATAATAGCATAGGGCCATTAGGAGTAAGAATCTTCCAAAGAAAGAAGAATATGCAGTGAAGAGTCACGCTATAATTAGAGAATGAAAATGTATCACTCTTAACCGTCTCTCAAAATAGAGTAGTAAAAGAATAGAAAAACAGAAAATAATTGCGCTGATTTCCTACTTATGAAGAGAAAAATGAATGAATGAGATAAAATTATTCGCAACAACGAGATAAATGAAGAATACAACCATCAAGGAAGTAGGAGTTTAAGTTTAAGACCTTTTCTGGGAAATATAAAAGAAATCTTTAAAAATTACAGCTGAAAAAGATGCGATTAAAATTATGAGATGCCTTTAATGGACTACTTTGCCTTCGAGCAAAATAAGTACTTAAAAGCATAGAACATAATAACTTGACCTAAAAACATCTTTTCCTGGAATCATCTCTTTTGAGTTGGGAAAATTAAGCCAAAAATAAATGAAAACGTTCCTTCGTAATTTTCGTATATGAAATCTTTGAATTCTATTCGAACTTTGGAAACACTCAAGAGCTAGTATGGTATCTTTCGAAATATTGAGCTATATGAACTCAAAGAATTAAGAATGCTAATATCATTCAATTTCTAATTAAAATCGCATGAAACAGAAAACTATTGTTCATTCACCGCGTATTATAATAAAATACGGCTTATTAATCATATTGTATAAGTATATTATTCTAAGACAATTATTTTTAAAGTTTTTAGATAAAGTTCAGAGCATTGCATCTATCAAGGAAATTATGTACAAATAAACCATCTGTGATATATTTCATTCATTAGCTCTGTATCGCCAACTTACATTTAGAAATTGATAGCTAGTCACTTCTCGCTGTATGGTAGAATAGCTTACCATCTTATTATTACATGTTTATACAATAAATTATTACAAATGGTAATTAATCATCTTCGTTCAAGCGATTTTATTTATTACTTCACGCATTTATGACTTGAATAACTGAATGGTCATTAGGCACTACTCTTCTGTTTCATATTCTATAAGTGGCATAAAATCGTCATGTAAGTGTATGTATCATGTACGACGTACTTTTGTTCTTACGAATATCGAATAATTAATTTGAAAGGTATTCCTTGATGACATTTACAAAGGGTTGGTTTTCTCTTCACAAAATGTAGTAGAAAATTCATTTTGCATTCGAGCCAAGGATGGTGGATTCCAAGAATAGGAATAGAGAAATTAATAATTAAAATAATTAATTAATTCGAAACCTATCATTAAGAAATTGATGATGAAAATAATACTAACCAGCGAAGTTAGAAATATATTCTAGGAATAATATTGAAAATCACGATTTCATTGTAGTCGTATTACAGTCTTTGAATACCAATATACCAACCCCAACATCCATGCTCTCAACAAGACTCGAAAGCATAGTGTCGTTAGGTTAGCACGCCAGCTCAACGCAACGCAAGATGATACGAGGAAACCAATGGAGGGAGTGAGAGGAAGGGATGGAGATAATTTTTCGTGTAAAGATGCACACGAGAGGTAAGAAGAAAGGGTGGTGGAGATGGAAGGTGGGGTGCGGAAGTATTCCGAGAAAAGCTGACAATGGGACACGCCTATGCTTCCGGCCGATCACGGATTCGGACAATGAATAGTATGAAGGGTGTCGCTTTCCAGAGGAATGCATACATGATGGGGGGACGAGGCGTCCTAAAAAACATTTATCCAGCCGTCAAGTGGTTATACGATGGGGACCTCACGAGGAGCCGTGCTTAGAAAAGGGTCTCTTCGCGAAAAGGCTGCCTCTTTATTTTTTCGAACAAAAAGCGTGGAGGAATTGATGGGCGGGTGAATTATGTATCGTATGAGGGCGTGGGACTCCATCCCTAGAAATCATACTTTGGCGAACGAGCTCCATGAGTCGAATTCCGAATCGACGGAAATGAAGCTGTCCTTTTTTTCTCTTTCGACTCGCCAAGGGCGTTTTAAAAACGGACGGCCATGGAAATTAAATGCTTGCTACGTGAGGGAGTTGTAAGGGTCCGCGGTTAACTTCCGCCGATTAACTCGGCGTAATGGTGGAATCAGGACGCAAGTGAGCGGATCGAGAAGATTTAATACGTCGCGTTAACGGAGCGTTTAAGCATTTGCGTTGGATTCCATCGCACGCAAAAACTTCTTTTGCCCTGTTTTTCTGTCTTTTTCGCCGCTGCCGCGGTCTGAAGACGACTAATTTAAACGAATGCGATGTTTCGATAATAAGATTTTCTCCGGATTAAATGCCGAGTTTAATGTAGCTTAAAGTTTCGTTCTTGCTCTGTGGATACAAAAACGGAATGAATACCGACGCCAGCCGGTCATTATGCTAAGAAAATTGATGCTTAAGGATAAAATGAACTTTTATGATATTATCTAATTTTTAACGAACGAAATAAAATATCTGAAGGTTTTGTTAGTTCACTGATAAGAAAGCTACCTAAGTCCTTAAATGACGGATATGCTAAATCTTGAATAATAAGAATATCAAACTTTATCACCGTTAGCGGTCTCAGCAAAATAAATGAAAACTTATTTAAATCAGGAGCAGACATCATCTTGTACGCACTCTTCTACACTAATACGTCCGATGAGACCCTCCCTATTTAAATATTGAATACTAAAAATAATGAGTATTTTTTACCTTTTCTCTTTTAATTTATCTTCCACAACCTCATAAATAGGAGGACCAGAAAACTACAGATCGACGAAAATTTATGATAGGCCACCTATTTTCAGAAGGAAAAGAACTATAAGACTTTAAAAGCACATGCCTGTGAATTTCAATCGCGGAAAATTTTGGAAATAAATTAGCAAGTAGTTCTCATCCTATTATGGTACTATGATATTATGATATTACCCGAAGAGCTCATTATGCGAGGCTGTTTAATTGAAACCGGATATGATAAAGGATAGTGCAGTAATCTATATTTTACGCTCATCTCAGCATACGCAGAAAGTTTGAGTTCGTAAACTTTTCCAAGCATCAGCATGATCATCTCAAAATCATCCAAGGTCCTCTTTTCCAGAATATATCGCTTTTATCTTTCATCTTTTGAATATACCTCATGTGTATAAGAAAATAAAGCTCCGTTACAATCCTCTTAAGATTTTTTATCGCGATAATATGCGTTAAAAGTTTTTGAGGGCACGTGTAAGAGAAAACAAATCAAGACAAATAATACGCAAAGTATTTGGTAGGGATAAATCAATGCAAATTTTTAATGTAAAGCATAAAAAATTAAAGGTAAGAAGACAGACCGTGATGTATACTTACACTGCACGCTCTTAACGAAGATTATTTAGTGAGAAAGATTAAAACACTTTAATTCGGAAGAGCTTTTCGTCCGTATAACAGGGGCGTTAGTTAAATGCAAATAATTTTCTTTGCAAAAAGTCCTACTTTTCTTTGATAGATTTTATTTTCTTGAAAATATATTTCTAATAAAATCACTAAAAAATCAGACTTGACACGAGATTAACGGATACACGTACAGCATGAGGATAAGACAACAGAAACATCGACCGTTGATAGAAAATAGCAATAAAATTATTGCCTAATAATTATTTTGGGGAAATATGCGATTGCACATTCTCTTAACTAGCTATGCTCAAAAATCAGGGACATATGGCTTACAACTGCACGGGGGCGATAAGAATTTTTTCCAAAAATTGTATTCAATGATTTACATCGTAAAGGGCAGACAAATTATGGGCATATATCACTTATCATGAACGCCCTAATGAATTTATTACTCCGTTCCCTGACATTTAGATATTCATTGTTTCACTTAAACAAAAAGGATGGCCTTACAACTACCATACATGTATAAAGTACAGATATAAACATCAACTGAATAATTTTCGACAACCTGCACAACTGATGAGAAACTTGAAGCTACTCCTCCAAAAAGATCGGACGAGCTGATAGGGCTGTCGCTGAGCTGTCGCCACAAGCGTTTTCAATTGAAAAGAAAAATATGAAAATTTACGATTCATTCGTAAGTAATACAATGCCGTCAGTCTGGATTATTCGTGCAGGCTGCAATCACGTGTCACAGATGCAATCGAGTATGTGCAAGATTAATGCAAGGGGAAAGCGAAGCTCACCGCAACCGCATCATGCATAACGTATTTCCATCGATATACGGGCTGCACGGAGAACAAAGGAGAAATTATCGGTGAGTTAATCACGAAAACACCGAATTAGCAATCTCCCACGTATTAAAAGCCGTCATATAATAACAGAGCCGGTGGATAACACGGTGTCATTCAAACTCCAGAGATTCCAGCATCGCTGCCAAGAGATTGCTCCTTTACAGAAGAAAACTGCTCAATCCCGGATGCCACATAGTCGTAGAATGTCTCCGAGTCATGTGGTTCATAGGTCATGGTTACGATTCTACGATCTCTTGCTTCATGACTGGAAATTCACGTTAGAGCAATTATTTGTAGGACGAAGTCGTAGAATATACAAATATTTACGCATCGATATTTACATAATGTAATTAAGTGTTTTATACAAAGGATGAAAAGTAATGCAGTCGTTTAAGATGCTCCCTTTTAAGACTTCATCCCACTTAATACACAGTTTTCTCTCGATATCGGTCCATTGCTTTCCGCTTATGACGTGGTCTTTCCCGTCCCCAGATGCACTGCAACTCGCTTTATCCAATCGTTTGCCTCATTCAATAGGCCAGAACTTTTTTACATAAGATGCGTTCTCCACTCACGCATCGCCTTATCACTATAGCGTTTCCTTGTGAATTTATTCTTAGGAATCACCTATTTTGTAAGGAATAAAATTAAGATATCGTGAAGCAGAGCAATTTCCAACCCACTACGAACGATGATACGAACTTTGAGAGTGGTAGATTCTAATCATCACTTTTGTCTCAAATGAAAGCCGGAATTTATATTAAAAATTCTCTTGGAAGTTTCCTTTTCTCGTAATATTAAGTTTTAAACATACCGAATAAACCAAAAAGGGCGTTTAGTATTCGAGAGATCGCTCTGTGATGCTACTCTCTTTCACCTCTGCTGTTAAAAAGTCATTCTTTCCTATCTATCAGGTAAAAAATTTTTATTATAGATTGAAAAAGTAACAAAATTAAGTAACTATGACCCTCGCTTTATATGTAAAGCAGACCATTCTTCAAAAATAATATGTAAGGCAAGCAGCATTGCACAACCCGGTCATAACACTATTCCGCATGAGACACCGTTTTCGCTTGGCCCCCTGAGAAGCGGCTTAAACAGGTTTACATGAATATTCAAAAGAATGGAATATTTTTTAAATTATGGATAAATGCTATGATCATGAATTAGTCGGTTAATTAAACAAGATGTAAAATAAAGTACTAAACGCAGTTAAAAACATTCGTCTGGCGTATTAAACGCACATTTACAACCGATAAGAGGAACAGGGCAAATAGTGATAGCCCTAGACATGGGGATTTATGCCTAGAGGAATAGAACGTGATTAAGTCTCTACTCACCGGTGATTCGCCACTCTCCTTTAGTCTTAATCCTCTCGATAATCCATAAGACTCTCCTCCTTGCTCAGCTTAGATCAGCGAAAAATCCGTGATACCTGCGGATTTAGAATTTTGACTTACTAAGAGTAAAATTGAAGGATCTCGTACGAACATCCTAAAAATTTAACAGCTATGAAAATAATATCTTTGAATGGGTTTTTAGGGAACTCGTGTTGCTAATGCATGGAATCAAATCTGTTTCGTAATCTCAGAATCTTATAACCTCTGAGCCACGAGGAAACACCAATTTACCCTTATTTATGCAATTTTACTTTTATTCTAATAACTCAGGTATTTTTGAGAGAAATTCATTATACGAACCTCGTTATTATAACCTCAAAATATTCACTAATTATAACCATTAAATTTTAGCTATCGATAGTATTACATTAATAACTATTGAAGAGAGATAATTAATAAATATTGAAGAGATTTAAAATACATTGCAGGAAGACAAAGCTAATCTATGATTAATACTTTAAAGATAAATTATGTTAAAGATTTTTGAAATGAACTTGCCGTACAAATGCTATTCGGAAATTTTTGATAAAAGCAGAAATTAAAAAATACAGGATTGAAAATACGGATTTGTCTTTATTCCACAAATAATACATGATAAATCGGTTCCCCTCGTGTTCCCGTTATCTTCATGTGAATACGTGAACGTTATTTATTATTTTTGGAATAAAGAAAAAGCTGTGTTTTCAATCTTTAATATGAAATCCAACAAGGCAAGGCAAATCTGATCGATTTTGAACGTAAATTTAGATAGGAAGAATGCAAAACATGCATATTAAAATGACGTAATGTAAATGTAGATATTTTTGCGTATCTAAAATAAACAAAAGCTTAACCAAGTAAAGAAATATTTTTTTAAACAAGCAAACTATGGAAACTTCTTAGCTTCTAACGAATCTTCTTCGCAAACCTGAAACTTAATTTTCCGGAAAAATGCCGGATTCGAATCTCTGAGGATAAGCTTCTGGGTTAAACTTCGGAAATTCGGACCAGACGCTCTAACCACTCGGTAATTTGAATAATGATAAAACATCAGGGTCATAATTAAAAAAAGGTTAACTGGCTGATTACTGTATGCCAGATAATCTGACCAGATACACAAATACATTTAAATTAATCCTCGTCTTAAGTTAGTCAGACTTAGTTTTTACAGGCTATCGATACACAAACGACGCTTTTAAAAAATTTCTAAATAAGGATGGTCTGGTAAGTTCAAACCTGAAAACAGAGATAAGGGAACATAATGACACCCTCGGATCATTAACTACGTATTCATTCTATAAGATTTTCGAAAGATCCGATGAGATATAGATCTCGAGAACAAAAATCTGGGAAATAGATGCTTGGACAAGCCATATCAATAAAATCTTTTCCTCTCCCAATACAATAATATTTGACAGTAAACCAAGTATAACGGCACGATCTCCCCCTTAAAAATCATCGAAATCATTCAATGGAGTTTATTTGTGTAGATAGGTGTCTCCCAAAAGAACTAAAATTTATCTATAAAACCCTATAAATAAACCCTCCGAGCCGTTGACGTATTCCAACCACTTCGCAGCCCGTAGAAGTGGAAGATCGAGCGTAGAACAATTCCTCTCATCTCAACACTACTTATTCGGGGTGCCACAAACATTTCAACGCAGCGAACACAGGCGAGGAGAGATCGAATCCGACAGTTAGGGGGGTCCCTTAAGAGCGTCGTCAGAGGAAAGCGAACTCTCGATCTCGTTTTTAAAAACTCCCTCCAGGGATGCACACCACCGAGCTCTAAGCTAGGTTAGGAATGTTTAAATATTTATCCACGTGGCGTCCCAAACGCAAGCGTATCCAAAAGGGCTAAATATTTGTGACCGTCGCAGAGGCAGACGAAAGGGGGATGGAGAAGGACAGCGGGACAAAATAACATGGGGAATAAACAAACGGGGACTCACAAGGAATGGACGCTGGAGTCGCTTTCCTTTCTGTGGATTTCATCCCACGTGCTCCGCATTTCTGTATATTTATGCACTACCCTCTATCTCCTGCTACACAAGCAAGCAAGCATCTCAGGGTGGATCGAAAGGGTTCAAAGAAAAATCGATAGGTTTTAAAAAGATGTTTTCGGAGAGAGCGGGGTTAGGGCGCGAGGCTTCGATAATCCTTCAAGCGCCGACGTGGGTGACAGCCGAATGTCTATTTTAACCTTTCCTCTAAGTCGTGGAAACGGAAATATTCTGGCTGGTTAGGTGCCGAAATGTAAAGAGCTGGTTGGGGAAGCAAACGGGTGTTGAAACAATGAGCGTGGAGTCTGGGCTAATCATGGAAAAGATTAGGTGGTTCTAAAAGAGGAGGGACTCATTTAATACACCCGTATCGCCTTTCGAGTGCTATATTAGTCCTGTCTATTATGAAATGAATCACAGAACAATATTGACGAGGAGTATTCAAAATATATGTTAACTCTGAGGGGAGATATATGCTGATTTGTACAGCGAAGAGAATGAGAAGTTAAGAGACGGATTTTGGTGCCGTAAAAATTCATCAATTCCGTCAGATTTTGAAACTCAGGCCTATCAATTGAAGCGATATGAATGCAAATCGACATTTGGAACAGTCGATATAACCTTAATGAAGCCTATAGATACAAAAAACTATACAAAATACATTTTGTATAGTTATCATACAATCAGACTATATACTCAGTATAAATGTATTCTTTATATTTATAAGATGCATAAATATACAGAATTCCGCTAACTAATTTTCATTCAAATCTTTCTAAAGATCATCGATAAATTTATTTTCAATTTCTGCGATTGCTTTCGAAAGAGGAAATGTATTGCGAGAGAATATGATTTGAGTGCTCTGAGAAGATTAACGAGAACATTTTATCTGCTATACAAAAGCGAAAATAAAGAAGAGTATTCTCGATTTTCCTAAAGACGAAAACGACCTGTACCAATAACACTCCTACGATGAGGGGAAAAGGATGCGCACAATCTTTAGATTTTCCTCCTTCTATAAGGGTAGTTTACGAAAAGATGAAGCGTTGAGAATGGTTAATTTTTCATCTATCTCTAATTATGTAGGCATTTTATCAGATCTTCTGACGTCCATCGCCTTCTTTGTACATGGTGAATGTATATTTCATGTAAGCTATTAATTAAAGTCCTAAACTCCAATGCTTCCACCAGTTCTCACCAGACTAAAAGAATCTGAAAAAATATTTATACTTTGATGTCACTTCGGCTATTGCGGTTTGGGTATATCATATCAATGCCTATTCCTAGCTGTTTTCGAAGAGGTTGATAATTATTCTGGAGTAGAAATATATAGAGATGAAGTTTACTGAAATGCCTTTCTTAAATGAAAAGAAAAATTGTGGAGCAGGCGTATGAGAGCTGGGCTAAAGATAATAAATATCTACAGAAGAATGACGAATAGCTGCGGACTGATGGAAGAAAAGAAATAACTAGAAATAGAGAAATAAAAAATTTGAACAGGAGTATAGATACTAAAAATAACGCTCCAATACAACTTGATGTTAATTTCCAAGAGACTAGAGCTTCCCAACCAGTCAGCCACGTGGTGAATCATCTCTGAATACTCCCATTGTTTAGTTTTAATGTGCTTAATTGTATAATTGCCAATAGAAGATCAAATTTTTTCCTTTAAAAAGATTTCTCTTTATCTTTGTATAATCTGTTAATTTATATTTATACTTAGACTTGCAAACATACAGAATAGTGTTGCATTATTTGATATGGGATCAATGCAACGGTGGAGACAATTTGGTAAGCACCGCATGGTGTAAAGAATGAAGTACATACATTAATCACAAATAAATAGATCGCATTACAATGATAAAATAATGAATTGGACATTTCCACATTAGACTGAGTACTTAAGCTTACTAGAGACGAAGAATTTCATCCTAGCCAGTAGTACATCTTAGTCTACGTTCAACTATTGCTTATGACTTAAATACAATACCGACGTTTTGTTTTGAATATAAATATTGGTTATCCGCCTTTATCCCCAAGAATGGAGAATATTTTTAATGTATCAAGTAATGTATTTAAGAAAATAAAAATATTTACTTTTGATTTATCTTGGAAGGATATTTGATCTCGTAAACTCGGGAGCATTAAAAAGTAGTTGGAGAGATATCTTGCTTTACCCCATTTCATTTTGTATGCGAGTGATTAATCAAAAAATAACTACACCCTTCCAGTTTTGAGAAGGAGAGAGTGATTATTGCTCCCGACGATTGTGAAGTATTCGACATCAAAGTCAAAAGTGCTCCATCTTCGGCGCCTGGAGCCATGCTCCCCCTCCACAGAAGGAAATTCTTAATAAAGAAGACAGAAGATTCTTAGTACAAGTTAAGGCAGACATTCCTGGCTCGGTTCGGTGGAATTTAGAACAGAGGAAACATTTAATCTTGATTCCGAAAACAGAACCGAGCACCAGGAAATAAACATTTCGATATTATGGACTGGCCATTAAAGTTAAAAGAAATTATTTCTTCAGAATCCATCGCTGCTCGTTGGTGAATAGTGGTTTCTTAATCTTGATCTCATGGTATCATTAATCTTTATCTTTAAATATTTTTAACCAAAAAAGCTTTCGCCGGTTACGATGGGGAGATAATTTTGGCCATGGAAAACAAAGAAGCCATAGATGTAGAATGTCTGTATATAGAAAAAGATCACCACTCTTTCATTTTATAGAAACGTACATTACACATCATGTTCAAACCATTTCAATATCTGCCGCTCTAGAGCATTTGATGTAGCAGTTTTCAAATTTTCCTCATATATATTTAGAGGTACTTATTTACTATATCAGTGTGATTTCAAACATACAAAAATGATTTAGTGACTTAAGAAGGAAAAGGGAATAATTTAACCACCCAGTACTGATTGAGAGATGGCTACTTCTACTTCTATGGTTACTACGGTACTGTCTTGATATGCTCAAAGGCCATGAAAAGTAACGTAATTGGACCAAAATCCTCCGTTTATAATTTTATATAAATATTGATTCCATAGGATTCCACAACATTTCACATTTTATTTGATAAGAACTCATTAAAAATTGAACCCAGATACCTTATGTATTAGTATATACATTATATAATTCATGATGTATAAAATTGAAATATCTCCCAAAGCCTTATAATAGTTTCAAAATATATTCTTGATATACTCTCGAAGAGGAAGTAATAATTTTGGTAACAACAGAATTATAATCCAACTTGGTTTCAAATAGCGCCATGCCTCAAAATACACTGGCATACAAATATAATCATTTAAAAATTAAATTATAGTTAAATATTTTTCATTAACTAAGGAATTAGACTTTCATCGTCGGGTTTTTAGAGTGTATGTGCATATCATTTATCTAATAATCCCATGGATATTACATCATTTTTTCATAAAACACTTTTGACAATGAGAAACTTAGGAATAAGAGGAGAAGAATTAGGAGAAACCTAAAACTACATCCAAACATTCCGCATATTTGCGGAAGAATACTAAGTAAGCTAAGTAAATACTTTGGAAGTATATCACATTTTTCCAATTGTTGCCATGGCTTTCCGCAAAGTAAAGTTTTGTCCAAGCGGTTATTCAGAAACACATTTTCGCCATTCGCCATCAAAAGAGCATCATTTTAAAATCTAAAGGAAACGCATTAGTTTAGCGCGACTGGTAACGAAACTTAATCGCCTCCTGTCGGCCGTGAAAGAAACCAAGCGAGACCACACTTCCAAGCTCATTTCCTATTGCGTGCGGCCTCTTCAGTGAAAGGTGGAAAGTTCTACTATTGACAAGGTCTTAGCATTTCCCGCCGAAGTTTTAACGAGCTCCATTATTTTGCTCCAACTTCTAACGAACACGAAAATTATCCGGAAAATCGATACATCTCTAATCGATTAATTTTTTTTCTTTCCTTTAAAGTCGGAATGACTCTTTAGGATAAGGATAACATAAAAAATTATGATTGATATAGTATGGTACAGGATTTATCGTGTTTTCTGAATTCTATTTTATTCGACATTTTGTTAAGTGTTTTAATTGGTGAATTTAATGTTTACGGAATGCAGAGGGCATGAGAAATTTTACCCCGTATTTTGCATACACATTATATCAATTACGATGTATAACATATAAATTCTACGAAACACGGTATATATCTAAATATTATATATAAAATAATTACGAAGCATGAAAGGTCTGTAACTCGTAAAATAAATTATAATCAGATTTTTTTTGTAAAGAAAGTTGGGAACATAACTCGTTATTTTCTCGTTTTAGATTTAATTTTATACGAAAATTTTTATATTGGATGACTACTTCTGTAAATATTTAATTTATTTCCATGCTTTCAGCATTGGTGTACTTGAAGATCATTTTCAAAAACAAAGATTTCATCAAAAGATGAAAATAATCATCATATTATATAGGAGACAGCTCTTTTAGTAAAGATTAGATCTCATTTAAATAACTTGGAGGGTTCCTGGATGCCCAAGTGGGTCGCGCGTTGAACTTCAGCAAAAGGAATTCCGGGATCGATTCTTAGTGGAAGCCCATATGCGAAATCACCTCAATTATCGAAGCTCTTTTAGCTACTACTAATAACTTAGAATATAAAGTAACAAATTTTAGAGTATTATCTTCCACACAATTACAGATAAACTAGATCGATTATAACGGAGATTAAGTGCATCTTTTAATATTGACAATGCGATTATTATGTCAAGTTTTTCACAAATAGTTTCGTCTTTTCAACAACAAGTACTTAAAATATATAATGAGAGGGTAAAGTTAGTATAGTAAAATTTATGGATGGATATTGATTACGTGTAGCAGGATGCTAGCTATGAATTTGCTGATATATAGTAATATATATACCGTGCTATATTAGTATGTACTAAGGAAATAGGCTTAGGATGAGAAAGCGTAGACGATTGATTATAGTAGCCTCATGAACACAATCTGTATACTACATGTTATCATTATTCATGATATATATTATGTGATAGTAATATTGTCATAATTTGCAGTCGTGGTGCATGAATTCCCTGCCACACTCCTAAAGACGGCTTGCAAGGTATATATTTAGATAAAACATGTGGTAGTAGCAGATGAGCATACAAGTATAAAGAAAATTCAGTTGCTTAATTTTCCGTTTATCATAATCTATAATTTAATAGCTTCTGTGTTTTTATATCATCTAATAAAATGTGAATAATTAAGCTCTCATTTTGATCCTCCGATTTTTTTAACTCATCTAATTTAACAGGGTTACCAAACGCCATCGACCTTTTTAATTTCCTGGATCCTTCTTTAAGAATGTTTGAGGGTGCAAATTTGTCAGAAACTAATATTTACCCATTAAAAATTTTTATTAACTAATATATATAAATTGCATTCTATACTCGTATGTGATGATAAAAATTTTATCAGTCTTTATCAGAAATTTACAAGGAATATTGTAAGAAGTCGAGGTGAAAAGATATATCGGCCTATCTTGATATAAATTGCAGCTAATGCAACATTAGGCACCTTCCGAAGTTATAATGATAATTTGAACGGAAGATAGAATCGTAACCTGCTGTATCGGAGCTAAATCCATCTTGACAGATAGTCTACACTTCTTGAGCAATCAATGAAATCACATGAAATTTTAAGGGCTAAATTTTAATGAGTTGCTTCCTGAATGAAATGAAAGCTTTATATTTCAACCATATCATTTTATTATTCCATGGAACATCGCTAAATGATTCCTTGAGAGGGCGTTTTCTCACCTCCGAGAGGTTTGAGCAGTTCTTTAGCAAGAGCGCGAAAACCCCCAGGGATCCGCATAAGCAAGCCATAGTTTTTTATTCAGTCTCGACGTACTAAAAGTCACTTTACTCGAAGTGGAAAATTAAAGTTGCTGGAAGAATTCTAGGAGGAAGCTACCGGAAACTTCTGGAGATGAGGAGTAAAAAATTTTCCAACTATTTTCCGACACAGTTTTATAACTTCTTTCTAGAAAATTTGCATGAAGAGTACGGTAGAGCCTTGAATAAAGTGAATCATCAGAATATGTGTATCGAATTATTTTCAAAGGAAAAGAATGATGAAATCCGTGAGACTGATTTATGGTCATCTGTTTCCGCGATTGGCCTCAAAGGTCATCGAAATTTCTCGATAAAAAGATAATTTAGTTGAAAAAAAATACCTGACCTTTCACCACGTGGAAATTATCAGCTATAAAGCTGCAGTGTTTAAGGATTTCGTTTAATAAAACGATACGTCGGGAAAAAACTTTTTAATCAATTCAGTAATGGCGGATGCTGAGCGAAGCGAATTATGAATATTTCATGAAGTTTCCTTATAGTTTCTCCCCGTTTCTTTTTTGCGGGAACCCTAGGCCTAATGAACCATCGCTTTAAACAAGGACACCCTGAGATTCACATGTCCTTAAAGTTCGCAAAGAATTTTGCGACACGATATTCCCAGTTTATATAGTGTCAATTAAAGCGGCAGAAGAGTGAAGAAGTACGAATTTGCATTGGCATAATTTTCAACTTTCAACTTAACGCAAATCTCGGGCACGGACATGCATTTTTTTCGGCCGATACGCTGAATTACTTCCATTAACCTCCATAAGCATCCTTGAAAGGAATGTTCCTCAATAAATCTAATTTCTATAGCCATCCCGTATTTTTCCGTCGAAGTGAATCTGCGCAAGGGAGCGTTTCACTTACGTAAAGGGAGCTTTTCATTCTAGTAGAAAATATTGCATAAAAGTCTAATCGATAACATGATTGAGGTAACAATTTCTAAATATCCCCGTCTTCGATATAACCCATTCTCATTTGAATTACCTGAATATATTAGGCTAGAGATAAAGACAGTGCACATTTTGAAGAATATTTCGGCATTAGAAATCAGGAAAAGCATTCGCAGCAGCAAAACAGCAAAAGAAGAGGTTTGTATAATATGCTCTATCACTTAAACACTAAAGGGTAAAAAAGATATCATAGGACATTAATGGAAGATTCATTCGGTGTTCCAGAATATAGAAAGGTAAACTTCTTCAATGCAAGAAAACGTCCACAAACACAGACGAAACCAATTGACTTCCAATTGAAATAAACGGTTTCGTTATTCCTTAATTAAAAAAAGGACCAAATTTTATCCCTAGTTTGAACTTTGCCGCCATCGTGAAATTGGTCATTTTCATTATGTTTCCGAATAGTAACACATGTTAACATATCACTATCTACATATATTTGCAAATAAAAAATTCAAATACTAATTTAAAAGATCTTACTTCTTTGACACTGAAAATCTCAGCTTTGCCATGATATTATAATGCTATTTTCTAATTTTTCTGAAGAAACGTAAAAAATTGCAGTGGAAGATTTAGAAATATCCCGTTTACCTTATTTTATGAAAAATAATGAGAAAAACAATTTTGCAATACACACTCATATGAAAATATTTCGGGATTCCGGAAGTAAACAAATTTTACAGGAATTCTGATTCTCAGTGTTCACATTTCAATTAGCTCGTTGGCTCTTTTTCAATTTACGGCAGATATGATTAATAAAATTATTTAAAAATTGCAATTGAATAAGGTGTGATTCAAAAAATATCGGCAAATGAGTAAAAGCAAATAAAAGGAAAATAATCCTTCATTCGAGGAATCAAGACGATTCATTACTTGAATTTAAGATCGAACAGAAATATAATTTTTACAATTTAAGGATTGAATTGATTATTATATTATTATTACTTATAGTGTTATTCAATTTAGTATTTGACATGTTCATAGCATAGCACTTCATAGACCTTACAAATAACCTGGGATTATCATGGTACGGAAATAACATACATAATGGCATTATATTATTATATTCTCGTATTTGGTACCAAACTGGTAAAATGGAACAGGAGATGGAATAACTTATAATTTGAGGTCGTCCTGAGGAAAACTATGACAATAACGAAGAAATAAATTATTCCTGCTATTACATTCGTACCACATTTTCCCGTATATTTTAAATTATTTACATAACTCCATTCGGAGAAGCATAGTCACAAGCATATAACTGCGCCAAATCATGAGGAAAAATCCTGCAACTTCCCTCTAGAAGCGCATATCGACGTTGAAGGATGGAAACGAAAAATAAAATATTCCGGAGGCGAATCAGGTTATTTTTCTTAAAAATAGGTCTTCGATGGCGGATTGCATAAGTCTCTAAGCAACCCTGTTTGCACAACATACGATGAGCACTTCACATCACATATGGAGAGCGCTTAGTATTCATCCAACCATCGGTCACGTTCGCTTCATGTTGACTTAGCTACGATTCAGATTGATGACGGGGACGCATTCCCGCGCCGCGACGGCAACCGAGGGAAAATCGCCTCGCATCCACTATTTGTTGTTTTCCGCAGACTATTCAACCGATCCTAGCGGATGAAGTCTATTTTCCCCGGTGACGGAGCAGATTCACCGAACACGATATTGATTGAATGGGATTTTTGGTGCAATGCATCCTCTCCCTCGTGAACATTGTAGATCAGGGCTGTCCAGCCTCTTTCGCAGGATGACCGTTTCACAAACCCGTTGGGGCGAGCGCAGGAGCTCTTGTTTTAGGGCCACCCTTCCGCTATATCAATCAGAAATTAGCAATTCGTACGCAGGTTGCTCGCTCGACATAGCTTTGATCGATTTATCAATCCTTTCCTCGACTATGAGGCTAAACGTAAAAGGTGAAAAAGGTGCTGAAGCAAACTTAAACAATTAGAACCCGCCGCGAATTTTGATCAGCCACGGAAAATTAAATCATGAGAATCAAATTCTTTTTATTTAATTATCCCTATCACTTTCTATTAGTTCTATCTAACTTTTTTCACATTTGGGCGAAAAAAACCGTTATGGGCGCTTAGATCACAGACCTGCGGCATGACAGTTAAAAAGGATATAAATAACGAATTTTATTTACATTCGACTAAAGATTATATTCGGTTATAGTTTTCGCAAAGAGAAATGAGAAAAATGAGCTAATCAATAAAAGTGGATTCGAAAGTTTTTGAATTTTTACGACAAATATTGGGCGTTTGGAAAGCCAGTTCTGTGGCATTTAAAAAAAATTGTTTGGTGGACGCCCAGCTTTGAAGGAATTTTGTTCCACATATATTTCATTTTTTCCTATTTTAAATATCTCGAAACAAGAAATGATTGACTAGGACCACTTTCCTTATCATATTCAGAATTTCTTAATTTATCACAAGCAAAATTTATGACCCATATCATTTTAGGGACAACAGAGAGATGTTGTTTTCAAAAGTAATGATTTTTCATTGGAATATAACATAATTTAATCTTTTAAAAATTATTGTCATTATTTATTTTTATTTATCAATGTATGTAATATCAAATTTTATCGAAAATACATATATCAAAAATTGCTGATCACCAAAATTCGAGTGATTGAAAGTCCCCGGAAAAAGATTTCCGGGAACTACTTATCTAAACCGAAATAATCAGGGATCGCACATAGAAAATTATTTTCTCGAGAAGATGTATATTTCTATGGTATTTTATATTTTCGTGACGAAATATCGCATAGATGTTCCCTAATCAATGGTATCGTATGCGATCTAGTTAACCAGGCTTAATTTATAAATAAGATTTTACGCAAAAGAAAGAAGCAGGATAAAAAACCAAAAAGCACGAGCGATAAGGGTCATTTCATGTACTACTTTGAGCGTCTCATACGCACGAAAACTTGAATTGCAGGGCTCTTTGATCAAACCACATCATTTGTTTTCTCAGTTGTTTCAGAAAAATTTAAAACGAAACCACTTGTATGGACGAATGGATGTATTTATGGATTTAATGAAGAAGATATCCATTTAAAATTAAAGAGTTTTCTCCTGTTCCGATTTTTAGTTGATTATTTCTTCGTTAAAGTTCAAATTATAAATACCTAAAAATGATGATACAGAGGCAAATCAATAAATAGAAATATCAAACTAAAATGTCGCATAATACTATCAATATAAGTATTTATTTTGACATGAAAATGTGGAACCAGGACAGAGGTTTTGCTTGACACTTTTAAGTTATCAAATGATATACTACCATTCACAATTTTACAATTTTTAATTACCACAAAATATAACGTGCGAAATGCATTATATCATTTAAGTGCTACAAAATATGAATTTATTTGATTGACTAATTAAATAAATACTGAATAATTAAATATTATATAATTAAATAAATGCAAATATATATAATTAAATATAATATAATTAAATAAATGTAAATATATATAATTAAATATAATACAATTAAATAAATGTAAATAAATAAATATAAATATTGAATAATTAAATAAATGCAATACACTCCCTCAATGTTAAGAGAAAATAATTTCCTCTCAAGCTCATGTCTCGATAATATAGACTAAAAATGATCGTTTAAATAAACTGTCATTTAATGTATATTTTAATAAGACCTTGAAAATAAATTACAATCTAAAGATTCCGGCAAGCTTAAGTTTTCCAAGGAAAATATATAACGTTTTAGTGTCAAAGATTGATGGATAAAGAGGAGCTGGTTGATAATCTGAACATGACATTTGTCAGATAGATCAGATATGCTAAGAGTACTGCAAGAAGACTGGACTAATTATATGTACTCTATTATATACATTTCCTAAGTCAATCGAGGCAGCCAACGTAGAATCATTGCACACAAAATGAATGATGAGTTATATTCCTTAATTTGTCTACGAAGATGTAATCAGTTGACTGCTATGAGTGAAAAATGAACCAAAAAGCGAACTCATGTGGAAGGTTTACCATGGCATTGATTTTAAATAATATGGTGATTCTATTAAATTCATAGAAATTCGGTCCAGAAAACCAAATATACTACTATCATACTGCAAGGAGAAATTATTTAACTTCAAATTATGTTTCCAAAAATCGAGCATTGAAATAATAGCATAACCTTAAGAAGAAATAGTATTTAACAATAATGAGTAGGTTCATTGTCTTGAACGATCCTTCACTTCATTATTCAAAAGACTTTAAATTCAAAGAAAAATATTGTATAAATTCAGCGTCGTTTATTGCAATTACAGTATATGTCGACTGAAAATTTATGGAAAGATAATATTTTTCGATTGTCCACATTTTCTGCATTAGATCATACCTCACATCTGCATGGAATTTCTTTCTCAGTAACGCAGAATGAAAATTTCTTTCTTACGTTTGAGGATTCGAGGGAAATGAGATGCTAATCGATACGCCACCGTTTAAGTAATCAAGGAAACAATTCCAAGGACTCTCTATGAGCGATTGAACTCGTGTCATTTATGTATGATGTACTTACAAATAGGCAAGATTCTGAATACGTTGGAATTCTGAGGTAACGTCAAATACATCACATCCCTGCATTACAAATCAAGTTACATCAGTATTTTGCATGTGACGAATCGCAAAAACGGCCGTGTAGTTAAATTCCCCATATTCTTCTTCAGATAAACATTAAAGATCAAGAAAATCAAGTATTTTTGACGACTATTGACAAAACAGTTAGAAAATTCATACCTTGCAGAACAGGAGTGATGCTTACATGCAATTTTTATAGAAGGAAAGGAAGTATGAGAGATAATTAAATTTAATTTTTGTTAGGAATGATGGAAAATGCAGAAAACAGTTCTGAATGTAATAAAGCCACTTATTTCCGACTGAGATAGAGTTGCACCTAAAACTGCAATTAAAAGAAGCATTGAATCGATGAAAGCAACTAAAGAGGAGAAACCTTAATAAATACAACAAAGGTGAAAATTTTGATTCCAATGAAATTCTTGTGACTTCGAAAGGCAGATACCGTAGCAATTCTGATTAGAATATTAGGACTTGTAATGTTAGGATGAATAATGAATGATATAGTTGAAGTATTCCAGTAAATGGAAATTTCCCATGATGGAAAGAAAGAACTTAATGGATTCTAGGTAAACGGTCTAGGCAGGGAGTGCCAGACCGATGGCATGAGAGAGAATTTAATTAGGCACACGCGACTTGGATATTTTTTTCTCAATCATGATACATAAAATCAAAACTAAACTTACCCGAATTCTATTAATGAATAACTTATTTTACTTACAGAAACATCTGATAGTATAGCTTAACAATGTCTCCGTCTCAGAGTGCGGTTAGCAACCAAGCAAGCCTCACGATTCATCAAAAATGACGCTCCATCGAAAGAAGGTGCGCAAGCCCTAGGCTAAAATCTTAAAATGCAATATCATGCAACGCTAATTAGGTTAAAGAAATGCTATTTTACTCAGAAATTACAAGCTGTAAATCTTTCTTTGCATCGGAATTCATTATTTGCAGTTTTGAGAGAAAAATGCATTTGAACTCGCTAAATAGTTTTCAGGGAAATTCGTTCTGAGTAAAACGTGGGCTACTAGTACTACAACACATATTTTCTAAACCTCTGACGTCAAGGTACACAAAAATCATCTCTATATTTTTATTAGATTAACTTATATTTTGCATTAAGAGGAATAAAACATCAGCCATGGAATGGAATTATCACTAATTTTATGGTAAAATTCTCATTGTAAAATAAAATATCTCAGTACTTTGTGCACCTTTTTAACTTAAATTATTAAAACATAAAATGCAGAAAGTCTTGCGACGCAGCAAGTGCTCTCTGGAGGCTCACCGGACCAGACGCTCTAAAGCGGGTAAAATATTTTGTCTGGGATGAGATTTTTCCTCTAGTGCGTACTTCTACTCACGACTCCCCGATTTTTATTCTTCAATAGAAATTTACTGTATGCTTCTATCACTTTATTCATTGCTCTATCATTCTTATAATACCGATTCACATCAGCGGCTTTCCACCGGGAATTGACCCTGAGACCATCTCAAAGAAAGAGAACAACTGAGGTAGGCAAGAGCCAAATGGATTAATTAAAAAAATGGCCTACTTCCTTTACCAGCGAGTCATAAATTAGTATCATCCAGGATTACTGCCTGATGCCCCTGATGTATGGCTTATATCTGGATAGCTCTCACGTATATAATGGATAAAGATTGGATAAAGAAGCTATAAAAGAAGAAAAGTGCTAATGCTATAGGAAAATGATCGCGCAGTAATATATTGTAAGAATGATATCAGAAAGAGGCCCATGAGAAAAAGAAAATGAAATACAGAAGAAGATAAAGAAGAGGCTCCCAGATGAATATCATGACTTTATATTGCACATCCGAGTGAGTCATCCAATAGCCTCCTTTGCGTTTTAGTTCTTAAGAGATGAAAATTTAATGCATTCGAGGCGTTGTAATAAAACACATGGATTATTTTAGAATGGACACAAAATCTCCTCATCTCACCATTAAAAAATTTACTTCCAATATTCAGGATTTCCACAATTATGATAAATTTATAATAACTCTGGATCTAATTAGCTAGTAAATTATTTCATTTAGCAAATTCTTTGCAGATCTCCATATGGCTCATGCAATAATACATTATACTCGTATTTGATTCCGAAGGTTCTCCAGGATTTTTAGACACTAATTGTGCTTGATTTCACAAATAATTCCAGTACTCTTGTACTAAACAGATTAAATATCAGTGTATAATAAGTTCATTCAGCGCTTTATAAGATTACAAGTACCATTCACTCACAGGTTATGGATTTTCTAGAATAGTTTTACTAATAATAATAATATTTGTAATATTGCTCATTTCTTTTATTACTGGCATAGTTCCAACAAATATTCAACGAAGATGGCCCAACAGCTAGTTAGTAAAATATAAGTATTTTTACCTAATGTTTTTAATCTAAATAATAAGATTCCTCGCCAGCTGGAGTGATAAATTTGAAACCTTTAAAGGAACATAAAAATGTCAATAAAGTTTATTTAGTATGTATAACTGTGATATATCAAAGAGAGTAGAGTTGAAATCTCGCATCCTTGAAATTTGATTGAAACCTTACAGTTATCTGGGGCATTATGTGTTGGCATACGAAAATATTTGGAGGTAGCTGAAGCGATGCAAGGCAATGATTTTTTATGGATCACGTAACACTTTCACTCAACGACATTGGCTTCTTTATTTTATATGCGGATAGATGTAATTCTAGTAATTAAATCGACCACATTTTCATGTATATTTACTTCTCAGGAGGACGTTTACTGGAAAAGAGCCAGATATCTAAGCTGAAAAGCCTTGCTATGAGCGTAAGGTCAAGAGCGCGAAATCGCAGTAACCACATTTGTGGCTTTTGGGTGACTTTGAGAAACGCGATGATATGTTTATCTATGGTAAAAATTCAGATAAAAAATATTCCTTAATATCACAAAAATTCCTTGCTCCTTTTATATATCATCCATATTGGAACATCCTCCGAACTGAGATAGATATAAATGAAATTCACGGGTGTAACAGGAAATATATTTTTATAACTCTGCATACATAAAATATTTCCATTTTCACTGAAACAATATAATGAAATTTTATCGAGAATCTGAGAATTAAGCGTCTAACCTTCGGATAGAGTGAGATAGGTACTGAAATGACGGCAGATTCATACTTTTCATAGAAATCGTCGAAGTCGCTGGGGTAATAGTTAGAATGTCTGTCATTTACCGCTCACTTACGTCAAAGAGTAGAATTCCATCTAAGACGGATGTGTGTCATTAAGTGAGATGACTGGTCTCTGAATTATATAATATTACTGCGTTCATACTTTCGAAGCTACAGTGAAGTATATGGAATTTTCCGAATATTTCGATAATTCTACACGCTGATCCATTTTCTTTGTTATTTATTCACATCAAAATTAAAACATTAACAAAATACATAAATAAAATGATAGCTGATGAGATGTTATTCGATTCGAGATCCGAGATCGACAATTATTGCATGACGTATTAAAGATTAATCTATGCCTCATACATATTATACAAATAAATAATGATATAAGCAGGAATAAGTGAACTTCTGAGTTGATAGAGTAGTAGTATATATACCAGATTTGAAAACTCAAGAAAATAAGTGAATTATTATTAAAGAAACATGGTAACTTTGTGTGTAATAATTTAAGACGAAAAGAAATATTCCATTATAAGCACTGCTAACCCTATTGTGCATACGAATAAGTAGTACGAGGAAAACCAACCGATAATATATCATTGAGGGGAAAATAGAAAGATAAAGCAATGAAGACAGCAAGGAAAGTAATGAATAAAACTTGTAAATATTGGCGCTCCCTCAAGAAAATATTCGTATTGTCAAGCAACGCACCAATTAATAAAAGGAATAATAAATTAGGGATAAAGCGAATTAGTAGTGATATTAATTTAGATATTGTTTAATTAATTAACAGAGAAGAATAAGAATAATCATCGAAGTAGAATGAAAGAAATAATTTGGGAAATGAAAATAAACAGAAGCTGAGAACAATCCTAAAGCTATGAACAAAGCGGTAGCAAGCTAAAAAATTTAATATGCAAAACTGTAAGAAGAACGGATAATGGGAAAATAGGAAGGGCTTAACACATCAGGTTATGATATAAATGAGAAATTTGCTAAATTTGTTTGCAAGAAATAAATACAATCAGTGGATTAAAACATGAAAAAAGAGTAAAATCATGGGAAAATGAAACCATATCATGGCTATAAAAATAGAAAAGGTCAAAGAATAACTTTAATAAGAAGCTTGAATAGACAAAAAATTAAAAGAACTTTATCCCTTTAATATTTAGTCATTCCTTATGACCTTCTACCTCCAAGAGCAGAATAATACATAGGCAGATAAGTAATGATTAAAGCCACAATTTTATGGAATGATTAATAATAGTAAAACTTTTCCGAGCGTATTTTAAAGGATCTCATGATCTTGTTTTAAATATTTTCCCAAAGAATCAAAAAATATTACTCAGGACGAGAAGAAAGTATGAGCGTACTCTAGCAATTTAAAACCGGTTTCGTGCTATTTTTTGTCTTTCGCGAATAATAAGGATGCATTAGAAGTACTTGGTCGTAAATTACGAAATTTTCCAAAGAAAATTAAATCATGTGGAGCGATTTAAAAATTAGGATTTTTTGCAGAAAGGCACTTCGTCGTCATTATGAGTCTAGCTCGTATCAATTTTATGGACGTGCTCAGGATAGAAATGGGATTGTGCGGCACTTCTAAAATTACTGCATTGACGTGCATTATGAAGCCGACGTTTCTTCCAATAAATACCACGGCTGATTAATAGGCTCATAGCAGTGCTCATAAAAGGGTAGATTTTAAATATACATAGGGACCATAAGAATGAATCCATCTTTTAAATCCACACCTAGGTAAGTGCACGGTTTACATTGAAATTCATAATGAAATGCTTCTGACCAGCAAAATATAAAGGGGTTAATGTCCATCTGGTAATAAATCCATAAATGGAAAAATAATAGTCTTACGTTACAAAATTCAATAGAACTCATTTCATTGAAATATATAGTGAACAATCATTATATACATTATGCATTCCTTGTCTTATAAAATTTTTAAAATGGATCACCAACAAATACCACCAAATAATATTCCTTTACGTTAACACACTAATATATCACTGGGCAATGTCTGAGTTATCAATCACAAGCATTACAGAGAATTTTGGTTCTTACCTTATCGTTTTCTATTCCTGAAACATCATTTTTATTTAGTTTAAACGGAGTTTGAACAAAGAGATCAGTTAATCAGAGGAGGCGTATGTGATATTGTTTCAAGGCCTTCGAATCGATCAGGGGAAATGAAACGGTGTGGGGAGAAAATAATCGGGAAATATCATTCCCATATGTCGAACAGATTATTGCAAATGACGCCCGTAAATAGCGGGTCGTGACAGCGCTCGTCAAGCCGAAATTTTTCGGTGGGAATACATCAATCGCTCAAGGTTTATGCGACACGTTTGGGGCCACGTGATCCAATCGATTTCCGCCATTAAAATCCCAAATATACATTTTAAAATATATCGGTAAAGCTCTGGAAAATGACGCTAATAATAACCATCACAACGACGTAGGAAGAATGATCATAATTGCAGCAATTACAAATCAGTTACCCGGGGCTCTCGTTGTGTTCTTTTTTTAAAACCATTTCATTAAACGTATGACGCACTTATGGAATTCGAATTCTGGAGTGACTTTCTATCGAGAAAGCCAATTGAAGCAATAAATTCAATGACAAGAAAAGAATGAACAATTATTAAAAGTCAGCTATCCATGAAGTTCAGTACATTTTTAATCCATAAAATGACGTTATATAAGTAACTAATATCTGGAATTTTTTCTCAACGAAGATTTACATCAAACCCTTTCAGATTATCTTTTTCTATCTTTTGCCACCATAAGTTGTTTCCTTAATATGAAGATCTGAGAGAATATTTTGTTTCTTTGGATAGTTCTCTTTAACATTATTTCATTATGTACTTCTGAGGTTAGTCGAGGCATTTGTGGTCCCCCAACGGAAATCAGACGTTTATTCAATTATTTCAATGAACTCTCGTTCATGGGGCCACCTTTATTATTTTGAATGGTTTTAGGATAATTTTCTACTAACAAATTATAGAAATTATCCTTGAAATCAAATACAGGAATGAAGAAGAAAAAGAATAGAGGTGATTATTGAATCAATATTAAAGAAAAATTTCGATGGTGAAATGTATAGTAATACTACTGTAATACCTGCAAATAATTTTGAACTAATACTAATGATTTTATATCATATTTTATTTATGCCTCTATACTCATAGTAGAGAGTCCTCAATATATGAAATGTGTGGTACGAAAAAGATATGTTCCTGATAAATGAGAATTTTAAAATCCAACTGTTATTTTCTCGGATGTTTTCTTCTTTTGAGTCGGCCAAAATTATAAACTTCTTGCTTTCCTTTACCACTTACACTTTCAAATTCCAACATCGATCTATGCAAGTTGAAAATATATCTAGTAAATTTTCAAACAATTAATCTTCAGATAAAATATTATACTTTGATGAATTACCAAATAAATTTATATTACTTCGCTATAGAGTCCAAATAATTTTTGCACGTATGCCAATCCTAAGAAAATAACACCCCTACGATTACTAGGCTCTCCGATAGCCATGAAGGTATCGCATTCGCATTTTCTGAAAGCGGTCCCGAGTTCAATTACTGGAGGGGGCCTGTATTTCCGAATTGGCCTCTATTGTTGGCACTCTAACTACAATCACTACGATGAGAATTATTATATGTTTCTAACGCTAATACATCCAATGGCAGTAAATTCCATGAAGGAATACATTTCAAAAAACAAAGAGCTGAACAAAGAAGGAAGAATAAAGAATGGGCCGCAATACCTCAAAAACATTTTATTCCATCTACAAAAAGAGACCGAAAACAATTGAAGACATGGACCAACTCAGAGGATTGCGCGTGATTTGGTTACGCGGCTTCAGAGAGAGGAAAAAATTACAGAATCCCGATTCGGAGCGTGTCAGTGTAACCGAATGACGGTCTACCACGTGACTGAGAACTTAAATCGTAGATAATAAAATACTAGATCGGATATTTTACTTGTATATTACGATTATCGGAGTCGTCGACCGGTTAAACAACAGATGCAGCATCCAACTGCACCACAATTCATTCGAATCTCTTTTTGGGCATCTTTGAAGATGAGTGCATTGAACTTTTCCGCCTTAGGGATGGCATACTGTAATCGAACGAGAGCACGCGATTAAAAGCACGTCTCTCCAAGAAAAAGAACTGCACGAGTCGCATTCTTAAAATGAATGGAAGAAGCATTGATTTTCTTCCCCGCTTTTGGGGACAACTAGTTGGTGTGATGACGATCTCCAGGAATGTTCCAGGAGCTCTCATTAGAAAAAATGTTGCTCTCCCGAAAAACCGAGCGACTCGAAGATGCATTCATGCTTGAAATAAAGAAAACTTCAACCATTCTGCAGTTTGGTCTTAGAAGTCCCAACCGTAAAAAAATGCGAACGATTTTCGATGTCTTATGAATCTCAACAACCAGCAGTAATTATTTTGATAAAAAGGAAGTAGTGGCTTGTGGTAATACTCCAATCCTTTAATGAATACGTAACCTTCGTACTATATCCTTTCGTGCTTATTTAGATAGAATAATTTTAATTGCTCTTCCAAATTAACCGAAATGGTATATTTCCTCAGCTACAGAAACATTCTTACCTCTGCATCTCAGCAGGATATCATTTGCCGCATTCTAGGAGAATGCTGTACTTTTCGCCATTCTCTCGCTTTCCACTCGCACACACATCATGTACTATTTTATTTTTCTGCTTCACTTCTCATCCTCTTTTTCTAAAAAATCCCAAATACCAACTGAATTTATAAATCATAAGGAGCATAGAAATTTTTGCGTGGATGAATAAAGAAATTTAGAGAGAATAAATTGAGATAATTATTATTAAAATTTCATGAGGATAAATAACAATAATACTTCAACCAAAATTAATAGATCTCAATGTTTGGATTCCGACTATCAGTAGCTAATGAATTTTCTATCCTTAATTCTTATATTAAAATAAACAAACACTGTTTCCTGTTTCTGATATGATCTAGCTTCTGCTTTAATGAAACTCGTAGGAGCTTTATAAGTTCCACCTTCCGCATTTTTCTACGGACGCTACGTTCGTAGATCGCCAATGCATCCCCGCATACCTATCTGTGCATAAAGTCTGCCGAGTGAAATGATTTTCTCAGCAGATCTCGATAAAGATAGTAGTACAGAACGGCTACCGTCGCGAGAGACGACGTGACGGGATACGGGGAGAGCACAATCAATGCATGGCACTCAATAGAATAGGAGACAATGCATTGCGAGCAATTACCACAATTAGGAGCAAAGGTCAACATGAACAGAGGGAGCCGTGAATATGGAAGGAAGTGTAATGAGACAATAGCAAAAGCGATATCTATTTATTAAGTCCTTTTAGAGGTATTCATTTAATTGTTTTCAGTATTTTAAGGAGTAAAAGAGTCGAATAGTTAACGAAATACACAATAACATTAAAGGATGGAAGAACTCTATAAAATTTTCGTTTGAAAAGGAAGGACTCTATAAAATTTTCGTTTGAAAGAAACATCATTAATTAATAAAAGAGTAATTCTACTCTTTTATTATAGGTTCCTGAACAGTGACAGAATAATTTTGTAATATCGTTTTTGTTATGGCATAAATGTAATGAAGCTTTTCACTGTCAGTAAAAATTTCACCGTCGATGAAGAGAAATTCGTTTAATTTGTTGAATTGCTCATAACATAAGCAGAACTTTCGGGTATAGCTTCTAAGAACCTTGTATTTATTCAGGTTAAGTCAGAATTAACTCAACTCCATTACAGAGGGTTCATACGTTGTATGGGCTTCTATGAGCATAACATACATGTTAGCAAGAAAGATAGAGAAAATTTGAGCCTCCGATCGTAGTTGATGCACTTCCACCAAATAAAAGCCAGAGGTTATGGCATATATAATGATAGGTAGCCCAGTTAAAACCATTTTAATTCATCGTCCTTTACTCAAATCAATCTTAATATACTTCACCGTTTTTCATCATAAGTAATCGGCTCAGTCAGCAGACAGTGAATAATAAACATTTGTTTTTCTTCCTTGAGTATTTCCTTGACATGTCTCACCTTAATCAAGGAAATCAAAGAAAAAATTTTTTAAATAAAAATAAAACCGATGTACGAAAAATTAGTTATCTTTTCCTAGGATGTCAATGATGAATGAGATAGTCATTGACTTTGATATGCTGCAAATTGTCGGATACTACATTCAGGAGAATCATTAATGAGAATGACTGTAAAGTAATCATTTCAAGGCTGAAAACATCACTTCACTTCTACATTAATTTCTTTAAAGATCAAGGATGCAATACTGTTTATAGTTATAACTGAGGAGAGATTAGAGATTTCCAATTAACACTACTCAGTAACAATCAAATAGGAAACATGAAGAGTTATACTAGTAGCTTAGTAATTACTATTTTCTCTCAGATAGAATGCTGTTTCAAATCGACCTTCTCGAACGGAATTCGGAAATGGCATCAAACCATTCATTCTCATTTATTGTCTCCTGAAATAAAAAAAATGTTCATGTATTCATGGCCAGACCCCAAGGTCTAGAAGCGCTTCTAGATCCTAGTCCATCTTTTCCCGATAGCAATAATAAATGGTAATTTTGAAAACATTTGCGCATGAATAAAGCTCTTGATTCCCAATATTCGAATTCCGATCTTATACGGTGTTTGTTACGAAATAGAACATAGAAATTTGTTTACGTTTAGTTTATGAAATTTCCATCTTTCATTGAAGGGACTCCTTAAACGTTAATTGCTTGAGCCTTCACTTTTAACAAGGATGAGTTTACAGGGAAACTGATCTGATGGGGAAAGTACTTATTTATGCCATTATAATGACGTACGTGACATTTAACCCTTATAATTACTTAATACAATTTTTATGTTTTATAGAGTATAAATATTACCATGAGCCAAATATACCTGTCAATATTTTTGTTTATGAACCGAGTAACAATCGAATATTTGCACTATATGAACATTAAGTAATACCTGTTTTGGATAAACTGAGAGGATGGATGCTTTATTACAAAACTATAATCTGACGGTAGAATGAACGGACCGAAAAGGAAAGTCGAGGAAACAGCTGAATGTATGATAAATGTCCTTACTCCAAGTGCGGGAGTATAAAGCGTATGGGAGAGAGATTACTGGCCTGCTGATCCAAACATTAATGCATAGAAAAACTAAGTATATCCGTTTACCTTATTTAAAGCTAACACCGAATGATTTCAACGCGTTTTCTTCTCTTTGGAAAATTTTGAATAGATATTCCTCTTCACGCAATTCATAGAAGTCATTAGAGAAAATTTATATATTTGTCGATAAACACTACCAAAGAAACTTGGTTTACGACCTGAGTTGACATTCTGTACCTCCATCACGATGCATACACGTACAGGACATTAATAGGTCAGCGATTACAGCAAGATACCGAGGAATGGAAAAATCTGTGCAGGTGAAAGCAATAGCGAGAAATCTCTAATTTCGCAGAAATTCGAATTCGCCGTTTCTAAATACACGGAAGATATATAGCAGATGGAAGATATATAGTCGCATCTAGGTATACCAGATTAAATCGTCAGAAAGGCAAGGAACTCATTTCCTCTCACGGCTCGATGTAAATCACCGCCGTTATCTATAATTCGGATCTTTTGCCATCGCGAAAGTGTTTGCCATCCAGCTAATGATCGATACAAATCCCTGTTAGGATTCACAGAAGGAGAGGGGAAAAGTGATTCGGGCGATTTCTCTCTCCAGGGATTTTCCACCAATTTGCATTTATCGGAAACTGTAATTTCTTGAAATTTCGTCTTTCGAGCACACCTGCAAGGTGAAGCAAGGTTTTCTCTACGAAGAGATGTGAACAATTCCGAACATTATCTTGATCTACGAAGAAATCGCCCGTTAAAATTACCATTGACACATTCCTTATTGATGGCAGGTTGCTGAACAAATTTTCCGAGGAAATGCATCCTTGGTAGAGTTATACCGAATGAGCTAATTGTCTCACTGTTTCATTGTTTAAACGAGCCACTTTGTCTTGATACCAATTCTTTACTTATAATAGACCAATGTGATCTAATACCTGAGATAAAAGAATTAAATTAATGAGCAATGGGAAAGCCGTCATTGATGAATCTGTCGAATCGAATCACCTTTTCGGGTTTTTTACATGGGAATAATGAACCCAATTGAATTCAGATCAAGTTTTTTAATGATTTAACTAGAGGAAGGATTTCATGCGTCCTGCGCATATCTATTAGACACTGTACACAGGAATCCCTCATGAGAAGAACATTGATATATCTATTTCATGGAAGTTGGATATTAAGAAGACTTCTTCAGACTGCAGAATAGTTAGGGCCCGCAAAGATCAGTTTAAAATTTAAAGTAACCTACATCACGCAAGATATTTCGGATTTATAAAGACATTATCGCGTTTATCCAACCCATCTTCATTTTATGTCAGTATAATGGAAAAAGATAAAAATTTAGAATAAAAGAAGGACGAAATCGACCAAAGAAGTGAAAACGTAAGGAAAACAAGAAAGACACGTTTTTATAAACCTATGCGAAATATTTAGCGATGAACTTCATTTTATGAACATTACCACACTAATGAGTGGTTATGAATCTACAAAAGGTACCAATAATAACTAAAACTTAGTAATATCTACAATTTAATCCATGGATCTAACTTTATGAAACTCCATAAAAGTGAAAGCAGTTGCTAGAGGGAACTTTTCCCTGCAGAACTTCGACTTACTACAAATAAGAATTAACAATTGTTGAAACGTCTAAGTATAAACTTGTTTTCCTCTCTATAAAGATAAATATGCAAAACGACCGATTTTCTTCCACAGGAAACAACAAGTAGCGTAATGAATTATGAGGATTCCATTTCAAAAATTACAAAACAGTCGACTTTTCATGATACGCAGTCGTCTGACAAAACCATGAAAAGCGAAATAGCGAAAATAAGAAGAAGTGAAGGAAAAGATTCTGGGATTTCTGACGCACGTTCTCACCTATTGCGGAGTGGGAGGAATAAAAGGAGAGAAATTGAAAGAGAATGCAGTAGAGGAACTGCGATCAAGGAATAAGTGAGAGAAAAGATATTTACGACCACTTTACACACCCATAGAGCCGTATTTAACTCCGTCTACCAATCATTAACCGAGTGAAAATGTATTCGCCATGCTTAGTCGTTCAGCGAAGAAAATAGAAAGTCGTAAATTAATATACCGAGGTTAAAATACGCATAGTGCATGTAAATGATATATGATATACGTAATATAGTAATAAATTATCACAATCCTATCTGAGGAAGAAATTAAATTGCAAACTACATAAAGTATAAACTTTAAAATTGGATCAGACACTAACGTCTAGTGTAATAAAGACTAAGGTCAGAAAAGATTCAGTATTCATTCTCGCACTGAGAAGAGTATTGCCCATTGAGGATTTGAGCGAAGAATGTTAACTACCTTCTCATCTTTTACTGTTCGCCATATGTAGGGTGGATTTATAACCTTATAAATGAGTAGCGATTCTGGACCTATTGCCTAGTCATCATGCTTATAGCAATGAGCTCAGCAGTTACGGAAAGTACCTAGCAGTAGTGCGTGAATATGCACAAAGAATTGTAGATTTAAAAACTAAAATTTTAAGATTAATTTACAGTCTATAGGATAAGCACGCCAGAAAATATAAAGCGACTATAAAATAAGGAAACTATGAAGGGAGCAAACGCAGATTTTCTACTCAGCATTTCCCCAAGAATGGAGAGAAATCTATTTGAAATTTAAAATTTTCACATATTTGATAACTGAAATCAAAATGCATTAATTCCTAAAGACCTTAAAGTTTCTCTAATGACGATAAACATAACTGATACGTAATCCTCATAAAGTTGCATCGCTTAATATATTTACTTTGGAATAACAGTCAATTCACATGCCAATCGCTTATCCCGATGAAATTATCCTTTATATGCCCTAATAGGAGTTGAGCTTTCAGAGATACGGATTGGGTCGAGTCAGTTTCAAAATTATTCAACGAAAAAGATCTGCAAACGACATACTCTACCTATAATTGTGTTAAGTAATAAAATCGTGACGTCGTGCAGAAATTTTCAAGAGAAGAGCGACAAGGTGAGCTGATTGAAACATGAAAAGAAAATATGGAAAATCAAAGAAGTTGTAAGTGAGAAAAATGGAATTGAAGACCGAGAGTATGAAAATAAAAATAACGAAAGAAAAGGGTAAGGAGAGAGTTCTGAGAGAGTGCGTCGCAGAGGTCGGGGATGTGTTAAGAAATAGGAAATGATAGCAGGAAAAACTGAGAAAGAAGATAATTAGATAATCACAAGGAAATCCAAAAAAGTAAGAGCTGTGAAATAAATATTTTGAAAGAGGGGATAAAAAAAACGTGAAATGTGGTGGATAACGATAAAACAAATAGAATATTAATAGCTAGTTAATGGAGATGGAAAATATGACGACGAAGGAAAATCGTGGGAGAATAAGAACTGATGAAAGCAGGGGTAAACATTCATTCCCGTTTACATGATGACATGCATGAAACAAAAATTTTGATATTACGCGTAATAGGGAAGAACTTAAAGTACAAAACTCATGGAAGGTCAATGAAGGTAAGAAAAACAGCATTTCCTAGTATCACACCTACAGCAGAGAAAAAAATGTAATCCCGAAATTCTAGAGTGTATAGAGACAAATAAGGTGAAGAAATATAAGAAATCTAACTAACTTAATATGAAAGGTTGATAATTAATAATGACTATTCAGCCGATATTTGAACTGTAGCATTTCTTCTTTCTCCCAAATGATCAGGAGAAAGAGAACGAATCATAGAATTTCGCTGGGATAATGAATGTGAAGAGGGAATGAGGAGGTTGAAGGGACGGTGAAGCACCATTATGGAGTAATTGCATCTGGATTTATCCCCTTGGCTCTGAAACGTGCGTTAATCTCTCTCTTGTTCAGATCGGCGCCAATGACGACTAATGTTCCCTCAACAGCATAATTAGTAACTCATGAGGCGGAAGTTCCTGTGATTTGATTTTTCTATGAAAAATACGTGTTCCTTCATAGAATAAGAATGCATCGTAAATTTCTGATTGAGAATCGTTCTTGCATGCATGATGGACCAAACAGAGCACTTTTTCTAGGCGTAATTATTTGATTAAGACTAATTATACTAAAATTGCATAAGAATTAGATCATATTCTTATAGGCCATGTCATTTCATAACAATAAGGGAAACTTGAGAAAAAATTATTTCATCATTAATTTCTACATAAGAGAAACACTAACCAAAACTACGAAATGCTTACAACATATTTACTCGTCATTAGATAATGAACAAAGGCTTCCGTTTGGTAACGAGTTATCTCTGTCGATGCGAAACGAAGTCGGCACGCACAGTATCTTCTTTCACCAACTGCTGTAACTCCATGGATTCTTTGAAAGAATCAGTCCAACATAGATTATATATTTTATAGATATCCTTAAGAATATCCTCGAAAGCTAATCTTTGCAATCTAAAAGTGCAGAGAGGACTGTAGAAGTGATAGTTGTCTCCGTGATGATTATGAGTTAATTAAATGCAAATGTGAAACATTATCACCATTTTTAAAATGTATTAATAAAATATATAATTATATAGTAAAAGGATATTTCACCTTGAAATAAGCTCCATTTAAACATACTAGTAATTAAGAGATGCAAAGAATATAGAAAGGATGTGGAATGGTAATTATTATGTCAAAAGATAATCCCATTTCTTAGATCACAAAGTATATCATTCCTCAATCACGTCTTCCATTCAAAGGACTTCATCTAGCCAATAATTGTTGGCTCTCTACACTCTTTTCGCGGCAATCACACGGATCATCTATTCAAGAATTTGCTCGACATGCTGATCGCTGACGAATTTTTTGTGGATAAAATACCATGACTGAGTACTTTCCCTTTGGCAATGCCTAAGATTCTGCATCCCTTTAGAAAAAATGGGTTTAGCGATTTTTTTCATATGGTACATACTTTTCTACTGGAAAAAAGTTTACCTATGAAATTACATGAACTCTCGAACGCCTTTCGTATTTTCTTATTTTTTATCTCCACAAGCACCTATACGTAACAAATATATAACTATACTTTTAAGGTTTATCGTACAACATGATCAAAACGCTATGGGGTATGGAAGTGAAATAAGCTTAGGGTGCTCGATGAGCTAATCCAACTTCAAATACTGAATCAAATTCCTCAGATAGAAATATATTTAGAAAATATTTAAATTTTTACCTATGAATAGTATTTTTATCCAATGACTCCTCCAGACAATCATTCAGTCTTGGAGAATGTGAATTTTTGCCTTTTAATTAAGCTATAATAATTAACTTTAAGAAGATGTTATTGTTTGAAAAAAATCTATTGTAATATCGTAAATATTTTTATTTAAAAGTGTACAGTGCCCTAAAATGGTATGAGTGGTGATGGAACTATGAAAAATTTTTCAACAAGAAAAAAACAAAGAAATTTAAAGTATATGTTGACGAGGTTAATCGTAAGATTTGAGTGCCTATATAGCACGTATAACAGATAAACAGAGCCAATTATTCAGAATCTGGATTCAAATCGAGTCAGGAATCCTCATCATAAAAATGCCAAAATATCTAATTTCGTTGTATTCTACCGTAGATATTTCATGTCTTCTTATATAATTCTGCAACAAACATCAATTATGTGTATGATACGTTTTCCTTCTCAAGCTGTCCACTTTACGATTTACAGTTCAAATACTTCTATCGAGAAAGCTTTTTGAATGAAGAAGAAAAATAATATAATAAGTGTAATTATCCACATCTCACCTCAGAAGTCAAGCCACTTACGTATTTCCCGCTTTGAACATACATTAAAACAGTCATTTGTGAAGACGAAAGAAAAGGAAGATATAAAAGGAAAACATCTCGGAACGTGAGAGATTTTTTAGAAAAGTGTGCCTGTTTCTGCGCAGTTTCGAACGAACTGACATCAACGTATATTTCTGATAAAAATATTTTGGAATAATTAAATCAGGATGGTAAAAAGAGTTAAGGATCGAATTTCAGTGCATGTTACCGGTGATAAACGATAGTTTAAAAATTTGATGTGTTAAAAATTCACGATTTGTATGTTGTTTAATGGTAAGACATACATAAAAAGATTCCATTCTGACCATTTCATAGGGATAATTTTCCCCGGTGGCCTTCACATTTTACATAAAAACGAAAAGAGGCTGATCTTCTCACACGTTAACTTTCTCATAAATTACAGCCACGTGCAGCATCAGATCACGTGTAGGAAACTAAAATGTCAACGGCCACAGTAGAATAATTGGAAATATCTTTGACGAATCGGATGAAAAATTTAATTTTCCAAGAGACAACCGTAAATATCTTCAATCCACTTCTTTCCTCTGAGGCATAATTCTAATAAATCAATTAAAAAGGATTCAAATATTTTGTCAACCATGAATCGCTAGGGTCATTTACACAAGGATGTAATATTAATAAATGATAGCAAATTATAAAAATATTTGAGTGAGAAGGCAGTCTTATAAACTAATTTAATAAAAGCCAAGCATAGAACTTATAAAATATCGAATGAGTAGCACAGCATCGTCCAATTTCCTAAAGATCATTGTGAAACTTTGTGATGCCTCTATATCACTTATACCCTACATTTTTTTATATCATTACAGTCTGATCTATCTTGATGTAGATCTTAACTTTCCCAAAACTAACAGCCTTCATTTTGAGCCCGTACGATAAACAAACTTCGATGAAGAAAAAATTAGCTCCACTTGTATCGAATTTTTCTATATAATTTCATTCGTTGAAATAGGGGTCATCTTTTTTTAAAATGTAGAAGGTAGTCCCAATTAAAAAAAACTTAACTATGCTTTCATTTTATAACTCGATCTTTCGGTTTCCCTTATATAATTCTTAATACTTCAGAAGAAGAAATTATTCTCTGATATCTTAATTGACCGCATATAAATACGATTTTTGATAAGCTCTTTCACAGTAATATTCGAAAGACATTTAAATTTAATATCGAACTTTGGATTTCTAAGAGAAAGAGAAATTGAGAAATATCTGTTTGTGACTATGGAAAATTTTAATAAATTATGATTAAAATCGAATACTGAAGTAATTCTTTCTCACCTCAGGACGAGAAGGTTTTAGACGGTAAATAATTCTTAGGCAGTTAAATCACGCCTCAGCTGTTTCCACTATGGAAATTTCTTATCACACTCAACAATCATAATAATATAACAATGGCTTAAGCAAGAAATGAGATGATATATATAAAATGGCTAAAAAGCAATAAAAACGTCTGGCGACTAAAGTGAGCCATTGAAACCAACAGGAAAATTCATTGCATCAAATTAAAGCGTGCAAAAGCACTTAATAATGTGATTTCTAAAACGCGATAAAGGTAGCGTTGAAGTAAACATATATGAGAGTTTCTCATTATCGTGTAGAAAATCTCTATTTATTGAGGGCAAGGTGGAAAATATTTGCAAAACAACTTGGAAATTATAAGGATAAATTCGCTTTTCCTTCAATATCAGCCTATTGTCCTCCATAATTTCATTCAGATCCTTTTCAAGGAAGGTACAATCACGAGTGGGAGTAGAGAGCTAGTTGCTTTGTCTTAGGGGCGCATGTTCTCAATCTGGCATCTGTTCAAAATCAGGAAATTTCAAAGCAAGACGAGAGGCCTACGGACATTCAATAGTTAACCATTGACGAAAGATACAAGCATGCTGTTTATTTCCATGCAATTATTTGTATGGATCAAGTATCTCAAAGGAAAATACTTTGTCGTAAACACATACGCGAAGTCCTTAGAAGCATCTCAGCTCCATTCACGTGACAGGTACACGTGACATCGCTCAATTGAAGAAGCTGCAGATGAGTAGCTGTATTTTCTTACACCTTTCAGCATAATTTAAGTAAAATATCAAGTTTGACATTATATTACTGCCGTAAAATTATTCATTTAATTTTACCATGAAAGAAACCGCTATACATTTAGCGAATTCAAGTTGACCAAAGAATGGTTAAAGCAAAATTCTCGTTTTTTCATACCTACCTTTATTATATTAAAATTTATACAGTAATCGATTATTATTTCATTGGAATATCAAAACCAGTTTAACCACATAATTTAAAAGTTATTTTATACATTTTGGATTGGGGTTTTTCTTGGCAAAACCATATGCAAATCCCTCAGATTTGAATGTGAATGAAGTTCAGCATTTTATTAGAGTTGAGTTCATTACTCTTAACCTTTTGGTGTTGAATAATTGAAATTCATTGAATATAAGCTATATACAAATCATTTTCTCATTGTCCCATCACACCTTGAATTTTTGCTACATATGGGTACAGAAACACAAAATTCTAATTCAAGATAAGGCTGAAGATAAGGCAGCGATAGATTTCTCGAAAGCATTATGTCATGCTTTTCTCCATTTATCATTCCTCCAAATCATTCCAAGCCCCTCCAAAAGGAGGGATATGCAAAATATGCGAAATGAAAATAGAGGGCTCTCACACGCGTCCAAACAATATGCAGATGTTTTTTCTTTCTATCAAGTAAATAAACGATTTCAAGTTCGTATCAGTCATTGCTCGTTTGGTGTTGCAAAAGAAACGTCCTAGGAAACAGATTTCAGATGTGTTTGGAACAATCTCCGCGAATCAGGGAATTAATTTATTCTTTTTCTTGGAAAGTGGAAACAAAATTAATCAAACTGCTATCTATATCTACGGTGTAGAGTTTCATTTAGAGAACCGACCAACTCCGAGATCGATGAGTTTAAAACGTACAAAATGTGAGTATGCATTCATTGGTTTGCCTTTTACCTTTGTTTCATGCATTGTTTGTCTTAAGAAGGAGGGATTGTATGTGTAAGAGAGAGAAATATTTTAAAGACTAAATATTCAGAAATCTAATAGAAAAGGACTAGAAATGCCGCATTCTGTAGACTGTTGTATTCTTTGACTATAATATGGAGACGTATAACTACGTCTTTAATACTTTATGAATGAATATGAATAACTTCTTTGAAAGTTGCAGTATTATGGCATAGGTTAACTTAAGTTTGATTCTTTTCATGATTTTTGGGGAAGAATTTTGGGTGAATGAAGATATTCAGATAAAACTGCCAATAAATATACGGTTGAAATTTTGAAAATGTAACACCTTAGTATTTCCAATTAGAATGACCTTCTCTATTGACAAGTATCCTATAAAATTGTCTTCCTAAAAGTATGGTATTGCCGCTTTTCTCTACTGTTACCCTTTATCGGTAATACGAAGACAAGATGTTCACACGGTCAGTTTTTTAAAAATTGAAAAAAGATAAAAAATGCCCTATATCAACGAATGAAAGTTAGGGAGTTCCTTGAATTACTATTCCAAACCTTCCCCATAAAAACCTCAAGATAATAATATTAGAATCAACATAAAGCATTAAATTTGCAGTTAGAATAGTGGATTTGTTTGCTATTAGTAATATAGATTTTAAATATAAATTTTATTAGTAATATAGATTTTAATTTTTAAGCTGAAAATTTTTCGTCTTTAACTATCATTAAATTGGAAAATATGTAAGAAGATATATGTCCCGTCGACAGGCTCTGCCTGATGGAACATCAATGTAATACTTGTGCAATAATAAATAAATAAATAAATAAAATAAAATAGCAAGGTTCAGTTTCGGCCTTACCTCGGATACAGCTCTCTATGATGAGAGAGGAAGGTAAAATCTATTTTTCCTCATCGTTCAAAACTAAATTACATTTTACTCCTATCCTAGAAGTTATTCTCTTAAAGCTGAGCGTATGTTCTCAGAGATGAAAGATATTGGTGTAGTCGGAATAGGCAAATTTAAATTTTATTAAAATTTTATTGTCTGGGGATTGCCGGATTATAAAAAACGTATACCCTCCTAATAAACATGCGTTGACACCATTTTCGTACATACAAAGATACGATAAAATCGACAGCAGTATTCAAATACATAAATACTCACGTTCACTACGCAGCGAAATGGCGGATAACAAATAGATGCGGGGTTTAATGACTCAGCACGCTGAAAGGAAGATAAATGCGTCGCATTTCTGCCTGGATTTAATTTGAGATTTAATCTTCTGGCCTATTAAGGGCTCTTTTTCCCTTCCAGTTTCCTCCTCGACTTCGTCTGAATAACACCAGGATTAATTAAGCAGGATTTATTTCATTTTCTCACCGAAAACTCTAACATTAGGATTTTAACTCGGTGATGTTTCGTTGAGAATGTATGTACGTGTAATGAATGAACAGAAGGGTTTCCCTTGATTACGCCGACGGTTTCTGTTTAAACAGCAAATACAAGAGCAATCTTTTATTTAATATACGGACTATAATGGGAAAAAGTTCTAATTTTAGCTATTTCGGAGGATGTGGTTTCCTAAATTATTTATTTTTGTTGACTCAAAGAAGCCTTAAGATAAAGATAATGAATCAGTTTATAACAAGTGCTGGGAAAATGCGCTATTTAGTTAAAGAATTTTAAAAAACAGGTGTTTATGCTGAGGGCAATCCTATCTGTGAGAACTTAAATACATACAAATATTGCTTAACCTTGGGCTTCTTTATTCAGGAAAAACGATTCCAGATTTATATATATATTCCAGAATTAAAGAAAGGTTAAAACATACGGAAGTAATCAAACTATTGGTGAAATAAAATTGTCCTTAAGTTTCATCCTGTTCCCGAGTTCACTAGACCTAATATAAAATATTTAATTTTTGTAAATGATCAATCACTACCAATCACAGGACTGGTATGTTTCCTTTATACCACTTTCGTAATATCATCTATTGCAGTCATGTAAAAGTGCAGTAGTATGCAGTAATGTAAGGGGAAGTGATACACAGCATCTTTGCTGGACCTCACTTTATATTGCTAAACAAACTGATCTATTCTACAAATATCTTCTTGGTTCTTCCTATTTTGCTATAATTTTCATTTAGCTAAGATAGAGCTAAGATATTATATGACAACTCCTCTATCCCCAGGATAGCAAAATTTTAACTCAAGTCTCAAGATGTGAACTATGTAATGCTTGAACTAAACCTTGATTTTCTATTTTCTCGCTGTATTTTTTCCTTGAACACTTCTAGAATTGTTAGGAAATTTCAGAGATATAAGATAACTGAAACTGAGGAAAAGTTCAAGATACCTCTGTAATGTATCTTGGCGCGCAGAATCTCTTGGTATTTGGTAAGAGGACTGAATAAAACATCCGCGCCGCAATTCACGCAGTAGCGCATCTCCAATTCACCGCTCATTCTTTGTACTTCTCATTGCTTAATGCCTTACTCTTTTTGCATTAAAGAAGATGCATCTACACACAAGTTCACTTGCCCTCCACTAGACTATGCAATGGTGCACGAGGCATTCTTTCGTTACAAAAACGATCAATTTTGGAATTTTCCGTGAAAGACAACGTAAATAAATGGTTAATAATGGTTGGTTAAATGAGGTGTTATTATTTTAACAAAAATATATCCTAAGATCGCTGAGAAAGAAGTAATAGGCCCATGGATATGAGAGAGTAAAATTAAGAGTAGCTAATCATTTGAAAATGAAGAAGGCTGTACGCAAGGAATATATTCCTGAAGGTGCACAAGAGCAAGTATAGCAAGTGCAAGTGATTGATATTCCAAATTTAAAAATATTTTAAACTCTTTAATAAAAATGGGCGTTATGACACAAATTTTGAAGAAATTGATTATAGGAAAGGCATTTAGTAATAAATTTTCGTTGGGATGTTTACTATGATTGGAGATAGCAATACCGGGATCCCGTCCAATATGCCACTTCCGAAATCCCGAAATTAAGAATATATGAAGATCGGTATTACTACGCTTTTCTTTTTCATGATATCCTATGAATTTACAACCTAAGGTTCACATTTCGATGAGGCAAGAGTGCCGCTTTAGTATATACTTGAAGAGCAAGAGATATTTCATACGTAAGCATCTTTATCCAACCCTATCGAAAATTGTTATCAGAAATGGCTTTTCCATCAGCTTGGATGCTGTGAAAAATTAATTTAGCAACCAAGTAAACCGGAATAGAACTCTACCGATGTATTTCAACATCGTGTGTTGATTGAGACGAATAAAAAAAATTTAAGGTTTAATTTGTTTAAATTTTTAACTCCTCTGAATGAAATAAAAAGCCTCATATCGCCTTTAAAAAATAGGCACTTCAACTTATGTGAATAAAGAAATAAAATCCGATAGGAATTCGATAAACTTCGACAATGAATACATTCTTATAAGGCGATTTCAGAGAGAAAAAAATCAAATTTCAATTTCTTATACACTAATTTCAATTTGGCATAAATACTTAGAAGTAATAGCACGTACACACGGCTGCTTTTCACCGAAATCCGTTTAATCCATTGTCTTTTCGTCTCCCTACGCTTCTTTATTTTACCTAGCGACACTTATCCTTGTATAACTTAATAGCAGAAGTTAATGCGGTAGAATGCGATTTTCAACAGTTCGAGAAATGAACAGGTCATGAAACGCAGCAACACCCATAATGTCTCCACCTAAACTGGATTACATGGATTCGATTTTCAAAATAAAGTCAAAGCGAAATGTTTGCATAGACATAGAGCGCTCATAGGAGAGAGAAGCTAACGCTTTAACAGTTCAACTGCAAAGCGGATCCACTCATACTGATGAAACTCCTCGCAATCAACGACGGAATTAGAATCTACGGATATGCGCTATGCTAGCAATTTGAAGGCACGCTAGGATAGATAGGCCATGATCATGCATTGCTGAACATAAACGGATGGCGATTGGCTTTGAAGAGAAGTTAGTGTGCGACTGTATCGAGGTAAAATTTATCGTTATTAAAGTATGTCATACTAATTTTGACGGTTGGTAAAATTTTGTTCCGTGAAGATGACAACTTCTATATTAAGTGAATTTCTACTGCCATCTTCATCCACATTCATTCCCTTCACTCATTTCTCCATCGGTCCCAAAAGCAGTATCTTCCATTCAATTTTAATAAATATTAAATTTCTAATAATTCCATCATACCTAAAGACATGTCCAATCCTTCTAACTGTACTTCAACCTACTTACAATCCTACTCATATATGTTTTGCTTTTCCTACCATTATAAATCAGACGTCCTGACCTATACATTCATATAAAATTCATTAGTTATTAAGAAAAATGTTTGCTACGAAATATATCACTATTCTATTTTTTTATTTTATCCATTTACAGGACAGGACGTTTTTATTTATGATCCTTCTTTTTCTTTAAATAATGATCCGTGGTCTAACAGCTTATATCCTTTAAGATTTTCTTGAAAATGGTCTTGAAAATGGAAATAGTATGGAGAGAATGTAATCAGGAACTCTCGATAAATCTCGATTGTAATATCCCGTACTCGATTCCGAACGTTTCAAAATGTCGGAAGTTCGGAAAATAATCTGACACACGTAGTATTGGCTCTTGTTCCTATAGATCAATGGCATCTAAAAAGAGGCGCATGCACCTATGGGAGTTTGAAAAGCATGTCATTGGGTTGCGAGATGTTAAAATAAAAAGAATTGCTTTCTAAATAGCCACTGTTACAAATATGAAATATTTTATGAAGTTCTTAGGTATCCATTCCTCTTGTACTATCAAGGATAGTAGTGGTATAATTATTATTATCAATTAAGAGATTTTTTCAGTAGCATTTTATGTGCTTCGATAGCTGAGCTCATTTTTCATATTCGGGTTCCCATTGGTAATCGAACCCGGGACCGTTTTCACCAAAGGTGAACGTGCTATCCACTTGGCTCTCCGGTAGCACAATTACTTCAATTTTTCTTCATTATGTTACAGTGCAGTCTCTCCAATATTCTCTCTCCAAATATTATGAAAATGTATTATTTTTACATTATTTTCATTCCGAGAAGCTAATGAGTTCCAGGAACTGAAAATTAATTAGAACCTCTGCTATAGATACAACCATAACCCCTTTCCTGACTCATACTTTAATTTCAGTATTTCGTTCAGTACATATCATATTTTTTATTTAATGATATTTATATCTTACTGAATTTAAAACTTAAAATGCAGTCATTTTCTATTTCATCCATTTTCGATATTTTTTCCATACTTATTTCTTTTTAATTTATTATTTATCGAAAATGCGCATCGTAACGTCAGAAAAGGAATCTATTAGAGCGAATATTGTCAATGAAGGGATTAAGCCCTCTTTCTCTCATACTATCATGAAACATCTACAGTAAAACCATCGAACAAAGAACATATCTCAGGTCATCTAACATGTTCCCTCTTACATGAACTATCGCATAGAAATAGATGTCTTGTAATCCTGTGCACAATCGCACAATTAATTGTGCGACAAGGAGAAATCCGCGGCAATGACCCACTCCGAGAGCAAAATCCATCAAAGTGTAGTGCAGCTCGAGCCCACGTTTGCATTTGCATGGAATTCCCCGTTAGTCAGAGTTAGATGACGGTTGGGCGCCAGTTTCATTTACGGCGGAAACTAATATCTGTATCGTATTAAAGCGAAGCTGCAGTATGTTTGGATGGAGAGGCCTGGATCGCAGCCAAAGCAAATCTGGATGTAAGCTTTCCTAAGGAAATGATGCACGTAAGAAAGCGAAGCAGCAATAAATACGAGAGAAATATGAGCAAATACTGAGACATCGATCTTTCAATCCTGTCAACGTTTAAGCGAGAGGAAAATAGATACCTTCACCTCTTCCGTTCTACTTCCATGTGTGTGAGAAATAATAATTAATAACAAAATACGCGTCAATTTTGATTTCATCATGATAAAAATATCAGAATATTAATCTTACTGCAGGGATAATTTCCTGTCTCATGCACTATATACAGAAATTTCGATGGAAAAAGACGTCAACGGAGTTCCAATGAAGATAAAACTCTTCCACGAAAAATACCTGCAAACCATTTTCTTTCTCACAATAGAGCTATTTAATTATTCATGCGACATTACAAGGCGTTCAAAAATAAATGATCTTTATTATTTGCTTTCTGTGTTTTTCCACATTTTAAACATTAAAAATATTCTTGAGAGATTTCTTAGAGATATAAAATGAAAAGGCACTTTCACAGGGAACACCAGTAGAGTTACGATGGTGGTATTTTAACGACCAAATGATGACATTACTGTGCAAATTTTAGCCTTCTACAGTGAGTACTTCTTTGATATTTTCCTCGTTCGTACTCCCAAAAGAATGCATTAACATTTTTCTTAGAGAGAAATTGCACTATAAATGAAATCATCGATGGCATGAAACATTTTCGCAAAATATCAATGAAATGTTTAAAGATTTAAAATTAAAAGGAAGGATCTTATGCGAATAAATTTCATTTGAGAATTATGTTACAATGAGGGACTATTTATCCATTATAATTCATTATTATTTCTACAAATGGATGGTTATAAACTAAAGAATCTATATTCCCTATATCAGTCTCAATATAATTTCTTCATTCCGGCGGCGAAAGGATGACTGTAGTATTTCCTAATTAAATTTTTAATCACCTGAACTAACTACGAAGTAATCTAAAACGTAATACTGACAATTCTGCGAAGGTAATAAATAATTAGAAATGATGTATTTAATGGCTAGCAATATTGTATTCGCATAAAAGTCAGATAACTACGTACTATAACTTTAGCTTCTTCTAAATATACTGTTAGACTAAATTTTAAATAAATAGTTTCTGTCAAAAACAATCATTTTAGAACTGTGAAATTCATTTAAATCAATATTTAGAGAATGTATTATCTTTGGGATAACAATAGAGACAATTTTCAAAATCGTAGAGTTTGAAAAAGGGAGAGAAATCTTTCCGACAGCCGTTTCTTTAAGCTCTCTCTGTAATCCGAAGGCTTGAAAAAAAGATGGAATCGACGTAAAACTTTAGGCATCAATAACGTAGGCGTTCGTGCTTCTTGTTAGAAATAGCGCTCCCTGTGCTTGTACCACGTCTCACACGAGCGACACATGTCAGACGTCTACTGCGTAAGATTTACGGTGCTGTTACGGTTATACGCTATTTCGATCGGAACTAGGGTGACATACAATTTTACCTATACGTTGCAACACAAGGAAAAACAGCATGCAATACTCGAGAAAGACAGATGGTATCCTGGATGGAGTATATCATCAGTATGTGCGATGTTTGGGAAATTATTTAAAGCGCTTTCCATTGAAAGATTACCGGCAGAAATATGAATTCATCTTCATTTCATCCTGACATTTTTGTATCTAAGATAAGAAGGGTTTGCAACACTTGAAATCTTTTTCCATTCGTGACATGATATTATTCTTATTTCAAAAATAATCTCACGAATATATAGTTTTCATTCACTTCTTATCCGTACATATATGGTGAATGCGGATTCTTAAGGATACTGATATATAAGACAAAATATATTTCTTTCCTGAAAGCTAAATGAAAATGGAACAACCTCTTCTCATACAAGTAATGTAAGTCATAGACAGATAATACTAATTAAACTAATAATATTCAAAGAAGAGGAACCTATTACAAACCAGAGCTTTGGATATTTTTCAGCTGGAGATAAAACCGCAAGTTTAAACCTGCCTGAATCTCAGGAGAAATAAACTGCTTGAAACTTGAAATAATAAAGTAATTAAAACTTTTAAAGGCACGAAGAAAACTTACTATAATTTTTCGTTTTTTTCCAGCAAATATTTTTGCTACATATTATCGCAACCTCAATGTGATTATAACAGATAATGTTTAAGGATATCATGAATCCATCACAATACACATAATAATGCTATGTATACTTCGATTTTAACCTCGGTATAACGCGATGTGAATATAATCTTACGATTTTCGACTTAATTTTATTAATCAAATCATGAGAGATGATATTCCAGAGGATCCCGGGAGAAATCTTTCAAAAAAATATGTGTTTGGTGATTCTTAGTACCATAAATTTTGTTATGATTTTATTATAATAATTTGGGCAAAAAATACTGTAATCATATTCTGAACGAACACAATACTAGGATCACCAACATTTTTATTTTGAGAGCTTAATTTTTGTAATGTTCTCAAGGTAAATCCTGAAATATCTCCTAAACATGTGTCACAGTAATGTCTTGCAGAAGTTTGAATCTCAATACCCGCTAGTCATGGATTCTGTCACATGAAACAGAATACCTTCAATTAAGGAACACAGAGAGGGAATGTGTGCCCTACCTAACTCACTGCTTTCTCCGCTAATGAAGATCTAACTCAATTATGATTTCAGTTAGGAAATATAGTAACAATATGTTAAGCATGCGAATACTATTATAAATTCAAAGTGAAAGGGATATGCTTTCAGTTCCTGGATTCCCGCACAATGTACGCTACTAAGAAAACGAAGTTAGCATACCGTGGCATTGTTCCGTTTACCGATATTTTCTCGTATACATCTGGTATGTTTAATGATTTGCATCGAAAATTGAACAAGGGATCACAGCTCAAAATATTAACGGCATAATAAAAGGTTTATAGCTAGAATTAACATCATATAAATGCATATTTACTGCCATATTTTGTTTTGTCATATCTTGACTACATAACGTTGAAAACTAAATGTAAGAGACGATCCTAGCTAAAGTTTAAGCAAAGCAATAATATTTCATTTTCCCAATTAACGAGTAAGAGAATAAAATATTCAATTGAAAATTATATCATTTTCTTATATGTACTTCATAAAATATAAGATGAAATTATCATATCTCTTAGATAGATAGAATCTATCCGATGAAATGGGGTGATAAACATGCTTGCTTTTTCAAAAGATTTATTTAGTTGATTGCTGTATAATTATATAAAGCCGCCCAAGAAGAAGAATTTCCGAAAAGAATCCGGAATAATTTCAAGAAATTCGAGAGAGGTATTTCAGGTTCCATGTTTGAAACGCTCTTAGCATTCACCGCACCCACAACAACTACCTTGCGAATCTTGGAATAAAATCCATTAAAAAGAAAGTTATAAATTACACTCTGACATTCAACGCTGACCTTAATATCCTTTTTATGAAGAAACCCGAATACAATAAACGCAGTTATGTTCTTTATGAGTTATTTGTTCGGTGCTCCATAATGTAAATGGCGAAATAGTAGTATTTTACCGTCCAAGATGGAGCGATTCTGAGCTGCCCTTCAATACAGGACCAGTGATATCATCCGATTCCGCGAACTCTCGTTAACGTACATCTCGTGTGGTGTGATGAGAATTGTTATCGTTTACGCCATTTTCGAAAGTAAAAGCAAAGGAAAGGAAAATCCTACGCGCATTATCTATTCCAGGTCCATGGTGAGAACGTAGATAATGTGCATGGCAACAAGTTGAGGTCAAATTTGACTTATAAAAAGGACAGATAGACCTTGGTAACATGATTGATGAATTCGAAGACTGTACTCTAGACAACGCAATGAAGACTACATCAACAAGCTAGAATGATTTTTATCCACGACCCAATTAAAGGAGCTTTAGAATGTATCAACTATATTATACAAGGAATCTAAAGGTAACATTAATCTAAAGGTAACATCTTATTATTTGAATTAGAACTACCGTAAAATTTGTTCAAAGTCACCATCACACGATATAGATATTTTATTTGCATGATTATCTCAATATTTGGGGGAAATACTTTATGCAGGTATAAAAGTAACTAACTTTTAACGTATCCACGTAGAACGTTTGAAATGTTTTACACAGACAAACATAATTTGAATTGTTTTCTCTTTTGTTCTGATACTCAACGTTTGGAAATTTCATAATTATTTTATCTCTCCGGCTTCTACGAATTTGAAACCTCAGTCCATATACTTTGATTTTCATTCCAGGATAGATCTAATTAAATGATTTTCTTTCTAATATTTATATTAGCCTTAAATAAAGCAAAATTAAGCAAATACCGACACAGTAAGATTTGATTTATAGCCTTAATTATCAAGAAAATTATCCATCTGAAATGACTTTAAGTGAATAATGCATAAAGTTCTTCAATTTTTTAATTTATTAATTTAATTAAACTCTTGAATGAAGATCAATTTTCAAGTCGGCTCTTTAAAAATTAAATATGTATATTCCCATATTATCATATATGTCATGGCAATTACTTCAAGATTATGGTAGATACCAACAAGAAATAAAACCCAATTTTTCAACACGTTTACAAATTGCTTGAGGTAGTAAAGCTAAAATATGTGTGAAAGTTTTATTAATAATTATTTGCTTTTTTAGTATAACAGGGTTTCAGTACGAAGAAATGTTAGCACATTTGTCAAGTATGTAGTATCCTCTTTAAATGTTTAATCTTCAATATCCTGTACTCAAAAAATGAAATTACATCGTAAAATTATAAGATCCGATAACATCAAAGATGAAACGTGTGAGCTCACGTGAAGGCGAAACGACCAATTAGAATATTCCTAATCTAAAATGGCTGCCAAAGAGCATTGAGTTACTCATGCTCCGTCATCCTGAGATTAACCTTTAATCCTCGCTCTACCGTTTGAAGCTCCTGATATTACGCTCGTAATGTAAAAAACAATGCAAATATCTTCATACTGTTTCTAATTCAGAGTGAGAAATATAATGGCAATGTTTTTCCTTTCGCGAAAATAGATATTTGCTTGATGCAGTTGTTAGGCTACCATTTCAAGGATTGCATTCCATCTGGTAATACATCAGATGGTTGCAGAAAAATACCAGTCCCATAGAAATACATCCGCTTGATTACAGCCAATGACTTGCGACATTCTAAAGCTTCGTCAAATTTTGTTTACAGAATCAGTGTATTGCTAAATAGTCACCATTTCTTTAGATAGAACAATAAATAATCATATAAAATTATGCTTGCTCATAAAGAATAAATGAATCTAATCAAGCGATATCTGATGACAATCTATTTAAAAAAAACTTAAATGAAACAAGGAATCGATAATGTACGTGTACTGTAAAAATATTTTTGTGGTATTGTACATTATCCTGTTCCTTAACAAAGGCCACCAAGGCTCGATTAAAACTTCCGGTTTATACTAACTCCAGTATACCTTTCCAAAATACGGTTACAAACCCAAAATTCCACCTCCTCATCCTTCTTCCCGACACACGTTAAAAACCTCACCATTCCACCGGTTCCTCCTGAGTAATCATGTACACCTGAAAATGATTGCTAGACTATTGAAATACGCATTAGGATTCTTTGAGGGTTGGCTATCTGGGCTTTCCGTTGTTTTCAGAAGTAGTTATAACGCAGGAGCATACTGAAAAATGTGTTTAGGAGCGCTTCAAACCTCTCATTCATTAACAGCTATGTTCCAATTGCTTTCCTTACATCTTCGATAAGTACGAAAATGTACGAAATATTGAGAAGGAAGGATACGGCTGTTTGCCCTTATATGAGAAAAATTCATGCTAATTATTTCAGTGAGGGTTTTTCCTTTAGATTTTCGTTGAATCATCACAACAGCCGTTTGACACATTCCAAACCTCCGATCGTAGAGATGATACATAGCACTTCTCTTTATTCTAATGATATAGCCATTATCTGACATAATGGCATGAGTCCAATCTCTAAGCTTATAATTTCACTAATTTTCCTTGTTATTAGTTCATTAAATCACCGTCGCCCTTCCCTCGGATGAAACCATGCCGTGAGCTCATCTGAAAATACTTTCCGTTCGCAAATACACGTTCTGCATCTAAAACATTTACTTTTACTCAGAGCATCCTCTTCAGAATCATCCTCTTCGTATTTAAATTCCAACCGATTGACATTTGCCAGACTCTATTTATCTGAATGCGCAGTTTTCGAAGTTCTTTAGTCCTTCACTCCTGTATTATAACTGGAGTGAAATTCCTGACTTTAAATGACATTAATCATGTCATTTAACGAAATATAGATATAAAAGAATGAAAATGTAACGATTTATTAATTCCATCATTTTCACCTCTTAGTTACGGACTGAAAATAATCCAAAGAAATAATTCAGTACCCATGGAGAGAAACATGAGTGATGCGTCACAATATTTGGACATGCAACTACCGAATTTAGTAAAGGGTCAAATGATCCTTTATTTTTAATGTATATATAATATTTATAACTAAGAGGACTAAATCAGAATCAAACATACATAAAAATTTTTAGTTTGACATAGATGTCATTGCCAAAAATCGAAAGAAAAATAATAGGGAATGCCGAATTTTCACAAATATATTTAGTTTTTCCCAGTTTCCCGAAAAATGTTCTTTCATCATCCATGCATGCATTGTTAAGTATTAATTTTCAATCAAGAGGAACAAGTGACAAAGATGCAACTACAAAAATAAAATTAGAATTAAATATCTACTGTAAGCTACGATTTATCTCAAAACCCATAAATAAAAATGATTTAGTAAGATAAATGATTAAGTTTAAGAACATCGCCCTTTACAAATAAAATATCCGATGTATGCTTTATTCGATATTAACTATATTCGTCAAGTCGACCTCTCTAAGCTGCCAGAGCAAAATAATAACTTGATAAGTATTTTGGCCTTGAATTCATACGAAAGAACGCATTGATTGAATACCGTGATTGGCAATTTTCGAAACAATATGGCTCGACATAAGTCCTCTATTGCTCAAGATCCACCATGACATTGAATTTAGTGGGGTGAAATGAAGAAACGTGATGCATTTGTATGAAGAATACAATGAAAAAAACTATTAAAAAGGAAAATCTCAAATGCGCTGAAGAAACGGTAACAACCGTCATTAAAGTGTTAAAAGTCTATATCGTGATAGTCGTCTGTATCCGACTTCTTCATTTTGATCGTCTTCATTACTATTATGCCTCCGTTTTTGAATCCCTTACTCAACGCTTACATTCTCCTGAGAGAATGATTTAAAAATTAGATGCTTCGTATAACATTGAAATTTATCTGCAACATGAGAGCAATTAGAATATTTGTGAAAATTTATTGAGGCTCGCTTCTTGATTTATCAACTTAATATTTTCCCAGCTCTGAGGTGATTAAACCGAAATCAATGCATAATTTTTGTCAAAATATTTCAAATTAGACTTTATTTTACTACTTTCTTATCCTCGTATTTTCTTAAAGCGTATAATCTATATGTACGTCATCTTCATTATGTCATATCTTCAAATTGTGTATTAGTCACCTCCTTGAATCTATTCACGTCCCTGAAAAATTTCAGAAGGGTCAACGATATTTCGCGCAGTAAGTTGAAAAGAATCACATTTCAATAGTCATCCTATTCTCTTGTATGGGCGTCATCAACGCCTCTTTAGTCTATCATGAGTTCTCAACGTCTATTCATTTCATTCGTGTCTTTCCTGAGTAGATACGAGGGCTGTTCAAAAAGTTCCCGAACTTTATTTATTACAGAACAAATATTTCACTTACAAATTATTGCTCCGAGTCTCCTTAAAAGTACTCCCCACCCCAACGTATACACTTATCCAAATGGTATTTCCACTATTTAAAACAGTCTTGGGACGCTTCTTTCGGACTGTTCATAAGCTCCTCCGTCGAATTTTTCTTTATTTCTCGAATGGTGGCAAATCTTTTTCCTTTGAGCGGGGTTTTTAGCTTAGGAAATAGAAAAATGTCACATGAAGCCAGGCTTGGTGAATAGGGTGGTTGAAGAAGCACAGTGGTCTTGTTTTTGGCTAAATAGTCACGAGTTGCTCGTGTTGCTCCTGGTCTGCTGTCATCAGGCTAGGCATGAATTTGTCCTCGACTCGATGCATCCTCAATTTTTTTAGTTAGGATTTCGTAGCAGAACCAATCGGGATGCCACACTCTTCTGCAAGCTCCCTGACAGTCAAACGTCAATTTGCACGAACGAGATCGTTCACTTTTTCGATGTGGGGGTCATCTGTGGACGTTGATGGTCTTCCGGAACGCTCGTCGTCTTCCACTGATTGTCGCCCGTCTTTGAACCATATAAACCACTCATAACACGCGGTACGTTTCATAGCATGCTCACCAATAGCCTTGGTAATCAACTCAAAAGTTTCCGTGAAAGATTTGCCCAGTTTCACGCAGAATTTTACAGAAGAACGCTGCTCCTTCAAAGAGCTCATTTCCGCGGACCCGATTTTTCGCCGCACTCTACGATCATCTGTTCACATAAACATCCGTAACTAATGAACAAATCAAGATATCGACAAAGTGATTGAAGGTGGTTATTTGGGAAACTATCGCGGATACAACGCCTACAGGCAGATTAAAAAATAACCAACTGGAGGCACACTATAAAAAAAGTTCGGGAACTTTTTGAACAGACCTCGTATAAATATGAAACGAACTTAACAGGAAAAATATTTTAGATGACGTCGTATATGACCTTGTTTGATAGAAATTCGAGTAGAACCTTTGAGTAAAAACAAAAGTGTAATTATGGGGAAAAATATCAAACCAGGATGAAATCCTTCCATGTTAATTTATTTTTGTCACTCTTCTCAATTTCTTAAAATTTCATAACTAGCTAATATTGATGTATACATTTCTATTTCCATGAATTTTTCTGCGACAATCAATATCATATGATTTATGAAATCACAAAGTCCATTAAATATTGATTTTGAATGGAAAAATCTTAATATCCTCCAAGAAAAATATTGAATTATGCTCAAATTAAATAATTCTCTGAGTACAACATAAAAGAAATAAAGTTGAGAAACTTTATGTAAATAATATTTTCCAAATTATAGTATAATAAAAAACCTTGATGGCCTCCAACTAAGGAGGTGCGTCATATTTTCCATATTTATCGTTTTTTGGGAATATGCGATAACTTCGAATTTAATGTTGACTTTTGCCAGTGCCAATATTATGATAAAATAACGCAGTTTAAAGAAATTTAAATATATAACCGATACAGGCAAATTGTTAAGGTTTTATCGAATTTTAATAATCATACATATACAATAAATAAACCCCGTAAATTGTAAACAGATGCAATTGGGAACACAAATTTATATGTGCCAAAACGGATATCAGGAAAAAGAGATCGATTTGTAGCAAATCTGTATTGTAATGTGGTGTATGTATGAGCCCACACAAAAACACGCAATCACGCACGCGTGCAAATATATTCTTCCGCTATTAATAGTATAAAATTCACATTGGAAAAATATTTAGCACTATACCTTTGCATACATGTAAAAAATTTTCTGCCACTTTTTAAGCTAAAACTAGAAAGGATTTCGTTGATTCTGTTTTCTAAAACTATACAAAATCCAAATATCCTCGCAGAAAACTCGATTGGTTCAACGTTTTCCTCTCATTTATATGGACAAATAAGTGCTGACTGGACAAAATAAGCACGCTGAGAGCGTCAAAGGATGGAGCTAACAAAGTAAAACATTCCAAAATTCTCACAAGTCATGCTGCTTCATCACAAAAATTTTAGATTTATTTTTGAGCCTACTAATGAGGTTAACGTTTCTTTACCTCTTAACGCTTCTGCGAATACACGGAAACTCATTATAAGGTCCAAATGTTTTACAAAATATCATTCTTCCCGACCTTTCTTTTAGATGAATCCTTGGGTTTGAGTTATTTTTCAAATGAGAGTATTTGCACATACTAACCGATAGAATTTAAAACCCTTGGTTAAATTGACACCGAGAAAATTATTTCATAATTTAACAGAGAAAAACAGACGTTTCTCTATACTTATGTTGCATTGCTTTTAAGTTTGTTTCGAAAGAAACATACCATATGCCAGATAAAGAGACCATATCTCCGCTATATATTCCGCTGTATTATTTGTAGGTATTTCTAGTATCAGGATTATCATCAGTTAATATTTAGTCCTAATTTGATTATTTCTTTAACAATCAAAAATTATTTCTTCTCTTCGTTTTATTTGTTGTTTTAGAATCATCGGTTACTTTCAAACGCTAGTAAAAACGAAGTATAGTAGCACCAATCTTGCTATTTGAAGACCCCAACTAAACAGCTAATATCCCTTCATTAGCAATCATGAGCGACCTTTCGCAAGAATTCAATTCTTTTCTTCCACACTTATGATTTCCTTTGAATAGTAATCCATCCCTCCAATAGACCATAAGTGAGATATTTAAATCATTTTGTCGGATGTTAGCATACGTAACTTTTTTATGACTACGGGAAAATATCTCGCGCTATCACATGTTTCACGTGTACTTCGAAGATGATGGAAAGGTGATGAAAAGACGCAATGATGAAGAGCAATAAAGGTTGATGGGTTATAATGGGAGATGGAATAAAACACTAATCAATGGGAAAGGTTCGCCGACTAACAAGGTATATTGCAAGAATGGTTAACTAACTTGCCGCAGAGTCCGAACGATTAACTGAAACTGTTTAGTTGCTATCCGAATGTTGTTGTGTTCAGTTTAAGTTAGTGCTGTTTTCGATTGTTATCCCTTGCATTTGTGTTGATTTTACTAAATTCATATATAATTAGAGCTGAGAAAGAAAGTTTCTGCGGTTCCGGTTGTATTCAGAGCAAAAGAAGAGCTGAAGATTAAGACGAAAAGTTGCTGTGAAATAATTTCAAGTCTGCAATATAGTCACTATTCAGCAAGGATCTTTATTCGTCGAATTCCTGACTTGGCATCATAATGAGGGACAGTGATCGGATGATGGATGAACCGAAAGGTACTAAACTATATTAGAAGGCAACGATAATTACTCAGAAATTACAAGTATCGATTCGTGAAATGAATAGGGAATTTTGGATGTGGGATTAAATTAGTAAAAATAATCACTTCAAGTCTGAAAACGTCTAGAAAATCCAATGATTAAGTCTAATAAAATCTAGGTACAATATTCTGTGGATGATTACTTCTTCTCCAAGCAAATGAATCGATGAATAATATAATATACAGGATGAAATATAATATGAATATAGAAGGAGGAACCAATTGTTCGGAACGAAACTTGTATATGAAGGGAGTGGCTGCGCCTATAAACTTATATCCGGCTTCCCTTATCATTTTCCAAACCATACATCCAAAAACCCAAGCCGTGCGCTATCATTTTTTAAAATGCAAAATATCTGTAGGGTGTTTAGTGTACCAGACAGGTGAACCGTATTTGATGCGAATGTAAATACTAATATTTACACTAAAACCGGGAAATGACATCGCAAATTTTCACGGCCGAGCACGGAGCGAATCGTTGGGTGGAGCCATCTTCAAAAGTACGCTATTTCGGTCGAAGATTCTAAAGTATGTTTATACGTAGATACTCGAAGGGAGTTTCCAAAGGTTAGCTTCGGTAACTGTGAAGTAGCCGAGCCAGCCCGAGGTCGCGTTTTTTTCCAACCGTTTTAGATTCATTCGTAAACAAAGTTCCCATGTTTGGAGGTGAGATCGGCATATAAAAAATTTTCTCACACTGTGGTCTAACCTATAGAAAATTCTCCTTGATTCTAAGCCTTCTCATAAGGATTCGCCTAAGGAAATATCAATGAATGGATGTAAATTAGAAATGTCACTGCGAGAAAATTACACGTAAATCGGGTAGCATAATGTTTGGCAAAGTAGTAGTCAGCGGATAGTTAAGATTAAAAATTGTATTTTAATCATAATTTATATACATCGTTAAGCCTAAGATAAAATAATTTATTAATATCTCTCACCGGCTAATGATTCACAGTTGTATCAATTAAGTAATACAAGTGATCATCTTATTACGTTCATTATGCTAGTTTATCAGTTCTTCCATATGTGAAAATGGAAGTTCTGGGTTATAGTCCCAACCACGTCTATATTTTTCACTTTCATTTACTCCAGGGATAGGCGCATGCCTAACCATACAAAATTAATTCCTTAACTCTCATCCTTAAAAAATCGACATTGAGTGATGAGGAGCGATTACTATATCATTGATTTACTAGTATATATCACAGACCCCTCCGGATTATTCCGCGGACCCTCAGGCAATTCGCAACTCAAGAGAGGCCTGCTGATTTCACATGTGGTCTATCTCATGAAACCGAATGGTAAATGTGGCCTTCTGATGAAAAAAGGTTCCCCATCCTTGAATTAACCAAAGCACGAAAATGAATGGCCAACTTGAGAACTCTGTTAGAATGGAATGGAAAAAGACAAAAAATAACGGAGAGACCTCAAAGACAGCTGTCATAAGGATATTGTTAAACTGTTGAAGGTTGAAACATGGAGAAGATATGTAAGACTCTTTAGTTGGAAGAAGTACGAAAGGGCCTTTATCTTACAATAGACAGTTGAAGCCGCCTAAGATGATAGTTAAATTTAAATAAAAAGGGAAAACTTTTAATATCGGCATTTTCTATGGAAATGGTTACGAAATGTCTTTGAAGCTAGTAAAAATTTGAATATCATAAATAAAACGCATATTAGATAATGGCGTACATGTGTTCAACTCCAGCACTTAACCACTGAAAAAGATATTAGATATCCATCTTCGCTATTAAGACATCAAATGCAAGTACATACATTACATCACTGTACAAACGAAAGGCTATGTGAAGCAACGATGAATATTGATTATATCAATTAACATGACGAATCAATAGAACTTGACAAAGTATCTCGGCTTATCTTACACCGCATCAAAAAAATGACTGTTTCTCCGCGTTACTTTTTGCTGAAACATTTGTAATGTCTATAAGTAATGAGTCGATATTAAAAAACGATTGGACATCGAAGATTTATAACACGTCATTGCACGAATCAAATGAATTGTTCCTAAGAAATGGTGCAAAACACACTAGCGAAATACCAATATATCATAAATCTTCTTGATAGATGCTCTGATTCCGGTGGATAGATATTAAAAATCGTACCTGACGTACGAACAGGTGTGGTAAAACATGAGGATTGCGTATAATTTAACAAGATTTAAGACGATGGCCAAGCAAAGGGGGTGTTTCTCCTTATCTAGATATTAAGAACACCTTCACGCCTCTTTTACACAAGTCCTATGTTTTTGTCACTACTCATTATAGAATGATATGCGCTTTCCTGGTCCAACTTTCTCCTAACATGCAGATGACCACGATATGTAGCGCGATTTATCTTACTGAGCAAATGATTCATACAAATTTAAACATTCCTACAATGTCAAATATTTTCTTGAAATGACAAACACAACATTTGAGCATAGAATTTGTCAGAAATTTCTAAATTACATGAAAAAGGAAAAGCATGATTTTATTAAATTTATAATTAAAATTTTCTAGTAGAAATGAAGGGTCATTTTCTCCAAGTAGGAAAGTTTCCAAATAGTTACATTACAGTACGGCATCGGTGAGACAAAATTCCACATGGGGAAAGAATACGTCGCATCTTGGCTAATTACATTAAAAGTTACTAAAGATTCCTGAAGTTTTTTCCAGGCGTAGTTAAAATTAGAAATTATTACTGTAGTTACAAAGTGTTACTCTAATTACTGCACTTAATTAGTCTCGTTAAAAGTATCATGAGGAAGGCTTCGGAAGCTACCCGTCTCAAAATATTTTAATGATAATGTGAAAGACATCATAAATTCCTCCGACAAATATTGTTTCAACTGCGTGAATGCATGGTCAATACCATCGATATTACATTTATTGAAACAATTCTAAGTTATCTTCTCTAACTACTACTCAAAATTTACCATTTAGAGCGCGAATAAAATTTACAGAAAGCCTTTCTAAAGACAAAAATAATATTCTGAGATGCCCAAATATTTATTTTAAAGTTTAATTGCTGTTTTTTATCATGATGTATAAGAAAGCGACATATTTGCAACCAGTTTCAATCTTTTCTATATGATATGTTGTTGATTCGATGCGCGAAGTTGAATAATTGGAATCGTAAATTCTATTGGTATATATATCTTTGAATTTTGACCCAATCAGTCTATTTATTTCTATTAAATACAATATTGTGCTGGTAAAACTGCGTATTTTCAAGTATGGCCTTGTAAAATATAGTGAAATTACATCGATGAGATCAGAAACGGATATTGGACGCAAAGAGCCGTGTGAAGTCGTTTTAAAGGATTGCTGTATAACCTACTCATTAATATAATATTTTCTATTCATTCCTCCTGTCATTGCGGATAAAAATTTTCATAATCTCAAGACCAAAGTGACTCTTGTGAAATGTGACCTAAGATCCGAGGAGAGCAAAAAACGTACGGAAAATTCGCATCCTATAAGTGCAGATTCACTTCATCCATCTCTTTCCAGTCTTCGTCCGCACAGATAAGCTGTTAATGAGATTTGAATTTTATAAAAGGTTTACTAAGAATTCTTTGTGTCATTCATTATAAAAAGTACCAATGATTAAGGTATATATGTGATAAATACAAAAAGAGCGTCCCTCATCTAGAAATACGTGTTGAAATTGCACTTAATGTGGGAAAATATTCAAAACTTTTGATGTAATTCTTACTTGTCTTCGGATTTCTCCATTTTTTCTCTCTGCAGAACAGAATAATAAACACACAAATCACATTGAAGCCACGATAGATTTTATGTAAATGATTCACTTCTGCTTACAACAGCAACTTTTAAAACATATTTGATCAGTATGAGATTAAATTCAGAATCAGATTTTCTTTAGACTTGCATTATCTAGTCGTTAATGTAATTTATTTCTAATATAATGATAATTAGATGAGACAGAGATCACATTTTCTCTCTTAACGTCATAAACCATAGTTCAATAAGAAACAAATTATCATCTCCCTTCATTTTCCTCTAATATTATTCAGGCCTGTAAAGATAATTAGATAACTACGTACACATAAATAAATTGATTGAACGAACACTTCTCTGATACCATAAAAGGTACACCAACACCTAAATCTGTATATTATTTATGGATTGAAAAGTATTACTAAGCTTAGAAAAGCCTTACTTTTATGGCAACGTCATGAGGAAATGAAAATTGATTATTTTAGGCATTCTTGCGGAAATCAATTCTTCATTTAAAACAATTAAGAGGAATAATTATCTATAATAGAAAACAATTGCTGTCGAGAATAAATTAAAACAACAATTCTCATAAATATAGATGAAAAGGAGAAACTAATAATTTTCAGTTTTCTACAAAAATCTCACACCTAAATGATGGTTAAAAGCGATCACTTAGTCACCAATACGACATCAATTAAAGATGGTAAATGATCAAAGAGAGGGAGAGAGAGGAACTTACTTTTCCATAAAAAGAAAAATTAATTCTATTTCTATAAGACATTATGATCGGCAGGAAAAGAAATCCATAAAATTCTATTATCTGCGTTCCTTCTCTGTGTAAGATTTATATAACTGGAAAAGCCTTAATGACAAATCGAATGGAACGAATTCATAATAGATGCGGCGACCTTGATCTCAACGACAATTATCGAAATCGTGACGCAGAAATTGGTAGAACCGGGGAAAGCATTAGAACGTAAATAACGATTCTTTTTTCGCGGAAGTATGAGAATTACTAGAGAAATAAATTCCGGGATTTGGATGTATGACGCCGTTTGGTGATTTGAACGTATCTTTTATGCTTATATGGGAAACGGACTTTTATATCAAGAGTGCTCTTCAAATATATGTAATAGATAGAATTTCTCATTTGGCAATTATATACTAAGATCTTAAGCTACGATGCTTTAAAGCGTTATCCATCATCTCCGTTAAATTTGCAAGACCTTGAGATATTTACCTTTCCTAAAAATACAACAGCTCTCTTTTCGTTAAGGTAAATATTAGAAGCATTTGAAACGGATTATCTCAAAGTATTAAGCACAGATTTCTCTTAGTGTGAGATCAAGATAATTCCAACTGACAACCGAGTCTTGATTAAGGAGCTTATTTCATGATAAATAGGAATTCTACGAATACGGAGCGGTTAAATGAAAAGGAACAAGAACTGCTGATGGGAATCAAAAGAGCAAATTACATGAACTTTTGTCCCTGAGGTCTTTCTAATAAATCTTACCGTGGAATTTGTCGGAACTTTCACTAGATGGGATAAGCAACTGTATTGCACATATACTTTTAGTAAATTAGGACATTTCTGGGGAAAAGGAGCGGCACATTCCCTAAACTCGTTAGGGACGAAAATTTCCCTGGGAATTCCACTCACATGCAATATCGGTCATTCCAAAACTTTCTCTTAATTTTATAACTACATAACGTATCGAGGAACACATTTCAAACACAACCTAAAGATAATCTCCCTGTATGTAAGCAATGTGTACATATGATGCTATAAGTAAAGATTTCAATTTCATAGTAGGATGCAAGGTAATCAGTATGGAACTAACAAGCATCTACATGTAAAATTATATCAAAAATATAAACAGCTGCAGAATGATTGATTCATAATATACCATGAATGAAAGCGTCTTCGGATAAACCTAAGCTTTTCATTGTTAGTAGTTAACTGCCGTGGTAATGATAGAAAGGATAAGGATTTGCTCTAATAGCAGTTTCCAGAATCGATTCTCCGACTTAAAAAGTGTTTCATATCACGAGAAAATTGTGAAATCCTCAAAGAATGTGATCGCATCGTGATTTATAACTGAGCGGAGAGGTTTCAGTAAGGTTACAGAAGATCTCGAGAAAAAAGATGCGTCCTTAGAAAAACACTCTATTCACGAAAAATAGCTCAGGATCCTTGAAACGGGCTAAAATTACCAGATAGACATGGTTTATTTTTTTCCACGATACGGATGGGTTTGGCGTTCAAGGCCGTTGTTTTCTGAATGGTCAATATTGATCGAATTATGAGCCACTTCCTGAAAGGGTTTCTCACTTCTTAAAATGTTGACTCATAAGAGTGCCGCCAAAGCATCGCAGATGGTTTTAGATATGCTGCCAACCATTAGGAAGAATATGTAATAACGCAACCGCGAATATCAAAACTTTTTCCCCGAGAGCTAAATATTATTAAGGTTTCAAAGAAAAAAGTCGGAAAAGGATAGTTGAAGGAATATGAAATGTTCATTATGTTTACCTGAGAAATATATTAGTGATAATTTCGTTAATGACTCTAACGGACATAGATCTCCGATCCAAAAGGATACATAAGGATGAAAATTTAAACGACAGCCAATCGAGTCAAATTATTAGATTCGAAAGTAAGATAGAGTAAACAAGTTAATGAATTGTACTTTTTTACATAATTTAATGCATAATTCATTGAATGATAGATTTTTAGTTTGAGTAAGTAAATTAGGTTGCTTTTCTTAAATTATCTCACCGATTTTAACATACATTTTGCGTTATTGTGAAGTTCCCTTGAAATTGCACTACAACTTTGCATTGTAAACTGTATTTTTCCGGGTATTATTTTAATAATTCGATCCATGCATTCACTCCAAATATATATCTAAGTTTTAAATTTAGATTCTTTTTCTTCTCTATGAATAATTAAATAGCAAAAGGAGTTAAAATGAGTTCATAGTTGTAATTCATTTTTGTTTTTTATTCTATCATTACCGATGATCAGTAATTAAACCATTTTAAAATGAAAACATTAATTTTTATTTTTCAACTTTGCAATTAAATACAATCTTATTTTCTCTTCCCAATATCATATGAAATATTAATAAGAAATTCGGTAAAAGATATCATTCCAAAATTTTGCAAAATTAGGGTATGGAAGAGGATATTGAAAAAGTAGTAATATCAAAACTAAAAACTTTTATGGAACCTTAGGTTCAAAAATAGATCCTACCTATTGACTATACGAACATTGGCTTAATAACCTAGATAGGGATCCTTGAAGATAATTAAGATATGCGGTAGATAGACGGAGAGAGGCTTAGCCAGCGGAATAACTTCATTATGTTAAGATATAGCATGTGATGAAACCATTCACAGTGAGGTACATACATTATATTTACGACTGTTAGGGAAGCATTTTTGAAATGTTACGCTATAAGCGTCAATCAATTCATTACGTACAGTATTAAATGTATTGATCGAGGGATTATTTAATTCACCAAGACATCAAACTGATTTCTTGCCAAACACTTTTCACACTGAAAATAATTTTTAAATGAAAGTTTTCACACGTAAGGAAGGAAAGATTTTCTATATAGTACTATAAGCATTAAAGCACACAGTACTTATTGATATTGGGTCAGAAATAAGAAAATATAAAAACGAAATCGCAAGCTATCTACTAATAATTAAATAACCGCACCACTATACCCCCAGATAACCGTTTCCTTCGAAAGGGAAATGCAATAACTTGGTCGATTCAAGAATCGATAATTTATTTCAACCATTCTTTGAATTCTCCGGGATAAAAAGTTCCTTACCTCAAGCGAATAGCGTCTATATGGGAGAGGTTCATACTATTACTTTCTTTCCCTAGAGTTTTGCACAACCTTGGATGGAACTGAAAGTATAGACAACGTGGAAAAATCCATTGGCAGCAGTCCATTACCGTCATAGCTAGGATGCGGTTTGGGAGATTCATATCGTTTGATCACTCTTAAAAGAGGTAATATTTTACGCGGGAGAGAGTGAAAAATATCCGGGCAACGATCCATTTCGCAACACTCAAGGAGTTACTCAGAGTCATTCACAGAAAATGCGTGTCTCAGAGCTAGACGGGCATCGGGGGTTCCCTCATTAACATATAAACATAATCCCGTCATATTTCACATGTCCATTCATTTGGTATAGGAATGAGGAAATCCCCTGCGAATATATTTAAGCTCTTTCATGAAATCGTACTTGATTTTATTTCGAGAAACGGCTGCATGAAACATAAATAAAATCTTTAAAAATCACCAAGGTAGCAATATATCTTATTGCCGGTTATTACGTCGTACGGAACAACGTAAGATTGCACAGAGAGTAGAGCATTATGAAAATATGAGGTTGGGCTGGATGATAAATAGTACAATAAAAACATACTCCAGGAAAAGTAACTATTCTATTCTAGGAAAAGTAACTATTGGCTAAGATCTATAATACTCACTATTTAAGCTACTTCTGTTCGTTTTCTGCGCTGTTCGCTGCGAGTTTATTCCATAAAATCAAAAGAAATGCGACAACACGACGCTTTCTGAACGGAAGGTGTGGATCGCTGTCGTAACATTTAAATATTTCTTAATTCATTCTTTCTTCTTACCTTTTTGTTACACGAAATAGACTCATGAGATATTATCACAGTTTTGTCTACTTGAAATCAATTTGTTAGATTACGTTATTCTGTAAATGGTGTTAAATCTAGGATAGTACTTCTACTTCGAGTTGTCCTAAAATGAGTAATTACATAATCAAATTACGAATAACAAAAGTATCTGGTCATCTTCAAAGAGAAATATTCATCATTGAACAATCTATGGTATGTGACAAGTATATCCAGTCTGAAAACCGTATTATCTTTCGGGACATATATTTGCAGAAAAAATTCAATGCTAATTATTATATGACAAGGATATGAGTAGCATACACTGTCTAACTGCGGTTCCTATAACTTTTTATCGCAATTTCGAGCCATCTTTCCTTGAATTCTCAATACCAATTTCAGTCTTTTTGAAAATAGAAAAAAAATCAAAACGATTAGATTTGCGTTCATCTCTCCGACATTTTTTGACCTATTTTTTTTAATCTAATACTTTTAAGATTCCGCGGTTCATAAATTCTTAGAATTTTGAGTATTGAAAGATTTTTGAAACACGCAGATAGAGACGAAAGATTTTTTGCCACTCATCGTACATGGCAAAAAACCAAATTTTAACATGTATTATCGAGGAGAAAATCCAAGGGAAAATCTGTAGATATTTGATAGGAAATCGTTATAACTCATAGAAAAACGAAGCGGCATAATTATACGCAACTTAAGAATCGAATTTTTTGCGAACGATTCTGAATAGATGGAGAGTAGCTATAAGAACTACAGCTGGGTACCCATCGGAAACTCAACCGTGATCGGAATCACGAACCTGAAACGGACCGGCTTCACCTTGAGCAGATCTGCATGAGAGAGCGTGCATAGGATAGGGACATCAGTTCTAGGAGGGTGTGACAGTGACTCAGTCCCTGACCCCGTGTCGGAAGAACCTCGGGGAGCGGCAAATACCTTCACAAGTCGCGACTTTGAGGAAGGGAACAAGGAAGAGTGGTGGGCGTTGGGGATACCCGATTTAATCTACGTGTGGGAGGTTACGTAACTCAGCGACGCTTTCACCTGATCGGCCAATTGGGTGCCATTCCCAACACGGCGTGCTTTTGTCCTCTCGCTCATTTCATAACGACACTCCAGCGTTTTGGGGAAGAAAAACAAAGCGGAGGTTGTATGATTGATCAGATGTTACCGCTGTATCTCCCTGGGAGGATGTTTTTGAGGCCTTGGGTTCAAGGGTTGGACGACGCGATTATCAAAGCAGCCTCCTGGTGCAAGGTCTTGCTTTTGTCGGAGAAAAGGTGAAAGTCACTGCTGAAATCCCCGAAGTGACGGATCATTTTTACAGACGATTTCGTAAGCCAATAAGCTGTGGACGACCTTCCTGAAATCTTCTGCCAGAATATTTTGCCTCTGTCGGCTTCATCGGGCAAAACCTTCTTACAAGAGATACGTCATTTCGAGTATTTTTACTATTTTTATGCATACATGAATTGAATTAGTTCGCTAACAAATACGATTCATAAATCTCGCTGAATGTGAGTTGACTGTCTCCAGTTATGATCTATTGTCAAGATAATACGTAGTTACTCAACTTACTTAGGGTGAAATGATAAACAGTAAATGGCATACAAGCTATAAACTTTCAAGAAATATTGTGCCTTCAGGATAAAACTGAAAAATTAAGCATTCTAATTCTTCGAATCGATGAAATAGGATCATAAATATCTTCGCTAAAATGTCGGAATGATTTAACTTAATATCGTTGCATTTACGCAATACAGCAATTTAATAATCATTGCTTCGCAGATGAAGTCAATGCTGATATAAATCAGATTAGAATAGAACCAATGAAAAACAAAATGATTCTTGCAAAATAACATGCTCTGATTCTGACAAAACAGAGTTTACGAAAATTATTCTCAACATATGTAAAACAAAGAGACGCAGAGATGGAGTACAGATAGGATAACGTTGTTTAATTGATTATAAAGAATATAATTGTCATTACAATTGTAAGATTAAGGGACCTACATAAAATCAGTCGATTCAAGAGAAAATTTTAAGTAAGGGTGATAATCAATCAATTTAACTCAGCCTAAAATTTAAGGGAAACAGACACGATCATAGAAGGTGGATTGAACTGAAGTTGATGAACGAAAATTCTTATAAATATATGCTCTACTATATATATACTCTACTCAGTGCTTAAAATTTTCTTTTCGTTAGCTGATCACGTGTACGTCATGACTAATGATTTGCGACTAATTAATATCCCATTGATGTTAACATGGCTAAATGGAATTTTACATCGATCATTAGATAAGAACACGTAAACGTGAGAAAGAATTCGAATATTCATCAACCTAAAAACCAGATAGAAGAAGAAGATAGAAAATGCTACTATTTCCGGCACGTGGATGAAAAACAGCATGTCTATAAATCTCTAAGTCTATAAAAGCAAAGAATGTGCGTCTGATGGGTCATTCACCTTCGAACCAACATCCTCTGGATACGAGAGATTCCAAGGCCATCAGCTGACATTGATGCAACTCCGAAAAGGAAGCGAAATGCCTCATCCAATCTACGGACTATTTTCCGTCTATCGAGCTACATTCTAAGCGAGGATAACGGTGTTAGAGCGGAACGATTAGGTATTAGACATCAGGCCAAACCGGAAGGCTTGCATATTACCTCCGAATTCCAAATCAGTAAACAGAAGTGCAAGGAGCCTTCTTTACTGTACTAACAACATCATCCAATACTGCGTTTCCAGTATTTATTGTCAGTATTGCAAATGAGAAATTCAGTTAAAATTAACGAATGCAAGCTAAGAATCATAACTTTATTATTCCTAGCGCGGAGCAATAAAAAAGGCAACCTGATCTGAAGCTATTTTTGCAGCATTAGTGAATAATGAATCCCTCATATGCCACCAATCCAGACTAGAGAAACTGAAATGGAGTACAGTGGAGGTATATATTCACCAATTTGCAGAAATTCACATACTTTAATATATATAAAAGTAACGCGTAACACTACAACCTAAAAGATGCTAATGTAAACATATGCGCGTGAAAAGGTCTAATAAAGAATATTTTCCAAAATATATTTGAGAAAATGGTTTCAAACGTTTCAGGATCTTTCTCCGGAAGTTCACTAAGAAGACGATGCTCTAGAACTTATTTGTGGTACTCTGTGACTCCTGGGAACCACAACACGTATTTCCGTGTTCTGCGATGCTCGTTACCGGACAGCTATGTCGATATTGCTGATTTCCCGGGTGATTTTGAGATGGATTTCTACAGTTCTCTCACTCAATCCTGCTGCAATATTTACAATTATCCGTAAACTGCCATCTTTAAATAAGAAAATGGGTTGTCGGAACGTTTAATACTTTCTAGCAATAATATTGATATCTTACGATATCTTCGTTTCATACCTCGGCATAAGCTTATCGTTGTCCTGCAAAGTACTAATCCATAATTCGGAACATGCAAGCTTTTCAGCATTTTGTCAGTCTTATTACGCCCAGGATAAAATGGGAAAATGGAATAATCAAACAGTTTCTGAATACTTCAAACCCTACTTCAGTTATTTCATGTTTTGTCATATAAATCAGCCCTACATCGATAAATTCAGAGGACTTAGCGTGACAATGAGTATCAGCCGAAACAATAAACATATCAAGGTATCAAAAATTATTAAATACATTATCAATATTATACATGTTAAAAATCAATATGTAAGGATGTTCGTATGTGAAAATTATCTTCTAGTTAAATGAATATAAGTTTCGTTTTTCTCTAAAGAAATATACTTTACACCTCCAGCCTACTTAAAGCTTAACTTGATGAAATGAAATTTTACCGATTTTACTCCATATTCTTCGATAGGATAGTAAAAGAGAATGCATTTTTCTATGAAATGATTGGGAGATCATATTATTTTTCAAAAAATTTTTGTTGAATACAAGCAATCGGATTCTGCGAAGGATCACAATTCTGACGAAGTAGACCGTTCGTTGAATCTGGTATTCTGTTTTCAATAAAAATTCGGAAAGAAAAGGTCTCCTCTTCATTACATATGAGTCCTACAAAAATGGCCTTTCTGTAAATTTTATTAGTAAATTTGTAGCCGAAAAAAGTTTAATGAGTAATATCTCACTATGAATCTGACAAATGACCCAATTTTCGAGGAAAGTAAATTAATTAAAAATAAAAGAAGATTATCAGTGATAGTATTATGGCTCCAGGAGTTTAATTTTAAAGGGCGATTATTAAAATCTGAGAAGTTCTTCTGTTTCTATAGTTATAGATCCCACATAGAACCCACGTTTGTCTTTGACCATAGGCTGCAGTCTGAAGGCGATAAATTTTAAAATATAAGGTGATGGGAGAGCAGAGGTCAATGGACTTTTTGTTTGGAAGTAATATGACGAGCTGAACGAAAAAAGCTGAAAAAGAATTTTAACGGGTTCCAAAGAGAAAATCTATTAAAATACTATGAAGGAGGAAGTTCATTATAATCAGCTCTCGTTTCTCAGCTTTTCTTTGCGTTATTTCTCGTGAGTTAACATATTCTATACAGCCGAGAAATCATTCTACATGTATGTATTTCTTTACACATTTCTATAAGTGTACGGGTAATTTTGTATTCTGTATTTATGGCATGGCTCAGAGATAGCTGAGTATTTCCATCATGAAAAATTATGGTAATATAAAATATTATTTCACAATTTAGTTTATGTTAGCTTTGCCTAATTTTTTTGCGAGGCAAATAAAAGTATCGTAATTCTTCCAACTAAATTCAAAATTTGAATTAACTAAAGAATTGATTTATCTTGTCTCTCAACGTTTTCAGACTCTCGGACCTCATTTCATGTTCTTGAATTTCTACAGACCCTCTCTTGTGAAAATCATTTAATATTAGCAGTAATATTTTAAATCACCGGTATGGGAACGGAATGGACATTTCGATCCAGATGTGAATGTGATTGGGTTAGGATACCGTCTAACATTCAATATTTATTAGCATAACGTTTAAATAAGATTAACGCGATTCAAAATCTGTTGGCCCCGTAAATGAAACCCATAGGCCACAGGGGTAAGCGTGGAACAAGAGGTTGGGAATCACTGATCCGTTCTACTAATGAATCTTATAATCACTCAAAGAACAATTCATGAAGTGTACCCTAACTATATAGTGGCATAAAATCCACCGAAGAATATCTTGAGTAAATTGGTAATCTCTCCTTTGCCATGAAAAAAATACCAGATACGCTTTTAGGTAAGAAATTGATTTAAATACCTAAGTAGATAGCGGAGGCGTTGATCTACACAAGGTTTGAGACCAAAGGTTACATGCTTATGTGCTTCGATAGCATTATAAATATTTCCCTGTGATTTTTCCATCCAGTAGTTACGAAAGTGAGCTATCACGTAAAATCAGTTTGAGGTCATCTCGAAGATTCTATATCGGTAATATGTAATAGCAAAAGAGAACCTTCCGCGTAATCGGAAAAAGAATATCGGTCATGCCCTTCCTGCGACGTAGCCGCACGAAAACAAACTAGAAGGAAAGTTGAAGGAAAAGTGGAAGACTAGAAGGTTCTACGCTGCATCGATATTATGACATGAATAAAAAGAAATTTATTATGTATTATGACATTGAATCATCAAGCTATTACTTTATAAAAACGCAAGCAGTAAATTATTTTAGAGAATGATATAAATGCCTTATTTACTCTTCATGGCAAGTTTGACACGAACGTCCGAGAATTACACAACTTTCATCCAGGGTTTATTATTGGAAAAAGAAATCATATAAGTATTCAATCCATGAAATAAAAATATATTTACTTAATAAAATAATTATTGTAAAAGTCATTTAACCGCAGACCATTTTAGAACTCAGACCAATTAGTGAGCAAAGTATTATTAAATACAACTCTGAAGCAGTTCACAGAAGGGGCCGCATACCGCATTCAAACAGGATTTCACCAGGCATAATAAAATTAATTTAGCCTATATAGCCTGAGGAATAAATATTTCATAAATTCTAAATATCAATAAGTTGATGGCTTAAAATTTTTTTGTTTATCGCGAATCTTTTAAATTAAACTTATTTTTTAAGACAAGAGATTACAACTTAATTCAAAGAGTTGGAAAGAAGACAGTTTTATTTCCAAATAAACCGTAAATAATCCACTCAGCATAGAAATTCTATCCAAAATTTACAGAATAAGATTTATTTTAGCTAATTACATTAATCATATTGATTTTGTTAAATTTCTTACTCGAAGGATAGGTTTACTGCTTCACAAGGATTATGCATTCTAATTTTATCCACTATCCTATATTGATCGAGTATATTTTACACTTCCTCGTTACGTGAATTTATACATGTATGTTTCACATATACATGCATTTTGTGTGAATTTCTCTGCGACTGAGTGTATTTATAAACGCAGTATATAACATTTAAAGGCCATGGAAAATCCACCTTTTGGGTCCCTTATTCTTTACTCGAAAATAATAAGAGACTAGCCTCTCTCAATCTCGGTAATTAATTAATCAGATTTAATGTTGCACTCTTCTTAGTATGCTTACATCATGATCAAACGTCAATATTATATCTGGTAATTGATGAAACGTAATTAAAGCTTTTTAATTCTCCATTTCTCTCCAAAAATACGCAGATGTGTTAAGAATATTGTATATGTATAAAAATGAGATTCTAATTTGACTTTTATTCAAGTTTTCATTTATTCTGATTTCTACTTTAAAATATCTTCCACTCCTTTTCTTGTCGTCGATCTCTCTCCAAGGCTTTTGAAAAATGAAGAAAGCAAAGGATACATAAAGATGAGGTACAAATCAGCCACTCCTTTAAAGACAGACGCACTTTCATACCATCGGCCAAATCTAAGAAAACCGCTAAATCAATGCTTTCTGTAAAAATCAAAATATTAAAATAGAGTTTTTTAGATTGAACATACGATCGCAGTTAATCCCTTTGAAATCTCTCTTTTTATTTAGTATAATACTTAAGCTATCATGATGACTTTCATGATGAAAATCGCTCTTTTTACCATCATCCTTTACCTTTCCTCTCAGCAAGCAACGCCTATCATCTAGAGCAACATGAAAAACTTAATAGATTTTCCATAATTGTCTTCTATCATGAGTATCCTGGCACAAACAAGAGATATAATCTATTCCCGCAGATTTCAATAAGTATTGTACTTTTCGTACGTCTTCAACGGCCCTTGCTGTATGATTGATTTGGATGATAAATAGATTAAGAATGAGCTCAGCTTTAAACAGAAGTTATGATAATGAAATCATAACAAACTCGAGACATAATTTATCATTCTTTGGTTCAGTAGCAAATATCACATTATTCCTCTGCATAGCATACAAGATAAGAAAATGATTGTAAGAATGTAATTATTTCTCCGAAATCAAATCGAATGCCAACCAGTGAATAACATTGCATTTTATTGATATCTTTATTCATCAATTTTTCATAAATCCGCTTTATTTCTCTTATACTTCCTTCAATTCGTTGGGAAACATAGTTATATAGCACTTTGTTTTATCTATCAGAATCAGACCCAAAAACTTTTCTCATAAAAATTTAACAAAACAGCCGAGGAAATTTATTTTCTAGATTTATCAAATTGAAGATAGTGTGTTAATTCTGGTATGGTCTACCTTCTCTAAGAAACTAACAGGATCAAACTTTAGCATCACAGAAGATAATTGCATTGAATAGAGAAATCAAAAGAGCAATCACCGCACAATACAGAGTATTTTACAGATTGTATCTACAAGCTCTAAAATTTGAAATCAAACTGTTTCAAGGTAAGACTTGTTAAAATCAGGAACTTCTCGAATTAAATTTCTGTAAGATTTCAAACTTGCCCTTTGAGAAGACGTCTTTATAATCCAATATGTCTTAAGAACAAAGGTAAATAAATATGTTTCGATAAGAATTAAAATAATTTAAACAAAATGCACGATTTCATAAGAACGAACAGGATAAAATGAAAACGTTATATTCGCCTAATTTGTACTCCCACATTTTTTAATTTATCAACGCTTTTTCTAACGAAAATTTAATTTCATCAAATATTTATCTTATTCCGTAAAATAAGTGAAAAGAATGAAAATATGTGGCTGTTTTGATCAGCTTGATTTTATTTCGGAAATTGAAGAGATTTCGGACAGAAATGGAGAAATATTATAAATTCAAGTATATTCATGAAAAAAATACCTCTCTTAAATATGCAAGAAAGGGAAAAGACGTAGATAGGGTGCATATGTAGATATATGTGATTAACCGCGACTGTTCATGAATCTTCTCAAATTGTTCCGACGAATTTTTCTAACCATCATCATATTCGACCTCGATCACAAAAACAGATAAATATTTTCATCTCAATCATTTCTTTTTATGAGTGAAATATCGCTTCGATGCCCTTAAATTCGATCGAGAGATAATTCTAGGCAATTACTACGATCTGGGAAGCTTTCTTTTAAGAGGTCACTACCCCTATATAGTTCGTAATCGATAACATAACCTTAACACGAGATATTTTGAATAATATTAGTTGATTTTCATTTACCAATATTAATGCGGCTTCTTATAGAAATAATCCGCTCTCCGCTCAAGATTCTTCCTTGGAAGCTATTAATAAACTGTATCATCAATCATTTACCATTTCGGATTATACGAAACATAATGGAAAATTCCACTGCATTCTTCTCACTTCCATCCATAAAAGTATTCCCTTCGTTATAGAAAAGTTTGCTGGCATGCGGAAGGTTAAAACAATCTCCGGGGGAAAAACCAGCGCCCTCGGAACACGATAGTGGGTATTATCGCGACCACATTATGAGAACTACGTCAGAAGAAGTGCAGATAATACCCACACGTACTTCATAAGAATAAGCTATAAAAAATAGGCGAGACAAAATCGGATCGAAAAAAGAGATCGAGAAATATTACATGATCACTGACTTGACGGCTTTTAATAAAACGAGCTTCTCGAAGACTTACGCAGTAGAAAGTACAGCATTCTTTCCTCTCAGATGCTAGAAAAACAATTCTGGATAATTTACTTTTGAATTACTTCTTTCGTATCGTTTGTTTTGCCCCTACGGGAACTTATGGATACTTTTTCTGTATCTGGCAATACCTTCTGTTCTAGCAATCTCATCATGGCTTTTTAATCCCAACATTATGGCTTGAAGTCATTAAGATAACCTTCCCCTGCACTACACTTTTTACTGATTGTGAGATATATCATCTGCCTTCGCTTCATACTTTTTAAACGCAAGTTATGTAATAATTCAATTCAGTGAGACTTTATAATCTCTAACTAGCAGGTCAGAAGTCCTTTTATGAGTCTACCGTTCTAGATTACTTTGTTGCTAATAAAGGAGTATCTTGGGTGGTAAAATAAGAGTCGAAATAGTTTAGTTCACATTCCCCTTTCAGAATTCTATATAATAGATATAATTAATTACTCAATTATCACCAAAATGCTTCCATATGATACCCAATAATCCTTTCAATGTGATCATAGAGCAAAGATTGATATGAGAAGATGTCAAATTAATCTAAGACCTCTCAATTGTTGTAAAATAATAATGTCAGCTAGGCAACAGTTTTATTTTAATTGCAAAGAAATAGTCAACCGTGCTCTCAAAGATCTTATCTCGTTACTGGCGAGAGCATTCCCATTGAAAGATTTGTGTAATTGAAAGTCATTTTAATTGAAATAAGAATTCAATAATAAGGAAAATAATGTAAATGGGTGAGACCAAGAAATAAAACATCGTGGGACGTCCTATTAAAATGTTGCTAGTAAATGAGTATTACATAATGATGATTTTATTTGAATACGAGGCAACTAAACGTTCAAACTACTTAAAATTCTGTATATCGTATGGGGTAGTTTTAGTTTCTTAATACGATGAACTACTCATGGGTAGATGCGGAATGAATATTTGCAAATGTTTAGGCTAATTCACTGAAGAATCTTGTAAAAAATGGAGAAAGAATAATAAATTCTATTACAACATATTGATGAATTCTCGCTGTATTCCTGACAAAAAACAGTCAGTTTTATCATAGGATGTCTTCATACTACCTAGAAATCATGAGACTAGGCACGATAGAAGACTATAACATTTCCAGTTCCAAAATCATTCTTCTAATACTTTTGTTAAAAGTATCAGTGATACGCTTAATAAATTACTGTATATTATCAATTTAATAATTATGCAATTTAAAATAACACTTAGTATATGATCTGCATTATTACAAATAAAAAATAATTGTGAAAGTACATTATACATAACGTGGCTCCCTCAATGTTGTATTGCACAAAAATTACACGCAAAATAAAATTCAGAGCCTAAGGCCATGGTTTGAAGGGAGAATTGAGAATAAAAGCTCTTTTGTAAATACATATATCGTTGATTCGTAGACGAAGATTCCCCATCCCTCAGTAAAGAATAAATCAATGGTTGGACACTGAGTACAATATTAGCAATCAATATGTATGATGTTAAGGAAATGTAAATAATAGATGATCTATTCAACTTATTAAAATTGAAGAAATTGAATGAGCCATGTGCGCACCTTCCTAAAAAAGAACTCGATACCTCTTTTTTCGTAGCAATTAATCACTCATTTATGGAGGTTTTTTTCATTTCTTCCGTCAATTTGATTAATATTTATGAACTAAGGATTCAAGAAGATGACTTTGCAGAAAAATGATGAATATACATACAAGTAAAGAAAGTTGTCACAAGGTCCAATTTGCATCGTCGCTTTTGCATCACAACCAAAATCTATTGGAATATTGAAGAGTCGCAAAAAACGCAATATTTAATTAGTTGTCCAAGAGATAATAGGAGATTTTTCAAACGTAGACGACTGTCAGTATGGAAATGATCGGATAGAATCATGGTGTATCGAATAACAGAATGCGCAAGAATGGATATGTGATTTGAAATTGGGAGTAGATATATAAGCATTAAGATGTGTCGAAGTTGGAAAAAGTGAAATACGCAGCAATATGGACATTAGCTTACGCAAAGAATGTTCCACGAAATAAGCAAATTTTACGCTCAAGTAAATTCAGGGATGTTAGCAAAGTTTTTACTTCCAAAAAGTGAATGGTTTCTTCTTATGATAGATAACTGACGGTGAGATACTTATCCCTTGATAAAAATCTAAAATATTACTTGAAATCAATTTAAAACGCTTAGTATAAATCAAACCGCTTCTTTATCTACATGCTATATTTAAGCTTCTCACTACTTAACTCGGATACACAGGTATTTCCACTCCTTTCTTCCTTTATCCTTTGTCTAGCTCTAGCTCGTAGCATCAAAATTCAGGCTATCAGGGCATCAAGAGAAAGGGCTACTTCAAGAGCTTTGAGTCCGAAGTCTAATCTAAGCAATATCAGCGGATGATCGAATCAAATTTAGTTGAAATTCAATTTCCATCCTAGCTCGGGATTAGACAGAACCGATGAGGTTTATCGTCTGCGGTTAAACCCGCTAATATAAATGATGCATTGGAGAATGAGGAAGCGGCTCGACCAAAAACCGCTCTTGATCAAAACTCTCCTTGGATTTCCAGTGATTTCCCGCTGTGGTCCAACCGCAATAACTCAACGAAGATGATTCAATTGTTTTAATAATCTCGCCTTAATGTAATTTGACTCGTCTCAAATCAAAGAGAGATTTTATCTCATCCTGTTAAATTGTTTACTATTAACTCACACACGCTGTCTATAGGTAATGTATAATAACTATACGTTTTCCTATTCTAGGAATTTTTTGAGTCTTGGCATTGCTAAAAACAATCAAATTCCAATTAATAAATAAAAAAACCTATGGGAAGGTGCCAAGAAAGATATGTTTCGTGAATGTATAAAAATAAGATAAAATGAAAGTGAAAGTGAGGAATATTTCTTCCAAAAATTAATTTTTAAGAAAAGATATTGTTCTATACATAACTGTATATTTATATTACTATTTCATTAAGTACCAAGATAATATATCTTTCCAAGTTATTCCAAAATTTATAATTATAGGAAACGTGATTATAGATACAATGACACCAGCCCTGGTGATGTTAATAAATAAATGACGTTTTTCCTCATAGCTCTCATGAATTTGGTCAAAATCGCAAATAAAAATCTGGATAAGATTCCTCCATTTATAAATTACCACAGAAATTTTAAATATGCATAGTTATTCCATTAAATATATATTAAATTCTTTGTCCTAAAAACTTCAGTATAAAACTAAAATTTTGAAGATCTTATATTTAGCAGTACTCTTAGATAAAAATCAGTGTTGACATAAGATATTCTCTATCATATTCTATATATGATATGACATATATATCTCCATCACGGGCTTTTTGAGAATATTTTCAATATTTTTACTAAAAAATTTACGTTACAAAGTGACGACGTTTAACATTAGGAAGTAAATTTGAAAATTTCCCACTTAATAACAGAAGTTAGAGAAAAATATTAGTAGCAGTTTGTAAGGAATTTCTATTAGAAATATGAGAGTATTCTCTTGTTAGCATTTATTGCTATTAAATGTAAATATAGGTTGAGAAGTTGAAACTTGAAGTTGGGATATATTTTTACGTGAGGATCGTGCATGAGCTATTATTATACTACATATATTATACTGATCGGCGCGAATATTACGTGGCCCTAATTAGAAAACTCTCAGGGTAATTCATAATAATGAAAATAATGATCAAAAGCTATTGCAATTTCTGCCACGAAAAGGAGATAGATTTCAATCGATTTCGACTATATTGAATCGCTAAGTGATTGAATAACTTAATAACATGTCTACAGAACGAAGATGAAAGCAGAGGGAACGTCCAGCCGTTTAAGGTTTGCCTTCGAAGCAAATTACATGGGCAAACTTTCAGCGGTGAGAGTCGAAGGACATGTAGCCGTGCCCAAACAAATAATCTTCGAACAGTTTTACTTTTCTCTGGTAGCATAGCACCTCACCGAAGTAAACAATTGCGTTTCAATTCGGAATGGTCCTTTCATTTTCAATGACCTCGGAGGTAAAATTATGGAAAAGTGAACCAAATGAGAAGTGCCATGTCTGGGACATAGATGAGATTCGAGGATAATATCACTTATTCGTAGCTTTTGTAATCATTCAAAGACAACACCACCTGAGCTATTAGCGCTGATTAAGATCCACGAGTGAAAATACTTTTTTATCATGGAAAATCAATTATAGCTAACTCAGTCAAATATGGACTGAAGGAGAAAAATTTGCGCAAAATTAGTGGCACTGTTTGAACAATATGAGTGCTAGATATAATTATTATCTAATTACTTAAATTTGGAATTTATCTTCTAGTAAAAATAAAAATTTAATGAAATGGATTACAATTATATTCTTAACTCTCCGAAGAATTATCTCAGGAAATAATGTTAATTTTTCTGAAAAAGTTGATCCTGGACCTCTAGTTTAATATCATCCATGATAATCCATTTTACTACACACAATTAAATCATACAATTATTAATTAATATACAGTTCTTTCAGGAGGTAAATTATTTGGAATGAAAAAAGATAATAATACAAAAAATATGTAAATGCGTTCCTTTAGCATAACGTCTTCGATTGGAATATAGTTTGCAATTGTAGAGTTATAGAGGACAGTTCTCACAGTCCAAAAACTTTTTATAGAATACCTCAACTGATTTATGGTGTCTCAATGTAGTTTTAAAGATATAAAATGTTGAATTTGAACTAAGTATGTACATACTTTCTTTTTCGGTATTTCGGTAATTTTCTCGTGAAAACCTTCTCGCATAGAAACTGAATACCTGTGCATTGAATTAATGAAAATATTTGCATTGAAAGGGAGGTCACTTTAGGTGAGAGTCCTTCTCCTGATTCTTTGTTTAATTCCTGCAGGTTCAGGCTTAGCATTTATTCATGGTTACTTAATTTGCATCACTCGTTCTTCAATATTGACAACAATCGACTCTTCAACTCGCCAACCCACCTATTTTTCCAAATATTTTTTACTACGGCATTCCATAGGTCAATCTTTATAAACTCCTCTTATTAAATATATCTTTTCCGACGCCTTACCGATTAAGTTAAACGAGACAAAGTAAAAAAATACTACGTTATTGTTCACGAATAGTTTTGAATTTTGACCTTATCCCAGTTATAACGACCTATGTAGAGATGCGTTTATCAGTAGATTTACAGAAATTCGACTTGAGCTTCATAAGTCAATATTGACACCTACTTATTCTAATTATCAACAACAATATCAACTTAAATTCCTTAAAAATTAATCTGTGACTAACAGCAAAATTAGATTGCAGTAAATATTATTAAATAAGAAAAGTACTTGGATCATATTTTGAATAAAATCCGAAAAAGTTAAAAAAATAAAGATATAAGACATAGTTTTGGACATATTTGATTTTATATAAAACTTATCACGATTATATAAGTAATGGTGAACTAGAAGAGAATCGGATCTAACTAGAAGATTTTCATTATTATTAAGTAAAGAATCAATTATACGGCGATAGGTGTCTATGCGCGAAACTCACCGAAAATAGATATGAAGATGAAATTATTCATTAGCTTTATCTCCTGCATGAAAAGATACAAAGGAAATGTCGTGGATCAAAATTTTTGATTGAGCGAACAATGAGAAATTCGAATCATTCAAACTTATTTATAAACTCCATGCCTTGCACTTTTCTTATGTCAACATTCATATCAGCCCTAGCATGAAAAAATGGAAAGAAAACAAATAATTATGCTTGTTTACCCTTTCTTTACTAATGTGACGCGTGATAAATGAACTTGAGCGGAGTAATACCCACATTGCTAACGTCACAGAAATTACAGTTACCAAATGACCCTGCATACAGCACTACGAGTTTTCTAGAAATGCTACCACTCTGGCCTTGATGTTTACCGAGAAAGAAAATAAATTTTCCAAAGCTACTCACTTTTCCTATTAGGAAGTATATAAATTTTAACTTTGGTTTTTTCAACATTGGTTTTTTCGCCAGAACCATCTCTTTGCATGAAAAAGGGCACTATCATCCATGGGAAACCTAAATATTGACAATAAATTCAATCATTCAAATAATTTGGGATTTATTTCGCTGAAACTCTCATAACTGCAGCGATTGAGACGGATGGAATAATTGTGACCATTGATAACATATTAAAATAATGATTCTATTCAAGAGAAACAGATTTGTTAAATTCTCAGATTGAGTAGTAATTACTCCACCAAAATTAACAGAATAAATTGTGTAAACGATTTTAAGAGAATTGTTTTCAGGGAAACCTTGATTCATTCGTACTTAGTATTAAAAATTTTCCCTTATAATGCTTGGAGAAAGTAAGAAATCAAAGAACAAAGAAAACAAGGATGCGTTTACTCTTCTGGAAGGTCCCTCGGAAAAGATTTCTCCAATCCCAGTTTGGCAAACTTCGTAAGGACAAATTATTTGGAAACCGTTGTCAAAGAAGCTTTCATGTCGCAAAATGTCAGAGAAAATAAGGATAAAGCTTCTTCTGGCACCGACCAATAATATCAACTTTGAACCGGGACTGTCCTTCATTAGTATCACTTTCAATAGAAACTCGACATCGATGTTGATTAGTTATCACTCATTCATTAATAAATCATCTATAATGAAAAAACTAAATTTCCTCACTACAATCTTTAATACTGTCAAGGACTGCGGCTATGATAAAATCGAAAATAGGAATATTAAAAGGTTGTAAAAGCCTCAGGACGATTCCATAGAAATAAAATTGATTTTTGATACTAAAACAAAGAGATTTGCTGCATCTCCTATATAGTATAATAACAATAATACTATTTATTTTTCTCTCAGGAATACCCATAAAAGCAAAAACAATACAATTATGTGTCAGCTGACCATGTCAGCTCAAAGCTCATGTCAGCTCAAAGTAAATACTACAAATGGTTCAATGAGGTAAAAAATAGTATTAATTCAGTACCAATTACAAATAAAAATTAATTTACAAAATAGAGTAAAACCCGTTTGAAATGTTCCCGCTTAAGACGCTACCCTGCTTTATACCGCGGTTTTCTCAAGGTCTCGGTCCTTTTCACACTAAACACATGGTATATATACCGCTTAAGACGCTCTGCGGCCCTCATAAGGCGCGGATGTTTGCCCTCCCCAGATGTTCTGCAACCCGCTACAGCTACTCGATCGCCGCATTCGATAGACCACAAAAGTTATGTATTATCTGTGTCGCCGTCTTCTCTTTTCTCCTTGTCCCTTAAAGAGTTCCTTGTTAGTCTCTTCTTTTGAATGGCTAATTTTATGAGAATAAAATAATCGCGAAGTAAACAGTCTTTTTCCCCCTTATACGAACTCTGAGATAGAGTGAGATCTTCTCTATTTCTTTTTCTATGGGCAGAATATTCATTAAAAAATCTACTTTCGCGTTTCCTTTCGTCACATTCTTAATAAGTAAACATTTCAAATAAACCAGAATAGGAGTGTTTCGTGGACTGTTGAATACAGTCTCTGAGAGATTGTGATGTACTCTCACTACTATTGTTAAAAATCGTTGTTCTTTCCTAAATGTCTATGTAATAAAACCTGCCTCGATATAGAGTGAAGATGACCAAAATTAAGTTAATAAGATACTCTATTTGCGCGAAAAGCACTCTTCAAAAATATTATGTAAATCAACTAGCATTACAATACCCAGTTATGATGCTAACCTGCTTAAGAGGCGATTTTCGCTTGGTCTCCCGAAAAGCGTATTTACCGGTATTTACACTTCACTGTATATAAGAGAAAACCAGAACCGATTAAATAAACCAGAACCAGTTAAAAACAACGGAAGAGAAATCAAGCGCTTTTATTTGACACAGAAGCGAGTGGTCGATACGGTCAAAGACCTTCCTAAAGTCTAAAAAGACCACATGACTGTAAGGAACTTATTGTCGGTTGCAAATCTAATATCATCGGCCACTTTTAATGTGCCGATTCGGTACTACGGCCACTATGAAAGCCCGATTGGAATGAGTCCACCTTCATTTTTATCGTTAAAAATTCAAGGACCTCTTGAAAAAAATTCTTCTGAATGTTTCAGATAGGGCACAAAGAACACATATGGGCCTAAAATCGGTGGGAGAAGAGGGTTTTTTACCTTTTAAATTGGTTAAATAAGACCCATACTCGAAATATACGGATAGACGGAGTGAGACAAGGAAGAGATTTCAAGTATGAGCAATATGAGTAATTGAATGGCCTTCTGAATGAATAAAACAGAAATTCCATCAGCGCCAGAAGAGAGGGACTTTGAGGGAGGAAAATACTTTTAGTCATATGACAGAAGTAAAAATTATTGGAGTTCAATGAGACTTGAAATTCAGGAAAAGAAGGTAGGAATAAGAACAAACACTAGGGCCAGAGGTAAACAAAGAAAAGTAGCCATTCAATTCAGTGATAGAAATACCAGTATTTCTTTTTTGACGACTAGACGTAGGTTCCTTAATTCCTGCCAAAGCCGCTTGGGGTCATGAAGAGAGGAAAATCTATTGTAACAGTACAAACGCTTAGCTTTAGTCACTCTTCTTTTCAATACATTACGAATTTCTTTGAATGTAGTGACTGAATCAGGAGAACTTGTTCGTCAAAAAAATATTTCTAAAACAATTTCTACACCTTATACCTACACCTACACATTTCTTGTCTTCGGTCAATTAAGGATTATGAGACCGCTTAGAAAAACAAGTATGCAGAGGAGCAATTCGATTTATTCAATTTGATAAATATCTATTGAGGAATTTACATTTAGAGTAAATGTCTGCTGAACCAAAAATCTTGCCCCAAAAGCCACGCTAAAATAAATTATATTAAAAAAATATATATACGGAAGTAGAAGAAATATATACATAACAATTTCCTTTAAGGGACTTTACCCAACAAACGGCTTACAAAATATCGATTTAACTTTTGTTTCCATAGCTCCTTCTGACAGGAATATATTTCGCGCAGTGCTGCAAATATTTTTGATAGACCTTTAGACAAGGTCACGCCATATAATGTTCATAAAGTAATCACAGAATGACTACGGAAAACTTATAAGATTTTTTGTATGTTCCGTTGAGTCTCAAATTGCAACGAGTAAGTGTGGCTATTTTGAATAAAATAGCACGAATAGTAATGTACTTTAACCCTCAAAGAAAAGACCTTTCTTAAACAGTATACTCTGAAGTGTTCTTTGGATATCAAAAATTGCCAAAAAAATAATCACCCTTGATCCAAATACGGTCGACTTCAATCTCAAGGACCTGAATTTACCGAGTCCCACAAATTCGAACGTATACAGGTCGATCTTGACCGATGAAACACCTTAATTTTGATATTTTAAAGAAAAAAATTCCGAGAAGTCATATCCGAGCTAAATAATTTCATTTTAGAGCTACAGTAATTGAAATCATTGGGATTCGAAATGAAATAGGATTATACGATTACAAGTTAGTTATTTCACCCGCATCCTTGGGTGTTTTGGTGCGCTCTCTTACTACCGGTTAGTAATTTGCAATATTTTTTCGTAATTTTATCATCATTTCTTTACAACTAATCAAACTCTTATCAATTCGCTAAAATACTTTTCATTTTTAAAGTGGCATATTTTTTATACAATTTAAACCAATTGCCCTTTGAACTCCGGAGTTAAACTGTTAAAAATCCAAGTTTTATAGCATAAGAATAAGTTGGGGTAGGCATATCATATATTCAATGACAGAAACAATGGAATCATTCAAAATTTCAGATTTTATGCATCCATTTCAACGAGTTCCTCCGGCATTAAGCTGGAGACTTATATTATGCGTTACCACCTCAATTTGGTCTGATAGATGTAAGAGAAAATCAAGGATATCTACTGTGAATCGACGCGAGAACTCCCGACCCCGGAATAACCCATGGTGATCTCACTCCCAAAACCTCGAACAGCATCAGCGGACATCCCACCCTTCGGGAAATCTTAGGAAGATGGAGAGGAAAAAAGGTGAGGAGTGGAGACGCGGAGCATTGGCGGAAAGGTGCAGCACAGATCCTCCCCTCACCTCCCACTTTCTCACTCCGTCTCCCCGCTCCAAACACGCTAGCCTATAAGGGCCGCGACAACACCAAGGTCCCTACAGGACTTAATAGGCAATCACTGCCGTCAGAACTGATTCTCGCCCCGCAAGAGAACACAACTCGCACATGAAGTTCCCGCAGTGGCCGTGGTCAACGGCAGCGGACCCTCTGGGCGCGGCTTGGATTTGGGCGAATCTTCCGTCACCGCGGAGGAAGGTTTCACTTCAGAGGCAGAGTTCTCATCTTTCGGAAGATGAGCGGGAACAGGAGAAGAGAAGAGAGGGCCGAAGAAGACAGAGCGAACAGCTGGAGAGCGGAGAAATCGCAGAAGCGGTAGCGGGGATCTTGGACAGAAAAAGGCGTGGTGAGCTCGCAATTTTAGCGAAAGGATTTTTTAAGAAGTGATTTTTAGGGAGTTCCCAGTCTCCTTGACGAGTTTCGTTTCCTCTTGGCCCACTTGGAAGTTTTCCTGGTGCGGCCGAACCCGTCGATCGTGAGGTGGTGTGCGACGAAGAGAACGTAGTGGCACTCGGTGTTTTGGATGTTTTGTGTTGAGAATAGATTATGCTTTCCAACCCACCTCCAGGAGGTGAAAACGAATCTATAGAGCCTCGGGATGTATTTGTGATTTTTGACGGAAGATTATATAAGAAGAGATTATTTCACTGAGGATACTGTCTAGTGCGGACGTCCAAGTCCCCCGCGAGGCCGACGGGATTTGTGAAATTTTCGCCGGTTTGTGTGGGATGGGGATTCCCATTCATCCGAATTTCAAGGGAAAGTTATTTCTTAATGGAGTCGAAGGAGAATTTTTTTGTGCTAAGGTTAGGCGAATAGATGATGATGTGTTTATTTTCTTCATCGATGAAATTCGTTGTCGGGGAAATCCGAATTGATTCCCAAAACAAGGGAGGATCGTTAATGGTACGAGCGAGGTGTTCTCAGATTTGTAAATATTCTCCGAATGATGAGAAACAGCTCGCTTAGGAAACTGGAAAGATGAACTTTTAAAAGTGTATATTTCTTCGTATGAAAAAAATATTATTTTGTATTGAAGTGAAACAGAGTGATCAATTTATCATCAGTCGTTAAGATACATAAAGTGACAAAATCAGAATATTTGCTTGCTATATGCATCTTTTTTCACAATTATAAGGACACGCATAATCTTGCGCAGTTATTCCATCATATTTGGAGATTCGGATGTTTTCTTTGCTAATAAGTGAAAGTAACAGATTTTAGTCAAAATCGCGTGACTTGATATTCGACGATGCGTCGATATTTACATTTAAAATCGGCCTATTTTGAATGATTCGCTATGATTTTTCGCCATTAAGTCATAATTTTACACTGACAGTGTGAATTGTACCATCAAATGACGCTTTTGCGATTTTTGCATGAGATTTATCGGACATGAAGATCCATTTTGTGATCCACCTATACATTGTGACCAAAAAGATAGTGCGCAGTGTGCTATACTCGCAAATAAAAACAATAACAAGCGTTTCTTCATTACTTCTCTGAATGACAAATTGTTTGGAAAAACAGAAACTGCAAGGAATTTTCAGGCGATAAGTAATCATTTTAGTTTTTATCATACATAAGAAGAGACTATTTTATCTTATCGTCTAAGGAGTATCTAATGACCGTAAAACGAGCTTACTTCTCACGGTCATAAGAAAATGAATGTCAAAAATTACCACCATAGCGGAAGTGTCTACAGGGAACCAGCACCGCGCTGATCCTGTGGGTTAGGCAATTTGCTCTATTATTAAAGAAATATTCTTAAGCATACCGATTATTACTGCAACTGGGAAAAGCCTTGGATAATAACTAAAAGCAAATGGGACGCAAAGAATTAATAAAAGTATCTTTACCAAAACTAGTTATATATAAATTTCTACCATTAAAACATTAAAGAGCTTCTCTCGAAAAATTAGTAAAACAAAAAAGTCTCGGCACAAAATTTAGCAGTCAAAACGAATATGACATGCTTGGAAGTACAATAATAGAGATTTTAAGATTTCTTTCTAGTGTTTCAGGTACCCTTCTGAAAATATTTTGAATTGTTTGCTTCCTCAAGTTTGGATCGTATGGCATGTCTTCATTTCGAAAGAAGTTACGCCTTGAAAAATTGACGACGCATTTAAAAATAGGAAATGCTTGGGAGGTTGGAAGAAACTTAAATAAGGTTGGCACTTTTATGTCCTTTGTTTTTAACGGTAAAATCGGAATTTCAAAGAAATTCACTTCTAATGATAGAAACCCTTTTGGAATATTAGTCATGTTAGGATATATTACTTACTTGTAGTGAATGGAGAGTAATAATATAATTTAATTTATAAATTATCCTGAGTATTAAACTTGAGAGAGAGCGGTTCCAAAAATAGTTTTCGTTGGAATTCAGTAAAGAATAAAATATCACGGTAAAAATCCTCTATAGCGGACGAAGATTATCATAAATTTTAACTTGAAACTTGCTTAATTTGAACCTACAACAAACTCAAGGACTAGCAGAGAAATATATTGTAAATTATTATGAATATTTACATGTTAGCTTAATGAAGCTCGGTACTCGTGTACTCTGCATATGCATAATTTTGCCGATGAAAATATTTGTTTATTATATAAAAATATATATTTATTATATTCAATTAAATGTCATGGAATGTGTGTTAATACTTTATAATTATCAATATATTGAAAATATTTAAGTACCATATATCCTAATAAATTGACACAAAACAAAGGATCACAAAGGATCATAATCTTTCCTAGACACATAAAATGAGGACGACATTGCTCTAATAATCGAGTAGTCTCTATTCCGCATTGATAAAGTCGGTCAAATTTTCTCATTTAAGTAACGCCATGCCCAGATTCCATTCGAGATGTTCGGTAATAACACTTCAGGAGTTGGCCGTTACGCGACCCATTTACGAGTTATAATTTTGAGTATATTTTGCGGTTCTATTTTTACCACTGCCTCCTTTGGGTGTCGAAATGAGAAATCTTTACGTTACGCAATGGAGTTGTTGCGCCTAAATAATTCACAGGGAATAAATTATCACTTTCAAAGGATGCTTGTATTTGATCCAAAAATGTCGAATTTTCGATGGAAAAAAGGAACAAGGACAACACGCAAGAGCCATTCACTTTTGAGTGCCGATAACCGTTTCACCATTTTTCAAAAACTCCTCCTTCACGTTTACCTCACTGTGCTAATCTTACCAAAATATTTACTTTCAGTCAATGTGTACCTATTGGTCGCCGGAGTGATCAGCCTCCTCTCATCAGTTCTACTATGGACAGTCAACCCATACGACATAATTTTTCGAATGGTTAGTATACTTAAATAGATATTTCTAACCATCTCAGCTTTTCTTCAAAATATCTTTTTGTATAATAGTCACGAAATTTTTTCTACATTCGAATAATTTCCTAGTTTCCGAAAATTTCATCCGAGCAAATTTACCTGATAATGCAACTAACCATCACATTTAAATGTGATCAATAAAACTTTTTCGTGGAAGATACGAGTTTATGTCATAATCTGGCACCCTTAAACAAGTCACTGATAATCAAATGTCTTCTCGTGTCATCTTTGTAAAGGAGAAACCACGAGAAGTGCCAGTGATGACATTTTCGTCTTCTCACGAAGAGTGCTTTTCAAGTATGACAAATATGAAAAACATGCGGAAGTATTGCGAATTGATATTTACAAAATAATCACAATAAAAGTTTTCCAGGTATACTTAAAAAAAACTCTGAATCCATCCACAAAAAAGGGAAATCGCCTTTAGTTTTTCCTTCAAAGTAATTGAGATAGAAATTTCTTGTAACCAAATCTCCAAAATATAAAAATATTTTTATATATTTATACGTCTCATACCGTCGCAGAGTCAACAGATGTTTTCGATATGAAAGTAAACACGTATGTATTTTTAAGAGAACTTACACGATGTCTAAAAATAACGGTTCATTCCCTTTGACGACACCGCGAAAGCCTTTGAATCTTATATGGAAATTCTTGTTTTATTATTATCATCCTAATTATTATTGCAATAAAAAGTAAAACATATAAATATAAGATTTAAATATTTTTTCATTGAACAGTCTCATGGAGCAAACAATTCGAAAACGAGAATAAACTATTAACTCTTTTCATAGCATGTTCTTTCCTAAATATATTCTTTTACAAATTATTTCGCAGAAAACAAAAATCCCTATCAGCATCTCAAAATACTGTAACTTAAGCGCTTCTTTAGCTTACAATTACGACATTGCCAACATAGAAGTACTAAATCAATCCTTTTATTATTTCAGAAAGCGACGCTCAGTGAAAACGGAGAAACATTTGGAATATGGAAGAAACCACCGGTGGACCTCTATCTAAAAGTTTTCCTCTTCAATATAACAAACAAAGACGCTTTCCTGAAGGGACGTGAGAAGCTGAGAGTAGAGGAAGTCGGCCCATATGTTTACAAGTAAGAATTATAATGATTCCTTAAAATATAAAAGAAAAGTAAGATAACTCTTATAAGATAAGAACTCTTATAAGATAAGTAAGATAACTTTAATTTTCGGAGAATCGGTTAAATCTTCTAAATCGTACTTAAGTACTTGTAAAGGACACATTTTTTTCTACGTTTTGGGTAAGAAGTAGAATTATGAAATGGAGACGTAAATAGAATTATGCACTATTAACGTCCTCTTTGTAAATTTCGTTTGAAGATAGTGGTAGAATAGTAATTTCAAGTAGTAACTGTTTGAAAATACTACTTAAAAGCACATATTAGACCTGTTCGTAAATTTATTCCCGAAATTCTGGTTATCAGTAAATTAAGACTCCTCAATCAAGGACTCGGTTTATATAATTACTTCCTAAATAGATTGTTTTATGCGCAATTATTTGTTTTTAACTGAATTAAGACGCTTGGTGTTGTTACCGCAACGAATAAGAGAAATGAAATGTTTTTTCTCAATAAATTTTTCAAATATACAAATTCCTATTTCTTAATTAAATAATAACTACTTATCGGTGAGTTTAAATTATCACTTAATCTTCAGCTGAGTGAAATTATGCTTTACCAGACATCTGAAGTTAGGTTTGTAGTTTTTCAGAACTGCCCACGCAATAATGTGAGATGTTGATTTGTCAAATGTTCAAGGAGCTTGGACTATATGAATTCAAAAACTATAAACTATCTCATGCTATTTATTACCTGTTTATAGTATCCGATAGAATAAAAAGCCCCGATTTGACCACACCCGATATATATTGCAAAGATATGAATTTTAATTTCATTTTAAAATTTTATTCCAATTTAAACAGAGATGGTTTACGAACATTAAATTAATTAAAATTCAGTATAGCAGACAGTTACTAGTGTAAAAGTTTGAATATACAATAAGCGGTAGTTTTTAACGAAAGATTAAGAAAGTTATTCCATACATACTAACCCTGCTAAATAAACGAGCCGGATAGAGATGTAACGAATGAGACAGAAAGGAAAAGTTAAGAGTGAAAACGTACACAAAACGAAAGAGGAAGCGAAAACAACTAGGTGGAGAAAAAGTGAGATGCGGAAAGTGGGAAGGGAGGAGTGGAATATCCAGACGTCAGTAACACATTCTGGTTTCCGGAAACGCTGTCTGAATGGATTCTATAGCAAGACGCCGATACGAGCAGCAAATGCGGCTTCATTGCGAAAGCGTGTCTAGTCAAGCAAACGAGAATCCGACGTAATCTCAACTTGACCTCGAAAACTTCATTTTACTCGGGCAGGTTAATAAACTTCGACAGAGACCCATTTCCATTGCATGATGAAGGCCATAAATGTGCCTTTTACAACGATATCGGTAAGCGAAATAATATCATTCTAATTGGTATTAAATACAACCATGAAGGCTGCAAACTATAGGCGTTTAGTGAATTTCATTGATGATATTTAGCTATAATAAACTTTGTTTCTTACCAGTAGATCCAGCATAGGATATTAATCGATATAATTCCAAAGGAAAAACTAATTTACAAAAAACATCATATGAATATATTCAGGAAGTTGAGGTTACTTTGTTTTCATATGGAAATTTCAGTCATGAATTGGATAGACTGAATTTTGTAGGCTTCTGTTGGATTTTTTGTAGTCTGAGAGCCCTTCTATTGTGTGGAAATTATTACATCGGAATAAACTATTGAGGAGGTAAAAACATATTATGCCAAACTATGCACCTTTGTTGAGTGATAAACATCAAATTACAACACGGAATTGATTATCGTAAAATTTGCGCTAGATGGCGAGCACCCAGGAAAAATCCTAAGAAAGAATAGAATTGTAAAAATTCCGACGGTATCGGGAATCGAACCTGGGTCCTGTCGGACTTTTTTTTCAAGTCTATTCTTCCTTGGAATCAAAAGACAAGACCTAAGAAATTATAAGAATAATCCATCGGAATTATTCACATTTTGCTATGTATAAAATAATAGGCAATGAATACATTTCTTATGAAAAAAAAAGTAAAATCCATGGGGAGGCTTTCCAATGAGGGTTATGGCCTATCCAGGAGGTATTTGTACATAGGATGACACGCGGTTAACGCATCGACTCCCACGCCACTGTTTTGGCTTTTCCACATCAGCTTCGCTATCTCAAATTAAACCTTCCGCTAATTCTTAGAGCTAATAATATTTATCACAAATAGATGGCAAGGTGGCCTCCACCTGAATAAAACACAGTATCGCTTTCATTTATAGCGAATTCACTACGCGCTTGGCCATGTAGCGATTTATATCTAATGATGCATTTAATTTTTAAATATTCAATTTCTGGAGTACAACAGATCTGATAATATAATGATACATGCAAAAGGACGTTTCCAATTGGCCAGCTTCAAGAAAATATTTGAGTAGTACCTATTCAAAAACGTCTGATAGAAAAAGTTACTACTACTACTACTACTTCTTCAAAAGTCCAAGATCTCTATTGCTAACGAAATCCTTTGAAGGCGAGATTTTCTTCAAAAATTCTACGTATATTAATTATATAATATACATGAAAAATATCATACTTACCGGGAGGTAAAAAGATTCCTCAGCAATAATCATGGTGAGTGCTTTAACGGCTCCGTCGAGAGACCATTTAGCTCTCGTCGTGGCTCTTTTCATCGTCTGATTCATTAATTAACATCATTAATTGAACTAACAACATTAATTGGATGACGATTTTGCAAAAGAATAACACACGAAATCTTAAAATAATTTAGGTCGTTTTACTTTCTAACGCCATGTCCTAGTCAGAGCAAAATGCTCCAACTTCACGTACCAATTTCACCGCGAGATCTTTATCTTCGGCGAAAATGCACAATTTCAGACCCACATTACATTTGTGTTCTAAAATCGTCTATCTAACCGTGACATTCTCGTGAGACGCACACGAGGAAAACACCTTCGGGATGTTTTCCCTTCCTCATTATGAATTTACTACCTCTAATGCCATTTCCTGTTCAGTTCCTACTATAAAAAGCTTGTTAAGCAACCGCTACTACTCCAATCCTTTCAGATCTCCTTTCTTAAATAATTGATTAGTAAATACACCTCCACATTCCAATCATTTTTTAAGTTTGATGCTCCTTTCTTTCTTTGCAATAAAACGTAAGGAGAAAGACTTAACAATGACCTATTTTAGCTGGCTGAAAGTGTTTCAGAGATTGTCGTCTTTCATTCACGTCACCAACCTTCCTGAAATCTGGGTTAAGAACCACTCTTCCGGGCGGTAGTTGATTTCGACAGGGAGGACAAAATTACGTCATCTACTATGTAGTGAAATCTTTCGCATTTTCCACTTTTGGATCTTCTTGACGAGGTAGTCTCTCGATCCGCAAAGAAAGCTTGCAGAGGAGGCGATTGACTGCGAAGAGTAATTGCTATCGAAAATTTGGACATATCTAAACATTCCGCCGAATATTAGCCTTGTAACTCTATGATTGCCAGATGAATTTCCCTTTTTGACAGTCACTCATTTATATTAGTAGTTTCTGCATCATTCCTTCCTCTTTTTTGTGAGAACGAAAATATTGGGCATCCAATGGCCAAGTGGGCAACGCGTTCAGCTTTGGTGAAAGCGGCCCCAAAATCAATCACCGATGGCTCTAAGTGCGAAATTACCTCAGCTGTCGAAGGATTTTAAAATTACTACTACTATTACTGCGAAAATGTTATTATCACTACAATTTAGATAAACACGCATGAGGGATCATTATGTGCAAACAAGTTTTGATTTGTAAGCGATCGATCTGAGGTTTGTTGAACGAATTCGATAAAATATATTGTGTTGGATAAAGAATTTATTGTTATTTATCCTTAAGTGTTTACGATTCAAAATGAGTCATTAGTTAGAATTCAAATAAGGACTAGATAGGTTATACTCATATAAAAATATCTGCTCAGTGTATCTTTTTAAGTAAATTGAATAAAAGATACAATTATGGGTCATTGAGTCCTAAGGTTGAGATGAGGATTTCGTAACATATTCGGTGACCTAGATGTAATCAAATTCCTTTCATTATACAAAAATTAATCTAAAGGTATAAAAGCAAATACGAATCACCCGGAAAGACTCACGATAAAAAGGCCTAATAAAGATGAGCTTAAGCGAGTTCCACAATCACTTGCCTACCTTTCAAATTTGATCAGTTAGATTCGTTTACTCAAAAACTTTAATTACTCTAGAGTAAAAACATCTCTTTGAGGGATTTTCAGAGAGCTGTAGATCTTTTGATCCTTTTCCACTGCAGTGGACTTCGGAAATATATTTGACATCCAATTGATCGGATTGGCTACTCTTCGGTCTCTAGAAAAAGGACACCGCCATCAGCGAGGGAAATAAAAAGCCTTTTTAGGATAAAAGGCCCTTTAAAGCAACCTTTTGCCTCACAGAGCTCGGAGGGTTCAAGAGATGAATCCGGTATCTATCTCCTCATTTTTTTCTATCTAAAAATTACTACCGCCAGTGCTATCAAATTGAATTCTACTCCTTTTGCATAAAAATAGGTCGCTTTGCAAAGAGAGGTGATTTGACAGTTTTTTATTCGATACAACAGTCCCCTTTGAAGAAAAAGTTTTTTACCGAAAGAACATTCATAAAAGCGAGACGCAAACATAGTTAATCGGGAAGAATTGATCAATATTAGCAATTTATTTTGACCATTCAATATACGTATATTTGAATTTTGCTTATCATTCAAGGACGCACCCTTTCGAATTTTATGCGAAAGACCAGATGTAACACAGTGTGTACACGTGCGGAGTACGTAAAATACGCAATAAATAGTACTTTATTTACGAGAATTCTTTTCTGGAAAAAATACGGCGAAAAAATTCAGTATTTGATTCTCGAGGACTCGTAAAGTGTTGTAAAGTCCGTTCTCCGAGATTGAAAACAAGTATTTCCTCGGCACATCATTTTTATCACCTGTGATTTCTATGCGGAAGATGTTCCACCAACGCTGTGAACTAAAGTGTTAAGGTTTCCGGAGTTCATTCCGCGGAGAGAGAGCTCATAAAATATAAATTTGCAATAACCTTGGTATATAATTTGAATTTTGGTAGAAAACGACACAATGAAAATTATTTTGGGAGGAAACTAGAAGAAATGAAAAGAGGTCCATTCAATAATTCTCCACTCCTTTTACCCGAATGTATTATATAATTTCGAACTTAATACGATCCAAGGGATTAAGAACTTGCCATTCATTACTGTACTTCGCTGGAAAATGAGATCGATATGCGTAAAAATATTTTTTTTCCAATAATTGTATTATTTCGTTTTTCCATTAAACTCCGCAATGGATATTCATACTTTTATGTAATTTGTTCGCCATAGAAGTTTGTAGTAACTGCTACATGATGCATATGATATTAAATATTTCCCTCGCTCATATTTTATATGAAAGGCCATACTTTCGCATAGTTTTTGCAGAGGTAGCTGATTTTTTTCAGTTGAGAAATATAAGAGGTGTCGCTCGGTAGCGTTGACATTTCGCTGAAACAAATGGTAAGATGCGCAGTAATGAGATAAAATCTCTGGCATTTGATCAATTCTATTCGCGTCCTATATAGACATGGTGAGTCCGTTAAACAAGTGGAAAATCACCTACATCCCTTAGAGAGTAACTTACTCTCGTCTTACTATTGAGAGTTTATATTGAATAGGATGAAATGCCGACTTTATTATTGGAATTAGCATTTGAAAATGATTCCTTGACTAATGTTCAGAATTTAGGGATGAGTCGGCATTTCGTCCTATTCAATATAAACGCTCAATAGTAAGACGAGAGTAAGTTACTCTCTCAAGAATTTAATCCCTAATTTCTAAAAATTAATCCAGGAATCATTTTCAAATGCTGATTCCGATAATAAAAATGGTTGAGCTTTCTTTAGATATTTTTGCGTTTAATTAGAAAATTGGATTCTTGTGACTGAAATGAAGATTGAAAAGTTCCTTGACCAAATTGATAATCCTCGATTTTAATCTTATTTTTCAGGGAAGTAATGGAACACACAAACATCGTCTTCAATGGCAACGGTACCCTGACGTCGATACCACGTCACCCACTGGTGTTCGTTCCTGAGATGACCAAAGGACAGCTCACGGACCCTGTTTATGTGCCAAATATAGCTCTCATGGTAAGAATAAAAGCATCTTGACAGAAACCCACGGTTTGATTCACGGCCGTTTCTTCCGGGTAATAGATCAGAGCGAGTAATAGTGAAACGAAATTGTCGGCATTGAAACGGAAGAGGTCCTCCTACATTCTACGTAACACACGAGTGGACATGCAAAGTCGCTCTTGAGTCATCCAGATGCCGGAATATAAACGAGGTCAACAATGGTCATGTGTGGCCTCGTTAATTAATAGTGTCTACTTTTGATAAACCTCGAGAATTGACCGGTTTATAACCATTTCAAAAGCAAAAACGCCCTTCCTTGTACGTCTATATTTTTTCCCATCGTTTCTGAGGCTGAAATTGGGAAATTTGCGATGACTTTTAAGTGGATACGTTAAGAAAATAAGTTAACTGGCATCGGCGCTAACGCCATCCGTTTGAAAGAAAAAACATCATGAGAGAGAAGCAAAACTTATTGCACAACATTCGCGATGAGTGAAGATAACATTCAAGTAGATCAGGTCGTTCATTTAATTAGAATGACTCGCAAAAGCAATTGAAACGGACGTGATTCATGGGAAATTTTGGATGTGTGGAAGAAATGTGATGACAAATAGAGAACGATCGCGCGTAATGATGCATAAAATGCTGCGTTCCACAAGTTTACTTCCTAGATTCTGAGAAAAAGTCACCGTAATATTCACTTACCTTGGGTAAATTAATCCTTTCCCATGAAAGGAATAAGACTAATCGGACGCAATTTCACCGGCTTGCGGATGGAAAATGCTTGTTTGATAACTTATTGCGAAACTTATAAGGTAAGCAATAATACCTTTCGATGCTAAGTAGAAGATAACTGCAAATCGATCGTTTCTAACTATACGTTCAACTAGATTTCTCTTGTTAATATCACGGAAAATTCGATAGGCGATGACGGTGATAGAGACAAATTGACTTAATATATAAGCTAGAGAGTTATTAGGGGATAATTCTTATTTCTTTCGCAAGAGTATCTGTAAAATAATAATAGTACATTGTGAAAATTCTTAAATTGTTATCTGTACCTGTTCCTTTCTCATGCACATACTGTTAGAAAAATCAAATGTGCTGGTGGAATAGCATTGAGAGGGAAGGATAATCTATTTCATTTTCAAACAAAATAATAATAAACATTTAATTTTAAAAAAGATTTTAAATAAAAGCTAGGTTGATTTATTTTGAATTAAAACTCAAATCCATTGCGAGTACCATATCATCATTTGATTTCCGTAGGTTTATGAAAGGAAAATATCTCGCTTCGAGGTAAATCCGATAAAATACGTAAAATCTGACCTTCCGTGCTTTACCTTTGACTCAAACGTGTCAACAGATAGTATTTGTTAGCTAAAATGATGTTGAATACATTTTCACGTGAAGGTCAACTCTGTTTGTCCGAGAAAATCCGTCGTTAGATAGTAATGAAGTAAATAACATATTAGCATATTTAAAGGCACCGTATAGTTCAAAAAATGTTTGCTATTTAAATTCATTAAATCATTAATGTCTTAAAGTAACAGGAAAACAGTTGATTAAACAGTATTTTTCTAGCGAGCTGAGCATATTTAAATATACTTAATGAAAAATCATATAAAGAAAATATTATTAAGAAATCACATTCAGAAGGTTTATCGCCTCGAAGAAGATTTTTTGTATATTTCAAACCCCAGGAGTATTAAATATCCAGTAGCTCTGGAGAAAATTTATTCTTAATAACAGTTAACAGCTCCAAAATAATGCATACGCTCTAAGAAGCGATTTTACCATGGGCTAAACTGTACGTAAAGCGAATGTCTGCGGCGCTATTGTCCCAACACAAAAAACTATTTTCAAAGAAAATCTAAACTAATGGTTCCCCGCAATGATTTTGCTCTCATCTCTTAATGCTTCCACAAATTGAAAAACTAATAGGAATTCCCGCTGTCTTTTCCTTCAGCTATTTCCAACAGAAATTTCTTGCAACACGAAAACGAGCGAATTGTTTATTCTGCTCGCGTATTCGACATCTTCCGTGTGGTCGTACGATTTACACAAGGCTCGACGAAAAATACCTCGCGGGCAACGTGCTACGCCTTAGAAACTGTAATAGCGCTCTCTCTTCTCTCTTTCCAGAGCATGGCCAGTGTTTTGGAGAGTTCATCGTACTTCACCAAACTTGGATTCAACATTATCGTGAGACAGACAAAGTCTGAAGCCATCGTGAAGATGACCGCTGAGGAATTCATGTTCGGGTACAAAGATCCGCTAGTTGGATTGGGAAACACCCTTCTGCCATCCTGGATTCACTTCGAGAAGCTCGGATTGATCGACAGGGTAAATCTGATAACATATTTTTAGATGAGGAACACTCATCATAATGCAAATGACATTCCATCGCCATCAGAATGTTATATCTTCATCCTTAGCTATTCCATGACATAAAAAATTCATCAAAATTATGGAAGAACTTATATGTGACGCAACAATCGTAGCTAAGCGTGGAAATCATCAAAATAAACTTATATAAAACTACGGAAGTAAATGATATTTCTGGTCGGAGCCGAGCTGTTCCCAGATCTAAAGAATAAAAATCTTTTAGACGTCCCTAATTAAGCACGTTTGTTAAAATCTTTTTTGTATATTGATTTATTGATGTAGCAGAATCGATCGAAAAAACTACAGTTGCAACATCTGAAGTATGAATGAGAAGTTTCGATAGTTTCCGGATAATACAAAATTAAAGTCTCGGGATGATCGAGTATCCGGATAGTCAGCAAAATCAAAGAAATTAAAATAATATTTAGAAAGATATTTATTTACCAAATATAAATAAATAAGAGAACGCCGCTCCCAGATTATAACACTTCGTTTCTACGCGGATTTGGCTATATTGTGGTTTTAATAGTTTTTATCATTTGTTTACCGTTGGTTCATCCACGTCCTATTTTTCTACGTTATATGAACTTCACCGAGTTATTTTACAGCTTCGTTTCTTTCTTTACGATAAAATTTCGTTTTATTTAAAAAGTTTCTATTTTTGTTCTATGATTATGAGTGTTATTTTTAGCTAGTGAAAACGTCTTCTTGCAACGTGAATCAGAAGGATTTACCCGAATCCCATCCTGTAATCGGGTTATTAGCATATAATTACATTTTAAAATACAAAATTACCTAACATATTCTTGGAATAACCACGTTTGCATCGTATCAAACAGCAAAATAATACGCTCAAATCAGGTTTAAAGATTCAAAACACAGAGTAACTGTAAAAGATATACAGTGTTTATCATGAAACTTTATATGTGCATTGTAAATTTAACGGTAAGGCGAAAGAGCGTCATCACCGGTGTTTTCGATCGAATTTGTTTTTTCAACAATAAAAACAATAATTCAACAATTGGTTAGAATCGATTCAGAATTGGGCAGAATATTTTTGAATCGGAAAGAAAAAAACAGACTGGAACCCAATCTCAGCTGAGCTCGCACTATTCCTTTTAACAAATAGACGGAGACTGATGGAGAGTAAATAAAGTTGTGTTGGTTCTCTTGGAAAGAGAAAGCGAAGCGGGAGTATTTCTTCACTACCTAAACCGCGAAGATGTTGTGGAAGCCCTGTATGATAGCATTGCACCTAAATTTGCACTTTCATCGAAAACAATAGTAAATGATGCAGTCAACTGTTGGATTTCGGCGGATTTTTCCTTCAGTTTGGAAGGTATCTTTGGAAATTCGTTGTTTACATAGAGAAAAACTAATATTTTCAATCCGATGTTGCCCGCGATACAGATTTCACCGATTAAATAAACTCCTGTTATTGCTCTCTGGTTAAAGAAAATATAGGTAAAGAATAATTTTGGCTATCGAAGCAAGTTGTTTAGATGTTTTTCAGAATCAGCTAACAAACGTTTCCGTAGTTATTCACGCGTAAACTCTTGCGCTTGGTTTAAATCTTTGCTTCTTCCTTACGATACTTCGCATTATTCATGAAAGGATTATTAATTGTATTTTAATATCCCCTTCTTCATTTTCTACGAATTGCCTAATTCAGATTTTTCTTGCTCTATTATATCAACGAGGTGCAGTGAAAATTATAAACGCGGTTTTCCACGATTGAAAAAGGTATAATAAGGTAAATTATATCTCCTATAATGCGGAGAGACTGATGACAACAGAAAAAAAATCAGCGCAGTAAATTATTTCCGATTAGTACATATAGCTGTTTCCAAACCCGTCTTTCAGATAATGATCGTAACCATAGAACTTGATTTCGACTATCTAATATAATATAAAAGTATGAACATTACTTTATTACATTATAAAAATGGTTATTAGCGTATTTAACCTTTCTGTGTAATTGCTGAGATATGTTTATCTGCTCATGATCTGCAGGCATTATTTCGAACCGAGTTATGGACAGCTTTTGCAGGTCCCAAGATTCCCAGAGTTAATAAATTACAGGAACAATCATATCGCAAAATTTACCCAAATAAAGTTTTCAGATTCATCGCTTCAAAGAAAAATTCGAAGATAAAATTGGGAGGAAAATATTGCCTATTCATTCATAACTTCCGTTCCAACGAAAGAAAATCGGAAATTTATCATTGTATTTTATTTGTCCCTGATATTCGAAAATTCACATTACATTGTCATTATCTAAAATTGTCTTCCTCCATTCTTTGAATTATTTACGTTGGCAATATATTTGCTCACTCTTGGGAAGGCTTAGCCTTCATAAATCTTCACTCTTCGTGAAATATTTTCTGAAACTCATATGGAAACCTAAAGCTATTCTTTATAGTATAATATTCCTATAAACTTTCTTCCGTTGAGTTCAATTTAATACCTGTCATACTAATGTTTTAATTTACTTTTCCACATAAATTCAATTTAATTCTAAACTTAACCGTCATAAATTTGACCGGAATGTTTCTTTCAGTAGAATATCAGAATCAATTCTTGATCGATGATACAATTGCGTTTTAGTTTTTCGAAGTTTTTCTCCCAACTTTTCTGTTTGAATCGGCATTTTCGGCTAAATAATATATGTCTACTTTCTCCTTATAGTTTACTTCGTCTATTTATATACCCGTCTTAATTTTACACATATTTGTCAGAGCCTATCTTCTGAAAGGAGATATCAAATATCTCTCAATTCCCTCGAATTTTTAGCTTCATATCACCTCATAAATAAACTGAATACAACCATGAATAGAAGAAATTGTGCCTATGCTTTGAATGATATGTTTGGCATTAAGGTCATTCTGACCTGCGTCATCCATCTATCTCCACGGACAACGAAGCGCATTACAATATGAAAAAAGTAGAGAATACTTGAGCAGCTGAACTGAAAAGAAATAAATTAAAATAAGAGCGTATGCTTGCGCAACTCGATTGAATCAGAAATTGAATTATAGAGTAACCTTCGCATTCAAGCTGAAAGGAAGCAAAAAAATTTCCAAGTACAGTAAAGATTTTATGACGTAGTCTTTTGTAATTAATTAGTAAATAATGAGGGTATTTTCAATTTTTAAACTCTCTTATGAAAATTCAACTACATTATTAAATACTGTTCGATAGTCTCAAGAATGATATCGCGCTCGATATCATGTACGTATTAAGAAAAACCCATAATGAAAATTAAATTAATTATTTATAACCATCATAAAAACAATATACGTGTACGTAATCGATCAGGTGTAGAGCTAATAAAACATGAGAAACTATTCGTTAGTTAGATTTTAATGTCTTTCTTTATAATTTACTTAATTATGTTCATTCCATGATAATTTCCAGTAATTCCATTCTGGCGATTCCCAAATTAAATATTAATGAGCAAATGTAATTATCTTTAGATAAAAATGCGACTTTAAAATATTTTCTTTTTTCCAATTTTGCTTCCATCTCATGAATACCATCTGAAATCATAATTAAACATGATCGTGATATTTTTACGATTATTATAAAAAGAAAGGAAATGTTACATTTTTAGACAACATTTTAACAAATCCTTATGAATTTTTATCGTACAAAATTCAATGGAACATATTTTCAAAATTTTCTAAATTTATACCGTGATTTTACAGTCTCGCCTCATCAGCCACAAAGACCATAAGTCAGAGTGAAAATTTGAAGATGCTTACGTTTCAGTTTTTGGGATAAACGCACCAGTGCGAGTTTGCCGAAACTCTCTGCAAATTAATCACACAGAAAGAAGCAAGCATTCGATGCCAATTACACGAAGGATTCGTCGATGCATCATTTACGAGCATGCACCTCTAAAGCTCCGCTGGAATGAATTTGAAAGATGAGCAAACGTTAAACGAATTAAATACACTCCAATATCCAGAGGCAATCACTTCGCTAAAGTGGGGGAATGTTTTCTTTAGACGCAATAATTTTGGATGAAAACCTATATTTTTAATAAAAACACGTTTTCTAAATTATATTAATATTTTAAATAATATAAATATTCTAAATTAAAATCGCCATTCTAGATACTTGCTTTTTAATGTAAGACTGTTTTTCTTCAAACGGATTCCTTATAAGTATTTTCATTACTGCTTGGTTTCGGAAACCAATTTTTTACTACTACATTTACTGTTTCATTTTCTCTTTATTTTTCTAACTTTTTAATTTCGACTTTGATTTCTAGAAAACTAAATATGCACGAATTTTGTTTGCATAATTGATTAGTTAGAATTCATTGTTAATGTCGAAATAACGAAGCAACTACCTCCATCCAACCAGAATCCACTAATTTCAGAATTAATTCGGGGAAATCTTTCAGATCCTTGGAAGAGTTTTCCAGCGATTTTTTCTAGCGATACATTTTCCTAAAAACTTAGTGTTATTTGATGTAATAAATTATTTTTACAGCGACATTTTCTTAACAAAACATGCAGAAGCGGAACATCAAAGACAAGAAAACATTTAGGTGGATAGATACGGATATGTAATACACATAGATATGTTATAAATTTGGATGAAGTTGTGCACAACTACTTCACTTTCAGCGGCACAATAAAATAAATATTAAAAAGATCCACCCAAGTGCACAAGTATCGTAATCGAATCTCACCTAGAAATTGCTGTGGCAAGGTCTGTGTGTGTGTGTGGTATCTGATTATGTCTTTTATGATATAAAGCGCTCGAAGCTCTTCATTTTTTCCATTCCCCCCTCTGTGACGTCCGAACCGGACGAGAGAAAGACATCGTTACGTCAACGGAAATTTTCCAAAGGATTATCCTTCGGGAGATTTCTTTGCATTCCGTCTACTTTTCTAGATTTCATCGAAGCAAAAAAAGGAATGGTGAAAAGCGGAACGGCGACACGTCTCCGCACGCTCACTTCATTTATTTTTTCATCCCGCGTTTATCCGCACTCCGACTCAAAACCGCAGGAAAAGAGGAAAAAGAGAAGCGATCGGCACGTTAACTTAGAAGTTAATTACTCTGGATGTCAGCTAGCGGACGCGGTCGCCAGCAATTACCGACAATAAGAAAAACATTCCGCTCGAAAGTCAAGGATCGTATTATGACGATATCGCCGCTGGAATTCCATTTATTGAGGATAATTTATCACAACTAGTTCCTAGGTGACTCGACGTTCTCGACTTCGCCTCTTTGTTCGAAGCTGCGATAAAAAAAATTCGCGATGAAAAAGTTGATTTTGACAGTTTGATCTAGCAGTCGATGGCGAAAATTCTGTGGAGACTCGTTAGAATGGTGTCAGCGTTCTCTTCCGAATAAAATTGATAACTGTAAGTTATAGCCCTGATGAATTGCCTTCGGGATTTACCATGCTTCGTCGCGACATCCAGGAACGCGATTCGATGAATTGGATTCCGGTGACCCCGCCATTGTTCCGTTGCTATTATTCTTCCTTCGTAGAGAAGGCAACGGAGCAAACAAACAGGTCATTGAAACAGAGAGCGAGGAAATCCTTAAGAGTATTCATTATCAGGTATTTTAAATAACACTGAGTGTATGCTGAGAGTTGTTACATCCATAACATGCTTAAAAGCATATCTACGTTAGTCATCCTTTACGGAAGTAAAGTGTCTGAATTGCTAAGAATGTTTAATGTCTATTTTGGTTGTTAGACGCATAAATTATTACTTATAATATTTATAGTCATCACATTTATTATTTTATTTGACAGCTGAGCTCGAATGTTTATATGATCTGGTAAACAAGAAACTGCTTCACAACCGTCCTAATATATAAAGATAGTAATTTTGAATTGTTTATTTGATTATTGTTGATTGTTTGAAATATATTGGTGGTGTCATTTGGAGTAATTTATCTCTTATTAAATAACTTGAATCTCGCAATGTCAGACAAGATTTAAAATTTAATCTTTAGCATTTATCAATCTAATACAGCCAGTAAATAAAATTCTGAGTCCTTAAAGAATCATTTCACTTGAAAAATAAATTAAAACAATATGAAAAAATTGGAAATTTTTCATGCACGAAAGAGAAATCTACTAAACTTATCTCATACTTGTAAGTAAACAAAAAATTGAAAAGATACTCGAACGAGATAATACTCGTAAAGATACTCGTATATCCCATCGAAACGATTCGATTGCGTAATGCAGAACGGGCAACGGAATGCTTGGAGGAAATAACTGACATGCATTTATTTTCTTTGAATCCAACTAGATGTATGACTATGGCGATGATACGGTGACCATTTACACCGGAGAGACGGATTTCAGAAAGGCCGGATTGATGGAGAGATACAATGGATTGACGCACATGCCGCAGTGGCCGTCGGAGCCGTGCAATACCGTGTCGGACACGCACGATGGCACAAAGTATCCCAACTTCGTCTCGAGAAACGAAACACTCGTTCTATACCGGAAACCTTTCTGCAGAGGGGTGCCGCAGGTAAGAAATAATTCAATTATTCTTTGTTCTCAACGAAATATTCAAGAGGTAATTACGTAATCTGGAAAGTATGCTCATAAACTGCAAATGTTTCATTAGAGCCCGGTTATTTCGCAATCCTAAGGTGTTTTATTTCAATAAATATTTCTAACATGAATAACGCGGTTTTTTAAACAACTGCATTTCAAAGCAGTCTTTGAAATTAGTATTTAAAGATTCATTTCAATACCGAAATTTCACCAATCGATTGGTGACCTGTGACCTAAAAATATTTTTTAGAATTTAATACGCCCATGATGCCGTATTCTTATTGAAATAAAAAGCAAAGAGAAGCTAAAGTCCACGTATAAAAGGTGTTAGTGATTAACAGTAGAGCAGGATACAAGTATGATTAAAATAGATTAAATTAAAAAGAATACCTTATAAAAGAAAGGCTAATTCGGAATATTTTAATAAAACTATTGTTCAAAACTTATTTGATCAAAACCAGAGAAATCTGTGGAAAGAGATACTTCTTAGTGTATTGTAGGAAAATCATTAGCTTGCCTCTTATATGCATAGGATAGTTAATATACTATAGAGAAATCATCCTTGAGTTCATATGCCATATAAATCCACTGCAAAATAAAATTCACGCCCTTGCGCCTCATTATTCCTCAGCAGTATCTTCCTTTTCGGAAGAGAGCCCTCGCGTGAAAGAAGAATCATAAGGATCGTAGATATCAATTGCAGCCGATGGAAAAGAGAATCAATCTTGGTCGAAATAATAGCGTCATCCTGATTCCACAATGATGGAAAATGATTCTTTCGTGAAGTTTCGATGGATCCGAAATCAATCAAACACCTCTTTTTCTTTCAGCTCACCTCGATGAAATAAACTCGGTAGATATTTCACACGGGAAGCCCAACTATTTATAGTATGACGTAAATCATCTCCGTGGATTCGGTTTTCGCATTCACGCCTCGTCCATCCATCCGCTCAAAGAGTTTTTCACTGACGTAAAACGGGTTTCGTACACTGCCGCAATTTTTTTTCTCCACGGATCCTTCTGACCTTAATATCGTGTTGATGCAGGCTGTACCACTCCCCGTCATCGAATCATTCGCACAAGCACGTTCAACTCCAGAGAGAGTGAGCGAATGACGTCACTTCCTACTTCGGAAATGAAGAAAAGCCTCATGTGTGCCGAGCCTTGAATGTGGGGAATTTTAAAAGAAAAACAAACAAAGGTGAATGAGTGTGAGTTTTGCGCATTTTCTGAACTACGAACGAGCTTCGAGTCGAACTAATGTTTCTATACAATTAAAGAATATTAATAAGTCGGAGTAAGGCATCTATTTACTCTTCTACTTCTGTTAAAAGGGGTTGGAAAGCCATTTCTAAGCTATCGAATCACAACTAGGAAATTAGTGCTGTGAGATAGTTCGATGCATAAAAAACTGAATAGCCTGAAATTAATCTCTTATCGTTCACGGAAAGAATGGGTCTTTAAAAAGACTTGTCTCAACGTCTCTCTTGTTATGGTATGTTTACATGATGTAAATTGGATTGGAAATCATTGGACATCAATACAAAACTTATTTACATGTATATTAGCTATGGGGTATCGAAAATAGAAATAAGTTCTTAGTTCTTGTTCTATCTTCCTTTTGAAGCCTTAAGAATGAAATTGAATAACAACAACATGAAAGCTTTTCAAAATCGATAGCAAGGGTTTTCCTTGAGTTTGACGAATGGCATTTCAATTTCGATTGTGAAAGATATACATCTGTAATACATACCTCCTGAGGCTGAAAATTTCACACGAGTGTCGAAGAAACTCATCAATTTGGCTCGGAAATATACAAACCGAATAAGTAGGAGAATGAGAAGATTGTTACGAATCGACGATTTTAGTTATTGAAAATCTAACGTAAATATAAATTTAAAACGGTGAAGGATTAATAAGTAAAATATTTATTATTTTAGACGTTATTCTGCCCCACGTAGCATCTACCATCTATGATATAAATAGTAATTTCTTCCTACAAGAAAGGGTTTTCAGAATCGCTATACTGACGGGTAAAACTTTGGCGTGAACGTGTAGAGACCTTTGAACTAATAGCGTTCAAGTTGACTCGTCTTGGGCCTTCATCGATAAAGTGCCTTATTTGGGTGAATGGCGTTTAATCAGGGATTTAATGGCTCAAAGGAGCCCTTCATGCGATCCAATGACCCATCAGCTTTAAATCGCCTGAGGAGAAAATTGATTTTCAAAGAGTTATGGCGATGAATTAGTGGAGAAGTTGATTTGATCTCATCAACTTCGAAGATTAGTCATCAACCTTTCCGAACCCTTCCGAATATTTATCCGAATTTCTCGTTTGTTTCGTGCAAAAAAGTCATCGGATTTTCAGTCACCCTTCATCCCCGATGGTGATTAATTTGGACGCATCTCGGCATTTGTTGTATATCACTTCGATAGGAATACAAATCGATGCAGGGAATCGACTCCTTCGGCCAAACAAATAGAGTATTTTTCCTCTTCCGAAACTTCTCCCATGACCCCTGTTTTTCGTCCTATTCTCGCGTTAATCAAAACATCTGCTCCCTATCTCATAAATTAAATCCATCTCTCGAAGCTTTATTTGTGAAAGGGGGTAAAAAAAAACTGCGGCGGAACTTGGAAAATTAGAAAAAAAGGATATATGTATACCAGTGCGTAGAAAACCGTACTTAGCGGAAGTGTTACACGCACCCTTGTTTGGGCAACGTATGTTGGAGAAATAAAAACCTACTACCAAAGATATATAAATAGTTACAGCAATATCGAAAATCAATATCATACCGAATCTATAACCTTTGATTAATGTTTTAAGGGAGTTCCGAGCCGGGATTAAAGATAATATATTTTCCGTATACAGCCAGCAAATAGCACGTCACAGTAAACCCTTTAAGCCTATTGAGCTATTAATAATATGGACTTCATATAAGTAAGCTCGAGGCTCATTTTGCTTTTCTTCCATTCTAATGATATTACTTTACAACCTTAATTAATAGATTATAATATAAAATGGCAATTATCTTATTAAAATGAGATATTTATCATGTAAATATAATTCAATGAACTTTATGAGGTAGCCGTGTGTCCTATAGTCTGGGAAAAAGACCATTTTTTTCCGAAAGCAGCAAATTCCACGGACTATCCGATTCATTCACACCGAACTAAACTAATCCTTTCAAAAGTCACGATATTCATCTTTCTTAGCCCCTCTCCGCCTGTTATATTCTAGTTCGTACGGTTATTCCAAAACAATTCATAATATATTTCGCTAATATTCTTCATATTATTAGAAGTGTATCGGATTAGTCTAATCATTTCAAAAGTCACGATTGTCATCTTCCCCCTACCTTCCCTTTCGATAAATGATTTGACACCATGTGCGTGAGACAGCAGCGTCGATATTTCTCATAACTTCGGCTACTCGATTTCCTGAGACAAGCGATGTATTTCCTCTCGTCCTTATACTAGAACCCCGCCCTCCCTCTCCCAATATCTCGCTCTCGACCCTTCCAAACGACCGACCCTCGCCAGATCTGCCCTCCATATACCCTTCTCGCATTTTCCGCCCCATATAACCTTCCCAAGAATCCCCTCTCCCTTCTCAACCCTCTCTCTCTACCACTCTAAACTTCAATCCCTTTCCCTACAATCCATTTCTCTTTCTCCCTCTCCTTATCACAGCCTCTCTTTCCTCTAATATCATCCCTCAACCCTTCCTCGTCTTTCCTCTTATTACTCCGCATCTAAGCATATTTACCCGATCTCTTCCCCATCTTTTCCCTTTCGGCCATCTTGAGTTGTAGTCAAATTTGTTTCACCGCCACAAATTACACCTTGCTGTGAACTACTGAACTGTTATACGCCAAGGCTTGAGTGGAAGGTCGTGAGAAAAAGTTGGGCGAGTGTGGTTGATGAGGCACTCAGGGCAAGAGAGATATTAGAAGTTTGAGGAATGGAAGGCGATATATGAGACGATTTGCGGAAGTGTTCCATGCGGAAGAGTTGTGTAAGGATAGGAAAGAGTAGATTATCTCAGGCTTATGAGGTTACGTGTCCGGAAAAGAAAATGACATGGCAGGTATGCGAGTATGAACGTATAACTTGACGATGTAACGGGGAGTCGCCGCTCTGTCGTAAAACTGAGCACGATTCTTTCCCTGGATATGAATTAGTAATAGCGTTGATGTTTAGGTAAAATATGTGTGCTCCATATGTGGAAACACCGTATGCGAGATTATTTCCATTAACACATGTAACTTCCTTTTTAGCTTAAAAATTGAAATTTAACAGATGCATCGAAGGCTAAAATTATCATGAAATGAGATGAAAGAAGATTACTGAATACGAACAGGGTAAAAATACATTTATTTAGCGGTAGTAAGGCTAATTATTGGAATGTATATGTATTACTTTACAAATTAATACATTAAGAGAGTGCGGATATATCTATACTACAACGAAATTAGAGAGTTACGTTTAAATAAAGACATTTGCATTGAGAGAAAGAGAAAGAAAGTTGTTAATATAAAATCGATGACAGCTCAACAATATGCGGTAAATGGTTATCTAGAGGAATTACCTGTTTCATCTTTCACATTATTCTAATCCGCCTCTTTGTGGGACTATATGAGGGATCGCGTTAAATTTAAAAGAATTCTTTTTATACTAGTGCTAAAGGGAAACATACGCTGCAGAAAACCTAGAAAAATATTTTTCCACGCATGAAAAATAAAATTTCGAAGTAATTAACCTAAAATAATATAGTGGATTATTCGGAATCAGTGCAAAACCGTAAACAGCATAGGATTTTCCCTTTCTCTATTGACCTTAGAAATGCTACTTTACTATGACAACTTAAAGTATGCAAATTAATTTACGATGATTGCGACCTGCGAAGAGTTAAGAAGAACAGTATCGGCGGTCTATTTGAAAGAATCTTAGGTATGGACTCTATTATTATTAAGTACAGTTAAGCACGCAGGGACGACATATGCAGCTGAATCAGCTACACAACCGATGCGTGAATGTGCAGGGCTCGAATTCCCGGTCTCGCCAAGTGCTTTTCTTTTTTATGACATAAGAAACCATCTCACATTTCTACACAAGAGGAAAGCGGAATTATTTCATAATATCAAAAAATAAAAGTAGAATTACGCTGCCATGTAGTGCTCGCATAACCTCGGATATTAAGATCATCGTAACTATGATGACATAACGGTATTCTAATTTTATCGATTCATTTACAAGATTTCTCCATTATTGATCGTGGTAAAAGGATTTAATTACTAATCGTCAATGTTCTTTGGAAACGAATAAAAGACAAATTTCTTGTACTCCGATTCGAACAGATATAGGGGACAGAAAGAGAGCTAGTAAATGTTATGTAGATACTTATGGATGCACTAATGGACTTGCAAATTGGCATTATTTCCTGGCGTCTTAAATGCATTCTTAATTTTTAAGTAATTTATTACTGACGCTAGCATATGCTGTCTTTCACATTTGGCTACGGTTATCTTTTAATGATATTTTCTCGGATCTAGTTCGAAAGCAGTAGGATTATTTAATTCTTTTGCCATAAAGATTACTGTTGCCCAACATTTACAGTATCATGGTAATTTTATCTGAATACCACAAAGCGGAATAACGGAATCTTCTATAATCCAAATCCTTTTCTTAATTCATAGTTTAAGAAGGAAAACAGTGTTTTAGGCCATTAACAATGATATAGAACAAAAGTCAATCATCATTGCCTAGCAAAATCCATTAGCCTGAATATTCTTTTTTTATACATTCAGTATTTTTCACAACGGAGTTCGAAAGAAGAAAAATAACTTCGGTATTTCTCGACATTGAGGAATATGCTACCAAAATACGATTGTTTTCTCACAGCATGTAATGTAAGGTATCATTACGAAATTATGTACCTGGGAAGGGAAGCCGAACCAATATCATTCCTTTCTCATCGAATTCCCACCGCCTATCCCCTTATCTCTCTCCCTCTATCTCCATCATCCCCTCCCTCCCACATAACATTTTCCCTTATCCTAACCTTTTCCATCTTCTATCTCCCTCTCTTTCCATAACTTCTCTTTCTCTCCCGTCGGCTTATTTGGCAGCCCACCCTCAGTTCATGACCCCTTTTTTCCTCGGAAAAGGCTCCGAGAGGTCGCTCCATCGATCTAGCACCTATTTAATACATATATACACAATTCCTCGAGGAAATCCGTGCCTTTTTCCGGGGGAACGAAAGAAAATTGCATGCCATCGAAACGACGGCTGATGAATCAGTGGCTCCGAGGCAAAAATAGGAATCTCCAAAAGGGAGCGATGTTTACTTCCTGCTCGATTGATCTCGTGTACGTATATCTCTGCAGGTTCCGCTTTCTCCGATGCGAAGGGAAACGGTTATGAAGCCAACTGTCTTTACCGTAATGGCGATTCCGTTTCGTCGCATTATACTCAATGGACCACCAAGACGCGTAGCCCATTACTTTTCGATGGCATCGATGAATTCCGAAGGATTTTCAGATCCTGCCGAAGATGTACGGTTCTTCGACGGGAAGGGACCGGGAAAAGTCAATAGCAGCGAAGACGGATCATTTAACGTTGTTATTCTCAGAATGTTTCGGTGCAACAAGGATGTTGGTTCTGTATTCACAGATATTCAAAACCATATCTCACGCCATCTTTCGCTGATGAAGCATTACCAAGAAAAAATATATTTGATTAAACTTGATCATGAAACTGGTTCCCACAGAAAGTTTCTCAAAGATTCTTAAGGTCTCCTCCTAGATTCATTCATTATCGCTGCGTATTCCCTGTGGTAGTAAACAATTAACATCCATTGAAAATTTTCCGTAAAAAAAACTTCTTCGGGATTATTTCTTCCGCATTCCTTGCACGCACATTCGCATACAATGCCAGAATGACGAATCTGATCATCTGCGCAGATTACGCTCCTTACAAAGGAAGCGTTGAAATGCGGTATATAAACTTGAGCGTCGAATATTTTTAATGTTTCTTTTCTTTGTGAAATGAAAATTGCTTCATTGATTAGTATCAATTATTATGTCGGTCGACTTTCAATCATTTCATAAGTCGGTTCATCACTTTTTCCATAAACTTTCAGTTGAAGAGTTTTGCCCCACAACTCAAATCTTTCTGTATTTATTTGTATCTTTAACTAGAATTTAATCTATTGTTTATGTTTATTTATTTTTCCTAGATTTAAAGTAATTGTAGTCGATGTAATGCTTAGAAATTACTATTATATAATAACTTCAGAGGTTAGGTGTAAGAGAGGTCATTTTGGCTAAACCTCAATCTGATGGTATGATAATAATAATAGGAGTAATAATATTTTCGGGAAAATTCACACTAGTCATATATTCATACACTTTATCTCGAATACTAAATTTTGTTGAGGGCTATCATGCATTGATAAACGGAAAATTGCGGTCAATTTAACAGATAGATGTTTGAATAACTTCCAAAGAATGCTGTACCTCGGCAAACCTGCTTGAATTTCTAATTATTGGGGGAATTTTTTCTTTATCCATCACTATACTGCATTCTGCACTACAAACCGAAACCCGTTCCATAGTGAAAAAGTCTTCACTAGCGTAATAACTAAATCTTTTCTTCTGTTTTCGTTGCCTTCTCTCTTTCGTGACATTCACCACCGGAATAATTCAATTGTTCGCTAAAATTTTCATAATGTTGACAGTCTTTTAATAACGTACGTATATACTTTTCTCATGGTGATTAATACTCAAAATTCAAACCATTTTCCGCGTTAAAGAAATCTTTCCCTGGATGAAAATATGCTATCCTGAGGCAAAATGTAAATACTATCCTCTCTTCAAGCGTATTCTCGCATTTTATACGACTTTAATTTCCTGCCATTCCACATTCAGAATAATTTACGGCAATTTTTTCGCTTTTACGACCGATCTCTCTCTGTCGTTCAGCGTGTTCAATTATGATTTGATTACCATTGGTTTTAGCTTACGTGCCAAATCCATGATACTAACCGTTCAATTCAAGAAAATTCATTGCCGTTGTCAAGATTAATTGATTATGAGAAAATAACACTCAATGCAAACGTTTTAGGAAAGATATGGAGAAATTAATATTCACTAGAGGTTGTCTGTAAACATTTTTCGGCAAAAGATACCCATAGCGTTAGATTTTTACCACTTATTGCCCAAAATCTGAGGTATTTTGCGTAAATAATACTTCTTTACATGAAGGGGATACAGTATCACCTCTGCTGGACCCCCTGGAAATTAGACGTGATATTTGCTGGTCTGAATCGGAGTTGCTTCAATTTTATCATTACTATTAGAATATAATTCAAGAAACAAGCACCAATTAATATTAAGCATACTTAAATATATATTTAACAAATTTATATACCATTAACGGATAGTAAAAGCAGCAGCCGTATTAACAAAAAGATAGATAAGCATTAAAACTCCACGGAATGCTCTAGTTTTTATATTAAGGATTCATATTTAGCATGATAATGGAAGCAGTTTAAAATTTTCTCTATTTTTGCTCTTATAACGTTACTTTTACGTATAAAATCGATAGTCACCTGTCTTCTCCTTATTATCATTCAGCTAGTCGACTCAGAGCACCGACGGGAGGATAAGAAACTTTTCCATACACAAATCAAGTAGCCTTTGACTCCAACTCGAGTAAACAGAACACTTCATTTAAGTTGCGATGCAATGACAAAAGCATCTAAAACGAGCTAAGTCCCATGTACGTACTGCGCCTTTTCTTCCATTATTTTTTCCTTCTACACAACTTAGGTTTGGAACAGTTAGAGAATTTTTCTTTTTGAAAAAATATTTTGAAATTCGTCGCATATCCATCCCCAATAATAAACATTTGCTTTATCGCAAAAGTAGTAAATTATCATAAGAATAACTATAAAATAAATTCACTCACCTATTCATTAGTAGTTATGGAATTAATTCAGGCACTTAAATGTGGACTACCACATCCTTTCCAATCCAATGTGTCATTTACATCCGGCAACCCTCTGGCGGTGAGCTAGAGAACTATTTGTTGTGCTATTGCTTGTTCGATTTTTCTTTGTTTACTTGAGATGTAAAACTTATTTAAGTAAACATGTACCACAACCTTCTAACTCAAAATAACTCAAGCCTTCCTAATTCATAATATGACAGCAGATTTCTTTTCGGGTAGCAGCATATAAAAGCATGGAGCTGGATCATACGGGCTGGTAGATTACATTGGAAAAATATCTAAGTATTTTTTAATAATGTAAATCTTTGAGAAAAGACTACCCGGCCTTGAGATAGGAAAAAATATCGGTCATATGTGAGTCAGGATGACTGGAGGTCACAAACGAAATTTTTACTTTCAAAATGAATTAAGATTAGACCAGAAAAAGACTGAAGCGGAAATAATCGAAAGATTCGATCTAAACGTAAAGAATTCTAAAGGATGAATTAGTTGACCGACCTGTGATTTTCACATCCTCTCTCAAATCACTAACTTCAGACATTAGCAGCCACTAGGTATCTGAATCACCCACTTATTCCACCTTCATTTCACATTTTCAACGAAAACCTCTTCTTCCATCGTCTTCTATGGAACTTCATTTTTCCCCATTAACCCTCAAATAGCTTGCAACTTCTTGCGGAACCCAAATCCCAAAAACTCCAATCTTCTGCCTGCCCTTTATTCTTAACCTTTAACTTTACTATGAAGATAACTGAACCAGAATTTTTCCCATTCTGGTTCAGTTTTCCCAGTAACCTCGTGTTTTCCTTTTTATTCTTACTCTTGTGGATAAATGTCAGTGATTAAGAGCCGCACCAATTTCATTTAAAGGTGAAAGGGTTAAGACAGTCTCACTTTTCTTTCTTTCAGTCTCACTCGTTCAATAAAGCGGTGGCCAGCCTTGGCCCGCTATTTTTCGTAAAATATCTCATACCACCGCTTCTCAATGAAATTATAGATCCTGCTGCTTTTCTCCTAATTCACAGCTAATAAACAGGATCAAGCGAGATTGGGGAACATGCAATTGGTTTCTAGCTAACTTTGTGCTTCAAACAAGAAGTTTACAAAATATAACAAGAGAATTATCCGAATGGTTTTTTTTTTCTAGTTTGAAATAGATGAATCTAAGTCTAATGAAGGAACGCGATTACATCAGGAAATTATTGCCAGTAAAATTAAATAGAACGAAAATGAATTACAAACTAACAAAATAAAGCAAATGCTTCTAATTCATCTTGGATAGACTGGAAAAGAGGAGCGCTACCATATTTTTCCTTAGAATGCAAGGGAAAGCTCCCCTTATGGAATCTTCGTAAGTGACAGATATATAATAATTGCCCGGAAAATAGCATGGGTTGTAAAGAAAAGGGGCCCTTCACAAGTTAAAAAGAAGGGTAAATAGCTTTCCGACCCTAACATAAAAGAACTGCTGAGAGAAGACTTCCTCCGGTCCCTTAAAACAAAAGGGCTTTAGCATCCCACCTTAATATCTCGTCCCAATTCCGAGCGTATGATGGTGTTCGAGGAAACGAGGTCGTTTTATTTTGGTCAAGCACGAAATTCTGACAGCTGATTCCCTCCCTGTGCTACCGTCGGAAGATACATCTCGATCGATTGTCCATAAGAAAAAGAGAACCGAGACGGCACGAATCTTTTTGATCCGATTGTCCTCTAGCTGAATCAGGAAGAATAGACACGTGGATGGATGAATTCTGTTCTAGAGATCCAAGGATTGAAACAAGTACCGGGTGCGTCGTTTCATAATAAACGGCCGCATTCAGAGGGGATTTGTACAAAGGCTCTCATTATTCGCAATGAAGACAAAAGCAGTATCGGAGTGATCGGTTGATTATACGTTATACGCCTCTGTAATGCGCTAAATGCTCGACTCCATTGAGAATATTTTACTGGGCTCGTTTAAATAAACAGCATCCGTACGTGTCTTCCCATTTGAAAGAGGCTTGAATGTCAGTCGGAAACGTTCGCTGAATAAATATGCCCATGGTTAGGCTAAATTAGAAAGGTGATCGTTACCTACATTGGTTGAGTAACCCAAGAATTGGATTTTAAAAATTATGGCATGACAACACAGACTAGCGGATTGCGTTAATCGAAACCTTATATTAAAATAACATATTTGATGGTTTTAGCGGTATTACAAGTAATATGCTGTATTAGTAGTTGAGTCCTTACAGGCCCTTCTCAAATTATGTACCACAACAAGGTTCCCATGAAAGATAGTTATTGAGTCCCATTTCAGGATTAGGATATGCCTCTTTTCCCAACAAATCAATTTTCTCATTAACGTTACCTATGGGAATAACTTAAGAAACGATATTTTTTGGCAACATACAGGTACTTTTCTTTTCTCTACATCATTTTATTTCTTTCGAAAAAGATTGAACTCTATTAATATTTTGGTAAAATATACTACATTTTTCATTCTTTCAATCAACCTATCGATTAGCGAGTTGTATGACTCAGAAAATAGTGAAATATAGTTCTTTGTAAATTCGGGTACCTAATAATATTAACGAGATTTTCTGGATATGAAAGTAGCGGCGTGGTCGCTAGATGACAGAGATAAATGTATTTTGAAATTGTATCTACTATTCGGGAAATAGCTATCGAAGATCTATCGACTATCAACGGCAATTAGATTATCAGCTACGTCCGATTCATTCATTTTCTGAGTTATGGAAAATATATATTATACCTCTTTCGATCAAGCATGCGGGAACCGAATTAGGTAGGAAATTATGCCTTTTTTCGACCAGCGAGATAATCTCCTAAAATGGCCGACGGACGGGATACGGACCACAATTAAACGATAATAAACTGGCACTTGATAAAACCCTCTTGATGCAGAGTGATCGCAGAATGAAACGGCGAACGTCCGATGTCTTTAACGATCAGGAAAATTGTGGGGAGAACTTCGAGCTCTCCCCAGTTCACATATTTCTTCACGAACCCCTCCTTTCCCAGGCAGATAAATATAATGAAAATAAATCTGAGGCGTCAAAAACTATGGCACCCCTCCTATTTATTGCGGCGCTGCTGGTAACGTCAATTAGCAAAATGTGCGAGTGCTGAGTGCCGGCTGAAAAGCATTTAACACAATCCGAGAAGGGAGGGCTTCACTACGAAGGGGGTAATTTAAGGCCATTTATGGGATGGAGTTAAGGGAGAACCCCTACCATCTTGCTGATGACCCGGAATCTAATTTGATTATTTACTTCTCGAGCGGGATTTGCGGCTCCCTGATCCATCTTGACACGAAAGTGAACATTCAGAAGTTTGCGTGAGGGAATGGTAAACGTTTTACGTGCCATTTTTCACTTAAAACCTATCTTCTCTGCAAACCTCAGTGCAGTGATCTCGCTTCATTAATCATGATTCAGTATTATTGTTCGATGTAAATCGAATTTTCCGATAGGGGTGGATTAGAATGGATGATGCGCCGGTAGTTTTTTTTATTATGGCGCGTGTGTTTAATGGGTAAAAAAATAAGTAATTGGAAAGATGACATGAGATTACGTCTAAAGCGAATTACCAACACTACAAAAAACTGCATACTTAAAATTAACTTATCGGTATATCTCCATCGTGAGTAACCCAAAAAACAAAGTTATTGGTCAAAATTATTAAATCACGAACTCAAAACTTAAAAATAAATCTTCAAAAGGGAATACTTTTGCCTACTTCCAAATTGTTCCTGGCTACTCAGAAATGATAATTCAATGATAAGCAGCGGCGAAATACTGAATACTAACTATAGTCAGCGAATTCTAAGAGCACCAATGTGACATGATAACATTTTCATTTGTACTGCACAGTCTGTAGATCACAAATCAATGTCTACTGTTCACATCGGCGACAATAAATTGGTGACAATTTAATGCAGTTAATAAAACCATTAATGCCGCCATGCCCATCTTTTTTAGTTTACATACCCCTAACAAGTTGTTTCTCCTTCCTTTTATTTTGAAACTACAAAAACGACTTGATTAATAAATCACGTATCTAGCGATATATTTGGATGTTATATCATTTCCTCTTGATTCAACTTTTTTCTCTCATCGATTAACCTCATACTCCCAAGAGAGGAGAAGTGCGCATACTACTGGTAAGGAGCCGCTGCTCTAAATTAAGCAGTTGGATAACATGTCTCTGAACACATCCTTCCACATAGAAAAATATTACATATCCTATCTCCAGAATATAGGAAGCAAATCAAACAAAAACAATATGAATTCAGTCAGTTATAATACGTTGGTACGTTTAAAAATTAGATTCCGGTTCAGCAGTTCCCCCAATACGTAAGGCAGCTCTCAAAGTGGAGAACTTATCTCGCAATACAGCGTAATAGCCACGGAAGGAAATAGAATGGTGATGAAAAAATGCAGCGGATATATGCGTGGAAAGAAACAATGACCTTCGATGGTGTGCCTTTGGGCGATGCACGCACTAAGGTTAACCCTTAAACTGCGGGAAACGTTTAAAAACGTTTTCCTAAGCGAACTGCGGGAAAACGTTTTTAAACGTTTGACCTGCTCTTCCCTCCCCATACTTGGCCTTTTCCAATTTTATGGCCCTGCCTGTGAACGAGACGCACCCTCGCAAAATCTTTTTCATTGTCCTAAATGTGGAAAACCCTATCTATGGGATTTCCGGCCTCCGGGTAATTCCAAGATTTGCAGAAATTGAAAGTGCATACGTACTTTCATATTTCCAAATATCAATGTATCTACTAACTGTTTGGTATCAAATTAATCAGCAAACAGCGACGAAAAGAAATAGGACACCAATTTTAATCAAAAATCGTTAGTAAACAATTAAATCATTGGCAGTTGCTTCTACGTTAGAGAAGCAACCAAAACAATAACCGTTGACCGCAGTCATCGGAAAAAGGTCTACCCGGATTATGGGGGTATTCTACTTGCTGCGACTAGTCGGACGCACCAGGAGGAGGGACGGTTTCCTTAACTTTCCTCCCGCACACAGTTGTCGCGAAAAAATATACTCCCGCATCTTAAGGGTTAAGGACGCCCGCCTGCGCTAAAGCTACGCTGATCCACGGCGTGCGACCGCACTCTCCCCTATTCAGAAGCCTACGTCACGGCCGTGATAAATTGTCGTTTCTCCACTGCGATCGATGACGTCGGCTATTTCAATCCTCTCTAGCACGTACGTACGCACTGTCGTATCGACCAACACATGCGATGCAGCCAGAAGTTAACACGTTACACGATGTTTTGTTTCGGTGAGTAACGATCTGATCCTCGCACACCACTTCATTCACGAAGATGACTCGTTATCGTCTGGGCGATCCGTGATCGGTTCTTTTACGTGTGTGGCGGTTATTTGGAGGACGGGATCCCCTATTGAGATTTCCTGCGGCAGCTGAAGTTAACGGTAACTGCGTGGGGGAAAAACGAGGATGGATGACATTACTTAAGTGGTAAACGAGAACGTGTTTTATAGATTAATTTTAGAGAAAATACCACAACGCACGACGGAATTCACAGCCCATAACTAACAAGTAATGCGTCCGAATGCAAGCCAGCTAGTCATGTTTTCAAAGCGGGGGTGCCTGAAGTAGTAGGAAATAACCGATTTGGGAAATGAGGGCTTAGCTTACCTTTACTTTTGCGAGATGCTACTTGCACCTAGTCTCGTCTTCTGAGAAAATCATATTCGAATGTAAATTATATCTTTAAGGCTTCAGTTTCGTATTATATGAACCAACTTCGATGAAAAATTTTGACTATTCTACTTAAAATAAATTAAAGAAGAGAAACTATCTATAGAAGTAATTTTTATCTCTTCACCTCCTAAATTGCTTTCTATTCTTATCATTACAATTTGCATGTAACTCGTCCAGTTTCGCAGTAAATAAAAATCTGATTACATTCCACCCGTCCAAATAGAAAAGGACTATTTCGTTCAATAATAATTCCTGTATTAACCTCGATATTTAATGCGCTAAAAATATTGGCAGACGAGACGAGACTGTTTTGAGAGCCGAATGAATTCTTCCTCAAGCATAAATTTAGCACAAACGTGGGATGAACCACGAGTGGTTCTCGGTTGGGTGCTCGCAGGCACTGGTGTCCGCGTAAATTTTCAAGTTGCTTGCAAAACTCTTCAGGTGAAATGCTGACTACTACAAGGGGTATTTTCAGACTTTAATTACCGTGCCCATAAAAAAATTTGCATATCCTTTTCCAAACGAATTCACCAAGATTGCGTGACGTTTAAGCCATCGAGGAGCCTAAAAATAGCCAAGGAATATTTGCCGTTATGTCTGCGTCTCTGTTAAGTACTTGACTGCTGTAAAATGGCTTTTGAATAAAATTTTCATGGCCAAGGGACGATTTTTCAAAAATTCCCAAAAGCGTAGGCTCTCATCTATTTAATGAGATGAGATAACGAGAGACTAAACAACCAGAATAACTTAAAACGCGACTTTCTGAACCTATCAGGGACAAATCTTTAAATTATTCTCATCAACTTAATTAACTATACAAGGACTCGGAAATTACAGATACGGTATCGCTGTATGCTATAAATATATTTTTCCCTCTATATTTTAGCTCCACATGCAATAAATCTCTTCATTAGAGAAAGAGACAAGTTTTCAATACATATGACAAAATCAACATGAACATAATCATACAAATAAATCAACCATTTAGATTTAAATGCAAAAGATTTTCTGATAATACCTTTTTTCAAGGTATCGAAAAATCGAACTCTATAGATAAAATAGATCATTATGGATGGACTCGATTAATTTGGATTTAAAAAATTTGGAGATTTCATAAAATCAATCCCATTTGTTTGCAAGATATCTTTTTAACGCAACCCTCGAATGAACTTGACGTTTTTCATATCTAATTTTCAGGAATACGTAGAGGATGCGGTGGTGGACGGTATGAAGGCATACCATTTCCGATTCAAGCAAGGTGCCTTGAACTACAGCAGAGAGGAAAACCAATGTTACTGCAAAGAGACGTGCCTACCATCAGGACTGATTGACGCAGAATCCTGTTATTACGGTAAGAAGCTTTTTATTGATTCATTTGAAGTAAACTATCATAAGTATATACTAAGTTCTGCAAGCGACCGCTGTAGTATGACACAAGGATATGGAAGATCGTGCAGGGAAAATATTTAAAGTAAGATGAAATCATAGCACTCAAATTCTTCTGTTCTTATATTTCGAACACTCTAAAAGTTTGACAAATACCGCTTAATCTTTAGAACTTCCACTCAAAATTTACGAATTTCTTACGGTTTCAAGGATTAGCAAAGTATGGGTGCAGTATTTGCTCTAGTAGAGAAAATACTTCGGAGTGATTATTTCAAGAGAAATAAAATTTTTAGACTGTGATAAAATATGGCCTGATAACGATATCTTCGAGTACCTTCGATAAATTAGTTTAAAAATATCCTGATTAATGAGGAAAATTTTTGTAGAAAGTATGAGATGGTTGAGCTTAAGCAGTCCCCAAATATTTAAAATAAATGTTAATCACCTAAGATGCCCTTTACGTATGACTGTTAAAGCTAGTAACATCGTGAGATTGTTCAAACTGAGGGTAACATTGCAAGCGTGGAAGAATAGGACACGTATTGCATTTTAAACAGGCAATTCATCACCAAATAAACTACGGAAACAAACAGACCCAAAGCTATACATTCAGTCTCGTTGTACTTTTCCACCGCTATTATTAACGAGTAGCAAATTACGCAGGCAGCACAACACACTCAGTCGCAAGTGACGCTCCTGATTTATATATCCTGCGGCAAGGTATAAAGCAGCCATCAGTAGCATTTAATGCCTGGAAGGGGAGCGTTAATGTATTATGTATTTATATCTGTTTCGTATGGCTTGGTCAAAATGGTCTTTTGATAGCAATAGTTTCGCAATAATTTACTCGCTGTAAAGAACGGTGTACTGTTGACATAAAGTAACTCTAAATTGTGTTAGATAAGTGAAAAATATGAGTCATATATTTTACAATAGGACCTGATCTACGTATACGTATAAAATAGCACTGTATCCTTTCAGAGAAAATTTTAGACATGTAAATTTACTGCTCTTGATGTTTTTCTCTATTTCCTGTAAGTTAACAGACAAAATTTTCAATGTCCCATAGATCAACGTAGCACATACGTAGCTCCATTGAGAATCATATATTTATTTTCAAATTTAATTAGTTTTTATTGAAACGTCATCTATTGAATTTTATTCATTAGTTTTTATTACCTGTGAGCTATCATCCAAAGAAAAATCACTGTTTTCCTCAAGCTAGGATTCGCATCCTATAATGACTAATAAGTGAAGTAAATCGCTGCAAGAATCTATTTTCGCCTCCAAAATAAAGGAGAACTTAAAAACGATATTCTAGCTCTTTTCCACCATTCATAATAAACTATAAAATAATCTCATAAGGGAAATACAAAAATTTTCAGTGTGATTAATTCCTCTCTCCACAATTTCCACAGGATTTCCTATAGCCCTCTCATACCCCCATTTCTACGAAGGGGATCCAAAACTCGTTGAGGCAGTAGATGGAATCAAACCTATTCCTGAGAAGCATTCATCTTTCTTCTACATGCAAGTGGTGAGTAATGATTTCTTGTATCTCTTGAATTTGAAAACTTTCATCAAAACCTTATAGCCAACAAATCTTGAATGGTTCAATCTTCCGAAATCCCCTTCTAAAGTCTAAAAAAAATTTCACCAACGGCGTCGAAAAGATATCTAACGTAAAATACCTACAAAGTATTCCTCATATTAACGGAATTTATTCATAATTCATGAATAAATAATACGTACTTAGTATCCTACAAATTATTGAACAACATAACTCCAAGATATTAACCTATCAATCGGAGGAGGACGATGGAGAAAAATGAACCAATGTTATCTTTAAAAAGAGCAAAGTTACCAAATTATTCTGCGGAGATATTACAAGACATATTGCTGGATCTTTTCGATCAGTAAAATGCGACTATTCCTAGTAGTTGGATAAATTTCAAACCAATTAAAATAACAGCTAACAAGAAGACACTTTCAAATCGATGTCAAAGATCACGATGAAATATGAAATTGGACAGAGAGATGGCAAAAAGTGAAGTGGCTTTTGTTCCATAGGTCCAGGTTCGAGAGTAAAAAGAACAAAAATTTCATCATATATAATCAGTAGTTTTCCCTTAAGAATCCATGGTTGTTGTTGGCCAAGTTGTAACGCCTTTAACTTTGGTTTTCATAAGTGGCCTCGACATCGGTTCTCGCTGGTATAATTTTTTCCTCAACCATCAACCTTTATCTTTTCAAAGTAAATCAAGTTGAGTAATTACAGCGATTGATAATTTTTGTATTTTTTCTTTTATTTATTTTGGGCGAGAATTTCGGTCCGCGGGTGAGTAAATTAGAGAGAAAAGTGGTAAAAGTAAATTTTTAAAGGTTTCTGTTTAGTCTTCGAAATCAGGGAAACTCACGAGTGCTGCATATTCAGTTCCTCAGAAATAACTTAAATCAGCAAATACAGCGATTGATTGTTTTTGCGTTTATATATTTTTTAACTGGCCGTGAATTCGTGAAATAATATTTAACCAAATAATCCAAGCTTTAAACGCTGAATTCCATCACTATGTATTTATTCGTGAATGTGAGGGTGGATCCCTGGGCGATTAGAAAAGTAAACAGAAACAAAGCATACGATGCACTTTCGAAAACCACTTTGAAATCACAATGACATTCTTTTCGAACGCAGTTAAAGTTCTTCCGCATTCACTGAAGGACGGAGGACTTTTTCGCACGGCTGCACGCAAACAATAAGTGATTTCATCAAAAGCAATGAACATAACTGATGACGAACTAGGAATGATTTCATTGCTTTTAAAAATGGTAAAATTGAAAATTATAAGAAAGTTTACTTTGTTTTCCAGGACGTTGGCCTTCCATTGCATATGGCAGCACGGTCGCAAATTAACATGGCTCTCCGGGGGATGCCCGGAATCAGTAAGGTGGATAGATTCCGTAACATGGTCATTCCACTCTTATGGACAGAACTGGTAAGGGATTCTTTTTAACATCTTCAAGAAAGTATTTTCATTGAAATTGCCTATGAACCTAAAATTTGAGAAAATTTTTTATTTTTTATTGAAATTATACACGTACAACTGAAATATACCTATCCTAGGATAAGTTTATATTAATAAGTACTGATCAAGATTTATTAAGTATAGTCATTAATATAGTTAAATAGTCATTAATATAGTTAAATGGAATATCGCATCATTTTTTTGCAAAATCTAAAATGGTATCCTACTTTAAAACCTCTCCTGGAAAGAGAAAATTAAGTTTAAACTGTTGTTCAGTTAATTTCTTAAGTTATTCAGAAAGGAGCCCTAGATGTCCAAAGGTAGATTTCATAATGAATAAAACACGACTTAAAAGTCATAAAGGTAACGATTTAAAGAGGCAAAACACAAATATGCCAAGATATTTGTAAAGTTAAATCTTTCTCATAATTTTCCAGTGGCGTTTCCAAAAAGTAATACATTACTTTAAGCATAAAAAAATTCAAGATTTTCAGCTTTATAACTAGTATGAGGTAAAAAAGCAAACGAATTCTTGAATACCCTTGCATATAATTAGCTTAGGGGCCGCCCCCATCTATTTCCGTAGCGGTTTTACTTGAGACAAAATCTTTACAACTGAGTAAATAGTAAGACAAATGAACTTGATATAGATACTTCAATTTTGATAGAAAAAGACCAAAATTACTTCAATTTATTCAAGGAACAAGCTATTTTTAACGCATTTTTATAATGTAAAATGATTTTTTTCTCTACGACACACGTCAAACTTTCAAATTTGTACAATATTATATAATTTATTTATTTATATTTTTTATTATATATTTATTATATAATTAATACACCGTTGTGTATATATTTAAAAAGTTATTCATCCAATAACAGTAACTCTCTTTAAGAAATTCATAAACGCAATTTTTGAAAACTGATTTCACTCACTCCCTGTAAGATACATGAAATTTACGCTTTCATAAGAGGTTCAATATACTATTACATATTGATATTTAGTTTATCAAACTCACTGACCTAACTAAAAGTGATTTTAATTATCATTAATAGAATGTATAAAGAGGAGGATTTTATCAAATTCTACTTTTACATATTTGCATTTACAATGAAAAATATCTCGGTCAAACTTACAACTTTACTTATCACTGCTTACGAAGGGAGTGCTTATTGCTCATCCCGATATTGAAAATGGACAGTTACACTGAACTATGCGGGGATCAATGTTACAAGGAAACAAGGAGCAAGGACAGAAAATGAAGGCCTGTTCAGGGACTTGGGAGGTTTTTAGCATGAATAAAAAGAATATTTTGTTGCGTACTTAGTTAAGATTTCCGTATAGATTTTCATCGGCATCCATTTTAAGGTCTTATATTTTCGTCAATTTCAGTGAGCTGTTTCTACTTTCAGCTTGAATAGTTAATTTTCAAGTATCTAATTTACGCTCGTAAGAGAACAGTCTTCACGATATCAAAATGTTGAAGCGACTAGTTTTCTTTTCGTTGAGTAAGTTGTTGATTCCACGTTTCATTTGTTATATTGACTATCTACTATTCTTTTGAGTCCAGTACGTCGTAATTTGCCGTAAACAATTTCGGAAATTGGCAACAGAAAATGCAGCATCAAAAATATTAAATAAAACTAGAATATATTAAAGCTCGCAATAAATATTATTTATGCTAGCTTCCAGTAATCTGTGTTAACTTTCCCTTTTTCATTTTAAGTTCAACTATTTCTTTGACAGGGGTCAATGATGCAGATATATTAGGGATTTTTGGGAATGACTTTCAAATGTGGTCAGACACCACATTTGCTTCCAGAATTCCTTTATTGAATGATCATGCATAAGAAAATCAGGTAGGCAATACTTGGGGTAGGCATCAGACATTAAAATAGTGAGGAAACTTAGGGTAGCCTTGGGGTATAGCAAGGTTCTTGAATATCAGAAAATATTATGAACATCTTAATCTAACACTTAAAATTACATATTGTGTATATTATTATGTATTGTAAAAGACATTGTATATAGCAATTATATTATTCTAAACTGAGTTGTGATCAATGATGTAATTGAGAGGTATATCAATAATTTTGCACTTAGGATGTATATGTATAACTTAAGTTATGTATAAGGTATGACTGTAAACACTTATGAGTTAATTATCAATGCTAAGATTAAATGACCAAAGTTCAAAATAAAACTAATCAATAAGATACAAATTTTGCAACAAATATGACTAAAGAGACCAATAATTGATGCCAGAAATATTGAGATTTGAGTTAAAAGATTCAATTCAACCATTAAGTGTTTATTGTTGCCTCAGCACAGCCATGCACCTTAAGTCAGAACTGGCAATAATCCTGCAACAACATTCAGAGGTTAAAATAAATTTAATGTAGAAATTCATTTCATTCATTAAAAGTCAAATCAATTCTATGCCCAGGTATTGAAGAATTACTAGATGAGTAATAGTAAACACTTTCACAGCTTAATCTGGCTATTTTTTTCAACAGAGCATGGATGGACTTCCACCATCATTACTGATGCATTTCCACTTCCTCCTCAACATCTTGCCAGTGGTTCAAACAGTTGGCATCGTAGTTCTATTCATATCTGGAGTCATAATTATTGGCTTAGCACTATTTCGAAAGGGGCCAGTGAATGTGATCTCTGTAGAAGATGAGAAAGATGATCAAGAAGAAGAGGAGGAGGAAAAGAAAACAGCAGAAGAGGAGGAAGAAGAAAAATACCGTTCCCTTCTGATGGGAGATGCAACCAAAGTAAGGAAGGGAAGTATACAGTGGCCAAGAAGGATCTCACTAGGACCATCTGCATAAATGACGGGCACTGAAGAACAATTTGCTCACCTCATGTGTACATATCTAAGAAATTAATGTTTTCATCATCAACTAACAACACGGCAAGGTTAAATAAAATGAAAAGGTTTGGACAAAAGGTGTGGACAAGAAGACACAGTGATGGGATGGGTGGTTTTGTTTCATTCTCAAACATATTGAAATGTTTGTTAAATTTTGAACCAACTGAAATTTTCTTGCCATAATATTAACAGTGTTTCATCACCCACCACTATTAATTAAGAAAGCCAAAGAATTCATAGCTGATGCAAATAGCCAAAGGTGAAGTTCAAATTATGTAAGAAATTTTTAACTTTAAAAGCAGAAAAATGATATGCATACCATTCACCTTTACACTGCTGCATTAAGTAACTCATGTAAATAATGTCATTACTTTAGTTCATTTCCATTAAGTGTTTTTCATCCAATATCAGAAATTATTGGGATTATTTAAGTCCAAAATTTAATATCAAGATTTTACATGACATCCATGAAGCAATATTTTACTCTAGTATCTCTAAGGCAGCAATGATTATGATTTCATTAATTAGTATAAAAATTCAGAAAACTTACCTCATCTATTCCATAGAAAATATTTATTTAGGAATAATATAAAAATGAGAACCTATGATTTGTTCCAAACTGAGGTAACTCTTAAAAATTATGATCACTGCCCCTATTATCATCTAGAATGAGTAATAATTGACAAAACCATGTTTACATACTTTTATTTATATACAAATGAGCATCTTTCTATATATAATATGTCCAACGGAAACCCTTAAAAATTTCAAAATCGACTTTACTTGTAGCACACATAATCAAGATGATTTTTGGAGATATAAAGCAACATTCTATGTTATGTAAATATGGAATTTAACTTTATGAATTGTATTTTGTGAGACTATATCATTTGGTTAATTATTTCAAATTTAATATTTGATCAATGAAATAATAAAGCATTCAAACTATTTAAATTAATATTTTAAATAACTATGGACGGCATGTAAATAAATATTTCAAAGCTTATAAAATATTGTACATTGGTTATTTATAGAGTATTACTGAAAATGAGTAGAATAGATTTAAGGAGAATATCAACTGTTAAAGAAATTACAACATTTAACAAAAACAAATTAAGTTGAATCATCAAAAGGTTATGACCTGAGGAAATAATTTCATTAATAAATATAAAGCAAATGTTTCAGTGCGACTATTTAAATTTAACAGTTACATTACAAAGAAATTTATGGATAATAATAATTTGGATAAAATATTATTTTCCAACATTAGAACTTGGCCAGGAGAACTACTTATCATGAAACTTTTATAAAATAAAGCTCAAAATATTTACCAAGCTTGAATCTTAAGGAAAATGATAAACATTAAGAATATTACAATATATTAACATCAAATTTATTAGAATTCAGTCAAAGTTGTTCATGATATCCTTGTCCATAAAAATCAACAGGTAGTTCACATAAAATCAAATTATATACAGTCATTCAAATATATATTTCCTTTGCCAAAATCACTCCAATGTTGTTTCCATGGAGTGCTCACCTTGCATCAATCTCTGATACAAGGCATAAATTCTCAAGAATCTCAGAGTTGCACAGAAAAAATATTATAACACAGAGGAAGCCAGGGCACTGTAAATTACTTTATGGAAATCTTTGTCCTTTCTTAGGTCTTACATACACAATTAATACCAATTATCTTGGTATTTGTAATTGTTATCATTTTTCAAAATCCAGTAACATAAAATATTTTAGTCATTTAAGGAATTTCTCTCTTGTTGAATGAGAAATAAAACAAAAACGTTCATTCTCATAAAAATCTCTCATTATTAATTCACATCACTTTTCTACCCCAACAGTCACAACTCCATATCTCTGATCGATACCATAATATAAATGATCACTCAAAAGAATTTCTTCACAACCCTTGAACAATTAAATAAAAAATTTTCCAACAAAAACGTTTTTACCTATAGAAATAATTTTCAACAAGCATATATTTCTATGTAAATAATAAGGAAGATCCTTATTAGGCTCTTCAGGACAGTGAAAGAATTCCTTGGAAATAGATCTCAAATTTCATATCTTAACTGTACAATGCAACCTTACAGACAAGATTTTTACAACACACATTAAATCCTTGTGGGGGCATAATGGATTGTGTTCAGAAAACCTAATGCCATAATATAACACAATTTCCTAACCCACAAATTGTCCAACTCAGCCACTATATGAACTACAAAGGTAAGAAAAAAAGAATGAGCAAATCCAAATAATGTTCTTGAGGAAAAATATGCCATCTCAAAATTTGACATCTTAAATACAAAAATATTTAAATAATTCTCTGAAATACTAGAATAAACTAATGCCAAAATTTGAAACAGGCAGATCTAGTAGAATAAAAAGAATCAAACACCAGTTCATTTTTGCTGCACTCTCAAAAAGCATTCAAAAGGAATGTCACCACCATTCATTCACCTGTCAAGGAAAGCAACTGCTGCAAGTGAAGTTGTATACATCAAGCTGATAAAACTTAACAAAACAAACACTCAATTTACCAAGATGTGCGCCTTTTATTTGCTGATAAGCAGGAGAATGATCGACTATAGAGTGCTGTCAATTAAAACGAAGCCCTGATTACAATCAAGTGGAATTTAACTCCTTGCCAAAACATAGCCATAGCTAGATATTTTTATAAGGGTGGAAATACTAATGGAATGAGGACTTGTGAAACTGATGAACAGATTTCTGAAAATTCTGACACTTGATACCCTTAATGTACAAGTACAAGTGTAGTGAGGATACATTCAAAGCATTTGTTTTTAACACCAAGATTTTTCCTTGATTGCTCCAAGGGTAAATTAATTAAATCAGAAACTTCTAGAGACAAATTATGATTATACTAAAGAAATCAACCAAGTTTTTTATGCGTAAAACATAACATTCCATTATGGCAAGAAGCAAAACCACTTTCAGGGCATTCCACCACCTCAATGTCAGGACGAAGGTTTCCCTTCAAAAAGAGATCAATAAAGGAACAGTGGCTCTTTCAGCAACTACACTACCTCCTTCGTTTTCGGCCTCCACCTGTTTCACCACCCCAGGCCCCTCCAGATCCTTTGCCTCGCCTACCTTCACTGATTCCCTCACCACTGCCCCTTTCATCATGGCTTCTTCCTCTGTTACGCCTCCCATAGCTTCCTCCATGGCGTGGTCTCCCTGATGATGCAGCAGCAGCAGCTGCTGCTGCAGCTGCCCACTCTCTATGTTGAGCCACCTGCTCATAATACCGCTCCATCTCTAACCATTCCTGATATTTTGCACACCACTCCTCCCATTTTGTATAGTCTTCAATTCCCATGTCCCAAAAGTAACCTCGGTCACGATAGTAACGATATCGAACATGTATGTCATCCCAATCAGCTATAGTACCCTCAGGAATTACAGCTGAAACAGCTGTACTGCCTACTGCCTGCACTCCATTTGGTGACTCATCACCACGACCCAAACCTAAACGGTATGCGCTATGTCCATAATCTGGAACAGGAGAACGGTGAAGGACTCCCACTGATGGTCCATATGCAGTTCCAGGTCGACTATAACCATCAGTGTATGAACCCCTCATATACCCATCAATTGAAGAGGGAGGGGGAGAAAGACTAGCTCCATCCTCAATGACAACCTTTTTACCAGAAGAATGAGAATCTTTTGTGATACGCATTCTCACACTGTCAAATTCTCTGCGATCTACACTCCACTGAGCCATCCTTCCAAAGCGTTCAGATAACGTTAGACGAGGAGGAGTATCATCGTCTGAGGACTGTGATACTGAATCAGAATCAGATTCAGAGTCTGAACTGACAGACACTGGATCCCTTGCACCACCTCGACGACTACTGCCAGGAGATCTCATCCTCCTCCTCCTTCCCTCTCTCCTTTCTGTTCCTTCTGCCTGATCTTCTGGAATACCTCCACTAGGTCCCCTGCTTCTACTTCCTTCTCTTATAGTTCTCCCAGTATCATTAACTGTCCTGCTAGTGTCATGCAATGGTCCATTCCCTTCAGGAGCCCTCGCAACCAAACTCCTCCCACTGGATCTCTTCCCAACCCCTTCACTTCTTGCACTCCTTCCAGCTTTGTTAGGCTGAGGACTACCTTGATTGGCTATCCTTCTACTGCTACTTCCAGCTGCTTTCTTTCGTTTTGGAGGAGCTGGTTCAGGGGGTCTAGGAGGAGACCTTGCCCTTTCTGCAGCAGAAGATCGAGGAACAGAGAAAGAGCGAGAACGAGAACGGTGGGGAGAGTGATGATGACGAATTGGTGCTTCTGACCCCCGTCTTGGGGAGCACACACTGCACGACTCATTAGAACAAGATTCAACAGAGGAGGCAGTAGAAGAGGATGAGGTTTGGGCAGGGGTAGGTGGGGATGGGGGCAATCGATTCTTGCTAGAAGACCTCTCCCTTCGCCTGTTAGATCCTCGGCTGGTTGCTGTCTTCCTCTCTGGAGGGGGACTCCTTGGAGCACCATGCCTGCTAGGTCTGCTTGCAGGGGTTGATGGTCTTCCTCTTGAGCGGGAGAGGTCCCTGTTTTCCCTGGAGCGGACACGATCAGATCGCGAGTGGTCCCTCACAGACCTCGACCGATCTCTTGCAGATCTGGAACGATCTCTCGCAGACCTGGAACGGTCCCTCGCTGATCTGGAACGATCTCTTGCGGACCTGGAACGACCCCTCGGTGATCTGGAGCGACCTCTGGGAGACCTGGATCGATCCCGACCTGTTCTGCCGCGAATGTGATTCGATCTGGAGCGATCCCGAGAGTGGGATCTTGTACGCGGTAGTCGCGGAAGGGGTGGAGGCGAGTAAGCTTTCTTGGACCTATTTCTCGACCGACTTCGAGATTTGCTGCGAGAACCTCCATTTGATTCCCCTAGCTCATTGCGATAGAGTTCCTTGAAACCACTATGTCGCCACCTAGGAAGGAATGTTGATTGGGTGCCAAGTATGACCTTTGTGAAATTCTAGGGTAGGATTTTTTCACAGCCTTAATTATTACCTTAAAATCTCTGGAATAAATAACTCACTCATTACATTACTCATGCTATCAGCATGTGGTAATGTTTACCCTGCAAGTCTTTGGTTAGAAAACATGCATAACCTGCAGGAGTCATGAATTGTTTCCTACAGTTCCTAAAACCTTTACAATGAAATTTTACTACAGCTCTGCAGTGCGATCTGACACCTATACCTAAATCGTTTTCTCGGTGATTGAGCTCAATCAACAAGTTCAAGGAAAGCTATCCCTAGAAGACTTAGAATAATCAACTTATTATTCCAGGTAGTAGGATTTCAGAGCAAATCAATCACCATCTCTTCAATCACAGTATTTAGGATTAATAATCAAACACATTCAGTCATATACTTAATGGAATTATGAAACAGATATGGATAAACAAACCAGATTGGAAGAAGAAATCCAGTGGTAATAGCCATAAACTTAAATTAGACATTATGATATGCTAAAGTCTAACGTAATCATCAAAAGTTAGAAAGAGCAAATTTATTATCAAGGGTAAACATGCTTTTCCACTATGAAATATGCCCCAATTATAAAAGGATAAAGAAGTATTGCTATTCAGAAACACAGCATATGTTGATTCAATAGTTTTCAACCTTCCTCCATTTCCTAATTTTAATTATGAAACATACATTACATATTTGTTAATCGCTACCAAAATGATAAGACCCTTCACACCCAGGATAGGTATCTCATAACAAATCCTACTGTGCTCACTTTAATTCCCCACAATATTATCATTTGAAATTGTTGCCATTACTAAAAATGTAAATAAGTATAATAAGTAAACTAAATTGAGTGATTTAGGAAATATAACAACAGATCAATACCAACTGCTTCAAGGGAAATCTCAGTCAATACTTGGTGCTGACAATATTAGTGAGAGAGAACTAGTTAAGTGATGGGCTAATAAAATCATGCAGAGCAGTTTTGATCATGCAAAATATATTTTAAATACCTACAAAATATCTCTACAGCAAGAAAGATATTAATTTAAAACATTGATACCAAAAGGATTGAAGAAAGCCTGAAAAGTAATAAGATCAATGATTAGAGACTTTGTTCAGATGCTAATACCCAAAAGGATTTCTAAATTTCCTAAACAAACCACCAAATGGAGAAATACAAGATTAGTTTCAAAGGAATGTTCAATAAGCAGATAAATCATACATGCCTTTAATGATTCAAAGAAGAATTATAAATTACAAAAGATATGCAAGGACACTCAAATATTTCAGGTTTCCTGAACAAACAGAACAGAATGGTGACAAGAAATTCATAATTCCTAAACTCTATATACGACCATATCTCATATCCTTATTTTCTTGTATTCCTTCATTCAAGCTAATTTTTAGTTTAAAAGTTACGACAAAACTTTTATTTTTCTTAAATTCACTAGTCCTCTCTCCTATAAAATACCTAGCTTAAAATTTTGAAGAAGAGTTATAAATTTCACAACTAGCCAAAAGACCTAAAATCTCTAAACCTGCCAGCCTTACTCATTAATCATCTAGGGATGAATTATTTGAACTGTGGAATAATCAGGATTTGCATAAGCAATAAGCATAGGTATAAACTAATTATAATTAGTCTGGAAACTATTCAAGTAAGGAAATAAAATATACAAAAATTACTCGAACATTAAGGCTACCATCCCAGGCACTAAACTTGGTGATAGAATCGTCAGCATGCTTGCAGTAAGTTCCTGTATTTGATTAAAGGGTAACTGGATCATTGAAGTTCAATATGTTTGTGCTTGCCATAGTTACATCCCTCCCCGTAATTTTCCAATACTTGGATGCTTGTAAACATTGTAAAACAATGTCACTAAAGCTTGTAGATAACTTTTTCTTGGAGATGGCATCGCTGCATGTAAAGGATCCAGGGGAAATTCTACTATTTCAAGACCTCATTCATCTAACACTGTAGTGAAGTATGAGTTTTTAAGGGCAGTCATAATTGATATTTACTCAAAGAGCTACATTTGAGTTGTGATATGAACACTCAAGGAAAACTTGAAACTGAAATTCTTCAACAACTTGTTTTAGTTGGGGGTAAAAGATTATGTTTGGTCAACATAAGACAGAATGCAAAAATACTATTATTATAGTGGAGAAAAAATTCACTATAAAGCAAGGAGCAAATGCCAGCCTGACTGACCATTTCACCAACTGGAGGGCATTGTTCTTGCCACAAAACAGAAGTAGTGGTTTAAGAAGGTAAAACCTAAGCTTTATACATTGAATGAAGAAGCCAATTCCCTGAATGATCAATCACACTGGACTCAAGAGCAATTATGCAGATAAATAGCTCTACATTTCAGCCAAAATTCATATACATTTCAGCCAAAATTCATATACATTTAATAAAAACATGCATTTCTGACATTCTATTAGGAATTTAACCTTAATTTCTGAAGAAGACACACATATTCAAATAAAAATAATTCCTTTCTCTAGGTAGATATATTTGTAATAAATTGTTGAATCTTTGTAGGAATCTAAGGCTTCAAATTAAAAAGGAAGAAAAAGGATTTTCTTTAGATGTCTTATTATCTCCTTTCAAAAGTATCTTTCTATCTGACGAAGAAAATATTTTCAGGGTGATGGCTACATACCATCTGACTGAATGTGCATGAAAATCCTTAGCAGTTAAAGAAAAAAAAACCATTTCAATATAGATAAACTCAGCACCCTAAAATTTAGCTTGACTTACCTTAAGGTAGATTTCAAAAGATTAAAGATATGATACATAATAGCCTAAGTTAAAGAAAATCAAAAAATGTAAATTTTAGAACTAGATAGCAAAACATTACACCATCAAGCTTCCAAAGAGAAGAGAGTGAAGAAAAACTAAGAGGACTGAAACACCAACCCTGATCAAAAGTTTTACTAACATACAAGGGAGTAGTTCTACTCTGTAATGCTACAACAAAAAGTTCAAGTTAATTGGGTGTCTAAACCATGGATGATTTCATGGCACTTTCAAAGGTTAGAATAAAACCAGCCTAAATTATTAATGAACGAATTAATGTGATAATTAAACAGAACTTCAAAAAGTAAAATTCCAAAATTATGAAAAATATTTCCACTTTCTCCAATTGAATTGAAAGTTTAATATATATATTCAATTTTTAGCTAGAATACCAAACAAAAGTAACTGAGCCAGAAAAAAAGAGCAGCCAATTACAATGATCTACTAAACTATTCATCTACTGAAGCCAGCTAAACTGATTTGTAACCATAAAAATTCATTAATTCACAGAAAAACATACTAAACATACAAAATATACACACTAATATATTTCATTTGAACATTCTATCTGCTAAAGATCAAAAACACATAGGAAGAATCATCCTAAGAAAGAAGCAGCTTTCATTTGAATCAACAAATACTTCCCTTCTGAGTTAAGCAACCCTTCCATTTTCTGAGTAATCAATCCATAAATTATCTTAAAGATGGAAAGAAACAAACTGTTATGCAAGGTGATCATCTTCATCTATAAAAACAGCCTCCATCTGGGAAAATCATTAATTTCTCCATCTAACATGAAATTTACTTATAGTACATTCTTACATGAAATTTATATATTCTCTAATTCAACAAAAACAAAGTAGGATGAGAGTTTTAAATTATACAGGGGAAATTCTTGAGTGCAATAGAATACAAAATCATAATTTTTAAATCTAAGATGAGTTACCATAACCCTTTACCTCAGAAATCAATTACTTTGCATACAAACCAAATCCACAGAACAAGCAATAAAAGATTTTCAAGAAGAAAGAAAATTGTTAAAAAGGTAATTATTAAACTGTGCACAATTTTACAGGTACTCTAATAAACTTTGTACCTGTTAGGATCTTTTTCTTCAGCTTCTAATAGTTTCTTGGTCCAATAATTGCTCTGGGGGCCGCTCTCACTTCTTGCTTTCTTCATAACTCTGTCAATCTCCTTATGCTTTGGGCTGCGACCTACCAACAAGAAATACAACTATGAAAATAACAATATATAGAAAATTAATAATTAATTTACATCTCTATTATATATATGCTTCTTTAGATAAGATACATAGGGAAAGAGAGACAGGAATTCTCCAAGTGCCGAATATCTGCAAACCGTCGGGGGCAATTCCTCAGAAAAAGATTATAACCCAATTGGTCGCCAGTTTGCAAAATGCATTTGACCCCCCTTGATGATGGGAGCAGAGCTCTTACGCATCGGATGCTTCTGAAAACTAGGGACCACATCGGTGAATTCTTTTCTGAAGAATTGCCCCTGATGGTTTGCCGAGATTCAGCACTTGGAGAATTCCTGTGTCTCTTATTCATTGAACGCCGAGTTCCTTATTTTTCAAAATATATAGGGTACAAATGTTAACTATTTTCCACATGGGCTACTGACTTGAAATTTTTACCACATATACCCACCAATAAACTACCAGAAAAAATCAATTTTTAATCGTAACTATCATTACACATGTGATCAGGAGTCATGAATATATTTTATAAACATACTCCATCATTTTCCTAAACACTCTTGGTTTGATGGCAGAGCACAGTTTGCATTTCATTCTTTGATTTGCATGGGGAAAGTCGAAATTTATTTGAAGGCTTTCCCTTTGAGAAAGGTATTCAAACTTGAAGTCATGGATGTATTTTGATTAGTCCCCTCCAAAACATAATATGTACTAATATCTCCCAAAATAGTTGTTTGACCAAGCTGGTTAAATTTTCCTGCTAGAAATACACAGAGGCAAACATAAGAATGTTTTAAAATTACTTGGTGGTGAAGATATCTGGGTAAAGGTAGATATTTATCCTTTAAATTACAGTATACAAGCAAGTTTTAATCATCAAGCATAAATAGCATATGCAACTTGTCAGTTATCAACAAAAATTTCTACAATGATACAAAAATTACAATATAGCTTGTACAGCCAATTTTACACATTATAAAAGACTTGTAAAAAACAATAGCTACACAAAGAAAATAATTCATCTATATTCCTCATAAATTTTTATATTATATTAAGTTCTCTATAGTAACTCTCTTACATTTTTCCATGAAATCTCTTATCTTCCAAGAAGTATTTTCAGTCTACATGTCATATAAATAATCTTTGGAATGCATGCTTTAAATCTAAACAAAAATCCACGATCATTTAAACCAATTATTTTTCTGAGTTGCTGGAATACTACTAGGTTATTGTTATTATTTTTAATTATATACATTATAAGTAGTTCACCTTTTATATTGAGCTTAGTAATTAGTCTGAGAAAGACTATTATTATATATAACTAAGACAATTAGTATTTCCCGAACTTAAGATCACAGAAGTAGCATAATTCCTCATAGTATGGGCATAGTAAGAAATGGAATATAATTATACAAAATAAAGAAATATCAATAAGTAAAAATATCAATAAATAATTGCTGCAATACATATAAACTGTATATATTTTGCAGTACTACAGATAGGATTTAATAATGATCATATTGCATTGCTAATCAAATATGAAGAATACCATCATTAATACAAAAAGAATAGAAACTTTTTCATTTGTTGCTCATAGATTCAAAATGCATATACGATAAAAATTATTTTAATTGTAGCTTCTTTGCAAATGCCCGTTCCCAGAAAGATTAAAAAATTCCATCTAAATGACACCTTTGGCATCTGTTTCCATCAAAGGTGCATAGTGGATGCCCCTGCATAGCCTGCTTAGAATGTGGCTCAAAGAAGTTCTTAAAAATAATCTTCCTTTCTTATGAATGCCAAGCAATTCCTATACAGCTGGTTCATAAGAAATTGCCAACAGCAAAAATTCTCATATCAAATCTACAGTGAAGGATAAAATCATACAAAGAGAATATCCATTCAAAGTTAAGTTTAAGCAGAAATAAAAGTACACCTAGGAAATACACACTCTGCCAGACTCTTTACATACTGCCTACTTGCTGAAAAGATACTCCTCTCCAAATCATCAAAAGATAGTTCAGTCAGTAAGGGCGAAAGGAAGGAACCTATTGCATGGTTTTCCTTTAGTGAATAAAATTCTGAATTAAATGTAAGGTAACTCTCTTACAAATAGAGAGTGACAATTAAAAACGCTGGAAATTTTCTGGAACATTTCAAATGTTGATTTTCCATCCATGATAGATAGAGTCCAAATATCCAAATAATTTTTCATGTGAATTGTCCTTTTTTCTTTCATAAAGTTCAAGCTAAACACACTAAAAGCTGAAGAATCCAAACAGATCATCCCAAACAACCCTTCCCAGTTCTATTCTCAACGTCATGTGACTAAACGTTTAATGAAATAAATTAATACAGATCCCCTTCTCCTCAGACAACTTCAACAAAAAATTGAATAAGAATATGTAAACCATAGAATCCACCAGTGGGGTCTAAGAACTCTCATTCCGGACTGACAGTCCAAATACATTGGAACCAGAAGAAATCCATGTATCAAGCATCAAAGTTACTACCACTTGAATAGTGGACAGCAACTCCCAAGCTTTACCCTTCATCGAGATCTAGACTATGACTACCCCAGCAACTTCTTTCCATGTGTTCTACTGAAACTATTTATAATTTAAGATTAAATTTAAGTTTTCTTAAATATTAACAAATCGTAGTTAATATTATCTTTATTATTTGGCCTGTCTCAAAATAAATGTCAGCTTCTTATGCACAAAGAGTAAGAGTAATCTGAGTTAAAAAGTTCCCCTAGTAATCTGAATGGTGATATCATTAAGTACAACAAAAATTGTAATGCAAAATTCTCACCAATAACTCATTTCAGAATTAAAAATTTGAACTACTTTTGTCTGGCTTATCAATGAAATTACATCTGAACTTGCCACCTATAAGCTAAACTCTGCAATGTAACAGGGGGAAGGGAGAGAACATATTTCTCAACTTATTTTCCTAGCCTGTCACAGTTGGATATACTCTCCAGAAGAAATGAATTTTCGAACAGACTAGTCTTAGAATAGATTCTCTAATTAATCACTTAGAATATTATCATCAAAAGTAGGAAGATGGATTAATAAAATCTGGATGTCTCACAGGACTGTATTATCTCTAAATTTGAACAAGTTTAAATTAAGTTTCAATATTGAACTGGATTAGACTGGTTACAACACAATATGGAGTAAGAAGCATAATAATTTCAGGTAAATGTAATATATGTGCAGTATTTAACTAACTAGTAAGCACCCATCAAGTATGATGAAAAATCTTTTTAAGGCTTAAGAAGTTCTTCCATAAATATATAATAATCAATTAGATAACTTAATCTTGTGATGAAGTTTTACAGATAAAACCACGATAGAATTTAAAGCTAGAAATTTTAGCAAATGTCTAAAAAGTAACTTTATAACATTTGATTGAACAAAAGCAAAACATGAGAATAATATGAACTCGAGGCACACTAACTCCTTTGTACACCTCAGTAAAACACTTAAAAGTCTCCAAAAATTATTCCCATTTCAAAACATTTAACTGACCTTGATGAAAATCAGGGTGTTTAAGAAATCCTTCATGGTTTTATAATGACCCAGAGATATGTTATTACAATTGTAAACTCTGCAATGATAGGAAACTGACTCTTACACAAAAAGACTATCAATATTATACAATTAATTCCATACTGGCACAAACGTCCAATTTATTCTAATAGGAAAATACAAGAGCTCAACAATTGCCTTAGTTGTCAAGATTCTAATGTAAAATACTGCAGTCTGCTGTATTTATGACAATACTATTTATTTCTGTATGAATAAAATTAAATATAAATTAATAAGTTATTTAAAAAAATATGAGTTAAATGATCACCTAAGTAAATTTTCTTTAATTCCAAAAGGTACAAAGGTGTTGATGAAAATCAATTAGATGATTATGCACAATTTTAATCTATCCAACATTTTCAAAGATGGAATGAATTTTTACATTTACTGCATTTGAGAATGAGAAATGAATATATATTTTCTCTGAATCTCAATTAAACTTTCTCAAATCACAGTTAGAATTTGAAGTATCTATGTCTTACAGTATACTAGGAATTAGATTACTAGATTAGATTAGAATTGGGAAAGTAGATTTAGAAGGCTATACAATAAAGCAATGTAAAATGGAGACAGTGAATGAGAATAATAATACAGCGATAAACAACTGAGAAAGTAGTATCCAACCGTGGTACTGGATACTGGGAAGAGTGTTGAATAATTTGGATAAAGAAATTTCAGAGGAATTTAAATTTAGAGGAACTAAGTACTAAATCAAAATTATTTTTGTAGTTTCCATCATGTCTATTTTTGGCCTTTCTGCAATGGGTGTTGTAATCTCACTTCAAAATATTACTAAGTACTTACAAGGAGACTACACACCGTCGGACGCGATTTAAGTGGTAAGACTCGGTAATTTGATAGATATCGAGTCAAGATTGACGAATCACCCCCAAAGTTGGGTTTTATGAGCGATAGTTTTCACGGAAAATGAACTTAAAGTTTACGAAAAATTGTCAGGTAGGCTATAAAGCTAAGCATAGCGACCTTCGTCATTTGAACGTTTGGCGCAGTGGTATGGTATCCGCTTCCAAAGTCCTTTTGGTCGGGTTTGAGCCCTCATGCGGGAAAATTTCTTTTCTCTTTTTTTCTTTTACGTACTCTGTCATATCTTAATCTATATCTGTTTTCTTCTTTATTAAGGAATGAATTCTGAATGCGCGAAATAAAAATCTTTACTTTACTCAAACAGTTGTCGGCTTCTATATTTAAACCAATGTGTTCAGAGTTCAGAATTGGTAAATGTAAGTCGGGTATTGCAATAAAAGTTGCCATTAGAGCGAGCAGCTGGATGTAGGAGAGATTTGAAATAGTCCTCTGCGTTACCTCTCTAGTATTGTAGTTTTCAGATAATAAATGCGGACATAAGTATTTGCGCATAATTTGAAGAAACAGGTGACTCACAGCGGAAAAATACTCTAACTTTTGGAAAATAAGTTCAAAATCCACCAAAAGAAGAAAACAGATATAGATTAAGATATGACAGAGTACGTAAAAGAAAAAAAGAGAAAAGAAATTTTCCCGCATGAGGGCTCAAACCCGACCAAAAGGACTTTGGAAGCGGATACCATACCACTGCGCCAAACGTTCAAATGACGAAGGTCGCTATGCTTAGCTTTATAGCCTACCTGACAATTTTTCGTAAACTTTAAGTTCATTTTCCGTGAAAACTATCGCTCATAAAACCCAACTTTGGGGGTGATTCGTCAATCTTGACTCGATATCTATCAAATTACCGAGTCTTACCACTTAAATCGCGTCCGACGGTGTGTAGTCTCCTTGTTAGTAAATCACTTTAACTTCCCAATAGCTTTCCCCTATTAAACCAAACAAAAAAAACTTTTTCCTTCCCTCAACTCTCCATCTTCCCACCCCTCCTAACAAACAAAAGTTTGGTATACAAAATGTAATTAATTATTTATTATTAAACTAAAAGTTTCTTGTTCTATGTACAGTCACTTACAAAAAAAAGTTACCACTTGCAAGGGGCAACTCGTCCAATAGACCCCTCGTTTCGGGCGAGCGAGCCTCCAGAAGAGAGAGAGAGAGAGCGAAAATAAAGATGGAGGACGTTGTCTGCTATGCAGGTCCACGTTGAGCGTTTGAAAGGATTCGTTTTCGTTATTGTTGTTAAAATAACTTATTTAAAGCGATTTTTTAGTGACATTAACATGGCAGAGTAATATTATAGCGATTCGGAGGTCGGAATGGATTAATTTGGTGATTTTAAAGTTGTTTTTTAGATATAGTTTTACTTTAGATTTTTTGCATGTAGTATAGCAATCGTGAATATATTCCAAGCTAAAAATTTTAGAAAAGAGATATTCCGCAGTTTGTGCTTGCAAGACCCTGAAACCTGGCGTTACAACATGAATTCTTTGACAATGTTCTAGTCTAATCCAAGATATTTTCTTAAACGTATCGGAAGTATGGTCATACTTTTTCAAGTTAATTATAAATCAAACAGACGCATTCTGGGCACGTTGCGTCTTGCTAGCTAGTTCTTGCGATAAATCACAGATTGAAATTACCAATTGCATTTTAATATAAGGCGTTAGGAACATCTGAGGGGATGAATGGTAGAGTAAACTTTTTCAGAAATTTTCACGACCGTGCTCCGAAGCCGTGCCGACCATTTCAGGGAAAAATGGAGTGGGTAGTGAAGGACGGGCAAGGACTCTCCCCCTCCCCCTTTATCTGGGGGAGGAAAACAGCAATAAAGTTGAGGGCTGTTTATGACCTGCAGAAATTTTAGAAGTCTCTTTCCTTCTTCTTGGATGAACTTCTCTGGTAGAAACGCTTACATATTTTACCAAAGCCAGAAGGAGATCATGCGAGCCGGGGGTTGCCCTGGGCAATGATGACAAGAGGGGGCAAGGTACGGAAAGTAAGTAGAATTTTTAAGGGAATGCGGCAAGCTTTGAGATTCTATATATAAACACCTTCAGTTATAGAGGTTTTTTCCCGCAAATCAAATCTTTCTTTTCCGTTTTTTTTCCTTTCTCTTTTTTTATTCTCTTATTATTATTTTGAATCTTTATAGCGATGTAACTTCATACGAGGTTAGGTGGAAGAGAGGCCCACTCGGGCCTAACCTCGCCTAATAAAGGGTTGATTAAATTAAATAAAATTATAAACAAACCCGTTGAAAGGAACTTGCGAAGATAATCAGCTGTATAAACGAGTCTCAGGATAACGCAGACATCCATATGTATATAATAATTTAAATTTTCATTGCTAATAACATGTTGTAGAATAACAGAAAATTATATTTTTAAGGAATTTTCCGGTAAACATATTTAAAATGAAAATCTTGCATCAATTATGATTAGTGCATTTATTGAATCAGAAAAAATCATGCTTGCCACTTCAGTGCAAATGCAATATAATTCATTAGGTTTTAATACCATATTCATATGAGTAATGAGTAATGGTAACGATTATAACTTGTTAAGTGTTATTTGGATTAAAAAAGAATTTTACAAAGGTTATTCTTCGAAAATTAAAAATAAAAATCCGAGCAGTGGTGCACATAGAAAAGTATTCAATCCGTGTATGGCAAGGAGTGTAATAGAAAATGATTTGGAATAGAGCTAGACAGAAATTAAGCGATAAGGAAGAACTGCGCAGTGTCCTATAACCTCGGTCACACCGTAAGAAGAGGCATTTATGAGTAATCTATATCTATGAGTAAAAGAATGAGAAATCGACATATAATAGTTTGGTATACAAAGAAGATATATTATTAAAATTGACATTTCACTGCCTAACTTTGTGGAATGGTGCCATCATGCAAAGAAAAAAACACTTTGTAAATTCCACGTAAATAAATTAATCGGCAACTAGTTCTGTCTGTCTGTCACACATCATCTCAACTCCCTCCAGAAAACCCACCTATTCTGACCTCACCATCCCCTCTCATTCCTCCCATCCTTTTTCCCAGAAGTTACCCGCTTTCCACAGTATGATCCACCCACATCCCAATGTCACCCGCCAATTCCCTTTAGACTAAAGAAGTTTTAATTATCAAACAGATTGCTATAAATAACGGATACAGCCCAGATATGGTGGATAAACTCTTGAGGAGAAAACCAAATATCCTCTCATCCTATAGATTGGGACACATGCTTCCTAATGACCTGAGAGCGGCTTTCAATGTCCCCTGGAATCTGCGGAGAGCCATCGGCCACCACAAAGATAGAAGACCCAGCGACTCTCTCAGCGGGGTGTACGAACACCGTTGCAATGAATGCCCATCCCGGCGTGTGGGGGGTGGACAAAATCCTTACCAACGAATACCTCTTCCACAAGTCCTCCCCTCCTTTCTCATCCCCTCAGCCCTTTTCCGTTGATAATTCCCGGTTTTTCCCACCACACCTTGTTCCTCTCGGTCTTTCTCATTTTCGATATTTCAGTGCCTGATGATTTCCTATAGACGAAACTAGTTGCCTTTAATATATCTGTATGGAATTTACAAAGTTTTTTTATTTGCATGAAAATATACTTTATAATAAGTGAAATGTTGTAGCAATGCACCTCTCGAGTGAAGAACTCAGCGTTTCTGAGATTTCATCGATTAGAATGGACGAAAAGGTGTGGAAAACCCAGATGCTTTTGGGAGAAGGTTCTCGAAAATGCATATTCATTGATTACTTCCTAGAAATACTACGTTCTAAAATGGACCTTCACGGCTGGTATCCCATTGACCCCATCTCTTCCCCCGCTGCTTACTCCTTAGACCTCGCTATTCCTTCCGAGATCAGCATAGGCAGAATTCAGTGAACCCCTTTCGCCTACCTGCTACTCCCTACCCATTCCATTATCTGCTAATCTTTCTCCACTTAATCCCACACGTGATTCCGGGCGTAATTTCTACGAAAAAACTTTTACCAAAACTACCACCAACAACTTCAGCGCCAGGGCTCACCCTCACCTCACCCACTATCGCTTTATTGTAATCTGGTCGTCAGTGGATTAAATATATAAATTAAAATATATTGCATTAAATAGATCGACGTAATTTGTAGGTGTTTTAGTTGTAATTTTCCTATTTATGGATAATACCCATGGCATCCTACTTGCCTGGGTGCGATGCACCCATAGGATGGCACGGCTTAGGGTGAAAAAATAGCGTTCATTTCCCTCTCTTTATCAAGTATCGAAACTCATTTAAGGTTCTTCCATTCAGTCATGATGATATGTATCTGGAGAGATGAAATGAATATCAACGAAATAATTAAAAATATATTCAATACGGTTTCACTAATCTCGTTTAGAAATATTATCCAACAGAAATAACGCATAGAACGTCTTATTCATCCGATGTGTTCGCTATTACGCGAAACAAAATCATCCCTGTAAGCGGATTTAGAAGGGTTAACGTATTCTTTCACTGTTACTCCATTTCTATTCTAATTACGTTTTCTCTAATTTCCCCTTCTTTTGACATAATTCATAGTATTGCATTTTCTCTTATTTATCATTTATTTAAGCCCTATTATTTATTATTTTTTTACGGAAAAGTTCGTCCTGCGAGCATGTAGAGCATGAAGAAAAATAATGGAGTCCTTTCCAAACCTCCATTGATGAGAATTTATACATAAGCAGAAAATATGGGCAACTAAAGTATTTCTTGTCGGATTTTTTTAAAGAAGAGTGAAGTATGCGTGAGATTTGAGCCGATTTAAGAAAAATCCGAATTTAGTTCCTTTATAATACTATATTGCTTATACAGCATCCAAATGAATGAATTTTAGCCAGTCTTTAAAGATAATAACGTCAAACAAGCCTCAAAACATGCGTAAGGAGGAAGACGAAACGCGCGCTAAAAGCAGAGCCGCTCATAGACTCGCTCTCATCGAGCTTCATGTCTGTTAAGCGTGTTGCATCCTTTAGTGGTAACTTTTTTTTGTAAGTGACTGTACCTAAAGATGGCCATAATTTGGTGAAAACCAGTTGTCAAATAAATACTTGGTGGAAGTTACAAAGAACTATTTGCTTTATTTCCAAATTTTTTCATGACTTTCTACAAGATCAGACCAATGCATTTTGATTATATTAGTATTAGAAGGATAAATACTAGTGTAATACAAGCTTATATTTTCCAATTCTTGTTGAAATTTAGATATTTGACCTCATCATTTTGAGTCATTGGCTGCAGCAGACATATTCTGAGTTTTACCATCTGGATAGGAAATCTAAGTTATTTCCATTGAGGCACATAGCAAGGAATTAAATATTTTTTGAAAAACATGATTCTCAGTAAAGTCTAATATAAAGAACTATGTCTTGACATAGTATGTTATGTATGAATTCAGAGGACAACCAGACACAAAAAATGACTTCTACTGCTTCACTAAATTTGACCCTCGGGACAAAACCTATTCCTAGAATATCCTAGAAAACATCCTTCTGACTGCCCATGGGATTAGGATTTCTTTAGCTTAAAAAGTGTCTAAGGTCAAGAGGCAGCAGTGAGTAAAAGAAGGCATAACTAGTGAGTTTGAAACTTGGAAGAAGAGTAAAAAATACAAACAAATACTGCATGAGACCTTAGCATGGAGCAGTTAAGTTACCAGACATTTTGAAGGCAGTAAATGCAAAAATGAAAGCATATATAGAAATAAATTAAGGTGTTAAGAAGACTGACTTAACTGACTTGCCCAATAGAAGAATTCTATCTAATATTACTTGAAACAAATTCCACACAAACTTATAAGATTAATCTAAATAACAATGGAGAAGACAGTAGCAGTGGTATGTATCCAGAACCAACTGACAGATGCATTTGAAATTTAAGGATCTAAAAGAAGGAAATGGACTGGCAACTACATTATTTAATTTAGCTCTGGAGTCTGTGATAAGGCAGATGGACTCTGCATGGGAAATCATTTTAACTAACAAAACAACACAACTGGCTGCTTATGCAGATTAGGTCAACATTAGAAGCTGGAGAGGAAAGGGCACAATAAGGCTATCTATAAATAAAAAAGCATGCTAGGAGAATTGGTATTGAAACTAACCCACTAAAGACAAAAATGATGGTAAAAATAAGAGGGAACAGAGTTTTTTTAGAAGAACCTAACTTGCCAGTTGATCAATTCATACACCTATCGATTGAACTAATAGCAGATGGCACAGAAGATAAAGAAGTCCACAGAAGAATAAACCCAGCCAACAAAGCCTATTATGTGATGCCACATATCCTCACAATCAGATCAAAAGTATCCATTGTAACTGCAAACTGAAAGAATACAAAAGAATCATAAAACCCATTACAACTTATGGATACCAAGTCTGGATAGTGAAAGAGGAGACAAAAAGCATACTTGATCACTTTGAGAGAGCCCTTGTCAGGAAATTTCTACGATATATTAGAGAAAATAATATCTGGAGAATCAAATTTGATATTGAACTATATGATCTAAAAGCACCATACAATTCATGGAGCATGTCCTGTCAAAATTTATCCAACTATAATGATTGCAATTGGCCAGGAATACGGCTTGTGTGGATGGAAGGAAGCTACCAAAGAGAACTTTAGGAAACGAAATACATGGTAAGAAGACCATGTGAGCACTGAAAAGAAGAAGTAAAGGCTGATATAGGATAATAACTAAGGAGGAGGGCAGTAAGAGACAAGAAAGCATAGAAAAGTTAAGGAGGGAAAGGCCCAACTTTAGGCAGTAGTGCCTTAGGAGAGAGAGAGATAGGGAATAATTTATATTTGGTCTCTTCAATTTTACTACTTGCATGGCTATTTTTGACTTCCTTTTATGTATATGTAATTACTTATTTTTCAAATAAAAATGAAAAATATTGCTAAAAACAAATGCATCAAAAATCTTTTCATGCTAACATTTAACAGAGAAATGAAAGCAAGGATCTCATTAGATAATTCCTATACCCCTATACATCAACGACTGAACATGAACATTGTCCTGGATATGTCTCGATTGTCATGGATTTTTCATCATAAAGAGTAAATTTCCCAGTTTTATACCATCAGTCTCTGGACATCCTACATATGAATCAATTCATTGATTTGTATTACCCAAAAATGCCTTGACCTTCCATGACCTATCATAACATGTATTAAATAATTATTTCAATCACACAAAGCATAGGCCCCCTGTTAATGCAGTGTTACAGATGACTGTGTTAAGGGAAATCTTAAGGTGTTAAGCTCGGTCAAATCTCACGAGCATGAGGAAAGATGATGCAGCCCAGATTTCCTTCCTTTTTTTGTTGATAGGAAACACATGATAAAGAAAATGGAATGATAAAAACTAAATCCAAAACATTCACCACAACTTCTAAGAGAATTCCACTATCAGTTCATTGTCATTGTTAGAAAATTTTATCTAAAAATAAATGCTTATATGAACTCAAAATAATGGTAAAGGTAAGTAAATCTCACAATTCATAATGTGAGTTTTATAATGTACGTAATTGAACAAAAGAGCAATTAGACAATATTTTCCCAAGATTTCTAAAAAAGGAGCAAATATTGAAGAATTCCATTGACACTATAACCATATCTAGGATAAGCATGGAAAAAATACCTAGAAGGAATGGAATTCTTATATTATTGCTTGTACTTCTTTATTAGTAGCAATGGATTACATAGTGCAACACTACAAAGCCATAAAGGATGCAGTAAGAATGAATAATCAATGAACATGTGGCATTATCACTAGGACATAACCTCTATAGTCTTCCTATTGTCCCCAAATTCTGATTGTCCCTGAATTCTGAATTTGAAATTTTGAAAGAAAATGTGTTTCTGAAATATTCTAAAGTCAATGACAAATCCCAAAGAATAAATCTAATCAAACTTCAACCACCGAGTATGACATCTAGCCAGCATTTTCATCTACACCTACATGAGATCCCAGCAAGCTGCCAATCAACTTGAGTCAGGGGGTGTAAACACTGAGAGATCAACCTACTTCTCTTGCTTGTTGCTATCAGAAAAATAAGTTTGTAAAACTTACATCTTTTCCTCTCAGTTTATGATCATAGTAGCTTGGCCAAAGTAGCAGGGGGTCACAAAATACAGATTATGTCTTCCAAACATTCACTTCCTCAGAATTTATCAAGTAATCACAGCGCTTTTCCTTTCTTTAGAGGGTAACCAAGGTTTTACATTATTAGGCGACAAAGAAACTCAAAAACAGGCACACAAAAGAAATAATCATGAAAATCAACAAACCTAAGCCCTTCAGCAAAAAATGATAGCCAAAATAAGAGGGAAATAATTTTGATTGATTTTTATTTGCATAAGCCTAAAATAACGTTCTTTGAATACTTTCACCTTGTATAGTGTTTGAATACTTATCTTGATTTCAGTGTATAAAAGACAGGACTTAATATTAAATTAAAATATTAACTTCGTTCCTCAATCAAGATGAAACCAAAAAAGGCAGATTGAAATTTCGATTAGCGAGGGCTAATATAGAATACAGTTTAAAGAAATTGTTTTTAACGACTTTTTGATTTTTTACAAATAAATCACCTCTTGAATTCCCTCGGGGTCCACTGTGGGTGTCCATCCTCAGGCGCGAAGAGTTGATGGTGGAGGCGTGCAGCCCTCTCCTCCGGGATGATGTGGTCCTCAGGTGCGACATGCTGGAGCTCTGCAACCGAATCCAAGCGTCGGCCGTCTGAGGGCCGTGGAAATATGGTCACGCTTCGGGGTGGAATGGGGAATATAGGGGTGCGCAGGAGAGAGAGGAAAAAAGTGTGGGTTTGAAAACGTCTGGCTTACCTGTACAGGGAAATCGAGGGACCCCCGCCGGCGGGGGACCCTGGCGAACGTTCCCACAGGCGCCCGAGGGCGAAACGAGGCTCGTTTCGGTAAACGCGAGTACCGAATGCTTCGTCGCAAACGCGATTCGCGACGGAGAGATCGCGGAGACCCAACCGGTAGGTCTTACTAAGAGCTATGCGAGCTCCAAAATACGACCGCGAAAATCGCGAGTGTCCTCGTTAAAAGGAAACGGGAGCAGGATATGAAACACTTTAATTGGCCGAGGCCAAACACGATCTCTAACGTTCATGTTCTTAGTTCACATAAAGTGCACTCATACGTCCTCAGCGAGTTTTCCATTGATGTAGAGGACCAGTAGCGGCATCGATGATATTCACTTTGATGGTCGACACTTTTAAGTCTAGGTTTTGATGAGACCCGAATCCTGAGAACTGTGTCCACTTGGAGGTTACGATGGCACCACACAAAATTCATGGCAGCAGAAGAGATGGGCTGATAGGAATCCTCGATGCCTAGGAACTGCATTCACAGCAGTTACTGATGATATGTTGCTGTACATATATTTTTACCGGAAATTTACCAAATCATTCACCTATATTGCTCCAAATGTGAGCCAAGTTGAATCAAAGACTCAAACAAATCGATATCATATACTAATGCAAAACGGAAGATTTGCATGAAAAAAGCGGGTGCATAAAATCTGCTTGATTCTAATATATTTATATTTAAAGTACACTGCACTATCTACTACGGCAAATACTTAATAACAATCATAACAACTGCAATGAATACTTTGCTATAGATACCAATTACCCTTCATACAATTCAATAAATGCACAAACAAATAGTAGATAAAAGAGTGGTAAGAAGGACATAAAATTGCGCCTTACATTTAATTTAGCCGTCCGTTTTGCTTCAAACAGATAAAACACGCTATACTTCAATAATATTCAACCAAGATTTTCAGACGCCATGAAGTCAGTGACACCCCGGTTAGCTGCATAGCTGCCAACAAGTTCGCCTTTTTTCACGTAGAGAGCGCTATTCTCAGAGCCGCTACCAACCCGGTCATAGAAATCTGCTTCGTTTGAAATTATGTATAGTCGCCATGTTGTATGTTACATACCAACCAGCCCGGGTAATTCACATTAAATTATTTAATATAAATATTTTCCCGTAAATAAGAAAATGTCTATACGATAATCATCGTTGAATCATTAGCCGCAGGCTCACCTATGACTAAAGCTAATTTAACATTTTCCAAAAGTATTTATTAGTAATCTTTCGGAATGAAAAATTTTTTGTTCTATCATGGAAGATTCTTCCATGGTTCTATCACATTAAACAGAGACATTCTCGATAGAATATATTTTTAACTAAAAATTTGCGAAATCGAGAGAATGTGCCAAAAAGATAATGCTTAAATAATTGCTTTTTATGACTCCTTTCTCCGAGGAGGAGAGGCTTCGTCGTAAAGTTTCCTCCTATATTTGAATATCGTTTAAAACTTGGCTGTAGTCTGTTTACAATCATATTCGGATCCTTTGAATATGATTAACAATCGCGATTGGGAATTTTCTTCCGTTCTCTATATGTTCTTATTGTCTGAAATTTTAATCATGAACTGAAATTATTCTCGTAGATACTTCTAAATATATCCCTCACTTTGAGTAAATGCCTTTATATCTCGAAGACTAAGGATTATATCAAAGCAGCATGCGATATAATCACCCATTTTTAAAAAAATCCTGTTAGAACACAAATACGGGCAGGAATTCAAGAGTAATCGCGATAAATATTCACGGACATCATGGAATCTTCTTCGGTATCTTTCCCTCTTTATACTTTTCTATTTTTTACATATAAATATCATCTTAAATGTTTTCGAGGCTAGATAGACGATAAAAGTAAACGTATCTCTAGAGTTAGCCGCCAACGTAATGAACGTAAAAGTTATTATTTATATTTTCCACCGCCCAACAATGATTGTTATGAAAGAATTACATAGATATTATACGACTGAAAATAAAAATATTTTAGGATAATTAAAATATTACAATAATGCCATTTTCTCACTTTACTCTTTTCTGCTTGCAGAAATTCACTTTGATGATAAGCGACAAATGCTTTCGAGATCATTGACCAAGGTTCTTTCATAAGCTAACTTCAAACCAGTTAGCTTACCGGTATCACTTGTTTTGGGCTTAGTCGGTCACTTGGAAATCACTAGTTAGTAGAACTTAATTAAATCAAATTTTCTACTAATTTTTATTTAAATTATAATTTAAAATATTATTTCTATATTCTGGCTAAATAAAAGTGTCATTGGAGTGGTAGGCCTTCGTCTTGGGAAAATTTAAATGGCTACTCAGTGTGGCCATGCTGTGATATTTAGTGTGTATTGATAGGATTGCTTTAGTGGTACAGAGACTGAGAAGCTGATTTCTGGTGCAACATAGGCATTTAGTATATAAAGACAGTTTACAATGGGGAATGTAATGGCTAGCAGTCAGCCACCAAGCAGTGGAAATATTAACCTTGCTCCTCCACCACCCCCAATCATCGGTGAGCCCAAACCAACACAGTTACAATCCGCGAGTATCCCGAAAGATTCAAAGACAGGAAATGTGGAAAACCCTGGAACTCTGGAAGATTTACACAAAAAATGCAAAGGTAAGGGCTATTGAGGTGTATAATAAGTACGCTCTGGAAGTCGGATACCCTTGCTGTTGGTGATAATAATGAGTGAAATTTTTTTCAGATGTTTTTCCAGTCAATTTCGAAGGCGCCAAGCTAATGATGAACAAAGGCTTAAGTAATCACTTTCAAATATCTCACACTCTTAATATGAGTTCGATTACTCCCTCTGGATATCGTTTTGGTGCGACTTACGTCGGAACAAAACAGTTTTCTCCTACAGAAGCTTTTCCTGTTCTCCTTGGAGACATTGATCCAAGTGGCAATCTCAATGCTAATATAATACATCAATTTTCGAATAGTATAAGAGCTAAAATTGGCACACAGGTAATCTAAGGTTTACATCTAAGCTATGCAAATTGATCATTTTAAATGATATTTATGAATATTATATATATCATGTTCCCCTTCAGATACAAAGTAGTACTGTTCAAGCTGTACAGATATCTACAGATTACAAAGGAAAAGATTATACCGCGACATTAACTTTAGGAAATCCGGATATTATCAATGAGTCAGGTAATTTTCCTTTTGCATTGATAGAAAACGTTCTATTGACTCATATTGCAATAAATATATATAATTTATATCAAATATATTTTGCAGGTGTTGTTGTTGCGCATTACCTCCAATCGGCAACAGAAAAGGTAGCCTTAGGTGCAGAGTTAGTTTACCAGTATGGTCCAAACATACCGGGAAAAGAAATCGCACTCCTCTCGGCAGCTGCACGCTATACAGGTATAAAAATTTACGAAGATTTAAGTGTTTTATCGCATTTATATTACTTGTGTTTGGCCTCAATAATTGTAGTTACATCTTATCCATATATTTATTGTAGGAAATGATATGGTGGTCAGTGGATCGCTCGGTGGAGCCGGTCTCCATGTCTGTTATTATCAGAAAGCAAGTGAGCAACTTCAACTAGGAGTTGAATTGGAGACGAATTTTAGATTGCAAGAGTCTGTTGCTTCTGTTGCTTATCAGATAGAAATTCCACGTGCAAACGCTTCATTCCGAGGTAGGTTTTTTATTTAAGATCAGCTATGAACTGGTTTTGTAATCAGTGCAAATGCACTAAATAGATATAGCAGTGGTGGTATTATGGTGTAAATAAAACATAAGTATCAACAAAATATTGGTAATGTCACATTTCAAGCATTTAGGAACCGTAGATGATACTACATAACTGTTAATGTTGGGAAATATCTCAAAGAAGAGCAGCCCTAACTATTTTGTAATTTCATAGTATGGATGACCATTTCTCGTTATTTTTATGATTTCAGATTGCATTGAAATATTATTAGTATCCTGTTTCACAATTACCCAGTGTTTCAGTTCTATAAATAATTTTTGTCTTAATAATTTGATTTTGCTGACATGGTGTCACTTCTTAGATAGTGAAGAATCATGCTGTAAAGTATGAATTTGAATAAAAAAATCACACCACATCCTTACACACACATTTCTATCTTTTCTGTGTTATATTTACTTAGTATTCTTTCATCATTTACTCAAATTTCTTGAATATAAATTACACCATTATCAGTATAGAATAAGAAGGACCTTTCTTTTCTTTTCAGAATATTCTATTTGTTAGTGATACCTAACTTGCTTTCTTCTAAGAGAACATCCTGTTGTTGTTTTAACGACTTTTCACTGTATTGTCTTAAATGTGAAGCATGTTCCTGCTTCAGAGATCCATGTTCTCATCAGAAATCAGTATCTTCTGAGTTGTTGATAAGGACTCTATCTGTAATGTCATGAATTATCTCTTGAATGTTGTTAACATTAAGGATTCAGATTAAAATAGTAATAGTTTAAGAAAATAAATAATTAATAATTATTATATTTTGCATACTAATGAAGAATTTTTCCATATGAAACCCTTACTCTAATCTATTTAAGATACGTGTAGTAGGTAGCTACTATTGCAAAATCAGCTGATAATTTGGTTCTTTAACTGATCTACTTGCATCATCTTTCTTCGTTGTAAGTCTTCTATACAATCTGCTGTTTACATGAGTAATTCTTTTAAGCTATGTCATAAAAGTATATTATGCTCACCTGTTGTTGATGGCATAAAATCTGGAGAGGATTTAGCTGTCTTTTGCAAACCTTATTTTTGAGTAATTGGAGATCAAGTGAGATATCTTGGATAAGATTGTGTGAAATTTCTTCCATCTTTCTGGCAGTTGTAAAATTAAAGCTCCTACTTTGTGAAATTTTGTTACACTGCCACTTTCCCTGTAATTTTCTGTGTATTTTAGAGATTTTGATAATTTTATTTTTGTAACATATTGTTAATCATATAAAATTTTTATAACAAATATAGCATAGGGAGCAAATTCAAGCTAATGAAATTGTGCTTTGACTTTTAGTTACACTTCCTTTTTTATATCTCTTATGACAATTAGGTCATAGTTGATTGTTTTGATGCCCATTCAACACCCATTGTATAGTATTTGGGATGCATTAGTGATATTTTTGTCCTACATTATTATCCCTCTGGTAATGTTTTTCTCGAGAGTTCCAAATAATCATTATTTCACTCTAATTCATCTCAATTTTGAGATTATTTTAAAATACGGAACTAGTTATGAAAATTGCCCAAGTTTATATAAACCTACCTTGCTTTTTTTAAAATTATATTGATTTGTAGATCTAGTGAATGACAAATTTTTTTGCCATTCTTTTGGAGGAAGATTGCTCTTCCTTTAAATTCAGTGCATAATTTTACTTACTAATAAGTCAAGCCCTCTCTTGACTGAATTATTGGATTTATTAATATTCCTCATATAAAACAAATTTTCATTTTCGCCTCAGGTCTAGTGAACTCCAATTGGACTGTAGGAGGAGTTCTAGAGAAGAAGTTGCAGCCATTACCATTTACCTTTGCTATCAGTGGAATGATGAATCACCCGAAAAACCAGTTTCGACTGGGTTGTGGCCTAATAATTGGCTAGTTGGTGTGTTAGCTGCTCATAGAGTAATCACATGTGAAATTGAAACTTGGTAGAAAGTGTTGTTGGTAAAATGATTTGGTGTCTGCACGATGCAAAATTATTTTATAAACTGTTTATGTTACTAAGAGTTATAGTCAATTCTGATCATAAAACCATTTTTGTAGAAAAATTGTTTTTATTAGTTCTTCACATATAATGCATGTCTAATTGTTTGCATTTTCATTTTTTACATGACAGAAGCATTTCATCCACAAAATAATAAATTACATGTTATTGTGCATAGTCAGTATTAGAACAACTATTGATGCAACAAATAATGCATTTATTTGAGACATATATGAGATCTGTAAACTAGGTTTGTCTAATACTGATTTTACTTTGTAATTTGTTTTAAATATGAGGTTGTTAATTCACATATCCCTGACTTTCAGATTCTGCAAAGTAAGAGTTATGTGATCAATATAAATTTAACTGAAATGTATAATTTTATTGTTGATAGAAACAACCTTGGACAGTATCCTATGTTGTAAAATTAAAAGAGATATATGTCCTTATATCAGTTATTACAACTTCCCATCAACCTACATACCAAACTCGTCACATGAAAGTTATGCACAATAAAACATTACCGGTCTTACAAAAACAAATCTTCAAGGAAATGTATGAGACACATCACTTGGGCATCTTCCCTTTGTCTTTCATTTTCTTCTCATCACTCTTGCCACCATGTAGCTTTTGGCGGCCTGCTGTGTTCTTTTTGCTACCTGGCTGCTGTTTATCTTTCACTCGATTGCTTAGTAATGGATGTATTTCTGCAGAGAGAATAAAAATGAGTTACTCTGTTCAGGAGTTTAAATGCAACCTAAAGCATAATATTAGTAGCAAGAGTCATTTAAGCAGAAGGTATGCTTTAGAATGCAATGAAGAGTTTAGAAATTTAACACTGTTCCTAATAGGTGCTGCAACAAAGTTATGTTATGCAACAATGTCAAAGCACAGTACAATACTGGGTGGCATTTTATGATAAAACCAGAGAATTTAATTAAATTATTTTAAATATTACTATATTAGACAAAAAATCTACAACAATGACATATGAGCTTGAAACTATACCATAAGGATGGTTTAATTTTTATCTATCATGACTGATAGGTAAAAATGAAATGATTAATATACTTAATACCTTAAAAGAAAATGCTTTGTCAAGTTGGAACTTGTTGAAATATCATGGTTACAGTAGATAATGAGGGTTCCCCCCCACAATATCTGACACTCTTATTTCTTTACTTTTTTCCATCCGCCAAATTTACTGTTCTTCTACTTAATTAAATCAGAAATTTTAAAAACACCAACAGCTACTAAAACAAAATTAACCTAAGTGTTTTAGAAATTTATGTAGCAGAGCACAAGGTGCTTTTGATCCACGAAAGTGTTATGCTTGAATAATATAGTAGTAAAAGGTATATAAACTAGCAGAAAATACCTGTCTTTATTTGGGAAAGATTTTCTTGACTTTTTTAAGTACCACTCTATAGTTTCTATCATACAAATAAATACTTTAATAATGAAGACTAGGCGCTAGTTCAGGAGTGCAAGAGTATATGGAACATCTCTCTCTTAAAAAAAAATCTCAAGTCTAAGCTGAAACTGCCACTTTTTCAATCACATAGAGGTTGGAAATCAAGCACAAAATACCAGGTACCGAAATAAAGAATTTTGCCCTCATTTCGCAAAATTTTTAAATGCTCCATTCTGAATTGCAAATTTAAATGAAGAAAAGATCAGTGCCTAAGAACCAATATCCTCTTACTTCTCATCAAATTGGAGTTCTATGTTGTAAGCTGAAGTAACCTGTTAATTCCCATTTATTCTTTTCATATGAAGGAAAGTCAATTATGATTTTCAACTGTCTCTTTAAGGGACTATTTCCTCCAATGCTTTAATCTGAGGGGAAAGTTCAAAAATTCATTTGGCTGCCACAGAGCCACCAACAATGCTGTTAAACAAAATTTTGCTATTTTTTACCAATGAAATAATAATTAATGCATAAGGAAAAGGGGTTCAGAAAAGATTTGTTATGAAGACCTCTTCACTTTATTTGATTACTCAAGCCTGATCCATGTAAAATAATAGAATTGTAAACTTACTTTTTATTTAACACATTTTCTTTAGTAGATATAATAAACGTAGGTTGCTCAAAAAAATAGTATGCTTGCAAAAAACTTTCTTACAAAACTACACAATAGAAGATATTGTGGTCTCTCCACATAAAGGAGCTTTGACTTTGACTAAGAATTTATCAGAAGGCCTCTACCAGAAGAAGATCAGATAGAAAATGAGTGAGCATACAGTTGGAGAGACCTCTAGTAGCTTTTGAATGTCAATTCCAAAAAAATGAAAAGTTCACTATCTTTTGTTATAGTTATTAGATGTTTCATTTAGAATTTCTGAAATTTTAAAGAGTGATAGATAGTACCTCTTACTCTTCAAATATTTTCACAGACTTGAGAACAAGAACTGAGTAAAAGTTTAAGATTAATTCATTACTCCTTACTTCAAGCAGCTAATAGCTTTGACAAGATTGCGTATCAACAAATCTACTATTTTAACTTCCCAGACAGACAGAGGAGGAGCACACTGGGTAACCAACTTACAAAAAACCAATAGTTTAAGATAGGACTTCAGACTATTCATATCCACTCCCATCAGAAACTCACACAGTTTAATTTTTTATACTAGCAGGAATTTCTTTTTCAAAATTCAGTCAGCAAATAAGCTGGTAAGAACATCTGCACAGTATCAAGTGAAAAATAGTTCCTTAAAATCTATCTTATCTCAAAAATCATGATATAAGTGGTGATATGGATAGTTCATATTATGGCGATTTTCATCTAATACTAGATAAAACATGTTAAAAATCATAAATTAATGATGTTCATGCGATAAATTTTATAAAAACAGTATTTAATTTTGTAGTTACTACACTAGTTAGTACCCTGTAGTTTAAAATGTAGCTAACATCTCAGACTTACCATCAAGAGGAGCACCCTGCAGCTCCATGTCAAAAGACCTGAACTTCTTTTTCTTTGGTCCATTTTCTTTATTCCGAGGAGGTGGAGGTCTTTTTCCAGCTGCATTAAGATTGCCTTCATCACCACCACCAGTAGTACCCCATCCTTCCTCAGGATCCTCTACCTCAGGAGCTATTGGTAAATACTCCAAGGTATCTTCCAGTTCAGGATTGCCTTCCTCATCAGAACTACAGAAAGCAGCCACCCTCTCTATGGTGGTCACATCCACCTGCATAGCAGCGTGATAAAAACAATAAAATAACAAAATAAGATGAATTATTTCAATATTAATATAATGTAAAAAGCTTTAGAATATCTCAAGGAAGAACCCCATTTTTTCACACTCAAACATTTTTTTATGCTTAAAGCAGAAGAAAACGATGTCAATCTAACCTTTCATAATATTGCTTAATTTCTACTAAGCAAGATATAAGAACCATTTGTGATGATCAAGAGTACATAAAATAGAGTTAGATTTGTAATACTCTAATTTAAGCATATAAATTCCCATGGAACTGCTGGAAAGAAGATGCATTCACTTTGTATCATGACTGAACATTCTTTTAAGAATTCTACCCTCTCAAGCTCTCAGCTCATAGAAGATGAAAAAAAAATGCTGAACTTTCTCAAGGTTTTGTGAATTTTGAAGTTGTAATGCAGTGACAACATAGCCACTTTATCTAATAGCGAATACTAAATAATATTAATATTCCAACAGAAATTACCTCCAGATCTTCCTCTTGTCTTTCAGTTTGTCCAGCTTCAACAGATTTATCTTCATCACTCAAATCAAACTCTGACTCCCTTTCCTCATACTCAACGTTCTCATCCAGCTCCTTAAAATCTGGTGCAAATGCAGACCAATTTTCAACCTGATTTTGAGCCCAAACTGAAACAACCCCACTTGATATAGAAGCTATGATGGGTCGAACAGGATGCCACTGTAAACCAAATTGGTCAATTAGTTCATTCCAAAGTGATAATTCAATTGGCTTCCATTACACTCGTCCTGCTTGCTGCTGATCTTTCATTCTATTAAAATTTTAATACAAATCTTCAGTTAAAGATGAATTATAAAAACCATAATTATAGTGAAGTTTGCATTCAAAGTTTCATTCTTCATCTAACATGATATCAAAAATGTTCATCTAAGAACTCTAGGAGTTACTTTCCCTGAAACAACCTAAACTAAGTTTTGATTTTAAAATTATATATATAGTGTTAAGTGAATATAAAGAATATAAGAGAGAGAGAGAATTTTCACAACTGCAAAGATCTAATTTTCTTAGCTGAAACAATTATGTACCAGACTTATTATGAAAACACAGTGTACAATACTAGATTTTGCAAGTCATTCTTCTGTGGAAATCCCTTTGAAGGATATGGCCAAGGTTTTGCTAGTAAAATATTTAAATTAACATCCATTTAATTATGTATTATAGAATTTGACACAATCAAATTATTAAAATACCAATGATAACTGGCCTGAAGTTAGAGACACATGAATAACTATGCTTCTTTTATTCCATTTCGTAATTAAATATAGGTAATGGATACAAAATTTATTTTTTGCAGATATGTTACAAGCATCTTCAAAAACTTTTAATGTATTCTATATCAAATAATACTTACAGCTACATCAAGCAGCAACTCTCCTTTTGTACCATGGAGGATTTTCACCAGGTTACCAATACTCTTTTCCCATATATATAAAGCATGCATTCGAGCTGATCCAGCACAGACATATTCCCCATCACCAGAAAAACAGCATTTTTTCCACATAGTCCTAATAAAATTATCAAGAATATAGGTAAGCTTTCCATGATATACTATTTTACTTACTAACTACTTCTGCTATAAACTTAATAACAAATTCTAAAAACATTTTAAAATGTAGATTTAATATCAATTCTTACTTGTTAACAAGATCCTGTAATTTCTGTATTGGTTCTGGTTCACCATCTGTTCCACAGGTTAATACTTCTTTGCTGTAGTAAACCCTGATAACCCTATCTGCAGTATTTATCAAGAAACAACTGCAAACAAGAAGTGTTTTATTAAGCTTAAATTTAATTTACAACTCATTATATTCTTTAAAAATAAAAAAAAATCATGGAGTGCCTTTCTTGATTTTCCTTGTGTTACAAAATTAGAGTGGCTGCTTCAAATTAGCCATTCCATGAACAAAACACCCCCAAGGATTATTACTGTGTTTAGACAGAGGAGGGGACAATGGCTTATGCCAAGCTTTTAGGAAATCTTAATTTTTTATTTAAAAGAAAGCTATAATACAGCTCTTTAATCCAACTATTACTTTACCCTTAACTCTAAAAAAGAGAATATGAATTGTTCTTATGCATTTATATCAAGTTTTTATACATAGCTATTCATGTTTCTTATGGTAAATATCATACATATTATAAGCCATTTAAATTAGTCCCTGTCAATCCTTCCAACACAGCTCCCCAACACTGGTAAAACTTGCAACATGAGCAATAACTCATTTATTTTATATTTAGAAAAATCAACCATATGTATGTACCTTACTCTGAAAGTAATTTAGAAGGTATGCAAAGAAAACCACTCCTGCCCCATGGAGCAGAGGTGGAAAACTTGTCTCCTGTTGTATATAGTTTGACTAACCTTTCAACTTTGTTCAACCAAGATAAACAAGATAAGGCATTTTTTGAATCATTGATTTTTATATCAGAAAGCCTTATTTTATATACCATCAAAGCTTTAGAAATGTATTGTCATTTGATTGAATTTAGGTGTGTTAAAATAATACTTGAAGTAATAAAAAGTGTTTCTAAGATAAGAATATCTTTCTTTACTAGAAAGTATTGAATAAGTGGTGCACAACAATCAATACGTTGAAGAAATTCAACAAGTAGGCCACCCTTGCCTAATTAATTCTGTAACAACATTTTGCAGAAAATAGTTTAATATATTAAATACTATTAAATAAAATACTGAAGTCCAACTTTTCTTATACTGTTACATTTTAAAAATGGCAAGAATTGAAAAATAATCGCATTCTTATTGATATGTATTTCAAATCTCCACAGCCATGGAAATCAAATATGTTACAGGAATGTTCTAAATATGATGCAGGTAATTAGGAACAATGAAAAATTACATTGGAAGAATGGAGTAATAAGAAAGTTATTACACCATGCTTCCTGTAATGTAGTTCCACAAATTCAAGGCTTCCATAATTAATTTTATTATAATAAAATTGTTTTATGATAAAGCCACTTACTCTCCTCTGCGAGCAAACTCAATACTCTTGACTGCAGTAGCACTGGTAGTACCCTGGGTAACCTTGAATGATGCTTTTACTTCCAAAGATGGATTTGATAGAACAAGGACTCTGCCTTTGGCATTGCCAGTATAAATGTATTGGCCTCTTCGGTCAAATGAAGCAACTATATTCAAATCCGACTGAAAAATTCACAGCAAAAATTTAACTATATCCAAAAAACATACATCCACATCACATTCTCATAATAATATAATGAATAATAGACTCATATTGGAAACAGATTTTAAAAAAGAAGCCATTAGATGTTTTACTTACTTTACTAATCCTACAGATTGTAGATAACTAAGACCAAACAACCGCTAGATATTATAAATACTACATTCATCTCAGACTTTCAACTTCAAATTATGAAATAAATTAATAACTAATTAAATTGGTATGATTTTTTTAACTACTGTTCAAAATTGGTAGATATTAATTTTTTAAATGTTATCAGCTCTAGCAAAATGCTTGCATTCATGAAAAAAATATTAAAGATCATTTGGGCATATGAAGAAGTTTAAATATAATCTAGAAATTTTATCAGGAGTAAACACTTACGTCATCATCGACTGGCACTGTTTGATGCATACCCTCAGTGCTAACCACAATTGCTGCATGCCTCATGGGACAAACCAGGAAAAGTGAACTATTTCTAGGGTGGAACTGAACCTGAAATGTACAAAACAAGACAAAAATGTATAAATAATTAAACATACATATATATAAAACCTTTCCTTTTTTATTGCAAATGGTTCGTCCAGTTTAGGAGGATAGGAAATTAAAAATGTACATAAACAGCACTTAGAGCAAATATTTTCAAAATCAACATGAATTTTCGAGCTTAAATTTTACGTTCCTCACTTATTTCTATCAGATAACTGAAAATATTCCACTTTCTATAACATTTTCAAAATATTTACCTTAAGGATTGGGGAAGGGAACTGGTACTTTCGTTCACAGTCACCTGATAAAACATCCCAGATGCATACATTATTATCCGTGGAAGCACTAAGTAATCTGTGACCGTTTCTTGACCAACTGCAAAATAAATACACTTATAGTTAATGGCATATACTCATGGTTTTTACAAGACATATTTCATGATTTGTCACTGAAAATGAATAAACTATGTGATTTTTATGTAATGATTTGCTAATCAAAAAGCTTCGCATACAAAAGAAAGGAACAAAAGACCAAAACAATATATAAGACAGCTACAAGGCAGTAATATTTCTAACATAATATTCACCTCAGAGAGCAAACAGGATGAACGTGAGCACTGATGATTTTTGCAATTCCTCTCGTCAGGAAATCCCAAATAACTATACGTCCGTCATTGCACCCTACAGCCAGAAGCGTACCACGTCTATTGAATGCACAGGTAACAGCTAGAGAAATGCAATCGAGTGTACCATCGAACTCCTAGAAAACAAAACGATTATTAACAAAAATACACTCAAAACATTAACGAACTTCATCAGATTTTTAATTAAACATACCTCCGGGTAGTTCTGTCCAAAAGACTCTGAACAGCAAAGAAAAGATCCCAATTAGAAAATATGAAGGCAAAACTGACAATACAAAAATTATGACACTCTAACTTACCCAAGAGCTCTAAATTCATGATTACTATAAAAGTGATTTATCTTTCACAAATTCAATGTTGCTCACATTACATAAAACAAAAATACCTCATTTATCAAAGCTTTCTCTAGGACGATACTTGGTTAAAACACAGAATAATTCACCGCAGTAATTTAAGAGGAGTTTCCCTAACATGAAAAAAATACCGACTTGTGCTCCGATAAGCGGTCTGCAACAAAAAATATAGAAAAACTTAAACCTAAACAAAATAGCTCGACTAATCGCCCTTTCTGTTTATTTATTCGTAGTGAGAAATCGAGTCTGGAAATCTCGACGATCTCGACCAAGCACCGGAAATCGACCATGAGCGAAGTCGATCCTGAATTCAAACAATGGAGGGAAATATTGGGATAGGGGTAACATATTAAGAAATCCTCAAATTTCGCAAAATTTTTAGAAGAGCTCAGGCAAATTTTGTAAAGTTATATTTAAGTAATAAATAAATTCCTATACTTTTATGAGAACCGAATTTTCTTTACTCTCATCTTGAAAATTTACATGCGACTAAGAAAGAAAGATGGACAGAACGAAAAGATGTACACGAATACACTATGAACTAAATATGCGCAGAAATATTTTTTCCGAAATTTTACATACGAAAAAAGAAATTACTCCAGTTGAAAATAGTGTATCTTATAATGAACATCCAACATGGAAATTTGAGCGACTAGAACTCGTAATTTCAAAATAGAATCCCTATGAAGGAAGAATGAGTTAGGTTAAAGGATATTTTCCAGATACTTGTTCTACCTCTGCTAGACAGGAATTTTTTCACTGGGCTTATAAGTTTGGTAATCGCTTTACTTCTTCTCTCGACAAAGCATGAAAATTGTTTAACTCTACACGAGGAGATGCAGCTGTTAGTCTATTCCTCATTTTCAAATTCAAAACAATTTTTGAAAAAAAAAAAAAGCTCTCTATTTACGGGGTGCCGATCATTTACACTTCTGTCCCTTGCCTAGGCTTTCTAACTCCTCTCATAAATTCACTATGGTATTGACCGAATAACAAACGCTTACGCAGGTGCCTTTACATAGTAAAAGGATGGGAATGTTTCGATTTGGTATTCTATCCTCATTTGTGAAGGCTTACACAGAAATAGAGCCACAGGAAACCCAAAAAAAAACATGCAACGTTCTGGTCCCACAGGTCCTTTCCTCCCTGCCCCCTCCGAAGTTCTTCCTCGTCTTCCTCCCTCCCTCATATCGTCCCTATTACTCTCGTCGCTACTAGATGGCAGAATAAATTATGACGACGATAATAAAACTTTTGGGATAAATTATATTAAAAATAAATATGAACGGAGGAAATAACATAAACTATATTTTACTCTGTTTGTACTCACTCTCAAAGTTAAATAATTCATAATTTCTTTTGAGTATATATATAACATTTTCTTAGCGGGAGGTGAACAGGAAAATGAGCTGTTCGAATGATAAAGCTTTTGACAACGATCTATCTAATAATCTTATTTGGACCTCTACTGTGACAGAAATTATGGATATCAATTATTCGCTCCCTTTGAGTAAACTTCTATCAGGTAAGTGAAAGAGTTAGTTGCTTTTAAGAGTTCGTTTCGTCTTCCAAGCGGCCTATAATGTGTCGAAGGTACTTTTTCTATTCATAGTTGGAAATTTTCCGCTTTAAAAAATATTCCGTGGATTTTTGGAGTCTACTTTCATACATTGACTTGTATTTGCTAATGGTAATTTCCCGTGGAGCATATGTCCCAAGCAAATTTATGAAAAGTAAAATATATTTTGTAAAACACTCTTACTTTAAATACCTCTAAGGAGTATAAATGTCAAGGAGAGCCCAACGCTGCGAACATCAGTACGGAAACGTTATCCAACCAGAAAAGAAATTTTAGCTGATTTTTTTTAAAATTATAGAAGTTAAAAAATGTAGCGGAAAAGTCACGGCAAAGATGGACGTGGTTGTATACTATTACGCAACTCTTTAGTTGTGAACGCCGGATATTTATCAGGAAGTCGCACCATTATCTCTTCGGCAAACCACGAACTATTGCTTTCGTAAAAATCCTATCGAAAATTTTCTCTCAGTTTAAAATTACTTAATTTATTTTAATTCATATACATTTAGAATTCGGGTTAAGAAGATACCTAAAATCTAAACATGATTATACTATATTCCGGTACCACTACCGTAAGAAACTTAATCATAGTTGAAAATTTTCAGAATAGCAAGGTTGAATTTTGCAACAAAATCGTCTCCGTTGAATTCGTTTATCAACATCTCCTTACGGTATTAAAAATAATACTGATCTATGCTTTTAAACGTAGGTATGTTCTTTTTAATGCCCTGTTCAAGTTCAATTGAGGTTCGAGTTACGGCACACAACTGTTAAACCGGGTTCTTACAGGGTCGGATGCACGAACAACCAATTTAGTCGTGTTCTCGACCTAGTGAGAACCAGCAGTAGAGATAGTGCTGGTCGTCCACGACCCATTCCGGAGTGAGTCGTGCACTCACATCCAATAGGGCAGCTATGAATGCTAGGGCGAAGCTTCGATTGATAAAATGCATTGCGTTCATCTTCCCGTGCGCGCATGTCGAGTTGCAGGTCGTACCTCTACTCGACGTGAGAACCTGACTTAACAGCCATGCGCCACAACTTAAACCTTGAACAGGGCATAAAAAAAGAACGGACCTACGTTTATGAGCATCGATCAGTATATTTTGAATACCGTGAGGAGATGTTGAGAAAAAAATTCAAAGGAGACAGTTTCATTTCAAAGTGTCCTATGGACCTGCATACCATTTGTGATAAAGTGTCACAAATTTCCAGTTTAACATCAATGAAGGATTAGCTCTTACTGCATTAGTGGGATCCAAGAGTTTTATTTAATGCTTTGACAGCTATGGTCATTTTGTACACATAGATTCCCACCAGGAATCACACATGGAAATGCTATCACCAAGGCAAGTGAGCTAACCACTTGGCCATCCAGAAGCCCCAGGTTGTCCATTATCCAGTACTGATCCTCAGATAATATTGAAATAAGACCTAAACCTTCTCATATATGTTATGGATTAGTGCATTGTAAAATAACAAAGCCCTATGAATGTTCTGTCTCCTAATTTGCATTTTTCATCAAAAATAGGTAGAATATTTTCAATATCCTTGTAATCCTATACATACATTGTTTTCATAGATTGCAAAAAAATCAACTTGCTATTACATAAGAGGATAAAACATGATATGTAAGTTAATATGTGCACATTAAGAATAATATCCGATGACAGATATTTGGAAGAACTTAATCATATTAAACACTCATAATTTATTCATTTCATCTTATCTCTTGTGGAAAAATTCACCGTCATTGTATGTCAATTAATAATTAATTAAATTAATATTTTTATTGGAATTGTAATATTTTGGGGTTAGGTAAGAGATGATTAAAATGGGCTTTTTCAACTGCTGATCATAACCTGTAAGATATTAAAGAATAAAATATGCAGTTATGCACAAGTCTCTTTGAGGTTAAATAATTTTGTTAATTATTTAAGCAATGATACTTGATCTTGATCTTATATTAGAAACTCTTGCACATTTCCTAAAGCTTTGAAATTGCAGTATTCTACTGAACACAGATTTTTACTTTTCCATTGCCTGGGAAATTAAAACCCAATAAATTCCAAAAATCTGTGTTCAGTTATGTATTTCCACCACATCTTGGCCAAATTGATAGATCTTGCAGTATTCTATTGTAATATGAAGTATTATTACTGTAACAATGGTTAGTAAGTAAAAGACCTCAGAGAGCAACCAAGCAATAAGTTTGTCCACTTATGGCATACATGAGGAGTTCTTAGGATTAGGAGTTCTTTCAAGAATAACTTGTATAAACTTTTTTTTGAGAAGCTATTATATCTCTTATCCTTTTTTTAGATGTAGAAATGTTTCTGAAAAATAAGCTCGATGATACAGAACTATCTGCTGACACTGAAGAAAAACGCAAGGAGCTTTTAAAAGACATTGAGACAATTCGCCAGTTAATCCCTCCTCCACCTGATGAATACATGGAGATGAATGGAAATACTGCCAATAAAGGTAACATTAATTTCTCAAAATAATATCTTTTAGAGTGCACAAAAATTCCATTTTTGGAACAATACAAGCTTGAAATCAAGGGTTGATACCATGTATTGGGTTTTAATTCCCCAGCTTGTAAAACTTTTCCCTAGCTGATGATAGCAATATTTTTCCCTACCAAGGAAAACTATTTTCCCCCTCTCTTGCTTCTAGCAGCTACTGGTTATTTTATTTATATTTGTAAGGTGTACATCAAGCGGTATTTCCATGAAACAAAAGTTTCATTACTTCAATTAAAACATAACAACAGAAAAGTTTTCAAAATTTATTGAAAAACAAAGTCATTCAGCATTTTAGGAAATACCATGAAGTACCAAAGGATTTTGAAAAATATTAGTAAATTGATTTTAAAAATTTTTAACCATACATCATCAAATTAGTTATATAGAAAAGTATAAATAATTTTTAAATTGGAATTTTCTTTATAATAAAATATTTGTAGAACAGGGGGCAAATTCCCTTAACTTGTATTCTTGCACGACCTTTCATTATCGTAACTGAGGAAACGTTATTTATTTTGATGTAGGTGCAGGTTTGCTAAATATTTCCCTTCTCAACAAGTAGCTTGATTCACACTCAGCTTAATAGTATATGGCCACCTATATAGCTATCTATCAATCTTGGTTAAGAATGGAAAGAGAACATCTGAATTAAAGGACTGAATATGTTGAATAGTTTTATGTGAAATCTCCTCCAGCTACATTCACTCTTGGAATGAACTCATTGCAGCCTTTATAGTTCCATTCTTCAAATTCTAACAGTGTTTATCTTGAGAAAAACACTAATTATAAGAATGTTGGGCCATAGATTTGTAAGAGAGACATGCCTAAAATATACCTACACAAAATTTCTCTTATAATTTTAATATATTAAATTATATTGTTACAATAACATTTATCCTATAAATTTTGAAAATGTAATAAAATTTAAAAACTGATTAATACTTCATTAACTACATCCATAATGCTTATAAAAAGTTTAACTTGTATGAAATTTAATTTTTCCTTGCAATTAAGGGAAGAAAGAGTCCTTACTTTGGGATGTTGAAATAAAACAGTAGTAGCAATGATGTTACAAGTGCTTCATTAGCTGAGCTCATTTCTTGTATAACTCCCTCTAGGAATGGAACCCTGGACTGCTTTCACCAAAGACTAACACGCTACCAACTTGGCTATCTGTAAGCGCATTAAAAAATGATTTAGTGGTTATGCAAAAGTTATTAACACAAATAAATCCAAGGATATGAGCCATTTTGAGTCTAAGTAACATTTAAGCACTTCATTGACTGCAAAGTTTAACCATTAATATCTCTAAAAATATTGGTGAAGAAATAGATATTCTGAATATTACTTCAACCAGTGGGTCAATTTTATATTAATTATTTACTAATAAATTATTCCTACTTATAAAATATTAGGAACTGCAATCTTTGATAAGTAAAAAATAAGAAATAAAATTCATATTACATATGTTCAAAGGGGAGAGGTAAAGATGATTAATAATTTAATTTGATCCATTTAGTTTGGGTTATTTAGTCTAAACAAGTTCAACCTTTTCTTACTTGAATAAAGCATGAAAATATCTGCTATAGGAAGGTGATTAGTTTCTTTGGAAAGATAAAATGTTTTATTATTAATATCAAGCATATAAAACCATTATTATGACTGTGTTACAGATTCTATCATGAGTGTTAACTTTCCTTTAGTAAATCTCATAACTTTACTTTTGCTGAAATTGGTTTTCATCCCAAAATCTCTTCATTTATTAATTAGTATACCAATTAGTTCTAGCGAACACTTTTCAGGATCATATGCTTTCCCATCTGAATATCTGACTTTAGTACTAATTTTCACTCCCCTAACTATTTCTTCCCAAGCTTCTTCCAATTTGGATCTCTAGGATACAGGAGAAGCAATTCCTTTCCTACATGAAAAGATTACTGTCCATAAAAGGACTTTGAATGTCATTCTTCCATGAAGTAGAAGTAAATTATTGCAATGCAATCAATGAAATTCATCCCTACATTCTGCATTTATTAACCTGAATATTCCCAATTAAAGAGGATATTCTTTTCCATTTAAAATTCTATGAAATGTTTCCAGATAACCAAGGAGATGATGCTACTAAGCAGCCACCTGAGTATGTAAATGGATTTTCTGATGAAGATGTAGATGCTCTGAGTGAAAGACTTAAGAATACTCAAATGACATCTAGTATTTGCAATGATTATGCAAATGAAGATGTTCTACAATCAGATGATTTGTTGGGATGGCCTCCAGTGATTTTAGAAGAGCCATCACCACTTGGACAGATAAATTCAATTTCTGCTCCTGCTTTAAAGTAAGCCTATCCATTATATTTTTATTCATAGAAAAAAATACATCATATCTAATAGACTTGAATGTAGAGCTAATGATTCATTTCCTAAAATTTGAGAGAAATTAAATAAAACAATTATATATCAACATAATATAGTGTGATAATACTTGAGAGGTGAGAAAATGTTTTGATATTGTTTTCAAACTAAAGAATATTGACTTAGGAATTTTAAGTATCTAATTTCTTTGAAATACTTAAGCAAGAAAATGGAAAACTAATTTAAGATACAGGCTTCATTGCTTATATATTCTGCACAAGGCCAGCCAAGAAAGGGGTTCCATAGATGCCTAGCATCCAGGCCCTGTTTGGAGATACCCTATTTTACAAGGATATTTTTTTAAATTTTGGATATAGTAAATGATACATCTATAAGAAAGGGCCCAGGTATATATATGCATCTGGCTCCTCTTTGGTAGATGGCTGGTTCCCCTGGTTCTGCAGCTATCAATTTGTAATGCCTATAACAAGGGGAAAATGTCATGTAACATTTTATCTATAAATACTCAGAGAACAAATGTAAATAATAAAGAGGAAGATAAATAAATCAAATCTCAAAGTATTGCAAATTGAAGATTTTCCAGTTGTGAAACGGAAATCATCTTGAGTAGTGAAAAAATGACTTCTTTTTGGGAGGATTGATATTGGATATAAACTCAGGAGGACTAGTTTGAACTTCCTGTTTTAGATGTTTTTAAATGATGGTGTTTACCCCTTTTGATTTTGCCTGAATACATCACAGGATCCTTTGAATAAATAATTTCTTACATATAACTCAAATACTACTGATATACATATTTTTAAAATAATTTTCTTAATTTCAACTGCAAAGAAAATAATAGCTGAGATTGTATCTTATTATTTTATTTCAGGGTAATGACTCTGAAATGTGGACCTCTACAGAGAAAAGAGCGCTTCATGTTCATGGATCAGTTTCGTCGTGTTTGGGTTGGTCTTCATGGACACCACCTGTACTTCTACAGTAGTGATAAAGATAACAAACCGCAAAACTCATTAGACATAAGTGATCACTCAGTCCGTCATGCTCCAGAGGCTATCAAAGACTCAAAGAAGAAGCCATTATGCTTTGAAATTGTGTGCCCACGAAACAAGGCACAGCAGGTAAGCATTCTTTACAAAAAGGCAGTGATCTAGAATCATTTAATTTTTGTTCAAGGAAATATAAATATTTATATGTCACATAAAAAAGACATCCAGAAAAATAAAATCCTAATTAGAAAGAGATCAGCAAATAAATGTCATGAAGATTGTAAAGGCATTTATCAAGGTTATAGATAGCCTCTATAGAAGCATGGAAGGATGTAATTTTTTATTGAAACTCGCAGTGTATTATAAAATTGGACACTGATAACCTTCAGTCCATAAGAGAAGATTTTTAAGTTTTGATATGGAGTATAAAAGATAAGAAATGAAGGAGAAGAAGCTGCTATAGCTGGGCCTCAAACTCGGATTTCCTAGTTACCACATTTTGAAGGAGGGATTTTCAGGCTTAATTAGATGATGAAACCCCCTGCAAGCTGGAGACTCAAACCTAGGTCTCCTACTTTCCAGGCAGATATCCTAACCACTGCACTACCAAGCCATATCATGTAACCAGTTCACAGGTTAGAATACCTACTCGAGAAGAGGGAGACCTGGGTTTGAGTCACATTCAAGTCACTATTTTTCACTTCTCATACAACCATGGGTCAGTCGCACACTTTCATGTGCAAAGTTTGAATTCATTTTCATTTGAGAGATACATCTTTGTGTCCCAGCCAAGACAGATTTTTTCTTCTTCATTTGTTTCTCTTTTTATTCTTTATATACTCTTTTAGTGCATTGGTGATAATAGTCACCATTATATTTTGAATATGGAAATATTATGCCCAATAAAATTCACAGCATAAATAATAACTGAAGGGACTGGGAAGAAACCTAGTTTTAAAACAGTGATTTGGAAGGGGCTCTTTGGAGGGCATTAGAGATACTCCTGATTATATTTGTCTGAAATTTGAAGATGTTGATTACATGCAAGGAAAAAACCAAAAAACTATTCAATACAAAATGGGAATAGAACTGCAAAGTTTATCCTTTTTGATGCATGGACTAAAAGAGGGTCTCCCTAGGGACAGACTTCTAATATTTATTTATGAAAGAGGAAAATAAAACCTTGAAACCAAAATTTTTAGTTACTGTCTACAATCAATATATATATATATATATATATATATATATATATATATATATATATATATATATATATCAATAATTAAATTATTTTCAATGATTGCTTTCTTAATAATTTCTCCTACTTTGCGTGAAATTTGTAAAAGATATTTTATAAATGCATTGAAAAGTATGAAAATAATATTGTTTCCTTGAGGAGATAAATTGATGTTGAACTCTTTACCATTTCTCCGAGATCCAATAGTTATCTGAACAAGCATGTTAATCTACACAAGGGTGTGCAATAATGTGACATAGGTTAATAATTACTTTGGACCATGTTAGAAGCTTTCAGGCTCAGCAGTACAATTTTTAATTTTTTCCAAATAGGATAACTTAGGCAAAAACATCAAACAAATTTATTGATTATCAACAGGTATGTTCTAAAATACCAGTCTACAGAAAGTACATACATACATGCAATGGCATTGAATCTAACCTTAACGTGGGCTTTTCAATTAATTTAGATGACATATTCATGAGCTTTGCAGTTATAAAAGGAAGCTATAACAGAATTTAAGAGGCATCCATAGGAAAGGAACACTCTTAAGGGAGTTGACTAAATATATTCATTTAGGTTCCTTGGTTGATATGGAATATCATCAAGTTAAGGCCAGCACTATTTCTAGTAGGAATTCCAAATATTTTCAATCTTAGCCCTTTAGCGTACACCAGGTTTTGGACTGACTTAAGGCAATTAGGAACACAAGTTCGAGTCCCCCAAAATACAATAATTCAGCACAAAGTGACAAAATGAACAATTTTTGCCCCTGTAAAAGACTGGCTCTTTTCATCTGATGGAAATAGAACTGCCATTAATAATTGAAAGATTGCTTTTATATTATTCTTATCTTATTATACTGCGTGTTATATTAATTTAGTTTTAATGCTATTTGGTAAAAAAGACAGAAAATTTTTCCTTAAGACATGAAATTTCTCAAATATTTCAATATTTTTTTTTCAAAATTAACAATTTTCAGATGAGTGATGATAAATTTATGATCAGTTCATCAAAATTGTTAAGAATAAGTACTTATCCATACTTTTGGCTGTTAAGACTAAAGTAGAATTCTTTGTTAGTTAATGCTCCTTGGTTAGGTTTAAGTCCACATAGAATGTCTCGCCATGGACTTTCTTTAACAAAATATACTAAATATTCTCCTCCTGCCACAAGAATAAATAGTAAATTAAGATCATAAGGGAATAAAAAAACATGGAATATAACAAATTTTATATTGTAGGAGTTGGAAATATAATCTTTTTGGAGATTTTTTGAAATTGCACTCAACCTATTTTAACTTTGTGCATTTTTTATAGTTTATAGCAAGAAGCCCAAAAGACATGGAACAATGGATTGCTGCAATAAAGAAAGCAAATAAATGTAACATTCGCAAAGAACAAAGAAACTCAACATATGATGATGCAGCTGATACCAAGACTCAAATATCAAGATCCCATAAAAGTGCCGAATTTACTAGATGTACTTCAGATGACAGTGAATATGCCATTTATCATGACATACAGGATGGAATGTTGCCAGAAAATTTATATGATGATGCAACTGGACCACGTCGCAGGTTACCAACCTATGAAGAGGAAACATATGATGATGTAGGAGCATGGAGAGAAAGATTGAATGAGGAGGAAATTGATACAGAAGATAAGGTGATAAATAAAGTGGATGTGGATGAGATGGTGGTGAAAAACGGAATAACTTTACCTGTCGGATGTGGTAGAATACGACAGTTAGTTCGTTTCATGGAAGAAGAAGGGGTGGTTATTAAAACTACTGATGAATGTGGAAGGAGGAGAGATGAAGGTGGCGGAAAACATGAAGAGGGAAAAGATCATTGAAATAACTAGTTACCAATGAATCTGCTTAATTATAACTTTTTGCTTAAGTTATGGTAAAAAGCAACTCTCTTACGTTAAAATTTAGCAATGTATAGAAACAACCTCTAACTATTACATATTATCTGTAATGAGAAATGAATTGATGCCAGTTGATGAAATTTTAAATTAACTTTTAAGTTTTAAACGATTAAATCACTGGGTAAAATTTTGATAACGATATTCTTCAATTATAATAATTTTAGGTGTAAAATATTAAACGATGTGATTTTTACTGTAATTTTATACATCGAACTAAAAAGAAAATAAACTAATATCCATTAATCTATCTATCATTTTCGGAAGGTTTTTTGATTACTCGACTCCCTCAGTTTCACCAGTGGCTACTTGAAAGTAATAAAATGATTAATTTTTTGGTTTCCTAAACTATCTAAAGGAATTATTAAACTAAATAACTATTATCTAAAGCAACTATTATCATTAACCACTGCGAAGGAAATAAAATACTACGCCAACTAATGCTACTATGGCTACTAATGTCTTGTTAATAGAAATTATAATTATAGTAATAACTATCGATAAGTTATTATATATAATTTTAAGTATGAATGATTCTTAGGGGTATAATTTCGTAATTTGAATACATTACACATGAACACCGAATCAATGACTAGCAATTTCTCATAAAAAGTACGCGGTAATTTTTCATAGAATTTGGCGGGATAGCAAGACCATGTTCCACATGCACGGAGGGAAAATTTTCCTATTCTAGTATTTTATGTAAATAGAAATAAATAATCGCAATCTATTTTATTATAAGACAATATAAAGGTAAAAGAACAAAGATACAGCTTATCATGACCTATAAATGCGTGTAGGATGTTAAGCGTTTTTCATTTGTTTGAAGGTTACCGGTTTGAAATTTCAGTTGGAAGTATTTGTCAACAGCACCAGCTAGCAAGATGCCTGTGGACGAAATTTTCTACTCCAGCAAGTACGAAGATGATATTTACGAGTATAGGTAAGTAAGAATATATTCATTGAAATCAATAATAGGTAGACTTGTGCTTGATACAAAGGAAAGTCTTCCAAGTTAGGTTGACACATCTGATTACGGTTAGAGGTATGAAAAAAGTTCATGACTATCCATTGGATTCATTTCAGGCATGTTATACTGCCGCCAGACATTGCTCGACATGTTCCAAAATCTCATCTAATGACCGAAACAGAATGGCGCAATCTCGGAGTTCAACAGAGTCCTGGTTGGGTCCATTATATGATGCACACCCCTGGTAATTTAATATTACGTTATGTTCATTAAGTAAATGGGTGAATGTTTTGCATCAGTTCTAATTGTCTTGCACGATCTTTTTCAGAACCTCACATCTTGCTTTTCCGACGACTGAGAACTGACGTTGTAAAACCTAAGACTCAAGATACTCAGCAGTTAATTCGTTGTTGATTTTAAATTTTAGAATAGTTCCTTTAACTTGTATTAACCCGAGAAGTTTATTTATGTGAGACCATCGCTCGTCTAACTTGTAAATATTTTCAATAAATGTTTTCGTGATTTAATCAATTTAATTCATTCGAACGAAAAGGCTGTTGTAGATCCGTCTTGGAATACTGAGCTGAACCTTGTTTCCACTTAAGTATAATGGTATCGTAGAATTCGAACCGAACGCACAGTTGTTGATAGGCGAATACGAATGAAACAGTGTGAAGGGCATTAATATTTTCATGTATAGACTCACCGTCCGAGACGTTATAATTGATGTCCAGCGTTAAATGTAACTTGTGATGAGGGGACGTTAATATTATTAAATTTCTAGTTAAAGAAAGAATTGTTTGGTGAATGCATTCCAGTTAGTATTTATTGTTAAAAAATTTAGTTTATCGATGATTAATTGATCAAGAGTAGTGTTACGTTCAGCATCATAGGAGATCTTGTGTCATATTAATTTAAATGTGAGGGCGATTTGCAATTATTAGAAGAAATTTAAAGATCTTTGTTAATTATGTTTCGAAGTGAAATTAAATATACGCTTCATGAGAAGTTTTGTGAAATTACTGCAATTGTTAAGGCTTTCTCTCCAACTAGTGGCTATTGTAAGACTGGAATTTATTTCAGCTAACATTTATCATTCTGAAAATGTTCTAAAAGAGGACAAATGGTATTAAGTGTTAACAGGTAATTTAGTAGTATTAATAACACTTGTGAGGAAGAGTGAACCTTACCGTCTATTCAATTAATTAAATCAAGTTTAATGTTCATTTGTAGTTGCATAATATTTTCTTTTATCAAAAAGTGCTGTCAGTCAACTATATAATATTATTGTTACACTTGGATGGATTCCTCGTTCAGTTCCTGGTGATATGCTTTTCTAAGTTAACATTTTTATAAATCCTCTGAGGAATTAATTTGACCCAGTAAATGATGCTTATGCATAGACTTAAATATTGTAGTTATAGCTTTAATGAAATATTTTAATTTTAAATGATAGTTCATGGAAATTACTGAGAAAATGTGACAGGAAAATTAGTAAAAGTATGATTTAAAATATAATAATAGAAACTGATTAATTTTTCATTGTGCAGTGCTTTTGCTTTCTTCCCTTTTCTGACAAAATATGTTATCCTACCAGATATGTAAAGAATTTCTGTAGGCTATAGCTGGACATGTTAGTAATAGGATTTGAAAACTCTTTAAATAATCGATTTTTATCTATGCATTGTGAGTTAAGATAATTGTGCTATGGTGAGATAAAGGAAATAGAAAGTACAATAGGAAATAAGAACTAACTTTTAGCTGTTATCTATGTTATAAATAAGTAGTTAGTTCTACAATTCTGTCCAGGCTGCAATGATTTGTTTTATCTAAACGAGAACATTTGTTTTAAGCCTTAAAAAAGATTTCTGGTGATGCAAGTGAAAAAAACTAAAACAGCTGAACTCATCAATAATTTTTCTAATGAAAAAAGGATTTAAACAAATATAATTTTATATATTTCAACAAAATAGTACAATTTATCATATATAAGTTTCAGGGAGAGTAAAATTTTCTTTTGAGAAATAATAAAATGCTTAGAAGTAATACAAAATGTTATTGGAAGTTAATTTAATTCTGTGAGTATTGTCTTCCTCCCCATACCACATCACGCAGATAAGGTAAATGAGGAGATGTGAGTAAAGATCCGGTCAGGCTCCAGAGTCCAAGGCAAGATGAAAGTCGATAACAAACTTCAATATTAGGTACAGCTGAAAGTAGGTTTGCCATTCTTTCATTCATCTCTTGAGACACATTGGAGCCCTCTAAAAGATACCTGTTGATAAAATGAAGGTAAAAACATACTAATTGAAAAATCCTTTGCTACAACTCATCTGTACTTGAAGTAAATATTGAGCACCTTAAAATTGATCTTTGATTCTAGGGTTGGAGTATGTTATGATTTAATTTGGCAATGGAGAGACATTCAAAATGGAATCAATAAATGAGTAATAATTATAATTCTGAAATAATAATTAAAAATTAACCCAATTGAGAGGGCTTTACCCAATAACAGTTCAAAAGGAAGAATTAACTCAAAGAATCTTTGACATTATAAGGTTTTAGAATGTAGGATAAGTTACAAAAAATTCTTTGTTTTTGAAATTGAAAAAGATCTTTCTTAAAGGCCATTTTGGATATTTATGCAATAGAAAGAACTTGAGAGACATGTTACTCAAACGAAGCAAGTTTTCCAATTTTAAGTTAGTTTTGCTTTTAATATAATACATTTAAAAAACTTGTGAAATTGGTGGTAACATGTGTAAGAGGTGGTCAATTTCTAAAAAAGAGGCATAAATAATTCTGAAAGTTTCAATAATGATATTAAAGATTTATGGACACCACACTTATAAGAGCTTTATTTTCAATCCCATTATATTATTATCCAAATGTAAATCATTCAAATGTAGTAATTCAATGAAAATTTGGTACCTATGATATATAATACATTGAAAGTAAGAAAATCTTGTTCTGAAATAAATGAAATGAAATTTAATTTAGAACTTAAACATTCAAAACAGTTTGAGTATTTTAGAACATCCTAAATCATCACAAATATTTTACAAAATATTCATCATTTGAAGACTGGCATTATTTGGAAAACTAGATCACATTAACAGCCTTGGTTATAGAGTGGATGAGAAAATGAAATTTACCTGCGAGCTATGTCTTCCATTATTGTAGAATTAAGAGTTTTACAGCGTAAGAAATCAGCAAGATATGAACTGTCACCATTTTGAACATAGCGAGTAAAAATAGCAGCTGCCCAATTTCCAACAACTTCATATGCTCGAACTAAGATCCATGCTTGAGGAAAACTTGGAAAGGAAAAAAATATTAGTGAGCATTTGGCATGCAAAATACAAGGGGTATTCAAATGAAAAGGTACAAAACAAAACTGGGTGTAATTGAATCCTTATTCTAAAGTAATCACCAGAGGCCATAGCAAAACTATCTCACTGTATACAAAACAGGAAAATTCCCTACTCTCAGAATTCCTGTAGCTGTTACAAGAGCTAGTTGTTCACTGTGTCCTGCAGTTCATCGTCCAAGTTCAAGTGCTTCACTTTGAGATATTTTTTAGCAGAATAAACAGAGGGAGAATTGCAGGGTGACATGTCTGAGCTGTAGGATGGATGATCAAGCTACTTGGACTTGGCCAGTACACTTTGTGTGACCCAATAGACATGTGAATGAAGAAGTGGGAGGACATGTGGAACCAGAATCACTCCCTCCATGAGCAGCCCAGGCCATAAGCTTTTGATGGACTTGTGTAGGAGACACAGTCTCCCCTGTATATGGCCACCATCCAGCAATAAATATTGGCTGGCTTAACACCACAGTCAGAAATCTGATGACACCTTGCTGCTCCTCAATTGTCGAATTTTGCAATATGAATGCCACAATGTCTTCATATGCACTGTTGCATCAACTAGTCGAAACACACGATCAATTGGTGAAGGACTGGCTCTTCTCACAGCCAGAGGAATTCTAAGAGCAGGGAATCTTTCAGCTTGTTATGGAGAGGGATAGTTGTGCTCAGGCCTCTGATGATTACTTTTGAATAAAGACTTCAATTATACCCATTGTATTGTTTGTACCTTTTCATTTGAACACCTCTTATACTATTGGAATATTAGTATTTTGCATGCACAATATGTATTATATAATATTAAAATACAAGGGGTATCAAAAAGGTTACTCCCTGCTCTATTTTAAACTTTAAATATCCTTTATTCATTATCAACATTCATTACTTTAATATCTGACATCCATCATTGTTTTTCTAGGTATTTTGGAACAGCTTTTTTATTCAAATCGCATTCCATTATCTATCAAGTACTTTGCCCAGAAATCTATTTCCTAATTCCTTTTCTCATTAGTTGAAAATCAGTGGCTTTCATGATAAGAGGAAGTGATTATCTAAGAAACAGCTCATCTCCTTCACCTACAGCAAACTAAAGAGGGTCCATGCTTGGTTATTAACAATCTTTCCATGGTACCCACTTTGCATAAACTTTTACATGAAGCAGCTAATTTTTGGTGGTGCTATAGAGAGAGAATTGTCTAGTCTCAAGAGGAAGATTATTAAGGGTATTGTCTAAGCTGAAGTACAGACCAGTGGCAATGGTTTCACAAACAGAGACAATCTCATCTGCTTAAGAAGTTGTTAATGGTTTGTCGCTATATTCATCACAATGAAAATATTTGTTCTTTTTCCATGTAATGTTCACAAACAATAAACCACTTTGATAGATATAGCATCTTCACCGTATACTGAATATCTCTCTTTAAATTTCCAATCCTTTTTGTACTTCTTGTCAATAAAACTAAAATCTACATATTCAAAATGCTCATACATACCTGAGAACAGTTTTGACAATCAATGCTACTTGGAGAGATTCAAGAAGGAGTAAACATGGAGCAATTTCGGTGTTAGGTACATCCACAATAGATATCTGAAGAGCAGTCAACTCAGCTTGGTGGGCACATTTGGAAGCAGCATTGGGCTGATTGGCCTTCAGGTTTTTCCACAAATAAGAAAAGGAGGAAACAACTGTTAAAATCCAGCCTGATAAAAAGCCTACAATCTTCTATTAAGCTGGCAAGTATTCTGCATCACTTTACCACAACGGGTCAAGCTCCCGCTGCTTTGGCTGGTTGGTTTCATTTTTAATGATTCATGTGCATTACCAATGGTAGTAACATTGCAATGAAAGCGTTTATTTTGTTATTGCTTAATTTCTAATCTTCAATTGGTTATTATCTTATATCTCATAAGACACTAATGAAGATTTACATTTTTTACAAGAAAACTTGCCTATTTGATAATCATTGTCTTTCAGCTGTAGTACACATATCTTTGAAATAACAGTAATTCATGTAGTAAAATAATTGCTCCAAATGGGCAAATATTAAATAACTATAAAATCTGAGGTACAACAGTCCATGAGGGCTTAGCCTAATTAAAAAAGTTTAGTATAAATAATACAGCTTGCTGCTGTAAAGTAAAGAAAACATGTCTATATAAATACCACCAAAAATCTGTGTAAACATTTTTAACTCTTATATCTTTAGATTTCTGCTCAGATAAAATTCCATCAGAAAATGAAGCAATTCAAGGAAGATGGAGTAAATATATAATAGTAAACAATTACTATAGGACTATAGACAACAATGTTAAACAACTTTAACAAGTAATGACCACAGAATTATAAATTGTGCAAAGAAGAATAGACTCAGCATAGAGCAAACTGAGGTAATACAGTGGAGGCATTATTCATATTCATAATCTTTCAGGTAATGAAGATAAATGAATTAATGAGAACGTAACTTTTCCCATAAAATAATAATATATTCTTATTTTAACAGAATTAAATTCGTTAAGTATTACTTCAAAATCATCAGAGAATTTTCAGGTTCACTTAATTTCAATTTTAGAGTATCACCATAAGAATCATACAAATTACTACTACAACTACTATTAACAGGTCAAATCAAAGTTTCACTTATTACATTACCACTCGTACTTCACCAATTAAAATCTATTGACAAATGATTTTTCTATTACCTGCAAATAGTACTCAGCAGCATGTGAGAAACTCTGAATGGCAAGCCTCAAATCAGCTTTAAGCTTACTGGAGCACACAAACATGGGTAGTTTTTCTTCCAGGCACCTTTCAGCCATGGCATTCATCTTATAAGAGGAATCAGAGGAAGCTGTGTAACGAGGAAGACCTGCAATAATGGCATTAGCCTCTGATAGCCATAACTCTGCAGCTTCTGAATGAAGTCGGAAATGCAGAACAACTAGCCTCAACAGTTCTTTGTCACCCGGACAATGTCGTCTGAGGAAATCAAGAAGTGCAACTCTAAGACCTGGAACCTAAATAAAAAAAAATAATCATCAGAATATACCACAAATAAATTTTTTTAAATGATTATTCAAATTCTTAGGGTCACACAAATTCTTTGGTTCAGAAAAATCAAATTCCTAATAATTAACTTTGTCGAATAATAAATAATAGAATAATAGATTTGAATGAAAATATTTTTTTTTGAACTGAAAGAACATTAGAAACAAAATGCATCATTTAAGCAAAAAGCTCCCAGATCTCTTAAAGTAGAACTGACTTTCATCATAGTAAATGGTTTGATTTTAAACTATGTTGGTAATATGAAATTCATAATCAATTAACAGGACTTGTACTAACTTTATCCATTCCTTTGCTAAGAACATATTCAAACTGCTCATGTTCCCTCAAAATCTGAAGAATGTAGTTCATTTCAGTATATCTGCGTATTCCAGTCAGAAGCCTTACCTAAAAAGAAGGCAAAGAGTAATCAGAAAATTGTGTAAATACATAATTAGAAGTAACTAAGAAAAATATACAAGTAATAAGAGAGCCTATAACAAAAATATAGTAACTAAGAAATTTTTGTTTCAAACGAAGTCTTTAAAAGTTTTTTTAAAACACAGAGGTATAAAACGAAATATCTTCCTCAAGTCAAAGGAAGACCTGCAAAGCAGCATATACACTAAACTATATCCATCTCAAAAGTTATTTTTATAACAAAGAACTACAAATCATATATTACATCATGAATCAGAAAATGTCTCCTTTAATATAATACACAAAACCTCAATCATTCTGAGAATTCAGGAAATAAATATATCAGACCATTAAGGACCATTCCTCTTCAAGTAACAAAGAAGAAGCAAGAATTCGAGCATGATGTAAAATGCGTGATATTCCCTCCATATTGCAAGCTCTAGTATGGCAGTCATGAGAACGGATGAGAATTTCAACCACTGCAAAATAAAAAATTCAGGTTCATATGAATGTGATATATCATTTGATAATACATATGTTCTGCTTAAAAGTAACAGATATCTGTAACCCACCTTTTCTTCTATGTGGGGGATCAGCAGACAAAAGATCATTTGCTACCATGAGAAGTGAATCTCCAAGCAATGAACAAGTGGTGTCATCTTCACAGAGATCAAGAATGGCAGGAAAGTGATCATCTAAAGATAATCCCCACATCAGGACCTTCCCACTGGAACATCCAGCTCCTCTATTGCCTATTGCATACACATAATTTCTTTACAAAAATGATCTACATTTGATCCAATTGTGTACCTACTATAATTACACAAAATTTCTTTCAATTTAATATTTACATTTAAAATAGAACCAACAAATGCAAGAATATTTTAGGACAGGAGTGGCCAACCTTATGTGATTCATACATCAATTATTTCATTTTTGTTCTAGATGTGTCACAAAAATAATGAAAAATGTACCTTCCAAAATTCAAGTGTGTTATACCATGTGTTTTTGTATGTGTACAAATTGTGTATGTATATTGGGTATTAAGGATGAGCATGACCAACTCCTTGTTTTTGTTCTCGACAAGCCCATCCTGCAAAGATAGGGAAGATGGTAAAACAGAGAATTAACATGACCAACTTTCTTTTCTTTGCCTGAGAGATCCCTAGGCTAGCAACTGTCAGATTCCCCTTACTGATCCTTCCATTTACCTCTTCCCATAACTTCTCTGTATTTTGGCTCACTCTCAATGCTCTCTAATAATAATTATAATGATATTTTATTACATCCCAGGACATGTACAAGTCAATAGTCAAAAATAGGGCATAGTCAAAAAATACCAAGAAGGATCAGGTGGTACAATTTTTAAATATTTACATATTAAAATACAAAAGGTCTAGTCATTTACAACAGGAATACAGTAGTAAAGAAGTCCTAAGTATTTACATATTCATTTACAGAATAAAGGCAGTTTTCCATTAAATAGATTCTACTATATCTGTAAGATATCTTTTTAAACTTTCTCAGGGATCAATGCACCATATATAATCATATCAATGCACAACTTTTGGCAAGTGTAGTAGTAGGCTGGCAATCCTTAATTGGGGTCTACTGAACTATGATAATTGAATACAAGCTCTTCACTGAGAAGAAATTATAAAGCATGAGAGAATAATTTAGACAGCAGGCAGGTTTAATAACAATTTCATAAACTTATGGTTTTCAGAGTTTCTTTCAGCAAGGGCTACAAACATCATCAAAGAATTTTATATTCAAAAAGGATCATATTTGTTTTAAAAAATTAACCAGAAAGATACACAGAAAATACAATAATTCTTCATAAGCACATTTACTTACCTGGCTCTTCAAATTCCTTGATTGCCGCTACTATTTCATGTCGTAGGAATTCAGCTTTCCCAACTTGATCAAGCTGAGCTGCTAAAAGAATATCAGATGCAAGTGAAAGCTTTCTTTGAGCTTCATCTTCTTGAGAGGAAGAATTTTCCACACTATATTTAACCCAATCTCCATCCTCAACATCCCAAAGATGATGACGTAAGCTTTCAACAGGATTTGCAAGGTTTAGAATGTCCTGAAAGATGCATATGATAAATGATTGGTTTTAATCAGTAGTAGTAATTTTGGTATTTGTTTAGTATTCTTTCCAATAATTTAATATTCTAATTGCTACTTACAAGGAATGGCATGTTCAGATAAAAGGCTAGCCTAAAACATGTTACTATCCTGACTCCCAGGGATCGCCCTCTCTGAATTTGATTCACTAGACGTTCAAGCATTGCCAAAACCTTACAGCACTGCTCAGTTTGCTCCTTATTCATTGTGGAACACTCTCCAGGTAAAGTTGTCATTTTCATCAAGTGACTTTTAATGGAAACTATACAGAAAAGGAACAAATATTTTAAAATTCCAAAGAGAATTTTACAATCAAATACACCTCATATAACCAGCAAAATTTTCTTTCCATCAACAGAAGTATGGCATGTTATTTAAAGATAATTCTTCTTATAATACTCTGCAATATTTGAAACAAGGTTCTGTACGTAATGAAGGAATAAATAAATGTGCACAACAATAAACAGCACAGAGAAGGTATTATACAAGATTTAAAAGTTAAAATTAAGATAAAAACCCACACTCCAAAAACTATCAAAAACTTACAGATTATTTTTTTTAATTAAGAAACAAGAGATTTAATATGTTATAATTTTACCTAAATCAGTATTATAATTATTTTATTTTAATGCAGATGAATTAAGGGGTAAACCCTCAATTTGATTACCAAAAATGTCCATCCATTCACAAAGAAAAATTGTGGCACTAAAACAGTTTGCTTTGAAGAATTTGCCATTGTTTTATTAAAGTGGGAAAGCTTATAGATGAGCTAGGAAATAAAGCATAAAATATCTAATGAATGCAGGAAGTTTCTGATGGTCCTGAGCAAAATGAGATGAAGATCTCATTTTGCCATTGTAAAGAATTTGCCATTCAAAAAAAAAAAAAAACTTTTGAGACATTTCCATTGACCAACTGGAAAGGAGTCATTGTCTCCATGACCTGATATGGATATTTAAGCACAATGAATTTATCTTGGAAATGATAGTTACAATTTTTGTAAATTATTCCCTGTCATTTATAAGATTGTGCATTAATGGACTCAAATAGAAGAACTGTGCATAGTTCAAATTTATCAAATTACCTACTTATTAATTTACATAAGAAACAAATAGATGAAAAATGATTTACAGGATATGAAGTTATCAAATATCTTACACTAACTAAAGGAAGGCTGTAAAAATTCATGCAACCTTCCCCTTATCAAAATTGGAGTAAATCAATTAAACTTTAACATTAGAAGAACTCTTAAGATTTATGATAAATTCATCTCCTGCAAAGACTAAAGAACATCTTATTTTTATTTCATGTTGTTAAATTATGCATCACTCTCTCAAATGTTAATGGCATAGTTTACAAATTTGATAACAGGATGACGGTTAAATTCCATCGATAAAATTTTTCCTCATTCATTCAGTCATTCCTCCTAAATTAATTTTTCTGCTGAATGAAATCACCTGGAGAAAGTGACTGGAGGGATCCAGGACGGCAAAGTCTTGATGGCTGAAAGGGCATTAAAGAGCTGGCACCTTCTTCTGCTGCCAGAACAATCTGTTCAGCATCTTCTGGATACATATCTCCTTCAGCAAGAGCCATGCATGTTAGGAGCAGACTGACATCCTGAAATATGTTAGCTTGAATTTTAAATTTCTCCACAAAATGCAGACTTCAGTAAAACATGATCAGCACGTTATGAAAATCCATTCAAAAAATCCAATAAGGAATGGAAAGTAATCAGAATTTGCCTCCAAGTAGAAGGAATGAATTTCAACTCCTCCTGAATGAATGACTTGTATATATTACCAATGTGGGGGTGTTGGGAATTATCAATTCAATATACCTGTGTGCATATGTAAATTCAGCAAACATTGTTACAAATATAGTGTTAAAATAGAAATTACGAATAAATAAGTTAGTCCACAGCATGAGCTGACTCTTTAAGTTACCTCAATGGTAAAACATGAAGTGACACTAAAGATCCAAAATTTAGTTGTGATAGAGCAGTCACATGTTAGTTACTATACTACAGAACAGTCATTCCTTAGACTAGCATCTTTATTTATTGTTTTCCTGTCAATCTTCTGGGCCAAGGATACCTTTCTATGGTATGCTACATAATTAGGAAATGCTACATAATTAGGCCTGCTCAGACAATATTTCAATCAATAACTGTATTTAAAATGTAAATTTAAACTTTACAATTTTCGTTATTTCAATTATTCAAAACTGTGATTAATAAGTAAGAAAGATTTAACTGAAAGTAGTAAAGATTGGTTAAAGATAATGATCACAGCCATTACAGACAATATTCTGGTTCCATATATGACATTAACCCCAATGAGGATAATTAACTAATATTGCCTTTATCTTTCAATGAATCCCAGATTGAGTTTATTTCCTTAAATTTACATTTCTGAAAAGGAATTACACTGATACACAGTTAAAATAATCTCTAACTGACAAATTAGAATAATAGAGCATCAGGTATTTTTTTAAATCATCAGGTTTTAACACAAATTTCAGTTAGGAATAAATTACATGTGTGTACATTGGTAGGCTGCTAAATAATAAATTATAATGAAAAACTCCAGAGTTAACCTTCATAGAAGAGAATTAATTATTAATCTACTGTTAAAAATCTAACTGATTTTCTATGTGAAGTTAATCTACAAGCATTAGCTTGACAGAATTCAATAACTAAAGAACAAACCTAAGATAGCCTTGAGCTATATCTGACCTTTATATAAAATTTGGGAGGTCAACCTACATTGAGGACAATTATTTTAATGCTGAGCATCTAAAAATGAGTTCTCAAGTGTGACATCACTTTTAAAAGAGTCCTTTCTAATCAATCCAACTAACATATCTTACAAAAGGAAATGAAGTAGCTACTGACAAACTATAGTATGTCATCTGCAAGCAATGTTCATTAAAATTTTTCAGACTTAGATACATACCCGATCAGCATGTGAGAAAAGGGTCTCCAAACGAATTGCAGTAGCTAGATCACCAGCTTCCAGATGCACCCCAATAAGAGAGCCAAGGGCTGTTGGAGTTTCAGAAATTACAGCAACTTGCTCTCTCATTACAGCCCTTCTATGTATTTTCTGAGTAGACAGTCTTAAAGGCAAAAGACCCTCGGAAACTTCTAATGAAGTCTGCATAATCACAAAGAAAATTAAAAAGAAACTTAAAACTTAATTTACAAGGAAGCATTGGCAATTGATTATAATTGATATGATAACATTACCATAAAATATATAAAACAACCTTAAACTCAATTAAAACAAATTCTTATTGACATTGCATACTTACACTTACTTTTAGAGCAAATTCTGTTATTAAAGATTTGGGAAAATAAGAAATTGATAAATGATTGAATAATTATAATAGATTGTTGCTTACTTTTTCATCCATTTCTAGCTCCAGTCTACACTTCCACATGTTGAGTTCAATCTCATCAGCCTCCAAGTCTTCACCTCTATCACCAATCGAAAAACTTGCTTTTGCTTTGTTTGCCTTTCCTAGCCAATGAAGAGCCATCTTGAGCATTTTATACCTTAAAAATAAAAAGACAATTTATTTAAGAATTAAGTAACAACAGAGGAGGAATTTATGAGATTGTGATAAAAATGCCATACAATATTGCATTTATTTATTATCTTAAGATAAAATAAATCATATCATGACATATTTTAGAAAAATGATTTACTAGATCAACTTGTGATAAATTACAAGATGGAAGGTAAAAATCTCCTGAATATCATATCTCTCTATAAAAGTCTAATAATTGTTTTTCAGAAAAATACTCTATAAAATTTACCTTTCTTCAATAGATGACATTTTATTGGCTATTTCATTAAAGAAACGTGCAGCAACCTCTGGAGAAATGCCATGTGTAACAAAAGATGTGTTGCAAGCTTCTATAGGTGAAGGACCAAACCTTACATTCAATCCTATTTGTAACTGATCATTGCATTTAGAATCAGAAGAGTACCTCTCAAAATTTTTTTTCCACTGAAAAGTTGAAAAAAAGAACATATATTGAGCCTATAATGGGCAAAATGACAAGGAAAGAATGATGAAATAATCCAAAAAGTAACAAAATTCAAAGAAATTGAGAGAAAATAAATATCTCCATTATAATAAACAACAAAGGTACTTATTTATATTAAAACTGAATTATATACAAACTGATGAAGGAACTTGTGACTACGTAAGTAAAAGAAAGCCTCTGAATTAGACCAAATATTTCAATTAAAAAGAACATATTAGTTAACCATTACCACCTATATTTTTTGGGCCTTAAATTTAATTTTGATTCACATACAGGTATATCATGTGCTGTCATTTGTTGACAAATTAAGTTCTAATTTAAGTGGAACTTGATGAATGGCAAGAGAGGAAAAAACTCCTCTTGGAGGGGGATAAAGATAGATAACGAAATTTTAATTATTCCAAGATATATAAGAAATATATTAAATGAAAGAAAAACACAACCTAATGAATTACACTCATTTATGCAATTTCCAAATCAAGTATGCGGTTTTGCCAAACACAGGAAGAATCTTTATAACACAGTATATCATAGTATTAATTTTTACAAAAAATTTGTTTTGGAAATATCTCCATCAAAAACATAAATAAAGGGAGGGGTTAAATGCTCAATATTTCACAAAGAAATATGTAGCAAAAGACATCACAACAAGTAGGTTGGATTTCAAGAATAGCATTGATAATTAAGTTTCACGTTACCTGATCAATGAGGACAGGGTCTTTAGGTAATTTAGCAATGTCAGCAAACTGAAGACCAATATCATAATTCTCCATCTCTATTAAATAATCCAAACAGTCTTTCATATTAAGCAGCCATCTTTTTGATGGATAATTAGGAACTAATGGAGGCAAACTGAGGAAATCTAGTTCAAAACCAAGGTCTTTAGGCCCTGCCTTACAAAGACACTCTTGAAGTCCATAAAGCATATCAAAATCAGGAGTAATTTCTGAAAAGTCAATTTTTCGATTAATTTTTATTGCATCATATTCAGGATATAGTTCAGATTCAGGTTTTTACATTAGAGAAAGCACCAACGGCACAACTGTGTCAAGTATCAAGTAACTTGATTTGAAAGAGATTTTTAAAATTTTACTTTTACTAATCATTATAGAATATAATAACATATTTTGGCCAATATAAAATAAGTTATATTTACCTGCATTAATTTGAAAAAGATCTGCCTGACGATATATACCCAACAGATTAAGTCTTTGTTGAGGAGAGGTTACCTGGATAGCCAAGGTATTAAGGAACATTGAATGTGCCATATGCAACATTGTATTAAGATCCCACACAGCATCCATGAAAAACTTCACAGATTCAATATTCCCTTTAGCTTCCTGAGAATTAAAACATCATGACAGATAAGAACATCTAAAAGGATGAGAATATTTTTGAATTCCTACATTAATTTACAAATAGATGTAACTATAAACAAAGAAATAAAACTTCTACTGAAAGATAGACAATTATGACATATAGTGATTAGTAGTGACCTAAAATTATAGATATTGATATTAAAATTATAGAATTAACTTGACCTAAAATTATAGATAAAATAAAAATATAGATTATCTTGACTTGACCTTAAATTAACATGACAACCTACATGGAATCTGAAGTACAGAAAAATCTTAACACTGAACACAATGACTGATGCACCCTTTCAAAAACATCACCCTATCTTTTTCCTCAATTGAATTATTCAAAACTAGAAATTTTTATTATAAAAAAGAATTAAGTACAATAAAATTTGATTTCTTCTCAAGAATATATATTTATGAATTTTCTAATATGATAATATAATTATTATATTAACTGGGAGTGATTTGTGTGTCTCCTGATTTTGGAAAGAGATTAGTTGAGGGTGATAGAAAACAAAAATAAAGAGATGCCACATTTTTATAAAGGTTTCTCTCCATCTATTTATACATCTCATGGCTAGCAGAGAGCTGTCATCTTTGGTGGAATTACACAAAGTGCTCATGACTACTATTGATGATTATCAAGTCATACAAATATGGATTGACTTGCCCACGCCATGAATCAGCTAGGTATAGAAATATTAATGAATTTGAGAAAAATGGATAAAACAATGAAGGTAAGCAGTTCATTTACAAAAGATGATAGATTTTAGGTAAAAAAGTCATAAGTACACTAAAATCTCAAGCATTTTTGAATTTCCACTGAACTGATTGTTTCATAATCACACAACATTAAGCTTACAAAACTGAGCTAAGTTGGTACTTCAGGGCATTGAAAACTAAAATGAAACTACTCCATATCATTTAATTATGATAATAAGTTGTCTTAAGTTTCTCTAAACATGGAATAAAAGTTATCATAGATCAAGTATATAATATACAGATAGTATAAGTATTTGATCAGATAGAATTACAAAAATAAATATACCATATTTTCTGCCGTACACGACCACCTACAACTTTCCCATTTAAAATATAGATTGTGTGATATTTACCATATAAGACTCTTCCAATGTACACCAAATAAAAATTAAAAAAACATCAGATTTGTTTTCAATACAGTAATTTTAATTCAAATACTTTCATATGGTAGCCACAAAAGGTGGGGATGCAGCCACAGCCATTTTTGAGCTATGTCCTCACCATAAGTGGCAACCATAGATACTCCAGTGCAGCTTGAAAGTTTCAGCACATGCCCTACAAGACAAACTCTGAAGATGTTCCTGGGTTATAAGTCATCTTATACGCTGGAAAATATGGTATATTTAATTGTGATTTGTCTAATGACTTGAACTAATAAAATGATAGATAGTAAAAAACCTTGCCATGCAAGCAGCCTTACACTTTTTTGTACATCAGAAAGCTGGTTTTTGAAATGTAGTATATACTTTAAAGCTTTCTGGTAGTCCATTTCTTCCACAGCAGCTACCAAAAATTTTGTAAAAAGATGCAGGGGATTATCCTGGTAAAAGAAGAGTAAATAAATATCACAAAATAAATTCACTATTAGCATGGTGTTCACCCTAAAACATTCGTAACTGAGACATGCTTAAGTTTAACCTAATAACTATCCATAAAGGATTGTACTAATAAATATGAAAGAAACAATCTGTCTTTGTCCACAAATTTCTATTGTATTGATTGGATTGTACTAAATACTGAAGTATCTAAGAACTAAAAACATGCAAAGAACAGCGAACAAATTCTGAGGATTTTTTCAACAAATATTATTCTAAATTTCACTTATTTCAATTACCAATATTTGTCTCCAATGCATCACTAAATTTCTGGAATTTGAAAAAATTAACTTTGCTTTTATCCTATACACAACCAGATGTTACTGCTACAATTTATTTCTAATAGCACTGCAATCACACTTAGAAAAGAGTTTAGCAATAAACAAGTTTTAAATATGCAAGTTTTAGTTTCTTAAAACTATTGCCATAACCATATATTCCTGAGCAAACATAACAAAAATTACATCACTGTATTGCTTGATCATTCACTTTTTACTTAATGTTATGTTCATGTTATTTGAGTTACAACTCTCCTAACATTAGTTACGCAAATAGTAGTAATTTTTATTTACTCACTGGTAAGAATATAAAGAAACCCTTAGAGAGCAGGTAAAAGTAACCACGATGAATCACTTCTTCAAGCAAAAGAACGGTATCACAATGACTCCACTTAGGATCAATTTTTCCATCATTATCATCAACTGAAGAATGATTTGTATCAACTGATTCCTGGGCATTCATGAGTGATGCATTTTCTGTTTCCATCTTCTTTTTATGAATTGCCCAACTCTCATGTAAACCAAAGTTCCAACAGGTGGCAATCAACCACTTACACAAACTTTCCACGTTGGAATTACCCTAAAATGAAAGATGATGAAAATCTTCAAAAGAAAAGGATTGAAAGATTCAAAACATAATAGAGATTTGTTTAGCATAAATCCAAAATCATCATTAAAAGCTTAGCAAAAGAAATGAAGAGCCTAAAATATGACATGCAGAGCCAACTATCAAAAAATTATCACTTCCATAAAAGAATAAATTGTAGATGTGCTTTATCAACTTCATTGTATTCTTTATCAACAAGCTTAATGCAATCATGTGTAAACATTCATTACACCTTTTGACTTAAAGAAATTCAATCCTTCTCAATTCATTCATAATTAACATGAATTACATGAAATTTAATCAACTTCATTCCATTACTGTATTGTAAAGTTAAGTCAATTTAACTCTGGTATCAGATTGACAAACAACATTTGGATTACTAAGCTGTTGAACACAGATTCATTTACTTCGTATGTCCCCAAAATCAAGGACTAACTTTTGACTTACTAACTCAAAATTCTGTGACATATACTAGTCAACTATGGCTACAGTAACCAATGAATTAACAGTATATTGAATTGAAAACTGTGCAGACACTAACCTCTAAGCATGTCTCCATGACACACAATGCTGGATTGGGTGGATTTTCAATTACAATTGGAAGAGGCTGAAAAGTATCAACTCTGGAATGGTAACGAAGGAGTGAAATATAAAGAGAATCTTTGGAATCCCATATTTCATTACTGCTCAGTGGTGTGTTTGGCACCATGGACTTGACAGCTGTGAAATTATAGAGATTTGAAGGTATGAACAGATTTACTGTCACTGACTTAAACTATAGCCCAAATTTTAATTTTAATGTTTTAATTAAGAAAAGAAATAGCTGTAACACTTATGAGGATGGATATGTTCAAAAGCATTCACAATAAACATTAATATTCTTTGTAGACAAAAGAATGCTTTTGTTGAGGGTGTCAATTTCTTCTAATTCTTCAGAAAATTCTTCTAAGACTTCAGAAAAATCCATTTTATATTTATATATTTCAACCTAAGAAATCACCTCAATAACAAGTTATGATTAATATATATTTTGCTTTTGGTGAAGCGAACTTAGTCTTTTCATTATGTTGTATGAATTTTAGAACTAATATTCATTAATTAATAAGCGGAATTATTACAAGCTACATTTAAGAAGGCTTACCAGTGTCACCCAAGGCAAAGGGAGACTGTTCCTTCTGAAGCAAAAGATCCTGAAATATAAAATTGAATTTAAAGTTACAGCTAGGAAACTAGGTTTCATGACATAATTAGTAAGTAAAGAATTATGACTTAGAGTAACACATAAATGGAAAGTACATTTAAATTGATCTGAAATTAAAACATTCTAAATTGTTTATCATTCACATTATCTCAATCATAAAGATACAAGATTGTAAATGGCACCTAAATACATTTGATATTTTGAGAATTCTGCTGATTTTCTGGGTTAAACAACAAAACATAATACAAATTATTTCCTTCAGTTTATGCAAAAATATATGAAGGAGAACTTTACTCAACAAATCAAGAGATGATTTTTAATAAAATATCACTATAAGCTAAGTAAAGTTAGGGATATGATATCAATATAATAATGAAATAAAAATTAAAAACTAACCAATGCACAGGCTTGGCAACTATCAAATATGTTGCCTCTTTTGGGGTAGATGAATTATTAAAGAGCAAGTAATGATGACACTTATTAGATCTTCCTGACAGGCATGGCTTATAGGAGACTAAAGATGAACTGAATAATAATGGAAACTAAATAAATAATGGATAATGGAAACCTTAAGAAATATTTTTCTTTATTTGACAGCAAAAACAAAAAATGCAACAAAGAAAGTTTGTATTCACCCAGGGAGGTTGAAGGATTAAGTATGGAATCCTCTAAAAAGAAAATATCTATATATTGTATATCTCTACTCTCAGATGCCTGAATGAATATTTCCATAGTGTCCTATGCCTCATCTCTAAAATGCGTTTTAAACTTTCTTTTATATTTTTTATATAGCCTTAATTACCTGCTCTGTAAGAAATTTATGCTAGTTCAGTTCTTAGTTATGGATTTTGGGTAGGGAATACTCAACCTGTACAACATTTCATGCATTTCAGATATCAGATTTAAGCTAATGAAAATCTTAATACAATATGTTTTCATCCACTAAATTTAAATTTTTTAACAGTAGTAAAAATAAATGAAAAATTAAATCTCCAGCCTAAACATTCAGGTTTCATACAGTTTAAAATATTTTCACAAATTACATTATCAACTTGCTTCTTCTATAAATCTTGTTTTCTTTTGAGCTACTTCAAATCATCTCTTACAATAATTCATGCTTATAGATAATTCTATCTATTTTAAAAAAATGCATTATTCCTACTTCTAAGAATAAATTGTATTTATTTAAAGGAATTTCTTGACTGCTTAAATAGATTTCAAACATTAATTAGGTGACTAAAATGACTCGACAAAGTTAGCATTAATTCATTAGTTGCAAAAATCATAAAGCACACATACTTCGATGATGAAAAGTTTCAATGAAAAATTTATCATTTAAATTACTTATATTTTAATTATTTATCATAAACCTGGAAGGATGAATTTTTTCGAAAAGCTTAACAAATTTTTCACCGGAAAAACTTACACTGTTCTGCTGCCGCTTAATCCCTATTCTGGAATAATACACATCCTTCCTGTAACTGGCAACTGGTTCTACCATCTGCAAGGCATGCCACAGGTGGCATCTTAGTTGAGGAGATTTGAAAGACCGCACAAGACGTATCACCTTTAATTAGAGAGGCAAATTAAATTAACTGATGATGATTTCTTAAGGACAAATTATAAACAACAACCTTCTGCTTCTTCTTCTACATAAAATATTATTACAAATAAGACCAAGTAAACTATAATGAAAAGAGAAGAAAAATTCCATTCTCATTCCATTGAACAAAACTCTAAAAATATAATTCATAGATAGTGAACCAGGCTTATGATTGCTTCAACAAACCTGCTCTAATGGGTATCTGTATATTTGAAGACACAAAACAAATGCCAGCCAAAGATCATTCTCAGCAAAGTATTTTGGAAGTGCTTCTGGAAGATCCTTTCCACAAAATTTAGAGAGAGACACATTCAGAGAATACATAAATAACATTCCAATGGTTTCCTCTTGAACAGGAGTCTTACTATACAGCATCTCCAAAACTCTGAGAAGCTCATCAAAGCAACCACCTGGAAATTCTGTCAATGAGATGATATCTGAAATAAAAAATTGGAAAATTTTAATTTTCACACTTAGGAAAAAGACTTTGTTAAAAATTATATCTATAAAACAGAATAATTAACACAAAAATGTATAAAACAAGGTATGTTGAATAAATGATGGGGAAGGGTCCCCCATAGCATTTAGATATTGTGGACTTCTGTTATCATTTATGACATAATAATTTGTTCATATTAATATTAAAAGTAAATGATAAAAATATGAGAATAAACATTAATTTTCATCTCATTTAATCAAAAATTATATCAACAGAAACTAAAACACTGCTAATCTACAAGAAAGGTCTATATATGAAAATTTTTTGCTTATAAATGAGATTTCATTTTTAGGATTGGTGGGCAAAAAAACTATAATCATTAGGAGTTATAGAAGACTGAAATATAGGTGTAATCATAGTGTTTACATAAAATTAAAATCCTTACTCTCTCATTCTAGTCAATTTGCTTCATTTTGTGGCTTAAATATCAAATTTATGCTACTATAAAGTTCATTGTAAAGATTAGATTTAGCAAAATATCTCACCCAGCAAACTTTTTCCAGAAGCACCATCAGAGGAGCATATATTACTTGCTGCTAAGAGTAGCCTTATCATTTCAGATGCACCACCAATCATTGCAACAAAAGTAGCACAAGCTGTTCCTACCATACTTAAAGGTGCTGCTGATAATGCCAGACCTTGAGCTAGATGACAAGCTCTTGAAAGACTGAAAAAGACAGAGACATACTTCTTTAAAAAAATTTTCCTGGATTCGTAACTGTAGAGATGATAAATTGTGACTGAAAGTTAGATACAGGGTCACAAAAAGATGAGGGAAAATATGTTTTAAATAGAATAGCAGTCAGCTGGAATGGTTATTGGAACATTAATTTCATGCACTTTCTCCCACGATAGAATTATAAGTTTTTGGGAGTTGTTTAAGTTAAAATGGAGTGTTACTTATTGAAATTTGTCAGTCCAAAGTATCTTTGGTTTGACTTGGGATGACTCAAAAACATTCCTATAAGTTATGCTCATAAAGTTCATTTTGATCTAATGCAGTCTTGTGCAGAACTAAATCAGAAATAATGGCCCTATGAAATTGAGACTAGTACCAAAAGAAAGGAAATTGAATAAAGATTCTTATTTTGGTCATAGAATATCGTATTCAAGTCGAAATTGAGAGAATTCTTACCAAAATGTGGAGAAAACTATGTAATTTTACGGTTATAAACAACCCATCCCCCCAGCAAAAAAGGAGATTGCTACACTCAACTCTCCTAAGAATATATGGGAAAGAAAGGCCCATATGAAATTTATATTGAAGGAGAAACGACATTTCATGTTATGGCAAGTACAGTCCAACCTCGCAAGAGTGGACATGTTAGGGTCCAAAAATATCATCTGCCAATGAGGTGTCTGCTATTTGGAGGGATTGGGAATCCAATACACTTTTCTATGCATTAACTACTTCAGTAAATTAAAATGTAAATGCTTTTAATATGTAACCCAAAATTTTCATTTAAAAATGTTGCTAACTATATCATTTTTTCATTAAAGTTATGGCATGAAGAAACAAAACATTTTATACACAGCAAAATCCCATATTTTATCCCAAGCAAAATTAAAAGGTTGCCCACTCTATAGAAGCCCACTCTTAAGTCCACCAGCAATGTGTTTCCTAACCAGTAAGAGATGCTCCCCAAGAAAGGGACTTTTACCCACCTGCAAGATAGTTTTACCATGGGCAAGGGGGTTGGGAAATGCTCTTGGAGGTGATGCCTATTGCCTAGGGATAATACCCACTGCTACATCTTTTATCATCCACTGTTCTTAGATTTATTCATTTGAGGAAAGGGGAATGTGCAGTTTTCAGAATTTGTAGCCCGTGCAGGGTCTGTGAATGGAGGTAATTGAGGGAGAAATCTTTATTTCCCATTATTAAGAGTTTCCGCTGTTCAGAGGTGTTAGTTCCATAAGTTTCCATGTTTTGCTGTCAGAGATCGAGAAACTTTTCAATTATAGGTGTCCACTATTAAAAGGTGTTCATTAACAGAGGTTTGACTGTATTAATAAACAATGAAAATGGTAATTCAGCAGTATATTTATACAAATAATGTAACCTTTAATACAGTAGAATTTTTAAAATTGCACACTGTGAATGAAAGTTCAAATAACAAATGCTTTCATTCTGAAAATTGTGGATAATTTTCTTCAAAATGATTCTAAAGGAAACAATGTATATAAAAGGTGATAATGTTTTAGTAACAAAATAAACAAGTACTCTCCACATTGATATTTGAGTGGAAGCTATATAAAAAATTACAGGGGATAAAATGGAACATTTCAGAAGAAAGATCCCCTTTCATTTACAATATAAAACCACTGTGTTATTGAAGATTGATAAATTTAATTAGGATTTTAAAAGAAGGATCAGATATATGCAATAAGAATAGTACATTTTCCTACGAATAAAATTTATTTCTGTCATTTTTGATGGGGGAATTCACTAGTTTTAAATGATAGTTTGCTTGAGAACTGAGATGATACCTTCCACACATAAATATAAGCTTATACATTAAATGCTTTATAGTGGATAAATATTTACAATGATGATCTGTAACTTTAGTGTAGCTGGTGGTGTGGTAATTTAATGTGTTTAGAGAGGTGCTAAAACCACGTTTAACATAAAATGATACTGTATTTTATTTTTGTAAATAACATGATAATGTTGCCACCTAGGTTTTCACCTACTTGTTACCTATGTATAGTTGAAGTCTATTGTAACTAGAGCTAATAAAAATTGGAAAAGTACTCCTTATAAAGCATTCTTGTTAAAGCTGATTTCTAATACTAAATGTCTGCCCTCTTGAATCCGAGGGCAGCAATTGTGGCAGAATGGAACTGTACAGTTTGTTATCCTTACACAGATGCTTCAGAATGTATAAAGAAGTATGTTGGCATCAAAAAAGAATTTCATTGATTCATAAACCATAACCAAAGAGCATCCTCTAATATAAAATGTGGAATCCAAATCATCACTGATTCTAAATCCTAGATTCCCACCCATCCTGGATTAGACTATTTGGAGCAAAGTTTCATATGAAAACAAATCCCACAGGTGGATGATGATGATGAGAACTCAAACCACAACTTATACTAAGTAACATAAATATTATACTAAGATTATTTTATGAAGAGATTTTAGTTAACTAAGCTCAACTAAAACAATAATTCTAATTTTAAATACCTATCATTACGAAGACTTCCATGGGAGGCTATCTGGTCAATGAGAAAAGAAGTAGCTGCATAGGTTGGCCTAGCTTGTCGAAGATAGTAAAGGAAGTCTGCTTTAGCATCTGTATTGCAAGATGTAGATAACTGCTCTAGTGAAAAGTGCCTCAGTTCTTCCATATCACTTTGGTCCCTGAAAGAAATGAGGTAAGATTCATTTTATCATGATGACATCTATGAAGAATGCAAAAAAGAACTTTCCTACAGGTTTTTTAATACTGAAACTGACAGATAATTTCACTCATAAAGAATACAGATAGTAATTATTAAAATCATTTAAACAGACTTTAACCCGAAACCACATCATGGCTTTGATTTACATAACAAAGTATGTGGATTTCAGGATAAAATCATGCAGTCAAACCCTGTTAAAACGTTCCCACAACTGATACTACGAATATTATTAAAAACTAAAACTTACACGGAAGGTGAATACTTTATTTAAAAATGAATAGCTATTCTTTTGAAATGGCAAACAACATTGATGACAAATTTTCAAATCTTAGTAAGAAGATACAATACCCAGGAAGATTGTGTCCACCAAGAAGCCCATGAGAGTCTGGAGGTCGCCCATGTAAGAGATCTCTGACTAGAACCTGGCATTCTAGGGATTGTGCAGAACAAATGGAAGGAGATGAAAGAGGTGGATATTTCACAGAAATCTCATCCATCTCAGATGAATCAAAGGGTACTGGTACACCCCAAGAATATCTATCATCCTCAGATATAGATGGTCCCTTAAAATAGTTGCATACATCTTGAAGGGAGTGACCTATGGAAACATTGGAGATTAATATCAAACCAAATCAAAATGCCCATAAAAACTTTATATACATACTTATATATTGATTTCTAATATCAATCAAGAGGTACTGAAAAAAAAACATTTCAGGAAATTATATATGCTCTGATTATTTGTTAATAATAATAATACTTTCAGGAGTGAATACAATCACAATAATAACCATGGTACTGAAAAACCTATCTAAAGCAAGACCTATATAAAGCAGAAAACTGTTTTATCTGGAAAAAATCGTGGTGTAGATGGATTCCATAAAATATATTTCAAAGTAATATCTTTAAAAAATTAAAAAAATATATAATTCTTGAAAATTAACCCCTCCAGGATAACTTTAACCTATTAAGCCATGGTATGATAATTCAATTATGGTAATGTATCGACATCAGAAATTTTTGTCAGTCACAAAATGTTCAGTATTTTAAATTAATTCATTTATATTAAGGCAAAGAGCTTGATGTTATGGAGTACCTATAAATAATACAATGGAAAATAGCTGAATTTATACTTGAATTAATACATATGAAAACAGAGAATAAACACATTCAACTAACATTTCTTCTCCACAGTCTTCCACTATTTCCTCCCACTGAGAACCTCATCCCTAGCTAGTTTTCAATCCTTTCCCTCCATACTTCATAAGTGTTTCTCCATACATCCCTTTCACTCTCACCCTGATTGGCTCCTATGCCATCTGATCCAGAAAAATTGAACATTTTTCACCATTTCTTCCCCATCTCCTCTTTTCACTCAAATCTCCCATGTCCTGCATTCGCATTTACCCCTCCCCCCATTATATTGCTACTCTTTCACCTCAATTTCAGATTCATTCATCATCCTTTTTCTTTTATTCACCCAATGTAGCAATGGTTCGCAAAACTGGCCAGCTTGAGTATGTATATAAACCTAATACTTGACATGTAGAGTGGGAAGGTAAACTTCTGTAAAAGTGTAATAAAAATCAAATTAATATAAAGTGAGGCTAATATCATACATGAAAGAGGTAAGATTCTCCAAAAAAGTTTGTAAGATGGTAATTTGAATTGAAAATAACATGCATGTCCCATTGGACGGAAGTAGTGTGAGAAAACAATACAAGCCTACAATAGTAACAATTCACTTTGAATTATGAGCACCTACAATTGTATGTCGTACTTAATTTTTAATTTGAATATCATCACCACTGCTGCTTCAGTTTTCTTTGACATTATCTTTTCAAGCTCTTTTCTTTCTGGTGTAACAAACGGGTAATACGAGCAGTTTTTCACATACCAGCGATAATTTTGTATTTTTTAAAACTAATTATTCTAATTAATTATATTATTTATTAGAACCATTTAAATTGAAATTTTAACATTGTATAAAATAGTAATAGCTGCAATTAATTGACCACACTACACCAAAACCTTACTAATTCAATGCCAAAGCAATTGATAGTAAGGTGTATATAAACAGTGGAATAGTGTACCAATAACATTAACAAAAACAGTGCCAATCTAAATTCACCATATTACTACCAAAGACTCCCAGTTACTTTTTTTAAGATCTGTATCACAAAAAGAACTAAAAAGAGTAAAGAAAAGGGGTATATGCAGGAAAATACTTGTGAATTCTTTCAATGCAAATAAATTTATAAACCACCTCAATAAAAAAAAGATGGAGATTAATGTATAAAATATCAATATTTACAAATTATAACAATACTTCATGTTCATTATGAGAGGTAGTTACACCAGAAAAATAATGAACACTTGATTCAATGGATAACATTGGCAGAGTGAAAAACAAAAACATGAATAAGTAAAACTTAAACTTGAATAAGTCTTTCATCCCAAATAGAAGTAATAAAAAGGAAAATAATATATAGTGCTTAAAATATTTTCAACAAGACATTTATGATAAGACTATAATACTCAATGCATACAAAAATACAATCCAGACATATGAAGTCCTTAAACACATCGTTTACTTAACAAAAAGCAAGTTGCTTGAAAAAGTCACTACAAAACTCTAACACACATTTCATGTGTTTCTAGGCAATGAAAATTAATTTTTTTAGAAATACAAACTCTCGCTCAAGGTATGAAACAATATGCACCTCAGGCACATCAGAATGAATTGAGCATCAACCTATACCTTGTTACACATTATCATACTTGTAAAGTTACTAACCATTATGAGGAAGGCAAATGGAGAGAACTTCTGGCATTGCATTGTCCACACATATACTAGCAAAGTGTTTCACTGTGTTCATCTTACATTCAGCAAAATTCCCAGTCAACCAGCTTTTAGCCATCTCAGGAATTAAACCAGTCCTAGAGCAATGATTAAATATTTTCCATCCCAAATCTGAGCTTGAATGCCATCCATTCCTAAAATATTAAGAGAAAAGAACTCAACACTTAATGATACTCAAAATTTCTTAAGAATCTCCCAATAAATTGAAATAAATAATGAATTATAGAATTTAATTCCAATTTAAACTGGCAAAACAAGTCTATCATTCAATTCCAGCTTTCCCTTAAGAGCTTTGAAATTAAACTGATTAAAAAAAAATAATATCAATCATACAATGAAATCAAACCTTCACCAGTAAGAAAAATATTTTACCAGAGCCTAAAAGGTAATGAAGCTTGAGTCTTCAGTTGCAATAACTTTGAAAATGAAACTGATTACAGGAAATAAAATCTTATGCTAATTGATTTGGATAAAAAAATTATGACTAAAAAGAATGAATCTTCATTCTTTCAATATTGAATGTAATCTTACTTTTTCTTCTCATGTCTGAATGAAACTGGATACGTACATGCACAGAAAATCCATCACCATCTCTTTTATTTCAATCACTCCATCTTCATTCAACACCATATCAACCATTTCCTGATTTAAAGCATATTCAAAAGTGCGATCCAACGTTGTATCACTTAACAGGAATTGTTTTTGAAAAGACACATCCTTAGAGGTAGTTTCTAACTGGTATTTTGATCTACCAGAAGAGTGAGATATCCATTTCACAATAGTCTGGACATCATTGTGATTTATCAGTATTTTCCATGCAAGTTCCGGAAGAACAAAATCTTCACAGTTATCAACTAAAATAGATAAATTACGTCGAAACAAATAAAATAAGATAGAGCAATTTAAATATTTTCTCGCAACACAAGAAAATTTATACAATCAACATAAAACAAGTCACAAGTTAAATGGTTACTCACCTGGAGTATTTAAAAATAAATCAGCCCAAACAACATTCTGCCATTCTTGATCGCAACTGACAACTAAGGAAATAGGTAAATGAAAGCTATGAATCTTATGATTTGCAGAATCCGTTCCAGATCTGTGGGTGATAAAAATTGACTATGAAGGACATTAATGACATGATCACAATGAAATCTTAAATGATGACACTTACCGAATCATTCTTTTTGAATCAGCTGACCCCAGAGCACTTTCTACCATTCTTAAGAATCTCCAAGCATCAAGTTCCTCTTCCCCAAGGAGATTCTTCTTAGACAAATAATCTACCAAGTAATCTCTTGCAATAGTGTCACAAGTATTCAGACATATTTCTTTTAGTTTTTCTATAGGATTGTGACCCTATAAAGAGAATATATGAAAGATAATAGATATTTATAGATCTTGTACATGCAATAAGGCTATAATGGGTCTCTAACCAACCAACCGCTTTTGCTAAGGTATCCTCAGCTGTTTCAATGTCACCACTTTGGAGTTGATCTAAAACCCATTTGCAAATCACAGCATCAAAATAAGCGCTACACCTCTGCTGAGTATATCCTAAAGCTTTCATGAAGAAAGCTTGACCTAACATAACATTTCGGTTCGTAACAGACTCACGAACTATCACTTCTTTTTCCGCGTTATGCCATTTCGACCACATCTGGCGACTTTGCTGCGATAAATAATGGTATGGTGGTTTTTCCCGTTCATTTTTGGGAGTGGATCCAGAAGGAACATTCTGGCTGTCGAGCTCCGTGGCCTCCGTAGCTTCAGAAATTTCGACAGAGGACCAAATAGAAAATCTTTTTAAAGGACTTCCACTCATACTTCACTTAATCACAATTAATAATCATAGAAAAATCCTGCGATCACGATATATTAAAATTCAGAACAAGAAAATGGAAAACATCAGCCATCATAACTAGTTTCAGCTGGTAGTCACGCGATGATGAGTGTTTTATTTGGATTAAAATTAATCTGAGGAATTTCGTTAAAGATAAAAAAAAACAGAATCAGAGTAAGAAATCTACAATTAATAAATTTTACTATTAAACACTCAAAATTAAATGAAATCGACCATTTCTACAGTAAAATGACGTAGTTGTTCGTTATCTACCCAATACAAAACAAACAGACGACAGGATTACAAGTAGGAACACCAATTCCCGGAGCGCCTTGTGGGACTGCTCGTCACTTGTTTAGTTCCCAGCAGCTGGTTACAAGTCCCGATAATAAGAGAGGCTTTCAGTGCTTTACTATATGATAGCATAACTGTACACCTGTAACGTAAACCAACGTCACAGGTAACCCCGTCATCTTTTCCAATGCAGCGGTCTCTATAGCGACTTTTCGCCTACTTTAGCAAAATCCCGCACTCTCTCTACAATGTACGTGGATCTACCACAAAGTTTTTGGAACTATAAATAATACTAATACTGCACTATTAAATGCAAATGGCATGACGTCTTGGCATTAGAACACAGATTTAAACAATGCAATTCCTGAAATTATATTTTATGTATTTATAAAAATGAATTTGAATCATTTTATTTTTTTACATACTAAGTAGTGGTATATATTTTATCATTGAGTTCATCTAACGACCTATTAGACATTAAATTAGTATCATCATTCTACAAAAATGCTATCCATTGAGTAAGGGATGTGCTTCAACTGCGGCCTATTATTGGTGATAATATTATATCCATGTTATATGGGATGCCATGTAATACCAAGAATGCCCACTGAAAGACCTCTAGATTTTTGTCAGAAACCCGTAAAATCTGGATAGGTACTCTTACTTCCTGTTGATACGCTCTAGTTGCTAGGAGTAATGGGTTTATAAAGATGATGATTTACTTGATCCATCTTTAAATACTCCCAGTAGTGACATGCTGGTTGTGTAAATATTATGCATACATTAATATTATCTCTTAAAGGGATCAAAGAATATACTTTATATGGGTATATAAATACAGATCTCATTTTGAATGGCAAAATTCTGTAGGAATTTTTTTCTCAAGTTTTATAAAAAATGTCATTTTCTGTTTATAGCGCCCAAAAATGGCCTGGGGAAATTTATTTGAAACCCAAGAAAAGTTGCTTTACCTAGTCTGGTTCAAAATACCCTAGTTGACAACTAGTGGTAGGTATTACTCCCTATTCTGGGTTGATTTTTGTCTATACCATAAGGTTTGATCCTGACAGCTATCCAATCCATCAGTATTGATCAAATAAAATTATTTGCATCTAAAGACTAAATTAGCTAAAATTTATATTGTGTTTCATTGTTAGTCATCCTCTTGTAACAGCAGGCAAATGGTGAATTCAGCAGGTCATCAATTAGGAAGAGAAATTTGAAGCACCTCAATTAAAATATAATAATAAAACTTTTAGAAGAACTTTTTTAAGAAAAATATATTTGTAACAGATCTTTTCAGACTTACAAAAAGCAAGCCTGGTACTTACACAAGTGCTACCTTGAGGCACAAATGCATACAACAGGATTCAGACTCCCATGGCCAGTAAGTAAGGGCTTAATACCATGGGCCTTTAGTTAATGGATTTACACATACAATGCCAGCACAGATGCACTCCACAGATGGCTTAACAAATAAATACTTCGATCCGGGCCACGCAATGGAGAAACACTGATGCTAATATAAAATATTATAAGAAACCCCAACCCAATATAGTTACATTAAATTTGCCTTCATTTGGTAAGTAGCTGAAAGAAAAGTAAAAGACAATACACCAAAAAATATGCTGAGATTACAAAATTTTATTAATATACATTCTTAAAATTAATTTTGAACTACAAATGACTATGAAAAAAGTTTTTCGTAAATAAATTATACTAAAATCTGAACATGGTAAAGAGAAGTAAAAGGATTAGTTAAATTAAAAGTAAGATCTAAGATTCACTGTGAAAATTTAATAAATTCATTAACGCCAAATATTAAAAATGAATGCTTTTAGATTGAGGAATTTGCCGAACCTTTGTTACCCTTCGTCCCTCTGAATAGGGAAGGCACGCGATGGACGACCCGCGCGTGCCAATTACCAGATGTTCCCGAAAGCAAGTGCCGTAAAAATTTGAGGCAAGGAGACGGAAATGGCCTTGAATCTTAAGGATTCGCTATAATTTAAAAGTTGATAAGAAATGCTGTAACTAAACCACGTTTAATCGAAAACATTCAGAAACATTATCTACTTAATGCAACAAGGTTTTAGTGGATATCAACCACAGGGTCGAAATACCATTGGTCTGCACAGAATAGCATCTTAACTCGTGACGTATTTAAGTTACCTAGAACATCCTCAGAAACTGTTGTGTTCATCTTTGTTGCGGAAAATTGCAAGTATCTACCTTTCTGTGTGATTACAATTCGTTTGTTGAGTCCTGCCAGTAAACCTTTCCGGGAATTCGAGCCTGTTAAGACGTAACCGACGACTTTCCAATTCATTTTTCGCAGGCAAAATTGTCCGACAAACATGATTAGTGAGGAACTACATTATAAATTAAAATTATTTCGTAATCGTCAACAAAATCAATGCCTTCGATTGAAATCAGATACGCATTAAACGACCAATACTCAACTACGCAGACATAGGATTCCTACGCGCACCATTCACCGTTACAAGCAACAAGGATTTATACAATTACTTATAATTCAGAATTCCTCGGAAAGTAAAATATCACTATTTTCGTAGAAGTTACACTAATGTTACACCCGTTCACGCAGCAAATTGCCGGATAACTTATCCTTTGATTCCGACATTTTGTTTCAGGACAGAAGCGCACACAGAATCACAGAACAACTACTGTAACCACTTCAAAATCCCGGGAATCTCCGATGGTGATAGAGAAACACTGTTGCCAATGTAAAATATTTTGAGAAACCACGGCCATGGCTGCCACTCAACGAGATTAAAAATGGGTGGTCTAGTATTGCCATCTCTGCCTTCAGAAATGTCCTCGGGTAACGACCAGATAAAACAAATGACTGTGTGGCACGTTGGGTTGGGCAGTCATGGCTGGGGTTTCTTATAATATTTTACATTGGCTTCAGTGTTTCTCCCTCATCATTGGAGATTCCCGGGAGTATATTGAAGTGGTTACCGTAATCTCTTCTGGTTCTGTGCTTCTGTGTGCGCTTCCGTCCTGAAACAAAATGTCGGAATCAAAGGATAGAAAAATGGAATGAACTTGATTTTTTTCTTCTTATAGGGAATAATCAATACGCGAATATTTCGTTTCATATTATTGTATTTTCAATAAAAACATTTTAACTTAAATCGCCTATCGGAAGGAATAGTGACGTCGTGGGAGCGCCATCAGCACCACCTAGGCGGAGCGCCCTTAGGTGACTGTGCTTCAAATCCCTCTATGGGCCAGGGATATAACTTGCACTCCTTGACGCAAAGTCACTTGGACGAACATCGTCTGATTTGATCCGTGGTTATTTTCAGTAAAGCTTTTTAATGACAATCTACTATTTTTTTATGCTTTTCTTCCGCGTCAGTAATCTTGCTGTAATTCCTTGGTAAAAAGTAATGAATGCAAAAGTAATTTTCAGCCGGTAACCGAATGCTTTTTCTCATAACCTGCTAGAAGTTTTACGTCTTAATTTTCGACAGTGTTGTTGACTTTTTATCCTTAGAAAATGGGAAAATATTGTGATGCGCCACGATGCATCGGAAAATTGGAGGGAGAGCTCGTATTTAACTCTCCGAGAGGTGATCCAGAAAGGTGTGTATCCCAGTACATCGCAGCTATTGAATTTATTTTGCTAGAACATATCCTACATAACTTTTGCTGAAATCGAGCAATCGGAGACTTTGTATAGGTTTAAAGATTATAGAGGAAGACAAATGTAAAAATTGACTGGTTTAATGCATAAAGTTAAATAGGTTTTTGAGCGCCTTCCCCGGTTGCGTTTTTTAATTTGCGAAATTCAGAAGTGGTTGTACGTTTGACCACGAAATCTATGTTGGATATGTAGATCTGAAAGATAAAATTAGAAAGGAAAATTATACGAAGCTAACTTGAACGTGAACATTGCAATAAGTATTCACGATCTAGTATCTTTGTGTATAATTTGGTTTGTTTAAAACTCAGGAGTAAGAGCTTGCATTGCTTTAAAATTTTACGCTCCTGTACATGTCGAAACAATCACGTAATTGAGCAATTTGTATTTACAGCATCGAATCGTCGCTTTTCTTAACTTGAAAATTCATAAAATTTTCATAAGAAATTAACACTGGAATTGGCATCTATTTTTATCTGTTTGTAATCACCTAAACACTGGTAAGAGCTTACAAAATTTGTATTCTTGAAGCAGAAATTCTTTACCTTCTTGCAATTCTCATAATATTTCATGGGAAAATCAATCCTTAAGGATTCTGTGGTGAAGGTTATCTATCTCAATTTAGACAAGACATGTATAGCTTCCACATTAAACATTTATGTTAGTGCAATTAGTTTAAGGCTCCTGGATGACTCTGTGGGCAGCACATTTGACTTTAAAAAGAGAGTTCCTGGGTTCAATTCGACTATTTGTTTATTTGGCTGCCAAAATAATATTATGTCTGCTTAAATTAACTTAGAAATCATTTTGGTTGCAAAATTTTCTGTTTATTTAAAAGAAAAACATTTTATTTAAAGTTTTATTAACCAAGTCCAATTTTAAACCATTTACAATACAGGAGATATTATTTGTAAAAAACAACTCTTAATTTCAAATTCCTAAGTTAACTAATCATTTCCTTACAATGAAATGTACATATACATACATTTTTTACTGACCCATGTTATATACCTTTTCCATTTCGGGTATCTCAGTACCACATTTCAGAACTTTTGGAAGGAGTAGTGAACACCCCAATGAATCGGAATCATATAGCAATACAGGGTCAGAAATGCTTTCTTGATGCAGTGGTACACAAAGAAACAGATTGAAGAAGTTCTAAGCATTCTTGCAGGGAATTGTCATCATGCACTAGGATGCATAGTTAGTAGGATGGCAAATTATACAAATCCAGAGTTAGCCAATATGCATTTGGCACATGGGGCTGCACATACAGATGAGTGGGCCAGCCTATAAGTGCTTGTAAGCAGAACAATATCAAATGAGGCAGACTCTCAACCATAATATCTTTGCAAGGATGTACGGGGGGTTACCTGTAATATTCCTTTCAAAGAGCTGATATGAATCACAGTCACACTCAATACTTACATCAAAAAGAATGTGCTGCATCAGGTACAGGGGACTTCAAGTTTGAGTACATGAGGTGTAGTGCATGCAGTTGGCATTTCCCCTTCAGTGTCTAGAGGATTCTCAGAGAAAACAAAATTCATCCTTATCACATACAGCGTGTCCAGGAACTTCAACTGGGTAATTACACACCTGGAATTGCTTTTTCCCAATGGTATCTTGTGAAGTGTGCAACAGATCATTAATGTGGTGTTGTTTTATTTCTAATGTTTTAGTGTGCATTGTGTCGGGACAGCATTTCTGATGCTGTATTGCTATATAATTCGAGAGTCGTTAGAGTGCTCTCTACCCCCTCAGAAGTTCGGAAACGTGGTACTGAGACACTCTATGTTGATATGAAGGTTTCATTCAACAAGCATCTTAGTTGTCAAGGAAACTGGTTGTTTATAACCACACAATTGTGCAAAGTTGTCATAATTTTTTGCAATTTCGAATCCAAAATTATAATTTAGGACCATAATATGGATCTTTATTTGATTTCTAATTTTGGTACTTTTCTTGATTTTGTAGGACCATCATTTCTAGTTTAAGTATGCAAAAAAGTGAAATTGATGAAAATGAACTTCATATGCATTTCTTATTAGAACATTTTCTAACTTCTTTTTGAGTCAAACCAAAGATACTTATGGTATGAAAATATCAATATATGATTGTACCTAAGCCCTCTACTTCCTCTCTAAATTTCATAATTCTCTCTCTTTCAATAGTGTATGAAATCAGTGTTAAAAAATTGCTTCTGCATATTTCATATGGGAGTTGTTGATATCAGATAAAGAAATGTATATATATATACACAATGATGAGTATATAAAATTAAGGAAGATGAAATATGTTATGTGATGTATGTTGTGGTAGTATGCCTTATAATAATGTAACAGAATCACATCATATTAAATGAAAACAGCTACTTTTGTCTAGACCTTGATAATTATTTTACCTGATAATTTATTACCTCCTAGGGATCTTTGTTAAAAACAACTTGGATCCCTATTTCAGATGAAGCTGTCATGTTCATATAATCTTATCTCAGGTTTCGCATCTGGGCAGATTTCATCGGAGCAAATGTAGAAAAGAAGAGATACATTTACCTTTGCTCAAAGCACTTTGAACGGAAGTACATCTCATTCCTGTCTGGGACACCATATAGGCTTCTTAAAGGAGCACGCCCAATTCCCACTATCCCTTGCCAGGGTCCAGATAAGGTAAGTAGTATGTTCACATTGTAACTATATATTTTTAGCAATACCCTGAAATATTGACATAATCTGAATCTTTTTCTCAACTGTTTTAGGATCCTTGCACGAGAACAACTCACCAGTCTACAGTATCTATGATTGATTCTCAAAGTCCAGACACAGTAAGCTATTTGGTTATTTTATTTAAACTGGTGAAGCTTCTATATCAATATTTTATATAGTATGGTTTCATCTCTACCTCAGTTTCAAACTATTTCCTTGGATTATCTATTTGCAGATTTTATGTAGCACCTTTACCAGATGTCCCAGTCTTGCCTTCCATTATCCTACCTAGATCTTTTTCTGCAATTCCTTCTAACAATGATTTCAATAGGCTATTGTGTCTGAGTATGTAGCAATTGATGTTTTCTCTTTTTTTACTTGCCTTCATTAATAATTGATTCTAATCCACTCTTCTTTTCTGCTTTATAGTCTATATTACAAAGACTACGGTTCATATACAGTCAAACCTCCCGGTAGCAGACATGTTAGGGAACAGAAATATCACCCATTAACGAGAGGTGCCTGCTATTTGAAAGGGTCAGGAATTCGACACACTTTTCTATGTACTACTTTGGCAAATTAAGATATAAATCCTTTTAATATGTAACACAAAACATTTATTTAAAAATATTGCTGAATATACAATTTTTTCATAAAAGTTATGGCATGAAGAAACAAATCATTTCATCCATAGCAAAACTACATCTTAGCCCAAGTAAAATTAAAAGGTTGCCCATGCTATAGAAGCCTACTCTTAAGTCCACCATATCTGCTTATAAGTCCACATGAGTGTTCTTTCTTTACAGCAAAAGTTGGTGAAAGCTCACCACTTTCTTGTTAATTTTCACATTGATTTTGTGGTTTCCCCGGATTGGGCTTAATTTTCTGCAGAAAATTTATGTGCTTGTGGTATTTTAGGCAAATCAAAGACTGTATGCTGTTTAATTTGCTGAAGTTTTAGCTATTTTAGTTCTGTTCCCCCATTTAGAAATATATGTGTATCAAGTATATTGTAAATTTCTGTTGTTTATGCCTCCTGAAATTATTATTTTATTATCATTTAATTCTTTCGTAGCTAAACGTCTGAAGTATTATATAATACGGAATTTTAAAAATTATAGAAAAGCCGAGAAAGACAAGAAAAGTATCTCAAAGAAAATGAAAGGTTTTGGTGTGGGGGTAACTTCTCAGCTGAATTTCTTTCTATTTTGAGTGAGATGACGTAAACAAAATTTTGTTGCTTGGTGTTTTGTGTAATTGGTGGAGGTAATGTATTTAGATATTCTTTTGAAATTATTATTATTTAGTAAATTATCTTTGATTTATTAACTTCTTTCAAATAAGAGCAAACCACTGGATTAATTTATGGTCAAAGGGGATAGCGAAGTTGCTTCAGCTCTATTTCTCTAAGGTATTATAGGAATTTTAAATGTTAGCTTCTTTTTCAAGTAAAATATCATTGTAGATAAATTATTCCAAACTCATCTTATGGTGTATTGGAAATTTGGTAACAAAACTTCAGGGAAATAGACTTCTAATTTCGTAATTTTAAGCCAATACAATCTAATATGTCAGAAGCAATTATTAATACTATTTAATGTGTATGACATCTCTAATTTGAATTTCTTCCTCAGCAGGTCAGTAGTCAGGAGGTTGCTACACAGGACTTAAATGGCTCCCTATGTAAGTAGTGATTGAGATATGATGTGCTGCTTGAATATTTAGTCCTTTCCCTTGTTTCCTTCCATACTTGTCCCACCATCATTAAGTATTAGATCAATTCAGTTAGTTGTGTGTATCAATGGTGTGACATACTCCCAAGACTATACCATACCTTGTTGCTAGATGTGTTTGAAATTTAGTTACCCAAAGTTATCTTGTATAAATATGTTGGATGTTGTATCGGGTGTAATGTATTGTTAGTTTGATGGCAAGGATTCATGATTGGAATTAGTTTCTGCATGGTGGAATAACGTTTTGATGATAGAGGCCTTTTCTTTAGCATGCATGCATGTGCATTGAAGAGGTGTTCAAATACAGGTCCTTCCATTGTTTCTGTTTAATATCTGAATCAAAGCATCCAGCTATAAAATTCAGTCTTTGATGCCTCGTGAAGGGAAGGTGATGGGTATGAAGTCATTCCTTATACAGGAAACCATTCCATACATATCTGTATCTGAGATCCTCTACTTAACAGACAGTACCTACTGAATTATTTTGAGGGTAAATGTGGCATACTAGGCAACATCATGGATTAGGTAGTTTCTAGGCTTAGTGAAAATCTGAGTTTTGGATGGATAGCATGGTTTCAGTGTTTTATTTTCGGTTTATTTATCCTTGCTATAATTAAATGTCTCAAAGAAGATAATGTGAGAAAAAATATTTTTCTAAAAGTCAAGGTATTAGAAAAAAATTAGGTCTCCCTCAAGTAGATGTTTTGCTGATTGTTTAAAAATTAAGCTAAGTTTTTATTTGTTCGAAAGTTGTAGAAAGGAGTGTAAATTTATTAAAGTGATAGTTATTTATGTCTACAATACGTAAATGTAACAGCTACTTGGTACAAATGAATTCATGAGTGAGAAAAGATCTGTAATTAAATGTGAGCGTGTGTCTATAGCAAGAGATCCCTATATTGAGATTTGGCCTGAGTCAGGCAGTATTCACTCTGGGTTATACCTGGTCAGCTCATTGAATCCCACTCTGCCGTAATTGGTTTTTTCTACATCTGGACTCGCTACATCTTAATTCAGGCAGCTTCCCAATTGTTTTGATAATGGGTAAACATCTTCAACTCCCATGGGGGTTTGAACTTGGGACTGCTTCTGAAAGTGAATGCATTAACCAAATTTGTAGTTGTTAAATATCAACATATGGTGCTACTTTTTATTTAGTATCATTAAAAGTTTGAAAAACTATCTGTGGCATTTCTATATAAGTATTTTTCTTGTATATATATTTCCATTATACTTAAGAATGCAATGTTCAAAGATTGAACCAGGTATTTCACAAGAAGTGAGAAAATTGATCTATTTTGGAGGATTTTTCCTTTACTGAGTTGAATGAAAAAGTTGGGTCAATCAGACAAACCTTAACAGCACTGACCTTTTTGGCTAATATATTCCAAGTTATTATTTTAAAGTTAGAGTTAAATTAAAGTTAATTACAGAAGTTGTGGTAAAGAGAAGTAGTAATGAGCTTCTTAGCATTGATGGTATTGGCCTTTACTTGGTAGTAGTCAATAACAAAAGAACTGTAGAACAAAGTAATTTATTATACTAAACCACAAGGAGGTTGACAGAGTCACACATTGACAACATTGTGTCACAACATTCAGGTGTTCACCTGATGATGTTGCTATGCAACAGAACCAGTCATTTTTTTAACCTCATTGTGGCTCAGTATAATTAATATATTTTCTTCTACCATGAGCTTTCCTGTATTGAGATATTAGTAATTAATTTTTTTTCAGCTGACGTCATTGTAAGAGGCTTGAGTGAAGCTGTCAGATTGAATACAAAGTTTGAGATAAAGGATGATTATGACGAAGAGTTTCAGAGTGAAATTCCTATGGAAAGATATGGTATGTCTGTGGTGGCCTTGTGAATGCAATTATTTATACCAAAGATACAATGTCAATCAATTATCTATGGTAATTTATATCTTAAATTAGTTGCCAGTGTTATATTTTAAGAAATTATTATTCTAAGAAATATTTTACTTATTGTGACTTAAAATCTAAAGAAATTTATTTCATTTAATCATATAAGTAGTTTTCAATGTAATAATTTCCAGAATTTGCTTGAATGAAAACAGTATCTGAAGCTATGAATAATTTCATGGAATATTCCACACACACATGTGTTTTGCAAGGATGTATGTCATTTCACAGAAGTTGTCTATGTAATGAATTCATTTATTGTTTCAGAATCATTCCCAGATGTGCCCCAGTCCAATACCCAAAGAATCATAAGACATGGTAATCAAGACAAATGTCATATAATTGAGGAGCTCTCTGAGTTGTATTCCCTTATCACTCTTCCATATTTGGAGCAGGCAAATCTGAATTTACAGGTGATGATTTCAGGTGATTTACACATGCACTGAAAGTTTGTAATTGACCTAAATATGTATTTCAGTGTTGTTATTTCTGTACTCCATGTAGGTGTCATAGGTGCTTCTGGGGAATCAAAAATCTCATTTTTTTCCCTTTGCTTTGGAATTTACATCTCACCAGTGCTGCTGAATACAGCATTTAGAATTAGAAAATCACGGTTCATAGGTTTCTTGTGGTTATTTACTATTTTAGCAGATAAGAGTTTGCTTAGCAGCCTTTAAAAAGAATGCATGTTTTCAGTGCAGATGTTTACATAACAAGTTTTCCAACATAATTTCCTATCATGATAATTTAAACTTTGTTTGGATGCAATGAAACACATGTACTGGTGGTAGTTCTGCGTGTTGAATAAGTGAGAAATAAATAGCAAATAAAGCTTAAATAGCAACAAAACATATTTCTCATTTCCAAATATTAGCAAGTAATGGCAGTTTTAACCATTTTCAGTGGGAAAGTGCTAGCTTTTCATTTCAGTTATTAGCAAGTATTTTAGCGTTAACATTAGCAAGTATTTTAGCAAGCAATTTCAGTTTCAGTTTAAAAATCGTTGTTTATGCTATGGTAACATTTATTCAGGATTGTTGGGGAATGTTTTCTTAAAATTTATTTAAAAACTGTGGCAGAAATTATTGACAGAAGACTATAAATCATTTTTTATAGCTTTTTTATCTCCTAATACCGAATTTTGCATATCTTATGACTATTTTCAGAGCATAGGGTGAAATTGGGTTTGATACTCAAAAGTTTGTTTCATTATAACAATTCACATTACCTAGAGGGCTTCAGATAGACACTATTTTGCAGATTCAGGATCCACCAGTAGATTTTACAGGACTTAACTTGAACAATAACATTAAAGGTCACAAAAATGAAGCGGGGAATTTCAAATATTGTGAATAATGAAAGTTTGTCAAAGACTAAATAATTGTGAAAAAATAAAATCTTTTTCCTTTTACCCTTCAAACAATTCTTCTTCGTTGCTCAAAGACATGGGGAAACCCATTTAATACAACCCATAGGGTGTACAAAAATCTAAACATACAGCCATGCATTGTCCTTAGCCTCAAAATAGCTTGGAAAATACTATTAAATATATAATTTACCCATTGTAAAAAATTACTTAAAATCAAGTTAAATAAGTTATATGACAGAATATCCTTGTAGTCATTATGTTTCAGTAATAAAAAAGGAATTTAAAATAAAATACCTAAGCATAAAACAGTAAAATACTTTAGTGTACATTAGAATCACTGCAATGTAATTTTCTTCTACCCATGAAAATAATAGAGGACATAATGTTTCAGTGGGTGTATAAAATTCTCAGTGGAGAAGAAGGATGTGAGAGGATAGTCTACGAGTCTCCAAATAAAGATGACAAGGATGGTTTTATGCTGATTAGAGACTCCAAATGGGATGGTATCAATCTAGATAACCTTCATTTGATTGCTATTGCATACAGACCTGGAATAATGTCCTTGAGGGACTTAGGCAGAAAGCATCTTCGTCTACTCCACAATATATATCTCATTGGAAAGGTTTGTAGATTTCATTTCTCTCATCTTATTTTTCAGTGAAAACATAATATCTAGCCATATATTTTGATGGAAACAAAGCTTGTTATTTTCTTTGCAAGTCCTATGATTACCATTATATTTAGATGTTTCACCATTCTTTTGCAATATAACTATTCATTTTCAATTGCGTGAATATTTTCTTTTATGGTTAGCGTCTTTTCAATTGAAGAAAAATGGAATTTTTGGAAGGATCAAACATATTGAATGAATTTAGAAGTGCATAAAGTGTGGTATTTCCACTTTGTATTTCAAGGCAAAGGAAATGCTGTTTCTTTAATGAGAAGTATTCCATTGGTCATCTTTAGATTTGTTAGTAAGAATATAAAAAGAAATTAATTTCTCTATGTTGTTCTGTGATGCACGTACATTTTTCTCAAGCAGCCTGTGAGCCAGCATTGAGTTTGCAAGATTTTTTACACTTCCATATTCTTTCTTTTTCCGTCTTGTTTGTCCCTTATCTATGTAATACTCGATTCTATGACTTGAAGCTAATAAAAGCTAGATATCATAGGTAGGCCATAGAATTACCATAGCTTAATGATTATTGCAAAAAATATCTGGCTTTTTTAGCCAGACATTTTTTTGCAATAATCATACAATATAATAATATATATCAATAATAATATATAATCTATACACATGATATTAATAGATGATATTTTCATTTAGGATGTCATAATGAAGAAATATGATGTTGTTGCCTCTCAGCTGTGTATATTCTTACAGTATATCCCATCTTTCTACCACCTACATGTTAACTTCACAGCTATGAATGAGGGTATATGTGGTAAGTATTAACCATTATTGTTCATATTAAAATAAATAATTGTGTGAAAATCTCTTCATAAAACTTATTGCGACAAAAGATCACATCCCTTTGAGACAGAGCATGTGACATTACAGATTATTCGCATGAAAGGATAACTCATCTGCTAGAGTCCACAAAAACTGGATTCTACCAATTGAGTTTTACTTTATTTGTGATTATAAAGGAGTTCCACCATAATTCACCTCAACGCTTCTTGCATAACAGATTCAGCCTCTCTAGGCATGGATGTAATTAAAGTTAATCAGCTGCAATGCCTGCATCCTCTTCTCTATATGGATACCACATGGCACTCCTAGTTCCTGTAATCAGATACTCACAACTCTAAAATTTTCTCTTCAGTATAGATTTGAGCAGTATAAACCAAAGGTAGGGTTCCTAATTTGATTGATAAATTGTAGACCAACTGTGCAGATAGAGTTTGTGGTTTTGACTAAGAGCCTCTCCATAAGCTGTTAGGTACCAAATCACTACCGGATACCAACTGCAATGTGATTAAAGTAATTTATTTTACATAAAGAAAAAAATGAAAATTTCAATCCTTTCATACTATATTGATTTTTAGCAATTTCATCGTAAAAAAATTAGTTTGAAATGTAATTTACACCGGAAATAAAAGAATTTACAATTCCTTTCAAAGAAGATCTCAAAGCTATTCCAAATATCTTTAGAGTCCATTGGTTTAGTTAACTTGAAGCACTTCCAAATTTAGAAGGATACAGGCCTCAGCTGTGAGCTGATCAGTACTCTCCTTTGATTTAGCTTTACACATAGACTTCAAGGCTTACTCCTTATCCTCTCTCCAAAAGTGACTTTTCCTCAATCTCAAGTTGGTCTTTAGACCTGCTGGAAGTTGCTGCCAACAGACCTCCATCATTTGAGTCAAGTGAAGTATCCTAGAGTCATCAGTGGATATGTACTTAACTCTCCCAAATCACATGACATGAAAAAAAGAAAATATTTTGAACACTCTTGAAAAAAAAGATATTAGTGTTGAAATGCATACACATAAAAAATTTTTCTATCATCTACAAGGACTGGATTGACTCAATATATATAGCTTGTGTGAGGATTAAAATCATTTTCCTTCAGATTTATCACATACATTAAATCTCATGTCATAGGATGAAATTTTTATGGAAAATTTGATCTTAATTCACTGATTCTTATGTTTATAAACAGAATATTTCTAGTTCTAGAATACTGACTTATAGAATCATTTATATACAGTAAAGAAAAACAAAGCAATTCCTTAATATTTCACCTATATTAGGAAAACATATATTTAAGCATGAAAGTAATTTAATCGATGATACTGTTCTTGAACTAGTAGTCAATAGCTATGGTATCTCTTTATTTATACCATACCAAATACTGAAGCAATTCATTCTTCCCTCCATTTCTTTGGTCTTTGAAGAGTCAACTTTTGTGGCTATGAGCAGGAATCTGTAGTCTATAATGATTCTCGAATAACTATACTACTTGTTATTAGTCTTTTCTTTTCCTAAAAATTATTGTATAAATTTGAACCTGATTTACCTACCCATATATTTTCTTTAATGGGATGTAGACTTAATAAAAACTGATTAAGAAAGAGATCTTAGAGGTTAGCATTCCTTGACGAGCTTCTAAAGTTTTACTTTTAAGTCATGAAATATAAATACAATCTTACCTCTGATTTTGTTGCTGAATAGATAAAATACTTCTAAAGAGAACTTAAAAGCAGGACCATGGAAAAATCATTTTAGAAGTGGAATCGTCTGTAACTAGTTATAAGTTGAAAGTAAAATTTTGTGTAAAAAGAGAGAAATAGAGGATGATTTTAGGGGCAGGAATTACTATTTTTATTCATAGTAGTGTATAAATTACATTATGGCCAAGCATTCATGATGTAATTACACAACTTCCATCATATAAAATTCAATTCTTAGAATGTGGCAATTCCTATTTTTTTAATTCCTAGCAAAATCTTTCATGGGCTGGTTGATCTCATTGTCTGGGAAATATAGTGTTGGATGATATGAAGGAAAAATCTGAACAAGTATTGTGTGATCTGGAAAGTATTTTGGTGTTTTTAAAATAAATTAATACTAGTTTCAATAGTTAAAATTGTTGCAACATAACAAAATTTTGCAGACACACTTATACCCTATTTCCCCACCAAAACAAATTTCATCAAACATCCCAATCACTAATAACACTGAAACATACCATACTATTCTGTATCAGTGTCAGTTTTGATATTTCTAGTTTATATTGATATCTACATGTACATTTACAAAACTATGGCAAATTAATATTTTAACTTGATTCTTTGACTAAAGAGTGCATTTTTCATTTATTTGTCTATTTTTAGCTGGAAGTGGGAAAAAATAGTGTGATATATATATGATTTGATGGAGTAAGAACGAAGAAAAGCTCTTGTCACTTAAAACATGTTCAGAATTAATATATAATAATGATAATTTATAATTAAAATGTGTGGATTGATTAGCTAATTAATTTTCTCTTTAGAATGAGCACCTTCAGCTAATGTTAGGATAGCCAAAATTTCAGACTCATGCAAGAAGGTTCTCATAGCATTGTTCAATTAGAAACCTATTACTCATATGAAATTGATAACCTGCTGAACTTACCAGATGGTCTAATATTAGTTTCCTGAATGGTAGCAATGTAAATCTCTTCTGGTTCCTGTTTACTTTAGCTTGCAATGGTTTCAAAAGAAGTCCCTTCTTCCTTCAATATAAATTTTAAGCACTTTTCGTATATAACTAATATATATTCTTAGATAAATAAAAATTTATTATGGTTCTGACATATCAGCTATAAAGGTTAATGGTGAATTATATATTTTACAGATTTAGAATTATATCTATTTTACAGGACCTCACTATGGTACAGTACACTCTCTCCATTCAGTGATACACAACATTCAGATATGTTCCACATATTATCAGGATGCTCCATTAAGTCTCTGTTTGAAAGAATCAGATGAATTGTTCCAAAGATTTGAAGCTCAAGGTAGGTGTTAGTCATCCGTATTTATGTATATATATAATCTCTCATGGTCATTTCTATGCAATGGATGGGAATTCAAAATTGCTTGTGTTTCTTTACAGGAATTGTAAAAAGAATTCAACCTTCCAGTTGACAAGAGTATAATTTTTAAAATTATATTGTCATAAGTTAATTGATGGGCATTGCTCTGAGCTGATACTATTATATGTGTAAATGTATTTATGCCAATAAATACAGTAATTTTATCTGTAAATAATGTCCATTAATGGAAGAAGCCAGTGAAAGTTTATTTACATAAATGACTGTGTATCTCAAGATAATTTTGTATGTGTGCACAACTCTCTTCTTGGAAAGTTTGCAAAGACCTATGAAAAAATGTGATGTACTTTCAAATAAATATTATTGAAAGATTGAATTATTTATCTGATTTCTTTAGTATAGTACACTTATACTTATGAAGTACTCTCTTATAAAATACTCTTCATACTCAAGCATTAAAATTTTGTGTTGCAGAAAGTTCATAGAGAGTTTATTAAATACATAAATGTATTGGAATGTATTAAAAGGCATAAATGTGCATTATTACAGGAGCCACATGCAAAGCCAAAGATACTAAAGCAGAGCTGCATGCATATGGTTCTGGAATACTCTAAAGATATTGCGTGATGTTTGCAGAATAGTGACATTCGAATTGAGGTATTCTTAAGGTGGAGGGCAGAGGAGAATATTTCCAGTCAATGGCATTGAATTATTCACATTATTCAACATATCTCTCTTATAAATGAGAATTAGGAATGCATTGACCCAGGGTGTTAATTGTTTAGGCTTGTAGCACCATAGTACTACATACTCCTGCAAGTCCATCCCATAGATTCCTGCCTAGTCAACACGTAAATTCAAAATTCCACTTGCTCAAAAACAAATTCAAGAATATGGAAAGAAATAGCTTTCCCTGTAATCGAAAATACTTCTAGAATCTTTTTGACATTGCTAATTGCAAGGGGAGGTCTATTTTACTTGAAGGGCCATTTGAAAAAGTTTTTTGCCAAAAGCAGTAACTGAAATTACCTTCAAATGTCCTTAAGTACTCTTATCATGAACATGACAAAACCATACTACTGGTTATATACTGTTTCTTTATATTATGATGCTCATCGCTAATTAACTATGTATAAGGTATAAGTTTATAATTTACATCCAAATCAATTTACTGCTGCATTCATCGGGGGAGACAAAAGAGGTATAAGATAGATTATTTTGTTTTCCCAGGAGAATTAATTTATAGGGATTTTTATATCTCAACCCTCTACTGTCTCATCTTACCTACATAAAACTTGTATCCGACCAGACTGTGTGGAATACCATCCTATGAATGAAATAGACTATTTTCCACAAAATCTTATTGAATCTGCAGCCATCATCGGGTACACGTCTGATTTGCAGCTAATGATGGCTGATCCAGCTTCAACCGGATGTCGTACGTCTCCCAAGAAAAATGATAGGTACATTGTATGATATGATAAATATGTATGTACATAAATATAATTTTATTTATGCATTTATCCTAGATAGCAGGCAACACGATCTGCAGGAGTGACTAGTCGGGTGATTCGTCGCAGACTGTTTAGTTATTCCTTCGTCCGGTAGTAGAGCTAAAGTAGAGGTCGGATCAGACTGTGCCAATTTGGATAGGGGAGAGTCTGTCCACTTAGATAGCGAAATTCTCATCGAGTAGCGCCTCTACCTGCACTTATCCTTAACTCCCTCGTAGCCGCGCTCTCAACACCTAGTTTAACGTCATAGCGGTTACAGCAAATTTTGCAGGAGTAGTGGTTTGGTAGCTTCTTACCGATTTATTTCGTTATAATTTTGTGGCCAAAATGCCGAGAAAAATCCTTACATGTGCTGTGAAGGATTGCAGGAGTTCCTCTGGCGTGGGTGATAAGCTGCTGTTTTGCTTCCCTAAGGAAAGAGTAGCGTAAGTGCAAGTGTGGTGTTTCAGTTTACGAATTTTACAAGTTTCTTGTTGAGGGTAGAGTTAACCCAACATACTACGGGTTAGTATGTGAGATTAATTAAGGGGTTTATAGATGTATTCAATTCGGACGTTTTGTAAAGCAGCTTCCTCCAAGTTTTGGCGCGTAAAGCTTACGTCCGCTGAATGAATAATAATTTTCATTGTTATATTTTCCCTTACATTGTTGTGATAGGAATTCTATTCATCTTCGTGCTAGAATGACTGAGGTACTTTCGTTAGTATATTATGTTCCCAGTTTTGAGTAATCGCAGCTTAATGTTTCTTTAGTAAACCATTTGTGCTTGTAATGTTATGTTAATAATGTTATTTATTTTCAAAATTAACAAGAGTATTATGCCATCTAATACCATCAAATCTAGTTAAAATTTTATTGTCTGGAAAGTTTGAAAGTCGTGCAGTATCTGTTCCTCGAGTTCTAGGGTAATATACAAACTCGTTATTTTATTATATAAGATCATGTGCCTTTAAAAGGGCTCGTATAAGGCAAGATGGGTATACTATTATGTGTGTTTCCTCTGTATACTAATCTCCCAATAATATCTTTCACAGCTGTCAGAAGTGGGTTGACTTCTGCGAGAACCCTGAGATAAACCAAAAGTTTTTGAGTGGCTCATTAACCTCATTAAATTATTTAAGGGTTTGTCATCTGCACTTCAAAAGGGAATCTTTCACTCATGATTTGAGGAACAAGTTGATTCGAGGAGCAGTTCCAACCCTGCTGCATGCAGACATAATTGAAGGTCACAATGCAGGTACTTCAACTCCACTCATCCATCACTCCTTTCTTATGGCCATATCTCAACTTACTCTCATTTCTCTTATATATCCTGACATTCATTCTCCTTCCCAGTTTCCCCACATAACTTCACAGTCTTTACTGTCAGAGTTCATTGAGGCTGCACAACCCTCAGCCTCCACACCTCTCTCCCCTCTACCACTAGCCTCACCACTTGTAGAGTGGTCACTCACTCTCCCTCAAATAGATGTTTTGCTGATTATTTAAAAATTAAGCTAAGTGATTATTTTTTAGAAAGTTGTAAATTGGAATGAAACTTGATTAAAATGATTGTTAAATATGTCTATAATACGTAAATGAAAGAGCTAATTGGTAACTACAAATGAATTCATGAGTGAGTAAAGATTACTACAGTGGTACCTCGAGATACGAGTGCCCTAACATACAAGTTTTTTGAGATACGAGCCGTCGAGCGAGCGAAGTTTTGCTTTGAAATACGAGCAAAATTTGAGATACGAGGAACAGCCGGCTGCACACGACCCACCAGTTTACTGTGCCTTGTGCATCTCGCATTATCCCACGCATCCCCCCAGTATACTTGTTTACCTTGCTGTTGAAGCATCTTTGATAAGTTTTTCTAGGGCTTTGTGCTTTTTGTGCAATTAAATACTTTATCACATTGCTTTTTATAACCTTGGGTCCGAAGAAAGTGAGTAGAAAGGTCAATGCTCAGAAGAAGATGATGCCTATTGAATTAAAGCGTGAAATCATAGAAAAAATGAGCAGGATGTGCGAGTAGCTGACTTGGCGAGGTAGTACGGGCATAGTACTTCAACGATATGTACTGTGCTTAAACAGAAGGAGTCAATAAAGGGTATAACGCCTGCTAAGGGCGTTACAATAATTTCTAAGCTCCGGAGCTCTCTCAACAACTGGGGTGGCATTTTGGGGCCTGGAACGAATTAATGGCATTTCAATGGGGAAAATTGCTTTGAGATACGAGCAATTTGACATACGAGCAAGGTTATGGAACGAATTAAACTCGTATCTCGAGGTACCACTGTAATTAAATGTGTCTGTGGCCCAACAACCCTATAATAGGATTTGGCCTAAGCTAGGCAGTATTTACCATGGGTGATACGTGGTCAGCACGTATCACCCATGGTAAATACTGCCTGGCTTAGGCCACCCACTTCTACTCTGCCAGATTTTTCTAGATCGGGACACACTACCTCTTAATTAAGGTGCTTCCCAATTGTTTTGATGCTGAGTAAACATCTTCATCCCCACCCAGGTTTGAACCTGGGACTGCTTCTGAAAGTGAATGCACTACCCACATAGCTACTGGGGGTTCAAGTAAATCCATAGCTGTAATATATCAGCATATGGTGTTATTTTTTATTCTGCATCCTTAACATTCTGAAAAACTGAGGATCTTTCCTCTGTTCACTTAAATGAAGAAGCCATGGTCAATTACAGTGATCTAAACAGCACTGACCTTTTTCTCTAACCTATTCCATGTTTTTTTTTAATGTTAAAGTTAATTAAAAGCTAAATACACCAGTAAGTAGTAATGAGTAGTGGTAATGAGCTTTATTAAGATATAAGAAATTGAAATATCTTTTTGAGCTGATGCCATTGTTAGAGGCTTGAGTAAAGCAGTCAGATTGAATACAAAGTTTGAGATAAAGGATGATTATGATGAAGAGTTTCAGAGTGAAATTCCTATGGAAAGATATATGGTATGTCTGTGGTGGCCTTGTGAATCCAATTGTTTATACCAAAGATATTATGTCAATCAATTATCTATGGTAATTTATATCTCAGATTAGTTGTAAGTGTTATATTTTAAGAAATTATTATTCTAAGAAATATTTTACTCATTGTGACTTAAAATCTAAAGAAATTTATTTCATTTAATCATATAAGTAGTTTTCAATGCAGTAATTTCCAGAATTTGCTTGAATGAAAACAGTATCTGAAGCTATGAATAATTTCATGGAATATTCCACACACAACATGTGTTTTGCAAGGATGTATGTCATTTTACAGAAGTTGTCTTGGTAATGAATTCATTTATTGTTTCAGAATCATTCCCAGATGTGCCCCAGTCCAATAACCCAAGAATCATAAGCCATGGTGATCAAGACCAACGTCATATCATTGAGGAGCACTCTGAGTTGTATTCCCTTATCACTCTTCCATATTTGGAGCAGACAAATCTGAATTTACAGGTGATTATTTCAGGTGATTTACACATGCACTGAAAGTTTGTAATTGACCTAAATATGTATTTCAGTGTTGTTATTTCTGTACTCCATCTAGGTGTCATAGGTGCTTCTGGGGAATCAAAAATCTCATTTTTTCCCTTTTCTTTGCAATTTACATCTCACCAGTGCTGCTAAATGCTGAATACAGCATTTAGAATTAGAAAATCACGGTTCATAGGTTTCTGGTGGTTATTTACTATTGGGGAAAAAAGCTGTTTGTTTAGAAGTGGTGGAAAGCAAATATATATATTTTCAGTGCATAGGTTTTCATAACAAATTTTCCAACGTTGAAGTTCTATCACAATAACTTTAACCTTTCTTTGATTGTTGCTGGTGGTAGTTCTGCATGTTTAATATGAGAGAAATAAATAGCAAGAAACAAGTTTCTCGTATCCTAACATTAGCAAGTATTTTAGCAGGCAATTTCAGATTCAGTTTAAAAATTGCTTTTGATACTATAGGAACATTTATTCTGTACAGTATTGCTGGAGAATGTTTTCTTAGAATGCATAATCATGATTTATAGTTTTTCTGTCTCCAAATACTGAATTTTGCATATCCTGTGAAAGGCAATTTTCAGAGCATAGGGCAAAATTGGGTTTTAATACTTAAAAGATTGAATCCCTATAATAATGCATTTTCTAGAGGGCTTCAGAAAGACCATAGTACATTATTTTGTAGCATTCAGGATCCACCAGTACATTTAACAGGACAATAATAATAAAAATGAGGTGGGGCATTGTCAATTTTGCTGTAATTTTCCAAAGACTCAATAATTGTCAACAATAAAATGGATTTCTCTTTTAACCCTTTAAACCATTCTCCTTCATTGCCCAAAGGCATGGGGAAACTAATTTATTACTTCTCATAGGGTGTACAAAAACATCGTAAAAAGTTGTACATCAATTGTCATGAGAAACTTTTGAATAAACACATTATATATAATCACCTTACATATTCTCTTTATTTACATTAAGTTAATATATACATAGAATGCATTAGTTGATACATACAGCCAAATGCATGCATTCTCCTGAGTCTCAAATTAGCTAAGAAAATTCCTCTACCCATGAAAATAATAGATGACATAATGTTTCAGTGGGTGTATAAAATTCTCAGTGGAGAAGAAGGATGTGAGAGGATAGTCTACGAGTCTCCAGATAAAGATGACAAGGATGGTTTTATGCTGATTAGAGACTCCAAATGGGATGGTATCAATCTAGATAACCTTCATTTGATTGCTATTGCATACAGACCTGGAATAATGTCCTTGAGGGACTTAGGCAGAAAGCATCTTCGTCTACTCCACAATATATATCATTGGAAAGGTTTGTAGATTTCATTTCTCTCATCTTATTTTTCAGTGAAAACATAATATCTAGCCATATATTTTGATGGAAACAAAGCTTGTTATTTTCTTTGCAAGTCCTATGATTTCCATTATATTTAGATGTTTCACCATTCTTTTGCAATATAACTATTCATTTTCAATTGCGTGAATATTTTCTTTTGTGGTTAGCGTCTTTTCAATTAAAGAAAAATTGATTTTTTGAAAGGATCAAACATATTGAACGAATTTAGAAGTGCATAAAGTGCAGTATTTCCACTTCATATTTCAAGGCCAAGGAAATGTTGTTGTCTTAATGTGAAGTATTCCATTGCTCATCTTTAGATTTGTTAGTGAGAATATAAAAAGAAATTAATTTCTCTATGTTGTTCTGTGATGCACGTACATTTTTCTCAAGCAGCCTGTGAGCCAACATTGAGTTTGCAAGATTTTCTACACTTCCATATTCTTTCTTTTTCCATCTTGTTTGTCCCTCATCTATGTAATGCTCGATTCTATGACTTGAAACCAATAAAAGCTAGGTATCATAGTTAGGCCATAAAATTACCATAGCTTAATGATTATTGTTTAAAAAAACACATGATATTAATGGATGATAATTTTCATTTAGGATGTCATAATGAAGAAATATGATGTTGTTGCCACTCAGCTGTGTGTATTCTTACAGTATGTTCCATCTTTCTACCACCTACATGTTAACTTCACAGCTATGAATGAGGGTATATGTGGTAAGTGTTTACTAGGATTATTCATATTAAGATAAATTACTAATTCTTAGAATTACTATTATCAGTGTATAACTTACATTATAAATAAGGATTTTTATATTACTATCTAACTTCCTTCCTATGAAATACAATCCTCAGAATTTGGAAAATTCTATTTTTTTATTTCCTAAAAAAATATTTCATAGGATGGCTTATCTCATTAACTGGGAAATATAGTATTGGAGGATATGAAGCAAAAGTCTAACAAGTATGGGGTCATCTGGAAAGTATTTTGGTTTTTTAAAATAAGTTAATACTAGTTGCAAAATGTTAATGCTGGCTGCAACATGCAAAAAGTTTGCTGACCGAAACTTGTACCCTATTTCTGCACCAAAACACATTTCATCAAACACCACATACCCTAGTAATATGTATCTGTGTCCGCTTTGATATTCCTAGATAGATATTGATATCTACATTTCCATTTACAAACTATGTGCAAATTGATATTTTATCTCAAGTTTTTGACCAATTGTTGCATTCTTCATTCACTTGCATATTTTTAGCAGGAAGTGGGAAGCTGTTTTCCCTCTAAAATATTGTTCATCTATATGTTTTGATGGAGCATGAGAGGAGAAAAAAGATTGTCCCTTAAAATGTATGTTCAGAATTAATATATAATAATCATAATTAAAATTTGAATATGTGGATTGATCAGCTGATTTATTTAGATTGAGCACCCTCAGCTAATGATAGGATAGCTAAAATTTCATCCAAGAAGGTTCTCATAGCATTGTTCAATTAGGAACCTATTACTCATATGAAATTGATAACCTGCAGAACTCTCCAGATAATCCAATATTAGTTTCCTTAATGGTAGCCATGTAAATCTGTTCTTGTTCCTGTATGCTTTTGCTTGCATTGGTTTCAAAGGAAATCCCTTCTTTCTTCAATATAAATTTTAAGCATTTTTTGTATAACTGATATATATTCTTGGATAAATAAAAATTTATTTTGTTTTTGACATATCAGCTGTAAATTTTTATGATATATTATATAATACATATCTATTTTAAAGGGCCTGACTATGGTACAGTACACTCTCTCCATTCAGTGATACAAAACATTCAGATATCTCCCACATATTATCAGGATGCTTCATTAAGTCTCCATTTGAAAGAATCAGATGAATTGTTCCAAAGATTTGAAGCTCAAGGTAAGTTTTAGTCATCCGTATTTATGTATATATAAAATCTCTCATGGTCATTCCTATACAATAGATGGGAACTCAAAATTGCTTGTGTTTCTTTACAGGAATTGTAAAAAGAATTCAACCTTCCAGTTGACAAGAGTATAATTGTTAAAATTATATTGTCATACTTTAATTGATGAGCATTGCTCTGAGCTGATACTGTTATATATGTAAATATATTTATGCCAATAAATCAATGTTATTTTATCTGTAAATAATGTCCATTAATGGAAGAAGCCAGTGAAAGTTTATTTACATAAATGACTGTGTATCTCAAGATAATTTTGTATGTGTGCACAACTCTCTTCTTGGAAAGTTTGCAAAGACCTATGAAAAAATGTGATGTACTTTCAAATAAATATTATTGAAAAATTGAATTATTTATCTGATTTCTTTAGTATAGTACACTTATACTTATGAAGTACTTTCTTATAAAATACTCTCCATACTCAAGCATTGAAATTTTATAAATGTATTGGAATGTATTAAAAGGCATAAATGTGCATTATTATAGGAGCCACATGCAAAGCCAAAGATACTAAAGCAGAGCTGCATGCATATGGTTCTGGAATACTCTAAAGATATTGCGTGATGTTTGCAGAATAGTGACATTCGAATTGAGGTATTCTTAAGGTGGAGGGCAGAGGAGAATATTTCCAGTCAATGGCATTGAATTATTCAACATATCTCTCTTATGAATGAGAATTAGGAATGCATTGACCCAGGGTGTTAATTGTTTAGGCTTGTAGCACCATAGTACTACATACTAGGGCGTACCGAAAAACAAAAATTTTTAGCAGCGGGAACGTAATAGGTTGGAAAAGTTGCCTTTTAGGCTCAATAAGAAATGTGCAAAATATGGGCTCTAACAAAGTTCGTCTTGGGCCTGACCAAAGAGCTCAAAAATTCGAAATTTTAGTGAAAATTGTGTTTTTTTAGGTAAGTTTAATTTTTGACGGAGCATACATACATTTGATTAAATGGCTGTTTTAATTCGTTTTGATCGAGGAACAGTTAAATTAAGCCATTAAAACCGAATATGACGAGATATCATACTTTTAAAATTTTTGGAAACACCCTGAAAAGTGGCAGCTCCTCGCTGGTTCAGCTGCAGTGAGCTACCCAGGACTCATCATGAGGTAGAGCCTGCTAATCGAGTCCCGCCCGCCTACACACCCGTGGAAACATACCAGACAACTAGTTGATGTCTTTGAAGGCTGATTTTGTTCCAGTTTTTGGTATTCGCGAGAGGATCCTCTCTCCTATGAAACCGTCTCTTGCATCGCGGCCGTAGACTAACCGTGAGGCCTCTGTGACTTCTTTTACGTATCGTTCGACTGCTTGAGAATCATTTGGGAGGGCAAATAATGCAGCAAGCTGCTTTATAGGTTCCTTTACATTACCTTTAATGTTTTGAAGATCCTCGGGAGAAAGACTGACAGTAAGTGACAGTGACTTCATCCCAATCTATCAATTCTTCATAAGAAGGCACGTCGAACTTCTGTTGCGGGATGATGAACCTACAAATCTACTCCGTTTGATAGTTTCCTGCATTGATGAATCTATGTCCTACCTGTGTTCTTATTTTAGGTCGATCATCAGTTAACATAGCAATCATAACCCGAAGTTTATCATGCATGTCTACGTTCCAATGTGGTATGTCATTAAGAGAAATCACACAGTGAAAGATAGAGCCGTAAAACTTCATAGCTGATACTCCACACCTTCCTTTGCAAACAGGAAAACTTGTTGAAGATGTAATTCAACATAATGTCTTTTATGCTCGCCCAGAAATCGTTTTGGTTGTCACGATCGCTTATGAGTGTGTATGATAAATTATCGAGATGAATAATGTGATATCTTCGAAGTGGGGTACCATGATATGTACCGCAATAATATTTTTATGTTTTAAAACGCTTTATAGATGACCGTAGAAGGTGTTATGTTGAATTAACCATCAAACGGAGTAGATTTGTAGGTTCATCATCCCGCAACAGAAGTTCGACGTGCCTTCTTATGAAGAATTGATAGATTGGGATGAAGTCACTGTCACTTACTGTCAGTCTTTCTCCCGAGGATCTTCAAAACATTAAAGGTAATGTAAAGGAACCTATAAAGCAGCTTGCTGCATTATTTGCCCTCCCAAATGATTCTCAAGCAGTCGAACGATACGTAAAAGAAGTCACAGAGGCCTCACGGTTAGTCTACGGCCGCGATGTAAGAGACGGTTTCATAGGAGAGAGGATCCTCTCGCGAATACCAAAAACTGGAACAAAATCAGCCTTCAAAGACATCAACTAGTTGTCTGGTATGTTTCCACGGGTGTGTAGGCGGGCGGGACTCGATTAGCAGGCTCTACCTCATGATGAGTCCTGGGTAGCTCACTGCAGCTGAACCAGCGAGGAGCTGCCACTTTTCAGGGTGTTTCCAAAAATTTTAAAAGTATGATATCTCGTCATATTCGGTTTTAATGGCTTAATTTAACTGTTCCTCGATCAAAACGAATTAAAACAGCCATTTAATCAAATGTATGTATGCTCCGTCAAAAATTAAACTTACCTAAAAAAACACAATTTTCACTAAAATTTCGAATTTTTGAGCTCTTTGGTCAGGCCCAAGACGAACTTTGTTAGAGCCCATATTTTGCACATTTCTTATTGAGCCTAAAAGGCAACTTTTCCAACCTATTACGTTCCCGCTGCTAAAAATTTTTGTTTTTCGGTACGCCCTACTACATACTCCTGCAAGTCCATCCTATAGATTCCTGCCTAGTCAAAATACAAATTCAAAATTCCACTTGCTCCAAAACTATTTCAAAGATATGAAAAGGAAGTACTGTGCACAAGAATTCAGCTATGCTTCGTCAACTTGCATTTAAACCTTGGACCTGAAGTATACTTAATTAACATTCAGGAGGCCAACGATAAGTTTTCTACTGTGCAGGTTGGCCCAGTCCAACTCAGAAAATAGTGAGGTGACACTGAGAGGAGAGCCATGCAGAATAGCTTTCCCTGTAATCAAAAATACTTCTAGAATCATTTGGACACTATTACGAGGTCTGTTCAAAAAGTTCCCGAACTTTTTTTATATTGTGCCTCCAGTTGGTTATTTTTTAATCTGCCTGTAGGCGTTGTATCCGCGAAAGCTTCCCAAATAACCACCTTCAATCACTTTGTCGATATCTTGATTTGCTCATTAGTTACGGATGTTTATGTGAACAGGTGATCGTAGAGTGCGGCGAAAAATCGGGTCCGCGGAAATAAGCTCTTTGAAGGAGCAGCGTTCTTCTGTAAAATTCTGCGTGAAACTGGGCAAATCTTTCACGGAAACTTTTGAGTTGATTACCAAGGCTATTGGTGAGCATGCTATGAAACGTACCGCGTGTTATGAGTGGTTTATACGGTTCAAAGACGGGCGGCAATCAGTGGAAGACGACGAGCAATCCGGAAGACCACCAACGTCCACAGATGACCCCCACATCGAAAAAGTGAACGATCTCGTTCGTGCAAATTGACGTTTGACTGTCAGGGAGCTTGCAGAAGAGTGTGGCATCCCGATTGGTTCTGCTACGAAATCCTAACTAAAAAAATTGAGGATGCATCGAGTCGAGGACAAATTCATGCCTCGCCTGATGACAGCAGACCAGGAGCAACACGAGCAACTCGTGACTTTTTAGCCAAAAACAAGACCACTGTGCTTCTCCAACCACCCTATTCACCAGGCTTGGCTTCATGTGACATTTTCCTATTCACAAAGCTAATAACCCCGCTCAAAAGAAAAAGATTTGCCACCATTCGAGAAATAAAGAAAAATTCGACGGAGGAGCTTACGAACAGTCCGAAAGAAGCGTCCCAAGACTGTTTTAAATAGTGGAAATACCATTTGGATAAGTGAATACGTTGGAGTGGGGAGTACATTTAAGGATACTCGGAGCAATAATTTGTAAGTGAAATATTTGTGCTGTAATAAATAAAGTTCGGGAACTTTTTGAACAGCCCTCGTATATGCAAGGGGAGGTGTATTTTACCTGAAGGATCAGTAGGAAAAATTTTTTCTATAAAATGTATGGTGAGTTTTCCTTCGAATGTCCCTAAGTGCCCTTGTAATGACATGGCAAAGACCATTATACTGGTTATATACTGCTATTTATATCACAATACTCATCACTAATTAACTATTATATGATATAATTTTAAATGTTACATCCAAATCAAGTAATTGCTGCTTTCATCAGTGGAGAGATAAGAGATATATATCAGATATTTTCTTGTAATCTCCAGGAGAATTAGTTTACAGGGATTCTTATATCTCTACCCTCTACTTTCTCATCTTTCCTACATAAAACTTGTGTCCGACCAGACTGTGTTGTGTGCCATCCTGTGAATGAAATAGACTAAGTTCCACAAAATGTCATTGAATCAGCAGCCATCATCGGGTTCAATGTTGGAATTGCAGCTAATGATAGCTGTTCTAACCTAAACCGGACGTATTATATTTCTCTTTTGGAAAATGATAGGTACATAAATATAGTTTTATTTATGCATTTATCCTTGTTAGCAGGCAATACGATCTGTAAGAATTGCTGGTTTGGGAGTTTTTGAACACTATTTAGTTATTCCTTCATCCGATAGTGGAGCTAAAGTAGAAGTCGAACCGGGATGCCTTTATGTACTTGTTAGTTACGATCAGTTCATACATGTCCAGTTCATGTACATTGTTTTCAAAACAATCCATTAAACACCTGTTAACGTAAATACTGTATGGCTAGTAATGCCTAGTAGTTGTTCGGTGCGTGGTTGCAACCAAGCGTTGAGGCCGGTGCATCGGTATGTATCCAATGTGTACATACATACGATGGTTTCTTCACGATAACTTTGCTGCTGTTATCATGTGAGAGCCGCAAAATTATAGTAAACAGAGATGAATTGATATGTATATATTTATGTGCAATCTTTCATTATAAATTGAGACTCGATCTGTGGGTAGCATCTTACAAGTGTCGATAGGTCTTTCAAAGTTGGTCTGTTAGATATAATTTCTTTTAAAATGTAGGCATAAATATCGCAATTTAGTGTCAATTTTTACTTAACCTTGGTGTCATCATACAGTGCTGTAGCAGGGAAAATATGCATTTGTTTACATTCTGCTACTCCAAACCCTAGTCTTCCTTATAAGAGTAGGAAAATGCTGGTGTCCCCTGCGGAGTCTTTTCAGCTGTACGCTGAATGTTGTGATCCCATTGACGTTGACGAAATTGATTTTGAAGAATAATAGATAATTTCGTTTATGTTCTATCTGTCGAATTTCTCTATTACATTACAATTTAAAATCGTTTTCATTAGTTTCAGGTATATGCGTAAGCGTGTTATTCTGTGACAGTTGTTAGGATCTGATAGAGAGATTGTTTACCATATGTGTGAATTTGATACATATTTCTCGGTACATAGGACGCAGAAATTTATAAAAAAATTATTTTATCTGATATTTATTCGGTAGTCGTCCAGTATTTACATAAATGTGTTTGAAGTGCGATTTGTGGCCCCTTAAATCACTGCATCCGCAGCATCGTCCGATTTTGGGGTGTAAAATACTTACGCAATCGGCATCCTTCCTTCCTTTTTCCACAGTCGCGCTTTTCACCACTTAACCAGAATTATTCTCTATAAGTATATCGAGAGTCCCTAAATGATGAATAAAGAAGTCAACCCTTATTAGCCATGAAAAATTCACATTCAAGGAAAGCCCGATAAAATTTCTTTGATACAAGGAAAGGAAAATATGACCTTCTTGGATTTCATATAATTGGTATGACGATGCTAATTGGGCCTGAAAATTGTTTAAGTCATCAGAATTACACTCCCGATAGTTGACTTTAACTATCGAAATCAGTCGCTCATTCTGGCTCATGTTTCTGTTACAATTTCTAGTACTTAATTGAACATTTTGAAGTAGGCATGTTTTTTGCAAATCGTATATTAGCTACTCAACATCTTACTCAAGTTTCTTTTCCCCATGAGAAACGGGAATAATCTTATAATGGAAAAGAGTCATGACGAGGGAGGGAGTGAGAAGAAAAGTTCAGAGCCAGATTTATCTATCAGCTTGACAAGCTGAAGCCTACGGCCTCAAAATCTAGGAGACCTCCAGTAAAGTTCGTGTTACATAGCAGTAATTGATGCTTAGGCTGTAGAATTTTCAGTAAAAGAGAATTAATGCTTAAGACAAGGAGTAAATATTGCCCAAGATCAGGCATTAGACTGAGTTTAGTACTGGGTATGAGATGAAAAGTGTTGGATGGACTTAAAAAGTAACTGTTGGATGTAACTTGATATTATGGGCATAAACTGAAATGGAACTCATCTGATGAAAACAAGGGTTGAACCTGGATCACTCAGGCTGATCATTGATCATCCAAAGTAGAACGATTTTTACAACACTTGATGAGCTACAGTTGCAATTCAAATTTTGGCACCAATATACTAGGATACATGTGACTGATGAGGGTACCAATTTTTGTGTTTGGAACCAAATGAATGAAAAAAGCTATTCTAATTACAAACAATAAAATTTACCATTAAATAAAATTTTTCTTTATATTAATTATGAATTCTTTACTATTAGCAATGATTATCTTTAAACAAAGTCTACATGGAATGCTACTTAATGTCAATTTCCCTCAGAGAAGAGATTTTCCTGTTAATAAATACTTCCTTATCTTATGTGATATTCATTATATTAAAAAAAGACTGCTTGCTTCCTTTTTTACTAAATGTATGTACCCCATGATTGGTCAGCAGAATATTACTATTTTCATCCTAAGGTTTCCTCACCCTATTACTGATTTTTACCAACGTTTTGAGACCTGGTTGACGCTTCTTGGTCGGAAAGAGCTTCTTAAAGCTGACAAGTTTAAGATTTATTCTAATAGGAGAATATGTTCAAAACATTTTTCTGCAGACCACTTCATTCCTAACAAAAGGACTCTTAAAAAAAATGCCATTCCAGACATTAACCTACCAGGTAAGCTTTTCATAAAGAGTGATGTTAGTCTTATGTAATTATCACTTACCTCTTGGCTGAGGAGGATTGTTTTTTTAATCCTCAAACTTGAACGATTATATCTATATAATTCATTTGAAAATTTGATGAATTATAAAAAGGTTGTTTCTTGTTTATGTAGATCCAGAGGAGGAAATTACTTCAACTGATGAATCTCCTCCCATGGAAGTAAACGATTCTGAAAGCATTATAGATGTAAGGGATCAAATTTCCACTGTCTCCAGTTATTCTTGTGAGTATTCATGATAATTATTATTGAACTTAATATTAACCTTCCATCAGGTAACCTTTGTCTCTACCTGTAAAAATCAATTTGCGTAACTTAATTCTCATTTCTTCATCTAGTTTAATTTCTATTATTTCTTTTTATTTACCTAATCCGTCTTTCCCATGCAAATTATTTCATTCATCTCCTATCTTTTGTTTTGTTCCCTGATTCTTTGTGCACCTCTGTTATGCTGTTGTAATTTCTCAATAGTTTCTGCATTTTTACAGCTTTCCCTTACATGCTATAAAAATGTTGTCTTCTTTTAGGACTTATGAATAATCAAAGAATACCATCCAGAGCTCAAATTTTATTTATAAATTCATAGTGTTTTCAGGATTAAGTACATTTTAAATCAAAAAATTCATGTGATAGCTTTGAAAGATTTAATTATCAAAAACTATCTTTCAGTCATCTCCACATTAGGAAGCCAAACTGATGCTACTTGTACAAGTTCAAATTCTGCTGGGGATTATTCTGCTGAAGACTCTGATGATGAAGCTCAACCAGAAAGAGAGGGTATGTATTTTACTCTGCTAACCATCTGATGTAGTCAAAGGAATTAAGAAAACACATTTTATAAAATATTTCATGAATGGCAATTTAGCATTGTAGTCAATGATACTATACTTAGATATTGGAGAATTTTCAGATATAATTATATACTTCCATCAGCTCATATACTTAATTAAAATGTAAAATAAAGCTTTGTTGAATTATTTCTTTCTTAAGACCTAGTTAGGTGAGCATGTAAAGTTATGAATGTCCTTATGGTTTTTATGTACCTTGATAAAAATTTTGGTTAATACTCTACGGGAAGTATACCAAAGTGTTAATCAGAACTTTTGGCATATGTTTTATTGTCACTATTTTCTTTTCTGTCTATAGAACCAGTCTCAGAAAATCCTCATACAACCATCCAAAGGTACATATACCGTAATGTTGAAAATCCAAGTCATGTGATAGATGAATCACCTGAGTTGTATGCTCTTGTCACCCTTCCATATTTGGAGCAAACAAATCTCGATTTACAGGTAATGATCTTTCTTCATAGATGTAACAAATTCACTTTTCAAAACCGATTTCAGTGGCCTTTTCTATAAAACTGGTCCCTTACTTATTTTGTGTAAATCTTCATAATGACTCTACATCTTTATGAATATCCTTTAATATTTTAGACAAGTAGATTTTTTGATATTTGTTTTCTTGTCTATAATTTTAATTTTCTTTTAGTAGGTTTGTCTTTCAAACTCCATGTTAGATTATTATATTTTCTGAATATTTGCAATCTTTTTATTGATCCTTTCTAGAGTTGAACTATGAAAGAATTTGGAAAACATTTGTAATTAATTGTATTTGATATCTTTCTATTATATGAATATTGATGGTTCATAAAGGTTTAGACAAATTAGTAATGATTCCAGGTTTTTCAATAAAAATAAGTACAAGTTTAAGTAGAGATTTATCATGTACATTTTTGACTATTTTCAGTGGGTGTACAAAATTCTTAGTGGAGAAGAAGGAAGTAGCAGGATAATCTATCAGTCTCCAGATAAAGACGACAAGGATGGTTTTCTGCTGATTAAAGGCTTCAGATGGGATGGTGTCAATTTGTATAACCTTCATGTGCTTGCAATTGTGTATAGACCTGGAGTTCTATCTTTGAGAGACTTGCGTGGAGATCATCTTTCACTTTTACAAAATATATTTTATATAGGGAAGGTATGAAAATTGAGCATATAATTTTATCTTGTGCCATAAATGATTATAGTGGTCTGTGAAAGATGGAGATAAGCTACTAATTAGACATTGCATTTCACTTTTTTAAACAAAAAAGTGTAGGAAAATAAATTCACAATCAGAGGAGATATAGGTTTTAAGTATAGGAAAGAGGTTGTAGTGATTTTCTTATGTTACTACTCTATGATATCTTTGTTTATAGGAACAGATTGCTAAGAAATATGGTGTGGAAGAATCTCAGTTACGCATATTTATTCAGTACCAGCCATCTTTCTTTCATTTTAATGTTCACTTTACAGCTATGAATGATGATATATGTGGTAAGTTTCAACTATTTTTTTTATTATAAATATATAATTAAGATTTACACATATTTCGGAGTATAAACTCAAGTAGTTGAGGAAGCTTTCGGTTTCTGTAGTCTTTTTAATTCTTCAACCTTAGTAATCTCAGCAATCATAATGTATATACCTAATAGTTTATCCATTATTGAATTCAATGAAGTTTATCAATATATTAAGATGAATCTATGAGATTTGATTTATAATCTTGTTAGTAAAATGTCTCATATGTCTTGTGATTCACTTACTTAATAGTGCTCTAAAATATCTTTTCATTTATATTTTTCTTTCAGATATAAGGTTTGATAAAGCTCACTCTCTCTCCTCTGTGATAAACAATATCAAAATTTGCCCTACATACTACCAGATCTCTACTTTGACCATGTGTTTGAAAGAAACTGATGAGCTATTTCTTAAATATGAAGCTATCGGTAAGTTCAAGTTATTTAAAAACCGTTTGAAAGAATGTTGGAGAATGATTGGTGAATTGCATTTATTTTTTTATGCAGGAATAGTGAAAAGATTCCAAGACTTCCGCTTACGGCGGTGAACTTTCTAAAACCATCCAAGTAAGATGTTGGATTACAGCTAAGCAATTTTTAGAATTGTAAGCTGTTCTGAAACCACTGTTTAACTGTATATACAATTTTTTTCTGTATATATGATGAGCCTGTTTATTTTGAAGAATAGTATTTATTTTCAATACAAAACATGATATATGGAAAATTATTCATCTGTTTATTTCCTTATAATGCCAAGGAGGGGAAAACCTTCCTTAATAATTCAAAGATGTTGGTGATACATAAGCTCACAATCAGTATCATTCTTGTCCTCTTTCCTTATTTATACAGTAGTAAATTTTCCTGCCTTTTATAATACTAGTTTCCGACATAAGATAATGATTTTTGAGCATACCTTAAAGCATCAAAATGGAATCAAGAGGATGATTTTTAAAACCTATGACTATTTGAGATTTTCAGTTTCACTGCTAACGCTGTAAAAGATCTGAAATTCTCATTTTCATCAATAACTCTTAGACTTTCAATATAAACTTAATATTTTCAGAATAAATTTAACTTACTTGTTTGATTCATAAATATATTAATAAATGATCTTTTATGGTGATATTATATTGAAAATCGAAAGTATTCATTGCCGTCATTCCAGTTTGAAAATCAAAATTCAATACATTACCTAGTCACTACATAATCGTCTGCTATAGATGGCATGGTATTCATGTTAAAGCTGTAAGTACAGCTGCCTATTATAGGTATTGAAAATTGTTCCCAGTTTCGTAGACTGACCGTGAATTTTCAATGAATTTAATTTACAACTTCTTCCTAATTTGCAAGGGAAATATTTTTCTCATACCTTTACATCATATATGGCTGATACGGTAGACTGTAGTGCCAAAAAAGCACTGGCAGTCTAACAAATTATTTTGCATCTCCTAGTTATCGGAATGAGTTAATTTTTTAAACTTCAGAGCAAATACAAAACAAAATTACGTCTTCAGTCTGATTCTTCGTTACGTTGCATATTTTTCGGGGGTTTCATGCAAGATTTGTAAGGTGTAATTCTTCAGCAACATTAAATTCCATCATGCTTCAATGTATTACATTGCAACATGATGATAACCTAAGGTCCCCTATGGGTTAAGTTATTTTACGAGAAAAATGAAAGAGCAATACTTTTGACTAGTATCTATTATATATTTTCCCTTCACATATCTTGTAAGAAATGGTAACCCTCTTTTTATTGTAATTACGACTTCTTTAACAGCTTGTAATATCTCTAATAGCTAATCAGTTTTCCCTTCAAAAGATACATCGCCAATCGGAAAGCTTACCTATACTTGAGGTAAGACAATATATTTTTGGTTTCATGTAATAATAATTATAATAAAGAAAATCATGTAAAAATTGCATATATTTCATAGCACCGTAGAATTTTGAACGTTACAACATCGAAGATTACCAGGATCACCGGCTTTCTTTCTGCAAGATTGTCCTGCCTTCATTTGTCAAGTAGTTTAAGATTATGAGGCGCTCCCAACGCTATCCATTCTACCAATCACCAATCAGCCACTCCGTTACGAAGTCAGTTAATTTTAAATGGAGCTAACGTTTGTGTTGTGAAAGTTACCTCGGATATTTTAAACCTTCAATATGTGGAAGCCTCAAAGGAAATATTTAGACCGTAAAAACTCCTTGGAAAAAGATCCAGTGGAGGTGTATTGCAGAGTAAAACCCTTGGATTCTGGAATAGGATGCATAAAAGTGCTGGATTCTAAAACAGTTTTGGTAACTACTCCCGATTTCAATATTAGGGGTATTCCCACAACAAACTTCAAGGAAATACAGTACACATTTCAACATGTCTTCGATGAGAAATGCAGCCAAAAGGAAGTATTCGATACAGTTGCATATCCTTTAATAGAGGCTTTGATAAGTGGAAAAAATGGTTTACTTTTTACTTACGGTGTCTCAGGATCAGGAAAGACTTTTACAATGAACGGCGCTCCTGATAATGGAGGAATTCTTCCCAGGTGTTTCGATGTCCTTTTCAATAGTATTGCCCACGCTCAAGCAAGAAAATACGTATTTAAGCCAGACAGAATGAATGGATTCGACGTTCAAAGTAATGTAGACGCGATGATGGAAATACAGAGGGATATGTTACAAGCACAAAGGGCGCCGAAAACTCCAAGGAAGGTTCCATCGGATGTTAATCTTGAAGAGCGTGTACCTGATTTGGGTAAAATTACAGAGGTTGACGAGGATTGCCTGTACTCTGTTTTCGTTTCACACGTTGAAATTTACAACAACCACATATACGACCTTTTGGATGACATACTTGAAGAAGGAGGTAGACCCAAGCTTCCCCAGAGTAAAATTTTGAGAGAAGACGCCAATCACAACATGTTTGTTCATGGTGTGAATGAGGTAGAAGTTACCTCGACTGAGGAAGCCTTTGAAGTGTATTACAAAGGGCAAAAAAGAAAAAGAATGGCCCACACTTGTTTAAATGCAGAATCAAGCAGATCTCATTCTGTTTTCACGTTGAGATTGGTGCAAGCTCCACTTAATAGCTCTGGAGATGAAGTACTTCAAGAGAAAAATATCGTGTGTATCAGCCAGTTGTCATTGGTTGATTTGGCTGGCAGTGAAAGAACAAATCGTACTAAGAATAGTGGACAAAGGCTTAGGGAAGCGGGTAACATCAATAACTCTCTTCTGACACTTCGCACTTGCTTTGAAATTTTGCGTGAGAATCAGATGAATGGTACTTCCAAAGTTGTTCCTTATAGACAGTCAAGACTCACTCATCTCTTCAAGAACTACTTCGATGGCGAAGGAAAAGTGAAGATGATTGTCTGTGTAAATCCTATCGCAGATGATTATGACGAGACTATCCATGTCTTGAAATTTGCTGATATGTCTAAAGAAATACAAGTTACCCGACCTATTACAATGAAACTTGATTTAGGATTGACACCTGGAAGAAGGAGAGTGAACTTAAATGTCAGAGATGAAAATGGCAATCAAGCATTGGACAGCTCTCCAGAATTAGGTCTAATTTACAGTCTTGGTCCTGAGTTTCCACCACTGGTATTAAGTGATCCCAACCAGGCTGATCTCATCAAGAACTTAATGAGTTTCTTGGAGATAAGGTTAGAAAAAAGAAATATGCTGCAAAAAGAGTTGCTTTTAAAGCAGAAAAACTTCAGAAGTAGGTTGGTGGAGATGGAAAAGGAAAATGTATTGGCAAAGCAGGAACTTGCATCGGTAAAAGCTACTCTAGAAGTGGAAAGAAGGAAGAGCTCTCTGTTAGAGAGTAAATTGGTAAACTTAGAGTCCTCATGCACTAAACTTGAGTGGCAAGTTCAAGGAAAGAACAATGAGATTTCAGCATTGAAGAAAGAATTAGATTCAGTAACTGCTGGTTTAAGTCAAAAGGTGGTGGAAAAGGAGAGGGAAAAGCAACGAATGAAGCAGAGAATGCTAACTGAAAAACAAAGAGCTAATAAGGAAATCCAACAGAAACAGAAAGAGCTCACTGAGGAATTCAAGACCCAAATGAGGAAGAAGGATGAAAAACTTCGTCTTGTGAAGGAAATCATTTCCAACGACTCAGTACTCAGGGAAAGAAACAATTTGACTCCATCCTCCTCAGAAGGGGATCTGAGAACAGCAGATCTTATCAAGAAATTTACTCCCTCCATGCCACAAGTTTCTTGGGCTTTATCAGCTGATAGTCCTGCAACCTCAAAGCATGATGGACCTTTAACTCGTCGTATGTCTAGATCAGTATCCAATGTAGCTGAAGTCTGGCTTGACCATAGACCAGTTACTAGTGCCACCCCACTAAATACTGTTTTGCAACCAAGGATGAAGAAAAGAAAGTCAATAACCAAGCTCACAGATGCAAAGGATGTGGCCAATTCTAAGTCTTCAAAGTACTGTCTCACAACTCAAGAAGCTGATTCTGCAGGGGAAGTGGAGACAAGATTGTACAAAGGAGACATAATTCCTACAACTGGAGGTGGTGCCCAAGTCATCTTCAATGATGTGGAAACTCTGCGGCAGGTTTCACCCACAAGGGCAACCCCTCTGAAAAGAAGAAGTGATGAGATGACGTACGAAAGCAGGTCTGAAACTGTTGACAGATGCAAGATATCTGTGGAGGGTCATCGGAAAAGATTTTGCCGATAATTATCTCCTGGTAAGTAAATGCTTTCACTCTTCATTGTCATGTTTTCAGATATTCTGAACATTTTATCTCAAAGAAAGCAAATAAGGGTTATTAAATAGATTGCCATTCAGTCTATTCAGATTCTACTTTTTCAAAATGCGAATGTCATCTTCTTGCCCTCAAATCCTAGCTTCACAGTATTTAACAAAAGTTTTGTGAGTAATCTTAGCTGGAAATCTGTTTAAGTCTTTAAGATTGCCCACAAATATCTCTTTAAACTGACTTTACATTAATTATTCTTGTTAAGTATGTAGTAAGTGAAAATGTTTACATAACTCCAACAGATCAAGAAGGGCAAAGTTAATGATAGTTCAATATGCTTGGTAAATATCTTTTCATTTGTAGTCCGTAAAGACTATATCCTTGAGTCCACCTCCTTAAGAAATTTTTGGGAAATATTTATAACTAAATCATAGCTTGAAATATGTGAATGTATATTCTTCGTAGCTCATTTTATTTCATCTTTTCTATAGGTCAGCAATAAGCCATCTTCAATGAAGCCATGGACTTGGAACAATAGAGCATAATTCCTGTTTTGAAAAAACAACATTGCTATACTTAATTGTCTCTCTAATGGATTGCAGTGGGGAATGCTTTAGCATTCTGGAAAGTGTTCAGTCCCTTTCGTTTCAGTTACTATGCTCTCTATCTTTTATTTGAGATGGATGTTCCTGAATTATTGTGTTGAAAGAAAACTAATTTTTGAACCAACTTTTAAAAAGCATTTGCATAAACATTTTAGAGGAAGAGTTTTCTTTCTCACATTTTGAGTAATTTTACTTAAATGTAGAATTAACTATTATGAATTATTTTATATATGAATATACAAAGGGTGGTGATTTTTATGACTGATTTATGCATGTTGTTGTATAAGACATTGTAAATGATTAATTTTTAAACAGCAATTCAAACAATGAGATAATATGAAATATATTTTTATTTTGAATGTTTTGCTTCATTCTAGAAATCACAGGATAACTCATGAGAATTAATGTTTCAATTGACAGTATTGTTTTTGGTTCAACGGTCATCTCTCTTTTTTAATTTCAAGATATATAATGTGTAAGGTGTGTGAGTAATTGTTGTGAATGTAATATTTAACATTAATTTTTTACTCTGAGTTTGTATGCTACATTTTATTTCATAAAGGCATTATTTATGTACTTTTAACATCTCAATGGATAAATTATGACATAAATATGTTTTTAATAAAAAACTGATTTCATTTTATTTATTTGTCACTCTTTGGAATATAATTAATTGTTCCAGTTTTTGTTAAATTTGTCTACTTTAAAATATTATTAAAATAAATAAATATAATTAAAATCTATTAAATATCTTAATTTCAGTTTATTGAGATCTCAAATTAACTGAAGCCTTCATACAAATGTTTTGGCTTAAATTATCTCAGGCTGAGTAGCCATTCAAGAGGCACAGATGAAGGGCTGCAGAAAAAACTAGTTTTATCACTAACTAGATCTTATCTGATATTGTAACTTTTTTGGTGATACATACATGACAATTATTTCTGAAAATTCCCTCCCTTCAGTAATACCTCTTGGCAGTTAAATTTTATTTACTTTGTTGTTTTGCTCTGCAGTTCATTTCAGTCCTGGTATTAAAACTATTAAAAACTGCTGTACAGATATAATTATAAACATCATTATAACAACTTATGGTTTATATTTTATCCCCTTGATATGATCTCTGAATTCTTAAGCTAATATAAATATTGTATCTCATAACACAAAATTTTGATGATTTTATCAAGTGCAAGATTTTTCAAAACAATGAAACCGAATAAATGCTTCAAGCTTTGGCACTTAATGTTCTCATGATTTAAAGGGTCTCAGTCATAGTCACCTATAGAAGTGGTACTATGATATCTGCATATTATATCACTAAGTTATATGCATGGCTTAATCCAGTCACTTCTCATCTGATGTGCTCTCGGCATTCAAAGGTTCATGAGGTCTTTTTTTTTATAATATTAATTTATATTCTTCTCTTTGCTTCCTATGCAGCCAGGTATCACTTCTGCAACAAGTACTCAGTTTGAGGCTACTTACAGAGAATTTTTAAGTCCATGCATTGACATCAGTGAAAGAACAAAATTAATTTCTGAGAAGAGCAGTTGTCATGATCATATTGTAAGAATCGTCATATTGATTCCTCTCCAATCATGAGAGTCCTATGATTTTTTGCGTTTCTACCGTAGAATGTTAATAACATTATAAGTTTTCCTCCTTAAGATAAAGAGTAAACTCTATCTTAAGATAATATTTTATCTTTAATAGGGAAATAGGAGCAATTTAACTCAGAAATGGTCACCTTCTAAGATGATAATTGACAATAAGTAATTGATTCCAGCAATAAGTCTTGGAGTTTATCCATGTTTGAATGAAATAAGTTGAGATTTGTTTAGTTTCCTTTGACCATCGACAATTTGATAATAATAATATAATATATATTGATAATATTTTATTTAGCTGTAGACCAGGGGAAATAGGTATGGTACTCGTCAAACAGGAAGAAAACAAACTTATATTAACATATAAAGTAGGAAATAAAGTAGAAATCATATTAAGTTAATACATAAGACCAACAAAGGAGAACACATTATTTATAAGAACAATTAACATGACTTGGGATTAAACAATAATGTTGATATTCACCTTTTCAGAAATTCAATTATAGAGTAGAATGATTTCTGTAAAATCCAGTCATGAATGACTTTCTGAAAAGTTTTGAGAGATCATCTCTCACTCCTGGTTATTTGAGAGTAGTTTGATCTATCTTGCAGAATATCTAGGAAATCTGATTGACGAATATTGTATGAAAGGATATTAGAACACAGGTTAAACTTACAATGGTTGCTTTTGACATTAAGAAGTGATTCAAAAATGTAACAGAAGTACACTGACATGATTCTTTGTTGAATGAACAGTGGCTTACAATGATCTCTTATAAAGGTACCAGTTATTAATCTGGTATTGCCAGATTACCTTTTTCTGTAGCAATTAAATATTGTAAACATGAGCAGCCTGTCCCCAGATTCTTTTACCATACATTACATGAGGATGAAAAAAAGGCAAATTAAGCTGTTTGCCTGTATACATCAGAGACAGTATTCTGTATAACATGAAAACTACTCTAGATTATTTGCAGCAGAGATTGTTGATGTGTTCCTTCCAAGTTAATTTGAGATCAATTAAGAATCCTGAGAGTTTGTACAGTCAATGTTAACTGGTAGATTGATAAACAGAAAGTAATTATTTGGTTTTGTTTAGATTTGAAATGAGACCTTAGGCACCAAACCAGTCTTTGGCTACACCTAATAAAGTCTTGAATTCAGAGTGAGATTTTTCAAGAACCTTATTACAATGGATAGCCGTGTGGGCAGCTCGTTCGACATCAATGAAAGCGGTCCTGGGTTTGATTCTCAGTGGGAGCCCATGTGCAAAATGACCTCAGCTGTCGAAGCACTTTTCACAATACTACAATGGACTAGTGTAGTATCATATGCGTACAGGATTGTTTTACAAGGTGTACAAAATTCCTAGTTATTGACTGTCACAAGAAATGATAAAGGCCCAAAACCTCAAGGTACAGCAGATTTAACTTCTCTGAGATTTATGGCCATCTGAAATTACTATTTGATGTCTACTGAAAAAGTAAGACTCCGTTAATTTTAAAGAGTCACCCCTTATTCCATATAAATAACGTAGATAAAATTATCTTGTGGGAAACAGTCAAAAGCCTTAGATCGTATAGGATTGCCGAGGTTCTCTCTTTCCTTCTAAAAGCTTGATGAATTACATCAACTAGAGATTCAATTGGATATGAGATGTGCCTCAATTGATTATAGTTTCAAAAACTTTAGATATGACTGGAAGAATAGAGATAGGTCTATAGTTAAGTGGGTAAGCCCTTGAACCTTTCCCATGGATGGGTATACAATCCTAGAAACTTAAAGGTGGTTAGGGAAACATTTAATCTCAGTGAATCATTGATAAGACAAGAAAGTGGCATTGCAATCAAGTCCAAAGCAGATTTGAGCATGTTGGGTGTCATTGCAAAGATATCTTTGCAGTTGGAATTGGTCATTTTAGAGACAATATTGATGATATCAACTGGAGAAATAGGCTTCCAAGAAAAGTTGGTTGGCACTCCTCCATAGCAGGATAGGTACTCTTTATAGTTGTGTATAGACTGAGGAATACTATTAATAAGAGAGTCAACAGAATCCAGCAAACTGTTGTTAAATTCATCTGGAGTAATGTCAGGATATTTACTTGTTCTGACAAGTTTCCTCTTGCCCCTTATTTCCCAGACTACTCTACATTTGTTATGGGAGTTATATAAGACTCAATGACTCTTTTTAGCATCCTGTAAGCAGTTTTTATTTTGCTTTCTGAATTGGAAATAGTTATCCTAGCTGAGTGAATCCCTGCCACTTTTCTGAATACCATTCAGATTCAATATGTAATTTTTCAAAGAGAAAGGCTCAGGCGTAAACCAACTGCGGGTCATTTGCTTTCTTTTAGTAGTTACTTTGATGTATCTAGTCTTAGAGCTATGATGAACAGCTTCATGCAGAAGTTCACAGAATTCATTAAAAGAACCAAGTTTATCATTGATTCCGTTTAGATACCGATAACATACGTGCATGAAAACAAGTAGATTTTGAGTTGTCTATTTAAGCGCATTGACAACGCTAACTTAAATTCCTGAATCCGAAAGATGTATCGTAGGTAAATTTCACGCTAAAATTGCCAATTAATAAGTATATCCCGTTTATGAGTATATTGGTAATTGTAAGCCGTGATACCGATTGGGAAAAAGATCACAGAGAATAAAAATCGGATAAGATCGTCTATTCCTGCCATTCATACCGATCAGCTGTACCGTATCTGTGACAATTGAATCGCGCATTCTAACACCTTAAGAAATACCGGTAAACACAGTGGCGCTGAAATCGTTTATGACGTTTACTGCTTCATGACGAATCGGGCAGCTTTCAGCTGGTTTGGTGAGTGACCTGTACAGGTAAAATGAAGGGTGAGGGAGTAAAGCTGAATTTTCAGTAGGTAGCTACAGGAAATGCCAAGTTAAAAGTGTCAGCTATTACTAATAGTATGCGTTTAGGTGAAGAGAAACATTAGAACAAAGATAATTAGTCGGAATGCCCCCCTACGCTGCTGGAAAGAGCGTGGATAGTAGAAGCCTTCTTTTGGACAGTAAAGTTCACGATCTGAGCCGTATGAATGGAAACCAAGGTAACGGAAGTGGAGAGGGTTTATTGATTCGTAGCGATTGTCGCAATTGCTACAGATTCATTCATAATCATGGTGATGTTGAGAGTGCTCAAAGAGGAAAAGTGTATTGTGGATGTCAGCATCATCAGAGTTCAAAGAAAAACGTTCCGAATGTTCTCAACCAAAAGGACCGTGTTAAGTGTGTGTTAGTTGGCGATGGAGCTGTTGGTAAAACGTCCCTGGTGGTCAGCTACAGCACAAATGGATTTCCTACGGATTATGTTCCCACCGCGTACGATAATTATAACGGTGAGTTTTAGTGAAAGCTATTTTTTCTTGTATGAAACAGAACGATCTCTACTACCTATTATTAGTGTAACAAAGTCTCATCTTAATTTTATGTCATCTGAAATATATAGTATTTTGCAACTTAACAGTAGTAACGTGATTTATTGACCTTTGATTAATTTCCCCTCTTTGATAGGTATGTGCAAATTTTATGCTTCAATAGAATATGAAATTGAAGTTATATTGTAATCAGCAAGTAGTTTTAATAATTATTTCTCTAAGTAAGGTTCTTTAGATAAGAAAACTGAAATTCTGTCCATCTGTATTCTGGAAAAAATTATCAAGGTCGAACGTGCACCTTTCGAGGCACAGGTACATACATTCATCGTACAAACCTCTCGCTAAATCAGAATAAGGCTCCATTATTCAGGTTATCAAAATCTCATTTCCCATTCATACTTTTGGACGTATGCGTTTTCTTGCATTATTTGCTGGATAGCATCGCGGAGACTCATTGATAGGAGGTAAATTGACCTTGGAAGTGATAATATTACCATTCTTTCAATCACGAAGAGATGACTTCTCAGTCGTACATTTGATTTTATTAAATCTTTAAACTGATTTAAGTGAACTTTAGAGTGAGCCATTAAACTGAAGCGTCTATGTTAAGGATTATTTTCAGGTGGTATCATTATGTAAGTTGCATTAATATACTTTCTTATAATATTACTTTCCTTACAGTTGTTGTGAATGTTGATGGCCGGCCAATTCGGTTGCAGTTGTGTGACACAGCTGGTCAGGTGAGTTTCCTAGAGTTCGCATTTCACTAGTTCTGTGAGATAAGGATTTTCCGAAGTAATAAGTTTCGGGAAAACAGACTGAAATAGAAATTTAATTTCCAATTATGTGACATACCTCGTTTCTTCGGGAGGTAATATATGTATCAAATTTTACTGGGTAATTTCTCCCTTATTTTCTTCTTCTAATTTTCAGTAAGATTCTTCATGAATTTAGAAATACGCCATTGAATTATCATAGATAACCTTTAATTAGCGTTTGAATTATTGATTTCCTTACTATTTATGGCGAAGGAATGAGTAATTTGCAATACAATCTTGACCCAATATAAAATTTCTAAATGCATATATAGGGCGAGAACTAAATATATTTTTAGATTTTGGAAAGTGTTTACAGACGACGATTTTGGAAAGCGTAGGAAAGATTCAAAATAGACCAGAGATTGTCACGAAATATGAAGACTAGTAATATGAAATATTTTTAAACTAACCCATTAATAATATTTCTTAAAATAGGGTTGTTATATGAACAGATAGATGAAAATCTCTGGTCTTGCGTTAACAGTGCAATCAAATCAAAAATGATATAAGGGATATCATGCGATAGCATTAGAACAGCTCTTTCTGAGAAAGAGCATAGGCGCTGTGTTAATAAGTTTTAGATAAGACCCTTTTCTGAGAACCCTTAGAGCATTTGTTTGTACTTAACCATTGATCGCACTGGCCAACAACACATACCGTTTTGATGGGAATATCCCGGTTTTAATAAATGTTCACGGTCAATTTTTCCCTTTTCCCGGTTTGGTAGAAAAGTCAGAGAAAGAGCATAAGTCAAAATAAGAATATTCAAAGGATTGATATCATTTGAACCCAAATTTTCATAAGCTTTTGACGCTGTACAAATAAAGGAGTCCTAAAATCCCATGAAATTAACTCTAAATTTAAAACCGAAGCCCTGCTTTTAACCGTTTCATAATTTGAGAAATGCTGGTTTCTTGCCGTTACTCAATGGTAACCATCATCGTCATACTCGACCTCGACAGCACTAGAAATTGAGAAAATAATGGTTTAATATAAACATTTGAGGCTTACAGTCTCTAAAATATCTCAGAGTGAAATATATCTTATGATCTTGTGGTAATTCTATTGTATTAGAATTCTTTGAACTTCTTTAACCCAGTAGTATTAATTAACTTTCATATCTTGAATCTTTTTCTGGATGGTTAAAGTAAAGCTGCTGCTGTACTAGTATTTCTCTGGAGTATGGATCTTGAAACTCATAGAATGACCATCATAATTTGCTTATTCAAAAATGATTACCTTAAGTTGCGTTATTTTTCTGGCTATTCCTGATACGGTTCTTATAAGCTCTGAAACTAAAATCGACGTGCCGTTATATCGTAAGAAATTTTTATGCTTTTGCTGTAATTTCTAGGGACGCTTGATCTTTGGACGAGCAAGATTGAAGCCTGTCGATAAGTTAGTAAACACAGGCTACGATTACTTCCAATTACTTCTTGCTTGCTTTCTGCTACAGAACACGTATATCATGGTTCATAGTAATCTAATCTCATTCCCAGGAAAGTACAACAAAAAATGTTTGGTTTTCGTAATTAGAGAATTAAGATTCAGATATCGTTGTAAGACTTGAAATCGGCGCTACGTGAAGTGAAGAAGCTGATGAATCATCTCATTGCTTAACCATGCGTAATAATAAGTGTCTGTCCTATCGCATTTGATGTAAAATAATTTTATGCAAGTTTTCTGGTGCGACTAATCTTAAACCACGGCTTTTCTGACCAAGGAAAAAGGGCATACGTTTCTGTTTATATTATATTGATAATGAATATCAAAGTAGATTTATCTCACTTGTAGGAAAATATCTTCCAGAGATTAATTACCTTCTCATTTACTTCTTTAGTAAATGTTTTATAGTAATTCTGGCACTTTTAAGAATTAAAAGATGTTTGAGCACTTTATGGTCAGTGTCTTTTGATGATATCTGGTCTTTTGTTTTATAATCTGGAATATTGATGTAAAATTTATACATTTCAAAAATTTGTTCTAAAGTCTTTCATCACTCTCCTTAGGATGACTTCGACTCCTTGCGACCCCTATGCTATCCTGGCACAGACGTTTATCTCGTTTGCTTCAGTGTTGTCTCTCCAACTTCCTTCTACAATGTGGCAGATAAATGGATACCAGAAATACGACAGCATCACCAAGCATCAGGAATCGAATCATCTTCCCCAGCCATTGTCCTTGTTGGTACACAGAGTGACCTTCGAAGTAACATAGAGGTCAGTTTCTGGAAAGATAAAAATATTTTATGAATTGTAAAATATAAAATGATATTTCACATTGTTGCATATATGAAAATATATTCTTAATAATAATACTATGATACTACTGTCAGAAGAGGTTTTTCATGACAATAATAACTTCTCAAATATGACAGTGCAAAAAAACTTTACATGGACAGGTGAAATTTTGAACTGATGGATTGTAGTTATTGTATGCAAGAAAAATTATTTCCATTTCAAAGAAAATTAATTGACATAGAGCTAATATGGGTAACATTCACATCAAAATATCAGAGTTTTATGAAATTTCAGATCACTGTTAATGAAACATTCCCTCTATGTATGCATGTGTTTAATTTCCATAGAAATTAATCCATAATTAAACATATACTATTCCATACTTCTTTGTATGGAGTTGTCGTGTTATTGTGCTATTTTCACACCCAGGTTTTGCTTCCATACATTGATTGAAGACTTTCCTCTTCAGTGCCATGACTCCAGTCCTGTTTAATTCTTTATTGTATTGTATTCTGAGCAGAAAAAGAGAGGCATCTCTTTAATCAGCTCTTATGCTACTAGAGAGTTATAGATTACCTAAGTTTACCCTGAGTCGTATCTCATGTCCCACCATTATTAGTTTTAGATTTTGAGTTTTTAGAAGTCTTGAAGCTAGATCTCAATTTGTTGCGAAGAGTACTATATCATTAATGAAATGCAGATTACTGAAGTACTCCCCATTCATCCCAGTCCGGGAGTAGAAAGTCTTTTACATCCAGAATTGATGTAAAACAAAACAAAGTAATCTTTGAACATACATCCAGAATTGGTGAAAGGCAGTTGTCTTGTCTGTCTTCTTAATCTTGAACTCTTCAGTTTCTTCATGCAGAACTACGGAAGCAATGGCATATTTGTAAATGCTTCATAGGAGATGGATGTACTCTGCTTGTACCCCTTATTTTAGGAGATCTGCTAGTGTAAAAGAAATACTTACCAAGTCAAAGGCCTGAACATAGTCCACAAAACAGAGTACTAGTGGCATCTCATAACCATTTGTTCTGCTGATAATGTCTTGTAGTGCATGGATGAACTCCATGAAGCCCTTTCACAATCCTATTTGCTCTCTAGTCTGGTGTGGTCATTTTTAGGCATTCTACTATTTTCCCTATGAATGTTTTTTAGAAACAGAAAGGAGAATGAAGTGGTGGTAATTCTTCAGAACATCCTTGCATTTTTTGTATAAAAGTATATTCCTCCTGTTTTTTTATACTTCATCTGCTTGATTGCTGCAATTACTTCTTCTGGAAGAATAGATTGGTGATTTTTGGTTTCTTGGTTCTCCTCTTCAGCATTGTCTTCCTTCTTGTATTGGATATATAATAATTCTACTAATGTTCTGAGTTTTGCTTTTCTATTGCTAGTTCTTGTGCCATATACTTTCTGTAAGGCTACAATCTATGTCTTTCCCATTTCTGGGCATTATCCAACTGTTTTGTTCCATCTGTTTTTCAGTCATTTGCTAGGTTCTGTCGCTGAACTTTCCATCGTTTGGTCTACTTAGTGTTATTGCCTCTTCTGCATCCTTAGCAACCTACATGACTTTGGTTTTCAGTTCTTCTTGAAATTCTGACAATCTATTCCTTAGTTCCGACTGGAAATTTTTCTTGTTTTCCACTGCTAATTTCATGTTTTTGTTGTATGAAACCAACTTCTTCCAATCCAGTTGGAGATTAATTTTCATTTTGCATCGTATGATTCCCGGTCACTTCCAGTGCTGAAGTTGTTCAAAACTTTACAGTCTGTTACTGTGTGAAGTTTATTAACCAATACATAATATAGCCATTAGAATGGTAGAAGTTTTCAATTTATTTTGCTAGTTGCTGCTGCTGGCACATAGACTTCTAAGATCTGAATAGAGTAATCTCGAGTGTAAGCATGCACATTCTGTCAGACTCACTTTCTATTTTCTTTATGTTATTTTCTCATCTTTAGCTGATCAGAACCCAAAACCTCCAAGTCTTCCATCCTCCGTACCTCTGTTATGAAATAAAGAAACTTTCTTGAGTGTAATCAATCTTCTGATTTTCTTCTAACTTTGCTGAGTTCGATGACATCCTATTTTGTCTTCTCTGCTTCATTCAGTTCTACCAGGAGTCGATTCTTCAAGCAGCAGTAGTTTTAAGCCCTGAAGTGGTGGTAGTTCTTTTTCTCAAGAAAGACTATGTCTGAATGGGTGGTGCTTTTATGTCCATTCTTTCAAAGAAGATCATTATGAAAGTTGTAATTATGTTTGGGGGATAAATGACATTTAACGGTGCTTATATTAGCTGTCTTAGGTGATTTTCTTATGTGTGTGTGTAATTTGGATCATATTTAAATTTTGTATCACAAACTAATCTTTTAGAATAAACAGTAGTTAATTTCTTAACCTATTTTCTGTAGAACCTAGTATAAAATGGATTAGTTAAAGTTAGGCAGTCACAGGTTTTGACACCTAGAAAGAAAATGGTGCGAATTGAAAATTATTCACAATGGTCCCGTTGTTAGTTTTATATGCATATCATATCTCTATATGCATATCTCTAGCTGGAATTACAAAATCTACTTCTAGGTTTTGGTTGAGCTTGCAAGGCATCAAGAAGCACCTGTACCTGTGGAGAAGGCACAAAGGCTAGCAGCTAAAATAGGCGCAGTTGCATATGTGGAATCATCTGCTCTGACTCAACACAATTTGAAGGAAGTATTTGACACGGCCATCGTGCATGCCCTCAGTCGTGGGAATACAGTTCGGTCACCATCACCCCCAACTTCTAGGAGAGATGCTTCAGCAGAAGAAGAGAGCAGTAGGAGTTCCTTTTGGAAGTGGTTATGTTGCACATCGTGACTCCAGTTGATCTGCCTTTAGGTTTGTACTCAGGCTGAGGGGAAAAAGAAACTATGATTCTATCACTAAGTACTTACTGCTTTGAATCTATGGATGTACCATGACTATTTACACACCTGTTTGAACCAAGTATTTTGAAGAATTTTTTTACTGCATTGGAGTAGTGAGATGATGATAAAGCATGTAGTGAAACTTCGTTTTTTTGTTTCACCCAGTGCTGAAAGATTCTTTTACAAGAGTGTGTTATCATGCTGGAAGTTCTCTCCATTAGTATTTTAGCTGATGAAAGATATATATGTATACATCAGGTTTTGACAGATTATTGAAAATTCCTATGTTATACTCTTGGCATAAATGTGATAAATTTTGTTTCAAGCCCCTTTCAATATAGAGCAAATGTGGTAAAGAGTTCCATTTATGAATGTTTAATCTTCAAAAATTTCTTTGTTAAAATGTGCACATCTATCTGTTAATTGGAATTTGATCACAGTATTTTCTAGAATCCCTCTAATAAAAGGTGGATGGTGGTTTAATTCCTCATGTTACTAAGTACCTTATTTTTTATATAGCTTTTATGGATGAATGTTTTTGAGGTTACATAAGGTGCCCTGTTATTGTTGATCTCTTTATAGACTGATTGAAGGCAACTTTAACCATATTAATGAGCTCTCTTACGAAATCTTTCAATTGGAAACTCCTTGAGCTGTTTAGTGTGTTGTGTGTGGCAAGTATGGCAGATTATAGAACTACTGCTGCAAGAAGTGAGTGGGTTAGTGGGAATGTGTAAGTTTTTCTCATCTGTGATGAATGATTTTTTATGATGCTTAGTGTAACTGAAGCACATAGGCATATATAGACTGTTATTATTGGTTGTGAGGCATAAGGGATGGGTTATCTGTTATGAAGTAGGTTAATCTGAATATGATATTTACATAAAATGAAGTTTAAAACATTCAAATGTATTTGCTTAGAAAATTAGAATATTTTTTAACATGTTTTCACTGAGATTTAAAAAATTCATGCCAATGAAAATGTTAAGGAAATTGAAAATTTTTCCATGTTTATTTTGGAGTATGTAAAGCAGGGAATTTAAATCCTCAGGAAACATTGTGTTCGAATATTATATAGTGATAGTATTTCCTGGGATTGACATAAAAATAACAACATTTTGCCTGTTACATCTATGGCAAGTATATTTTACATGAAATATTGATGTATTATATAAATATTCCATCCTCGCAATCAGTCCATGAAAGAACTGAAATTTTGATTTTAATTTACAACTTGTGTGGTTATTACTGTTGATATAATGCATTGCAATGATTAGAATTTTTGTATAATTTATTTCATTAATATTTTCAAAGATCTGTTGTGAATCGATGGAGAAGCATAATCTGTATGTGAAATAGATTATCTACTTCATTTAATGGCTCTAAAGTTAAAAATGTTGCATCAAAATTTACTAAGATTGTGAAAATATATTTATTATTTGTAAATGGTGCCTTGGGTATATGCTTTTTTAAGTTAGCCATGAAGAATCTATAGTAATGGTCATTGTAAATCAAAATGTATTAATTGAGAGATGAATTTTTCTTCATTATGGATTTACTACACAATTTTAAATAATCGATATTGAAATTTATAATTCATGTTTGTAATTGTATGCAGCCTTGATTATTCTTTAACTCATTTCAGCTATGACTTCTTTGTATCTTTATCAGTATTATGAAGAATCTATTGAAATAAAAAAAGTTTTATTCCTTGAAAAGTTTTTCTTTGTCATCTATGACTTAAATTGAAATTGCATCTGTTGGTATGCAATATACCAGTATTTTGATACATCCTTTTTGATATAATCATTTCTTTTTTCCTTCTAAATAGTTGCATGATAGAGAGACGTTAAATTGAATGATTTCCTAATCCTATCAACAATCAAAGTGATCATGTGAATCTCTCTGCTTATGGTTTTGCATTATCCGGTGTTCACTGATGTATTGCTTCCTTATCATTTTTGAATCAAGGATTCCATCACCTTGTTTTATTTGCATTTTTACTGTATATTATTTCAATGGTTGTAAAATGATAATTTCTTTCTGTGTTTAAGATTATAATATTTCCTTCCACCTACATACTCTCTACTTTCAATGATAGAGAAAAATTTCTTTGCAATTGTATACTATCAGAATAATGACTCTTGAATAAATATTTATTGAGTTTCAGAGGAAGTAGTCTAAACATTATTACCAATGATGCCTTGAAAGGGTTAGAAATCTGAGAAATATTTCCTTATGCCGTTCACTGGAAAAGCACATGATTCTTAAGACCTCTTGATTAAAATCTAGTTTATGTAAACTATTTACTATGTGCAGCAACAATATATGCATTCTCTTATCTTGTTTATGTTATATGTTCTTCAGCAGGCTCAATTCAATTATTACTCTGATGAATGTATATTGTTGCCTTAAGATAGTAAATTCCAATGCTTCTCTTCTTGTTAAGTACCATTAATATAATATAATTACAGTTCTTATTAGTTTTGATTTCTTATATTTTCCCTTATAAAACATTTGAGAAGGCACCTCTTTAAAGTTTATTAAAATTCTGTGACATCTTTTCATTTTTATACTTCAGCATACTAGAGTCCAAAGAAAGTTGTGAAGGTGACATTTTTTAAAGCTGTTTATTTGTTTCTACTTTAAATTTAGTAGTAATGATATAATTTTAGGCATCCAAATTAAGATCTTATATTCATTGAATATGAATTTCTGGCAGATTGTAATCCTGAGGTATTAGCCTTGTTCACTGGAATTCTTATCAGCAGCTCACCCTATGTTTCTCACTCCTCAGGTGCACCTGCTTAAAATTTGAGAAACAGCCTATTGATCATAATGTCTCAAATCAGGTGACTAAGTCTAATCCATCTTTTCTTTGTAAGAGTATATGTTGGACAAACCGGTGAAACGATAGCCGGAATCCCAAAATCTGATAGTTTACAACCACGAAAGTGTAGTGCATGATTGTTATTCTAAATGAAAACCTTATGGAACCACCACCTTGGCGTCATAATCAAGGTCGAAGAACGAAAGAGGCAGCGTCCTCGATAGCAATATGCTGACACCTAATTTTTCATCAGCTCATGGTCGGCTTTAGGAGACAATCGAAACGTGACCGAGCTAGCGTATGAGGGTCTTGGACGCAGAATCTTTCTCTTCAATTTTTATAAATTTAAATAGGACCTTGTTACGATTAGGCACCTATATTTGATGAAGGTATACCAATTAAAAATTTGATTTAATCAGGTTTAACGTCTGCTTTCGAAGTTTTGGTTTTATAATCACGATAATGAAGTGAAATGATATTCGGAAATGCAACGTGTGTAACTTCCACTCGAATTTGCTGGATATAGAAACTTTTCGAATGGAAATGTACATTTTTATCAGCTACAGATTTGAATTCGTTATTAATTTCGCGTAGTGTTCACTAGAGAAAATAATCTTTTCGAATGAGAGGACCAGCCGTCCTTGCCATTTTACCCTGATGTATCAATTTTTTCAAATACGAATTCCGCTCTTAAAGAGTTCACAGCGGCGAAATAATCTTTTTTCCCATAAATCACCGAGAATAATTTCTTGAATACATTTTTATTGAAACGCTAAAATAGGTATAGTAGTGGGGATAAAGGAGAAATTCCTTGAAAAATTGATGTAAACATTTTGTAGTTTATTCCGATACAATTTCACAGTCGATAAATTGGTAGAATTTATCTACATAATCTTGACTGGACGTTATTAGCGTATAAAGTAGTATAAGTCATGATATGAATCATTTAAATGACCGATTATAGCGACTGATAATCTTGTCTTCACAGACACCAATTATTTTAATTTCCTACTAAAATACACAAATATGATATTTATAAGGAATTTTAACTTTTAGTAGATTCCTTACTCTTTTTTGCTCCTTAAGACCAGCAACAAATCATTCATTTTAGAAATCCTTTCCTCAATTTAACACTCCTGCTCAAAGACTTAGTTATTTTGGGTCTCTACTCTCAAAATAATTTCAATAATTGAATGCTCAGAACTGTTGTTTATTATACCATTGCTTTTCTCCACACTTCTGATTCTTGCCTTTACTATCTCAGAAACAGACTACTTTCCTTATAATGATAAAAATGTAATCAACTCAAGCTACAGATAATGATGTTATATTGGCTAAATTTGTAAACAGAGCAATCTACAGATTATGGGTCAATGGGCCAACAAATCTGCATGTTCTGATTTTTACCTTCATGTTCTCATTCATCCAAGTAAGGAAATTTATGTTTCAGTGTTTACATAGCTGTACGTATGTTCATATCTTAACACTTAAAACTTATCATTGTCCTTAAAAGCTTAAGTCCTTCAGGGGAGAATAATGGTATCACCATCCTAACATATTAAATATGTACTACTAGGGAAGTGGCAAATTGAAAGCTCATTGTTATAAAAATTTATTTTTCTTCCTATAAGACTCTATAACCTTGAGATTTAACCCTCTAACTGCATGCCCTGTCTTAAAAATGTTATTCCAGTATTACTAGTAATATGTGTTTATATCTATGTAAATTATGAAAATCTGGCATGGTTCTTGTAATAATCAAGGAAAGAGTTTTTATCATTTCTTATCTTATTCTAGAAAAATACTGCAATTATCGGTGGTTCATTATTACATACTAAATTTACCCTGATGCACCAGTTCATTAGAGGATATCATAAATGCCATTTTCAAGTGCCTATAATTCCAAGGACTGAGTTCAACACCAAATCCAAATATTTTTCACAATATGGTAAATAATTCCCTACCCTATCTATAAAAATACATGTGAAAAATAACTGTTAATCAAATTCTTTTTTTCTTCTTGAAGAAGAAAGAACATTTACCATCCATGGTGATAGAGTGGTTAGCCAGCTAGCGCTCCAACCCCATGATCCCGGCTTCTAGTCCTGGTGTATCAGATTTTTCTGGTTAGGGAATGGTTGTTTTCATCGATTAATAATGATTAAAATGGATGTAATTTGAGGGCCTCCCTATTTTCATTAAAGAAATTATTATCATTGTTACATACTTGAGAGACAGAAATAATCATAGTATATCGGCAATGAATTTATTTGTACAGATTTTTTAAAATTTATGATATAAAATAAAAGTAAAATATACCAATATTATACATGTATATTGAATGTTAATGAACAATGAATAAAGTAAGTGAAAGTTTCCATTAGGATAAATGCACTTTAATGAAATTTAATTAACATTAGTACTAATAAAAAATAATTGCAGTTACCAAAAAACCATACTGTATGATGCAAATAACAAAAAAAATATCATAACAACACTTGCTTGTTTATCGTTTTCTTGCACAGATTATATTGGTGTAACAGAATACAAATATTTCTTTTCGTAATATGGTAAAAAACAAAGAAAAGTAATTTTATACATTATTTCTGTCAAAGAAGTCTACATGATCTCCAGAATTATAACTTCCTTTTTCAACCACTTCTACTAGTTTTGCAACAGTCTGGTCACATGTCAGAACAGTTTCATTTTCCTCCATCTCTCTGAAACATTTTCGAGTAGTGAGATCTCGTGAATTTTGTGCTATTTCATTGAACATATCAGTTTTCACAGGACCAGGTGAGTAGTTCAACACAACTAAGTCCTCTTCCTCTTTAGCTAACACCTGAAAAAGTTTTTAATTGATGATATGCATCTCTAGAAAAACTCAACAATGCCAATAATAAAATCTTCACATCAAACACACTATAGTAGTTTAACAGCATGTCACATTTTTATTGAATGAGTCAATGGTTTTTAAATTGTTCACACGTTTAGGCTAGAACTGAATATATGTTAATTCAGCTAATAACCCTGAATTTAATACTACCCAATTTAAATATGTTTTAAGCAACTTATAAGTGAAGGGGCAAACTTATCACTTCTTTTCACAAAAAAGTATATCTATAATACAAGCAATTGAAATATTTAAAGACTTGATGTTGTGGATAAGTTCCATTATCATTTGAAAACTCAATGCACATACTGATTTCTGATGTGATTTGATAAAATAAAATGTCATGAAACTAAATCGATAATATTCCCAGTAGAGCAGGAAAGTTAAATAGCAGATATTATGATAGATATATCACTCAACAGCCAACAAGTGCCTCTGGATTTGTTACCCTCCTCTCCTTGGATGAGAAATTCCATATAGTTTAAACCAATTAAGTATTCTCTCTTTTGTTTTGAATCTCAGAACTATAAACACTCACTCTAAAGTTAATCTTAGCTTTACCTTTTGCTTTGCAAACATCGTTCTTCTTCCTACTGAACTTAAAATAGAAATTAATATAGATTCTAAAATTCAAGATACAGTTATTATTTTTAAAATCTCTCTATAACTACTTCTGAAATAAGACCACAAAATTCATGAATTCCTTGATGCTGGAAAAATAAATTATCTACATCGTTAAATAACATGCCGAAGTTAGGTATGATATTTCAACAACATGCAGGCTGAAAGGATTTAAAGACTTTTAAAAATGGTGGCTTACCTTAAAATACATTTCACGAGCTGCTTTTCCGCTACAGTAATATGCCATGGAACTAAATGGTTGCAAACCACAAAGTGAGGTTATATTGATTATCAATCTGTTTTTTATTTCCGAGGAAGTAAATATTTTGAGAAATTCTGCATTGAGGACAGCAACAGAGAAGACATTGAGGGAGAAATAATCCTGCCACTTTGTAAGATTTCCCATATTGGCTGCACGTTCCGTGACATCTCCAACGGATCCAACGTTGTGAATAACTATAGCTTGATCGAAATTTGATTTACTTTCACCGATGCTCTCCATTAAAATACCATTCAATTCATTCCTCTCAGGTTGTGCTAAATCAATAGTTTTACAAATGTAAGTAATTTGGCGATTTACTGCTTTAGCTTCAGCCACGGTAGCTTCCAAATCTGCCTCACATCGTGCCAATAGAAGGCAAACTGAATTAGAGGGAAGTCGACGAGAAAATTCCACAGCTATTGTTCTCCCAATTCCTCGACTGGCCCCCGACACAACAAGGAAAGCACGTTGACAATCGAAAGGGTTATTAGGGACCACCATCTCCCTAAGAGATAAATGAAATTACATAAGTCGTAAACATCAGTTGTTGAAGAGAATGAACGATCTTATATACAAAACTCACAAAATAAAAATGAAGTTAACGACAGGAAAAATTTGTATCTAATTCGTCAGATTTTGAAAGCTCCAGCAATTCGCCTGCCGTCAATGCTTGTTTTTCAGGTGCTATTTTTTCAAGAATAACGCTTCTATCGACGGGACTATCCAAATAACTCAGATCAGCTGACTCCGTCCCTTCAGTAGTAAGCCTCACCATGCAAGATTGGCGTGCCTCAGAGAGTGATTGGACCAAGTCTTTCTTTCCTTGCTTGCTTTTCAGCTTTTTAAGCTTGTTCTCTGTAAATATTGAATGAAATAATTATTTAATACATAAGAAAAAACATAAACTCAGTTTCTTGCTCTCTTAAAGAGAGATAATTAGTTTGTGCGCCACTACATAATTAATTCACCGACAACGAGTCAATCAAGCTTGGAAAAAAGTGTATCTCACCAAGATTAGTAATGTATTCTTCGGAATCAGGTAAGCGATTGAATGGTTTAAAATTATCCTCGAATTTTCCTTGACTTTCACTATTTCCATTTGTAGGTTCCCCGGATTGGTCACCCCAAGGATCCATTGTAAATGATTCCAAGCTTTACAGCAAGAGCGAATAACAAGAATCTCTGCGAGAAACTTCCACTGGATTACTTAACTCTTTAAGGCTGTTCTTCAATTACATAAACATGTCAACACGTATAGCTATTCACCGAAACACTTTCCGCTATGCACAGAACGAAATTCATCTTGTAACAGGCTGAGGTGGACAAATGAAGCTATTAGTCCGCTCTCCCGCTGGTTTCAAACTATACGCTAATGAACGTAAAGGAAACCCAGTCTTTGTTTCATTTTTGGGTATGATCTTATGATTCTACCTTCATATTTATCGAATATGTTACTAATGATACTGACTAATAACTTATACTTATAGAGATATTAAACAGTATGTGCGTCCAAAAGTATACTTTTGTGCCGTAAAAACTGATAAAGAACAATTTCAGAAGTTGTACACTTACAATTCATTTGGTAAAGCGGCTAAGTTTTATATTTACGTTTATTATTTCTTAACTGTGCTACGGATATTACTTCCAGAAATTGTGAGGCAAAATTTTATTATAAATTATGCGAAGATAGCCTAAAAATACAAATTTTCCGATTTAATTTTTTCCACAGGACCAACAAAAGCGACTTTAAATGTAAGATAGGCGAAATAATCAAAGCAGAAAACTGAAACTTTTACTAAAAGTAAGACAGAACGTTAAAAGTGAAAAGAACGAATTTCAAAGTATTGAGTAATCGAAGTTACGCTTGAGAAAGATTCTTTCCGTTCAAGTTAGATTTCGCTGATCGCTTTCCCTTGTATTTTGACGCCTCCGAAGTTAACAGTGTCAAAAATGCTAATACAATCTTAATGCAAATCTAATAATGTTGCTTTTCGTGATGTCGAGAAAATGAGTTACATTTTAAGTCCTGAATTACCTACATAGATCCTTATGATAGCTCTTTTCAGACAAAGGTATTATTATATGCGGTAATCGTATCAAATTTCCATCTACAACAGGTTTTAATGCCAACATGTAAATCACATCCCGTGAGGAAGGTGAAAACTCTCTTCCCCATAGTTTTCCCATCCCTTCCGCTTCACCGAAAAACTAACCACAATTGGGTTAACTTGCTATCCTCCAGTAGTTCCTGGTTGACTGGCCTGACATTTTTTGAAATTGCTAATCCGCAAACGGTTTTTATGCTATCTAATTCAACGTAATATTAAAGAAAAAGTAGTTCTCTCTTCATTTTAAGATTTATAATAAATTCGGATCGTACCCGTCAGCAGCCAAACAGCGTGAACGTGCCGAAGCCCACAACCACAGATGCCTTCTTTAGGATGTTCTCATCCTATCTCCTTCTCTCGTAGAAAGAGGATAAACCAGATTCATGGAGAGACCTCCCTTTGGAAGAAGTGGTAGCCGTACGTCATCAGCCTCTACGGGCAAATTTTATAGGGGACCTTTACCTATCTTACTTTCCGAACTCATTTGCTACCAAAAATCTCTGAGTTTCCCATGCGATATTCCTGAGAGTAGTCAAGCATCGCTGAACCGGTCGTCAAAGTTAAAAAATGAATCGGTGCGATCATACATAATATCTCTTTATTCTTTAGACTGCGAAACCGAAAAATATCCCTACGGTTAAGGGGCATCGAGAGCTAATGCGCGCCGCATGAAAAGGTTATCACTAGCTCTTTGTTTTTATAAAATGTTATGGAATTTATGATTAGACTAGGAATCATTGTAAAATAGTGATAATTAACATCGGTACTCTCCTCCTAGAAAATATACCCGGGTTTCCTTTACGAAACTCCTGAGTATGGCAAAGTAAAGGTAAATCTCTAGTCCAACAATAAGTACGAAGGTGGTCTGAAAAGTTTCCGACTCCAGATTTTTCAGAAGATTTTCAGAAATATGTCGAGAAATGGCAAAATGTCGGAAACTTTTCAGACCACCCATGTAACCAACCCACTTGTCATGATCTTGCATAACATCTCCAAATTCCTCAGAGAAAATATTTAGTACTCAGACCCAAAAAACTATCCGTGCTTTGGAAGCTAATGATGAAAACACTTCAGATTTGAAACCTTTACCAATACAAGAACTCAGAAATACACGTGGTGAAGTAGAGGTCTCCGAAAAGTTTTTTGATAAGTGGAACCGCAAAAAAATCACCAAAAGAGTTACAAACTCCGGCGTGCCGGGTCTAAAGAATTTTAATTTCAGAAGTCTAAGATTATATAATATATAGCGCTTAAAAAGTAATTACCGAAATAAGTTTTATAAGTAAGAATGGATATAATTTTAATCTATCAGATGCTATTATTATATTAAATGCTCGAAAATAACAAAGTAAGAATAAAAAACGTCTTACCGATGTTCTGAATACAAAATTCAATTAGCTCGCGGGCCACACTGAATACCTAGATTGTAAACGAAAGCTGGGTATGTAGCGGAATGTCATGTAGAAACAAATTTTCATTATTCGCATTTAATGTGCTATTAATTTTGCGAAATATTTCGTCGCTTAGTGAGAGTACGCATGGATGATAATCCCACCAAACTCAAACTGCCCACATCGCTTTGCCAAGGCCATGTGACCTTGGCAAGGCATATGACCTAGCCAAGCGAGATTTTAGTGGGAAACTCGTGGTCAGCACATTGACTATCACTCCGCGTGATCTGCCTTTCTGGGCCGTTCTGGATTCAATATCAAACAATTCAGACAACTTACCGATCTTTTCTCGATAGTAGGTAAACACCATAATGGCCACCGGGAATCGAGCCCGGTACATCTTTTACCAAATTCGAACACGTTACTCTATGGTAAACCGTGGGCCTCTTGTGATAGCAAAACTGAAATATTTTATCCGTCTCTTTGTGTTTACATTTTCTCGACCTTAATCGGGATTGCCGCTGACAATTATGAGGATATGAATTCCACAAATTCTGAGTAAATATATGAGTCACATATTCAGCCTTGTTTAAGAGCGATCTGGCTAACATAAGGACCCCGGGAAATTTTTCTACGGCAGACCGCAATCCTGTTCTTCTTCATCATTAAATACCTTTAGATTGTTTGTGGTCAGAAATTTCAACCTCTTGAGGGACTACCCATCAAAGACCACTTCTCAGCATCTCGCCGGTTTAGTCTGCCCCTGGCTATATCATTTCAAATATTCAAAGAAATCAAGAAAGGCAAGGGTGAAATGGGCGGAGATAGTGACTTCCTATGGGTTATCTCGTTTTGAATCAAAGGGCCTGCCGCCATAAACCTCTCACCGCCCCATTTTCGGTTCTTCGGCTCCCCTCGTCCCTTTTCTTTGACCAAGCCGGCCTCGGTTGCGTAGTGGTTAGCGTGCTAAACCTTGCAACGCCGAGGTTCCGGGTTCGAATCCTGGTTAGAGCATTGATGTTTGAGTTTATCTTGATAGCAGAGTGGTCTCATTAGAGAAAAATTCGGCTAATCCATTATTGAACATTATAATTATAGTTAGAAAATCTTTCTGAAAAGGACAATTGAAGGAGAAAACGATCGTCCTCATTCTTCCAGTACCTTGCAGTCGCCCTTTCTAAAGTCAAGGACCATGAAAAAATTACTTCGTGATTGGGTTTTCGAAATCTCTGGCGAATGCACTGGTTGCATTCTAGATTATGCTGACTGAAAGTCCTTTGATCTATCGCTAAACTTCGTCGCATTTATGTTAGCTTTCACAGGCAAGCACTTTCACTTGGAATCTTGATTGGGCAACCATGCATTAGATAGCAAAATCATCAAGTACAAAGCATGGGGGATGGGAGGCCCCGTGTTGCTGGAAGGTCTCAAGTGCTTACCGACGATTAGTCGTGGTGATTGACCAAGCTTGTTGAAAGTATACGGTTACGTAAATCATTTGTTTCTAAAATGTATTCCATTATTAGCGGCTATAAGTTATGATAATTCGGTAACAAGTTTTTCGCAGCATGAAAATTTTTTCAAGGTGCGAATATTAACGGCGCCACTCAAATACAACTTATACTTACGCGAATCGACCGCCTCTGTTAGTTTGTGAAGGAGAGCCTGTAACGCATCTCGAATTCTGGAGCTAAATATCGGCTATTTTTGACCAACGTTGAAGTTTCAGAAAGATTTTGAGGATTCCTCTTCCAAACGACTATAAAGTTGGAATTCCATGATTTCTAATCAGGAGAAGAGACGGGGTGGAAACCTTCTACGGAAACCGCAAGCCCGCAAGGAGATAGATTGAGTTACCTTTCGTAATGTTCATAATCCATCCCTACTGCATGTTACTGTCATCGAATAAGGATTATCTTACGCTGATTTTATTCATTTTATAGCATGGGGTTAGTACAGCAATTAACTATTATTCACCAAACTTCTGCGTGAATTCATATCCAATATTAAACATGACTTTGCCATTGTCAAAAGTCACGGAATACGTAGAAATATTTGCTAATTATTGCGCTGAGAAATCGAAGAAATCTTTAAAATATCTCAGTCCATCAGCTTGAAGAAGAAGATGCAATTTTTTGAAAAAGGTCGATAGAATACCTCTTATTTGTAATTTCAAAAAGAGCTCTTAATGATCATGCAAAATAACGATGTACAACAATAAGACCATGGATGATTCTGAAATTACAGAGGTATCGCATTCCAGTAGGATATTGGCAAGAATTTCTCATATGTGTTCTATAAAAATAGAGCGCTAGTGATCGATTATTACATTCATCTGTTACGTGATAGTTATTGCATGCTTTCATAAAATATAACTGAATAGTATAAATAAAGTAAGAAATATTACCCACCCGTTTCACGCAAAGGATCACCTGTTGACACTCGCGGTAAGATACAGTATGATTTCTTTTAAATTCGTCGGCACTGCTATTATTGATCTCTTGATATGAGCGCTACGAGTCCTCGTGGTGTTTGGTAGATGAAATCAGGAGATACAGTCTTGGCGGACGATTTGTACTTACGTAAGGAAAGTATTATGGGGATGATAACAACAAAGCTCGAAATACGTGAAGTAATTGGGTATCATCATACGAAAAGCAATTCATGTTTTTTTTAAATAACATAGAAAGTTGAATGAATAATTATTTGGTTTTATACAGCGCTTTCTTACGTATTGTGCTCAAACAAGGTTGGAGAGAGGAACACAAGCGCCACGGGAAAGTGTACGATCTTGGGAGAATTAAATGTATTCGACGGGGAAACTTGGTATCTTCGTATCCTTAGTGAACCTGCCCGGCTTTCGCCGCTCTTCCTATGTTGACTTATACTCTCGGCCCTTTCAAAACTCGTATTTACAATAAACAAATTCCGTTTCAGAATGTGCTTTTCCCTAAAAAGAATTGTATTGTTTTTTAGTAATAGGATTTAAAACGAAGGAATGACTGACAGCTACTGTATATACGTAATTCTTACATATTTCTGAGGAAATAGGGTGATTCCGTCCTTCACTGGAAGTTATATGATTTTATAGCATAACTCAAAACGTCGAAAATGTTTGCGCGACCTAAGCCTGGTGAAACAGAGGAAGATTTGTTGAAATTAGAGTCGGAATATTTGAGCAAAGTTATTAATCCAAAAGTCAAACCAGCGGTTTCCGAAGGTTGTTACTTCATAAGCTTTTTCTAGTCTGTTAAAAATTAATTTCTATAATAAAGTAATTGAATTTCGTTTCAGCTAAAGATCAGACAGAGAAGAAGCCTTCGGACAATATCGTGAGAGAGCCTGCCGATTTGCGTAAGCGTGTTATTCATTTGAAACATTAGTAAATATATGACATTTGTGTAGCTGGTTCAAAAACAATGTCTACTATTTCAGTTAACATACCCGAGGAAATCGTTATTCGTGAAAAAACTGTCCCGGATTTCAGCCCAGGATCGACATGCATTCCGCTCTCCACCAGTAGTCCCAGAGGCTTTCCAGAACCTTTTGTCAGAGATAAAATGGTAATACATTTAGTTTACTTCGTTATATTTTTATTGCACTTGAGTAGAACAAATTTTTATCCAGTCTAATATTACTTACTACATGAAGGCAATGAAATCTATTGCTCCTGTGTTTTTATTCAGAAGCATAACACCGATTTGTACATTGTAAATTGATTTAAAATTCAACGAGATAGATCCATAAGAACCGTTTAGTTTTATTTAAGATGAAGCATATGATGAAATTTCATCTTCTTACCCTTAGCAATATTTTTGTTTTTTTTTCTAAAGGCTTTATGGCAGAATTTTTTTTTGGGTGAAAAGAGCTCTGGAAGTATTTATTTAAAAATATGACTCCTGGAAGTCCCTGAACGATTACTACACTCTTTAGCATTTTTGGCAAAGGATTGCAGGAAATGTGTGACTCTTTATCTCATGAACTTCTAGCCAGTGGCCGAAATAAAGATGTTGTTTGAGATGTAGTGGAAATTTAGTTAAAATGAAAATTATTGCAATGCCATGCTGTTGACAGATATACCTCATTTTATTGTTGCACTGCCCATTTCGATATATCTATTTCAGCAAAGCTTTCAGAGACAAAAAATAATCAAAGCTCTCCGTACTGATATGTATGTTTTTAAGGGATTTCTGTGAAATAATTGAAGGTGAAGAAAAGACCATTTCATTTAATAGATATATCCATTAAATATACTGCATTAACTAAAGCATCTGTAGAATTAATATATTATTCTTTTAAAATGTGGTAATTATTATATTTTATCTTAGTCCAAATGACTGATACTGAGTAATAGTATTCATTTTGGTCCCTCCTTATTATAAATACTTCGAAAATGTTTTATTTAAGGAGGGACCAAAATGAAAAGTGTTTGCCATTTTTCATTTTGGTCCCTCCTTATTATAAATACTTTGAAAATGTTTTATTTATAATCATTGTGCCACCTATTGATTTTGTTCACTTATAGCTTCGGCTCTGCAAGGAAAGCCTTGTTTTTCCTAGTTGTGTCATCTCCTCTCCAAAGCTTTATGTTACAAATAGTGGAAGTGATGAGGTTAAAACCAGCTTAAGCCTCATACTAAAGACTGGACAGATTCTCAGTTATATGCATCTCTTCCCTTAGCATCTTCTTCACCACATTCAACTAGCTTTTCCTTAGAATTAGATTCAAATCACCACATTGTTATAATTATCTGCAATGCACATTTCTATTTTAGATCAAAGGTTCTCAAGGAAAAAGCATATTTGCTCAGCAGCTTCAAGCAAAAAGAGAGAAAAGTGCAGCTCAGAAGCAGAGTATAAAGGAAACTCTTTTACCTAAAAAACATAAGTTAGGTGAGAAAGAATTGGTCTTTAATTTTAGGTCATATTTTTACTTTTTATTCTTTACTAGTCTAGTGTTTCATTCAGACTAGTATTTATGTGTAAAATCTAAGAGGTGTACCTATTTAAAAATGTTTAATCAGGTATTTGATTCATTTAATACATGAAACATTGCCTAACTTTATTAGTATAATAGATTGTAAGTTGTAACAAAACCTTGAATCTGATCATTACTTTCAGATTTTGAATCTATTTAAGGTCCTAACATTTAGATGCAGGTTTTCCTTCTGGAAATGGTTATATTATTTCATCATGGCAACACAGGTTATCAAAAGATAATAGTAAAGTAATTTTTGGTATTTAAGTGTTCTGATAAATTTGGCCTTGGTTATACTTAAAATCTACTTCGCATGTTTTTCTCATTATCTGAGTTTACAATTACATAAAATATAAACTTATTCTTAATGAAATATCTTGTACAATTTAATGATAACTGCTAACATTGATGCTGTTCTTTTCTTTCAGAAGAGAGTAGCCGCCATTCCCCTGAGGATGCATTGATGAAAGAAATACATGAGGAAAATAAGAGGAAACTGGAATCTCTTTCACAGGAAGAAATCATAGAACAGAGAAATGCCTTGCTTAATCAACTTAGTCCACAAATGTTGGAATATTTTAAAAAGAGGCGAAGTGGTGGTGGAAGCAGCGTTCCTAACTCTAATTGTCCAGTTATACGAGAGAGTGCTGATGACAATGCTGAAGCTGGTGATAGGTCCTCTAATGTGGCAAGTTTTTCAGCAGTTACTCAAACAAAAGATGAAACACATACAACTAATATAATTAAAGAGATGATTTCTGAAGAGGCTGGTAGTTCTGAATCCTGTGATGCGGTTGCTGGGGAAGGAATGGAAACTGAGGAAGAAGTGAAAATTCCTGAAGAGGTAGCAGAGGGTGTGCAACATTATAATTGGTTACACATGGATGTTAAAGAAGAAGAGAAGCTCAAGTGGATTGGGGAGCTGTCTAAGCCCTCTCCTGTTAAACCTGGGTCTGGTCATGAAGCACGTTTTGATTTTGAAGGTTGGTCAAACTTTAAACCATTATGGTCTAAAATTAAAATGTAGCTAGGTGAAGGTAATCTTGCATGTAATTAAGTAATTGGAAAATTTCCTAATAGATTTGAAGTTTGTTGATTTATTGAGTAGCAGCTAGTATTTTTACTTTATGTAGTGATTTGAAAAAGGTATATGAGAATAGGTGGATGAAAATTCTGATATAGGTATATTCTGGTATTGAGGCTACTACTGCTAGAGTCTCTTCAAGGCAATTCCATGATGAAAATTGGAGTATCAATATTTGATGGTCTATTTGTAAAATATTGTAAATTTTGGTTGGAAGGCACTTTTTTCCTCCATCTTTGTTTGGAATATTTATGGCGAAATGTTAGTAAAATGTTGTGAAATGTAGAAAATGGTACCATGTTATATCCTGCCAGAGATTGACCTATACTGGTATACCTAACTTTTTGAAATCTGAGCAAATGATTTCATATTATGCAGAATCTAAATATATATTCATTGCAAATTTTCCACATATTACACTTAATATTTTATAGTAAATGAAGAATCAGAATAGAGAAGGGAATTTTTATCTAGCTCATTGCATATTCAGGATCCAAGTTTGTACCTATGGAAGACTGGGCTGAAAGCCTGGAGCCATAATACTTTTTATCTGATGGTTATACTCCTAGCATGCTTAGAACATAGTTATAAATTTAATCCAATATTTTTTCAATTACTGGAAAGATAAAGGTCTTTCATTTTTTTGTAAGATGCTATATTTTTTGATTGTAAATTAGCTACATTTAATTCTTTTTATTCAAAACATATTTATAGCTCTTTTTATTAACTAATATTCAGAATAAATTAATTTTTTATTCTCTGCATATCAGTGCAAGAAATATTTGCAAAATGAAGAATTTTAGTTTCATCATTGCTCATCAAAGGCATCATTGCTAGGGATTGTTTCATAGTGACCAATGATTGATAAGTACGACTGTAGATAATAACCTTTTCAGGGATGATTCTTGAATCATTTTTACCCATAGAAACCTGGAGACCAAGATAAAAATTTCCTCCGCTGTGCTTTGTAAACTTTGCATCTTTTTATTGGTAAATTAATGAAGCTAAACTATTTGCATCTCTTTGTTTAGGTGTTATTCTTCCATATGATGCTGATTTGCCTGTGACAAAGGCTCTGCATCATCATGGCTCTGAGCCAAACCGAGCTGGATATACATTAGATGAACTGCTGATCCTTAGTCGTAGTGCCATGACACAGCAGCGGACACTTGCTCTAACTACCCTGGCAACAATTCTAAAAATGGTATGTTAGCTTTCTCTCTAATAATATGTATTTAAAGTTCGAAGAGCCAGTGAACATTATTATTCATTACTTTAGGCAAAGGAGGGCTACTATGATGCTTGTTTGGATGAACCATTATTGCCCCTTCTTGTGGAGAGGGACATACTTACTCTTTTCCGCTTTTCACTTGACGAGAACTCGCACCTCACTCTTCTGCCAGCTGCTGTGGCTATTTCTCATCTTATTGTTGATACACCAGATGAGGTAAATAGATTGTAGTTGTAGCTCAAATAAAATTTATTTCTCAATTAAGGAATACTCAAATTATTTGTTTGCTCATGTGTAAATGTTGTATTTTATACTCTTATCTTTTGTTTTAAATTTATTTACTAATCATATGTAGAAGTTACCTCTACTTATATAGTTATTTGCTTTTTTGGATTTGGATTTTGTGCAAAAACATGTAAATTCAGATTTCTTAAAAGTTTAATTAGTGAAAATAATGGTTCCATTTTATCATCCATATATTTATAGTTGGGTACTTAATAATATGACGTCATTTAGTTATTGGTTAAGTTATATTTATATCTATTACATTATGTAGGTTTATGTGGTTCGATAATTTACTAACAATACTTGTAATTCTGTTGCAATGTTCATCATTTCTTGTACGTATTTTGTGGAGAAACTGAAGTATCTTCAAGACCATCAATACTTATTTGACACCTGAAATAAAAATATAAATTGAATTTTTTATCAAAATATAACCACTTCACTAATTTTTATGGTAATCAGAATAATATTCACTATTGGTTTGGTTTACTTTACTACAGTTTATCAGTTTTTGTGCTTGCTATTATTGAAAACTCTCACACTTGATAGGTGGAGACAAACAATTTTTTTTGAGAATTAATGATCATAGAAAGTAAGGGATCCTTTGTTCTTAAGAAAAGGCTCAGTTAATAGTAGTTATCAGATGTCTTGACAAGGTTCATTATCTGACTTTTTGATTATTTAAAAAAAAATCATTATATATGTTTGCAGATCTTAAAATAAATGTGAGAAAGTTAGTAATTTGAAACTATAGCATTTTAGGAGCTGGTGGGGTAGTTGTCACAGTATTAAGCAGAGATTATAATCTCCTGTTATTTTGGTTATAAAATTGTTTTTAATATCTATATACAGTAAAACCCATTTAAGATGTTATCCCACTCAATACATGGTTTTCCCTCAGTCCTGGTCCCTTTCACACAAATCACGTGGTAAAATTACTTCTTAATATTTCTTACTTCCATCTTAAGATGTGTATTTTTCCAATCCCCAGATGCACTGTAGCTCACTTTAGCTAATTGAATCGTTTGCATCATTCAATAGACCTTCATTTTTTTCACACTATCTGTGTCATCTTCTCCTGTTTTTGCCTTATCTCTAGAATTGTTCCTTACGAATTTCATCTTTGGAATCACTAATTTTCTGAGAATAAAATTAAGATATAACAAAGCAGAACAAGCACCATGCCACTGATATTAACTCTGAGATAGATCTTTTTATTACTTAAGTCTCAAGACATAGCATTAGAAAAATATTTGCTTGGTGGTGTTTACTTAAGGGTGAGGTGATTCTTAATTCTTCATTATCCATCAACCAACTATTTAAAAAATCTTTTTACCTTGAGTAGGTTTGCCTTGATCTTTTATTGGGTTTACCTCGGGGCCTAGAACAACCATCTCTTATTCCAAAATCAGCTCCTAAAGTTGACGAAGAAACCAATGACAACGTTGTTGCAAAGGCTGATGTCATTAAAGGGGCCTTAAGGATGGACATTCTTCCTAGAATAAGGTAACCTTATTTATTTTAATTCTGTTCACTATGTGGTTGGAAGAAACTGATGATACTAGTTATTTTATGAGTTGCTTTCAACTTTATAGCTATGGCATGAATCAATTGAAGCATAATTGAAGTATGATGAAAATAAAAGTAAATGAAGTATCTGTTTCACGTACTGTATATGTATGAGAACACCTTGGAAACCTTACTGTGGAGTTAACTTAGCCTATACTCTTAATTCACAAGTATATAATTTTGTTTTATAACTCTCTGTTATTAGTCATAGTGAATATGGATTATTGTGAATTAATAGCAATTTTTGAACTTAAATTTAGATATGTATTGGAAGTATTGCGACCACCTCCTAAGGCTGTGATTTCCATGTTAGAACTACTAACAAGGATTGCTAGACATTCTAAGGAGTCTGCCCAGTCTGTTGCCACATTTCCTAGACTTGTATCAACTATAGTTACCGAGTTTCTGCCTTCAAATTGGAGTAGATCTGGTATGTACAAGTTCAATACTCTGTTTAATTATTTATTTTCAATCATTTCTGTAAATATTTCATATATTTTCCTTGTGTTATAAATGATGAATCCTGCAGAAATTTTTGTATTTTAGTTTTGTAATATATTTATTGCATTGGTGTTGAAAGTTAAGCTTTGAAGAAAATGATCTAAGGATATGACACAATCTCCAGAGTATTCCTTTTTTTCAGATAATGTGGGCTTTCTAAAAACTTTTTATAGGGTTTTAATTTTCCCTTATGCTTTAACAGTTATAAGTATCATTTTAACTATTTATTTTTTTCAAATGGTAAATTTTAATCAAATTTTTAAATCTATTTTAAACTGCATGAATATTTGGCACTGTATAGTATTTTCATTACAGGCACACTTTTAACTACTCTTAATTTGATGATGTGGCTAATACGATGCCATAATATGATAATGATGCAGATAACTATCAGAGAGGCTTTATTTTAAATCAACAAATGGTGCAAAATAACCAAAGAAGTCAATGTACCTCAGTGCTACCAATTTTATTACCATAATGAAAATTGTGTTGATCCATGACTTTTGAAATGGAGAAGGGGCATAAACACACTAGTTAAACCTTGGTAATTAAATAAGGGGTTGAGTGTTAAGAGGTAGAAAAAGTTTCACAACAATATCTGATTTGTATCAGCTGTAATTACATGCTTATCAATAATAAATTTCCAACCCTCTTATATTTTTAGAGCAGACCACCCATCATTCATGTACAACGTAATGCAAAAGGTGTACATTTTCTACTTACCATTATGTGTTTTCTTTCAGTTAACATCACAAAACCTTTGGATATGCCCTCTGTTTATGGAATTCCTTTGTCAAAAGCTGTGAAATTCATAAGAGTACTTGCATGCAGCAGTCCAAACTTTGCCTTGACTGTAGTAAACAAGCATGGGATTATGAAGTCACTGTTGGCGTATATTTCAATAGATCCAAGGTACAAATTGTCATACTACACAAGATTTTAAGCTCTTAACATCCGACTCCTAAGTCAGACTTCCACGGCTCTGACAAAAAATTTTCTTTTTGTACTGCCTCCTTTTCTAAACCATAATTATAAAATGCCTGTTAGTCCTTGAAATGGAATAAGATGGTAACCCTATTTATAGATTTTCTGGATTTTATTTCTTATGTTCTTATGAAGTCCCCTTTCTTATGGCTAACATTTGGAGTTTGACATTGATAAAGTTTTATTTCTTGAAGAAAATAATGCTGTAGGCAGGACAACCAATTTTCACATGTATTATTTTGTAAAAATGAAACAGATTCAAACCAGGAACAAGAACAACAATTGAAAGTGGCCCATCTCTGGGCCATTGACTTTAAATAATGTAAAAATCTTGAAAGATTGGCAACCTTTGGTTATTGAGTTTTAGGTGAATACATACACACTAAAAGATTTCTCCTACCATATACGTATATATTCTAATGCTTCATGAAGTTTGTCAGTATATTGGTTAATGCCAGCTTTAAAATGGTTATATGTTTGACTCAACTATTAACTGTATTTGTTGTGGATCAAATGAGGTGTTTCAAATGCTCAATTTCAGTTAGCTATTGCTTCAAGTTATCTACAAACTTTTTAGTTTTAAAATCTATATTTTCATTATGAGGCCTGTTTTTAGTTGAAGAACTTTTGATTTGTACTCGTTTTTTAAAAAGCTCCCCTGAAGATTTAAATAATAAAAGCATTGGAGGTCATTTTCCTCATAGAGTTATGGAAACATATGTACTTATGCTATATATTTTCTTCAATCACTGCAGTGAATCTTCCCTTCCTCAACAAGAATCATTGGCTATTTCTTTGGAGAGCTATTATCTTTGGCAAGTACTTCTTAGCTATGGACTGACGGCTGAATATTATCTGTGAGTATGAGAAGTTCTTGTTTATTTTTCTTAGCCCAGCAGATTTTTATATTTTTTGTTAGCAGTAGTATTACTACTTTGATTGAAGATGATTGGCGATGAAATGTAATCAACCATACTGTTAATTTAGATGCCAATTTATTTATTTATTGAGGGTAGAGCCCAATTACCAGCATCAATATACGTGAGGGAAAAAATATATCACAATAAATATATATGAAGGATAAAAACAAAAATGTATACATTGAATAAAAATCAAATCTAAATATACATCAGAATCTTTAACTGATGGTATAAATTGGCCATTTAAATAGAAGAACCAAATGTCAAAATAAATCAAAAACTTGAAAAAATATCCAGGAAATGATTTAAATAAATAAATCAGATGCTTGGAATTACAAGATAGTTTATCGATATTTTGTTCTTAAAATCACTCCAAATCTGATTGCATTAAATATTAAATCACAAAAATTTAGTTTCCTGTTTTTAAAAGGTTTCAGCTTAGATAATATGCGTTTTTATTTATCTTAAGGGAGTTTTCTCCACTGCTAATGCGTCAACTGCAATATCACCAGTGTTTGTCAATGGAAATGGAAGATTCTTCCAAGCGATTTGACCATGAGTATGCAGCTGGCCTCATTGGTCTTCTTGAGTGTTCATTGAATGTAACTATTGATGGGTAAGATTTATTAATATTAATTATTTATAGTAATTTGGTAATCATGATACAAATATTCTACTAGAGTGGATTAATATATACTTGTGTTGGGAATGAAAAAGCTTTTTCCAATAATTTTCTTTATTATTTTTATTTAATCTATTTTCAGAGCAATGCTCTCTTATGAATCCATTCTATCTTTCTGACAACTTTGAAAATTTCATTATGTCAAACTGTTAAAATTAGAATGTATGTCTCTTTGAAGACCCATCTATCTGAGCCTAATATTTTTCTTACAAGGCTAAAGGCTTGAATGGTATTAAATATTTTGTTTGGACTAGGTTCTCTATTCAGTAGTAGATGTTCTGCCTACTAATTGTACATTTCATTGCTGTCAACAATAGTTGATAGAAGGGTCACCATAGACAGCATCTAGCTTTACGTTTACTTCTTTGCATGCATCCTAAATAATTTAATTTAATTTAATAGACCCTTTATTAGGCGAGGTTAGGCCCGAGTGGGCCTCTCTTCCACCTAACCTCGTATGAAGTTACATCGCTATAAAGATTCAAAATTATAATAAGAGAATAAAAAAAGAGAAAGGAGAAAAAAAACAAAAAGAAAGATTTGATTTGCGGGAAAAAAAACCTCTATAACTGAAGGTTGATAGAGAAAAAACCCACAGTGCGGGAAAACACCCACACAAGAAGGGGGGCGAAAAAAACCCGCGAAAACACAGTGAAAACACATAATAAATAAAATAAATTTCCATAATTCACAAATCAAAGTAAAGCGAAAAATACATAAGCAAAAATACAAAAAATAAAATAAAAAAAAGTAGTAATAAAAATATAATGAAAATGAAGTAATGACATAATTATAACATAATAATGAGCAGCCGATGCCATATGCCTGTCCCCTTCTCAGCTGACATGCTCCGCATCAACAACAGTCGAGGTTGAGCACCGTCTGAAATAGGATTGAATTAGAGACCAGTTTTACTCTTTCTCTCAATACTCACAATTTACTAGGGTGTAGAACATCTAGAAAGAAATTAACCTTTAAATATTTGTGAAAAAGTGCATTCAGAGGATAAATTGAATCAGTGGTTAAATTATCAGTTCAAGATTGTTTATGATGATATCACTATTTTGTGTATTTGATTTGTATAAGGTTATTGAAAGTATCTCTATCCTTTTGTGGACTATGAAAAATTAAAGTTTTAATAAATATTATTGTTATTTCCTAATTACTTAAAATTTTTGCTTCTCTTTTATCTCCTAAGGTTAATTACTCCAGGATCAAATCAGCAATCAGTTGGTGCTCAAACCTTAGGGATCATCTTGAAGCCTCTATTGCTATGTTTGAGGAAGTGGTTCACTGAATTAATGAAGCTCAAAAAACTACCTCAGGTTATTGTGCTTGCTTTGTAGTTTCTAATATTGTTATTTTTAATATACTCATGTCTTTTCAAATCATTATTTACTTTAATTATCATATCTGATTTTTTTTAGTATTCAGCCCTTAAACTTGTTGGATCATGTTTGAGCTTCTTGTCTAATGCATATTCCAAGCTTGATAGTGGCCTTTCTGGTTTTGCCAATGAGCTACATGAATGTGTGAAGTATATAATGGATGACTGCCTTACAAAATTTATCAGAGGTGTTAACTTCAAGAAATTAATGGAAAGACTATGGTAAGGGGCAAAAATGTTATTAATTAGTTTTTGCTGTAATTGTCATTGTTGATTCAATAAGAAAATTATATTTTCAAGCAATTCACTGACTAAAATCAGATTTTATTTGGATCATAACCATGGTTTTTGTAGCCATGTCTGCCAGGCTAGCCATGATAAGGGTTTACCTAGTCAGTGTTTTGAATTTGAATTTTGATTTTTCCAATTCCATTTCAATTTTTCAAATTCCTAAGAAAAGGAGTTTTACTATAGCATTATTCTTATAAATCTTTTGGTAGACTGACCTAATACAAGAGTAAAAATGGATTATAACATTTATAAAATTAATTAATATGATAGAATTAGAATAGGAAAGAATAAAAATTTCGTGAATAATATTTCCTCACCTTAAAAATCTGGCAAGCATGGATAATAATTCTTATTTGTTGTAAATCTTAGCAAATTATAAAATTAAAAGTTTATTATTGAATAATTTCTAACAAAGTTAGATATTCTGACATGTAAAGTTCAATGGAAGCAATGTGTCCTCTGTCCAAAACTTTTAAAGATTGAGACTTATTATTTGTAATGCAATTGAGTTCCATTGAATTCTTGAATTGAGACATATACCATAAATAACTTTTAGTTAACCCTCAACAGTTTATTCAGTTTGAGCAAGCACCTTTTGAAGCCAAGGTGGCCTGCTGTGTGATGACTGAATTTGCATGGAATGTGTGGGAGCTGTGTTTGACTTAAAGTCATATTGGATTTCAAATTTTTTTGTGAATAAAATAAGTTTTGATGTCTCATAAGAAGCATTATTTAAATCTCCTAGGAGGCATTGTAATTAGCTGTTACAGGTTTTTAATTCAATTCATCCTTTCAGGAGTCATTCATCTTTAAGACCTACTGAGTGGACAAGGGTTGTAAGGGATCCAGCAGCTTTGCCATCAGCAGGAGGTGTTAGGTGGAATGGAGAAATAACTCCTATTTTACGTACAACTGGGCCTCTTCCCCTCTTACTTCCATTAGCAAATTTTCTGTTCATCACTGCAAAATCCAAAAACAGTCCATCTTCTCCGGTTTGTTCTTATTTTTGAAACATTTTTGATCAAAAATATTATGAATGAGGATATTTATTAGTTTTAAGTTATATAGACAATATATTTATTGATACTATGTATATTTGATTGTGTTATGGACTATTTATGTAAAAGTTTAATCAGATGCAAATTCATTATATTTTTAGGTATAAGTAATGGTTATCACATAAAATTTTGGATACTTTAAGCTCTATTCTAATTTGTGTTCAACCTGAGTGTAGAATGATGATCTTTCCAAGAATTTAAGTCAGCCTATGACTCAGAATGTGGAAAATTGAAACTGACCTTTGAATATTTTTCTCTTCCTAAAGATTTATATTCAAAATTTTCATTTGAATTAGGAATAATAACATATACATTGAGAATCATTCAGTTTTGATGTGGACTGTTATTTTTTTATCAAATTCTGGTTTGCTAAAATGTACTGAATTCATGAAGTTTGTATTTTAATTCAATCATTCATCATACTCAAAAGCTAGGAAAAGGAAGATTCCCTTGCTATCATTCATCTTTAAATCTTGCAGGAGTATAATTTCAGGCATTTTAAATTTTCTCAAAAAAAAAAAACAGTCTTAAAACTAGAATTGTGTAATCAGAATCTTTTTATTCTTTGGGAAGGCCATAGTTTTGATGATATGGCTTTTATTGAATAGTATTTGCTCAAAGAGTATCCATGTTATTTCTATACATGAAGTGTTCTCACCAGGGTTTACACGTTAAGCATTCATAATGATCCACGCATTTAAGGACTAATCTTCCTTGCCTCATTTGAGAGTTTAGTGATTTAGAGTAAGCTGTGAATTGTATAAGTTTACATGGGTTGTCTTTATATGAGCTATCACTGTAACATTTTTCACTAACAACATCTCCCCCATCTTGCTTATAAGAATAGCATTCTAGTTATCAAATATCAATAATTTCACTTCCTCAGCCTATGTTTTTAATTATTTCCTTTCGTCCTAGAATGTTGTCAAATCAAGTGTTGACTACATTTACATTGCCATTTTAAATTCTTATTATGGCTTTGGCTTGTTCTTGAGAAACAGTTCGTCGGTGTAATGAATATAGAGCAATTGGTCATATTGTCTCTATCTTCATTGTTAATTATACATTTTGAAGAAAATATCTAATTTCGATGAATATGATCACTTTAACAGCCATCAGTATAATTTTTCAATTTCATAACATTGAGGAAGATGTTTTATGAAGTTCAATTTCAACAATGATTAAAATTAATATTTCCTTTCAGATTTTCAAAGAATTCTTGAATGACCCGAATTTATTGGGATACCTGGACAAAGTTACTAAATCCAAAGAACTGAACAATGATTGGTTTTGTAGATATGAAGTGCACTTCATCACAGCAGTTGTGAGGTTAGCTGCTCATAAGGTGATATTTTTAATTATTCATCAACTTTTCTTTATGCTTTAGAAGTTTCTTGAGTAATTTGTGTTAACTTTCTGTCAATTTGATGTGAAAATCGTGAAAAGTTTTGCAGATTCTCTATTACGTCCTCATCAATTAAAGTTGCATTATTTAAGTTGTATTTTACTAAAGGTAGATATTTATTTGCTGGCACAGAAAATTTTCTCTCATAAATTTCTGCGAGATTGTTGGTATTGAGACAATAATTTGTGGATACAAGAATGAGATAGGCTGGGGGTTTCTTTTAATCAGTGCCCACTTCAAGTTTTGTGATAATGAAATGAAGTGGAAGTAGGTCTATTATATTGATAAAATTTATTTAATAAATATACATATATACATTGATCACACTCTTTCTTTTCCAATCAATCTTAATATATTGACGGAATATATTATTTTGCATTTGTTTGGTTTCATTCAATGGGTAATTGCTCTCTTTTAGGTTCATATCATTTAATAATAATTTTCAGTCCTGAATCATGTATTTTTAGGTTCCAATTAAGATTGGAATCTCCCCTCAAAATTAATAGCATCTCAATTTTCATATCTAGATGATTGAAGGAGATGTGGATCCAACATTATATCACTCAGCTGCACTTACCATGGTACCTTTGTTATCACCTGATGATGAGCTTCTGAAGGAAAGGCTTTTTGAGGAAGTTATATTTGAGCAAATATTTTTTGGGTAATTATCTTACATGGCTATGTCATACATGATATTATTTGATCTTACAATCACATTTTGTAAATTATTTTAGATTTTACTTCATATTGTTTATTTAAATTTTCTTTAGTTTCCAAGTCTTTAATCTTACTTTAGATTATAATTTATAAGAAAGTTTCAGCTTATTTAATTATTTGTATTAGCAGAATTTCGTTTCAACTAATATACTATTTCATGGTGCTATGTTTTACAGAGACATGTCCAAGCTTTCATCTAGTATTATTTCCTTGGAGCTGGAAGACCAGCATGCACCATTGATTTCCGCAGCTGGTCATAATACAGATCAACCAAAGGTCATTCTTTTGGAAAAAGCTCTGGAAGAGTGAGTTCAGTTTTAAATATGTTATTTATTTATTTATTTTCTAAAACCCATGCATGCACCATTGATTTCCGCAGCTGGTCATAATACAGATCAACCAAAGGTCATTCTTTTGGAAAAAGCTCTGGAAGAGTGAGTTCAGTTTTAAATATGTTATTTATTTATTTATTTTCTAAAACCCCCCAAAAATGTCATCTTGCAAATTTTAAAGCATATTATATTTGAAACACCTTTGGAATGGCAATAGAATATAAGAATGATAAACACGTGTTAAAAGAGTTTTGGAGGAGATAATTACAATAAAGAAAAAGGAAATTCAATTAGCATATAAAGTCAGTAAAATTCAACCGTAATTCATATCACAGTATTATATAGTATAATTTTATTTTTGTATATATATATATATATATATATATATATATATATATATATATATATATATATATATATAGTTAAAATATAAAAAAAGTATTTCCAAAACTCCTCAGCTGTATAAATAAAACACGTATAACACACAAAACACTGAGCTAAATTGAGTTCTTTTCTGTATTGTAACGTGATTTCTCAACTATGTATCATTCTCACATTGTTATATGCATTTACTTTTGTTATTTTCTTATCTATTAATCAAATTAGCTTACCAGCCATTGGATTCCAATTAAAAGATCTTTTGGGACTCAATAAAAAATCATCCAACTCTGAGAGTGGCTCGAGTGAGATTCCATTGCTTCTTCATAGAACAGGGCCAACTGAAAATTGTACTGGAGCAATTTGGGCTTATAAAATACTTTTTGATTTATGTAGTCCCAAGGATAAGAAAAGGTAATCTAGTTCTCCTAAATGGATGTCAGCAATATAAAGTAATGATCTAAAATAAATTAAAAATGCTACATGGTTTTCACAATAAACTTTAAATGTCAACTATTTTTGACTTAAATAAATCATCTTTTAGCATTTCTCAAAATATGAAAAAATATATTGATCATAAGGGATTTTTTCTGGTGAATATTTTTTAATTTCTTGAAGGCTTTGTTTTAGATTTATCTTTAATCAAAAATATTGATCTAAAAATTCTTATTTTAAAAGATATTTAAATTTTCAATGATGAAAAGTGATGAGTGATCTCTTGAAATTTGTTTTGATTATCTTAAAATCCAGATGACATAGAAGATATATCTATGTTATTAGTTATGTTGCATTGCATTTTTGGAATGTTCTTAAAATAAAAGCAATTATACTTGAAAGGGTTTTCATTACGCTTTCAGCAGTGGTACAGAGTCTACATCACCTGTCACTGTAGCCGCTTCGGAGGCTTGCCTGCAATGGATTCTTTTACTGGAATTTTTACGACCTTCTGCAACTGCATCAATATCACCAACTTTACGCTTTACATATCTTACCTATGTTTTCTTAGCAGGTAGGTTTTAGAAATATTTGTGCAGTTTTCAATGTGCAATTTAAGGAGACTATGATTTTGATGTAAGATTTAAGATCTTTGAGCTTAGACTTGAAATTAGTTTCATCAATGTTGTTTATTAAGCTTATGCATTGCTCTGTATTAATTCTTTTAATTTCTATGTCTTTACTGATGAATTTTATCGTATTAGTTGATAAATTGTATCCTATAGTCCTACAAATTTCTAAGATGTTTATCATCTTTGTATAGATTTTCCAAAGATATACTTTTGGGATTTAGTCTTGGACTCATCTTAAATCAGTTAATGATTCAGGTCAATAATATTATTCCATTATTTCATCATGTTGTAGCCAGAATCATTTACATCTAGTTATTTATCCAGTAAAATAAGTATAGCTAATTTGTATATGATCACCATCCCAAAGTAAGTCAATATTGCACTGATTTTTAGTATTTACTCAAGTTATAAATGTTTTATATGAATGTGACAATTTTTGTTTCATTTTTGGAAGGCAATGATCTCTTTTTGGAGCAAAGTGTTCACTCCCTCCTGAGTAAAATTCTGTCCAAGGTATTGAATCTTGGATATGAGACTTTGGATTTTGATGAAAAATTTCCTGGACTTCCTTCTTTTAAGGATCTGTGAGTATTTTTATTTTTCCTTATTAAACCATCAAAATTTCCATCTAATAAAAAATCTTAAAACTTTGTGAATAGTATGAATCTATCTTTGGTAACTTGTGACATGCTGGGGGAGGGGGCCAACAGTTTCATATAGGTGGGTTAGGATATACAAAATATAAATATATAAAGATTTTGAAAGTGATTTTGAGATTGCAGCTATGATAAATCAAGTTTTGAAGACTCACTACACTGCATTGGAGAATTTAGATTAGAGAGAATGACTTCTGTCTTCACATCCCCCTGCTTAAAGGTGAACCACCTGGTCATTCAGTCACACATCTTGAACCATGAGTCCTTTCCACAGAATCTTGGCTATTGACACATGGCAAAATTTATTGGCCCCTTAACTCCTAATTGTTAGCCCTTCCTGGAATTTTCCTTTTCTTAAGATATTACAATAAGAAAACCCTTTGATGTTTTCAGATTCCCATTTTCTTTTTACTTTTAACTGGTTTCTTTTTAGTTTATTTTTTGTCGATGAAATTAAGCCCATGAATTCTCTCATGTTTTATTAATTGTGTTTCTACTCGAAAAGAAATAGTTTTGTGACAAAATGAAATCTTTACCAAACCTTAGAACTAATTTCAATAAAGTTGAGAAATGTCAACTATCCAGCCTTTATTAGATAGTTAATTGAAATTTTGCATCATCAAGCTGCAAGAGGTGTAAATTATGCTTTTCTGCACTATCTCATGTTTGAAGTGAAATGTGATTTAAAGCAACTCTGAAACAATTAAACACAGGTTTATATGACAAAGAAATGAAATCATTTTCTTTTTTTTTGGTTTGACAATAAGTAGTAGTATTTTCAGAGAGATAATTTCATGGTTTATTATACTGAATAAATCATTCAAAAATTACATTTTTGAATTATAAAACCTACCATATTAAATTGATGAGCTAATAGGTACTTCTTCTCCAATTTTTTCTTCTTAACATAGCTTCATCTGTTGTTCTGTGGAAGGAAATAAGAAGCATCTCATTATCATAGCTTACATATAGTGGTTTGGATACATACCACTTCAATTTTCCACCAATTTTTTATTGATAATGATATGAATCACTTCACTGTTGTTTAATCATAATTTAATTTTAAAAGACATAAGGGAATGCATTTCAGTGTTATTTTTGCTTATCACTAATTTTTTGAGTATTTTTTCGTTCTTTTTATTTTTCTATTTTTCTGTTTTGATGGACAAAGCAGAAAGAACTCTAACTAATCAAAATTGATAGTTACGTTTTACTATAAATTCTCAATATGACTCTTACTTATTGGGAATTAATGTCAGTTTACGTTTGAAATAACCCTTATGAAATTGATACTCCTCTTTCCTTTTGAGCTTCAAATTATAAAAATACTATTGACCTCTTATTTATTATATTAATAATTGATTAATGTCTAGAATGTTTAAGTTGTTATATATTTTCTAGCTATCAAAGGTTGACTTTAAAAAATGATAAAAATTTGGAATAATCACGTTTCTTTTCTGTTTTATGAATGAGCTTTTCCTGATTCATTGAATCAATTTTAGGGAGACATTTTTCACAAAATTGTTTGGACTATTTGATGATAATGAAATTTTTCAAATGAATAGCATTTAAGATACTACTTCCTACTTAGTGACTGCTAGGAATGAACGAGGAAAAATTCTTAAATTTTAACCTTTGTTTTATAGCTCTATTTGGAATCTTGTAATTCAGGATAATTTATGCTTTATTACTGAAAAGTCACTCTGTTGATGGTCCTTCGACCTGTTTTTTGATCAGTTAAATTATATGTTGGAAAAGAAAAAACTGGATAGCTCCGGAAAAATTTCTAAATACAGACCCTCCAGTAGAACTATTGACCTACAAATGGAAAAGAATGGAATGTTTAAGTTGGCTGTAAGAAATGTGTGGAATTATTTGAAGAATCCACTGTAACTTTGGGAAAGTCAGTTTGCACTTTGCTTGGAAGACAACTTATAAACTATAACTATTGAAGTATGATATTATAATACTAATAGGTAGCTTGTTATATTGGTATAGGTTAATTTCTCTTGGGCAGGTTAGAAAGAACTTTAAAAAAATATATAAATGAAGTTCCAGAAGATTTTGGAATCTTTTTAGAGCTAATCTAGGTATTCAAAAGATACTCAGTGTATTTAATTGTTCTTAAAAGGAAAAAAAATCTTATGACTTTTTAGTGTTCTGATCAAGAGTAATGTTTTGAAAATGAGGATGTTTTTATAGAAAGGGTTTTCAATTGTTGTTTTCCCCACCAGCTTGGATGAATGCCAAATAAATTCCTTTTTGTAATGCAGTATTTTTAACAGTTATTTTGCAGCATTTATTGTATTACTGTCTTTAATTATCATGTTGATTTAATTAAACTGAAATGTAATTGGAAAATTAATGCTAGTGACTGACCAACTGTCAGTAAAATATAAATTGTTTTTTGTAAACCTTTGTGGTTTAACTAGTAGTAATAGTTAACTTAACAGATGGAACAGCTTTCCACTTTGTAGTATTCCATGAGGTTTTTCTGTATTATTTTGCAAAGTTAATGCTGAATAAAATAACTACTGTTTTTTTAAGTGGTGTATTTCATTCACTCATTAGCTTAGCTTTAACCGATCATTTTTTTATCTCTGTTATTTTGTCACATTTTGTGCTTTCTTTTAAAAATGTATAAGCTCTTGCAATCCGACTTCCTAGCTCTGCATCTGTTCTCCTTTACCTTTTAGAAGTATTATTTCATTTTTGGGCTTCATTATTTAAGATATTCAGACTTATTGTAAGATTTTTTATTTTTAGTTTTTTTTTGCACTTTAATCATCTATGATTTGAGCATAGCTAGTGGATGCTAGTTATTTCATAATGGCATATGAAACTATTTGTTAACACTTATGTTTTTGATTTTAGAAACTGGTTGATTTCTTTTTTTGTTTAGGTTCTGCTTTAAATACCATATAAATGCTTTTGCTTAGGAAATCTGCTAGTCCAACATGAATACTTGTGCTGAAGATTTCACAGTTCATTAAATATGCTCTTATTTTGCAGATATGTTCGACTTCTTGCGCAGTTTGATGCTGTCTCTTATGGGGATTCTCTGTTTTCCCATGTGATATTGTTGCCGCTGGCACAGAAACACAATTTAAATTATAGACTTCTTGTTTGGGGGGAGAGAGCAGAAGTTCTTCGCTCCTGCACTACGTCTGTTTCACAGGTATGTCAACAGTATGATGCTGCATCAATTCAGATCTGAGACTGCATCAATCACAACATGATTTGAATGCTATCTCTTCTTATTTTGTTTGTGCAATTTCCCAGGAATCAAGTTGTTATTTCATGATATTTTAAATGCAATCTTGCAATCTCCAGGAAAGATGTATTATCCTTATCTTCACTGATGAAAGTTGTTATTGTTCAACATGATATCCAATTATCATATTTGCATTTTATACTGTTGAACTCTGACATACTGTCTATGGTTGTTGAAACATAAGTATTTTATAAGCAGTTTATAAGTTATGAAAACTTCACTTAATATTTTTAGGAGCAAAATCTCCTTAACTTGTATAAAGGTATTAGCAAAATCTTAAGCTGTGAGGTAGATGTTCAGTTGAGGTTTTCTCCCATACTTTTATAAATTGGTGAAATTGAAGTGCAAAATATTATAGAATCATCCTACCTGGTAATCAGTTAATTCACATTGAAAATATGTTTCTCGAGCTCGAGTATTTAAAGAATTAGCAGAGAGCATAGGCCCCTTTCTTAAAGTAATATTTGAAAAATCTATAAGCGAAGGTAAGGTCCCAAAAGATTGGAAAATTGCAAATGTCACCCCAATTTTTAAAAGCGGCGTAAAAGATGATCCATCGAATTATAGGCCCATTTCGTTAACTTCATTGAGTGGTAAAATAATGGAACATATAATTACTAGTTCCTTAATGGGTTTTCTCGAAACCTCTAAATTCATTGTTAAGAATCAACATGGTTTTCGTAAGACACGTTCCTGCGAGTCACAGTTAGCGTTATTAATTCACGATATCTTGAAATCGGCCGAAAGTAAAAGACAAGTCGATGCAATATTTTTGGATTTTCGGAAAGCGTTCGATAAAGTCCCACATCGTAAATTGTTGTACAAATTAAAACTTGCGGGCATCAACGAACAAGTAATAAGTTGGATAAAAGATTTCCTGTCCGATAGAGAACAACGAGTAGTATTAGATGGTATTAGTTCCAACCTAGTCAAGGTGACCTCAGGCGTCCCACAAGGAAGCGTAATCGGGCCATTATTATTCTTAATATACATTAACGATCTTAATGAACACATCGACAGTAACGTTAGAATATTTGCGGACGACACGGTTATTTACAGAGAAATGAAAAGTAATGACGATAGATTAAGCCTGTCGAATGACTTAGATAAAATAGTAAAATGGTGCGACGACTGGCAATTGGAGCTCAACGTAGATAAATGTTCAGTAGTTAATTTTTTCGAAAGAAAATCCTTTGCCAATCATAATTCATATAGCCTTCGAGGGAAAACATTATCAACTGTCGATTCGGTAAAATATCTCGGAATAACCCTCACGAATAACTTAACTTGGGGTACCCACATCCATAACATATGTGGGCGAGCTCTTAAGAAACTAGGCTTCGTCAAAAGAATAGTCGGTAAAAGCGAAGAAAAAGTCCGCGAGCGATGTTACTTTGCGCTAGTGAGGCCTCACCTCGAGTACGCATGCAGTGTATGGGACCCTGCTGAAAAGTGTTGTATTCGCGAGATAGAAAAGGTACAAAGAAAGGCAATACGCTTCGTAAAAAATTGCTATGATAAATCGGTAAGTGTTACTCGGATGCTTCAGGAGGCAGGATGGGAATCTTTAGAAGAAAGAAGGCTCAATCAGAGATTTAAATTACTTGATAAATTCAGACAGAGCACGTTCATAGAAGATGTAGCCGAGATTATGCGCCCTCCTTGCTTTATAGGCCGTTCTGATCCAGCGAGAAAGATCAGAGAAATAGATGCTAAAACCAATCGATACAAGAATTCTTTTTTTCCCAGAACAATACGCGAAAATAATCGACTGGGCAAATAGAGTCCTGGTGCTTGCACCCCCTGCCACACGCCGAAAGGCGGCTTGCAGGGTACAGATGTAGATGTAGATGTAGATGTTTATTCTTCAAAATTCAGGGTAGATTTTAAGGAGTTTATAGAGAGAGAAAAACTAAGTTTTTATTAATTCCTGTATTATATTATGATCAAAAGCAGAAGAAAAACTTGCAACTAAATTTTCTAAAATTTTCCTGATTATTTTTTTATTCCCTTTTCTTTGCCACATTAATCGAAATCATATTCTAACTTGGGGCTGAAACCCTCTCTTTCTTCCCTTAATTCTATGCTGGAAATATATTTTACTTTAAAATGCATGCAAAACCTGATACTAGGAAAGGTAAAAATTTTATCATGAAGGGTATATGAATCAGGAGAAAATGATAAAAAATCATCAAATATATTGTTTATTTCAAATAGTATAAAACTGATTTTGCTACAAAAAATTCTAACAAAACAGTATTTCATATATCTCGTATAGTTGTATTAAAAAAATAATACTGCATTTGGCTCATCATATGTGATTGTCTTTATCATGATTTAACATTATATATCAGACACTGGAACTTTTTTCTTTTACAATATTACACAGTTTTGCTTATTGACATGTTCTTTTGTTACTTTCTTGACCACCACTCTTTCCCAAATTTATTAGAATTACAGTCAATTTTTCTTCTGTACAAGAGGTAGTTAGAGTTTGGAAACGACTGGTAACAGCCAGTGTCGTTAATACTGGGGTGTTGAGGTGCTGTGCATTCAGGGCCATTCTGTACAGGGGTCCCACTCTCTCAGCCGGGGTTGCTAGAGGCCAATTTTCTCAGTTTTTTCACCTGGGCCCTTAAAACTGCTGTTATACCACTGGTGAGAGGTGAATAACTTACAAATAATGCAAAATCATCAAAATTTTGCAGGCATTCAAAAGGATATACAGAATTTTATTTAGCAAAATCCTTTCTCTTTAGTTTTCTAGGTGTATTTTGGCATATTCTCCAAATTATATCATCACCATGAAGTGTTACTTCTTAATCTACATTGATGAAAAATTACACAATAATTACATTATATGACTTTCTCATTTCTCCTGTTCATTATCTCCCTCCTGATAGCTTCTAGAAAGTCACAAAGGCTTGCAAGGCCTGCCATATTTAATTTTCCCTTAGCATTTTCTTGAATGTCTTGTGATTATACAAACTATTAGATGTATTTCTTAGTTATCAAATGTACCATGCTGTGATATGCTGCATCAATATTTAATTTTAATTAGTTGTAATTTTAATTTCATAGCTATCTTTTAATAGGAAGACTGACTTTTGGAGTAATGATTCAGTACTAGTTTAGTGGAGTTATACTAATTAGTCAATTATTTTACTTAACGTTTTACTCAAAATTTATCTTATAATTTCAACTTTATCTCTGGCATATTAGGATTATTAATGTGGCCATCAAAATATGCTTATCTATGTATCAGTATTATATGACTAGCTTTATTTATTAATAACTTAATTTATTTATATGCTGTTTACTATTGATAACTATTTCATTATTTTGATGAAATATATTTTAAAATTTAAAATTTACTATGCGTTTAATTTTTATTGTATTTCTATCTATAGCTTATGGTTCCTGTTAGTTCTTTCCTGGAACCACCTGAAAAGGATCCAATTTTGTTGGAATTATATCTTCGCAGTCTTGCAGCAGGTAAGTCGATATTATTTTCATAATCATGAGGTTATTTTATTGGGGCTCCCAGGTAGCCATGTGGACAGTGCATTTGATTTAAATGAAAGCGGTCCTGGGTTCGATTCCCGGTGGGAGCCCGCTTGCGAAATGACCTCAGTTGTCGAAGCACTTTTCACAATACTACTACAGTTATTCTATTGTGTAATCTTACATAATGTGATTATTTCCAAGGTTTAGTAAGGAAGCAAAGAAGTCCTGTTCCATACTCTATTGCTGTTCATCATTTGGGAATTGCCCTTAAAGAAATGTCAAATGAATCAATCCAAGTACCAGAACCAGTTATAAAATCTTTGAGAAGTAAAGTAGAAAAGCTTGCTGATAAAGTAAGTAAATTTTAATGTAGCATTTAAATATATAAGTGACAATTATTAAGAAGTTTTATCCACCATCTTGGTAAGTTAATATAATTAATATAAAATATTATAATATAGTATTTTAAATTCTTAATTTTATTTATAATTATAAAATTCTCAAAATTATGCAAATCTTCATTTAAAGCATCACTACAAATAATGAATACATATTTAATCTATAATTAGTAATTAAATGTATAAATATGTAATAATTATTTATTTTACTGAGCTATTATCTTCTTTTTATAATCTAAGCTCTTTATGGGGTATCTGTTCAAATTAGAATTAGGATCAGAGAACACCTATTATAAGTGCACTCTTTTGCTAAAAGTATTTGATATTTCTTTGATTCATCCATAAATGATATATTACTTGAAGATGATCTGATTTTATGTATATGCTTCTAAGACCAATTCTACTTTATTTAAGCAAAAGTGTCAATTTTACAAGGTTTCCATAATATTCACAAATAAATTAAAATTATGTTGGATGAAGTATTCAAATAGATGAGGTGGACAGCGTTTTATCTTGATGTACTTTCAAGGATTTAAATTTCCTTTTCTTAAAAAGGCAAAAAAATTACTGGTTGGAAGCAGAAGATGAAGTATTCTCAGAATATTTAAACACACAGAAAACCAGGGAATATTTTTGAAGTTTGAAAACATGGTTAATTAGTTTTGTTTTTTGATGAGTTAAGAATATTTCATTACTTGTAAACCTGGTCATTAAAACATTAGTCAGATTGTTCTCATCATTTAAGTTTCTTTATGAAGTACCATATCTGTATTTCTTACACATTTTGTGTATCAGATTGGCAATGAGTATTAATCCATCTTAGTAATAGTAAACAGGTGATACCTTAGAATTTAGTGCAAATTGGTAGTTTGTAAAATCATCCACTACATATCTATTTACCTTGTTCTTCATAACTATCTAATAATTTTCTTTGCTTTTGCAATATATGTATACACAGTGAACTCTGTTATTATCTGGGCTAATGATGGAAAGAGGAGGCATAAATAATTAGAAAACATTGACAATCCAAACTTTCACTTCTCTATCTTCTGTGATATTTACTCACGGCCTTTTATTGTTATTTGCATATATAGTTCATTATTTTTTATTGTTTTGTGGACTTATTAAAAGTTTTCTTCACTCAACTGTGGGTCTTTAAGCAGTGACAATTTCACTGTAATCAAATTCCCATAGTTTCAGAGAAAACATCTTATCTAAGTCCTGCTTGTTTTAGAATGCAGAAATACTTATTTTATTGAGTTTGACTCTTTTTAAAGGCTGCAGAAAATATTGACAGAAAGTAAAAAATCAGGTATTGATTGGGTGATTGGGAATTCACTGTATATATTATTTCAAGTGTAAACAAACAAAATTATTATTTTTTTAGTTGGTTATATATTACACAATACTTATTCATGGAAAATTTCTCTCTGTTTGCATACTATTGAAACTAAGAGAACTAACAGTAATTGCATATTCTCAAAATATCCATGCATGTATTTATGTAAAACCTTTATTGATTTAAGTTTAATTTTTAATTCATAAGACTTATGCTGTAATTTTGAATCTTACCCCAGTCACAATAGAAGGTAAAAAGATAAACATTATGGTCAATTATAAGTTAATCATCTCCAAGCAAATAGAAATAAGATTATCACATTATCAGTTCTTAGTCTAAGTTAGAAAAATATGTCTGTTTGAAATGTTGGCCCAAAATTTGGTTTTGCTAAATTGTTTCAATGGTGTTTTTCAAGGGTGTCCAAGTTTTAACCTCCAGTTAACCCTATCAGCTCCTATAAAGACTTTGCAGGCCACAAATTTACTTTTGTTTCACAACCAGTAATAATTCATTAAAAGATTTTGTTTCTTATTAACATTTACTTTGTGGTATCTATAGTTTTATTTATTTGAGTTCGTTCCCAATTAAAATCTGCTTTTCCTCTCCAATTATATCCAATTTTATGATATAGAATTGTAATATTAAGAAAATAATTAACAGCTGGGCTGCATAATCTTTGTTAAGGAGCTGATTTGAATCTGTTGGCTATGCATTGGTCACCCCTTTTTATAGTGTGATTTAATATTGTCTTCTGTTATCTTCTCTGTGTATCAAAAATAATATGGGTGATAATATTTACAATTCAATGGTGATTTTTGAAAGACATTATGACTTTTGCCTCATCATATGTTATATTTTTGTGTAATGCCCTATAGCATATTTTAGTCATACTCAAAAAATAAATAATATTTCTCTGGAAAACAGTCTCTAAATACAATATTAAAAAAGAAAAAAGGATTAAAAATATCTGAATTCAAATTAGGGATGTTTTAGATTCTCCAGGATTCTTAATTCAGTTACCAACCAAACATTCTGGGGGATTTATTCAGGGGATCTTAAATTATGTTGTTTTTGTTGAAATAGTACCTGTGAAATGGAAAATTTATAAACCATTCACTAGAAAAAATTGAAAATATTTTTACTTTTATTGACTATTAGGCTGAACATTTCAGGTTCATGAAAGACTTCAGTTATATTGTGAACCTGTTCACAGAGCAAAAACAAAATACAAAAATTGAATCAGGGCCCATTAAGGTTAACAGGCACAATCTATTTTGGGTCATTAGTAGACAGCAGTCTCCTGAGGTGAAATTTCTTCTTTTCAAAACATGATGAGGCATGAAGTTCACCCATAATTCTATTTGCGCGCTTGCTTCTGGCATCAGTTGATTTGTCCATTGATGACTTCAGGGACCCAAAGGAATTCCCAGTCACACAGAGATGTATCTGGAATGGCATGGTTCATGGGAGAAGGATTTACTTTAGCCTTTAGTGTGTTAAAAAAAATCTGAAAGGATCTAGGGCAAGGTGAAAAGCGGCTTTGCTTCTACTTCAAATGATAAGTCATGCTAGGTTGCCTCAAAAAATTGTGAAAAGAGCAGTTCTAATGATAATCTAGTACATTATAAAGTGAACTACTTCTTACTGTGCAGATAGGTAATCAGAGGAACACAACTGTTCAGAGTGGTGCCAGGCTAAATTAAACACTTTCACCATAGACATTGTGATCTCTTTCTGAAACAATGCTGGCATGCCAATGTCTTCCCATTCCTAAATTTACATTTTTGGTGAAATATGACCTTCATTTATCCAGAGGACTCTCACGGATGGTTATTTTTTAATCTTTGTTTTTCTTGCAGTCTCTTGCAAATCTGCTGATGAATTATGCTCCCACTGATGTTTCTGGATCCATCACTCATCAATAAGTCATTCTTTCTTTGGGTATAAGAAATACACATATCGTACCTGAGTCTTTGGTCTGCTGTTGTTTGCTGGTCTTCAGTTCTATAATATGTCCATTGAGAATTAATGAGCTGGTTCTTTACACAAGGTGTGCTTTTGTCAATATTTTGTGAAATAAATACACTGTTGTATGTATCAATTTTATTTACCAGTGGCTAATTTATACAGTGTTTGCTCATTTGTAAGCATATATAATTATAATTCAGTCAGATTTTGGGATACAAGTATTATTTGCATGGCTTAAGTAAACCATTTCAAATATTGAATGTTTTCTCGTAACAGTTGCTGGATTCCCTGAGGATTTGATTATGTAATGGCATACTTCAAGAGTTGGTAGAGCCTTAGAATAACACTATCCCTTGCATTAAAAAACAGTATTCTTGTTTCTACAATTTGCTGTTTCTCTTCTGAATAGATAGTAAATTTCTCTGTACAAAATGCTGCAATAATTTCTCCCAAGCTAATACATACCTTAACTCATTGTAAATTAGAAATTTCAAATTTTAGTTGCAGGTGTAAAGCCTCTCTCCTATGAGAATTTTTTAAATATAATGTTATCAATTATCAAGTGAACCTTAAAAAAATATTCAGTCAACAATTATTTATATATTTCCTCAATTTCATGTCTGTTTTAACTTCAGAATATTGATGGGAATAAAATGCTTCATACACCTCCACAATAAATATATTTTCTGTGACAAAACAGTTCTATCTCTTCTAGGAAGTCCAGGTGGCAAATTTGATGTTGGTAATGGTATCTCAGCTCTCTTTCTCCAAAGTAAAGTTGGACATGGGAGATCCCCTCCTGAGATGGATGTAACTATTGTGCCTAGCTGATGTTACCTGCATATGACTTTTGGTTTTCCTAAAATACTTTGCATTGCTGTGAAAATTATGAAAAAAGGGCAGAATTGATGGTCACCTCTGGCCTTTGATTTTTGGGAAAATTGATTTTCAAAATCAAAAGTGGGCTCCCAGATAGACATGTAGGCAGCATGTTCAACCTCAATGAAAGTGATCCCAGGTTCGATTCTGGTGGGGCTTCACATGAAAAGTGACTTCAGTTGTTGAAGCTCTTTTAACACTTCTTCCAAAATCAAAGCTTTCATGGATAATACAGAAAAAAGTTTCATATAGTTTGGGGAATGTATTTCCGGCAGAAACCAAAGCCTGGTTTTTCACACCTTTCAACTAGGAAATTCAATAGGAAGAAGGGAAACAATAGATTAAAGGGGGCCCATAAACTCCTGTGGGATGACTGCAGCATGAAGTATATTGGGTAAACAAATTTGCCTAGCACTTGTTAAAGGAAGTGCATTGCAGTGACTTCCAGTCGAGATGTCTTGATCAAAAATGTCAAAGTTGCCATATGGATTTCCTAGAAGAAATGGAGATTGTTTGTCTCCTGAAAAATGAGATACTGACCAGAGAACACGCTTTTCCCAACCTCACACCCCCTCTTTACCTGTATATATTGAGTTATTTTAAATCAACTTTGTTTGAAGATGCTAGTGAAATATGTTACAGTAAATATGTTTACTGTGGAAGTGTAGAAAGGACCTTAATTCCATAATTATGTCCTTTTATAAGGTAATCTATTCTCATATTGAGCTTAAGAATATTAATTATTTGTGATTTAAAATTTTAAGTGAGAAAAGGAAACAAAAGTCATGAGCAAAAAGCTTCTAAGAATCATGCATATGCATCTTCATATCTTAGAATATCTTGTAAAATGGGAAATGCTACAGATTATTTCAAGTGTGGTCTTGAAAAAGCCAAATATTCCTTATATAAAAAAGAGAAAATTGAGAAAGTTAGTAATGATATTTTCATGTGTAAGCTCATTCAGATCTAAATTTTAATGAATAATTTGAATTAAAAACTAAAAAGATATCTATTTGTCTTCATGATTGAATTATGTCAGAAAATAATGATTCAAAATTTATTTATCTTAATTTTTGCTGTACACCTTTACATACGTATCCAGATGCCAGTTTGTCCAAAATCAAACATGCATGCATGATTATTCATTTTAAGAAATGCAGTAATCAATAAATGCCAGAATTAATTTAAATACCCGTACACAATGTTAGTAGTAAATAATAGATATCAATTCCAAGTTTTTATAAATAAAAAATGCACAGTTATTAAAAAACAGACAAAGATGGAAGCTGAATTTTATAAAATTATGGCTTTGTAAGTACAGGAAATACAGATCTCAAGGATTTAACACTATGTGCTGAAGCATAAATCTTGTAGAATATTGTAGTACATGTACAAAGTAATAGAGTTATCCCTTAGCACATTAATGGAAAGACTAGAAGATAATAATTTTGTTTTGAGTAGAGGAGTGAGAACATTTTCATGTCCAAAGGACACATTTTTATTGGAAAACAGCTCTTTTATATGCCTTCTGTATAAACTTTTTAACAGGTTTAAATTATGGATGTTTTATCAGTAATGAAAAATATAAAAAGTTCGAATCCAACGAAAATGAATATTCATGCTTTAGTAAATGCTACATTACATACCTTCTGTGGTATGTATGTACCTGCAACTTTATATAGTAAAAATATGTTCCTTTTTTCTAAAAGTTCTAAGGATTTGTGCCTGATGTTTTACTTATTGACTGGAGATTAGTTAATGTACTATGGCTCAATATATATTACACAGGTACCAAAGTCATTTTAGTTATTACGTAAAAATCTGTTTCTGAAAAATGCCATCAAATAATAAAATGACAAATAAAGCTGTTGAGAAAAGGTACTGAAGCTATTCTTCTGAAGCAAGTTAAATATCAAATTGAAAATTTTTAATTATAGAAGCCATTTCATTAGATTGAATCAATATTTTAAGTTTTAAATAGATTAATTATCATAGATTTATTGTAAATATTAGCTATGCTATGCTCAATTTTGGGAAAATATGAGATGGCCTTCATATCTAACTGCTGAATTATCACATAGTAGAAGGGTATCTGCTGTCGTGATGACTTGTCTAAGCCAATATGTAGAAATTTTTTTACATGATATGTGGTTCTTATGTCATACAAATTACCCTATAAATGCAGGCACAAAAGACATTCTGGTACTCTTTTTTTTATAAATAGAATGAGTTGATGCATCATGCGGTTGAAAATAGCTGTCTATAGGTCATCCACAAAGAGTGCACAATCATTCTCGTGGAAACTTGAAACTTGGTCAGTGAGTCATACCTGTCCATAATTCTTAGCACCATTAATGGATTCAGTGCTCCATACTCTTACAAATGTAGAAAATGAAAAGGTAATCCTCATCTTATTTTTGTATGAGATGCATTCGGCGAACCATACTGCCTTCAATGATAAAAGTTCCTCTGGCAGTTTTTGTGGTTGGGGCTAAATTCCTCCTCCAAATCATCACCAACTTTGGGTCGGTCCAATCCGTTTAACCATCTCCCATGGTTGGTGAAGTCCATCCAGGAATTACAGTAGTAGAACGGTAACCTCTTCCTGGTGCCAGAAGCTGCAGATTCCTGTTGTTGTTCCCAGGTTATAGGGGGTAGAAAGAGGTAAAGGTATTTTGGAGTTTCCATTTTTAAAGAGCATTTTGGAGGCATGGGAGATCTGTGCTTGTGGTCTGCAGATCTTGCCTTGCCTTTATTGGGTAAGTTGATGACGCGGGGTTCCGGTCGAAGTTATGCTATTTTCCTTCTCTGGAGTGGCACATTTCTGTTGCGGGAGCCTTGAAACAGAGTATCAATGACTGATTGCTTAAAAATTTTTTACACTCAATCCAGTTGAATTTCCTGTAATAGGAATCAAGAAGAGCAAGTCATGATTTTTTAACTTGGTTTCCTTTTTCCTATTTGGTAGGTTTGAAAAAATGAAGGAAATAATAATCTGAGTCGGCCATAAAAGCTCTGTTTCATCAAGAAAGTGGCATTTTACTGGTACACTACTGCTAATTTTAATGGCAATGGAGGATTGATGCTTGCAAAATAGCAGGTAATTAAATTTCTATTCTACCAAATTGAAGATAGGGAAAATGGGGGACTGAAGCTTTCTTTGCTATTTTTCGAGGATACCTCTTGTGAAATTTTGTATTTGATATATTAAGTATGCGTATATTTGTGGGAATAAGTATTAGTTGAAATGTAACAATTTTAATGAACAAATATTATTCCTTGTGTTTTATTTTGTATGCTTCAGTATGTTTTATTTCATGAATGTCCTCCTTGTGATTAGAGTGTACTTTATACTTGATACAGCTTGTATGATTGAAGAGCAGTTGTTACAACTCTTTATGAATCCATTTAAAGGATAATTTCTTTAATGAAAAATTAACACTACATAATGCTTATCTACATAGAAAAGAGAAATTAAACTCTTCATTACTGCCAGGAGGGTAAATTATTATTCTTTAAAATATTGTGAGAAAAATTCTCACTTAAGTCTCTTAATCTTAAATGACATGGTTGAAAATATCATAAACTTAAAATAATATTGATAAAATAATACTATGGATGTGGTGTTTCAATTATAGACATTTAACTCAATTCCATTTAACCATTTATAATGAAATAATTTGAAAATATTAACTTAAGGAAAATAAAATTCTAGTCAGTCATTAAAATTAATCATTAAAGATATATATTGTGCGTGATTGAAAAATTAATAAAATATAACAATTTCTATAATCTAAGATGATTTTTTTATATTTAGGATGAATAAACCTGCAAAAAATATCAAAAATAAAAAATAATGATAAATCAAAAATAATTTAAGAACTTCTGTCACTGAAAGCTCCACTGCTAGAAAATTCTTTAAATCCTTGCTGCATAATAAAACTGGTCTTGAATGTTAATTAAAATTTGAGAGTGTCAAGAGTTGCTATTTGCAAAAGAAGAAAATACTGTTTTTATTTAGATATTTCATGGAATCAGAATCATGTTTCGTATCACTATCTAAGTCAACAGAGAAGAAAATATATTGAAAAAATTAATATGAATAACAAAATTGAGTGTTTGTAAAAATAGAAAGATGTATGGATGGGATAGTTATGATTACTTCATTTTTTTTAAATACAAGAATTTAAAAAAATATCTATTTCATAGGGAAACTTGAAATTAGCTTTCCAATAAATTAATTTCTACTCCCCACCCATAGAACCAATTGCTATTTGTCATTTAGGCTTCTGTTTAATTTTAAATCCACTTGAAGTGGAATTAAGAGGTATGCCTTCTTAGAAAAAGCAATTGGAAGTAACAAATGATGAGAACATACTGTACCATGAATAACATTTTATTAAAATCAAATTTTATTGCCTTAAAAGTATTTTTAAGCTTGAAATTTCACTGAATATTCTTTCCTCTGATGCCAATTTATAATTCTTGAAGATTGTAGTAATCAAGATTACAGAATCAGCTGATTTAATTGCATTGCATGAGCATCAAATTGCACCTGCCTGGGATAAGCCATACTACAATTATAATTTAATTGGAGTCTAGTTTTCTGTTGTTTAATGTTAATGTTATTATTGAATATACATTGAAGGACACCTGAATGCATAAATTAGGAATCTTCAATAATCCATAAAGAATGACCAGACTTAAGAATTTAACAATTAGGATGAACTTTAGAGCAATGTAGTGATAAGAGAACACTTGTACATACATTATTGATGAAATTGGAGAACAATTGTGTTTAGAGTAATTCAAAACTGATTACTGGGTCATAGGATATGAGGAAAAGAGGTCACTTAGTAATTCGGTTGAAAAAATAAAGAAGTGAATGTTGATGAATTCATGGAATAAAACTCAGGAAAGAATCATAGATTCTGTGGAAAAGTCGTAGCAAAAACAGATTGAGGCCTTTATGAGGATGCTGATACTTCTGGTTAACAATAGAGATTTCAACCAAACTAAAAATAATATAAACAAGGAAGGCTTGAACTCTAATGATTAATTGATTAGGAAAAATGTAATAGATGTGGTCATATATTCATTGATGCTAGTTTTTAATGCTATCCATCACTGCTAGCAAGAGAAATGATGGCTGTATATTGTTTTCTGGGAGTTTAATGATTAGATTACAACAGTATAATAAAAGTATCAGTAATACTGTTTTGGGTAGACAAATATTTATGTTTACTCATTATGCATTATATTATCAAAAGTAGAAGTTCTCGCTAAATTATCAGGAAAATACACTATAGATTTTCAAATTAAAATCAGGATAACTAAAGGTCAGAAGTGAATGTTGTGGTGTTAATGGAAAGACTTCTTGCAAATCTGTTTATCTTTTACTACATGTGGTTAGGAAAGAACTGTTACTACTATTAGTTATAGGACAGGATGAGAAAAGTCATAAAAAGTATTTTGCATATGGCATTGGATTGATAATTGCTTCATCTTCTCAGAAAACAGTATTAACTATTAATAAATTCAATTTGATCCATAAAAATCTTGCCCTCATGTTATGAATTACTCATATTGCACAAATGCTCCCTCAAAAACAATCTGCTTTGTAGTTATTCAGAATACTTTTAATTCCTCAGTGAATAGTTCAAGAGATTTGTTTTTTCTAATTGTAATTAACTTTTGTTTAATTAAAGCAAGTCTGCTACTTTGTAAGTTGTAAAATTTTTAGAAATTAGTTTGTGATTATTAGTCATTATTGAGGGAAATTTTATTTGCATTCTTATGTAAAAGTATTTACAAAGTTATTTAGTTTTAGTTGTTGAAAACTAGCAATAATTTAGGTTATTCATATTTTTATGCTGGGAAAAAATTATAATAATATTGTAATTAATGGTGGCTAAAGAATTATTATTTTATTTTACACTGGTGCCGCTTTGTTACTGATCAAATTCCAAATGGATTTTGATTTGGCAGTGTGTGTAAAACCTTCATTGCCACATTGATCTTTCTATTAAAATATGTGCCAAAGTCTTAAAACTAAAATTAGGTAACAATGTTTGCTCACTCACATAAGAAGGATAGCCTAACTTCGACGCATCATTTATATTATCGTTTGATTCAACTCATATTTTCACTTAGGGTATTCTATTGAAAAGAAGTATTTCTTACTCTTAAACTTATAGTAATTAGCCGCTTCATGCCTTCAGCTTTTCTTTGTAGTGATCACCAATGATTCTTGCATTACTTGTATGATGTGCATATCATTCAAGATGTAGGATGTTGTTCTTCCTAATGAATGCGTTTTGTAGATACGTGTATAGCTTCCATGTAAAACGAAGCAACCTTTTTGATGATAGTGTACAGGGAAAAATCACTTCAAAATATCATCAGCCTAGAATCAGCTTGAACTAGTTTTTAATGATTCTTATTTTTCTGCTGAGGATAAAGTAAACTACCATTATCTTCAATTGAGGCATCAATCAGTGCAGTGTGGTTTGTTCAGTCTCTCATTCCTTGCATAGAGAGAGGATTCTACAATCTCGGGATCAAACATTAAGCTCCAAATAATTTTCTTCCATCAATCAATGAGTTAGGAAGTCAAACAAATCATATTGCATAGATTTATTTGGGTTGAAAGTTAATCGGTCCAATTTTAAAAGTTCTTATAACTCTGACATTATTAAACACTGATTATGAAAAAGCTACAGAAAAGTATTTCTGAATCTGATTTCCCTTACTTTTTCGCGCTCTGTTCCTTCATGTAATGGAATGTCCAGGGAGGTGAAAGCAAAGAAATACCTTGCCAGTGTGCATGGAATTTTAAAAACTATGTTACATTCTAAATCCAATTACAGATTACATTTCAGTGACCCTTCTGTGAAGTGAGGGTGAAATATTGTGCACTCATAATCGTTTCCAAGAAATACATCGGGGTAAATTTTAAAATGCATTACATAAATTAGGATGACTTAAGGTATAGTGCCGTTTTTTGCTAAACTATAGGAAATAGTTGGAGGTAACAGGGGGTTGTGTAACTAATTTGATCAATATAAGACTATCAATGCGAAGTTTAATTAGCAAGGTAGCAAAACCATGCAAATCTTTTCCCCACCTCTGTTATCTCTATCCATTTGGACACTCTTTCCAGTCAAAACCTGCTCTCAATATCAAAGAATTTGGTCAAATTTGATAAAATTGAAAACACTTGCTTTTATAAAGCCAATAGTGATCACTTAACGTTTTTGGAGATATTCTTTATTCATCAAAACTATTAATGCTGTGCAATGCGTCTAAAAAAAATTTGGAATAAAATTACTGCCGAAGAAAAGTTAAAACATCAGAGACATTATTGACGCTTATAAATTTTAATCGATCATCAAAAACTAGAAATAAACAGCCATGTTCTTTGAATTTCTATTTATTTCTGTGATTACTTTTAATCATTATTACAAATTTTATGAAAACAGACGAATGGTGAAGCATTAATATTTAGTGAAGTTACAATTTCTTCAACAGTATTTAGTAAATATTTATTAATTACGTTGTGACAATCAAAAAAGCCACATGTAGAAAGAAAGAATCGCCACAGCTATCTTAGAAAAAATGAGGTAGCTCAGCAAATAACCCTTCCAAAAATCATTGCAGATCTAACTACACTAAATTGATATGATACTAATGACCGCTTACATCCTAACGCTTCTGACCTCAGTGTTCATAACTCGGAGTTGTTATCCTTTGACTCATTGCAGTCACCTGCTTCTATCAGTCGACATTAAATTCGGAGAGCTTCTGATCAGTGAAAAATAAAAGTTGGGCGGCAGTAGACTCATTGGTTTAACAACTCTTGATTCAATGTTAACTGAAAGTGGGTCTCGTTCTTTGCTTCGTTACAGCTCGGATCTCACTTAGTTCTGATCTGGATCGCTTAAAATTGGAGCTCTGAAGCTAATTGATATTAGTTTTGCAGGCGCATCCGTTCAGTTATTACTCATTATGACTTTTAGCGTTAACGGCTTTCTCTCCAGCTCGCACGAACTTGTATACCTGTACGTCTCCCTGTTAACCGTGACCGCTCGTTCTCCCCTGGTGGAACTGCAGTCGAGCTCTATACAGTGAAGGCGGTTTCCCCACTCTGAGTGTTGCTGGTCGTCAGATCGGTAAACTTTAACTTGAAGGCACGTGCAAACGTCTCCTGCTTCCGTCACCTGTCGAGAAATTATGAACAGAATTTCATTGATCATTGAACTTCATAAACATAAGACCTTTACCGTCGTAAGAGGAGGAAATAATTGGTTCAACTTTGAATGAAAAAATCTATGAAATTATTTTTATTTCATAGAGACAGCTGAATTAACAACGGAGATAACGAGAGTTTCTTCATCCAGATAATAAAAATTATTATTATTTGCTGATTAATTCTGTCTTTGATTTGATATTATCTTGAAGTAGAGTTCGCAGGTATGCCCAGAAAACGGGAATTGAAAAGTGATGAATTGTGGAAAAATACTTTACTGTGAATTATATTTTATCAAAATCCAGTTTTGTTTCCTTAAAGTTGTAGTTAAAGTCTAAAACTTGAAAATTTTCTGGAAATATCTCTCACTTATGTCAGTTAATTATTATGGAAGGTTATAGTAACAAAATATTAGTTTCTGAGTACTAACTTCATTTCATTATTTTAGCACTGATGGCTTTCTGGTCTGAACCATATAGGTGCATACATTTATGTAGTTGAGATTAATTATTTTAGAAGCATTTGTGGTTAAAACTCTGTGCCAAAGTGACTAGTTAATGATGGATATAGACATAATAAAATGCAATGCGATCAGTATTTGAGGGATGCTTTACATAGGTTTGAACATGCCGAAAGAATGGACGCCATGAGTTAACCATCCGTTATGATGGTGCTGTTAGCGGTACATTCATAGAAAGAAAAGGAAGATCTAGAAAAAGGTAGTCGCTAATAGTGAATGAGATGTTGAGATAGTGTGAAGTCCAAAAAAAAAGAAGGAATAAATAAGTGAAAATATCTATGGGTAATTGGAAAGTGAAAAAGATTTACAAGGATATGAAAGTATGAAGGATCTTTGTTAATAAATGAGAACATTTATATGCTCACTCCGAAAAGTATCATCCCCGAACGAATGATGTTTCGGAATGTTTCTGTACAAACATATATTACTTATTGTATTACCTTTTTTATTTTATTTTGGAAGAAGTTTATTTAAGTATTTTTGTTTTACTTCGTTTATAATCATTTATTGTTTTTAACTTTACTTTATGCAATGAAATTATAAAAAATATTTGAAAAGATCACATTGTTACAAAAAATACCTGTTGTATGAGCCTATTTTGTCCCCTTGAGTATTAACCTGAAAGCTTCATTCATTTTCTTCTTTCTCTTTTCTTTTTTCAAGCCTACTGCAGCCGTGATAACAACTGCTCGCTAACAGATGCTCTTCGGAACAGATGCTCGTCTGACGCAGTTGCTTGCCTCGTAATGTTCATTACTAGCAGAATGTCTGTCGAACAGGGAATTTTCCACCGCTATTTATTTAGGTTTCCGAGGTCTTTAAAATCGACTCATGAGTAAGCAAATTTGATCGTTATTTATTTTAGAGAGTAAATTTAACAATTTAATCTTAAAAAGCAGAGTGAAAAATTATCCTCTAAGTTAAGATTCAACTATTTACATAATGGAGGAATTAATGCATTGTTTAAAATTTTTAAAATGTGATTTTCAAAATAGTGATGTAAACGGTCTCGCACTTTCGCTCTTCTGCAACTTAAATTGGCTGAATTAGAGGCATCAATGGCAGACTCCTCGTCAGTAATCGGAGACAGTGAGAAATACCCTGCACTTAAATTCCAAAATAAATTGTGTAAATTGGGAAAAATCGACCTTAAAGCACATATTAACAATAGAATATTATATGATGGATGCTGACTTGTCTTGTATAGCAAAAAATGAAATCTTTGCCTATTACCTATTTTAATGAGCAAGAAAGAAAAAAAATAACGTAAAAATCGAAAAGAGCATATAATTGCATTGGGCTATCATTGACGTAATTTTGAATCGATCCATTAATATTGGAAATTCAAGCAAATAACCTCTATTAATCATTATTCGGGGAGCAATAGTCCTAGAACTTTAATTTTGTATTTTCGTTCATATTATTTTCCCAATTTCACCCTTTTTTTATCATTTTCTTTCATTAATTATTTTGGTTCGCTTGTATGAAACTATTTTGTTTACCTCTAAACTAATATTACACATACTCGAAATATTCTAGTTTTCTTTTCTACGCTGCGGCAGCTTTTGATTTGAAAGATTTTGTTCCTATAAAATTTTCGCTTTTGCTTTAAATGGTGCTTGCTATAGGAATAAATAAAACTAACAATTATGACCTTTGGCATGCAAGTGTTATCTGTAACTGATCAATCTCCTTCTCAATGTTCATTAATAATCATGAAAACATTTGATAAAGGACACTTTTCTAATATGGCACGTCTCAAACGGAGAGGCGGACTCTGCGCTGGTAGTTGTCCAAAACGCTACACAAGTTACGGCAACATAATATTTTACGATGAGCACCGTCTCGATCCTGACCTCATGCTTCTTAGGTACATACAGACGACCCTCAGAGGAACATCCCTCACAAAATTTTAATGGACCTCCCATACTGCAATGCACTCGATTTATTTCTATGACCTAACGCGGGGTTGTTTATCGCTGCTAGGTGAGAACACGAAGCAAAACCAAGAGGGCAAGATGGTAATAATGCAGGAATTGGAACCGGCGCAACGCTTCACTATCTAATTTCATCGTTATGTCGGCAGAGAAGGTGGCTTTTATGGTGTACCATAAAAAGCTTGAGCTAGTAAAATATATTTGAAGTAAATCTAAAAGTTACACGTTCTTACACGTTCGAAAATCTTCTAATTAGTATCATAAATAGGCTTACCATACGTCCTGTTTTGACCGGGACTGTTCGGGTTTAACACATGATCCCGGTCACTTTTTCTGTTTTTTTTTTTCGGTTTGAAGGAAAATCTTGAAGAAGAAATATTACTGAAGATACATAGCACTTTTTAAGAAACTTAGTGTCTTATATAATATAATATTTTATATTAATAGAATTTGTTAAGTATGTTTATTATCTTTCTATCGGAATTTAAGTCTAATTATACTAATTTTATTCATAGAAACTTTTATTATAAAAATCTACTTATTTCAGAATAAAATGTAGGTTTTCGGCAGTGATTGTTGTAGTATTCCCTCTCAACATAAATTAATACATATTAAGTCTAAATATCTTCTACTCATCTATTTCATTCAAATTTAAATGATTTGTAGGTATTACTATTAATATCAAATTTTACCTTTTACTGTTCGGCTTTAAAGACAATGCAAAATATTTAAATTCCGTCTGTCTAAGAAAACATAAGTACAACTAAGTAGATATTCAATTAGTAAAATATTAGCTCTGCGTGGAAAGGTTGAACATATTCTAGAGCTGAATTCTACGTATTTAGACGTAAAAATTAATTTTATTTTTATTTCAAAAGTTTTAATGGTTAAAGTTAATAGTAAGGCGGCCTATTGATCCTCAGAGAAGGGAGTGAATATTTTAGATGCTTAAATTAAGTTTAAGTCAATTAAAAGTTATGATGGCTACTTAAAATTTTCTTTCTTTTTTATTTCCCTAATAGGTAATAAGCACAAAATCCTTTGAAAATTGGGAGTTTCAGAGTTGAAATCTTATTAGGTTCATGGGAGAAGAAACGAGGGATTTTGTACCACCATTTTCGACTTTCTAAAACATCCTCGTAGAATGTCTCGATTTTCTTCGTTTCAGCGATGTTTACGAGGTTTGTATTTTTTATAAATACTATAGAAGATAGTTTAAATTCTAAATAGTTGTACATTTTCCAATAAAATTAGTGAACATAGCCTTGAAATCTTATTTTAGATGACTCAGAATTGTACCAGCAAAATTTTAAATTACTATAATTTCTGGTTTATGCAGAAGATTTCCCGATTATTTCAAAGTAAGCTATACTGACGATCGCGATTAATTTCTCTGCCAGTATGCGCTTAATTCTGCTATTACCTTTCATACGCTAGTTCATACTTCGTATTTGGTACTGAAATTTTTATGATTATGGTTAACAGAATCGTGTTAATATTTTTTGCTTCAAATCCATTAACCTCTTTTAATTAGCACTTAAACAGATTCTTATTCAGTCGAGAAGGGTTATCTTCGTTCACAGAAATGCAGCTTCTCTTGGGGTCAAAAATCCATGCATTGGGGCCAAAAGTCAATGCTTATCCTCTTCATTCATCGTTCCGAAAACTGTTAAGACCCTCATCCCCGCTATCATTGGATTCCCTAAGCTTTGGAGATGAGGCTACTAGCCGAGATGAGGAATGAGGCTGTTTGCCTTTGCATTCTTGACCGAGCCAAAATGCTATGAGTGGATGAAGTCCGCAACCCAATGGGCAAATAATGAACAATTTTCATAGTATTCAATAAAGACGAACGTGCATGAATACCATTAACTCAGCAATACTGATACTTCGGTAGATTTTGATAGCCATGAACAAGACTGAGTTTTATAATGAAATGGATCTGGTATTAATATCTTACACCAATTGACAATTGAAAATTATTCCATTCATCGAGGTTTGACAACCAAGACAAAATGTTCATGAAAGCGATTGAAACACTAAAATGTTACAACGCTATCCTCTTCTTAAGAATAAACAAAAGTGGACGGGATCTCGTATGTTTTGGTCATTTTCGATCTTTCTGTAATTGTGTGCATGCGCGCGCATCTACCAACGCTTGTTAGCGCATTCCGACAACATCGAAAACGTTTCATTTTCTGAAATAGTCATTAGTATAATCATTCTAGTTAGCCGTGATTTTTAATTTGATTGGAAAATGAAATCGGACAGACTTTTTATTGATTTTTTTCGATACTCCATCTGTTATTTACGATCAAATTAGACGAAGGAACCATTAAAATTAAGGAGCGGAATTGGAAAATTAATAATCATAATGGAGAGAACTTGTTGGAATATTGGACACGTCCTCGAATGGTCGTTTGTTCGCTGTAGTTATGAGCAAACCTCAAGCCATCCACTTTCGACTTTGATCTACGAAAATTTTCGAGTCTATAGATTCTTTGTTTGCAATCACTTTCGGAATGGCTGATCGTTTCTATGGTCATCTATCGTCCACTTATACTCTTGTGGACGATGCGTAGAAGAGCATATTCTCTCCCCCCTTTCACATGAAACGTTCCTCTTTGCTTTAAAGGAACCTCTCCTTTAAGTGACGACTCTCTTTCTCTTTCGCAATTTTCTTCTAAGACATTCACAATGTGCCGGATCTTCACATTTCTCCTTCTCGGGAATGATGTGCTTGCCTGTATCCTTTTCTCACGTTTTCATAGTCTCAATCAGCTCAACATCCTCTTCCTCTAGTCGTCCTTCCGGCGAATGGTACCCTCACGTTAAATTTATATCCCCTTATTTCAACAGACCACTTTTAGGTCTCATTTGTGATTCTTTCTTCACGTGAAAAATACTTCATTGCCTGCGTTCCTAGTGTGACGAAAGTCTTTGTTTGGGAACTGTTCGTCATTGACCCATCCTCTTGTTAGCCTTGGTTTTTGATGTTTTAATCACAAGCTTGAAGTAATGGCATGCATGCATGCTTCAATTTCAAGCGTCTTCCACATGGCTAATTTTAAACTCTGGATTTTGAAACGTGTATGTAACGAGATATTTCACCGAGAAGTCGAAGTTGATATTTTATTATTTATTCAGTGATATCTTAGCTAATGAGTTAGACTGATAACGAAGTTTTCGGCTGACGAAGATTTTTTTCGCTATTTTTTGGCTCAACTTACGAGTACGAATTCAGCTTGCGAATGTTTCGGTGGATGCTTACGAATGAGCGATTGCATGATAAATTCACAAATGACAAAAACAGAAGGGATTCGTCAGTTATTGCTTATAAATGAGTGTAACGGATTTGTCAATTCTTGCTTATAAAAGAGTGTTATGGATTTTTAGCCTCCTTTACGTGTTATGTTAAGTTGGTATGTGGGAAATCTTGTTTCGGCGAAATAATTTGAATCCGTAACGAATTACCGTTGTAAGTCAAGGTTAGTGATACCATACTGAATGTAATTTTTAGAATGGAGTTGCTCTCTGAAAAGCATTTTTGCTTTTAGATTTTAGCATTTAATTTAACTTCCATCGATTGGTGTGCCTACTCTACCAAAATTTACGAAAGATTTTTTAACCTGAAAGAGGATAAAAGTAGCTAAGTCATCGCACTACGAAAGCGAATATATCGTATATAGTAAAACATGATAAAAATTTCAGAAGAGAGTTATGCTAGATTTGACCGTCATATTTACCAATTTATAATCAACAGACATGGAGATAACTTTCACATATTTCATGGAAATATAATATATTTTTATAGCAGTGGTTAGCTTACATATAAAATCTGTGAGGATATAACATTTCTTGAGTTAAATATAGTTATTTGCTATTCAGATTTGGTATTTAGTTAAATTATTTCGCTCTTTTCCTTAAAAAGCCGAATACTTTAATTTTGATTGAGATAAGAAATACGTCTTTCATTCTTCAGTAATTTCATTTTTAAAATTTAATCAATAATTAAAAGTTGTTTTCATGGAATGGATTTGTCGTTATCGTCAGGACTTGAAGCGTATTTGGGAATCGGTTTAAGTTATTTATGGAAATTAAGAGCAAAATAAGATTGACTGTTTCCGTATTACATTGAAGGTAAAGATAACCATAATTTGAAGCTCACATAACGGAGGCGAAATAAAGTTCGCGAAGTTATGGCCGCTGCTCCAAAGCTAAAATAAGAGTACAAGGAGAATTCCAGAATCTGTATTGCACATAAACTCTTTTTTCAAATTATCAGTTACAAAAATACCTCTCTGGCTATAAAACCTCCGGCAATAAAATGTCCCCTGCAGAGGCTATAAGTTATTTACGCTCGAATTTTCACCACCGCACAGCCCAATGTATCGTATTAGAGTGAGCTAGAATCGACAAAAATACGGCCAGCAATTTCTTAGTTCGATAACGGAACTTCAAACATTTATTTAAAAATATCTGTTATATGTGTCATTTAACGTCACTTTAGGCGTGAAAATAATACAATAAGCTTGACTGATTTTCAATGAAATAGATGATTCCCGATTTTAGGAGAAATATTCTAACTTCATGCAATTTTAGAGAGAACTATTGGAAGAATTGACCACTGTTTATTCTTTTTTGATCTTTTTCTTTAGTTTCTTTATTTTTGTTATGATTGATGCTGAGATTTTGTAAATATTAAAATGGCGTATACCTTTTTAGGACAAATTCTCAGCTTTAATAAGGCATATATTAGTAGAAGTTCCCTAATTTATTCAATTTTTCCTAAAACGACATTGTATGGAGTAGAAATAGACACGGACGAAACAATTGGGATTAATTCACTAATTAGGGAAAATTGGGATATGCCGAGGAGGCTGTGGAGTCTGTATCAGCGCTGCTGGAACCCCTAATGGCGTTGCACTGCCTCATACTGATGGAATATCAAATAGTTAGTTGGCATTGCACTGTATCGCAAAGCAGCAACTTTAAATAACTTTGCCTGATTTTAAACGAGTCTTGAAAATCTTGAGAAATGAATTTAAATGAGTTATTAGTTACTCATTTTCTATGGTATTGATTGATCTTATGGATGCAGTGTTGTGCAATTTTTTTTATGTAAATGACACTCATCGTTAATGTTTTATTTTTAATGAAGAATTACGAATGAAATTCCATTACGGTAATCATAACTTCTCAGAATTATGGCTTTCCTCATTATATCTGCTTTTAAAACTTACCCATCCTAGTAAAAGTTTTATTCTTGCTTGGAGGAACTAACTCAATCATGGTTTATATAGGGTTCCACAATTATAAAAATACTCAACTCATATTAATTATTTCGCATAATTGATTTCCCTAATAAAATCAAAGAGTTGTGAGAATTTTTTTATACTCGCCCAAGAGCCGCTTTAACGGGGTATCTTTTTCGTATATTTAGTTAGAAATATTTTAAGATCCCGCTGGTATGTATGATGATATTTCACTATTCTATAAAATTAAAAATTATTTGACGATACTGATGAATGGATACTATTATTAAATGTCGTGATCGTTATTGAACTTTTTTCTAGCCTCGGTTGTTTTATTATAATTTTCAATCATATATTATTCAATGCTTGTGTTTGTTAACATTATAAATCACTAATTAAGGCTTTATTCTACCACATTTTTCATTATCTTTATCTATCTTTTGATTAAGCGAAATAAACTGTTAAATTCATTTAGTTTGAAGCCTTATATCTGTACTTGATGGAGTTGAGATGAATTTATTCTCAGATACATTTGTTAATGCAAGAAAAGAGAATTTTCTGTTTGATGGATGGTTGCAAGTCTCGGATTCCTTTCATTAACCTTTAAATTTAAAGGAAACATAATATTTACCATAATTCATAATGATATCTAGCATGAAAAATTGCTACTTCGTTCAAAAATCATACGATATCACTACTACATACAAAGATATAATTATCTTTACTATATTTAGCCTCATCCGAATTGTGCTTTACGGCACCTCTCTTTTTACGTTTACAAAAGAAACTTTAAGTAGCTTCTTGGTTTGCAAAGAGCCCTCTCACGAGTTCCCTAAGATCCTCTAACTGTTGTTTGTTAGACTCTTGACCTAAAAAGACAGATTTCAACACTCGCTGGACCATGAGGCAAAAGTATATCCCTTTTAAATGAAATTTCTGTTACTTTCTTGTTCTAAGGACGTCGATTATTCACCGAGTTTGAATCATATGTATTATAAGAGTGAAGAAACTTTTTAAAAGAAATCGTAGGCCAAAAATCTTTCTGGATGCGGGGAATAAATTTATACTAAATAAACTTTCGGTAATTCTCGCCATATTATCTTGATAAATGAGGGATTTTCAGGTTCAGAATATAGGAAAATGTATCTTCCATAAAAATATTATCAATAGCTGTATTTTTATCAAAGATACTACATACTGCACTTACTTGAATGCTTTCACTCGGATCATTTTGACGTTGTAAGTAAAATAGCGGATAACTACCTAACTCTTTATCTTGTCTAGTTACCTCATTACCTCTCTATACTTTTTCGTAATTAATAGGGGAAGGGGTGAGTATCCAACTAATGTTCGGGTTTACTCAGGCAATCCTGCGATCAATCCAACGATGTGGGTAGAATAATACTATAGATGTAGATACGAAGATAAATCGTTTCATAAACCCACATCTTAATTTCAACTCTTTCATTCTACCAAAAATGTACTTTCGTAGAGAAAGAATAGTAGAGGAGAAACGAGCATGCGCATAGTTTTGCGAAATTTGATATTCTTTTATAGGCTAAATTATCGGCGAGATTTAACTTAAGTAAAAATATTTCTTCTCATTCAGTGCACTCAATAGACTAAATAGGTAGTCATTCCCACCGTGAATGACTACTTATATATTAAGTCAGGAACTGATGAATATTACGTAACTATTAAACATTATTTACAAAAAAGCTTGTTATGAACATTTTATGCAATATTTACAATAGGACACAGTTGTGAATTTCTGGAGGGTTTTTTACTTGGTCAATCTTTTAATTAGGATTATTATGATTAATAATTATTAAATAATAATAATAATTAATATAATTAAGATTATTTCCATCTGGAGTAAGTTTTACTAACCCATGACTTATCGAAATAACGAGGTTGTATTTTGAATTTTCTTTAAGTTGTGCGGTTCAGCCTTCTTCCTCATTCCTTAACGTTTATCGTTGCGGTGACACAGAATTCTTTTCTTTTTTCCCTTAACGCTATCCAGCGCTGGAGTAAGGCTCAATTTCCGTTATTATGTCCGGATATTTGAGAAATACAAACTACGCGCAGCAACTTAGTTAAGCGATAATGTGTGAATAAGAATTTCCGCTCGGAAGAAGCGCTTTTAAAATAGATTAAGAACTAACAAGTCGGTGTACGTTCTGTTTAGACTTGGGATAGCCTTCCAGCGGATTCTTTACGAAGCGAACTTAAAAGATGAACATACCTATTAGCCCAAGTCGCGTTGGTGTTAAATCGAGTTTTCTCTTAACACCTTGAAGGCCTTCGGAGTCTGAAGGATTTCTGATTGTTTTTCCGTAAGGTTTCGCGAAAACACGTGCCAAAGTGTACCCTTTACTAGCCGAGGACGAACTAGCCAGAGCCATTAACTCGCGGGACGGTGGGAACTGTAGTTTTCCGGGAAAGAACAGACTCTGCACGGAGCGGGTGATAAAATTGATCACCGGAGCGGAACACTGACTCTTGGAGAGATGGTTTTCGGCTTGTAAGATGGGAGAATGAAGGGCGAATAAAACGGGCCTGTTTTCGGGAACAGAAGAAGAGAGGAAGCTCGAATGCACAAAATGAATGAGGAGGAGAAAGCGAATGGAGAGTTGGAAAGTGAGGCGAAGATCGACCTATGCTCTAAATCAAGCAGTTTTAGTTCTGTCAGAGTGAAGCGCCTCTCAAAGGTCTGAGGATTCCTCACGTTCCTCTTTAAGCACCGACTATCATTCTTTTAGGCGTGGGAAGAATCGGAAGCAAGCCTCGTGTAATTTGGGGAATTCAGAAAAACGTGCATTCCTCAATCGATCAACCTCTTTGCTCTCTGCAGGAAGGCCGGTTTGGACCTCATCCCCTCAAACATTAGAGCTTTGAAAAGGGACGAAGTTTAATTGGCAAGATTTGCCTTTCTTCGCTGAGCGAAAATGCTATTGGTGATGAAAGTCCGAAAATTAGTACAATGGACCTATAAACAACACTCTAATAGCATTCAATGAGAAGGGTGAATGCCATTATTCAGCATAACACATTCTTAGTGAAGCCATGAACAAGACTGAGAAAATTGTAAATTAAAGGCTTTATTCCCTATCCTTTGTAAAAATGCAGATGAATAATATTCCATTCATCTAAATATGGTAAAAACTATACGAGTTTTGGCTGTGTGGCATAATTCCAGTTATTTCCCTAAAAGTTATCTTATATACAGCGACAATTTTCTCGATATGCAGTATTTTGTAAACATTATATCAGTATACTGATTTTAATATATAGTCACATACTTATAAAAAATTTACTTCGAGAAAATTACAAATTTTGCGGAAAGCATCCTTTAATTATGACGTAAATGAAAAGAGCCACTTTGGGGTTGTTATTAGTGATGAAAACCTTAATTCTGATTCTTTATTCCTATTTTCCTTCAGTTATTGTACATTCAGGTAAAGTTTCTACCTTCTAATATTTGATGTGGGAGATCACTTCCTTCCTTTCAAGCATCAATTTGAAAAATAATTTCTAGGGTCTAAAAGGTCTAGATCCTCCGTGTAGCTGAATTAGTCTGAATATTTGATTATAATTTTGAGATTTTGAGAATTATTTTCTGTGAGAGCCTACCAGGAAACGTGGTTTATTTTACCGATGATCATCTACTGGAGATATTTCTACCGGCGGTCAATTCTTATTTTATCATAGTTAGGCATAGGCTGAAGTTAGATAATAGATGTCAAGAACAAAGTTTCTATCAGTAAACGCAAATTAAAGTAATAGTAATTATAAAAGAACATAGACAGCTGAGGTCATTTCACTCGTGAACCCCCACCGGAAATCACGATCTCGAAAAAAGATCGCTTTCACCAAAGTCGAAAGCGTTGCCCATTTGGTTACCCAAAGTTAAGTTCCCACGTTTTAAAAATACGTATTAATAACCCTTCTTATTCTGGTGTGTCGTAAGACGTCGTGTCATCATTATCTGTATTTGTGGAATGTTAGGCACTTCTTTTGTTTATTTATCAAAAGATAGCAAAGTTGATATAAAAAAGGATTGGGACTTATTTTCGTGGCAGAAAACTTTCTGGAGAAATAAAACAAATGACACCTGCTCCTTACCACAAGGAAAATGACAAACCTGTGGAAAGGTGTAGAAATCGCTAATTTTATATCTCAAAAATATTTCTCATGCTCTATGCTTGAGAAAATACCTCAGGCTTTAACCTCTGATAAAAGATTGGTATCCTTTCTTGAATTTGGCTTTTCTATGGTAGAAAAGGCAAGAAGCTACAGAAGAACGTCAAGAATACTTATCTCTAGAAAGCAGAATTCACACACATTATACAAAAACAAATATTTAAAGTCTATGTGGTAATATCTGATGAATTCAATCATATCTCGTGGAGTTTACTAAGTTAGTAAACTTAAGTTTAGTAATCTTTACGAATCCAAGCTAAAAGATTAGTTAAATATCATAAAGGAAGAATAGTACATAAGTTTGAATTTTCAAATGTGTACGATGAATGACTTCCTTAAAGTTTTAATTGACAAAAATTCGTCTCACTATTCTAAGCAATACCATGTAAACGTGATGCATTTTTATAGGGTTAAGCCGATGAAAAAATTTCATCGCGTGGTTCTTATCTCGATTCAGCTTCGAAGATTGTTCTATTAATCTTTTTCCAAGTGATTTAATTCATTGTGGTGTTCTTTTTAATCAAGAAGTCACTACATCCCGCAGATATCCAACTTCAATTTCTTTGATACCCTCAGTATTCAGCTAAAGTGAAATAACTTTTTATGTAGCTGACGTATTTGTATTACAAGAATACAATTTCGAGTTGAAAACTTTCTCGGGCCTCCCAATTTCCTTCCTTAATATGTTTCTCGACTCACTCAATTGCTCTTTCCTCTGTTTTCCTCTCTTTGCTTTCTTGTTTTCTACTTTCTTGTTAACGCTTAATTTCCAAGTTTGTGCTTCCATTTTAATGAAAATCGGAATAAAAATGAAAGGCTTTTGAGGTAATCTAATTTTCGCGGAATGTTACTTTAAGCTCTCGGATGTTAACGATTTTCTTGCGTGCTTTTCTCTTTCAAGTAAAGAGAAAACTTTCACTTGTATTAGAAAATTTTAATCAACTAGATACTCTCCCGAATACTTTTCAGTGAAAAAATTGTTTATCAAAGGAAGGATATAAAAAGAGAGAGAAAATTTTTGAGACTTGAATTTTTTGACTTGAATATGGATAAAAGCTTTTTTAGCCTCTGCTGATACCAAGATCTGCTCTGGAAGTTGAGAGATTAGCTTAGAGATTTCTGTGTATACTTTATAAAATATATGCGTATTATTTTATTAGTTTATTTTTGAATCTAAACAGAAGGAATAATAGAAAGCCTACGTATAGCGACTTTCATAGCCTAATCATTCGAAATCCTTGATATTATCCGTGATGAATATGTGTGTAAATACAAGGGAAGGTGTTGGAAAACAAGTAAAGATTTAAAGATTTATTCATTATCCCGCTGCAGAATTTAGATAAACAAGAACATTCTTAATATACGTAAGCTGATTTAGAATGTCTTGTCAATATTAACTCATGTAGCTAATTTAGATTAAGGTTCTCAAAGAGAATTTTGAGTAATCGATGTATTTGATCTCTATACGTGAAGGAAGTTCTAAAGAGATTTCAGCAAGTTGATTTGGGTGATATTCACTCACTTCTCGGCTGCAAACTCCGCAGCCAACTTCAGGATTTTAGCTCCTGATTTCTGAACATGACTGCGAAGTTTTCGGCCGAAACCTCGGTGGATATCACCCACATCACCCGACTGAAATCCCGAGAGAATTTCCTGCATTTCCTACGCTGGGAATGAACCGTCTTTCTACCTTCTATATGTCTTCAACTAATATTTTTGGTGTCACTCAAGGAATGATAAAACAATGGAATACGTGGTATCGTATTTCTTGTATGTGTCCCAGTAAATCCGCTTCTTCATTGGAAAACTTTTTCTCTCATTATATGTACAGTTGCATTTATTGGTACTGAGCGATCCTTGTGATGTAATCTCTTCATCAAGGTTATAACACGACGAGAGTGATTTATGCATAAGACAGTTTCAACAACTCATTTTTAATCTATGCCAACAAATGACGAATAAAGGAAGTTTATTCGTTTATATTTTAGCATCAGTTTACGTAAGCCTCGTCTCCTTTTCATAAGTATTCCTAGGCTTTTCTTAATCACATTTGTTTGCGATTACGTAAGATACCAAGCTCAATATGGTGCTTAGTCCTTCACGCAGGATGCATCTCATGACCCATTGGGAAGTTATACATTTTCTCGTTTAACTTTCTTGACACGGAGTTGTTGAATGCTTTGTCGTATCTTTATGGTCACGACATTTTTCATGCATTGTAAGAGAAGGAAATGGCGCGAAGTTTTCTCCACCGAAGGGAATAATTCTTTTACGACCGCCCGTAGGTTATTTGTGGATACAGCCTTTTATGTGACGTGCTCATGAAGACATTTTTGCTGAACGATTTTTAAATGTTGATTTCTCTTTCCAATTCCTTCTCTAAATTAAATTAATTTAAATTCAGGTGGATATATAGATACATTAGAATGTTTTCCGTAATTTTATCCAAAACACTTATTTACGTATTTATATTTTTCTAAACGTTTCTCTCGAAAGACGTGAAATTTAAAACATGTTTACATTGAATACAGCTAATTCACCTCCGACGATTCCAAATCACTCGATTTGCACGTTTAAGCTTCAGATTGCCCTTCAGCACAGACTTTATTAATGTCTTATTAAAATATTCACTATTCCATTTTTATTTTATTTATCCACTTAAAATAGAGTTACCACGAAGCTAGTTTTTATTAGCGCACCAATGATACTGCTCGTTAAAATTTGGTCCAAAATAGTATCCTTGTAAAAGATGAGCGTTGAAATCCACTAAAACCACCCAATTTCTCTAGAGGCTGGTCTCCTCTCAGTGCGATTTGCTATGTCCATACAGACCGATGTGGAAGATGACATAGTCGATCCACCGAGGAATTGCCTTTCACTTTCATCGCGAGGCCATGTACCCATTCGCGACTGAACTGCCCACGGGGAGCGATCGAGACACAAAGAAAAGAGATGCAAAGATACTTAGAAAAGGAAGCCCACCCTCATAAGGATGTGCAGGTCCTCTCTCTGCCCCTTGGCCGAAGGGGGCATTCCCTTGGTGCTGTAGTGGCCCGAATACGCACTGGCAGTTCCATCTCTCGTCCTCTCCTTGGCCAGGGTATCCTGGCCTCCGATGGCCAGACTCCTGCGGATAGAAAATTATTTTACTTGAAATGTTTAAATTCCAATTGGATCGATTTTTAGTTTTCAATAAAGGAAATGTAACGGTATATACTATTTTCATGCTGGTGCATACCAATGAAAACTCAAAGGATAAACGGAGGTGATTAGTCTGACAAGACTAGGAATCGATCCCGGTTTTTACACTTCCCGAGCGGACGATCACGCATCCGAACGCATATTCCTGCTCGAGAATCATTTCACTTTTATTTTCGGATAATTTTAGTTTATCCTTCGGGTTTATCCATACCAAGGAGAAATGAGAATTCCCTCTAATTCAATATACCCCAATGAGGGGGTGGGTGACGCTGAATCGGAGCAAACACCCTATCGTCTTAAGAAGTATCCCAAAAAATATTCTGCGATAGAAAATTTAATTCTGCAAACTGTAAATGTGCCGCGTGATAGTTCAATAATGAATAGAATCCACCAGAAAAATAAATGATCCGGGATCGATTTCGGGTCTCGTCAGACTTTTCGCCTTCCTTTATCATATGATTTTTTCCCTTAGCGTTTCTCGTTATATATTCCTTTAAATTTAACCGTATGGAAACAGTTATTAAACAAGAAAGTAGGAAGCAGGAATAAAAGTTATCTATGATCACAAAACACTGGATAGCGATTTTATTGTGGTTTTGTATTCAGCATCTCATATCATAGGTGTTGATATTTTTAAGAAATCAGATTTATATAAAATTTAATCTAGTTGCATACTTATATTTAGATTATCTAAATATAAGTATGCTCATAGGACACATAAAGACGGAATTTTTCTTAATTTTAAACATTTTTCGTAAATAAATACGTAGAACCCTTTAAATGCTAGGTAAAATTTCTCTGCATAATTTCCACTCTTTAGTGTAATTTTCATTTTTACTTATTGAATAATTTATCATTAGCTTTTTAGTGAATAAAATGTTTATAATCACTGGACTTTGGCTCATAGTTTTCTCTATTTGATTGAGACAAAAGAGTTTATTCAGAGATCGAACTGATGGCAGTTACGATGGAGATTTCATTTTTCTTGATGATTTCCGGAGGGAGTGTATGCGGCATAAAAATTATAATTAAAAATAAAAATCATGGGTACTTTTGGCTTAGGCTGTGAATTTGTATCCTATACAGCGTAGAAGCGTCAAAATATGATATATACGAGAACGCATCGCATGAACGCACCGCCATATTAAAATGCGCGAGTTAACTTAATCAACTCTCATTTATTACTTCATCGGAAAGCTTTTGAGCAATAACGTGTAAGTAATCATCCGAGGAGGTTCACCGTCGTGAAATTTTAATGTATTCTTAACAGTCTCAGTCACGAATGCGTTATGTAAAATGCGGATAAGAGCAAACAGATGTACCTGTTGCTCGCTATTATGCGAGGAATCAATATTTAATTTGAACGCTCGTAGTCCCTAAGAAAACATCAAAAGAAATTCTGAATGATGCCATCCAGAATACATTATGAATAAAAACGCGGAATTAGTATTTCACCTTTATCATTTGCTATTTAAGTTTGTAAACACTTCATTTTTTTTAACACTTCACGTGAATGAATGAAAGTAATGCCGTTCTTGTTGCGTTATTTTTATTGCAAAAATTAATTAAAACCGAGTGTTTCAAAAACACTCGGCCAATATTTGAATCGATGCTGGATTTTCCAGAGAAGAAACGAGAATGGAAAAACTGACAGAACCAGGATTCGAACCCTAATCTCCTAATAGATATTGGGAGATTTGATTCTCGGTCCCGACAGTCTTATTCACCTTCGTTTCTCCTTCTGAATTTTCCTAGGTACCACGGCTTTATGTGCAAAGTCACCTTTTCCTCAACGCTGAATAATTTTACTTATTTAGGTATCGTAAAATACTAGTACTATACTACCAGTAGTACTACTACTATATAAGTAGCCTTGTATCGTTGATAGTCCCAACACCGACAAACGAGGCTATAGGAGTGTTTTCAAACCTTTAAAACAATATAGTGATGTCAAGAAACTCTATATTTAGTGATAAGTAACAAAAAACTGTTTCACATTCAAATATTTGCTGATCCACAAAAAAATATTGCTACATTAATTTATATTAGTGCTCTTCATCCGAATGTATATTCACTGCGTAACACGAACCGTTGCGTTGTGCTAGCAAGACAACATCTAAACATTTACTGTACGTACACATCTACTGTATGGGGCACTGCAGATAATCGTTGCATTCGAAAATTAAAGGCGATGCTGCGTAAATCCGTAATAGTTACTATTCATATCTAAAACGGAGACACTGCTAAGGAATTAGTAATGCTAAATGACTGCATTCATTTTGGTCATTCCTTGCTGAATGCTGTGACAGATATTTATTGTTGGGAAATTGCGTGTTACACCTATGGAAGGCTCAGTGGGGAGAGTTAAACTACTTCACTCCTCATTTTGCCTAATAGGCCTCATTCCCTCTCTAAAGCTTTTCAGCTAATTTTGGGGGGATTCATAATCCATGCAGTCTTCACAGTGGTGACTTAACAGACCTACATATCAAAAATCTATATTTTATAATGGAATGATTCCTGCAAAAAGGGGAAGGTTTTCAACAAACTTCCTTTATGAATTGCTTTACTGATCATTGCGTGAAACAACTGAGCGATATTGCATGAAATAGTACTCGAGATGACATAACTCGTGAGTCGAAAATTACAGAACGTTCGGTTATTTTCGATGGATGCAGGAAGTCGGTCGAAATCTTTGAAATGCCGTTGAAACGATCCCATTTTTATTTTCAGCTTTAGCTTCCAGAAAATAGTGGAAGGCGAGAGTAGACGTTGGAGGTCAGAGATACATAAATAACCATGCTGTTTCAAGGCTTTGCGTCATATTGAATATCTAATATAATCCATTATGATAGATCGTTTTGTTTGTCAACTTCTTTCAGTTGATATTTTTTAAAAATTCTTGAAGAATCCTTGGAAGTATTTTCTGCAGGATTACTTAAACAGTAAAAATCAGATGCAACAGTGTACCCACGATTAATATTAATATAGCCATATCGAAGGAATGTATTTAAATATGTAATTTATATTTTATCCTTCATTTTGTTTATTCAATTACTTCAATAATTATCATAGTAATTTATCTCATTCATGATTATCAATCACCTCATTTATTGTTATTATTTCTATTTCAATTTTTAAAACACATTCCTTCGATATGGCTGAAGATAAATAGTGGGTCTACTGTTTCATATTTATTGAATATTCTTACTAATAAATTTAATTCCATTTTTACATAAATTATGCATAAAATGTGGATGTTTATATTATTCATAAGGTAATTACAATAGTTATTTTAAGTATATATACTCATCATGGACTTCCCTAAAGGGGGATGCTGATTTTTTTAGTTATATACATTATTGATTATTTATTATTTTAGGAGGTAAACACTTAGCTCTTTATACTGGATGAGTATACCTCTAACTCTTCGTTCACAAATTTCTCGCCACTCGGATATCTCTTTCTGTCCAAACCCCAAGGATCTGGCTACGCTACTGATACTAATTTATTTTTGCTTCCAATGCCGGATCAGACTCGAGGCTACTCTTATATTTGACATGAGCTGCGACTATTGCTATTTTTCCACTTTGATAATCGTCTCACCAATTTCTGTGTCTATTGCAACTCTCGTTATGGTTATGAGAGAATGAAATACTCCCTTTTACATCTTATTGCTTTAGGCGCATATCACCTCATCGGTCTAAAGTTGAAGTCCCAATTACTGCACGCCCCGTGGCAGCGTTGGCCCTGTTTGCGTCTCTGATCATACTCATAGAATGCTATTGTTTCTATTTCTTGGTCAGTCATGAGCGAAAATGGAGAATATTTCTTGAAAGTTCCGGCCGAAACTCAATGATCCGCACTTTAACGGATTTCGATTAATTTGTCGAAGAATTTCACCGACACGCAACGGTCAGATATCTAGATTTCACACGCTTCCACCAACAATTTTGCCACGAGATTAGTTTTCGTTTGCCTTTGTGTTCGCTACAGTTTGGTCTTATCTACCATTTCGGAATCCATCATGTGGCAAAAGAATTTTCGAGCGTGAGAAAGTATCATCATCATGGAGATTGCGTGTTTTTGCAGGTTCTAGAAAACAATTTTTGATAACTGCAACTATTTTGTTGAAACATATGATTGCACTTTTCATTTGAAAGGCCTTGATATTCGTGAGATGCATGTGAGAAGTGTCGTGGTTAAAAAACTGCGAGGTGCGTTTATTTATGAGAAAGAATACAAAAATTCAAGACCATTTCAAAATGGTCAATGATAAAAGTATTCAGCTCATGACGCAAGCAGCTGATGAGTAATAAAAGAATGTTTAACTGGATTTCGGTGAATTTTTAATTTCACATTCTCGTTATTTTGCTTAGGTCATCTTAGATTCTTGTATATACTTTATTGAAATGAATTCTATTGTTTTTTCCATTGATAAGATGTAAACCTTGTTTCAAAGAGTAGCGCCTTCATTGTGAACACCTTCTAAATCGTGGATGCGTCATATTTATGATTATATACAATTTACTTCATCCAGAAATTTTCTTAATTTCTTTTATTACTACTAATCTCCGTTCCTTTGTTTCCTTTACCACGAGAGAAATTTCACATAGTACTCGTTACGAAACTGATGAAAAGTCCTAAAATGGATTTTAAAGGAACCCTAATGCTGATCCGACAGATATTATTCCATTGAATTCAATTTTCAGTCGTTTTTTTCAGAAGCCGGGTTTTTCTTGGTAAGGTTTCTTTCACACGAAGAATTTTCGTTGAAGCACATTGATGAATATTCTAGCGTTTTCAATGTTAACAATGGCCAAAGTTTTAGCCTCAAACAGTCTTCCTTCTAAATGTGATGTTCACGAATTACGCAAGGTAGTTAAGATCTTTATCAGGGAAGATTAATGCTAGCCAGTCCCTTTTGACCTAAGAATCATCATCTTAAGCCATTTAATAATAATTCAATAATAACGTTTGTAGTTAAATATCAAGAGTAATTTTTTTGGAAGACGAAAGAGGAGAACATACCTCGGAAATAAGTTCAAGATACTGGAAAACAGGAGGTTTGAAAACCTACGAAACTTACCGATATTAAACATCAATATTTGAATTAAAAACTCTAAATTTTAAGTATTAAAAAGTTGTATGCGAATGAATGAAATAACAAAAGAGAGATAATACATAATATTAGTCCATTATTTAATCACAACGAAGGCGTAAGTGACTTAATGCAACTGAAAGGGAATTAATCGACCACCATGGAAGCGAAAAGAAATAAAATACAATTCGTGAATTAAAAGAGAAGAAGAATCAAACCATTCTTAGAACGACGAATTTGGCTTAGGCTAACTCAAGATTTTGAATACAATGTAAAATAGACGTTCGATTCAATACATACGAGTATATTAAAAAAATATACAAAAACGTTGGCGAAATTCGTAACAGAAGGTAGAGAACATACGCGTCAGTTAACGATCTTTTTCCGGAAAAATGTAACACACGACCTTCTTTTGACTTTCAAACTGTTTCGTTGACAACGATAATAATAAGGGGATCTATTCTACGAAATTTCACCTATGAGCATAGGTCCATCTGCGAAGGAGCTCTTAGCTGATCAGGTGATTCTTATCGCCTGACGCGAGTCCAACTCTTGCTTGGTTCAAAATACTTAAGTAATCATGTTATAACTTGAAGCACTCAATTCCATTTAATATTAAGCTCTTTATTTTCCTGTGTTATTCTCTATATTATATTATTAAAGGATAATATTTCCATTCCGTGACCGTGATCTCTAGTTATTAATAGGTGGTTAACGTGTGGAAAGACTGTTGCGTGCATTTGGGAACCTGTTTATCTTATCTTTGTATTAAATTAATTATTGATACGAGTGTAGCAGCGTTAACAAATCATTTTTATCTACTTAGGAGTGAGACTGTTTGTCTAATATGCTGCGTGACTCGTTGCTATTTTCTTCTCTAGAAAGATAGGTAAACAGAAACGACAATTTTTTCCCTTCAAACCTAGTGCACCTTAATATTACTTATGCTTATGCTTTTTTAAATTACGTAAATGTGAGAGAGTTATTCTGTTATGTACCTTTACTGTGTATAAATAGGTTATTTTTTCGTCGTTTTGTTTCTAGTTAATTGAATCAGGGAAGGATTTGATCAATTTCCAAACTATAGGATGAGGAATCGAATCTCGCTTGAGAGAAGTGGAATTTATAAAAAAGATTTCATCTTCTTGATGAATTGATCACATGTCGTTCACACGTTATTATATATACGATTTTTATTGGAGTCGTAATTCAATAAAGTTTTTAAGTTATGTCTATAACGGTGTAATAATTAAGATTCCTTTAGATTATCGTCGATTCGCAGAACTTTTACAAATGCAGCTTAGGATCAGCTAAAAATAAATGGTTCACCCTTCTGATATTGTTTGGAAATATAAAAAAAAACTTACTCGAGCATCCGAAGAAGACGCGAAGAAGGAAACCTTTAAAACGAGAGCCAAAACGAAACCTTAGAGGGAGGGAAAACCCAGGTAACAGTGAAATTCGTCAAACGCCAAAACTTTCTGAATCACATTTCGTCTTGAAAATCTAGGACTATTACGACCCAATCTTGTTGAAAAGTTTTTGTTTTTTGTCAAGTTTTTCGAATGATACGGAAGTACTCTCACAAGATGACGCAATTTGGCTCGATGTCGCAGATTTATATGTAAAACAGATTTGTAAATTATACATGAATACATTAATTGTGATGAATACAGGAAGAGAGATATCGGGAAATATTTCAGGCAAGAGATTTATTAATTTGGGAATTTTCTTGGCGAGAACTCAACTCAATATTTTGAAATAACGGGGACATCTTTTTATCTTGAGGATTTTGGAAATCACTCAGAAATACGTTAATTTTTCATAAAATATAAAGATAAATCATTATTCTTTAGTCAAGATCAGAGTAATATTGCATTAGAAAAATACATTTCTTAAATTTCTCTTGTCCATTATTCATATTTCCGAGGGAAAGTTAGGAGCGTAATGAATTTATGCCATATCGGGATTATATGATATATAAGTAAGGTAGTTTGTATCAAGTAATATTACCTCTTGAGAAAATCAAGTATCAAGTAATTTTTGTATCGAGTAATATTTCTTCTGTAAAAATTGCAGCACATTTAAGTGCCTACTTCGTTGCTTCCGCGGTTATTTCTGAAATAATTTGGCATCATTTTAACTGGCTTACTTCGAAATATTCTAGGAAATTTATATCAACTACCTATAATTACGAAAATAAGCTAATGGATACTAAGTAAGAATGATTTTATTTTATAGATGGATTTATAATTAATTTTTCTACAATGACAGATGATACATAAATATGTTTATAATTTTAATCCGTATAACGAATGCCGCTGTAATAGGGTTTTTGCAGTTCGAGGAATTAAGTAAATATAAGTATATTAAGTAATTTTTTCAATCAGAAGGCGACCGTATTTGTTTGGAAAGTTTTTAAATTTGTATCAAGAACATGGTGCGTCATCATTAAGAAGATCTCTCCCACTTCCGTTGTTTTTCATCGTGGACAGAAACGAGATAATTTCTGATGTCACAATCTCCTAACAGACCTACGTAGGTGAAAATCCACAAAATGGAATCATTGACATAAAAATGCAAGAAAGCCTACGCTGGGACGGATTATTAAATTTGACTGCGACTCCAAAAGTTCTCATAATACCAGGAACGCGGGGTGTTTAGAACTTTCCAAAAATAGCTTGTTTGGCTGCTCTGATTCGGGGTTTCTGAAAATTCCTATTGACGTAATATTATTCATGATTCGCCTGACGTTCTATCGGAACCGTTCATTCCACTACGGACCTAAATTACGTAAACGTGTGTCATTCTGGGTCGATGCCCGCTGGTCTTCGATGTTATCTGCATGCTTAGCTTGCGGATAAGGACATGAGGAAGATTGGATTAACATCGGACGATTAGAGAAAGGAAAGGGGAAGAGACTTAGCGTCTAAATACGCCTAAAACACACTGAGAATCACTACAAATTCTCCTGCCTTTAATTATGAATAAACACACCACAAATGATTCCGCGCCCCTCCGATTCCGTTCTGGTTTCCTCGCATTATGACGCAGACGGGTTCCCTTAATCTTTTCTATGAATATTGGAAAAAATATATGCTATATTCATAACTATCTTTCGTAAGGTCTAATCCCACGTTACGTAATCTCTGAGAATTTATAATATTTGTTGACAGGTTGAGGCAGAATGTTCCCTAGATCGAGCTTTAAATGTAATTGTAGCGTTTCACTTTAGACAGTATTATCACATATCCCATTTTTTCGATACATTTTGAGGATAAGTAATCCCAAAATTTCTCTCGGTGCATGACTCGTGAATAGTTTTAATCATCAGTTGGTTTTCTGAAAGGTTCCTGCATTTCATACTCCTGATGAGCAAATACCCGGACAAATAAACGAACCCTATAGCAAATTTTAGCAAATAAACGAACCCTACCAACAAGACAATCTATTTAGAATCAAGAAGGTTCGATAATCTTAAATTTAAAGCGTTTTAAATTCATTAACCGAATATTCTCTATTTTACAATTAAATATTTAATTTTAGGTAAGTTAGATTAGAATCTACTGTAAATTTTATAATCAAGGTTAATAAGAAAATCATACTTAGCAGATTCATCGCTACAAAAAATCATCAACCTAAATTAACTATAAATTTTCTTCCTCAATGACACTATCTTCCGAAAGAAACAAGTGAAGAATATTACTAAGCTATTGGATCTGGAGCGGCTATTTCTGAGTTTGTCAGGGTGGAAATACAGAAGATAAGAAACATAATGTGCGAACAGAAGTTGAGAGAAGGGTGATACGGATGTTCTAGTCAGAGTAGTTTGGAAAAAAATGCGATAGATATAAAATCTCCATATATTTGAGTATCTTTTTGGCTAGGGTGCATCATAATCGATTTTAATTTGGTGTTCTGTTTTTTTTTATGATTTGATGTCATGTGTTTATTAATGAACATTTCTATTCGTCTGAATTGAATGTGGTCATGTAGAATTTTCAGGGAGGTCATTAATTTGTTTGGACGGGGAAATGGATTGGAATCCTGGACTCCGAGGGGGCAGCGCGTTCGACTTCATGAAAGCGGTCCCGGTTTCGATTCCCGGTGGGATCCATGTGCGGAATGACCTATCGAAGCACTTTTAAAATTATAACTATAATTTCTCAACCTGTTTCATCTATTGCCGCGTATTTGGAAAGAGTACTGTGAATATTTATGGATCATTTCACCCAAAACTGTTCCATTTGGAGGAACTCCATTGCATGAAAAATGAGAAATTACCGAATATTAAGATTCGTTCGTTGCGACGGCCACAGAAGTAAAAGAATAAATACGTATATTTTTGTCGTTTTATAGCAGACCTACATCGTGCAATGAGAAATGTGGGAGACGAACAAATATGCTCATGATTTGAAAGCAACCCTGTCTCTGTCTGTCTGATATTCCGAACGATTTCTTTGTACGAATTGCTGCTAACATACATGTTCGTAATCTAAATTCGTAAATTTATTTTTCGTTCCAATCATATGGAATTTATTCAGGTCGGAAAGATGAAGATAGCTCATTAGAGGTGTGCGTTATTTAAAGGTCACATTTACTGACTAATGGTTTGAATTTTCCCTAATTTCACTAAAATCCACCCCACGAGAGAATTTTCTCTTGTCAAGCACCCTTGCTTCCAGTGAAAAGTCCTCGAGTCAGCTTTTTCTCATGAAACGAAGGAAAACTTTCGGCACCAGGAAGAGGAAATGTAGTAGGAAATATGGGAGTGCTCTTTTCCGACAAAAAAATTCTGCCAAGTTTGTGACGAAGCCAAAAGGAACATTTATAGGTATTGATTTCGGAAAATGAAGTAATCTTCTTACACCGATGCTTTGTTTAACGTAGTATGTGTCGGAAGTTTGATTAAAATTTTTGAATATTTTATTATTTATTTTTACCTTTCTTTGCATAAGTTTAAGTTAGTTTTTAATCAGGCTTGGCGGAAATGGTTAAAATTTATATATTTCCATCATAAGTTCGAAATGTTTGCCTTGTTGAGAATTTATGACGGTTTAGGTGTACAGAAAATTTTTTCTTGATTGAGTGATTCGTCGCAATGTTCCATACAGAGGTCCAGATGTAATGGTTACGAGAAATCATATTTTCTAGAACTTGACAAGTTTAAGATTCATGAATAGCTAAGCGAAGAGAATCGAGGGAGAAGAAAATTATTGTAATTTCCCTTCTGTAATAATTTCTCTTTTAATGTTATGTTATTTTCGGTTTCTGTCGAAGCGTAAATGATGAGGAAAAAAACTGGCGTGTTCGTAGTTTCATAATATACACACATCTGTACTACATATTAAAACCTTATATTAACTCAAATAATTATATTATCTTGAATTTGATTAGATCCTATGTGTAGTAGTTTAAATTAGAGCTTGTTGTTTGCATATTTTCGATGATCATTAATGAAGTTCATCAGTTTACGATATTGTTATATTTTTATTAGTATGGAGTTTTATTGGCCCTAAGGTTTCAGTACACTAATCCGTGAATATTATGGTGTCATAAACGCTAAGTAATTATTTAGTCCAATATTTCATCCATCCAAATTTCTCTTAGCGAATTTTATGAAAGCACAGCTCTAAATTAAATGTAAATGAAAGTTATAAATTACACCGCAAACCTTCATCCATTCATATTAAAATATGAAAGAGTCACTCATTGTTTTTTTTCTTATCTCCAAATAGGATTAAGGTTTCATATATTTCCCCCCGTTGACTCCAGTGGGCAGTTCTCCTACTTATCTAATACCCAGGGAGAATTCTCTGTCCCTATGTAACGGTGTTAAGGATTTCCCGCAAGAGACCTCTGAAAGTACCCTCTCTATGCCATTACAGCTTTTGGTTCTTTCGACAAATTAAATTAGAAATAATTCGCGTATAACCGCCGGAACGGTGCCCTTTAAAGTAAATTAAATGGTGACAACATCCGATGTTCCAGCTCCCACTTCCTGATGCTGAAAATCGCATTATTTTCTACGGAAGATGACCATTACTTAAGAGTGTAGAAAGTAATTCAATGAGGAAATCAGTTTGAGTGCATGGGTCTAATCAACAGGTGAAAAAGAACACCAGGACATATTCCATTACCGATATCTTTCCTCACTGTTATCAACATATGCATCCTTACAACCCATAAAGACCTCCTAAATAATTGCAACTTTTTTCTCTTGTATTAACCTTTCCTCCCATTCGCCGTGGAAAAATTGGAAAGCGGAATGGTACTCTAAGATTTCCTTAGAGATGACGATGAACGTGCCTAAGATTTCTATAATACTTTTATCTATAATTCTGAATTACATATAAAACCTCCCATAAAACTCTTGTGTTTGCGATGATTTGTAGCAAAAACTTCATGTCGTCCTTGATGCTACTCACCACTCTTGCTGTTTAATGTTTAATAAAGATATTAGATTCTCCTTTCAAAATCATCCCAATTAGAATTTAATTAGAACGCTTTTCTCATTTAATAAGACTTTTTCTTCATACTGAATCGTAGTACTCATTTATAGCATCATAGAGCGTTATAGTATTTGCAAAATTATTTATGAGAATCCGAATTTTATCAGTTATTTCAATAATCTATGATCTGATTTCAATAATCTGTCGTACGAACGAGAGAGGGGGATATATTTTTCTGTTTACTCTCTTTCTTTGTAAATTCTCAGATTTTATTTATTCAGCCCTCAGGATGGTATTTTAACGCAAGATAACAAATCTCTTCTTTTATTACGTGAATCTTTCGTGTAATTGGTTTCACCTGTCAGTAGTCTTGTCTCTGTATATGTCACTCGATCTGCGTTGATTCTCTCATTTTTTTATACCTTCCCATCACTATTCGATCATCTGCCATTAAATCTTCCTTTTCTTATAAATTAATTCTAACCTTTCATCCATCCATACTAGAAATGATAGCTTCGAAGGTCTGCTGTATTGCTTTTCTCTCTCAATAGGTCCCAGAGCGTAATTTCTGTCATTTGGTCTTTCCTAAACTTTCTGTTTTGTTTTTCAGTCCGTGTGATCCTTTACGTACAACAAATGTGACCTTTAAGAATCATCAAGTCGGTTTTCGATAAGATGAATCGATTAACGAAGGTTTTGATTAGTTTTTGTCGAATTAATAATTAGTAAGTTGGTACTTGGTGTAAGTAGTTTCTTAAATTATAAAATAATACAATATTTTCGATGAATGATTAAGGTATTCATTCTTAATTTCGTATTTGCACAAATGCACATGAGCTTCCTCTTTTCTGAACTGGAGATGAGGTTGTTTTGTCTCACAAGGGTAAACAGAATTCTGTGCTTCAGTTTAATTACTGCGTAATGTAGCCATTTACTTATTTTAGCGAACTATATTGTGCATTAAATCATTTTGAGCATATGAATGGAGTCTTTTGACGAAAAATTGCCATTAAAAGTTCTCATTTTACATTTTCTCTTGAAAATGTTTGTTTATCAGTCGCGATTACGAGTGAATATATTTTATTTATTATTTTTTACTTGTATTCTAATTATGTGCATACAACTTTAATAACCGAATTTTTCACTCACTAATTTTATTGCGATCATTGATTGCTATAATGTCATTTATCGTTAGTATAATTTGTTATGATAGTTATTTATTTTTATTATTTATCATTAATTCATATATTGTATTCATATATTATTATTTTATTGTTAATTTAGATTATTTATACATAACATAATTTATTTTTCTTGTGAAGAAAAAGGATCTACCTAGGATACGATCTATCTAGGAATAGGGAAATGGGTCTTAGAATTAGATTCGTCTTGGAATCGAGTAAATACGGATTCTATTCATTTCAAAATATCACCGCATATTTATGGCTATTAAGGTTAAAAGATTGGAATTCATTCGAGGTAAAAATTTTTTCACAGATGATTGAAATATATAAATTCTTATTTTTATGACGTGGTCGGTAATGTTCAGCGTTGCGCCGCGGAAACGTGTCATAAAAAAATATTGCGCCACGGAACGAATTCTCATTGCGGTGGAGATGGAGTGCAGTTCCAGCGTTTATGGCCAGTTATTAAATCAAGAGTAGATTATTTTAGAGCGGATTGTACCGCAAATAATTTTTTTTCAGGCAAAGGGATGCTTTTCAATGGGAATCTCTTCTAATTTGTCGTCGTTCCAAAATCGAAATTGATTTAATCTCCTCGGTGAAATGGCGGCGCCAATGCTTTCAGTATTTCATTTTGAAGTTTTGAGCTGATCATGGCTTCTTTAGAACTCATCATTGGTTTTCATACCTTTTGCTATGGATGAATATACGTTTATTAAAGTAAATGCTTTCAGTAACGTTTAGATATAATCTTATCTGATTTTCTTTTTCATTTTCATGCCCTATGTATTATATGCTAGAGAACAGTTTAAATAGATGAGTATATTTTTGTATAAGACTTCACAGTGATACCTCGGCTAACGAGTACTTCATACATTTTTTAAAGTTTTTGATATTCTTACTTACTTTTAAATTATTTTGGTGTTTTTTGGAAGTGCTAACATGTATTTACGGATTATTCGTTTCATATAAACTACGGATAATGAAGCTGATTATAAAAAAAGACTAAGAAGTTTTCCGCGATCTTGAAATAATAACTGAAGTACATGATGGAGTTACTTGTTTACCTTGGGGTACTGTGTGACACAGGTGCTGCATGTCTTAACCCGTCGAACTTTCAATGTAACTTCGCTCACTATGTTGAAGTTTCAAAATCACTAAACCAGATAGGCAGAAGTTATCTAAAATTTAGCAATTATCGAGTCATTTGAAGAACGTCATCAATATAAATCTTGCAAGGAATCAATTTTGAGATCACATTCTCTATCTTAACGAGTATATTACGGGATTTACATGAATAACATCTAAAAAAAATAGATTTAGGGTTCCGGACTGAAGAATGAAAACCGGAGCGAAAAATATTACGGTTAGACACTCTGGAAAAATTCCACGTAATTGGTGCAAAGTAAGCTGTGAATAACATTTTTAATGGCGCTCAGCTAGGGATTAGCTAAGTGAATACTATTAGTCAGCATCATACATTACCCATATGGAAGCTTTAGTGTTTTCTTTGCCATTAACTAGACAAACAGAAGTCTAAGAATATCACCAGATTAATTATTCATATAGCTCTCGTGATATGGACTGAGTTCATTAAATGTGTCAAATGTAGAGTTTTCAAATAGACGCTGAGCATTTGATTCCAATTCGAAGATAGGTGATTCAATTCACTTTTATAATACGCTGTGTTTAAGAGGTATTGACTTTTAAGAGTCCAACTTTCCCAAAGAATATGAGATGTCCATTAAAAAGAATTATAATAATTTCTAGAAGAAAATACAATCCATGAAACTGCTTTGGTCTTCTTCCGGTATTGAGGCTGATTGCTTAATAGACGGAAGTTATAACTTATTACGTTTATGGATATCAGTCGGAACGAGTACTTTAGAATGGGTTCATCCAAAGAATACATTTATCGGTGGCGCTTGTTTGAAAATTTATTCCTCGAAGAAACGACTCTAGTTTTAAGATAAAGAATCTCCATTTGCTTCTTTCACTGCGTGCGTGAATTGAGCCCAAGGATGCTTTGCCCCTGTTCGTGATGGTGCTCAGCGGTTTCTCTTTCGATAAAGAATGTACTCCCCCTGTCCCATGGTGATTTGTTCGCCATTTCTTTTCTCGATCTACGAATCGATTTCCATTTTTATCACCTTCGGCAATGAACGACAAATCGATATCCATCGCCGTTCGACCTTTCCTCTTTTCTTCCTTTTTTATCATGCATTCATGAGATTTTTTTATCTCCACACCTAAACTGCATACATTTACTCTCCTTATCACGTGCTGTTGCCATCTTTGATTATTTACGACCCTTGAAACAGTCTGAGAGAGGTTAATGTATTCGATCCGAGGGAAACGGTATGCGATCCGATACTCTGCTAATGCAGACCGGGAAGTAATTGCTGATGCTTTACTACAGAGCTATGGGATCTCGAAATCGTCGGCGGCAGGTTCTCTTCTAAGTAGGGTGCCAGAAAGGCCAACTTATACACTTTTAAATATTATAAGCAGAATATTTATAAGTTCGAGTCTTTGACAAGGTTAAAAATCTGATTAGTGCTCAAAAGGATATTAATTAATTTTCAGTGGAAAGGTTCGAAACTTTTTGAACCGAGTATGCCACATAGATCCGAAACATAAAATGAGATCGAAAAGGAAAATGATTTGAAAAGCTTTTACATATGGTTCGGAGGGTAAAGGAAAAGCAAAATGGACTGATGGAATGAGGAATGATCTGTTATTAGGGAAAATTGGCGAGAACAGATCAATAATGAGCACAATAAATAAGAAGAAAGAAAGACGGATGGGTCACATGAGTGTTTGATAAACAGAATCGTGAGAGGGTGAGAAACAAAGGGATATAACGAGGAAAGGTTAGCAAAATATTGACATTAAATATTTGAAAGTGGAAGAAGCTATCAAAAAATACAAGAACATTCATAGAAGAGAGATATTTGGGGAAAAATATTCAGTCGATACCTCTCTCAAAGAAGATTCTTTCAGAAAAAGAAACTTATTTAAATTCCCCATATCCGATTGATGGAAGACCCACTGGTTTTTGGGAAATTCTAAAGCCTTGAACTTTGTTTTCGAGGATCCTCCGGAATATAACATAACCCATAAAGTTCCTTAGAATTGAAGGAGAGATTTTTTCTTTGGTCGTTATTCAGTGTGTTACAACATCCGCCCAAAAATGAAAGATCCGAATTTGAGTCCTAACCATATCACACTTTCCTTATTCAAACCATTATCTACTATTCTCATCGTGCATATACACAATGCGCTACCGGTCACTTTCTCCAGCTGTGGCTTATGCAAATTTATCAATGCAGTCGCTCATGCAACTCATGCGAATGCCACAGTTATGTTTCACAGTTTTTAACATTGTGATTATCCGTTTGTTTTTCCTTTTTATCCAATTTCTGTAATCTTTCTTTTGTCTTTCTATATTCTTATGTTTTATTTTTTTTAAATTTCCTGTTTCCGTCGTGATCTGATTGTTCAACTAAAACTCACATCTACATTTTCTTAAGCTCTCAAAGGCTATTTGCCTAGAACAGGAGCGGGAAAACTTTTTCCATCGGAAGGCTGCTTGCATATACCAATCGGTTGCATTAGAAACCATTAGGCTGCACTTAAGTTGCACATTGCCTACATCAAATTAATATAACATCAAAATTCTGTACTAGGAAATTAATTGATATTCTATTTGAACACAAACAAAATATTTTCTATTTTATTTTTACTTGGCTTCACTAACAATATTGCAAAAAATAATCAACATAAGGCATATTTTTCTGATTTATCTAAAGACCGTGTCGAGCACCTGTATAGGCCACAGGTTCCCCATTCTTGGCGAAGGGTACTATTACATCTGTCATATTCTATTTATGTGACGAAAATCGAAAATTAAATATTAAAGGGAATTAAGATCTGAGAGATTCGTATACGTACCAAGCGTAAGAGATCCGGTTTAAGAACTTAAACTATATTTTTGGAAATATTTTTAGATCTAAAATGACCTAAAAATTCGTTGGTAGTGTTACTCATTAGGCAAGCTATTATTATAAAAACTTAAACTAAAAATAAAATGAAAATGAAAACCTTTTTAAGAGTCCTTTTGAGTGGTTTTTATCCCTCTGAATCAATTTTTATAATCCTATACACGGGTTCAAAAAGGCTCATCGACCTTCAATGGCTTTCCATTCTCCGATCGGGCGTAAAAAATATTCGAGGGATTATTTTAAAATTTGCAAAAATTCAAGAGCTTATAGCCTTCTGAAGAGAAGATTAACAAATTGCCAATATCATCAATTGATTTTCCGCGCTCACATCGAGTATCGGAAGTCTCCTGACGAAATTGGAGTTCCATTTTCGATCCCTAAAATATATGGTTTTCCCATTCAAGAGAGTTCGGTATTCTGGATTGTTCGTCATATGATATTGAAAACCTGTTGAAGTTCGAACGGAGCTATGAAGCAAAAATTTGTAGGCTCTTCAAGATATTCTGATTGTTTTGCAATCACAGTTCAGTATTTATCAGAAAAACATTTGAGTCAAAAAGTATCGGCAGCGTCATCTGCATATTTCTGCTGTATGCCAATGAGTAACAAGGGGATGATATGGATCGCGGCTTCCGCCTCTTTTGAAAGGGAACTCTGAGGCTGGAAGGAGGAGGGAAAGGTTGTGTCTGTGACGTAGCTCTTGGACCGAAGGTTTATATTGAGTTACCGTCGGCGAAGTAAACGGATAAAGAGCTTTGTGGATTTAGGACGGAAGGCCCTCAACCACCTTCCGTTTTCCGTCTATGGAAGCGGTGAATGCTTCACTTTTTTGGTATTGTACATCGAGGCGCGATGCTCTTCAATGTATGACCTAACATATCGCTTCGGAAAAATATCACCTGGTGCAGCTCTACGTCCTAGAAGGAAATTTGATTAAGGCTTCTCACCACCTTCGCTCTTTATCGGGAAATTTGATTCATATTCGATGGACCTTATCTTGATACTCTTCCATAGGTAAGGTGTCCAGAGTTTTTGCTAGATATTTTATTTAGTTTGTACAAGTAAATTGTTACTGATACGCCGGTTTCGATGATGTAAGCGCAGCATCGCTGAAAGCACGTGAGTAACTCCTTGTTACGCCCTGGTTGTTTTTGGGTGTCGATTAAAGGTCAATATCTTGTCATTAGTCTAAAATTCTGTCAATAAAAACGTCATTCTTATCATTAAATAAGAATGTTTAACAAGTTTGTTTCATCCCTGAAGTGAAGTTAATACTATTTGCTCCACTAAATTTGCATTTTTTTCATTTCTAAAATTAGGTTTAAAAAATTTAAGGATTCAACACTTGATTATTCCTGTATATAATTAGCGGACTGTCCGTCCGTCCCCCCTTTTATTTCAGAAACGGTTTTATTTAGAGGTTTTAGACAAATTACATTGTATTTCTACGCGTTATAAACCCTTAGGAAAGCTATTCTCATCACCGTGAAGGCCATGGTTCGGGCCTCAGAGAGTCCCAAATATCCGAATTTACCCATTAGGATACAATCCGGGAATTTTCTATTATTTTTCAGACCTTTCCCGCTAGGATAGGGAATTAAAAATCACGGAAACCGTAGATGGCGCTATTTTCTGTCACCAAACGAGCGTGGGTTCAACACCAGGTTGGTACAAAATTCTCCCCTTTAAAATACATTGCGGCGATTTTTAAGAATTTCTTGAATCGACTCCCGATCACATACAAAGATAAAACCCGGCATGTAAACAAAGTTATAAATAAATTTCATATACGCAGCTCATCGTTTCTCCAATGATCCTTCGTTCGATGCCAAAGCGCCATTTTTCACTCTACCATACGTTTTAATGCCGATACACATCCGCCATATTGTTTTAACCGCAATGCATCATGGATGTGTTTACAATCTTGGTGCATTGCTATAAAACATCATTTCAAGATTTAAAGCCAAGGCTATCGTTGAACTACGTCAACCAAAATTGTGAAGACTACGGAAGACTTGAATGCGGATAACAATACGGTTAGTTAAAGATAAAGGGTAAACTATACATTAAATATAATATAAAACCAGGCTTCGTTGTGTTGCTTGAAATAAAGTTCTCAATTCTAGAAACTGATAATATATTGTATACTGTATTGTATACTGTATATTATGAAAAAGTAAGTAGCAGTGAATCTTGCTTACTCATATTATCACAAAGAATTATTAGTAGCATAATTATAATAAGTGTTTATGACAATCCATCATGTCCCGTACATTATGTGCCTAAAAAGACTGAATTCCACAGGTAAACATATTGTTGTCACAGTGTGTTATTCGTCGAGTTAATTTTCGTCTCCGTCACATAAGTAACATTTTGTATCTTTTGTTTTCTTCGGAATCCAGTTAACCGAATATAGCATGGTATTTATCACTGTTTTTCCCCCTTTGAGAATCAACGGGTAGTTCAGCTCGTAACTCTAATTTACTCTAGCGAGGAGATATTAATTATGTAATATTTTATGAGAGATGATTAGCAGCCACGGATAGTAATAAATAAAAAATTTCTTAATACTAATCCTTTTACGAGTATATCTTTTATCGTAAAGTGTTGTAGAAAAATGTTAAGGAAACTTCAAGATTTTTGTTAAGTTTTTGATATCATTACAAATAAGTGAATCTAATACCCTGGGATAGTATTATAATTTAAGTAAGCCTCATAAAAATTTATAAAGCTCGATAATTTTATGCCGAGGTAGTTTAAATTAATTTTAATTAAAAACATATTTTTCGTTTAATTTGCAAATTTCAAATTTATAATTTTAGTCGTACTTTTATTAATGTCAGGCTACATCCTGTACAAGCAGAGGATATTCATCCAGTTCTTACATCTATGCAGTTTTCCATCCAATTGAGGTTAGTTGTGATTCAAAAACCTTAAGAAAGCAAAGTATTCGATAGCTTTGCGGCAACAGGACTAAAAATGTAAGATTTTGTAGTACACCTTTTTATTTTTCTTTACATGAACTTTTAACCTATTTCAAAAACAAAATCAATCCGATTACATTGACTAAAATTTTTTTATCCTTTTTTTATTATTATAAGGATCTCGTTTTTATGGAGTGAATTTACATTTTCTTGACCAATCTTAAAATTAATCCTTGTAAATTAAAAAGCACTAATAATCATATCCCAACAAGGATCCGAACCCAGGGATTCAGGGTTGCAAGGCCTCCGCGCTAAATCGTATGCCAGTGTTAACTAATTTATCACCAATTTTATAATCAACTGTATATTATAAATCAACTCACAAGGATTACCTATCAGAATAATAATATGATTAGTTTGCATTTAGACAGAGTTCATAGATTGTCTCAATCTCATTGACCATTTGCGAGATGTAGTCCATTGATCTTTTCGTCAAGTTGAATTTCGCTCATTTAATCCTGGGGTTTTATATTATATCCGAAGGATAAACGAAGGTTGGTATGTCTCTCACAAGTTAGGATCGAATCATGGATTCAGCTGACCGGGCGAGAGCTCTTACCGACCAAGCCATCTCGTAGAACGTTTCCAATTTCCTTATTAGGGAAAATTTGTTGGCCAAGAGAAAGGTGACTCCATCTAAGTGGCACCCTACTCCATAATGGTCCTCACAAAAGCAAAGTTATTCCAAAAACTGAGGCTGTTCTTAGAGAGTGCTCGGTAAGAGGGAATGGGATAGATTCTCCACCTTTTCAGACTTTTTTACCTTCTTTGATCACTTCGGTCATCCTTGGCTCACAACAAAATACGCAAGATTAGTTTCCCTCCCTTTCCTTAATGTTCAAGTTCATATGTGTTTCTGAAGAACGCAATTAGGAATGATCCATGAAAAAATCTTTCCATGTACTCGATAAGACTTTATCCCACGAATACACATTTTAAAGTAAATTGGTCTCGCACTTGTGGGTGCATCCTGCGCTATGACAAAGGACTCAGGTCTAATTTTTCGATCCCAGGAGAAGCCTTCTAAAAAGAAACTCCCTTTCTCGAAGAAAAGGTGTCGAGGGAGAGCGATGTTTCATTTATCACCGCAGGTTTCGTAAGTGTCCCCAAATCATCATTACATGAACCAGCTACTTTCTGACCGGGTCCACGATGTAGGCCCAGACAATTCAGAGAATGTCTGGAGTCCTTGGGAGCTGCTGATTCGAGATTCTCTCCATGGGCGGGCCTTAATCCCAGAAGCTGTACAAAGGAAGAGGAACGTCAACATCGAAAGCTTACAAACCCCGTCCAGTTCCATAGATATGGAAGGAACAGTTGAGACCACTGAGTGACATTGCATGTCAAAAGAAAGTGAAAGAAATTAAACGCGAGACAAAAGAATCGTCTATTTTCCTTCTTTTTCCACCTTACATCTTAAGAATGATTTTCGGAAGGAATCTGTGAGTAAATTATTCAGCCTTGAGATCGGTCTGAACCTCAAACACACTATCATTAGTTACGAAAAGTCCTGGTGAGGGAATGAGACTTAAGAGGTTAGATGAGGAGTTAGGTACTTTGCCCTTTCTTTCCTTACATCATCAGAGATCGAGTGTTATACATCTATGTAAATGAAGCATTCATACTCTATAAGTAACGTTTTATATAGCTATAATTGCCTTACTTAGATTACACCTTGTGGAGTATGGCTATATCATTAGCCGTTAAAATATCCACAGCTTCACTCAAATTTTATGTAGCATTAAATAAGATGTTACAAGGCTTTTACAAGGCTGCCTCCATAAGCATCACCTATACTGTATCAGTTTTCATATAATCACAGTTAAATAAGTATATTGAAAATGATAACAATGCTAGCTACCCGTTCCATAAAAATCGAAGGAAACATTTTCTATATAGAAAACTGTATTAGATCTGATTTTTTTTATAATATACCATAGGAAAATAATTGTCATGTTTGAAAAGAATCGGGCTCTAGACCAAAAGTATTGGGGGAAATGTTAATTAAAAGTACATTTTTCCCTAAATATCACCTGGAGATAATTAAAAATATTTTATTTTTCAAGATATGTTGCAGTAGGACCCGAGAAAGAATACACTTGGAAATATATTTCGTTGAGAACATCATTAAAAAAGAGAGATCTGCATATTGTTAATTAAAAGAGAAAATTAAAAAAGCGTAAATAATGAAGTACTTGCAATACGATATAATTATTGAGTGATGCCGATTCATCTATATCAAGGAAAATAACAATAACTTAAGTTTAATGTTCTCTGTAACGAAAGAAATATTCTTGGAACGAGTGGGATTTGCTTCTCAGAAGAAGGAATTATATCCCAGTGTTATCAATTTCCGAAGAATGATTTTCCAGGAAATCATTTCCTTGATGAAAATTGCGAGATGTATGGGGAAGCTATTGAAATATTCAGAAGCAATTTTAGGAATCAGAAAATTATATTTCTTCCTCATTTTTATAATTATTCTCTTTAAAATAAATTTATAAGTTGAAGTTGATTCTCATGTATCGCTGTAGAATCAAAAGTAAAGAATATGTCATTATCCCCATTTAGAAAAGCAAGGAAAAACCAATTATTCATTCCTCTATCTTATCAAATTAAAGTTACAAATCCAAAGTTGATGATTGATATTTGTGATGATATCTAGGACCAGGAAATTCGAGGACGATAAATAAATTTTTTCGATAAATTATAACTTTCATTTTCGCCTTCCTAAGAAATTACTCACTGGTTATGTGCCTCTTTATATATCATATAAAATATTTATGCTTCTGAGTTGATTCAAATTTTATCCTCGCGGTATCAGTGATGAATAGTGTGATGACAGATATGAAAATTTTTCCTTTTCATCCTTTTCTCCTTTACCATAGCGAGGCAATTCTGTTTATGGGTCTCTAGATGTATCAGTGGCACTGGAATGGGAAAGGAAGCATTCTGCTCGTTTTCGGAATAGAGCTTTAATGTGAATGGAGGCTGACAGACTGCCCACGGTCTCACTCCCCAATTTACCTGCTCTTTGTGCCCTCCCATCTTTTGTCCATTCCTCCTTTTCGGAGTCACTCCCAGTGATGGGAAAAGGCCCTTGTCAAATGTGAGACGTCATTTCGTGGGAGATGAGGGACGAGGTGCCACAGATGCTCAGGTTAATTTCGGGGTACATTATGGGACTGCCTCAAAGCGACTTAATATATGTATATATTTTTATAGAGAATGGGTGTTCACACTTTTCGCAGGATGAATATATTAGCATAAAGTAATTTTTCGTATTCAGGGAAACTGAGATTTAATTGAGTCCAGAAAGAATCCACGAAGGACACGTATCACGTACATTAATCACCACTTATAAACTTTTTTAAATACAATTTTTTTCTGTTCCTAACGTGCGGTTAATATTAATGTTTCAGTATAAAATATGCTTAGGCATTTATGCAAGCATCAGAAGACCTCGCAGAGTTTAAAAGTTATGTACTTGTTAATTTCTACCAATATTTTTTACCACTACAAGCGGACCAAAAAGGCCGCAACTACGAATTGGAAATCAAGAAGCGTGCTGATTTTAAATTTTATTATAACATTCCATGAGTCAAAAAAGTAACGATTAAAAGAAACCTTATTGTGAACAATTACTGTAACTTCCCTTGCATTAGTTAATTTTGAGTTATTTATAACGTATCAATTTAATTAAAGAGAAAGTAGGTCAGTCGTTTTTCATTCAACTAATTTCTAGTTATTAATATTGATTTTTGAACACCCGATTCTCATTGCGTTGCCGTAGAAGAGTTCTATTTGAATTTTGGTAGTACATGAGACGGTTTAGAAGTTGTTAAATTTTATGGAATGTAATGATCAAATATCTCGCGAATCGAACGAAGGATTTAAACGATGATGAATGATTATTATTGAATTTACTATTTTATTGTACGCTGTAAGTCCTATAGTTTTGAAGACAATTATCCTTGATTATGGGAAGCCTAGCCAAGGAGACTTTCAGTTAAGCGATGTAATCTAAGTAATAATAAGCGAAGATTATCTGTCTTATTGCTTCGGAGAAAGCCGTAAGTTATTGTCAAATCATACAATGTAGTGCGATTTATTTTGAAAACAATACTCCTTCAAAAACTTCGACATTCAACTCTACATATATAGAAGACCGTTTAAGGTTTATTCCCGTAGCACGTCTTGTTAAACCACTGCAATTCTCTAAAAATATCTGGCAGAAATAGTTGGAAATATTATTATGATATTCCTAAAGTTATTAGGTTCCTAAACTTCGATAAACTCTTATGCATCCTTTAATCTTTTAAAATGCCAACTTCATTGCGTGGAAAAGACATTACATTGTATTTGGAGAAAATGTTCGCTTATCCCTTGTCAAGTCAATGCCAAATTATTGAAAAAGGTTAAAACAGTATTCGCTTTATGGTCGAAATGACATTCAAGTAACGTACAAGAATGATAGCATTTTCGTCCATGTTTGATGGAAACGGGGCATTGGAATATTCATGCGCCATTAACGCATGCACGCATAATATTTGCGCTGCGATTCGTTGGTCTCTAAAAGAATAGTCCTTAATGACTGGAGGCGAGAATGGGTACTCAATGGGGAATATTTGCATGCGTTAACAAATTTTGACGTTTTTGAAAATCAATAAGGAAATTCTAGTAAAATAAACTTAGCTTCTATAAAGTGTTTTTGATATGATCTAATAACAAAGCCTTATTCCTTATTATTTATGGATATCTCATTTCTAGCTTTATATTCTTGCAGCATCATTGAAACTGGGTATGTTCGATTGAAATCAACTATCATACCTATTATCAGCTGAACAACATATCAAGAAATTCATCTTGACGGGGAATATTTATGTTCAATGAATATTATTGTGAATGATCACAAAGAAATCAAAATGCTACAGTTTTTGTTACCAGAGTACGGTTTATTTTGAACAAATTTAAACAATTAGATATATTAAAATATTTGTAATGAAATACTGGGTTGTAGTCTGTTTCAGTGGGTGACATTTATCGAGTGTATTTGGTGTGTTTTCATGATAGATTTGAAGAAATGGCTCGGCTATGTTAGTGGAACTTGACGAAATTATTTCAATATGTTCTTTAGTAAATCGTTTCCGTCCTCATGAGTAACCGAAGGGAAGAGCCTGTTTATTACTTGATATAGGAACAGGAGATTTTGAAAATTTCCACTTTTTGGCCTTAAAATATATTTTATTTGATTTGCAGTGATACATCTGTTACTGTGGGCATATTCATCCGCTATTGGTATTTACTTGGTAGCTATATCTGTGACGCAAACGTATACAATTCTATGATTTTGGGAAAGTGACTGAGAAAACGTAATTAAATCCTTTTTAATTTTGCAAAAATGGGCATTATATTATAATTATACGTGTAATGTTTTACATAAGAATATTATATAGGATTCATTTGTGATCTACGGGAAGTACAGAGGATTTTTTTTCAATACTGTTAAATTACCAGTAGAGTTTCAAATATGTATGATACGACAATAGAATTTGAAGCAAAGACACTGAAGGGATTTATATAAATGCATGAAAATAGAGAATCGGCAGAGCACATTGGATATAACAACGGCGGGTTTTTGGAAAATCTGCCTTTTAAAGAATTTTTGCTTAGTTTCGTATTTCCATTATTTTCTCAGATACGACAGGATTTATGTGAACATAAATTTATCACCGGGATATAAAATTCGTGGTTGAGATATGAGATATATTAGTGGTCAAAGATAAGAGAAAGTCTCTGAGAATAAACGGAGTGAAAGACGTCCGCATTTCGGAAGCTCTGAAATATTTGAAATGGAAGTGGAAAACGTCGAGACTTTTCTCGATTCGTATTGAATCATTTGGCTGATGTCTGAGAGATTTACGGCAGAGTTGCCTCGGAAATAGCAGAGATTCACTAGAAAAATTGTTTCAGATTTTGCCCCAATTAATGGAAATGAAAATGAATAGAAGATTCACGACGTGATATATCTATGTATAATATTAGGGAAAGTCATTTTCAAGAGGGAATACTTTTAAGGATGAATTTCCTTTATGATATATGACGAAGATATTTCTTTCTTCCAAATTCTTGATGGTAGGCATCAGAAAAAGACTTTATGGAGATTTTTTTCCCTTGTAAGACTAATGTCCCTTGACTGAATTAAGCGATATTTCAAATTTGATTTCCACAAAGATATGAATGAAATGGCTGCTAAAATTGTTATAATTTGATTAAAAGATTAATTTACTTATTAAAAAATCTTCCGATTTGAAAAAAACAACCCTTTATCCTTTAGCCTAGTATTTTAATTGACGTGTTAGTTCACATTACTATTAGTTCACATTATGCATGATATCAAAAGAAATGCTTATTCGGATTAATTTGAATTACGTTTAATTTTTTTAATTAATATTTCCATAGTTAATGTTCACGTACGTAGGTGTAATCACATTTTGAATCTTCAGAGTTCCTATAGATCTTGAATAAAGATATGCTCCGATTATCCATCTATTATCTATAGATAATCAGAAAAAATTACCACTTTTAAAAATTAACTCACAGGTGCACTGTAATACACCATGATATTGGATGTAAAAAATTCCTTTTAAGATCCTAGTTCTACCATAGTTGCTGTTTCAATTTTTGAACGAAGAATTGCTATGTGTCCTTTGTTTGAAATTTATAATTTTCGCCTTAGTTGTCTTTGGCACTGCGTATACTCCGAGAAAGGCAATCAACGAGTGACTCATGAGGATTGCTGAGAATATCATGAAAACATTCGAAACTTATTCGGTTGACACTTCAGAGGTGTTCTTTAGCTTCTTGCACGCATAGGACTACTTGTGGTATTAATTTTATAGATGCTGTAGTTGCATCTGCAGTGTATGAATGAGTAATGAAATTATGAATAGCTTTGGAAAAGAAAATGAAGATGCGGTTGAAAATTATATGCAAACAGGGTAACTCCATAATCAAATGGCTACCAAGTCCATGTATTGTCAGGCTGTCTTTACTTTCATTATAAATTTTCAATTAATAATTGTTGAAAAAACTATGGCCCACTATGGCGAAATCCTGAAATTTTGATGTGTTTTTTATATCCTTCATCACCAAAAAATTTTTAGGAAGAGCGAAAATGAGAGTCACTTCTCGTTAGTTCAATTTTTTCATGAGAAGAAAATGAGTTTTTGGCTGCTATGCAGGTGCTAGCTCTGACAACGCAGTCTAGCGGAAAGGTTCATTTTAATTTCAAATACATATTTTGACCAAAACGTGAAACTTTTCTTGGAAAAATGTTTCAAAATTTAGCGTAATCTTTGTTTGGGTGATGCATATTCAAAGTATATTATGCCGAATACTCCATAGCTTTATATCTAAATCCTTTAAAAAGAGAGCTCATTTATACTTAATAATTTATCAATAACTTTAATTAATATAGTTTCTTTATATGTGGCTTTTAAGGAAAAATAACACATCATATCACGGGTTTTTATTTAGAGATAACGAATGGTTAGAAATCTCAAATAGATGGTTATTTTAACGCAGCATTTATTATCTCAGCGTCATCATCCATACATTTGAATCTTGAGAGGTCAAGATGGAAAGAAAACAAAATTGTGCATGTCATTTCGCCAAAGAAGTTATTTAAAGTTTCAAAAGCTCGGCACCATGAGGGAAACTTCGAGTTTTACCTGGATGCTCATCTTCCTAACGACCTCTTGAATTCACGTATCGTTTTCTTATTCAAATCAACTGGAATGCGAGCGTTCATAAAGCGAGAGAGCTTTGTGGCAAATACCTCGCGAGGATGGGGGGATTTCTACCTCTGAGCTCTTTCAAGGAGAAGCGCATGAAATTCTATTTTCTTTAGTGGAAGCGCCTTTCAAGTAGTTCGTAATTTTTCAATGGGCGTCTTCACAGGCAGTTCGATTTACTTATTCGAATCTACATCTGAATCAGTATACGAACTCCCTTTGAAATGCGTAGCAGGAGTTGCATGCATTAAAGACGTACATACATTTCATCAGGGATGTTCGCCCTAATTCTCCTATGGTCGAGTAGGAATTGATTAGGTTGAAATCGGTTGGAAGTTAAGATAACTATAAACAATTTGAATGTATATCAATTTCATTTTTTACTAGATTATCCTTTTAAAGGAACTGGTTAGCTGACATTTTTATCATAATAATGATGCTAAAACTGTAAAGAATTGGCCTTTATTGAGGATACACTTTTAATAACAGAATTATCCATCGAGGAATTAAGCTAGAACTTTGAGCAGTTTTTCCAAGAGGGCTTCATTTTGGTCAAGCAACGTAGCCTCTCCATTCGATCGAGTTAGCAGTGCTATAATATGCAGTAATGGCCGTAAACTCAATTTCCTCTCATGAAAAAATATACAAAGCGTCGGTCGTAAAGGTTTTGAAGTAAGTATTGTTCACGCTGGTTAGGAGCCCTTGAATCGGCCAATCTCGTTTTCGCACAGATATTCGAATAAGTAATTCCTATTATCGCATAATGAATTTATACAGATTTTTGCGCCAACGGGCCCGTAGGTGTGAAAGGATATCCGCATAAACTATTAAAAGTATACGAACAAACCGATGAACAAGTTACTCGGAACGGAATTAAAATGAGGTTTTAGTCGAAATGAGACTGCACGAATGGTAATCATACCTCCTTATCTACTGATGCAACTCCCTGAGATGGAAACCCGCTTACAAAACCAATGGTGGTTTTCATGGTTGAAAACGTCAATGGGCCGTACGTTAAATAAACTCGCATTAAATCATTCCGATGTTTGCGACTTTTCAGAGGCATTTTAATAGTTTTTTGTGAGTTTCCTGTTTTATCTTCTAGTTATAACACTTTATTCATTTTGAATGTATATTTATTCCTTCATATCTTATAGCTGCAGTATAATTTTACGGCAAATTTCATTTGGAGAAATCATTTTTAAGGGGCCCTTTACGAAATTCCAGAAATAAAAGAAAACGATATCTTCAACGATAACTTCCAGCACCCTGTTTGGGTATTACTCTCTATCTTTCTACCTAAATTTTTAATTCAAACACCAATGACCTGTCTACAATTTTGGTCCACATGAAAGACTTCATAGACATAAAAGATAAAGTATATAATAAAATGAGGGTCGAATATTGTGTTACGGACGATTTTTGCGGCATTAGACGGAGAGAATCGGGCCAAATGCTTCATTGGGTTTGACCTTGAGATGCGGAAGTGAATAGGAAAGAGGAAGTGCAAATTATAGAGGAGTGGTTACGGCATGAAGAAGAGGAAAACAGGCACATAAGAGTACAAAAGGGTCACAAAGTGGGCGGATATGTTTGCGCTTTAGTAAAAAAGCGCCAAATCCTATTAGGGCTGGCCTTTTCACTTTATTTTTCCCAACGCTTTTCTCCTTCGGCTCTTTAAAGGCTTTTGTAGGCGGGCATCATGGTCACCGTAATAACAAGGCTTGAAAAAATGAATCCCGGGACGAACTAATTCGGTGATAACGGAGGGAATTCAAAGATGCTCCGTCTCTTTTTGCTCGGGAGGAAAATAATCCTGTTCGTTAACGTCATCGCTCGCGAGGCGTAATCTGTCGGATTTGGTCGTGTCTTTGATTGTACCAATGGTACACAAAGGGATGTCCTTGATGAGGTTTTAGCTACTAAAATGTTTTTATTCTGGTAAAATTAAATTGAAAAGGAAAAATTCACTTGGGATCATGGAGATGATACTTTGGCAAAGGTAAGCTACTTTAGGCCTTTCCATAATTCATAGAAATCAACTGGGACGATAGATATTCCAAAATTTTATATTATTTAATAATTGTATCAACCACTTATACCACTATATAATTTTTAAGGCTTTCAATGAATTTGTTAAGGATAGAGGGACTTCAATAACGTATCGGTACCCATTTTTATTGATCTCGTTGGTCTCGAGTGAACCTGAAAGCATCTTTCATGTTTATTTTCTTAAACATTCAAGTTTCAGGTTTTATGGTTTTTTTTTCATTTAGAATTTGTATTGAATAACATTTTCTAAATATTTTCCAAAAAGGTGAATGTGAGTTTCTACTATATGAGTGGATTATTTTTCATCATATCTTTTGGTACAGTATAAAGAAAAGTTTATGACTGGAACAACGAGAAGTAAGAGTGATTCGTCCTTAGTACTAATGTGGGTGCTTATTCAATGGTATAAAAAGTTTTATTAATTGTGCCATTGCTCTTACATGGAATATTTCCTCTCATAGAGTTATGGATCGAATATCAGGGAAACAACCCCTCTCCTCATCTTGCTAAGTAAGCTGAATCTTTTTTCCAGAGCTTTTGGTAGCAAAATGGGGGAAATTTTGTTGTGGGAAATGAATATTCGATCAATCTCCGGGATGATAATCAAACTGACAAAGCACTCATAAGAATAAGTGTTTCTGGATTTTACGTACTCGTAAGGAAGTGCTCATAAATTGAAAATTGAGGCTAATAGGTTTGTGATACATTGAAAACAAACCTCTTAAGTGTAATGTTATCCTGCGGCAGTCTTATCATAGAATATTCATCACCTAAGAGGCCATAAATTTAATTCTATTCAAGTAGAGCAGGCTTCGTCAAACTATTTTACCCTACGGTACACTGGGTTTGGGAATTAGTTTTGTGACGGACCAACAAAGTTAAATTTTAGGTTTCCTGTTTAACAAAAAGCTATGGGTCAATCGAAAGTTAAATTTTGGAATCATAAACGTAGTGAAATGCTTATTCTCCAAATTACGACTTTCGAGAGGTCACTGGGAACTCGCAAAAGAGTTACGTGATGCTTCCTTCCCTCAACAATTCAAGCGAACGAAAACAAACAGATATTCGAGAATTTTCTCCCCAATCTACGATTTACAATTTATTCTATAAAACTATTACAATAGCTCAACTACAGAATAATTAATTATGATAGAAAACTCTTGAAATTTCTAAGCATCAGTTGTTCTGAGGTGATATTTTTCACATTTACGCAAAATGATGGCGCAGAAAAATTAAAGGCGAAGTTTACCCTTAAATTTCTTCACCGACTCTATCATCAAATTTTTCGCGGCACACTTTCCATCTCTCGCAGCGCACGGTTTGGAAAGCCTTGGGCTCAGAGGAAGTCGTATTAAAGCATCATATAATAAAATAAAGAAAGGATTTGTGTATTTCCTTGGCTCTCCTTTGTCTTAAAATAAAACACGTTGGCGTTCATCTTTTAGTTAATTCAGAATTATTCTATATTTGTTATTGTTTTTTGTTTATTTTTGGTTAAATATCATGTTGCTTATTTTTCATGGTTGTATTTCAGTCATAGTTACATGTATATATATTTTTCCGACATCTTAGCAAACTTTGAATTCATTTTGTAATATATTTAATAATTATTTAATATGTTTTATTTTTTCATATTTTCGCGAAACACGTTGATTAAATGAATTATAAAGAATCGTTTTTTGTTTATTATCCTTTATTATTTTCGAAATTATTTTTTAACCCAAACAGAGGTCTGTGGAAGTGGGGTTGTATTTGAATTAAGTTTGCATTAGTTTCGTGTAAGTGAGGCTCCCAGTTAGCAAAGTACGTTAGCGCATTCACCTTTGGTAAAGTTGTTTGATTCCCGGTAACATATGGCAACCCATATGTTCCAAATGACCTCAGCTGTTAAAGCATTATTAACAATATGACTACTAGATTCGTGCGGCTACGGTATAGGGCACGGTGCATATTTTTCCGAGTGGTCAGGATTAATTTAAATGCAGACCTACAGTAAAATATTCTATCCGTAGTAAGAGGTAATGTGCACACATAAATTTCAACTCGTGAGTCTCATCCTTTTTATGACATTCTAAGCGCAGGTGAATAACCTCAGCACGCAATATATTATTCTTTAATTACATCTAGAATCTATATTGAAAATATACCTTAATATAATTTCTCTCAGAGGTTGCCAGTGACTGTTTATTTTTGAGACTTTGTTTAATTATTTAGAGGATCCGCAGATTTTTTACACCACTCTTAATGCATACGTTTAACCTCTTCATGTGTACTTTCTGCTTGTGGAGTTGAAGTTACCTATTAGTTCTTTCCTCCTCCTATGAAAACTTTGCATTTGTTTCCAAATATTATTTGACGATGAGTTTGAGGGAGTAGAAAATCTGAAAGCTAAGGTTGTCGAAATAAAAGCATCATTATTATTATTATTTATTTATCATAAATTATTTTTTGATTATTATCAATACCTTATTAATATCGATATGACGGTCTTAATTTTATGAAATATAGGAATTTCACGTTCCTTGCAAACTTACTCGAAGACTTATCAAATGATTTTTTTTAAAGCTTTCATCAGCAAATTTTAATTTTTAAACATTATTTTCGGAGTGACTCTCATACTCAAAGATTTTAACGATACTTTGCTGTAGCAAGAAGTCGGACTGCCTCTGGCATAGAGTACAGTGAGCGAAGAATCTAATTAAACTTCAGATTGAAACTAGACTGGGAGAAGCTATAACACCCTTACCATTCATTGCATTGGCGGACGGGAAGTTATTGAACGCAAAGCTGTAAAAAGTGAAGAGAAGAAAATGGTGTCTGAATTCCGAGAAGGAAATATGCATGATAGGAGAACTCAATGCAAAATGGGTTCGAAAAATCCATACTCCTTCCTGAATTTTATGGTGCAGTGAAAGATTTACGAGCATAAAAAGTCACTGGGGATAGTGGATATACATTGAGAGCTGATGCAAAAAATTTGGGGAATGAGACTTTTACACAGCTCCGCAAAGTTATCCGAGATACGTATCATCGCTAGAGGAAGAGTTGCGACAAAATTTTGGGAAAAGCAATCTTCTTCATTGCAAAAATGGTAGACAAATGAGAAAAGTTCCGCACGATTATCGCGACGATCAGTGCATCGAAGATTATAAGGTCAATTCATCGAGGAATACAGTTGGAAGGGGAGGAGTAATCAAGTGGTAAAAACGGAAATGATGGCTATGAAAGTCGCAGAGCGAGCAATAAAATTCTCCATAACTGAGCGGAGTAGCATTCGGAAAGCTATGCGGGAGAAATTGTTGTGAAAAATTGTTTTTCATGATATAAAGTATGTTTATATGGCGAGGAAAATGTGGATTTCATTTTTTAAATGGATAACACTGTGGAAGGATGGCCGTTTAAGTTTTGAATGCTGTCAGAGAATCTTAGATATTTATTATAGATTTAGAAATTGGAATTTATCGAAAGTTCCTTTTGTATTTAATTTAGCATATTTTAGGTAACTTATTAGAGATAAATACCATGGATAGGTAATTATACAGGAGGGAAGATTTTTCAAAACACATACTCATAATCTCTGAATTAGTTTTGTAGAACTACATCTACATGTTATCCCGGCCGTCGCTTGTCATCACTTTGTAGGAGGTGCATTTTTTTCTTAGGCTGTTTCTGTCGCGCGACGTTCATAAAGGATGCATTTTTGACGCGGATTGTCTTTTTATGTATTACTTTGATTTTTCTCTCAGTGTGTGATCTTCTATGTGTTATGATGTACATACATGAATGAAAATACAAAAAATGTGTGATGAATCCTAAGGACCCATAATCTCTAAATTCACTCAGAAAATTTATCCAGCTGGTCTTCTTCCAACCATTCCCTTCCTACGTCAAGAAGCAAGGTGCTTCTTCATGCTTACTGAATTAGCTTATAAAGTTAATTAGTGGAACGTTACCACCTGGAATGTCGAACTCGATGACATAGAGCACTTAGATTTCGAAAGGACATCTCGGAAATCAGGATAAACAAGATCGGACATTAAAAAAATAACATAATATATAATTTATCTTTGATTTTCGTCATCATAATCCCCGATGAGAATATCTATACCATCATGGGTAATATATAAATACGGAAAAATTTGTTGAGAATACTCTGGAATAGATCACTCAGACTTTTAACATGATCCATGACGTACTTAGTGCGGTAGAGATTTCTGATCCGTGAAGGTCAAGGGTGTCTGAAGAGGGACTGCTGGATACAAGGACGGCAGCAAATGCAACGCTTTAGTCTTTAGTCGATCGCTGTTCATTTTTTCACTTATCCGAGCGAAACTTTAGCGATTGTTACCCATTTCAACAGGCTATCGAGCACGGTACACATCCATTATGGAGTTGAGAAAAAAGATCGTAGGCGGAAAAAATGGAGTTAAAATAATTACTGACGGATCGGAAGATGGCGAAAAAGACGATTGTAACTTTCGAACCGTCCTCATTTTCTCTTAATCGTGGAGAAATCCAGGACCCATATGTATGTGCATCGCTCCATTTCTCCCAGCCTCGAATTTTTTTTTCTAATTCTTCTATACGGTTTGAAAGTCCACTTTTTCACATCTCCCGTATTGCGGAGGAATGTGGGAGGCCCTACTTATAACCGGGACTTTTGCCAAATATGATTGAAGTGGCTCTTTCGATGGATCGATTCATATTAAGGCCGGACTCATAGACAAAGGAGAAATACCGCCAGAAGCCGTCAAAGAATATTATTATTTAATTGAACTATCGGCGCTACGATTCAAAATTTTAGTCGGGATGGTACATACGTAGCTAAACTTAGTATAGTTGAATTTAAAAACATGACTGCGACTAAATCTTAGGAAGTATTCTATTTTGAAGAACAGCTTACCTTAAAGCGATACCTTAACAATTCTCAGGATTTTTGCCTGTTCGGAGGTAGGCGAGCGCATGCCCAGCATAAATCGTCGTTAATATTGGTTTTGTTTTGATCGATGTAAAAATAACTTTTTTGTTTTGGCAAGACCGAAACTGACTAGTATTCCCTTCTATCTAATGCATTCATCTTCAAAATAATCCAGTAGAAAATTTGTTAAAAAGAGAGTAAATAAGATTGGGAGTAACCTAAGCATTAAATAACTAGATTTTGTTCGTGCATGGTTTCGATGATAATACCTCAATTTTCATTACTATTCCTTATTTTGGTTATATTTTCCACTAGTTCTCTATTTTTTAGCTCCTTAATGTCTGAGAAATAATTTAAGTTAATGAAGTTTTAGATGATTCCATTTCCAATTGCGGTTACTTCCCAAGTATGAGCAGTCTTTTTTTTATACACATTATTTTCGGGAGAAGCTATTCATCTACTATGAGTGATTTCTGAACCATAGGCTTCATATTTTCTTGCTTAAGTAATAAGGATATGAAGTATGTAAGTATTTTTTGACGGCTAGGTTTTGCAATAAAGATTTATTCTTTTAATTTTTTTACATAATATTCATTCTTTGTTTATATGAATATCCGTAAAGTGTGCGATATGTTTAATATTTTATCTTTCTACAAGATATTTCACTTTCAGCCTTGAGAATTAATGTCACAGTAAAATACAGGAGAAATGTCTCTTGAGAGTCTTTTATCTTGCGAGATTTCCTCGTTTTATTGCTAGGTTACATCGTTCTTGGTAATTGTCTTCTCTTTAACATGTCAAATTTTATCCCTCTTCTTTTATAATCCACCCATATCTGCTCCTTGATTGTTATCCATCCCAAATTGCCTCCACACTTAAGCCATTAGTCGTTTATTCCTCATGCCTAATTAAGTTGTAATGGTTGCGAAACTTGAAGGAAACAAGTTAATTTTTAATGGGGCTTCGGCGGGCGCTATAGGAGATTACGTTGCGACATTTTCCAGGCAATTTGACTGCGACAGTTTAATCGCGGAATGCACACGAACTGTCTATACCGCAAAATTTGTATGCATCATTCTTGCTTTAAAGACCAGAATACAGATAATTTCCATCCATCCGCTTTCGAACGCGTTGGTCGTTAATGTAAGGCTAATTGCCCGCTATTATCCTTTATTCCTTCAACTCACTTTTTCTCCATCACATTCTGTAAATTGTTTTGGCACATTTTTCCGTACATTTTCTCCATGTTATGAATTATTGATATCTATCTCTATTGAGGCAATTATACTTCAGTTACCGAAAACGATTCCGTCCGGAAATTCTGTTTGGCCGTATTCCTTGGCCCAAGTATTTCCCAGAGGATAACTAACCGTGTTATACACGCGAAAACTCCTGCTGCATTAAGGCAGAATGAGAATCATCCAATAAGATTCGGTCATTTATTTTGTCCTCATTGCGCGCGCATTCACTAAAACATTATTCGTTTCCGAAGTAACAATAGCAGAAAATAACTCCGTTCTTCTCTCGACCGAACAAATTGGTTCAATTGTTTGCCATATTGCTACAAAATGAAAAAAGTCCGGAGCATTATAAAATGATGCCGCATCATTCGTTAATCAGCGAAGGGATCATAATACATTAAAACGTACAAGAAGCTATGAATACAATAACCTAGATACCGAAGAATACATGTTGCTAAATGCGCAAAATTGAACTTCGAGTTGCTCCAAACAGCAAAAGATAAAGGAGAGGAATACGGTTACGGCTTCAAAATATTGGTTAAAAAAATTGTACTGAGAAGCTAGGGAAAATTTAAGCCCTTTTGGAGAAGTATAAGGCGCAATTGAAAAGTAAATAAACCTTCCTCGTGCAGGAAAATAGAATAACGAAATATTTTTAAAAACTTAAATTGGTACAATTGGTAATTTTCAAAATTTAGGCCAACTTAGATATAAAGCTAAAACTCATAACATGGTATTAGGGAGAAACTTGCCATTTCCTCGATGTTACTATTTCATTTGGTGGAAATGCTAAAGAGCTGAAGAACACCTCCACAAGCTTGATTCACAATTAGCGAACATTTTTTGAATGGCGGTATTCTTGACGTGATGTTGTTAAATGTTTCTTGGAATACTTAGGAATAATAAAAAGCTCCTGACCTCATGGCCTAATTACACCCCGTAACGTTTCCAATAAACATTTTAAAGACCTTTTATCGGGAAGGATCGAATTCATCGTCTTTATGGATACTTTAGAATGTGCTTCGAACAAGGGAAGTAATTGCTTATTTCAGCCATCGATAGGAAAGCTCTGGAACTGAAATTCCACCAAATACTCTTTACTAAATTGGTTTGAGAACGTATCCAATATCCAGCTCACAAACTTGTATACAGGTCATAGATGCGTAAATATATGCATTAATTAATTGAACGTATATTTCAAATGATTTCTCTTGATTTTTTCGCCTACAAGTAATTGGTTTCCTACCATCAAAGTCGGTGATGTTTGGATCTCGATCGATTTTGAAGCAGTCGTACTCAACGAAGAATTAATGGAGCACTAAAATATCTGATTTTATGGGGGAATGCGGAGTGAAACAGCTTTTCATGGAGTGTTCCCTTCACCTTCCTTGAATAGCTATATTTGCTTCTTCTACCAAGTTGATAACCCAAGGTATACTTTAGGTTCGGAGATGATCTAAAACAATTTAATGTAATAAAATATTTTATCTCTCCAATCACTGACGATATCATATGGTTAAACTAGCACGACTGCTTTAATAATCTGATATCATCACCCCCATAAACCGGTTCTTCGTCTCACAAGTTAACGCTCGATAGTTCTAATTTCATCACAAGTTTATCTCGAGAGTTTTAAATTTGAAATCAGCGTGTATCAGTATCTCGATAAGCAGTCAAAGTAGTTCCTTAGTAATGATTTTTTTCTTTCAAAAACGAGAATAAGGTCCAATTTTGAAACACAGACGTTGTGTCCAATATGGAGAGAAAAGAAAAAAACACGACATTCTTTCAGTAAGTACATAATGTAATTTCTTTGTCATCTATCGCTATCAAGATAGTTTTGTGTGGTTCTACGGAATTCAATGTCAATAAAAAACTTTTCTTATCTTCGTCAAACTTTTTGTGCCTTAACATTTTTCCTGAGGAAATTGCAGCTCTGCAAGTTACACGAAAAAGGTACACGGCTCTTTCATAGGTATCGAGAGACAAGATTAGAAACTTTCTGGGATCCTCTCAATTTGCGGTCGCTAACATCGTAAAATCTGCTCGTAAAGCTGATATCAACTCTCCTGTAGTTTCGGAAGTAACTGAGAATTGAATTACCTTACCGAGAACAGTCTTTATTCCTGTTTGCCTACGTGAAGTCAAGCTGCTAGTGGTTAAAGATTTTATTGAGCAGGTAAAATTTTAGGATGTATGTACAAACATGTGCTCGGCGCCTATTTTCGGATAAAATAATTTTCTACTCAATAAAATCAAAATCAAAATGTTTGGGCGTTATTTCGTGGAAAGCCACCGAAATAGAGAAAAAAAGAATCCTTGTTTTCCACATTAATTTTTATATTTCTCTGTTTAATATACTGCTACTTGTTTATGAAATTCCTAATTTATTATCATATTTTGTCGACGTTTACTTTAATACTTATATATAACCTAAATTCCACGGGATAATTAATTTCATAATAACGAAATAATTTATTTGCTATGAAAATTTATATATTTTTCATCATTTGGTAATAATATTTTAATTGATTTCCTTTCTCTGAACTTAAGTAAAATATTTATAATACTTAGATATTGTAAGTCAGCAGATATTGATCATGTCTCTTAAGATGTTCTGCGTCATGTGTAACTGCTTGGTCGAATTTCGGAGGAAATTAGTGCTCTGAAAATTTTTAAGAGCTCTTGAGCAGAAAAGTGGATTCTCGTTCATCATTGGTAAAAGCGGTCCTAGGTTTGATTCCTCTTGAAAAGGATATGAAATTACCTCAGCTATCGAAGTACTTAAAAAATATACTATCACGCAATTCGAAATAATAGTTATATTTTTAATATAAATAATTTTGTGATTAGATATTCTTTCTCCTGAAAGTCCTGTAATTTGTAGTGAAAGTCTTCAGATATCAGTCATAAATTATTGAGTGATTATGTAGGCACGTCGTTGATATTCTAGAAAGACTATGATGATAATCGTATGTTAGATCTACGGTAAGACCTTTCATAGAAACGACGCATAAAAACCAGGCTGTGAGAAAAATTCTTTGAAGAAGTAGCCTCATAGTTATGGAATTCGTCGCAACTCAATGCAAAATGGGTCCATTAGTTCGGAAAACAATTACTGTCTCCGTCATGCCTTTCGAAAATCCTTTGCGACATAGTTTCCGATCGGTTTGCTGTCTGCATTTCAGTGGCTCCCGCCGCAAAGCAGTATATCTTGGAATCGGACTATTTGACCGAATAGTTGAATGGAGACAATCAAAGGAAGGGAGGCTTGTTTATTCCTGGAGGAAATTGCTCCGTCTCCGACGGATGGCACTAAATGTCGAGATGCATCCGAAGAGAAAATAACAGGCGAAATAGTCCCTCTCTTTTGGCTAAAGACAGTAAACATGACATCGAATTTGACCGGAAAAAATAAACCAGCCGATACAAGGAATGAGATAGAATTCTTTGTAATGGAAAGATTGGAATAGCACTTCTGCGACGTTGCTTTGTAGGATCGGAAATATTAAAAAAAGAAAGGATACGTGAACAGGTTTACGACTAGTTCGGTTTCCGTTGAAACCACTCTGGAATCAGCTCATAGCCTTTTACTAGGTTCTCCGTCTATTTTCAGATCCTTCTGAAAACTTGCTCAGGTTATGAGAAAACGAGATTGCTTCAGCCGTTAAGGCCAAAAATAAGGTTTACCTTAGAATATAGCAGCAATCAAAGGGGATTTGAGAATACCGGATATTCATAAAAAATCCCTAAAGAAAAAATCTGAAAATGTAGAACTGTTATCATGCTTTACAGCGACACGCTGATAGTTAAAGTTGGATGTTGGGAAGTATTCGAGAAATCCACAAATAACGTGGAGCTTAAACTATATAAACTAATGAATACAAAATCATTGTTGCAATTCAATATGACATACTAGAGAGCAGGTTTGCTGCAAACAGTGTTACGTAACAATAATTGATGAATTGATTTGAAATTGATATTTGAAATTATTTAAATATTCGAAATTGAATTCAAGGATCAAGATAGCAGCAATAATGAAATATAGCAAATCTGCAAGTTAATAAGATTCCTCATAAATGTTTCTCACTTTTCTTTGTCTAAAAAATAGTTTTTGACGCGAAAAGAAAATATTTTTTTAAAAGTCGATTTTCATTCGTACAAATTGTAATCTATCTCATATTAAAAATCGAATGTCTGATTTTTGGTAGATTTCTTATCGCTGTTGATTATTTCCTCTCAAGTTAACCAGATTTTTCATAGCTCTAACATCCCCGCTGTGGCTTTCACAGTTACCTCTTAGATATTGCCCACTATGAAAAGCATAGTTTTCATAAAAAGTTTTTCATAAAAGTTAGTAAAAGATTTCCATAACAGTTTTCATCTAGCGTATGAAGAGAAAGAACATTAGAGGACAACATTGCCAAGGAACTGCAGCTGGAATAAAACAGTCGTCAAATTTCGTAAAATCATCGGAGTTTCCTTAGTTGCGAATATTGATGCACCAAAGAAGTAATTTAGTGCCGTTTATTTTATTCCACTTAATATAATCTATGTGAATCCAATATTATGCGGTGGATCGTATATAAGGGTATTCACTAATGCGCGTCAATCAGGGAAAATCTCGCATTATAAAGAGCACAAACTCCCTCCCCGAAGAACTTCTAATGAAAGAAAATTTTATATTGAACTTTGATTTTTGGATAGAAAATTTCACTAATTTCTCCCTCATTCTGCGAATCCTTAATTCCGAAATTTCGAAACTTAATGCTAATATATGATTATCTCTTGTCTGACAGCTTTTGATAACTTTACGAGTTAAAAATATTTCGGTTTCCTCGTTAATTAGCGTCCTAGAGCGTAGACGCCGGCTGAAAAACTTAAAAAGGTCAAGAGATCGGAAAAAGTAGAGATAAAACCGGAATGAATAGAATAAAAAAGACATAAAGGGATCGCAAATGGAGAGGACGGGAAACTTCAAGGGGCCGTTTCCTTTTTTAATCAGCTTTTAAGCTCTTTGAATCTTTCATCGGGACGATTTCACACGGTTTTTTGCTTCCATAGTTTTAGTCATTTTCCCGCATTTTGTCTCGGAGTGAGATGTCTGGACGCTATGAGTGTGTACATACATTAAACGGTGGCGGAAGAGCTTAAGCATCGTTTCCCCCGGAACTTTTCGCGTATCACTTTTAAGATAAAACGATCACTCTCAAGTCTGCCCTTTTGTATAATGTATGGGCAAAACTCTTTGAACATTTAAGGCGCTGCCTTCCTTCGTCAGACCAAAATTTTTGTGGCGTGCCTTCAAAATTGCGTTCTCTTCAAAGTGTTTTACCCCCCCGAATCCCGGAAGCATCAGGTTATTAGCCATGGGTGAAATATTTTCTACGATGAAACATTTCATTTTTCAATTGCGGTATACTTTTTAGTTAAACAGAAGAGGATTTAAATCGAAATAAAAGAAATGGCATAATTTGCACAAATTTAAATATGCGCACAACACGTTTTAAAGTTTCTTCGCTACTATACGGTGATAAGCAAAATAACATAAAACTTGTTTGTAGCTGCTACTCATTATATTAACTGGAATAATAATTATTTATTATGTAAGATTCATTGAATTTTGTGTGACATATACCATAGTATTGTGAACAGTTAGCAGCTATCGTACTTGCAATCAATCGCTGAAACCGGTGGTGTGCACATCAGATGTGTGGAAGAATTTATTATTCTTTCATTTTACGGGATGGATCTTTGCAAGATTTCACCCAACTACGAGATTTCAGTATCAATATTTTCTCCAACTTAATGGAGAACTTTATGATTCGTCATGAAACATATTGACGGAACATTATTTGCATAGCTTAACGTTCTGATTTAGATTAAGGTGTAGATATAGGAAATCGAAAGGTAAAGAATAAAAATTATTGATTATAATTTAGGCGAGAAGCGTGTGAAAAGTGGAATTTCTCGCAAAATAAAGAGTATAGATGCTAGATTTTTTATCATAAACTAAAAGAGACATAAACTAACGAGAAATCTTGATAACTATGCGTAATATGAAGTGCCTAAGTTTAGCATTAACAAATTACGTGGCAGAATGGTTTGGAAACTTTGATTTAAAGTAAAGAATTTATGTAAAATTCAAAGTTATACAAAATTTTATGATGATAGGTAAAAGAAGATGTTATCTTTCGAGCGAACTCTTGGCTCCTGTTATCTATGTTTCCATAATATGCCTTGTGCGACTAAGAAAAAGATTAAAGGAAGATTAAGGGAAGCGAAAAAAAAACGCGATTACACAAATTGGTATAAGTATTCTTTTATCGACATTATAAAACAATTAATTGCACAATATCATCATAATAAACGATTTAAAAACTATACCCCTACGAATGAATTGAGTATCAAAGCTTCATATATTCTTTACTTAGGTGATACTTCAGGATATAGGTAAAGGAAAGTTGACTTCATGACATAATAATGACGCCATTACACACTGTGTGATATCTTTGGTAACCGATTCTCCCAATAGTTTTCTTCCTCTCTCTAAATCGATTACGATTCATTCATGTCATCTCATAAATAAGCCAGCCAAATTTTTAAGGCGGCAAGTATAGAAGATGAGCCAAGGTTCACGAAGGAACTTGCCTCATGTATCATCCAGGGGGTTTTTCAGGATGTCTGCTACAGCGGCGAAACTTCCCGTCTTTACTATCAACTTTGGAAGCTTTGCCAGAGTCGGAGTGCACCCATAAAATTTTATGACGAGAGTTGAGCGAAGAAACGCAATTTGGGGAGGTTGAACAATTCATGAACCAATTTAAAATTTTTTCCCCTTGGCGGGAAATCAAATATAGATCAATAAGTTCATCACTGATTCACGTATGCGAATTATAGAGCGATGGGATTCACGGTATTGCAGAGGAAGGAATGATTCATGAAGAGAGTGATGTGTATCGTCATTATAGCCGAAGGAGGTGCTTTGTTCATGGCTGCGAGTTATGAAAATTTCTCTTACACGAGTGCCTGAAGAGTGGAGAAACTGCTGTTGAAGATTCTCAAAAAGGAGCGAGTCTCAACGTAATTCTTTCAGCGATAAATGCAAATTCCATTTTCGAAAAAGGTAGCATAATCAGGATTGATCATAAATTATGACTGAAAATTCGGGGAATATTAAAAATTAACTTGGCAAATGTTTTGTCAACTCTAAATTTTATCCAAAAATAGTGGTTAGGATATATTAATTTTGGTAATTACGTTTCGTATGTAAGTTAATATTAAGGATTCCGTATTTTCTCTTCCTTGTTGATTTCCATACAAAAATGAGAATCCTTTTTCTTTCTAGTATACGTCATATCACGAACCAACCTTGTGGTTGATGTCATAAATACATTTTAAGATTGAAGGTGCTTAGAAATCTCGAAAATTGAAAGAATAATAGAAAAAGACCTTTGGTAATAAGATACGGTTTTCTCTTCTGCTGTTGTGATGTTCTCATCCAATCAATATTATTTATTCCCTTAAATTTTGAAATGAAAGTGGAGGATTTTTGCAGCTCGACTAATGGAATTTTCATACTAATTACTGACTTACTTGAGACGTATCACCTCTTTCCATATATATTAAAGATGTTTGATCGTGCTTAAAATCGGTACAAAAGTGCCTCTAGCTCCGAATTTAATTCGTCTCCAAACTCATAATCATTCTTTCAACAGTAATCTTCAGGATCTAAAAAGAAAGTTTTGGCTATGATGGCTAGTGATAGGCTTAGACCGCGCATTTCAATTGGAAAAATATACATTTTCACATTTTAATTTTGCATCAAACTTGTTAAAATATTTATAGAAAGATATTCGCAGAAAAATAAATATCTTAGCGCAGAAAACCTTCCTCAGAAAATTTTCACAGCAGTTTCGTATTATAATATTCAATTTAAATTTGACTGAAAATTTCCAAGGATAAGATTTATTTTTTGCATAATTTTATATCAATATCAATTTTATTACCATAGAAAAGTAACTTAAATGAAGAGGCTAATCATCGACGATGGATATCGAGTCCAAATTATGTAAAATTTGATAAATACTCGAAAGTTTCGGTCAAATTCATTACCTCCTTTTGATGGGAAAGGCCATTGTCGAATTCAAGCTTATCTTTACCTCTTTTCCGTTCTCGTATGAATACATTGGAAAGGAAATGACGTGCAATGAATAAACTTTCGTCGATAAGCTGATCCTATTCGTCTGAATGTATGCTGTATATAATTCTACTGTAAATTTCACAGCACACAAAGCGCCTACTACTGACTCTCGTCGTCAATCCATAGCTATCAATCATATTTGATACTATTGATAGGATAAATTCATTCAATGGAATTTAATTGGATTTTGCTTTGTATGAGGATGTTTTGGGGAGTTGAAATCGGTAAAATTTCAAGTTATTGTTTGAGGCAATGCAATAGCAACCCTTTGGCACAAAAATCTAAGCAAAATGATAGATATTAGATCTTCTTCCATGTAAACAATACCATTGTTTCTTGCTTTTATATTTTCATTAGAGATAAATAAGCTGTTCTTATACTTGATTATAATTGTAGTTATTCACTGAAGAATTTCGATAAAGAGTTACAGTATATATTTTTCTTTTGTGAAAGAATAATTGATTTTGGGTTTTATTTTTACCGTGAAACATTTGTTAACGAAAAGCGGGACTTCCACTCGCTTCTGTAAATATCAAGTGACGTAGAATCCACAGTCGCCTCTGTAAATATCAAGTGACGTAGAATCCAACTGCTTTAAATCAACCGGCAAGGGAAAGGCATCATAAATTTTTCGAAAACAAATTAATTGGTGAGCCGTAATATCCACCCCAATTTAGAATTTACCTGCGGAATACTGGGCTTCATATCCATGAAAGAATATGTTCGTTTTGGTAATCGAATGTTTGCCGGACTCTCAGAAATGTAATGGCCGTTCGTAAGAAAAATGATCGAAAATAGTTAACAGTTGCTGTCCAGGGCGTTTCTTTTGGAAAATGGCTTAATGCTGTTGTCATATTATATTGTACTAGTTTCAGACATTTACTCAAAGAAAAGAGTTTCAGAAGGGGTTCAGGAAATAGCTAATAATTTTGATCAGTTGCGATATTCTAATATTTTGCAGGATATGGTATCTTTTGCTCGTGGATTTATCATGATTAGGAAATAACGTTTCAAAACAGTATTATCTTTATGGAAGTGAAGCCCTGAATAAGAAAGACTGAATATTAGATTCAGTCTTCTTATTTGATCAAAAGGATTATTTAGTGGTAGCCAAGGAGTTAGTGGCGACCCAATGTGGTGTTTACATGTTGTACATTTACGTGGTGTACGTAATCCTACAAGGTTGTTGAAGGTTAAAAGACCGGTCTACCCTTATAATAAAAATACGTCTAGTATAAATACAATGTTAATTGATTAATATTCAATTTAAAAACATAGTTATGTATAACCTTACATTTTGTACTAATTTGTATCCAGATAATTCCTATAATAGATTTCAAAAGTAATTGGTTTGAAAAATTTCACTGGAGGTGTCCGGAAGTATCACGGAAGTCGCCAAGGTAAAAAGTTTTGCCTCTATCGATTATTAAGGAATCTACTATTAATCTTTGAAAATCCTCTCATTTTCAAGACTTGCACGAGTTAAAACGAATTGAGTTACAAATTTCCTTTGAGGATTAGTCTATAATCAAAGGTCCGCTGAAAGGAGTGATTCGAATACAAATTAATATCGAAACAGATGTCGCGGACATGAATATTTCAAAATATTTTTCAAAGAAATTTATTCATGAAAGATCAAATTATTTAAGGCGAATTGCGTGTATCAACTTGTTAAGCAAAGGGGAAGGAACTCTCGGTATCACAAAGAAAGCAAGAACAAGCACACTACGTCAAACAAACTACCTCACAGCACTATAAATCGTTCCATAAATATTTGATCGTACGGTTTTCCTGGAAATTAAGGCACGCAATCTTAGTATTCACGTTGGACACGGTTACGCTTGAAGCATTGGAAAACTCCGGAATCGACCGACTTGCTGTCTGAGAGACGAATTCTAAGAAGCAAACCTCTATATTCGATTCGGTATGAGCTTATGTAACTCTTGGTATTTAATTTGCTCTTTCTTATCATTCGCGAAATGTCACTCCAATTACTCAAGTTGAAAGTGCAAATGATTTCTTTAATTCATTTTACAGTCCCAGGTTAGAATATTTGTATTTTTAGCATATTTTTCTATGAGAATACTTATCAAATTAGGTTTTCGCTGAAATTTTGCTGATTTTAGGAAAATAAGTCATTTCCTAAATTAAGAATTGCGTACATGATCTTTAAAAAGGAAATTCCGTGAGATATCACAATCTTATTTTAGTTTCCGGGCTGCAATTGCAATGATTATTATGAAATAATCGAATATTTCTTCAAATTTTTCGTATTTGAAAAAGTGTCACGTTCTTGACCAAAGTATAGTGTTGACGCCTGGAATGGAAAACAAAAGTAATATTATTTTTCAGAACGAAATAACTTTAAGTACAAAAAAATAGATTCGATTATTTTCCTTCATCCTCCCGGCAACGCCGAGTATCTTACAGTTCGTACACTAATTTAGCGACTTTCTTAACTTTTCGTGAATTATTTGCATTTACAATGTCCTCCTGTGTAATCTAAAATTTGTCCTATTTTTACCTCTAGATATTTGGAAATATTTCGGTGGATTTTATAGATTATGAATTCATCAGCTAATTTCTATAGGTCAATCGCTGATCGCTTTTACCACCCAATACATTTGAATAGAGTAAGTTCGATTGAGATATAAGTCCACCTTTATGCAGTTAATTAATCCAGGTTGTATATTCTATGGTAGTTAAATTTACGATTGTCTCCCTGAATGCCCCGGAATTTACTACTCTTGAATTGAACAACCCCTGGAATTAGGTTCGGCCATTGGCAACCCTATGATCCTTATCTATGACGTATGACCTACGTAACGAGCAGCACAGGAAGTTCACTCCAGATTTCGAGCATAAAATTCTATATTTCATCTTTACGCAGTTAAATGCAGAACGCCGTGCTTCATCACCCTTTTCGTTTAGCTCTGAAATTTCCTATTTGGTGCGTTTGGGCGATAAATCGAGATTTCGCGCGTTCAGTTTCCGCAGAAAGATTTAATCATTCGTCGGCTACATTTCGTTGGCAACATCGAGCTTCAATTACGGAAACGTGTATGTTGAAATTTGGCTGAGTTTCAGGGAAAGATGTAATATTGTTGAGTACAGAGAGCGGACATTAGGAAAGAGAAAGGAATATACTTATCAAGGAAAAAGTTGGCGAGGAAGCTCACAATCGTTAGCGGAAATTTCCTCCTGCATGATCTCATGGGAGTTATACGGCCTTGCTTCTCTAAGCGGTGAAAGTACATGTTCTCCTTTTTTGAAGAAGAATTTTATTAAAGGATCTCTTTGTACTTGAGCGATTTTGAAGTCCTTAGTACGAATCCATCGGGATGCTGTCTTATTCCATTTATTTTTCAGCAATTTAGTTTTAAAGTAAAGCAGGAAATGTTCTCTTTCAGTTTCCTCAGCGAAAGAATTTCTTATATAACATTTCGATGTTTAACTGTTTCAATGTAGGTAACATGCAACTTAAGAGAGGTATTATGGATTCTCATGTGGACTTTTTATGATACCGAATACTAATTTAATACAAATTTCTGTGTGCTCATTTCCTAGCAAAATTTATAAATAATACGAAACTCTATTTTGTGCTACTATACCTTGAAGAAAGGAACATTCTTCATCTGTTTCTTGCGTATGAATGAGGAAAATGTATCTTTCATCTCTATTTTATTTCTGTATTATTTATGACATTTATCTTGATCACTCATAATCAAATACCATGAATGGGTTATTAATAGAGTTGTGTTCGTTTTCTACTCACAGATTTCCGGCTCTGTTAAAAAGAGAAAGTGCAATTATCTCTCTCACAATCTCGTCTAGTCCCTCATCCCCCTTTCACATAAATTATATTTCATCACGTTGGGTAGAGGCATCTTGGAAGGACATTAACCCCGCTTAGGGGCTCTAACTTTATAACTTCCTTAAAGAGATATAGAGGGTAGAATGGAGGCAATTAGAGCCGTGATAGAAACCATGATCGTTGTGGTCTCACAATGTGTTCTCGGAGTTGGCATGTTGAGCGTAAATGCAAAACGAGTCAGCCTCTTAATGCCCCAAACTAACACAAGTGAAATCCACCAAAACCCTCGCTAATGGTCATGTGTTCCTTAATCGCTTATATATCTAATCTTCTTACCTTGATCCTTTCACCATCTCATTCCCTCATTACCAACGCCAGACCCCAATGCTAACTCAACCCTTGTTCTATCCTCGAGTATCTCACTAACCTCACCCATGACGTCAACGAATTTCGTAGAATGATATGGTTTTTGTCGGAAAACTCATTTGGGAAACTTTGCCCAAAATGTATCATTGACGTTTTTCTTGTCAATTCACATAAATAATTGGTGATAAAATTTTAAATATCGTACTGTCAAAAATCTTAGTCGAAGGCTATTTTAGGGCGATTTCTTTACTGTAGAATTCCGCGCAGGAAATGAATTAACTTCGATGGTAGTCAATGACCCGAGTCTATTACCTATTCGAGTAGTTTGGGTATCAATTTCGAAGAGTTTTAGCTTCAAACAAATAATCGTCTCGCCATTTAATGATACGTGCGTAGAAAGTGTGATATGAAGCCTAATCATCATCTGGTCATTACACCTCATATCTTTGTTAACACGTACATTTCTATAATTATTTTGCCAGTCGGAGAGGGAGATGTCTAAACGTGAACGTCAGGTTAGGCGTCTCGTTACGCACGAGCGACAAATCCTCATTAAAACTTCCGGGATTATCGCACCTGGATGACAGGGCGATGAGGGGTTTCATTTGGATTATACAAGTTCTGACAACGATACCTTTTCCGGTCTTTCGAAATCATTATTGATTATAACATTGTTTTGTGTTTTGTTTTCTCGGAAGCGATGTTCGATCTCGCCTCGTTCTATCGTGCTCTTTCAAATAAGCGAATTCGAGGAAAATATATCTTTAATTTCATAAATATATACTTCGCACTAATTACTCTAGTAATAACAAGTTTTTCGATATTTGGGTTTGAGGATAAGGTAACGATCTATTATTGTATCCCTCACATTATCAATATATTGTAACATTCCTAACCTTGGCAAAGGTTGTTAGAAACCTAAAAATTGGGGAAATCTTCTTATTTAAGTCTAATTTTTAGAGCTATATCCCCGGTTCATAGTTTAATACCAAATTATCTGTAATTTACGCATGTCATTTATCTATTCTAATGCTCGTATCTGTTTAAATTTTATAAGCTTTTCTCATAAAGTTTGTCATCTTCAATGGTTTTTCTTCGAATGGTGAGCTCAATACTCGTATATTCGCAGTTTATTTGGTGATAAAATCAGCTCTCTGTTGGGATGAACTTCCGCAATTTATTTTACATCCCATGGTAGCGTTTACTGCGGTGAGTTCTCTCATTTTTTCTCTAAATACAGAGGTATTTTCCACTCGCTTGGGAAAACTTCCTCTTAAACGGCATCGTTTTTGGACTGATGCATTGCATTTTTCCAGAAAACAGAGATATTTTACGTAAATATGAACTTTATATTTGATATTTGCTGCGCGAAGTAGGCCACAGGAAAATTAAAGAGATTCTAGGACAATAAATCCCGAGGATACGGGTTAGCATTAAATCGTGGTTATTGCCCTGAAAACGGAATCTTATTTTTCCCTTGAAGCATCCTCTATGGTAATTCAGAGAAGGTAGCGAGAACGAGCAATCCTCGGACACAGTTCAAGTGCTAATAAAATAGAAATATATATATATTACACAGAAAATCTTGAGTTCTTATAAAGAGAGAGGCCTGACGGATGACGTTTGTTAACCACTGATATTCCCTTGCTGTTATGATAGTTACCAATCATAGACCTTAGTTTTTTAGTTTCCGCTAAGTATATCTGATAAGTAGCTATAATAATAATTTTTGCATTCGAAATTCGAGAAGCTACGGCTTGCGCATTAAAGGAAGATATGTATTTTAGAATAAACTTTTATAATTATTTTTTAAAGAGGTCAGATTGACGAAATGAATGTTTTCTTCGCTACGGAAGTTTAGATGTTATTTTTTCGAAAAACGTTTTGAGATCACTTTTAACTTTTAATTATAATTGCCTGCAAATAATTTATTTGACGTTTTGACATTTTTCAGTTCATTAATTTTATTCGAATCTTAAAGATTCGAATAAAATTAATGAACTGAAAAATGAGCACTTATAATTTTGCTGAAACTAATACTCAACTCAGAGTATTATTTAAGTAGTAGGAATCGATTTTCAAATTAGCTTTTTATATTGTGTCGGCATCATGAGTGACCTTTGGATTCGACTGCAGTTATGTTAAAAAGCTTTAAAATAGTACCCCATTATACTTTAAATATTTATGCATACGTATATTTTCTGATAACATTCTGGATCTCGTTTGGTTGGTAATTTAATAGACATGAACAAATAGTTTAGAAGATTTTATAGATACAGAGGATATACTATTTACATTTTAATATATAAAGATAGTTAGTATTGGTGATATAGTGCAGTGTTGAAATATTAGTGGCAATGAGTCTAAAACAAGATGTTATCAACAAATAAAATTTTATAAACGATCGTTAGCCTACAAAAGACATACTAGGTGACCGTTAAATTTTGAAACCCTCCAAAACCCTGACGTGAAAGAGTAATTTAGATAGATGAGTTTTGTCAAAGGCGAAAGTGATATGATTGAATGCAATATTCTTAGAAAAAATTACTTTTATTTAGAAACATATCCGGGTAATTTGAAAGATTTACTTGTAAATTAAAACTTAACTGGAATTTTAAGATCTGTATTTATATTTATGATGATGTACTGCCTTCTGTTTATGATGATGTACTGTTTTATAATGATGTACTGCCTTCGGGAGGTTTTGGGGGTTTTTCCTCCCGACTAGGGTGAATACCAGGCAGGGTATTTTAATTTTCTTTTCCCCTTTTGATACTACCACCTGGCCTGGTGCCTACTTGTAGTATTTAAGAATAAATAAATAAATAAATATTATAATCACGAGTAAATCAGTAATTTCATCGTAGGGAAAAGTTTTCATTCTCCGTTAAATCAACACATTTATTCTTAAACTTTTATTTTCATGTAGTTTACGTTAAGTTTTGTCACAGTTATTCTTCAGTAAAATTTAATAAACCAAGACAAGCAAAGTTTGGCGATTCATTGTACACGTATTTGCGGAGATATATCTTCGTAGCTCAGGCTTGTGAATGCATTCATATAGTTGCACGCAGCCAAGTATGCTACAGTGTCCCACACACCCAGATGCTTACATCGCAAGATATTTATTTAATTTTAAATAGCCTACTCGTTCCCTCTCAAGTAATAGAAAACGTCTCGGACTGGTACCTATTGAAAAGGGAGAAATTTCTTCTTCCTTCCTGCAGCGTCCTCTCGGGCGAAATAATAATGAAACAGTCTCTCCGTCGGACACATTTCTCGCAACGCATTCTCCCGCTAAGCCAAATTTATGGGGCAGCAGTTTCCGACACATTTAAAGCGACGCTGAAATAGGGCCGTTCTATTATCACTCGTCGCATAAAAGGCATGTCACGCTCGTTTACTCTCTCCTGTTGGACGATACATTCACGGACACTCAATTTTGAAAGTGCGTTCCCATTCACGTCCATACATGAGGATAAAAAGAGAAGTACGGTGAAAAAAATCTTCGAGCAGATATTCATTCGCGCACACTCTAGTTCGTGTAATGGAATCTGAAATGGCGTAATTGTAACATGTTTTCCGCGGGAATGAATAGGGAATAATAAGCTATCTAATCGAAGAATTATGAATCTATAATTACTGTGCATCTAACTAACCCAATTTAGGTTTTAGTAAAAGTTTTGAGCATGATTTTCAATTGTCAGGCACAAGCTTGTACCTACTTAGAATTCATTGTTCGCCCGTGTACATGTGTTAACAATTTCATTTTGTCCTCGGAGAAAAATTAGGAGTGGAGAGTTTTAGAATGTTTGTTGACTGACAATTAGGATGACGGTTGTTTTAGCATTATCATAAATAATTGTTAGATATAATTTAATCTTATAGACATGTAAATGCAAACATGTAAAAGAATTTCCGTTTTTCGCTTGTATTTGTCACCGAAAAATTCAGTAATAAAATAAACATTTATTTTCGATATAGATTTTAAAGAATAGAACTCTGAGATATATAAGGAATAAAAGAGAATAAGTGGGAAAACATTTGAATATGTTAGAAGCGGAAGTTGAGTCAAAGAATAGGGAAACAATATTGAAATGTCTTTCAAATAAACGAGGCCATTAATGTAACTAACAATTGTTGGTATTGTGAGTTAAGTAGTCAAAGAGCATTGAACCGATATGCATTCTTAGGTACATTCCTTAACAATATTACTAACATGGGCATTTTTATTTCCTCATCACTTAGGATTAATTGAAACTGACTTACGCTAATATAAGTGCTTTATTATGCTTTAGTCAACGAAGTTATCGTGTACTTTTTTTGAAATGAGGATACGGATTTTATTGGAATCAGGTAATAAATTACTTTGCCCTTAAATTGGATCACAAATAAAGGTATATTTTTCCGACATCCGAAATGTTCGTACCAGACTCCTTTTACTAAATCAAATTCGAATCAATGCCCCCAATTTGATGTCGAATACGATGTAAATTGTAAGTATTTAAGTTATATTTTTTATATTTAAGTATACATTAAATTATACCGCTGAAATATTTCGCGTTTTACGATTTTTTACATTGTCCATTAAATCTTCCTTTTGGCAATTGATAGTAGAGTCGAGGAAACGTTCCTATTTTGCAATAAAGTAAAAGAACAGCGTCCTTGCTTAAAAATTACGTTGAAGTACTCATGTCCCAGTGTCATAAAAAACAGCTTCAGCCATTTTTACAACAGGATAATTCGCGAAAAACTGACTAATTCTCTTAAGCTTGGCACCGAAGCTCTTCACTGGAGCTCTTTTATCGAATTGTCTTCCGAAACGAGTCATTTGGCGCGGAATTAAAAGGCATTTTGCAGCGTTTGAGCCGACTGCGGCACGGAGCGCTTGCATCAAACGTAATGGAAGAATTGAAAATTTTATTTCCTTTCGAGAGAAGTTATCTCATTGAACCGCGCATGTCTGGGCGTCTCCTCTGTTTGGACAAAAACAACAAAGCGCTCCCATTAAAATATGCGTACTTCAATCTTCAACTGTTGAAAAATTCGTCTGCGCCGCGCACTTTCTCCTCCGGGAGATATTTTTATTGCTCGAATGGCGCCGTGAACTCTCGCGGGAAAAAACAGACGCTCTTCAGCAAAATGTGAGGATCTTTTCGAAATGCATCGCCATAAAGTGCGAGCGGGCCGAAAAGTGTTGCAGAAGTCCCTCCTCTCCCTCTTCCGTTGGCGTGGTCACTACCGCAATGCCGTCGAGCGAAAGAATCGCACCGCCGTGTTTAACCCGAACCGAAATAGAAGCCGACTTTTTCATTTGCGCCCTATGACACACAAGGAGGAATTGGGTAGAATCCCAGACTCGCGCTACCCGTCGCCATTTATTTCACCAGTACGGAAAAATGCACTCCAGATAATATTGTGCGCTCGTAACGATGGGAAATAGATGGCGGGGTGCAAAACAAAAGAAGTCGGCACGCGGGAAAGGTTTCATATGTCACTCTTTCCTCTTTGGATTTTGTTTGTGCTTAGATTCGGAAAATGCGGATTTATCGTCGCGCTGTCTGTTGTTTTTCCGATCGCGTTTGAATGGGTTTTTGAAGGAGAGGTACGGTTCTAGATGAAAGGTTTGATTTAAAGTAAAGTTAATTAAAAACCAACGAAATATTCTAAAATAAAAATAAATTAATAACGTCTCTAGTAGTGTGAGATTTAGTCTAAAATACCTCCTTTTCTAGTGAGTTTTCATGTGAATGATTGATTTTTGTTCGAATGGTCAATCCAAGAATATCCCAAATGAAACCGATTTAAACGGGAATAAATTAAAAGAGTTCTCGGCGTAAAAAAACAATTTCAGGTTTAATATATATAATAATAACTGGAAAACTCCATTAAGGGAGAGGTCGTGAAGCGGAAGATCTTAAATTTAGAACTATAATTGCCCTGGGATGTTAGCGTATGGTTAACTTCATAATGATATTGAAAGATAACCTTCATGATTTAAATGAAAACATTTGAAACTTTCTAGAAAATCTGCAGTTCAAAATCTTTTGTGGCTTATACGGTATCAAAAATTTTCAATTGGAGTGCATCGGAGTCAGTGCTTTCCTAATGTAAAAACATCACAATTACGTCCTAAGAAGAAATGCATGCGATTTTATAGATAGCTTTTGTGTGCTGTTCCTTATATTTTTAGTACCTTCTGAAACAGAATATTCCATGAGATTGCTTCTTTTGTAAATTCTTAAGATATTCTTTGCAATCATATTCAAGAATATTCAACAAAAACTTTCTTGATTTAATCTTTATGGTTGAAACATTTCTCGATCATAGAACATTTGTAACTTTCCAGTAAATATTTTCGGAGTATTAACCTTATAATAATATGTTTGAAATACATAACTTTTACACTTCCTCGCGGACAAGTGAATTCATAAACATTTAACTTATAATATCAATATTTTTAACTGGAGAATATATGCGAATAAATCTATCACAAAATTGTAAAGAAATAGTGTTAGTAAAATCAGTTATTTATAGATAGGGATATCTCAGATAGTTTTTGGTTAGTTAGTTTTTGGATTTTTTCCTGTTTAACCGTTCATAGTAATGACCCATTAATTAACTTGAACGGCTGTATTTATTCCTTTATTCCCAACACAGAAACTAGTTAATGGGCAAGAATTCCCATGTTAGTAACTGCTACTTCTTTCTGTTTTCAATCGATGCTACCGAGTGGCACTTGCGGTAGATCCACATTACGCTGCAGTTTTTTAATGCAGGTTTGAGGCTCTTTCGATTAAATTTTTGGTGAGGAGAATCCAGAGATTTTAGGTAATATCCCTTCAACTAATTTTCCTTAGACATATAGAAAACGTATGTAGGTGGAGAAGTGAGGAATATGAAATGAGGCAATTAGAACGAACGTCCCCTATTGAGGAAGGTTCTTTTTGCCTCCATTTTTGGATAAAGGATGATTGGAGAGGATTGATAGAGTGGAAAGTGCATGCGCACAGTTTTGATGAGGCACCACCCTTTCCACTGCAGAGGGATCTCTGACATATTTACCCAGAAGATTGCCCAAGTGATGCTTCAATGAGCTGACTTACCGAGTTCCATTCCCCTCGGAACCATCTAAGAAAGACGTTCATAGAGGCCAAATCCACACATGACGTATATTACAATAATAACCAAGGATTTTCCCGGCGATATGCAAGTCATTAACAATTTGTAGAAATTTCACCCATAAAAATTCGCAACAGTAGAGAATTCCACTTTTAATAATAGCGTAAGGACAGACTTCCCAGTATAATTTCATTAATAGCATGACATGAGTTATTTTTGTTACTCACTTTTTGCGCGTGAAAGATTTTAGCTGAAAATTTTAAGAGACATCAAAATTGTGAAGGTAAGCGTTTATCTCTAATGAGCCCACAATTTTAATTATTTCAGATAAGTTTTAAAATAATTTTCTATACTTCTTGCCCTCAACATCGCTAGAAAAAATAAGAATAAGGCTAAAACACATCAGATCTTGTCAAAGCGAGAATCGTCATAAATTTAATTTTCCGTTTGCTCTGATGTAACCATCCTTATTATTTTGAAGTATAAGTTTAAAAATATAACAATGCCTTAAAATTGCAACAGCATTCATGTGAAGGAACTATCAATAAAATCGGGAATTCCTCGTGGTTTGTTCAGAGAAATCTTTTTGCATAAGTTCCACCAAGAGACTATGCTAATATTGGAACAACTACGCCAAAATGGAGTTGAATCAACCCACTTTCAGCATAGGTATTACTGAGTTAAGTTTCTGAGCAAATAGAAATGTAAATACTCCGTAAAACCCATTGTTGATTTATTGTCGATTTATCGGCAATATTGAGGTTGACACAAGTATTTTGGAAATTACCATCAGCGCCTGCGAGTAAGGCAATTTTAAGAGTAATGCGTGTTGCATCCTATTAGGATATATCTGTTTAATTCAGTCAACTTTCAGTCAAACTTTTTTGACGGAAAGCGTAAGTTACACTGATTGGGATACCTACAGAAATACCTTCAGAAAAGCACTTGTTCGGAACCTCAGAGTTTTTCATATGTATACATTAGGTTTGATGGTCATACATTATTTAAATAAAGTGACCGAAAATTCTTGTCTTTCCATTGTGACTAAGTGGAGGTAACTAAGTGGAGTGGAGTGGCCCGACGCAAATGAAACATTTACCGTCGTTATTGATTTATATATATAAACTTAATAGTGTGTTGCGTTCGTGCATTGTTTCCGGTATTGGTTATTTTTATTCTCAAGTACTGCTTACCATCTGTGATTCAAATCATGAGAATCTCGACAGTTATGGTGTGGAAGAACGTTGATAGCCAAAAAAACTTAAGAAGTGGGAAAAGATAAAAAAATAGCTGAAACTGGAGCTCATTAAAGTAATAACAGCTACGTTGTTGCGATTTTTATAAATTTTGACCAGATCTCTCTCTTTAACCTTTTTAACGTCTGTGGCTAAGTAAGTTTTCATAAAATTACAACCGAGTAACCAATTTAAAAATTTCAAGGAATAATTTGCATAGTTTCAGAAACAATGATTTCGTTCCCAGAGATTAAATGAAATACGCAAAAATTTGTTTCATTGCTTTGCATTTTTTTGAGTTTAAAATAAACTTTTTCAACTGAGCCACTACCACTATGACCATTGACGATATTTTAAGTTAAAGATGATGTGATAGCCGCATTCTATCACCCGCCACTGGCGTATGGTAGGAGACGAGGTAACTAACTCTACTAACGTCCCCATCTAAATCTCTCGGAATAAAAATAGTATAGACCTAGAATTTGATGAACTCCCTTCCCCCCTTCTACGGCTGTAAAGCGACATTTTATACATCATTCGAAAGAACAATTTTAGCCTTAAAAATGATTGAAGTTGACCTTTATCATCTGCTTAATCAAATTCGTTATAAATCCAATAAAAACTCAGTGAATTCACGTACATTCAGGATTCGGTGACGCGACACAATTGCGGAATAATGATAGTGCTTCAAGGAAAGCCAAACTCTTGTTAAATGTGTAGTGTATCTTCCTGAGGCATGCTTTGCGTTTTTGAAATCTGATCTTGATAAGCTCTGAATAAAAAATCGATTACGCTGCACAAATTACAAATTTTGTTCTGTAGATTTGAAATTTTTACAATACTCTCTTTGAATGATAAAAAAATAGCAGGGGCAGGAGGGAGGGCAGCCTTTTCTAAAAGCTTTAGGAGGAGAGTTATATGATAGTTTATTATTTGCCCTGCGGAAATACCTCAGATAGTTACGACTAGAGGTAACTTCCTGTTGTAGTAAGTATTTACTATTGTTGCGGTGTCTATTTCTCTCGTATTTCTCACCCTTTGTTAACTGGAATCACTGCGTCATCTACTTTGTCAAAAGGTTCTGCACTGATGAACGTTTTGAAAAGCCTCTATTGGTAATCTCCCCACCTGGAGCGAATTCCACCCGAGGCACTTAATCATTGCCGAAACAATACCGTGGAGCCCAAAATCTTCGCTAACAATCTCCGCAGCTCTCCGTTGGACCATCTCTAAATCTGAGACCAACCCTATTTCATGTGAATCCCAGATTGCAAAGCGGTTTCGAAGGAGTTTATTTGGCAGTACACGTGATTTATATCGAGAAGAACTCTAGAAATCTAAGGAAAAAGACCTAGAGGAGGTGTTCGAAGGATAAATTTACTTAATATTTAATACGGGTAATGCAAAAAAGAAGAGGTTTTTCGATATCTAGTTACAATAATCGAAGAAATATGATTTGCTAAAACAGTTTTACTGGCGTAAATTTATTTGCTTCGATTCAGAGAAATTGTGAAAATTTATTTCAACACATCAGAGACCTTTAATCGAAAACCTCAAAACGAGTACTGGAAATTTTCTAAAATAGCTGAAAATGGCGAAGAAGTGCAAGGGATAAGCTGAGAGCGTGTTTTTGTGTGTTCCAACTCTTTGCATACTTTGAGGACCTTACTATACACTTTCTTATCATATCTGAGGGCAATAGGGATTATTCAAAGGTAATCAATAAGTTAATGAAATAAAAGTATCTTTCACCAATATATAGTCAGTTTCATTTATTAGAACTAATTAGTTAGAATTCAATTTAAAATGAACATAGTTTTAAATGTAAGTGATAAGGAAGCAATATTGATATTATATAAATCTTAGGAATACGCATTTTTAAGAAATGGTGATGTATGATTTCAATTTGCTTTATTTTTTTCGTCAGAAATTGAACAGAGAATCTCATTTTTGTCTCTCATCTATTTTCATAAAAATCTACGAGACGTGATAAAATATTGATATAAGAATCATGTGTTGTAGAGTGGTAGAATATATTTCAGAGTTAGTATACATAGTTTTGTACTTACGAATGTAAAGTTGCTTCTGCTAATTTAGAATAAGCCGCTAAAATTCTCTGAGGACTAATTTATATAGGTGCGGAGATTAAATGAGCATTTGCGCAAAATCGCAGCGTTGATGCTCCTCTTTGTCCCTAACTTTAAACATCTTTCTAAGATGCCGACGAAGATTATACATTTCAAAGGGGAGACAAAAATATGATGGTTAATACTTGGAGCGCCGGAGCTTTCTGAACTCGATTTTCACATCAGCCTTTAAGGGTTACGCTGTATTTGATTTACGACAGAATTTTCTTGCCCCATGAGTTCCACGTTACCTTTTCATCCCAAGGAGAAATTATCCTTCTAATTTATTGCATTGCTGGCCAAACACGTATAACTTATGACACTGTGCACCCTACATATTGAAGTATACAAAGGATAGAATATGGGTTCGATCCTTTGATTCTCCTGAATTCATTGATTAGCTTTTTGTTCGATTAGTGAAGTTAAATAGCCAGATAATTTAAATGTAGATGTTATCATAATTTATAATACACTTTTCGATACGTATTCAGCGGATGAGAAACTCATAAATCACCCTTTCATTATATCCTATGGTTTCCAACCCTTTATGATACATGTAACATACTTTGTATTCATTAAAACCACTTCAAAATTCCTGAAATATACATGGAACTGTTACGCGAGGTCGCACTCCATTATGAAAACATTAATCTAGTCGAATATTTATCAAATGATACCAGAAAGTAACCTTTCTTGTTTTGTGACCCCTTTTTTTCAGCAGAAATTGTATGGGTGTAGTAAAAACGTAATTCTTTGTATTGTTAAACCGAAAATATAGAAAACATGGCCCGATTTATTCATTTAATAGAAATGTTTTGTAGATACTTTGAGAAGCATTCTCTACCATATAATGTTGATACATTATTAAATTACAGCCGGGAACTTTTAGGAATATTCATTGAAAACAGTTTAGGGAAGCACGAGACGCCGTAAATCTATCTTACAAAGCGCACAAACTACAAGGGAATCGACTAAGTGTTACAAAAGGTGTCGCTAGAATATAATAGATGCTCATGGTTATTTCTTTTTCAGAGCTTTAGAAAAGCAAATAGATTAGAGTTAGACAAGGGGTTTGGTGTTAATACATCCTTATCGATGCACAATTTGTGGTTTGTTGAGTAGATATTATGTGTAAATGTAAACATGAAAGAATCAATAAATCGTTGATATTACTGCAATTTATTTGTGCTATAGATTCTAAAGTAATCACTGATTCTCAAGTATTTATGAGATATACATGCTTTTTAATGCGAAATATTTTCCCTAGGAAATTAAAATTATGTACATACCGCCTCTTTCTATATTAGAATTGTGCACGAGAGGTCACCAACCTGTAGCTTTTTGAGTTATTATTTGTGGCGCCAGACATTCAGTTTCAACTCAACAGTATTATGAAACCAATCGATGGCTATTTTCTCCCCTTCTTGGTTAATAAACGTCTCCCCATTACACCTCCATACTATGCGGCGTCAAATCCCGCAGAGCGTGTGTGCCTTTGCGGTAGTTTAATGGTTTCTATGTGAAACAATGTAGAGCTTCTATTTTAATTACCTTACAAAAGAATAGTATTATCGGGTCTCATCTTCTGAATTACTTCATTGTCAGTCTTTATTGAATCCGGCTTTTTAATCTATCTCATTCCGTAAGTTAGTATATGTTAATATTTCCTTCTTACATACATTATCTAACAACATTTTAGTTAATGATAGTTTGATTGATCATAATTAGAATGCAATATTATTCATAAGATTGAGAATCATCATCGTTGAAAATTTTATTGAAGATGGATATCAGAACAAGAGTTCGACCTTGGTTTCTAATTTACCCTAAATCCGTCAGTTTTAAAAATCTTGATTCGTTTGCCATTTTCAAGCTTCCTTCAGCTAATCAATGCAAATTTACAAAAGAGGAAGTGTTTAGGAGGTTAGATGAAAGAAGGTTATTGATGGAAAAGATTAGAAAAAGAAATAAGAACTATATAGGACACCTAAGAAGAGATTGTTTGCTTAGAACTGCAATAGAAGGGATGGTTGAAGGAAGGCGAGGAAGGGAAAGGAAAAGAAGGCAGATATAGGATTCTATCAGGATGGGCGGAAGTTACTCCTTAATTAAGAGAATGGCTGAGAAAAGGGAAGACTGGAGGAAGAGCCCATGATCTGCCGAAAAGGGTAGAAAAACATGTGATGATGATAGCTACTCATTAACTGAAATTTTACAGAAATATTTGTGAAGACTTAGAGAGAGAGTTTATTTTAATAACCAGATAATGTATGCTAATGCCTTAAGCGATGAGTAACCGTCATATACATATGTACCCTGAAAGCCGCCTTGCGGTGTGTAGCAGGAGGCGATCTTCTAAACTTGGTCGTGTTTCTCCATGAATGAATTATTTATGCGGAACAAGCATGCCTTTCTTCATTCTACATGATGAATTTTCCGTACACTTTGATTCTAAATTTGACTTTTTTGAATTAATTATTAAATTATATCGACAATCCTAGAATATTTTAATTAATTTATCCAATCTTATAAATAAATAAGTTAAAGGTTTTTAATAGAATTTTATTTTGTAAGAATATTTTAAATCGTGATGATCCATTTGTTCATTTGTCACTAACTTGCTCGTTACCTATTGTTTTGGAATTTTTTTTATAATTTTTTATCATATTCTACTTTTTTAGTTTCACGAGTTGTATTTCAATTGATGCATTATTCTCTCCAAATAAATTACGCGACAAGAAGATATATAGAGGCTAATGGCAATAGGTCCATAAATTTGTCACGTTTTATTATCTCGTTTGGTGTTTGAATCATCAATACGTATTGTAAGAGTGGTTTATGATGCAATAAACCCTTTTTCGTACAAACGAATTTGATGAGTAGCTACGCAAATATACGAGGGTGGTCTGAAAAGTTTCCGACCCCAGATTTTTCAGAAATCTTCAGAAAATTTTCAGAAAACTTGTCGAGAAATGGCGAAATGTCGGAAACTTTTCAGATCACCCACATATACAGCTATTACTGTGATCAACACTTTTACCGGGCCAACCGTAGACATTATAATATACAACGAAATGAAAACATAAAATGTTCTGTAAGTTTATCCTCCACTAAAATTTTCCCCATAATATTTCAGATCTATCTATAGTAATTTAACCATTATTGTCAACCTTCCAATTTCTTAGGAAGAAGGGCATTTCTCTAAATAACCTCAAACGAGACGAATCATTGATAGTATGCCAGTAATTATGTAATAAAGCAACATTTATGTCATTAAATGCCAGCGAGAAACTTGGCTCATATGTAGAAGACCTAGTTGGCAGGAAAGTTTTTCGGAACTCTCTGTTGTGGTAGTTGCTTGAGGAACATATTCTGAGACACGCAATAATTTGGCAGAGAAACTTTTAAAGAGATAAAACTTAAGTTATAGTATTCATGCAAATCGTGCTATATGTTCATTGAGTCAACCCTATGTTTCTTGACTCGGCAAATATATCATAAGCTTATTAAATATTAATTAATATTAATATATTAAAGCTTGAAAACTATGCACGATGTTGGTTTAGGAATTAAAGATTGTCATAGCTATGCACCCTGCTCTAGTTATATCGTTTCTGATTATGCACAGCTACCAAAGAAAGTAAAACTCTATACGTGTATGAAGTCTTGTTTGAAAACGTAGGTTTTTAGGTGAATATTTAAATAATTTCTACATTAAGGTATTCTTCGGAAAACACTATTAAGATGTCTAATTATTAATATTTACGCTATTAAATTATCATACAGAATGTGAAATCAAATTGCAAATTTTACTCGTTTTTTGATTTCTGTATGGTGAGAGCGATAAAGTGTTTGATAGAGAATCCAAATAAATTATTGCCTCAGATGCGTGTGGAGATTATATAAATTTATTTACTTCTTGCAGTACTTTAAACGTTAATTTGCAATGTAAAATGAATATATGTAAAGTAAATCGCATTAAAAATAAGATCACGAAGAAATCACAGATGAGCAGGTTAGTAAGGTAATGTAAGGAAAAATAATTATTTCTATTATTTGCTGATATGAGTTAGTTAGATTATATACGATACGCTTTAATGTAATTAGGGACGATCATATACATAAAAGATCGAGCAAAAATATCCTTGATGAAATCAGTATTCCAACCCGGGATCTAAGAGCAAATCAGGCATGGTGACCTCCATCCTCTAGGTTAGTAAAAATAACTATCAAAGCATGATAAGTTTCAATATTTGCTACCATTTTTCCTTTGCCGTGGGATATGATTAACAAATACTACAAATAAATCAAATTTTTGAGATTATTTACCCCTAATTAGTTTAAATAGTATATTTCTAGAATAATTGCTAGGGGAACTTAATGGGACAAGGGGAAATCACCCTATGTTAATTTAACCCTTTAATTTGGCGTGAAATGTCTTTTTAATGACTATTTTCGCAATTAAAAAAGTAATATCAAATAGATGTTTAAAAAATAAAGTATAGGGGCATATTTTTCCATTAACTTATCATATGTATCATGTAATTCATATTCACAATGAAGAATGAAAATTGACCCATGTTCTAAAAATACGTTGATGTATTTACTAATACTAGCGGTTAATGTAATTTAAATAATGGCAAGCATGATTTCCCACACAGGTCTCTTTGAATGGTTTTTATTTCATAAATTACATCATTTCGATGAATTTTTGACGTTTATGATTAAGAATTAAATTTTTCTAATTGGAATCCATATACCTTTCTGCTGTATTAATGAATGGAAACTCAAAATATCAGCTAAAGAAGCAGCGGTATTTTTTCTGTACCAACTAAATGAACGACATTTATTAATATTGACATGCGCGAATTAGGTATTTCAATGCGCTTGAATGATAGATTTGAAAAACTGTGCTTTGCACAAAACGTTCCATACCGCGAAGTAGTAGATTTTGGCGTATCTTTTTAATTGGGATATGATATTCTAACACGGCAGAAGTATCTGCAAATGGTGCACGAATATGGTGATTTTATAATGTATGTGTTAATATTTTTCAAATGTCAGGGCCTTTTATTATAGTTTTGATAATTGTTGATGATTTTGACACGCTCACCCCCATTTCCTTTTAATTGTCGTATAAAAGACGCCAAAGCTGATAAAATGGAACGATAATATGAGTCCCAATAAAGCTGCCGAGTGAAGCCTAAAATGAAAAGTGAATCGATTTCTTTGCGCTATATCTGTCCTTGTCAATGCTAACTTCGTTATCAATCTTTACATTCCCCTGCATAAATTTGATGCTTAAGCCGTGAAATTCGAATGGGACATATTTCTTCCGTTGTCAGCGATCGCAAACTAAGCTTCGGGAGACATTTTGACAGCGGAAATTGTCGACAGAATGTCCGAATCGTAAATACGAATTGCCGAAGCCTACGGAAATCATATTCGAGTTCCGAAAATGGCCGAGTTTTTTATGGCTTGATCCCCTAAAAATATGCCATCTCTTCCGATAATTCGTTTTATCAATATTATTCCTAACACGCCAACGGTTTCGCTCGCAACTGTTTCCAGAGGGAATGTCGTGGAGGAGTAACAGCTAAAATATTGAGAAATAAATAGCAAAAACGCCCCAGAGATCGGGAATCTCGCTCCAGAATATTATATATTCGGGAAGATTAGCTTGGGACTTGATTTAAAGAAATAAACGGTTTGGATACGGAACACTTCTTCGAGGGTCAACTCCGGTCGATAATACTGATAAGGTCGGTATCTGGCTGTTGAATGGGAAGAAATTTCTCTTCTAATTTGCGAAAATATGGAAAAGTGGCTTTCAAAGTTTTCCTCCGAATTTTATTTCCCAGACGTTTCAAAATCGGTAACGGAGTTTCAAGGATGAATTGAGCCATGGATGATGCATTTTTTGGGAATTTTTAGCATTGCCACCAAGAATAAATTCTGAAAGACTGATTATCATTCTTCCGAAAATTATTAGCAATTCAAATGATAAGATTCAGTGATTCTATTAAGCTGAGATCGAGAAAAGTCACATTTTAAATCAGAGGAGAGAAAGCGGAAAATTGGAAAATGGCAATCTTTCATTTCATTATATATCCTGCTACTTAATCAAATGAAATAGGACGAAATTTAACTGAATTCATTTAACTGAAATCAGATTTGGCTGAAATTCAATACTCTAATATGTATCGATATTATACAAGTAGATATTAAATAAGCAGAAAATAAATTTTCATTGGAAGACGATATATAAGTGAAGAGGAAGCCTCTAATGTAAAGAAATGCAACCATTTTGAAAGGAAAACAGTTAATAACTTCCACGGAAGATTTTTAATACGACACTTATCTTCAATGAGGGTACTGAAAATGCCAATCGTTGATGAAATGCTTTATATTAAAAATCTACTGAGGAAATTACTATATGCTTTCCATTCAGGATGGTTGCTGCGAAATGCCACGAATTGGAGATTGACCACAACAAATTTATGTAAAAAATAACCCGTTAAAGCTATTTAACACCAAATCTTACATATTATATTAGAAGAAAAAATCGAAGAAAATAGATACTGTAAAATGGAATTAGTTTGAGGTATACTTGAGGTAACCGAGAGAGACAGCTGGAAAAAATAATAAGGGATTGATTGGAGTGGGATGCATTAGAAAAACTATGGTATAGAAGAAACTTTCGTGACATGACCACGTAAAGAGAATGTAGAAAGAGAACTCCATTAGGTGGGGCTAGAGAGAAAAAGGAAGAGACCATTATGCCATCTAAGGAAGAAATGGGATAATGTGGGCGTAGAGCAGAGAGTGGAGGAAGCAGATATGAGTATGGAGGAAGAGTGGTGGAAAGACGAAGGAGAGTGGAGGAAGTTGTTCCTACCAAATATTGGTTGTTGAAAGGGAGGGAGAAGGTTAAGTATATTAAACGGGTTGTACTGTAAGTACTTTCTAAACTCTTTACCTGATGACGAGTATGCAGTCAGTCGAAACAAGTCAACCTCTCTCAGTCAACCATGGTGAAGTGTCTTACATATCAGCTCTGTTCTCTCTTAAGTATTCGCACATTGCGGATTCTCAGTGGGAATCTAACCGTATTCAATGCGCTGCTGCGGATAACGAAGACTTTGAGGTTCATTACCTGTAATAACCCTCGTGTCCCTAACGTGCACTTCTTGACTAATGGCAAAGGCTTCCCAACCCGCCTTGCAATGAATAACTCAAGATCAATGAGTGGTAGCCTGAATTATTTTCACGTAGTTACGGAACGCCCCACATCGGCAACAACAGCGTTCCGACGACAAGAGAGAGAAAAGCTATGTTATTAGCAGCACAGGCAATTGATCGTAATGAAAATGTAAAGATGATATGTGCGACCACGCGAAAGAACCACACATGTATGTAGGAAATTCCAAAGGTGGGTCTGTTTCGTTGCTGGGGTTTCACTTAAGTACATCTAAGTCGCTTTAGCTTTGCCTCCTAGTTTAGTCAACTAATAATTATCCAGCATTTGAATGCATAATGAAGAATCTGTTTAAGTCTTTAAGATAAAATGTAGGCTCTCCTTTCGAAGTATTTTTCTTTTACAGTCTGAAAGCCATGAGAGGATAAAATCCTCATAAGCGCAACAAATGCCCGTATAAATAACGCTTTATTATTACTACTATATTATTTTATTTGGATCGACGAAAATTAAATCCATTAATCATCATCATTCATGCCTAAGTAACTTTAATATTATCACAGCCATGAGCAAAGCAGACAAATACAAATCAACGACACATTTTTTCTATTCTGCATCGAAGGAAAAATGAAAAATATTCCATCTATCAAAGTCTGAGAGCAGAAATAATTTACGCGTGGAATTATACTGATGCAGCTGACTGCAAGAAACCACTCATCGTTATTTAACTTCATAATAAATATACTTATATGGAAATTTGTAGACGCTAAATAACTTTAAGCTTTGTTCCTATCACGTGGAAAGGACTTTTTAAGCGTCGACCAGGATAAGCCTTTACAAAATATATATTTCCAAGTTTCTTGTGGTAGAGTTATTATCATAAGTATTTAATGTAGTCAAAGAGAATTTCCGGAACACGGGTTCAAATTGAGTATCAATTAAATGTGAATATCAGTTTGAATTATCCAAATTGCTGCGCTCTGGTTCACTGGAAGTCCGAGTTCGGGTGACTTATTCGTGAATACCGGAGGTATTATTTCCATTAATATTAGATAAACGAAATAACTTAAAATATCTTCCTAATTAATTCACTATAATTATATAAATTCCTTAAAAACCTACGTTTATAATGATATAAATAGAAGGGTTGAGAATGGGTTTAACCTCTATCCTGTGCGTTCCATTTAAGGAGTTTGTATTAATACTAATGTTTTCCTCTGTCAAATGACTGAATTTAATTGACCTTATTTTATGATGTGTGTGTTTATATATATATATATATATATATATATATATATATATATATATACATATACATATATATGATAGCATTCGTTAACTTGTTTACCAAAATGATATTGTGGATTAAAATGAGCTTAAAATGCATTTCTTTTAAGGATATTTTCAAGTCGAACTCATAATACTTTAACTGGGCAGAAAGGCAGTAGATTATTACAGTAGAAAAGAATGATTTTCACTCATCCTATGAATAATATCATTGCCGTAGATATTCAAGAAGTATATTTGACCTTTTTTTTCTATTATTTGATGTATAAAAACTGAAATTATTTATATATTAGTATTAAGTAATTAGCATCTAAGGAGTGCCATCAGTAAATTATATGTCGCATGGAGGGAAGACGGTTACAAAAATCATGCCGTAACACGTCATACGAGATTACTTTAATATAAGGCAACATATTGTTTTCATTTTGAGTCGTGCAACATATTTCTTCAGGAAGTATATCCAGGAAGTTTTAAGCGCCTTCGACCTGATGAAATTAATTTCCTCCTTTACTCGCTCCCTTATCTTCCGTTGGCGAACGAAGTCAACTCGTTAGAGATGAGACTTTTTTCAGATTAACTCCTAAGTCAACGGGCAGGTTAAAGCAACGTTCGATGGATCCAGGAAATATTTACGTCCCCACGGAATTTCTCAGGCGATCGAATCTGTTGGGAACATGGAAAATGGATGTGTGAGAGAAGAGGAAGGGGGGTCGAGGAAAGAGGTAGACGGGGAAGATACAAAGCAGCACAAACGACTTTGCTGGGCGAAACTGTTACTATAAATTCATTGAGTTATTTAACCCATTGTAAATAATGTGTAAATAATTAATTCAGTACCGTGAGGATGTGAAATAAATAAATTATGGGGCTATAATTTAGGAAAAAAAGAGATAAAGACTATACTCTTCGGAGTATGAAAATTTGGTGCTATAAGTAGAATAAATGTGTCAAATTGCAAGAAAACACCCACGAAAATGGTTTTAGAAGTCTAGGTAAGTAAAAAATAAAAAAGCTTGATTGTCATCTAGAGGATTATAGAAACTGCAAAAGCTTTAAGAGAAAGGAATAAGAATCAGAATATAAACTTCGATTCCTAGGCAATAGAGGAAATCAGATGGCACCATGAGAATGTAGAACATATTCGTTGATGAAACCAAAGGCGGAAAAAGATCTACAAATCATTTGAAGCATAACGTAACATAATAGAAATTTATTACACTGCGTAGTATAAAAATAGGATAGATTGTCACATTAATTTATATTGTTAATATAACCGAAATAATTGAATGATAAAATAACAGAGAAGGTCTGAGTTAAAAGCTAAAACATAATTTGATTAAACGCAAGATTGTTGTTTACATTTAATAAAATGTTAAACACAAAACACGAGAAATAAGTGAACGGAGGAAATATGAAGAAAGGAAAGAAGCGGAGGATAGGAGAGAGATGGAGATCGTAATCTGCAGAATCATGTTTCGGCGGCGGAAATCTCATTCCTCCGTTGTTTCGAGTTCAGAATTGGTGGCAATTTGTTCCCAGCGAACTTCTCGGGTGAATCCTCAGGGTAAAGAAAGACTGTGCTTATTCTGCAACCGTTCGCTCTAAGGTTAGTTCTCTTCCTACGTGAAAAAAGCTCTTTCTTCCACGTCTGAGAGAACCACAAAAAAATTCGTCCCACGGCCGGTTTATCTTCGCTCCTGTCTGATGTTCTCAAAAATTTCTCAGTTCCACAGATGAATTCAACGGCTGTTCCGTAATCTTCTTTTCTTCTCATCCCTACGTCGGTATCTTCTGCCCCAGAGAAATCGTCGGTCGAAACACCTTTTATTATTTACTCCATTTTAAAAAGGTCAAGACTAATATTTTTTATCGTGGACATCGAAGACAAATAGGCTTATAGACTTAGAGAATTAAAGACACATAATTAAAGACAAAGAATTTCTAGAGGTTCAGCGGAACCATAGGAGAACCCGATCGATACGAGAATAAAAAGACTCAAATCATATTTTATAAATGTGATAGTTCTCTCTACTCATCTCTGTGGGCCGCAACGCTGAGCAAGGACAAAAGGATTTACAATTATAATAGAATTCTCGGAAATAAAAATTTGCAGCTCAAAAAAAGAGAAAACGGCCTCGGAAATCATAGGTATATTAATAATTGAATTTCGAATTTTTTTATAAACAACGAAACAAAAATATTGGAAGCGTAACACTGTTATTGTAAATAGGAATATTTCTGAATATCTAAATATTAAGTTTTATCTAAAAGTATTATTTTTTAATTTAATGTCATTTCGCTGAGGGAAACAATTCTTTCCCTCCACCTTTAATTAGTTAATGAATAATTATTTCTTAGGGATTCACCTTGTAATAAAAAAGTTTTGTTGCGATATAAACAGCACCCACGCTTGTATAAGAGGAGTAAGTAACCCAATTATTTCACAAATTTGTTATTTTATTGCAAAACTGTTAACAATTTATCGCTCAATATTTGTCATTTATTACCACTATAAGATTATAAGGAGTAGAAACGGATTTATTCCTTCATATGGCAGCTCTTAGAGGGAAAATCGTTCAACGCTTTTATAACTTACATATAATATATTTCATTTGTGAATGTTTTCGTTACTCTAATTCTTTCATTTCGCGTGTTATTATCTGGTTTTAAAGGAGAGTATTTTCTAGAGTAGTTTCTTAAAATATACACTTGCCTTTTTTCCGCTGCGGATTTAAAAGCAAGAAAGGAGCGATGAATGTAATTATGCAAAATCTTTAGAATTATATTTTTGTAATATTTCCGTAATAAGTGGAAAAATATTGGTATGTTACGGAAATAAAGTACTCGAAGGATATAAAAGAGAAATGAAAAATAAAAACAATAATTAAATTTCTCACGATAAAATTTATTTCTTATTGTTTTGATGTAAAGAATTTTTGCTGATTTTAGCTATAAGCCTCCGTGGTTTCTCATTAAAAATTAATGCCGTGCAAATAGACATATCGTATTCAAATAGACCTTGAGTATACAAAATACCTTGGCGTAATCCGCGTGGGCCGTCTCAGCCCTATCCTCAGCCCACAGCCTTCCAGGAAACGCTCTCCTTGCAAAAAGGAAAGATACTTTTTCTTATCTTCCGAACTCATGTTTCCTCTCCACTCAGGGTCCCATGTATGCACTCGCAAAAAAGCTCCCTCGGAAAATAAGCGTCGCCAAGGAGTCGTTAGAAGAAAGAAAATGCGTGTGGGTTTGGCGATTGCAGACATTTCTATCGCATCGCAGGCGTTTTAGGAAAAAATGTTTGTCAACGCGGAAAAACCGATATCGGCCGGATGAAGGTGGCCTACTTTGATGCATTGGCGCAAAAAATTCCCTCGGAAACCCTTTTGCAGGTGGAAGGTGCGGCAGCGGGAGCAGGGGAGGGTGAGTCTCCTTTCGTCCGGGGAATGCGGCGAATATAATCTCCTTTCCTTGTTAAAGTTTTATTCCCTGCGAAGGAATCATCGTCAGAAGAAGCCGGCATTGGATGTTGGGGATTGAGGAAATGCAAAGGGGGAGGTACGAAGGAAGAACTGATTAGGGAGGTTAGGGAGGCAGGTGGGAAATATATATGGTAGCGATAAGGTCGAGACGGGATTCGAAAAGAAAATATCACCCTAGAAAATTTTTTAACGAAGAGAAAGATTTGAGAAGAAAAATTGGGTGAGAAACTTTAGAAATCTAAGAAGAAAATCAATGGGTTGAGAGAAGAGAAATGAGTAGTAAGCTTTGAATAGGATGTGCGTTAGCAAAAGATTAGATTTGAAAATGATAAATGTTTTTGGTAAAGTTGTTAGTAGAAACTGGGATTCCAGAAATATTAAGTAACTATATACAAAAAGAATAGTAAGGACCGTTGGACGAAGAAATGAATAAGGCCGCCGTAGGAATCGAACTCGGATCTCCTACCTGGCGGTTGCTTTATCCAAGTAAACTAGCACGACAGGACAATCCCTCCTTTAATTTGTGTTGCTATGATAGAATACGGAAGGCTCTCGGATAGCCATGTGTGCAGCCCGTTCGACTCCGGCGAAAGCGGACTTGGGTTCGATTCCCGGTGGAAACTCACGTGCGAAATGACCACCGACTAGTGATAGATCTTGGTGTGGATAAAGCAACCGTAATGGTAAGATCCGGGCTCGAGTCCCGACTATGGCGGACTTTTTCTCCTTTATTTTCTCGTCTAAATTCAAACATGTATTTCATGCGGTTATCGTCGTTTAAATACAATGAAGTGAAACCCACGGAATTAAACCGAAAAAGAACACAACGACGAGAAAGTTATCGAGAAAAATAGTGTTGGAAAACTTTGGAGAGTAAGAGAGAAATATAGAGACGTTTGAAAAAGCGAGATGAAGAAAATACTCTTAGGTTTGGATATACAATAGGATAGTAAAAGATTAGCCAAGAATATATTAAGGTATCTACACGGTAAAAATCTGAATGTAGCTTTACTTCGTTAAATCCACTAGCGGTACTAAACCTGTTCCGCTGCTGGCACTCGCTGAATTCGCAAAACATGTTCTCTCAATCCCTTGCAAAAAAATCAATTTTTTTAGCTACGAGGAACAAAATAATAAAGGAAAATTGAACTACCATTGAAATAAACTCTCGAAAAATTTCAAAATAACTACCTAAGTACAAACCAATCCCCTTTTAATATCATAAGATGAATATGCTTCTCGTACCCTGAGGAGCACGAGCCCCACGGTTAAGAATCCCAGGACTGATATATATCATTCTTCCTTTGTTACAATGTATTGCCATTGATTATTAGTCAAAAGGAAAGAGAGACTTTTGTCACTATGATGTCATTTGTACTCTGCTGTATTTCTCTCAGTTGATCAATGTAAAGATACGAGTTCTATCTACAACTTCAACACAGTATATTTTATCTTCTTTAGATACGAGATTTATATTCCAAGTCGACGATATATATTTATGATTATAATAATCATAATCATAATATATAATCATTTATTTATAAAAAATGGACTTACTGAAATCAATATTCAGTAAATTTGATTTACTTCCATTGAAAAAGCAGCATATAGCAAATGCGCGTACTCCCTTCTCAAGTAAAAATTAGGTGAAAATATTGAAGTAAAAAATGTTGTATAAGAAGCTTCTTGAATAGGCTGATAAATAAGGTGATTGACAAGTCAAAGCATCGCTTATTTACAAAGCTTTTACTTTTACTGCGACAGCATTGACGGTGAAGCAAATCTTTCGCTAAATAATAGGCTGTAGAGTTAGGAAAAAGAAAGGAATGAAGTGGGTGTTAAAAATTTATCCGTATACCCTTTTACCAATCCCATTACCTTCTTTTTGGATACGTCATCCCAATTGCTTCGAGTGCCCTCGACTTACTGCGTACCTTTCTAAATCAATATTCCTTTATCCATTCAACTTGTTTGTAAGGACGAGAAATTTTCCATTGTGAATATTCCTTTAAATGTCTCATTTAATGTGGAAGAAAAAGTATAATTAACTTTTAATTTATGAAATATTATTATAGCTTGATTTTGACTTATTTCTTTGATTTATAATTAGTCTCCAAAAATAAACGAGAGTGATGAAAGCCTTTGGTTGTGTAATTTCCGGAGTAGAAACATTTCAACTTATATTTTTTGTTAGAATACGGCTTAATGTGAATTATAAAAAAAATGAGACCAGAAAAATCATCCCGTTTAAAAACTCCGAAGTGAATTCGTTGAAAACTATCAAATCATATGTTATTCCATTCTAGAGTAAACAATGAATGAAATTGGTTAAAGAGAAAAGAAAATACTCAAATTATAGAGAAAATGGGCCCTGGAATGGAGATTGCATGAACGCGTGTGTATGAAATACGAAACGTATAAAATAGTAATGGAAAAAGAGACAGATATATGCGTCGGAAAACCCTCGAGGAGAAAAAGAAAATTCGCGAAGCAGGAAAAGTAAAATAAGTAATGGATAGTAGAGAAACGAAATATTATGGCAGATGACGGTGGAAAGGTGGGATATAAAGGATGAAATTGCTCGAAAATGAAAATATAGATACAGGTTCTAAAGGAAGGAGGAGAGGGATATGCAGTGTGAATGGTATTGGACGAGGAGAAGCGGCGGACATAAAAAATGAACGTCGAGCCAAGGCGCGGGAAACCAGTTGAGAAAATCGAAAACCACGACGAGAAGGCATAAAAGAAAATGAGTTTAAGGAGTAAAGGAGATGGAGTTGAGAAATTATATCATAAAAGATTAAACGATAAGTAAAACGGGATGGCGCATGAAAGTATAAACGTTGGAAATTTGTGTAGCAAAGTAAGAGTGCAATTATCCATGCCGTCCACTTAGAAATAAGGAAAACTTATAATTCAAAAGATTAAACGAGTGTTTCTTAGAACATCCAAAAATGCAATCAACAGATAATTTTTAAGATAATGGAAAATTGCCTATCTCCGTTATATTATTAATCGATGTAGAAGACCCTAAAATAATCAAACAAAAAACAGTGACAGCGGATTCATATATTTTCCCGTTGTTTTATATTACTCATTAATGTCAGCAAATTTCCGAAATAATGTAGGTTCGAACAACTTTGGCTAAGAATCCAAAAGAACAACTGAAGGTCGTCGCTGCTCATCGATGAAGCACCTGTCCATTTTACATATTAGGATATTAGGAAATTCAAAAATCTCTAAAAATTAAACTCGAAGATCTTTGTTAACCTACGGATTTATCAAAAGAGGTAGTGAAAGACGTGCTTTGGTAGAATAGATGAAAAACTACCATTGAAAGAGTATATAAAGCACAGTACAATTGTGAGACGTCTCATAGAGATTAAATACTAGTGAATTAAAAAATTTAAAGAAACTGGTTCTACTATCTCTTCGTGTGAAGCCATGAGTCAAGAGCGATTTTAAAAAGTGAATAGTTCTTAGATTATTTATTTATAAGGAGGAAGATAAAACTAGGGGAAGGACAGAGAGAGTGAAATACTGGGTCCTTTAAAAAGTTTAAACCAATTTTATGAAGCTATATTTTACTTATAATTAGAAAGCTATATTTTTTCAATTATATTTTTATAAAATTTCATGATACTTTATTTTATTAAGCTCAGAATTCGGTTCATTCTTTCTGAAAGACCTTGATATTTGACATAGACAAGACTTCAACCAGGATACTTCACGTACTCTAACGGTTGCTATAACACTTTTTAACATAGAGATATATTAATATATACATACTATGATAACTTAGTTGGTAAGAGCATATGGGAATTCTGGATTCGATTTCCGGTCGTTTCGGACTTTTTATCTATCGGTTGTTTTGCTAATATAAAGCACGAATATACTATGCGTTACTCGTCGCTCATTTAAGATAAGTATAAACAGGTAACTGGATACATCATTCTTCCTAATCCTTCTTACAGATCCTTTATATCACATATGCTCAAAAGTTATCGTTATTTCAAATCGCACGCGAAGTTTATGGACACCTTTTATGTCAGTCAGCCGCTTCTCATTCCATTTCGTAACGGAAATATGGAAAATGAAGGGTTAAATTTTACAGGAGCGGTTATAGTCATTAATAAAACGTCGAGAAGGGTGAGAAAAGAGGCGAGGGAGATAAAGATCCGAGGGCGCATTGTTATTGAGAAAGTGACAGGTTGGAGAAATAGACGGTGCGTCATAATCCGCACGTAAAATGTAATAATGGAACCCTCTTCAAGGCAGTACCAGGGTACTGACGGCGCCTTGAAATATTCACCGAGTAACGGGTCCGAGTATCTCTCCATCTATTCGTTTTCCATTCGACGAATTGATCCGCCGTTTTTACCGCTTTTCCCGTCGCGTGAATGCGGGGTCCGGTTAATTGGGATGTATTGGAAGACTCCATTCTGATGACTTTCCGATGTGAAGCACGTAGCCGCGATGAAAACAAACGGTCTCCCATAGGCCGCGATGGGATATTAAAAAGGCACGTGCGGATGTTGAGAGTAATCTTTTTTTGCGGTCAAAAACGTGACCTCCGCAGCGATCGAGCAGTTTTGATTCGTGACTGTGTATCGTAAATAAAATGCATTACCCGAGAGAATGCGGGCTCGAAGAAGCTATGGATTTCGTAAGATTTGGAATGCGATAGGTGGAATTAAGTTTCGACATGCTGTGCTAGGATGGGCTCTCTGCGGATTTTTGGGATTTCGACGGCTTTTTCCACCCAAAATATGAGAGAGTTTCCTTGTAAAATAGGATCGCTGCTCGCGTGTGTGTTGGCTGCTTTGAGATGTGTCTCGATTTTTAACTCGATATAGGATTCTGCTATCGAAAAGGTCTTGGAATAACAGAATACATCCGTCATAGGTCTAGATCGGTCCTATCTCAGTTCCGATTTCGATTTCAAATTCAGCATTCTCTTAGTCTGGAGAACGTATTTAACTTTTGACGTGCTCGTGTGCACCGTGAGAAACCTTGCGGAAATACGGAGATGAAAATGTTTTATGAGATCAGACACGATCCCGGATCTTCCACTCAGCGAGCGGATGCACTCGCTCTTGTCAGACTTTTCACTTTCATGAAATTCACAGTAAGAGGCGAGATGCTGTGGAAATCCGTCATGTAGAATGAAGAGCGGCGCATTCTTTCTTGAATGAAAAATTTTGTGGAAAGAGAAAAATTTTGTGGAAAAATACAACGCCTCTATTCATTCTACTTTTTTCACTCTCGTTTATCATTTGTGTTTGAAAGTTATAATTTCATTTATTTCATTACTTTATTAACATAATCTTTTACTATACCCCTGAAATATAGTTACGTTTACGATGGTACATTCAAATGAAATACTTTATATTGATGAAATTAGGTATGTAACGCGTTTTTATATTGTTGGCGTTAATAATCATTTGATTTAAAATAAAAGCAATAGATCTCGGATTCCATATAAATAAGTTATACTCAGACATAAAGCAATATACGGAAAAACTAAATTTACCATTAATATTTGAAATCATTAGTAAAAGATCTAATTTCTATAATGGTAAAATACTCAAGAATTTCTACTAATTAAGGAATAATACGTGCATCATGTTTTCATGAAATTTACTAAATTTAAAATTCATTTATTTCCTATACTGTGTTCGGTTTATGAAAGTTTTTATGAGGTCATGATTCATTTTTGTCGTATACCTATATTTTTATGCCCTTGCAATCGAGTGTTCCCTAATTCCGGAATTGCTCGGTATACGACGCGTAAGGCAACCATTACTTATTGTTAGTAAAATATTCTTTCTTCGATTTAAGAGAGAAGAGAAGAAACAGTTCTAGCAATATCCAGGTATTGTGGATCGGGAAAATGGGAAAGTATTCGCGTCATCACTTTTAAGTGCCAGTTATTATTTTGGCAAGACTACAAAAGAACTTCTCTGGAGCAATGCCGATTCAATGGAGGTGTTGCTGTTACAAAATTTGTACTCGTAGGAAATGGAGTACTCTACTGTTTGATAAAAATCTTCGTATAAAAATAATTTTTCACGCTTATAAATTGATTTAGCAACATGTTTTGGAATCATTCGGTCTTCCTTTGTCTCAGGCATAACACAAAAGCGTTTGAATGCTCAAAGAGTACATCGTTATTCTCTCGGTGTATTATTAGTGAGGCGACGTTTTCTGTCTTAATCCGCCTCTCACAAACACAATTTTTGCATGTACTATGTTCAATCTAGTTCACATTATTTGCTCTATTTCTTTAGTTTATTACATGAAGATCACGTTAACAAAGAGATCGGCGCTCATGTAGTCAGCGCAAATTATTTGGTATTCCAAAATGTAAAGTTAATTGTAGTGAAAAGAATGAAATCGTTCTGATTGCTCTCAAATAATATAAGCATTGTAATAATTCTTCTACCGTACCGATTCACGTGCCCGAAAAGTTCCCATTGAACGCAATTGATCCAATGATCATTCCTCGCTTTACATCATTTAACAATATCCTTTCCTTTTACCTATCCATCTGTATTTTCCCTCGCATTCTACCTTCAGTTACTTTCTTAATCCCTCTCATCTCGTTAACATCACCCATTCATTTGTTTTGTTGTTGATTTATTACTATTTGTCAAAATCCTCTCAGCATATGTAGCCTTTCCTCGCTTATTATTTTATCAACTCACTTTTTCTATTCCATTCTACATCATACCCACATTTCGAAGGTCTCCAATACTCTGAATTCCTTCCTTTCTTAGGGTACTAGTTCCAGATACATACAATAAAAGAATCCAAACAAAGGATTACATCAATCTTTTCCCTACAAAGGTATTTCCTGTCTGTTCCATTCATTTCATAAAGTGTTCTAAAGTCTAAATCATGTTAATGAAACAAAAATTTTGTAGATACGTAGAGGAAATTTTTCATTGCAAAAGTATGTAGTTAAATTAGCACTTATAGCATGAAGAGCGCTTTTAGAGGCGTTGGTTTGTGGCGCTTAAGTTACAGGTCGGTAATTAGCGTAAATATCTGTTTCATTTCCCAACTATGATTCTTTTCACGCGTTTGATTTGTCGTGCTTTTTTTGTTTCATTGGTTTATTGAGTATTATCCCATGATGTGACATTTTCATTAAAAAAGTTTATTCTTTTATTTTAAGTTTGGATGCCGTTCTGTCAAATATAGTAAATAGGTACATATTTTTTTATGTTACGAAAGGAGGTGTTGTTTTTTTCCCAAAATATTCATGTAAAGCATGAGATTATTTTAATCTCTGTATAGGTTAAAATATTTTAAAATTGTAAATTCCACATTCTACTGGATGTAATTAAATAATTTCATTTATATATTATATTCTATCGAGCCTTTTTCTTTTGTTGTCATTAATAGATATTCTCCCCATCACCCAAACTCAGTAGTGGATATAAATTTGTATGCTTTGTTAATTTTGTCTGTCATCGCTTTAGCCCAATATTTCGTATCTCGAAAGCAGTGATTCGTAAAGTTATTCCCTCCAGAGCACGCAGCACGGCATCGGCAAATCACGTTATTTTAGGCTTTATCGGAATTTTAAATAAAAAAAAGCTTTCCACATGTTGAATGAAAAATTTTGATTCTCTTGTCGAGAATCCCATTACAACGACAAGTTATTTCGGAAAGTACTGCACAAATTTTATGTAAAGCTACAACAACATGAAGCTCGCGAACTTGATTCTGTATGAAAAGAACTTCTTTCCGTAAGGGTGAACGCGGAGTGGAGAGGAAAGCTCTGCTAGTCAGGGAAGGACCATGTGCATGAATAAGCCTTATCCGACCTTTCTTAAGAATTTAAATAGGTTCTCCTTTGCATACGCTCACTTTGGAGATCGTGACGAGACTTCGTCTCTATCACAAAGATTCTGCGCACAACTCCGAATGCGAGGACAGGTATGTGCGAAGAAAGGTTCAGAAGGATTTTGTGCCAACCTTAAATAATTCTATTATAAACGTTGAGTATTCTATCGATAAGGTGGCGTGACTCTAAACTGGAAATCGAACACTGTCTAGGAAAACGGTAACCAAAAAATATTTTCATAACGATTTGTCTTTCCTTACATTGAAATAGGATGTGTTAATATAATGGAATATCAATCAAATAGAATATTCCGAACAATCTAAGTTTATAATAGGTGAAATATTAAGAAAATTCACATCCGTGATGAGAAAAATTAACGAGGTAAATTTTCATATCAGGTTTCTGAGATTGATTTCGGCCCTTTTCCCAACCTGATCATAACTTTATCCGCGAGTTATTCTGCATTACCCTTATTTAGCTATCTGTCTCGTCGTCCAAGTCATTGATGTATATCAGGAAGATGAGGCCTAATTACGCTTCCTGAGGTAACTTTTACTTTGTTCGCTATTAAGTGGTATTTGTTACTTCTTGTGGAGAAAAATTCTTGACCCAATCAATTAATACCTTATCCATTGTCTTTGATTTTAATTGATTTGTAGTAAGCGACTCAGTCGAAAGCCTTTTTAAAATGAAGGAAAATAGCGTCCGCTGGTTTTTTACTCACAATCAGATTTTAAGATGTCGTAAACGAATAGTGCAAGTTGAGTTTCGTATGATTGGGATTTTCGGAATTCTTGATCAATTACGAGATAATCTCGTATCAGTCAAAGGCTCCAGTGTATATTATATCAGTATTTTATTTATCGTGCAACTAATTGATGTATTGAATTATTATTGACAACTTAGTTTGAGCTCCGTTACGCATGACGAGAGGTTTGCTAGTTGTGAGTATATAACAGAATTTTTTATTGTCGATTCAGTTTTATATTATTAACTGTAGCTATTTATTATAGGTATTTTGGAATAACTGGAATCTGATAAAGTCGTAAATTAATACTCAATAGTATCGGCCGTGATGTGGTGGAAATAACTAATTGAAAGCTAATATTTACTTCAGTCTGTGCGAACCTGACGATGGTTTAACACCTAAACCGGTAGTTTGCAAATAAAAGAATATGTGGAAAAGTAAATATCAGCTTTCAATTTCAATCGTAAATTAATATTATTATTAGTATATTAATGTGTGGTAGTTAATTTCCGTTGCCACACGATTAGTTTTTACTTTTCGCAAAAAATTTCTCACAGCCACTAGAGAAGCTTCTCTCATAACTGATTAACAGATACTTGTCTACTGTTTTCTAACCCTTCTTATAGATACTCTTCCTGGTTAATTCATCTTCTGATCTTTTCTTTTTCGGTTGGGAGAAATTTTTTTATACTAAAATTAGCCTTTCCTCATTTTCAATATATTTTTATCCGGAAAATTGTCATTTTAAATGCTTTATTTTTTTTAAACATTTCAAAGCGCTTTGATTGACTGAATTCATGTCCACTTTACCTCCGAATTTTGCTACTATTTATATTCATCCCATGGTAACGAAGCGAGTTTTCGTGGCTTTCAGAGGATTCTCCAGGTCATGCATAATGATGTCTTCTTTGTGACTTACCAACCGCATACATCTGTCGCAGACTTGGCCAAATTACAAGCCGTAACCCTTATATGCAAACAAAGCTCTGGAGGCACGTACATCCCTGCTGTGTAGGACCCATTGAAAATGGCAGTTATTTTTTAGGAGAAGATTTAAGGTCATATCATATTCATTATCATATACAAAATCTGTTATTTTGAATTTTTGATCGATTAGATTCTCTAAATATCTAAGATGTATTTTTCTAACATTCAACGAGATGGAAAGAGAAAAAATCCTTTCTAGGAACGCTACTACAATCTGCTTTCCAAGTGAAAGAGATTTCAAATCCTCCATTGAATATCATGACATGACTTATATCTTTATATAAGTAAGTCGTTGCGATAGCTATAAAAAAAATTCGCGCTCGAAAATTTTCATTTTTCACTAATATTCTTTAAGTCTGATGACGCACGAGAAAAATATAGGATGAATTGGACAATGTTTCAACGTCTGTTCGTATTTTACGTCATTCTTGTTTATATCCATGTTTATTGCTATATATCTTCTTACTATAACGCCGTATTTCTTTTAAATAGCAACATTTTTTCATATCGTTAACCGGAGTATGAAGGTTGTGACTACTAAACATTTATGGACAGACTACTTTTGCCTTTTTTACAGGATAAAAAAGTTTTCCTTTCATATATTTTTGTCTCACATTTGTTCATATGGATGTCCATGAAAATTAAATATAACAAGGAAAGGGATATGTCTGTTATAAAAGATCGAGAGATATTCTATCTGTAATCAAACAATTCTTTCAATCTTTTGGAAAACGATTTAATTTCGAGGAATGAATGCATGCTCAGAGATCCATATTTAATTGTCTTCTTACCAAAATGATTTTGAATCATATGCGTTGCTTATTCACGCAAATTTTAGTGATTATCGAGAGCTAATTACTAATAGCTCTTTCGCTAAAATTTTCAATTTAAAGGATTTATAAAATTAGCCATTATAAATTTTATAGATAGTCATGTCTTAAGCTAGAGCATCTTCTCGAAACATAAGAAACCCTTGAAATTTGAGAAAATACGTCCGTAGAATCCAGAATCAGGAATACATCGGATTATTTTTTTAGAAAAACTCTATGTCACGTAGATGCACTGTGAAATCGTAATCTCGAAGACTGACTAGATTCTGATCCGCTCAACGATGAACTACCAACAAAAAAAGTAGAGCAGTGATTAGACAAGGTGAGATAGTTTTCTTTGTTTTTCTAACCGAGCCAGAATTCTATGTATACGTTTGAGAACAATATAGTGACCTTATTAATGAGTTTTCATAGCATTCACGAAAAAGTGACCAGGAAGAATACTATCATTCAGCATCATTTTTACCTCATGAAATTTTATCACAACCATAAATAATGCCTACATAAAAGTAAATACAAGGTGCATTTTCCTTTACCTGTACCCAAAGAAGAATGAAAAATAATCCATTTATAGCATATCGAGATATGGTAGCAGAAACTATGATACTCAAGAGATCTAAATTGTAATGTTTTGCTTGAAACTTTTAATTCCTGTAATATCCTTCTTAAGCTTTCAAAACTTAATTTTACGGCCTTGTCTGTAAATGTGTTACGAATATTAAGATCTTAACTCGCACGGAAATAGCCAAAACTTCAATTTTATTTTAGATATGATCACCTGCAGCGATTGTTCAAAGCAGTTTAATCCTTTGAAAATTTAATTTTCCGAGTAATGATCGTGAAGACCCACTTACGAGCACCCGGTGTGCGATAAAAATATCATCTAGATAGATTAGGTACATTTAAGATAGGTTGCGCAAAAATTGCAATCAGGCAGTTAAGCTCTTGCGTGCTTCTGAACCACTCAAGGAAATGGTGTGGAAACCGCAGACAAGATCCGAATCCACCGCCTTCTGAACAAAAAAAAAATAGATGAATTGCAGCAACTCTGAGTGGGCAAAATAGCCGAGGCGGATCGTCCATTTCTCATGTGATGATCCCAGGAAAACAGATTGAAGGAGACTTAACAACCAATTACCTCTAGCGCACTTCGATAAATCATCTCTTCCGGAGATTATCTCCCGTAACGACGGCCCTCAGCTTTAATTATATTTCGGCGAAAAAAGGAGGCGCCCCGCTCTTATTCGTTCCCGTGATTTCAGCCGTAATGACGTCCTCGAGGAGGGAAGTTGGATAAATCCCTCCACAGATTCTTCGAAAAAAGTACGTAAGAATATGGGATAAATCACGAAAACTTAGTAGATATTTTTTTCCCGACACTTGAGGTGTTTCACGATCGATAGGAACTGCCTTAGCACTCCGGATTCGTGTTGAGCGAAATCGCATTTCGGAAAGGAAAGAGACACCGAAACAAAGGAAGGCACGTTACACTTTTTGTTTTTCGGAAGCGCTTGCGGTTACTCGCCGCGATAAATCACGCGTTGGGCTCTCGGACCAATGACAAGCGTTTATTTTACCCAAATCCGTTGGAATAACGAGTGGGATAATCTCGCTTTTTTACGACCAGAATGCTTTTTCCTCGCATTTTTTCTCTATCGCCCAAGTATCGCGCCCATTGTAATTTATTTCCGTTGTTATCCTCACCGAAAACAAACTATCGCACTAGGATTTGCCTAAGCGGGCTGCTTTTCCCTCAGGGAAAAACGAGAGGGAAGGGTTTCTCTCGAGGGAATAAGGAAAGAGCCTCGAGGACGCGCTTTAAATTTTCTCGGACAAAGAAATATAACCCGAAGGACGTCATCCCTGTCTAAGAATGTTTTCAGTAGCCTTTCAAGTACGGGGATGAATTTCCCCTCTCCGACTTGTCACAACAGTCATGAATGGCTCCCCGAGTTTACGACCGTGCGTTTTCGGAAGTCTTTAGGGTAACGGATGCCTTATTTGTCTCGAGAGACGGCGGTGAGTTCGTCCCATTACGCACAGCGATGACTAGTGCTGTGGAGTTGTGAATGAACGTTAAAGCGCGACTTGCTGAATGAGAGAAAGAGGAAAGTTGAAAGCGTTGACGCGTTGCTTTACATCCCTTATGAAATCACTGGATGAGAAACTGAGGGATTTAATAAGGGTTATGAGAGTTTTGCATGCATTTCTGCAGCACCTCCAGAGAGAAAGAGGTTAGCTTAATCGAATACGGAAATTAATTTGGGGAAATAACACGTTTTTAGTAACCAATGAATATTGTAACTACGAGTAAACATCAATCATTGCAAACATCTATCGACAGTTGCTGAAGTCTTAGCAAATTTCGATTCTAAACGATACTTAATCAATTAATTAATTTTATTCACGTCCCTTTAATGATTTTAAGGTACTCTTTTAAGTATAATAATACTAATGCATGGCAACAAAAATCTCATTGATGACTTAGTGCAAAATAGTTCTGTCAAAGCGCTTTATTAAATCACTGCTACAGGTACTTAAATCACTGCTGTGAATCTTATCTATATAATATCATTATTATGCAAAAAAATTGATTTCGTATTATTTTTTACACCTGAGTATTCGAGTTGTTGATAATATATTCTGCACGAAGACTGAAAATCAAAGTGATTTCCCTCCATTGAGTAAAATCTAGAACTATGCACCATTTGTTATCATAATGCCTGAAATTTTCGTCCAATCCTTACCATGCTCCTACCAAAAAATTGTAAGATAAACTTCTTGCCAGTATGATTGCGTTAGACTTCTGTGAATATCTATTTATTTGGAAGAAAACGTTTTGCTTCGAGCGTGATTTTATCCTCATTCTAGTATAAAGTAGTGTTAACTGTTTAAAATCTCATTAAGTAGAAACAAAAAATAATAGTGTTGTGAGAGTTAGAAGCATAACGGAGCAAGTTCGACGTCTCTCGTAAAAAAGCGTATGATCTTTCTTTCTTCTTCTAGTATCGAACCCAACTTTCATTAATGGATCCTCGTACGTACTCTGTTTGCGCCGAACATGTGCAATACTCATGGGGTTACATATTCCCGTAAGGGGATTACGAGTCCTTCGCAGGGAACACCGAATCGCTCTGTACCAATTTTTCCGAGAGCGCGTACGCTAATGAAGCTATTTGAGGAAACTTTTGTGTCTGAAGCTGTGATTGTCCCAAGTTTATATGTTATTAATGTCACTTTATTGGCAAGGTTGGGCTCGAATAGGCACACGTTTCACACGTTATCTTGTATGTTGCCCCAATTCTTCGGTATGATAATTACAAATGAGTGTGAAAGAAAATCTTTGTAGTCTCAGGTTATCGGAAGAAGATCCTCTTTATGGGAAAACTACCTTATGAGATTGCTGTAAAAATGACCATATGTTAATAATAAAATATGAAAACATGTATATACAATTTTAGATAAAGACAGAGAAAATTATAATCGCTCCCAAGTAATATGTTACAACAATGACCGGCATGTAATTATTTATAAATTTATACATTTATTTATCCATGCATTCATTAGAAACTATTTCTGATGGATATGTAAATTTAATTTTTCGTTTCATTTGAAGACCTTTACTCCTTGAAATTTCACTACAAATATTCATCCTATCAGGACGGATAGCATAAAAAAGTAACTTTGATAGAAGTTTTTAATTTTACCATATTCCATACTCGTGAACGCCTTCATAAAATATCTCGATTTTTAGAAAATTATTATGCTATTGATGTCACTCGTAATTACCGAATCCTTTTTTATGAATCTTTATGGAAGAATGTTGGAAAGTGCACGAAATTTTTACTCACTCTGTGTTACTGAGAATTTCTTTTTACGCAGTCCGCGAAGGAAGCAATTATTTCGTGAAACGAGCGAAAAAATATCCACTCCGCGGAGTAATTCATTTGGCCCTCTGCCCGAATTCGGCAGTTGTGAATAACAATGATAACTCGTTCCCATAACGACCAGTGCCAGTTGTTAGAATCGTGGTTTCTGGAAAATGGCCATTCAAATGAATTGGTCAAAATAATTAAAAATTAATTAAATCAACTAATTAAAAATTAAATTAATGAATTAACGGCGATAATTAATGAAGTAGTTTGCATTACCGTCAGTACATTTTATTATGAATTCCTATCACTTATGCCAGAATTGGAAATTAGCTGTTAAATATAACTGTACATACAGTGAAACTTAAGTGAAAAGTTTAGCTTGAACATTTTATTATATAAATCAACTGTCAGGAATCGTTATCTTAACTGTAGGCAGGAATTTAATAAATAATTTCATAGAAAGTAAATTTTCGTTGTTTATCGAGAACAAAATGAATATTATAGAGTAATTTTCTAAAAATAACAAAACTTTTGAATCTAGTTTCATGAAACAAAAATAGATAACGTTGATACTAGTTAATTTGTATGAATTATTAATTCTAATGATTAACTATTCATTCAATTAGAACGGAGTAGATTGATTATAACGTTCTATGAAATGTCATGAATACTTCTGGTGGAAGCCAAATATGACCAAGCCGTTATCTGCGTCACAAAATAATAAAATTTAAGCCATAATTTGAATAATTTATATACTTTATTTGCAATTTATGTTATTCATTTACCCTATACTCGTAGCAATCAATTCTGTAGGAACAATCATACCGTTGGAACTTCCTTCGTAATCGAATACTTCCTCATCAACTCCGAGATACATTACTCCTCCAACTCTCGATGGATTTATGTGCTCTAGATTTCTTGATATAATCCCCTCCCCCTTGATAACTAATTCCTCCACTTATATCATTCCACTGCTCTTGTCTTTGTACCCCTCTCTGCCTTTTCCCCTGCATTCCGCCCTCAATTCTATGAATAGCAATTCCCCGACTCTCAGAATATGTCACATCCGTATTTTCTGCATCCATGAATTCTTAGCAATGTATGTACACTTGGAATTATGCGAGAATATTCAATCATTTAAAATGTTTCGAGAGAAGACGATTTTTCGGTCTGAAGTAAATATTCTGTTGTTAAGTATTCTTCTAATTAGCCATTCTTTGATTAAAAATTTTAATGGAATCTAATACATAGAGAACAAAATCGGGAGTTAATGAAATACTCAAAATTTGGAAATTTTGTTGTTGTAGTGCCAACTTAATTTTCATCTGTCTGATGTTAGTTTTCATGCCCAAACAGTCGCTTGATAAAAATATTTAATTATTTTATGTTTTACTTACACATATTTTGACGTTGTGGAGCTATATACTTTGATATTTTTGTAGATACGCGAATAGATTAAATCTGTTGGAATGAATCATGCTAAAAGAATGTGTCAAAATGATATGAGAAAGAATCTAACTTGGCAGGATTGAAAGACGGAGAATTCCCTGCATTAGAGGAAAATCAGGAACAGTTGAAATTAGCGTGGTGTATTTATAGAATTATTAGATCTATTTAATGATTAATATAAAGCTCTTTCTATGATTTAGATATTCTAATTTCTTGTGGATGTAAGAATTGATTACGCCTGCAATGATATAAATATATCTGTTATGTAGATAAATTTCCTGGATCAGAAATCTGAATCAAGACTGAGAATAAAATAATACTGAATTAATAACAGCTAAAACTTACCTAATATTGTGTTCATTACACCAGAAAGAAATACATTTCGAAAAATTTCCGAAAAGAATTCACATTAAAATACCATATTTTTACATAGTTAACGAGAGGGTTCAATTTCAAAGGAAACTTTATAGAAAATAAAGAAAAATGTTGCCGTCATCAATGTGATGCCTCGCAGTATATCTCCAAAAACAGGTGACAAATAAAATTTATCTGTCGATTCTCTATATCAAGCCTATCTTTGACGCTGTCGAAACACTCTTGCAAAACAAACTGGGACGATGCAAAGTAAATCACATCTCTACGCAACGTCACGCTCCGCAGCTTAACGGTACATGCTCTTAATAGCTCATAACAATATAGGGATCTGTTCATGACTCAGCGGTACGTTCCTTTGCCTGTATATTTTACCCTAATTATCCTTTGCGCTTTCATCATTACTGTTTGGAATTGAGTACGAATAGAAAGAGAATAATGTGATGAGATTGAATGGAATAGGAAGAGCGGAAGGAATATGGTAATTGAGATCATGAAGAGCATGAGTATGAAGTCATAATGAAGGAAGTAAATTATGATCCTATGTATGGATAAGCACGAAGTGAAAGAAGAATAAAAAGATAGGAAAATATGGAGAGGCATTGTGAATTAAACTTTCAGTTGGCTTGCTTAGCTAGAAAAAGATACAGCTTAAATGATGAAGAGTATACGTTGACGATTGTCTCGTTTAAATCGTTTGAAGTTTGGAATTCATTTTTAGAAATGGAGGTTTGAATTTTTTTGCAGCCTTAAGCTAACTTAATTTAGAACGAAAGTGACTTAATTAGTTCTGAAGATTATTAAAACTTAAATAAATATAAACGAAGAAAGGGAATAAATAACTTAATACGAATGGAAGTGCGCCCAAGAGTACCTAATGAGCAAATAAGCGTGGAAAATTCGGAAGTATTTGTCATATATATTTATTCCTTGGCTAATTAAAGACACTACTGTAAGAAGACTTGTTTAAAAGTAATCAAGGAACGGAGACACTGAAATCTTGATTCTATCTTAAGGATATCTTATGCAACCGTTTAGAAGTAAATATATTCCGCAATTAGAAATTTATTCCACAGATGCAGCTAGTCTAAATTCTGCGAAGCGTATCAAGAAATAAAATCATTCTCAAATTGCAGCAGAGAAATTTTATTAAGTACATGATGTAAAGGAATATATCGTCTCACTTTTGTAACTTAAATGTGCTACCGCCTTTGTTTTTTTGCCAATGAATTTCTCCGGAAATAGAGCTTATTTTAAGCAGCCGCAAGTACTGTATCCGCCGTTGACCGAGAGGGAATATTTTATGACACGAGGAGAGGAGATTTTTCGGCTGAAAAGGGTGAGAGATATTGGGTGCGCAAAGGTCGAGCAGACGGTTATCGGAGGTGTGGGATCGCGTAGCAAGGGCCGCCGAATGTTTTTTTAATGAAATGTCGGTGAATTTCCGAGGGTCTCAGTTTCCGAGGCCTACAAAACTTACAAAGTTCCGCCACTGAATATTTAGAAAATATGAGCTATCCCCGACCAAAACAAGTTACGATATAGAGACAGTGACCGAACTTTTCCTTCAAAGCGTTACACTCAAAAATGTGTCTCCCAAAGACGTTTCATATAAGTGATAGTTCGCCAGAGGATATCGTTTGTTTACTTTGGGTAAATTTTATCTGGTGACATTAAGCCCAAGACTTTTCACCCTAGTGCCTTTCATCCGAAAGGTATTTTACCAAAGGGATTTCTCATGAAAAAGAAAAGTTTCCAAGTGATATATCAAAAAGGTTGTAGTTTCGGCTTAGGCGGCCATAGCTTATTCATTTCAGCAGAATTAAATTATCTTTACGGGCGTTAAATATAGTTTGTAATTGATTTGTTATGAAGAAATTGTTAGACGTTGAGTCTGAGAGAATACAGAGTATAATAAGAAGCTCATTATCTGAAAGGTGTTGACATATTAAGCCCAAATTTTGTGGGAAGTTATGAAAAAGTCATCAAGAGCACTTTTCAATATATCTGATCGAAAAATACACACTCGGTATAATTCTCTTTGGTAAAGTGTGTATTGCTTGAAAAAAAATTAGGTCTCTGGTTATAAAGTCCCTTTGGTGAACTGTCAACGATCGAAAGACTAAGTATGAAACTCCTTGGAGCCTATAGGAATTCCGCCCTGTAGCGTACCGTGCGTCTATCTCTGTAGGTATTATTGACGCGAACTCTTCAATGATATGCATCACCTGGCTAATTAAAAAGCTTATAATGTGGTGAAAATGATATCTGAAATGCATATGTCCTACTAACTTTACTATAGTTTTACTTCGATACGATGATACCAACATTAATAACGCTGGGACGATATCATCTGTGGTTTAAATGTATTTTTTATTTTTTAATATAGGTTTGTCACCGTTACATTCTGGAGATTTTCAATTTCTTTTGATAGGGTTTGCGGAGAAGTAAACATCAACTGTTGGCAAACTTTTCGGAAACTATGACGCTTACTTTAAAATAAGGAAAGTTTTTATCATTCGATACAATTTGCATTTGAAAATGTATAATCAGGTGAGAATCAGGCATTAGTTTACATTTGAAAGTGTTTTTCTTCGTGCGGTTTAAAGTGCTATTCTTTTTATCCTAAAGAATATTTGGTTACCATCAATTTGTTTTTAGTTAAAACTAAGAATACTCATACTATGAAAGCAATTTAATCAATAGGAATACAATAAAAATATTCTCGAACGGCGAATTTGGTGATTTTAGGAAGATCGTAATTTATGTTCTTCTGTTCATTCTCCGTTGTTTATTTAACTCACATATCCGTATCCGTTATTACTTGAAGATTTAATTAAGAAACAGTTTGACTTGAAACGAGTTTACTAATTTTGGACGGTCTCACTATTATGTTAACTTATCTAAAACTAAAGTATATTATATTTAAAATTATATTATATATATTTTATAATATCAGCGGAAGTATATTATATATATTATATTATTATCTAATTATTATTTATTATTTATTATATATTATATTATATATTATATTATATATTATATTATTATCTAAAGTATATTATACATATTTTTTATAATATCAGCGGAATACCGAGGTTTAAAAACTTAGTTCTCAATTTTACATATTTTTATCGTGCAATCACTAAGTTCTGGTTTCTCTGTTTTGCCACCTTAATTCAAAATAATTTTAAAAAATCAATGGGGAAAGTGATTTTGAGGTTATCAAGAAATTAGTTGCTCAATTATTTAACTATTCACCTTTAATTGCAATTAAAAGTCAGGAACATTTTTAGTGGTTCTTTAAATAGAAGAGAGAAAAAAGAGAAAACATTTTCTTGGTTCTTTAAATGTCTTATTACTGAAATTCTCACCGATCTTTTTGATATTTCTCTTACGCGTATTGAAGCTACTTGAAGGTTTCAAATATTTAATTAAAATAGAAGTTATAGAAGGCAGCGCTGCTGTTAATTTGGTTCTTTTTTCAAAACTTACATAAAGAATGCAATCACGTTTCTTCTGATCCTGCAATTTACTGAAAATATTACTTCAAATTGGTTGATATGTTACTGCATGATATTTGAGAGTTCCTTTGCAAGGCACCAGTAGGTTTTTATTTGTAATATCTTCCAAAAAATGAAAAAAAGAAACTGAATATGATTAAGTGACAAATATTATATCATTTTGCATATGTTAGAGCGTTTAACTAAATAAGAGATAATTTTCCCAAGAAAACGGAGAGCGCAAATATCTCCGTATTAATTTTATTACAAAATATCAATATAAAACACTTGTTCCAAGAAAATATATATTTTCTAAAGGAGTGAACATACGCCTATGCATACGCCATACATTTCAAATACGCCTGGGATACTCAATAAGTATTCAGATACTCGAGTACTGAAAAATATGAATAATCTACCAAATACCTTTTTACCGAGTCATCGATTTGAAAACACTAATGGATAGAAATATACTGTCTCCAAAACGATCCATCCACTCAATAAATCGATATTTTATGTTTCGCCAATCCTCACTAATCGCAACATATAGTCTTCTACTCTCAAGTTGAAAAAAAAGAGCAGTTTCTCATCATCACCATGCCGGAGAGTGTTGAGAAAATTAATTTAGGAAGACCTAGAAGTTGTAACAGCGCACAAAATGTAAGGCTTGCGAAACCCATCTTTATAAAGTATGTTTATTGTATATATTAAATTTATTTAACCTTTCTTCAAAGGGGATCGATTATTTTCAAAAGAATTTTCTCGTGGTCTGAGGAATCATGGACTCGAAACGTAGACCTTTTGATGCCATTAACCTCTGTCCTAACAAGTTTTTAGGAATTGTTTTGGGAATGTCTCTTGAAACCTAAACATTCTTTGTTTATTCATCCGATGGGAAAGAAACGACGCAAGTCCCTCAATATTTTCATTTAAAATAGCACGTTTACCTAATAACAAATTTTCTGCATAACCGAAAGGTTTTTATAGAAACACGACCATGTTTATCTGAAATAGCCATACATCCTCGCCTTAGGGCGCTACTTCTTTATCGGGAACTTGTTTTTTTTCTCTTGTTCCTTTCATGACGGAATCGAAGCTTTCTTATGGGACCCTGTGATCCGAAACCAAAAATATACACGGCCGTCGAATATCGCTCGTGGCAAATTCTAGAACCTTTTTTCTCTGAGGACGGCCTTCTAGTATTTCCTCATTGAAAGAAGGTACTCCTCTCCTAAGGAAGGAAAATTTATATTTTCGTAATATCTTGAGAGATGGAGGTACTTGTATCATCTTTGCGTTAGAGTTTAGAAAGGCCATGAGAGATTTTCTTTATCAGATGCCGTTGCAGAAAAATTGCCCTCTTGATCAAATTCATCTAAATTATGGTCTCCCTCATATCAGATCATGCGGAAGTCACAAAAAGCGTGACGGTGTAGCCTATTGCATAAATTCTCATTCACTAAAGTTAGTTTAGCTATTCCTTCTCCGCATCCAAATAACGTGACTGTGAGCTAACCTCTCCAGTCGCTCGTTATTTCAATTTAAAAGAATGCGACCGTTAATTGGTTGATGTTCTATAATTCACGTAAACGGTGCTATTAAACAAAACAAAAAGCGGAGTTACCACGGTAACGGATGAAATATGCAGAGTTTCTTGCATGCTCGGTCGATGTTACTACATTCTAGGAATAGAAAAAGGACCGCAATGGATCAAAATTAACTCCTTACAATCTTCTGAAACTTTAACCGAATCTAAATTATTGTATGTGCGCTATAATCTGCATGAATTTGATATGTAAATATGTCTGGAGGAAGAATTTTGAACTTGGGTAAAATCGGCACCCGTATGCATTGATATCCTCGAAAACTGTTAGCTATTGAGTGCCATGCGGGAGGGGAATGTACAAACCTACTCCGTTTGATGGTTAATTCAACATAACACCTTATACGCTCATCTATAAAGCGTTTTTAAACATAAAAATATTATTGCGGTACAGATCATGGTACTCCACTTCGAAGTTATCACATTATTCATCTCGATAATTTATCATACTCTCTCATAAGCGATCGTGACAACAAAAACGATTTCTGGGCGAGCATAAAAGAAGTTTTCATGTTTGCAAAGGAAGGTATGGTGTATCAGCCATGGAGTTCTACGGCTTTTTCACTGTGTGATTTCTCTTAATGACATACCATATAGGAATGTAGACATGCATGATAAACTTCTGGTTATGATTGCTATGTTTACAGATAAGCGACCTAAAATAAGAACACAGGTAGGACAGAGACTCATCAACACAGGAAACCATCAAACGGAGTTGATTTGTCAGTTCATCATCCCGCAACAGAAGTTCGACGTGCCATCTTATGAAGAATTGATAGATTGGGGTAAAGTCACTGTCACCAAGTCACCACTTACTGTCAGTCTTTCTCCCGAGGATCTTCAAAACATTAAAGGTAATGCAAAGGAACCTATAAAGCAGCTTACTGCATTATTTGCCCTCCCAAATGATTCTCAAGCAGTCGAACGAAACGTAAAAGAAGTCATAGAGGCCTCACGTTTAGTCTACGGCCACGATGCAAGAGACGGGTTCATAGGAGAGATGATCCTCTCGCGAATACCAAAAACTGGATCAAAATCAGCCTTCAAAGACATCAACTAGTTGTCTGGTATGCTTCCACGAGTGTGTAGGCGGGCGGGACTCGATTAGCTGGCTCTACCTCAGGACGAGTCCTGGATAGCTCACTGCAGCTGAACCAGCGATGAACTGCCACTTTCCATGGTGTTTCCAAAAATTTTAAAAGTATGATATCTCGTCATATTCGGTTTTAATGGCTTAATTTAATTATTCCTCGATCAAAACGAATTAAAACAGCCATTTAATCAAATATATGTAACCTCCGCCAAAAATTTAACTTACCTAAAAAAACGCAATTTTCACTAAAATTTCGTATTTTCGAGCTCTTTGGTCAGGCCCAAGACGAACTTTGTTAGAGCCCATCTTTTGCACATTTCTTATTGAGCCTAAAAGGCAACTTTTCCAACCTATTACGTTCCCGCTACAAAAAATTTTTGTTTTTCGGTACGCCCTAATGTACACACCTGCGATCGTTTGTGAAGAAAGGAGCTTTTTAAACAGTTATACCTCGAACATATCTATTTACTTTGCGCTTAAGGGCGTCGCACTTAATTTATATATAGGTCCTCCTAGAACATTTTATCTATAACATTTTATATATTATATACGTAGTATATGGTTTTCTTTTCTTCCGTGGATTCTCAGCCGGTGTTGGAGATTTTGTGCCGAAACTGAATTTTCTCGCTTTGGAGTCGTCCTTCCGAAGCGAAAATCGCATTTTTATAAAAACTGATTTTATACCAACAAAGCCAAGCCTCGACCACACCGCCATTCAGATGGACGTACAACTACTGAAAGTCGTCCCTTCCAGAAACGACCACAAGCGGGCGGACTCGGAAATCAAAGGAAGACCATCTCATGGTTCTCCTTCACCCACACCGCGAATCGGGGCACGATCGAAAAGCACAACTCCTCACCGCTGAAAACAAAACATAACAACCTCCGACGGCATAAACAGAATCGCTCACCTAAGAAACCTCGGAGGTTTGAAGGAAACGTCCACCCTATATATCGAGTCCGCCGCCAACTTCACCGTCTTGGACTGCTTGAACCTCCCCCTGCCGTCCATCTTGCAGTACACCGGACTCCCTCCGGGTTCCCTTCTTATGGACAGCGTCACCTTGAACGTCGAACCTTTCGGAGAAGTGTTCCCCACAGACGCCGTGGACTTCCTCCGCCCTCCGTCCATCTCTGGACAGAGGCTCCGGCGGCGGTTCTTGTCCCGCTCCTCCCCCAGTTTGATCGGAAACTAATTCGACCCCCCGCGAAGAAAATAATCCCTTTCGTGGTCGCAGGTGAGCCTTCCGTCGTTGTGTCGGGAGCAGACCCAATGCCCTCCCGAGGGACAGAGGGAAACTGAAAGGGAATTCCCGCCTCCGCGGTTAACTTTCCCGAGACGGCGCCACCGACGTTTACCCCTACATTACGCCCTTAGAGGGAGACAGGAGTGGGGAGGAATGTAGAATGAAAGGGGAGGGAAGTGGGGGAAGTATCCTAGTGAAGAGAAAAGGATGGGTGAAGAAAATTATACGGGACGGGTTTCAAAGGATGAAACACGTTGCACAAACCGCTCGCAGAAGGCGCAGCCTAACTTTCCAGAGTTTTTCGAATATTTTTTCTTCTCGGAAACTTTTATCCATATTTACTTATATGCTCCTAGATAATTTCTGAGGGTCCAATGTGAAGTAAGTGTAACACCTCGTAAGGGTCATTGGTGCCAGTTTTCACGCTGCAGTTGGGATAGCATGCATTAGTTTGGGTTATCCGGGCCACTATTATAAATTTCAAAGGAATAATATTAAGAAAATGGATTCAGTATCTCGAAGATATCCATCCTAGTGCTTCTTTCGTACGTGCCGCCATACACTAGAATACCATAAATACGCTCTTGGTGTGTAATTTCCGTGAGTATTCATTTCCTTCTTAATATAAATTATGTACAAGTAAAATTTTTAGGAAAATTTCATAGTTTTGGTATTTTTTTAGGTCCCAGTTGCGAATTTAGCGACGATTTCCTTTATGTGTATTTTATTCTTTTCCATATCATTTTGAATTTTTTCTAAAGCAAATAAATGTATGGCTTAGGGAACCACGAACTTATAGTTGAAGTGCCGAGTAGAAACAGAATTTGGGAAGCACTGAATTCCATGTCATTCTTTTAAGATAAAAACCGAAAGCTAGTTTGAATTTATCGTAAAAGTATTAATCATCAAATTTATATAATCGTCAATTCCGGCTTAGGTTACAAGTACCTTCCTCGCATTTTACCTACCACGGCTTTGTAAAATAGTTTATTATAATTATTTTTATTTTACGGAAATTATACGAGTTTTTTAATAGTATTTTAGGCATTGTTTTTGGTGAAAATGATTAACATTAAAGAAGTAGTGTCAAAAATTTGTAATACTCGTAGGAAAACTCAAGCGGAAAGAGATATCCTTAATTTAAAGGGCTCTTGATGATTGGTTTAATTTTCAGTAGGACCCCAGATCAATAAGATGGGACAATCCTTAGAGAGGGAAATTTCACCAGTAGGTGAAACCTGAATACTAGCAAGTCTGGAGTCTACAATTTAGTACCGCTACATCTTCATTCTTTCCTTCAAATACATACGTACCACGAGATGAGTAAAACATAATTTGAATGAAATGCATTTTAAATGACACTGTCGCTCATCTTAATCCAGGATACCGATCAAAATAACGCTTAATTCTTTTGAATCGACCAGCTGTACGGTTTTATGATTTATCTATCTTATCATTGAAACATCTTTCTTCCAACTGCTTATTTTTAAACCTATTTAAGGTAATGAAATTACGATTGCTTATGGTCTTTTAAGAATGAAAACTTTGTACCTCAAAAAATAAATTAATGTTATATTGCATATATTAGATTAAATTACTCATATCACAACTATTCATCAGCTGAGAAGATGTCATTTGGGCTGTGATGTGCAACTCTCACCTAATTATTAGTTGAGATGCGAGTTATTCTACCTAAGATATGCAATAAAAATGTTTTTTGAGCTACGAAGTATTTATTCTAAGGCGACGATATGCAATCATAATATTTTGAAAAAGCTGTCGCAACTGATATTATCATGGGAATCTCAAACAAAGGTACAATATTCAGAGGAAAGTAAGAACTATCATCACCTAGTCTTTCCGTATGTGTTTTTTAAATAATTCTCGTGATAATACAAGAATGAAAGGAAATAATTTAATCATATTAAATGTGAGTTGTTATAAATTCAATTCAGTCAAAAGCCTACTCAAATCTATACAGTTATCAAGTATTACGATTAAATATAAGTATAGGAAGATTATCCGATATAGGCGGATGCGACACACCAAGCTCCCTTAGAATCGCATTTGCAGTCTCAATACAAAATGGAATCGGATCAGAGATTAGAGCGATTCTATATTCGTATGTTTATTCTCACAATTTCAGATTTTAAATTTTTTCGTATTCCGTGGATATAAAGCGTGTTAATGTCTTGATGTACCGAAATAGTCAAGAAAGTATGCTTTCTACTTTAAATTAGTTGCTTAAGTTGATTTGTGTATTACTAACGTACAGAAATGTAATCCGACTTGAAAGCTACATCTATTTATTCATCAAACATTCAACCAAACCGAAGTACGTAGATACCTTCGATACCAATTAATATCGAATGTCGAAGCTTTGTAGGTCACTTATTCAATGAAACAGACACGGATATATCACTCACGGTGTTCACTTTTGAATTCACCCAGTTTATAAATATTCCACCTCTACTCAAAGTATTGCTCTATGATTTTCTACATACTTACTGTTTTCCTCACATCCCTAAATATTTTCATGTACTCCCTTTAATTCTTTAAAATACGTGCGTCTCTTTCCCTCTTGATTTCATACACATTTAATTAACCAATTTTTCTCTATCTTTATTTTCCTTTCGTACCATACCAACTTCGTCATTTTGCTCTTATCCATCCGCATCAAAGGTCCGAATCAACATTTCTATTATAATAGTCCCGCAGAACAGAATGTCTTCATTGATTCACCATTCAATCATCGACATTAGCGGATCTATGAGGTTTATTTTGTAGGTTATTTTGTAGTGTTAACAATTTAGCAATTTGTCTTGAATCTGACGAAGAGTTTGTATTAAAATCAAACTGTTAAGCTTTTCAACGATCTCTGTACATCTACTAAGAAGCTAAATAGAGAAGATTCCACGAAGAAATTGTCTTTAATCAAATGGAACGCTATGAAAAGCATTACTGATAAGGAAATTAGGCTGCATGTTCGTAGAATTTTTCCACTAACAGAATTCATTAAGAAAAGCAAAAATAAGTTAGAAAAATAAAACTACCTCATCCTTTTCTCGGCTAGTCGTTTATTTTCGTTTATACACAGGACGGCAATTCCTTGTAATGACTTATGTAAGAAAATTTTCATCCCCTTCCCGCGAAACAAATCTTTGTTTAAAATGAAATTGCTAAAGTTATACCTTAGCATGTGTAATGAAATGTTCTATATGCGAAGGGAGTATATCTTCTTGTAACTCTAAATATATGATAATAATTCCCTCTTCAGTTTTGGTAGCTAGTGGTAGAGTAGTTTAAGATCCGACCAGCAATTGAGTTGATGACTATAGATAGATGCAGTCATAATAAATCTTATTTCTTCTTTACACATATTGCTATATTTTTAATTTACGTTTATCTTTCCATCACAAGACAAGATATATTTTCAACGTATACCACGTTAAAAGTGATAGATCTATATACATAAAATTGTTAAATATATATGATCTATTCAGCCGGATGAGTCCGAAAAATTATCGCTTTGAGCTTTTCTACTTATAAATTCATACACTTCTTCTTCGCAAGATGGAAAAAGGGAAAGGAAGGTACAGGGACTGCCCGTTTATATTAAGAGAAGGAATCCGAATCCCTTGAGACCCCTTCACAAATTAAGCCCTCAAATTAAGGAGTGTGAGAGCATTCAAGACAGGTTCTTTAACTTTGAATTATTTAATGCGGTTTTAATTTTTCGGAGATTTCACAAAGCTGGTCATTAACTCTCGGAAAATGTGGAAGTAATGAAATCGTTGATAGAATTGGGGATTTCTCAAGGGGGAGATTACCCTCTCTCCGTGGAAATCCATAAGCGAAGGATAAATGGAAATTATTTCTTTCTCGAGCGAATTTAAATAGGAAATTCGGCCGGGCGATGACTTTTAGGGGAATTGATTCGTTTCAGTGGGTTTTCATCTGACGGTTAAGATTCTCACGCATCTAAAGGTGATTTGGAGACTTCTTTAACTGAACATTCAGGCTGTTTGAATCGGTTTAGCTGAGCAACGCATGGAAATTATTATACTGTTGGTAAACGAGTTTTTATCGGAGTTTTTTAATGTTTGAAATTTCGTATCTCAAATGTATCGAATCGTGTTTTAGGTTTGATTTGTGTTATCGAAACAGCGTGTGAGGCAGTTCGTTTTTATCTTTTGTTTGTTCAGTTGAATGACTGTGTTGTCTGATGTTCTGTGGCGTGTTTGGTTCTCCAAAATTTATAGCCTTTCAAAGTTTTCACTTCCAAATCCGGCAGATTTTTTAATATACTGTTTTGGACTTTTTATAGGTGTCGTAATTTCAATGAGTTATGAAAAAATCCTATCAAATATTGCAGGGTGTTTATGACATGTCCTAATTATTTACCTTAAGTGTTAAATAACACCTTAGCGACAATTGAAACCATTATTTACGTTTTTATCTTTGTTTAAAAAATTTATATGAACAATAATTATTATTATTAATCATCAATCATAATAATAATAATAATTAATCTATTAGTGTTTCATCTGTAATCAATTACGTTCACCGTACTTCGGTATACATTATTATAATATATTAATACAATACAGTAAACGTCAATATATTAGTATATCACATAATAAATGACTTATTACTCATATATAACTTAGTACACATGATTAACCACAAAATATGCATAAATTCTTTCTACGGTTGTGACATACGTGTATTGATTGAATCGTTCTCGTGTGGATGCGCAGTTTTATTCACGCAAATATTTAAGGGCTCGTGATAAACCTTCGCGGATATTGTAGCTGTCGCATGACTCAAATAACCCCTTAACTATTAATGCATTTACAAAGAAATTTAATTTTATTAATAATCAATAAAGATTTTAATTTGTTTTTAACAAGGATAGCTTAATCTAAGAAGATCCGACGTAAAATATATTGATGGGTATAATTGAAAGGTACTGAAAATTTTTGGGATTTGATACTTTTGAAACTGTCTCCGTTCCTTTGAGAATGAGGAAGAGATACCGAATTCAATACTTCGGAAAGGTCTTCCAATTTCGTTAAAAGGCCTTTGTTAACTATGTAAACATGGGATCGGCACTTTTCCTTCCCAACGTCGCCTCCCTATCAAAACATGGAATCGGACTCTGCTGGAAGATATTAGCTAATAATTTACATTCATGAATCCCCGATTCCTCTCCACTCTCTTATTCTGCTCGTTTTTTGTAGGTATGGGACGGATATTTGGTGGAAGAGATCCTTGGATTTCACTCACATTTTACCCCGAAACTTTGGCTAGACCACGCAATGCAGGTTCCTATTGCGTGCGCTCAATCGCTGTCTGGAGATCTGCAATATGAAGAGGGTTACGCTCACACACACAAACACCGCTTCGATCAATGCCGCGCAAAGTTAGTTCACCGCTCTCTCTCCGCATCTTTTTTCACGAGGAGTATGATTCTGGTATTGGGTTGGTTTCGATTTTGCCCCTTTGTCTCCATGGCAGAGGTGATGTTTTTCGTTCGATTCCAGTCCTGCATCAAATGAGGGTATTGCGCAATTTTCAAGGCATGCGGTCATCGCCAAGGAGCAAACGATGACAGCGCTCCCTGCGGGACTAGTCTAAGTTAATGAAGGCGTTCCAACAAGTTGAGAGAGCCAACACTCGTCGATAGAATGGAAAATTTTGTCGTTCTTCATTCAAAGCGAAATCATGACGGTAAGAAGAAAGCATAAATTTAGATGAGAGGGGAAAACGACTAATTCTGCCGCTGTTTACTCCATTCTTCTAATCACTTTCCATCCTCCGTGGCTGAATTTTCATTAAATGAAGGGGTAAATAAATAACGCCTTCATTCGGGCGAAAGAGGATAGCTCCTCCGTCTAATCCAGAGCAGCGGCCACACGCTAACTTTTTGGGTCTTTACGTAGTACGGCCTTCTCGTCGTTTCCTGATGCTAAATTCACCAATTTTAATAAATTTGTCTATCACGTAAAAGGCGAGAATGAAACGGAAAATATTCTACTTGTAATTACCTTGCGATTAAATTCGTTTTCTTTGGTACAAAATTTCGGTGTTTAACTATTTGAATGTAGACAATACGCCTCTCAGATACAGCCTGATGGTTTCTTACATGGCCTGATGGAACATACTTGCATGCATACATGCGGCTTTCTGATGAAAAAAGGTTCCCCATCCTTGGTCTAACTCAAAGAGCTTGGAGAAAACTGAGGTTTCACTTCAAAATCATAATTGATATATATATTCCATAAGTACGTTGGACTAAAAACCTGATGACAAACTGTACGGTTGAAAACATAAGCAGTTCAAGTTGAATTTTAAGTGAGAAGTCTAAAGTACATACGTTGTCTGTTCCATAATCTGTGGAAAATTTTTGTATTTGCGAATTGAGGAAAGGTAAATCTTTACGCATTGCATGAATGAGTCATTGTTTCAGTAGTAAAATGTATTATCTTTATCTTATTTTAATGATCTACACTAATATCACCGAAAAATCTTCATTATTTATTTTCATTATTTTACAAACTGCAAAGGTAGGCATTTTATATTCGAAGGAAAACATATTAAATAAATTGAGTAGGTAGTAGTTAGTAAGATGAAAAATAAGTTACTAGTGATGATAAACTCTTTTTACTAAAGCTGTATATAATAAATAGTAATCCAACATCCGATGAGTATTTGATGTCAATGAAATCAGTCCTGGTTGTGCAGTACGTGCAGTCTTAAAATATAGAACAGGCTTGGATGATAAAAAGAGTCATTTACTCGTAAGGTACTATCAGAGGAATTTTGTTTTGTCATGATTTGTAAAGAAATACAGCCCCCAAAATATTAATATTGAGTCCGGAATCCTTTCCTTTATTAAATATATATTCTGGGATTCGGTTCCACGCATTTACGAGGCTTAAAACAACTCTCTGTAGGAGATCGCATTTTTGCGGTTATTAGAGGGTGAGATGAGAAGGGTTAATTTATTCAAGCACAACAACCTTAACAAAGCGTCCATAAACTGTTTTTCAATGAAGTGTTTTTATGAAACCTGTACCAAACGTTTTTGTTGTTTAAAAAAGCTTTCTCTTGGAAATCGTATTTTAAGTGTTGTTATGAGGCAATTTACCCTGAAAAACCCTGATTCCATGTTAAAATGTGCCACCGCGGAATCGCGTGGTTGTTCGACTGATTTTGGAACGCCCTGAAAGGACCAGCTCATGACGAAATCGACTAAGAAAGAATTATAACATTAATGCTGCGGAGAAGTCGGTATGTGACGTACATACATTTGATGTATACGCGCGAATTTCTCCTTGCCTTCATTGGGACAATTAACAGTTGTTATTCATTCAGTATCCAGGATTTATTTAATCAAAAATGAAGGAATGAAAAATCCTTAAATGTAATAAAAATTTTAATTCTATTAATTTTTTCAGAAAATTTTCGGAAATCAAATATTAATTGTGAATAAATCAAAATTATTAGTATACCATGAGTTATACTGAAAATTATCTGAGACTTGTCGCAGTCGGAACGAAAGGACGATGGCCTGTTTTCGGCTGCGTAAATTTTGCTTCTCATTTATTTCTTCATAAACGTAAAATATGTCCTAAAAATAATATAAAGCCAGCAATGGTCAGAGATGATACTCTGCCCTATATAAACAGCGCTCCGAATCGTTAATTTTCATTCCGCTTGCCACGAGAATATTTTCTAATTATGTGAGGATACATTTTCTGCAGTTGAAACAGCGCTTATGTTGTATGATGTGATATCGCGTAAAATAATAAGTTTTCTCGTAGCGATTTTACACCCAGTTCTTGTATAATATCTCTTTCGAAGTTATCTAAATCTTAGAGAAAAGTTATTCAGTGAGAGACAGGCTTAAAATATGTGCGGGCTTTAAGTAAATATTAAAGTTTCCTTGATACACCTCGGGAATTCACGTTAAACTTTCTCGGAAATATTTTATGGGTGAATGGGTAACGAAGTAAAATGCGAAATTTGTAATTCATGATGTTAATTTAGCCTAGAGTCGTACGTGAGTATTAAGAAGAACTGTAAAGGAAAATGGTCATTAGCTACCAGACATTTATTAACACGGTGAAGCGCTGCTTTAGTGACCTTGCTCAAAATGTTCACTGAGGCTTCTACTCCTGCATTTTAGACTTCTTCTGAAGTTTGATCAAAATTCAATGACACCATTTAACGTTATTGGCTTATTTGTGAATAGACGTAATCTCGTCCTGTCTTTGTAGACATTACGCCTCTTTTATCTCAATGTTCGTCTTTTATTATCAACGTTATAATCAAACCCGTTCTCTTGCTTCCGGTATCCATTCCTCATATTTCTTCCTTAGGTCTATTTCAGCATTATATTAAGCCATCACATAGCATTATCCACAGCTAATCGCACTAAGAGAGTTGTGTTTTGAACCTTCAACTGTTAATTTACCTAACGAATTCGATCCGTGCTATCATTACCGTAAATTAATTTGTGTTTTTTCATGATCATTCATTACCGATATGCTGAATTGAATTCTATTTATAAATGTAAAAAACCCCTCCAGGTGTTTTGCGTCCTTTCTGCTGGCTCGCTTTGATAGGGTCTGATTTAGGATCGGATCGAAGTGTTTCATGAGGTCAGGTCCCGCTGAGAGGATGCGTCAACACGGACAGTTCGGACGACCGAAGACCACCAATGCGCCACCGCATAGCGAGACTCCGCCGTAAAAAAAGGAGTATCGCACTAAAATATGCACAGTCTATTTTCTGTGGGATCGGATTGTGTGCGCCAAGCGGCTTAGGCAGCCGATGGAGATTTTCCGCATCAGTTAAGATCGAAATAGTCGGATCTAGCGATCGGTTTATAGACGGTTTAAAGCGATTCTCTCCTGCAAATTAGCATCTACAGGACTACTAAGTCAAATGAGCTTCCCAATTTATTTTAAGGTGGAATGAAATTTGTTAAAGCTTTCTATGCAAATATAATGCGATAGGTTTCTGTTCCTGATGCTATGTATTGATGGACGGAATATACATTTAATTTGTCTCTCGGTACAGGATAGAGGAATTATTTTTTTAGTCTAATTCGTAGCTGTGATGAAAAGAGGGCTACGGAGATTTGCTTTTTGTTGAACAATAACATTCATTTTGTTCTTTTCTCATATAATGGTTTAAGAGTTACTAGTGGGATCTTTATACTGTACTTTCATAGACCTTTTCGACTCATAGAATTCTTGCTCACTAAACCAAGGTGAGGTATGTACATTACCTCATTCCTCATCTCGCCTAGTAAGACTCATTCCCTTTCCAATGCTTATTCTAATAATTGGTTGTGAATGTAACTGTCGCCCTCGGGCTGATCTGTATAGACGGGAGAATATTTGATGATGCTATTGAGCATATGATATTGAGAGCTGAAGTTTCAAAATATAGTTACTCTTTCTTTTGAGTTTGTCGCTAGAGAATATATCGTTGACCCGATTCAGTTCGTTTTATATATACAGATCATTCACTGTATCTCTGACTCTTTCTTGTTGTTTTTGGAAATAAAAAATTAAAGCAATTAAATTTTGCAAAACTTCTTACCCGTGATTAGGCTGGTTTGGATATTTTTTAGCAATTTTGTTTTATTACCTCGAGTGTTTTTATGTATTTAAATTTTTTAAGCTAAAAAACCAATCAATTCAATCTAGCCAGAATTTTAAGAAAAGAAATAGAAGGATGGAAAGGGATGAACCTTCTCATTTTGGTCTTTGTTAAAATTAGTGTTTTGAATAACTTAAATATTAATACACGTATTATTATTATTAAGTTTTCATCCTTTACTGTAATATTTTCATTTGTATCTCGTGATACAATAACGAGGTATATATCGTCTAAATTTGCTGACAGAGAATGCTTTTATTTTTATATATATTGTAAATGCTATGTCTTTGTATTGTATTGTGTTAGTGATTTTTACAGCCCTTTTTGTCTAATCCCTTTATGCCCAATGTTCAGTCTATTTTTTCCAATGTCTTTCCCTGCTTTTATACACCCGTATTTGGAGGGTATTTTTCTTACTTTGGAAATATTTTTCTGTGAGTTTTATGATCTCATAATATCACAGTTTTTTCACTCCATTAAAACTATTATTTTTCCTCAAATTCCGTATATAAAGATATTCTCAATGCTATTTTCGACTAGTCTACATTATTAATATTGGCTATCTAATTGTTAAATGGAATGGCGATAGATGGGACTCTCATGTCATGCATCATAGAATAAAATAAATTGAATTTTGTTGGTTTTCGTCAGATAAGATTTTCGTGTTTAATTTTAAACAAGGAAGGTTACGATAAATTTGACCAGGTAATACTTGAAAATTTTCATTACTGCGCTACTGATGAATCTTCATTTATAATAATTAGCAACCGAAAGCTAAAATTTTGGTCGCAAAAATTTTATCTGCACTAGATAGACAAACTTAAACATTACTTTGAAACATTTTAAAGGTCATGTGGAATGGAAGGACGAATATATTACCTTATCTTTCAAGTCTCGCTACACTTTCGCGAATAAATTATACCCAAAAAGGCCTTCACCCCTTTACTATATAGACATTCCGGTTATTTTTAATTAGGTTCCGAGATTAAAGCAAAGAAAACATGTGCTTCGTGGCTAAAAAAAGGAAACCACCGGTTTTCATTTCGGAGCCAAAATACGTGCGATGTTTCTGCATGATTTTATGAAAATATTAATTCTATACGGAATTCTGGGGGACTTAAAAGGTTACCCTCGTAACACTCAGAGAACCGTTGTTGAGGTCCAAAGAACGCATAAACGGCGCCCTCGAAGGTTATTAAAAATCGCACGTAATCATTTAAAAATTCCCTCTTAAATTTTCTTTTCTCTTTTGTTCCATTTCAAGGAGACTCACCGAAGAAAGCGAACGGTAAACTTCGGTGGGATAGAAAGGCCTGTTTCGGCGGATTCTGAAATAAAAGGACTAAATTGGGAGTATTTTCTTCTTGGCCTTCGCACCAAAGTGGAACAGGAAGAAGAGGGAGATCAGAGGCAAGATAGGAAAAGAGACGGATCAAAATGGAGGAGAAAAATTGCACGGGAGAAGGCAAAGATTTGGAGGAAACTCGAGATAGACTGAGGCGAAAGAAATTGAGGTATGAGTGTGTAAGGTGTGTGTGTGAATCGCCGGTGTGCGTGGGAAATTGGAAGAGAGATAGCAGAAGGAAAAGAGGGTTTAGAATTGGGAGAAGGAGAGAAAATTGCATGGGAAATCTGGAAGATAAGGAGGAAATGTGAAGTAGTGAGCCCAAGGCGAAAAAAGATGAGGTTTAGAGAAGTCCATGTATATACGCGAGAAAATTGAGAGGAACACAGTTAGCAGATTTAATCTAATGGATGTTTTTATCTGTATGATATATTTTATCATAATTCCTGATTAATTTACCACTGATATATTATAGCTCTATGGCAGTGTTATTGTTGAAATCACATCACAATATACTATTACAGTAAGGATATCTCCCGACTATAAATATACACTATCAAATTTCAGATAATCCTTGCAAATAATATATTTTACATTTAAGTTGATCGTTACTCAGTGTACATAACAGCAATTTTTCCCCAATTTACATCGGTTTTATATCATACGAGCTTCTTCATTTCTTCTGATAGCCTCACTTTTACCGTAGAGGACCCCTTCTCACCATACTATATATGAATAGTATAAAATATATGAAATAGAACCCTACCATCCATTAAAATTACAATTATATGTGCGATATATCACAATTAGATTTCATTTTTCAATTAGTGTTCATTCGAAGGATTATATCCAGGGTTCATGAGATTGTTTTCAAATAGATGTAAAATTTTCTTCGGCTTTAAGATTGAGATATCATTATGTTTCGAAGCGTATAATTCAAGATTAAACAAGACATAATGTCAGTATTAATACTGATCGTATTCTATTTAGTTCAGAAGAAATTTGTTTTCTAATCTAGTGAAGAAAACCTATACGGCATATAAATTACATCAAAATGTAATTTTATGGCCAATTTGGTGCTATCTACAAATGATATTTCTATAAATATATAAAAACCACGACCGAGCAGCTTGTGAGTTACCGCTTTCATCTAAGGCGGATGCGTTAAGCACTTGGCTATCTGATGATGCTTCATTCTTATCTGTGAACTAAGAGGCTATTATTACCGTGAAGTGACTAATGCAACTCTCGTGTAATTTGTAGCAATATAGCATAATGTAGCAATGTATCTCTGTTATACATTTACTCAGTCGTGTTTTTGGCTGAGATTATTCGAAAGTTAATGAGGTATATTTGATGCTGAATAACGGCATTCATCGCGGCTACTCCTGTTGGAATACTACGAAAAATGGATTTAATAGGGTCATTATCCTGGTACGTGGGCTAGTTCTACTGATGGCTTTCTGGCTCAGTGAGAAAAGTAAGGGCAAACTATAACTCTCCTCATCTTGTCTAGTCACCTCATTCTCTTTTATAAGCTTTCTGTAGCAAATGATGGAGGGTTTAAGGATCCACTTTTGAGGATGATGGCTGTATAGAAAAACGAAAAGATGCAAAATGTAATAAGTCAGTACAAGGTTAGTAACTAGATCGGTGGTAGAGGTTAGATAGAGGATTGCAAGTGGAGCAAAGGATATTTGGGAATGACGAAAGGCATGGGTAAAGTGAAGCCTTCGTGAATTTCCACATACTCATATAAATGCGAATGTTTTCAAAAGGAGGCTCTATCTTCTGTTTTCATAGTAGGATTTGGTGAGGAATTAAATGTGAAAGGGTTTCGCCACCTATATCCGTACCCTCCCTTCTTCTTAAGAACGGTGAAGGTTCCATTCCTTAGGTGACCTTAGGTCTGTATTTTGAACCACAGAGAACAAGTGAGGATTATCGGCTCACACATTCCACACAAGCCCTCCTATTTCTACGGAGGCGGAACTTTTTCTAAAGCTGCCCCCAATACTGCGAATCATCTTCCTCCTTCGCACGTCGTTGGTGATAACTTCAGTCACCCGTTCCACCTTTTGTCCTAGAAAAGTCATAATCTCCTTATTTACATACTTTTTAGGTGTGGGTATGTGGGATGTATCGCCTAAAATTCGAAGGTCGCGAAGCTGTAAAAATTTTGACACTGTGAGATTTCGACACTTGGAATATAAAAGGCTACTTTTCATCCTCCAAATCGTCTTAGATTTGACGCCAAAGTCTTTCCGAGGGGTTTTAGGAATAAATACGCGAAAAATCCGTTTATATGACGAGCGAAATTCATTTTTGGGGTAAAATAAATAATAAATAACAGTCGCACGAGATCGAGATGAATTTATTTAGAAAGATTTATCTCTGGATATCCATATTTATGTCGCGAAAAATAAGCATGGATTGTAACCGCGCAAAGTTTGAAATCTTCCAAAATTCCGTGAAATTCTTTGATTGATTACGAGTACATGTTACCTTACCAAAATTCTAATTGGAATAAGTAGAGACTGGCAAATAAATGAGTTCAAACGACCTGAAATGTATTAAAAAAATCATAAAATTGATATTATATGACATAAGTAACACTCAAATCCTCGGATTAAAATCTGCAAAGACAATTATTTGGTTGTAAAAGCATTCTCAAATATAAATATTTTACCCGAATTATTCATCTACTTTAATTTATCTGCACACGTTACAAACATTTCGATATTTAAAAATCGTATTCGCGTCGGTACGATGTTTATTTTCCCATGTAATCCTTCAGCTCTTTTTTCCATTTATTTTCCTTTTTGTTTCCCTGAATGAAGCTGAATTAAACTCTGTTTAGGAGGAAATAGTCTTTTGTCGATTATTTCACACATTTTAGCCGCTACGCGTAACAATTTTGACGCGGGTTTCAGTGCTTAGTAAATGAGATTAACATGCATTAAGAGAAGTAATAAAGGTCTGTGAAAGAAAAGTTAAATTTTAGCGATTCTGCGAAAGTTATCTTCACATCTTATTGGGCAATGTAAATAAATTCTTTATCTTGTACAAATTCAAATATTGCATATTAAGAGATGACGTATCTGATGGCAAAGCAGATGTCCGTGGTTATCTTGAACTGCTCGTTTAATTTCTTTCGGAAGTCGTGGGTAAATAAATTCCGACTGTCTTATGAATAATTAATTAATCGGGGTGCAAAAAAGAGCCTTTTTGGTGCTCATTCATTCTTTTGTAACTCTTTTGACATCAGGAAAACGTTTCAGACTTTAAATTTCCATCTGAAAAACAAAGGAACTTCCGTATACATCTCGATGCGATGTTATCCAATGGGTGTTTTCTTTGATACTGAACTCCCTTCCGGCATCCATTGCCCTTTTTTAAACTCCAAATGAAGGAAAGGCAGCGGAGCTGTGAATCATGTAAATATGTTGGATAGGACAAAAAATAGTGCGTTTTCATTTTTGTTATTTCTGCATCAATAATGCTTTCTGAATGAGAAATTTTGAACTTTTTTATAGCTGTATGATAATTAGTAATTTAATCATTTTAGTAAATGCAATTTAATTGCCTTTAGTCAAATCCAATACAATTTTGATCAAATAGTGAAAATAATACATTTATACCATAAATATTAAATATGATTTATGGTAGCATTATAGATAGCCCATACGCCAGGTTAAACGCATATCAACAGGTATATAAAAATAGATTCTCGTAGATAAGAATAATAATACTCAAACAAAACACTTGTTTGTTGCATAATTAATTATCCTTTAAGAATCTTGAAAGTTCTTCTTAATGAACTTTTCAGCGAGTGCCAGAATTTAATAATAACATAGGCTTCGTCGATTAGCTCAAAACTAGTAATTTTCATCATGAACACGAGAATTTCATCACTCTTTATTACTCGTAACTATTAATTGATGCCATGTTTAGCAACTAGTTTTTCTCGTGTGTTCCTGTAGCACTGATATTTTTAAAATCTTTAGAATGTTTATTTAATAATAATGCTCCTTTGCCAGTTGGTACCAATAATAATAATAATGGCGTAAAAAGGATTTAGGCAGCAAACACTTGAAATAGCTGTGAGCAAAGAGGAATAATACAATGAAATTGATTATGACATAGAGAGTTACAAAAGACCGAAAGAAGAACAAACAGACAAAAAGAAGAGAATAACGAACTTTTTTCTCTTTGATGTTTTCTTTCAAATATAAAATGTACAAGACAATAAAACCCTAGAAAAAAAAAATCTACAAGGGAAAGTATGACAAACGAAAATTTGAATATATCAAACGTACCAGAAACAAGAGAAGGAAAAGAAACATTCAAAGAAGAAAATAACTAACAAAATAAGGAAATAAAATTAAAAGTATGTAAAATTTATTAATATTCGATGGTCAGTTTATTCTGCAGTTTGACTATTATATTTCATTATACTCAAGTTTTATATTTTGTCTTTTGATCTTTTTATTTTTTCTCTTTTTGCTAGTTGATTTAATTTCTGTTTCGCTGTGGTCGTATTTTATATTTTCTTTCTTCATATTATCACAGTATGTAATCCACCACAAATGTCTTGTACAGTTTATGGGTTTAATTTAAAGTAATTAAATAAATATCCCATAAACATACAAAAAACGGTCAACCATATGATATCGAGTTAAAGAAATCGTTTAAGTTGTCTGCGAAAAGGGAAAAAATTGAAAGGGAATAAGGAGAATATGGTCGGTGTGAGTAGAAGTTGAATGTTGCTTTATGGAAGAAAACAACCAGACTCTCATTGCTGAATAAAGATTTTGCGGTGAAAGGTTTATGGGCTGGGAACTCACCTTGTGGAAATGGCATTAATTTCCGACGTATTCCTCGAAAATTCCATCCTCGAGCGAAAGAATTTTTCCCTGCTTTTATTGCGAGGTTCTTGATTTGGGAATGGCATGAACACGGGGATAAAGGAGTCGAGAGGAATGTTTTTTAATCAAAATGCCGCGACACGGAAAGCGGGATAGTTTTTCCCCCGTTATTTTTCATATCTAATCGAATAAAGTGCGTGTCCTAGCCAGGGTTATGGGAGCATTTAACCTCCCCTCAGGTGGTTTACGACGGGCGGAAGGACGCCGAGTGAAAGTTACTGAAAATTAAGGAATCGCCGCGGTATCGGATGAGTTAGTTATCATCGATGAGGATCTCTCGAAATCAATATTGAGATAAAGTAATGATTGATTGGCAGCAATAGAGGGTTTTGATGTCTTATCTCTGATAATTTAATGAAGCTCGAATAGGTGTCGGTGATCTTGATGGACGATTTTCACCCACTAATCTAATTTCATATATTTTTTGATTTTCTTTCGCGTTTAAATACCTACGACTGAAACTTCCTTTTCTTCTCGCCATGATTTATGGAGTAGAAAAAGTTCTCGCGTTCAGAACCATGTGTGAATGAAAATAACATTGGAAGGCTGCGCCCATTTCGCCGAACTAGGCATTGGGGATAGTGAGTGGGATATCGACCTTTTCTCTACATAAAAGGAGAGTGAAAAATTCCTGTCGAGTCAGTATCAGTACGTTGGCGAAAATTGATGACTTCATGCCTAGATCGCTTCCTTAAGATAGATATTCACCAATGGGAGACTCCGTTGCCTTACGTTGAAGCTCTGTTTTGTGCCTGAATAAACCTTACTCTGCAACATTTCTTATGTTTTTCGTTCAAGAACTCGTTATTCGTAAATTTTGAACGTCGAACATATTATAAATTATGATTTAGAGTAAAACATGCAATGACTTCTTTTAACCGAATTGTTGAATTACAAATACATATATGTATATTCCCCGCGGGCCGGTTATTGGTGTGTGGCAGGTGGTACATACATGCACCATAGTCTCACCATCTATTTCTGTGATCTGTTATTGTAATTCATATACCGTGGAGTATTCAATCTTCGAAGCTGCTTATTATAGCATTCACTTTCCTGATTTTTATTGCAATTTCTGTTATGTAACTGTTTGTTCGCATTGTGTACATTACTTCCCCCGAGAACGTATTGTCTTTGAAGCTATTGAATAAGTTCAACCTATAATTTACTCTCCTCTCTTCTAACGATTTCCATCGTATATCGAGGAGCAACTTAACAACGCTTATTGATATGTAGTAGCGTAACATAGCAAGTTTTGCAATAAGATTATGTATGTTGATGTCGATGTATATGATATTCATTTTTAGAGAGTATAAGGTCGATTTGCCAATTTATTAATTCATTGCCAGATTTTGCGAATGAAATGATATTCAGTTTATATTCATTCTGCCTATAGAAACTCACAAAAAGGGGAGTCTCCTATGTGACAAAAGGGTTTTCTATAATCATAATTTAATACGTAGACACGTAAACATCTTTAAATACTATGGATATTAATATTTGGAGGCTATCTTGATACAGAATTGAGATAATTTATGCGTATACCTGGTAAATTGAACGCGATTTAACGGGATTAGTTACGTGAGAAATTGCCATTTGTATTCTAATTATTTTACTTCTTAAATAATAATATTTTTGAGCCGAATCATTGGCAAATAATGGGCAATATTTAGCGTTTTAATCCCTATTGAACACTATCTGGGAAAATTTCAGGTACGTATCGTCTCGCCTGAATCTTCTTTTATACACGTAGCACACCTATTATCTTGCGGTCTCAAAAGCCTTTACGCCTTTGTTTTTGCTCTCAGTAGCTCTCACACCAATGCTTCTGTATTTAATTTATATTCACGAGAAAATTATTATTCAAAAGGAGAAAGTTAAATGGGTTTTTCTTCTTTCTAAATTTTCCTCAAAATTATTTGCGGTCCTGCTTTATTCGCATTATATTCGTGCCAACACGGAATATTATATGAAATATAATTAAAATTTCTTTTTCCGATATATATAATATAATTTTCCTGTGGATATGTACGTTATGTATTTGAAGTAATCCTTTTTACCGTCTAACTCACGGTAGCTTATACAGTTTTAAAATGAAGCGAGTGAAAAAACGCTGTTTAGCTGAATTCTTTAGTTTTGGAGTTCAGCTTAGAAATCCCCAAGGAATTAAGCTGTGGAGAAAAATAAATTATGGAGAGAAAGGATCCATCAAGCGAGAAAGTTAGTGAGGAAGGAAGGAAGGGACTGAAAGGGGAGGATGGAAAGAGAGAGGGAAGACAAACGAGTTCAATCCATCGAGCCTTCTTCCTCCATTTAGTATTTAATAGAGGGCATGGCAACAATAAGAGGCGTCGTATAAACAAACATCCACTTCCGATAAATGGAGACAAACGATTATTTTCTTAACGGATCCAGGCTGTCGTGATCATTCATTAAGCTGAATATTTTGCAGTTTTATATTCATAATATTGATCGTTTTACAGACTCCTCAAGGAAACATTTCCAACCAAACCGAGAGAGTTTCTTTGGAGCTCATGAGCTTAAACTACTTTATTTCCTCTCTTCTCTGACAATTAAAATATGCAAGGTACAGTCTTGGAGAAGATCATGTCCACAGAAGTCCTCGCTTTCCCTGTAAGATTCCCAATTTGAATATATCTGGAAAATTATTTACATGAATAAATAAAAGTGCGCACGAATTTTACGCCAGGGTTCTTAATTATTAAATCTTCCTAGCTTGAAACAGATAGGAAAAGTAATTGGAATACTAAAATTATCAGGATAGCTCACGTTAATTGATGTAATGTTAGAATCTACTGCTTGGGCCGTGACTTCGTGGGATGTGAATGCCATAACGAACAAAATAACTAGCATATTTTATCTTCCACAAAAGTTAAAGTTTGCTAGTTACCTTATTTGAGATGTAATGATGATTCTTATGACAGTGACTGTGATAAAATTCATATTACACAATGATAAAACTAGATGGGATATTTACTACAACAAAAAATTAAATTGAATATGATAATATCGTAAGTTTAAGGTTTCTAACTGATTGCATATAAATTGCATCGAATGTAGTTCTGTCTCTCTATCGTAAAATATATTTAATGGGAACTCGTGAACAACTTAATGGCTGAAAGAGAAATGATGTCATTAAAGAACGGCGAAGGAGTCACATCTTAAATGGGTCATATAAATTATGGCGATCATTTTTCCTTTTCGATGTTTGATGATCTGGCCGTGATATGATGTAATGCTTATTTGACAAGGAATGTCTCCGAAAGTATACTTTTAATTTCAGTTGTTTTTTTAAGGAGAGTGGCTAAACTACTGATCTAGCATTCTTTTCAATAGTTGTGCACTGTTTCCTCGGTAACAACACTTTCATATGTTCTAACAACTCTGTTTGCCAGCATTTCGGTTCACGTTTCGTATTTCAAACGAGAGAGATCCTTATCTCACTCTTTTCTCACAGATTCAAGATGAATCGGCCATCGCTCGTATTTCTCTCCCAGTCAACTTACTATTAATTTATATCCTCTGGAGTTGGACATTTTGGATCAGAAAAATAATTTCAGTAGCAGTGGGTGAAGAAAATAATAGCTTAGCGCCAAAAAGGGGTATAGATGAAAGTTACTGACAGATTTAATAACCGTTGGTACAGTAATGGATCGTTTATGGCATCTTCCTCATCATCATCGATTTACAATTATGAGGTTGGTTTATAGCTGCGATTCATGCCGTCTTGTTCCCAATCGCTTTTTATTCCCTCATAATTCGTAACCCAAATGCTAACCATTACCTGCTTTCGCATTAAGCCCGTCATTATCTCATCTTTTATTTTCCACTCTTCAATTCTACAAGAAAAGAAAAAAGCGGATAGGAGACTGGAAAAGCAAGAGAGAAGAAAAAAATTATATAAAAAATTTGACAAAAATTCTCAGGACTACGAATGGCTGACCCACCTTTATTTTTCCCGATTCACCTCGAATTTTAAATATCGCACGTAGCAGTTGTATAAGAGTCAGAAATTAAAGATTCGCCATTATTCTGAGGCAAGTATAAGAATTTTGATCTTTTTTTCATGGATTAAAACAAAGTATGTGTCCTTTTCGGCGGATTTTATCCCGCTATATATCACGAACTTCTTTGTAAACCTTCCGCCTCGAAAAATAAAATATCAACTATAATCCTAAAAAGAACGTCAATATAAATACCTATAAGGATCCGAAATATCTTTTTCTGATATCTGCTTATAGCAACAAGTGGCACATACAGGAAGTCTTCCAGAATTTATCGCCTATTTTTATCTTAATATACTTCACAGCAAAATTTCGTGGCATATCGTAATAAGGCTTGTGTGGTAAAGAGATGCAAGCAATTCTTATTAATTAAATAATTTGAGCGATATTGAGTGGATTTTATTCATGTTTCAATGCAAATAAAACTGACTCCGTCTACAAAAAAATGTGTAAACTACTATGAAAACATGCCCGGTTTTTAGGATCTTCCGGCGATTGTTAAATGAATTTTTCTGGCCATTCAAGTATCATTCGAAATCAAATAACGGCATGATTTTCGTTTTCATTTCTATTGATAATCGTAACTCATCCTTAAATATAAACTCTCCGACATGGTATTCGAACAAAAAATAATTTTTAAGTATATCGGAACTATCAGGAATTAAAGAGGGAGAGGAATTTAGAAATAATATTTGAAAATTATAAAACCGAGATATATATGCAATGCATAATAACGCATACACATTAATACATAATGATTAAAGAATTTCAGCAGACACGTATACATTTCTCTTGCATAGTGACTGATTATACTTTCACAAATTTTCGTACTTAATTTTTCAAATTAACATTCCATTTTCTAAATGTAAGTTAACGTTTCCTTTTCTTTGCAAAAATCTCTTACGAGCAAAGGGAACAAAATATACTTCTCTCGGTTTAGTACGTGCCCAGGAGTACCCAATTACAATAACCGACCATCTCTTCTGCTGAGAGCACCCCTAGAAAATCGAGGGATCCGGATTCGATTACAGGTCTCAGCAAAATTTTTTCATTTATTCTTTGGGTATATCCTTATGATCGCAATTAAATCAATAATTAGAGCTACTGGATTATCTATATTTAGGACAAAGACTATTAATCCTTTACTTTATCAATGATTTTGTAAAAGAATTGGTGATATAATTTTCCTCTTAACAGTAAAAGTATTTTTAAGTATCACTTAAAACGTATCTGTAGCTCAAGATCTATTCCTTGAAATTTGACTCTCATTTATTTTTAATTAGATATTGCCACAGAATAATGAGATTTAAATTATGTTGCATTAAACATTTTCACGTTTTATTCCATTTCATTGATGAAGGCAGTCAAATCCGCAGTTTTTTCCCGACATCGCAGTTTTCGTAGTAACTTGATTTATTTGATTGCGCGTATGTTTTTGAAATTTTGTTGCCGGAATTTTACGATCACTCTGTTAGTTAGAATTATGTTAAACCTGTCGAGTAACTACATAGTTCTCCTACTTATTCCTCAATTCAATAGTCTCATACAAAATGTCGGTATCTTTCTAGTACAGTGTAAAAGAGATTGGAGAGGAATTCATTTCTTCAGCTTTCACATTCCTAAGGTCTTTTTTTATTAATTAAGATAAAATGTTTAAGAACGATTCTATATTCTATATTATTATATTATAGTATAATAAGATATTATATATAATTATATTATTATAATATTTTATAAAATTACTTTTATAAAATTATTGAGATTCTATGATGCAAGCGTATGTTATAATAGATATCATCAATGCTACCAACCATTATCTATGTAATGGAATATCTCCCATTAAGTACGAGTGGAAATGGGAATCCTGTATCTAGTAAGAGAATGAAGCTGCAGGGAAAAATGTAACGAAGTTCAAACTTCAATTTAATTTGGAAGGCCCACCTCCCGAATTCCTTCAATAGCTTAATTGAACCTCTACCCAACATCGATCAGTTTACCGTTTTCTCTCGGTGATAGTTCCTTTGGCTTTATCGATCTTGTAATTGGACATTCTCTCCATTATTTACTTTTTATAATACTGTTTTGTCTGCAAAATCACCAGCCGAAGATTGGTCGAATCCTCATCTCCCTTTACTATACTCTGTGAAAATGTTTGGAGAAGGGGATAAAAGAATTAGGCGAGATGAGGAGTGTGGTAAATTGCTCTTGGTTTCCTTAATGAGCTAGAATTATTGGAACGGAAGTCCACTTCAGTGCAGAAAATGACCCTATGAATAACTTTTTCATAGCATTCAAAACATGAGTGAACGAAGTAACTTTCATGCCGTCACAGCGATGAACAAGACGGAGACAAACGTACATGAATGATACATTTTCCACCATCTTGCCCCGAAATGCATATGGAAAGCATTTCATTCAACACAGTGTGGTAGCTGGGAATCCCCCATTTATCAAATTGATAAATAAACAGTTCTCGTCGCTCCATGGAGAATAAGCAAAGGAGAGGATAACACTTCTCTCGTCTGAAAAAGCCACAGCGTGGAATGAAGGTGTTTTGATCGTGCATTAGGGAAGGGAAAATCGACGGGTAATAGCATTCATTTGGGCAATTTTTTGCGATTCCTGGAAACATTTCTGTGGGCTTTTAGAGGGTGGAGTGCGTAGGAGAAGAGTGAAGGGGAGGAGTCCGTGGCCTCGTTGAGGCGCATGTCATGGGTGGGGTAGACTCGAAACCGGATACATCCGCATTTGACGCAGAGCCGTAATAAAATGTTCCCAAGCTATTTCTAAGCACGTTTATTCCCATGGGTAGGATCAGCTGGCACTTATAATGAGGGATTCATATTTTTTCCTTGATCACCGGCGCGATGCTGCGTTCGAGCTGAAAGAATACGAAGGATGTGGGACCCGAAGGACTCGCCTCGGATTCCATTCTCATGCAAATTACACCGAATGGAATTCTCGTGTTATTTCGCCGGTAGTTTGTGCTGGTAATGTTTTTCAATCAAGCGGAAGCACGAATCGGATGTTAGGGTGGGTGGTTACATTGTGTTCAGCTTCGTCATGATCGCAGAAATGCTCGCAAACCAGCGAAATGTTTCGCGACATAAAGTATTTCATACATCGAAATCTTGTTCCAAATGATCAAAACGGCGTGCCGGTTGGATTTGTGGGAACAAGAAGTCATTGAAGAAAAATGTGTCATTAGAAATGTGTGAATTGGAATTTTTATAATCATAAGATTGATCACTAAAAGCTAAATAAAAAATTAAATGCATGAAAAATAAATATTAGAAGATAGTCATACGAAGATCATATCATATAAGATATAATCTATAAATAATGACCTTTTGTTATCATATCCTATCAGATGATCATATAAGATACTTATTAGAAAATACGATACTTAAGAGAAAATAATCTATTGGACAATTTTCAATATCGGACAATTAAATACTATAAAATTAGGTAACTAAAATTTACGTAAAAATTAAATAACGTAACCATGAAAGAAGAAAAACGACATAAGATACTGCCATATATTAGAAAATCATATGCTAAAAATTAAAATTTAAAACTAAAATACCAAGCTCCTTTGTGCTCATTCTGTGGAATTGAAAGGAATTATGTTTGTGTCATCAGTTTAAAGTTCTTAAGGCACTCGTAACAATTAAAATAAAGTTAAATAAATCAGGATTATATCACAAAGGGAAAACCATAAAAAACAAGATTTGTATTAAACAATCTGGAAATTAAGTAACTCTTAAATTGCAAAGAACGTAATGAAATAGTAACTTCATGACAAAGATTAAAGGGCGTAGAAAACTTCTGACCCACTATCGATGATATTTAATCTTCGGATTTTTAATGCGCTTGGGTCATTTGTCGTAATTGCACGTCCCATTAAAATATATCTCCAGCCTATCAGTTTGGGACTTAAAGAAGAGACCATCGATATTTCTTCGCAAATGATCCGGAAAGAAGGTCACTAACCAATTGAATGCAATGTCGCCGAGGCGTACCGAACCGGATCAGTTTTCGACCTCGGAAATTATTTTCGAGAAGCCAAGGGATTGGAATTCTCCGCTTTAAAGATTTGAAGCTTTTACGCCGAAAGAAACTTTATCTCCATCGTGTTTTTCACGTCTAAGCTTTAAGGTTGTTCTTCCAGAATAAAAAAAAAATTTCGGATGTATCTCATCAAGCAAACACCATATGATTACTTTTTAGCAACGAGTAAACATCCCATTTTGCGAGCGACCCTCGGGAGCCATTATCGAAGGAAATATGTTTGGTTTTTCGTACTTGGAAAAAGATGACTGGGGAATATTGAGTTTACATCAAATCCAAAAGGTGTTAAGATAATGATAAACATTGAAGTCGATTAACTTTAGTTAATAGGTGCAATTAGATACCGTAATTTAGAGCTGTCTCAGCAAAACGCATATGACCATGGTTTTACTTGAGAAGGGCAATTTTGTTTGCGGCACACTCAATATAAAGGAATATATTTTATACTTATGTAAAGAATTAATAAAGATTATGTAATTAAATTTTAATATTGGTTAAAAGAATATTGATTTATTACATGCATTATTTTAATAAGCACCTAAAATAAATATATAGAAAGTAATAGAGAGGATTTTGCCAGCCTTTGCAAAGTTTCTGATGCCCTAGGATCGTTTAATAAGACAAGGTGAGAGTTTTAGCAAGATGCTTCTATGAAAAGAAAAATGAAAATTTTCACACTGCAAATACCTGAGTACATTCTTTTAGTCTTAATAAAACTCGGGGCCAATATTATTAGACTGAAAAAATAATAAAAAGAAAAAATCAATAGAAATCTTTAAAGTCACACAGTTTGGAAAGCTCTGCCTTAGAAAATAACTTCCACCCTTTTGCAATCATGTTGCTTTCAGAACTCATTCATCTAAAAAATTATCTCTCTTTCATCTCTTGCCAACCCTTTCGCGTGTTTCCTAATTGTTCCTTTTTTGGCGAGATCTCTAATATCTCCATAGGGCGTGATGATAAAGTCTGAGGTTGATTCCTGGTCGTATTACTGCTGTCTTGGATTTGTTCGTGATTTCAGAACCTGGCGAAGAAGGAATCCCGGGAAATGTGTTGATGTCATATTTTAGCCTTCGGCTATTTTATTCGTAACATTGGTCGCAGGTTGGTGATGACGAGTGGGAAGGAAACTCTTTGCCGTCGCTTGCGTGATTGGAGGCGCTTTGGTGGGCACGCACTCCGGCTTTATCGACGGAAAAGCTCCGTTGCGACAAACGTACTTCATTTTCCATCTGCCTGGTCGAGATTGCTTTTTAAACGTTAGATGTCGAGCATTTATTATTCTTACGTGCGGATGTTTAACCTTTAGATTAATTCGGGGAAAAGAAACAAGCCGTCCAGCAGGTGGTTCGTTTAAGGAAATCGCAAATGTTTTTTGGACATTCACGTGGGAAGGTTCCGGAAAAGTCAAATGACTAACCAAGAGGAATATGTTTCAGCTGGCGAGAGGCCAAGGGTTAGGTTACATATTTGCATCGAAAGAGGCGATAAATCTCAATGGAGCGGCAAGGAAGACATTGGACCAATTCGAGAGTATTAAAGAGACTTTTGATATACATATCCTTTCGATGAATGCTTATTAATCGTCTCTTTTGTCGATATTCGTTTTAGAGCTCCCGAAATCCGTTTTATTCTTCGCTCGGTACTTCATTATAGATGAGATAACTTATGATACTTTGCGGTAGCAGAGGTCGTTGATTTGTTACGTTTTCACGTGAAAGTCACGTGAACGTAAAAAGAATAGCCGAGCTACTTTGCTCATTTAATCTACTCTTGTGGATAAACTCTAGGTTATCTGCCATATGGCCCTCGCGGAACGCCATCTAAAAATTACAAAAAACAATTCACCGTGAGTTTTTTCTATTGGAGTGCCTTCTTTAAAAGCTAATAATTCTCATTGAGAGCCCTAACATAGCGCAGGTGCGTAACACGGATTCGCTCGAAACTGTCAGGGCATTTTCCTTGCTTTAATACACGTGTCTGACCGTTGACACCACTAGGCTTTTGTTTATCTAAAATTTTATCTGTAAATCGGAATGAGACAACCACGCAATAAAAATGCGTTATCACGTGGATCATGTCATTTTCCATATAGGAAAATGTTTTCCACAAATCTTTTATAAATACGTATGTGTAGTATCCCAGATTCAACTCTGGACGACTCGAAAATTCTCTCATAAGAAATGCACATGCAAAGTTCAATTTGATCGATTGCAGATATTTTTTGTAATGCAGAATTAAATTAAAAGTTATAGTCTTACGAAATCGAGATAAGTGCCTAAAGAATGTAAATTGAATAAAATTTCATGTTTTGTCGTGAATTATTGCTTTCTATTCCAAATTGCGAGATTATTGATAAAATAAATTAAAATTTCACAAGATTTTGCGGTTGTACATAACCAGTCCCCTAAACGACAAATGCGATAGTTGAATCCGAGCTTATGCATTCTTGGAATATGTACATATAAAAATCCATATTACATAAGCCGAAATAACATAGTGAATAAAGGGAAATTGATGCGAAAGCAAGCTCGTTCTAGGATTGATTTTTAATCTATTAATGAAATAGAGTGCGCGAACCATATGTCATACGTCCAAAGGGGGTATGGCAGGTGGTGCGCGTTTTTGGGTTGATATATGGGTAACTAAATAAGATAAAAGTACCCCATTAATTCTCTTAATAAGTAAGGGAGGGGGGATTGCTCTGTTGAAATAAACAAGCCATAGCATCGCATGATGTATGAAGAAATGAGACGAAATGAGAACTAAAATAATCGTTAAATGCATTTTAGAGTACGAAATAAACAAAAATTATAAAGTTTTTATATTTATATGCAATTGTGCGTTATTAAAAATAAATAATCAATTATATTATTATATGATTAATCAAATAAATAAGTTAAAAAATAAACAATTGCGTATACAATTAAGGAATTGCTTTTTATAGCAAGCGAGCTATGGAAATTTCTTAGCTCCTCTTTATAAACCAGAAACCTAATTTTACTGAAAAAAATTATCCCTAAACAGGATTCGAACTACTGAGGATAAAATTTTGGATTAATCTTTGGAAATTTTGGAGATCTCGAAAATTAGATTTAACATATATTTAACCAGAATTTATACCGCTGAAGGTATATGAGCTGGTGACCTTTAGCTGAAAGAGAATCTTCGAAACGAAGGGTTCCGGGTTCGATTTTTCCTGGTGGAACTTTTTTCTAAACTATCATCCCTTATATGTTCAAAGTAATCTGTGCCGCAGTTACTGCAATTGATTATTTTTGTGTTTCTTATATTTTATAACTGGGCGAGAAATTTAATCTGCGAGTGAGTGAATCAATGAGAAAACTGGAAATTAAATTATGAGAATCGGACGCAAGTGAATCATCTTCTCCTACTATTAATGTTCGTTCAAAAATACGGTACGTAAATTCATTTTAAATAGCCTGAATCCAAGGTAACACATCTCCTTGAATAAATTCGTGGCTGTGGCCCTCTCAAAGCAAGGGTTGATAGTTAAATATCATTTTACGAATTCACAGAAATGAAATTGCATTTCGGAGAGGGAACTTTTAGTTTCGAGTTCCCTCATCCATTCAAGCGAGCGCATTTACAAAAGATACTCCACTTCAAGTATTCCACGCACGTTTCGTCGAATACCGAGAAAATGTCTCGAAGAATTTTCTCTTGGATCCTAATAACAACATTTAGTTTCGTCCAATTTGATACGAGAAAAAGAACGCGGGATGGAAGCATTTTCCCGATAAATCCCAAGTATTAGATGGCTAGTAAATAACCAAAAAGAGCGGAGAGAAAAAACTTTTCGTATACCTCGAGGGAAAAAATCCGATAGCCACTGAAGCGAGGGTTGTTAAACTTCTCCTCCAATAATGTGGGTCGCTAGAGTTCTCTTTAAAGTTCGAAAGGGCGACAAGGGCTTTTGTTGAACAGGAGAACCTCTCGCTTTTCTTAGCGGTGTTTCAGGAGTCGAGACCTTGTAGTGGTTTGCTGTAAAAAATGCCTCAAAGCGGTAACTTGAAGGAGCCTTTCACATTAGAAACCGGTGGTTTACGTGATTTTCTACATCGGCCACCTGCAGGATGAAGTTTTAGTGGTAAAACTTTAGCATGATTTAAATTAAATTAAAGAATGGGTAGATTAAGTAAACAAAGTAAATTCGGTCTGATTCAAGGACGATTCCTCCATCAAGGGGAAAGGAGGGAAAATATGGCCTTTTCCTCTTTTCGTAGATAAATCTTGTCAAACATATAGTTACCACCAGTACAAACGCGAGTATGAGAGATATGTCCGTTTACAGAACTGTACCACCAAGTTCTCATGTAACACTTCTTCCAAAATAAGAATCGTTTTATCCACTAACGGAAATGTTAGCAATATCATAAGACTCCGACTTTGCGTTCTATGGAGCCACATCTTTCAAAAATTTTAGCAGAACTAGTGAGATTTTCATTTTCATTGAGACTTGGAGTCATCAAATTTTAATATTTTTATATCATTAGCAATTTCCTGTAAAATACGTTGAAATCGGAAAACGGTAAGCCAACTTTATAAGCACCTACGTTCACTTTCCTCTGGAGATATTGTTTCAGGAAATACTGTCAACCCTTGAACGCTACAATCCGCATAACAGCAAATGTTGCATATTTTACAGGGACGGCTTTGCTGAATCTACACTCCCTCTTAAAATGTTCCAGTCAAATTTTTCCATAACGATTTTAGAAAAGTGTTCATTAGAATTCCATGTAATTGCTAATTATAGAAACTTTATATTGTTTTTATCCAAAACTTGCTGGTTTTCTAATATTTTACCTAAGTACAGAAGAGTGCCAATGTAAAGTATATATCAGGCATATACCGGCATGAACATTTTCCCTCCACTGTCTATAGCTTTGAAAAGAGAGGCTTTATAGACAAGGCATGAAATAGTTTTCTGTCTTACCTTTTTCACTCCAAGCCAAAATGCTATTAGCGGAAAACGTCCACTCAGCATTCAGTCAGTTCAGACCTAAATACTACAATTAAATATCATTCATCCCTCAGTAGTTTTCATATCTTTACAGCTATGAACAAGAATGAGACAGAAGTAAATGAAAAATTCCACTTCCTCCATCCTATACCTAAAGATAAATGTAAATATGCTATTTATCGAGATTTGGTAGCAGGAACGGCATGTACTTATTTGACACGAGAATGGCTACGGAAAGATTCTCGCAACTACAGATGTTCACTATTGTCGTTGTACTTAGGTGAATTCTGTAAACACTTTCGATATGCAATCTTAATTGTTAAAGTATGTTTATCGCTAGAGTTGACGATGTGATCCTTATTCTTCTACAACTTATACCAGCCATCAAAGATTTGTGGATTACAGTTTACGCGAATCAGGATTCTAAATGGTTGACTTGATCTTTAATAATTGTCATATGTAAATGAGATAGAATGGGGAAAAAATATTATATATATTCTTTTGCCCTCATGTCTCATATTTCTTCTATACCATTTATGAATATAATATCTTTCTATTACGTTCGATTTTCATCAATCTTCATCTAATGCCCATGCTACGAATAATTATGTTCTGATATGATGCATACGTTCTGATGTCTAGACGAAAACCATTCTTCCCTTCCTTTACTTTCTTATTTGCCTTATTTCATAATATTTATGTATTAAATGAATATTCTCATATAGTCAAGAAGTCGATGAAAATTTCTACCTCTGTAATAGTCCAATAAAATCGTTCTATTTATTCTATCACCAACATAAAACTATGCATTATAATTTTTGGAATTATGCCTGATATTGGAGTTACTCACCGTGTGGACCTAAACTTTTGGAAAGGAAAATTTACTCGATGCCGAATTTACTTAAAGGAATGGAAAATTTACCTTTTTAGAAACTTCATTTAGTAATATTCAATCTGCTTTCTTGAATCATCTCATACCTTCATTTTGTTTAATTGCTAGAAAATTTTCAAATTTGTTTCCAATAATGGATGAAAGGTAGCAATATCCAATGATTTCTCATTTTTTTGGGAACTTATCCCGTCCATATTTCTTGGGAGAGTTGCTGAGTATATATAGTCGCTTACACGACAATGCTATCACGGAATATTGGTTTTTCTGAAAGAATTCTTTTACCCCTTCACGTAATGACCATTCTCTCAGTAGTATTCGACGTAAATATACCAGAAAGAGGAATTATGGAGTTCTCCGTAAGCGTGTCAGATATTCGGGAGTTATATTTAAATTTCGGAAAATGAAACTTCAATTCTTATTTTTGTGCTGGAATTCATTCATAATACTAGTTTATAGATGAATTTATTTTATGCTGCGCACATGTTTAGTGATTTAGATTTTAGTAAAATATTTTCATTAAAAGAAGTAAGTTCGATATCATTCGTTTTCATACCCTCTTAGTGATGTCTTATATTTATTAAGACTTATAAGAGCCATTTCAAACTTAAAATATTGCTTAAAGATCCAAATGTGACATTTGAGTAGTGATTGAAATTTCTATGTCGCATAGACAGTAGGGTTTCATTCTTACTTATGTGTTTATTTCATGTAAATTTTTGTGTAAAATTTAATTTGAACTGCGTTTGCATGGACAGAAGTTAACTATTTACGAAAAACAGCAACAAGGAAAACGTTTTGATGGAATGAAAAATTATAAGATGAAAGTGATAAGTAACGTAAAAAGAAAATAATTGAATTAGTAAATAATATAACTTGCAAGCAATCGAGAGAATGAATGTAGTATCAAATAAATAATGTAAAAATAAAATTACAATTGCAATTGAAATTACAAGAATCACACAATTAAATTACGTATTACTGGAACGACGCTTAGAGAAGTAAGGGTTGACTCGGTGTATTGTGAGACGTCTTGTAACTTTATTCATTCGCAGAAATATACCAGAGGTTTCGCTGTTTCCAGTAAGGTACGAGGTTCACTCATTCTGAATTCTGAGAATCCGGCTCGCTGCACTTGGCGTGAAAGGGTTAAAGGATGAAAAGGGGAGTTATTTTCTTCTTTCTGGCAATCAATCAAAGTCGATGACAGCTCCAGGCGTCGTAGAGGGCGTTCTGGTAGAAGTTACCTCATCCAAAGCAGATCTTCCGTGTTACATCCTAGCAGATGACGCCACAGCTGCCGATATCTCCGAATTTCTTTTTCGGTCACACCTCCTCTTTTGCAGCGTGTAGCATTTTCGCACTTTAAAGACTTTGCTGTAATAATTTCATCCTTATTCTCAGCCAATTTTTCATTATAAATCAAGGTTTTGGATATCCTTTAAGATATCAATATATTCCACGAAGGGAAAATGGGTATTCGCATACTACTCCTTTTGGAGAAATAAGTTCTTCAAACTACAATTCTTTGATCGGTGTTGGGCAATCAAAGTTCCTGTCCAAAATATATTTTAACCATTATTGATAATAAACTTTAATATAAGAAAAATATCCTAAAATCAAACCTTTGACGTAATATAAAATTGGATGTGTGTAACATGACTCGAAAATCATACATGGCACAACTTTCAAACTTTAAAAATTGTTTAACGTCTTTTCTGCGCAGAGCATAGGCTACTTTTATTTACTCTAAAGGCCCCAGATCGATGTAAAAACGATTCAAAAATACGATTTTTCCCACATGGATACATTCCGCGGATATTCGAAGGCACTTCCTGGGAAGATAGAGAATTCAAAATCACGGAACTCCGGGAAAACGTAATCATCTATTGTGTTTTCATACAATACATCACGATGGCTTTAAATATTTCTGGATGCCATTCCCGAAATAATGGAAATTTATAGCCTGGAAGGTTAACAGAAGTCATGCATACATTTCATATAAGCAGTTCAACGTTTCCGTAACGATCTTTGGAGCATCATTTTCATTCTACCGTGAATTTCAAATTTGGAATTCGAAATCTTATTTTAGTACCTTCCCGATATAATGGCGACTTACTACTTGTCAGCTTTTCCACTGGCTGAAATTTTGCAGTCTTGTAATTAATCTTGTTTACTCATAAAAAGTGTGGATACTAGAGAAATTACCTCATATTTTTCAAAGTTTTAAAAATCTGTTACATAAACTTTCCAATGTCATCAGTCGATAACTCAATGGGACTCATCTCCTAATCAATGCTCATAGTAAAATTATTAAGTTGACCATTGTCTACAGTGAAGCATTTCTGATAGTACTGGTTAAGTAATTTTGCCATTTCTGTCGATTTATTGTTAGTAATTCCCTCTTTACTTATTAAGCTCCATACAAAATACAAATTCCACGCATAGAAACCAAAATTTTTTTGATTACCATTTTAAGATTCTGACAAGATTCTAGATTCCTATTTCTAAAATTCCCTCTAGACTTTTTAATTATCTAGCTTTTGAACTTCTCTATTATTTTGCTTCAAAAAGATCAGCTATAATACACTATACCCAAATGTTGAGCAACCCTTATTTTTCCTTATTTGAGAATTACTTTTGTATGCCATCTAGGGATTAAGATAGATCACACACTGCACTAACTGCAGCAAAGATATTTTATTTAGTTAAGTTTGTGATGTAACTGATGTAAGGACTGATCCATCCTAATTCTAACCTGTCCATCATTGATGATTTCTAGACCTTTTGGATACTTTGATAATCTGGGTTTAATACAACCTTTTAAAATATTTTGAAAATTTTAACAAAATATGAATCATTCAATAGTTCTTTAAAAAAATAAGTATTGGGAACTTTTATGGATAAGCTTAGTAAAGATCTAATTAATCAGTGGTTCCCTTATATAATGTTTTAATTCTTTTGTAAAACCTTTTGGTATTTTATACCCGATAAGAATTTATTATTTTTGGATTTAGATATGATTCTAATAACTTCAGACTTAGTGACTTGTGATGAAATAAGTATCTTTCACTGAAAACTTTGCTATGTTATCCTAACTTAAGCCTCCGACTGGTAAATCAACTGACATTTGCGTAATAAGTTAAATTTACAAAATAATAATTGAATGTATTAACTTACATACCTTGAACTGGTAATTATTCTCATCACTTTCTTTGCAAACATATTTTATGAAGCCTAATGTATATTCTAACACTGTAGAATAATTTAGATATAATTATGAAATGGTGCTATGACTGGCAATTGGAAGTTAATGTACTATAGTTAACTGCTTTGAAAGAAAACCTTTGGCCAATGATTATTTGTATAGCCTCCAAAAGAAAAACTTATCAAAGTTGATTTGGTGAAATATTGTGGAGTAACATTAACTTAAATTACTTAACATGGGTACCCATATCCATATTGTATGTGGGCAAGCTCTTAAGAAGCTCAGCTTCATCAAAAGAATAGTCGGTATGAGTGAAGAAAAATTCCATGAACTACATTACTTTGTACTATTAAGATCTCACCTTAAGTCTGCATGCAGTTTATGGGAAACTGATGAAAAGGGTTGTATTTACAAATTAGACAAAGGACAACGAAAGTTAATTTGTTTGGTAAAGAATTGCTTTGACTAATCAGTGAGCATTACTCAGATGCTTCAGCAGGCAGGATAGTACTTCTCAAAGTACTAAGAAAAGTTTATTTTTAAATACTTTTGGCAATATTTACTTTATGTTACATATATACGCTAGCAAAAAAGTTTTTTTTAGGTTTAATGCTATTTAGTATATAAGAATAGCAAAATAATATTTATGAAAATGTTGAATTTCTTGAATACAACAATGACAATCTCAACAATAATACAATTTGCAGATGTTCATATTTGTGATAACCACATCTAAATTAGAAAGAATAAGTACTTCTCCTTTCATTTGGCTTTTGACAGAAGAAAAGGTTTTCTTGTTAGTATGGCCATTATTTTTTAAATTCGTCGTCAAGGGGACTGGTTGTTTATAGCCTCGAAAGTTCACAAAATTTCCGTTTATATTAACCGAATTCTCGCCATTTCGACTCGATAACGATATTTCATGGCCATAATAAGAATCTTTATTTATTTCTCTTTCTTTTGGTGCTTTTCTCGATTTTGTAAGCCTATCATTTCTAATTTAATTTTGCAAAAGAAATGTAGCCTGCAACCGATAAAACTGAGGCTTATGTGCATTTCTTATGAGAACGGTTTTTCTTGTCTGGGTTCCAACTGGGGAAATTTAGGTAAATGAAAAGTAGTCTATTATCTGCGCAGGGAGTACATTCAACAATCGTGAAAGTTTGAAAGTTGTGCCACTTATGGTTCTCGAGTTTTAGGCGAACATACATACATACATACACACACACACACACACACACACACCTTATTTTATTATATTAGATTATTTATGAATCTTTTGATCTCTTCTCTTATTAAAAATCATTTATTACTCTAGTTATATATTACTACCAAACATTCCAAGGTACTTGTGAGCTCGATAGCTTATACAAAAAATTTCACACAAACATTGTCACATTTCTTGGCTATCTAATATCTTCAGAATATCAACAAAGTTATTGGAATTAATGAAAAACAGCCAATTTATGTCAACTTACCAATCACCAGAAAAATTTGACATTGATAAAATAGTGAACTTTGAATGCTAAATCTTGCTAAGGAAAACAAAATTGACTTCAAAATCAACACATTAATGTATATTATAACATACTGCTAACATATGCCAACTTTTATGAATTTAATTAATTATAATTTCAGGTTTTCACATAGTATTCATGTGTGACAGGGCCATAATTATGTTTGCAGTTGATAGATAGTTTAATATGAAGATAACCTCCAATATTGAAACAAAATTTTATAAACATATAAATAGACAAGATTCCATAAAAAATAAATATGAAGATTAACTTAAGAATTATTTTTAATATGTATACAAAGTTGTACAAAATATAAAGAAATTAATTAACTGAAAAATAAAAAAGCCAAAAGCAATTAACTATATGGTGAGTTAAACAATACAAGTATTGTAAGGAAATCTTCATAACCATTGAATTCATTTGCAGCTATTAATGGAAGCATTTGTAGCTTTTGATAAATTTTTTGAAATACTGAATATCTATTTTTTTCGGGCCATGCCCATTAATAACGTTATTTCTATAAGAATATCAGAATCTCTCTATGGCCAAATTGGCACTTTTAATAGTTCTTCTTGTGAGGGTTATAATGATGCCAAAAATATCTATAAATAATAAGTAATATATAAGTGAATTTTCTAGCATAAACTAGGCAATTTTTCACTGTAATTAACAGAAATTAAAACAAGTGTAGCTAATGCAGATTTTGAAAACATCCAAATTAATATGTGATTATTCTAATAATTTAATGAATGCATAGTTTTCATGCATTTATTGTCCTAAGAGCTGCTATCAAATTTTCAAAAAGTTCGAACATCTTTTGATTAATATGTTTACTCATTGTAAAGAGGGCATGTTATATCGTACACTCAAATTGATGGAAAAAAATTACCTCTAGACATTAAAATCGATGTCCATCTCCGGTTTCCTTCTTCTTATATCGTACGTTTTTTGATATGTACATACTTCTGCAAACAACAGTTGACGATCGGACGAAGTAAAGCTAATATGTGATGTTAAAAGCACGTTTTCACATTTAGAGGTTTCAAATTTCCGCCATAGCGCATTAGTTTTTTGCAGTAACCGATAGATGTCATGATTAACCGTTTTGTTAGCTGTGTTAACTGCCATCTACATGTAGAGGTATGAAGTGTCTAACATGAGGTTTGAATCTGAATTGCTGCGTATTACAACTAAAATAAGGTTCGACCTTTATTTTGTGCTTTGTTCTTAAATCTTCTTCGTTCTCAAGAACATCAAAAAGTATATTTCACCTTTCTGATGATGGAGAATATTTTGCTGTCTCTTGAGGGTGGTAAAGATATGAAGAAGGTATTGAAAGAAATTGGTGCAGCTGAAGAAATCGCCGAAGACATTATGGGAGACCGAGGGCTTATAGTAGAATTAGATAAGCGACGGAATGCATTACGAGAAGCAAGTAGAGCCTTAGAGCGAGATAATAGTGGAAAAGTGTGGATTCTTAATGGACCGTTTTTTGTTAAAATGAAGAAACAATGTGCTAAGGAAGTACTTTTAAGAGGTGATAGTCTAATAAATTGAAACAAGTTGCTACGGTGTAACATATAAATTGTTGTTAATTAGACTCATAGGCTCACAATCAATTCTTTATTTCTAAATTTATTATTCTGTTACTTAACAGATCAACAGAATATCAGCAATGAAGTGGACACCATAAGAAACGACTTGAAAGAAAAAGTCAATAAACTACGTGATGTTGAAAACCAGCCGAGTTTAAAGGGATTTGGCCTTAAACCCTTATCAAGAAATGAACTTGCTGTTCTAGGAACAACTCCACGAAGTCAAGTTTATTATAATTAAGGAAGTGATATATCAAGTGGTTATCAAGGTATGTAGAGAAGAAGCTTTAATGCATGCATAAGTGAATGTTCGTTTTCTTTTGTTTGTGTGGGATTTAATCGAAGCAATGTTTTATAAAGTGCCATAAGCATCTGTGTTGGCAGCCTGCATGCCGGCTAACAGATTATGGAATATTGTTGATTATTCATTAAGTCTATGTTATAATTAAAATTTGATGATTATAGCGCACATTTCTATGAGGAAAATTTACCTCTTTAAACACTTTTTGCTTGCTCCTATTAAAGTTTTTGAGTTTTTCCTCATTTTGTTAGGATTTCTACTGCAATTATCAATCTTTTGCTCATAATATATAAATTTTTCTTCCCTTATTGTTTAGACCACTTTATTTCTGCTAACTTCATATTCTTTCCAGTGTAGTTCATCTTTGAAAATTTTGAAGTCAATATATTTCATATGTCTCTCTTTGATGGTGGCCAAAACTTTTTCATTAAACCATTACTTCCCATACCTTGAGGTAAAATTCCTTTTTGGCATATGTTTTCTACTACATTTAGAATACTCAATTCCAGTCTCATACCTTATATCTATGTCAATTTCCCTGTAGTTAAATTTCACTTCCTTTAGCACTTCTTATAAGTCTTTTTTATTTCTCACTTTAGTCCTTCCCAACTGGGTTACTCTGAGAGGTTTCCACATAGGAATCCTAATCAAGTAATGGTCAGTAATTTGTGGAGTATCTACTATTTCACTTACTACTTCAACTTCATTTGTAATTACTAGATCGATAAGAGTCTCACTATATACAGACACTCATGCACAGTCCCTAACCACTTGTTTGAGACCACAGTCATTTACACTCTTTATCAATAAATTAGAATGTGTAGAATCAGCTAGCCAGTTTTATGTTAAAGTCACCCAGTAATAACTGCGATCTTGAGTTATTAGACTTATCCTCCATAAAAGCACTCAGAAAGTCATTAAAAACTTTATGTGATCTATTTGGTGAATGGTATGCTCCAGTGATTTCATAATGTTTACCTTTTACTAAGATTAGTATTGTTAGAGACCAGAAATTCATGTCTACAACATTAGAATCAATTACTTTATGAAAAATATAATTTCTTACATAAATCATAACACCTCAATGGATTCTAAATAATAAAGTTTTACTTGAATGCCCTTGGTTACATTAAAGTATCTTACTAGTATTGGATAAAATTTAGTTTACTTATGCTTTGAAGCATTGGATAAAATTGTTACCAATGCTACAGCTTATAAGTCTTCTGTAAGTATTTTCTCACAGTAATTTCTAAATTCTGATCTAATAATGACCTCAAATTTGGTCCTGGTGCATGAAAAATTACCTCGGTTAATTTTTATGCAATTAATAAAATCAATCCATACCATGAAAACTTTGATTGTATGAAGGGTATGAAATGTTATTTTTCCCTCTGTTTTAGCTAGCTGCTATTTATCTTCAATATATTTAAAGTTTTAAATTACTTGTTACTTTACTACTGAAAGCTGATACATCTAATTATTGCTTATGTTTGTAACTGGGATTTATCAGAAGAAGGGAATAGGAATAAGCATTAGATTTTAAAATCAAATGTTTTCACAGTTTCCAATAAAATTATTTTAATATACATATTATGAGTTCCAGATACCATAAATTTTAGTAGCTACAAAATCTATAACATAATGAATATAATGAGTTTTTTTAAAAGAAGCTAAGTTCAGGGCAAAAATATCTACATTTTCAAGTTTATTTGCAGTTCTAATAATTCTAACAATGGGACTGTAATACATATAGTTAGTTCTATGATTACTTTTATATAACAGACCTTTATTTCTAGTATTATAAATAGTCCATTCTAATACTCCATTCTCTGCTGAAGTAGATTCTTCTTGGGCACCTTTTTCCCTGATGCAATGTATTGTCCCCTCTTCAGTATGCCTATTCTTCTTGGCCGCTTCCTCTCTGACCTGCCTGGTCGAAGGCTGCAACTGCAGTTTGGGAAGCATTGATGCCACATCTTTCAGAGGGGGCTGCCGAAATGAAGGTAGTGTGCTCGTGAAGGCGCAGACATTCCCACTGCTGCTGTACAGAGAGATAAAGGGCAATCTCTCTGAAAATGTCCTACACTTCCACAATTAAAACAACCAATTGCATGATAGTTGGAGATGTGAGCAGGGAACCTCAAGTGACCGAACTGATGGTGATTTTGCATGGACTGTTTCTTGATCGAAGAGGAGAATTGCCGCAAGTGAGACTTAATATGTTCTGCTTGATCCCTATAATTTATTATATTTGTCTTCCAGAAAAGTGAATTCTTCTGCCTCAACAATGGTTTGTGGGTCGCATAACAGAATGAAACGACCAATTTCTTCCCTGAGCCCTAAAAGAAATTGAGACCAGTGGCGATGTTCCAATAAAAATTTAATTAAATCTGGCCTTGAATTATTATATACTTCCAGCAGTTGAAAGACAATTTTCCGATGCCTAGTTGAATACTCAATCACTGTCTCTTATAGTCTTGACACGCAAAAAAAACAGTTGTTCAAGAGAGATTTTTGGATCCTAATTTTAAGAAATTTAGAAAAAGCTTCAAAAGATTTCAAAATTTGCGGATTGTATTGCATGTACTCAGCAGCACTTCCTCTTAAACGAAGTTGTGCAATACATAGTTATTGCTCTTCTGTCAAAGAACTTAAGCAGCTGGTTAATTGAATACATTCAAGAAATTTTTCCACTGAAATGCTATTTTCCCTGCTGAAACATGGAATTTAATGAATTAAATTCCCTACGGCATTCAAAATAGCATGAGTGTTACTGTTCGGCTGCGAATTTGAGTCGGCAGACGTTATATCTCTGTTGAAGGCATGAGTGGTTGGACAGTCTGTTAGGTCTGTTAAAATATCTTCGGAAATCGGGGAATGAATGGAATCTGTGAGTGGCGTAGAAAGAAGTGGTAAGTTAATGAAAGGATTTGTAGAACTGAGGGAGGCCATAACTACATGAAATGCTATACAAATTGAATTTTAGCAAAACTAAATATTGGACGTTGCAAATAAATTAAATTCTGTCGCGGGAGCTACCATATTCTCACCTGACACCAAATTGTCATAAAGACATTGGAAGACACAATCTAATCTGATTGGCGGAGCTAATTTATTTACTTTGATTTAACTTACAGGAAACAAAACTTACTTAGACCGAGAAACTAGGCAGAGGACCATCAAGGGCGCCGGTTAAGGACCGGACGGTCACAGAGGCAAGTGGGTTTACCAAGGCGTTGGTGGACAGAAGGCCCCCCTAGTTGGGCCTTCCTTATATCTCTTTTGGAAGGTACAGAGAAGGCACCACCAAACATAGGAGGGTGATGGATGCCAGAGGCAGTGCAAAACAACACATCATAGAAAATTCTAATTCTCATCTACTATTGACTCTGAATAATCCCTTGCCCTCTGTCCTTTGGACACTTTGAGATGAAACTGTTAACCATAAATATGTATGCACTTACTGCAGCCTGTTGACTATCAAAGGTACAGCCAACTATTTCACCCCATTTATGGTTTCAGATAGATTTCACATCAACAACCAAGGACATTGTAATGCCATTAGATTTAAGATGTTAAAATTTTGTTTTATATAGACAAGAAAATTGCTTCCACTTTGCTTGATTGCTGGACTAAGAGACAGTGATAAAGTAACTCTTCTGATTGTAGACTCATTTGGCAACACAAATGATCCTAAAGCTCTCAAAAACCTACATCCACTAGAAGTCATATTGAACGAAAGGAAAGAAAATATTGTTATCTCAGGAGAGTATGCCAAATGATTCAGAGTCATCAAATGAATTTGTTCCATGATGAATTCTAATGAAGGAAAGTTTTCTAATAGTTCCTCATTTACAATAGACTTGATCACTGATAGAACAAGCTTTAGCTTTGTTTTTGCATTACCATTAGGTCCACTGCTCTTACTGACAGCATTAGACACTCAGATCAACAACTCCTCGACATCATAAATATTATTTAAAAAAAGGAAACTTATAGTTACCCAATTTGCCCATTTCAATCGTTCCAATATACAGTTTCACATTCAGCTCTGAATTAAAAACCAAACAACACTCAACAGATGGAGCTGGTGTAAATATAATATGGGGCATACTGTCAAGGATCATAATTATCAATGACAGTCCCATGTCCACTACTCATATCAGCCAACGTATTTTCAATTCTATCAAGCATTCAAATGTTTTGGCCTTATTGTATAAATCATTCACCTTTTTTTCTTTAATCCAAAGCATTTGATAGAGCAATTTGTTCCATTTTGCTCCCCCTGTTGTCAGGACTCTCCCTTGAAAAAGTACTTATTGGTGCCACGTCCATCCCTAATGCCAATTCCTTATGACTGAGCCCTGGGAGGGAGGTATCAGCACATTGAGGGTGGTAGCATAAATAACAATATGAATACTTGAGCACAATTTGAGTTCCTTGCAATTGGGCCTTCTATTCTAGATGGCTTTTTCTTCATTTTTCACTTCCTTCATTAATTTAAATGAATGAGCAAAAGGATTGACAGATAGAATAACATCTGTCAGTTGGTTTAAGAGAAGTTCATCTATCTCTTCATTTTCCGGTCGACGAAGACGTTCACTTAATGCCTGTTCATTGTCAAGGAAATAAAGACTGGTATATGACCTTTGGCCTCCTGTGGGGTGCAAAGACCCAAAATAATGGTGAATCTGTCCGTGAATTCTGAAGCAAAATGGCCCTCGTCCTGTAGGTTTGTCAAGAATGGCAGTCATCGAGGCAAATGCATGAGAACTATTCAGCTTTCTGATCTGATCCTAGTATTTTTTGGTCGTCATTGCATTCAATAATATTTTTTAGTGTACTGTGATACCTAAGTGGTTGCAATGATACTTTTCCATTGTGACAACATAGCCTATAAGAATTACCAGTCTCCTCTTTCTTAAAATGAAGAGCACCACAATGTGGACATACGCTCTTAAATTTTCCAATATAATGCATAGTATCATCCTCATTGAGAACTTCATCCAGAGCCACTAAATACAGCCGTCCATTTTGCTGCTGACGTAGCCTTCGCAATCTCATCATCTCTGTATTTCTTTGCTGTTCTTCTAATCTCCTGTTCTCCTCAGACTGTGCACTCCTATGAGATTCGGTATTTTTTGCTGTTCAGCTACTCTCCTGTTTACATCAGAGCGTGCAAGCCTGAGTGCTTCCGTGTTCCTTGCTTGTTCTCGTACTTTAAATTCTTCATTAAATCTTTGTCTGCGTTTTTTCTCTCTCGATGCAGAACTGTGATTAACAGATTTATGTTTATGTGGCCTTCCCATTTTTTTTATCTGCAGATAAGGATATGTTAATGCAAGATTTATTGAGACAATATTTTCTTAACATATGGATGCTGCAAATGAATGATAAATTAAAATGTTAAAAACGTGTGTAATCAAGTGTTTATTGTATCCTACACACACACATTATCATGTGACAATGTTCTTCAAGAGTTGTTAAATTTGTTCTGCTATTTGTTCTGAATTGTTCATATTATAGTTTTTTTTACTTGTATAATTATATATACTATTAGACTCAACTGCTTTCAGTAGTTTTTTGTTTTTTGAAATGGCATCTTTGAATTCTGTGCAATTATAAGGTATATTAAAAAATATACAAAGTTCACTTCTGACGGATTCAACACTTAAGCGATTCCTTACGTCTGTCCACACATTCCTCATCATGCTGAAAATTCTCTCAACATTTGCATTTGACACTGGAATTGACATGACATACTGTACAATTTTCAAAAGATTTGGAGCTGATTCCTTCTCGAAAAATGATCGCCACTTGTCAAGGGATGATGTTCTCAGAAGAGACGGGAAAACAAATTCCAATGCACCCAGTTCATCTGGTGGAACATCATTTTTCCAAGGTGACATCTTCCAAATTTCAATAACTTCATCCAAAGTTGGCGGATTTGTCAGATCACCAAGACTAAGAGCTTTAAATTTGCAATATGGTGAATTGTTGAAATAAAACCATTTTCTGAATAAGTCAGCTGTTGTGTAAACCAGCAATGCTTCTTTCATGAATTTCTGTACTAATTGATCAGGCAAATAATTTCTTTGGAATGCTAGTTTCACCTTCATTCCAAAAAATTTGTCATCGGTTATTCGACGCAATGACTCAAAATTTTTCCAAAATCAAGTAAAGATCACATGCAACAGTTGACCTGTCTAATTTAAGCAATTTTTCTTGAAAACAAAACATAAAATAATGAGTGAAGAAAAGATACAACTCAGAAAAAGTTGGCTCCTCATCGCTTGACATTTCGTTTTCTTGGTCAGATTAAAAAATATTCCATATTGCCTAAGCACATTCTCAGAGCCAAGCGTGAGAAAGTTTCAATGGTTTCCAGCTAAGTAACAAACGTTCAACTGCCTTAAATAAACTAACCTATCGAGTTGGTATGTGTCTAACGACTTCATGGAATTCGAATTCACAGAACGCAAAGCATTCTTCTTCACAGAAACAAAGCTCTGTCTTATCCTGTAAGACCAATGGTAGGATAAGATAATTACAGGATAAGACAGAGCTTCTCCAGTGAAGTTTACTTCCATCTTCGTTTTACTTATGGAAATGCTAAGAATTGTTATCCTTGTCAACTATTTTCTTTCCACCTCTGCTCAACAGTAAAAATTGCTACATGGTTCAAAATCCTGGAAAACAACTGATAGTTGTCACTTTTGTATGACAACTCGGAGTTACAAAATTGACCCCCATAGTTCTAACTTTTCTTGTTGAGACTCAGGAGTTGCATTCCACTCGCAATCTAATGGGTGGCTTTGTTCTATCCTCTCTTCTCATCTTGGCATCTGCTGAGGGTAGACAGCAATTCACCAAAGATTTCCAAAAGCTTTGCATAGCGCTTGGCTCGCTTCCTGGAACTTAGGTTGTCTCGATCCACGCTCTTGTCAGATAACTGGTGGCAGATGTCCATCATCCTGGATGCAGATGCAAGTTATAGCAACAGTTCAAGGGGTGGATGCAAACAGCAGAACAGAAGTTCATGGTTATTATTATTGTGCAAGTTATCTATACTTTCAGTGTGGTGTCCATATTTTATAGCATGTGACTTAATAAAAATTGCCCATTGTAAACCTTAAAATGGTAGACTATGCAAATGATTTTCCTGAAATTAGATTGGAGGAGAGAGAAATATTCTACAAATTTGGCCATAGGATCAGGGCCATCGAATTCATTCTACGTGAACCCACAACTCACACAGTTAAAGTTTAGGTCCTCAAAATCCCACTGCATGGTTGTTGCATTATGCATTAATGGGTACATGTTGAAACACGCTAGTTTTTCCAGGTAAAGAAACATCTTGCCTGCATTAAAGTTAAAAATTCGAAGATTCAGAGGCTGTTGGTTGTGCATATGGATTTATAGCTTGGCCAAAAAAAATTTCAATCCCCATTTTCGTTGTAAAATGCCTCATGATTTGTGCATTATACAAACAAATTTTGAAGGAATGGAGTACATAGATCTTTTCCCAGTTGCCAATAAAATAGTCGTCATTCATAAAATTTTTTCAAAAACACTTTATTATTCTAATACAGAATATATGTTGCAAGGCAGGTGACATTGAGAATAATGTAGAAAAATGCTTGAGGTCACCTTTGAGCTGATCTTTTTGTAGTATGTTTACCAAGCATTTTATCCATTGAGTCCATTCCAGCTTTTGACCAGTTACAAAATTCAATACTTACAGTTCTTTTTGGTCCATCACTAATCTTTCCTTCCTGATGCATTGATCATAGCATAATCACATAATCACCGACTTTTTTTGGCACATAACTACACATGGTTACTTTTTATGAAAGCCAAACACAGTGGATAATTCTTCTCATGTTTTCAATGCAGCCATTGCTGGTGGAATGTACGTCTTATTTTTCTTCGAAGTGCCAACAATTGTTAAATCCCAGGATAGTAAAAATTTTACCCTGATGAGTGAGGTCTCTAGACAGTTGAAGTTTTGCTCTTGTGGTGCAAAGGTTCAGATGGATATGGTCAATAGAATGCTAGATGAGATGGATGAGGAGGAAGAGTATGCAGCATCATTATGCTTGATTGCAACGATGGAATCTTCCAAACTATGGGTCCATTATTCAACCAAAATTGGAGGAAATTTGACGAATTTCATCACCTAATGCCCGAACTGCTGAAGGATGAAGAACGGTTTCTAATGTATTTCCTCATATCTAAAGAGCAGTGTTACTCTGCTAAAAATGGTAAAACCCAAGCTGCAGAAATGTTGCACCCAACAGAGAAAGCATTCCAGTTGCCGTATGCTTATGGAAGGCAAAGAAATTATTTATCAAAGTAGATTAAGGTATTTGAATAGAAATATTTTCTAATTTCAAGTGGCTACAATTAACTCTTAAAATACAATGAATGTAGTAATTTTCATACTTTATAGTATGGTAAAATTAGTAATACCCCTGTGATCAGGAAGGGAGGATTGACTTATGAATTACTGAGAAGGAGATTGACTTCATGGTGAACGAAAAAAAAGGGGATGCAACCTGTGGGGTAGATTTTGTTTGCTTATCTTAACTTTGACCTGTTCTTCTCGGCTCATGTTTTGTTCAGTTATCACTAGACTTAAAAAAAAATTTCATCTCATCAATTGGCATCCAAGACGACACCTTCGACATTTGCACCTTCTGAAAACGCGCATTTTCCCTCATAATGGTGACCATTTTTGTCATCGTTGTTTCCATACGCCTTATTCTGTGAGTCTGTAAGTTTATTGGGGGTAGTGGAGATATGAAAGGAGAGGGACATCCAATAAACTCAGACTCATATTCTCCATTTGACATGAAAACTTCCAAAATCGGTTTCACAACCAATCTCCTTCTTGCTCCACGTCATCTTCTTCAAAAAAAAAAAGGATTGTTTTCCAAACTATCTTTCTCTATTTCCATGGGTTCTGAAACAAATTTGCAAGCCCACAGGTACTTATTTTACTACAATGTAACCCTTGTCAAACTTTTTTGATCAAAATTCAATTGATACTTTGATATAAGATTGAACTTATGGGCATAATCCATAACATTTACATAGGCTACTTCCAAGCCTTCTGGAAACTGACCAAGTTTCAGGCTACAGTCTATGAGTTAAGTAATCACTTCCAGCAACATAGTGTATCTTTTAATATCCTTGTCTAGGTGTCATATATTTAGTCTCATTATTATATACTATTGGAAGCTCCTGATAACATCTTGTTGTAGATTGGACTGACACTTTGACTGGCATGCACTTGGCGATGTAAGCCACTTCTCCTAGCATGACTGTTGTGTATCCTGGTTTTCTCTTTGTTAAGTATGCAAATTCAAGAGGTGACACATGAAGTAAGGCAAACTTTAGATTCCATAAATCTTCGCCAACTTTTCATCTATGTTCAAGAATTTTTTAAACAAGCCATCCATTTCTTTTCCTATATGTCTCTCCAAGTAAGCTATTTTTGAGTTAGTGTGTAAGCAAACATGTCAACGTTAATTGGATCTATTTTGCCAGACTTGAACTGCCATGTACCTCCATGTTTGGGTGCTATAAACAGTTTTGGATGCTCTGTTGAAAATTTGGAGATATCATAATGACTGACTGACTTCTCAATGGTCAGAGCAAAGACAGTCTCATTAAATTTTACCGAGAACATTCAATAGTCATTCAGTCATCTTCAATACAATTTTCTACTTTAAAGAGGCTGCAGCTAAAATGGAAAAAAGTCTTATAGTCCCCGCAAGACACTCCGTTCTTAACCAACTTATTGCACACAATGCATTTGGGAGAGGACACACCTTTTGCTGCCATTATAATGCCTTTCACTTTTCCTCCGGGAGATACCACTAGACACGTCCTCTCTCCTTGACGACTGAAAAAGCTCTGTTGCCTGAGAGTTACTTGATTAAGATGCAAGGGGTTGTTGTTGACATCCTCTATTGTCCGCTCTGTAGACACCTTTAGCCACCTGTAACTCAGTCAAAGAATAATTGTTCGGATTGCCGGTAAACGGGAGATGAAGTTTCAGTCCAATACAATCTTCTCAATGTCTGGAAAGGAATGAATTTGGGGAATTAAATTAAAATGAATATGGGGAATCGTCAAATCAATATAAAGACTAGTTCTTCATCCTGCATTGGCAGGTCACACAATCTTGCTAATGCAATTTTTTCATTTTTGTACTCCTGTAAAGTATCATTAGGACCCCGGGGAAAGGTTCCCGTCACCACAAAACTTTGCCACTTATGCTATTTATGAGAGATCATCCTTTGGAAAGAGATTGTCAATGAAAGAACTGCTTTTGCCCAAGGAAATTCCTTTGAACCATACTAGTGAATCATATCCCTACATAATTGTTGCTTATGAGGCTTTCCCACTGAAAACTTATTTAATGCGCCCATACAGCAAGAACTAAATAATAATAATAATATTTATTGGTCACGGGGGTCTGTACATAGCAGACATATAACAAGTCAAATTTTACAAATAAAATATACATACATAAATTATATTACATTTACATGATATAAATTACAAAATTAATTCAGAGTTTCTTCAGAACACAAAATCATTGTTAAAAATTTACCTTACAATTAGAAAAAAGATTGCCTTGGGCCAGTTTTTAATTATTTAAATATTCATTAAGGGAGTAATATGTTTTTTCTACCAGATATTCTTTTAATTTTGCTTTGAAAGGTTTGAGATTTTGTATTTGTTTTAGTTGAAGGGGAAGTTTATTATACAACATACAGTATATACAATATACAACATATAAATCAGCAGCGATGAGGAGAAAGTGTACAGTTACAGAAATTCAAGGGCAAGATGATCTATTGAAAATACATTTGGTATTTTAGCTGGGCAGTGGCAAATATTTTCGAAGCCTATTGAAATGCAACCAGATTTTATATTAAAATAACCACGAATAACCACCTTACATGGTCTTTTGCTCAAGAAGTCAAGAGTAACTGAGAGATTATTTAAAAATAGATCAAAATTTCCATCAGGGGATGTATAAATACAAATTACAATAGTTTTGCTGGACAACTAATCAATGATAGAATATTCAAAATGCTTTTCAATGCTTACTACCCCTAGAGAATTTATGGGTTTTACATTTAGATCACTTTTTACAAAAATACAAGTACCCCATTTTTGTGGACAGACCGGGTAAAACAGTGGACAAGTGTGAAGGAAGACATGCTTCCATCATTTCCACTGAGTTCATCCAATGTTCAGATAAGCAATTTTCATCCATATTTTTATAGTTAGTATTAAATAAAACATTTAAATCTATTAATTTGCTTCTTAGACATTGTACATTTTGATAAAAGATGTTAAGCCCTCCTTTAGAACAAGCTGAAATTCTGTTACACAAAGATTTGTTTACTGTATCTGCTTTGGGAAGTACTTGATTTCCACCATCTTTCATGAGTTTTAGTTTCCCTTTTCTTTACAAGACATAAGTACAGAATTTGAAATTAGTTCACTTAAAATGCAAGATCCTTTCCGATTAATATGTAGTCCATCCTTCCCTAAACAACTATCATCCATATACATATTAACATCAAGAAAAGTAGCATTGAGAGCATCACATGCCCATTTTATGTTTCTATTTACTTTATTAATGAATATTCTACTAATGTCTCTGCGATAAAGAATACTATTTACGAAAATCTTTGATAATGGAAAGTGTTTCCTTGTAGCCTTTACTAGGCAATATATAAGTACATCACCAAGAACGTCTTCAGCACATCTGGCTCTTCGTAGATCATTGGTTCCAATGGTGAATACGAAAGTGTCAGGAGTCTTGCTGGAATCATCCAAGGATTTGATTTGAGGCAACAGTTGGTCAGTTCTTATCCCAGGATACACAAGTTTGGTTGTTCCTTCCACATTCACATGTTTGATAATAGAGTCACCAATTATCAACACACTTTGATTTATACGTGAGGTGTTAGTATATTTGCATTTAAATTTACTCAACGATTATAGTTTGTGTTGTATGTTTGAGGTTTCAGGAGAGAAGAATTCATAGTGTTGATTCTTCTGTGGGTACTAACGCTAATGTTTTCTTGATGCATATTTAAATATATAACATTGAATACAGTGTTTGTTAGTTTGGAAAAATCAGATATGTTTTCAAAGATATACGATTCAAATTTAGGATTATTTATATAATAAAAACTATCCATGGATAATAGAAAATAGTGACACTAGTTAAAATTTTAATAATCCTTAGACAATCTTATTAAGTTCTGATAATTTTGTATCTTTTTCACCACACTGTTTTCATCCTTTTTAACTAGCACCTTTCCATCTTTAACCCAGATGTACTTGCATCCCAATTCTCTAGCCATGGTTTTAACATTCCAAAATAAATTTTGATTTGCCCAAGTCTACCTATCATTTAAATAGACATGGTTACCATATTTTGCTTTGAAAACATTCTCCTTAAGATTAAATTTGTTTTTCATAACATTTTGTTTAGAGGCTAAAGTCGAGACTTTGACAATAATCTTATTTGGTTTATTAGGATTACTTTTGTTTACCATGAACAATTCTTTTATGTCCCTTTTGCAAACATCTTGTACCTTTAAAGTTTGCTATTCAGGTCAGATTGAACATTTTCATTCAGACGTAAACCAACTACTTCTAGGTTATTTTCCATCACTCTCTGCTCTAAAACTTAACTCTATCTTTTAGCTCATCTATCTCCTTATTCTTTTCAACCAGTTCCCTGTTCAAAACCATAATACACTTTTAATTCATGCACTGTTTCATCATTTTCTGCTATGGTAGACCTAAAGTCATTGTTTGAATCACTCATGTAGGTGATTGATTCCTTTAAACCCTCGAGCTCTTTCATTAGAGCCAGAAATGTTGCTTTAATTTCTCCTTCTGTGGCTGACCTCATATTAGGCTTGTCTTCATTGTCCTCCATTGGCTCTTTTGTTCTGCATTCAATACATTGCCATTCCTTCTTCTTTGATTAAGACTTGCTCCTCCAGGTTGACTCAGACACGCCCGCACACTTAAAATATAGCTTAATGATACATCCTAAGCAGAGGGCACATGTCCCATCCTGCGGTAGTTGCTCCTGGCATTTCCTATACCACATTGTATTACACAACCGCAGGCGAGACACTGACGGAAAACCATTACATATGCGCAAATGGAGGAACCACACAGAACCAAACCACGCGATCACTTCATCAGCTTTGATGAAATTAAAACTGGAATACCTCAGCCAACTATGATCCAAGTTTTGTTTTTGGTACACCAAAAAGATGCACAGCCCAAGGATCACAAAAAGATAGTTTTAAAAAAAGAAAGCTTCATTTTTCCCAACAAGACAAGGAGTAGAAACAGGAGCCGATACAACACACGTCCTACCAATACGACGCCCTCTTTTTCCAAGAATTTAAATGCAGACTCAGTAAATTTTCTGACAGTATAATTTTAGAGATAGCTCCTAATAAATATTGATATCCAAAAGTGCCAGCCAACTGGAAGACGTTGAATAACTGCTTAAAGCTGAGACATCTCTGCTGTCTTCTGACTCATTCATGAGAAGTCCTAATTTTTGCTTCATTTGGTAGAATTTACCACTGGTTATACACCAAGAGCTTACAGAAGTTCATAAGTATTCAGCAATATAATTATTTATTTAATACAATAAGGAACATTATATTTCCATCAGGCGAGTGCCTGTTGGTGGAACATGGACTGAAACTTAATTTAAACAATTTTACAAAATTTTATAAGTGGAATACTGTTCAGTGTTGACAAAATATAAATAAAAAGTATAGGTAAAATTAGAGAAAAAAGAAAATTACATTTCAAATAACATTTTTTAAAAAGAGATCTTTTATGATCTTCTTACGACATACAATGGTGTTTGAATCAAATACCTGACCTTGCATATTATATGTATTTATTCATTAGTTTTGGGATGATAAACTTTAGTTGTCTTTCACCAAATCTATTATTAACCTTTGGGACAATATAGAAACTTTTTCTTGTGTTATAAGTATTCTTATATTCAATAAGGCTTTCATCAACATCACAGTATTTACACAGTAAAATAAAGCATGTATTTAGGAAATAATACATTATATTTAGTGTACAGATTAGGATTAATATTCTCAGTATCACCTTTGCACAAAGTTTTCAGCATCTGAAATTGGATACTGTTTACCTTACTTATTAGGTTAGGTAAACAGTATCCAATATTCCAAGAAAAGGAAAGGAAGTAGACAAAAAGAATGGAGATGAGAGAGCTTACCTCCTGATAGGAGAAGCTACCAATTGATGATGATAATATGAAACTTACCATGGGTTTTCTACCACAACTAACCCTTTTTGGAGCATATTTTATTATTTCACCCATGGCTGCTTCTATCTCCACCTCTGTTGCAGCTTTAAAATTTCTTTGGCAGGCTCCTGTAGAAGAGGGTAGTTGTAAGCGACAATTTTACCAATTACATGAAGCTCCACTCTTTTCTGTGGCAAGGAAGTTATACATGCTACTGAAAAGAGCTTTTACACATCTGTGGAGTAGTTTCTACAACCAACAGTAAGTTCTGAATATATCAATATGCCCAAAAAACACCCAAAATACTTATAGAAGCTCAAGTTATCAATGAAGTTATAACTATTTGAGGGAATCACTATGAATTTTCAAACCCAAAGAGCAATACTGCCACAAGTGAATTAGCAATTACTGTAAGTTCTGTTTGATAACCGAATCTACACAGGTAAAACTTAATTCATATGTAAATACTTGTTAGAACTCTGTATATTACAAGGTCTTGCAATGGCAGCTTCCTTCCCTGTAGGCTGTACTTAGCCCACAATCCACTCTCTCCAACCTTTTTCAACATTCTCCTTATTCTGACGTCATTTCCACCTAGTGTTGGAAAATCTGAAAATTCAAAAATGTCAAACAATAACATATATTTATCATTTCTAAGAGCTGTGAATGTCAGTTAAAAAGGACAGTAGATATTTTCCCTCTAGCAGTAGCCCTTTCATGTTAGATTATTGAAAAAGGAAAATACCAGCCTCAGCATACCACACCAAAACCAACACAAATAAGGCCAGCGAAAAGTATCATTCTACTCTGGAATCCCTTGTCTCCTAAATTTTGGCACAACTCATTCAGCTCCTCAGTTGTGGTTAATGGAGCTCATCAATGTCCTCCTCGTTTTTATTCCCTCTACCTACCAATATCCTTAGCATCAACAACTGCAAGTCTTGTTTTTCAATAATTTTGTTCAACTTCATGAGAATTTTAAGCATAATACCTGCCATGAGATTTAAATTGCAAATCCACTTTGCTTTAATATTTAAACAAAATACTTGAAGAAATATCAGAAACTTATGAAAAAATAAAAAATTACCAAAATATCTTCATCCTGGATAGAATTCAGATTTTAAAAAAGAACCTTATCTATAACAGCATCGTTAGAGGAAGAAGTCAGTATATACCAATAAAATAATGAACAATGCATTAAATAGTAAATTTGTACTACCTAGAATTGAAGTTACTGCAAATCGAACATGCAAATGATGCAGCACTGCCATAAAAATAGCAGTAGCTGAATCCTTCTGGATCATGATGGCCTGTTCCTGTGCCATACAAGTACGAAGTCTTGTCAGTTCAATTCTTGTTTCCTCGCAGCTCTAACATAACCGAAATCACGGTGGTAAAGAGTTTTGTGGTACTTGTGAAATTCATAAGCTACTTTCAGGCGTTGCTACTTGCTGATATATTTTCAGAATGAAGGTAAGAATTGGTTGAGATAAATACTATTCGGCTTGAAGGTGTGAAGAACAGAAGTGCATGATGTGACATTTGTTCTATATTTCTATTATTGGAAGATAATGTTATGCATAAATATATAAAGATGGGACCAAAATATACAAGTAGCCGCTGTATCAATCCGTTTGGACGCCCTCATAAGAAAGTTCCAGCCAGGAAATTGAGGAAGGTTTCATAGGAAAAGCTGCAGCAAAGTGGGGAATTTCTTTGAAATATCATCAAAATATGTGGATTTTTGACTGATGCTGAAAGAAGCTGAGCAAAAAAGAGCGAGAAACAGCATCAGTATCTTCGACTAGTGACAATATCCGTGAGAGCGAAGGAAGTGTTGCTTCAAACATTGAGATTAGATGAACCTGAAAGTGGTAGTGAGGTAGACATTAATGTTATTCTAGAGACCTCTCATTCTTAACTGAATGAAACACTAATGCATATATTGGTATAGCAGCTGCTATACCAATTCAAAGAGACAAAGCTTAATTTAAAACTTACTCATTGAATAAAGAAAGCTACGCAACTACAGTTTGTAATAAATAACCTAAGTATGCGAACTTTTTGTTGTTCTTCTAATGTGTTCATTTTTTGTTCTTTTGTTTTTACTTCATCAATTTCTCCTGCCATCTCCTCCATCTTAACTAAATTTGCCCCCTTGACGATGCTGCTGGCAGTGATAACAGTTGCAGGTTCATCATCATCATCTAAAGAAAATAAAATTGAATAATTTTTTATAAAATTGTGGTTATTTATATTTCCACATGTAAGAAATTCAGAAATTTCAAATTAACAATGATAACAATCCATCAAATTACCGTCTTCAGTTAAATCGATGATGAGTACATCTCTAGGATCTGTATCATTATGGTCCATCACCATTTTTTTTACAGTCTTCATCTTTGAGGGTTGTTCTTCTGCAACGTTAGTGGACACCGTGATATCTAATTGAAAATCAAATTTACCTCAATTACTGTGGAACACTGCTATATATTTTATACCGCAAAATTATCGTGCCTTCAGTTCAGATGCACTGGGATTTACAGATTCATCTAAATCTATTCAAGTGTGAAAAATAAAATTTATCGTCAACATATCATGGTTAAGATGGATTAGAGCAATTAACATAAAAACGGATCAATGGCATAAATTCCTTATCTAGCAAAATTAGTTCATATAACTTACCTTCTCTCCCAGTGTCCCATGCAGTCATCTCTGCCTGGAATTCCCTCACTATAAAGATAGAAATAGATCAGTAATAAAAATATACATAAACTATTATATGAATAAATTAATGAATGTATCAATCTATGAATTAATTAATAATTCCAATATCTTAAATTTGTCTGTAATATCCTTTAAAATAAACGCCGGCTGCCCACACCAGCTTAAGGCACTGTATACCATCTGCATCCATCTTCAATAGTTGTCGGGAAAGCAGAACTGGATCGATTGATATTCATGAGATCGATTGATATTCAGAATAGCACCACATTATGGTCTCAAAATTAGTATTGTCCAATGTGTCTAACGACTTGATGAACTTTTCCATCCACACGGACTTACAACTTATTGTTGGACCGCTGATGGTCATGGTGAAAGGAGTGACCAGTGGGAAGGACATTGTGCAAATGAAAATGGGTAAGTGGAGGCGTTAAAAGATGCCATTGTGGAATTAATAGCATAAAAGTAATAGGAAAAATTTTAATAAGGCTTGACTTTTCAAATTAAAATTTAAAAAATGCAAAAAATAATAAATACACAAAAATAAGAAAATCAAGGCCAGGAGCGAATTTATGTTTGTACCGCTTGGAAACACCTGACACCAAATTGTCGTAGCGACGGTGGTTTAATCAATTAAAAAGGCCGAGAGTAAAAATCAAAATGGTTTATTACCTTAACGAAAGCGGTGGCTCGATGGGCACTTGATCGGGGAAGGGGGAGTCGCACGGTCCTCTGGTGAGTTATTGGTTGGGGATCTCCACAGCTGGCTCACTGCGTACGGGGTCTGGGTACCGGCGCTGGTGTCTGGTCAAGACAATCCAGCGGGGCTGAAATCGATGTGGCGGCTGGTGTCTAAGGAAGACACTCCGGCGGGGTCTGGGAGCAGTTGGTGTCTAATTCAAGACAGTCCGAATAATGAGCAGGCGATCGGTGTCTGTTTGAGACAATCTGAAAAGGGTCTGATCTTCACGGTTTTGGGGCCCCCTGTATATACGAATTTGTTGGGGGATGGGGTCTGGAGGACTAGTCATGCAGTGCAAGTCATGCCCTGCCATTACTATCGATAGGACTCTGTGATTATCGATAGACTCTGGACCCCATCCTTATCACATCACCCCATCGGCAGTTAAAACCCAGGTTTAAAAAAAATTGAGCCACCAATCCGGTATACATAGCAAACAAAATGTATACAATAATAAAAAAAGAAACAATTGCACCATTAGTTATTGTTCATAAGTTCATTTCTAATGGCACCATAAGACATCCTTTCAAAATAAAACATATATCTTAATACCCTTTTTAACGCAGAAAACTTCACTTTGTCAACAGGAATGAAAAAAAAAAAATAAAAAACATCACTAACACTGCAAAACTTAACTGGGGGCACTTAAATTGAGTTCTGGGAATAAAGGTGCATTGCCGGGGGAATGAAGCTGGTGGTCCCGTTGCCAGACGGGGATGGTATACAGGCTGATGGAGGGCGCTGTCGGGGTGATAACCGCTGGCAAGTTGGTTTGTCTCTTCCACCTGCTGCATAGTATAGATGCAGCGATGGCTCCTAAGCACAGGATAAGTCCGACGGGGATCCCAGCGTAGTGGATAGTCCAGATGTCATCCTCCAATGGCACCAGGAGCCTCGTGTGTCTGGTGACCTCTGCCAGGGAGATGGTTGGAACCTTGTGGCTGTTTAATCATTCGATGGAGGCCAGTAGGTCTGTAAGGTTCATCGAATCCAGGATGTGGTCGGCGAAGGATGGGTCCGATGAGTTCAGGAAGAAACTGGGAATCGGGTCGATGGTAATGCTGCTATCCCGGGAAATGTCACTGTTGAAGATGCTAGGTGCTCCTGATAAGACATAGGTGCCATCGCTTGCCATGCATCCTGAAGATAGGGAAAGTCTTCCTTGGCCTAATATAGAGACCTCGGAAAAATTCTTGGGGCAATTTATATTCAGGGGCATCCACTCGCTTACACTATACATCCACTGCCCAGGCTTATTTCCTTTGAGATACTTTCGGTAAGGGGTTTGCACGAGGTGCAATTTGCAATTTCTCCTAATGGACTCGCTGTTGTTTTGATAGACCGTGATGCTGCAAGATCTGGAGGTGCTACGGTGGATAGGGAATGTGTGATGGTAGATGTAGGGCTTATCCTTTAGGCAGCTTTCCTTATACCCTCTTGGCAGAAGAATAAAATTGTCCCGCTTTCTGGATACTGCCAGTAGGGCTCTTCTGGGTGTATGAGCACAACATGTCAGCTCCCAGGAACCAGGGAATGCAAGGATATCACTTCCAACACCTGGTAGTCGCCCCCTTTTCAGACGAGAGGCAGTAGGATGATCACGAGAAAGTGTTCCACCGGGGATACCATATGTACCTCGGCTGTTTGGTAAATAGACAGGGGTCTATTTCTATTGAGCAACCCAAACTCAAGCCCCTTAGTTGGGTACGAGCATCTGCGAGGAGATGAAATAATTGTGTAGGTGGGAGAATCTCGAGAGTTAACCTCCCCAGGCCTGCTAGCATTGCAATAGCTCGGGTATGGCGTACCTCCCGCTGGAACGCGTCTATATGGCTATTGATTGCAAAATGACTTGAATGGAGGTTATTAGATAAATTGGTGAAAAGGTGACTATCTGCGATTGCCTGAGCGAGTGAAGCTTCTGGGCCCATATTCTATAACGCCAAACCAATCGGTAAGGTAGCCATCTAGTTGGTAGTGACGTCAAAAAAAATGAAGGGAGTTATCATTGAGATTCTATAAGCAGTCGGTCGGTACTCCAGCGAGCCCCAGTTGGGAAATTTTACCGACAGGCTTAAGCTGTCTATAACGCAGAGGGCCAGTCGATAAGCAGATGAAATGCTTTGGTAACTGCATGCTTATTTCAATTTATTATTGAAAATTTACCAATTTAAAGCTCGTAAATGCAAAATAACCAATCTGCCATGGAAGGAGCGCAGTACAGGCAGTAATAATACCTCTAATAAAGATTAATAACTTCAAGAATAAGAAATTAGGAAGTGAGTATATGCTCTTGTGTTCTACGACGTGTAAAACTCAGCCGAGCCTCTTTGTTCTTTCAGTACGTTATTAATAGTTTTAAGTACCCTTGGCATATCATAACCTTAATAGTATAATTGTTACTCAACTATTCCACTTAACTCACTTATCCATTGTATTTTTAACTGATTCTGCTATGCTTTTCATGACCTCCAGAGTCTCCTTGGAATTGGCAGCAACTACTTCTATAGCAGACGCAATCCTAGGCATTATGTCTGTCGAACTTGAGGTAAACCTCTCGAACACTTACACAATCTTGGACATAGCATCTGCTATGCTTTCATTACTTCCAATTGCCCTTGTTTCATACTCATCACATAGTCTTTCTAAAGTGATAAAAAACAAATGTGAAACTGAAAATTTTTATTACCTACGATAAATGGATTTTTCTTTCTAATTATACATAATAATAATAATTAATAATAATATATCTAATATAATAATTTCTACCAAATGATAATAATAGTAATGAAAAACTTAAGTCTGGCAAGATTGACACTAGAAAGTCTATTCTTACATCTAACCCTTTGTCAATTTGAATGAAAGAGATAGCATAAAAAAGTGCATGGAAGAAAATTACATTGTGGGTTTGAAAACGTAAGTCGGTGCTTAGGATGAATAGCCCACAGCAAGAAAATGACTACAAGAAGAGGGGTGTGAAAAACCTGCAGATAGAATAACAAAGAATTTATGAAAAAAGTAGGCATCTTAAAGGAAGCTCTGTCTGCAAAATGATGAGGCATGAAATCAGATTTATATCTGTCGTATGCTCTAATCTATGCAGTAACCTCTAACCGGTTCCCCTCCTCTTCGCCAGTGGTGGTGTTGTTGAGGAAGAACCAGATGGAGAGGCCCTCAACTCTAACCTTTCCTCCTGAGCAACCTCTAACTCCATAGGAGGATCTGGAGTCACGAGGACAATCTGTAAAATAAACTTTCCTATAGATGATGAAAAGTTAAATATTTGATAAGCTGACCTACTTACCTTCACTACAACTATAAACTATACTTCACCTCTATAGGGTCAACAACCCCAGTTATTCCACTGACTGTCGTTTCACCAATCAAAGGGAGGAGTTTATCCTTCAGGGCAGTCAGTGGAGTACCTTTGGCTGGTCCACCTCCTGATCCAGCTGCATGGCGCCGCAGCCAGGCTGCTTTTTGTTTGGTGTCAGCCTTCCAGTCTTGCTAAGTCTACAAGGAATGCATTTCATGTTATGTATTGAAAGAAAACTAATTGACTAGCAGACTATTTGCCAAACTTTACCCCGGACCATTTATCTGGAGTCTTAGTGACCCCCGTGGGCGAGGAATTCAGCAGCCCCGCCAGTTCCTCCCACTTTTTATTCTTTATTGTCCCCCCTTGGGACCCAGAAAACTTGTTTCTGGCCAACTCAGGGTTGGCAAGCATAAAATTTAACATCGTCTCCCTCTGCTATACAGATATCCTCTTTGGGATTCCTGAAATACAACATTAAATGACCACATTAGCATCTAAGTGGTTGTCTTGATTTAGAAATGCTTACCTTTAACTAAGTCCAATATAGCTTTAAGCAATCTCATAACTGTCGTATTTTACGGCGTATATGATGACTTTATAATCAAAATGAATGTATGAGATGGCGTAAAAGACGACTTTTTCACCGAAATGAAAAATGACAGCTGATTAACATTTTATAAGACATGCACTGCATTTTACGCTCCGTTTTCTCCCAAAAATGTATCCATACTCGGAGTTACACTTACATCTCATCTCCGTTGACCAAAATCTGCTGATTAATTGTTCAAAAAAGGGTTTCAAAAAACTGTCACTATTTTATCCTATCAAACATCCCCTGCAGTACATTTTCACTCCAAAGCTTCAATACTCAACCTTGTTTTATCAACACGTTTACATCTTTAATTCACCCAAGTGTTCTGAAAAATATTTAACAGAAAGGCAACTTAAGCTACGCAAAATGTAATAAATGTTAAGAAAAGCCAACCATTGAATAAGTTATTAGATTAAAACCTTACATAATATTCTTTCCATAATTACCTTCATCTTGTACTTCCAAAAATGACATCTTACCTTATCCTGAACATTATACATGATTAGTTTAAACCGACATATACTCGTCAATCATTTAAGTATATTTAGATGAAAGATAACAAATTTCACGCATAATAAATCACAATACTCAGTTCCTCACCACTTGCTTCCGTTGCCTGCATCTTAACCTGTTTCATGAATACTTGCGGGAGAAGTTATGCACCGTGTTTCACATGTTTCGACCCTGCTTGCGGTTGGTGGAGACAAAGCATGTGACCTCCTCCTTCGGAAATGTTCGGAAAACTTCCCCTCCATTGCCTTGGGTACCATATCGCCACCGACAAGCTTATAGAATCTGTGATACCGGCTGTGTCGGTAATTTAGATCCAGTTGGTATGGAATGGCGCACTATCGGTGTGGTGAAAACAGAAACCAGTCATTACGCTATCGACTAGATACAGAATATGGGCCCTGATTGGTTGAAGAGTTGGTGGAGCCCTTGTAACGCCTTCACGGTTTGTGACAGCATTGCATCATGCCGTTGTAATGCATCGGACGTTCGGTTCAAGAAGGTAATTCTGGCGTTCCCTAGATCCTCTGTCCGCTTGGCAAGCTTGACTAATTCTCGGTGCAGTCCTAGGAGCTGCTTATCAGTAGCGACCCCCGTCAGATAATGTAAACCCATCCCCTGAGTGTCGAATAAACCCCTATTAAGTCTTCTATTCAGGGGGCATGGAACAATGAATTAAAATCCCGGATAAGATGTGTCATACGTTGGGACAAGCTCTGTTCATAGACCCGGGCTAGGTTCTCTACAGAGGTCCAAAGGTGTATATTCGTGCTACTAGTAATGAGGCGGAATGCTAGCCACTGATCTTGCAATTCCTGCAGTGCAACTCTAAGATGGTTGAGGTGCAAGACCCATTCTCCTTCCATGATGACCATTTTTCCCATGGGTTGGAACACCAATGCTTCAGAATGTCTCACAGGCAGGAGCGCCAAGATCAGGGGCAGGAGTAGGTTGTAGATCTTCATGTTAGCTGGAAGGGGAAAAAGTGGGGAAGGGAAGTTGACACTAGATCGATTAAGTTATCATTAGCTTGGCAGTATTCTGAGCCATGATATAAAAATGGGTTAGTGGAGGCGTTAAAAGATGCCATTGTGGAATTAATAGCATAAAAGTAATAGGAAAAATTTTAATAAGGCTTGACTTTTCAAATTAAAATTAAAAAAATGCAAAAAATAATAAATACACAAAAATAAGAAAATCAAGGCCAGGAGCGAATTTATGTTTGTACCGCTTGGAAACACCTGACACCAAATTGTCGTAGCGACGGTGGTTTAATCAATTAAAAAGGCCAAGAGTAAAAATCAAAATGGTTTATTACCTTAACGAAAGCGGTGGCTCGATGGGCACTTGATCGGGGAAGGGGGCACAGTCATCTGGTGAGTTATTGGTTGGGGATCTCCGCGGCTGGCTCACTGTGTACGGGGTCTGGGTACCGGCGCTGGTGTCTGGTCAAGACAATCCAGCGGGGCTGAAATTGATCTGGCGGCTGGTGTCTAAGGAAGACACTCCGGCAGGATCCAGGAGCGGTCGGTGTCTAATTTAAGACAGTCCGAATAATGAGCGGGCGATCGGTGTCTGTTCGAGACAATCCGAAAAAGGTGTGATCTTCACGGTTTTGGGGCCCCCTTTATATACGAATTTGTTGGGGGATGGGGCCTGGAGGACTAGTCATGCCCTGACCACTTTCACATCCATAATCTCTGGCTTCCCTTGCCTCCTAATTTGACCCAGGACTTTGGCGTAGGATCTACCTACTGCTGGTTTGATCATAATCGCCTCAGCTCTGACCCTGATCTTTCTTCTTTTCTCCTGCCTTGCCCGCTTTGGTGTCTCTCTGACCGGAGGCGGCGGCCTCTCTGCTTGAGCCATTGATCTGTTCCCTCGATCCTGCCCCTGCTGCCTTGAGGCTCTTTTCTTTCTTCCTTCTACCCTTGTCCAGGATCCAGTATCTGTACCCGACTCCTCATCCATCCTGTCCCTCAGCCTAGCACTAGTCTCCTTATTAACGGGGGCTTCCTTTCTGCCGTTTCGTCGCAGCTCTTCCACCGGGCCGGTAAGTCCATGCTTTTTGGCTTTCTCCGAGGAAGCTGTCTTGCTCTCCTTCGTTTTTTCCCGCAGTCCTTGTTCGGCTGTTATCCACAACTTTCTGAGAGCTCTTATTACTTCCAGAGACTCTTCTAGATGTGCAATACCGTTTTTCACATCAATACTGATGTTCTTCTGCCTAATGGTCGCAGCCTTCATCTTCTCAACCCATTGCATACATTTTCTCAGCTCAGCCAATTCCTTCGTTCTGTGCTTCTCAATGTAGGTTCCAATGGGTGATCTATCATCCAGGGAGCCACAATCCATTTCCATTGTCTCTGCGGTCGCATTTCTTCCAACAGCTCCTTCCTCGGCTGTTGAGGGGACGCCACCATGTCTTTCTGGTTCGGCCGTAGTATTTCTGTCATGATTTTGCCGCCTGGTCACAGGTATGACGCCAAGTAACTCTCATTGTCACTGCTCTCCGCCCGGTCGACCACTGGCAGCGGCTATTTTCCGAGGCTGGGGTGGGGTTCTCTGCATCATAAAAACTACACCGAGAGGAACCCAGCCACAACCAATACTCCACAGGGCGCCCCTAACATGGGGAAACAGACGCCTACCCACCAGCCACTCCTAACATGGAGAACAGACTCTGGGGGGATTTACTTGTCCTTTTAGTCGCCTCTTACGACAGGCAGGACTTACCGGGAGTATATTCTGGCCCCTCACTCCCTGGGGAGTGACATGTCAGGTTACTATTCCTTAATACTACCATTATGACGATAAGTAAGGACAGTACAACCATAAGGACTTCGTGGCTATCAATGTGTAGTAATATTTTTCTTTAAATGTCAATGGAGGACATCTAGGAGATTACACCACTCTCTGGATCCCTGTGGGAGATCACAGCCTACTCGAGGAAGCGGCAAACGTGGCCATTGTCAGGGTGGCCAGGAGGAGGGGAAGGAAGGAAACCCTCACAAAAAGGAGGCTCCTTGTTGAGGAGGAGGATAAGACCCCTTCACCTCTAATGAAGATCATGCTGGTGAAGGGATTAAGGAGGCAGCAGCGGTAGAGGACAAGAAAGAGAACTTGCAGCCATCTTACCAGACACCCAGCCCCATCATTTCCTCTTTGATGAAGAAACACCGGTGCCTCCATATCTGCGACAACCTGCATCACCTCCATTTATATTTCTGGATTAAGGGAGAGAGGAAAAAAGGAAAAACTATCTGTATAAATATGTATATTTTATTTTCATATTTTCTTTTCAATAAAAATATATTATTTAGAATTACATCTCTGTGACTGAGAATTAAATTCTGACTAGAGGATTTCTTGGCCATTGTGACAGAGTTGTTAGAGCAGGAACTGGAGGGAAGAGAGGGGAGGTCTGAGGGAAGGTTGGTAAGGGGAGAGATGGCAGGAAGAGAGGGGAAGGCAGATAAGTGAGAGTGTAGAAAGGGAGAAGGTAGGGGAGAGGAGGTGGGGAGGTAGGTTGGAGGGATGGTAATAGAGTATCCTCTCCTCCCTTCCTTCCACCTGCTCTACCATACCTCCCCCCTACCCTCCCCTTTCTTCCTATCCTGGCACCTTCTTGCCCATTCCACCAATTGCATATCGCATCCCTTTCTGCCACACTCCCACTCCCTTCCTGTGCCCATCCCTCCCATACCCTACCTTCCCCCCCCCACTCTCCCATATACTGTTGTTACAATGGCATAGTGGACAAATGCACCACGTGGGCAGTCACGGTTAGAGGAAGGAACTCAATGCAGTAAAACGATGTTCTCTTATCAACGAACACATGGCGACTAAACTTTATTTCTACAAAATGACTACATGCTAGCAGAAACAAATGAACACTATAAAACATAATAGGATATACAATACACTAGATGGCATTGCCATCACAATACAAAACCAAACAGGGAAAACAAACAAGATTATACTTCAACATATACATATACAATAGTTCTCTAATTCAAGATAAATTTCCTTCGCAGTGGAAACAGGCTTTAATTCGTCCAATTCCGAAAAAAGCCCAATCTAATGACTCGATAAGTAGAGAATATCGACCGATTAGTTTCCTTCCTGTATTATCAAAAGCGCTCGAGAAGCTAGTCCACGGCCAGGTCAGCGAATTCATGGAACAAAACTCTCTTCTTGACCCATTACAGTCAGGTTTTCGCAAACTTCACTTTACCTCAACCGCTCTAGCAAAGATAACAGATGATATCCGCAAGTCCATGGATTGTAATAAGTTAACTGCGTTAGTACTACTCGATTTTACCAAAGCATTCGACTCGATCGATATAGACTTCATGACGATTAAACTCAAGACGATGGGACTCTCTGACACTATAGTTTCTTGGTTCTCTTCCTACCTTCACAACCGTCAACAGAAAGTAGTCTCCAATGAATCCGCGTCTAAATGGATTGAAATTGATCGAGGACTCCCACAAGGATCAATCTTAGGTCCCCTACTCTTTTCAATTTATATTAACGACTGCATAAAAGTAATTAAATACTGTAGATATCACCTGTACGCAGATGATCTTCAGATTTACTTGGACTCAAGTCCTGCAGAACTGCTTCAATCAATGCATAAAATTAATTTCGATCTCCAACTCATAAATAACTGGAGTAAAGACAATTTTATAAACATTAATGCCGCTAAATCACAGGCAATCTTAATCGGATATCCAAAATTACTAAGTTCTGTAAAGAGAGTTAGCCTACCGCTCCTTGAACTAAATGGCGCCACAATTAAACTCAAAAATTCAGTAAAAAACCTCGGTCTCCTAATGAATGAGACCCTCACGTGGTCTGATCATGTTATACAAATCTGTAAAAAAGTTAATTTATCGCTTTATTCTCTTTGACGTCTAGGAAATTTCCTCTCCCCATCCGTGAAATTACAAATTGTAACCTCTCTGATTATGCCTCACTTTGACTACTGTGATATTGTCTATCAGGATCTGCCAGGGGAACTAGCCGTTAAATTACAGCGCTTGCAAAACTCTGTTGTGAGATTTATTTTTAACTTAAGAAAGTACGATCACGTGTCTGAATACTACTCCAAGCTTTCTTGGCTAAAACTAGATTTGCGTCGGAATCTACACATTTTGTCAAGTACACATAGAATACTAACCACAAGATCTCCTAGATATATTCACTACTTCTTCATATCTCTAGGTACCATTCATGACTGCAATACAAGAGGTTGCAAGAAACTCTTGATTCCCCAACATAAAACAGAAATTTTTCACAAATCGTTTACAGTGACAGCTAGTAACCTTTGGAACTCACTCCCACAAGGAATAAAAAACTCATCCTCCATCAGTAGCTTTAAGAGTAAATGCCACAATCATCTCTTGGGTGCACAAAACAGATCCTAATTGCACTGGACACACAATCCCTTACCACACTGAGATCACGAAATGCCTTACCCCTTTCACCTTCAAAAATATTTTCCTTCCCTACCTAATCCGCTGTCTTAATAATCAAATGGTTTTTAATTGTGCTTAACCTTAGAGAATTAATTTTTGTTTTTTATTATTATTTTATGTAATTCTTTAAATTTTTAGTATTAATTTTTATATATTTTTCCAATTTTTTTCTTCCTATTATCATATTAACTATTATCATAACGACACTGAATGTATATATGTAACTTTTTGTTCTACTTTGTTTTTTTTATACTTTTGGTATGTCTTCTTGTGTTTCATAAGCTGTTTTTATGTGTTTTCCCTAATCTTAGCTTTCCGATCTGTATGTTTCACAGGTTTTTCACACCCCCCTTCTTGAGGGTGTTTTCCTGCAGTGGAAATTATTTCCTAAGCCCTTAGCTTAGGTTTTTTAATCCACAAATTAGTCTTCTTCTCTGCTCTGTTTTTTCAAGCTATCTCTTTTTTTAATCTTATATGATGAAGGGTTAGATGTAAGAGGAGACTTTATAGTCTCAATCTCGCCCTAAATAAAGTCTTTTTATTATTATTATTATTATTACTCTATCCCCTTCCCACCCTACCATCTCCTGTTCGTGGCCAACCATCCCCTCACCTATCCACTCCCCATCACACCCTACTCGCTCCACCTCCCTCCCATTTCTCTTCCTGCAACCCTTACTTACCTGCAATCTTCTTGACACCAATTACCTCTGCATTATCTCCTCCGAAGTTCTCTATGAATTGCTTTTTCAAGAGAAAAGGATCTCATTAATGCCGTTGTGTATTCATGGTTATATTAATCTAAATTGGACTAAAATGAATGAACACCTCTACAGAAGATTGATGCCAAAACAGAAGTTGTGTGAAAGGAATTATGTTCTCATTTCCTGCAATCTTTCTAAAACACTTTTTAATTTCAAATGAAAGGCATACAAAATGAGGAGAGGGTCAATTAGAGAGGGAAATTTATACTGTTCTTAATTAATATTGTTGACCATAGCTTTCGATCGAAAATAATTAATTTTAGATACAATGAATAAAGAGATCGATTATTGATGAAATTGAAAACAGTAACATGTTTCTAGATAATAACAAACAAGTATTTGGAATTTGTCCAATATGAAATGCAGTGGGTAAATCACTAAAAAGATCACATTGATATAATTTGTCAGGATTGTAGGAAAAACTGGTAGTCCAGCGCATGTGCATTACCTTCCTACAGTTTAAATTCTGATGTGAGATTTGAAAACTAATTCTTGCTTATTCTTGGATATTAAAGTGTATGCCTTATAAGTAGTATCATAAATAAATTGATATCAAGTATGACTCCATCTTATTTTTTGAAGGTGGTAACATTATTCACAGTCTTACTGATATTCACTCAATCCATAATCTACTAATAATCTACTGATAATCTAATTATAATTTGCAGTAACTTCAAATGTGTATTTCTTATAGAAGAGCTCCTACTCCTTCCCTACTTCAAGTGATGAGGATTTAGAAGATACACTCAATGTAGTTTCTGTACCTAAAACGGAAAACTAATTTGAAGATAGTTCCGAAATTCAGTGACCACCAATACTCTGCTTTTAGATTCAACTAGAGAGTTTCCAAGGATCTAGAAACCAAATTTTATTGTTCAAAATACTATAACTTTGTCTGGTAACTCTCCAAAAATATCTCCCAGAAAATTCATAGTGTAGCAGGTTTTGAGGTGAATGATAAAGACACAAAGTTTTCTAACAATTACTTTAATAACGAACGGGCAATATACACACACACAGCGACCACGTGAACTGTTTGTCCCCCCTGCTCATACATTAGGAATCCTGTGTTGAATTCACAACATTCCACTGAACACAAAATCTAGGAAAGCCACAGAATGCATTGATGTACAAGCCTAGGACTCGCAGTATGCCTGGAGCACAAAGAAGATTTGATTCTCAGTGTCTCACCATTGTCTCTAGGTGATTGTCTGGTCACATGATCCTGTATCACCAGATGATGCAGGGAGTTTTAACTTTATCTCAACCAAATACAGTTCACAATTGCTTCCATTTGAACACAATTAGTTCAGGATAACAGAAAATTCATGAATGGAAGAGTACACATGCAGTGCATGATCTGGTACAATCTGGATATTCCAGCTGGAATTCCTTACTGAGATCTTGCAGACATTTAAAAATGGGAGACTCATAAATGGGCTGGGCTACTTTGTAATATTTTCCACAATACCAAAGTAGCAAATGATCATTAATTAAGATATGCTATTACTCAATAAATAGCTTCTTTAGGTAATGTTAAATATTTACAGAATTTTATAAAGAATATCATGCCATGGTGTGGATAGTGCTCCTAAAAATTTAGATAAAGTGGAAAACCACGTATATAATACATGCATTAATATATTGGAGGCCTTATCTTCCATAATAAAAGTACAATAAATGAAAGATGATAAAGAATACCATGGATGAACATGAATGCTGATAGCATAAGAGCAGCAAGGCTATAACAATATTAATGTATCCACTTCATCAATTTGATTAATTAGTTATTATGTTATCTCAAACTCCAGTTTTTTATTCTGGTATCCATTCAAGCATAAGTAGCCAAGAAAACTTGGGTTGATTCATCTAAGTAATCCACTGAAAAACCCTTGCATCCAAATTGCCAATTTTCAGGCAGATACTCAAAGTTATCGAAGACATAGCTTTGATAGCAGCAGCAGTTGAAATTTGTTCGTCAGAATAGCTGTATTTTATAGTTTGCAGGGAATGAAGTAGCATAGTATAGAGTTGTAGCAGATTGGCTAAAATAATTAGAAGTAGTCTTTTCAAAATTATTAGAAAAGTCACATTTTTTGAGTAACTTATCGCTGGTTGTCATCAAGTTGCCAAAAGCCAAAGAAAAATTATACACGGAGGAATATTTATGGGGAAGGAAGCTTCCTTGCAGTATAGGAGTAATTGATGGAACCCGCTTTCGGATCAATCAGCCATCTGAAGATCCAGATTCGTATTTGAACAGAAAAATTTTTCATTCCATCCAGGTGTGCTTAATGAGCATTTATCATTACTAATATTTGGATACTCAATTATATGAACATAATTATTTCATTTAAAGGCTCAAGTCATTTATGACCTAGGAGACTGATAAGAGATATTTTTGTTGGCTATCCTGGCTCCATCCATGACAGTAGTTGTTTGAAGGTATCTCCTCTCTATCACTCAATTACAGAGAAATGCCAAGATTTATTTATTTTGGGGGACAGTGGCTACCCATGCCCTAATTTATTTGCCCCTTTTAAAAATTTTGGGCATTTGAGTAGAAGACAGCAAGATTGTAATTACCTGTTATAAAAAAAATCAGTAAATATTATCTATTGTAATTTTTATCCATTATAATACTGATTTTTTCATAAAAGTTAGTGTACGTGCTTTGGGATTCAAATGCAGGTACATTATGAAGCATGCATTTGGTACATTAAAATAGAAATTCTAACAATTATACCCCTTGAAATTCAGAAAAATATGCGATGCTGCTAATTTCATCCATGTATGTGCAGTTTTGCTCAATTTATTCATTGAAGATGAGCTAAACTTAGAAGAATCAGAGCCAGTTGCAGAAGAAGTAATGAACATAGAGGATAGAGATGGCATTCAAAGAAGGATACAAGTTATGTACAATTTAAGACTGAACAATTATTAATTTGGTAATTCCAATAATCTAAAGAGTCTACTTACATAGTTATAACCTATTAGAGAATTTTTTTATTTTCTTTATTTTTAATTCTGTATGGTCAGAAAAAAACATGACATGTCAAGCAAGACAAACATAAGAAAAGACCAAGGAGCCTCATAAAAATTAAAAAGATAATAAATATAAATACATAGCATTGAGAAAGGACACAAAAATATTACAAATATATAAAAATAGTCAAACAAAGACATTACAGAAAATGTTTAAATAAAACGAACCTGAAACATTAATTTGAAGCCCAAAAGGAAATCCAGAAGACTGTAGTGAGACTCTTTTAGTAGAAATTGTTTTAAATTTCTTCTGAAAGTAGAGGTGGTGATGCTCTTTAATACTTTCTGGTAATTTATTAAACATTACAGAGGCTGAGTTATGAGGGCCATTTAGGGAGAGAATAAGTTTGTAGTTATTGAGAAGAATGTCATTTTTACTGTGACTATTGTGAACATGGTTGGATGCTGAGCATGCACAACTGATGTATTGGATTGGTCTGTTACGTAATATAGATTTTTAGAATATAGATGACAAAATATATTGTCAGCATATGAAAGAGCTTCTAGATGGGATGCGAGAGCATAAATCATTCATGAATATAATAAAAAGTAGAGGGTCAAGAGTTAACCTCTATTTGAGGTACCCCCTTTACTATGGGATTTGGTTTAGATTTAGCATCTATATTATAAATAAGAAATGTATACAAATAAGAAATGTATGAAAATATATAAAACTTACAATCCATGCTTTATGGCTTATAGGCATCAGATGTATACAATCGCCTATGTATATATTTGAATGAGTTAGATAAAGTTATATCATTCTGGAAAGGTCAATTCACTAGTCAAAACATGAATATCTTTGTTGTTTATTTATTTATGAAAAACGCTGCAGTTTGGTCTTTGGACCAGGTGGCTATGGCCCAAACGGTTTATGTATTACTTTCTTCTACATATTTTCCTCTCCTATCACAGTATTCCATCACTCAGCACCATACTATTGCTTGATTTCCATTGAGAGAAAGAGATAGTTATCATAAAATATCCTTATTTTTTCCTCAAAAAGGAACTATTAATTTCAATGCTTATTTAGTGGAGAGAGTTTCCTTTTTCTCCAAGTGATTCCATTAAGCTCTCTAGATAGATCAAAATTACATAAGGAGGTATTATACTTATTGTGTCAGCTTTGTTTAATAGAACAGAACATCATCAGAGCCTATAAATCAAATGTATGACACAAATCTAGGTGAATATGCTGAGCACAGTTATAACTTCAACTACTGTCTTTTTTCTCAGTCTTGTTTTCTTATACACTTATTTTCAGATTCATACTTTCCGGTAAGAGATATTTGGTATCAAAATATATTTCATTTCATCCACTTCCCAACCATATTAATTTTGCTGTTAAGATTTTTAGCGATCAATTCTTTTGGAGAATCTACGGGATTGCATAGTTTTAAGCAAAATGCACAAAAATTTATTACTTTTAATACTATTTCCGTAGGAGATTCCTGCATGAAAATACGAGAAAACAACAAATTTATTTTCTTAATACAGAGTTCGGCCGTCACTTGCGAGACATACTGCTTGGGAAAAGTCTAAAAGTATTTAATTATCTCGTAACTGGTTTTCTGATTAAAAAAATGAATTCAAACAGAAAATCTATTCAATAAATTGAGAAACTGAGGTATATTTAAAAAAAAACTAGCAGTAGTAAATATTTCAATGGAACTGAAAATACTTCATTATTTCTCCTTTCGGTTCATAGTTTGTTCGTTAGACCTTGAATTCCACGAGGAAAGAGAACAAGAAATTCACATTATATTATACTTTTATTTCACTTAAATCTCCCTGTGATTAGATGTTACATCAAATAACAAAAAAGCAAAACGACAGTAAACAGACTTCACAAGGAACATTGGAGGAGAAGAACATGTCTGCCTGGCATTCGCCCTAAGTTGGAAGGAAAACCCCTCCGGAAAAACCTCCCAAAGGCAGTCCAACCACTGAAGTTAATCAGAAAAACATCTCAAATTCAGTGATTTACAATAGAATTATTTAACTGCTCGCGATTTCTCAGTTTCTATTACAATTGCAAACACATTAAATTTGATTTCTACAAAGCGTAATGTTAATACTTTATCTGGCAATTCATGCAATATTAAGACCTATTCATAATTAAAAATTGTGATAAAACTTTTACATGGATAGTAAACACGGTGAAACTAAGTCTTTCCCTGGATCTAGTAACATATTGTATTCACGTCAGCACGTTAAGTTCAAGCTTGGCTTCATTTGCAGAGGAGACAATAGTCGAAATTATTGCTCTGCAAGTGCATTCACTCAATTCTCACTTAATGCAAGTGCATCACTACTTGTCATACGTCAAAAGTCGTATATACACGCTCGAGCGATGGGATGTCCATTACGGGTGCCACACTGGAAGGTTACGATGGATGAAATCATCTGCAGCATCACACTTCTGTCTGTAGGATTCTTCAAATCGGGCCAACGAGTTGTAATCTGATGGACAAGTCCTCCAGCACATCAGCATATCCGTCGCAGGAGTGGCAGCATGAGACCAAGAATTAAGGCAGGAGAAGACCATGGACATCCTTTCTTTGGGCACCTAAAACGGCTCACATAGCACATTCTCCACAGAAATTCTACCAACAACTGAAAATTGTGGATTAATATAATGCTGGACCTGAAAATACTGTGCAACTTTCAAAGAACAGAGAATACAGAAAACAGACCTCTCAAATACAAAATTAGTCTCATACGAATAGTAGAAAATAAGATTAGAATATTAATGCAACCATTGATATTCACATAAGGGAAGGAAAGGAACATTTTATAACACAACAAAATCTCAGAAAAAACTTCCTATCAGCAATAACAACCAGAAATCATGTATTCAAAGTTCCTTAGAAAGTTAATGACCTCCTATAAAAAAGAGAAAATTAAACACATGCTAATACCACAGAAAATGCATATATTAGTTATTTAACGCAATATTTGATACTCAAATTATGACAATAAGGAAGTACAATTCATAAATTATAACATTACGCAAGATTTCATGAAAATAAAATCTGTAATAACATAACGAGAAATAACTAAACTCTACAAGCTTCATGAATTCCTATAAAAAATGAGCACAAAGGATAAATAAAACATTTTATACTTTAACGGAGGAAATGCATGAAGAATGAGGCCAAACAGATAATATTCAACGAAAAAAGGACACTAAAATATAGCAGGATCTATGGCAGTAAATAAATGACTAATAACCAATTCCGTAAAAAAACCAATCGCAACAACAAACAGGTTAAATCATGTACAGGAGATAAAACAAGTCGACTGGAGACGCGTTATGCGGGAAACCTTTCGAAGTGTAGAGCGAGCATTAGCTGCAGCTACTGGTAACGTTGACTTAGAGATCGAACGCATTACGTCGACGCAAGGTGTTGATAGGGTTACGACAGAGAATTTCTGAGAACGCTGTATTCAAAACAGAAAGAAAACGAAGAGTTAAAAATAGCAGTCTTAAAAAATGCTGAGTTAAAAGTCGCTGTCTTAGAAAACGCCGAGTTAAAAAACGCAGTGTTAAATTCGCAGTGTTCAAAACGCAGTGTTGTATCGCATTACGTGGATGCATCGGTAAAACGGACTTTTTAGACGTATTGTGGACGTTTCGTTTCGAGAAATATTTGTAGAGACGAAGTGTTGCCGCTGTAATTCGGATCGGTATGTGAAGATCGTCGCAGGCTATCTTCGTTGCTTGGCTTCGCCTGCTATTTGCAGGCTCTTCTTTCTCTTCCCTCTGCACTGCATTCGGGCTCGACCTGCGGCCACCGCTGTGAAGGTCAACCTGCAGTGGCGTAGCTCTCGGCACCACCTACGGACGACAGACACGCAGGCATACCTTACTGGCACACCTCACGCGTACGGCCTCAAGGATCGACACGAAAGCCTCGCGTGCAGGCCTCGCTCACACAGCTAGGCTCGCACAATCGGCTCTATGCTTCGGGTCCGCTTCCTCTGCTCGAAGAATCTTCACCGGTTTAACGTGAAAGCTCCTTCCTCAGGTCCTCTGGTCCCATAAATAACATCCTACAAGTAATAACGGACAAGGAGATATTACGAATTCAAACAATTTTATAAGTTAATAACTTCCTATAAAAAGAAAAAATCATCCACATGCGAATACCACAAAATATTAGAATATAAAAACAACCTGTGACAATCAAAACGATGCACAAATTATACCAGTCCATGAAGCATTTCATGAAAATAAAATCATGTCAGTAAAAACACTCAAAGTAAACACCAATTCAAACAACATAAGCTTAACAACTTCATATAAAAATTGATTATAGTATCAACGGGATATATAAAAACTTATACTCCATCACAAAAAATAGCCTTAAGGATGAGGCGACACATTACGTAGTATATTTTATTATACGTAGGAAGGGCAACGTAATGCAGCAGGATCATTCACACTAAGTAAATGACAATTAACAAAGTTCGTAAACAACCAATCGCAACATCTAACAGGCTAAGTCATACACAGGCGTTATACAAATAGGCCGACTGTAGACGCCGTATGAGGAAACATTGCGTAGTATTGTCAGAGCAACGGCTGCAGCAACTAGAGACGCTGACACAGTTGTCGTACGCGTAACGTCGACGCAAGGTGATGTTAATATGATAATCCAGTGATTATGATAACGCAGAATTCGAAAACACAGTTTAAAATCGACGTCTTCAAAAACGCAGAGTTAAAAACGATCTGTTCGCTGTGTGATATTCGCAGTGTTCAATCGCATTACGAGGATGTAGCGTTTAAACGACCATTTTAGACCTATCTTGGGCGTTTCGCTTAGAAGAATATTTGTAGACACGAAGTGTTGACGCTGTAAAAATTAAGTATAGTTTCGAAGGGATATAAAAAAACTTATAATCTAGCAGAGAAAAGTTGCCGTAAGGATAAGGCGACATGTAATATTAAATGAAAAAAAAACATCAGGATCTTCCGCAGTAAGTTCATGAATAATAACTAAATTCGTAAAAACCAATTGCAAAAACAAAAAGGCTAAGTCATATACAGGCGTTATATAAGTCGACTTTGGACACCGTACGCAAAAAACCTTGCATAGTGCGAACATCGGCTACAGCCGACGGCGACGGTGATCGTACGCATCACCTCAACACAAGGTGATGATATATAGTATGATAATCCAGTAATTGAGAGAACGCGGAGACAAAAAACTATTAAAAACGCAGTAATCAATCGCATTAGGTGGATGCAGCGTTTAGACGTACTTATCACACGCATAGTGGTCGTTTCGTTTCGCACGATTCGCGATTTTCCCACAGTCTCTCATTTATCACTAAAATTTATTGCGCAAAGATTAATAACACAAGTTATAATACGTCGAAGTTATTTTTCATTAGCTGTTCTTATCTATAAGTAAGACAAGTGCAAGTGAAATACTAACCATAATATATATGTAGCAAATCATCTAACCTAATTAACGGAAATAAGATAGGGTACTGATACACGTGGGAGATTAATATGGGTCAACGAACATTTCCCAATTGGGCAAACATATAGATGCGGCTGAATAATTAGGAAATTCTTTTCTCGTTGCTTCTTACATCCATACTTTCACATCGACTTCCCAGTGATTATATACTTGAACCTGATATGCAGGAGTGCGAGGCACGTGACCTGAGGCTATCCCCGACGTAAGGTCTTAAAAGTCAAAACACTTCAATCTCTAGTCAAAAGCTATGGATACGTGTGCGAGTGGTGATGTTGCGTCTATCTGCGAAGAAGGGTCTTCCGTCCTATCTGTCTTAGAGATATCATCAATCCACTCCTCTTCCCAGGTCATACCTGTTTCCTTCCCAACTTCGTCTCATGGGAAATCCTTTCAACATATCGTCGGAACAATAAACTGTATTCTAATTTAAAGGCGATTAAAAATATGAATTGTCCTTTTCGGGAATAAGAATGGCAAATAAATGAGAATTGCGTCTATAAAGTTTATATCCATTGAGGTCATATCGTTTCCACCACCATTTCTTAACGAGAGGAACACTTCTCAATTGTCTTTCGCTACGGTATAGAGAACATATGACATGATTGTTTCATTATACTTCATTATAGTTCATGGCAGCGATACTATGAAAGTTACTGACAAGGAGTCTGCACACCGTCGGACGCGATCTAAGTGGTAAGACTCGGTAATTTGATAGATATCGAGTCAATATTGACGAATAACCCCCAAAGTTGGGTTTGGTGTGCAGACTCCTTGTGAGTTATTAGTGACGCTTAATAATGGCAACAATCTTCTTGGATAGGTGCGGCAAGATTTATAGATAGGGTGATTGGGCAGCAATTCGGTGGACTATTACCTTAGATCTCATATTATAATTTCGTAAGTTTCAATTCAAAAGCTATCGGAAGCAAATGATATAAGGGATGGATACCAATCAGTCTCCTGGCAGTTGACGGCAAAGACAATGTTGTAATATTCAATTTTTAATACTGTCTGTTTCGATAACTTTCCTTTTTAAACACGCGACGGGTGAATTAATTCTGAAGTCTTACTAATTTTATGATATGCTACGCAAATATGTATGAGAAGCAAAAGAATTTGACCTAATTCATGCAAAAATGCTGGGTAATGCGTGATCTCATTCCAGAAATATTTTTGCTCTTCAAAATATTACGTAAATGGAGCTATTTAACAGAAATTGAAAAATTATTATTAATTGAGTTATCGTCCTATCATAGAAATATTAAACGGAAAACGTTGATGTTTGTGCAAGCAACTAGGTTAAATCAATTGACAAATTATGCGAATTTATTCCAGTTTTAAAAATCAGTCAAAGGAAATCGCTGTAAACAATCTTCATTTTCTGTCAAAGAGGGGCGCAAACCCCTCCACGCTTTCCCTGTTTTACGAGTAGTTTTAAAGTCAATTTAACTGATTCTAAATGAGTTTAAATGAAGAGCCGAGGACTTTATTTGAAATTTTCATTTCAAAAGCTTTTGATTGCATTACATTATTATCGGTTAACAATTTTTTAAATTCGTTATTAGCAAGTAAATTGAGGTCTTTTGTGAATTCGCTTTTAAATGGAATTAGCTATAAGTATACCGCCTAACATAATTATCATTGGTTATCGATAAATATTTGAAAAAACTTTGTGATTTTAAGAGAGAAAAATAATCGAGAGAATTAATCGAAAAACACGTTTTCATCAAATCTCGAGGAAAACCTCTTTTCTATCGTATACTTTTAATATAATTGTGATCCCTTATCTACTGAATTTGTCATTGACAATATGCTTTTGTCATGTATCAAATTTATCATTCTTTCTTCTACTGCTTTCAATTCGCACTCCTTTCTTACAACGGGATAATGTCTTGTAGGACGGAATAACACTCACTTACATTAGCGAGAATTGGTAAAGGCTTCGACTCTTCTGTAAATGTGTGAGAGTGGTTGAAAAGTAGGGACCAGTGTGAACGCACAAATTTCTCTCATAATTTTACGTAATAATCACCGGTGTGTGTATATTTGTCTATCCGATGTCAGTAACCCCCGTATGAAATGCATGGGAGAAATTTATGGAAATTAATTTCACGCACTTCTCGGCGTGATAGAAATATGAAATTTAAGAATTGGTTAGTGGATGAATGACCTAACACATATCGATTTTCCTACCAATGGTATCCTTGGTTCGAGTCTGGACGACTTGAAATTGCTCTAATAAGAAATGACCGTAAAGTTGATTTAGATCGATTTCAGATATTTTTTGCAGAATTAAATTAGAATGAACGGTCCTAGAACACAGCCTTGAATGCAAAGAATGAATGCGAAATAAGACAAATTTCTTTTTGCGGCACCTATTTATGTCAGTTTTATTTCAAAGTAATTGAAACTGTAATTATCGCTCAATAAAAGTTCAGAACTGTATATTATATGACCACCCTAAGCTTCTTATTTAAATTAATATTTTACTTCATATCTTTTTAGTTTTAGTGGTCTAATTCCTTCAATTAGAAATAGAAATTGGAAGTCAAGGTTTAAATCATTTACATCGAAGTAATCCTGAATACATCACTGAACATATGAATAAACACTCTTATTATAATAACAATACCCTATAATATCATGTGAAAGCTATGATTATAAAAATAAGAATGTCTTCTTCTAAGTCCATGTTAATTATCCATAAGATTCTAGCAAAACAAAGGAAGAACGAGGATATATATAAAATAAATGCAGAGACCGAGGATTTCCATATTTATTTAGAGATGAATAGGGCAGCAGAGGACAGAAACATCTGGTAGCATAGACAATACATTCCCTTCAAAAATAAAGAAAAGCTAGCTCATCCATAATTGGAACAGATAGGTTGATACATTATTAAAAAAGGATATGAATTAAATAAGATCTTTATAAACCTTTATTTAATCAAATGTATTTATGCTCCATGAAAAAATTAACTTTCCTTAAAAAAACGCAATTTTCACTATAATTTCGAATTGTTTAGCTATTTGGTTAGGCCCAAGACGAACTTTGTCAGAGCCGTGCTTTTGCACACTTATTGAGCTTAAAAGGCAACTTTTCCAACCTATTTCGTTCCCACTACAATAAATGTTTGTTTTTCGATACCCCCTAACGTGTATTCATTTACGTATGACTTCGCCAGTGATATGTATATATAGGAAAGCCTGACCTTTCTTCACAATACAATACATTATTAATTTTGTCCCTTGATTCTCTCCGGCGAATTCCAACGGAGCCTTTCCTTGTAATTTCAGAGAAATTCGATTTACTTTTCACTGAAGTTGTCACTATAGGCGTGAATAGCTTAAGAATTGGGTGGCTATAATCGCACTACAATTTAATTTAGACTTACTAAATGCTTACCTAAATGGTTGTAAGTATTTATAATATATAAAAAATAAGTAAAATGCAATTTACGATCTCCGGATCGCTTGAAATCTTGTAAACGCGTTATAACATCTTTAACAGTTTTACTACGTAATATTTTAATATTTAAAAAGGCCGCGTTTTTCTCGAAATTCAATTCTAGTACGTTCCAATATCAGTGAATTTCGTTTGTCGTTTTTCCCATGGTACCGTCTGTCTAACGTTATATAAGGCACGTTTCCAGAAGATCTCGTCCTTTCCTCGAACTTGTTGCTGGCCTGGCGTGACTCATGCACGCGGTTGCTGCGTTGTAACAGCGGTGACTGTACTTGCAGCTGAATTCCGAGAGAAGTCTGGTTGCATCGGCATTGCATTTAGGTAAGGACAATACATACTTGTTTCGTGAGATTATTTCGTTTAAACTTTCGTGTTTAAATTATGCTAGTACTCTTAAAGCATCGAGTATTTTAAGGTCACTTTAGAGATTAGTATCGTGGTTTTGCTATAGAAATCTTCTATTGACAAAGATTACATGAAAATTTTTTCTCCATTTGCAACGGTTTCTATCGTACAACGCTGGATGTCTTCCGAATTCGAGTCTAAGATGCTTCGTCCTGCTATCCCTCATTTCACCACCTTGTCAAATGGATCCAGATCGGGATGCACGTGGTAAGTTCTCCATATCTTTCTTGTACTTATGATTAGCACCTTCTGTAATAGTTTTTTCTGTGATTTAGTTACGGATTATCTGTCGCGTGGTCAGTTATATTCATGGTTTCCTGCTTTGACAAGAGTTAGTGCATGGTACGATCAATTTGACGCATAATACTTCATTAGAAGTAGGGATGAATTCAGATTTTCCCTTACTCTCGCTTAGCTGCGGTGATTACTCTCAAGTCTTTCGAAGTGCATTTGTTCACGGTCGAATCCTACTCATTAAATTTTTATCTCCTTTCGAGGGATTTGGTCATGATAACATTAAAATTTTTTGTTCAAAACTTGATCACGTTAACTACAGTGGATTAAACTTACGGTCGTACTATAAGAGTTAGAGGTCCATCTATGCTTTAACGAGCTTTGCACAGAAAACGCTTCTTTGTGGAATGAGTCTTTCACGAAAGCTAACCGCAGTAAGTTGTCTTTCTTCAGATTGACTTTCAAGGCTAGTATGTAGAAATACTAAATTTGAGGGATGGTCGCCTGCTTTTAAATGCGCGTTTGTTTTTAATTCGTTAACCTTTTTTCATACCTTGGAAAAGGTCCGTTTGAATTTGGGGAATTAAAATTTATCTTCAAAATTTTACCATCGTGAATGAAATTTACTAAACATTTGTTTGAATTTATTCATATTCGCCTAATTGTGCCAAACCCGTAGTCAAGTATGATTTGGGTTTCGATTTATCATTAGATCTTAAATTCTAAAGTGAATTATACCATAAGGCTTTTGATTAGGTCAAATGGAGAGGTAGAACCACTCTTGTCATACGGATTGGAAATTCCATGCGTGAAATTAAATCAAACGTAATTTATTAGTTCTTTTCAAGAAAGATTTTTCATATGTGAAGGAGTCACCAGCAAAGGTAAATTTCGTGGCCGGGATTTGTGAGCCTCTTGAACAGATCCTTTTTCCGGTTACTCGATTTAGAAAGGGGTTGTCTTGCGTTAAACTCCAAACACATGAGTCATTCTTTCTCCCTCGCATTCCCGATCTTTCCTGGCCATATTTCGGAAAAGGTTTTCCCGTGTAAACAACCGTCTGCCATTATCTCGCCAAAGCTTACTAAAGCTCTCGGATTGATGCAAAGTAAGATGGGAGAGTTTGGAAAGTGCTAAATCTTTGGCTGATAACTTTGATATGTACGAGAGCTATTCTGATTTTATTTTGCACAAAATAATACGTAAAACTAAGATCTACAGTAAAATCTATTTTCCACTCTCCTGTATTCTCGGCGCGATTTCAAACTTAAGCTGCGGAGTTAGTACTTGACGATCCGTTCTACCTGAAAACGTGGAATAAAAGATATTCTTGACGAATTTATCCATTCTAACTTAAGATTCGAAAAGATTTTTGATGTCACCTTTTCGTTAAACTTTGCCGAACCTTTGGTATTTCTTTCCGATAAGTTTCATATATAACTAATTGAAAAAGTGAACTGTACCCTCGTGATTTTCACAATCAATTCAAACTTAAAAAGCTGTAAAGTCGAAACTTTTTATATTTTGTCTCGCCGGGATACGAAACGATAACATAATAGGTTCCAATTTATCTGCTTAAACTTACTCAATTAGGTTGTGATAAGTTTCGAAAAGAGAAATACAATTATGGGTTAGAAAAAGACGTTTAAATTAAAAATTTAGAACTGAAACCTTTGCTGGAGACCTTTCAAATTCAATCCAATTTAGCAGTGTAAATTTGTAGTGTTATTCATAGTATTGCGTCAATTTTACAATAGTTCCATGTAAAAGAACCCGTCCATGAATAGAAATTGCACTTCAAGTTAGTAATTAAAGTTTAGTGATTATTTTGTAGCTAAACAGTTTTTGATTTTTAGTAGAATTGTTTATATTGTAATTTTTAAAGCTTTTGCCGTGATAGTCGTATAATTACGTCAATTTTACAATATTTCAATGTAAAGGAAGCTATTTGTGGATAATAATTGCACTACATAAGTTAAATGATTAGTTTGTGCTCAGGCAATTGTTGGTAAAATTGATTCAATTATAATATTTAAAGCTTGTGGAAGGAAAACTAATTTTTGACTGCTACAGTAGGCTAAATTTAGAAGGATTTCAATTTAATCTTTCTATAAAAGTTGGGTTTAATCTTGCCATGGAAAATTTAATCTGCAACTCAATTTTTCAGAATGTTAAAATTTGAAATAGTGGTGACAATTCATGTTTGTATGTGAAAATTGTCTAATTTTTCAATTAAAAAATTAACTCTCGCATGCAGAATAAAATTGTGGCTTCCTTTCATTGAATTTTTACAGAGATTAAAATGAACATGATATTCACTCTTAAAATCACTTAAATTTGAAAATTGCCAACAAATCATGTATGTGATGTTATTGCATTCAAAATTTAACTTAATTGCAGGATAAAATTACTGCTTCCTTTCATTGAATTTCCTCGAAAATTAACTTTTCCAGAGTAGTCATTATAAATGTCCATTTCTCAGATTTTATTTTCACTGTTGCCAACTGCAGGAATGAAGGTTTCAAGGAAGTACTTTTAATGTAATTTTTATTGCAAAATGTCAGTGTACATTTATTACAGTGCTCAATGAAGAAAATTGCAGGGTAGGACCTTTTTGAACCTCTCCCAAAATCCTGTCCCTGCCCCAACCCCCAAACGTTCATGGTATTGGAAGAGCCGGACTGGCCGAACCTATCTCGAAGATTTTGACGTGTCATTTGTTTTCTGGTGTTGCAGCATCCATCTGGACCATTTCTGCCTCCTGCCCCTGCACTCTCAGTGGGTAGTGCTACTCAATGGCTGTATTCAGGATAATTCTAAGTGTGGAATTATTCTGAATACAGCCATTGAGTAGCACTATCTGCTGAGAGTGCAAGTACAGAAGGAAAATATTATCTGAAATGACAATGTATATTAAAGTTCAATAAATGGTATGAAAGAGAAAAGACATCTTATTTTTTAACCTGCCGAATGACCTTGGGGACTTAGAATAATTTTTCACTACTAGTAGGTGCTTTGCGGGTTGCATACCATCAAGGCGCAGGGGCCTGCTTAGCGGGTTACATACGCTCAAGGCGTAAAGGTTGTGTTGCGGGTTGCATACACTCAAGGCGTAATTTCTTAATTTTCTAGAAGCTACTACTAGGAAAAGTTCTTTGAATTATTTCTCACAATTCTATGGTGGACTTATACCAGAAAGACACAAATTGATACAAAATTCAATGAACTACATTAGCAGTGATTGATTGAACTGTCACTGAGGATTTTGGCAATTATAAGCACTTTGAGATGAATTAAATATTATTCAGTAATTTTTTGAAGTCCAAAGAAGAAAAATATACAATCAAAGATGAGAAATTTGAACTTAAATTTAGCAAATAATAAGTGGACTTGAACAAGAAAGACAAATCAAATTAATGTAATGAGCTATAGTAGCAGTAATTGATTGAACTGTCAGTGAGACTTAAATTTTCTCACAACTATGAGGCAGAAATTAGTCAGAGAGCAGATTGCACTTTAAGTCATTGAAATAAGCAAATCCTAGAAATTAAGCGCTCAAAATTAAGCAAAATAATCAATGAACAGGAAGTTCACAAATACTAGAAATTTGGAACTCACAGTTAAGCAAAATTTGCAATGAACTGGGAGTTAAATATTAGACAACTCTAAACTTGAGAAATTCAAAGGACAGTAATATCCAGCACGTAATAAAATTCTGAGGATAAAGACTTGACTAATTAGAGAGTGATAAATAAAAAAAAGGGAGTGCTACCTTGTAAAATGAGAGTACTTTTAGGTTAAATTTCACAAGCTGGTTAAGCAAAAGGTTGAAGCAATATTGATATTCAAAAGAAAGAGGAAGTCATGGCATGTTTCAAAGAAGCTTCCCCCCGTTATTTAAAAAAAAACGGCAGAAGAATTAATGTTACATTTTTAAAAGCAAATGAAAATCTTTGTAACTGCAGTGATAACTTTCTAAAAAATCAAATATTTGCCCTGAATGATGAAACTGAAAAAATATAACCTATTCTGGAAACAGTAAAACTCGTTTCTAATGCATTTGCACTGCACTTCCTCTACTGCATGATTCTGGATGATGTTGTGATGAGCAAAACATTACATTCAACATATTCCTTTGGCTTGAAAATGTGACCAACCAGGTATAATTTACATCCATCAGAGGGTGTTTCCTGCTACCTAATGCAACATTCGCTAATCAGCCCTTTGAACAAGGAATTATCTTTACATTCAAGCAGTATTGCCTGCGATGCATGTAAAGTTAAGCAAAATAAAGCAACACTTCAGAACCCTTAGTAAAACAACAACATGAAGAATGCCATTAAATGCATCAAGGAAGCATGAGGGTGTTAATTAAATGACAAAGAAAAAAGGGGCAAGAAAATACTAATATCTCCAGTAAAACTTCAGCTAACTATAGTGAATGAAGTTATAAACCTTAATAGCAGGGTTCCTAAAAGATGTGAACAAGTAAGAATTGGATGCAAGAGCAAAATGCAACAAAGTTGTCTGTGGAGGAGTTCTACTCCAAAAAGCAGTTTGTAAAAAGAGAAAAAGATCATGCAGATGCAGAAAAAATTAATTAGAAAAAGCATATTAATCTTTTCAAACATGTAGATAAAATATTTTAAGAAGCAGAGAATTTCTATTTAATATATTATTCAAAGAACTGGGGAGAACCAGCTGAATCCCATCCCTGGGCTTAGACCCTTTTGCTAAAGCCAGCGAGTATACTCATCCTATTCTAAAAGTTCTTTTTCTGATGTGGTCATATGTAATTCACTTAAAGATAAATAAAGTGTTGAAGAAGAATTCAAAGGACTGTTTTTTTTCCTTGATACTTTTTTGGAAATTTCTATGTATTCAGTATAATTTTAATATTTTCAACATTGTATTCTCTTTGAAATTGTATCTATACATTTCTGTAATTATATGACGACTTAATTTTCGAATCGTTATGTGCAAAAGGGCTAAGACCGTAAATAAATGATTATTGGAGAGACAACTGAAAAGAGAATTATTAATTCTTACTAATTTCGACGTGGTGATCATAAATATAGACTTAATGAATAATCAAATCGACAGAGCGTCGTTATAATCGTAATTTTACTTCAGGAAACTTCGTGTTTTATAAGCATCATTTTGCCGACTCATAAATAAAAAGTATAAATTATTTACGCTAAAAATTGTAGGTTGCTTTATTATGATCGCGGAGAGAAAGTTATTTATCGATAGTTGGAAAACTGTCGGGCAGCTGGTAGGATAATAAATCGTGAGCAACTAAAGGAAAACAACGCACTGAATTCCCTTCTCAGGACAGCCTTGGACGAACTAGTATGAAATTCCGCGTGGCTTTAACCGTTCGACAGGCTGGCGTAGTGGGTCGAGGCACCTCGGCGCGACGCTACTGTCTCGGGTTCGAATCCGGTCGCGAGCGCTTTCGGGATTAGAGGGCCGCCAACCCCACCGGAAGTTTTTTCTTCATTCTAACTTCGGAACAAACGGATTCGAGCCCGTACTTTAGTGTTGCGGGTGCCCTTAGACCCGCAAACCAGCCCTCGAACCCGCTTGGCGGGCGGCCCAATCATTTATTTGTCATATGTTCTACATCTTACTTTTTCGGCTGCAAAATTTTCAATGTCAAGTCATTTCAGTTTACCACTTTCAAAAAATTGCACTGCTGGGCTCAAAGTTAAAACGATTTTAAAATTCAGGCAACCAATTAACAATAACGTTGTCTACATTTTAAAATCATTTTCACGGCTTGTACCCAGCAGTGCAACGTTCGGAAAAGGGAAAACAAAGAAAGGAGTTACGAGAAATTTTATGACAAAATCATTCCACTCGCGCTAAGGGTGAGGAAAAATTTTAAAACAAGCAATATATGTTTCTTCGAATTTAGAACGGTGAAAAAGTGACTAAGTTTTCACGCAGCTGAGTTACAATATGTTTAGAACTGAAGGTGGTGTGAATTGTCTAATTAATTCGCCATTAACAAGAAGGCAATGGAGGAAATTCTTTAAATAAGCAAGTACACAGTATATATCAGAAAATATTTAGACTCCCTAAAATAATGAATCTGGTAAACATGTCTTCTATCGGATATATTATTAAATTGAGAAACGAGGGATCTTGTATTTAATCAAAAATCTAAATGTACATGTTTGTTGCAGACTTATTCCTTTACCTAAACGAGTGTCTAACGAAATCGAGAGAAACACCATGAAAAGGGTGGACAGAAGAATTGAAAGACTGTGTAGAACAATGAAAGGAACTTGTGAAAGAAAATAACTTGAAAACAGTAAGGAGAAAAGACTTAAAAATAGAAAAAAAGAAGGCATTCCCTGAAAAGAGTGGAAGCTAGCATATGTTCATCTAAAAGAAAATTTCAAAGAAAGAATACAAAAATTATTGAGGCATTTGTGTGACTGCTGTAATGGGAAGACTATATGGATGAACAATAAATGAGAGACAAAAAAATTAGGGAAGAACGAAGTGAATTCACAGCAGAAGGGCCTTGTGTAGACTATATATTTAAGCTATAAGAAGAAATGGAGAGAAGATCTACAGATGTCCTATGACTTATTACCTATAAAAATACCTATACCTAGATAACAGTGGGAAGCAGCAACAAAAAATCTAGTGACACAAATTAAAATAGAAAATGAATACTAATTGTAAAAAGAAAAAAGAGATACTTATCGAAAGAGAAATGAGGAATAATTTTCCTCAATCTAATGTAAAACATGAACCAAATAGACAACTTTAAAGACTGTCAAAGAAAGAACCAGATGGTTGGCTAACAAAAAATTTCTAAAAAATAAAAAAATAGAGCTTAGGATTGTCTTGATTAGCAAAGCAAACTTTTAGACATTTTGAATTCCACATCCTTTGAACAGAAGCTTCACTGTTTTCCCAAACAATATCAAAAGATAAATCAAAGACCAAGGAGTATAAAATTGTATTAAGGATAACCTAAAAATATCACTGCAAGTTCCAAAACATTTCCAAAAACTTATACACAGACTCAAAGAACTGTTGAATGAAATGTAGCTCAATGGAAATGATATTTCCCAAATATTGTTATGAAAGTGAATGTTTGCTTGCAAATTCTTTAGAGTGATTTAAAGAATATTCACTCATCTAGGAAGAATTTACAACTACCCACCAAATGTTAAATAAATATAACTTTTTCCACATCAATGCCTTCTAAATTGTTGAAAATAAATAACTGAATGCTCTACAAAAAGTCATGCTAGAGTAACAGTAATTGCAACATTTTGCTCCAATGTCAACTGAATTAAGTAAGTTATATGGAGGCCTCAACATTTCATTGATTGTTTTATGGTAAAGTAAGTTACCAAATAGAAGTAAAGTTATTCTGAAATATAAAACTGAGAGGATGTTGATAGTCCTACATGAATAACTTGCGGAAGGAATAATTACTAATTTCAAAACATCTTTTAGTTTTCATAAAATTATTTTAAAAAAGTATTGGAGTTATACTTTCCTTGAAAAAAATGAGGAGAAATAATACTCAGTAAATTACATAACTTTATGGGGAATTTCAATTACACGGAGATAGGAGACTTTGCTAAAATACTAATTAATGTATTTTTCTGATAGTTTAGTAGAATACAAGAATCATTTCAATTAAGAAGGCATTAATTCTCTAAATCAAATTTCAAGTAGATCAGAAATATAAACTGCCAATGACTTCCTCATTTCCATTTATTTTTGACTGAGAACCTTTAATTTTTCTAACACAATTTTATTCATTAACTCGCAATTTACTTGTATAGAGTAAAAATAACAGCTACCTTTTCTGCTATTGGACAACCTGCACACAGTTAAAGCAGGAAATTACTCAAATCAACCACTCTTACACTGAAATAATCCTATCAACACATGTTATAAACCTTCTATGACTTAAAAACTCAAGTTTATGGAAGACCGAGCCAAGTTTAGACACAAGAAAGATTGAAGCTATAACATTCCTTAATTTCTTAAACACACACTGGTTAAGGTAAACCATCGTTTACGGATTATTAATGGATTAGATGAATTTAACTCTCAGTTGATTCCGATTCCATCATGAAAGTATAAAAAGAAAGATGCACTCACCCACAAAGAGGACCATCTTCCTTCTTAAGGCAACCAATCCTGAAGAGCTAAAGTTGCGGCACGTCCAGGACTGAAGAACCAGGATCTCGAAGATTTTGACACGTCATTTGTTTTCTGCTCTTGCAGTATCCATCTGGACCTCCTGGCCTTGCATTCTCAGTGGGTAGGGCAAGTACAGAAGGCAAAAAATTACCTGAAAAGAGATTGTATATTAAAATGCAATAAATAATAGGAAATGAGAAAAACATCTTATTTTTAAGCTACCAAATTAGAATAATTTTTCACTACTACTAGTGCCCAATTCTGAATTCAGAATACTTTGGAATAATTATCAATGCAGCCATTAATGCAACATTCAGTTGAGAGTACAAGGACAGAAGGCAAGGCAGAAAATTTGGCTCATTTCTTGACATCAAATTAATGGATTATGGAACTACTGCAGATGGAGAGGAAATTTTTAAACCAAGCAACGAATGGTGCACTAGAATCTAAAACTATGAAAAAGATTGAGTAAAATTTCCATTATACTAAATAAATAGGCAATTGAATTTATGATAGAATAAAACTAATCTACGAGTTGTCATTAATTCACCATGAATGATATGTAAAAGAAAGGAGTCTGAGAAATAAATGAAACACTATATAATAGAAAAAATTTCATTCATAAAAATAGCACCAAGAGAAACTATTCGAGTGAATGTGACTTCTACCATTAAGTCTTTATGATAATTATCGTGAAACCAAGGTCAATTATTTTAACAAACTTATATCAATACACATTCCTGAGGTAACATTCCTATCATCAATTAACTTTTCAATTTTTTTGCTAAAACCAATTTACAAAGAACTGAAGGGAGAACTTTCTTACCACAATAAATTCTCTTAATTATTCCAGTATTTCATTGAGTTGGTAGCAATTATCTAGTGTAGCAGCAAAAAAAATAGCTTACTAAGTTTTACAATTCTTGAGGACAAACCCTGAGCCAGGAATTCACCCGTATATTTGCTTCCATTTGTTTAAAAAGGAATATTTTTCCACTGAATACTTAAATCCAATTCATATGGTGTGAAGTACAAATATGCTATTAGTAGTCATAAAACCTACACCCAATGAAAATGTTTACAACTGGTAACTGAGTTACTTCTATAAGCAAAATTTAAATTTACGAGCAAAATTACAGGGGGGAAAACTACCTTTATTAGATGAATATACTATGAAATTAACATGACCTTCAATCAGATATTTCTCTGATGTCCCAATTCCTTGAAAAAGATTTTTACAGTCAACTTATACACTTTGAAGCTTGTAATATGCTAATATATCCTCTACTACATTCCCTGCATTTCCTAATTTAATCAAAGTATTCAAGTTAAAACAATGCTCAATTTTTACTTGAAATTAAGCAAAACTGAATTAATGGAGATACAAATGATCATAAGGGATGAGTATAAGATCAACACAATAAGTGCAATTTTAAGCTGGGTAATGAATAATTTCTAAAATATCAAAAAAAAGGAGCTGAAGATCATCTTGATTGGGGAAGCTACTTGTTACATATGTTAAATCCTATAATGCTCAGTTTCCATTATTCTTCACTATTTTCACAACACTTTATATCAGAGGATGTGTCAAAGACTAAAGATGATTCATTCACCTTTACTAAAAATTGTATTAAATACCAAGGAAAAACGTCAAAATAAATATTTTACAACTAGTTCCAAACATTTCCAATAAAACTATACAAATAATAAAAAAAACTAATGAATTGAAATACTTTAGTAGCTCAACAGAAATAACATCTCCCAAAGTACAATGGTGAAAGACTAATTCCAAATTATTTAAATTCTAAAAACATTTAGAAAATATTCAAACTTCCAGGAAAAATGCATAACTACCAACAAACTGTTGAATACAACTGGCTCTACATGGATATTCAAAAGAATTGAAAATAAAAATCAATAACTTTCATTGAATGTTCAACGAAAACTCATGTCAGAATAACAGTAAATGCAACTTTTTGATGCAAAGAGTACTGAACTAAGTAAGTCATATGAAAGGCACAGAATTTCCTTGATTTTTTACAGTGAAGTATGTTACCAAATGAAAGTAAGTAAAATTTTTATGAAATAAAAATTGAGAAGATGTTTATTGTTCAAGTAAATGCTAAAGGGATACACACGTAATGTAATTTTATGAAATGATGATCAATGATTTTCAAATAGTTTTGTAATTAGATTAACTTTTCATGAAACAAAATTTAACAGAAATAAACTCTGCATATGACAAAATTAAACTTCAAGGGGAATGCCTATGATATGTAATCAAACTGTCTAATTTTCCTGGATATTGAGTTAAATACAAGAAACAAGTTAATTAAAAAGGCATTAATTCTCTTTAAAAAATTTCATGTAAGCCAGAAATAGAAATGTGCAATGACTTCCTCCTTTCTACTCATTTTTGATTGAGCACATCCCATTTTCCTTACACAATTTCCTTCATTAACTTGCCGTTAAGGAAAGAGTAAAAATAGCAACTATCTGCTAATAGAACACTCTTGCCAGAGTAACAGCAGAGAATTAATCAATTAAAACAACCTAACGCTAAAATAATCCCAAGAACGCGACCGATGCCTGGTATTAACCTTCTATGTCTAAACATGAACTCATTTTAAACTGTTAACACACTATCCTTAATTTCCTAAACACACACTGCTAAAGGTAAACCAATTTCTTCATTAAAGTATTAAAATAAAGACACACTCACCCATGAAGACGACTACAGCCCTTCATGGGAGCAATAGACTGACATCCAATCGAAACTTCCATGGCAATCAATTTTCTTTTCTTAATCATCTCCTACAGCCAACCGCTCCCTTCACACTGGTTAATATGAGCTGGATTTCACTACGAAGATAAAGGAAGAAATGATATTATTAAAATAGTTGACAAGAGAGAAATTTATACCTTTAACATAGACGTCACAGCTAGACAGTATCATTGTTGGAATCTACAGAAGAAACTTTCCCTTAGCCTTCATTATCACTTTTGAAGTAAGTTTAAATATTACAGGATCAAACACTCGTAGGGCAAAGTATAAATTTAGAGTGTCAGCAGCTTATAAAATGTGTTGATTTTTAAGGATTAATATAGGTTTTTTCAAATCTTAGAGAAAAGAATTCGAAATACGATCAAGTTATTTATTACAATACATCTGTACAGAAAAACATTAAAGTTTCTCGTGAATTTTAAAAAAGATTACTCAAGGACTTACATTAGAACCTGTAGCAACCGTAATTATTGAGTTTTACTTTAAAGATATCATGAGGGATAGAATTATTTACTAACAATTTTGGGCACTTACCATGCCGATTTCACTTTCCGATTCTTCTCTGACAAAAAACATTCTACGCCCATTCTCCATGCGACAGTTGAGCCTCGTTAAATTGTAGCGGGAAACACAAAGTCAATAGTATTATAGAACTTCCTTACGTGAGGCTGGTAAATTATAAATAAATAATAAATAAATGAAATAAGCCAAACGTAAGTAGCCACCAAAGAAATTGGAATCTATTCTCATCATTTTTTCGTCGGTCATCAATGAATATGGATGTCCCCTTCAATTCTAAAGGAGAGAAGTCATTCAAGGAACTAAATATGGATCTCTGATATAGCAGCTTGCTTTTATTTTATATATCATATGTACATAAAATAAATTTAATAATTATTTAAGAAATTTTTTTTGAATTATTTATAGATAACGAACACTCTTGAGGTAAACTTAACATAGAACATATAGTATGCTATGAATTAAGTTAGCGGTTAAGATATACAATTCTTATAAACTATCGTTCATGAGAAAGATTAATAAATGCTACAATCTCGAAATTGAAAATATTCACCTAATTACCCATAATTACTTATCCGTTGATTACTTTCTACTAGGGTGGGAAAATACGGGCAATTCTAAAACAGTACGATTATCAAAGTGTTATAATGCTACAATATTTTGTTTTCTATTGCAAAAAAAGAAAATTTTGTGTTTTACTCTGAAAAGTTTAATCATTTGCGCATTCTATTTCTATTGAGAAATTAAGTTAAAAAGAATCATCAATGAAAATGAGCCAAGTTCAAATAAATCAAGATTCTATACAGATTCATAATCTTATCATCAATCTTCAATTTCAGATCCAAATTATAAAAAATATGAAATATTAAATTTTCATTTTGGATAATCCATCACATTGAATCAATTTAATGTGAGACAGGTTGAATTCTCTTATATTATTAACTCAAGTACTGCTAACTTTTATTCTCCCGTTTGAGAATCAATGGGCAATTTCACTTGTGTATGATAAATACAGGTTTCATTTTTCTCTTACTTAGTATTTTTATTCTTAATTTGCTGCTGCAATATTTTGTAACCCTTGCTTGAATTTTACTCAAACTCCTTTACCTTGATTAAGTCAATCAATGACATCAAATTCTTTTTATTTCTGCCGTCCTACTAATATAATTAGTGAAGAGGTCATTTTGAAAGGTGGAGGGTAAGGATGAACAGGAAAAGTGCATGCAAAGAAAAGGTCTTTAATGAAAAAAGTTCTAAATTCTTTACATTTTCCTGCAGTTAGAAATTGAATATTGCAAGTCATTATGAAAATATATTTTATAATAATGAAATAAATTCATTACATAAATTATTTGCTTGTAAGTAATAACAAAATAAAGAGAAACTTTATTAATAATCATAATAACATTATTCTCATTCTATAAAAGTAAAATCACTAGGACTTTGATAGGCTGAATGCATTGAGGCTATCCCAAGATATTTAAGTACAATTCATGTTCTTCTTAAGGATTTAAGAAGAGATTTAAATTTAACTTAAGAAAAGTCCTGGCTAAGGCAGACTATTTCTCTTTTACTTCTCAGTCTTACGTAATTTTAGATGAACTACAGATTTTTCTACATCTCATGAAAATGATTTACTTTAAAGAATCAAAATATTGGTGAACACAAGTCATAAAATGGCAAGTAATAGATGTTTATTGAAATATAAGGAAAGGAGGAATAAAATCCTCACTCTTGAAAGAGTTGGATAAATATTCTTAGAAATTAATTTTCTAGAAAATCATATGTTAGCCTTCCGAGATATTGTCATCATACATCTGGAAAGTATTGGGACCTCTTGTCCTTTCATGAGGAGAAAGGAAAATACTCCTGAAGTGGCCTCAAACAGCAAAAGCTATAGCAAGGACTGAATGGTAAAGGTTAATCAATGTCAAAACAAGGTCATTTAATTTCAAGGTGCTATAGGTAAGTCAGGATGTATACAACTAGAATTCAATCAGATACTTGGTAATGTCAGGTAATCTGAGTTCGGTCATATGAGGTAGTTACAAGGTAAGTGGCCCGTAACTACATTTATAGGAGTTGAAATTATAAGGTGAGTTGAAGTAAAAACAGTTATGTGCAGAGGAAACTATACCTGAGATGGTAAATGGTAATACACTATCTTAATTTACTCACTATAAAAGATAATGTTAAAAAAGGCAATATGGAAAAATAATCACCAAGTTGAAATAACATATAAACTTAGCATCAGCATTTGAGGCAGATAATAAATTCTATCTGAAGACATACATGATAAATATGGCTGAAATTATTCACAGCAAAAAACTAGAGTAGTCAGTTCTATATATGTGAAAACTTTTGTTGAACTTACTGAACTGAAATTTTAAGTTCAGTAATATCCGTTTCAGATGCACCTGCTCTTCCCTTACCAGTCCCTTCCCTTCTCTGCTCCTTTCCCTCCCCCAGTCTCTACCTCTTTGCCCCTTACACCCCTTCCTTATATATCCACCCATCCTTTCCTCATCTCTTTCCCTCCCTTTCCAACAGTCTCCCCTTTTACTACCACTTTCCCTCTCTGACTCTGTTCCTCTCTCTGCCCCCTTCTCTTCCTCTGTCCCCACACTGCCCATGGCCCTCTACCCTCATATCCCTCCCTCTGACCCTCCACCTCCCCTTCTCTCTCCCTCCCTCTTCACCTGCCTATCTACCCTCTCTCCTGTCTCATAACCTTACTTTGCCCCTGTCTATCCCTTCCCCCCCTGTCTGTACCCTTTCCCTCTCCCATTTTCCCCATTCTAACAGGGAATGGGGGTTTCCCTCATGAGTTTTATTGCAGGTATTATGCTGACTTTTATTGAAGGGAAATTTTGGGAAAATGTTTATACAATGTTCAATAGTTATACATTCTCCTGGCCGTATAATATTTTGTCTATATATTTGTGGATAATTTTTATTTCATGGCCTAGGATGCAAATTCTTTAGGAGACCTTATCGATATAATAATTTGTTACAATTCAACAGTCTCATTATATACAGTGATACATTTACCAACATGTGACAATGGTCAAGTTTGCATAAGTAGATTATAAAATTGCAAAATTAAATTACATTATTAAATTTATGCCAAAAATTATTCTTTGGACTAAACAATAGTATTTGACATATATATGTGCAACTATTTAAACTTTATGTTTTTTAGAAGTCTATGATGCAAAAATAAATCAAATAATTCAAAAACTTATTTGTTTTCACAATAAGTAAAATAATTATTTATACATTGTTCATTCCTAACTCAAATAAATATACATAATTTATTTTATTATTTAATTATAAATATTTATTATTATAAATTAAATATGTTTACATATAAAAAACAAGGCCTTGGACAGAAGAGAATTGTTCATTTATGAGTTTCATCATTTACAATAATTTTATTCAGTGCTTAGTATTCTTCCAATGGCTAGCCATTTAATTCTTACATATTTTAGGTTATCCCACCATTCTCATAACCTGTCTTCCCCTCTTCATGTTTTGCTCTCTACCGGATGGATGTGTTAGATGTGAGATGTAAGTTTTGCATCTTACATTCCAGTTTTTATATATCTTCTTCCCAGCTGCAGTTGACTTACACCTTCCCATTATAGAAAAAAACATAAAAGTGAAATAGAATGGTTGGATATTTTTCTCATAGTATATCCTACTAAAATGCATTTCAAAATGAAAAATTGGGGAAAATGAACTTCTACCTTTACATATACTACTAAACTCTTGTATTTGTCCCTATGGTCCCTTTGGTAGCAACAGGTAAACCACACTGGTTTTTACAAACATTCTTCCAATTATGATCACATAAATACTGAGAATTACCACTAGCATTAAATGAGCATGAGAATTCAGAATAGGAAATTGAAGGTCCAGAGTTCCATACATATCTCCTGATTTGGAAACTGGCTAGTAAGTATGTTATTGAGATAAATTCAAGAAATATAGTTTCTAGGCCATAGGCATCAGTAAATCTTAAAGATATATAGACAAATGCTTTTAGGAAGTCAACTGTGGACTACGTGGACTGCTAATTACATGCAGAAAATTTACTTATGATAGGCAGATATTTCCTTAAGATCTGAAATCCCTCAATATTTGCTATTGACTACAAAAGTTAGATTGGGGATTCTTTCTTTTTAGACATAGAAACTGCTACTGCTAGTAGTTTCAGTGTTTGTCAATAAGATTAATTCAAGGAACATTGTTTCTAGGCAATATGCAGCAATAAACGTAATTATTATATAGACATAAGCTTTTAGGAAGTCAACTGTTAAGTGCAAGTCTTCTAGAAAATATATATGGACAGTAAGTTAACATGCATGCAATAAGGATAAATCATCCGTAGTAATGCAAAAAACTTATTGCAAGGATTCATATCAGCTAACAAGTTGTTGAACTCTACTATTTTAGAATATTTTCAATTTAGGGAATAACCACACAACTAACATGGACTTTTTCAGGAAAATTCTTAAAAATATGTAGAAATATATAGAATACAGGACCAGATTAAATGACAAGATTTTGTAGAGAATGAAATAAAGGAATTATTAAGTAACTGTGTTATTTTGTATATTTGATTTCAACCTCTGAGATCAGTGATAAAAAGAACAATAATATTTTTACAGTTCAGAAGAGCAAATATAAACAATAGTTAGATATCTATCAGCTATAGTTATCAGTTAATATATTAATGATATTTACTCTTCATCAATCAATAATCATATGCAAAAACCATGTGAATCTGACATTAATTTACAACAATTGGTCCCTTTTTGAAAATTAAGATATTCATTATCAGCATTTGCACTATCCAAATCTAACTTAATGAAAACAAGCATGAATATATATGTAGGATAAATATGGGAATGAGTTTATGTACACTTTAAATCAAAAATTCCCCACAAATTTTTCAAAGAATTAAATATTAGTCAATTTGACAACATATAAAGATCCTATTCACTATTTAATCTCGAACAACTTTCAGATTCTTTTCTGCAGAAAAAGTAATCTGCAAGGCAGGTGCTATAATATATCAAAGAATATTCAATTTTCTGTTTAATAAGTTTGTATAAGATACAGTTCAGCCCTTTCCATTGCAGGCTGTCTAGCAAGATATCAAATTGTCACATTGCCATCACCTACCTTTCCATGAGCTATTAGCACTTTTATTAGTTACTTACAGCAAAATACAATAATGGAACCTATAATTGAAGAATGAAAAATTACTAATTGATAACAAAAATGAAATTAATAAGGTTTGTTAATGAAAAACATAGCTTTCTTTAACTTAAAAATTAATAGGAAAAAGGAGGGAATTTTTTTATTGTGATCAATAACTCAGAATAAAATTATTATGTATAGAAGTGAAATAGTTCATCTACATAATCAGAGATGAAGTTGAAATGTAATAGAAGAAAATAACCAATCTATTTGTAAATTTTCGATTAATTATGTTTCCCAATCTGAGCCGAGATCTTCAAACTACTACCCAGTTGACAGATAATATGATAATAAGTAAAGGATGCTTGCAAACTGCAAGCTAATGATTGATTAATTATGTTTCCTAATCTGAGCCAACATTTTTCAATTAAATATTCAATCCAGTTGACAGATAATATGTTAATAAGTAAATATTTTTTTCTTTTTATCAAAAATATTCTTCCATCAAAATGATCAAATTTATTTATTTTGATATAAATAAAAGAAATTGCAATCTTAATTTCCTTTTAACTTAAATTTATTCAACCAGGAGTTAGTTTATTGTAGTTGATCTATGCCTTTATATTTTCCTATTCCTGGCCTCTTCTTGATTTTCCTTATTTTCAATCCAATATTGTTACTTTATTTATGATTTACGTTAACCCTATTAAGTAGCTATGCAACTTAATTCAATCTAATTTATTATTATTCTAACTATCTATTTAATTCTCAATTATGCTTTTAGTTAACAGCTGTTTTTCTTTCCATCCACTTTTTGACTCACTCACTAATCACAGGATATACAATCAAAACTTTTAAGTCGCATGGCATTTCAGATAACTGAGGAGTAAAAGGACTTCCAAAGGGAAAAATCAAAACAATACTTAAAAGATAAATGCGAGAAAAGCTATTTAGCAGGAAATTACATAGAATGACCCCGAAGACAATTTAACACATGATAGTTCTTTGATCAAAATATATATTAAGTTTGTTTTAAATTAAATTATATGCTTCTATTTTCCTATCAGTTGTTATTGATAACTCCACCAATCCCAGACATATGTGATCCATGGATGATGACCCTTAGACCAATTCCAATATTGCTTAATTCTCATCTGTAAAGTTCATAAAAAATCTATCATGAAGCTTTTAAATGGAGGAGAAAGAAACTTCATATTGGTGTTTATACTAAAAGAGACATTTCCTGTGCATCTTACCCATCTGTCATCCACAGCATCTGTGTCACTTGAGATCACCTTGCCCTCACCAATCACCTCAGCTTTTACCTGCCAGGTGAGTTATGGTGAAAATCCTTCACTTCTTGGACCAATATATGATTCAAAATATGTAAGATTTGATCATATAGGTCTCAACCCCCATATGATTTTTCTAAAATATGCACAATTCAACAGCAATATCAAGCCATTTGTAGTGCATCATTCCAAAAGCAACTGGCTGATTGTCTTACCACCCTTGTGCTCGCATCTGACAGTATTAATTTTTTTTAAAGCTTAAGGTCAGTGAAGCAAGATATACATGGAGAAAAGTCTGAAATTCTCTACTGCAAAAATCTCAACTGATTCACAGCCTATGTTACAGAAGATGTGTACCTTTTTCCTCATAATTTTTCATATATCATATATGTCATAAAGTCACTAGATACTGTAACAATCTTGCATTATCGTTTAATTATTATTTTAACTTCTTTGATATAAACCCACAAAATACCACACAATTTTAAATATTTCAGCAGTTACATAAATAAAGACAAACTATTTCTGCAAACTATTCAAACATCTAAACCCCTAATACGTCAAACTGATGTTTCAGTACCTTGAATTTAGAAAACAAGGAATTCTGTAGTATGATGTAAAATAGCATACCTTTGAGCCAGATTAAATTGGAAGCAGGAAAGATTCTAAAATATTTAAGAAAGATAGTTTGGCATTAACTTTTTGTCAATGGAAACCAATAATATAAGTGTTGTATTAAACCAAAATCTCTAGCTAATAATTTTAGCTTTAGACTCATATAAAAAAGGTATGAATCTGATACTAGGATTTCTAACGGAATGACTGGAGAGAGAGATCTTGAAATAGAACATGTTTTATTGAGGTGGATAAGAGATAAGCAGAAGGCAAATACTAGTGATGGGCAAATAGTGGTCATCTAATACCTTAATCCTAATACTATACCTAGTTATAAACACTCACCTTGGGTATAGAAGCAGTGATACTCATTCCTTAGATATTCGTTACTCCCTTGCATCCAAAGTAATGAGTACTCATTCCCAAAAATAATTGTTACTCAAGTAATCACTTGGTGATCATAGCCTGTTTGTAACTACTCCAGGGATGAAACTGTTTCTTTCAGTTCTTGGATCTGTGTGACTCAAGAAATTCAAGAGCGCAAGGCTGAGAGAGAGAGAGACCGAAACCTGTGATATCTTTAATTTGTTACATTCTGTTAACAGATATGTGTTCACTGTGAACAGTTGGACTATTTAAATTGTAACTCGATGTATAATATTCTATATAAATCTCAGAATTCTGTATTGAACAAAGATGAGTACATACATTCATGTCCAGAAGCATACATACGAGGGTCATCCGGAAAATAGTACCCGTTAGTGCCGCATGAAGTGCTGACGACGCGAGTAGCCGCTGGACAAGGTCAGATAGCTTCAGTGGCTTGTCTGCCTTCTCTGAGCCAAGTTGCGTGACGCTAGCATTGCCTGTGTTGTTTCTGTGATTGTTTACAATGTTTAAAAAAATTGAGAACGCCGCCAGTTGTGAAGTGAGGGTAGTGATTAAATTCCTCAATGCAAAAAACGTTCGCCCATGTGATATTCATCGCCAATTAAAGGAGGTGTATGGAGACAATGTAATGGACGAGTCGTCTGTTCGGCGGTGGTGTCGCAAGTTCAACATGGGGAGGGGGAACACACACGACGATGAGCGTTCGGGGAGACCGTCTGTCATTACAGACCAACTGGTGAGCTCAGTTGACGAATTCGTGAGGAACGATCGGCGCGTCACAATTGATGACATCTGTGAGCATTTTCCCAATGTTTCTCGAACAATTGTTCATGAAATTGTTAAAGACCATCTGCATTATGCAAAAATTTGTGCAAGATGGGTCCCTCGCATGCTTACAGATGAGCACAAAACCAAGCGTATGGCTGCAGTACTGACGTTTTTGGGACGTTATTCTGATGAAGGAGACTCTTTCTTGACTCGCATAATTACTGGTGACGAAACATGGGTTTCTTATGCATCACCTGAGAGTAAACGACAGTCAATGGAGTGGCATCATGCTCATTCACCAAACAAACCAAAAAAATTCAAGACAGTTCTGTCCACCAGGAAACTCATGGCAACCATTTTCTGGGATCGACGAGGTGTATTGCTTATTGATTTTATGGCCCGTGGAGACACTATTAATGCCAAAGCGTATTGTGAAACATTAAAGAAATTACGGCGGGCAATACAAAATCGGCGGCGAGGTCTATTGTCTACTGGTGTCATTCTCGTTCATGACAATGCCAGGCCTCATGCAGCTGGGATAACACAAAGACTTTTGCAGCAATTCAAATGGGAAACTTTCGACCATCCACCGTATAGCCCGGACTTGGCCCCTTCAGATTTTCATCTCTTTACAAAGCTTAAAGACTTTTTGGCGGGGAAAAGATTTGACAGCGATGAAGAACTTAAAGAAGGAGTGACCCTGTATCTCAATGAGCTGGCGGCGGAGGACTATGCAGCAGGAATACAGAAACTTGTCACACGTTATGACAAATGCCTTAATTTGCTTGGAGATTATGTTGAGAAGTAGTTTAAAGTATCCTCTTTCAAATAAAATTTTTTATGTTTGTTAATATTTACTTTTGTGTCTTTATTTCACGAACGGATACTACTTTCCGGATAACCCTCGTATAATTCGAAATCGATTAGAATGAAATTCGAAAGTTCGTGCTATAAGTCGTAGTATTATGACGTTTAAGATCAACAGCAGTTTTGCTATTCCATAATGTGAATCGAGTGTGGTGTTAAATACACGGAAAAAAAATCCGAACATTCAATACATAACATTCACGCAAATTGTGAAAGGTCGTCTCCCACGAAAGAAAGGAATTTTTTTTATTGTGATAATGGGCCTCGATCGATCCGACTAGTCATAGCGTAACACAACGTGTTAAAGAAGTATAGATAATTTTAATCGCTTTCAGCTTTTTTACAGAGAAAATTGAATGTAAGTTAATCTTCGGTGGAATTTAAGACAAGTTTCATCTTGATGATATTAAATTATGATTCATATGCAACCCGTGGGCTTTATTCTTTAGTCAGTTGTGAAGTGAGAGGCTCCTGAGATAATACTCGAATCATTAGACTAACATTAACCGGTTTCCTAAACATCGGATTACCATAAAAGGGCTGAACGCAATCAGAAAACTTATGTGACAATCGTCCGAAGCTTTTTGTTTTGTATGAGATAAAACAAAGCATGTCATTGTGGAATTGAATGCATTTGCTGATGGATGTTAAATATTTTTCCAAATATTATGTTTAATTATTAAATTAAGTACATCAACGATAGAGACAGTTATGGTTTCATCTCCTCTTATAGAATCAACTTTAAAAATTTAAAGGAGGAATGAAATGTCATTATTGATCCGAAACTTAAAATGTAAATAAGTGAAAGAAATCCATCAGGACATCCAGGAATCCCACCAAGAGATTTTTACCGTTGAGTCAATAGAACAATAGAACTGTGCACTTTTTAAAAGCAATAAAAACGACCATACATCAAATCGTAACACTAATGAAATTTCATGTCTTTCGGTATCAACATTGTGTGGTTCCTATGACTTTTCTAATGTAATATCTCAGTTGAAATAGTACTGTGCCATCGATAAACGCCAAGGGTGTGTTTTCTTTATCAAGTAGGATTATTCACTGGGTACGATCGGGGTAACATGAAGGTAAATAAAATGTAAACTTCTATCTGCACAAGGAGTACATTTTTAGACATCTAAATCAGGGCATTCGTGCAGATCTTGGTCTTGGAATAAAAGCGATCCTGCACTCATTCTCGCACATCCTGCTTATTCATATTTATCATGCATTTATTTGTGTCCACTCACTGGAGACCTGAGCATTGCATTGACGTCGATATTCATAATATCCAAATAATTAATTTAAACAAAAGCATTGTATCGATACGGCGACATAATTCAAATTATGATTTTTGAAATTGTTCATTATGTAATCAGAAATCATTTAAAATTTAATGAAATAAGTTTTTATTTTGACCGATAGGTACTGCTAGAGTCAAAGTCGGGCGGAAATCTATTTTCATAGTTTTATATTCAAGTGTTACATTCGATATTGTTACGCTAGAAAATCTAGTTACATTAAAATAACATCACTAAAATAGTCCATCGGCCGCTCCGAATTAATATTAAATATAACAAGTATTTAATTGACTTCCGGTCCGGACCGAGCCAAGTATCTTCGGAAAGCTAATCAGAATCCTTCAGATATAAAAGATATAATGGGAACCTATGTATTCGTTAAGATGCTGCTTAAGAATAAAAAAATTGAGAAATAGATTTTAATTCGGTAGTATATGGCAGCAGGCTGAAATGCCAATCGATACTCTATGGGGAATTAATTTTCGAATGGTCTATTCTACGCGTCGTGAAGATTCTAATTCTTACTTATGTCCTTCAATAGATCCTAGGAATGCAGTTGGAAACTGAAACGCTCTCTAAATAATATTTTATCAATTATATAATTGAAGCATACCGTTATGATAAGAATTTTTAAGCATCCTCAAGTAAATCCTGCCGATAACCGACCGAACTTTATTTGCAACATGTAAAACATATTACTTATGCTTAGAAAGAATTAGCTAAGGTTGTGAACACATTTTATGTTACTATATGTACATTTAATTTGCCATTCAAATGGACTCCGAACTTAAGAGGTTAAACATGACAATGCGAAGTGCCCCTTACGTCTTACAACAGTTTTCCGCCAATGCTAAGATTAAAATACTAGGCTTGATTGAATGATCAAGTCGAATTTTCGTACGAGGCATCGATTAAATCAAAATCTGCCGTGCGAATGAAGCTTCGAGGCTATAAGAAAGAGATCTAACTGCGTTTAGAATGGTTCGTTACGGCCTGAGTCGCCACGAATCGATCCGAGGACACTTTTCAAACGAAACGCTTATATTCTTTGAAATTGGGTTAATTTCTATGATGTTAACATTTGATGATTGTATCACGTGTTCTTCGATCTTTATGAGAAAATTACCCAAAACTCTTTTCCGGTATAGAATTCTTGAACTGCCCGTTCATCATGATTGTTAATAAATCATTGATGTTTATATTCCAGTTTCGAAATAGTCTTCCCCTTACGAAAACACCAAATAGCTGATGCAACTAAAAAATAAAAGAGTAATTGATTACCTATTTAATCAAGATGTGGAATTCACCGAATGCCACTACCTTTGAAGCGACTCTCATACTATTAAGTTATAGATTTACCAAACGTAAAGTGCACTTTGGATTTGCACTTCATTAAATCAGCGTTGGAAAAGTCGAAGTGATTATGAGCTTAAGTGTCCTAACCTACGATTTGTCGAAGAATTTATTTCCTAACTGCCACAGATCCGAACATTGAATTCTCTCATTTTTACCCTCGAATGATTCTAAGGATTCAGCTGAATTTCTTGCATATTCTTATGTAACAGAGACTTCGACTATCGCAACGTTCGTCAAGGGGACTGGTTGTTCATAGCCTCAGAAAATAATCCTATATCTCGATGGAATTTCCCAATCATTTCGAATTATTTTGCAGAACAAAGATAACATCGATACATGAGAAGGACGCGTACATTACTTATGAGAACGGTCAATTTTATCAATGATCGAACTGGGGACATTGCGGTAGCTGAAAAGATCATTGGTCCAGGAAGAAGATTCAAAAGTCATGAATGTTAGAAGTCGTGCAATTAATGTATTCTTGGTGGTAATCTACAACCACCATACTTTGGGAAATTAGAGTAGTTCATCCACAAGCATATTACGAATAGAGGAAATGAACAAAAGGTTATTATAGCTGTCCTTTTGGTCCAGAAATGGATCTAGCTTCTCATACCTTAACATAGTTCAAAGAGGGACATTTTTACAAGAAGAAATATCCAGCAGAAACCACACTGCCGGTCGAAGTAATACTAATTTCAAGGCTATCAACCTCAAAGATATCAATCTAAAACACTTTCTTTCACATGGATTTTTGCTCTGAAATGCGCACGATGATTTCTAATGTTATTTGGCTATGCGAATGGAGTTCAAAGGCGATCAAAATGAACATTAATCCTCTGAGCATGCGTGAAAATCGTTTTCTTTCTGGAATCTTTCTGAGGAGAATTTTGCCTCAAATTCGAATACTTTAAATGCATGTATGTACATTTTCGTATCAACTTTGCGGCTGAATATTTTCTACTTATAGTCAATCGATCGTTAAAGACACATTCTGCTCATGGTTCTTTGTTGGAATGGACGAAAGTACCCTCACATTCTCTGCGAAAAAGAGGTAGGAGTATCATAATGCAATAATGGGAAAATTTGAATCTTTTGAAGGACAACTTTTTGTGGAAACGCATCCCAAGACCGAAGATGATAAAATGAAAACTTGCAAGCATAGCTCTCTTTTACGATCTTCACTACAGCTCGTGCGAAGATTTATTCTAACTTTAGCTTTCCGTAGATATAGAATTCGAAATCGATTAGAATGAAATTCGAAAGTTCGTGCTATAAGTCGTAGTATTATGACGTTTAGGATCAACAGCAGTTTTGCTATTCCATAATGTGAATCGAGTGTGGTCTTAAATACACGGAAAAAAATCCGAACATTCAATACATAACATTCACGCAAATTGTGAAAGGTCGTCTCCCACGAAAGAAAGGAATTTTTTTTATTGTGATAATGGGCCTCGATCGATCCGACTAGTCATAGCGTAACACAACGTGTTATAGAAGTATAGATAATTTTAATCGCTTTCAGCTTTTTTACAGAGAAAATTGAATGTAAGTTAATCTTCGGTGGAATTTAAGACAAGTTTCATCTTGATGATATTAAATTATGATTCATATGCAACCCGTAGGCTTTATTCTTTAGTCAGTTGTGAAGTGAGAGGCTCCTGAGATAATACTCGAATCATTAGATTAACATTAACCGGTTTCCTAAACATCGGATTACCATAAAAGGGCTGAACGCAATCAAAAACTTATGTGACAATCGTTCGAAGCTTTTTGTTTTGTATGAGATAAAACAAAGCATGTCATTGTGGAATTGAATGCATTTGCTGATGGATGTTAAATATTTTTCCAAATATTATGTTTAATTATTAAATTAAGTACATCAACGATAGAGACAGTTATGGTTTCATCTCCTCTTATAGAATCAACTTTAAAAATTTAAAGGAGGAATGAAATGTCATTATTGATCCGAAACTTAAAATGTAAATAAGTGAAAGAAATCCATCAGGACATCCAGGAATCCCACCAAGAGATATTTACCGTTGAGTCAATAGAACAATAGAACTGTGCACTTTTTAAAAGCAATAAAAACGACCATACATCAAATCGTAACACTAATGAAATTTCATGTCTTTCGGTATCAACATTGTGTGGTTCCTATGACTTTTCTAATGTAATATCTCAGTTGAAATAGTACTGTGCCATCGATAAACGCCAAGGGTGTGTTTTCTTTATCAAGTAGGATTATTCACTGGGTACGATCGGGGTAACATGAAGGTAAATAAAATGTAAACTTCTATCTGCACAAGGAGTACATTTTTAGACATCTAAATCAGGGCATTCGTGCAGATCTTGGTCTTGGAATAAAAGCGATCCTGCACTCATTCTCGCACATCCTGCTTATTCATATTTATCATGCATTTATTTGTGTCCACTCACTGGAGACCTGAGCATTGCATTGACGTCGAGATTCATAATATCCAAATAATTAATTTAAACAAAAGCATTGTATTGATACGGCGACATAATTCAAATTATGATTTTTGAAATTGTTCATTATGTAATCAGAAATCATTTAAAATTTAATGAAATAAGTTTTTATTTTGACCGATAGGTACTGCTAGAGTCAAAGTCGGGCGGAAATCTATTTTCATAGTTTTATATTCAAGTGTTACATTCGTTATTCTTACGCTAGAAAATCTAGTTACATTAAAATAACATCACTAAATTAGTCCATCGGCTGCTCCGAATCAATATTAAATATAACAAGTATTTAATTGACTTCCGGTCCGGACCGAGCCAAGTATCTTCGGAAAGCTAATCAGAATCCTTCAGATATAAAAGATATAATGGGAACCTATGTATTCGTTAAGATGCTGCTTAAGAATAAAAAAATTGAGAAATAGATTTTAATTCGGTAGTATATGGCAGCAGGCTGAAATGCCAATCGATACTCTATGGGGAATTAATTTTCGAATGGTCTATTCTACGCGTCGTGAAGATTCTAATTCTTACTTATGTCCTTCAATAGATCCTAGGAATGCAGTTGGAATCTGAAACGCTCTCTAATTAATATTTTATCAATTATATAATTGAAGCATACCGTTATGATAAGAATTTTTAAGCATCCTCAAGTAAATCCTGCCGATAACCGACCGAACTTTATTTGCAACATGTAAAACATATTACTTATGCTTAGAAAGAATTAGCTAAGGTTGTGAACACATTTTATGTTACTATATGTACATTTAATTTGCCATTCAAATGGACTCCGAACTTAAGAGGTTAAACATGACAATGCGAAGTGCCCCTTACGTCTTACAACAGTTTTCCGCCAATGCTAAGATTAAAATACTAGGCTTGATTGAATGATCAAGTCGAATTTTCATACGAGGCATAGATTACATCAAAATCTGCCGTGCGAATGAAGCTTCGAGGCTATAAGAAAGAGATCTAACTGCGTTTAGAATGGTTCGTTACGTCCTGAGTCGCCACGAATCGATCCGAGGACACTTATCAAACGAAACGCTTATATTCTTTGAAATTGGGTTAATTTCTATGATGTTAACATTTGATGATTGTATCACGTGTTCTTCGATCTTTATGAGAAAATTACACAAAACTCTTTTCCGGTATAGAATTCTTGAACTGCCCGTTCATCATGATTGTTAATAAATCATTGATGCTTATATTCCAGTTTCGAAATAGTCTTCCCCTTACGAAAACACCAAATAGCTGATGCAACTAAAAAATAAAAGTGTAATTGATTACCTATTTAATCAAGATGTGGAATTCACCGAATGCCACTACCTTTGAAGCGACTCTCATACTATTAAGTTATAGATTTACCAAACGTAAAGTGCACTTTGGATTTGCACTTCATTAAATCAGCGTTGGAAATGTCGAAGTGATTATGAGCTTAAGTGTCCTAACCTACGATTTGACGAAGAATTTATTTCCTAACTGCCACAGTTCCGAACATTGAATTCTCTCATTTTTACCCTCGAATGATTCTAAGGATTCAGCTGAATTTCTTGCATATTCTTATGTAACAGAGACTTCGACTATCGCAACGTTCGTCAAGGGGACTGGTTGTTCATAGCCTCAGAAAATAATCCTAAATCTCGATGGAATTTCCCAATCATTTCGAATTATTTTGCAGAACAAAGATAACATCGATACATGAGAAGGACGCGTACATTACTTATGAGAACGGTCAATTTTATCAATGATCGAACTGGGGACATTGCGGTAGCTGAAAAGATCATTGGTCCAGGAAGAAGATTCAAAAGTCATGAATGTTAGAAGTCGTGCAATTAATGTATTCTTGGTGGTAATCTACAACCACCATACTTTGGGAAATTAGAGTAGTTCATCCACAAGCATATTACGAATAGAGGAAATGAACAAAAGGTTATTATAGCTGTCCTTTTGGTCCAGAAATGGATCTAGCTTCTCATACCTTAACATAGTTCAAAGAGGGACATTTTTACAAGAAGAAATATCCAGCAGAAACCACACTGCCGGTCGAAGTAATACTAATTTCAAGGCTATCAACCTCAAAGATATCAATCTAAAACACTTTATTTCACATGGATTTTTGCTCTGAAATGCGCACGATGATTTCTAATGTTATTTGGCTATGCGAATGGAGTTCAAAGGCGATCAAAATGAAAATTAATCCTCTGAGCATGCGTGAAAATCGTTTTCTTTCTGGAATCTTTCTGAGGAGAATTTTGCCTCAAATCGAATACTTTAAATGCATGTATGTACATTTTCGTATCAACTTTGCGGCTGAATATTTTCTACTTATAGTCAATCGATCGTTAAAGACACATTCTGCTCATGGTTCTTTGTTGGAATGGACGAAAGTACCCTCACATTCTCTGCGAAAAAGAGGTAGGAGTATCATAATGCAATAATGGGAAAAATTGAATCTTTTGAAGGACAACTTTTTGTGGAAACGCATCCCAAGACCGAAGATGATAAAATAAAAACTTGCAAGCATAGCTCTCTTATTTGGTCTTCACCACAGCTCGTGCGAAGATTTATTCTAACTTTAGCTTTCCGTAGATATAGAATTCGAAATCGATTAGAATGAAATTCGAAAGTTCGTGCTATAAGTCGTAGTATTATGACGTTTAGGATCAACAGCAGTTTTGCTATTCCATAATGTGAATCGAGTGTGGTCTTAAATACACGGAAAAAATCCGAACATTCAATACATAACATTCACGCAAATTGGGAAAGGTCGTCTCCCACGTAAGAAAGGAATTTTTTTATTGTGATAATGGGCCTCGATCGATCCGACTAGTCATAGCGTAACACAACGTGTTATAGAAGTATAGATAATTTTATTCGCTTTCAGCTTTTTTACAGAGAAAATTGATTGTAAGTTACTCTTCGGTGGAATTTAAGACAAGTTTCATCTTGATGATATTAAATTATGATTCATATGCAACCCGTAGGCTTTATTCTTTAGTCAGTTGTGAAGTGAGAGGCTCCTGAGATAATACTCGAATCATTAGATTAACATTAACCGGTTTCCTAAACATCGGATTACCATAAAAGGGCTGAACGCAATCAAAAACTTATGTGACAATCGTTCGAAGCTTTTTGTTTTGTATGAGATAAAACAAAGCATGTCATTGTGGAATTGAATGCATTTGCTGATGGATGTTAAATATTTTTCCAAATATTATGTTTAATTATTAAATTAAGTACATAAACGATAGAGACAGTTATGGTTTCATCTCCTCTTATGGAATCAACTTTAAAAATTTAAAGGAGGAATGAAATGTCATTATTGATCCGAAACTTAAAATGTAAATAAGTGAAAGAAATCCATCAGGACATCCAGGAATCCCACCAAAAGATATTTACCGTTGAGTCAATAGAACAATAGAACTGTGCACTTTTTAAAAGCAATAAAAACGACCATACATCAAATCGTAACACTAATGAAATTTCATGTCTTTCGGTATCAACATTGTGTGGTTCCTATGACTTTTCTAATGTAATATCTCAGTTGAAATAGTACTGTGCCATCGATAAACGCCAAGGGTGTGTTTTCTTTATCAAGTAGGATTATTCACTGGGTACGATCGGGGTAACATGAAGGTAAATAAAATGTAAACTTCTATCTGCACAAGGAGTACATTTTTAGACATCTAAATCAGGGCATTCGTGCAGATCTTGGTCTTGGAATAAAAGCGATCCTGCACTCATTCTCGCACATCCTGCTTATTCATATTTATCATGCATTTATTTGTGTCCACTCACTGGAGACCTGAGCATTGCATTGACGTCGATATTCATAATATCCAAATAATTAATTTAAACAAAAGCATTGTATTGATACGGCGACATAATTCAAATTATGATTTTTGAAATTGTTCATTATGTAATCAGAAATCATTTAAAATTTAATGAAATAAGTTTTTATTTTGACCGATAGGTACTGCTAGAGTCAAAGTCGGGCGGAAATCTATTTTCATAGTTTTATATTCAAGTGTTACATTCGATATTGTTACGCTAGAAAATCTAGTTACATTAAAATAACATCACTAAAATAGTCCATCGGCCGCTCCGAATTAATATTAAATATAACAAGTATTTAATTGACTTCCGGTCCGGACCGAGCCAAGTATCTTCGGAAAGCTAATCAGAATCCTTCAGATATAAAAGATATAATGGGAACCTATGTATTCGTTAAGATGCTGCTTAAGAATAAAAAAATTGAGAAATAGATTTTAATTCGGTAGTATATGGCAGCAGGCTGAAATGCCAATCGATACTCTATGGGGAATTAATTTTCGAATGGTCTATTCTACGCGTCGTGAAGATTCTAATTCTTACTTATGTCCTTCAATAGATCCTAGGAATGCAGTTGGAAACTGAAACGCTCTCTAAATAATATTTTATCAATTATATAATTGAAGCATACCGTTATGATAAGAATTTTTAAGCATCCTCAAGTAAATCCTGCCGATAACCGACCGAACTTTATTTGCAACATGTAAAACATATTACTTATGCTTAGAAAGAATTAGCTAAGGTTGTGAACACATTTTATGTTACTATATGTACATTTAATTTGCCATTCAAATGGACTCCGAACTTAAGAGGTTAAACATGACAATGCGAAGTGCCCCTTACGTCTTACAACAGTTTTCCGCCAATGCTAAGATTAAAATACTAGGCTTGATTGAATGATCAAGTCGAATTTTCGTACGAGGCATCGATTAAATCAAAATCTGCCGTGCGAATGAAGCTTCGAGGCTATAAGAAAGAGATCTAACTGCGTTTAGAATGGTTCGTTACGGCCTGAGTCGCCACGAATCGATCCGAGGACTCTTTTCAAACGAAACGCTTATATTCTTTGAAATTGGGTTAATTTCTATGATGTTAACATTTGATGATTGTATCACGTGTTCTTCGATCTTTATGAGAAAATTACACAAAACTCTTTTCCGGTATAGAATTCTTGAACTGCCCGTTCATCATGATTGTTAATAAATCATTGATGCTTATATTCCAGTTTCGAAATAGTCTTCCCCTTACGAAAACACCAAATAGCTGATGCAACTAAAAAATAAAAGTGTAATTGATTACCTATTTAATCAAGATGTGGAATTCACCGAATGCCACTACCTTTGAAGCGACTCTCATACTATTAAGTTATAGATTTACCAAACGTAAAGTGCACTTTGGATTTGCACTTCATTAAATCAGCGTTGGAAATGTCGAAGTGATTATGAGCTTAAGTGTCCTAACCTACGATTTGACGAAGAATTTATTTCCTAACTGCCAGAGTTCCGAACATTGAATTCTCTCATTTTTACCCTCGAATGATTCTAAGGATTCAGCTGAATTTCTTGCATATTCTTATGTAACAGAGACTTCGACTATCGCAACGTTCGTCAAGGGGACTGGTTGTTCATAGCCTCAGAAAATAATCCTATATCTCGATGGAATTTCCCAATCATTTCGAATTATTTTGCAGAACAAAGATAACATCGATACATGAGAAGGACGCGTACATTACTTATGAGAACGGTCAATTTTATCAATGATCGAACTGGGGACATTGCGGTAGCTGAAAAGATCATTGGTCCAGGAAGAAGATTCAAAAGTCATGAATGTTAGAAGTCGTGCAATTAATGTATTCTTGGTGGTAATCTACAACCACCATACTTTGGGAAATTAGAGTAGTTCATCCACAAGCATATTACGAACAGAGGAAATGAACAAAAGGTTATTATAGCTGTCCTTTTGGTCCAGAAATGGATCTAGCTTCTCATACCTTAACATAGTTCAAAGAGGGACATTTTTACAAGAAGAAATATCCAGCAGAAACCACACTGCCGGTCGAAGTAATACTAATTTCAAGGCTATCAACCTCAAAGATATCAATCTAAAACACTTTCTTTCACATGGATTTTTGCTCTGAAATGCGCACGATGATTTCTAATGTTATTTGGCTTATGCCAATGGAGTTCTAAGGCGATCAAAATGAACATTAATCCTCTGAGCATGCGTGAAAATCGTTTTCTTTCTGGAATCTTTCTGAGGAGAATTTTGCCTCAAATCGAATACTTTAAATGCATGTATGTACATTTTCGTATCAACTTTGCGGCTGAATATTTTCTACTTATAGTCAATCGATCGTTAAAGACACATTCTGTTCATGGTTCTTTGTTGGAATGGACGAAAGTACCCTCACATTCTCTGCGAAAAAGAGGTAGGAGTATCATAATGCAATAATGGGAAAATTTGAATCTTTTGAAGGACTACTTTTTGTGGAAACGCATTCCAAGACCGAAGATGATAAAATGAAAACTTGCAAGCATAGCTCACTTTTACGGTCTTCACTACAGCTCGAGCGAAGATTTATTCTAACTTTAGCTTTCTGTAGATATAGAATTCGAAATCGATTAGAATGAAATTCGAAAGTTCGTGCTATAAGTCGTAGTATTATGACGTTTAGGATCAACAGCAGTTTTGCTATTCCATAATGTGAATCGAGTGTGGTCTTAAATACACGGAAAAAAATCCGAACATTCAATACATAACATTCACGCAAATTGTGAAAGGTCGTCTCCCACGAAAGAAAGGAATTTCTTTTATTGTGATAATGGGCCTCGATCGATCCGACTAGTCATAGCGTAACACAACGTGTTATAGAAGTATAGATAATTTTATTCGCTTTCAGCTTTTTTACAGAGAAAATTGAATGTAAGTTAATCTTCGGTGGAATTTAAGATAAGTTTCATCTTGATGATATTAAATTATGATTCTTATGCAACCCGTGGGCTTTATTCTTTAGTCAGTTGTGAAGTGAGAGGCTCCTGAGATAATACTCGAATCATTAGATTAACATTAACCGGTTTCCTAAACATCGGATTACCATAAAAGGGCTGAACGCAATCAAAAACTTATGTGACAATCGTTCGAAGCTTTTTGTTTTGTATGAGATAAAACAAAGCATGTCATTGTGGAATTGAATGCATTTGCTGATGGATGTTAAATATTTTTCCAAATATTATGTTTAATTAATAAATAAAGTACATCAACGATAGAGACAGTTATGGTTTCATCTCCTCTTATAGAATCAACTTTAAAAATTTAAAGGAGGAATGAAATGTCATTATTGATCCGAAACTTAAAATGTAAATAAGTGAAAGAAATCCATCAGGACATTCAGGAATCCCACCAAGAGATTTTTACCGTTGAGTCAATAGAACAATAGAACTGTGCACTTTTTAAAAGCAATAAAAACGACCATACATCAAATCGTAACACTAATGAAATTTCATGTCTTTCGGTATCAACATTGTGTGGTTCCTATGACTTTTCTAATGTAATATCTCAGTTGAAATAGTACTGTGCCATCGATAAACGCCAAGGGTGTGTTTTCTTTATCAAGTAGGATTATTCACTGGGTACGATCGGGGTAACATGAAGGTAAATAAAATGTAAACTTCTATCTGCACAAGGAGTACATTTTTAGACATCTAAATCAGGGCATTCGTGCAGATCTTGGTCTTGGAATAAAAGCGATCCTGCACTCATTCTCGCACATCCTGCTTATTCATATTTATCATGCATTTATTTGTGTCCACTCACTGGAGACCTGAGCATTGCATTGACGTCGATATTCATAATATCCAAATAATTAATTTAAACAAAAGCATTGTATTGATACGGCGACAAAATTCAAATTATGATTTTTGAAATTGTTCATTATGTAATCAGAAATCATTTAAAATTTAATGAAATAAGTTTTTATTTTGACCGATAGGTACTGCTAGAGTCAAACTCGGGCGGAAATCTATTTTCATAGTTTTATATTCAAGTGTTACATTCGATATTATTACGCTAGAAAATCTAGTTACATTAAAATAACATCACTAAATTAGTCCATCGGCCGCTCCGAATTAATATTAAATATAACAAGTATTTAATTGACTTCCGGTCAGGACCGAGCCAAGTATCTTCGGAAAGCTAATCAGAATCCTTCAGATATAAAAGATATAATGGGAACCTATGTATTCGTTAAGATGCTGCTTAAGAATAAAAAAATTGAGAAATAGATTTTATTTCGGTAGTATATGGCAGCAGGCTGAAATGCCAATCGATACTCTATGGGGAATTAATTTTCGAATGGTCTATTCTACGCGTCGTGAAGATTCTAATTCTTACTTATGTCCTTCAATAGATCCTAGGAATGCAGTTGGAAACTGAAACGCTCTCTAAATAATATTTCATCAATTATATAATTGAAGCATACCGTTACGATAAGAATTTTTAAGCATCCTCAAGTAAATCCTGCCGATAACCGACCGAACTTTATTTGCAACATGTAAAACATATTACTTATGCTTAGAAAGAATTAGCTAAGGTTGTGAACACATTTTATGTTACTATATGTACATTTAATTTGCCATTCAAATGGACTCCGAACTTAAGAGGTTAAACATGACAATGCGAAGTGCCCCTTACGTCTTACAACAGTTTTCCGCCAATGCTAAGATTAAAATACTAGGCTTGATTGAATGATCAAGTCGAATTTTCATACGAGGCATCGATTAAATCAAAATCTGCCGTGCGAATGAAGCTTCGAGGCTATAAGAAAGAGATCTAACTGCGTTTAGAATGGTTCGTTACGGCCTGAGTCGCCACGAATCGATCCGAGGACACTTTTCAAACGAAACGCTTATATTCTTTGAAATTGGGTTAATTTCTATAATGTTAACATTTGATGATTGTATCACGTGTTCTTCGATCTTTATGAGAAAATTACACAAAACTCTTTTCCGGTATAGAATTCTTGAACTGCCCGTTCATCATGATTGTTAATAAATCATTGATGCTTATATTCCAGTTTCGAAATAGTCTTCCCCTTACGAAAACACCAAATAGCTGATGCAACTAAAAAATAAAAGTGTAATTGATTACCTATTTAATCAAGATGTGGAATTCACCGAATGCCACTACCTTTGAAGCGACTCTCATACTATTAAGTTATAGATTTACCAAACGTAAAGTGCACTTTGGATTTGCACTTCATTAAATCAGCGTTGGAAAAGTCGAAGTGATTATGAGCTTAAGTGTCCTAACCTACGATTTGTCGAAGAATTTATTTCCTAACTGCCAGAGTTCCGAACATTGAATTCTCTCATTTTTACCCTCGAATGATTCTAAGGATTCAGCTGAATTTCTTGCATATTCTTATGTAACAGAGACTTCGACTATCGCAACGTTCGTCAAGGGGACTTGTTGTTCATAGCCTCAGAAAATAATCCTATATCTCGATGGAATTTCCCAATCATTTCGAATTATTTTGCAGAACAAAGATAACATCGATACATGAGAAGTACGCGTACATTACTTATGAGAACGGTCAATTTTATCAATGTTAGAAGTCGTGCAATTAATGTATTCTTGGTGGTAATCTACAAGCACCATACTTTGGGAAATTAGAGTAGTTCATCCACAAGCATATTACGAATAGAGGAAATGAACAAAAGGTTATTATAGCTGTCCGTTTGATCCAGAAATGCTTTTGATTCAGAAATGCTAGCTTCTCCTACCTTAACATAGTTCAAAGAGGGACATTTTTACAAGAAGAAATATCCAGCAGAAACCACACTGCCGGTCGATTTAGTACTTATTTCAAGGCTATCAACCTCAAAGATATCAATCTAAAACACTTTCTTTCACATGGATTTTTGCTCTGAAATGCGCACGATGATTTCTAATGTTATTTGGCTATGCCAATGGTGTTCAAAGGCGATCAAAATGAACATTTAATCATAAATAAATAAATTTAATGAATTTAATGAACAATGAAAAATTAATCTCAGCGGAACGCAACGTGTGAAAGAAGTAAAGATAATTTATTACAATAATCTTCAAGGTTTTTATCATAGGATAGAACTTCAATTTGGGTAATGTAATATTTTTGTATCACTTTCCGCACACTGTCTTTTCAAAGTTTTTCGGATAGCAAACTTCACCTAATGAATTAATTAAAAAGTCTGATGGTTGCCATGAGCATGGAAAATTTGATGAATGACATACTTATCATGCCTTACTCGACTATAATTACACCAAAGTATAACAAATGTAAACTTCTATACTTAGATTTATGATGCTAGTCACTGAAAACACCTCTATGATAGTGCGGCCCTATGAAATTAAAATGTAGCAGGAGCATAGTTCATGCATGATTCATATATAAGGCATTCATTATGACGAAAAGTTTTTTAAAAGATTCCAAATTGTTTTAATCTATGATCTAACATCTCTCACGGATGTGTTAAGAGTAGGACATGTAAATTATGTGAATCCTCCGTGCCTTTTAATCGGTAAAGCAAATCTAGTTTCAGTAAGGTAATCGGAAATAATCTTCAGCTAAAAGCAATGCCTTAGGGTTTCTAAGGGTGATCCTACAAACACTATTATCTCTAATCGCGTTGTTTCACAGGAAAAATGTAGCATGATGAGAAATAGCCTCTACTCCCTTTGAAATTTTTCAATCCAACCCCTTCACCAGGTGGTAAATAGAGAAAAGAAAAATGAGAGGAGCTCACGATCTCGGGGCAAGTATTTGAGTATTTCTAACGGTTGGTGCACAAAGAGGTATATTGGATACAATACTCTAACATTGTAGAGACGTCTTAGAAACTACCACTGCTTCTAGAAAGACCTATGATGCCTATCACTTTATAATATGAGGATGTAAAGAAAGAATATTAACTCACCTTCAAATGAGTATTCCATGATGAGCAGTGTTCACGTATAACACCGAATACTACACACACTAAACACTGAAAACTGCACACGTTTCAAATCACACTCACTCACTTTTCCACTCACATTCACATAGCACTCACTACACACAAATATCACTCCCTTATTCTGGCTCTTCACGGTCACCTGAAGGGAAGGAGGCCGAATTGTGCCGGGTCGTTCTTCACAAGCACCTTCTCGCCCTGGAGAGGAACTCCCTGCTGTCCGACCTCTGGTCAAATTGTAACGACGAATCCAAAGGTCAACTCCTGAAATCCTTCCTCCAGCTGTGGAATCCCATCCCAGCGGTCGAAGACGCCCTTCAGCCAAGGTTGATGTCTTTGTGAAACTCATAGGCCTCTGAGATAAATTGAGAAAGGAATGCATTGAAATCTTGCTACGTAAGATCTTATGAAAAGAGCTCAAAACAACGTAACTTCCCTGAATTTATATTTTTGAAGCCACACTTAACACTTCAAATTGCTCTATGGCTCTCGATTAAAATTTACATAGCCATCAAACATTGTCAAATGTTGTAACAAAAAGAAATGAATTTGGTGAGAAAGGCTTTATATTCTGTGGTTATACACATTTTGTACTCTGCTTATAGAAAATTAAAATGAAACTATATTCAGTAATAACGAGAGGAGGTTTTTATGTAATGAAAATGTATTACGAGATATGCACTAGCATAATCATTTCTCTTTTCTAAGTTAATCAATAGCCTCTCATGAAGCTTCTAAAAGGCGTCATTCTATCATTTTACTACTTTTGTGGAACGACATGCTAATTTGAAAGAAAAAGAAATTTGTATATTTCAACGTTAATGGATTTTATCAATTATTCATTAATCTAAAGCAGCTTTAAGTGTTGGGTAAGAAGAGGGTAAGGGTTTAGAAAGGTGCACTCATTGGTAAGATTTTCGCCAGAAGAAATCTCTATCATTTCTAAGACGTCGAGCTTCCTCCCTTTCGATTCCCGGAGGAGAAGTTTCGCCAATAAGGAACTCTGCTTTCCGCTGTCCAGTAGGTGGGCGCCACAGCCATGTTTTATGAACCTGTTTTTGGATGAAGATTGTCTATGTTTTTGAATCATATTTATTATTTCTCTCAATCAATACAGTACCTAAATTATAGACGCAATAACATAGGTCTCATACTTCTTAATTCTACATTACGAAGAAGGACGGCTAAGAGTTTGTGGAAAAAATCCTCGAAGCTGAAGGCTTTTGAAGGAAAAACCCACGTTGCGGGAAAATTCTAAAACTACCTAAGCCTAATGTAAAGAATTCAACGTTAACACAGATCAAAAATTAAATATCTAGCTCTAAGAATACAACAACAATCAGGCAAAATAGTTAATATTTGTTTCTATGTGGCTGGTTTCTTGGGCCCCGCTATTCTCCTCTGAAAGCCACCTTAAAGTATAATTCTTTCAAATCTAAGGATAAGTTACAGATAATAGTAAAATTAACAAAGAACGTATTTCAGAAGTGAATTTAAAGTATGAGTATGTTTGACATGATTGTCAAAATCAACCTCGAATTAGTGATGAGTGTTTGCCGTCGTTCACTCAGTGTCACAGGGATTAATGATATGTAAGGAAATAAATAAAAGTAATGTAAAATTATAATATGCTATAATGTCTTGATAATGTATTTCATAATACATTAAGCTATATATGAGCTATATTCATACTTAAAATCCTGGTAAATACAACGAATACCTCAGTAACCGATCCATCTTCCATAGTTCCTAATTACCATGCCAAGAGGCTCTGGCATTGATTGCAGCACGCGAAGACACACTGATGTCCCTATGTTCTCCCACGCGTCCTCAATAGTTTCCAGTAATTTTCTCCTGTCTTGAGGGCGGTCTTGCTTTTGAAGATTTTTTGCTATAATACCCCATATATTTTCAATGTGATTAAGGTCCGGCCTCCTTGCTGGCCAGCTTAATTTCTTACGTTGTTTCCTCTGGTAAACAAAAATTGTTATTGCCAAGTTTGTGTTCTTTCTCCGCAAGCATTACCCTTCCTCTGCGAGTTCTCTTTCGGAAGTACTTCAATCCAAGATAAGTCATACAGCAAATTCCTCTCCTTTCTCAGCAGTTAACACGGGAATATCCGAATTGAGAAACAAAACATAGGGATGTATTAGATTATGTCACCTCTGTATGATAGAACTAAGTATCGTCATAAAATAGAAAACACACAAATGAAATATACGAGGAAAATTGGAAGAAAAACAATAATCGGACGACCTTGAGCTAAGTTCGAAGCGGAGAGAAATTCCACACAGTCTGATAATTTCTCTCATAGAATTAAGAGAGAGATGCTTGATGTACTTCTTTAAATTATTTTTAAAATTTACTACCTACATCTCTTACCCCCGTGAGAATCAACTCGTCTGGCCTATGAACTTCAGCTTCTCTTATACATATCTAAACGGCAGTCGCTTCAACGAGAGTTCAATCCCATGATTATATCGAGAAGATATCAGCCATGGATACCCAAATGAAACACGGAACTTAGAGAACTATTCAATTATTGAGTTATGTTTAACGTTTAGGATATTCTTACACTACAAGTGGCAAACTGTAAAGTACGTACCCATCTTCCGAGAAAAAGAGCGCTGATAGCCTTCTGAAACTTCAACGTCCGTCGACATTGCCTTGCAACAGAGTGGAAAATTATCCTGTATCGCGGGCGAATAGCACAGTGCAAACTGCCACACACGTTTCCTACCGCTCAGAGACGAAGTTATCAGGACACTAGAAGGAAATAAGGCATTGTAAAACCTAAGAGTAACATAAAATCATCGAATCGGAAGATCGTTGCAATCCCGAAGAGTCATCCGTAATATATAAAACCGATAAATATTGAAAAACTAGATGTATAGACTTCTCAAAAGTTCTTACATTGCTAAGGAGTCCAACGTTGAGAGACTCCAGAAGAGATAGGTCCACTCCGTTCAAATGCTACGACTGTTATGAGTCAACTGCAGAAAAGCGACCGCACCTAAATTCCGCCAAAATTGGCTTCCTTAACACTCATACCATCGCAACGAATTCAAGAGAAGTGCGGTATATGATTTCTCTTGTTCTATCATAGCGAAGCGTGGATAAATATGTCTGGGAGTGTAGGGATACGGTTTCGTATCATTCGAATGCATATTGTATTGTCATAAAAGAGTTTTTTATGCGATATATCAGTAATATTCATTATCTAAACTTCTCCAATTCTTTAATCAATAAATTTACAGAGCGTTTGTGGGGCTCCCGGATAGGCGTGTGGGCAGCGAGTTCGACTTCAATAAATGCGGTCCCGGGTTCAATTCCCGGTGGGATCTCACGTGGGAAATTACCTGTCGAAGTATTTTCTACAATACTACTACAGAGTGTTTGAGGAGGCTGCTAATGAATAGTCAAAGATAAAGAAGGTGTTGTTTTATGCTGATAATCAGTTACAGCTTTTTAGGAGGCCATAAAAATTCTCTTGTCATGGGAATCTTCTCAAATCTTGACTATAAAGTTTTAAAAATGTATGCCATACATTATTTTTAAGAGAAATGGGAAGATCTGCCATAACATTTTCTTCCATATTTGGGGATAAATAAAAGTCAAGAAAAGGATTTAGGAATTTAATACATGTTCAGTAAAGCATAAGTACACAGAGAGGGATATTTTAGAATATTTTCATGATTACAAAGTCTGATAATATTTTAATTTATTTCAGATACCTTGGATAAGCTACACTATTATATCAGTAAAGCTCTTTCTCTGCTCAAGGTGCATAAAATCCAAAACTCCAGTTTTAATGATCTTGATAACTTTACAGACTGACATCATCATCTATTGTCTATATTCAGTAAAAAACAACAGCTTAAATACATTGAAATATGTAACATTTCTAAGGAATGATCACAATTCTTGTATATACACTTGGGATCAATAACTAATACAAGAAATATCAAGACTTCAATTTATAAATGTTTAAGGACCTGCTCATGAAATGAGAAACATCTAATTAAAGATATATGTAAAAATTGTGGACATTCCAAGGAGTATTAAGAAAATTTCATTCAAGAAAACTAAAGGTAAATATTTCTCTATAGTAAATATAATTGAGGATAGTCAAATTCTTCATCATTCATTGAATATGCAAAATATGGAAGATAATTTACAACACTCTTTGACTGCTATCTGAAGAATAGCAGAGAGAGTGTTTCTGAGTCTCCACGGATCGGCGGCAATAGATTCAATCTGAGTTAATTGTAAAGTAATCCATCTACCAACTTCTGTGCATTTCACACTTCCAAGCAGAAAGAAATCCATCTTGGGTATGATGTCACTCCTTATCCCAGTTGAGGAACGAATGAAACATCATAAGAAATCACACATTCCTAAGAGACAAGTGAGCAGAGAAAAAAAGATTTCCAGTAAACAGTAATTTTTGTAAAGTAATCTCCTGCATTTGAAACGGATGTGTGGTAATATTTTACACAATTTTGTTTGTTTATACTTTGAATAATCCCAACCTATGTACCCATTTTAAATCATATTGTATAATTGAAAATTATCACTAAATTTGCTGAGGTATTTATCAATGCCTTGATCAAAACATTCTAAGTACATTTACATTGCTGCTGGACATTATCAATAATTTTTAATATTGCATTTAAAAGCTCTTAGCATGACGGTAACTAGCCAGCAGAGGGAAGTGATTTCTTACACATCTCATGATGTGTCTAGTTCCAGTGAGAGTGCACCTCATTGTGAGGTGCGGGCAACATCTTCCTCTACTCCGCCACCTCGTGAAAGGTTTACATAAAAAGGTTAATTGCTCACTGAAGTGGAATTGCATTCTATGCATTATTACTACAGATGACTTGATAACAGCAATTCTTTTTAAAATGAGTTTTGACAAGGTTTTATAAATTTGTCTATGTGAAGATTGGAGATGAACCCTACACCTTCATGTTAACTTAAGTATCGGGGAAAATAAATTGCAAGTGAACTTTGTTTGGAATGATATGATAATATATAAGGATAGTAGAACATTATCTAAGGCTTAGAAGGTAAGGAAAAAATATCATTGTTCAATTCAATTCTGTTCTCATTTACCATTATAGCCATTTCTACATGTACTGGGACACTCAGATATACTCAGGAAGTTCATTTCTTAAGTTTTACATTTTAATTTTGATGCAGTCTCTTTTTTGTCATTAAGTTGAAATATTTTTTATCATTATTATACAGGGCTCATTTCCATTTTGTTCATTACTTTTATCTATTTCATTTATCACTTTATATTACAGGTTATTTATTTTTATTTTATAGCAGATGCTATTTCATTTTAATTCAGATTAGTGTTTTCTATTTTCATGTGATACACTTTCTTTATTTTAATGCAGAGGACTGTACTGTATGTGATAATTATTTAATTTCCTTTGAATAAATTTGTTATCTAAAGGGTATGAATATGTATATTGCAATGTACCTAAAAAGGGGATGAAAATAAATTAATTACCTATAGCATGCAAAAGACATACTTTTCAATGTAATGTCTCCTTTCTAAGGGACTGTTAGGGATTACAATCTACCTTGTTATTACAGCCAGTATGTTCAGGGTATTCATTACCTCCTCTACAGGGTCTGACACTGGCATGCCTGAGGCTGACAATAGCACTGCTTCCCAATGACTTTTGGTATCAGCCTTCCACTTAAAAATGCAATGCACAGAGGACCTAGATGCCGAATGAAATTCTTCCAGTTATTAATACCATATAGATTAGGTGATATCTATGTGCTACAATAATTATTTCATTCATTATTCAGTATTAATTATTTTACTACTAACACAGAAATGATTTATCTTCCATCATAATTGAATTATATCACAATTTCCTTAAGATATGGCAATTTTAGAATGTGCTCTCCACAAGTTGATGAGCTATAAAGCACAAAATGGTAGCATCACCTACATTGATATAAATTACATACATCTCCAACATTTGAGTTGAGATTTACTAAAATCAAGAGAAGCAGAAGTAGACGTTTTGATTTTGCACAAAATTATTAGCAATGGAATTTTGAAATAACAAGGCTATGTATTCTTGGATGTGGGTTATACATTCTATCATTCATATTTTAAATTAGGAAAGTTCCTGTATCAGATGTTGCCTAAAAATATGCTATTATTATTGAAGAGTTTTCTACTTTTGTAAATAGGACATTTCTCTTGCCTAAATTTAATACAATACCACATACCTTTATTTCAATAACTAATGCTGCGTTATACTGCCCAGTGTTTAGGAATGGTCAGTCTTTCACTATTAAAGCCCTTGCCATGCATTTATTATGATGATAATAGCCCTGGAAAACTTCATCTGTGACAATGAAGGGGTTTGAGTTATCTATAAGTGCCTCAGACCTTGTCTTCTTAAAACTTGCAGCCTTCTCTCTCCTCTGAAAAAACATCAGGTTCCTTAATGATCTCCATTGTGTAGGTTATTAACAATGAACATAATTATAGTAGCCAAATTCAGCATCTTTTTGGATTAATCAGGAATTAAAGTGAAACAAACTCAATACAATTGACATCCATTATCTTCTACAATTACTGACATCTATATTATTCCTAGGTTCTATCATTTTGCCAAAAAAGGCCTGAATCCTGGGTCATCGTTCTTTGGAGGAAATACATTCAATTGATGGACCAAGCCCATTTCTTGAAAACTAGGAAAATTTTGAAAGACACATAGCCACAAATTACTATGTAATTGGTTGAAATAAACTCAAGAAGAATATCATTCCAGAAATTCCTCACCAGGTAAGCCTCAGTTACATGTGAAATAAATTTCAGAATAAGAAGAGCTCCTAAGAGAATGTATTAATTACCTGTTAAAATAAGGTCCATTAACAATTACGACATCAAAATATGGTAATTTCAGGAAAATTTATTGCTTTTACATCTTTTATCTCATGAAACCTTCACTAAAAGATATTAAAAATATATTTTCAGTTTAGAACAAATGCATTCAACGGAGCTTATGTTGGATCTATATACTTAAAGCAGCATTGGGGAGTGAATCTTATATTTCTTCTTGACCCAAACATCTAATATTATATAAATTTATGAATCAGTTTTTTTATAATTTAACCAGATGTCAGCAAATCCTAACCATCATAAATACATTCTGCTAGAAAATACCTCAACAAAATGATTGCTACAGCTAAAAGATATTAAAGTGAAGATTCTCTCACCCCATAGTCAGTTGTAGTAACTTATGCAACGATATTTAGCATATTAAGATAATTAGGGTCACGATGTACACAATATTTCATATGCAGACATACAACAACAGCTTAAACTTTTTTCCCATTATAATCATAATTTATTTACTGCTTTAATATATTTGATAAAATACTTAACAATAAAATAGATTGTCCATTTAGAACATAGGGAACTTCATGTAGTATCTCATATCACTAGAAACTGACTTATTTGCAATAGAAAAGGATGAGAATTGAATACATTATACACATCAGAAAATTATATATTTATCACCAGAGAGATACGCTTTGCACTCTAATTCATTATAACGATGAAGGAATGAAGATGATCAGTAATGCTCAACTCTGAACTATTTACTTGTATTTACTTTTTCCATTTTCTTTTTAAGTGGTTATACTATGCAATAAACATGCCATATGAATGAAAGAAAATTCCCCCATGTAAGGCTTTAAGGTGCAAAGTTAATCCTTTGAATGAAGTGAAAATTAGGAGTGTTATTAGGTTATATTATTATTTCTGAAAAGTCATGTGATGCAGAATATCATTTTTAAAATTAAAATTCATCATTTGATGTTGCGTAATTCATTGTCATTCACTGTTCTTCTCTCATCCTTCCCCTTAGTTTCTTCATTACCTGTATGTGCTGCAGTATCAAAGGTAATATTGCTATCCTTTGGATTGGGCAACCTCCATATGCATGAAAGCTATGCTAGCTTGCAAGTGATGAAGGGGTAATCAGCTGATGCATGTCAATGACCTTTTTTAAGTAGGTCAGGCACATACTTATGGATCTAGCAAATATTTTTGTGTTAAAAAAGGTGTTTAACTATCAAATTTGTTTATCATGATGTAAATAATAAAGATTGTAGTTTTCACTTCTTTTTATCTTAAAAATATTCAACCAAGAGTTGGCTCATTGCAGTAGGTCTCAGCACTCCACTTCTCTATGTATTTATTAGTTTTACTAAATCTTTGGTACAAACTTCCCAATGTTCTTAGTTCAATATTTTTCAGATGGGGCCAGTACTTAGGGCCTCTTCTACCCTAACTCCACTCCTCTTCTCTTATATACTGAAATATTTTCTGCTACATGTCCTGTAATGAATCAAAAACCCTGCATGGAGGATTTAGAAATATACCAAAGAGGAATGGATTAATACATTATTAAAATGCCCTAAACAATATTTGGACCTAAAATTTCCTCGCTGGATATGACTTGAGTAGTTAATTCAGAGATTCATATAAAGTTTTAAAAAATTCAGTCATGAATATCCATAATTCCTTCATTATTACATCATGATATTGGATGAGGTGATGGTAAACCATTTAAATGCAAATTAAGTTAAATATTATCCCTGCATTCATTACCTGAGTAGCAGTAAATCTGTTATTATCAAGGTTATCTCAGGGTTGAGAGCAAAAAGGATTAGGTTACTAATAGGTGAGGGGAACCCTGAGTATGTTGTCTTTCACTGCTGAAACATGAAGATGATGGCACCTGAATAGCAAACTCTTTCTCTTAACATTAAACAAATGATGAAAGAGAGAAACTTAGAGAAAGGATTTTAATGTACCAGTAAACACAAAAGATGACCAAATATTACCTCAAGTACTAAATTTTCAATATTTCAAAGGAAATTTTCTATGCACAATGGAAATTAAGTGAATATATTCTAAGGAAGAAAAGAAGTAAAATTATTTTACTAGAACATACTGTAGGAAGGAACATATATGGTGCAGTATTTTTACCATAGCTAAAAATTTTTAGCAATTTTCGCTGAACTTTAGCCAGAAATTACACAGTGTTAAAATGGTTATTGATAATTACTAGATGGCATGAAAGCAGTCTCCATTTTTGGATAAAAATATATTTGTGATGTTTTTGCATCAAGCTCTTTCAGTAATGAAGAAAAATGAGACTAGAAATTATTTGATATAGATTTTCGACAATATCTGAACAAGATAAAAAATTACACTTGTAAGTTTTCTCCATTGGAATGAAGACAAAATATTGCTACTAGGTATTTTCATTATAAAAAAGAAAATTTCAAGTTTCTTACACATTTAAGAAGTTACCTGCCAAATTTTCTAGATGCACACATTTTAAGAATGAGATATAGGATGGAAAAATTGTCTCTGATAAAGAGACTTTTTACAGTGCAAATCTTAGTTGTCTTGAAAGAAGCATCAATTAATACAGGTAATAAAAGCAATTTAATGCTTTGGTGAGTAGTAAGCAGTAACTAACAGAAACTTCTCTGTGTTTATCTTTTTAAGTGCAAATGCAATCTATAATTTTATATTAAGGTAGGAAAGATTTAGTCAGAACAAAAAGAAAGGATCACAGTTTAAATATTTTTAAGCATACTCTAACAGTAGATACTGAGATAATTTGTAAACTGAAGTTGATACATGCAACCAGAAAAGGTTGATCTTGTTGAGTTTATTTATTCTTCACTAAGAACCAAATTGGTCTTACATGTAAAAAATGCCAGGTTAATTTTTATTCCAGTTTTTATATCTATTGGCCAATAGGTTTTTCTTTTTAAGATGAAAGAGGCATAGCCTACAAAGAGATTTTTTTATGTTCTTCAGGAATATATTAAACAAGGCAAATTTAGAAGTCAGGCATCCCTTTCCTCTAATAACATCTTTTTGATTGATTTGACACACTACTGATAAGCTTTGGTTAGCATTACTTTCTAAGAGAGTGAAGGAACAAGCAGTTTGCAATTAAATAGATCTATTCCACTCACACTACAGTGTTTCTTTCCTTCTTTACAACTGTCCACATATCCATGCTCCACAGTAGTTTCACAATTTGCTGACACTGATGAAAAACACAAGTTGATTGCCTACTGCCACCTGTATATATAAGCCATACAAATGCTATATAGAAATTAAGGCTGAACTACTATACTAAATAGAAATTAAATGTTGAAAAATTACTTAAGATAGATCATTTCAATAAATAAAGAATGTGAGAATGGATTTTGATATCCACTGTAACAAGGCTATGCTGTTACATGGACATGTATGGCAGTATTTTGTAATTAATAATCTGTGGCTCAGCTAACAGATTATTACAATATACAATAAAATCTGGCTAAGACAATTTATAAGGGAAAAGTGAAACCCATGCTCTATGGCAGATATTACAAATTTTTATTTCTTTTATATAAGAATACAAAAGAGATGAATTTTTGTCTCTTTACTTAAAGAAATGATTTACAACTAAAAAAGAAAAGGAATCTTACATATCTTGCCCCTCTTACCACAGCTGTAGATACAGACTATGGACAGCTGTTGTGTGATACTGGTCAACTTCTTGCCATATTTTCTAAGAATGGTCTGCTTCTTGTGAAAGAGAAAATTTTTCTTGGTTACTTTATGTTCGTAATTCTTTCCTTTCCAATGAAGCAAATTTTACCAGTTGGGCAAACAGGGGATAATAATGTAAATAGTGAAATGTTTTGCGGGGTGCTGATTGTAGTCTTGTAGAGATTGTTATTCTTACTGTTCTTATTATTCCTATTGTCATTCCCTATAAAAATAAATGCAAAAAGTGACCAACATAAGTAACTAAGGGAAGCACTCAATAAATATTTTAAAAAATATGAGAAGAAGACATCCAGTGTAATGCAACAACAACAGTTTGTGAAGTCTTCAGTTATTCTGTCTGCAGCTGTGACAAATAAAGCAAACTAATAAGTATCCTTTTCATTTTATGGAGTAAAGCATTTATTTGAAAATTAAAGAGCCAAAATAACATGGTTTTTAAGTAAAAGAAATGATGAGATGCCATATCATGCATAGAACACTATCCCATTGATAAGGCATTTTTCACTCCTTAAAAGTGCCTTAAGTGAGTTCTACAGTAATTATTGAGAGAAAATTACAGCAATGGATAATTCTTAGGTTAGTTTCAAAGAGCCATGTCTATTGGTGCTTTTGAATGATGAAAAAACAGCGTTTACCTTAGAAACAGATCACCCAAATAAAGATTACGTAACAATAACTTCTAAATCAGCACCAAAACATTTGAGAAGTTACGAGTGATGAATTGGAATATCAATTGTTTCTCTGTAGTGCATGGTGTGTCATGATGCATTTACAAAGAAAATTCAATTCCATCAAAGAAAATGAATTATTTGAAATTATGTAAAACATGTCAATTATCATTTTAAAATAATCCTTTAGTCAGATATGTGCCTTATTTAATTCAATAAAAGACTGCCAATGCAGTACCATATCACACTAAGAGATGCAAGAACGTAGATCTTATCCATGTTCTTGAATGGTTGGTTGAAGATGTTGTTACTATCAAATAGTCATGGCTAATTGATGGAACTCAAAATTATGTAATTTGAAATTCAACTTTTTTAAGTGAAGAATATGTAATTCTGTCAGCACTACTTGATTACAGAATTTCATAACTATACTTAGCATATGTTTTTTATCTTCATAATTTTAGAAGAGGGTACACAGAATAATATTGGATGGCTACCTGAAGATCTCTCTTTAGATCATTGACAGGACAAATTTGTGTACAGTTACAGATTCATTTCATAACTAGCTCATGGGTAACTTTCATGGGACTCTTGTCACAGCTACAGGTATTTTGAGAATGGGAACTCTTTGGCTTGTGAAACAGTGGGAAAGTTGTGCTCAAGTCTCTGGTGATTACTTTTGAATAAGGTTTCAATTGTACCCACAGTTCATTTTGTACCTTTTCATTTGAACACTCTTCATAATTCAGTAAGGAAGACAATACTAAATTTCATTTTTACCTTGATATTTTTTTACCATTGGAGTTTTCCAGAAGAAGGATTGAGCTTTTAATTAGCCATTTGAGATCAAGAGAGGGAGAAGATCTATAGGTTCACATAAATCAGAGGAAAATTTTGAAACATGAAAAGAGAGAATTTCATTTATCTTTATTTTCATTCCGAAAGTGCCAACAAGTCAGTTTTATTTGTTTTGCAAACAGCTATTATTTATTATCAACATTGGAACGGGAAGATTTTATTAACATACAATAAACATCTGAGTTTGCTGATATGAGATCTTCAACTTAAATATTAAATTGAAGGAAAATTGAGAAATTAGTTAAGATTTTTGTAATATTTCACTTCATTGTTTGCTATTATCTACTATAATTTCACGTTGTTAGCAAATTAACAGATGAGAATCCATGACAAAAAGATTTTGTAATCTTAAAATCTCTTATCTTCTTACATTCTTCTTTGTGTACATGAGGTTGTACTTGGTAAATGGAGAATTGCTTTTAATCATTCATTGTATGCTATGGCTGTTTCCATTCTGCATTCTAGGTGACTCTCAAAGTAGCCTTTAGCATGCATACATGATACAAAACCTCTACTGTATTATATTATATTACTGAGAAATAACCCACTGACTTCTTGTTTAATCAACAGACATGATAAATCATAAAATGAGTAAATAAAGGAAAAATACCTGATAGTTTCATAATCTGCTTACAATGACCTGTAGTGTTGCTTACAAAGCAAGTGTAAGTTCCAAAATTGGTTATCTGAGTGCATGAAATGTACAGGATATGCCTTTTGATTGATTGATTGATTGCTTTCCCTTTTCTCCTTAATCCTGTCAGATGGCACAATATGCTTACTGCTGAACTTCTACCATACCTGGAGAATATGGAAAATACATTAAACATTTACAACATTTCAAATGACAACAATTTATGTTATCACAGATATTATAAAATAATTCAATGCAAAATTTAAAAAAAGTGAACTCCCTTGCCATAATTTACCCCAAGTTTGAGATATCTTGCAATGCCCTGACATTAAGAATACTGAGCAGTTTAATCCTAAATTATAAATACACAGGATCAATAAAATTATGCCAATAAAATGCTTTTATTCTTAAAAGACATACTACAGAAGAAAAGATATTTAAATTTTGGAAGAATTGGATGGATGAATCTGATTATAGATTTTTTTGTCGATATTGAACCATATACAGAAATTCTCTTTGAATCACATATTGATATACATCTATATCATGAAGATATAATTATCTCTCTTTAAAAAGGAAATGAAAATTTAAAGAAACACCAAAAATAAAATTTTTATTGATATCCTATATATTTATTCCAAAATATTTACGAATTTATTCTGACATGAATAATGCAAAACTGAACAGTTACATGCCTTGTAAACATGAGAAAATCATTTATAAAATGGACAATCACTTTATATACATATTTAAATTCTTCTAAGCATTCATCCTGTTTAGTTTTAGGATATATTATGTTTTCCTTTTCACAGTACTCTGTTATCAGCATGAAGGAATGATTATTATCCTTCAACACAAATCACAAAGGAAGTTTTAAAAATCTAAGGTCGAAAATAATTAATCGTATAAAACAGTAGTCAAAATTAAAAGTAATTTTAAATAAAGAAGTAGATTTGTTCAGAAGAATCAAAAAATGTATGTTTTTGATAGAGCTTTCCAAAATTTTTTCATTCATCAAAGAAATAATTATGCAACAAAAATTAATATTTCAAGATTGTAAGGCTGAATTAGGAAGAAAAAATCCTAAGGTAGAATCCTAATCCTAAAACATAAGAAACTGTCTAAATCTCTCCTACAGAATCCATCAGCAAACTTCATCAGACTTTCAGGAAAAAGAGAATCATAAGTGAAGAATTAAAAGTATTGGGTGAAAGTCAAAGATATACACTTAATGATCGATAAAGCTAATTTTTTCTATCAAGAATATTTTTCAGACTTCAAGTGATAAGAGCAGTTTTTACTATTAAGATGAGGAAGCAGAATATTATTACCTTGGCTTTGGGCTTAACATAAACAGTGCATGACTGATCTAATTCATATCCTTCTGCCGTAGTCACCATTTCTTTCTCAATGGCAATTTCAGGAGCATCTGATGAAGACAATAAATCAGACAATCTCAAAAGGCAATAGAACAATTAAAGAGCGCAAGAAAAGCTAACTTGCACTGGACAGTGATGTCAGCAGAAGCATGACCGGGCTTTCTAATTCTTAGTAGAGCATTCGTAAGTGGCGTTTTTGTCTTCTTGTCACCTAACCAAATGTTATGGATTTTCCGCTGGGAAGATGCTTTCCCTTGTAAAAAACCATTACAATATTAGAGTAATTGGAGCAATTCATAAATGGCAGAGGCTCACAACTACATATACTGAAATTTAAACAAAATTTAGAAAAACAATTTCATCAACCCAATGCACATTAGATCTAACAGCCATGATGACATGAACAGGACAATCGTCAATGGACATTCGGTCGATTGGAATGATTTCCTATCTTTTAAGTAATTTTCATGTGTTCGTATAAAAATCTATGTACAAGTAAATAAACCATTATGTTCCAAAAATTTTTAAAAAATGCAAAAAAGCCTATGAGACGCGCAAATACAACTGATGATGATTCTTGCTTCGACAAATGGCATATTTTTCGCATATTCGCAGTCGATTGCGGTCGAGAGAATTGTATCAAAATCGACCGCAGCAGACGATAAGTTAGCAAACTCTGGTATGTGATTTTTCACTGTTGTGAATGCATTGAGCATAATTAGTACTCCAACTACTGTCCGTACTCCCAAGATTAACACACACATGGTTGACTTTAAAATAGATTAAATGGAATACGGAATGCGAAAGAAATGCTACAATGATTGCAAATTTCTTCATAGACTCATGAATTTTTGACCACACTATTTCAAAATTAAATATATTCGCCAATGAACATGTTGCGATGAAATTTGCAAGAGCTAAATTTGTTTTGCAGCAACAGCATTGCGCAGTATGTGAATGAAATTCACAGAAACCCGTACCAACGTAACCGCATAGGAAACTATAGTTTCTTCGGGATATAGATATAATCCTCGGGAATATATTCCCGAAGTTTATATCTATATTGAAGACGCCCTTACCAATTAGATAATTCCAAGGGTATCTTACGTAATAGCTCTGGGTTCGACTTAAGGGGGTCTTAATCCTCCGTTAGTAAATATATGGTGGAGATTTTAAATAACTTTATCAAGCGCTTTCCGAGAAGATAGAATTCGATATTTCTGAATGTTTACAGCGGTCATGAATATGTTTTGAAAACACAGTTTACCATTTCCCTGATAGTCCCAGGTTCGACGCAAGTGGGCCATTTTTGTTCTACCATACATTAAACGGGAAGTAGAGAATCACTTTTAAGAACATTCCCTATCTGCTATCGACTTAAAATTCAGCATAAGGTTGGAAGGGTATTTACCCCAACTTAATTGGGAGGAAAGGTAACAATGGTGGACCTTGGCTCGAGGCCAGACTGATTATACTTTCCTGTATGTTTCACTAGGGGAACTTGGAATTTCCCGAGTACTTTCCAAAGTAATTTGGTACTGCTGTAATACCCACCAATTAGCTTGCAGTATGCAAGCAAATTTTCCTCATATGAATGTATTAGTATTTTGAAGGACCACCTAGGCGGAATATTTGTAGCTCTATTTTCCTATGTTGCAGAGGTGTGAGTAAAAACCATTTAGTGAAAGTGTACAGGTGTAAAGTGCTATTAAGGATAGAATATTTGTAATTCAGAATATCCAACTATATCATGAAATGGAATGACAGAAAAAAGAAGTTATAAATTTCAGTTTTCCTTTCTTTTCCAGCATTATAATTTTCCTGTTTGCTTACTAAGAACTAATTTCTCTTCATATTATTTCCGTTAAGATATCAAAGAATTTATAAAAAAGACATGGGGTGTTAACTTCATAAAAAAACCTATAGAGTGTAATTTTTAAAGACTTACCTTCGGATCTGCCAGTAACAGGATCTCTTGAGGACTTTCCTGTTATACAGTGAATATTCTCCAGATATAGAGCTTTTACTAGTATTGTACATCTTTAGCCTTTTACTAATATTCTATAATTAATTGATTACTCCCTTATACAGGAATATAAATTACATTTCAAATAAGTATTGCCATTTAAAATGATATGTATAATTGAAATGCATAACATACTAATTTTCATCATTGTAATTTTAGGTATTTTTAGAAAGTTTTGTCATTGTAAGTTTAGTATTTTGGAAGTAAGGAATAAGATTTCTTAAAAGATAAATTAAAAGAAAAAATTAATTATCTATGGCAACTACAAACATATATTTTTTTTTAAATTCTGAGATAACTGAGCTAAGCAGTTTAGATAGAGAATGTCACAACTGTGATATTCTCTTTCCAAAAATAATGAACAAGTCAACTTTTTTAAATAATTTTATTAATAATTTTCAACGTCAACTGTGTGCCATCTGCAGGTTTTAGCAGGTGTAAACATGTATATGAGTATCATATAAGTCAGGTAACTTAATAATTTGACATAGAATACAGAATATGTTACTTATTGCATCTGATTGTTTTGGACAGAAAAATCTGAAGATATTATTCAACAGAAATTAACAAGAGTATTGAATTTACATTCCTTGTACTTGACAAGGGGGAAAGAGTATACATAATAATTCTTCAGCATTGTGCAGAATATTGCATACATGAGATCTTTCATTTTAGAATTCTAATATAGGTAATGGAAACAAAGATTTCTCCTATACACATGATTAATCTTTGGTACTGATAAACAATATCATTTACAATTAAATAACGAACAATAAAATATAAAGCTTCAACCCTGAATGTTAACAGAGACAATCTTCATCATTAAATTCTTATTGTTACCTATATTGAACATTTTTCAAAATAGAAATTGAGCGTTAGCAAGCTTAGTGAATGTTTTGGGGCAGAATTCTTGCCATAGGTAACAATTCCACACCAAATCATATTGCTTAATAAAAATAACAGTTCCCTTTTAATCGTTTGACATTTGAGAAATTTGTAAGAAAGAGTAATTTGATCTCTCTGAGAGGATAACTTTGTATATCACACAGTAAAGATGTGGGCAATGCCAGGTACTGATTTGTATCTTAATGTAGGTTCTGTACAAACTAACATGGAGACACACAAGCTTCATTTTTATCTACCTATTCTGATTGGGGAAGACAAGAAATACATCTTACACATAAAACAGCATGTTGGGTAGATATATCTTTGGAATGTTTGATTGAAATGGAAGTCCAACTTTTCAATGAAAAAGTCTTGAGGTTATTGACTGGTTAGGGTACCCTATCCTCAAGATTGGATAGTAAGATGAGACGATTTACAAACCCATTTCAATTATTTACTCACCTGACTAGCTTCATTTTGACTAGAATTTTTTACAAACTCATCGAAGGAGTACTTCATTAAAGATGTGGAGGCAAATGTGGAGATCACTTTGGTAACTTATCGTTATGCGCTAATAACACACTTAAACTGAGGAAGATAAACGTGCTATCATAACACACTTGGGTCCATACGAGATATAGAATCTTTCACTAATTTAAGGTGCTGATACTCGTCATATATTTTCTATCTGGTGTCCTGAGAACCAGCAATGCAAAGTTCATTAACTCCGTTTGACGGCCATTATGCTTGAAGCATATTTTGAAAAAATTTTAACCCTGTGAAATCATCACGACTTATTCCTCCATTCCTATGGATATGTATCCAGAAAACTCGCGACGAAGAAGTTCCAGTCTTCACGTCACATCAAGATCACACGCGCTTACTGACTCATCGATCGACGATCGTCTTTCAGATTTTCGCGGTCGACTTAGCTTCGATAATCGATAACCGACGATTACCATCTCGCAGGGATCATATGGCGCTGATTCGTTCCCCCGAGGCAGCTTCAAGGGAATTTACTCTCGTTTGGCGTGGGACCGCCGAAGACGAAGAGGAAGAGGATAGAGATGACCTGGGTCCACAAGCACCTCCGTTAGCCTGCCGGTTTCCTCCTACGACCATACCGCCTGCCCCTGTGCTGCTTCCCAAATCTCTTGCGACGTCCGCTGATAAAGCCGACCCTGATGAGGCTGCTCTGCAAGATCTCATCCTTCCGCAAGCACCGCTGCTGAACAGTCGCCTACCTCCCCTAGCCGAGGAAGCAATTGAGGGGGGAGAAGAATTCGGTCCCAAGAAGCAACACGCCAACGGCGACATCCTGGACGACAATATCCTGTGGAATGCGTCTCTGAACTCTGAGTTGAAGATGGAGTATATGATGGGATTGAACGCCGAATTAGAGTATCCAAGCCACGTGAGAGCCTTAAAGTAAACTCCAGGTACGCAAGTCTTGCAGAATGCGGCGACGATGTTCACACAAAAGAAGGGAACCCAGCATCCTAGAAAAACTCCCATTATGATTCCCACGGTAACGGCGGCTTTGTGGTCCGATACGGGACAGGAGCCGGGTCCCCCTCCGCTGGGCGGGGGTGGCGGACCGTGGGAACCGTCTGCAAAAGGAGTCTGTCCCGAGACCTGGTTCCCACCACCTTCGAGGGTTCCGAACCTCGTCGTCCTGGTGATAGCCTTTATAGAGCGCACGTGCTTTTGGGCGAAACGGTAGAGGCGTATGTAGATTCCGAGCATAACAATGCACGGGACATAGAAGCTAATGCAGGATGATACGACCGCATAAGTTGGGGTCAAATCGAGAGCGCACGTTGGAATCTCTTCTTTGGTTGGCAGGCTGCGGTTCGGCAAGACTTCCAATGAAGAGTTGAGAGCGTTGGTTGTCACTGAAAGTACGTCTGAAGGCGTTGTAGTGGGGGGCAGCAGCGGCGGAGGGTCTGAAGATGGCCTGTGCAGACCGAGAGATATGGGCAGGAAGGATGTGAGGGCTGAGAGGAGCCACACGGCTCCAACTCCAGCAGCCACGGCGTACCTCGACATCCTCCTGCCGTATCGTAAAGGGTCCTTGATGTGCAAATGGCGGTCGAGCGCGACGGCACACAAACTGAGAATGGATGCAGTGGAGCAGAGGACATCGGCGGCGACCCAGGCATCACATAGTGCGGGTCCAAATGGCCACCGACCCATGAGGTCGTTTACGCCAGCGGTGGTCATGACGAGGCTCGCCACCAAAAGATCAGCCAACGAAAGGGATGCCAAGAAGGCGTTGCCGGGACAACGGCGGAGACGTCGGTCAGTGAGGATGGCGGCGATGACCAGGGCGTTCCCGGCGACGGATAAAAATATTAGGGCGCCGATGAAAGTGCCTGAAATATGAGAAAGAAGATGAAATGTGATATTTAGGTATTTGGGGCATCATAGGGGAACTCTTTAATAGATCTGATGCTATTAATCCTGCTATGTCAAATAAATGCCTAAAGCTCAGTAATTATTAATTTTTAGTACCCTTGATCTTATGAGATATTAAATTTTTGTTATTAGATTCTAACGATATATAATTATAATATTTATAAATAATTATCAACATTATACATACTTTTCATAATATATAAAACTAGTAGTATTACACAATTAGCATCCAATCGTTCAAAGAATAAATAAATTTATTTTCTCACGTGACTATATGGTAAATTGTTTTTTCGAAGGAAAAATCTTAGACAAATCACAAGATGAGACGTAAATTAAAAAAAGTCGATGAGACTCAGGATGGAACCCAAGTCTTTCAGGTTACAAGAGGTTCCTCCAACCAATTGGCCTAACATTTTATACGGTATCTTTGCTCATCAGGTAATTTATTCGATTGTTTTGGTGTGGTATTGTTCTCTTTATATTTCTATCAGAAGCTTTTATCCGAAGATATTTCCACTTACCTATGACTATAAGAGTGAGTGTTGCAAAGGCCTCAGCCTCCTCCCCCTCCTCTTCCTCTTGAGTACTGTTGTCCATGCCACTATGTTCTCTCAGTTATTGCTGCCTGTGTCTGCAATAACAAAAGAATGAATGTTTTAGAATTTGCTCGCGAATTTGTGACCAGCATCCCACCTTAACATCCCTGAGTGGAAATTAGCATGGGTGCTTATATTATGTAGCTGCCCCATGATTAAATACTAAAGAATTCAATATGTTATAAATTGTATGATTTTCATTTTCTAAATTTAATATTAGCTAATGAATCCTGTTACGGAACTACAAGAAGCAATATGATAAAATATCGCAAAAAGCTAGAGTAGAAATCTTTCATATATCTCAAGAAATAATGGACACTTGCAAAATTAGTTTGGCAGATTTTAGTAAAGTATCCTACGCCTAGGCGCCAAGTCTAGTGAAAGCACTGCTTAACAGTAGATCTATTACAGCTAACCTTAAAATCTGATGAGGATTTTGTTATTCAAAATCTTAATTCTTTGTCGGTATGGTATTGTTAGAAGTAGTACGTGTAAGTCTGATGCAATGGATAATGTGGAACTATGTTCATCAATTGTTGAACGAACTTATTTGTAATTATAAAACGATTCAATCTATTTGTATTCTTGGGTTTAGCTTTTCATAACGGCTAAGTTGTTCAAAGCTATTTTTTATTTCTTTAACTATCACTGCAATGAGAATAATTGACCACATTATTTGTATTATGCCAAACATTACCACTGGGTTTTACTAACTTATCTACAATGTAAAACGTATGATTATAATAATTGGGAAAGGAGATCGATTTAATTATGCTTATATAATCTCGAAGTACCACTTCATCAAGTAACTCATTACATTTAAACACAAAATAAATTTAATGTATTGCATTCGAGTTAAAAAGATAATTCTTCCAATCGTCACTATTAAGCTAATAATAAATATGCAACTAATGTTTAAAAATATTCTTGATCACTGTAGATCGAAGTTTCCAAAGCTTTTCCATACTGCCGCCCTCTTGATATACCCACGGCCACCCACGAAAATTTATATCAAGATTATTTCGTAGATGAGAAATCTGAAACACATTATGAATGGAGAATAAAACTGAAATATTGAAAATTCAAAAAATAGTGATTTTCTAGGGATTTTTTATTGCTGTTCAGAACATATTATTCTTCAATTACGAAAAAATACACAAATATGTTATATAGATTGTCTTTATTTCGGGAGGGATTGAGAATTCATAGTCCCTTCTTAAATTTTACCCGTGTCCAAGTAATTGATCAATGTAATGGGATACGGCGATTAAAAAGAAGGATAGGAACAAATATGCAAATAAAGCAGAAAAATAGTACATTATGCTTCTACGCAGGCATACGAAAAATACAATTTAAAAATATTGAAAAATATACTCGTAAGGTTGAATAAGGAAACACTGGGGCTTCTTAGATTATACAACGTGAAGACAGTTCTTAAGTAATTTCCTAAGTATTTTCGTAATCAAAAGTGAGTCACAGAAAAGAGCTGCAAAGAGAAGGGGTTGTAAACTCGGTCAGAAAATATAATGAAGAGATACATAGAATATTACACTCATAAAAATTTCAAAGAAGTACTTCAATAATATGCACATCTGAAATAGTAATTTGTGGTCTAAAATAAAAGTTTACGCCGCTTAAAATGAGATGTACGCTCTGAGAGAATATCGTGCAAAACGAAATCGTGTGAGACGAATATTTTAAATTCTTACGCATCCTCTCATTGAATAATTATATGAATTGATGTCAAAGAGGAAAATTTGTTCCTGTTATGCGAATACGTTCACAAATGGATACTCGTGTAGATGCGAATCTCTTGTTAACTGAACACGTGTTAAGCAGGGGAAACCTCTATTATGCACAGTGAGGCAGATAAGAACAGAAATTAAAATGTTTAATAAGCAGAAGTACTGAGATTACTGTAAAAGAAGAATATATGAATCAAGTAAGCCCTTGTCACCTATGAGTTTGATTATATAAAAATACGAATATAATTTCAAGGGACGTAAATGAAAATGTAAGATGAATTCAAGTGTTTAATGGATTAATAAATAGTTTCTACTAAAGTAAAACTGAACGTAATCACTCGTGTCATTTGGAAAGTTGTTCGGCAAAGGGCTGAAATATCCTCGCAGTTATCGCCACCCGGTTGGCGGTGATTCCAAGCTGAGGAATCAAAGCTGATGATTAAGAGACGAACCACATTTTTTTGATCGGTCAAAACTATTTGATGGGAAAACATTTGTTCGTTCAGCCGCAATATAGGGTGTGCGGGCTTTTGGAAGTTTGGATAGGCGAGAGGCTGATTCCTCTAATGAAAAAAATTAAGGAAAGATTTGGAAGAACGGCTAAATTCTCATATCTGTAGATTAGTAAATCGGGCACCTAGGGAAAGAGGAATGGATTGGCTGCTGTTGCGAGAGATTCGATTGAGAAAACATTGGTTCGGCTCCAATCAAACGGAAAGAAAGCAAACGCACACATTCTTCTCGGAAGCGCTTCTGGAAATGGAAGGATGTTTGGTAAAAGGCGAATTTTATTCTTCGAAACACTCGGTTTGCACAGCTGGGGGGTTCAACGACCCAACAACCATCTCCTGCTGAGCAAACAAGAGTCCAGTCTGAGAAAATGCTTCGTTTCCTTATCGAATGAAAGAGATCGTAAGTTCTCTCAAATAGATCAGTGCTGTTCAAATTACTAAGACCGTAATTCGTCATTCCTGCTTCTCGGATCGCGAATGTTATTACACTTCTTGGGGAAGATATAGAAAACATATGGAAGTACCAAAATCTTGCTAAAGCGAATAAGATATTTATTCCCATTCCAAAATTGACTTTCCGAAACCTCTCCAATCATGTTATTTCTAATTTAATTTGCATGGAAGTCTGTTAAAAACTTTAGCGAAACCGGAGACTGCCTCAAGCAAGGGGAACGAGTCACCAACTTGGCTATGCGGGAGCTCTGACAAAATCATCCTTGGGTAATGTATATTATCTTACCCTGAAATCTTTGTTGCTCTGACCGATTCAATTTTAATGTGTGGTATGCATATATTAATCTTTATATCAATTTTAAGTTATCAAGAATCTCTTTTCGGGATTGTATGGAAAAATTAAGGGGCATTGCCCACCAGCCTCACTCGATAGCAATTCATAAACTGGCTTTCTATCTAAATATACAAAGAAATAAATTTTTAATTCCATCTCATCATAATAGCACAAAGTACGCAAATCATTACGTAATGACGGAATATTCTGAAAATGAGCTTCCTTTTACTGGAATTATTCTCGGTGGTTGGGTGTGTCAATAAAGTAGAAGAAAGAACGGTGACTAGCAAAAGTATTGGAGTGGATAATAAGGCTAGTTACCTTTTTCCGGTTGTAGTTATTCTTTCTCCTAAAATGACACGATATCACAGGATATCATTACGATCAAGGAGACTTATCGTGTCTCTATTAGCCATCTGCAGCTGTAGATCACATTTGTTATTACGTAATGATTGAGTAGAGTTAACCGTAACTCATTTTACATTAATTATTTTACAAATAATGAGTATAGCGTAATGATTATTAGTCATCCAGCAGCCGGAGCCGTAAAAAATGACGTCAACATTTCCTGCGCAGTAAACTGTGTTATATATCTACATGGTATAAAACCTTAGGAATACTATTTTACTCTCTGGGAAGACGCGAGATTCAAGGAATCAAGGATCCAAGGATTTAATTGTATGTGTCTGCAATTTTCCCAACAGCCAAGTCTTGTCTATTTATTCAAATGTGTGAATGATAGCAAATTTTCATTGAATGCAGTGTATTAGACGACTTAGATAGTCCGACGACGACCTCTCTTATTCTTACGTATGAGTTTTGCCTTTCAGAATGTATCGGTCATTGCTTCCATTTTTTCGTAATTTTGAGAATTGCTACCGATTTGGAAATTGATACGTATAAACTCTGGATTATTTTAAGCTTATGAGTTACTGTCATAGAAACTAATGTTTAATCGATACAAAAATCCATACATTTCATCAAAGGTTTCCTGAAATCAGATGAAAACCATATTCGATGTTAACAATAAAATCTCTACATAATATCCTTTTTAAGGCATATCTTCCGATTTTGCGCCACTATAGTATCTATAAAATTTAAAAAAGATAAAAACGTCTAAAACGAAAGGAAAAACAATTTTACTCGTATTTCTTACAATTTTTGACAAAGGATGAATAAAAAGAAACGCGACGGTGATTATTACAATAGATGATTGAGTTTCCTTATTTTAATGCTCCAAAATGTCTCGACAAAGTTCATTAATTAAAGAGTAGTCATTTATTTATTTTTTATACCACAAAATGTTTCTATACTCATAAAAGTAAATATAGTAAATGTAAGGCTCTGTGAATACGTAGCATTTGAAAAAGAGAAGCATACTAAAGATATGGTATTTTTCTCATAATGAGCGGCATTGTTCTTTTCTTGCAAGAGCAAGGAACTTTGGCAATCAGATGCAATGTACTCAAAGAATAATTGATGTAAAATAAGTCCACCGAGATCAGGAATCGGTGAAAATTGGTATGGATCTCCATTATTATTGCAAGCATTCACAAATAAATTTCGTCTGTGGCGATATTTTTATAATTCTTAAAATTCTTGCTGCTTGGTTGGTGGTGTTCCTGGAAAAGAGGGAAATAAAGGAAAGAAAAAGATGTAGAGGAAGAAATCACTGAGAGTACGGAAGAGGCAACAATCAAATCGACAACAAAAGACGTAGAGGAGAATCTCTTGGATACAGTGGGAAAACATGGCAGATAACGATGAGATGTAAGGAAATTTCATGCGAAGAGATTTGAGAAAAACCAGAAGATGAAAGCGAGGTCCCCTTTTCCTTCGCAAAGGTTTGCTTAGATTCAGTTTTCTTTGAGAATAAAACTGGGAGATATTTTCGTCGGAGGAAGGCAATTACGTACTCTTTAAAAGCCTTGATTTCTCCGGAAAAGCGAAGAAGGAAAATTTGATTTCTTCCGCCTTTCAGATTGAGAATTGAAGCGGAATAGTCCTCCCTATTTCTTGAAATCTTCGCTTCTGCATCTCGAAGATGCTAATGGACGGGAAAGTAAGGACGATTGAGTAAACAACTACTTAAAACTGGCAATATTGCTCTGAGATTGCAAATAACGACAGTTATAGATAATACTATTAATGGGTTCAAACCGCGGACCTTCAATTTTTGCGGCCCCTTAGACTGTAAGGATTCATGCGATTTTCATTTCTTTTACAATACGAGTATGTGATGTATGTACCTCACATTTATCATTCCTGTATGCCATCTATCTTCCACAACTTACAAGCGGAGAAATGGAGAAACCTGTTGTTCTTGGCTCAACTTTTATTTATTCGCTCGTTTAATCGAATAAGTAATTAAAACTTACTGCTTATAATTAAAAACACAGTATTAGTGTATGGAATAGACTCAACTGCATCAGCAGATTAAGCATCGCGAGTTCGGTAGCACGCATATGAATTTAGATGAGAAAAAACGATGAAAGGATTTTCTTTCTGGGTAAAATGAACATTTGCCATGATGAAAATACCCACTTCATTACTCGTTTACGTTGAGCGGCATACATTAGCATTCAGCTTGCTAGAATATTTAAAAATGCATTTTCTGGTTAAGTTATCCAGCGAACTGAGGACGCGCAATTGTAAACCAACCAGCGGTAATTAATGCTTTGAATTCTGAGCCAGATAGCAGTACGGGTTAATTGCATATTGTCATTATCCTAAATACAGTTCGGACTAATAGGTGTAAACGTATTTTACATTTCGGATGAACTAATTTAGGTCCCCGGAGTTAAACCTCTGTTTCTCAAACGAATCGGTTTCCGTTGTATTCTGCATCCAAAGCGTCTAATTATCCTATCGCGTCAATTATAATAATCACCAGAGTGTATATACGACGTTCATAGACTCCGTAAGAAATACACGTAAAATTGATTTTTCGTTCCGTTGCAGACATTTTTACTTTTATTAAATTAAATTAGAAATAATGCTGGCACTAAATCAGGAACCATGATAAAGAATATACCTTAGATTATTATTTTTACTGCCGAAGGCTGCTTTCGAGACCAAACCGTGAAAAATTCTGATAAAATATCAAATTTATCAATACATGTACGATCCATTGATCTGCATCTTCAAAATACTAATCAGTCTCGTATTTGATTTTTATTTTTTCGTAAAACTTACGAAGAAAAATTTAATGTGTCAGTTTCTATCAATGTAGTTTTATTTGCAGCAACGGTTGCTGCGACGCTTTTTCTATTCCGGAGTAAATTTACAATGGCGACTGCAATGCCTCAGTAATTATGGCGAAAGGTGACGAATACCCGATAAATTTCCTAATCAATAGCGAATTTATGATAATTTCAACGTTGTTCGAAAAACACCGCGAGAATAAGATAGATGATAGTTTAATCATGGGATAGATCAAGTGCGATGGGAATCTGTTCCCGTTTACGCATTTTTGTGAATGAAAGAGCGAAGCCCAAATCTTAAAGAAAATTAAAAATCACGTGTATTCTTACGGATACTTATCATTGACTCATGGACCATCGTTTTCTTAGAGACAGTTAGTTGCCAATAGCTTTTTTTGAGTCCTATAAGGCAGTTTACTCAACAGGGAATCCTCCCTATTTTGACGGCAAGGGCTGCTGGTTTTATATAAAAGGGAATATTCCCCATGATCTTCACATTTATCACGGATCCCTAACTCACGACCCCTGAGCGGCGTGAGGCTTTCAATGCAGCCCTTTATCATTTTCGGTTGGCCCTTGTTTCCAAGAAATCCATCTTTTCTTTGCCTTGCATACACATTCTCCAGCGGCCTATGATAGCTAAGATGCGAGTTATGCCTATGTTCGTTTCATTAGACTCAATAGAAGAAAATATATCTTTCATATCTTTCTTCTCAGTCTTGTTAATATCCGTGGTAAAATAAACTGCTTCTAAGGTATAGAAAATGTTATTCACGCAGTCACTGTGTTGCCATTACACGTTATTACGTTTTAAAATAATATCTCATGATACGGAGTGTTACATTTTAAGCTGAACTTGCTGCTCATCCACTATATTTTATTAGTCTAACAACATTATTCATTAGATAATTGTTCTGATTTTTCCTACTATATCTTGATGAATAGAAGCTTTTAATCTTGTGGTGAAAATATATCTTTCTGTTACTTGCCTTATTCTCAGTCCTGAGCATGACTGTGATGAAAAGATAGATGTAGGTACGAGCAATGTCAAATAATTATAAAATAATAAAAAAGTCACTCTTTTTTTAATGCAACGATGATAAGTGGTTTGAGTAATTCATCTCTCCTTTCACCAATTTCCTCATTTATAACAATCAGAGTGAAGAATCAATGAGAAAGCAATGACAAACTAGTACCCCACTCCTCATTTTGCCAAGTAAACCTCTTTGTATCTCCGATAGTTTTTGGTGGAGTGAATCGAACTAGCTTTTGGACTGATTAATTTACTTCACAAATCGTTAGAATAGATTCTGAGGGGCAAAACGGAGGGTTTGAGAAACATTACTTCAGAGATTAGTTTAGGCTTGCTGATATCTCTTGACGCAGCTTAGCTAAGCTATTTCTCTCTCTCCCCTTTGCCTCCCATCCGCCGAAACCTAAAACGTAACAATCTGCTTTCCCAGAATTTCCTCTTATTTAGAACTCCCTCTCTCGGCATTCGAGACAATCGGATTGGCGCACCCTCGTTTTTGAAAACAGAAAGTTTGTATCTAACTGCATTACGAGCGTGGATTCAGAGAAGAGAATTTTGATAGGAGTTTTGGGATTGGGCGAGGGTGGTGGAGAGAGGGGATTCGGAAGCAGGGAGGAGGGAATGGAGACAATGGGCGAAATTCTAAACTCCCTTTTTAACGTCCAACCAAGCTGAAATTAATAATAAAAAAGGGAGGGATCGGTCTGAGGAGGAAGTTCGCGCCAGAAAAGATGTGTTTTCGATAAGACAGTGGACGGGGGCGAGAAGAAGGGGAAAATGTGAAGATTTATTCCATTACCATGCTATCTGGAATTAAATTATATCTTTCATTGAAATTATTTCCAAGTTTAATAGCTTATCACTTCCAAAACAAATCACAGTACACACGACATGTGTCGAGGCTTAAGCATCATTATCAAGTGAAGTCAGGAACGAATTTTTCACGAAATATTTATAAGGGAGGGATGAGATAGAATTATCAGGAAAAGGTGAAAGTCAGGATTCACAGAAAGACATTGAAAAGTGAAAGAGAGGTGAAGAAGAAGAGGAGACAAGAAAAGTGAAAGACAAATTGAAAAGTGTTTCCTGTTTTCTTTTTCTTCTTCGTCATGAACTTCCACAAAGTTACTCGCCATTCCGTTGACTTTTATCATATATGTAATGCATACCTTATTGAAGGAATCTGGATGTTTTAGCATAGAGCAAGTATATAAGTATGTAACTACTTACTCTATGGTTTAGCCAATGGCATGGAAATACAAAGACCGTTAATCTAAGAATATCCAGACTTTCAAAAATCAGTGGAATTTTCCCAAAGGACATAAATGCACATATGTGGAGATATCTCACGCTGGATGTTTTCTAAATGGTTTTTCATAGAAGAGTTTGGTATCAGAAGAGTTAGATTCGGTTGAAATTGTTCATTATTCATTCCTACAGAAGACGAAAGTGGTTAGATATTCATTTAAAAGTATAGATTGTAATAAGCTTTTTGGATATATTTTTCCGAAACCGTCTCTTGAAGAGTCTTTAGGTGAAAGGCCTTTTTACGTTACACAGGATATACAAATTGAAGAAAAATTTTACTTCAATTATCTATTTACCCATCGAATAACGGATTTTGAATAAAGAAGCATTTTGCGAAGAGAGGATAACTGAACTGAATTCACTACCACAGAGCACCTAGCGGAAGATCGAAGAAGCACTAGAAATAATTATCCATACTGTCACTATTGAGAGGTTTAAGTAAAGTTTTACGAATGACTGTTGCGGCTAATTTAGCTAATAACAGTAATCGATTACACCATTCTATATGCATATATTATGTCTTCACTCCAGGTGATCTGGTCTAACTTTTTGGAACATTCGAAGAGCTGACTTCATATTGGTTTATTATTTAATGTCGAAAGAAACCAGGATACTGCTATGGCATCAAGAGTGATACAAATTTATTGTTAGAGAACAATTATTTATTCCGGGGCCGTTGATTGGTAAAAATTTTTTTGTCAATTTAGAGAGAAAACATTGCATCCGTGAATTTAAAGCCGGCACTTACCTTCACCTCCTCACGTTCGCCAAGGATTAAATTGAAAATTCTGAGCACTCTCTCTGGGTCTGGCGGAGAGACCCTGAGAGGCATCAAATTCAATTTCCGCAGAATATGAATATTCATAAAAACGTAGCGAAAGTAGGATATCCACAAGTTGACGTCTTGTTATAGAGTTCAAATCGCAACAAATATTTTCCTCCCTTCCTCATCCAAATGAAGGGATCTCTCATACACGTTTTGATGTGTATATAAAAGCACATCATTAGTACAAATCCGAGAAGGTTAACCTGAATGCGCGGGTTCTTTCGATATTCGGAATTGTAGAGATACCGTTGTTGGGGATCCGCGTTTTAGTTAGTCGTTTCTCATCCATTTATCTCTTCAGTAGGACTTTCTCTCTCTGAATGCTTCTGCCACCGCACGATTCAGAACATAAGCAGTTTCAAAGGACGCCTTTCTCTGGCAATTTCTCTCACTCGTCAAATTGAAGAAACAATTCCCTCCTCTCGCCACAAATGATCGATGCGATGCTGGATTTATATATCTTTTTTTCTTCGCTGTTTGTCATGGATTTACCACTTACAATGTGATAAATATAGAATATATGAAGCTTCATTCTTACGAGGTATATTTAATGCCCTCTGATAGAAGTATTAATCCAACATATAATACACAAGAAAAAGTGAACCAAGATATTAATTATTTTTAATTACTATCTAAGAAAAATTCAGTTAACAATATGTATGAAACGTCTTAATTCGGGCGAGATAGAGACTAAATGGTATCTTCTTACATCTAACCCTTCGTCAAACAAAATTTGAAGGAAAGAGATTGCTTGAAAGAAGTTCTCAAACGAAAATTACTTTGCTGAGTATTGCTATTTATTGCTTAGGAAAAATATCTCAATGCGGGAAAACACTCGAAAGAAGAGGGGGCGGAAAAAAAGGGAAACTTATATATACGAGGATGGTCTGAAAAGTTTCCGACCCCAGACTTTTTATAAATCTTCAGAAAATTTTCAGAAAACATGTCGAGAAATGGCGAAATGTCGGAAACTTTTCAGACCACCCATGTAGTTATGGAAAAGGCAGATTAAAATGTCTGAAAGAAAAAACTAATACATATACGCTTTACGTAGCTAATTCAGAAAGAAATGTTGGCATAAAAAGTGAACAGAAAATGAACATTATGAAGTACGAAAATTTTGGTTTCAAGATAAGTCAGAATGAAAAATAGCAAATACGAATCAATTTTATCAATGGACGCTTAAAAAAATTGCTTACTACAAGTGAATATATATCGTATTTCCTTTTTTATCAATTAATTTTTTATTGCTTATTTCCATGCACACGTATTTATTTTATTACTTAACATGTTTGGAATGATGTTAAGTAATAAAATAATGATTTGATATGTTGCTGAAAGTATATGCAAAACGAAATAAAATTATATTTCAAATGGTCCAAAATAAGTACTTGGTCCCGCGCAAGAAATTGTAATTGGTTTACCTTGATGAAAAGGACTTAACAGCGGAAAGCCCGAAATTCTTCAGGCAGATTCTGTTATGGAGATGGTTGGAATTCGAACAATTTGGGTATCGAACCGGAACCGAACCGAAAACCAAAATCGAAAAGAGCCGTAATTTCTTCCTGTGTGAAAACCGAAACTAAAAGTATTGAGATTCTGGAGACCGATATTTATTTCGAAAATCGAAATTTATTTCGTTACGAACAATTCATATTTTACTTAAGTAAAATTGGAAGAAGGTTAACTAAAATCTATAAATTTGACTTGAAATCACCTATTACTAAAAATAAAATAAAAATATTATTATAAAATGCCTAGTAATTCAGTGTGAATGGAGAAAGGAATAAATGATTAAATAAAATTTAAGGAGTTCTTGTTTAGAGCACTTCAAGAGGAGAGAATAACCGAACCTGGCTGGCAGAAGGAGCGAAACCGATATTTTTTATTTTCGTTGAACCGAAAATAAAACCGGAACGAAACACATTAAGGTTCGATGCCTTAAGCAAAGGGTAAAATTCACTTAGGAGACAAAAGGAGGATTAAGAATATGCTTCGACAGCTCAGGTCATTTTCACGTGGGAACCCTTCAGGAATCGAACCCGGAAACTCTTTTACCAAAGGCGAAATCGTTATCCATTTGATTACCCAGGGGACTAATTGGAGCAAAATTTACCATTCCAAGATTAGTGGAAACATCTGCAAGACCAAACATTCGACGGATAGAGGAAAGTGAATAATGCCGGTCCAGCCGTGATGGGTAAGAAGCCAGAATGTATTTGGGGCTCCATATTAATACCCTCGAGGGCGATAAAGAATGGCAGCGAGATTTGGCGGCGATAAAACGAATGGAATCCATCGCAGAAACCGTTGGAGAGTGATCTTCTGCAATATCCCTCCGAAGTGAGAGAAAGTCGAATCAGAGACAAAAGGCCGGCGGTTCCTCTCTGTCTCCCTCTACTCCCACTCTGTTTAATCTTCACGATCCCGCAAACTCTCACCTTGATTGAACCTCTCGAACAGTTTGCTGGAAGGAGGGAAGTTATGTTAGATACGCATCCTCTCACTTTCTCCCTCTATTCTCCATTTCTCTTCCCCATCATTCACCATCTCTAGAACCTTATCTACGCTTCCTTCTCTTGACAAGTGAAGCTACGTTTATACAAGGAGATTTGAATGTTTTGCATGTTAATCCTCTTTTTTATGACCTTTGTCTGTTGCACTGCTCTCTTACTACTACTTACTATAATTAGACCCTGCCAGTATCAGCTTGAGATGCTGGGGTGGACATTATGTCCTCGTCCTAAGAGAGAATAGTTGTCAAAAGGAGATTTTGTTGTGAAAGTCTCAATTACGTTCTTCTTTCAAATTCATAGGTCTCCGGTGTGTGCATAGGTAGCAAAAGTCCATCTCGATTCCTAAAGCTCAAGTATTGACGTCCCATTGATTGCTGTGCCTTACTGCATCGGCCTTTCTTGCTATTTGCCACTGATCTTATTTTCTCATGAGCGTAACGTTTCAAGACGTGTAATTTTCTCCTTTTCTTCCGAATCGCAGAAATTTTTGTGTGGGATGGAGATTCCGAGAAACAAATGTAGCCAGTCCTTTCCGTCAAGGTCGAGAAAAGTGAAGGGATTTCTACACAGAAGCCCTCGCATGCTACACTCAAATTCGTTCTGAGGAAGCATTAGATAATATATTTAACTGTTTCATGCGATATTTGGTGCCAAATTCTGTATTGCCTAGATGAAACAAATTCGCTTCTGAGATATCCTTTGTAAACGCAAGGGAATAGTAATAGCAAAAAAATACTTTCCAAATATATGTTTTGCGAATGTTTTCCCTTAGCAAATGCAGAGAACATAAAAGCACATAAAATTGCGGATGGCTGCATTATTCAAGGCGTTTCACTCAAAAAATCCGGATATTTCCTTAAATAAATTTGGTGCAATTGTCTTTAAGTGTAGAATAAATTATGCCAAATGAAGAAGCATAAAATCATTCAGAATGAGTAGAATTTGAGGTAGAAAAATCCACCAAGAAAGGAAAGAGCTGTAAACAGCAGTGCAATCAAAATCGCAACATAGCATCATTTTTCCTTAATACATTTTTTATCACTCCTTCAATAAAGGTGGTATACTATATTATTTAAAGATCATATGTTTTTAAAATCAATTTTTGTGATCCTGTTCCGTAATGTATTTAATGAGAAAGAGACCGAATTCTAGAGAAAATACATAATAAGCGAGATAACGTCTTAAGCGAGAGAGTTTAAACGAATATTTTCCTAAAGATAGAATCCTTTCTAGAGGTTAAGGTTGATAAAAATGAAGAAGAGAAGAAAAACTAATAATGAAGATCTCACTATGATGTGTTACAGACAATTTATAATGGTTATTTAATGAAAATCCCGCACAATCAAAATTCGATGTACTGGAAGTAAATTATCGTAAACAGGATCTGGGAAACTATTTACTATACTAAAAGATAAAAGCTGTCATAATGTTTCACGAAAATCTAACCCGTAGGAAAAGGGTTAAGGTATCTTTGCTCTTTAGTGGTTCTACCCAAGATATATTTAAATATGTAATATTTTTCCCCGGATTGACTAGTTAGATAAAACAGCCTGCCGAAAAGAGGAAGATCAATTTTTTTAAGTTTATTTTTAGAAAAATAGGTCGAAAAGTGGCAGGTGACTACATTACTTCCTGCAGTCTTCCGAAAGCTCGCTTATTCTTATAGATTTTCCCAAGACGCCCTTATCCAATTTTTAAAAGAGGAAAGTGAATACCATCCGTGAAAAGTAGATTCCACGAGCAAGATTTTGATAGCAGAGAAGACCTTGTTTCTTGAATGATAAACCCAAATTCATCTGTTGAAAAAATTATAATCTGCACCCAATTTTCTAGAAAATATCACTTACTTGATTGAATAGCACTATGCCATAAAGAATTGATTTTTGCCAATGCTGAATGTCTTGCATATAAGTTCTCGTCAACTTTCTTTTTCTTTACAAATATAACAAAGGAGCGCGCTGTACTCCCGTAAGAAATACAGGGGCTTATGCTTTACGTAATGTCTTCATGACGTTGGACGGAGTATAACACCGTCGCACACGAGTTAGGCTGAAGTTTTATCACCATTCTGTTTTCAGCGCTGTGCCTATTAAAACAGAGGAATTTGTGGACGGACAGATAAGAGTAGATGATGAATAACGGTGGGGGAACATGGTGCAGATATCGTAAACTTGCCTCGCATCCCTTTCAAAAGAGAGGGGCGAGATACGGTGGTTTTCGGGCAAAAGGGAAAGAGATATCCAGAAGCAGATACTTAATCGTTTTTTATAGAAAGGAACACGACAGTCGTGTCAACAGATACCGAGAAGTTCGACACAACATCTCTTTCACTTACGTGTAACTTTGCTCAGCAGTGCTTCCGAAATATTGACAATGGCTGAGGTTTCCTGTTCTCTGTATGGATCACAGTGCATCTCACAATGGATATTCGAATCTTACGGATCTCTCACACACACTGGGCTCCCGATTATTCGCTGTGAAATGAAAATTCTACGGTTAATCGTTTTACCATATACTCTAAGAACGAGAGGAAAATTCGTGCATGAATAACTAACTAGTCAACTTAGTCATGGGAAATTATTGGCTCATCAATTCCTTGGTATTTTGTGAGTGTTTAGATGATGATACCTCGTCTATTGAAGACGATTCAGACAAAGGTCCCTTTAGTATGAGAGTGTGCTATTTTCTTTAAGCGGCCAATTCCACAAATAAAAGTTTGTTAAGCATACATTCCGAAGGTCAGTATGAACTGCAACCCATCCACTAGGTTCTAAAAACTTGGAATGAGGAGTGAGGTAGTTTTTCTTTGCATTCCTCTCTGAGGCAGACTTCTATTATGGAAGAATGCCTCTGTCCTGGGAGTCAAATCAAAAGGGAATAACAATTTTTCTTTCTTAGATTTGGAAGAAGGAACAAAATACATGTCTAAATAACCAGAATCCTAATACCTTCTTTGATTCTTAATCAATAGGTAGATACCTTAGGACCCTTCTTAAGAATTTCTGAATCTTTTTTGAGTACGCGGACATGCGGGAGCATTATTTAGCTGATTCCGGAAAACACTGAGTAATAACTTTTGCCGAAAAGTTCGTAATCGCGTGGAATAAATAAGAAAGAAACTACTTTTTATAGGAGAAACTAGCTCCTAATTTATAAGAGATACAACTATGTAAAACGTCACAGAGCAAAAATAACCATGATGTGTTTTAATGATAATGAAGCTTAGGCGTTGAAACGTATTTTTAGTTGTTCTGTCTTTAGTATTTCGAATATTTGTATATATAATAAATTAGGAACTATCTTCCCCTGTGAAAAGTAGTTTCCTTTTTTATTTCTTCCATCGCTATGGAATTAAACCAAGTCACTCGCCAATCTGTTGAGTTTATTCATAGTCAGGGCCTGTAATTAGGTCAGGTATAATCGTAGATCAGTAAATGAGACGTAAATTTAAGCAATTATGAAATAAAATGTTTAGCATTTAACGCAGAAATGAATTAGATAATATATGCTCAAGAAATCCTGCTGGTTGATGGATAAAATATTTATTTTCTTTTTAGGGCATTAGAGGGAAATATATCTCTCGTTTATTTTTACTTTACTGGAGGAATTGCTCTTGGCGGTGATGTTATGAAAGCTACCGAGGGATCAGTTCAATACAAAGGCATAAGATATGGAGTGAAGAAAAACAATAAAAAAGAACAACAGAGAAGACACACAAATATTACGGAAGGATTAAAGGAAAAGAAAGAAAATCATCATATAGGAAAAATCTATAGAAAGAAATGAAAGAACGCGTATAAATAGAGAAATATTGTTTGGGTTAACCTAATATTTGTTTTTTTTTGTTTTTAATTTTTGTTTATCGTCAGCTGTAATTGGCCTCGTGCTGTATGTTGATGCTACTAATAAATAAATAAATAACATTGCTTCATCGTGCTGAAATTGTGTCAACCAATCAGAGGATCTGTTAAGAGGATTTTAAATGGGAATTGAAGGTCTAAAATATTTTGATTTAATCAAAATACTTTAAGTGAAATTCCAATTCATCAGTTATCTTAATCAGATTTTGGGCAACCTCAAAAATAGTTTCTCCTTAAAAACGATTCTAACATTGTCATGATAAATCAATAAGTAATATTTCTCGATATAATTTCAGATATTTCCCTATGAATACAGATGCTTTATAGCTTGATATCTTTTTGATACAAAGTTCCATGTTATGGAAGTCAATATTTCAAGGCGTCCTTTTCCGCAGAATGGTGAATATAGTTTGAAACCTAACAGCACGTATAGTGACTTTTCTATCTAGTGCAATGCACTGAAATTGGGGCAACATTGTTTCGAGCTTCTTTATCTTATCATCATTAAACAAATATTCTACTTCATTGTGTAACCTAAAAATTCGAAGGGTTTTTCAGTATCTCAACAATCAGTGCGTAACACCTCCACCGTAACCACCAGAAGCTTCTCTGTTGGTAACAAAACTCTCCAACGCCCGAATTTCCCAAAACTAGCGGTAGTAATACACACAAAAATGTTTGCGGAGACGTAAATTCATCTTCAATTCCCTTCTCAGATATCTCTGAGTTTCGGCCTAATATTAATGTTAATTAATCAATTTTTGCGTCAGAGCCTAGCGTCATATTTTACGATCCACAGCTAGTTCAGGAAGGAAGAAACTGTTCTCGGTAGCGTTGGTTACACTGGTTATATTAAAAACTTGCCTTGAAAAAATTTCCGTGGTGAAAAATCCGAGTACAAACATCTGTGCACATCGGCTGGAATCTTGATGAAAAAGTCATTCCTCTTCGTTACACGAGAAGATTCTTGTTATTAAAGATTGGTAAACTCTGCAAAAATATTGTATTCTAAGTCTCACGGAATTTCGTACACTAAAAGGTAAAATAATTCAATTCCAACGAATGATTAATAATGCCTAACATTTTAGAGGCGTAAAAACTTATCTTCGCGGGCGACTTCAAACTTGCCAACTCCTCCGTGGTGTATAGCAAAACTTTGCGAATTTCGGCGATAAATTTGCAAGTGAGGTCGGGACACTTTTAAAGCCAGGCCCAAAACCGCTAAATTCACACGCTCTTTCTCTCAACGTCACGATCCAGAAGCACATTTACTCCTGCGGCCTCTTCTTTCCTTTAAGCAACTCTTCTTTGTCTCTTCCTAGCTCTCGCGATCCTCCGTCGCACGTTTAGGGTCATATCTTCTCCCCGTCCTCCGCCATGGGGTGTCCATGAGCAAATGGAGGGAAGGATATCATCAAAATTCATAACTTCATTTCGCTTCGGGTGCGAGGTTCAGGGAAGGGGAAACACATAGAGAGGAACACGCATAACGTGAGGGCTGCTTTGCAGTGCCTACTAAAGCTTCCATATTAATCTATTTTCTGGGTACACGGGTATTCGAGTAGTGCAATCGATAGAGTTGACCTTGAATTTGCGGGACTTCATACTTAGTAGTGTTCATTGGTATGCTGAAATGACTGAGAGGGACAAAAGAGAATTTTGAGGCCGTCGTAACACGATCGATACCATAAATGTCCTATTTTCGAAAATTATACGGGTTATAGTGCCTTTATTTATATTTAACCTAGATTCCTAGATTTATATTTAGAGATTTTTTTTGTTTCCACAACTTGGGTGATTTGCTCCTTTATATGATATCCAATCTTATTTTCTTATTAATCTTATTTTAGAGAATGCTCATTTATATTGCATATATTTTATTCATGAACTATTTAAAAAATGACTAAAAATAGGAGAATATATTCAAGAAATATCCAGAACTTCCCAGAAAATAATAATGATTGTAAATTTCTAATTCTTGAATAAAAGTTTCAAATAGGACGCAAAAACTAAAGATTTACTCCAGTTATCCGCATGTGATTTGTCTAGCTCTGCCTAGATGCACAGACTACGCAAAAAAGGAAGAACTTTCTATAATTCTCAGTTTTCAGTTCTATGACTTATAGAGTTATGCAAGTTTTCTATTTCTTAATCTTTGTCCATGATGTTTTCCAGCATCATTTAAAAAAAATTTCTTTAACCATTTCTTCATTTTATTGACTTACGTATTCTTCTGCCCACACAAGGAATATTTTTGTTCTGACATGTACCTTATACCTTTTCTTTCAGAAAATTTCTGCAGTGAAAATATTTTTCGGATTGCAAAATTTAAAAAACCTTTTGCTCCGCAATAAATATTCCTTTTTTCTTCATTTCCTGTAGCGTAGCCTCCTCAACTTCAGTGGTTACTCCATTGAATGTATTACATACATATAGTAAAACCTGTTTAGGACGCTAATCGGAGAGGCAAACTAAAACCGCGTCTTAAGCGGAATAGCATTGTAATAGGGGTTGTGTTATGCTGGTTGAATTACATTATATTTTTGAAGAATGATATACTTTTCGCTGAAAACGTCTTCGTTACTTAATTTTGCCCATTTTTCAATCTACTTTGAAGCAAATATTACCAGATAGACAGGGAAGAATAATGAATTTTTAATAGCAGTGGTGAGAGGACATCACGATCTCTCCGAGATTGCTTAGCAGCCAGCGAACCTCTCCTTGTCGGTTTTTATTTTTCGCTACACTTACTTCTTAATCTTAAGAGATTCTGACGAAAGGGAACACGGCCCGCCGCAAATTTGATCAAACGTTCTGCCCTGAGACGAAACTGATAAAGAAGATCCCGCTATATCTCAGAGTTCATATAGGCTCCGATGGCGAAGTATAATTAACTCTGATTCGCGGTATCTTTATTTTATTCGCACAAAATTAGTCATTCAAAAGAAGAGACCGCGACACAGATAATGTAAAATATTATCGTCTTGTAAATGACTCGAAGAATTAGCTATAGAAAGTTTCAGTACATCTGGAGATAATGTAAAATATTATCGTCTTGTAAATGACTCGAAGAATTAGCTATAGAAAGTTTCAGTACATCTGGAGACGGGAAAAATCCGCGGTCCAAGCGGGTAGCAGAGCGTCTTAAGCGGTATCCATACCATGTGTTTCGTATAAAAGGGAGCGTAACCGTGAGAAAACCGCTTATTAAGCCGGAAATCGTCTTAACTCGTTTAACATCTTAAGTGGGAGCGTTTTAAACGGGTTTTACTAAATATATGTTCCAGATAATTTTGTTAGGGTTAAATGGTAGATGGGAATTACCCAAATTCTCAGTATTGTAATTTTTTATAGCATTTTATTCAAAAGTGCGAATCATTTTTCGAGTTATTATATTCACCAAGACAATTATATTCACCTTAGAATTTGCAACTTCAATATATGGAAGAGGTCGTGGTTCAACGCAAGGTCCGCGTTTGCTTGACATTTATTCTATCGATCATTCCTCCGCTTCAAGCCAGTCCAATTTGTTGGAAGTGCCCCTTGTTACGATTAATGGGTGAAATGGGTGGGTGGGGTTTCCTCATTGGTCCCGAAAATTTAGTAGGCTCATAAAGCTCAATGAGAAGAGCGCTCAAATTGATCACGAAGGCAAGTGTCTCGATTGATGAAGATTTACTCGCATGAAACGGATGTTGGAGATGGCGGATGGATTTTTGGCGGTTTAAACGTCTCTAAAATTCACAGTTGTCGCAACACTTTGGGACAGATCCTGCCGATTTGGTTAGCAAACGAGCTAGGAGATGATTGTTTAATGTTGCCATGGTGAAGATAAACCATCTCCCTATAGGACTCAGGGGCTCCCGCATAGCCGTGTGGGCAGCTCGTTCGACTTCAATGAAAGCGCTCTCGGGTTCGATTCCCAGTGGGGGCTACGTGCAAAATGACCTAAGGTGTCGAATTACTTTTAAAATTACTATAACTGTTATCCATAATTCAGCATCATTCATACTTCAGAAGCATTTATATTATCATACCTTCGAATGAGAGTGACAAGGAAAGGTACCCAGGTGAAATCGCGATTTTGAGACGAGATCTGCACAGCGTAATGAAGAATTGATTATGAAAAATAGCCGGTGTTGTCCTAAATTTTCACTGGTTTGTGAGATACAGTTGTTTAAATATACTTTCAAAAGAGAAATATGATTTGATCAATCGATTCACCAGTTGGGTGGTGGTTAGATAAGGTGAATTAAGTAACCATAAGAGCGGAGGTGTGTGGCAGCCCTCTTGATCATCGACATCAGGACCTGAAAACTTAATTTTTCAGAATGAAATTTTCAGTGAGCAGGTCTTGAACCACTGAGGATAAACTTAGGATACTTTGGAAACTAGACCACACATTCTAACTGCACACAAATACTGAATAGTACTAGATACCCGATGCTAAATATTGTGATGTATGTGCATTCTTGGCATTTTTTGAATATTAATTTCTTAAAACTTTTGCTTTTTCATCTTTTATTTATCTTTAATTTGGTTGAGCGCGACATTGTTGCAGTAAAATAATAGCTATCATAAACAAAAAGCATGAACAGTCCCGATACATAATTTGCAAACAAAATCTTAAGGAAGAGAATGCATAGAATTAGTTCTAATTTTTCTTCAAAAGAATGGTTACGGATGCTATCTATATTTAGCCTAGTCTGAATATATATTGGCAATTATTTTTGCTGCTTCTCTCGAAGAAGGATTTACCAATGAGAGGGAAGCGATACAATTAAGCAAAAGCTTTGATCGCTGGACCATTGACAGTGCAATTCATCTCTGCAGTATAAAGAATCGATAATTTCATGGAAACCTTGAACTCCGAGCGGTAATACGAAGTAATTAAGTGTGCTGATATGAAGGCAGGTTTAGTTAGAATCGCGGAAAGTATAAAAATGTGTAAAGAAAATCTCTTTAGTGGGTGATATAAATTTATACCATGCAACAGCTGCTTAACGCATCACCCAGTCTTCTTTAATAGATTCGTAAAAGAGAATTTTTGGATTTGGAAATTCTTTGATTAATTTGAATCTACGATGCTATAAGAAAAAGTTTAAGGATGTGGAATTTGAGAGGAATGTAAAAATAAATCTGATATGGCCAAGGTCAAGTTGTGGAAGGAATTAAAAAAACACCATAGACAATGAATTTATTTGTGAAGCCTACTTTCGTCTATAGATAGATAGACTCAGGTAACTCCAACAAATAAATTCATTATCCTTGGAAATTTCAGTTTTCAAAAAATTCTTTATAATGTAAAAAATGATCGGACTGGATCGAGAATGAGGAGTCACCATATGAAAGTTAGGAGAATAGGAGGCTGACGGGAATAAATGAAAGAGTAATGCAGATTAGATTCGCCTCCTGTGTTCAGAAAAAATGGATATAGAAGGGGATTCTGAGAAGGTATAACAGAAAATGGTACAAATGTTTCAATTGGTAGATGAGGTTAGGGAAATTAAGAGATCTGCAAGAATACTGAGAGGAAGAATAAGATGGAAGGAATGGGAAATAATGGAGACCATGTGGAAATAGAATTTGTGAGCATTAATAAATATGAAAATGTCCGAATAATGGGATAATTCCTGAATACGAGTATACTGATTTTGTGGCCGATGTTCTCAACTCTGGATTATCAGATAGGAGTGAGTTACCAGCTCTTAGAAAGAGGAGATTTTGAAGTTTTTTTTCAATTTTAAGTAATGGTAATAAAATAAAGTAAGTAACTAGAAATTGACTTATTGATTATGTATATGAAATATCATAAAATTATCATCAGAGAAAGGGTTATATGTAAAACTGTATTCCACGGGAGGGAGTCCATGACCTCTGCGCTTGACATTCTTCTTGAACCTCACGCTCTGCGATTCTTTTTTGGTGATTCGTCGAAGATGGCGTTCACGTGACATAACTACTTTACGTTTGACGAAAAATCGAATTATAGTTTCAATAATTTCCGTGGGTCGTTTGCAGGAACGAGTTTGGATAAATTCCCTTACCGTATTTATTGTGTTCGAGCTGCAAGTGATGGCCAAATTGGATATTTATAAAACAGGGATAAAATATGATTATGTACACTGATACGTATTAAAACAAAACTCGACTATTTCTACTTAATAAAAGGTGATTATCGGCAATATAAATCTTCCGTCTGAATCAATCAGTAAAAAATGTAGAAAAATAACAATTTACAAACACAAATATATAGTATGCAGGATTACTGTATTCTAACGGTAAAAACCAAGTGCTTCTATAAGTTTGAATCGAGTACAACCGGGACTAGGCCAGTACATTGCAAAAAACTCAGTAAAAGTAAATTCCGTGTGCTTTGAAGATTCTGTGTGTGTAGCATCAAAACTTAAAGAAAATGTGCTTTGAAATATTTTCCGTCGTTGAAATCTCCGTATCTTGTTTTCTTTTTGAGACTTTTCCAATAAACCTGGAGCAGCAGGAAAATATAACGACATGATATGTTAAAACCCGGAAAGTTCCGGGCAAAACAAGTCGTATGTTAAGCCTAAGAATATGGAAATTAAAATTGTGGAAATAAGTATGGTGTTTAAAACATTAAGTTAAAAGATAGCAAAATTCATTATTAGTATACAAAAAGATATTTTGAATGCCATCGTCGAGATAGCAACTTGGGAGAGGTTAAGGTGTTAATATATCACAAATTCTGCGTGAAAATTATGGATTGTTTAATTTTAGTTTGAAACCATCTGGAGAAAGATTTTGAAAACCTCTACCGAACGAAAATATGCGAAAATGTCAAAGTAGTGAAACATACTATTGATATGGAAAAATAACATATTGATAAGCAACAATGTGAAGAATGCTGAAAATTAAAAATTGTGAAAAATAACAATAATCAAGTGATAATAATAATGAAATAATAAGAATATTGACAGTAGAATAATAGATAAATTTATATAATGATCATATGTAAGTATGTGTTTACGAATATATTGACGAATACTGAGCATTAATGCTAATGGATGGATATATTCCTGTTGCGCATATTGCTGTTGATCCGCATTTCGACAAGCGTCGTCGTCTAAGGGCACAGCGCAATGCTTTAACAAGCTCTCTCTCTTGTATCCTCGGGAGAATTCTGTAATGACTCTTCCACTCAGTCCTATCTCCGAGGCATACAAATAAGGAGGTCGCGAATGATGCTGGAAGGGATCGCCGTCATCACTAGTGCGAAGAATATTACATACGATCGGAGGATTGAAAGGGATGAATTATTCCAAGGGAAACGAAACTCTTAGCTCATTATAGCCGGATTTCCTTCAATTTATCCGAATCCCTAACATAAGCCAGGAAATGGATTATACTAAAAGGAATTTCATGTTAAATTTCAAGAGAAACTGCAGATTAAGTAATCTTATGAACCATTGTGTATTCAATGTATGTACCTTATGAAGTGTTACGTTCGCAACGGAGAAATATTGCTGTACTATACATGAGAGGTGCTTTCTTCGTATTCAGCAAGGACACTTTTCCAATCGGAGCACACGATTTATCAGTGAATTTCGATTCAATTTTAGGCCCTTTTAATCTGTGAAAATTGGTTTAATTTTTAACTGGCGAGAAAGCTGTTCAAAAGGTACGCTGAAAAATATCCCGGAAATACTTTAATGTAACCTTAGAAAGAATTGTTATGCCTATGCTTATAGTGTAGCGTGATAGATATGCATTTTTGTGTTTCACCTTAATATAAAAAAAATAGTATTTGCGTATTTCTCTGCTTTTTTTAATTGGTTATTCATGTAGAATATTATAATTTGGAAAAACTTGGAATAAAATCATAAATTATCAATGTTATCAATTCTAACTTAGTGTGGTATATATGTTAAACTTAAGGTGGTGATAGTGTTACAGTTAATTGCTATTATAAAATATTCCGAAGGCCGGAAACAATAGTTATCAGTGACTGCTGCACGATTGTTCGGAGGAATAGGGATTTCACCACTTCAAGGTTAACCTCACTTAAGACCCACTTACAGAGGTGCTTACTATTCCATTGAGAGAACTTGGCAGGAAGTGGTACCTACGGCAATTCCTTCAATTCACTCCCTCTTTGAGCCACAGTTGGACGGAAATGTGTGGTGGAAGTATTATGCAAACGACAAAGCAAATCTTTCTTAAATTATACCTTCGAAGATACTTATCAACTTATATCCAACATCCTCAAAGCATATTTAAGTTACTCAGCATTTTCTTGTGGTTCTACTGAAACTATTTCTTCAGGCGATGACAGTTTCGCCGGCATTCCAATCGGCGTCTTTAGGTCAAGAAGTGAGATTTGGCTTAAGATTGCACTCGTGGAATTCTGGTAAAATTGTTGTCTCCTGAAGGAAAATACTTAAACGCAGTGAAAATCGGCTAATGCTGCGAAAGCCTACGAAGGATATTTAAGTATTTAAGTTTAATAAGTAAGGGTTCTTTTTAGTATTATGTTTGTTTAATATGTTCTATATTTTATGCTGACAAAGCTGTTTGAGATTTAGCTCAGCGGTTCGTTTCGTATACTCTTTGCAGGGAAGAAGATTGATTTCTTTATATCGGATACTTTAGCATATTTAACGCTGCTGTCTCCTAGGCGGCAGATATTGTAAGTTAGTGATTCCCAAGGTGTTCCTTGCTAGTAATTATGTTGTTAATAATTGAATTGCAATGTCGAATGAATTCTCCCAAATTATATAGAGCTGCTGAAATGTGAAGACTTTGTAAATTGTATGGGATGCTATTTAGGGGGATTTTAGAGGGATTTCCCTCCCTACTAAGGTGAGTAAAAGACGTTTGTACCTTTCAATAATGACTATCATCTTATATAGTTTCCCGCTGTTAGATCCTGCATCCTTAAAATGGAAATATCTTATATAAATGAAGGCCGAATCACGATCCATCGCTTTATGGACGGAAAATGTCGTCAATATGCGAAAACGCGAACATATAAAAATCTTCAATCTGAATTTGTGTTCTTAAACCTGTTCGAAAAAGAGCGAAAAATTTTCGTTAGTAAAGTTAGTGTAAGACGGAGTGGGTGAATCTATGGGATGCATGCTCGAAGCAAGGTATTATAAACAGGATCCGAACAAAAAACCGAAAAGGAAAATTCGTTATGTTTGAACGGAGTTTGAAAAAAAAAACAATTTGAATTTGAGAACAGTGGGGAAACCGAACCAGAACCGAAAAATAAAAATGTCGAACTCGAGCCGAAACTGGAAACCTTTATTTATTCCGTTCCGATCTTCGATTCCCTACAACAAACATTTTACTTAAGTATATCTGAAGGAAGATTCACAGAATATATGTAACTACAACTTGTAAGTTTTATTTAAAAATTTAGTACAAAGTAATGTGAATAATAAAATCTAGAAACAATAAACAAAACCAGAAGGATATTATGAATTATTACGAAAAAATCCGGTTCGAACGGGTTGAACGTTGGTGTAAGGAGTGAAACCGGAACTAAACCGAAATTTGGTATTTTTTTGTTGAACCGGAGCAAAAAGAAAATTATTATTTTTCGATGTCATAGCCCAAAGTTGCACGTGAGAAAATATGAATTCGCCTCGCGGAACTCTGATGGCGCTATCCTCATACCTCAAAAGGTTAAGGTCTAAAGTGAATGAATATTGATTCTGTTAATTAATAATACTAATTTATAATTAATTTCCTCAATACCAACATCTTTACCCTAGAATGACGTTATATCCCGGTATCTCACGCCGTTATTACAATGCCCTTCGGCTCTCCTATATTGTGTTATTAGGACGAAAGGTTCGCCATCCCAGGCTTACGAATTACGCTTTTCAAATCTATATTCATGTTTTTTCGCTTTCGAAAATATCTATTTAGGGGCTTTGATTTTTTTATTCATCCGAAGTGTGTGATCGTTAAATTTCAAGCTAGTAGTAATTTTAAAAGTGAGTCGACAGCTGAGGTCATTTCGCACATGCTATGAGCATCGAACAGGAATCGAACTTGGGACACTTGGCTATCCCCTTAATACTTTTCAACTGAACCTTATCTCGATACCCCCTCGATACACGCATTCTTCTGAAATAAAACAGGAAATACGAAGAAGGCGCAATTTCCGGTGACATCGTCTACGTACACAACTTTCAAAGGCCGTGGACCCCTTGTTAATAACCACTACCTTTGGATCCGCGCCCAAAATCATCTCCCGTTCACCGTTGATAAGTCGCATCCCTTTGTCAGGCTATGTACTCGTTTTCAAGGGGACCACGCATGCGCGAGCGGATCCCAATTTCCGGAAGTCCCAATTTTCTGTGTCACTGTGGTCCCCAGATGGAGGATTCTTTCGACACACCGCCGCTCTCTTCATCGAGTTTTTATTTCCGGTCTTAGAAGCATCTTTTTTCTCCCCCTCTCTTTAGGTCCTCTCTCCCTTATCCGTTGCCATGGTGAGCTGGTTAAACGCAGACTCCTCCGCGGGACGCCTACTGAATTGGATCTGTTTATTTGTGCTTATGAAATCCTCAGCTGTGTGTTGATCGGCTATTCATAAGCGAGAAGAGATATAACTTATTCCTGGAGGGGAATAAATCCCGAGGAATTTCTTATTTACTGCCTAGTAGGCGATGTCAAGGATCTGTACTATAAAGTCAAATAACTTCTGAAAATGCTCAATGAGTCGTTTGTCGGGCGACTTCTAGGTATCGAAGGGGAAGGCCGAGATTACTCGGTTCATTCGGTATCTAGAAGACGCTGACCCGACAAACGACTAACGGAGTCTTTCCAAACTCTAATTCATTGACAGTACTTAGTGTTCCTAATTTCTTTCTTTATAGCTCGTAAGCATCTATTCTTTCAGATGGCGATGATTATTTTCACATTACTTCAATATCATTTATATATTGCAGCATTTGGGGTCTTATTTTTTGACATTTTCGAAGTTTTGGGTTCTCCTTTATCAGAGATTGGTTTCTCTCCTTTCACTGTTATGAAGATATGATTTCAAAATCTATTTTAGTTACAAATTTTAACAACTTGAATGACACACAAGCGGTTTCGATGGATTCATGTTATCTTTATGCTGCGGTAGCTGACTCGCAAGGACACATGAATTTGACCCAGTTATCTCACACCTGAAGATCATGAGTACTCGGAAAAACAGGTAACATGTCTTGTAAAAAATATGGTAACCCAAAAGTTTCGAGTTGAGAAAAGTGAATGAAGTAAAAGTTTCAAATTTAACCCCAGTGTCACGATATTCCTCTTCGCGAAGGCCGATATTATTAATTATATTAATTGTATGGATTTTAAGTTACACATATATAATATTTCGTGAAATTTTTGAAATATGTAACTTAAGTGTCAATTCTTCAATCCTAGAAATAATTTAGCTTCCGAAAAGCACTTCTTGTAGTGCTGCGTATTGGAAATCGATTCCGATAGAAGAACACTTGAAGAGACATTAAGTAACCCCGCTTGGGAGGATCGCTCTTATGAAAATGAATAATCGAAAACAATTTAAATGGAAACTGTACACAAAAAAATCCCTATTGGAGTTCTCGTTCTATCTTCAAAGAGCCCGAAGGATTGAAAAAAGTCTTTTTAAATTCATTTTTGATCCTATGAATTTTAATAAATAATAAATATTATGACCTTAATAACAGTAATCGTACATCTGTGAAAGGGAGAGGCGAAGCTGATAATATGCAAATTATTCTCTAAGAGTGTTAGGTGGTTTTAGCCATAGTAACATTTGAAATCCGTTAAATTAAATAACATATTATGTTTGACGTAGTGCTTGCGTTATTTTCCCATTGCTCTTGTACTTATATGCGACGTGCTATCTCTAAATCTTGGGATTCGTCTGAAATTTGAAAAAGGGATTTTTTGTAGATAGCGAAAATTACGTATTATGAATTTGATTATGTTTACGCTTTTTATAATTTATTGTATCATGATTGCCGGCGTAAAAATTAAATGTGATGTGATTATGTATAAGGCTCCCCTTAAAGATACATGTATAAAGTTAATTAACTTGCGATAGCTGTTTTTGGCGAATGAATAATAAATAATCACCGAATGAAGTTTTGATGAGCACCATTGGAAACAAATAAATGACGAATTCTTCTTGATTTTGCTAAGCGAATAGTCGGCAAAACGAATCTTCGATAAAATGAGTGTCGGTCAGTCGAGTTCGACCCGCTGAGAGATACCTGAAAAGACGGCAAAAAATCATCCCGAAATGGCTGGAATTAATTTAATTTAATTTAATAGACGCTTTATTAGGCGAGGTTAGGCCCGAGTGGGCCTCTCTTCCACCTAACCTCGTATGAAGTTACATCGCTATAAAGATTCAAAATTATAATAAGAGAATAAAAAAAGAGAAAGGAGAAAAAAAAAACAAAAAGAAAGATTTGATTTGCGGGAAAAAAACCTCTATAACTGAAGGTTGATAGAGAAAAAACCCACAGTGCGGGAAAACACCCACACAAGAAGGGGGGCGAAAAAAACCCGCGAAAACACAGTGAAAACACATAATAAATAAAAGAAATTTCCATAATTCACAAATCAAAGTAAAGCGAAAAATACATAAGCAAAAATACAAAAAGTAAAATAAAAAAAAAGTAGTAATAAAAATATAATGAAAATGGAGTAATGACATAATTATAACATAATAATGAGCAGCCGATGCCATATGCCTGTCCCCTTCTCAGCTGACATGCTCCGCATCAACAACAGTCGAGGTTGAGCACCGTCTGCAATAAAGTGAGAAGAGAAAGAGCAGAAGGCACAGACTACCTGAGCATCATTGCTTGAGAATGTTGGAGTGGGAAGCTGTTCTAAAAATGAACAAGCTTGAAGTGAGAGTAATCAAAATCGACTTGAAGATAGGTCAGAATGTATCAATATAGAAATGAAGTTCCATTACTTTCTCGACATTTGATGGTCATAAAGTTCTTCATAGACCATTCTTTTGAAGGAAGAAAATGGTAGGGAATTCATTTTGGTACTAGATAATTGATTCCAATATTTCGCACCTAGTACCATGAAAGATCTGGAGCATAATTCAGTTCTGTGTTTGGGGATTAATAGCTTTCCTGATGGGCGAGTTCCTTGTGTATGATTATGGTTTAAAAATTGGAAATATGAGAATAAATAATTCGGGCAACATTGATTAAGAGCTTTGTGTACAAGACTGAGGGTATGAAGTTTGCGCCTTCCATCAAGCCGAAGCCATTTTAGTTCCATTAGAAGTGGGGAAACATGATCAGACCTTTTGGCATTGAAGATAAATTTAACAGACTGATTGAAGGCACGGTCTAATTTAGAAGATACTGAGGTAGGCAATTCATTTAATATAATGTCACAGTAGTCGAAAATAGGGAGAATAAGAGATTGTATTAGAGTCTTTTTTAATTGAAAGGGTAGTATGTGTTTTAATCTTTTCATGCTATGAAGCGCTGCATAGGTTTTCTTGCAGATTGAAGTGGTGTGTGTGTCGTAGGTGAGGGACTGGTCCAACCAGATGCCAAGACCCCTAACTGATGAGCTGTATTCTATTTCTTTATTATAGATTTTTATTTTTGGTATATTCAATCGATTAATATTCTTTAGAATTCTCGAGTGTCCGCAGATCATAGCTTGGGATTTGGCAGGGTTTACTTCCAGCGCTAGAGATTTTAGCCATGCACTTAGCCTACAGATATCTTGATTTATATTTTCGATGGCTTTATGATAGTTACATGGCTCAGTGGAAAGATATATTTGCAAATCATCTGCATATAAATGGTAAGATGAATGGTTTAGTTGCGAAGATAAGTTTTGAATATAAAGGGTAAATAATAAAGGCCCAAGAACAGATCCTTGGGGAACACCGTGATGATTCATTCGAACGTGGGATAGTGTCCTGTTTAAGAGACACGATTGTGACCTTCCAGCAAGGTAAGAGGAAAGCCACGAGAGAACGCTACTGGAGAAATTATACGCTTTTATTTTTGCTATGAGTAAATCTATATCCACCGAATCAAAGGCTTTACTGAGGTCAAGCAGGACTAGAAATGTAATTTTCTTGCTGTCCATTGCAAATTTAATGTCATCCGTGACTTTGGTTACAGCAGTAGAGGTACTATGATGGCGCCTAAAACCTGATTGAAACGGATCAAATAGATTATTTGCCGATAAAAACTGTGTAATTTGTTGATTGACGAGACGTTCAAGACCTTTAGATAGCGAAGGAAGTATACTGATTGGCCGGAAATCCTTAACAGTGGATGCAGAAGAGGTTTTAGGAATAGGATGTATAATCGAAATTTTCCATTGCTTAGGGAAGACGCCATGAGCGAGAGAGAAGTTATATATGTGTACAATGTAAGGAAGTATCAAAGGAAGAATTTTGTGAATAATAGTGATAGGTATATTGTCCACACCTGTGGCTGTAGATTTAATAGATAACAGGGTCTTTTTCACTTCATTGTAGGAAACAGGAGTAAATCTGAACTCAGAGTACGTTAGAAGGGCTTGGTTCATCATAGTTTGTAGTGAATCCTTTTTGTCTTGCCCTTTTATTTGAGTGTGATTGTTTATGAAATAGTCATTTAAGCTCTCTGAATTTATGTTTGAAGGAATGGAGAAAGATTTATTTTTTCCTATTCCAAGTTTAGATAATCCATTCCATAAGGCTCTTCCATTGGAGCGCTTGAGAAGATCATTAGCAAACTTGACTTTGGCTTTTCGAATTTCTTTTTTGACTTTATTACGAAGAATTTTGAATCTGTCATAATCAGATATTAATTTAAATTTTTTATAATAGGTGTAGACTAAGTCTCTTTCCCGCATTAGAGATAAGATGGAGTCAGTGATCCATGGAGTAGGCTTATCTTTTACGCGTCTAGTTAGAAGTGGCGAGTGCACGTCTATTAAGCGAGTGAGCAGTTCATTAAGTAGCTCTACTTTACTGTCGATATCATTTGCACTTAATATATCCTGAAAAGGTAGATTGGAAGCCATTTCCTGCAATCTATTTGTATCTATGCTTTTAAAGTTACGATAAGTTATAATTTTAGGGGCATGCTTTTTCGTATGGATTGCGTAGTTAACATAGATCAGATCATGTGCTGAAATTCCTGGTGCCGCTAATTGCCCATGATTAAGTACTTTAGCTTTATTATTTACGATGACCAGGTCTAATAGCGTTGCAGAGTGTTTTGTTATATAAGTAGGTTCTGCAGGGAGTATATTAAAATTTAAGGAGTTGAACAAGTGGATTAAATTATTAGATTCGACATTGTCGTTGAGAAGGTTAGTGTTGAAGTCACCCATAACTATGATATCTTCATAATGATTTAGAACGTCAGATATAGCATCTTCAATATCGGATAGATAGCTAACCTTAGGTGGCCGATAAACAACACAGTACAGTAGCTTACGGGAGTTGGATTTAATTTCAATCATAATATATTCAGGACGAGAGCAGTAATTTTGTTCAGATTTAGAAATCACTTTGTGATCTAAGCCATCACGAATATATACACTAACCCCTCCACCGCGCTTTCCAATTCTGTCATTTCTTACCAAATTGAAATTTGGAATACTGACGAGTGACGAAGAAAGACCAGGATGTAGCCACGACTCACTAACTCCTATAATATCAATGCCATCAATTTTGCCAATTGTTCTGACTTCATCAATATGTGCTAATAAACTTTGAGCATTTACATGAATAGCTAAAAGAGATTTTTTGTGCCGAGAGGCAACTTTTAAAAGACCCTCGGTGGTACTGTCGACTATATTGTGTTCCGAAAGAGAAAAAACAGAAGGAGAGTGAATGTGTGTTCTATCGTTTGGAAAGAATAGGCATGCCTCAGGATTGAGGACGTTGCTAGATGGGTAAGGAAAGAACTGTGTAGCAGAATGATTCAGATAAGATGCCGCAAGAGGCGAAATTCTTGATGCCTGACTAGTGTAATATGGTTTTGTCTTAGGATTAGAGGAAACTAATGTCATCTCAATCACACGCAGTTATAAATGAACCGTATTTATTTAAAAAATATGTATATATATATATAAAATAACAATATCAGTGCGAGGTGCACAACGATATTTCGTAAATATGCCACAAGTCGATTTTGCTAATCACTTCAAGGATGATAGCGCGAAAATAAATTAATAAGTAGGGAAAAAGATTGCACAAATAAAAATATAATAGATAATATTTTGTTGGGGAAAACAAACCTAACGTAAAAAAAAACGAAGCAAGCAAGAAAGAAAATTAAAATTATAATCAAGAAAAAAAAATAATAATAATATATTGAGAAAAAAAAAGAATTAAAAAAAAAAATCGAGGGGGGGGGGGAATCAGAGCTCTACTTAGCTTATGGCCGGAGTGCATCGATGAGTATCGGAAATGATAATTTATTTGTCCGTCGGAGTATGCCGATGTTGGGTGGCGAACGTCTTCTTTACTTTGTCCATGTCCTCCATCGTAGTGGCCTTCATCTTGGTACCGTTTGGAAGCAATACAATCACTCGCCCATCAGAGGTCCAAACGTTCTCTCGGCCAAAGTCTCCTTTGGCCTCATCGAGAAGCCTTTTCCTGAACACTGTGAGCGATTCCGTGATCAACATCCCGGTGTTCCGAAGCCGCTTCTTATTCCTCCAAACGACTTCTCGATCCACATATGATGTAAACTTTATTATCATCGGTCTATGTCGTTGTTGATTTAGGTTGCGATGACCGAGGCGATGAACCCTATCGATGGACGTTTTAGAGATTTTAACGCCTAGTTTCTCTTCGAAAAATTTGCATGTCGTCTGCACTGCATCCTCCCTGTCATGCTCCGGGAGGCCATGCAAGAGGAGGCAGTTCCGGCGGCTATATTGCTCGAGAGCATCAAGCCTCCTTTCCTGCTCCTCTACTTGCTCCCGGAGCCTTTTCAATTTCGAATCCACGATTTCGTGGATTTCCTTTTTAAATGCAAAGAGTATCTTCTCGTGTATCTCGTCGATGTCTGGCTCCTTTGAGTTTTGGAAGGCCGTCCGTCGGACTTCCTCCTTAATCGCCTGGAGGATCTTCGGGGCCAGGGTGTCCTCGACGCTCGCAGCAATTGAAGCCACCTCTTCCGTTACGACGTTACGACGGGCCTTCGGCATTTTCGGGTGAATTTTAGTACAAAACGGAGGGCTCTTAAAAAGAAAATTATTTTTAATGTCGAGATATGGCGATCAAACCCTCATATAAATATTCCTCGATGGCAAGAGGGATTGAATGCTTAAATCAAAGAATCGATAGCGACCCACATCCCTTTCTTCTATCAATTCCCTTTCCATTCATCTCCCAAACACTCAACTCTACTAATAACCTTGCCTTCCGCATTAATTCGGCGGAGCGATTAAAACCCATTCGACTGACGGTTGCGAACCCAGGCGGAAAGGAAGAGTACTAAAAAAAGCGAAAGAAGCAACAAGGGAACGCTGGAAAATAAAAGGGAAGTAAAATGAAAACGAGCGAGGCGGAGAAAGAATTGAATTATGAGATTTTTTGAAATGGAAGCTGCGCCCTACATTTTTTTGCGTGCGGATTCCTTCCACGAAAAGCGGAGTGAATTTTGATTGGAGGGGCAAGAAGCATTAGGATCCCGCTTTTGTGGAAACAAAATAGGCAGATGCCTTCTTATTCCAGTACTGCTAATGGGATATGAGCCTTGTGGAGCTCACAAAAAGTGTAGGAAAGGAAAAACGACGGTAACGGCAAAGAGATGAAAGTACATATCTACATATACGATTATATACGAAGCCACCTTTTGGCAGACGGATTCAGCGCCATTGGTGATATATGGAAACATCAAGCACGACGTATCCATATATCATTAATGATAAAACGAGTCCCAAGAATCACAGAGCCATTCGCAATATCTGTGCATGACAGGGATGAATCAGTGGAGACAGAACGAGTTAGGAAAAAGATGTCGAATGCCAACAAGCATGCGATCGACGAGGACAGATGGTAAAACAGACATCTTATTTGATCGTGCGTAATTATGTTCAATTGGAGGAGATTTGTATCCAACGAAAGGGAGTTTCAACTTTCGAGATTAAAGATTAATTTAACGGGGAACGTGGAGATCAGAAAATAATATTACATACTAGTTTTTCAATGCAATTACCTAACAGCAGAAATTATAAACACGTATTTCTTTTATTTGGTCAAAAATGGGAGATTAATATTTACTTGAGGTGCGTATTATTTCCTCATTAATACCAATAAATTTGAAGAGCTTATGCCATCTTGAACTATAAAGTCATCAATCCGAAGGCTGGTTGGTACATCGTCCCCTCCACCATTAACTACCAAAAGCTTTGTGGGGAGACTGATTAGGCAAGATGAGGAGTGATTTAATTTGTTTCTTTTCTCCCGGAGCATGATTACTATGGAAAGAAAAACTAGAAGCAGCACAATAAACCTAAGAAGAACACTTTTCAAAGCTTTCAGTAAAGAGAGACCAGAATTAAATCCGTTATTTTTTACCACTAATATCTCAGCAGTTTTCTTAATATCTAATACTGAAAAAAGTACATAGTCTGCTTTTCGCACAAAAATAGTCTCAGTCACTTAATTTTGGTAATTTTTCATTCTACGATGAAACAATCATTACCAGATAGACCATTAGTTATTTTTTTAACAGCAGTAGTGAGGGCATAATAGAGCACGATCTCGCCAACACTTCCCCTCTGGATTCGATGTTATTTATATGCTTATTATATGTTTATTCGATATGTTTACAACTTGCGATTATGACTAAAAGAAACGCAACCAAGCGAATTTTTGCTTTAACCTTCTATTTTGATTGTGAGACAGTGATAAAGAAAATCTTACTCCACTTCAGAGTTCGTATCGGCTCCAAAGGTTGGATAGAGATCGCTCTGCTTCGCGATATCTTAATTTTATTCTTGCAAATGTATTCATTTTGAAGAAAAATTCACGAGGAACCGTACGGAGATGATGTAAAAATATTTCGGTCTATAGAATGAGGCGAACGATTGGCTGAAGCGATGTGCAGTGCATATAGTGGCGAGAAAAAACCGCGTCTTAAGCAGTATTTTTACCATGTGTTTCGTGAGAAAGGGTCCAAAATAGAAAGAAAACGCTTCTTAACCGGGATAACGTCTTAAATGGAAGCCTCTTAAAGGGGTTTTACTGTATTGCCTTATGTTATATCTCCTTTAAAACTCATTTTGAATGCTCTGAAATTGGTTTCAGACTTAGTTCGAACAACACTGATTAGAGGGATTTAAGATATTTACATAAATATTTACATGAAAATTACAGTGCCATTTTCAGAAAACCGCATGAGAAAAAATCCAAATATCTATCTTTGTAATCAAAGTTCCCTTTGTAGAAGAAGCTTTCTACTCCACGTAGCTCGGTGCACCGTTATTCTTTGCGTCATTTACAGGTAGAATAGGAAAGCAAAAGGTCGAAATGGCTTGCATAATGGAGTTTTCTCGTTAGAGAAGAAAGGATGTCTTTTTTCCGCGAGCAGCTCAACACCAGAATAACTTTCCCGGAGTGTTTCGTCAACTTGCGGTAGAGAGCGTTGAAAGGATGATGTTACTCGAACCACGCTTCATTTTCACAAAGCGAAAGGTTTTATTTATTTAAAAAACCTCGTTCCTTTACTCTGGCCGACAAAAGTTTCAAGTCGTGGAGATATGTGATTTTAGGTATTAATTTTATATAAGGAGTAACTTCAACGAATTAAGAAGCGGTTTCAAAATACGAAAGAATAATGACAATTTTTCTCAAAATCTCTGTGTCCGGATACATACTATACCAGGGGTGCCCAACTTTTCTGTATATAAGATCTACTTTTTATCTTAAAAGTGTGTCGCGATCGACTTATTGTCATTGGCGTAGTCTAAGGGGGAAGAAGGGGTGTGAAATGCATACTATGTTTATTCACTGTGTTTCAGCATAAGGTGCTTTCCAGCGAGGTATGGGTAGATAAGTAAAATATATATTCAAAACTATTTTTTATTTTTAAATCACTTATTAAGTTTTCGAGATATAGGCTCCTGAAGAAAATAAATTTCCAGACCCAACTTTTGATAGCAGCATTCCGTATATGCGGTACCTAAAAAATTCGATTTTCCGACACTTTTTCGAGATAGATTTTTACTAACTTAAAATGCAATTTAATTTTTTTATCAAATGTAATGTATAAGTTGTTGTACTATTTTTTCGTAAATATAAAAAAGTTGTTATAAAAATGCACAGTATGGCTGATGATTTGATTACAATATTTCACTTTCTCGTTTTTTTTGGGCCGAGAAAATTTATCATAAGAGAATAATATGACTTACTTTTTGCTAATTTATCAATAGCTCGCTAAGTACACCTCGTACTGAAATATAGATATACGGCTTATCTACCTACGTAAAAAAACATCAACAATAATTATTTAAAGGGCCAAAAAACTCACGTCAAGGGGAATTAAAAACACATGGATAATTATTAACAATATTTATTAATTCAAAGTAGCCACAGATAAATACAGATTTAGAATTTACTTTGTTCCCTTAACATTAATGGGAAGACTGAGTTTGCATGTTTCTAACCAAGGGATCATAATCAGGTGTATATCCTGACAAAGATAATAATAATGAGTCTTCTGTATGGGAATCAGTCAGGACAGAACGTTGTTTAGTCTTCGTTAGCTTCAAGTATGAAAATGCCGATTCGCAAAGGTATGTAGATCCGAAACAATAATGGATATATTCGCTACATTTGGTGACTATGGGATATTTTTTTCGGTTGACATATTTCCTAAAATCTTCTTCCGATTTTCTGGCATGTAAGTTTATGTCATTTTGTAAAATTATAATTTCATTTTCTAATGCCGATCGACCAAAATTGGCCTCGCGATCGACCGGTCGATCGCGATCGACTTGTTGGCCACCCCTGTACTATACCATCTCAATAATTTTAAGTATCCCTGGCAATATTATAAATCTTTTTATATGATAGTATCAAAAGTAAATGGATTAACTTTGACAACATTAAAAATCATAATTCTGAATTTGTAATTTCTTATATGTTCCCAACATGCAAATATGTTAATAAATTAATACTTTTCACGCAAATATTAACTATAATAAACATAAAAATACGTAATAATTATTTTACAGAACGGTGAAAAATACCTCGAAATTTTTATGTGAATTTAAAGTTCGTTTGTGAAAATATCGACTTCAATTATCACTGCGATGGTAGAAGTTGATTTATGGCATTAAATTGTGTGGGAAAATGAGTATTTTTTATATATTAATAGAGATGGATGGTTGATATTCAATCTCTGAATTTTAAATATATATTTGTATTATTTACAGCTTTACGACTCCTTCATAACCAAATACTGACAACTTTCACAATTCATTAAAAGGCTCCAATCCATTATAAGGGGAATAGTGTGGTATATCGAAGATAAATATACTATTGATGATATAGATGGTTGAAGATTAGATGGGTAGAAGAAATAAGTGTTATAATAAGAAATTCTACGTAATCATAAATATCTCACTGTGTCGATTCTTTGGGATCCTGTAACTTTATGTTCATATAAAAATTGAACATTCGAAACTTGGATCATTTTGATGTGTTTAAACGCAAATAAAACTGCAGCGAACATAGAAACGTATATGTTAAAAGAATTAATAGATGAAAATTAATAAATATAGAGAAATAAAATAAATATAAATAAATAACAATAAATAAAAGAAATTAATAGAAGGAAATTAATAAAAAGAAGCTCATTTAAAAAAATCTTTTCTTTTCTGGGAACAATTATCTCGGTAAGAAACTTTTACTTTGCTCTTCGTCCTATTGCAGCATTAAATATACAGTAGTTCTCGTATTTCTCAGTCGCAATTCGATTCGACATTGAATGAAATGTATCTAAAGCCAACTGACACGAGCTATGGAAATTCGCGTGTTTGTCAAATATTTCACATGGCCGGTCCTCCGCCAAACAAGCATCATGGCGCGAACTAATATTCAAAGAGCGCCATTCAAGTGAGAGACTCAATTGGCGCTATATTATGGCCTGCTCTGTAAACGATTCATACGGACCGCGTTGCTAGGCTGGCGGTCATTATTGAAAGATACGTGCGGTGACATGCATAGAGGGGAATGATTTATGGGGAGGAGAAAGATAGTGACAGACTGATTTCTGACTGATTCCGCTCACGTGATTGGAGGAATCTCCAAGGGGAATTCCCCGGAGGCGAAACGTCAACATGCAAAAAAATCGGCATTTCAGCGATGCGAGAATCGGGGGAATAGGTGCACGTTTTTCTGTTCTCTGAGTGTATACCCTTTAAAAGGTAAAGCGGAGCGTGGCCGCAATTAGTAGAGTAAATTGGGCCGATGCTTTGGCAATATTCGGGAGACCGAGTTTAATAGAACGGCATGCCTGTTTCAGACGGGATACTGTGCTCCATTTTTGGCCTAATCGCGGACCTATGCTTAGTGTATACGAATCTGCTGGGAAAAGAGGTTGCTTAAATAGAGCCCCGCGGGGAGGAGTGTTCTGTATCTAAAGTTGCGGTGGGAAAATCCGGCGCTTGTGTAACATACAGAAATGAGGGCGGATTCCAGAGTGCGAGGCTTTTATATCCTGAAAAAGCAGTAAGGAAAAATGTCGTACCGGATATGTGAAAATTATTCTATGACAAAGGTAAAAGAAATGACACATCCAGGGTAAACCTTTTGTGTGTTGTCTGAAAGAAAATGTGAATTCGCACAGCGTGTTCAGAAGCCATCTTGAGGGGATCTGAGAATTCGGTTTTGAGAATGCATATTCCGGATATGCTAAAGAAGACTTACACTAACATAAAATATATTTAATTTTAATTTGAATTAAATCCGGGAAATCGTCCAAAGATGAATCCTTACGTGATTACTAGAGCAGAAATGAAACAGCATAACATACAAAGGATAAAAAGAAGCTGGAAAGCTATCTATTTGAAGGTTTCAAAAGGAATGTATTCCTCCCTTTTGCAACTTCAAAGTAAACCGCTGAATCCACTTGCGTCGAAAATTTAATTTATAATAATTTAAGATATGACATTAAAACAGAAAGCTGAATAGTTGTAGAATTATTTTGGCCTAGAAAGAGGCACTTTCAGCTACGATTCTATGACTTATCTAAAGAGCTATTAGCTTACTACTGTGCTATCGTAACATTACTGTACGTGATTAATATCAATTAATTAATACTATCGTATTTAGAATGAGAGGCAATGAACATGTAATTGAATTAATACACTACTCCTTTCATAATATATACGAGATCACGCAATCCAGTGATTATTAATGCATATACTACTAATTAAAATTGCTTCTAATAATACTAATAAATAATTAACTCTAATAAATTCTAAAAATAATAAAATCATCATGTATTAATGATTAATAAAAAAAGTAACGGCGAGTGATAGGCCCTCGGAGTCGCACAGAAATGGACTTCTATCATTAGTTATTTTTCTGTTACTACATGAATGTATGCAAATAAAATTCTTAATCTATAATACTTTCCATAAGACTTTGAATTGTCGCTGTTAATCTTTGTCGACGAAAGCTGATGATAACACATAGCTTTGACCTTGGCTTCTACATAAAAACAAAGCATCTTCCAGATGAAAATACAAGTGTACTTCGAGTTTGAAAATTAAAAGGTAACCTATTAGCTAAGTATATGATCCAAAAATTATAGTGTTAATTTTAGAATAAAATTTAAGTTATGCTCTTTTAGGTTAGGCAGTAAACTTTATTTAAAAAAAACCTTTTACTTCCGGTAAGCCCTTCCCATCTTCAGATTATCTTTCCTTCGATTTTAAACCCTTAATTAATTATTTCAATAACTCAAAATATTAAGCGACATAACAAGAACAAGCTAACATAATTTCAATAAGATATCTATTTTTCTTTTATATTTCTCTATTTTACTTGTCTTGGAATTCTTTGTATTTACCACCCTGCTCTATGGGAATTTTCCATGAAAAATAAAAATTATTATTATTTTTATAATTATTAATAATGATACATAGGAGGGTCATGTAAGGTATGGGAACTGTGGTCACCTTAACTATAAAGCTAGATAAATCTCAAAAACTTGAATTCCAAGGAGATTTTAAAAGAAAAACCAAAATTAAACCATAAATTTTGCCATTAAAGGTATACCTGTTTTGATGATTTGAGTGAATGAAAAATGTTTGAAGGATAACGAAATTTAAAGCGTATATGGTCAGTAGATTCATATCTGGTGGAGGGAACCATAGGCAACGAAGCAAAGACGTTAGGGCTCCATTACTTGTTTGGATAAAGCGGTATGAATATGAATGAAGAGAAATGAAGTCTGGTTGCGATAGATATTCACCGAGGGGAAGGATGCAAACGGAGGCATAAGGCCCAGTAGGAGGGAGCGAGTATCAATACTCTCGGAAATGTATTCAATCATAAAATGTTTTGCATTTTTCTCTGTTCTATTCCCATTTACTTTACCGAGTCTGATTATTAATAACTCGTGAATCTCCCCGGCAAAAATGACGAAAATTAATTTAATTTATAGAATAATCTACTAAAATTATCGCTTACATCTGATGTATGTCAAAATACGTACACGTCAAAAATGTCAACGATCAATTTAATTGTATCTGTCATATTATTTGACATTATCTAGCATGGAATAGCCTATTCAATCTACCCTCTTGTTGAATTATAACCTAATTATACCTCATCATCAAAATGGCCGATGACAGTGACTGGTTATAGTTTCCAAAGATTAATCCAAAAATTTATCCTCAGTGATTCGAAACCTGTTCAGTGGAAAATTTCTTTCCGGAAAATTAAGTTCCAGATTTGCTGAGAAGCTTCGTAAGAAGAAGCTAAGAATTTTCCATAGCTTCTTTCTTTTAAGAAAGTGATTCTATACTTGGTTCCGTTATTGTTTAATTTAATGACAAGCAATTACTTAGATGGATAATTATCCATAATAACTTAATACTTAATGCTAGAACAGACTTGTTTTCGCATGTATTTCCCTTTACTCACTATATCATATCGGCCTCTACAACATGGATTTTTCTATGTATACATTCTAAGAATGCATAAGCTCGGATTCAACAATCGCATTGGTCTTAAAGGGTTCTGGTTGTGATCAACCGCAAAATCTCGCGAAATTTTCGTTAATTTTATCAAAATTCTCGAAATCTAAAATCCAAAGCAATAATTCACGACCAAGATATGAATTTTTATTCAATTTCCTTTCTGAGAGTCTGATTATTAATAATAGCAGACTTTATAATTAGACAAGGAGGCCTTAAGAGTATGCGGGGACCCGGGGAACCACGACTTGTGGAAATCTCAAAAATATACACATATTAGGGTCACGAGGTCTAAAATTAGAAGAAAACTATGCTAGAGATTTATTTGGTGAACAAATTTAACAGTATTAAAAGAAATTTATGTTCTCATCCATTAGCTACTAATACTGAGTGTGAATGAGGCAACTAAGGAAGATGAGAAGAGATTTCTTTGCCTTTAGTTTTCTTACCAAGCCAGAATATATTGTCGAAATAGTCCAGTTATATACAGCGCAATGACCAAATGAATAGTACTTTTCATGATTTTCGAGGGAGAAAAATCGCAAAATTATGAATAATTAAACGTCAGTAGATCATATTATTACAGCCACAAACAGGAAAAAAACTAGACATGAAAAATAAGGAAATACGAGTATATTAGCTGATTTTTATGACTGCTCAGTCATTGTTAAGCCGGTTTTGTTATTTGGAATGTAGAATTTTATGTGATTAGAATAGGATTTAATTATTGTGTGGGTTGAATGAAAAATCTATTATTAAAGGTATATAAATAGAAGCGTACGTAAGGAATGTGAATGTAAAATCAGAACCTGTCGCATCATTGATTGTATAACGTGAGAGAACCATTTCGTCGTAGATCAGATAAATAGAGTGAGAAAGATAGGATAACACTGAAACACACCTGTATGTTTCCTTCATCTAGTCACATAGACACTATAAATTATGACGTGGCTGTTGTGATGGGAACGAAATACCATTGGACATTACTTTGCGAGCCGAATCGCGTCGACATAAGCAGAGAGAAATTTTAATGTCTGCCTGAAGTTGGTGAAGTAATTGAATTTGACGGAGATAAGTCAATGTCATGGATTGCCTCTATGGTTTACATTGTGCGACGGAATAATGCGTTCAAACTTCAATTCAGAAGTTCACCTCACGTTGATACATAATCTGCAAACTTCAATTCTGGTTGCACTCATGTTTTCATGCATGAATGATCATCTAAAAGAACTTTTATGATTTCCTTTACCTGCCATTCAGAATGTAGGCTAATATGTTGTTAAAATTAGCGGAATCGCTCACTCTTGTACATCGGTTGTACAAATGTTAGGGTAGGGCAACTATCGGAATTTTTCACGAGAGACCGATTACCATTTAATAAGCTTTTTACCATTATTTTAGGATATCAATATCAACATTGTAACATAAATGATAATCAGATTCATTTTCAAAGTACAGTAAAGCGAAATGCTATCCCAAAAAGGAAGGAAAGAAAAGAAACTATGCTATTATAGGCGTATCACGTAAAATGAACGTCGAGGATTAACGGCCAATCAAGACCAAGAATCAAGCCTTGGATCCTCTCTTCCCTGGCGGATTATCTTGCCTATTGCTACCCCAAACTAGTTTCGGTCCCTTTTCATTTATCATTTACATTTTTACTTTTATATTTTAACCCTGCAAACCGCCAGTGGCGTATGACAGAGGCTGTATGGACACCTATATCCCTATTTAAGTCTATCAACTTCTCCACTTCTCCGCTAAAAATGCAAACAAAATTAACTATCTGTCCTGGCGAATATTATTAAGTTGTAACTCCGTTTCATATTTTTCGGAGTTTGCAAACGTTGTAACTCAAATAACAAAATCCACAATCTCGCTGATGAGATCTGCAGTGAAAAGAGTCCAATTTACCTCATTTAATAAATCTGGAGCAGCAATACGTAGTCTTCGTCTCTCTTAGAATTACAGTCCGGAACTTTTCAAAGAACTCTTAAGGCTTTAGTGCCGATAGGAAATAATTTGAGTGGCAAAGGATTTTTAACGATATAAAGGGCTATAGAAGATGAAAACGCATTATAATACTTAATCACGCGAGATAATATTTTACGAATTACAGGTATAATGTGCTCAAGAAATGTGAAAGAAAGAGCGTTAGTTCTTAAAAGTGGGCGATAAGGCTATCTTCACAAATCAATTCCAGTCGTGAGTATTTAAGCATTCGGATGATAAAATCGGAAGTACACCTCTGTAAGAAAACGGAAACGTCAGGGATGGGTGTATGAAAGCGTAGAGTGGAAACTAAGATAAGGGATTAAACGATTAAAAGGGTTTGCTTTTCATATATTCATGTCTTGTTTGCGCTTCGAGTTCGCTGTGAAAAAAATCATATCTTATCTCGTCTCGAAAATTCAGGGCAAACATGAAAGAGGAAAAAGAGAGAATGCGCGTGAATTATTCCTTGTCTTATTTTAATAGAATAAATGTGATTTGTATGGAGATTGGTCCCAAAGATATAGAATAAAGGAAATTTCACTTGAAATAACTTCTTCTGTTGAATATTATTCTAGTTGTGACCAATGTTCGACTATCTTTTACAGAAAGATAAAAAAGTGAGATGTTAAAGTTTTATGAGGATTTAGAAGGATTTAGAAGTACGGTATGTATGATTACTAGCCATAAAAGCTTAACGTTTAAAAATATCCGCTCTTTGTTACTAATCATCTTATATATAATTAGCGGTGTGTCCATCTGTCTGTCTGTCCGTCCCCTCTTTTATCTTGGAAAATATTTGTCGTAGAGCCATGAGACAAACTGCATTCTATTTCTAATATGCTGAAAGTCCTACGAAAACTATTCTCATCTTTATGAAGGCTCGGGTTCGAACCCAGGACTCCATAATACATTTCCATAAGGAATGCACGTAAAGTTCGTTTTTTCACCCTGCAGGCTTTGTTACTTTTACAGAATTAAATTGGAAATAATGGTCCTAAGAAATCAAGAAAAGTACCAAACGAAGGTAAATTGAATAAAGAATCTTATTATTATCGTAAAATGTAATTTTCGAATCTAAATTACGAGAAATATGACAAAATAAACGAACATTTTGTAAAATTTCGCCGTAGTAAACAACCAGTCCCCCTGACGACCAAGGTGATTGTTGAATCCGATACATTCATTCTCCCACAGGAATACACGTGGATTTTAAATCCATACCGAATTAATTGTAGGAAGTAACGTCAGAATAAATGAAGAGGAGGCAATTAACTGAGATTTCAGCGAATGTAAACTATGATATTTAAATAGCAGGAACAAAATTACAGCCATTTTGGAGTATTCCTTTATCAAACCGAATTGCAAAAGGATGCATGCTTTTGATTTGAAAATTCTGTCGTCGATCGGGCAGCAGGACCTGCAGAACATACCGAAAGGAATTAAACTTCCTTTTCTTTTCTTTTATTTTACTTTTCTTTTATTTTCCGCTTGTGCCGGATCCTTCGTTCAGCCGAACGCGGCAACGCCAGTGTGGCATAAGAAAAACTTGTAGGGGAGGTCGGTATGTGATTCAGCTATGGCCGTTTCTTCAGGACGCAACTATGCTTCCGCGCTAAGAAATGTTGCAAATCGACGACTGCAGCCTAATCGTTTTGCAAGTTGGATGATTTTTCCCACAAATCTTTCAGAAAATTAAGACAAAATCGAGCGGCCGATGATGCGGCAGGTTTAGCGACATCTTGCGCACCCTTGAGAATACTGGTTATATTTCAAATCTTACGCCAAATAATTTGAATATTGCAGGAAATTTGAAGTACCAGAGAGTGTGCAGGGAAGATGGAGCTGACCTTTTCAGGTGGGAGGCGCGTATTGGCTACACGACAAAATATTCATGAATTACATATTACCAGCAGAATTGCTCATTGATTTTAACGGTGAAAATATATGTAGGATTAAATTATTAATGCTATTTGTGAAGAAGTGAAATTATACCCTCCGACGATTTCAGAAGCAGTGGTGGAGTAATACGAAACAGTTGTATTGGAATCTATTAGTAGAGGTTTGCTTGGGATCTATTTGAGTCATTAAAGCTCCTATATCTTCTCCATTTCTGTTAAGGCAACTTAAGTCATATTACGAATAACATTAAATGAAAACAAATAAAATACTGGAGTTATATTCATATGTATTTACTATCCAAACATTATAAAAATTGTACCTGATTCATTTTCATAGAATGAAAGCTTAAATGCATACCTATATGCAAATAGAGGAAGGGTCGGAGGGTCTTGACCCGCTACATTTTTCATCTGAAATCTTTGGAGAGGATAATTTCACTTCTACACAAATAGCATTACTAATTAAATCCTACATCTATTTTCCCCGTTGAGAATCAGCGGGCAATTCCGCTAGTTAGTTACTATTAAATGAGAGAGGAGACTTTTTGGTGTTAATGAATCATTGTTTATTTATTATTTATTCGTAATTTACTATTTCGACATCGTTAACGTTAAAAATTTAGTAGTCAAACTTTGTTTCCACGGTATATATTTACATATGTATTTAGTGAGATATGATTTTCTATTTTTACTGCAATATTTTTATCGGAGTCCTGTAGATAGATTTCGTGCTTCAGACGTAAGACGATCTACATTCGTTTTTTTAATATTAGATTCCGTAGTAAGAGAATCTATCGAATGGGAAGAACCTATCCTTTAATAAAAAAGAACTACACTCATCTTTTATTATATACTATCTTGCAAGTCACAGTTCTTATAAATAAAATACGAGACTAAAATACGAGATTTAGAAATCTTTATTGTAACCGTCATAATAGGAGGCCCATTTTATTATACTACTCGGTTTCCTCCTATAAATCCTGTAATGGAGTGATAAGTTAGAGATCGACGGTAATATCTCGAAAGACGCTCCTATGAATCGATAAACGACGCCTAAGAGCTGCTTGATATAGGGTAAGAATCGTTAAAGTGAAGAAAAATAAGGGTTGGATAACGAGCTCGATAAATTTACAGGTAATATTTCCTCGAAAGAAAAAGTAGAAATTTTGTGCCGATTCTACCACCGTATCAGATGCTGCGAGGAAAACCATGGGCTTGGATGCCGATGTTCATTAGGTGCTCATTTAAATCGGTTTTATTAAAATAATTTCATTGTCTATAGGAGTCGTTCGAATATTCTTCATCCAAGATGAATAATCCCTGCAATTGCGACACTAAGAACAAGGACAACAACAAGAAATCGCCGCAAATCTATGCGATTTTTCAAATCCTTAATCGCAATTATCCATCAGGTTATTAATTGTCAATTAGTAATTTTGTCTCACCCTTTCCTAAACATTTTGCTGGTATTTCACATCACCCTCCTCTTCGTGGGTGTTTTTCCCTGTAGTGTACATATATTTTTGTAATTAAATATGTCAGAAATTTTAAAAGTCAGTCTTTTTTCTTTCCACAAAACTAATCTTTCCACCCTTTTAACTGTATTTTGTATACTATTGAATAAAATCAGATGTCAAGTATTTATGTTCTTTGTATTACATTCTCACAAGGATTAAATGGAAAGAGAGACTATCTATTTCACCCAGCAATAAAGAAGTTTTGTATTTTATTGCATTGTAGTTTATGAACAGAAGTCCAAATTATCATAAATAAAAAGTAGGACGGCGAGGAATGCGAGGTTTTTAGGGTATCCGGTGTTCCGGCTTGGAATCAAAATAACTCATAATATTACACGTTGCCTTCGGATCCGAGGATTTCCGGAACGGGTTCCCGATACAATGGAAAAGATCTCCCATTTGGATTCCGCACGAGAGACTTGCGTTGAAACATTTTGCTTGGGCGGAAAATAGAGCGGTGAGCGTGCGGGGGATACAATCAATGGGAGAATAAGCAGGGACAGAGTCATATCCTATTATTCTTCGAAATCTGTGGGAGAGGCGTCCCATATTACGGCCTACCCATTCATCGCCGACAATAGAGACGAGCGAATAAAGATTAAATACGCGTCTATTTCCAAAGGAAAGAAGGGAATTTGGCGCAGAAGAAATGAGGAAGAGACAAAGAAAGGAAAAGTTGGCCGGGATGGAACGTTATGGGGCAGATTGTGTTAGGGAGGACAAAAGGCGTCGAAAAGGAAGTTGAGAAAGATGTAAATGAAGAGAGAGGGAAGTCAAGAGCAGTGAACCCGTTCCTTTTACTTTTGCCACCAGTGTTCTAATTAGAGGCTTGTGGTTTGGGGGGAATTTCGGTCGATTTGGAAAAGAAAATGGGACCGAAGAGGCGCTGACGAGAAGCGAAATGAAGGAAAAAATCGAGAAAGGAAATTCATGCAAATTTTTTATTGTTAATCCGTAGAGTTGATGAAAAAATTCCGCTATACCGCATATCGTATTCAGTGACATAGAAGGATGAATTCCTGCTACCATATCTTGATGAAAGGAATACTTTAATTTTCTTTTAGGTCCAGGTTAAAAATAATGCTTTTCCTGTAATATGCTAATCGCAGTGATGACATGAAAACCACTGAGACATAAGTTATGCTGAAAAGGATTCGATTTTTTCACTCATAACTGATTGCAGTGGAAAGTATTATACGTAGAATCAATATGCATTTGCGGGTTCATCAATTAACGAAAAAAATCAATAAGTATAAAAAATCCAGTTCCTCAATACTTGCTTACATTCAAAGATAAAGGATGACGTGGAGTTTTGTCGTTATTGTTTCGATCAAGTGGTTATATAAAAGGATGGAAAATGAAGCGAGGTCTTGAAGTATCACAAAGGGAACTAATAGCGCCACGTGCTATGAATCTGCAAGTGTTGCTGTTCAGATACGAAGGAAGTTCTTTCGTGTTTACGATACGCGGTAAACACCTTGTGCGAGAAATTTGCTTTTAGACGAGGAAGTTTCACCCAAATGAATTGGCCTTAGGCTCACAATCCTTCTTTGTATTCCGCAAAGCAAACGCAGGAAGTTTGCTCGATAAAGTGTTTTTCCTTCGAATCACGCAGCTATCGGATTTGCTTCCATGTTCGTTTTTAAAGGCGAACTTATTTATGATGAGAAAAATTACCTCCCGATGTTCTACATCTTCCAGAAGTTCACCAGGTGTTTCTAAATGCAACATTCTCTCGCTTATCTTTCATCTAAACTGTTGATTGCTCAATTTAAAATTTTATCCAAATACGAACGTGTGCTTTAACAGTCAACAACAACAGATCTGAGCGAATATAAACCGTTGAAACTAGCCATCCAAAAAAGGGATGGATTTCTATACGTGACTTTATGCTGGGAAAGTCCAGGAAAATATCCAGGGTCTTTTTTCAATGGAAAAGTCATACGATACATCAAATGTAGTCCTTAAGTATTCTGCTGTCTATCAATATTTTTGATAGGTAGAAAAATAATCTTCACATAATTTACTATTCCTTTTATGCTAATAAGATAATAAGGACCTGCATAGCTTAAAATGCTTCCATAGAGCACATTTTGAATGTAAAGTTAGATTTTATGCGTTAGAAGCATCCATCGGTCTCTTTATCTAGGTTCCCCTATACCCATTGGAGGATCCGTGGGCCTTTCATAGAATGGTTGAGGTCCGCGTGCAGCCCGCGGGGTTGCAGCCGAGGTTTTGCAGCCTGTATTGGATGATGCAGTGGTATCTAAGATCTTCCTCTCGAGTGCGGTAGTGGATTTTATCTTAAATGAATCCCTCGTGACTCACCACATGTCATGAAAAGGAGAGATTGTTCCTGCCGTGGTTGCGGAATTCGTTATACCGTCCTCCTGGGAAGCTGGTTTGAATTCCGGCAACGTCCCTTTTTTTTCTCCCAATTCTTTTTTCCGTATTGGTTTCTGAACTTTTATCCCGTTAACCCTTTAAACTGCCGGGAAGACGATGTATTGGTCCTCGGAGTATTCGCCAATACTGCCATAAGCCGATCAATTGTCCTTTTTCCACACTCAGACGCTCTCGTCAATGAAAATCAATTGACATCCGAAGTACTTATAGGCGTTGATAATTAGTTTCGCCAAAGAGGATCTCTCGATAATCACTTGTCCTTTTTAGCTTTCTACAATGAAAACATTACTTTTTACTCTGAAGTGGCTCTCCGACCTTCGAATGATCCGCGTATACCACCTCATAGAGGCTAACACATAAGGGCTGTAGAATCGAAGTCGGGATCGATTTTTTATGTTATTAGATTAGGAATCGGAGCCGATTAAAATTTACCGGGACAGATTTGAGTGCATCAATGAAAAAGAATTCAAATGGTACATACTATTCCAAAAAAATTCGCAATTTTTGCAAATTCTCAAATTTTCGGCAGCTTTGTTAACAAAATCATAAACATAAATGATACATACATGTCAAGTAAGCTGCAATCAGCATGATACATATCAAATACTGCTTCCCGTAAGAATCAATGGACATCTAAGTAAGTAAAGATATATATTATAAAACTACCATCTTACTCCTAAACTCTGCTCAACGGGCACTTCATACAGCTTAATATATATTCGTGCTGTATTCATATTGAATGCTTGTACACATTTATTTTGTAAATTCATTTTTGGAGGAGTGGGGTTGGACTGAAATTGGAGTAAACGGTTGAAAAACAGGTGTCGGAATTGGAGTCGAAGACTAGGAAACCCAACCCCACAGCCCTGGCTGGTGGTAAGGATACAGTTTTACTTTATTCATATTAAAACTTTCGAAATATAGAATACTGACATTTGATCAGAAACTATTTTCTGAATACTTGGAATCACTTTCGGCGCTTTATTAACTACCTTCCGCTTCGCCAAATCATCCAAATGAACCAGACTGGCATAGACAGTTGAATTTTAATTACACCTTCTAATTTCGATCACCTTCGCGCCAATATTGCTGCCGAACTCACGCACTTCGATTGCAATCGCCTTTCACTCACGATCAATCACCTTTCCAGGAGAACGCTTACACCTCAGCACTCGAACGAAAAAAGTAAGCGAAATTTCGCCGGACTGCGAGTCACCCTTCACGTCCATTTCTTTGGCGATTTCAAATCCTCTGATTGGTCGGTCGGCGTGAAGAGAGGAACGTTGTTTCCCAAGGTGTCGAGGCGAGATCGATGACGAATCGATAGGTGGCGCAGCGAGCTAAAAACAGGAGATGAAAATTACTGGGGAGGATGGGATATTGGGGTTGGAAGGATGGAGATGGAAAATTGGGAAGGTGGATTCGTGATATAGGGGAGGCTATATAAGGGGAATGAAGTCTCTCCCAGGGCCGGCTGAGACAAGGGAGGCAACAGCCCGAGGGCGCAACAGTCAGAAAGGTGTCGATGCTAGAAAATCAGTTCCCGCAACCGTATCTTGAGTAATTTAATGTTTTTCATTTCATAGGAAAGGAATAGAGGAAAGTTTCGTTTATTTTTGTCTCGGTCATAGTCATGTTTTGGAAGCTCAACTATAAACAAAGGTGAAAAATAAGCAACTGAAATTTAAGCGATACTGAATAAAGCATTCATTTAGATAACTCCTATACGAATTACATGAAAACTATTATCTACTGCAGAGCGGTAATGACGTAGAGGTTTACCTACGATTGCATTTTCCCTAAGTGGAGAAACGATGGAAAACTTCCCCACTCCTCATCTGTGTAGTAATCCCACAAAATTACTTCAACAATCGACGCATCGAAAGCAAAACCTACTCTAGTTCTACTATTTGCTTCCCTCATAGTCTTTGAGACTGCCAACATCAAACTCCAATTAAGGACAAGGAAAAAATTAATTCCATGGACTATTGACAATCGGTACGCTGTATGGATGCCCCTTGATGAAGAACTCACAATAAGGGCTTATTGTATTATATAATTTGAAGGGATACTTAATTAACTTTTAATGGATTAAGATTTCATATATCCATCAACAATGTTGATTTTGAAAAAAATAAAATAAGGAATAGCACATGATTGTAAAATCATGCACTATTATTATTGTACAACTGAGCGCAACAACAACGGACGGAAGATCTCATAATTAGATCATAAGCACAATTTTTGCTATGATAACAATTATCTCGTGGTTCATGGTAGTGAATGGCGTCGAGTATAAATATGATTGACCAAAGTCAGCAACAGAGAGTTTCTGTTATTAAGTATACATGCTATACCATCTTTAAAGAAGAGGGTCGAGATGTTATTCAATTGTACTTATAAGTTTTATGCGCGTTCTTGCTGATTCTTTATAAAAGCTTAAGGATCTATCCGTCTAAAAAAGAGAGAAAGTAAGAAGTGAATAGGTAATCAAGAGTGCGTCTGGGACATTCTCCTTCACGGAACGATATAAATATTCGGCGTGGAATACGGTCCTCCTGTGCGGAGGTGAGACAAACGCATCACGCCACGATCGAAACCTATCGATAATCGAAAGCTCCACTGACAGGTGTCCGCAAGGAGGCTCTTCCACGAAAAGACGATTTCTGTTTCCTATTCGGTCAGAGATGGACAGCTTATGCAACCGAAAGGGATGGAGACTTGGAAAGAACATTATAGGGAGAATGTACCACAGGGAGAATGAGCAAGAATGTCTCTATTCCAATGGTCTTCCCACAGTATTACGGTTGATAAACCGAAAGTAAATAAGACATTGATAAAAGGATTTTAAATCGTAGAGGGTTTCATGCCATGGTCCAAAAAAGGTTCGAAATTCGATTGGATTATCGATCACAAGATTTCGGATTCGATTCTGCTTTAAGGGGAACATTCTGTAAATTTCGTATCGATGACAAGACTCTCTCAGCCATGTTTTCATCTTTCCAAACATAGATTCGAATTTCAACTTGAATGAACAAAGAAAATTCCTTTTTGTGTTCGGTATTTGATAAAAGTACGTCCTTGCTCAAGTTGTAATTACTTAGCACACCACTCATTGATTTTTCTTAAAGTAATCACATTGCTTCATCTTGAGATATGGCTAATCTTTATAGGCAAATTCGGCAGATGAAATTAGCATAAGAGAAGAAAGTAACGTGAGGTTGATAGAGGATTTATTACTTTGGATATAATATATAGTATGGAGATTTGCATGATACCAGTCAAATGATATGGAAGAAATGTCAAATGATATACTGAAAGGGTACAGAAATCACGGATGTTTATGATTATGAAGGTGTTAGTAAATCGCATAACATAATTGTCACTCTCCCTCCGTTCGATTCGAATCCCGACTCGAATTAAAATCGCGTCTGTCATTTAGATTCGAGATTTAATTTGAATAAAATATGGATGTTGGATGTTTTCGGGAAAGGCTGATTTGAGACATCAGCGGGCCGCCATAAGTAGGATACCCTATTGTAAAATGAGGGGCTGATTATTACTAAGTAAAGAGAATTGCGTTAAGGAGATTAGTGAACGTGAGTCCACCGCATTAGAAAATTACACCAGTGAAGATGAAGGACTATCTTCCTTCTTGAACGAATTTAGGGGATAGTGAAAGTAGGAAAGTAAGGTAAAAGAAGGAGAGGCAAGAATCGGGAAAGGAATGAAAGAGAGGGAAGAACACCCAAGGAAGAACGAGGCTACTCTCCCTGTAATCTAGAAAGTCGGTCACAAAGTGTTCCATGCGCACATATTCTCTCAATTAACCTTATCACACGGGCAAGTAATATTTTCCGGGTCAGCGGTCATTTGCTCTAAGGAAGACAGCCCAATGTTACGCGCTAACACCTCCGACAAACTGTAACTTAAAGACACCGCCTCGAAGCTCTTTCAAGACTTTTCGGAGAACATTTTCCGATCGAACGATTAAATGTCTCATTGCGAACAGCTAAACTTCATCGAGAAACTTACTTGCCCTGGTTTATGAGGAAAGGCTGACTCCCAAAAGAGTGATGACTAGGGCGTACCGAAAAACAAAAATTTTTAGCAGCGGGAACGTAATAGGTTGGAAAAGTTGCCTTTTAGGCTCAATAAGAAATGTGCAAAAGATGGGCTCTAACAAAGTTCGTCTTGGGCCTGACCAAAGAGCTCAAAAATTCGAAATTTTAACGAAAATTGCGTTTTTTAAGGTAAGTTAAATTTTTGACGGAGCATACATACATTAGATTAAATGGCTGTTTTAATTCGTTTTGATCGAGGAACAATTAAATTAAGCCATTAAAACCGAATATGACGAGATATCATACGTTTAAAATTTTTGGAAACACCATTGAAAGTGGCAGCTCCTCACTGGTTCAGCTGCAGTGAGCTATCCAGGACTCATCATGAGACAGTGACTGCAAAACGAGTCCCGCCCGCCTACACACCCGTGGAAGCATACCAGATAACTAGCTGATGTCTTTGAAGGCTGATTTTTTTCCAGCTTTTGGTATTCGCGAGAGGATCATCTCTCCTATGAACCCATCTCTTGCATCGTGGCCGTAGACTAAACGTGAGGCCTCTGTGACTTCTTTTACGTTTCGTTCGACTGCTTGAGAATCATTTGGGAGGGCAAATAATGCAAAAAGCTGCCTTATAGGTTCCTTTGCATTATCTTTAATGTTTTGAAGATCCTCGGGGGAAAGACTGACAGTAAGTGGTGGCTTGGTGACAGTGACTTTATCCCAATATATCAATTCTTCATAAGAAGGCACGTCGAACTTCTGTTGCGGGATGATGAACTGACAAACCTACTCCGTTTGATGGTTACCTGCGTTAATGAATCTTTGTCCTACCTGTGTTCTTATAATAGGTCGCTCATCAGTAAACATAGCAATCATAACCCGAAGTATGTCATGCATGTCTACGTTCCAATGTGGTATGTCATTAAGAGAAATCACATAGTGAAAAATAGAGCCGTAAAACTCCTTAGCTGATACACCATACCTTCCTTTGCAAACAAGAAAACTTCTTGAAGATGTAATTCAACATAAATGTCTTTTATGCTCGCCCAGAAATCGTTTTGGTTGTAACGATCGCTTATGAGTGTGTATGATAAATTGTCGAGATGAATAATGTGCTAACTTCGAAGTGGAGTATCATGATATGTACCGAAATAATATTTTTATGTTTCAAAACGCTAAATAGATGAGCGTAGAAGGTGTTACGCTGAATTAACCATCAAACGGAGTAGGTTTGTCAGTTCATCATCCCGCAACAGAAGTTCGACGTGCCTTCTTATGAAGAATTGATATATTGGGATAAAGTCACTGTCACCAAGCCACCACTTACTGTCAGTCTTTCCCCCGAGGATCTTCAAAACATTAAAGATAATGCAAAGGAACCTATAAGGCAGCTTTTTGCATTATTTGCCCTCCCAAATGATTCTCAAGCAGTCGAACGAAACGTAAAAGAAGTCACAGAGGCCTCACGTTTAGTCTACGGCCACGATGCAAGAGATGGGTTCATAGGAGAGATGATCCTCTCGCGAATACCAAAAGCTGGAAAAAAATCAGCCTTCAAAGACATCAGCTAGTTATCTGGTATGCTTCCACGGGTGTGTAGGCGGGCGGGACTCGTTTTGCAGTCACTGTCTCATGATGAGTCCTGGATAGCTCACTGCAGCTGAACCAGTGAGGAGCTGCCACTTTCAATGGTGTTTCCAAAAATTTTAAACGTATGATATCTCGTCATATTCGGTTTTAATGGCTTAATTTAATTGTTCCTCGATCAAAACGAATTAAAACAGCCATTTAATCTAATGTATGTATGCTCCGTCAAAAATTTAACTTACCTTAAAAAACGCAATTTTCGTTAAAATTTCGAATTTTTGAGCTCTTTGGTCAGGCCCAAGACGAACTTTGTTAGAGCCCATCTTTTGCACATTTCTTATTGAGCCTAAAAGGCAACTTTTCCAACCTATTACGTTCCCGCTGCTAAAAATGTTTGTTTTTCGGTACGCCCTAGTGATGACTCCCTTTCCTCGGGAGGAGTCATCTGTAACTTAGGTAGGGATGACTCCCCTCAGGCAACTGTGTCGAGCAGCTTTAAAGCACTCATTTTCCTTCTAAAGAGGTATTTCGCGCAATATGTCAAGAAAGTAAAATACAGAGGACGATGACATAAACAATATATTTACAAACGGCTCGGTTAATGATGGATTTATTACATAGTAATGTTTTTGCCACTTGAATAAATGCCGAGCACGTATATTTGTTTAAAATAAACTTAAGGGATATGAATTTAGAAATATTTAGCAGAATTCATCCATTTTAAACATCAAGGAGAACACAGATAGTGCAAGTTTTGTGTTCTACTTCGAGTTGAACAGGTTACTTTATTTAAAAAATTTTTAAATTCAACGATTATTTACGTTCAGAATTCCTTCTGGTGACGTTACAGTATTAACATATAAAATCATTGATTTTATAATTAATTGAATGATAGCTTTCGAAGTTGTCTTCTCCTGGAAAATAAAATTCGATGGAAGTCGAGAGGTACCTTCTCGAAAGTCGAAGGTGCTTTTTCTGAATTTAATTTCCTCAATGCTCGAATGAAAAAAATTTTGCATTCCAAAGCATTTGAAAAAGTAAAGATTGTTCATGAGGTAACGATTCCTACGAAAATGATTTTATTGGTTAAGATCCGAATCAATTCAAGAAAGTGGATGGAGTATGAAAAAAACGTGATAAAGCGCCATAATTCAATCTCCGCAATAGAACTCTTCCGATGGGGAAGTAGAAATCGTCTGCATAAAAAAAATCCGTAATAGTTCCCGGGAGCCTTCTCCGACCCTTTCACGCTCCAATTTACATTCCAGAAAAGTCTGAAAGTTATCCAATTATTTCATATCTCCAACCGCAGAACGATAAGAGCCGAAGGATCCGAAAACAGGAGTACATCCCATTGTCGCAAGGAGAGCTCTATCGAGAGGGAAAAAATGTCCTAATGACCCCCTTTTCGTTCATCTAGATTCAGATAGGGCATATGGATAGCGATTCAAATTCGACCGAACACAGATTTCTTACGCGCCAATCATGACGACATGAGCCAATCTAGTTTCGCTATCGGTTTGGATGGGGTCCTTGTTGAACGAGTGAACCGTGGCGTATTCGATGGTACATGGGCCATATGCAGACCGACCCAACGCCAATTCAGATCCCATATCTTCGCCCGGGCGAGTCATTACGCAACGAGAAACGCGCTATGCAAGCAGTGCGATAACAGCCCTCTCGTCATAACTGCGGGCCATTACTCTTCCTTCCTCCCAAGTCATCGGCACCACTCCAGCAGCGTGAATTTTTAATAGCGGCCAGGTGATGATCACTTTCTACCCGCAAATGAGGATGGTCTTCAGTTTACGAGTTGGGGCGCTATCAGCAGTGTATTAAAACTGACGGTTCCCGAAATTGCAAGCAGTAATAAGTCGGAAGCTACAAAGCAACTATTATAGTAATCACCTCTATAGTCTCCCAATGTCAGTACCCTTCATAAGAATCACAGGTAAAGGCAATTTTATTTACTTTGAATACGCTTTTTTCTCTAATCAAATTGCACTATAAATTATGGTCACAAAGAATCGTGATAAGGTCCAAAGAAATCAAATTTTTGAAATATTCCAATTTATAGATGAGATAAAAGTCTATGTTCTCGAAAAGTAAATATAAGAGCATCAAGTAGCGAAATGTAATGCACATGAACTTACCTTAAAGTAGAACGTTTGATGATAATGTCATGCGGATGGTAGACGTGGACCCTGGAATGAAGGGAAAATGCAAATTTAAAATTGCTGAATATTGCTTTTAAAGAGTTATATAATATCTAAATACCATTGACCATAAAGGGAAACTAATGAACGGGTAATAAAAGAAATTTCAGAGGAATTACGAATTATTGGAGATAGTGATGAGAAATCAAGTTCATCAGGCACCTTTGCGGACACTCCAAAACATCTTACGAGTAAAAATTCTCGATGAGAGATTCAAAAAAGGACCAAAAACGTCCTATTTATAAGTCATGATAAGTGAAATATGTGTATGTGCTTAATATATCATCAGATAAATAGTTTGGCAGGGAACCGCAGGTTGTGGTTAAAGCGGGTTTTATTGTGAAATATGACTTAAGTATCACCTGAAAATTTACATTCGAATATTTACATAGAAATTGTTGAAAACTATGCTAGTGGAATAAAAGTAGCAGAAAAGAAGAAAAGAGAGAAGAAAGTTCGTTCTGCCTTAAATTTGCCCAACATGAGGTCAAATGATGAAACTACTACTTGAGTAATACTTCATATAATGATTAAATTTTTGTGCGAGAATTATTTATTATTCAATATCCTTCTAAGTAGCAAAAAATCACTTTTATTCTCCATATAAAAATTTAACTGTGGTTGAAAACAGCTTAGAGTATTAAAAATATAAATATACAGAAATAAACCAGACAATATTATATTTGTTAACTTATATATGAATGCATTTTCTAGTAAAACTAAAAATATATGAAGTTAAAATTAATTTCAATAAAGTACTTCATAATCAGGCCAATGCTTTATATTCCTGGAAAGTTTTTAATAAAATTCTTTCCTTTGATTGATTTTCATGTACGAGTTAAATAATTTGAATTGCGCTGCAAAACAAAGATTTGAAACGAACTTTTTTAAATGAAATATAGGGAATCGGGGTGGCATTGGTGCTATTTTATAAATAAAATAAACATTATCTTAGTATAAAACTTTTTTAGCATGCAAGAAACCACAATGTGCCGAAGTTTACTTTTGACACATATCTCATGTCTTTACACACATTTGTCTGACCATATTGATTTCCAAATATTCCAACATCTGATGCCTAATCTTCAGGTGAAGGAATGAGGCTTAGCCTCACTTTGATGAAGTGTGAGTGTGGTCCCTAGCTTTTCTTACTGAGCTTCATATCAAAGTAATCTACTTCATTGCAGGAAATGAATATGTTCCATTCAATAAGATACAGTAGTGAGAACAAGTATGACACTTAATCTCTTTCTATTAATCAAATCAAGTGGTTTACTATATAAAAGAGTCATGTCATCCATTGTTTGATCAACAAAATAAATTTCCTCAAAAAAAGGAATCAAAGAAAGACAGAACGACACATAATCTATAGTTTTTTATTCAGTTTAATGAAAAAAATCTCCCATACCAGAGAATAATGTCTTTTGAGAGAATCCGACTTAAGAACACGGAAATATAAAGCACTCCTTTTTAAACTCACCCTAATTATAGTGAATTTGAACTCTACTTTGACCATGCGGAAGAGTCATTTTATCAAAATCTTCAAGCCCTATATTTAAAAAGGTTGTTGACATCCTAAAGAATTCACTAATGACTGTCGTTGATCTCATTCAATAACGTTAACTCGTGGCAGTCAGGGATAGCTCTCACTTATCATAATATTATGGAGAGAAAGTCCTCCTTGAAACACAATATTTTGAAGAGATATCGGATGAGAAGTCAGAAAAAGGGATGAACCCCAATATAAAGCATCAATTAACGATAAAAATGCAGCTCTTCATTTACGCAACAGTCGCTTGTTAATGGAGTCAGGGGTCCTCTAGATCTCAGCGATTGAGAGAGAGGAATGATCTAATATTCCGCTGATGCCAACGACCTTGCGAGATCATTCCATTCAGAGCGTGGATTTCAGCAAAACACTACCCTCTTTGTTCGATTCCATAGAAAATTCTTTTCTCTTGAGTAAAAAATAATTGCAGTTTCATATGGTTCATATGAATAGATGATTTTGAGCTATTAGTAATTTGATTTCCCTTGCTGATGATGGCCAAATTTTCTCAAGGCGATTCTTTATTGTTATTAATACTTTTTACAATGTCCGCCATGGAAGCCTATAATCATTATATTACTATTATTATTATAATTATTTATTTGGCGCAAACAAGTTCTCCCCATTACATGCGCATACATAAGTAATAAAATAAAAGTTCAAAGAGAAAATACAAATTCTAATAAATTACAAAAATAAAAAAATTAAAATATACAAATGATTAAATTGAACATTAAGTACTAAATATTTTTAAAGCTTTCCCCTGCACGGAACAAAGAGAATCACTATATACAATAATTTGATAGTTATTATCGTACGCATTATCCTTGGAATTGACGAAAATTTATAAATTTTTCTTTTCTCATCTCACTTTTCCTTTTTTGAATTAAGATTGTTCTTTCTCTCATACAACTCGTAGATATCTTAGTCTCATATCACAATTGAAACACTTAAAAAATTCAAAATATTGCTTTGCTCACAGCGCAGTTTACCTTTGCCATCAAAAATTATATAAGAAATCGCCAAAAGTTTATTGTTTTAAACAGGTAAAAAATTATAATACGCCATAGTAAATCAACTTCTGATGATAGTCTGATCAAAATTCAAATCTAAAATAATCTCCGTTGTACAAATATCGTTTTAAGTACATATTTTATGAAAGCCTCTGCGATTTCGAGTCGAATTCAGGTTAAGACGATAAAAAGAAGAATCCCTATTAGATTTTCTTTCTTACGGTACCTATTTCGATTTCGGGGAACCTTTTTCTCTAATTGAATTTTATAAAGGGAAAAGGTCTGCGAAAGGAGCAAAAATAAATTTGACTTGTCCTCATGGTATTCTGACATAAGAAAAATGTATATATAAAAAGTATTTGAGGTGATGATTATTATCAAAGTTGTTTTTGTGCTCCCGGATAGGCAATGCCCTCGTCTTTGAAGAAAGTGGTATCTGATTCGATCCCCGGTGGTGGCTCATAAGTGCGAAATGACCTCAGCTGTCGATTCACTTTACACAATTACTGGTTGTTTCTGTATTGCTATATTTATCAAGCTCATTTATTAGTATCTTTTCAGTAATCTTGAGACAAGTTCAAGCACACAATTTATTTTAAGTTTATGGGCACCGTTAAAATTTCAATTCGTCAAGAAATACGCGGAAAGTCAAAGAATATTCCAGAGGCATTTGGTTTGGAGTTAGTGAAAGGTAGGGAAAGTAAAGATGACTTCGAAACATTGGTTCAAGTTATGCTAACATTTTAGATTTTGTCATTTATGATCAATTTATTGAATTAAAACAAAACTTCTTTTTACATACTGAGATCTAAAACGTTTTCATTCGGTTTAAGTATGCCTGCCAAAATATTTTGTCAATGAAATTAATTACTAATTTTAAAGTATTTTCCCATGAAATTGTTATAAGGTATTGTAGACTAGATACAACCTGTGTAATGCATACGATAAACAGGTCGTGACGGGTGCATAAATTCAGGTTTCATTCAATCATAGTTTACCATTATCATTTAATTAAAAAATAAAATAAAGAATGAAGAAATGGGCAATCCATCTAAATAACATACACAGAGGAATATTAAGTTTCAATTCATTCTCTGGTCGATTCTTTTCTCTCTCAAGTGTTGCTGTTACAACAAACATTTGAAAACCTTCTTTTAAAAATTCGATGGATTGGTTAACAAAGTTGAATCTTTAAAATGTTAATCATGCTCGCTTTTATAAGCATGTTATTCTGTTTTTTCTCCCATTTTGGGCTACGGGTTACATATGTCCAATTAGGCAAGGCATTAAAAACATATCCCGTTAAATGGAAAATGATCTACTATACTTATTTGCTGTTTTTGCAACCAGAGAAGATGCAGCTGTGTGTAAAATTTCGAAAGAATCTATTCGCAATAGAAAACAGTGATGTCATCACACCCTCACTGCCGTTCTATCTGATGTAACAAGTAGCATGTTCAAAAGTGATTTCATTTTTGTCGGTCAAACACATTGCTCGAAAATTTCCATCATCCTTCATGGCAAAAGCGTGTATTCCCAACTTTGGCCATGTGTAATATTAGAAAAATTTTGAAAGGTAATGTTCAGGCCTTTTTATAAATAAAACTTACACAAGTATCCGCAATAGAAACATGTGAGCAAGTTTAGATCAATTGGGGTTATCGCTGTTGACTGTTGAAGCGAACTGTTGGGAAATTCGCTTTTGCGGGACTCCACCATTTTATATCGCACTGAAAACTATTTCCCTTTTATTAAGCAATTATAGGATGCATTAGTGCGAAGTATTTATCGAGTAAACATAGTAGGCCTTGGGGCACTTGCATCAGCCACTGCCACTGCTATATTCGATGACGATTCTTCAATATTTGCTGTCCGAGACGGATTAACTATTTCTTCTAGGGCTTCGATGCTTTAAACTTTTAATTTGACTTGAGTTAATTTTAAGGATTTAAGTACTTATGGCATAATTCATCAGTGCTATGAAGCCTAAGTAATATTAAAATTATTGGAAACAAAAATATAGACTAATACTCGAAAATGATTTATCTTCTATTTTTGGATATAATTATACTACTCAGTGAAGAGGGTAGGGAGGTTATTTTAAACGTTTATGATTGGGAGTCTCAATTTACTCTTTTTTTTCCTTATTAACTGATATAGAAATTTTGGATGCATGTAATTCGGATTTAGTTATGTTTAAGATTTCCTTGGTAAAGATAACATATTTAAATACCGTTAGATTAAAGATAAACAGAATATAAGCAAAAAGTTCAAAATACTAAGAATAATATATAATATTTTCTAAAGTCTCAAATGAAATTGTTAATTAGAGTAACGTGAATAAAAGTTTTTCATCCATAGTGGCAATAAAACAATAATTAAATAATATAATACAATAACAAAAATATAATAATTCAACAATAATGGCGTTATTATATAAAGGATAATAAAAATAACGCAGCAGTTCAATTCAACATAAATGCAGTAATGCAATAAATAATGCAATAAATAATGCAATAACCTAGATGCAATTGATACCATAATAATATTATCATTTGAAGAAAACACCTGAAACATCAAGAATATCAGGAGTTACTTATGAAGAAAATGGCTTTAAGCTTGAATATAGAACAGAACATTCACTTGACCTTGTGCGGAGTTTTGTTTCAATTTCGAACCTTGAAATGTTCTACTGTTTTTATGCTCAAGATATTATTAGTTTTATTTCTCCTGCTCCGTATCATCTGTGGCGCCAGAATGGTGTTTTCCATGCGAAATCTCTTAGGGTTTATTCTTGCGGTTTATTTCTACGTTTAAAGTTACCATAAAGAAACCTGCAATAAAAAGTGTTATGCAGTATAGCTCCTCTGCTATCTCATCTCCCATCACAAACGTTATGAATGATGCTCAGAAAGCATACGGAACAACATTGGGTTATTTTCTGACAAAATTTATATAAAAATGCATAAGTCTTCTTCTTCTGATTATTTGGTATAGTTTTGGTATAACGAAAATTATGTATTGTTATTCTGTAACTATTCGTGGAACTTTATTATTAATAAAAAAGTTCAACGAATAGTTATGTAACTGCATAAAATATTAGTGTATATATGTGTCGATACTTATTCAAAGGTATATAATTTATTTCAACCAGTATTTCATTTAAATTCTTTGATTTCGTTTAAAATTCACTCATGAACATAGAAAAGGAGATAAATAGTGCATCTTAGCATTTTATAGAACAGTATGGTGATTGTTATGTGGCCTTATAAATTATTGCTGAAGATTTTAAATAATCTACAAAGTAAGACTTTGAATATATTATATGGAGACCAAGATATGAGCATATAATAAGAAAACAATGAATAGAATAGAAGTTTCAAGTCTTCTTCATTGTTATACCTAAACGAGGAGCTTAAATTATCAATAACTTCTCGAGAACGTTACAGTGAATACTTTCTCTACTTCACATATACGTATTTAAATTTTAAATAATTAAAACTGAAACAGTATATAAAACTGCTATGAAGATAACATACAGAATGAAAAGGATGGCATGTATTCGGCACAAAATAATAAAGGATGAATTTTCGGAAAAAGAGAGTTATTTTTATCATTGAAATATATTTATTTCACCAAAAAATATTGGAAAAAGATTTATATGATACTTTATGCCTTCTGTGTCAATTTATTTGTGCGTTGTAATTAGTTGCGAAGTCGATTGCCTTTAAATACATCTTCAAGAACCTGTTTTCATTGCTGAATTTCATACTTAGCGTTGAAATAGTTGACAATTATAAATAACAGATTCCAAAAGCTATTGCGGACCATTCAGTTAACCCTAGCGTGGCGAACGTTGTGTATGCCTGACATAACGATTTTTAATATATTTTTCAATAAAAAAGTATTCAAGATTTAGGCAAATAAATAAATCGCAAAGAAGTTACCTAATCAATGTTATCGGCTGTCTTCGGAAAGTTCAAAAATAACATATCACTTCGAACGCAGCTATAAATATACTGATAAGATTGGCGTAGTAATTTATTGCATAATTATAATTTTATGTAACAGCCATTCAACTTCAATTGCCATATTTCTCATTCACATGGCTAAGGTGAAGGACTCTCGGAAATGTTTGTTATTTCATTTCCCCAAAACTTAATATTTTTTGTGATATCTGTCATGACTTCACTATCGTCCGTCAAAAGTTTTTGGCGCGATATCGCAAAATCGTATAGTCAAAATAAAGAATTAATTGGCAAATCGCAAGGTCAAACAATATGAATGCGTCAAATTTATCGTAGTATTCCCAATAGTCCGTCAATTATTTTTAACGACGCACGGATTTGACTCAAAGAGAGTGATTATTTACTTACTGAAAAGCTCCTATTGAGACGCATTGTATTAAATATCTCTCCGTTTTGATTAGCTCTGAAATACAAGGTCGGAAATCTCAAAAAAGAAGATCCGAAATTTTCCTTTACTGTGAGATAACTTGATGTATTAATTGGTAAATTTTTTCCTCTTTCTCCATGCTCTTTCTACGCTTAATAGAATAGTAACATGGAAATGCACATCTATTCATACCAATAATGCATTGCCGTTTGAATATTTTCCTTTCCAAAACGTTATTATAAGTTGTTCGAATAATTATTTAATATAGGTCCTGCTACCATATCCTAATGAATGGAAATTTTTCATTTTTCTTATAGTACAGGATAAAGAAAAATATATCTTTAATTTAATTAAGTCTCAGTTTCGTTCATAGCTTTGAAGATATGAAAGTTACTGTGGCGATGCTAAATAATGGCTTTGATTGGGATCTCTTCTTATGGAATCCGCATATAGCATTCTGATCCAGTAAGGAAAGCAAGGGCAAAATACCTCACTTAACATTTAACTTAGTTACCTTGTGTTCTCTCCTCTCCAAAGCATCTTGTTGCTGTTGTAGGGGGATGAGGTACAAACCAGCCTTCGGGCTGAACGCATACATATATATTTACTATGGACTTTAATGAGAAATATTACATTCAATTTAGAAACGCGGGAAATTTTAAAACATCATTAAAAGCGAAAACTATAGAAAATAACTATAAAGAAGATGTCGCGTTATTTTGATAATTTTAGCTGTTAACCGGTAAGCTTTAAGTTTCGCAAACTCTGTTTAGATATAGGATGGTAGTCGTTAGAAAAGGAACATTAAAATTGGTGTAGAACTTTCACAGTCAATGTTTCATCCATGACAGTGAGTTGAATAACTTCTAATCAAGTTAATGACCCGAGGAAGATTAGAATTATTGATGTCCTTACTTTTTCATGTATTTTGTCGGTTGATCGACGGCCGGGCGGAATACAACTTTATATATTTGTATCACGCTGCAAAGCACCTTTCGGCGTGTGGCGCATGGAGTACTCTCCGTAATTTAAGCCTTTCATTACTCTTTTTAGGTTTTCTCTTGATTCTCATAGGTCAAAGCAATACCCACACTAAATTATGATTCTGATAGAAAATATAGAAACAATACTGGTTCAAAATCATGGGCGAAAATCAAAGGCAATGAAATAATAAAATTTTGTTCTTGAATAATACCAACATTTTAAGTAACTCAAATCAGCTCCGGGTGTTTGGAATTACATAAGAAACACATTATTTTTAAATTTTATTTTTCTTAGAATAAATATGATTATGTAATCTGAATTTGTAACCTGGAATCAGGAGTGGTAATGAGGAAGGAAATTTTTCTTCGTAAACACTTTGATAGTTGGAAGAGGAGAATTGGATGAAGATGAATTAGTAGAATTTATATTTTCTTAGACCAAAAGATGTATTTACTAGGGTGTACTGATAGGGTGTAGGGTTAGAAACCAGGAGTATAAAAGAATTTTACTTTTTTATTTTAGGAAAACTCAAGATAAACGCTACTTCCTATTTCTTAGGGTACTTTAATTACAATCCTCATAAATTGTTCTCTGAAAATTAAGCAAATTCTTTATATTGAAAACGGAAGGAAATCTTAAATGTGAAGGAGATATTCCTTAGTAATTCTTTTTAGCTCTTTAAACTCACTCATAAACGAACTATTTTTATTGAACTTAAACCTTGTAAATAGCTATCTTCGAAGTTTAAAAGTCCTTTCATCAGCGATGTTGTTCAAATTTTAAGCATGTTATACGATTTCCAAAGAATAGAAGGAAGAATTTTCACCTGCTGTTTCGAACAATTTCACTCATTCATTTTTAATGATTGGGAGAGGAATACACTTTGATTTAGTGTCGAAAAGAAATGAAAATATCGATTTTGTGGTTTTAATCAAGTCCAGTCGATAGTACGGTTACTTCAATGGTTACTTATAATTAATGAGTCCCAGGTTGCGTAGCTTAATTAATGAATTAATCGTCTTCCAATTCGATTAACAACCAGAGTGGGTCAGAATTTTACCTAGAATTCATGGAACCACTCTTAATTAATGTTGTTAATCCCAAGGTGGGATTTCCCTCGTCCAAGTATCACTATTTTATACACATGTATATGTATCTATGCATTGTCATGATGAGTTGAATGTATCAATTCATTCTTTAAGCGATTACCTCGACACATCTGCCGATAAATTTCCTTGGCATTACTTAATAGCTTTTAGCTTTTTGATGAAACGGATGATTTCGTCAAACATTTAAAAGAATATAACATTAAATATGATTATAATTGGAGAAGTTTGAAAGCTCTATTATTTTCAATCGATTAATCTATTTTATTCGCAAGATGATTATTTTTTTTAACTAACTCCGTTCATTATTTATAGTAATTCATCGTTTTAGTAAGAAACTGGAAAAATGAAAGATTAAGAGCAGTCCGATTTTAAACAGAGGTAGAATGTTTCGGCGAGCAATTAGATTACTTCTACTTTTTAGTGCAGTTTATAATAAATCTCTTCAAATTTAGCATCCTAAGGCCTAAAGTACCGTAGATAAATAAGAATATTAACATCGTCATGCTTATCTGTAAAGTATTCAACATGAAGGCCGGTATGAATCTTTATCTCTATTAATTAATAATTACAATAACTTTGGAGAGGGATTGAGGCAACTAGATAAGTCGACGAATAAGGTACAATGAAGTTGCAAGTTTATGCGCCATAAGGAGACGCTATTTTCCAGTCCATATAATTCAACAAATGGTAGCTGCAAGGGGAGGCTGTATTCACCTAATAGTGACAATTTATCACACTTTATATAGCAATATATATATAGCATGCATAGGTGGAAGGAGACCTAAATTAACACATTAATCATACTTCAATAGTTTTTATATAACGCCAATCGGGGAGAATACCAAGGCCTAAAAGAACAAAAAACAAATTTTCCTCTATCCTGCTTGAAAAGACGAATGAAAAATATTCGATTCATTATAGGAGACATCAATAAGTCGTAAATAAAACAGCCTTGTGGGCAGCTAGTTCGACTTTAGTGAAAGCGGTCCCGGGTTCGATTCCCGGTGGGAGCCCACCCGCGAAATGACCTTAGCTATCGAAGCACTTTTGATAATACTTCTACTACAAGATAAAACCAAGTCACCATCAAATTGTATGATGTACTTTAGGTTACTCTAGACGGCAGTTAAGCTCGTTTCCGTCTCAAACAATCTGTCAAAGTTTTCTCAGCTTTCTAAATATTTAACTTTCACTGGGCCATGAAAAATCTTACTTTTTGTACCCGAAGACCTCAGCTATCTTAAGGAGTGCGACTCAATGCCATCAGATTCTCGTTGTTTTCTTATGGGCTGCAAGGTCGGGTTCCTGTTTCAGTTGTAAAGATTTGCTCGAGTTGATACGACAATGCTATCGTTGCCGTATTCCGTTAGATGAGTTTGTTTTCGTTAAATGATTTGAAATGAAGATGGGATGGTAAGAATTAGAAAGAGGAAAAACACGAGAAAGCAAAGCGTTTCTTGAAACGCACTGATTCTTATCTGTTAGAGTTAACAAGGTGATATTTTCATAAAAGAAAAAATCACTCGTTTCGAGTTCCAACTCCAACCTTTTTCATGGGAGCGATATCTAGGAGTATATTTGTTAATTATTCTTTCTAATTCCGATTCAATTGAAAGATTTTAAATATTTGAGCTTAACGAATATTCTTATGATATTCCTAACGCGTTTCTGAATGAAAAATTAGGATTTGTAATTACAAAGATTAATATTCAGTAAGTTCCGTAATTTTATTTTCTGGTGCTTGGGTTTTCTATAAAGTAGTTTAGGATTGTTAGGGGAAAAACACTACCAAAGGAAATTTTTCATTTTAATAATTTTTATTCTTGTACACGTGTTTTCCAGTGAAGAAATAAAATAAGTTACCTTCCGATAAAAATTATGAAATCGCTCTTGGATTCTAATGAGTAGAAAAAAAATTATTCCAGGGAAGTAGGAGTAACTTAATGCAAAACAAGTTTAAGAAAATATATAGCTATAGTCTTAAATGAAAGGTTTAAAAAGAATGGCTCACAAGCCGTAGAAAGGTATGCATATTCCATAGTATGATGTCCTTTATGCTTATTTTCATTACAGATATTTAGAAATTCCATTGTTTTTACAATAAAAAACCATGGCTCATATCCAAATGAAAGAGGGAGGAAGTTTTCAAAATGAAATTACGGACTGATGCCCCTGTACGTGTCTGATACTTTTTCAGCATGATCATCAGCAATAGAAAGCGAGAGAGAAACAGTTGGTGAAATAATCCAAGAGGAGAGAGTGTTCTTTCGGGAAAAAGAAACATTTGACAGCCTGTTATACAAGTTTAGATGTTACGAAAAGATTTATAAAATCACGTTGATCGTTCCTTTGTACGGCTGTGAAAAATGGACCCTAACAATAGAAGTGGAAAATCAGAAGATGTGGTGTTACCATCTCATCGTTAGATGATGAAAAAATAGACAGATCGAGTAACTAATGAAGTTCTTCGAAGAGAGACCTTGGTGAAAAACATTGAAAAAAGATGTGAAAGTTAATCACACACATATCAAGGCTCGATAGTCTCCTGAACAGTACTAGAAGGAAGAAATTTTAGAGGATAGCCTAGGCTGACTTGTACATACATGCGTCTTTATTTTGGTCGTAATTGAGTTATAATAAACCCATCTTACATCTAACCCTCTATTAAGTAATTCTATAATCCACTATACGTATCATACGAAAAAAAATCTCACGCACAATATACCAATAAAATGTTCGAAAATATATACATAACTTTAAGAAAGTAAGCGAGAAATAAGAAAGAACTATTGTAGATTGAAATCATTGGTATTGGAGAAAATTACTTCAATAGTTTTTTTCTTGATTCGGAGTGAAAGGAGATGTACTGAATGAAAGAACACAAGGGGACAATGTATAAGGTTATATTACGTTGCCGATGTTTTTTTAAAATATTTTATGGCATTACTCTTTAGCTTTGAAGATATGCTTAGACATATTGAACAGTTTGTAAATTTGTGAAATAACTTATTGGAATAACTTCTGTATCATAGGTCTTTTAGAGATGCATTTCCCTCAATAAAGGGCACATACCAAATGAATAAGCTAAAAATACGAGGGTCATCCGGAAAGTAGTACCCGTTAGTGCCGCATGAAGTGCTGACGACGACGCTGGACAAGGTCAGATAGCTTCAGTGGCTTGTCTGCCTTCTCTGAGCCAAGTTGCGTGACGCTAGCATTGCCTGTGTTGTTTCTGTGATTGTTTACAATGTTTCAAAAAATTGAGAACGCCGCCAGTTGTGAAGTGAGGGCAGTGATTAAATTCCTCAATGCAAGAAACTTTCGCCCATGTGATATTCATCGCCAATTAAAGGAGGTGTATGGAGACAATGTAATGGACGAGTCGTCTGTTCGGCGGTGGTGTCGCAAGTTCAACATGGGGAGGGGGAACACACACGACGATGAGCGTTCGGGGAGACCGTCTGTCATTACAGACCAACTGGTGAGCTCAGTTGACGAATTCGTGAGGAACGATCGGCGCGTCACAATTGATGACATCTGTGAGCATTTTCCCAATGTTTCTCGAACAATTGTTCATGAAATTGTTAAAGACCATCTGCATTATGCAAAAATTTGTGCAAGATGGGTCCCTCGCATGCTTACAGATGAGCACAAAACCAAGCGTATGGCTGCAGCACTGACGTTTTTGGGACGTTATTCTGATGAAGGAGACTCTTTCTTGACTCGCATAATTACTGGTGACGAAACATGGGTTTGTTATGCATCTCCTGAGAGTAAACGACAGTCAATGGAGTGGCATCATGCTCATTCACCAAACAAACTAAAAAAATTCAAGACAGTTCTGTCCACCAGGAAACTCATGGCAACCATTTTCTGGGATCGACGAGGTGTACTGCTTATTGATTTTATGGCCCGTGGAGACACTATTAATGCCAATGCGTATTGTGAAACATTAAAGAAATTACGGCGGGCAATACAAAATCGGCGGCGAGGTCTATTGTCTACTGGTGTCATTCTCGTTCATGACAATGCCAGGCCTCATGCAGCTGGGATAACACAAAGACTTTTGCAGCAATTCAAATGGGAAACTTTCGACCATCCACCGTATAGCCCGGACTTGGCCCCTTCAGATTTTCATCTCTTTACAAAGCTTAAAGACTTTTTGGCGGGGAAAAGATTTGACAGCGATGAAGAACTTAAAGAAGGAGTGACCCTGTATCTCAATGAGCTGGCGGCGGAGGACTATGCAGCAGGAATACAGAAACTTGTCACACGTTATGACAAATGCCTTAATTTGCTTGGAGATTATGTTGAGAAGTAGTTTAAAGTATCCTCTTTCAAATAAAATTTTTTATGTTTGTTAATATTTACTTTTGTGTCTTTATTTCACGAACGGGTACTACTTTCCGGATCACCCTCGTACAAGCAATGATCATACCACCACTATTATTTCCCATCCGACAATTTTCCATTAGCAACATTCTGAAATTGACAACAGTAGTTATCACAATCGTGGAAAAGTTAGTCTGCGTCAGCTGGGACATTCATTTTCCTTTCCGGGTTCTCGGGTGCGATAACCTAACCCTGAAGTCCTGAAAGATGACGTGTTGCACTTGCTAATCGTGCTTCCTCCTCATATGCTTTCGGATGATACATCTCTCAGCAGATACTTAGATCCAAATCGTAGTAATAATTTTCCCGCTGAATTCGACTTCCCAACTAACGATGAAGGATATGAATCCAAAATTTCCCTAAGGCTGTACCATTATCTATGTGGTTATATTAGAATGTTAAAAGAAAGATACCTAAATTTTATAGGCTTTTTATTAAACTAAATTAACACAATGATTAAAGATTTTATTCATAATAATTTAATTATCTCATACGATGTCTGATAGTTTTATTTAGACAGCCAGTATGTGTTTCTTTAAAATATTTTCTGAGAAAATAGTGGAATTTTTTGTTTTCGAGTTAAAAATAATATTATTTCGATCGTGAATTATATTTGAATCACACAAATTGATAATTATGCATGAAACCTGGATTGCCAAGTATTGCAGGTTCAACTAGGTGAACTCTAAGAGAGAAATTTTTTTTAAAAGTTCAATTGAGAAGCTAAAGGTATAGTAATGAAGCTGTTTATCGAGAGATTTGCGAAACGCCCAGTTTTCCGCGGAGATTTTATAATATGTAGGTCAACGCTAAATTTCGGACTACTAATTACATTCTCACCCACCTGCAATATTTGACGGTATACTTAGCAAGTGGTACCTTAAGGCTCTTGATGAAAAAAACTGGTTTTTCCATGTACGAGTCCTCATACACCTTGAAGGCGGAAACGAACGACCTTGTGATTACTTAATGACATGTGCCGTTATTGCGGATAAATTCCAAAGCGTTACAATCCAATTACATGATCTTGAAAGAAACTGCTCTTTTTCCATAAATTATCTTACTGGTATTAATAGCGATGATTATAATTTTATTAAACTGAAAATCATTTACTTTCAATCCCGACGACTGTAGACTGAATTCTGATATAAAGGCATGCATCGCTTCTAGAGATGGAAATGATTCATTTCCTAATTTTATCTCTTCCTCAAAAATATCATAGATTTCTTAGACCTATCGAACCTTTTAAGTGATAAGTTCGTACTACTTGGTAATTCAATCAATTTTGAAAGTATACAATTTAAAGGTACGTGCTGAAGATAGTCGTGCTAAATATAATAATGTATGTATGTATTTATTAAGAAAATAATTAGTTTTATGATTGTGAAGCTATGAGATAAAATTAATTGCTTCATTTTGTGAAGATCGAGATTAATATTGGAAAGGAAAGAAAGGGAGGATTTTTATGAATAAAATTTCCTCAAAATCAGGAAGTATAATACCGTTTTTATCACAAATTTTTACCGCAGTTAACCATAATTCTGATGGAAACGTAAACATGGTTGCAACTAATACAGAGTTGTGTAATCGAGTAGTAGTAGCATGTACAAAATTTTAAAAGTGATTAGACATCTAATTTCATCCCACACGTGGTTCATGCTGATGAGACGCAATTAACGTTTTATGCTTTAGTCCAAATTTATTTTGATAACCTGCAAGCCCTCTACAGGTGTGTGGTATGAGTAAAAAAATTCGCCCGAACTGGGACTTGAACCCAGGACCCTTAGATTAAAAGTCTAATGCTCTACCGACTGAGCTATCCGGGCTCTTAATATCCAAGTGTGATGAGTTATGTAGGAATTCATGGAAATGGCATGGAGATCGAATATTCATTTTAACAGATGTATCGTTTTAGATCCGAAGTTTTACATGCGTTATGTGTTGTTCTGACATCACAGATTTGTTGCATTAACGTATAACTTCCGTATTATATTGAAGATTTTTCTTAATCTGCTTGATAGTGTCAATTGGTCCTAAATAATATTCCTTCGTATTAATATTTTTATTTGTCTAAATGTTGATTTAAGAATCGTTAGGAATAAGATTTATCATAAAACTTATCAACAACGACATAACTTATTAAACTGATCGAATTGAGTTGAACGATTGAATTATCAAATTAGTTGATCAAATCGAATTTAAGTTCCCTCATTTTTCAATTTGATACTGGATCTGACACTCGGTATAGACTGTATCCTACATAAAAGGTCAATTCTATATATCAGAGGTGGGGAACCTGTGACCTGAGAACCCAATCCAGCCATTTCAGGCATTTAATGCAGCGTTTCATTCTTGAAACAAATACTAACAATAGAAGATTTTCCCAATGTCGTTTATTACTTCATCTGAAAATACAATGCAATCTTTCCAACTAAAAATTACTTTAAGATTAAATTCGTTTTCTTGCGTACCACATATTTATTAATTTTTCAAAGTCCACAAAATATCCGTTTATTGGAAAATAACTGTTGAATGCGTAAACAAGAAGAATCGACAAACCAACATTCCCAAAATTCAGAAAAATCTGACTAGCCGGGACTCGAACCCGGGATTGAAGGATTTATTTTAATTCTCTGTAATCTCCATATAAAACCCATTTTTAGTCTAGTGAAAATAGAGTTTACATGTAAATGAAACGGACGGAAAAATATTTCGTCATAAGGAAAACTTTTCATACATGAATTTGTCTTTGGGTTCACGACTATTTTACGTTTCCATTTCCATCGGTTATTTCCTTCCGAACGCCTTCTTCCTCCTTCCATCGCAATTTCGAATTTTATCTTGAAAAAAAAAGACATTGATCTGAATGATTTTGAGCTCGAAAATCAATCTGGACCCGTATTAATGCGCTGGTTATGAAAGGAAATCTTCCATTCCCTCAGGGTCGCACGATATTCACAGATCGCCTTTGTTTATTTTCAATAATCTCAGCTTTATGAAATTCTAAAATCGTTTTTGCTGCTAATACCGAGGAAAAGTTTATGCCGTCGGATAGAATTTTCCATAAAGAAGCAAAAAAAGAGATTCTATTGCGTCAACGCTGAAAACCAATTAAATTGGACGCTTTTTTGCGGTGTTCTAGGAAAAGAGTTAACAGGTTATGACATTTCGCCCGATTTAATAGATGTCCATTATATGTCACTGAAATTTTATTACGCTACTAAATTGATATTCTTAGTTAATATTACGTCTAATGAACTGGGAGAATGTGGCTTTTTACCGATATTTTACGCAGATTCTCAAACGGTTTAACATGACGTGTGGTTGGTATTAAAAATATCTAAATAATGAGGAGCCAAACAAGTTCTTATAGAAAAGTTCGAAGTTATACTATGTACAGTATATTAAAGTATACAGTCGAAGTACAGTACTGTATGGTATAGTATAACTTATCATAGTATACTATAATATAGTACAACATGGTAGACTGATTACTTATTATTAAAATATAATCATAATCACTTTATCTTTATTTATTGCTCTTATTAAAACTAGTATTGAACTCGATATTCATGAGGAAGCAGAAAGCAAATGACTAAAGCAGTGGTGATTTCCTCACTTTGACTTTCAGGTATTAACTTATTAAGCGAAATTCGGCCAAATTTAAATCCAAGAATAATAAGCTTGGAATGTATTCCATTAAAGAAAGAATTAGAAATTTTTTCGCTCTGTTAACAGAAAGTTAGGTCTGATTACGTTGTTTCTGAAAATAAATAAAAGTATGAATGATGCATATCGATTAACATGACCAGTTATAGTATAAACGATTTATAATAAAACAGGAAAATTAATTAGTGAATGAAATATTATTTTCTTTAAATGATTCGTAGTCGTATTGTTAAAAGTGCTGCGACATTTTCAGTCATTTTGCTCGTGGGATCCCACCAGGGATCGAACCCAGGACCGCTTTCGCCGAAGACGAACGCGCAGCCACCTGGCTATCCGGAAGATTAAAAAAAAAAAATCTTTAGAAAAAGTATTACTTCATGATTCATCGGAAATGAACATCTAGAACATTACGGTCACATCAGTGGAATGGATTAAAATGCTTTCGAAAGACATACTCCGTTTATAGAGCTGAGGATACGGCTGTACGCCAGTTGCAATCTTAAAAGAAAATAAATTCAAAGGTCATGGGATTTCTATAGATTTTCTTCTGCGATTTATAGCAGAATAATGGCGGATGTTTAATCACCAAAATGACGTCGTCTCCGGAGCATTTCAACATGATATGCTGACAGTTAATGGAAACCTTTTCTTACCAAGTATCAAATTGTACTTTCTCGTAAGATGTGCCTTAAGGTAAGAATTTAGTTAATGCTTTTTTATCAAGATATAAATATGGTAATATGGTTAAGATGTTTTCTTTGTTATCACAAGATTTCAATCCCACTATGTAAACGTTACCCTTCATTCACTCTTTCAACATATTCGTTCTGCCCATTTTGTATTAATAATTTTTCTGTTGAAAGCAGCTAAATAACCTCTAAATTTCTCTTTTCTACTGCACTTAAAACCTATACCTTACCCTGGGAAGGATTTTGCAGATTTTCAATTGGTGTTTTAAGAAACTTTCATACTCTCATGCTTGTATTTACTTCATTATTTTCAAGAATTAAATTTGCCTACTTAGAACGCGAAAAAATCAATTGAATCAACTATCAGCTTTTATTGCAGCATGAAGTAATATGCGGATTACTGATGAGGTTCATCCTGTAGTAAATAGCAGTTATTTGACAGCCGAGGTCAGTTCGTACGTGAGCCTCCATCGGTAATCGAATCCGGAATCGCTTTCATAAAAGTCCTACCCACATGGCTATGAGGAGCACATCCGGCATAGTTCAAAATGTAATAGGATGTTATTGAGTAAATATTATTCGTTTCAACATCGTGTAAATGAACGGCGGCAAGTACAAGGTCGCTTCTATTCAATCGCGATTACTTCTCTGTCTTAGCTTCGCTTACTATTATCATCTGATAACGGTGAGTGATTTAACTTGGTCCTTTGCCAGAGAAATGAAGATTTTGTGTCTAGGTACACAAAATCTAAAAATGCTTGGTTGTTTGGAAAAAGGAGAAATCAGCAGAGAATTAAACTGTCATATATACATAGAAGGTTTAGACTAATAGCTCCTCACAGAATGGAAAAGGTCATGATGTTTTTTTCAAAAGCAATTTGCCATACCTGTAATGAGATACAAGTAATATGAGGATAATTAACCTACTTACAATACAAATATAAATGCCCTTAAATTTCTGGACAGCAAAAATCAAAAGAGTAGTGAAAATCATAGGCATCCTCAGTGTGTGACAAAGAAACAACTCTCCGAAGGTCAAAAATTATGACAGTCAGTATATCCATTCTGAGTATACATTTAAAATGTAAACCATTTTAGTATCAAACTACAGATGTGTAATCTTAATCTTAAAGGAAATACAATGGGTATCAATGGGTGTGAAATTAGCATCAATGGGAATAGGCTAGAGGACAAAATTGACTGAGAGGTGAGACAGGGCTGCCTGCGCTCTATTGCCGTATATTTTTAATATATTTATAAAATAAGAAATAGAAAGAACAAAATGAAGTAGTAAGGCTATAAAAGTAAATGGATAAAACATGCTATCCTGTTCGCTGACGATGCTGTCGCTCCTGCCGATTCGGAGAAGAACATGATTTTCGACTCTCTTGGAAGAGAATTGAACAAACTGAAATTAAATATTAATTCTCAGAAAACAAAAATTATGGTAGAAAATAAGTCCAACTATTACATAAAAGCTAAAATAAAACTAGGAAATTCAAAAGCAGGGTAAATTAAAGAATTTTGTTGCTTTTGCAGTCTAATAACAATTAAGAATTAGACTATAGTAGAGGTTAAGAGAAGGATTACCTTGATCAAACAAGTATTTCAACGGAAGCGTAGCCACTTAGTTAACAACAAACTTTAAATTGACTCGAAGAAAAATTCGTTAAGACTGTCGTGTGGAACGTACTTACGGCAGAGATAGCATGGATCTTGGATAAACAAAAAAAGGTGGGCTCCTCGAAATGTGGCAAAAGAATGACAAAACGAATTGGTTTAAAAGTAAAACCAATGAACAACTTTTGAAAGAAATAAGGGAAAGAAGAACGCTTCTTCAAACGATTGGCTCCAGAAAAACTAAATTCATTGGGCATATGCTCAGACGTAATGAGTTACATAAAAACACATTGGAAGGAAAGTTATTGGGGAAAAAGATGAGTGGACGATCCAGAATGTCTTTGTTTAAGATGAAAATAACGTTTCAAACAAGAGACGAATTGATACAGCGCTAGGCTAAAGTTTGTAAGCAGCAATTTACACGTGTGTGTTTATTTTACATCGAGTACTTAAGAATGTTTTTTTTTTAACGATGAATGAAAAAGAAAATTTCTACATAGTGAAGGCTCACAATAGTAGCAGTGGGTCATAGTCGTTTAAAATTTCGAAAATTCATTTAATCCGATGCGCCCACCAAGGTCTAAACGATCTCCGTAGGCGTTAACGCGTTGATATAAACTCCGTAATCCATTCGAAAACACCAATTTTCGCATCGGGAATTAAGCACCACTTAAACGAGCCGCAATTCATGGAGCATCAATTCGAATCCCAATCGTTCCTCAGAACTTTAGAGCCTTATCCGAGAAGTCCCTACGGAGGTGGAATTTGACATCTCTAAGTTACGGCTTCCCATCAATGCAGATCCACCAGCGAACTTCTCCATCGACGCGCTAGACGTATTGAACCGTACTCCAAAAATATGCAGAGCTTTCCAGTAATCTCGGAGAGGAGGAGGGTGAAAATGCCTCTGGGTGCATTTAATCACCCTCTTTTCTTTTTGGTCTGAGACAAGGAATTCGACGTGGGGTTGGTCGTGCACTCAAGGCTGCTCAAGTTGATTCCGTTGAGCTACTTTCTGATTGCCCTCTCTCTCTCCTTCCTCCCGTCTCTCCCCATCGCAACCGTTTGGGTTATCGCTGTCTGCTGAGGAAAGACTTGAGGGCGCCCGGAGAAGAGATTCGGGGAAAGAAATCGAAGAATCGGCAACGTCGAAGCGATCCTGCGTTTCATTTCGCTGCGTGGATAATTGGAACCTAGCCCAAATTCATATTCGAAAAGAAAGGAATGGTGATCGGTGAAAATGGAAGTGTTATGGATGAGGAAACCCGAGAGTTTATTGAATGAGATAAATGGAATTTCGTTGAAAGTACGGTTTATTTCGGTTGTTATTTATTGATTCTTTACCTAATTTGGAGACTTTAAAAACACATTAAACTAAGCGACTTAAATAATTACCTTCGTATATCCTTCATTTTATTCTTGGTAATTTATTTTTAATACATTTAGATTGATTAATTTACGATACGATTTACGAATTTCACGAAATTACGACTTTACAAAAATGTGGAACGATTCATCAAAAGTATCATACTTAAATTTCAATATTTTTGCTGTTTCAAATCTAAGCTATGCTTGATGATGAGGATAAGAACGGAATAGAAATGGCTAGGAAGAAATTTTAAAGACTTAACTTAAACTTATTACAAGAATGATGCCCCTTTTGATTTTGAAATTTAATTATTTCTTAACTGTCACACACTTTATTTGAGCTTATGTTGCATTATATGTATTGTTGTTTTCATGGTGGATATATTATGTTTCACATGATAAAAAGTTGCTATTAATACATATATTGTTAAAATTAGTTTGTAATCGATCAAAATAATCGTGGAAGCTCCAAAGTAATTCAATTTCAGACTTTGTCACAGCTTTCCATTAGATACGGTCGAAACTTAGTGATTAAATATTCCAACCTTAGTTTCACGACAGAATGGAAAGAATAATTTTTAAGGGTGATAAAGCACCTGCGCTGGCACTTCCAGGAAAGAAATCTTGTTACCAAATTTTTGCTTTTCATTAGTTAAAAATCGAATCAAAAATTGCCTCGTTCTTGATAATGGCTGTGACGATATGAAATTATGTCACTGATTAATGGCAGTCACTTCCGTCACTCCTGATTGAATTCCGTGAAAAGTGCTACTCATAGCACTCTGGATGAGAGTGTGAGGAAACTACGTAGCAAGTAAGACGAATTACCTCAGTCATCAATCTGCCTAGTAAGCCTCGTCCCCTCTTCAGAACTTTTGATACCTAGTGCTTGAGGATTTGAGGTTTAAACTGTCTTCCAAGTTGAAGTTTACAGACTGAGGTATTGCTTTACTTATAGAAAATGGCAATTTATTAATTTCTCTTAATTCTTTATGAAATTAAGATGGTATGCATGGTATTCAAACTATCTATCACCACTTATACCAGGCGCCACTTCTTATCTCGTGCCCCCACAACCTGTTTATGCGCGATCAGCCGTCGTGTTTTCACGGATTAGAAATTTCGCTATTTTGGCAAATTATCCGGAAATGACGTCGGCGCCTGTTCGGAATCCTTCTGCAGGCGGCCGTGAAAAAAATGTTTGCTAATTACATCACGCGCTTCAACTGTGATTGCTGCTTCCGTCGAGACGATTCGCTACGCTACCGCACCGATGTCCTTTGGGAGATTTTATGTAATCTTGGGCGTTAATTTGAGATGGGGCAGGAAGCGGGTGTCAAGAGGTCGGCGATGGTTCGATCCGCAAATATGTGACATTCCGGAGCAAAAAATATGCGGCGGAAGAGCGTCTCGTGGTGCTGAGGAATTGGCGGGAGAGTTGACTCTTTTACTCAAAGTCTGGAAACACAAAGAATCCCATTCAAAGTTTGAATTTGAAAAGTATAGTAGACTCCATTGACAAATCATAACGTTAACAACTCAGGGCAACGTTCTTAAATTTGTATTAGTCTCTAAGAGAAGAAGAGCCTCTGATAGAAGATGGTTATTTTTAGGAAATATGGAGAATATTAATTATACTAGTTGCCCGTGGCGTCAAAATTTATGATACAACTACCCGAGGCTATTAGTTTATTTTTGAATTTTCCTCTATGATGGTTTAGTTAATATCTCTGATGGTTTACTGAAATAACTAATCCAAATATTTAAGTTATCTAATTATTTTATCATACAAAACGTAATAAAATAACAATGCAATAAAGTGTAGTAATGTAAAATCATAATAATTAAATAACTATCGTCTATATGTTAATGCACGTCCTTAGGTGATTCTTTCTGATTTCTCCCTTCAAAAACTCCTATCCATACTGTTTTCTGACTACTGTTTTTCTTTTAATCAAATTTTCTATTCCTTTTGTGTATGATTTCCTTCCTCCCTTGCTCTTAGATGGATGTCTTCATTAGTCACTCGAATAAATCGGCAGCACATGTTGTATTGTGAAATTACTTAACCTCTAACTACAAATATACCAGTTCGGACTTATATTGAACCTACTTAACTTCTAAATCTTAAACATCTTAAACTTCTTTTACACCAACATATGAGGTGTCATTTGGTATGAATATAACAGTAGCATGGAAGATAGGAGGCAATGGAGATTACGCTACGCTGAAGATAGATAAAATAAATGTACAGATGGGTACCTACTCACCGACAATATTTGATACGTGATTATTTTAAAAATATACACTGTTTTATGGCAAGCCTAGTGTCCGTAAAGTTAAAGAAAAATTTTCATGGTACATACTTTCGACACAAAGCTTATTCTCCATACAAAAGCAACCGGTTTCGTTAAATGATAATAAAAATCTAAGGATCACAGTATTTCGTCTAAATCAGTGGTTTTTATCATAAAAAGTTTTGTGGTAGAAGCACCAAACAAAGTTTACTCTTTCCTTATAATGTAAAACTGAATTAAGGGAGTCAATTAATTGTAATAGCTCGGAATCAAGACATAATACAGTTACTAGAAGAGGAAAGGATGGCTTGGTGACAAATCAATTCTCATTTTGATAAAATGATGTTTTGGACTAAGCTTTTGCATAAAAATATTTAGAGTGATTACGCGAACTCAAGTTGAGAAAACAAAGAAAGAGAATAATTTCAAATTTGGCTGAAGATACGACTTTGGTTTTCCTTTTCGCCTTATTATTGAAAGGGTCAAATGATTTGATGAAAATAATCCTTGAAACATGGATTAACTTCTTCAATAAAAGTCTTCGCCCATATTTTTATCAAAACGGAAAGGCACCAGCTGATAAATTAAACTCAACGATTTATTGTTTCATTATCTGAAATGATTTTAATGGTTATTAACTTGGAAACGAAAAAATGGGATGTAATTAATCATGCCCTTTCATGAAATGCCATCAAGATATGCCTTTACGGATTTGAAATTTTGTGAATTTGAAATTTTGAGAATTGACCTATTGATATTAAGATTGAAAATATTACCACTTAGAGGATTCTAGCTCACAAGTCTCGAGCTGTGTGAGGTGTGGAAAACATTGGCTCACTGGTTTGCTGCTTAGCCTTTTTCTCTCTTTAAAGCTATTCATAGCAAATAGTAGTTTAATAAAAATCCGCTCTGCCATCGGATGATGACTTTGTAGATAGGCTAATAGTCATAATATCCATTGAAGCTATCTAATGAAGCAAATTTGTAGAATGAAAAATTTATTAGTGTTCAAATATAGTAGAAGAAATAGTATAATGTGATATCTTACGAAGGCAATTCATTCTTGAATGATAATTGTCAGTTGAAACCAACACTATTGTGCCCAAATGCTTCTGTTTTTCATACTATGCAGAATATTATAAGTATACTATATCATAATTATAGAAAAAAATGCAAAAATCTCTTAGTATAGAAACGGACATCATTTAGTGTACATTACTATTTAGTTTTATCTTGTGCACGCTTAAATGAGTACGCTCTCACTGGAATCTACGTTAGCCGAATCCGTAACGTTAGCCCTCGTTTAAAAATTATTGAATGAAATCCTAATTTGCCGAAAAATCAGGCAGGATACCTCACTATCCCAAGATTCACTGCGTCAATTTTTAAGTGGGCGTTTCTCATTGGACATTTAACGAATTGGCAGCTAGAAGTTTATTTCGCTCCCAGTAAGGGATACTCAACAGATTTGAGAGAGCCGCTTCGTATTATACTTGCACTAAGTACCAGTTTTAGCGAGAGAGATATCATATATACCATCATTTTATGTTTAATTTACTAAGCGCATATGTCAATTTCGGGATCACATCTCGAGATCATAATTTGGCATGAATGAAATCCATGTCTCGAACGTGGGATAATATCAATTATCATATATTCAATAATCGAGATGTCAATGGTTACTGCTAAGAAAGTACCATGGCATGAAAGCGTAATATTTTTCGCTCCCTTTTTCATCCTGTTTGAATCAAAAATAAAAATAGCGGTTCAGTTCCGGTTTATCTCCAACTTTCAACGTAGAACCGATGCGAACCGTTTCTTCGCTCCGACCACTGTAAAATTATCGTATATCCTCATATATTGTTAAAATTATCTCCAGCTTTTTTATTTTCACTACATACTAAAACTACTCCACTACATACTACTTTACTCTGAACTAAATTTCAGAGTAAAAGCAGAGTATCAGTCGTTTGCAATCGTATTTACACAAGATTATAAACCGTTCCTATAATTACACTGAAGTACAATGTGCATTGTTGGGGACCAAAGACCTTAGAACTAATTGAATAATGGTTTATGGTTTCGGTTTTGGTTCAAGATTTTTACTTTTTTCCTGTTTGTGTTCAGTTTCCGCTCTGGCTAAAATCACGTTTTTCTCGGTTTTATTTTCGGTTCCTATTCGATGTCCTCTACTATGCGTCCTGACCGTTGCACCCCTACACACTTCTTTAATGCAAGCTACACGTCTTGGTGCGCCGAGAAATATACTATTTTGACCTATATAAAAAGTTTTTATTTTCTTTGTATATTTCAGGAAGTCGTAGTAGTAAATTTTAAAAATCTTCGACAACTTAGGTCATTTCGCACGTAGTCCCCCACCAGGAATCGGACCCGAAACTGCTTTCACCGAAGTCGAACGCACTGCTCAGTTGGAAATCCGGGAACCCCACGTATGTATATAATCAATTAACGGGAAATAATGATAGAAATATAAAGATATACATTTCAAGCATACAATAGCCATCCATTATCCACGTATATGAATTCAGTCTGAAACTAACAAGCGTGTTCTTTTGTGTTCGTGAAATTTGTTATAATGAATAAATGCGCTGATTAGAATAGTGGTTGTAAAATACTCTGCATAGTAAAGGTGAAGCTACTATATTATTTTTAACATTTAAAGATATAAAAGGGGAAAATGATAAGTAAATTTTAGTTCTAGTATTATTGTATTGATGTCACATTTGAAGTGATAAACCTTTAAGAAATTGTATTAAAATATAAGCTATATAATGAATATTAAAGACACAGAAGTATATCATTATCATATCAAAATGTTGGAATAAGTCATACCGTTCATGAAATATAATTCCAGAGAGTCTTTTTCATTCGATGCATGCGTATGTTTTACATATGCAGCAACCGTGAAATTAGATGTCTGTCACAAATCACTCGTTATCCCAACAAACAACTTGGATATTGATTTAAACTGGGTTCAGATTTAACGGTTCGCAGATATGTATATTCAGTTCGATTGAAATAAAAAAATGTATCATTTCACATGCATTCGTCCCAGTTGGTCCGGTGACACATTTAAACGGCTGTTTATGTGTCAAGGCTGCAGCAAAGGCGTGGGTGCGATACAATTCGAAGTTCAATCTCAATAATAGATATCGGGGGCTTAGGCCAATGGTTCTCATCCGGTCTCTATGGACTTACCCCCCACGGTATGTATCCACGGCATACAGGGATGCCAGATTTTGAAAAGTTCTACATTCAAATGAGAGATCCGGAAATTAGGACATAAATAGAGGTAAACTACGCTCTAGGATACTTTCAGTCACTTATTAAATCGATACGTCCTTTTGGAATGTTTCACGTCAGGCATTAAAATGAGAAATCCGGAAATAGGGACATTAATAATGGTAAACTCCGCCCTAGGGCACTTTCAATTACTTATGAAATGAATACGCTGTTAATTTGGCAATAGAACTCTTTGGCAATTATCGAAAACTAAAGCAAAAAAGAGTTGAATCCACAGAGAAAGGCGTCGTAATTTGGAAATCCATAACAACTAGAGAAGAGAGACTACTTTTTCTACAGTTACTACAGTTATAGATATACAATATACTAAAAAAGAATATATTCCTACGAGACTCACATTCTTTGAAAATTAAAATGATCAGAACTAAATTTTTGTTACTTTAATGCTACATTCCGAGTAGTTCCTTTACAACCAGGGTTTTAGGAAGACTCAAATCTTCTTGAGTGAATCCATGGGTGACAGTACTGTGCGACCATTGCACCACAAAACGAGGTCTCTTCCTATTTCAACAAGGTTTAGAAATGAAAATGAATTCGTATACATATTTGAGTGTAAGAATTCATGTTTTCGGAATTCAATACATTTTTAAAATTAAAATGTTCACCTTTTACCGAAATTATTCACTGCCAATCTCTTTTTATTAGAATAGTTTAATATCTAAAATGTAAAATGTTTAACGTTTAGATATAATATTGTATTTTAATAATATCAGAGGCCATATGTATCTTGAAAAACATCAGACAGTGAATCGAATTGCACCAAAATAGTGTAAGAAAATGCCTCTCGAGTAAGTATACCTCTCTTATCTCTCTCAGTGTATTTGTGGAGAATCCTATTTCTTTTCTTTTGTGATTCGACTTATCAGCTTTAGACTAAGATTTATTTCAGAAAACCGCTGGTCTCTCGACCCTTCGGCAGCTATAGCGCAGTTTTAAAGTCTTTTTCCGATATCCACTCCTTGATAATGGAGAATTATTGTTTCAACAAAACTCATAAGATGCAGTTAGTCGCGGGAATGTTTCTCAGACTCATAAGTGAGAATTACTGGATTCTGTCATTCGTGGGAACACCATGTCCATGAAATGGTAGTGTCTTTAAGTGCAAAAATAAATTACCGCTACTTCTACTGAGCGTCCATAAACCTTATGCCTAATCTAAAGGAGTAATGATTTGTAAGTAAATGTGACAGAAAGTATCTATGGAGAGTATCTTATACGAGAGTATTCATTTCATAAGTATCTGTAAAACTATAAATTTTATAAGATGATCATGAAATTTCACTAGTGTCGTTTATATAAGGATGGGTCCTGATTTGAATCGAGAATGATCCGATCAAGCTAGTCATTAATAAACTGAAATAAATTATTTGAAATGCAGAGATTATAAATTTTCGCCAATATATAATGCTTTTAAATATTAGGTTCTTAAGTGTTCATTTATTGTTCTTTACAGTACATGTATAGTTAAATACTTTTATCATCATATAATTATTGGACACATCCTAGAATTTTTGTTAGGAAGATGAGCAAATAGCTCGAATATTCGAATCATTACCATAGTAATTATTTTTGTAACCCATTCATGATAGGAAATATTTTAGCTATTATATATTGTTTAATTTTTTATAATCATTAATTTGACGCCTATGATTTTAAAATTCGGTAAGATTAATGCCGAGCTAAGTGATATTGAGCGATAAACTAAGATAATCAAGAGATAAACTAAGGTAGTAGCACTTGAAACTGTTGTTGAAGAGCATTACGGAGTAGTAATCTCCTGAGTATTGTCCTGTGTTGGTTTGCGTGGGGATTTTGTGCGGTAATTGGGGATTAATGCAACTGTCCAGGGAGAGAAGTCACCTGGGCAGATTCCCTAGGAGCCAGGAAAACAACAACAGTAGAGATGACTGTGTTGAATCTTCTTGAATTCCAGAGAATATGCTTGTAACAGCTAGATAGTAAAGATTAATATTACTTATAGAACTTACTTTTGAGGAAAAATAACAGCTAGGAGCGCTCTAAATGAAATGTATAATTTATCCTTCGAACAGAAACTTTTGGCTAGAGGAATTCTCTTTTTCTTCCTGTATGCTTGTTCACTCAACGAGTATCAAAATTGGTACCGTTTTATAAATCACATAAACTTCTTAAGAACTGAAAGTGATCGTGAAAAGCATGCAGAAAATCCTCCTGATTAACTATAAAATCAAAATGATTTCGATACATAAATAAAATCTCCTTTTCACCGAATGGTTATAAATACAGCGGTAATTCGTAATGAAAAATGAAACATATCTTTAAGTTAGATCTCTTAACCACTTTTGAGATGGTGCAACTTTAATCTTGAGTAATCTAGGAAGTATCTTAGGTTTCACTGAATTTGTCGCACCATTAGGGATAAAAATTCTGATTGATTAATGAATTAATATTGATCCTTATCTACAGAGACGTATTTTCCGTTTTCAGAATTTCCAGAGAATTTTTCCTTCATTTCTAAAGCAGCGATAACGTTTTGGATCAACAAAAAATCCTATCAGTGGAAAAATTTATGGCTCGATACGAGCTATTTATCATAAAGGGAAACGTTCGACCACTTTGGATAATAAAAATTTGTAGTATCCGCAGACTGGGCACAGACTCGGGGTTATCATATTAGCAAGCTTTCGTAAAAAGGCTTCGTTGAAGACGTTGAAGCTAGATTTCACATTTATCCCTTCTTTTCAAGATTCTCTTTTCCCATAAAAATGTCCCAAGTAAGTTCCAAAAGTCCCCATTTTGTTAAGTAACTGAGAGACTTAGTGATTTTTCACATTAACATTTTTCACAACAAAGCCCACTTTTGGTGGAAAATTACTGAAACTCTCATTTGATACTTTGGCTTTCAACCAAGTCATGCCTTCGATTTACTTTATTAAGTAACATACATACAAAAATACATGCAATTAACGGAATTTTCCCGTTTTAGTATCAATTTCTCTTACAATGTTGACAATTATAATTAATATAACTAACTTATGATAACTAACAGTAATAATGGGAAAGTTTTTACCCTTGCTTCTACTGTAACGCTATCGAAGTTTATCAGTAATTCAATTTAATATTAAAGTTTTTATCGTTTTTTTGCCTTGTAATGCCAAAACAAAAGTGCACTAGTAATGAAGAGAATCTCTCCCCATTAAAGGCTCTGATAGAAATGTGGAATGTAGAACTTTTAACTTTGTAATTTGAATTTCATGTACAGGTTGGTCAGTCGTAAACAACCTCGTGAAAACGTAAAACATAACGACGATTTTCAAATGAAGGCTTAGAAGTGCAGTATAAGTAATATTTTAAGTATAAAAACCAAGAGAGAGGGAAAATGAGTTGTTGCCGGAAGGCGGGATACAACCTTTACCTATCACAGCAGTGCGTAGCCAAAAACTTGGACTTAACAAAAACATCGTGGAAAAATTATCATTGAAAAACATTAGAATTAATGTAATGTTTGTTTTTAACTGAATTCAACTTAAAATGTAACACATATAAAAATCCTATTTTTTGTTTTTAAATTCATAGCACGGCTTTTTAAAAATAACCTGGGGTTTTCAAATATTCGTCATCTTTCGAATGTCCCAATTTTTGAGTGGACCATAAGAGCCTTATTTCAGACTTAAGTACTTCTTTGAACTTAGTTTTTACATTAAATACTTGCTCGCTGTTTTATCCCTTCTCCGTTCTTTTTGCATCAAGTACTTTTCTAAAATATCTTGCATTTTGTTAAAAACTTGTAAGTCAGGAGAAGAAGCTCATCAGGAAGGTTATTAAAAATTTAAAAGGATGTCATCTGCAATATGCTTTTCTGGTTACAGGAAGTGACATCATATTTATACTCACTTATAAGTGAATTTTCTCTATTTATTCTTTACTTTAGTTGAGTAGTAATTGAATAACAGTATGGTTGACTAGTATTGAATTGTATATTCTGACGTATTTTTAAGCATTGGTGATGTTGCGGAATATTGAAAATTCGAAAGATCCTTACTGTCGTTATAATTCATATTTCAACAAAATAAATAGTAAATTTCAAAACCTAAAGCTTTTAATTCCTTAGAAGAAGTGTCTGATTGGAATAAATTCAAAGTAGCCTTTTATTCATAAACCGCTTAGGAAAGAAAGTTATTTTTACGTCCACGGCAAGAGGATTTCTCTCTATCTTAAAATCATGTTGAATAAGCTCTTCCATTATGAAAACTTGAAAGCATGTGTCCTTCAAAATACGGTGTACTTCATATAAAATAAAGTCTGAGGCTAGGATTAATGAATTATAATTATTTCAGTATTTCTCGCGAAGATATTTAAAAAATAGCCATTTTCACGTGTAATTTTAAAAATAAAAAACTCTGGATGCAAAGATATCCATTCAAAGATATATATCGAACTTTTTAATCATTATTTCTAACTAATATATTTATAAAGAGTTTTAAAAATGTTCGAAGAATCACTCAAAAACTTTATAGATACCTTGTAACAAGTAGGTTGGCATCTATAAAAGTTTTACGTGAAAAATTTCTATGTTCTTATACAGACAGGTAGATTTATCTCATCTCAATAACTAAAAGACTTAGTATAATACAATATAAGTGGATATATTACAGAAAATCTCAGAGAAAAAAAGGCTTTCGTAACATTTCATAGCTGGCTGCAATCATGTGACAACTTCTTCAGCTGGGGAAAGCGCAAACAAGCCCAAATGTCAAATCAAAAAGATTTATCTCTAAATTCCAGCTCTGATTTTATGGGTTCATTGTCGGCTAGAATAAAGACCATTAAAATTGCTCCTGTGGATTTTTCCTCCGGAAAAAGAGAAACAAGTATATCCGGGTTCAAGGATTCTTTGTTTCTTTCGGCTCTCTTTAAGGATCATTACTTCAAATTCTTATCAATACTTTTACGACCGTGTGCTCATAATGTTTGGTATGATCTTTACCAGAAAATAATGAGTTAATTCTGAATATGATTGAGTCTTACACGAGCAGCATCTAACCCGTAGCCCGTGAGCCGCATGCTGCTCTTCGATCAATTTCCTTGCTTACGGAGTATCAAATCTGTCTCTTTGTCACTCTCACACATTTTAACAACTTTGTCTCCTAAATTTTCATTTGCACAATTTTTATTTTGATTGAGATTGTTCCTAATTCTCTTGAAATATAATTTTGTATTCCCCTATTATACACAAATCTCACTTTTGGAGACAATAATTTAAGTAACGACAACTTCTCCAAAATTTTCGTTTCTTAATCGATTTGTATTCCATAATTTATGAGAGCTGCCTCTTATACATCTCAAAATCTTCATCTCCGATACCTGCATTCCTCATTCGTCTGGCCATTTGATCATTTCGCTATCGAAGAAAAGTACAGTTTATGCTTCCATTATGAAGAAATAAAGCTTTATCGCTTCCATCATCTCATTCTGCAATGTGTACCGATGAATTGTTTTGCTCGTCGTTTATAAGTATTCAGTTTTTTCGAAGGTCTCCCAATAATAGTTTTTCCCCACAACCTGTACCTTTCCATGTTTATTTTTATTTGTATCTACGATAGTATTCAAATGTTGCATGTTCGTTTATATGTATCGATTTATTTTTCTTGATTAGCCTTATTTTCTTTTAATTACATTTTAAGTAATACTTTTAAATCGTCGAATTAAAACTTTAGAGGCTAAGTGGAAGAGAAGCAGTCATTTTGGCATAACCTCCTCATATGAGTACAATAATAACGATAATGATCCAAAACTTGCTCCATCATAACTTTCCTTGTCCGATGTTAATAAATTTTACTCTCGCTACTTCTGCCAGTCATATTTCATATTTACCGTTTGATTCCCTTCTTATAGAGGGGAGTATAAAGTAATTATAAAGATTATAATAATTTTCTTTTCTTTTAATATTAACTCAATTTAATAATTAAAAATTACGAATTGAAAAATTAAAAATTTGCATTTCGAAACTATTAAATTTTTGAGAGCAAAATTATACCTGTTATACACAACCTCTTAACATTCTAAATAACCTCAAAATCAATAACCAAGAGTAGTAATAAAAATAAAAAATGAATAATTACAATATTATTATTAATGTGAAAGTACTGAAGAGTTAGCTACCCTTTATCGTAAGTACCTTACTTAGCATAGTCGGAATAATATTCTTGATAAGAAAAAATTAATGACATGGAGACCATCCTCTCGAGTGGTTAGCTGGGTAAGTTGTCGATATACCGAATAAAACCATTAATGAATAATAATGAATTTCCCCTTGAATTCAATGGAGATGCATTCTTATGATTGATGGAACACTTAATATCACACCTTAAGTAGAGAACAACTGCAGCGAAGAACAAAGTGCTGGAATTCAGGACTAATGTCATTAATGCCCTCAAAGACTTGGGAATGTCAAGAATTGACATCATCAACTCCTTAAAAGGAAGAGAGAAAATATGCTCGCATGAATTTAATTACCCTAGATATACATTACGGCGGTTTATTGGGATATTAATGGCTCCGAAGTCCCAAGAGTTATGGCCAAGTATATATTTGTAAATGCCTTTGGTTGAAGGTCATTTATAAATTTCAGTTTAAAAGTATGCGGAAATTATTTGGTATAATGCCGATCAGTCAAACAGGCTATATATTTTGCAGGAAGAAAAGGTGTATGGTTTGTTAAATATACAGAATACCAAATATAGTATTTAAAATACGAGTAACGGGGTCTAAACGTATTTCGCAATTACGTCTCAATTTGCTATTTACTTCCTGTTAGTACTGTGTACGCTATACACATATTAGCGTTTGCCAAGTTCTGAGATATAGTGTTTGCACAACTTAGAAACATTTTTTCTTGTTGTCGACCTCCTTTAGATAACAAGCTACTTTTTATCTTCAAATTAATATCAGTATTGAAACTTAGAATTAGTAATATGTAAATTTCTCAGCAAGAAAATTATGTAAAATCTCTTTTTGTCGTCTGAAAAGTTTATAGATTTGCTAATTTACAGAATAAACAATTGATAAATGGGTTATAGGTAAGTATCATCTGTTCAGACAATCATTAAGGTGTTTTTATTCTAACCACTAAAGACTGTTTCTGGCTTAATATCATGCATCGGCATGACAAGATTTAGTCAGCATGAGTAATACCAGAAAGAGAATAGTCTCATTTGGTGGTATTTGCAAATAGATAGCTTTGCTAAAACATCCTTTCGTTTTATTACAGTAAAACAAGATGAGTCGATCATTTTGTGACTAAGATTCATCAGGTCAGTAGACTTTTGTAAAACCTTTTTCCATGGAATAGTTTAATAATTTAAATTTTTGAAAGTTTTCGCATTGACGACAGTTAATAGCTACATAACAAACAATGTAATAAATTCGGCTTCGCCGACAAAATTGATCAATGTAATCGTTGAACTCTCGTTTTTTACTTCTCATCGTTTAAAAAGTAGTGGGATAATTTAACCATAAAAAACAATGCTAATTAGAGAGATAGATTTGCCACTTTGTTAACTTAACTTACTTTCCTGACATTCATGATATTTCAGCCAATATATTTAATTATATTAAGCGTTATTATATTTGCGAGATTGATTCCTACTGGGTGTCCCACAAAAATAACGGGTTTCCTGCGTTGTACTTGGTTATTACTTGAAAAAAGGAAAGAGAAAGAAATTAACCGTTATCAGCAATAATGAATCATTTTGTAAAACCCGCAGAAAGGGATGTGTAGAAAACCCGCGAAACCTACTGGAAGTACAGCTGATTGTGAGATTTAAAGGATAGTAATCTAAAGTCAACCATCAAATTAAACCCAGAATGTATACGTACACTTTACAATGGTGATACAAACGAGAAAAGATATTGATAATCTACAACTGCTTGATCAAGGAAAGACTTTAATAAGCGTAAAAATGACAAACCCAGCTCGAGGAAAATGCAGTGATATCTCGATTGTCTAAGCTAATGATGAGGAAATGATGCAAGAACAATCAGAAACAATGGACAATCCAAACTTTCACTTTTATTTCTTCAAATATTCATAATTTAAGTAAATAAACAATTTATAATTTTTTGCTCAAATAACCAGTAAGTTTTGATTGTTATATGGTATCACTGAGAGTTTCCTTTACACGACCGCGTATGCTTCATGGAAAATTTCGTAAGTAAGGTTTTAGAACGTTAAAATACCTATTTGCTGGTTTTCTTGAAGGTCTGCAAAAAGATCGCGGCAAATACCCAAGAAGAATAAAAAGTCATCTACGGATAATACGCTAACCAAATAATCCGCCTGCAGATAATTGGAAGTTCTCTCTGGTCCTTGTTTCGCCGCAATTCCTCAAAAAAGTGTATATCTGAATTTTTTTATGAGGATGCAGAGTGGAAAATACTTCATCATTTTCCAAGGCAAAGGAATGCAGCTTATGGTTTAGATCTCTCTTTTATGCGGGAGAATTTAATGAAGCTGTTAAAAACCCCATAACGATGCAAGATTTATAGTTTATAGACTCGGCGTAATCGGATCGGAATTTCGCCGCTTCGTCATTGCAGGATTTATGCGTTTCAGTTGGTTTTTTCGAATAGAGTGAGTCAAAAGAACAAGGTCTCTACATTCCTTTCAAGGGCCCATATGCCACTGAAGCGACGATGATATTCTTATCTGCTGTGAAAGGTCTTGAGTTCAAAACCTGCTTCTTCCATTGGCTACTCATTCGAATAATTAACATACCACTCGTCTGAGTATGCGAAACTTTCATCGCTCGCAAACATTCTGTTTTGTTCCGTAGAATAATAATATTAAAGTGATTTATTAGGATGAGATTGAGATCGATAATTTTCTTCTCATACCCTTCCTGATATATAATTTTTAAAAGTGATAGCTTGAAAAAACTACACAGAAGGGTTTAATTTCAGGGTTTTAATCTATTCATCGGAATATTTTGCTGTATTTTTTAACGTTTGGGCAACTGGTATTTATATTCTTTTTATAGAATTTTTTATGAATAAATTTTATCATTCAATAAGTAAAATTATTTATTAATTCGTAATTATATTGATGTAAGCTACATGCACTTTAATGAGAAGTCTTTTGGTGAAGGAAAAGGAAATTTATCAACCACAATTCGAGCCTTTACGAGGTGGGATCGTACAGTATCTTCACGATATAATCAATACTTTTTTCGGATTAAAGTTTCGAACGAATGATTACATCGGTGAAGCGAAAGAAGCACCACTATCGGAATCGAAAATAATTCATTCATGGAAAGGTATCTCGCTATCTGGGAAAGTGAATCTTATCTAGAAATTGCTCGAGAAAAATTACGTAAGATTAACATTTAGGAAAACTCTATCCTGGGTCCTTTTCTTAGGACTTTTATTGTAAGATAATTTAATTAACTTTTTGTTTAATAATTTTCTTTTATAAGATTCCCTATTCAGTTTTAATAAGACCCTCAAATAGCATAAACTGCGGGTAACGACTATCAATCTGTGTCAAATTCGATTGGATATCTATTTCAATCGTCTGGGCTTCCAGTTTATTATGCTCGAAAAATATTTTAAAAATTGTTTCTGTTCAAACAACACAGTTACCAAGGCCGCTTTCATACAATGAATGCATCGTCTTAACCTATTAAGTTACCTTAAGTTATTGGGGCGTCATTTCCTGAACATCGGTATTGTGTTCACCTTCAGCTGAAAACAAGGAAATTTTACTTACTTCCTTATCCTTGACGATAACGATAAGCTAAATTAAGTTGTGATTACAATTATTTTTCTTGATATTAAATTTTATCGAGAGAACTTGAGGAACATCAAATATTTGTTGCAATTGGTGGGTTACTTAGCAATGAACCACGCCGATGTCGACAAACTGAGGTGATTAACAGGGTAAGACGCGTCAGAGTACTCTTTCATAGCCGCTAACACTGTCCAAATCCCGAAATTAATCAAATACTAGGCAAGATGAACCAGAATAATTTGAGCCAAACAATACTGTGTCAAAAGTGGCCGTTGAAAGATATTGCGCCTGCACCATAGACAGGAAAAAAATTGTATTAATCAACACATTGAATTGGTTTCATCACGGTTGGATATCGGTTGGTTATTAGTCGGTTTTAAATCTCTCAGACATTCCGTAAACAACATAAAGAATTCGTGCATTCTACGAGCAAATACGCAGCTGAAAATGCCTAATCTACAAGGTTTTTCCGCTTCTCAGTGAAGGCCGGGTTCATCGAACACCAGCGTTTTTTGAACCGTTAGCCACCGAAGATACGCAAAATACCAAACGCCTTGGACCATGGCTATTTGCAGGCGTTCTTCTATAATCACGCAAACAATTCAACCGACCAATAAAAGGATAAGACGGTCACGAGACTTGATTACGTAGGAATTCCAACTCCTCTTTGTTCCCATTTAAGGTTATTATATCTCAGGAGATGTCACTCTCAGAATTATGTGAAACATCTGGTATAATAAAAATTAAATTTTCTTAAAATTATGGTAAATATGTCAATTACCGTCCATGGTCTTTTTCTCATTGCTTATATCGGTTTTATTCATTGCTACTGATCGTAAATTCATCGCCTAAAGTGATGGTTACTCAACATTTCACCATTAGCTCCTGAATCTATGAAGAGGAAATGAGGAGTTAGGTGGTATGCCTTACTTTCCTCATAGAAACAGAATAGTCTGTTAGTTGAAAGTGACAGTTGAAATCTTTTTCCTGTGTTCTGACCTAACAGAAGAGCAAAGATTTTCAATTCGTTGACATTGGGTTACTTAGGTTTATTCATTGCTGCCGGACGAGGGAAACGCATTGTCAAGTTCGGGTCCTTAGCCTCCTCGAGACAGTAATTCCCTTCTACGTTTTTGAATTTTTCTCTTTTTACTTGTAAAACTCTCTTGGATTCGTTCTGGAGTCAATTTTCGTATCTCATCGCTATATTTATTGCAAATTAGCTGCCACAGTTGTTACATCCTTTTTCTCCTTTTCTATTTCCAATTCTCTTTTTGGCCAATCATTTAAACGTTAAAAATTATCAAGTAAAGCTACGATATGAAAAAAATTGATTGAGCGTTAATACACATAGAGAAAAGGAGAATCTATGTTGATTATACTCATCATTGCGCTATTAGGTATAGATTATTTGTAGAGAGGATTTTGAAAATTTAGTTGAATCGTAATTAATTGATCGTTTATCGTCCTTGCGGGCCTCATATATTCCCATAAGCTAGATTTACTAGAGAAATTAAAATTTGTCAATTCCCCTTCACGGAATATTTGTATACAAGATCGAAAAATTATGGTAATTTTCTTTGAGGAGAGGGATTAGAATATGCATCTGAAACATCGTACGATCCAAACGTACTGCCGAGTATGGTGAAGTTCAATTACATTTTCGGATGAAATGCATATACACCAAAACGTGAATTTTGCAGACTGTATTATTAATTTTTTCAAGGATATTATATCTTATTGTATTCTTAATACAAAGAGAGAAGATAATAATAATATACAGATATGGGAATACATAGGATTATGCGTTCTCATCTAATATGTACATACATGTATTTCATATGTTCGGTATTATGTATTTTCAAGATGAATCTATTCTTAATAAGTATCTTACAATTAAAGAAGTAAATGAATCCGTTTTCTCTTTTCAATGTAACTACGCGCAATAGCTAGAATGGCACAATACTTATTCTTGATGTCTAATTAGTTTTTATTTTAGAATCGGAGATTCCATAATTTATGTTGATCATATTTTCTTTTCTTCTTCTTTCTGAGGTTCACATATTTTTTTGAAGGTAGGTTGAGGGCCCGATAAATCTTGGCACCGAGCGGGATCGAACCCAGGATCGATTCCATCGAAGTAGAACGCGTTGCCAAATAGGCTAGTCATTATTGTAATAAGAATGAATGATATAGCTAAATAAAATTGAAATATGGCATTAAAAAAGGAAATATATTATTCGATATCTTTGCTTTCGCTAGGATTCATCCAAAAAAAGTATCCTTTACAATCTGAGCCAATGTAGAAATGTACATGACAAAATAGAAATAATGTAATAAAAAATTTTCATACTCAACAGGTGTTGAGTAAGGAAATTGATTGAAGATTTTGTGAAAATAAAATAGGAAGAGGTGAAGCTTAGGAAAAATTTCCACAAATAGCTATTAAGAATGGAAGTGTAAAATTTAAAGGACCGAACATTGAATCAAAGCATAAATAATATGTTGTTAGCGAACTTATTTCACATATTGATTTAAACCCTTTGGAAATTGTATCGTTAGCATCCGATTTTTTACCCAAACGAAGCGAAAAATGTTCGAAGAAACGTGGTTTTTGTAAGACAATGCGTATTTCAGTCATTCGAGCAAACGGCTGTTTTGAGAGTCCAGCGCGCTTCGCTAGACAAGCTGACGGTTGTTGCTTTCGTAGGATGAGAGGATGTCTTCATGCCCAGATACGGCATTTTTTGTGGGCGAAAGGGAGAACAAACGGAGGAGCTGATAACCTCCCCTTTGATCCCTCCTCAGTGCACTTCCAATTAAGTACACATGACCAGTTGCCGATGGGTGGGGATGAGGACTGGGGGAAGTCGAGAGATAGCGGCCATCTTGAATCTTCTCTGTGTCCTTTCCATATCAAGGGGTCGTTTATCTTTTTCTCCCGATTACTCATATATAATACTATGATCGGTGAGGTCATCACTATCTTTCCGAACGTGCTGACGTAAGGGGAGAGGATCGTCTCTTTTGTCCCCGCCACAGGTTTCTCGGAACTTTTTCGATGTAAGTGAAAGTTAAGTGATTACCGGGAAAGGTAGGGTTAGAAGACGAGGCCCATCTAAGGTAAATATTTCTTCGTTTTTTCCTTGGTGCGTTAGGCTTAAATTTCCCTAATTATTTTCCTAATTTTTCCATTGCTAATTTATTCAATCGAATCTATATCCCTCCCTCCTCCACTTTCTAATGTATATACCAGGTATGTCTTTTCGCCTGATGATCACCTGAAGGGTCGAAACTTTAGTATCTTAACATAATGTTGATGGTGAAGGTAGAAGTGCTTCTTGGTCATTTTTCATTATAATATCGATTTAGTTTAGGCTAATTTGCTATTATAACTATTATAGAATCTTTTAAACCCGAGAATTCAAGTTTCCAAGTCTTTACGTACAGATATGTAAGTTCTCAACCCAGAGGCTTGATGAACCTTCATCTCTTCCAATATTACAGATCAAAAGTTTTACGGAGGAAATTAGACTCACCAGGAAAGACGAGGAATGAGGTTGTTTGTTTTTTCACATTGAGTCAGAATTCTTTTGAAAAACTTCAGGCAAGTACACCACTAATACCCAAAGAATAACACTTTCCTCTGTAGTCGATAAGAAGTATCCTAATAGAATACTATCAATCAACATCAGTCATACCTCCGAGGCTTTCATATTATCACAGCCAAATTATATAAAGGTGATCATAAATCTTATGGATAAATTTTATTTCTATAGAAGTAATTGCCATTTTACTAAGCTATATTGATAGAAAAACAGGAAATGACTCAGAATCAGTCAGTGGTCGCGATTAAACGGTGAAGCTTCAGTCGCTATGCCTTGTCATCGTCACGTTCAGGTCTTTAAAGTTTTCATTATCAGTTAAATGCAATTAAAAGTCGAAGGAATGCGCAATTTTCTTACATAATTTTGCACTTCTGGGGGTTTGGATAACACACTAAATACTTAGAAGAAATTTTAAAGAGTAAATTATCACAAACCCGGTTGTTTTGATGAAGACACCGTCATGAATCGTATTCTTCGTTATTCATGTTTAGGAGTAGAATTTGTTCTACGTATTTGAGTCGTTGAAACTACCTTACCAATGCTCTTATGAAAATCATTCGAAAATATCGAGGAGAATAAATTTGAAATTAGGATCACAATGATCCAGTCGTAAAAATGTATCTAAATCTTGACTGCCTTTAAATATAACTGCACTTACATAACAACTACGAAGAAGATTCTTGAGGCTAGGGTAAATTTCAGAATCAATTATTAGGGTAGGGTGATTTATTCTTGTGCATTGTATATTCGATTAAATATGAACTGTTTAAGAGCATTTCTATCTCTAGTCATTTTTTGTCCGAGAATGAATGCCAAATGCCAGTGCCAAATACCAATTAGCTACAACACCGGTAGATCCTGAATACTATAAGTCAGTGTTTGAATTTCATATTGAGAACGTACTCTTTGCAACATTCCTATTACCTTATGACACTGACCATACTCTCTTTGAGAACGTAGAGGAATAGAAAAAAAATAGATTCAAAGTAACGGAGGCACCTAAAAACGCACCTAAAATTTTTCCAACAAATAAAATTTGTTTTACTTATGAAATATTTTTAACGAGTAAGTTTTAATTCACTGACGTTTTTGTGATTTATTTATTTATTGATGACAAGACTACAAGTAGGCACCTGGCCAGGTGATAGTCATGATTTTATACAGTCAAAATATAGGTAAGAAATTGAAGAAATGATTGAACTAATTAATAACTAAAATATACGACGCTCTCATTGGTAGGAAAAGTTAAGAATTAATTAATGACAATGACGATCAAGAATAAAATGGGAAAATGAGTAAATCAAGAGATTGGGAACACAGGATTAGCATTTAAATTAAGGCCGTATGACCGCAATTTCATACAAAAGGAATGATCTAGGCGATATTTGATATAATTTCAAAATAAAAAAATACTCAGGTATGTTGATAAGGATTGTCTAGCTTCTTGGGATGTATAGACTTTACATTATAATTTATATTTCCAATAAGCTCGTATTATAATTTTGTTATCTGAGCTAGCGGGTATTAAGCAGCAGAATTTTGTAGAATTATCTACATATTTGAGTATTGCGCGTACTTAATATAAGTCTATCCTGACTGTTTATGGTCATATTGCTTGAAGATAGTGAGGTTTCATTTTACGGTCCTTTAATTTCTACGAAATTTATTCATCAGCTGACATCTATCTTTAAGGGAGAGATGTGTCAAATTTTCACTATATGCCTTCATTTGATAGCAGAAAAATGAGGTGGTAACTAAAAAGATTGGGAGATCGTACATAGAAAATATCTGTATATATCAGTGAGGGTGAATGCAATGTCTCCTTCATAGTATCTTGGGGTGAAGCAAGCAATAATTGTCGCCTTTTATGAATGATAAAAAAGAATTCGAACGGCGATAAAGCAGCAAAAACTGCTGGTGACACATTTAGGTGGCAAACGTTTGAACCCAAACAGAAGATAGAGCTTTAAATTTATGATCTCTGTAATTGGGACAGTCACACGCAATACATTTACTTGTAACATCACCTTTCTTAAACGGCTCACTTAGCAACCGCGATGCGTTTGGGAAAAGAGCATATGAAAAGGCCAAAAATCGAGTGTCTGATTCATGAAAAACGGCTTTTTAACCCATAAATCGTGTACACCAAGATAGATATTCCGTGGGTGGTCCATAAATAATTGTTTCAATTGTACTTCGGAAGATGCCACGATAGCTGGATGGCTCCAACAGCTGTCATCACGGGAATAAAATACTGCTACGGTTTAATAATAAAAGCACCAAGTGACTAACGGATTCCCTACCAGCATTTTAGAGAAGAAAGAACGGGATACTCGTATTGAAAGGTAAAATGGTTTACAAAAAAATCATTAATTCAGCAAAACTAAGGTATGTAAATTGATTTACGCTAACATAATTTTTGCTACAGAAATATTTAAGAATTTACATCACAGTAAAATACCACTTTAAAAAACTTCGATAATTAACCTTAGATTCTATGTGATGTAGAATTCATAGATTTTATTTCGAAGGAATCCTATAATTCTCTAAGAGACAAAATTGCTAACGCTGAACCGCCTCTCAAAATAGTTCACTGCACGAAATATTTAATTAATATTATGAATATTTAGTAACTGTTAACAAATACATCTCCCAAGAAGATATTCTGTCATTCAAGTTTTGTAATAAATGCTTGATCTAGAATCACAAAAACTAATCTATAAAAAGCATATCTATGTTATCAGAGATAATCATATCGTTTCATTGCCTTTATTGTAAGATATTTGAACTAAGAAAAAGAGAATCTCATAAGTTAAGGGAATTAAGGAAACGAAAGTCAGCTATTCGCAACTTCTGCTAACACCAAATACTGCATGGTGTAAAATCTGCATCATAATTTGCTACTATGACTCATCCTTCATATAAATTATCTAGATTAAGATATAATATTTGTTATTCAAGTAAGAAAATTAAATTTCTATGATGGAATTTGCAATGAATATGTGAAATCTTGAAGTTTTAAAAATATTATGAATTAGGATGCAACGTCCGTAAAATTATTTATGAGGTTCTCTGCTTTACGTACACGTATACAGCGTATAAATCTTTTGACAATGACTTATGTGGCTTGGATTCATTTGATGTAGATATGAACACAAATTGTTGACAAAATGTATTGGTTCAGTCTATATATACGCATTACTGTCTGGTCTACTTTAGAATAACTTTTGGCTTCGACTCTATAAAAATGAGAGGTCATAATAGTACAGGTTAAAAATATAAATAGAAGAAGGGATAATTAGGCTTAAGGTTTTATAGGAACGAAATCTTCTTAAGAACAATTGAGATTTTATTTCTATTACATGAACATCAAGGGTGTTATAATAAGGGGCACTTGCAAACACCTATAATAATGGGTGTTTTCAAGTGCCATGAATATGTTGAATATTTGAAATCAATCATCATCCGTTAGTTTAGTTTTTGATTAATTATACTAATAATAAGTAAAGAACATATAATTACTTGAGGATATTTTCATATGAACGCTATAAATTGATTAAATGATTGAAACTATAATAACAAACGTGTTTGTCTTCGGCAGTATAATAGCTGTTTGATTTTCGTTGGCGATGATTTTCGCTATCTAGAGATGTGATTTTTCATCCTCAAAAACATCAGAGAGCTTATGAAAGGTCGACTGCTATCAAAGGTGACGAAAACAAAAGAAGCAAGATTTCCTGAGGCGTGGTCTTTGGAATGGCATTGGAGGGATTATACCTCCTTCCAATTTCCTTATACTCGATCCTTCCAGAGAATATATAAATACTTTAATGACAGTGGGGCAAACATGGAGTGAACTCGCGACCCTTCCCTATTTTAGGATTATTTTCGATGCCGAAGCAGCAATCGCGAAATTACGTAATTAATTACTCGTTCCTCTCTTCCAAACAAGCGATATTGATTCTAAGACGAAAAAATGTTAGAGCGATCAATCAAAGTATGAACCCGTGTATTATTTAATGGATTTATTATGAAGTAGGAGACTCAATGCCGTCTCTTTCTCTGGTTCCGACGTCAGGAGACGACGAGACGAATTCGCGATTAAAATTTTATATTCAAGGGCGTCTCCTAGATTGTGTGTAGAGAAGGGGAGATACGCTCACTCCATCACAATTAAGAAGGAAATGCGCGGAATAGATTAGAGGCTGATTTGACGAGGAAATGGATTTCCGAATGAACTGAATCGTTGCGAAAACAATTCTAGAATTGAAAGTAGAAATATTGCCATTCATAAGTATGAGTGGGTTTGTCGGATATTGGCAATTTTAGAGCCTGTGGAAGTGATGAAATTCATTTAGATATCTTTTATTCTTCCTTTTAAGATTTGAATGAATTCCACCTTCTTCCCAGTGTGGGTGACACTTGTTCTCTATTTCATATTCAATTTTTTCCAACCAATTCCACCATGATTTCCGATTACATTACATCTCTCATTCGTATTATAAACACTTTATTTTATTATGCTTGCTTATGATATATTTTATACATTATGTTTCTATTATATATTTATATTAATTTTTATTGTAAATTCAAATCTATTTATCAGTATATTCTCATTTTATCATTGATATTACTCTAAGTTATTGTAGTTTGATATTTTCTCCATGAGTCTTATCTGGGTTCTCTTTATTTTTAGAGTTCAGCATTTATTTGCTATCCAAGGTAAAGTAACCTTTAAACGCGATGGTAAAGATAACCCTAAGACACAATTAGGATTTCTCCACGTTGTGTGGTAATGGTGCAAGGCCTTGATATCCTGAGAGGCAGAAATTGGAACAATAGAGGTTACTCTTCAGTAGTTAATGCATTAGCACCCTTCTCCATGCATTCCTCTAAGCTAATCCTCCAGAATTTTCTATATTCATTTTCCTGTTTTCCATTGCTCGCTTTACTGTACATTCTTTCGTACTTATTGCTGTTTAATAAAACAACAAATAGTTCAGCCTGAGACTGGTGGTATTTCAAACTAAATAGAGCTGCAGCTCAAGACAGCATCTTAATGGAAACTAAACCACAACATAACAACTGACATACGACGGAGCGTTGAGAGGCTTATCCTCAACATCAGCTGCAAATAAGCGGAAGTGAAGAAAGTTCTCGAGAATTCGCGAACAAAATTTTGCGCTTGATGATGAGGTTTGGCCTCGAAATTCTGGGTCATATTGTTATCCTATAGTTTGGTGTAAATTAAAGCGTGATGCGGAGTTTATATTAGTAGCTGTCAATCCTTTTGTTGTACACGATGACGGAATGCATATTTTGAAACCGTCTATAAATAATTTTTAATTTTCCATAATTACGTTCTCTCGTAAGCCTCCACGAATTTGTGACCAAAGCTTTCTACTCCGTTTTACATTTTAAAATTTACTTTCCTGAGAATTATTCAGTAGAGTTTGATATAAGACTCCGAATTTATGTGGTTTAATTTATGCACTCTAAGTGTCGTTAAAAACATTCTTTGGGTGTGAAAGATAATTATTAAGAACAGCCTAAAATCTTTTCATGTAAAATTTAGCAATGACAATATTGTATAGTATGTTTGGGTGTAAGATAACGTTAAACTTGAGAACTTGAGGTAGAAAACCTTTGTAATTTTGCATATTAGTACATTCCTACGATCTTTAGACAATATACTAGAAGACCCGAACAACCGCTAACGGAGTGTTTTCAACCTATAAAGGTAATAAAATTTACCTGCAGAGGCATGCTCTTTAATAGATAAGCAAGGAAACTAGAAAACGTGTAACTCTTCTCGGGGTATCATTCGGGTTAGGTTGTTGGAGTCTTGGAGCAACCTGGGAATCAAATATGCCTCAACATCCCACAGGAGTAACTTTAATTCAGAGAATTCCTCCATCACATAATTAATCACCTGACGCTGGATATATATTTGTTATATATGGATAAATTTGTTATCTTACTGACGTTAATATAAGAAGATCTCATTTGGAGAGATTATGTAACCCCATAGAACTTAAGGCCTAAAATTCAGTGTATATATATTACAGTATTACTGAATACAACCAGTGCGGAACTGAAAGGATAAAGCAGGCGTTATTCAAAGTTCATTTCCTTCATTGAGTTTACGAGTGAGTTATTCGTATGACAATAATGAAATACCATAAAGCGAAACTGTGAGGAGGTCAAACAGAAGCCCGTGCACTAAATGAAAACGGTGGTCACAAAAGAAGGAAATGAAAGGAAAAAAGCAAAAAAAAGGAGTCGAAGATGGTCAATTTATTTTCTCTCTCGGTTCGAAAGATAGCGATGATAAATGTTATTTGCGGAGGAGTGGAATCGGTGGCAATCTGCGAGGAAATGAAATGTCGCTGCAGAGGTAGGGACGTGAGATCGAGTTTTCTGCAGGAAATGAAAAGTGACATTGGGCTGGGGGAGGTGATAAAACACGAAAAGGGGTGCATGAAGAGCTGTGCCCTGAGATGTAGCCTTATTGCGTGCATTCATGTAGAACCGAGATGAGTGATTTTTGTGCAACTCTTTGCCTTGTCTAGCAGGAGATTGGAATGCTCACGTCAGGTTGTGTTTCGTATTGAATTGAGCCTCAGGATTATCTCCATCCTCTCCCACCTATCTAGAACTTGAAGAAAATTAAGCAGAAATTCCTTTCTAGGATTATTTTCTTAGTAAAGATCCATGCTTGCAATATAGTAAAATACTTGCACTTGACGAATCAAAGTTAACTCATAGATATGTAGCGATCTGCAGCTTGTAAAACGTAATTTATATACATTATAGTGAGTTTTATTTCATGTATTCTCGTCTATTTCTCAAGTATATTCGCTTAACATTTTATGGATACAACATTGAATGCTTAATGTCCAAGGTATAAAGGCAAAATTTATTGATAGAACACCCTAACATTTAATTACCCTCTGCTTCAAACACATGATGCTATTATACAAAATTGCAAAAAAATGAAGAGTTGAATTCGCTTTTCTTTTGAAGGAAAAGAACATTCATTGCACGCCCCATAAAAATTAAATCGTATTTTTTGTAACGACTAACAGTTCCTTTAAAGCTTGTTTACGACAGTGAATTAAAGATTAGACTCATCAGTTACTGAACAATTGACATCAGCTAAAATATCGATAAACAGCAATTAAATTATGTAAAGAATTTTAATTAACGGATTAACTTCACCGTTCATTGAAGATTAAAAAAGCAATAGGAATGTATGACGTAAGTTATTGATTACTTTTGGAAGGGAAGGTTGAATGTAATGAGTTGAAAGGATATCTTTGGAATTGAGATCATGCTTGAGAAGCTATTTTTAGGCGCCTACTATCGAAAGCTTTATGTCTTCCTGTATCTGACAAACATAAATAAATTCTCGCATACCAGTGCATTGCGATATTAATTCGTAAAAATAAAAGATACGTGAACATCAATCAAATGTACAAATGTTAGAAAGAAACTGGATGGAGGGGAAAAATAGGCTAGAATTTCAATAACAGCACACGAAAGTGAAATTTTAATGCATAAAGAATATGGTGTTGAATGTGAAAGTAAGGAAAATAGTATTAAGAAACAAAATGAATTAATGAGCGAAAAACGGAGAAGCCAAAATGCAAATGAGTGTCCTAAAATTATGCAGAAATTTCTTTCCTTGAAGTAATTTGTTTTTTCATTGGCTAAGGTGGACCTAGAATTTATTTAGGAAAGTTTCAATTAAATTTTGAATATTAATTTTCTTTTGCTTAATTAAAAATCGAAGAAATCTTAAAGTCCAAAAATATTGCTTTAATAAATAAAACGTATTTTAAGTAAAAAAATAACAGCAGAAAATGAAGGTAATTGAAGTTTTACGATTTCATTTTAGTAAATAATTGAGATAGATGAGGTATTCCGCGACCAATAAACCTTATTCCTTTATCTGGGCTCATTGCAGCTAATACTAGAGGTTTAAGTTCAAATAAGCCTTCAGGTTGAGTGTTTCACCAACGAACCAGATGAAAATTATTGATTGAAAGACGTTCTTAGAATAATATTCAACTGTTTAGTGCATAAAAAGAGAGTAAAAAATGTTACATCACGGATTTATATACTTTATGTAATTTATTTTCGCAATGGGTTTCAATAAAAATTGATACCGGGCCAAAATTTCCCACTCACAATATCCCAGTCTTCATGATTTTATAAGCGAATAAGTTGCATCATGCAAGACATCTCCTTAGAACTATGTCACTCTGAAGAGCGATATCGAATTCATATTAAAGCTATTTAGATCGAGGATCTGAATGAATTTCTCAGACTTAGCATAATTCCTTGAAACAGCTATTTCGTAAAATTCAATATCAATTAATCCGTAATATATTCGGCCCTAAAGATCGGTTTAAACTTCATACCCTTCAAAATCAGCCCTGTGTGGGAATAGGACCTCTAGGCAAAATGAGGAATGAGGTAATTTGCCTCGCACTGCCAAAATGACATGAGAATAACACGTCCACGTAAGAGGAGTACAATGACCCTATGAATAACATTTTTCATAGCATTTAATAAGGAGTGACTAGAATGAATTCCAGTCCATAATCCAGTATCAATCATACCTCATTAGCTTTCATAGCATCATGGCCATGGACAAGACTGAGAGAAAAGTAAATGAAAGACAAATTTTCTATATCCTGTTCTAAAAGGCAATTGAAAAGCAAGTTAATTACATGTACTCGTGTACATTTTGGACATTATTAATTTTCTATTTGATCAGTAATTGTACCTGTGTTCTTATTTTACTTAAAGACCAAATTGAACTTCAATAATCGTAATTTGCTGCGTGTTAGCACATAAAACTGTACGTAATATCCACATTTTAATTGCATATAACCAATACAATTCAGATGCTATATTTTAGCTGAATTTCTGAGGTGTTATAAATTATTCTATTACATCCATGAGTTAGGTTGATGTGGGGTATTCTTATGCTGCGTTTTGCGCAGATTCTTCACAAAACCCAAAGATCATCCCAAAATATCTTTGACGGCTGTCAAAGTTGTGAGTGAATCACACAGGTCCTTGGAAAAATTAGTTTGGAATTCAGCTTCTTATTTTGGAGATTTAGATGGCATAACTTCGGCTTTATCTATTGACTAATATTGTTCTTTTTTTAGACTAAATAAAGGCGAAATTGCAAACGAATCGAATGACTTGTTTTAATCTATTCAAAAGAAATATAAATTTTATGACTCGCCTAACTTTTATGGCTCGAGCTCGAAATAAAATAAAGAAAACACACTTTTATGTTCCCTATAAATCAAATGGTTTGACGTTAAATTTTTAAACCAATATATCAAATAATAGAATGAAACCCAATACATAATAATTATGTAGATCATAGAGTTTCAAGGATAAAAATTCTCTATGCCTAAATATAGAATCAACAGGTAAACAATTTTAATTAACCAAAAAGAAAAAATTATTTGAAACTGTGAAACGAAAATTATTTCTATGTAAAAAATTCAGTTGATATAATTATGGTGGTGCTCTAGACGTTATGTATAGCTAATAATGTTCAATTAAAAGTTTGAAAATACTGAGGAATAATGGGGAAGGAACAATATGAATATGAAAATATCAGCTGACATAAAATCCAAGGAGTTCATCTAGGAATACGGAATTGACTAACTACAGAAAATAATCACCCAGGAACATAAAATGGATGAAGAGGATTGGCGGATTCTGTAATAAAAATATAAATCTATTCATGCGTATAGGTTAACAGACTGAGATTTGTGAGGCTTATGTATAAGTCGCAATAAATATCTTCAGCCACAATTTCTTCAGACTAGAATAAAATTTAGACTCTACTGTTAAAGCAGTTTCACATTTTTCCTTCCCCTTAAGCGGTTTTTGATCATACTAAACGTGAAATTTCCTAAAATGATTATCTATGTAAATGAATACAAGAAGACAATCTCGATGTTGATCAAAATGGTGCAATGAAATTTTGTTTATACAAAAACACACACATAAAAAAGAAATAATGAAATATACATATATAAAATTTACATATATAAAAAAGAAATAATGAAATAATTTATGCATAAATATATTGAGATTATTAGTCACACTGTGGCGAATAAAAAAACCGACAAAGGTGAGGATTTATAAATCTGGCTGAGGGCAACCACGTAAAACATTGGAGGCAAAAGTATATCAGGGGTGCTATGACAAGATAATATAATATTCCACTGACTCCATAATATTAATAACTATTAATATTAGGGAATATTTTTCAAAGTGACTTACAAAATGTTTTGGAATAGTATGACAAATCAGTGATAATGAATCATATCATTAGATCGTAGAATAACGTGAAAAATAACCAAAATCAAGAGGAAAACGAAGAGGATAAGAAATAATTTCGGATTAGATAAAAAATAATTACAGGCACTGTAAGAACAAGTACTTCTAGGAAAATCAAATGAAAGATTGCGATAACATAAACGATGATAGAAATAAGTTAAATTTAATTCTTAACTAGTGGTATTCTAGGATGGTAGTCACGATCCTTGCTTGGAAATTTTCTGTGCAATATTATTTCTTGAGTTCATTGTCTTGTTCATTGACAATGCATAAAACTTTGAACATGAAATTCAAAATTCATGGTTTTTTTGCATGCAACTCAATCTTCGCACTCGAGTAAAAATTTCTCTTTGGGCATTTTAATGCATTTTATAGACTTAAGTAATGTTAAAAATAATTATAAATGTTATTGATATTATATAAAAATGTATATAGATTACGATGAAATATCCCAAAGAGGTTTATTAGTATGAGCTGCATCGAAAGGAATCAGCTAAATTTCTCATTATGCAAGTCAAAATTAACTAGCGAAATATGAGTACTTATCCTTGTGTACGTCAGGCACCGGAAATTCCAAAAACTGCTTATCTCTGCCGAAAGCATTTTCATCTCAAAGTGATCAGTCTATGCAGATGCAGAATGGAAATATTAACACTTTAACCTGCCCCAGAGACACCGTCGCTTATCACAACGTATCACACATACGGGTATTTTGCCATTCTGCGATATTATACAAGAGGGAGCGCGATCTCCCCCATCAATGTAACCGCCATATGCGGTTCATTACTTCCATGCCCTTACATAATGAAAAAACACGCGATAAAAGGGAAATTTACGGATCACTAGTTGGAGAAATAAGGCGTAAAGTTCCTCCGGATGGAGATGATTGGAATAGGTTCGTTAAGAATGGGATGAGGAAGCCTCCGTGTGACCCAGTCGTCGGTATTCGATAGTGGGACGAGATGCAGCTGTGGATTCCTATCAATCCTTTTCCATACGCTTTTTTTCGGGGAGGAATGAGGGTCACAAGTGTCGTTGCCAAGGAGGAGAAAAAAACACAATCATGGGTTCACTAGACGAAAAGTGGAAATATACTGGGACCCCGCGCGTGGATGCTTATCTCGGAATGAGTCGTTATGCTAATACAGGTTCAGTATCCTCAGCCCGAAATCCAAAACATTAGTCGTAATTATTATACATTATATTTATTTATATTAATGTAATTAGGTTATTTTTACTTATATTTGTTATAATTGTATTATCATTATATATTCTTCCGTTTAAAGAGGCATACATAATTATTTAAGCCTCTTTAAACCTCATATCATAGTTAAATCTCTCTAAACAGGCTTATATATTATAAAACGTAAAATGTTTTATGATATTTCTTCATATATCGCTAATGAGGCAAATTGCAAGTGAAGAAATAGTTATCAAAGGTCTTTCCAAGTAAGATATTTTAGATTAAAAAATAAATAAAAGGTCATGTTTTGGTTTTGTTCATTCTCAAAAGAGTCAGTTTTCGGTCCTCGACCGCACATGAGTATGTAGGATTTTGTGTTTTCCTAGAGTATGTATCGGCCGAAGTGTTTCCGAGATTAGGTAAGTTCACCTGGTGGTGGAAACACCTCATCCTCACCTGTGTATAAAATTGAAAATATATTTTGTCTATATTAAATTGAAAATATATTTTCGATATTTGCTTTTGCATTTTTTTCATGTCTTTTAAAATGTAACATATAATATACATAAAAGTAGGGGCTCCAAAAATCTGAAATTTTCTCATTTCTCCTCAGCGTCAACGCTGATCCATATTCTCCGAAATCCTGTAAAATCCGAATTCCAAAATAACCTTTGTCCCAAGCATTTTAAATTTTGGATAGAGGATGAGTAATGAGGTGATACCGACAAAGGACGATGGAAAATTTTCTCGCCGTCGACTTGCATTCCATAAACGGTCAATAACGTGTTGATTCAGCGGCGGATATCTCCCATACCGGACTTCGAAGCTGGACGGAGAGCTTACAGATCGTAAACAGGTAAACAGAAAATGGAAATTCCGTCTGCCAAGAATAACGTACTGTAGATCGCTCTCAAATACTTCCATACACTCACTGAACCCCAAGTTAAATATGTAAACTCATGCGGGCGTGTAAATATATGTTATGTGTCATCATTTGATTTTTCCTATGATATCTTGATGAATGGAATACTTTTCATATATATTTGCAATAGGTTAGGGAAAAATATATGTTTCATTACTTTTTGTCTCAATCTGCTTCTTGACCATCATAGTATGGAAGTTAGTCGGTGTGAATGACCTTTTAATGATAGCATTCACTTAGTTTTTCTATGTCGAAAGCTATGAAGTATCAACCATGGGTTCGTTGTGCTGTACATACGAAGAATTATTCCATTCATAGCATTCTGGCTCCGAGTGGAAAGCAAAGGCAAACTACCTGAACCCTTGCCTTTCGGTGGCTAATGGTAGAGAGTTTGAATATTGAATGGTTTAAGATATGCCCTTCGAGAATATTGAAACATTTAGTTCATCAAATCCCCCAGTACTCCAGTAAACTCAGAACTACAATAATTATATAAATGTTAGTACACCGAATTTTATATGGAATACTGTGTGTCACTTAATACTGAATTTTAAAGATTCTATTTTCAGGATTTTAATTTATCTGAGCCTCAGGCAACATATGATAATGTATCAAAATACTACCTTGACAGATACATTGTATATAGGCTATTAAAACTATATTGTTATTTGAAAGTTTTAAAATATCATCTAATTAGATATACATGCAAATATGAATTTATGATAACTAACTGAATTTGGATATAGTATGTCAGCTGAAAGAATTCTCGGGATGCGAAGAGTGACTTTAAAAGCAGAGAGCCATAGACTAATTGATCTTTTAGAGGACAACTACCCAGATGTATTTTCATCACAGTAGCCTTCTGTATCTTAATAAAAAGTAATCGTATTCCTGCAGTAAAATTCTATAGAGACATCAGGACAAGGATAAGACACGTGAATATGCCAAGAAAAATAATGTATAAGAAAATAATAAGCATTAAACATATAGAATATCAACCTCTAATGACAATATTTCGATTTTTGTTGCTATTACATAAACTGAATATAAATCATCCAGCTCATATGAAAGATACAATTATTACAGTTTGGTCAATTGCAATGTGTTTGATATTATACCATAAAATATGAAGCAGCTTCCTGGATTTTCTTCTTTAAACTTTAGTCCTGCTTTAATGTTTACTTTAATTTTTCAATTAAAATTATCAAACTTAATTTCAGCATAGGAAATTTAATTTTTATTATATATATCCAATTCGATATATTACACCTTTCATCAAATATCTTGAGGACACACTTGCATTCATTACCTCAAGGTCAGTAATTCATATACCTAAGTTTTCCATTTTGATTGTAATATCCCCTACGTCATTCTTTTTGAAAAAACCGAAAAACGAATACTTAAAAAAACTTTGCTTCAGACAGAGGCGTTTCATAAAACACCGCATCCGTTTCATTTCCGGTTTTTAAAGGGATTTAAATCCTGTCCTACGCTACATGATTTTCTCTCTCACTCACTTCCATATTTCCCGTACAATCCTAATAATTTTTATGGTTCATTCTTAGTAAAGCGATATCCGCTTTTATAATTTAAAATCTTATATAACTCATATTAATCACGCTTTATATATTAACTCAAAAATATCATTATGATTCTATTATCTCCTCTCCTTTGATGAAACAAATTTCAGGTAATTTAGCTCTTTTTATTTTTAATTAGCCGTAGGTTAAAGAGTTTTTGTGTTATTTATATGTAGAATTCTTTATTTATATTTTATTCTATAGAATATTTCTATTCCATTTAAAAATTGTTAATTTTACTATGAAAATGAAACGAATTTAAAATCGTTGTTGACGTAGGAAACAGCCGGATAGATTATTAAGTAATATATACATCTATATCCACGTTTCGAAAATTTAAATTATAGATGTTATACTGTTTATTTATATCACTTATGGCAGCATTGAGTTCCGCTTAGTAAATTTTCTCTTAAAATTTTGAACATAAGAAAAAGTCATTAACGGTGTGGCTGATTGCATAACGATTCAGTTAATTTCAGGATAATAACGTTTCAGATTACTAAAATAGCATCCTATGGGGTGAGAAAAAACAGAGATATGTGGGTGAACCCTCTTTAGCCAGTATCACAAAAGGTGGAATGTAAATCAGTCAGATGATGTAAGCCATAACACTTCGATCAGACATATATGAGGACATACATTATTTAAAGCAGTTATTCATTCCGAAGCGTTATTTCCCATATTTGGCAATCTGCGATAAAAGTTCGTTACCGCAGGAAAACCCGCGACAATTCCTCTGGAGCAGAAAGAAGACAGCAAGTCTCATATAAGTGGAAATCGCCGTCGGAAAAGTCTCATGCAAACATTCTCAGGTCTTGCGTGTTGCGTCTGGCCGCTCTCCAAGAGCACCGAGAGGTCGAGAAACAAAAACGCGATAACAAATATCTCTCTCTCCTCCGCGGAGTGTCCGTTGAGATGAGGAATTCAAAAGCATTGGCCATTACCCCACGCGACGGACAGCCAATCGCGTGGCATTTCCTCTTTCGGGGATGTATCCAAGCGGGACAATATATATACTTGTCAAAGGCGCGCGCTTTCACAAAATCCACTCAGTACTCGAGCACCGCAAGCATTGAGCTCAGCTCTAGCACGGGAGTGTTTAGCTTCATTAGCAAACGTGAGTATTCGATAAAGTTTTGACGATCTGCTGGAAGGATCACGTGGTGTTTTGGATTAAGCGGATTCCTTCCCGATAGCTTTTTACTTAGGCATCATTTTCTTTGACAATTATTTGAATGCGTGCGTCTTTTGGCAGATCGCCGAGAATTGTCCAGAGGAAGCCGGCAAGATGTTCTTCAAGTCGCTCTGTCCCACCGTAATGCTCGCGAGTGTCCACTCGGGAGTGATGTGTTCTTCGTACGAGAGGAGCGCCGTGATGGAAAAGCAGGTGGAGGAAGAGGGGGAGATCCCAAGCGGTCCTCGAGAAAAGAACGAGGTGAATATCCCTCTGTTTTGACCGACGGATTTTAAACGAAAGCTTGCAAAGGATTGTTTCCTTACGGAGCTATCGGTCAAAATAGGTAATGAGAACCTCTTCTTAGTGAAAAGGTAAATGTTCACTTTGTGAATTACTTTAAAACCGGCGGTTGGGGGCGTGACACATTGCGCCACCGGCTGTTTTGCAGAAAGCCCTTTCCGCATTGATTTCTAGTTCCGAATTTTTGGTCACTTTCCGTTTATTGCCATAGCATTCAAATTCGCGGTTATTATGCTAAGGTGACATTCACATTAGTTCATCAATTCTAACAAATTATTTTTTAATAGTACTCATTGCGGAAAGAGTAAGAAGATTTGATTCATTGGATTTTTATCAGCATAAAGTTTAATAATTAGGCGTGGGGGTAAAATAGTTTTCAAGGTAATTCACTTTGGATTTCGACTTTGATTGGAAATCAAATATTTAGTGTGGGAATTTAAGAAATTGTTTTCAGCGAGGGACATATATTGGTAATAGATCCTTCCTCCTGAATATCGAGGTTTTCAATAAATTTTCTAAGAAATTTAAATTTCGCGCGGGTTGACTTTGCCGAGAAGTATCGAGGGAAACATAAAAAGAACGTTAGCTAAATCTTTATCCGCGGAACACGCTTTGGAAGTGTTCCCACTCCGAAAATGTGCCGCAAGGAAAACTTGAACTATTAGCCTATCATTCTGTCTTCCTCAGGACGTCAAGCCGGTTCCTTCCCCTCAAGAACCGATCCCTTCTCCACCGAAGAGAGCTCCTTCGTCGAAGCCAATCCGGCCACAGAAGCCGCCAACCTCATCAACGAAGCCGGTCGCAGTGGCGGACGAAGATAAGGAAAATCGGCCATCCCCAGCGGGGGGCAGGCAGAGGCCCAAGTCGAGTGAAGTTCGCCGTACCAAAGAGCCGGAAGATAACAAGCTTAGGAGGATGCCCGGCAGATGTCTCTCGCCGTTCGCCATGGGCGCCCACCGCGCCTTTTCCAAGCCGGCGGAGAAACCCAGATCCCCTTCCCCCTCCCGGAGGACCATGCCGCTGTCCAACGTGCAGAATCTATGCCCCAGGTCTCCCGCGGCGGCGCCCAGGGGGATCCCGACCCCTCGCGGCAAGAGGAACTACAGGAGGGATCAAAAACCCTGTCAGAGGTCCCCGCTCAGGATCACCAAGTCCTCCATGACTTTGAGTCCCAATCAGAAACTTTCCATCGTGTACAGACACGACAGGTTCTTCTGGGACGCCATCGAGGTCGACGCCGTTAAGGGCTATTAACTCCTCAAAAATACGGAGAAATTTCTCATTTTTATTATTTATTCTCATTTACGATTTTTTTTTGTTCTTTTCAATTCCTCAGTGGGATTATTTTATTATCGAGCTAATAGGCTAAATTAAGGGGAGTAGCTTCTATTTTCAGTGGCAAATCTCCTTTTGGATCGTGTTTGATTGCGAAAGAGACTGGTATATGTAAAGCAATTATGGGTACGGGTTTACGTTCGATTCTCTTCTTGACCATGAAGAGAATTCGAACGTATGAAAAGATATGAGAAGCAAAGGGAAAAAGGAAACTTTTCAATTGAAGTATATTCCCTCCCTACCGTAGAGGCCGTGATGCATCTAATTAACAGTTATGGGTTAGGAATTTATTTCCCATTATAGATACCTTTGTGGATTTTTACTGTGTGATAACTAGAGAAGAGAATTTTTAATACCTGGGGAAAGTGAAAATACATGCCTTTGTTAGTCAATCACCAAGTCCGCTATACTGGACTGTTTTTGTTCCTTTGTCATCCGATGATATTCATAACTCATCAAAATTGTAAATATTATTTATCATATTTAACGTACTTTCACCTCCTAGTAAATTAATGTATTATTTATCATTTTATATGATGCTTTTATGTCATAACAAATGATGTACGTGATGGGATCCTGTTATGAAATACCCAAAGAATTTTCCATATGTTACGTATGAGTAACCCGGAAATTCCAAAAGAAAATGTTCATTATTTTTTTTGATGAATATAACGTGCAAAAATTAAATTATCTTATAAATTAAACGCCTGATTAATTGAATTACTACCTGTTTCATAAATACCTGAACTTTTCACCTTTTTTAAGGTGTCCTCATAATTTCACCTTCAAGTTAAAGGTTTCACCTTCCTAGTCTACCTTATTTGAATTGAAATGGTTACCTACGGTATAAAATTATCATAATTACCTGGAAATTCAACAGGTCAATCCGAATTTCTCTAAATATCACTGGTAGCTTCATAAAAACTTTTTGTCGGTTCGGCATCTCTGATTCGTTACTGCAGAGGGTATATCTAGTGTTCTATAGACAATGAATTTAAAGAATGTTCAAATGCAACAAGAATCTTGCAGAAAAAATATCTCTTTATCAGATACGTCTGAATTTTACCACGAATCACAGTTCTTAAATATTGGATGAACCCTTAATTTGACCCGAGTGAGATTCTCTGCAATCTAACCTCATAAATCGCTTTCATGAATCACGAAATGTAATAAAAAGAACGAGTGGGTAAAGTAATTATGCTGGAAAGCGGTAGGATACCTCAAGTCTCAATTAAAAAAAGGTGCGTGACAGGGGTTACCAGATAATGATTCACTGAATTATTTTTCTCGCGAAGTACTATTAAAGTAAATAAAGAACACCTGGAGAAGTGACACAACAAAAGACTGTGGTGTCAAAGTTTAGGTCAACGTATATACCCTGCGAGCCACCTTTCGCTAGTGGCAGAGAATGCATGCACCATGACTCTGCTTCCCTGATCGATTACTTTCACGTATATAGAAATAAATTCTAGACATGATTTATTGTAGTATCTATTTCCCTAATATACAGTATCAGAACGGCCTATATAACAAGGAGGGCACATAACATCTGCTAGTACTCCTAAAAATGCATTGTCTCTGACTTTCAGTCAATTAACGTTTTTAGTAACGCTCGCCGAAACGTTATAGCAACGTTATAACGTTCTTTAAGAGACGTTACGCCTTTCGCTCTTCCTTTTTTTGTTTCGCGAATACAATAATTTTCGAAAATGTTCCCTTAATTATATGCATACTCAAGGTGAGATCTTATGAGCGCAAAGTAACATTGCCCGCGAATTTTTTCTTCGCTCCAAACGACTGTTTTTTTGACGTAGTCAAGTTTCTTAAGTGCTCGTCCACACATGTTACGGATGTGAATACCCCTTTCACCTTATCTATTATATTATCTAGATATTGTAATACAAACACTATTTACGGAAATTGGTATAATAGTTATTAGATTATTTATCTATCTATTTTATCGCGACCACTGCTTTAGTATCAACTCGTGTGTTTTAAGTCACAGGAAAAGAGTGGTTTCCCCTTCTGCTTCAGATTCTCTCTCATTCTATGCGCGTGAATAAAAATTTTGCGATTTCCCCTCTCACGACTAAAAACGAAATAACCTCCACGTGGTTTTCTCTATTTCCTTAACTGTGTAAATTATAATGAGGATTCTCGCGGTGTGAGTTCTCGGGTCAGAGCACACGCGGAATTTGAAAAAAGAGCATAATTTGAAAGTGATGCTTTTAGCAGGCGTTCTCGCAGTTAATTTATGCAATGTACTCGACGCGCTGTCGTTAGGCAACATAATCATTAACCGCTGCGGCGTCAAGAGGCACGATGCATTAATTCCAGTGATGCGATTCCAATAGATTGCTTTCGATCTCACAGCTAAACGAACGTGACTAATGCTAATTGCAAAGGGAAATTAGTAATTCGCGATTTTTTCCAGGAGAAAAAAACCTGAATATTTAAAATCATAACGAACTAAATGAAAACGAAATACTGAGAATTACTGGGCAATGAAAGTTAATTCAAAATCATCAGGTGAATGATTTACACGAGTGGAAAATTAACTCATATAGAATGGAACTTCAATGTTTTATAATTAAATTCAGTAATTGGAATGCTATTAATAATAGTTGGAATGTAAAGAATTCTATAAATTATCTAGATAGGTATTTCAAACGGTGTTTTGTAGAGATAATGAAGTATGGTTGATTATGACAGTTATATTGTGTCAGAATGAAAAAATAATTCTAAATACTAAAGCAATGCTTTGCATAATGAACAGAATGCTTTATGAAAGTATAATTTTTATTTGAAGACAACGTAGGGAAACTTTTGGTAAAATTTCACCAATAAATCAATAAGAAAACATATGAAAAACTTCGGTATATACTTTACATCAAGGCGGGGTCTCCAAGCGCTTAAAAGGTCCAAAGGTTCAAACATCAACCAATATTTATTTACTAACCTTTTTAGTTTTCTCAATACAGGACCGCAGGTTTTTGCAGAGCTTTTGCTAACATGTGGTGAAAAGTTCCGTCGAATTTGGTCGTGCATGTAATATACGTGGTTTAATTCGATTTATGGAATCGTGTGCAAGCTTTTCAAATAGAAAAAATATTCTAAAGCGGTTCCAACAACTAGCTAAGTATAAGATAAAAGTATTATGGAAAAATAAGAAGTACGTACTACCTTTTTACGGGCTTTTTTGCCCTATGTTCTTTAAAGTAAGTGAAAAAACCTCATAATTCATCCATATTAACAAGTTCTCCTAGTAAGGCAATACTACACCTACTTAATAGCATTCATTAAATAATTCGGAAAAATGCATGGTTATTCGCATTCAACGAGTTATAATGGCGTTGATCATTGTAAAAATGGAAAATTTGAATGCAGCTACTAGCTACTGAATGTAACTACATTTCTATAGGCATAATAAGAGAAGTAACCTTCCAATAGTGCCCCAATGTTAAACTGTGGTACACGTGTGATTCGACCATCCACTTAATTAAGACAGAACACGGATTCAACGCCGAATCAGATTCAACGCACAAACGTACCAGGAAAAACATAGCCCTTTATTATTAAATGCAGTTTCATGGTGTTCCTATTACATTTCCGTAGCCCATTTTAAATCCAATCTCCATTATAAATCACGCACTAGGTTTTATAATTATCCTTCACTTTTGTCAAGATATTGAGTATGATGTACGAGGAAATGCAGTGAACCAATGAAAAGGATTGAATCGTACTGAATTTGCTTCCATACCTACGATGTGATAAAAACATGGGAGGTAAAATTAGCTGAAAATGTGGAAATTTGGAGGAAATGAAAATCCAATAAAGTGGAGTCAGTTGAATTTTCGGGATTATAACTAATTACGAATAAGTACGAATGAATTACGCTGAAGCTCACGTATCCTAAAGTACAGCGGTGAAGAAATTAAAAATCACGGATTTATAAAGCGTATCTTCGGTAAATGCAATGTGAGACCACGTAAATCAGGCCCCATCTAAAATGTGAGGCATGTATATGGGTTCCGGCAGATGAAGCAGGTACCCGCAAATTCCAGTAAGCGCGGCGCAAGACGATTATTTTGTTAAACAATGCTATGATAAAAAGAAAGAGCGCCACCGTTACGAAAATGCTCTCCAACGATGTTTGAGAATCCTTGAAGGAAAAGAAATTAGAAGCTAGGCAGCGATTGCTTGAAAAATTCAAACAAAGTATTTTCGCGAAAGACGTAATCGGTTATTAAGTGCGTCCCCCACTACAACTCCAGTTGATCCGACAATTCACAGGGATATATTAGAAAATAAGTCCTCATATGTAATGTAACTAAATCCTGGAATTCACCCAAAGTTGGGAGGGAAACCCCTCGACCTCCCGCAGGTATATTTGATCAATCTATGAAGAGTACTAGATATACGATATCTGCAACGTCTTCCAAGAATGAATTAAGCCTAAATTTAACCTAAATTAACCTATGATTTGGTTCCCTTACTTCTAACGATTTTCATCTTACTCAATAAGGACTCGGTTTTATTTCTGTCTTACTTAATTTGGTAAAAAAACTGACAAATATATTTCTATGTGGAGTTAGCTTTGCTATTTGATCGAGGAGCAGTTTCTGTTTCTCTGGTTAATTTCTTTGTTTTATATTCTTGGTATGACAAGTCGACCGAGTTTCAAAGAAGACTTTTAAGATAAGTTTCTCATTAGTAACTTCAAAGACATAGCATTTAAATACAGTGTAAGGAATTTCATAGAATTAGCACGGAAACTTAAATCTATCACTCTCTCAAAGAACGGGAAATTGGTTTCCTTTGACGTAACAAATCGTTTTGACTTGCATCCCCATTAGCAAAGGATTTGATATGTTGTCTGATCTTTAGCAAATGAAACTAAATTCTATAATTATACTTAGATGAAATCACTTCCCATGAACGATGCCTCACGAAAAATTAGTCCCTATGCAATGCTTTTCAAACGAAATTTTATTTTATGTAATTGAAAATGTTTTGGAAAACGATTCATTTAAATCTATTTTCGATTTCGAATTCATCGAAATCTATTTTCGTTTATACTTAGACTATGTGACTTTGAGTAAATAAGGCAGGATTTGGAAAATTGTTGACAAAAAGAGCAAACTATTTAAATTGGTTTATAGAGTGCAATATGTTAAGAGAAGAAGCTCATTCTAACGAAGTAATCTTATAATAGCATTATCAGTGTATTAAATGAGATTCAAAGTCAATGACGAATACAGAAATGCCTATTTCAATAAAACTAGCTTTGAAGGTAAATAATCGCAAAAAATAACTAGTAAAGCAAAGTTATCTTTTAAAAATATTGGGTTACATTGCTTTAATCTCTCCATATTCTATGGAAAGAGAAATAACAACAAGCGTTAAGAATAAGCAATAGTAGTAGTTGAAACCTTCATTTATTGTGACTGTAAATTTAGAGCCGTAGTCAATTCCATAAACAGTCGTGAGTGGTTCGGTATTCGCAAGTTGCCGACCCCTTCAACCAGGGTATCTTCATGTCTGTTCGAGGATGAAAAATATTTAAATTAACATTTGAATATCCAGAAAGGCATCATTGATTCGGAGTAACGTATTTTGAAGAAATGGGGTGGGTTACCACATCTCGCATACCCGCCTCCCATCCCACGGTCATCAGTGGTCAACCATTATCATTTCCCTCGCTGAAATTGGCACCTCAAGATTAGCCGGGGAAAGACGTCACATATCTTTAGATGGGCTCCCAGTGTCTAGGAGAAACGAATGGCGGATTGACGCTGAGGGAGATAAAGTTTATTTTCGCCTTCAAAAATGCCAAAGATCCTTCCTTTTGATCTTAGGTCAGCGCGCCGTATTCCCGATAACTTTTAAGAGTCATAAAATTTCTTTCGAAATAACTTCTTTTAAATGCTCAAAGAGCGTTTTTCACGCTGTTGTTTTGGCGAGGGACTTACCCTTTTTAAGTTCCTGTCTTATGAAGCGATGGCACGTTCGTAAAATGTTTAGTAGGTCGACTAAAACTTGGGGCCGAGGTTATCTGGGAGTTAATTACCAGCGAAGAATTCGAGAGAAAAATGCGCTAGAATTCGCAGAGTAGGCAGATAACATAATGCGTAACATTTATGATTCAGTTTGGATTTTTTAAATAATAAAATATATCAAGAGTTAAAGTAGAAGTTTAGAAACTATTTCGCGCGTTATATATTTGCAACAGAATATTATATGTAGGTATGCATGCATATCCATATATACGTATCTGCAAATACCATTCGGTAGTTTTGCCTCTACCTAAAAACGATATGATGAAACTCAATCTTGGTGTTCTAGAGATAAGTTTGGCTTCGTCTCGAAGATCAAGGCGTCTATTATAAAGTTAATTAAATATATTTCCCCAACGTGATTAAATTTCATACACAAAAACAGTGCTCAAGTTCGTAAAATTTATAATATTATTCTTTTATGTGATGAAAATGGATTCCTTTAACGGATTTGATAGATGGCTTCTTTTTCCATCAATTTTCTATCTTTTATATCTCTTGAGTGGTTTCTCGAAAATATATTAAAGCGCTATACTGAAGCAGGATATATATCAAGAGAGTACGGCTTCTTAAGAAGGGAAGGATAAGAAAAAGCAGTAGAATATCTCTTATAAGACCAAAATGTTGAAGGAAACAGTTCTCACCTGCTTCTGTAGATTTTGAACCTTTTGTAAATTTTAATCCACCAATTTTATGGGAGATCAGGAAATTTCAGAATAAACTGTAGAGATAAGCGGTCACTAAATAATATACGTACGTATGTATCACGGGCTTCCTGTCGAGATATCGTTTATCGAAAGAGTCGTTTATCATATTCATAATAATAATAATATTCATAATAACTCTTCCAAACCAATCTATTCTGACATTCATTATCCCCCTCTGACACATCTATCACGCCTTTTGTATGCTCCTCTCTATTCTTTACGCTAACTATGCCTCTTCTATTCAGAATCTGGCTATATTAGATCTTCCTTTCCCTTAGAACCAATAAATAACTTTATAATCTATGATATATTTCTGTAGTAGGCTTGGTAATGCATGACCAAATTAAGTGGAGCCAGGTGAAGAAAGGAATAAGATTCCATCCATTTTAGCTCTATTAAACGAAAATGTTCATTAAAATTGGTGTAATGGATGTAACGATTTACTTGCTGGGTCTTTATTTAGAAAGAGAATGACAAACGTTCATTTGAAGTTTCAGATTGCAATGACGCACAGTTCGAGAAATATTACGTATGGAATATTTTTTTGAAGACGGAAATAAAAATTTTTAGGAAGGAAATAAACTAAAATAAATAATAATAATAAGTAGTTATGAAAATAACCATAGTTAGTTAAGGATTCTAAGATTTCTTTCGAACAATGCATGTGTTAGGGGTAGTCCACTTACTTTCAAATTTTCATCTGATGTGGATAGCTTAAGTAGGTGTTGCTGTTGTGGCTGAATGCCTTATGTAGGACTATTGGCAGATCTAGGCCAAAGGGATTTATCTAGCTGTATGTGGAGCTGACAGCGTAGATTGCGGTTACAGTACACAGGTGCGTTCATTACAGAAAATTGCTGCTACATGATATTCAATTTCATTTTCTTAAGAGAGCAATGAAACTGGCCCTTGAGTACTAAAAATAAAGCAAAATAAACCAAAATTTAAGAGGAAAAAGTCTTAAGTAAAATAACCATCACCTCAGTTCTAAAAGGACATTAAGGAACTACCGATTTATTAACAAAAAGAAAAATCATCATTTATTAGCAACGAATTTTTAAATATGTTTCCAGTAAAACACAGATAACGACTAACTTTCCTTTGTTCAGAAAAGAACGCGTAATAAAAAAATATTTTATGGATTTAACGATTAATTATCAATGGTCAACTTAATTAAGTTTTGATACTTTTCTTTTTATTTTTATTACCTATTGAAATGCAAATAAATTCAATAATGATTTAAATAATTTCATTGGTTATGCTAACACCTCATCTTAGTTTTATTTCTATTCAAATCTGTATTTCGATCTGCAGTAGATGTTCACTGAAAGTATTGCTGAAAGTATCTCCTGCAGCCCTGCATCAAAGTCAAGTCTATGGATTAACATTTATATTTCAGTCCCATATTATATACTTTTCGTAAAGTAAAGTATTTAAGTTTCATCATAATATGATCATAATAAGGTTGCAGTAGGGTATAATTTAAGAACCGATGAAAAAGGAAGTTATTATATCATTCGAGAAAAGAAAATCACGGAATCTAACAAAGAGCAGACTAATGCGTTTCAGAAATGAGGGAAATAATCTCTTCCTGGTTATTCGTTGCACAATTTTCATCCTTGTGGATAAAGGGAAATTTCTCGTTTCCGAAGATATGATACGAAACTATTATTCCAAGAAGTTGAATTATAAGTATAGTGGATTAAATTTCTTCATGTTGCAGTAGTATAAATATGCTATGGCATACATGAAGCACGGACATATGACCGTAAAAGTCAGAGAACCTGTTCATCTTCCGTCTTTGAGAACTGATCATTATTGGTGAGTGATTTGAAAATATTTTTCATGAAACCGAAATTTATCACAAAATCGAAAAGGAAAGTAGACAAAATTTAAATTTTACAGTAACGGGTCACGCTCTTTGCATTTTTAGCAGCTCTAAAGCAACAATAAACACTGTTTTAATTGTTTCGTAGGCTCATTCGGCTTCAATCTCAACTTATTTGGCATGAATCATTGTTTGGTGATGTAAAATACATGTTGTAAACTCCCTGTGTTGATTGTTGATTCTCTCTTTACAACAATCTTGATATCGTTAACACCCAACGTTACACTATTTGCGGCTATTATTTTATATCCGTGTTTTATTATATTCAAACGAAGATTAGCGACGAACATCTCAGATACTTCACAAATAAGCACTCGGATCTCTTCATTGTTATATAAGTACGATAACAGTTCTATCTCTAAAGATTTTGTTTCAGACGTTTATCAAATTTCCTTTGTATATGTACAAGTATTGAAACCTCGAAGATTGCTATATCTTGATGTGGCAGTCTCGTTTGTTGTCTAAAGTCATCCCAGACTATAGCCCGTCACCGTTTACTGTTAATTTAAGTGAGCAATAGATAAGGTTTGTTATGTAATGAAGGTCATTTACATATTGCTGTCTTTGGCAAAGGATATTATCGCTTATTGATAGTGAAAGCTAATTGAAATGAGATTCACTTAAGCCTGACATTAGTTTATATATAGCTTCTGATCGAATCATATTTTAAATCAGTCCTACTCACCTTGAAAGTAGGAAAGAGTAGCATGGATAAATAATAAGCTATAGCAGTCCTCACATGTAGAAGTATGAAAAATTAATGTTTTTCTCATATTTAAAAGATATTATTTACTTTAAAATATTAATTCCCATGTATAACTAAAGCGACATATAACGTTATTTTCAGTAAATTTTAAGATTTTTCTGATTTGAATGAAATGAGAAGCCTTTAAAGAGGCCTTATTTGGATTAATACCCTTCATTCTTAAATTTTTAATTAATTACAATATTCGTTAGTAAATATAATGTATGTACAAAAAATATCGAGAGCCAGATGTAGCCCGCGGGCCTCCTCTAGACTAATTTTTACTTATATTATTACGCAGAATAAAAAAATTTTATAAATAAATTAAGTAAGAGATATTACATAAATCTTAATTTAATACAAGGATGTAGGACGCTCTGTAAAGGATTTAATATCCAACAAAGTTAGCACTTCGGTTTAATTATGCAAAGAGAATTGAATGAAGTCGAGAGTCGGCTTACACGTCGACCTTGTAGATGAAGGAATATCTCATCTGTGTAATGACTCTGAGGTTAGGGGTTGAAATCGCGCTTGGGGCAAGGATGTATTTATGATTACACGGAATTGGGTTATGGAATATTCCAAAAGACCAGAAGCACGAGACACACGAATTTTACTGTGAATTTCAATCGATGAAAGCAGGGAAATAAAATTTCCTCGGCGAAATGTATGTACATTTCAAAATGCATCATATTTTTATTTCGGCTAAAATTGCAGGCAAAACATTTGAGGATGAACGGAATAAAGCTATTTTGTATGGCTGCGTTTTGCGGGCTTCTGTTAAACTGTTGCCCTGCCATCTGTCGCTCTACAGTGGAACGAGTAAAGGAGAATTTTTTGCGGAGGTTTGAGTTAGATAACGAGAGAGCTAGTAGGATACTGGCAGGAACAGATACGAGGTTCAACTCTGAGGTAAGTTGGACGCGCTAGTATTTTTTACATATTCTTGTTTAGCGAGATCTCGTAAAATCCGGAAACATCGAAAAAAAATCCGAGAAAATCGGATATGCATAAATTATTAATTTTAGCGAAGCATTTTTAGGACAATATTTGCACAAATTTTATTCGGGCCGAATCGATGAGAAATTAAAATTAACGATGTAATTTCAATTATAATTTTGAATAGATCATTAAAACCTCGACCTTATAACAACGGAAAAGTTTTGCTTTATAAACAATTGCATGAATACAAATATTATCAAGAATTGATAACTAAGTACAATGAAAGGTGTTTGTACAAAATAGGTGATTGTTGTGTTTGAAAAATGATACGAGAACTAATATTTTGTTTTGTAATTCACAGGGAATCATGATGCTGCTTGCGAATGGCAAAAGAAATTTACGAGCTACCTGATAAGGTTTAAATCGATCTATTTAAATATGGATGGCTTATTCGAATTTTTCCGCGTCATAATTAGCATTTTATGAAATGTTAAATAGGAATATAAATTAATAAAAAAATTAAAATGTATGTTACTGAAATGAACAATTCTATTGTAAGACGATTACTTTAATACCTATTGATGATTTCCGACCACTTAAAACATACTAAAAACTCTTTCCAGTTAATGAGAAAAATATAAAATATTATTTCATCGACTTGGGTAATAGATTTGACACAATGGGTACATATAATTAAAGCGCTCTAAGAGTAACTGAGTTTCCAAATTGAGCAAAAATTAAATTGCAGTTATCTTCGCGATTTTTACTTCCATTTCGCATATTGCTGAAGTTTTCTCTGCCAAATTTAGAACAAGCGCGGCAAGGACAAATCATTAAAAATACTGAGGTATTCCAGATTCTATAGTAAAAGCTTTTAAGTAAATTGAACGGATAAAATGCTTTACGCAATTAGTACTAAATAACACTTAAGTAATTAAATGAAATAGGAATACAAAATCCTGCATATTTTTTATGTTCTGCTATTTAATCATGGCTTTCCAAATATACCTAATGAAAAATCGCTAATTATCTTGATTGACGGCATGCGGAGAAATTTTCCGCTAAAATTTTCCTTATCCGTAATTGATACAGCGAATCTCATCTTCAATTTTAGCAAGCAGAAGATAAGAAGAATTTAATTAGGGAGGTCTATCTCTCTAAAAACGTATGACCAGATTAGTGTAAACTCGATCTAATGCTTGCGTAATTCGAAAAAGAAAACTTCCACCGTACATAAAAAAAATTTGTAGCTTCTTAAATGTGTTCGGCACGTTACGAATTAATCCCTCTGATGAAAAAAATTCCTTATTTAGAGGTACTTTTATTTCGAGGATCTCGATTGCAGATGAGTATTAGAAGGTAAACACTCGATTTATATGTAAATTTCGGCTACCTTCAACTTCTTCGCCATTGGAAATTTACAGTTGAAACAAAGTACTCACATACTTTCCAGTCTTTAAGGTTATGATTTCTTATATGTTCACGACATTGGGATGTATGTATGTAGAAGTAAGTTTGCTTACCTAGAAAAAAAAAAGAAAATGCACATTAGTAAATGAATACCTTTAAATATACATATAAAACATATCGGAACAGAGAACTACTAGTATGAGTTATCATGATCAAATTATCTTTTGAGATTGCTTGCGTTCGTAATACTTATAGTTGTCTTTAATACTATGGCAACGTCATCAGGTTTCAAGTTCAATTTCATTCATACTTGAATAAATATCAGTAATGACTAAAACTAACTTGATTAAACGCTTCCTGCTTGCATCTCTATAAAAATACGCCGTTGAAAAATTTAAGACATTGTCCAAGGCACATATTATATATAACTTGTATATTCTTTTTCAACATCGATTATAACAATAATTGTTTCACCGACAACTATAGCTGGTTATAGTTTTATAGTATATTATTATTCAAAGAAGTAAAAATGATTATTTATAAAACCATATCTATGGCTATACCATTGCTATAGTTAGCATTCACTTTAAGCACTTAAGATAAATTCCTCCTTCTCAAGGAAATCTCTGCAGAGTATCTAAGTTAAATTTGATGAAAAGTTTAGTTTATACGAAAAATGAATGAAATGATTAATGGAAAACGATGATGGAAATAGAAATTTGTTAATTTGTACTATGAACGTTTGGCTTGTTTCCTGAATGAGATGATTCTTCGAAAACCGAGTCATGAGTTAGAATGAATGCCTCGTTGGATAACTGAGATGCTCAGTTGTTACGCTTGGCGTACGTTGTCGTGTGAATATTGTGTTTGTGACATGAGACTAAGAATCACCTTCTACAATGCCCAACCGCATATCACGGGTCACAAAATCTCAATGTCTGACGCAGTCTGCGATGGTCCCTCCCCATAATATGCTATGCCTTCTAAACACGTTCTGGGACGTAGATTTCGTACTTTATCAATCGCTGGAAATAGTATAAACGTAATTTATGGCCTTGCTTTACTTTATTTCTCTTAAAAATCGTGTTAGAGCTTCTTAGACGCCCTATGAAAAACTTTTCTTAAGATTAATTACGCATTGTGTAACCGCGTATGACTTTTGGCTCAGGAGAGTTAAAAATTTAGATTTTTTATCTTCATGACAGTAATATCTATTGTAATAAATGGCAGGATATTATTTACGAGTTATTTTTTATTTATTAATTGGAGTTTTTCAATATAAATTTACGATAATTTCTTCTAATTTGAAAAGAGGATCTCTTAAACACATTACTTGAGTATAGGTACTCGGGGAGCATTTTTTAATTCAGGAGAACCTTATTAGTCTATCGAAACACGCTTTTACGTATTGCAAAAAAATCAATTGCATTTATTGTTAATAAAGTTAGCTTTCTTGTGTCTATCATTTGTAGGAAGCTCTAATAACTGATATTAAACTAACTAAAAATACAATAAGGCCTTCCGGATCCATTTAATATATTCATATTAAATGGATGGATCAAATACGAGTATATAATATTTTGAAGAAGCTGCTACGAAGAGAATCGTCCATCGAGGTATCATCACATAAGAAGAACAAAATCGGATCATTTAGTTAAATAGGTTAGATTGGAATGCAATGAGTGAAATATACATCATGGCTCAGCTGCTAAATAAAGGTTATTTTCAACTTAAATTTTGGTCTTACATCAATCAATATTAAAACCCAAGAAATAATGAATTTAGACACTCTTCAAGAATGTGTTCTACTTAGTAAGAACATTTTTCGATGACAACGATTTAGAATTTTGTCTGTATACCCGTATAAAATGCATTGTGAAGATGTGTAGATTTATTTATTAGAAATGTTTAGAATAGTACTATTTAGATAGGAAACAGAAGGGAAAAACGAATTCAATAAAATAAAAGGATCGATAGACTGAGAAGATCTTCCATCGTGAAACACGCATTTAGCAGCTTGGTCCAGTTTTTTGCATGCATGGTCCACTTACTTTGATCTGAATATCTGTTTAGATCGTATCTACTAGCTAGCGCACAACATTTTAACCGATAACAGTATGATATTTCCAAATCCGAATAATTTATTACACATAAATTAATTTTTATCGGTCTTCAGCTTATGGTAATCTGCAAATGAAATGGGCTCTATAGTATCTATTATTGTTTGTAAATGATAACGTCTGCCTTGACCCATTACACTTATTAAGAGAAAGAAAAAATAGTAATTCTTCGTCTGAAAATCAATCCTGCTAAATAAGTATGAGGCTCATGAAGATCATAATGGCTATTTTGGTTGATATAGGATTCAGCCAACGAATAGGAATTGGATAACAAACATTGTATAAGTTAATAGTAAACGAAATGGACCGCAAGTTATAATATGATGATTCTGCCTATTCTAACAACAGCGCCTAGCAGATCTCTGACGGTAAGTTATCCATTCAAAAATGGTAGAGTAACGGTAATTACAACATTCTTATATTTTAGATCGAACTTTAGAATAAGTTAAAATCATATATGTACGAATTAAACATTTATAAGTAAGAAGTATATAATTTAATTTTCCGATAAAATTGAGCACTATATTCACGAGTAAGCAGATAATTTTGTGAGTCGTTATGCAGGGTAACAAAAAGTTACTTGGTGGTATGAGTTAAGAGCGTTCAGTCCGTATGAAATGAATATATTAAAAGTATTACTTAGTAATCCACCTCGCGACATTGTATTTCTCTAAATGCATCTATACTATTAAAATCGCTATAAAGTATAAAGTGCTTACTCATGCTGCATACATTACTAAGTAGGTAGTGGGCACCTTATCCAATCCGAGTGTTTCCTGAAAAAACGGTAGTGTACTTATACAAAGGCTGCCAGCGATCCCGCGAATTCCGTTCCAGTAAAGATACTGAATGATTTGTTGCATCATTAGCTTGTTAATTGGGACCACATCCTCATTGTGTTCAACGAAGAGTGGAAGTAATGATCTTAATGATGGGCAAATCCATCTTTCACAAATCCTGGAAACGGTAGATCCGTCTCATTTTAATAGTCACGATGATGATGATTACGGGAAAGCAAATTCTGCTTAATAGAGGTTTCGTGTGGGTGTCACAGGTTAAATACATTTATGCAAAACGTAAAAGTATTTAGAATTTCATATGTTCATGGGTCCCTGAAGATTTTCTTTCAGTTATCTTCTTTTACAAATACAGCATATAAGTCGACCATAAGTTTTCCCGCAAACATGAAATATTTATATATTCATTGAAAATTCTGAGTTTTTTGAATTTATACATAATTTTGGAATATAAAGATAAGGGCTATAAAAGCAATATAATTTTTCATATTTAACTTACAGTTTACTTAGAGTTAAATTAGTTTCGCATAAGTCCATATATACAAGAATATTACAATAAGTCATGAAAGTATATAGTATCGTAATTCTTTCTACATAAATTATAGTTGACAGACCGAGAGATTCAGTAAATTGCAGTAGTGATCAGGAAATTTATTACATATAGATATATAATAGTTTTATATCAATTCTTTGTATAAAATTCAATTGATTGAGCATATCTCATCTAAAAATGTAACCTTTCGGCATGTAGCAAGGGGGGAATATCGACCGTAAGGTGACCTTAATTAAGTTTCGTAATGATTTGATGATATGATAAGATTATTTGATTAAATATTGAAACAACTATTGCATAGAAATTTTTTCATTAAATTTATTTTTTTTAATTCGGTATATCATTCTTTGTTTTATCTTGGAAATATTCGATTCCGTCGTTTTTCAGAAATGCATCAAATGCTGAGTCACAAATTCCGTCTTTTCAATCTGTGACCTTCTTCTTTGCCATACCATAAATATCTTCGGAAATGAATCATGTTTCTCATTCATTTTCGTAATATTAAAATTTATGTCATTATACAACTGTTTGGGGATTTCGAAAATACAGAGAACGAGAAAATCGATGATGAAAGACTTTTGATCAAATAAATGAAAATGTGGCTGATGAAATAGGTGAATTGCATATTGCAGGGTAGACCAACTGAGAGCCTACTACGACTGACTTTGATGCTAATCATTCGACCGCGATCCGCTTATATAAACGGCTCTTGTTATTTACTGAAAATTATTATTGGTGTGTTAGATATTGAGCATTATCAAATTTAAATTTGAGTTAAATAAGGAGCAAGTTAAGGAAAAAACTTTGTGCTCAGAGAGAAAAATATACAACATTTATGAATATCAAGGATTTGGTTGGGAGATTTTTTCAGGATATTAGATATCGTAAGATTTTTCCACGACTGCATATTTTTAGCTTGAAATGGAATCATCTATAAATATAGCTTTTCAGGAAGGCGTTTGATAAATTTGCGGTTTGAAAATCAAGCGCTTCGGATGAAGGAAGAATGGATGTAACTTTTCCGCTAGCTCAAAAAGGGCCTCTAAAATAGGTCCAAAGGAATGTATAAAAATTATCAACGGGGAAGACGTAATGAAAAATGATAAATAGTGACTCGACGTATAAGTCTTCTGATGACGTCCCTCCACGAAGTCAAGGGTCTAACTCTGGGTGTGTGATGACGCGGTTAAAGTGGTCGAGTGTCTGAGACCGGATTAGCTTCACCTTAAGGAAATAGAGAAAGAACGTCAGAACCTGCGTAAGGCGATAGAGGAAAGGGGAAGATGAGATGGACCATAGAAGAAACAGGATGTAAAAGTATCAAAGATGAAAACTTAGTAATTTTCCCTAAGATTTATTTAAGCGCGACTATTCCGAATCGAAACAAATCTTCAGGCTTCGGCAGAGTTTGTAATCGACTAAAAATACTTATCTTTGGTACTATGGCTTTTTACCAAGTCACTCCTTCTCATATCGATTTCATGAGGATGTATAAGAGGACGCAAAGGTCACGGCTGTTATGAAATGGTGTGAGGGTGTGAAGAGTAATAAAAAATGAATAGGTATGTTAAGAGAGGTCAAAGAACTTTATCGGCGACAGCGTTGAGTACTAGACCCCAAAGTATTATAGGGAAAATCTTGTGCGCAGCAAACGTACGTGAGTTTTACTGAACTAATGTGAAAATTGATTCACAAGGGAATGTTGAAAATTTGTATTACTGTATGTCCAGTAAAAGAAAAAATGATTTCCCAGTCCTCAGAAATTTACAATATTTATATATGAAAATATTGGGTGAATTACGTTATGAAAGAATCCCTGTACAAACACTAGGAATGCCAGATTTTGCAAGGGAAATTTCTAAAAAAATATGTATTAATCCTATAAAAATTAAGGAAGGAAAAAGGCGGGATCATTACGTGTTTAAAATTCATATTGTTATCAGTAATAATTATATGTAGTTAGTAATAATTTAAAAATCAATTCATATTAAAATTCATTCTGATAAACCTTATATACGAGAAAAACATAGTTTCTCTAAGGTTAATTCTTTTGGAAATGTGTTATGAATAGAATAAAATACATCATTCCTACTTGAGTTTCGATCTTGCCTTTCCCGTAATTTTCTTACGGCACTCATAACCCAAATAGAATTAGATTTCCCTGTGATTTTAGATTTTTTCTTATACCAAAAGTTTTGTTTCTAAATTAGTCAGCAATTAATATCTGTAATCTCGGTGCCGATACGATAAAGATAAATATTCTATCACCTGCTACATTAATAATTTAAAGGGTATGATTCTTAAAAGTAAGACTGTCAATTAGTAAGTCAGGATACCTCAGGTCGAGAAAATCCCGCCGAAATCGGAACTTTTGACTGCCATAAAAAAACACTGAGACATGTATTTCAAAGCTTTCTTGTGATATTTCCACAATTACAAAATTCAGCAGAAACTTCTTCGAGGCAATGTGATATTCAAGATATTATTGGGATAGGAGTAATATCGTAATAGATTGGCCTATAAGTCAAGCGAAAAGGGCGAGTGAACTCGGAATAGAACGTATTCATCCAATCAACCTCGTGCGTGTAAGTCGATTAAGCTAATTCATCGAAGGATTCAGTTGGTGCGTAGACAAATGGTTAGACTCGCACGACTAATGAAAGGAATTTGTCGGATGTAAATGGCGGTCCTCTGTCGTAGGCGGAGTCTGCACATCCAATTCCATCTCAACAGAAGGAGGGGGAAAAATCCTCCAAGGTCAGCATCTAAACTTCGGATGGGAGAGGAAGTTCGTTACCTTACGAAGGGGATTCACCCACAGATTAACCGGTTTTATCGAATAACGCGCATTTTTCCCGGAACTTGGGTGCATAAAAGTCGGTAACTTTAGATTCAAATCCAACAGAAATAGCTCAGCTGTTTTAGACGGAGCATCACAGCAAGAAAGAGCGGGATACGCATCTGTGAGAGAGAGAGGCTGAATTCAGGTAATTTGCATTGTAATTCTCTTTTGTTGTTTCAGAAGGATGCTTGAGTTGTTATTATTGCTATTGTAAGTCACGTTTCGTATAAATCATAACATATACAAAGGCTGATGGTGGAGGCGGCGAGGCCATTGCACTAGGGCATTAAGTTGATGGCTAAGACCTTCATTTTCTTGATACTTAACGTTTTACGTGGAAAAATTTATACTTTTCAGTTAAGTGACCCTTAGAAAATATCAAAATAGACTGATCGAGTGAAAAAAGAATCCCGGGCTTCAACTTTTCGGGCAGATATGTAGTTAGAATACCGGAAATATGAAACCAGATCATGGAATAATTTTGAGTCCCAATCATGTCAATATTTTTCACTACTTTTTCTCCTTATATTTAAAGGCGCACAGCTCTAAGTGCAAAGTTTAATACCTTTTAATATCTTGGATGAGGTCATCCAAGATGACGCTAACACCTTTTCTCTAATTATTTCGACTAAGATCGAGCAAAAGAAAAATATTATTACTAAGAGTACTTCGACAGCTGGGGTCATTCTGTACATTGTCTCCCACTGGGAATCGAACCCGGGACAAAGTAGAACGCTTTGCTCTTATGACTATCCGTGAACCCGATAGAGTAAAATGACTTAGGAATAAGACAAAAGTAAGGGCGAAGAAGCTGAGGATCTAATCAGCTTTCTGGCTGTTGGCTTCACAGTCCGACTGATTGTATATATAAGAGTATCTATGTAATTTTACTATTCAAATAACTTTAAATTAATTTATAATTTCACTGATTCTTTTAGAAAAATGAGGTTCCTACTCCCATTGCTTCTGGTGGTCTGTGTGTTGGTGCCTTTGGTTCGATCTTTACCAGCGCTCTATTTGGAGGATAGCGAATTGGGAGGAGACGAACCAGCAGATTATGAAGACTCCGAGGAGAGCTATGACGAGTCACCGGAAGAGGATCGGTTATTCGAGCCAAACGACGAACCAGAAGAGGCAGTGATGTTTGAAGCCGTGACCATGGATACAAATCTGCTAGCAACAGAGGAAGTGAGTTGATTTTGCGATTAATTTTTTTGCAAGAAAACCTTGAGACAGAGGTTTCATAGGAAACGCCTTGAATGATAATGGAGGTTGTAATATTTAATGAAATCGAGGCTTAATTTATACATATGATTGGACTATTTATTATTGAGGCTCTCGTGTCTCTTTCTTTCATTTAAGATCGCATATTGCTCTAATATTTACAATAATTAACGAAAAGGTAAAACAGTAAGAGTAAGGTGTGGCAAGAAATCTATTCTGTTTAAGGCCGAAAAAGATATAATTTATTTACCAGGAAACTACAACAGAAAAGAGAAGGTTGAATCAACAGCGAAAACGCAGTAAAATGATTTATAAAACAAAAATTTGAAAGTTTGAAGTAATGTTCAGGAAAGTTTAAAAAGATCGGAATATAAATAGAGTATACTATAAAAATACGGATTGTAAGTTAGAGAAAAAGAACTGCGACGGTATACCTCAAAATTACAATATTTACAACCCTATATGTAGTAGTATTATTATTTGAAAGTACGACAGGACGATTGGAACACATCGAATAATGTTGATATGATAATCATTGTAGGCAATTATTTATGATAATTTTAAACTGGGCTGTTTTTTTTATCAGTAACTGAAATATATAGTAATAAGATCATATTGTCTTTATGCTTAAATTTTATAATTTTCAAAATTTCACTCTAATGGCATTATTTTCATTAAATATTTATATTTTATATTCTCGGAAAAGCTTTCACCTAGGAAATTTCGCTCTAGTTTCGTTCGTGTAAATAATAACGAGTGAAAAAATAAACTGCAAACTTTCACAAAATAAAACTTCAAAAATAAATAAAAGCTTACCGATTTGAACGAAAAGGGAACCGGTCAAGTCCTAAATTTTTATTTTTATGAAAAAATAGAATTATTAATTATACTCTTTACTTTATTATTAAAATGCAATTCGTGCATATTTGGAAGAAGTACATTTATTCTAAAAGTGAAGTTCTCTAATTTTTATCTTTACTTTCGACGGTATTCCTCTTTCAACTCAAAACGAAACCAATCAAAGCAAAACGCGCTGACAAAATCAAAATTTATCTTAACTGAATTCATAGTCAACATTGACACCATGCTAACAGCTTGAAGAAGTAGCAACTGAAATGATACTACTTCATAGAACCCGAATAATAGCATTATTACACGCTACAGTTGCTTATGAGATGGAGAATCCAATTAATACATGAGCACTAACATTTACTCTATATTCTTTCCAGGTGTTGTGAGTAGACAACTAGCATTTCCATAAATGTTTATAGGAATACAATGTATATAAGCATCGTCGCAGTTGGTGCACAAGCAAAAATCGCAGGAGAAGAGACTTCGGAGTCAACATCGTTACAGTTTTTAATGATAAAAATGGCAGCAGAAGTTACGGATATTCAAAGAAGATACATTATGTCCTCTACACGCCGCCAGCGAAAAATATCACTTCGAGTAAGAAATTACTGCTCAGAAAATAAAAAGAAGGGAAATGATGAGACCACAGGGAAAACCCGGATCTCTCACTTTATTTATCCTTAAGGTTTTCACGCCGAAGTGTAAAGAATTTACTTTGTCTCCTTCCCTTTAAAATATCACACTTGCTTAATATTTGATAATAAGAGAATTAAAGATCTCTCAAATCAGAGGAGAGCGGCATCTTTTCATAGTGATGTATTTTCGAGAATCTTCGTGTAAATAAATGCTCTGTCGATAATTCTCTGAATATAAATCACCTCATTTGCAGACTTCTCTAGGTTTAATGTTTGTTTTCTTTGAATTATCAAGGTTATGAAAGAAAATTCTGATACCAGAACTATAAAAAGAATGATGATAATTTGTCCAAGTGTTATGTTTTTCTATCAACTATGGATTTCTCCTGACATAGCGGAAAACATTTCTAGGAGATGTATAATTGTATGTGTACATTGATGTAAATATTAATGTGTTGTAATTAGAGCTTAGACATGTAAAGGAGATACGAGTTACCATGTGTCACATTTAATGTGATATCACATTATACATTATGAGTGCTGCATATGCGAAAAGTAGCACGTTACTTGTGTAGCATGCTACTTTCAGCATATTGTGCATCAGCGCATAGGTTTGTAGAAATTTTTGTTTTGTATAAATTTTTATACGGTGAAATGTGCTTTGTATAAACGTTTATACGGTGAAATTAATAAATATTATATTGAAATTTGTCGATTAGCTATTTATATTGCTTAAGGATAACATTAAGAAGTATGACAAAAAGAAGGATAAGCACTGTCATATTACGATGACATTCTTGATGTGTGAAACGCACGTGTGAATAAGAGGAGTTTCTGAGAAAATATAAATTACTGAAATTTGAGTACCAAATTATCCCATCACCCTTTGGAGAATGATAAAATTTTATAAAATTTCCTTTAAGTTGATGAGTTAAATGAATTTATGTGTCTGGCACAAACCCTTACATCCAGTACTACACCCAATTCATCGCGGCCTTTCACGAGAAATTTGTGGTCTTCACCTATAGTATGAGTGATCATGCTTTTTCGCTTACAAGGAGAGGTTCCGAGGTGGAATCACGATTTTGAGACGAGTTCTGTGTAGCGTAATAATAATAATAATAAAGGACTTTATTTAGGGCGAGATAGAGAATTTAATATTGGTAGGTGGGAGCATGCAGTAGAGTACCAGGATTTTTGTTGAAGTACAACTTCCATAGCATCAAAGTGGTCGAGTAGTTAGTGTCAGTCCCAGTTCCAAAGTTTACAAAATTTATCCATAGAGATACAAATGCTGTTTAGCTAATTTTTTTCCGGAAAATTAAATTCAGTTCCTATGACGTGATCGACGAATGAAAATTTAATTTTGAGTAACTGGAATGACTTTTAGCAAATTCCAATTGACATATTTATATTTATAAATATCTGCAGCCAGTTACAGAATCAGTGACAGATGGGAAGCTGTTGTTTCAAAATATACAAAGATTTAGAATAAATCTTTAAATGTAAAACGAGATAAAAATTAGCTGTATTGAAATAAATTAAAGAAAGAGTTTCAATACGTCTTTATGCAACTAGCCATTGAAAGTTCAGTACGGATTCCAACGCCAATATTCTTGGCACAAAGATATATGGTTCAGCCTTCCTACACGTGTTTTGGCAAACATTTTAAATCACGCATAATTGGGCGGATGATTCTAACGGCTCCTCTATATTGAGCGAGCAAGACTCTTCGTTGGGACATAATGCAGTTGAATTAATAAAGAGAGGGCTGGCCTCATATGTAATGTGTTTGCAATGATTATTGGCAAAGGCTAACGTTATTACTATTAGAAAAGACTATTAATATCTGGCTACTCGTGGTTAACTAATCAACTGATCTGTTTCATTTTATATATGCCTGATTTACATCGTTGTCCCAATTTAGTTTCATGAACGCGTTTTGGGTATTCCCAATTAAGAATCCCTTCTTTTTAATTTGGAAATGCGCCATATAAATCACGAGAGAAATAACAAATGTCCTTAATTTCCATTTCAATGTCAACAGAGCATGACCCGGAAAAGGAAATGAGTGCCTATCGAATATGCACGAGTCTAATCGGTTATCTGCGTAAACCAATAACAAAGAGTCGAAACCCGCCAAAAAACATCAATCATATATTAGTAACGAAATTGGAGTAGAATCGATTTCCAAGCTCATTATCTTCTATACGTCCATTGCTGCGTATTTCCCCTAGCTGACGTAACTGTTCTGATAGAAAATTATCTGGTTCAGTATGAGTTGGCTTGCGAGGTATCAATGTAAATTTAAGTACCAAGTACCACAATATGGTATTTCAAACTAATGTTAAGGTAGGTGTCAATAATTTAGTTAAAATGAAAAATAAAATTTATCCTCTTAATTTTAAAATATTTAATTTAGCCTCAAATGAAAGTAGAGGTAAGCAAATCATGGAGTTTGGACCGGATTTTCCAATAAGTTGACGTTGCCAATGGCCTAGGAACCCTAAGATTAAGCCTAAGGCTAATTTAGGTGCAATACAATTAGTCAATACAATTTTGGTGACCGTCATCCATAAAATACTTAGTTGTCGAATGTCTCACCAACTTCGGTAAGTCTCTGCCTGATTTTTTTTACTGTTTTTTTCCGTGAATTTCTTCTCGGAAAATAGCGAAAATACGAAAGAAAAGACAGATTCTGTGTCATGATTGCATAATGATTTGACCTCCGTTTCGACCTAAAAGGAAAACAGTAAAATCGACTATAATTATTTGTAGTTCTACCTCGTAGCGTGATAATTATTGTAATTATTTGCTTTTTCTGAGTTTTTTTTCTTCTTACTGAGGAATTTTTTCTGAGACATGGGTTTATCCAACTGTTGAGAAGCTTTTTTTCCACCCGGAGCGTATTTAGATTTTCATAGTGGTGGAAAGATTGGAATTTTTTCGAAAGCTTAGACCATTTCGCATATGGATTCCCGCCGGGAATCGAACCCAGGACCGCTTTCACCGAAGAAGATCGCACTCTTTACTTGGCTATCCGGAAGCCCAATTTTTCTATAATTTCAATATACCTGTTTATTAATGTAATAGCTATACAGTAGGTAATGTAGAGGAGAGGATCACGCAGGCGTAACATTGCTTAACTTAACAATGATAAGATGAAAAACCCACAATCGCTTCATAGATTCTTGCATAATGCACAGCGTCGCATTTAGGAAAATACAGTAACATAAAAGAGATAACTTAGTTGATTGATAAATAACATTAATTGCGTTATAATTAAGTCTTGAAAAACGAAGCGCCTATTCTAATTTGAGATTACCTAAAATCTTTAAACATTGAGAAATTTCAGCACGAAGTGAGTGTTTTCTTCTCCTCAATAATTTAGTGGTCATATTACAAGAATACAAGTTAAAGTTTTAGAGTAATGAAAACACGGTATGAATTCAATTGAAATTATATTACTTTATTACCAGCGCATAAGTATGTGATATTAAAGAATTATCTAACGTAGAGTCAAGTCAAATAGAAATATTTACTTTACAAATAAGATGGGTAGTAAAGTTTGAATTCAAGCTCTTCGTATGTTTTAGAACTAAACATAAGCATTATTTTTCAAAGGTAGTTTTCGTTGAATATTTTATTCTGGCTGGCTCAAAAGTTAACTATCGTGAAGTTTTGAAATAAGTCATCCTAAAATATTACTTTTCTGTAAATCATGACGTTACGTATACATTAATCGATTTATATAAAATGTGTACATTAACTTTAAAAAACAAAGATAGATGTGTAATTTATCGTCCTGCATTGCATGTATCATTTATCACCTAATTTTCCAACAATAATATGATCACAGAATGTACAACACGATTATGAAACAAAATGAAAATATTTTATAGTGCCCACGTGAAACAGTACTTGGTCACTCTAATACCAGGTAAGGAAAATTATCGCGAAAAGTGACTTCACTTTGAGCCTCGGAGAATCCCTTTCCCATCTCCAGACGATAATCATAACTTCTACAGAGAAGATTACCCAAATTTTTCAAAGGATGTCCCGCTATCAAAATAATGACTCAATCAAGTGAGCTCGCTGTGTACGGGGGCAAACCCAGCGGAAAAATAACAAGCAAAAATAACACTCGAGGGGAGGCAGCTTTCTTTTTTTTCTCGAAGGAGTCCTGTGCAGGAAATCACGCGAAGCCGGTCACGCGGGAGTCCCATCGCCAAGGTCAAGGTTTAGAAGTGATTCTTGGAATAGAATACCGGTATTGCCGAACGCAGCGTATTTTCCCAACGGTTCAGGAGTCATTAGAGAGGAGATCCTTAAATACGAACGACCTCCCTCCGCCGCCCATTCGTAGTCAACTCTCCACCGAGTTTAGAACGACTCCACAGCAAGATAACACAGCCTTTGACGAACCTTACGAAGGTAAGCGACCGCTTTATCACATACGCCCATTTTACACGCATTTTAATGCAACTGTACGCTTTGTTATGAGACTGATATTGAACGAAAGTTTTGTATTCATGATATAACGGCGATGATAGTAGCTGATACCATCGATGAGTGGAATTTTAATTATTTGTCTTTTCATATGGGATAGAGAAAATCTACATTTCTCTTAGTTCAGTCTTTCTTATGGCTCTGATCATGCAAAAGGTGCTGTGGTGCTAATGGCGCTTAATAGTGGAATTCATTTTGATGTTTTTATAATCGATTGCTATGAATATTTTAGGTTTGCTTAGCTGAATTTACTTGGATTTGTTCCGTTGATAGCAATCTGGTTCAGTGAGAAAAGTGAGGGCAAACTTGACTAGTTAGTAAGCCTCGTCTCTTGTAACAGGACTTTTGGGATCTAGCATTGAAGATAATTAAGTTAAACTTTTCTTCGGGTTGAATTATGTACAGAATTTTGATAACTATTGCACTCCATATTAGTTTCATATATATGTGCTTTAGATTATTGCGGTAGGATCAGTGATTCAAGGAAGATAATTCGATGACCATTTAATGTAATTATTGAGATTCAGTGATTATTTAATTTATAGAACGGCAAGGTCGTAAATACTGTAAATTTAAATATTTGAGTTTGTTTAAAGAGAGTGAAGCGAGGGCCGCTTTAAATTCTGGATGAAGCCACATGTGGCGCAGACAACCGCTGGTTCCCAGATTTTCATTTTAGCATTGTTTACATCTGATGTTTGCTTGGTTTAATCGAACAAGATCAGGAATTTTATTTAGATATTCAAGTGATTTTCATGACAGAAGAAAGGGTCGATAAAATCGAACAGTGCCCATCAACAAATGTTGTCAATCAATTGATATTTTACTTATTAACGTGAAATTCTGAAACAAGTGAAGCGTTTTTGTCTACCCGTAAACCAAAATTGTTTCCTAGATCAAATAAGAAGTACAATTATTCGAGTTTTTTCTGAATTGAATTTTGTCTACCCGTAAACCAAAATTGTTTTCTACATCGAATAAAAAGTACCATTCTTTGAGTTTTTCTGAACTGAATTTCATTATTTTATGGTAATGAATTTCTCTATCCAATAGTAATAAAATTCTTCTTTCAATGTTATAGCATTATGAAGAGCCACGTACTATTTGCATTGTGCATGTCCGCAATCGTGTCATCACTGGCTTTCCCAGGGAAAGTCAAGGAGAATGGACACGTTCCGAAGGTGCGGTACGGTTACCTTGGTTTTATTGACATGATCCCAGTGAACGACCCATATGCCGAAAACGAAGTTGACGCCGTACGGGAAAATGGACAGATATTCACGGAGTCTCGGATTCACGGCAACTTGCCAACAGAAGTAAGTATAGTGGCGTGATACAACAGATTTTTACTCACTAGAAATGTAACAGGAAAAACCACTTACCAACACATGAAAGTGCAACAGCTGTGATAGAATGAAAAATGCCAGTCATTGTTTGAAAAACTCACTGGGATAAAATGACGAGCAGAATCGATAGATGTTTGTAAATATGAGAAATATGGATCAATCCAATTATTAGCAATTCATCTTCCATATGTGTCTCCTTTTAACTTTGAGATACTATAAATAGCACAGAAAATGAAAATACCTCTTTGATATTCAATGACGAGAAAAATTGTAAGGTTTGTGAAGATTCTTTCAATAAGCCAATATTATTAAAAGAATCAACCAATCAGCCGATAAAAATAAATTTTCTGATGTAATAATTTGAAAAATTATTTCGATTTAATATTTAGAATTTTTGATTTCCTGGTAATCGTAAGTGACGGAGGGATAGTAGCATGTTCAAAATGTATTCTCAAATTACATATGATCTCCTTTTTTAACTTTCGTAAAGTATATGCTTATGAAATACCCTAACTTATATCATGATGTATGAAAGTTTTTTTTCACGGAGATATGTTCTATATATATAATGTCCTGATTTGTTGTACCTTTATGTTGTAGTATCATATGATGGTTGCTTTTTATGCGATGTTTACCAGAAAATAATCAATTTAATATCATAAGCAATGAATATATCGTAAACTCCTTTAAGTAATGTCAATCTTTACCATTTGAAAATACACTGTTGAAGTCGTATTATAATGTAATGCATTTCCATAATGAGTAGTTTTCAATATCTGGATTTCATACGAAGAACTTTCTGGAAACAACAATATCTTAATCATTTCTATTAATTTATCAAAAGCTAATGATTCTTGCTTTAGGTAATATTTATATTTTACTTTCTCGCTTTCCGTGGGCTGATGCGCCATCCAAAATTATAATTATTTGCTGAAAACGTCACCTAAAAATCAATTAATCAAAGAAAAGAACATATATTTCAAAACCATGCCTTTCAATATTTATATATACATATAAGTCTGAAAGCAAAACAATATCAACCCATAACCGATTTTCTATTTTTTCTATTTCACGTTGAAGTATGAAAAGTGATAATGAATGCGAAGAAATGCATGATATTAGCTAATTTGGACTTGATACAATAAATTTGGATTGATTATTCGTTACTTTGCTGAGCTTAAAGAGACTCACTCCCACTCATTAGCAAGTTCTGGTTAACATTCGCAATTAGTTATTATGAATATTCTGATGAAGCACCAAGGGGAGGCTTTGACGAATCATTCAACAGAGCACTTCCTTTTAACTGGGTCAACCGCTGCAACTTCATTCGAATGTTGAAATCTTCGTCGATTTACTGTCAAACGACCTTTACTTTTGTTAACAAGCGCGCAGAGGAATGCTTGCCTCATGTGGATAAAAAAAGAGATATTCATCCCGACATCAAAGACGGCGACTCAACTAATCTTTGATTCCCTCAACAGGTGGGTGACATGGGCATTGAGGATCTGTACAGGGAAAAAAGGGAGCTGATCAGGGACGAATTGCTCCAGCGGAGGTGAAGAGAGTGAAGGTCATCGAAACCACTGGGAAATCCCGGAACGTTGACCCCATTCAAAAGGCTGAAGGAAGTTGTTGACTTGCAAAGGAATGGGGGAAATGGGGAAATCCACTGTTTCTCATCCCATCGCCCTCTTTAAGCAGTATTAATGGCAGCATCATTCGAATGGCGGGACAAAAATGGTTAATCCCCATTCGTGGAAGCAGTGAAATCTAGAAAAGACTACTTTGCAAAGCAAAGAGTGCTGGATGATACAATGCATTGTTCTCAAAATCATCACATCCATCTCCCTGTTCGTATTTCTCAGCGCCATTCATCAACACATAATACTCAAATTGCGTTAATGAAAATACGCCTTTACGACTTCACATTAGTTTTAAAAATTGGGAGTTCTTCCATTTCTGTGATACGATAAATTTCGGTAAGTTCAACGTCTCAGGCGATCGTTTTTATAGTGCTCAATTTTTCATATTTAATTCTCTATGTAAGTTCCAAAAGACGGTGAAATATTTTGTTATAAATAGATAAACATTAAAAGCTATTACATTGTGATTATATAAATAGTATATTTGAAAATTTGTAAAGATATTTGTTACCACAAACGGGATTCATTTGTGAACGATTTTGTTGACGAATGAAATAAATCAAAATAAAGACATTGTTTGATCCATTGCTTACTTATGTATTATTTAAATAATAATTTGTATGCATATTCATAAATTGTGTAAAAACCACAATATATTTTAAAATATTTTCGGTTGAAGCTTTTTACAAATAGAAATGATTGGGTTCTAAGCCTGATAATGATGCTTTCCATATTGTTTCACCTATGCAATAATAAAGATGACGGAATTATTTTATTTTAAGAAAAATGATAAAGAATACATTGAAAGATAAAGGCATTGCTTCTTCCGCTGCTTGGATCAAACTTAAATTCTGATTAACTCAAGATGTGAAATGAAATTGTGTAAAAGTAAATTAGCGTTCCCCGTTATTCTAAATTGTGCTTCACTTAACCAAATCAGCAATATTAATATAATAAATAGTTTCCGTTAGTTACATTGCATTAAAAAACTTAGTATGAAGTATGAAGGACGAGATATACATTTTATATGGAGAACGAATAGAAATAATTAAGGGATCTTAGCGTTTATGCAGGATTGATCATTCCTCCATCTGCGGGGAAAGTTTTAATTACAACCATTAACAATGACCTTGCGAATCACAAAATCACTTCTGTCCTTGAATGCATGGCCTACGAGCCTCAATTTACTCAGCGAAAGGAAAACCGGTTGAGACAATGAGCAGTTATAATGTCATTCTCTGTAATAACTTTGCATGAACGTGAGTTCCTTCACTTTCGTTTCGACTGAATTATGATGTAATGCATGGGACAGAAGAAAGCTGGGGCTTCCCATTGAATATGAGAGAGTTGCATTTCCCAAGAAAAGAGCTGGAAAGTTTTTATCGGGAAGGAATGCTTTCATCGCTTCCTCACATTTAACAACACTTGATAATTTATGCATGGTAGGATAAAAAATCTGAGAGTGGGATATGGATAGGTAATGAGTAGTAATAGTATTGTTATAGGTGCTTCGATGGCTAAGGTCATTTTGCATATGTGGTCTCCCACTGGGTATCGTACTCGCGAACGCTTTAGACTAGAAGGCGCTGCCCACATGTGGGAGCCCCGAGTAGGACATGAATTTTTTAATAAGGCAGTTTGTACCACATGCTACTTTCATTTATAAAACACATATATCATCTCATTTGTTGTTTCAAAATGCGAGTTACATTTTGTTTAATATATTCGATTTTACTACTGATCAGTGTATTCGCTCAGTGCTGATTTACGGGTTTGAATCATAGACTTTGGATGAAAGAAAAACTTAGAACTGCTCAAAAAGAGATGGAAAGATGAATGTTAGGATTAACTGAAAAGAAAAAGGCAACGGATGTCATCGATAGAAAAAGTTACTGTAATTATAAAGAAAGTAAATACCTTGAAATAGCAATGGGCTGGTCATGTCGCAAAGTGAAGACAAAAGATAGATTAAAATGATGTTAGAGTGAGGCCTAATAGACTCAAAGGGTTTGGACCATTAGGATAAAGACATCCGTAAATTCGCTCGTATTAATTAGAAAAGTATAGCAGATTTACTTCACTTAATAGATTTTGAAACCCATATTTAAACTCTAGACTTTAAGAGGCTTCATTTTCTATAAATTGATATGGCTGATGTTGGTGCTGATACTTTTTTATACCAGGTCATTTGAAATTTTGTTTCACGATCTCCATATGTTTCGATTTTTTGAGTACGATTACAGTTTAATTTATTATATGAATTTAAGCTCTCGGTTTTTGCTCGTGGGACCATTTATATAAAAGACCATCTATAAACGAATACCATGAAATTGTAAAGAAATGTAGTCACTCGGCGTTTCTCACGTCGAAAATTTGAATTCAAACTGAAACTCGTTGCAGAGATATGTTTGGACTACAATTTCAGAACGCGTTCAAATATGTAAATCAATGATGTAATAGAAAATCCCATCCGATTTTACCTGTCACTCCTAGACGAATTATCAACTAGTCTTCCGCGTTCGACGGATTGCGTCATTTATTAGTGATTCCGTGTGGAGACCGGAAACCACACAATTTCCGAACGTGACCTAAATGAGGAAGTTTCTTTGAGCACGCCCTATCTCAACTGAGGAGGGCTGCACGCAACACTCCACTTTGTAAACAATAAACACTGAGACCTTTTCTTCGAAGGAAAAACGAGGGGAACTCCTTATCATTCCATTTAAAGTTGAACTCCCGCAACTGTCATCGGCAGCAGCTTTGAAAGCTGGGGAAAACCGCAATCGCCGGAAACATTCCAGAGGCTTCGTGAATGAGCGGCGCTCCGCTTGTGCACTTTCTCTATTGTGACCGCATTATGCCGCAAAACGAAGGTCAAACAACGTGAAAAATGCTGGTAAATGGAATGTAATTTGGACTAATTAATGGACATCGGAGGAGTAGAATGGTGTTTTAACGGCAGTTAACGAGCCTTTCCCTCTCTGTGTTTAGAGATTCAGATAGGAAATAAACAACAGTCCCATTTGAAACAGCAGAAATAAACCATTCGATCAAACAGAGTAAAGAATTTAAAATTTCTAACACAATATAAATGATAAATGATGGAATAACATTCCGACTTTTCACAATACTAAATATTGATAAAGGAAACGTAACGATTAGCGAAGTTTTTTCTTTTTATCCTGCGTTTTGTTTTACGGAAATATAATTGCACAGATATAATCAAGTGAAAACATTCGCCCATCTGATATCTTTGATATCTCATCGGCTTATACGAGTACTCGTACTTTGTAATAGTTCGGATGATGTGATCAATATCTCGTCTTCAACACTCTCTGGTGACGTCGACGACCTACCCTACATAGAACACCGCTTGTGTCTCACATGGAATAAATCAACCAATTTCTGATATCTTTTTCACCTGTTCTACAATTATATAACGTACGTGAAAAATTTACCTCATACTTATCTCTGTGAATATTTGAAAAAAATTCAAGTCCCAAACTAAAAAATAGATCCCAATCGACCATTCCAAAATCACCTTTTATCCAATTCATAGATTATGTCGCCCCATTATCTCTCTGAGTAGAATGCATACATTTGCACCAATGTAAGTGACGTATAATGACAAAACATTGTGGCAAGTTTTTGCAAGATTTATAGCAGAAATGTACATTTTACAATGAAAAGAATAGAAACACTTAAAAATTGACTTTTTATAAAGTTTCTCTTTCTTGCACTTACATCGATCTTGCAGTGATATTATCGATTATAATTTAAACGTTCAAGTGAAATAAATCTCCAGTGAAAATCTCGCCGAATAAACCAACGCCCTAAATAAAAATGCACTCCATCTTGTTCTGCTATGGAGTAGCGTGCACTACGACTCCGTCAAATTCTATTGCGAAAATCTACTACAAATCTAAGATAAAATTATTGAATCCGTTTAAAAGTTCAAATCCTATTGTAACTGTAATCTTCAGATCCGTATTTTTCCATGTAGATAGTAATCCATGTTGGTTATTTGAAGAGATTCGGTTTTACGAGATTTTTAAATAAAAGATCCCAAAGCCCTCTGGATGCATTAATCGGAGTCAGTTTAATTAAGTAGAATTATAATTTCGGATTGATGATTATATGGGCCTCGCAAATATTTACGATTCGACATCAGCATTCAGTTAATGCTCGTACTCAACTCGAATTACATATTAATAAATCAAAATAAATAATTTTTTCGGGATAATAACCCATTAGCCTAATATATAGGGGTAGGGGTTATTGATTACTGATCGAAAATTTCCGTAGCTTTCGCTTAAGCTCTTAGTTATACGTGACGGTTATTTGGAGATAATACAGAAAATATATGATCATCATCCATAATGACCCTTATAATATACTCAATCGTAAATTTGATCTCTAATTATGGAGCCATCGACATATCGGTATTAATGTTTATTTGTATATTCCCTTTGGGTATATGCATACGAATTCAAATAAAGGTAAGTTAGTAATCATTACTCTGTACCTTCACTTTGTGAAGCAACAGATCAAAAGGCAAAAATTTAAAACTTTAACTTTATTCCACAGATTTTCAAGACATACTCCCTATTATCTTTGGGAAAAGAAACTTTGATCTCGAAAATCGAAAATCGGTATTTTTATTTTTTAAGCGACTAAAATGAAACAAGGTTATGCAATTTTTTTATTGGACAAGCTATATACTATAGTATATAAAGTATATAGTATATACTATATATACTATAGTATATACTATAATATACTAAATTCTAATAACCATGGAAATTGCAAATTATCCAACATCAGAAAGTAAAGATCCGTTTTACTATTATAAGTGTTGCATGTTAATAGACGAATTACATTCTTGATGTGGCCATTGCTTAAACGGTTACTATTGCGTGGAAAAAATGTAGCAAAATAACCATTATTTAATTCTTGAATGGTTATCTGTTGTGATATTTTGTAACGGATCCATTGCTTCCATTGTGTAAAACCACTTTCTTCATTTAATACATTTTATCAACTTTATTAAGAATGCTGCCGGTTAGACCACTACAGAAGACCAAAATCCACTCGCGCGCCACATAACTATGTATGATACATACATGCATGTGGCTCTAAACTAAAATTGTAAAACTAAACATTTAGAAACTAGTGAATGAAATACGTGAGTTATCTTATATAACAATCACCGATGTCCATCCATCCGATATCCATCCGATATCAGTAACTCCCGTTAGAATTACATGGGAGAAATATTCCAACTTAATGCTCTTCCGGACGAAATAGCAATATGAAATTTAAAAATTCATTCATTAGTAACGTAAAAAATATCAATATTTTTCTACCAAAAGTATCCATGTTTCGACTCAGGAAAAACCCAGGAACTCAGGACTCGAAAATGCTCTCATAAGAAATGCACGCAAAGTTAATTTTGATCGATTGCAGACATAATACCTTTTACAAAATTAAATAAGAGATAATGGTCCCAGGTTGAATCAGGTCGAATACTCAAATGAAGGAAGTTGAATAAGGATTCTTATTTCGATCGTAAAATATCGTTTTTTCTCTAAATTGCGTAAGATTTGACAATAATGACGAAAAAGTTGTGTAATTTAGCTTTTATCCCGTCCCTCTGATTGACAAGGGCATATGAAATGTATGGGGAAGGAAGACCGACATTTCACGGTAAGGAAAACATAACTAAACTTTATAAATCGAAATTCAGCAACATATATTTACATAAAGTATAATATATTTAGATGCTTTAAATATGAGTTATTTGATTTGAAATATAATTTACCGAAATTAAATTTCTTCGTTACCTGACTCTTTAATGTTTCAGGTAATATTTATGTAAAATTTTATCAGGTTATTTTTATACGTTCCGTTCATATTTATGGCTTCTTTCTATCGAGATGGTTATTGAAAATTTTAGAGGGATTATTTTTATTTTGGAAAATCCAGAAGGGGTAAGTTATAAGTCATATGTCATAAGTCAAGTTTAGTCCTGCCATTTTTGACGGGAGAATCCGCCGGTTCTTTTAGAAAATGGATTTCCTAAATGTAGATTAGGGAACAAAATTTTTTATGGTAACTAGTTGAATCACCTAATTTATCAAAAACGAGAGCTTAAAAGCTGGACAATCAGACCAGGAATAAACATTTGCTTATAGTCCTGACTGTTTGGAACACAAGGTGTTTTCGATGGCGTAACCGTATATCACTATTATCTTCAATCACTAATCAACAATACAATCATTTTCAGCCTAGGCCATCGGCACTGAATGTTATAGTTTCATCACATTTAGAATAAAAAAATATTTCAAAATGATTTACAAGTATAGCCAAGTTTCACGTACATACAATCCTCCTCACCACGACAAGGTACTACATGAGGAGGCTTGCGCGCTTCAACGAATCAAGGAGCTATGCCTGCGGTAGTCTAACTACTGGTAGGGGATTGGTCTAAGACGAGGGGTCAGGCTGAGACATACCCACGCCGATAAGCCAGGCAAGCATTCTTCTTAAAAGTTTTACTCGTATTACCAGTGGCAAGCCTTGGATTAGGACGGATTCGATGGATATGACCTACTCAAGGAAAAAGACTACGATTAAATGTCGGGAGAGATAAAGCTCCGATTATGGGGGGACCAAGGAAAAGATGAAGGGATGATTTTGATGTGGGATGAGAAGGGAGTGAGGTACTGAGGGAAACAGGCATAAGGAAAAAAGAAAGCAGCAGTAATTTTCCAGTTTTCCACGGAGAATTAGAGGAGCTAATAGAAATCAGAGTTAAATAGGGATATTGGTGTTTATAAACCCCTGCAATGCGTCACTGACGGATTATATGCGGTGTTTGTGCGGTACTTTTCGTAATAAAACATTTATCCAGATCATGCTATAGTAATGTATTTCTTTCATAGCGCAACTTCGTAATCTAATCACTAAAGATTATTTTTCGCCCAAGGATGAAAAAGTTAGCGGGAACTACTTTTACCAGAAGAGTGGATTGAACTGACAATAAATGACAGCTGTGATATTTTTATATCATCCACTACATAGCTTACATCTACATAGGTGTACTGCAATCCTCTTTTCGGTGTTACAGATCCGTCAAGCTCATCGGATGGGTTGAGTCGTTGGGAAAGATGCATTGCTTTGCGATGATTCGAGAGGAGACTTGCTACAGAGCTCTATTTCCGACGATGCCCTCCTTAAATGATTGATGCGTAATACTCAGGCCCCATATGGCGGGGTTTTCCTCTCTACCAGTCTTTGTTTTATCCCTCAACATCAATCCGTCCAACGGAATCCGCACTCGTAATCTGACAGTGCACTGGCATCTTCGCTGCTTCGAATACAGTCGATCCCTTCTCACTTGTTCCATTTCCAATTACCCCATTTCCGTCTATGTCCTATCCGTTTCTTTTCCATGAAAACTTATGATTTTTCGCTTCATCAGGCAAATATGTTCGTTAAAATATCTTAAACGCAGAGAAAAATGATACATTTATAGGTCACTATCGCTACGTAACCCGAACAGCCAAAGTGAACCGCGAGTTCCCCCGAAGTCATTGCTGCCACTGATTAGCTGCGAAGAAGCTAAACAGCAGGTATCTAATCCACAACTTTTGAAGGTATATTTAAACAACCATACCTAACGAACAAGCGGAGAGAGACCCTTTATACAAAAATGCTTATTTTTTGTATTCAATTATCTTTTATGCTAAAGAGTTATTGTCTCAAAATCGCGATTCCACCTGGTGGGAATCTCTCTTATTAGACCTTTATTCCGTCATAACATTAAATATATTGAGAGGCGAAATGAAGCTTTCATTATAAAAATATATCTAAAGAAAAACGTAATTGAATTTTTTCGTGGAGGAAAACATGATAAATCAATACCATTATTTTGTGAGTGCTACTGTAAGGAATAAATTAAACGATGAATTGTCCACTTTATTAAAGAGGTTATAATTTTATGAAGAAACTCGTTGATTGGTTAGAACGGAAAGTAAGGTGCGTATTATAGCATTACATCCAAACTTTCTGCTGAGACGAAAAAGAGATGCTTCCAATCAAATTACAACGATTAATATATATTTTGTAATTTTCAATATTGATAACCAATATTCTAAATTAAAATTAAATCAATTTTAAGCATTTTTAGAGGCACCGGATTAATCTATCCGGTATATAACGTGAGTTGGCACGTTCATACAATTGTTGCGGGTTTAATCAATAATAAAATCATAATGCGACCCTTAAACATCTGATTAATATGTTATCTACGATTTTGGGCGCCATTACTTTAGGTAATTAGTTGTATAGCCAAAGATCAAAATCAAGTTATAGAGCGATGTTAAATGTGACTTAGATTGCAAAACAAATCGGAGAAAATTCAAAAGTTCAAACCAGAGAAATCGAGAAATTCTACCTTCATGTCTCCGTCATGAGTCCTTTACAATGCAGAACGTACAATTATTTTGCATAATACAATAAACGTGCAGGGAAAATATGAGGTCTCAAAGCTAAAACTAAGCGACTAAAGGACCGACAGAAAAACTAAGTTCTGAATTGAGAGTTAATTAATTTTTTAGTAAACAGCAAAGGCAAAAGCAAAGATACTTGTATGAATCAACTTAATATAGGCCAAAGAAGAGATAACACCGTAGCAGTGAACACTGCCAAATTCTTAGAGCGAACTAGCAATTGATAATTACGTAAAAGGCAGTGAATTAAGTTTTCCTGCTATCGTATCTAGAAAGAAATCTATTAATTTCTCCTTTTGGCAAAGGATGGAATGAAATTTACCCTTCATTTACTTTCGTCCTAGGGGGAGGATAAAAATTAAAAAACTGATTTTTATAGAATTTGACGGGGTTATAGTACTGTAGATATCTTTCCACAAATTATCCTCCTTTTTAATGTAGAAATTCAGTAGTTTAAGCACGACTAGTATTTTATTTATAGAAAATGATTATACTTGATAAATTTTCCTTACTGCCGTAAGCATCATCAATGATCGCTTAAGTCAAGAAAACGGTAAATGCAGTCATTTTTTTATCGATGTGTACTTCCATCGAGAAAAAGAACGTTATCAACTCATTAAAAAATACACTTGTAAAAAGTTTCTAAAGAATGCGTCTTATGAAATGTAAGTTTATAAAATATTGAAAATTCATTTTTTGTGTACTTCCCCAAAACGAGTTTAGCACAATATTGCTAAATATAATGAAAAATCCATTTGTTAGTTAAAAATGATTCATTCCTGTAGTAGAATATAGATAAATGACGGAATTTATGCATCGAAATTTTTATAACTCTTATCAATTTATAGCCCTATCAAATATTATCTAGAATTTACGCACGATAATAATTACGCACAAACTGCCCTATTTTATTTTGATTACACTATTATGAACAAAGCATTTTTTATTCGGCATAAAATTTATATGGAAGAATTTTCATGCGTAATTTTCGTTTACGTAAAAGTTAATCCGCATTTGTAAGTTATTTTGCTTCTGTAACATGCATAACTTTTCTGAACCGAAAGTTTCGAATTATGCATATCAGAAAGTGATCGCCAGCTGAATCTCGTAACGTATGAAATACCTGCATAGCTAATGTAATTTGAACAGAAGTACATAGATATTTCTGGGGAAAAATGAGAACTTAAGTTTGATAACAAAGGTTTTAATGAATTCTTTAATTTTATTGTATTTTCCGCTTTCCGAAGTTCCTATGGTCTTGCCCATAGGCAAAAGGTCCAAACTGGGCTCCTGGTTGAACTCTTCGCAATCATCCAGTAAATATATATAGTAATAAAGCGAATTATGTAAGTTCCAAAATATCGGTTTTCTCAAAATATAGCCACTCCATAAGTTTATGGACAGAATTTGAGTTCCGGCTCGGCTTGCCTAAAAAATTCTCCGAATCAGCACATGGGAATCTAAATTATGCTGACGTCCTTGTCCTTGTCAGTCTGTTATCATTATCATTTTAACCTTTGGCAGTTCGTTCCCTCATTTATCATTTCAAATGTGGCGTTGGATTCACTCTTTTCTCCCCTCACTTTATCAATAGTGTTACTAGTTTATCGAGGAAAAATTCACCTCATATAGAACGTTTGCTAAAATGATAACAACAAAAGTGATTCGTGGATTGTTTGTCACTAAAAGAACAATGTATTATGGTAGAACTTTATTGAACATGCAATATACATCGTATCATCGTATTTGGCTCACGTATGATCCGGAATAGAAAATAATTACCAAGATTGGAAAGTCTTTTCGTAGCTACATATTTTGGAATGGGAAGAAAAAGCGTTTGATATACGGAACTAGCATCTAAGCGTTTGCTGAGTAAAATGCCAAAATGATAGACTTCTTTTCTCATACGTTACGACATTCTTTATCCTTGATCTTTTTGCGTTGTGTGAGGTCTGCCTAGGCGTCTTCTTCCTCTCGTTTTGTAATTGCACTTTTTTAGATGTTATCTTCTTCCTTTCTTTCTAAGTAGGTAATGCATTTGACTTCGTGGAGGCGTTCCATTTTACATTTGGGCCGACGTGTCACATGACCTTAGCTGTTAAATCACTTTTGGAATTACTGCTTCTAAATGTTCTCTCTATCTATTTCCGTAATCACTAATTAATTCATTCACACATTGAATTTCCATCGATTTATATTCCTTTAATATGGCATCTTTTCTTACTTTATCTTTCTTTTGTAATTTTGCTGAAATTTTTATTTTAATTAATTTTTACCGTTTATATAGTTGAGTTTTAAGATTTTCTGGTGTATGTCTATTTTATGGTAGCACCACCAAGAAATTTAAAGGATGCGACTTACTTAAAGAACTTTTAAGTCTTCAAAATGATAGTAAGAACTCTTAATTTATGGAATTCCAATTGTTAAATTCGAACTTAAGACTTGAAACTTATACATTCCCTAAAATTTTCATGCATTCGATTAAAGTATGATAAATTTTATTTTAGTGGTACTCAAATAAATTATCAACCAAAAGAAAAGAGAAAAAATCTAAATTAATGTAAAAATTTAAGATCTAAATTAATGTATTATTTCTACTATATAATTTAATGCTAAAAATCTTATTAAAGACATTTTAATTCATATATCGAATAAATGTACAGCAATTTGCCACCGAAATAATTGCTTGGGGATCACCTTCTTTGTCCGGAATCATCGTAAACCGAAAAACAATTTCTCATTGGGAATGTCTTCCCGAATAGCTTGAGAGAATGTTCCGGCGAGATAGCTCGACGGACAGAGCACCCAACCGGCTATTTGGAGATCCGGATTCGATTCCCGGTCCCATCGGACTTTTTCAAGTCTATTCTTCCTTAGGAATATCTCTTGGGGTTACAATTGGCAGAATGCAAATTAAAAATAAAAATGTTTTTGATGTATGAGCGCGTGAGCATCAGCCAAAATATTCTTCACAGAACACCACCTTTTCGTTACCAATAATACCTTACCCAGTAATCATTGTTTTTAAAAATAGTTATCTATTTAATGCGCATGTCAAGCATATATAGCAAAAAGTAGACTTTCAATCATTGATAGGTATTCAGAAACCTTGCGGATATTATCATTGCCTTCATCAAAGAAATTTTCAACTTGTTTTAACATAAAAAAGGCAATTTCATCCACACCTGCCGTTCATTTCCATAAAGTGATTTTGTATTGCCCAGCATCGGGTAAATTGGCTGGGTCGGAGCTTTCTCACACCTGTCATGTTGGTGAGCTTGTACGGCACGGAACAAGCGTTGGGCAACGTTCCAAGGTAGGTGTTGGAGCACAATACAAGAGGTAAAATTGTTCGTTGACGCGGTGCCCAAAAAATACAGAATTCGACTCGACGGGAGCCCTGCACTGGTCATCTCGGTCGGCTTTCAGAACAAAGGCGGCGGTTTTGCAGAATTGATGGCCAAATGTTAAGCTTTCACTCATAGCTTTTTCATAAGGTTTTTACTTGTCAGTGTGCAGTTTAATCGATAAAAGTTCTTGGAGAAAGGTCTCTTATATTTCGTAAATAAAGTTTAGTTTGGTAATTCAATGACACTTAGAAATATGCTTAAATTAGTCGTATTATCCGCAACTAGTTTTAACGTGAAATAGTGGCGGTGTTGTTAAAAGTGTTTTCACAGATTAGGTCATTTTGTACGTGGGGTTCCGGCAGGAATCGAACCCGGGACTTCATTCTCCAAAAGGAATCGAGCTGCCTACTTAGCTATCCGGGAGCCTCACAACTTTTATGTTTTATTTATGATATTTTCATCATTTAAACATGATAAATTTGAAATATATTAGTTGTTTACATAATATGTATAGTTTCAATATAATCATCAATATTAATTAGTTTTAAATTTATTATCGATTACGAAGGGACATCACTATGTACTAACTATATACATTCATATATAATTTTTATCTTGCACTAGAATTTTTACTTCTCTGATACAAGGTTAGATATTAGGGAAACGGTTAATTAATTCTATATATAGAAAATTCTTTCGTATTACTGTGTAATATGGACGGCAAAGGAAGCAGAGGAAAGAAGTTTATATGTTATGGAAGGTTATAAGCAATTTAGATGGGTTGCTAAAGAAGATAGATGAAAATAAAACAGACGGCCCATGTAACCAATAAACAAGTCCTCGGAGAGCGAGGAAAGGGAGAAATTTGTAATTGTGTAAAATATCGAATTTAAGTTGGGAGGATTTAATCAGTCATAGAATAATGAAATAAAGAAAAAGGTATGAAAAACTGTTGGTAATCTTTTAAATAAAATACTTTTGTAAGTATTTTTGTATTGAAAGTATTTTTGTTTGAAATTCTCGACCATGTTCAATTTTCATGAGGTAAATAAAGGTCTGATAGCGATAGATTTTCGCAATGAAGAATTTTAGTTGTCTTTACTCAACTTTGAACCATTCATGTTTTTTATTAGTATTGCATAAATAACATTAATACGGGAATATTATTTCAGAAGTATAGAGAACAAAAGTGCCTATAATTAAAATTAGAAATCAATATGATATAATCGTTATTATAGATTGATTCTAGATCACACTAGAATTTCTTTCTTATGTTTGAAGCTTTGCATAAATCTTGTTAATAGCAAAGTATAAAAAGAAGAAATCAGCTCCTTTTATTCTTAATTATAATAGCTACTAAAACATGTGTGTATTAAAATCTGATATGTTTACTAAAATTTGATTTTGTGCAGAAGCCTGCCGATTATCCGCAATCTGGTTACGATTGGGTTATCCTTATTACAAATAAACTGATGTTAGAACTTGATTGTGTACTTCTATTTGTGAGAAATTAATTATAGAGCTGAACCTAATCAGTTTAACAAAGGATATTAGGAATTATCGTCTGATTCGAAGACATAATTTGTCCCCGATTAAAATCATAAGCTTTTGTGCAGTTCATAATTCGGGTATATGGAAATACGTGTGCCTCATTAACTTCGTCATTCCTACAATAGATGATGTTTCGCCTCCATGTGGTCTCTTATATCTTCCAATATGCTTCATCGTAAAGCTAGCTTATAAATAAAAGAAATATCGCATAAAGCATAAGGATTTTATGAGGTTACTACTTTTTAATTCCAACTTCGCTGTTTATCAAAGCAATAACATGACTTAACTTCAACTATTCGAATGCTGAGTGAGGCAATTATTTCTCTTGTACAAGATTTTCAGATCTTTATAAATTTCGTTTGGACTTTTGTCAATAACATGAAACAGATAATTTTTCATAGTAAATTGTAAGTCTCTATAAGAGATGATGTAATCACATACGTGTTTTGTAAAAGAATAGAAAGATAAGACAATATCATAGTTTCGTATTAGGGTAAGTTAATGGTGATAAACAATAATTGACTTTTATTTCGAACAAAACAACAAGTAAACTTTTATTTTCCATAAGACTTTTAAAAAACCGACGATGGTTTCGACTCATTGATTCATCTTCAGATGATGTGTCTAAAACCAATGAGTTGAAACTATGATCGTTTATGGCATTCACATTCTACAAAGTCACGAGCCAAGCAGTTGATTTTGATTTTTACCCTGCCGATTCATAATGGCCTTGAGATTTGGAAGACGAATACACATATTTTGCTCCATTGAAAATCGAAATATTGGCGTATTACTGATCGGAAAACTCTGTTGGAGGTGTACGAGAAGTGTACTTGCCAGCGAAACGTGTTGCAATATGTTCGCTAGCGAGTTATCATCGTCAGGAAAAAATATATTTACTGTACTTTAATATATGCAGGCAAAGGGAAAAGTTAGAGGAAGGGTCAGAGAGCAGAGAGCTTGTTGGGAAGGAAAAGGGAGGGGGGTTGGGAAGAAACATTCATTTGTCAAAATCTTAAGATAATACTGAATTTTTTTCGGAATTACAGCATAGGATGAAAATATAAATACAGCTGTAAACCATCTGTATAAACGGTAATATTTCCCTCGGGTACCCTCACTACCTTCCTTCATTTGAAATCACAATTTCCGTCGTCGAATTTCAACGGGTTCTCTGTTGGTATTTATTAGTATCATGATAAAAATGACTTGTCATCAATTAAAATTTATTGATGAAGTTAATATTTTCGAATATTTGTTCTCCTAGATTTCATACTTATATAATATATAAAATTATATAATACAAATTATATGTATCGTAGCAGAATGAAATGTGAAGATGACTGCACATAAAGTACTGAGTCTAGGATGAATCCCAAGGGAAATAGATATAAGAAAGATTGACAGGACTAGGACTTCGTATTATTTAATAATAAGAATTCTTGTCCTATCAAACTTACCGGTGGTCCAAAAACCATATTAGATTTTTCGATGAAATTTTATTCACGCTACACAAGGAAAAGTGCTAAATGGCCGAAAGATGGTGAATGTGGGATAAAATAAGTTTGTAGTTAGGCATTTCCTAACTAAGTAATGCTAATTGTTTTGGATGGTTATTCGCTATTAGGTTAAGTAAGGAATGACTCAAATCTTTCCAGAAAAAAATATATACGAGCGTCAATTCCATTAAAGTATCAATTGCATTAGGGTGGTATCAATTCTTATTACTCTCAGTGGTGTTGCTGAAGAAAGATTAATGCCATTGAGAAAGAGGCAAGACTAGGGGGAGGCGGTGAGCATCGGGAATAAAGAAAAACTAAACTTTAATCCTATTCAAGTTCGTTTGAGAGCTCAAATGCTGAAGATATTAATGAGAAAGGAATAGGCAGACAGATCGGAATTCATCGCCGAATACATAACCAGGAAAGATAGTGGGGTACTCTTTTTCTATAAAATAATTTCAGCAGGTTGGGTATTCTTTCCATAAAAGTAAAAGATGCTCTCATTTTCCTAAATATAATCTTGTCAGTTCGCATATACTTAAGGACTTTCAGGAATATTTTGTCAAAAATTTGCTCGGAATAAGTATATTCACGAAACATTTTAGAGTTTAATAGATTCTATGAGGCTAGCAAAACTTCTGGAGCGGGTTGTTAACATGAATTTTGAAAATTTTCTAGAAATCACAAAGTAAATCGGCAGGATCGTGGCCTAAGACTTGGCTGAAACATGAAATTATATACCTCATGAGACCTCATAAGACATTTTATCTCTTGCTCTTTACATATTTTCTCTAAAAGGTATCCTCAATATTCAAACTGAAATGAGACATTCTGGCAAAAAGACATTTTACCTCTTCATATATTTAAATTATCATCTCCAACGAGATGTTACCTTGCAGACAGCGGTAATATGAACAGGATTAACATTTCAGTTCTAAATTGCAATATTTTTTATGGGCTCCCAGAGTTTCACAAGATTCGACAATGATATTTAAAATTGATGTAATGCTTTCCCACTTAGTCATATATGCCCTTTCCACGAAATCTCGGGTATACCCATTGATTGCATGTTGCAATCGATCAAATAATTGGAAACCACGTGCATCAGGAGGAACTGAATGAATAACAGCTTCTTAGGCAATTACTCTAGGGATTCGATCACTAGCGTAATTACTAAATTATTAGGAAACAGACGATCAATCGAATTACTACGAAAAACATCAACAAGAGCGGGGAAAAACGGAGTATCGCGAACGCAGCATCTTTCTTGATAAGTCCTTGAGGAAACTCCGTCTGCAGAGGATGCCCGTCAAGGTCAGGAGTCATAGCGAGAGGACGATAGCCACGGGGATTAACCGGCGACATGAGCGTGCTCCTTCAGTACTTTCCCCTTTCAACAATCAAAATACTATGCCTATATAAACCAGCAAACTTTACCCATAAGGCATCAGAAACAGGACTGAAGACCGAGAAGCAAGTCTAAGAAGAATAGCGGGCCTGAAATCTCCAATTAAGTGAGTATACAATTTTCCATTAAAATTAATTTTCGAAATTGGCGAAATATTTTCCATAATATTTTCCCTTCAATTTGCCATAATATGCAATAGAATTTGAATAGCTTGGAGTTTGGAGTTTAGAAATATTCATAACAATAATACCTTGTATTTTACATCTGGAGTAGTACGCATGTTTATAATATGCGTAGTGAATAGAGATTTAGTGAGATATATTCAGAGTTAAAAAACAGAATCTCAGTTAAAATTAAAAATAACATCGCAGCCTCTTCAAGGAGACTTTTGCAGGATTGTCAGTTCAAAATATATTGATCGTTGTAATCTAAGGATTTCCAAATCAAAAAAATTTCCTAACATGATTTTTTCATATATTTTACAAGGATGAAGATTACCATCTTCTGCGTGATAGCCATATTGGCTACATCGCTTTCAACAGCGGAAGTTGCAGATTACAGTCTATACAGTGCTGGGGAAGGAACACCAGTATTTGCCTTTCAACCCGTATTGAAAAACCCACGGAGAGAATATGCAGGGGGTTACTGGAACACAGCAAAGGCAACTGGAGAGTTTCCGGACATCATTGAAGATAAACAGGTGAATATACAATATTTCATTTCTTAAATATCCCTCTTTTACTGCTTCAATGCAAATACATTTTGGTGATATTTTTTTTGGGAAATTCGCGTACTTTAAAGTCGATAAATTCCGAAGGAATGGTGTACTTTCCACCTAATTTAAATTTTTATTATCAAGTAAGTGCATATCTTTTCTTCCTTCAATATAAATTTCATTTCCACATCATCTAAGCCTCCTCTGTAGACTTTTATTTCAATATAACAAATCTTATAGAGTTTCTTATACATCTCATGTCATGTAGTGTAGTCATTTATAACCATGTATTCTCTAATAAATATCAAGTGAAATAACATCAATAATTATCCCAATAATTATTAATTGAAGTTCACAATTCTAGTTATGCCGATAATCGTGCTCATTATTTTAATCCAAAAAAGATTAGAAAAGTGAATAGGGATAATGATAATAAATAAAGTGGTAGAAAGTAAACATAGCAAAAACCCTATGATTCGGCAGTGGACTATCTTTGATAATGATTTATTGGGGCTCTTCGAGTGTGTGTTTTTGCGTTTAACCAAATACTATTTTTACGGAAAGCATCGAGACAAAAAAATTAATAGAGCAAAAAAGGATACAGAAAAGTTTCTGTCTTTAAGATCTTCCAGGATTTTTTAATTATTTGTTACTATTGCTATATCCCTCGCTGTAACTTATTTTTTACTATCGGTACTTAATTTAAATGTATATTATAAACTTCCCGAATCAAAGTTTGCATCCCGCTTTTTAATTTTTATTCGCGTTAAATTAAATTCCTGGATAAACTGGTGTAAAAAAATTTCTTCGATGTTGTAGCAGGTTTCGAGTTGCGGGCCCTTAATTTTATTCTATAGACACCAAGGTGTAAATGAAACATTCATTAAGAATCACTTTCTTACGTTGGAAGTCACTTAATATACATTCTGTCAGTTATTCCGCAAACGAAAAATTTTAGTTTGATAATAACACATCCACTTCTTGGTAGATTCAATTAATAGACGGTTAGAGCATCAGTGAAAATTACTAAATAACCGAAGTTTCGCTGTAATTGCATATCCATTTTAAACATTCTAGCGTTAATAATTTTCTTTAAACTATATTACCCTAAGTTAAATATAGCATTTTCATTGTGTTTTATGGACCATCCAGCTAATAGATTTTCCATTAACTATACAATAATTTTATGCTCAAATGTTTAAAACGCAAAAGAAAACTTGAGTATATATACGCAACTCTAGAAAGGACGCAGAATGAATAAAATGTTAAATTTATGCTCGGCAGGGACCGGAGAAAAACGACGATGACTTTGTCGGCCGCATTAAAAGAGAGGCTGATCCAGGTGACGATCAAGAGAAAGGTCGAGTCGAAGTAGATGTCAACAGAGAGAGGGGCCAAGGTACCAGAGTGGACGCCACAGTCTCCAGAAGAGTATGGGAATCTCAAGACGGCAGAGGTCGAATAGATGTGCAAGGAAATTATGGCAGAACCTACGGAGGACCAGGAGGAACTGGTAAACCAAACTATGGAGGACGAATCAACTACTCCCACCGATTCAGAAGAGAAGCTCAGAGTCAAGACAATGAACAAAGAGTTAGGGTTGGAGTTGATGTATCGGGTGGGGGTAACACGGGAACCAGGGTCGACGCAAGGGGTACTGGAAATGTATGGAAATCTCCAGATGGCAATAGAAGGGTAGATGTCCAGGGCCATTATGGAAGAACCTACGGAGGACCTGGTGGAACTGGAAGGCCCAACTCTGGAGGAATGATTACATATACTCAGAGATTCAGGAGGGAGGTAGCTGCAGGTGATGAACATGGCGAAGGCAGAGCTGAATCAAATGACAATGCGGAGGAAATTGTGGAATGCCAAACTGATCATTCCAGTAGGATTAAAAGGGAGGCAAATCCCGATGACAATCAGGGAAGAGCAGGTGTCGAAGTAGAGGTTGAGGGAAGGAGAGGCCAGGGAGCAAGGGTTGACGCAAGAGTCACAGGAAATGTATGGGAATCCAAAGATGGCACTCATAGGGTAGATGTCGAAGGGAATTATGGAAGAACCTTCGGAGGACCTGATAGAACTGGAGATCCCACCTATGGAGGACATGTCACCTACTCCCACCGAAGAGAAGGTGATGCGCAAGACAGGTGTCGCGTTGATCTTGATATTAACAGACGAAGGGGAGAGGGAAGAATGGATATTACAGGCACTGGAACACTTTGGGAATCAAAAGATGGGAATGCAAGAGTAGAAGTAGAAGGAAATTATGGGCGGTCGTTAGGAGGTCATCATGGAAATGAAAGTCCGAATATTGGAGGACGTGTTACGTATACTCATCGGTTCGGGCGGGCGGCCATCGCAGATGATGAGCATGTCGTCGAAGCTAAGGAAAACATACCAGAGAGTGAGGAAGAAATGGATAGTCATGTTAGTCGCGCTAAAAGAGAGGCAAACCCAGAGGACAACCAAGATAGGGGTCGAGTCGAAGTTGATGTCAACAGAGAGAGGGGGCAAGGAACCAGAGTGGACGCAAGAGCTACTGGAAAGGTATGGGAATCAAGAGACGGCAATGGTAGAGTAGATGTCCAAGGCAATTATGGAAGAACCTACGGAGGGCCTCGAGGAACGGGAAGACCTAATTATGGAGGACGCATCACGTACTCCCGCAGATTCCGAAGGTCACTTCAACCTAGGGAAGAGGAGAGAAGGCAGCCAGGTGGCGGTAATAACGAGGGTAGAGTTAGTGTTGACGTCAATGTTGATAAACAAAAGGGAGAGGGAACAAGAGTGGACGTTACAGGCCGTGGAAGACTATGGGAATCAAGAGACGGCGATAGTCAAGTAGATGTCCATGGCAACTACGGAAGAACGTACGGAGGACCCGATGGAACCGGAAGTCCGAGTTATGGAGGAGGCATCACGTACTCCCGCAGATTCCGAAGGTCACTTCAACCTAGGGAAGAGGAGAGAAGGCAGCCAGGTGGCGGTAATGACGAGGGTAGAGGTAGTGTCGACGTCAATGTTGATAGACAAAAGGGACAGGGAACAAGAGTGGATGTTACAGGCCATGGAAGAGTATGGGAATCAAGAGACCGCAATGGTCGAGTAGATGTCCATGGCAACTACGGAAGAACCTACGGAGGACCCGGTGGAACCGGAAGGCCGAATTATGGAGGACGCATCACATACTCTCATCGATTTTAATTCCTGTTTTTTTGTCAAGTCATTAGGGCTCAAAATTTTCACATTGTATATTCATTTTCATTATTATCTTTTTATAACTAACGTTGATATACACCAAAAAGTGCCATATTCATGTAGTATTTTTCATTGTATTTTTATCATTTAATAAATAGTTTATCAAATTTATGAAAGTTTTATAATTTCACAACCGCCCTCTGAAATCCATCAGTTTCAGAAAATATGTTCAGCACGATGATTGTTTTTAGGAATTATATATTTCATGTTAGGGATCTATGTTTGCATTTAATAGTTGCATTCAGCTGTGTGATGTAATTTCTTTTATGCTAGTTAAAACGGTGTTGGGTCTTTAATCGAACGTTTCTCATACGAAGCAATTGGAGTTTATGACATGTAAGTTTTACATCATTGAATACATGTCATCAATTCGCAGAAATATATGCCTCTTAGATGTGGAAATGCGAAATTAAAATAAAGAAAGCCAATTTGTCTCGATAGAACAATAGTTATTGAGAAAATTTATAAGACTATGCTGTGTTAATACTCGGTGTTGGCGATATGATTCCGCGTGACTCTATAACAGGCTTCGTATTTCATTTTGTGCTTTCTTTGAAGTATACGAATGTAAAATTCTACGGTGTTTAGCAAGACAATTCTTATTGTTTTGATTCAGAAATACTTAAATTATCTCATAGCTAATTCATAAGACAATTCCGTGCATGAATAAATTATTAATCAACTCGCAAAACAAACCGAAATAGTAATTCCTACACGCAATAATGGATTCAATAGAGTTCTGATGCTAGTGACGTCTTATTCAAGAAATTACCCTACTTAAATAAAATTCTTGAGCATAATATTAACTAAGGTAATATTTCTAGTGTGCAATTAAATTTATCGCTTATAAATAAATTAGAGGATATTAAACATATCAAGGTATCTAATGAAGTGTTAATGTCTAATCTAACAAATAATCATAATCTAATGAAGTCTATTTAATGAAGTTATAAATCAGTTCATAAACAACGCACGTATTATATGTTAGATAGACTCAAAATAATCCAAATAAAGTAGGTATTAATTTGTTTACCTTCTCAGTTACAGCCCTTGAAAAATAAACTGGAGACAGAAAATTGCACAAAGTCTATTAGTACTTATTAGTATTTATAAAACTATAGCAATGCAATTGTGCTTAAACAAAATACCTCCTCGCCTGCCTTTATTCCCATTTTTGCTAATAATCTTATTATCCTTCATCAAAAATTTTCATAAAAGTACGTCAGAACCGCATTGAAGAAATTTTTGGAATAAACTTTTCAGTAAAATCTGTCGTGTTTTTAAGAAACAGAATAAATTTATATACAAATTGAAAATTTTGAGAGGAAAATTTATTTTCAGAGCATATCTCGTCATATTTAAGTAAAATTCTGTTTTTCCTCTAATCATTAAAATAATCAAATCTGAGGTAGGAGGATGATCCACTGATATTTTGATGAGGAGCTGTCATATTGTAAATATGGTTGCGAAAGAGTAACATGGAAAATTTCATCTTATATGTTTGTTTTGTTATCGATTATTATTTATTTATTCTCGTTGTTTTTCACATTGTTAATTTTTTCATTTCATTTATTGAATTTATTTTATAATTTTGTTTTAAATTTTTGTTTATCGTCAGCTGTAATTGGCCTCGTGCTGTATGTTGATGCTACTAATAAATAAATAAATAAATAAATAAATATTATAGCTAAAGATTTGGTGATAAGCATTATAGACGATTCTAAAAATGTCAGGAAAGTCAGGAATGATGTTAGCAGTTTTTGGTTTAATTAAGGTTCGTAGATAACCTTCCGTCTAAAAGTCTGCATCCTTGACTTTAAATTATTTATCATTTCTACGAATTACGATATAATAATGGAATGAAAGAAATAGAAATGAGCGAAATATAGTTCATGAATGAATCATCATTTTGAATGAACGAGGAATGTAGTATAAACGGTCTCAGATTGGACTGATTTAATTTCCCAGTGCTATTCTAAACTGTCGATCTTGCAGAGAGAATATAAGAATACGTGAGAGGTATGAGATAAAACTAATCATATTTTGAAATTATGTGACTGGATACATAGAGAATTCTCCTTGGAGTTTCTCTGACATAACTGAATGAGTTTTATGGAGTTCATTTAGCAATAGTAATAGGGGTGTGATCAAGGAGGAGGAAAACGATAGAGGAAGTCTGGGATTTATGATGATGAGACCTTCTGAGATTGTGTAATTGGAACGGGGCTACGTTGTACATGCCTCAGAAGCAGCATTCGGCGACTTCAAAGCTTTCCATATTTCGAAAAAGATCATCTTATGCATACATAGGACTTAGTTGAAATAGAATGCTTTAAGTTTAGTATCGTAAAACCCTTACTCAACATATATATATATATATATATATATATATATATATATATATATATATATATATATATATATATATATATATATATATATATATACTTATAAAATAAATTGATATTGTAAGTTTAATGATAGGAATTCATTGTACGATATACACACACTAATTTGCTTAAAGGTATGAATTGGTGCTGCATCGTAGTAAAGACTTACTTTATTTGCTTTTCTCTATTGACTCGATTCATTGGCCTGTAGTACTATAATATCTGTAATTTACGTAAAAATTATGATTTATTTTCTACTGTCACAGGATAAAAAAGCGGCGAATAACGTTATAATTGACAAACAAATTATATATTGATATTTATAAATAAGTAATTGCATTCCTTTTTGGACAACGAAAATATTATATTAAGACTTTTTAGTGTCTCGAAGGGGAATATTGTGTGATTCAGAAGTCACAAAATATAGGTTACAATGTGACCTGCTGCTTGCCAATGGCTATTAAAAGTAATCCAGATTAAATGCCGAGAAGCAGAATATATTAAATTAGGAATTCGTTTCACGAGTTGAGAATCTTGTTAAATCTGGATAATTATATCTACTCGATATTGATGGTATCAGGAAACAACATTGAATTGAACATTGAAGGAAACATCATTGGTTCGAAATATTTTCCATATATAAATTCATGATTTGCAACGTAATTAAAATAAAATTTTGTTGTAACGTATGTTAAACGTGGTGTGATAAATCCCAAAGAAGAGGATATTTGTAATATTTTCATGAGTTATTACATTTATCTATTGAAATTGATAACTAACGTTAGAATGAATTTTAATTCATTAAAAGCGTAATTTTGTGGTGATTTTTCAGGAAAATTTTTAAATCGATATCCCGTAAATAAATTATTTTAACAAAAAGTGGATTGAAACTGCACTGAATATCGTACAATTACCAGGTTAATTAACGATATTGGAATAGGTTTCTACTTAGAGTATTTTCATTCATCTTGTACAAATTTTAATAATAAACATGCTTATTGCACGAAGTTATCGTAGAATAATCAAACTGTTTCTAAAAGTCCTTCGTAATTCCAACCAATACTTTCCTTGGTAAGATATCTAAAGAATTGCTCACAATAATTTTGAAATCCAGGTTAAAGTATCATCTCTTAAGTTAACAGAGCATTAAGAAGCGGACAAAACATACAGAAGGAAGAGAAGAAAGCCCAATCCAAGTAAATAATCTAAGTATTCCAAATAAGTTGCAATTTGTCACCGAGATAGAATGGAACCATTTCCATCGACAATGTGTTTTCTAACATTAGCAGTAAACTGCGCAGTTATGAATAGGATTTCTTGACTGCAAATAAGCGCATACTAAGGCTATTAAGGAAGTTAATTCTGAACCAATAGTCCTTTGCGAATGAACTGCAGCGCCGATGAAGTCGTTATCTTTATTGGAAAAGTTTCATTAGCGCCACGAGCTCTGCGGCGTTTTTCAGGTACAACTAAAGAAAAATACGTTGCGCAGAGTTCCCTTCCGGTCACCTATATATATGCCAGTTCTAGCAGCAATCGACAGTGAGTTTCAATTGCAACGTGAGCCTAAGCACTGCGGATAGAGTCAGGGGAAGCTATCCTTTACATCTGTCCAGGTAAGAGTGTTTCGCCAAGAAGTGATTGAGAGAATCGAAGACTATGATTTTAAATTTGCGAATATAGAATTATTTTGCATAAGATTTTGTTAAATTCTCGTTATCATTTTTCATTCGCTTGATAGCAGGATATTTCATTTCATAATTTGTAAATCATTAGTTATTATAAATATAAATTATAAGTTTAGTGATGATGTATCATATTTTATTTACTGCTAGGATAAAACAACACTTTATTTATTTCTAGGTTTAACTCTTACTTAAAAATATGAAACAAAATTGTAGCTAAATTCGAAATCAGACATTCGATCAGACAGAATTGAATATTAATGTAGAATATACTTTATCTTAGGAAAGATTACATTTCGTTGGTTTAGAATTCTTTATCTTCTGTATATACTGCTCTCCATTCGCAGACGGTAATTCATTCGTAATAACATAAGATGAAATTCCCCTCGATTTAGTACGGATTATTTTTCTTTCATAGATCTTCCTGTTGAAAGCCACTTAGACATCAGTGCGTAAGTAAAAATAAAATGTAGTGGAAGATTTATCTATCAATTTGAAACTTATAAAATATTTTCATTTTGTTACAAGAGTTTGAATCCGTATTTTCTTAGATTGTAATTGGGAATTATTCCTTCGGATTCACGAAAGCATAGCAGTTTTAAAAAGAAGAGCGAAAACAGTCATCGATGATAATTTACGTGTTTAAAATTATCCTTTTTATTCTTAAGCATGGCATATTTTTGATATTCTTCACCTTCAGGCTTATTTTCGTTAAACGAGTTAGCGGTGGATTTCACAAAAGAGGATCGCTGTAACTCTACTGCTGCGGCATTTTTTCACTTTTGCTAATTTTACTCATTCCAACATAGTAGTGGATTCAAGTTGCAAATTAAGTTCTATTTCAAAACTCATATAAATAGGTTTAAAAATATTTAATTACTTAAAAAAATTGTCTAAAAATAAGAAAATAAAAAAATAAATGTAAGAAATCAATATTAACTTCATTCTTGATTTTCAAGTAAAAGATATCAAACTGGCCTTTCTAAGTCTTAAGATATCCAAGAGAGTTTTTAGTGTTCGCCTTTATAATTACACCTGAATAAGTTTCTATTCAGATTCCATCGAGAAGACCTCCAATCTTATGACAGTAGATGCGATTATAGACCGTAAAAAGTTTCTCTTTACCCGTGTCTCCTCGAGGTAGAGAAGTAAGGTATGAGCAGCACCGAGATTTAAAAGGATGGGTTAAGCTTCCAGAGCAAAAACCGCCGTGTAGAAGAAGAACTATTTCCGTTCCGACATCAATGAATGATCGACATCAGAAGCAGACGGTGAATGCGGAATTTATAATGGAAGCATTTCACATCCTAGAAACGTGATATTTGTGATCGCATGGATCAAACGATTCGATTAAAACCCTTGCAACGTTCTCTTTGTTCACAGAGCTGTGATGAGGGCCCTCACCGCATCCTTGGCCGTGTTCCTTGCGGTTTTTGGCCTAGCGACCGCTTTCCCGGCGATTCATCCAGAAATCGTTTATGAGGATGGAGGCATACTTGGGGCAGATTACGGCGCCGTAAACCCGCATGGAAATGAGCAGCAGGTAAATCTCCTCTCACGTCCCATTTCAGTGCAGAATCACGGCTAATATCGATAGGAGCCGATGCGAAAGATGTCTTACCGAACGAAGTCGCCATCTTCTGAAAATTCGCCCGTGCCCATTCATATCTATTTTTTTCGTGATTCGAAGGAAGGGGAATTGGGTTATGAGTAGTTTTAACACTCGCTCTAAGAAAAGAAAATAGAGCTATTAATGAATAAGAAGTTCGAAAATCTCTCCAATTGCCAACATGCCTGTCTCCGTAGAAAGCGCATTGGGTCCTTCTCAGAAGGCTGCTAATCCGCGGAGATACTTTTGAGGAATTTGCCCGACGGTCACCGGCAACATCGGCGATTGGAGAGTTTTTCGAATCTCTAAATCCCTCCAAGATTTAAAACGTCGGCTGTCTTTTTGAAATAGAGGTACAAAAAGTCAGAACAATTCTCTGACCACGATTCGGCGCTCTGATTCTATTGCTAAGGAGTTTCTTTTCAAGGATTGATTTTTCTCCGACATCTTCAACGGGGGCCATATGACGAATTTCACGCAGATATAACTTCTATGAATTTAAGATTTGTTCATGGTCTAATCAAAATTTCTCCCTACCTCTTGGGAAACAGTCATTTTCGATCTAATAAATTCACTTTGTTACAAAATTGTGTTGCCGTTTTTGTGAACTCTATTCTAGAACTATGATTATAGAAGTAATTTTTTCGCTTTACAGCTAGAATAAACATTTTTGAAGGTGATATTTATATGCAACGCTGCGATGCAGTGGGGTAACTGTCAGTGCAGTAACTCAGGGTCGAGGTCCGGAAATCTGCATCCTAATCTAATCTCATTGATGAAATTCTGAGATTTGAGACTTCATTTTGACTATGGTCTATTGCAATTCAAACCATCTGATACCCGCGATTGGGTTTTATTCCTACACTTATTTACAAATGAGTTACTATTTAACTCTTTTCAATAAAATTTTTTATATATTACATAAGTTTCTTTTTCGGATTTTCGGTTTTTATATTTCCTTCATTGAATTTATGTCGATAAATCTATGAATTATAAAAAATGACTTTCATTATAAAAAAATCTCCATCTTTAGCCTGAGATAATTTTTTCCATATCTATATGGTCATTTCCCACTCGTTGTATTGCGCATGCTTGGTCCATGGTGTTGTTAACATAGTAGTGACTAGGATCCTTACAAACATGTATAAAAACCTCTTGCGAAGAAACATTCAACATTTTTTCCTGAACTTCCGAAACAGTTTAATGACGATGGTAAACCTTATCTGAAATATACTTAACATTATCTTCCTTTGAGTTTTACAATTTGAATTAAAAATATTCTCCATTCAATATAATGTTATATGAAAATTAATTATCATTTCAGCAGGTAGTCGGTGTACTATTGGAGCAATTGTACGAGGACTACGTCGGACACCCACCAAAAAATTACGACGATGAGCTTCAGGACGACCAAAGTGCCGTCGGAAATTATGAAGTTAATGAGGAGCAAGAAGATGAGGAAGGTAGCGACGGTCAAGGAAACCCATCGGAGGATATTGGAGGAGACGCCGGTGAAAGCGAAGCCGTAGATGACGATGACTCTGACGCGGACGGAAGTGATGCAGAGGGAGGACTTCAGAATGGTCAAGTAGGAGAATCAGATGATTTGGACGATAAGACGGACGAAGGCCTTTCAGAAGTCTATCCCAATCACGAAGAGGAGGGTAGCGGGGAAGGAGAGGCTGGTAACGAAGAAGAAAGCGTGAAAGCCAGTCACGAAGAAGATGACAATGGAGATGCTGCAGATAACAGCGATGAGGATGGTGACCAGAATGGAAACGAAGGTGACGGAGTCGGGAAAGAGACAGAGAGTGATGAAAAACAAGAAGAGGAAGATGAAGGCGAGGATGAACAGGGAATTAAGGAGGAAAGTGAAGAGGATGACCACGATGATGAAGAGAAAGTAGCAGAAGATGAACAGGTGAATAAGGAAGAAAGTGAAGAGGATGATCATAATCATGAAGAGAAAGTGGGAGAAGATGAACAGGTGAATAAGGGAGAAAGTGAAGAGGATAACCACGATGATGAAGAGAAAGTGGGAGAAGATGAACAGGTGAATAAGGAAGAAAGTGAAGAGGATAACCACGATGATGAAGAGAAAGTGGGAGAAGATGAACAGGTGAATAAGGAAGAAAGTGAAGAGGATAACCACGATGATGACCATAAGGAAGGCGAGGATGAACAGGTCAACAAGGAGGAAAGTGCAGAGGATGACCACGATGATGAAGGGAAAGTACCAGAGGAAGAGCAGGGAAATAAAGAGGAAAGTGGAGAGGATGACCCTAGCGATGCAGGGGATGAACAGGTCAACAAGGAAGAAAGTGAAGAGGGTGAACACGATGATGAACATAAGGAAGTAGATGACGGCGAAGGCCAAAATGGAAATGAAGCTGCTAGTGAGGAAAATGAAGATGACAAAAGAGGAGAAGGTAATGAAGAGGACGGAAATAGCGGAGATGATGTCCAGAAAGATGAACCCCAAAGCGACGGCAGTGATGATTCCGGTATCGGAGAAGCAACAGACGTCGAAGTCACCGCGAAGGCAGAAGAGGATACAACGGAAAGTGGACAAGATGAGACTACCACTGAAGAAGTGACCAGCTGCGGAGGCGGCAAGGGCGGCAACAAAGGCGGTGGCAACAAAGGGGGCGGTAACAAGGGTGGCGGTAACAAGGGAGGTGGAGGCAACAAAGGTTGCGGAGGTAACAAGGGAGGTGGTAACAAAGGGGGTGGAAATAAAGGAGGTGGTAACAAGGGAGGTGGCAACAAAGGAGGGTGCGGTAAAGGTGAGGTTGACGAAACGGTTACCGAAGCTGGAGGCGGAGTCACTGAAGATAGTGAGGGAGTTACCACAGAGGCTAATGATGTGGGTAAAGGATGTGGCGGTAATAAAGGGGGTGGTAACAAAGGGGGCGGTAACAAGGGAGGTGGCAACAAAGGAGGAGCCAATAAAGGAGGCGCAGACAAAGGTGGTAAAGGCGATAAGGGCAAGGACAAGGGAAAAGACAAGAACGCTACACCAACTGAGAACTCGGAATCTCCGTCGGCTGCAGAGGAGAGCGCTGCACTGGTATAAAACGCATGAGAAAACTCTGAAATGAACAAGCGGCAGAATGTGGCTGCAAAAGATTCTTTATAAACTGAAATGTATCCATGTCTGAATTTTAATGTCATTTATTGGATAAATTTTTGGATTCTAGCTTTAATAACTGTGATAATCGTTCTTCAAATTTCCATTTAAAGAACGTTATGTCCTAAAAATCCTAAGAGAAAGAGTTATAATCGCATGGTTTATCAGGAGCTAATTTAAGCTGCTAACCATATTGATTACTGAATAATTATTCCTCAAGAACTACATTTATTACCTCTATTTATGTTAAAAGTTCCGGAATCAAGAAATTAATTGTTAATAAAATATATTTTGAAGTATTAAATAAAGAATTTTATTAAATTAATCCATATCAAGAAAAAAGTTTTCTGCTTTTTCAATTACAATTTATATCAAATGAAAAATATATACCCGACTACCGTTATCCGGCGAAAACAATAAAAAGTAGTTATGAACCAATATTTGAGGAAAATCTTCGTTATATTTTTTAAATTCGAATTCTTACTACGTACGTCCAAATCAGTAACGAAATATTAATGATCCTATGATCCAAATGACAACTTCGCAAAAGAATACACATTATTCAATTACCATAGAGAAAAAGGTCTTAGATGAACGACGTAGCTGACGAAATTTGGAGTTTTTGAATCAGTAGAAGAGCATATTTTGGAATAAAATAGCAGCGTTGTGATTTTACTTTTATCATACTATTATTTTACAATTATGTATGTATCTTAAATTCAAATGTAGCAACAGTGCTTTCTAATTTTAGTGAAAAGAATCTATTCATGAAGATTACCAAATTCATTGGAAGCTGTTGCATTTCAAGGACATTCCAAATATTAAAAAATAACGATTATAAAATATAAGAGTTAAACTTAACGTTTTCGAAAGAAAAGTAATCCGATCTCCTCCCTTTTACTCAACGATGGGTTTAACATGATACATACTAAATGCATAGAAAGATTATTCACCTTGAGCTTACATTTCCAGCTGTTATTGCGATAAGTGAAAATAGATGAAGCATTCTTTTATCTCTTCGGTCATCAAAAAATTACCAGCAAATAAATAAAATGGTGTTAACTGAGATTGATATTTGATCCCTCTAGTCACTTTTCACGCCTGGAGTTCGTACGGCCATTATTACTTTTGATTACACCCAAAAAGTTGATTGCATGCTACCAAAAGTAACACACGACCTAAATAAAGGGCTGCATATGACATTAGGATAATAGTATAAAATCTGGATGATATTAGGGAATAGATAGTTTTTTAGGATCTCGAAGTTTGCATAATCAAAATCATTATCAGCTATGAAACAATGCGTTAAAATTGTTGATCTCCAAATATTCATTGTGAGAGTGGCGGAATGTGATGTCCGAAATTATGAATGCAACTTAAAATATGATGAATATGTAGAGCACATAACGTCGATGAAAATATAAAAATTTTCTTAATATAACATCTTCTTAGTTATCTGACTTTGGAAACTAAATCAAAAAATGTAATGAGTTGTGAATAACATGTTTGAAATCAGCTTTAAGCAGGGGTTGATGTTAAGACTGAAATTGAATTTAGGAAGTAATAAAAATTATGATCACTTCACAAGGTAATTTTACGGGAGAATATGAAAAAGTGAATGAAGATATTTCAATTCTTTTATTATTGATTTATTTATTTTATTAGATTTATTTTTAGAGATCTCCAGCGTACCGCAAGATAACTCTCTGACCAACGTTTTTCTCTAACCAAACTTTCCTTCCTTCCCACCGGATTCCATCGAGTAGTGGAAGTTAAAAGTGTTTTGATAGCTGAGGTCATTTCGCACATATAGGCTCCCACTGGAATTCGAACCACTTCCACCAAAGGCGAACACGCTGTCATCTTAGCTATTCGAGAGCCACATTCCTTCGTCAAATTAATGAAATCCTTTCCTCAGCCCCAATCTCTGTTAGCCTAACCCAATCTATGACACTCTTATCAGATTTTATACATTGTTGTTGTTACTTCTTAGTTGCATTTCATATTAATTAATTTAATATAATTGTTTTATATTAATCTGTTACACGTTGGTAACTAGTAAGTAATTGGCACACTTGCTTTATTTGGATTAAACTGTCAAGAACATATAAGGAGAGGGATAAGAGGAATTTCGGGCCCATAACTGACGTGCAGATAATCAGCGTAAAAGAAGAAACGGCTGTGAGAATCTAAAAAGGAACAAGAATTATAAAGATGGGTAAGCAACAGAAGGAGTTTCTGCGATAACCCTACCCTTCAAGTCGACCCAGCTGAAGGACACTATCATTGATATAAATAGACACATAATATGGTTATAAATCCAGCGACTGTTTGAAAAACAAACCTTATACAAAGGGCTCCGTGTTACAGATGATTTAGAAGAAATTTCTGTATTCTGTCTAATTCGGAACTCCTTCCATGATGCGGACGAGTTTTTCAGACGTAATAACCAGCTGTTCCTTTTCTGATGCGGTGGTGTGAATTAACAATTGATAACATATTAACAAGAAAAAAGTGTGGGATAAAATTGGAATGATATTTGAGAGGATGCGACTGGATATTAATTTTTAGATTCTATGATATTATACATTGATAAAATTAAATAAACATAACAGTTTTGATGGAAAATTCTCAAAGATGCGTACAAGAGGAGTAAAAGAGGAGGAAATGCCAATCTATGGATTGTTTAAAGCGATGTAATGCGGGAAAATGAGCAAATATTAAAGCTTCCGTATTGCTGTATGGATTGATATTGAATTTCGAAAATATCGATGATGATCAGAAAAATCGGGTATGCCAGGTAGGGTATCAGCAAAAACCATAGAAAAGAAGAAATAAACAAAATGGAATTGTAACGGAAAGAAGCGATGAGCCTATTTCCTTGATATCAACATAAAAAGGCCTTTTGATGCTCCTTTTACCACACAGTAGCTCTGATGATTCTACGATTTATCTACTATTTGTGATTAACGCAGAACCATCAGATTATCTACCATTAGCTCCTATTAACATGGAAGAAAAGGAAAAGAAACACTTACACAATAAATGCAGAAAAATTGAAGACGAAGGGAATTGGACAGATGATTAACTGAGGCGACTCTGATACCATTAATGGGAAAGAACAATATTAAAAAAATTGGAATCATTGTAAAATTATTTAATAGCTCATGCAGAGAGATTTATTCGAAGTTTTATGAATAGAAGGATTGAGGGAAAAGTAAAAGGGTCAAATCGGAAAGGATCAGCTCGATCTACAGAAAAAAATGGAACGAGGAATGCGATTGGGGTAACGAGGAGACTTAAAAAAAGATCGAATATAAGATGGATGAGTGCATATGCTTTTTTGATTTTGAAAAGGTTTTCGATTGAATGCGACGGCCAACATCGATGGGGATATGGGATAATATTGGGTAAATTGGAAAAGTAGGTTATTAGTGCAAAAATAGCGTTTTGATCAAATAATGCGAGTTAGGATAGCTGATGGGGAAACAGAATGGGCAGAACTTATAAGAGGAATGAGGTTGGGCTGTATTCTACTAAAAACATTAAATTATGAGGTTTCTTAAGGAGAGAATGCTAAGTTACCGATGAGATTTGGTGAGAAAAACTAGAGCAAACTGATGAAGTTCTTGAAACTAAGTTTAGATACTGCTCTTTATGTAATAGAATGCGCTAAAAATATAAGAAATAACGATAAGAATTATGTCACTTGATTACAAGCATTCCATCTTTCGAAAGATTTATGTACCTTATTCAATGCCCTTGGTTCCCTTCTTCGATTTACCCAAAAAAACATGGAAAAGCGAGGTGAATAAGATTCTCTAGGAAAATTAGATAGAAAGTTTTAAGGATAGAAGATTAATTATGAAGCAATGTTTGCTACGAGGAACAAGTCACCTTAGGACTGCATACTATATCTAGCCGATTAGTCAGGCGTGTAAAATATTTTCAAGGTATTGTGAATAAAAATACTACTTTATAATGTGCCTTTAGTGTGCATTCATATATGATAATATGTAAAAAAAATTAAAACGTAAGATTTTTCCAAACATTCTTAGCGTCAGATTATAATTAGTCTCGTCTTCTTTGATTTTTGAATGCGTTATCTCTCCGTTTTCTCATCCAAAGTGCTTTACCATCGCTAAAATATGTATTCTGGAGAAAGGAATGTTCACAGGTAAAGGTAAATAACACTTTGAAATTCTTGGTATACACGAATTGCGCATCCTCAGTATGATCGCTGAAAGAGCCGTGAGAAATTACCATCAAAAGCAGTGGAATTCCTCGAAGAAGAGTTTTATGTCTCTAGGATGGCGCGATACGGCATTGCGATCACATATCATCTTACCGGAGTGACAGAATTAGCGGTATTAAGGGCAGCAAAGTTCGGTCATATACGACTAGAGATGACGTCTGCATCGTACAAGTGGAATTTCTCGAAACATCAAAGGTCTCTCCTTCCACTTATTGTTCACAGTTGCGACACGTAATTTTCCGTTGCCGAGACAATTTGACGGTTCTTTGGAGATACTCCTGGGTATAAAATCGCAGCGTCTCTCTCCATGAATATCACTAGTTCAAAAGATCCGCGCAGGGGAGCGATAGTTGTGGAATACACCTGATCTTTTTAGGAAGCGCGCAAAGGTAAGGGCTTAAAGACTTTCCGCAACTTCAAACAAAATGTAATCTGATTACTAATCTAGTTTTCATCCCGTTGCGTTTCCACGGATAAGTAAGCCTTTCTTCGTGCCATTTCTATTTTATTCGGATCACCTTCTGGTGCCCCCTAATGAAACTTGACGGAACATACAGTTGAAAGTTTAAAAGGGTGAAATTTAAGGATCTAACTAGGATTTGCTAAGAAAATTTGATTGAAATTGAAAAAGTTTGAAATTACAGCAGAACATGCGGAACAAGAGCATCCTATATAACGGTGGTTCTTAAACTTGTAGGCTAAGAACCCCCTTTTTTGCTGACACATTTCGTATTTATTGTAATGTACTTTGTTTTCTGACTTCTCAAAGTTATTTTCACTTACATAGAATTTATTTAAATTTCAACTTCTAATAAGTAGATACAATTAGTTAAAAAGTTTTGGCATTATAAATTAGGTCGATTTAATTTTCAGGCAGATATAAATAAAGTCCAGAATACAGAAAGGTTGAATACTGTATTAATTAGGACAAAAATTTACACCCATGGACCCCATTGGATTATTACATGAACCTCCAGGGGGGCGAGGAACCCAGTTTAAGAATAACTACTCAAAAATATATATTTGTCAATGCTAACAAACGGTAAAAAAATTCTCGCTCAAATGTCACTCATATTGTAACATATACTTAACTCGGTGGTATTCCATAACAGAAAAGTCGCTGAATGAACAGTTTAAGTTTATACTACATCTCAACAACAACAAACCAAACCACAACCCATACTTTCAAGGTCTAGAGCCAACATCACTTGCCACAGTCTTTGAATTACGCTATTAGTTATTTCGAGTTAATTTCCGGCTGATCATACTATAAAGCTTACATTACATGCAATTTCTGAATCTAAAAACTTGCTATTGCGTAGGAAAAGAATCAGAAGTTCCCCTGTTGATTCCGTCGATAATTTTTTCAAATACCTTACTGGCTTATTTGCTTACATACGCATGTTTCTGCAAAGGTTAGATAAAAGAACTGACTGAGAAGTCTCAATTTCGTTCAAGTAAAGTAGGTGTTTATTTATTTATACCCTGAGTTACAGCCCTTGAAAAATAAACTCAAGGCCAAAATTATATAGGTTCTTTCTTGTTTAAAGCAGTTTTATTAGATCATGAATAATTTCTTTGCTGCATAAGAACTCCCAATATTAAGAGAGAAGTGGAAAATTTTGGGAGATAAAATTGTATTTTTCAAAAATATTTTCGTTATATTCAGATAAAATGCATCTTTTTCTTGTAATCTTAAAATGTTATCAAAGCTCGGTTTAGTCAGTAAAAAAATATATTTCAAACGCCAAATTTATAAGCCTACTCCAATATGATAAAGATGAGCCTCTGTTTTATGGTTTAAAATGGAACGATAATATACTTTATTTTCTATTTATAAAAGTAAGAATTTGTGTTGCAAGTTATGATCGTCTGAAAATTTGTTTCGAACATTCATTACATACATTCATCTCCTTAGAAATTTCTATTCTCAAACAATCAAGCAGCCTAAGCTGCTTTTCGAGATGGATGATTGCAAAGTTCTTCCGAAAAGATGTTAGTAGACGTTTAGAGGACTTCAAGCTTTGAAATTTCAGAGCACTTCGTCTTTAGAGTGAAGATCGACGACTCTTGGCGGTGATATGTAATTAGACCATTTCAGGAATATTCAGTAGTACTGGAAGTGGATTTATTTTCTGAAAAATTGTAGATGCTGCGTTTTCGACACTTTCTAAATAGAAAAAGAAATCAAAATTAAATTCAATATGAATAGATCTTAGCTGGTCGAAAGCCAAGCTAGTATTACAGTACCATGATGATTTTCTACAATATTATTTTTACTACAGCTTTTGCTACCATTATCAGAGGAAACCTAGTGTAAACAAGAAGATGTATCCAGTTATCAGATTAATGCCGCCAAGTTCACAATTATATGGTATAGTTATAACATCATACTATACTAGAATAACCTTTATCCTCAGATAAGATGATTTGATGGTAATTAATGGTATCAGATCTTAATAATGGAACATTCTTCATTATTATTTAGGTAAAAATCTTTCAATTACTTTTGTATCAGTATTCTTAAGAATCAAGGCATCGGAGGTATGAGGGATGCCAAATTAATCCTTAAATTTAGTTCTCCTTATTGATTGTTATGAAAAGTGTTGATCATAATCATAAGGCCATTGCGCGACATTTGAACAGTTGTCTCCCTTTTTGGCATTTTAGCACAATGAGGAATACGGAAAGCCTACTACCTCACTATACAATCTTTCCAAGTACAACTAACTCCCTTTTCAGGGCTTTTAGCTCCTAATGGTAAAGAGAATAAGGTTCAAACAGGCCTTTGTACTGAATATTTTAGTGACAGACTTTGGTAGCGAAACATATCACGAAAACAGAATTGCTGCTTTAATTTACTTTGAAGGCTTTTAATTAACAGACTCTAACGGCTATCCGCTGCAATCCTACGAATGAGGACCCAAAGTATTTCTTCCTTCAGAAAACCTCACGTTTGGATCTCAGCAAGCTACATTGTACGTCCCGTTTGTTACACATTTTGAATTAAAGACCTGTGTGACTCCATCGAAAATTCCTTTTCTTCAGCCATTCTCTTTGTGCAGCTCTCCAAAATATACGTTTAAAACGCACCTATATCTGCTTTGTCTTCAAAGTTAGTTGAGGACATGGACTGAGTTCGGTCTCTTCGAGGAAGTTGGCAGTCATTAAACATGTCCTCCTGTCTTTTACTTCAGTTTCCTAATCCCAGCTGAATATTTCCACGAGAATGAACCCTCTGGAACTTTCGTCATGTCTCTTTTATTACGTATCGAAGAATGAGGTCTGATTATCCACGTCATTAATCATCCTCCAATCACGTCCTCCTTGTGACAGCCGCCGCGACTTCGTCAGCGAGATCGAGTTTCGTCTTTTCTCATTATTACCTCTTCGTCTCACTTTGTGGTGAATTCGCTTATGTCACCGCTGATTTTCTCGACACTTTCCTTTTCTTTATCATCACTCTCCGCTCACTGAATCAGGCTCACCTTAAAACAGTATTTATCTGCAAAAGCGGTTCGTAATCTCCTAAGAATTTAGTTCCCGAGAACAGACATTCTACTTACAGTACTTGAAATTGGGACGAGTAAAAATACTTTATAATCGAATCAAATGAAAACAACGGCGTCATCAAATATAAATCACTTTATAAACTTTGATTTTTAAACTGAATTAAATGTGAATGCAAAGAATTATTAAATTGAATTCATTCGATTTAAATATGATAAATTCAAATTAAAAGGAATAAAATCTTGTATATATCATTTATGTGTTTTGTTTGGTTTTATACGATTAATCGTATATCGTTTGGAAGACAGACATATTTTAAAATCGGAATACATATTGGAAATTTCTTTCTTGAATGAGATGAACTCCAGTAGCCTGCATCACAAATAGTCGTTAGTGTCCGTGACTTTATAATAAATTTTCACCAAAGCACCTCACACCCCTTTAAGAAAACTAATCCTAGAGGTACTAAACGTACCCATAAAACGTCGGTTCCGGAAACAGACTTATAAACGTGAATGTAGTGAGTATCAATGTTCAAATGAACAAAAAGAGAATTCCACGTAATTTTTTTATTCCCCTTCTTAAATTTGGCCCTCTTTTCGCTTAGTATGGTATGTTATTGAACGTATATAAACAGTTTTTCGCTACGAGAGTCATTATCCTGTTCTTCCTCTTCGTTAAATTTCGTCCCGAAATCTTGATATAAATAGCTAGGATACATATGGAGTTGAATACCTTCCACATAGAAAAAGGAAATGTTAATGAGTTCTATATTTTTTATGTATATCATTCGGTATATATTTTGAGTTTTCTTGTGGTAGGTATTTCGGATTTGAAACTGCTCATTCTACTTTGTACCTCAGCTAAACCATTGTTTTCCTCACTACCCCTTCTGTAAGATTTCAGGTGAACATGGCTGTATTAACAGCATGCATGGGCATCTTCCTTGTCAGCTATGTGATCGCACTACCTCACTACGAGATTCATCCCTCATCACGTGCCGTGGGAAACGTTGCAGGATATGAAGTAGAGCCTGTGCCATGGGAAGAATCGCACCCGTACGATTCCCGAGATGACTTGCCTCTGTATTACTATGGAGGCCAGGTATGTGAAGCATCTCGGAGTGTGAGTCACTATAAATAACATTTCAATTACATGGGGACGGCAAAGACGGAAACATGAAGGCTGTAGTTTCGGTTCACTGCTCCGTAATTGGGTAAATTAGAGGGTGACTTTGATATAACCAAAACAAATATCTGAGCCAGAGGTGAATGTTACTCGGGTAGCATTTAAATCAAAGAAGATGAAGATAAAATGCGTTAATAGAAGTTTGTCGAATCCTTATTTTTTACTTGCTTAATCACGTATTCTTCAAAATTCTTGTTATGAATCCAATGATGCCTATTAGCCACACACTTGGAATATAATATAAAAAGCGGATTCAAATGTTCCTATTCGCAGGATGACATACGTTGCCGACTGGAAAATTTTGGAAAATTGCAATCAATAGTATATTTAGAGGTTTAATAGAATATTTCTCATTCAGAGGTCTCAGAGTTACATTTCCCCTTTAAGGGGTGAAAATATGATTATTATATCACTAATATTGTTAAAGGATACATATTGTTTCATTCACCGAAAAAAGTATAGTCACAATATAATAGTGCGTTTGCAAAAGTGAAAATGAGTGATAGAAATAGAACCAGTTAGTATGAATAGGAAAGGTCTTGTGTAAATTTTACTTAATTTACTAATGGAAAATGAAGATGGAAATTATAAATAATGCTTTCAATGCGTTAATCAAAAGAATTTGTTAAATGTTTTTTTAATATTTTAAATAAAAATAAAATTTTTGAGAAACGAAAGCAACAGAGACGAACTATAATTTACAACACTGAGTACAAAACTAGATAAGGATTGAAAGGAAAGCAAGCTGAAATAAAGGAAATATTTTTCATGTAAAGGACCTATAAGTACCACATATAGCTTTTTTAGCAATTAATTTCGATTCTAGTCAAGAGTTGTCAAGCAATAAATCAATGGAAGGTGAAATATTTATTTAATAGCAAGAAGATTTTAGATAATTTAACGTTAACACATAACTTCTATCTACAATGACAGGATTTTGCCCATCCATTTCCCATTTATGGTTTTAAATACAACGTAGAGAAATTTTAATGACCTCAGTTTTCAAATCAATCTTATCAATACTAATACTAAGATCGCAGAAGATATATTATTCTATTCCTTCTATTCTAAGCAACAACGTGATAGCATATTTAAGGATCATCTCCCTAATTCAAATAAATCATTCCTAAAAATGGGTAAAAAATTGGATCGTATTTATTTCAAGGAAATAATATAGACAAATCTAAGCAACATTGTATTATAGCTATAACTATAAGCTAGCTATAACTATAATACAATGTTACTTAAATACTTAATAACAATATTACACCATTTTAGCAACTATCTAATATTTACTACTTAAATTTTACGAGATATCAATTTTTAAATATTTCATTACTTTGAACAATGAAGGTAATCGCATTAAATTTTCACCTTCTTATAACATAAATTCTATCCTTGAAAAGATACCGGAAATGAAGTTAGTAACATCTATTTTTGTAAAGTGAAAATCTTACACTTCTAATTCAGCGACGTCAAATATACTTTTATTTCCTTAAACAAGCCCTATCGGAATACCTATCGGAATTTAAGCTGATTCCAGCGAATAACATAAAATCAAAATATCTTGGCAGAAAATTATGTGAATGCGTCTTCTGCGACATTGCAAACTTTTATCTCAACGCTAAGAGAGAAGAATCGAAAAGTGTAAGAATGTATCACAGCCACTTCAATTCTTTTTACATCCGAAGGTGATATATATAAGTAATTAATTTCCATTTATAGACAAACATCTTCACTGAGTGATTCTAATTCGTGTATTCTCTACATCAGTTAGAACCAGCACGCGGAGGAAGATTCAGAAGAGACCTTGGCTGGTCATTCCCGCTCTTCGGTGGAGACTACAATTCATGGGCAGAAAGGGGCAGGAGCATCGGAGACTACTTCAGAGCCCTCCGCGAACGCAGAAGGAACTACTGGAGGAACTTCAGATCTTAAACGTCATTTTGTGATTCCAGCGCTACAACGACAGCGAATTAGCATTCTTCACCATGAAAATGAACTGCTGATGTGATACTCACTGTTGTGCATTTGAATAAATTAGAAGATAGAATTTTATGATTTTTATTGAAAGAATTACGAATAATACCTATCGGAAATTGTATGCTCAGTCATGATATTGATTCCTTCATAATACATGGAAGAGTGGTCTTGAATAGAAATAAGAAACCTATGGCGTTAAGATTATTATGCGTATTAATAATTTAGGACCTCTTAATCATTTTATATCTCATTTGACACGCTAAGTGAAGACGACATGGACAATATTCTCCTTGATTTACTTAACTATTAAATGACTTTTTCTTAAAGAAATCTCTCTTTAAGCCTGTTTTGATGTAAACGACACACAAATGATGATCGCGGTACCTCATGTAATCTTTCGATGGATAAAAGTATGATAATATGTGTTGATTCCTCGTCCCTTGCTTGAAGTGTACCTAAATACATATCTGAATTTCCCAATAGACAGAGTTATTTTTAAACGATTAAAGATTTTATTTATATATCTGCAGACATGCATTTAATTTATACAAAATACTGAACGAAATAATTTCTTTGGACATTTACACATGTGACGTGACAGTCGGATTTTTAAGAGTGATATTCATGGGACGGCTTGTCATAACAAACATAGCAAAGCCAACAGCTATCTTTGTCATCCAAAAATATTTTGCCAAATCGCTACGAAAATTTTTTCTCTTAACATTGCAATTCAAATTCGAGTGCGAGTTTCTTTCCATATGATCGGAAACGTCTGTCAATGTATGGTTTTGAAACTGATAATGTAAAAGAAAATAGTTGGGAGTGGGGAGGATCAACTTCATCACGTTGAAGCCTCCATAGGCAACGTTAAAAATTGTGAAATTTATTTTATCTTCTCTTTATCCTCCGTTGTTCCTTTTTTGATTTTTAATTTCTCAGGAAAGCCTCAGGGAAACAATATTAGAACGAGTCCACGAGGAATCGCGGAAAATTGTCAACTTAGCATTGTTTGAAGTACTAGATGACGTCACATGCTGAGTTACCATCGTATCATCTTCTGCCTGATGTGATTCATTTCGTTCTCATTGGGGATAACCTTATGAAAAATTCCTCGAATGTGTAGATTTCTGGTCGAAATGAATTTATGATGAGTTCTTACAGCAGAGGCTGAGAGCGAGGTATACATGATTTCCCAGAAGAAACAGATACAATTCATTATTTTCTGTCATCCTATCAACTTGAAATGAATTGGATAATATGGCACATAAAAATTAGACCTAAATGAATTACCTAATTTGGGTAGGAACGCATAGATGAAGATTGCGTACTTTCTATGAATGTGAATGATTTGAATGAAGAAATAATCGCAAGTAGTAAATCACTTTTCTCATATTTCTTTCGGGGTGGTAAGACTTAAAATCCCGATTGATGAATCAACCATTAATTACCACATTAATCAACCATTTCAATCAACTCCTTTCATCGGAAAGGGGCATGTTCCTTTTGAAATTTTAGGAGTCGCAATAAATGACAACACGAAAGATATTGCAACCGACGTAAATTGATAAATACACACAAATTGTACAGGGGCATGCGTGGGATTGTGAAAAGTAAAATTGAATTAGGAACAACAAACTTTTAAGCATTCTTTTATTTATGAAACTGAATTCGGCGAAAATTTGAGTCTTTAGCGTCAAAACATTGAGAAAGTTTATAAAATTCGTAAAAAGGAGAATAATATTCGACTATAAAATTTTGAGACTAAGTGAAAATATGGAGGAGATAGCATATTATTATCCAAACATCAAATCCCGAGCCAAAAACGGAAGACTAAAGTGGGCAGCATCTGTTTACCAAAACCAAAACGGCCAAGCATTTAAGGTTACGCTGAAACAGAAACCGAGGATTCTGGGGATTTGTTGGCATTTGGTGAGTTAAGGGTGATCCATCAAAGTCCTTCAATCTTACTTTTGATGCACCTGCCGTAACCGTAATGGCTTAGAGCCAGTTCTCCTAGTTTTCGCTAGCGCTTAACGAAATACCTATTTGAATTTCTTAGCAACCTTTATTTCCTGATAGTCCAATGGCATACTCAAAAATGATGCAATACCCATAGTTTTATTGACTGCAGTATAAAAAGTGCTGCGTTATTTGTGTACTTTTAAAAACGTCTCTTAGTTGGTGATCTTTACGTTTCCGGATTATCGGAAACTTCTTAGGGACCGCAATAATAGCTCAAGTTTTGAAAATGGGGTTGGGGAATCAAATATTTCATCCCGTAAACATTTTCCACCTTACTTTCTGTTAGATTTCCAATCTACATATCTCTTTAGGGTTCCGTCTCTTCGTCCCTTATCCGTTCCTTTCACATTTGTTTCACCATCCCTTCCATTCTATATTGAATGCGTGTCTTTATCTATGTATGCCATCTCTATCTTCACCCCTGAAACTCTATAATGACTTCCACTAAACTTAGCATAATCAGGGTTCTTTCATAATTGCAAATTAACGTTATCGATTCGATCTTTCTCTTTTTCACCCAAATCTAAGCGATATTTTCGGTGGAAAGCTTCAGGACCCTTCCATGAATGGGATTTCCTTAAAGTGAACATAAACAAATCAAAAATTAAAATTATAGTACTCTCAAAATTGAATTGTAAAGCTTAGCATACTCAACTATACAGCACAAGAATTTGGAAATTAACCATTAAAACAGATTTAGGAGTTGCGATAACTAATATTTGCAATTAAAAGAAAAATAAACCAACCTCGAGACTATTTCCACTGCAAAAGGTGTATTCCGAGGCACAGAGGTGCATATAAACTGTACGGAAATAATTTATAAATGTTGCGTACCTAGGGTTTAGTTGGACAATTGGAAAATAAAGAATTTAACAGATTACGAACTGAAAAAGTGATATCCACCCTTCCGGGAACAGATAGCAAAGCAAAAATTACAAACATAATGAGAATATTCAAAGTTTCGCGTCAACTCTACGGTCAAATGTTTTGCGTCAAGCTTATATCTCTTGGAATGCTTATGTGCTGAGGCACATAATGTGGAATAAACTTTAAAGAGAACGATTAGTATGCGTCCGCAAGTCCAGCTCCCTGCCAACCTGACCTTTTCCACTTCTACTTTAAAGGATGACGTATATCATAATATGTATTCTTAGAAGCGTATTCTATGCTCCTGCCAGCTTTGAATGCCCTTATTCCATATTCGTCCTTAATATAAATGAGCCGCGGAAAGATAAAAGTAATAAAAGGAAATACTTCCGGGCACTGAAAAATTAACATAGACCACATCAATTAATTGTATAACACCCCCAAACTGAGATGAAAGGAGAACATGTGAACTTCAAGGAAGTGTTCTTTTGGACCACATCATAAATGCGTTATCAACCATTAAATGGGTCCACGATATTCACTTTTTTCTTTTTACTTCGCTTCGACTCTGAAACTTTCCTTACGCTAAAATACATTTTACTGACTTCAAAAAACATTTGACTTTGGTTGAGAGTGAATTACATTGGAATTTCTTTAGTCACACTGATAGTATTTTGAATACACTGAATGTACTGAATATATTTTGAAATTTAAGCTTTGATTGCTGTATCAATTACCATATCTGATAATTTCTTGTTAAAGTTCTTCGAAGAAAATTTTAGGTGGCTATTTTTGGCGATTTTTACTTGAGATGAATTGATAACTCTTTTTTATTATTTGAAATTAATATTTATTTCCTTCCCACCCTTTTTTCGTTCCACATTTTCTGTTAAAAACATGCATTGGATATATTTTAATTGAATATAAATATATATCGATTTGAAATGTATTAATTTAATACGATTTTTATTCAATAGAGTAGAAAGAATGGTCTGGTAAATGCTGTAATAAAAATACTTTTTTCCCGAGCAACGCCTGATGTTTTTTCTCGTACATTCTTTTATTAAAATATCAGAACATCTAATTTACTTTCTTACAAGCAAGTGTAGCGGGGTGTAATAATATGATGATATAAAGAAAATCGCGTCCCATCAAAGACGAGTTGATGTGATCTTCGATGACTCTCCCCAAAGATTATTTTCAATCTGATGTAAAGCATCGAAAAGTTCAAAAATTGTTGTTTATTTTACTACAAGATCCCATTAAATTTCCAAGTGTAATTTTCATGGGCTGATAATTCAACGTAATAATATTGACACGCAAAGTATGTGAATTTGTGCCCGTTAGCATAAAAAAGATACGAAACATGTTTATCATATACTAAATATGCATAAAGCACACATTCGAGTTATGTTGATAAACGTGAAATAAAATTCATTTTTTTTGTTATATGAGGAAAACGCACAAGGTTTTTTCATCACACCTCCTTTTTATTTATCCTTTAAAAAAATTATAAACTTAGGATTTACTGAATTTGACTAGTATTTCTAATTCTGAACATGTTTTCTAATTTTAAAAATAAGGTAGCGGTTTCTCTTCTTCCGAGTAACTTAAATAAAAGGCCCACGAAACCTATTTTCAAAGAATTAAGAATGCTTTCAGCCAATTGATTGGATATCCTCTGAATACTGGCTGGGAAAGAGATAGATTTGGATAGTACTAGCAAGTATACACTATACTTTGGTCATTTTATATCGAAGTAGATATTCCTGGATTAAGGAGGGAAGAGCTCGTTCCTTGAACTTTCCGAAAGGAAAACCTTTTGAGACATCAGGGACATAATATCCTTAAACACGCCTTTAATCTTCGTTTCTTCATAAAATTCCCAAGCGAAAGCCACCCACGCGCTGTCCCCTAGATAACTTTATGCTCCGTCTTATCTAATATCCTTCCACCGAAATTTCTCCATTAAATGTCTTTCCTTCCGCGGAACTTCTTCATCCTCCCCCTTCCTTCTCTCTATCTTTTCACCTGCCTCAAATTCTCAAGATTCTTCTTCCTCCTACATTTAGTATCTACCTTTTCGTATCTTCTCAAAATAACCCATTTACTGATCCACCGGTGCTTTTCAAAATGACTCCATTCGTGTTAATAGTTATTAAGCCTCACCCATTAAAGCGGGTTCACTTTTTATCCCTGAGCAACCTTGGCTTTAAGGAGCAGCATCTTGTACTCCCTGTCTGTTTTATTAAAAATTCAATTCTAAAGATTACCGTGCTTGTTCTGGGAATTTTATAGCCTGGAGATGTTGATGATACAACTACTTTTGAAATGATTCAGTAGCGTGATAAGCTTATTTCTCTAGTGTTATCTAGACAAGTTTCCTATACCCCTTGATATTAGGTAGACCACAGATATCCACATATTAAAATCAGTCATATTTTCGCACTCTTATTTCTTCCAGTATTTGCATTTCTGAATTCTCCTAAGTATACGTTCGGTGTGCCGCGACGCCGTGGTTTATTGCAAAATACACACATGTATTCGAATTTCCCATTATCTTACGATGATTAATATTATATGAGTATTATAATACCCATTTTGAGGCGTTGTTGCGCCCGAATGGGTCCTTATTCCACCTCGCCTCACATGATATACTAATATACAAAGGATAAGAGAGAAAAACTCATAATAAGAGAAGAGATAATAGGAAAGATTTAATTTTTGAAGGAACATATCTCGAAAAGTGAAGGATGAAAGAAAAAAAATAATCCACAACAAGGGCGTGAAAAATCCAAAACAACACCGCGAGGTAAACATTACATTACATTTATAAGAAAATAAAATTGGTTTTTAATTGTTTCTTCCTCAGAAATTCGGTATCGTAACAACATGAGTTGAGAGAGTGAGTGCTGCCAGAAATTAATATTTTGTTTTATACGTACGCGGGACTTACTTTAATATATAATTTAATGTGGGAATTTTGCTCGAAAGACTTTTAAGAATTTCCATTTCAAATAGAGTGTCCTTTCCTTTAGCGATTGAAATTCGGACTAAAATTACCCGAACAAAAAATAGCCAATTAAAAAAATAAGTTAATAGCGTTATTCAAGACTCCATAAAACAATGTACAATACAAATACAATATTGGAAAACAGCATTCTAACGAAGGCTAATATTAAAAGATAGTACAAGCGAAAAAGCTAAAATGTTTAGGTTAAAGGAATCACTATTCACCAGATTCCATTTCTGTAGCTATTCATAGAGAACCTGAGGATCCAGATAGCCATCAGGTTGGTGCCTTTACTGACAGACAAGGCATTTCGTGTTTCAAAATCTCTCCCATTCCTGATAGTACCCAAAATGGTATGCTGAAGTTCCTTTTTATCGGGTAAGTCCATATAGACTTCATAGGAATCCAAGCTTTAATAATTATTAGACCGGATATTCTCGTAGCGGAACTCTAATTTACCCAAAATCCTCTGTTTCGGCATTATCTTAGTGGTATATTTCCACAATGAAAGAGGAATGAAAACACAAATTTTACTCTTTAACCAAATGTTCAGGCATCAGCTGGGAGACCATGAGATATCCTTTGATGTGAAATTCCTTCACTTAGTAGAAAAAGGTCATGAACCGCTACGAACAGCTGGCAATTCATAAAAAACTCTCTCCAACCCTTCTTTAATGGCTATCAACGAGAATCCTTCCCCCTACACTTCCTCAATCCTTTCTTTCAACCTGTAAACTCTGTCTCCTTTCATTAACACAGATTAACCCCTCTCATACTCCCTCCTTCTCCCCATTCCCATTCTGTTCCTTATATATGTGACTTTTATATTTTATATACACCTGATTATGACGCTAAATATCGAAACTTAGGAAGTTTGTATTTCTGTGGTAATGAGTAAAACTTGCGTCCCTCTCTCATCTAATTTGCCCCGTCTTCTCTTGCGCATCGTCTGGAAGCAGTATCTCCTTGCCCTCCCCTTCCTCTTCTTATCTCCCAAGTACACTGCCTCCGTCATGCACAAAGCCTTTACTGCTTCCTCATTTTCCTGCGTCATCGATCCGAATTATCTTCTCTTCGTCACTCCCTCGCTGAAAAGATTTTATTATTGGCCTCCAATCTTCGCTATTCCTTATTTATTGCGCATCTCCACTTTTCTCTCTTCCTGCTTACGTAAACCTCTATATTCACAACTCTTAATTCTCTGCTCATACAGTCTCAATTGACCGACACCTCGGTTGATCGATTGATGTGTCAGGAGATCGACAGGTATATTCACCGGCTATTTAGTTATTAGACATTGTTTATAAGTTGTTTATGTATATGTATGTATATTTATAATTGAGAATGTAATAATTATCGTTTGCATTAATACCACATATTATGAATAACTTTTTACTTACAATTCTAGCATGCCGAGTTAAAAGGATAAGGTGCATATTTATAAATAAATTTAAATAAGGAGCAAATTAATAAATATTAGTTTTAAATAAGTTAATCTATGTTCAAATTTACGTGGGAGTTCATTAGATCCTGTATAAGTAGTATCTAGTGAATTATTTTGTTTCTTAGGCAGTGAAACAGATTACTCATAAGTTGCATCGCACCTATCGAAAAATAAGTTATTTATTATGGAAATAAATAGGAAACATTCGGGCGGCTGGTTGGTGACTGAGGCAGTAATAGATTGATTGAACAAGTATAACAAAATGACGCATGATGCTCAGTGCTGTATGCTTTTTGTTAAGAATTCCCTCCTCAGTGACAGTCTCGGACGAATTAGCTCGAAATTCTGCGTCTCATGAACCTTCCGACAGGCTGGTCGAAGTACCTAGGGGTAATGATGAGGTCTCCGGTTCGAATCTGGTCGCGAGCGCTTTCGGGATTAGAGGGCCGCAAACCCCACCGGAAGTTTTTTCTTCATCCTAACTTCGGAATTAACGGATTCGATCCCAAACTTTAAAGTTGCGGGCGCTTCACACACGCACCCAACCCTCGAACCCGCTTGGCAGGCGGCCAAATCGTTTATTTGTCACGTTTTACGTTTTATTTTTTCGAAAAAAAAATTCGAATTGAAGTCACTCCAATTTGTCGATTTAAAAAATTGCACTGCTGAGCTTGAAAATCAACGAAACACATTTAAACAAAGATATATAAAATGGTATCCAATTATGAGTGTGTTGTTAGTATTTTTAGAGGCTATCTCGTTAGTTGGGTCCAGCAGTTCAACGTCTGAAAGGGAATACGCAAAATAATAACTCAGACTTTTTTGAAATTGAATTAACAAATTCCTGAACTCCAGCAGATTTTGAAGAAAACTTTTATGATTTATGATTTATTCTAAGAGGAACGAATGGGATTTTTTTATTTAAAACTACGAAAAGGATTGAGTAAGCATTCCTATATATTGCATAAACGGTTGTTTGCATCTACGATAGAATATAACTACTCTATGAGTTTTCGTTGATTCGCAATGAACAATATAGAAGTGAAATAATTTCTGAAAAGGAAATAAACACTGTACAATAGGAAAAAATAAAATTACGAAAAAGTAGTCGAATAAATGTGACTTCAACCGTGGAATCGTGGAATAAGTTATTATAGTAATTGCGAAACGAAGGTAAATTATTTTAACAAAAAAATCTCAAAACATTTTCTGAGGTAACATTCCGGTGTGACATATAAATTAACACTGCAACAGCAAGACATTTTAACCTCAAAGACAGTCATAGAAGTGGTATTTATTCTTGTGTTTTCTGAATCAATTTAAACTTATTTTCTCCCATACAAATCGTTAGTTCCTTAAGTTAATTAGATAAATTCCCGACAACGAAAATTCCTGATTAAATTTTGTATTCTCTTGATCTGGTAAATCACTAAGAAAATACTCTCTTAGAATGATAAATAACGAAGGCAGTGGAAAACCATTACAAATGACAATTATCCAAGATTAAATTTAAAATAGAAACATTAATAAAGGAGGATTTATTATCAGAATTTATTCGAAAGCTTATATTTATATTCAATTTAAAGACTTCGGTATTAAGCTGAAAAAGCTGACTAGTCTACCTTGACATTATCTATACATACATTCACACATTTTTTTCTACCTCGGACAAAATATTTAAATCCGATTTAGCTGATGCTTAAGAACCGATCCCGGTCTGAAATCTTTCATCTTTTCTCAATTTTAAAAATAGAAAAGGTATATTCGTGGCATATTTAATTCTTTTAGTCTGTTCGCGATGCCGGGAAGTTTTTTATTCGATTAATTAAGTAAGCTTCGAGGGATATCGTTTATTTTTAGTTTCCCATTTTATTCGCAGCCTCGCTTGCGTAACAGACTCGTGTTGAATAAAATTTCCCGTTGCTTTCATTTGATTTGCATGAGCTTTCCGAACATCGTCCGTTTTTCTCAATTAAGGAAGCCTTAGACTACTTTTTTTTTTAATATTCCAGATTTCAATTTCGCTTCGGGAGGGGGAATCAAAGGATGCAACGGATTCGGTCGCTTACGCCAGAGATTTCTCCGTGATTCAAAAAGCAGTAATCCTACTAGGATTCTTTCCGAAAGGTATTTTTTTCTTCCTGAGAAACGAGGATCCGAAAATGAACGGTATCGCTGTAGCGGTGGGACTTCATATTGCCGTCGCTAATGCAAACATCGAATTTCATATTTAAAAGTAACGGAATACTCATGCTATGCTTCTTTGATGATTTTAATTGATATAACGACATGACGATTGATTATATTGTTTGAAAATCATTGGTAACATTAATGAGGTTTTGGAAATTCCAGGGAAAAGTTGAATGCTGCACTAGAGGAAATTAAAGCTATTCGTCAATTTACTAAGCATGGCTTCAGGCCATCATCTCTGTCTGTTAAACAGTTCTTAGATTGATACATGTAAACACATTAGTTGCGCTTAGGTTCCTCATTTCTGAACAGAAATGTAAATGTACTGAATCAATGACGGAATTGGGACTGATCAAATTTCTCATAATACGGACATAAGGTTAAAAATTGCACTCAGCTAATCTGTAAGTTAATTACAGAATCCTGAGAAGTAGACAGTTGTACTATTGTGTCGTAATGCCATTCAATGAGCGCAATAAATAATAGATAAGGATCTCTGTCGGCTTGCATCTCCTCAACGACGGAATATCATTCCGATTATCATGGCGTAATGAACGATTCTACTACGCAAAATCCTCTGAAGCGAATGTTTTCCTAGGCTTCATTTGTAAACTTATACGCAGTCTATATTTAGTCGGTAACAACGTAGAAAGCCTTTTAATAGCAGAGCCATACGTATCAACTTCCGATGACATTTATTTCATAGTCTTCAAAATTAACAATGATGATAGAATTAAAGAGAATCAAATGGCAACCTCTCCCTTTGTAAGCCTAAGTTTTCTATAAAAGTTGAATTTTCTGAAATTATGGTCTCATATATCGAAAACATTTATTGCTTAAGACTTATAAAGACGATTGCTAAAGGCAATTAAAGAACATTTGTTGCTGTATCATGAGGTTTTCATGTAACATTACTGCTATTTAGACTCATTTTTACTACATAAAATATAGTAAAATTGCAACTTCTAATTGCAGGGTAAATTAAATTGTTCGATAAATTATATAGCTTATTTTCGAGGAAAACAAATAAAAGGAAGAAATGAAGTTAAAACACTTTATCATAATTATTTACAAAGATCAATATTATATGTTGTTATCACTGTCTTTACTCTGATACTTATTCAAAATCAGCGGATACTAATGGAACACATCGATATAAGTGGAGGAATGTGAAGAATTTGAAAAATAAATAAATATGCATTGAATCATACCACCACTATTGTAACGCTATTAATCCTTTCTTTTAGGTTAAATTTAATGAATTAAAAGACCATTTTAGGTTGTAGCCTAGTTTTAAAATAATCCATCTACCTCTCTGAGCTTAGCGCATATTCATAAAATGAACATTTCAATTGAATCCTATAGAATTCAATTCGATTCGATTTTCAGGGTATAAGTCTTCACTAATTTTCCTTTGGTATCAGATATTATTGTAAAACTTTAAAATCATTTTTGCTACTTGCGGGAGTTCGAAGTCAGATGCATGGTGCCATACAACTGCTTTACCCTATTAATATTTATCGTTCCTCGCAAACTGTTTATTTATTCTGGATGTACTATTACTACTGTTATTTGGGCTTAGAAACCGCGCGTAAATTAGTTTCCGTTGGTACTCTAAGCGTAAACATAGCTTCGGTTGTTACGTTATGCAATGATCTGCAATGACTTCTATTTCTTGTCTGCCTCTATTTAAAGAAAGGATATCTCTAAATATTATTTACGTTTTCCCGTTATTCTCATTTATCTAACGTAACGTTCCTCTTTACATCATCTAACATTTTCTTTCTTCACGACCAATCACTCACTATCTTCCTCTCGCAGCGGTAGGTTCTCTTTTTACTATGGACTTTAAGGAAGCAGATCTCTTTCTCATTAAATCGTTCTCGCAATTCTGCCATCTGCGTCCCTCAGTAGTGACCGAAACAGGATAGAAAAAAGTTTTCCTTTCGTAAAGGGATTAAGCTTTCATATCCCTTCATTCTTTATTAATTATAGAAATGTTTATTCTCTCTCTCATTAACATTTTCTATACATTCATTTCCTTAATTCATTAAATATCGTGAAATGAACCATGACAGAGTGAGGATAATATATGTATTTAATTGGCATAGATACGTTGTCAAAGTAAATCCCCTTATGGTATTGCATTCATTATCATTCGTAGTATTCCTTACTTTTTCCAGCTCAAGTCGTTTTCTCTCACATCTCATGTGGTTCTCATATAAATTCGTACATACAGGTGGGCCTTTTACGTTAGCCCCTTTTTACCTCATTAATGTTTGTAAATATCGGAAGAAAAATTTAATAATATCTCCTCAAATCCGGACTTTGTGAAAGACTTTAGCTATGAAGTAGAGGCAATGATATTAGCAAAAGTATCTCTGAATCATTAGTCTACTTAATAAAACATTTCTGGTAATGCTAATTACTCTTTCAGGGAACTTTTCGATATATTTTTTGCTTTTGCTTTGCTTTTGTTACTGTACCAGTTTAAAAAATATGATATATGGATGATTTATTTACTTTGTGTAACTTGAAATGATTTGAATGAGAACAATTAAAATGGAAAATTTTAACTTAAAACATTCAACGAGGAGAAACGAAAAATTGATTACTTTGCCATATATCGGCGTAACAATTAATGATAATGTATTAAAATTATGATTTATCTTTTAAATATTTTAAGTAATATTATTCCTATATAATTTACATTTCTTTTACAACTATTACAGTTTTACAACTATTTATTTATTATTATTTGATTCGTTGAGCATCTCACACATCTGTTGAGATATTCCCACCAAGTTATCACTAATGAAGTTTAATTTCTATCTACCGTCGTTTATACATTTATTCAGTATTTTTTCTTCTCTATAATTTGTTTATTAAACTTTTTTTCTGAGTTTTCACTGAATAACGATAAATCAAACGACGAAAATGATTGTCACGGCCTATTCATCCTTTGCCTTCTTAATAAATTTTCTAAATTCACTTAAATTGATTGCAACTTTTTAAAAATGGGCATAATCACGATTAAAAAAATCAGAATTCCTTTTTATGAGGAAATCTTATCAAGTTAGCAAACTTTTACGAAAATCAATCTTTTTTTATCATTTTGCCGTGATTCCAAATCGAAATTTTTTTATTATAATAATAAGGATCTCTACCTAATTACCTTTTGTATGCATTCTATATGCGTCTATAATTTGTAATACCATTTTCAACTATGCGAAGAAATTCTAAAGAAGGAAAACGGTCTGCTAACGGAACAAAAATGGCATTTTCACATATTTTTAAAAGATGTCACTTACTTCGTATATTATGTTATATATAGATATTAGACATTGATTATTCTGGTAGATAAAAATATGACTTAAATATTTTCCAATAGATTAGTCTATTTTTTGCCCGCTGTCCTCAATTCGTATTCGAGTTCGCGTTGGTTCGGTGAGCAGAATGATAACGTGTTATGGAAGCGTCCTTCGCTCAGAATTTCGCCCATTGCGTCATTTCATCCAGATTATAACGTCCCATTACGAATGCGTTAACATGTCTGTCATACTTCTTATGGATAGGTTTCATCTAACGACAGCCAGAATAGCAGCTGTGATGGGAATGTTTGCGGAGAGAATGATGGGAAGAAATTTGTTCTGATCCATGTTTTCCTTAGGAAAGATCGGATCTAGATCACTAAGAATTCCGAATGTGAAACATGTTAAGGAAGAAGGTATATGTTTTCCTTTTCACCACACATTCCATTTGAAAGAAAACTAAATCTACTTCACAAATATACTTCCTTAAATTTATTAAAACAGACGGTACTCGGCTTACTAACGTCCGACATACATGCATGCGAAATTATAACCGATATTTTTTTAACTATTTTGTATTTTTGAATTCAGAGCAGGTCCGAAGAATGAGAGAGTCGGTCGAGGCGCCGATATTTTCGGTGCGCAAAACGTTTCATGCTCGTTTGGTGGAGCTTAAAATGTTGTCAAGATTCGCATTTTGGATTTTTTTAAATACACATTAGTTACAACTAACCTTCTATTATACCAAACATATATACTACTTCGCCGTTATCTGCCAGTATCCGTGGAGTGGCTTTATCTTACACTATTTAGTATTCGCGAACAGGGTCTCCCATATCTGAGAATTTCTCTAACTCTTCAACCACATTTAGAATAGAGTGCTTTATAAACAATTAATTTAGCTGTGGTTCATGAAATTAATTGGATGCCTTAAGATTATAAATTATGTACCCGCATATAGATTAATAAGATCAAAATGATTTACTTGTCATTAACCAAACATTGTGTATTATATGGTTATATAGGGATTAGTGAATTCCCCCGTCAAAAATTAATTTAATTTATAGAACAATGTACTACTATAACTGCATTAATCTGATGTAGAACATAATACCCCTTTGAAAGTGCCAAGGATGAATGTAAATGTATCTATTAAATTATTTGTCATTACCTGGTAGGCAGTAGTCAACTTAACCAAACCTTTTGTTGGTTAAGTAAACTATTTTCATCCAATAACAACATCGTCAAGATGGCCGAGTGGTTAAGGTGTGTGGTTTTAAATTCCAAAACTTCCAAAATTCAATCCAAAAATTTATCCTCAGTGGTTCAAATCCTGCTTAGGGAACTTTTTTTTGCTGAAAATTAAGTTTCAGGTTTGCAAAGAATGTTCACAAGAAGGATCTAAGAAATTTTCATAGCTTACTTCTTTTAATAAAGCAATTATTTACTTATTAACACAATTATTGATTTTAATGACACACAATTACGTAGATTTATTGGTATTCATAATAATTTTATAATTTTCGTATGTTTTGTACTCTTGAATGCATATCACACTTACTGTTGTTCTCATTTAGTCTCCTTTCTTAATACTCGTACATCGCGCGTTCCCATGGTTTGTATATTTAAAAAAATCAACTCCCCTCTCCTACTTAATAAATGAATTGATGGGGTACTTTTATCTTACTTAGTTATCCGCATATCTACATACATAACCCTTTTGGGCGTATGGCAGAGGGTATGCGCGCTCTATTCCACTTGTAAACTTAAAAAAATTAATCCTAGAACCGACTTGCCGTAGCATCTGTTCCCCTTTACTCACTTTATCATCTCAGCTTTTGTAACAAAGATTTTTTTATCAGATTTAACAATCGCATTGGTCGTTAAGGTGACTGGTTAAGTGCAGCCGTAGGTCTCACGAAATTTTGGTTTATTTTATCGAAATTCTCGCAATTGGAATCAAAGGCAAAGATTATTTCGATTACGTAGAACCATAATTTCCATTATAATTCTACAGAAGAAAGAATGTCTGAAATCGATCAATATGAACTTTGCGTGCATTTCTTATGAGATCATTTTCGAGTCGTCTAAAGTCGACCCAAGGATACTTTTGGTAGAAATATATCGATATGTGTTAGGTCACTGATCTTCTAATGAATCTTTTAATTTCATATATTTATCTCTTCGGAAAGTGCGTGAAATTAATGTTCGAATATTTCTCCCATGTAATTCTTACGGCAATTACTGACAGCGGATGAATAAATATATACACATCGGTGATTATTATTTAAGATGTGACCAGCGACTAATACGATCTCCAAATTCAGCTTATAAGTCAAGTTATCATAAGAAAACAATATTATCTCTGTAACTTAAATTATTGATAATATGTGTGTAAAAAATTACACAATATTTGGAAATTATAGTTTAAAGTCAAAATAAGGGAGTATAGGGAAACTTGAAGTAAATGACGATGAATATAGCCAGGGGCTTCTTAAAGCTATCAGAGGCCCCAAGCGCAAAGGTCAGACTAGCTTCTCTTTAATTATTTTCAGGATATCACGTCATTTGAAGTAATATCGTTCTGTCTTAAGCTAGATTAAATGTTCGCCTAAAGGTAAACCCCCATGAGAATATACGTAGAGATGTTACTGTCAATTTACAGAGTAAAAACAATTTTTGAATTTACCTTAATTAAAGCGATAGACAGATTTTCCTTTATATTTACCATAGGTTAAACCTGGGCTCACAAAAAATGACAAAGAAATACCTACACGTTACACGTGTCAAAAAGAATTTTCCTTAAATAAAACAAGAAAATACCTAATAATGAAAATGGCCGTTTTTCATTTTGTGAAAGCAAAAAATTATATTACTTTGAGTTTTGCTGAGCAAAAAACAGGACTCAGAAAGCATGAGATTGTAATTTTTCGAGCGAAGTGAATTCCGTCGAAGGATATGATAAAAAATCGCTAATCTCTTAGAAAATGAATCGAATACTGCTCCGTGCTACTAGAAAGCCCATATTTATCCAAGCCTTGTTAACTAATTGAGTTTTTATTAGCAAAAAATGGAAAACAAAAGGTGCAAACTCTATTTTGACATGACAGCATTTCATGCGTGAAAGTAATTCAAGGCAATATGCTTTTTATAAAGCATTAAACAAACTTATCGCTCATAAATTCTTAAGTTCTGGTCGTATAATTAAAATATTTTCCTCCGCTATTAATTGAACGTTTGAATTCCTTGCGTCAACTAATATTTGCTTAGGTTAGATGAAAGAAGAGTCATTATACTTTCAATCTCACCCTAAATAAATTCGTGTTCTATCTATTCTTAATATATACCTATAGCTCTTCGGATATCGAAAAAGCTGATTAAAAGCCATTATTTCCTTTGCCTGCGCAAACTTTGCATTTATTTATGAGAGGTTTTATTATCAAGTTCTCTTGGCTTGACCTCTGACACTACTTAAGTTAAATTTTTTCATGGGCTCCGATGGGTGGTCTGAAAAGTTTCCGACATTTCGCCATTTCTCGACAATCTGGGGTCGGAAACGTTTCAGATCACCCTCGTATGTATATATATAAATTATGCAAATAATAAAATTAGAATAATCTGGAAAGATATTAAGATTAAATTGAATCTAGTAAGCATTATTGAATAACCTAAAATACGCAGATTTTCGAGCGAAGTACATAACGGCAAACCAAAAATTTATATGGAGGAGGAAAAACCAAGAATCTCAGTTTTTATTTCTATTTTATTTAAGAGTGCTGAATTACTTGGGTTGAGATGTACAATATTTAAATTTATTCAGGAAGAATAAACTATATTAAATTATTTATTCACTTATAAATATGATTTATATAACTTATAAGGTATTCACTCGTGGAACAGTTGAAGACGATCTATACCCTTTCTAGCCGAAGTTTTTCTAAGTTTCTAGCCTAAAAACAATTCCTGAAATGAACATGTTAGGGCAAAAACGGTTTCTTTTATAAAGAGGCATTGAGACATCCGATTTCTGCGAATTCCCAGTCAAATAGAAATTAGCATATGTTCGAGCTATATATTCGAGAATATCACGGCGAACTCCGGCTCTTACGTGCAAAGGGAATTCACTTAAAGCACATCGCAGCTGTCTCTCAAATTCCGAAGCACGACGTTGCAGATTTGCATTTGCAAACAAACCGCGATCGAGATACTTGCAGGAGTGTCACACAGCTCAAAAAGATGCGAGGTCTCCGTTATGTGGACCTGAATAAATTAAGATCCGTCACGAACACTTAATCCACTTAATATGGACGTTAGACCTTTTTCCAAATTAACCCCAAGCAAAACTTTCTCGTTCTCTACTCTAAATCATGCGTACGCGAAAAGTTGTTTTAATGATTTTTACCTTAATTATCTTTCTTTCGTTATTTTTCGTTAATTTTCTCGCTCTTTCGAAATGGTTAACTCACTCTTAATACAATGTATCTATTGAAACAGGGTTTCGTTGTCGGTGTTTTGTGAAACCCTTGGCGTATTTAAGTTTCATAGGTCGGAAATTATAACCAATCTATGCACATAATAACAAATATAAACAATACAAACATCCATAATATGTCTTGAGCAACTAATTAGGAAGAGGATATACTGAAATTAATTGGCTATTAAAATTTGATATTGCCCTTACAAAAATATCTCGGGTTATATGCGAGACAACTTGAAAATTTAGAAAAATTCCAATGAGAAATGTAGCTCATATTTATTTTTATCTCTTGCAGACTTCAGTTCTTTTACGAAAAGAAATTCCAAAAATTAGTCTGGTAAATTCGAGATAAGTACCAAAAGATGAAAATTTAAATGATTATTAGCTTGATCGTGAGACATCGTTTCCCTTTCAAACTTCGGAGAATTATTTTAAGATTTTAATTTTGTAAAATTTAATCAAAAAATTCAAAATCTTTATGGATGTTGATCTCACAATTAAAATTTTAAATGTATTTGGCAATTATTTTTTCACTGAATTATTAAGTATGATTAATTTTGTCCGAAAGATATCCAGTATTAATTAAAAACCAAACCGGTTTAAATTATACTTAATGTTTGTAGAAATAAAATTAGTTCTGATGTGTATATTCCATGATGCTTGATTTGTATTACTACTGAAAATAATTCTGAGTGAATTGAATTTATACAAATTTATAGCAAAAAGGCAGTTTGCATTCTCAGTTATGATGAAAACTGTTTTCCGAATGGCGCGAAAACTTATTTTGAGCGTTCAAGCAGAGTCAGAAATTGGAGAGGTTAAGTGCCACAGGTTTAACGAGATTTTCGAAAATTTTAAAAATATTCGACCTAGCGATCTCGTTAGGTCGAACGCTGACTTGCTCTTTTTCTGCCTGCCGCGATATCATATTTAATTCGTTGACGTATAGAAAAATATAGAAAAGCATCGCACTAGAACACCAGAACAGATTAATAATATTCACAGTAATTCAAAAACCGATTGCAGAATCTCAGATGAAGTTGGTTCAACAGTGAAAATCACATGTAGGAAATATTTCTTTTAGATCCATGTTGATTCTCTCGTTATCTTAGCGAGAGCGTTTCTAGAGACCTTTCAAAAACAGCTCATTTTCTTTATTTTTCGAGGAGAGGTTGGATAACGGGCTCGTGACAATGGTTCCAATTCCATCATTGAGTTCGATAAATTCTGGAGTAATAAAAAATGCGCTATCGTGTTGAGAAGACTTCACTGAAGCGAACTTATTAGTCAAGGGTCTTCGTTCTCTTCTTCTCAACATCATGTGATGCATTCATACTGTGATAAAATCGCGTATTATTTCGCTGATGACGTCTTGAATATGAGTCATTAAATGGGAATTTCGCAAGTAATCGACTGGGTGAGAATCAGGACTTCCGGCGCTGTCACTCAGTTTGATTAATGCGATGATTATATAATTTCCTCATCAAATTGAACAAGTTGATTATTCTAAATAGTTTGCAAGAAACATTTAGAAAGAAATTACTGATGGGCCATGACTGCCGGGGATCGATTTTTCGTTAATTGTTTCTTGATTGACATTCATGGTGAAGTTAAAGAGAAAAATGTGACGTGAATTATAACGACTTAAAAGATTTTTAACCTCATCGTGAGTGTTATAAATAGACTCCTCAAAGGAGGGGATATTTAGGTTTATTATGATTCATTGTAGAGAGACTTTTAATGAAAATGAACCTTTGAGTGCCATGGGTGTATTACACGGTCCCGCAGCCGAAACAAATATGTCGCATGCGGGTTTAAGAAATATTTCTTTCTAAATAGAACGGATTTTATCCGTTGACAGAAATACGCACATTTGTTACTGTGATGTGAATGGAACTATATTTTTCTAAAATTCTGGACTAACATTGTTTGTTAATTACGGAAAGGACCTATAATATAATGGAACCATCGGTAGGTTTAAATACAAGGCTGATTGAAAATACATCAATACCTAATTAACATGAGATTATCATAAGCTGCGAGGAATATCTATTTTCTCTCGGCACATTTTGCAAATAATTGAGATTCAGAAACAAAACTGAAGATGATTCCGATTCATTTCTGCGAACTATGCAAAAGTTAGAAAGTTATTTATTCGTGCTTCTTAAATTAGGAGATTAGTAAACGCTTTTATTTGGTTGAATATATATTTTTGAAAAATGTTTGGTATGATACAATAAAAGCTATGTTACCAAGTTATAATACTCGTATCATTTCATTGTTATAAAAACTATCTTATACTTTTGTAGACCCTAAGAAATCTGTAGACCGAACACTACAGAAATGTTTACAGGAAAATAAAAAAAGATGATTATGTCTTTCTCGTATAAGAAATAATAGGAAAGCCATTAATGATGAGGTCCCATTATTTTCAAGCGACCTTACTATTATTAAATATCAAAGAAGACTTGAGTTAGTAAGGTGCTGGTCTCACTTTTCTATTGCCATGTTTCCTTTCCTACGATTACCAATGTACTTCATAATGCAGGGCCCCAGGGGGCCCGGACCTGGGCCCAAAGCTCCGCTAGCCCGGCCCATAGGGCACTTTTGATCATATTTTTAAAGCTTCGCTTCATTTTATATAATTTTGTCTACAGGGTGTGCATTTCATTTTAGGAGTTAAACATACAAAATATTTATTGAACTCTTATTGTTTCATCTCTTGGAATGCAAATTTCAGACTCGAACTGACAAATGCTACTTTTAGAATGCCGGGAGGTTTGATTTAATGCGCAGGTGTGTGTGCCACTAGAGACAAAAGGTTTGGAAACCTTGCTTTAGAGCACCTTGGATGCCTGTTAATTTTCAATAGGCCTTTTCATCATCGGAAAATATTGACTGGAAACTTAGGGCAGACTTAAGCGGGATATAAGCGTTAGAAAGGAGACCTCTTAGACTACCAAAAGTCTGTTAATCACTCTTGATAATAAGGGGGAAAGAAGCGTTTACGTTAAGATTTAATAAGGAGCTGAAGGAGCAGATTCTCTTTAAGAAGAGAAGGGCACGTTGCATTAGTCGACTAGGAGAACTTCCACGAGGCTTATCTGTTATCGATTTCATAATATGGAAAGCAAATTATCGCTCCAAATTAATTGATCAATCTTCCGAATCTCTGGATGAAGTAGCTTCGTGATGTGCTGAGGGGCTGTGGGTAACCTCAAGATGTAATTTACCGGCACTTCACTCCATATTTCAATCCATGGAAAAAATTTGCAGAGGGAAAATTTTACTTATCATATTAGCATGGGATAGATTAATTTAAACGAGTTTTTAATCAATGATAACCTTATTACCTCGAACGTAGTTCATGCAGTAATAACTTTCAATTTATAAATCCACACGCGTGTTATCACTTTTTTAGTATCCCCAGTAGGTTTGAGCAAGATTTTTCTCACCCATCTTCTTAGCGGATATTTACTGTTGCGGATAATTTATTATGCGCATCACTTTAGTTTCTCATTTCCAGAGACTTCGAACTATTTTATTGATTTAATTTGACTACTAAAATAAGACGTTAAATTCACTATGCCAGAGAATTGTTTTAACATTGAAAATGTAGTAGATTTGATATAGGGGACCTTTACATCTTTGTGATGGCATTCATTACTCGACCGCAAAAGAAACCGTAAGAAACTATCATATGCATATGAAACTATCAGGTTGAATCACCTCAGCATACATAGTTAATACTCGAAATTGAACCAAAAATAAGTCCGCATTTGCCCCAGAAAGAATCTGCGGGCTAAAGATAATGAATTTAGCTGCCTTATAAAATTTAACTTAATCAAGAATGATTATTGTAATATTTATATTATTAATTAAGATATACAAAATGAGTACAGTATTTAATGCTGAGGGAAGACCACCGCCAAAATTTTCAGATTTTTTGATAAATGTATCAAAATTTAGGGCGCAAAAGAGTATAAAACGTTTAAGGGAGAATGAGATATTGGGCCGCATGGAACAGGTGAGAGGTCCCGAAGTGATCCGTGAGTTGGATACCCTAGCCATACGCTGAATATATTTTATTTTACTTTCACTTGGCAAAATAAACTAGGCTGAAAACAATATCATTTTAGTAGATGCATTTTCCTCTGAAGGATATTTGTTATTTTCACCGAGAACTTTAAAAGGGAGTGGATATCCGCTGGCTAGTATGACATATATCTTAGATTGTTATACCATAATATTACGCATTACGTATTACGCATATATTACGCATTACGTATTATATTATATGTTACGTATTACGCATTACAGAAACAAGACAAAGAGCTGTTTGTCAAACGTGACCATTCAATTTCAGCGTCTGGAAAGCGATTAAAAAAGTTAAAAAAACTGGGTTCCTCAGAATATCTCCACAATTTGCTGAAATATGTAAGAATAGTGATAGATAATAGATTTCTATGGATATAGATTGAAATAAATGGGCTGGAGAACATACGATATCAACTTTTCATCCCAGGAGAGAAAGCCCAAATTTTCATATAGGGCCCACCCTCGCAGGGGATCCAAAATTCTTCAGGAATGAAGATTGGATCATCACGGTTAATATTTAATTCCTTATCGTTCGGATCGACTCCTCTCAGCTCTTCTCTCAGGAATCGTACCTCTATCTTAGCCATATATCTCCGCTCGCCACCCCTCATTTTCTTACCCTCTTCTCTCTCGTCCTTTCTTAGCTGCTGGTCCATTCGCTCCCATTTTAATGGGATATCAAACCGAGTCATGGGAAGTAATTGGATTTTTCTCGCCCTTATTCCATTCAGCCCCCTTATCTTTCAAGGAGGAAAAAATGTAGATTCGGGTCTTTTCTTCTAAATCTATTCCTCGTCTCCCCCTTTCCCATTCCTTAACATTCTCAAAGCGTCTTTATTAAGCCGAAGATTATTTTCGTTCCCCGTTGCCGTCGATGAATTCAGTTTATTTAATGTCTGATTTTGTTCTCAAGCGCCCTAAAATCTCGCAACAGCTATTGCGTTATCTTTTTCTGAAGGCGACAAGACGTTATGAAAAGAACTGGAACGTTTAAACCCTTTTTATTGAGTATTAAGATCAAATGCGGTAGATTTGAGACTGGAATAGATTATCTCTCATTATAACAATGTTTCTGCCACCATACATTAATGGATGAAGTCTTTTTTACTTCCATTTGGGTTTAAGCAGAAGAAAGAAGAAGAATTTTAAGGAAAGATTATCCTTCGTTTACATTTTCCTCAATCTTGTTCATATCTGAGATAATATGGATGCTATTGAGGTATGACTGATACTGAATTATTAACTGAATTCATTTACAATTTTCCTCTTTGGACAATAGGCAGAGTTTAACAAAAGGTCCTTCTTTATAGCTCATTCATAACTTTTCTGGTTTTATTCTGGTTCATTGAGGGATATAAAGAAAAGTATCGAACTCGTCAAGTGGCCTAGTAAGCCTCATTCCCTCTCAGGGCTTTCCTTAGCTAATGTTTGAGACTTAGAGGTTCAAACCGGTCTCTGGACTGAACACATTGTGGTAAATGTTCATTCTACTCTATTTCTGAAATTTCAAAATGTAAACTTAATATCATTTCCTTAAATTGAAACTTTGCAGGTACTTCTGCTCTCATCAGAGTTCACCTAAAACCAGAGGAGCATAATTAGGACTATTTATATATGATTCTTGATATTATGTTTAGGCATAGATAGAACCTTTGCAGTCGAAGAAAGATCAAATTTTATAAAGCCATACGATTCCTAATTCTTTCGTTTAGAAATAATTCTTAGTTCATCGATATGATTAATAAAATCCAATGGAATAGAATGAAAAAAATTCGGCCTTGTATCAGAGTACCTTCATCTCATAAAGACTTTAGAAATTAAGGGACAAAAATACATCAAATAACATAACACAGCGATCAGTGTCAAACTACTATACACATGGTGATTCGCGCCTCATGGTCTCCTAGAGCCAAATTATTTTCATAAATTGATTCAATGAAACATTTTTACACGAAACACAAAAGAAGTAAATCTGTTATAACAAATCATTTAAATTTAGAAAAATAAATTGTTGGATCCAGCAAAAATGTATAATCGATAAAAATGCATGAAAAATAGGTTTAAATTTCAGAGAGAGGGACACACGAAACACTTTTGTAAGCTTTAAGTCGCCTTTAGACGACATTTCGAAATTTTCTGTAATCAAAGACTATAGTGGATACTGCATACCCTTCAAACATGTAAAATGTTAGATCATTGAGTTTAGGATAGCGCTAGTTTGATCCCTGCTAGATCATTTAAATGTTATTCGCAGTTTTATAATTCGTGTATTGCCCGAAAATTTTCTCGTTCCGCAGAGTTAAAATTTCCTTTGACGTACTCCGTGGAGTGAGCACATATTTAGGGCAATTGGCAAGTGAAATGAGCACAAGAGACCATTTAAAGAAGCGTTGAATTCATGAATTAGAGTTAGTGGAGCGTAAATACATGCGTTTTATTAATAATTGTCAATAGAAATAGATGATAAATCAATAAAAACTATCAGAATACTCCTAGACACAGAATGGGAATCAATAGAAGAAGAGAGATTAAATTTTAAATTTGATCGACGAATTCAGAGATAATATGTTCTCAAAAAGTGGTAAGAGGACATCTATTATATATAGCTAACTCTCCGGATATACCTATATATATATATACCTATATATTTATAGGGGATACGAATTCTGACCATGTTCCACAAGCGCCATCGACGTCAGATTTTTTCGACGTACTGGCCCTACACTCTAGATGCCAGAATAATGCAGACATCGACGCTAGCTATCATGGGTTCGATACCAGAAATTCCCAAAAATCGCAATTTTCCCATAAGAATGCATTGCGCGGATTTTTGAAAATTATTTTGAGGCACTTATCGTTAAGATAGAGGAACCAAAATCTCGGAGGTTGAAGTTGAGGTAGTCGTCTATATTACGAATGGAAGAAATGTTATAAAATGACCGTGAGTTCGACGCCAGGTGGATGCAAAATTCTTCCATAAGAAATGCATTGCAGAAATCTTTGAAAATTTTTTTAAATGCCTTCCCGATAAGCTGGAAAGATAAAACCCTGAATGGTGACAGAAGCGTTTGAAAACTTTCTTCCATGAATATCATCGTTCGTCTAGTGGTCCTTGGTTCGATGCAAGAGGGTCATTCCGATTCCTACATGTATTTCAAATGGGGAAAGTGGAATCTCATTTTGGGACCTTCCCGATAAGATATTGAATCGAAACTTTGGAACAAGTAAGGATGGCACTTATCTAATATTATTTTGCTATCTTCTCTCACGGAAGAGTCCTGAGTTCGACGCTAGGCGGTCTTTTGCGCGAATTTTTTCAATCTGTTTTGAGGCCGTTCTCGATGCGATAGAGCAATCAAATTCTCGGTGTTTACAGATGAGATGGTCTTCCATCGTACCAAACGAAGAAATGTTACCAAATGTCCGTGTGTTCGACGCCAGGTGGATCCGAAATGCCTCCGTAAGAAATGCATTGCTGATATCAGGGACGATTTTTTAAAATGCCTTCCCGATAAACTGGAAAGATAAAACCCGGAATGGTGACAGAGGCGTTTGTAAAGATTCCTTCATGACGTCCGCTGCTTCTCTAGAGGTCCTTGGTTCGATGCTAGAGCGTCATTCCGATTCTACCATGCATTTCAAACGGGAATAACGGATCTTATTTTAGGACCTTCCCGATAAGATACTGAATTGAAACTTTGAAACACGTCAGAGTAGCACTTCTCTAACATTCATATGCCATTGTCTCTCACGAACGGGTCCTGTGTTCGACGCCAGGCGGTCATTTACGCAATTTTTTAAAAATTGTCTTGAGGCCTTTCTTTATGCAGGAGACTATTCAAAATCACAGCGTTTGCGTTTGAAGTAGTTTTCTATAGAACCAGTGGAAGAAAGGTATATACATATGACCGTGAGTTCGATGCTAGATGGATGAAAATTTCTAACGTAAGAAATGTATTGCGGCAATTTTAAAAATTTTGCTGGATAAGCTTCGTTGATGACACCCGTAAGGGGAACTTATTGTAAATTTTTACCAATTAGCTTGCAGTATGCAAGCAACTTTTACTCGTAATACTATGCGTCTGTCCAGTTGTATATGACGATTAGATACTGCAATATATAAGACAATGAATGCCGCTTTGAAGTATTCTTATAGATTATTTTTCCATGAGTATACACAATAGTGACGGATTAGAGAAAGAAACTTACAGTGAATGAAAATCGTGCCACACTCCAAAAGGCGACACGCAAGCTATATAAGTACTTATTGAAGTACATGTAAAACTTGAAGCAGCACAATAATCTTTAACTTTTAATTAAATTTAGTATATCTATCATGTATACGTATTTTCAAATCGTTAGACTTTCATTACAAGTAAGCAAAATTACGGAAACAATTCCTGGAAGTATTGTATATAAATTCATCATTTAAACTCACTCTGGGGATTCAGGATAAGTTGGCGATCACTCGACAGGGTGAACCCCGTATATTTCTCAGCGGTTTAGGGTTTTGTCGTTTGAAGAAGATGACAATACGTCAGAAGGAGAACGATATCAGGAAAATATTTTCGTAAAGTTATGGATTCCAAGGAAATGGGAATAGAGCGAGAGGAAGTAAAAGAAAGACAGATGGGATAGCAAAAATCTTACCGGGCTTTCCAATGGATCGAATCGATTTCCTATCAAATTTCGCAATCCACTCTTTCTCGACGCCATCGACATGCCTTGAATAAACTGGAGGTTTCAAAAGCCTCACCTTCGGAAAAAAAATTCTCGCAAAATCTTCATTTTTATTAGAAGCACTTTTTTCGCGGCCTTAGCAAAGATGGAAAGGTTCGCAAAATTTGCGGAAGAGAAAGGAGTGTTTCCATGATTGTTGTGGAGACACGCAGACTTGCATCGTAAAAACAGGAAGATTTCGCATATTTCTCGCCATATCTACATCTAAAACATCATAGATTTTCTGCCACCTGTGTGGCAGGGACGTATACAGAATAATTTTGGATGATGGAAGGAACATGGAACAATCTAAAAACTTCTTCAAAATAAAATTCAAAGCCAAGAGATTGAAAACACGAAGCTTGAACTTAATACTGAAGTCGACGGCTGCGTGCATAAACAGGATATTGCCTCAGAATTAGATAACAATGGAGTGTAAGAAAAACGAACGAGGCTTCTATAAAATTAGTATCAATCTAGGTTCAAGCTAAATCGCAGTAATTTAGCGAAGAAGCAACCGTTCTTGCGATTAAAGTTGTGTAACTCAATCAGAATAAAAGGGAATCTCTTCGAATAATTTGAAAGTAATGTTTATCTAAGCGAAAATGATCAGAGATCTTTCCGTTTGAGGGCATCCATTTGTATATAGTTTTACTACTTTCAAATGGGTATTTTCATTTCTTTAACTCAAATCGAAAGCTTTACGTTCAGAGCAATCATTGAAATATATCATTATAATCTTCTGCTAATCTGCTTTTTCAAATCTTACACTCGTTTAAAGCAGCTAAAATAGGGAAAATATGCTAAAAAGATACTTTAAAGCTTCAGCAACATTCGTCTGCAGTGTCATAAAATTCAATTCATGTAAAAAAGCAACACTTTACTGAGAGGAAACCCATAAAAATATCTCCACCCACGCAAAGAGCGTTTGCTAACGTGACCCTACTCGTCACCCGCCTATAGTCACGATAACACGACAGAGACGAGAAAAAATAAACGAGCACGTCTAAAACGCCACGCCTCAGCGAGCAAAGCGTTGGATCGTTTTGAACTCGCGCCCATGATTTGAGGGGGTGCGAGGCTGAAAGGGGCTGAGGAAATAGTAAACGGAGAACCGAGCGCAAAAATACACATTAACACGTCATATCAGAGAGGAATGGGAGCGGAAAGAAAAAGATGTCAAGCCTAGAACAGATGAAGATGCATCGACGGGGGGGATCGCGGGCAGTACTCACCTTTCAGGTCCTTCAGCTCACCGCTTACGTATTTGCAAAGCTCTTCGCGGTTTCTCCAGATTTGCATATCGCTCAATCTTCTCTCTCCATTCGCTTCCTGGCGCTCATCTGTCTTTCCCTCACCATTCGGCGACTTGAACTCCCTCCCTTGAGACCTTATTCTCTTTCTCCGATGCCACTTGCAGAGACACTGAAGAGCGGCCCTTAAAGAAATCCAACCACCGGCCTTCACTTTTCTTTTATTTCGAAAAAAGGGCGTTATCTAACCGCAGAAGAACTGGGGGTGACTTGGGACGATATTTCACACCGGTTGTTAACGTTATCTTCTTCTTTTGGGCCTCTCAGATGCAGTGAATCGAGCTGAAAATCTTTTTAGTATTTCCTCTTGGCACCTTCATGAAGGCGGCGGATGGGTACTTTAACTTCTGATTGCATATCAGCAGTGATTGGTTGGCCTTGACGTCACGGATGTCTCGCAGACAGTCGAAATTGAGCCGTGCGAAAAAGTTAAAAAGTGTGGGTGCTTAAACTTCACATCATATCTGTTCAGTGATTGGTCAGCTTTTACGTCACCTGTCACTCACAAATCACATGAATGCTGGTGGAGAAAGTAAAAGCTCCGACTTTTGAATATCTCAGCTCTTTTATATAGCACTTTAATTTCACTTCGTATCCTGATAGTGATTGGTCTGCTGTTACGTCACCTGCGTCTCACAACCAATCAAGTGAAGGCTGCGAAAAAAGTTAAAGCTCCGACATGTGAAGAGTTCCTAGTGTCGATTCCTTTGCTTCGTGAAACATGTGACCGTTGCTTGGTTACCAAAGGGATCGATGGAATTGTTTTTTCTGCGACTTGGCCGGACAGTCCATTTCCATCGGAAACTCTCTTTGATGCGGTCTTTATCCTGTCTCCGATATATTTTCGAACGTCAACGTGGAGGTCGGAGAGAGAAAAAATATGTAAAGCGGGAGAATGCTTTCGATTTGGGATTTCAGCCGATTAGGGGAGGTAAGGCGGTGCTTCGGATCACAAGTGCTGCATAAATAAAGGATATACACTTTCACTTCTTTCCTATTTCCTCATGCTACAAACCCCTGCAATCTCTTCTCCCACTCTCCTTCCTTTTCCTACGAACCGGAGCGAATATTCGGGATTAAAACATAAAACTTTCTCTCGTGAGTTCTCTGCAGATAAGCTGGTGATAGTGGGAATGTCTCCTAGGGCGAGATCCTGGGTAGACACAGCAACTGCAAAAAAGGAAGAAAATAAACATCAGGAAGGGAGGAGATGTGCCATCTATGGGAGACCTTTAAGTGGAAAAGCTTTTTCCGTTATCCCACTGGATTAAATTTAATGGGTAGTAAAGGAGTCACGACGTTGTTGTTAAGAACCTTTATTGAAGTTTAAGATTCTCTTAGGGATTCAGGAGTCGTAATGTATTCGTGAATATTTGATCTGAAAATATCGCTACATTTTGCGTGTACGCTGGGATAAGAGGAGAATAAAAAATACGAGTAAAAAGAATATCAAACTAGAATTTTAAATTCCACATACCGCTGGCTATATTTCTTGCACACCTAAATCATACTAAACACATTATGTAGTTAGTACTTTATTAGTAGTAGTAATTTTATATACTTATATTTACGTATGTATTTTATGGTGTCCTGATCCATTTCTATCCCTTCTCAGAAGAGAAAATTCCGCTTTGCTGTGAAGAATGACATCTCAGTCAGCATTCGACACCAGCTATCGAAATGTGACAGATACGGTTTGACTCTCAACTCGTTGAGAATCAGAGAGTGCATTGCCACAATTTTGGTAGATGATCATTATACAATCACTGAAGTATTATGCTTTTTCGGAAAATCTGAGCTGCTCTAAAAATTTTATAAATGCACCTGCAATTTTAATAAATAGTGGTTACATTGATGCCAAAGATGACCGTCAGAAAAGTTCCATTATTTGGTTGGTGAATATTAAAAAATGACCTCAGCTGTCGACGCTTATCAACTACACTAGTTCTAGGTGCATATTCAATACCATTATGACTATAGATTAATTTCCGTAAATGTTGACCAAAAAATTTATTGCTGTGTATATAGTTTTGCTTTTCATCTTTTAAATGATACTGTTAGTATATCTTGACTTACTTTTTATTTTTTCACTTATTTTTATCTCATTCGAAAGTATACCTTTCTCTGTTAATTTTTCAGGTGAACACTTGTTTTCCCTAAATTTCAGTCGATTTTTTCATATCGATGCTTTTCGCATTTTACGCTCCACTTTTTGTGCATTTCCTCTGAAAAGTGGTATCTGTTCTTTAGAGCTGACTTAGGGTTTTATATCTACTAACAATTAGTATATCTCTTCTTTGCCTTTTTCTTATCGCTCGCTCCTACTCTCCAAATCTTTAAGGACGATGAATTGGGTTCCGAGTGAGAAGAGACACTTTAGTCTTACATATTATGCATATTCACATATATCGGGAAAATTATGTTGTAACAGTTAATAGTGAAGTAAGTTAATTTCAAATTCATGATTAAATGAGTATCCATCCGATAAAACCCTTCTTTACTACTTTACTGCATATGAACGCTCTCGCTGCCTAAAAGTACTCATTGAAGTCTCAGCCATAATTTTATCTCTTCTGCGGTACTAATACAGTGTCCATTTCAGAAAAAGAATTAAAACACAAGAGAGAGAGAAATTGGAATTCCAAGTTGCAAATGAATGAATATTTATCTTTATCTCACTTCTTATCTTGATGAAGGAGTGTAGCAGTGACCTTTTCCTTTTAGTGCTTATATTAAACGAACTTTTGGAGTCAACAATATCCACGGGGGAAGCAGCGCTGAATATGTATGGATGGAAAAGAGCCAAAAACATTCTCCGTGAAATAAACATCAAAGGGCGACGAGAAATCAGAGCTAAATTCTTATGAAATTAAACAGCTTATCGACCGTACCGGTCGAGGGTTCTTAAGAATAATACTCGAACGAGAGCGAGGCAAAAACAGCATCTTCACTTTCACCTATTTACTCCCCATTGGAAAAACAACTTGGTCGAAAATGAAGATGATACGGAAGCCTTTTCTGACGGAGTGATGACTCCTCGAAAAGTACCTCTCAGGCAGCGCCTTTCCCTCGTCTAGATAACGCGGCTTTCCGGTGTTCCGACGAAAGTTAAAATAAAAAATGATGTCAGAAAAGATGGGAACATGCGCCTTTCATTTTCGCAATAAAGCAGATAATGGCTTAGAGGAAGGAGAGAGTTGTGAAGGGAGTCTAGGAGAGAGGTTTATTATGTACACGCCCAGTGATATGTCTTCGATACGCATCTTATATTCACACATGCATTTTATTAATGGATTCATTGAGGCCTAATCTATGTGATTTATCATTAATAAAGTGATACTTTCTTTATTCCTCGACTTTTATATTCGCTAGCGATCCCGGCACTGAAATAGAATTATCAGATAAACTACAAAATCGGTGTCTAGATGATTCACTCAAAGAATTTTACCAAAAGAAGTCTCGCATTAGACATGACTCACCAACAGGCAGTTCACCCAAGTGACTCTTCATGTGAATGAATTTAATAATTAATTAAATGAAAAGTTTATTAATTAATCATCGAAGTTAGTATTTATTCTCCTGGTTTAGTATAACATTTTTTTATGAATTCAGGTTATAATTTTCCAACACCATCCATAATATAAATGAGAGAAAGGCAAATCTAAACAGTATCTGCCTTCTGAAACTTTGCCGTAATTTCTGTAGGCAAAGTTTCAGGGTGGGTTACTACGACCTATTATTATTTTACGGCAATGTTAGCCCATAGTGGCCTCTCTGCGACCTAATCTCTGAAGTTGCTATATGCAAATTTCAAAGCGCTATATCGAAAACAGCCCTGCTACCATATCCTGATGCATAGAATGTTTTTTATTTATCTTCTAGAGAACGATGGAGAAAAATTTATCTTTCATTTACTTTTATCTCAATCATGGCTGTGATGATGTGAAAGTTATTGAGGAATGGGTGACGGTGAAATGGCACTGATTAATATCTCTCTTTCTGGGTTGCTACGAAAAAGTTTTACTCGTAGAGGCATTCTGGTTCAGTGAGGAGAGAAAGGACAAACTACTCCATTCCTCATTTTTCCTAATCGCTTTATTCCTCTTCAAAGCTTTTTGCAGCTAACGGTTGGGGGATGAGATTTAAATCAACCTCAGAACCGAATAATTGAAGAAAAATAACCTTAAATATGGATAAAGAGACTAATTCATACAAATAAACAGAAAAAAATGGGATACCGTAATTGTCTTGTATTAACAGTGTTATATAATACGCCTATCATGTATGAGAACATATAGAGAGAATGATGAATGGGATAAGAGAGAGAGAGAGAGAGAGAGAGAGAGAGTTGAGAGAATGGGAGACGTATAAGAAGAAGAGCGCTTCGAGGGGCCATAGGAGGTGTAAGTAATCGCGCGAAAATCTAAAGATCATGAATATTCAGGAGTAAGTAGAAGTCGGAGGTATCTGAGGGACTATTAATACAGTTGCGCCAGATACAAGGGAAGGATGATGAGAGAAGAGAACAAGAGGGCATAAGAAAGGAAGGAAAACAGGAGTCGAGAGAGGGGATTATTGCTCGAAAGGGTTAAGAGGGAAAAGTCCCACAAAGGGAGTCGAGATAAATTATAAAAAAAACTCTGGTGACACCCACACTTGAACCAATTCGAGTTTCGAAACCGCTGAATCGAGTTTCATAACTCCGTGGAGGACTCGGAGCGTTAAAGGAGAGTACATTCGGGGATTTCTAATTTAAGTTTCGGTATTTCATTAAAGAGTTTTCACGCGCTTTGCCCGTCACCTGAATATTTCATAAAACGTCCACGGCTTCAGGAGCTAATTGACGAAAGTAAGCTCATAAACCTATTACACGACATGAAATCTCGTTGTCAGAGGAGTTTATATGACGAATTAACAGGGACAATGGGAAGGGAATGAAAGTGGGGAAAGTGCTTGCCGAACTCGATGTATGATCTCACATAGCACAAACGCGGGAACCCACAAAACCGTAATAAAATGAATAATAAGTTAAAAATATTAAAAAATTATGATAAAAATAAGACAAGAAATCGTAAGAAGCAACACAAATTTATCGTCATCATACAAAAACTATCGTCAAAAGTAAAAATTTCAAAAAAAATAAAGATAAAAGTTAAAATAACAAATGAATATTCAGTTTAAAGTGACTAACAGTTTTATTTTTCTTAGTTTTATTTTATGTTTTTCCATAAATAATTGCCCTCTAAGATCTTCACAGGAGATTAGGTGGAAGAGAGGCACACTTTGGCCTAACCTCGCCAAATAAAGGGTCGAATAATAATAATAACAGGTCATTAAATTTATAAAACACAATTCTCAGAGCATGACAGCTGTTTTAATGAATAACCATCATCCATAAGATTGTGAGTACACACATAGTTGGCTTTCATAAATATTATGGGAATGGGTGAGAGTAAATCTATATCCCCTCGATACTTTTCGAGAAGTGATTGATTTGTCAGCTAGTCTATATACTTTATACCGAATTTTCCTAGTAAAGGATATATGGGTTCATTATTGTTTGTGTTGTTTCTATTATTAATGTGATTCGGATTGTTTTCTGAGTTAAAAATATTTTATTGCATATTTTTAGTTTCTTCCTAGAAGTTTTGTTGAAAGCAGAAGAGATATATTTAAATAGTCTTCCGGCGTATCTCTCTCCCCAACTGGAAAGGAAGTGAAGGGCGATTTGAAATAGGTGACGTTGCAAACAACAACGATATATTAATTATACATAAAAGTTTACATTTCTTGCTTCGTTTCTTTTACCATTTATAGTTTTTGATGACCTAAATCGATTTGGAGGATGCTTAAATATCACAACCAGTAAAATTCGAACTCAAGAATAATTTCAGGTGTTTTTATTTTTCGGTTTTCGCCAAAGCTGTTTTTTTATAAATTTCTTGTAACCTATTATTGGTTTTTAATGAGAAAGATATTGAAAAAGAGAAATAAGAGATTATTTAAGTGAAGATTCCAAATGAATGATATTTTACAGACGATACGATGTACGCAACTTGTCGATTGCCGCAATGATATGAAAACTATTGTCATGTGAGGAATATAGTATCCATTTTGATCACTCTTTAGTGAAAGCTATGAAAATATTATTTATATTGTCTTTGTGCTTCATTTAAGTAAACTATTTCAATTCACAGCATTCAGGCTAAGCGTAGAAATCAAGGACGAACTACGTCACACCTCATCTCGCCTCATTCCCTCTTCAGAATTTCGATAACTCTTGCTGGAAGGGGTGAGATTGGAACGTTTTAGGGCTGAAAACTTTACAGACAGAATCGAACATTAAGATAAAGTGGCAGTAATAACTCCGATTCATTGGAGGGAATCTGATCTGAAAAGCACATTTTCGGCTATCGTCCACGGTCGGTGAAAAATCTCGCCAGCGTAGGCAAAATCATAAAAATTGACGTATAGAAAAATCTCCGCAAGAAAATCTCTTATAAAAGGGAAATTTTAAGTGGAGCGTATAAAAGAGAAAAATAGAAGGAACCGGCGGAAATTTATGAGATCAATCGTGCGAAGAGAGAGGGAAAGCGGATGGAATAGAAAGTGTTTGGGTGACATGAAGCAGAATCGGAAGGACAGAGAGGCCCTGTTTACGATTACCCACAAGTCTTACTGTGTACCCTCACTTTCCTTTTCACTGTCACGAGAGACGCAAAGACCAATGGGATTAAAAGAGAAAGAAAGGCTGCCATAATGGCGTCCTTTGCATCCACAAGGCCTTTTCGAAAGAATTTTCTACCTCTATCCCCCATGGCGATCATTTTTGTATTAGAAATGAAGAAATGAAAATAATGATAGTCTCTTATTTACTGTTAAAGTTTAATCCAACTATACTACACCAATAATTCAAGGGTTATGGAATTTTTGGCACATTAAGATGTGCATCTAGGAAAAACCCAAAGGAGTAACGGACATGATGAAAATCTGACAAGAGCGGGGCTCGAACCCAGGATTAGAAAAGTCCCTTCCTCTTTCTGATCTAAGCAGTAAGGAAAGAGAAAGATCCGTGGTGCGAGCTCTGGTCCTGTCAAACATTTTTTTTACTTCCATCTCTGCTTGGAACACCTGCTATTGTATATCTTTACGGTACATCTACATAAATACCCTGCAGGCCGTCCTTCGGCGTATAGCAGGGGGTATAACAACCGAAAGATACTGCTTCTTTTTAGAATCGCGTATTGTTCACGGAAAGAATGAGTCCTTGCAACGACTTGTTCTAGCGTCTACTTCTCTTATATTATGCTGATCATCGGATTGGCCGAAGTAATAAAACCTTCATAATTTAACAGTTAAAGAGATATACCCTTATTTTTGATATTCATTAAATATTGTAATTCTTTATTCATGCTGCTGTTGGAAAAGTACTACGTTTTCTCTTTTTTCCTATGCAAAGTTAAATAGCGTTTACTTAGATGTATTAGAGGATGATCTTATCAAAAGATTTTTACAGTTTTCCTCGGAGAGAACAATAAAAACTACAATCAAAATTATATTTAATATAAAATCAAAAAGCGATAAAGATATTTCTTTCTATCTAAGATAATGGTAAATCTCATAGAATGACACCGAAATGTTATAGTTAAGGAAATATTTCTATGTGAACGTGAAGTAAAAGAAGGGTTTATTACCCAGAATCTGACTGCAGAATCCAAATCAATAACGGATTCTAATAGTTCAGACGGTAATTATTTTTCTCTTTATTTTTCGCGAAAATTTGCGCATAGCCATTCAAAGAAAAACAAGGCCTGCTGTTGCTATTTTGGCTTCGGGTGAGTTTTTCACATGGCGTTTTTAAGCGATAAATAAATTCAATGCGCCCTTGTTTACGAAGACGGAGAAATGATCATCGGAACTCGTCAAGGTCAACACGGCGCATTCGGAAAAAGGGACGTGTTTTTCCATAGCGTTTTGTCCCCACTTTCGAAGGGGACATGTCAAAAACAATGTCACAGAGGTGTCTCGTCGATGCCGCGGGACGGAGATGCTGGCATCGGAGAGGGTAAATAGATTTCTCCAGAGGGTATTCGTGGGAGTGGAAGGCGTTCTATTATTTGGGAGAATGGCCGAAGATCCGCACTTGAAATTGGTTGGAAGGAAGCTATCCGCATTGCGGCAACCTAAGTATTAGTTTCAAGTTGTACTTTTGGAAGTATAAATAAAGCGTCTGTTTCCAAACTCAAGTGTTTCCAAAAATTATTCAGCCAAATTTTTCATTTGAACCTTATACCCTCTACCGAGAGTCTCAGAAAGTCTTGGAGAGGGATTGAGGATTACTAGGCGAATTTAAGGAGTGAGGAAGTTGGTCCTTATTTTCTTCTCTAAGATATATCCAGAATGCTATAACTGGATTAAGTCCACACAAATGCGTGAAATAATAAACAATTTTCATGGAATTCAATAGAAGTGACCAAGATGAGTGCCATTATTCAGAATCACTCACACATATGCCTTTAATTTCATCACAGCCATAAATATACGACAAAAGTAATCAAATCGAGGTATGGACCCGTCATAAGTAATATGACTGACAGTCAACATTTTCACGGTAAAGAAATTTCTACGCAAGAATAAATGAGTATGATCTTTATACACGTGGTTGCGAAGGGATGACATATACTTTCTAATCTCTACCAAAATATTTTAGATGTCACATAGATATATTTCAGTGAGATACTTTGAAAACAAAAAATATCTAGCTATATCTATGATCTTCATTTCATATATGAAAATAGCAATGAAAAATTATTGAAATATTTATTTGTAAAACACTATTCATTTACCATATCTTGAAGTAGGAATCGTTATTGGTATCTGAGCACAGGATAGAGAAAATTTTATTTATAATTCATATATACTATAAACCAACTAAAAGGTAGTAACAAAATAAAATCAATGAGGTATGATTTACGCTGACTACGGCATAAATTCTGGTTTCTTCTTGCGGAATGTTATGAGAAGCGCTAATGAAATAATAATTATGTTGTGCCTATGTCGACTTTTCCAGAGTATCATTACGACTCTCTTTGGAAAGCAAAAGCAGCCCACTTACTCCATTGCCTCACGAAATCTTTTGGTTGTTAATAGCGGGAGTGAAAAGAATCCAACTGGTCTCCGGGCTGGGATTAATAACTACATAGGCAGAGCATAATGATACGTAGTTTACATAAATTTGCGGGGTAGTAAACAGAAACTGCCATATAATGAAAATGAAATGAAATGCCATATATAAAAACAATGAACTACGCAATGCATACGTACTTACTCCACATTGAATTCTGAAAACATTCGAACAATAGTATGTAGATAGATCAGAAGCTATAAAATTTATTTCATTTATACCCAGGTTATTACTAAACGTATACACATTTATTGCCCGTGGAAACGTATTAATTAAATTATAAATCTAAAGAGAAAAAACTATAGCGTATAAACGAAAGTTAAAGTAATGATCATTAGTATCCTGATTACAAATAAGAGGTCCTTATGAATTTCAAAATAATTCCCCAATTACGCAATATTTTCTTCTGGTTTGAGAAAATATAGGGCAAATAATTGAAAGGGGGAATTTTATCGGGATTACCAACTACACGGAAAAAGATAATCGATTAATTCTCTAATATCCTGGACAATTTGCCACTTCAGGCTATATTTTTATTATTAAGGAAGGTTTACCGAATACGAATTAGTATTTTGGAATTGGATGCAGTATAATATCGATAAGGTAAAAAAAAATTGCTTCCCAAAAGAAAATCCGATAATGGAAAGAAACCCATTGCTGAGTAAAAAATTGGCCCTACAATAAATTACTCTATCTGAAGCGATCAATTAAGCCGTCTTTTTTCGAAGAGTATCTGTCAGTAACGTTTAGAGTCAGAGTGACTATAAGTCGAAAAGAAATGGGAGATAAATGCTGACATGGATACACTAACCATTCGCACGTACGAAACCTATTTCTATCTCATTAAAGACGATAGAATAAGCAGCATAAGAAATAGATGGTGGTAATGATATAGATAATATTAAAAATAACAGCTTAATCTTGTAAATTATCTTGAGAAAGGTAGGAAAGCGTAAAAGATGAAAATATAAGCAACAAATTATCAAAATTAGAATTAATATTATTAAATTATAAAAAGATTATATTACTAACTGATTACTACAATTAATTTTAATCGATAACCTAATTGCTATTAATTACCTTACGTAATTTTATTATACTTAAATAACTAACTATTTAATGGATTCCATTTCTTTATTATGACACTATAAGATGCATCCATATGATATAATTTAATAAGCATACTATCTAATGGAAATGTCTTAGAGTCTCAAGATTGAAAACGCTTTGTTAAAATCTAAATAATCATGTATAACTAGCATGGCTTCATAATGAGGTTTTTCTATAGAAGAATATTTCGAATAAGTCTGCTAATGTGCCTCTATTTAGTCCTTAAGTCTTTTTCAGAGCGTGGCGAAGGAAAATATTTATTTTGCATATTATGTCAAGGAAAGGTATTAAGGCACATTTGTATTTTTTCTCTGTGAAATTATAAAAGAATGGTTTCATCCCGAAAGGAAACACGTCAAAGTGCAAATGGTGACAGCTTAACACCAAAATTGAGATAAGGAATTAACACATTTAGGTAGTATAAGCTGCGCGGTAAAAATAACAGAATTATGTGAGAATCGTTTACCTTTCCTAATAATGCATTAGCTTACAGCTTTTTGAATAAAACTTTCTTTTCTTCATACATGATAATGGTGTAGTAGACAGAAAAAGTTGAAAATTTTAAAATACAGGATAGAGATTCAGTAGCTTCGAGTACTGACTCCAAAACCAAACCACTTATATAATAAGTTAACTAAGCAATAGATCCTCTTGAGCCATATTTAGCACCAAAAGTTGGTTGAATGAATCATAAATACATAATAACTAAATAATTCCTATTTTTTGGATCAAAACAGGGTAAATAAATGAATTTTGAGTTCATAAAGACCTGAAGGTGATCAAATGTTCAATTAAGAGGAACATTCAAAGAAGAATGCCATTATTCAGCATCATTTCAGCGGCTTTTGTAGTATTGCAAACATGAGTAAGGCCGGGTCCATCGTAAACGTAAGGTACGTTATCCTCTATCTTACTTCAAAATTCGAATAGATAAAATAATGCGATTGATTAATGCTAAAATACATTTTGTATCTTAAAATTTGCAGGTCAACTTTGGAAGACACGTACTTGCATGATACTGCCAATTATTCTCACTGTGATGTATAGTAGATATGTTCATATATAAGTCACATTTTTAAGTGAATTAATGGAACCAACAGTACAGATGGAAGATGGTAGAACGTCAGAATCCTTTATTACTTATCACTGCAGAAAGAAGTTTCAGTTATTGTTTTTTCCAATAAATTTCTAATCCAATAGTTCTGCTCTCCAAATTTTTTACAGCATCCCTGAAAAGGAAACTCAAAAGCTCACATAATAACGTGATTAGTTCAGCCCGACGAGTAATTAAATTGTGCGCGCCCGTTAAAAATTTCTAAGGATTCAATCTGATTTCCTCGTCGACTCCCTATAGCTCCATCTGTTTTCAAAACTGAAAACTTTTTCGATTCCCTACCCCGTTCATTTCGGTGGGTTGAAATCCCAAAGCGTCGCTCAATTTCGCACCTCTTTGTCCATTCTTTCGCAACGATTTCTCTTTTTTCGCGAAACAGGAGAAAGATACGGGAAACATTTAAAATGTCACTCCTTCATTGACAAAGAGACCAATTAAGTTTGATTGTCAGCTTCAATAGCAGGCGTTACGTGCTTTCACTTCGACGAGTCATCTCCTTGAAATTAAACAACTCGTTCCCTTGCAAAGGAGGACTTTCAATTCATTCAAGTCGGCTTTATGCGGGCTAAATATGCAATTAATGAAGTTATTTCACTATCAAAAACCTACAAGCGTTCAATCTGGTTGTGATAATGTCTGTTTTACCATTATTTTAATACTTTGAAATTTGTTGACAGTTTTCATACAGTATTTGATATTTATTTTCAGATTCTGATTATTTACTGGTGAAGTATTTATATAAACATTATAATCTGGATTTAGTTTTCAAATAGTGTATTTCTTTTAACTGTACTAGTATTTTTGTTCATCCTTTTTCATATTTCTCCATGATTGATTCTAGAGAGCAAAATAAATAATCCGTAGATGTTTTAATCATTGTATGTTGTTCATGGGAATCTTCCAGAATTCAATTGATTTATATATTATAAAACAGTATATTGCTCACATATTAGAATATTTTATAATTTTTTTATGTTTGTCCTAAATGCTTGAAATCTCAAATATTACTCATTCAGAATTCATTGACTTCTATTTGATACGCTGTCCGCAAAACTTGATTAAACAAAACATTGCTTGAAATAAAACCAGCGTAACATAATCTTAATCATAAGAAATCTTTGCAAACAGAAAGGAAATGGTGAAGAAAAAATGAGATGCAGCTAAGCTTTTAGGTACGGAAACACATAGTCCACATGTCGTTTGCAAAAAATATATGCATCTGGAAACTGGGATTGAAAAATAAATCACCCGAATTGAAACGTTCACCTAAGTGCAACATAATGAACCTATGGATAAAATGTTTCATGCAATAAAGAGTGACCAAAGTGAATTTAGCATATCCTATACGTCAATAGCTCTCATAACATCACATCAATAAACAATAAAGGAGATAAAATTAAACTGAACGTGAATGTTTCTCTATTACTTACCAAAAGTCGTGCAAATATACTGTTATGAAGATATTACGAGAGGACTACACTACACAAGAACTTAAATGAGTAAAATATAAGAATTCTTCCACGGAAAATATAATTTCGAAATACCAAAATCTATCAACCATCAAGAACACTTTTGAAAGGAGGTATGAATGAATGAATAACCATCCAGGATTATCCATAAAATCCAGAATGGGTCGCTGAAGGTACGAATCTCTCGCAGAAGGAATGGATTCTAGTCTCCCAAGTCTCGGAATGTTTGTCCGTACGATGAACTTGAGCTCCATCTCGCGTAATCCCTAATCAGCAGCTGAGACGTCGCCCCAGACCCGCAGTAATCCGCTGCATTATCTTCTGATTGGATGGCGCCTAATTTGAGCTAATCATCTTCCCTTCCTTTCGAAAATTCTACGCCACGCCTCGCGATCCACGACTTGGAATGCGGTTTCTTCGACCTTAACATTTTCTCTTTTGCTCGCTGCTTAATTAACTGGAGAAACATCGGGATGAATTCCTTAAAGAAATTTAAAAAAGTAAAATTCTCTTGAATTTAAAATTGAACGTCTCCGGCGTTAACTTGGCTGAATCGGAATTGACTTGATTAACGGAGATTTTATTTTCTTTGCTTTTCCGTTCGATGATTGGACGGTTACTTCTTTGATTCTATTGAGGAGATTTTGCTTTCTTTTCTATTTATAATTTATTTTATTACGAAACGAAAGAAGCTTAGCTCTACTTTTATAGGCCTGGGACCTACGCATTGGATTAAACGCTGAGAATAACCATTCTTGAATAGATTTTTCCCTCTCTTTACAGATGTTTACGGTAGACATTCTATTTATAAATTTCGTTTTTTAAATCTTATTTTCATAATTATCTCACAAAAGACTTTATAAACAAATTATTTCACAAATCAGCCTTAATGCTTGCGTATCAAAGCCAAGGCAAATTAGTTATCTCTTACTAGGATGGTACATGTTAGGTTCCTTCTACAGCTGAACGATAATTAGGAAATCAGAAAGTAAATACAGTAAAACCTGTTATGCTAAAGTGTAAAAACGCTTTAGCATAACAGACAGCTTTCCGAAAAGATCTCAGCTTGACTTTTCGACCTGAAGAAACCTGCTGAAATATAGGCGAAGCGTCGTCATCAGAAAACAACCGACGGGAGAACCCGGAAGTCATGCTGAGATCTACAGAAAGCCACGAATATCTCCTAACAGTTTCAAGATCCCAAATCAGAAGTATCACATTTTACGTGTATTTTGAACTCTCGAGCGAACGAAGATAGCAAACTTTTTGCTCCCTAGAAATCAAGTACCCTTTGCTAAGCTGAAATCCTTGTCATACCTTTATCCGTATATTGAGGCTAAGTTTACTATGTTCAGAGAATCTTACAATACATTTGAGACAAATTGAATTACGCTTTACGTTTTTGCTATCGTAGTGTAAATCCACTACAAGTTTAATATATATTCAATGAGACTTGCACCCTTCATATGTACATATATATTTCCATCTCAGTCTATCCTAAGGTTTTCATCCTATTGTATCCATGAGATGGTGCAACAAAGATTTCTATCTTTAAAAGAGAAATAGGTTTGTAGCAAATAAATCTCTGAAATTATGCGAGAGTAAGAAAAATCTCTTTAAAGAGAGTAAAATTCTCTTAAGTGGAAAGCCTTCAAGTACGAACAATCAAAAAATATGTCTTGCGGATAAGTTGCACTGACTATTATATATTTTACTAAAATATAAGCTGAATTATCAACTTTAGCTCTCAGTTTCATTCGCAACGACCGGTCCTTTTAGTGTGAGCATTTAAAGTAAGATGGATGTTTCAGTGATTTCTTGATCGTACACATGTGTTACTTTTACATATACTAATGAATTCCTTTGTCCAAAATCACGGAAATTCATTTATTTTATAGAAAATATATTAATATTATCTCATACATGTATGTCATTATACTCCGTCAGAAATGTCAAGGATTAATTTAAATGCATCTGACATGCAGTAGTTTACTTGACCAACGTTTTTATTATATTATAACCTAGATCTTCCATCATCATCAAAGTAGCCGAGTGGTTAAGGTGTCTGATTCTAATTTCCGTAACTTCCAAAGATTAATCCAAAAGTTTATCCTCAGTGGTTCGAATCCTACTTAAGGAAAATTTTTTCTAGAAAATTATGTTTCAGGTTTGCTTAGAAGAGCTAAGCAATTTCCTTAGTTCGCTTGCTTTAATAAAGCAATTCCTTACTTGGTTGCCCAATTGTTTATTTTAATGGCGAAAAATTGCGTGGGAACTTTATAATTTTCGGATATTTCGCACTCTAAACATTAAGGTTAAGGTTTTTAGTACATTTCCTATGAGAGCATTTTCGAGTCGTCCAGAGTGGAATCAAGGATATTATTAATTAAACTTAAAAACTGCTTTCTGATGTAAATCCTAATTAATGTTCACGTGGGGAAATTTTTACTATTTAATACTTTTTTGAGGTTTGCTACAATAATTTTCATCGATCGCTGCTACTTTGAATCACCATAAAAATAATGCTCAACTGAATATTTTTTAAATTTACCTTAGAATAAGGTTGAAGCTCAAAAGTTCACACTCTTGCTACATCACCAGATTTTGGTAACTTGGAGTCGTGTAATCTATAAAATCATCTTATTATAAAAATGACAGCCGCGGTAAGGTTGCATAGTTATCGCTTAAAATTCAGAGTCAAATGTATGAGTAGATCTGCATATTTAGCTTATTAAGTAAGGGGATAATGAGTAAAAATAAATCAATTTTATACTAAATATATGAAATGACAATAAAATATATGTAACATATACATATATCTTGGTCGTCAGAATGAATGTAGATACAAAATAACAGCTACGCTGCATAACAGAACACTAAAAATGAGCGACAAGGAAAGGAAGAAAATATAAGGAAAGGAATTTATAAGGAAGAAGAGATTATAAGAAAACTTCGTGAAATTTTTCAAAAAGTGTGCGGCATTTGCTGGAAGAAGAAACTCAATTAAGAAACAGAGGAGAGCAAAGATAAGGCATAGAAATGTTTGAATAGGTATACAGAAATTGTGAGGAAAGGGAAATTAAAATAAAGTTGTGTCAAACATTTTTCCTTTTACATTTTCCGGGCGGGAATTATTAAAGCTTGATCCAGGAGAGTAAGGGAGGTGATAAAGTCAAAAGACGGTGAAATATAAAGTGTAAAGGAAGACATGACTAGGCAGATATATAAACATACAGGACCAAGAATAAGAAATAAAATATATGGTGATATACTGGAGGGAACGAAAAAGAATGCTCCGCATAAAATTGAGTCAAACTAATAGGACCGTATAAAACAAGAAACTCCGAAAATGTACTGTAATATAAAGCACGATTCCATACTTTACTATCCTTACATTTATATTCTCATTAGGCTGAATTTAGATTTTTAATTTCTTCGAAACTTATGATTATTACAGTTGATTACACTTCGTAACAACTATGTATAGAAGCACGATGACAGATTTTGTCGGGGCATAAGAGTTTTTTTCTTGTCTTGGGTTCAGTTGCTTTCGATGCTCAATGATATGCAACGTAAGCTTGTATAATTGCTTTCAGAATGATTTTTAAAAAGTTATTCCTACAGAATTATTTAATTCCCTCTATTGACTCTTTTGACCGATCAGCTTGTGTTTCAAATGTACCTTTCTTTCATATAAAACACAACAAAATTAATAAATTTGAAATTTAATTTTCGATTCGTCGAAATCAAAATTCACGATAAACCTCCATTTTCCATCCCTTTATAAATAAGCACTTTGGGCACGTGTCCCTATTACGAGGGCAGATCGGAAAGTGACGCACAATAATTTTTTTCCCAAAAAGTTTAATATGTACCAAAACCAAACAAATCACAAATTAACTTACATCTTTGACTTAATTTTCTACATAGTCACCAATTTTCTCAACACATTTCTCCCATCGTGGTACCAGTTTCAATATGCCCGGTTCGTAGTAGTCCGTTTGTTGGGAGTATAGCCATCTGCAGACTGCTGATTTCACTTCCGCATCTGTTGCCGCAAGTGTTTTTCGGCCAGGAATTTCTTCATGGGACCAAACAGATGAAAGTCAGACGGTGCTAGGTCCGGACTGTATGGTGGATGCTGGAGCACCTCTCACCCAAATTTGGCGAATTTCTCACGAACAGGAGCAGCAAAATGGGGACGGGCATTGTCATGAAGAAGTTTGACACCATTAATGTTGCGGCGTTTATCACGAAGGGCACGACGCAGCTTAAATAAAGTTTTAACGTAGGCTGCAGCATTCACAGTGGTTCCGTGTCCAGCAAAGTCCACCAATAACACGCCAAACATGTCCCAGAACACTGTCACAAGCACTTTCCTAGCAGATTGAGTCACTTTGAATTTTTTTTTTACTGGGGAACCAACATGTTTCCACTCCAAAGAGGCCCGATTGGTTTCGGGGGTGTAGTGGTACGCCCATGACTCATCACCAAAGACGATTCCTTTCAGAAAGTCATGCGTAACGCGCTAAGTGATCCAAGCTTGTCATCATTCGCTGGCCCTTGTGGTTGTCTGTCAGGTTCTTAGGCACCCAGCGAGCACTAACTTTACGGAATTTCAACGTGTCATTAACAATATCGTACACTGCACCACTGGAAATGTTGAACATCTGCGATAAGGTTTGCAGGTGCACACGCCGGTCCTTGAAGATTGCTGCCTCAATGGCGCGGACATTCTGCGGAGTTGAAACTGTTACCGGCTGCCCTGAGCGTGGCGAATCACTAAGGTTCACGCAGCCCTTTTGAAAGAATGCACACCACCTGGAGACACTGCTACGGTCCAGATAGTCGTCCCCATACACGCCATCCTGTGAATTTCACTCGGTGAATGCCCTTTGGCCCACAAATATCGAACTACACTTCGCTGATCTTCACATGTGGACGACAGTAACATGCGCGCCATGTTTGTTTCATAGTTCAGGCTTCTTTCACAAGAGCTGCACATGAATACAAAATACCCTCTATAGTGTAAACTTTAATCTATATCGTCGTGAAATTTCAACCGAATTTCAACGATTTCAATACCAGGGGAGAAAAAATTATAGTGCGTTACTTTCCGATCTGCCCTCGTATAATGTGCCCTACGGCACCGATTGTACATATTATAGATTTGCATAATCTCACCTTTTATTGTCAAACCTCACTCTCGTTCTCCGAATCCCAATATATATCGCCCTTATGAAAGCTCTTTCCGAGAATTGTCTCGCCTTCATTTTCCCTTTCCTTGATAGTAATTTACGAAAGTCGTTAACTTAACAAATGCGTGGGTCGACTCCAATTAAACGGAATGATTCCGAGTAAATGAGACAAGAAGCATTTTTTGCAGAGAGAGGAAATTAATGGCAAGAACCCTTCATTCCGTAAAAAGACAACTAAAAGAATCGAGGAGCACGTGAAGGTCGATGCCGCAGTTTAATCATGCTTAATTGGCGATGCATTGCGTGCTGAGCATCTTAGATCGTTCACTGGGCTAAAAATAATTCCAGTGTTCCAGAATTTCGTCTCTGAAGCCTGAGTAGAACCTGAATTTCAAAGATGCATTGGCAGCTAATTTCGTGTCATGACCGAAAGGATGTGACGATGATGAATGTGACCTGAGATTGTAGTCCGCACCAATGACTGGATTATTACCTCTACTCATAGCAATGATAGACGTTTGCGTCATCAGATATTGAGTTTCTGCCTTTAGTGGTTTTCGTGAGAAAAGCAAGGCCATTTCCTTGATCTGATAATAAATCTTAAGTCATACAGTATATATATTTGATATCGATTTCCGCTGCAATTTTCGATGTCAAAATTCGTATAGCTATGCTGACTTTGTGGAAGTTTCACTCCTTTTTATTAATGAGTCAGTTAATTGAACTATTCATCTGCAAATTAGAACTCCCTTAGTCGTGGGTGTGGCAATGTGAAAAATATTGGGATGAGAGATTCTCAGTAATGGCATTCCATTTGCTCACAAATTACTAAGACGAAAAGTGTCATTCACGTGTTTCATTTTGTCATGCACACACAGAAATTCTCCATTCATGGCATTTAAACTTAACAGCAAAAGGAAATTGAACTGCCTCATTTCATAGCTTGCGTAACCGCCTCATTCCCTCTCCTAAGAATTTTGCAACTAATGAATTAATAGTGATTAATCTCTGTCGCTTTTCCCACCGTTTTCTGACGTTTCTCCTAAGGTTTCTTCAAGTCGAAGTAAAGGGGCTTGCTGGAAAGTTTATTGGAATATAGGCGTAACGTCGTCAGATGATCAAAATTCTTCGTGGTTGGAACTAGAAAGCGGCATGCAGTGATCCACCAATCGCCATATAACCTCCAAACCAATATAAGTAAAGTTCAAAACCGTTCTCCGAAGTGAATTTTGGAAGGACATACCCTATTGAAACAAACGAAAATTATCAATGCCAAAACTCTCACCAAATGAATAACCAATTACTGCCCTCTAATTCTATGATTTGAGCTTTTTCAAATCTCTGATTGTGTGTAGCAATTATTAGGACACAAAATAACTTTCTATTCAATCTGAATATGAAATTATGATGGAAATTGGAAAGTTGACTACGCCACAAATCCACACACATACCCTTTAAATGAGATACGAATATAGGTCATGTTTTGTTTCAATCTACTGGACTAATGATGAAAGCTATGCATACAACCGAACGAATCTCAAAAATCAAATTAATGAGCTATATATGTAGGGCAAGGGAGTTAACAGTTTGAAGCCTTCCATTTTTATTGTAGTGTTTCAAATCCGAAAATACGTATGAAATAACACGTAAAGTCACTATTTGAATTGAACGTCGAAGGATCATCGATGCTTTGCAGTCGTTTAAATATTGAAATCGTAAGGTAAAAATTGTGATAAAATAGTAAACTTCGGAATTTATACATGACAAAAGTGCACATTAAGGTAAACATTGTATAGTCATATACTAATAAATGCCATTAACTGTAATCGAGATCAATTCTAGGAAAATATTTTTTAGATAATTGTTAGCAAGCTTAATGTAACGCCCATCGCGCCAATACAGTTGGAACGTAGTCAAAATATCCCTATGTACAATAATGTTATATGCGCAGAACTGTGTGCGTTGATCAATTAACTACGTCCAATAATTTGTGAAACTAAACGATTTAAGTTTATCTATAGATAAGCAGAATTTTAATAGAATTCGTTGAGTATTATACTGATTAAGAGAGAATATAGATCTTTCAAGCACTCGAAACCGAAGTTTGCCCCTAAGCTTTATGATTAAGCACAAGTCTTTAAAATAATATTCTCGCTTTAGATCTCATGAATTTTCTTAATCTTCAAGAATAACTCACATATTTCTTTTGTAATACCCACTTTAGTATGAGAACGTATAGTCCGATTTTAGATAACGTTTTACGGAAAAGTTACTTTCATGGGTCGGAAAATATGGTAAACATTAAAAAAAGGGGTCTAAGAAACTTGGAAAGGCATGCTCCCAAAAAAATCGAGGGAAAATCGTGAAAAAGTCATGCAACAGCGAATCTTAAACTCTGCTCTTCCACTTACAGAGGCTGTAAGATAGTTCAATGATGAGACAAGCCGTTCTGATAGATCCAGGTTCGAGCCTCAGCCATGGTAAGATTTCTTCCACGCCAATTATTCTTATACTAGAATTACTTCTGGAGAAAGGTTTGGGAATAGATAATGAATTAACTGAACCATAAAGGTCTAGTAGATGGGTACTAGTCAACGAAGAATTTCTTCCATAAATTTTCCATTTTCTCAATTAAAAAAGCTATTTCAGGTGATTTCATATCTGTTGAAATGGTGTTACAAACAAGATGCTGTTTTATTAAAATCTTCATCAACTTATTTTTTTCCTTCTTTAGGCAAGAAGGCATAGGCTTATGCATTGTGTTCTCAGGGAAATTGCGATTTCCATTTTGTGCTCGCGGTCCAATTTTGGTCTCCTCTTCACACCACATGGGGAGGCCGTTCGCTGCATAAAGAGAATTGTGGGATAGATGGGATTCTGGATATGTGGTATACGTATATGTCTCCCTCGGGCATTCAGAGAAATAAATAAATTCGATGACGTAATCCGAGATGGTCTTTCGCTTGTCCCGGAAAGTTTTAAATTTCGGTCGTTGTTGGGGGGACGTAAAATCAAGAATCATCGGCAGGGAAAAACATTTTCCCTTTTACATGGCATTTGCCATTGAGCTTTACGCTTGTGAAGTTCTATTTATACCGAATGTGAAATATACGCAGGAATGATTTCGGTTTTCCATTGCCAGTAGAGTCGTATCCCCGAAGGCTGGTAGCTATTTCAAACCCTCCATCATAAGTAATAAAAGATTTAGGGAGAGAATGAGGCTGGACAAAATGAGGAGTGACGTAATTTGACTTTACGTTCAGAACTGAGCTGAGAAAGCTAATAATGGTACAAGTCCAAATGAGCACAACACAATGGTCCTTTGTACAAATAATCTTATTGAAATCGATAAGAATTAATCAAAGTGAATGTATTATACATTATCATACATTCGTACCTCTATAGTTTTCTAATTATTGCAGAATGAGACCGAAATAAATGAAAGATACATTTCTTCTTATCCTGCAAGTAAAGGATTTTTACGTCATCACTCGCAAAAGCGTGAGCCAGGCAATGCCATATATTAAATGTTATGCTACCCTCCAACGCTGCCACATGGCCAGAAGGCTAAATTGCAGCGTAAATACTAATAAATAAATAATAAATAAAATATATGCAAAGAATATTATTTTGAGTTCTGTAAACCGACAGTTTGTTTGATGGCAAAGCGAAATAATATTTACCTGGCACGTATGTTATATCACATCACATATTTATATGGCGTATTAGCACTGCGAGAATTTAAAAAGTGATTACGGATGAGACAAAGGGGTATGATACTGAAATCGATTTCTTTTTGCAGGATATTTAATAAAATCACGGAGAGTAAGTCCAATATTGCCTAAAGAGCAATATTCATGAGAGCGAAAGCCTAATACTAGCAATTGAAGGGTACGTTTCATGAGCACGTTCATGGTCCTTTTTGGAAAAGTTAGATTCCTGTTCGTATGCATTCACTTTTATGAAGTTTGGTTCATCTTACTTGAAAGAATGAAATTTATATTGAGTGCTTATATTGATCCTAATTCGTTTTCCATGGCCTATGGATGAAATATAACCACGCTTTAAATCAGAAGATTACCAGAAATTCTCAACGATCGTTCATCATCCTTCAATATTTCTCCCAAAATTGAGATATTATTCGATGAAATTTCGGCAAGAATATGACATAATTCAAATCACTGAAAGGCATCTCATCTTACTGATAGAAAAAGGATCATCTTAGCAGCTCTCTTTAAGAATGACCGGATATGAATAACTATGATCTACGAATCTTTTCGTCTGTCAGAGTCCACCAAAAGTTTCATCCCAGGTGTAAATTTACACATTTTAGATAAATAAGAGTAAATAAATTTGTACCATAACAATATATTGCTTTTTATCGATTATCAATTGTCAGTTTGTATCGAGATATACTTATACTCTAATACAGTACAGAGATTAAAATCGTAGGGAAGATATTTTTTCATTAATCAAAGAGATTATTTCACATAATTATTTACATATTTATCCCAGAGAAATTTTCGGTTACAAACCAAGCCAGATACACATTAAGAGCAGTTTATCACCCCTTCATTTATTCATAATTTTGTGAGATAAAAATGAAATCTGTTTTCTGTAAATATTTTTGCTAAAATTATCAATTTTGAGCAGTGAACTTCGAAATAAACTATTGGTTATTGAGAATAATTTAAAACTTTAGTATTCTGACCTTAATACTGAAAAAATATAATTAATATTACAATTTTATAGTCAACATATCATAGAAAGCATAACCTCTACACTATCAATAGATTTTGCGCCGCACGCAGACTGGAGCTCTCTTTCATTCGTGAAATATGCCAAAATTTCATAAATCAAGGTCAAAATTTAGACTTTTTCTACAAAAAACTGATTCAGAGCGTCAAAATTTGTTCATGGAGTGTGATTTGAAAAAATTTTATCCCAGAGTTTGCGCGGCTTTTCACATTTCACCTTAGTTAATGCAGAAAAAATATTATGTATTTGACCTTGAGGGGTAAAAGCCTCCGACATGTGTGAGGACGAGTGTTTCATAAAATGAGCGCTAAATCTCAGCTGGTGCGAATCGTTACGTGCGATTCCAAGTCACGGAACACGAAAAAGTTGGGAGCTAAATGATAGATGGACTCTGAGACTGGGGAACATTAAATGGATGAACATAGCAACGAGAGGAGGTGAATTTGAGAGAGTAGCTGAGAGAGGTCGCTCGTACTTGTCATTAGGGAGGTGAATTAGAGCATAGAAGGAGGAGAGAGGGGAGAAAGGGACAGCAGAAAGGGTGCAGTGGAAGGGGATGAGAAATAGAGAGCACTGAACGATTACAAAAGTTATATGAGTGCAAAGTTGGACTGTGAGGTTTAGGTTTTTCTCTTTGGATAAACAGCTTTAAAGCCCATGGGAAATTTTAATTTTTTCATGCAACCTACGATCCTTATCATCCGTATATATGATTCTCTATCCTGAGGACACTATGAACCTTAACATCCATCATTATCTACCTAATTCTTTGAAGATATGTGAGGCTTTCTACACAAGATGAGGAGTTGGGTTGTTTGCCTTTTCTTTTTTCTCTAAGTTAGAACGCTATAAATAAAAAGGCTCTGAGTGTTGGAGAATTACCATATAAATGACACTTCTTATGATATACAGTTCAGTCTTACTCAAACTAAAGTAGCTGTCCAATTAACAAAAGTAATTAAAAATTTTTTTTTCTATTTTCTTCGAAAAGATAAATGAAAATATTCGAATCCTCAAGAAAAAACCTATGGAATCAATATCGGCCATACTTTGAATGAAGGAATCCATAAAGAGGGATGTTTCATTCTCGATCACTCTATTTCTTCTTGGTTATTCTTGATAGCTTACAAATTTGTGCATATATAGTTTCTGATTTACAGCATGTGGAGCTACCGATGGTTTAGAGCATAGAAAAAAGTAAAACTGTAGAAATACGTGAAGTTTCCCATGACAATTTAAGATAGAAAACGTTAAAAATATTAGTTTATCCTCAATCTTCCATCTTAAGGTATTTAAATTTTAGTAATATCACTCTCGGAGTAGCTTTTAGTATTACCGACGTAATACGCTGTAAAGGCTTTCTTCACTTAGCCCACAACTGAATTGGAAGCAATGAATTATTTATCAATGACAAGCTCTTAGCGTTAACAAATAGGGCAGAGAATTTCACTGTGCTGCTTACATTTTTCCTTCGATAGAATGGAGCATTACTTCCTTATTAGCTGAATAGATATCTCTGTTATTACTATATCAGTTATGTTGCAAGATACAGATATACAATCAGATAAATTTGTTTGTATCTTAATTTCTACGCAGTGACTGTGTCAAAAAGATGGAAACAGTTAATATTTCCAATTAGGATAACATCGCCCTTTAACTTATGAATGATATTTAAAATAATCATGGCTACTTCTTTCAATCTTAACAGTATATAATATACAAAAACCATCCACCAATATGTTTCCTTGATCATCGAAGAAAGCGGTTGGTATTGATGAGAGATATAATAGCTTTTCCGCAGTGGATTAAGGTACATTTCAGTTGTAGAATAATTCTTGAGGTTTTAATCTTCTAGACCATTTTTAGATCTCTTCAATCACGAAACGAATTCTTTCCTTTACTCAAACTTTAGTCACTTACTGAACAATTGTATTACATTGCTATCGAGCACGTAGCTGCCGCGGAGTTGCTAGTTCACTTTGGCATGCTATCTAAGATAACTGATAAAACTTTTGAAAACAAAATGAGGCTGAATATAATTTGGGATATTGAGCAACAATAAATGGTAAAAATTATGGATATTATTTGAAATCACCGGGCGCTCTTTCTAAAATAGGCGTTTAGAATCTTAGATGGTGAAATCTAAAGGAGAAGATTATGTCAGCGAATTCTTTCACCAGGAGACATACCTTTTATAAGATCTCAAAGAAATAATCATTAAAGCTACCTCCAACAATAAGAGGTCATTAGCAGACTTCATGCAAGAATAAAAAGCAATATTCAACATCTTTAATACTTCAATAAGTGATGTAATTGAGATATGTATTCCTCTTGGCTTGAATCAAATGAGAAAAGAAAATACTTCCATCTCACGGGTTATGTTAGCAGGAGCAATATCATAACTGATAAGCATCAATGAAGTACAACAGAATATAAAATCTATAGTTTGGAAGTCCAATTAAAAGGCTATACTTTTCCCTTCCTTACACATCACTGCTTCTAGATATCCTTTATTGGAGTCCAAGTTCATTCTTCCTTGGTAATCACAGACTCGATTTATTCTCAAACTTCCTTTCTTTCCCTTAATTTTCGCTGTCTCATCTCTTCCCACTTCTCTTTCCTTCGTAGTCCTTCCCCCTTTATCCCTCCACCTATATGAATGACGCTCACCTCCACAAAAAGACGAGCGATAATCGATTCTCTTCCGAATGGAACTGCATCCACTCCCTTTGTCCCGACGCCTTTGCCCTCATACAGCGACCATCGGACCATGAACGGAAGGGGAAAACCGCGGATCGGAAAAAAATATCGGAAAATGCCCGAAAATATCCAGAATAGGAGAGCATTCTCCGAAGGCTGTAATTTAGTCGGACATGATGCGCTGCTTAATGATCCGTCAGAGTTTTACACCGATTTCTGGAATGATTACAAAAACCTAGGACAAGAAGTGAAGTTTAAATACATCATTGTAGTCGTGCAGCCATGAGCAATTGTCTAATTTGGAGAAAAAATCAGTTCATTTTGGATAAAAATTATCCTAAGGCCTCTTCTCTGAATTTGCGGTCTGTTTTTATCTAACCTTTGAAACATACCATTCATATATTGCACTTACGTTAATCTCTTAAAAATTCTGGCATGGCGAGGAAAGGTCAGAAAAGCTAATCTATTCTACCCAACATCTTGCAAAAAACCTCAATCACTCTTTTGAGTTTTTGGTAGCTAATGTTGGAGTGGTTACGGATCAATCCGACCTTGGCGAATATCTTACAAACAGTTTTCTATTTCATATCTTCCTATTACCTTATTATTAACTCACTAGTTTGAGATTCAATTACTCCATTGCACATGTCATATTTACCGTTCACTGTGATTTTAACATCCTGAGATTTTATTAGCGTTATCCCTTTGATCTACGTTTTCATGATTACCACTTCTTAGAAATCTATTTGAAGTACTAGTGTCAAGGTAAATTTCAAGTTATTCAGCATTCAATATTCAGAAGATCTTTCTAAGAAAATGATTCACCATAAAGAAAATGCTTCCTTATTAGATCAAAATTAGTCAGGTTAAACTTACGTAGCTTCAGGTAACCATACAAAATATCTAATTTTGATAAAAATATCTAATTTTATGAAGACGCTTTTGAGTCCACATTTGTGATCTTTCAGGAAAAAGTTTTTCTAGGAAGAGGAGTTCTTAGACTTAAAATTATCTAACATGAACTGCGATGTTAGGTTCTAAGAAAAGAATAACGAAGAGGCATATTGTACTTATAAGATCAAAGTAGTAGTGGCTGTTTAAAATATAAAATATGGAAGAACAAATATCATACGCAGCAGAAAAAAGTAAAAGTTCAACCAATTATATCAATGATTACAATTTAAAGAGATCATAAAGCATCAAGGATGAGACAACAATGTGAAAATAGGAAAGATGAGAGTTTGAGAAAAATTAACTAATTATTGCTAATAGATATCTTATATACTCTTCTAGTATTTACCTTGATTAATAATAAATAATTAAGGAAAATAATTGGAGGAGAGAGTGAGAACATGTGGAAAAGATTGTACAATCGAATTCATTTCAAAATTATAAGTAAACAGGAAAAGAGAATTTCATAATGATATTGAATGAACAGAAAAATATAGAGAAAAAGCCAACTGATACGAGAAGAACGACATTACCAGGAAAAATTGAAAGGGCTTGCAAAAGGATATATGACCCGGCAGATGATCCCATTTTAACAGTATTCTCCCAAAATTATAACTGAAGTAGAGTGTGTGTTACATGAAATTATAGATGGAGATTCATTCAGCAAGTGATTCTTAAATACATCTTTCTGAGTAATTACCTTTTGGGTTTGAAGATTATCGAAGCTGGTTTTGATAAACACGGTAGTTGAAATATATTCGGTTTATGAAACATAGATTCAATTAAAGAGAGATGGCAATAATATATCTATTGATTATATACCCTGATAATGTGCTATAATTTAAAACTTTCTCCTGTAACATCTTCTTTGTGTTTAAGGAACAGTTGTGCTCTTCTTTATACTTATCTCTAATTTTCTTTGACAGAGGAGTGAGTAACCTTTACGAATGATAATCATCATCATCTTTAAGTTAACCATAAAAAACCATGTAAAACAAAGATAATTTACAACCAATTTCAGTCATTAAACTAAAACTTTCAAAATGTTATTTTTTAAAGTAATAAGATAATGACTACCCAAATTGGCCATGCAATCAGTTATAGTGAAAGCTGTCCCGGAATCGATTCCCGTTAGGACCAAGCTATCCATCCGTTCTCTATAGGAAATAGGAAAGCTATCAGATTCTAAGGGATCCATTGCAGCCGAGAAAAGGCGGTGAGGCGGCTTGAGAGTCGAAGCTATGAACCATCTATCACCTAGTTTAACAAATGCTGTCTTGCCTTAAACCTTCATTGGATATTGCTAATATACCTAATATTTTCTGAGGTAATTAAAAATCATGATGAATAGAGCATTAGAAATCAGGTTATTTTAATATGTGATTCGTAAACCCTGACTCATAAGCGTTAATCCATTATAAGTTATACTAAAATCCTTGGATTTAAAGCAATTGCTATAATTAACTTCTGTGAGTTAACCAAGTATAATTAATGATATTAAAGTAAATTACTAGGCAATATAAACGAAATGTATGAGCTGCCTCTTTTGTTCTGCACCAACACGAAATAAAGCTGTCTTTTGAGAGATGGTTTACTTTCTTAAGTGCTTAAATTTCCCAACCGTTTCTGCTATTAATTATCCATCCAATCTTACTTTAAACTGATGCATTATTAGGGAATAATAATAGTTGAGTCATTGATTGCATGAGAGACAATTAGAGCTTTCAAGTTTCCATTCAATGGCTAGTTTAAGTTTCGGGTTATCAAATTTAAACGGGCAGATGACTAAGTTGGAGTAATTGTTGGAGATAAATTTGATTATAATTCAACCTTCATCATAACTTAAAGCCAAAAAGGTTCACAGGGTTGTATCATAAAGTAATAAATATCAATGTAGTCGATTGATATTGATGTCACTGCATTAAAATAAATTTTTCTGATAAATAAAAATTACAAAATAAATAATCATACAAAAAACGTTTCTTTACTAAATCCTGGGTGAAATCTGCTTGACTATTCAGTCAAAATTTACGCCAGCGATGATTAAATTTCTATAGAGAAGGATTAGCAGGAACTGAGCTAATTCGCCGTAAACCGCATGTATGCATACGATCTTCCTGTCATTACCGGAATAACGATTGTAATGGGTAATTCAGCTAAGTTCAGCGAAACTACGGCTATGGCTTATTTTGGGATAAATTAATTAACCATGGATGAAAGTTTAGATTAAACACATCCGATGACGCAATAGCGATGCCTGTTTGATCGTTGATTATCCAACGCATTAACTCAGCAAAATTTAGCATGCAAAATCTTTCTCATAATGGGGAACCATAGAAATTGTTGTATTTAAATTTTGAAATTTTAGAGATATATAGCATAGAGAATGAAATGTTCAAGGATAAAAATTAACGTTATGAGATGAATAGTAGTGAGGATAAGACAATATTTCAATCTCTATCCATGGTGGGCCTGTTTTAATGAACGCGAATGTATTATTTGTTCTCTGGTTTGTTGTCTTCCTTCCTCTCGAATGGCATATACAAATTCCCTTCGCTTCCGTCTCTTAAAACGTTTGCCAGGTACTCAATCTGTTTGCTGGGATTGTTTAACCACCCATGAGATGGCGTTCCTCCAAGTTTGAAGTACCGGGAGAACAATCAATCCCGCTTCAAAAGAAAAGCCACTCGAGGGAAAGGTTTCGACAACGTACATTTTATATTCCGTTGTTGGAATAAGTGGAGCAAAGTTTATTGTTCCGAAGCAGAAAAACGTGTTTAATGCGGAGATACGTGTGTAAGAGTACAGTCGCATTTGTTTCGAGTGAAAGCGTTCAGTATGAATGAATCGCGAAGTAAAAATGAACGAAAGCTCAGTTTAAAGTAAATGAATGCATAAAAAATATTTCATAAAAGCTTCCATTTTTATCTTATGAATGACAAACATGAAAATACATAAGCCATAGCATCCATCCGTAAAGACTACCTGCGACCCACATCTGGTTCGCTAACGATTGTCAAGCGTAGATTATTCCCAAGTTGCATTAAATTAATTATTTATGATTAAATTTTTTTTATTGATTGTGTTTGCATGCCTCTTACAACTTTATAAAAATTCATGTATATTTCATACATCTCAGAGCACAGAGAAGCTAGGTTATTTCAAAATACATCTGGCCTCAGCAAAATAAATATTTCATTCTGGAGTACTAATCGAAATTTTTTCTCATATCTGGTCTACTCTACGAAAAAGGTTGAAATAACTACACTGATTTACTTTCACACCAGAATATGTTTCTTTCACTTGAATTAATGTAATGGACCGTCAAAGATAACGAGAAAGAAATTTTCCGTGAAGGGTAAGGAAGGCCAATCAAATCGAGGATATGCTGGCTTTATCTGACATGTTTCTTCAATAACCAAGCTTATAAGGAACAGTTTGAGTTGAACTCATAAAAAATATATAACTATAGATTAAACATTTAAATTAATAGTGTATTCTCATAGTTTGACTGAAATTCTACAGATTTACGTACTTAACAGAAAAAATGAATTGATCTGTGATCGAACTTCAATTATGTAGCGTCCCTTGAGCATCTAGAGAGCTTCAAGATCGTTTCAATGCCTTTAAATAACGGCAACATTATACATATATCTGCATAGTTCTTCTGTTTTTTAATACTTTATTGCAAGATATTCCTTATTCGAAAAAATAAGGGGGTTTGTAGATAAAGAAATTTCACCCTAAATCATTTCCCCTGCAGAGACGGTTCGCTTCAGAACAATTTACCTAGAGGGTCTCCGATCTAGAGACGCAACGCCGAAAATTCTTAAATTATATATTTAAAAATTTTTAACGACTATTTTAGAGATCTATAGTGAATATACATAATATTTACGCAATTTATTTTCAATCACAAAACCTTCCAGATTATGAGATACAAATGAGATAAGCCATGTTCTAATGTAAGTCTAGAGATAGTATGTAATTTAACTTTTATTCCATATCCGGAAAGATTTGTTTAGATATTTTCTAGATGGTTAAACCATCTCTTAAGCGAGCCGACTCTAAGTTGAAAAGTTTTGTGCGTAGTGCCTTTGAATGATTTCTTTTCTAATAGAACTGAGCTTAAATTAACCGTATTCTGGGAGTAACACTTAGGGACGTCCTAACAAGGAAAACAAAATATTAGTTCCATCCATAAGATGCAACCACCATTGCATTACTGTAGAATAAGTTGCCAGTAATCCAGGCGCTATCTTTGGTTGAACGGGTGCGTAGAGGCAAGTGGCTATTTTATCGTCGGTTATGGCGACTTCGTCCCCCTTTTAGCGACGTATTTTATGTTTCAGTGATATATTGAACTCTGTCCAACATTTTGTGGCATACAAAGACCCTGCTCTACGAACGCGGAAGATAACATGTTTAACGTATCAATATCAAGTGAAACTAACCCCGTTATCAGCACAAAAGATTAAAAATTAATATTGCATATTTAATTCCTTTAATCTATTCACTTATTTTATGTTTATATAAGAAAATGCAAGCATTTTTATATTTTAGCTTCTTTGTGGTTGATATTTTATCTGGATTTAGTGACCTAATAGTTACTTTTCGGGGACCTTTAGCAGCATTAAAAAAAAATAATTGGCAGCTTAAGTCAGGGACCCCTCTTTCTCCTTCTTTATTTAATCTATGTCACGATAATTTTATTAATAACAAATATTTTACAATCGTTTTAAATAAGAAAAGTATTTACTACCTTTCACTGCTGATTTTAATTTGAACGGTTCCGTCAACATATTAACTGTTTCCATCAGCTTCCTGAATATGTCAATACGTTGATTTAGCCGGTAAAATTAATATCTGCTGTGAAATTTGACAATTTTTCTTCTTTTCTCTTAAGACTTTTCACTTACTATGAATACTACGAAGTCAGGAGTGAGCATTTTATTAACTTTCAATCAACTGTATGAACATTTTATAATTACTTTAAAGTCATTATATCTTATCATTGATGGAAATATAATTTAAAATGACAATTAATATTTTAATGCATGAAAAGCTCTTATTAAATCTTCTTTTAACGAATATGTTTCTAATGAAATATTTTGACGAGACTTAATTCTTAGTAACGAATGCGGGAGAAACTTCAAAAAGTGGGATGGTTTTAGGAATTTGCTGTACTAAGTAAATTACTTCGTATCGTTAACAGTATCCTGTAGGAAATATTTGGCTTTAAAATGAAATATTTAAATGAAAAGAAAAGTTAAAAATATCTCGAGCATTTTGAGATATGATTTAACAGTGAAAACAAATACGCATTAAGTCAAATATTGTGAAAAATAAAAAACGCATTCGTGTATCTGTAAATGTCAATGATTTACGTGGACGTCGAACATAATCTTTTAAGAGCGACTCATTCCCATGTTAAACAAAGGAAACCTTTTGTTCCCATCGCCGGGCGCGACGTGTTTGCTCAAATAGTCACTCCTGGGTAACTCCCTACTTTTCATCGCCGAAATGAAAGAAGAGACGGAATTCGAGATATTCTCTTTTTCAAGGAACGATAGGAGGAAAAGAGATGATGATTTTCTAGAGGAACAAATACATAAGGCAAATGAAGGGAAAAGGTACCCGAAGTCGTGGAAGGAAGTCCCCCAGTTTGAGGCTGTGCAAAGATGGGATGATGTAGCAGGCGAGCTAAGGATTTACGGATGACGAGGAGAAGTGAACGTGTGTGTTATGAGAAGGAGGGGAAATATTGGAGAGTCTGAGGAAGGTAACGCTTCAGAGCAGGTTTGCGGATCTTCCAAGCGGTGAAGAGAAGAGGGTAAAGGAGCTTCTGTTAGTGGAGCAAATGGAAGGCAAAGGCGCCAAGTTAAGTATGTAAAGAGCATCGGAGAGGAGAGTGTTAACTCGGAAGTTCGGGCTGTTTAGTTGGTCGGAAAATCGTTTAATATTAGGTCGGGAAATTTTCGGAAATGCTTTCTCGCAAAATAGGCTGATGAAGTTGGTCGTGCGTCTGCGGAATAATGTGACTGGGGACGGAATCTGCCAACAGGTGCAGCTTCAGCTATTTCTAGCTAAGATTTTGTGTTGTGATAACGGTAGATTATTGTTACCTCTGTATTAAAACCGTTCCTAATGCTACGTAAATGAAAAATCAAAGGAAATGAAAATTAATCCAAATATGACCACGGGGCACTAAAGAGCAAACTATTTTGTGAGAGTTAAAGAAGCCAATTGTAAGCGTGAGAATCTAATACGCGATAATGAGTATTCCAGTTAGAGTGATACGTAGACGAAAGAAGGTTATATAAAAGAACTTATTTGAAATTATTATTAAATACAGGTATGTGTGTATATATAAAACCTATGACGAAATTATATATTTATCGAAACAAATCGATAATGGCTCTATCTACTATTCATCTTAAATAATAAACAAATAATGCAAAGAAGATAATAATTATAATTATTAGATAATCATCAGAGGCACAAGATAAAAATATAAATAAATAATAGTGAATAGAGAAAAGTATGCTATTTTTATTGCGCATGGCAGAAATTGATTATACTTAAAAGATCTTTATCTGAAGTTAGCTCACGATTTATTTTGTCGTGAAATTTTCAGGAATCGAAGGAAGATATTTTGATATTATACATGATGCTTTAAGTTATAAATATGAAAACGGAACTAATTTTGATCCAAGACACAATTGAGAGTCATACTAATTCAGTTAAAGTTTCATGTAAACAAAGTGTCTTATTTTACTCGAAGCAATAATGAAGAAACATCAAACTTTGTAAGTTAAACAAATGAGAAAATTATTAAAAAATCTGGAGGTGCAAATGAAAAACCATGCATGCTTGGAAATTAATGTCATTGGAAAAAATAAAGAATTTTCGGACGGCCTTTGGATTATTAACAGCGGCATAACTAATGAGGGGACCTAGCAGATCACTCAAAGCATATTTTCCAAAAAGAGTAAATTTCTTGTATCCAACAGTTTCATTTTATGATGATGTTCTCTGTGAAAAAAGCAGGAGATCGAGGGTTTTTATGCCTGTCATAAAATGAAACTTGAACGAAGTACTCAATATTACAGCATTTTTCTGAGGCACTCCTCTTCAGGTAAAATTCTAACTAAGGTCTTAAAAATGTCCTATAAAGTTACGACCATTCTTGAAAGGCAGTATTATATTATAACGAGAGGAAAATACTTCGAAAGAAAAGCGCTTCCTATAATCAAAGGTTTGAAATTTGTATTTTTTAAGTGAACACATAATTACTTTGAGATTATAGAAGAGTAAATTTTAAAGAATCCCTATAGTCTTTGTATATAATCCATGAAATTAGTGATGAAAATAATGATTTCTCGTAAAGCTTGTACGTAGTTTAAGTATCAATTATAATAGTATGATTAACTATAGTTGTATTTTCATGATATGTTTGTAAGTATTGTAGATATTGTATTCAAAATTATTTAATAGTCCAGCTAGTATTATCGTCATTATGGCAAGCATAATGATAAAATTTGATAAGAAAAACACAATTTAAACTTGAATGATCTACAATAGATTGTTTACGAGAGTTAAGTCAATGCAAGTGCCCTTTTTTAGATGTATGTTTCTGAAAAATTAATTAAAAATAACCTGCTCGGTACTTTCATATGCTGCTAGATAGCACGGAAAAGATACCGATATCTTTGCCATAAATTGTTTCGGTTTTATCTTTAAGGATTGCAATTACTTCTTAAATTCCATGTTTTCCATAAATATCGCTAAGAAGAAAGTAGTGAAAGCTGTATGACGTACAAAATGTGTATCCAAGAAGACTTGCGAGAAAAATTATTCCAGCTTTATAAAAACAATTAAATGATGAAGGTAGACAATCATGTGAGTCAGTCGCTCCCTTCCGTTGAATTCTAAGCTTTATCACTAGCCATTGCTTGCATGCCTCTTATAAACCAAGATAATCTTCCCTCTATAATGTGTTGTAATAATATAATATAATATAATATAATATAATATAATATAATATAATATAATATAATATAATATAATATAATATAATATAATATAATATAATATAATATAATATAATATAATATAATATAATATAATATAATATAATATAATATAAGGAATGTATATTCCTCCCTTACAACATTACTTACAATATGATCTTCAGTTCTATTATGTTCAATCTATCTAATATCTTCAATACTATTATGAATAGAGTTAAATTGATTTGTATTTCGGATGGAGTAAAATAGTCTCGTATTCGAGGAAAATTAAGAAATGTATTTCGAAATATTCAAAGGAACTAAGTTAGCGGGACCCCATGTGTATGGAGGAAAAGAAGGCGATAAAAGAGAATGAGAGGTGTAAAGGGGAAGAATAAAAAGAAAAGGAAGGCGAAAATAAGGAGAGAGGAAGTATTTAGCCGAGGTTCCAAAAGTGAGCGGGCGTTCCTTGTGTATAGAGCTGCATGGCAAACAGCGTATCTTATTCCAAATTAGAGGATTCCTGTGGGAAGTGGTGGCCAGATGGCAAACACTGATTACTTTCCCACATACGATGGAGACAAAACTCGATCGGGGGTTCGACGAAAATAGACAAAATCTTGAGCGAATTTGAAGCTAGAAGATGTTTACATACCTTAAGGAAATGAATTGTTTGCGAATAGATACATCTTGAAATTATCAGCATTTATTTTAATAAAGCATAAGATGCAAATCTGGGTGATGATTATATAAAATATGATAATTACAAGATTTGGATTAAATTTTAATGGGATTCACTTCGGATGTATTGCATTTCATTCATGTTACTCGTATGTGGGATTCGTTCTCTATCCGCGCATATAGAGTGAAGACGGCCATTATGAATATAGCATAACAAAAGATCTTATAGTATAATGAAATTATGACCTTAAATGAAGAAAATTTTTCTGTTACATCCGTTCTGTAACCGCTCTCTCTCCCGAAGTTGGGACCGAAAAACCGAATTCTATAGATGCTGTACACGGATTTATTGATAACTGGCTGTGAATGTGACATAGTTATTTAAAACACTTCTTAAGCTGTTACTGGGCTCTTTCATAGCTCACACAATGACATGATAAAAGAAATCGTCACACTGGGTGTTACTTAGCTCGGTGGTTTTTCCAGAGTGACAGACACCAAAGCCATGATATGATCACTACGTGTTCTCTAGGAAAGCTCTCTTACGGCTTAAGGAGCGTTTTAGCACTCTGCAATTTAAAAGAAGATATAAATTGTTGCTTTATTTATGGCTTGTTTCATTAACTGACTTAAGATTCAATCGACACATTCATCTGCCAAGCAAACAGCATGTCAGGTACATGGCAATAATGGCAAGATTACCAAAGCAGCATTCGAATATCAACCGCTAGATAAAAGGAATGCGGAAAAACCTAGCACCCGTTAGAAAAGTCGGAACATCAAAGCATGAACCTGGATTATCAGAAAAAGAAAGAGAAAGTCGATGATCCCTGATTCTTAATTTGCGATCGGTTTCACGAACGTGCTTACATCTTCTGGCAAGAAATATCTGAATATTCCAGGTATTTTTCGGAACTAATCGCAAATTCGACAATACGTGGAAGGATATCCAGTATTAATATTACTTTATATACTTTCGTGCCATGTGTACCAGGGTAATATCGATTTTATCGTTTCGGATACATAAGAGAATGAGAAATAGTTTGAGGACGACCAAAACCGTCTCATCCCAAACGACCCGTTGTTTTCTTTATCGTCCCACTTTCGAATCACCCGAATTTTCAATATAAAAATAAGCTGAAAGTGAAAGGAGGAGAGGGGTATTGGATCCCGTGAACGCCATCGAGAACGAGAGTTGGTTGAGAGGAAGTCGATGATCGCTTATGCAAATTCGATCACACCTCCCCATTCCACGAGGCCCAAGGATTGAAAAGGTAACGCGGGTAAATAGTCTCGTGAGGAAAAAATTCTTCATCTTTATCTCGATAGAGCAGCCACTCGGCGGGAATTTTTAATCGACGCCCCCCTGAAGGGGACGGAGAAATCGAAATGGAAAGAGAGGGTGGAGACGGATGGGAAGCTATCGGAGATCCTGAGACCTTCGGAGGAGATGGATGTTTCAGTTAGGAAATTTGCGCAGGGATATTTATCGGGGACCTCCTCGCTATCTGTTTAAAACGAGGATGTCTACTTTTTTTCGGTGGTTCCGAAATGGAACGGAACGTTGACTCGAACTCATCCGTAGTCCCAATCTCTCAGAGGGGAACCGAAAATAGAGTCTAAATGAAATCGGTGGAGAGGAAGGATACACGTGGGGGAAAAGAAGATATCAAGAGCGGGGAGAACATATTGAGAATAAGTTTGTTTTTGGAGAGGTTTCCATGTAAAGCGATTAATCTTTTGGAAATGCCGAAAGAAATTACCTTTTTATTACAAAGATAAGAAAGATATAAATGATTCGATATATTTTGTGTTTAATGCGAACTACGTTTATTTCCATCACTTCTACAAGGCCTTAGAGCCGAAATAAGCATCAATCCCTCCACTGTTAGGTTAATAAGCTTCGGAGTGGGATTTAGGCATATTAGGTGAGATACTCATACATCAGTAGCTTTTATCACAGCAAAGAAAACACTTGAGGCAAAAATAAGTGCTGTCAATTCAAAATAAGAGAAAGAACTGCAGCTACCTGAAGGAGAAAACCTATGAAAAATAATTAAATCTCAAGTGATACTTCAAGAAATGTTCTCTCCATCCATTGAGAAATGGAACTGAAATTTGTTAAGTTTCTTGTATCACATAATGACTTCTTCTACTGCTTTCAAGTTTATAAATTCGTCTTTGTTTACAATTGTAAGAAAGTCATAATCTTGAAAAAAAATGAGTTAAGTTCTCATAGTCTTTCTAATAAAGTGCTGGTGAAATACTCATGATATCTCTATTATTTTTACGTAGTTATTTTAGGTCAGGTAAATCATTTACTTTTGTATCATGACACATATTACCTTCACATTTACCGAGAATACTTATCATAGGCCTGTAAACGAATGGTCTCTTTAATCAGATATAGCGAGATTAGGACCGATTGGTCGTCTCTTGCAGAGACACAACTACTAAATCTATTAATGTATTGTATCAATTACAATACCTAAAATAAATTAATCCAATGATCTATGGTATGAAAAAATTTTTCAAATAAAACTTAGTGATAAGACTCAAGTTGAACGAAAAATCTGTGAAGAAAGGAAGCGAAAATTCTTTAATGAAAGTAATCTTAACTACATAAGTGGATACCTAGAGGAAATATGGAACTCTCCCAATAATAATAATCATGGATTTATAAGGGCGAAAATCAGCCTTTCAAGACCAATATTACCCTTTATTTTACAACACAAACATTAAGCCCTAACCGTGATTTAAACACGAGACCTCGGCCTTTCTAAGCTATTATTTTAACCCCTATCCTGTAGAGGCTTAAATATAAAAGAAAAATATCAATACATTAGTGTGTAGAAACTTAGTTTAAACCGGGAAAGTAATGCTTATTAAATATTTACATGTACTTCGTAATAGAGATCTGACAGCATAAATCATACTCATACAGCATTATCAAAATCTATACATAATTAGATCTTTGATCATAAGATATGTCCTAAGAATCGGGAAATTGAGAGAATTCCGTTTTAGATACCACATCTAAATTACTGAAGGACAATACAATGTTAGAATGCGTTTTAAACACGAGAGAAAGCAAGCAGGTGAAATGAAATTGCCTCAAGTTTGAATCGCGTGAAGAGATGTGCCGAGACAAACGGGAAATGGAGAAAAGCGGTGACGCGAGGAAAATCTTATGAGATAATAACGGAAACCGAAGGTATGCCATAAATTCTATATCGACGGAGAGCAATTCATTCCCTTTGCCGTCTCTCACGGCGAAAAGTGCTCCTCAGTCAAAGGCAACGGGGATATTGTGGCTCAGGATAAAGCCGAGGAAAAGGTTTTATTCAAAGAGGAGCGATATAAGACGTGTTCTGAGATGTTACCTGGCTGAGAAGGTTGGAAGACGACGAGAGAATGTTATTGTTGTTCAAATTGCAAGAGAAGAAGTCTGAAAGTAAAAAAAAAGGGATTTGGAAATGAAAAGGTTCCCTCCAACATACCTGCGCCCAAAAGTAAGAGAACCAAAGTAAGGTGCCTTTTTCAGGTACTTTTCGTTAAGAAGCAGATTTAGGAAGACATTTTTGATGATTGCGGAAAATCCATATCACGAGGAATAAGCTGTAAACGAGAGAGAATATTTTGAACGGAATTGAGTTTATCCTTGAAATTCGCGCATAGAACGGGAAAAGCATGGAATACGTAGTTTTCTACTTATATGAAGAAGCTTTAAAGGTCGTTTTCCTGCTATCGAATATAATAACATACATAATCTAATATAAATTTATGATTCCAAAATAAGACACTATTATCTCTAGAAAAAACGAATAGTAGAAATGAATGTAAGAAACTTAAATTTGATAATGTAACTTTCATCTCCATTTGAAATGATAATATTTCAAACTTAAACATATATAACGATTATTACTGAATTGGATTATATTAATGTTGAATATTGAAAATAAGTTAAATTATAAGTAGGTATGTATGTACTAATAACAGATAGAAAAATCCTGAGTATGGCACAATAGGGAATCGAGACTACTATCGTTAAGATTCGGAAAATTTTATTTTGGCTAAATAACATTTAGCATATTTACCTCCTTTTCAAAAAAGAATCAAATTCTTCTACCATTCATTATTTAAGAAGGAATCTAAAATAATAGTATTATTTTCAATGAAAACATTCTTCTTCACATGGTGGATATAGTTCAACACATAATAAATATGACACGTTGGGTTACTTAGATATAGACAGACATTATTTTCGTGGAGTAAAATTTCAAGAGTGAGTAGTCATGAGTGAAATTGGAATCTACTCTGACAGAGCTCATACATGGACGGAATTCAATTCTTTTCTGATCAGAAAATTCGTTTTTTCGAGGGGAATCGTATTTCTGCAAACAAATCTCTTTCCATTTGATATACATTCTTTCCTCCCTGTCTCGATGTGATAGTGTCAGTAGCCCATAAATAATGAGGACCGGAGATGGATCTAGAGCAGATTTCATGGGATGATAGGGCGAACACATCTGCTTATCAGACTTAACGGCACCTCTATGCTATTTTCTTTCATGAATATATTATTTGGATGACGCTAAAGACTATATATCTTCTTCGTCTGACATTTGCAATCGTTAGCTAGCTCCCGAATGTCAGTATTTGGAAATATATTTCATAAATTTAAGAGAAACATACGAAAAACAAGTTATTCTTAGGCTTTTTCTCAGCTGTTTTAGAAACAGTCGATGTAGCGTGTATTTGCCGAATGAATTAGAATTTTACAGCATGAAATCTATGAATAAATTAACCTCATTCTGGTGGCGTATGTTAGAACAAGGAACTATAGGTACTTAGTTACAAATGTTAATTTTATATTTTCGGATCTAATATTGACAGATTTGGTAAATATGTGAATATTCCTCACACGTCATCCTCATACTAAATTCTAACACTTTGAGTTTTATCCTCGATCACCAAAAAATGTGATCTATTACAATAGCTCTAGTACAATGTGGACATCAAATAACTTGCTGTTCGAATTGAATTAATAGCTGCCTCATGAAAAAAAATTTTAAACTGATCAAATAATATGAGTTTGAACGACTACTATTACTCGTAAAAATAAAGTGTTACAAATACTTCATCTTCTTTTTCATCTATATACTATTTTTCCTCAAGGCGACTATTTGTTATCAATCAAACGGACTAAATTCCTATTTTTGAGAGAACACTAAATACACTCAGCATTTTACCTCAGAGTAAAATTTATGACATCGTCCTCATCAAAGATATGAAATTCTTCACCAATATCCTTACTCTCTCACAAGGATTAATTGCTTTAGACTCTTGATATTGAAAATAAAATGAAAATTAATATCGAAAAATCAATTTCTGATCTCTCATACACTTTAATAGATGACAACGTCTTTGAAGACAAGAAGTGAGTGGGTTTCCTTTTGGAAAGGGAATTGTAAAGAAAAGATTCCAGGCTTATATTTGATCTATCGATACGCTATCAATATAAAAGAAGATATGATACCGCTTGGATCCATAGGCAAAAAATAGAAGAAAAGGTGTTACTTACGTAGTGTGAGAAGAAAGGAAATCCGACGGATGGATCAATTCATCCATAAGAAACGGGAGAAAGTGTCATCGAGATGTTGGGAAACTGATGATGGCAAGAAAAGGCGTCATGAAGTAAAAGGATGAGAATGTGTGAGAATATATTGGAAAAGACTTTCGATTAAAGAGAGATGTTAAGGTCAGATATTTCTCTTTGATACAAATAGTATGCCGGAAAAGATACACAAGATGGATATAGGCCGAGGGGATGTCTCGTGAAGAGCTCATATCTTAGAATAATGATTTCCCCGATCCCAGGATAGAAAAAGTTTCATCAAATCATAGGTGGAAAAGACTTAATATCAAAACGTTAAAATGGAATCTCTTTACTTAGAAAAAGTAAAGTATCATTCAATAAACATTTTCTGTCAATAGCTGAAAACATAAATTAAACTTCGGTTTATTACATTAAACTTTGAATATTTTTACGAAGCAGTCATATATTTCTATATTTACGCATTCTGATTTTGCGTATATTGAATAAACAATTTTTCCCGGTCCAAATCAAAAGTCTTTATTTATCTAGTTATGGTTGACTTAACATTGCAAATGTAGTTCGACGTTTCCAGCTCTCGATTCATGTTTTATGGATTCATTTCGTAAAAGGGTACCCAATCGAAACGGTAAATGAATTCGAGCTTAAGTTTCATGCATTTAATCTCCACATTTTATTCGGCTTTTGAAATTTGGGAATTTTTGGGAAAAAGCAGTAAAAAATCATTCATCGAAGCTCCAATCTAATATGACATTCCCGGAACTCATAGAGACGAAAAGAAAGCAAAGAATTAATATTCTCTTCCTCTAGGGAGATTGAGACATTGAAATTCATGAATGTAACTTACAGCTACTGCTGACATATTCCACAAATAGAGATTAAGTTGAAAGAGACACCTCGAGATAGATTAGGAGGTTCTATGGATATAAAAACCGGAATAATATATTTATATGTTAAGGAAATATTTATCCAACATAGGAAATTACATATAAAAAAGGAGGCAATCAAACCACGGCAAAACAACCGGTAATAACAGCTGCACCCTAACAATTTAAAAACATGATTGGCTGCTTTGACTAGTGAAATAAATATAAAGATATAAATATATAGCCAATAAAATGTGAATAACTGATAAAAAAATAACTTATACAATCCTCGAGATCTAAAAATAAGATCCAGAATTTTAATTTACTCTTTTTCGAGAACACGACTCCAAGAAATTTCGATGCTTAAAACAACTCATTCCTGGATGATCGCATTTTGGGGTTATTTGGGGTGTTTGATTTAAAGGGTTTACATATAATACCACTAACAATTAATATTTATTGCGGTGCTATTCGAGAAGCCAAACCCATAAATTTTTGCCATTTAAAACAATATTCTCTCGAAAGTCTCATATTCAGGGTTAATAAGGTGTGATTTTTTTAAGTGAATGGGTGGCTTGATTTTAATTTTCGTATTAAATTAGTAATTGGAAAATTATTTTATCCCTGTGACCACGTTTCAAAGGATTAACAGAAATTATTTCCATCGATCGCATCCAAATTGAGACACCAAAAGAGAAAATCTCATTTTTATAAATACCCTTTGAAAAATCATTCATTCGCCAAAACAACGGTAAATATTCAGTTTCAATTTTGTTCCAAGACAACTATAGTAAACTTTGATGACTTGGGACCATGTATCTTGCAAATGTATGCTTCTATCTCAGAATTTGCAGCCGTGTCAGCTTCAGAAAGTTATTAATTTGATTGATGATTCTAGGAACACATAGTTTGTATTTACTTACATGCACACCCCGGGTATATTCCAAAATTAAAGGAATGCAATAAAAAAGCTTTCGGTGACTTTTACAGTTAAATAAAAATAATGTTTCTGCCTAAACTACATAAAAATAATCATTCAATTTTTTTCTATAATAAGCGAGTTATATATGTATCTACGATGATAAACTTTCCATAAGTTTAGAATTAACATGACACGCAGTTCGCACCAACGTTGAATTCCGCATTGTGTGCATACGAAGAAAAGCTAAGAATGAAAAATACTGAGTGTTTCTCAAGCAGCTAAAAAAGAAATAAGAGTCTAATTAAAGAGACGTGGGAATGGGGAGTTTCGTAATTTCGCGGAGAGGTCCTCATTTAGTAGCCGCTGTTATAAATACGATCGTGGACGCGGGATTTAGAATGTTAGGATGAGGAAAGAATTCGGGAGAATTAAAAATGAGAGTGAGGAAGCGGTTTGGGGAACGTCGTCGGGAAAAAGGACAACGCGCAGGGACGACTGAAATAATTAAGCGTGCTGTTATTAAAATATGAAATCTGGAGGTGGATGGAGACAGGGTGATGAATTATTCTTGGGCACATCTCCTTTCTTATTAGGCCTATTTTAAGAAATTATCTCTCGCAAGGAAGGTTTTCTTCTCCGGGTGGTTATCCTTTAAGAAGCCTCGACTCCTTGATTTACTTTTATTTGGAGATAATTCTCACTAGAAATAAATTCCTGGTGAATTTCTCGTTTTTCTTTTTTTTCTCGTCTCATCAAGGCCATTCTCATTCTTGTTTACGGAAATCTACTCAGAAGCTTTTAGCTCATTGTTATAAAAGACTTTGCTACCTCTTTGTGATAAATATTCAATTCTTTCCTTCGCCGTTTCCTTCGTTGAGCTTAACCACTTAAGTTAAGATAACCACTGCCTCGCGGAATTTTATGCGTATCAAATGCAGATTAACGCTGAAGTTCATTTTTGAGATTCGAGATGTTTGCTGGAAATACTTTCATAGAAAATAAAGCGAAACCAACGGATTTAAATAAGAGTCCCTATTATGTTGAGAGGAATTGTTCATTACACCAAATATTAAAATGTATTTTTTAAGCTATTAGTGATAATTTTGACCGAGGGGCCATCGATATCAAATATTACGAGCCCGAAGACTGGATTTTGCAGCTCTATAGCTATTTCCATCCTTTGCACTTTCCAGTTCTGAATTTTCGAAACTACCATGCTCTAATGAGATTCTGGTTAAATTTTCTCTTCTTATGATTAATGTCTACAGACGGCTATAATCATCTGCTTTTCGAAGGACCGCTTCTCAAGTCACTTGGTCTGTCCACTTTATTATTTCTTTTGATCTTATTGCTCTATTGCTGTTTTAGTCTGCGAGCAGCCGAAAAACATTGGTGTTTGGAGTATGATATTTTGCAAATGGTAATTAATTTTGCAATATAAATATTAAGAAGGAGTACAGTAACCCTTCGAAGCATAATCAAAGATGAATGTAATAATATATGTTTGTTCTAAGCTAAAACCATGACACATTAATCGGTCATTTGAGTATTAGAGTCATAAATTGTCTTGAAAAAGAAAAAACGTAATCATCTCATTTCTTTGAAACCCAGTCTAACTGCTGTCTTAAGCATTAAATATTCTCATTTTTAGCTGAAATATACTTTTCATAAATTTATAATGAGAACTTAATGACTAGGTTTTGACAAAGAGACAGTAAATTTAAGATTAAATATTGAGTTTCTAAATTTTCTGGACTTCATAATGGTAGGCAAAAGAACAAGTTTGGAACCTTTTATTTAATTTAGAAATAAATATATTAGAATTTAATTCAGGAATAAATATATTAGAATGCGCCCAATAAAGCATTGAATATTGATCATTAGGCTAAATCGGGGAAATAACGTTAATTATTTGGTAAATGATTATCTGTGATTACCATTTTGAGAAACGCTCATCCTTGAATTCAACGATTTATAACTATTGACTACATTTTCATACTCTCTTTATATACTTATTAAGTTCTCAAATCAATCATTAGCTAAACATATTTCTGAGTCGACGTTTGATAACAGTATGGTATTTTATTACCCTCTAGCTTGAAATTGCCAGGTAAACGTATTTATTTGACAAAGGAAAAAAGTACCGAGCCTACAATTTTTCCGTTATTTAATGCGCACTCATTATGATGGTACTTCATGAAACTTTTAAAGTATCAGTAACTATGTGAACTAAGCCTTCTTCTCGTCTACGGACTTTTTCGTTCGTAAGTTTACGCCTTATAGAACAAATCGATCTCTTGAGGGGTATCTTTAAAGCTCCCAGTCGACCCTCTGTCCGAGAGATAGAATTACAATACGTGAGAGGTATAAATCGTTCGTAAATGTGAATATGATCAACCTTGATAAGAAATACTATAGGATAGGGAATAGAAGTTCCATGTATAATACGAAAAAATAGAACCTATAAATAGAAGGCAAACAATCAATATCCGTCCTAAAATTAACTACAGCATTAGAACATGGAAGACCTTTTGCGATGAAAATCCTTTGAATTCACCAATATTGCCCCCAGGATTAATTTTGGGTTTCTGCGTGAGAGAATGTGCATGAGATTTGATGTCGATATAAGCTGTGGGATCCCCTGTTGCCTATATGTGCCTCAATATAGCCGATCTATGGAATTCGATTACTAGCGGTAACTTTTTGAATAACTTAAAATATTCTTGAAAAAAGAAATAATACACTAAAAGTAAATCAGATCAGTAAATCTTAGTCTGAATCGTTACTGAAACATCACAATAATTATCATCATACAAAATACTTCAAAAGTGTCTCATGTATCACTTTAGTTCCCATATATAATTTAAGCTTTCAAATAATTGATATATATTAAAGTAAATAGAAATTGCAATACATTTGTTTTGAATGTAATAAATTTTCTGATAATCTCACCTTTATTTGTACTCTTGAAACTGCAGGATTTGCCTAACTTACCAGATAACTTCTCTTATAATGAAGAGTTCTAGGTTCTGCTTTTAAGGCCTCATTTATCCAATTACGGAATAAAAATGCGTTATACTTGGATCAAATTCCTTTAAATTGATAAATTCCCTTGAATATGAGTGCCAATGGAAACATTATAATTAAAGGAATAATATCCCTTAACTATAATATAATATATTATATAATTTATATAATGTATATTATGATGTACTTTACCTAAAAAAGTCTGTTCTATCGGCTATAAAATCAGGACAAAGGTTTTGCTGCGGAGAGAACAAAAACCTTGAAAAAAATAACTCGGTACTGGTTAAGAATCTGAGTATCGGATTCGGAAAACGGTACACGACATTTCATTTTATTTACCCGATGAAACGAGAATGTTCTTCATCGAGGAACAGAAGTTATAAGGCAAGATGAACAATGGAATAGGAAACTTTTTGTATGAAAATCTGGTGGGAAACTCTCCAGATCGAGTGGAGAGGGAATCCACGCAGGTGAAGAGATGATCGATCATGTAAGCTGAGTTGGAGAGGGAAAAATATATCCATCTTCGTCTACCTCAGTTGGTATCGGGAAGGGAAGGAGATTTAGGAAGTTGGTGAAGAATGAAAGCGCAAGGGAAAATGGACAGAGGCAGCTCAGGACATTACTCCTGGATATCTTTTGGATAATCTGATAAGATTATTTGATCCTGAGCTTACTCAAGCTTATTTTAAGGTTATTTAGTCACATTAAAGTTATTGGATTAGATTTTCCCTGAGAAACTTCTACATCCTCGAGTGAAATCGATTAGGCTCTTAATATCTGTTATCAAGCGCAAAGACGCCACTGGTTTCTTATATACATATATAATATTTCAGGGAGGATTATTATGTATAAAAGTTTGTAATGACGTACAATTATTAAGCTCACATTAAATTTATATTTCGTTATGTGGTAAATGTCGTAGTATTGCGTAAATATATCTGTAGTCACTCTCTTTTGTATGGATTTCTATTTAGTTTAAATATTTTTTCACTTCTCCGTTGCGGTACTTAATTCATGGGATATAATGCATCAATAAATTCTATTTTTGTTTATATGTAATACATATTTATAAAATCTTTGATAGAAAAATATTTTATTATTTTGCAAGGAATATGTCATACTTTTTACTTGTTTGACGTTTCCCGTCCTTTGCCATACACAAATTACTGCTTCCGTCCATCTGATTTCCTCATTATTAAATTTGCAAGATTACTTACTCCCCCATCGTTTATGATGTTATCAGGATGACTTCCCTTAGCTTTACAAATGTTAATAACCTCATTGAATTCTTTCAATTCCTTCCCTCACTTCGCTATATTTGAAATAGTTGTTTTTTTAGGTAATTAACAGTAACATGGTTAAATGGTACAGGATATTTATCTATTTCAATTTTGCCTCTGTAAAGACATTATATTTAATATGCATTCCGTATTCGATTCTCTTACTTCTCTATCATTGTAATCTTGGCAAGATATATTAATCATTTGGAAAAATAACGTTCCTCTCCACTCTTTGGTATCAAAATCATCCTTTTCTTAAATACATAACATTCACGCAAACCTAAATAATCTGTAGTGCCCTTCATTTTTCATGTTGACGCTCCCTGCTAATATAGCTTTGAATTCATTTCTCGTTTTGGATGCTAATAACTCTTCACGTAGAATAAAATCCGAGATTAATGAGAAAGATTACTTGGAAAGGAAATTGAAACGAATTTTCTACCATTTCAGTAATAACCATTGTGGTAAATATTATGAAGGAAATGAGATATGGATGAGAGGGAAGGGTAATGTTTATTTGGTTTTGCCTATCTAAAATAGAAATTATATCCATTGCAGAGATATCTCGGCAACCGAGTAACCCTGCAAACAAAATTTCGGATGAGAAAATCTCTCGTCGCTGATTCTTGGAATCGAATAAGGATACATTTTCCTTTTTCTGTTCCAAAAGATGTTTGCAAACGGCACCATTCGAGAAGAGATGGTATTCATAAACTACATCCAATATAATGTAAAGAAATCAATGGCAAATTTACAATTGCTTCCCTACTTGATTAACGATACGCTAAGCGTCAAAAGACGTTCTTTACTTGTTTTTAATCATCCGAAATACTGATATGAATATTTTGTGCAAAGTAAAATAAAATATTTATTATTCTTATTTGCATTATCACATTTTCTGGTATGTGTCACGCACCAAAATAGAAATGTCATCAAACTGCTCATTAAAGCAGAGATTATAAGATTATAACCTTTCAAAAATCACTATCATCATAACATTATACTATGATATTTTTTGAAGGATCGAAGTTATTCCTTAAAATACCGATAATATCTTAGTATCAATTGACGGACAGAGAAACAAGCCTATTTTACCGAAAGTATCTCTAGGTTTAAGTATGTTTAGGTTTAAAATTTCCCATTTACACTTCCTCTAGCATGTTCATACATACAATTTTTATCATAAATCATTTAAATAAATTTTATTGTAAATCTCTCGCTCAAATTTTCTTCACTATCAGGTCATTTGATCATTGATACTTTGCGTGCCACTAATCAGAAAGTACTGTAATTTAAATAAGAAATAAATTAAATTATTTTACGAGTACTTTGCACACAGATAATGGGATAGGTTTGACAGAGGTAATCTTCAACTGCTAGTATAAAAAATGCTATTTATGAAAGTAAAACAAACTAATACGAATAAATTAAGTGAAAGATTAGATTAATTTTCTGCATCATTTAATGATTTAAAGCTATATATTACGTAATCACAATTTATAACAGCATTCAGTTCCTAATTAAATCAAGCTTCCATTCTTGTGAATGAATTTTTAGTTTACTACACCATCGATTCCATCAAATGTCAAATTTTATCCTCCCTAGAATGAGTTTTTTTCACAGAGCTGATCCAAGCGAGTGGGAGGAAGCAGCAATTAATAAAAAGAAAGACTTGTCTCGGGATGAGATGTCGGATGGGATACAGCGTAATAAAGTCGGCGGCCTTCCTGCCGGTGGCTGCTTCGGGAGTGCATTTATTTGATAGTAATTTAAGCTATAAATTCTCTGGCTGAAGTCTAAGGGATTGATGGATAGAGGGATGGATAGCCATAAAGGATGATGGAAAGATTAGGGACGGAGATTAGGAGAGGGAGAGGATTAGAGGCAGTGGCAGCAAGAATTTAAGAGGATGAGACGAAATGATCACGAGAAGGGGAAAAAAGATGCCTAAGATGGGCCTAAGAAGAAAAGTATACGCTGTTGTGAGGAAGTGGAAATGCAAAACAGCTTCGATGGTATATAAGGATGAGAAGAATTAAAAATACGTTAAGAAAAACTATTCTCCGAGAGGAATAATCCGTACGAAATGCACAAAAACAATTCCTACTAAGATTTATTTATATTTAACGACTAAAAATAGGAAAATAGCCGGTTGGCAGTCATTTGGAGGATAAATAGATAAACAAAATCCAAATCCCTGTCTTTCATTCACCCCAGTCGGGAAATAAAACCTCTCAAAAAAACTCTCGAAGGTAGCACGACATTCAAATTTATTTTACACACATCTAATATGTTATTCATTTTAATTTCGCCAGTAATACATTTTGCATGTAATATTTACATTTTGAATAAATGCCTAAATTTTAACGCACAAAGGTATGAAAATTCTATATATTTCTTTAAATTATAGCATGTGTTACTTTATAAGAATCATAGGATTCGAAAAAGCGAGTTCGAAATTTATCTTAATGAATATTTAAATTATAATACAGAACACCTTCCTTTCATATGATATTAACAATGCCATGATCTTTATTAGCGTTGAAAAATTCATACTGCGGCCATAATAGACCAAGGAAATTAATTACAACTCGGCCAAGTGACATACAAGGGGTGACTAGCCATTCACCCATCAACTCCAATGCCACCCCTCTGCCTTTTCCAACCCACATTGTATTCGCTAACTATTAATTCAGACAGCTATTACATTTTTCACCAATTTTGGGAAAACATAATTGCTGCCACTGGAAATCATACTTAAACACCCTTTTCCAAAAACCAGGAAGTTTACCTCATGTAATTTGAAATCAAGCATGTATGTTACCTTTCATTTCAATGTTTGGTATACATCACACATGACCATGGTTAATACATAGGGGATTTCCTAGCCTCGGTTCAATTCAATCTGGCCCTTTGTTTACAAGCGTTTCATTCACGAAACTCACGATTTAATTGAAAATCTTGTATCTGGAAGGCGACAGCTGGCTGTGATTCCCGCTTTCTTCGGAACAAATCGCCTCTACAGAGACCGGGAGAAAAGGGAGAAATTGGAAAATGAAAAACGGATTTGAGCATGAGGCAAACTCTATTTGGACAGGAAAGGAAATTTCGCCGAGATGAATACGTGAGGAGAAAGGAAGGCGCTCAGGAATATTGCTATGTTTCCTCAACAGCGTTATCCGGGTAACGGAGCGGAGAGCCGAATGGATGACACAAGCCGTGGAGGAAATGCGGTGGCTAGAGACGCTCGGAGAGATGAAAGAACGTCAAGTTGAGTCGGGTACAAGGAGGAGGCGAAAAAGAAAAGCAGCTACATTTTCTTTCGGCGAGGGAAAAATATGGGTAAGTCAGGGTAATAAAATGTAGCCTATTAGGAAATGAATGATGATGAAGGCGCGTTTTTAAAGGATCGTAATTGGCGAAGAAGGCTTATGGCGAGGAAGATCCCTCCGAAAAGGAAAAAAGGAGGCGGAAGTAAGAATTTGATTTATGGCGGAAGGAATTCCAAGAAGACGACTTTCGTTCGGCGGCGAAGGCAAGGATTTTTAATACCCTTGCGGTCTTATGAGAAGGGAAAAGTGTAGGGATTAAAATCGTGAAAAACTGTTTTTCTTTGAGATGTCATCAATCCAAGCGAAATTAATGTAGACCAGCAGTCGCAAAGCGTTCGACCCTTACGGTCCACTAAATTCACAAATTGGAATCCTTCTGACCACTCACAAGATGATTTAACAAAGAGCAAACATTTATAAGCTAATCGTCATAAAAGTTAAATTTTATTCAAAGGAAATCCATGCCCTCTCTTGTAACTCGTGTATTTAGAATATCATGAAATGGTTTAAGAAAAGATTACAAAGTATGCCCGAAGCACGAACCATCGAAAGCATGTCGCGAAATATAACTTTGTCAGGCGGGTAACCAGTTGGCGACCATTGATCTAGACCATATTCACTTTTTATATTAGATTCAATATAATTTTTAATTGAGTTTTTGCGATGGTGGATGCAGTGAGGCGGATCTCAACTGATCGCTAACTGAGATCTTCAACTTTCCGCGTGGAAAGACGGTCTCTCGGTCGGATCTCTTTTTCCAATCTCGGTTCGGCTACATTTTCCATTTCCCTTTAGCCCTTGGAAATACTAAAATAAGAATAATGATCTCGAGTATGAAGCTGGGGAATAGATCACTAGAACGGTAATGAATGTTTCATTTTTAAATCGTAACTATCTTACAATTTCATGAACTAATGGCATTCTCTACTGTGTTGTATGGATCAGAATGTTAACAAGAAGAAATAAGACAAATAGTCATCAGAAATAAAATTTCTTCTAGCTGTGAAGCAGTGTGCAAGGTCAGAAAAATTAAGGACTATACATATAAGAGAATAACTGGGTGATCAGCGTATGCCAGATAAGTTGTTAGAGTACAAAAATTGGCGGAAAGAGCTACTTGTAGAGTACTATCTTTAGTAAGTAAAGCAGGCATTGGAGTAGAAGTCATTGGGCAGAAGAACCTAGGATGAGGTGGTAAAGTAAAGCCGTAAAAGTCAGCCAAATACGTTAAATGTTATGAAATACCTCGGCCGAATGTTGCGAAATGCCATGGAGAATGAAAAACCTTACAGTTTTCAAAATGTTCTTAATGCCGAATGGTTCGACTGGTACAATCATCCTCAAGAATGATAAAATATCTCAAAGACATACTCTACCTCAGGGGAACCTTCGTTCATAGATATCTCTCTCTAGACTACTTCCTTAATAAAGTTTCAGTCAAGAGCTAGTTTCTTAAAGTTTTATTGGACCCAAAAGATATTTTACGTCTAGGGTATAAGTAAGAGATTTCTCGGAGACTTACACCTACTTATATGATAATTAACAAAGAATGAAAAAAAAATTTCGAACTCATTATTTACATGTTAACACTTCACGAGAATCTATCAATCATTCATCTTTCTGTTATACACATGTAATAAATGAAGGATAATCATATACTGAGCAATTATAGCCCTTATTAATTTACAAATAAATAAAATTAAATGAAACGTCCCTCTTATTAATTATATGTCACGTAAAGTCAGATTCGAGAAAGCTAAGATACAACAAAAGAGTAAAATAATAAATCATGAATGGTATAATTCACCATTCATTTAAGTCTTTTACACCATGCATGACGAGCAAAATTTCTGAAAACGTAAAGCTAAAGACATTTCCTGAGACATAGAAAAAGCTCTCAGGTACACTCAAGTTGGTTATTAGAGGTGCTCTGTATAAAATACTGAAAAATCTTCTTTAGAAGCGTAAATTTGCATAATTTTCAGTTTGGGAAGTTTTGAAAGTGATTATCCATGAATAGCGCAATGGAGGGAAAATCACGCCTCTACATATAAATAAGTCATTTCCATTGACATGATCACACTAAATATGCAGGATGAATTCATGAATTATTTCCGCTCAAGTGTACGTTGCAGCAGTGCAGATTGCGAGCGCTCCCGTATTCAATTATATCTTGAGATGCAGTTCCACTTCGCACGCCAAGTATTGCTTCGCATTGCATCAATTATGCATTTTTGTTCCACAGCGTTATTAACTGTGGAATGGTCCAAGAAACGCTGCTTGTTCATTCGAGAGAGAGATGGGTGTCTAATTGAAATAATGGATGAATAAACACACCTACATATTACTCACGCTATCCTCTTCCAAAGTGAGCACGTTGTTTGCCTCGTTTATGAACTGCTACTGAGTTCCCCAGTCAAAAATGGCGGAACTAAATTTTCCGTCGGTTAAAAGCGTAATTTTAAAACAAATTTTCAATAAGAATCCTTTATTATTTGAAATTTTATAATAAACGTTCAATTTCAAACTATTTACAGCATAGAGGGTTACATTATTTCTTATCGAGTACTTCTGATTATCGATTTCTGAAGTTCCTTCCCCATACATTTCATATGGGCCTATTTTTCATATATTCTTATGAGTTCACCAATAGCCATAGTCACCAGGGAGACCGGTTGTTTATAATCACAGAATTATAGAAGTTTTCGCCTTTTTACTCCTATTTCTGGAAATTTTGAAACCAAAAGAACATTCCACAACCAAAATAAGAACCTTTATTCATTGATTATTTTATTGTTTTCTTTCCTTTAGTATTTGTATCTATTTCGTGGCAAAAAATAGAAGTCTGTAATCGATCAAAATGAACTTTGCATGCCGTTCTCATGAGAGCATTTTCAAGTTGTCCAAAGTCGAGCCAAAGATTCTTTTGGTAGAAAAACATCGAAATTTAGTAGGTTAGACTCTACTAACCCTCGACAACTCTTTCAGCATGAAATTTTCAGCAAACAACCTCACCGGAAATGAGTCCGACCATACCATTCTGTTTTAATTCGTTCCATGTTGCTCTTTTGTTTTTTAAGCCTCGCTCGTATCTCTTCTTTAGCATCCCATTCACTCGATTCGTCCAACATTTTTTCAATTTTCCTCTCCCTTTCGTTTCATTCATCCATCGTCTCCATCGATTAGACGTAAAACATCCCTTTCATGATTGTCTCGCTGCCTTTCTTTCCATTCACATTCATTCATTGTCCTGCGAATACTTCGATTCCTGTTACTGCCTTAAAATCACTCCCCGTAAAACCCTTTACTACTGAATTCAGTTTATTCTTTTCCTGACTCGTAAACCTTCCACTACTATACAACAACATGGTCACAAGTACCTTTCTACTCACAGTTATTTTCTTTTCTTCAGGCAATTTCTCACGTTCAATCTTCGAGCACAAACAGCCAATCGCTAATCCTACCAGAAGCCATTCTATTTCTCCATCGTTAAGTAGTAAAATAACGTAGATCAATTGATTAATAGGAATCATTCACAAAACAGTATGATTATAATCGAAATATTATATCGAAATGAGCAAATAATTTTGAAATATTCCTATAATAAATTCTAAGTATGAATAACAAAGTAGACATCTTAGTGTTTAAGGAAAATTCTGTAAAGCAATAGAAGACAATCCTCTCAGTTCATAATATTTTTGGAGCACACTATTGAATGAATTCTGAGTTTCAGGATAGAAATATATTTTAAAGTTTAATTTTGATGAAATTTTGAAGGATGGCCATTCTTGAAATACCTTTCACGAATTATCCTTCTTGATGATATGCCATAGGTGGATTATGCGTAAATAAAACTTTTACTCTTTTTTTTAATACATAAGGTATTACATACATTACAATGTACATTACATACATAGTACATTAGGAAAGAGCTTTCTGACGGCTTAAAACAGCAAAACTAACTAAAATATCAAATAGGTGTTAAACTTTATCAATTTGTATATAAGCATTTTTACTTGACTTGCTTATCAATTATGCTACTTTCAGCAATCAGAAAGCATTTCCAAACGTATCAAGAGAAATTTCCAGGGAAAAGTATTATTTATGCATAAACCATGAACCTACTACTACATCCAAAAAAGAGAGTAATTTGTGAAAGATTTTTGTGTACTACCATCCTACCATATTCAAATCAAAATTAGAGATTTAAATGTATGGAAATTTTATTGTAAACTGTGGTATTTATACGGCTTCCAATAAAGAAGGAGTGCTTTGAAATATGCCAGTTTACTTTAGGATGAGAACCATAATGAAGGAACTAAGAAATCGCGTGCTGCAGAGAGATGCAGTTTGACCGGGTAAGTAACAGAGTCACTTACATGAATTAAAATTCTAACACGATCCCTGAAGTGCCATATATCTTTGGTAGCCATGCTTTTACATATCGTGTTTGAACGTATGTCCTTACTAATGAGGCCTAATTCCTCAATTCATTAAAGTAAAAAAATGTAAGAAACTGTAATGGAGACCACATTCGAGTTATTGCTTTTAAGAAGCAGGCCTCATAATTTAACGTTTATCCGCTTAGTTACGACGAATACTTCCTCAATCAGCGTCACTTTTTTCTACTCATTTGAAACTCCTTTGAGGCTCATTACCCTTCACAACGTAGGCATGATTTTCATCCCAGTGAACTTAAAAAACTTCTCTTTATAGTTGATTAATAATTTTTACAGGTATTAGGTCTAAAACTGAATAACTGGCCGTTTTTTAAGAAGACATTCTAAACAATATCATTATTAATGGGCTTAAAATAATAATAAGATTTTATCCTCAAATATTCGTATATAAAAATTACAATATCAAATATTTTCAAGAATGATTTAGGAATTACTTCGCACCGCAAGAAGTGCGCTCGAGGGCCGCCAAAAATGAGAAAATCTTATATCTCACGCTTTCCGAGTGGGTGCTCCCCTGTATTCTAGTGTCGAAAGAAATAGAAACTATGCATCGAAATAGTGAATGTGCTGCAAAAAATTAACGGTAATGTTGATGAAAAACTTAGTGTTTGAACTATTTGAGCTTGAAAGTTAGAATAGTTTGTAATATTATTGGTTATTAGGATGTCAAGTTGTTGCAATACATGTATAAATACATAGAATTTTTTCGGTTACCTACTATGCTTGCTTTCGCTCGGATTTTGAGCGAATAGAAATGTTCCACTCTAAAGCAAAGCAAATTCATAATCCCCGTTGTGACGTGAAATGAAATAATTTCACGGACAATACCCTTAACAAACTCTGCTATTAGTCGAGCAGTCTATCTCCACTTTTAGAGAAGATGTGGGCTCTGTCGCATTTTCATTCCCGTTTATTCATTACCATTACTGAAATGATAGGAAATATTTGTGTTCTGCATTTCAACCTAATATAGTCATACACAAGTAATTATTTCGAGAGGCAGAGCTATCATATCTATCTTATAACAAAATGCAAAAATGTTACATTTTTAACATCGCGAAAGATTCATATGACATAAATCAGAAAGAATACATTTCATATCATATAAATAAATTGGTAGGTGAAAATCCGGCTGAATATTTTAGAGAGAAGCATGTCTGAAGACCGTAGAAACGAAACTAGGATATTCATACGATAAAAATCTCGTCACGCAATAAGGACGTTCCAATTTCATATTCATCTACTAGAATCCCTCGGCCAAAGCTACAATTTCAATTACTTCCGAGATATCACGGAGGAAGACAACTACAAATCGTTTTCCATGGGTAAGATCTTTTGTGTATAAATAAACGTAGACAAATGTGATGAAGGAAAGGACTTGAGAGATGGGCAAATGGGGCAGGAACGCAATAGTAGAGAGATAAGGAAACACACATGAGGAGTTGGCATCGTAATCGAGACCACAAAGCCCCTTTTCCGCAGGATTTCAATAGGAAGGAAGATAAAGAAGCTGATAAGTCAGAAAGGAAAGTGGTACGAGTGGGGATGTGCGTATGAGCCCAAGTCCGCCAGAGGAATTAAAGGAGAAAAAAGTCGCGGAGAGTAAGAAAAGAAAACTCTTGGGTCCGTCTCCAAGAGGCGCATCTAAAGGGGAATAAAATGAGATCTCGTGAAAGAGGTTGTAAAAGGAAGAATGAGAGAAAAAGAAACAAAGAAGAGTACAATGAGAGAGGGACGTAGAGAATGGGATGGGAGGTGAATGACATTGAAGGATGGACGTGCACAAAAGATAAGGCGACTCTAGAGTAAAGGTTGTCTTTTTCATTAAGTGGAGAACAGAGGGAAAGCTTCCGGACGAGCGTCTTCTCAGCTGGATTCCCATACAGTGCTTGCTTCGAACTCAAAACCCTCTAAAACCGAAAGGAATGCTAATGGAGACGTCCAGGCAAAGAAATGGGGGATTTGGAGGATATATCTACGTTGATCATTAATATTGAAAATACAAATCTTATCAAATAGGAGAACAATGAGAAATATTATCACATATGAGACATATTACCCAAATGAGAAAATTGACCAAATTAGAATAATTTCAAGGAAATATGATTATTTCGTTCCTTCCATTATATATTAGCCAAGCGAAATATTTTACTGTCTATTTTTCTATATGCAAGAGGTTTAATTTATAATTAAGTAAATTATATATGAAAGAAATTAAATAAAGAGTAGAAACACCTTGAAGAGTAGGAAAAATCAAAGCAGGTATAACACAAATACTTTTCACAGTATTATTTCTGGATTATAAATTGCTTGTGTCTGACTGTTATAATCTCGTACGCTGATTGGGCGCTCATTCTCTCCATTTGGTTAAAAAAGGCTGGAGAGGGATGAGTGTTACCAAGAAAGATTAGTAATTATATTGTTTATCCTTTCTTTCCTTACGAAGCCAGAATGTTATGAGCGGAAATAATCTATGTACTAGCTGCCTATTAACCTAATGAATGGATCTCTTATTTAAAATTCAATCAGAAACGACCAGCAATACTATTAATCAACATCATTAATGGCTGGTAGCTTTCGTGTAATCACATTCACGAGCAAGACTGACAATGACACAAAGTATATCAAAATAAATTTTGCTTCATCTTACGAAAAAAGGCTATTAGAAAATCTAACTATAACGGAACATTGCTAAAATAATTAAAAATGACGAACAGACTATAATTAGCTGAACAGTTAGCAATTGATATACTGAAGCTAGTTAATAACTATCAATACTTTCATTCGCCATATGCGCTTTCTCATCTCCCTTCATTCCCTAAAAATTACCAATCCTAAAAGTTTGAGACATGGGAGAAACTCAATAAATGGAACGTAAATCGCGCAAGCATTTATTTCCCTATATCCAAAGTTGACATTTAAGAAGAATATAAATTTTCTTGAGATTCAGAATGAAATATAAAGTAGTGGGTTCTAGTTAGGAGAAAATCTTTTGATACCTTTATATGCCAATAAAAAGTTTTTAAGCGTTTCCACTAGGAGTCATAAACTCTTTTTATTCGCAAGCAACAAAGCCACGGATGTCAACAGGCCGATCTACTGCAGCCACCTCCATCGAAACTTTTGGGAAAAAATCAATATAACCGAACCTCGTGAAAAAAGTCCTGAAAGAATTCAGACCCTCTCTGAGATGAAATAACGACGACAACAGACAAGGGAAGTCAAAGGTTTTTCCGTTCAGGGGCAGCTGCCCGACAAACAAATTGGAGAAAGGACAACACGTCAAATTGTCAGGCAGAGTGAAATAAAATACCAACATTTACTACAATATTTACCTTATAAAAGAGATGGAACAAAGTCTAAATATCCGACATTTAATCTATGAAGTAAAGGTGCAACTGTATCTGTTATAGCAAAGGGATTGAATTTGATACTATTCCTGTTGAAATGGGCATCCATGGTCTTTGCTCGTAAAACTAACCTTTATAAATGTTTATAACATAAAAATAACAATTTATTCATTCTTAAAGAGAAAAGGACATGAAAATTCTAATAGGATCGAGCCTCGAACCTGGATCTTCTAATTGCCGGCTGGGTGCTCTGTCTCTATCTGCTATCTTGTTAGAACATTCTTCCATGCCCTTCGGGAGACCTTGTAGGTAAATACCTGTGAGTTCGTCCGACAAATTCATTTATTATCTGTGACATGTCAATTAATATTGTAAACGAATGAGTGATGTTATATTCTCCGTGACAAATATTAGTTTAATGCTGAAAATATCTATCTGAATGTTTTAAGTTATAAATAAATAAAAGAAAATAAATATCTTTCAATTACATTTACTTGCTTTTGACATTTTCACCACATTTTCGTTACTATACCCCCGAAAATCTCATCGTATCTAGATAATCGTAGACTTCCAAAGGGTGTCGTCCATATGAGCGTATCCGAGTTTTCTTCGTGAGTTTCCGACAAATTAACCATCACCCACTTGCCCCAAACTAATTCTTCCTTCCAGGTGACAAAAAACTGCTTCCAACATCCGTCTACATCCCAAGTATCTAGCGATGGCCATCTATCCCAAGAGAGTTCTACATCCACAGGAGTTGAGGGACAGGCATTTCTCTCGTCCCAACGGAAACAATGGAACATCCCTTCGAAGAGAACATCGCTAATTGGGGACTGTGTTTTGAGTTGCTGAATAGGTGGTCAAATAAGGTTAGGGAGAAGTCTTCTTTCCTTTGCGAGTCATGGCACCCGATAAAGAAGCGATGAATAGGGAGAAGTTTCGGAGTCGCAGAGAGACAAGGGTTGAGAGGGAATGATTACCTAAGAGTTTAGAAGCGCTAAAGTTAATGCAAGAGGACAAATGGATTCGTTAGTCGATAGTTGAGACGAATAATCTTGTACCGATTTGAAGGAAAGGTGGAATTGGGAGATTTCTACTTCTTATATGCCCCTAAGAGAGAAGAACACTTGAGAAGTAAACAAGAGATCCCAAGGCAGTCCGCCGTGTGTTTCAACTTTGTGAGATACACGCAGCTCTCGGAATCAACGTGTGTCAGCGAAAGGTAACTTGTCAAACTTCTTATTTTTGCCTTAGAAACGAAATAACTCAACAATCATAACATATCGTGGTTGTTATCATATTTTTAAGTTACAGAAGTTTAGTAGTAAAGGTTTCTTCTCAATAAATATTAGTGAATTACTCAGAGATAAAATTGGAAATTATCCCAAATCAGTTCAATAATTAATGAGTAGCATACTTGAGCACACAGATATATATTAAAATAAATAAATAAATTAGGTACCAGAGCGATTCTTAATATTTAGAAACTCACTAGAGAGTATACCTATTTAAAAGTATTTAATTTCAAATTACGATTAAGTCGTTTTCCTTCCTGATTGATGAGTTGTATGTCCTTTTTACATTTATTATAAGATTCCTTCAATAGCAATTAATTGTTCTACTCTGCAACTTTGATTTCTAAAACTTTATGAGACTTTCTCTTGAACTAGCATTTAGGCTCAAGTACGGCGATATTTCTCACCTGATGTTGGCCGAGCTATGCCAATACCGACCACATTTTATATATACATTGCATAAATACTTAAAATATCGTTTTATTCTAACTTTTTCATCGTTAAAATATATATTTAAGGCTATCTTATGTTTATACCGAAAGTGAAAATGAACGTAAATTGAAAATTCTGAAATATAGGTTAGTTTTAAAAGTTTAACATATAATATGCAACGGCATTAATAGTAAATTATGAAATTTACATTTTTACTTTTCAATTTTTTCTCATTTTATTTTCACATTTAATTAATTCACATTATTGAGCAAGCGAAAGTGCGATTGAAATATTCAACAGGTTACAGTTAAGGCTTCAACTACACGGAAAATTTTATTTTTATCTACTAGAGAGTTTTAGCTATGGAATGTCGTATAGAAAGGGTTATATGCAAGCTGAAACTAGCAAGGTTAATGTAAATTTATCTTATAAATAATGCAACTTGATTTGCCGATTAATTAGTGATCATTACAGACGAACGTCCGTTTGTGGTACTTCAAGAAAGGCTTTAACTCAATACTACGGCTGGTGAATAGCAATCGTCTTGCGATATGAAAGTTAATTATTTGACCACAGAAAAGAGATCTGTTTTTTGCATTTCTTCCATTGTTCCAGCCAACATCACATAAGCCATCACATTAAACATGGTGTTTAACAGTGAATCTTCAGAATCGTCAGGATTTGAAAACTTCTGATATTAATTTAATACACCATCCCTACCATATATTTTAATAATAACCGAATTTAATGTAGTTTACTATCGCTTATATTATCCATATCTTGAAATTTTCTCATACAAGAAAATAGTCAAGGGTTTTTAATTAAACATGATTTAAGAGATTCTTACTTTGTTTTCAAGGTGTAATAATGACGACCTTATAATATTAAAGAGAGATGCATTTTTTAGAATTATTTTATCAAGAAAGCATTTTCGATAGATGAATTTTATGAATAGGTCGAAATTAGGAAGGAAGGAAGGAAGGAAATTAGTCGAATACTCCACTCGGAATTATGGATGAATTTATTCAAACCGCGAAAGTGGTTTAACTATCCCGAAGGAAATATTTTCCGATAAAAATGCATCTTTCAATTTTCTCTAAAAAAAAACTGTTTAATATCAAATTTTATTGTTTACATTTGCTTTGGGTACCTTTAATGAGTTTCTGTTGTAGTGTTTCATATTTATTAGGTTCGGAGCCAAGGAATCCAAGAAGAGCTGGGTCCCCAAAGGACCCCTATCAAGTAATTAGATTGAAAGTTAACGCTCCTTCTTTGAATAAGCAATAAGAAGCGATAAGTACACATGCTTGAAGTTCAAAATAGATTCTAACCGGGTTAGATTAACCACCCAATAGGTCCATAAGAAGATCTGGGGACATATCCCGGTTGCATCAGGCCTTATTTTTTCGATTCTCTCTTGGATTTCTACTTTGGGCTATATGTAATGTATATAATTTTAAGATTTATGAGAGATGAAAAATACTTTAAAATAAACTTAAGGTAAAATAATCAGATCGGAAAAGTCATAGCAATGTAAATTTATCGCACACAGCGTGCTATCAAGTTAATTGAATTTGCTCTCTTTTAGATAAGATAATCTGAGAGCTTTAAAAGAAGATATTTTTCAAGATAAGCTATATTTTGTTAATTTATTTTGAAAGCCTTTCAGCGTTCATTTTTTTAACTGTTGCTATGATGTGTTTTAATGTGTTTAACTTATTTTTAATGGTTTGATATGAACGTAACTTTCTTATGTTCTAAATTTTAAATTAATTCGTTTTACTTTCCGTAAGCGAGTAGAAATGTTGTAGATGTCCTGATGAGATGCATGTAAGAGGAATAAGCAAGGGATTGCTTATTCCTCTTAGACTTAAGAGACTTATTAGACTCAAGGTCAGTTTAAATGCAAAGCAGTAGGCGTCTCCCTCTGGAATTAACTACAAAAAGGTCTGGAGAGGAAATGGGGCTTACTAGGATACACGAGGCTTGCAATAGTTTGCCACAGCTTTCCTCATTGAGATAGAAATCTATTTGTGGAAAACGTTCTGATAAGCGCAGCACAAAGCCTAAAATGACAAACAATAGCTCAATAACTCTAGAAATAGCAACGTTCATAGCATTCAATAAAGTGAGCAAAATAAATGCCATAAATTAGCATTAATCATGCCTCACTAGCTTTCACATTTTCCAACGAAAAATGAAAATATTCCACCCATTAAGTGGTAGCAGAGATACGAATTGCTTAATTATCGGAGACTTCTGCTCTATAATTCTCTACTTTACGCCTTTCCCTTCATTTCTTGATAAATCATCCCAATCCCTTTATTTCACCCAACACTTTTCGCTTGCAGTTCCCTTTTGCTTTGCATTCAATCTTCAATTGATTTCTTTTGGAATTACTTTAAGCATAACTGTGTGTTCTTCCTTGATTTGCAACACTTCCTTGGGTCGTTATCCTATCACAAAATGTATATACTCTCTCATGTCAACCCTACTTTTTGTTCGATTTCATCTTCTTCTTTATCATAACTGCTTTTCTCTTTGCTCTTCACATTCCACACTTTCTCTATTTTCCACAGAAAGCAGCACCTGTGACCTCATCTGTCGTTACATTTTTTTCCTTCGTTCCTCTACTTTTTGCGCCTGAATCTTCCTTCCCTCCTTTTATTTCTCTTTATATCTCTCATTTCCAACTTTTTCCGTTTACTTCTTCCCCTCCTCTCTCTTTTCGCTCATCCCGAAGACGTCTCGAGCTACGCTCCCAAACCTTAAGCTTCTATGACACCCCGACTGTTTTTTCTTTCTCTCGGAGAGAATTTTTCCGTAATGGAGAGATTTAAGTTATGGAGTTTCTGTTGATATTTTCTAAGCTCTTCGAATATTTTTCTGGGAGATTGGATTTTTCGTTTTTTTTCAAATCAAGGAAAAATCATACGAATTTCAGTATTAATTTCAATATTTTTTTCTAAAAAATTCGGTATTCTTCTATAAGGGCGCTTGTAAATGAATAAATCTTAAATTCAAAGTCTTACTCGTCTTCGGTGATGAATTCCTTTTGTCATCTGATATAAAATCAGTGACGCAGTCTTGAAATTGGCAGATGATATACTTAACTGAATTACAAGCACTATATACCGTGCCATCATTCATATAAGTTTCAACGAAGATATCATCGAAGGGCTACTGAGGTAAGTGATTGTTGTAGATAAAACATCTAGATATCTGAAAGGAAAGGAAAGTATCTGAGGACTTTTGGAAAAATTTTCCCTTTATAGAAGTTGGAGGCCCGGTTGAACTAGCTGACTAAATGCGGGATACAGAAGGTATACACTGTTTATGAGATGCTAAATTAGTACGCCGTAATTACGTCGCTTTATAACCCATATGCAGTCCTACTTGAGATTTCATTTATATAGCATTCTTTCTTATTCAAATTTATTCTCTTGGGTAATATTAGCAAGTGTATGAATAAATAAGTGAATAATTATTTAGTGGTAGGCTAACAGAAGTAGTTATCTGTGGTATTTTGTCAACAAAATCTAACACGAGTTAGATCAGTTTACTCATAATCAAGAGTAACAACAAAACCAATTTCCTGCTTATAAGAATATTAGCATATCAGAGGACGAATATTTTTAGTATGTTAATAGTTAATGATAACTAAGTAAACTGAAAATAAAAGAAAATTCCTCAGTATTTACATGAAGGTATTAATTAATGAGTTCAAATGTGTTGGAAAAAATTAATACACGAAATCATGAACATTGAAAATAACACTTTCAGCGATATAGTGACATGATGATGTGAATAACTGGCAGAAAACTGAATCACTTTATGGTGAGGATTACAAGTGGAATATTTATATCAGAGAGTTCCCTACCAATAGTCCTTTTCATCGTCGACCACTCTAACTCCAAAATAAATTAATTGACTAGAATACCCTCCCCTTAAAGCATGATGGAACATTTCACAAATTTATCTAAGTTTGCAAATGATTTCCAATATTTGTAAAAGACATAGTATTCAAGAGACAGCAAAAAACAGATTCATTTCTTACGAATGTTATTCCGAACGATTTTGTGTCAAATACGGATCCATTGGGAATATAAAACCCGCAGAGCTTCCTCCTCCTTATATCTACGATATAATTCTATGGACCAAATCTGCTGCTGACAAAATTATCATATTTCTAATATATTTCACAGTTTAAACAATACTGTGTTTACAGAGACCTAGGAGGGCACGAAAGTTAATGGAAATGATTTGCTTACTTCCTTGTTCATTTCGTAAGGAGAGAAAGGGAAGGAAACGCGATAGCAGCATTCGGAATGGAAAGAGAAAGTGAATATTTTCTCGTAATGAAAAAAGGAAAATTACGCGGAGTCAGAGGGGAATAAATTAGGAAGTGGTAAATTAATGGAAAAAGGGAAGACAATGGGCAATGATATCGCGCTTAGCATAAAGGGGAAAGTCGAAAGGAAAAGATAAAAGAAGGGTTATGTCGAATAAAAAAAGAATGATAATATATGGAAGAAAAGAAAAGGGATTAAAGATCCTCTGTAAAGAAAGGATATCAGTGAATGTGGTGAATAGTCAGTAGTTGGAATAATAGTATTAGCGTAACGGAGTGAGAAGAATTGGATAATAGGGTAATCGATATGCTTTGTCTATACTTCAAGGAACCACATTTTTTATGTTTCGCGCTGTCCAAAAGTTTTGAACGAGGGAAAACAATTTTATAACAGTATATTATTTGAATAAATAGAAAATTTGAGGATTAACAGAAGTGAAAAATGCCAACGTGACCCGAAGCTTTCCCTTTTCCAGGCTAAGATTTAATACGTGTTTGCGTCAACAGGTCATGCATTAAATTATCCTGGGAGAATCACTACGATCACTCCTACGTCCTTATTTCCCGAAATTTATTTAACATAATGACTGAACTTAGATTTTTTCCTTTGAATTCATTATCTAATAGTAATCTATCCTCTGATTCCCATTTATCTATAATCCCCATATTTCTCTATCTCCTAATTATATAGCTCTTTTAACACAGTGGTTCCGGTCAGAATACGTTTATATATGTAGTACTGTAAGTTGACATTGTCACCGGACTGCTGGTCCACATGTAATGTTGTTTGTTCACAATCAAATGTGATGTATGCTATGCAGTTTAGTTTGATTATTTTCTCATCTCAACGCTTCATAAAAACAAGTTTTGAAATGGAAATTCATATACTTTACACAATTATTTTAACGACTTGTTTCAATCGGAACAATAATCTGCGGACGTATTCCATTGAGGGCGCATTCTTTAAAATTGGTCACTAGAAATGAATTCTTATGAAAAATAAAGGACTTTTTCTTTGTTTTCATAAGAGATTATCCTTGAAGACGACACCTGAACGTTAAAATTTAAACAGGAAAACGCTCCAGTCTCCATTACACTTTCTCCGACGGTTTGTTTTCCCCTCTCACCTAGAGTGAGTCACAAGAGTTGGGTTATTCCCAAATGAGAGGAAAAGGATAGCAACTTCTCCTTCCACTATTTACATAAACAACTTGTTCACTCAGCGGCAGGAGTTAAAGCCCATGAGAAAAGCCGACTAGTCGTCCATTTCTCTTCCTGTAATGAATATAATACGTAACAGACGCAGGGACGCGTAGTCCAAACAAAAACAAACTGTTTTATTCATCTTCAAATTACTTTCACCCGAAAATTGGCGAGACATTTTCCATGATACTGATTTGATGGTTTTTCGAAACCAACGCCTCAATCTCATAAATGAATATTATCGCATGATTTCCAGATAAAGTTTGCAATTAATGTGTTATAATCTTAGACTATTTTTGGAAAATTACTCCAATAATTACCGATATTAATTCAAAAGACATAAAAGACATCATAAACATTATACAATGCGAGTTGTACAGCGGGCATTGGGTGTACCTGGGGTAGTTGAAATACTATAAGAGAGCATTTGTATTTGCTTCTAAGCTGATTACTTTCCTTGAAAAAGTTTCGCCAAAAGGCGTTTTCATTATACATGTACATCTTCTGTAAGTGTTACATAGAAAAGCTAGCAATATTTTTTTAAATTATTATGAAGTTTCCATAGTGATAAGAAATTATTGAATTGTGAGTTATATAGCAGAGTTTACTTAAAGTTTTTTAATCGTTGGTTATCAAACAGAAGTTATTTATCATAAAATATGGAATTTTCGCCATATTAATCATTCCTGTATGTGTATTGGTGTCATATTCTATACTAATTTTTTCCAATTTTCGTGATAAATGTGTTTCAAAAGAATTCAAAACTGGAAGATTTCAATTCTTAAATTTTCTTTCTGCTTCTTATCCTCATACATTTGATACTAAAAAATCATCTTTGTTTAGAAAGACGTTTCAAAAATCAATTACGAGATTCAGAAAATGGAGGGAAAGGTCACACACTACTCATTCTTCTTTCTCAGGCTAAAACAGCTTCTACTCTTTAAAATGGGAAATTTCTTTTAAAATATACTTTGGAATTCCGAACCAAATGAAATAAATATTACTTTAAGGAACAAAATTTCAGCGGCTGACTTATTAAAGAACACTTTGGACTGCGAGAATATCGGACATATTCGCGAAAGATCTTACAATTAGCCTGAAGAAAATAACTGAATAATATAAGAGCCTATATATCAGGGGTGGCCAACAAGTCGATCGCGATCGACCGGTCGATCGTCGATCTCTCGCAATGTCTGGGGTAGAGTTTTGTGAAGCGAATCCTTGGCTTAGTGACTTGGCATTTCTTACCGATTTTACTTCAATATTAAGTCATTTAAATTTAGATTTACAAGGTAAAAGTAAAACAGTAATTGATATGATCAGCTGCATGGACGCATATAAAACAAAATTTATTTTGCTAATCGAAGATCTGCAACAAAATAATCTGAATCATTTTCCAAATATGGAAATAATCAAATTATCAGCCATACTGTGCATTTTTATAACAACTTTTTTATATTTTCGAACAAATAATACAACAACTTATAGATTGCAGTTGATAAAAAATTAAATTGCATTTTAAGTTAGTAAAAATCTATCTCGAAAAAGTGTCGGAAAATCGATTTTTTTAGGTACCGCATGTACGGAATGCTACTATCAAAAGTTGGGTCTGGAAATTTATTTTCTTCAGGAGCCTATATCTCGAAAACATAATAAGTGATTTAAAAATAAAAAATAGTTTTGAACATAAATTTTACTTATCTACCCATACCTCGCTGGAATGCACCTTATGCTGAATCACAGTGAATAAACATAGTATGCATTTCACACCCCTTCTTCCCCCTTAGACTACGCCTATGACAATAAGTCGATCGCGACACACTTTTAAGATAAAAAGTCGATCTTCTATACAGAAAAGTTGGGCACCCCTGCTATATATGATATAAAGAAATTTATGAATAGATAATTAATTGATTCTATACACATTACTTGATGTTTCGAATTAGATATTTAATAGCTTTCGTGCACGATTTAATTTACTGAACACAAATAATATTATGAAATCACTATCTCGATTGTGACTCAATTTACTGATGTATGTCGGTCAAAGTTACTATAAACGCAATTAGATAAGTACGCGCAATAAAATATTTTCTTTTTACATTTAGCTCATAACTCCAAAATATGCATCTTTGTAAGTTACATAGGTGGATAAAGCGTCCTGAGTGTTTGCAATCTAGACTTTTATAGAATTTTGATGATATTTGCGTGCTTTCTTCATATGACGATTGTTATTCCGTACAGTAAAAATGAACTATTCAATACTTTTCCTTTACGTTTTACAAAGTAAGTTTTCTTTTCTGTCCTCTTGGCATAAAAGCAAGCTTTCTTCTTTAAATGCTGAGGAAATTATATATTTTTCAAATATAAGGGCCAGAATGACTATGCCATGTGATAATGTCAACAATTTCGTGACAAAAGTCATTAATGAGATGCAAATTCAACCCCGTAAGTACGTTTAGTATGGCAAGTTCACTTCTGAGAGAGGATAGTAGTTCTATATTTTTTTTAAATAACATCAATTTTTTCTTGGATTTTCACTTCACAAAAAAGCAGGTTTTTTCAATAGATGACATCGAGTAGACTTGTGAATAACTGTATATGTTTTAAAGATAGGCTTACCTCATTTGGATTTCTGGGCTCATCAGCATTCCATCTGCTTGTTCTCCAAGCCATCTGAAAATAAAATATCGTATTTTGAGTATAAAAGGTAGTCATAAATTTGAAATCATAAATTTGAAAAGAAACTGATGAAGTTTGCCATAAAAAACAGAGTATTTTGTAGTATATTCTGTAATAATATATTACATATTTTTATACTTTGATACAAGTAATATATTCTGGTTATAATAATATATTCCTGTTATAAGTGATATATTCTGGTTATAATTTAATGTCGTTATGAGGGTTTGTGCGGTTAAGGATATGTAGAATAAAAAGGCACAGGAAGTCGATCGGATAATCCTTAAAGAACATCATCTTTTTATTGGCTAGGGATGATTGCCTAATTTTTTTGCAGTATCGTAAAATCAATCAGTCTTCGATTAATATCAATATACCCTTAAGAAACCTCTTAGTATATTTTTAACTACCAAAAGGTAAATTTTCATCCAAAGTTTATCAGTGCGTTTTATTCTTCAGAAAAAATAATCAGTATTTTGAACAATCTTTTTGAAATTTAAATTATATTTTCGTTACTAATTGTAACTAATTCTTGCATAAATGATTCATAAGCTGATATAAATTTTTGTATTTCATTGAATAATGTATGTTATATCAGTAATATATAAACAGATAATTCTCCCTCAATTAATTGATATTTAAGGAAGTGGTATTTAAACAATGGAAAGAAAATAAGTTCACCGTACATAATTCCTTTAAAATTGCGTTTCAAAGGAAAAGAAGGAGATTTTACTTTCCGGGATATCGACCTGGAAAAGCGCCGTCATACGATCCTTATTAAAAGTAACGCGCGGGCGCAATTAAGAGAAAACCTTATACCTTCGGAAACCTTTGGCAACTCAAAGAAGATTTGACGTTTCCAACAAAGAGACTTGCTGTCACGGCGATAACGAGCTTTGCCTAGGAACCAAGGAAGCTAATTACTGCTGAAAAAAAGTTCTCTTGTATCGAACCTTGATAGAGAGAGAGGCTTTGGATCTTAAGTGGCAATGAACACTAACAAGAATCCGCTAAATGACAAGGGAATGTGTATTGGGGATATTTATCTAGCGTAGAAATTCAGAGTAATTATGTCTAAAAGGTGAAACATTTAGATTATGGGAAAAGCCAATGGAAGCAGTGGTTACACAATACTGGCAGAAATGCACCTTAAAAGTTTATAGAATATAAATGAAATTCAGGAAAAATGTCAAAAGTAACTCTGTATGTAAAGGATATACCTAGTAAAATCTCCATGACAAAACGGGCATTGTGCTAGAGAAACGGAAATATTAATGTTGGTTTGAACAGTAAGTAAATGACCTGGCAAGAGAGCTCATAGGATAGAAACCGACCGATAAATGGAAAATTCTGGTTCGTGTCCTGTTTCTCTCAGAATTTTGCATATATTTGCATCATCTCGCAAATTAAAATTTTATGCTTATATTTCTTATAAATATATACATAAGGAAAATTATTTTAAATTATTAAAAGATTTATATTAGAAACAGAGGTACAGGGGTGCCGAATCTAAATAAAAGTACGAAATATTTTCATGAGTCATATACTATATAAGTGGATCGTCCATCTGAAGATACTAATAATTACGAATTTTTAACACTTTTTCGATTTAAAACATGAAATAAAAACCAAAAGAGTAGTTATCCTCTCTTTTTTGTTCATTAATTATGCATATAGCGCAGTATTGCAACCTTAAAACCCCGGAATATTTATGCTGTACTGACAGCTCGAAATCCCTTTCAAAATTTAGCTACGGTATAACGATTGATATACCCTAAAAATTATCTCATGTCTCTCCGATGATATGCGTGTTTATTCGTTCAGATCTAATTCGCTGAAATAATGACTTATGTCAAAGGCATACAGGTTGGGTAATTACAAAGAAATTTTAGCGGAGGTGTATAATTTAAGATAAACTGAGACCTGAGAGAAATATTCTGTTCAAGTTAAGGAGATACAATTTAAAGAGATAGATGCGGGGAGAGATCTTCTCCTTTGAGAATTTTAAATGTCATGAAGCTGAAGTATGGCAAAGAGATCTACCTTTTTAGAAACCTTGCCGAGAAATGTCAGAAAATTTAACATGGCATTTTAAATGGACCGTATGATTTGAAAATGAGAAAATATTCAGAAGAATAGTATCTTCTCGAAGTCATGAAACATTTAGATATTTTAGTCGTGTACGTTGATGGACTGATTGTATGTGACGGACTGCACCTAATAAATTATATCTGCATGTTCTATGATTTTAAGTAGTGAAACTTTGGTATGCTAGTATGGAATGGAATATCTGAGGACCATGTTTCTTATCAAGTCTTTGATAGAGAAATAAAATTTAGAGATTCAACTCGATGATTGTTGAGCAAGTTTCTTATGGAAAAAATATGGTTTTCGATCGAAGAAAGAGTGGTCCTATATAGATTATAGTTAATAGATTATTCTATTTATATAGATTTAATCGTTGTTTGTATATGTGATATAAACATAGACCAGGATCATAATAAGTTTTCTACCAAATGATAGATTCCTTGGCTCTAAAATTCTATAAAAACGTCCTTTCCATTATTTTTAACAACTTATCCCGCCCTTTATCACCCCATGTGTACCCTATATATAATATCCCTACTTTTCAGTTATTGTAATTTTAAGTTCAAAGTTCCTCTAAGGATCCGTCAATATCGAAAGAATTTATAACACCTTTTACATACATGGAACGATTTTCATCGATAAAATTTGCCATTGGCCTTAATCAAATTTTCATCTAGACTTATACTTTGTGATCTATCTATATTTGATAGGAAGTGTCAACCAGGCAGAGTACCTACATATTTATTTCCTTTAATATCATTTTGATCATTCATAGAAATACTGAATTTTTGAAACAGTTTCCTCCCACGGGTGCTTTTTACTTTGCGCTTAAGAGGTAACGTTTTTTCCCAACGCTAAACAACCCCGCGTGCTTTAATCCACGCAAACGTACACTCGTAACTCACGACCAATTAGATCTTGGAGGTGAAAAAGGGTTCTTCCACCTGACCCCGAATTTCGAGGCGTTTTACGATCATTAGATTTGGAAAATGGAGGAAGCGGATAAAAACAGCCGTGGAATCCCATTCAGCGCTTACAGAATTAGCGGAAATTAAATGATCCGATTTCGTCGAGCGGTTCGAAGGCTAATCGGAAACGACGCAGGGAAGATGGAGGTTGATTTAGAGGAGCCTTTTAAGGCGTCTCCTCCGAAACACGTGCCACCCACGTAATCTCCTTGTAAATTATGACGAGTGGAGCCATCCGACGCAATCTCGTTGATGGCCTGAGGTGTCGCGATGCCGTGTTTCTCCATCAAAGGGATTCTTACGGCGAAAGGTGAAGAAAGTTGGCGGGATGATGAAGAGACATTTAAGTGCAGCTGAGTGACTAAGACGAACGGAGTAGTTCTGCCACTCTGTCGCTAGGAGACCTTTCTGCCTCTCACCTTGTTTGCGGTGGAAACAGTTAAATTGCACGAATAGGATGACTCGGCAAGGGTGGGAATAAACCTCATTCAGTATTGAGGTACTGTATATAAATATAGGGAGTATTATACAGCCATTAGCGATCTCTCACATCCACTTATCCTGTCAAGACATAAAATTGATTTTGTTCATAATTCCAATGTTATGAATTTAGTGGATTTAATGGCGTTTGAAGATTCAACCGTGAGGGTGAACAGAGTTTCTCAAAAATTAGATCTTCTTACAAAACATGAAAATTTTTTAATGTTTTCATATATTTATATTCGTATACTGTCGCGGACCCGTCGTCTGTAAACATGTAACTACCAATGTAAGTTACGTATTAACATTTCTTTAAGTTATTTCTTTCTGGTAGATAAAAGATCATTGAAGAACAAAATCTGCGAACTCTCAAATCTCAAAGGACAACTAGTAGACTTTCTGATTAAGATGGCATTTGTCCTATGATATATCAACGCCAGAAAAGGTTGCCATAAAATGCTCATTATTTTGTGCATGAGAATGCGACATAATGGCATATTCATATACACCATTGCAGCTAATATAACTGATTGAGAAATTCAATGCGAACAAGAAATGTGTTGAGTGAAGATATTTCGCACGATGAGTAAAATCTACCTGAGCTTGTCTTTGGAGGGAATCAGTGCTAACTATAGAGATTCGTTTCACATATCACAATGTAGAAAGATTATTCTTGCAATTGAAAGCGTACGAATGGCTCTTTGAATCTCATTTGAATATCTCATTAACGTCGGTACCATTAACTTAGTTGGATGTAAATCCCAACACATCAAGTATCCTACTCGACTGATCTCATTTGAGGGTACATTCTCCGAACATTTTGCGTCACTTTGACTCCCCGCCAATACTAATCAGCTTTTAATCTTCCCGGGATGATGGAAACCCACAGCTTTTGCTGGTAAGCGAAGAGTAAGGAGTTTCGAAAAGGGATTCGGATAAGCGTTGTAGGAAGGAGACGGAGAGGGTGTCTGGGATCTTTGGAAACGGAAATGGAGTATTTGATGAGACCCTGTCCTCAGAGACATATAGATCTCGTAGATCTTTCTATCCCCTTTCTGTACTCCATCACGTCATCTTTCACTTCTCCTTTTCATCTTAAAAAAGTATCCACCCTTTTTCCTTCGGCTAGTACTTATCTTATCCAGCGATTGGATGCATTCCAATTTTTGTGACCGTATGTGAAGACGGAGGAAATTTCTTTCGAGCGCATATGCTTTCTCTCGAGCATCACATAAATTTTCCTTCGCTTCTTCTCTTGCGCGAAAGATGTAGGAGGTGATTCAACGTTAAGACATGACGGTTACTTGTAGGAGGATCTTAATATAGTATAATATAAAGTGGATGAGTAGCTAAAATCTGTCGAAAGACTTGAATCGATGAAGAAGAAAATCGATGTAGCAATAATTTATTTTTAACTATATTTGTCATTATATAATACAAAGTATTCTCGCATCATAATTCCACATGTTATAATCTTTTTATTCAAGCACTAGAATTCCGTTTCAACTCGCGATACATTACTTTCTGATTGTAAACTCTTCTGTTAATACTATCCATAACTTTTATCTTTATGGAATGTATATTCTGATGTAGAATATAATGTATATATAGTAGATCGAATTTGTAATTACTATTAACATATAAAAAAAACTTCGGTATAAAACGCTTTCAAATAGATTAATACAATTCTAAAGAGACAATATATATGGTAAGTAACGAAATAAATGATTTCATGATATTGGTGTGATATAAAATTTTCCAACCCTCAAAATATAATTGCATCTACATCATCATTAATAAAAAGAAATAAAGATTTATCTCTAGCACAAAATTTGCTCCTCATCATAAAAATACTAACATTCTTCCAGCTTATCGATATTTAGTTAATTTTTAAATACAGTAATAGTTTTTAGTAAATCATTAATAAATTAATAGTTTTGAAAGATGTGCAGAGATAAAAAATCTCTCAGATATTAACCTCGCATTCCTCTTAGCTGAGTTTTTCCAAGCAAAAGTCGCTTACATCTCAATCTTTTATAGCATATGCACATTCTGAACACATTCTGAAGTTCTTTCCCGGCTGGTGAAACCAATAAGAAGACAGAGAATAACTATGAATGTCATTCACAGTGACAGCCAAGGAAAGAGCCCCTTCATAGAAGATGAGATGTTGCGATTTATTTAAAGGTGTGCTGACACGGGGATAGAGGAGGTAATGGATTGAATCGAAAACAAGGCGACAGGTGGCATTTAGATTTCCAAGATTTCTTGAAGGAAACAATAGGCAGACGGTGAATATTCTTTTGGAAAGAGATTTGCTTAAGTGACGTCTGGGAATTCACGGAAGTGAATTCTTGATAGTAGATTATTCTTATGAACGCGAAAGACATTGTAGAACTACATTCAGATTTGTAGATGACTGACTGCTGTAATCTTGTCTTTCTCTTCATTTATCTGATAATATTAATGAGTTGAGGAATACATCAAGGTATACACAGATGTCTATGCTGCTTATGTACGAAGGGGAGTAACCTATATTTCCTCCATCATCGAGCATTATCGTGTGACACTGATCCCTTGAAAATAAGGGGAGGCGTAAAGCTTAATGCCAAATGCTTGCGATAAGTCAGAGAGAAGAAAATTGGATTTGAAGGCAAAGAGAGACAGGAGGATATTACTAAAATATGGCAGATATGACATGGAAAGTAAGAAGGGACGATCATAGGAAAGACTCTAAAGATAATCTGAGAGGAAGTTAAGAAGATGGTGGAGATCGATTTTGACACAGAAATAAGAACATTCGTTGAATTTCTTTGGTGGAGAGGGATAGATATAGGAAATGCCGGAAATGCTGAGGATTCGTGCTCTTCCTGAATTCAATTCAGATTAAATGTGTTATTTTGGATGCTCAAACTGGTATTCTGTTTTATGAAACTACTCCTGAAACTACTTTTGACTATAACATCAATTGCCCTTCAATTGAATAGAACGACAGTAAGTAAACTTAATATTCAAATAACTAGAACGCCGGTGTTGGTTTAATTCAACTGTCCTTTGTCTATAAAATCGTAATTTTGATTTAAAAATTTAGTTGTTCACAAAGGAATCTACAAGAAAGGATCTCATAGAGAAAAGTATGAATAAAGGAAAAGAGAGTTTGAGATGAAAACGGGTTTGGGTAATTTATGTATTTAATCAATAGAAAAATGAAGTTAAAACCTTTTAAAGTTCCCCTCTAGTATTAAAAATAATTATTTGCAGACAGTGTTTATTTAAGGGAAATCATATAATCTGCATCTTAAAATTTCGCAATACTTTCGTCAGTTTATTTTGATGCTGGAAACCAAGTTCAAGAATATCATTCTAAAAAAATTAGTAAGAGAACTGCTTATAATTTTTTTTATAAAATGTCACGAGATGTAGAATCTATTTTCTGAGTAATATTTTTAGTGTTTTCATGATCAAAACTTTCACTAAGATTTTCTTTCTTTATTTCCATTTGTAGGTGTGTTTAGCATTTGAAACTTAACATCACTGACGATAAATTAGATGGAAGAAACGAGTCTTCGGTTCTAATTTCGTTAAAATAAAGACTTTTGCTATCACTCTTTGTTTGAAAGAGCGATTTTCCCATTTCCGAACCCACATAATTCAGGGATCTGAACTAGGATCGAGAAGGCGAGAAAAATTCCAGAGAACGAGTGGGAGGGAATCCGTACCCTGAAACTGTAGGCGTAGTGAAGAGAAAAGCAGGCAGATTGAGGTTAGGTGAGGTGTGTGGGGAAATGAGGTAAGGAAAACACAGTGCAAGCAGGCTCAGTGGAGTCGAAAGAGGCGCCTAGAAGAGAAAGCATCTGATGAGGAAATTAATCCGGCGGCTTACTCCAAGTGTGGGCTGGAGGAAATGCTACGAACCGGTCTTAACACAAGGGTGAGGGATACAACCCACAAGGAGCGAATGTGGATTGAAACATAAGGGAGATTTAATTTAGAGGGTTAAGTCTTCACGGTTCCTATTTTCCCTTACCCTGGCTAGCACAAAGGGGTACTGATATTGATTCTTGTGTCGGTAATATCGTCGGGGACTTACCAATGCAGACCTAGAGAAAATCTCACCCTTATTAGTGCGAAAGTGATATTCTACCTTTCATTGAAGTTATTGAACCAGAGCGTTGTCGGATGAATATACGGTGATGATTAGGAAGAAAGGAAGAAGATTGGGCAGAATTAAAGTCCTCCTCGTAGATTTTACCTATTCAACTTTTCGAAACTGCAACCTCATTCTCCAACGCCAGATTCTCTCTGATATCACGCACCATCGTATTCTTCCTCACGTTCTCCTTCTCGAAATCTTTCCCTGCTCTTCATTTCATTCGTAATTTTAATTTGATTTTATATCTAATGAAGCATTTGAAACGACGACGCCTTTTCCTGTTCAGATATATTTAAATCTATATAAATATCAATATTTCACCTTATTTTCCTTTTCTGATCTATATTAGGCTACCTTGTATTTGGACACCATTAACCATTTGTTTGAGACCCTTTTAATAACTTTAATGTTTTATATCGTTTAATGAAAAATATTCAACGATAAAGGATATAAAAGGCGATCAGAATCTTTCTATCATTGCAATAGGATTGTTCTGATACGAACACAATCATTTTCTTAAGATTATTAAAATTTTATCAAATAAACTTATTATCTTTTCTGGAACTTTTTCGTGTCCCGACACCGTCACACTTTTTCATGTCCGTTTCTCCAAGGATCTTTGCTGGTTGCACATGATTGGGTGCCCAATCATCTAAACCTATTTTTTAATGTATATGTAATTCATATATGAGGTTTTGACTTCTTTTTCACCTTTATCTACTCCTTCAAATGTGTCACCATCGGAAGAATAGAAACATTGAATTCTACGCGTCACCGCAGATTTTATTTTTCGGCATCAGCTATTTCAATCTATTCAAATTTCAACTGTAATTCATACTTCCATCCCTATTTAATGTAATCATCGTATTAAACTCTAACATTTCTTCTTCGATGTTAAGTTTACAGCACTGAAACTCGAAAAATATTCTGTAAGAATAAATAAGAAAGAATAAAATAAGAATGAACGATGCTATTCTCGTGGTTGTGTTTCATAACAATACAGTTTATAGATTACATAGAGAACAATTTCTGGGCGCATTCATGCCCATTAATGGAGAGGAGAGCTTTAATAAGCAAAACGTGCGTTAATTTGAAAATGCCAGGAAACAGAGCGCACTGGGTACGCCCAAGGGAATGCGTTTGGGACGACGAGGACTTGAATAATATGCATTAATTGCTGGAGACCAAAATGTACCCTAGTTAAACTATTCGTGGCAAAAGAGTAGAGGGACAACAAGTAATAGCTCCTGCATGAGGGAAGCTCTATGAAGTTGTCGGATGAATTAACACACATATACGGCGCTATTGTATTATCTTTCGGCGAAGATTGTATTACCTAATAAACGGAGTATTCCTCTGGGAAAGAGCGACGTCATGGAATTCAAATAAAAATTTCTTGAATGAAATACTCACCAACGATATGAATGTGAATTCTGCACTAAAAGGAAGTAAAATTTGTCATATGTAAAATGAATGCAACAGACTGTTGTTTAACAGTTCGGATGCGAATGATCAATGGAAATATATTATTCAGATTATTTATTAACTACAATGCTGCTTACGTCTCTATCCCTGTCGCTTCAAACATGTCCATGCACCGTTTTATACATTATCATTAATTTAAGCTACATATTTTTATTTTATCTTATTTAACCAGCGTTGCTTTGGTCATGCTCTCTCTTTAATACTCATGATTTCTTCATAAAACATATAACTCATCTGCTCCCATCCACATTTTCGTATTCTCAAACCTTTCCATACTGATCACGCAGTGTTTCAGTGGATTCACATTCATTCATTATCCAATAATTACGCAATTTTAAATTCTCTCCTGATTTTCCCAATAAACACCTAATGATTATTGATCTCTTTATGCTTGGATGCGTTACTAAACCATATCTTTAATTTATTTCTAGTGAGTTATTCAGATATTTGATTATCTGAGAACATAATTTCCTAGAGCACCAGAATAAATGAGAGTTTAACCGTATACTACCTATAGTAGGTAAATCGGGAGTGTTAATCAACATTCATAACGATATATTTGAATAAGAGATAAAATCTGTTCGCCACATACTTATTGTAATGCGGCTGTAAATAATTGCATTAAAAAGGATAGCGGATTCTATAGTGATGGTACGAGGTAATTCTTATCTAGTACTATTTCGCTTGAAATGTTCATTAAGTGTCTGATGTATTTTACGCTATGGGATGGAGAGATAATTAAAGTCAAGGCCTCCTATGAACTAGTTTTTTTGAGTCTTCAGTATTCTTCGAAAAGCTGTTGGGCAAAGTAATTGAGTAGGATAAAGTTGAGGAAAAGTTATAATTTTCCGGTCCCCTTTAAGATAGCACCGCTGCCAAATGCTGGAAAATCTTTTGTTTCTGGATATACGTGAAAGTATAACAAAGGCTCAACAGATGCCGAAGGCTCAGCAATTATTTGTTTCTAAGAGTGTTAAATACGAGGGAATCCCTGGAAGCTCAATGTCGGAGTTAAATTTCACCGCAAAGAATTGCATTATAAGTTACTCATGCTTAAATATACATGTCTGCCTTAACAGTCATCATCCCAAATGCTAATTAGATCTTCAAACCCTCCACCTCCAGCTTCTTAAAGATTTGGAGATGGAATGGGCGAATGCACAATCTAAGAAGTCAGTTAGTTGCCTTTCCTAATTTAAATATTTTACTAATTTATACATCTACGCGAGTAAATTATTATATACTTTAGTGTTAATATGATAGAAAAATAAAAAATCTATTGCGAGAAGTCAAGGTAGTATACTCGTTGAGGGTCATTGATCTATTCGTATTAAAAGGTCTCTGATGAATGTTCCCCGAAAAACTGCTACACTGATGAGCGCTTTTTCTTGTAATTTAAAAGCCATCAGTGACGATGTCAGGGGTCGTAATTGCACCTTCAGTTGCCTACCTATCACCAAGTGTTTTCGTCGAAAGAAATGTATCAAACGTAACGACCTGTCTCCAAGTTTGAGTTGTTCCTTAATCTCCATTAGGACTTGTTGCTGAATAACATCTGTTCGGGAAGGTCAGCTTTATCTGTGACACCAGTAGGAGAGAGGCGTCTATATTGTGAGCATTCAAATTCTTAAAGTTGGGTTTCGATCAAGCTGGTTTTGTATTACTTTATCGTTTGTACAATTGAAATCCCAAATTATTTCTAAATTATAATTCTATAAATCCCTTAGAAATTCGCCTGGCAATGTTTCCTTTTGTCGCAATGTCATGCTTTAAAATATGCCGAACAAATCAAAAAGGGAGTTCACTGTTCTTTGGCTTTAGAGCGTAGTTTTTAAGAGATTGTGCTGTGATTCCCTCTCACAACTGCTGTTAATTATTCCTTAATTTTTCCAAATTGTCTATATGGCGAGAACGGCTTTATCTTAGAGTGAAAATAACGAGAACTGAGTTGCTAAGACGCTTTTTTATGTGAATCAGATCATTCTTCAAACATTTGATGAAAGTCAATCAGAATTACGCAACCCGGTCATATTGCCATCCCTTGATTTTCTCTTGGTCCAACAACTAAACCGGATTTCACGATATTTATGCGATACACGAAAATATATAACTATAATTTTTAAAATAAAGCTTATCAATGCAAATCAATTGGAGAAGTCAAAATTTGTCTTTTGCGTTTGGTTTTAATTAAGAAATGAATTTTGAGTCTCTACTCAGTTTAAAAATTTTATTCTGCCTGAGAGAAATATGGCTTGTATTAAAAACACTCTTTCTTTTCAAAATGTAATTAATATCTACCATTTCTTCCCACTACAGTCTCTCAGATACTCAAGTAGATAGCGCGTTCGTCTTCGGTGAAAGCTGTCCCGGGTTCGAATCTCGAGGCCTATACATGAGAAATGACCTCAGCTGTATGAGCGCACCTTTAATAAATATGAAGGGATTCGCTGTTTTATTCCTCGAATTTTATCTATTGGATACGGCTTACTAAGAGTATTCACAAAGTTTAGTCATTTAGCCAGAAAAAGTTTACTGTCATTTAAAAGAAGCTATTTCTACTAAATTCCGTTGCTAAATAGAGTTTGTTTCGAAATCATATTATTAAAGTCACAACGAAGTACGGTAATGATCTCTAAATTTATTTTAGGGCGAAATCATCTTACAAGAGCAATAGATCCGGCTGTAAAATTTTAAAGCTCCACGTGCTTCATAGGTCTCATCACAATTTCAATCCGAATTGACTGTTTTCATTTTGATAAAATTTGCGCTGATTCCCAACGAATAAAATGGAAACAGATTTATGGCACCTAAAGGAGGAGCAAATGTTGAAGAATTCGAGGTTAATGGCAAATAAATTCATGGAACTATAATAATGGGCCTTGGAATGCTTGGAATAAAAGTTTTAGAGTCTATATAAGTCTAAACCAGAAACTTACAGCTATTTTGTCATGACGCCGTAATAACTCTAAAAAGACTGGCATTAATGTACTGAAAAGTCATCTGAAGTTTTTCGAAGGAAAATTTGATACTTTGAGCCCAATATTTACGTATTAAGGACAGAAACTGGAGTTGAGGAAAAGGAAGTTCATACATTAGTTTTCGATCTTCTGGTAAGTTCATGCGTTCTGCTATTCCTTGTATAAATACTTACGTTTCTTGGAAACTTACCCCGCATTGTATGCCATTTAGAAATTTTTGGGGTATAGTCATGGAAATATCGCTTCCTTGAATTATAACTAAGGCATAATTTTCTTTTAAGACGAATTATATTATCGATAGATGGAATGAAGAAGTATAAGAGAAGTAATTAGACGCATTCTTGAACTGATTTCCATGTGCAGCTTTTATCTGCTTCACGAGCCCTGGATTTTAATTTAGGACGGGAGCTTTAAAAGTCCAAGTTTGAGAATACGTAAACTTTAAAGGTTTAACAAAAGCAGGAAAAGTAGAGACAGAATGAGAGAGACTTGTTCCTTGAATTCCCAGGACGAGAATGGAAGAGGAGCGATGGGAGATATTGCAAGGACATTTAAAAGGTTAGAGAAATCTACAGAAGCTCACTCTTTTGACGTCTCTAAAGTTTACAAAGTCCAAAAGTATTGAGTCACTAAAATAAAAAAGAGCGTATAGGAGAAGGTAATTAGAACTTTTTCCTCGGCTCTACGAAAAATTTCTCTCCTACGGAAATTGAGTTGAGCTGGATAGTTTTCGATGGTTAAATCTCTTGATTTATTCTCCTTAATAAAACATCTGTCTTTTTTGTGTTACAAAAGCAGAGCCCTAATTAGAAAAGTTGTGATTAGATAACCAAATCTGGAGTGCTAAAATTCGTCCGCGATCCTATACATCACGAGAAAATGTGAAAATTAACCGGTGGGCACAATTAAAGAGATGCTAATTACCAAAATAATATATATGAACATTAAAAATTTGAGTTAATTTTTCGAGTTTAGTATACTGAAAGCATTCCATAATTGGTTCAATTTAATGTTCTGTCTCAAGTTGTTTCACATAGCACCTCGATTATATAATAGAATGCACTTAGTTAAGGTTTATCTATTCAAGTCCAAAAATTAATTCTCAGCGAATCATACTAGAAAAATTCATAATTAATTAGTTCTGGTTTTATCTATTTTCTGCTAATAAATTCCTTGGCATTTTAAACAATTAAAAATTTAATGTAAAAAATCTAATTAAAATATATAAAAGTATCATTGCTACGGGTTTACTACTGTAAATTATACCAAAGGTAAATTCTTCAGCATCATTTCCCTATTATTACATGTCATTACTGTTCTTTCTTAAATTTATTACTCGTTATGACGGATTGGATGTACGAGATACACGAGTTTGGCATAGCATAAGGTGCGGGAACTAAAAAGGTGAACCAAAAAGACTTAGATATTCAGGAATACACTCGATAAGTAAAAGCCTTATAAAACTGAAAATAACAAATAATTATGGTTAAAAATTTCCTGTATAAATCTGGTGATCGAAATAGCCAGAAATACTAAGCATAAATTCGCGCAGGAATGTGATGAAAATATCCAACATTCGCAACTTTGTTGGCTTTAGAAATAAAGATAACGTGCCGTAAGGGTATAAGGACCTATTTAACAGCTCAACACCGGTGGGACAGAAAGAAAAGAAAAGAAACACTAGGAGTTCCTACGTACTTACTGCTCTGCAGAGAGCAGGTGTAACTTTTAAAGCCTATCTTAAGCTTTCGTAAAGTATTTTGAACTCTTCTTTTAGCAGTGTCTGAGTGCTTTGGAAGTAATTCTGAGCTTCTATCTTCCTCGCCAGAAATAAGAAAAGGTTTAAAGGTTTACTCTGTGTAGATTCGATCCTTTTTCACCAAAAAATTCTCCTAATGATTCATCTCGGAAATACCTGCTGATGGACAGAAACCCAAAATTTATTCTATTCCATAAATATTTCAACAGTTCATTTTTGAATTTCATTTACTTTAAGTGGAGTTTCTCAAAATTGAAGAAAGGAGGATTTGAAAAAGACAAAATTGAAGAAAGGAGAGGAGCGTGCCCTGGTTGAGGCGGTCGCAATAAAAAACAAAACCTTCATTCTTCCCCAAATAGAACTCTATGAAGCGCTGGCGTCTGGGAGCTTAGGGAGAACTCCAGGAAGAGAAAAAAAAGATGGAATTTATGAAAGGAGTCGGAAGGTATGCGCGAAGCCGAACTATATTCCTATAAAGATTTTTGTGCCCGAATTCTCTTTCTTTCTCCAGATCGGGAAGTTTTCTCTCTCGGCATTTCCGCATCGCTGAGTTGTTTTTCGATGGAAATGTTCCAGTAACGTTATTGCTTCCTCCCGGAATCGATTCCTTTGGGTGAAATAAACTTCTTGACCGATAGGGAAACTAATAGCCTCTGTGAAGGTCCACCCGAGAAACGAACGTGGAATTTTACGAAGCATTTTATTAAATCCTTTGTAATAACAATCCGATTATCCACATTCAATAATGAACTGAATGTAACTTGTACAGAAATTTAAAAAATCATTAATAACAAAATTATTTATTTATTGGTAAAATTATAATATATAATACAAAGTTATATGGATGTAAGAAGAATAATTAGAATGATTAGAAAGAATAATTAGAAAGAATAATTAAGAATTTAATAAGAATAATAGAAAAAATAATTAAATATTAATAATTAATTTTGGGCCTTCAAAGAGGTAGCTGTTAGTTTGATTCGTTTTTAACACGAAAAAGATTTCATATAAGAAATAAAATCAGTCCATTCATCTAATTTGTTAAAAGTCGCATTATTTATCTCAAAAGATATGTTAGTGAGGTAAAATGTCCCAAACCATGAATATGTCCAATTTATATTTCATCTTCGAAAATGCGGAACATCAGATGCGCTTTAGAAAATTGAAGCGAAAAGACCCAGGAACGAAGGAACCTAACCCACACATACAAAGAATTTATCTACTTATACTTGAACTTACTTTATCATACCTCAAGGAAAGATTAAATTGGACTTAAAACTGAAGTATGTTAAACGTTCTTGTGAATCAATTTTATGACATCCTGGTTATTTCACTGAGACTAAGAGGATGAGTCCAAACCTAGATCCGTAACCGGTTGCGATCTTAATACTACGAGGGTCATCCGGAAAGTAGTACCCGTTAGTGCCGCATGAAGTGCTGACGACGCGAGTAGCCGCTGGACAAGGTCAGATAGCTTCAGTGGCTTGTCTGCCTTCTCTGAGCCAAGTTGCGTGACGCTAGCATTGCCTGTGTTGTTTCTGTGATTGTTTACAATGTTTAAAAAAATTGAGAACGCCGCCAGTTGTGAAGTGAGGGCAGTGATTAAATTCCTCAATGCAAGAAACGTTCGCCCATGTGATATTCATCGCCAATTAAAGGAGGTGTATGGAGACAATGTAATGGACGAGTCGTCTGTTCGGCGGTGGTGTCGCAAGTTCAACATGGGGAGGGGGAACACACACGACGATGAGCGTTCGGGGAGACCGTCTGTCATTACAGACCAACTGGTGAGCTCAGTTGACGAATTCGTGAGGAACGATCGGCGCGTCACAATTGATGACATCTGTGAGCATTTTCCCAATGTTTCTCGAACAATTGTTCATAAAATTGTTAAAGACCATCTGCATTATGCAAAAATTTGTGCAAGATGGGTCCCTCGCATGCTTACAGATGAGCACAAAACCAAGCGTATGGCTGCAGCACTGACGTTTTTGGGACGTTATTCTGATGAAGGAGACTCTTTCTTGACTCGCATAATTACTGGTGACGAAACATGGGTTTCTTATGCATCACCTGAGAGTAAACGACAGTCAATGGAGTGGCATCATGCTCATTCACCAAACAAACCAAAAAAATTTCAAGACAGTTCTGTCCACCAGGAAACTCATGGCAACCATTTTCTGGGATCGACGAGGTGTATTGCTTATTGATTTTATGGCCCGTGGAGACACTATTAATGCCAATGCGTATTGTGAAACATTAAAGAAATTACGGCGGGCAATACAAAATCGGCGGCGAGGTCTATTGTCTACTGGTGTCATTCTCGTTCATGACAATGCCAGGCCTCATGCAGCTGGGATAACACAAAGACTTTTGCAGCAATTCAAATGGGAAACTTTCGACCATCCACCGTATAGCCCGGACTTGGCCCCTTCAGATTTTCATCTCTTTACAAAGCTTAAAGACTTTTTGGCGGGGAAAAGATTTGACAGCGATGAAGAACTTAAAGAAGGAGTGACCCTGTATCTCAATGAGCTGGCGGCGGAGGACTATGCAGCAGGAATACAGAAACTTGTCACACGTTATGACAAATGCCTTAATTTGCTTGGAGATTATGCTGAGAAGTAGTTTAAAGTATCCTCTTTCAAATAAAATTTTTTATGTTTGTTAATATTTACTTTTGTGTCTTTATTTCACGAACGGGTACTACTTTCCGGATGACCCTCGTACTAATATTAATCCAGTGACAACTGGATTGAAAAATAAAAATAAGTTTTTAGGATGGCATTTAATGCCATCCTAAAAAATTTACACTCTCTACAAAAGGCTAATTTAGAAGCTCGATTATATATTCCTCAATTACCTTTTATATGCCAATGTAAGACTGTTCCTCAAGTTGGCCGCTGCCGAATGCCGATAACAGTTTTATTTTAATTGGAGCAATATCAATGAAGCCAATTATTTGTATACTCTGTCACTGTACCTCAGAATTTTTAATATCTTTTCCAAACTAACAAACTAAATGATGTCAAATAACCATAGAACACAGAATTCAAATTGGTTTTAATTTCAAAATAAAAATACGGATATTTCTAATTTTTTCCCAACTAAAGTAACAATTTATATCATAGAGGGTTCAATTACCCTGAGGTAAAATTAGTATGTAGGAATTTGGGAGTGAAACACCTAAAGAGGGGATTATTGATGTAATAAGTCAATTTGAGGGTACGATTAACCCCCATAGGGTACGATTTAATACTTACGTTGGATCAGTTCAGAAATCGTCTATTGAATAAATAGACTATTATAGACTACATTATACTCGTAAAAAAAGTTACTAATAATCACGGCGTATGTGAACTTGATGAAAGTCAAATGCGATATTATTATTTCTTGAAGAAGGAAGCTTCAATAAAGGAAAGAATAATAGGCTAAATACATATATATATGGGTCACCCCAACTAAATATATATTTGAATGTTTACTCAATACATTTGTCCTAATTTCCTACAAAGATATTCAATGATAAATATCCCAAAAGAAATCTGGAGTGGATTCTAGTTTGGAATGTTGATCTCTTGAAAATCCCCTACTATACAAACTACTATATCTATATTATAAAATGCCCATTAAAGTATATAGGACACTGTTATATTTCATACCCGCGTCATTGTGAAGTCTCCAGGCAAATATTTCTATTCTTCCCATGAATAATTATTTAGAAGAAAAAATATATCAATTGAAAAATTTTCTCTCTGTTTTATAGAATTTTTACGACTTGAAGTGCATAGAATCCGATAGCGACGATAGAGAGAAAAATCTTGGAAAAATGATTTGTTCCACTCAAGTTACTAATTGCTCACTAAATCCCGCTCTAGAAGAAAAAATAACAACGAAGCATGAGAATGAAACTGTTTCCGTAATTGATGGATCAGAATAAATGAAAATGAGGTTAACGGTAATGAACAGTTCGCAGGAACATAAAACGTCGAATTCTGTGGGGACGTGTAAAAAATATTTTCGATTAGGAAATGGTTGGAGTCGGCGTATATTAAATAATCCCAGAGTTAAACGAGTCAGAAAATAGGTGTGAATGTGGAAAAATGTTACAGCAAACCAGAAAAATGATTTAATGTGAGTTAGCTACTGAGCCCATAGCGAATCCCCTGAGTCCATAAAAATGGATTGCTACTTTAAAACCCTCGTTCGTTGGCCGCTATTCATGATTTGTAGCCTTCATGCAAAGTGTTCATTCTCTTTATGGGATAGTTCAAAATAGGTCAAAATTTTCTTCGCTTTACCTCACATTTCTCTCCTATAGAAGAATGGAAGTCAATTGCGTTTTTTATCTTTTAAATTTTACTATCCACTCCGTTGCAATTTCGGTTTATGTCATTGAGCTTTTGAAGTGACACCTGGTCTAAAATAGTTAACGGTTCGTAACATATGCAGTAACTCCTAGTAAAGTGTGGCATAGAAAAGAGAATGTGGCCATAAAAGTGTTTTGTAGATAGTAACGGGCGCGTTGCATTACTTTGGTTTGATCAGATGTCGGCAAAATTTACCGATAGGTAAGCAAAAACTTTTTTCTCTGAATAATTAAACGCGTACTTGAGAGCAAGGAATATATCATTACTAAATAAAGTTTTATGTTGTTTTACACTAAATTGCAATATTATATGAATATAATCCGGGGTTTAAATTGAAAAAATCGAGCCAGAATTTTGCAAGGAAAATTGTATGCAATAATATAGTAATGTTCTATAAAAATCTTATCGTAACCGGTTTTCACAAGGGACGATATCATTAAGCCGGAATATTTTAACTCGTTGTCAAAGCGGAGGCAATAAAAGACATTGGTGGAAAATGAACAAATTTACCCCTTGAATCATTTTTGTTTCTCATGCATGGTAGCTCAAGATTGCTTAAGCTTCTCTTGTATATGCTTGAATCACGACAGTGGGTTGCAGATAAAACATGAATCTGAAGGAGCTTACGACATAAGGGATACCTCATCCCATTAAAGGATGTATACTACAGTAACGAACGCAAAAAATAATGCAGAAACACGCAATTCGTAACACTCAGAAGTCTTCCCTTAGATTTCACAAGGGTAATTTGGAGACGTGTCAAACGAAATTCGGTTTCTCACCAGCGATACTCATTTGTTTTTCGAACCTTTGAAGAAGAGTTTTAATCGTGTTCCTGTTGTGCTAGCACTCAGATTTGATTTAGTTGTTCGGTTGGTCCAATTAATGTCATACAGTATTGCTTAATTGCACGAGGCAAAGGAAACCAGTCCATCTCTTTTATCTTACATTAATGGAATCAAGTCTCGAATGATCAGGAAGACTCCTAGCATCTTCGAAAGATACGCCATTGAGTTCATTTTAGAAATACGTCTCTTGCAATACTTTCTTGCACAACTTCCTTTGCTATAAAAGAAGACAAAATTTCCAGCCCATTTATTTCCAACGTTTTGAAAATTTATATCTTATGCATTTGATACTGAATGTGTGATATTGGGAGGCACGTGGGAGCTGTAGAACAGATGTGTCCGAAATTCGGCTCTTTAATTTTTTACGCATGACCCAGAAAGTAACGCTTTCCTTAAAGTCCCATTCAATTTTATGCTCTGAAGTTTAATGAGATGAGTGAAAACTGAACAGAAGAATCAGTAATTGGGATGATTTCATCGGAGAATATTATTTCTCTCATTTCAAACATCATCTTATTTTAAACTTGTGAATTTCGGTGAAATATTACCATCTAATACAGTATTGCAAGATATCTGAGGCTAGTAAAGCCTTACTTATATTTAACAAGGAAGTAGAAAATTAGCTACTTCTGTTTCACCACTCGGATATGTGCCGAAATGGCAATGAAATACTAATTATATTGTCTTGGATTAACGGCATTAATAGTATTAATAAATCAACTCCTCAATATTTATTAATATCCAATTTGAGGAAAAAATGCTGAGAAATAAAATGTAATATACACTATTTATTTTGTGCATAGGCACGTATCATACAAGCAAGAGGAACATTCGAATTGTGTTTTATTTTTTCGATTGAATATTCGATTAAATTATATTACTTTTCCTTCAGAAAGCATTGAGATTTTAAAATGCTCTTGGGAATTGTCATTGTCAAGAATCAGTAACAAAGATTTTCTCATATCTAACGCTTTCTTTTCTTCGTGATTTTTTTTGTGAATCATACAAGTAACATAAGAGGTTAATCAAAAGAGAGGCTCACTTGGGCCTAACCTTGCCATATCTGATCCAATATTTTACATCTCTCGTCATTATTAATTACTCAGATAGTCGAGATAAAGGATATTATTCGAAAAATAATAAGTAGGCAGTAACCAATAATCCAATTTATAAGGATTTAAAACGTAGAAATAATACATGAGAAAAATCAACACAGGTAACTGCTTTAGTGCTGATATTTTAGAGTAAGAGAAAATGATTCTTTTAATGCCGTAAAAAATGTTAAAAAGCAAAACGCAAAGAAAAAATTCTACGCGGCATTGTACCGCTAAAACAATTAAATATTAATTGTATTATTTAATATTATTCGTATGCAAAAAGATCATTGATGCCTTGACGGGTATGTAAGTTTGTTGTGTTAAAATTAAAAGCTCCGATCCAAACCTCAGGTATCATAAGTACACATTTTCTTCGGAAACTTTCTGTTAATGCATCACTCATAGTACTGCCTCTCTCATCGACTTCTGATCCCAAAGTTCCATATTCTCAATTCTCAAAAGGTTCATCCATCACATTAGACGCCACGTGATGATGGAATTAATCACTGCGACTTGTCGCACATTTATAACTTCCCAGCTTAATGAAACTTGTTTCAAAGACTTTCCTTCTCCATGTTTCATACATTAAATCTAAACAAACTTAAAACTATGACAGTGTATCAACCCACCCTTTATTATAAAACTACGTATGAGAGGAAAACTTTTATATATTAAAGTTATACTGTTTCTGATTTCCAAATATTAAAGCTAATTTTTTCCTGAGTCTGCAATACTATGTAACATATTAATTTCTGTAAAACTTGACTGAAATTATTTTAGAAATCACTCAATAAAACTCAAAGAAATGGTATTCTTGACTCTCCTTGAGGTTATACAGGAGTATGAAGATAGTTTTCGGAGCGGAGTCAGAATTGATCAAAGGAAAAAGAAGAAAACATACTAAGGAAAGCGAGAAAAATATGGGAAGATACCAAACGTCATTAATATTATCTTATTTCGGAGTGAAAGAATTAGACTCGATATATTAGGTAAAAAAGTCTTCGGAATATACATGTTACATGGATAGTTATTAATCACATTATATGATACAAAAATTAAACGATAAAAGGGAGCGATCTCTTTTGAAGACTAATTGTAGCTGCTCTTTTAATCTCGATACCATCCCAGTGTTCTGTATCATTTTAGAGAAATCAGTCCGATTTTTTTAATAATTTCAAATCTATGGATGTAATCCCTAATATATCCCTTAATATCGAACATTTTACATTATCAGTCATAGTAAACAGAATTTTTGCCTTTGCAAGTCGTGCAAAAGTAAGAGCTACTATTAGTTGACTAATCTCTCTCGATCCACTCATAGATAACCTTGGTATAATTTCCGGCGTTTTTCGAAAAAGCTTCCGTCAACCAAAGCTGGCACTGGTGACCGTCATGAGTAGTTAGTCTCTACTGAAAGTGACCCACATTTATAGGCAGACGGCTCTCTTAAAACACGGAAACTTTCCCTACTCTGCTCGGAACGACGGGATGGAAATTTGCTGCTCACTTTGTGCAAGGGGCGTGGTGAGGCAACGGGAATCGGCGTATGACTTGCAACTCCGTAAGTTGAAGCATTCATATTGCGGTCTGAAGAGGCGAAGCAAATTACACGGGGATTGAAACAAACGTCAGAGCAAGGAACCGCTGCATGTGATGAGGATGTAGTCGGTGGTTCATAGCATCAAACTGGCAAACTCATACGAAGACTACCCCTTTTACGAGGGTTCTCCAATATTGGAGGCCGGAGTATGATCGGGCAGCGGCAAATTGAGTCATTTGCAGTTTTCTCCTCGTAATCCTTCAAGGCTGCAAAACAAGCTAGTGTGTGAGAACTCCAGCGGTAAGAGGAGAGATGGAACACATCTCCTACGTAGATAATGAACGAAAGTATTCGTGATAATAGTTTTTCTTGATATATATCCGAATTTGAGAGTAAACTTTGAAATAGACTCGCCTAAATATGACATATTCTAGAAAACGCATGTATTTTGGCCATATATTGCTGATAAAATTTAATTTGAATATTTGGAAATTTAAGAATCGTAAAAGTCATATATGAAATACGCTCAAGAGTTTGACGGGGGAATTCTAAGTTAAAATATTTTTAAATAGATATTCAATAAAATAAGGTTAAATTTCTTAAATAATTTCATTATAGGAATATTCATAAATGGTTCAAAACATAACGTGATCCTGTTAATCCTCTCAGATAGAGGATCCTTAAAGTTATGAATAGTGGTAAACCAAATCCTTAGACAGGATAGACGGCAATACATCCGAAGCATAAATTGCAAATTAACTTACTTTTCCTAATCGATACATTTCAAATAACTGTTTTTGATTTATCACGCATTTTGACACCGTACCATACATATAGTAAATACTCGAAGTAATCACGACTAGATAAGGATTAGAGCACCTGAGATTATCTTTTTACAGTTTAACGACATATTTCTAAGTTCTCTTAAATCACACAGGTTCTCTGCTTTGGAAAGAATTGCCAACTTTTATGAAAACTTCTCAATATTATCCATCCTCAAGAAAGTATTGTGTAAATTTTATTTTATGTTTTTACCTCGATGCTACAATATGCGAAACTACTTTCTCTTATGTTTTACAATTTAATAGTAATGTTTCTTTATTCTTTTGAAAGCTTATATATATGTATACATCTTCAGACTATTTGTTGAGTACCTATTAATCTACAGACCATCTTTAGAGAATTATGAATCATTATATATGCATCTATTATAGGCCTAAAAGTTTTACGGATTTCGCTACACGAAATATCCATTCTCCAGTACCACTCAATGGATCAACCGCATTTCAAGTGCTATTCCCAAAATCGATTCTCAGCCTGCCAGTGGTGGACCTCTTTACGCTCTCGTGTGACCCTTGCGTCTCCACTTCATCTGCGTACCTTTCCAAGCACTCATCAACGTCACTGTCACATCCTCAAAGTTCTTCCCTTCCTCTGGACCAATATCTTCCAGCTAAACCCTCAATATATTCAGGAGGGGAAACTTGAATATTGGCCTCTAGAAACTAAGGTGCTTAGGATGGAAATATATTTTGGAGACCTTCATTGAGTTAATGCTGAGTAATGTCTTGGTATTCAAATTTATAATACTTCATAAATTCATTTAATTCATAATAATTAAAAATCACTAAAATATAATTAATAATTCATGATAAATGGAATAGTAATGATTGCTTATCAATTATTTAGAGGAACGTACTTCTTACGCAATTTCTAATACTATGCGCAATTACCAAGTTCTACTTAACTTAAAATCAAGTTGAGTTCACATCAGTTAAATCTTCGCAAAAGTAATCCTTTAATTTTGAGGTTACATTTTTGTGTTTTGGTGTCTATAAATTTCTTTTTCTCTAACAGACTAAATTATTGTGCGAGAGTTAAAATCATGGGTTCGTACTTCGGAGAGAAGCAGTTGCATCACAAATGCCAGTATTTCTTCCCTTAGAGGATTTTTGAAATACCACATATCTTTCCAAACCTTTGTCCCAGATAGAAAATGATTTTAGTTACGATGCAGTCTCGTTACTTTTCCGTCTATCTCCTCGAAAGGAATTACTTGGCTCAAATCTCAGACATTTCGTAATGCTAAACAAAACAACAGGATAAGTGAATTTCCAGACTAGTGCTCTTCCCATCATATTCGTGTACGTAAAATTTTACCACCGCGCGCATAGAAATGTACCTATTTTTCTCGTGCGAATAGGAGATGCGCTTTTCGGGTATTTCTATGTTGCACCCTTTAACCGATCCTCATATTTCACGGGTATTTCTCCTCCGCGCGGATAAGTGATCGAAATGCATGGTTACAGACACACATGAAATTGGGAATTCGGGATATTTTCAGTTGGAGATTGGAATCCGTCGGACGCACGTGGTGCCATTCCCTTCAACTTGCTCCATAGTCCTCACCAATAAAGGCTCGGATTCTCTCACGCCCCAGTTCTGCTGCGGCGGGATGCTCTCTCTCACGGCTTACACCACTTAAACCGCTCTCCCTCCTTACCTCTCTTTTATGTGCCTTTCTCTACCGTGTCAGCGTGCTATTTCATTCCTATCGTAACTTGCATACCGCAGAGTGGCTTCAACTATTTCTCGCAGAGGCACGTTATTAATTTCACAGAGAAAAATAGATGTGTAGTAAATGGGTGGGAAAGTATATCCATTAATGATATAAATTTGTTTTTAAACATGTAGATCGTTATGAGAGGCGATTTCGATGAAACATACTCTGAGTACAAGATAGAACATCGTTAATTTCAGGTCTGTTTTGCGCAAAGAGTTTCATATAAATCGAAAAGTAGAGGTTCATTGTATGGAGTTTCATCTTAAAATTTATCATTTTTATTTTTTAAGAAAAAATACAATAAAAAAAGATAAAAAGTGTGACCTTCTGTGAAAATTTAGTTTTTATTTTTAAATTTTTTCTTCAAAAAATAAAAATCTTCGTTTTAAAAAAGTTCACTCCTGAGGTATCGACTCCATACGAAAGTGAAAAGTTGAACTTAAATATTTTTAATTGGACCTAGTCTTAACTGCTGTACTTATGATTCTATCAGTACAAAAGCTTGCCCTGAGTGCCATGATAGTCTAAATTCGCCTTGACTGCACCATGAGAGCCAGTACAGGCATAAAGAAACGCTTATATGCGCAGTTATTAAAATTTTAATTTGTAAATGTTATCCTCTCTTTTAATTGAGAAATAATTACCGTAAACATTTTCTTTCAAATTTTTACTTTCAGCTAGAGATGCTACCGCGGGAGTGCAACTTGCCCGTGCAAAGTAAACCTGTAGACAATTTTATCTTTTACCTGGCAGATGAGAGTTATGTAGTACGAGGTATGTGGTAACAAATGAAACGAATGAAAAATTTTTTTATGGTACTATGGGGAAGGGAAGACCATTCCAAAGGGGGTTTTATTGAAAAAATGATTTTACCCGTCGAATCCAGGATTCTGTAACACAGAACTCGTGACAATACATATGAGTGTTCATGAATAGCTCCGCTATACTTCTAAAAATGATTTCTGAGAAAAGACTTTCATGAGATTTCTGAGGAAACTGTCTTTATCTTTTTCTTCGCGTATCTCCGCCGCATTCCATTTTTTCTCTCTCTGGCCTTGAGGTATCATTCGATTCATCCTTAACTTGAGTCTGCCGCTTCGGCCAAACTTTTTCTCCTCACGTTCTCATCCAATGGCCTTCAGGGATATAGCTTCTTACATAGCCTTTCTATCAAATTGTCCGAAAACTTCCTCTCTTTTTACCGGTCACACTCTGCCCTTACGTAGCGTTCTTTTTTCCCTCAGGAGGATAAGCTACTCGATACGGACAGTCGTGCACTAAACTTCGTCTCCCCTTTCCTTTCATTAAGTCTTGTCAACTCAATTCGAGTGTTATAATTTTCTTCGTAGTAAACTTCTTCCACTTCCTTCCTTACTCTTTCCCTTTCTATCAAGTATTGTCAACCTAAGATGTGTGTTACGTACATTTTGACTTTGGTAATTTCTTTTATCTGACCTCGGTTCTCGAAGCACTTTTAACAATACTATACCGATAGAATGATATAAAGTATATACTTGTAAGACATTTACTGTAAATTTGGTTGTGGTATCACTCTTTTTTCCAACTTAAATTTCTGTGATATTTTTAATATCCTACAAGTGTAATTTGATTTTAATAATCTTAATTCTTTAGAACTTTAATTTTTTGGGTCTAGATCTTCGTTGCTTTTATGTTCCATACCCACTACGTGGATTTTTATCTTGCCAACCTTAAGTAACAAAGATTTTCTTAGACATTCTTTCATTTTTATCATTAATTTCCGTAAATAATAAAAATAAATATGAAGTCAGGTGGAAGAAAGATTTACATGAGCCTGATCCCGACAGTAAAAAGAACACCTCTTTTCTAGCAGTCCATGTATTTTTCTCTTTGTTATCTTTTGAGTTCTAAACACATTCATTTTCCTTATACGGATAATGGAGAGCCTATCAAGCGGCTATTTCCACAGAAGGAATTCGATTTTATTTTGATTGCTGGCACTTTGCAGAAAGCCTTATGCGGGAGTCGAATCTCTTTTAATTGGAACCCAAGTGCACTCTTTCCGCTAGACCGTTAGGAACGTGCTCAAAACTCGAAGGCCCATGGTTAGTAGGTCATGAACGCTCTAGTTCATTTTACTCTTTCGAATAATGGGCTGGCTTATCGGATTCAGTAATTAAAGTCGGTCCCAGGAACAAGTAATAAACCACCGAATCTCCTTTTGTGGAAAAAATAATTTCGCCTGACCTGAATTCGATATTCTGGAGGATAATATTTCGATGGGGGTTATTTGAGTTTTCGGGGTTTTGATGGCTTTATTTTTTGCCCTAGAATGAACTTGATTTGATGCTTCAGGGTATGAATTGTTTACGGTAGTGAATGAAATTGCATACGAGAAGGATATTCGAATTAAATACATAGAGTGACCGCATAACAAAGGACTCTCCATTTAGGGGAGAGGATGGCTGGTTGGACAATAATTATTATTAATAAAATAATCAACGTTTTGAATAAAATAGTCTTTTCATGGATTCTTTAAAAGCTTACCGTTCTAACATTACAAACACCTTGACTGATTCAACTGGTATTACTATAAATAGCTGCAGATGCTTATAACAATTCTAGCGCTTTGTTAACTCATGTGAATGAAATTTTAGGCACAGAAATTTCAGCTTATGGTGAAATCTCAGAAACCAATTTGGGATAGTTATTTTACTCGTTCACATAAGAAATATCTGGCAGAAAAATATCACCAAAGAAAATATATTTTTCTCACATTCTAATTAACATTTTTGAGCAAAGGAAAACGTAGCGGTATGTTTGTAGAAATTAAGCTGTCTATGACAAGGGTCTAAGGCATTCAACTGCCAAATTTACTATCCCGTTTCCTACTTCAACCCCCGCTTTGCTTTGAATATTTTTGTGATGGATATGTCAACTTTTTTGGAGTGCTAGCATTCACCTGTCTATTCCAGTCCATCTATTAACCCTTTTCTTCCCCTCCTTTACTTGGTAGACATAACATGGTCCCTTGCTATCTGTCTGATAACGTCCGACGCTCACACGCAAAACTATTTGAGCCTTATTTCTTGAGTGTAAAATGATAATGATTACATTTAGGAGTTACGTTCCTTGTTTTTCTACCTTTTACTGTTTTTATTATTCCTCTGATGATTATATTGGAGTGAAATGTTCTTCAGTAATATATTTATAGATAAATCTCCCTCCGACACATTTAATAATCCAAATAAGATCCGATCGGGTCTCACTTCATGGTTATCAACAAAAATTAACTGTTACATTGTAAATCTTAACTAAATCTCCGGAAAATATAATAGACTGACCCAGGTATCGTAAGGAAGGTTAATAATTAGGTCAGTCATCAGTATATGTTTCCATGGTTAGATAAATATCTACGATGGAGCGGTATTCAATAATATGTCAGTGTTATTTCCGATAAAGAAGCACAACTCATTTTTTCACCCTTAGCGTCTAACATCTTGAGACTGTCAATGATTCTTTGGTGTTTTCGGTTTTTGAGTCTGTCAATATAAGGCAAGAACAGAAGTGATATTTTACCCGCACGTTGGCTGTTCGATTTTGAACCACCGAAGTTTCTTCCTACCCTTGCTCCTTCCTCCATCTGATTGCATCCTCTCGTTCCACAACTTCCTCTTCGAACCGACACTTAATTGCGCCTCCTACACACGCGCCACGCGCCCCAAACCCTTCCATTCTACCGTTCCCAATTTCCGAGGCTGCGCTTACAGCACTGATGAATGCTTAACGTTCGAAACTGCCAACCTTCGAATACCAAAATCCACTTAGAGCTCCACGGATACTTCGGGCTATGTACACGTAGGCATACCGTCTTTTTTTAACTAAGAAACACTTTACAGACAATTCTATACGGTAGGGATACAAAAATGGAGGCGGAAATGAAAAAATAATTTTGGAAGACGGTAGGTTAAGGAATTCATAGAATGAAAGCAGATATGGAGCTTGGTTGAGGGGATAAAGAAATGAGGCATAATAAGGAAGACAGAGTGGTTATTATGCGATTCACTTGATATTTAGACCGATTCAACAAGAAAAATAAGAGAGGTAGACGTGGGAACATGCTGTTTTAAATACTCATTCCATGTAAGCAACTCACTCAGTGAGAGTTCATTAAAAGAAATATTTGATATTTTGGTGTTTATATCTACCTTTTACCTAGATATATGAGGGGTGTTCAAAAAGTACGTTACACCTTCCTCCCATAAGATTGTAACATTGCGCAGCAAAAGCAAAACTGGTAAAAAAAATTGTTGAAACTCTCTGCTAGTTAAGGTGGCATTTTCATTTGATTAACAGGACCCATTGTTGCGCAGTTTGAAAATACATTACGCTTCACCTAGAAACGTACAGCAAAGTTTAATTATGTATAAGAGTGCGATGTTTATGTAAAAAACTTAAAAGAAAACAGATTTTATTAGTCTTTATCACCAAAATTAGTTAGAGATTCAAACGTGAGTGTCAGCTAGAATATTTACCTAGTTGTTCATGACAAAATTATTTTATAATTATCGGATGAATCAGCCAAAAAAGGTCATAATGCGGTGATTGAAACAAACAATATCAATTACAGATTCTTCTTAATCTTCTTGATTGTATTGTTTCCCTATGACTCCCATTACAGACTACTTTAGCTTTTGGGTAAGAACTGGGAACCACAACCAAAACCGGGACACAGAGTTGTTGAAGAGAATTGTTGTTCTTCATCCCCTAACCTGGTTTGAAGGAGAAACAAAAGAGCTGTAATCCGAGACAACAGGTACGAGAAACTTCATCCACTGAACTCAAACAATGAAGAAAATGCGTCCGTTTTGCTGCAAACCGGAATGCCTTACTGAATCCTTCTAATCCTACAATGAGTCGCCGTAGTCTGTTATATTATCCATCACACGTTGTGAATGGACCAATGTAGGCGTCTTTCAAGCTTCATCTTAGACCGAAGCGTATCTATTTACTTTGATAGCCTTGGAAGCTGTCCTGGCACATGCTATTACATAATCATTCTAACGTTGGAAACTTTTACACAACTGTTCTATCCAATCCACTTCGTGTTTATGCTTTAAAATCATCAAGGAGTGAAAGGAAAGACCTGTCAATGGAGAAGGCCAACGTTTGAGAAAGAACTAAATCTCTTAAAAAAACAAGTAAGATAATATGATGGCCAGAGAAACGGAACTACGACCGTGAAATTGTCGTTAATATAAATCCTAACTGTGGTTAGGATTAATATAACGACATCTCAGGTTAATCCTAAAATTTGTCATGCCTCTTCGTTGTCTTTCAGGTGATAGAGGAATAGAAGAGGTATCCTTTACAGCATTTCATCCTATATATTAGGCAGCACATACACACACCAAAGTATTGCACGTTGCAGATTAACAGGCTTAATGCTATGTTGGTTGCATGTGAACAGGATACAATGGCGTCGAGAGAGAATATTTTAGTGTAGCTAGGTAATATTTGTGGAAAATCAGGAAAATAAAATATTCTGGAAATAATCATAGCTTTCTCCAATTTTTATATCATTTTATATTATTGGGAATTGTAAACGTTTCCTCTCCCTTAACTAAACACAGATATGATCCATCAAAAAGTGTTATATTTGAGATTCGTTAATTAATTATTGATTTCATCAAAATTTGATACTCGAGTAATATTTTTCACATTAAATGTGGAATATATTGATTTTCACCTGTCTTTTTGTCGTTGTTTTCAACATCAGTGACGTGATTGGAACAAAGGTACATCAAAATGCACGTTTTGTAGCACCATAATATATTAGAAGATAAATAAATGCACCAACGAAAACAAAGCTAAGGATACTGACTCAACGTGTGACAACATGCTTACAGTTTGTCAACAAAAAGTTAATTAAATACCGTGCAATTTCTTGCTCACGCATACAGATCCATTCACCCGACGAGGCATTATCTTTCCCTATTCTACTTACTTAACTATTTGATGTGATTTGTGCTTCGTCATTAACCTTCAGTGGAGGTGAATACCATTCTTCACTTTTCACTTCGCAACTTAACACTTCTTAATTCCCACTAATAGTTTTATTCGACAAATCGCATCCTGCGGGGAAATATGTAAGTTCGTGGATTCGCTCAGAGGGTATCATCTGCGGCAGGAAAATGAAGTGAAATCTTAAGCTAATCCGAGGGAAAACTTTCGGCGAAGGGTTGATATTATCCCTCTTTAAGATCGCAAACCAAATGGATTAAGCATGTCCTGTCTCAAAATTACATTTCTGTGAGGTTTGAAGAGTGAGGGGAAATTTCCTCTGATGAATGAGAAAGAGCAAAGGGTATGTTTCAAGCAGATGGAGACCTTACGCTTCAAGCAGCACATTTCATTACGCGAAAATGAAAATGAATTATGGGTAGCCAGGGATGAACATTCCTTGACAAACCCGTAAGATAGGATCAATTATTCGGAATAGATATTGAAGAGAAACTATATAAAAACACGCGACTGTGTTAGGTTTTACATTGAAGAGCTAATGTTTTTGACTGATAATGACAGTAATTCTAATATCAAAAATATCAAAGTCAACGGAAATTCATTAAGGTTTCTAAACTATTTGGCACAGTCACTCACTACATTTTGTAGTTTCAATTTTTATACATCAGTTTACTCATATCTCTTACTTGTTTTATAAATTGAACTTTCATCCACTACCTTCTGCTTGTCTTGGTTCTGCATTTCCTTCAAGGTTCTTGCTACATTGCTCTTATTTATTTATCGGCGCTTATGTGAAATAAGGGTATCGAAATTACACTTTTCCTATTTAGTGGAAAGTCACATCGAAAATTTATTTTTTTTGTTTAGTAGCACTTTTATGTAAATAAGATTAAATTACCGAATAAAATGCGATATATATCTTTTACTTTATTTAAAATTAGGCATCTACCATGAGAGACCAAAATTTCTGTTCTTAATGATAAAATAAAACTTCGAATATTTTTTGATCTAAAAGTAAGTTTTACTTATTATTAGCTTACGTAGCCATGAGGTGACCACTGATGTTGCATAATGCAGTGATATAGCTTAGGTAATCATCTCTATAGATAATAATTTACAATATGTTAATACGATTAATCTTTGGTCTCTTTAATACATGAGAGGAGAATGCTCACTTATTTAATCATTAAGTACCTATTTTTATTTATTCTTCAAGCAGCGCATGATCCGAATGTATTTATACCGACAAGTATACACACTCAAAGAGATGTTTCAATCCATTATCCCTATGCTTGAATTATTATCTTAACACTAAAGGTCTGAGTTCTCTTTCCTTCAGTTGTCACGGATTCCTGGGTCTCGAGTCTCGAAAAAATATTCTTTTTTCGTAAAGAAAAGGTGTCAGCAACTCAGCTCTTGCAATGACTTTATGGGACTCTTGTTAATTGGCCTCAGAGAGGCACGCAAGGGTCTCATTATGACAGCAGAAGGAGAGTTGTGTAGAAGTTGTCACTAGTTTAGCCAATTCCCTTTCTCCATCATTTCCTTTTTTTCACGCTCACCCCTCTTCTAATTTCTTTCGTATTTGATTCCCTTTCTTCTGCTATTCTATCTCCTTTAAAATGCCCGAAGATCAAATGATCATTAAGCTTGTTCTCGGCTTCATTTATCATGCCATAATTCGATTGTGATATCGTCGCATATAAAATATAAATAAAATCTATTTCAATAGTTTTGCCTCCTTATGTTTTCGAAGATTGAGTTGTCTGCATTTTAAAACGTGCAGTATAAACAGGATTCGAGATGGAAAATAAATGACAGAAAGCAGTTCTCGTCTTACTAGGAGATTAGTAAATAGTCTATGTTATAGATGAAGTGCGAAAATTTACAGATTTTTTTCCCAAGAGAGATTAAATATCTCTCTCTCGACGTATCATAAGAAAGTAGCTACAGAGCTTACCTAATACAACTTAATTTTAAAAATCCATCATCGAAATTGTTTGCAGATGATTTCATTTACCTTTACTCATATATAAGCACGAAACTATTATTATCTCATACTTAAATGGCCCACCTAATAAGAAATTAACATTCTATTTTAAAAATAATTTATTTAATTTTCCTTTACTATCGGTATTTTAAGAATCAATCTCTAAAGAATCTTCCTAATCTGATTTAATGCATTTCCCCCTCCAAACAACGAAAGGCGACTTTAAGGTACATAGGAGAATTGTATGCAAGGAAAATCAGTGTGTACACTGTATGCATATGGATGCAAGAATGTTTGAAAATTAGATATTAAAAAGCTCAGTAATGGAAATAAAATATCTCTACCATTTAAATTTAAGAATAATGTAAACCCATTGATAATATCTCTACGCTGAATCTTAATCAAGAACAAGACTTCAAGAAAGGGTAATAATATCCTCAAAATCTCCATTTTTTATCATTATTATTTACGAACATACTTTATTCATCTTTATCTACTCTGAAGTTTGCTTACGCATCTAAGTTTCCATTTATCCTTTGATATTCTCTTTATTCTTTTCTGTTTGAGGGTATCCGAAAGACATCATCGACTTAGCTTCCACTATCAGAGGTACACGTGTTTTATTAAATAAACCTATTTTACTTGCAATTTCAACGATAACCCAAGAGTTATTCCCAATGATAAGCAGGAGTTAAGTTCAAGTAAATGCTTATCGCAATTGTTTGCCTTAATTGTCAAGAAATACTATATCATTTCCAATAGGGATATTTTGAACTTTCACTGAAGGAAGTATCGGTTATTACTTCCTCACATAAAGGCTGACTCAAAGTTAAGGCATGATTTAAGGGTAAGTGGAACGATTTCCCTTTACATAATTCAGACAGTAAACCTAGGACTTTCACTCGAAAAGCCCACTTTCACCAATGAATAACAAGGCTGCAGTTCCATTACATTTTTAGCTGAGAATTTGCAAATGAAATTGGTGATTGCGAAGGTATTACGCATCGGAATTCGATTGTACTTTACATCGTGGATGCAAAATATCTTCCAGAAGCAAAGTATCTCTATACTATTGAGTAAGTTTAACTTCAAATTTAATCTCCATGTTCTGAAGACTGTCTTGATGACATTTATCCATTTTCCGTGGCAATTCTTAACAAAAAGATCGGCTTTCTACTGTTTTGAAGTTACAAATGGAATATTTGTCTGAGGGTTTCACATATCGTATGCTTATTCTTGGTTGGATATAACTAGCGTATAGCCTGGACTTTTTCATCGTTCCCACTTTTAAATTAATCATTCATAATTTTGATTCTGAATGTTGAAGTATCTCTCTATTTACTCAAACTTTAACAATCTCTTTTTTTTTCGATTTTGAGAAATCAATGGAGCAAGGAGTCAGAAAAGGGTAAAGCTTTTCTCTTTCAAAAGGCCTTTCAAGTTTCAAGGATTCACAAACAGTATCAAGAGCTACCGTCCTCTTGTGATTCTTTGATAGAGATATCGGTGTAGAGAAGGAATAAATAACACACTAAATGAGCCAGAAATATAAAGATACCTCTCAAATGACTGAAGTTGATAATTGGATTCAAAATTCGCTAAACAAAAACTTGAATTAAGTCCCTTTGCTTTGATATAAATAACAGCTTTGTCTGGCTGACATTTTTTCAAAAAAACTTGGTTTGGCATTATTAGTGATTTAATTACTATTTCGGTCGACCGAAGCTTGGAGAGCAGCTTTTTAACTTGTAAGGAATACAAATGAGGTAATTGTAAAAGCTATAATAGTATATGCTGAAAAAGGATATGATTATGATTCCCTTATTTTGCAAATACTCGCGTGTTAAATAATCAAAAATCCTAGAGGATAGATGCTCTTTCGAATAATATACCTTTTTTAAGTAGAATCGGCTACTTGGGCCAAGAATTTGTGGTATGGACTTCACAAATAAAAAAAGGAAAAATAAATATAACAATAGCTTCCAAAGCTAAGGAAAATTATATCACACTTAGAAGAGTTCATGCACCAAAATAACCGACAGTCATATGACTGGGACTCGAAATAAGGTCCCCCATTTTCCGAGCAGGTATTCTAACCACTTAACTACCATGTCACTTTCAAGGTTAAAAACATTTCATTAGTCGTTGTGGGGGCCAGAGTCTTCTAGATACCGAAGGACTGGAAAAAACCGGGATTACCGACTTATAGGAATTACCCATTCGATGTTTCACATAAGTTGGAAGTCAGTAATCCCTCAACCTTTAATTTATTAACAGTCATTTTCTAATTTTCTTTTCTCACTGCCATGCCACATCAATTCCACTTCTGTGAATTGGAAGCAGGTGGCACTCAACATAGCGGCACCAACCATAGCCACAGGTCCTCATTGAGGTAACGACCAAGAAACTGATTTTACGAGGAAATCCCCCAAAGGAAACAAATAGATATAAGAAAGATATTACTTAGAAAAAGGAGTACTCCTGAAAAGGTTCGAGTCCATATCATGTCGTCATTTTTCACCTCTGCTATTTTTACAGTTTTCCGTAAAATAAAAATTAACGCCTAAAATCATACCAGAGGTTCCGATAAGCTCTGATCTTAAGAGTAATTACCAATCAGTGTCGAAGTTAAAATCAATTCCTTATGGGCATTTATAGAATTATAGGAGTGAGTCCTAAAGGTATGACAAATACACCTTTCAGAAACGAAAACATTTAGGATTGCTAAAAAAACAGCAAATTCTTTACACAGAGATTGGATTCTGCTCACTGAGGAAGTTTTAAAGAACTAGCTGCCGGAGATCACACGGGTTGTTATGAGACAGGATTTTAAAAATGGTAATTTATGCAACAAGAAAGAAGCCGACCTAAGGAAGGACGCCGGAGATAGTATGGAAACTTAGATTGTCTCTTTTGTGACACAGTTTTCTTAAACTTTTCGAAGGAACTTTGTCTTCTGTATTCTGGGATTCTTGACGTTATATTATAAGGATGCTTCACAAGCAAAAGCCCTTCCTTTTTTATCTTAATAAATCTTTCCTGATGAGTGATGCTAATTTCATGTTCAATGGAAAGTACGCAGTCCATATTTTAATTTTTTTTAAAGGAATTTCCTGTATCAAGTACCCCTGCCCTAAGATTTATTTTCTGAATTATTCTGAATTGCGGTCTTGTCATATTTTTTCTTTTCAATTCTCGGACTCTTTGTATACAATGAATCCAGACGAAGCTCGGTTAAATTATGTGCGACACTCGGAAATTTTCGATAGAATGATAAGCGAAGCGGGAAATGAGGTCAGGCAAAGATGGGGGGCAAAGGGGATGGAGATCAAAAGACAAAAAATAACATAATGGAGATGAATATGATGAAAACAAGGAAGATGGAGCGATGGAGTAAAGCGATCGATACCCATAATAATAATTGAGGTGATTTGGAAAACCAAAGTTAAATTTATTTAAATAAAAATGCAATACTTTTTGGGAGTAAAATAAAAATAGACGATTCAAATAAACTATTAAGATGTTATCGTTTTTCTTATTTGGATAGAGAGGAAGTAAGCTCCCGCAGACGTAAAAAATTTTGTTGCATTATCAACAGATAATATAAAAAAATTAAATACTATAAATCAAATAATTTACTTTTATAAAATAGATACTCAAATGATATATTTCATTTAGTTAGCCATCTTTCCGTCAACATTGGCGAAAACATATCCTGTGGCAAGTAACATTGTTTAGAATGTCCAAATTAAGGCATAGTTCCAATTGCGTGGGGGTATTATTTAATTAAAGTCAATCAACTAAGAAGAAATTACTTTTATCTTATAATACAAAAATAACTAGATAGAACAGTTTAACGCTTTAAAACAAACTTGAACCAATTTTTATGTATTTTTTACTGCCTTTATAATAGGTTCTGACTTAATTCAAACGAATATTATTATTTACTTATCAATTATTCCATATTGTAGAATCAAAGAATGAATTGCGAAATTGAATTAATTTATTTGATTTTACTCTTAAATAATTATTTAAGCTCAAGAATATACTTGTGGTTTAATACAAAGACAGATTTTAATGAATCCACCTGTAAAAAACCGCGGCAACAACATCAACAAGGAAGTTGACGATCAATCTTGCGTAAAACTTCTATGGACGTATTGATCACGGATAAATAAATAATTAATTATTCATTCAAGGATGGTTATCAAAATCGATCACTGATAGCATAAAAGCTTCCATTGTATACTGCGGGGCGCATCACTGTAACGAGCATGAGCGAACGTCCCGTATTTAGTATACCATTCCAAATTTACGATCACTTATCTACATTGTCCCTCGCATGGATTGCATTCGCTTACTTTCGTCAACTGGAAATAATTTTTGCATGGCTAATTAAAAATATCGTTGGATCAAAAATGTATCGAAAAATTCCATACATACAGATAATTGCTGCTACGAACGAATGGATGGACTAAATGGTTTAGCGAAATGCCAACTGGATCGTTTTCAAAAAAATTAAATTATCGTTTATTGCATCGTCCTTTAGAACTTTGTGAAGGAGTGAAAATTGAACTTTGGGGTGTATAACTTGTGATAAGAGCCGGATGAGAGGCGCTGAAACCGTTTTCCAATCATGCGAAGGATGTTAATTTCGATAGCCGAAAACATGTTTGCTCATCGGATGTATAGAGCGACGGACTGAAGCGTAAACAGGCCCTTCTGCCCCTATCGCATTCACACTTTCTCCGCTCACTTATCTCCCTTATTTCCTTTCCTTTGTGGAGATGTTCATCAGTAAAACTGCCGCTCAACAGAGTCCATGCCTTTCTCTCAGGAGATAGATACAAAGTTGAATAGGAGTTACTCTACCCAGACGATTAATGTTGATGTGTAGATTCTGATACTGAGAGAGCTAAATTTAACATTGAAATAAATATTATAATGAAGAATGATCAATACATGGAAGTGCTATTTTTATTAAAGAAATAATTATCGCTCATAATAAAAACACACATGAATTGTAGCTAATGAAGCCCATCTTTAATTTCTATCTATAAATGTTATTGGTAGTATTTATTATTTATTTCTGAGTATAATTTTTAGTGGTGGTTACTAACTGTTATAATCAGTTTTTGTAAACATATATTTAATACATTTTTGTTCCTCTTCATTCCTGATGACAACTCAAAATTCCCTAATTATTAGTTTAATTTTCAATTTAAAGGAAGTTGAGTTTTCCTTAATTTTGATGGAAATATTAATATCTTTGCAGTTTTATGAAACTATTACACATAGATGGTGGATAAGTTTAAATTAAAAATAATTTACAGATATGATAATTATCACATCTTTATTTGAGGATAATATTCCTGTTAGGAGCCAAACCTTGTAATCGTCAATTAACTCTCAAATACGATTATCTTTCGACGAACTTGTATTTGAACGCAAAATCGAAAAGTAGGTATTAGTGTGTTAAACAATTCAGGGTACCAAGTATTACATATATCGTATATTGAGCAATCTATCATTTCATCTCTAGTTTTCATTTATCATGTCATCCTGACATTTTATTTAACAGTAAGGCAAAGAATATACAAATAAAAATAGAATTGGTGAAAGAAGCATAATAGTTGCGGATGACAGTTTTAATGTGGAGATATTAGTTGATTTTTTTCTTTTTTAGTAGAGTATTATTATTTGTTTTTTTAGACTCTTTAGTTTCAGAAAATAAAAGATAGATGATCGTTTAAATTGTTGTTATATTTATTAGATTGATAAGCAGCATCTATGCATGAATTGTATGCATCCATACTTCCAAAAGAAAGAAAATGAGCATTAATAAACTGAATTGCTGACTTTTTGGTTCTTTTATGCATAAATTATTTGATATCGTTACGATTTCCACGCTTTTTGTGGCCGGAGTTTAATGAAATTGCTTTGGATAACCTATTTGAACGTAGCAGAATATTTCTCTGCGACTAGAATAAGATATTTTTATTTCATACGTTGTGGTCTTTTCCATGTATTCATCCCACAATAATTGAAATTTGCTGCATATTCCAGTTCTGTAATAGTGTGATGGGCTTCTAAAAGTCAAAAATAATTCCAAGGTGCTTAGAGAGTCATTAATAAATAAATAAAACAGATTAGTGGGCAAGAGGTCAGCCCTTTATACAAAGGAAAGGAAAAAGGTTGCCTATTCGCATTCCGTAAATTTATGAGATATTCGTGACATCTCTGATAAATGAGGTTTGTTTCTCATTTTGTTGTATATAAAAAAATATTTCCGATATGTTTCAGTTTTTTCCAAAAAATATACAATCTTTACAGGAAGGAATATTTTAATGTGTTTTCTAGTTCTTTTACTGGGAAATGCAGTCTTAAATCTGGCTAAGGAATATATATATTTTAAGTAATATTCATTTAATGATAAACTATAATTTAAAATATGTGTAAAACGATGGTTTCAAAGAGGATTAGCTTAATCGAGTATAATGAAATACAGTAAACAAGGGAATTCTACTCACAATCCACATTACCATATGCAAAACCCTTTCCACCACTGAGTCATTATTCTCGTTTACGAGGGGTCAGTTTTTTGCTCGTAAAGTTAAGGCAAGAACTACCTCAAACGAACAAACTCGAGTTTTAGCACGGACGATAATTATCATAAACTTTCTACCTGAGAACCACCATTTTAAGTAGCAACTACTACGAAAACCGAGCGCCTGGTAAAAGCTTCCATTAGTCCTCGCCAAAGGTGCGGATGATTAAAAGAGTTTTAAGAAAAAGAATCAGAATGCAAATGTGTACGTCATTGAAAATAAATTTCGTACTCTCTTTAATGCCATTCTCAAAAGGATGTTATTTGAAGTTTGATGATGAAAATTTTAAGAGACGGAAATTACTGCGATGGAACATGGTTTACTACCTATTACTTTCACTGATCAGTATACTGAATTTCGGAATACAATTTGTAATACGATGATCAGAAATCATCTCTTATTAGACACACGATGGGAAAATCCTTAAAAATAAAACTCCACAAGGAGTTAATACAATCCGATAACACTGAAGATAGGTGTAAAATAAGAGAAGAGAGAATGCTACTGGCAAATCAAAACATCGAACACTGTCAATTATTTGGATCGAAATTTCTACAAGAGAAGAATGGAATGAAATAATAAATTACCAGAAGAAGAGGACTATATCAATAGGTCGAAACGGAGATTAGTCAGAAAAAGTAAAATATATAAATTTGAGACTCTTGGAACCTTAAGAAGCTGAATCCAATATTGGGAATGCATAAATACATACATATCACGCTCAAGAAACGTTAATTACCTCTGTTCGGCATTTACTTTACGGGATTCGTATATCTTTTTATCGCTCTTTCTCTCCATTTAGAATCATCCATATTCTACTAATTCTAAATTTCAGCCAATTTGCTTCCATCTATTTTTTTATATATGTTGCGGCAAAGTTTTCCATACAAGTCGATCATAATAAATAGCCCGTTTAGAAGTCCCTGCTAGATAGAAAATGAAGAATAGACTTGAAAAAGACTTCCCCGGTCCCGTCGGACCTTTTTCAAGTCTATTCTTCCTTGGGAAACTTTCAAAACAAAAATTTCATTATGTTATGTGTTACTTGACAATGTTTATACCAAGATAAAACAATCAGTTCATATTTGTCATGTATAATATCCTTAATTCCGCATTAATCATTTTACAGTTAATATCACCTTGAGTAACGGAAAAAGTAATAATAAACAGTAGTTGCGTAGGAAATGGTAAATTCTAGCAATCACAAGCAGAGCAAAAAAAATGTAGTACACGGTGTTTCATCATGCTTTTATCAACAGGAATGAATGATATTTAATTGAAACGAATAGAGAGAAAAACATAGTGTAATGAGTATAAAGGGCAGAAATGATTACAAAATACAGAAGACCAAATTAATGTAGATGAGACTCATGAATCCCTAATTAAGGGATGGAGAATTTAAGTAGTACGAATATTAACCAACATGGGACTAAAATAGGAAAAATAGAGGTTGGAATGTCAAGGTGAGATCCTGTTTTAATCTCTCTGCCCGGCGAAATTGAAATATCCTCACTGCGTACCGCCTCTAAAAATTATGGGAAAGATATTCGCTCCACTTCTATTTTACACACTGAAATATATTTTTTACCGTATTCGCAGTTAATAGGGAAAATTGTTAGATAGAATTACCGCATTAGTGGATGAAAATATAAACTTCTTTGTTACTATACATGTAAAGATGCCTAAATTTGCATATTCAAATCTTGAATCTCGAGAATGGAATTCATTTCAAGACGGAATTGTCTTCGATGTGAATTTTTAATTTTCCTTTTTCTTGCCGTATAACATGAAAGGGTCAATTTGTCTTAGATCTCCATCAGATAAATTAATTCTAAGTAACAAGTGCTTAGACGAATTTAAGCACAACCGTTGTAGAAGTCGATAGAAGAAGAACAAAGGTATTCATATATAATCAGGTAATTGATATCTTCTTATTTCACATGCATAAAATATTTCATTATTCTGAACAAAACACGAAGGATAAAATAGTACGAAAAATTTACACAATTATGGTATTTTTATATGGATAATCATTTATATAATTTTTGAACGATCATTAACGTTCGATAATATCCGTAAATAATCATAATCCAACCAAATAAAGCCAACCTGACAACCACCAGTTTGATAACTATCAGCATATATCATCGTTTGCTATCACGAGAGGGGATTTTGTGATGCCTAATTGTTCTTATTATTTATCAATTTAATGGTAACGAAAAATTCAAAATGCATTTCTGTGACGATATCTGCCGATGTTCCATGGTTCCTTGGTTCGAATACTGGAAGGTTGTTCTCGTATGATCTGAGTTTGTAGTTCGGAATGATTAATGTCTTTCGGATGCGACGAATTTGTGATACGTTCTAAAATAAAATGTTGAATATATTCGGCTGATCCATGTCAAATATAAATCCATTTGAAATATTTCAGGTGAAAGCTTAGGAGTGCCTCCTAGAAATTGAATGTTACTGCAGATAAAGGAAAGGAGAGGTTTGCAAATTTTGCGTACGTGATTTTGCTTCGATAGCTCGGCTGGAGAAGCTAAAGTAAAGTGCGTGATGGTCAAGGGATGAGAAGTAAATCCGAAAAGCGGAGTGTGAGAAAGTGTTCATAAGCATGGAATCGCGCTTTCTAGGAAAATCAAGAGCGTGGCTTTAGAGTGTGAGAGGGGAGATATAATGGAGTTTTCCAGCGAAGATGAGGGGATTGGAAGGGGAGGAATTTCAGTGGAGTACACAGAGTGGGAGGGAATGGATGGCTGTTTAACAAGCGAAGTTCTGCAGCTGAGTTGGATGCAGTTTATCGCGACCGTCATAAACAGAAAAGATATGGCCCGGCCGATTGGTACTGCAGATTACGCGCACGTCCGAATTATTTTCCAGTAACTGAAAAGCAAATCCAAAGGAGATTTCAAGGGCTGTTTGCACTCGATTTTCCATCAGGATTCTCAATTGGTTAAAATGGATTGGTTAGAACTCAATTGTGCATACACTGCTGCGTTTACTATTGTTACACGAATTTGATTTCGAGAAATCGGTGCGTTTGCAAAGCGGGAGTAAATTTGAGTTGCATCGCTTCCATGAAAGCTATTGGTTTTCCATACTTTTTACGACATTTTTTATAACCTTATAAATCTACTTTAACGCAAAATTTAGTATAAAATAAATTCTTCTTCTGAACAAAGACTTCCATGAACCTTACAACAAAATAGCAAAATCTTTAGCAAGGGATATATAATTCAATGGTTTTTAATCAGATATGCAGGAAACTCAGGGCTTTCCTTTTCGTGGATATTATTATTCTTATTGTTTTTACTTTTATAACAACTTATTTGATAAGACTTATATGTAAAATCATATTCTCATGCTTAATTTCCGCTATACACCGAGCTTTACGTATTTATAGAAAAGTAATTATTCAGGATATTTTTAATTAATATTTAATAATTAATTATTTAAAAATACATTAGCAAGTTTTCTTCTTTTTACTAGTAATAATGTCGTTCCAATTTAGGTAGATACTATTAATGCACGATATTCAATTTTTTTATAGAATATCGTATCACGAAAACAATTCTAAATTGTCAAAGGACTGCAGAAGAATTAAAAAAATGAGTGAACAGCCCACGAATTAATCGCTGAAGTCGATTTAACATCTCCGTGTAACTCAACTTTGCTCGTCAAGCGTGCTCTTGCGTTGAATGCAATGCATAAACTCACTCGGTTACATTCGTAGCGTAAACTAGCAGAGCAGTAAAAGACTGCTTCCTTTTTTTTGCTTTATAATCCCTATAAAAGCACGAAAAGAAATTTCTTGATGATTTTTAAACGGTAGACAGTACGATAGGGAAAAAATACAGCGATTCATTGGGAATAGCGTGCTACACTCTGAAAAATTCTCTTTCCTTTCGTCTCGCATTAAAATTAATCGAGTCCAATAATGATAAATCGAAAAATAAATTGACTTTTTAACTTCTTGCGTTACTTTTCATTAAGTTGAACAAATAAGATAACCCCATCAAAAATTCATCTTACCTTGTACCTTAACGAATGATCCTGAGAGATAATACCCAAATAGGTTGTGACTGGGATGCCTAAGTAGGATATGACTGAGCAAGTGTTTACTAAAGAAGCGTTTTTCTTCACAAATACTAAATATTTACATTCCACGAAGGTTACGTTGCACATTTATGAACTCTAAAAAAATCAAGGAAATTGAAGGACAAAATACCACAACTATTTTACTAGCTAAGGGCTCTCAATTCAGCCAAACAAGAATTTTGTTAAAGTGATATTCACGCGCACTTGACAAAAAGTGTCAATGTCAATCCACATAGTCAAGTTAACGATTGAAGAGGTTCAGCCTTCTGAGAAGGATATACTTCTTTGATGTGAATATATTGCGCTGGAAAAGCCAACATAATTTCATTCGTTTTGATTTAGCAAGTCTTAAAAGGCTGATTTATTTATTAACACACTCAAGTTTCTTGTTGATTTTTTTAATCGAGTGCTTCCAAATGATTCAGTAACTATAAAAGATCATTATTCATCATAAAAATGAATAATAACGTCGCCTTTTCGTAATATATAACACGATGTGAGAAACAGTGCCCAAAATCGTCTAGAGTGAAGGCTAACACTAGCTTGGGTTTTGCTATCAAAAATAAAAGTAGGTCTATGTTTTGATTCAGTCATTCCGGATAAATATATTATTTACCACATACTATACTGTCATATAAGAAATGTGCTAGAATGATCAGAAAACATGAATTTCTACGGAGTAATCAGTGAGAATTCATTCCAAGATTCACAGCTATAAACTACCAGGATCCAAATCTATTTTCTTGCTCATCACCTCAACGTTGACTGATTAACTTGCTTCGCCTTGGTAAAACTAATTGGATGAGTAAGTCTTAGGAAACAAGAGAATATGATAAGAAGATTCTAAAACGTACAGGATTCTCGAGATTTATCCCGAAGATCAGAGGGAAACAGCGCAAGAAATAGGGGCAAACAAGAGGACGCATTCGAGTGATTGCCAGGATAAGAAGCAGAGGGCGTTGTAAAGAGAGAGGAATTGGTCTCTAGGACTTATCGAGAAAATTAGGAGTGGGGAAAGATATCCGGACTCTCGCAGGATTATTCCCGAAGAAGAGCAGGTGGGATAACGAGAAAGACGGGGAATATTTAATCGCAAAGAATTAACAGGGATCAAAACAGAAATTACCTAGAATCAGGTTATTCTGGGGATTTCAACAAACAGTTTTTTGTGTTGATAAAAACTACAGATAATCTTACGTTAAATATTATTTTAATCATATCATAATATTTATTTTTCGATATGAAGGCTACGAGTTCGGGTTTCGAATGCTTTAATTCTCTAAATTTCTTTTCGAGAAATCGATATCACTCTTTTACGAACATTAAGGTAACTTGCCGCAGGAGACTGCGTTTTAGATCATTATATGACTTTAATATAAATCATTTATGCAACCTCAACAACTTTTAGAAGAGTCGGTAGTCTGAATCAGATTCGAAGTAATTAATAGAAATGAAGTATCTCGACATTTACACAGTTATAATTAACTTTAAAGCTTTCCTTTTTAATTCGCATTTATGGGTTGTTAGTGAGTGAATGTTTAATAAAGGGTTAACACCTTTTAATTTTTATGTATAAATTGTCTTCAGAAAATCATTTTACTCTAATGTCAATATTCATAATGTCAACTGTCAATTTCTTTCATCGACATATTTCACATTAAATCTTCATGAAAGTGATGCAGATTTATTACAATTTAACCCCTGACTAAAGGCTGGGAACCGAAATTTGAATTTAAGTTTCAAATTATATTTGTGGCAGATTGTGAATCATTGAAGAGATTTTGGAACGTCTAGTTAATTTACACAAGCATAAATAGTAACCGATGGTATTAATAAGAATTCGCATAATCTGGACGTCACTATACCACTAAACTAGCTTTGATTAAAATATACCTCGATAAGTAAACATGATTAGTCTTTACCAACTTAAACATTATCATTATACATTGGCGTAAATGAAATTCAAGAGTCACGTCGAATGCCAATTTCTCCTCTGCTCTAGGTCTAAACCCTTTTAACTCAAGGATACGCGTGTAACTCATGATATAGCGGGCTGAGATCCGGCTCACTACACTAAGAGCTACGCTTAGGAGACGCTTCGTTGTGCACTCGTCTTATATGGATGGCACTGGGGAAGGGAGATGAAATTGATGAGGGAATGACCGATCCTTACCAGATATAACTTTAATTTCATTAAGCACTGTATATTTACTTTGGCTTGCATAAACTACGACCATCATCCAATACATATGAAGTATTTTCATATAGATAATATAGACCGTTCAACGAGGATTCAAATTATTTTGTACTACAAAATATTTTCTATGATATTCTTCAGATTTAATTACTTGCAGAAAGGCATCAAAGCTCCAAAATATTTTCAAATAACTGGGGAAAATCAGGAAAAGCAGAAATTCTCAATCAAAGATAGTGATTGCAATCTCATAATTAGACGACTTTTTCAATTACACGGGAGAAATATGTTAAGAAACTTTCTTAATTTTAATTTTCAGAAAAATAAAATCGTCAGTCTAATATCAGCTGACAAGAAATCTTAATTATTTTTTTGCCCTACAAAAAATGTGTAGAATCAAGAATGGATCGAAACATATTCCAGAATATTTAAAAATGTAAATTGGATATCCAATTGCTCAACGATCACTGAATACTAATTGGCTAATTAAACAGTAATTTATTCTTGGCGATGATTCATTGCAAGCATCACCGAATGCAATATACCTTCGATCGATAAAACTTCGATTCGTCCGCTTATTTTTAATGCTATGAATGATAATTTTTACCTCGATAAAACATACCTGACTTAGTATATTATGAAATATAACCCCCACAAGAAGACATTACGTATTAGAACTATGCTTATTAATATATTGTACAAATATAGAAATTAAGAAGTGTATGTCACACTATTCTACACTTTAAATATTAAAAACGTATATATCGTACGAAGATGAAAAAATATATATTGTGTGTGTATAATTATTTAATCATTTTAAGTGTAGTATTAGAGTAATGATGAAATGACCCTTGAAAAATATCCAATGTATTAGATGGAGTATTAGAAAACGAGGAATCGTGGGAATCATATAAAAAATTTAAAATATTCTAGGAGGCATGCGATACGACGCGAAGTTCTAAGGAGACAGAGATAAGAGGTGGAGATCCGATGGCTATAAGGTCCGATCCCTGAATAGATCTGGAGTTCAAACACGGAACAAAAAATGTTTGCAATTTCTTCCTGCTTCGGACAACGCAGTGGGACGACACGTATTCCCTTGAGTTGGAAAGAAGTCAAATAAAAGGAAAGCAGTGTAAAGAGGGAAGAGAGGGCAAAAGCCGGTCGGAGCGGAGCTGCAAAGAGTTTTCCATTTTTCCGCATCGATAGGTGGCTCTCACGAAAAGCAGTTCAAACAAAGCTCTTCTGAAAGAATAACCGTGTTCCTCTAGAAACTGGAGGTAAATAAAGTTTTGTCGCTTAGCGTCCGGAGTAAACTGCAGCAAGTGGATTGCATATGATAAAACACATCTCGTCTAAAGAGGTGACGGCTGCGTTCTCCAATTAAACGCCAGCATCCTAAGGGTTATTGCGAGCCTAAATTTTTGAATACTTTTTCAGCGAGATGAAGCCGAGGCATCGTTTGAAATACAAATAAATAGCACCATCATATTCAAGGATGTGCGCTGAAAACTTACAGCAAAGCTAGAATTTAATAGGAATAAAAACATTTCACAAGCCTTGTGATTTATGAAATGGTATTATACTTTTAGAATGATTGCACATAATTTAAGGGAATATCACAATGAAAGGTGAGGATAGAAGGACGTAAGATGATAAACATGAATTAAACTAAATTCATGATTAAGTATCAAGTTATTAGAAATACATAATAATCGTCTTTTATACGCAGAATTCTCAAATTTATTTATGAAATATTATTACTTATAGATTGTAGACACTTTTAAGTTTAATTTTCGTAATTCCACAGCAACAATTTTATAAAGTTTACATCAACAAATTTTACGCCTCTTAATACCCAAAGTGACTTTGGTGAAGACGCAAAGTGAACGCCTGCACCTTTAAGTCTATCTCCGCTGGCAATAACATAAGGTTAAGATTAAACGAATTATTTATCCGAAACTCAAAATAGAAATAGCTATTAATTATTACAAGTAATTATTTTAATAATATGAATAATATAAATTGAAATGTAAATAATAATATCAATTCTGCTGAAGAATCTAGCTATATTTTGGAAATACAATTTCAAAATCGATGCTGGAGTTTATAAAACTTTCTCCAGAGTCCCATATTTTCTTACTTTCGGGCAATCAATGAAAGTATAGAGGTAATGGTAAGTTGAGCACTCGTATCACAGATGTCTATTTCTCTTGAAATTGTACAACGCAATAGTGCACCTTTGTGCCCTACAAATTAGAGTATCCCTGATAAAATGGCATTTCGAGAATTAAGATTTCCAGAGGAGTTTCCGGGCACGGATATCAATCGATATTATATTTTCTATTCCATTAAAATAAATTTATACCAGTCTGTATATTCTTAAGAGAAAACCACCATTTGAAAGGTGGCACTCCGGAGCTCATATTATATTAGTTAATAAAGACAGGTGTTCTCCAAGTGCACTCATAACTAGAAAATAATAGAGCAAATGGCATAGCGAGGAGTATTTTCCCTAAGGTGTGATGTGGGTACCATTTACTGGAGACGGGATATTAAAACCACGCAGAATGTGTAGATTTCTCACTTTCATGGATGACTACTTCGAACGTTGTTAACGGAAAGGCCTTTGCCGCAGAAATCCATTAATGTTTGAAGGGTATTCTACTTCAATGAATGCGGAAAACGTAGGGTTACCTCATTTCGAGGATGGTAACAACAACGACGGCAGCGAGTTAATAGAAAATACGAAGGGGATTTTGCTGTTGGGAACTCTATCTGCGAACTAGCATCTCCTGATGATAGTGCAACCAACTGCTACCTCTTTAATCTCTTGCCCTTGTTACTGAGCTAAATTACTGTCCTAAACCGCCAAGAACTTTACTAATACCTCTCTCTGGACTGAATATATCGTGGTTGTCATGAGGTTTGTGGAATCACACGCACTAAACCTGCACGATGCGAAGCATAGTCATATCTGTGAAAATTTTAGGTTCTTCCTGGGAGTCCGATTTCTGCATACTCCCCTACATCGTTATTCTCCGATGTTGGTGATGGTAATCCGTAATAGGTATTACGTAGACCTGCTACCTTGGCCCCTCCGAGAACGAGCTTATAATAAGATACATAGACGAAATGAAAATCATTTACAAAAAAGTTTCTTTTCACAATCTTTTATGGGATAACAAGAAAACTAAAGGATTAAATTGATTGGTTGGTCTTTACTCCCTACGCCATAGGTAAAAAAACGGCTGTTAGAGTATGAATAAAATTAAAATTTTCCGATGTTTCTAATATGTAGGCAAGAGCATGTTTATTTTAGAGAAATAATGATTTACGTTATACGTGAAATGATCAATATAAGACGGTACCATGCGCTTCTTATCTTACCTCATATTGAATGAAAACTGTCAGTATACTATATGCCAATAATTGTAAAGTACCTTTGGAGACTCCAATCCGCTATTGTGAAGTTCTGCAGATAAATCAAATTTTGAAATTGAATGGAAATTCTATCTGCTGCGTAAATAAGGATGTATAGGACGTATGTGGAATCCTGTTGATGAAGCATTATCTCGTATTCAAAAAAGAGAAGCGCAAGGCAAACTGTACAAGCGTAACGGTTACGTTCTCCGAGGAAGGCTGCGAGTCCTTGGGATAAAGGAGATTTTGAGCTAGGATGCGATCGCTTGATAAATCCGGAGTACATTTCTGAAAGACGAATTAAGTATTACGTAGACCTGCTATTTCGGCCTATCCGACAACGAGCTTAAACATCAGATAGATAAATGCTAAGAAAAAACATTTACAAAAAATTTCTTTTCACAAAAATTTTTGGGTTAACAAGAAAACTAAAGGATAGGATTGATTGATTGGTCTTTATTCCCCACGCCACAGCTAAAAAGGCGGCTGGTAGGATATGAGTAAAATGAAGATAAAAACAATTAAGCTGCACGAATCTATCAATGCAAGGTTTAAATATCTCGGACCGATTCTTAAACACAGGTGAATGGTTGGTTATTTTGTTAGAAAGAAGGGCCATTATTTCCTCTCAAAATCCCTCAGATCTCTGGAGTGTATGATGTCATCAACTGAAAGACTGGTTTGGATCTCAACGACTACACCATTAGCTAAAGAAAAGGCGAGGGAATGGGAATGGGCAAGTTGAGTGGTTTAAAGCCGCTGGTTTTCTCACTCAGGCTAAATGCTACTCACACGATGAGTAACGATTTTGAGGTGATTCAATAAGAAGTACTCAAGTTGTATTTCATCGTTCAGTATTAGTCATACCTCAGTATCTTTCATTTTACCTCAGCCATAAAAAACAGACAACTTAATGTAAAGTAAATGAAAAATATATTTCTTCTTTCCTGTACGAAAAGGAGGATGAAAAATATTAATTAATTAGCAGACGAAAAAATTGAAACAGAATATTTTAAAATTATGTATCTCCCTGTGTATCTTTACTCATGTAAAACTAATTTGACAGCCTTTTTTTCGTCCTTCCGAGCCAACCACACTAAAGAAAAAAATTCTGTTAGTTAACGTCGTATACATAAAGGGTTTTTTTCTAATACGATACTTACTTAAACGAATATTAGATGTTATTCAAGCATACTGTATTCTATAAATGACGAGAAATGATTAAATACGAAAATAATGTAATTTCGATTTCATTTAATAGCTTGCTGCTACTGTTTAAATTTCCTCCTTCACTGTTTCACTTTTACTATCATCATGAATTATGCAATTTTTTACTGAAAATTTATTTTTTGATGTTGTAACCAAAGGCAGAACTTATTATTTATTAAAGAAGTAATGTGAAATTCCCTATTATTTTTAGAAGCTCGATGAGTAAAGAACATATTACAGAATTTAACATTACTTTTAGATAATAATTTTTTATATCGCAATAAAAGTTAGATTGTTTACGAGATAATATGTAGACATTATTCAATATAAGTTTTTGTAACTCGGGAAAACGTTTTGTAAAATTATAATGCTATAAAGGCACTGGACGGACGGACAAAGGCGAAAATTTAATCTCCAAAATAATAACTATGAAAAAATCTATTTACATTTATAGTTGGGAACATAAGCGCAGCTGTTCAGTCACATTCACAAGAAATTCCACTAAATGTATAATTAGCAGAATTCAACATTTAATGGCTGAAGGCTTTAACTTTGAGCTTAGAGTTTATTTGTATAATATTAAATTCCGTTATTTTTTTAATTCCTAGAAATAAATAAAATAGGACACTGTATTCATTTTTCTGTTTAGTCGCTTTCATGGACAAGAGAGATTATAAGCATCAATGCATGTGAAAGAAAATAAACGACTGCTAATGAAGTGAAGTAACGTCATTTAATTAATTTTATAAACAGAGGTCATTCCATTCCCCGCGCTTTTGAGGCCAGATTTTACTGAAATATCTAAATGCATAATGAATCTGTATTCAGTAATATACGAATATCTCTACGAATAGCATGAAATTAGTATTTTTTTTGTTAAATAGAGTTAGCCTCAATCACACACTTCCTTGTTATGATGACATATATACGCGTTTAACCTGAGTAAATTTAATTTATTTTGTGCTAATGATACTACAACACTCTGCTTCGTTTTAAAAACTTTCTTTCAACGAAAAGTCGGATATAGTGAAATGGTAGGAAAAGGTAATTTAGTGATGACCAGCCGAAAAAATGGACGAAAAATGATACTCGACTAAGTTTTTATGATTTAAGTAAAAAGTTTTTATAAAGAAATATAATCACGACACTTGAACCATAACTCATTTTGTTCCTTGTTATCGGTTAAAACTTAGCAAAGTATTAGTCACATATTGTGCTGTATGAAAACTTCATTCTACCTTTCAACGTTCATGCGTGTCAAAATAAGAAGAAATTTAATCTCATATAGGGTTAATAGTTTCTCTATGATATTTCCTTACAGTCTGAGGATGAAATAAAGATCTTTTATGAGGGATATGATTGATTCTGCACATTAATTTGTGGTCATCATCATGATCTTCTTTCAAAATTCTGTTCCAAAATACTATTTGTGTTGATTGGTCTTCCTCTGGCAATTTTTGGAGGATTTTTCTCAATCAGTAAGGAATTACATTCTTCACAATGAGGAGTGCTTGGGAGACTGGAAAATGGTATGTTTAAGTCAGAAAACTATCTCATAAGCGTGTTATGATCACCTATTCCCTCCCATTTTTAATGATACCTTGTAATAGAAGAACGCATAGATTTGATACTTTCGTTAGTTAAGGTAGTTTATTTCTGGTAAAAGAAGTTAGCCTATTACCAGGCTTAAAGAAGGATGCTTTTAAAGTCAAAAATGAGGTTCTCTGATGCTAAGGATTCCCATCAAATCATTTGGCCAGTGGACTCTCGCAGTGGAATTTTTTCGTAGTTAAATTGTCGTCCGTAAAGATTCTTTCCTCTGCACACTCAACTAACTTTTTACATCACATAAATCTCATTGAAACATACAATTTTTCATTATTTCACTTTCGCCGAGATGACCCCCGAGTTGACCAAGCTAACGATTCTTCTTCATCTGCACACTCAAGTAACTTCGTACAATACATAAATTTCATTTCAGAACAGCATTTTTCGTAATTTCATTTCCCTTCTGACGAGCTGGCCTCCTTTCCAACTTTCGATCTTGTTTTAAGACCTTCGGAAAGCTCCTCCGCACTTAGACCCCAACAAAACAGCGTCAAACTCGCCGATCCGGAAACATAAAGGGAATACAAAAGTAGTAAATTCCTCCTCCTTCATATATTCATCACCTCCGTCACCGCTTATCCCACACCGAAGCCAGAAAAGAATTCCCATCCCATAGAGACGTTAACCCGCCGCCACGAGGTGAAATTAGGTCCTTTCAAATAGATCTCCGAGCGAGCAACCGCACTCAGAAAACAAAGGGAAATATTGCAAATTAAATCGGAAGCGAGGAAGACGGCGAGAGTTTTGGAATGAAGGAGAGAGTTCGTAGGAATGCCAAATGGAAAGGTGGAGGACTCAAATGAGTCTCTCTGTACGTGGGGAATGAGTGGGTTTCGGTCGGGATATCAGTAAGGTAGAAATGGGGGAAATTACACGGCACGGTTCGGTGCGTCTAGGAAACTGGGGAAGAAAAGAAAAGGGTCAGGAAGGCGTCGAAGGGCAAGAACATTGGAAGGGTCGCCTTTGAATGGATATGAAGGCTTCGTCCACTCGCAAACACACTCTCGCCTCCCATTGAGTGAAGGGGTTGAGAATGCTTCAGAAAATGGTACAGAAGGGCAAGGAAACAGGAAAGAGAGGGGGAGACGGCTCTTAACTGGATAGAGTGAGGGAAGTTGATGGCGAGGGGCGATTAACACACTGCTTACTGATGTAATAAATAAAACGGTAAATCGGGATTCCAAAGAGTGATAGAGTAGTATACAGGAAATCATTAAGTTAGCAAATAGTAATGAACTGTGGTTAGAGGTAGTGTAAGAATAACGAGGATAAATAGGTGTAAATTTCTTGACGAACCGTTGCTTTCTTAAATCCAATTCACCTTCTGTAAAATCTAAATGCATGCATTGAATTATCTTCATATTTACAACTTTTGCGAAACAGGATATAATTAAGTTACTCGATTCATTTAAAAAAAGTAAACGACCGTAATTTTTCTCTCGGTTTCTCGTACCACTGCCAGTCTAAACTAAACCCGTAAATAATCTGAACTAAATCCTGCGTCATCACCGACTGTTTGTGCTTTATTTGTTGAGAATACTGAGGAATGGTAATCTGCACCGATGAGTGAAAATTTTCAATTTTCTTGAGCAGCCATGCTTTACTCTTCAGTTATCACTCGTCCATCTTTTACGCAAGTTGAGATAGAGAAGATAATTCAAACCATTTGCTAATTGCAAATTCAACTCACAAGAGTTTTTATATAATTAAAACTTTCTTTTCGTACACGTTCATTCCTTTTCCTTTAACAAATTACTGTTTTAACAATAATTCTTTTTAAGAAGACCATGCAGAACCTTTTGCATCGGATCATTTTTCCATTCAACGTATAGTTCTTTATAGATCGGTCAGAATGGAGATGTTGGGGTTATTGAAAGGGATAGTCACTGCGGGCCCCGCGCTTGTGTTAGTTGAAGCCTTTGAGGGGAAGGAAATTGCCCAAGAAGTAATTTTGAAAGAAGTACACTCAAACAAGGAAAGACCTAGTAAAATAATTTTAAGAATACCGGCAATTGTAACATCATCTAGAAGATCCTTTTCAACGTATATTCTGTAAAAAGTTACTTAAGATCGAACCTTTCTCAAGAGAGACTAACAGGTTAATGTATTATGTCAATCAGAATAAGAAAATTGATAAAATTTACAAATAAAAAATTACCGCCAAATTTGCGTTTATTAAATCCAGAAAAATGAATATTTCAGTTCCAATTGTCTTTTTTCCCTTAATCCATCCAAACTAGTTCAAAACAAAAGAAGAATATATTCATGCAACGAATTCAAAATATTGCCTTTGAGATGGATTTATGAAATTCAGGTAAACAAAAGATGAGAAAATGGACTCTTAAGGATGAAGTAAAAATAAATGGCTTCAAAAATTTTTCCATGATTGATGGTACGGGTAGGTAGAGTCATTACAACTGCGAATGAATAAATATATAAATGAATAAATATATACGAATATAATAAAAAATTCTCAATATTTTCAAAAGCAGTACATAGCCTGACAGTTATTCACGAATTATCACTTACTCAAATGTGGAAATTAGAATGTCAAGAAAACCTCCATGCGAAAGAAAATTGATCCCTTGGTTGGCGAAGTGAATGTGTTATTTAGGGTAGTTTCCCTGGAGATGGAATCGGAATGGCTTTAAAACAGAGGGAACGAACATAAGACTTGGCGGAAGGCAAAACGAGTCGAAGAGGAGATGGAGTTGTGTTTTGAGTGACCTAAAAGGTTCATTCGCCGAATGGACGTATTCCAATGCACGGAATTAAGTAGATGATGGTGTTGGAGTCGAAGAGGTTTTCGGACCCGGATAAGCCTGATAATGATGAGGAGGAGGAACACCACCAAGAGACTTAGTCTGCAGGACTACTTCAACTGGCTTCTTTGTCGGCATAGGATTTTCGAATGAATTCGATCTACACAAAGGATCTTTGTCCCCTGTGGATACCATTATTTAAATCTTAATACCTCTTCAATGAGAGTTCTTAATTCTTAAGCTCTTCCATAGCCCCTTATCACTTATTGAGGTACCTCTTTTCAGTGATTAAATTGCATTTACATAATCATGCAGCCATAATGGACCCCAAAGTTAATTAAGAGAGCGCAAATGCACGGAAATGAATCAATAGGAAACTCTCAAATAAGACTTGCTGGTAACCATATCTATCCATTCACAACATGATAAACTCCAATACGATGATTATCCATTATTAGTTTTTTCAGAGATCTCGTTATATCCATGTTTGAGGCATCCCTTACACAACATTTCTTTCCGACTCGTATTTCTATGTTCATAGAAACGAATTACTTTTCAGTCAATCAATTGTTAGGGTACGCATTCTTTTAAATAATCACTGCAAACCTTGTGAATACTTGCAGTTAAAATTCAATGAAATTTTTCAAATCTTTTGGATTCAGTACCTTTGAAAATTTTTTTGATCCATATCTCCTTGAAAACTGATATGTCATTGCTAGAACAATTACACCGTTCCGAGGAAAATCTACTCCGAAAATAATACTATTTTGTTCTGTAGAAATTTGGCTATAACTTTCAGGAAACTAATTGTTCAATCTCTTCATTATTACTCCACATATTTTATTTCTTATACACTTATCATAGTGCGGGATCGCTCATTAACAGAAAATATTATGACAAAGAACAAACTAAAAATTAATTTCAAACCATTATAAAACATAATGCTCTAGAAAATTCGGTGCATGTAGAGAGAATGTATTAGATTAACCTTAACTTCATGTTATTGTCTCACAAATTACCTCATTGAAATAAATATTAATGAACCAAAGATAAATATATAATAGGCCCGGTTAAGTACTATAGCTCTAGTGCACCATCAGGTGAGTTAGCTTTGAATCCTAGCTTCAGATAATCCCCATCAAAATTTTTTCCCATTGAGTAATGATGAAGATTTATGATAAGAAGATGGAGGAGATTTTGATAAGATAAAAATTTTAAAGAAGAGAGAACGTTCAATAATTTTTGCTGACTCTTAACAATTAAATCATCCTTTTGATCCAGAAAAACTCAACAGAAAAAACTAAAGCACATAACTATTGAATTAAATAAGTAAATTTCATTATATTCTATCTCATATTACTCTCAACCAACTTCATTTAATGTCGTTTAATTTCTACCCAAACCATTTCTTTCGATGACCCTGCTCATTGGATCTTGCCCGTTGCTTCCCTTAATTGAATTATTTTTGATGGATTAAATGATTAATGATTTTAGTTATTTTCTCTTTCTTTCCAACTCTATTTCCAATTGTCAAATGTTGAAAATTAGGATAATTAATGTAACATTATAATCACATTATACCGCTGTCGAGATTTTCATTCATGTGCAGCATACAAAAGAAGAGAAAGTACGTTATTCATATCATGTATTTCTAATTATATCAAAATTTGATGCATAATGAAAGGACTGGAAGTGGTTGAGGATGAATTAATTGGATGTGTATGATGAGCCGGACAGTTGTAACGAATTAAAATTCAATACGAAACTTGCAATGGATTTATGCGATATGATTGCTTGTAATTGGATTAAATATTAGAGTAAAAATTAGATACCGAAAAATGAACAAAATATCATAGTGAATTATTTTGGTAAAATTTATCGAGAAAATAAAGCAAATCATTCCAGTCTGACTTTCTTAAATCTGAGAAATGGGATGGATTTTAGAATTAGTCGTATGCGGAAAGATAAGACTATTAGCCGCATTAAAAGATATCTATTCTCATATTCTCGCTGGATATTTTTACGGAGATCTTCGGTATCAGTCTACCAAAAGTCTTCTTCTGATTTTAGCATCTCTGTTTTGAACAAATTATATGTTACATTTATCTTAAACTTGTGCCAAACTTAAAAATGAAAAAGTGTAGGCAATAACTATTTGTAATATCCGATAGTAATCCATTGAAGTAAGGGGATCAACCATAGAGGTCATCCTTAAGAGTTTAATTTCGGAAATTACATCATCACCTTCACAATCCTGCAAAATATAAGGCTATTGATATTTTAAATTAGTGATAAAATATTTAAAGTCCAATCACTAGAGATTCCTCGAGCATAATGTATCAGAATTAAATTTCTTTGAATCATAATGTCATTTTTCAACATGGTTGAACACAAACTTCTCCATGGATTAGATTGAATAATGAAGTATTCATAAGGAGATTTCAGAATACGTACTTTTACCTTTTGTAAATACTTTCTAGGAAACTTACCCTAATGAATTTATAGCCTCAGTGAAAGGAAGGAGGGCAAGAAAATGAATACAATTATAGTGTCGGGATCCCTAATTAAATCCTATTTAAGGAAGTTCTTTACAAAGAGAGTTTCGCAACTTTAAATAAAATGAGATTAAAATAAAACATCTGAATGATTTTTGAAACTCAAGCTTCCATGATTACAAGTCATTAATGGTACCATTGATCTCGGATCCTTCAAAGATTCAATTATAAGTTTTCGAAGTTTTATTTTTCTGAATATTTTTTATCAAATGGAAATTGTGAATTAAAAAGGTTAAGGTCGTTCAAAAGGAGCATTAAGGTCTCGTATGAAAACATCTCTGTTCAAATAGGAAATTTACGGAGCAAAGTAATTATACTGATTTGAACGAAGGGTTCAATTATCTTTATGCAAAGCTACTAAGATCGCTTATAATATTAAATTTGAATTAAACTTGAATGGCATGATTCGAATTATAAATTTTCTTCATTAACTGCTATGCCTGCTCGATTCTGGTCTGACAATGAGTGATTTATATTGGGAAATTAAAAGGAATAATATAAGGAAACTTCTTTAGGGCCATCCAACACAAAACGAACAGAATTAAATTAAAGCGAACGATGAATTTATCTTAACATGGAATGAGGAACCAAAATACTTGGAACATAAGCGTACGTGTATTCCAAATAGATATCTGAAATGTCCGAAATAACCCCTTGAAAGAATCTTACAATGAAAGAGAACTTGCAGTTCAGGTCATAAAATATGCCGTGATTGAATAAGTCTCTTATTTTTTCTTACACGAAACCATTATATAATTTGATCGATCATGTATTATATTTTCTCCTACTTTTGATCAACTTTAATGTTCCACTCGCTTAAAAACATCTTTAATTTTCTTTCGATTTTCAAGACATCGCATTCATCCAAAGAAAATCTTATTGACAGTTTATAAGTTTTGCTTTTTACAAAATAAATTATATTTTCTTTATAACTTTACAGAAAATGAGTTATGAGATACGTGAGATTGTCTGATTGAAATTCTCTGTCTCTAATCCAATAAATTATAATCCAGTTGGAAAGATATTATAAGCGAAGATTAAAATTCTTTCTAAGAACTCCATTTTATCGTTTGAGAATGCGATACCGCAATTATCTCCATCAAGTTTAACGGAGAAATGGGCTGCTAATCGACTTGAAACAGATCCGAGAGCAGCTTAAACTCTTGTCTTTCGAAATGACGTCTTGGAAATCTAGAGATAACGGAAATTCTGCTCACTAAACCGATGGAGCTTAGGTGCAAAGAGCCCAAGTTCTTCTATTCCTATGATAAATTCTAATCGACAATGGGTTCCTCCTTGCTTTTGTCTGCTATTCGTAGTGTTGCTTTTGCAGTTTCGTAGAACTTTTGATTACTAAAATTAATTTTGACGACAAGATAAACAATTTTTAGGGAAAATTGAACGGTATATCTCAGTGTGTTTCTCAGGAAATGGAATTATGGAAGTGACGCACGAAAACAAAGAATGATGAAGGATAAAGGAGGATGAGGCAATGATGAGTAAATATTAATGAACAAATGAGGTAAAGGCATTCTTTCTAATCTTGCAGATGAATATACCGGGGTTGCCCGGAAGGTTCTTTCCGATATTTACTTGAATGCAACGATATATCTTTTATTTGAATACTGATTTACTAAGTTATGTAAAGAGAAGAATTTTGTTCCGTAGTATTCTCATGTCTTTAATACAACTGGAAAATCCACTCCTATACAACCTATGAGATTCCTTCAGCGAAGAACTCGGAAATTGGTTCAAACTTCCCAGCTAACTCAAAAGTAGTAATGATAGATCCATGAGAAATAACGAATATTCTTATTTAGATATCTAAGTAAAATTGCCGGAGAAATAAGTCTTTCAGCAGTGATTAAACCCAACGAAACGGCACAAATCCGCATGCATAGTTACGAAAAATGTTCACCACAAAATTAAGCTTAAGCATCAATGAAAAAATATTACAAATCTTTTCGTACTAATAGGGAAATTTCGGAATAAGTGCCTCTAGTCTTCCAGCTCCTGTCTGAAAATGATGAATTCTTTAAAAGAAAAATTAAACTACTTCGTGGGAATATGAGGATGAATTTTACAGATAGCTGATGCAATATTATACTGATAGTTTTGGAGGAAGTAAGAAATTGCTCGACAATGTTAAATATGGGGAAGCGTGACCGCGATGGTATGCTTGAAGGGCTGTCATGAGCCCAGGAAAATCCAGAGGCAAGTTGATGACATGGCTCTAATGTATTCATGTTTGGGTATTCATGTATGTACATACATAAAAGCGAGGCATAAATGAGTATGTATGAAAAAGAACGTCAACAGGCACAGAACATAACTGCAGATGTGAAAAATAAAGATAGCAATAACGAGCTGAAATTGCAAAATTTAAAATTAATTTAAATTTGAAAAATGGAGTCTAGTTATAAAATAAAACAATAATACTAAATGATAAAAATAACTAATGATAATATGGAAATAAAAATAACGATCAACTAAAAATCACTAAAATCAATAACAATAAAATAACAAATAACATAGCACAATAATATTAATTAATGAAATTGTAGTAATAAAATAAACATGAGTAATAATAAAATTGTGGTTAATTGACGAAAATTATAAGAAATAGAAAATATTAAAAGATGGTGAAAAAGAAGAAAACATCGGAAGGCGAGGAGAATATTAACGTGGATAAAGAAATCTGTATAACTGTTGTCAAGCTGAGGAAAGACACGAAAAATATGCAAAAGTGAGAGGGAAATGTTAAAGCAGATATAAAGAGGAATTGGAATGTGGAACCTCAAAACGTAATGGATTTGTAATGTACAGCAAGGAGAAGTGCGAAGAGTCGTCGCAGTTTACGAATTACGAGGAAAGGAAAAGCTTTTGACACCGAAATCTGGAGATGGGAATTGAGGGAGAAAACGAAAGGAGATTGGACTAACGAAAATGGAGAGAAGATTCGAGATATTTTTAAGGGAAAGGTCGACTGGGATGGAGCTGAGAGGAGTTTTTCAAAAAGTTGTAATGAGAGATAGGGATTAAAACCATCTCCCGGGATAAATAAGTCTGAGAAGAGAGATAGATGTATAATGTGGACGGATAAGATAAGAGGAGAGAGATAGGAGTAATTAAAGTCCCAATGAGGGCCTATTTTGGGAGGGAGTATTTTTCATGGCTGTTGTTTGTTTTTAAGATGATTATCACAAAAGCTTTCACTGTATTGTTTCGTAGAGTATTCGACAAAATTAATAGCTCAAATAAAAGCGAAAACTTCCAAATCCTTTAATACGGCTGATCTATTGCAAGATTTGCATATTAATATAAGAGTATTAAACTCATAAAAATTATACACAGATAACGAATGATCACTCCTCTTTTGTACTCCACTCAAGAACACAAAAAATAAATTTACTGAAAAATTAGAAACCAAAAATTCCCGTATTTTAAATAAAGTGATAGAGGAATGGAAAAGATAATATGGAGAGCCTATTGAAGGTAGTTGTTTACATTCAACGTACAGCTAGAGTTCAGTTTTTAAGTTATCACATTAATAACTAATATTAATTATTAAATACTCAGAACAATAGATGACACGGAAGTATTTGCCTATTTAACACTTTTTAAAACCATTTATTATATTGCGCGTATTATTATTACGATCTATCGGTTGGAAATGCAAGTATTTATTTTGACATTTATAACTGATTGATTCACCGTCTGATTTTTTGCTTGATTATCATTTGGATTTTTTAATGATTATTATAAAATTTGCTTTACAATTTTAAAGTTAATTGGTGTTAACACACTCAACATTCATTGTGTATTTTTATGTACTATTTTGTTTGCATTCAAAATTTTCCAATATTTATGGTCTGTGTTAATTGGTGCGGGAACATGCCGAAATGCACGGTTTTTCCAATCCAGGAACTTTTATTTCCTTTTATTTCAGAGAAATTCGTTCACTTTAATTTAAATATGTAAAACACGAGATTTCCTTCCTTTTTCACTCCCTCTGTCACGAATGTGTATCCCTGAAAGGGAATTTATATCTTTATGTATCTGACATACGCGTTCAAGTGGTACATCAATATTATCCAATTCTATATTCCATACTATCTAATTCAATCTCCATATGATTGGATGTTTGGGAATATCTTAGAATAAATCCCGTCGTAACACAGGCGTTGTCGATGCTAATCTAAGCTTCGTATCACTCTCAAAAATAACTATCAAATCAATAACTAATAATTGCAGAAGAATTTCAATTAGAATACCATTCAAGCATGAGAAAATTAATACACGAGCCAAGATATTACTATATAAAAATAATTTTCATGCATCCAATACTTTTTTATTTCTTGTACACTATATTCGTTGATGGGTTAATAAAAGAAGTATGAGAGTAAATTATATACTCGAGCATCGGTTTGAACCTAAATCAATTAGCTACGAAAAGTTCTAGAGAGGGAGTGAGGCTTGCTAAGCAAGATGGGGAGTGAGGTAGTTCCAATTTCCTGACTGAGCTAGAATACTATCAAAAGAAATTGTTACTGTAAATGACAGAATGATTCTATGAATATCACTCTAAATAGCAGTAAATTAGGGAATCATTGAGCATCATTTATACCTCAGAAACTTTCTCATCCAGAGAAGACGAAAGTTAATAAATGGTATCTTTCTGACTAATTAAAAAATAACAAAAATTCAATTATTAAAATAACAGTTGCATTTTTAAACATTACTACAAGATATTATATTCTTCAAGATTTGGAAGTTGCATCTAAAAGATTAACAAAACGAATACAGAAAAATTACTATTATTACTAGCTTTAACTCATTTTCTTGCAGTAAAAATTGTTTTTATTCATTACCAAGATCCGTTGAGACCATTTCAAAAGATTCCTGACTGACCCATCGATTATAATTTTTTAATTTTCTCCCTAAATATTTTAAGAAAATTTATTTAGGTCCTTTAATTTCAATACAAATCCCACAGCAGGCAGAAGCTACGCCGAAAACCAGCAGAAGATGAAATGTGGCATTTCTCTTTGGACAGAAGCAAATCATGAGATTCCAGGTCAGTAACGTAAAAAAAAGAATTTCTTATTATTATTTCCGATGAAAGGAAATGAGAGGAAGAATGAGGTTCGATTCTTTTCCTTGGATGCTTTCAATTCTGGAACTCCGACGACGCCTATAATTTCCATGCCATCGACTGCAGCAATGCCAGCGTCCCCAGACGAGGTAATTGATTGCGTTCCGGCAGGAGAGCAAGGGGTCGGAATTTTAAAAAGAAGATGGCTGTATTTTTGAATTCACCTTGTGAAATAACGGTCTTTTACCTATTCCCTTCGCTAACAGATTTTCGGAATTTCTCGTGCTTATTTTCTCTTCCCCTCGCCTTGTCAAAAAAATGACCACTTACGACTGATTGAAACATTTTCGCCTGACTGACGTGAGAGGAAAAGTTAGGGATATGAGGGCGAAATTTTCTAACGGGAGCTGGGTCTCCTCATTCATCGTTATTTCACGCGGAAGTTTATTTTTTACATTTTTCTCTCGTGGTGTTGTATGAAATTTACGAAGGTACCATGTCTATCATGTTTCTACTTTGGAGGGAAAACTTACTTAGGAAAAATTATCCCTTCTGAAACGTTAAAAAAGTATCGAAGACGCTTGATTTAGTTCCTCATACAGAAATTTGAAATTTAGTTCTCTTATTAAAATTAAGATATCTGAAAATATCTAATTTAAATCCAATCAAAGTTTCTTCAATTTATTCGTTCCATTCTGAAAATTGAAATTTTAGAGACTGAGAGTTTATCATTTTAATTCATAATGGTATCCATAGAAACCCAAATGAATTAAAATTTTCTGCGTGTTTCCGAGAGAAGGAAAGTTCAATAGCGGTTCCGATTCTTAAAATGTAACGTCGGTTTCGATGACAACAAGAATAACAAAATGCTAAATTGCTGGCCGTTCCGGGAAATTTTCTCAGTTGATTATGTTCTATGTTTATTAAAGGAGCCTTTTCTCATGCGATAAGTTTTATTACATTTAAAGAGACTATTTGAAGATCCATTCCTGAGAGTATGATGAAGCATAGGAGCAATTTCGATGATTAAGTACGTAAATTTGTAGAAATTTCAAAATATTAAATAAATTATTAAATTTAATGACTGTTGGTTTATTCGGATTTTAAGTTATTGTTATATCAATATTTTCCCCAAATATTTCCTTCATTTAAGGTTTTTCCAATAAAGTATTTATTTACTATTATTAAAATAACTTCTAAAATAACTTCATTCAATTTGCATGATAAATATAAATATTTATAAAGCATAAAGAAAAAACTCAAGAGTACTAAAAACTTAGATTTCTTAAAAGAATATATCGAAAAATTATGATATATATTAAAGATAATACCGTATCGAATATACTTTGATGGATTAGAAAAGTGATGTTTTTAATAAAAAGGAAGTGATAGAAAAGGATGTAAGAAAATATTAGAAATATTATATAATAATTGATAAGTAAAAAAGGTGAACGAAGGAGTTGGTACAATAACATATCTTCTGATCTTTGGAGTTTGTCGCAAAAATTCAAATGGCCACTCGCAAGTAAATGAAATCCAAAATAACAGTAAGTACCATTAGCACGGTATTTACATCACTAATGTATTAATAGAATATGAATTAATTGCATTGCAAATGTAAACACGTATAGCGCCTATAAATAATTCATGCTTCAAGAGAGTGCATCAAATACTTCTGATTATCAGGTATTCATAATTTAAATTATCCACATCTCCTCTACATTGAGCAAACTATATATTATGATACGAATTATTTCTTTCACATAAATGAACAATAAATTCACGAATGACTGTAAAGTTTTTTTTTAATATTTGATTTCACTATAATATTCGGAAGCTAGTTTATACCGAGCAAAGATAATATTCACAAAACAAAATATACAGTAAAATAACCTTTCACATCTGTTAAATTTTCATTTAACTATTGGAAAATTGCAATAAAATTTTTCCAAGAAAGATTTCGAAGTTCTCGAAATGAACTTGCTGGTGTGTAGCGTATAATTATATTATTAAATACGATCCCAAAGTAACAGTTATGTATTTGTGTTTTATTTTTCATTGATAGCATTTAAGTTGTGGCAACCCTCTAATTTTTAATATTCCTTCAAATCTACCCATTCTCATAGTACTGAAATTATTTTTTATCATCTTAAATTCATTTTCAATTCGGCCATTAAAATAAGAATAAGGTAAAATTAAAGGTCATAAGCACTCGTGATATTTAGATAAATTCTAGTGAAGAAGAAAACAGTGAAATTAGTGAGAAACAGAAGAGAGGATGCCAAAAGGAGAGAAAGAGGAAACGAAAGGTTGACAGACAATGGCCTTTTTTAAAGAAAGAGGGAAAAAAGAAGAGAGAAATTAATTGATCGAACATTTAATTGACAAGGTGAGGTCCAGCCAAGCCACGAACCCTCATGTGACGGTGTCATTCAAAATCAAAGAATATGCCAGAACGGCAAAAAAAATGCATGAAAAATTCTCCACCGCTGATAGTCTACGAGAATAAAAGAATTTTTTGAAAAACGACCAAGTTTGAATGAAAAACTGAGGTGATTTGATAATAACAGTGATTGGAGTAGTCCATTAAAAAGAATATTACAGTATACTGAAAAGGTGATGTAAAATTGTATCAGAGGTTGCCCTTTGCGATCAATCTATTTTAATAAATTTTCTTTGCTATAGAAAGACTTTGAGCGACAAATTTTGTATTTACTTTAAGGAATAGGTTCAATTTTATTATAGATACATTCTGAATTTAAAAACTTTGAATCGATTATAAATTTATTTGGAACAAACGATGAAAATTTTAAGCAGATACTAAACAAGTGGCTTGCATTTTATGTCATTATATTAAATATCCGGGCGAAGTTGAACATTTATGAAATATCTTTGCACATTCAATAGTTCGCATCATATTTTTACATAGACGTTTCGCTAGTTTCTGATACACCTTTGGTAGAGAAACAAGAAAGTTGATTTAAAAGGAGGGAACCAATTGAAACAACTTAAATAGGTTTGATGGATATTAATTAATTGATCTGAAATATTTATTTTGTAGATTACTTATATGAAAACTATTGATGAACTACTTGAGAGAATTCCTTTTTGTATTCAAAGTTTGTACTTAGAGTATTATCTTTAGAGTAAATAATCAAAATTAGAAGTTCATCAGAACCTGCCCAAGAAATTTGCTCTCCTAAACTCAATGAGTAGCAGCAATAAGTGGTGCGTTTTATAGCTTTCAGCGTAACATGGTTAAACGACTACAGCTAGGAAATTTGGAGGTACGTGAAACTATTAAATGACTTCAGAGACATTACGTCTGCAGAAGAAATACTTAGAATTAATACGTCTTTAACACTTCCACAGAATCTACAGAATACACAAAAAGAAGCAAATCATTTTATTTCGATTCTCATACCCCTCATATTTAATGACTAATTACTAACGATATGCGATATCGATAACCGAAGAAGTTGATTAATTACTTGATGTTTGGACTCACTGTCAAATACCAATTGATGGTTTGCAGGGTATAAATGTAGTTGTAGAACATTGGCCCCAAATGGATCAATGCGAGCCCTTCTGGGATTTGGGAAGGATCTGAAAGCTATTGCTGAGGGACTATTATTGCTCAAATATCGACTGGTGGTCGATGAAAACAGATAATTAAAATTTAATATATATTTATAATATAATGGGTAAAAATTTCCAAGTTAAATGAATGATAAAATTCTAATTTATATATTACAGAAAATTATATGATTACTCTAAAAGTAAACAGAAATGTCCGCTTTGCATATTTTCCATTCTTTATGGCTCTTGTAAATTATTCCGTATTCCCTATTCGTCAATGAAGAAAAATGTCTTTTAATGTCAGCCGAAATTCGAGCATGAATTATCAGAGAAATATTCATTAACCGTACCAAAATGAAATGACAGGGAAGCGTAGTTATAAAACAAATTTTGGGATACTTAAAGAGCGTGATGCTCTTATTTAACTATATTTACTGTGTCCACTGAGTGAGCTTCCTCTACTATTAAGGAGGACGGGTACCCAAGGTTGGGAACCTTTGCTTATTCTATTATAATTATGAAGTAGTAGAGTAGGCCGATATAGGGCCGAGAAAATCTTGAAGGGGTCGACGGTTAGAATATTTCGGAGACCTACGATCTATTAATACGCAGGAAAACTCCTGATTTTTGCATGAAGAGATACACAGTAAAGCAAAAAATTCTTATCAACTCCACACTATCAGGATAGCATGCTTAAGAGAGAGGGAGCGGAAAAAAGCGTGAATGGATCGGGTAATAGAGGCGGAATTATATCCCGTTGGTCTCCAGGGGAGTGTTTCGATACAGCTCTTTGCTTCATCTCTTCGCATAGTCTGGGTGACATCTAGTCCCAGTCGATACCCCGATCTGTTTCGCTAAAGCTCCATTTTTTCCTCGCAATCAATTTCCAAAGATATATTCTCGCCCTACTCCAATGCCACGCTCCCAGAGGACACCCGTTCCAATTACCACCGCGTAGAGCTTAGGGAACTGAGTTCTCCTTTCGCTCCCAAGCGAGATCCTCGAATTCCATTCGCCGCCTACTTCATTTTTTCTATTCGAACACTGCTAATTCGTCTTTGATCAACGGCAGTTATGCACCGCTGCAAATATGTACTTTGCGGGGAGAAGGGGTAATGGCGTAGACGGCAAACTGCTCTCATGAAACCGAAGTATTTTAGAGGCAAGGAAAAAGATCTTACCGTTTTTTTCCTCTAACGATCGGCTTCAGCGGTGGGATTTATTGCCTCTCTTTCCTTCTACAGCAGAATAAATTTATCAGTTCTGTGAGAATTATGTTTTCCTGCTACCATATATTTATTTGTTTATATTTCCGTTGCAACTTGCCAATATATTGTTCGTTGGAATGTTTTCTTGTATCCTTTTAGTAAAGAACAGAGGAAAATACTTTTTGATGTATTTTTGTCTTACTTTTCTTCATAACTAGTATCATAATTGTTACTTAAGTTCATTTATTAGATATACCTATCGATAAGTTACCTAGATTTCCTTTATTACTACCCTTTTCTTTATAGCATGATAACTTGTCCATTCCTATTTATTACTTAATATCTTTTGCTTTTGTCTTCTTTCCAATTATTTTCTTTCTGAATCAATCTCCTCTCAAGATGTGAACTACCCATTTCCTCTGCCTTTGCGTAACTACGTCAATCAAAACCCTCTCCTCCCCCACATCTCCATCATTTCCAAGTTTTCTATCCACTCAACCTACGTATCTATTAATTTAAGTTAGAAAACTTTTCATAATTTCTAGTTTCTGCTTAAAAATACGTATAGAAAATATTTTTTTATAAAATCCTGCAAGTAAATGAATGCTACATGAATGCTATTAAAGCAGCACTTATAGGGCAAAATGAAATGGAAAAAAGCGTGAATTTACTGCCTAATATCTCCTTAATAGACAGAGTAGTTGATGACTGTAATAATATGAAATTTGGTATGAATGATTTTGACAATTGAATGCTATGGAAAGAGTTAGACATAATGTCATTATGGATTTGGTAACTACTCTGTAGTGGGTTGCAGTTCAAGTCGGCCTTTGGGCTGATGAATTTACAGAATTGCAGATAATTATAAATTGTACTGGTATAATACAATAATACTGTGCAAAAATTTCATAATAAGAAATGATACGGAAGTTAGAATAATTTTCAATGATTAGAAATACTAAGAGTAGCCTCAAAAATTCTTTCATTTATATGATAGCAAAAGTTGGCACACGATATACACAGAATGAAGTTGTAATATATATAATGAAGATACGTGAGAAGTAAACAGGGAAAACAGCCAGTGATAATTGGATATTGAATGAATTTAAGCTATAGGATAGGCTGCTTCTCTAGTAAAGGAGGAGCGGTTTCCGTTCATGAACTGAATAGCCTACATTAATAAGAATATAGATCATATTAATAATATTCTACACGAATTCGATTTTGATTGCATCTATCTCACAGGTACTGAATACGCTAAATGATTTCAATCGAATGGAAATGGAAAAAACATCATGGCTCATTCTATAATTCAGTTTTTTAATGGATTCAGTTACAACTATATATTTCAAAGACCTTTTAGCGGCAAGATATTCTAACAACTTTGTTTAGCAGTTCACAAGGAAAACAAGTGAGCGACGAATTTTCTTTTATTACGTTCTGATTATCCTGTGGATTACGGTGGATTTTCAATTCTTATGCCTCATTTCCTTGAGAATTATTCATGATTTCATAAATTAACAAGAGCTCTAAAAGAATATCCATTATATTTTCAAACGGGTTGTGTTAGGAGATTGAATCTCACGTTTTATAAGCGGAAATAAGACCCTAATTTCATTTAAGGCAATTTTTAGTGGAATTTCCGACGAAGGAATTTCATATTCATCTTTCGAATAATCGAGTTGTCACCTAGTAAACCAAGTAAAAAGTTTACTTGCATGTAAAAAGAAGAAATATTCTTCATTAGATCCCAAGTATGAAAATAGGCCCTGCCTAAGTTCCGTAAGACAACATTCCCCGATAGTGCTCTTTAAAATCTTCTTTCTCGAACCTTTTATGTCTCAAAAATATTTTTGCTGCTTTTGACATGCCAGAAGCGTATAACCACTGATATTTTCCGTAATTGGAATCTCGAATTCACCTTAAAATTAGGTAAAAAGATACCAATAAACATTGTAGATTAAAATTTGAAAGGCATCATGAAGATTAAAGAACCGGATTTGAAAGAGTCACTTATAATTTTTTCACCTTCGTTTACTCCTTGTGTCACATTCTAGCATTCCTTTAAGTTATCTTCCCGGAGGAGGAGGAGGAGTTTGAATAATAACAAATGCTGCAGGGAGAGAGAGACCTATCAAGATGGGTAGATTAAAGCGACTTATCTGTAAACTTGGAAATGCTCATTATCTCCTTTGGTTTCCGTGAGAAATTAATCTCTCTCTACTATGTGATATTACATATAGCAATTGGTTTTTGCTCTCTAATACTGTATTAGTAAATTTTAATTTACTTTCAATATTATCCTCAAATCGACTCCCATTAATGGAATCTACTGCTAACAATATCATTTAGATCCATGGAGATACAATGCAGAATAGCATTTTCTCTAACTACCAAAATGACCGGTGAGGATTTTGCTTTAGAAATTTCTGATTTTTGTTGCATGGGTACTTCTGTGTAAAATTCATAAGCATAGCCCGGCAAAAATATTTTCGTTTGGGAAAAATTCGTTATTAGAATAACTTATTTAAACTTGGTAACACCGTATAGTCTAAAGTAAACTTCCAGAAACCTTAAAAATGGGTAGACATTACCCGATGGTGCATTCCAAGACATTCTCACTTGGAGATATTTTACTTTACTTTCGTAATGTAACTTCAGGAAAACTTTGGCCTACTTTACTTTCGCAAAGTATAATAAATATAACGGAATTTATAAACTTGACAGATTTTGGTGATACCTGGTGGAACTCCTTCATAATCAAACACAAAGAAAACTCACTTTGTGGAGTCTACAAAACGTTTTGTATAAAACAGAATAATAAACCAAATTAATCAAAGAACTCGAAGGTATCAATAAATCGCGAGGTGAAAAAATTTCTACTCTTCTGGTCTTGGCAAGAGTATTGTACAGCCGTTGACATATAGCTTAAATCCGGTTTCAACAATGCGGAATGATTTATCGAACTTCCGTACGAATCTCGAGATAGCAGTAATTAGTTTCCTCTGATACAACGGCTGGTTAAATGTGCAGCAGCCGTCATACAGCTGCTTCCGAGTGCACGGAAGATATCCCTTTTGAGCTGTTTTGTTCGTTCCGTCGACACTTCCGCGATCTGTTAACATCCTTCCGTTCTAAGGGGACCTCTACATCTCATTGTGGTCTCAGTCCTTCCGCTTCCCAATCTCAGATGTCCTTTCCTACGTGAACTTCCTGAACTACGACCTGTAGTCACTCTTCCATCGTTTTCCCATTAATCCCCCATCCATCTTCATTCCTTTTTCGTTCAGGATCTATCTTTCTCTATTTAGGATCCCAGCGAAAAAGTCTGTTGCCCATTACTTTCATTTGGCGTTTATCTTCGCTTAATCTGGAAGTTTGATAGGCAAAGAAAAACTAAAATCAGTTAGGCTAGGGAATGTACAATAATGGGACATCCGTTAAAAATTAGGCTTTAGTTGTTTGTGTGTGACGTATAAACCCAGGAAAAAATCAATATATGCCCAAGTTTACTTATTCAGACAAGAAATTATACTTTATCAACATGACCTAACTCTGGAATATAGAAAGAGCATCTAATATGGCGGATTACTGCAATTTTTATGGCATTTCTGAAATGAAACTTAAATGACTGACGTATGAACTATGAAAGATTGACATAAAGTTCTATAATATATGAAGTTGTACACAAACGTAGCAGTGTTTTATTCTCTCCAAGGAAAATTATAGCTACATAAACTATATACTTTCTTTTCAAATTATTAAAATTAATTTCTATCATTTCTTTCCACCACAGGCTTCTAGATAGCCAAGTGCTAGGTAGCGCGTTCGCCATTGGTGAAAGCGGCCCGGGTTCGATACCCGGTATGGGTCCACATGCGAAATGACCTTAGCTGTCGAAGCCCTTTTAAAAAAATATAATTCCACTACTAATAAAACCACCGTTATAGAGTTTGACAATCAACCCTTGAACTGATCAATATGTGATCTCTGGTATAGCCGCCTAATAGCTGAAGGACTGTTTTCAATCTCTAGAGCAGTATAGTTAAAAGTGTTTCCACAGTTAAGGCCATTTCACACAAGTGGATTCTCATCAGGAATCGAACCCGGGACCCCTTTCACTAAAGGCGGACACGCAGCCCACTTGGATAACCAGGAACCACCTATACTTTTCAAACTTCTCATATCGATACATTCGATACCCGCTAGATACAGACACGTATCTGTCATATTTCTTAAAATAAACTAGTATTCCTATGTAAGTAGTGTTCTTCCATGGTAAGAGCACAAAAGAGTTTTGAAGAATAACAGGAGTCGAGGATGATTTTGTGGATGAGAGCGAGTTTGTGAAGAGCTGAAAAAACTGATGACGAAGGGTCTTGATAAAGGAATCTAGAAAAAGTGTAAAAATTATCAGCATGGTGAGTTTTACTTTTTTATTGGTGTGAACTGTGAATCCTGAAACAGGAGGATATCTCAAGGTCTCCGAAATTTAGGCGTAGCGTAAAATTCAAAATTAAGTTGGACTGCTAGAAATACAAACGCGGAAGTCCTGGAGGATAGAAGTAATAAAACAGACTGTGTAAACAGATAGGTCAAATAATGAGGGAAAGGGTGTCGTCTTAGAGGGAAATTGTAGATGAGATATAGAAAGACAAAGAGAGGACAAATACAAAGTCTAGTTATATGGAACAATTGGGTGGGTCGTTACATAGTAAAAGATTTTTTCACCCGAAGCTCATCTCTATCTTTATAACTCTATTTATATATCCCACACGCTGAATATAAGATGCCACCTCCTATAGCATATTCTAATAAAGAATAAATCATCGGGAAAAGAAATGTAATCTCTAACAATTCACAAAATAATTATAAAAAATTTGATTGAATAAGCAAATGATTATTGTATTCTAGTTTTGGCCGGTGATAAAGAAAATGTTGAGGGAAAGATACAGTGTCATCAATACTCTAAATTTAGAAATATCCATAGAGATTCGATAGAAATGTGAATTCTCTTTTTTTTAAATAAATGTGAATGATTTCTCTTTACAACAGAGAGATAGACAGGAGGTTCGAGACAAGTTCGAACTAATGAAGAAATATGACCGTTTTGAAATTTTTACTGAGTTAATGAAGAAGGACAATGTTTTGAGTGCCTCTGGACTAATCAATTTGAAAGGAACACGGAAGTGTTCTTTCATACAATATCATTTCCATTTAAAATAAATGATGAATATTTATTTTCTAGTCCCAATTTTATTTTACAATAAAGATCCATTTAAATACGTAGGGAATGAATACACAAATGAAGCTGCAAATGGGTCATTTTCCCTTCTCAATTACATAGAACATTTTGTAGAGCATTATTCATTTATTCATTCCTATTGAGGGAAGCGTAAAACCTTAAATTTTGAAAGATTTTGGTGAATGATCAATCTATATGAACAATCAATATGTTTAAGGTTTTAAATTATTAATTCTATCAGTAGTGTAAATCCTAATTGAAAATAAAACAGAATAACTAATTGCATCTTCGCTTTTTTAAACCTAAGAACAGTATATTTTATATTGCGTGGCATAAAAAACTGAAGAAACGGTCCAAATTAAGATCCACTTCTCCAGAGTAAAGGCTAGACTATCGTTCTAGAGCAAGGAAGGGTACATAGCAGAAGTTACGACTTTTCTTGAAATCTTTTCTGACTTTTATACTCGGAGTGGTGTAAGCGTTAATCCAACTGGAATGTTCCCTGCCAGTACTACTCACCGGAAATTGGAGGAGGTACTTCCAATCTTCAGGCGATATCAAACGTATTGCTCTATAAAATCTTCTCTACTTTAGGTTTTTCAAATTAAGAAGCAATCCAATTTTGAATAAAGTAACAGGAATTGATAAATACATCACATTTTTATATCCATCAATTGATTATTCTAGTGAAAGAAAGGAAATCTATGATGGAAATATAGTGTTATTCTGAAAGTTCACAAGCGATCGTTAACTCCTCTCGGAGGCCACTTCTCCTTTTACGACCACTCACTTTCTCATCATACACCGCTTTTGCCGTTCTTTTTTATCTATCCTGTACCGTAATGTTTTTGGTGTATTACAAGAGAGAGAAAAGCAAAAATACAAACGTTAAGTAATAGAAATTAATAATATAAACTGTCTCTATTCAGGCATGAGATTGAGACCCAAAGTCTCTTCCTCTTTCGTTACAGAAATAATAATAAACGTCTTAAACAAGTAAGTTTGAGACCAGTGAGTCCCTTCTTAAATTTAACACATCACTTTTAAGGATTTAAAAAGGAAGCCATAGTGACTTAAAGTTCAAAGAAGAAAACTACTTCGTGGGTGAAACCAAAATCTATGAGGAAAGTAGTTCATATCATATTTTTAATATGAAAATAGAAAATATACATAAAGTTTAAATGGTCTTTTAATAAAATAGATAATGCAATAAAAACTGCCGGAAGGGAAGGTTGTATGTATTTGACTAGAAATGGTAGAAGGCGGCAAAAAAAAATTGGGAAAATTAATAATTTCAAAACTAAGAATGCAAATGAAACAAAAATATGAATTAGAGATTATTATTTTGTATGAAATGTTTCATTAAATCGCTATTTGTAATTTAGAATAAAATGAGAGGTTTTTCTTATATAATTATAGAATAAAACGGGGAGCTATTTATTTATCTACCTATGATATGGCTTCTACAATGCGCTTAGTCGTGTAAAGATACATCTACAAAATACAATACAGATAAGTCAGAAATTAGCAAATTGGGTGTCAGAAATAAGATTAAATCATAGATTAGTACATTAGGTACTTATATACGATTTCAACGTGTAAAATGACGTAAATGTTGGAAGCAAAATATGTATGTCCGAAAGCAAGTATGGTGAAGTACCCTTATTATAAGAGGTTATTTGTTTGCTGGGCTATTTGGAAAGGGAGTTGCGTGGTAGTACGACTTTCATAATCCCACTGCATTCAACAGTCAATGCTAACGTCATGTTTCGATTGAATCTAAGCCTTAAATGACTCCGTGGTAAGTGAAAAGCTTATCCCGCAGTAGACCTTTCCAACGGATTAACATGGATGATGGACTGCGATTGCAATGATACCGCAACCGCATAAGCCTATTGATGCCCCGTGTTCAAGGACATAAAATGTACGTGAATGCGATGGCCGTGATAGCAATTGAAAGTGAACTATAAAACAGCCCGCATAAATCAAAGTCATATAGAAGAATCATAATCTTAATATACAGGTGTGTGGTATAAACAATCTTTTATAGCGAATAAATTGAAGTTGTCGTCGATATTCATCGGTTCACTTTACTATGTCATAAAATAAGTCATTCTTACTCCCATTAAATTCTTTAAACTTGAGACAACCATATGACGGAATTATTCATTGGTCTCCGATGTCTATATTTCAATGAAACTATTTTAGGTGTCGACTCCGAAGTTTTTACTTCGGAATTCCCAGAAATTTCAATTCCCAGTTCGCTCTTACGACCCCTATTTCCTATTCTTAAGACTTGAATATCTTATGATCCATTTCCACGAATCCAAGAATCCAAAATTCGAAAGATTACGTGATGCCTTTCCAAAACCTTCAATTTCCTCCGAGGCGCCTTTTTCATGGCCTAATTTGAAAGATATTCGTTTTTCTAGAACAAAGTGAGATTGTAAGGTAGTTTGATCGCCTTGTTATTCAGTCTATTTCACGAAACCCGTGGCATAATCTTAGATCTTGTAATTTTTTACTGCTTAAGTAACAACTACCTTAATTTAAAAGCAGTGGTCTATTGAAAATTAATGACGCCTCATCCGAAACAAACCTGACGGGATTAGAATATTATGAGTTGAGTAAAAAGAGAACGAAGCACAAATTGTTTCCAATATTTCTTAACTCCATCTCAAACTTAAAATATATATTTCACGCGAGTACGATTTGAATACCCAAGATACATCATTTTGTGCTTCTAGAGTAATCATTAACATTTTATATATCATTACTAAATAAAGTACTACTAAATATATCATAATAAATTATATTAGAATCAATAATGAAAATACAAAAGTGAACAGGATAATAGCGAGGAAATAATCAAATTTATTGGCTTAAAAGGATCCGCGAATTCATTTCTTCCTTCCGCGAACTGTGCTGTATTTTACTGCCACCAATTTCGTCGTAACGAGAGATATTACTTATATTAAGAATGAGGCGAAAGGAAAAGACCTTAAAGTATTTATCAGAGGAATTTATTATACAGCCTTGAATCTTTTTAAAACGTTTTATTCATAAAGACGTATAGTTACAACAAATATAATTCACATAATATAAGCAAAAAGCTTAAGGATGCGGCGTTGAATTTACATAACAGAAAAGAGAAGCTACTGAACCTGAGTTAGGATTATTTAAATAGAAGTTGGATGAAATGGAAGTTGGATAAAATGGTTGCTCATAAATATTTCATTTAGTTAAGTAATTTTAAGTAACCTTTTTTTCTGCCAATTAAAATGCGAGTCACATTATCGAGGTGTTGAAAACGGGTTTCCGGATAGGTAAGGGAGAATCCCGCTCGATTTGGGTGAAAGAGGCACGGCGTTCGATTCCCGGTAGGGGCTAACGTGCGAAATGACCTCTGCTTTCGAAGAACGTTTCATAAAATTACTGCTGCTACTACTACTACTACTATTTCTGCTACAAAGGTTGCATATATTATCAACCTCTCGAAACAGCAATCCATGGTTAGTATATATATTACGTGTAACACAGATGGATACTCGAAAAGGATGTTCGCAAATGAAAGACTACCACTCACTAATGTCAAATTACGTGACTGCGGCAAGTAATTTAAATTTAAGCATTTAATCCTTCTTGATGGTGGAGGCATAGTCTCCGAAATGCGCATTGGGAGTTTCTGAAAATCGGTGACCGCACCTGGTGATAATCCTTTTCTGAGGAATTGTCCGACTGTCGCCAAATAATGTAAATAGATATAGTTGAAAAGCTTTAAAAACTAATTTAATTCGACAAAGAATAGGAAAAGTTTCGATTACTTTCAATAATAAGTAACTTTCAATAATAAGTAAAGATTAGGAAGAAGTATCCACATCAGTGAAAACCCCACGAATAAGGGTATGAGAAAAAATCAGCGCTGATCTACTACTAGTGATTGGATTAAGATATCAAAAGAGATAACTCTGGAATGACATAGTAATAAAAACGAGATAAATTAGTATAAACAGTAAATTAAATCCGAGACGAATAAAATAAATCATAAAGTACATCAAAAGTTAGATACGTAATAAAATAATTCGAATCGTCTAATAAACACAAAAAATTTAAAGATAGATTATAGAATTGTGTATTTCATGATGATAAGAAGTTAAATATTTTGTAAATGAGAAAGCAAAGATAAAGAATTTTTCACGTTGAATGATATATCCGGATTCCATGGAGAGAAAGCCGAAATAAACGATTATATTACAAAGAAATCGTTATCACACAAACATAAGTTGTCAGGATGATTTCTTACTGATATTCTCTATATAGGACATAGAAGGAGTGAGTATTTGGATTCAATTAGTTCCGCAAGAGAAAAAGCGTAAAAAGCAGAGGCAGCTAAGTTCATTTGTCACTGCGACATATCCAGCAATGAAGAAATGGACTTTGCTCTCTGAATTACGATAAACCCTTTTAGGCACTTCTTTTTCTCTGTGACACTCGGAATCTCTAAGGAGTTGAGAATTTTCCGCTATTGAGAGAACTTGACTCGAGCGAGTTGACCGGAAGGACGGATATGGAATCCCAGAGGAGTTGAACTCGTCAGAAAGAGTTCCTTTACGCGTGGAAAAAAATTACGTGAACATGGTGCTAGATATTTCCTTTTTTATCGTTGCAACTGGCGATGGAGGTCATACTTTCCCCCTTCTTTTCGTGGAATCAACAGCAGGTCAATCGGTCGTTGGTTCCTCTTTCTCAATGTATTTCTTGTTTTTCATGGTAACTTTTGAAGCAATAGCTGTCGGATTCTCCAACGTATCGCCCTATTTTTTCTTTGGTATATTATTTTATACATATTAGAGTAACCGTGAGCATGCTGGTTTGACAAAGGTTGTGATCATAATTTAAATAATTTCAATATTCTACAAATTTAAGCATCTGCTTAAATTCAAAGTGCATTCGCAAATAGATGCTACAATTATTAATTCGATATTAAAATGGTATTTAAGCGTCAAATTTTGAAATTTCCAAAGGAATTATTCTTCAAATAGCTAAAACAACCACTTTCTAAAATAATTTTGTCTCAAGGAGATAAAATTCACTGTCTCTATTTTTTACGGCACATGAAATCCCAATGAACTACCCAATATTCAAATTTCTTGACATTGTGAGATAGAATATAATGAGTGGAATAATGGTCTCAGTAAATACAGATCAATATCCACATGCACAAAACTCCAAAGAAGTACTTCATCAGGAGTCACAAAAATAAGGCGAGAATAAACGAAGGACACAGTTTCCTCAAAAGACATGACCAAAAGACGAATGAAAAATGATCCTTTCATCAAAAAATGGCAGCAGGAACGGATGCGAGGGAAAGAGATGAAGAAACCTCCGGAAGCCAAAGTCGCTCAAATATTAAGAATGTTTGCGGGTTGATTCTTTGACAAATTAGACAGGAGTTAATATCCTCCACAATTTCAATCCGAAAGAGCTCGCAGGAGAAGCTTTGACAAGATATCCAAGGGGAGAAAATGGCTCCAATTTTCAATCAAGAATCAGACGGGCGTACATGATATCAATGCGGACGTGCTATAAACCCTTCAGAAAAAAGGAACGACGCAAAAAGGAAAGTTCTCGAGGAGACGAGAGAATATGGAACGAACCATCCGAGAGTGAGGGAGGAATAGACCAAGGGGAAAATGTATCAAAATGAAGTTGAGGAAGAGGCAAGATTGAAGGAAGGATGTGGAAGGAAAGAAAAGGCAACGAAGGAAAGAGTAAGTATGGAAAGGGATTGAATGAATGAGGGATGGAAGTACTCCGCTGGGCCGGACAGTTGAGTCGGAAGAGGTTCCATTCCAAAGTCGATTACTTGAGAGAAGACGGGTGTTTTGAGAAAACACTTCGTTCCATTTGATGTTGACTGTGACGGTGGAGGCAAACTACGACCCTCATTGAGGATGTCCAATGGAATTGTGTTAAATGATGCGATGTGAACCTTTTCCGGTGGAACTGTCGCTCCGAAGAGAATTTCCTTATATTCGCGTAATAGGTTTGTGGAAGTCAACAGAGATTGACGTAAATTTTTCTTCTTTCTTTTGCATACATATGTGCTCACAAGTTGGAATACCGGAGATTCCCAACCATTTGGTCAATATTCTTCGGTGGTTTGTGCGTTTTTATACCTACTTTTTCTTAATTGCTTAATTACTTTCTGAATATCATCAATTTTCACGATTTTAGGTAGGAAAACTAAACGAAATATATCAATCATGTATTTATCACAAATCAGAATAGTTTACCTATCGTAATTATTCTTTAGAAAAGAAATATAATTGTTTGGTTTTTATTAAAAATCATGCCCTCCAATGGCGGAACGAAGATTTAATATACCTATTCCTCAATGAACATAAGTCACAAGGAACAATAGACTTGAGAAAATTCCGCGGAGTCCTGGAATAGAACCAGGTTCTGTAAACTTTATTGGGACACTATCATCCACAACAGTGTTGAATATAAGTCAGTTCCTGATTTAGAATTACTTTTTCTTTCTTAATATTTTAATCAAAGATGTAGAGAGATGACCATAATTCAAATTCAAGCAATCTTTTTATGTGACCTAAAAATGCCAGAAGAAAAGAATTTAAACGCATACTCAGTTATCAAGTTAGGAGAGAACCTAAATACAGACCGCTAACCAAGTTTGTATATTTTTACCTTAACGTTCCTGTTTCTCCAGTGTGCTCTTTACCACCAACGAATTTTCAACCTAATGGTTCAGAATCATGCAAACAAGATTAATTTCAAACCTAGGGTGGTGCTTAGTAACACACTGAAAGTTACCATTACGTCAAATAAGAGTCCAATCCGAAAATTTTGCAAGGAAACAGTCGAGAGAATTCATCAAATGTGTCTTTGCTTCCTTTGAAGTCCTGCATCGTTTGACGTTCCCATTGAGCCTTAGAGTGTTCCAGTGCAATCTCGAGCTCACAAATCGCGAGGAGGACCGTGAGTGAGATTCAGTTTGTATTTGAACTCTTAAAGGCTCTTTTCTCGGAAGGAAGTGATCTCAGCGTACAACTGCACGTGAAGAATAAAAATTTCCGAATAAACTGTTTCAGCTTCTTTCACGTAGCTCATGGGCGATTCCTTAGGTCAATTCCCGGTTCGATCTAATTCAGAAGTTTTGTTATAAATTGAAACTGCTGTCACCATCTTAATTAGCAAATAAAATGTACATGTGTTGTGAATGTTTATGTAAAATAGTAGCACTTAATCGTATAATGCATAACTCGCTTCATGTAAGTTAATGGAAGTATTTTTAATTTGAAAGTGTATTTTATTAGGATAAGCATATCATAATAATATGCAGATAAAATATATGTATTTGATATGAATGTATAACTGCCATATTTTAAAATAAGCAAACACCACAAATACATTATTGGCCGTTATAATTTAATGCATAGAATGAGAAATAAAGTTTATGATTGATGTTTAGAGTAATATAGCTAATCTCGTGTCATAGAGACTAAGCTTACATGGATTTGTATAATCAAAGTAAATATTGAGCCATTCTTGGAGGGAATAAAGCCTGTATTTAAATTTTTATATAATTTTATTGAAAATAATCCCAACAAAGCTGAGTGATATATTCATTACCGAGATGCAATTAGTGTAGTGCTACATTGAAAACCAGTGTCCTCTTCGTTTTTTAACGATTGAGCATTGCCGCAGTTTCTCCATCCAAAGCAAGTATCATCTTGTATTATTGTAAATACTGATGGGTTTCCATTCCATACAGTGTAATGGAATTCAGAGATAGTGCGTCATTCAGTAATCCTACGAATCGAGAGAAAGGCTCAGCATTTATTGGCAAACTTATGTAATAAAACGTTATTATGTGCGAGGCATTCATAGTTTTAAACTGATTTGAGAACGGAAAAGTTTACCCTCCTATTCTCACGAGGAGAAACTTTGGAAAAGTTAACAGTAAACAAGAACTTTGATCGCAAATGGTTCGCGTGAAAAATACTATTGATAGATATATATTACCGATGTGTCTCCGTACTCATGGAAAGTAATAAAGATTCAATGGTTTTACTCTCCATCTACTTTTATAACAGTTGATATTCAGTTACATTAATGGCTCTGCAGCAGAGCATGTAAACTTTACCACAAAAGAAGATCGGATTCCACCCTAAAGTGAGAGCATTACGACCATCATCATTATCTGTTAGGAAATAGATGTTTACATCAAGCTATTCATACCACGCAATCTCTCCAGCACAATTTAATTCTTCTTCATTCTTCAGCTCATCTCTTACTGCATCCCTCTTTTATCAACTTCCCTCAGTTTTAGTTTATTACATTCATACAAATCAAATTCCTTTTAACTTGGTTTATTTTACATAGCATTATTAATTCTCGGAAATTTGGTTCCGTTCACTACATCAGCTGAAAATGGAAACATAGCTATCTGAATATGTACTCTGAACAACAATACGAGATGGAGCTATAGAATTTCCAAAGCCTTTGGATTCTTAGAATTAACTGCTGCAATTTTCACGTGGCAGCCTGCAGCTACGACTTTAGTAGAATTTGAACATTAACATTCTAACCTAGCCATGTTCCTATTTATTTTCGTATATTTTACATTCTTTCCCCATAATCATAAAATTTTCATTTATTTGAAATCCAAAATTTTGTAACATATTTTTTTTCTCATACGATACGTCTATGTTAAGCAGTTACCTCCTATAACCAGGAAATTTCGCGAACTTTTTAGTTTTTCTCCTCGAAGTCTTTCGGCTTTTTCAATTCCCTTTCCCTCTCCCCGCAACCCTCCTCCCCATTTCACCTCATAATTTCTGAATTCTTTCCGCAACTCTTCCTTGCTTTCAAAGTCTCTATCGAATACCAGAAAATACTTCAGACAGCTTCACCCTAATATTTTCCTCATTTCACTCAATCTTTTCCCCATGCTGTTCTCTCTGAAGCGATCTCTGTAATTAGCGAAAATTTCCGATGATTATTCCCTTCTCTTTAATTGTTCTTCATTTTAGGAGATAAGCGACAAAAGTGGATAAACTGCTTTACGAGCGCCGGCAAGGAATTATAATTAATACAAGTCTCTTAAACCTCAACATTAATTATATTAAAAGTTTGTATCCGTCCTCATAGAAGTTTTTAATAGAAAAACTGATATAAAACTCTATGGTTTTTCTTCGTTTTAAAATTATTAACTCTATGCATTTACAGATAATAAAGACGACATAATCCTTCCATTTTGTTTATAAGTAATTTCAGACAATTTACTAATCTTATGATTGAGATGCAGGAATTTCGTGGTTTTATTCTGGTCACCAAATACTTCCTAATGTTAAGCTCCTCGATCTCTCTCCACATTAATAACAATATCTGAATATAGAATTAGAAACGAATTTATGAACTTTCATAGTTGAGTAGTCGCCGTTCGATTGCCTGTCACCAGCGATTTGGATACCAACTGCAAACAAACTACAATCAGCAATTTCTTATATCATAAATAATAAATAGATTACCATCTGTCTAGTATTGCATGACTTAGTTCGTAATATATAGGTAGAGAACATCTACAGCACCTCTCAAAACGATAAATCGTCATTCTCCAAGCGTTGAAATATTTTGAAAGAAACTCCAGAAAATTCCAACTTTCTCATTCGTATTCGATGTCAAAATAATCAGACAATAAGACCAGACAACGTCTTTGTTCAGATCGACGATTCGGACCCCCGGAGTTTTATTTAATTAAAATAATCGCATTAGGGAAGGATCGGCGACCTGCGAAGCATTCCTTTCCGCGGAATAAAAAAGCCATTTAACTCACTCTGAATAGGGATCCGTTCTTGACTCCCACATTCTCCTAGGAGAAAAACACACTCAAGAGCCGGCTCAATCTGCTGAAAAAAAACGGGTCTGAAAGAGAGACGCTTTCGCACCGGGGCATTTCTAGGTTACTTCGCGCGGCGTTACGGACATCAAACGAAAAGGTCTCTTCGAATCCACTCTTTCCCCACTTCCCGCCGGACTTTTTGTCGGTCTCCAAAGGACTCACGAAAAATCCCCTCCAACGTCCGAGTGAAAGAACGGATAAAATCATTTCCCCGGAGATCCTCAGTGACGCCCCTTTCACAGACGGTTTATGCGGTTACCGTCTTCGCAGCCGTGACCCCTCCCACTTCTGCAAAAAATACGCATTCCGATTACATCCAGGAAAGAGAAGAGAGGTTCCGCTTTTTCTAAAAAGAACTAAGTTGACCGCATCTGCGGAGGTCAGCCATAGTAGGGAGAGCTGGAATTATCGCGAAATATTTTCTCCCGTCTATTTTTCGCTCCGCTGTTTCGGCGCGGCCGCAAAAAATGTAATGATGAACGGAGGCGGAATAAGAATCCGGAAAAAATAGGGAAAGATGGGGGCCAATATGGCGTCGGACCGTATTCGCACAGTTAGGCTTGCCAACTCTAAAAGGATGAGATTTTGGGGTCCAATCGAGATTCAACTTCAGATCATATCAAGGATATTCAACTTGAGGCCTTTAAACCAATTCTGTGCGTCCTTGTTACTAATTTTTACGGTAGGCTTCATACAATTTTCTGCACTAACTCTAGGAAAAGTAAGTGGGGAGAAATTCTGATACAAAGTTGACCAATTCACAAAATATGAAATTTGGTAATATAGCCATAAAAATTTCGAAGAATTTTTTTTAATTCGAAACTTTAAAAAGATTGATTGCTTGCAGAACATAATTTTGAATATTTATAAAAGTGTACTCGTTCCAAAACATTTCCAAACATTTGAGAATTTATTTAGGACTGCCGAAATACTCAAGTATACATAAAACGGAACAAGATCCGTTAAACGTTTATTTTATATCAATATTGATAAAAAGAATAAGGTAACAAGATCACGAGTCTCGTAGCTGAAGAGGTATTTTACAAATTGAAAACAGAGACTCTTCAGCAGTAAAAGTGAGGGTAACGCAACGGAAATAGTCATTTAAAAATACCTCAGTATTCACCTCATGGCGATGCATTATTATGTAAAATAATCTTAAACGTAGTTACTCAAATATTAAGTAATTCATTTCACAAAATTAAATTATTTAATGTTTAATTTTAGTGTGTAACTATTTACATAATTAGTACGTAGGTTAGGTTAATTTCTATTGAAATGTAATGCTTATCTATAACATTTCTTATCTGTTGAACAGAAAACTTTAAACATCAATGCCTGTACAACTTCCTAGTCATTTTATAATTAAAAGTAAATTAAATAATGTTAACAATATTTTCAAGATAGCTTCGTGGGAGGCTATATGTACTCTAACAGGATAAATGGTTATGGAAACGTCAAGGTAAAAAAAGAATTATTTTTGCTAACGCTAATGCTATTTTAATTTCTGTTAATTTCAATGATTTTATATACATTTAATTTATGTTACTGGTGGACTGAGACTTTGTTTTTTATTACAGTGACGAGCTAATATAATAAAATCGCTAAACCAAAGAATTTTAAACTAAATATTAATCAATGGTATTTCTCTGATATAAATCTGCTAAACATTAAATCTTTGAAGGAAGGCACTGCAGGAAATAAAATGGTAAATAGCTAAGAACACACAATATAAAAAATAATATAGTTAGTTAGCTGATTAGCTTAGTTAGCTAATATAAAAAATAATATAGCTAGTTTATGTACAATATGTAGCTATACGGATTATTTGAACAATAAGTAGAGTAGATAAATTGTCAATAATACTCATACTAATATATACGAAAGTTTGAAATTAAAGTTCCGCATGAATTTTTAAAATATTTCGTTTTAATTCCTCTTTACTAGAATGAAATTTTATATAGTAAATAAAACAGAGTTTAGTAAAACATTGTTGGTTGTTAAGTTTTTCAATTCTAACCTTTGTCAAGACGTTCCACGAGTTACGACGGAATCACACTGATTAATTATGTATGCGATTCGCAAATTTTTGGAAGAGTCAATTTTAATAAGTTGTTTGTTTTCAGATTGTAATTTTAACTTTTTTCCATCGTTTCGAAATGATAGCCTAAGCACAAGCGACTTCCGGTGAATCCAGTATGGTTGATAGCCCTTGGCACGGCGTGGGAGTGACCTCAAAGAGAGAGAGGGAAAGACTTCCCGTGTTTATTTTCATCTTCCTTTTCGGACTCGGAGTGCAACCGCCGAAAATTTGCCTTTCGGAATAAAGAGATTTCCTCTCTAGTTTTTTCTGCCTCGGCGAAGGAGAAGGTCTCCGCTGGCGAGAGAGAGAAAGGAAAGGAGCGGATTCCGATCAAGTTGAGCGTAAGACGACGAAAAATAAATCCTCGCTCGAGGATTCTATTGCTAATTTGAAATTGGAGTTCTCTGAGAGAGGAAACAGGAAAGAGCCACGAGGTTTGTTCGCCGCTCCTAAAATATGAGTGCGTGGGATTGGAGGAAAGAAAACATATCAGCCGTGCTATAATTGGGAATGCCTACGTGCAGTTCCAATTTTATGGCAAATTTATCCACTTCTTTTCCGATACGGTGGGGGAAGCACACCCGGTAGTTTCGGATCGTGCTTTCAGAGCGATTGAATGGTTTATCAATGGAAGAAATTTTTCAGACGGAGGCACTTTCGGTCTTTTGTTGACTCAGATTTCTGGAATTCTATCAATGGAGGCTGATTGATTAACATACGTCTGCGACTTTGGAATGTGGCGTAAATAAAATATCGAGAAAGTGGATTCATGCCTGACTGCTAATGCTTGAAAGAGATTTCCGCGACGGATTATTTATCTTCGTAATCAATCAGCAATTTTAGAAATAATAAAAACTAACCGGAAACGACTCAAACTATAGTTCAAAAATAAAAAATAAATTTTGAATTGAATTGAATTGAGGAATAAAAAGGATATTTTTCACGATTCCTAATTTTTTGCAGCAATTATTTATTACCTTAGTTAATACTACCGCACTACAATTGTCTCTCTTTGGCGAAGCAAATGGAAAGTATATGCACATGTTCAAAAACGTTAATAAAAAGTCATTGGAATGCACATCTGAATAAGGCGATATAGAATAAGTAATTATATTAGGTATGTAATTTCAACGATAGCTTATCACGTAAAATGGAATCCGTTGGAAGAGAGAAGAAACTTCGAATAATTTTCTTCGATAATTGCTGAAATAATACCATCTCGGAATATACTTTAATATATGTTATGAGTCTAGATTGCTTTACTGGGTATTGTCAGAAAAATAAAATAAATGTACGCTAAGAAAAACAGATTCAAATATTTATTTTATCCATGAATGGAACGTGACAGCAACCAAGTAGGGTTAGAGACTGTATAGTGTACATGGTTACCTGCCAAAACTCAAAAGGCTACATATCAAGAAATAGAATTCAATATAACTAATTCTAATTTTAACTTATATTAATCAATATCGATCATTTCAAGCAGTTCTACATCATCTGCAACATTCATAAGTTAACCATTGTTTCATTAATCCTAAGAAAATTATTTTGAAGGATATCTGAAATGACGTTTCACTAATGGAAACTTGAGGTAATAACTTCAAGTAAATATGCTGGGAATTATCGTTATGTAAGAAGGTTTCCTAACATTTCATCTTTATTTATTTTAGTCGTTCATTCTACTATCCGAAGTCTAATAATTTACACTGTGTCCCCACTGATTTCCACGCCTTGAGGAAGTTACCTACTTTCTTGTTATCACTAGCTCGTTCAATTACTTTGGATATAAAAAATGTCTTGAATTGCATAGAGTCAGACGCACTTCTGTGAAGCGTATGTAATGAGAGCACCAAAATGCATTCGCTCTCTCTAGCACACGTACATCCATACCAATGAAGCTTGATTAGCATAGAGAAATGATAGATTCGCATTCAAATAAAGGGAAGGCGGGTAAAAGAAGAAGAATGAGAGCGCCTGCATTCGATGGATGAGAAAAGAGCCGTCCGCTGAGAACTTAATGGGGATATGTCACGTGCATATTCTCCAGAACAAAAGTGTGGATGAGTAAGAGGTGGGACGGCGAATCTAACGACCTGGCATCGGTGTGACGTATCCTAGGTGACGACTGTGCTTATAAGGGTAAAGTAGGAAACTGGATGGATCAGATGTGAGAGGAAACCGAGTGAGAAATTAAATGCCGGTGGAGAAGGTACGTATGATTCCCTAGGGAAGGAGCAATTCCCTGATATGGTGGAGTGTAGCCTTCGTAAGGTACAGATGATTTGCTCGAGGCAAAAGTAACTATCCTCAGACAACAATACCTTGAGGGTGCACAATGCTCCCCGTGCCATGTAAAGGGGTATTTCACGCTTTATTAAGTAAATATTACCGTATACCAGAGGTAGAAGGTAACTGAGTATACAATATATTTACAAACAGTTAGAATAACCGATAGATAGACCACGCTGTAATTTTTAAGCCGCTCGAACCTTTGCGGTGAGCCCCCGAGGACTGCATGAATTTGTAATATTTATTATTGAATATTTTTATACCTTCAATTGATTCACGATCTTGTGGTCTTCAGGATTCAATTGCATGAAGATATGAAAAGAAACTAACTTTTACACGTACCACTTAAAGATTTCATTTCACTACCCAGACGCGTCCTGTCATAGGTCCTGAATTAAATAAAATACTTAAGTGGAAAGGATAAAAGTTACTACCTCTTCATATCTCCACAAGAATGCTTTAGTAAACCTAAGGGGTGCGGATTCACACAAATAAAATTGAATATTTTCTTAAAAACTTTCTCTGGAAGTTTCATGCACACTAAAATATCATTCGCAATTTCAATTATCTTAATTTTTTCGGTAGTTTGGTTGTTTATTCTTAATTACTTCTAGTATTATTATTTATACGCAATATATTGATTTAAAATTTAAAGATTTTTTAAAAAATTAAGGGTTATTACAAGAGAGTAATGCTATTTACCTGGTAATATACATCTCCCCAGTTTTAGGGGAGTTTATCCTACCTAGGCACGTGAATCTCCATACCTTATTGATACGCGCTCCTACCAGGGAGTCAAGCGTACCTGCCACACCAGAGAAGTTTAACGCATCGCCTCTCCCGTGATGGAACGTAGGCCTCCCCTCTTTCTTTATTTACTTTGAAGTTTACTTTTTTCGAGTGACGGGCGGAGGTGTGGGTTAATGGAACAGTGACAGGTCGAATAGTGAAGAGAGTGTGAAAGGGTAATGGTGTTTGCAAGTTTAAAAAAGACCGGATTTGTGTCCGAATTTAGTTTCCGATCACGTGCATAATGGAGCAGAATCACTCGGCCCTTGTGGTGGATTAAATAATTCTGTAACGGAAGGAAAATGAGGAACGCTCAATCTGTTGGTGATCGTTCTCACACATCCATCAAATAATTATTATTTAAACGGCTATAAATAGAATTTTCTTAATGAAGAAGGAATTCATTTTCTAAGTTTATTTCTACTATATTGGTTGCTTAAATAGATTTTTGAAGAATACTCTGCTTTTGTACAAATGGAGCGTATAAGTTTCTTCATTTTGGTCCTCTTTCACACTACATTGAAACAGTTTTTACCAGATATACAGTTAGGGAAGAGTAAGCGAATTTTTTAACAGCGGAGATGAGAGGACATCACAGAGACATTATCTCTCCAAGACTAAGCCAATAAAACACTGAACTCATTCCTGGATTATTATATGTGTTTACAACTTGAGATTGCGACGACAGAGAACACCTCCAAACGAATACTTAATCTAATGTGATGTCTTGAGGAAAAATAATAAAGAAGATCTCACTCTATTGTGTTCATATCAGCTCCAGGAGTGTAATGGAGTTTGTTCTGCTTACAATATGATATCCTAATTTCTTTCACACAAGAGTAGTCATTCTAAAGAAGAAATTCACGGAGGACCATTCTAGAAATGAGGCAAAGCGTGAGAGGATGTCACAGATGGCATAAAAAATTGGCTTATAGAAAAAACAGACAATTGGCTAAAACGGGTTTCAGTGTTTCTGGGGACAGGAAAAGTCCGCGTCTGAAGCGATATTCTTATCATGTGTTTAGTGTGAGATAGACCGGGAGGAAATGTATTAAGCGGGATAGCGGGTTTTAGTATATTTTAAAATATTTAATATCAACCCGAGAAAATTCATTATTAGACAGTTTAAGCTGGAGAAAATGAGAATAACAACGAATGAACAAAAAATCTTCCGCCCAAATTCAGCAAAGCCGATTAGCGTGGACACGAACTCAGGATCTACATTAGTATTCTACATTTGCATGCTAAGAATTCTACCAGTTACTTACATATATTTGTTGCCATATTATTGTTTTTAATCGAAAGAATGAAGGCCTTAGTACTCTTACTTTTACTCACAGAACTGTGCTGTCTTTTCTTTAAATCTTGAAACAGCTGAATCATTACGTAGGACTGTATATTCTAAAGCTTAAGTAATTTCTTTTTTAAGCTAATTCATTGAATGCATAACTCACCGATAAATTGTATAAATTTTGGAATGATATCAACGAATTTGCGCATAAATATTCCTTTACATAGTGCACGTTTGGTCATTCCTTTAAGTACTAAGCGCAATGTTTTTGGACGGACATGGCGATGGAGTTGTGAACTGTTACCCTAAAATTATGTTCCCTGATTCTGTAGATAACTATCCTTTTTAATTTTGTAAACAACCCGTTATCGGGACAGAAATAACGTTGCTAGACGTGCAAGGTTGGAATTTACCGTTCCCTTGGTCAGTCTGTAAATATTTCAAACGGTAGAAATGTTTAGTCTCCAACCCTGCCATCATCTATCAAACGCGGAGTGAGTAAGAGGCTTACTAGGCTAGATAAGGAGTAAGGAAATATGCATTTGCTCTCCTCGCTAAGCCAACATACTCTGAGTGGATGAAGTCCACGCAAGTGCAGAAAAATGACAAGAAGCACCATTCATAAATTAGGAGCTTTTATATTATCACAACAATGAACGAGACTGGGGAAAAGTAATATAAAAAATAGTATGATCCTCCGAAAGATCGTTCATTAATTTTTCATTATAAATCATTCGTAAATCATATATAAAACTAGCTCGTCAATCTTCGGTGACATCGTACAAATGGATTTCCCCAAACAGCTTCCATTCACGCCTTCCGATTTACGAATTCGTCACTTCCCCTTCCTCTCTTTTGTCCTTCGCCCGAAGGCCATTCATCTCTTCACCCACTCACATTAGTTTCATTCCCTCACAAAACCTTCCTCGCTCAATTCATTCGACATAAATTTTCCCGAATTGCCTAACTTAATTATTCTGGATCAATTCCCTCTGCCTCTCAATGCTCTCTCTTGAGGTTCTGATTTCTTCATAGCAAACCTCGAATGACACCGCATCTAACCGCGGTTTTCTCTTAAAAAATATTAATCATCTCTCTTTCTTCAATCTTGAATATCTCACCTAAAATTGGTTACGAAAAATTTTACGTAATTATTTTCAATTTTCCAAAGAAATTCCTTTGAAGTATTCGAAGTAATACGTTTTGAATAATTTTTCACCTTAGATATCTTCCTACAACTTATACGTATTTTTTTCATAGTTGAGCCGAGAAAGAGGCAATTCGATTTTCCATTGAATAATGTAATGTAAAAATTTATAATTTTCATGATCTGATATCGTCATATATCGTTAAATAATAATTTTACACGATCTGGAATCTACACGATTATAAAACGAGCACTCTCTGTTAAAGCATCGTTTGATAACAGTATGCTAAAATAATGCGGAAGTGATCGCTCTCCTGTCATTTACTCGTTCCGGAGAGAGATATATTAGAGCTTATCTCCATTTCACGTGCTATTATCTCCGTAACTTTCTGCCAGATTGATATAAACGCGAAATTACGTTTCGCCACATCTTGAGTGATCCCAAACGGCACTTGGCTAATTTACATCAAAAGCGATTCTCTTCTGTTTCGTCTGTCCCTGCCTTCGCTTGAAAGTTTGAAGCCTTCTCTTCCATGGAAACAATATCGGCCTTCGTCCTCACTTTTCCAACTACTTCGCGATTATATGAAGATGCTTTTTATTTCTATTCCGAGAATTCGTGCATAGCCGTCGTGAACCTTAACTGAGCTACTCTACCATTTAATCCATAGAGGTTGTAAAATTATTTCCTTCTACGAAGTTTTAATATTGAAATTCCTTACCAACACATTCGACCTTTCGAATCGAGGTAAGCAGGATCGTCGTGAAATAAATTTTTCAAAAGATCCCACCTTTTGTACGCTTAATTCTCGGAAACTCTCTCGAGTAAGGAATTACACGGGTTTTGATTTCTTCGCATGAAATCACCTCTAACGCGGAACGCGGGATTTCAGAATGGGAAAAAAATGCCATTGTAAATTTGTATATCCTCTTATAACGCAAGGTAATGCATGGACGCATACATATGTAATCCTGGAATTTTTTCAAGCGCGTATTATATTCTTTACGCACAAACCGTCGCGAAACAAATGTGTTTTCTAGGCTAACAGCAAAGAACGAAGGTTCTCTGGATGGTAGTTGAGAACAAATAGCCTCTGTTAATAAGTCGAACGAATGGTATCTAACATAACTATGAAATCGGAAGCTCTAAAATGCGTGAAGACTCAGTTTCGAACGAATTCTACTGAATTACACATTTGAGGCATAAAATTATGCATCATTGCGCACGTAAATTAGATGCTATATGAAATACGCCTTTGATGCCAACACGAAGACTGTACGTACAGTAAATTAATAGGTTCAGACTTGAATTAAAAGGTACAACTGCTCATAAAATATATATTTAATTCTCATGTTTGAGGATCAAATACGATAGAGCTCAAAAACTAATCAAAAATAGGCGGTCCATGGTGATATAACTGTCACATCTGGCATTCTCAATTGAAAACGCCTACATTCTTTTCATGTTTAACTAATTAAACATTTTTAAGATTAACTAGGAAACGACATGTATTGATAGAAAATCTGCAAGTGCAAATCCGAATAAAAACAGAAAACTGATGGCTCCTCTATGAAAATTTAAATTGCCTTAAAAGCAAAAGCGTTTACTAGTATTTATAGGACAATTTTCGTTGAAATTGCCAGTCTTTGTTTTTATTTGGGTTTAAACATGAATAGTTTTCACCAAATATGGCCTAAGCTATGAGCGCAAGTCAATGCCACACGTGCAAATGCATGACTAAATATATGACACATACATATAAATTGCATAGAGTAAAGAAATAATAATATGGCAACACATTACTTATAGTGTAAATCTTTCTTATTCAATCCTTTCGCAGAACTCTTTTCTTCTGGATAGTGAAGTGCGTACGTTTTTTACTCGTAAACATAATAGATCCCCAGAATAACAAAAGTAAACTCGCTGCGACATGACTATGTTCTCTCGCTTTATTTCGGTTTCCACGAATATTCAATCAACTTTTGTTTTATAAAACGGATTTCTGTTGACTTTCAATACTTCTCAGAGCCGAGGAAATGCGTCATCTCGCAGAGATAAATCAATGTAGGGGTACTACGGGTTATTATCACAACGTCAATAAAGGATATACAGGAGAAAGTTTAATCAACTGAGCACCGCAGGAATTTCAATAAAGAAAAAAGAATCCAATTCTTCAAATAAATAAAGAATCTTGAGGAAAATGGAATGGTTGAACCCTTTCATGCATGCATACGGCCTTTATAATTTCAAAAGTCATTATACGAATGATACAACCCACTCTGAACAGAAAATAATTTCATTCATGTGGGATCAAATTTACTCCGAAATCTATTCTTAATCTCGCAGAACTTTCTGTTTGTCTCTTGAAGTCATAGATGTGTTTGCGGGCAGTGAAATCCAAAGAGAGTGAAGCAATTACTCTTACGACCACGGATTTTATCTGTCTTTCTCATTCTCCTGATGAAATCTCCTTTTCATTCTACTTTCCCAAGCATGCTCTCTATTCTCTATCCTCTATATGGTACCCGAATCCCTTGCTGTGTTTTCCTACAGAATTTCTCTTCTGTCTCATCCCTCCCTTACGTTACTTAATCCGCAGCCAGAATAGGCTTCCGGAAACTCCGGAAAGTAGGCGGAACAGCGAGGAGAGGTCGCTGGAAGTTTTGCCAGGGATGAGAGAATGAATGAGGGATATTAAGACGAAGTGAGGCGTCTCATGGCAACGTCCCGTGAGGCGAATTCCCTGTGCGTGGGCCATCTGATGAAAGGATTTAAAATTTATGAGGTGCTAACGCTGGCTTCGACGACACGTTGTTTACGAAATTAAGTCACGCGGAACGATTCCAATAATCTCGTATCAATTAAACCATACGGGTAGGACTGCTTTGCATATATATTAGGATTCTTCAAAGTGTTCTCAGTCACGGAATGGTGTCGTTGCGAGAAAGTTTAAAAGGTCAATGGTCACAGTTTTATTATAAAATGTGTGGATCTGTGAACCCTTTAAGGATGAATCGAGTTTAAATCTAGGAACGGATTCATTCTACAAGCTGCATGATTTTAATAACCACATATTTCTGAGATTTAGGAATGGATCGTTTTCCATTTGTATTTTGGCAGAAGATAGAAAAAATTCTTTTTTTCTTACTTTTACCTCCGTCTTGAAATATGAAAGCTATTGGGTTGCTGATGGTGACATTAATCTCGGTCAAAATTCGATGCTATGAAGAGTGTTAAGCATAGGGTCCATTCACAACACCTACCCGAACACGTAGGTATAATCGACTCATTTGATTTTATATTATGAGTGAAAGGAAGGGAAAACTACCTCATCTTGTCAAGTTGCTTCATACCCTCTTTAAAGTTCAAAGTGACAAAGTGTGGAGAAGTAGGGATCCAGACTTCCGAAATAAAATTAGATAGAAAATAACGATGATCGATAAATAAATTGAGTGTCTATGTATCACCCTTAACAACTGTAAGATAGATTCAGTCCTTAAGGATTCCTACAACAGTTAAATAAATAATACATGATTCGATACAATTCTCCTTTCTTTGAAGGATGACATATTCAGATTTAAAAATTACGTGAAAAAGAGGCTCTCCTCTCCTGTCTTTACTCCATGATGATGTTATGATCATGGTTTTCTAGTATTTAAATTATATTCCTTATTGATTAAATCTGTTTTGAATATTTGTTTATACTAAACTGGTTTCAAGAGAGCTTGAGGAAATTCTATGTGTATAGGTCTGAATGGTGCATTAGCCATTATTCATAATTCGTTTAGCCGTCTACACTTCAGGGTTGCGAGATGAGGCTTAAATGCGCCATTGCGGCTATTTTCACATGGGAGAGGCTTAAAAATACAAAAACTTCGCCACTGATTTTTAGACTGTTTCCATTTATCTACCAGATATTATTCGAGAAATAAAGAAAAATAGCACTAAGAAGTATTACGTAAGTATTTAAGCAACACAAATATTATTTTTAATAATAATTATATTTATTAAATGGGTCTGGCTAATTCTAGCTAATTTATTCATATCATATGGCTAAAAAAGCTTCAGACAAACAGGCAGCCCTTCCTCAATACTTCTATTTAATACTATATAAATACGTAGACTGAATAAATAATCTGCAGCTCCAACGTGACGTAAAATATCTTTAACCCGTTCAAAAACATCCAGCCTCTTTAAATAAAAAATTAAACAACTTTGGGGGGCGCAAATCTCTTCACGATATTGTGACACAGCTTACGGAACTGCGTTATCATACACCGACGCATCCCGAAGAGATTAAAAATAAATACGCGCTAAAGTAGGGCATAATTAGAGAGAATCCTCCTAATCCTAAAGCCTTTATTTTCCTTCCTTTAGGCGCGCCGCTTCGCATAATAGCCTGCGTTTTAGAGGACGAGCAAATCCGCACGACCCTCATTCGACTCAGCGTGTTTGTTTGCCAACACTGCTCCGTCACGTTTCGCGGAAAATGCCTACGTCACCCACCCTTTCTTCAGACCCTGAAGAGGGGCAAGGATTTTTCGCAGCGCGTGTATATTTTTTTCGTCGGCAGATGTCTGGTCTCAAAATTCTCCTTCTGCCTGATGGCCTCATCCGATCCGTGGACCTTTTGTAGTAAAGAGACGGATTCCAGGTCACGTAGACAAGAACGTATGCTTTCGAGTCCAAAGCTCCTTTGGAATGAGGGAAAAGGAGGGAACCCGCTCATCTTCTAAAGGTCGCTTCATCAGCGCATTGACTGATACTGTGATTAGACGGAACTGATCCCTCGCGCATGGGGTGCGAAATCGGGACGTTTTCACTGCCCATAATACGCCCTTTTCTTCTAAATATATCGCCTAAAATCAGCTATTGTAGTATTAGCCGAGAGCAGGGTATTAACTATCATAGATTTTGTTTCGGTTCAATGAAAAAGAAAACAAAGAAAAAATTTAGGTTCTGTTCCGGTATTGCTCCTTCTTTCAATTTGAAACCAGTGCGAATCGATCTTTTCAATACTTACCATTGAATATTATATCTTCTCAATGTTTATTTAATCATGTCTACATTTCTTCATTTGCATTTCTCTTCTCTAAGGGATATCGTGATAAGATCGTGAGGTGTTCTTCGATTTCGAGTAATTACGATTCGATTAAAAAATTCCAATCAGCAAGAGAAAAACGCGATTATCATACAATCTTTTAAATAATGGAATTAGCAATGTGTTGATTGAGTGAATATGAAATTTTGTTCGAAGAAAGTGGAACTCCGAGTGAAAAAATTTCAAAGACGATTTTATGGGGCAGGAAGATGAATTTAGGACGACATTCAGCATTTTAAGGATGAAGTATGTTGCTGTTGCTGAACAATAGTTAGCTACTTACACTGGATATCTTAAAAGGGAGGATAAGAAATAAATTGTAATATTTTATATGGCGAAGAAACAAATGCATTTAAAACAACAAGACATAAAGGGAAATTCAATGAACCAAGCTATGGATGTTATTTATGATAGGAATAAACGTAGTCTTAGGCGGAAAAAGGTCAATGGAGTGATAAAAATATTCAGTACTATCGTTTTATTCCTGTAAATTACCGAATACGGTCCTGATTATTCCTTCTAAGTTTTAGACGAAAATAATTACGTCTTATATACCCAAAAATGCGGCATCTCGTTGAGTATGATCAGGAACAGCACAAGTTAAATGGCATTCGATAATCCACTTAAAGATGCATTATGCATTATTCATTTATGAGGTGTTATGAGCATTATTCATTTATGAAACACCGAAACTGAATTATACAACTTAACAACGATTTCATCACGAGATGTCGTCATTATGAAATAAATACGAAAAGAAAACCCAGAAACCGTTTATATATAAAGGAATTAGTATTAAGGAAACAAAAATAAATAAAATACTACCGCATAAATTTCATGGTACGAATAAATTTATCCACTTATTTTAGCCAATTATAAAACGAGGTTATCTTATCCGAATCCCCACAGGTTCGATCCACTTAATGTACTTCCACCGTCGCGTCAGATAACATTGGAAAATACACATAAGAACCTCTCAGTGAAAGAAAAAGAATGGCGGAAATGGAGAATCTGAGACCACGAGTGTTTCTTTTAGTGTCGCTTGGGAGCGTTGTCTCTTCGAAAGTTTGCACTGCCACCAATCTCCCAAAACCTACATCCTTTCGAACACCCTGTCGTCGAGTGTGGAACAGAAGGAAAGAGAGAGAGATTTACACAGGCAAGGGGAAGTGGCGCCTTGGGAGGGCATTCGACCTACCCACTAACCCCATTTTCCCCTTTTCCTCGTTCTCGCAGCCAAATCTACGACCTCATTTTGCACGTGTATTACTTTTTAATATTTAATCCCGGACTTATTTATCCTCGAAGGAAAATAGATGGGGTACGGGATTCAATTGTCATCCCAAGATTGAATTTTCTCGGAATACGGGATTCAGCTGACGCATCGCAGGGCTCAGAGATTTTTTTCGCCTGATTGAGGAATTTAATAGGTCTATCTACGCCTTATCCAAACGAACTCCAACCTAATGTGATATCGGAGCGCTTCCAAACACATTGGCTAGAATCGAAAAGAACTAGTCAAGAGGCAAAATATGGGTTTTTTGAATTCGGAACATGAAACTTCGCATAGTTATTATAAAATATTTTACTTTTATATTTACCGTGTATTGTTTTTCGATACATTTACGGATTAAAAAGATACATGGCGTCAAATTGAACAAATTTCACAGATATGCGCAGTCACGGATTTTTCGGAGAAACGTTCAAGTTTGCTTCTATGTGGAGAGTTTACAAAAATTTTTCTTGGAAAATACAACGATATAGAAATCTACAACAATTTTTATCTTTTAATTGGTTTCAGTTTTTGCTCTTAAAAATGAGTTCTAGGTCATTTAAATCAACATAATGACGGACATCTTTTTCGAGCGATATTCGAGATAAAACAAGGAATAGAAATAGAAAAGCGGCTTTTATGCATCAAGTCTCTTAAATCACGCCAATATCAGGTGTCTAGATATGGCATCCGATTAACCTATTTTAATTCAGGAGCCAAATTGGAAATTCGGCTGATTTTTCGTAAGTACGGCGCGGTCCGGCCCACCGCCATGGAATCCCCGAGTGCAGTTTCGCTGCCTTCTTGGTGATATGAAATCTAATAATTAGCCTCTTTTATGTTACATTCCTGTTCACTCAAAAACACCATTTTCGGCCTCTTGGCCAGCTTTATTCGATTTTAGCCCACTATGCGGTGTTTAATTCTCTAAAAATCGAAAATATTTCAATAATAGCACCGAGGCTTCGTCTTTATCAGTTCTCCTCCAATTCTATAATTTCAATGCAATTGGACAATTTCTATTAATTAAGTGACTCAAAAAGTCCATTATTATTATCTGTTACTTGATTTGGAAATGTAGGACTATTGTTGCATAAATTTGTGGCAATGTGTGAGTAATTTAAAGACCAAATTAAACAAAAGTTCTGAGAGAAATTTGAATGAAAACGTTTCAAAATCAAAAGTAATAAGTAAGCAAAAATTTTAAAATAGCGTTGATGGTTTTGACCTTCACTTGGTTGAAGATCATTACAATTATGAAAAGAATATTAGATCTAATATTTTATTTGTTATGGTTGTGGTTTTGTATAAATTAAAATATTAGATCTGTTATTCATTTGATAATAAAAAATTTAAGTTAATCGATAGCACCTTCGATGTAATTCCTATAAAGTGAATGTTGATTTCGTGAATATCAACGCTTCACTAATTTTTCTTAACCGAAAGCTGAGTCTGGAGAATTTGGCTAAGGCTCAAAGAGAAACGAGGAGAGAGCAAAAGGAAAAAAGCAGATCCAGAAAATTTCTAATTTAATTTCATCATATAAGTGCTCAGGGTTTCCGTGGTTTTCGTGGTATTCCCGCAAAGCTCTCTCGGCTACCTCAGCGGTCGTGGATCTCGCAAAGCTCCCTTACTTCGCCGTAATTCATTCCTCTGTAGAGGGATGCCCTTCTTTTTCAAATCCCTTTGTCCGAACTGCTTTTGAAGTATCTGCCGATTTGCATATCAAATCCCATGCACTTTCCGGTTTGCAGGGCTCTTTAATCAAAACATTTTACTTTTTTCCCGACTCGAGATCACCTCCAATTCGTTCCACCAATCAAAATCGTCCATTTATAATATCGCCGAGGGGGAGAACCACTTTTTGGAACCATCCATCTACAGCTTAAGGGATGAAAGCGTGTTCGGGAGGGAGTTATGAAGCTGTAGAAACTCTGGGAAGAAAGGCGAAAAAGAGGATGATGATGACAAGTTTGCGGAAATTCTCAGCTGAGATCACAGCTTTAAGCTTTACCGAAGACGAGGAGATAAGTTTCTTCTGCGAAATCAATAACTTGAGATAGAAGTTTATAGTACCCTCGATAACATTTCGCTAGGTCACATTCACGTACGTCATGTAAACTTAGTAACTAACTTCAAAGTAAACTTGACAAGGTACACATCTACGTGCGTGTTAATACGGAAGATGTTGTGGAAGTGTTGACTGGGGAAAACTTTGAGCGAAAATATTTCCTGAGAGATGTTCAAATTAATGCATACAGTCTCCTCCTTCTGTAGCTCCATCTACGCTAAAATTTCCCACTTAACCCCGCACTTTCAACTCCTTGATAGCTAAACCCCATCCTTTATATTGTGCTCCAAAGCCTTTGTTTCTGCTTCCCCCTCTGGCACTTCCCTTGGATCCTACTTTTATAGGATCGCTTGCGTGTGGGTTAGGTTTAGATCTCGAATCTTGGAATCTAGTTAAAATTAGAATAAAATATCCTAAATAAAATCGTGATTATTTCAGTTGCTACTTTAACTAACTTTCTGCATAAAAATATTTCCCAAGAAATATTTTAAAATAAATTTTATTTTCTACCTTAGTAATCTTTTCTATTCTATCTTCCACGGAACTTGTTCGAGTGGCTGTCCATGAACAGATGTCGGACTGTGGAATATTCAACTTTCCATTTTTGGCTAGTTTCCACAGCAAATGGATCATATTAGATTTATAAGCCTTTCTTAAAACCCTTTTTATGTACTAATTACCAGCCCCTTTTCTTATACAGTACCCCAAAAATCATCCTAAGTCAGTTATTTTGAATTTTCAGCATAATTTTTTACTTATCCCTCTTATTATAATGTCTTACCATCCATCCTAACGGCCTTATTGCAATGTTCTCAGTTAAAACCCTTTCTTTGATTTTCAGATTTATTTTCCCTTTTTCCCTATCTCTCTTACCTCATTTTCATTCTACTCTACACCCATGTCTCAAAAGCGACCTTTTCATACTCAACAATCTTAGAGTGCATGTGTTTCATATCTCATTTGCGATTCAAATCTGTCTTTAATTAATCGTGAATGCAAATTCTTGATTCGACATAAATAGCAGAGGCTTAAATGGCATCAAAGAGTAGACAACCTTCATTTTCTTGTAACTCAATGCTAATTGATGGGATCAAAATAAATGAACTAGAAGCAGAACGACTTCCGTTTTCTTGATAATTTAATTAGATATTGAGGAACTCTGCATAGTTCCTCTGATAAATTTACTTGCAAAGTAAACTAAGGATTACGTTCTACTTAAGAGGAAGAATATACCTATTTGAAGTAAGACGATTTAATCGCAATTAAATATTTAGGTTTAATGGAAAATGGAGAATATCTTTACTACATTCCATTACAATAAAGTTGTTTCCGTGAGTATTGATGTTTTATTGAATTTTTAATAGTAACCGAGAGCTAGAATACGTCGGTGAGACCGGAAGAGAACTACACAGAAAGATAAAAGGAGAAGAATAGTTACAAAGTAAGGGAGTTCTTGATAAAATAATGGCCAGAAAATCTAAAGTCATTAGGTTCACAAAGGGAAGGAATGCAAAGGTAGCGATCTGGGTTGAGGTATAAAAAACAGAGCAGGTCAGTTCCCCTATTTGGATAATGCCCTTTCGTGGGATAGAAGGTGCACAAATGACATTAGAAGGAGGTTAGCAGCAGCCAAGGAGGCTTTCATGGAACGAAGGCAACTGATTACCAAAAGCCTTGATAAGGGAACCAGAAGAAGATTATAGGCCTGGGAGCATAGTAAAAGTTAAATTCTTGCTGTGGAGTTTTTTTCTGTATGCAAGTGAAATTTGGGCCCTTAGAAAAGGGGACATAATTTGCAGGCATTCGAGCTTTGGGTGATGCGTTTAAATGAAAAAAAAGGTGGCGGGAAAATGGAATTTAAATTATTTTACAAATGGCGTATTCATAAAAATCACGAGCCTTAACTATTTTACGAGATTGATTTTTTGAAGCTACAACAATTAATATGAATTACGACTTTCAAAAATTTATTTTGAGCATATTTTGAGATTTAAAAAATAACTTCGAGATTGAGAATCCGTTCAAACGGAAACGAAAACCTGAGTTAAGGAAAAATGGAAAGAATCTCTAATCTAAATAATACTACGACGAATATACTAATCATCGTCAGAGAAGGAATTAAGAGTGGAGGTTCCCTAATTGTTACTCTTTTTGAACAAAATACTTCCCGATATTTAATATATTAATAATACATTGGAAAAAAGGGAGGAATTTCATTATGTACGTATGATTAAAAGGTTAACATTCCATTTTCGTAAGCAATTCTCAAATAAATTAAAAAGTCTTGAGCACAGTATCGAACTTAATTTGCATTCCGGTTTCTCCTCCAAATCAATGGGAAAGAATGCATACTAGGGCGTACCGAAAAACAAAAATTTTTAGTAGCGGGAACGTAATAGGTTGGAAAAGTTGCCTTTTAGGCTCAATAACAAATGTGCAAAAGATGGGCTCTAACAAAGTTCGTCTTGGGCCTGACCAAAGAGCTCGAAAATTCGAAATTTTAGTGAAAATTGCGTTTTTTTAGGTAAGTTACATTTTCGACGGAGCATACATACATTTGATTAAATGGCTGTTTTAATTAGTTTTGATCGAGGAACAATTAAATTAAGCCATTAAAACCAAATATGACGAGATATCATACTTTTAAAATTTTTGGAAACACCATGGAAAGTGGCAGCACCTCGCTGGTTCAGCTGCGGTGAGCTACTCAGGACTCATCATGAGGTGGTGCCTGCTAATCGAGTCCCGCCCGCCTACACACCCATGGACGCATACCAGATAATAGCTGATGTCTTTGAAGGCTGCTTTTGTTCCAGTTTTTGGTATTCGCGAGAGGATCTTCTCTCCTATGAACCCGTCTCTTACATCGTGGCCGTAGACTAAACGTGAGGCCTCTGTGACTTCTTTTACGTTTCGTTCAACTGCTTGAGAATCATTCAGGAGGGCAAATAATGCAGCAAGCTACTTTATAGGTTCCTTTGCATTACCTTTAATGTTTTGAAGATCCTCGGGAGAAAGACTGCCAGTAAGTGGTGGCTTGGTGACAGTGACCTTATCCCAATCTATGAATTCTTCATAAGAAGGCAGGTCGAACTTCTCTTGCGGGATGATGAACTGACAAATCTACTCCGTTTGATGGTTTCCTGCGTTGATGAATCTATGTCCTACCTGTGTTCTTATTTTAGGTCGCTCATCAGTAAACATAGCAAACATAACCCGAAGTTTGTCATGCATGTCTACGTTCCAATGTGGTATGTAATTAAGAGAAATCACACAGTGAAAGATGGAGCCGTAAAACTACATAGCTGATACACCATACCTTCCTTTGCAAATACGAAAACTTGTTGAGGATGTAATTCAACATAATGCTTTTTATGTTCGCCCAGAAATCGTTTTGGTGGTCACGATCGCTTATGAGTGTGTATGATAAATTATCGAGATGAATAATGTGATAACTTCGAAGTGGAGTACCGTGATATGAACCGCAATAATATTTTTATGTTTCCAAACGCTTTATAGATGAGCGTAGAAAGTGTTATGTTGAATTAATCATCAAACGGAGTAGGTTTGTCAGTTCATCATCGCGCAACAGAAGTTCGACCTGCCTTTTATGAAGAATTGATAGATTGGGATAAAGTCACTGTCATCAAGCCACCACTTACTGGCAGTCTTTCTCCCGAGGATCTTCAAAACATTAAAGGTAATGCAAAGGAACCTATAAAGCAGCTTGCTGTATTATTTGCCCTCCTGAATGATTCTCAAGCAGTTGAACGAAACGTAAAAGAAGTCACAGAGGCCTCACGTTTAGTCTACGGCCACGATGTAAGAGACGGGTTCATAGGAGAGAAGATCCTCTCGCGAATACCAAAAACTGGAACAAAAGCAGCCTTCAAAGACATCAGCTATTATCTGGTATGCGTCCATGGGTGTGTAGGCGGGCGGGACTCGATTAGCAGGCACCACCTCATGATGAGTCCTGAGTAGCTCACCGCAGCTGAACCAGCGAGGTGCTGCCACTTTCCATGGTGTTTCCAAAAATTTTAAAAGTATGATATCTCGTCATATTTGGTTTTAATGGCTTAATTTAATTGTTCCTCGATCAAAACTAATTAAAACAGCCATTTAATCAAATGTATGTATGCTCCGTCGAAAATGTAACTTACCTAAAAAAACGCAATTTTCACTAAAATTTCGAATTTTCGAGCTCTTTGGTCAGGCCCAAGACGAACTTTGTTAGAGCCCATCTTTTGCACATTTGTTATTGAGCCTAAAAGGCAACTTTTCCAACCTATTACGTTCCCGCTACTAAAAATTTTTGTTTTTCGGTACGCCCTAATGCATACTTCGTATCAGTCATGTTTCTGCTTCGTCTACCAACGTCGAACCGGTTTCCTTACAATATTAAAATACTGAATGCTTCCAAAGTTTACTACATTCTGTTTAAGTTTTTCAATTGCATTAAATTAAGCTAAACTTTAAAATAAACGTTGAATTGCTTAACAAATAATGATATTGGTAACAAATATCGATTAAAAGATAAGCTCAGAATTATGTAAACACTCATCAATCGTTTTAAGTAGCTACTTATTGCTTTTAGGTTAATTCAGTATAGTCTTTTCCATTTACGCATACATAAATGTGATTGCTGTGAACTGAAAACCAGAATAAAATAAATATCACTTTTCTCTTTTGGTTATACGAGAATTCAAATTTCTCGGATCATGTTTGTTTTTCAGCTCGGATAAAATAATCATTATTTTCGGTTGCGGTTTTCGAAGCAGTTCTAATTCGATAACCTGCTTTCAAGACATCTTTCCCCTCCAGTCTGAACTCCACAAAAGGCCCCAAAACTTTCCCCACACCCACCCGGTTCTTTCCGCCGCGCATTAGTGCCCCAGGTATGAAAATTTTTGATGCGATACAACACCTCTGTGGGCGCCGCGGAAGGATCCGTTAATATGTAAGCGCTTTGATGCCACTCCGCGCATTAATCAGCTCGAAGTCCTAATGGAAAAACTTCGGACGGGAAAAATACGTACGAGTGAACGAGAGAGGCGTATGAGCGAAAAAAGGATGAACATTGACTGCGAAGATTTTATGGCACGGAATGGGAGTGGACGATCTGGAAAAAGCGAGCGACCCCATAAAAAAAGAGGTAAGAAAGGAGGAAGGAAGGGGTCTGGACGGGAAAAAAGGAAGGGGAAATATGATGGAAAAAGGGGAGAATCAAGAAAAGAGGAAATAGTCATCTCTGCGGTTACTCACGAGGTATAAAGGAAGATTTCGCCTCAAGAAGCCAAAGGGGGAGGAAGGAGCAGGTGTGCTGGAAGATGGAAGTTGGCGTGTTGGGATGGGGTATACGTAACTGGGCAATAGAGGTCTCTAGATGGGAAGGACCTGGGGGTAAATGGAGAAGAGCGCTGGTCACCCGAAGAGGAAGTTAGAGAAAGCGTGCAAGGATAAGGGGCGAGAGGAAATGAGGGATTGCGGAAGAAGAATGGAATGCTTTAGTGGAACAAAGATGGAACAGGAAGAGGCAAATGTAGAAAGGAGATGAAAAATTGAGGACTTTTTTTTATTCAAAGGATACGGGTCAGAGAGTTGGTGTAGTCATCAGGAATAAATGCGAGAGAAAATATGAGGGAAGAGGTTGGGAAAGGTAGAATAAGGCCCATCGTCAAGGAGATAGAAGATAATTAAGATAACAATGGGAAGGATGGCAGATAGCAAACTTGAGCAGAGGTGACGTATGTAAGGAACGTCCATATTTTCACATGAATTATCTTGACTGTGGAGATGAACAAAGTTAAATTGTAGATAATAGAAGATTATGCAAACTGCTTTTAAAGAGTATTCTAAAGAAAATATGAATAGGTAAGGTTAAACATAGATAATCATGATATATTCAGCCAAGGCAGTTTTTAGTGGGTTTTAGTACCCTAAACGAAGCAACCGATAAGGGTGAGGAGGTATTATCTTAGATTTGATTTTTTCTTCTTTAAAATAAGAAAAATATGATCAGTAACGAAAACAATAAATAATATTTTAAATAATCAAAACTAATACTGTCATTTCTTTAACAGATTAACAGATTGGAATAAATGGGACATATAGTATGTATGCACATAACTTCGTATCACATATCGCAAATCCTTCCAAGATTATAAAATTTTTAAACGAAATTGAATATGTTTGTACTAAGAAGCAGGGAATGTGTTGTATACCTTATTTGTAACGCATTGGTTGGCATAGAATAGTATGTACCAGAAGTATTTATGAGAAAGTAAGCATACCAACTTGAGCAAGAATTAATTATGGAAGCTATACATATGGATGCTCATAGCATTCAAACTGAATTTCTCTTCATCAACGATGAAGGAAAAAATAAAATTATCTGATAATAATAACTATTTTTAAACATTTACGGCATTGAAAATACTAAAAAGCATACGTTTCATTAGATACTTCGAGATGCTAAGTAGTTTACCTTCAAATATCTTGAATATTATCATAAAAAGTAGGTTGTCTCATGACGATATGCGTATACATCTGATTTAATATCAGTACGTAAGTAAACGGAACCCTAAGTAAGGGAATATTTCTAATTTTTCTCAATTAGTAACGAAGAGCAAGCATTATACCAATTTCCTTCTGGAGAGAGTTTTGTTCCAATCACACTCACTGAGTAATTATTACCCAAATCTATTCTAGACCATGATACATAAGTCAGCAGTGCTTTTTTGAGAGAGAATTACAAACAGGAATATCGAATGACGTCCTCAAAAAACGAGGTTAGCTATAAATAGTAGGAATGGAGAGAATAACAAGCTTTATTTATTTATGATGGGTCGAGACTTATGAAAAATAAATTATAAACAGCTTTATATTCAGTAGAAAATGGAAACATGAGAGATTAAAATAAGAAATGGAATAAAAAGATGTAAACGAAAAGATGAGTTAGTCGCAGAGGTTGAATTAAGCTCATTGAGGAGAAACTTTTGAGTAATTTAGGGAGAAATGAGGAAGGAGAGGTTAAGTAATGGATGAAAAATGTGAAAAAGGTTGACGACTTAAGCTAAAAGAGGATGATGGGGACGGTTTAGAGCGGTTTTGAGAGCGAGAGGAAAGAAGAAGGCTATCATGAGAGAGAGGTTTCCATGAAATGAGAGTGAGAGGACCAAATAAAGAGATGCAGAAATATTGAAGGAAAATTCTCCATTAGACATACATACATAGATTTCGTCTGAATTTTGGAAGCACAGTGAGGTTCTTTTTATTGACAGTTTCATGTTTCATGCATCATATCTATTTCCTTTACATGTCATATCACAATAGTATTTTAGCAATTTGCCAAATACAAAAGAATATATTTGATTTCTTATCATACTTTTATGACATTTTAAAAAAAAAAGGTTTTACTCGCATATGTGGTAAATACTAAATTTTTTCAGCTCTTTCTTGAGAGATGCGTTTGATAGTAGTGCATCAGCAATGGCCAAAATTGTTGGCTATTAGTGTCAGTTTTTTGGCGAATTCACTGCCATACTTTATATTGCGACTCGCGGGGTAATATGTAAAAGTAACTTGACCTTGGAACCGAGGTACCACTTTATATTTACACTTGCAGTAATTTTTAGAAACATTTTGATGGCAGCAACGACTCTCCTCAAAATTAAAATTTCCTAAGTTATAAAAAAAGGAGACATAAAAGAAACCATTCAATTTATATCGGCTATATATTTGGCTAAGTATTAATTACGCGAAATAGTAGTAGGTATTTTTATCATAAGAAATAAAAGAAATTCACGGTCGAGTGAAGAAATATCTCAATGGGTCGATTGAACAATCAAATATAACGGACTATGTCCGCAAAAAATAATGAAATTTTTATTTACGTAAATTATGAGCGCTGTGAGACATAAGAGTGAAAGTTTGGATTATCCGTGTTTTCTGATTATTCGAGCATCTTCTCCCCATAATTAGCCCACAAAGTCGAAAATACACCGTACCTCCATATATGGACGATATTACGCATTCATCATCCTATGTAGGCTGATCAGAAAAGTATCGGAAGAATAGATGCTTGGATCAGCTTCAGAAATCGTAAATAACAACAAAAATTTTAACCGGATAAGAAAATAGATAATTACGGGAACTAAAACGGCGCATGATATGCTCATTTATAGATAGACATGTATTATTCGCTGTTATGATGCTGACAACCATCAGCATTAGAAAAAAGTATTGAGTGTAAACGTCAATTTCAAAGGAAAGGAATGCATTCCTTAAGGATGAGGTAAACAACTCAAGGAGGAACTTTCAGGTGGAATATTCAGAAATGCGGGCTGAAACATAGTCTCAGACATCTTACTGGAAGATAATGATGTTATTCTCAGGCAAATGACGACTTAAGCAAGAGCTGGGGATGGAAAAATGCCTCGTCTCCTGCAAGGAGGAAATGAGACACACATTACGTGGAGGGAAACTATTGTGTTCCTCCTCAAAAGATGTCTCACACTTTGCTCTTTATTGAGGTTTACAAAGCCAGCATGGTTTCCTTGCTAAACAATGCAGAAGCTTCTGTGAAGACAGTTGACTTAATGATAGTTGGGAATGGAAGAGAAGTTCTTCCGAGTGAGAAAATGTTCCACGTTCAAAGTAAAAGTGAAGATAGAGATTTTACTTCAATTACTCCAAAGCCTTTAATTAAGGAAAGCTGGAAAATTACGTGCGGCGTTATTGTTTCAGCTAGGTAAGAGATTTTTTGCTCAATTGAGACTGGATAGAAGAGCTTCAGCAATCACCGGTAATTATTACTTGCAGATAATTATTCAATTAGTTATATAATGCTAGAAGTTAGGGATCGGAGAAAATGTTAAGATATAACTTAGGACCAATACCTTACTGGGTGTGGTCATTAAATAATGCTTAACAAATATTAATTGTCTCTATGATAGTCTCAAAGGAGCAGTTATTTCGGTCAACTGAGTCCAGAATTGAAAGTTAAAAGCCGTCTGTCGACTTCACTTACGAATTAATAAGTATAGAAAGGAAACAGTATTCATAAATGTGAAAAAAGAAGAAATGCCCGATTCTTTAATACTCCAAAACAAAAGAATTCAATACAATAACTTCCTTTAGGTAATAGCAAGCATGGTTTATTAAAAACCAATATTCCTTCAAATATATAATGTGAAATTCCATAGGAGATATAGAAAGCTTTTATTAATACGTAATAAAAGGTGGAATTGGCTGTTTGTCTCTTCAATGAAAAAGAATTCTTTACTTTCTCCAGTTAAGGAGGGGTAGAATTCTACCCTTTATATCACCAAGTAATAAAGTTTTAATAAATTCTTTAGAGTCATCTAATTACTTGAGGTGAAAATCCCACGGACAGTTATATATAATAAAAAGTGCCTTAAGAAAGATTATTAGATAAATTCCATCGGGATATTCAAAAGATAGAAGGCGAAAAGAATATGAAAATAAAAGAATACAAAGGACAACTTTCGATCTTTAAGATTTCTGCAGATTAACAGCTCTCCTTCATTGAAATATACAGATATCAGGAACAGAGGAAGCATAATTTAAAACAATAAATAATAATAATATTTGCAATAATTGCTTCAATGGCATTTCTGTGTGATTTTCAGTCGCAGCTAAATTATTTGCGTAATACTTGTATGCTGATGCAAAGGCAGGAAAGAACTCAAAGCAACGATGTATGTTTGTACTTTCTTTCTCTTTCTAAATATGAATACTAAAATTATCAATACCTTCATTGAAATTATTTAGTTCAAAATAAAAGTTTAAAAAAGAATATGTCGATTCAAATATTAAGATGATGTTTAATTACAAACAGATTTTCGGTGATTTTAAATACAATGTACGCAGTTTGCAGAAATTTGTAATTTCCTTTGGTAGTCAATGTGATATGTAAGATAAGAAGTGAAGACGAAACTTAAGAACTTTTATTTATACGTTAGGTTTTATTTAGACGTTAAATAAGATAAATAGACGTCAATAAGGTAACCGATGAATTATAATACCGCACCTCCTATTAAGTAAACTAAGCATCCAACTTCAATTCCTTATTTGTGTCGTAAAAATATGGATATGCAGAATTATAAAAATATTTATTAACAACTAACATGCAACACTCAAACTGGCGTTATAACTAACAATCAAATACGTTACTTACAATTAGAATGAAGAGAACGGTCAGAATATCAACCGGGAACACTTAAGTGAAGTATGTTTGAGCGCGTCAGATGTCTAGATTACCAGTATTACAGCACGTAATGGCGGCAAAGCAAAACAGATCGCCTCTTTCGAAAATCTCGATGAGTTAAAATTAGCGCAGTGGAGAGCTCTCCCACAATTTGCACAGAACAGCAGAAAAAAAACAAGGAAAATCGGTTTTACATTTGCCCATCACCATTAATCAAATACCGTATAATTGGAGAGTATTTGCACTTCCAACTCATTACTGGAATTTGCTTCCGTGCATACTCATCACAACGCCGCATAGATAAAAAATGTATGGAGACATTTGGCCTAGATTCCATGGAATGCTGAATCACTGTTGGCTAGCTTCGATGCGTGCTTGAGGATCAGACAGATTCTCAAACCAAGTGATTCACGGAAATAAAAAGCGATTCGACCATTTGATTCTGTGTATACGGCACCATTAGCACAAGGTGACACTTAATGACGGCTTTAGTATTTCTAGTGGTTTTTTTAAATGAAATGAATCGAAATGAAAGATGTGACCACAAAAAAGCAAGAGTGAACTTAAAAAATACGTACGTATGTATGTGTGTACTTTTATATATTCATCAACTGAATTAAGTTATAAAAATGTGCAACCGCGTCATCCCTCAGTTAGTGGAGAATATACGCTCGTCTATCTATTAGCGAATATCTGATTCTTTTAAGAGCATTCTGATTCCTCACACAGCAAGTAACCAAGTATGTATCGGAGACAATTTTTGGAGCAGTAAATTCCTGAAGGATAATTGATTGATGGTCATTGATTACTGCCGTATCGTTAACCCTGAAAGAAATTTAGCTGAAGTATTTTAAGCGGACAATTCAACTCGTGAGGACATCGGGCTTTACTACGAACAGAAATTTTATAAAGAAACTTACGGTAAGTCATTATTTTCAAATTAATGAAGCATTCCTTATTATTGTTAAATCATATTCAGTTTCAAACATAACTTTCATTCTCTTATACAGAAATAAATATCATAACTGATAAAAATCAATAACTGAATTCGAATTATTCAATCGTTAAACATGCTTATATTGAATATACAAACAAATTGGCAAGTGCGTCATGAAAATGGCTGAATTTTATCGCTTAAAGAGGATCGTCACTATAAATAAAGCATTATTTGCAAATGGAATTCAGTGTTTTAGATTTCCTGAGGGTTCCCATTTGTTTGAATCATCATAATTCTGCAGAATGACCTATGTTTAGCAAATGAAATCCATAGTGCGAATTTAAAAAATTGTGTTAAGCTCTATAGGATTACTACCATGCTTATTACTTTCCTATAAAGGTAAATTAATTAACTTTAATTAAATTATACGGAGTAACACGAGGAAAAAGTCAGGATAATTTGTATTTTTGAGACGAATAGCAAGCATATCGACTTCTACGCCACCATTATTGCCAATTAATTTCGTTTGCATTTTAATTTTCTTGTGAACAGCATCAAAGTCTCAACCGGGAATCGAACCCAGGCTAGCTTTTAATGAAAAAGCTTCCCAAATGAAAATCAGGATCCTGTTATTCCAGGGAGGGTGAAAGTGATAGAACAGCCAGCCTGTGGAGTGAGGGAGTGGAAGATCCGGGTTCGAGTACCGTTCCTGTCAGAATTTTTCCTGTCCGTTTTTCTTTGATAATCTCGCGTATTATTTTGCTAAAGTATTAGAATAATGTAACGCTTCTTTCACCTTGGTTTAATTTCAACGTTACTTGACTACCAATTCGTCTACATTTACTAGTTGATATTATATTCTGTCCTCATTAGTGCCCCACTCAGACTCACACTACATAACTCAGATGACTCAGTCATTCCATAGGATTAATTCATACCTATTTTATGTTCCAACTATAAGATTTCTGTATTTAAGAAAAATAGAGAAAAAGATGGGGTATATTAAATACTTAGGATGAAATTTTAATGTAATAAAATACCAGGAGAATGCCTAGTGCAGCCAGGGATGAGTGAAAATACAAGCGAAACCTACTAATATAAAAACTTAAAATTTAAATGATAAGATTCTTTGTAGGACCAATGGATAAATACAATGAAAATTGGTGTAGAATAATGTCAACGATGATTTACATCACAAATGAACACAGACGTAATGTTAAAGCTAACAAGAAATATAAAAACGTTAAAAAGATCACGAATATACCGATACGGGTTTTCAATTCTCCATCGCCACCAGTCCGAAAATCATTCTTTACCAAGTAAATACATATCAGGGATTAAGTTTATTAAAAAAATAGATTTCTTTGCCAAATATTTGGAATTTTAAACAATCACCGGAAAATTCTACGGAGTTATTGTATTTGTAGAGTCGCTTTTAAACATTTCTATCTCTCCCGCTTGATGCGAATACATGCAAACGGCATTCTTTCACTATCATGATGGAAAATAAAAGGTCGACAGAATTGAATTGCGTTTTAGCATTTGTTGAGTGTGCAGCAGAAAGAATCACAAAGGACGCAATATTTTTTACGGCCAACAATACGCATTTTGAGGTATTTTCCATTACAAGTCTACCAAGCAATAATAAAATGCTTCAATAAAGTGTAAAAGCATGATAAAATTGTTCATAACTTTGTTACATATTACCGCAGACATTCTTTCATACTCGTGAATTTAACTCAGTGCGCACTGCCATATATATCATAAACTTCATATTTCATTGCATAGAGACAGCGAAATTCAGAAACAGTGAAATAAGGTTTCCTCGCTAAAATGTTCAAACGGACTCAGTGATTGCATCAAAAGGTAAAGGAGAACGCAGAATTTGAATAGTATACACATGGTCTTTGCTTTAAATGGCTTTACCAATTATAAGTCAAAAGGAGAAGGTGAATTCGGTTTCCCGTATTTATTGTTGCATATTAAAAAAGATAATATTTAGAGCCAGCGAATGAAAATAGATCATTAGCTTTAATAAAATTAAAATGTCATTTTTGCTGGTAAATTTTTTATATATCGGTTGCAAAGAAAGCATAGTGGTTAATTCTTACGTAGTATTAGGATTGCTAAAAGTGCATCAAAGGCTGATAACTGATCATTACACATATGAGCCATCAGCATAGAGGGTCATAAAAATTTTTTTAAATAAAAACAAATAAATTTTTAGAGATATACACGGAAAAAATAGACTGTATAATCAGTATATGAAGTCATTCCCTAATATTATAGCTAGGCTACGTTTTGTTGTTACAATATAACATTTCTATTTCCTTTAAATAGGTCTTTACGTTGTGATGTTTCACGGTGGGGAGGGGTCGTTTAATATTTTCCTCGGACTTAAGGGGGTCTTCTTAAGAAAAAGTTTAAGAGGCCCTGTTATAATCGATGTCGAGACGGTCAAATTATTCCTATTTCGTTTTGGATTTCAGTTTCAAAAGCTTCCTCATCAACATATTTTCAGGAAGACAAGAGTTGGAAGGGTAATTTCTTCTTCTTTATGAATAATACATACCGATCTAAGCTTCTGATTTCGAGCATATCGAAGATGAAATCTTTTAATATTCATAGAAAAGAAAATTAACGGGAATCTTCCGACATAAGAGCATAACAGCAGTGACAAGAAAAATATTACGGCCGAGAAGAAGTAGGTTTCACAGCGAGTCCAAGTCTATCAAGCCATAAGAAGAGCCGTAAGGGTCCTTCAGGAACATCAACAATCTTTACCTCCCACAAAATAAAGGCTTTGTTTTTTTCCTCCTTTGAAGCGATTTTCAATCACGCCGCACACCCAAATTTGCATTTTAAGGGAAAGTAGGCATTATAAGTTCCGTTCCTTGTTTATTAGATTCCGCCCTTTTGCGCACTAAAACTTCTCCAAACACCGAAGCCATTAGGTTGGCTTTCTTCATTTTTTCCCCTACGCTCTTCCCAAATCGCGCGGGGATTTGCATCCGTTCACCATCCCCTCCCGCCGCGCCGTAAAATTCAATCTGTTCCCGGCGAAAAAAGATTATACAGAGTACACATTTATGGATATAAAAGCGGGAATTTTTGTCTCCGGACGCTTAAGATATCGGGGGAGGGATACGTTTTGCCCGTTTGCGCTCCCTTGCGAGTTCGAGGCGAGAGATAATTCGGAACTCCTTCACGAGCTTTGAAAAAGAGAAATGGAGGGAGAGAATAAGACGGGGCTTTGCCCGAAACTTCTCCATTTGAGACTCCACTTCGATCTCGACGCACTCTTTCCTTTTAACCCCCTTTCCTTCAACTCTTCTTGTCTTTAGGCTTTTCCTAACCGCCTTCCGCACAGTTCCTCTCAAAAGGTACCTTCTTTCCACGGATTGTACCCTGAGGAATCGAGAGAGGGGGAGAACAGTGGCAAGAATACTCTTTCCGACTTTGAGAAGGTGAAAGGAGGAGGAACTAAGCGATGACTGCGGGGTGCGAAGTGAAAGGAAGGCTGAAGTGAATGAGAGCGACAAGGAGTGAGTGAAAAGGTGAGAGATAAAGAAATTTCCCAGCAGGCGAAAGAAGGCGCTAATTTGTGAAACAGAATGAATGTATGATAGAAAGTGAATGAATTTAAAACGTAAAGCAGAACTTGAAGTTCTGTTATCTTTCATCAGCTCGATAATTTATCAATGGACTATATTCACAGACTCAGATTTGGTATAAAATCTGATGCCGTAGGAAACTTTCAGTGTTACATAGTCAGCTTAGCACTGAGTGAGCGGAATAGGCAAAGAACAATCAGAAACAATGAAAGAACTAACTGGATGAGAGATGCGGACCTGGTGAACCATAAGGTACGCATTCGGTATTCCGGAAATGACACACAGGATTAAGAATATACTTTCTTTCTTTTATGCTCTTTCGTTAAAATATATAACATAAAAATTATTCAATCTCAATTCTACCTAAAAACGTTTATATCGACGACAATATATGAAACGTAACTCATAATGAGACAGAATGGAGTAAGCAACGTCTTCATGTCTAGAAATCTACCGACTTCTATGAATTTCCTTGAAGTCGGAAATACTCGTACTGACTCTTCTCGTATCTGGAAGACGTTAGTCCAACAGACTGCTGAGGGAGTTTTTTTAAACCTTTAAATCAGCATTATGATTCATGAAAATGACGTCAAAAAGTGGGTTATAATGTTACCTGAGATTAAACGAAGTCTTCTTATACTTATATCTGACCAAGGTAGTCTTAAGTGATGATGCTATTGTTCTTTTATTTCAACTCAAACTAAAGGAATAGAATGACAATAGAAATCTCGTCTGAGATGTGGGTAAAAAGAGGCTCCATGAGTCGTTCACGGCTAATGGATATACCTTGAGCACACCTTCAGGAAAGAAATTTTTTCCGCCTCTACATACGGCAACATCGCTCCCGAGATACGATTTTCTGCTTCCTTTGTACAGTTAGTTAAGCGGTCAGTTCTCTTCCGCTTCTGTTTTTTCAGAAGAGTGCGCTTCGGGTATAACCTCTTATCAGTTAGCTCTTGCGGCCAAGAAACTTATCTTAAGATCCATTCCAATGACTGAATGCGCAGGATAAAAGTTTTTACGTACCCAAAAATGGGTGACTTTATGAACACTTCACATGTGAGTAAATTGTCCCGTTAAAAATGGAAAAAGAGGGTACTGCAAATTTTAATTAAATTTTGATGGCAATAAAGATTTTGATTGGAAGCTCAGTAAATCTAAAAATGCAGCCTCCGGTCGTGAGAGAATAATTGAATTTCGAAATAGGAAAAATCAGTTTTACAGGTGTTTTATCGGTGGCGAAATGTTCTCAACTGAACTCATCATACGACTGATATATACAAGGTGAACATACCTAACATATTCATAATAACTGTCATAAACGAAGTTGGGAGGTAGATAAGAACTGGGGCCGAAAGTTGTTGTAGAATCATGAAGAGGGAATTGATTTCAACAGGGAAAAAGCTGCACTTTGGTAATCATATACAGTAAAAATTGTTAATACCTTAATACGTTAATCACTTAATCCCTTATCTTGCTTAATACGCGATTTTCTTCTGCTCTCTTTAACACGAATCAAATAGTAAAAAACAGCTTAAGACTATCTACTCCCTCTTAAGGATCTTTCTCGTCCATATATGCACTGTAACCCGCTTTAGCCAATCGTTTGTCTCATTCTATACACCAAATATTTTTAAATTAGTGTCATCTTCTCATGCTGAAGTATTCAGCTAATGTTCTCGGTATTGTTTTCCTGATGCATACTTTTACGCCATCATCATTCTGTATAGCAAAAATATGCCAGATAGATATCGTCTGGCCTTCATCATGCCCTTATTCTTCTCTACAGGCTAACATTTCTGTGAATATTCATCACTAAATAAATGTATCCAAAAACAAGATGGACGCCTAAAATTACTTTTCCCATTCTTATATGCCGCTCAAAGCCTTAAAAAAGTAAAAGTAACAGTAAAAATGGTAGCATAAGAAACCATTACAAATAAATAAACTTTTCACAGATATCTACAATTGGGCAAAAGATCGCACATTGAATTATTGAGAAATATCTATGACATTTTTACACCTACGAATGAGAAAAAGGCTAAAGGAAGACTTCCAAATCTAAAAGCTCCATCCGTCAGATAACCTTTCGAAAAAGCCGTTATATGTCACATATTCCGTTGTTACAGCTGTGTAGGAGGAGGATAATAATGTTCGGTCTAAACCAGAAGAGATAGAAACGAGAGATTTGGTCTATATGATGGGAAATATGAAGAAAGCTACGAGAAAAAATTGAAAAGCTTCATAAAATTGCTATGAGATCATTCCCTTCGGATCCCGAGGAAGTGAAATGTTATCGAAATAGTCTAGAGAATTTCGAAAATTAATTTCGCCTTTCCCGATAAAAATGAAATATAAAATCTACTGCTTGCAAAAGTATACGAGGAACTGTCTCGCATGGCCTTTATCTTTATTGAAAGTTTCGACACCAGATGGCTTAGAAAAACACCAATTACAAGTGAACGTAAAAAGTCTTGTATCTCTTCTGGGAGCTTCGTTTTTTTGCATCATAAAAAGTGGAAATTTTGGTCGCTGGAAATTTCCAAAGTATTTCAAGATAAGAAATCTGAAATTCCATATCTCGTGCCATTCCCATGTGTTGTTCTAAAGGAGAAACTCCCGTTTTGCTTATGCAGATGAATTCGCTTTACATTTATGGATCTGGCTCAGTAACAATTTGACATAAATTGCAATCACTTCAGATTTATGACGATAATACAAAATTAAACGCAGTATTACAAGATACACCCTTTGGTATCCCTAAAAAAGATTCCTTAACCAATGTTAAAGAATTTTAAGTACAAACGGGTCTTTGAATTTCCTTATCACAAATATAAAATTAAGTCAACCACTCTAAGTCGTAATATTTATAGGCCTTTAGAATATTATACAAAAACATCGCTTTTAGAAGGCATGACAGATGTTTGAATGAAACTTAGCCCCTCTTAGTGATAAAATTTGAAATCGACCAGATTCGTAATCTAGCTATCGTCTTGAGTTATTCAGAAGGTACCTAAGAATCGAGCAACACTTAAATTTAAATATTTAAGTAAATATTGCTTAATTTTAATTTTATCAAAAAGAAAAACTATTTGATATAGGATTGAAGATACATGATGATGTTAGAAAAAGAGTAATGTGTAAAATTTTAATTTGATCTAAAAAATTTTTAAAATGTCGTATATTAATTATAAAAATAAATGCGAAACTCTTTATCATAGGTTGTAAACGACGATCTTTTCATGCTAAGAAAGGAAAGAGGGTGAAATATGGACGGGGGAAGCCCTTGGAAGAATTATAGTAAAATAAGGGAAGAAAGAGACTTAATTTAGAAAATATGGTGACTAAAATTTATCTTCTTTCGCCTTATGCTTATGGTTATATATGATAAAATAATCTTAAATCTATGTAAATATATATACAAAAATAAGTATCAAAACTTTATATCAATAATACATTATATAGCATATAGACTTAATAATTAATATTATAATAAAATAATATTGAAAATATAATAAAATATCAAGAAACCCATATTATAATAATACAATCCATTTTGTAAAAATAATGATACGAAAATATCCCATCAATCCATAATAGACACTTTCGAAATTATTGACGGTCGTTGATCCTAAAGCAAAGGACGACTTTAAGAAATTCCATGACAAAAATCTAACCGTAAATCACTTTTCTCAGAACGAAAATAATAAAACAGTAGTTATTGAAAGGCAAAAAGGGCAAAATAGTTCGGAGAGAGGCTAAAAGCAGATGCGGCGAAAGAGTAAGTTCGTGAGGTTGCTGAAGCTTGAGAGAATGGGAGGAACCAGGGAAGTCTGCCTCTACCGAGTTCGAAATTACTTTCAACGCAAAGTAAAAGAACAGAACGGAAAAGAAAGAGTAGTATCAGAATGCGTAGAGAGGCACGAGAAAAGATGAAAGCTCTTTATGAAGAAGCGAGTAAGAGGATGAACGAAACATTGAAAGGGGAAAGTCATGAAAGTTCTGAATAATTGAAATTAGATGGAAGGCGGATAGGAAAACGGGGATTGAAAGCTCTCAGTCAAATCAATCCTTACATATAATTTTCGAAGTTTCCTCTTTCCAATCCTCATCCTTAAGTTTAACGCTGGTTATAGTGTTTCTTTTCCCCAGCTGAAAATTTCTTTTTTATATATTCTTCACCGATGTATCTGAATTTTTATGCATTAAAAATGAATTTTCACCATTGCTTTTAGTTAAATAGTAGTATTAGTAGTATTGTAAAGTGTTTCGACAGCTTAGGTCATTTCGCACGTGGGCTCCCACCGGGAATCGAACCCGATCACCAAAGTCGACCTGCCCAAATGGCTATCCGGGAGCTCCTTTAATTATATATATTTAAGCAGAATTGACTGTAATAAATTTTAAAATAATTTTCATCCACGATAAAATATGACCGACTTTGAAGTGGACTACTGTAAATATTTGAGGTGAACGTTATAATCGTTGCAGTCTGACCAGTACACTGGGATATTGAATTTGTTAGATATAGAAATTCCACTTGCAATTAAGTAGTTTGACATGTGATTTCGTAACTAATCACTTCAAGCCATCATGGCCCGTTGTTAAATACTCATTTAATCTAAGTTATTTTAAGGAATATCACGCTGACGCAATAAGATATCATGATATATGTCGTAAATTTCAAATGATCACTCAAGTCATACAGACTCACCGCAGCTAATTATAGGTTGGATAAAATACAATAAAATGTATTTTTACGATACACAGACGGTCCATGACTTAATGACGTCCGACTTACAATAACCAGAAGTTACGATCAACGTGTTTAAATATTGTGTTGCAACCATCTTTACCTTATAGACCAACGTATCCACATCCCATTTTCTCTTATTTTCAGGTACTTATGTGTTTGAATTCGAGGAGTTATAATATAATCTTAAATTGTAATATCATGTAAATTAGCCAATGAATGGTGACGTCTTCAGTTCCCCCGGGTAATGCCCGTAACCCACCCTCATACGTGGGTTATGTTACGACGCCTCGCGACATTTACCCAACTTACGAGATACAAACAGGTGCTCAGAACTCAACTTGTTCGTAGTACGGCGAGAACCTCTAGTTCATCGTGAATAAATAAGATGAAGAACTATGAAAAAAAAGAAACTAGAACTCGGTTGTTGATGAAAAGGTTAAACTCTCCGATCGCTGAAAATGCGGGTTAACGTGAAATTTTTATTATTTGTTTTGCATTTTTCCCCTAATGATGATTACATTGTCGCCAAAGTGCGCATTGAGTGTTTCCCATTAGGTCGGTAATACATGGTTTTCTTTCTCTTCTCGAGGAATAGCCCAACGCTCGCGGCATATTCGGCGATCTGAGAATTTTTCAAACCTTTTAATCACGAACTATCTCGTTAAAGGCTAAAAAAATTAAATTTAGGTTTAAAAACTTATTTTGACCGTGCGCCAAAAAATCACAAACTAATCATAAAATTTGCAAATAACCCTGGAGCACATACTTCTAAGTAGTCGATCCTTGCTTACTAACATTACCAGCGATGGCTGAGCATCCGAACTACCAGCAGGTTTTGCTAGAAAATCGAAAAGAGGAAGCGAATAACACAACGGGGAGAAAAGGACGGCGTAGGAACGCAGGAAAAATAGAGAAAAAGCAGGGAAAAGGGAGAAGTTTGATTGATCTCCACTCTTTTGTTCCTTTGAAGAGCAAAGCGGTTTAAGCCCCACCACTCCCTGTCCTATCGACCCCTTCCGTTCCGCAAGATTCCCTTTGGGCTGCTTAGAGGGCGTTGAGAGACACTATACACTTCAGGGGCAAACTAACCGGGAAAATAATCAATGCACACATGTTGCTTTTAAAGAGTCGAAGAAGAGGGTCGAAAAATTAATTATTGAGTCTCGCATGACTGGGGCACGCCAAAATGACGACGCGTGAGAAACGAGACCCTAATGTATATAATTTATGGAAAAAAAGACGGAGGTAGTTTGGGGAAATTTTCAAGCACATCGATGAGATAATGAGTGTAAGAGAATAGCTTACTTTTCAAGGATCCCGGTTGGAAAATTGAAAGTGGCATAGAAGAATGGCGGGACACTCACCTGGAAAGAGAAAATTATCAAATTTAGTAGAATAAAAGATGAAAATTCTCTTTATTAAAATCAAACACGTACTTTATAGAAGTTATTACAGATAATAAATTTCTGCTTTAAGTGTACTATTTTTAAGTATTCTTATTTATTTATATAATACTATTGTTTGCCAAAAATGAATCAAAAATTTAAAGTTTTTCTAATGTGATGAATAATTCACTTTTCAATTTAATACATTAAACTTTTTTCGGCAGCCTTTTGAGAGCGAAAGGTTGGTTATCCTTGCTAACAATTTTTCGCATGATAAAACAGTTATATTCTGCATAAATTAAAAATTTATGGATTTTTTTGTAGAAAATAATTTTCAAAAGGCGTTCTTTTTTTATACATTATTATACATTATTCGCATTCGCATATACCAAATAAAGACCTAAGAAGTCTAAATTTGACACATTGATGTACACGTATGTTCTACACTTGTATACATCGATTCAAAAATATACAACACGAATTCAAAAAGAATCCGGAATCGAAATTTACAAGGACAGTTACAAACAACAATAAACCGATACTGTGAATAAGCAACGGCTTTATTAGAAAGATGGCCTAATCCCATCAGTTCCAGTGAGTAGCTCTATAGAGACCATGTACACATTGTCTCAATGTTTCATTCGTGAGGGTTGTATGAAAAAGGTCGTGTTCCGTCCTTAGCACTCTGGACCAAAATGTGGCTACAGTGCGATGCGTCTATCTCTTTTCTCCTCCACATGTCGAGTACTAATGGAAACAAGTAGGGTCGCCATATATCATTTTAATTTATATTTATGATTTACACACTCTAATATGAAAATGGCTGAAATTACTTTAAAATAAATGTATTTGGTAATTAGGCTTACTTAGCTTACATAGCTTGTAAGTGTACCAAGTGCACGCCTTAACTCAGATTTATGCGATTGTATTATATATAGCATATACTATAGTTACTTTCCGTGAGTAAACCATATCAAATATATGGTGTGTAGATCTAATGTTCATCCAAGTGACTTTTGAAAATGGTGCTGAGATTCCTCGTGAAACGAATTATAAAAACCACAAAAACTAAACTCTTGTAAATATTGCGATCGATAAAGAAATATTAATGATATGTTCTTACGTAGATTAGTAAGATTAATCCGAAACGAAATTAGAGTAATTTAAGGTAAGAATTAGCTCAACGAACATAAGTTAATTGTTAAATATTGTGAATGAATGTGAAAAGAAATGGAATGAAGCTTTTCGAAATAAATAAGGTTCTATACTTTGATATCGACACGGAGTGCTCCAGAAGGAGAAAGGTTCCTGCTATAAAAAGAAGCTGAGTTGGTAAAAGCATTCGCCACCAGCCATTGATAGGAAATATACAATGTCAACTTTACCAGCATCCAATGTCAATAAAACGGATTGGGACGCCCCATTTGAGTTAATAAGAATATAGATAAGGAAGATTGAATGAGATTAAAACTGGAAAACAGAAGAGCGTTAAGGAGCGTCTCCTTGAATTAAAGCATAAAAGACATATACCTGCGAAACACTGGGTATGATGGAACGAGTTAGACGAATTAAATCAGGACGAGTTAAAGCTAAATATCGTTCTTTCATCTATCAAACCATAAGTTAATAATCTTTCATCTCAATTAAAGACGTCTATGAGTTTCGACAACCCGAACTTACGACCAAAGTGTTTCAATTTTTTTAATGCAATCAACTTTACATACGCCGCTACGGGTCCCCACATCCTATTTTATTTAATTTTTAAGTATATAATACAATCTAATTTGTTTCCATTACATATAATTCAATAAATAGACAGCAAGTACGAGAGGCAGCAAATTGAGATATTTTCAAAAGGAGGCTAAAGAGGGAATTTCCGGGATGAGCGCTGGTTATGGAAAGATCACTTGATGCTAAAAATTTTGTAAAATTTTGGTTGGTACTTCTGTCTTATATTTTAGAAAGAGACTGAATAGTTGTTTCTTATGGCGAATTGTGTTTTTTTCTGATGTACTTATTCTACAGAGAAAGCCGACGCTGGACTATTCTGCACCAGAAACCGATATCAAAGTGTCTCTTCCTTTCGTTATGAAAACTAACCCTTGCAGTGGCTATTTAATATGAAAGGTTGTAGTCGTTCAGTCACCTTGATTTAGTAGTGATAGTGTCGTATATATTACTTATATTATGATTTTTCCTTACGTAGTGAGGTATTGCATAAGTCATAATAATAGGCTATAGAACACTTCATAATCTATATCCGATTTACGACAAATTCGTGATAACTATGAGAACGTAATATTAGAATGTAACCTGTTCGTTAGTAAGGGAGTGACTATAATTGGATAATGGAGAGAAGTTAGGAATTTGGAAAAATTTTTATAGGTGGAGATACATTGTGTTATCACCTCAGAAGGAACATCACAACAGGGAGACAATCGCATAGATTGACGGAAAAATAAATAGATTACAAATTTTTCATTACCCTCAAGTAACTTCATATATAATCGATGGACGAAGCCTTGACTTGATGGAACTCCATAATAGGTAAATATAGAAATAACTATGCAGAAAGTTCCACAAGGAATAATTTAACATGGCGACCGGTTTCGAACAACTTTAGTTCATCTTCTGACCAGAAAACGGTTCGTTGAAAGTTCGAAACCGGTCGTCATATTAAATTATTCCTTGTGGAACTCTCTGAATAGTTATTTCTATACTCACCTAACTTCATATGATTAAGCTGCCACCAGGCTTATGTCTTATTGCGGAAGTCTGTAAATAATTTACTTCATATAAACTACATTATAAACATATTATTCCCACCTGGGGAAATCCTTCAGGGTCCAATTGGGAATTGGGATAACTTTTCAGAAAATATAAAAATCTTAAATTTATGAAAGTATAAAATTTTCGTCTTCCATTAAAATTATAATAACCTACCTATAAAATATCCGAATATATATTGTGCTAATTGAGAATCTCCGCTGTAGAATATAGCTCTCATCTTACATAATATCAAAGTAGAACATTCTAATAACAATAACTGTAAAAAGAGAAAACGGCGAATTGAAGAGGTGAAAGTTTCACTAGCTGCTCCATATAGACGAACTCTGGTGGTGATAACTCTTTCCCTAGTCGTAATGGGCTCATTAACTTGATAATCCATTAGGAAATAGGTAAGGATACGATTATCAAAGCAGATCCTCTCTCTGAAAAGGAAGGGAATCTGTAAGGTGGAGTTAAAGGGTATTAATTGGATGCTGGAAGAGAGGGAATGTAAAAGAAGATTTCGGGTATGATAAAGAGAGAAGGAAAGCGATTAAGGAAGTGATCCTACGAATGCGATAATGAGTTAATTTAGAAGGGAAAAGATAAATCGGGGAAAACGGAGAAAGTAGCAGCTGGGAGTAGGATGGAAAAGATTAACCCCTTCATTTTTTCTGCCGCTAACTGTTAAAGATCTTCAATTGTTTTATGGCGTTGAGTCGCTGACCTCTATTGGGAGCAGAATCTCTCCGCAGTATCTCGGGGAATGAACCACAGCTATATTTTTTCCCGTAGAAGTTTAGAGGGACGATAAGCGCCTTTGAACACGGCGGTCTATCTATAGTACTTGAAAAACGGAGACTGGAATCGCCATGTTATCTCCAAACCAACCGCCGATTAAAGAGTAAATTTCCTGCACATTCAGAGAGGATTTTTATTTTCCACGACGCTTTTGCTCTTTGGCTGGAAAATACGCTGAATTTTAGCCCGGAACTGACTTATGCCTGGTATCTCCGAGTTAATAAAAATTTTAACTTCTCAATAGAGCGGGGAAATTTTCCAGCCATGTTAAAATTTATGTCTTTTGAAACCAAAATTTTATTATTTTTATCGACTTTCATTTATTTGCATAGTCAAATTTAAACTATGAATTTTATCGGTCTTATTGCTGATATATAATTAGTAGTATTAATATACTGGTATATAATGGATACTTTCTTCAATAAAGTGCGATATAATATTTTTCAGAAATATCAGATATTTCACTACCCCTTTATGTTAAATTTAAATTTTACATTTAATTTACGTCATATAAAGTTATATGCAATTTCAAAAGATTTAAATTGCATATTACTAAAAGAAGTGTTTTCTCGTGCCAGTAATTAAATATATGTGAACATCAATTTTCTGAAAACATACAAATATTCCACAGCACAATAACCATAATAATGACATATATCAAGAGCATAAAATTTAAAAAATAGCATTAACAATAATTTAAACGTAAATAAAACGAGTGATTAACAGAGATGAAAAATAAAACTATTCAGCAAGAATTTACGAAATGAAACAACACGATATATATAAATATCTAATATACAGCATAGATTTTCCGTTGTAAATATACTTTTCACATAAATTTATAGTGAAATATCAGATATTGCCGAGAAAATATTACAGCACTCTGTACCAAACTATAAACGATCAGTTTATGCAAGATATACATTAAAATATTTGTGGGAAAAAATTAATTTAGGCAAAAAAATTTTCGTAAAAGTTAAAGATGGTAAGGACATTAAGAACAGTCAGTGTTATCAGGTGTTAGATATTTCTCTGTGACGTTCGAAGGAAGAAAAAACGTCAGGACCTGTCGTGTATAATGGTAGATGTGAACGAATGTCTTCTGACACACTCTGCAGTTGAGTAAATTATGTTTGATGATGTTTCTCAAGGTTTCACGGTACTGTAATATACTTATTAGATCAATATAGACATTGAACACGATATTTTTATCAAATAAACTGAACTATGATCGAAAATGCAGCATGATGCCTCAGTTTTATACTGAATCAAGTCCTCAGTTCTCTATGAGGGTTTTTTCAGAGGGGTTGATTCCAGAGTATCGCTCGGTATTACCTAAAATACCCTTAAACCATCCTTTCAAACCTTAAACCAAAAAATAATATATCACGAAGTTAATTGAATTTCTGGGACATCCCTTAATCTCGTTGGTGATTATTTTGGATTTCCCAATTTTAGGCCGACCCAAGCAACTTCCGACTTCACCCTTTCCAATCGACTGGGCGGCGATTCGAGCTGAACTGCTTCAGATTGGTCAGAACGTAATCCAAACTCCATTAAGGACATATGGGGCTTCGCATGGATAGGATAGACCCATTTCAATGGAGACCCTATATCACAGTAGACTATTTAAAGGACTAATAAATTATTCCTAATGTTTTCGTGGATTGGAGATAGAGGTAGAGCGTATACCTAGGAAAATATTAGCGTGGTCGGAAAATTACATGTTCTACCTCCACTCCCTTGATACCCTCGCTGGTAAAAACTTCCCTTTTACAATAGAACTTGATATATTTGAAAGGATTTCAAGTCGACGAAACTTTAACAGTGGTTCAATCATTTATTTGCTCTTATTCTCTTTTAACTTCCCCTTTATAAGTAATTCTTGAAAACATATGAGTAAATTAACCAGTTAATGCTTCTTCCAATAATTTCTGATTTCTATAAACAGCTAAAATAATGAGGATAAATTTTTGAGCAGCAAGATCGTCGCAACCAAAATTTTGACCTCTTATATGATTTTTGGTTTTTTGATATTGTAGACTCGGTCGTGATTCTAAAATTTCACAGTCACATTCTAACTGCTGTAAATTCAGGTGCTCAAAACTATGTTATGCTTAATAAATATGGTGGGACAATTTAAGAATTTACGACCGAGATAAAAAATTTGATGACCGGTGAGACGTTTGAAGCTCAGTAAATTTTTACTTTCTCTCTCAACATGTGCATAAATGTTCCCGATGTAATAGATGGGTAAATTCCTGTAATAGAAAACAGATTTCAAACAGCTTCACGATGGAATATTTCTGTCACAAAACGCTAGACGGAAATCTTTCAGCTTATAAAATATAAAACTCCTCAAGGCTTTAATTATGATATTACGGCATTTGACCTATTTTTAATCAATTAACTACATTTTATTAATCTTTAGATTTTTACTTACAATATTCCTCTTTATTTATATTTTTAACTCCTAAAAAAACTAAATTTTAGTGTTTCTACTAATTGGCAGATTAGATTCGCTTTACTATTACTAACTGGCACTTCAGCGAGTTCTCATAAAGTTATCTAGCTTATCAACATTATTATTCCACAACAAATTCGCTAAACAATAGTCATCGTCACAGAAATAGATCATCGGTTATGTATCAAAGGCAATCATTAGAGATATAAGTTTCGGGTTATTTTTATTATTACCAAACATAATGGAAAACATTTGACTGCATTTGAAAGATGCGCTCCAAATTTAACGTATTCAAACGCGAAAATTTGCCCTTCATGCAAAACTATTGCTCTGATGCACACCTGTGGTGTTTTAACAAGAGAATAGTCGAATTGATGCGAAATTCCATAAATGCACCTCTTTTGAATATCGGAAAACAATGCCAGAGGCAAAGAAACCAGAACGGACCCACAACGAAAACTAAATCATTAATTACTCGCTTCCGGGCTCTCATTACGCGAGATATTCGAACCCGAATAAAAGAAATTTTGAGGTGAGTGTTATCAAAAGCCAACCATAATAGGGAGGGATAGAATAGGATTACGGAATAATGATGATCTTCATCTCAAAAATCCGGTCCTCAATGGAAGTGAATATTTTATCGAATCACAATACTCTGGCGGAACAAAAACTATGAGAACGCCATGAAAGTTTCCGTGAAACAAAAATATACCAAAAAATATTCTTTAATATTTTAAATTTTACCTCTAATATGAAATTACACCTGCAGACACAAGCCGAAAGGCAAGATAGCAGGAAATATATGCAGATGATGCGCATGTGATCACATAGAAGCTAACTGGATTTAATCCCATTATTCTCTCAAAATAAACCTGTAGGCCAAATATATTACCCTCATGAGAAAATATCTCCAATAATAATAATATTGCCCCATTATATACTTAGTAAAATCTTGAATGCTCTGTTAAGAGTCTCGTATGCATCCATTGGTAGACTTCGAAAAGTGAGAGGTGGAGTGATATTCTAAACTTTTCAAAGTAAAGTTTATGTTTAATGAAATATACGCGGGGACTATTTCATATATCAGTCAATTTTAATTCTATGACTCTGCTATAAGTTTAAAAGTGAGCTTATAATCTGTTTATGAATCAGATCTATCGAGATAAAATCGCCATCTTTATTTTTTAGGTCTCTTCCTTTTACTCACGCGCAATATTGGCATCAATTCTAATCTTAGAACAATGCAGCAATATCTGTACCTTTTTTGGAGGTTATTCAACAGTTTTGGTCATTTTGAATCTTTTAAATAAAAGGTCCCAGAGAAAATAAACCCGTAACCATATCCAGCAAAGGCGAACGCATTACCTATTCAGTTAACTGGGGGCCTCGTTATAATACATTATCTGTGTGAAGCATCTGCTATTCATTATTCCATCCATTCCTAAAACATTATCGTAGACGAGAATCACAAATATAACACGCTAATAACATCTTCATTCTCCGCATCTCTGTAATTATGCTCTTTAACCACCGTCTATTACATAATTATTTGTATTATGCATTACATCTATCCGCTATTCAACTGTTGAAACAATTGCTGTGCTCCCTGACAGTCCACTCGCTTTGTAACAAATGCCACTAGGAGACTATAGAAACATTAGAGCATAGGATTTTAAAATTGGTAATAAACTACGCATTAATGGTTGCGAGACATCGATACAAGAATGAAAATTACTTCAAAAAGAAATATTTCCTTCCAATCAAAGCGCCCCACCAATACTCAAATCCCTTTCAATCAATTAACTATAGTAAAGGGATCGAATCTCCATAACGCCAGTAAAAGGAAACTTAAATCCTTGGATCGATGGCCGCCCAATCGATCCAGCTGATCGTCCTCATCGAGCATTCCAATCACTTCCACGTGTTACAATCTGCAATCACGCCCCCCGCGTATAATCAAGTGCCTCTGTTCGGGTCAGATGCGCTCCTTTGATGTCGCAGAAGAGAATCACAGCCTTTGAATTGTCCTGCTACCAACGCGCTCTCAACCAAGACCATGAAACACCGGTACACTTGCAAGGGGGTGTCGAATGGGGCTTCGAAAAGCCGTGAAAATGGAGTCAAATGGCTAACCCTCATCTTGCGGTGCGTAGAGAAACTAAAATTCCCCACACGAAAGAGGTTAGTGAACGAAGTCCGATCAGCGGTGGATGCAAAAGACCTCAGCGATGTCAAAAGAGAGGCGGGCGGATTCCTGGCTAGATATCGTGCTCTGAAAGTCTAATGGGGCCTTTCCACTCCAAGGAGAGTTTCGTGGAAAAGGGTGTAGTGGAAGGTTGAGAAGGAGAAAGCCCCGGGCGCAAAATAGCTCCTGATGACAGGAAGGGACCCCAAAACCCTATATCAAGTGCGTATGGGGGGTTTATCTTGAATTAATCCACCGTATACTTCAACCCTCTCTTCCCTACGTATCCACGTACACTGGCGGTGTTGTGGCTGTGTAAAGTGGAGGTGGTGGAAGTTGTTTCCATGGAAAACACACACCCCTCTAACTCGACCGTTAATCACCGACGGTGCAGTGCTTTTGGAGGTCAGGACACGGGCAGGGAAAATGTTAAGCATCCGAAAGGAAATGTTTCTTAAAGGAGAACGGATGCGAGGGAATGACCGCACTGCCGTAAAGTAAGGCATCGAACGGGAACCGAACCGAAAACCGAAACCGAAGTAAAACGTAATTTTTACTATTTTTAGTGAAAAACGAATCGGAACCGAAAACTTAATTCCTGAACCGAATTCGTTATATATTACGCTCCGATTTTCAGTTCGCTTACATACTTTTTATAAGATAAAACCCCCAAAAACTATCAAAAATTAAACTTATGGTAAGTAGATGATAGGTTTCTCTCTCATAAAGGGAGGATCTTCAAAGCCTGACAGACAAACCAAAACTGCGACCTCTATTACCTGCTCTATTTTCTTCTTTGAGCTTCTATTCTTTGGGAGTGAAATATGTATCAGCTACTTACCCCAAGTCTGATATTTGATGGTTTTTGGGATTTTATTTATAGTAACACAATTATGAGCGACCTACCCTATTACCCATATACATATAAGAAAATCCTCATTGCTGAAGAATTCGTATGTCACACTACATATAAACAAGGCCGCATACCCATCCTATACCACTTTCGCTACATTATACATTTATGACAGATAGTTCCTTCCTGATAAATCTCACTACACAGTATTGTAATCCCAAAATCACCATATTTGAGCGTAAGATCTATCAGCCTAAAGCTGCTCCCACTTCAACTTTACAAGTTTTGTTCCAATATTCAATTTAATTTAATGTAATTAAAAAGAGTGCTTTTACAAAAACTTCATGGATTATGAGAAGTATGAAGCGTAATGAAACCGGATCTAAATAAACATTTATATACATTTAAAATTACATAATGCATTACAATTAAAAGGTATTTTGCATTTTACCGAAATGAATTTACGATTAGAAGTCCGGATTATTTTATTCAGCCAAAATAACGGAACGACAAAAATCAATTCAAGACCTAAAGCGCTTAGAAAATTGGATTTCGGTGGCACGATCTGGGTCTCAGTTAGTCAACGAGGAAGCTGAAATTCTCATTAAAGCTCATCGAGGAAAATATTCCTTGTTTCAGATTCAGTCTTCCGCGTGAAAAACATTATCTCCGGATATTATTTCATTAACCTAGAGATCTTGTTTATGCTCCGCGGAGTTCAGAATCACCTATAAGTGTTCATTCTCTTTCCACAGGAATACCACAAATTTACAGCGATTGTTTTGCTCAAAATTTTCAACATTTTATTTCAACAGATATATTTGGAATAGCCTTTTTCGATCTTCGTCACATTTTACAAACACATTATTTTTACTTTTTTTAAGAAAATCTGTCATTAAATCTTGTCTCACTTCTTTTTATACACTTGAAACTACAACAGCTACTGAGGTATACGCGATACTGAGTGTTAAAAAGTGACAACCTTTAATTGCAATTGTCTGATTATGCTGCACTAACGAACACTCATGATATGTTGAATCTATATGAAGAGCAAGGAAAAACTACCTTAAGTCTATATTCACTATCATATCTTTTATTAATTTTTCTAAAAATGATTAATCCCATCTTATCTAAGAGAGATTTTGGGATACTAGGCAAGAAAAACTACCGTATTTTACTGCATGTAGGATGCACCAATATTTAATGGATAAAAAAATATCCCAGAAGGATAGATCTTTACCGTTTTATTCGTTTCTGCAATATCGAAAGAGATGCAATCAAGATATCCAACGGCCAGGATAGATTGGAATAAATGATCTTAAAGAACGTAATCTGAAAACGTAAAAAAAATAAAACGGAATTATGACTTATTTTCAACAGGGTCAATCAAAATGTTTGTCAAGTTTTACTTATTGAAATGAGGGGATGTCTTATATTCCATCGAATAAATTACTATAGTAATTGTAATATCATTTATTCCTCCATTTAATAGAAACTAAAGCTTCATATTGTGTAATAATAATATGCACATAATATGCATAACAAGCTGAAATGAGCCTTATTATTTAAAAACCCAACCTAGATTTAACATCTTTATTAAGGATAAGGTTGTGAAGAGAGTTTTATGGAAAGCTCTTTTTCAGTATCTTAGAGGAATACATTAAATAATAATTTTTTGTTTAAAACAGAGTCTGCAAACATATTTCACCTCTGAGTACACACCGGGATGTTTTGCTGTGCACCCAAAGAAATTTAATTTTCGGTTTCCTGTTGAGCATAAAGCTGTACGTCGAATGTAAAATTATGGAACCGTAATAATAGAAAAATTATTGTTTTTTTCTATTTTCTATTAACATACAATTTGTACATTCGAGAGGCTATTTGGAACTGCTCTATGCAAAGGTAGTGGTGATATTTCATCGCCAAATAATAAAAGCGAACGAAAAACTAGCAGATATGCGAAAAATTTCCACTTCATCTATGAGTTACTATTAATTCCTCTCAACTGCTGAATGATGATGGCACATAAAAACTATTGTAATACGCAAGTATCAACAGTCATGAACAATCACTTATTAACGAAATCTTACAGCGCAGAAAAAATTAAAACGCTTCCCGGCACATTCCGAATACACATCTTCAGCCTTTTTGCAGTAAACTTATTGCCTCTATTGCACACAGTTTTGAATCTTCTGCTTTAAAACGTACAAGATTCTGCTGGATATAAGCTCCTGAGACTAACAGTTCCAGGCATATATATTTCTCAAATCGGTGCTTTCGAAAACGCTGTCGTAATCCTTAAAACACGACGATAAGTTCCTCCTCTTGCTTCACTAGACTCAATCGGTCCAAGAAAGATTTATGGAAATGATCTTCTTACGTAAAAAAACAGAAGAAAAAATGGAAGAGAAATGAAATCTCGTTAGGTTCTCTTCCTCGTCATAGCCTCTCTTCCTCATGCATTATTCCTCAAAAAACAGCTTTGCGAAAACAATTTGCGAAGCTTTTCTTTCGAAAAATTTCCTCACTCTTTTTTCCCTATCTTCAATCAGTTTTTCTTCTGTTATAGCCATCTTTCTTTCTTTTCGGAGGTGAACGATCGTTTTGTCTCGAAGATTACCTCTTGAGAAAAGATAGAAAGAAATGAAACTTAAGTTTACTTTTTCCTCATTCTTTTTCATAGCTGTAATAATATGAAAGTTACAGAGATGCGTCCTATGCTGAGTAATGGCACCCATTGAGGTTACTCTTCGTTGAAAGCAATGAAAGTGTTATTCATTCAGGGTCATTGTCCTCCACTTACGAGGATGTTTTTCCATCAGAAAATTCTAGATGATCAGCGAAGAATACAAGGACAAATTACCTCACTCCTCCCCATGCCTCATTCCCTTTCCAAAGTTTTCAGTAGCTTACGGTGGAGGGGATGATACAAAGCTTTTAAGCCTCAATCATGGTCGATGATGAGCCATTGTTATTTCTTGATTGCTTATGTAATATTCGCTTTATTACCTCAAATTGGTAATATTTGCAGAACGATTATCGTACAGACAATATACATATGAGATTAATTATGATAAATATAGAAAAATTCGTACGTCTTAAAACCATACAATGATACTCAGAGTTTTACTTACGTTGAACTAAAATAAAATATAATAAAATAAAGAAATAAAAATAATATTACTTGTGTTCTAGCGAATTATGGAAAATTTATAAAGGATCGTGAATCGTGAACTATCTCTAGTACAGGGAATGAAATTCAACCATCTGTCAGCATTGGTTCCTTGAAGGTATACATTTTTGGGAAATTATATTTCAAAAAGAAAACATAAGGTATTTAAGAAAACAACTCTTGTAAAATATTGCATAAATATTGGGATATAATTATATTTCGTACTTTAATCGTAAACGATACAAGACGGTAAAATTAGGAATCCTTAACAAAATACCTATGTGATGAAAGAAATTTAGTTCTAGGTAAGTTTTTATGTATGTATAATTAATTTATTTTTGCAAGATAAATAAGTTTTGTGAAGTATAAACATGTATTCATGGATATCACATGTAGGAAGTTATGAATGATTTGGCGTTGTACCAAGGACGTTTCGTGAAGGGAAATGTAGATAAATATCTGCTCGCTAATTGTCACTTCCTCAATTGTAATATTTGAGCAAGGTGATGACGTCTGCAATTGATATTTCGAATATAATCTAAATAAAAAAATGATGACTGTCGAGATTAACGAGAGTGTAAAATTTAAATATTACGAGATAATCATACATTACATAGGGTGGGATATGAAGTTATATATTTAAAAAATTGAACCAATGGATTTTTCATTAACTCAAAGTTTTCTATCAAATTAATTTAATTTTAATATTTTAACCAATAAATGAAGAATTATACCAGCTACAGCAGAATTAAAACTTTTACATAAACCAAGAACCCATTCAATGTGAAAAAATGATTTCTCTGGACATGTCTTTATAAATTTTTCAATCAAGATGCAGTTCCAAAAAGAAATACGCGTGAGTAACGATTAGGAAAATAGATTATAATGCACATGCACTTTCTACCATTCGCCGAAATGTAGTGACTATCAAGTGTGTGTAGGTACAGTTTACCCATAAAAATCTATCGCGCCAACAAAAAGCTCCAATTCCCTTAAGAAATTGTTTCGTATTGATTTAAATATCTTTATAAAGCTACGTTTTGGCGATATGAGGAGGCCATAGAATTAAAGTCTACCTTGGAACTTTCTCAGGTCACAAAATTTAGAGAATTTATAAACGTATTTAAGGCCAACTTTTTTTGCATATTTGCATCCAAATAAATAAAGTAGAACCGCATTCAGAAGTTCGTGTCGAACGAATGTTTGACGAAAAAGGATTATTTGTGCAAACGAAAGTAATGAAATATTAAACCTAGGACCGCAACCTTAATGGAAGTACGTCACTGATATATTCAAACGTATCTCAAAGAGTTTCGACGCTCTGGTTATGACCAAATAAATTTCCTTTCAAATTTCCCTCTGCGGTATATTTCAAGTTTTTCATCCTCTTGCCTGCATTCACACTACAAAAATATTTATGAAAAGCATCTCGTGGAAAACATTTTTTCTATTCTGCTGCATGAAATATATGTCTCATTTCTCAAAATTCTTTCAGGCGCTTTTTCCTTTGGCCATAGAGCAATCGTTAAATAAATAATACCCGTTTCTTCGGCTTTCTCCATTCACTTAATCATTTCCTTTAAAGCGTTGTGTGTCTCCAGCGTCCCTAATGCTATTTATCACCTCGCTATGACGGCATTCACTACGCGATCCATACAATGGAACTTGCTGCACAAACTTTGCACTTGAATAATGTAAATTTATGAGTGATGCACGCGCGCCTTTTTTGCCTAATGTTTTTGTTTCGGGAACGATACCGTGCCATTTTAAAGGTCGTATTGATGGTGTCGCATCAATCTTAATTTGAGGAGATTTAGATGCAAATCTACCGTGGCTGTGTCTCATTTTGTTTTGCAAAGCAAATACCCTTTCTGTTTCGGGTTCAGAAATCAATTACTTTTAGCGATTATACCACCCCATTCCTCTCATCTATCTTTAATTTGACATCATAATCAATTGATAATTCCATCAATTTGAGAAATAATAGGTCAATATCTTGACTAAAATAATACAATTAATCATAAAATCGTATGATTCTCGCCAAAACAATTTTCGCACATAGTATATTATGTGGTTCCCTGCGTACATAATATCCATAAATTATCCTTTTATGTTAGCACAATTAACCAGGTCATAAAGTAAATTTTATCGTTCCAATCAATCTCGATTACGTCATCTATACTTCACAGCTAGTATTTTTGCTGCTCTCATATTTGTGTCCAATGGATCTTCATTGACAAAACACACTAATGTAGCGCCGCAAGCAAGCTTTACTCATGCCATTCCTAGAATTCGATTTATGCGAAACTTTATTTCATTCGACCTTTCAATACAAAACCTATATCGAATATGTCAAGTCTTAATTAAAATGTCACATTCACCGCCAAAGGATATACCTAAGCGAGCACAGAATCACCAAAACTAAAAGGGGTTTAAACTCTACCGAAAGTATTTTCTCTTATGTCACTTTTATCATGTCATAATAATGTGCTAAGATTTTAAGTATCTATACTCAAACAACTAAAAAATTTGAAGATTAAATACATTTCTGAAAACTATTAGAAGAACATATAAGCTAATGCTTCGAAAATAATTCATAATTCACCACTAATCTTACAGTACTTTCGATTTAACAGTAAGATTGCGTGGAAATCTGAATGACATTTATATTTAATCCGCACATATTCATGCATACATCTACATACATAAATCTACGTGTGTATCACCCACGTCATCTCCCTTCAGGGGTAAGCGCATTATTTCCCTCGTTTATTCAAATAAACTTTCATAATTTCTCATCCTTGCATACATCTTTCGCATCCACATTCATTTACGTTTCCATACATCCTTTCCATACCTTAATCTACCCACACAGACATTTTCTGCATCACATTGACGGAAGTAATCACAAACTAATGGTTTTAAGAGAACAAACTTCGACAAAGCTTCATTAAAATGTCTTAATTTGGTTAAATGGAAGCCGTTAAGGAAGCAAAGTCTCTCAACCGAAGTTTAAAGTTTTGGGAACAAATCTGCATGACAACGAAATTCAATTGAGTCAATCAAACAAACTGCAAAAAGAATAAAACTCCTCGCAGTTCATTCTTAAGGAATATCAATCTCAAGGGTGAGTTGCACGAGAAACTTTGAAGGAAGCCAGAGGGCGACGTGTCTTCACTTTATTGTCAACACCTCGAGATCACATCAAAGCCTCCGAGGGCGCGAAACGTACTTCAAGAGTCTCATTAAAGGCACACCATCAATATTACATTACGGTTTTGTCTCTCTGGAGAGAGGCGCCACGCAACCGATTCCGCCTCTGCTAATCGCGCTTTAACTGATGTGGAGAACATCACCAAGTTTATGGTTTCCCTAGCCTGTCGCTTAGCAAGTTTGAGATTCCTTTAATTTCTGCTTACAATGAAAACCTAAGTGGGTAGAATCAGACTCCTTAAGCCGAAAAGCCAGCGTTTTTGCATGATATCCATTTTCATTCCATTTCTGTTACGATTCAAAGTAATTTGTCTCTTTTGGCTGTTTTTGAAACTTATTCGATAAATAAACCAATAAAAAAATGGAGACAGAAGACTAAATGTCTAAGTAACTTTCAAAGAATACTTCAAATGATTTAAAATAACAAGATAAAATTAAATTGCCGAAATGCAGGGCAGAAAGGAAGTAAAATACTGGCGGTGGAAAAAACCACACACTACGTAGCGTTGAAGTTGTTTTTAAAATGAAACAGTTAATAAAACGAGCGAAAGATAAGTCTATCCTAGTAAATTTCATTAAAAGCGAAGTAACTATCTTAAATAATCAAACCAACGTTCTGGTATAATGTAAAGTGAGAATAGAAAAATAGTACATTTCATATTTTGTAACAACTCATTTATTTAAATGATTTGTTAAATAGGGTTGTTGATTACTTTCCATGCAAATAGAATAGAAAAACCTTAGTATAATATTACCTAGCTTTTGAATTCATTTTCATAGGTGTAATGAAATACACGCCACTGTAGGCAATGTAATTATTTAAAAAAACGCTTAAAATTTCAGCGGCATTTTTTCCCTGAATGATGTTCATATTTCAATGTTTGTTTTTGCTCATACTATTTGAATGCATGAAATACATCACCAAAGGGCGGCCTGAAGGCTTCACGTGCGCCTTATGTCTTTATATCAGGTCTAATGATTTTCCAATGCGAAAAGATCCCCAACCCTTGAACTAGCTCATACCAGCTGAAGTGACGGTATGCTTAGAAATCCGTTCGATAAATCGCTAGTTTTGGGAGCGTCACGTATAACGGAGGTGAATTTATAAAGCGAAATTAACCATTCCAATAACTGCAGCAGAATTAAAGACGATAACACCGCTTCCGCGAAGCCTTAATCAATCCTACAGATAAGGGGCAAAAAGCCGTTAAGTGGCGGAATCTGAAAATCAGAGAGGGTTAAACGTACGTCAGGATGAATGCGGAAAAGGGGAACGCTTGAGGACGGAAAGAGAATTTCTCGTTAGCAATCGGAATCTGTTTCATTCAACATAAACAGGAAGGATTTAGGAGGGCGAACACGAAGAAAAACTAGGTAAACGTCGAGGAAAGGACGCAGGAAACAAAGGAGACATTAATTTCCGCACAAGACAAATACGGAAGGAGTTGCTAATTTTTTTTAACTGCGTGAAGATCGCCTTACACGAAAAAGAACAAGGTTGGACGCTGTAGCACGAGATCGACTGGGGGGATAAAAGGGGATTACAAATGAGCCCGAGGCTAACGAGGCAGCAGAGGAAAATTGTGAAGGATGAATCGGAAAGAGCCGAAGGCTAAAAGGAAGCAGGGTAGGTGCGTAAGGGGTTAAGAAGTAGGGTAGGGTAACTTTAAAGAAGCCGGTGTAAAGGAAGTTATGAATGAGCTATGTGCCTCACCCAGAAGCTATGCTGTGGTAATCGGGAAAGATTATGAATATTTACTAGATATCCTCGATTTAAACTAGGAAAATGATAAAGCTTAGGTGGATACTAAGATTAAACGAATTATATCCATTATGACTATGTACTTGCGTAAAATTACATTAATTAGTACTCGTACTTTATTGGAACATTGGAACCTAGGTTTACAAAGCTAAGAGGAGCTGTGACGAAACGTAAAAAACTTTACATTAATGAAAGAATAATGCTTTATATTTAAAGACATGTATTATAAATATACAATAAATTAACGAATGATGCATAGCAGTATAAATTTTATGATAAATGGTGCGATTCTTATACGGAATATTACGCTAAACACTCTTGATTCAAATCAATAGAATACGTATACGTACGATGAAACATTTATTGAAATGGATTATAATTAAGTCGGATTAGTTGATGTAAATATGCCGTTCGTAATTATGACTAAGCCACCTTATTTTAATCCAAACATCAACACAGCTATATTAATAATAATTTTACCCTGCTTCGCTTTTAATTGAGGATTTTGGTTGGAACTTAGTTTTTAAAAGCTAATTCATATAGCAGTTTTTCCTACATTACGTATATATGAATACAAACAACACTGAGAAAATAATTTGTACTCTATTCCGCCTATTTGCCAATATATGTGAACTTTTCGCATTTAGCTATTAATCAGAATATTTTGAAATGGTAATTCATCCAATAAAGTCGTGACAGGAACAGGATTCTAACCCGGATTTCCCAATTGCCAGTTGGTTGTTCTAGCTCAACGGCCTTTAAAGTTGGCCGAGGAACCCATTTTGCTCATTTTTTTGTACTTCTAAAGTCTTCAAAACTTTTCCATTTCGCAAAAACATTGAGATTTTAATTACATTTCAGGTATGATTAAATAGATGAAATTAATTACGAAAAGGTAAGCATTAAAATTATTTAAACGATATAATTAACGAGAAATTATAAGAATAATATAGAATAAGAGGTTTGAATATATCTCCGATAACTGAATATGCCGGAGAACGTCAGGCAAATTCCTCGAAAGGAGAAAGGAAGCCGGGGATTACCGACCTACTAGGAAACAATGCGCATTTTGGCGAATATGCCGCTATCCTCCGAGGGTTAATACAATTATATCAAGTACGTATATTTCTCCTTTCGAGGAGTTGACCCGAAGTTCACCGGCATAGTATTCGGCGATCGGAGAGTTTTCGAATTATTAATTAACAGCTGATTTGCCATTCTTTGCTTTCAAGAACACAGAAGCTGAACACTATATTGATAAAGATAAACATTTCTACTTAGGAGCCCATTTGGATTATTATAGTAGATATGTTATATCTTAGTTTATGAATCGCTGCTCCAACCGTTAAACTCTCTCTCCAAAACAATCTGACATTTCGGAGGTTTTGTATACGATGGCATGTGGTTTCGTCCGACTGCAGCGAAGAATCTCCAACTACCAATGTTCTCAATGTTATTTAAGCATTTATTTCATTGAAACAAAGAATAGGATTTTTCAACTTTTCGATCTGAAATCATCAATAAAAATAATGTAAGATATAAATTATGTGCAAATATTTTGACTAAAAAACTCCGCAGACTATTTCGCTACAATCACTATCAATCAACTAAATCTCATTCAAAAGTTTGCGTGAGCTTTGTTTTAATAGGATAATCATTTCGAGTCGATAAAAATGTAACATTTTTACAAAATGAAGTCTGCGACACGGTGACCCACTTTTCTTTGTAGCACGTCCCGGTTCTTGTTTAAATTTCATTATTTTAAAGGTTATTTTTGAATCAGAGCTAAATGCTAAATGAGTGAAGGATCACACAGCGAGTCAGGAACTTTCATCTCTATCATTTCCTCTCCCTCAAGCGCTTTAATTTCATAAACGCAAAACGCCAAACGAAAAATTTAGCCTTTAAAATACAATTATTTTTCATAAACGATCATGCACATTTCATTGAAACTTTCAGCCGTCTTTCAATTATTTTATCTGTATTTTGTTTTTTTCATCATTCCTCAATCATGGAAATGAAATAGCAACGCCAAGCGAAGATTTTTTTTAACCTTTGAACTTCATTCAGGTTAGAATTACAGCAGCCGTATCAAAGCCGAAGCCTTACTGTTCAAAATAAATTTTGGTTCATCAATTAAACTTGCTTCAGGCCCCAGTTGCTTATTTCATACCACGAAAATGCACTTAATGGCCTAAAATAAGACGCTGATGAATGCAACCTAAAAGGTTATAGAAAGGTTGTGCTATTTCTCCCCTCCAAAAGCTTTATTCAACAAAAGATATCATTATATCTATTTATAAGATGAACTGACGCAAATCATGGCATTTATCAACTTATTTATATATATTTTCAACTCTACCTATTAGCACAATTCTGATTTACCATTAAATATTTGAATATTGTGAGTTTTTTTAAGGTTATCACAGAAAGAGATTTAAATAGAATATTATGATACTTGACAAACGAAAGACTCTCCTTACAAACTATTCAGGGAACGAGAGCTCTTTAACGAAGGTTAAACGTGAATCCTTGTGTGTTTTAAGAACTTCTATTATAAGTTTTTTTATAATAAACTTGTATTGTAAGTGTGCCTTGTTCTTTAGATGACATGGGAATCGTTAGAGGAAATCAAATTAAATACAAGGTTAAACTTTTTCGATGAACTCAAAGATACCCCGCTTCTGGAAGAGGTATCACATTTCCTCTGTTACCTAGGCGGATCGAATTTTGCAAGGGAAATTAGAAAAATAGATGATATAACGGATGATGATGGATAATAACAGATTATAGAAATTGAATTATGACCTACTCAGTCTTTTTCTAAACGCCGAAACGCGGCTCCAAAGAAAGTGTGAGGGTGAAGAGAAAAAGATTATTGTGCAGTTTTTGCTTTAATTATTGTAAACATTCAGGAGATAGCATTTCGTCTAACGGTAATACCATAATGAGTATTCATCGTGAGCAAATGTAATTAAGTCCAAAGTATTAAAAGTAAGGAACAACGAGTTACCTTTTAGTTTGATAAATAAGTGAATACAAAATCGAGAAGAACGAGGGAATGGAATGAAAACAAAGAACTCAAAGGGAAGAGAGTGTGAAGTCCTCTGCTTTATCCCTCTGAACACATCCGCCTCTCAATTATTCATTCTCTTGATTCTCCGCCCAAACCTTTGACGCCATTCTTCGGTGCCGGCCAAAACAAAAGACAAACGAGCATCACATGGTTTTGATTTTCATCCTACGTCACTGTGCTCTCGCCTATCTTTTGACCATACTTAAACTCCTTGCCTCCATCACTTTCGTTTTTGCAGGTGTTTGGTGTCAAGAGTTGTTATCAGCTTGCATTCTGCGAGAGTTTTTTGTTACCTGCTGGTGTTACCTTAAAGCTTGCAGGCATATCTCCGTTGGTTTTTCCACTACTTAAAAAAAGGCTACTCTTTTTGTAGCACATCACTTGACTTCGAAAAATGTTATTGGATGCCGGATTCCTTTGCATTAGATGTTGCATTGCAACTTACATGCGGCAACATACATTGCATTCAACATTGTTGCATGCTATGTTTCATGCAACAATGTATCTCCATTACGTTTCTGTAAGACGAATTTGATCTCTATCAACACACTATCACGGATTAAGACCTGCTATACCCGTTTTCTAGAGACTGGAAATGATTATAAAACAACAAAATCATATTTTATTAAGGAAAAATCAATTGGAGTATTTTTATAGAAATCAAAGTCAATCAGGAAGCAGAAATAGAGTATTGGGGCGACCAGTAAATTTTAGTGAAGGAATCTATGGACAGGCATCATCCGTGTGAAAGACTTATTTATTCCTGTGCAACGAATAAAGGGTTAAATTGCATGCATAAGTGTATATCCATAATAATACATTCTTTCGATAAAATTTCACTGTTAATTAATTTCTATTAATGACAATAAATTATCTCCTTACTTACTTAAGCAACAAAGGGTTGAGGTTTGTTGATATTCCTTCTTTTCTCCTAATTCTGTTTATGCTGAGTGGATCGGTATTGCTTTCCTATTTCAACAATTCCGTATTCACCAACGTGAAATGATTGTGAGCCTCGACTGGAACACCGTATTACGTTTGATAGAACCGTATGATAAGTCATACCGATTACCAAGTAATGCCACCTAATTAGCATAAATTGTAAACATAGGCACCGATTCCCAAAGTTTTCCAATGGTATTAATGGAGCAAGCCATCGCTCTACCTAAGATTTGATTCTTTTCGCCAAACCTAAAGTTCTATCACGCCAAATCCTTGGTAATAATTACGTACCCAACCGGAAACATAAGGAGTGTAGTAAGGGGTTTATATGAATTACCGTATATCCTGTTCTAGTAATTTGATTTTGCCCATTGATGGAGAGAAAATTGAACCACTATTCGTAGCATCTACAATAAAATGAATAGGTCAAGTTTTGCAAGCAAGGATTATGTAAAGACCGGATATCAAACTTGAATCTTCCTTTTTCTTATCTAAGTTAGATCAATAGCAGAGTTATATATATAATAACTCAGGCAATGAAATGCCAAAAAATTCGACATGTGGAAGATTTCCCGGAACATAAAACTTTTTTCTCGTCCATTTTCCTTAGGGGAACCTAGAATCTATTTATCTGATCTTTTGCTGTAACCCATATCAAGGCAAATTATAGAATACCAAGTATTCAATAAACGTATTACCTCTAATTGTTATTGATCAAAGTTTTTATTTTCTTTCCATTAACGATTCCCGACCTATGCTAAGTTTCACCTTGGTAACGCTCCCCGATACACAATAGCAATTCGGTATCCAGCTTTTTACAGTATAGTTATCATTTAATATAGCCGCATTTAGTCAAAATAGCATATTTTAAAGGGAGCTTCAAAGTACGACGAGGGAATGCCATAGCAGTCTTTAATTCCTTCATATCCCTTGTTTAAACAAAAACTATAAAGGTAAATTGTTATATATAAAGTGGTAAGTGGAAAATAATACAATAGAAAATCTTTTTCGCAGCTATTAAAGGATTTTTGACTTTAAAATTGTATAAAGATATTCATTCCTTTTGAAACATTCGAATACGAAAAAAAGCATAAAAAAAAGCGGGACGGAATTGAGACGTACGATAGCTTTTGCTGCTGTAAATCGCAGCCTCTTTCATAAAATACTTTTTCTTTACCTAATTTCGAGATCGGGTAACTTTATATGTTATGGAATTTTGAATCCATAAACATACGAATGCACCGAGTCTTACGATATCCAGGTCATACACGTTCCTATCGCAGGAAATTTTAGACATTGGAAACGCGACATGCGAGAAATCCGATTCAAATGGGAACACAACCGAAGGCAAAACAAGCTATGAGAAGACGTGAGTATGAATGAATTTGTGACACTGTACCGATAAGACTTCGTGACTATGGGTGTGGGAGGAAAATGAAAAAGGGAGAGAATCACAAAGTTGAGTTTTAAGCAAAGTAAACATGGTATTCTGAGGATGGAAAAGTTCAAACTATAAAGAATCATAGGATCCCAATGACTAAATACTGATGAATTATATTTAAAAATGATTTTATGATGAGGTGCTGAGAAAAAGGACTTTGATGAGGCAGGGAACTTTCAAGAGACTTGGCACGTCAGGGAGTGCATCCTGATTAACCCAAGGTATTGTATGATCAGAAATTAAATCTAGGACTAGGAATTGGATACCGAGTTACCAGAAGCTGGATGGTTACCCGTATCCAATTCAGCTTCGACGCCCAGAAGTCTGAAGTTTCGTTTTTTGCGATGCTTTGAAGAACAGCGATTGGTGGCTCTGACTTGGCGACACCTAGTACCGCCACGGTCCTCATAGGGGAGAAATTCTACAATGCGATGAAAGGAAAATCCCAAAGATTATGAAAGAATTCTTATAAAAAATTTAGCACTTAAGGGCATCATCCTTTGTTACCACCAGGAAAAACTAAAATTCTTCATATTTAATAAAACAATCATGCAAGATACGAATTATGCATTATTGTGTTAAGTAAATAAGATGATTTATTATTAGATAAAGATATGTTTATATCCGTATGAATATTTTAGTAGAATCATAAGTAACATTACAACTTCTTCATTTGTAGGAGCTGATCTGACTTCAGACCGGGTCTGACTTCTTCCATGTCCATGTTTCCTTAGGCTTGGGTGGACACCTTTATGTGCAAATTTACCCCAACCCTCCTCTTTACCGATTTATCAATCTTTCATATTCAGCTCAAGACCTCTTTCACCGCAGTCTTGCCAAAACGTCAGAGTGACTTCTAAGCAGATAATGTAGAAAATAGTGCGAATTCACCAAGCGTGAATGCATGAGTGTTTGCGACATGCAATGTCCACTTCACTCATAATAGCCGACATCTCAAAACAACAAGTCGCAACACTTCACAGTCGTAATGGAATTCAGAGACCGCAGTTTCATTTTAGACATGCATTCGAGTTACCTGATTTTACCGCACTCATCTAGTACAGACCCAAGGATAAAAACTTCATTTCAAACACAATCTTTCGTTCAGTTTTTTCATGGATTCAAAGTTTAATGATGATCTCATTTTCTTGAATATATTCCAGCTGAATTTGTTTCTTTTTTACACAGGTCATCACGCTTTACGATATGAGTTGGAAAGAAGCTTTCAGAGAAGAATTAGCAATTGGAATTTCACTGATTCAAGGATTAGGTGGAAAAAATGTTCCTATATTCTGTTGTATTTCTTGTATTTCTGGTATCTTGTAACAAGGACTTTTAGAGCATTATTTGTTGTTTCCTCAATATGTAATTTGAAGTTAGGAGGCCATTGATTAGTCGTTCTGTTTAATTACATAAAAGAAATACTTCCTTACCCTAAAACTATTCAAGCACAAATTAAAGTCGGCCCCTTCTATTATCATTATTTAGGTTTGAAGTCAAGATAAATATACGAAAATTTATTTGAGAACGATATAACCGTAACTGAAAAGTAAATAAAAGTATTGTTCCATTAAGAAATCTTAGTGGAGTATAGGCTTTTCCTTATGAAACACCTTTGGTTCTATTTATCCTAACATAAGATCTCACGGAAGTAGTTATCACTGGATACATGAATACCATGCGTATTCAGATTTTGAAGATAATTAAAACTTATTTCCGATAAAATAAAAAATATTAATTCAGTTTAATTTCAGTAATAGGACTTTGATGTAATATCTAATTCATTTTAAATTATATAAATAAATTCAGAATCCTTTTTAAGATGCTTGAGATATCAATTAATTTCTTACATTTTTAAGACGTTTACTTTCAAGATGACGGCAGTTAAAGGTAGTTATTCAAAGTAATATTTAGAACCTTTGGTGAGGGAAATGTCTCTCTAAAATATGATACTGCTTTACAAAAAAGATTCGAGAGAAAATAAACAATCAAAATAAATTTTTTCAGACAATATGCGAGACGTCAATTTTTGACGTTAAAGAATGTTTAATATTTCCTGTCAAAGTCACATGAATCAAGGATTAATTTCATCGATGACTTACACGAAACGTTCAGAATATGACTTTTGCCTGAAAGTGAACGAAGTCGGCGTGTTCTCAAGTAAGAGAGCAGTGAAAATATTTCAATGAAAATTGCCCTACCGTTATTATATGAAAATTCAAGAGAAATTTAACCCACATATATGATTTGAAGTAAGCTTAATGCACTTCTGATAAGAACAGGTCATACGCCTGCCGTCATGAAACGTCTGGAAGTGGTATTAGAATCCCGTGAACTGGAACTTGTGTTGCATAACTTATTGGCCGGCTTATTTTAGTACTTTTTTCTTTATCAACGTCATGATTTATTAAAACAAGTAGCTATTTGAACCTGTTAAACTCAAAGTTGGCGAGTTCGCGACCGCTAAAAAATTTCCTCTCCCACGTGATGTTCGGGTTCCGAAGTACAAAAGGAGAATCGTGTTCGTCAGAGAGATGGGACTTTTTAGGAAATTAAACTGGAAGCGTAACAGCAAAAAGCGTGTAGGCGGCCCCCTCGAGCACTTACACGCCCACATGCGCAGTTGCACTAGAACATATTCATGAAAGCTATCTTCCGTTCAAAAATACACACTCCATTGAAACAATCCGCTGAGCGATATCTTTCTCGGTTTACAGCAGATTTGCTTCTAATCTTTCTTTTTAATCCACATGAATTTGCAAAATAAACCGATACATATGTTGAACTTTTTATTATGAAGAAATGTCTAAATATTTTCATAGCTTTGTCGAACAACTGCTAAGATTTAAGCGTTTTGAAATATGTTTTTGTAAAGGGATATTTTTACCATTAATAGCACTCCACCGCTGATGAGTGACTCAACTAGCCGAAGAAACAACTGTGTGACGAATGACAAGTGGAAAGAATAGCTTAGACGGACAGACGGTAGGCATGGCTTGGAAAAGAATATGGACAGAAGGTACACAGACGAATAGAGAAACTTTGAAAGCACAGAGAAAGAAAACCTTTCATGAAATACAATCTAAATCATATTAATTTTTTTTTAGATTTTCTCTCTTAAGAGGAAAATTTGAACATATTTACAATACGAACAGAACTTATAATTTGGTTATAAAATGAAGTGTGAGATTCACAGTAGGTGTCGATTCAGCCAGTCCCACAATTCAAGATCTACGAGGGTGTTAAGGTCAAATGATCATCTTCGCATTGCACCTGAAACGTATTGCCAATAGGCAAACGGGATACATCTCCTGCAGCTTGCCTTCTCAACATCGCACCGCTTGCTCGGTTTTGTGATTGAAGAGGATCCTTGGCAATAGTCACTTCTCGGATTCTCGAGGCCATGATCCACCACTTAGGTTTGATCAATAGAATACAGGCGACTCGAATGCTGAATCCACCTTTCGCGCATTAAATATTTCATTAGAGATACTGTGTATACCCGCGTATAGGACGCAGCAAGCTTCTTAGAACTACAATCTTGATCAGTCATAATAAATTCAATAGTGAATCTACACCCTCCTATAAGGTAAGACTTTTTAACCTTAATTTTGGGTGAAAAAATGTGTCATATACGCGGGTGTATACAGTATGTCAAATAGCATTTTCCTACTTTTGCAACCAAACATCCGAGTAGCCACTGGAACGTCATGTAGTAGATATAAATCTTGAATAGAGAAATAATATTGTGGAAATAACTATTACTCTGGCTTACAGACAGAGGGTGAAGTCAAGGCAAGGGAAACTAAGGCAGCATATCAACGCTTTTGTGAAATTAGGACGCTTGATAGCTCTTTCCACCATCTGCTCACTGTTCATTTTCACTCGCAGCTAATTGCTTATTGTTTACGATTTAAACAGAAAGAACAAAACCAACCGTGATATTACTATGTAAAGTAAACGCGATAGAGAAAATTAAAAATTCTAGAAAAAATAAAAACGTAATAGTAACAGAAAATTATATACTTAATTTCACCTTGAAGTACTTAGAGATTCATCCTACCGCGTTTCATCCTTAAATCTCGTTGAGAGAGAAAAGAAATTCATGTTTCTGATGAATTATAATACTGTAGCGAACGATATAAGCAGAACTACTACTGAAAGATTAAATCATAGATGAGATTAGCGTGTTTTCCTACCTCTATAAGATTCGGTAGCGAGTGGCAGTTCTTGAATTAAAGAAAATCTCCCTGCTGGTGCGAAAGTGAGAAGCGATGCCAACATCCTTCCCTTTGAATCACTAATATCATCTCCGATATATTTGTTCCAGAAAAGGCGAATAATGACGCTGGAAATGGAGAGTGTATCCGCCCACGCTCCCGCGAAGAGCGATGTATATTCGATTGATTCCCCAAGAGAAACGTGAAGCACCCCACTGGAAACGAAACAAAACTTCCGAATCCGGAAACAAACCCGTGTAAACTCCCGCTGTGTGGAACATTTTTTATTCGGTTGGAGGTGACCCTCTGGAGAAACAAGTTGAATGGAATTGGCAGGGACGTGTTGGAGCGGGTATACGCGATCCACTATTTATTTTGAAATCTCAGATTAGCGGAGGCTCTTTCCCGTCGTAATATTTCGCTATCTCCCTAGGCTGGTATTTACCTCACGTACTCCCCGAAAGGGTTTCCTTCTCGGAAACTGTTTAATTTTTCAGGGCGCGAAGGCGAGTGAAACGGGGATTCTCTAACTTTTTGTCCAGTTTTCCCGTGAGATAATCAAGCTGCCTTTGTGAACGCACGAGTGGCTATGGTATGTGAAAGTGTGATCAGGAACTCGGGTCTTGATGAATTTTACTTCTCACTTTTCGGAGTTAATTACTGCCCTAAAAAGTTTAAATACACTTTCATCAAGTTGAAACTGTGAAACATACAAAGCCTAGCTAGCTCTCTTTACCTGTTCACACTTTTATCAAACTAAATTGAAATACCGTACATACCGTATACCGTAAACCTTTGATATGCTTTAAAATGCGTTTGGGAACTACATCTCTCATAGCAGTGAACAGTCCATCAGATTGTGCCCATTTTAAACTAATTTGTTTACCATAGAAATATGTATAACAAGGTTATCGGGAGCTTAGAATTTATGTAAAAGTTTTAGACTATTCTCCGTTGTAATCATTTACACCAATAATACAGGGTTATTACATCTAGAAAGTATTTACTCCGAAGTCTGGGTTCCTCAAAACCTCCACCGCTAGATACCACAATTCCTTTAGATGGATTGTAGTTTTATGGAAAAGGTCTTAAAGGTTTTTATTAAGGCGTGATTGAAACTAAGATGTCTCTTCTTCCATCTTACCTATTGTCAAAGATATTGATAAAAACATAAATAATGTAGGTTTAAATAGAAATAGAATGGAAAAGCTTTAGAAGGAGTGGATGTAAAAAAACCTGAGGTATTATCTAAGGAAAAAAATTCTCAGCAAGAAAAAAACACCCGCAAAGAAGAGGTGTATGAAAAACCTACTGATAGTAGAGATAATATGAAAACAGATGAAATGGAAAAAATACAGATAAACATTTAAAGGACAAAAGCAAATAATATGACATAAGCTCCATAAAATGAAACTGATAAATAGTCACATTGCAATCATTCATCCATAAGAAAAAGAAAAATAGAAATAAGAAACAAATTAGCGTTCAAACATACTACAAAAATATTCAAGAATATCTAAATAAAAGAGGAGTGAGATAATGCTATGAAATCTGTCTCTGTATGCTGTTATCAGCCCGTATGCTGAATGGTCCTCCATCCATCTCTAACAGCTACGGAAAGCTTCGGAGAGATACTAGGCGAAAAGAGGAGCGAGGTAGTTTATCCCAGCTTACCTCTTTAATCCAGAATGCTACGAGTGCAAAACGTCCTCTTGCCACACAATGATCCTATGAATAATGCTTTTCATATAATTCAATGGGAGATCAAAATGCTATTATTCATCCCTAAAAAGCTATCCTATTATCACAGCCATGAACAGGATTGATGAAAAAATAAATGAGAGAAATGTATTCCTCTTTCTTGCACCATAAAAGCAAATAAAATATCGTCCATCTAGTATCAGTTACCGAGCAAATATAAAACAAAATGACTGACTATAGAACAAATATTTCCTAGCTTCTCGTGTTTGTGTAGTAGCGAAAAATTTTGAGAGGGTAGATTAATAATGCATACATTTATGAATAAGCGCAACGATATCTCCCTGTAATTGGAGACTGATCTATCATGTTTATACCTGAAAAATTCTGATAATTATTATTGAGGTTATTGATTTTTAGTCATCGGATATCCGACCTATAGAGAATTTTCCCTGATCCACCAGTCATCCCTCTCAATAGAAGAAATCAATCAATCGTCCCCTCCTTTTCACGGCATTAATAATCAATCATATCCTAAAATATCGTACAAAAGCTGAACATACGTGGTCGTGCAGATAGAATCTTTAGACATAGCTGAAGCTATTTTCTGAAATATATTTTTTCTTCTAAACTTTAATTACTATCAGTATTGTTAAAAATTTTCTGAAAACAAGTTTTTTTTGCAGATATGCTCCTTTGGTCATCCGGGAGCTCAACGTTAATTTTCACTCCATCTATTTTGATAAAAACGGTCATGAATAAATTTATTTATATATTTATGCAGTTATATATCAGATGACAGCAACTCCCATGAAATATATATGCAAGGTTCAATTTTATTCCGTTATAAAATTTAAAATTTGACGAAACTGGAGTGGTAACATAAGTAATTTTTACTATTATAGTAGTAGTGTTTATGTTAACAGTACTTAGAAAGCTGAGGTCATTTCGCACATGAGATCCCACCGGGAATCGAACCCGGGACTGCTTTCATCAAATTTGAGTGGGCGCTGCCCACTTGGCTATCCTGGAGCTCTAGGAATAAATGGTCACTACACTCAAGTATGAAGATGCAATGGGAAAGGAAGTGTCAAAATGCGAAAAAAGAAAATAGTCGGCACGATTAAGTAAAATCATGTCCCCGTCGAAAGATCAAAAATACTTCAGAATGACGGTTGAATCTTGTATAAAATTCAGCAAATGATTTGAGAGTATAAATACGACGATTATAAGTAGGAAATGGAATACTCATTCTTTCATGAGTCCGAGAGCTTAAAGAGCCGTCTCATGCAGTGAGGCGACAGACTAAAAGATGAGAGGAAAGTTCAGGGGCATTCAGAAGAAAGGAATAATGGATATCGATATAGACGTTACGACTTCAATGAAAAACTGGAAGGAAGCGGTATCCGAAGAGAATTTTTCCGAGAATGAGAATCCTTATTCCGAGAATCCGAAAGGATGTGCTGATTTGAAAGTTTTAAAGGAAATGCATCAAAGGAAATAAAATATTCAACGATATCACACAGTGAGATGAGCTGTTAGCGAGCGATTCGCCAAACTTTTTTATGAATGATATATCATGAATGAAAAATGCTCATTACTACTGGATCGTGACGGATATCAAATATTAGCTTCAAAGAGAAGTAATTAACTTCATCTGCTCTTTCTTCGATGATGGATTTGAGTTCGGGATTAATACTTTGGAGAGTACGATGTATATTAAAATCCATTTTTAGGCAAAGGCTTTTCCTGTTATGAAGATCGAAATGTCAGAATTTGGTTCTCTCGAGACCGAAGAGCTCTCCGATAGCCAAGTGGACAATGCGTTCATCTTTGGGGAAAGAAATCCTAGTTCCCGATGGGACTTATTTGTGCGAAATGACCTTAGCTGTCGAAGCACTTATAGGTAGTGAGTAGTTCGTGTTTCTCACATAGGTTGGGTTTACTTTGGTACACCGGTATCAATATAGACGGCAGGTTAGAAGCAGCAGGAAAATAAAAAAGGCCGAAAATATGAAATGTTTATAATTAGTTGAAAAGAAAATAAAACAAAAGCTTCGTTATCTTCGTGAAGCTACGTTACGACTTCTTAACAAATTTAGAGAAAGCACGTTTTCCGAAGACGTAGTTGAAATTATGCGACCCCCCTGTTACTTCGGCCGATCCGATAATGAGAGAAAAATAAGAGAAATAGACGCTAGAACAAGCCGTTTTAAGAACTCATTCTTTCCGCGAACAATATGCGATAGTAATAGGCTAAAAAAGTAGCGCAATCGTTTAGTGTTTACACCCCCTGTCACATGCCGAAAGGCGGCTTGCAGGGCATTCATGTAGACGTAGATGTAGATGTTATCATGAGAAAAATCATTGCATGAGTGGAGAAATAGTCGATAGCTATAATTTGAAGAAAAAAGTAAGCTGAGAAAAATCGCTTGAAAGCACATTCTCAAGACGGCAATAATAGATAATGAAAGTGGAGAGCCTCAAGCAAAGACGTGAGGTGAATCCCATAGATAGATGTAGAGGGTCATCGTAGGATTCCATGGATGATTATGAAAATAAGGAAACTACCACGGTTTCGAGAGAATACAACCCAATGTGGCAGTAGACAAAAAACTGAATTAAGATATAATTATTAAATTATTATTACATTTATCAAAAATAAGATAAATTCTTATAAATCAAACAAATTACCTATAATGCTTTGATACTTATATTGTACATACATATAATGGATACGAACATAAAGGAAAAGGAAACTAAAAGGAAGGAAAGGAAACTAACATAAAAAGATCTTAAGATCTCCCAGTGAATTGTTCGTATAAACAATTCTCGTGTTTCTACCTAGGTAAAGTATCATGACAACAGTTAATAATTAATTTAGCTCTTCTTAATGAATAGTATAGCGACTGATGTGATACCGGAACTTCCTGGCTGGAAATCCGAGAATCGTTTCTTTTAGAGAAACTAATATAAGTTATCTCCTGCTGATCAAGTTTGGTAGGTAAAACATTTTGTAAGTAAAACACGACTGGCATAATTTTCTATCGTAACCAATTGGAAATAACTCAAATAATTCTGCTAATTATATATAATATAACCTCTTGATTCAGTTTTATGATGTATGCAAACTAATATTTTATTCTAGTTGCCCCGAGCGATAATTTCGCCCAACTAAATTGAAATTATTTTGAATTAATTAATTTATACGCGAAGATCTGTTATTTTCGTGATTGTGAGTTTGTTTGTAGTGATTGGAGTGTTTTTTGGACTGCATTTGGGCGGGTAAACAGAATACGGAAACAGTGTCCGTTTCGATTTACCTCGTTTGTGTCGATTGATATCAATATATACACATCTAGTAACGAAACTCTATGTTCAAATTCAAATTCTAACTTAATGTTTTGACCAAATGGTGCATTTTCATTTGCTTGTCTATTTATAGCAGGTAGCGGAAAAATTTCTCTTTAAAATGATGTGTCATTTATATTTTTTCATGGAGTGTGAAGGGAGAAAATCGCTGATCACCAAAAACGGATATTTAGAAATGATATATAAAGATAGGACAAAGGAAAATGCATCTTCTAGCCACTTTTATCTCAGCCTTGTTAAAGTCTGTGTTAATATGAATGCTACTGAGGTACGAATATAGTTTAAAAAAGCAATTAAGTTTTATCACTCCTTATTGAATGATGTGCCAAGTGTTACTTAGGATTATTGTGCTGCGCTAAGTGAACTTTTTCAACTAATGGAATTTTGTAGCAGAAGAGTAGGCGAGGGGGAACTAACTTGTTATCTTGCCTTCTAAGCCTCGTTTGCTCTAAAGCTTTTGAATTCTAAAGGCGTACTCTTGAGAGCGTGACAATTGCATCTCTATATTAAGAGTAAGAATGCTAACTAAATAGTAACACAAGAGTAAAAATATGAATGATAAAACTTGCATTGTAAACTAAAAACAGTTTCATGAGATTGAACTAAAGAACATTTTCATCATCTTTGTGTGAGGATTTAAATTTTACAAAGAGGGAGATCTATCAAGGTGCAATTTACTACGCCTAATAATTTTTCTCCTAATTTGACAAAAAAGGGACTAAGAATGTATCAAGGAATACGTAGTAAACTCACTACCGCACGTGGTGATAATTCATATGATAATGATGAATGATAATTTCTAAGAGAAAAATTTTTCACGGTTATCATGGGGTTCGGAGTCTAAGAATTTACTTTAGGAAAGAGGTAGGTAACCGAGGTTGGAAATGCAAAGGAAACCTAAGGGAAAGATCTTTGGGAAAGAAATGTCTTGAGTTCTTGAGGGGTTTGGCCGTCAGTGTCCCTCTTCGGAGATGGGTCGTAAAAAATGTACGCGGTGCCTACGTCGGAGGACAATTCCTCCGGTCAAGACGACACCTTTGGGGTTGTGCCGTGCACGCTTACCAATGCCTTGAAGAGCAGGGTGACACATTTTATCTTCTTTATTTGACCTTGTCATACGAAAAATGCATGCGATTTCTTTAACACGATCTCTGAGAAGAAATGGTTTTATCACAGAAAATTCAATCCTATTTCGGCAAATGTTACTATTATTATTTAACTGCCATGCGTTACATTTTTATCGGTTATGCCAAAGGTCAAACAGATCGTCAATTTTGTTGATTTTTTTGTAATGAGTGAGGGCGATTTTCATCATTTTCTTACTACCAACTAGAATCATTTAATCCTGATGCGTTTTAGAGATATTAATATTAACAACTTAAAATATCAAACGCAGATGGAGTTAGTGACCTGATGTTTAAAAATTAACATTTCAGCAAATCTCAAATGTTTCATTTTTAAATTTCTCAGCGAGTCTGAAATTTTTTTACTGATTGGGATCATCGTAGCAATTATTACCATGTTATCATAGGGAAAAATCCATTGATAGTGATATGAGAACATAAAAGAGCAAAAAATCCTTTGTCGCTGAGGAATAATTTTTCGAGAAAAGACTATTTCAGAAAACTTACTTAAGCTAATTTTTCAAGCATTTTCTATTAAGAAGGTAAACTTTCTTCAAATTAATAGGTATTGAGAGGAGAAAACTATTCAATTCATCCATTGTTGTAAACTATGCAAACTTTCTATTACTTAAACCCCATTTCTTAGAAATAGCCTCATATTATACTCTTCGAGTTGTATGTAACTTCGATATTTTACTATTTTTCTGTAAAAATCAGGATATTATGAGATAACTACAACAGCGCTTGCAAGGGGAACACCAAACAAATGTAGCAATGTTTGTCCCTTTGCGTAATGCTTCTTGGATAGAATACATATAAAACTATCACTGCCACTAGAATATGTACAACATACTAGTACGCTTACTTAACATACATCTTAAAAAGTGTTAGAGTCAAAGTAAGTAATGTCTCGATTGTGCTAATTTGATAATAATTTGAATAATAAAACGTTAATTGCCATAAATAAAAGGTGCTCCACTTGTAGGATTGGAAAGCCTGCAGAATGATAGTTTAATTTCCAAATTTCCGGAAGGAACTATGGAACGTAAAGTGCGACAAGAGGGGAATTCTGGAAAAGAAATACATTCACGTGCATTCCTATCTCACTATAATATCGCGAAGTATTTTTGGAAGATCCTCGAGAATTCATTCCTAAAATTCCAATAAATTCAGTTACCACATTTATTATATTTAGCTCCGACATCCCTAACCTTTCCACAGGCTAAATATATATATTTTATTCCATTCAAACATGGGGCTTCTGACCACGAGAGAACACACACAAAATTTTATTCAAGATAATGTAGACTTTTTGATTAGAGTATTTTATTTTTTTAATAAAATAACGCATCAAATTATCTTTATGATTAAATTTTTGATGAAAAAACATTTTGATTCATTTGATGTTTTAATGTGTTTACTTTTCCTTGGTTTGATAAATTTTCTTTGAATGTTTAGATAATGGAAGCAAGCGCATCCAGTAGCATTTTAAAATTGCTTGGACCACTTACATTACGCATTCGGGAACCCTAATTTTATGAAATTTTTCTATGCTATATCTGAAATCTAGTTATGTTTCTACTCTCTTCGCATCCGTTATAACAGTGAGCGCCTGCGGGTAGAAAATAGAGTTCGGACGAGATATGAAGCCATTGACGAATTTTCTTCTTCAATCGATCAAGGCTGAAAAGGTCGTGTAGATGAGAGACAGCGATTCGCAATTTAACGCCGGCGCGAAACAGTCAAAGCCGCAGACGCTTCTCCGAACAGCTCATAAAAAGGAAAACATTAAATGACAAACGGGACTTTTGCGAGCTATCGCGCGCATTCAACAAGTTGTCGAAGAGGCGCCCTTCTGCAGAGGCAAAATTCTAGATAATTTCCGAAACCGTCCTTTCACGAGCTTTTCATCGAAAGAGATGATGTTTTCGTCATGAAAGACCCATCTCGAAAAACATCGCAAAAAAAACTAAAAGCTCGGAAAAGAAAAGGAACATCCCGGAGAGAAAAAATCTCAATTAGCGAAAAGAAACGGAGAAATTTAAAGCGCTGCCGAGAGCGATAATTTTCCCTTCCAAAGAACCTTGAAAAAGAGAGCAGGTTCGTGGAAACACTTTTTCTCTTAAATCCTCTTTTTCATTTCCTTCATCGACACCATCGATTCGCGATATAAATAAGAAGGGATAAAAGATACTTTTCGTAACTTGGTCCGAAAGACAACGGGAACAAACTCCCTTTTTCTATCTCGACTGCGAAAGGGAAAAATATAAATCCCTCGGGCTGCAAAACGCCCTCCCCACCGACGTCATATTGCCAAGGGGAAGGAAAAGATACACCTTATCGCTCCTAACCGCTATGAATCAGCCCCTTTCACGCCAGCTCCCTCTTTCGGAAAATTTTTGTTTCATTTTCTCGCGCCAATCTCTCTCTTTCTCATTCTTTGTGCGACGGTCCCAGAAGGAGAGAAGAGAGAAATGGATGGTCGCTCGGAGAAAAACACCGCCGCCGCGTACAGCGCCACTAGCGAGAAAGCGGCCGGCGGAGGAAACGGCGGAAAAGATGGAAAAGTTATAATTACCAAACTTCCCTGCAACGAACATATAGGAGGCCTTACATGGCTTTTTTCTCCTTTCCCTTCGGAGGAGTGATAGTTCCCATAAGGGGACGTATATAAGGATCGGGATTGGAAGGGGCCATTTATAAAGGCAACCCACATACAAGAAAAGCGGGTGCAGGGATATTGCGAAGAATGGGATTTTTTTCTCCTATTCTCTACCCTTTTCTTTCTCGTTGGAATAAGACCCTTAGGCTTTGTCAACTTTCGAAGTTTTCTTTTGCTCCGCAGAATTAATCCTTTCGGAAAATCGTGCGATGCAAAAAGTGCGAGTTACGTTTCCGCATGACTCAGAATGATCCAAATCGCTTCGGACAGAAAAAATACAAATCACGCGAAACTTTCTCCAGAATTATCGTTAATTTTTCAGAGAAGAAAGTGGTTTGATGTCTCTATTTCAGTAGAAATTTATCGCTTATTTTTCACAATGCAACATTTAAAAATAATTTTCAACCGACCTACATACATCTCCTTTCATTTACTCTGATCGTGATAAAATACTTAAATTGTCAAGTGGAGACAATCGCAGTCTGGCAATAAAAATTAAGAATAAAATCAGTCTGTTTTTAACAATAAAACTACCTTCAGTTGAACTACCTTAAGGTGAATTCCCTCCGGAAGCAATATACGTACATATACCCATAGGAAAATGGTGAAAAAGATGTTTTTTTCGGCTGCGTAATCGAGAAATGTCGAAGCCAACAATGAAATCGTTTGCCTTAATAAGTTCCGTGGAAATTCAAAAGCGATTGGTCGACCACGTAATTTTAGCTAGAAATTTACGTATGGAAGGCTGAGAAAATCGGAAAGTTATACGAAAGCAATCAATAAGAACTACTTATAATTTATTATCTTAATGTATTAATACAATTGCCTAAAACTTTAAAACAAAAGAGTCGCATTGATTGACTACTTAGTGCAAAACTTAAAGACAAACACCATGTAATTGGGTACTTTGCCTCTCATTTAATTCATTCAGGTTCTAGCCAAAATATTTGAAAGATAGTTTATAAGAAATTCTTGTAAAAGTTAGCTTCATCGTCTCCGCTCCATATACGAGTATTTCATATATAAATAAATAACATATGGTTAACATACAAGGTTCATACTAAGTATAGTAAAGAGGGAATTTGATTAAGAATTGTCAACTAAATCGGTAGTCCACAGAATCCTAAACAGTAGTAAACATAATTCTACTTTTGTATTTTGATTTTGCAAAAATTTCAGTAAACGGAAACCGAGAGGCCGAAAGCTTGCCTCACTAGAGTAGTTTTAATCTTGGCATCATGGGCAGAAGTTCGTTACGCGCTCTGTCTCATCCTCATTCTATGAGAGTACCTATATGAGTATAACGTGACCTGGAATAGAAGCCGGGTGGCTACTCTAAATATTGAACTACATCGTATAGCGTCTGTCCTCTCAATTATTCGGGAGACTTTGCATAGTTCGGTAAGGTTAAAATTCATATCTAATTTAGGTTTGGTAACATTTATTTTACGTCCATTTATCTTTAATTTATATATTTATTATTCATTGTTTATCATTTATTACCCTTATTTTAAGATATGGTAGTATGTTTTTTATGTTTTCGTATGTTTATAAGATAACATACAGCAAATCATCAGTGTTATCTTTTATTTTAGAATGACTATTTTCCTTCCCTAATCAATATCGATTCCTTCTTTTCCTTCTATAAAAGATGCCATAAAATCAGGTACGGCTAACTATTTGTCACGATATCGAATTGCAGTAGTTTTCGTTCCAATTTTGCTCCAATTCAAATAAATACCGGTTCATTTCTGGTGTTTTTCTTCTTCCTATATCGAATCTGCTCGAACCCTTCTTCGTAATATTATATACTTCTCACAGTATGTTTTATTAAATCTTAAGTTTTAATTTTCAGCAAATCACACTACATTTTTAAACTTACGATAAGTAACAATTAATTGTAAGTGGAATCAACACATGTTTAATTAACCTTTCTTCAACTTTACGCAAGTGAAAAAGGAATTGTGTACCAAAAATAGGAAGGGAATAAATTTCGATTTTCGTTCAGGCTTAAGAATTTCAATCCATTAAGTTCGGGGTTTGGTTTTCCATCCGGGAAAAATAACGTTTCTTACGGATTCGTTTTTCGATTCGGTCCGATGCTCTGCTACTTATCGAAGAGTGCCATTTATTACGAAATCAAAAGCTTGCGGTGCCCCTAGATTGCTCAGTGGGTAACGCGATTGTCTTTGGTGAAAGCAGCCCAGAATAGAATTTCCTTTACGGACAGATTTGTAGAAAATAAATCCAAGCGTTGAAGCGACGTCACACAAGGAGAACTTCCTACCCTTCCGCATATCCTTATGATGATCATTGAATACTCCAAAGAAAGAACCACAATTAAAATTTTTAGCGTGCGGAGAATATCCAAAATTTAATTGTGGTGGAGTTCAGAGAAGCAAAATACAGAAGAGCGATCCTTTTTGGAGCGAAAATGTATCTATAAATAACGCAGAATAAATGTTGTCCTGTTCTTCTGTAATTTGCTTCTCTGAACTCCACCACAAATAAATTTTGGATATATATATATTGCTTTTCTCTGCCTGAGCGCCATAACGTTTCTATTTTAATGATATTTTAGTTCTGTGCTACCATACAACTGAAATATATTATTTGATCAGAATTTCACAAACAGCGATTACTGCCAACCACAGTGAAATATGTAACATGAACAAACACGCATACATAATTCATTCCCCAAACAGAAAAACCCAGAACTCGAAGTCAGGACTTAGGGGTTGGAGTACTAGTACTAGCTAATTAATGTACATCGAATGAACTAGCTTTGTGGCATTATTATTACCATTTTGCCCAGGGAAGTCTGTATTAAAGTCCCTACAGCATAAAAGGGATTCAATATGCTATTTGAGTTTATAATTATCTTGCTTGCGTCAATTTCTAAAACACACTTCAAAATTCAATGGAAGAACTTGCATCATGCATTACAGAGGAAGAAAGCTTTTCGTTTCAACATGAGGCTAACGGCGTTTTGTTTTCTGGTTCTCTTTTATATCCTGACGTGATATGATGCTAAACCAATTCACTGAGATCACCTGGATTTTATCGACAAGAATCGGGAGGGAAATCCGGTTGACCCGTATTGGTCATATCCTAACAACCACCCACCTTGATGGCAAGTCGCGCTTAATTATGTATATAGATGTAGATGAAGGAAAACTATGCTGATGAGGCGTGAGAGGCTTATGCCAAATGATATTTCGCTCAATTTTCCCTGTTCTCTCTAGCAACACCGGCGCGATCAATCGTTACTCTATCCGAATAATGCATTTTGAGTGACCTTCGGTATCCGAAGCATGCTCTTTTGCTTTATAGCCGGAGAATACCTGCTTTTAACGAAATCAAAGTTAATCTGATTAGTCCAAGAGCTTTGTAACCAGTTGCGGTTAGATTGGCAGCGTAATTCGATTGCGGCGTTTGACGCGCTTCCTGCAACGCAATGCGTTCAAGTCGATAATGAGATTCCCTTGCAGCAATATGATAACGAGGGCGTCAACAATTGGGACGGAAACATTTACTAAAATCTATTCTGAAGATATATACCCATGGAATTTGGAAAAGGACATTCAGTGATCACAGAGATTACATAGTGTTTGGGGATTGCGATTGCTGCTTTATATCGGAATAATACAAATTATTGAATTGGAATAAATTAAGAGTTAGGTAGTAATTATAGGAAGATAATTTATCCTAGATTTGCTTTATGTAACTTTGCAAGGATTTGATAATGAATATCTCTGATAACCCAAAGTTATGCAAGAAATGAAATTTTTTTTTCACTTTTTGTATAACTTTGGATTTAGTCGCACAACCTAATGTGCTAAGTTGTATTTCATTTCCATCATTTGTATCTATGATAACGTTGGCAAATGTTGATGATGTTATCAGGATTGGAGGCAGAAGAAGCAAATGCCTTAGGGCGTAGCAATTATTAAAGCTTCATTGATTGACTATTGAAAAGAGTTGTGAGCTCTCCGGCAATGACAATTGAAAAACGATGACTCTCTATAGTTGATGCTTTCATTACAGTTAAAAGTTATGATTTACCTAATTTATCGAATTACCTTATTTGGTAAATCTACCTGCACATGACAATAGACTGCTGCATTAAGTATTGATAGAGAATTCTTACATAAAGTTATAGAGTTAAAAAGTGACGAATTTATCGACAGATATGGTTTAATGAAGCAATAGTCAACGAAGATATGGTGGCGATGACAGTCGCAATTGAAATGCCAATCAATTGAAATGAATGGAGAACAAATTAAAGTAACGAGTTCATGTCACTTTACGGCACCAAAATAACCATTTTAGGTGGCGGTGACTGAATTTTTTGTTTCGAGGATAAAATGTTCTCATGTTTACGTATCTATGAAGAGGACAAAGAAGCAGAAACGAACATCTTAGCTTACTTTGAAACTCAGTTGTAATGATTTCCTAGAGAAAGTTTTCTTCCTTAGTGATTATTACCTCGGGGCCAGAGCGCTAGCAACGCTAACCGTTAACAACTATGTAATATGAGTTTATGTTCTGGTTTCGTAAATAATCGAGTTTGCAAACAACAATCCTTGGATGCTGCGGATGGAAATTCGCTTATTATGAATGTGTTTGCGCCCATATTAGTGTCTGTTTAGTACTAAAATTCGTTATCTTATATCAAAGCATAAGCATCATTAGGGTTACATATGGAATGGTAACGAAATTAATACTGATAGCTGTCAATAACGACAGGAGATGCTCTATTAAACTGCTTCATTTCAATTTAGGGAACGACATTTTCCTGTTTCATTTTCATATTAGTCGTCGCGTGATTCTGATTCATCGGTTGGAATAGCTAAACGTTACTCGTAAAGATGATTGACCTACTTACAGGATAAATGTAATATTAAGCCCATCTCTGTGAACTAGTATTTTCTCATTGGCGCCCTCATCTAGTTTTCCTTTTTTGAAATTTAAACTTGCTGGATACAGGAAAATAGTAGTTAATTACAAGGCTGAATTTCATGCATAACTTGCAATCTGAAGCTAATGAGGATCCCAGTTAAGATGAATAACAAATTCCATTCCCTAGAATGGGCTGAGTGATAATTTGCATTTTATCAAATTTCTAATAGTAACGAGAATACTTTGTTATGCGTATACTACGATCGTAAAAGAAGCCCAACTTACATAGGTACAAACCACTAAATAAAATTTAAAATGTTTAAACTGATTTTCACCATATTTTTATCGAAAAAATTTCTAAACCTGGAATAAGCATCCATCTTGCAAACAATTTTATATCAACTGATTTTACTCAGGAATGAGATTAAACTTATTAATTTCCAATATCTAATCATACAAGTTAATGGAAAGTTTTTCTTGTTTTCTCCAAAATAAACTACATAATTAAGTATAAATATTAATTGTAGATATATCTATTTATATTTAATAAGGAAAATTTATATAAATGTAAAATTAGAATAATTTATGATCTTAAGACGCATTTAAGGTGGAACATCGACTTATAAAAGTATAGCTTGATTCTTCCTATCAAAAAGCGAAAGACAAGCATGAATTATAAATGGAATCAAATAAATATAACAGTAAATATCAAGAGGAACCAAAATACAGTGAGGAGTTAAGTGTGAAGCCGTCCACGGAGAAATGAACATAACTCCAAAACCGTAATACTGAGATAGAAATTTCAACTCATTCCTTTTAAATATTTCAAAGGCATGATCGTCTTCAGAGGTGGGATAGAAGCAAGCTCAATCACATTACAGTGATATTTGTAGCAATTACGAAATTTCCCTTCGAATGAATATTTCGGCTTACGGGTACATTTTTGTCGTCTCTCGGACACCGCCAACGAATTCCAGTATCTTTGACTACAAATTACTTTAATTTTTCTATGTCACTCTTCCAATCCATCTATGAACTATTAAAATGAATAGAAAATATATCACAGCATCGGTAGTAGAAGGCACAAAGAAATTTCTACTTGTTTAATGGTCACCTACGCAAATAAAAATTTCCCGAGTCCGTTAAATATATGAAGCGAGCTTAATTTTCACCCGGACTCTATGAGTGATACTTTTGCCGAGGCTAGAGCATCCAGACTGCGGTAGCGGAACGTGCAAGATAACTTAGGAGATTGCATTTTCCAAGATATGAGTGTAGGGATACCTCTAAAAATGCGTGTTATGGTGTCTGATGATGATCTGTGCCACTAGTGCAGTAGTGCTCGAGTCTACAGGTAAGGTTTCTGCTACCAGCTGATTGGGTGCGCCGTTAAAATCTGCTGGAATTTCAATTACACTCGCGTTTTTTGTTTCGCGTGAAAAATCCCTCGCGGTAAATATGTAATCGTTCTTTCGATAATGTGCTCGTTGGAGAATTCATCGCCTGAATCCCTACTTTATGCACTTCTGCGCTAAGGCTGCGGCTAACGAATTCGATTACGAAACAAATTATTTCCTTAAGCCGGAGTATCCTTGAATATCCATGCATAATCCCTCTTCTCTAAACGAAACAAAATTCTCAGTCAACGGAGATAATAGAATGTAAGCGAAAGAGGAATGTACTATAAGTTATGAATCACTCAGGGCTGTCACCCAGACACACCCACTCTATTTGCCACAGCGTATATAATCACGTTCTCTCTTTCCCTCCGTCGAGATTCCTCCAGTTAAATTCGTGAGGCATAAAACTCAGCTCCATCTCGTTATTCTGTTTCGCTGTGTTCACCATTCTGCAGGAGTCACGAGGGCAATCACGCTGGAGTGGGAAGGAACAAACGGCGTCGAGGATGCGGAGCCATAAAGAGAAGAGAATCTGGAATGCGATGTCGCGAGGTCAACGAGAGAAGTAATCCACAATCGCTCATACGTTTGGCCCTAACGAGCAACTCGGCCCCTTTCGTCGATCTGCTCCGGTCATCTGGATTTATGACTCTCCTTTTTCCGACCGACACTCAAACCGGCCTAAATCAACGCCCACAAGATTATACTCGTTCTCTCCACCGTCCTGATCCGATCTATCGTCATCAAAGCTACCGGTTGAGAGAGAGAATCTTCAAACGAAGTCTATCTTGGATTAAAATAGAGGACAGCGACTGTGATTATTCGATATTCATCTACTTTGAGGAGATATTCTCTTCAAGCTGTACGGGGATGATGAGTAAAAATATTAGAACTTTAATTTATTCAGGTTTATGTCAGCCTATAAAGTCATCAACTGGCAGACTGTTTTTTTCATCCCCTTCACCATTAATAACTAAGACACTGTAAAAAAAGCGAAGCTCGCTAAGCTATATGAGGAGTGACGTAGTTTGTTTTCCATCTCTGAGCTAAACTGCAATTATGGAAGAAGTACACGGAATTGCAGTACAGTGACGCTATGAATTAAACATTTCCAAGCATTTAATTAGGAGTTTTCTAAATAAATGTAACCATTCAGCACTACTTATACTTAAATGTATACCAACACCACTTATACAGCACCACTTACATTATCTTTCATATTTTCACAGCTGGTAAAAAGCCATTAAACTGATTGAATTGAAAAATTTCCTTCATCAAGTAATAAAGAATCAAACGAAAAATATCGCATCCATCAACATACTATATTTACAGGATCGTTTAAGTCTAGTAAATTATAAAATATTTATGAACACTACTATCCGTTTATTACTCAATCTATGTGTAATATTATTTACGCACTAATAATACATTTCCCTATTCGTGTCGATTTGTGCCTGATTTTTCTAATACCTCGGTGAATTGGGATGCTTAAAATAATGATAACACTTAAAATTCCATTGGAAAATTTCTTGTTTTCTCCATATATATTAATTTCGGCACTATTTTATTGAATTTACAAGAGAGGTCAACTAGGAAAATTCTGAGATTCAAATTTTAATATCAAATCAAAAATATTCACGTAATTATTACCAAAGCGAGTTGATCTGATATCTAACGCACGGATAATTGCGTTAATGGAAAAATTAAATCTTTTCTGATATTCTGAGGCATATAAATGACCGCACTCGATTGGTCAGTCCTTTATATAAATTATCAGATTTTATAAACATGACCACAGAATATGCAGTTACTCCATGATATAACATATCACTTCCCCGTTCAGTTCGTGGAACCTTAGCATGCTTTTTACCTCGTTAATGTTTGATATACCACTTTTACCTAAAACTATTATTTTAGGACTGCTTTTGAGGTTACAAAGTCATCCTCGGTTATTTTCCGCCGAAACTAATACTGAAAAAATCGCAATACTGCCATAGAAATCATGTGGAAATCATAATACTGTGTTTTTAGAAGAATATTTTTATATACTTTAGTTTATATTTTCCATATAACTCTGTTTATGAAAAGAAGTTAAACAGTTTGAATTTAGTAGAATTATTATTAGTTAAAAAACAAATAACGAGCTGGAATTGGATTCTCATCTCACGCGAAGTGACTCGCAGGCATCGAGCAAATTTCTTCCCTTCAGCATGTGCATGGAATTTTTTATGCATTCCTTCGAATAAACTAAAAGAGAACGATCTTTTCAAACATTTACCAAAAGAGGTGAAACATCCACGGGAAAGATAATCAAGTGGATATTTAATTTGCGAGCAGGATTTTCAAAACGCATTCCTCGTTTCGAATATTGAAATATCTATTTTGACGAGGAGCATCCTTCCGCTCACTGGATCTACAAACGTTTCCTCTGAAATACCCTACGATTTTTGCACTAAAACTCTCCGCAATATCGGAAAATTACATCATCGAGCGACGCATCTCGGACAACTTTTCATCGCTTTCGAATTGTTTCGCGTTACATCCGAAAATCTGTAAAGTGGCACGGTTAATGTTCCCTCCCTCTCTCTCTTCTCATCTCCCTTTTTCCTTTTGCCCACTTCGGGCCGAACTATTCCACTTAAATGAAACGCGCTGTGCAGGACAGGTTATGTCGTTCGGATTCCGATTCGAATGTTCCGTCTGCGTGTGCTAAACAGTGAAGGGGACAGTTCTGTTTTTTCCCCTGCATTTCCGATGGCTGCCCGACCAAGAGGCTTCTTTTTTTATCACCGGATTGAAATGAGTGACCGCGGTCAAGCGACGCAAGAGATCGAGCACTCCGCGAAAATTAACATTCCGCAAAATAATAAATTTTCGCGATGGGGACAGAGTGTCGCGATCCGCCATAAAGTAACATCGGTACGCGATTTGGTAACGCCGGAACCCCTCTTTTTCGAAACGGTTGTACGTGTTTGTGTGGCGATATTTCAAAATTAATTTAGCTCGGAAGTAGGGGATGGGAGGGAGAAAGCACGGTGGTGATGTTTGTCTGGATTGGTAGGGTCAGATTGGGATTGTCCAGCTGCTTCCTCTCTCTTAGCAGGACATGTTAATTAAGGCTATACACTTAAAATATGTTCTGTTGGTTTGAATCATTATTACTTCATTATGCTAATCATGCTAGACCTTAAATATGTCGATTTTTTAAAGTTAGTTTATCATTAGACCGATCCCTGGATGAAACGTCTACATGTTTCACCAAAACAGTTTCACCCAAGAGACGTTTCATCCGAAGATGTAATCCAATGATCTCTTCGAGTTAACAAAAACTACTTATCAAAAACAAATCAAATTAATTATTTTATAATCATTGTCATTTGCCTGGATTTCACTCAAAGAATCATTACCAGATACCTTTCTGACGTTTAAAATCTATCGAGTACTCCGATCTCTGATCTCATTTAGATCTTGTTTCAAACGTAATCGCAAATATTGAAGAATATTTTTTAAAAATACATAAAAGGTTGCGAGAGAGGAGTTTTTGAACCTTAAATTTTCTCGTGCACCTACAGATACAAAAAAAAATCAGTCTAACACTTAAAGCTAGTAAAAATTCTCAAATTAGAAGTAAATAGCACTGTTGAATCAAAATATTTATTCGAGTAATGGCAGAAAACGAAATAATATGGTAAATTATAGATATAATTGAAAAGTTATCAGATGGAGAATATTTAGAAGTCCTTCATTTGCGAAGTTATTATAATTCGGATTAAAAATAATATATATCTGGACATTGACCATCATTAGTAACAGTAGGAGTAATTCTATGTCTTTAAAATGATGTACATACATTAGGAGTCAATATCGATTCCTTGATTAATCATCGTGGAACAACGAACAAGCGTCACAGAATAACCAAAGGTTTAGTGAAATAGTGACGTAACCTTGCTCCACGTTCTTCTGGTCTGATCTTGATGGATTTACCTTTCATAGGCGTCTGAATTAAAAAGCAATATACTTTTACAATTTTTAGTCTATGCTGTTGTAATGTTCACTATGCAATCTTTAGTTATCTAGAGAAAATATTGAGGGTATTTTTTCTAAATGCATTGAGAGGAGAAATACGAGCGGCTCCATTATGATGTCGTGATCGCCATCTAAACCCGCTGTCGGCGTGCGCGAAGGATTCATAGTGAAAAAATGCCGAACAAGAGGTTTATTTTTCCCTCAGTAACGTTTCCTCGCCGCAGCTGCATCATAATAGTACTACAGTTTAATTTTTGATTCAAGCTATCAAGACTGATAAACTCATAAGTATTTATAATTTTCTTTTCCTAGAGGATGTAACAAAAATCTGTGTGTTTGAGAACGATTCAGCTCTAATTATATTTTTATTGATGGACTATTTGAAATTATCGATGATCATTGAAGTCAGATTTTCATTCGTACCCCAAACATGGATGCATCGCAAAGTCTATCAAATAATGAAGTCCCACTTACTAAAAGGTTTAGCAGACCTAGCGCACTCCCCTAATGCACAGAAATTAATTAAATGACAAATTGCAAGAGAAAGGGAGAGAGAGATCATCCAACGGAATGGAATCGTTTTTCCCATCAACAACAGGATGGAATCAACTTGGTCTCAAAGCAATATGTCCAGATCCTCGGAACAAGAAGCCGTTCTTTCTCTCCTTTTCTTTCGAAGCGTCGACTTTATGAGTTATATGACCGTTCGCGATGTGGGTGCGAGTTCTGAATGACGCGCCATCCGGGAAAAACATTCGAACCATTCCGTGTTGTCACTGTAACGAGTTTCCAGAAGTAGCCCACACGCGCACGCCTACGCTTCGTGGACGATAACGGGGTCTTATATCATCTCTTTCCCACACTATACGACGAAACAAATAGTTTCCGATTTTCTCTCCTTAAAATCTCCTCTCCAGGACGTTTCTTTCCAGCAGTAAGCATTCTTCGAAAATCTTTCCCAGACTTCTTCTTCACTTGTTATGCCTTTAGCTTAAAGTGGTGCGGAAGATGGAGCTCTTAGTAAATAAATGATCCACGGTTTCATTTCTCGAAAACTGCGTCGCGATTATCCGTATAAAATGAAAGATATGAGCCTAAAAGTTATCATTGCAGTTGAAGATTTCGTAACGTACTCATGAATAACTAATCCTCCAGTAAACAAGCAAGAGAGAATATACGAAGTATCTACGGTTATTAAAAATAACTCTATAACATTTCCTTAAGAACCAGGACATATTCATTTCCTTATTTACCCTAAATTAACCCAAATTTACAAAGGGCATTATTGATAGAGGCACCACGAATGTAAGAGAATGACTGCGTATATTTATTATCAGTAGTTTACTGTTAAAAGTGCTTCAACAGCTGAGATTATTTCGCACGTGAGAACCCACCGGGTATCGAACCCAAGACCGCTTTCACCAAAGTCGAACGCGCTGTCCTCATGGCTATCTGGGAGCCCTCAGGATTGCTTTCATCGAAGCCGAAAGCGCTGCCTACGTGACTATACAGGAATCCCTGCTTATATTTTTATCTACTAAATACTTGAAGGCGTTTGTCCATATGAAGTTAAATTAAACTCAGAAATACTATAAATTAATGTAGTAAGACCAATATTTTTCTTACTACAGCGGCCAAAGCATGAAACTGTACCTCCGAATCTTGAGACTAACTTAAATTGAGTATATAAATCTGAAAAATCTTTAGTAAATCAATTGATAAACCTTTAGAAACGTATTTTCGGTAGGTGATATCAGAGATTCAGAGAGCCAAAATGATTTTGCTTCATATGCATTAGGGGGTCAAAATCGCGGCTCATAGTCCACATATCCTTCCCTTACAACCCTTATCCTTTTTACGGATTTTTTTTCTTTCTGAGAGTATCAGAAAGTTTCAATTTTGAATTATAATCCTTGGTAATTAGTCTAAACAAAGGAAAAACATTGAAGTCCACCGTAAAAGTTAACAGGTATACTCCCACTACACAATATTATAGAAAATATTCGATTTAACAATATGGTGTGATGCCTGTGGCCCTTAAAGTCTCCATTGGATTCAATGAGGCTTGCTTGAAGGGAACCCTTGGACTCCCCATCTGGACGTAAAGCAAATAATATGATATCCTGCAGCTAGAACTCATTTCTGCTAGCTCGAGGAGTAACGCTATGAGGTAGCTCTTGTTGAAAATTACTTAGGCCCTCTAAAGCTCGTTCTGAGCTCCTGGAATAAACAAGAATGGTAGCAAAATTGAGGATTCTAAATAAATTCAGAGAAAGATAGTGTGGGAACTTGTTAAACATCATTGAGTGAACTCCTGCAACTTCCATCCATCCGATAATGAATATATAATAAGAATCTCGAGAACTTTTTCTACATAAAATAAGATAGATTATCTCAAAAATAATAAAAACTGTTTTTTTAGCAAACTGTAAGTTATTAAAAAAATACGAGTTGATTGTTTGAAAGTTCTAAATACTGAGCATAGCCAAAATTAATTGGATAACGTTAAAGAAGATTAATAGGGACAGTTGAATACGTACCAAAGTAGCCAACCGTTAAATGTAGCAATGAGTCTCAAGAATCACTTACCTGAAAAGGAAAATGAAATTCATTAAGTCTAGATGAATAAATTATGTATACATACTACACTATTTTATAATAATTCTTATCATCGATCAAATAATAAAAATGCATTACATGTAAATATGAAATATCAATCTTGGGCTTAAAAATAATCAACGCCGCCAAACTCCCATTTACATAATTATTCACCATTTAGGTAAAAAAATACGTACAAATAAAACAAGCAGTAAAGATGTGGTACCAAAATTAGGTGTAAATCGATCTTTATGAATAAATATATATAAATATAAATCCTCAGCAATTTTTTTCATTTATTGTGGATACCATGTTCAAATACTCTGGTGAACTATCAGGGCTCAATTTGGTTCTGTTATTTCCTTGAGCAATTTACTGCGATAGCGAATAACACCTTAAGTTTACTTCGTACATGTAAAATATGAAGTAACAATTGATAAGTAAGTATTGATATATATATCAATAATATATATATCAATATATATCTTTGTTACTACGCAGAGCAAAACCTATTCAAATAAGATCGCATATTGGAGCCAGTGGGATAAAATTGAAATCTGTTTTTGATTGTTTAACAAAGCCACAGATTTAACTTTCCTTCAAAAAGTTCTCTCCACAAACACCATCCTTTCAATGCCATTGTGGTTTGCAAAATTGTTTCAGAAGTATTACTGTGCAAAACTACTTACATTCAAATTTTTTACATCAGTCGTGGTTATTGAAATTAAAACTAAACGCCAAAGACTGGCAAAAAAATTGCACTCTTTTATAGAACTTCCATACAAAAATCCATTAATCCTCTCACCCCTTTTTTTAGACCTCAGTGTCAATCTAAAATCGATCACGTCATCTGAGACCTTAACATGACCCCAGCAAAGCCGAGAAATTTAGTTAGCTGAAAGACGACGCTTAATCTGAAACCTATCACTTTCTCTTTTCCCTATATATTTTAAAACCGATTGGAAATTTATTTTTCCGCGATTTCGAAGTAATATTTGACATAATAAAAGTATATAGGAAGGTAGTTCATAATGACATTTCCATTTCGATTTCCCAGATAAAATATAATAGCTATATTCATGTGATCCAATTTGAATGCTTGAATGTAAAATAGCTTGATTGTGTTATTTACATTCGTTATGTTACTTTTTCAATCATTTGTACTCCTCCTGCATCCAATTATACATTGAAGAGGGAATTGGATACTTTCTGTAATGCTAAATCCTTCAATCCTTTACCTCATCGATTTGAGAATTGATTGAAATAAAGTATTTTCAAGGAATATGCAAATAAAGAAATTTTTGGATATATCTTTTCCTTTAGAAAATTCGAGGCTAATCTCGAATCCACTACCATCTCCTGCGTTTTTCATTCGTTTCGAAATTGGGATTTAGTTATATTCGTTTAAGCCACAGTAGATTTCGGGTGATATGGGAAAGAAAGAATTTAATTAAAAGAAAAGGAATTAAAAACGCAGAGATTACGCAGGGGCAATAATTTTTAGGTGGCACTGAAATAATTTAAGCTCTGGTGAGGGCGGTTTCACTTACCAGGAGATAAAATTTATGTAAACCTTTAGCTTTCAATTAACTTAAGCCGTTTAAATCTCCTAGACACAGAGAACATTTTTCATATACTTTAATAATATTTACTGATCTATGCAAAAATATTATTTCAGCATCATATATGCCGAAGTATTTTTTTTGAGCTTCATTGACTTCCTGCTATCTTAATATAACTTAGTTTTAATATTATTGATATTAATAATAATATATATATTAATATTAACATAACTTAGCAAACTCTCAAAGAAATTTCTTTGGCCTTCCTCCAAAGAATAGAAATCCTCAATTCTTTCACTATGCGAAATCTATTCTCATTCCACAAGCAAAAATTTGAATTTGTTTTAGTAATCCAAAAAACCGCTTAGCTATGTACAGGCACTCTTCGTGAAGACTTCCCTTAAAATAATCTGAATTAGAATGCCATTCTGGTGATGAATCATGAATATCACTTAATACTTCCATGACTTTAATTCGATTTGCATATCCTTCTCAATAATTAAGCCTCTAATTAGCATATAAATTAAAAGAACTAACTTGGGAGAAACTGATTGAAGAATCAATCGATAAGATTAATAAAAGCGCTTATTGGCCTCGTCTTTAATTCCCAGTCCCTCTCTCAAGTATTTTTATTACAAGAAATACAGAAACAAATTACTAAAAATTTTTGCAACTGTAACCTCTTAATTAGTAGATGTTCAATGGAATAAAACAATATTTGACCTATACAAACTATAGTTTTGTCTCTTCGTTAAAGTTCTACAACAATACTAGCCTTATATCTGTATAGAAGAATGATAAGCCCTTATTTTGAGAGAAATTCCTTGTATATAGATTAATAACGGGAATTACTTGAGACACCGATGAACGTACGGTATTAAAGAATATTGGAGGTTTTCGTACTAATTTCATCCAAAAATATCCAAATATTTCAAATTACTACCAACGAAATTAGATTTATTTCTACTTCACAAAGTGAATCTCAAGCAGAAGTGAATCAAAAGTCAGTGAATTTTGCTACTGTGCGCTGTTTATAACCCGTCTATGGATTGTATTAAATGCGTAGAAAGCGGCACAAACGCTTTAACTAAATTGATCAGCGAAAGTATATCGAAAGTTGACACGCTTTATATGGATTCCAAAAGTTAATCGGAATGTTTCATCCATAAAAAGCATCTTGAAGTAGAATGAGAATCGTTTCAAGAAATAAGATGAAAATTTGTGTCAAGGAATGTCATATTTTCTCGAAAAACATTACACAGAAATGGACATTAAGCGTCCACTCATTAGATAAGCGATCAGATCCGGTAGCCAAAATCAGGAAAATAGGTGCTAGGACTAGTCGCTTCGAAAATTAATTTTCTCCTGAACAAGATTCAACAGTAAACAACTATGATGCTAGATGGAATAACGGCACAAACATCCCCAGATTAATTTGATAAATGCCAAATAAACTGCAAGCTTTCTGAAATTATTTCCATAATTCGAAAGAAAGTCCCTAGATCTTAACTTCTACGTTTTTGTTTTCATTTCTTTTTGGAAGTGCAAAAAATATTAGGTCCACTGAATTAAATGATGCATTAAAGGTCAGTAAATAAATTATGTCACTCTATAGCCAAGAAATGAATACTTCTATTCAGTGACAACGACTCCCAGTAAACAGAAAGGACTCTTTTTCAATTTATTCTCTGGATCAAAGATGAAGCTGCAGACCTAAAGCGATATTTTCCTTTCACTGGAATGGTATACTTAAACAAATCCAACGCTCGAATCCTTTGTGTATTTACCAATACGATCTTTCGAATCACTGAATTGATCACCCGCGATACTCCAGATGGTTTATCGAAGTTCTTATCCGAAAACATTGGCTTTCGATGCCTTTCTCTTCTTCTCAGAAGCCATTACTTCAGCAATCTCTCTGCTCCGATACATCCTCTTTCGAAAATATATTCCTTATTTCTAATAGCAGACCAAAGATTCCAATGTTATAATCACTGATGCAGAGTTCGATTTTCAGTAATCTCTTTTGTTATTATATTCCCAAACAAAAATGTTTAGATAGAGGCAAGACAGGGATTTAATTCTCCGAAACTATTTGTATAATCTACTTTCTAGACTATCACTCAAAAACTTTTGTAGTTTATCAGCAAATGATTTCCTTTTCTCACGGTGCTGCAACAAATAAACCACACTCTTGGAAGATATAATTATAATAGTTTTAGAATTAAGTTAATATAAATACGGTTAATGTAAACAGCAAAAAATAGACTGATTTTAAACTCGAAATTCCTAGCTTATGCTACGATTTTTATATTCTTAAACAACGATTCAGGGCCCTTTAAGTCTTCCCAAACTCTTTGAATTTCTTGGAAAATACTTTCCCATCATTCCATATAGAAGAGCATCTATTTGGAAATTAAAACTTTCATGCATATTTTATAATCCTTAATTAATGTAGTAATGGCCGTAAAATTCCTAAGAAGTTATTCCTTAGAATGTTAATTTAAGTGAGAAACGAAAAAGAATTCAAATAGTTCATAGTAAGCCTTCCGGAGTCCTACCTTCAGGGCTTTTCAGTCCCACATCTTGCACGTGCAACGACAATTAAGGAAACTAGTACAAATGCGGATCTGCCTAAAGGATAAGCGGGCGTAAAAACTTCTGTAGAAAAAGATAATTATATCCCACCTTCTGCATTTTATCTAGAAGAAAAGTATGCTTCTTAAAGGAATCACGATTGACTGTCTCGTTTTAAGTTTTAATTACTTTAAAATTTTTAACCAATTCAATTAATTGTAATTTTATTAAATCTTTTTTATATTACGTATTTTTTATCTCTGTGGCATTTCTATTAACATAAATTAATTGGAAATGTTTTAACTTAATTGAATAAAAAGTACAATTTCTTTCTGACCTACGAAAAACGGTACAAGTGGAGTCTACTTAGCTTCGTAAAAGTTATAGAATTTTAAGAACTTCTAGTTCACAATTGAACAATTACACATTTATACAAATCTTTTTCTTTCTTTACAACAGCAGCTCTCACCAACCAATTGCACCAATTCACAAATTACCTAAGTGCAAATATTCTCCAAATTGTCCCATTCTGATCAATCGCATGTTTTCATAGACTATACGAAATGGTGTCAGAGAAAGACAAATGTACTACATGGTGATTCCGAGGAAACGACAAAATATAACTAAAAATTTTTCGAGATCTTTCATGGTGTAACGTATTCCATTACATTTATTGATGAGAAATTCCATATTTCTACATTTTACGGTATTTTGTCCAGCAATTTTTGAAGAATCGGAAAGGAAAATAAACATCACATAACATTTCGCTAGTGTCCTCGCGTGTTTGCTTTTCCCCATGCGCAGGGGGCAACTTATTCGATTTCTGCTGATAGGTCAATGTTTGTCTTCCATCGCCTCTAAACTTTGCGGTCGGAAATTTTGGACTGAAAACCCTCTCTCGATGAGATGCCAAATAGGAGCGAGTTAAATTTCAGATAGGTCATATACGTCTTGTCTCACATGTGCAAAATTCTGCTCTGCTACCCTATCATAATGTTGGCGTTGAGAGCTACTGCAAATTAACTATTGATCGTTAATTTAATATCCGTAGTTTCTCTGTCTCTCCGTACCTCTATGTACATACATACCTCGTGTACCATTCTATCAATTGCAACCTAATATCGCATACTCAACCTTTGCAGCACGGCAATAATAGTTTGCTGCTTTCGTAAACTAATATACTGGGTTTGTCCATGGGTCGATCAGAATGACATCCATATGAGATGCATATGAAGTCCATTTCCATCTCTTGCAGGCTTGCTTCCTTTAGATATTAAATTTATATATAAATAATGTGCTGGAAAATTGAAGCAAGCGCCGAAAGAAGGAAAATTCAGTTAATATTCTTAATTACCCGTGCAAGATTCTTCTTGGCTTGGAATTGCGAGAATATATGAATAGATAAAATAAAGAAACATTTTCTGGTTTAAACAACAATTAAAGACCAAAGCTAGAGCTTAATTCATTTTCTCGAAAGATCCATAAGGAATTCAGAATATAAAGTTGAAATTCGAAAAAAATATATGAACGTTAATAACATAATTCACACCGAAATGATACTTTGACATTCATCTTTATTGCTAACTCTGCGATTTTCTTCAAAATGTATTTATGAAATTTACTGAGACTGACATACTAAATATTTAAAAACTATCTGCAATTTTGCATACATATATAATTGTTTAATCATTTTATGGGATACGACATTAAAAGGATGGAATATAATAAGCAAAAGGGTTAAATACAATGAAGAATAATGACGAAGAGAATTCAGCTTGAATTGGGTCATCATGCATAATGTTTACTTTGCCTTAATTACCTCAGCTATTTTCATCTCTGTCCCATTTCTTTACCCAATTTTCCAACATTGCAGTTTATAAAAAGGGTCACCCTAAAATAAGTGTCACCTGGGGCGGTCCTTTGCCACAAGCCTATTAATTCTTAATAAGTTTGAAGCGTATCCAACGTGAGTAAAGCAAATTTTGCATCAAAATCGAACAGCTATCTTAAGCTCTCACAATATGAGGCCATGATCGATGAAACAGAAACATCAAAATATCTGAATCGGAATAAGGCTCAGAAAAGATATTCTGAAATATCAATCAAATGTACAGCTTTACAAGCAGGATTAATTTTGTGACAGATGCCAAATCCAGATCTGTTCAAATATTGCTAAAACGTTTTTTTTTTAAAGAGATAAAGACAGTTTATGCCGGATTTTTTCTTACATGCAGTACAGAAGCATTCAAAACCCATGTCAGTTATAAAAAACGGTATATATGTGAGCTGACGAGGTTCATTTAAGAAATATTTTGGAAATTCTGCAAGGGTATAAAGGTTCAACTTAATATCGTCATAAAATCGTGCATCAGAATCAGCTCTTAGCTTAGCGATGCATTTATAGCAAAGTTACAAATAACAACTATGAAAATGGATACAATTTTAAACTCAGAAACTAAGGCGTTATTCTAGACGACATAGAAATTATCGAAAATGAAACATTTATACGTGACTGAGACTCGATATTAGATAGATTTGAACTACACACACAGATAACTCAAATGTTATTCAATTCAATGAGAGTAGCAAGAAATTATTTTAAATACAAAGACCAAAAACTTGAGTTTTGGCAAGTAACAAGGGGTAGTGAAAAATCACATAGTAAATCATATTCGATATAATTTTTTCTACCTATAAGAGTTATTTGTGGTTTTTGTAGTTGTGAGATATAAAAAATAGTTTAAACATCCAGTTGTTGAGCAGTCACATTTAAGAATGGGTAATGAATAAGTGCTCCACAATAAGGCTAAATGACTAAAGAGCATTTTAATATATGAATGATTCAATAAATTTACTCTTCTATACTAAATTAACAATTATATTGGAGTTAGTTCGTAGTTTCCTTATGCAAAACCATAATGTAGCCAAGAATGCGTAAATTTCGTACTTTTCACACAATAGTTATTAACATTAACGATTAATATAGAACTACTATATTGTTCTTCTGCCCGTCATACAATGAAAGACATATTCAAAGACAAGACAAAAAGATCTCACTAAAGAAGAGTTTAAATATGTTTATGGGAGCGTCAAAAGCATGAATTGGTTATTCTACGTCATTCTTGAGTGAAGTTAGCGAGTCTCTTCTTAAAATTTTAAAATGTTAAGTAATATTAATAAAATAGGTATCTATTATATGGATAAGCTCATGGAATTTGCAAGTTGAATAGTCTTACAACATGAGTTATCACCATGGGAAATGGGTTGAAGAAATGTACGGATAATAAAAGGATCTGTAAAGTAATATCATAAATAGCAATAAAAAAGTAAAATGTTAGAAATGGATGCACTAATATAATCGTAAGAGATTAGGCAGTAATGAATCAATTTTGCTCTATTCTACAAAGTTTGCTTCATTTTAAAATATTTTATGCAATTTCTCCTCTTGAAGCTGATGGAGTTGGTGAAGATATTATTCCAGAAGGGAGTGCATTCCGTAGGTTATTGCCATTAATAACAAAGGCTCTTTGATAATTCTCAGGTGTTCTGGAATAGTAAGTTTCATCCAACTTTTAGTGTTGTTCATGAATAGTTTCAGCGGCACCGAATTCCGTTAGAAGATTTTGAGGGAACTTCTAATAAAATATGTGGTAATTCACGAAGAGTAAGCTGTACCTTACGTAAATCTAATTTTGGCCTTTATGCTGCCTATAAGTTTCGGGTTATAATCAAAGTCGCTGATTGGTAGTTAAAAGACAAATCTGAATATTTTGCATAGAATAATACGTAAGTTCGGCCTACAAAGACTCATAATCAAACTCTCCATTCTTGTATACTGTTTAATAAACTTGGGATGTAAATACTAGATAAGGCTGACATGTCACGCTATCACAGACCATATAGAATTTTGTCTCATACTCACTTTACCGTGGAATTTTAGGTTTGTCCCCTGACAACCTAGCTACGTTTCTCATCCCTGTAAATTGAAGTCTATCAACCACCCCTCTTTCCCCATATTCACCCCTGCGTTCCGTGACAAAGCGATGCCTTTGATATGCGCCCTGAAATCACGAAGCCGAAACGTGCGTCCCCCTTTCTCATAGGCATCCCTGGATGAAAATCGAGCGAAATTACGGCGGTGGTTGGATCAACGACCGCAGAGCAACCGGTGTGGCTCACCGGACCTCTTCCAACTCTTTAGCCTTCCTTCCGACAGCCTTTTCGGCTGGAAGTTTAGCCTCGACCATACTTCATCTGCGTCACATCCTACAACATCACGCTATCTACTGAAACTGACCCTCGCCCGTTATCTGCTAAACTTTCACGATTTTTTTTCTCTCTCCGCAGTTAGATCCTCCGGAATCGGAGTGATTGTGAGATTAGGAGAGGATTACGTGAGCCTTTTGTCTACTTAACGTGGTATTAATTCCTGGTGAGAGTGGCTTTTTTTTGAAAAATCAAAATGTATGGCTCGGTTTCTAATTGAGCATAGAGCACAGAGATTTCATACCCCATTTTGGACGGTACTTTGGAATTATTGCAGACTTTATTTTATTTATCTCCCAAAATTTCTCTTTTCCTTTTCTAGCTTCACAGTCATCATCCATTCAAAAAAGCCCAACCATTAATTCTAATATATAGCATAAAAACTCTATAGTTGCTATAATTAATGACAAATTTTCGTCCAAGTAAAGATTATGAATCTGAGGAAATGTAAGAGAAGATTGAAAAAATACGCTACTTTACAAAACCATTACAATTATCACTAAATAAAATAAACGATTTTTAAAGGAAAAATCTTTATCTTGATTTTTAAATGAGCATTACAAAAGGTATTTTACAATCTATGCATATTTTCTGTCCTTGATACATCAATTATCTATTTAATGTAACCTTCGACCTTTAAATCTCAGTGTTGTTTCAATTAAGACCGAAGAAACTAGTTTCTCTTGTTCCAAAAGGTATAAAATAAAATAAAAAATACTGCTAACGTTTAATCTTTCACGGGGCGGAATAGCTCCAGAGAAGGATGAGCCGGAATTGCAAATGAAATAGCACTTAAAATACGACGCTTTTTCATTACCAGGTGATATTCTATTCTACGAAGGAAGCATAACATGAATAATTTTCTACTTGCAGTTCATCTCATACTTGTAATCATCATAACCTTCATCTTGAATGATATAATTGAGAATTAAATTTAATTATTTACCGGTTGCAGGAATACCCGTACTACAATCCGGCAGATGGCTTTCAGTATATTAGTAAAGTAATTTAAAGATCATATCCTGCGTTTTAATATGCGCGGCTGGAATGGAACAGTAACATCAGTAGAAGTTCAAAAAGTAATTATTTTTTAAGTAATTTTAAGTAATTTTAAGTAATTATTATTTTTTACGCACGTACATTAAAGTTTCTATCGTTTTGATTAACCTCAAGTAGATTGAAACAATAAAACGGATCGAATTACAGGCATACCTCAATTAATGAGCACCTTTACTTTGGCTTTAAACAAGCCTCCGCTTTGAATTCTCCTTGTTAAAAAATTAATACACTTTTCACCTCTAATGAACCAATTGAAAGAACAAAGTTCAGTGGATACGTGTAAATCAGTTGTTATCAATCGATCGCAATATCCCTCTCGATCGCTAATATAATTTTGAAGCATTCACGAAGCCTTAGAGTATTAAAAAAAATAAAATTGATGCGTCTGAATCTTGAGATGAAAATGAGATAAATTTTAAGGTTCTTAGGTTCTGGTTCTAGTTCTTTTTAACGCAAATTTCATCATATTAATACAAAGATATCGACTAATTAGCTAACATATGAATCCTTCATCATCAGAAAAGCAACACTGAGTGAAATGAGTGTCATCGCCATTGGAGGAAGAAGGTTTTGATAGATTTATCGTAAAAGACGGCGTGGAAGTTGAAGCGTTGAATTTTCTTCATTTGAAAGACTTTACGGATAAAGTTCTGAGTCAAATCGTAAAATTACTGACGAAAAAGTTCCGGCATAAACTCAACCACGAGTTGCAACGAATCGATTAGCACTAACTAGATGCTCCTCCACTAAGGATCAAAACGTTGGATCAATAGGAGATTATATTTAAGGTTAAACTTGCTCAATAAATTCAGAGAGCACTCGTTTCCGAAAGACATAGTGGATATCGTTCATCCCTTAAGATATGGCGATTAGATGTTTAATTTAAGAAAAATGAGAGAATTAGACGCTTCCTTTATCAGCGAACAATAGGTGACGGTAACAGCTTAGAGAAATAGACACATAGTACATTCAACCCCTGCCAACCGCCGAGAGGTTAAGCACAATTAATATAGTAGACGAACTTTATTCAATGTTTCCTACATAAAATCCTCACTCGACCCGTTTCGAGACCCACTCGCTCGAACGAATCAATTAATTAAGCGAGGTAAACCTGTATTCAAACTACCCATTGGCCTCATTTATCATGAGGATTCCGCCAAGTTCTTATGCTATGCCAAGTATGCGAACTGAGTCGGAAAACTCTCCTCCCCAAACAGCAGCATAGCAGAGAGAGGTCGTACATCGCTCCAGGGTTCTATATTTTTTAAGGGTCAGATTTAGTGGGGTTGAAAAGGGGAAGGGAATGTATCGATGTCTTTTGTAAGGGAGAGAAGAGGGGTTTCGGAGCGAGGCGTTCCTTTCTCAAAGATGAGCTTTTTGAAATACAGCTTCTCGAGCGAGGAAAAAGTTTTAATATTAAGTTAGCTCTCCGCGGATTGCGGAAGGATAAAATTGTTAAAAACTCCTTTGTAAACTGAGCGGCGGGGTGCTGTAAATTTCGATGGCTTTCCAGATTCTTTACGAGTTCGGATTCTAATCGCGTCCTAAGCATAACCACTATGGGGCCCCCAACACTAAAATCATTCACAAAGGGGTGTAATAAAATGAGTGTCGTCAGCCGCAGCTTGAATATTTCACGTCGGCAATAAGAGAGAATTAAGTGTCGGTATTAAAACCACTGGAAAGTAATAGTATTGTTAAAAGTGCTCCATAGCTAAGATAGGAATCGAACCCGGAACCACTTTCACCAAAGGCGAACGCGCTACCCATTTGGCTGAGGGAGCCCACAACCGCAGATAATAGGAATTGATTTGAAAAGTTAGATATGTATAATTTGCTACGATTGCGTCGTATTACATAACCTAGGATCTAATATTTTTCCAGGATTTAAATGCACAAAATTTATCAAGGTTATTCTAAATACTCACATTTGCAAGAAAAATAATATTTTCTCCGTGCTTTTCCTTCCAATTTTTTTTCCTTCCTTCAAATCAGTGTTGATATGTGCATTTGCATGCATAAACAGATACGTATATGTAATATATACTTTCGGTTCGCCGTCTGATTCAAGTCTTTCGTAACGTGTTTCGAACCAGACACTTATTCTCGGTATCTCTAAAAACACTACATTCCATTTGAAAGAAAGAGGAGGTTATTGGATGGTCTGAATGTGTGAGTTGTGGAGTTAAAGGGGTGGAAAAAAGAAAAGGATTGTATCAATACATATTTTAACATTAACTTTTCTCTACACTTGTCTTGTCTTTTATCTTTCGGTGGCGACATTGTGCTCTTCGATTGTCTTTGTTATTTTCTGGTCCGAGCTGATATGCTATCGGGTGTAAGAGTAACGGGAAAAGAATTCTGAATTTTCGAGTTTCATATCGAGGGAGTTATTGAGCTGGACAGCTAAGTGAAAGATAGAAGATAAAAACGTCTTTTTGGCTTGTTGCCCTAGAAAAAAATATTGGTTCTCTTTGTCTTCAGTTCACTTTCAGTTTATTCGTTCAATATATTCAATTGCTCCACCACTACAGTTTTAATGTTACAGCTACAGGAGGTTCAACTTATACTATACTATCCCAACTCCCGTGTCTCGGTATTTTATCTTTTTCCTGCACTCCTCACTTTTATAAGTATATGGCCAAGTTTTAACTTAAACGAATTATGTCTTTCCGGAGGAAATTTTATTTGTGCGACAGATTTCCCAACCACCTCTAACCTAGTCATAATGTTTAGCCAATTATTGGAGGACTGGGACTTTGGAGAAATCGGTGGTGAAAGTAAAATCGAGCAAAAAAGCTAAAATCATACGATTTATTGGCTTCGATTAAGATAAAAGTTCCTTACGATAAGAATACTTTTGTTAGTTTCGAAAACTACTCATCAAATCAGAGTTTTTCGCTGTCTTTTATACGAAAAAAGCATGTTAATTTAATCGAGCCTTCTAACTACCTCCAATTATGGAAAATATAATAACCAGAGAGTGTAATAAATTCAACTCCATGAGCTATTAATTGAAATGTCTCTCTTTTCAATGAATAAGTTAATTATAGTACTAACGGCTATCATTTCTATGCTAAGTAGGAAGGAAAAATGATTGACGGTGCCTCTTTTAACAAAGCAGATTCATGAAGCAAGGCAGTGGTAAAAAATTTCTAGATGCTTTTTATTGTTGAAGATTCCTGTCGGGATTTATTGTAAGCATACTGCAACTGCATTAAATATTATTTTCCGCTTGCCATTATCGTGGATAAATTATAATATGACAGTTAAAATACGAGAATGAGCCGTTTTGAAACGTTCGGCATTTATTTTTTCCTGGCAAGTGATTCAAAATTATTTCGTTGTAAATCCACCTTTTAAATACCCGACATATATTTTTTGGGACAATTAAGCTTTCAAAAATTCTGCGACGTTAATTCTTTCCTTATTTGTGCATCGGCGACAATGGTTATAATTTTCGGTACACATTGAAAGGCCGTAAAATTATTTTACAGGAAGCAACAGAAATTTGTTTCAATTTTATTTTTCCATTCATTCATTTTAATTTCCTCATTATACTAAAAATTCCCATATATTTTCGCACTCATAGCCAGCTTTTGAAAATATTAAAATAAATAAGCGTGAATTAAAAAGGGATGGAAAAATTCATAATGCAAATTATTGGCTCTTCTCGAATGAATAAGTTTGGATCGTGAGCGAAAAATGAAAAAAGTTTCATGGTTTGAAGTCATGATTTTCTTCTTAAATTACGATCAAAAAACATTTCTACGATCCAACTCTTATGTGCAGATCTTATATCATCATTGCGTAAAGTACCTCGTTCTTCATTCAATAAGAAATTGTATCAATGCAAGGGGTTTAATATTCTAAAGGTACTCCTCGAAAAAGATATAAAAATATCTTTCCGTTTTTAGCTATTACCTTAAGTTCTCTGTGGTATTCTTTAAAAATACCCACAGAAAGTTATATAACTCTTTCTAGTTTTCATCGAGTCTCCGTGTAATATTTATTAGATCTCAAATTAGATATTCTTCGTCGAATGAGAAGATAATTAAGTTTCCATCCACGACGAGGCTACCAATAGCTTAGAGTTCAACGCGATGCTTGCCTATTTATAATTTAATCTTCGCATGAAATATATAGCTATTGCACCTTTACTTAATAAGTTATATAATAAAGTAAATTATATTCGTATAAATTTATGCCTATAAATAAATCCTGAAACCATATGGGATCTCATGTCTGTTACTGAATGACCAAACACAATCTTAAATATAAAAAAGTAAACTCCCCTAATTGACTACGACATTTTGCTTTAAATACGAACCATTTATACTTCGTTTAGAATTTCCAGGTTTAGGATGGATATGTATAAAAGAGTAATATATTAAATAATCAGAAGATAATGTTATAGAAGGAGATGATAGCGTAATTAACGAATTAAGAACTTATTTCGTGCAGCATTTATGAATGCCTTTTAAACTTTCCCCTCGTAAATTATCAATACTCGTAAATAAAAACACGGATATGAAAGAATCCCATCGAGGGGTAGGTTGTAAATTGAATAAAGGACAATAGCTTCCTTGACCGTAGTTTCCGGACATTGTCCTTCCCCGAAAGCCTTAAGGGACGCCCAGTATCACAAACTTCCTCGTATGGAAGCTCTTCCGTCCTCCTAACAGTTATTTCCTTCAACGAAGACCGTCTGGGCGATGCGCTAAATTAATCCCAAGTCTTCTCGAACGGAGCGCTTCCTTTATTTCACTTGTCCGCTAATTTTTCTTTGCCGCCGCTTTTCGCAGAATTTCTAAGCTTTCGTCATTTTGCCCCAATTTTCTTCGCTTCGCTCTAATTAGGTCGTCAGTTCCGCGAGATAATCTTGCGCTTGTAAACCCCATATTATCGCGGCTGAAAGTGGCGGGAATTCTGCAACGAAAGAGCTTTATAGCCGTAGAGGTAAGACACGGAAAGTAACCATAAAGAACGCATTTCATGACTTAACAGGTTGCTCCCGTAGACAAAGAGTTCTTATGAATAAAAGAAATCTCTTTCATGGCATCGGATTCCGAGAATATTTTCCGTGCAACTCTATTAGCATGAGCATATAGAAATGCTATATGTGATAGTATCAAGGAAATGGACGGATTGCTCCATAAAATCTGTGATATGAAACTTGTAAGTTATACTGAGCCTCTAGAGGATTTGACACGAATTGGACTTTTAGGGTCACCATAAATATCTTTGTGAGGTAAAGGGCATCGTCTCTTTAATGTGTCTGAATAAATATAGGGACATGCAATCACTTGTCATGAAAAATCTCTGTATAAATTCCATAGATCGTATAAAACTACTTGCTCTTTAAAACTGGCCAACCCAAATTATTATAAGTCGACCAAGCCGTTTTTAACCCAGCGTTGGATTAAAGTGTGACAGCTTCTGCAAGCCTTTTTAAATTCTTTCTGTTCAGTTCCCGTTAATATAAACATATCCGCAGTAGCTGACTACAGTCAAAGAATAGACCCCTGAAAGTTGTAATTTTATATTTAATCAAATTTCATATGATTTCAAACTGTCGACATCATTCATAGTAGATAAGAAGGAATAAAAATTTACGTGTAATAAACTTTCCAATGATACACATTGGACTGTTTGATATGCTGATCTTGCATGGTCTAATTCCAATTCATTCCTAATTCACTTTTGCTAGAAAGAGGAATTTTACATGCGTTATGAACAGAGTTTACGTATACTATCAGCCGAAGGCCACTAAATCAAAGAAATGAAGGGTAATTAAATCAATAAATAAGAGTTAAATCAAACAAATATTTGAAAGAAAATAAAAAAGATTTATCAGCATGGCACTGGCATAAAGCAAGGCAAATAATTTTAATGCTTTATTAAAAATGCTTCTCCAGGCGTCGAAAAATCTACATCCTAAACTCTAAAACTGGGAAATTATAGTGAAAAGACGAGTTATTAAGTTTCTTGAAACAAGAGTTAACAGAAATTGTACTAAAAATTTGTATATTTTTCCTTTCAAACTCCTTTTTGTGACCACGCATATTTCATAAACCAATCTGTTTATGACACTCTCTTGGATATCCAAAATACGCAATGAAAAACGCATTCTTCACCTGCTTAATTTTAGAAAAAGAGACAGAAAGGAATTAGTTTGACGCTACCGGGTTGGTCTAACTAATAGAGTTACCACGACAGAACTATCTCTGCTTCTATTTCCAAGGCCTTGATGGGAATTGATGTATTCCGGAAGATTCGTCAAAGATGGCACCGTTTCTTTGCACATGCGGAACACATGAGGTGCCACATAAAAACTTTTAAGCAGGCTTCCAGAAGAGTTCGAGGATTGGTAAAGTGAATAAGCAATTTAAGACGTATGGCTCCTTTGACTGACTTAGAAGAGAAAAAGTACAAGCCAAATTTATATCTGAGAAAATTATCTGCGGTTTAAGATGTAAAATGTTGTTTATTTTCTATTGTCGAGTTTGACACTCTTGAGTACTTGTTATACTTATTATTACTGGAAACATTAACCATTATAGTTTACCTCTGCAATTTTATGAGTGTTTCTTCACTTCCTACTTATGTGTTTTCCACAAGGTGATTTCCCCTACCTTCATTTTTTAAATTTTCCCGAAACCCAAATCTTTTTTGTGTCATTTCTTTTTTAATTTTATCTAGATAATGTAAATTTGACAATTGACGTTAGGCAGAGGAGAGCCTCACCGGATCTGATCCCCCCAATAAAAGGTCAACTAATATTAATAATTAACATAACTATTATTTAATTTGCTACACTTTCTAATACACAAAAGTAAAGAAGTAAGCTTTATCTCTTTCATATCATTCTCATGGATACCCACTTCTCATTTTCCCACTCACCACCAAAAACTCTATTTGTTCATGATTAATAAATTTAAAACCCTTTGAGGATCCGCAGCGAACGACTTTCAACGAGTCGTTAAACTCGCTGAGTCACGTTTGAGCGAATAAACGCACTCCGATAACTTTGCGGGAATTTCAATGAGCTCCACGAGCGGATTGATCTCTCGAAAAAAGCCACGAACGGCAACGGAGCGAAGATTTCGGCCGAGCGGAATAGGAATTTGGATGGCAACGGGTTTATGGATGATCGCCTCTTGGAAGACGTACGAAAAAAGTTCCGAGAAGACGTGGAATATTAGGGTAAAAGTATATGGAGAGAGAGAGAAAAGGGTGGATATACATACAGGGATTTGAGAGGAGGAAACTTTGTGAGGAGGTCGGGCGGAAAATGGAAGGAGATTCGACCGACGCAACTAGTGAGGAAAAACTTCATTTTGACGCCTTCCAGAATCCACGGAATTCTTCTCTCCACGCTTGAATAAATAACAGTGGGGGAGAAAGGGGAATGTTACGTTGCATTTCAGCTCCTCCGTATACCATCCATCGTGAGCTGAAAGCGAAAAAGGCTTGCCGAAAATACCTAAATGGATTTTTAGGCATGGGTTTTGAAATTTCGTATGGCCACTCTTGAGTCACTTTTTCATACAACTGTGTATATTATCTATGTCGATTCTCGCAGATTTTCATTACATATTATGTGAAATTCACCAAAGTACGAAATTCCTTATCCTCAGTTATTATACAAATGTCTCGATTTTAAAGATTTTTTAAATTTCTCGATTCTTATTAATAGATCTTTCTTATGTTAATGTAAAAATAGATGTTTTTGATTTTCTTTTGTGAGAATATATTATTGTTAAAACTGAAATAGGCTGAGAATCAAAATTTCAATATCATAACTGATATCGATTAGATTATCTGTTCGCAATTTTCATTACAAAAACAAATCTCTAAATTTTACGAGGACCATTTTCTCTCCTCTAAGGGAATTATTAGCGGATAAAAACAGTATCATGGTTCACGGCGTCCTAAAATTTGTAAAATTTAATGTAACGACGATTGTTCATGATGGGAATATATTCTTGTAGTTATGATTCTGAATACAGGATTGTCGCAACTCTGGTGCGGTCCGATGGTTTCCCATGCAGCTCTCCATAAAATAGGGTTTGGCTCGCAGCCCTTGGGCTAAAACGTGTGTTGTAGAAAAGAAGGGTTGAGAATCTCTCCCCTTAAAGGAAAACCAGCTCTACAGAACGGTCACATCGGCACCAGCACGTCTGCTCGCGTCTCCCACACGAGGCCACTGAAGGGATTTGGAAGCATGGGAATATCCTCTAAGAAGGGGTTCGGGAAGCAGAAATTCCGCTGGCTTTAAGATAACAGCGCATGGTGTTATTTTCCTAATCTAATGCTTCAAGAAATCCACTTTGGAACACTTTGCTCCGTGGCAGCGAATGTAGAGCTTAAAGAGATATTTGGAAAACCATTCTGGAAGTGGCGAAATGTAAATATTAAAAGAATAGGTATGACAGAATAAAGATTAAGTTTTGATTTCTTGAAAATGTGTAAAGAAAAATCTGATGGTGAAATTCCTGGATCGAGTACTTATACCACGGTTTTATCGAGCATTTATAAAGACAAGGTACTATTAATGAAATAGAGCATCATGGAATATTTGAGAAATAGATTTCTAATTGTAAAGAATAGGTTTACGCATCCAACAGTAAGCGAAATCTGAAGTCTATAAAGACGCTTGATAAATCGGTCAGCTTTCAAAGAGTTTTTCAGGATGGGATTCACGAAAAATTCGTTCGAAATTAAATCGCAACCTTAAGATCCTTGGAATATTATTAAATGTATACGATTATGTAGTTACTCGTGAATTTTCAGCAAAAAATCTCAAACCTGGCGAATATAATCTCAAATATAATTGAAAAGAACACATCAAAACAAAGGAACATTTATGGTGCTAATTGACAACACCGAATAATTATTAGTGGAAAAACCCGAAGAAATCGTTGTGTTAAAAATTTTAAAGAATATTTCGACAGGTTTAGACACTACGAATCATCGGCATAACGTCACATGATTTCGGTTGTTGCTCTGATTTTAATGGTATATAATGAAAATATGAAAATTGCTGTAAGAAATCATAGCTAATCTTTTCCGTATACATATATGATAAAATTATCATGATATTTATAGAACCTCATGATTCTAGGGTATTTTCAAAATCGAGATAAAAATTTTTCTCTCAAAGTCTAATCATCTAGGTATAAAAAGTAATTATTTCTACATTTCCTTTCCTATTTAGCGTATTAATCCCCGTATTACTTTTTAATTACAAGCAAAACTTATTGCATCCTCAGTTTTTGAAATTGAAATAAACAGCTCATATAGTGATCATTCTTCATGTCAGAAAACCACACCAATGAGAAGGAAATCCCCTATGATAACTAACTCAATTTCCCGTTTATTCTCGAATCTCAATAGTATGATTCCGATTATTTCCAATTACGGTGTAACCAATCTGACCGTAAATAATCTTTAGTTCCGCCAGTCGCTAACTAACCGAAATGCACGATGGCCTTAATTTTCAACATAATCCCGATGAAAATGACAAAAGTTGGCGAGTGTATGTCGTATTCTCCTAGTCAACGTATCCTACTCCCAATATTTTCTATGGTAACTTCCATTTCTTCATTAAGTTGCACTCCATAGCGCAGTTTGTTCGGTAAAATAACGGTTTGATGATCGGGAAAGGCTTTCGTGAAAGACTCAGCAATTTAGTTCGGAAACCCGTCACACCGTAAGCCCGTAACACAGACGCTAATCCGTTTATTCCGTAGTTAATTCACCGTTATCTCCAGCAAGTTCCATTTGAATGCAGTCGATAGTCATATTCGTAGGGAAACGTTTACTCTAATAAAAATAAAAGAGATTAAGAACCCGAAATAGTAGGTTGAAATAGTAAAACTGTCAACGAACTCTTTGATAGAGAATTTAAAAATATTATCACAATATAAGCAATCTTCATTGAAGACGAGTCTTATCAGGCAATTGCTTGTGAAACGACTTAGAACGTAAAGTATATCTATCACACAAGTCTATAGAATACAATATTTATAAAAAAATTTCAGATTTAAACTAAATCATATCAACGGGAAGGATATTGAAATTGCTTAGGATTGAATATGGTTATTAGTTTAAGTCCGTCGTAGGCTTTCAATCTTCAATCAAGTGTCGTCTTTAGATTCAGGTATAAGCCATTCTAAATTTTCACAGTAGAAGACTACAAGATTATAACGCAAGGCAAAAATTCATATTTAAAATTTGTTCCCTTTATATTAAAAGCAAACTAGAATACAGCTTTCACTTCTAGAGAAATTTCAGCTGGCAAGAGGAAAAATCCGGGAAAAGATTTTCTTTACGGTTTCGTAATCACAGAAGAATATCGGTTTAATGGCAAAACTAAAGGAAGCAAAGAATCAAAACCTCGGAAAAGAGTTCACAAAAGGAATTGAAATGTATTTTAAAGCAGTGCTAATGCACTTCCAAAATGAAATCAGATTAACTCCCTTGAAATCACTTATTTATAACAGTCTTGGGCAAGGCAGCGCTACCTAAGATCCATAGGCATCGTGGGAGGTTCGAAGCGCTCAATACGGCCTTCTCCTCTCTTATCTAAATAAAAAAAATTTTTGTACTGTAATGCCACTCATTTTTATTTTTCTTTTACAAAAATAGACGAAACATGAATGAGAGGTAGATATTTCTCTACTTCGATCACTTAAAAGTGAGAAAATAAAGATTTGCTGCAACAGATTTGTCATTGGATTGGATTGGTTATTAGCGAAACGCAACTATAACTTGGCCAAATATTTTCTCTAATTAAACTGGTGAAACTTAGGTGAAAAAAGAATCCCTTTATCTGATCCAAGAGCTAAAATATATTCAGAAATAAACCATTATAGATTTAAATAGGCCCAAAATTTTTATTATTTCTACCTCATTACTCTACTCTATAGTAGTTATTGCAGGCCCAAAATTCTTCTTAATATTATATTTCAAGTTGTAACTTCGAATTTGTTTATAGAAATAGGACAATTAAGGAGCTAGAATCATTAAAGGGACATAATAACTAATATTCTTAGGCTAATTTGGATATAATGGATGTGGAGTGATCATGATCAATGTGATAGATGTATTAATGTGATATGATAGATGCGTTAATTGAAAAATTGTTTACTTACTTTTCAAAGGTGATGAAAAATTCATAGAGAAATTGAATATGAAACGCATCGTATGCGTTTCATATTCAATTCCTCTATGAAATTGTGTTATTAGAATCAGTAATATTTGATACTGTATTTAAAAATGGTTCTGCACAACATAATAATGCGCATACGTAATACTGAATTTGTATATTTCTATTGCATACGGTTAATCATAGTAAGATTGCGACTATAGTTATTCTTGGAGAGGATTTTAGAAATATTTTCATCCAAATGTGAAGCAAATACTAGAGAGACCAACCATCGATTTATACAGCCAGTATCATAGCACCAACTACAAGTGATGTATAATGCATAATCTGAACAATGAAAGTACTGGCCGAAAATATGAGCGACTATTATGGTAATGTTCAACTTGGATTAACTTTAAGATTAAAGTCTGTTGGTGAGCTACGAAAATATTTCATCTCAAGGAGAGGCGTAAGCAAGAATAACACCAGCGGATAAAAAATTTTGTCTTTCTGCCAGAGATGTTTATCACCGTTTCAAGAAAAATACTGCCTTTATGCACGCTCTCAAACTGATAAGAGTCACGTACTGTTTACACGAGACGTTATGGAACGTTGTGGTGAACCTAGGCGAAATAAAAAAGGGGATAATCACGAGAAAGTTCGGAAGAAAATAAATTTATATAGCAGCAAATTTTTCCCATCTCATGGACTGAAAATAATTGAAATAATTATCGCATTAAGTTCGATTCCATCACAAATAAGGTAGATACCATCAGAAAGTAACACGAGAAGACATTATCTGTGAAGCAAGATGCTTTTCTTTATGTATTACCCACTTTAATTCATAGTCCTCACCTTTTTCGTCAGCTTGTTAACACATTTCCGGAGGCTAGAGAATATTTACATATTCTACATTGATAATAACATATTGATATTAACATATTGCTATTAACATATTGATATTAACATACTGATAGTAACATATTGATATTAACATGTTGATATTAACATATTGATATTAACATATTGATAGTAACATATTGATATTAACATCATCTAAAACTTAGAGTTGATGAAAAGAGAAAAGTAAACTGAAACTCTGCTCTATTCTTGTTCTTTGAAATGGAGATATGAGGTTACACCCACAAAAGATTACTCGCGAATACTCACCTACTCGATTTCCCGTCACTGCTCGAATATCTGCCTTGATAAGTATCGTGGCTTCCGTAATGTATTTGTGATGAAACTTCAAGCTCTGAACAATTACGGACTTGAATTTAATGCTACTAGCTACAGAAACTTTAATTCATCGGCTGAGAGCACAACGGTAACCTAAATGCCATAAGTTCATTTCATATCTAGTATCTATAGAGAGTTGCATCCTTCAGTAAGGTAGAATATTAAGTTGTTCTTCCAGCCTCTGAGATAAGCTCGTAACTCTTGATTACAATGTAGGCTGTTCAAAACCTTTGTCGTATTCCAAGACTTCTACTATCTTCCTGAGACTCAGGGCTCGTCATAACGCATGCTTCAACGGGAGGAAATCGGATCGCCTGTATTTTATGGCTCAATAAGCCCTGCAGCAGATCATGTTGATTTTGGAGCAAATCTTACCCCAGATCAACGAACTCAAAAAGAATTCGAAGAAAAAGACAACTCACTGAAAGGAATAAGAATTTTTACTCCTATTGCTGCAATTCACAGCTTTATTATGACACAAATCTGTTGAATTAAGATAAAAAGACTTAATATACAGCAAGAGATTGCACTAAGCGTCTTTTAATTGGTACGTATCTTTAAATTGTGAGTTTAAATTCGTTCCTTGTTTAATTTCTATTCTTTTAGTTTACCTAATTATCTTACTTATTACTTATAATTTTCATTTAACCACTGTATTTCTCTGTGTTTTTTTGTATCTGGGTACATTTATATTGTTTTTTCTATTTGGGTCAAAAATAACTTTCATTATTAACATTATTGCTCACTTTCACATCTTAATTACGATTCCATATCTCGGGCGAACTTTACAAATTTCAAAATTATCCATTTCCATTCTTATTATTACTTAATCAACCTCTCATGACCATTTATAAATTCACAGTTAACTTATGTTTAAATTATTCTGACATAGAAAGCATAATTTGATGAATCTTAACTTTCTATTCTCCAAAATTTAGTATTGCCGTTATAAATAATCTGAGTATGGATATATGGAAATGTTAGTTTCTTATGTTGTCTTCATAGGCCCTCCACTTTTATAAACAGAACTTTTAAAACTATTACCAATCACAGTCAAAAGTTGAAAAGTTCATAACACAACGCTCCCTAACTCAATGCCGTGGCAGGTGATGATCATATTTATAACACTTCAACAGCATTATCTCATTCCTCCATTGAGCTATAAAGAGTTCCCTTTTTGTATTCGCATCCTTGCACTATCCACAGTCTAACAGATCCGTAAAAATAACAACAACGAAGCTCCAGCTTTGTTAACACCAGTTTCTTTACTATATCCCGAGAGATATTTAGACGCGGAAATAAAAACACGAAAAGTCCATAAAGAGAATTCAAGAACGCCCATCCCTCAGAGAAAATTTTCCCAAGTTTATTACAATGGCATCAATGGATTAAGGAGATTCTGTAGTTATTTTCAGCTGAAAGGTTTTTTTCCCCGAGAAAGTGGTAAGAGCGTGCTCCATCTGCCTGCAGCGCCGGTGTTTACGAGAAGAAACTCTCGAGGCTGTGAAGATGTCTTCCCTTTACTTTGATGCGAAAGATAAGGGCATAAAAGAGAAAAAATGCCATCGCATCCCAAAGTTGCGTCATCCTATTCTTCCGATCGTGAGAGAAAGGATTCGGGATTGAATCCAACGATTCAAAAACACATCTTCGCTGCGGAATATCTATTGTGTGATGAATCTGTTCCTTAACGATCTTGGTCCCATAAAATGCGACGGGATATAATGGACGACTTCGAATGGTCGCCTTTGTTTCTGTCTCCCTTATCTCGACCTTGCTTCTTCCCTTTATGCGTCCGCATTCTTACATTTTTAGACATTCTTAAAGACTTTCCTTGCTTTTTCTTTCGTACGCAGAGCGACTCGGTTTGTTAGTTCTAAGAGGGCGTCTCTCTTGGATGTATTTGTGTTTCTGAGAAAAATAAGGAAATAAGTTGAAGAAAGGAAATGCGAGACTAAATAATTTTGGATAGATTTTAAAAACATTAGTATAGTATTGGTATAAAACCCGTTTCTAGAAACAAACAAATTTTATACTGTCTTATAACGAAATCCTTACGATAAATAGGAGTTCATATATTGATTCATTACGCAACGATGGAAGTAGATGAATACTACAAAGAAAAACGTACAATCATGAGATATAAATCAGTTACAGTTTAAAAATGTTTTTTTACAAAATTAACTGAAGTCTTGCAATAATTTACTGTCTTATATGATCAATTATTATATATCTTATATGATCTATTATTATTATATATCTTATATGATAAATTATCGGTCATATTTACTGGAAGAAAAGCTTGGTACTTATGTAGAGAAGGATCTGTAGTAAATAATAAACTATCTCTTGAATTCTGCCTTTGGTAGTATTTAATGGGGTTTCGATGATATTAAACAATTATAAAAAGTTATATATACCAATTTGGACATCGTAATAATTAACTAAATATAAGAATGACGAAAGAATGTTTAATTATAAAGAAAACTCAGCCTTTTCGGAGGAAAAAATGGAAATTGATAGACAATACAGACATAAAAACTAAAGAATCGAGAGATATAATGCACCTTTGCATAGCAAAAACGAAATCGTAACGCTCGTTTACTTTTCTACTGGAAGGTGTTTTCTGTATAAGAAGTGAACTGTTTCAAAAAACTCGGAAGATACGCTGCCAGTAAAGTATTTACGAATTCCGACCATTAGTAGCGCGAGATATTTACGGAGTGTTTCGTTTACCACTCTACGAATACACTAAAGCTCCTGCATTACCACCCAAAATAACGAAAGAAAGAAAGATTATTACTCTGGAGGTCCACAAAGCAAGGAAATGTGCCAAAAAAAGAAAGAGAAATTTCCCCAGGTTTCGAGGACCTAAGAAGTGCAGCACTTAATGAAGATAAATAAAAGAAGTAAAATCTACCACGCGCGAAAATAAAATTAGAGAAAGAAGGAGGAAAAAGACAAGTTAAAGAGGCATTGAGAAAGGAGATGGCTCAGTCCAAGAATGCTTATAACATCTGACGCAAGAGTGAAGGGAGGTTGAGATAGAGGCAATCTGAATGTTAAAGGGAGACGGAGGGAAGGATCTCAAGAGCCCGTTCAGACGCGTCGACAGAATAAAAATACGGAAGGGAATATCTGAATGAGAAGTAGTCGGTGTAGAAAACCGAAAATCACTCTCGTCGCCCGTGCTTTGGAATTCTTTCTTGTGTACTATGAAACAACAGAAGCTATTTTTATGAGAAGCACTATGAAAACACGAGAGAATATATTGAATCGTCTCCTTCTTTCAGAATGAACATAAATGTCCACTAAATTCTTACAAAGAAGCTAGAACATAGGATGGGTCGGCTTACATAGTATCAATCTCACAGGATGGTTTGAAGTTAATCCCCTCCACCAAGAGCTATCAAAACCCTGGAAAGGGAATGAGGCATAAAAGTCACGATGAGGAGTGCGGTAATTTTTTCTAGCTTACCTTACCAGAATGGTCTAAGTTGAATGTGCCTATGTAAAAGCAGTTCTGTGACCGAATAAATAATACTTCCATAACATTCAATAAGGAGGGACAAAACGAATTAACACTTTTACAAAAAATCTCTGATACCTAATTGGCTTTCATATCATCACAGCTATGAGCAAGACAGACAAGAGAGATGTGAGATAAAAGAAAATGCATAATACATATTTCTTTACCCTGTACTAAAAGATAAATTTAAAATATTTCATGCAACAGTACAAGCTCAATGTTTGTTAATTGCTAATGTATCATATCCGATTTCGTTAAATTTTAATGAATATTATTTAATAAACTTCACAGATTCAGGCGAGGTGTTGTGGTAATCCATAATGGAAAGGAACTATTACAAAATAATGGAAAGGAACTATAGTACAATTCTTTAATAGTTCCTTTCGAATATTATTTAATACCACCAACTGGTGGTATTTAACTATTTAAAGGAATGCATCCAGTTAGTAATTTTCTGATTCGTCTATGTATGTATCTTAACTTCTGAGTTCATTCAATACATTAAACTAAAAACGTGATTTCGAAAATATCGAAAATATGTATATTATTTCCATGCTTTAATATATTGATACTGTATAAAAGAATTTTAGATCATTGAAAAGTATACACAACTTTTCTTTCAAAAAAGCTTAAATTATTGAAGACCTAGCTAATAAAATATAACTTGGAATTATAGAAATCAATATGCAATAAGCTATAGCGTGCTGGGTAATTATATCAATTAAGCTGGTCAAGAACTTTGATTCATTGTAATGATTGGGTTAATGAATAGTGCATTATAAAAATCGTGCTTTTATGAATGAAAGCATATCTCAACGGGATATCACATCAGAGGAGTATGCTACTTTCAAAATGATTATTCTGTCTCCACGCCGCAGCTATATATTCCTGAAAATACTTCTTCGATCGCTTTGGTAAATATTTTCTTATCAAAACCTTTGAGACTTGCATTGGCAATCCCATTTATTTTTCTTTTATCTTTTTATTTTTTGCCCATAAAAAGGCTTCTTGTATCCCCTTGTGCCATCCCGGACCAGTCCAAAATGTCCAAATTAATACGCGTCACCGACCGTGGGGACTGTGAGAGCCTAAAATGACGTCATTACATCTTTTCGTCGGATAATTTTTTGCTGAAGATCTTCGCGCCTCGTTTCGAGTACTGCTTCAAATTCTCCCCATATTTCTCTCTCGGGTTGAATTATGAAATAATCTTCCCCAAATTTCCCTTACGGATGAATTCATTCATCATAAGAAACCTTCCCATTTCTCGCCCTTAATCCCACACACTACCGCATATATTCCACTGCCAAAATACCTTCCGCAGTTTCAATACGCCCTTCTCCTTCCTTCTCATCTCCTTCCTGCTTTATCACTGTATTTACACCCAATTAACTTCATCAAGTTCCTTCCATTCCTTATTTTCTTAATTATTGAAATCATAAGTAAAAAGTCGAATCCATAAAATCCCCTCTACGAATAACAAGAAAGCGAAATATTTAACTTTCACGTTTTGGTCTGTACGAGTTACTTTCCATCATCTACTTCTTCTATTTGTATATCTTAAGGTATATAACTAAGCGTTGTTGGCTGGGAAAAGATATGTCCTGCTCTTCAAATAAATGGTCAATCTTACTTAATGCGATTAAACGGCATCCTAATAAAATACATAGCTGCTGTCTTAAAACATTTAAATCAATATTCTATTTAAACGACGGGGATTTGAGATGAATATTACACTTTACAGAAGTCTAAAATGGTTTTATCCTAAACTATCGTACATGTCTATGACAAGTGGCTGTCATAGAAAGAGTATCGGAAGCTGTGTAGTTCGAGTGTCCAGATTATTCGGTTTCTTTTATTGTCCGAATGGAACCTCCTCTATCGGTTTCCAGAAAAATATTTCCCTCTAATAATTCTCCTAACCAGAACAGAACCAAATTTGTTTCCGGTAAATGTCACTACAAATCCCGCTCAACTCTTAAATTATATCCTTAAGAAATTAAATATCTTAGATTAGCATGCTGGGTTCCTAGATAACTCACGTATACCTAAGATAAATGGGTTTTATTAATCTCTGAATATTTTTCTGTCTCCGAAGAATCTTTGTATGAACTTGTGATACCACTTTTGTTAAAATTTGCATGTTAACGACTATTCAAATTTAACGAGGATAGGTTTGAGGAAACTCTCAGTTTCGCTCTTTTAATTAGCGTTCGTTTGTCTTCTAACCAACTCTCACTTTCCGTGGTACGTAGACCTTCTCACGCTGTCCCCCTGAGTAAACTCGTTTGGTTTTTCTATAACGAACGTCTGGAGTATCTAGCGTAAAAGCTTTTGAAAAAGTTTTTCATAACCTGCTTATAATTAGCATTCCGCATTTCTGAGAACCTTAATGATATTTTTAAATTCCACAGTTTCTTACATTCTTTAAAAGTTTGTTTACATTTTCCTTTCGTAGTGTCCCTTTCCTTTGTAACCCAGCCTCTCTCTTTTTCCTCCATCTTCAACTTGTGATTCACCCCAACCTCATTTGCCCACTCTTCCCATCAACTCCTGTCATCCAACCACTCCCATTCTGTCTCTCCGACGCCCTCTTTCCCTACAGACCCTCTTTTCTCATCTGTTTCGCCACCTCCTTTAAAGCTTGAGCTTTCCACTCTATTCCGCGCTCTTTCCCCTTTCCTTATTTCACTTTCTTCTCGCAAACGAAGCCTCGTTCCCAAAGCAATACGACACTCAATCTAGTGCCCAACTAATTTATTTCTCGCGCTGCATACTCATTCATTCATCAACTTCTCGCTGACGAATGTATATACGTCTTAATGGGCGGTTCCTCTTCGGACTCGGCGAAATTAACTCGTCCTTTCTTTAGCTACGTTCCTCTTCAGATCGATTTCACTCTTCATCTCGAAGCACTTCATGTTCGTGAAATGCGTTATCACATCAAAGAATAGTCGTAATTTTGAATAAAATGCAAATATCTTAAATCAACCTTTTCGCGGAAATGGGCTAAAATATTTAATCCGTAAAAACAAGGAATTTCGATAAAGAATGTTTAGGTAGTGAGCAGTTTTATGAAAATTAGGCAAATTTAGAAACTAGATTAACGTACACGCTAACCTTGACATTAAAACATAAACTTTCGCAAATAAATGCAAGTTTGTAAAAAACCTAATATCGTTCGAAAAGCTGTTTCGTGAGAAACTTAAAACTTAGAAAGACAGAATTCCGCAAAAAAATGTGGTGTAATGAACTGTAGCTAATTTTTGCAATTGCGTTATACATCACTGCAATTCCGATCCGATTTGCTTGTCGTACCGGGAAGTAATTAAAATCAAATCTCTGAAAATATCAAGATTACAATAAAATCCATTACGAAGATTGGTTTACTCGTTTACTACACGTAATTTCAACCAATTTTATTAAAGGTAATGCTAAAGAGTTGCGTCTCGCTCACAAAAGAAGGATGACTGGGCGACTGGTCGAACGGAAAACAATTTTGTTTCCTTTCGGCTGGAAACGGCGGTTTGAAACCGTGGGAGCACACAAAGTTGAAAACGGAAAAGGAATAGAAAAGGAGATGACAGGTTGAGATAATAGAAATCGATTGATCACCCGTCAATTCGTGGTAAGCCAATTCCATTTCGGAATGAAAATGGTCATCTGATGGGTATGCTATCCGTCCAAACCTAGCAGGATATTCCTCCACTCCGTATATGGTAATGGGGAAAATTTGCTTTCTCATCTCGATATGTAGGTGAATGTGAGTTGAGTAAAGCTAAATGTTTGAATTTGGCTGTATCACGAAAGGTTTTCAGCGTAAGTATCTGAAACTCGAAAGATGAAAGGAAAGCAAAATGTTTCCAAATTTGAAGAGGTGCTTGATGGCCGTATTTGGTTTGCAAAGCAACTCACCCTGTCCCTATAAAAGAGAAGTTTGACGTAGACATTTCAATCATTTTTTATATTAGGTGGATCAAGCGTAACTTTGTGAACCTCTGCGAATGTAATCACGGATACTATGCGTTCCTTATTTTAAAAGCTACCTATTTATTTGGAATCCTTATAGATTCGTGAATTTTTTAGTCTTATCCTTCAACCAAGTATTTTATTAATATTTAACTAATTACAATTGTATTTGTTGGACAAACATTTACTTATAATTGAAAAGAATGTTCGTTTGTGAATATTAAATCCAAGTCAAAATTCAAAGAAAATATTCGATTGAGAAACATTTTAAGAATTATTTTTAGTTTTACTCCTAAATTTCCATTTTTAATTTAATGTAGAGAAACAAGATACCCATTGTTTTTAAGTGGTTTTAATACGTCATTCATACCCATTTATTACTATGATAAAATTGCAAAAAGTGCCTTTACATTGACACTGAAAAACTTGAGCATGATGGAAAAGTAACCTTAGCCCTCCAAAATTTCCTTAGTGATACTTATGATCTCAATCTACTGCAAAGAGGCAAAACCTGTTATTGTCTTTAACGTGAAATCGTAACGTGGAAATACAGGATTTTTAAATCTTAAATGCTACTAAAATCATCCGTTCATCTTGAAAGCTTCACACACTATACATGAGGAAGACCTTGTAGATAATTTTTCATGTTGTTATACTTATTCATTCTCAAAATATAAATTCCTTTTCACTAAACTAAACACGATGAAAGATTCTGAACTAATTATCTAAAGCGACTATCATATCACGCTTTGGGCTTAAATTATGGTAACTTAATCTTATACCTGTTCATATTTCTCTTCCATTAATTTCGGTTAATTTCTATCGACAAAAGTTTCTTCCTTGAAATGCATACTTGTATCTATCGCAATTTTCTAGCTACCAGCCATTGGTAGATTCAGAGGGTGACTCAGAGGATCTCTTTTATGACTCTGTAGTTATATCATAATAATGACACATAGAGGAAAACAAGGGAAAAGGAAGCTTTGGGTACCTTTAAAAGATGAGCCTGTGATGAGGCTACCTTTAACTTTTAAGCTATGCATTTCCAGCATTCTAAAAATTAAACAAATAACAAAATATAAGAAGTGATTCAACTTTACAAGAGTTGTAGAACAAAGAAACCATTTTTACTAAGAACATAAATCGGTGGAAATTCCTTACCAATTCGATGGTTATTGATAGAAAATTAAAAACTATAGGTCATATATAAAGAAAAGATATTTAAAACCTCTAAAGTCGGTTTTGGCAAGTGAGAATGCAACTCAAGGAGTATTCATGTCATACAGAAATGAAAAATATTCGCTATTAGATAAGTGCTAATATTTGTGTAGTATCTGACAAATTCGTATTAAAGTTAGATTGTAAAGTTTTCCATGAACTAGATTCATATAATAAATTTAAAACTGTAAAATGACATTTTAAAAGTAAATTGGAGATGAGTTCACAAGAAAATTATATTATTGATATATACTCATGTGAACATTCCGAGAAACTTTAATAAGATGGAAACGTGAAATCATCTTCATTAGGGGAAAAATATAAATAGAACTTTTTCTAAATAAAGTATTCGATTCCATTTAATGGAATTATATAGAAAGCAATTTTATTATATTTTACACATATGCTTCAACTTTAAACTTAGAAGGAATAACCACCTTGGGCGTTGCACCTCCTCTTGCGAGTTTCAGAGGTTGCGTGTCTGTTTATTAAGTCATAAGCCAGAAGGCTGGAACCTCAACCCATCCAACTGTATAAAGTATTGGAGGAGGAACTGAAGCGCTTAGGCAAGATAAGGAGTGATACAGTTTGAAATTTTCCCTTACAGTGTCATAACCCTATGCATTACGTATTTTACACCGTTCACTAACGAGAAAGAAGTACGAATTATATTATTTCGCAATTGTGTGTATGTACCTAAGTAACTTTCACATTATAAGACTAAGATAAAAGTAATTAAAACATACATTCTCCCCTTTCCCGTCAAGACTGCATTATAAAATTCGATTGAAAAACGCTGGGTCAACCCAAGTATAGAGCGAATGTTCCAAGTTGAATCCTGATCTCAATATACTTTATCATGTACACCTATAAATCGATGAAGCAAATATTTTTCAAGTATTTAGAATTTTCAATAGACAATGCTATCTTAATTGATCGATCTATTTGCCCTAACTTGGTGGCAGTTCGAGAAGTTGTAGTATGGTGAAAATTGCTTCGAGAGCTGAGGTCATTTCTCACGTGGGCTCACTCCAGGCATCGAACCCGGGACCGCTTTCGCCAAACTCGAACGCGCTGCCCACACGGCTATCTGGGAGCTCTAAGGTGTCAGTTCCAAGAACGAAAAATTCAAGGGAGTAACGCCGAAAATTTAATTACTCCCTCAATGACGTTATGCCTTATCCCAGCACACAATTATTTTCAACCATAAAGGAATATTCAAAGTTGGGTAATTTTGCGAAAAATTCGAAACTCTCAGATTGTTGCGCAGTCAAAAACTCCCTGTGCCTCTGAAAGAGACCGCGCGAGAGAATGTAAACATCCGGGCTTCGAAAAGAGGGTGCGAAAAAATTTTCAGTAACACGGCACCGCATGAAGTAAAGGAATAGTATAAGCTTAGAGATAGATACCTCATTACTTCTGCCTTTCGCACATAGGACTCTCATGTGACCTACATTTCTTTGTCGTGGAGTGGCGTGTGATCATGGATTCAACAAAGAGAAGTAACACTTCGATAGACAGGCGCCAGGAGAAAAGGAATTCAAGAGAGTTCTTGGAATCATTACTTTCATGTATATAACTTTGATACTCAGAAAATAAAGCAAATTATATAAAATATAGGGAATAAGAATGTGGCATAATATGACGATGGTTGTAGTTAAATTTTAAAACTTATAGAAGCTGAATTATATTTAAAACAGATATTAAATGTCAATAAAAATACATTTCAATTATTTGCTGTATATTGATGCCTATTCTATCACTTGGTTAATACCATAAGGTGTTCTACCCGAACCGAGGTATACTATCTAGAACCAACTAAAAACAATACTTAGTATTTTCCACAATTTTTATTTGAACTTATAATTATAAATTTCCTCATTTCGACTATAGCGTAACTGAGGAAGATTGGTACGATCGGAAAAGATAATTAAAAAATAATTGTGGAAAAGATGAAGTATCGAAAAGAAAATATCAATGTCACATATATACCTGCGTTAAAGTATTTTGGAAACAAATTTGATTTTGAATACGAGTATCGAAGTTATTAGGGAGCAAAACCATGATAACTACAGACTACTCCATTATAAGTTCCATCCAATTATAGGCAAAATTGGTACTGTTAACTATTACACAGATCTTATGTCTTACTACAAGAACGCAACGCTGGTCACCAGGAACAATTCTGCTTAAATACCTTCATCACTTGATTTGAATAATCTCGAGCAATTAATCCAGGTTCAAGGTAAACCCAATAGCAAATCTGTTAGGTACCACCGCAAGGAATGGGTTAGGATGATTTTTGCATTAGATGGCGTGCACCCAGGAAAATTCCCAAGGAAGAATAAACTTGAAAAATGTCCGACCATTCGGAAAAGAGTATTCCCGGTCCCGTCGGACTTTTCCCAAGTCTATTCTTTCTTAGGTACTACCGATTGATGAATATCAGCTCAAATTAAGTTGTTCAATAAAAGGAAAAATTCACATGGAATTTTACATTAGCAATTCATCTTCACAACTGAGTTCCACGAATTGATTTAAAGCTCATTAGACTTTATTACAGCTCGATTTGGCCAGTATATTTCAGCTCATAATGAATATTTCCGCGAATACAATTCAGGAAGTGGTTCCCTTCTAAGGAGCTTATAAGCTAATTTTTCTTTTCAATTTATTTATATGTGCATATTTCACAGAATCTTCCTTTCGGAGGAAAAATTTATCCAAAATTTTGAACGTGTGCTCTCGATACAGAATATCAGTCTAGATCAGTACTGAAATACGGACATGCATGCCGCATTTGTTATTGTAATATTATAAATAAATTGAATTAAAAATCGTTGTGAACTAGTCAAAGGCTCGGATAAGATGTGATGTGAATGACTTATAATACATACTTCAGCATTTTTAGCTATTCTATTTATTATTCAAAGTCTTTAATCCTTAGTAAATACAGAAATAAAGGAAAAGAAAGTTAAAAAGCTAAAATGTTTCATGACCAAAAACTATGCATGTGATAATAAATCTTTGAGCGAGCATAAATGATTTGGTCTGCAAGAGTCCAATTTTTCCTGAGTTGTATTACAGACACTCGTGATTTAGGACAGACTCCGATTAAATTATAGTCTGCATCTCTCCTCAGTCTTTTCCAGCCTTTAATGGCTAAACGCGCTCTGTGCCAACTTGAATACCCTTTCTTCTGACTCCCATCATCAATAATTCCTCCGAATTGACCTGCGAAAGGCAACGACCTCCAGACTAAGTGGATGGACGCAAAGCATTCCGAGGAAGGGGAGATCCTTGGCCGCCTTTCCATTCGTTACACATCTCATATCCATCATACACTTCAGATATTCTTAATGTTTCATTAAGAAAAGACTATCCGATAAGAGAATCAGCGAAATTAAAAGGGAGTGCTTCGTAAAAATGAAACATTTCTCCCCGAGTTTCTCAATTTTGGATGCTTGAATAACTTTTTCAATTTAAAAGTTACCAGCAGTAGCACTCGGCTTTGTTTAGAATTAAGAAAATGCAACATGAATATTTGCGTCTTCGAAAAATTTGAACAACATAATCATTGAATATACTTAATTTTTATATATTTATTTTATATTTCTTTATATAATATAGTTTATCTTTCTTAATATAAGAGTGTTTCATCAAGCATATCATTCCGTAATTGAATATTATACTGGATTCCTAATGCGAAAACGATTCAACCCAAAGCTGTATTTGAAGACTAAGAGAATATATCACAGTGTCAATATTTCCTCTCTCCTTCCCATCAATGAAGTATGGATCTGTATATATAATTTTTCTGTTACAACTATTGCATTAACTTCACTACAGCCACGGAAGCCACATTTTATAAAGGCCAAAAACACATAACTCGAAAGAAGACGCGTTAGATTGAAGTGAAGTGAATAAGAATATAAAACGGCGACTATGAAAAAACTTCCAGTCTCACAAGCCTATCTCAATCTTTGATTCTAAAACATTAAAAATTTTAAATTAAACATACTGTTCATCCTCAGACTGCGTTTTGTTACATTGGTTCATTTTTCTCATGGACTTCATAATGGCGAGGGGAAAGAACTTACATGGGGAAGCTCGGTGAATTAAATAGCTTCATACCACTTCTATCTTCTGTTTGCTGCTACGTAATTTGGACCACAAAATCAAACTGAAAGATTCTTCACGGAAAAAATTCTTTTTTCCGTGAGGGAAAAAATACGAGTCACGTTAAGTAGCAGATTTAGTCAAGCCACAATTCAGCCTTTTAGATTCTTCTGGAACAGACATCGTGGTTTAATTTATCGACTCTAGGGATCAGGAGTTATATATCTATTCTAATGCAAATATTATTTCTTTCATATAGATAACGAACGCCATTAATGATAATGATATATTTCACTATTAATGTGACGAGATTTCGACTTCGATATTCACTCACAAAACTAATATTTACAACTTTATCGTATATATTCGCGTCTGAATACTAAATTAAGAATTTTAATGAAAAACGTTATTAATATGATGATTTCAGCGTTATAATCAAAGAGCGAGAAAAGTAACTTTTTTTACGTTTACAATTTCCTTCTTTACAAAAGTATCTCGTTCGCCCAAAATATTTTTTATTAAATAAGCACCCTTTTCAATTTAAGTTAACCCCCAATTCAGGATCCCAACACATTGAATATCTGAATAAAATCCAGGGTCGGACATAAAACTTGTTATTGAATTTCCTCAAAGTCAAATTTATTTCGAATCTTTGACATGCAAATACAGAAAATTTGAAACGAGTGAGCTAAAAAATTCATATATGCGCCACTTAAACGTGAAAGCCACTGGAATACGATAAAAATATCATTTTAGTAAATGATAAATATATAAAAACCTGCCATAACATAAGATTTGATCCAAAGTGCTTCGGATAACGACTTTGGAAAGCACGAGAAAAAAATTCCTCCGTAGAGCGACAGTCATATAAAATTCCTTTCCATAAATGGCTAATTTAGAAGAGCCTTAACTTTCGGAGTAGACCGTTCGCCGTAAAATATTAAATATGAGCGGTCCCTGATTACTAATAATACGAAAATAACAGCGGGAGAAAGCCTCCATTTCGAAGTGAGTGGTCCAGAATTTTCATTCCTTTTTTATTTGCTTCCTGCGCGAGAGAACCGTCAAAATTCGGTCGTTTGGTGAAGTAGGGTGGAATGGAATACCTTTAAAAGAATTCCCCACGGGCCTAATTTTACATAAGGGCACGTAAATATTATCAGGCACTTTCATTCATGAGGACGTGACGAGAAAGAAGAATTGGGAAGGAGAGACAACTGTAACGGGAAAACAAATCATGGAGGAGAGAAATGGGGGCATAGAGTAAACGGCCGTGGAATATTCTATGAAAGTTTTGAAACGATAAAATAAACTTATCTTTAACGAAAAATTTGACAAAGAGAATAAAAATGCCTAGGTAAGAAGCTATACTGAAACTCCGTAGGAAGTTCCTTCTTTGCTACCGTCCATGGAACTAATTAACTTTGCATAAAGGAGGACCTTAATATTAAAGTATTCTCAAGGTAAAGTTTACGTAATTATCTAGGGAGGCTGAAAACAAAAGTTTGGATAGAATTACATGGGATGAAGAGATACTTTTAGTAAGTAAAGGAATAATGTAATCATGCTTAAGAAAAATGTCAATATGGAAACTTCCAATTCCATTTTTATGCCAATAAATAATTATTATTTCATTAATCGTAGTTTATCGTACGTAATTAATAGTGTTGAAGTAGATCTCTATGAAAGATGACCACAGTTCGTAACTGTTAATTTTCATAGACATAATTTTTTTCCAGTTCTGATTCGTATCATTATCAAGATAAATATTGCAAGCAGTTATGGGAATAGTAAGATTGAAAAAGGTATTTGTAAATCCGTCTGATAATTTTGACACAAAATTAATTTAACGGATATGGAGATGGTTTTCCCTTCTATATGATCATTATTTTATACCAAAGTTTGCTAAGTGCTTATATAAGATCTGGTAATTCTAAAGCTTAGCAAAAAGCAATGGAAAGGGAATGTCTAAATTGAGCATCCTAAGAAAGGTAAACCTGAATAATGCAAACATATACATATTATACTGCATTTTATACATATTATATAGAGGAAAAGACATTAAAAATCGCCTTCTCTGGAGCACATTAAGTAAAACAAATTAAAAGCGAAGTTAAAATATAAAGGTCGAAATATCAAGAGAGACTCCGTGAATTAGTAAAGACAAAGCCACATGATGAAATAAGACTACGTCCATGGTCGTGTAATGTAATCCACTTTGGAACGATAAACGAGATAATGACGCAATAAAGGGGCATAACAGAAGAAATAACCGCTGAGGTGGAGCCACCGCAGAAACTGGGTCCAGTGGCTGTGCTGCATTAAATCCCTAACCTAAAGCGACAGGCAGGAAAAAAATCTAATATTTAGATCGGTCTAAGTATTTCCCTTATTCCATCATCTTCGGTAGAGAAAGAGAGGGTCCTTTTATATTAAGGTTTATAAATTCTATGCCACCTATCTTACAAATCAGAAAATTGTTTATATAAGAAGACAGTAGCACTCATTATATATTCTTATATGATTCTATTTAACAGAGATATTTTTCTCTTTCCTACTTGAACTCAGGCTAAATGTTAATGCAGAACTTCATACATATCGTTACTCTTCTCTAACTATCATACGAAAAAATACAATAGTTAACGTGAAAACAAAAAGCTTCGTTTTTTTATAGTCCTAGAAAATTGATGGCCGTTTTCAAACAGATTATTCGCCATATGGAATGCTTCTGGTGGATTCGCCTCTATCTAAAAGATTCACTTCATGATATCAACCGGTTGACGAAAAATTAAAAATCTCTTCTAGAAGGAATGAACTGTTTTTCTTTCAAGATGTGTATTTATTCGTTCCACAAAGTTACGCTTGAACATGTCAATTACTTATAAAAACCTTAGAAAAAATATTCTCGAAAATGTAAATTTCGCTGATTCTCCTGCATGACCCTTCGGTGTTATACTCCAAAAGAAAAAAACGTGGAAATAAAGAAGGAAAGCAAAATTATTATTTTCTTAGTCAAATACATCTGTAGAGACCACAGATGATTCTGCGAAGAAATATCAGTGGAAACAGACTTTTCAGCTGAAATTACTCCTCTGTATTCGTCTTATAACCGCGTTTTAAAAAATTAAAAGCGAATTTCTTAGCTTCCAGAAAAACTTCGCTCACTGCAGTATGCCTGGAATGTTTTCAAGAGAGGAATAATTCGAGGATAGAGATGACCAAAGTTCCATTCATTTTCCCATGAGGAAGGTTAAGACCCATTTTTTCCCGCTTAAATTCCCCAGTCTGTTCCACCACATCGTTAGATTTTTACACTTCCAACTAGGTCATTATCCTAACGCACGGTACTGAATATTCCCAATTACACACGAGTCTTCCGGATTAATTCCCAAGCTGCTTTATTCGTAATGTCCTAACCATAATATATAGCAAAGATTGGTGCATATACATGACCTTGCATTGCTTGCATATTCCTCTACGAAATAGTTATTTCTTAGGAGATTGTGATGTTTTTTCAAACTACGCCCCTGAATTACATCTTTCGTTTAATCTTTCTCATATAAATTATACCAGAAAGAAACAGTCATTCTGTGGCGTGTCTACATATATACATGAATCCAGCGAGGCGCTTCTCGTTTGGCATGGGAAGCACCATAATATTATAATCCTTTTCTATCACTATCGTGTTTTGTCATACGAAAAACTGAGTCTTTGAGGCGACTATTGACATATGTTTTCCTTACTTCCTCGCAGTATGACTGCCGTATTTTATAACATTCATTTAATAACATTCATATTAATTACCATATTTTTATGTGCTACTCTCCACTGATTTCCGTTGTAAACGTACTTTATCTTATTCACCAATCATTTCCATCCCTCCCTATAATTGAATTTTACTTTTTCTCCTTATATGACTATCGTTCTTTCACATGTATATCAGTGTTGTGACTACGGTATCTTTCACCTGATGACGAACTCTAATCTTTAAAGTGGTCATGCTGCAAAGATATTTCTAGTTGACTCATGCAAAGTTATTTTCTTTCTCTTTCATTTTTTCGGATTAAGTCAGCGAACAAATTTCGAAATTTGACTTAAGAATTATTTTTTCTCCGTCTCTGAAAAGGAATTTCAAGGATAAAGACTACGTAGACTACAACGTGAGGATTGAAATAGCAGTTTTGCAAGAAATGGAATCGAGAGATAGTTTCTACGAAGTATTTCATAAGATGACTGAGAACGATCTCTACGGAATGAAAAAGAGACCTTAAAGAAGACATTATTTGCGGAGGAGCATGATTTGAATTCCAGAAGACGTTCAAAGGAATTAATAGCGAAGAGAACTTACCATAATATTACCCGTTTGATATGCGAGAATTTTAGATTCCACATTACTTCAAATTCAACCTGGGTACCATGTTTTCAAGGCATTCCATGAATTCGCCTTATAATTCGTAATAAAACTGAAAGATATGAAAGCGGAAATCGACAGATTGAAAATTCCTTTAGAATAAGGAAATCGGAAATCGTTCGACAACTGATTTTGGATTGAAGATGATAGAGGGATATCAAAACCGGATTAAAGAAAATATTATGAAATAAATCAAGTTAAAATGAAGATATAAAAGGTTGCTGATATGTATAATAACTTAGGATTTGGTGGAAGATGGTTTTATAACAAAGACGTTTTGGCTCCTAATGGATATATTCATACTATGAATAGAATAATTTGATTTGTAAATTATCTCTTCAGACCACATAAATTATATTTTGATTTACGATTACGTATGTTTTGCTTTTATACAATACATCGAATTTATTTTTCATTATATAATTCTTTTATTTATTTATTTAACCGTGCTATATATCTTCGAATATAGGCCATGCATTTTGATAGAAATTGAACAAAATGTATATCACCGACTTATGGAAATAGTCTAACAATGAATAATATTTCCGTCAAAATATTCTTGTTCTCCTAAAAGTATCATAAATTTAAACACCAGTGACTAAATATTTCACGGTGAAAATTTTGCCTCATTTCTGAGAATTGCGGATGATATATTAGGAAATGGTACAAAGCACTCCTAAGCCGAGAAGCATAATTGGCAACAAATCTCCCAGATTAAAAGAGCAAAAGAAATCACGTATTCATGTTATGGCGTAGGGGTTGGCTTGGCTTCATTCTCTTCTTGATGACATGCGTGAGAAGGAAATACGCACAAATGAACGAGGGCACGCAATCCCGTAAAAATGAACGCAGCGTAAGAAATCAATACTTGGCTTACACAGAACTCACCACTTTTCACCAACCATCTGATGAATGCGTTGAGGAGAAAATGACAGCACTGGATACTCTGATTTAAGTTCCTGTTGTTGATGTTTCCTTCGCAACCTCCATTTAATCCAATTAAGCCATTTAACATCGGGCGATGTGTCAGTGACCCTTGACTGGGAATGTAAAAGATTTCCTACTCTCCTTTAACCCACCGCGGGGGCATTTGCATGTTGATGAAAAGTCAATGTATTAGATACCAGTTATTTTATGAAACAAACTGTTTTTATCATAATGCCATAGTTTTCAAGATTTATTTGTACACAAAAATTCACTCAACATCGGTACTCCTTGGTTTTATTTAAATTAGAAGTTAAATTTACTGTGTAGCTTAAATTGAGGCAGAATATTTCACTTAATAAGGCGTATTTTGCCGAAAAGATCGAGCATGTTATTCAGAGTTTTAATTTTTATGGCTCAAAAGAGTACGGATTTAAATATTTTGCTTAGTTATTACTTTTCATCTAGTACATATGTTAAGGTGAAGTTCTCGGCATGGCCTGGGAGGAAAACGGTTATTTTTTACTAAAATATGCTCTCCAACGTTCTTATATACACCCCAGAAATCTCCTGTACTTCTAATCCTTCCATAAAATCAATCGTTTTGAAAATTTAAATCGTCAAAAGAGAGAAAAAATAACGTCGGACTAAATAACTTCTATATTTTTCTATTACAAGAAGTGCATTGCAATGACATCTAAGCGGCTAAAGTATGACATCAGAAATAATATTTCGTAATCAGAACAAAGCTAAACAAATACGTAACCGCCAGTGTTGCCGTGGGGTGAAATCATATCTTAGACATTGATTTAACAGGATGATATAGTGGAAGTATTTCTATAATAATGATGTAATGTTCACGGATAGCTTGTTAAAGAATACATAATTATGATGAATAACAATGATATGTTTTAGAAGTTCGCATTGATGGGCAGAAATACAAAATATGAGGAAAGCAGGGCCATCTGTAGCATTGGGTGAGGAAGCGGATGAGGAAGGAATGAGATGGAAGATAAAAGAATCAAAGACAGATTCTGAATCCATCGCCTAAATTTCCAAGATAATTGGCGATAAAATTGGAACTTTGGGAAATTGAAAAAGTTGGAATTATTAATTCAAAGTGAATAATTCATCTCGAAAACTTTCATCACGTCTGCGGAAGCTCTGATTTATAAAATTAAATATTCCGATTCTGATTGAATTTTCTAGTCTAGCAAATAATAGAAACCATTTTGGGAATAACTTTCCTCTAGATGTAGTATTATCAATTTTTACTCTTCCAAATTCCTTCAAAAATTACAACTACTCTTTATTCAATCTTTTCTTGTTTAAGATCTAGAGGCTAAGATATTTAATTTGATATTACTTACGTATTTGTGTTGATGGTTATAACATCATCTAAAAACTGTATTAATAATAATATTCAATGGAAAATGTAGTTTTGAGTCATAACTGTTTTTCTCATAGAATAATTATAGGTCTGTTTGCATGAAAGTATTAACATTTGTATCAAAAATATCAAAAAAATAAATCAATAACCAACCATTTTACAGCTACTTCCTCATTTTGCATTATGCTCGCACTAGTATATTTGCACCTATTTTTATCAAGATATAGGATTATCCAAGTATAATATAGCGAGATTAAAAAACTTCATTTTACTATGAATATCATTTAAAAACTTCAACCAAACTACATTATAGTATAAATAATTGAATTCTATTCTGTTTTATGCATGTTCAATGTCACCACCACTCGGATAGGCAGGATCCAGGCAAAATCAGAATTCATCTTAATAAACGCGTTGCCATTTGTCACCGTACAAGGAGTTGATTTCCGTCATAATTCGAATTTTTTATTTCATACAGGGTAATAGATGTTTTTGTACGTAAAATTTATGTTTTAAAAATTAGCAAAATAATCATCGATCGAAAACCAACCAATTCAACTCCGAAGCCGTTATTTTGTTAAAGTTCGCGAAACCTCAGGTGCTAATATGAGAGTGCTCTTCCTTTCAAAAGAGCTTTAACATCTTTTCATATGGTAGGTGAACCGTTCCTGTCAAGGGATGAGCATTTTCCTTCTCACGAGGGATGAGAAATAAGTGATCTAAATTATACATTTTAAATTACCTTATAATGATGTTATCTAAATTGTCTAAATTGATAATTGTTGTCTTAATTGTCTAAGCTGTCTAAATGATACGCAATTACAAAACTTATCCGCAAATATCCTTCAAAATATATAAAGACGACGTTTAAGAAATTAATTTTAAAATTAATACGTCTACATTTGAGGTACCGTATGGTGGAAAAATTAATATTTAATTCGATCATCTATATTTCGATACTACACATTTTGTTACATATACACAATTGTTAAATGTTATCATTATAAATATAATTTTAACCGTTAAAAGTTATGTCACGGAAGTATCGCATCAGAAGATGGTTGCTAATATCCAAATAAAAATGAATTCGTCTTGCTCGAGCTGTGTTCGAAAGATCAAAATAGAGATTTCTGATGTTTCATGTACTATTGAAAATTTTTCATTCATTATACTATACTACAGTTTAGCTTAAAAATTATATTATTATGATAAATAACATTATTAAACTATTGCGATTAATATATGATCATGATATAATTTTTTATTAATTTTATGAAATAATTTTACCAGAAAAATTAAAATTCAGCAAGCAATACGATAGAGGAAAGACACTCAATACCATAACAAGAGAAATCATACAAATATTTAAAGACGAAAATATTGCGATACCCTTCGAAAACAATTATTTTTCTTTTAATAAAGTACATCCAAAGATTTAGAAGAAGATACTTATAGTTTCCTCAACTTAAAGGATCTTTCAATGAACGCTAACCGTCAAAGACCATGCAGCAGGAAGGTAAACTGCATTTTGTGGAAGAAGAGCAATCCAAGAGCAAAATACTTAAACCAAATGATCGCTTTAAATCATGTCTGCGGAAAGAAAGCACCGTCCATATTCCCTTTGAAGTTATTATAGTAAACGCTATCAAGCGTTTGGGCGTAGCCCATTAATCCTATGAAGAGCTAAAAAATTCGGTAGAAAATCGACCCGCTAAAAGGTCATTTTTTCTGGACTGCGGTGTCAGTAAGTCCCACTCTGCCTTACTGCTGCTATACAAGGCCTCTTGGAGCTAAATTATTCAGTGAGAAGAGTGGAGGAGGAGTAAATTGCTTTAAATAGCTTTCCTGTTTTCTTAGGAGCGTTTAAAGTGTCCATTTTTCTAACGCTTCACTTTCTAGTTCAAAGAATTTCCATAAGGAAGAAAATAAGGTATCTTTAGGAGCACTTCAAGGCTAAATGAAGGCTGCGGTACGGTTAAAAGATAACGATTAACTAGGCAATAGTTGAAAGTTTCTAGGCACTTTTTTAGTTTGAAAGTTCCTGGGAATTTTGAATCCGTGAAACTTTTTCATTTTGTAAAGACTTCATTCGACGAAGAAATTGCCAGGCTAAGTACACTTAGCAATAATTAAGGAAATTAATTGTAGCTCCCTCTTTTTTCTTAATTGCTGTTTTTAGTTTAAGGATAAAGCAGCCCTTTTTCAGAATATCACAATTCAATAAGTCTTAATTGAAAAAATTAAATGAATGATATTTAATGACTTTTATCACTTAAGGTAGTACAATCTAGGAAAAATTTTATCACTGTAGGAAACGAACATGGTCTTTCCAAAGGCAAGAACTGAGAAGTTAATATACAATAGTTCTCTACGGAAAAAAGGTGTAACTTACCATCAGATACTTATAGATGTCGTTCATTTGTCATATAAAAATATCGTTTAAACGACACCGTAAATGAGTATTATTCGAAAATCATAAAATAATCTTTTTCTTGTCTGAAAGTCCTAGTCATTCAAAAGCAAGGAATGACAGGTAAATTAGCAGAGGAAGGATGAGCATTGAAGGATATTGGAGCACAAACTGAAAAATAGCAGAAGCTAACTCTGAAAACTGTAAGATTTCAAAAAAGAGAGAAACTCTTCAGCAGCTAATATATGTTTCGAAAGTTAATCCGTCATAAATATATGTCTAGTATATTTCTATACAACTTCCCAATAAAGACTAATAAAAAGTTACATTACCAAGCACTTTTCGCACTTGTTTGACATTCTTTATATTTAACCAAATATAATTCCATCCTGTAAATTGTAGGATATGGCTGGCTATAGATGCACAATGCATTCACATATAAAAGAGCTATGATTTTAATCTCTATATTTAACTGCATAGCTTATTGAATTGTATTTATTCAATCTAGCGCTTATTCCATTATTCACATCAATCTTAGACTTTTATTTGAGCTTTCTCTATTCATTTCCGGAATTTGAAATTTCAAAAAATCGCAAAATATCCAAAAATTGTGAAAAAGAAAGCATCAATTTTTTTGTGGGTTAAAGCATAAATCGGTAAGCGATAAAAACTAAGAAATACCAGGGATGAACTCGATGGATAAAATTAGAGAAACTACGTCATGGAAGATATAAATAATCACATTACGCCTAACCTAACTCATTGTCTGAACAGGAAAAAAATATCAGAGACGCAAACGCCGATATCGGTCGATTGAAAAATTCATTCTCTCCGCAGAAGATACGCAACAATAATGCTCTAGCAGGGATACCAAACATGTGGTCCATAGCAAGCACACCTGAGGCCCATATTGTGATGCATAGTGCCCTCATGACAACATTAATGTTAGATCCTCAAATTGATATGCTTGTTCTAGAAGAATTGTTTTAGCTTGGCCTGAACCTCTGCTTGAACTATATATGTAGGCATTCACCGCTTTTTAAAACCACTGAATGGGAATCTATTATATTTCATTCCGATTTTCGCTCCAGCTCAATGGAAACCTAATATTACCTTAACTTGGGCTTCGCATACTTTAGCTAAAATCTAATCAAAATTTTCGCCACCATCAATAATAAATGCAAACATCTATATTATTGATTCATGGCTTATTCCATTTAATTACGCTAAATTATTTAAATTAAAATTTTCGTTTTAAAGTGATAAAAAGTCATAATGCTAATATCAACTATGGATTAACGAGTTAGTAGCAAGTCTCTCTTACGTATATTTTATATAACTTCCTCCCTTTTTAATTTTATACGGTTTAGGAGTATATTATATTTTAAACATTATACCAACAACCGTGACTCTTTCTTTCTCTTCCATTTCCAATTTTTTACGGTATTAAATGGTGTTGCTGCGATCCAAAGATTGAACTGGAATAAATTAGGTTATTTTATGCTATGGTTCCAGAATTTTAATCTTTTTGGTTCCGGTTCTGTTAACTCGCCGGCAAAATAAACGGCTTTTTGGTAGTGGTTTCAGGTTCGATGCCCTTTCTAAAAAAAGACCGACAGTCAACTCGATCCCTCGGAAAGTGAGGTCAACTACAACCGGACGGAGTAAACATAAAATCCTCTGAACCAGAGATTCTCTGTACTTAAAAATTCCTGGAAATGATCCCCAATTTCACACTCGGCTTCTCCTACATTAATCTTCCCCTTAATGTATCAGTGACCGAGCTCCCAAAAAAGCCCTCACTCAATTACGAAAAAAAAAAACAGCGGGAAAATATCACATTACCACCCGCACGAGTAACCTCCCCTCATTCTCATGCAGCCCTTTTATGACTTTCAAACCCGTTCCGCTCCCTGGGGAAAAATATGCCATCAACCCCCTCCGCTTCCGCTATCCAACCCCAATCTTATGCAGCCCATCATCTTCAACCATCTCAAAAAAAAGAAACGTCCCACTTTTCGTCCTTGCAAGTATTTCCGACGACTCCCTTCGCAACGGCAATTCTCTCTCCACGTGGCAACAAATCCCAAAGGAAACAACCCCTTGTCGTGAGGGCAACGCAAACCGGGTCTTAGCAACCGGAAGAAAACAATAACGAAAACAAATCCATAAAGGCAGACTGTAAGACGAGGGTTGCCTTGCCCGCGGGTTTTAGATGCGATGGTTCTGGAGAAGGAGAGGCTTGTTTCATGGATTGGCCGCGAGAGGGGGACGAGATCGTGGAGCGGAATTCAATCTGTCTACGGAAGGGCGAGTTTGTTTGGACAGGCAAAAGAAACTATTCCGCAGCTGACAGAAGGATACGCTGCCGTTAGCAGGTGCCTCTCGTTTGTCCGTAAGGATTTGCGTGGAATAGTTTCTCCGTCGGCGTTTCGGTAAACAGGGAACTTCGATTTTCTGGAATGCAAAACGAGCGTGGAAAACGTATCGCCCGTTGTCTGAGGAGTGACAGAAGGAAATTTGACGCGATGTTGGGAACGGTGAATATGGCAAATGCCGACATCGAAAATCAGCGCGGAAGATTTTACGTGTGGTCTAGGAACTCGGGATTAATATTATTGTTTATCGGATGGAGAAAATTATCACTTACATAAAAGTCGGTTAAGTATATACGCTAACTTTACACGTGTTACATGTGCTAAAGGCTATACATAATAAAAACGCAAGAACAATTATACGTTATAAAACTACTGTGTTAAAAAAAAAGCTTTGGCTCACTTACCTTTCTATCAAGAATTAAAAATTCTTAACAGAAAGGTAAGGGAGCCAAATATTTTATGAAATATTTGAACAATTAGCCATCACATTACATTTAAAAGTGAATAAATTAAATTATATCACCCTTTTCGAATTTTTTTCACTGACTAGTTTAACTTGATACTACAAGTGAGTGAGCCGTTAAACCTCCTATATCGACTTATAAGCTGCAGATAACTTGCTGCGATATACATACATATGACAAAAATTTAATAACTCACCGATGGTTAGTATAATTTCAGTAGACGATTAGTTAGTAATTTTTCAGTAGATGGATTGTAGCATTGAGTAGTGATTGTATCATTCCCTTTTTCATAAAGATTTCAACCAAATTCACTTTCAACACTTCAGTTATTAAATATTATCATAGAAAATTTTATGTAAGTTTCAGTATGATTCAATTTTTACACCGCACGGATTTAATGATATTGATAACAACTTCAGTCTAACTATCTCTGTTGCATATATTACCGGAGAAAGGGTTTCTTATGTTTGTTGGAGAGATTTGATTAATGCATTGATCTTATAAAAGGATGGCTAACGCCTGAAATGTTATGTAACGTTTCAGCCTTACCGGATGTTGGGTTGCCTACATTCACGGGGCGAAACCTTGCAAATCTGTGGTTAGAGAGGGTATTTTTGGAAGTATTGGAGAGACAGGTTGTTCAGTACCTCCGAAAATTTTGTGTTTTTTTTTTGTTATTTTGTGTTTCTGAGTATATCGGAGCTAGTTGCGTCTTACCTCTACTTTTTCTCTCTAAATGCTTTCCAGTGCTTTCTCGTGCGGGTGCGTGACTCTCGCATTGAGGTTGCTGACTCGCTTACTGAATCTGGCTCATTTACTCTATGGACTCATTGACTGAAAGGAATCGCAATTCACTCCCGTTCTTCTAACTACCGCTCTCTGATGCTCATCTCGAAGAGGTCATTGCATTTGGTTCCGATTCATTACCTATTTTCTTTATTGGTATATTTGTCCCCCTACGATGGTTTTCATCTTGTTTTATTTGCAAAATTTCCGAGGTAAATTTTTGTCATATTACCAATTTGATTTATTTAAGACAAACACGTATATTTTTTAGAAAAAATTTTAAAATTGATATTATTTGTAATATTGAGCAATGCTCACCACGTACATTTGGTTTCTGTAAAACTTGTAAATTTCATCACTCCGTTGAAAAAACGTAAGAAATGCCGTACGCATTCGTATCATTCTTTCACATTTTCTAAAGAAGCTAAAAAGAAAAAAAGACAGTTGCTCTTGTTATGATCAAATATCAAATGAAGATTTTTATTTTTATAATTAGATTCTAAGTGAGGGAACTGGACTTCTGTAGGATAGATTAGGCTTGACAATGAATCAGAGAGAGGGAAAATGAAACCGTCAGAGAAGAATTTACTATGAGATGCATTAGGTGCAAAATGTTGAGTTTGATGAATCCAAGATTGAGAAGTAACTGCGTAATACCTTGAATGAGCCTTGTATTATAAGCAAAAAACCATCTTGAGGTTTAACCTCCGCGAAAAGTGGAAAAGGTTTTCAAGCCTATAAAGATATTGTGTCGATCAAGGAAAACTTTCTTTACAAGTATTAGTTGAAGCGATTGTGACACTGTTATTCATCTACGAATATTTGGAGTAAACCGATATAAATGTATGGTATTTTAGGTGTTAAAGCTACAGCGAATCGGGCTTATTTCAATGAAATGCATCTTAAATAATTATAAAAGTGAGATAAATATATCTGATCGACTTCAGATGAAATTGATATAATTGCATTAATATATCAAAAATATCTCATTTCTAATTAAAAAAAACAGTCCTAACGAACCGATCACCATTAAAGGGATGTTATTATAGACACTTATAATCGAAGAAACTTTTCATAATTGTTAGAAAGAATAGCATGGTTGTTATCTTTATAATTCGAATCTTCATTGAATTTAATTAGGGAATCTTAAAACTAAAAGGACACAAAAAGTGCAATATTTCATATTTTATATAACACTCGTTTTGTGTTACTAATTAGTTAGTTAGCTCCAACAAGTATAACTTGGAAGCTTTTAATTTGAAATTTAGTATGTAAAAGACTTATATTATTTGATAATTACCATTTTTCATATAAATTAAAAACATTTCATCTATTATCACTTAATAATTTTATATGATTTACACTCAAAGGAGGTAAATAATTTAATATTATTGTACATTTTCATTTCGAAAATTTTTTCAATATGATATTGGGGTCATCGCATCATCAAATATAGACCCAATTCAGAAAGATAGAAAAGTGAAAGAAATTTCAGTATATTTACAGATATTCTCATTAATCGGAAAATTGAAGATAAATATGGATTACGAATGTAATGACCTTCCTCAATATCCTCCCAAAATCTGCCAATTAATGTGAGAAATCGAATTTCTGAATTTTTTTAAATGGGGCCTTTCCAATTAGAGGTTAATATTTCAAAAATCTGTTCTCCGATTCATAAACGTATGGTTAATTAAAAAGGATTACATCGAAAAAAAAATGTTTATGGGGTCACCACAAATGGTGTCCCTGACATTTGACTTATAATGCCGATATCAGCGCACTACATATCAAAATTATGAAGTGAGTTGAATTTTTAGATATATATTTAGGGTTTTTCGAGATAAATGATGGAGAAATATACATATAAATTACTCGATAATTAAAGCGTATTTGCAGCGAGTATATTTCAGTCAACTAAAAAATATTCATGTTCTCAAATGAAGAAAATCGTCACAGAACGTTCACCTTAAACTGTTTTAGCATTACCTTTGTGGCACAAATAATAGTTATAATGATATTTAAACCCTTCTAGGAAAGGATTCTGCAATCGAACAAAATAAGCTACCCGTGTATTTCTTACGAGGGTATTTTCGAGTCGTCTGTAGTCGAACCAAGGATCCATATAGTAGAAAAATATGGATCTGTGCTGGGTCATTGCCCCTTTAACGCATCTTTAAATGTCATATTTCTATCTCTTCGAGAAAGGCGTAAAATTAATGTTCAAAAATTTCTTCCTTGTATTCCCATTGGGAGTTTGTGACATAGGATAAATAAATGTATAAACCTATACACAACAGTGATTATTATATGCGATAGCTAATGAACCATAAAATTAATTCCTGTAAAAAATATAAATAGGTAAAATCATACTTAAAGCTGCGGTTTCTCTGCCGCTTCTTTCGAAATTTTCGTGTATTATGAGTAGCGTAATCTCCTATCAAGTTAGGTGAGAAAGGACGCGGTTTTCATGCCGCCAGTGGGGAACCGCTCTCTCGCATGTCCGTGCAAACACGCACATACAAATAAGAAAGCCCACAGGCGCACAAACATAAGCGCATGTAAGCACTGAAAAGTTGGAGATACCAGACATTTTGTCAAGTGGTTTCAGCTGACGAATTCCTGAGATGGTATTTAAGCGTAGTGTGACGAAATCCAAAATGCCATTGCCATGCGAAAATAAAATCAATTTTTCCATCTATCGGATGTTTACTAAACATAAGGTATACATAATCCAAGTTACCATACATTTACACTAAAATATTTTTCTTTATTCAGCTCTACTAACAAATGGAGTATACTGTAAATCTACCCTAACTTGACTTAACTTGCAGGGTAGTATAAGTCATTTTTGTAATGGTGATGTACAGTATACATTTGTCATTTTTTATTTCAAATCGCCTTGTCATATGTAATTGTTTATAAAATCTTGGATAAATTTTCAGTTAAGAAGATATTTGGTAATAAAAAATCTGGTGCTTTCATAAAATGCATGGTAATATTCCTTATTTATGAAAAAATTGTAAAATGTTGTTTTGGCGCTTTTCTGAAGATAGCCTCTACTTGAAATGTCAAAAATTATTCAGTGTTATTTACGTTTATTAAAATTCAATAGTTTTATATCCTTGACTGGTAATATGACATAGCAGATCTACGTAATTAGTTATTAGGCCGAATGAATGTCGCGCTATGGACTCTTTAATCTACCTATCCTACGGAATCAGCTACTAATTGATAGATTACTACCGATTTCTATCCTCATTTCTGCAATATTTCAAACAAAACACTACTATTTTCATGATAAAAATAACGATCGGAAAGTAAGCTTATTTACGGAAAAATCAAAGATTATGGAAGAATTTCTTTCTCAAATTTCGTGGGAACTAAATTATTTAAATATGAAAACAATGTATTTTGAACTCAATTCATAACATTTAGGGAGTTTCCCTTTAAATTTGTTCCTTATTTCGATGATGTGATAATCGGATGATTAATTTCTTTTACAAGATGACACGCAATACATTAAACAGGATAAATTTCAGATTAAAATTGATTTGACGTTAATGATATTGAATATTCGGGATAAATTCATACAAAAAAAATTGAATACCTGTAAAATGAAATATGAAATGACTGAGGTTTAATTTGACACAAGCATAAAATTCAGTAATTTCCATTCGCGTACTTCATTAAACATAGGAATAAACCGATTATGTGAATATATAGGACTAACAAACTTTTATACCCTTTGAATGTAGTTCTTACAATTGTTTCTACAAATTATATTTCTGACATTTTCCTCAAAAAGTAAGGGAAATTTCAGATTTCATTTGAGATGCTTTACATTTGGCTGAAAGAAAACCCCGTTATCAGAGGGATATCATTATAACCGTAATACAATTTACATTTTCTTTGCTCTACAAAACAATTTCCGGCATAGTAGTTTTCAAATAAGTGATTTACACATTAAAAATGATAAGATATTCTTAAGTTTGCTTTACCCGCTACAGTCATAGATATCTAGAGACTTCACAAACTCACGTTAAGTAATACTGGTTGCCTTCTCGTCATTTTTTAAATGATGGATTGCTTTCGGATAAACAGAGCGTTTTCCATTCTTAATTATTTTTCTTCGTTTTCATTAAAAAATTACGTAATCTTTTAGTGAGGAACAACGAATTGTACGTTGGTTTCTTCATAATTACTTCAATTTGAATAAGAACGCAATATTAAAATAAATCACGTGTTCACTGAGTACGATAACAGATATTTTCATTAGCTGAAATAAATACGAAAGGCTATATTTAACCAATAGCCATATTTGTAACCATTCTCCAAAATCCATCTGATGCAATTTCCTGCTTAAATATATATATACAAATATATAAATCTAGACTCAATGTAATTACTATCAATATTAATCAGGGAAACGAATGTAGGAGCACGTTTTCCAAGCTCGGCTCTAAAATTAAATGAAAGAGAAGTATTAAATTGCCTTTCTTTAAATAAAATAGCAATCCTCGACATAACAGGAATTCGTGTTTAATAAATCTTTAATTTATTTAACTTATCTCGGTTTTTTAGCTGTAAATTAACCGATTTTTTTGCTTGCGTCATCCATTTAATTACACATCGAAATTAGATATTTTTGTAATGATGAAGGTTTCTCTCTTAGTAAAAATTCATTTTTTAAAATACTACTGTACATATATTAACTATTCTAGTACCTTAACGTTGACTATATACATAACAACACATTAAACATCATTAAAGCGCGTTTTATCTTTCTAACGAATAGTTGATTAATTCCATCCCATAACCTAATGACGGCTTCGAATGCTATTTGGTACCACTGTTACAAGCACTGTGCTGAAGGGGTTCGTTCTGTCGCGATTACCTTGCGGTCGACCAAAGCTATAGGCACTTAAGCGCTCATCGTACGGACGAGAACATCATCAGCCGTAATCCCAATCATCTCCTCATATTCCTCATAGGGCAAAATTTTTGTATTATCCAAAATTAATGTGGGATGGGCTTAAATTATTCGGCAGTCGCTTTGTGGAACCGGGTAAGCACCTTATTTATATGCAACCATTTGTATTTTTATTCGTTTCAATACCTCATAAAACTTCTATTTCTTGAATTAAGAAATGAAGGAGAAAAACCCTAGCAGGGACTCGAACTTGGATAGCCCACTTGTCGGACGGTTACTTTATCCAATTCAGCTTCCAGGACAGGTCTCCTCAAATTTCTGTTATTATGAAAGGACACGGTATGCCTCGAAGGATCCCTTACGCGCCTTACAACCCTTACTCACATGATAAACATATATGATGCCACCTCACCATCATAGCGGACTTCCTATAGGAAGTTGTAATGGCGAAATTTGCAACAGCAAACTATATAAATCATGAAAACCGCATGAAACAGATGTTTAAATTTAGAGGAAGAAAGGAAGAAAGAAGGAATCATATCTTCGTCTAAATTTAAGCAATCTTCCATGCGATTTTCTTTGTTTATATCTATTTATCAAATAATAAGTAACGGAAATTAGCAATAAACTAACATATACGGCATCGTTTCCACACTCATTGTTGTACTTACATCTATGAAAAGCAACATGTAAAAGGCTGCATGAAATTAGAATGTATGTAAAACCTTCTGGTGGGCTGAGTTTGGAATTTTCCACTAAAATATCATTACTTAAAGATTTGAACACACCGCAGAATTACAACCTTGTATGCATTCGGAACCACAGCATATATTATTGAAAATTAAGGACGCAAATTAAATTTAAAATTCCAGCCAATCATCTACATTAAGTACAGAGAGCGAAATAAATATACCAAGGTAAATTCAGGTAATATTAAATCTACTACAGTCGTGTAGCAAAGGCAAGGAAGCATTTAATAATTTCCGAAATATTTAATATGAAGAAGGACTGGCTCCGGATAAAAATTCACGCCACGTGTACATATACCTGATTATGGAGTTTCAGCTGAAACCGGTCGTTCCTTTAATTGAATCTTATGGGAATTACAAACTTTTCCCGTACCTATATTATTCTTTCCACGAAATCTGGCCTACGATGAGATATTATGTGAAAAATTACCCGTACTCGAATAGTTTGATAATTTCTTCATGATATTACATGCTGAAATTTTATCAGCATCGCGATGAAATCTTCAACGAAAATTTTCAATCTTAAATAGAGTGGCATTAAGACGATTCAAAGAGACCTAGAAAAATTGTCCAGTGCTAGACAGTCACCGTGAGAACGAAATGGGCATCTACGCAATGGCACTGATCAGAGCAACCGGTGAATTCGGAATGGAATTTTCAGCCAAATTTCACATAGAAATGAAAAAAGATGTCTAAATCTAAATGCCCGTCACGATTCAAATCCAACCTTTCGCCTCATTCCGTGCCCTTCGTGCATAGTCCTCATACACACCTTCCCAATTCTCCGGGCCTTTTTCAAGTCCAAGGGCGACTTCGATAATGAGACACCCTTTCCATCGGAACTTTCGTTTGTTCCGATATTGAAACTCTCGACGAAGATTGCCTACGTGTTGGGAGTCTAGGATCCGAACATTTCACGCCAAAAAAACGTTTGCGAGGGTGGAAAGAACGCGAGAAGGTCAAGCATAAATACCTGGGGTAAGGACTTGATGCGAACCGTTCGAGATACGAACTTTATTCCAGCTGAATCATTGCTTCGACTTACATCGAAACTCACATTAAAGCTCCACTTCACCACACAACGAAGTGCGTATTAGAGATGTTCATTTCTTTTCGTTCTTAAATGAAGTTTTCATGTAGAAGGAATGGACCGAAAATGAATGACAAAAATGGAAGATAATGTTAATGGTACTAAAAGAAGGGTAGTTGAAAAAGAATATGGTGTATGTAATACAATAATAAATATTTTCGATAAAAAATGAACGAATAGATGAATGGACTTATCTGAAGCAAAGGTTATAATTGCAATGATAGAAAATAATAAAATACAAATCTAACAGGGAATGGCTGATGCGATTGTGTCTATAAATATTACTGGTTTTTTTCGTGCTTTTGGACGCTTAAATGCAACAAGCAGCTCGATTGAATTATTATATTCCATTAAAAGACTGTAGTATATTTAATTTATTGTATCCTAAAAAATTATGCACCGGAGAAAAATGCATTGGCTAGCGAGTGATCAAGAATATGTTGCTCTTAAATGGTAAAAAGGAAGATCACATGCCTAAATACGATAGATTTCGAATATAACATCATTTCTCAAGTTTATCTTTCAACCTCTCGTAATAGTAAGCTTAAGTTAAAACTATCCGTTAAAGTGTATGAATAGATATACTCGTATTACAAGAATATAAACTTACGGCGCATATATTCCCAGCCACTTAAAAGATGGCTCCCAGTGTATAAATATACAAGGGTAATTATACAAATGATGTATGCTTCGTAGGTTCACGTTATTATACCAAGAGACGTGTTTTAAATATAATTTTCACGAATCCCATCAAATGTACATCCCTCCCGTCTCACGTAGTGCCTTTCATTTCCGATTTCTGATAAAAACTACGCCAATCATATCATTCGATCTTCACCCATATTACGAGCGAATAAATTACGTATCTCGTATGCCGACCATATTTTTTCCATAGGTCAGTTTCGATGATCGACCTTTTCTTCAGCACGTCTGCCTGCGAACCAAAAAGGAAGTCCGAACCGATATGAAAAATTCGCCCGTGAACCGCCTCTTCTGACCCAGTTTAAGGAGATTCCTTTTGCGAAGATCGAATCGGAGGAATCCTCGTTTTTCCATATTCACATGTGAAATAAGCGCACCAGGTCTTGGAAAAACGAGTTAACTTGCTCAAAGGCAAGGTAATGGCTCCATTTGCGCTCCGCAGTTTCCATGGCGATCCAGAGTGTTGAAAATAGGCGAAGATCGAAAATGGGATTTTTTACACCTTTCGCGGGACATATTTTCTCGGCGATTCTGTGTGTGTTTACCAACACAGACGGAAAATAAATATCATTACGGATACGAAGTACGTGCTCATTGAAAATGAATAAATTTCCACTGCCGCGATTCGTTTGAAGGATACGTGTCCTGAGTCAGAATAATTTCATATGAGCTATCTTGGATGGATTTCAAATTCCACCCGTTCCGTCCACACGGATACATGAATAAGAGATGAAATTACGAAATTAATATCTGGACTACCAATCTGGCACACATGCCGAATTTGCATTAAATAGCCAATGTACGTGCTACCCTGATTTAGTGAAGCCTTTTTGATTCCCTCTAAATCATAAAATACAGAGCATAAATTTTCATAAAATATTTTAAAATCCGTTCCTTCCTGCGATCTTTAATAAGAATCTATGGAAAACATGGTACAGGTTCCAAAATCATTTAATTCGATGCGAATTTCTCCGTCCGTTACGTTCATTAAAATTCCATTTCATTTGGTGCGTATAAATCGTCTGCCGTTTTCCGCCTCATTTGCTGCATCAACTTACCGCTAGGTTCATCTGCAAAATGTAAAACAGGTCTTTATTCTAGGGATTTCCTGATTTCCTCATTCTAGTTTCAGTTGTTCCGCAAGGCATGGTTTTTATGAATCGTTTCAATATACGGTCGCAGCTAAATGCAGCTTACCCTTGAACTTGAGATGAAATACGTTATTCGAGGAATATTAAATGGAAATACTAAATTTATTCTCTATTCTCATTCAAATTTTTCTTCCGTCACACTGCTGATTTTATCAACTACAATATGAAGGAATTTTCCCCGCAAGCTACTTAAATTTAAACGTACAGAATTCAACAGCCATAAAATCAGCACAGAGATAAAAAAATATATAGAGAGAACATCAACACTGCGTCATATTTCCTCTTTAACTGATTTGCTAATAACCTACTATTTATACACCTATATTTTCGAAGAAAATTCTGTTGAGAATCCAGAGAAATAATTTAATTTTATCGAGACGTTTCATTGACTTTTTTCTTTTGACAATTATGACTGACGTCAAAAATACTTCATCAGCTACATTAAAAACATTAATATTAGGCAATTGCGAATGTAAATTCTTAGATTTCTTATGTAAAATATCATCATCATCATAGGTCATTCAATCCGTAGATTGGTTGACTGCAGCCCTCCATTCCTCTCTATCTAAAGCTAACTTTACTAAATCCTGATATCTCTTCTCTCCTATATCTCTCTTTATTTGGCTAATATATTCATCTCTTGGTCTTCCTCTTGCTGCTTTTCCTTCTATTTTTCCCTCAAGTACGTTCCTAACAAATTCATTGTGTCTGATGATATGTCCAATCCATCTGGTTCTTCTTTTTCGGATGATGCTCCATATTGTTTTAACCTCTTCTATTCTTCCGTATACTTCTTCGTTCCTTACCTTATCTGTCCATTTGATCTTCAGCATTCTCCTCCAGCACCAGGTTTCGAAGGCTTCTATTCTTCTCTGGTCCGCTTTCCTAATGGTCCATGTCTCTGATCCATAGAGTGCCACACTCCAGACGAATGTTTTTAAGAATTGTTTCCTTGTCTGTAATCTTATATTCTTTGAGCATAGTAGTGGCCTCTTCCTCATGAATGCCTCCTTTGCTTGGGCTATTCTTCGCTTGATGTCTGTGGTACTTCTCCCATCCCATGTTATGCTACTTCCAAGGTAGGTGAATGATTCTACTTGCTCCAATTTCTCTCCTCGTAGGGTAATGTTTGCTTTCAATTTTTCTCTTCCACATATTAGGATTTTTGTTTTCTTTTTGTTCACTTTCATATTATATCCTTGAATAGCTTGATCTATTGCATTTAGGGATGCCTGCAAATCGCCTTTATTTTTTGCTATTACTGCAATGTCATCTGCAAACCGAAGCATGTTAATTTCTTTTCCATTCACCTTAATTCCCTTCATGTTCATTCCTTCTATTTCTTTCATTGCTTCTTCTAGGTATACATTGAACAATGCTGGTGAGAGGCTACATCCTTGTCTTACTCCTTTATTTATCTTAGTTTCTATTTTCTTGCCATCTCTCATCCTCAGAGTGGCGACTTGGTTTTTATACAATTGGTAGATTATTCTTCTGTCGTTGTAGTCCATTCCTTTGTTTTCCAGTATTTGGAACAATTTGTTCCACTCCAGATTGTCAAAAGCCTTCTCCAAGTCTACGAAAGCCACATACACTGGCTTGTTGACATGTATCATCTTTTCTATTATTCTCCTTAGGCATAATATGGCCTCTCTTGTTCCTGTGCTTTTCCTGAATCCAAATTGGTTTTCTGACAAGTTGGCTTCAATTATTCCTTCTATCCTCTTGCTTAATATTCTTGTGAGTACTTTGGATGCATGTGAGAGCAGACTCAACGTTCGGTATTCCTCACATCTCTCGGCTCTTGTTTTCTTTGGTATCGCAACCATTATACTCTTCTCAAAGTCCACTGGTAGTCTTCCACTTTTATAACTGTCCTTGATAATTTCAAACAGGGTGTCTTTTGCTTTCCCTTCAAGCGCTTTGACAATCTCTCCATTTATTTTATCTGCTCCAGGTGCCTTGTTTTTCTTCAAGTCCTTCACTCCTCTATATATGTTAGCTAAATTATGTGTATCATCAAGTTTATGCACATAAATACATTTAAACATTAAAGAAAGAAAAAGACTCGTTTTTTCTTCAAGTTTTCAAGATCTACTACTTGTGTAGATGTACACACAAGTGGCATACAATATAAATATGCAAATTTGAAAAATGGCTTCTTTAATATGGCTTTTAGTATGCTATTATATCAGACACTTTCGAGAACGAACTCAATAAAATGTTATGGGTAGTAAATCTTAATACTTTCAGTGATCATGCGAAGGGGCGATGTACAGCTAGTTCCAAAAAAAACTTACCACCTAAGCCGCAACCCGCATAACAGGCAGTGAATTTCCTCCGAGCGAGCCTTAAGAAGTGAGAGAGAGAGAGAGAGAGGAAAAACATGGCGGAGATGGTCTGCTTGAGTCATAACTCCGCCTGCAGAGTTGAAATGGATTTATTTGCTTTGTTAATATTGCAAAGATTTATTAGTATCCTGAGTTTGGTGGCATTGGCCTAGCAGAATAGTATTATAACAATACGGATGTCGTAATGCAAGAATTCAGTTATTATAAAATGATTATAACGAATCAGTATATATTCTAGCATTGCTTCTCGCACAGAGGGAAACGTCGCACACAAGGTCCCGTTATTCCTAGGAAACCGAGGCAAACCCCCTTCCCCTAATAAAATTTGAGTCTGAGGGCGAAAGGCACGAGCAAGTCGAAGGAAATTTTCGCAAAATCTGCCTCTGAGCCGCTCTGAGCTTATGTTTAGGACTAAGTTGGGAGAAAGAAAATTTCCGCGCAGTTTGAATCGGTGTCGGACCAAAAATGTATAGACCTCGAATTCGACGCCTTCGCTTGCAAAACTCTGCGGTTATAATGGGTGGTATTATATAATATAATACTAGCTAATATTATGCATCGTTCAAGAGAGCAGTTATTAGCCTTTAAAATTATATACCAAAGGAGCCTATATCGATCACCAGTTTTATCACAGCCTGTGTGAATGCAATCTACACAAGTAAAGTAAGGCACACTCATGGCCATATCTAGGCTATTACATTAATATGCTACATTAAAAAACAATAAGTAAATATATAGTATGAAGTCTTGAGGCATTCTCTGCGTATTTTAGATACATTTTGTTTCATTTGATAAGCATCGAAATTAAAATTCGATCGGTAAAAAATCAGTAAATTTTATCATCTATGCAGTTGGAATTTTTACTATACCGTCCAAATCAATTGAGAGAAAATGTGCTAGAATCGATTTTCCTCAATGAATAAAGATGACGGACACGAGACTACCATCTTTCACATTAATTTTGAATTAATTAATTAATTTTTTTCGGTGTCATTGAAGTGTGAATCGAATAAACTTGATTTCTTCTGTGGATTCCTCTTGAAATGGTTGCAGTCACAAACCATTACGTTCTTAAACATTCTTCTCGCTATATTTATCACCTTTAAAAGTTCTAAAATACACAAAAAGATAGTGCGAATGAGGTTTGGTCATAATGCTCATTGAATGCTACTGTTAGCTACGAATGTAAAATTTTCAATTAGTTTTGAATGTATACAAAACTACCTACATTATTTATATTTCAATTGTTTATTATAACGTTTACAATTATTATAATGTAGAAAACGTTAAAAATACGCAAAATAATAGGGACTTGGTGAAATAGTTTTTCCCAGGGCCTTTTTACCTGTAATTCCAACCCTGTAACATGGGGAAGCGCATATGAGACTCATGTTGAAATTTTGCTCCCCTCGGTTGATGGCTGGCCCTGCGTAACTCTCATATTTTTCGACAGAATTTTAATGATTGAGATGAATGGGTGGTGGTTTGGTATGGCTAGCCTATCTACATATTTATCGATTGGTGATATTGAAAATATTCCTTCGTATTTAAAATGTATTGACTATGAGAAACTTTTCATCTCTCCACATTCCGTGACAAATTTGAAAAGCAAGATACAGGAGTGATTGGAAGAAGTGAATAAAGCAATGAATTCACCAGGACTTCAAGAGAGGGACTGTTTTGATAGAGATAGGGAAGTGAGAAGTGACGGCAACAGTAATATATACACTCACATGAATTTAACAACCAAAAGTGTAAGAGGTATGTTAATTCCAGATTTTTGGATGAATCACAATAGGTAGGCGCATTTTTTGCTTTCCTAGTCGACCAATTGTTTACTTTGAGTAGGAGGAACGACCTCTTTTAAAAGTATAACCCACTCGCTCACCTTCTCAATTTTCTCATCCAACATATATTTTTTCCGTTTATGACTGCCTCCAGAGAAACTACTCATTTATCCAATTTAAGTAATATCTTAGTCAACAATGATTAACATTCAAATATACAAGATATAACGTCGATGGCTCATCATACTTTCAGAAATTTCCTTCTCATGCATCAGTTTATTCCCAGGATCTCCGAAATTGTATACTATATCGATGTTCAATGTTTTATAGCAACCTTCTCTTAATTCTATAAGAAAGTTCGAGTAGTTCACTAAGCCAGTAACTAAACCATCTTCTTATCAGCAATTTATTTGGAAAGAGATTTCGAGGTTTTTTAAACCAATAGAAATCGCTAACATTAGTATTACTACCTATGCAAGCCAATGTTTTCTTCTAAATAACTTTAGAGATATTATTTATCGGTATTCGGCGTATGAACTTCAAGTTTCTGCGACATTGAATATGCGGAGTGTCTACAATTCCGTATTTACGTTTCAATTCATATTTTAGTGACATTATAATAGAAACTTTAGTCGATCTAGTAAGATCATCTTCAACGCTCTATCTACTTTGCATCATAGATGTTGTAAGAGAAGTTAAACGATTTGGTTCTCGTAAGCGTAAAGAATACATATTAGGTGGTATTTCTCTAATTAATTTTTCATGTAATTTCAAACTACGAAATTTTGAGCTCAATATAGAGACAAAATAAAGCATAAAAAACAATATTTATAAATAAACAATCAATGACGAGGAGCTTGATTTATATAAATGGACGATAGGCACATTACTTATTTTTTCGTTTTTGTCGTTGAATTAGTTATTTAGAATAAGCTAATACAGTTTATGCCATTCACTTTAAAAGCAGAATATAGAGATACTAATTCAGATATGATGCACCCAAACATTTTCAACTTTATGTTATCATTCAGATTTTCCGAAGGTCCTATTTCAACTAGAATGATCTTCCTTGCATTACCATTAAAAAAATTCAAAACATCTTCGCAAAATTCGTAGAGAATTATGATGTGCCTAGGATGAAGGATGATGCTACGAAGGTCCTTGGAGTGAATGTTGGAATAATGGATTACATATAGAACCAAGAATATTTTAACAGCTAAGGTATGAATCATGAGAATTAGAGGAATATTCTCATGTAAGTCTGGTTACCATCCGTTGGTTTATATTTTTAGCGTATTCTTCCATGACTCATATTACCCATCATTCATAATTATTGACGGTGATTTTTCTTTTAATCATCATACACCATTCAAACAATTCGGGTTATATAGTTTACTTGAGGCATTCAGAAACCGAAGCAGGGATCATTAATCATTAGTCTCACTTTCACCTAGTGCATAGTTCTGAAAATCATTTCAGTATAACAATAGAAATCGTGTTGTGGGTGTTTTCACACCCCCTGACATACGTCATACGGCGGCTCGCGGGGTATTAATGTAAATGTAAATAAACCAGATGTTAACGTGTAAACCTGCAATATGCAAGTATACAAAAACCTGGTATTTATCTGCAATATGCAAATCAGTCTTAAGGTTCTGATTTGCCATACTAACTGTTGTTTCTTAACCATCTGGATTCCTTGCAAGAAGTCCTGAAAGGTCGTCTACCTCAAAAATAGAGTTGAATATCTTCATTCCCTAAGGGAATACCCGCGGCGAAGATTACAAATCGCGGATCCACCATATCCCACCTTACTTGTGATCGGTCGCCGCCACCATACCCTAACCTTAGATACCTGCTCAGCAGGGGTGCGGTCGGTAATCCTCATTAGCGCTTTCAAATTCGCTACCCTGGATACATACGACCATCCACAATATGCCGAAAAGGGGGTTTTCTTTTTCAGAGCGGAGTTCACCTTCACCCATCGGCCGTTTTATGGTTCCTTTGAGAAAATAGATAATACCTTTCGATGGACAAAACAAAAGAAAGGAAACAACAAAGGAATGAATAGGGGATACTCCTAGGGCCAGGGTGGAGGTCCTCCGCTCTCTCTGAAAGACTCGGTAAAACTTCAGACGCGAATTTGTCAGAAACAGCCAAATCTCATCTCAAAATCATAATGCTTCATCTGATACTGTCATCACGAATGCCTGATGGAAGTAAGAACAGAATGGCATGTTGATGCATATATTCTGAATTACCTAATGCTCTGTTAATTGTAGTATCAAGCAAATTTTACACCTCTCTGTATTGCAGAATAATTCAACTGCGAAGAAATCGAGTCAAAATTTGCACCACGGGGCAAGAAAGAGATTTAGCATCAGATAAAAGTTGGGACAGCATAATTTTCCAAGGAACATGAACTTGATTTAATTAAAGGGATGGTTTTTCTGGGACTGGCAATGAACAATATGTTCGGAAAAGTGTTACGAAATGCTGGCGTTAATTTCGTCGTAAATTAATTTTTTATTCGATACGTGAAAAAAAATTGTAGTCCTCAGTATTTAAAATAAGAGTGCTACTATTCTAATATCTATGTTATTTTCTAAAATACTAAATTAGCAATTTGAATTTTAAGCGATTACCTTAGAAAATGATGATGTCACAGCAATTAATATTTTACTTTCTATCATATGATTTGGTGGTATTTAAAATTTTTATAATATTTGATGTAATTATCTGATGTAGTTGATCGTAATTTACTTGGTTTACTTTATTGTAATATGTTTTGGGTCTAATTTTCAGAGCTCTTTACCAGGTTGACTTAAAATAATTCTTTCTCAGTGTATTCGTCCAGATTAAGTTTCGTTTCATCTTTGCTTTCATTAGTAGGTTTCGCAGTTTTTTCATGCTCCCCTTCTCGATAGCATTTCTTCTGCAACATAAATTAGTTGAAATACAGTTGATTGTGTTCATATACCTAAGTATTCTTTATCTCCTTGCAGAGTTTTCGTTCATGTTTCTATTTGCGTCATAGTCGTGAAGTTCCTCTAAATAAATTTTAAAGTTCCTCCTGTAGGCGTCAAGAGCATAAAAAACGTAATAATATAATCCTTTTCAATCTTGCAATGACATAATTTTTTATTGGATAATTGAAGCAGCTAAAGTAAGTTTACCCGATGTCTCCAGAAAAAGTTGAATTACGCAGAAGTTTCAGGCCGAAATAAGGAGATCCGATGTTTATTCATTTTTTAATACTATGCTGCTGACATAGTAAAAAGTTACACTAAATTTAAACAAGATTTCGTGCTAGTAAAGACGATACAAATACGTTCAACGCGTTTCACAATGTTCAAAAAAGCGCCGTCTGAATGCTCCTCCTTCCAAGAGCCAATAGAATGCATGGAAAACTCTAGACTCGCTCTCATCGAGCTTCAGGTCTGTTATGCGGGTTGCGGCTTAGGTGGTAAGTTTTTTTTGGAACTAGCTGTACATAAAAAAAGACTTAATAATTGCCGAGCAAATCATATTTAAGGACGGTCAGACTCAATATAACACGATTTTGGGTAACACATACCTTTGTAGTCCATAAAAACCGCGTACGGTATTTTATTTTAGTATGGTAGTAAAAAAGCGGAGCTAAAAAGAGAGAATTTTCGAGTCAGGTAGTGTGTATTTCAGAGAACCATTTAGCCCTTGGGTGGTGAAAGCAATAAAATCGTACGTAATATGTGCTGGCAAATATAGGCATAAAAGTAGCCAATATTTCTTTACTAGAACCTCCTAAGATACGAAAATCGGGTAGAATCAAAAAGAAGTGGTCCCTAAAAAAGGAAAATAAGAAAAGAAGATACAGAGCCACTTGGAGAATCAGTACTCGTATAATAAGCATCAACACTCAGAGCCAAAAGCTAGCAATAAAAAAAGCTGCTTATCGACTTAATACCACGTAAAGGACCTATACCTTTTGCTGATTCTTACGGTGGATAAAGAATGAATTTTAAAACTATATATTTGCGTCTACCTTCCTGATTTCTTCTTATAATCAGATCGGCAAAAGTAGGTCGTTTTTAGGTCGCGTTACGTCTTTTGTAAACGTACCTTCTAATATTCATTTGGCAATATCAATCTAACTTTTAATTTCATTTCTACCAATGATTTCTAGCCTGCGTCGAGACGATTTTTGTGACACTCTATTCTTGCCATTTTTAATACAACGTACCACCTTTCGCTGCAACTTCTCAAGCTCAAGGGAACAGGTTTCATCAACGGAATCCCATGTACTTGCTGCTTATTGAAGATGAATTCTGATTAAAGCCAAGAAGCACCGCTCTCTTATCTACTCATTGCACCCACGTACAACACACTATTGAAAACCTAGATACGAAATTACTTTCTCGAACAGTCTTCCGGTATTTTTATGTGTGCCTTGTTTCTGTTATTCGTAAGCCGGGTAATAAACTGAACCGCTAAATTTGAATTATATTCCATTCATTTAAACGGAAAAACCTGAAAGATTTATGAAGGAGATCTTTTTAGTCGTTGATCCGTGGAATGTGTTGTAGCAGTTCACCGTATACATTGCTGTTGAACTCTCCCCTTCATTTGTTCGCAGAAGCTGCAGGGGAGATAACTTATAATTTGCTCTCTTGGCCATCCCCTACATCCTTTTCCCTCTATTTACTTTTCTATCTATTAAGTTTTATTACTTCTCCCTCATGGTGCATTATATGTACACCAAGTTCGTTTCTCTTTCGGAACTTCTTCATTTCTAACATTATCTTACCTTTAAAATTTTCCTATAAAACCACATTTCAACGGACTCTAACCTCCACATCTACCTCCACTGCCCAAGTCTCACGTTCATTCAATGCTATTCTCCATATATGCATGGGATGCTGGGAATCTTTTTTTTGTTTCTAGATTTATTTATTTCGCATTCAACAGCTTCAATTTACTATTAAAACCTTCTTTGACTGCCCAGTTACACTTTGAATATGTCTCCTTATTAGAAAGGAGATGATTATGCATTATTCATACAGAAAATTGAAGTGGTTTATGAACTCTATTTTGAAGAGGATTTTTATTTACCGAAAGACCCCCCAAATCTCATTACTCTCCCACCTGATCATGATATTTCGCCAGAGAGCATCTCATTCCTAAATCTGCCCTCCCTTTCAACGCAATACGTTCCTCTCTTCTCCCTCCGAATGCATTCTTTTCTGCTCACATCCACCCTCATGCCTTCCTGATCTTCCCCCACACACACCTTTCCCCTGCCATAGTTAATGCCGCGGCACTTCCCTTCCGAACGCCCTGACCTTAATTGGACAGAGAGTGGAGGAGGTGTCGATCAGATTGCTTCTTCCCCGTTGTCAGAGGGACAATGCCCCCTTCATCTCCTTTATCCCCCCACCACGGAAATGACCGCCCATCCTCTTTTCCGAAGAAATGAGACACCATTTGTCGAGAAAAGAGGTGAGTTATGAAGGAGACGAAGAGGGAGTGAGAATTTGGGTTACTAGGGTTTTGGTGGGGAGGGAGGATGATCCGAAGTGGATTTTTATTTAACACGCATCCTCAGATGGAAGGATTAAGGTTGTATGAGGAACCGATGCGAGAGCTCTATCTTCTTTGAAATGTATATTTATAACGGGTCTTCCGGCCATTTCATCGGTAGGATAAATTACACTCTGCTGACCCTGGCTAACTAAAGTATCATATTATCTGCTATCATGCATCTACCATAAATATCTGATTAACAGATTGGTTCGGTGAATATTCTTCTCTCCGATGATGAAAGGAAGTGAGAGATGTCGGTGTAACTTAAACGGGAAACCAGGTCCTTCACTTTTCGAGAGGACCACTGATCCACAACGCTGATCCAATCAAACTCGTTTTTAGAATGCTTTATTCCAATCTCCTAGACACTTTTCACTTCCTACTATCCTTGGGTTTTAAGGGGCACTCCAAATTGCATTAATGCATTATATGATACTTCTTCTATTTATCAATACATTTTATTTATCAATATGGATAAAGAGGATTGAGCAAAGCAATGGACAAAATCAAAAAATTTGCGATGCTGCAATTGAGAAAATCTTACCCATATTTTTTTCTTTTGATAGTTTATGTGCTGAAAAAAGTAAATTAATGACGATCTAATAGTTTTAACGAACTTCTCTGCAACATGAGGATATTTAAATGATATTTCTGCCCTTATTTTTCGTAAACTTGACATTAACTTCGATATTATCTAGCTCTTGTCTTTAAAATATAAAATAATTGAGAGTCTTGATGGAAACGAGATCAATCGGGTATTATTTAAAGTTGTGTATTCACTGGAGCTATTAAATTCGTATATCTCTATGATAAAGTTTAAATAAAGATAAGCTTCGTATATTATCGAGAGACGAAAGTTACCTATTCAGTTTTGTAAGCGTTTCAGATAAATAGAAAGTGAATTCAAATTCAAATTAAATGGTGTTTATTCATTCACGCAATGTATCATTCTCTGGCGTAAAATTAAATCAAAACAAGTCACCAAGACAGATCATCGAGTTTTCATTCGGCTAAAAAGATCCGATTAACCACATTGTAACTAAATTGGATGGACTAGAGGTAATTATTAGTTGTTCAAACAAATTTTTGCCATAAGATTACGTAAATTACGTCGTTTAACTAAGATTATCCCTCTACTTAGATCAGGCAGATTTTTTGAGTCATGTAATAGATATTAGAACGGTTAACAGAGTTAAATATCCTCTAAGAGTTCTATACACTGATTTATAGTCCTTCGTGATCAGTATAAATGTGTTTGAAATGTCTACATCATTCAGTTTGGTACTTTCCCAAAAATATAATTACCATAGATATCATGGCGCATAGGCTAGATAAAGAAATTTGCAGGGTAATGAAGATTAAGGGAATATTATCCATACAGGTAATTAAGGCAATTATCACGATATTTGTTCGTATTAAACGTATGAAATTACAAGTATTGCCAAAAAACATCCTCATCTGCCGAATAGAATACATTTTGCATTGAAGTAAAGCCAATGAAAGCAAAAACAATGCGGAATCAACTTTTAAAGCAGAAAATGATAAATTGTTGATACAGTTTTTGGAATAATATGATTTGTTTGGTCTTCTAGTAAAAGGCTTTAATTAATGCCAGAAATGCTAGTTGTAAGGTACCAGAGTTGACTACTATCGCCCCTTCGAATGCGGAATACAAACAACATTGGCCATTCTAAGCTGAAATGTAAGAGATCACACGGCAATCCTTTGATTATTATAAAATAACGAGTATATTATATGTTCCTATTTACATAATATATTAAAATAATAAAATGCAGAAGAATTAACATACCATGTATTCCGAAGTAGACCGCAACCCTCCGCTGCTTCTCTGGACTTTTCTTCGAGGAAATTTGTCTTAACCCATTGATGGAGAAGGTCAAGGTAACCCAAGGAATTCACCTGTTAAAGAAATAGAATACATATTTCAGTCAAAATAAAATTAATACATTTTTCTTTAGATTTTTACCAACATAACCACGTAATTGCAAGTGTAATCAAGGTTACCGGCTGAAAGTAATCAATGATTCATTTTTCTGGATGGAATGTGTATGTCTGAAGTGGCAGATGCATGTTAGAGCTGTGAAGTTGACTGAGTTAATGTGGCAAATGGAGTGCTTACGATGTGAGTTATTCCTATGTATGTATATATACCAGGAATTAACCTTAAATTTTAAAGATTTTTCTGCGAATGCGAAGGAGTTCTCCTTCTTTTGAATGACTACAAAATAAAAGAAAAATTCTTCAAATCATTGTATATATTTTCACAAAATTTAAAAAACACTTTTAGTGAAGCTCTTAAGAATGTCTTCATTATATGTATTAGATTATAGAAAACAAGATTCATTAGCGGATATAGTGAAGAGGAAATGATTATTTATTGAAAGCCCTCGTCAAGGTTCTCCACGATCCATCTTCGCCTCTCCAAGGTATAATGGGGGGCCATCCAAGATAAACGGGTGAAGATTAGCCTCCTTCAGAATCAAAACAGGGGGTAATACATCAATCAATCGCGAAATTCTCAACGATGACGGTAATGAGGCCAATCTGTCGAAAAATACGGAGGAGAACTCCAATCTCATTAACTGAATTCTTTTTTCTTGAATGGAATTTTTCAGATAATCTCAATCGGTAATCAGTTCTACTCGAATCTCGTTAATGGAGCGAGCAATTCGTCGGGAGAAGTGGGAAGCAAGACGGGAATATTGATGAGATCTTTTTATTCATTCAAGAAAATTTAAGAAAAGAAAATAATTCGTTTTAATTTCCAATGCCGTGAATTTTACTGGTCGATGTAGAATGAAAGTAATGAATTGAGGATAATCAATTCAACAGATAATTTCTTTCACTTAAATTCCAATGTTAAATTGAACGAAAGATACATTCATAAAAATTTAGAATTAATCTTTTAAGGCGTAAAGAAATTTTCCCAATCCTCATTAACCAGGAGCCCATTGAACTGTGCTTTAATAATACGAACTGAGATTTATTTAACCTAAAAATACAATTATGACAAAAATCAGTCTGTAAAGCGGGTAATTACGAATAGTATTTGGCATTAATCTCAATGATATAAACGAAATCGAAGCAAAATTTTCAGCCTTTCGAAACACAAACATTCGATTTCACTAGAGTTCCCCTTTAATTACTAAACAAAAATATTTTGGTATTTTATCTAAAAAATTAAAATTTGCAATTAAATCTCATGGTTATTACAGAAAAACTATAATTTAAATTTTTAACATTCTACGTGACTAGTTTTCTACTCCTGAAAATCTATGGTTTCTAGGTGAATAGACATGTGTTCTGTCTACCTTGAAGATTTATGATGAATTGAATATATTTAATGTTATATATGCGATAAATCGTATTGCATGTGTATAATATTACTTTATATATTCTGGACTGTGTTGATGGTTTGATTTATGATAACATTATTATGTATACTATAAGTATACACTGCGGATAAAGAAAAACTGATTTTCATTCAGAATAAAATACCGGACACCTCCAAACTGGCGAAACTGAATTTACCTTCGGTAGCGTGCGTGATAGACTTACGAAGCGATTAATTATTCCACGAGACCACGAAAAACGATCGCAGTTGGGATTGAAGAGTTCCCAAAAAAAACCCAATCCCAAATGCAGGATTGGAGAGAACTGAGGCATTATATCGGCACTTGCATCCGTGGGCTGGAAATTACCATTCCGGCATTCGCACGCAATTTCCGTGCCACTCCCATCCTTCCTCCGGCGCAATTGTTTCGGCCTCAAGGGACGGCAGATGAATAAATTCAGCGGTGGTCAAAATTCAAAGCCGTCGAAACACCTCCAGGAATAGGAATGGTTGAAAGGAACGCATAATTCAGAATTCCTTCCGTTCAAAAGAAAGTGGGAGAATGAGAAGAAATGTGAAGTCTTGGGAATGAGAAGGTCGCGGCGCATATTTTAATCCTAAGAAATGTACCGATTCAGAATTTCTTTCACTGCCGCCAGAGCGAAAGTCGCGGGATAAAATGAAAATACGAGCGAAGAGAGAAATGCAACGAGTGCGGAGTTATGAAGGAGAAGCAGGGACTCTCTACCTAAGGGATGTTTTGTGATTCAAAGCGTATATCGCATCGACGAAGACCTTCCCTTTCCTCGTATATTCCACATCAGGAATGGGGATGCAAGAGAGGGAGATAAAAATGTACATAAAAGTGTATAAAGAATGATGAAGGGACCAAGAGGGAATAGGAAAGGGAGGCTTGTACTGGAATCGAATCTGGGAAAAGAGATAAAGAAATACGACTTCGTGGTGGAGTGGAACGTACTTAAACGAAAGGGAATGAATGGAGATAAGAATGGAAATGAAACTCCGTACTCCTATCTTAAATTGGTGCAAGCTTATACAGGTACATCCAAGAGTGGATAAGGAATAAGAGAAGTACTTCGGAATCTACTTCGTTGGTTAGAAAGCCTCCATAGCAATGAATAAATAAACACACATTTTCGGTTACCTATAACACGATTTTCAATTTATTACCAGTTCAATTTCACTAGGCAAATGAGTGACCCAGCTAACAAATGTTTTGGGTGCCTAAGATCTTTCTGCTGTCTTTTGGATTAGAATAATAAATACTAATTCGGCTAATGAATATTTTAGTAGATAGGCGCTTTTACATGAGTAAAAAAAGAATTAAATGACCTAAGGGCTATCTGCTGGATATTTTAGCTATGCTTATTGAAAAACTGAAGCTTCATCATATTTGTTACTGGATTCTCATTTATTAGTCTCATTTTATAATAATCGTCAGAGAACTTAATTCCTTTAAAAACTATGAAAAAATTGAGATAAAACGGAATGACAGTTTATTTAGACGATTAAAGCTCATAAATGTACAATTGCGGATGTGTTCCATAAAAATGAGTAAATATGACTACTAGTTTTAAAATATTCATGAAAAGAGAAAACGTACATACGTAACCATGGTGTCTGTCAATTTATACGTTCAAGTGATGTGTGCCGTGCTTCGAGTGATAATTGGTGTGCTGATTAGCAACGGTTAGCAGCTTTAGTGTAACTAGTTGCTTGTATCGGTACGATATTCCTCACAAACACTAAAGGCTCCATAGCGGTCATTATTAATAGATTCTGGTTAGATTACCACCGTCGCAAGCGGAATCACCTCGAGCACACTTATGCTTCCCTCAGCTATCTGTGATTCCATAATGAGTACTTATTGGCTAACCAGCAACCCCTGACCCTTATCCTGTTGCAAGAAGGTGTATTAGGAGTAATAGCAAGATAAGAAAGCAAGAGGTGGGCAATTACAGCAGTTTACGCATCAAGTAACAAACTGGTTGAAGATATTAATAATCAAAGTACGTCACGGTTTAGATCGAATTCAGTATTCAAACAGATAAAACGAAGTCGTATGATATTAACTTATTGTTTGAAGTAAATTATCTTTACATTCAAATATTCGTTGTATGTGCATATCCTCTCCACTCTTGGTTTGCTGAAGATGTTTACCTGCAAGGACTTTAGAAAATTCTTAATAATAAATAAGAAAAAAATAACAACTATTGCAACAGCAAATTCAGTAGCAATAATAGTAAAAAAATTAATTATAAAAGAGTATACACAGTAATCTAATCATAAAAAAATAAACCACAAACGATAAATATAAATGAAAAGTTTCTATCTCCGGAAAACATTTGCATCTGGATCCAGAGAATTTGGAAAAAAAAACAAATAAATACCGAAATATCTTGGTGGCGTGATTCAGAAAAGAAAGAGCGAGTTTAAAATATCAGACCAAGAACTTAAAGAAGAATATTAATTTACTACAATAAAGAGAAAACCTCCAAACATAGGAAACCACGTTATAACAGTACTGTATCTAAATTGGAGTTTCTCTACAGAGAAAACACTTGAGTATTAAAAAGAAAAAAGGAATCTAAGGCATCGAATAAAAGAATGAAAAGTTAAATTAAAAATAAAGTTAAAAAGAAACATTATAGCCTTAAAATTCACAGATGATCAATGTAGATTTCGCAGAAATCAATAAATAAAGCAATACGCAAGCATTCAACGCGACGATAGGAAACGCAGACTGAATTTTTAAGGCTTTGACTGAAGAATTATCTCCAACAAACACAGTTCTCTTTATTTTCCATCCATACTTTCCATCTCTGCTCGGCAGTAGAATTGCAGCGGGAGCTTAAATTAGGCAAATTCACAATGAATACAGAGAGTCATTAAGGTTGCAAATGTACGATTTTTCATATTAACATGGAAAAACTTTTAATTTCACTATAGTACTTAAAATACCATGATTGAACATGGGATGACAAGAGATGACAAGAGATGAAAGATTTCAAATTTCTCAGAAAATAATGGGCATTCCATGGATTAAATGGGCGTCATTTAAAAACAATCTCATGTAGTTTTATAGGCACCCAAGTTATAGGGAGCACGGTGAATAATAATAGTTAAATTTTATGGAAGCAAGAGTAAAAGAGAACACAGAATATATGACATGGGTCAGCAAAATTAAGAGGCACCTTAAATTGAAAACGATAACAAAAGAAGCTGAAAACGGAGAGTCTCCAGATCATAAATTTTTAAGCAACAAGTTCAACAAAAGTATAAAGTCATGAGAAAAGACCGAAAACATTTGGTCACAAAAATGCATGAGAGATGGGCACAAAATTAATCAAATTAACACCTCTGAAAATTTTGCTATATTTTGTTATAAATGGGGTCATTTTCATGATAATAAATAATGCAGAAATTTAAAATTTCCACATTTTAGATATTTATTTTGTGTGAAATATGTATTCGTATAAATCCAATCAGTCTCGGTAAAAGGAAAAACCTAGAATTTCATTAATAATGAATTTTCAGAGTAGGTAGCTAATTATCTAGCCACTAAAGCTAAAAGGGTTATAAGAGAGATATCTATAAAATTTATTCACAACCCATAAACAAAATAGGGTCTCTATGATCGCGCCTTAAAAATTAAAAGTGTAAGATAACGGTATATTGAACAAAAAAGACACACTAAGGACTAAAAAACGGTTTTTGAGGTGCTAAAAGTTAAACATGTAGAAAAGTAAGCCATTCTGAGTAAATAAGTATATCAAAGAGGGAATTATAATACTAAAACTGTAAATGACGCGGGGCGATAAAATACTGTTTGATCTAATCGTTTTGCAGATATGAAGAAATAAAATTTTTATGTAAGAAAAATAGCATAGCTAAGCGCTGAAAAATAGCTCAGCAAAATCGCTTTGTCTTATCAAAAAAAGAGATTTGAACGAAAATTTAAAATGGTCTCAATAGAACCAAAAATTAATCATTTAAATTCTGCCGTAGTCAGGACTCGAACCCGCATTTCCTACTAGTGCTCTAACTTAAGATTGTGAGAGATTCAGATTCTTCTCCTGCTTTACTTAAAATTTATCGATTCTTTCTCGAGCATCTAGCATATGCATGGGTTACTCGTTGTTTATTTTATCTCAAATGGATTAAATTCTTAAAGAGATAGAGTCATATCGGATACGATGATGATTAAGGTGAGGACTGAAAGAAATTGCAAGTATATTTGAATATCCCACTGCATACGAAATGTTTATATAGAAAGAGTAAACTGAAAACCACAGTCGAAGAAAACGCGATTGGTGATGCATCAGCGTTCATAAACAAACACTGGAAACAACACGCCGCAAGAAGATAAGATAAAAGGCATAGCACAATCAAGAAAGCTAAAGCACCCAAAAAACATTTCAAAATCCCTCTGCTCATCTGCATATCGTTCCCTAGTTTAAAAACCTAAACAAAAGGTTACTCTGCGGTAAGTTTGAAGAAAAAGTTTACGGGATGGCGAAACCCAGGCAATAAGAACACAGAGTTTAGTGAAGCAGAGGGAGTAAAAAAAGAATAGAACGGCGTGCTCACGGTATTAAGATTCAAATATTCCGAGAGCTGATGTGTATCACGGGGAGTGAAAAAAACGTATCCTCGATGAGACACGAGCGTCTCTCGAAGCAGCATGGCCATCGCGAGTCTCCACACACAGAACGATTTCAGATAAAGTGGAATATTAATCCTTTGCAACGCCACGGAGGCATTGTGAGAGGAGGCCCGGTGAATAAGCAGGCGAAGAATAAATTTTAAAGCGGTTTTTTTATTTCGAGATTAATTTTCTTCCTCGAAAAGATAATTTTCATACGAGAACAATTTCGCGTGATCCCTTAACAATGAGGGCGGGTTTGTGATAAATTAAGCCCCAGAAAAATAAACTTTCGGCGCAAACTTCGAAATTAATTTCGTATAAACTTGAATTACGAATTTTGGTTGAATGAGCTAGGACGTATTTTCTGGATATTTTTGCCTTTTTGGGCGTCTGAGTAACTTTCTCTTATATCAAAAATGTCCTTTCAAAACATACAATGTGAAAGAATAGCAGTTCAAAAAGCGAGATAAAAAATTTCGTTGTTATGAGAATGCATGGAAAACATCATCTCTAGCTCATTTAAGATTTCGGAACGGATTTCTCTGTTGATGATAATATTCTTCAGTTTCGATCTGTAATCCCCGTAGGTGCTGTTTGTTTTGAAGTTGGCATAGCTCGAATGAATTTGAGGCCTTAATAAACAAGATGTGCTTCATTCTCCACCTTCGATATAAGGCTTCCTAGGATAAGTGTAAAAGGTTTACTAGTATAGAAGACCACAAACGCACACTTAGATAAAAAATTCTCCCGTTCCGTTGAACACAACTTTGTGTCTGCTGATCTTCTAAGTAGACTTGTTTTCGCGTCTTAATACAAACTTTTCATGAATTTACATTTATATGCTTGCCCTACAAGCTGCCAAAAGCATGTGGTAAGGGGTATATCACCGATATCTCCATGTACTCTTAGCTTCTCTAACACTCCGATGGAAAAACGACCATAAGTAGCTATAAGGCCTGGCGATTATTTCTTTTTTTTGTTTTCTCTCAGATCCCGCAAAAGTTATTAACTGGAGCGAAAAAATCCACTATCACGTTGATGAGATCTGTCGATAAATGAAAATGCGATAAATTTTTCGCATACCTTCCATCAATAATCAATTCTTCGATCCCCGAGCAAGTCCCACCCGAGGTATCTTATCATAGCCAAAACAATGGTTCAAACCTGATATCTCCTTTGAAAAACCTGCTACATTTAACCATTCGGAGACTGATTCTACTTCGTAAGGATTCTAAATTGTACAGCAATATCCAAGGAGATCTCGAACTACGATATTTCTTTTACTCTCAATGAGAATGCTTCCCGAAGAATTCTGCTGGCTTAACTTTGCATCCCTTCGAATATGCTTTTTCTAAGAACGACTACTACCGAATAGTTTTCCTGGTATGTATAATGACTAGCAAACTGCAAATGAAATCCTTAAATTTGATGTGGTATACGAGTAACGTTAGAGGAACGCATTTAAGTCATTTCTACACGTTTATTTGCATTTAAACAGATCCAAAATTGATTGATTACGCAATTGATGTAAAATTTATTCTTAGATAAAAGAAATCTACGATAAAATCATTTCTCGGAAACAGATAGCAGCGAGTTGCGTTGGACGAAATTTTGTCCGATGAAGCATGAATCACATATAGCGTCCCATAAGGAAGTGTACTAACCATTATTTTTCCTAATTTACAATTAAATCCATCTTGAAATTCCCTTGTTCTTTCTCCTATCTTTACTACCCTCGTTCACCTATTCTTTCATTTTATTTTCTCTAGCGACTTTAGAACTCGATACATTCTCCTATCAAACTTGAGGAAGGTTAAAATCCTTTCCTAGAGTGATGATAAAATCTTTCATTTTCCTTAGAATAACCTATAGTGACTGGAATAGGGCTTCTTTACATTCAGTGTCGCCATCTGGAGGCTGATGAAAGGAACAGAAGAGTATTTATTTTACTTCCTTTTCGTCCAAGAACCGAACACTAAACTTTTCGCTTGAAGTGTTCTCTATCAAGTGTTCGCGCTGGGGCTTTAAAAGCTCCTTTACAGCAATGAACACACCGATACCTTTCCAACAGACTCTATCTATTCGATACAAAAGGTAATTCGGAGGAAAATCTCGCTCGATTCAATATCTTTGCGTAACCAATCCCATTTCCTAATATTATTTCCGCGCAAGTGCTTCTCGTGAGATAAAGGAATTCGACCTACTTATTATGTACGCTTCTATGATTCACGACCATTGTTTTCGAGTCTCTAATCTCGCTCTTTAAACTTGGAAATCTTATTGCTTTTCAACCACAATTTTGAGAGCCAAGTTGCTACTCTGTTATGCCACAGTAAATGTTATAGTTTTCCCGACTCGGAAATTCTCTATTGCTTATGAATGCGAGTGTTCATCCCATTTTCTAAACTCAATTCTTCTGTTATCTCAATTTTCCGATCGCACTTTGGCTTTAAACAAAATCTACATAATCCACATCTACCTAAACACCCTTTGCGCTACTTTCCCCACAGCCTAGGCCATATAACTTCAAATACGAATCAAAAACGTGGCTTTTACTTCCTGAGATACCATATTCCCTTTCTCTATAAGATTTCATATGCCCTATTCAGTTGTATTTTGGTTTAATGTAATGTTCGTCGTAATCCCACCTGCTACCTTACTAACAAGACTAGCTAGCATACCTCATAAAATAGTGAGGAAAATAAACAAAATTTCTCCTCTGGCGACTATTCTTCGGCGAAATTTCAAGGAATAATCTCATACTTTTCGCTATCTTCCCATTACAATTGAGGCATTTCGAACTTACTCGTTCACTTTGTTAGATTCCTTCATCGAAAAGCTGTCTCTCTAAGTTCAATACATTCTGCGATAAATTTCTTCTAACAAACTTTAAGGTATCAGAAAAATTACTAATTAATGTAAAAATTCCCTAAACAAAAAGTAGCTCTGCGTTGTGCAAGTTTTAAAAAGGCGATCACTCCATTTTGTGAATTTTTGAAAATGTTTTCAGGATATTTAATTTATCCGTGAAACGGCATTTTATGGTGGGAATAGTAAATTGGTTTAGTTCTTCCTCCACAGGCTAACTTCTCTTTGCGAATCTTTTAGTTTCAAACATGAATTCATAAAACAGGGACTTTACATAGAAAAGTAATATAGCGCACATATATAATTAAAGCATAAATAGATTATTATGAATTAAAAGGGGTTTCGTTTCAATGAAAATTCTGAATCGTATATGATAACGGGTAAACAATTTTCAATCTTCAAGAAGCTAATTCTTATTAAATCGCTTGAAAGAAAAAATAAATATAAAAGCGAAATAATTTTATTCTTTGGAGGACGACAGAAATGACTAGACACTGCGAACGCAACCTGCGAGACAGCTGGCAAGTGATAAATCATGAGCAGAGGCCAAGTTGCCCAAGGCCATGGGAATTTTTGATTTCGTCACAGCATTGTGAGGCTCCACCCAGCTCTTTATTTAAGACTTCATATACTTCCCTTTATGTGATTCCGTGCCGTCTATACTAGGGGTACGAAAACGGTGACAGAAACCGAACGAAAACAGTCGAACAATTTCCTGTTTACCTTAATCGAATATTCCGAATAATTCGTTTCCAATCTCTGGCAATGTTTTACTTTATTGTTTGACGTATATAGGGAGTAAAACATGGACAGATTTTGATTTAAAAATATTTAGATGTTCCGAAAGATTATTTTGTTGACTCGAGGTAATGCGAGAGTAAAGTGATGCTTGCAATTTAAAATCCGGTATGATAGTGATGAACAAGGAGAGTTTTTCGTTCGCGCAACATGAAATTCGTTTTTTGGATTTGTAGCCGTAATTGGAAAATGGAAGTTTGCATTCTCGTTTTTTCTAATGTCCGAGAAAGAATTGAGGAAATAACCAAGGAAATTGGAGAGGAAAACGAATAACCCTTTTCCGGACGACCGATCAATCGACTCTTAATTGGAGAAGACAATCTACAAACAGATCGTCGTAGATGGACTAAGACATATAAAGGGTTCGAAATAAAAGCATATCGTCGATGCAAACTGAGTTACTCTTGCCCTGCTCATCAAGGAAATTTTATCTCCAATTTGATCGGATCGATTAGTTCCGGTTTGGCCTCTATTTTCCTTCATCGCGGGCGGATAATAACTAGGGATAACCTAAAAATGTTATTTAGAGTTCACGAGGGAAGTTGGCGTTGATTACCGATGCCCAATGACAACCGTCGCTCAATAACGCGTCTCACATCTACGTGCGGAGCAGCATAATTATGTCTACAGTCTATTAACACTCTGAAGTAATGGGCACCTGATACTTTGGTTTTAATAATTCACGAAGTTAACGAGATGCTGATCATTAAAGCCTTCTATAAACAATATGTTCCCACCGAAGATTAAATTATAGAACGGAAGAGAACGAATTTCGAAATTTCACTGCCAAAAGGCCTAGTATCAGGCGCTGAATCCGAATAAATTAGGAGACTGTTTAAGAGAAAATTTTACGTTCTGTGCAATTATTCTTCTCTAACTCGTTCCAGTTTTTCTAGTCAGTAAATATGGATTAAAAGGGAATCTAGTTCTGAGTAATATTCTCCGTATTGAAAGAAAAGGCTTATACCAGACCGTCTCTATGCGGTTTTCCTCTGAGGATTTAAAGTGCGGTTCGCAGCTTTTGTTGGAAGATTTTAACCACAGTTTTCAGTCATCAAGTAGTCTAAAAAATATTTAACGCATTATAGACAGAGTTCAATTAGCCGTATTCCTCGAAAATATTACGGTAACACTCGTTGATTCGATCTCGAATCGTTCGAATAATTGCTCCATTTGAGGTCATGAGTAGACTCTCTGCAACCATTAGAATCTGTATACCGAATAGTTGGGTGTGTGTAGTTGTAATGTGTGTACAATTAAAACTAATATAAGAGTCCTAATTAGGTTCGAAAGCAGCGTAAATATAATTTAATTACAAATCGTTAAATTTATTTCGTGCATATCTCGGATTTTCCTCTCCTTTTAACCTAACTAATCCCATTGGTAGATTATATTCTATATTTCTCTTTCGAGATAAATAGTACATTCACTGAGTTGCTTGCTTTAATATGATAGCTTTTCCAGTCTATTTCTTTCCATTTCTGCTGTGGAATAAAGGAACCAAGTGAATTATCATCAATGTATCAAATTTCCAAATGAGTAATGTTTCAGTTTTGTTTTTCTCTAGCTACAACGCTGACGGAATGATTCGAATGCCAGCCAGTACATCCAAGCCAAGACCCCGGGCTCGAATCCAGGATAATCGGATTTTTCCTGGCTTGGGCATGGTTGTGTGCTTTCATCCATCGTTATTACCAACGACCTTCCTGTAGTTTGCCAATAAATGGATGTGTGTGAGGCCACTGGAAAACAAATCATTTTTGTCACATCTCTCAGGCCTTGTTTCCGTTGCACATCCGATATTTATCAAATTCTTCAATTTGAACACAGATTACGATGTGAAATTATTTTGGTTCTTTAAAATTCCGTAAGGACGACGTTTTACTGCATATTATAGTAATCATGATTAACAGATTTTTCAAATGAGTAAAAGCTTCGTAATATCCATAATCTGAAAGTTTTCTGCGCCACAGTCAGTCGTTCAATGAGGGATAAAAATAAATGGCTGATGTAAGAATAATAAAGATTGCCAACCAAATAAAAGGAATCCAAAAAAGTAAATAATGTCAGAGTTCCTCCAAAAAAAACTACTGAGTTAGGTGAAACGATACAAAAAGGTGATAAACCTGGAAATCCATAACTCAAATTCGAAGTAAAAAATGCTTTATGACTAGGATTCGACCCACCAGATAGCCAATATGTCAGGCGAACACTCTGGCCAGCTAAGCTCCAACGCACAACAATATCATTCCTTCTTCAGTATGTCCTGAAGGAAAGTTTAACATCCCTTCTATCATTGGGTATTACGTGTAAAAGCTACGCAGGTTTCTTGTCTTGTTTAGATTTTTCGCCGAATATTGCGAGAATAGAATAGAATCAAGTAAACACTAAGCACTATAGAATAATAGAATCAAGTAAACACTAAGCAAATGAACCAAGGAAAAGGGGAGGAGTCTGAAGGAAAAAGAAAATATAAAAAAGCTCAAAGTAACTAAAAAAAAAGGTAACCAAATTAAGCATTAAAAAGTACGAGGACGTTATTCTTAATGCTTAATTTGATACTTAAGAAACTCCGCTTCGTCAAGATGATAGTCGGTAGGAGTAAATCTGACTGTCATATTACTTTGAACTAGTTACGCTTCACCACGGTTGCGTATATATGTGCCCCTACAAGACCTGAGAAGCTTTGCGTTGGGGAATTATAAAAGCTGCAGCGAAAGGCAATACGTTTTATAAGAATCCTCACGACAAATCAGTGAGCTTTATTCAATTGCTTTCGGACGCTTGAAAATAATCTTTAGAAGATAAAAGATTAACTCATAGGGCTTAATTTACCTAATAAATTTAGAGAAAGTACGCTCTAGAAAGATGTTAGCCAATGTTATACGTCCTCTCAGTTGAATAGGCCATTCTGATACTTCGAGGAAATGAAGATGAATTGGCGCTACTACGAGTCGTTTCATGAATTCTGCTCTCCACGGAATATACGGGAACGTAATCGATTACGAAGAGCAATGATGCATGTATACAAACCCTGTCACACGCAGAAAGGCGGCACACAAATGTACATGTAGATACAAATCGGAATAAGTTTATGGGCGTTTTTTAAGAGCATCATGTATATATCTGAAACCTAACTTACGTCTTCGGTTATTGAGTACTGGTGTAAATGCTTTTTTCTCCAGCAGACTGAGAAAGATTCGCAAAAAAACGTCTTTAATGAAGATAAATTCCATGAATCTTTGCATCTGTAGTGCATTTTCATACAATGAGAAGGTTTTATGATGATTTTTACCTTCGTAAACATAGCTGTTAATCTTTTGATGTAGTAGTTTAGGCAAATTTTCCGGAATATGCTATGTAGTTCGTAAGAATACATTATAATGTTCCTGAAGAATAAATTCCTGAAATTGAAGAATAAGCCTACAGATTCTTAGAAATTAAAAAATCCAGATTTGTGTAATTGATGTAATTGTGTAATTGTGTTCTTTGTAAACATGGAAGTCCTATCCTGAACCAATGCACGCAATATCAGCACCATAGATTAACGACTATCGACCCAGAGTTTCAAACACCATTCGATGATGACTCCAACTAGATAAAGACTTTAAATGTTAGACCAAGGTAAGATCAGACAAGGACGTTACCAAAACATCGAAAAATCAACAGGTATCAAGAACTTTTAAAAAGTCTATCTACTGGAAATTGTTACCCGTGAATATGAGAAAGTTCAGCGCAAAGCGATACGTTTCGTTAAGAAACGCTACAAGAAAAAGGCAAAAGTTACAAAGATGCTCTCAGGTGCAGGTTAGGAATCATTGAAATAAAGGAGATTAGAAGGTAGGTTGCGACTACTTGACAAAGTTAGAAAAAGCATGTTTACAGATGACGTAATTGATACTATGCGACCCCTGTTTCTTCGGTCGATCCGATAATGAGAACAAAATAAGAGAAATAGCAGCTAGAATAAGTCGTTTTAAGGACTCATTCTTTCCGCGAATAATACGCGATAATGACTAGCTAAAAAAATTAGCTCAATCGTTCGATGATTACACCCCCTGCCACACTTGTAGGGTATTTTTATAAATGTAGATGTATATGTAGGTAAAAATTAGCGAAAGATTCTAATAATGCTACTGGCTTTTCGATAGTATCAAATTTGGAAACAAGCCTATATTCAAAAGACTATGAGAATCTCTTTTTGATATTCATAATAAGTTATCATTTTAATAAAGCATAAAATACACTTCGCATATTTTCAACAATATATATTGAATGATTCATTGAAATTTACAACATAAATATTATGATGATGATAGAAATGCTGAATTAAAGGCTGCAACACCAAATTTCTCTAACTTGATGACTAGTGCGATACAATTTGTTAAAAATCAATCAGCGGATGAAGTTAAATCAACAGAATTGTTTATCTAACAGATACCTATTCATCACAACTGAAGATATCAGTCAATGTGAATGATATTCAATTTACCCACATTTCTCTTTAAAAATGCCCTAAGAAAAATATCCATCTTAACGGAAAAGAATGTATTCTTATTGTATAAAAAAGGATTAAAATTATGAAAGAGTCCCGAGAAATGGACGGTTACTTAAACCATCAAACTTTGTCTATCCATTACTCGTAGATATGGAAGCATACAGCACACATGTTGCACTTACTTCCTTGTTTTCATTCCATCAGCACCCATTATAAAATCCCGTTACAAAGCGTATGCATTCTGCTTGATTGAAAGCTTTCACATTTGATCGCATGCACTGATGAATCTCTAAACATCACTATCAGATCAACAGTTCCGAGCGCCTATTTCTAATGCTATTTACTCGTCCGAGTATATTATCTATAGGACATTACGGTCACGCCCGTGAATAATGGATGGAGAGAATCGTATAACCGGAGTACATTGACACTTTGATGCCCGTAAAAGCTTTCCAAATTTTTCAATATTATTACCTACTATCCTGAATATCTCAAGGAATATATTTTATATCGTAATAGAAACTGATATTTGAGGATCTTTTTGAAGTAAGTGGAACAATATGAATTCACTTCCTAATGCAATTTTTATTATTATATAACTATTTTATTCCTCCTAGGAAAGAGGACGCTAAGCAGAGCGGAGGAATCTGTGTTTTAATTTTTTGCTTATAAAAATAAAAACACATGGAATTTTCAACTCTTCCTTAGCCTTTATTATGACTACAGAAGCAGAATGACCTTGATAAAGGTGATCGAAATAAAGGTTTTCCGAGTTCATAAAAACTAAGTATAACTGTGAAATTTTAAAATATCTGCGATGAAATATGTGATGAGGAAATTACATCATACAAGAGCGTGGGTTATGTTATTATATATTTTCAATGGAATTGTTATAAAATGAACAATAATTGTAATAATTATAATTATCTCTAAATATCTCACAACTCACTGCGTATAACAAATACAAATTGAAAGTATTTTTTCTTCAATCTGTTCAGCGAAACAAAATTTCTAATCATGAGCTGGTTTCCAAATGATAGTTTTCCTGGTTATTATTAATATTTCAGACCCGTTCATATAAATAATTTGAAAATAAAAGTGTTTATTTGCCTTTCTTCACTGCATGAAGATACTTTCTACAGAGTAAATGCTCTTTCTGTCTGTCTTTTTGAGCTTCTTTATCATCGTATATAAAGTGGATTTGAGATGCTACTCGAAAGTCAAATATGGCATAAGAAAAGGAAATTCTTTTTTTCTGTTTACATTTGTACCCGATCCGCTATCATAGTTGTTTACCTTCCGTACGAGTTACTATGATACCAGAGGTGGATTAAAGATACAATACGAGAATCAAATTGATTTATTTTTCTCTCCTTGTAAAAAGTAAATGTGCCGACCGCAAATATTCTTCATGGTAAATTTCAAAGCGAGTCCCCATACATCAGCTGAGTCCGACAAGCAACAAAAAATTCTACGTTATTAGCGAAAACATTCATTAGCAGGATTATCCGAAACATGTTTGAGGTCATAGATATGTATTACGACCAAACTAAACTGCAGACGTTTTTGTTTCCAGCATTATCAAGTTTAAAAATTACCACATGGCCACCGATTGCGTCACGTAAAATGTCCAGATAGCATCGAGTTTTCGCCACACTTTACGTAGCGGATGATTAATTATTCTGTTGATGAAATCATCGCTTCTTTTCTTTTTAGTCCATTGGAACTGTCAGACTTTTTGTACGCACTGCTTTTGACAATCCACTGTTTGAAACATTATTGAGCACACTAGGTTTGTATATTCTTATTCTGCTAACCTATTAAATGTTAATTAATTGAGGGCGCTGTTACTACATAAAACTCTGCAATGAAAATTTAAATTAATAACACTTTGTGAAAATTTCACTAAAAATTTGACACATCAAGCTACCTACAACATTTTACCTGCATGATTTCTTTGTCATACATTTTGAATGAAATCCATTTTACATCATGTTAAAAATTCTGTATTATGTTTTTGGTGGAAGTAATAATATTAATTAATCTCTTCTATGATTAGTAACTTACGAAGAAGTACCCTGAAATGTCCAAAATAGATTCCTGTGTTAGTTATATTAGGTTCGATTACTCGTAAATTGTGTGCTTTGTAAAATACATCAGAAATATTTACTTTGTTTACTCTAACCATCGTTGAAAGGAGAGCTTTGAATGATTTACTAATTTAATATGACACCTTTAGTAAAGTTGAGAGCGATTAATATTTAAGTACCTAAATAAAATTTAATAGGGTCAATTAGCCTACGATCCAAAAGAGTACTTTTACATAATTAATTTATGCTGCTCATTTAGAGGTACCTATAATATAGAGCGAATGAGTAATAATATTAAGAGCAACTACTGAAAAAATGCTTTCCTGAATAGAATTTGTACTAATGACCACTTTTGTGATTCTATATAGGGCTATGAAGAACTGTCGAAATATAATGAATTATTAGCCAAAAGCTAAAAATTTATCAAATACTTCAGGTCGGTGTGTGTTTTTTTTCCACAACTGACTCTTGTTGGTTGCAATTTTTCCATTTCTACTACATTCACTCTATAATTATGTTTTCACGATGGGTGAACAGTAAAAATAACTAAATAAGAGATAACCATCCCGTATTTTTCGTTTTAATGTAGCCAAGTTCGTGTCAAGGACGTGTATCTCGAAATCCCACACACATGGATGCGAACCTGTAGAAAGTCACAAGCGACGAAACGGAAGGAAATATTTACGAGCCGCAGTTAATGAAAAGAAGAGCCACTGAAAATCGCAGGAGATCTGAGAAGGGGGATCCAGAGCTAAGAGACTTAGTTGGGGAGAGAACTGAAAGAGTGGTATGAGGGAAACGTAATGAAACTCCTCGGAATGCAGCCTCGTGCGTAGGAAAAGGAAAGGAAAGAGTGGAGTTGTGGGTGAAATATTCCTTCAAATAAAGAGAAGGTTCCTTGGCATTTTTCGAACGGGGAAAAGATTGAAAGGGAGAAAGAAAGAAGTTGAGTGACGGGAGGAATGAGGACAAGAAGTGAGGAAGGACGGGAGGGATGAGTGGCAAGATAAGATTAGACTGAATTATGTAGTGGTGGTATGAGAGGAATGGTGGAGAGATAAGTAGAGATAAAGCGGGAGAAAGGAGTGAATGGGGGAGTAAAGTGAGGGAGATGGAAAGGTTTTATAGGGAAGGAGGGTTGCAGCATAGAGAGAAAGCATGTGGCGGATCAGAAAGGTACATCTGGAGTCTGGATGCTGGGCTGGCAAGGGAGACGACCGCCTCCGGGTCCAGCAGCCAAAGCGGAAATACTTGAATGTTGGATTCTAAACCGCATCAAATTGAACATATGTGAATGTTGTCTGGATATCTTAGACATCCATCGATAGCTATGTTCTCAGGATGAATAAAAGAACGAAAAGTGATTTTTACAGCTTATGTTACGTAGCTACAACAAAATCGATTTAATCTGAGTAAAATGAGAACCGGTTAAAAATCAGGACAGCAACTATGTTTTCCTCTACAAGGAACATTTTTATATCATATATTTACATTATACCCTGCAAAACACCATAGAGCGTATGGCAGGGGCATGAAAACACCGAACTCGCTTATTGAATATCTCTTTCATCGAATCTGGTACACATCATACTATATTTCTGAGTCACATGATTTTTTCACAATAAAAATTTTTTAAAAAATTGAATTTATATAGCTTAAAAAAACGTTCAGACGCTAAATAAAGTTGTAGGGAGTGAAGTAGTCCAATCCACCAATCCATCGCACTTGAGTTGAATGAAATAACAATTGAAATAATAACAGCCATCGAAACTAATACAACGTTTCTTAACAATTCCCGATAAATGGAATGTTTCTATGAGCGTCCGGAGAGTAAACGATAAAGAGGACGAGTAAAAAACAAATATAGCGTAGAAAACAAGGATTCGAATGATTTGAAATGTGAGTAGATACACCAAATTCAATAAAGACAGGGAAAGGTGTAGCTTTAGGGCAATCGCGCATCTGCAGGCGTAACTGTATCACGAAAAGGAAGAGAAGAGATGGGAAAAAGAACAATATACGAAATTCAGCGAGGAAGAGAAGCAGATAGTATAATGAATCGTAAGAAAAGGAAGGAAACTCTTTCCCATAGCAATCTTGCGTGGTAAAGCTCTACGCCGCGCCGGTAAGAAAAGAAACCGTGGAAGGAAAAGAGCATTTACTTCAAATAAATGACTAGTGGAGAAAACATTTCCTGGATGAAATTCGTCGATGTATATCTTATGAGAAGGTGACTGTAAAATTTATCATGGGAGGTATTTACGATTTTTTCAATCTCGGGCAGCAACCTGGGTGGAGTATTTACTTATTACTGCTCCCTTATTTTCTTCAGATGAAAACAAGGATATGTGAGAGAGCAGTAAATTTTCTGCTACGCATATCCTGCCTATCCGAGGTTGGGAAGAAAGTACTTCGTGATATTGCGTTAAATTTTGCATCCAATTTCCTTCAGTTTTACTCTCCGGATTAAGGCATTTTATGACACCCATTTAGGAACCAAATGAGGGAAAGTAAGTGGGACTTGGCAGCTCATTCATCGCAACCAAAGGATGTATAAAAGCAGACTATATTATATGGAATAAATAAGGTAATACTGAAAATGCACATATCATAAAGGAAATATATTAAGGAGCGAATGATATTTAATTTAAAAATTTTAATAATTTCTATATAAACGGAAAATAGAATAAAATCATGAAATCAAACGGAGAATATGATATAAAATAATGAGCCTGGTTAAAAGGCTACAATATTCAATTTAAAATTTAATGAAAAAGACTGTTTCTATGGCTAAAAAGGTCATTATCGATCGTTCGAACTTAAAAACCCAGAAAGAGAACTCTTTTTACGGAAATTTTAACTGGTTTCATTATACAAAAAATTCCGCATAGTATACAAGTCAAGATCCTTATCAACGTGTTTGACAGTCGTTCTAACAAAGGATTTCTCAAAACCGAACATCCTACTTTTCTATCTCGCACGTTTTTGTTTATTCTTATTTACCTCGATTTTATTCATCAGAATAAAAATTCGCGTTACTTATCAGATCTTATTTCACGCAGGAATAAAGAATCCTTGAGTAATCTGTTTTCATGTTGTAAGAGTATCACCAAATACTTTCTAAATATTTTAGAATGTTAAAATTTCCACGAAGGTATATCTGCAAATTGGTTTGGGGAAAAAGAAAGAGAAATCTGATTGATATTTAAACAGTTTAAAATTTCCTGTGTTGAACGGAGCAAGGGTAAATAAATAGATAAACTCTAGTAGGATCAAAGTCGGTGTACCCTGAAGTCGACACAAACACATTTACACTACTGAGTGAGATAAATCACTATTGAATCTCTTAAACTAAGTAACGGAAACCTTGAAGAGAGGGAATAAAGCTTTACACTAACTCAGGTAATAGGGGCAACAAAAACGAATTAAACGTCCAAGAAGAAGTATACGATACGAAGAAAAGAGGGAGAAAGGTGACGAGTAAAGGAAAGTGGAAACGATCGAACTTTATGATCCGAAAGGCGATAATTGAATCGATTTTACTTTATGGGCTAGAAAACAGAAAGAACGTAAAGGGAAATGAACTGAGAGAAATTGTCTTTAAATACATCCCGGCAGCATTTGAAGCAGAGATGACTGATAATAAAACTTTTCAATGGTAGGTGAAGGAGAAAATAGGAACGGAATAATGAGGAAATAATATAATGAAGGAAAGAGCGAAGGAAATGAGAAAGAAAAGATAAAGGATGAAAGATGGATGAATTAAGAGGGAAGATAGGAGGGGTTCAAAGTAAAGGAGATAAAGACAGAGGATGAGAAAGAGAATTCGAAAATCTCAACGGAAAGCAAGAATGTTAAATGTTAGGTTTTATAGAAGGAAAGTGAATCTCCTATATAAAGTGAAACACCTACGAATTTACGTATGATCTACAGTATAATATGCTACAAACACAGGCGTTCATACATAAGTAAGGTTTAGATATGAGCAAATGGATGGCAAGCAAGTTTCCACATAAGTTCCACTAACTGACAGATCTCAGGGTCGTATGCATTTTTCAAAATGTACGTATCATTTTTCAAAAACTAAATAATTATTATCACTGTTCCACATATTGTTTTCGGGAAAAACGGCATGAAATTCTATTTAATGATTTACTTCATACATTACGTTTTGGAAATGTCAACAATATTTTCGCTTGTTTTATCGGGTGTTCAATTAGTAGGAAGTAATATAGTGCTTCTCAATATTCTGCATGTTCACGATGAAATTCTATGAGTTTCCGTTTTAATGAATTTTAATCGTGAAGCGAAAAGTAATTTTGAATATAAATGTTTTTTCTTTCATTATAATCTATCCTTCAATGGAATTAGCCTAAAATTACACCACTAGAATACTTAAACAGAATCTGTATTCAAAATAAAAAATAGTGATATATAACCTATTCAGATATAATTATGCCACTAAAGTAACAAAACAATGTTTGAATAAGGTAGGATATATATAAGAAGAAATTATTCCCGTTTATAAATCAACGATATGTATCTGACTCATGATCCAGAAGGTATAAAACGTATCAGTGCTAAAATAAACTTACTGGAAGAATCTGCGTTTCCATGAGAGGTTTTCTTATTCGACTCATTTAAATTCAAAACCCATCAACCCCATGAATTGTACGTAACAGATAATATAACATCACGAAGGGCTTAAAAATACAAGCCCCTTAAAACATTATCATCACATTAATGATAATTTTGGCGGAGAAATTATACCCAGATAGGGGCCTCGCTATCTTTAAGAAATAAAGCAAATGAGCAGGCAACTAACGCGAAACGAACCCACTGGAGAGCGATTCTTATTTTTAAAGGAACGAGTAAAACGTGCGCTGAAAAGGGAATGGAAGGAGGGAGAGAGAGGGGCATATAGATAGAGCAAGATGGGTTTAGCAGACATGGAAGGAGCAGTTGACTTGGAACCGATAAGGGCCAGCATATAAGGAGGGGGACTTGACGGAGGGGGTGGGGTCATAAGAGAGAAGTGTGGGAGGACGAGTGGAAAGTCATTGCAGGACCCAAGAGATTAAAGGGACCCGAAAGGAGGATCAAACGCAGGAAATAGATTAAGGGTATGAAGCGGAAGAATAATGGGCCACCGTTGGTTTATTATGGGGAAGAGTTAAAGCGCCACCGAACGGCTGTTTGCGGTAACATCTACACCAGCGAGGGGTATAAAAGGTTTCTGGGGCATTTTCTTCGACCCTTTCGCGAATGGTAAAGAAGGAGTGGGCGAAAAAGTATCAGGAAACATTCAGAGGCCTTTTCTAGTCCAAACTCTTGGAAGTCGTAAATGGGGGATTTTTCGGAAAGACCACCTTGACAGGGGTGATTTATGAGTTTGGGTTGGAGGGGACAAAGGATGCTTCTACTCGAGGAGAAAGGGTTAGAGAAATGGCTGTGCACAAGGGGATGTTGCAAGAAGACGTTGAGGATTAAATGGGTGAAAGGTCAGTTCAATTGGTTCTCCTGCGATACAAGAGACCACTTTAGGATTCGCGAGGCTCCATTCAAAAGCGAAAGAAAGGTACTGTTGCTACTATTAGAGCTGGTATCTTTCTCTGTGACTCACGAATACATTACATCAAGCTTATTAAATTTTGTAACATATAAAGTGACTCCATGTCAAACATCCTTTTACTGAAAGTAAGAACAAAATTAACATCAAATTCTTCAATCTACCTGGATATCGCGTAGAAAATCAGATTGACAATATAAAGACAACTTTAAATCACTCTGTATTGCCATAGTGAAGTAATAGTAGACCTTTGATGGAGAAATAAATTTCAAATGTAGAAAATTGCAGTCATAAATCGAAATTAGATAGTACCCTAAGCCTTCCTTCCTATATCTTACGCTACGTGTACAGCCAAGATGATTGATTATGATAATAAATTTTCACGGTCGAATACTTTTCATCGAAAAATTTTCTTCAATTTTTTCGCATGAAAATTAATTAAACATAACTATAAGTTTTCTTAATAGAATCCTTATGTTAGCCTATATGATATGTATCCTGAAAACGTAATTCCCGTGCCTACCTCAAAACCACTCCACGATGAGTGGTAATAACGCACTACTAATTAGGCTAACCTTATAAGAATTAGGTATTTATTCGTAAATTTAACAAGCTAGAAAATCGCAAATATCCTATGAACATATCACTAAGAAGAAACATTTTTGGAGGAAGTTATAACAACTCAGCAATCCATCACGAGGAAGTCCGTATAATATTTAACTCTGAAAAAGTATTTCCAAAGAAAATTCATTTATGTTTGAAATTTACATGAGTATAATCAACACCTGATGATATTTTCTGGGAATAAGATTTACTTCACTGGGATCGTGGCTTTACTTCCTCTAAAGATGTCTTTTACAGAATGCTTAACGGAAAGTTAATCCTTCCGTAACAAGTTTAATCTTCATAGCATGAGCGCTGGAACCCGGCTAGATAGGAAACTTTCATGCATCTAACAAACTAAAAAAATACAAGCTAAGTTATAACTGCAAAATTGAGTACGCATTAACTCAAGATTATACACACTTCCTTCCATCAGCTCAAAAATGAGGTAACGCTCATTCTTATCAAAACTTGTTTATCCATATATTAATAAAATATTTATTTAAGATCAAGCAAGCTAATTTCTTCGTTTACTTCCAATACTTCTCCATGCTTATATTTATTTGAGTACATCTTTTGCCACAGACATCCATGCATCGGCCATACATTCCGTTTGTATTTAAGTTGCAAAAGTTCGTTCTCTTCAAAATCTCATTCTCTATGATAGACAAAGTTCCCATGGTCTTCCTCTTCCTTCATAATAATGGTAGTAATTATAATTGCTTAACAAGGAAACAAAAAAAGCAACTACATCCATTATAAAAATTATTCTCATCTTCGAGAACATGCAAGAATTCCCTAACCAGAAAAATCCGATTAGAGGAGATTCGAATCCGGGACATAGGGCTTGGAGTGTTCACCTAGTAATGATAAAACTACTCATACTTTTTCCTTATTAGTTTAATTTTTACTTATTTGCTACTCTTGGTTTTATTAAGGACCTCGGATGATTCAGCATCTCATTTATCACAACGGTTTTTTCTCGGTTAGCCTAACCCTTAAAAACTGATGACACCCTCGTATACCCTCTTTGTCATTCTCCTTTTCTCAGCTTTTTCATACGTCCAAACCGATACAAAACATCTCTTTCATAATTTAGCCATTCCGGTTTTAAAAGAGTAATTCACTTTGGTTTGTAAACAAGCCAGAGATGGATGAGAGCAGAGTGAATATGATTGAGCATAATGTGAAAAATTTTTAGAATTTTTTTAAGTGATGCCTTTTTCATTTTTCATGAGGCAAGAAATAAATCAACAGCGTTTTTATTTGGGCGAAATTTTTAAGTCTCCATCCTGCTAACAATAATCCATAAATGAGGAAATAATTATCATAAAGATATAAAAATTTCTTTTGATTACACAATAAAGTCCAGAACTTCCGTCTACTTTAAACTGAACCCACATACAATCCTAATGAATACAGGATTATAGTTGGAGACAAAGCGGAGGAAATCCTATTATAGTGGTCTGCAACTCTTATCTCGCCAACAACATTGATGATAATGGTGCACAATTCCTAATTTTCCCGATTATGTTTACTAGCGTCCCCAAGCGGTCACCTTCAGCGTGGAATTAAGGCCGTCATCGTTCTATAGTATGACCTCAATTTGCTTCGCTTTCTTCGTGCGCACTGATACACAGCGCTAATCCAATCACATGACATGCAAATGAATTTGAATACAAAGTTCAGACTGAGAAATAATTTACCTGTTACACTATACGGTTAGTTCTTCCGTGTTCGAGGAGTGTTGAAATTTTCGTCTATATCGGCGATGTAATTGCGAACCGATAAGCGGTGCGTTGCAGTGTTCATGCATCATGAGGTTATTTCCCTAGTCTATCTCTGTCGTATCTCCTCCGATGAAAAAAGTTAATGTTAGATAGATACTTCTAGGATCCATTTCTATAACTTCTTTTGCGGCTTCTACCGGCCCATGTATCAGGGTCGATACACACATCGATAAAACTTAAGAAAAAGTATAATTTCTGAAATTATTCAACAATTTCAACAAATGTTTACTGTAATTTTAACAAAATTTAATTTCAACGAAATGTAATTCCAAAAAAAATATTTTATAAAAACCGAAATTTAATCTCGTTTCTTCTGGTAAAATATGTCGAAGAGCTTCTTGGTAATATCGATTTTTAGTAGTAGATCTTAATAAAGCGCACTAATTTGCGCTGTGCCTTTTCTAATTCATGAATGCAATACCCAATATTGAATTCTCATACACCGCAAGCAAACGTGTACTCAAGGTGGGATCCAACATCTGTGAAGTAACACCGCTTTCAGTCATTTCCGTCGAGTTATCGCTCAAATTATCAAAGAGAAAAAATGGCATCAACATGATGGACTCGATAAAATTCATGTGTTCAATCTTCACTTCGTGGAAAGGCGATATAACCATCTTGAAATAAGTAAACTTAGTAGCTTCCACAGAATATTATATTGTGGTAACAACGTATTGTAGAAGCTACAAAGTTTATTTATTTCAAGATAATGATAGACTCACTTCAATATAATTTTGCAATATCTCACATATGGATATATACACCCGAATTGTAAAATCCAGTTCAGACGCTTGCAGGGGAAAACTACGTTTCAAGCGACGTAACGTCATAACCAGGACCGGGATAAAACTGAGTATTCAGTTGCAGAAACATAAAAACAGATTTAATTGTAACCGTAGATTTAAACAAATTTGAAGTGAAATCTGAAATCGACTATTTAAGTAATAAGTTTTAACTGCTCATTTATTAGAAGATCAAAACACCGAAAGGTTCTTAGCAGCGGAGAATTGTAATTCGTTAATTACATGAATAATCTTATTTAATATGGCAATATGTACTTTGACTGCAAAGGCACGCATGGATGGACATTAAAACAGCCATTCTTAAATCTTTGAATCTCATGTAATGCTGTCAAATTGTAAATAGTTCCTCAAATCGCTCCATACTGACAGGTCTCATACACGTGTTTCATTTGAAATAAAGCGGAAACTCAGGTGTAGCAAAATGTTTATGTATAAAGGAACAGATACCCTTTATCTAATAAATAAATCTTTTCAATTACCTATGATACCTATTATAAATTTCTTTAAGTATTTTCCTATGACTGTGAATAATCCACAATTCGGTAACTGATTCTCTATTATTTCTTCTCACATGCATTAAATATTAAAATAATCAGCAAAAATTTATTTTGCTGCCAATAATTATTTGGTGTTGTAATAGTAGCTATTGCGCTAAATCCAAGCTTAATAAATCGAAATATATGGCATTTTAATGACATTACTATCACTGAAACTTAAAAATTTGCCGAGAACAGTTCCATCCTATTAATAAGACACTTGTGATGGAAACTTGTCCAAAGTCATTTATATGATTGAATGAAAGAGTAGATCTAAACAACGAAAGCCGCGTGTAATCTCGGGGAAACGTATCATTGGATCCATTTGAGCTCCGATCTTCCTCAAGTTAAGGATAATTTTGCAGGAACTTACAACCAGGAGAAAATTGAGCACAGTTCGGTGCATACTTCAATAACTCACCGTTTATTATAAATGAAAGAGATACGGATCAGAAGAAAAACTATGCATGTGTAAGTATAGTATACATGCAGTCAGCCAAGAAAAAATATACTCACTTCAGGAAAAGAAACTACTTTTACTTTAATACTTTAATGATAAATTTATTAAAGCATCATGAGATTTATAAAACTTAACTATGGACAATTACTAGAGTTGATAGAGGTAATAGAGCTTTAGGGCATTCATTAAGGCAGAGTGATATGTGAGCTACAATTCTAAAACTGTCCATTGCTTGCGTTAAGGCCACTATCAAGCTCTTCTTTTAAATATAGAAGACAAGGTTAACTTGTATAATCTTATAAATTCTCAATAAATTTTCATTAAAATATTCATGCAAGGTCTTATTTTCTCGAAATGCGCATACATTTTTAGGCTGTGTATACATAACGACATAATGCACTCTATGCAAATAAAAGATAAACGGCGTTTGCATCTAATTGGAAGGATAACTGCATTTTATAATGCTCTTTCTATTTACTCTGGATTTCGAAATAAAGAGTTTTACCTCTATTTGATGTGACGATAATTTTAATAAAATTCTATCTCATCTGAGGGTATTCATGTAAAAATATCTCATCGAATTTCTATGAGTCTATATATGACAAAAAATTATTGTGAATAATTTGCATATTCATCATATGTGCACTCCCAGTCGGCCAAATAAACATTCTAATGTTTAACTATCTCATCGAGTATCGGTATTCGGTGGGACGTATGTATAATTTCACTGCCATGTTTGCCACTATATATCGATTGCAAGAAATAATCGTACAGAGATAAACGAAAATTTGTTACCTAGAATTCTACATAAATTATTTAACATGAGAGGTTTTGAATGAAAAGTTCAAAACCATATGGATATGACAACAACTTAGAAGTAACAAGCGCAAGTCCAAAAAATACGGAGCCTGTAAAAGAAAAAATACAATTTTCTAATGGCTCTTTTTTATTATAAGCTCTCTGATGATTCAACATGGTCATGTCTGAAAATGTGTGTATAATTTCATACGGTAGATTTTCCTTTTTTATTGTGATACGATTTCTAAATAGTAAATTGTGATTGTTTAAATTAAAAATTTAATTTAAATAATTAAATTGTAATTGTTGGGGTTTTTGTCTGCCATTTTCAATCCAACGTCAGGTTTAGGCCACCTCAAAGATTTTCAATTCTATTTATTCTCAGCTTCTCGTTGCCATGTTACCTGTAAATACATAATGATGTCTATATTTTATCTGACTTTCAGTCTTCTTCTAGATCTTTCTAAATCTCTTGGTGTCCAGATGAGAACTACTAATGTCCAAAGGTTTTCTTTTTCTCACCACAACCATTTCAGTTATCTTATTTAATCACATTTAATGTACTTCGGTCATCATCCCCACCCATGTGTTGCGTTTTATGTCTTTTTTGTCAGATGATACCGTTCATACGCCATTCCGTACTGTTTTGTATTTTCTGATTGAACCCTCTGGATTATTGTTGCACATACGATTCAAGATACACTCCCACAGGTTAAGACAAGCACAAAATATTTATAGAAGACTTTTCTAGACATTCCAATGCATTTGGACTTTCGACTTCAGAATGTTCTCATTTATTCCAAAATATCTCTAGCCATGCATAATTCTTCGACTCAGTTCGTTAATACTGTTCCTCTCCCTTGTTGTTATTGTTATTTTATGAAAATAACGCATAAATATACCCAACCTACAAATAAAATACGTGTTCTACTTTTTGGTAGGCTCATATGCTTTAATATTCTCTATTCAATGCCATTTCTTTCGTTTTTTAAATAATATACACTCCTATTTACTCTAATTTATAGGTTACGATTTTTTTAGATGCAGCCATTTCATTTCAGAGAAAGTATTCGATATGGAACCTCAAGGAATGTACATTAATTAAGGCATCCAAAACATCATGGTTTTTGATCTAAATTAAATTCCTACCGTGAACGTAATCCCAACAACACGTTCCCGAGTTTAAGCCGTCTCACACCTGCGTGATCTCTCCCGGCGGTTTTAATTATTAGTGTAGGAGGCTGCTCTTTCTGGAATCCAAACAAAAAGAGGGACAAAAAGAAAACGGACCAAACTAACACGGTGGCTAGGGTCATGGTCGCTTCGTCCGCTAATTCGTTCTCAGAAACGCCGCGGGGAAAATTAGGTTAGCAAATGAATCGTTTCCTTTTACGGCTACTAGGAATGGCAAAAATATCTAGTCGGGAAGGCATCTTTTAACGATTCTCTCACCCGTGAATCATTAGAATGCGGATACACGTTTCGCGGCACGGGAAAGCAAACTTTCAGCCGGAACTGAACCCTCATCTTTGCTTGCGTACCTCTCGGTTAAAGTCTTCGGGCGAATTGAATTATTTAACCCTCTCGAAATTTAAAAGTGCCTCGGTTGGTTTAGCGTTGGTAATTTATTCAGCCTGATTGTGCTCCCTCTCGATCCTTCCTGATACCCCCGCGAATAACATTTTCACACGGCGGGTCCTTAACTGAGACTAATCTGACAATGATTTTGATGCTTCAATCCCAGCCGGAAATCTCCAAGAAAGCGAAAATTAGATCAAAGGAATAATCTAGTCATAATAATTAGCTATATTTGTCAAATATTTTTTGCAGAAGTTATAGTTCAAAATGTGCACATAAGGAATGTAATTATACTTAAATTATTTAATTTATTTGATAATAATATATCTTCGATAAGGTAATGATATCAACATCTGATACAGAAAACTGAGAAAATTGTGCGTATATCGGCTTTCAGAGCGATTCGGTGGTGCGATTCTGTGTTCCTCCTCTCTCAAAGTAATACGCATTACAGTTCTTCAAAGTCACCAGAAATTTCCAATAACAATTTTCAGAGAAAGTTACCGATATATAAAGAATTTTATAGATGTTTAAAGAAAAAGAAAGGAACAGGTCAAAAAATATTTAAAATATCACCATATTATAGTAAATGGAACGGTAAAATAGGCGTATTTATATTTTATTTATTATATGGTGCCTTGAATAAAACTTGATCCATTAATTTTTCAATGACTAAAATTGCCGCTATTAGGACTATAGTCATGATTTTAAATCATGACAGCTAAAATTATATAAACCGATAGTAAATTAAACAGCGATAATATCATGAGATAACAGCCGATTTAAGCAGCCAGAAGATGATATAATACTATACTGTTGATGGCTTTTGACTATTTAGGCCAAATACCCAATTTAATTTGAATTATAATGATTACTCAGATAATATTTGGAATAGACAAATAGACTTAGTTTGTTTAGCCAATGTAAACAATAAAAGAAAGATAGACCACTTCTAATCTTGTCTGTAAGGTTACACTTAAATTCCGTAGGTGAAATTACTACTCACGAGGTTACAGGAAAGGAAATGAAAGAATAAAAGGGCCGTATATATCTCAAAAGTGTAGAATAAAATATAGTAATCAAACAAATTTTAAGGGAAACTTTCTGAAAGGAATAAAGGAAGATTGCACGTGGTCTCCGCTGATTCTGACCTACGGTAAATAATTGCAACGAAGAAAATATTCGATTATATATTAAGTTTTGGAAGGGCGCAAGACAGAGTGACAGAGTAAGCCATAATAAGGGGTTGTGTCTTGATGCTGTAGAGTAGCTGTAAAATGTAGCCAATACAATAAAGGTGTTAAGTAAAAGGAATTAGGTACTAATAAAATACAGAAATCAATTTTCCATTGCTGCCAAAGACAATCAGATGAGTGTAAATCAATTGGAATTAATTTAGAATGATCATAATCTTTCCTTCGTCTTTAAAGCCATCTCAGACATTATTTTCATAGCAAAAATATTATCATCGCCGAAATACATTAAAATCAAAAATATATATATAATAATTCGAGTTGGTAAGGAGAGCGGTAGTAAAGGCAGAAAGATACGCGAGCTGATTATAGGGAATGAGTTCTGTATAGAAGGGATGCAAATGGCCAAATCAGTTAAAGGGAACATATGAAAACGTGTATGGATGAGTCTGGCGTGAAGATGTATGCAAGGATTGGAATGTATAGAATTCTCATTACAAATAAACGAGTGGAATAAGGTTCTTTCTTCGAAAGGAAATACCGTGAGTGATATATGCGGCGTAAAATCTGATGAAGCGTTTGCGCCAATGCGTCGTAATACATCTACAGTAGGTCCTGATACTCTTGTTAAAGTCCACCTTTAACTTCGGAATCGGAGGGAAATTCGCTCGCTATGAAAATATGGATTCGTCCCTCAGAACGGAGTAAATATTATGGGAATTGCAGCAGTCAGTGGATCACAATTTTTAAACCTCCAAGGGATTCGGAAAGAAAAAAAAATCAGCCCATTGTGCTTGGAATGGTACGTTTAAGCGACCGGAAAGCAAAATTTCATTCCTAACTCGAATCTCCATTCCTCATGCAACGTAGGATCATTGGGCGAAAACTGAAAATTACATCGGGCGGGGAATTGCATCCGGGCTTCGGTGGGTGAAGAAAATGAAACAGAGAGAAAAATCGCTCGGAGAGAAGGAACACCAGTCGATGCGAATCCATCCGTCTTTTTTCCATGGAAACTAATGCGAAGGGAAGAGAAATGTGGCAGAAAGGGAAAACGAGAAAAAAGCAAACGCGATAAAACATAAAAAGAATCGACGGACTGTAAAACACGCATCGAAGGACCCTTCCGAAGGTCGCGAACTATTTCCTTCCTGAGTAAATAAAGAACGAATTTAGAACCGTAATTCGAAACAGACAAATAGCGTCATTGGAGGGAAATGACAAATTAATGAAAAAATCCTTTTTCGCCTTTGTTAACTGATCGAGATTAACTGTTAACGAATATGATTAGGAAGTTATTCTTTTTAGGTAGGTTAGCTTGTTTTGGCATTTTACCATGAGGAATGTTGACTTAATTTTTGCGCAAAAATATCACACACAAATCGGAGGTCTTGGAGGGTGTTATCCTCAACGTGTTACCTCTCCTATGCTCAGAGTATTATTCAATCCCTCTCTACATCATGTATAAGAGATGCATGAATACACATCTATAACGTATAAACGAATTACTTGCCTTAAGAGCCCTAACTACTGTTAAACACTGTACTTTGCTACGTCTGATCTGAATGTATAATAGCTTTATCTTAAATGAAGTAATGTTAAAGTGTATTATCAGGAATCTGAACTGATAGAGAATTGTGATCGGTACATAATTCAGATTGGTGTTAGCATCGGAATATCGTAACTTAATTATCATAAAATAAAACATTAATGAAATATGAGTTATCTATGTTTACGAGGTGTATTTTTTTCACAATCTAGATGCCCTCTCAGATCATACATCGCAATCATTTGCAGCATAAAAGGAATTAAGTATTGAGGGTTAATTTTATATTGCCTTTAAAATTCTCTCAAAACCAAAGCCTTAACATCCGTTCAGTGTTGCAGCACCACTTGGGGCAACAAAAATGGCCTCTTCTATGTCACTTAAGATCTTTCTTTGATTACAGTCTAAATAACTAAAGACTAAATAATAGTCTCTAAAGAATAGAATAGTAAACGGCAGTCCGTTTTTCTATCATTAGAAGTCTGAAATAATTGAAAGCCCTAAAATTTATTTTCAATTATATTCAAGTTTAATGGCCGGGAGTATAATAAAAATATCTCAGAGTCGGGATTAAATTTCTTTGGACAAGATACTGATGAAATTACATTTTGATCTTCATGGAGGAAATTCTGAATTAGTATACCTCTCTAAAAATCTTATATTGCTCTGGAACATTAAACTTTCTAGAATAGTTTTAGATAATATCCATTTAGATAAGTAGTTTACAGAGGTATTTTTCAATCACTTTCTCCTTGGGAACACTCGTTGATAATGTTAAGGACTCCCCAGAGATTCTGACACAAGGAGCTTATTCACTAATTTTCCCTTTATAAGCATCGAGCAAAACTTCAAATTTGGTGAAAAAACGATGTTCACCTTTCCAGGATAATATCTGATGGTTTGCGTGGAATTTTGGATGAGAAGATTGTATGAGTAATTGGATGATATTGTAATTGTCTACAGTCTGAATGTCGAGCACATAGATAGCTGTATCACATAAAAGAACTTAAAGTAAAATACGTCTTAGGAATTAACATGCTCCGGAGACGACGATGCGAACCTATCGAATGTACACGGTTTCGTGTATTCATTAAACGTCAGAATTTCCTATCTTCATTTGCGAGTTCTGTAAATATCGGGGACTCAATGAAAGGTTGTCGAGAACACCCAAGGGTCTGCGGGTCAAATTTTGACAAGAGTTGTTCGAGACTTTTCCAAACCAATATATTTAGAAATTTATCAATCTTGAGCATTCTCACTTCGACTGGAGGAGTGCTCCGTTTCTATATCGGCGAAATTGGATTGAAACTCCATCCGCTAAATCACGTTATATTTTGTCGATAGCTAGGAATATTAAGTACGCAAAATGGATGAACAATTCTCTAGTAAGATTTAACTCGGAAGACGATGCTTACTCTAAAAGTTAGATGAAATATGCATTCAATGTGCACAAAAATCATCTATAGAAATATTTTGAAAAATTTTGGTATCTAAAAGTCTTAGAATAACTACTACTTTAATAAATTGTGTTGGTACGTTACCCAAAGTTTCGGCTTACATGAAGGATGATGTTAATTTTCAAATTTTTCTAGCATTGGTCCAGAACGCGTCTCAGAAATATCTTGTGATATTTTCCTTCACTTCTTTTGAAGAAAGTTAAACAAGTATTTCAATTTTTTTGAGACGGAAGAAACCAATTTTCTTCAAATAAATCAAAAGAAATATAAGAAAATACCTTTTAGAGAACTGTTTCCCGAATCCACATATCTTAGACTAAAATTAATCCGAAGCTGTCAACCCTCAGAGTGATGTCGCACTCCTTAAAATCATTCAAAGAAACTGACTTTTCTGAACTAAAATAAATTATTAAACGTCAAAAAACAGAATAGGATTAAACCGGAAAAGTTTTATGATAATTCCTTAACCTTTGAAAATGTACGCAATTGAAGCTAATCTTCCTCTATCTCACAATATAGGTTAAAAACAGAATACTGATTTTATACTTGAATAGCTCTTCTTTTTAAAAAGCGAAACTCTTCATTTGCAGGGGATAAATGAAAAAATTATCCACTACGGCATTTTCTCGTCTGATTTGAATAACTTTTATCCCATAAAATTTAAGTATTGAAAATCAATTCAACGATAAAATATTTTACATATTTTGAGATTTTAAGGGTCGAAACGAGATAGCTAGACCCGCGTGAAAAAGTTATTAAAAATTCTTTAGAATCTGCTTTCCCCGTTGAATCGTCGGCTTGATAGCACCGCCTCTTCGAAAAGGTTTCCCTTTTGAATTATGGCGTGTGGTACCTCTTTTAAATTCGCTTTAATTTTCAGCAATATTCCACAATTTAATTCAGCAATTCAACGTAACAATTCTTTGTTCAATATTTGACAATTTTTGGACACGTTTAGACCCTGCAGAACCTATAGAACTAAATTGAACAGAATGGAAAGTTATGAAACAGACTAGTTAATGAAAGGTTTCCAATCTAGTTTAGGAGATTATTCAAATATATCTTTTCATATATTCTTTAGTATAACCCATAGATTTTGAAGGGAAAAAAAACAATAAATTACCCTAAAGTTTCTCGTAACATGGCCCTTGGTTTTTGAATAAAAGCGTCCGATTTTTCAATTTTAGATTCAAAACAAGGGCAGAATGTAGACCATACAAATAATATGGTTTGGGAAGATAATATGAGAAATTATGATTGCGTTAAGAATATTTCACTAGAATGACACAATGCCCTGAACTAACGGAATCGCATACAAACAAGAAAAGTGCCTTTTAGCAAATAATAACTTAAACTCATCTAAGTCTTGGAATTTTTTGTTATCCTTAAGACTCCTACAACTGTGATGAATTTAGTTTTAAACTTCCTTAAGCGTGTTATATGACGTGATCTCCATCAAAGGAAGGAAGTAAACTAGTCCCAATTCCTAAACGATCTGTTTTGAAAATGTAAGTAGACATGTCAGTGGTGGTGGCGTGTTTGGAAAGATTTTCGGGCAAGGGACACTTTCGAGAGAAACCTTGGAAAAACTCACCCCCTTCTATTCGGAAAAACTCTTCCGTCCACTCTTCAAAACACGGAAACAATAAAACGCGTGTGGGCAGTTCTATTCTCTTCACACCCTCGGACACCCTGTTAAAGCACCGCTGTAAGCACGCCTCGCCGCGTGAGACTGCGGCTTGTTGAGTTAGCGCGCCACCAGGAGCGTCGGCGTGATCATAGGCGTCGCGACGTACTGAGCCCACCGACGCGGCGCCGTCGACTGAGACCTGCGCCCGCACACTTCTTCCCCTCCGCCCCCTCCCCCTCTGGTGCTGCAGCGTATCCAATCGTCGCCCCAAGGACTTTGCCCTTACCCTTGGTGCCCTTGCAGAGAGGGTGGGGAGGATGCACGTGAAGGTCCCGAGGAAGAATAATCACGGTTCGGGAAATGCAGCGGTCCGCTGGGGACGGGTTTCTCCGTGATCCCTGTTTACTTTGCGAAGTGCAACTCTTTCCCTGACTAAGGAAATGGGAAATCGATTTTCGATACGCATTGCTCCTGTGACTGATGACTTTAGTCTTGGGCGAGTTTATTTTGGTAAAAATATTTGTTTCTAGGAATTGACTTCCGCCGCAAGTGTGCTTTACACTTATCGAATCACGTGCGAATGAGGTTTCTGCTCATTTCCTTATTCATGATTACTGAAGCGAATGTTCACAGAAGGCCATCTGTGTGAGGTCACATATGCGTTCACTCGTATGACTAACCATTTTTGCAGCTCAAATTGCGGAATGATGAGCTTGATATGTTCTTACTCCAAGATACATTTTAGAACCGTTTTTATGTATATTTCTTTGATATTTTTGTACACATAGTAGATTCGTTCTCACCGGGCAATTTTTAATTTAATTTTAGTAATTCAATTTCAATACCCTTGCCACACGCCGAAAGACGGCTTGCAGGATATTTATGAAGATGTAGATGAATTTTTCGTATCCAATATAACCAATGATATAATTATATTAATACTAATAATTATGATAATAATCTTACATACTTTTTTATTTCTCTTATATTTTCTATTTATATATCCGATGACCGTAACTCTCCGTGAGAAATGCACTGAAGGAATTTGAAAATTAATTTCACCCCTTTTCGGATAAGATGAAGGTAAAAGCATGATATATAGGGATTCATTAGAGAGTGAGTAGACTATTACTTATTGATATTATTTTGCCAAAAGTATTACGGTTTTGACTCTGTTCGGTTCGAAAATCCTTTCCAAAGAAATAAACGTTAAATTATTTTATCTCCTTTGCAGGCTTCATTTAATTGACAAACTTAAACTTTGAGTAATTGGGCTATGAAATCGAGACAGTGCCAAAAAAATTAAATTGAAAAATATTCTTATTTTGAATAAATACTAGCATTGAAACGATAAAAATATGAAGATTCGTTTTCGCGATGTCTTTTTTGGTTAGAATTTGCGAGATTAATGAAGAAATAGACAAACATTTTGTGAGATTTTGTGGTTGTAAACAACCGATTCCCCTGAAGATCAAGAAGATTGTTGAATCAACCTTCGCCGCATTTTTTAATCTTAAATAAATGAAAGAGAGAAAAAAGAAATACATCTTTCAAGAGATGAAAAAATCTTACATTTTCGCTGAAATATTTCTTTGGTAACTAGCTTTGTCTCGTCTTTCTTTCATTTCTGGGATATGATACCTTTTCAAGAAGTCGTGCTTCGTTTAATTTATTATTTAAATGCTATTATTATATTATTATTCTTTACCCATATCGATCTCTCTTTCCTCTTCAATTTACAGATGAAAATTACGGCATCTCTTCGACAGCAAATCAACAATGCACTCATAAAATTTGCTTTCATCTGCTCTGGATGCTTAAATATTTAGATTAAAAGAGTCGCAGCATTATCTGATTTCTTCAAACAGAGATAGAGCAAAAAAAAATTTAATTTCGTACTTTTTGATTAAGAAGATGTTTTCGTCACAAAAGGTTGAATAATACTCATTATGGAAACGAAAAATATTCAAATTGTTTACATCTACGCCGACATTTATAACCTCAAAGCCTATCGGTATGAGTTACAAACATCAACCAATCATTCTTTAGAATTTTTTTAGCATATGTGGTTCCTAAACTCTAATCTGAATAAAACTTCTATTCCTCATTTTTATTTTGGAATAAAATATAGCATAACCCATCTTTCACCTTTGTTCTCGAATGATTAAATGAAATCTATTTAGGTATGAGAGATACTGATTTATAGCATTAATTTTCACTCTTTATTGAATGCCATGAAAAATTTTGCTCATTGGGTTACTTTAGTGCGAAGATTTAGATGTTTTCTTTATATATTTCTATAGCATTTTGGCTCGTTGAGGAAAGGGAAAGAAAGCTATTCCATTTCTCATCCTGCATAAAATAATTTTATAAGTATGCATAAATTAATTGCTATATTAGTAACAAAGATGATAGTACGGCAATTTTTCCAAAGATATAATACTTTACGTAATTGACTTCTACTTTTTCTTGTTATGTATTTTTCCTCGGTAAAGCCTTCCACTGTCGATTTTATATTGGACAGTTTTTGAAACTGCCTCTCTAATCTCACATTCATTCATTCAGATGGGCCATAGTAACTGGGTGAAATACCAATTACGTACCCTGTAAACAGCTATATTTCTTTAATAACCTAAACATAGCATCCAATCTTCCTTCTTTCATCGGCTTCCAACTCGTCTTTTTGTACGTTTTACCGTTTTACCTTACCACTTCTTAAGAAAAACATCACCCTACGATGCACCTTCTCGTGTTATCGCGTGCATTTTCTGGCTCTACGATCTCATTTTCTCGTCTTCTAGTTGATTCCAGACTGAAGAAAACTAGATTCTGACTTTATCGTCGTATGCCCAAAGAAGAGAGTTTTAAAAACGAGTCCCTCGATCGTTTCATTGAACATTCTTTGGGTATCCGACCTCGAGTTTAAGACATTCGTGAGTTTGATCCGAAGATACTAAAGTGAATTAAATTCTTCATTGTCACTACATCCATTTTATTCGGGTAAAGCAGACGGATCCTGCTGCAGTATCGTGATGTATTGAAAGTTTCTCAGCTATCTTTCCCTGTAGGATAGTGAATCTTTCTTTTACGTTTGCCTCAATCTTGTTAGCGGCTGTAATAAATGAGAGCTTCAATGATGGTGATCATTGACGTTCAATTTGATCACTCCTCACGAAATGCTATGAAATTTTCTATATTTCATAGGAGCATTATTTATAATTTAATATAGAAAAATTAAATGAAGACTGCATACAATCAAAAACCAAAATAAGAAATCGTTTCTTATGAGACCATTTAATGTCGTCTAGAGTTGAAACCAGGATACTTTTTTAAAAGTAAAGATGAATTTTTATGGTCCACAGGGCCCACTTAAGAATACCGTAATCTACCTTATCGGGGAACGGAATCAATTATTTTCGTACTTAATTTCTCAATGTATTTCTTATAAGTATTTATAAAAAGCTGAGATATAAATATATATAAGATAGAGGATAGATGATACGATCATAAATCGATGAACCGCGTAACATAAATTTTCCTGAAAATTAGGCAAAGAAGAATTTTAGAAGTACTTTGGTGACGAGCAAACAATACTAACTACGACATGAAAAGGAATCCGGGAAACTAGCCAGCGGAAGTTATCACTGACCGACGTTGCCAAATGACTGTGGTTGTTAGGTTCATCATATCCCTCTCAAAGCTGTCCCAAATATAGTTTTTGTAAGTTTTAAATGACATATATCTTGATCACACACAAAGAACTCACTATGTAGAGTCTATAAAAATTTTTATTATACGACCTAGGTTTCGTTACTGAGTAACATCCTCAGGTGATGCTCAGGTGATGATGCTACTCCATAACGAAACCTAGGTCGTTTAATAAACTTTTTGTGGACTTTACATAGTGAGTTTTTCTTTGTGTGTGGTCATGAAGGTAAGACCTTGCCTCACCGAAATATGTCATGGACATATTTCTTGCTGATGTAGTATACAAACATAGAAATTGAGTGCATTTACTGTTTTTTGACTTCGGCGAATATTTATGCTACCTTTACTGACAAATAAGTTTATCAACCATAATCATTTCCTATGATAAAATATTATTTACCTTTAAAATATTATGCTTTTATATCAAAAAGAGAGGTAATTCGTGAAATGTATTTTTATAACTATCATCCAAATTTTACCGAAATTGGTGAGTCCAAGTATTGACCTCACCCAGTTAGTTATGATATTATAGCAAATTAATTCAAAATTAAGATCTCAGTTTATTATATACGGCATTTTCACTTAATCGGTACTAAAGAATACCATAGTCATGTTAAATGTGACTATTTCTCTGGATAATAATTAATAAAATATAGTTTCATAAATTATAAAAGAAATCTATCTAAAATAATATGATGACATCCCAGCCGGTTGGTGATTTGGGTATTCTAGGTATATGCCTGCAAATTCGGTAATGCCCTGGCTAATGGAAGTATATTTCTCTGAAAAAATATTTGCCTACGATAGCTGACAGACATGCTATTTATTCCACATTCCCAATCCTAAATTATACACACATTAACGTTATAGAAAACTTCCAGGATTTACAATAACAGAAAAGGAAGGAAATTTATAATAATAGAAAATATATCCATCGTGCAAAAATAAAAATTTCTATTATATCTTCCTCTATTTCTACATCGTGGATTTACACCAAAATTAACTGTACGTATTACGTGAAATTATGCTCCCTCGTGTTTTGTTCCGAGCCAATAAGCGAGATAAGCAACCGCCTCAGGATGCAACAATCAAAGGAGTTTCTGTAATTGAATACTGGAAAATCGTTTGAAAGTCCCAAAAAATGCACGAAGATGTTGAACTCCTCTTACGCAAACAAAGCAGAAGACGATAAATTGGTGATTAACAAAGTTTTTGATATCCACCAATAATGTTGGATTTGAAATCACAAAATAACGAATGACGACGGTTGCTACAACTATGGAAGGATTTCTCATCAATAAACGACGCCAGGATTGATTTGACGGGATATGAAACAGAAAAAATCAACAACGAGTTTGCAACAAAGCGTTACACAACAACACATGGGTAAAATGTTAATGTTGCCTCAAGGTGACCTCGGGTCTGAAGTTGACACTGTAATAGTCACCTTATAATTTATTTGGCAAGCGGGCGTACGCGGTCATCCACGAAAACATATGTTTCCCGGTCCCGTATTTTTCAATCGGGTCCGGAAAATAGTGAAAAAATTCTTGTCAGCTGAAACATGCCTTTTCAGGACAACTAGATATCCGAGATATTACTGTACACTGTAAAGGGGAATGTTTCGATAAATTTTACTCTCTAGTAAAGAAAATATTAAATGTAGAACAACTTTACAGCACTTGCCTTTCTGTTAAATTTTAACCCCAAAGGTTACTTTGAACCTCAACTGAACCTTTGTTAGCTATAGAAAGCTTTTGAAATGATATGAGGATTACTAAGCAAGATGTCAGTTTTCCTTGCCTATTTTGATGAGGTAAATTGCTATTGGTGGAAAACTTTCTCATATATGTAGCAGATGACCATATGAATAATAATTTTCATAGATTCAATAACGAATAAAAATTATAAACTCAACATAGTTCACACTTTACTAAAATTCAATTTTATCACAGCCATGTAGAAGGCTGAGAAAAAACTCATGGAGGAAAGATAGATTTAAAATAGCAGCTTAAATTCTAGATCAGTAATATTGAGATGCCTATAGCAATATGTAATTAACTAGCCTTTCATCGTTCATCATATCATTTTAAGTTTAAAATTTTTAGCCTCTAATAAAGCGGAAGCTAATCTTTCTCAGACAATTCAACCAATATTTGTAACAAGGACAACTTATGTAACATGTAGAGATCTAAGTTTGCACTCAAAGGTCTGGCATATGCTGGATAGTCATTTTCTGCAGTGATTCAAGGTCTATGTGATATTGATCAATACTCCAGAGATGATAGGAGGAATGACACAAAGAAACTAGAATGTGAGTGTGAAGGTAAAAGCTTATTTTCCAGCAAAGGATTCCTCATCCCTTACGATTGAAACCAGCGATCTTTTTTATTTTCTTTTTCACAAAGAGCTTTGCAGACACATCTCCACAAATAACAGCTTGTCACATTCAATAAAAAAGGAGCAATTGTAGAAATCTTTATTTGTACGATCGACATTCTTCTAATATGGATTTGTGAAATTCTTTTTGTTTCTTACTGTCAAGGAGATTTTATTAATATTTAATTTCACAAAGAGATGTTAAAAATGAAACTTGGAATGTTTTCTGCTGATAAACTGACTGAATGAAAACCTTAAGTTATTACCAATGACCCAAAAATACATCTGCCAAAAACTTTTCCAAATAGTTCCCATTCATAACTACTCTTTGACCGAGAAACGTAGAATCACTGTTTCCAAAATTCTACAACCGTGACCTCTGCTGAAGAGATTAGCAAGAATTTGATTAATAGGATTATTTAATGCACGGAGGCTTTTCGTAAGACAGATGGCGAATCTTTTGCTGGAAAATTGCCATATTTGATGCAAGAAAAGACTACGCCAATCTGATGCCAAATCATAGCGAGTTATGCTGACAATATTTATATTATTATCTCAACTATGGATTTCGTATGCATTTACTAGCGAAGGAAATTACTTAATAAATATGTTTCTCATAGTTTTACGAAGATTAAGTTTATAAAGAGAGGGTTGTATAACAATGATAGTGCCATCAGAGTTCCGAGAGTCTCTCACTTACTAATTTCGACTAGCGTGCCTTAAGCTAGTATCACATTTATTGATAAATTCGTCCTCCACCCATAAATAGGCTACGCGCCTTGAAATCCTGTATATAGCCCCTTTACCTACATTTTTTGACAAATATAAGCATTAAAACATTTAAAATTAATAGAGACTGAACCATATCGTTAAAACAAAACACTATATGTGTATTGAATCTTTTGACCACTTCACTCCTGGCATATTCAATATATGAATACGCATATATCGTTGCAAATTCTCGGCGTTACCCGGAGAGTTCTAACAAGGAGAGACCCTCACTTTAGTCCGGGGATTTTGATGAAACTTTTTGTGGTGGTGCATAAAGTAGAGTAATGAAATAGTGTAACGGCGTTTCTCTGAATGAGCCTTAGTTTCGCTGCAATAATTAATTGAAAATTGAAAATCTGAGTATAGGCAACCCCGCATTACACGCCCGTACTAGCCGAATCTGCAGGAAACAACACGTTTTTTACTAATATTTTTAACTTAATTTTCATTTTCGTTTTTAATTATTTTCCTTGTTACTTACTTGTGGACTAAATAATAATAATAATAAATAGATTTCATCAATAGTCCCATTAAATAACCTTCGCCAGCGCTATTTCTTCATTTACGGTACTTAACGACGGCTATCCTAGGAGCACAAAAAGGACTTGCATTCGAACGATTTCGGATTTCCTATTCAATAGAAAGCGACTGCCTTCTAATGTTTAATAATAATCACTAGGTGCCTCATAGTTGTTTGTTGAATAATAATCGTCTCCGACCACATACATGCAGATAAAGCCCTAGCTAACGGGAAACTTTCCATAATTAATGTCTTACTCGACGTTACCTCTATTTTCTAGCAAAACTCAAGCCACCACTGGCGAAGGTTATTTAATGGGACTATTGATTAAATCTATTTATTATTATTATTATTATTTAGTCCATAAGTAAGTAACAAGGAAAATAATCTGAATGGGCCTAAACTAAGGCCCATTCAGAGAAACGCCGTTACACTATTTCATTACTCTACTTCCTGCACCACCACAAAAAGTTTCATCAAAATCCCCGGACAAAAGTGAGGGTCTCTCCTTGTAAGACCCATTCAAAGAAACGCCGTTACACTTTTTCATTACTCTACTTCCTGCACCACTGCAAAAAGTTTCATCAAAATCCCCGGACAAATGTGAGAGTCTCTCCTTGTTAGAATACTACTCGTTAGGAACGGCTAAATACACTAAATGATCTACACTGATATGATCGCCGATTGTATGAGAAGTAGCTTCGCGTATGGCACTGTATCGAATGCCGTCCTAAAAACTAGCAAAATCTGTCATCTGGCCTAAAGCCTTTGTCGGCTGCTTGCATCATATCATGACTAAGGAGAGCTAAATGGCTATCACAGAAGCGACCTTGAAGGAAACCATCCTGACTGCGCGAGGTTGCAATGTTTTCATATGTGCAAGAGAACTTAAGCAAGTAGTAGTTTGGTTAGTGAAGCGGACAATATCCATCTGCGTAGTACATTATTTCCCCATAAACAAGCTGATTCTTTATTTTGCGGCAGGAATTTGGACCTCTTGACCAATGACCAAATAGCTAAGTAATCCTAGGTTAATAAGTGCGAGAGAATGAGCTTGAATAAAACAAACGCGAAAAAAATAACGCAAAGAATATTATCAAAGACATCGATCTGTCGCATGTGGCAATGCTAGTATGAGGCCACATTATCTAGTGTCAATATCTCGTGACTGTTGGTGGTCAAAGGATGACAGTGGAGCAGCACGTGAGGACAACGCAGCAGCACGTGCTGATAACACCGATGGACCCTGACCGGGAGGAGACCGACGAAAACAGGATTAGGAGTGTGATTTTGGCAGTTGGCTTGTAGAATCTGTATAGAGCAGTGGGAAGCTGTGGCGAATTACAATAAATCCACCTTTGTTAAGTTCCTAAGGCTCTGAATTCTATTTCTCGAATCAAACCAACCCTTCCCATTGAGGTAGCCGCTCGTCTCTCTGGGAATACTCTGTCGTTAACATTCCTACGCAGACGTCGGGATGCGACATTAAAAACTGGTGTCAGGTGTGGGGTTTTTTGCTGTTTGTCCCGAGAAAGAATTCTTCACCCGAAGAAGGAGCTGTTGGCGCCGAGGACAGATCCACGGCGTTACAAAGACGAGGCTGTACAAGCGGAATCGACGGATCGACCCCGCGGAGTTCTTAGCCATCGAGGGAGAAGCGCTATCGTCGCAACAAACGGAGGATTGATTGTAAGTAAGCCACACTTATTCCTTATCCCTTTCCTTGAGTAAACTTTCAAAAATGGCTCACGGTCACGAAGGAATAGCTAGAGGTGATTATTGTAGTATTTCCGAGGCCATGAAAATCGTCACTGAACCGTATGATGGCGATAAAAGAAAGTTACGGGAGTTTTTAGAAAATGTAGACGTTATTTTTGAACTCGTTGATCCCGATAATCACGAACGATTGCTCAAATTTGTGAAGGCGCGAATTACTGGGGACGCTCGCTCCAAACTTATGGTGAGAGATCACTCCAATACTTGGGCTGAGGTAAAGGAAATTCTTTTAGAAAATTACGGTACTCGGCGTACTCTCGATTATTATGCCTGTGCAATGTTCAGCTCCAAACAAGGGAGTAAAGAGAGTGTTGCGTCATGGGGAAGTCGGATAGATACTATGCAAACCGACCTTAGGGAAGCCGTGAGGAGGATAATGGAAGAAAGGGAACTAGTTGGAGCTGTCTCATTAGTTAACCATTTAGCAAAAGCTTGCTTTATACAAGGTTTGGCGAATGAAAGAATTCAAACAATTGTAAGGAGTAAAGGAGAAAAAATATTACTCCCTACTGCAATAGAGGTGGCCTTAGAAGAGGAAAGTGCTCTCTTGTCTGCCAAGGAGCGAGGGAAATTTAGTGGTCGCGATTCGATCCCTAAATGTGAGAATTGCGGGAAACTGGGTCATTCTGTCGCAGAATGCTACCTAAGAAAGTCTAAATTGGAGAAAAGGGAGATTAAAAGTTTGAACGGATGTAAATGCTTCAAGTGCGGTAAATTTGGACACCTAGCTCGAGACTGCCGTGAAAAATCGGAGTGCATAGATAGGAGAAAATCCGAATACTCAAAAGAATCAGATAGAAGAGACAGAGAGAAACGAAAGTCCTTTGCCCAAACAGAGATAAGGCATGTAAGTCAAGGATCGATAAGCTCTGGGGGAGGAGGCGACTCGATCACTTTCGATTGCGAAGAAAGTAAGAGCGGAAAACTGCAACTACTGATAGACACTGGGGCGGATGTGAGTCTCGTAAAGTATGGATTGTTGAGGAAAGGAACAAAGTACCACGCTGATAAAAATATAGCACTTCAAGGGATAACTGAGGGCCATATCAAAACGAAAGGATGCGTTGAATTAAAGATTATGGCAAAGGGGAGAGAAACCTCCCTAGAATTTCAACTGGTGGATGAGTCAGAAATTTCACTGCAATTTGACGGGATTATTGGAAGGGATCTACTGGATGAACTTGGAGCCGTGATTTACTATGAGCAAAAGAAAATTTATATGCGTGGGCTGACTCTAAATTTTGACGGAGTGGACGACTCGCCGGACAGAGCGCCGAGGGTAATGAAAATAAGAGTTCCTGCTCGCAGTGAGGTCGTGGTGGCATTACCTACCACCTTTAGAGGAGAAGGAATTTTGAAAAAGACGGAGCTGAAGGATGGCGTCTATCTATCCGAAGCCCTTACGACCGGTAAGGAAGGAAAATGCGTCGCGAGCTTGATTAACTTGAAGGAAGAGGACCAGGAGTTGGAAATCTCCCCGATCACACTAGAAAAAATTGGATCAGAAACTGAGATGGCAGGATCAGTGGCGAAAAATTACGCGGAGAGAAATGAAGAATTCCGACGGAAGATACGCGTAGAGCATCTTAATGAAGAGGAAAAGAGGACCTTAATGGAGCTCTGTGATGAGTTTACGGACATTTTCCATCTGCCAGGAGATAAGTTATCTTGTACTACGGCCGGAAGCCACGCGATTCCTACCCCGTTGATAAGTGAAGGGATCGCGATAAACACACGACCGTACAGAATCCCAGATTCTCTAAAGGAAGAAGTCAGGTCGCAAACAAAGAAATTGTTGGAGGACGGAATAATTATACCAAGTTCAAGCCCTTGGAATTCCCCCATCCTTGTCATTCCGAAGAAAATGGATTCTTCAGGCACAAAGAAATGGCGGATAGTGGTTGACTACCGGAAGCTGAATGAAGTGACAATTGGAGATGCATATCCTTTGCCAAACATTACAGAGATCTTGGATCAATTGGGAAAGGCAAGATATTTTAGCACTTTGGACTTGGCGAGTGGGTACCACCAAATACCCTTAAAATCAGAAGACCGATTTAAAACTGCCTTTAGCACTTCAGAGGGGCACTATGAGTTCACTAGAATGCCTTTCGGTCTTAAGGGGGCACCGGCAACGTTCCAGAGATTAATGAATACAGTATTGAGCGGGTTGCAAGGGCTGCGTTGTTTCGTCTATTTAGATGATATAGTCATTTATGGCGATAGTTTAGTTTCTCACAATGACAAACTGAGGGAGGTCTTTCGGAGGCTGAGAGAATTTCACCTCAAACTTCAACCCGATAAGTGCGAATTCTTAAGAAAGGAAGTAAATTATCTTGGGCATGTGATTTCCGAAGATGGAGTGAGACCGGATCCGAGAAAAGTTGAAAGGGTTAAGAATTTTCCCACGCCTCAAAAGACAAAGCAATTGAAGGAGTTTTTGGGAATGGCGGGTTATTACCGTCGTTTCATGCCTTCGTTCAGTCAGATCGCGAGGCCCCTGCATCAATTACTTAAGAAGGATGTACCGTATCGATGGGGTGTGGAGCAAGAAAAGGCTTTCTCAATCCTAAAAGAATTATTGACTTCAAGACCAATTCTCCAATATCCGGATTTTAGCCGACCTTTTATTATCACTACTGATGCTAGCAGCACTGGACTTGGAGCGATTTTATCTCAAGGAGTTATAGGTAAAGATTTACCGGTCGCGTATGCGAGTCGCACGCTTAATAAAGCCGAAAGGAATTATTCAACCACTGAGAAGGAGTTGCTGGCAATAGTTTGGGGAACAAAGTATTTTCGTCCATATTTGTACGGTCGTAAATTTACTGTTGTTACGGATCACAAACCCCTTACTTGGATATTCAATTTGAAGGATCCTAGTTCGAGGATGATGAAGTGGAGGCTCAAAATGGAAGAGTATGACTACGAAGTTGTGTACAAGAAGGGTTCCCTTAACGTGAATGCGGACGCACTCAGTAGAATTAATGCTGTTGAAAAATCATCGACAATTGAGGAAAAACCAACTGAAGAATGCGAAGTAAGCGTGAAAAGGCGAAGAGAGATCATCCAAGAGTTGCATAACTCTCCTATTGGAGGACACCAAGGAATGAACCGCACGCATGAGAGAATTAAAGAGAAATACAACTGGCCGGGCATGAAAAAGGATATAGAGGATTACATAAGATCGTGCGAAAGTTGCCAAAAGAATAAAATCACGCAAAGAAAAACAAAAATGCCGCTGGAATTGACTAGCACTCCAGATACCGTATTTGAGAAATGCTCTTTAGACATTGTGGGGCCATTGCCATCTACCTTTGCAGGCAATAAGTATATACTCACCTTTCAAGATGAGTTGTCGAAATACACAGAGGCGGTTCCCTTGAAGGATCAAGAGGCTTCCACAGTATCTCAAGCTTTCGTGAAAACAATTATTTTGAGATTCGGCATTCCTCAGACGATATTGACGGACCAAGGAAGCAATTTCATGAGCGATGTCTTCAAAAGAACTTGCCGAGCCTTGGGGGTGAGAAAGATAAACACGACCGCCTATCATCCGCAAAGTAATGGGGCGCTCGAGAGGAGTCATCGTACATTGGTCGAATATTTGAGACATTATATTTCTGAGGATCAGTCCAACTGGGATGATTGGATTCCGTACGCGATCTTTGTGTACAATACGACGCCTCACACAGCGACGGGATTTACGCCACATGAATTAATGTTTGGCAGAAAGGCCAACATTCCAGGAGCGTTGCAGAAAGAGAGTGAGGAGCCCTCATACTCTTATGATGACTTCGTAAGGGAATTGCAGGGGAGAATGCGACACAGTCAGATGAAAGCAAAGAATGCGTTACTCTCCGCCAAGGAAAAGAACAAGAAGAACTATGATAAATCTGTTAATAAGCAATTGTTTCAGGTTAATGATAAGGTTCTTCTGTTTGACGAAACAGTGAGGCGGGGGCGATCGAAGAAACTCTCATCGCAATGGATTGGTCCATACGTAGTCGTGGCTGTGAATGGAGTAAATGTTACGATATGGAAGAAAGGCAAGGAAATGAGAGTTCACGCCAACCGGCTGAAATTGTTTCTTTGATTATTCGCAGGAGAAGAACCAAGAAGATGTTGGTGACTAGCCTCTTGGTTCTTCTGGGCGTTGTCACTACAAGGGGTGCCGACTATGTAAACGAAAGGATGCTGCACTCACCAGGACTATACTTCAATTCACAAGGAGAAGCAGAGCTGTACAGTAGTGAGTGGAAAATACTCACATTTGTAAATTTGACGGTAGTGGAGAAGAACTTCATGTTGATCCAGAATTATGGAGAAATGGCTCAAAAATTTTGCGAAAAATACCAGCTGGCCCCATGGATACATTTGACGGGTTGTACGTCCACCATTCCTAATCTGACTTTAAAGATTTCATCGCTGAAGAAAAGAATAAGAGTACTTAAACAATTATCCAATAACTCAGAGATTCCAGCGAAAAGAAAGAGGGGGGTCTTTAATTTTATTGGAGAGGTTAGCAAGGTACTATTCGGAACTAGATGAACAGGATGCGGCCTTTTACACACAACACATAGCTAAGTTAGAGGAAGAACAATCGGAATTTTTAAAGATCACTAAACAGCAGGTGACACTCATGAGGTCATCAATCGCTTCAGTAAATGGTACTCTTAGAGATGTGGCGCATAATGAAGAGCTTCTAAAAAATGGGTTAGAAGAAATCAAGAATCTTATTGACGAGGATAGAATGGAATTAAAAAAACCAAAGTCACTATGTTTTCTTATCACTCAAAGGGCAAGAGCATGTATTCCAACTATCACGGCTGATAGAAGATGTTACGCACGATACCGATGTGCTAGTAGACGCCGTTTTAAATGCTCAGAAAGGAGTGCTGCAGCCGCAGATTATCAGTCCGGAAGAGATTATAGACCTACTTAAGAGGGGACAGGCTGATATTCCTAAGGATTTATCCCTTCCTTTCCCCTTAAGTGTGGCTTACAGCAATGCAATGCTAAAGATTTTGTCTTTTGATGTTTTTATTAATAATGGAATTTTAGGTTATGTACTGTATTTGCCATTAACTTCGCATATTAAGTATAGTGTATATAGAATGATACCTTTGCCCGCCTCTGTAAATAGTAATTCTAATAAGTTTGTGTTCATCTCTCCTGAAAAGGAGTACTTGTTAATGGATAAGCTTAGACGATATTATGTTAAAATGACAGAAACTGAAATTTTAAATTGTAAATTGTTACGCGATAACTGGAGGGTGTGTAAGTACCAGCACCCAATACTCTTTATTGGAATAAACGAGGATTGCGAAGCCTTGTTATTGCACTCAGTAGATAAAATTCCTGATAATTGTGACAAAAGAGTTAGTGAGCTAGACGGAACCCTTTGGTTACCAGCAGGAATGAATGAGTGGTTATATGTAGCACCAAAGTCGGAAAGTGTAACATTGTTATGTAATGATAAGGATCCCTATGATATTGTAGTAAAAGGGACTGGAAGACTTGAGTTTTTAACTTATTGTAAGGGATATGGGACAAATAGCGTATTGCAAGGACAAATTGTTGTGCAAACCAATAGAACTTCGAAAGATATTATTCCCTCTTTGAATATGACTTTTGATTGCTGTTTTACAGAAGAAGATATTAATTGGTCAGACATAAAACTAAAACTTCCCCTAAAAAAAGCTTTCAAACCATTTGGATGAATTAAAACTAGCTAGTAAAAGTATAGATGAAGTAGAAAAAATGGTTGAGGAGCAAAATTGGAAAATGCACCATTTTAATAATTTATCAAGACTATCAGTCTTAACCTATATATCGCTAGTTTTAATCGGGTTAATATTAATATACTGTTGTTGTTGTAAATGTGGTATGAATAGATGCTTTAGAAGTTTTAAGTGCTGTAAGGGTGATGTATGTAGAGAGATTTGTGTGGTGATAAAACCTAGCGTTGTGAACAGAATTCACACTGGAAATGAACAAGTATCCCAAAACGACGATGAAGTCCTTGAACTAAGGACTAGAAGTACTCCTGCTACTTCAGATTCCGTCAATAGAAGGTTGACAGAAACAGGGAAGAGATAAATTGTTAACTTCCTTATTTCACTGTAAATGTTTAGCTTTTAAGAACTAACATGTTATTATTAGGAAAGGTGTGATATTAATGAGTGAAAAGGGTAATTTATCAGTTTTCTTTTGTTGTGAATGATTGACCTGTGAAGTGTAAGAGAAGAAACTAGATATAGTTTTTCTCTTAAATAAGGGGGGGAGGTGTCGCATGTGGCAATGCTAGTATGAGGCCACATTATCTAGTGTCAATATCTCGTGACTGTTGGTGGTCAAAGGATGACAGTGGAGCAGCACGTGAGGACAACGCAGCAGCACGTGCTGATAACACCGATGGACCCTGACCGGGAGGAGACCGACGAAAACAGGATTAGGAGTGTGATTTTGGCAGTTGGCTTGTAGAATCTGTATAGAGCAGTGGGAAGCTGTGGCGAATTACAATAAATCCACCTTTGTTAAGTTCCTAAGGCTCTGAATTCTATTTCTCGAATCAAACCAACCCTTCCCATTGAGGTAGCCGCTCGTCTCTCTGGGAATACTCTGTCGTTAACATTCCTACGCAGACGTCGGGATGCGACAGATCCACGCGGTGGTCTGCCTAGAATATCGTAGCAGTTTTATTCATATAAATGTACAAAAAAATATAAGATACAAACAGGCAGTTAATCACGTATCTATGGAACAGGAAGGTTAATCTGTTGGCCGGTAAATGCGAAGACAGTTAAGAGGAATTAGACTGTGATGATTTCATTCTATGTATAATCTAACTTCTATTAATTTACTTTTACAGCTTAAGGTGATTTTAAGAAAAGACGAGATTAGTTATTTGGAAGAAGGCGGAGAGTTCATATGGATCAGGCAAATTGAATAAATATTGGCAATAAAAAAAATTGAAATTATTGCTCATTATAGTGATGCACTTTTATGTAGCAAATACAACGTAATTGTATTGAGGAAATTCCACCAAGAGACTTTAATAGTATCGATTCAACTTAATGTAGAATAGAACGTTTCATTGCAAATTTCGTCTTACAGTGAACATGGCATACACATAGCCTTCACCAAGATTTGGATTGAATTGGCTATTTTTAAATGTACCTTATACTGTCGCGATCTTAAAGAATCGATTGGAAGGAAGCTTTAATTAACTTTACTGTAGACCAATAGCGTAAAACGTATATTCGTGCACTAGTATTTTTTAAAAATACTTCCATATGGAAAGCAAATAATTCCAATGCCTGGCAAAGATGAGTGAATTCTTTATCTTATCTCTTTCCGGAAGGTTCAATAATTACAAATACCGATTAAAGTTAGTTGGATTAAAAAGACACCTGGCTAGTTAAGTTAAATGTATGCAGGAACAGAGTATGTCAGCTGAAACCGTATTGTGTCTCATCCTTTTATGCAAAGATACCGGTTAATCTGCCCGAGAGCTAAGAGTAATTATATTTTATATTTATAATGATAAAATGGTTTTATTCTTCATTATTATTCAATATACTGTGTTATTAACTAAACGTTTAATGTAATTGTCCTTTACTGTTCCAATTTTTAGAAAGCTAATCGTTTGAAGTGAAAGCCATAATAAGAAGGCGGTTACTAATAATTAAAAAAAGGATCCTCCAACACATTGACATTTTTTAAATCCACTCACTAGAGTCCGAGTAAATCACGATAATATTATCTTCACGGTGAGAATGTGCTATACACGTATGCGTTAGTGAATGGGTTTGTGATCGTGTGTGGTGTTCATGAGAGAAAAACAAACTCTCCAACTACAATTATTACTAAAACAATATCTTATACATCCATCGCCATAAAAGTTAAATATTAAGATAAAAATTGTGTAAATTGATGTAAGAATTTATCTTGTGGAACATTAACAATTTCTAAGAGTTTATTTCTGAGGAAGTACTTGGTTGCATGTGACGAAAACGAATTTAACGGAAGTATACGTAAACCGAAAAGTTCTCAAAATGATCACGATATCCGAATTCGGAAAGTGTTTCGACTTAAAAATTTTATGCATAATTAATAATATATGATGAATTCTCTTTCCGGTGATTGTACTTAAAAATTAATAAATTCAAATCTCAGAAGAAAATTAAAACCCCTGAAATGCTAACAGCATTCCTAACTGGCTGCTTGACCATACCTTAATCGTTCTAATATTAACAAATTCCTCCTGGTTCTTCTCACACACTCTTTACCTTAACATAACTTACTCCTGGGCGCGACATACCGTCGCTAATGGTGGTTCTCCGATGAAACAGCCGATGAGGGAGGGAAGGGGGGGATTGGGGGGGAAACCCTAATAACCCTAAGAAGTGGACCCTCCAGGCCGTTGTGACGTGCTATAGGGTTCACCTCTATGCCTAGAGGGCCCCCTGCCACAACTTCAAGGACAAGCTCCGACCTAATAGACAGAAAGAACGAGCAGGTGAGAAGTGAGTGCTTAGTTACCTCACCCCTGCAGAAGAAGGTGAAAGAAAGGCCCCTGAAATAGATGCCTGCGACTGTAGGCCTAAGAGTTGGCTAGGTTTGTAGGGAATGCCTTCCCCACGCCCCCTACAGAGCAGGTGGTTAGTACATCTATGGTGCACTTTTAAGAATACTACTGCAAACTGTTGTCAAACTCATTGCAACATTGGCTGTGATATGGCTGCAATAGTCTATTGTTAACGTTTAGAGTTAAAAAAATGTTGAATGTAAATTATATGTTAAGTGGACGGTTAAATTCTCATCTTTATATAAAATGCAGAAGATATTTAAATCAAAGATTGAAATTGTCGCTTAGGCTTAAAGCAACAGTAACTGCTGTTGTAAGCACAAATCTTGAGTTAATTAGACTTGTTTGATGAAGTAGAGGAACATTAGTTCATCTGAAGAGAAAAGAAACTGAGTACTTACGTGTAATTCTGGAGTTAATGATGATGGAATTTCCTGTAGGAAAAGAGAATAAATTGTTTAACTGATGGAATTCCCTTAATGTAAACAGTAATTCAATAATCACCCACATTTGTAACATTGTTATACTTTTTTTAATAAATCACGGAATTCATACAAAAAGTTGATCTTCTTCTTAGAGACACAGTTTATGGGAAAGTCTGCTTTTGTGCGTGATTCTATGACTTACACAATTCCTTCCTTTCTGAAATTATCACATCGGAAAGTAGCCTAAAATCCCAATTAATTCTTAATAAAAACTGCAAATCTTCAAATAGAATGCCAACTGAAGTGTCGGATATTCTCCTTTAATATAACTATTGTTCGTTTTGTTATTCAATGTTTTATGTGCGACCATTATAAACTTATACTAAAATATCGCTTTCTTGTAAATGAAGAGCAAAAGTAATGTCCGTTTAATAATTACAACACGATTTCTTGCTTAGCATATGTCTCTGAAAAAAAATCTTGTGAATGAAAATATTAGAGTATCCAGCGGATTAAGTTGGTACCCGTGAACTCCAGAAAGTGCAGCGCTAGGGATAAATTTATTTGTAAATGCTACGAAAAAAGGCAAAGGTAACGAAGATGATCTCATACGCAGGTTAGGAATCTTTGAAAGAAAGAATACCAGAAGCTAGATTAAGCTTGACAAATTTTGAGACATCGTGTGCTATTTCGGCCGATTCAATTACGAGCAAAAAAATAAGAGAATTAGATGCTAGAGCAAGTCGTGCTTTGGATACATATTTAAAATTTTTTGCGTTCCCTACAGAACGTTTTTGGGGGCTGCAAATGATAAATGAGCAATATTAAGTTATAACTAAAGAAATTGTTTATGTACAGACCGGAGGTGAAACTAAGATAATAGTCTAGGTAATCTAAGTTAGGTAAACAAACACAGTAATATTTACTGTGTTTGTTTACCTAACTTAGAAAGAACTTGTACTTGAGAAAGACTCGAAGGTCAGTGAAAACAGGCCATTTTAGAGGGGCTAATATCTTAACGGTGAAGAAAAAAAAGAGCCAGCTGTCCTTGGAGATGATAACGAAGTCGTTTTCCTAAAATATCAATGTACTTTTCACTGTCCTTTAATTTTCATTGAATACAAACAAAGGTGAAAAGGAAAGTGCCTCCCTCGTTTCAAGAAGTACTGACTGGCAGGTGAAGCAAGAAGCGTACAAGAGAAACGGAAAGTCTTAATGATACCGAAACACTCGTCATGATAAAAAAACATAGTTGCGAATACCCGAAAAATACGAAGTTATCTTTTCTAAGAATGTCTTTCTCAAACATATTTATATATTTAAAAATTGCTGGATTTATCCACTTCATGCATTTACATTTGAGGAGATAGTTGACTCAAAAGATCAAATTGTTTGTATCGTTTGAAACAAGCGTCTCTATCGATGTAAGTGAGAGACCAGGAGAGGATCATCAGTTAGAGCGTTAAAATCTACGCAAGTCCTGTTTTAAATCGTTGAGCTTTATGTAGATCAAAAGAATAACATTAAAATATTGATAAAATTTACCAATAATATATGAAACCAAAGACGAAAAGGTGGTGAATCTTTAAATTGCTTTCGAATTTTGATTAATATAGCAGATGCTCCTAAACACATAAAATTTCATTTCACTGCTGATTATAAAACATTCTGGAGATGATGAAAAAATTAAACGATATTTAAAATAATTGTTGATTAAAATCCCTCCAACAATACAGTTCCTGGTTCTCGAGCAGTTAAGAAAAAAATATTACATTATGTTCCTTTATTCAACCAATCTCTTTAAGCAGCTAATTAATTACTAGGAGTATTCATCGTCTTTCATATGGTAAAGGATTAAATTATTTCAAACATTTAATAATTAATATTTTAACCTTAGAAGTGATGAATAGCTGTACATCTTCTTCTAATAAAGTGGTCGTTAAATTTAATTACAAAAGGAACTCAAAATACTTATAATTATTTATATATATATATATATATATATATATATATATATATATATATATATATATATATATATATATATACGAGTAAAAGTTGCTTGCATACTGCAAGCTAATTGGTAAAAATTTACAATAAGTTCCCCTTACGGGTGTCATCTTCGAAGCTTATCCAGCAAAATTTTTAAAATTGCCGCAATACATTTCTTACGTTAGAAATTTTCATCCATCTGGCATCGAACTCACGGTCAAAAGTAACCTTTCTTCCACTGGTTCTATAGAAAAGTACTTCAAACGCAAACGCTGTGATTTTGAATAGTCTCCTGCAAAGAGAAACGCCTCAAAACAATTTTTTAAAAATTAGTGTAAATGACCGCCTGGCGTCGAACACAGGACCCGTTCGTGAGAGACAATGGCATATAAATGTTAGAGAAGTGCCACTCTCACGTGTTTCAAAGTTTCAATTCAGTATCTTATCAGGAAGGTCCTAAAATGAGATTCCGTTCTTCCCGCTTGAAATGCATGGTAGAATCGGAATGACGCTCTAGCATCGAACCAAGGACCACTAGAGAAGCAGTGGACATCATGAAAGAATCTTCTCAAACGCCTCTGTCACCATTCCGGGTTTTATCTTTCCAGCTTATCGGGAAGGCATTTAAAAAAATCGTGAAAGCTTTCAGCAATGCATTTCTTATGGAAGAATTTTGCATCCACCTGGCGTCGAACTCACTGTCATTTGGCTACATTTTTTCCATGAGAAGCATAGAAGACTACCTCAACTTCAACCTCCGAAATTTTGGTTACTCTATCTTAACGATAAGTGCCTCAAAATAATTTTCAAAAATCCGCGCAATGCATTCTTATGGGAAAATTGCGATTTTTGGGATTTTCTGGCATCAAACCCATGATAGCTAGCGTCGATGTCTGAATTATTCCCCCATCTAGATGGTAGGGCCAGTACGTCGAAAAAATCTGACGACGACGGCGCTTGTGGAACATGGTCAGAATTCGTATCCCCTATATATATATAAGTATATCTGGAGAGTTAGCTATCTTCTATTATATATAGCTAACTCTCCGGATATACCTATATATATATATATATATATATACGAGTAAAAGTTGCTTGCATACTGCAAGCTATCCGTTGAATACAGTATCATACCAAGTACTGCCTCAGTTCAAATTTAAAACTTCGCGCCAAATACTGCCTGGCGACGAACTAAGAACCAGATCGTGAGAGAAGACAGCAAAATAATATTAGATAAGTGTCATCCTTACTTGTTCCAAAGTTTCGATTCAATATCTTATCGGGAAGGTCCCACGCCTCTGTCACCATTCCGGGTTTTATCTTTCCAGCTTATCGGGAAGGTATTTAAAAAATCGTCCAATGCATTTCTTATGGAAGAATTTTGCATCCACCTGGCGTCGAACTCACTGTCATTTGTCTACATTTTTTCCATGAGAAGCATAGAAGACTACCTCAACTTCAACCTCCGAAATTTTGGTTACTCTATCTTAACGATAAGTGCCTCAAAATAATTTTCAAAAATCCGCGCAATGCATTCTTATGGGAAAATTGCGATTTTTGGGAATTTCTGGCATCGAACCCATGATAGCTAGCGTCGAAGTCTGCATTATTCTGGCGTCTAGAGTGTAGGGCCAGTACGTCGAAAAAATCTGACGTCGATGGCGCTTGTGGAACATGGTCAGAATTCGTATCCCCTATAAATATATATATATATATATATATATATATATATATATATATATATATATATATATATATATATATATATATATATATAGATATATATATATAGGGGATACGAATTCTGACCATGTTCCACAAGCGCCATCGACGTCAGATTTTTTCGACGTACTGGCCCTACACTCTAGATGTCAGAATAATGCAGACTTCGACGCTAGCTATCATGGGTTCGATGCCAGAAATTCCCAAAAATCGCAATTTTCCCATAAGAATGCATTGCGCGGATTTTTGAAAATTATTTTGAGGCACTTATCGTTAAGATAGAGGAACCAAAATTTCGGAGGTCGAAGTTGAGGTAGTCTTCTATGCTTCTCATGGAAAAAATGTAGCCAAATGACAGTGAGTTCGACGCCAGGTGGATGCAAAATTCTTCCATAAGAAATGCATTGCGGAAATCTTTTTAAATGCCTCCCGATAAGCTGGAAAGATAAGACCCGGAATGGTGACAGAGGCGTGGGACCTTCCCGATAAGATATTGAATCGAAACTTTGGAACAAGTAAGGATGGCACTTATCTAATATTATTCTCTCACGATCGGGTTCTTAGTTCGTCGCCAGGCGGTCTTTGGCGCGAAGTTTTAAATTTGAACTGAGGCAGTCCTTGGTATGATACTGTATTCAACGGATAGCTTGCAGTATGCAAGCAACTTTTACTCGTGTATATATAAATATATATATATATATATATATATATATATATATATATATATATATATATATATCTATTATATATAGCTAACTCTCCGGATATACCTATATATATATATATATATGTATAAATATATAGATATATATATATATATATATAGGGGATACGAATTCTGACCATGTTCCACAAGCGCTGTCGACGTCAGATTTTTTTCGACGTACTGGCCCTACACTCTAGATGCCAGAATAATGCAGACTTCGACGCTAGCTATCATGGGTTCGATGCCAGAAATTCCCAAAAATCGCAATTTTCCCATAAGAATGCATTGCGCGGATTTTTGAAAATTATTTTGAGGCACTCATCGTTAAGATAGAGTAACCAAAATTTCGGAGGTTGAAGTTGAGGTAGTCTTCTATGCTTCTCACGGAAAAAATGTAGCCAAATGACTGTGAGTTCGACGCCAGGTGGATGCAAAATTCTTCCATAAGAAATGCATTGCGGAAATCTTTGACGATTTTTTTTCAATGCCTTCCCGATAAGCTGGAAAGATAAAACCCGGTGTGGCGACAGAAGCGTTTGAGAAAATTCATTCATGAATTTCACCGTTCGTCCAGTGGTCCTTGGTTCGATGCAAAAGAGTCATTCCGATTCCACCATGCATTTCAAACGGGGAAAACGGAATCTTATTTTAGGACGATTCCGATAAGATATTGAATCGAAACTTTGGAATTAGTGCGAATGGCACTCATCTAATATTAATTTGCTATTCCCTCTCACAGAAGGGTCCTGAGTTCGACGCTAGGCGGTCTTTTACGCGAATTTTTGCAATCTGTTTTGAGGCCGTTCTCGATGCGATAGAGCAATCAAAATTACGGTGTTTGCAGATGAGATGGTCTTCCATAGTACCAAAGGAAGAAATGTTAGCAAATGACCGTGTGTTCGACGCCAGGTGGGTTCGAAATGCTTCCGTAAGAAATGCATTGGTGAAATCTTGGATGATTTTTTTATAATACTTCCCGATAAGCTGGAAAAATAAAACCCGGAATGGTGACAGAGGCGTTTGAGAACATTCTTTCATGTTATTCGCCGTTTCTACAGTGGTCCTTGGTTCGATGCAAGAGGGTCATTCTGATTCCACCATGCATTTCAATCGGGAATAACGGAATCTTATTTTAGGACCTTCCTGATAAGATACTGAATTGAAACTTTGAAACACGTTAGAGTGACACTTATCTAAGATTTTTATGCCATTGTCTCTCACAATCGGGTCCTGTGTTCGACGCCAGGCGGTCATTTACGAAAATTTTTAAATATTGTTTTGAGGCCTTTCTCAATGCAGGAGACTATTCAAAATCACAGCCTTTGCGATTGAAGTACTTTTCTATAGAACCAGTGGAAGAAAGGTTACATATGACTGTGAGTTCGATGCCAGATGGATGAATAATTCTCACGTGCGAAATGCATTGCGGCAGGTTTTAAGAATTTTGCTGGATAAGCTTCGAAGATGACACCCGTAAGGGAAACTTATTGTAAATTTTCACCAATTAGCTTGCAGTATGCAAGCAACTTTTACTCGTATATATATATAGCTAACTCTCCGGATATACCTATATATATATATATATATATATATATATATTTATAGGGGATACGAATTCTGACCATGTTCCACTACCGCCGTCGACGTCAGATTTTTTCGACGTACTGGCCCCACACTCTAGATGCCAGAATAATGCAGAGATCGACGCTAGCTATCATGGGTTCGATACCAGAAATTCCCAAAAATCGCAATTTTCCCATAAGAATGCATTGCGCGGATTTTTGAAAATTATTTTGAGGCACTTATCGGTAATATAGAGGAACCAAAATCTCGGAGGTTGAAGCTGAGGTAGTCTTCTATGGTTCTTATGGAAGAAATGTTGCCAAATGACCGTGACTTCGACTCCAGGTGGGTCCGACATTCTCCCATAAGAAATGCATTGCTGTAATTTTTGAAAATTTTTTTCAATGCCTTCCCGATAAGCTGGAAAGATCAAACTCCGTGTGGCGACGGAGGCGTTTAAACAAATTCTTTCATGAATTTCACAGTTCGTCTAGTGGTCCTTGGTTCGACGCAAGAGGGTCATTCCGATTCCACCATGCATTTCAAACGGGGAAAACAGAATCTTATTTTAGGACCTTCCCGATAAGATATTGAATGGAGACTTTGGAATAAGTCATAATGGCACTTACCTAATATTAATTCGCTATTTTCTCTAACAGAAGGGTCCTGAGTTCGACGCTAGGCGGTCATTAGCGCGAATATTTGCAATCTGTTTTGAGACTGTTCTCGATGCGATAGAGCAATCAAAATTACGGCGTTTGCAGAAGAGATGGTCTTCCATAGTACCAAAGGAAGAAATGTTAGCAAATGACCGTGTGTTCGACGCCAGGTGGGTTCGAAATGCTTCCGTAAGAAATGCATTGGTGAAATCTTGGATGATTTTTTTAAAATCCTTCCCGATAAGCTGGAAAGATAAAACCCAGAATGGTGACAGAGGCGTTTGAGAACATTCTTTCATGTTATTCGCCGTTTCTGCAGTGGTCCTTGGTTCGATGCGAGAGTGTCATTCCGATTCTACCATGCATTTCAAACGGGAATAACGGAATCTTATTTTATGACCTTCCCGATAAGATACTGAATTGAAACTTTGAAACACGTCAGAGTGGCGCTTATCTATTATTCGTATGCCATTGTCTCTCACAAATGGGCCCTGTGTTCGACGCGAGGCGGTCATTTACGCAAATTTTAAAAAATTGTTTTGAGACATTTCTCAATGCAGGAGACTATTCAAAATCACAGCGTTTGCGTTTGAAGTAGTTTTCTATAGAACCAGTGGAAGAAAGGTTACATTTGACCGTGAGTTCGATGCCACATGGATGAATATTTCTCACGTAAGAAATGTATTGCGGCAATTGTTAAGAATTTTGCTGGATAAGCTTCGAAGATGACACCCGTAAGGGGAACTTATTGTTAAATTTGTACCAATTAGCTTGCAGTATGCAAGCAACTTTTACTCGTATATAATAGAAGATAGCTAACTCTCCAGATATACTTATATATATATAGGGGATACGAATTCTGACCATGTTCCACAAGCGCCGTCGTCGTCAGATTTTTTCGACGTACTGGCCCTACCATCTAGATGGGGGAATAATTCAGACATCGACGCTAGCTATCATGGGTTTGATGCCAGAAAATCCCAAAAATCGCAATTTTCCCATAAGAATGCATTGCGCGGATTTTTGAAAATTATGTTGAGGCACTTATCGTTAAGATAGAGGAACCAAAATCTCGGAGGTTGAATTTGAGGTAGACTTCTATATTACGAATGGAAGAAATGCTATAAAATGACCGTGAGTTCGACGCCAGGTGGATGCAAAATTCTTCCATAAGAAATGCATTGCTGAAATCTTTGAAGATTTTTTTAATAGCCTTCCCGATAAGCTGGAAAGATAAAACCCTGAATGGTGACAGAAACGTTTGAAAACTTTCTTCCATGAATATCATCGTTCGTCTAGTGGTCCTTGGTTCGATGCAAGAGGGTCATTCCGATTCCTCCATGTATTTCAAATGGGGAAAGCGGAATCTCATTTTGGGACCTTCCCGATAAGATATTGAATCGAAACTTTGGAACAAGTAAGGATGGCACTTATCTAATATAATTTTGCTATCTTCTCTCACGGAAGAGTCCTGTGTTCGACGCTAGGCGGTCTTTTGCGCGAATTTTTTCAATCTGTTTTGAGGCCGTTCTCGATGCGATAGAGCAATCAAAATCTCGGTGTTTACAGATGAGATGGTCTTCCATCGTACCAAACGAAGAAATGTTACCAAATGTCCGTGTGTTCGACGCCAGGTGGGTCCGAAATGCCTCCGTAAGAAATGCATTGCTGATATCAGGGACGATTTTTTAAAATGCCTTCCCGATAAACTGGAAAGATAAAACCCGGAATGGTGACAGAGGCGTTTGAGAAGATTCCTTCATGACGTCCACTGCTTCTCTAGAGGTCCTTGGTTCGATGCTAGAGCGTCATTCCGATTCTACCATGCATTTCAAACGGGAATAACGGATCTTATTTTAGGACCTTCCCGATAAGATACTGAATTGAAACTTTGAAACACGTCAGAGTAGCACTTCTCTAACATTTATATGCCATTGTCTCTCACGAACGGGTCCTGTGTTCGACGCCAGGCGGTCATTTACGCAATTTTTAAAAAATTGTTTTGAGGCCTTCCTTTATGCAGTAGACTATTCAAAATCACAGCGTTTGCGTTTGAAGTAGTTTTCTATAGAACCAGTGGAAGAAAGGTTGCATATGACCGTGAGTTCGATGCCAGATGGATGAAAATTTCTAACGTAAGAAATGTATTGCGGCAATTTTAAAAATTTTGCTGGATAAGCTTCGAAGATGACACCCGTAAGGGGAACTTATTGTAAATTTTTACCAATTAGCTTGCAGTATGCAAGCAACTTTTACTCGTATAATAGATATATAGAATAGGAATGGCGTCTTGTACAATTTGGTATGGTGTCGCAGTGATATTTTCCTGAGAGTCAAAAAACATTTCCATGTTAACAGTTGCTCTGTGCTAAGAATTTTGCCTAAACTAATTAATACGCGAATTTATATTTTTATTTAATACCATGATAACGGTACCACACGGTTTTTCCGCACAGAAAGGAGTACTTTTCATCTAATATAGTGAAGAGATTAGCAGTTCATATGTTTGTAATGGAAAAAAGTTTAAGAAAAGAATTCATTATTGGTCACGACTAAGCTGCTCAAAGAAAATTTTAAACTCCATATGCAATTCGAAATAATCAATTTCAAATGTGGCTTCAAATCGCACTATAAATACCATTTCTTTTTAACGGAAGAATTTAATAATGTTATATTTCCTGCTGAAAATAAGTTTCCCCAAAAAGCGTTCTTTCATGCAAAACTTTCCTTCTGAAACATGTTAATATACATTGGCTGTTACACGATAAATAACGGACCAATAATGCATTTCGTGCCAGCCGATATACCATGTTATCCCTTTTAATAAACCAATCAGTTTCAACTGGTTTAGATCCGTTAATTAACAACCGAAAATACAACCACTCAAATTCTACACTTTAGAAATAATAATGATCCATCAGAAGAAGAAATGCAAAAGAGAAAAACTCTTAACTGCTCACCATTTGTGGTTCTCCGGGTATTCTTGTTCCTGCTTACTCCTCATAAGTGCCTTTCCACGATCACATAGATGAAACTCCCAAGCAATAGAAGTGCCGAAAGGGAAGGATGTCAGAATCTGGAAAAATAGAAACGCTAAATTAATTCATTTGCGAATAGCAATGGGGTAATATTGTGTGGTATTATAATCTAGGGTATTATTGTGTTGTGCATATACAAATGCGAGCAATTGGCAAAGATAATGATTCATTTAGGATTATTGTTAAGATCATATTTAACAGTAACCTGTTCTACATCATAACTATTACAGTAAAATTATTTTTATATTTTATTCAATTTATAAATAAGCACGACATACATAAAGAAATAATGGCTATATTTCAAATTGAGGGTACACTAAACGAAATCTGTATGCACTGAAATCAATGTGAAGTATAATTATTAAATGATTTCCGGCGTTCAAATGCGCTAATTCAGTTCAGTGTAAAAACAGAAAGAACTCAAAAAGAAAAACATGCATCTCTCACTTGGGCGCAGGTACCGAGATCGATGGAGATATTCATCAGAGGAACCGCCCGGCAAGTAGGAGTTCCAGATTCAAGACCTTCCTTTCCCTTCCATTTCTTACACATCTACGAAAATCTTCTACAATGCATTACTTATCAGAGATAAAAAACGAAAATTCTAAGGAAACTATCCTTTGATCTTTACTTCCGTTTAAATTAAGTATTTAATAAAAAATGTCCCCAAAGGCCATTAAATATAGAATACTCATATAGGCCAGTTTCGAATACTAAATTCCCTCCATTTCTTCCACAACTACGAAAACCGTACATAATGCATTATTCATCAGAGATAAAAAGAACAAAAAGAAAATTCTAAGACGGCCATCTTTTGATGAAAACTTCCGTTTAAATTACGTATTTAATAAAAAAATTCCAAATTGAAATTAAATATAGAATACTGATAGAGGCTGGTTTCGATCCGTAAATCAAGCCACAGAAATATTGGAACTGGTTTAATTAGCTAAGGAATCCAAAGTCAGCTTGAAATTCAAATGTAGATTTCCGTTACGATGTCGGTCGGAAATATTTTCGACTCATTCTAGTAAAAAAACCCCCGAAAATTGTTTTCCACAAGTATAAACACGGCACATTCACACTCTTAAATATGAATTTTCAGACTCCCTGCAGTATATTTAAGCATGGTTGCAAGTGATACAAATGAGCGATATTAAGTTAAAACACAATAAATATTTATGGAAACATTAGAGGAGAAAATAGAATAATAATACATGTAGTATTTACGGTAATTTAGGAGGAAGTCGAACTTGAGTGTACATTCGAAGGTCATTGAAAACACGGCTATTTAAGAGGGACTAATGTCTTTACAGTGAAAGAAAGGAAGAGCCAAATGTCCTTGGATGATAACAAAGTCAATAAAAATATCAGTGTACACTTCATTGCCTCTCATTTTCATTGATTGTAAATAAAGGCAAAAAGGAAAGTGTCTTATGATAATAGGGAGTGAATAAGAGGAAAAGTGACTTACGAGGGGTCCAAAATAAACAAGACAAAAGAAAATCCTAAGGACACCAAAACATTTCTCCTGCTAAAAAATTTGATGGAACAATCTAAAAAGATCGTAACGAATTAATTATTCATGGAAACATTTGATGTCACGATTTGAGTTTCTTAAATAGGAATATATAAGGAAATTCATCATCGACAGTAACGAGAGTTGATATTCACTTGATGCATCAGAAAACTGAACTCATAAATTGTCATTACGCTACTTATTATAATATTGACATCATAAATTGATTGTCATTACACTGCTTATTATAAAATAATCGAGAGCTAATGACCAAAAATTAAACGTTATCTAAATTACTTTTAGATTAATATCTCAACAATAATGACGTTTCTTGTTCTTGACAGAAATTAGAAAATATTAATTAACTTCATTCGAAAGATAATTTAGGATTATTTTCTTTTGCCAGAAAACTATTTGCTGGATAACCGTTCTCTCCTTTTAATCGCTTCGTCTCCTACGAATTTATATAAGTAGAATGTTGTGGGGGACAGAAGAGACCAATGCAACCCTTCGTTTTCACTGATAACCTACTCAGATTTTCTAAATTTAATATTAATACATTTTATACAGAATGTATACTAGATATATTTAATGTAAAAGCAGAATAGAGATTATTAATCGGTAAATAAAATATTATATATTGCTTTTGAATTACTCACCAATTTTGGTTCTCCGGTAATCCTCAACTTCTTCCGTATCAAGCAGAAGAAACTTAGAAGTAAAACAATTGCCGAGGAGGAAAGCATGCTACTATCTGGATCTGGAATAGAAATAGAAGATTAATTTATTAATGAATAGTGAATTTAATTTTAGGTGATACCGTATTGTACATTTGTTAGATGAAGTATTGGCCAATGATGATAATTCAAATAAGCAGGATTTGGGTTAAGACCAAATTAAAAAATATCAAATTCCAGGTAGACATCCTTACGGTAGATTTATTCGTAATTTATAAAGTTGATTAACAAGCATGAAAGGCAAAAAGAAAAAGAGGAATACTTAGAGTACGTACTATAGTTATCGTTTTTTCTGAACTGAGATGAGTATGGAAACTCGATCCAAACAAATATGAATAATAAAGATGTGTTAGTAAATCAATAAAAGATTTGTTTGAAAAACAGTAAATATTAAGTTAACTATTGAAATTCAGTACCCGATTTCTGGTAAGAGATTCGTTAAGTATTGTATTACACCTTGAACATCACCCAAAAATCATTATCTCGAAGAAAACTTCATAATAGATTTCCTCAAAATATCAGATATAAGAATCTTCTTAGTGACTTCCTTGTAACTGTCTAAGCCATCCGTTGAAAATAAACTCACTCTATTGTGAATTTAAATAAGTGAGAACTTCAAAGTTAAAAAATCAGATTCGTCTTATATATAATATTATGAATGAAAAATAATTGAAAACTAAAGAAATATGCTAAGAGTTGTTCCGAATTTTAATGTTCAAATTAAAATGCAAAATTTGTTACATATTTGGTTCAAAACACAACTCATAATCTCTAAATGTCGCAGAAATATGACTTGCGCTATAAGTTCTACTGGAAATTAGAATGATATTTACCACTTCATGGCGCAACTGAATTTTTAATTGTAATTTGCGAAACTCTACTTGATCATTATGTGTAAGTTATAGCGACCTTAACTACGATTAAAAGAACAAGTTCCATGAAAATGATTTCTCAATTGAAATTAAACATAAAGTACAGGTTCGGCTGGAATTGGAATCACATTTTAGAAACAGAAATAATGACATCGATTTAATTAACAACTAATCGCAAAGTTAAACTTCAAAATTCAAACATAAAATTCCATCGAAATATCGGTTGACAGAAAAAGCTAAAAATAGAAAAATAAAAGTTAAATCTATTCTGGATCTAAACAGCCAATAAATAAAGGTTTAAACCGGTCACGGAAAGCTATAAAAGCATTAATTTAAACTTTCTTCGGATATTGTCCTTAGAACTTGAGACTAGTGACTTCAAGACTAAAATATCGTCAGTATATAATATATTGGATAAAATTAGACATAACTGGAATTAATTGCTCAGTAATAAAAGTATTCATGATCATATAAGATGAGCAATGTAGTAGTAGAAATCGCAGATCCTTATAAGAGTAGCACTCGTCACGAATAACTATATTCCCTAACCTAACAATGGTTACGTAAATAATAATCAACAGCTCACTAATTAACTATAAAGTCGAAACGAAGGATGACTAAAAGTAATATACATAAGATTAATTAATGTTACTTACCATAACTGAAGAAATCCCTAGGAAGTCCCACGGTATGTAATAGCTCCGGGTTCAAGACCATCCATTTCCCTCCATTTCTTTCACAACTGCAAAAACCGAACACAATACTATATTCATCAGTGATAAAAATGAAAAAAAGAAATTCTAAAACAGCCATCTTTTCATGTTAACTTCCGTTTAAATTACGTATTTAATAAAAAAATGTTCCAAATTGAAATTAAATACAGAATACTTATACAGGCCGGATTCGAATCGTTAATCAAAGTAGAGTAATATTGGAATTGCTTTAAGTAGCTAAGGAATGTTGAGTAAATTTGAAATTCAAATGTAACGGAAATGGCGGTGGACGTTACGTTAAGACGGCGGTGGACTATATTTTCGACCCTCTCTAGTAAAAATATCTCCGAAAATTATTCTGAACCTAAATATAGCGAATATCCGAGGAGTAAAAGTTATATCGGAAAAAATCGAAGGATTACCTGGGGATTTAGTCAAAAAAGTCTCTAGAAGTTGAGAATCGTAAATTCATTTCATTAATATAAATTGTCGGAGATGGGATAATAAAATAAACATACATAACTGGATCATGGGACGATGAATTCTAGTAAGAAAAACATGAAGACGAATAATCGGGATAGTAAATCATCTATAGTCAATCGTGAGAGTCTTACATAACGATAAAAATATGTACACTAACGATTGTCTCTAATATAACAACTTAAAACTGTAGCATCAATGATTGTCATTACACTCAGAATTATTTCAATCAAGATTAATTTATGTTACTTACCAAAACTGAAGAAATCTCCGAGAAGTCACACGGCCATCTTGACGTCTGAAGGAGCCTTTATGTCCCTTAATTTAACTATAAATAATTTAAGAGGTTCTAATTCGAAAACTTATTAAGTTTAACTTAAATTATGTTACACGATTACTGGATTTCGATTCTCATAACCTTCGAGAAAATTGAATTCTAACGGTTTTTTCGTAAAAGTTCTTCAGCATGTCAACACCAGGCGAAGTTTCTAGATCAACTAAAGTTTAAACCTAAAAAATCAACGGATCAACGAAACGGTGAGATCTGATTGGTTGTTATTTCTCGCAGTTACTTTTACTGTCACCCCTCCCACTTTTCCCCCTGCCGGAGAAAATTGTAACTTATAAGTAACGATAAATAGTTATTAAATTAGAAATATATTTATTTAAACATATTATAAGTTTAATTTGTAAATTATTGGAATACATTTCGTTCCTCTAAAACCTTGTACTTAAAATCGACGTAAAATAGCTGATAGTTCCGTGTGACGTAATTATGACTCACGTTCAACCTATGGTATGAACAACGGTACGAGAAACATAATGAATTCCAATCATTCAAATTATGAAACTATGCAATGTGATCTAAAAAGAAATAACACTCTATTGTTATTCTCAGCGTATTCATTATTAAAACTATGAAACTAATTCTAAGTTTTCAAATAAAGTGAATCATTAGTCCCTTTTTGGATTCCCTAATCAGCACGGCCAACGCTATTCGTCTTGTCTCTATAAGCACGTCGTTGGATATTCTTCCAACTAATCTTCCCAATAATATTGGGAAGATAAGTTGGAGTTGAAAAACTATATACACTCAATACTATAAAAATAAATACATTTCATTTGCGGTATTAATTTAAACCATAGAAACAATTAAACCACATATATTGAATAATTCAGATGCCACATGTCAAGAGACATAATATTACTTTTCTATGTAGATTATTCATTATCCTTTCTCTTACATCTGTACTTTAGTATTTAGAAAAAGGCCAATTCGAAAATAGAATGAGGCTTACAAGGCAAAATGAGGGGGGAGATTCTTTGCATTCTTTTCTCAATGAGCTGGAAATCATCCATGTCATCATCTTATGAAATACCTCTACAAATATGCACTGAAAACAGCCTTTCGACGTTTGGTAGGGAATGTACTTATTGTACATTTCTTTTTATCTGTTTTATTCATCAGTATAATCCATTTAGATGAGAAGGAGAAATACATAATTGAAAATAGGAATGTAGAAAGAACGCAAAGAGAGAAATATAAAATGTACCGACATTACTGTCAAAGGCAAATAATAGTAAATAAAATAACGCTAAAGTATTATAATAACTATCTCACAGAAGTAATACTAATTGTAACATACATTGGCCATAATATTTATAACTATATATTGAATTTTATGAGCTGTAGGAACGAATGAGGTTTACCACGGCAGAAGAAGAATAAGATACTTTGACTTTATATTTCTTATTGAGGTAGGATTTTGGGAGTGCCAAGATAAAGTAGAACAATGAAACCATGAAAAAAATTGTTCATATAATTCGAAGAGGTAATAGATTAAAAATTACTCATATGTCAAAAATTAACTTTATCACTGCCTGATTAAGACAAATATTATTCAATAGTTAGGTATAATAGGGAATGCGGGAATAAGGTAATAGTAGGGGATACATTTTTCCTATGAAATTCCATAAGATATTTACATTTGTTATGAAGATAGATTAGCATTGATTTCTATGAAATAAATACCTTTGAGTCAAACCAGTGAGAAACTGAGAATCATTAGGGTGATAATGCAAGCTAACTCATCGTGAAAATTGTATGCTTTATTAAGAATAATTAATGTAATGCTAAATGTAACTTTGTGAAATTCATGACAATATACACGGTGGAATAAAGAATACTTCAGTTATCTTTTAGTACTTAGTAATGTTCTTATTATATCCCCCCAGTTTTGTTCATGGTGGCGACAATATGAAAAGTATTGAGGTATTAGTGATGCTTGATCATTATAATAATATAAACCGAAATTACAGCAAAGTTTCGTGAACCTCCCACTCTTAGCATTCTGGCTCGGTGGACGTTTAACTCAGTCTTTAAACAAACTAAGTTACAGAGGTACTCAATGCTATTAATTTAGCATTAAGGTGAAATAAATGTGGAACTAAAAGATTCCCAGAGTACCACTCATTCTTTGGAACCTTTAAAATTAGCTAAATTAGCTTATAATTATGTAAATAATGAATACCAAGCTGAAGTTAGAAAGAAGAGATCATATGGATCACAATTTCTATGGACATACTCTGTCTATTGCCTTAAATTACCCAACTTAGATTGTATGTGAAATAGACCACAATATCCGTGTATTTCCTTGTTAGAATAATCATTCTTACCTTCCAATCCTATATAATTCCGGCTTGATAATGCACGAAGAACCCCGTATTCATTAATCTCACACCGGAAGTTCATCCATTCAGTTGCAATGGCATCTTAACACTACCGAGTTAAAGACTTACGCAGAATTCCCCAGATTTAGTCCAGATCCATGTGAACACCTGCCTTCATAAGAACTCCAATTTAAGTAATAATTATTCAATCGATGACTATGCTCACTGCTACACTTCGACGTGCTTTTCGAAAAATCACCGATCATGGAGCTGAAACACACCTTTATCCAAAATGCACAAACACAACATGATATTTCACATACACTCACAGCACAAACTTAATGTGATTGATTTTTCATCAAATATCACTTTTTTAAGGCTTCTAAGACACATACCGATGGAAATACTTAAGGTTTTAAGTTCCTAGGTGTATGATCAATCTCTTCTTGAGGCAGCAGGTCTTGGCGTGTTTCCGCGCTTTTAAAGAGGATTATGGTCTACAAAATTCTGACAAACGAAACCTGCTCTTCACGTCATGTGGCCTTCGAACTTCTCAGTACTTTGTCTCGCTAAGTGGACTGTGTTCAAAATGGCACCGTTTACATTTTTCTGTGGGTTTCAAATTTAACAAAGGTGAAAAGGAGTTAGTGTAGACTGGATTCAGCTTTACATTCAGTGATATAATTGGAAAAAGTGTGAGTGGAAATAAAAGGATCATGGTGGCTGTAGTGCATCACATATTCCGAGTATGGAGCACATGTAATGGCGTCGGTAACTTGAACATGTCCTTCGCGAATATTAAAATCGTTTGTGCGAGAGAAGATAATAAGTCTGAAGAAGGCCTCGTAGAGAAGTGAAGAAGCTTTAAAATCGGATTTCTTCGCAGCTGGACAAATAACATAAGCTGTATGGGCTTTGGAAGTGTGCTTTTAAATTTTCGTGTATTCGGACGCAATAATCTGAATTAAAATTGAAAGGAACCAGAAGAATTCTCAATGGTAAGTTATTTATTGCAATATTATTGGGAAGATTAGTTGGAAGAATATCCAACGACGTGCTTATAGAGACAAGACGAATAGCGTTGGCCGTGCTGATTAGGGAATCCAAAAAGGGACTAATGATTCACTTTATTTGAAAACTTAGAATTAGTTTCATAGTTTTAATAATGAATACGCTGAGAATAACAATACAGTGTTAATGCCCAAAATGATTTCTCTGGATCATCTCGAATTGAAACATCTCGTATACGTTTTCCTGTGCTGCCCCATCATTTCTTTTTTTATTAATTCATCTTCAGTCCTTTTCCTTTCGGACTGTAAATTTATATTTTGGCGGTAGAAGTCGGTAGAAATTTTTTTATCACTAGCTTCAAAATACCTGATGAATCAGTAGTGAAAACGTGTGTAAAAGAGAGAGAAATATCGAGAGATTGCAGTAAAAACGATAAAACGACAATAATTGATTTCAAATGATGTATCTTTGCAATCTTTCGTGGAGTGACTAGGATTTAACAATATTTAAATCAATTTTATCGTAACTAATATTTCTATGGTAAAATAATATCGATTAAAATTTCGTAGACATTTTAAATATTTCATTACCTGCTATGAATCACATAGGAGATGGAAGATATTAAAATACAGCAACTAACCATATGTTTATTTATTAATTGCGTAGTCATTGCATTAATTCTTTTTAGATCACATTGCATAGTTTCATAATTTGAATGATTGGAATTCATTATGTATCTCGTACCGTTGTTCATACCATAGGTTGAACGTAAGTCATAATTACGTCACACGGAGCTATCAGCTATTTTACGCCGATTTTAAGTACAAGGTTTTAGAGGAACGAAATGTATTCCAATAATTTACAAATTAAACTTATAATATGTTTAAATAAATATATTTCTAATTTAATGCTAATTTATCGTTACTTATAAGTTACAATTTTCTCCGGCAGGGGGAAAAGTGGGAGGGGTGACAGTAAAAGTAACTGCGAGAAATAACAACCAATCAGATCTCACCGTTTCGTTGGTCCGTTGATTTTTTAGGTTTAAACTTTAGTTGATCTAGAAACTTCGCCTGGTGCTGACATGCTGAAGAATTTTTACGAAAAAACCGTTAGAATTCAATTTTCTCGAAGGTTATGAGAATCGAAATCCAGTAATCGTGTAACATAATTTAAGTTAAACTTAATAAGTTTTCGAATTAGAACCTCTTAAATTATTTATAGTTAAATTAAGGGACATAAAGACTCCTTCAGACGTCAAGATGGCCGTGTGACTTCTCGGAGATTTCTTCAGTTTTGGTAAGTAACATAAATTAATCTTAATTGAAATAATTCTGAGTGTAATGACAATCATTGATGCTATAGTTTTTAAGTTGTTATATTAGAGACAATCGTTAGTGTACATATTTTTATCGTTATGTAAGACTCTCACGATTGACTATAGATGATTTACTATCCCGATTATTCGTCTTCATGTTTTTCTTACTAGCATTCATCGTCCCATCATCCAGTTATGTATGTTTATTTTATTATCCCATCTCCGACAATTTATATTAATGAAATGAATTTACGATTCTCAACTTCTAGGGACTTTTTTGAGTAAATCCCCAGGTAATCCTTCGATTTTTTCCGATATAACTTTTACTCCTCGGATATTCGCTATATTTAGGTTCAGAATAATTTTCGGAGATATTTTTACTAGAGAGGGTCGAAAATGTAGTCCACCGCCATCTTAACGTAACGTCCACCGCCATTTCCGTTACATTTGAATTTCAAATTTACTCAACATTCCTTAGCTACTTAAAGCAATTCCAATATTACTCTACTTTGATTAACGATTCGAATCCGGCCTGTATAAGTATTCTGTATTTAATTTCAATTTGGAACATTTTTTTATTAAATACGTAATTTAAACGGAAGTTAACATGAAAAGATGGCTGTTTTAGAATTTCTTTTTTTCATTTTTATCACTGATGAATATAGTATTGTGTTCGGTTTTTGCAGTTGTGAAAGAAATGGAGGGAAATGGATGGTCTTGAACCCGGAGCTATTACATACCGTGGGACTTCCTAGGGATTTCTTCAGTTATGGTAAGTAACATTAATTAATCTTATGTATATTACTTTTAGTCATCCTTCGTTTCGACTTTATAGTTAATTAGTGAGCTGTTGATTATTATTTACGTAACCATTGTTAGGTTAGGGAATATAGTTATTCGTGACGAGTGCTACTCTTATAAGGATCTGCGATTTCTACTACTACATTGCTCATCTTATATGATCATGAATACTTTTATTACTGAGCAATTAATTCCAGTTATGTCTAATTTTATCCAATATATTATATACTGACGATATTTTAGTCTTGAAGTCACTAGTCTCAAGTTCTAAGGACAATATCCGAAGAAAGTTTAAATTAATGCTTTTATAGCTTTCCGTGACCGGTTTAAACCTTTATTTATTGGCTGTTTAGATCCAGAATAGATTTAACTTTTATTTTTCTATTTTTAGCTTTTTCTGTCAACCGATATTTCGATGGAATTTTATGTTTGAATTTTGAAGTTTAACTTTGCGATTAGTTGTTAATTAAATCGATGTCATTATTTCTGTTTCTAAAATGTGATTCCAATTCCAGCCGAACCTGTACTTTATGTTTAATTTCAATTGAGAAATCATTTTCATGGAACTTGTTCTTTTAATCGTAGTTAAGGTCGCTATAACTTACACATAATGATCAAGTAGAGTTTCGCAAATTACAATTAAAAATTCAGTTGCGCCATGAAGTGGTAAATATCATTCTAATTTCCAGTAGAACTTATAGCGCAAGTCATATTTCTGCGACATTTAGAGATTATGAGTTGTGTTTTGAACCAAATATGTAACAAATTTTGCATTTTAATTTGAACATTAAAATTCGGAACAACTCTTAGCATATTTCTTTAGTTTTCAATTATTTTTCATTCATAATATTATATATAAGACGAATCTGATTTTTTAACTTTGAAGTTCTCACTTATTTAAATTCACAATAGAGTGAGTTTATTTTCAACGGATGGCTTAGACAGTTACAAGGAAGTCACTAAGAAGATTCTTATATCTGATATTTTGAGGAAATCTATTATGAAGTTTTCTTCGAGATAATGATTTTTGGGTGATGTTCAAGGTGTAATACAATACTTAACGAATCTCTTACCAGAAATCGGGTACTGAATTTCAATAGTTAACTTAATATTTACTGTTTTTCAAACAAATCTTTTATTGATTTACTAACACATCTTTATTATTCATATTTGTTTGGATCGAGTTTCCATACTCATCTCAGTTCAGAAAAAACGATAACTATAGTACGTACTCTAAGTATTCCTCTTTTTCTTTTTGCCTTTCATGCTTGTTAATCAACTTTATAAATTACGAATAAATCTACCGTAAGGATGTCTACCTGGAATTTGATATTTTTTAATTTGGTCTTAACCCAAATCCTGCTTATTTGAATTATCATCATTGGCCAATACTTCATCTAACAAATGTACAATACGGTATCACCTAAAATTAAATTCACTATTCATTAATAAATTAATCTTCTATTTCTATTCCAGATCCAGATAGTAGCATGCTTTCCTCCTCGGCAATTGTTTTACTTCTAAGTTTCTTCTGCTTGATACGGAAGAAGTTGAGGATTACCGGAGAACCAAAATTGGTGAGTAATTCAAAAGCAATATATAATATTTTATTTACCGATTAATAATCTCTATTCTGCTTTTACATTAAATATATCTAGTATACATTCTGTATAAAATGTATTAATATTAAATTTAGAAAATCTGAGTAGGTTATCAGTGAAAACGAAGGGTTGCATTGGTCTCTTCTGTCCCCCACAACATTCTACTTATATAAATTCGTAGGAGACGAAGCGATTAAAAGGAGAGAACGGTTATCCAGCAAATAGTTTTCTGGCAAAAGAAAATAATCCTAAATTATCTTTCGAATGAAGTTAATTAATATTTTCTAATTTCTGTCAAGAACAAGAAACGTCATTATTGTTGAGATATTAATCTAAAAGTAATTTAGATAACGTTTAATTTTTGGTCATTAGCTCTCGATTATTTTATAATAAGCAGTGTAATGACAATCAATTTATGATGTCAATATTATAATAAGTAGCGTAATGACAATTTATGAGTTCAGTTTTCTGATGCATCAAGTGAATATCAACTCTCGTTACTGTCGATGATGAATTTCCTTATATATTCCTATTTAAGAAACTCAAATCGTGACATCAAATGTTTCCATGAATAATTAATTCGTTACGATCTTTTTAGATTGTTCCATCAAATTTTTTAGCAGGAGAAATGTTTTGGTGTCCTTAGGATTTTCTTTTGTCTTGTTTATTTTGGACCCCTCGTAAGTCACTTTTCCTCTTATTCACTCCCTATTATCATAAGACACTTTCCTTTTTGCCTTTATTTACAATCAATGAAAATGAGAGGCAATGAAGTGTACACTGATATTTTTATTGACTTTGTTATCATCCAAGGACATTTGGCTCTTCCTTTCTTTCACTGTAAAGACATTAGTCCCTCTTAAATAGCCGTGTTTTCAATGACCTTCGAATGTACACTCAAGTTCGACTTCCTCCTAAATTACCGTAAATACTACATGTATTATTATTCTATTTTCTCCTCTAATGTTTCCATAAATATTTATTGTGTTTTAACTTAATATCGCTCATTTGTATCACTTGCAACCATGCTTAAATATACTGCAGGGAGTCTGAAAATTCATATTTAAGAGTGTGAATGTGCCGTGTTTATACTTGTGGAAAACAATTTTCGGGGGTTTTTTTACTAGAATGAGTCGAAAATATTTCCGACCGACATCGTAACGGAAATCTACATTTGAATTTCAAGCTGACTTTGGATTCCTTAGCTAATTAAACCAGTTCCAATATTTCTGTGGCTTGATTTACGGATCGAAACCAGCCTCTATCAGTATTCTATATTTAATTTCAATTTGGAATTTTTTTATTAAATACGTAATTTAAACGGAAGTTTTCATCAAAAGATGGCCGTCTTAGAATTTTCTTTTTGTTCTTTTTATCTCTGATGAATAATGCATTATGTACGGTTTTCGTAGTTGTGGAAGAAATGGAGGGAATTTAGTATTCGAAACTGGCCTATATGAGTATTCTATATTTAATGGCCTTTGGGGACATTTTTTATTAAATACTTAATTTAAACGGAAGTAAAGATCAAAGGATAGTTTCCTTAGAATTTTCGTTTTTTATCTCTGATAAGTAATGCATTGTAGAAGATTTTCGTAGATGTGTAAGAAATGGAAGGGAAAGGAAGGTCTTGAATCTGGAACTCCTACTTGCCGGGCGGTTCCTCTGATGAATATCTCCATCGATCTCGGTACCTGCGCCCAAGTGAGAGATGCATGTTTTTCTTTTTGAGTTCTTTCTGTTTTTACACTGAACTGAATTAGCGCATTTGAACGCCGGAAATCATTTAATAATTATACTTCACATTGATTTCAGTGCATACAGATTTCGTTTAGTGTACCCTCAATTTGAAATATAGCCATTATTTCTTTATGTATGTCGTGCTTATTTATAAATTGAATAAAATATAAAAATAATTTTACTGTAATAGTTATGATGTAGAACAGGTTACTGTTAAATATGATCTTAACAATAATCCTAAATGAATCATTATCTTTGCCAATTGCTCGCATTTGTATATGCACAACACAATAATACCCTAGATTATAATACCACACAATATTACCCCATTGCTATTCGCAAATGAATTAATTTAGCGTTTCTATTTTTCCAGATTCTGACATCCTTCCCTTTCGGCACTTCTATTGCTTGGGAGTTTCATCTATGTGATCGTGGAAAGGCACTTATGAGGAGTAAGCAGGAACAAGAATACCCGGAGAACCACAAATGGTGAGCAGTTAAGAGTTTTTCTCTTTTGCATTTCTTCTTCTGATGGATCATTATTATTTCTAAAGTGTAGAATTTGAGTGGTTGTATTTTCGGTTGTTAATTAACGGATCTAAACCAGTTGAAACTGATTGGTTTATTAAAAGGGATAACATGGTATATCGGCTGGCACGAAATGCATTATTGGTCCGTTATTTATCGTGTAACAGCCAATGTATATTAACATGTTTCAGAAGGAAAGTTTTGCATGAAAGAACGCTTTTTGGGGAAACTTATTTTCAGCAGGAAATATAACATTATTAAATTCTTCCGTTAAAAAGAAATGGTATTTATAGTGCGATTTGAAGCCACATTTGAAATTGATTATTTCGAATTGCATATGGAGTTTAAAATTTTCTTTGAGCAGCTTAGTCGTGACCAATAATGAATTCTTTTCTTAAACTTTTTTCCATTACAAACATATGAACTGCTAATCTCTTCACTATATTAGATGAAAAGTACTCCTTTCTGTGCGGAAAAACCGTGTGGTACCGTTATCATGGTATTAAATAAAAATATAAATTCGCGTATTAATTAGTTTAGGCAAAATTCTTAGCACAGAGCAACTGTTAACATGGAAATGTTTTTTGGCTCTCAGGAAAATATCACTGCGACACCATACCAAATTGTACAAGACGCCATTCCTATTCTATATATCTATTATACGAGTAAAAGTTGCTTGCATACTGCAAGCTAATTGGTAAAAATTTACAATAAGTTCCCCTTACGGGTGTCATCTTCGAAGCTTATCCAGCAAAATTTTTAAAATTGCCGCAATACATTTCTTACGTTAGAAATTTTCATCCATCTGGCATCGAACTCACGGTCATATGCAACCTTTCTTCCACTGGTTCTATAGAAAACTACTTCAAACGCAAACGCTGTGATTTTGAATAGTCTACTGCATAAAGGAAGGCCTCAAAACAATTTTTTAAAAATTGCGTAAATGACCGCCTGGCGTCGAACACAGGACCCGTTCGTGAGAGACAATGGCATATAAATGTTAGAGAAGTGCTACTCTGACGTGTTTCAAAGTTTCAATTCAGTATCTTATCGGGAAGGTCCTAAAATAAGATCCGTTATTCCCGTTTGAAATGCATGGTAGAATCGGAATGACGCTCTAGCATCGAACCAAGGACCTCTAGAGAAGCAGTGGACGTCATGAAGGAATCTTCTCAAACGCCTCTGTCACCATTCCGGGTTTTATCTTTCCAGTTTATCGGGAAGGCATTTTAAAAAATCGTCCCTGATATCAGCAATGCATTTCTTACGGAGGCATTTCGGACCCACCTGGCGTCGAACACACGGACATTTGGTAACATTTCTTCGTTTGGTACGATGGAAGACCATCTCATCTGTAAACACCGAGATTTTGATTGCTCTATCGCATCGAGAACGGCCTCAAAACAGATTGAAAAAATTCGCGCAAAAGACCGCCTAGCGTCGAACACAGGACTCTTCCGTGAGAGAAGATAGCAAAATTATATTAGATAAGTGCCATCCTTACTTGTTCCAAAGTTTCGATTCAATATCTTATCGGGAAGGTCCCAAAATGAGATTCCGCTTTCCCCATTTGAAATACATGGAGGAATCGGAATGACCCTCTTGCATCGAACCAAGGACCACTAGACGAACGATGATATTCATGGAAGAAAGTTTTCAAACGCTTCTGTCACCATTCAGGGTTTTATCTTTCCAGCTTATCGGGAAGGCTATTAAAAAAATCTTCAAAGATATCAGCAATGCATTTCTTATGGAAGAATTTTGCATCCACCTGGCGTCGAACTCACGGTCATTTTATAGCATTTCTTCCATTCGTAATATAGAAGTCTACCTCAAATTCAACCTCCGAGATTTTGGTTCCTCTATCTTAACGATAAGTGCCTCAAAATAATTTTCAAAAATCCGCGCAATGCATTCTTATGGGAAAATTGCGATTTTTGGGATTTTCTGGCATCAAACCCATGATAGCTAGCGTCGATGTCTGAATTATTCCCCCATCTAGATGGTAGGGCCAGTACGTCGAAAAAATCTGACGACGACGGCGCTTGTGGAACATGGTCAGAATTCGTATCCCCTATATATATATAAGTATATCTGGAGAGTTAGCTATCTTCTATTATATATAGCTAACTCTCCGGATATACCTATATATATATATATATATATATATATATATATATATATATATATATATATATATATATATATATATATATATATACGAGTAAAAGTTGCTTGCATACTGCAAGCTATCCGATGAATACAGTATCATACCAAGTACTGCCTCAGTTCAAATTTAAAACTTCGCGCCAAATACTGCCTGGCGACGAACTAAGAACCAGATCGTGAGAGAAGACAGCAAAATAATATTAGATAAGTGTCATCCTTACTTGTTCCAAAGTTTCGATTCAATATCTTATCGGGAAGGTCCCACGCCTCTGTCACCATTCCGGGTTTTATCTTTCCAGCTTATCGGGAAGGTATTTAAAAAATCGTCCAATGCATTTCTTATGGAAGAATTTTGCATCCACCTGGCGTCGAACTCACTGTCATTTGTCTACATTTTTTCCATGAGAAGCATAGAAGACTACCTCAACTTCAACCTCCGAAATTTTGGTTACTCTATCTTAACGATAAGTGCCTCAAAATAATTTTCAAAAATCCGCGCAATGCATTCTTATGGGAAAATTGCGATTTTTGGGAATTTCTGGCATCGAACCCATGATAGCTAGCGTCGAAGTCTGCATTATTCTGGCGTCTAGAGTGTAGGGCCAGTACGTCGAAAAAATCTGACGTCGATGGCGCTTGTGGAACATGGTCAGAATTCGTATCCCCTATAAATATATATATATATATATATATATATATATATATATATATATATATATATATATATATATATATATATATAGGTATATCCGGAGAGTTAGCTATATATAATAGATAGATATATATATATATTTATAGGGGATACGAATTCTGACCATGTTCCACGAGCGCCATCAACGTCAGATTTTTTCGACGTACTGGCCCTACACTCTAGATGCCAGAATAATGCAGACTTCGACGCTAGCTATCATGGGTTCGATGCCAGAAATTCCCAAAATTCGCAATTTTCCCATAAGAATGTCCCTGAAGAGAAGTTCTGAAGGCTTTCGTGTAGATTCTGATTATTACTTACTGATGAGAAAGTAAAAATGTATAACAATGTAACAGTTGTCGGTAAATGTTTAAAAGAGATGGGAGGATATGAAGGGAACTCTACCTATTAAAGAATTCGTTCTCTTTTTCCACAGGTAGATCCGTCATCATTAACTTCAGAACTACACGTGAGTACTCAGTTTCTTTTCTGTTCAGATGAACTTACATAGAGGATATTAATACAAGTTTTGTGCCTACAACAGCAGTTATCGTTACATTAAGCCTAAGCGACAGTTGCGATCTTTGATTTAAATATCCTCTGCATTTTATATAAAGATGAGAATTTAACCATCAAGTTAACATTTAATTTACATTCAATAACTTTTTTTAACTTAAAACGTCAACGATGGATTATTGCAGCCATATCACAGTCAAATGCTGCAATGAATTTGACAACAGTTATCAGTAGTTTTCTTCAGAAGTGCACCATAGATGTACTAACCACCTGCTCTGTAGGGGGCGTGGGGAAGGCGTTCCCTACAAACCTAGCCTACTCGTAGGCCTACAGTCGCAGGCATCTGTTTCAGGGGCCTTTCTTTCACCTTCTTCTGCAGGGGTGAGGTAACTAAGCACTCACTTCTCACCTGCTCGTTCTTTCTGTCTATTAGGTCGGAGCTTGTCCTTGAAGTTGTGGCAGGGGGCCCTCTAGGCATAGAGGTGAACCCTATAGCACGTCACAACGGCCTGGAGGGTCCACTTCTTAGGGTTATTAGGGTTTCCCCCCCAATCCCCCCCTTCCCTCCCTCATCGGCGGAGTCATCGGAGAACCACCGTTAGCGACGGTGTGTCGCGCCCAGGAGTAAGTTTTGGTGTTGGTTAAAGTAAAGAGTGTGTGAGAAGAACCAGGAGGAATTTGTAAATGTTATAACGATTAAGGAAAGGTCAAGCAGCCAGTTAGGAATGCTGTTATCATTTCACAGGTTTTAATTTTCTTCTGGGTTTCGCGTTCACGAATCTTTTAAGATACAAACACATGGGAGAATTCAAACTATCAGTAATTTAAGATAATATTTTGAAAGCGGAGCACTTGCGCATATGTGGAGATTGAGAAAATTGGTAGCATTTTGCACGATATCTGAATACACCGCATTTAAATCTTACTCAGATTTTACTAACCAATCTTAAGAAAATAATCAATTTCTGTTAAAAGAAAACAGGGATTCCATTCACATAATTTACGCGCAATTCATTTAGACTTCAGTCTTTTTTTTTAATTAGACTTTATTTCGAAGTACTTATGAGACTTATAAAGTAAGAGTTGCATTTGGAAATTGAATTTTATCCCCGTTGTACGCACTACATGACAGCAAACTAGAAACCCAACTTGCCCAATTAAACGAATGCAGTTCATCTTCACTGTGAATTAATGGAATTACGGTTCTTTGGTACACTAGTTTATTGATTAAGAAAATGACACGTTCTTGAGGATCCGACTCTAATGATTAGCTAACCACCATTCTATTATAGCATTTAATTTTATTCATTACTTTCCTTCACATCGGAACAGTAAAGGACAAATAAGTATTGTTTAATGACTGTAATTAATTATTAAAAATGACGGTAATTATTAAAAATGACGATAATTATTAAAAATGACGGTGGTTATTAAAAATGACGATGTATACCTTAACATTATTAATAAGGGATATAACTCATCTTAACTGACCGAGAGATTTAACGGCATGTTTACATAGATAGACGAGACGCAATACAGCAATATTTTAGTTTACATAGTCTATATTCCAATAATTGTGGGATATTTCAAGTTTAACATCACAAGATTATAATCGTTTTTTTCCTTTACTTGAGTTATCTAGTTGGGTGAACCTTAATACTACCTAGAAATAAATTAGTCGGTGTTTTTAAATTCTGAATTTTTCCCAAAACTGAAGGAAAACAAGTCACTCATCATGGACAGATAGTTCTATAAGTTTCTGGCTATATTGAAATGTATTTACGGATTAAAACTACACCATAGCCATCAGAGTACGTAATCTAAATCTTTGTTTTTGAAAGATTGCTTCCTTCCAAATTAAGTGTTAGATGGAAGAAGAGACAACATTGTCTCAATCTCGCCCCGCAATAAAGACGTGTTATTATTATTATTATTATTATTATTATTATTATAACACTCTAAACTCTATTCGATTTCTATTCTAAATTTCACGAGAAATTAATATTCCGAGAAACAAAATATTAATTTTAGAAAGATGAAGATTATATTTTGAAATGAAAATTAAATGAGAATCTATATCATGATCATCGGTTTCCAGCGACCACTAATTTTGGTAAAATTTTACGGAAGACAAAAGATATATGGAATCTCAGCTGTAACAGATTTCTTAATGAGGTAACTATAATAGCATTTATGAATATGTATATGTATATATATATATATATATATATATATATATATATATATATATATATATATATATATATATACACACGATGGCAATTATAAATATCATAGAAAATTCCTTATTCCTAACTTAGTTAGTTAACTATATTTACTTTTAATGATCCTCTTAATGTTTATCAAGTTACATTCGGACATTTTCCGGAAAAAGCCTTAAATCAAACTGTCACAACCAAAAATACACCTTTTGAATAATTTATAATGACTTTTAAACTTTTATTGAGAAAAGGATCCATGTTTTCACGCATTCTAATATATCTAATGCCATCGATGGCTGAAATCACAGTAAAAATCACCTTCAAATGTGATTCTGAAGTACCATATTTCTTCATGCATAAATAAGTTTCGAATGATTTGGGGTCTAAAATCAGGGTTCGTCTTATAAAATTGTCGTAGATTTACGTTAAAAACTGCTACGGTATTCTAGGCAGACCACCGCGTGGTTGGACGTCGTTGATAATAATTTTTGCGTTATTTGTTTTTAGCGATTTTTTTATTTGGTGTTATCCTCTCGAACTTATTAAACTACGCTTAGAGAGTTATTTACATTAGTTACTAGTTCTAAATTCAGGTCCTAAAATAAAGGATCACCTTATGAAAAGGAAATAATGCATATCGGGGATGGATAATTTCACAGCTCCTCCAAAAATCTATAAATCCAGTACAGTCGTTCAGGGTAGTCCTCACCTTATGATGTGAAATTGTTTTGATCACAAGTATATATCCCTTAAATAATATCCCTTTTATCCATTATATAATATCCTTTTTATCTGAACGTACTCTGTCCGGAGTATTGTTTGTTAAAGATTGCTTCCAATTGACTTTCAATAATCGGAAACGTAAATATTCCTTTAAAAATTATACATTAAATAAAAAATTAGGTTAATCTCGGAGAGCCGATAAGGTAACGCGTTCACCATTGGTGAAACGGTTCCATGGGGAAGCCCATGTGGAAATCGTCTCATTTGTCATAAATTCAGCTAGTTTGGTATGAATATAAACGACAAAATACAAAAACTATGAACTTTGCCAAAAAGAAAGAAGTTAACAAAAGCGATTGATGGTGGAAAATGTGATCAGTTGAATCAATTCCCCCTCTTGTTTAGTGTCATTTGTTAGAATGAAAGGTGCACATATATAAAGTATACCCAAGAATGCTTTCATGAAATATTGAGATGGGAAGGATTTCTAAAGAAAGTAATTGAAGGAAGAAGGGAAAAAGCAGAGGAGAGGAGAAAAGCATTAGGTGTTGGACGATTAAATTGGCGGGATAAAGCAACAAGAAATTAAGGGAAGGGTGTTGATTTGGGAATTTTTGGGTACATGAATCTGCCATTAGCCACTCTTTATGGTAAACCATCAGTTTTAGGGCGTTCCAATCATTGTCCAGTAACAATTGCAATGATTCCTTCATGTTCATAGGCAGTAAAAACCAATAAGACACTTTTCAGGGGATTGAGTGAAAACGTGTTATAAGCAGGATAGCGTTTTAACTGGGATTTGGCAACTTTTTCTTGCTCATTGGAATGACCTTTGGGCCTTTGAGTAATATGCGGTTATTTTTGTATTCGAGAAAGAGACCGTTCATTGACGTAGTCGGCTTGCCGATAGCTTTTCGACATCTTATGGATTATATGTATAAGGGGAAGTCAGCAAATATAAATATATATAAATTTCATATAAAATATGCGATATACTCTTTGAATTCTAATCAAGCCAATCATGTAATTTTACGGAGAAGAAAGTTCGCAACACTATATTTTCTAGATGTTTATTTTCGAGGAATAGTTTCGCGTGCATGCTGAAAACATCAAACGAGATATTAAATGCACATCAGAAAAGGTGCTTACAAATAAACTCGTGGAAACTGCGAAGTTGTTTACTCTCTTCTCCTTCATGGCTTTCCACAAGGGCACGCCTTATCATACTGATTTACGTTACTAGCTGAGGTGTCCATTGATTCTCAACGGAAAAATAGAATGAAGTCGTATTATATTGCAGTTAACATTCTCCTTTATTAAGATAATTTAACGTTACTCATATTACCTTAAATAAATAGAACAGGTTATCCCGTACAAAAATTTTGAATCCTCTAAAGTTTCTCACAATTTAGATCCAAATTCTAACAAGGAGAGACCCTCACTTTTGTCCGGGGATTTTGATGAAACTTTTTGTGGTGGTGCATAAAGTAGAGTAATGAAATAGTGTAACGGCGTTTCTCTGAATGGGCCTTAGTTTCGCTGCAATAATTAATTGAAAATTGAAAATCTGAGTATAGGCAACCCCGCATTACACGCCCGTACTAGCCGAATCTGCAGGAAATAACATAAGGGATTTATCTGCATGTATGTGGTCGGAGACGATTATTATTCAACAAACAACTATGAGGCACCTAGTGATTATTATTAAACATTAGAAGGCAGTCGCTTTCTATTGAATAGGAAATCCGAAATCGTTCGAATGCAAGTTCTTTTTGTGCTCCTAGGATAGCCGTCGTTAAGTACCGTAAATGAAGAAATACCGCTGGCGAAGGTTATTTAATGGGACTATTGATTAAATCTATTTATTATTATTATTATTTAGTCCACAAGTAAGTAACAAGGAAAATAATTAAAAACGAAAATGAAAATTAAGTTAAAAATATTAGTAAAAAACGTGTTATTTCCTGCAGATTCGGCTAGTACGGGCGTGTAATGAGGGGTTGCCTATACTCAGATTTTCAATTTTCAATTAATTATTGCAGCGAAACTAAGGCCCATTCAGAGAAACGCCGTTACACTATTTCATTACTCTACTTTATGCACCACCACAAAAAGTTTCATCAAAATCCCCGGACAAAAGTGAGGGTCTCTCCTTGTAAGTCAGGGTTCGGCAGGTACAAGGTCAAAAATCAAGGTCAGAGGAGTCAAGGAGAGTACAAGAATAAACCGATAAATGCAAATTTTAATATTTTTTTCTTTTGTTGCCTTCAACATTCCTCCATTTACCATGAAAAGTATAGTTCTGATCGAAATTTTCTTTCGGATATAAGCCCTGGAAATACCTAATTCAAGTCGTTAAAATACTTTATGGTTCATAAAATAGTGTCAATGGCAAAGTTAATAGTGCGGATAATTTCACCGAACGATTTCATTTCGTCCAACTGCAGCTTTGTATAGCTATTCATGTCGCAGGCGAACTATCGGAATAACTTTTCTATTGTTTGGAAGCATTGCGATAAAGTAAGGTATCGTTTTTTCACGCTTTGAGAATTGCTCAATTGAATTGCTGAGTTGTTCATAGAAACTTGTCTGTACGGTAGTATTTGTATTGTTTATGGAAACAAATACAAATATAATTGACAATGCCAATATCAATGTAAAAGCTAATTCTTATTCGATGAATTAATGATTTAATATTCATATTATTAAACGTTTTTAATATTGTCAATAGATTCATTCATGTACTGAAGTATAATTTCTTTAAAATTTATGAAATTATTATACCCTATTATACACCTAAATTAACCTGTTAACGCCACGAATACCACTGCATCCTATATATACTGTCGCAGAAGAATTCATTTTCATGACAATTATGTTTTTTGTCCTTCATTGAAAGGCGTAACCGGGTGAATATTAATAGCCACTCTCTTAATTCCAAGTGATTTTGAAAGATACTCCAAAGCATACATTCACCACTGGCGATATAAAATAATAAATTGGGCCTTCCGAAAGACAGCGTGCGCCTGATGGTAAATATAGCTTCGACCTCGTTTCCTTGAGGCTGGGATTTCGATGGCCCATAACACACCCACCGGAGGCTAGCATATCCAATATGAGACAAATGAACAGTTTGGTAGTTGGAAGGAGGTTTCCGAGATAATTCTACTCAGGATAATTTGTCTAATTCTGAACTCCCATGATCATAAACATCGCGCCCACTCCAAGAAAATATCACCTCAAGCTGGTTCTACTCTCTCTCCCAAAGCCGAAGCTTCAACAAATTAATATCTTAGAGATTCTTAAAGCATTCTCCTGTTACACTGTGAGTCACTGGCACGTTTCCACCATTCATTTAAATCATGGGTGAACAACTCTGACCACGGGCAGTATGATTAATAGAACAATTTGAAATAAATAATTTGACATGAATAATTTGGAGTGGATAATTTGAAATAGATCATATGAAATAAATAATTTAAGATGAATTATTTGAAGTAAATAATCTAAAGTAAATTTTGGAATAAATTCAATATTTCGAAGAGAAAGTAATCATTCGAACGTTTGCCTAAATCCTTCGTAAACCTTTACATTTTGAATGTTAAATTTCTAAATCATTAAAAGTTGACACTGACTCGAGCTTTACGATATTCAGTATGTAAGCCCTTTAAAATGTTAGTGACCTCTAGACCTTATAAAATTTCGAAAGTGAAACGAGGGAACAAAGTCGAAAGTAAATAAAGGTGAGCCGAGATTAAATGCCTCGTGATAGAGATACGTAAACAAGATCAAGAATACAATTTTAAAATATTTTCGAGTATATATCCTTGCGAGCCTTATAAATTAGGAGAATAAGGATGTTAACCTCTCATATTTACAATGAAATTAGGGTGTGGATTCTAATGAATATCTTTCATTTTAAGACAATCAAAAAAAACAAAATAAGAACATTTCTGATTATGTTCTAGCTAAACTATTTAGTTGAAGTTAAACGTAAATAAAATTCCGAAATATATCCAAAATAAAAATCCATCCTCTTAACTAATTAAGAGATTAAATTAAAAACTGCCAAGATTTATTATTTATAATATTAAAAGGATGAGTAAAAAAGCAATCAATATATAGACTCGTTAAAAAGCTGTTTATAATGACTCGAGGTGAAATATCAGCAACGATGGTGAAATCATGCAAGCAATTTAAACATCATCAGAGGGAACTTCAGTAGGTTACAGATGGCCGTAGAATTGACTCCAACGCAACTAATTAATGGTAACCCAAAGCAGAATTCAAGCAGCCCAAAATGCACAGCGTAGCTAGGTCAACATCGGAAAATTTAGGTCCTCTTCGAGACATGAACCATAAGCGCTATCCTATCAGCTGACCCGGGTCAACGTGATATACGTTAGACCGTACTCGTTCGTAATACTACCAATAACATAGCAACTAATCGTAAAAGAAAAACTATTTCGATCCTATCACATAATTCATATCACACAGAATTTGAATCCAGGTATCAATTAAAACTTTAAGTTAATTAAAATTTGTGTGATAAAATGATAATTTTGAACCTTTCTACTTTTAATCATTATCATAGTACATACATTGTCTCTCATGCTATATTTTGTAAGGTATAAAGTATAACATGATATTTTCAATATATTTGAACATGCAATACAATTTTATATACTATGTATGTAGGAAAATACGGAGATGATCTTCCTTGTTTTTTGCATACAACAAATTTCTTGGTAATGATAATAATAACCATTTTACATTTAATTTATCAAAAGCATCGAGAATTGCTAAAATCTTATTTTTACCTCGCACGATTCAAAAAATGTCAGAATTACTCAATGTAGGGCCGATTCATATTATACATAGGGGCATATTATAATTAGCGGCACAAAGTGCTAGTTGAAGGGATTCAACGAGACCATGCTTTGAAAATGTCAATAACATAGTTTTTTTAATTCTTATAGGGACACAGTAAGTCCAAGCGTTCTATTATGTTGATCAATTTACGAGTAAAGTATAAATATTTCATTACTATAAATAATAAATTTAGAGATTTCGAGTAATTCTACAAAATGTGACATTTTCCTAATGTATTGCATAATGTATGTCACCGTATAGAATAAAGTAAATCCATTATTAACTTTAATCGATATATATAACCTATAAAATTAAATATTCTGCTAATTATCGCTCCATTGAAGTGAGTGAATTTTCTATCGTATGTGCTTAAATTAATTTTTAACTAAGTGGAAATTTAATTCTGATAATTGCTGTTAGAAGCATCGATCTGATCTTTTCGCCTCGAGCCTCTACAAACAAACATCCGCTTCTGAATATCAGCCTAACACAACAGAAATCTGAAACAGTTTATCGTATAATATTCAAGTGAAAAAATGGATAAAAAAGACACGAGTGTTACATAACTTCAACGCTTATCACCTTTAAACACTTCTTCTAAAGTGAAAATAACTTATAGTTTTTAAATAAGGCTTTTAAATTTTCAAATTTCCGGAGAATTTTGAAAAGATCTGTTATAATAAATCTAACAAGAAATTTGTTGTTTCAAATTTTGCAGTTACATTAAAAAAGAACGAATAAAATTGTATTAACCGGACGTCGCATAACTTCTTAAATAAGATTAACTATTATCCACGCATGGTCAATTCTCTTGCTCAACTTTAATGTTCATTGGCCCTTTAATTAAGTCTCGCGCCAAGACTAACTAACCGAGATGATTAAAATTGAATATATCGTGTTCAATCTAATAAGCGAGTAGAGAGAAAATCCTAAAAGTAATTTTCCATTAACCTCAGACCAACTTAAGGATCTTAATTTTTTCAAACTATTCAAATAAATGGTGCTTCTTATTAAACTGATAATCGCAAAAAAAATGTTAGCAACCAAATATTCTCTCTTTGTACTAAAAATTTCGTGGTAATTGATTCAATTACTCTGGTCTACTTCATTCGCCTCTTTTTCATTTCTTAGCAAAAGCTCTGAAAGAAAATTAAAGCTTTATTAATATTAATTACTTTTCAAATTCTGACCTAGAAATAGTACTCTATTGAATTGTAAGTGACCGCAAAAGCGATGTTTACCCGCTCAAATAAAGGTTGAAAAGTAAACAGCTAATTTTAATTTTCGAGTTTCAATTTTTTTTAATTACCGGGGCTATTCTGGAAACTCAAGGATTTGGGCAAACAGAAAATAGACGCCATCTTGAAAAAATACAGATTTTAATGCGAAGTTTATCTCATACATTGTTTCCTCAAATTAAAAAGCTTTGCTATCAAAGAATGGTTATTAGACGTCTTATATGACCCTGAGTAAAATGCTGCTTTGAAATTCATTTCCATTCAAAAACGAATTATTAACTTTTGGCACTTTGCCTGCAATTCGTAGATTCCGCTGCGTGTTTTCGTCCTGTTCATAAAAATCAAATTAGGTAGTTTATATGAGCTATAACACCATATTAAGTACCTGAGGGATTTTTCTGTACGCAGAGCCTTCTTGAAAATGCTCTGGAAACTGCAAAATGGAGGTTTCATATACAAAATGCTGAATAGAAGTCATCATTCTTTTAAAAAATCACGTTCCAGGAATACAGTTGACTATACTCTAAAGGCAATTAAATATTTGATGCTCAAAGGAAACTATCTCCGAAATAAGCACCGAGAATCTGAAAATTTATAGTGTAGCTTTTCTTTATAATATTTGTAGAATGTGTACACGATTAAAATATTTTTAAATTAAAATCACGACAAAATAAATTTATTTATAATGACCCTTATGAATAATATGGCTACGGTAAATACTACTTGACACTGCATGACCATGTCTATGCTTTCTGCAAAGATTTTATTTTACTTTAATGAATGAAAATTACGGTTCAGAGCGTTTCACTTAGAGTTTCCACCCAATGACTTTTTACGCAACAGCCATCTTACTAAAAAGATATTTCACCCAATAGACATTTGACCCACGGTACATGTCATGTTTCAATGTTTTGTCACTTTTTTATTTCTCAAAGTTTATTTTAAGGTATCATAATTAATTTTCTTATTTCTCTTAATTTATACGACATTACTTAGTTCATGCTTAATTCTCATTTTAAAATATAATTTGTTTAATTAACTGAATATTGTCTTAAAAATTAAAAACTAAACAATATGTGATTAAATATTGTGCCTATACTCTGTTTTACTTTAATATTCGCCTGTTCATATACTTAATGAAAATTTTACCTCAAGGGAATAACTTCTCCTTATCATTATCCCTGTTACCCCATCTGATACCCCAACTGCTCAGATGTATCTTTAGATAGGTCCGAGAAAATTAAACTTCTAATTACTATAAACATAGAATAACATTTTCCTTTGATAAATCTGTTCCATAAAGCCAGTTTATGCAAAATATAGCGCAATTTTGAAAACATTTTCCGGGCATTTACGGGTTAAGAAGAACCTATTAATTATATATTTCGTATAATTAATATTTCTTATATATTCTTAACTAAATTATACATCTGGTAACTGTAAAGTTTCGGTTACGTAAGCAATTCTGAAGGCAAAATTTTCTTCACTAGAGCTTTTATTGGACAAAAGGGCTGATGAAACAGTCAAATCTGTGTCAAGCGATATTTAATTGCGTTCATATGATGCGAATAGAGAATAATGACTAACTTTAGTCTCAATTATACTCCTAACAATGACTCCGTTTTATTTCATTCCTCTTGGTGTAATACACCTTCATAAATATTTTTTTACAGCCCACTTCTAGTTACTGCCTAGGGGAAGTTTAAGGACGGTTGAGTCTTTGAGCGAATGCCAGGCGACGTTAAAAATTAAATTCGTATGTTAGACTCCCCTCTAGCATTGCCACCTGGCCAGAGGCCCAAATTACAACGAAGAAAATTAAATAAATATTCTATTATGCATGGACCCCGAATCTACACCTACTAAAGCTTCGTTTCCTCTAATTTTATCACTGCACTGAAAACTTCGTTGACCTCAAACTCTCCCCTGACTTCCAAAGCCGTAGAATAGTCCACATTTATTATATGTTCTCTTATCTCGGAAATCAAAATTTATCTTTCGTTTTCCTATTCCATTTACCATTACAAAGGAATGAATTTTTCAGTGAAATATTATCAACGATATTTCGGGGAAGATAGATTCATTTCGCTTTTTCTTTCAGCCTGATAAAATTTATCATGCAGATTTTTCTATATTTCTATATATTCTATTATCTCAATTTACTATTCTATATCTATTACTATATATATTACTATGACTATTCTATATATCTCAAAGAAGCCAGGAACTTGGTAGTCGTCTTAATATGTTTATATTTGCTTACGTTTACTGTTCTTATATATATATGTGCATAAAAATTGAAATAATTCAATAGAAACTTTATTAATTTGATTACTCTTCAAAATATTATATTTCCATAAAATGTATCAATTACTTCCCCAGTGGAAAAGGGTGGTTTTAGAAATAAATTTGTCTTCGCTTCGTATCAAAACAGAAGATGAAAAGATTTCCCATGCATGTATGTAAGATTGAGCCAACAAAGTTCAGAATGCCGGAAGCAAAACTCTTGCTACCAACTTTATCTTCATAGTTAAAAAGCGGTGTTTTTAGACAGTTTTTACGTATATTTCATGATTTTGCAATTTATGACCGCTTATAAGCAACTCGCCGCAGTAATATTACGGCTAACGAATTGAAATCATAATCTAGGATATAATGGAATTAACTGGACATAAATCAATGAATTGGATCCAAAATATATTCTACCGGTATCACTGGAAGAACGGCTAGTAAATACCCAGTAAACTCTCAAAGAAATTGATCGACGATTCAACGTAAAATGGTATTTGAAAATGTCAGCTGTGGTAATAAAATAAGGACATAGAATTCGCGGAACTTCGTGGACTCAAAACCTCATCAGAGAAGTATATCTGGTGATCGGTTTCGAAAAAAAAGATCAAGAACGAATAAAAAGTAAAAATAAATTGATGTTTATAACTGATGAGATCTAACATTTCTTTTTTTTAATGAAATATATTTTTAATTATCAATTAAATGATAATAAAAGGCGTAGAAGTTATTTTCTTTTTTATAGGTATCCTACTAAATAAAGTATCCTTTCAAGAAATGAAAAATCCTTTTCCTTTTCCGAACATAACAATAAGTCGTCACGTAAGTTACCAATACTGTTTTATAGTATGCTTGTAGTTACAGAGGGAATAGATATACGCTGCTAAAATCAGGGTTATTGCATCTTATAGGAAATTATTTTCCAAATTTCATCGTCGTATGCCCTAATATTTAGTTTTTGATAGAGAGTGAAGAAATTCTCCCCAGAAAAGGGTTCTCTTCATCTCACATTAAATGAGATGAAATATTTTAAAAATTAAACGCAAACCAAAATAAAAACTCGAACTGTTCATGCTTCACGTAATAGGTCTCACTTCCCGTACGTGTTCCATTAGGTGAGAAATCCTCCTATTGCATAATCGAATTATTGTTCAAATTATTTTAGCCTGTGTATAAGTCATGAGAATACTGAACTGGTGGATAACTTCCTTTAATTGAAATGCGTATTTCCTAATATTTACAATGTATTTATTTATATTTTTTTCTTTTGAAAAGACTCCATTGAAATTCTCTTATAACATTCCTAAACGTGAGGAAAGAGTTCCCCAAAGTCGCTATTTATATTCATGTTATATTTTCCAGTGCAGTAATAACCTGAATCAAAAATCACTCGACCTTTACTAACAATAAGACTGAAGTACGTCTTTGTATTCATTCATGCATCTCTGTCGCCTCCCTTGAAATTAACTATGATATTATGATGATCAAAAGTATGCAATTCTGAAATTATATCATCAATTGCATTTATCTCATGGCTTACGAATTACAATGGAAGATAGCAGTCATTACATAGTAAATCAAATTCCAATACGATAAATAACACCCACGAGTATAAATACTTCATTTTCAGATCCGGATTAAGTATTTGTTGCTCAATCGTGCTTTTAATAAACCGCTCCCGGTATATTAATGCGAGAGTTTGAAATGAAAATACGAAAGAATCTTTGAACTGAAAATAAAACCGTAAATAATGTCTTGATTCCTGGAAAACAACCAACATTTAAAACCCCGGGTCATCGCCATTGTGACACGGCAAAGGCATTTACGGAAATTTTATTGCAATCACAAAATGAAATAACTCGAATAACAGATCACAAATAAAAGGTTCAGTATGAGAATGAATGAGAATTTTTCCATTAGTATCCTTTAAATAATCCCATTTAGCTATTTCATTGAGATAGCAAATTCATTCGGCAGATGTATCGGAACCTAGGGTTTCCAGATATCATTTATATCAGCGCACGGGATAAATTAAGATAAGGCCCAATGGCCTGCGAAATGAATAAGGGACTTACCCAAATCTGATACAATACAATCGCTACCACTCACTTCGTTATTACTTGTCTAAATTTAGAATACTTGAATAAAGTAGACCATTCACATTCTAATCCAATGACAAAAATTACGCAGTTAGAAAAGACCATGAAAAACTGGATTATCTTGTATTTTAAAGGCGTTCAGTAAATCTATGAATAACATAGTTGTAAGACCTTTACGTCGGCTTCTTTTGACGAAAGTAGCATAAAATTCAAGCACACCTTTAGACTATTGATAACATATTCTACTGAAGTTCTCATCAAAAGTAATGAAATTGTAGAGGTAATGTGGCTATTAACTCAAATATTATAAAAATATTTTCATGCATTTCCAAAAGACCCCTTTGACACGATAGGACAAAATAGGTATGGGGTTTCCATTAACGTTGGCGCATAGATTTCTATATAATATGGTATTCAATCGTCCCTAACATTATTGACTCCAGGAAAACCTTCATTAAAAATAGTTCGTGATTTAAGATTTCACCATTTTTGATCGTTTTAAACAGTATACAAAGCTTTTAATAATTTTACACACTCTATCATATTCATTTATACGAATTTTATTAATTATGTAATTTACGGATGGAAAAGTAAATAAAATATAATCCTAACAGTTCTTGTGGGGTCTAATCATGAAATTAGATACTAAACCAATCGCTGTGTTTAAATATTAGATAAGAAACCCATTATTCAAGTGATTTGAAAAAAAGCCACATTCTAATTATTAAAATTCACTTGCGATACTAAAACCACAGAAAAATATTTATCCACATCCATCCTCCATATTCAGGTACGATCGTCTCTTTAGAGAACGGTAAACAAGTTTCCGCAGGAGTTCAGTTTCAAAAGTCAATTATTTCATGAAAGCTACACCTTTCAACGATCAGTAAACAGGGAAATGAAAAATAACGAGTCGATAATTGCAGATCTTCAGCGGCGATTAGGGGTTGGGAGAAAACAAGGCGGCACGAGATAATGTCAGGGTTACCTGGGCAACGGATCGGAGTTTTCAATTCATCCAATTACACGGAGAGGCTTTGAAAACTCTACGGAATAAATGGGGAAGTATTGTTATCCCTACGTAGGGAGATGACATCAACCAGCAGTTTAAACAGTTCATGAGAACAGTAATTGGAGCATGAGTAAAGATTTAAAAAAGAGGGATGGGTCATCGGAGGCTGGAATATCGATCCATCTACCAAATGCACTACACTATCTTATTACTTTCCCCTGTAAAGGGTCTAATGATTAAAGATGCAGTGCCAAAGCATTGTTTGGGACTAGTTACATTTTTCACCAATGATACTAGACCTAACCCGCTTTAAATTTGCCAAACAATACTGGCAATAGTTAAAGCCTGAAAAAGAACAAAAAAGCAAAACCTGAACTTTTAGAACTCTGTGGACTAATGCCTAATTCTAGAATGGCTTCCTTTAAAGTTTAGACGTATCTGTGGTTGAAAATGAATCTTTCGCATGACTAAATTTAAACTAACATACTACATCTAGGCAGCATCTATTTAGCGAAGTTAAATAATTTTGGGATCATATCTGATGAGTGTAAAGTTATAGGAGACTAGCTAGATCCTCAATCCCTTCCTACATGAGCTCAGAAAGCTTAGGATAGGGAATGAAGCGATTTAAAAAGATTAGGAGTGAGATAATTATATTTTTCCTCCCTTAAAGTATGGATGAGTGGGAACAATAAGTGAAGCAAAATAGCCCTATGAGTAAAATTACTCATAGCATTCTATAAGGAGAGAAAAGGGTGAATGCTTATTCAGCATCAAAGATACTTTAATGGCCCTCATATAATCAGAGTAATGAGTAAGACTGAGATCAAAGCAAAAATAATAGAGATTAAATATACAATTCCCTCTATTCTATGCCCAAAGAACAAATGAGAAATGTTTCATTCATCGGTGATAGAGAAATGCTTTAGTAGAATGGTAAATAGGGAAAATAATTTGTAGGTACGACATTTTGCAATACATGAAATACTACAATGGAGGCTTTAAGTTTATAATCATATAGTGATATATTTCCTTCATTTTATAACTTTTAGAACTATGTAATACTAATCACGCTATCTTTATCATTTTAAATAATATATACATTCCCAAATATTCTCTTCTAATACTAGATTGTCTTGGGTTACTACTTTTTTGTTTCGTAAAGTATTATCTATTTCAAATTGAAGTTCTTAAACACTCTCTATCAACATTCATTCTCGAGCAAGAAGGCATAGGCATTACGTAGACGGATCGCATCGTTTTGTACGTATATTTCATTAATGTGGTTTAAAGGAGAAACGCCACAGTACTTAGTATATTCACTACAATAGACTGTGCTCCATTATCACTAAATCTGCGTGTTACAACTTATTAAAACTCAGCTAAATAATAATTCTTTTATTGTTAACATTTTTCACCTTCATTATCCGAATTAATTTAAACACGACTTTTTAATTTTTTTAATTTAATTTTTTTAATAATAATAAACGAAATTTTTCATTTTTATTGAAAAAATACCAAAAGAGGTCCCAATATTCATCATTGCAACATCTCAATTTAAATACTTCCACTTAGAGTCTTATTTCTAAAAAATTATCGTAATTGATACAAAATTTCTTGCCACTTTAAAAATCATGAGATCATTTATTTCCTCAAACGGAGCATGCATTTAAAGATGTTCTTGCTTCCCAAGAAGTTTCATAAGGAAGCTTTTCTCACCTACAGAAAATTCTAGGTATTGAAAAAAAGAAACTTCAAATGCTTCTATTTAAGTAAGACTCTATCAAAAGATCTAATCTGTCAGTGCAGGAATTCTAAAAGTACAAGACGGCCGAGAGAACAGAGAGCAGTGAACGAAAATGGAGGAAACTGCGCAAATCAATTCCCTTGCAATGGAAATGTGGTGGATTTGAGTCCTAACATAAAGCATTTAAGATCCCACGTTATTTTCTCTTCAATGTCGATGAATCTTTACAAGAGGTAAAATTCCAAACGTGTTAAAGGAATGTTCTATTATCCTTAAAAGGAAGTTGCATAAGATGTTGAAATTTGTTTCTTCTTCGATTTCATGTTACTCATTTTCTTAATAAACACACATGGAATATTATTGAGGAATTGCTTATATTGTATAAATATGAAGTTCAATAAATAAATGTTTTATAAAATAGATATCCTCATTGATAACATCTCTTTTGGAAGGTATGAGTGAACCAAAAATAAATTAAATGCTATTTAAAAAAATACCAATAATAATTACACATAGTAGCAATTTTCTGTATTTTATTCCGCATGTCTGATGTTAAAATAACTATTAATAATGTTTAGATAATTCGGGATTCAAGTAAAAATATTAAAGGAGAATATTAAATAATTTACTTCCGGAAAATTGCGAATTCAGTGAATTTTTGCAACACTTAAGTTAACGATTATTGGTAAGTTCTTCTATATTTCCTGTAAGACAAACCACTGATGCTGTAATATTCGAATAAATATGAAGTTATTAATCAAATCTAGAACAATCAAAAGTGTTAGTATATATCCTATTTAAAATTACTGTTAGTATTATTATAGTTAGTTTTGTTTCTTGAAATCTGCTTTTTGGTACAATGAAATGCTTCTACCAGCTAAATAACTGCTAGTTTGTTTATATACTCACTATACTCTTGTACACTCATTCTTTGGATAAACTTATTCACCTATAAAATATTTGAAACCATTTGTACTAAATAACCCTAAGTAGAATTATTTTGATAATTCTGTCTACATGTATGAAATATATTTTAAAATAATTTTGAATCTATTGACGCAAGATATTTCAGTTATTACGAAAGCAAAGAATTTCGTGAAAAATTAAAAAATATTCTTTAAAGGCAGAAGCTGCACCAGTTTACAAGAATTTTTTTCGAGTATAAGCGAATGTCCTCACGCAAGCATAGACTCTGGGAAATGCGCATACGTTTCGGATTAAACGGATGAATATCACGGCAGCTTATCTCAAATAAGAGCAATTCATGAGAACAAGAAAACGCAATTTAACTCGAACTATATCTTGATGATTTACAACTCAAAAATGTACTCGAACAAAGATTCATTGTTTTTTTTATCATTGGGTTTTTAATATACCAAAGACGTAGCGATATGTAATAATATATGATCAATGGTGACTTTTCAAATTACTCCGATGACATTAGAAGGACTCCTTTACACTCAGCCTATTTTAGTTTATTCGTTCTTAAATTAATGTAATGCCTTCCATTCTAAAGAAAAGAGTGTTATTTATAATATGCGATAAATTAAACGAACGAATGCGGTAAATATTCAACGAACTTGGTCAAAATGAATTGCGCTTGAGAATATTATAAATATTAAGGCCAGCTCTTCTTTTAAAGTAATCTTATCTAAAAATAATCTCGTCGATTACTTTAAATCAAACTTGCTGAGAAAACTCACTCCATTTCTTAAGAAATAAAAATTTAAGATTACTTTACATTTCATTATTACTTTCATAAACCTTCAGAAAACTTTGAAAAAAAAGTAGAAATAAAATACGGTTAATGAAATGGCTCTTATTAATCTTTGGAAAGATCTATTCCTCAAAAATAATTTTCTTTGGATAATGAATAAGCTAATTTCTAAGTTTCATTGTGCTGAATCCTTAAAAAAATAAATCTTCTTCTTTCTTGCTATCAAATAAATACCGTTATTTCTTGGATACAAAAGTGTTTCAGTTGTGAGAATTTAAGTAATTAATTTCCCACAAACATATATGGAAGGCTTAGATTTAGAGGTTTGAATCTCCCTTAAAGTTTAGCGGAACGGGATTACGTTATTAGCAGTGGAAACACCGAAAATCATAGATTACTAGCTTCTTAGAATCCGATAGTTCATTTTAATAGCCTAACTATCATCTACTGGGGTATAAAAATGCCGAGAAGAAACAGTTGGGCTTTTTAAGGAGTGACGATAAGTTTCCTTGCATGTAAGGTGCCTAAATGTGTAACTTTTCCCTACATAAGGCAAATGATACAATCGGAAGAAAATTAGCGGTAATTAAATCAATGTTTAATAACTATCTTAATTATATCTCTGTTACAGTTTGCCAATTTTTCCATAACCGATTTAAGATTAGCAGTTCATGATACCATTATTCATTTAAAATTTCTGTAGGATTAGTAATATTTAAGTGATTTGGTCGCTGTTTTGATCTGAATACACAAACCTTTCTATTATAACCATTCATTAAAATGATCCTTCAAAGATTTGAATAAAAACATTTGGCGGATTTCTACGATGCCCACATCATCATATTTTGTTGAAAATTGGTCAATGAGATTCGCATGTGATCTCTTAAAGTAAGAATCGCTGGTTTAGCGCCCTCTGTTTTCATATTACCTCAAACCGAACCGAAAAACGGCTTATGAAGTTTATCCCAACTCAAGCACCACATATCGCAACAGGATGGCCCAAATCCTAATTTAGTGTATATAACAAGGTCATATCGATTTGGCTCTTTGAAGGTCAAGGTTTCCCTCTCAATCATCGTCTCAAGCGATATGTAATTAATGCTAAAGCGACATCTAAAGGAACTCAAACGCTATTTCATCCCTGAATGGCCTTGAGTCCAATATTCATAAATAAATGGAAAGCGAATAGTTTAACTTGATCCTTGTAAGGCTTCACTGTATAGTAAGAGTGAGAACCATATACGCACAACAATTCTCCACATTGTCTTATGAAAGAAAAACATATTTGTACGACAATTCTCGACTTACGCGTCTTCAGAAGCAAAGAATCCCTAAAACAGAGGCGCGAAACCTGCGGATTTTATTCTCACTCCTTTATTGAAACTTATCTAAATAGTTATATAACTCTATTTTTCGACTTCGTTGATGACGTCAAAAGAAAATAAAATGGAAAATGCTCTTTTGTTCTTCTCTTGGGAATATTTTGGTTTTTTCCGTACTATTTCTGTTTGATTAGTTCGTAGAACGACACGATAGACAGTATAACGGTACTATATACATGCATATTTGGCCTAATGGTTTATGAGCACATTTGTAGTAGTAGTAATTTTGAAAGTGCTTCGACAGCTAAGGTCAATGCGCACATACGAGTAAGTCGTAAGTCTCTACTAGGAATCGAACCCGAGACAGCAGAATTTTTCCTTACAATCAAGTATAAATGGCGTTACAAACAAAGTTTGTGGGGTTACAAACCTATCATACGCGTGCCCGTAGTGTAACGCGATATTTTTGAGACTAGGTACTACGGCGGCGCAATCCTTGCTAAATAATATCTAGTTAAAAAATGAGAATATATACAAAACTGCCGAGAAAATCAAAGATACTAAGAGAGAAAAAGTGGAATTCGATAGATACCTATATCGATTGGCTGAAAATAGATTGACCAAAAATATATTCAACCATGGTTTTAAAATTACAATAGGAACATATAGTGGGAAGAGACCATTAAGGACGCATAAAATATAGAAATTAGATGAAATAGTAAATGAGAGAAAGAAAACGTGAAACAACAGCCGAAAAAAGTTCAGAAGACAAGTGGAAGGCACAAGACTTACTAAAGACCAGCCAAAATAAGAAATAAAAATGGTGTGGATCGAAAAAGATATACAGACAACGGGTAAGAAGATGAGAAAGCTCTGGGAAAGAAGAAAGAAAAAAAACAGATGTCTTGAGTTCGAAATAGTTGGCTAAATTCAAATTAAAAGAAAATTCACCACTTAACAGATTTAAGCTCATAAATAAATAAATTATTTCCATTAAATAATTATGAATTTTCTCAATAACACTGACGTAATAATATCAGTATAGATACGCTGCAACCATTTTTGACATATGGTAGAGGTAATGAGAAAAAAAATGTATCATAGAGTACATAGTAAGTGCATAGAATACATGCATAACAAAAATAGATAATATGCATAAATATGAAAATAACAAAATCTCACGTTTGTCTCAACTATGAGGCAATTTATTTAATTCAACAAATATGGCACGCTTCCGACATACGGATCACCACCTCTGACGCAGTTTCTACACTATGTGTTTCCTTCCATTTCAATTTGAATTTAGCCCGAGAATGACAAACATCTGGCTCAGTGTGCGGTGAAGTTAGAGTTAACATGTGAGTGTACCATAGAGGACAAAGGGGAGTCGAAAGAGAAGTAGGATTCTCAGTAAAGGGTATATCTTCGAGAGTTGGAGATTATTTTCCGTGTGAATGAATGGTAGCAGCCCACTCCTAAAAGGTATCACCCACGTCTGGGAGACGAGGCGTGATGGAAGGAGAAAGGACCAATTGCTAGGATTAAAAAACCTGACGGGGCGAAAATGCGCTTTCTCCCACGAATCGATTCCTGCTCGATTTGGTATATTTCTGTCCAAATTCAGGTTACGCTCCACCTTAAGTATTTTTAACCTTCTAATCGCTATATTTAACCATCACACGATGTAGTGCGAAGGTTAAATATAGCGATATATTTTTTCCTTCTTGCGTGGTTGTCCTTCCTACATCATCGGTTGTTTCCTCAATAACCTTGGGCTGCAGACAGCTTATCATTGATTAATGTCTTCCTTGCCTATCAATTATAATCACCATTAGGTAAATTACTTTATTAGACCCTTGGTTTTTCTAATTCGCTCTAAGTGATCACTTAAATTAAAATAGTTCATACTCATGAACAATTTCGATCTAATGCCGTAAATAGCCATTTACCTCTTCCTAATTAATTTAGTAAATTTTGGTAAATCAAATTCAATTCATACATGATACATACATTCATTCAAAATTCAAATCATACATGATACATATGTTCTAAAAAATTTCAACAAGTACCCCATTTGCCTACCTTCGAAGTCAGAAGTTAACGCGCGTCTCCAATTTTTAAACTCAAAAATGTCAAAAATATTCTCTCGAATATATTTTCTGCTTCTTAGCATTATTCTCTTTATAGAGTCAGTCGCTGATTTTATATTATAATCTTAATTTTCGGCATCCTCATTTATAATAATTATTAGTTTTATTATTATGGTTTTTAGTGCTGATGTTTACGGCCGGATATCCCTTCCTACAGTCAATCCTTATGACCAAAATAGGACATATTCAACCTTTTCGAACAAAAATTAAATTCGATAATCACAGACTCAAACCCAGGGCCCAAGGATTGGGACGCTATAAACTTCGTCTTCGCAGCCGGTTCTGTCGGCCTAATAACCGACAGTATTTATTGTTGCTTAACTCGGATGGTTTCCATACGAGATACGACATTCTATTCCATATGGTCTCCTGTCATATTCTCCTTTCCATTCACATATATTTTATCTAGCAATGTACTCATTTCCCGTTGAGTATCAACAGGGAGTTCAAATAATGCATAATGAATAGGTGAAGAGAGATAGTGTTGTTGCGAAAGTAGATCTTTAAATGAACGACTACGATTTCTAATGAACGTATATTTCTTCTTATACAATTTGGTTGCACAGATATTGCTGTAATGCCGCTTGCTTCTGATAAATCTTAGCATTGGGGCCGTTTTAGCGAGATGCTGTTTCAGCGAGAGAGCCAGTGGGAGTGAGACACTCGTCCTCCGCGCCACCAACGTATGCAGGTCGCGATTCTTGCTTCTTTTGTTTCTGCGCCACCTTGGGGAATTTGCGCGAACAAGAAATGATGAAAACGGCTTTTGCTCATATCTTATGGAAAAACTTCAGAACTACATAGTATCTAGTACTAAACTGTGTGGAAGATAAAACGTAGTCTATGATCTACAAGGAATCTGGATTTAACTATGAGCAAAACTGAACTGCCAAAGAATTTTAGCTTTCGAGTTTTAGATCAATATACATCCACAAGCCAAAATATATATTCATTTACACTTAATCTGATGATACACATGACTTTTTAAAATATTTCAAAACAAGACAGGAAGAGTTGCTGCACACCTGCGTTCTGCGTAGCATATGTGGCTTACTGTGATCCGCTTTATGTCACTCAGATTTCCGTATCATATTTCGAAACATAAGCTGAAATTACAGCGGGAGCTTCGCACAACTTTTTACTTTTCTATGCAAGGTCTACCTTAGCCGTAAGGAAATTTTCTCAGATTGAAACTGTTATTTTCCTTGATAGAGGTTTCAATTAGAGCAGATTAAACTCTATGTTTTAAGGTATTTGTTTGTTTACATAGGGAATCCCTCTGGAAATAAAACCTTGATATTTCCAGAGGGAAACTTCTTAAACACTTTTATCAACATACTGGTATCACAAACACGTCAATAGCTAGGTGGTGTTAATATCCCCTCCACATGCCGGTGGCATGCACGGTATCAATATAAATGTAGATGTATTAGTATCTACCAATAAAGTCCCGAAGTATGAAGCTTTCCTTCAAGATATTTTATTGACTACAATGTGAGTGACTCTGTCAAAATTTTTTCCCATGATGAAATATTTTTGTATATGTATTAAGGATTCTTATAAAGTGTAATTTACAATTAAAGAGCAAAATCTGGGCAAGGTGCAAGGACATATTATAACTCCTCAATTATCGAAGATATGCCCTTCCGGAATCACCTTTAGACCAAGGAAATTTCCTGTGACGCTCTTATGAGAATTTAACTCACACAAAAATATGAAAATGTTCTTTAATCAGGAAACAAGAATACGTCCAATTATATGTGGAAACGAAGAAAAACATGTTTGAAGGAGAAAAATTAAGGAGGAATAATTTAGATGATTTTCTGCATAACAACTTCATCGGTTTCATTCTGTTAACAAAGGTATATTTCTATACCAAATATAGAGATTATGAAACTATTTTATCTTCGATAATGTTATATTGCTCTAATATATTCTATGTACGTACAAAAGTCATTCTTTAATTTTAATCCTGAAGCTATTTGAAAATGTTTGAAATATTAAGTCTCAACAAATAACATTGAATGAACATATAGTTTCTTCATTTAAAGAGAATAAGATACCTTTATCAAATTATCATTGTCCTGCAAATAAATATTAATGGAAAACATTCCATTTATCAAGAACGAATGACATAGGAATCTCGTTGATACGATGTCCAAAAGAAAGGTGTTTGAAATGTCACAAGTGTGTGCTATCGGTTCCTTGAATAACACTTGACCTATATGCGGGTTTCTGAAACCTTTCTTGAAATTTTCAGAGTTGAATGAAGTAAACTCTTTGTAACCTAATCTCAAACAACTACTGTAGCACGATAGCGGGCATTCTCAGTCGTTGAAACGTTTCCGATAGAATCATCGTGTTCAATGTTCAAAAAGGCCACTACATTTGCGATCACCTTATCTTCCAATCACTTTGAAACGCTATCGCATAAAAAACGAATGGGGATATTGCATGAATGCAAACGGCGGACATTTGGTTAATTCTCTATGACTCAGTCCTTCAAATTTTCTGGCTATATGTACTTCATAATTCTTCGTTTCAAGAGCATACTTCAGACAAAAGTTCTGGTTCAGTTCATTTCATCTAACACATAAGTTGGCATCCCGCGGAGCCAGTCGTTCTTTTCTTGATTTATCTATTGTTCCAGATGTACGGTGACTCCAAATGAAGGTTTCAACTGAAAGATCACCTATCTAAGGGTAGTGGTACTATCTATTGATTGGTGTGTATCCTCTTTAGGACATTAATAGATATAGAATAGCAACCCAGGTTGCCAAAAATATTTTGCTTGACAAGTTCTTTTAACACATTTAAAACAGTAGATAGTATATGTTTATGACCAACATTAAGATTCAATGTCATCAAATATAATATTAAAATTAATAAATTTACTGCATATTTATATGTTCCGCGGTTCTTTTTATGCTGCATTCTGTACACAATGAAAAACTTGGCTCTTTATGTCAAAAAGGTTAACGACCCTTAACCTAATCCTTGGATGAATGTTATGACCCATATTTTGGGATTACTATGTACGTTTGTAGACTTTAACCTACTTTATTTCAGAGATTACCAACTCAATATCTCACACTACTCATAACGATTTCTCAAATAAGATTAGCAGCACCTCAAATCCTCAAAAATCACCAAGGAGTTCGGTGAAAGTCTGAAAATCTATCTTCTTTAATGGCTAATTTATTCTGCTTTTTTAAAACTGCACTGGCTGCAATATCTCCTTGGCCATTTCGCAGTATATCTCTAGGAGTAATAACAGAGATTTTAAAAATTTATTTTTAAAATTGATATTCTACATTATCTGAATGGTCGTAATGTATCTCGTAGATAAAATAAATAATAATTAAATATCTAATCATAGTTCATGAAGTGCAAGGCTATTATAAAATAAAATTATTTAAGCTAATGCAAAATGAAACCATCAAACTTCGAAAAAAAGTATATCTTTTCAATTTCTTGCATCGACAGTCGCAATATATCTCACAGAGATGGACTGAAAGTGCTATAGGTTTGTGACCAACTTTTATGTCCTTGAGTTCAATCCTATCAGACATATATAATGTATTTGCAGTACAAAAAAGGGCTGAGTATTTCAGAGATCACAACAAGACTTACGGAAGGTTGAGTAAAATTCATTTATTGCGATATATTGTTGTGTGTGGAAAATTTGAAAATGATGTCATTTAACTCGATTCACAATTATGTATAACAAGGAAAGGACGGGATCTTAGGCGAAAGAAACCTTGATTTTTCCTAAGTTCACCCTTAATTTCCATTTCATGAAAACGATGAATAAACCATTCCACATTATTCGCCCCCCTTCAGAATATATTTAGAATCTTCCTTTTAAGGTATCGCTTACCAAATGTAATCCATATCTGGAGAAACCTTTCAAATGGAGACAAAGAGATGCAACCGAGCCGTGTCCAGGTGGAGTTCCCCCTCAACCGTTAACTTGGTCTATAAATATACCTTATTGTCCCGGCAAAAATATGCTTAATGGGGGGCGAGGGATATCTTTGATGAGCTATTCAAATCTTTGGAAAGATAAGTGGGCATCATATGTGCAAATTCTCGTTCTTAGGAACCATTTGAAAAGAGTGAATCGGTTTCTGTCAAAAATGATATCGTTTTAACGCATAAGGTATAAATAGAAAAGTGTAATGAAAAATTAAATTTTGCTAAACGAATATTTCTGAACTGAAAATATTCCATGAAGAGGAATTAATTTTTTCAACCATAAATCATTAGTACTTCAGAGCTATATATTTTTTAAGTTTCAGTTTAATACATAATAATAACTCATCTGTCTGAATCTGACTTCAATATATAGTACTTCATCATCGATCTAATTTTATCGTTAAAATATTAGTTTAAGTAATTTGATGAGTCAGTGCACAGATACGTATATTTGCCATAAACTGAGGCTTGCATACCTTTTACAAATTAAAAATTTGAGTATTATGTTATTTTTACATCCTAGAGAAAACAGATGACATTATATTTCCCAATCAACGTGATGAATAAAACTACCTAACCGCAGACATAAATCTTATTTAAATAGTCAAAAATGTTTATATATTTTTCTGAAATTATTTTAAAAATGGAATGCAATATTGATATCTATTATTTAAGAAACTACGGTATTAATTTTGTATTTTTCTACAAGATTGAGAAAGATTCATCTTTCGTTAGTTATTTTACTATGTTCATTGCTGCAGTAGCTTGTTAGGGAAAACGAAACTTTTTCTTTCACAAAGTTAAATATTCAGTGGGAGTAATTATAAGTGAGCGTAAATTATTATTTAAATTATTATGTAAATTATTACTAATTCTTTTAAAGTAATTATGCGGGGAATTAATTGTTAAAAAGAAAATTTAATGCCAGAATGAATTAGACTTAACAGGAAAGATTAAGAGCGAGGTAGTTTGACACAATTTTCCTCACTGAGCCATCAGAGAAAAATCTAATCGCAGTACAAGAACAGATGTAAGATTTCTCCACATTTTATTTAAGCTCCTAACAGTAATAGCTAAACATTATGTAAATCAATTTTCCAGCAGTATATAAATATAAGCCTATTTTTTACTCAGCAGTAAAAAATGAATAAAATACGGCAGTGTGTACTTGGCAAAACAAATATCATTAACGATATTTACGCCACTTTTCTCAAACAAAATATATCAAAGAGACAAAGATATTTAAGGAAGCTCGATAAAGAATAATATTACATATTTACAATGAATTATAGTAACTATGACAGATGGAGTAACTATGAATGGTAGATGAGCTGAGTGAGTACTGAAGCTACAATTTAATGTACGGAAAGAAGCAAAAGGTACAGGAGAGAAATCATCTGGTCGAGAGGAACTCTAGGATCCATGAAGAGGAAAGGATATTTCTATATTTGCCAGAAAGAATTCGATTGTTTTCGTCCTTTCTCATCGAGAGTTCCCTTTCAGATACCGAGCTGGGAGACATGAAAGGGAATCGTCCTTCGGAAAATAAAATATCACAAGAGGAGTTGAATCGACCCTTTGTATAAACCGCCTCTTCACATCCGTTGGGAAGTCTCTTTTTCTTGTCAGTTTGTTCCATCTTGTTAGGAACCGAATCAATTGTATTAGACCATGACCTCTGCGTGAAGAATCCCTTGAGTTCTATTTATTTATTTAATACCTGCATTTTGCCTTAGAGTCAATCTGAAATCTTTCTTATAGAATCAGAAAGACTATCCTCCGCATGGAAGGTCCGAGGAATACAAATCAAGTTTCTCTGATTATAATGCTATAAATATTGACTAAACAAGTAGAAATTTTGTGAATCGCGCGAATACAATCGGAGATATGACTAAATTTCTGTATTTGTAATTAAACACAAGAATCTCAAAAAAAAACCATCGCCATAAAATCTTAATCTTGTGAACAGTGCGCAAAGTGTGTAAATTGTTAATCGATTACCTCGTAAGAAATATGATCAATTTTCAAGAGGTTAATTGGTATATCTCAAGATGTTCTTCAGGTGACGTATATCCCTATATCACGGAAAGTTATCAAAGTGTTATCATTGGCCGAATTTGTCAACTAATTCGACGTCTTTATCTGAATCAGCGCCTAGGCTTGAGGAGAGTAGCACTTGCGATTAAGAAGCTATTACAGGCGTAATTCTTAAGTGAATATCCTCTTAAATCAAGATTTGTCGGATAAATTTGATGAAGTTAAGGCTTTGATCATCCGAACAGAAAAGAAACTGAATACTCACGTCCAATTCAGGAGTAGGTGATGCTGAATATTCCTGTTAGAAAAGAGAAGAAAGTCATTATTAGATAGAGTTCCCCTGAGATAATGACGAATACATTGAATCTTTACAAACATGTGTAAAAGTGTGATACGTTTTAACTGTTAACATCAATTAGCAACAAAATGAAGTGAAACGAAGAATTTCAGAGTATCTCCTGAGGGAGACAGAAATTTGATTGAAACACAAATTAAATTTGAATGTCGCATTGAATAGAAGAACGCTACTAATCTAAATTCGATTACTAAAGAAAATGACTTCAATTAAGTATCTATATATTAGCTAAAAATTTTCTTGTTACGAATTTGTAAATGTATCTAGCAGATCATGATGATCAGGAAAAAGGTTGAAACACCGAACTCCTGTTTGTAAATTCTTCGAATTCCGAATCGCATATTATTGAATTAGAATAGAATTCTTTTCGAATTGAAGGATTATATTTAAAAAAACACCAAAGAACACCAAAGAACACCAATGAACGGTGAATGAACTGACTGGAGTACAAACTTGAATCATATTAAATATAATATTTACCATGTTTGTTTACGAAAATGTGAATGAACTTGAACCTGAGCATCGACTCGAAGGTCAGAGAAAACAAGGCTGTTGCAGTTGCTAATATCTTAACAGTGAAATCAAAGAGGAGCCATCTGTTCTTGGGACGATAACGAGGTAGATTTCCTAAATTATCATTTTACTATCGTCTCATTTTCATGAATGTAAACCAAAGATAAAATGAGAGTGCCTCATACGAGGGTCAAGGTGAGTAAGAGGAAAATTGACTTGCAGGAGATACAAAACGTGAACAAATCAAAGTAAAGGAAACTCCAAATGACACCGAAGCAGATGTTCTATGTGTACAGAAACCTAAGAGCAAATAGACAGTTATCTTATCTTATATGAGTTATTAAGGATTTTTTAACTTGATATATAGTAATATATATCCTCCTTAAAAGTTAAAAATATGACGTACATATATATGTAACTTAAAAAAGTTAAAAAATTAAATCATTTGATGTCATGACCGTGCTGCTTAAAAATAAAGAGGGAAATGTTTGAAAATGTTTAACGTCATTCGAGATAAGATATAATCAGTTTTCATTTGGGTAGAAATTGCACTAAAAATGTAATGACGAGTAAGAAACATTATTTGGGTATATTATAAAGTTGGGTGGGTACAAGGAAATGAATGTCTATATTCTCCTATTGATTAGTATCCAAAGTACATATTGAATGGATATTAGTCAAAACAACTGGGATTCTACATCGTGATTTAAATAGCCCTAAGGATTCTTAGTAAATATATCTATTCATGACACTCCTTCCGAAATCGTATTTTTAAAAAAATTGGAAATTACGAATGCGAATAGCTGTCGTATATATCATATACACTAAAACCCGTTTAAGACGCTCCTCTTACTGATGCTAAAAGGGTTCATTCCGAGTTCCTTTTTTTGAAAGACTGATGTGAGAATAAAATTACGACATTGCAATGCAGAATAATTTTCATCCTACCGTCAGAGCCGTTACGAACTCTGAGATCTTCTTTGTTTGTCTTTTTCGAATAAACCAAAAAGAGGGTGCAGTTTTTTTGTGAGAGTAGTTTTAGAAAGATGGTACTCTGTGATAACTATTGTTAAAACATATTCGTTTATCTTCCATAATTCGGTCTTTCTGGAGAAAAGTGCTTCATTATTAATTAAAATTGACCAATATTAAATCACTGCGATGCTCTTTTTGTTCGCAAACCATTCTTCAAGGCAACTAATCAGCAAGTTGTTTTAGATATCTTTGAAGGCAATGTTATCTAGTAGAAATTCAATCGCAGTATGTTTAGTATGTGCTGTGAATGTATGTGGATTTTTGCGATTAAGGTGTGTTTGTGCATTAGAAACTTAGCATCATGATCGGTGATTTCTCGAAGACTGAGTCAAAGAGTGTCTTTGTGAACTGAATATTCACTCTGGCTTATTTGTTTATTTGGAGTTTTATGAATGCAGGCGATGACACGAATCTGCACTATTTCTGCGAATTTCTAAGTGTGTAACTGAACAGTGTTTTCAACGTGCTGCCATCGCGACCAAAGTGGATGCCTATCTGGTTGGAAATTAATGGATATGGCGTTCTTCTAGTGTTTTCACATATTAAGCCGGTATTATATAGTTTAAGATGGTAAGTACGAACATTCTAACAAGGATATATCCGTGTACTATGATTTATTACACTATTATTGTAGTATGAGGTGGGTAATGTAAGGTAGTAGGTGTCAATTTGAATTTAAATGTGAACCACTCGATTTATTTCAATATCTCAACTTCTACTTGGACATTGTTATTTACATAATTGTAAAAAAGTTTAAAGGCACAGAAGAATGTATGGTAATATGTGAATCTTTTGATTTCACATTTCTTTCACCGTATTGCTAAATGAATGGCATTGAGGTTTCTCTGTAACTTCGTTTGTTTAAAGGCTACGTAGAGCTTCCATCTCAAGCTATGCAATTCTTTAAAGAGGTATTGAAGCTTACTAGGTGAGAATATAGATGAGCTAGCTTTCCGTTGCCTTCCCCATACCATAACTTAGTACACATATTGTCACTACATTCAACATATATATATATATATATATGTTAGTTTATTTCTGTACAAAAATCCTTAAGAATCCTGAATTCCTCCATGTATGATGCCCATATTGTTATACTAATCATTTTATTAAATTTCCTTAACAAAGCCTGCAATTTTCATGGTACATTTGCCTGCATTTTTCCCCACATAGTCTTGGAGAAAATAACTTGTTTGCTACAATCACGACGTCTGATGATTTTTATAAACATTGGCTAAAAGGTGTGCCTGATGCATTTGAAATATATAACAGTCGTTGTTTGTCTGTAATATAATCATTAATAGTATTTGGTGGAATAGATTTGATTTAGCGATGTTTAAATCTTTCATTTAACTTCATTGGTTTCTGCAGGAAGTATAATCTTAAATACTAGAGTCTTTATTTCTGTTTTTACGTTATTATTGTTATGTTACGGATCTCCGCAATTCAAAAAATATATTACATACTTAACGTAAAGTATTTAAAGAATTTTATCCTCATTAGCTTTTCCTAATAAAATATTGAAGTTAATTCAGTAAAAATTACTTTAAATTCTTCTCTAAATTTCAGGGTAATTCAGCTATTTTTGTAGAACTCAATCTTAAGACGTATATCTTTTCATTTTCATTCATCATATATTTTACTAATTTATTAAAATTATAAATCGGCATTAGATATCCTTTGTAACTACTCATTTTCTCTCTTCTTTCTACCATTGGATACGTTTGATGCACATTAAAGGAGAAATATGCATATCCATATTCATAATTTCATTTGATTCGTATAGAATTACTCATTTAGAGGTACATTTGATACACCCTGCCAATTATTTCCGCAAAATATCCATTCCGTCCCCTGAAATTCAGTCCATAAATGTCAGCCTTCAATTATTGAAAAATGTCACCGATAGTGGGACAGTATCGAATGGAAACCATACTTAATTATCAGCTTTAATATTTTCTGAGTGTATTCTTTCTCTCTTTTTGGATACTACAATAAACGTCTGTTTCAGATGCTTAAATAATCACCTCAGTTCAGTGAACACAAAATATATCTCGAGTTTAGGTAAAAAGACATCTCACTTGTTATTGCGACTCACTCAATTCTCATGAAAATAAAAGAAAGCCCAGATAAAAATGAGATGGTGAATAGTGTTTTTATTTACTAAAATGCTACTGTGATATGCGATATTAGCCAATTAGGGAAGTAGAGTCGTGGTCCATGCACTTTCTGCCACACACTGAAAGGCGGCATGCAGAATACACATGTAAATTTAAAGTATTGCAACACAAAGAACACTTAGTAACTTCATCACATTGAAATATCAGTGGTCAAGTTGAGTTGATTGAGAAAATTTCTTTAAATGGTCGCTCGTTGCTTCCTGTGAATCAACGCTACAAATTGTTCGTAACTGCAAATGCTAAAATTTCTGAATATTGCCTTCCATTCATATATCCTATCATTCATTCATACTGGTACTTTTATAAGGGCCTAAATTCGACGTGTATTCTTATAGGAAAACGCATGAGCTCGGCTTCAACAATCGAATTGGTCGTCAAGGGGACCCGGTTGTCTTTAGCCTCAAAATTTCACAGAAGTTTCGACTATTTCATCAAAATTTCTCAAAATTTTGACCCAATAGCGACATATTACGACCAAGAATCTTTACTTCATTTCCTTTCTTTTTGTTCTTGTCTCGACTTCGTTCGACCATTCTTTCCAATTTAATCGTACAAATGAAATATAGTCTGCAGCCGGTTAAGTGAATTCTACGTGCATTTTTAATGATAACTATTTTCCTCGCCTTCTATCGAACCGGGGTCTCTAAGGTAAATGAAAAATACTCTATTATGTGCTCTGGGAAGATATTTAATAGCATGCCTATTTTAAAAGCTGGACAACGTGTAGTTTCAAGGAAAAATATGGCTGCCCCCTCCCCTACCTCCCCACCCCTTCTCCATTTCCCCTCCCGCCACTGCATAATTTGAACATAATGGTCCATTCCCTGTCGAAAGACGCAACATATCGGGTTAAAAAGTATCTTCTATGACACTCGAGGTCATAGTCCATCATCCTGTCAACTCTCATTGTGTATGAAAGTGCGTGAGTGCGGTATGATTGCTGTAAATACAATAAAAATTTCATAGCATGATAAACTACTGTTACATAACTTTGTTAGAAAATCCGTCGGATATTTCTTGCGTGTTTTTGTTACAGGCAGACACAAAAATTTTGAAAATGGGTATTTTGGACTCAGAGTTACTTATAATCACCATTAATACCACTTCTTCGAAAATTCTATTACATAAAATTTACATATGCAGCCCCCTTTACAGATTGATTTAGTAGATATGGATTGTTGCAAAGGTAGTAAGTTGAAAATTTTGTAGTACAGAAATTTCTTTTTACGCCCATTTTTTATTAAACTCCGTTCTACTTTAAATTTTTCTAATAAATTCCTTTTCTTGCCCTGATAAATATCTTGATATTTAATTGTTACAAAGTAGCGTATAAGTTGATGAGAAGAATTGGATTGGTAAAAAACCATTCTTTCGTGGTCGTTAGTTTCTCTCAGAAAATTTGTTATGATAATAACAAATGTCAGAATCATAGAAAATGAATTCCTCACCAAAAAATATCTTCTAATTCTTTTCATTACTATTATATGAGCCCAAATTTCCGATCTATTCTTATGGAAAAATACATTAGCTCGGCCTCAAGAATCACCTTGGTCTTAGGGGTGATGGGTTATATATAACCGCAAAATTGTACAAAATTTTCTGTTTTAACAAAATAATCGCAATTTTCAACGCAAAACAATATTTTAAGGCCAAGATAAGAAACATGTCTTCCTTTTGTACTTGTTTTGGTTTTTTAGGATCATTATTTCTAATTTTATTCTGTAAAAGAAATGAATATTTTTATTGGCAGTTTTTACGAGATGTATACTCATATGCAGAATATTTTCTTGAAAGTTACGACGAATTTAAATTTTTATGCCCTCCTAAATTCTACGATTTCATGATTGTATCTTATCAAGAATTATATTAAATTATTCTCTGAAAGAGTTCCTCAACGCATTTCAAATGGAGGTTACTAATACATAAATACATACAAGCCGTTGATAGAATACTAGACAGGGAATTTTCAATGTGCGAGGATAGACATGAAAGAAAACTTAATGCATTGCAATGGATAACATGAGGAGATGGCAAGGCAAAAACAGCAGAAGGAAATGATCAGTAAAGAGAGAGGGATGAATTAATGCAAACTACAGCAACGGCAGTATTACCACTTTGAAAATGACACTTTTTATTGGCTTGATCAAATGGACGAAAGCTGAATGAGAGAGTGAGTGGTAGTATAAGGAAAGGAAGATCGTGCGAAAGCTGCGAGAATGTGGTGAATGATATACTGCAGATAAGAGGCTTACTTATAGGATGAAAGGGAATGTATGAAAAGACGGATGACTCTGTCTGATTTATGATATATTAAAATAAGATATGAGAATGGGAAGCTGCGAAAGTGAGTGACGAATAAAATGGCGAATGGCGTTCTTACCCCCCAAAAGAGAGCGGTGTGATTGCTGTAAATACTAACAAAAAAGATTTCGGAGCATGGTAAACTAAGGATGCGTAACTTTGTCAGAAAATCTCTGGCTCATGCTTATTAAAACAGAAAATTCGCCATAGTAAAAATCAATAGTGGACTTAAGTCTAAAAATTTCATCAAGATAATTTTTTCCTGAATACCCTCATATGAGAAGTAAACTTTTTTTAAAACTGTACGATGTATTTAGAATTTGTTTTAGACTTAATAGTTTCAACAGGACGTGGGCAGCAATGGAACTGTTCTTATACATTGGAAGGATTTTTTAAAAATCTGTATCAAATCATACAGAAAAATTAATTTCAAACACTGATTTTACTGTACTTTAATACGATGGCGTGAATTCAGCCTCTGCTAATGATACAGGTTTATGAACAGAGAAATGTGTAAGAGCAGAGCAATGTGTACAGAATGTTTCCATCTCCAGAAAAATTTTGAAAGTAGAATTATTCGAATTAAAAATTTTCAAAAATATAAGGTCCTGAAAAAGCAAGCACATGTTCGGTAAAAATACTACGTATAAAAAAAAGATTCAAATAAACCATTCCGTAAGAATATTCTCTTCTTTCACCCATATTTATTACGGCATAAGTAAACACCTTATATTTTCGTTCTGATATACCTTAGATATGAAAAAGCACAACTTTAATCAGTGTTTACGTGAACCCATCTCGTAATTTTGTATTTATCCAGACCACATCTGAGTAGTTAGTTTTCCATCAATAGGTATATTAATATTTGAAGCATTATTTCAATTCGTTCGCCAACTTTTGCTAATCAATTGAAAATTTTATCCAGCCTTCACTGCAAAATTTGCACGCTCATTAAATTGTTCAGGACAGTGCTCAAAAAATTACATTTGGATTTTCCATTGCAGAGCTCACATATATACAATTAGAACTCTATCCTCCTCTTTCTTTATAATCGTGCAATGATTCCCGGCAAATACATTATTCTTATCTATAGAATCGACCGAGAGTATCTCAGAGCACGATTTACTTTTCGATACTCCAGAAAGGAAGAGAATGAGGTGCAGGAAGAAGAGAGGAACACTTTGAACTAGTAGCTTCATTGTTTTTTTTTTCTTGATATGCTATAAGGAATTTCTAATATAGATTTTGTGGAAGAGATACGATCAGAGGCGTATATAAAAATATTACACGAGAAAGGAATCTTCGCCAATCTGTAGCGATTTAAATTTTTCTGGTGAATCAAACAAACGAATGACAAAACTCTGAAATTTAAAACCTTTTACCAAGCTCTTTTGCTGTTTATATTACGATTTCAAAGGTTAAAATGCATTTACTCATGTACCGACTAGTAAATATATTTCCTAATAAGAAAATCAATAAGGGATGCTCAAAATTAACTAAGGTTCACATTAAAGTTTTATATAATCATAATTGATAATCCTAACACATTAAAATATGTACTTCTGTTAGCTAGTTTGGATAGGTATTCATACGTACGAAGAGACCAATGAGAAGTTCCATATCTAATTTTGTGCAAGTTTTCTCTTTATCAAAAACATCAACTAAAGTTCGTGAATTACAAGAATTAATTTTAATTTAGACGTCAATGAAAGAAAGAATATCTTAAAATGGTTATAAACAGAATTTTTCAAGTAAAAAACCCTCTAGTAAAACAAGTATTTGCGATCTTATTGAGATATTTTTAAGGGAGAAAAAATAAAGGTTAAAATCTAAAATTTTTATATCTAGAATCCAAGTATTCGAATACTCGACTTTGGGAATAATTTTCCGACTACTCATTTGCCTTGGTAATTTGGCCAATTAGGGAGAACAGAGAACTGAAATAGAGTTGCATATTCTATATTGAATAATTTCGTAACCCATTAGAAGGCTACGATGAGCTTTAGCAACGGCAGTCTCAATACGCTCTTCTCTTATCTCTCTTTCATTCTTGTCTTTCTCTACGAGAGGTAAATTTTTACGTGACTGGTTGACTATTAAACGACTAACTTGATTCATTAGTTCTAAATTGCAAAAAATTGAACATTTGAAAGACACAATACGCAGAGAGATGAACATATGACAAAATTTGGGAACGTTATGTTTCCAAAAAAAAATCATATCGACATAAACACCATGGCATTCTTTAATGTTTTTTATAAAATATTTCCCATAAGTGAGTGTCGACCTTTTTTTAGCGCAAAAGAACCTTTATTTTATTCCAACTGATTTACTAGGATAAGAAACGACTTGAACCCAAATACATTAACTGGCCTAGTATTTAGAACTATTCATTCACTGATAAAAGTAAGGGCAGTTTTCAAATGTACAGCTATAATTATGTTGAAAATAATAATGAAAATTCTATACGAAGCTATTGAAAAATAAGAGATCAAAAGGTCTCTGTAAGCCGATTACGTCAACGAACCTCGAGAAGAGAAAGAAAGAAATCGGCGGATTATTTTAAAAATCGTCTTTTGAAGACTCAAGTACCGGGTAATTTCGAAAATTATTCACCTGCGCCGATAAAAGAAAACCCGAATATTTTGGACTTCTTATTCTTTACCTGGCAGAAAAAAATTATATACAAAAGAATATCATTTTTATTAAACATTTATTAGACTTTTAGATCGTTGATATCGCTGACGATCGTGAGCAAATATGACTCCAAGCATCTCAGTAGGTATTTATCCATAGATTTTCTTTACTTCGCTAGCATTTATACATCCTTATTTCCATTTTCTTTGAGTCGAAGTTTGTCTTCTATCATGTCACACAAACATCCAATCGTTTTCAGCGCCGTAAAGAACTGAGGGTACAATTTAGCTTGAAATATACAAAATGAAAGATTCTTCGCATGTCTAGCGAAAGCAAGCTACTCCGATATTCAGCGATATTTTATGGCATCAAAAACTTCTTGATGGCTCTGCAATTTACCTGAATTTACTCGCATGACAGAGCCGAAGTAAAACATGCGTGGGTAGTTCGCAGTGAAAATAGCATATAACTACATAATCGATAACAAAGTCTAGACAGCGTATAAAGTAGGGAAAATTGTTCTCTTACATTCCTTTGAAAAGGACAGATTTGGATATTTCAAAGCCTACATATGCCACTTTTCACATCATTAACAGAAAACAAATTTGAATAAAATTACCACCAATCTGCTTAAAGGTCAAAGGATGTAAAGAAAGTATTTTGGAGAAGGATAAGTAACAGAAAAATTTAAAAACTCATGCACTACGATAACTTAAAATTTGGCCATCATTATGGGACATCTATTTTTCTCTTCTAACCATAAAACAAGTTTATCCTCAATTTTTGTACCATTGCATGCGCAGCATGATAGCAACGTAAATTAAATTAAAGTAACTTTTTCTTTCTTATGAAAAATTTCGTAATAGATTATTGGAGGAGAACGACAACTTGGAAGCAAAAATTACTCTCTGATTGTGACGTCATTAATCTAAAGAGATACATGATTCCTGAATTTCCCGAATGAAAAGAAAATTAAAAATTAATTAATCATAACGTGATTTTGTTAAATTGACAGTTCTACTGGCTTCCCAGCCTTAGACGTTTCCACACAGTTTCGAAATTCAAGCACTCATACCTCTTTCGTTGCTACATCCTCTCGAGGATGCTTCACCTGTTTATTTTCTATACCGTCACTCTTTTGGGTAGAATATTGAAGTATTAAATACGAAGTTTACTTGTATAGAAGAATACAGTAAGAAACCTATTGTAGAATTAATACAACAAAAGATGACTAAAAAAATCAAAACCGCCTCAGATTCTTTTCTTCGCAAATTTAACCTATCACATTGAATAATAGAGGTAATTATTTTTCGTAGAGAAGCAGAATTACTTAGCCAACTCATATTTTTAATTTTTTATTATAAACATGAAATTTTACCTTCCTCTAATTACTTAACAAAGTACTGAAGATGCGAAGCCCGGGCTACCTAAAGGAAGACACTGTCTAATATCACGTAATGTTTCGAGAATGAGATACGATATTAAATTCCACGTAACCAACAGCAATAGTAGTAGAGATTGGTCAATTGAAAGACAAAGTGTTGGAAGGGTGAAATGATGGAGGACACACACCGAATTCAACAAAGCGATCCAAAACGATGCTGGTAGCAGAGGAATGGTAAGAAGGGACTGCAGGGTGAAGCACGTTAAGGGAAAATCGAAGCAATATTCCAGTCACACATCTGAAAGTAGAGTAGAGGGTGGAATGGAAAATGGCTCATGAATACCCAAAAGCTGCAGAAAATGTATGGGAGAGAATGAATGTGAAAGGAATTGGGAATAAAGAGATGTAAATTGATCAGTATAAAAAATGCGGTGTGTGAGGAAGATAGAGATTGATGGGATGGAAGGAGAATGCGAAAATCGAGAGGAAATAAGAAAGATGAAGAGGAAACCACGAATGACGAGGAATGATCAAAGGTATCCGAAAAGGAAAACGATGATTGAGGATATCGAAGGATATGGGAAAGAATGTGGATGAAAACAGCAGGAATACGAAAGGTGTTCGATTGAATAGTGGGAATAAATGTTCAATGGAAAAGAGTTGCTTACCCTTTCTAGCAGAAAATATGGTTATTCAAGTCATAGGCCGCATTCAATCTCAGTCGTTTACAGTCATTTTCTGGTCTACAACAATTTAATGAAAAAATAATGTACTAGCCTAATAAATAATTTTCATTTGCACGAAGTGTAAGCAGATACAACTGAGATGTCAATTAATGCTAGTTTTATAGATTTTTGGGGAATTTTTAGGCAATTAATGAAAACGTTACATATAGATAAGAATTTTTCTTACTATTTATTGTTTTATTATCTTTTATTTGAAGTTTATATTTCAACATTCCTTGATAGTAAATTTTTAAATACACTAAATGGCATTATGAATTCAATACTTCAGAAATGTTGAATAGAAAATCAATTTCTTCCATAAAATGTATAATAACTCAGGACGCACAACATTCCCCATTTGCCACGCGTTGGGTTTATTTTTTAATGAAGAAATGAAGGTATGGATGCGTGATATGTTATACTTTTATAATTTTTTCAAAATATAGGCACAAATTTGAGAGAGGAAATAAAGTGGATCCTCAAGGTTGTTTATGAGAATATTTTTCCGGGAATAATTCTAAAACCTCTGAAATGTATAGCATGGAATAGTATGGTATGAATCCGGGCGCCCCAGGCCTTGTAGGATAGTAATTCTTTAAGTAATCTGGGTATAAAATGTACAACAAAATATTTCAGACTTCATGGAATCAAACAAGGAAAACTTAATTCTTGGAAAAGAATGCTTCTTATTCGAAATTTTTTCGACGAGTTTTTAGATTTGCGCATGAAAACAAGCATAACGGTAGATAGAAAGCATTTTTTTAGCACAGCATGCTTTCGATGATCTAGAGGCGCATGAGAATATATATTAGATTTTTCACTCAGCTATAGAAAGAAGAGCGAGGAAAAAGTGATGGATGGGATTTAATTAATCTTCTGGAGGATATAATTTCTATGATATAGGAAGAGTAGAAAGTTTAGTGCTCAAAATAGGGGAGTATCGACTTGAAACATACAAATTTCGAAAAATTTTAAAACGAAGTAACTCTCATATGCGCATAAATAAAGAAATAGCATTTATGTACACGTAAATGACCACTGGTACATGACAAATAAATTTGAATGAAAATCCATGCCTCGAATCAAATTGAAAGTGATACCCTAATTCGATGATAATTAACTTAGTAAATAAAGCTACTTAAACATCTGATACATTCGAAATTTACCTCTTTATAACACCAAGAAAAAACATAAGGGAAAAGCATTTGCGGACTCCAGTTTCAGTGCAAATGACATTGTCCAACAAAATTACCGGTAACAGCCTGAGAAATACACGTGCACCGATCCTTAATCCAATATCCCTCATATACAGGAGATGAAACGCTTCAACGGAGGGGCCTTCATCTATAAATGAAAGTGATAAAAAAGGGACGCGAAAAATAAGTCAAACGAGGCGAGAAAGGGAGAAAGTCCTGCAGGGTCACTTTCTCGCAAATCCTTTCCGGAAAAAATGATTTTCCTTCCGATGAAAAGAATCCAATCAACTAAACGAGTCCCACACGTGGCATTTGGTCCAAGGAGGAGGATTCGGAGTTAAACGCACGGAGGGAGAGCGTTAAAAAGAGGACTCTTGTAGAGAGAAATCTCCTTTGGCCGGAAATCAAAAGTGATACGCAAGGCCCTAGCGAAAAAGGGCGAAAAGGAGCGCAAAATGAAGTTTGCGAAAGGAAAGGTATCCCTCAATTTTTTAAGAGAGGACGAGAGAGTTCCCTGGCCGTGTGTTAAGGGAATCGAAAGCAAACATGTTATAAAAAAACCTCGAGCTTAAAAGAGATTAGGCTATGAGATTTTCGAAACTCTGCAAGAGATTACTAAATAACTAAATCCGGTTCTTTTGGCATTCCTCGAAAAATTATTCCTTTTTCAGAGGTCTTTCGCCCCTAACAACCAGCTTGCTCTGTTTTTCACAATAAATTTTCGCGGAAAATGGCAAATTAGGAATAACATCTTTTACGCTTTACTTTTAACTTCAATGTCGCATACAGAAAAACACTTGACAAGGTTTATATGTATAGGAGGATGAACCAATTTCTAAGTGTAATTTCGATTCAAAATTCATGCAATTATAATCTCCAAATCAAAATAAATCCAGTCAAAATAAACCCGTAGAGTGAAACTTTGTAAAGTTATTTCTTCTTCAGTCGCAAGGATGGAGTTTCACACAGTAAAAGCTTCATTATTTGATTATAATTTAATTTCTAAATCAGTTATTCCTTTGTGGTGAAATACTGCCATGTTTTCAAGTTCAAAAAGTTGGAAATGATAGGTTTTCCGATTTATCGATCACACAAATTACTGCGTAAGATGACTAAATTCAAGAAAATGCTATAAACTATAGGGAACAAAAATATATTTAAGCTTAAAAATTAACTATCAGAAGCGATAAGATCTGTTATTAGTGTATATTTAAATGAACATTTCAAAATAGGTAATAATTACATCATATAGTAATGGTCTACACAAAAACAAAAGTTGTTTTTATTTTAAACAAATTCTCTAGATGAGATTGCCGATAAGAGACCCCGTTTAATTTTTTCTCATCTACAGATGAAGAAAAACGTCTATCTACCGCTTAAAGTACGAAGTTGCTACATTACATTACACTACATTTCTACAGAAAAATATAAACTATAAATTTTAGACGAGCAGTGTTTAAATGGAAAACTAAACCATAAAATACTACTACGGCATTTGTGGTAGGCTGAATTTAATCTGTTAAAATTTCGAACAGGTTATACTTGTTCTAGAAATTGGATGGATGATATTTGGCAGCCTTCCAGCTTTTTGAAAGCTTGAGCTTGTTAAAGAGAACTCTGCCCTAGGGACGCATGCGGCCTGACAATGGTACACCGCTCGCGCGAGGTATTCACGAATGAGATACGTAATAAAGAGTAAATATCTGCAAAATTAAATTTACTTTCCGTGACCCTTAAAGTTAAAAAATAGTTCTCTTGCATGCCTTTCACTTAAACATAATTTTATGCATATTATTTTCACAGTTATTCGTTTCTTGAACACTTAGTGCAGGGTTGTCCTCTATGCGGCCCGCTGAAGGTGTTCATTCGGCTCATCAATCTTCTCAAAGTTTGCTGCATAAATCTGATCTCAGAAGTACCCTTTGATATAAAGTGTATAATATCGAAACCCATACACTAGTAACAACTTACGAGTTAATAAAAGTAACCGCAAACGTTATTCCAACCTAGTTTTGACTAAAACTGAACTTCATTTTTGTACTATATATTTTGTAACTCTGTCAGCATAGTCTTTGTGACATTATTAAGTGTTTACTTATACGAATTTGATTTTTGGCGTAACAGTCATCATTAAAATGGTTTAAATATGATAATATAATACGTTACACCTGCGCGAGAGAATGGTAGACTATCATTTGCGAATAATATTATTGTAGAACGTTCCCACCAGACAGTATGTACATGCCATAAATCCAGCAACAACAATAACACTAACTCTAATTGGCCTGCGTGTTCATATACTATCTAATTCACCCTGAAAAGATTGGATTCATATTATCACTTATTATCTCCGATAGAAATAAAAAGGGAATCCAAAAGTAAGCCCAACCCCCGAATGAATTCCCCCAGTTGTAGGTCTTTTTCCGAACTAAATCGATGAAAATTACCACTTTGATGTCTAAAGATAATTCTTTTAATAATTCATTACATTTCGACAGTGGATTACCAAGAAGACGTAAAATTTAAGCTCAAATAAGAAAAAGCAGTTAAAAAAATGCTTCTAGAGACCTATGTTGGCGTTTGAACCTGCGTTGAAACCAGGATCTGGAAACAACAGGAAATCAGGGATTATTGACCTAGAAATTACTCAATGCGTATTTCGATAGCCATGCTTAGAGGTCAAAGAATAACGAGAAGACAAGGATGGGGTATTTATAGTTTAACATCCAAGAGGAAGGGAAAGGAGGGATTTTATCTAAGTGAAATCGTGAGGGAGGGAGAATCTTGCGTTTTACTTGCATTTCGGAGTCTTCTAGGAAAGAGTATAAAGCGTAAGTTAGAATCGTGTCTTAGCCTCCATTCATACGTCTCTCTTTCTTTTGATGTACTATAATATTTTCACATATGTCTACTAATTATAAGTTGTCGAAATGAATTCCTTGATTGTATTCATGTATGCGTCGTGCAACACTTCATTGCTTAATTTGGTTTCATGCTTAATTTGAGTGGTTTCTAGGACAACCTTCCCGTATTTTCCAGATCCTGGCTCAACGTAGGTTCAAACGCCGACATAAGGCATTAATAGCGTTCCCAAACCTCAATTTTATTAACAGCCGTGCTCTAATTTCAAACACGAGGTTAAAGTTTTAATGGATGTAAATTCGGTTGTCTTTATGGTGATAAGTACATCGGTATATATATATATACATACGCATGACTTACTTTAAGCTTAGATTGAGGCGTAATAGTTCTTCAACATTTAATCTTTCACCATGAGTGTTGAATGATATTTACAGTCGAATATTAAACTAATAAAGATGCAAAACTAGTTTAATAAAACAAATTTTAACTGGAATTTTTGCGTAAAAATGTTTCATACTTAACAATAAAAAATTGTGGTACAGTTTCAAAGAAATAGCACTAGTTTCGACGCGAAAACTTCCTCATCCGAGTAAAGATGCTTTCCTAAACGGCCTTAAAATTTGGAGAGGTGAAACCTTCGTCAACTCGCAAAAAAATGTTAAAGAAAAACTTATAAAAAGAGAATGATAAAAATTAAGAATTCTTGGGCAATTAACTGATAAAGGATGCGTGAATAACTCAGAGACAGACTAAAAACTGAAATACAGAGTTACAAATGATATAAAACAGATGAAAAGGTACAGTAAATGAAATAGACCGGAAACAAGTAATTCTTAGTCTCTCAAGGATGTGATACAGAGCTTAGCGTACGTATGCTAATTTATAAAATCCACAACATGACTATGAAATTCACAAAAATTGTTCCGCGTTGATTCATAAAGGATTACAGTTTTGTAGGTGGAAGGAACAAAGCCAATTTGCACCATTCCGCTCTCCTGAGAAATCTTTACGGAAGGTTTTCACCGAAATTAAATTTCGCCTACTTTAGCAAAGACAACGTATCCTTTGTGATAAGTATCACGGAACACTTCCCGGCTCAAATCCGTCTGACCCCATTTCCCTGCCAATGCCAAGGTCAGAGCCCTGGGGCTCCGGCGAATTATTTCCAGACCCGGACTTTAGAGAAGCCGTTTTCGTGATTCCCCTGGCAAAAGATCTTTAATAATTTTCCCTCTACTACTTCGCGTATGCAAATGTTTTCATTCGGCCAATTGGATTGCACCTACGTGATGGGATTGATGTTAAAGCCTTGCATGAAAATTGAAAAGTGGCAGAAATCGTGGAGAAAATCGTTTTATGCGAGATGAGATTCTATCTGATCGTGAGGTCTCCTTCAATCTTGGCACAAGCCGATAAGCAATTTAACTTTCTTCAGCAGAGATAATTGATAAATCTAAAAGAAAGATATGGATTGGTAACGTAATTATTCTATAACTTCTTGTAGATACAATTCTGCATTTTATCATAAGTTTTAGAGGATGTAATAGATGTTACTAAGAATATATGACTGGAATGAAATAACTTAAATAATTTATTAGAAATTTGATATCGCCTCTTATCGGGTGTATAATCTAGCATACCGTAACCGATTTTATTATCAATAAATTATATAGTCATAAATGTACCAATATATAAAACTGCTTTAATCGAGTAATAATTTAATCTATTAAAGTGACACGTTTTTAACTCTGTTTGCTGTTTTAATACAGTGATAACTGAAGTTTATATACTGTTGCATATTTGAAGGTAAAATCCAAAAAGTATGTACTGTTTTTTAACTAATTAATTATATTTTTCAATATATATAATAATAACTGATATACCCGTGGATACTCCAAGGGAAAATGAAGAATGATAATAATTATACTAATTGCGACTTAATGGACTCTTATTTAAACAATTGATAATTGATAAAACAAATAAGACGTGGAAGTTACTATTTAATTAATGTGAAGCAAATTGAGTATCTTCACACTTTTAGATCACACAGACGGTATTTACTTCCAAATGTATAAGTGAAATTTTCAACAACTGCTTCGAACTGAGATTAGGAAACACAAAGACACCAAAATCGACCAAATAAATACCTCAAAAAGATTATAGATGCAAATTCATATGGTGCCCGAAGCACTGAACACACAAAAAGAAAATTTTGCGCTCCACATTAGTTTGCTAGAGTGAGAATCCTTGGCATGTTTATAGGTGCTTTCGAAATTTAATCAGGTGTAATACAAGGTGATGCCCTATCAGGATTGCTGTTTGATCTTGTATTGGAAGCTACTGTTAGAAATATAGACTCAACGGGAAATATAAGTTATAAACATTCCAAATGGCAGCATGTGCCGCTGACATCATGAAAGGAAGAAACGAAAAAAGCTCTAAAGCTGTACATACAGAAGCAATCAAAACTAAACATTAATTCAACAGCATTAAGAATTCTGGTGATGTAAAGGTGTAAGGTATGGATGCTGACATAGAAAAACAAATGAGACTGAAATTTTTCGAAAGAAAGAGACTAAGGATAATATTTAGATAAACAAAGGAGAATAAAAAGATACAGAACTTAATGAGCTTATAAGAGAAGAGACTATGCGTACTTTATAAAATCGCAAAGAATCTGATAGCTGGGTATATAGCACACAAGGAAGATATAAGAACGACGTAGAGAATTTTTTATAGAACTAGTTAGAAGTAGACCTCGAGGAAGACCCAGGTATAGTAAAGATAGACACGTGATTTTCGAAGATCAATTGAAGAATCGATATAGTTAGCTGGGGGAACTAAAAAGAGATAGAAGAAGATGGGTAACAGCTGTTGAGGAACCCTTGGGGGGTTGTAACCGGAGGAAGATAAGAACGATTTTTTCTAATTTAATTTTGCAAAATAAATAGAGAATGCAAATGATAAAAATAAAATTTATCTACATTTCTTATGAAAACCCTTCGAGTCGTTCGGGGTCGAACCGGAGACCTTCTTGCAAATAAAAAGTAGCCTGTTATCTGCGGTTTGTCGACATTTAAAAATCGTACAACTTCTCGTTCTCGAGTTTTAGACAATCAAACATCGTCTAACAAGTAAGTAAGTAAGTGTCTTTTGAACAAAATATTTAAATTGAAGGAAGATTAGTAGCTTTACACGATATGGCGAATGCCGTTAAAACTCCTGGAGTTCACACCTGGCCAGAGCATTTCCCTCTAAAGTGGAACATCCGGGTTCGAATCCCGATAAATTCAGACTGTCTTCACGTCCGCCTCTCCTTCATTAATTTCAAAGAAAGAATTATGCACAGCTATTTATGGAGCTGATATCAGGACCCGCATGCGATCCGTAAGAGTTTGGTTGAACACTCTTTCATTATAACATAATGAAAAGCTGAGGACTTGCAGAATAATTAACATTTTCTGGCGATGGTGAATTCTACAGTCATTCATTTTTAGCAAGAAAAAAGAAAGATTTTCCAGATCAAAAATACCAAGGCGTCATTCATTTGGAGGGTTGTCATTAGCAAGAGCGATGGGTCTATGCTTCACCGACAAAAAATTAAAAGAGAATAATATCCGAAATGGACCTCGTGAAATATCTATCATCGAAAATAATGAAGGAAAAATATACTTTTAAATCTGAATTACAAAAAGGATTCTCGGATGATTTTAATAGAAAGTCATTAATTAAAAATGAAAATTAAATTTATGCGAAATAATTTTGCAACTTGTCAAATAATATGTTGCATAAATGAACCATTGAGATCCGAAAATACAATTTTAAATCTTCCTTCAAAAGTAAAAGTAAGATTTTCATTCCAATACTATGAAAAATTAAAAATAAGAATTATTGGTTACACTCCCTTAAACTGATGTTGCAGTAGATAAAATTTCTTCGATATAATCCATCCCATCTATAAATTCGAGGGAAAACAATTTTTCACAGATTTTTGGATTGAAAACGGCTTTAAAGCAATCCCAGTGGGCTGAGATAATCATAGATGAAAAGGATGTAATAATAATAAAGCTTCGTAGTTGCGAGAACAAAACCTAACTAAAAATGAAATAAAATATGAGAATTCCGGAATTTTCCAAACAATATCAACTTTCCAATACTAATAACTCAATTTCCACAGAATACAAACAAATTTAAATAAAATAGAAAAAATTACAAATGAATCAACAGAAATTCATTTAATCGACAGCCTTGAATTTAAAGAAAATTCTGCCTTTCTTGAATTGGTAAAATACGTAGCTGTTTTTTTATAAAAATATAATGAAAACTCTCATTTTCAAAATTTACTATGCATAAAAGGGAAAGAAATGAGATAAACTGATTAGAAGAGAGACATAAGAGATGTATGGGTGTGAATGAAGGGAAATTTGCACTCAAGAATAGAAAATTATTATGATATCCTGTCTGCGAGGTTAGGCCTTGATGTCCTCACTACCACCTAACCTCCGAATTTAAAACGTAAATTTTAAACTATTACACCAAATATTTGTTGACTACAATCAATTTAAATTATAAAGAAGTATTGTTAATGAAAGAAGCAAATTAAATGTTTACGAAAATGTTTTTTTATGTTATGGCGAGATGGAATAACGTGCTTTAGCGTTATGATTGCGTAAGTAATCAAACATATTATCCAAATAATATCCACTTTTTTTGAGATTCTACAATTTCACTGCTTTCACCTCTTCAAAAGAACAGATTACATCGGAATCTAAGTACTCTTGGACTTTTTATTTGGTAAGCCTGCATGTGAAACCAACAGGCCGCGTTTTCATTGAGAGTTACACTTATGTATAACACTCACCTTCAAAATTGAATTAGTACCTAGGGAACGAATTCAGTTGTTGAGATAGCTGGATGATAAGTTGTATCAATTTTCACTACACGTAATAAGCGAAGCAGGAATGCGATATGCATACATTTTCAACGCGTAGATTCAGTTAAGTTCCTGGCACGTAAATTGAATCACCGAATAATCAGAAATATGTCACCAAGTAGAATAGGATTCAGGCACATTTTTCGGTAATCCGGTTACGAGACCATCAAGCCAATCATAAACGAACTACATGCTGCGGCAGACATTCAAAAAACATAATTTACACATGGAAATAACAAGCAAAAGAAAATATTTTTGTCATGTAAACTATAGAAGTAAAATGTTCATTTCTTTCAATGACGCCACAAATATGAGAGAAAACAAAATTTGAATTTATATCAAATACGGCAGGGGCGCGTTGAACGCCGATGAAGGGAACGGGTTCTCTATTTCTTTCTCGAAATCTCTATCACTATTTTATAAAAAGAAACTTTCTCTAAAAATTTTCTGCACATCACCGCTTTCTGGTTTAAGTATCGACTATTTTCCGAATATCGAGTATGGGAAACTCATTATTCTCCTGATTCATGTGGTTTTTTTTAAACAGAGAGGAAGAAATATCTGACAGAGAAGCAAGATCTTTGGAATTATTGGAAAAGGGATCCCTTAAAAGTTAAGTCAGCAATTCGGTTCTGCGGTCACGCGCGCGGCTTTGATGAATTGTATAGGGGAACTCCCAAATAACCAAAAGCAAACATAAGCATGGCCGTGACTACTAAATAACATCCTTTCTCTCTGAAACCAAAATTAAGGGAGGGAAAATACGTGGAATTAATTCCACTGCTTCTCTGATGAAGATTTGTTTTTCGTATTTCCGTAGGAGATCCAGAAAACAAAAGAATATCAAAGAGAAATACTAAAATCGGATGAAACAATTTCAATTTTCCAATTTTATCATCATGAAGCAAAGATGACTCCAGATAAATTTAAAATTCAAAGTCAAATCCCTATCTCTGAATCAGCAAGGTTCTGCATGGAGAAAATTGAGTATGGTAATGAAATAATCCGGTGTATTATAGAATAAACCTAATTATTTTCATCCATTTTCTAGACACATATTAATAATATAGATTTATCGAAAGCTTCAATCTACAGATAGAAGAAAAGATAGGAATTCAAATGCTCCTTAATCATCAAAACACTGAATTTCTATTACCATGTCTATTCGTTAATTCTACATTAGTCCAATAATTCAAAGGGCTAAAGTTGTTAACTTCATGTTAACTCTACTTTAAGCGTTGCTTCCCATCTATTTCCTCGACTAATACGTATTAATGGAGTAAAATAGTGGATCTTTCTGTACATAGATACTTTTAAAGTAAGTTGATAGTACTCAAGCGTCACTTCATAAATAGCATATTATCTTCGGCCAAGCATATCATATAGAGAATGCATAAGCTTAGGGAACTCGATACTCAGTAAATTATCAATGATAATAAATAAATTATTGATATAACTATGGAAAATTAAGAAATAATACATATAAGGTCAAATGTAATTATAATATCATTGTAAATTATGAATAACTGAATATTAAACACAGTATCATTTAACCAGTCAAAGGTATAAATAAAGCTTCATATTTTCTAAATGAAAACGGAAGCGAAGGCAAACTTACATCTAAATTAGAGTTATATGCATTCATATTTGAATACAGAATCTTACAAAAGGAGCAGCCCTTGTGGGTTTTAAGGTTGATATCGTCTCTTGAAATCAACATTTACAAAAGTTAAAAGTGTATATCACAATAATAACATTTTATTATCGCAATTTAACCAAGCTTTTCCAATTTTAAGCTCTTTGACCAAAAACAAAAATTATAGAGAAGCAATTCAACAGGCCATTTGAACGTGGAAAACTGTACCAGATTCCAAATCCTTGACCTATCCTAAAATGGGGAGTTTGTACGGTGCAGAGTATGTATTTACATGCAATTTACATGAACAACTATCTTACAAAACTTCTATGCTCTCCCTCAGTAATGAAAATGTAAATTTGGGTTGCAGTGCACACTGCTTCTTGAATAATGGATCTGAAGGTAAGTTAGATTATTCCTTAGTAATTCATAACTCGCTGACTTCTTTTGTGACCACAACTTTTCAATTACGCACGTTCCTTTCTCTCATAACAATTAAAACCAGACAATCTAAAATATAACCCAAAGATATCTCAGAAGAATTTGGCCGGAGCAATTTCGTAGCGATGTAATGGTAGAGGTAATTGAAAGAGGAAATAGCAGCCTTTCTCCGGCCCTCTTTGCGAAAATAAAACATATTCCTCGAGGCAGCTTCTCTTAATATGGGCAACTTCGTTAACACCTACGAATCGACAAATTTAACTCGAACGAAATTTCGGGACGAAATGAACCGTCAAAAACATATTAGCGAAGGAAGCGGGCTGTATCAAGAAACCAGAGAGCGTCAAAGGGGAGCCTGAAAAATTCATCCGTTACACTTTCTCGGAAACTTTTTCCTCGCGGCGTACATAGGAAAAGGTTTCTCATGTAGATTGAGCTCTCGCAAGGGGATGGGAAATGGGACTGGACGGAGTGAAAAAAATGAAAAACGAATCTCGCCGAAAACCGACAGAATCTCGCATCACAGGAGGGGGTGAAGGAAATAAAAAAAAGAAACGCGAAAGAGCGTAATGAAGCGCGCGCTGTCGTCAAAGGAGGAAAAGGAGAAGCCGCCAGCATATCCACGCAACCGAAAAAATCGTAGAGAGAGAAATTGAGGAGAGACGGAGAGAGAAGTGCGAGAGTCGGAGATTTTTTTTCGCAATATCGAGAGCCCCTCCGATTCAAAGCACCTGTGGCCCGAATAAAATAAAAAGAGGAAAGCGGACAGTTTTATTCGACTCGAGGGGAAAATGGACGCGAAGGAGGTAAAGATAAAAGCGGAGCGAAAAAGGGAATGCGAAATTTGCGGGAATTGGATGCGTGAAAGACGGAAAATGTATTCGAGTTGGTCCTTCCTTCACCTCGGTTCATCTCCCTGAAAGAAGAGGTCTCTGTCTCAAACTCTTCCTCCGTTCACCGCGGCGCTGCGGTCCCCATTTCCCTGCATCCAATTTACCCCATCTCTCGGACATTATCCGCCTCGAAAAACACCCACTTTACGTCGCCCCGGTCGGAAAGTGTAACACCTCGTCGAGATGCGGAATAAAATGAAAAAAGATACGCTCTCGGAATAAACCTCGCAAAAGAACTTTGCGCGACGAGAGCTAGATTAAAAGGAATGTTCTTCTCTTTGAAAGAGGAATAAGTATGGGACGCAAATTTAGGTAGGCGAGGAGAAGGTTCAGCATTTACAGTAGTTTTCCTTGAATGCGCGGGGTATATTGAGGCCTTTGAAGATATGAAAAAAAGAAATTCATGAACCCTTTCCTTAAATTTTCATAACGAAAGACAGGCGCGATTTCCTCACACTGCGACCTCAAATGGAAATGAGATGTCTCCTCTTTACACGTATAGTTCAACTAAAGAAATAATAATTTAACGTTATTCCTTTATCATGCGTCAGTTTGAGAGATGATACTTTGGTAAAGACAGCATTGAAGGGAATGCTGGAAGAAGGGTACTGCAGAGAAATACCTTTTAATGGAAATAGATAATGGTTAGAGTTAAAGTAAAGATTTAGGGGAATAAAGCTATTGACTGACTGACAGATTGGCATGAAGAGCTACAAAAACTAATTTTCAGATTATTAACCAATGGTGATTGCCTAACGATATCGTTCTCTTATCACCTAAGACTCCATGGGTTGTTACTAAAGTAGTACTGGCATCCTTCACTTACTAGTCCCCTTCTGTTTTTTTTTCACCCATATGACATTAGCAAAGTACCACATCAATTAGATCAATCTTAGCCTCGATAGCGTCCACAGACCAAAATTAACATTCTACTAACTATGGAACTAAACATTCCATACTTCGTCTATAGTACTGTCAGCTCTTATATTATTATTAAAAATAAACTACTTTGAAAGCTCGCTCGCAATTGTTTGATATTCATAGAAGGCTCCAGGATAGCCCAATGGGCAGCGCGTTCGACTTAGGTGAAAGAGCTCTAGGGTTCGATTCCCGGTAGGAACCCACGTGAGAAATGATCTAGGCTGTCAAAGAAATTTTAACAACATTAGCATTACAATCTGCATAAAAGGAAGCTTTCAATGTCAATTAAATGACTTTTCGATTCGAACAGGTGTATCCAGATCGACATTTTTATAAAAATTTTCGAGTGTCTAAAGTTACGGTGGAGCTTCGAATTATTACATTCAAGAGAGATACATATCGCAATTTCCGCTCATTCCAGCCTCAGATTAGATTTCAATTATATTCCCTCCCGAATTTTGTTGGTAAATATATTTTCCTATTGCTTCTTATATATTACATCTGAGACTTTTTAATATCAATATCTTTTATAATTAAATTAATAATGTAAATTCCTCGTTAATCAATCTGGAGCATAGTTATATCATATCTTCCTTTTGAAATTTTTATGACGCATTTGATATGTACAAAAAAAATAAACATATTGATGAGCACTGATACATTCTTCCCAGTATACACATTCCCGATTCAGAGGAATTTAAATTTCCCTCTCTTTGAGAAGACAAAGAAAGAGTAACGTCTCTCACAGACGGGAGAGACGTTACTCTTTCTCAAAGTCTCAAAGACCGAAGAAAGTGATTGGAGGTTGTGACCTTCAGGACTCCTGCTGCTTTTTCCAAAGGTCGATCTTCACTTTCGTTTTCCTCGTTACACAATCGCAGAAATTCAAAATATTATGCCCTTTTATATGTATGTACCTTAACCATATCAAATTGGGATGATATGAAAAACTCTACTCTTTAACTAGGAATAGTTAAATAGCCTAATAGGTAAAGAAGCATATTAGATTCAGAAATCATAAGCACCTTAGATTTTTCTCACTAATTTGCCTGAGCGATAGTTAAATATATCAGTTTGCAATTAAATATCCGATCCCATTATTATTAATTTTGATATTAGCATGATAAGACATTGAAATTCAGGAGCAAGGTATATCTTTAATCGAGAGTTGGTTTCAAAGTTTCGTAATAATTGTTGTTATAATTATTAACTCCAGATATTCCGTAATAAACTCAAACCTGATTTTCCGACGCATGACAACCTCGCAGCATTTATAAATAACGAGGACACTGTGAATTCGTCTGCACGGAAGATAGGTGACATCATGGATGAGATTTTATCTACGAAATATCTAAAACAACATAGTGAACCTAGGTGGTATGGTAAAAGGACTAGGTGGCCTCTAAAGAAACAGGTCTTTTCATTAGAAATTAGAAGCCACGGCGAGAATTCCACACAATATCTACACATATCAAGTAAAGGTCTAAATAAAGAGGCGAAATCGCGAGTAAAACTAAGCATACGAGACCATGCTTTCTGTTAATCTAAAAATAATAATATTACATCAACCATTTCAAGACCATTGTTGGACCACAGATTTTTCAGAAATCTCAGAAAATTTTTAGAAATTTTCAGAAAACATGTCGAGAAATGGCGAAATGTCGGAAACTTTTCAGATCACCCATGTATAAGATAATGAAAGATATCTGTGTGTTCAAACTTCCAGTAATGAGTTTCAATTTCTGTAAAATATTATATAATATAAAAAATATTCCCCTGTCAATACTCGGCACATTTTAGGGTGCCTGAGGAAAACATCAATGCACAATTAACCAAGGCCTCTGAGGGAAGACCCGGCGGCGAAGGACGGTTATCAGTTACTCGTAACATGAGATTACTCGGGTATCGCAGGGCATTTAACTCTGCTTAGCCCTCTCACACCCAGAGTCCGCATTTTTAGGCGGCGTGCTGCGGCGTTGCCGTTTTACAATTTTCTTTAATTCATGCTATTGCAGAAATTACACATATAATTTTAGAAATAAAAAATTGTTACGTGTTTTAAAAAATCAGCTCCTCAAACTGAATACAACAAAAAAAATTTTATTGTCTTTATAAGAACCTTTATTGTAAAAAAAATCGTAAAAAAAGGAATGTGAATTTTGGTTTTCGGTCTGCAAATATTTTATTATTATTTAACCGTTTACTAAACGAAAATCGGGTTAACCGTTACCAAATGAGAAGGAAAACAAATTTGACGCTATCGGTTCTGCCATCTCTTGAAATTAAATCGTAATTTTTTCTGGGATTATTCACCTTAACTTCAACATTTAGCTTAGCACAATCCGGTTATAAATATGCAGGGTCTGCTGTGCTCCTTCCATAACTACCCTCACCAAGATAAGCGAAGGAAAGTTGAGAAAAAACTTCCCCTAAGAGTACAGACTGGCATGTGTTTACTATACTAATAGAGTTATTCACGCAATACCTATTTCGCCATACAGCCAAAAGCTGAATAGAGTTCTTTGACCGAACGTGCATACTGATATTCGAGAGCTTCCACTGTTCTCTAGTTAAGTTAATCTATATACCACGCTATACACACCGTGTGTGATAAGTACATTCATAACGTAAATTATTTATTGCCTCCGTGCCAGTTCAGTAGCCCACTTGCTTAGTGAGGGGCAAGAATATAACACTTGATCGCGCGTTGACTGAATTACTTGCTAAATGCCAATAATTAAGATACGGATTGTATCTCCCATAGAAAATCAGCTGAACCGACAAAATCACGTAGAATTATCCACATTATTCCAGTAAAAATAAGTCTGAATAAGAATAAAATCATAGTCTACCTTTCGAAGAGGCCAGATTCCTTTCGTCCCCCGATGGAAGTGCTTTCGCCGCATTAAAATTGTCCTTGGTATATGATCCATCGAGGGCTCCCTTTCTAAACACACCATGAAAGCATTTGCCGCTTTTCGCTTAGCTGTAAGAAAATAATAGTTAAACATGTGGTTTTGTTTATGCCAAAAAAATGGATATACGCATACTATGTGTGTTTTAGGCCTCAAACCTCTTAATTTGTTGAAAAATAATGGACTTAGTATATAAAATGGCGTTCACTTTTATGTTAATTACAATAGTGGTTAACAATTATTAAAATAATTGGTATTAATTATGACTTTATTTTAAATATTTAATTTGCAAGTAACAATTATTTAGGTATTCGATTCATAGACTGAAGTTTAATCTTTCATATTTATCTCCAAATGAAACGTCAACTCATAGCGAAATCCATTTTGTTTAATTTCAGTAAAGCATAATGCCCATAATCTCTGATAATATTTCGAAGAAAAAGTTTGGGTAATTTCTGGATAATTAATATTGAGAATAATTTTCACATCATAAACATGTCAGGTTTCGAATTTAGGAAAGTAAAAAACGAGTACAACCACGCTAATCTCACTGATAACCGCATCGACAAAACATCCTAGGCGCGACTGAGATATAGCATAAGATGGTAAAAGTAAATATATTCGTTCAGTTTACATTTATTACGTATTCATCATTGTAAATTCAATCCTCTTTTCTCAAAAATTGTTTACAAAAGAAATATCGGCGTTGAGATCTTAAATTTGTGGAACTTTCACAGAGAATAACAAATTCATTGTTTATTATGAGGATAAACAGTACCACCGACAACAATACACACTACTATGATTATACTATAAAATTTTCCACAGGACGAAAACTTGAGAACTGAATAGGTTTTAAACTTTTATACTGATTAACAACAATATAATTCACATTCCGAAATTTAAAGAACTCTGAGACCACTTACATGCAACTCAGGATGAAATTTCGTTGTCATAAGCAGCACCGTTTCCTTGCAATGGAATTTTATGTATCGCGAAAATACTACGACTTGCAAAAAGAGCCCTATTTTGGAGCCTTGGTTTAAATATTTCTTCGCGACAAACTTAGCTCTCCATCTGCGCCACGGAAATAATATACAATCACCTCTAATATTGAGTGTCGTTCCAATACGTTGCTTGCAGAAAATTATCCGATTCCGGGGGCCATAATCAAAACCCCGATTGTGGATACACTTCCTTAGATCGGCTGTTCGTTTCAATGAGGTATTATATCCTTAAAATCACCACAGCACAACTAACCATCCACAAAGCCATCTTGCTATTACAACAAATCCTTGGCTACGTAATATATAAATAACACACCAAAATTTCTTATGCAGTCAGCAGATAACACAATACTAAGCACTTTGTCCCAAACGAGTTCCCTTCAAATCCTTCTTCGATGCGCACCTCTCGAATATAGGAGAGGAACTGATATGGAAAACCCAAAATCATGACCGAATGACGTATATGGATGTTGTTCTCTTTATTGTTTTCAGAGCTCTTACTCGATGTCGCATTTTCTATGTAAATAATTAATTCATAATATATAAACAATAAATATAAATCTATATCTACATAAATACCCAACAAGCCGCCATTCGGCGTGTGGCAGGGGCAATATAACAACTAATAACAGGCCCCGTTGCTACATCTGGTGTAAATGGGCACCGCAAAATTTTTCAGCAATGACCCGATTATACCGCTTGCGTGGAAATGCAGGAAAAATGGTACGTGATGGAAAAGGGCGCATCAAATCTTACGAAGAATTCCAACTTGACAAGAAAACACTTAGTAACTTCCACAGTAAATTTTTCAATTCGACATGTTTCTAAACCCCGAGAGCCTTGAGGTCTCTTTGCTCCACTAAAGACGGGAGAGACTCTCTAAGCGGGGTGTAATAACGCAACTACAACCTTCGTCTTGCATACTACGTGGGGCAGACTGAAGGTCGTTGAAAGCCAGGATTTCGGAACACAAACGCTGCACACGCACGAGAGGGTTCAGGTTTACCTTTGCAGACCTTAACGAGCATAACCACAGAAGAGTTTTCCAACTTCGACTTCTACATCGGGAGAAGACAGGGTACCGACTCAACTCGAATCATAGAGATTTCCAGTCAAAATTAGTCACTTCTAAGAAATGAATGAATATTTGTTCCCCAACCCCTTCTTACTTTACTGACCTTTCCCCCTCAGCTACTTTGTTTCCCTCTTAATGTTTTCCCTACCCACTTCGGTCCTTCCGCAACTTATCCTTTCCCCTTCCATCTAAAAGATATGCCTTCAAACTCCTCATCTCCTGAAGATTTCAACTCATTGACAAAAGATGTCGAATTATAAATCTGCCGTGGAACTCAGTTTTCTCTTTCAAATTAGAAGTTCCACCAAGGAGAAAAGAGAAGAAGTCCACCTAGTGAAATTTGACCATTTAAATTAATTCCTCATAAACAATATCTAAAGCGAACTATGGCAACACCTAACCCCTTAAACTTCATCTACATCTACATATGTACCCTGCAAGCCGCCTTTCGGCAAACTTCCATATAACTATAATCTAGTCATTCTATGCTTTAATATTTCACAGTATCTAAATAATTTTATATCCCACATATTCCTTTCTTATTCAGCATTAAAGGTAACATAATGAATTGGCATATATTTCTGTTAAGAACTCTGCTTGAAGATCGTTTGGAATTCCATCCCTTCTACACTTAGCAACAAAATGCTATGAAGAGGGAATGAGGCTCAATGAGCAATAGATATTCTGCATTGGATTTTCCAAGAAAGAGAAAAATTAATACCAGCAACTTCTTAGGGAGGATGAAACGAACAAAGCAAAATTGATAGTGCTTCATTGCTATCTTATAGTTTAGTATAAAGAAAAATGTAAACCCCCGCCTTTGTCGCAGTTTTTTTCTTGGATGTAATAATATGAAAACTTATGAGGTAGTAATGATACCGAATCATGATATTTATTTTAAAGTTTAATATATTTCTTATTCATAAAGTCGTTGAGCTGCATTTACTTGGACTTTTTCCAAGCATATAATTCTGGCACAAGGGAAAGCAAGGGCTAAGTATATCGCTCCTCATCTTGCCTCTTTCTTCTTCAAACCTTTATGTAGCTAATAGTGAATGGAATGAGAATTTAGGACCGATGACAGCAGAAAATAAATTTTTGTAGACATAGACAAAAATGTACAATCTGATATAATATACTTTAGGAACCCTATCCTATCAACGCCTCGGTAGCGCAGTAGGCAGCGCGTAAGTCTCATAATCTTAAGGTCGTGAGTTCGATCCTCACCCGGGGCATGTTTTTTAAAGTTATTCTTTAAGGATAAAATCGTTTCAGTTTTATAAAACACCGTTAGAGTATGTTAGACTCTTGATTATAAATATCGTTTCTGCAACTTCATGATCAATGCTGGACATCAAGGGAAAAATTATTGACGAAACTTTAATGCTCGGATAAATGCGTCCCTAAAATAATGGAGGATGAAGCGATCATTCAAGCGAAGAATATTACGGCAATAGTAGAATCATTTACCACTTCATACTTTTATTTCTTACACGAAAATTGTATTTCTTGTTAATAAAATAAATAGGTATTTTCAGAATTTAAACAGAACCAAAGGAAGATGATGTTATGCGCACATCTTTGCCTTTCATATTTCGTACAGTGCAATGACGTCAGAATATCATGAATCCACTTCGCTTAAAAAGTCACGAAAAAAAGTTTTTGAGATTAATTCTACTCGATCTTTCTTTGAGACCGGGAAAAATTAATCCTCCTCGAAATTGGAAACGATTTCTTATTCCAGATAGGTCTGCGTACATTTCCATTTGAATGTAAGGACTTTTTCTATGAATAAATGAATAGGAGATTAACTCGGTAGCATTTCAAAGATATTTCTGTCCAGAGTCTGTTGCGCTGGTCTATATTATAATGAAGTGGTATGAAATCCATGAAAAAATCTTCATCTTGAAACCATTAAATGATTATTAAAATCAAATTTACCAAAATTTGACTGCAATTAAAAGTAAAGTATTAAATTATCCGGCCCAGCCCAGCCAGTGGCCCAGCATGGTAAATTTAATCAAGAAACACTCAAACATTTTCTCCAAGAAAATCAGAAAAAATAATACGTAAAAAATTATTTGTGGATGAATAACTAAAAATTTGATAAAAATAAAATTCTCATTCTCAAACATTACTCACCGCTCAAAATTGAAACGATTCAAAAATTTCAAACGTTTAACTAGCCGTAGTTTTCGAACACAGTCCTCTTGACGACAAGCAACATCGTGTACGTCGTATTCGTGTTTATTTTATCGCCTCTATCTGAAAAATATGAGTAAAAATAGAGCAGTGGGAAGTTAAAGGTGATAGATGAGGCAATTTTTCATTGAATTCAGACTGAGGACAGTTTCAAGATCTTTACCTCCCTATCATAAACACGTAAATCGTGGACTGTTGGATCTTCATCCCCTTCACCATTAGCCAAAAAATATTATTGGGGGCCTGCCGTAAAGCCAAGTGGGTAGCGCGCACGCCTTTGGTGAAAGCGGTCCCTGTGGAAGCTCGTTGGTGAAAACTTAACTAATTTATCGAAGATCTTTTAATGATATTACAACTACTATTAGTATCGTAAGGGTATGAGGCAATTGTGGAAACAAAATGTGTAGTGATGAGATGTTAAATGTGATAGTTTTTCTTCTCTTTTCTCAGTAAGCAAAAATGCTATGAATTGACTACCATGGAAGTGTAGCAAATACAAATAACTAATATCATTTTTGTAAAGTACCCATTCGGAAATCCGGATTGAAACTCATCACTTTCACAATAAGCTTCAATTACTTTCGGAAGTGACTACGCAAGATGAGGTTTGAATAAATAAATAAGGTCTATTTCACCTGTTTAATTAAATCAACTTCAGCCAGTACAACAATCTAATCAAGCTGGACAAGGTATATGATAGAAATAATAAAAGAATTCCTAAAAACTGTAAACAGTGGTGGAGAGGTAGAGACTGAATACCACCCCCTATACGTATTTCGACAGCAACGCTGTCAATCTCAGAAGTAGAGGTTGAATTCAACCCAAATTTGAATTTAGGGGACATTCAGTCTCCACCTCTGAGGATGACAGCCTTGCTGTCGAAATACTTATAAAGTTGCAAGTATTCATCATTTCCTGACTGAGTTCTGGCTCCAAAGTTTTTAGGTCTTTGACGGCTGTCTAGCACCGTTCCCTTTTACTGCTTCAAGGAGTTTTTTCTGTCTCTGTCACGCACCTCGTCCACCTGGGTTGGGCTGTTGTTCATGCTGACATTGCTTTATGAGGTGTGAAGTAGTATTTTTTGGTCTCCTCCGCGATCTAGAAGTCATCAGCAAATCCTCATAATCGAAGCACCATGATCAAATGAATCCCCCCTTTAATATCCTTCAGTGATAATAAGAATCTTGTCTTTTTTGGACGAATTTTCATATAATGACGCCGGTCCTACTTTATTGCCTTAAGAGACGAACACGATTAGCCGTGCCAAAACAAGCATTCGAACCCTGAACTGCTTATTTAGCACGCTTACCATTTTAGTAAGCCGGAGGCCGACGATAAGTAGTTACCAAACGAATGAATTATTCAGAATCACTCATACCTCCGTAACATTCGTATTATCACAGCCACAAACAAAATTGGGTAGAAGGTATCTGAAAGATGTATTTTCCTCTTTCCTACACCCAATTACAAATGAAAAAATAGCCATTCACAAAGAATTTCCAGCAGGAAAGAAACATACAATCCATAATTCGTCGAATTCGGAACTGGACCGGAATAAATTCAATCGAAGAGAGTCAAACTGCATCCTGCTCACCGCGTGCTTTCTCTGTTCCCCAGCTTTCTCATGGAAGACCTTTCCTCGAAGTGAAAAATCCAAGAATACGTGGAGAAGTAACAGCTGGCGAAGCCATGGTAGGTTCAAAGGTGAGAAAATCGACGCGGGAGCCATGTGGCAGCACTCTTATATTCTACCCGTAAACGTTCCCCTTCCCCACAAAAATCCTTTCCTCTTCCATCCACGGCACCCATCAATTGCTCAAGCCCTCCCTTCCAATTTACCTCTCAATGGATTCTCGTAGCGGAGATAGAAGTTGAATCAGAATTAAACCCATTTCTACGACGCGCATCTGACTCGAGAGAAGGATGTTCGGAAAGCAAAGATGATTCTGTAGGCACCATTTGGGACTTATGTGAGGAAAATGAATAGAGAGCAGGCCTGACTTCAGGTGCAAAAATAGATACGAACTATTGATTTTAGAGCGGCCTTCTTAAAGATTTACGGGTAAACAAGACTGAAATAAAACGACATAGATTTTTAAGAGAAAGGAGTATGAATGAAATCAAATTACGTTGCAAATTTATGAAACTATTAAATTATTGTAGTCCATTTTTTCGCACCTATATGATCATGCACGTTACTTGCATGCATATTTATTATCCTATTTCTTTAGAGGTAACTATTTTATTCTACTCGTTTACTCTTTAATGCTCCTCCACGTAATCTTATTATTTTATGCATATTTTCCATTCAAACATCTTTAAAATCGTTACATTTCATTCTGTAAGCTATCTTCTGCTTGTCGTCAGCATTTCATTCATATATATAATATAATATACTTTAGGAACCCTACGCTATCGACGCCTCGGTAGCGCAGTAGGCAGCGCGTAAGTCTCATAATCTTAAGGTCGTGAGTTCGATCCTCACCCGGGGCATATTTTTACATATTGCGTGAAAGATTAACTGTTCAAAATTCATCATAATTGTTACTGTTGTGTTAGAAATACAATATCTGAGATTTACGATCAATGGCAGAGGATGGTAACTTAAGAATCAATAAAAGAAAATTCGATGAATAGTACATGTACAGTATACTCTATATATATATATATATATATATATATATATATATATATATATATATATATATATGCTATGAACAGCCATAAATCCTTTAAAGTATGATATACAATGAAAAGTTGATATTTCGACAGCCTTATTTCAGTTATAAATGTTATTAAAATGGCTTTAGGATTTTAGTAAATTTTATTCTCTCTTGAGGGCTTTTGGTGGATGAATAAGATTCAAACAGTCCTGGAGATGAATACTTCTTAGAGAGATCTGAAATGTGAGGCGCGAAAAAATCATTCTCGATTTTCCTTGACAAGCTTTCGTAAAAATCGCTCCAAAGCAATACCGATAAAGATGATAAGTTGCACCTATATCCCTTTGCATCCATATGCATCCATATTTACTTCCAATCTGCCCGGAAAATCCTCCGAGGGATAGGTAACTACACTCCTGAGAGTAAGGGGTTAAAATTTACAAACGGGCAGAGGATGAGAGGGCAAGCCTCCAAGGAGGCAGGTTGGCCCTTTAATCGTAGATGAAAACATAGCTATCTAAGGCAACTGAAGTCACGGTTCTTAAAATAGAAATAAGAAGGACGATATGAATGGTGAAGTTCAGGATCAGAGGATGAGTTAGAGATTAAACGATGATCGTTCGGTGAAATATTAATCGAGCTAAGTCGTCCGGGAAGACGCGCATAGAGCAGGAGAAAAGTCAAATCCCTAAGTATTTACAGTCTCATTTATCTCGCTGTGCTTACTTGAAATAAATCGATGAAGTAATCCAACTATATGGAACCCTAACGGTGAGGAATAATGCTTAGTTTCTTTTTAGTATTCAACATTTTGAAAATATGAGAAAGGTTAAAAAGTAACTAAAGAAACATTGTTCATTAATAAAATAATAAATAATTTAATAAAAACTAATTGTGAGGTATTCATCCTACAGGCCAGGTTGAACTTAACACCCTCCTCTTTAAGTTACAGAAAGCCCTGGAGGAATTGAGGCTTACTGGGTAAGATGGGGGTGAGGTAGTTTTTTTCTCTCCAAATACTCCGTAATCACTTGTATCGATTACAGAATTTGCCGTTTTTTAAGCGAATGTAAGAATTTTATTTGGGAATATAAATAAATAATCACATTGCATTCGTTAATTCTATGTTATCAGTTTAAGTTATAATTAAAGGTCCTAGAAGTTCCATCAAGATAATATAATGAACGGACTTGTATTAAAATCACGTTAGATTGAATATTCAGGATCCAGTACAATTATCTGTCTTAAATTACATATTTGTTTATTTCCGCAATTTTTAAAATAAAATTCACAACATCTAAATTCTTCTGCGGTAAATATTCTGAAGAAGAAAGTTGTACGTCACCAAGTAATGTCATCTTGGGCTATTTTCGACGGTGCCATGTAATTTACGAACTCTGTTTTCCACCTTGACGCCTTTCTCATCCAACTTGCTGCTCAGCTTTCCGAAATGATAACATCACATAACTTGCTTTCACATGAGACTTGGTTTTCACCAGACACAAATGTATATAAGAAAACATACGTTTGTTCTGGAAAGAAGTTAGGGTAAAAAAGAACCGTCTTACACTCATCTATTTGTTAAAAAGAGTATGTTGATAAACTATCATGATAAACTCTAAATATTGGCTTCAAAATATATACACTTACATACACGCACATACATTTAAAAGTGAGATAAAATAAAGAATGACCATCTATATTATAGAAATGTATATTATGGTTTGACATGTTGTCGAGAAAACCCAAACTGTTGGCAAAGTAATATCAGTTATTATTTGATGAATTCTACCTTTAATATTAAATTAATAATAAAATCTTGATAAATAAAATAATTATATTATTAAATTCGACTTTTAAAATCGTATTTCTTTTCAATCGAAACTCAACCAAAAGTGAGACACAAGACAAAATAGTAGAACACATGGAAGATGTTGGAAACACAACTCGACCTCAGATGGAGAAAAAATCCAGATTGGAATCGCCTAAGCTTTGACATTGTGGAAAAAATATACTCTCCTTCGTAAATTCCGACCCTTTAGTAAAAAAATATCGTAGCATAGAAGAAATCTTTTATAGTGGTTCTCAAACTATCGTAAACGTAATTTTCATCGTATTTCTTTATTTGATCGTTAAAATTGATTCTCAGCGGATTCATTCTTTTGTAATGAGCCGATTCACTTTGAGATTGAAAACATTTTTTCAGATATTTCTTATCAATTCTCTAACGATTTTCTGTAATTTTAGCCCTAAATAACATAATAGGTGTAAGCACATTATAAGATCTTACGCCCATAGTTATTATCATTTACATCATTCATTAACATTTTACAGTTACCTTCTTCCATGAAAGTTGTAATCATTTAATTGCGACAGAATGTGCTTATCCAAGCCATTCAAGGTTGAATCCGTCCCAAATCTTTACATTTCTCCGCTTCATTGGCGAAAAAGTTCAAGTTCAATCGTGGAAAGAAAACACTTCATCATTATCCTCGACTTTTTTCCAATGATTTGCTGCAAAGCGAAATTTCACGACTCAGCTCTTTCTGTCAGCTGACCTGGTTCAAGAAATCAAGATCTACGCTTCTTGGTTCGGTTAGAGCAAGCAAATCTTTCGCGGAGTGTTCGAGAGCTAACTGTCTTAAGGGATGTAATGAAGACCTCTTAAACAATTACCCGAGAGTTGGAGTATACTCGATGCGACTCGATTTTTCTATCCTCCCGAGAGATGTCCTCCAGCTTTCACATTATGCTTTTTATATTTCTCTCTCGATAGCTTCAGTGCCAAGTATTCCTTGTGGCCTACCTTACCTCCAACATTCAATTGGTGGATTAAGATAATTCACTCACTCGCGTCCGTACGATGACGACTCAGCAAACTGGCTCTTTGCTAAGAATATGGCGAACTTAAGGAATAACAGAGTGGAGAGATTTCTCCATTAAGAGAAAAACGTTCACCCCTCTCGCAAAGATCCACATACACACGTCTTCTATCTCACCTTATATTTTATGTTTACAGAAACCATGCCTGGTTAGAAGGAATATTTTTCTTTTGCCTTCTGATATAGGATAGAAAAATGTATCTTTAAGTAACTTTCGCCTCAGTATTGTTCATGACGGTGATATGGAAGCTGCTGAGGCATGAACTGCCAATAGTAGTTAGGCGAAACCAGCCTCCGAGGAGGTGTATACTTTACAAACAGGTTTATGCTCCCTAAATCACTTCCATTAACACTCTTTCTTTAATTCCTGATAGCTCACCCTTTTTATCATCTAACAAGTATTGCCTTTATCTTTCCTTGGTCTTTTTCATTTCTTTCTATAGTCATAAAACACATTATAGAGGTTAGATAGAGATCATAAAACACATTATAGAGAGATAGTTATAGAGGTTTTTTTTCCCCGCAAATCAAATCTTTCTTTTTGTTTTTTTTTTCTCCTTTCTCTTTTTTTTTATTCTCTTATTATAATTTTGAATCTTTATAGCGATGTAACTTCATACGAGGTTAGGTGGAAGAGAGGCCCACTCGGGCCTAACCTCGCCTAATAAAGGGTCTATTAAATTAAATTAAAACACATCCCTACCTCTCCCCACCCTTCTGCCATCGCTTCACTGTCTAAATAAATCAAAACCTTCTCCTCTCCAACATGCTTTAGTATATTCTCGTTTGTTTTCGACCCAGATTACTTTTCAAAACCACATTTCAATCAAACGCTTATAATATTTTAATATCCTCCTCCCACGTACTCCATACTTCACACCCATAAAGCTAAATACCATAGACAAAGGATGTTTACCAGTAGTTTTTTGCTCTTTGGAAGTGAAACATGAGCCTTTAGAAAGGATTTTATTAATTGGTAGGTCTTTGAGATTTGATGTGGCTGAGGATAGAATATACCATCAAAAAATAATTTTACACGACTTAATATTACAGCCCTCGGATTTGTCAAAAATCTTTAGAATGGTATTCTTGAATGTAGGATTAAACTGAAATTCAGAAATTGCCAAAGTAATATCGGCATTATAGTACATTATTGGCTGCTGGTGAAATACAACTGAGGCAGTATTCTGATGTATTTTAAGTTTTAATACAAGAGAAAAAGCCTTTCTACAGACTTTAGTGTTGGTGATTCAACATGAACGAATTATCACATAAGTTCATAAAGGTGGAGCTATTTATAGGAAATTGAACGATCGAAGGGAATTAGATTTGCCAAAGGTAAGCAACCGTACATTCCTTCGTTCTCCCATCATTCAACGCTCGACGTAGAGGAAAAATGCAAAAGTCGACCGATCCCCTAGTTTACGCAAATAATGCAGGAGAGAGATGGATTCGACTTTATTTCCTAAACCGAAGAAAACGAAGGGGAGAGATTTTATTTGCTCTTCCAAATTGGATGACCCCTGCCGCCGTTAATTTAGCCCACAGATCTATTCCGCCGGGTCGGCTTTTAATTTTCCTTATCGGATTGAAACATATGATCGCGGCACGAAATCGCACCTCATTCACCGTATGCCACTTTTAGCATAGGCTAACACGCGTGGAAACGATTTGCTTTCGCTCCAATTCACGAGCCACGCGAGGTATTCCTACTCTCCGATCGATTAAAAACAGTTCGGGCAGCGACCACATATCATTTAAACAAGTGGAGCGAAAGCACTTTTTAACCTCAGGCGAAATTGGATAGCGTTGTCGAAAGTAACAGCGATCAGTCGATCAGTAACGACGGTCTGTCGCTGAAAGCGGAATAAAGGATGAAATTGAAATTTACACGAGGGAACGCATTGTAGGTAATTTTACGAAGTGTTTGAGAAGTTGAGTAAATCGAGAAGCGAAAAAGCTGAACTTCATACATTCAATAGCTTTCTTAATTTAAAAGAACCTGTTTATATATGAATGAGCGAAATTCTAAGCGATCTTTGAGTAAGCAATGACTATCTACGTATCTATTGAGAGACTTAACTCAAACAAATATAATTGAAAATGCTGATTTCCATATCAATTATCAATTAATCGCAATTTATTCAAAGCCAATAATTTAATTTTAATTGGAATTTTCTATAAAAATAAATTTTATACGTTACCGACAATTAATTTCATTTAAACGGCAATTATCTTAATCATTCTAAAAATACTCCATTTGATTGGGATCGGGGCTTCCGGATAACCATGTGGGCAGCGCGTTTGACTTCTGTGAAAGCGGTCCTAGATTCGATTCCCGGTGGGAGCCCACGTGCGAATTGAACTTAGCAGTCGAAGAATTTTTAATACTACTACTACCATTAATACTACTCGATTTTGGATCCCGGATAGCCAAGTGGGTAGCGCGTTCACCTTTGGTGAAAACGGTCAATCAAAATTATGACTAATTTTGATTGACGTTATACTGGACGGACTGGAAAATAGAAGGTGATTAATTAACCCTTAACTACCCTTGGTATAACCTAGATAGATGATTTTGATAATTTTATGTTAAATACTTGAAAAGATACTATTAAATTACATCCCATATTCTTAACTGTGAGGAGCGGAAAACAGGTTGACGATATTAAAAGGAAAAAGAAATCTATTAATAGTTTTCTGTACAAGCTGCACTTTTGAATCATAAGCAGCGACATAAATTTAAAGAATCAATCATTCATAGTATACTACTGAAAAAGGTCTTATAGGACTATATAAGTCAAAGCAAATTGATTCTTTCCAACCCGCTGAATTTATACCAACTAATATAAAACAGGCTTTTAAAGATCTACTTTCAACGAGTATAAAGGAATACTCATTAGGAAAATTACAGCATCCCAAAAAACTCAATACGGAATTTATAATTATATTTCATTCATTCAATTTATAATAAACCTACTGCAGAAAGTATTTTGTTGAATATGATATCAATATTTGCTACTAGAGAAAAATAATTATACTAACCTCTTTATTCATTAAATGTCACGTGGCTGAACATTGGCTACTTTTTATTCGCCTAACACTCTCAGGTTTGTCTTAAGAGTCTTATATTTTTCCATTAGAGTACCCATAAAAATCGGGTTTCCAGAGTATTCCATTATAATTAATTATAAAACTGAATTACTATTCTGCAAAAACGCAAACAACGGATGTGAACCATTAGGAAGAAGTTTACGAAAATTCACTTTATTATCATAAAATATTTTCTTCGGTCCATTTTAGCGAATTTATTAGCATAATAAATGGTTTTGGGTAAGTTTTCAAAAGTAGTAAAGTTGATATGTTTAGAAAATCTTGACGACACCAGACATTGCTGAATATGAGCATATGGGATGATATTTCCATTATGAATTCTTTGGAAATCATATCGACATTCAATCACAAAGATTATATTTATTGTGTCTCAATTTTTTTCTAGTGAAAGGACGTGAAAATTCATGTCAGATATTGGGTGACACATACTGTAGCATCATAATAAATTCTTACGTAAAATAAAACATACAATGTAACTTAAATTGTAAATTCTCTTCGATGGAGCGGAGAGTGCTTCAAATGGCATTCAATACTGGAAAGGAGGAAGATATGTTCGAACCAAAACAGACTGTTGATGATAGACAAATCGATACATAAATGAAAGTTGATTGAAAGTGATTGCAATTCTTTGGGAGAGAGTGTACGATCGTTAACACTTCTTATTTATGGTTTAATTAGGGAATTAAAAGGGGCTTTAAGGATCATTATCCCCCGAGGAAATCCTCTCCAAACGACATGAATCCGAGTTTAATGATTGCGACTGTGATATTTCTTTGTAACGCGCAGTCCAATTTGAGTGGAATTAATAATTACTGGTGCTACATGGGAATGTGAGAGATAAATTTCATAATAGCGTGGATTAAGCCGTTGTTGCTGAAATCGTCCATAAAATATAACATCCTGGCTAAAGCACGCTATTTCATTCATTAGGGAAAGGAGGCTCGCAAACACGATATGAGTGTTTGGAGTTCTACGAGATGAAATTTCTTACGCTTCAACGCCTCCTTCTATTTTTTCTATCCAGGTTTACGAGTATTATTCTGTCGATATTCATGCTGGTAAAAAGGAAGATAGTTAAAGTTTTTTTTTTTGAGAACTAACAAAAGTGGAATTCAGGGGTGATATATAAATCTGCTTCGACGCTCATTTGTATCGTTAAATTAAAACGTAATTGAGCACGATGAAAACAAAAACTACCGATGCATTCATATCAACCTTAGAAATAAGGCTATCTGTACCCAAGCCAACTAACAATTAGGGAGAATAAAAGTGTATAACATTGCGCCTAAGCTCCTCTCAGCCTTACCAACAGGTCTTAAGTAAATAAAAGCTACAAGGAGGTCGTTAATTAAAGTTGGCTAGGTAAAATAAATTACCATGTTATATAACTAGGTTCTACATCTAAATCTTTACCCAAAAATGTGTCTAAACCCTCGAAAATATGTTAAGAGTTGCTGAGAATTAATTCGCCTTTAACTACCCCTGAACATGCGAGGTACATTTGAGGTTAACTCTTTCCCACGGAAATTTTAAAATTGTCTCCGAAAAAGTACTTAAAATTCTCACCATTTTATAAATCCTACTATTAAACTATTAAAAGGCATAGATATCATTCTGTATCTGTTTTTCAGACTTCTATTTCTATTATATCACGATAAATCGCAGCAAAAGATACTTATAATCCATGGTCAAAAGTTTATAAAAAGACATCTATATATAAACGGAAATCATAGGATTACATAAATGATCAAGCATTAAAATAACCCAATTAGACTGGTTACAGTTATCAGTACATGAAAATGAATAAATTTATTATTTTTCCGATTAAACGGAGAGACTGAATGTACGATATAGTTATGCCCATAAACTCGAAAATAGTTAACTCTAAGTTTGATGCTATCGTTAAAATAAAAAAACTGGGAACCAAGGGCATCGACCTAATTGAAAGAGGTTAATCAGTCCGACCTAGATAAGAGGAATTCAATCTTAAGTTCAGTGGCAGCTCAGGATAAATAGGTATTAAGCCCATGATAGAGGTATCTCACGAATGTACACCCAAAAAGGAATAGGGAGTCAGTCTCTGGGATAGTGCGGTCGGTGTTGAGACGTTTTAGTTCATTAATTATAGCTATCCCAAGAATCCGATAGCTGATGAAACTTTATCGTAAGCGCTCCGGCATGCACAATCGCGTATCCTGATTTTGATCTTCAATGAAACTAGGATGTGTAACAATAGCACTTTAATTAGATTTCTGAGAAATGTATAATTCATACAAAGAGAGATTCTTGGATTATAGCCTGAGGAATTGTAATGATAGAAGTCTTATTGCTTAAATAACACTATAAGATAGACGATAAGATAGATAATGATAGATTAATGATTTTGTGAAACATTTCAGAAGATGGATGAAAGATAAAGTTTCCAAATGCAATTGGGATTCCCAATAAAGCAGTGGAGAGATATTTTGGGAGATGTATCAGTTGCCCGGGGCACCAAGGTTTGTGGAGGCGCTTGCCGTTCTCTGTGGCGCTTATTTCTTCATGTTACGAAACAACTTAAGGAAGTTACGCACTGTATAGATGAATCCCAAGTTATAACTTCTCTTGGGAGTTGATATTTGAATAATAGCGATTGTCTTCAAGTAATAATGGAAATGATGTGTATTAGTTGATTAACCAACTTATTAATATTGCTACGAATGATTACAATTGACCCTAGCAAGGAAAATAGAAAATATTACATTTTTCGTGTTTTAATTGCAAAATAGACATATCACAGCCAAATAATTTCACTACGTGAAATGCATAATATTTTTTTCAGTCCTGAATTTTTTTAATTTTCATAGTTTATTTAACTCTCTTACATTTAAATGTTCTATTTATTTTGATCCTTTCTCTGTTCTATCTGATTTTTAAATTTACTTCACTTTCGCCTTCTATATTTCATTGAATGGATAAATAAATTCCTTGTTATAAATCTATTTCTTCTTCCTTCTATTGCATTTATTTCATGTATAATTCCTTAATCAGAGATAGCGTGACCAGAAAAATATTGCGTCTTAAATGTATGAGCTCAATTGCTTATAAAAACATCTAATTTTGATACTGAAAAAGAATGAATATGTGCATATGCTGTTATGATAAACCGAAATACCTTACTATGAAATTACCATCCAAAGGGGTTGATTGCCCTCTCATGCTGGTGAAGATGTTTAATTTTCGGAGGCTAACTTTGAAAGCTAACCCGTCAACAAGCAAACTCGAACTATTTACTCCTAGCTTAATGAGCTGTATCCCAAAAATAGCCATCTTAATCATGCAGCGATCGATAGGACCTTTCATCACCCTCTTCCAAATACGATGGAAATATCCCCGAGGTTAAAGAGAGCAATCAAGCGCAACATCGAAATGCTTTGTGTCTCTCCATTGAAGTCCGCCTCAGACGCGGGCATTCACTAGAGGGAAATTGAACGCGACGGGACACGCAGAATTGTTCTGGGAAACAACACTCGTCGATCGAACGATATGGAGCTTCCCTATGTCTCCCTTATTCTCATTTCCTTTCTCTCGCTATCTTTCCAGAGACTTGTTTGTTTTCTGCTGTTTCCTCTGTACCCTTCTCTCCCACTTCTATTGTTTTATCTACTCGTATCCCTAAAACGTCCGCTAGTATATCTTACTTGTGGAGCGAATTGCGGTTAAAAGTCAGCTATCCTTTCCAATGGGCGAAACTTACGAAATGTTTTTACATTTCGTAAGTTTCGCCCATTGACTCAATTCCTCACTCCTATACACAAAAACAGCGGATTGCTCCCATTCCACCGGGAGGTACGAGACGATCGTTCTTCAGCAAAACAAATCATTTGTCTTGAACAGGAATGGGAACCTCTTTCCATCGGAAGACCGCATGTCTTCTTGCCATTACAGCAGAAACCGTTAGGCCGCGTATAAAATCACCAGTCCATAACTGAATGGAAGATCACCCAAATTCAAATAGTTCTACACTGAATTAGAATAAAGAGGAACTGATCTAATTTAAAGCTTTTTTACTGGATAATCACGACAGCCGAGAGAAAAAGTATTGGCGCTTCAAGGTCTTTGACAAGCAGGGGCCCCCACTACCGACCCGAACTAATTCCATATATACCATAGATAACAAAAAATATATACACAATTTAATAATATACACAATAACAATGTTTTTGTCTTCTCTTATCGGGTGAAAATTAGGGGAATAATTTTCTTAGCGTAGGTCATAGAAATAAAATGCGGCTAGAAATAAACGTCTTATTTTTTGTTGCTTTAGAGAAAGATAGGTTATCTCTGTTTTAGCTGTCTTTCCTCTTGATAATTAAGAAAAATTGAATTTTTCCACCGCCATATGACTGTAAAAAATTACGGCTGAAGTACTTTTGCTATCAGATGTTAGCACGTCGGAAGTAAAACTGGAGAGAGTAAATGCTCTCAATTTCAGGGTCAAGGAGGTGATCATATTTTCAAATATACGAGTATATATTCTTATTTATGCACAACGTTTATTAATCTCACTATTGCAGTTTTCTCGTTAGGTATAATATTGCTATCAATTAAAACCCGACAATATAATATAATTTTAATCATAGTAATAAAGGAAAACCTTGTTTATTTGAGAAATCTTCAATTGATATGTAGAAGAATTATTTCATTTGAAATAACGAGAAGTCATCAGAAAGCTTCACACGATTTTGTGACCATGTATACTTCTTACCGATATACGTCTGAAATTCGAAGACCTCATTATTTTAAGTGGTTCTATATGATTTAATCCAAAACTACAGGTGTAAAGCGAATGTATTTGTGTTTCTACGATTCAGTTCTCACTACCAATCTCTAAACGTATACTAAATTGAATACATGAATTTGCAAGAATCTATGACGAATCCAAGTCTGAGACCATTTTCTTTAATATGGTTTACTCTAATAACATTCTCGTTCAGCGAGAAATGCAAAAGCAAACTACCTCATTCCTCATTTCATTTCCTTATCGACATTTCCTTTGTGTACCTTTTATTGGAGGGGATAATAATCCAGCACTCTAGATGATTACTTCACAGATACACAAGGAAATATGAATGATTCAGTAGATTTTTCACATATCAAGTTTTAATCAACGAGAGTAAAATCCTTTGTATTTCCACTTATAAATTTTAAAATATTTCTGTAGAATTACAGAGTTTGTTTCTCTCGTCCATTATGCCATCTTTCCAAATATTTATTATTGTTATCACGTCTTTAATGGATACAGGTTACCCCATCCACTATAACGTTAAATATAAGTCCTGAATATCTATTATAAGTTGACCTTGCTCATTTAAAACTTATATTTTGAATTCACTTGTTGTAGAGTGATTAAAAGAATATTTTTGGCAAGTCTTGAGAGAAACCCAAAGAGCCATCCATAACAAAGAGATTAGGCTCTTAACGCTACAAAGATAACGAACGAACATCCAAAGATACGAGGGTAAAAAAGGAGCAAATGGGAGAGATAATTTCGCGAAAATATTTTGCTCGAAAACGCGCGGAACCAGAATTGCCGTAAAGCTGTCGGAAAGAGAGATTCAGACGAAAACATACATGAAGTATGAAGCTCATCTCTCAGGGGGAAAACTACGAGAGCAGGAATCACGAGAACTTCCCATCTTTTAGTGGTATCATAAATCACACCGCTTCAATTTAGACTTCTATCCAACTCAATGCGTGCTTCTCTGATAGAAAAAGTTGTTTTTAAAGAGCAATGCTCGAGGTGCCTTTTTTGGTCCATTGCAACATTTGAAGTATCGATCCTGCAGCGTCATATAAGGAAAAAACGTGGATCATGTCATTTTTGAAATTTTCAGAAAAGCCATTACCGCATCGGCTCTTTTATAAGGACGAATTGAGATATCGTCTTTTGGAGGAGAGGAAGATAATGAAATCGGGCCAATTCTCAGAGCTATATATCAGAGAAGCAGTATTATTTAAGAGAGGCAAACTGTTTCTCATTCATTAACTGGTTGACAGGGGTCGTAATCGAAATTTCAGCTTGATTTGATTACAAAGGGTAACAATCTTCAAACAACTTGCAGAATTGTAAGTTCTCAAATCATGATCGAAAAATACAGTATTAATAAACAAGAATCGAGTCTATGATCGCTGGAGCGTAATGATAATAATAATAAAGCAACAGTTAAGATATACCTCAGGAATGGTTCATATCAGACACAGATTAACGTGGTTTTGAGCAAAATCAGAGACACGCGAATCATCGAATAATATGGTGAAAACCCGGTGAAAATGCCTCGGAAAGCCGGGTACAAAAAACAAATCGTTTGGAATCAACAGTACGATTAGACGTTGGCGCATAGAGACGCTGACGCCAAAACGACGCCTGATAACAATCCATTTCGGAATGTACGGATTAAACTCTCTGGAGACACCTCTATTCCGTATAATCCTATGACGTAAGATGGAGTACCCTAAGCGAGGAATTTTACCAGAGAGAATGCGAAACGGATTAACAAAACGAGGAGATGGAGGCAGGAAGACATTCGTGATGTGATTTTCGCTACGACGTCACTGATGGAAGAAAAACGGTGCGATTCAGATCTTCTCCAAACGTAGAAGAGAATATACGTCCTTATATGATGTTTCATTTCTCACGTAGTCGATGCTAATCGTCTTGTTAAAGTAATCCTCTTCTGCAGACCGAGTTACCTAGTCATATTAATAATTATCATACTCATATTGCCGTGTTGTAATTTAAAATTATTCTTATAGTTCCAGAGGATTAAAGCATGATTCAGTAATACTACTGTAAAGAATCATATTTTTAGAGTACATAGTTAAAATAATCTTCATTTCGTAAAATAAATCGTATTAATGCAAAACTTTCGCAAATATACGAGTAAGCACACTTATTATATAGTGTTTAATTAAATATCGGTGTCTAAGATGAATCATAAAGAAAACGTTAAAGTTAATATAGACATAATTTTATAAATATTTTGTCGGAAGCATTTTTAATGCCGTAGAGAATGTGAAGAAAATAAGACAAACCAAGAATGTAATTCTTTAACTAATTCTCCGGAAAAGGGGGAAATGAGGGAGGAGGAAAGCCGAAGATGATACAAAAAAGGGGATGACTTGGAAATCTTGAAAATTAGTTTTTTTCTCCATTTATATATGGCTTTCCACAAAGTAGCGCGCAAACATTTTTAATTTTTTCAAATGTTTCTAAAAACACATAAATTTTAGTTGCAAATGTAAAAAAAAGGATTAGGTGGGGAAAAAATAGGGGAATGGTTTCTCTCTTTTTCTCCTACCTTAACTTCGTTTTAAAAATGTATGTACGTGGAGATGTACACATATACAGATGCATATAATTACAGAAAAACTCACTCTTATTTCACTAGAAGAGTATATTTATATTTCAAAAGAGAAAATAAATAAGCAAAATTAAGAAAGACTCCTGCAAACGGCTACTTAGAGAATGGGGACTATGCACTAAACATATTTACGCATGTGTTGTCATTAATATGAATATAGATAGCACGAAACAGAAGAATCACCATGACCATTTAACAAGAGGGAGAGGAACTCAAGGATCCCCCTCATTGACTTAGTTGAACTAGGAGAAATTTTGAGGTGGTAATGCTAAAAATTTATAACAAATTAACTGGCCCTCTAAAAGCTTGTTATGAATTGGAATTTGTTAAAAAGTTAAAAAGTTAAAAATATATCTACTAAAAACGTATTACTGTGTAAATAGGTTTTTTGGTGAATACATGTTTAATTAAATTAAAAGGTAAATATTACGTGAAATTTTAATAAAAATTAATATAATGTATAGTCATAGTAATAGAATTGTACATACATATAGTATATACATGATTTATTTTAATGGATTCATAGTTTCTCTTCCTCCTGACGACTTTACCGTTAAGAAACATGTGTGATTGAAGTCAATCTGAATAAGTCTACTAGTGCTTTCATTTTCATTATTAACACGGCTTTTAGCAAGGTAACGCCATCACGTGCTAGATTTCAATTACTAAGTTATCGTAAGACCATTCATTAAGTATAAGTGTTTAAGCTCAAGAATAGAGAAATCTAGTTCAATTTCCTTTCCACGGAAGTAAGATAATTATATCCTACAACGAAGTTCTTAAGTTACGTTCACAAAATGATGCCACGGGAAAACTCTGGCTTCTAAATTTGCTGCTGTACACTTTTGTGATTAAAGTCGCGCTTCGAAAGCTTAATAAAGAAACTTCTTATGTGATGACTTTAATTACAAAAGGAGTTCCATTTTAATTTCCGAACAGAGGCTTAATTGACTTTTATTGATTATCTTGCAGCGATGATGATGACCTGGAGAAGTCTCATAAGAAAATAAATACGGGATTTCTTTTTAATACAACCGCGAGCTTCTAATAGACTCAAGCTCATAATATGAGCAAAGTCGCTCTTTAGGATAACATGAAATTACAGAATTTATTGCAAGCTGAAGGTTACCCAAAATATAATCAAAATCCTTTACCAAGTGAGTCTTTCCGCATTCATCCATGAATATATTTTAACTCCTCATAGGTGGGAACTAAGGAACAAACTCATAAAATTTATTGCAAACTGCGAATTGCCTTCAAGTACATTTGATAAAAATAGGAAAATTCAAAGCGGAAAATTACACGACAAGGTAACGGAATAGCCTTTTTCAAGAGATAAACTGAAGATGCATAGAATGATTGAATTAAATCTAAAACAGTTAATGGAGGTTTATAACCGAAGATAAGTTAATACTTTAGTAATTTTTGTAAGATATTATTTTTCCATGGTAAGTAGATGACATTTATAACTCAGATTTCAGTCATAAGCTCTTAAGATTCGGTCCTTAACATGTACCATTCTAGAAAAAACGAGAAAAGCAAATTGTAAATAACTACATTAAAGTATTGCATTACCGGGTTGCAATTGGAATTAAATTTCTTTCCCTAAAGAGTAATTTTTTTTGTTCTTTCTATTTTACTAAAAGAGGAAATATCTAGGTTTCAAATCCAGTGGATCACGGACCACGTGTGAAATGACGTCAGCTGTCGAAGCACTAATAACATTACGAATATAATAAAAACATTTTCCGCTCAAAATATAAAATATCTTTTAAAGAAAACTTGTCAGTATACCAGTTTAAATAACTGATTTTTTATCCAATGACGCAGTTAAAAATATGATATGAATTATACCTTTCCTTTTTCTAGACACATCAAAAATTAAGATAAAGAATACTGAAATTCTTGTGATAAAGAATATGAAAACAAGAAAGTAAATGTATCTTTATAAGATATTAAATCTCTACATATTTTGGATCTTCAAGTTTGAATAACTCTGTGTTTTAGGATTGATTATAATTTTTACCCTTGACCGCATAGGAGATTGTTATCAAATATGTATCAGTCGAAAATTCCTTATTTTGGAAATGAAAACATTTTGAAAAATACTATCCATAAATGAAGGCTGGGCATTGGGAAAATTTTCCATCGACAGATGTTGTTTAGCGAGCAATAATTAAAACAATTTCCACATAGAAGATGACTTTTCTCATCGAAATATTTTTCGCTTTCATTTTTTTTAATCTACTGTTTACTCCATACTCGTAATTTAAATTTCATTAAATTTCATACGTAAAGACATTTCACAGATATATATTAATATTTTAAGCCTCTATTACCTTTCATTTCTTCGTCATGTTACAGAGTAACCATAACTGTTCAATAAATAATAAAAATTATACATGAATATATATAATAATAATATTCGGTAGAATACGATAGTGAACTATTTGTTTTAATCGTTTCAATGCAAAGTCAAAATAAATTTTTTCGCCCGTGTAACTTATATTAAATTATTTTCTTTTCAACCTTGGTAATGGAGTCCAAAAAGTTACGGCTTCCTCCATTGAGAATATCTTTTTAAAGCACCGATTAAGGGAAGGTGTCAACTTAGGGCGAGGATTCGGGTGCCATACCTTGAGCCCAAAGGTAAACAAAAGTGAAAAATAGCGACTTAACTGGGACTCAAACCCAGGTCTCCCATTTTCCGGGCAGGTATTCTAAACAATGAACTACCAAGCCACGTCAGTTCCACTTCTGTTAAGGGGTCCTTTGTCAACAAGGTTCGGAAAGTGGAAAACCTGGGTTCGTGTCCCAGTTATGTCACTAATATTCACTTCTGTTTACTTAAGGGTTTTAAAGCGCTCGACTCTTCGTTTAAAGTCAATATCTTCCCCTCATTCATGTCTTTATTTTTAACTTTTGTTTACATTTTGGCTATTTTAAACCTTTAATTATATTCCTGAAGTTCTGATGTAAGATAGAGAATCATTCGCGATTCTCCAGAGATAGAGTTATCATAAGTGACAACAGTTTCTCCATAGTACGTTTCTACTTCGTTTTCGTGAAACAGCAGTTATGCATCGTAATTAAAACTTAGGAAAATAGACACATGTTTAACAGCTTCTGCAATAACCTACAAATCATCTAAATACGATTCCGAGGGCATTTTATAGGATTAATTTATCGGAAAGCAATGAGAAAGATGAAGGGATGCATTTTCTCCCATATTACAAATTAAAACGGTACATACAATGTTTATAGACTCATTCACAGACACGCACGATATATAATAGAAATTTGAAGAAGAGTATAATTTTCTCCATCATTTCGGCTCGCTCTAAATTTAGCATTCTCCTGCAATTCTCTTTTCAGGAAAGAATTCCGCACTCCCATCACTAGGGACAAATTGTTTGAAACTCTCTCCTGGTGAATGCCGCGAAGGGTATGAATCGATCTTGCCCTTTGATGGGTATAGCTTAAAAGGCATATTTCATCGCCGATCCCTTCCATAAATTTCATACTTCGGTGGGTTTTAAAATGAAACTGCGATGAATTCTTCTGAAGCATGATCCTAATACTTCCGCAATGCATATTTTCCTAATACCTCCATTTACTCCATTCGTTTACTTTAAAGAGCATATACGATGGCGCAATTAAATTGCTTCTCTTTGAATATCCAATGCCTTCTTCCTTATTACTTGTCTAGATGGGACATTCCTTATATGTACCCCTTATGGTTATCTCAGCACAATGTTTTTGTATTTAATGGCTAATTAACGCTTTATTTCTCACCTTAAGACTCTCCTCCCAATTTTCTTCCCAACTGTCAAATCTTTTCCCGTAAACGAATCATCTACCCCTACCATTCAGAATTTTTATAAGGACGAACCATAATCTAAGCTCTGTTTCCACGGTGATGTTGCTCAGCATTTACAGCTAGCATATTTTGATAAATTAATTACTTCAAGAATAAGGGTTAAAAGTGAATTCACAGGAAACGATTCATTTAACCGCTAGAAAATTTCCAAGGAGAAACGGACATGGAAAAAGTCTCACAGGGCTCGAACCCGGATCTCCCTACTGTTGGTCGGTTGTCCTAAACATTAACCATTAAAATTAACTAATCTATAACTCTTTAAATCTGGATAAATATATATAATTATAGTTGTAGGATTATATATTATATATTTGCATTATATGACATAGAAAACATTTGCAATCAGGTCCATTAGTAATCAGAATAGAATTTTAATTGAATTGGTAAAACGGATCCCTTGCCTAGCAAAGTTAATAGTGCTTGACTTAGGTGAGATTAGGATATATCATTTAGGGATGTAAAATAAGAGTATTTCACTGGAAGGACCCGCTACGTACAGAAAGTTCAAGGGATATTCTGGGGAGAGAAAAGCGGAGAATGATAAGGTCACCTGTGCCTGTTATTCGGGCGCGAGAAAATCCCACTTCGTCCCCAGACGCGTCTCTTCATCGATTCGAAAGGTGATTGGATGTCTTCGTAATCCATATTTGATTAATATGCAAATAAATCCTTTTCTATCTTGGGAACATTGTTTTTTGAAGGATGGCCGAGATAGGGATCCCTTCCCCGACAGAAAAAATGTAAATGGCTAAAACTGGAAGCGGATGAAAAAAATCGCAAAATGGAAGTGACCACCTTTTTGATGCCCCAATGTTATACCAGAGTCGATCAATTGGTTCATATTAATGTGGATGTTCATAGCTGAACCTGTGCTATGAAAGTTTGCCACATGGGGAAGAGAATACCTTATACTCTTTAACCTATACGTATCGTACTAACACAGAATTCTTCAATGACATTTTTTACTTTGCAGCGAAGCAAAGAACGGATCATGCTTCATTAAAGAGGAAAATGAATATAGGTGAGGTCAATCGGAACTCGAACCTAGGTCTCCCACTTCATTGTACTTTTAAATAGATGAGTTAAATAAATTATTAACCTACTCTTTCTAAGCGAGAAAAATATTTTTTAAATCCTCATTTTCTTAACTTTATCTCTAGGCCCAGAAGACCAGAATTGCATACTTTATGGTAAACATTTATTCTCTTTAGCTTTATTTGTTTCGGCTGGTAAAATTGCTCATTATCCTATAAAATTCTAGGATAGCAACACTGAATATTAATATTTTATAGCTAAGATTTTGCCAATACTTGCACATAAAATATTTTGAAATTAAAAATCAAGCTAATAGAATAATCGCGAAAATGTTTCTTTGTGATTATAATGTAATTCCTTTCGAATCTTCAATTTTATTAACTGTTCAATTAAGAATACTTCTCAGCGTTAGAAATTCATTTTTAGATATGACGTTTCTATTGAATCAACCAATCTAACGAACTTATGATGGTTAACTATTTTTAATAAAACATATCCAACAATAAAGCCATTTCCTAAATTTGCACATACGTCCCCACCAAAAATATATAATGGTTTAGATTAAACTTTCGGCATTTCATAACAGAATCAGGAGTAATTACGAAGAAAATCATCGAATTGTTATAGTTTTTCTACACCTGATAATCGTATGCAATGCCGAAATCGTTCATATTTTAGCTTATCCTAGAAAATCTGTTAGTTATTTTTAAACACCATTTTTTTATTTTCACGTATTATAGTATATTCTATACATGCCGTTGTATTAATTAATTAATTTAATTACATATGATTCCAAAAGCTTTATTTATTTTAAGCCTTTTTTGTGTCTATTTAGAGACATTTCTCAATATTCCTTAAAGGATTCCGACCCAGAGATTCACCATTAAGACAACAAAGATAGCTCAATAAAGTGAAATTTATCATGAAATGCGCTTTGGGAGATTCTCTTTAATGAGTAGACTGAAAACTTGAGTTCTATCGATGAGAGTCATTTAAAAATGCTGTATACCTGGAAGAAGATGTAGTAAAAAAGGAACGTATAGGATATGCTGGATAATTAATCCGCCTCTACAAATTTAGCGAATATAATCCCATTCTTATGAGAAATTTAAATGGAGAATACTTGAAATTAGTAAAGAAGCAAAAGCTTTAAGAGCTCAAATTCCCCGCAAATTATTAAATAACGAGAATTTTCTCCCAAGAAAAGATGTAAACCTCGATATCTATACAAAGAAAGATTGATATTTTATAAAGAAGTAAATATATTCGGGAAGTTGAGATTGATTCAATGTCATTAAAAAAGCTTATAATAATAACCCACATATTCGAAAAAGGCAAAACCATACTATTCGATCTCTGAAAGACCTCATTAAGTGATAATATAAATAAGCCAATTTGATTGTACTAAACCTGTAAAGCAGTTACGTATGTAAGTATTTACGAGTATTATTGAGCTGCATTGAACTACTAACTATAATACTGATTCGATTCCAACACGCCTGTGATACAAGACTAGACCGCCAACCCATATCAAGCGCGGCAGAATTTTTATACTGGTGGGATTCGAACCCACGACCCCGAAGAGAATATTGCCTCAAGCCTTTTGGCGAATGATGCCGCTAAGCCACGCTACCCTTGTTTATTGCAATGAACAGATATAATCTCAGGACAGATATATCTTCAGTAGATGTAATCTTGAAATATTCAATTGGATCAATACCTCCACCAAAGAGCAACCAGAATCGATAACAAGAAATCCTCACTAACCTCAGTAGCTGAGCTCCTTTAAACTGCTGCAATTGGAAAGATGCAAGTTTTTTAGCAAAAATGAGTGCAAAAGAAGAAAGGTTAAAAAAGCGCTATGTAGAATGAAGAAAAATGAAAATTTTAATTCATTTTTGTACGAAAATGACTACCGCTTTTACTAATACCAGTCGTTGAGGTAAATTTGTGGGGAACTTTTGATCTTGTCACTAGTTAGCTTTCATTAGTTGCGAGGATGGGGAATACTTCTTGACCACAGTGCGAAAGGAAGCAGGCTGTTCGAAAGCGGGACAGTCCCGCCTAATTCGTGACTTCTGTTACCCTTATATAATATCGATATTCATTTTCTTCTCTAACTTCTCCTGGCTCTACCAAAGCAGCGATTACAAGAAGTGAAAATCCTATCACGTTGATGTGCTTTTTCAGTGTGCAAATATATTGGGAAAAAAAATAAAAATAACTTACCATAAATTGGGTGAGCTTCGTAATGGTTCATGAGACCATCACTGCCATCTGTTCCCTGGGGAATGCTTAGGACCTGATTTTCTTTTCCAGTTTCTTCCAATCTGTTTGTCTCCCTTCTTGTTGTAACATAAATTATCAGAAAGCTTCGCTCCATCATCCGACTTAAGTCACACCAAATATAGTTGCTGTGTGATTTACGTTTAAAACTTAAGTACCACTATCACGAACTGTGGTACTATAGTTATATCCTCTTTAATCTTCGTATTCCTTATTTCCCACATCTGGGTCAACATAGCTAGCATACCAATGATGGTCTGGAACTGACAGACATTCGTATTTTTCCCTGCTCTTATACCTCCAATTACTTTTAAGGGTCCAGAGATAATCCCTTTCCTTTCGTCTATAAATATATAGATAGCTTTCAACTGCTATCGGAGCCATTAGTGCAGGAGAACTCTTGTCCTAGTTAAGCCGTCGAAAAATGCATTAGCGTGATTTCGAGCGACGTTCGAGCGGAATTCTTTCCAGATGAGAAAACTGCTGAAACTTCGCGAGAATAATGATTGTAATTACCTTCTTTCGTGCACACGGGGAGTTGTAATTACTTTTTCAATCGTACATATGCTCATAAAATAACATTTATGTAATTTAGATGCTGATGAAATAGGAAAAAACATTCTGTTCTTCCGTCGTTTATATTTACTATGGATCCCGAAAGAGCTATTCATGTTTCCTGCGTTCGATTTGAAAAAATAGGAAGAAAGATTTATATTTTTAAAATTCAGAACGTATCAAGCTAATCCATCGTCATAACTAGTTGAAAGGATAAAAAGAAACATTTCTAAAACAGCACAAATACCCTGAAAAAACAGTAAGGCAAAAGAAAAGCACTGTTATTTATATTTATAAAGTACTGTATTCCATCTATGTATAATCTATTTCACTTTATGCTCATTCTTTTGTTTTAAGAACGATGAGTACGGCCGCTTCAGCTCAATTGTTTTGCATTTCGGAGATGGCTGGAAGGGAAATCTCGTAGAATGATGAAGATGGCATAAAAGTGGAGAAAACGCATTGTTCATTATACTGGACTATTCTTTAAGACTGATATTCTTTAAGGTTGATATTTTCTATTTTCAGGAGATGCGACTTAACATCAGCATTAAGATCTCGATCATGAGTGGAAAGCGTAGGTGGTTCAGTAAACGATGTCGAACGACGATTCCCAGCATGCTTCAGGACTGGCAGAAACGTTAGAAAAAGTGTATACAACTTAAATGATGACAGGTAATTTAGAAGACACCGAACCAAGATAAACTTCGCCTGATTTTTCACGTGTATAAAAAATCACGCAGTCTACAAACTTCCGATTGTTTTGGAATTTCATATATATATTTGGAGTAAAATTATATTCACATAATTTTGGTAGTTTTTTTATTTCCAAGAAGGCAAAAGTTAAGAAAAGAAACAAATATTTAGAATTGTCATTTTTTTGTAACAATGATCAAAAACGAGAAAAAAAATGAGCGCCAATTTTTAATCAACAGAATTCTCCATGCAAGTGAGAGTATTTGACAATTCCATAAATCTTGATCAGTTTCAACTTCAAACTTCAGTCAGTATATCCCCTATTAAAGATAATATCTGCAATAATAGAACTCACGATCTTAAGGTTATTAGACTTGCGCTTGATACTACATGATTAATTTGCCATTACAAATAGGAGTGTTACATTTCTGTCGTATGGAGAAACTATGTTTGTAAGGTAACAACTTCTCAACACAAGTCCGGTACTTGTCTTTGTTCATGCAGCAAATTTATCGAAACATTGACAGAAATTCAAAAATAAGAACACATCAACGGTGGTTCTGAAGACATTAAAAGCTCACAAACAACATTTTTACACAGAAATCCCTAAATTTAATGAAATATAACTCCTTACGAGAATATGAATAAGCTTCTCAGAGAGACTTAGGATAACGTACGAGACTGCAATAGACCCACATCCTTACAAATGGAAAAGATTATGGCCCCCTTCACGCCATAATGAGCTTATTGCGTTCCATTAAGGTCGCTATCCCAATGTGCGGCAGTTGGTTTCAATGGAGGAGCCTATGAACTAATTTGCAATATATTACCTTGAAATTAGAATCGCGAACTAGTTCGACCCAAAAACGCTCACTTTGAAGGGCACTGGGATATCGGATTTGTGCGCTAAGCTATTGGAGAGTAAACGAAGAGAAAGATATTAGGGAAGTTTGACCCAGTAAACGCTTTTGATACTGTAGTTTTAAGGATTGCCTATTATAATAATAACCTCCGGATATTTATCTGTATGTGTATAAATTTATCCACCCGATGTAAGAATCTTCAAAAAAATTCATGAAAGTTCATTTTTGCCTCATGTATGAATCGTTTTTATTTCTTTATATTTAATTATTGATAATGATAGTGCAAAATCAGGAGTTGTATTTAAAGAAAGAAAATTTGACAGAAATTTTTGTCGAAAGATAAACAGATGGTTTATGACCAGGACCCAGGTCTGTCCGGAAAGTGGGAGAGCTGGGTTCGAGTCCTAGTCATACCGCTATTTTCCACTTCTGTTTACTGGAGGAAGTAATGATTCTAAACGTGTTTTGATAGTTGTGGTCATATCACTTGTGAGGCTACACAGGGGATCGATCCCGGAGCCGCTTTGAACTAAAGTCGAACGCGTTATCCACTTGGCTATCCGAAGGCCGTTCTGTTTATCTTCCAGTTTTAAGGCGCATCCCAACGTGAACAAAGTTTAACATCTTTCCCTTTTCTTGGGATAATAGGCTATTGTTTAAATTCTAAATCGCGGAAATTTGAAAATGTATAAATAAACTTCGGCAAAATTTTGTTCTCAAACACCGTCGTCCGGACGATAAACGCCATTGCTGAAGTCTAGTTTAGTACTTTTGCTACCACACGGTTCTCAACGATTTCTTTGGGGAACGGAACTGTGAGAAAAGGACGGTGATCCGCTTAGGATTTGTTATTTATATTACTATTATCAACGTCTTTCGTGAAGCGTTGTTTTTTAACAATGTCAAGGCTTTGATTAAATATTAAAACGCGTCATCTAAGAGCAAGGACAACAACATTAATTGCTTCGGGAAATTATGCCGTCATTATTGAGGGGCAGTAAGTAGTACATAAACAAGAGTAAAATCATAGCAATTAAATTAATCAAATAATGAATGAATCGAGTAATTTTCATTAATGTGCGTAATGCATGCGAATCAAATTAAAATTGTAATTACCCGAGGACAATTAGATTTCGTGCGTAGCGCGATATTAAGCAAGGAACAACTCTGCTGTTAATTTGAATTAATTAATTGCACACAAAATTTAACAAAATATTTTCATACATTCCCTAAAAATATATACTTTTCTTGAATGCAGGATCATGGATATATTTCTTAATGAATCTGTAAATATATTCTTCTTCGTTGGATCTGAAAAAAATTTTATTTATATAAAAATAAAATTTAATAAAATGGGTAATTAAATAGTACAGAAACCATCAGATTTTAAAGTACGTAGAATACATCAGTTCTCTTTAAAAAAAGAAACTTAAAACTACACATTTCCTCTGTGTCATCTCTTAAGATTGAGGCTAGTTCTCTTCCGATGCTCAACATGTTACGTGTCCCATCGTATTTAATGCACTCCACCAGAAGGTATATACAAAAATAATAATGCATCATGCCGATAAATAAAAATTCAAAGATTAGACAAAATCTCACGATGCTTAAATTTTATACATAAGTATCAGTAAATTAACATTTACTTTAATACGTTATGGCTTTTAATTGTTCGATTAAAGAATTAAAACTAGTAGCAGTTTCTCTTCATAATCTCATCTGATTTCACAAATTTATGATTTTCTACATCCAATAAGCCAGTAAAATAATATCAATTAGAGATTTCATGCATCAACAGAACCTAATTTCAAATCAACCGGAAATGCCGAACTATTTAAAAGCTTATCTCCTTTTTAACCAGTGTAATGACTTGTGTTATTCATGAAAATCATTGAATTTTGGCAATGCAAAAAATAAGTCTTCAAAAATATTATCTCCTTTAACTCAGGAAACGAAGCATTTCTTTTTGAATTGTTTCGACGTTCCCCGCTTCGAGCTTTTCCTTTATTTCAGAGGACCCAATATTCTCGAAATAAAATAAGACTTGAAAAGAACGTCAATTTGGAAGGGGAAAGCTCTTTTGGGATATCATCTACATATACGATACACACAATTTTCTTTGCAAACGGAAGTTATTTTATAATTTATTTCCATCGACAAAATAAAAGGAAAAGATTCGTGTTAAAGTTCAAAATTTGAAGAAAACAATTCCATTCTACCTCTGAAAGTACCCATTTTGTATCTCATGGAAATAATTATTCAAAAATCATTCTGAAATCGGATATATTCTTCGGAAATTAATCCCTAACCTACTATTAACAATTTCAAAATACGTATAAGGATATCTCCATAGATACTATACAACAAAAAGCATAGTTCCTTGTTTTCCTTCTTTATAATTCTTCGTTGAATTTTTTTTCTGGAATGCGAAAGATGAATTCCAAGAAAGGTTTTGAGGATTTAAAATGTATGTGGTGACGCACGATATAAAAATTAAGTTGAGTGGATAGCAAGTGGAAGGAAGTGAAACTGGAGGAAGAAGACAAAATGGAAGCAATAAAGTGGAGATGGAGAAAACGGAGGGAGGGAATGGTGAAGAGGGTGAAATCTCGAAAGGGGTAGGTCACAAAGAAAAGCATACGAAGATATGACGTAAACGAAAAGATAGACATGAATACAAAGTTTTATGATATAGATGGTGATATTAGTTATCAATTACTAATGAAAACCACGCTAAGAAGGGAAATACCAGACACATTACAGAAAACTCATGGCAGTCTATATCTATAACCTCATCCTAATTTTTTTTAATAAGAAATATAATTAAACATTCTGAAATAATGTAAATATTGATATAGTAAAAATCTTTTAATTTTTTGATTGATTAACTTTTGCCAACGTTTTTGTAACTTGAATCAGCAAAAAAACCATCCAAGAAGGTTATAACAGCAATTTTCAGTTAGAAACGTATTATGTAGAATTTGAAAAACTGCATAACTTTATTGGGGATAACCCAATTCATCTTAACGTGCACCCTGAAGCCCACTTTTTGGCTCCTGACATGGGGTTCGTGTGCCATAAATTTATTCCTATAATCTGTTACCTTGGAGAGTGAATCTCGGAAAAAATTAATCTTTGAACTTTAGCGTTTACACTCTATTTTAGCCCCAATTTCGTTCCCGATAAGTACGACATTTACTTATTTTACTTGCTTTATATTGCTGCGTCTAATCGACTTATTTATCAGAGTGAACTTGAACTACAGAATACGTCTTTTGAAAATGTAGCATCTCTCAATTTATTAAGAAAGTTTAACCTAAAATTTTCTTTTTCCAACGACTCCCATCCTACTTTAGGGAGAATTTTGGTAAAGCTAACCGATTTGTCATAGCAATCCATATCTTCAGAATAATTCTAGCTATTCGAATTGTTAGCACATTTCTCCACTTCAGAACCACATAGCGATTGGAATGCATTATTTCATGCCAGAATAGACCACCAAATTACGAGTGTGAATAGAGAACTGATTCAAAATCTGACCTTCTCTCAAAAAGAAAAAACTAACGAAAAGACTTCATGTAAACAAATTTGGGATGGCCTTTTTATAACGCATTTCCCATTGTTTTCATTTAGAAAAAAACACCTCTAGCAAACGAGTCCTTTTCAAAATCTAGAGCATCCTTTTCTCCAGATTCAAGAGAGAGAGAGAAAGGAAAAACCGCTTGAGCCCTTTTAATTCATTCTGCTTAAAATACGCGAGAGAGAAACTTCATTATGAGGCGATGCGGAAGGAGAGATAGGTAAATTAGCAACGGATGGAAAGGAAGGGCGGAGGGGCAAATAAGGAAACGATAAGAAAGAGATGGGGTCTTTTGAATGGAAGTACGAACGATTGTTCCGAATGTGATAATTAGGGAATGGAAATTAAGGAAGGCTTTAAGGAAGAAATACGAAGGAGAGGAAAAGAAAAACGAGATGAAAGAAGAAGAAATCGGTCGAACAATACAAAAAAAATGTGGTTCCTGTTGGACATAATCAAATCTGCTTTTTTGTGTGTTTGTATTGAAATGAGAAAGCTATAAACATCCTGTATATTTGTTTGCAGCAACGCGTGTATTCCTCATCCATAATCTATAAAAGCTCTATTTACTTTAAATACATTCATAGGTATTAGAAAAATATATGTGTCAATTAATACCTATATACAGTAATATCTATGTTACGAGTAATAGTCAGGACATTAAACCGGGACCGAACCAAAAATCGAAACCGAAATTCTTTCCTTTGTAACCGAAGCTCATTTTGCTGGGGTAAAAACCGAATCCGAACCGAAAAAACTGAATTTCTTGAACCCGAATCGAAAACGAAAACCGTCATTAATTCCGTTCCCATTTTTGGGTTACAAAACGCACATTTTACTTAGTCTAGTTGGAGGAAGATGTGTATCTACGACTTGCAACCAAATTTTATTCTAAAATTTTTCTAACCGATATACAGTAATATAAATCGAAAATGCTAGAAATGAAAAAAACCGAAGCGAAAAATATCGTTTCGAAGTGTGAGGAAGGAAAAAAAAACAGGAACTAAACCAATGTTTGTTTTTCGTTTTTCTCAGAGAGAAACTGGAACAGAAAAGGAATACGGTTCGATGCCCAGTTAATAGTAGTCATCATGTGTTGTTGTAGCAATAGTATGTTGGTGCATACATATCATAGCTCATATTTTTACATTGATATCATTAATTTGATACGCAATGAAAGTTTATAAATACCTACTACGAACTAACTGGCATATAAGCGGGGTTAACGGAAACAATTAGATTTTTTTAGAAACTATAGGAACTTATGCGGAAAACCGATAGGTACCATCAGGATTCATTGCGCAACCAATATGTACCAACAGGAAATATAATACATTCTGAAAACCAACAGAAACTAATTGGAATTCATAAAATCAATGTCCAGAACTCAGCTTTCCACTGATTACCAAAAGAAGCTGATAAGATTTTTATTAGTGATTTTTAATGCTTATTTTTGGAAAATTTTCTAAAAAATCAATAGAGATCTTAATATGGCCGTTGAAAAATAGATTATTCAGCATCCTATTTCTGATTTGAATGAAACTATACGTTTATCCCTTTCTGTGTGATATATAGAATATTATTATCCAATAGTTTTTTTTGTTAACTGGGTTGCGGTGGAGAATTTTATAATGCATCAACATTTATCCATGCTTGATTTTGACCTATGTAAATCAGTTCATGGAAAATATATAAAGGACGCCTACGTTCCACGGAAAAGCAACAATCACGCTACGCTAAACACTCTAAACACCTACGCATTTCTACTCACAGCTCTGTTTATTTTCCTGGAAAATGAAATGTTTTCGGAAGGTTAATTTTAAATTTTTACGAAAAATACAATGCAGGAGAAACAGAGAAAACGGCTGCTGTGTATATATAGCACATTCTAATATTTTCATAAAAATGTAAGCAAGTATAAGACTGATTTTCTCACTGATGCTGAATAATGGCAGGTTTATCACTCATTGAATGCTATGTATAGCGTTATTCACAGCGTCATAAAGCTTTGGTTATGACAAATGATAGCGGTGGGATTCTGGCTCATTGACGAATGTAAGGGAAAACTATCTCACTCCTCATTTCGCCTCATTCCCACTCCAGTAGTTAATAATACTGGAGAGTAAGGGTAAGGTATAAACCGTTCTCCGGGCTGACTACCGCATAGACGGACACAATAAGCATTTAACATGTACAGTTATTACACATTTCCTACGGCAAAATTAAAAAGACAAAACCATGCTAAACTAAGCTTGAAAATTTTATAACTCCAAAAACTTTCTGAAAATTACATGGATAGGGTAGCGGTGAGATAAAATCTCTACTGTAACAAGCTGCTGGAATTAAGAAAAAAATTTACGGCGACCACCCCCTAGAAAAACGCCATTTGCAAAAAAAAGACTCCCTCGCAGAATAGGGTGCGAAATAAATAAACCTGCAAAAAAAATGCACAGGGTGGCCCTAAGCGCTTTAAAAATTACAATTTTCCGAGGGTGGGTGAGAAAAAATGCTCAAAACCTTTGGCCGGGAAACAAAAAAAATGAGACGAGGGTCGCTTAAAAGAACACGAAAAAAAAAGAAAAATAAATTAAAGCGAGAGGGTCGAAAATTCAGCAAATTGGCGAAGGGAACACAGGCTTCCATTTCCTCCCCGCTGTGAAAAAAAATAAGCCCTTACTTCGCAACCTTCCTCCCATCAGAATCACTGGCTTCCCTCATCCCAAATTCCGACTATGGCTCGACGGTGGCATCATAATCTAATTGCAGATGACTGTAGATTGATTGCCCTTAAGGTCTGCTGTGTTAGTTAATCAACAATCAGCGTGGGACGGAAAAGGTTGCATGATGAAATGGAAATCCGTGACTGCGGGAACATGGACCAGGGAGCCGAAAGAATTCCAGTGGAAAAACGTGAAGAAGACGTTAAGGATTTCAGATTGCAAGCGGCTGAAAAGAAGGTTCTTTCCTTACACTTTCTAATATAGCTACGACGCAACAATCCGTATTTGATCAAGACGATAAAGATAATTATTATGATTTAAATTAATTTATGAATAAAGTTGTGTTTGAGCTTTAGATTATGTCCAATTTTTACAAATGAGATTCTTACTAATTACTCCATTCTCTCACAGGAATTTTGTTCGTCGTTCTGAAGAATTTTGCTCATTTTTATTAATAATATCATCTGTATTCTCTTTCACTCATTAATCTAAGGGCTATATTCTTTCCTGAAACATTTAGTAACAGTTGCATAATTATTTATTTTCTAATTATGAGAACAAGGCAACAATGAAAACAAAGCTATTATGACAACAGGGCTACAGTAAAAAGATTACGACAACAAATCTATTATGATAATAAGCAAACTATTACAAGGCATGACAACAGCGAAGCTGAACAGAAACAGTACAATACAAACTTAACAAACCAGAGCAAACTGAATAGCCTTTTAAAAACATATACATTCAAATTTAGACTTTAAGACGTACTGAATTTTATGGCTATGCTAGGTTGGTTAATTTTGGTTGATTGCTTTGACTTACTCAGCTACAGCGACCATAGAACCGTGGATGGGAAAGCCTTCTTGCAATAGCTATAATAGAAAAGTACCGCAAAAGGTAGTTAGGAAATGGCTGAAGAACAGAGACGTTAATGGGGTAAGTGTCACAGACAGAGAGCTGATTGAGGACGATGGTATTGGGAAACATTGAGGTTACTTGCGGACGGGATGGGTTTTGGTTGATGGAGGGAGGAAGAATTAATAGAAATTGACGTAGCCTGCTATATGAAGGAAAATGATTGATAAATGATCTCTCGGTCCGCTGACCTAGCGCTGCCTTCAACAGAGACTTCGCTTTGCCGTTGATATACCAAGCATGTCTCAGATAACAGCCAAAATAAAATTAAGTCACACATATAAATATTATCCACGGTATTCCCTAATCAAGTTATTTTTCTAGTTGAAAATTATATTTCTTTATACTTTGCTGCTCTTACATCACATTTAGCTTCAGACACATTCATAAATATTTTTATTACAAGAGATAGTTCTTCACCTGATATCTTCCTTGAATCATTTCATTATATTTCATGCACCATTTTATAGTTTTGATTTGAGATACTGCTTCAATTTTATTTCCTTGCATGTATTTCGTTGGATATGTATGTACCGCCACCTATCATTCTACCTATCCACAGATATAATCTTAATAATAATAATGAAATCAACTTCCATATATTTTTCCATTTTAACTTCTTAAAATTGCTCCTGTGAATCTAGGTTCCACAGTGAATACCTAATTATTATTTAAATGCCCCCAACCAATTTTCCGAACGTCCACAATATCAATTGAATAATCAATTGAAAAGACATCAGCTATAGTTTTCACAATTAACTTTCAATAATATTCAATTTTTAACAGTATAATATATATAATTGAATAGCATAGTCGATTCTGCCATTAAACAACTAATATTTGTAAATTTGCAAAGTATTTCCTTCCTTTAAAGCAGTGTTTTCCAAACTCTAAGATACCAAATCTCACTTTACATTCATCAAAACAACAAGTCATCATCATCATTCCACTTTTCCAAGTCCCTTTTTACGTATCTTCAAGACAACGAGTCCCACCAATGTGCAATGAATTAGTTTTGCCGGTAGAGGAAACAATTCTTGTTGATAATTATGACTATTACCATTTCGATAATTCGATGGAAACTTCTTATCAAAATCTCGCAACGTTCCATCAGATGTCGTAAAGAGATTCGTACTTTCGGAGCATAATTAGAAGGCATTTCAGCCCGGATATTTCTCTTCGCCCTTTAAGAACTCCAAATTGCTTCGCCACAGTAATTAACCCGTAATCGCTCTCCACCGCCTTCCGTAATAAGCAGGCTAATTGTCTCTGCCATTCAAAATGTACGTCGATTAGTACCATTCAGAATCATTTTGATTTCCTTCACTCTCATTGTGACTAAATTGCTCTTTACCTTACTGGGCTGCAGCTGACTTTAATCGTTTCAGCCGATACATTAATTTTCTTCTTTTTTCTTTATCCCCTTGAACACTTTTGAAGAGCGCTTCCTTCAGTTTCCTCTTTCTCAATTAATCTAATTTCCACATTTACATTTACCATGCAAATTTATATCTCAGCTGTCTGTCATTCTGATCAGTATGCAGCCCGGAGTCCAGTTTGGAACCCTTCACCATTAGCTACTCGAAGTTCTAAAGAGGCCTGCTTGGAAACATGAGGAACTAGGTAGTTTGCCCTTTCTCCCCATAATTAGAGAGCTATGAAATGAAAACACCCACGTAAGTACAGTGCAAGTACCCAACGAATGACACTTATATAGTACTCAATAAGGTAATGATAAAGAATTATAATAAGTTCGGCAGTGCAGTGATACACCAATTCTTGTTCCCATATATTCTAGTGACAGCAAAAGCTGTGCGCTGGACTGATATATAGCCGAGGATAATTTTTCCTGAGCGAGAGTCGAGAGAGAGAGAGAGACTCACCTTTATATTCACTGAAACAAATGAATGTATTTAAATAATTTTCTTTTCTAACCTCGAATGATACACCACAATGGAAAATACTCTCCTTAGGTTAATTCGGAAATTAAATTTGTTTTCCTTCGTATAATTTAGGAATTAAACTAGTTGAAGGTAGGAAACGTCACTCAAATGCGGCATAGTGCTAAAATTTTTGGCCTACTCATATCTCCTGCAACTTCATGATGTATAATGATGAAAATGTTTCCCCACCCTAAGCTATGCTTATGTATTTAAAGCAAAAACATTTCTCGAGCAATATCTCTCTCTAATTTAATTTCCTTTTGAATCATTAACAATTTAATTAATTATTTAATTAAATTGAATTAATTAACATTCTTTATGAGTTTAAATAAAAACGAATTATCTCACAATGTCAGTCTCAATTTGCTCTAGTGAAGACATTAACCGTTTCTTCTGGAATTTGACATTGATCTGATATTTACAAAGAAATACATACCTGATAATGTGATCTGCATTATGTTACCTATACAAAAGGCCTTGAAATAACCACTGTTTTAAATTTAGTTTCCCTAAACATTATTATGGCTCAACCAAATTTACTTTGCCTTTATACTGCGTATTAAAAATATTTAAGCTATATTAGAATTATCATTGAATATTATTACTGATCTTTGAACATAGGTCTCCATCTCTGTTTCAGACCATGGGGTTTTTCAGTCAACTTCCCAATGGAGATTTCACCTTCATCGCGAATTCCATTTATCCTCAATCGTTGACATTGTGATCCTAATGGAAAAATTCAATTCATAATAACATAGAGATCAATCAAGGACAATTCTTAAAATATTTCGCTTGATTAAAATTTTCTTTTTATTACTCCATTATTATACTTATTTCAATTTAATTTTTAGTGAATCGATTAATTTCATTTAGCTCTGAATTTTTTTTCCAGATCAAGAGATTCTTCTTGTCTGATTTTTCTCCAGACCATTATCTCCAAAATTCCCTTTCCCTTCCATTATTTCCAATTTCTAACATTCTCCGGTTACAGATAATTAATTTTATGGAGATTATTCATGGAAAATCAAATCGTTCACATAGAAATTTTGAGTTATCTATATTCAGCGTATTGTTTTTTAATAGCACCTATTTACGACATATACATTTTACTTTTCAATGTTGCTAATTTACTAATTTACTTTAGATTTCAAACTAAGAAATTCAGAGGTAATTGTTCTTCGTTCACTTGAAAAGTACATCCCTCGATAAATCACCTCTTTGAATCGTCTGATTCTGAGCTGAATTCATCATTTTATATTTATACCTATTTTCATGTACTACTACTGCTCCCAAACTCGAAAATTCAGGTGATTCTTAAACTTTAACAATAATTATAATTTTAATAAATCGTCTTTATCATGGGACGAGATTGAGACAAGGTTGTCTCTTCTTCCATCTAACCCTTGGAGGATGAAGATCGAACCATTCAAGTATCAACGTGCTAAATTTCAAAAGGCGGACTCAACCATTTCAATATTCTGGCTTGTTTTATAAATGCAAGCCCTCTTTTGGTAGTGTCAAAAATTAAAATATCAGTAACAGCCGCTGTCTATGGTTAATATTTTTACAAAAGAATAATCATTTCAAGAGCTTCGAATTGTGAGCTTGGTGAAGAGATAGAATCTGTTCACACTGTCGCAGTGGTGAATGGGCTGACCTACATGAGAGAGGGATTTCTATCGGTATTACCTTTGGCTAAAATTCCCGTTTGGCATCGCTAATCGTTTTAATCTCAAATTCCATACCCACAAGCCCTGAGGGCTTAACGAGAGCCCATGTCATCTGATATTGTTAACACCCTCGGTAATCCTAAATCAGAAGAAAATGAAAGCCCTTGTTTCCATAGCAGTCCGTTATCAACTAAATCATAGGAGAGAGACCAACATACTACAGGTCGTTTTCACCGTAACGTTCGGCCTTTTATTTACATCTATCAGCAATCTTAAAAAAGAAGTTTTTATTTATTTATTTAATCGCTTCAATTCAATTCATTTCAATTTGAATTCAAAAACGACTAGTAATAGCCACTTACAATGGATGATAAAGTAGATTAAAACATTAAATAGCCAAGAAAACAACAAGTGGACAAAGAAAAAATAAAGGAAGAAACAAGAATCATATATAATTTAAGAACAAAGAGGTATAGTTATGGCAAATTAGAGTGATTTGATTGTGGAAAATGTTGCCACGAAGGGTTGAAGGACAAAAAAACTGAAAATTATTGAGATGGATCATTGGGAGATGGAAAGACGGAAATGAGGTATGTGAAGTAGATGGGAATTACGAGTGAAGAGGGAAAGAGAGACAAGGGAAGTCGTCTAAGGGAACTATACCGGCCATTGAAAATTGCATGAAGATATTTTAAATCGAAGGTTTTGTGTCGATGAGGATGGAGAGGAATAAATGCCAAGGGATGAAAGGATATGAGTACGAGAGCGGCTGTGGAAGTCCGAAACGCGAAGACGGGGTACATTGGTAAATATATTCAGTGGGCGGTTGAGACTTAACAGGGTTGAAGGAGCAGCAGATTATCATATTGGGATACAATAATCCATTATGGAGAGAACGGAGCCAGTGAAGAAATGTTTTAAGGCGAAGGGTAGGAAATCTCGACGAATCTAAATAGCATTCCTCTAAGCACCATACAACTGGAAGTAACTCGGTTTATGTGGAATTATCATACATCTTCTCTTATTCATTAGGTCGACTGAAAAATATTTTTTCCTTAATTGGGCGAGGGTATTCCTGCAACCACACCTTGATGAATGGAATACTTTCCATCCGTCTTTTGGTACAGGAAAGAGAAAAATCTTAATTTACTCTCAGTTCATGGCTGCGGTAATACAAAACCTACTGAGATCAGAGTGATGAGGAATAACTGGATTCATTTGGGTCACTCCTATTTGATGTTATGAAAACTTATTCATAGGGCCATTGCTCTGTACTCGTGAGAAAATTTTCCTGGTTTAGCCCTTCATAGAGATTTGGCGATATGATTCATTTTGCTACGAACAATATCGATCCCATACTAATAAATTGCATACAATACAGCTTTAGATGGGCCTCTTGGTTAAACATGCGGACTTTCGAACAACAAAGCCTCCATCCCTTAAATACCACTTAGTATATTGAAAATCACCCCATACCCTGGACAGGATAAACCCCTTGATATGACAATATATTACCGATGACAAGCTGAATCTTCAAATCTTCTTTTTCAGCTTTCTTCCTCTAAAATTAGGGATTTCTGCTGCACATGCAATGACCACCAATTAATACCACGCACTTTCTGTTAATCTTATCCTTAGCCATTCCTCATATATTAGGTCAATGTGTATTTATAGGTTAGCGGGGACCCTTTGAAACTTCTCTTCTGTTTAACCATAAAGCATTTTGTATATAATTGTGTATGCTTCCTATGAGTATGTGAGTAAGTTCCTTCCTTTGTATGCAAAATCTAAATTGAATTTAAACCTGTCAAAATATAATTAAAAACTACACAAAATGCCAAGATTTCCTTGATATTGCATGGACCACATTTTATTTTCCGAAAATTGTTTGTAATGTAAGTTACTATATGGTTATACATAGTGACATAAAAATACTAAGAATTAATAAAGGCAAACCTGATTAAAATACAAACTCTAGATAACAATCGTCCTTAGTAAACCACCAGAAAATTTATTGCTAAGGAAAACAATGGTTTCTTACTCTGAAGTCAAAACTCCATAGAGACTTCAGCCTGATGAAACTTACTTCGTCTCGAAGCTATATTATTAGAAACTTTAGGACGAAAGATGCCAACTGATGTGGGTTGCTATGGGGACCGAAAAACTCCGTTTCCTTCCAAATATTCTCTCCGGGGAATGTGTCAGTGAGTGTCAGGAAACATTTGGAGGTGACGTGCGATGATTTTCGGCCCGTTCGAATCAGATTGTACCAACTAACTGGGAGACTGGGGGCGTATATCTTATGGGAATACTGGCCATTTCGCTGTATCATAGCTCTCCAAAACGTTAGATGACACTTTTGCTTATTTATCTCCAAAAGGGAGGACTCAAGGGAATTTGAAGGGAAAATTAGCTGTGTCAAAAGAAATACTTCACCAAGAATAATAGATGGACATCAGCGCTGATAAAAATAACAGCTCTCATCGATTATCAGCTTAATCTTTGCGTATCGAATAATGCAAGACAGAGAAGGAGAATCTCCGGATTCACAACTAAGAGGCTAGAGCAAGATTTAAGGAGTACTTCCTAATCCAATCCGAAACTCTTCTTAATGACGTAAAAGCGAAATTAGAATGATGAGTTAACAGAAACGACAACCAGCAGATTTACTAAATTGTCATTAAATGCTCTCATCTGAGTATAATTTAAAAATATCGACCATTTCATTTATTGAATAACTGGTATAAAATGTAAATTAATGAACTTTTATCCAATCACTTTATATACATAAATAATATATAAATATAAAGATATAAAGATATTTTAATATTTTTAATGTTATTATGGTATAGTATTTGAATTCCACTATGAAAGGATCTTAATGAAACACTGACTCATTACACATAAGTGCGAAAATTCTTTTCATTCGTTATAATCAGAAACGCCAACTCATTCTATTTCGGTTAAGAACTTTGTTTTGCTGCTATATTTATTTCTCTATCTCAAATAAACGCTATTTTTGCGAAGTGGCAATAGATTTTTCTGTAGGTAAAGTTTGTAAGGTTCTCTTTGTGATCGTCGGTTACTATTGATATCGGCATCAGTATCAGCAACCAACTATAACTAATGATGTCTTTTTCAAGTTAATAGTAACCACCGATCAGCTGTCATTTGTTAAGTTAAATATTCTCGTAACTATGTATATAAATAAGGGTCCCTAAGAGCAACATTTCCCAACATTTATGGTCTTAAGTCCCTCTTTCCATCTCTTCAAAATAGCTAAATCCCATAAAGGGGAGAAAATCTGTTTTTCTTGATTTTCGTACTTTATAGTTTACCAATACTTAGTTTGCTAATGAATGACAGTGAAATTATTTTAAGATCAGTTCGCAATGGAACAAAATATTTGAAAAATAAATTACTAAAATTATTAAAATAAAACGATATCAACCTGCTCGAATCCCTCAAATTGGGGAAAAAGTCTTACTAATGGAACGCGTCCCTCCCGTTGGAAAACACTACTTTGGAGCAGGAGTCTCTATTCTTCCTGAGAGACATAAGCTGACAGAAAGAGTTTGAAGGGTCGGATCTAAAGGATATACATTTTGTAAGTCTTCAAATAAATAATGTATGCTACTTTAAAAGTAATAATTTAATTGGGTATTCTATGTAAGAAAACATGTCATTTAGACACTTAATAAATGCTCGAAAATATAAAAAGGAAGAATTTTGAACGTCTCACCACAGCGGTGTACAGAGCGTAAAATCCAATTAGCTCGCGGATATCATTAAAACCTTTCGCGGACTGTGGTTTGGAGAGCCCTACCCTTAAGAATTACGGAGTAGATGTTGAGTACATCCGTCTCTTACCTAGCATTTACAAAAACGCCACAGTCTCTGTAATGCTGCACGAAGAAACCAATGAATTCAAGATTGAGAAGGGAGTTCGACAAGCCGACTATGTATCACCCATCTTATTCACAGCAGTTCTGGAATTAGTTTCACGAACCCTAGATTGGAGGAAGAAGGGTATACGGATAAATAGGTAGTACATCAGTCACCTGAGTTTCGCAGATGACGTACGTAGTAACCTTTACCTCCTAAGTTCATGATATCAAGCACTAAACTCAGTGGGACGAAAGATATGACTCAAAACTAACTTAACGTAAACGTAGGTGTTGTGTGGTAAACTTTGCGAAAGCAAATGATAGTATGCTAATTATAACACTCAATTCGCTCGTGGGCCGTAGTTTGAGGCCCCTGCTTAAGAGGGTAACGAAAGATCAGAGATGGGGAAAACTGTGGTATTGAAAACTTTTATTACGGCTTCTTAGTTACTTCCAGAAACAATGCATTCATTTAAATTAATCTTTTTTCCAATCTTTTATATGACTACAAGAGAAAGACGGTGAAGAAACGGAGGATTTCATATGCCGCCTAATGGTTGATCATCCTGAATAGCTCATACAATCTTTCGAAGAAAATAGGTTCCACATCCTTCCAAAGATCACTTCTCGTGCCCCTACATATATCTTTGTAAATGGAAAATCACAAGCCACAAATAAGCTATTGCGTACCCTTTTGCGGTACTTTTCTCCCCATTCTCACCTCGAGGTAAACATCTTACCAAAAGACTGGGGGAGATAGAGGCTTCAGCTTAGGAAAAGCCGCTATAGAAAATGATACCATATTCCCACCACATAAAAGTCTTAAGAAGCTATATATCTCCGAAGAGCAAGCACAAAAAGCGTCGAGAATTAAAGAAGTGGAGGCATATGTTCAGGCACGATCCCATTCCAGCGATGACACTCCTTCAATCCACCGGAAAATCCCGCGGGAGAGACACGAGTTCCGGCCCTTGGGGGGGTCCCCCTTCTCGCCTGTCTATTTCTCTATCCTGAGATGAGATGGGAGAAGGATTTCGACCCCCTATCGAGAAAGACGTCCTTCCCTCAAGAGAGGGTGAAACAGGATGGGGGGATGCAGTTTATTCTGGAAGATTTTCGAGATTCCTCTGGAGTATTATCTTCCACGTGAGAGGCTCAGGGGCATCCATTTTTTGCTTTTAGCCAAACTATAAAAAGGCTCACGTATGCTATCACAGGGATCCGACGTTGACCGAACGAAAATAGGCACTCGTGATGGGTTGAACTCTTGCTCGCCTACGCATATATACCTCCCACCGTAATGAACACAAGACTTAACCATCGATGTTTGCTCTCAAGTTCCGTCTAACTTGGTGAAATCACTCAGATGTTCAACTCCATTCTATGTATTATTAAATATACTTTTCTCTATATAGGATCGACTTTTAAACCATCAGATTTGCATTGGCTAAATTGTTCCAATACCTTCTTCGAATTCTAATTGGTTATTGATAAACCTTCCTGGCAGAGGTCAAATTAATGCGTGATACACTGAAAAGTTAATAATTTAAAATCGAATTGAAATTTGAACTATTGAATAATTTTAGACATTGGAAAACAAAAACAGCATTTCTTATTTACGCTATTCCCATCGATCCAGAGTAGAACCTGGCATAGCCATCACAACCTAATCATAGAACCATCACAACCTAATTCTTACTCCAAAGACCAATTTTCAGTAAGGATAAGTGTAAGAAATTTGGTTGAAATCAAGGGAATGGTCTAGGACATGGATGAAGAATCTTTTACTGTCGTTAGGGGGGTTTACCATTCGAATCCATCAGATAGGCAACAAGAGATATCCGGCCGCGATTGGGTTTCGTATTGTCTACATTCAAGTATTTCACATTGGTATTTGTATCTGAGGGAAGGAATTCGTTCGCTCCATGAACAAAAAAAAGAATACTCACCATTTTAATTTTACTAGCTGTCATTGGTGAGATTGGGAAACATATTAACCAAATACGGTTTGTTTCAAAAATTGACTATAAGCCCCCAGGTTCCCCACTTATGTTCCACGAGGAAAAATTCATAAAATTAAATTTGAATATAAGGATAAATAACGGAAAATATTAATGACTCTTGAAAGAAAGAACTTTAAAAAAGCTACGCCATTTTCGAGGCATGTCTTAGATTAGATTTAGAGAACCTCTTTTCACCGGAAAGCTGCACTAAAAACCGCACTTGAGTGGCCTATTGCCTACATTTGAATAGTTTAGCATTTAAAATGCTCTAAACAAAGCAAACGCATATATTAAGTAGGATATTCTCCACTTTAGGTTCACTTGATGTAACAAACAGCTTAAGGAAACCAATTATTTAAATGCATGCATTTGTTTTAGTAGGGGAAGAGAAGACTGTAGTGAGCGGTCGAAAAAGCTGAGTATATTTATATATATTTTGTAATTTACGTGTTAGCCTTGATCTCCTTTGGTATGAGTAAATGTCAAATTATCAATATCAATTTCCTATTTTTATCACAATGGCATATTGTATTATGCCAATCTAAGAAGTTCCATTATAAAAAAAGCTGCATAAGCATATCCAAAAAACGCAAAGGCTTACTATCAATAAATTTTAAGCACATCCAAAAAACGCAAAGGCTGACTATCAATAAATTTTTGGCTGATACCATAGTGAAACAATTAAGTATTTTTGCTCGGAATTATCCTGTAACTTATTTCCCATTGTAACCAATATGCATTGGCCAATATTTTTGTAACGCTATCACTGAATAAACCGAATAATTAACACATTATCTTATTTCCACTTTGATTAATGATCAACATCAGTTAAAGCTTACAAATCAGTCATTGAAAGCTGATTTTATAAGTTAATTTCTAAAGTTAAGCCCATCTTACGATGGTATAGCCGTGAACCTTGACTAGGATTTATTGTAAATGACGGAATTCATCACCAATACCTTCCCTAATTTGTTGATATGTGATTTTTTGCCGTCGCTTAGATAATCTTATAAAATATTCTGACAGTATATTTTTCACTTTTATAGAAGCTTAGCTTTGTTTGCCATAAGTTACCATCAGTTTAACAGTAACATCAACTTGAGAGAAAATGACACATTCCGAGTTGATGTATCTTTTTTCTTTCATTGAACAGAACATAATAATTCACACAGCCTACATTCTTTAATTAAGATGTAACGCATTATATAGTTACATCGTCCTGTTCGGATGATTAAGACCCTTTGTCAGGTAAGCGCATTCTTCATTCTAAACTTTGCCTGAAAGGCCAACTTCGCAAAGAAAACTGCTCGGGAAACATGTGATCATCTTAATTTAACATTTTAAACCCTTACACTGTAAAGATTGAATTTCAATGCAAACACACTCGAGATAAAATTCAATTGTTTCTATACACGACAAAACTTTCCCGAAAATCGCTTAAGGAATATTTAACAAAATTTTTATCAGCGAAAAAAGTGGAATGGAACAACTTTCTTCAAATATTTGAATTTTGGAAAGTGCTTGCGATGCTCTAGAGAATAATAAACTATTTTTCGCTAATACAGACAAAGAAAAGGGAGCTTTAGAGTCATTTTAAAGGAAGAAGAAAGGCTGAGAAAATTTGATTCTGACCTATTTACCTCTTAAGAGCCCCTAATTCCAACCTTTAAAGAGAAAATTTTCTCTGTGAACAGGAAGAAAATTGTATTTAATGCCAGAGACTCATGTAATCCTGTGATAGCTACTTCATAAAACTACTCGATTAAAAAAAAATTCACTCAATAGAAAATTAAGATGTTTACTCTGTTTATTTGCTTTCTTCCATCTAAAGGCGAACTTAAAGTGCCCTTAAAGAATTAGACGCAATTTATGACTATCGAAATACTCAAATACCATATTCGATGTTTGATTACTTTTTGCCCATTAAGAAACCTGCCTCTAACTCTAAAATTCAGTATTTAAAGAAATTTTTTGATGATCTTTCCGGTTCACCAGAATCTTCCATATTATTCATAAGAAGTAAATAATGAATATGCTGTTTGTCTTCTTGGGAGCATCTGACACTTTTCTGATACTGACGAATTTTCTCCTGAATACTGTTTGGAATAAATTTAGGACCAATGATTAACGTCAAAGGTAGATAGGGTTTTCGGTGTTTCACACCCCCTGCCATGCGCCAGTGGCGGTTAGCAGGGTCCTTATGTAAATGTAAATGTAAACGTTTCCCCTCCCCTCCTTGCGTTAATCGAATGAAATTCAACTATGTAATTCATTACCTCACACACGAGAGAATTTCATCAATCAGAAACCCTAGGCTTGAGGACCACTTTGAGACCCCATCAAGAGATTGTTATAAAAAAAAACATAATATTCTCTTTATGATTCCTTTATCGTCGAGATCCTTAGCTTGTGCCTAGTGCGCCCAATGGCAAATTCATGTCATTCCATTAGTAAATGGAATAGTAATATTTAATCCATCATCAACAGTATTTTTACAATAGTGTCTCATCCCGTCCTCTTATGGATTTAGAACTCAAATCTCACTGTTTATTATGAATCTTTACGACAAATTCATAAACAACACCAAGATATTACTTGACATACGATGGAAATTATAGAAGAAAAGAAACATGGTAAATTTATCATATAAATTTTTATCCAATGACCGATTTCACTAACGTAGTAGCATCATTTAGAAAAGCAAATAACATAGTAGCATACAGGAAGCAATAACTCTGTATAAATATCAAACAGGAGCAGAGGAGAGTATGATTATAAGTGGTAGGAGGTGAACCTTATGATACTATTCCGGTGGCAAAAAAGGTGGTATCATTGAAATTCTTGTGGGAGTTTTACCAGGTCTCTTCTACGCTGTGGCCTTCTGAAAAGAAGCGTCTTACTTAATTAACGAATTTCATGAAGAAATTCGTTTGAAGGGGCCATTAAATTTCAGATTAAAGTTGGGCAATTTGGCTGGTTGGCCTTTTCGTTTTGAGGTGTAAAGTACTCATTTAAAACTTTAGGAATAAAAAGTTCCCTTCCCTTTTGTTTTCCAATGCGAAAAAATTAAGCGTTGTCTTATACCGGTAGAAATGCTGACCTGCTTGTAACGCGGCTTTCAGTCGATCCGGTGAAAAAGAGTATTAAGCGGGTTTTACTGCATAATTTTTTTCTCTTTTCAGATATCCTTGTATTTATTTACTTATTTTCTCGTTCTGTCATTGTTGATCATTATATTTTGTTTTATATATTTATCTGTTTATAATTTTTTTATCATTTTGAAATATTTCCAGTCAAAAATCTATTGCTAAAGGCTAGAAGTATTATGAATCATTATTATAAGCTCATATTAATTAATAAAACTTCCCGTTTTCCATTTAGGGAGATGCAATCAAATCAGCTAAGTCTTACAGAGCAATGCCTTTTTAATAACACGAGAAAAAGTTCTAATCTTTCTACACTGAAACATCCCTATACTGGAGCCCTAGTTCCATAGCCTCAAATTTTATTTATAAACATCGAGAAGGGGAAACGCTGTAGGAGACCCATGTTATACATGTGAGATACAACCTCTTATTTTCGGAGCCACTTTTCTCCTAACACAAAGTTTATGAGAGGGTCCGTGAAAAATTTGATAGGCGAAGGTCCGCCGGTTGAAAGGATACGCAAAGTTACGAGAGAACGTCGAGAAAGGATAGGAAGTAAGCTATAACCAGCGCTCTCCTTTTCCGCTAAGAATCTATACGCAACAATGGACTTCCATATTTCTTAGCCTATAAACAGGAGTGAGTTATAAGGACCTCGAACATTCACTTTGTTAAAATTGGACCTATTCAACGAGATATTTTATGAGCCTATTTGTAGTCGATTCACTTAATATATTTAGGGGATATATCAACAGTTCCATCGCTAAACCATAAATTGTATCACTAAAATGGAAAGACTAGCTGAAAATTTTCTGGAAGATTTATCGCTTTGATTACCAATGTCACGCTTATTCACAGTTAAGCTCCAAACGTTCGTACTATTACAAATAAACTTACTTTCCTGTTCAGTTAGGTTTTGGATGTATTTGTTTCAACACTAAGGCATTATAAGGCAGGTAAAACCTAAACTTAAATTGGAAGATGACACGTTACAGTCACAAATAAGTTCATAAATATGATATAAAAATAGCAACGGACTTTTTGAACGGTTTAAGTCCAAAAATTAGTGTTTTTGGAAGTGTATTATTCCCTGGAGATAAACAGAATTGGAGGCATGTAGTAGGGCAGTAAATTGGGAGTAGAAAGGAGTTTAATGAAATTATGTAACTAGAGAGCAGAATAAAATGGATGTAAGATGGAAATAAGGAGGATAGTACAGGCAAAGATGGAATTTAAACCAAATAAATGCAGAAAAAAATCAGCCTATGCAAAAGGAGATTAGTAAAAAGATACGTATGTAATATTGCCCTAAATGGATTTGAAACGAAAGCGACAGAAAAATAAGAGAAAAGGGGATGGTCGGTGGTGTTATAGTCTTCTCCATGATCAGGATTAGTTGGAAGTGAAAGTGACGAATCGAAGGTTGAGAGATAGCAATGCTGTCTGGAAAAGTAACAGGAGGAACTTATAATAAACTGCTCCAACAAAAGACTATCTTGACCTAAGGTAAAGTAAGCAAGTGTGGTAACTACTTAAAGATAAAGTATTCAAAAGAGCAATAATATGTGAATTTCGGTAAGTTGTATGACTGCTTTAAACAGACTAAAATTGAGAGTTGATTAGTACTTAGTAATGGCGAGGTGAGATACATAAAGACAAATTTGTGAGATTTAGGAGATACGCATCAATTATGTCTCACTTGAGACTTATATTATTCTAGCTGAAGTGCTGAAGAATTTTAATGCTTTTTGACTCTCCCTTGCTCTATTTATGCAATTTGATGAAAGAAGAAACGTTAGAGTCCAAAATTTAAACTAAACTTGCTGAAACAGTGCTCCATATTCTCAGTAGCACACTAATCTCACGTAAATAAATCTATGTTATTAACTTTAAGGCTCCTATAATATAGTTCACATGAAGCTACCATAAGCATAAGTTCTTGGCAAGATGGATACTGGCCAAACTTTATCTATATTTTAACTTTTCCAGAATTTTGAGGCTAATTAATAATGTCTAGTTTAGGACCATAGGAATTCATTGATTTTTCGATTTGCTTTCTTGCTATCAGAGGAAAATTAATTTGATTTTCTCAAGATATTACTTGAAACTACGACTTTCGCACCATCTTTGTTATTAACGCTATTTGTATTCTTGTACTCGTTAATTCATTATGTACTGAATGTGATTAGTGCTTCTCCAGTTTATAACGAATAAATCATTATATTTGGATACTTTAAATCAAAATTAGAACTTAAGTTCAATAAAAAACAATTAAAAGTTGTTTACTAACACTCATTTATCAAATATGATTTATCATGAACACGAATTTAATCCTATGGGGATTACCGTTATAGCCTTTTCAATTTGAATCACAGGACCCGTAAAATCTACAAATACGACGCTCTCGAACCTGTTGAAGCTAGTGATTTTCTTATCAGCGTTTCCCTCTGCCTACGCGAAAATCTTCGCAGCGGTACTCAACTAAAAAAAGCGTAATCTCCACGGTCATTCTATCCTCGCCATTCATAAGAACAAAAGAGGATCGGGGAAGCCGATGGAAAAACACGGACCAGAATAATCAATGGACGACGTGTTTACAAGGCAAAATTTGACCCAGACGCAGTTTGCTACCGCAAGAGGAGGGGAGAGCAGGCAAGCAAAAGGATTTGTCGATGGTTTCATCGAGCGACACATCAATGAAAAGGGAGGATAAAAAAAGCTTTGACAATTCGATCGGCAGAACGGCCGTAGCGGGAGATGAGGTTAACGCTAGAGTAGGGGACGAAGTCTGTGTCCTAAGTTAGGGGACGAAAAACGTGCAAGAGGTGCCTACATTTCACTGCCCTTGCCCTCCCCAACGGTTCTCTACTCCAACGCCTTCCTCCGCGCCTCTCACCCGAGTAAAGGGACGCTCTCTATGAAAACCCACACTCTACCGCTCTCCTCTTTGATAACTTCGCATGTAATCCAATCTCTTGCATCTCAATGATTCGCTTGTCCGTTCGACCAGGCCAAATACCTGAGAGATGGGGAGGAGAAAATAAAGGGGACGCTTACAGAAAAAGGGGTTTTGTCGCGACAAGGACCATCCATAGGTTGGGCGCCAAACCTCCGTCGTGTTTCAGTCATCCTTGTTGCGTTGTCCAGAGTAGATGTGAAAAAAATTCCAGCTTCCTTTCACGATTTTATGTTCTGTAAATCGTCATTATTGTTCTAAAGAAAAATATAAATCTTTTCGCTCCTTTTCTCGAGTTTGTATTTTTTTAAAGTAATTTTTGCGATTCTCAGGAGAAGAATAGACAATTGACAATTGTTTGCACTTTCCTTGCTTTGCTTTTCGTGTATTTGCTTTGCTCTCTTGGAACGATATACCTATGATTTCTATGTTCAATACTGTACTTTTTTATCTTTAATCTTCAGGTCAGGGGTGGATTTTAATCAGAGAGGGTATCATCAGGCCACTCTTGACTTGTGAGTTGCCAGCATACAAATAGTACTATATCTAAAATTCTACACAGGCAAGCAAATTGCTCACCGAAGCAAGAGAAAATATATTAAACTTAATATACAATTGGTTCTAAGAATGAAACTGAGAAACTAAATTATTCGTGTCAGACAAACTGAAGGAAGCTTTAAATGATTTGAAACCAGAATGATTAAGAAACCCAACATCTGCAGCAGGTCACTGGCAATTATTTGGCCTTTTTCATACATATTGCGACTCAAAGAACAATTCTATTGAGGGTATTCTGAGGATTATTAATGTAAACTTTATCTTTAAGTTGTGAAATTCTAATATGCATTAATTTAGAATAAGGCAGTACTATCCCCTGAATATGCTTATACTGCAAAGGTTATTGAATAGAAATTCCTCTCTAGAAACTTTTGATGTCACTCAGATCACTTCCTGAGAGCCCAACAGGATATCTACTTATTCACCAAGATAAAACTTAAAATTTCCAAGGATTATTGAGTTTTAAAGCTTCACATTCCAACTCCAGACTCAGGTACATTTGTATTTGATGTTGGCAGATTTCACTGATCTGCAAGATACTTGGAGGGAGGTAGTTTCCTTACATCCACTATTTATGCAAAAGACCAGGCTTCCCTAATATCATGTTATGCTCTTTCCAACAATTATGCACACTATTTTGCTGGTCTTATGCATTACAATAGCCAAGTAACAATCAGAGAAGGATTTTTTGCTTTCTTTCTTAGTTTCTTTTCATTAGATGATAATCCATCTCATTTCAGATATCAAATGAAATTATACTAAAGTATATATTTTAATCTATCTTGAATGTAAAAATATTCCAAATGTAACTGATAAAATAGGATTTTAAAAATAATAAAATAAGTTTGACTCACATTCAACTGCACTCATACCTAAATTCATTTGGTGTGATGTATCCATCTGAAGATGAGAAATTTTCACAGGCATCTCTTCTGCAGTATAAGGTACATACTTGAATTAATGGGTGTAAGCCACACCATACAGGTAAAATATCCTGCCAATGACAACCCTGCATGTAAACATATGGTCTTTCTTTCGAAATGATTTTCATATTCTGATGTAAGCATAAGAAACTCATTAAATTACAAATTAAATCAGCAAAGGAAATGTCAGATTGATAAAGAAATGAAGGAATCAAAGGAATGCAGCCTATTAAAAATCATCAATAGCTTTTCTAAATCTGTAACTAATTATATCAGGTATATTCTTTTTGATACCTTGGGCCACTTCCAATATTCACACCATGAATGTTTAAATTTTCCTAAGAGATTAAATACAATGTCATTAATATGCTTGAGAGGAAACAAATTTTAATCAGTAAATCATTTAAAAGGAATCTTTAAAACATTATTTGTGAACTAAATTCAACAAAGTACCAAATGACTGAAGCCAGATTAGCCTACTTCCATAGATTACAAAGATGGGTAATTCAAGGCAAGGTTAAACATCATAACATTACTAATGATGATATAGTGAATTGCACTAGTTTGTTCTTAATTAACATTGATGTGAAGAAATTTTTGTTTGAAATGCATTACGACACACATGAGCATCAGAGTGGACATTAATTGATTCATTCAGTAAAACCAGAAATTTTCAATCCTAGTAAAATATATAGAGTACTTTCTCATGTATAGTTGGTATAAAGATTAAAACAGATCAAGTTTATGATTGTTTTATGTTGAAATTGATGGGGAAGAGTGTAATTATAATTTTACCAAAAGAACATGAATATGAAATCATATGATATTATGAGTAGTTAAAGTTGAATTTTAAACAAAGAAAAATTATCCAACATAAGTAGTTTAAATCAAGTTGCAATGTTGAAAAATAATTTTATAAAAACATTTAAATGAGAAGCATATGATGACTTACTAGCTTTAAAACTTCTTAAAGGAGGAGACTCAAACAATTAACTCATAGATATTTTTTATTTTCATAGAAATATCATTATTTGTTTTAAAGATCTTCTAAAACAATGATAAAGAGTCATCTGAAAAACAGAAACATTAAGATTTAGCAAATAAAATTCATTAATGTTGAATGATATTGTATATCAAAGCTTTAAAAATTAACCACAACATGCATGAATAGAAATAATAATCCAATACCAAGAAATTAATATTGATATGCTACTACACTATATCACTCTGCTGGTAAGACTCAATGTGAATGAAATGACCTTTAGAGTACTCGTGCAAAGAATATGGCGAAAACATTTCACAGTTAAAACTTAGCAAGATATGCTATTTGTGTAACTTACAGCTTTTGCTGGGTTTGTGGAAATTGATCTTCATGCAATTTCCTTGATTTAACAACTTTTGAGTCAATATTTTGAAAAGAAACATTACCTTCTTTGCCCTTCTTAATGAAAATTTAATTCCTTGTGAACCATATAACTTCTAAATAAATTTCTTGAATCTACATGAAACCGGAAAAGGAAATAGCTTCAATGACCTATAGTTGAATTTCCACTATTGCTGAAGATTAAAAAATAAAACGTCCAAACATGAAATCCACAAAACATTTGTATTTTCATAAATCTTAAAATTAAACTTCTTTTTATCTCTTAGATTTAATCTATACAATTTTAATTTTATTAAACTCATATAAATCATATATCCTCTTGATCGAGCTGTAGAATAATTTTCTGTTAATCCATAAATAAAATATGAACTTCATTCCTATAGACTAGAGTGTTATATATCCTATAGCTACTTCATATCCCTATAAAAATAGAATTTCTTATGTATTTAGCAGCATTAACATTCTTAACAGAACTTTATACTGTTATTTGTTCAAGTTTTCGGCCAATCATTCTAATAATTATCTACCTCTTCTTTCTCAGTGATCTGACTGTTTCTGGAAATGTTCATGGACATACAGTAGATTTCATAATGCATAAGTAACCTATACTAAACGAAAAGGCAAGGAAGTAACTTTTAACCTTTAGTCACAAATCATATTATATTTAAAATATAATTTAAATGTCTCATTCAGAATCAGCAAACATAACAAAAACAAATGCAGCTCAAAGTCAAATAATATTTTTTATCAAGCATATGGACCTAAGGAAAGCTTAAAGGTATTGAAAAATTAAGAGATAAAGGCTCTCCAAGCACCGAATAGCGGCGACCGTCTAAGGGCGATTCCCGGGAAACGGATAATCGTTTAGCGGTCCCAGTTCTTCAGAATCCCGATGTACATTTCGGAAACAATGCTTCCATCTTCATGGGGGGTCCAATGCATTGGTATGCAATGGGTATGCAATTGGTATGCAATGAGATAAGTGTGTTATAAGCTACTCAGAAGATTAACTTATATTATATTATAATGTAAGTTAGGACCACTCATTATTATAGTATTAACAGTAAGCCATTAGATCAAAGAGATTTATAGGTAACAGTTAATTTCTAAAATAATTAGCTCATGCTATCAATAAGTTTGTATTTCTCTTCTATTGTAGAAAAACTTGGAAGGCTTAAATTTGTTCAATTTAAAAATATAATTTTATAAAATATTTTGAGTAAAGAGTCCAAACATCAGTTATGAGGACTATCCTTCATCCAATAGATGTCTGGTTGCAAAAGTCTCCTTGGCCCCTTCTCCGCAGTAGCATTTTTAAGTGATTCAATTGCTGAGGTCATTTAGCACAAAACTTCACCAAGAAATAACTTCTTTTACTAAAGATGAATGCACTACCCGTTTGGCAATCCAGGAGCCAACCCTTCTCTGATTCCTTAACTACCTGATAAGTTATTTTTAATGAATAAAGAAAAAGATTTGGGGTAACAAAATTTCTTATAAATATATTGTTTGCAATTCACAAAATAAAAAAATGCCCAAGTAAACTGGGGTACAGATGTTAGGTATCCACAGAGACCCCTCTTGGTCAGTTCTGACAGTTTAATATTGCTTGTTTTGTCCTAGGAGCATAAAATCATCATACATACTATGAAGATTAATAAATATATTAAACTTTTTAATAACTTTATGGATTGGAAGAAAGGAATTCATTCCAGTAACCAAACAGTTGTATTTGACCTAAATAGAATCAAAATTTGATTGGAAGGTTCTTCTATAATAAGTCAGTAATTTATTAAAAAGCAACATTAAATTACTTTATAAAAGACTAGATTTCATCTTCATTGCAATGTTTCCAAACTTCAAAGATAATCTACATAATGCATTGCATCAATAAAACATCCACCATGCTAGCAATATTATTGGTACTTCGAAATCCAATCAAGAAGTTTCTGGAAAAGAGTATAAGAGAATGAATTTAATATCCTGTGAAATAAGTAAAATAATTCATTTTTAAAATTAAAATAAATCACCAATAATTTTTCTACTAAAGAGACGTGAAACAGTGATTGTAGCTATAAAAAAAGCAGAAAATGCTGTCTTACCTTTGATTATTCTCTTAAAAAGAGGTACATTTCCTTTAGAGTTCAATGGATTGCTATTCTTTCCAGATCCCAACCACGAAAATTCACTAGCATCAGTCCACATTCTCTCAGCAATACTAACGCCTAATTTGTCTGTATTTTAAAGTTTGCATAAATTGAGATAATATAATAAATAATATGATTTAATTTCCATTTATAGTACATATTAAGAGAAGAAAACCAGGCTTAGAAGCATACATGAAGCAAAGTGTTTGAATATTCACAACTTTAAGCATTAGTGGGTCTACATTAATATTTTTTATTATTTTTCTAGGAAAATATTATTTATCATCATTAAAACTACTCAAGGACAATTTCCATGTCTATTGAAGAAATGATTATCTAAATTTGTGATGAATGATCATTTAGCCAATCATTAATAAAATCACAAAAGACAGCCACAGTGATATACATGATTTCCCCAAAACTAAAGAGTAATAAAAACCATACTTACATTCAAGTTAGCATGCTTGAACAAAACCAAATGGGAAAAAACTGTGATTCTTAAACTTTTCAAAATATAATTCTAATCTTTGGCTAAAACAAGAAAAATAGCTTCAGAACCATATCAATATTTTTATTTTTATAACCAAAATATTTCATTTAAATTATAAATGTTAACATTTATTATGCATAAATTTTTAACTGTCTATTTCTCTCCATTCCTATCTTATTCTAGAGGTTCAGTAATTCACAACTTAAATCAACAACTAATTTACACAGATGGAGAAGAAAAGACAGATCATTACAAGTCATGATTGAATAGTATAGGAACCTTGATGTAATTGTATTAAATGGAAAAATGAAATGGAAAGTTATCGTTGCAGATTACAACAAATATATATAGTCAATAACACTTTCTAGTATTCTTCTTATTCTACTACTTACCTAAAAGAGTTGAAGACAATTCTGGGATCATGGGTTGTAAAATAATTCCACAGACACGAAGTGATTCCATAGATAAAGAAAGAACTGCATTAAGCTCAGCCTTTGTTTTCTCAATGAGAGCATTATTTAGGGACTTTTCTGCAGACATTTTTCTCAATTGCTTAGCAGTATCCCATGGTCTATGGGCCTCAAAAAATTTATTTGTTATCCTCAGCACATCCATGACTGCATCTGCTACTCGATGGAATTCTCGATTTGAATAGTATATTTTCACCTTTTCTACAATAAAAATCAATTAGAATTACAGTATTATGAATTCAGAAGAAATACAAGGAGTTTATAGCTTAAAATCAAAAAGGTTTAAATTTTAAAAATGAGTAAATAATGTACCTATATACAATTATATTTTGTAGTTTCAAAATGTTAGAGATCAAAATTGCCTTTGTGAAATATCAGGTTGTGATTCTAACAGTAATGAATACTATTTTCAACTACTAAAGAAACACTATAGGTAAAACTGCGCAATTGAGTTGTTCTCAAGTGAAACTGCAATATGTTGTTGTCTTTAGGCTCTTTTACAACACATTTTGATATAAATTTTATCGCTTCAAGTTATTTCTACCTATTCTTAGAAAACTAAGAAAACTATCATTCATACAATCTTCGAAAAAGCATTCCCAAAACAAGACCTGAAATCAACGTACAAAAATATGACAGACTCACATTACGTGATTAAAAGCACTACGTTGGTGTAAATGAAAATAAAAATTTAAAAGGTCAAAACACTACCATACTGAATAATCATATGATCATATATGACAACTTGATATAGTGAAGCCACTCAGGATTTACTGTAACACACAGCACTCAACTATTTCAAACAAATCCAAAAAGAGATTCTTTAAGCAAACCAGAAATGTGCCTTGCATTGATATTTGCTACAGACTATGATTAGTAAAGAATTAAAATATGCATTCAAACTCAGAAGCAATTTAGATTATGATTTAACCATCCTCTTACCTGGCAAAGCCGTCAAAGATTCTAGCAATTTCTCACAAGTTTCATTCTGAGTTTGATCAGTGAAGGAGTTGCAAAACCTTTCAATGTCAGACTGAGTTAATGATGGAAATTCTTGGTTAGGATTCAAAGATTTTCCAGTGCACCTATTAAGAAGATTACCAAAAGTATCTGCTAATTCAGCATTCAATATATTTACTATTTTCTTGTCACTATAATCTGAAACAAAATATTGATGATCAATTACAACTGATAAAAATGAAATTCTTGCATAAAAGTCCATCAAATGATGAATTCAGAAACATTTCCAATGTGTGTGACAAACAAGTTACCATAAAAAATACTTTTTACAAAAATTTACCATTCCAAGAACTAATCCTTTACTACATATCTGTAGTTTAGCTTACAGAATATTCAGCAATATGAGAGTTATAAATATATCAAGGTATCTACTAAGTCGTCATCAGTCTATGAGCTGACAATGTTAACTACAAGGCTCAAAAGTTTTTTTTCTTTTTTCTACTAATTTATATTTATTTTTATACAAAAAATCTATCATTTTTTGTTATAATGAGGATAGTTAATGGAATGTTACAGCTACAGAACTGACTCACATTCATAAGGATGAATGAAAAATTTATCACCAAAAATGTTTAATTCTACTGACTTGCATCACATAATTTATTTTCAGATAAATATGTTGCTTAACTCTCCAATAAAAGTACCCCAAGGAAAAATCTACATGAACCGGGTGCATAAAGGAATTCAGAGGATTGGATACAAATACACTCTCTGCAACGTACATGGAAGAAATAAAATGTGCCTGAGAAGGAAGAGTAACCACAGATTTTTTTTAAAACATCTGAAGTAGACATCTAAAATAAAATCAGAATTACCTGACGCTACTACTTGAAGAGTCAGTTACAGAAAATATTCCAACAACAGTGAGAAAACATATCAATAATGGGAAGGTGAAACAAAGTGTAAAATGGTACACTGAGCTTGAATCACTATGGAAACTCCTTGAGCCACTCCTTCTCGGTTAAAGCTTCATTTCTGAATCTTATCATATTGAAAGTAATACACATACTTAAATCTACAACAATAGTCTGCATAAGTAACAGAAAACATACAAGTTGAATTTGTACATAATATAAGAAAGTAATAGATTTATTATTCAATAGAAAAGTCTAGAAGACTTACTTCCATCACTGTGAGCGACACCTTCCCTCAGAAGAAAATAACGAAGTCCATCAGGGGTGTACAAGTCAGCACGATCAAAAGGATCTACAACATTACCTCGACTTTTTGACATTTTCTCCCCATCAACAGTCCAATGGGAATGTACGAAAAGGCACTTGGGAGGCTCTAAACCAGCAGCTATTAAAAGTGAGGGCCAATAAATCCCATGAAACCTGTTTTCCAACAAATAATTCTGAATTTAGTACATACACAAAGGGAATGCTACATTATTGCTTTTTCATACTTTGAGTTTTTTCAAACATCAGATATTTAATATGAAAATTAGAATAAATTATATGCATTTTTAATAAAGTGGAGATTACGAAAAATTTCATGGATAATTTTAAACAATTGAATCTCAATCTATTACCAACTGTACATCTGGAACTCTTTAAGAGTATAATTGAATACATATTATAAATTGAATAAATAAAAAGTATTAGAATAAGATACAGCTAAATCATAATAACAGTTATTATTACACTTCAGGATAATTCATAAATAGTTTGGATTGTGCTTTTAGCAAATGATATTCTTTAATAATTCAGTAATAGAGCAAATATTTTGAGAAATTATGTATTATTTGCGATAGGTGCTCAGTTTAAGCATTTATTGAAATTTTGAGGTACATCAGACATACTCTATTATTAATTTAAAGTTCTCCTTCCTGACTTCTGCATTATCAATTCAAATAATATGTAAATTATATCATAATTAATGAGAGTTTAATGATATTTTTAATTCACATTAAAACAACCAGAATTGACATTCACTGAATTATAATTATCAGATAATACATATGATTAATGAAGTTAAAGACTTAGAGAAACCACTGGTGTTTCACAAAATATAAAAAAGAAAAGCTCAAGAGAGAGGTTAAGGAATGATAGAGTTAGAGCAAAGATGATCATGACTAGAATGGTGGAAATTAGTTGGAAAGAGGGAACTACAGCAGGGACATGGAAAGAATGTAATAGAATATATAGACCTACAACAGCCTTTGAATAAGGTTGAAAGATACTTTAAAATAAAGATTGTTTAAAGAATTGAAAATATGCTTTTCAGATACAGGGTGGATATAACAGGGTATCATGGTAAAATAGTCCAGAGTATATATAAAGAGAAAAGATATTAAATAATTGACTTCAATGGGTAAGAAATTCAAATACTTTTGAGACAGAGAACTGTGTTAGCTAGCAGCACATATTGGTGATTACTGATTTGTAATATTTACTAGTCAACAAATTACATTGGCATACAAGACGAGCTTAAATTTTCAGGTTAAATTTCATTAAAAATTACGATAAATCTATATTGCCAAAAATTATTGGAAAGAAAACTATATTCCAATATTCCAAAATTAGTATTGTTAGAGTCTTTAATGAAAACTCTTATGAAAACATTCATAAAACTATTCACAAATTAAGCAAGCATGGCTACTACTGACCGGTTGAAATTCTTATCTCTGTCCAATGATAAGCAGGTTAAATTTACATCACTTATAAGTAGGTAGAATGCACAAATTACAGAAAGGAATAAATGAAAATTGCAGAATTTTTATAAGAACATAATTTAAAAGATAAAATGAAATATTCTTTTAAATTCGTTTTCATGCCTTGACTCCTTCCAGCTTGCAATATTTCAAGAAATTTCTCAAAATATTAATTTTTAATTCAAAACAAATATTTATGACAATGTTTTCAGAAGTTATAATTTTTAAGTAATTAAAAATATTTATAAAGTTTTTTTCATAATCACAAATTTTCATACACAATTGGTTTAGTAGAAATTAGCAGATATCTAAAACTGTGTTTGAAGTAAATTTTACTATCAAAATGAAATAAGAGACAAAGGTTTCTCCAACCGCCGGCAGCGGCAACCATCCAGGGCAATTCTCCGGAAGAGGATAATCGTTTGGCGGCCACCAGTTATTCAGAATTCCCTAATGCGCATTTCGAAAGCAATGCTTTCATGATCACAGGGGGTCCAATGCTCATTCAGCAGCCTGTGATCATGAAAGCATTCCTTTCAAAGAAGGCGTTCCCATCAGAGAAGGACCCAAGTCCTAATAGTTTCAGCAGTAAGTACTAAGAGTAAAAGATATACCACCTATACATCTACATACCCTCAGGCAGATTAAAGTACTTGATGAAGAGCATATAAATACAATCATACTCACTTTAGTATGTCTTTCCCAATCACTTGAATATCTGGCGGCCAATTTTTCAAATTCAATTCATTTCCACTGCTGTCATCATCAAACACTTTAGCAACAGTCAAGTAATTAGCTAATGCATCTACCCAAACATAAATGCATTGAGATGGATCCCCAGGTACAGGTATTCCCCAGTGAATTCTCTCAATTGGTCTAGAAATAGAGAGATCTCCAAGAGAGACTTCTTCAATCATTGCCTTCAGTATGTGGTGAAATTTCTTTGGCTGCACAACATTTTCTGCAAATAAAAGTTGCCTGAGCTACCTGAACGATAGTTGGAAACAGCATGACAGATATATTCGAGAAGAGAACTCAATAAATTGACTTGTCAACTTGAAATTTTTCCTAAATCAATAAAGAAACAAGTGCTAACTATGCCACTGATAAAAGGCTAAAGCACACCGACAATTACCAAGTATCACTTGACTAGCCACAACAAATGAGCTGGAATTTTACACCTTCATACTCAACCATAAAGTTACATTAGCTTCTTATTTTCCATAAGATTATTTCTACCCTCTACAAATAGGCAATGTTCTGATTGTGTAATTCTGGCGTTAGACTTATTCTTACCATCTTTCAGCCAATACAAAAGGTCATCTTTAAAAGAACTCATTCTGAACATGTAATTCTTTTCTTCAGTCCACTCGGCAGGATGTCCCGATTCTGTAGATACCATAACTGTCTTTCCCTCATCTCCTTTAACTTCTTTAAGTTGAGATTGTTTTAGAAAAGCTTCGTCTGAGACACAATACCACCCACGGTAAAATCCTTCATATATATGTCCATTGTTCTGAAGACGTTTCCAAAGTTTGTTAACAGTAGATAAATGTCTAGAATCTGTGGTACGTATAAAGTCTGAAAAGTTCACATTACACTTTTTGAAAAGAGCATGAAACTCCGATGACACTTTATTACAATATTCCAAAGTAGGCGTTGAGGTGGAGGAGAGTTTGTTATTCACCTTCCCGTACTGCTGAAACGAGGATTTCAAATTACCATAATTCTCAAGTGCTCTTATAAGGTAGAGATGGAGGCAAAGGGTGCGACATTTCAAAGTAATCAATGAAACGAATGATGTCTAATAAACATTTCAAATTACTAATAATACCAGGGCCAAGTTTAATTTATTTTTTAGTGTTTGAATTTTTCGTCCCTCGAATTTATTATTAGTAAATCCGATTCATGGGTCTTGTTAATATAACATACATGATATGCCACAGGCATTAAACAACTTCTGAAGTTAACTCCTTATTCAAGTGTAAGAAAAACATAAATGATAATACCTTCTTAGCGGCTATCTCTACTTTAAGGCCATGCTCATCTGTTCCAGTAGAAAATATTGGATTTTCAACTCCGGTTAGAGATTGAAATCGACTGATACTATCAGCGATTACAGCAGAATATAGATGCCCTATGTGAGGTGCTGTAATTAACCCGAGAGATAGAATTAAATATGTTCCGTGGCCCTAAACACATTATAAGAGGTTTAACACAAAATAGCTTATTTTCTAAATCATAAAGAATATCTATAATTTTGATTCACGAGAAGGCAACATTTTTCTTACATGCATTTACATAAAATATCGGTGTACTAATATAATAGTTCCTATAAGGGATTCCCGATAAAGATTTTACACCATGAAATTTCGAAGTTACTCCTCTCATTGTGAAGTTCAAAATCAGAGCTGTTCATTTATGTTTCAGCATATTTTACTTTTAAAAGACTTAACATTACTTTCAAATATTATGATTGACTCAGATGCCGTATTACGCTGTTCACATATTTGCGCCTGATGATTTAAAACTTGTAACACAGATGGCGAGCATCTTCGGATCTTCGGAGAGTTTAGCGGGGAATCCGAATAATTTTGAGGAGGAGAAAATCACAACTGCATGCAAGCATATACCTTTGCATTAGAAAATAAGGTATTAATTTTAAATTTTTCAGTCTATAAACCTTAATTTTTGATTACCGTTTCCATTAACGGGCGATAAGATAGACGACCACGCCTTGGTTTTAAATTTTATTGATTTGCACCTGCGTAGTACTAACAAAATACAATATATCTCACTTTATTTGATATATAAAGCCTAGTGAGAGGCGTCAGTTCTCTTTTCACATAAGATGAAGATGATGAACGTAATATATTGAATAGCTGCTAATTTCATGATTGAGATATTTGTTATGCAAACACTCCGGTATGAGGAATAGAAAGCGGATGAGAAGTTTTCTTCCTGGTCATAGAAAATAAATGTTTAAATTATATTCAAATCATGAGCTAAAAGAGAACATTCTTAACTTTTTCGATGTTCTTTTAAATGCCTGCGAAGTTGATGAAATTGTTTGTAATAAGGCATGAGGGTGCAAAATCAACGAAAAACGATATATTAATGAGACTTACAAGATGTCAAGCTCTTTAATACAAATCAAATTTTCCCTCAGCGTTGAGAATTTTTAAATATTTTAACTTTTCGTTGGCTAGAGTAAATTTTCTTACAGAAATGCCAGTGGGAAAGTACGCGGTGAGGAAACGAAAAGTAGGACCCTCAATGTGTAATATATTTGTTTTATTAAACATAGAAGACTCGTAAGCATAGGGACGTTGAGTATTGATACGTTCCCTTAAATACGCCGCTATACGACTTCGCTCATTCCCAGTTATTGATTTTAGCTAATTATATTTTGCATAACGATGCATGCGATACGATATTCATCGTCCATGCTAAGTGCCGCAAACGTTTTTAACAATCGAGAGATCTATCTATTGGTAGACTTGAAAGTAAATCGTTATCTTATGAAGATAACGATTTACTTTCAAGTCTCAGAAATAGAAAAACATCCATTGCAAGAATATTCCCATAGAACAAACTCTCTGACGGATGGAAAAATCATTTTATCAATGTGATTGGTCGTCAAGGAAAATCCGCAATTATGCATTCCCTAAAATAACCTTATCATCTCGAAAACTCTTCCGCTATAGTAACTTCCTGGTCGAGGACTTGTTGCTTCGTCCAGAGCTCAGAGCACTCATCAAATATGCTATGGTGATGTCAGAAGGAATTAAGACTAGGAACATAATTGATGATCCATAAAACGGCGACTTTATATTATAGACAAAAGGGTGTGTATGATACGGAAGGAAAAGTTTGGGCGGAGAACTATTTCACTACTCTTGGGTATGATATTTTTTTAATGTAAAAGCTATGGTAAATCAAGCTTGATGACATCATCGGTTGTTCCGCAAGCGCTACCTTCAATCCTTTAAAATGCATGGATATGGAATAATTCCACGGAAACAAGGACCATAATTATGGATCCACATAACTGTATGTTTTCTGAATTTTTTGGGATTTATTCAACTTGAGTTTGTCATGCTTCTCAATTATTACATGCTGGTTTGGTTAGCTTTGTTTGTAATCGCGAATAAAATACTTATTGCCATTGACTTGTTCGATAAAATTTTGTTAATAGTAGTGAAGAAAACTGAACAATTTCTGATTGATGAGAAGATTCAACAATGTCTAAAAGTCTGCTACTGTTAGACCATAAGTATAGACGACGTTTCATTACACATTCGATTTTAAATTCAGCATATTAGTGACAGAAAGTAACGATTATTATACTGATTGCATAATTTCACAAATATAGCATTAATAAATGGATGAAAACAAATTAAAGTTCTTTAGATCTAGAATTAGAATAGAATGCGAGACAACTGCAAAAAGTTACAGACTGCTATTGTTTCGCAAGTATATCGACTGCGGTAATCATGAATGTAAATGTCCTCTGGATATGATATCGACGAGAGATAGATATTCCATCAGCTTTTTATGTGCTCTCCCTCTCTTTTCCTATTAAAGCATTTCCATCATGATCATGGAGAGGTAGAGAAGCGTAGGTAGGGCAGATGTGGAAGGGGATGACCAAGAGAGGTGAAAAGGGATGGAAAAAGTTAGGGCAGAGGGGAGGGCTATTGGATAAGCGGAGATAGATCAGCGGTCGAGTGTTTCCATGGCGACCAATTCACCTTGGTAACTGGGAATTCTCTTCCTAAAGATTGAGTTGGATTGATGAAAGAATTTTGGGCAATGTACGGAAGCTATCATAACGTGTATAATTAGCAGAAAAAATAAGGCAGGCATGTAAAAGACCGGAGAGTCCAGAAGTCGATGAGGTCTATTACACCAATCGTATGCATGCTGTTTATGATCTTTGCCGCAATCTAGGTATATAATCAATAGTCGAAACTCCGCGATGCCTATGCTTTCATCATTCCTACATCTCAAGAAAAATTAGACTCATTATGACACATGCAAACATATATTTTGAGGGAAAGATTCGAAAATCCCAACCTAGAGTCAAATATTTACTATCGATGGTAGTATTTTTTAAGTAAAATTGCCACGTTTCTTGCTCTATTCTTTACCGCAGAATATCTACCCAAATTTTTTAAGTGGCTATCGATAAAATCTTTTCTCAAACAACAATAGATTTTCCACTCCACCACTGACGATATTCTCTTATTGATTGCTTCTTTTTTGGTAATGTTTTGATTTTTAGTAACAATGATTGCTCTTTAGGCAGAAATATTTGCTTCTCATTTAATCATACAGAATTACAGAAGTTTGCGTTTCTAACAAGCATTAGTAGGTTATAACAAAATTTGCCCGTGAATTTATTATTTTTATTACCATAAAATATTTATTATTAAATTATATCTATTATAAAGAAAATTTTTATATCATGTATTATTTATCATTCATGGCTCGGTCTTAACTCTTTTATTTTATGCTACTCAGTATATTTACTAGTGAATTATCTAAATAATATGAAACTCAAAAATTATCTGAAAGGTTTTTTCGTAATTAACACGACACTGGTAGTCATTTTCTAAAATGAAGAATATTGGAGATATCAACCTCTTTCTTGAATTTTCCGATCCAATATTGGAGAATTTTTCTCCTCTCTTAAAGAATACCCACAGGTGGTCATGGCAATGGCCCTGGTCAGGGACACAGACTGCCCCTTCACAACGCTGAGAAAGCTTTTTTGAATAAATCCTGCAAATATGACCCAGAAAATTTTAATATTATCTTTCTACTCATTTCACTCTCATTTGGGTTCTATATCGAAACTCTCCGATGATCTACACTTATATAAAAACAATCTTCTTAGTAAGTACCCATTTCCTTGCACATATTAAAATTTTTTGTCGGTTTTTATTCTTCGAAATGTAATACTTTCCGACCACCTTTGTCTCGTCTTTTTCTCCTCTTAAATCCGCCCATTCTTATGGATTTCATTTTCACTTTATCGAAATGTTACTTACATTATTGACGCGAAAAATGGCTGCCTGTGCATAATCACAACAGCAGATGACTGGTACAACAGTATGTTGCTACAACACCATTACTATACACAGCACTGCAACTTTGGCTGTTATTCCGCGACATCTGTCATAATATTTTGCAGTCAGCGGAAAAATATATCATTCAGCTAATGGCTGCAAGACTTACAAAAAGCTCAGTAATAGAATGTTACTGCTTCCAACATCCAAAAGATAGTCTATATAAAATTATTATATACAGTATAACAGGTTGCTGCGATGGATAGAACAAAAATTGTTACGAGTTTAGATAAATATTAATTGCATTTTTACTCCAGTTAATTTTGTATAAAATTTTCAATACCTGGGTTATGGAAAGAAAATTTCCACATGCTGCAAAAAGTATCGTAAAGTGCCTTTGTGAAGAAGCTAATAACTAATGACTAATTAAATGCGAAATAGCTCGATCTCAAAAATACTAATCATACAAGAACAAACACATTAAAAGCACATACAAATTAAGCAAAATAGGTTTGCTTACTAAGATTTTAAGTCTATAATTAATCTATAATAGACGAAATTATTTCTTATCTTTCTGAGATAACAAGCTGTTATTCAGGTGAGTATTGGCTTGAAGAGTTGACTGAGTTTCTTTGAAGTTATAATGTTTCGAAGAATTTGAAGAACGCCCCCTAAACAATTAAATCCGGATGAAGTTAAGTTTATTGTAGTAATACAAAAATTTTGATTGACTTCCCGTATAAAAAAACATGTCTTCCAAGGCAGGAGAAAAAAATTATCAACTGCAAGCCGTGCCACTCGTGAAAAATTACAAATCGGAACTCGTAAAGAAAAATGAGAATCTCTTCATCTCCCCTTCCCCTTCTTTTTCTTCTTCTGGGCGCTGGGCCATTGGAATCCTCTGTACATCAAGGCATCTTGAACATTGTGACATATGTAATAAGCATTTTCCACTGCGGCTTCACTGAATATGTCGACTGCATACCTCGCTGTTGATAAAAAAATGATACACCAATTTTATGAAAGGTTTTCATTCTGAAAAATTCATTTAATATAAATTTAACAAAATTGTTGTATATATAATAAAAATTCAACGTTTAAGCGTAGAAGAATAGGCAGAATAAAAGAATATATTTACGGTAACATAGTAGGAGTGACTACTTCGTAGACCAAATAACAAAGGACAAAAATCAATGGAAAAGATCCTTCATACGAGCAGGATATATTAATCTCCAATAGGAAAAGCATAAAGGTTTTTCTGTAAATAATTTACAATGCCACCATGAAAAATATTGTATTCTGTGATATCTCTAGTCAGGATATGGTTTAGCCACAGTAGCTTCCTTTTCAGTAGGACATCTATCACTCTCTGATTCACTAAACCACTTCTGGAAGTGGTGATATCCCAGAATAGTGTTTTTTTACCGGGGCAAACCATAGGCTAAATAATGTTACATAATCCGAAAGTCCGAGTTCTGCTTGACGAACAAAACCAACCTATATTTTTCCTCAAGCATCAAAAGCTCTCAACTGAAAGAAGATGAAGTTTGAATTCATTTTAATTTTGAAAAAATATTTTATCTGCCATCATAGACGAAATGAACACTAGGAAAAGTTTGACTTGAATGCGTCGCAAACGATTAAAGCATCCTTATTATCAGCTGAAACCATTCTTTCGAGAAATGAAATTTTCTGGAGAAGGTACAGTAACGAAGGTTTGAGAAACACCCCGATTTAAATACACAGTAGTTGATGATGAAGAGAGTAAAGAGTATCGCAGCATCATTAGAATAAACCTTTAATTGGCCGTTGGGAAAGAAATAAGAGAAAGAAGAGCTTAATATTGTGTTCAAAAAGGGGTTTCAAAGGAATACAACGATCGCGATAAACAGCTTATTATTCACTTGTAGGAGGTGTCTGTATTCATGCATTATACAGAATGTTGTTAACGAAGAACTTTTCGATAATTTTTTTTAGTGTAGAAGATATTATTCAGTAACTTAAGATATCGTGAAAGTTTCAAAAACTTACAGCAAAGCGGAAAGGAAATCTTTCCCCAAGTCATCTGTATCATTGGCGAAGAAGTTTCAATTTTTCTAACAATAAACAGTATGAAAATTTTATTATTAAAGGCCCAAATGCTAATCAGAAATTTAATTACTAAAATGAGCTAAAATTGGAAGATTAGATGTTCAGAGCAGTATGAAAAAATTAATAAGACATCAGAAAAGGAAAAAATTCTGCTGGTGAGAAATTATTGTCTTAAACATATGGCAATAATAAAATGATTGAATTAAAGTCATGAACTTCCTGGAGATATTTATTTTAATGTACTTTCATGCTGTTCTAGGCTTATTTTCATTGATTGCTTCGCATTTATGAAGTTAGGAAACTCATGGAAAGTATCTGTACTTAAATGAGGGATTTTTCAAGTTGCGGTGTTTATGGAATACTACGAGTTTTTATCTAAGTATCGATACCAAAAGCAACCAGAATATGCATAGATATCTGTATGCATAATTGTAAAGAAAATAGCTTTAAGTTTATACTTCTCAATAAAGTATATATGTTTATCATATAAAAATATTTTGGCTGAAAAATTGTCACTGTAATGCTAATACTTACATTTCTCTGACCTCTTGCTCTTTCCACTTGTCTTTTTAGCTGCTTTAGCTGGCTTTTTGCCCTGCTGCTTTTCAGCAGAGGCCTTAGAAGCACCCTTCTGGGTTGATCCCTTTCTCTTACCCTTCTTCCCCTTAAAAATTGTCATATAAAATACATCTTAAAGGAGAAAACTTAGGTGACGCTCGTTCAGCGCATTCATCATCCAACTTTAACTACGTTGACTATGCAGTTTTACAGAATTTCTTTTTCAATCATTTTAAAAAATAATGGAACGCGTAAGATATAATGCAAATGTTAAAAATAAAGTGCTGAACTTCAACTGTGACACTATGCTAATATAACTCCAGCCCGCTAGTCGTTAAATCATCAGGTCACATTATTAAAGGAAAAGATACTCACAGCCATGCAATTTTATAATGCCTTTCGATTGAGCCTACCCAAACGACTCAAAATCAATGCATCCGTTGCTATGGTAACGCACGTGGGCAATCCAGACGAGAGCTGTTACCTAGGTGCTCTTGTTTATTTCTCTTTGGTGATATTTATCGATTCACAATTCTAAGAATTCGGCTCGCGTCAGATGAATACGAATCGGCATCCAGCTTTATCAAATCTAATGGGATCTGTGGAAAGCTCATCTCCGCGGTGCCGCACTGTTTCATGGGGAAACTTTAAAATACAGATTTTTTTAAAATAATCTATTCATAGTAATCATATGATCTAAACTCATATCTGGAATTAGATTTCTGAAAATATCAAGAGTAAAAATTAGTGCTTTTTTACACAAAATCAACTGTAAATAATCTCTGGAGCCATTTTACGAGCATTACTCAATCGTGCTTTGGTAAAGATTGAGAATAATAGAAATTTTCATTCACTTTAAATTCAGTCTTGTTTTTTCCTGTTATATTCGCCGAAGGGTGAGTTTTCAGTTGTAGTCACCATTGTACAGTCCTGCAAAACAACCAAACAAACTGACCTAACCCAACAGGAACTGAGGATGCACTGTTTCGAAATTAAAGATTGTATCGCCTTTTTCGGAGTTTTCCATTGCAATCAACGTTGTGCGTACGATTCTATTGGAGTTGTCATGATAGCCATGTTCTTATAATTAGTGAGAGTTAGTTTGGCTGTTATTGTTAAAGATTATAAATTATTAATTATTAGTATTTAATTCACTCTCAAGAAAGGGTCCTGAGTTCGACGCTAGGCGGTCTTTCGCGCGAACTTTAAAAAATTGTTTTGAGGCCTTTCTTGGTACGATACCGCATTCATCTGATTAGCTTGCAGTATGCAAGCAAATTTTACTCGTATAAATAAGTAAATACGAATGAAATACGAGGGGAAAACTTAAAGCCGATCAACGCTACAAACTCAAATACCCCAAAAGGAAATTAGGATTGATTGGCTAGCAGACAGATAGGAAACCGAGTAGGGTGATAAAAAATAACATTTTCGAAAACTTCCAGTCGCGCATGTGCATTGCAGGACTTCCCTTTCCCCGGATGAAGAAACTTCCCCGTCAGACTGTTTTATTTAGGGATCCGGGGCGAGCGATCCTCCCCCTCTTCCATCAGGTGTGTGTAGGTGTAGCGCGTGGTGAAGGTAGGAAGGGGTATTGTCAATTGACAGCATTTCGTCTGGAAACGAAGCAAGGGCTGAATATCAGCCATGAAAGTAATTAAAATGAAGCGCCTTTGTTCCTGCTACGATATCTTGACGACTGAAGTATTCTTTCCTTTTATCTTGTTACCGGATATAGAAAAATGCATCTTCCATTGACATTTATCGCAGTTTTGCTCATAGTTGAGATAATAGCTACTCAAGTATGAATTTTGCTGAGTAATTGCATTCAATTAGGTCTCTCCAAGTGGAAGGCTGTGTGTCATTGGGTTATGGTGCAACACTTACCTGAGCTTTTACCACTCACAGCATTCTGGCTTAGAGAGGGAAATAACGGAAAACAATCTCATTCTATACTTAACAAGACTCATTAACACGGAGACTAACAAAAATTAAGGATTTTACATAATTATCTACATTTCATACTACAGCGAGGAATACTTTCGGTGGGCTATGATTTGTTTTTAGAAGTCAATGCAACACAAGGATTGCAAAATATTGAACCCGATGAATAACGGAAAGCTCTTAAATAATAGCTCTTGAAATTTCAGTAAAAGAAGAAAGCTACTCTGTGAGTATAAATAACGTAACATCACAGTAAAAAACCGGCACGAAGAGTGGTAAAAAATACTGCAAAATCTACAGATAAATCAACTAAAACTTAATAAGAAAATAACCTAAATCAAAGACAAATTCAAGTTATAGGGTGGTTATAAGTATAGTTATAAGATTTTACACGTCGTCAGTGGAATATATGAGGCATAATTTACACTCACTCACGCCAGTAGGCAACCTTCCTTCCTTCATATTGAAAAATTGGTAGCGCGTAAAAATTTCAGCATACTCTTAATCGAAAAAACTGCACACTAGTGCTGACGTCGTGAATATTCATCCTACTTGCTTCTATGAAAACTAAAAGCTTCAAAAACGAAATTATGGAAGCATCTTACAAAGTGAGACTATTTAAATGGTCCCACAATCAGAAACGTTTGGAAGACTTAAAGGGAAGCGCCCCTTTCAACATTTTCATCGGAATGGGCAATCCACGAATTTAAGTACGTCAATGTTTCCAGTAGAAATTAGTATCTATTCTGAGGGACGCATAATAATCTTATCAGCATCAATAATTTTCTGTTATTCAGAAATTTTTGAATACTGCGGTTTACATATAGATAACTTTTGCCTGGGTCCTCGGAATGTTTTCTCGGTTTTCTGACCACCTGGGTGATCCAAAGATGAACAGAAGTCGAAATTAGCGATTTTACTGGGACTCGAACCCATTCTCCCTCTTTGGGGAAGGTCCTAACCAATAAACTTGGAATTGGCACGGCATAGTTGAAAGTAGGCGCTTGGAGATACCATTGTCTCTTACGGCATAGTTGATTAGTGGTTAGAATCCCAATCCCAGTCGAGTCCCAGACATGTCGCTATATTTCCCTTCTGTTTACGTAAGGTTTTTAAGGTGCACGCTTCCTCATAAAAAGTTAACATCTTCCCCTCATTAAGACGACACTGTGGTATCACCAGATGATGTAGCTCATTTATTCGAGTGTTATATGACATATAGAAACAGCATTTTGCTCGTTGACGGAATGGTCCCAGTAAACCGAAAATTTTCCTGGTTATGAATGGTTGAATGTATTTAACCCGATGCGATTGTCCAATTAAAGGACCTTCATCCATGAAGTCCAATGAGAGGATGTTTTGTGAAAAAAAATAAGAAAAACATCGATTAACCTCAATATTTCCTGGAAAATCAACACCGAATTAGAGATTATCGAAATGTTAGAAAATTCCAAAACCTCTCGGAAATGATTCGCGTAAATTATAAATCAATCCGAATGAACGACTGGTTAAGCAGTATCCTCAGCAGTACTTTAACATTCGGTAAACAATTGTGAAAGGCACGATTTCAATATTTTGAAGATTTAAGCAAATTTATCACCAAATCAGTATGAATTTTGTGTTTTCTACGTTCCTACAAATTTCAAAATACTTTAGCTATGATAAATAAATAAAGACTTTGATTTCACACAAATCGAAATGACTAGGGTCAAGTCTCCCATTCGATCCAAGATTATCAACAGAAAAAGCTTATACGTCATAGGCAAATTCAGCTTGTATTATTTTCAGTTTAATTCCGTTCACTTATAGTTGAATTTTCTATTTGTGTGACTATAACCGACCTCTGTGCGTGCTAAAATGTTATATCTTGCGAATTTAATTGCTTCTGATAAAAGTAGCAAACGATTAGAAAATTAAAATCCTATTTTAAATTGGCAATAAAGGGGACCCGAAAGCAAGGACATACATTGGGAAGTATGTATTTCAATACCCCTCACAGTAATTGAACTTTGATTGCTCTGGATAAGCTTGTTGATATCCGATTCAAATTTATTCTGTCATGGATTTTTCGTCATCAAAGAAATAAATGTCCTGGCTTTGCAATATCGGTCTCGGGGAACTCTAGATAAAACTTCCTTTCACTTCTCTTCAGTAGGAAATTTTCTGTATCGTTTCTTTCTTCTGAAGGTCTTCAGTCTTAAACTGCTATTATATTCTCCGAATCACTTATCTTTTATTTCATTAATTTTTAAAATCTAATAAATAGATATGTGAAGATAGACACAGAGGCGGCCTGCATGGAATTTACCTCGCCAAATGGAATAAATCCATTTTAATAATTTTTACATCGTCCGATGATTATTTCTTATTTATTACTGCAAGAAAAATAAATCCTATCGGAAATATACGAACTTTAAATACATCTAAAGTACCCTCTGAACTACCTGGTGCCAAACTCTAGGCGATTAGAAAGGTTAAACGTGTCCTTGAATGGTACTTCGCAGAATGATAGGAGTTCTTAGATTTGGATCATTCTCGTTTTTGAGCTTAGGAAGGAATTACACGCAAACGCATTTCGAGACAAAAAGTTAATTTTCATGAGGTGGCGTTTGGAGCACTTTTTTAAAATCCAGTTACGCAAATAATAAATCAATTGGAAAGTTAAACTCAGTACTGAAAAGGCAGAGTAAAGGGAATGTCCGATTGGAGTGATAAAGGTGGTAGAGAGAATAGTTCGATCAACTGTTGAGACTGGATGGCTAATATTAGGAGATGAACTAAAGAATGGTGCTTTAGATAAAAGACGCATACAGCGCTTTGTATGATGAGTTGAGATAGTTCCAGGAGGGTCAGTATCAGTTAACAAACCACATGAAATTTGAATGTATTAAGAAGTAGAATACTGCTGATGAATGTTTCTTAGTCATTTATCATTTGAAATCAAACTCGTATATTGAAGATGAGAGAGATCTGCTCAATGAATGAAAAGGTGGTATCATATATAAAGAACTTAAGCATTAAGAAATTATTTAGCAATTGACTTGCGATGAATCATGGATAGCAAAAATTTGATGAATGTTCTGAAATTTGGGCATGAAGACTTGAGGGCAAATCATGGATTTTATGATACATTCAGAAGGGTTTTAAATTTTCCATGAAAAATTCTGCAAATATATGGTGCAACTAAATCAAATTTTCTGCAAAAAATAACAAAGTGACAATTACAGCTTGAATATTCTCTCAGAGGATCTTTCCATCATTAAGAATTTAAATATAAATAAAAGTCACGAATGAATGCTTGGCACAGATTTATTCCTGTTTCAGTCACTGTGTACAGGTTTTACATGGATCAATATAGACATTCAACATTTTAAGCAAACGATGGAACAAGTGAATGTGTTTGATGAAAGAGTGGTTTATCAAGAAATTATGTATATTTTTCATGATCACAGAGACAAAGGTCAAATTACTACGTTGATAAGAAGGCATAGTACATTAGAGAAGAATAGGAAATCAAAGATCAGTCCAGTCTATCCATGAGGTTATGACAAGTTCGGGTTATGTACCTACTAGAAATGAAAAGAATGCCATTAAGAGGGAAAAATAGCCTTTGGTATAGTTTGAAAGTTGTTTGAGTAATTAGATTTTTTTGCAGTGGAATCATTACCAGTGGATCAGCCACAATACAGGGTTCCCAAATTATTTCAAGTAACATTTTAAGAACATAGAACACAACACTGAATAGAGGAAACATGCAACATTCAACACATTGACACCTGCAGAAAAATTTCCATTGATTGTTTGGTATCTCTATATGATTAACATATATTATTACCATATCATTATTTACTTGAGTATGGGATTATCTCAATATTTTAACATACCATCAAAAACATTGATCACTGTACTATCTACTTCCAACAATAAATGAATTCTGAACAAAAATGTCTGCTACTGTGCTACAAGATAATTTTCTGTTCACAAATATTTATCTATGTTTTGTGGATAGTTTTTCTTACATGGATTGGTTTACAGAGAAGAAAATGTACTTCAAACATTCATCGTTAACAAATTATAGTACCCTGATATTCCATTGCTAACATCTACTGAATCATTAGCTTTCATTTAGGAATGGGAACCCTGTAAATATAGTAATGTACAGATAAGCACCAAAATGACCAAATCACAGAAAAAATATTGTTTGAGCTCTTTGAAATGCATACTGGTAATGAACACAAATGAAATTTTGCATTGTCACCAATAAATAATTCTTCTTGAAGAACGGATAGTTTATGACTTTAATTCCTCATTATGTGAAATTTGTAGTGTTTCTGTTATCATCATTGGCCTTCAAAAACAAATAATTTATTTTCCCTGTTTGGCAACGACTCCAACATTTGATGAGTTATGATTTACATCAAAGATATATACATATATATATCTATATATTTTCACACCTATGGATTTTATATTTTGGAAAAGTCTCAATAATGTGACAAAGCAACATCTGGTTTGCAACACATGATGACAGAGGACAGTTACCACAGAAAACTGAAACAGATCTTTCAGAAGAATGACCATAGTCTGATACATATACTATGCGTTACATTTAGACCAGATCCAGAAATGAGAATTTTGTCAGAATAAATGCTCCAGACCAACTATTCCAGCATTTCCTCTTCAATAGCAAACCACACAAAAAATTTGTTATGAAAAAACATGCCTTGTTCAGCATAATACTTATCAAAGAATAAAAATTTTATACCCTTCAACATAATAGTTTATAGCATTTAGGAATGAGGAGCTTAATAAAAGCATCTCTGTATATCAGAGTTCCTTCTGGGTAATGACATACTTGTCATGAGACACATACCACCTGCTAGCCATTGCAGTAGAAAATGATACTCTGTGATGAGAATGCATTGCAATTACAATTATGATAAAAGTAGGCATGATGGAGATCAATTTGACTTTAATCTGTATAAGGAATGTTTTCATGATTAACCTAGTCACTAATTGACCAAAACACCCTTAGGTGATCAAATATTCATCAATAAATGTAGACAAAGATCCATTTTCCATGAGAACTGCATTTTGGAGTAAAAATATCCATAAAAAGATATTTCAACATACAATACTATCATTTTTCATTCAAGTTCTAAAAATTTCAGCATCCATGAAGATAAAAATATCTCTCTGAATGCTACTGCACTATTATTAAAATGGAAGGAACTTTCTTCACTTTTAGGGTTATTAATTATTGAGTAGAGTAAAGAGAAGAAGATAGACATCAAATTATATTTGTCATGATTGCTATGCATTTTCATCCCTATTCATAGCACTCTTCTTTAGTCAAATATAAAATATTTACTGCCTGACAGCTAGTGTTGCTTCCATCACGTCAGAATGAATGGTAACCTTTTTAAGTGAATTTCCTCATCAACTTCACCAGAAAAATTCAAAATACAAGGAACAGATTACTGATTTATCAACTCATTAAAAATAATAAATACTCTCCTTGGTAAAATCTTTGAAAATAATCATGCCCAGTTAATCACATTTTTATTTTTGATACAAAAATAAAACAGACCTGCATTTCACAATAAATGCTAATTACTGGAATCCATCCATCAATCCTCACAGCCAATTCAATTTGCATTCACGTTGAGTCCTGTTTATCGCATGACTGTTTGGCTTTCTTTGCTGGTGGTCCATTCCTTACAGGAGAGCTTGGGGTGTCACCAGAACCCTCCCTATCACTGCTAGGATTGTCATATTTCTTCTTGAATAGAATAGGTACTAAAGATGGAACCAACAAGGACTCTGGAAAAATATATAAATATCAGTCACGTTTTAGTATTAAAGTGCAGCATTAAGAATAAAAATTAAGAAATTATTTAAGTGCTCACCAGACAGAAATTCTTTGTTAGCATTGATCCTCCTCAAGAGATGCTGCACATCATCACTCACAGGCCTTCTAACTCCATGACATTGAATTTCAACGTGCCCATTTACTGGTACTGCAGTCCAAAGAAGTGAATAACTGTCCAAAGTTATGCATAATGGCTCAGCTACATATGACAGTTTTAATATAAACTTTATGTCCACCAGCATATTGTGCGTTTCTATTTCATAAACCAGACTACCGCAAAACCTATAGTGTAAAAGATATTCCATACCATTATCTTGACTGAGATTAAAGTTATCCCAATATTACTAACATACTTCATTACACTCAGAGAAAAGATAAAAAGAGCAGATAAAGTGACAATAGCCTGGACAACTTACTCCGATAAACAAACACATAGCACAGCCTTTTCATTGATATTCTGCATAGAGAATGATTTCACAGCTAAGCTATCACTATCATCCTCTCCATCTCCATGAATTGTGTGGCAGTGAAGTGCCTCAATTTCTGTACCAGTATAATAATTCCAAAACCTAATTGTGCCATCCTAAAATAGAAAAGAAAACAAAGAATAAAATAATCATAAAATACAAAAAATGTCATTCTTTATAGGAAAGAAGCTATAGACTATTTCACAAAAAAAATACCAGGCAAATAGTAATTTGGTAGCTTCACAAATATGAACAGGTAAGATAGACCAAAATAAAGGCTAGACAAAGAAAAAAGATTAACAATCATATCAAATTTAATCTGATGTTCCCAAAACTCTCAACTTAAAACTAAATGAGATAATTAATTTATAATGCCCAAATATATACAAAATACATTAGTGAAATTAATATTTTCCTAAGATCGCTATCTGCAAGTTATGTAAAAGCAAAAACCATTGTAGGCATTCAATTGAGTCATAAAAAAAAAACAAAAATTAGGTACTGTAAGTTAAAAAAATAGCAAGAAAGATGACTCTTATACCTGACTCTGCTATCTTTCCCAATCTATACAGGAAGCCATCCATGAAAATTTTACAACTGCATTGATTCTTTCACAGAAGAGTAAGAGAAATTCTTTTAAGAGCAATTTTCATTTGAACTCATGCAAGCCATGGCTTAAAGTCATGCTTCCTTTACAATCAAAAATGTAGTAATTTAGTCATGCAATTAGTTCAGGGCATATAGAGGTATTCAAGCATTAGAATAATGTCCACCACTGAACTGTAAAATGAATAACAGCAAATGAAATTTGATTTCACATTTCTTTAGGGACCAATAATCTAAAAACACTAAGAATGCTTACAACAGACAAGAACAAAATGAAGGCTTAATGCCAGAACTCACCCCTGACCCAGAAACAAGTATTGAGGGATTTGAGAGCAATAGTGCGATGGAAGAAACAAATTCCAAATGTCCTTGGCAAAATGCCTGAATGTTGTATGGAGCAGCAAAATAGGAAACTCTTATTTTTTCATCCCGATCACAAGTTATAATAAACCTCTCATCAGGCGTGACAATCTGGAAACAAAGCAATTGTTACACAAGACACACTATAAATGTTTGGCTATAAAATAGCAAATTGTAATCTACAATTCACTTACAACGTCTAAGAGCATTGAGAGATGAGCAAGTATTAGCTTGCCATTTGAAGAGTCATCATAGAGAGGGTATGAATATAAAGCTCCAGCCTTATCTGAAATGCACATATTTGAAAATATCATAGCACAGCATTATTTATGGTCAAATCCTTGGGTTTACATGAATGTATATTTAGATCTCAAAACAAAAGAGCATTAAATATATTCTAAACATTTTTCATAAAGCATAAGAATGATTGTAATTCCACATCAGTAAAATGATCAGTAGTGTGATAACTAAGAGTACAATTGTACAAACCTGCAACTAATATTTCAACACTGATGGGTGTAAACCTGACCCGACTTGGTCTTCTGGGCAACATCCTCACATTCATTAATTCCCAATTATTTGTGTTCCACAGAAGCAAATGCTTCTCTGACGAAACCATGGCAATGTACTGCCCACAGCGGGATATATCAGCAGATATAATAAACTGGACTTCTCTTTCTTCATCTGGGTCTCCCATTGGGTCACTGTCCATGGGTTGATGGTTTCTTGATGAGCATCCTGGGATGTCCATCCCTTCACTTCCCTGATCTCTCCTTTCATTACCAGACGCAACACTGAAAAATGATGCCAAGGGTTGAATATTGGAGATACGCATGTGTATATATGGATCTGTATATTTACAAGTCAACCCACTGAAACTGCAACTGATGATTCTCGCAACCTTAAATACTAACGAAAACATTCATAAGGACAAGGAAAATTAATCATTACCTCTTGGATGAGTCCCCATATTTGTATTGGCCTCTCTTGTGGTTAATTAAATCGACTACATCTTCCTTCCTAAAAATAATAAACAAAACAGTGTAACTAAATCCTAGGTAAACGCAGTTACAGTGTTATTTATATAAGCAAACGATAACAAATAAAAGATTTTGATCGCCCAAAACAGCGGAATTATAACTCTTAAAACTAAAATCATGGTTTATCATGAAAGAATAGTCTTTTTTCATTCTGTTCAATAATTAAGAATATCAATAAGTCTTATTAATCGAATTATTCAGAAGATAAACATAAATATGTAGAATAAATCATGAAACATTGATTCCTGATTTCGTATTGAACTCAAATCCTTCACTTCTAATGCAAAGGAGAAGACGGGTGCACATGAGCTGTTAGATTACATATTTCCGAGGAACATTAGGAGGACAGTCATTACAAAAATAAAATAAACTTGGCTCGGTAAGTTTCGGGGGTCAGAGATAATACAATCCCGATCCCAAGCTACTCTCTCACACAATACGTGAAATAAAAACAGGAAAAAAACAAATATCATACGAACCCAATTTCAAATGCCTTCGCATAATAGCCACTAGTCAATACCAACAAATTCCCATTTCTTAATATTGACGCCATAAACACGGCTTATCTGGAAGAACTTGGGTCCAAAATAATGCCTAATGCCCAGGCTGTAAAAAGCCGAAATAACTAGGGCCTAAGTTGACAATTCTCTTACTTCGACATTGATACTTTTTGAAATCGCATATGTGTTTCTTCTTTTGTGCTCGAGATGGCAGATGTAGAGCCACCGAGCGCGAGCGGACCCTGCGAAATCAAGTCAACAAGATTGTACGAAGGAAGAAGGTAAAAAAATACTTAACAAAGGTTGTCGATAAGTTTTGAACGCGAAAATTACGATCAATATTGTGACTCCTAGTGCACTTGAGCATTCAAGTCGTGGAAAAATAATTATTATTGTATATATGCATTGTACGAGTTAGCTTTAAGAATTACATCGAATATGATTATGAATGGTGTTCGTTTTCTCGCTACGTTGTAACATGAAGTATTACAGAATACCAGAAATGAATAAATGAAACAAGTATTTTTACTGTACATTACCTTACACTTGATTGGAAAAAGTTGAGGCTGGTTGCCAAAGTCTCCGACTCTTTATTTCTAAGCAGGGAAAATTTTACGTACGCACATGGATACATGTCCTTTACTCTGCCTTTGTGTCATCAGATCCACACAGCGTATTGCTCTTATTATAATAAATTTAACAAGGATAGTCTAAAGGATAAATGAGCTGTCTAGAGATGGTGCAGATACTTGCACCAAACTTATACCAAGGTGCTGAAGAAATGGTAAAGATTATGGAAAAATTGAAGGGCTTCAGGACATGTTAAGTTGAATAATAATGTAGTTATAAAAGATTTCAGCTCAAATATATGTACAAAACTTTTTGAGCTTTGTGTAAGAATTTGTATCCAACAATCTGAGTAGTAACAACTTAAGTGTTTTGGATTTTTGTGGTTGTACTTTTATATATTATAGGGTAACCTCTCTGACAACAGAAAAGACCAATTTTCCACATTTGACCTACTCCATTATATTGCTCTCCTGCACCATAAAAGGATTCAGTAATACATTTACTATTTAGGCTGTCTGTAAATGAAGCTGATAGCTATTAAATTAAACTTGCAATATGGTTGAGTGAATATACAAAGAAATTAGAGAAAGGAATTATTGTGGATATGAGGGAGAGATGCATGAAATATTAAAATCAGATGGTAGTCCAACTAATCAGGGAAGTATCAGGTAATGGCAGCACAGATTTCAATGAAACTTAGCAGTAGGTTATGTTACAAGAATGATAAATAATAATGATAAAAATGTCCCAAATTGATGTTTATGAGCAATAGCATAGATGAAGTATATATCTTACTCTGTGGTAATAGCTTTCTCAGAGCATAGCCCCACCCCTCACAATAACCTCTTACTTCTAAATAAGGAGCAGCCATAATTAGCACAATGCATTCTTATGGGAAAGACTAGGAGTTGGGGATTCTTACCCATGATAGCCGAGTCAAATATCTAATTTTTCCTGGTGTCTGGTTGACAGGGTTAATGTGCCAAAATATCAGTAAATCATCCATACAATTGGATTAGGCTGTGGATCTATATAGGCTATTGCATATTTACAATTGTGAGTTACTGTAATACCCTGGAAAAATATTGCTCATAAACGCCTTGGTGTGTGTGTGGTAATATTTTGTCTAAAGATTTATCCAACCACCACATTTCTTCAAAATATTCTTTACTGGCATTTTATTTCTTAAATGAAAAAACTTCTCCTAGAGTCCTTTATTACTATATAGGGGAATTTCACCAACAAGTTATGATTTAATCATAAGATTCTCAACTAAGGAAGAGATCTGTTCAATTTGTTATTTGATACAAGTTTTTGGAGCAGCTCGTGAAAGATGAGAAATTCATGAGGTAAATTTTTTCCTACTTTATTTATCACTTCTAACTATACCGTATCAACCCTATCACATTTATCATCTCGACGAGCGCACCTTAACTATAAGTAAGTGTAAATTATAATTGAATGAACTTCATGAAAACCCATTGTCACAAAAGATTCTGTGTCCCTTTCTTGTACTCTGTTCCCTTCCGTTTGAAGCCCTTTATAAATCTATAAGTTGCATATGACTGCATTCCCTCAAGAAATTCTGGAGAGGCAAATGTAAACACCAAATTTATCCATGCTTAGAATGCCAAAGACACCGTGACCTATAGACTACTTGGATCAAGATCTGCTATATGGGGAGTGCCTTCAAATATTGGTCCACACCTTTTGATAAATAATTTTAATGTACTTCATGATATTTTTGGGAATGCAGCAGTGGTTGATTCATGTGACATACACATACATAGTATAAATCAACCACTGCTGGGTTCCCAAGAATCATAGAATTTGTCCACCAAAAGCCTTCACATGTAATTTATTTTAATGATATATAATCAAAACCAAAATGGAAGTACTCTGCATTTTCAATAAATTTTTAGTAAAAGTATCTCACATAATTTTTCTTTCCAATATTTTCCCAAACTATCTTTATCAGGTTCAAACATAGCCAGATGGACAGTACATTAGACTCCTGTGAAAGCAGTCTTAGGTTCCATTCCCGGTGGGGACCCATGTACAAAATGACAGCTATTGAAGCACTTTTGAAAGCACTACTACTAATATCTTTACATTAAATTTTAGAAAAATTTTTTTCAGATAAGCAGTAATCATTAAAATTAACTTTAAAATATCATTAAATATACTTTCCAATGAACTCCTATAAATAAATTGTGAAAAATACTGATTCAAACACTTTCTTAAGTTTTCAAAAAGAATGTTTCATTTTACTACCTGTACTCTATCAATAAGCAAAATCAAATGACTCTGATTTTCATGAGCAGCTTGCTCATGAAGAAATTTCCTGTTGTCCAAAGTTTCCAATCTACAACTTTATGTATGTGGTAGAATAATTAGCAAAAGAGAATAAAAAGTAATTTGAAGAAGAGCTTTCAATGTTTATTTTCCAGATCCATGGCAAAACAAAAATTCCTTTATCTGCCTAAAACTTTATTTGGATGTACTTAAAGATGATTCTAAATGCCAATGACAATATGCTACTTTTTATAATCTGGAAAATAAGCTAGATCTATAGCAAAATCTGACTAAAATTCAACCTTATGGCAACAATTTGACAGCTACCAGACATGCAAAAGCACTCTGCAGATGTAGTAGTTTCCAGGATATTAATTTATTTCCTAGCAATATAATAAAGTAATCAAATTAAAATCTGAATAAGAATTGGTTGAGAGCTGGTTATACCAACCTCAACTCCTCTACCATTTGCTCAATTTTTTATTCTTCATATTATTCAGCTTAGAATGACAGGCTCTGATAACCATGGCTTACTAAATCTATGAAAACAAAATGATACTGAAATTGGAATGGGACTCCATTCTCATGCCAGTGCAAAGTTCACTGGTAATTAATGAGACAGCAATGAAGATGAAAAAAGAAAATTTGATTAATCAACAGGCTAAGCATTGAGATAACCCTGATAATTTACCTGAAATGTTAAAGTGATGAGGAAGTTTTATGTTCTTGGATCTTATTAAACTACCTATTCAAAATGCAGCAACTATTGCTAGGCGACTGCTACACTGCCTCAATGACTATGGGTTGAGGCCTAACAAACTAACTGAATGCTAACAACCTGATCCAACAGAGCATAATTCCAATGTATGAACTAAAGGAGAAATGTAGAACTAGCAAATTTAGAGGCTCAAAAGATGATTGAAAAGAAGAATTTTGAAGTAATTGCCATGATGAGTAACATTACATAAGTAAAAATATTGTCTCCATCATTTATCACAGATTACTTACACTATGCACTTGTTTATCAAGTGCATAGTGTAACAACAGTCAACTAGTCTTGTGAGTAATTTGCAGCACATAGCATTCAATATAGAGACACCATATATGTTTTTTTTTGCTACAGTAGCTTCCATATTATATCAGCAATGAACAAGACTGAGACAAAAGTAAATGTAAGAGTTGTTTTTCTCTGTCCTACCTAATTCAATTAAGCTTAGCAAAAATAAATAAAGTAATAAAGATTTTGGTATATTTTAAAATGAAAAAACATTATTGAGATCATTAAAACATTTTTCCTCCAGGTTTTCAGCTGACTCATGATAGCTTTCAGAAAATCAGTGAAAATTATACCTCTACTTTAAATCAGAAGTTCTAGTTCATTCTTCTAGTAAAAAGATTGGCAGTCAAATAGATAAGGTGCAAGGTCCATTCCTTATTAGGCAATCAGAAAAAAAATTATCTGATTCAGAACTAAAAAAAACAATTTAAGCAAATCTCTGAACTTAAATACATACTCGGGGAAATTCTTCCTCCCTTCTCCTCGTAGAGAAACCTGCAAGCCAATTTTTCTAAATTTTTTATAATTCTAATGATACCTTCCATACATATTTTCAATAGTGATGCAATGAATGGACATTTTAATTTGACACAAGATTTTAAAATTTAGCATTTGGCCAAATATTACCCCCAGATAGTTATTTCATCATCTGTGGAGAATATGAGGATTTAACAGACTTTAGCTTGATAGGGGTGTTGGTGTTAATACAACCCCTGCTTTAGGCCACATGAGACTTTTAGGGTAATCAAGTAAACATTCTCAGTGTAGCTTCAATGTCTATATGAACAGCAACAAAGTCATGTTCTACTAAAGTAAAGTTCCAGCCAAATGGAATATTCTTCTTGATGTTACAACACTTTTTTTCCAAACATTTCCATGATGCAAGCATTAAATGAACTTTGTTAAATATGCTTAAATTTTTCTTACACCTAAAATTGGTTTCACTGGAAAGTATAATGAGACATTAAATCAGTCATGGAAGTAGAGAAGCATGAAAGGAGGGGAAAAATGATTCTTGAAAATGAAAAAGGTTCTCATTCAGCATGAAATTTACTGATTAATCTAATTGTCCATTTTTCAATCTGCTTTCTCAAAATTCATTATTTAGTTTGCTCTAAGAATGGCATAGGGTTCCACTAACAGTCAAAATTTTTCTACCAACAATTCTCAATGCCAAAAAGGAAAAATTAACCAACCCTTTATAACAAATGCGTATTTAATGACTAGATATTTTTGATTGCTCAATGTGATAAAGCTGATGATGACATTTCGCCAAAAACATCAAATCTGAGAATATATTCAGTCATTACCTAACTGTGAAATAAACCAACTTTATCATCCATATATTGATACTAAAATCTTATACTTTAAAATCATGTGGATAGCTAAAAATTCTGTGGTTGTGTTAAAAAGTCACATGAGCAAGTAAAATCATTTTTCTTATATCCATATATTACTTTAATTTAAAACTATTTTATCTTTATATTTCTTGACTACTCAAACTTTTCAACAGTTGAACAAGAGAGTCAGATATCCGCATGACCTAAAAATCCTCCTTTCTAACTCAAATCCATATACATAGTAGGAAATATAAGAAAAAGAGGGTCTGTTTCTATGGTATTGATAGGAATACATATATAATTTTATAGTAATTTAAACATAAGAGAGAAAATAGAATTCTCAGTAACTTACTCTTCCATTATTTTCCTTTTGAGAAAAATATGGACATAAAAGAAACAAAATCATAAAATAGTATAAGATTCTCAAGCAATTCTCAAACTTGTTGACCGCTGGTTCATTAATCATAGTATGTAATACTCTTAAGTAAAGACCATGCTGTTTTTAAATTTGACGTAGTACCATGGTCAGCAACAAAATTAAATCAATGTGCAGAAAATCTCAGACAAACATTGAAAATTAACCCTTCAGTGCTGCATTAATTTTTGTAATGTGAGTGCTTGCATGGGGCATGTGGTACACTCCACATGCTATTTTGAGAAAAATACCCTTTTCCTTATATTTAGAAATTTTTCATTTCAGGGTCTGGAGATGAATATGTTTTCCAACTTCCCTCAAACTTTCAACTATTTTACCTGAAATTTTGCTGATTTATAAATTATTTTCCTAAAAAATACCCTCTAGCTCACATGAAGCCCCTAGACCCAAACCAATAGATCAGTAAAGGGAAAAATTCTTGCCATGCATGTCCAAATCATTCCCTTACCAAATACTTTATATTACTATGTTCTAAAAAGCTCAAAAAGGGCAATATGGAGACATATAGGAAGGATCCATCCTGCAAATCGAGGTAGAAGGCAGGGTAAGCTTCGCAAAAAGAATGTATAAATCAACAAAATTTTGCATAAAATAGTATCTATATTTATCTCCAGACTCTAAAAAAGCAAAATTTGTAAATGTAAGGAAGAGGGAATTTATCCTCAACATAGAATTGTGGGGTGTACCATACACCTCACGTGAGCAAAGAAGGGTTAAGTTTTATCGTATGGTCTTTAAAATGGCTATTTTTCATAAATGTCAATGGCAAAGAAAATATGCCAATAAAAGAGAAAATTGATTAAATTGCTACTCTTATGCTTCTTTAGACTAGGATTGAAGATATTGAATGTTTTGCGTCTAATGATTGGCATAAGTAAACAAGAAGTTAAAATGGATATTAATTCATAAGGAAGTACACAGTAGGAACAAAAGAAGTAAAATACAGTCTGAAGTAAACAAAGGACTAAATAAGACTAACACAATTCACCATGATTGTATTCCTGTGATGCAGACTAGAAAAATAAATGTTATATATATCCATTTGTAGCAATGGAATTACACCTAATACTTTCTGTGCAGCAAAGACACATTTATTTCATTCTGGAGCTCAATCAGCCATTAATTAAATCTTTATAACGTCTTAACATATATATTTATAATACAATTTACCTATATATTCCATGAATAAGAGATCTCATAAACCAATATGATAAACATAGATAAAAATATTCTTAGATCTATCAAGAATGACCAAGGAAAATAATAGCAGCAAAGTAAAACAATAAAAACCAATTAATGAAAATCGAGTAAGAAATATGATAGTTAATTGAGCTTCCACACTGACTGGGCTATTTCAACCATATGTTTAACGATACTTTCATCGGTTACGAGCAATTCATATTCATCACATTTACCACCCATCTTACAAGCTTCATTTATATGAATCATTTTTGACTGAACAGCTTTTCTTGCAGATGCGTGGAATTCCTTTGCACAAGTCGAAATCAGAATCTTTTCTAAGTTTTCGGCAGTGATTCCTGCCCCTGGCATTACTGATATTTTTCCATTTGCTTGATCTACAAGCTTCTTAATCAACATCACTCCTGATTCCGCGGATTTAGCCTGGCCACTAGTCAAAAGTCTATGGAATCCAACGTCAATGATAATATTAAGAGATTCTGTTGGATTGCAAGCTAAATCAAACGCACGGTGGAATGTGCAAGGCAATGGAGATGCCGAAGAAATCAGCTTTTCACATACAGTTCTAGAGGATGAAAAATGAGTTTGGTTAGCACTGACTTTAATAGTAAGGAAACGATGATAAGGTTATTCAACAATAGTCATCAAAATTTTAATCATTAAAAAGTATATTAATTACCTATCTATAGCACCTTCTAGAGTCAATGAGCCAAATACAAAACCATCTGCGGAATTATCTTTGAGAAATCTAATGTCTTCGCACATGACTTCCACTTCATCGTTAGAATAACAAAAATCTCCCCGCCGAGGCCTTATCATGACAAAAACGGGAATTTTCACTAAAGACTTCACTCTTCGTAAAAGACCAACAGTCGGCGTTAAACCTCCTTCACTTAGGGCGGAACATAGCTCTATTCGAGATGCACCACCCCTTGCAGCATTTACAGCTGACTCAACACAGTCAACACAAACTTCCATGAGCTTAAATAATTTTATCCTTATATTATCGCAGCAAAACTTTCGTAATCGAAATCTCAATATGTTGGATTATCCGCAACAATATTTCTTACCATAAGCAATTCTAGCTTGCCTTGAAATTTAATTCAAAAGGACTTAAGAATCTAGCTGTTAGCGGAAATCATGCACACACTCCTTCATTACAGAGCATCGAGTATAATAGAAATAATAACGAAAATTCTACAAGTTCCAATATATAATCCGCTTGAAACAGCCAACCACCGAGTCACTCCAGCGCTCTAGCGATATCAGCGGCAACACCTACAGACGGAAGTGGAGTGGGTTGTATGGTTCAACATGGTGGAAGTGCTTGATTTCGTATGGGCTCGATAGAAAATAAAGTGGAAAACTTAGAATTCTGAATCATGATAGCTCCTTGGAAGGCGGTCAAAGACAAGGATAAATATGGAGTTGGTAAGCAAATGTTATGGAAGGATTTATTTTTGTCTTTCTTGTTGATATTCAAAGCTTACAAAACATCCCAAGCTATGATTCACAGCAGACGTAATAGAAACACTGACCATAGCCTCACCCAAGAAAACATTCAAATTTTACGTTAAGATTATTTTCGCACGCTTTTAATATATAGAATGATTCTAAATGATAACTTGGTGTACTGTCTGAAAAGTTTTACTTTGCTCAGTATAGTATCAGTGATTGTTTATTTTTGTTTATGTGACGCATTCTTAAATAAGTCTTTACTTTGAGTTAAAACTAAAGGAAAAATTCATTCAAGTTATCATCGGTAAGTTGGGGTACCTTGATGTGTTGTTGTTTATCTCCGGATCCATCAATACATGCAAAATTTTCATATGTATATAACTTTATAAGAATTGATTTTTCGTTAACTTACCGAAATGTTGTGATTTTTCATCATGTTTCACAAAAAATTGCTAAAGAGGGATATCTCAGTATTTGGGTGTTGAGCTCTTTATTAAGGACATCCTCATTATGGGATACGTGGGGAGGCTAGAAGTTCGCGTTGGTCGACTTACCGCAGCCGAAGTTTTTTTTTTCCTGCTTTTGACGGATAAAGCTATGCTATTTAACATAGGTTTAGTGTATATTTACCTGTTCTGAATTTGTTCTGTTAATATTTAGCTATCTGTTTTTATCTTATTCAACCTTCTATCATAGGAAATTTATCGTTGCGCAACTTATATTTTTAATTTATTACACAGCAATTGATAACTTCCATCAAGACGCTCGATACAGGATAAAACTACATGTTGGGGAAACTGTTCACATATTGGAAGAAAATGGAGACTGGTTCTTTGGTTATTCAACGAAGAATCGTGCTGTTAGAGGAATATTCCCAAAATCATTTATACACGTTAAAGAATCCATCATTGATAGATCAGGGTAAGCCAGTAATTTATTATTATTAATTGCGTATGTTAACTAACTAGTCTTTACTCGTTTCATCAGTAATGATAAACTTTAAGAAGCTTCATGCTCTTATCTACATTGCCAATTTATATCCATAATTTTAGGCCCACAGAAGTTATATGCCCAAAGCAGTCACATATCGTTCAAGAGATAACATCCGTCGTTAGAGAATGGGGACAAATATGGAAGCTCCTCTATGTGGTAATTGTTTGAAAATCATTATAAGGCTTAAAAGAAAGTCTTTATTTTTAAGTATTCTGAAATACTTGTTAAAGGTTCTTGTATACTTGTGCAATATCAAAGCTAGCTAATTCAGGTATGGAAGACTTGCTATAATTTATGATATTTATATTTTATTTAATATATTTATTGATTTCATTCCGAATATGGTGTCTTTCAGTCTGTTTTTGTTATTTGAGTTACGGTTAGAGTTTTCTAAAGTATGTAATTTTAACACAGGGGAAGATGAATTACCTTTTTTATCTGATATATTTAGTTAGTAGTGGTGGAGTGCTATATAATTCATATTTATGTTTATTCCTGAAAAATAGAAACACAACAAAAGTTTTGAAACTATACAGTACATGATTTATGAACTTGTACGTTACCGAAGTGAAATTCTCTCTGGCACTTTACCAGTTGATGAAATGAAAGAAATCAAGCAGCTAGTCACCTCCAAAATTGATACAGGAAACAAGTAAGTCCAATATTGTTGTGTTAGCAGTTGTCCAGTCATTATCTTATTTTCTGGAACAATTCTGAAATTGTTTGCTATATTTAGAGAATTTTTTATGCTTGGATGACTATTTATTTTGAAAGACTAAATGTCAAACCTTGTGTATTTTTAAATTTTAATAAGTGAATTATCATCTTGTGGAGAGTGATATCTCTGCTTTTGATTAATGAATTAAAAGTAGTTGAAAGTTTTTTTTGGTTCAAATCATAATGGAAAATTATGGACTCTTTTGTCAGATTATAGGATTGGATCATTTATTTCTGTCTAAATTTATTTTGTGAATATTTTTAACAATTGAAAATAATTTTTTACATTATCTTAATTCCACATTCCTTGTGATCAGTAATTATCAATCAAAATCTTGATTTTTTGGTTATTTATATATTAATGTAATTATTTAATCACTTCAAATTTTATTCATTTTAGAATGCTTGACTTAGACATGGTTGTCAGGGATGAGCAGGGTAACATCTTAAATCCTGAATCCACATCAGCGATTCAACTGTACTGGCAGCATGAGAAAGCTACAGAAAGAATTAAACGGGTTACAGTAAGTTGTTCTTTTTTAATGATCACTGTCTATTCTTTTGACTCCGATGATTTTGCTCAACCCTTTTGGGCAAAATTTTGAACTCAGGTCATAATAACTATCATCTTTCATTTATCGACTTAAATATTGTGATTAATTAAATTGTGTTCATTCTGTAGATATTTTATTATGATTTATTTTCTTTAGTTTATTAATTACTGTTATAATCATGCTGAAAATAGTAGTTATTCACTAAGATCATTTCAATACATTGACCTTTATAATTTTTTACAAGTGCACACATTTGCAACACAGGGATACTTGTTTTTAAAATGCTCTCAAGAAATTTTAGATTGTTTTTTAATTAATTTGAAAATAATTGGAATGTTAAGTATACATGGAATAATATACTCAAGTTTGTATAAAGATTTTTCTCAAAGTAAATCAAGTTATCAAAACAAATAAAAATGTTTCTGAGTTAATTGAATAAAATCCCTGATACTTTGTAGTACAATGTTGATTGAATACTTAGTAGTAGTAGGTTATTACATGTACTTTTTAAGTTATCAATGATTAATTTTAATTTTTATCGTCTTTCTTTACAGTCTGGATTGACCAAAAAGGCTCCAAAATCTTTGACCCATTACTCTCATATATTTTTTGTGTCAGTTCGTAACTTTGTTTGTAAAATGGGGGAAGATGCAGAACTTTTGATGGCTCTTTATGATGCCAAGGAAGGCCGTGCAATCACTGAAAGTTACGTTGTATGCTGGAGTAAAGAAGGCCTTGCTAGAGACATTGATCAGCTTCACAATCTTAGAGTGCTTTTTACTGTGAGTATTATTCACATGTAATGTCCTCTTTTAATTCAAAGAAGAAAGTTTGATCTTTACTAAGGATGTTTAAAATTACCTTTTTGCAGGATCTGGGAAGTGGGGATTTGAATCGAGATAGAGTGTACTTAGTCTGCTATGTAATAAGGGTTGGTGCAATGGAGCAAAAGGATCCAGAATCAAAACGTGTTTCCCAAGCTCACATCCACTCTTCTAATCGAAAACCAGGTGGGGTAGAAGGTATGAGAAGACCTTTTGGTGTAGCTGCAATGGATGTCACTATGTATATCAGTGGGAAGATAGAAAGTGATGAAGATAAGCAACATTTTATTCCATTCTTGCAGTAAGTTGCTATTGATTGTTTTTAAATTTTAATTACGAATTCCTTATGTGAGCTATATTTAGTTACACATTATTGATTCAAAAGATTGTTTGATGATGAAAGATGTCTCATATTGAATGGTATTATCGCTGTTACATTCTTTGACATAGTGGTGCACCTTATTGGTGAAATGAATATGGATATATTGTAAAACTTCAGTATCCTCACATAAGGACATTGAAATTAATGCACTACTATTCCATTATTATAACTTTTTGCCTTTACTTGTATCACTATCAATGTAGCTTTTAAAGAAAGTTTTAACTTATTTGTAAACAAAAATGTAGTCAAAAATACATTTAACCCTGCAGCTGCATAATTTACAAAGTTCACACTCTAAAAATTTTAAAGAGCAGTCAATGCAGAAATTCAAGATTGATGTCATTGATACGTATCTTTGTCAATGAGCATATCTTTAGACCAGGTGTTTATCTTAATTTTGTATGCTATGGCAACAAATTTTGTTCTGTATATATTAAATAGTTTGTAAGTCAAGATATCACTATTACATTAGATACATATTCATTTTCATGTATTGTGTCAGATGCTGTATGTTAATTTGTGAGAGTAAATATGTTTCAATGAATTTCTGATAAAATCTATATTTTCTTTTCTTAGATGTTGTGATCGGGATAATTTGGATAGCACATTGAAGAAAATAATTGCTATCAAAGAAGTTACACAGAAGGAACACAAAGGCCAAGGGTTGTGGATAAGCCTTAAGCTTCTTCATGGTGATATCAAGCAGGTACAAAAAATCATTCTTTTTGATGAAAAAATTAAAGTACCTTCTCATAAATTATATTGGTCTTAACTGTTTGAGAAATTAATATTTTTCATATGCTTGAAGTTTTCTAAGATTTTTATCAAAAGGTCACTACCCTTCTTTTGTTAAATAGTATTTGTATTTCAGGTGCGTGAGGAAAATCCTCACTTAGTGTTGGGAAATGTTGCGATAGCAAGAAAGATGGGTTTCCCTGAAGTCATCCTTCCAGGTGATGTGCGTAACGATCTTTATCTGACATTGATTTCTGGTGAATTTTCTAAAGGTACCAAATCAAGTGAAAGAAATGTGGAAGTGACAGTCAAAGTTTGTAATGAAAAGGGTCAAACAATTCCAGTAAGTATGGAGGTGCTTTTGTTGCATTTTAATAGATCCAAGTTGTGCCTATAATTAGATCTGTAGCTTTAATTTAACATTTATTGATTTTATCTTTACAAAGTATTCTTTCTTTACTTAATCTCTGATACAATTATTAGATGATTATTGGCCAACTATAAATAGGAAATCTTATTTTGACTTTTGACGTTTATTAACAACTAAAGACAGCTCAACCTACTGTAATAGTTATGCATGTGAATGTTTGATGTCAAAATAAAACAACTTCTATTTTTAAACCTAACAATATGTAAAGAATGTGTTCTGGCAATTTGAGTATTGTAAGAAAGATCAGGGAAAGATATGCCATTAACAAGTCAAACATGATAATAAGGAAATTGCAATTTATTTTATTTTCCAGATCTGGCATACTTTTCCTGTATATTAATACTAATACTGTTGAAATAAATTAGTAAACTCTATTTCAGGGAGTGATAATGATGGGTGGAGGAACAGAACCCTTAAATGAGTACCGTTCAGTGATTTATTATCATGAAGACAAGCCAAGGTGGCAAGAAACATTCAAAGCTGCCATCCCTATTGAAGAGTTCAAAGGCAGTCATTTGAAGTTTACTTTCAAGCATAGGTATGTATTAATATCTATTATTTGTGATTGAATTATGTTGAAGTGGGAGCTCATCCATCTTAAGTTCTGTGGAGTTGGTCAAACTCTTTCCTTATTGCGGGTTGGCCCTAGGAATGGTATCTAACTGTACAAATGAATGCCAAAATCAGAAAATCATTATCATTATCAATAGTAATTGTTACGGTAATTGTCAGCTGGCCTCATAGCAATAACAATAATAAATTAATATCTTGAGGCATTTATATGCTTCTAATCTTTGTCTGTAAGAGATGCTTCTGGAGAGAAAAGAGTTTTTATGTACATATTAATTTATATTTTGCTAGAAAAATTATCCATTATGAATGAATAATTGGCCAATTTCATTGTTTTACTTTTTCTCTTTAGGTCTTCAAATGAGGTGAAAGATAGATCAGAGAGGCCATTTGCTATATCTTATGTCAATTTAATGCAAGCAAATGGGACAACACTGTTTGATATTCCTCATGAACTCTTGGTTTATAAGGTAATATATTGTATTTTAATGCATCAAAACTGACTTCTTGTTCTGTGAATGTAAACCATATGCCATTTTGTTGCAGGTTGATAGTAAGAAATATGATGAATCAGACATTGGGTATCTAAGTCTTCCTTCCTTGCGCAGTGAGCTCCCAGAGGGGCAAAAACCTCAATGTAATGGACTATCATTGAGCACAAAGGACAATTTCATTATTGGAACTAATATTTGCTCAACCAAACTGACTCAGAATGGTAATTGATTATCATTTAAAGGCTACTTCTAATGATGTTCAGATATAAATCTAACTTCTTCAGTTTAAGGAAAATTTCTAAAAGCAAATTTTGTACTTGTTTTCCCTTTGCTGTAGAATATATCTATTCTGTAAATATTGAGAGATTTTGGGAAATGATTCAACTGTGAGTCAATTTAATGTATACAATTTTTTTTTTTCGTTATTTTTTAGTTAGTAGCAATAAATGTTTTATTTTACAGTCATTAATTAAGGTGAGCTATCATGCTATCTCACCAAAGGAAAACCCTTTTATTTGCATATATGCTTACCTAATATATGCTTCTGTGAGATCAAGTACTATGTGATTGAATGTAAATTTTGCTTCAAAAAATTCAAAGAAATAATTTGAATGTGATTCTGAAAATAGTAAATTCCCACTAAATTTCACAATGAAGCTGAATTCAGAAATTCAGAATTTAAAAATAATTATATAACTGACCTATACAACTTCAAAAATATTTACATGAAATATCTCTGTGAATTTATAATTTCTTTTTCTTTGATTTTTAGTTGACTTACTTGGACTTCTTAATTGGAGCAGCAATCCAGATGGATTGGAGGACAGCCTTCAAAGGCTGATGAAAGTGGATGGAGAAGAAGTAGTCAAATTTCTCCAGGATGTTTTAGATGCTCTCTTTAACATACTCATGCAGAATTCAGACAGTGATCTGTATGACAACAAAGTCTTCGAATGTCTTGTGAGTCTCCATTTTGAAATGATATTTTAAATTTTTTGAATAATTACAGGAAATTTTATTTATGATTATAAAGGGAGTATTTCAAGTATTTAAAAAAATAGTTTTCTAGCTATTAATTAATTGTTTGTTAATTTTGAGCACATCCAAAAATAATTGTTAAAGGATATGGCACTCAGCTATTTTTTAATTATTCATTTTTATTGTAGCTCTTCATAATTGGTTTAGTGTCCGACAGGAAATATCAACATTTTCAACCTATTCTGGATCTTTACATACAAGAAAGTTTCAGTGCAACCCTTGCATATCAGTGAGTCCATAACTGATTCTTTGTGTTTTTTCCATTTGAATCAACTTTTAATTGATAAAATTTCCCTCTATAACTGCAGAAAGCTTATTGTTGTCTTAAAATACCATATCGACAATGCCAATTCTGTTGGAGGGCAAGAAATTTTGCTTAAGACCATGAAGTCATTGCAGTACTGCATGAAGTTCATTGTGAGATCCAGGCTGCTGTTTTCAGAGTGAGTAGATTTTCAATGATTCATCCACCCATCATTTACTAATAAAATATCACACTTGATGGTTCTTTACTGCTGTTACATTTATGATTGTTTGCTTGTTAATTTTTTGGCAATTTAGACTTTATGAAGGGAAGCATCAGGAAGAGTTTGAATCATCTTTGAAGTCACTTCTGCAGAGTATTACTGGGATGATGTGTTATAACACTGACTTTACATTATTGGTTCAAGGAGCTTGTCTCAAATATCTTCCCTACACTATTCCAGACATCCTCATGGTTTTTGATTCTAAGGAATTAAGGTATGTTCCACTATAGCAATATGCATGCTATTAATTAAGTACTTTAAATGGAAGATGTGCACCTTCACTGGTCACAGTAGCTGTAAGATATTTTCTCAACACTCTTGTTTTAATTTTATACAAAGTTTAATTTTTTACTACTTTATTAATTTGAGATACTATGCAAATATCCTTATAGATCTACATACAAGTGCTTGAAATTAACTTACACTCCCAGCAGATGTAATAATTTGATAATTCTAGTAGATTTAGTGAACCTTTTATCTTCATGGCTCAACAGTTATTGCTAATACATCATCACATTCATCATTGCAGTTGGCTATTTTCCTTAGAATTAACATTTGCATGTTAATGTATTATTTCTTTTGTATTTTTATTTGTGCCAATTGATTCTGCAAGCTTAAGTTGATTTGTGTTTTGTTCTAGTCTCATCCTCACTGATTTAATCAATAAGCTTAATCCAAATCGTTTAACCAAGCAGAAGATGATGACGGTGAATGATATTGTTCACAGTCAGTTATTTCTTTCATCTGAATGTAGAGGCATTCTTATACCTGTGATTGTTGGGAAAGTAAAAGAGTTGTTGGAAAGCAGAGATGAGGTAAGTTTGCTATGCATCATAGAACCCTTAGTGAAACTTTGAAAAACATTTCTGACTTTTGAAAAACATTTATAACTTTATTCACCTGTAATATAATTTTTATTAAAATATTTGTTGTATTTCCAATTATATTAACTGCTGATTTTTGTTTTGTGAATATTAACAAATTAAATTCAGTTTGATATGAAAAGCAATAACTATGCTATAGTGCACTCATACTTATATTTTTTTTTGTTTTTATCAAAAGAAGCATCTCATTTGTCTGTGAATTCTCAAAAGTGAGAACTCCTATAGGTCCTCTACTATCATTGTTAAATACGTCAAGTTAACTTTTGTGTTATTGTGTGTGCATTTGTTTGTGCATTCGAGAAAGTAACCCAAATTTCACATCTCACTGATTGAATTAAGCATGTAAATTAATATATCTTAAGTGCATAGGAACCATTCCGTGTGACAAGGTTTGCAATGCCTTTTAATATCTCAGCATCTGGCTTTCAAATGTTTCCTAATTGAATGAAATTCACTTGGGCTATAAATCTTGATGCTTCTATAAATAATAGTGAAGGACTTTCAAGTTAAAATTCAAATAATCTAAATTCAGTACACGTTTAGAAAGAAATTGCAATTGCAGTTTCATTGATAAAAATCTCAATGAACTTTAAACATTCCCATTTTATCAATTTTCATGCCTGTCAACTCTCTCTTAACTCGTGAGTAAAACGATTTTTTATTGTTTAAATTTTACTTTATATGTGACTGGTTAAATTTGCTAGTTCTTGGGCAGTGCTTGGCATGCAGAATTAAGAGGTCATTCATTGATAAAAAATAATTAAAACTCTAGTGAAAGTTTGCCATTTTTAAGTTGCATACAATCTTTTGGGTGAGAGTGATTAGAGGCAAAGATGAAGTAATAGAGAGGGTATCAGATATAGTTCTGTAATTTTTATATAAATCATGATATTAATTTTTAACCATAAATATTCACCATGAAATATGAAGCAGTGAGAATTTACTTTGAAATAATTTCTGAAGGGTTTAGAACTATTCAAGTCAGCATCTCAAAGAGAATAGATTTTTAAAGAATTAACTGTTATAAGTACCTTGATAACATTTTGTGTATCAAATGAATTTTTCTCATATTTTTACTTTTAATCCTTATTTACGGTTTTATCTATTTTAGTCCCTAATCCATGTATTATAAAACAGTTGATTTATCTTTTAAGTATGCTTCATGAATTACCTCTTAATTAACTGACCATAAAATTACGATTAATTCTGCCTACCAGAACTGAAAATTCTTTCTGCTTGAACTCGTATTCATTTTTTGTGCTTAATTAAAATTCTTATCAGTGTTGGCAGGTATCTAATAATTATTTAGAGACAATGGAGCTTATTATGTGGGTAATGTGAAGACCCTCACTCTTGGTTTAGCAATGCTTGCACTTGTTATCTTCATTTCTTCAACTTTGATCTTGTCTACTTGTGTTATCAGAAATATGTTTTTGAATTTTTTTTGCCTGATCTTTATGCATTTTTTTTAGTTATAGGCTCTAAACTTTGAAATATTTTGTTTTGTTGTGATGTATGTGAAGAGTTTGTCCTTGCCTTCTTTTGTGTTCACTTCAATGCAAGAAGTAAGTCTAGGTCACTGAACTAATTTAGTTTCATCTTTTAGATGCAGTTAGTCCATTTTATGTAGATTTCATTTTTTTATATATAGTCTTTGTAATTGGATAGTTCTATTAAGATCATTATTCTACTACTGGCTGCACTGCAAGTTTTTTCTAATAATAAGGACAGTAACAAAAGAGAATGTGATTAGTTTATTTTTATATCAAGTTACCTATATCAATATCAATCCTGAAATTATAACTATGAAAAATATTGTTAAAAGAATGGTATGTTGTTTTCTAACAGTAAGAGAAGATTGTAAGTCTCAAGAAATCCCTGTTTTAAAAGAGATATTATATTGAATATTCCCTTTATCATCAAGAAATTCCTCTTTCAACTTAAGAATGTATACTCATTATTTTGCACTGGCATTTTGTACTTCTAAACCAGTTACTAGTTATTTTTATTATCAATCAATTTATTATTCAGTTTTGTCTGTTTGTTTATCCCTCTCTTTTTTGCCAATGATTTCTATGACATTAATTAAATTTTCCTTTAGGAGTTGCTTATTTGTGCATTTCAGGGATTCGATTTCCTATCATTTAGGATCCAGTTCTAATGAGTTGCTACTTGAAAGAGATTGTTGGTTAAAGGTTTATTTAATGAATGGTTTTACAAAGCGGGTTTACTCATTTCCTGCTTTTGTGGTCCCCTTTTCTGATATCTATGTTTTGCATAATTAAAATTGATGTATCATTACTGGAGGGAAGCAGCTTATGATTTAAAAAATAATTTCTTATTCTTTTATGAGAGTTTATCAATTATTGAATGATCTGCTTACGTTTATAAGCTTTTGTGTGCATGGTTTTTTTGAAGCATGTTTTGAGATTCTTTAGATATTGTCAACTTTTCTCAAATTTCTAAATTGATCTTCCATTTTCTTCCCTTGTTAGTGATGTAGAGATGATTTTACAAAATCAATCTCAGTTTCTAAATGAACTGTGTGATTATTGATCCTAGAAAATAATGAAGATAGAGTTTCATCGTATTTTTGGGCCATAGTAATTTATAATGGTCATCTCTATTGATCTGAGTACAATCATTCATATTTGAAGATTCCTTAGCAGTTGCTTATTTGATTACTTCATACTTAGTCTGTACTTAGAAGATACAATAATAATAGAGTTATAAATTAGATAGATACTTTCTTTTAGAATTCTGTACTGATATTCTTTTTCTTCTCTCTGTACATACATGCACTGATGTTAGAATTGGAAACAGGTATGTCAAAGAACCATTGTGTCTATTGTGCTTAGAGGGTATGGCTATTTGTTATGGTAACCCTGCATTTTGGTGGAAGAATGTTAGGTGTGGTGACTTTGAACAGCCTTGGCAAACTTGATCATTGTACTCTTTTGCTTGTTTTTTATACAAATGAAGAGCTCTACTTAATCTTTATTTGATGTGAGTACATTGGTTTAGGATTCTGTATTCTTCCTCTTTCCATAGTATTTTTTCCAGGGTGTCTTCACTACAATAGATCATATTTGGGTCCGTGTAACAAAATCTTTTCTGTTAAGTCATTTTGAATCATTAATCTTGCATGAATTTCCTTCCTGCATGGTAAATGAGGTGTTTTTTTTGACAATTACAAAACATGCTGAAGTGTTTCATACTCTTTACATCCAAATAATAATGCCAATTTGCTTCATCGAACTCATTCAGTGGTGGTTACTTCCCATTTTTTAAGTATTACAAACCCAAGCATATTAGTTTTCGGGGTTTGTGGAAATATAAATTTGCAACTTTCAGCAGGGTCGCAGTGGTGTAGAACTGCGCAAGTCTAAATCTGTTGCCAAGGTTGCCAAAGTTCTAGGGACCTGCAAACAGAGGCTCCATAGCCACAGAGGGTATTCTGAGGAGGTAGGTGGTCTTAAACTTGTAGTCTTAGATGGGAAGCAACGATCCAGCTATGCGTTACAGTGTAGTGTCCTGTACATTAACACTGTGCCTGCTGTAGCAAATAATTTGTTTCTCAATAAATTTAACTGTAACATATTTACAGTGGTATAACAACACTTATTGTGTTAATGTAGTCTTATAAATTATAGCCTTAATTTATTTCACCTTCTTTTATATCTTTCTTTCATTACCCAGAAGCTTTTTAATACTTTATGGTTTATATTTGGCAATTAACTTTTTAAGTTATTATTGTAGCATCTTAACATTCTTGTGAAACTTTTTTTTTACCTTAAAGCTTTTTTCTCATTTCACCATTCATTTATTTCTTGAGCCCTTCTTATATGATCAGTCACTAACCTAGCTAGCTTTTCCATTCTTGTAGGATATCTCAGAATGATTTAAAAACATTAGTTGGGTTCTCTAAGTGTTATCATTAAGAATTTGATACAGTTTTTGAACAATCCTCATGTTTATCAGTTTCATAGAATACACTGAAGTATTTTCAGTGTTCCAATTATGTTATTGCGATTCTCATTTTATTAAGATAACCCAATGAAGTTTTAAAGTCATTTTGGCTTTAATTATGTCTCTTCTATTGGTAACATTATTCCGTCTATGGGTTGAGGAAAGTTACTGCTACAAGGATGGATTTAATTACTTTTGCGCAAGGTATATTTCTTTGTATCTATTTTCTTTTCAGTTTTCAGCTTATATTTCATATTTATTCCAACCTAATTTTGGTAAGTTATTACGGTTGAGTCATTTCGCATGACTCAGCATTATCTTAGCATTCGTAAATATGGTAGTAATTACTATTTGTGAAAACAACACACTACTGCTAAAATATTTTATCAAATGTTTACAAAATTTAGAACTGGGTATTATTCTTTTATTTAACAGGTTGAGCTCTGCGTAAAAATCTTAAGTGACATAATGGAACTCCTTTTTCGATCTGACATTGGCTCAACATTTAATGATATCTCAGAAATTATGCTTATTGTTCTGAGGACTGTCATACAGACAACCATTGCCATGGATAGAGAAGCACCCCTCGTGGTAAGTTGCATAGAACAGAAGAGGTCTAATAATCTAGTCTACCAGAAAATAAAATCCTTAACTAGTGCCTATACTTATGTATTTTCTTTCCATTTTAGGGAAATCTTGTGGCAGTGATGATAGCAGTATTCAGGCAGATGAATGCTTTACATTTTCAAGTGTACATAAATCACTTTGTCACAAATACCGATCTTTTAGATTTCTTGATGGAGATTCTTCTTGTTTTCAAAGACCTAGTAACAAGACCTGTTTATCCTAAAGATTGGTGTGAAATGATCATGTTACAAAACAGGTAATATTTTAGAAATCAAGATTCACTCCGTGTTTTCTTTAGGGATACAGTCTCACCTTTTATATCAGGAGATCTTTAAAATATTGTCTAAATTCTTGTTATATTTTCATAACTTTTATGATGAAGCATTGCTTTATTTTATTTGTTATTATGATTGCCAAAGAGCTTTTCATATGATAAATTCTGATATTTTATAGTCACATCTAAAATTTTTGAAAAGGAAATCTCATCATATTCTATTATTAAATTTAATAGTGATTTTATCATTTTTCAATTTTTAAACCTAATTTCTCTACAGCTTCATAGTGTATTTTTTTTATTTATATTTATGAATCAAAAGCTGTTGTATATCAGTTATTATATATTTTGTTTGATATTGTTAAAATTCTCCATAATGGGAGATTTATCTTATGCCTAAAAAATTTTGTTTCATTCAGATGATGATGTTCATAACCCAAGAACTTTTAATTTTCTTGTTGTATGGACACATGCTCATGAGAGTGGGTGACAGCAAGTTCCTAAATTAAAATATCACAGTATTCATATTTCTGATTTTAGAGGCTACATTTAGAAATTTGATGAATATCACACAGGAAACATTTAATACTTTCTTTCCTTTTTGAGTAATCAAGACTGTAGTTCTTTGGGAATAAAATGTGTCTAATCTCAGGTGGCAACACTGCTTGATCTGACTCTGTAGGGATATACAGATCTTTCCATGAGATGACAAGTTTAAATAGTTTTAGAATTCATAATTTGTTATCTCATTTTGTTAAGGTACTTGTTTGGGTACTTTTAGTTGTATTTTTGTTCTATGATGTCTTTTTTTTAATCCCTCTTGGGATTAGTTGATACCAAACAAAATTTACTCCATAGCAGTCAGCATCTCTATCTTCTACTGATTCTTTCCATGATAACTGTATGTTGTTTCATTATTCTTAGCTGCAGTTTTTCATAAGAGAAATAACCACACACAATCATGACTAAACCAAGTTCAGCTATTAGAATTAGAATATGATGCTGATGCTAGCTGTTCAGAGGGAAAATCCACAGACCAGAGTAATCTCTCTTGTAATGGTTGAATTTTCACTCAAATAAGCAATCTTTTTTCTGTTTATTACCTCTTTGAGGTGATATTATCTCTGATCAGGCTTTCTTATGAATTCTATTTTTCTTTGAAAGTTGTGTATTGTTAAAAATTCATTTTAATCAGTACCAGAATATACTGTAATATCTTTTACTAAGAATTTCTTCCAGCTAAAGCCCATTGTAATAAATACTTTTCTTTTCAGTGTGATTTTGAAATCATTAAGATATTTCTCGCATACAATACGGGACCACTTTTCTCAACCATTTGAGCATCAGGCTTGGAATAATTTCTTCCATTGTGCCATTTCATTCCTAACCCAACCAGCACTCCAGCTGGACAACTTCTCTCAGAACAAGCGTTCTCGTATTATAATCAGATATAAAGACATGAGAAGAGAAACTGGCTTTGAAATTCGAAGCATGTGGTTCAATTTGGGTAAGTATGATTGACTCTATTGATCTTGATGCTATTTATAAAATAGATGTATATTGAATTTCATAAAAATATTTCATTTTGTGTATGATAACTAATTTCAAAACCTGCAGGTCAATACAAGATTCATTTTGTTCCTGGACTGGTTGGGCCATTCCTGGAAATGACCCTTATTCCTGAGACTGAGCTAAGAAAAGCAACCATTCCAATATTTTTTGACATGATGCAATGTGAGTTCTATTCTCCAAGGAATGCTGGTGAAAGTTACTTGGATACCAAAAGAGACTCTTCAAACATCAAGGCAAACTTTTCTGAGGTAGGTCGGATGTTTGAATTTCAGTTTCTTTTCCGTAACCTCTTTCCAATTTAGTAAGTTTAATGATTAGTCATTTTCTTTCCTTTTGGTATTATTTCATCTTTTCTCTTGCTTTCTTCATGCCACTTAATGCTATTTTCTCTCTTATCTCAGAAAGCTACCTTCCATCTCTTTTCTATATTTTACTTCATAGTACGCAAATCTCTCTTGAAATCCTGATTCTTATTTATTGATTGTGATTTATTTATTTTTACCTTAAGTATTTGTTATATGGCTTATTTCTGTGTAAATTTACTTTTTTATCCATTCTAGCAATCAAATGTTAGCTTTAAATTATGTATGAAAGGTGTGAGAAAGGCATATTTCTTTGAAGCATGGGCTACACCATCTGATTAAATGGTTTATGCAGACCATTGGTTAGATACCCTTGCTCTAAAATTCATACAACTTTATTAATATAGTCAGTTTATATATTAATACTGTGTCCTGAGCATGGATATATGTGCTAACATTTTTAATAATTTTGTATAATACAATCAATAAAATTTAATAATGGATAAAAATTTTGATATTCTTAGAAGATTTAATGTCAGAAAATTATCACCAGCAGAATTCTTACTAAGCATCGTGCACATTTAATTTTTTTCTTATAATTCTAAAGCTACTTAGGATTCTGTTTGATAGAGTTACTTGTTGTTATGATTTGGCATTCCATTTCCTTGCAGAATTGTTATTTACAAATAATGAAGCAAATGGCTCTCCCATTGCCAGCAAAAACAGCACAACCAAATCTAGAATCACATGATTTGTTTTCATGCTACTAATTTGCCTTTTGGTACCATTGAAATCTTCTCTTTAAGGTTTGCTCATACTTTTATAAAATTTTTGCTTCCATTTTAAATTCAATAATTTCTATTTATTTGCAGTTTGAGAATGAGATGATTGCCAAGTTGGATATACTGGTGGAAGGAGGTAGAGGAGATGAGCATTATAAGGACCTATTTTACAAAATCATGTACTCTCTTTGTGAAAGCCATTCTACAATGAAAGAACAGGTAATTCTTAATTGACTTATAGTCTTCTTCCATATGAGTGTCAATTAGTTAAGTATCACAAAACGATATATATATGTAATAATGTTGGGGATAGTAAGTTATTTGCATGCTCCTCTGTTTCTATTAGTGCTTGGGAAGAATAATAGCATATAGGGGTCTATTAAATTGATATTGTGGTAAATAGAGACATTCAACAACTTTTATAGCTCTATTTCTCAAATCTAAATTGTGACTTCCGTCAATGTGCACTGTCTAAAAAAGATCATACGGTAGAGTTGCTATCTTTTTCTCCCCATGTATATGCAGCATCTCCATCATTATTGTAAAATTAAGCCAGTGCATTTTTAACCCTAAGCAATTTTTTAGCCACAACTTCAATATGATTCAGCAGTATCAATGTCTTAGGTTTTATTCCTTTCATGATTTCCTTTAACTACCATTGTAGTTTCATGTTGGCCGAAGAAGCATCTTACAGAATGTTATCATTTCCTTTTCAGGGGATTAAGTTTGTAAAAACAGTGACAAGGCTGATGGAAAGACTTTTAGAATATAGATTCATAATTAATGATGAAAACAAAGAGAATCGAATGAGTTGCACTGTTAATTTATTGGTAAGGTCCTCTTTTTTATGTGAATTTATTCTAATTTCTATTAGAGCCACCATGTTTTAGTGTCCTATTATGTCATGTGTTTGTCATTTTAATTTTTAGGATTTCTATAGTGAGATTAATCGTAAGGAGATGTACATTCGTTATGTAAATAAATTATGTGATTTACATATAGAATGTGATAATTACACAGAAGCTGCATTTACCCTAAGATTGCATAGCAAACTTTTAAATTGGACAGACACACCTCTGCCTCCTCTCCTTAAATCACATCGCTACCCTAACTGCCAAACCCATAGAGAGTTGAAGGAAAGCCTCTATTATGACATCATTGACTACTTTGATAAAGGAAAGGTAAGTGCAATTGATTTCTATGGTTATTTAAAAAAATAGTTAATAATTCTTTTAAAGTAAAAAGTATCTTTTATTGTATTAGGTTGTTTTCCTACTCTTTACAAATTGAAAACTTTGATGTTAGATCATTCATAAACTGTAGTTTCTACATTTTTCTCATGATCTAATATTTGGTATTACTCAAAAAATAATATCACTGCCACTTACCTGTATTTAAATTTGAGCTACTTAGCTCTTACAATGCAGGAAGGCTCAACTCCCTAATTAATTGAGATTTAAGTTTAAAGTAAAAGATAAATCCTTGAATTATTATGCTATTTGTTTACATTTAAAATGTCTTCAAGTTTTGTTAATAATACCTCATTTATTATGTATACTTCTGTAACATTATTTAGTGAACTTTGAATAAATTTCAGTGAATCAGCATACATCATTAGCTAATGTCTGAAAGCACATAAGTTGGCAGTGAATCTCTCTTATCGATGTCTGATTTTCTTGTATATTATTGTTTTTATTTCAATTTCTTTAAAAAATTTCATCTGAATAAGGGGGTATTTATCAAAATTTTAGCTGAAGATTTAAATAATTCTGTCTTTTTACAGATGTGGGAGTGTGCTTTGGATGTTTGTAAAGAGCTGGTAAAGCAGTATGAAATTGAGACATATGACTACAATCAACTTAGTGTTCTGTTGCAAAAAATGTCTCAGTTTTATGATAAAATAATGAAACATATCAGACCTGAACCTGAATATTTCAGAGTCGCTTATTATGGCCGAGGTTTTCCTGCCTTTCTTCAAAATAAGGTGATTCAAGTATTTCTAATCATCAACACTATGTTTATTCATTTGTAAATGTTGTTGTAGAGTTCCTAAAAACTCCCAGCATGCTATCCATATAAAGCATGAAGACATTAAGCTACATAAGACTTTAAGATAGCAGAAATCTTTGATATTCATTGTCAGTATTTGATGTAACATGTAAATAATAAAAGTCAAATAAATTATGATATTTAATAGGTTTTGTGTAACAAATGAAGAAAGGCAACAATATAGTCATGTAAATTTTTAAATTCATGCACATTTTAATTTATTTTTATAGATTTATCATTTTGACATTTTTGCTAGATGTTCATCAAATTTAACATTTTATCATCCAATCTTCCTTTAAATGGTGACTATCAATTTAATCTGTTTCTTGATGATTGAATTGTGGTGGCTGAATTCACCATGTGAGTGTTAAACAAAGTTCAAGGTTCATTCAAGCCATTTCTGATAGTGCCATTGTGCTTTCAGGGAATGAACCAATTTAATTATATGCTGTAATGGCATTAATAATTCTTAATCTGTCTGAGTTGGCATTTACTTGCATTATATTCTTAGGATGTAGATGCCTGTCTCCCTGTTTTTGTCTATAATGAGTCTATCCTTCAGAATTAGGAGGTATGGGTGGAATAAAGAGGCACTTACAGTTAGCATGATGCTATAAACCTTTGACCAGTCATTATGAGCTTCTCCTTACCCACCCATTCCACTTTCCTCCTCTCCTAACTTCTGCACATTATTATGCATTTAGAGCATGATCACTGTACACTATTATTCTTCTGAGGTTTCTAATTTATGTAAGTAGGTATTTTCATCTACAAACCTTTAAACTTCTTCAATAAGCTTATTTCGAAGGAAGCCCAAACATTCTTGCCTGTCCTGCAAACAGTCAGTTGGCAAATTGTCAAATTTCATATTTAATATTTACAAGGAGATTATTAATGTTTACTGACAACAGTTAACATTGATTGATGTGATGAAGTATATTAGAAAGTAAATGAGTATCTAGTGGTTGAGTGAAGGTATAACATAGTTTCTCTATTTTATTCTTAGGTATTTGTTTATCGAGGTAAAGCTTATGAGAGACTGAGTGATTTCTGTGCTCGGACACTTAATAACTTGCCAAATGCAGAGCAGATGAACAAATTGACTCCTCCAGGAGAAGACATTATGGAATCTCCTCATCAGTGTATCCTTTCTCACATTCAAATGTCTGCAATTTTTTTATGAATGAATTTCCTTTTCATTTTTGCAATCTGTGTTATGGATCAGGATAACAAAATCAGTCCTTGGTTTTTAGTGTAACTTGTATGATCCATCACATCATTAGTTACTTTATAATTATTGAAAATTTTCATAATGAAGAAAGTGAATCATTTTTGCCTTAATTTTTCTTTATTTTCAGCTATTTTTGCTTGTAAAAATTAATTACTCTTTTACTTAGCTTTATCCCATAAATGATTATCTAGGACCTAAATTTTTTTATTATTAGCTGTGTGGAATAAAAATATTTCACTATTCAATATTGCTAAATGTTTGTTAATGTATTAAATTCTGTTGATTTTAATCTAAGAAAGTAATAGAGAAGTGAACTAATCACTGATTTTTGAGATATACTTGTTTAAATCCAAAATTGCAAGTGCAGTCCATTATTCGTGTTATTCTTAACTCAATTTCTCCAGATGTGCAGATAAACAAAGTTGATCCTGTGATGGATGAAAGGAAGCGATTTTCAGGAAAACCTGTTTCTGAGCAAATTCTGAAATATCATCGTGTTAATGATGTGCAGAAATTTCGTTACTCGAGGCCTTTTCGCCGTAAAGATCCAAATAAAGGTCGACGTTCAAATGCTGGACTGGGGGATGGGTCTGCAGCAGCCAATACAGAAGAAAATGAATTTGCTTCATTATGGCTTGCTAGAACAGTTCTTGTTACTTCTTATCCTTTACCAGGAATATTGCGATGGTTTCCAGTGACATCTGCTGACACCTTTGAAATAAGTCCTCTTCAGAATGCCATTGAAACTATGGAGACAACTGCCAAAGAACTCAGGGATATGATCACAGCTCTTCGAAATGATCCATCTTTGCCCTTAAACCCCCTTAGTATGAAGCTGAATGGAATAGTGGATCCAGCAGTAATGGGTGGTGTAGCCAACTATGAAAAGGTAAATTGTGAGGGTAAACAAATAGAAATTGCCTGGAATCAAATATTTGAATTTGGGAGTGTTATTGATTCTGTAATTACGGACGAATATTATTCTTTCTTATTAGGACCCAAAAAATAATTCTTCAAATTCTTTCAAATTGGATTTGAGTTAACTTCAAGGAAATTGATTTTCTTAGTGAGCCAGTTATTATGTTTAGTTCCTGTTTTCAAACTAAAAGTCTGTTAGCTGTGGAATAAAAAAATTTAGGCATTATAAATAAAATGATAATTGTCATTATTCACTTTCTATTCTTGTTTCTATCTTCAAGCTTCAAAATTGTTCTGGAAAATACATTAATCATATTATTAATGATGTAATAATATATTAAGCTCAATGACCATTTTGATCAGGCTCTTTGAGCGAACTGTAAAATGATGCACAGGAGATGCTTGATAATTCCAAAGTTAAATTTTGGAATATTAATATATTTTTACATGCTCATTGTTATTTGTTAGGCATTTTTCACAAGTGAATATGCAGCAGAGCACCCTGATGATGTTCCAGCTATTGAGAAACTGAAGAATTTGATAGCAGAGCAGATCCCTCTATTGGAGCTTGGTATTCAACTCCATGGCCAACGTGCTTCTCCTGCTATGCAGCCTTTGCAGCAGAGACTTGAGCAGTGTTTCAATGAGAGGCGTGCAAGTATCGAGCTTAAGTATGGAAAAAAGGTATCATCATATAATTATTTCTCTTAATATCTCTGTTGCATTAGGTTTTTAATGCTTGTTCATTCATTAACAACATAAATTTATTGCAGACGTGTGATTTAAAGTTTGACACACCAACCTCAGTAACTATGAGAAAGACGTTTTCTCGTGGGAACTCAACAAACACTGAAACTAGTAGACTTTCAGAGAGCAGCATCATATCTAATGAGTGAGTACTTTTTATAAATTGTTCATCATTATCAGTATATTATTCCAAAACATGAACCTTTTTTGTAAATATATTTCTACAATTTGTATTTTTTATTCTGAAATGTTACCAAAAGATTTGATATTGTGGGATATTTATCTTATCTGAATTTCCTATGAAATCGTTTTCTCTTTTACTTGTAAAATATTTCTATTTGATTTTCTCTAACAATTATCAGTTACTTCATACTAATCTTGTTTTAAATGTTTTAGCAAAATTCAATATGACGTTATGATGGATATATAATATGTCTTTAACTTATAGTGCTTATAAAAGAATGGAAGTTGATATTATGCTTTAAATTTTCATTGAAAACTTTTGTTGCATATTCTTTTACAAGGATAATTATTTGAAAGCAAAATATGAAAGTTTAACCCCTATCTGCTACATTAGATTTTCTACCATTTGAGATACTGTCTTAGCCTTTAGCCCTAAAAGAGTTATCAATACAGTATTTGAAGTCTGTCTTGTATATTGTTTTAATCCAAGTTAGGCCAACTATCTAGGCAATGATTCTATTTGAATAATTTACTGTCAATTACTTTTGCAGTTAAGGGGCTTTTGAGCTTGTTATCATATCATTGAATACTTTCAGGGAAATTAAGGATTTCCTATGGAGGTTGTTGGTGAAATAACTAGAAATAAAAATAAGCATTTATTTGAATATAAAATATACATGTTGTCATCCAAGTCTTGTTTCAGGATAGTTCTAGAGTAATTAAAGATTCAGTGATACCTCAGCTGACATAAATATTTTACTAAATCTCTTTCATAGAGAATTTATCTCACTCAAATTTATAACATCCCCATGGTTCCCAAATCCTGCAGTACTCTCACACACACATACACTCAGTCCTGAAATACTATGTATTACTCCCTTTAACCAAATTTTATGATCTCTAATATGTCAAATTCTGTTGATTGATATTACAGGTAAAATATGAGTAAATTGAAAGAAAATATTTTACAATTCATCCTTGTGCATAAACACACTGCTAAATTGTAAAGCATTCACTAAATTTTGATCTTCCTTGTGAATGTTTTCAGTCATTCCATTGTATTATAGAAACTTTCTTCTCCTTGGGTATCTTTTTTCTCAATCCTTATAGGAATTCTCATAGTAATAAGATACTCACTGGTGTTGCTCAGCTTTCGCTGTCTTTATCCAAAATGTGCAAAAAGCCTCTCAGTTCATCTAGTCAGTATTTGGATATCTCTGAGAAGCTTGGATGGAAATAATCTAATGAAGATAGAGAGGCTAAAATGTTTCAGATGAATAGGCTGCCTTCAAAAAGTAAATGTAAGCAGTCATGAGTTCACTACTCATTGTGCTAACAAATCAGGAGTTTGTGATGTCCAATGCAGGAAACTCCTCATTATCTGGGATCAGTTGATTCACTTTAGTCCAATTATAAACTTGATTGTTTGGTGCAGTAATTTTAAAGTAAAAGGTCTATATGAAAATTCATTTGCTCTGTAACATTCTTCAAATCTAAAGCTATGCCTCAAAATGTTTTGATGAAATTATGAAATTCATTTTTTATCTACCATGTAATGTTTATTATCAAGGTATTAGTTGTCAATTTATCTTGAAAGGATCTATTTGAATCATAGTAGTGCAAAACAGTTTTCGTGTAAAGTGAAGTTTAATAGTATTTTGTTTATTAGCATCTATCTATTTTGAACCATTTAGGCCATATTTTATTATGATGTAATTATGAATGATAGCATTATTAAATCATCTGAAGATAAAGAAATCATTGTCTCGCAAAAGATAATCTATGGAGCATGTCAGAGTATATTGATGAATATAGTATTATAGATTTTAAAGTAAATGTTTTTTTCTTTTATATAAGGTAACAGAAAATGTTTGCTCATGTAAAAGAACATTCAAATCATCTCTTAAATTTGATGATTTGGTTTCATTTTCTTAATGAGATGTCATGGAAGAATATTTGATTTGGAGATGAGAGTCTTTATTAAGTGTAATATCAACCTCATAGTGAATTTTTTTATCCTTTTTTAAAATAATATTATTGAAGAAACGATTTCTGATTGAAGATGATTGAAATTCCCTTTTCAGAAGTTACATTGAAACATTTCTATTGCTTCAAAAATCATTTTTCTGAATTTGAATTATGAAGTATTTTATCATTCCATAATGTGGAGTTACCTGTATATTTTTGCTACTATTAACAATCACCCTATTCCTATTATTGCAAGTTTGATAGTTCATCCTCCTTTCTGCTGTGATTGACTCAATAGTATTTTGCTTTATTCAGTGAAGATTAATCTAATTTCATATATCCCTTCATATCCTGAAGTTATTTTCCAAAATATCTATGTTGATGAATGATGGTGGCTAATTTTACAACAGAGTATAGTTATAAATGTAATTCCTAAATTAATTCTTTCATTCCCTTGAAAGTAAGTAGGCACTCACTCAGTTTAAGAAAGTACTTTTTAAAGATTTGGTTAGATATTTAGATTAAAGACCAGAAAAGAAGTTGAAGGATTGTTAATCTTTATTCTAGAGAACTGCTATGTTTGAGATACTGAGGCAAACATTACTTAAGTAGCCTTAATATTTTATTATGATAATCCTAGATGTTTAAGATCTATAGAGTCAAATGAGAATTTTAGGAACTTACTTATTCTGCTAAGACCAAAAATGAGAGAATACACTGCTAAAAATCTTTATTTTGTGGTATATTACAGCATTGTGAACGGTAAAAATTATAAAATTAACTCATGCAACATATTAGAACACAAGTATTCATTGCCATTTAAAACAACAATAAAAAAAGTTCTTAAGCTAGGGTACAGTATGATTATTAGATTCACAATCAGATGCATTCATAATACTTGAAAGTAAGGATTACATAAAAATTTGAAAAAATATAGTAGAGAAAAGATAATTTGATTAGACATAACCTAGTTGTGAGGATGGAATATGTTCTCAAAGATTTGATGGAATGAAAATCAGACTTTAAGACAGATTTACTTGGGAAATGTATTTTAGTTGATCTACTGTAGAGAAAGAGATCTTTCAGAAGATAGAAGAGGTTAGAAGAAATTGAAAAGTAATAACATGGGCCATGTAGTAAATTCACTATCATTGATATTTCCTTTCATAGCTGATAAGTTGGAGTAATTTTTCTATAGATCAGTTAAGAGTGAACCTAATCATGCTTTTTTCCAAACTTAAGAACAGTGGCTTTACAGTGTTATCTAGAACTTATATAAACCAGATTCAGTCAAATATTGTCTTCTATTGTACTTTGTTAGATACCTTCCCTGTATCCTTAGTTCTTATTGATACAATCAAAATATAATTAGCCTTTGAATGATTTAATTCCTGTGAGTTGCTTTAAATCAGGATTATTTTAGGTGAATATCCTGATTTATATTCATGTATATTTATAATATATCTGTATCTACATATTAACATTAAATTTCATGATTCTTAGTGAATAGTATTTTATGCAATAGATATCTCGTTCATTCTTTCTCATCATGGGGTTTGAGTTTAAGAGTTCCTCCCAAGTTAAATTAACGTGATGAGCCCCCTGGATTTACTTCTTTTAAGGGATAAAATAAAATTCACAATTTAAATATCAGCCAAAAGATCATGAGAGAAGTAACAAGCACTGTTTGATTACAGAATATTGTTATTGTCCTGAAGTGTTTCTCCTATGTTCCTAACTGGAAGAATTAACCATAGACTGGACCTAAAGTATGGTTTTCTTCAACAAGATATGTAATTTTCAGTGAAATGAGTTCAGCATTTTAAGTTAATACTACAGGGATTGATCTTTATCATTCCACTTTTATATATCTGCCATATTATTATGAGTAAATATATCAGTTTTTCCTTTTTTAATCTTTCTACATGTTATTCTCATTTGCTGAATTTGGGCATTACTAAAACTTTTTCTCCCTCTGCAGAGTGCAAATTTACCTACACAGTCTTAGTCCACAGAGTGAGTTGACATTTTGGGCAATGCAATACCCACTCCATGGAGTGAGTAATTCATTTCAGCCGTAGGGGTATTGTATTTTGTCCATTGCCTGAAATGCTTCCTCACTCCATGTAGTGAGTAAAATTCTGGGCTATGCCCAAATTAAGCAATTGTGAATAATACATACCACTAGTTTAAAAGGTGGTAAAGATACTTGAGATCTGAAACTCGTCTTACTATTCAGTTGCTCCAGTAACAGGTAAAAAGCCTTCCCTCATCTGCCTAAAGTGAATGCGTTTGCAAAGAGGAAAGTTAAGTTTAGTTTAAACCAAATTCCTTTTAAGATATTCTCAATCCTTAAAAGAGGGCGTATTATAAGGTACTGAATTAAATTATCTTTGCAGGGAAAAAATTTGTCTAATTTACATAATTGTGCACCCCTACTTATCTCATCCGTTTTTTGGTATATATTTTTGAAAACTTAAATATATCTTTTTTACGGTTTTTTGGGTAACGGTATGTTGGACAAAACCAGTAATGTGACCATCATCATAGTGTATGACTTATCATGATTTTTATGAATGGTAAGGCCTAGGTTTATAAGCTGTTTGCTTTCACTTAATATTTGGTTGTAGGATAATCCTTTATTTGTATTTTAATGGTGATGGTATGCATGATAATTTGATTTTGTTTTGCCAACAATAGCTCTTGCATGACATAACAAAATGCTAAAGCTAAAGTTCCTTGTCTTCACCTTTGGCAGTAAAAATTTATTCTTTTTGGTAAGTCCTAGTTGTAAGTCTCATAGGTTTGATCTGTAATGTCAGTCAGTAGGAAAATTTACCCCAAGTTAATAATTCTGAGCAGTATTTTTATTCTATAATATTATTTGATTTAATTACCTCCCTTCTGCAACAGATCGTTAAGGAATGCAATGTGAAAGAATCAAATGGTAGTTAAGGTGAAGACAATCATGCCTATTTTTCTGAATATGTTTGTGATTCATATTCTTGAAGTTTTTTAGCAACTACAATAATACGGAAATAGATTAAGAATTTCCCTTTGAAAAAAGGCAGGAAAGTAATGAATTGAAAATTATTTATAAGATTGTGAATATAGAAAGGAAATTGCTGATTTTCCAATATAGATGTATCATGAGGGTATTAGTATCTGTAGCATTAATTGATCTGCGATTCTCATCATCTGACAATGAGTTTAAAGTTATCTTCTTACATGTTTTATTATCTATTAACTACTATTAAAAGTTTGTCATCCCTCTCCTTGTAAATTGGCAACAAGGTCAATCTCTATAAAGACTAGGAACTACATATTTTTTTAAATTTTGATTATTATTATATTTTATTTTAGTATTTAAATTCATGTAAGTTGTTATCTTCCCTTGAGTTTGATAAATTCTCACAAATTTTTGTATTAAAAATTTTAATAATACAATGTTAATATTTTTATATTTGGTATACATGCTGAAAAATGATTATAGGTAAGATTCTAGTTTTATTTTTATGTTGAATTAAGTTTATTGTTACAGCTTGTTATTTACCCTATGTCTGACATATGGCATTCAAAATTAAACTCTCCTTGTGACTCAGTCAAGTATTACTTGTTATCTCTTAAGTTGAGGAAGCTAATTATTAAAACTAAAACTTAAGGTTTTTGGAGATATCTTTCATCACTGTTGAGGAAGGTATGGTATGTTTGATATTCTTACTAGATTGTGAAGGCACTTTGGTTGTAATTTGCTTGGGAAAAGTCTTAATAATTCTGAGATCTGTGTTACAAATGTTGATGTAGCTTCATTATGATTTACAGGTTTCTTTAAAATTGTATTGATTTAGGTCATCCAGCTTGTTGCCATATTATATAACCATAATTCTATTTGGCTGTGATTATTTCTTCTTCTGTTGGTTTAGTGTAATCAAATTTCTTTTGCATGATCCCTCCTTTGGAGACTAATGTTTCCTATTCTCCACTTATCTGTGCACCTGATATTACTGGAACTGTCTCTTTTTGCATGATGCCCAGTGGCAGTAGGTCTCGAGTTTCCAGTTTAACCAGATCACAAGTTGCCAATCTAAAAAATCTAGCAAACTTCACCTCGCTGAGCTTCTCAAATCTCAACAGCAACAACGTCGCCCTTAACAACAGCAACAGTGCAGTCAGTGGGGTGAGGTAAGGGATTGAAACACCTTCCAATGAAATACCATTTGGGCTCTTTGGCAGGGCCTAGGAATGTATCTATTGAAGTTGTATTGTATAAAAATTGTTCCTTATGTGGGGAATAGGATTCCATGAATTCTTTTCATGCAGCTATTGTGAGCATATCTTTGACTGCTTTAACCATTAATTGTGCACTCAATTTTTATTACAGTGCATTATTACTTTTGGCAGCATTTTTTGTGTATAAATATTGGAACTAAGCTGTCCTTAATGTGTGTTTATTGCAGAATGTTTGCATTTATTTGAAATTCTAATATTATAGAAGTATGGCATTGTCATTAAAAGTCTTATATTTCACATTGTTTTTACTGAAAATCATGTTCCTAGTGGACTAATTTTCAGGTGGCAACATCATATTTGAATCGCAGTGTATCACATCTTGAAAGGAATCCATATTTCTCTCTAATTTATTGCATTTTGTGTAAAATTATCAAATCATTTTATATAGATATAAGAACTAAATTAAATTCAATTAACGCTTTGATCTCCAGTGACACCAACTTGGTATCTTGTCCTACTCACCTTAACCAGATGGCAAAGTGCTTAGGTTATATTCCAACAGTTCGGCCTTAACTTTGTGATAGTTCTCCATTATGGAAAAGGGAAGACCCCTTGGGTCATCATCAGGCCTGATGATGTCCCTAGGTCGAAACCTAGGTTGCTTAACAAATATATTCTTGTGATATAGTATAAGTCTTGTTCTTCCCTTTTCCATGTTTAGATTATTTCTATTTGTCTGAGATTGTGAAATATATTTAACTCAGAAGAATGGTGAAGAAACATTTCTCTGGGTTATTTTATATTTTATGGATGTATTTCTATAGATTTATTTTATATTCATGCAGGAGGTATTTTACTGAAATAATATCAAAATTAGTTTAATATGAATTACTTCTCTCAATATCTTCTCAATTAGTATTTTGAATTAACAAAAGAATTTGTAAATTTTCAGTAGTAGTTTTATCTTTACTAGACCATAACATTAGTAGTGCATAACCTCTTTCTAATAAAATTTATTTCTTTTTGAGGAACTAAAAGCCCCTAAATAGAACAGCAGCTTTCTCAGATTATAGGTATAGTTTCCTTAAAAAAAATCTACTTAACACTCATATATTTTCAGTTTATAATTCTTTTCCTAGGCTAAGAACTTAGGTTCCCACCAATGCATGGCATTTGATTTATTCACATTATTCATGCGGATAGTTTGTAAAAAGTTTACTGTGGGGGCTCTCAACCAGAAGTATGCATATCATTGTTGCTAAACTGACAGTGTGACACTAATTTTATCAGAGAAAATGGATCTTATAGTAAAATGGTGTGCAAAAGCTTATTCCACTTTATGTTGGTAGTATCCACCTTGAAAATATTTGAAAACTCTCAGAGAGATTTATAAAAATAAGTTTATTCAGTAAACCATTATAAAATAGCAATAATGTTCCACCCATTATATATACTTGTTTTTACACTGTGCACGGTCAATATTTATTTTTATAAATTTCAATATATTAACTCTTGTGAAAGAATATTACCTGTATTCTAGCAATTATTTGTTCCCAAAACAAGTAAATAGTGTGTTTTTCATGTAAGGCTGCTGCAAGGACATGCAACATGTTGCAGTGTGGTAAAGATGACATGTGTACTCCAAGTATTTAGCTACCATGATATAGGATCATACATTGACACCCATCTCCATCTTACTTTTACAATAGTTAGAGATTACATAGGGCAATTTTATCTTGCAATCATCCTGATGTTTTACTTATCATGCTTACTACCTAAAGCTATTCCTAATGTAAACTAATGCCAGGGTAGAATATCATCCAGAAGATTATTTTACTATGCTTATCAAGAAAATTTGAAAATCCCTCGGATTGTAGATGTTGGTCTTTATTTCAGAAAATTTTCATCTAGTTTCTAACAGACTCTTACAACATGTCTTGCTGCCTATTTCAGATTTCAAAGTTATTGTCTAGATTCTATATTAATCAATAAAAGAACTTATTAACTTTTCATGATGAGGTAATTTTCCAATTATCTTTCTAATATTGCTAACATTTGGGAATTTTCTACTCTTTTTAGATCTCATTAAGGAAACCTACTCTATATTTTAAATTATGCTTTCTTTTGTAGTATCCTTAGCTTCACTCAACAATTTATTTAGATGTATATAATTCTTAATGATAAAAATTTCTCATTATTTTCAAAGGTGTTTAAACCTTTTTGAAAGAAAACCACTCATAATTAATATTAATTGTAAGAGTAATCTACAGATTTTATGATGGATTAGTGTTCATATTCTTCTCTATTAATCATAAAGTCATCAAATTCACTATTTTTGTTCTTTTCCCTGTGCTGCTGAAGAAATATGGCAAATCATCATTCCTGATTTGTCAAGTGGTAATTATTTGCATTCTCAAGACTTCTTGATGTTCGTGTCATATATTATTTTTCCCAGTGACTTTTTTATTTGAATTCTGCTTAATTCTCATATTTTTTGAGTAAAAATTAAAGCTGCTGCTAAATTTTTCATTCAGCAATATTTATCATGATCTTGCATTTTTGTTTTAAAAGTTATTTTTATGTTGATTTATTATAAGTTCTCATTTTGCTTACAACTATTTACCTCTTTCAAGTTTACGCTATTTTGCATGAAAAAAGTTAATTTCATGTAAATTTTTCTTAAGTGAGCTTCATATTCACCCTTAAATGGAAGTTACCTTGCTATTTAGTAGCTGTTGATAGCATTGGTCTGAATTGCCACCACATTTATAAAATTAATTGTCTGCATAAGTTTGTCTTTCTTTAAATTTTCAGATTGTCATATTCATAGAAGTTATGTGTTGATTAGGCTGCTACTTCATTGGCTAAAGCTTATTAACATTTTTCTTTCTCTCTGTGTATTGCACTTGCAATTGGTCCAAACTTTACTGCACAGTAAATCTTATTTTCTAAATTTTAAAGACTTAAATATGATAAGAAAATCAAATTTTTTGTTAACTTTGTTCAGTCGTAATCATTCAAAATTTCTATTCAGAAAGCTGTACCAGATATGCGTTTGAATGTTGGATGTATATAGTGACACTGATTTTAACGATTTTGAGAATTGCACCATATACCAAGTGTATGGTGATAATTGAAGTTATATTGTAAGTAATAACTTACATAAGGTATAATAATTAAGTAATAACTACCTTTTGGCCTGCCAAAGTGGGAAGTCAGGATTATACTGTCAAATAAGTTTAAATATTAATGGACATGATTCCATAAGTAAAGTATAGAATTATTGTTAAAATGCTTAAATAAAGACCAGCTGTAGTAAATTTGCATGTGGGCTCCCTCCTGGAATCGAACCTGGGACTTCTTTTGCCAAAGCCAAATGCACTGCCCACTTGGCTATCCAAGAATCCCTGCCATGATAAGTACTTACAAACATTAAATATCTGAATTAAAATACCTTGCCTATGAAATGTAAAGGATTGGTTTCTGATGTGTATTTATTATTTGTTTCCTCTTGTTTCTTTGTGTAGAAATTTGTCATTTAACTAACTGAAAGTAACAGCTGCATGGTATTTTTATTTTATTCTGTATTGTAGCCTATAATCTTAGTGGTATTTTCTATTCTCCATAGTTATACCAGTTTATCTTTATATTTGTGTTTTATGCATGGACATATTAAATTTATTTAGAATCTGTTATGTTTCAAGTAGAATTATAAAAAATATTAATAATATAATAATTATTCAGTATTTTGATGGAATTATTATGCAGTTCTTCGTGAATTATCATTCAAGATTGAACATGAGTGAGAAACATGATTATTATTGTTGATATGAAGTACATGAAAATTTCAGAACTAAAATGTACTCAATACATTAAAAAATGAATTATGGCTGTATTTTAAAGAATTTCACAACATTTTATTTAATTTATTTTTAAACAATTTTACTGTGCTTTCTTACATAACAATTGGTAATTTTGGTTATAAACTTGATTTTGATTAATATACTTCCTATTTGTTGAATTTAATTGTTTATTGAATCATTATATACTTAACACAAAATTATTGTTTACTTGGTGCTTACATAATACACTTTTCTATTCCTGTGCTTGACTTTCTGCAGGATATTTGCTTAATTTTTTATTAAACCCTACAGGAATACCATATGTCAAAAGTCTTCATCTACCCGTTCCAATATATTCATCCGTCATGGAGTAGGAGGGGGAAGTGGACCTGGGAATTCAAATACATTAACACCCAGCAAAGGAACTAGCAAAAGAGAGAAGCAGAAAGGAGGAAGTATGAGGTCATCTTCACGAAAGGCAATTAGTGCTCAGCTCTCTTCAAGTGGAGCTTTAAGCCCTGGTGCTAGCAACAGTCAGTGGTACACTACAGCTTCTTCCCCTGTTACCAGTCCAATGTCTACCCCTGTGGTGCCCAACTTCAATGCCTCTTGGGCAGGTATTGAGAGTCTTGTAGATGGTTCTCCTCCCACAATCTTTGAACTTAGGCAAGAGGTAAGATTAAGTTACTATATTTAATTATTTCAAATTTTAATAGTGAGGTTCCACGTACTAAGCTAGTTCCAGCATTAACCAAGGAATATCACTTGATGTGACCAAATTTGGTTGATGTCTCGAATGTCTCCTTTAACCTTTACTCCAGAAACATGAAAATAACTGAAGAAACTCAATTTCTAATTACTAAAATGCATTTTAATATAGAAGAAATGAGTCACATTTGAACTTAGTCAAAACTCATTGGTAATTATAGTGATACCATATGTACTCTTAAGTTTAGTAATCTAAATCTAATAAAGAAAGAATTCTGGTCTTTTCAATGAAAAACCTATGCTTTCTGTTGCAAAAAAATATATATTCAGCCTTTTAGAATCTGAAGTCTACATCTTGCCCCCCTGGATTCTAGTGCTGTACCTCCTTCCTGGGCAGAGGCTCCCCACCTTCTCTCTTTCCAAGCTATTAGGATTGAAGTGCCTCCATGATATTAGATATATATACTTACTCATATTTCAGTCAAACTAAAGATGTTTCATCCCTAGGCCCCTCATCATCCCTTGATGTTATGACCTAGGAGAGTAAGCACTCTTACCTCCAATGTCACGCTGCATAATCCAAATCATATCATGTAATCTTCATTACTTTTGCCCATCATATCATCCTTGACACCAAAGTGTTGCTGTCATTTACCAACACTTATCCTCCTAGTCATCTTCCTGAAATTATTCATATTCATCTTAGGGTAACAAGTAATTTACTGTAACTACATCCAAGTATCTTTTCTAACTATTTCCAGTTATTATTTCCTATAATTAGCGTAAAGATTTACTAAGACATTTTCTTATTTGTACTGCTTTACCAAGATGTAAGTCTGCAACTCCTAAATTCTCCATCTCAACCCATTTGGGGTAGCAGGACAAAAAAATTCCTCAAAATTACAAAATTTGAGAGTGTCTTGTTTTTACAGTAAGAAGATGCTCAAAATCGTGGAAACTAAGGGAAAACAAGTGTGACTGTAGATATGGCAAGCAAAAATGATAGCTATTTTTATGTAAAATTTATTGTTTAATAAAAAGGGAATATTTGCAGTAAAATATTAAGAAATCTGTCTCATTTAGTAGAGAATTAATGTTTGCGTTGAAGAGATGCTAGTATTTCCTCCATACGAACTTCAATTGTTTATAAATATCACCTGATAATGCATATTAAACTTGATAAGCTTCCCAAATTATTCCTATTACAACCAGTTTAACATATTGATAGCTATCATCAGATTGATAGTGTTCTACCAAGTCCAACCTTCTCATATTAACATAGTTTAGTTTATAACTAATATCACAAAACAGTATGATTGATTGCTTTTATAGTAAAATAATTTGATACATCTTAGCATTCTCAGATAATCATTGTAATGTTTGTTTGTAGCTGACTCCTAAAAGACCCCTGAGATCTGAAGTTGAGCGCGAAAGAAGACTAAGTAGACCATCAAGTGGTCAATTCCAGGCTTCAAAGATAAACTTGTCATTTAATAATGAGGATGCTAGTCCCACCCTGGGCACCACATCTCCTGTTAGATATAATGGAAACAGCAGCAATAGAGATTCTATTGGTAAGTGTCTGAGGTTTGTTTTTATGTTTTCATACAATTCAGTCATACATTAAATGGAATGTTAATCATCTATAGAAGGCTAGAGATCTCCTATCTCACATTACATGCCAAACATTACAAGTTTAGTGTACCAAATTTTATACTTAGGCTATCCAACCTTGGCTTAGACTGATACATAGAATATCCATGTACAATGAATATATAACATCATCAGTACAATATCAGGTTCTCTGCCATTCACCACACAAGAAAAACAAGCTGTTAGTTTAAATTAATAAGTTAATTTTAGTGTAATTATTCTGTAAATATGCTGTGTTTATTTTAACAATGAATGCAAGTATTTGATATCAAAATTTATTTACAAAATAAAAAGAGAATTATGATCAAATGGTTAAGATATTGCTTAAGACACTTTGCCACCAGCTTAAGATGTGGATTTTTCCTCCCCCAGATGCACTGCAACATGACACCTTCTTTAATAGACAAAATAAGTTTTACCATATCTGTATTATCACCCTCTTTCCTCTCATTATATCTATAAGGGCTCCTAATAAGTCTTCTTTTGAATGACTAATTTTGTGAAAATATGATGAAGATATCACAAAGTAAAACAAAGTATATCCCACAGTTGGAGCTGATATGAACTCTGAGGTAGAATGAGATCCTCTCTATTTTTTTTTGAGGCTAAACAGAAATTAAAAAGTCACCTTTTGGTGTCCCCTTTTGTCATAATCTAAAGAAGTAAACATATTGAACATCACAAGAATGAGAAAAGGAGTGTTTTGTGGACTCTTTAGCATAGTCTCAAAGAGATCGTAATGCTCCTCACCCCTGCTAATAAAAATTGTTACACTCCTTAACTATTTCATAAAATCTGCTTTGTTGCCGAGTGGAAATGACCAAAATTAAATAACTAAGATGCTCTCTTTGTGTAAAATGCAGTCAAATCTTCACGAATATTATGTAATGTCACCAGCATTACACTACCTTAATATAATGATATCCTGCTTAAAAAGTAGTTTTTGCTTTCCCCTGAAATAAGGCTAAACTGGGTCTTACTGTATATATTTAAGTATTGAAGCTTCCTAAGGATTTACAGAAGTGTAAAATATTGAAATGACTGGGAGTTAAAACCAGGACTCGTACTTTTCTTGGCAGGTATTTTAACCACTGAACTACAATTCTAAGGTGCCTCTTCTTGCCAAGTTAAATACCTTTCCCTCATCCATATTGGAGTTTCATGATGTACACTCTAATAATTTTAAATATGTATATGTTTTAGATAATTTAAATGCTAGTTAAAGTAATGTAAGAAATGTCATTATAATATTTTTAAATTATATTTTTCTCTTTCTAACTTATGCAAATTTTCTCTTTGGTTTAATTCTCCCTTCTATGTTGTAGAGTTACATAGCTAATAGTTAGTACATGGTTAATTTATACTAATCATTTCCTTAAATTAGTCTGATGTGTCTAAGTAGACTTAATTAAGATGTTACCAATAACCATTCTTACATAATACTACTTATATATATGCTAATTCCAAAGAGGATCAATTTTTAATTGGATTGTTTTTCCATAAATATCTTAATTGATGTTGATGTGCGAATGCCAGCCAATCCTTCTTTTAATTCCTTAATAATATAATTATGCTTCAAAGCAAAGAACTTCAGTTCTGATAAAATGGAAATGAATATATAATAATGATGAATGTATGATAAGTATCATAGTAAATATAGGCAATTATTATAATCATTAACTTTATTTTGTATAACAAAGTTTGAGCTTAATCAAGGTAAAAGTTATGTTTCTACCACCATTTTGCTTAATTTTAGTAATATTGATTGATTTAAGTCGATACTTATGGCAAGGTGTCATTATAATTCAGCTACCACAGACTCAACTGCTAGTGAGGAAGATGGTGGAATTCCTCCTCCTTTACCAGTCAAAACAAGAGAGGCGGATTATTGTAATTTACCTGATGATCCTTCACCTCAGATTCCCAGAGCAATTGGTGTGCCTGCCAACCTCAGAGTCAGGAACAAGGTAATTGAAAGATTTTCCTATTAAAAAAAAAAAGAATGTACGTAAAATCATAGTATTAAATTCAGAGATGATTTATCTATGCTAGATATTTCACCATTTTAGATTCTATGCTCATCATAATGTATTGCTAATTTTTTGTGCATTAAAAATCAAAAAATTAAATCATCATCCTATCTGCTGATAAATGTCATTCATTTCTAGACCTCCACTTGAACTATAACTTTTCTAATTTCTTTCAAAAAAAAACTTAGATTTTTTAGATTGATGAATTACCTCCTTATAACAATTGCTAAATATGTTTATATGTCTCATCACAGATCTTAAATCCTTAGGCTAATACGTTATATAATAATACATAGAGGTCTTAATAGAAAATCCAAACTGGACAACTTGAAAAAAAAAATTACATAAAGTGAGAAGATACATTTCAAAAAGATTCAATACAAATTAATATGTATCAGCATTTGTAAATATAATGACATGAACTGATCCAAAACTGGTCTAACCAAGTACTGTGCAAAGTGGGGTTAGGTGTACTCTTAAAATTCAAAGATTGAGCTGTTGGTATACTTTCAGTATATATGACGAGCAATTGTAAACTCCTCCAGTAGCTTATTATAATTATGTACAGTAATCACCCTTTAAGAATGTGTCAAAATGACCAGAAGGTAGGAGGAGACTTATCCTGGGTGAAAACAGGGAAATAGTCAAGTGCATTCATAATCTGCAACTATAAGAAAATACAATTCATTGTAGCATATCATCAGATGATTTTCCATCTCAATAACTTGTTTTTTTATAATGAATAAATATTTAAATAAAAACATTTATATATTAATCATAAGAATTTTTGTATTTATCCATTAGCCACCTCCGCCAGAGCCAGTTGATGAAGATGGGCCTCCTCCTACTCCACCACCTAAAAGACCCCCACTAAGACCTCCTACTGAGAGGTTTGACTGATATTTCCTTTCATGAAGACTTCCAATTCAACATCAGCATTAACTTGTGTAACCTCTAAATACTTCCAGGATAGCAATATATTTTGCATTTGTATAAAAAATTTGTATAAAGGAATTTTTCCAAAGCAGTATAGGAAATGTACATATTTATAGCAATTAAGGCTCTCTATTTCAAAGATAAGTTTGCAAAGTCACCATTCTGCCACATATAATTTTGAAGTAATAATCTTCTGTATTACTGTGAGATATTATTTGTTTTTGATCATATTTATATCTTATTTTTGTTATTTTGTTGATGGCAAATGTTTTCAGTTGTAACTGTTGTTTCTTTGTCATTTTCATCAATTTTAATAATTTATTACCCTGTCAAATTTTAGAAGGTTATTAAATGATTACATTGGGCTATTTTCATTGTCTTTCAAGCCTTCTTGGTGGTGCCAAATAATTTTCAAGTTTGAAATGTCTATTGTAAATTTATATGTGGAAGACTAAAAGAAAAAATTCATATCATAGAGAAATAAGCCATAAAAATTTGATAGCTTTTGTGCAATTTTAAAGTCTTATACAAAGCGTGCTCTTTTATATAATAACTAATGGCATCATTTTTATATATGATTTCCCCAATAAGCTTCTCAAATCAAACTCTTAAACTAAAGACCGGCCAGTTTAGGTGCTTTAAAAACAATTTATTTTATGATAGAAATATTTTAAAGTAAGTAATTACGTGGTATTTAAAGTTTTAATGTAAGCCATGGTAGTAATCATTAGAGAAGTTTTGATTACCTGTAATGATAATGTTTTATTTACACTATTTGTGTATTTAATTAAATGCCTTGATTTGTATCAGTATATGTCTCATACTTGGTGAGCTTACAGAGAAAAATCATTTGTATACTGAGGAACATTATGATGTACAAATGTGGCTGTGGTGTAATAGTTTTAATTTAATTGCAACAGGTTTTAGATTTTTATACCCAGTCTATGCAACTAGTCCTTAAATTCTAGGTCGTGTACATTGTACCTCAATATGTTACATATATAGCCTTAGATATTTAATTGTTTGCAGTATAAATGCAAAAATACTTGGCACAAAGTTCGCAGAGAAAGTATTGGCTAAAAATGCTCTGCATTGTTTGCGCACATCATCATTTTTTGACATTTGATGCATGACTTGAATTCTGGTGCCTATGACAATAAAAAAGTGCCAATTATTTTTATGCTCATTTATGAAAAGTTCTTTTTTAGTGTCAGAAAGAATCATCAAGTTAATAATCTTTATTGACAGAGCAAGCGTTTGTATTGTGTGTTGCATTGATGTAAGGAATGGATGAGAGAAGGTACAAATTAGTTTGATTTAAGAAAATCATCTACATATACCAGTTGATGAACCAAAAGTAATAGAAGCCCGAAGTAGAAACTTGCTGAATTATCATGTGAATTCAGAATATTGCAAAATGTATGTGCTTGCTTTGTGATTATAAATATATATTTAGGGCTTCTCATTGCCAAAGAATGTCTTCTGAAATTTATTCAAAGTTTTATTTTAATTAAGTTATTGTTTATGATCATTAGAGTTAATTAACAATCTGGTCGTATATACCATAAATATTATATATATGAAATCTGCATAATATGATTAGTGTTGATGATAAAAAATACCAACTGTTGTTTGAATATTTAATCTCTATATTAATTCTCATAAAAGATGAATGCTCAGCCCGGACTAAGAACATGTAATTAAGTTATGGATTTTCCTTCTGTAAGTGTTTCTGCTCGTAACTGAAGTGATTGTCTTTTGCTGGATTTTAGTTTTTGGGACCAAATTGGAAGAAGAGATGTCCATTGAATTATCTATTTTTATATGAGTAAAGTTACAATGCATCACTTTTTAAAATGTATGCATCAGGGAAGTATTAAAACTTGCTTAAGCATTGCCTTATGGATATTATGCTTATGATACAGATAACTTTTCTTAATAACTCTGGCTAGAGAGTGTTCTGTAGTTGTTGTCAGCAACATATTCTGTTGGGTAAAAATAAAAATCAGGGCTTTTAACAGCTGTATGGGAAAATAATGCTGTATGAGATTCATTTTAAAAGAAAAATGTAATATTTCAGTTGTAATAAATAAAATAAAAAATCATGTGGACATTTTTATTTTATTACCTGGTGATTAAATAATATGCAGTGGTGTTTCTTTCATCAAATTCATCACATTTGAATACATACAGGTTGAAAGTGCTGTGATTGATAACTTAGAAGATGTACCAGCACATAAAACACATACTCATTTCAGTAGGGCAAATTTAGGAAAAAAATTAAATGGCACTTAAAACTTGAGTTACAGTTCTGTTAAATTTTGGTAATCATGTTACATTATAAGATAATGTATTCCAATTGATAAAGGTCATTCAATAACTTGATTACGTATCTTGATATTGCAGAAACAAGCAAAACAGTACCAAAGGTTGAACCTTTGCATTTAATATGCAGTAGTAATTTTTTTAGATATTATTTTGGAAACGTGCATCTTAAATGAAGCCCAGTATGTTATTTTGGTATGGCTATAGCAAGGAAGTGCTTTAAAAAGGTAGTTATTGAGCAATATTTTTCTCTTTCTATACAAATTAATTCAATCGTAGTATTTTTTCTTCTTTTCTTATAATTATAATTTTGGTTTAGTTTAACAAGGAGGGTGGTGAATTCTTTGGATTAGGGAAAACTTAATTTAAAAAATGATGTCAAAGAAAGTTATGCTGAGGCACTAGTATCACAAAATTAATAGGATTTGGATTATGAATAACTTGAATCTGTCTCTTAGATCAGTGCTAACTAAGCATCACTCAATTGACTTAGATGTAAGCTCTTGAGGTACCACAGGATCTCCAAAAGTATTGCATGCTTCTGATTTTACATTACATATATATATAATTTATTTTCTATGTTCTTTTATTTTGGAATAGAAATTTTTTCTAAAGATATCAGAATTTTCCATTGTAAATTTAGTGACCCCTTATATATTTAGATATTTCAAATCTCTTAAGATGACCATACTGTTATAGAAACTTCAAATTTGTGTATGGAAGCAGAAAGGTTTGCAAGTTGTTCCAGAGATCCAAACATGCAATTAATCACCATTAAAATTAATGTTTAGGTTATGTAAATGGTATTTACCATATTGATGAGGTATTATCCTGGTTAGTAGTTCATTGTACTGGTGTGGGATATTGATTGAAATGCTGAATGAGGGATTTATGACATATCTTCCTCCATATTTCCACTTGTCTGTTTTTCCTCCTCAGAATTTTTATCAGCCCAAACAGTGCTGATTTATCTCTCTAAAGCAGGACTTCCAAAAGATAAGGAAGGTAAATCCTTAGATAAAAATTGGAAATAAAATTCCTTTTATTGGTAGCTCATCATGCTAGCTTTTTTCATTTTTAGCTGCAGTTCATCCCTCCTCTTTGATCCAGTTGATTGTTTTTACACTTGAAACCCCTTTCCATTTGAATTAGTTCTGAAAGTTAAGAAAGCTTCCTGAATTCAACAATCATCGAAGGAATCTTTTGTTTAAAAAATCAAAGTTAAATGGAAAAATCAGTTTTATTGGCTCTGCATATGGTCAAACTTTTTCTGTATTTGTTACTGTCACAAAGAAAAAATTTACAAGTTTTAGCAATAATGTTATATTGCCAAAGAAAACCTTATATTTAGATATATTTTTGGTCACAACTTTCACCCATGGGATCCCACTCCACTAGTTTCTACATAAGCGAGTAATCATGCTTTCATTTCTGCATCTTCTGAAGCACTGAATTATCGGACTAATCATCCTTTCAGTTTTTGCAGCATGATATTAGGTTTTGTATTGTAACCGAAAATTAAATACTTGAAATAATCCACCTACTCCTTCTATCATCTTCTATTCTTCTGTATCATGTTATGCATGATTTTGCTGCTATAAAAATAATGTAATAGAATCCGACCGTACGCGCTTATGAATTAAACGGTAATAATCAATATTCTATGTTGATTTTATTTCGCCCAAGATACCATTTTAGAAAAAGTTCACAATGCGAAATTTTAAGCAAAAGAATTTTGCTTGCGGTTTTAAACAACATTCAATTTCAAAAGAGCAAAATTGCCAATTTTATTTTGAAAATTTTCTCTCCTATGGTAAAGATCGCCAAGAATTTCGGATTTTACTTATGCGGGACTTGCGGCAAGTTGTCCTCTGCTATAAATTTTGAATGGTTCTTCCTCTTGAATTTGTAAATAAATATATAAAGCGTTGGGAAAGTTAATTTTCAACGCCGCACCTCCAGCTTTTTCCAGTACGGAAAACAAGATCACGTACTATCAGCTTAGCAAAAGACTTAAGACAGAAATTAAGGACACCCGATCATCCAAATGAGTTTTTAAATTGGTAATATTACTTTATGTTGGAAATGCAATGCAAAGTAAAGGATTTGACTTTGTCTTATACTCATTGTCAGTGCCATTTTCTGAGACTGAGCTAACCAATAGAAATTAGCTCTAAACACCACAGTATTTTGAAAATCTCAAAGTAAAAAGAATTGTAAATGTAGAATTTAAACATTTTCTTGGGCGTCTCCATGGGGGTTCGCTACTCGCAAACTACAGTAAAACCCGTTTTAGATGTTCCCACTTTGTAAGTAATCTTCTCCTGGACCCAATCCCAACCAGGCGATTCTTGTGGTAAAAATACCGCTTGAGACGCTCGAATACCCGCTTATAGCACGGATTTTTCCCGTTCCTAGATGAACTGCGACACTGTTCAGCCTATCATCCACCACACAACCAAAAATTACTTACATTATCTATATCACTTTCCTCCTCTACTTATTCATCATTTCTATAACTAGGCTGCATTTGACTTCCATATTTAGAAAGACTAATTTTGTGAGAAGGAAATGAAGATATCGCGGAGAAGAACAATCTTTATCCCACTGACAGAGGGATACTCTGACAATAAGATAGTCAAATGGTGAGATAATTCGTATCTATTAACAATTTCAAATCAATGTCACAAAGCAGAGCAGTAGATTAAAACTTAGCTTGGTGAATTATGTCGTCGCAATCTCAAGTTGTAAACAATCTGAATAAGCTAAAAGGGTACTACTGTGTTTGCAAACTGTTTAGCATAGTCTTGGAGAGTCTCTGTGATGGCCTCTCACCATTACTGTTAAAAGATAATTCTTTCCTACTTGTTTACATTGAAAAATAATTCATTGTAGAGTTAAAACAAAAACAGTGTATGTACTAACAAGCAAATAGCAATTGCTGTTCATCCTTAAAAAATATGGCAAGAAGGCAACCAGCTTAACGTAACGATAGTTCGCGGCCTCTTTAGATATTTATCGCTGGGGCAAGTAAAGCAAACTAAAGAAGTACCCTTTTTATTTTTGGGTGTAATTTATTTATTTAAACATTAAAAAGCATTAAAGCCCTTTCCCTTTTTCACATATTCTCGGACGCGAAGTGGTCGTCATAAGAAAAATTTAAGAGGCCATGGTGGTTTATACCACATGAGGTAATTTTCGATGAATTAAGTGCGGTTAATTTTCTTCAAGTTCTTTATTTTCCACCTATATTCGTTTTCTGCTATAATCTTGCTGCTCATCCCTTGTGAGTTGTATGTATAGACCTAGTCTAGCAGAGAACCTCCTACTGGTCGAATCTCCTGCAGCGCGGAGTTATATTTTTGTGTCCCTGTTAATGATAGGCCCCTAAAAACATCTATGAAAGCTTACTTACTATGTTCTAATAATAAGATTGAAGCAATGCATCATAGATATTTTATAGTTCCGTAGATAAATTTTTCTTATAGATAAGCTTTTCTCTTACTAGGACTTATTGAAGATTCTAAAACAAATTTAGAGATGAGCAAGAGGAAAATTTATTTGATAATTATTAAAGAATTTTAGTATGGATATCTTTATGGAGATATAAATGCGTAAATTTTATTATCAGTAGGTACAAGATTTAATCGTTAAATATTCCTCATCATACGGCATGTATCAGTTACATAAATTTTGTAATTATTCGCATTAAGAAATCTTAAAGAAGAGAGATTAATTTGCTTAATCAAAGTTTCGTTGTTATTTTTACATCAAAATTTATTTTTAAACTACGGAAGTTTGTAATCTTTAATCAATATCACGGGTTTCTCTAATGAATGAGAAAGTTCAAAAGAAGATAAAATTTGTAATTTCACGTGAACTTGCAGAAAAAGGCTTCTATTGCTTTATAACTATCACAGTGATTGCTTTAGATGATACATTCCAAGAGTAAATCTCTGTTCTTGACGATGCTCTGTGATGTAAGAAACTGATTTTTATCATAAGTAAGCCCGGAATGGCAAATAATAATCGGGAAATCGCCTTTAGACGGTCGCCGCTATTTCGGCGCTTGGAGAACCTTTATCTCTTAATTTAACTTTCTGATAAATATTCCTCTTCTTTACCTTCCATGTTTCCCATTGCTTTTTATTTTCTTTGATACCAAGGAATTCACTAGTCACTCATTGAGTCCAGTTTTTTTTACTAAGATAACTTCTATTTTTTTCCATTTTTATTAGTATAGTCTAATAATTCCTTTGAATTTGCAGTGGTCTGTGAGAATCATATCAAGTAGATATTCTATCCTTTGTTATTAAGCAGTTAATTGCCAAAAACAGTAGAAATCAACACTTTGGAAAAAAATAAAACCTCATGCAATGATATAGAACGGTAAGCAAAGGATAATATTTGCTCGCAAATTCCATAACTTTCGAGATAATCGGGAACGCAACCGCCACGAATGCTGAGTTGCATAACCAAAAAGAGTAATTTATTATTATTTTCTTGAGTTTAGTGCAAAAAATAACTCACAAATAATTATACTTCGTTTTTTTTGTAGAGAATTAGGATTTTCAGATAGTCGTTTGAGGTTCTATCAAAAGAAATGCAGCTCAACTGTTAATACCGACGCTCTTGAGTGAGAAACGAAAAGTAATGGCACAAATTGATCAGAAGCAAATAAATATAAACCACCCGCTTTGAATAAGTAGAAAATGTTAATAATAAGTGACAATAAGTCGAAAATGGCCGATTTTAGTCTAAGTCTTGATTTAAAGATTCTTCTAATTCTTGTTACTTCCTTGTTGATACGGGCCAATGCCTTGAGAAAGGACAATTTTTTGCACTTGAATGGTAATAGGATGACCCAAAAATAATAATTGCTATGATTATCGACTTGAACACTTGTTGCGTCACTACCACTAATCATGTCTCATATTTAGAACATTTAACTCATGAAAACGAGACGTTGGTGTTCATCACGTCATTAAAATTGTCTAAAAGCTGCCGTCGAATATCCAACGAATGTTTGCATCGGATTTATACGTAATAATCAGTTGATACTATAAAAATTTTACCTGTTTTTTTATGAATGTTAAAATTATTTATCAAAAACTGTTATTAATCTCAACTGTTAGTCCTTAACTACAGAAAATATTCCACTATTTGCATATTCTTAAAGATATTAATAAAATCTTATGATCTGAAATCAATGAAAATTTTAATAAGTAAACTTCGGTGTAGTTTCAATCTCTAATTCACCTTTTTCAGAATCAATCCTATTTTATCACATTCGAGGAATCTCATCACAATTTTGCATAAATAAATTATCCTTTCTGTTCATAGTTTGTAGCTTTCTCGTTGTATTTTTCAGAGAGAAAATTCCACCTTCAGACAGCTTCAGAAGAGGAAGAAAAAAATAATTAAGAAAATTTAATATTCGTATTAAATTTTTTTATTTTTATATAATTAGGTACGACTAATTAATTAAATTATAATTAATTGTATTTTGTAGAATTCAAGCTTTAAAGCTAAAAAAATAGCATTCATGATAATGCTGCCAGCGTATTTTAGGTCGGCATTTAAATTGTTAGCGAGTCTCCCGCTGCTCTCAAATATTCACAGATATTCGTACTGCCGACGACGATTCTTAATTACTTACGTTACTGTCAGTAAAATTTGGTTGCTACAACAGTAGTTTCGAATCAAGCGCATGATAAGAGATCAAGTGATCCCGGCCCTCATCTCTAAAACTTTATTTAGCAGCTTAACTAATGGGCAACCTTGACGGTTGCCGGTTGGAAATCACAAAAAGTAGTAACAAATATGGGATGAATTTCGGAGAAAATGGCATATTCATGTCATGATATGTTGTAAATCCTGAAAGCATCGCAAAAGGAAGATAGCTTTCTGTTTTCCTCGTAAATTAAGCGATTTAAATCTTTTCAAACCAATATATTTTCATGAATAAAAGAGGAAAACTTTGCGTTTTTCATAATTAAATATTCCTGTAAACTTGCGAAAACGTAAAGTAACAATACCCGAGTCTTCTTGAAGGTAAACAATGTTTTCTCCAAGCTTCTTACGAATATAGCGCAGTTTACTATAATTAAGATTATATAATATTAAGCTGTATATATACTATATTATATATACTATATTAAGACTATAATAACCCTAGAGATCGACGATTTCCTTATTTGTCTGAAGCAACCTGCGGATATCCTCACAAAAAGCCGTGGGCCGGATTGGATATATTTTTTCTTGCAAATTCGATCGGGTGGAATAATTTGAGTTTTTTTGCGGATACGGATAGGATACAGATCGGATGCGGATATTGAAATCTGTGTCTGTGCGTATCTCTATTATATACGGGGTCCCAACTCAACACCTACGAGCCACATGCGGCCCTATTTTATGCGGATCTTACCTCTCGGAAATCAAATTATTCCTTGGGCTTTTAGATACATTTTTTTAGTGATTAGCGATCTATAGCTATTTGAGTTAGAGTAAAGCTAATTTTGATTGAAATCGAGAACAAGTGCAACTTAATACTAACATAAAAGGTAATTGCAAAATGATGTGAATCAGCAACAATTAATAACAGAATTAATGTAAACATATTGTGTAATATAAAAATTATGGAAAATTTCCAATAAATTTTCTTCAGCCCCCAAAATCCTTTCAAATAATACTTTGGGTCAATAGAGCGATATGCTCGGAAGTCCCTTCATATGTTTAAAACAACCTATGTCTGAAATAAGGAAAGATAAACTGGTGGAAATCATGTTAAAGTTGGTGATGAAAACAATTATTTTATTCCCAGTTAGTGGAAAGAAGATCCTAGAGTTACAGAAACAGAACAGAATAATAGGAACTCTAATGTTGCGAAAAATTAAAATACTATCTACTATTATGTCTGTGCTATCATGGGTGAAACTAATACTGAAGTACGATTAGTAAGATTTATTCATATTGACAGTTAATTAAGAGAGGTAGTGAGCAACTTACCCGCAAGGATGTCAAGCAAGTAACATTCGTGCATAACAAACGTTTCATTCTCTTTTCATAATGTTGTGCCGAAACTTCTTGCTATATCAGGTGATATCCGATCATTGAATATTCTTCACATTGCGTTTCATATGTGCGCGGTAATTCTGTGAGATAATTCTTTATCTTTTAATATGATTTAGAAACGAAAATAATAAAATAATTATGCTACACTTGTAGCGTTTTTAACCTTTTCAATTAGAATAAGACTGTAACTAACAGAAGTATAACTAACAGAAGTGCGATATTTGAGATGGTGTAGGTGTGCCTTGGAGAAACGAAAGGAAGTACAGCTAAAGGCAATCTCGCGAATCGACGAAGTAGATAGTGACGTGAGATAGATAACTAATCTCGCGATCATACTGTGACAAACTTGGAGAGAAACATCACGCTGAGGAGAGGACAGTGCTTCGCGAGACGAAACGTAAGCAAGATGGGCTAACGGAAATTAAGTATCAGCATGTCTGATCATTTTTCAGCGTCTTCTTAAAGATGGATCGTTGGCAGCCGGTTGGTGCAGAGGAAAGGCTTGGAATAGGTAGGAAAATGCACTTCTGATTTCTACATTACTCACTAATGTAAACACTGTGAGCCGAGTTTCTCAAGAGCAAAGATAAGCCGTTCACTAATGAGACATTTCTAGCCTATATTATTTACAAAATATATGTTATGTCATGAATTTCAGTCAGATTAAAGAGGGTATAAGTAGAGTAATTCGGAGGTAGAGCAATTGAATCCAACCGGTTCGATAAGTATAAAAATTACCACTCTAAGTGAACCATATGACATTTATTTTATGTTAATCTTCAATGTCGTTCCATCTATATTCTTTCATCGTATTTTATTGGATCATTTTATTCTACTGATGAATATTCATATTATGGAAACTGAGACGTATTAGGGCGAAATTCTACTTTGAAATTTTATTGCACACATTTGCTGTTGAACAGAATATTATTTCATAGACCATTATGTGTAACACTTGAAGAAAGCTTGAAATGTATTTTGCTTACGGAGATTATCTAAATTGTTGAACAATTTGATAACAGGCACGATGGTGTTTGATCAGTGCAATAAAATTTTCTGGATTACCTAGTATTTCATGCACTTAAGTGTCATTTCCTTTTAACGATTGTTTGTAAATGAAATTGGAATTAGAGCTCCTCTTTCGATTAGTAAATTTCTGGATTAAATTAAGGAATTATTCTGTTCAATAGTCACCGTTAATGGAAAATCAAACCAAATTTTAACATTTATATTTCCTGAGCGCGGTACTGAATCCTTCAGCCTACGATTTAAAAACCGCGGCACGTTATTTTTATAAGCTAACGAAGTCCCTTAGATGAAGATTTCGTATGTAATATCAATGTCTCATTATAACTTTCCGTACTTCTTATAGACGAGCTCAAAATAATTTTGGTAAGCGATGAAATCTCGGAAACGAAATTAATATACATCTCCAGAGATAGGCTCCGTGAATTTCTGTTTGTACTAAATATATTCTAGAGTCATCTTTTGTGAACATTACCAGGTATGGTAGCCCACAAAACCCTGTGAAGCTTTCATGAATATCGTTTGCTGTCATTCATCGTACAATTAGGAATTTGAGATTAGAGAAATCCAAGGAAATTTTATTGCTATTAATATATCCTTTTATTTAGAAATTAATTTTTGGTGTATTCCAGTTTCATGTCAATGTATTTCCTCGTAATATTCCAATTTAATGTTTACTCAGTATCTTTTGAAAATGAAAATTTGCGTATTTTTTATTAAAATTTCCAATATAATGAAAAAATGATTATTCTGCCAATCTTTTTCACCCAATGAAAAGAGCTTATTTTAAATTTTGAGTAAAGTTGAGATTCCTGGCACTATGTTTGAATCAGCGTTAATTCTAGAGATGGAAAAATCGAATGATAAAATAGAAACTGTTATTTGTCAATTCATTTTCTCTGTTTGATATATTATTAAGATGAATAAGAATTGAATGTTAGATTTTAAAACGACACGGAGCTCTATCATTACTGCAATATTTTCATATCTATTACAACTGCAATATTTGTTCTTTCATAGAATAATTTGAATGAAGCGTTTCGATTTTTCGCTCTATCTTATCCGAGTGAATTTATTCGATTGTTCGAAGCGACTAGTTGGGGAGAAGCGAATGAAAAACTGAATAATCTGTTCCATTATCGAAGACAGTGATTCACTCGTTAGGGAAATGCATGGTGGAAAGACTTGTAAGCATACTATATGTGTAGTCTTCCCGCCATGCGGAGAAGGGAGGTAAAACCGAATAATTCTATCCGATTGTTTCATTCGTTTGCTCCGTACGCGTTCAAGAGCAGAGGATGGTAATGGCGCGTTACATCATTCGATTTAGGGGAAGTCCCTGGCGATGCTGATGATTTCCATGTTTGCAACCCTAAAGATATGATGAATAACGCGCTGAACTCAACAGAGTAAATGAAACATCCCTAACGAATAATATATGTTGAAGCGGTTCGGAAATTGAAAGGTATGAATATATTGCAGTAATAATAAAGTATTATATCAATCCATAAGTGATAAAAAACAAATTTTTAAATAGAAATTAGAAATCTTCCCCGATTATGATAACGAAACATTGTTCATATGAAGATAAGTAAAGAATTGGTGGCTTGTTAAATGTAATTTTTTTAATGTTATAATGTTTCACAATATTTTTTAATCAATCATTTCGAACAATCGAAATAGAACAAATAGATTCACTCGGTTAGGATAGAGTGAAAAATCGAAACGCGGAAACGTTTAATTCGAATTATTCGATGATAGTAAGCAATCGAATTATTCGATTATTTTCTTTCGACCTATACCACATCTTATTTATTCAATTCTTTAAATTGCTCTTCTTATTGTGCCCTATGATATTTTTATTTTTTTAAACTATAATATGTTATTTTAGCGATCCAGAATTATAGCGAGGATGCTCCATTTCGGCTAAGGCTAAGTTTTGGTGAAACGGTGGTTATCAAAGAAAAAAATGGAGAGTGGTATTTGGGACATCCCACGTCAAAAATTAATCAGATTGGAATATTTCCGAAATCCTTCATTAACCTGAAATGTGAAGGCAAAGATGGGTAAGCTTTACGCTGGTATTTAAAACGACAAAACTAAACGAATAAGACTTAGAGGGCATTTTATATTGTGTTTTTACCAGTGGTGGGATTCAAAAATTTTAGGAGTAGCTCCTTACCCTTAAGAAGTAGTAGTATAATCAAACACTGTAGTATTATGAGGTAGATTTTCCCTTGTCAATCTTATGTAAAAAATTACAATTTAAGATTAAGTGAGAATGAAGTATTTCATGGTCCAAATTTGTCACTATATACTCATTGTAATGAACGGATTGTACCTGAACGGGAGTACCTCTGCGAATATATATTTAGGAACTGGTTTGCGAACGCAAACATTCATTATATATTTATGATAGGATAACCAATAATAATTATTTTAAATGATTGATAAATTAACAATTAAAAATATAATGCCTAAAGTAAATAAATATAGTATGGGATGGATACCTCACTATTTTTTTGTTCAAAAATCACAGAATAGCTATAATTTTACAAATATATGCTACTTTTAGGACTCCTTTTTTGCATCTTAAAATGTATGCCTCGCCTTGTATCATTTTTTACACAGTCAATAATGTTGATGGGAGAGAGTCTTACCACACTGACTATCTCCAGTAGCTTTTGCCTCCTCACCTCTCAGTGTCCTAGTATCACAAGGCGATTTTCCTATGAAAATCTAGCTAATCTATACTATAAGTGTTTCCTAACTGGTGCATACCACATGTGGGACTTTGAGCCATATTAGATGGGACTCGGCAAGGTTGATTTCATTTTACCTTATTTAATCAAGCAATTTACTCTTTCAAGTATTTGATTTCATTGTGAACAAATTCCCTAGGAATTTCACTTACATTCGTCACCAAACTAAATATTTAATTATTACCTTTATGAAAACAAATTTTCGCTTCTTGGAGGGATTTTCAAACAGTTTACAACTAAGCTACTAGAATTGTTTCATAAAAATTAAATACCAATTTACGCTCCATATTTTTTTTTAAATATATATATTAAATATACAAATGAAATTATTTAAAAAATAATAAATCTGATTTATTATAGACCAATTTTATTTGTGGTGCATGTTGTTCATTTTCTTTAATTTGGTGATGTTAGGCTAAATTTAGTCACAAATTACATTTATTCAATTGAAATAGAAACATTTCCAATTAAACAGAACAGAGGACAAAGGAAAACCTGATTTCATAGAGGAAGTGACTTCATCAATAAGAGAATGGGGGAAGATCTGGAAAAAATTATACATGGTAATTCATTGCTCTCTGTATAATTTATGTGTAACTCATTCTGTATATTCTCCAAAGCAGACAAGAATTCAAAGGTCCTTTTATACAGTTTTTAATATTCCCTTCATCTAGGAACGTAAAAGTATTTTCCTGAGAATCAAGATGATGATCGAGGATCTTATTTTCTTCCGCAGTAAGATGCTTTCTGGATTGATATCAAAGCATCATTTACTAGAAATCAAAGGAGCTGTTATTTCATTGATAGAAGATGGAAATAAGTAATTGTAAAATGGAGAATATCTGGTAGTAGTAGTAGTAGTATTGTTAAAAGTGCTTTGAGAGCTAAGGTCATTTCACTTGTGGGCTCCCATCAGGAAGTAAACCTGGGATTTTAAGTCAATCCCTCAATGCCAATGCCCTCATAGTATTCTGGGAGCCCTAGAGAATATCTAATTACTTTTGATTTACATACAACTACTTTTGTGTGATGTATTACTGCAATTTGTGGAAATTATTTTATTCTGTTTTCATGACTATGATTTCAAAATATTTTAATGGAAATTAGTTACTGAATATGATATCTTTTTTGTTTTCCTCAGATATTCTGAATTTTATAAGAGTTTGATAATTGAACACCACAATATCTATATGAATTGAAGTTACATTTTGAAGTGACTGACAACATTATTCCTCATGATTAAAAAATTGAATAGCATTAATCAAAATACATTGTATTTTATATCATTAAACAAATATTTTAATAGGAACATCCATCAATTAAGTATTATGGTTACCTTTTGACTTTGGTTTAAAACATTGGCTTTTAGTGATGGTTGTAATTAATCATTAATTTTATGTATTAGAATATTTCCTTGAAATGTAATGAGTTAAGTTTGAGACATTCATACTGAGAATTTGTCTAAAATTATTTGTTGAAATAAAGGATGTGGGGAATCACTTAGATGATGTTTCTCATTTATGGCATTTTAATTTTTGATAAAGGTTGCTTGGAATGGATATGGTGGTTAGAGATGAGAATGGAGACATTCTTGATCCCATAAGGACTCCAATCATGAAAATGTATAAACAACATGTACATTGCAGTGAAAAAATAAGACAATCTATTGTAAGTTCATTAACATTCTTAATGCCAACAGAATGATCATTAAAAATTCATATTTACTAAATTTAAGAGATATAGTAATGACTTGGACTTATAATTAAATACTTAATTTATTTGAGTATATATTCATTCTAGAATGGACTCCCAAGGAGTGGTGCAATGGAAATATCATCCTACTTTCATGCATTTTATGTTTCTATTGTAAAATGTGACTTATTTATGGAAGAGGACTTGGAATTAATTTTATTTTTATATGATTCCCTTGAAGAGCTGCCTATGACTGAGAATTTTGTTTCTTTATGGAAAAAAGATGAGCAAGTTTTAGGAACTGAGAAATCTAAGCTCAGTGTCTTGTTTAAAGTAAGCCTTGAAACTATACAGATATCCATTGCTCTGTTTGGCATTCCTTGACAAAGTAAAGAATTCTGTAACATAAAGGGATTTAAAAGTGATGAATTTCAGTCACTTGCAAAATAATATTTTCTCATAAGATGGGATTGTTCAATTAAATTGTTGTATTTTTAGCTCGGCGATTTTAAAAGTAATTTATTTTGTATTCTTATAAGATGGATGTAATTTCACTGATATTAAGAATTCATATAGATGATGTATCGTCTTTGTATGGGAAATCTTTGCAAAGTAGAAAACTGAGATTTAAAAGTGAGTTTTTAAAGAATTGCTGCAAATATGAGAATTTTTATTAGTAAATATATTTGAGGCATAAGGTCATCCTAAAAAGGAGAGAAAATGCCCTTAAAATTTTGAAATTTTGTTTCTTTTTAAATTTCATTCTGAAAATTTGCACGATTGCATCCTTTTTATATTTTGTGAAAATTGTTTCCCTTAAACAGGATCTTGCTCCTGAGGATCTGAGAAAAGAACAGGTGTACTTAGTTTGTAATATAATCAAGATAGGGAAAAAAGAAAATAAGGAATGTGAATATAATGACTCAGTAAATATGAATGATGATACTAAGAAGAATGGACATCATAATAAAGGGAAAAAGTGCAAGAGAAGACCTTTTGGAGTTGCTGCAGTAGATGTTTCTCCTTATCTGAATGACACTGGAGAGCGTAATGAGATATCAATATTTTTACCATTCCTCCGGTAAGCATACTATTATTAATCTTAATAGATAAAATCAGATTTTTCAATTAATAATTAAATAATTAATTGCTAAGAACTAACGTCATTGCCTAATAAATATTATTTGATGGTATCCACAGTTATTTATCTTAGAGTGGAATCAAAAAGTTGCTAGAGAAATTAATCATTTGAAAAATTGGAATTTTTATTAGGAAAATTTACCTTAATTCTTCAGGTATCAAAGAATGTTTTCATTGTATCTTATCTCAGATTTCAACGTTAAATTAACATTCCTAGTGTTGACTCTACTTTGAATTGTAGTTGTATTTTAAAAGTTTTGACAACTAGGACTATTTTTTATACATAGACCCCCACTGGAATCAAACTCACCATATCTAACATTAGGCTTTCATCAAAGCCTAATGTTGGCTATCTGAGAGCCTACCATTTTAAATATGCTTATTTAATGCTATGCTAATTTTAAATATAAATTTGGTATTTTATTTCTCTTCAGCAGCTGTCCTATCTATAATCTTGGTTATTAGGTCATATATTCATCTATTATAAAATCCTTATCTACTTTTTTATTAAAATCTCTTTGATAAAACATTTTGAAATGATTAAAAATATCTATAAATTTGGTTCGTGCCCTTGGATAACTATGTGAGCAATGCATTCACCTTAGGTAAAAGCAGGGGGTTTCGATTCCTGGTGAAGGCCCACATTTATCACTGTTCACCGAGGATCATGATGAATATGGGTAGATATTTGACTACTCTGCTATTTACTAGCTCGGCAGCAGGTCGGCTATATAAGGTATCAAAATGTAAAAGATTAACAAAAGGGAAAACTAGTGTCCTGGCCTCATTGAGAACCTCTTGTGGAGGTTAGGGCTACCATGTGGTCCCTTCTAAGTTGTTGCCTTGCTTAGAAGGAACCCCTTTAACAGAAGTGAAAGTGATGCAGCATGGTAGTTTAGAGGTTAAAATACCTGCTCAGAAAGTGGGTTTGAGGTCCATTCATGTCACCGTTTATCACTTCTGTATGTCTTTGGGTTATCCACCCGCATTGTCTTGTTGTACAAAGTTAACACTTTTCCATCATTCTTGGTATTGAAAATGATCTGCACCATGTATCCCAACATACATACTTTCTTGCTATTGCATATGAGTGATATCTCTTATTCTTAATATCTTGTATTCTTTTTGGTGCTTCAGGAAGTTATTCTTCTTTATAGCCATTTGAGGAAAACTGCACACTCATACAATTAATTTATTTTGCATCATTAGATTTTATGTAATAAATAACAAAATAGTGTTTTAAAAATCTAGTTGATGAGAAATACTTCAATTTTAATATTATTTTCAAAATGTGTTTCTTCAATTTCTTAAGTGGTTTTAAATATCTGTTTTTCAACCAATGTTGCTGTAATTTGACTAAGTGTTTTCAGATTCACTCAAATGAGCTATGTGCTTCATAAGAATTATTGTTTGACTCTTTGATACCTTGGAATAAGGTGCTGTCTCTTTTAAAATCTGCAAGATATCATTTTCTGTGTAAAGCTCTATCTTCTTAAAGCTAAATTTCATATAAAAAGTAATTTTTAATTTTACATGAATAAAACTTGTAAGTAGTGGCTTTACTGTGAAATAGGATACTTTTAATTTTTCTTTGGTACAACTTCTCTTTGTGAGATATTGCCTAACTAGGCAGTATTCAAAGTGGGGGATATGCAGTTAGCTATTACCCTTGCACCATCATTTTTGGGTTATTCTAGACTGCTTGGACTTGCTAACTTTTAATTTACATAGCTTCCCAATTTTTTCACATAGCTAGATCAACATCATGGCCTCCACTACCAATAACCGCCTTGCAAAAAGCATAAGCTTAACTTGGCTGTTGGGGGCCAATAAGTAGGATTATAATTTTCTTATAATAGAATTTGTAAGGTGTTTTTCAGTAAATTTGAACATTGGAATTCTGTTTTTCTATAAATTTCTATAAATTCTTTCTTTACAAATAGATTTGATCATGGTGATTTGGCATCTACATTAAAGAAACTAATTTTGCTCAGATACAATGAGAAGAAGCAGCATGTGAATCAGGGTTTGAGGGTAATCGCTAAAGTACTGCCTGGAGAAATAAATGAGGTACTTTCCTTTTTATCAGAATATTTTTAAATAATCAATCTGAATGTTAAACTTTAAAGTGTAAACTTTAAAGTGTAAAATTGAAATTAAGAGTATTATGTAACATAGCTGTTCATGTAAAAATTTACATTTCAAGTAAATATCTATAAATAACATCTTAAATTAAAAATGAGCTTTATTACAGAGAAAAGTCACATATTTAGAAAACTGAGTATTGAGTAATTTTGGTGAGACAATCTGGTTATGTGAGAAAAGTATTTACATACAATAGAAGTCTGCTATAATGAGTAAGGCATATAAGGAGAGTTGCATTATAACGAGTGATTATTTGGTCTGTTTCACAGCAAAATGGATAGGGAGTTACATCCAGTACAATAAGTCCCTATTTCTAAAGCATTAGTATAGTATAGTGCCACGTTTCTATATTTGTCTTGCAGGATCCATATCTTGGAATTGTCAATTGACATGAGAAACAGTCTGACAAGAAAATGGTAATCTGTGTCACATTATCTCTTCAGAGAGGAGAAAAAAATTAAATGCATAAGTTATCATCATCTAATTCATGTATTTGTTTCCCTGCCACTAGCCTCACCCTTGCTTGGCAAAATTGATTCAGGAAACTCTAATTAGAGACTTCTCACGAGTCTCAATCTCCCCTTAGGCCCACCATACACCCTATCTCCTCATCTCTTATTTCTTTTTGGCGACGACTTCTGTAATGAGTGACAGAATTTTTGAGCTCCCATCTTATTGGCATCCACCCATAGGATTTTTTTTCATGATACTTTGCACCAAATCATCTGATCCATCTGGTTTATGAATCATTGAAATAATATTTTTGATGCAAATGTTCTCTTTCACACATTCTGAAGCATTTGCGTAAGAATTAAAAAACCTACAGTTCCATTCTGTCGCACTCTCTGCCCTTGAATTCTAGAGGACAGACATTTAGTATTAGAAATCGGCTATAACAAATACGCTTTATAACGAGTACTTTTCCAATTTTTGTTAGCTCTCATTATAATGGACTTCTACTGTATATACTTATATGGTGTTTGAAATGAAAATTGTAAAAATATTAATTTTCATGTATATTCAAGGCTTACAGTATTACAAAAAATTTTTCTTTTAGGCATTTAGAAGAAACCAACATCTGAAGCTTGAGAAGGCAGTATCTGCAAGAAAAATGGGAATTCCTAAAGTAGTATTCCCAAACTATGTTAGGAATGAAATCTATTTGACTTTAGTGGAAGGTGAATTTCATAAAACACCTTTCACTCCAGATAGAAACATTGAAGTTGCAGTTAGCCTCTGTGATCAAAATGGAGCAAAAATTTCTGTAAGTTGAAAAAATTAGATTGGATCAATGAATGATCTTCCTCTGTTTTCTTTTTATGTTATAATTTTGATTTATATACACAGGATATGATTTTCATTGGTGCAGGTGTAAAGTCTATGAGAGAATATCGTTCAGTCATATATTTTCATGAGATGAAACCTAAGTGGATGGAAACCATAAAAATCAACATACCACATACTGTTTTTAGAGGTTTACACTTGAAATTTACCTTTACTCACAGGTATATTTCTTTTTAATAAAAAATATTAATTATAGTCTGATAGTGTTTATTTTTGCTATATTATTTTCAGTACTGTTCATAATGACTGAGAATCCATTTATCAGATAACTTTAATTAGTAAAAAAAACTTTACATTTCCTTCATATATCCTTTAATGAGTTATTTATGAAGACATTCCATTGTTAAAATTGGAAATTTAATCACTTTTATGAAAAATAACATTTTCATAATGAAGTTCCACTTTCTAAGTTGAAGAGGAAATTTTATTAAAAATTTTCCCCAGTTTTTGCTTAAAATATCCAATTTTATGCTATGAAAATCATTTAGCATTTGCTATGCTAATTAAACATTTAAGTTACTGTATATGACAGTATATAAGATACATCAGCTTAGAAGACATACTCTCATTTTAGTCGGGAAATCTAAGAAAGTCTATGTTGAAATTTAAGCTATATATACTTTTAATTTTTGAATTTGAGTTTGTTTTTAAAGATCATATTATTTCTATATAAACAAGTTGTTTGATAAATATTACAGAAAGGATCAAAATGGTAAAGAAGGTCGAACCTTTTCATTTTATATGCAAGAGTCATTTTTGAGCCATAATTTTGAGAAGAAAAGTATTATATGCTGTCAAGCACAGGGAATGAGATGATTATTTTATAAAAATAGATAAATGTAAAAGTTGTATTGTCTTTTTTACTGGTGTCATCTTAAAGCATCATATCATAATCATAGATTAGTTTATCGATAAGTAAAATGATAGATAAAGCATAAGTAAGAAAATTTATGTAGGAAGTATTGTTGATAAGCAGGAGAATATCATATGATTATCATTTTCGAATTGTTAGACATATCAAAAGTAATAACATTTATTGAAGATCATTGAATAAGTATCTCATTTCTCATACTTACTCAGATGATATTCTGTCTTTTATTGCATTGATTTTTTCACCTGTAAATGAGCAGGGCTTTATCCAATATGACAGAGAAACCTTTTGCTTTGGCTTACATTAAGATATTGCAGAACAATGGGGCCCTCTTGTTTGATGGAAGATACAGTCTTGTTGTATATAAGGTAAGGAATCAAAGCTAGATGTTGTAAAATATATATGTAAGATCATAATTTAACATAGGATAAAAATGGTTTGGATGTATATTTTTTACTTTTTTAGGTGGATCAAAATAAATGGAAAGATGAGGATCATATGTATCTGTATCTTCCTTCTAAAACCTCTGAAGTTCCTGGAAGTGAAATTAAGGGGTTTTCTGTCAATAAAAAAGATAAGTTTGTCATTCGGACTCTCGCTTGTTCTACCAAACTCACTCAAAATGGTAAGACAAAAATTATTCTCATATTATGACTGCTTTCATAATACCCTTTATTTAATTTCAGATTATGTGTAATAATATTTGTTCTTCAATTTTTTTAAACAGTTCATTTAGTTTGGCTTTTGGATTGGATGAACAATACAGATATTCTTAGTCAAAGTCTTACTGCACTATTGAATGTAAATGGCAGAGAAATAGTAAAATTTTTGCCTGATATCTTGGATGTTCTATTTAAAATCATTATGGAGGATTTATATTACGAAGCTCATGGAAATCTCATTTTCTCTTGTCTTGTAAGTATCTTTTGTACCCTGCAAGTGCTATTATGTTAGTTGTCAGTGTATGGATATAATTCTTAATAAAAATAATAATGTTATCTATATTTATTTATCAAGTGGTCACAAAGTATGTGGCATGGTATAAGTCCGGAATGTGAATTTGAATATTATTAGACTAAATTAACGTTTGATGACAAATTATGTAAATAATAATATTTATTCAAGTCGGTTTGTTTCTTCAATGAAAAGATGACTGATTTATTCTTTATTCCAAAGAAATATTTCAAATTCCAATTTATCTTTGTGATATCTACATTGTAGGTGTATATCTTTGACATGGTATCAGATGAAAATTATACTCATGTTCAAAATTTCTTGGAATCATATATAAAGGAGAGTTTTTGTTCACCTACTGTATTTGGGTAAGTGTAGATTAAATCTACTCATGTTGTGTTACTTTGATTATAATTTGTGATGTCAGTTACAGTAGGATATTTTCCATTGTATTCATGTTATATTCTCAGGAAATTGATTCTTTTGCTGGAAAAACACTTCAATAACATTCATTACTCCAAGAAAGAATGTTTGCTGAAATTAGTGAGGTCACTGAAATTTTTCATGATGTGCATTGTGAGATCCAAACAGTTGTATGATGAGTAAGTATCTTCTGATTTCCATTTAAAATAGAAGTATATTTCAATTTCAGGCTTATGGTTTGTTTTCATTTTAGTAAAAAGGAAAAGTGTTCCTAATTTTTCCCCATTGAACGGGTGTAGACCTCTTAAAGTTCATGTTAGTATTGAACAATTCCTTGTTATATTTTTAGGTTTAGATTCTATTGCTTCTTATTGATAATTAATTTAATTCTTGACTGTAAAACAGTACAGTGACTGTATCCCTACTTTCCACACATCAATGAGAGAGAAACAATTTATGAACTTGAGCAAATCAAGTTGCCACAATTCAACAGGTGCTCACCATCAAGCCACATTGTAAACATTTGGGCATGAAAGATGTAAATACATTGGTATGAAATCCTTGCAAGAGATATCAAATTCATTTATCCTAGACTATGTCAGTACCTTTGGTACCTAGAAAATTCTGGCCCAATAAAGAATAAGTGGAGTGTTTTTAACCTCTAATAGTGTTTCTGACTTGCTTTTAAAACTTGGGTTTTTAAGATTGTGTGCACTACAATGTGTTAATCTGGATGGATTTAATCTTCCTTTTACTGCACTTTTGAGCATTTAGGTATTATGTTTTTATGTATTAAGTTAACTCTTGGCTATCTAGGTTAGTTATACGAAAAGGATACACAAATAGTCAGAAAACTCAGATAATCCAAACTTTCACTTTTATTTTCTATAATGTGTGTACCTAATTTATGTAAAAAAGATTATTATTATTATTATTATTTGTGGACATAGTCCTTCATTTCTAATTGTTCCAGTGACTCATTAAGAGTTTTCCCCACAGATTTCAGATCTTTTTAGCAGTGCTGATGTCATGGGTCCATGTATCTGATTTGTGCATGGCTCTTTTGCATATGTAACTTTTTATAAATTTCTTTTTAACTTCAAGGTCTAATTTTAGATGTTAGCAATTTATTTTACCTAAGGCAATCTTTGCTTTAGCTTTTCTATTTTTTATATTTGTTACACTTCTTCCATCCTCTGCTTGTATTAGAATACACATGTATGTTTTTTGTATTTGAATTTTATTATGAAGACCTCTGAAAATTTTTACGTTTGCTCCTATGTATACAGGCTATGGGATAAAAATCTGGAAATTGAATTTGAAGCACCTCTGAAGAAGCTCCTTAATACAATTTCCAAGTCTTTGTGCTACTGTGAAGAGCTAGATTTAAATGACAAAAGGGAAATTTTCATTCATCTTTATCCTGTGTATTCTGAAATTTTGGGAGATTTTCAATGTTTATTTCATTGTGCAGTTAAGGACTTGAGGTATGCCTGTATTGAATTCACTCCTACATCTGGTTTTGTGGGTTTAGATTCATAAATTGGTGATATTGCTACAAATTTCTTTCTTTTAGTGTAAGGATTGCAGAGTTGATCATAGAACATGATGATAACTATGAAAGATCAAGTGTATTGATTGCCTCTGATATAACTCATAGTAAAATGTTATTTCTATCAGACTGTAGGAATATTTTGATGCCAGTTATTTTTGACTACATTATCCAAGATCTTCAGAATTTAGTAGAGGTAAATATTTTATCAGTTATGTTTCTCATGCTCATCTGATTTTGAAAAATCCTTCATCACAGTTTTATCCCAAAAACCTTAGGTAATAGCATTAATTAAAAGTTATATATTCTCCAAAATTCTATACCTTGCTTCAAATTTTGTGTTAAGATATTGATGTTTTGTATAAAGCTATCATTTTCTGTGGATTTTCTTAGATTTATAAATAATCTCTTTTTAATATAGGTAGAACTTTGTGTGGATTGTCTAATCGACTTACTGGATTTATGTTTTGAACTGAGTATTGAGTCCTCAATTGAATGCATCACCATGATCACCATCATAAGAACTTTAATCTATTCCATTATTCATGTTGGGAATTTGAAAATAGTGGTAAGTTCTCTTAAATGACACAAGTATTTAATCATAATTTAAATTAAAGAAGAGTACTAAGTAAGGAGGTTTGAGATATGTTGAAATTATGAAGGAAATGCATAATTGATTAAACCTGTTGATCTGTTTTTCATGATGATTGAGAGCATGTTACTATCATTCCTTCATGTAAAAGGATGAGTAGTCATATCAAAATTAAATGATTAAAGGAAATTTTATGGAGTACAAATTGGAAATTTTATACATAGCTCATTGAATTGTTAAGATGACTTCTATGGGTAAAATTTAGGTAGTAGGAGAATGTAGATACAATAAAACACATTTAAGATGTTCCTGCCTATGACACTATCCTTCTTAAGACACTACATAACTTAAGATAAGGATTTTTTTCATCCCCAGATGCACTGCAACCTGCTATTGCTAATAATTTGCATCTTTCCATAGACCAAAAAATTTTATATCACCTGTGTCACTATCCCTCCTTTTGTCTCTAAAAATTTTCCTTGTAAGTCTCTTCTTTTGATTGACTAACTTTGTGAAACAAAAATCGTGAAGTAGAGCTATCTATATGCCACCGTTGGAGCTGATATACTATAACTCAGAGATAGAGTGAGATATTCTCTATCACATTTTTCCCAGGCCAGAAGGTAGATTAAATTTCGGTTTCCATTCATTACAATCTTAAATTAAAAAATCCAGAAAATGAATTTTTCATGGGCTGTTGAGATAGTCTTGGGGAGATTGTGATGCCCTCTTACCACTGCTGTTAAAAGAATCATTATTCTTTCTTAATTGTTTATCTGGTAAAATCTACTTAATTCTGGATTGAAGAATAATCAAACTTAAGTAAATGAGATGCTCTCATTGTTCAAAAAGCAGATCATTTCTTCAAAATATGATGTAATGAACCACCATTACTCAACCCATTTATAATGATGTTCCACTTAAGTTTTCACTTGGTCCCCTATAAAGCATCTTAACTAGTTTTTCTATATATGCATTGTAGAGAGTTAACAGTTTTTTCTTTGCTACAATTAATAACATATTTGTATTGAAGAGTATTGTGTTTTTGGAGATTCCAGTTAATGAGGTGAGTTAGAAATAGGATTGACAACTCATCTAGATTTAATGGGAGACTACCAGAATGAGACAATTTTTGGTACCCTCAATTATCCTGGATGATGTATTTTTCTGCAGCTTTGAGTCGTCTTCTTTCATCTTGATTTTATTACAACTACTTAATGACTTTCATAAATAATTGGAACTTGTTTTCTTTAAGAGTAATATTAGTAGTCTTCTTGCATAATCTAAAATATGTTCCATCTTCTAATCAAGAAATTTAGAAACTCATTGGAGTTGTGCCACTATAGCTACTTTCTATGATACTTTATTGAAAATCTTGCTCATCGAAAGTTACTTCACTGATTAGAACTAGTACATTTTTTGCTGTGAATTTCATTGCCACTATTCTACTGGAGCAATAATACTCTTGTAAATTTTAATACATTGGTGAAGATTTGGTTACACTAACAAAATAATATTAAATTTATTTTAACATTGGGCAATGCAATGATTTTAGAAAAATTCTGATTATCCTGATACATAATGATTTTTTCTTTCTGTTAGGGTAAAATGGTGACTCTTATGATTGCTTTGCTAGGACAAAAGCAATTTGACTTTTTAAAGCAATGCACGAATAATTTTTCTGATGATGAAATGCTGTTGGTGTATCTTATGGAAATGTTAATTTTTTTTGGAGAACTGGTTTCAAGACCTGTATATCCCAGTGATTGGTGTGATATGGTTTTGCTTCAAAATAGGTAAGATATCTCAAATGAAACCTGGGTTCTCCCTTAATTTCTTTGATGTTTGTTTACCTCATTTGCTTAATGAAAATTAAAACATATTTTACTGTATATTCCATATATATACTTTTTTCCATCACTGCTCTTTTCCATCAATGAAAGAGAGTGACATGGTTGCAATGACAAGGCTTTGCCTTTAAATGATGATGCTATGGTATTTCCCTTGTAAATTTAAATACCTATTTCTTTAAGTCACACCAGATCAATATCGATATGGAAATTTTCCTTTCACTCTCCTTTTCCATCACTCTGTTAAAGCATTATAAATTTCACTCAAATTTATAGTGCTTTAACAGAGTGAAATCAATACTTATGAGAAAATGATATATTTAAGAGACAAATAAATTTCTAAGACGCTTTTTAAAACAACAATCTTCAAGATTTTAGGCTTTTACCTGTTATAAAATGTTCTATTTGATTTCTTGATATTGTTCTATTGTTATTACTATGCTCCACTCACTTGTTAAGTATTCTTTGTTAACAAATTCAACTTTAAAGATTTAATAACGATTGCTGATACATAAAATTTGTAGATTCCCTTTCTCTAGAAATTCATGAAATTCATTTCATCTTATCAGATGCAAACTAGAAAAAAAATTATGTTGATGTAAGAGCATCCTGACTCAAGCAGTATGTTTTACTCATGAATTTTCCATAGTGATATAAATTATTTTATTTTGATGAAAAATGTTCGTAATATGTTTCTTTCAGTGTCATTTTGAAAACCCTCAAAAGTATCTCCACCATCATCAGCAGAAAATTTCTCAACCCATTTGAGTTCCAGATTTGGAGCAATTATTTTCATAGCTCAGTAGCCTTTGTAACTCAACCATGCTTGCAGTTGGAAACATTTTCAGAAAAGAAACGAATGCATATCCTCATGAATTTCAAGGACATGAGAAAGGAAATGATTCTTGAAATTAAGAACATGTGGTTCACTTTAGGTAACTTTTTCTCATCATCCAGCCTTATTATTTTATAGATTTTTTTTTCAGTTCTAATGTATTGATAATATCCATTCAGAGAGGCTTATGAATATTCCATATGAGTGAGAAATTTACGTTTCCTTTGAACATACTTTCAGTTACAGTAAAAGTCTGTTATAATGAGAACTGATAAAAATGAGAAAAGTGCTTGTTATAAAGTGTACTCAATATAGCTAATTTCTAATTATTTATGGCCATCCTCTTAAATCCAAGGGCAGTGAGTTCAGCAGAATGGAATATTAGGATTTTTTATTCTTACCCAAATGCTTCCGAAAACTTAAAAAATTACATCACAAAAATGTTATTTCATTAATTCATAAACCATAAACAAAGTGCATATGTGCAAATGGACAAAGGGGAGAGTGAAACTTGTGAGAAGTCTCTAATCAAAGTTCCCTGGAGCATTTTTGCTGAGGAAGGCTGAGGTGAGTTGTGGAAAACAAATGCATGAATTAGGTGACGATAATTTTTGCATTTAATTTTTCTCTGCTCTTTGAAAAGATAATATGCCTCCGATTACCTTGTCAGACCTTGTCTTTCATGGAAATTAAGGATTCCAAGATATGCCTCCTGCAAGAAAATTATGGCATTTGTTATACTGATACTACAGAAATAATGACTCGTTGTACTGGATGTAACTCTCTATCCTTTTTGCTGTGAGACAGACAATGGCCAAAAAATCACTCGCTATAATTTAACTCTTGTTATATGCCATACTCATTATAACAGACTTCTACTGCATGCAGATCAATAATGAACAATAGATCCCATCATAAGCCTGCTAAGTGGTGTAGAATGCACATGAATGCTGTGGATTCTTGAAACTGTAAAATCCAAGAGACTTTCTTCAGCCATTTAATCTTAATATGTACAGTATATATAAGAGAGTTATGAATCATTATGTTTAAGGATCATTTATCTGCCTAGTGTCCCTTGTTCCAGGGGGGATTGGGTAATTAACCTAAAAAAATAATACAGTCTACTTTGAATGCCTTCAAAAGGTACACATATATCTAACCCTCTCTCTGTTTTATACCGATTATTTCTTCAAGGGATACAGAAAATGAAGTTCATCCCTGATCTTGTTGGGCTCTTTCTTGAGATAAGTGCCATTCCTGATGTTGACCTTCAAAAAACTATTGTGCCTTTATTCTTTGACATGGCACAATGCGAATTCTATTGTTGTGGGCTCCAGAGAACTGAGCTTCATGGATCAAATGTGCAAAATGTTCTCAATTTCTTCAAGGTTAGTCATTGTACTTGGTAAAGAATTCAATGAATACTTTTACATAATAATTAATAAAATAAACTTGGTTGAGCATAAAAGCTATGAATGAAAATAAATATCCTATTTTCATATTATACATTTTAACAAGTGAGTATTACAATTGTATTTTTTAAAAAGGTTTTGGAATACTAGTATAAATATAAATTCAAAATTTTGTAATCTCTGATTTGTAAATATTTTTAGTTTGAAAAGGAATTCATTGGCAGTATGAATAAACTGCTTGAAGGGGGAAAAGGAGAAATATCTCATATGAATCATTTCTATGATACCTTGGGCAAATCTTTTGAAGAAGATTCTTCTATGAAGGATGAGGTAATTAATTTGTAACTATTGATATGAAATAATTTATATATATATATATATATATATATATATATATATATATAAAACTAATAACGACAAGATCTTCTTAAAAAAACATAATGGACCATAGTGAGGGCATGGCAACAGGGGCATGTTTAGGTCACAGATCCTTGCGGGGAGTTGCAGAATGGAAGTTGTGTTTGGTCAAAATCAAAACATCAAATGATTTTCTCATCTTTGGTATTCTTATGAATTTTGGAAATCAATTTTGATTTCATAACTCGTACAAATTAAATATGATATAAGAGGAAATGCTGCTCACTAACCTATCCAAGAATGATGGGAATAAACATGAGGAGACGAATAAAAATCAAAGGTCATAACACCAGTCCTCTTTGCTCTAATTGTAGAAAGAGAGAAATATTTGAATTTCTACATTAATGTCCTAAGAATTCTATCTCTTTCCTCATGTGTTAAATCATGCCAGCTCATGGGTTAAATTGTCTTTGGGTGCCATAAGATATTTTGCCCAGCAACAATAGTTGTCACTATGCCTTTGTGCTTTTATATTATGGAAAATATGTATACTTAGGATAAACTTTACTCTGCCTAACTATACCGTTAGAGACTGAAAGGTATACTGACCTCACTGATCAAAGCCAAATATCTCCAAAAGAGTGAATTTCATAGGGATTATCATAGGAAAAAAATGCATCTATAATTATTGATGTCATCAGTGTATCATAAATATTTAAAAATTGCAATTTAAATGCATAAGAGCTTTTATAAAAGTATAAAAATTGTAAGATAGAAAATTACAAAAGCTGAAAAAATTAATTTATTGTATAGCAATTTTGTTAATTATTACTTTGGATTCAGTGAATGTGACTAGATCTTTCAGGCTTACCTCATAATTTGAATTAAATTTTCATGCCTAAATTTCTGTAATATGGATTAAAAAATTTTCTTTCTCTTCGATAATCTACATTCTTTTATGCATTTACAGGGATCTAGATTTGTTACTTCAATAAAATATCAGCTTAAGTGGCTTCATCTTTATAGAAAGCACAGCCAAGAAGACAATAAAGGACATGCAATCACTTGTGCTTATGAGTTATTGGTAAATGAAAACATATAATTTATGAATCTGTAATATATGTATGTGAAAATATGTTTAAAATAGAATTATTGTAAAATTTCTTACATTTATTAATATCAAATTGTGTTTTACATGTATGTACATCAAGAACTTCTATCAACATATAAATAATATTGAGCTATACACTCGCTATGTTTGCAAACTTTTTAATCTACATCTTGAATGTGAGAATTATACGGAAGCAGCCCACTCTTTGGATCTTTTAAGCAATCTCCTGAATTGGTCTGATGAGCCTGCACCGCTTTATCTTGTGGAAAATATCTATCACGATTGTAGAAGTAATTATACCTTTAAGGAAGCTCTTTATGAGGACATCATTACTTACTTGGATAAAGGGAGGGTAACTACAATCATCATATAATATTAAACATGGAAAAGAGCTTGATATTTTAATTTTCATTTACTAAGCCAAAATTTAATTTTCTAATATAAGAAAAATATGTGAGCTATGTATTTATTTCTCTCATTGCTAACTCAAGATGTGGAGTGCTGCACTTTCTTACTGCAAGGAACTTAGCAAAATATATGAATATAAAGTCCAGGATTACCTAAAATTAAGCAACATATTGAAGAAGATGGCCCAATTCTATGATCATATAATGAATGAAACATTTCCAGAGGCAGAATATTTCTGTATATCCTACTATGGGAGAGGGTTTCCATGTTTTCTGCAGAATAAAGTGAGTTTGGTTCTCTTTTTTGTTTAAAATAAATTATTGAACTCTAAAAGGAATTTCCTTTTTTATAATTTTTTCAAATTCTAAATACATACTTCTATGGTTAATATGTCTGGCATGAAAATGTGGATGTTATGTTCTTCATTGGAGATTGAATGAAACAAATTTCAATAAATCTTACTAAGCTATTAACTCGTTGAGGCCTTGAACAAATGCTACTGAAGATTTACCAAAGTGATCAATTAAATTTAGAATCATCATCTTTGAATACACAGTTCACAGCTTAAAATAATTTTATTCAGTATATCCAGTCTCAAAATCAAGAGAATAGAATAGCTGTATATCTCATTATCCATAAAGTCAAACACATAATTTGGAAATATAGTTCATCAGCAGGTATGAAATTAAACATTACCTAAATGTGGGATAGCTCCCAAGTTAGACTTTTGTTGATTATGGATTTGGACATACCTCTTCATTGGAAAGATATAATGTATGATGTATGTGTCTGTTAGTGAAACAAAAGTGATGACTAAAACAGCTGTATGTGATGGGATGTAAACATAAAATTGTGGTATAAAATGTAGCTTAATGAGAGATGAGGAGAATAAGGTTCTTTTCCATGTATCATACTCGTTGCCATCTTTTGGTTTTTAAACATTTTTATTGCTTTGACAGTACTTATATAATTTGTATAATATATACTTGTATAATTTGTATCCTGTAATATAAATATATACATTTTTAGTGTAAAAATAACACTGGTGATTAGTAATGAGGAGGAACTACAAAGAATTATAGAGTAAGTATCAGAGAGGAATGAAATAGATGTATCAAACCCACCTTATACATCATTATCTAAAAAGAGACTGAAATATAGAAGAAGTTTTAGGAAAAGGGAAGAAGGTAAGATAGCAATTTAATCTACAACCCACTTTAGAAGAATAGAGCAATAGGTTCTTTAGAATTTAGAATCTTCTATAGAGAAGAGCAAAATATGGATCAATATAGAGAAGCAAACACCACCTTATCAGGCTGTTTAGAAAGCCAGTACATTATTTGATGATATACAACAAGGTGTATTTTATGTAGCTGACCAGTATATATTGTCTTAATAAATCATATTTGTTTTTTTTTTTTTAGACCTTCATTCACCGCTGGAGGACAACTGAAAAATGGAGAGATTTTTATTCCCACATTCAGAGACTGTTTCCAAGGGCAAATTTGGCAAATGAAGCTCCTGGAAGTGAAATAAAACAGTCATCATCTCAAAGTATCCTTTAAAAATTATGATGAATAACAACTTGCTGACACTACAAGTGCTCGACAATTAATTGTTTTTTCTTAGAATTCCAAGATTAGTGTGAATGAATTTCTTTTATTTACAGAAAGAAATGAGATAGTGTATTTGTAATTCTATGTTTTAAAAACAGTCGAGAACCTTTGATAACTTAACATCTAAAAGACACTGAGAGTTAAATGATTTGTTTAACCATTTCTATGAACCTGTATCTCTAAACTTGAGCATTAGAATAGGAGTTTTGCATTAACATTTAGTCAAATCTTCCATTGATTTGAAATCAATCCAATGTCTCAATCGTAGAAAAGAAATCAATGAGAAGGTTTGAAAAATGTTATTGTCATGAGAAAGATATTTCACATTGCATCCATTAATATGGAAATATAATATAATATACATCTTAACATGGAAATTTAAGAGACGTCTTTGCACATGAATTTGCAAGCTAAAAGTTGTGTAGAATTGTAATTAGGTGCAATTTTTCTAATACAAAGAACATGAATTCTGGGTCTATAGCAATTGTTGGTAGGCTGAATATGTGCTATTATTGCTGGGGTAGTCTGGATTCTGGCCCTTCAATCCCATTTATCTCATCAAAAATGTGCCTAAATTGTCTTGTTAAAGCCTTTTCCAAATATGTAAATATTTTTCCAAAATTCGATATCAAAATATAAAGTATTAAATTTTTGGTTACAGATGTATATAATAATATAAAATAGTTCAGTTATCAAATTCAGGTCTCAAAAAATGCAGCAAATGTCACGTAAACATAGGTAAAATCAGTGGGGGATGAGAAGGCAGCTTATATTATAGGAGTAGAAGAAAGGAAAATATGATCATGAAATTTGATTCCCATAGCTGACACCATATTTCTTTCTTTCTCCCTCCACATCCCACACCATCTCTGCCCTAACTGACTGTGTTTGTGCATTGTTATATTTCTTGAACCAGTAGTATACCTGTATAAAGCCAGATTTAAAAATCTCGTTTATAAAGTATTTTGTATAAAAGTATCTTCCCTCATGATGAACTGCCACATTACCACAGCCACCTTTGTGAAATAAAGGCTAATATGTTAGATCATATGTCAGGAAGACTTCTTAACAGAAAACTAACAGATATATACATTCACCAAGTTTATCCTGTTTTCAATGATGGGAAGTACATGAATTTACCCATTCATGGACAGATTCTGCGGCATCTACTGGATAGTGATGTTAACAAATTTTATTGCCCAGCACCTTTGATGACTCAAGGTCAATCTGGGTGTGAAAACTCATCTTTGAGACTGTGCAATAGCCGGACCATATATGGTACATCAGTGTCTTTTCCTGGGATTCTAATGCAGGCTCCAGTTGTTTTGACAGAAAGTCATGAAATCAGTCTAATCAAAAATTTAATTGATGAAATCAAAAGAAACAATATGAGCTTTCACTCGGTTCTTCCTCTAGGCAGTAATACATGTGTGAATGTAAACCACATTTGTTATAAACTGAAGAAGACTGTTGAGGGATCAGTCATCTATAACGCGAGTGCAGAATTAATAGTTAGTATTTCTTTAGTGTGTAAATAAGTAAACTATTGAAATTTTAATTACTAAACTTCTTAATCTATTGTAATATGAAAATTTTTGTATATACATATAAATGTGGAGATATCTTGTCATATAGCAAGTTTTCTTTTTCCTTGCAGTCCTTTCTTGGGGATTTTAGTAAACATGAGGACTTAGGAAAATTAATAAGATTGTTGAAGGAACAAAAGTCTCTGCTGCAATATTTCCTGAATATTCTTAGAGAAGATTTTCCAGAACCATTAAAAATATACATGAAAGTTATGCTGTGTATCATCAATGAATTTTCATCAGGCTCTGATCATGAGACAAGCACTGAGACTGAGTTGCATTTCCCTGTTTTCATTAAGGAAAAATCAGTCAAAGATGCTCAAAATAATGAACTATCAAGAAAGTCTGGTTATAAAATACTTGATGGCTTCAAGCGAAAAGCATCACTCACAAGAAAAATAATATTGAGTGGTAGACGATCATCTGAGAGTCAGGCAGGGAATTCACAATGGTACATTCATCCATCTTCTGCGTCTAATTTCCCAAGTACTTCAACATTGCCAATGATGAATTTTTCTGATAAAATGGGTAGAGACTCTGTATTCTATGATCAAGCATCATTAGCTACTTCGTATAAATCGTTAAGTTCCCAAAGTCTACAGAACTTAAGAGATGCCTCTATGGATATTCATGAAAACTTTATTATCAAATCCAAGGTGAGCAGAATTATAATCATATTATATATTAATCTAATTGTAAGATTATTTCTAATATTAATTATATAAATCTCTTCATAACAATTGAAATTTCAATTTCTTTTGGAAACTTTAAATGTTTGAAATAATGTATGAAAGTTTTCAATGTTAATGTTGTTTTCTTATGTTTATTTCTGTTATTAATAATATTAAATTTAGGATATTTATTTTATTTAATGCACTATTTAAATCCATAGTTTTATTTTCTTATAGGTGGATGAAACTATAAGTATACCAGATCCTCTGCAAAGCAATGAGAAATTTGCCTTTAGTTATAGTTTAAAAACATCTGACGAAGATGATTGTTTGTCTTTCATTACTGCTGTTTCACATTTGAATGTTCTATGTTCATCTAATTCAACTGATGAAAGTCAAAATTTGGGTGAGTATCTGAATGAATGAAAAGTTTATCCAATGCTAAATACAGCCTCTTCCCCCAACCCTAACTGTTTTCTGATTTTCATCATTCTTTCTCGTTACCATTTAACCTCTATATACTTGATTTCCCTTTGTTATCTGTACTTTTATCTTCTTCTTAACCTCATTACATCTTTTGATATCCAGTTAAAATCTGCTGATTTCTAACTGTTGTCATTTTCCCTTACCATGTGGCCTGCCCATATCCACTACATCCTGCCATGTTCTGTCCAATCTTATGCATTTTATTTAAAATCTCTTAGATTCATATTATCATCCTCACGCTGGTTAGTGTTTTCTATCTCTTCTTGTTATTCCAGGCATACAGTATTCCATGTTTAAGTTGCAATGTCTTAAGTCACTGAATTATGCTGAATTATTTAACATTCAAGTTTCAATGTCATTGGTCAAACCTAGCTACATGTTTATCGCAGGGTTTTTAAGTAAAAAGAGTAAAATTTTTGCTGGCTTTCTTCCTGCTATTGTTGTTTATTGTAGCCTCTTGACTTGACTATTTGTGGTAATTTCCTCAATATCCTTTCAGATAGATTCGCAAAGCTTAGTAAATTTGACACCATCCTCTGGATGTGTCTGAATAATTAAATTCCTTACTGCATATCATAGTTCACTGATTTTTCCTACTGAAGCTTCAGTCCTTTGGCTTTATTGATATGTTTATTACTTCTGCTACTTTCTTAATAACATCCATGAGTTAGGCTTCCGGTTCTAGAAGTGATGATAATCTGTTCTTTAGTTCCAGTTAACTTTATCTGGTTTTCTTCTTGTTTCCTGATGTTAACTTCATGTTTCTGTGTGTTCACTTCCTATTCTTAACTTTTTCAAACATTCATTGTTTTTTATTATAAACAGTTTGTTAACCAATAGATAATCTACCCCATTCTTTATTCCATTTGGTACATTCCTCATGTACACTTTCTGTGAGGATATTTCTTGATGTCTGAGTCTATGATATACATATGGGTATATTTTACAAACCATGCCATTTATCATTTTCCAATCCATATTATTCTCTAGGTCATCAGCTTCTGTTTGAGCTACATAAGCATTAAAATCACCAATAATAAATTTGTAATAATGACATCCTTATCAAGCTCAGTATTAAGAGCTTGGTAGATTCTTTATTTTCTCTGTTGCTTGCTTTTGTTGGTGCCTACATTTAGATTATTTGAAAATTAGTAGCACTCATTTACTTTGAATTTAAGCTTGGATACTCAGTTCTATTCTCTCCACTTTTTTATTTTATAGCTTGTTGATCAGTAATCCAAAATGTCTTCCAACTTTTGAATGTATGTACCTCTGAAATAGAACTGGAGGCTATCCTTGAATTCTATCAGTCTTGATAGCTAACTTCTATGAATCCAGTGTCATTCCTTTTTTCTTGTATCAATCAGAAGCTCAAAGAGTCTATCCTTACTCTTCAAGCTGTGACTATTCTAAGCTGGAAAATGTTAGCTTTCTAAGATCGAATGCAAAACTAATGGTACTATTATTACTGGAAATTATGTTGGGAATGTTTGTTTTTTTATGCCTTAATGTAATTTTATATGCAACTATTGACAATGCCTTTACTTCTATATGTAGTCTTGGGTGTAATAAATTTGAATTTGAATTCTCAAATTGTAAATATTTTATAAGAAAAATATAATTTTCAATGAATTAAAACTTATGTCTAGCTGAAAAAATAACACAAAAACCTTGATAAAATCTTTGTACATTAAAGATTTTTAAGATTTGCCACTCATTGTTGAGGCATCAAAACATAAACCTGTGTTATTACCCAATACATATTTTATTACTAATCGTTAACCAAGCACATTATTAACTAAGATTGTATTTAACCAAGGTACTGTATTAGCTTCAGGAAATGACCATAGGCCACTAGGAATGTCCAGAGAAGCCATTTCTGACCTGAATTACTACAGGTTCCCCACATATGGCCTAAACTAGTCTTTTTCTATTTAAAATCCAATATTATACTATTTATATTTATATACTATTTAATATTCAATATTTCTTTCAGCAATTGCATCTACTTCCGGAAACAAGATAGTCAATACTACACCTCCACCTTTACCACCAAAACAGGGAGAGACTGTTAAAAATTCAGGTTATCTGCAATCAAGCAAATTCAATGATGAAATGAAACTCTCCTTAAACAAGGTAAGCACATGACCAGTACTTTTACTATTTAAATTATCTGTAAATGTTAGTTCCAAGTATTTTATTTCCATAGAGATAAAAATGAAAATAGTGAAGTTTATATTTACACATTTTAATACATATCATTTATATAAAGTTTACATTCATACTTATCTCGTGTACCTTATTTCTCCTAATTAGAGTGTATCATGTTTAATTTTTCATTCTATTTACTTGAATGAAGATTCTACAATAGAAATTACAAGTTGGAAAGAAGACACTATCACCATAAATTTCAATCTCTTCTCTTCTGTTCTCCAATTAGATAGTCTAACGAAAATTTTAATGCCAAATATTACTAAATTATGGCCCTTAAACTGATATAATTTATATACAGGATGAAAAATCAATGAAAGTACAGAAAGAGTTGGAGTCTGGAAGATATATGCCAGGAAAATTAACAAATGAAGAAGATAAGTCTCCAAATAAATCTACAAATTTATCTACTGAAGTTCAGTCAGTGTTAAGTCATGAATCAGGGCAATTGTGCTTAGACAAAACAGGTCAGTATCTAATTTCATGAGTGACTAACAACCCACTAATGGGTAATTTAACAGCAATATATTGTACCGTTAAGACTATTCTGTGAAACAACTGTAATACAGACAGTCAAATATCACATAAAATTTACTGTAGGAGAATTTGCTATATGAGTATAGCTTAAAGAAATCCATATTGTCTTCTGCAACTAGCATAACTGTATTCTGATTCCATTAAATGCAATACTATATTGTTTGCAGAATTTTCATTATTATATTTTCAATTTTCATTGTTTTATCTTAAATTTCCTAAAATCACTCCACACCAGTAAACTCGCATTATGTAGTTCATTGCATCATCGATGCCAAAATGGGTTTTTGAGAAGTATAAGATATTAAACTAATGACAACCATGTCATAGCATGTGACTGGCTGTAATGCTAGTTGAATGACCATGATTTACTTCAATGGGCAAAAATTGGTATTTTCATTGATGAAAGTGATTTAATATTTTATGTGCATATTGCACTTTGCTTTTTCATTTAAATTAATAGCTATTTGAATGACTTGCCAGCATTGAAAAGTTCATTACTTGATTCTGGTCATCCAGTAGCTCAGAGACATTTCAATGTCTAGTCATCTTTTTATGGTTAATAGCTCATTCTCAATAAACATGTTTTCCTTGCATGATTTAAATTAAATCATCATATATATAAAATGAAATTAAACAGGAATCTTCAAATAAATTGAAATCCCTCATTCTACATGTTTTATTGTAACAGTCATTTTAGGACTAAAATAATAATTCTTCTTTAATAAATTTCAGAGAATGAAATGGAAAATGATATTCCACCTCCTGTTCCTCCAAGGAAAAAAAGACTTAATCGCAAATGATTACATTGAAGACTGAGCTTGACCAAGCCAAAATGCAGTATTACCTACATCCTATTTATAGAAACCTTTTCTATATATTCTAGAATTTCAACTTCTTTTAATTAAAGGCTTATATCACAAGATTTGAGATTCATACTGTAAATAGCTAAAGTACCAAAGTTGCAAATGGCAATTAATATCTGATGAGAATATGTATATTTATTTTAAGTGGTAAATAACATAATTTGCCTCAATATGAATTTGAACTATTTCAATATTCAAATATCAAAGGTACATTGTAATCACATAATATATATTTTTATATGCAATTATTCTCTCAAGAACTTCAATATCACTCTAAGATTTTATTTATCTATTTATAAATTTTCAATTATTCATACTTAAAAAAATGAATTTCTGACCTAAGTGCATGCCAAAAGCTTTTAAGAAAAATTATTCATAATCAATTCAGCTTCATTTGTAGATAGACCACTTAAAAATCAAATTATTTAGATGTAGATAGATGTTATAAAATATGTATATGGAAAAGTACTAATATTTTATGAATTTGATCATGGCATGGGCACATTTTTAAATTCATCGATGCGATAAGCGATGGATTTCATCGATATTAGTCTGATTACTTCGATGGATTCTTGATAAATTCAGGAACAATTTGTTGGTTTGTCTGCTGTTTGACAAGATAGCTACTGTTGTATATACAACTAGTTCCGTTTCCATAATTTTTTAAACTTGTTGAAATGTAAATCATTGTATCCTTTGTGTTCATTGATTGTTGCATTATAAATAAATTACATTCCCCATGATTAGTTGCCATTTACTTCCTTTCTATGAGGTTATGGGTATTAACTTTTGAATTACCCGCCACTTTCATCAGAGCCATCGGAAATTCATCGGGTATTAATCACGATGGAAGCGATGGACATCGTAGAAAGTATTGCTGAATAACAAAACAGTTTGATGGATCCATTGATGACTTTAAAAACGTGCCCCATAGTAAAATTTTGCAAAATAATTTTATTTTTATTTAGACTTTCATTTGAAGCTCATTTTTTTCTTTGAATCTTTTTTCATGCTTGTTTTATTCTAAAATCTTCCAATTGCCAATTCAAAACTTATAGTAATTCATCAAATATACTTTAAGAAATTTGCAAAAATGAATTTTTAACAGGAAAATTAATGACAGTAATGTTATTGGTCAGGAAGGATTAAAAAAATTACCAGAATTTTACATCAAATCTTTTTACTTTTGGCTGTAGAATAAACGAAATTTCAATCCATATTCTTACATTACTTTATTTTGTTATTGTTTAATCATCTGTCAACTCTTTTATGATGTAATTCCTGTTTCCCTTTGGAAGGTGAAGAAAAAATTGATAAAATCCCAATGTTAAACTAACTAGTGTAGTAGTAGTGGCCTGTGATTATATCATCTGCTGCTTCTAGGATGTATTATATGCTGCTCTTTATGGTTTCTCCTTTATTTTTGTTTAAAAAGTTTGGAAGCATTAAATCATAGTAGCATTAATGGACTTTACTATCCAGTAGTTGTAAAAATTATTCATATCTAATTTATATCACCTTCCAGGAGTATAATACATTTATGTGCATATTTATCAATTTACCTTATCCTTTGGCTTCAATTTCTGTCTCTATTTATTCCAAAAAATTTTTAGAAACTCAGTTTATTATCATGTTCTTTAAAGGAGTAGCTGTTAACAAAACACTGGCAATTGATTAGCAATGCATATTTTTTTTGGCAGTTAGCTTAAAATATATCAGACATAATAGGAAGGTTTTTCTATGAGACTGCATATTATTTTGACGAGATGTTTATTTAAAAATTGAATGTCTATTGAAAATGATTTAAATTCTTATATTAATATTAAAGTCATGTTTTCATTAATTAAATTCTGTTGTTGGATTTAGACTAAAAATCTGTAACAACATTTGCATAAACAAAATTGTCATCTTTATTCTCTCTGATCATAGTATGGCTCTCTGCTTTAAATTATGTAAACCATAGAACATGATCAAATAGGCTGTTACTCTTTTAAAGCTCATTTTCTTCCCATAAGAAAGATCTTAAGATGTAATCTTAGCAGATACTTTAACTTTTAAAAGTACGTTTTATTTTACATTGGAATCACCTAAGCTGCTGTAAATACTTTTGAAATATTTTTTCGACATTTACACTCAAAGACTCGTTTTTCCTAGTATCATTTTGATTGAGAACTATTTAAAATTTTTACACAGATGTTTATAATATATGAATTCCATTTGTAAGCTATATTAAGCCATAATATGCTGCATTTGAAATTAATTTGATTTCTGTTATTAAAACGATTTGACTGAGTATATCAGACAACATTGGTTTAGTTGGTGATTTTTATTGTGGTGTAATTTTTATTTTATTTGCTATGAAATCTTTTTTATTATTGTAATGCCTAACATCAATTCTCTCTCATTCCTAAAATATCCTGTTTAATGTACATAATGAATAAATAAGAAAGCATTTAATTATTTTCATAAATTATCAATCTAAATATATCATATTTAATTTTAAATAATGAAACAGATTATAAATGGCTATGTTGAAGTCAACAATGAGTAGTTTCTTGTTTATAAAAAACTGTTTCTTATTGGCTGTGAAATATTTTAGTTGTTACTTCATTTTGTGGTCACCTTATATTGTTTCCATTACCTTATCAAATACAATCTACTTTACCATTTTTAGGGGAATAAGAAAAATATTTTTAAAAATTAATTTAAATATCAGTGGCTGCAAATGCTGCACAACATATTATGGTACAAATAATTCAAGGCAACCATGAATACACTCTCAGAAAATCCAGTTTTGAATTACAAGCAAAAGGAAATTATTCTTGGCACATGGAAATTAATTGTGAGGGAGATGAAAACAAAATCATATAATCTTTTTGTAGAGTGAGTTCAATTATATTTTTTGAAATATGACTTCTTAAAAGAAATTCTTTGTAGAAAGATCTTGATCCTACATTCTTATCTCTCTACTATCGTGATAGATTCTCTTAAGCTTGCTGCTTTACCTGTCTTCTGTAGGTAGTGATATGTTGCCATTTCTGATACAAGTAGCAATATATTTTTATGCCGCTAGTTACAATAGGGTTTATGCCATGTTCTTTTGGCTGAATTTTTTTTGTCTGAATTGTGGCATTATTTTGAAATGTATTTCCAAACCAATGTTTTATTTATCTTCTTTTTCGATGAGGTATAACTTTTTATTTTTGTCATCAATTTCATCTCATCATAATGTGGAAGATTTTTTTCATGTTCTATGTATTTTGAGTTTCTATTACATAAATAACTCATTAGAACTCTTACAGGATCTTATTCTCTCTTTCTTTTCTCTTTTATTCTCAATTCTAATTTCTCTGACTATCTTCATCTTTGATTATTATAATATTTAGAGATGCATCAAAGCTTGACTTCAGCCTTTTGGTATTTGGCTTTGGCATCAGACTTGGCCTTTGGGTAGCTAAATAACTTCACATCTTTGCTTTGCAATGATCACATGTTTTCATTAGGTTTTTCCTTTAGTTATCTTCATCATTAATTAGGGCTATGATTGCCATATCCTTGTATACATAGGGTTTAGGTAAAATAATAAATAAAATGACCAACAGTTAGAGAAAATTAGTTTATTTGAACAGATAAATGGTCACATCCATAGTAACTACTCTTAATAATAAAAGGCATTGAAGATGAAATAGAGTGGCTGAAAGCAGATATGAGTTATAATAAATTTAACATTTGTATAAAAAGATACAGTGAACCAGAAAAATCATTTTTTTTATATATATTGAATAACTGGTGACCGCTAAGCGATTATCCATTTTCCAGGAATCGCCGTAGACGGTGGCCGCTGTTGGCGCTTGGAGAACCTTTGTCTCTTTGTTTAACTTTTTACCAATACAAATTTTGTGGTTTTGTTTGTGAACATGGTAACATTTATAGATATCATCATCAACAATATATTTGATGTGTAAATATCTTCATAAAAACCATCAATCATGCTGTTAATGAGCTAAAATTGACAATTTAGTAGAGATTGATTTATAAAAATATGTATTGCATGATTTTTAAGGATATATTTTAAGTGAATGTGTGAGAGAAGTGTTTTATATTGTTCTCAAATATGAAATTGTCAGTATCCTTGCGAAAAAAAAAGGTTGTTTGTAAGAAAAGTTCCTATAGATTGAAAGCATTATTTTCTTGCAATGTGAAGTAATAATCTGTCAAGAATCTAAGTATTTGTCTTTGTTTACCTAAGTAATCTGCTTGTAAGATTTTGATATAGTTATCATGAACTTAGTTAAAAGCTGATCTTTATCATCCTGTCTCATCATGTGATTCACTAAATCATTTTTCAAATAGCTAAATAACTGAGATAGGGATTTATATTTAAAGAAAACCAAGAAATTGCTAATGAAGTAATTTTATTACATACAGGTTGCTTTCAGCTTACCCTATTTACTGTCCTATGTTTGGAATCCAGAAGGGAGATAATTTATCTGATAACAATTTGCTCAAGGCTCATAATAGTGCAGTCATCCTGTCTTTTACATATTTGATTGAGCATACTTTAGAAGACCCATTCCTATTTGAAGCTTATATCATAGGAATTGCCAGAAACCATTTGAAGAAACCAGTCAATCCAGTAGATATCAAGGTAAATTAAGCCCAATTATTTCTAGAGTTATGAAAGGATTTCTAATCTGTGTATCATTAACATACTCTCATTTCATCAGAGTTTAGTACTGACATCTCATTGTTTATTTTTTACTTATTTTTTAGTATTTTGAAAAATAAACAAATTTTGAGTAGTACTTGAGCAAATCTCATAAAAATAATCATTACCTATTTGTAAAATATACTTTTTATTGGTGAAAATTGATTATGTAGAGATATTAGCTATCAATATTCAATTTTTTAACCATTAAATTTTTTAACCACTGTTACTGTTGCCTTGGTTAAGCCACTCCTGATGAGCTTCATAGAGCTTAGGAGAACTTAAACCAAAAAGGCAACAGAAGCAGAGCAGCAAAAACTACTCTTTCTGAATTACTGTAAACATTTGTTCTCTGTTATACTATTTCATTACTCCAGGGTGATTTAATATCCTTTTCCTAAATATTTATTTAAGCTCTCTGGCTAGGGCTGGCAATCACTAATAAAAATTGGTCTGAGAAGCAGAAAAATGATCCCTCATTAGATTAATATAGTTCTATAGTAGCCAGTGCCATAATTTCCATTAATGACCAAAATATTATCTAGTATTAAAGCAGATCAATTTATTGTAAAATAGTAGAGCTCTAACATAAATTGTGCAAGAGCTCATGCAGTTCAAGAAAGAATTTGATTGTAGGGTCCAATCCCAATCATGAATTCTGATGCAGAATCTTTGCATAGTCTTAGATTGTCTAATTATAGATTCAAAGATATAACAATTGCCACAGTACCTATTATCATTGCTTATCAAATATTTTAACTTCCATCTCTTAGGATATGAAAGCAAACTCCCAGATCTTTATCAGATTTTGAATCCATCTTCTTTCTCTTTTTGTCTTCAGAATTTCACCAGCCTCTTACTGAATTACTTAAGAAATTTCTTGGGAAAACAAATGGTTTCTGCTATTGAGGAAGCATGGGTGGTCTTCCTTGAAAAAATTAATGAAGTAATGAGAGCTACATTGTTGACTGAGAGGGATTGCCTTGCTCATTCACGGGGCAAGAGCATAAATCCTACTTCTAAGTAAATGGACAACAAAAGAGAACCAAATGTAACTTTTATTAAAATAGTTCATACAAATTAATTCAGAAGTAACCCATAATAACCCAAATTCTTTTTAAATAAATTCAACTAGTATGTATCTCATATATACATGCTTTGAATTTTTAATTCACCATGGTAATCCTTCTTGCTTTACATATCAAGAAGTTACATGAGTTGGATTTAATATTACTTTGGCCCTCAAGAACCCAACCCATGCATTAAATGGGTTGAGACTGACTAGATATATTAAGGAACGATCACACAAAGTTTCCATTTTTATGTCTGTTTTGTTGCTGAATTACTAATTTTGAACACCTTTCACACTTGGCATAGTAATAATTTATTACACTATGAGCAATAAAATGTCATCTATATTTAAATATGTTGTGTGCTGCTAATTTAGCCCTAGATTTGGAGTGAAGAATTTTTCTTTTTTAAGTTTTGATTCTTTATTATGTATATAAATTATGACATGAGCATACAAGCTGAAATATTTTATAGTGATGGATGAATTTTTCAGTTGGTGAAGTATAAATTTGTTACCTGAATCATATTAGAGGATATATGAAATATTCTTTTTGCCAAATTAGGTAAAATGATGTGTTGTATGATTTAGTTGTATATTAATTATTAAAATGGCATATATGAAGTAAAAATCTTATATTAAGAATGATTTTGTTTTGCTTGAATTTTAAAAATAATTTGTCATTTAACAAAGTGTACGCTGTTGATTTTTTATCAATTTTTAATATATTTTCTGTCATAAAAAGTTTCTACATAAATATTCTATTTACAGTTTTAGGAATATTTCTAAAACAATACATATTACTAAAATATAGCAATGTATCTCAAACTTAAATTCTTAAAGCAATTGAAGATTTTAACACTCTATTTATATTTTCTCAATCATTTGAATAAAAAACTTTGTGCTTAATATATTTGATGCTGTGTATGTTAACCACTATCTGAGGCACTGATGGTGAAGCATGATGCAATGTAGGTACTTCAAAAATCTTTTCTCTTGGTATTGTTTTTACTTCATTGTCTCTTTTCTGAGAGACGCCATCTCTCACGATCTTCTTGTAGAAGCATAAGTCCATGGCGAGCTGCTGCATTGTATCGCTGACTTAATGATGAATCAGTCAGCCTTGGAATGTGTCCAGTATATCCAGCAATTGGCGGGTATTCAGGAGATATGCTGGTTGCTTTTTCATTTGAGGAATTTAGGAATCATTTATTTTTCAGAGAATATTTTGGAAAGATTTATTTTACATTACATTATAGCACAAAATTAAAGGCGTATGAATATTTTTTGAATTCAGTTAGAGTTTTGCATCAGTTTATATCAACTAGAATGATTGATTTTGGCTGGAGTAATTTCTATATGATTATGGATATCAAAATTATAAAGTATAATATTTACAAATTTTATGCCCTACTTTAAATGACAATATCCATTACTTGAAAAGTGTGGAATTCATTCTCAATCTACATAAACATCAATATCTCAACATGATAGTAGGTTAATAAAAATTATAAAATATTGTAATTGAAAACTATTTAATGACTTTATATCATGATACTAAAATTTTCTAAAATGTTATTGTAGCTTATACTTGAAACAGGAATTGAAATCTTTATCCATGAAAATTACTTAAGAAGAGTGTTACATTACCTGATTCAGAAAATATAGTTGAATCTCTTGGTAAAGCTGTTATATTTATTATGAACATGACTTAATAGATATTCAGTTCTTTCTTGGCATTCATTCAAGGTTAGATAATGAATAACATTAAATATATAGGTAATTATCATTACTATACGTATATATCAAGTAGCTTAAAATAAATCTGGAAATATTAATGGCAATCATTTCATGCATCATAACTAACTGTAACCAAGCATCCTGGAAATTGTTTCATAACTTCTGATAGAAAAATTTATGCTGGTGGGTAATATACTGCTTAATGTTAAGTAGTTAAGTTCAATGTTTCCTTTTTCGGAAAGGGTCGGTTTATTATATTGGCTAGACTCAGTACCTTGTATATTGCCACACTCACTTGGATTCTTTATAATGGAATTTGCAATTATTTCTTTCATAAAAATTATCTTTAGGAAAATTTTCTTCAGTGTGGTGAGGATCACCACAAGATACCAATGCCAGCTGAGAGTTCATTTGAGAAAATATTGAAGCTGTTAGGAATAAGCTTAAAGATATTAGATGTGCATTAGGAGTAAAAGAAAAATACTATTATGTAAATATATTACTGTTATTGTGAATAATTAGAGATAATAGTATGTTCAGGAAATTAGGGTCAGTTTTGGTTTTCATCCAGCTTATTTGAATCTGACCAATCTTATGATTAATATTTCCTGAATTACAGCTATCAGTATCACAATTGTCTCTGATAAGTCCATTATAAGATAACGTAAAAAATCCAGATAAAAGAGGAAATACATATCATCTGTATACTCCATTTGCAGTCCTGTGGCTAATGATGCCACGCTAGAGGTGAAATAAGAAGAGGAGAGGGGAAATGTTTGAGAGAAGTATAATTGAGAAGTATAATGTGCAGCAAGTGATTTATAATTTGAAAACAGGAAGTTGATTGTGCATGACTCTCCTTTCAGTAGGCACTGGCTCTCCTATTTCCTGAGTAGGACAAGGCCCACTTGTGCAATAGACTACTGAGTGTTGGCGACTGTATTGCAAATGGAGTACAGATTAGTATTTCAAGAAATAATTTTCACATAATCATGTAATGAAGATAAGTCTTCCATTTGGTGCCCAATTTGATTGCATAGCAAAGTTAAAGGTGACATTTATCTAAAAGCTTAAATTAAAAGCAAAATTTATTGTTGACATTTATCTAAAAGCTTAAACAAAGAAACTTCATACTTTCCTCTGTTTTTATAGGAGTAGAATCCTATTTCTTTATTATACAAGTGAAAGACTAATAAAATGTCTACTACCGCAATTAAATTAGTTTTATTAAAATTAATGTTATGGAAATATATGAAAGGAAAGAAAAAGAAATTGACATTCAATGAGTAAGAGACACGGGCATTCTCCAAGTGCTGAAATTGGAGGGATTTTCCGAGGAATTTCCCCTGATGGTTGGCCAACTTCAGCACTTGGATAATTCCTGTCTCTTACTTAATGAAAATATATGTTAATTATGTCTTTTAAAAGAAATGAATATAAAAATATTAAAATTAAAAGCATGATTGGATTTCTGTTAGAAAAACTATATGATCCAAGCTCCATGAAAGTATTAGTGCTTGCTCAATATTAACGAAATATGTACATTAACCAGTGGCGTGCAGTGAGGTTTGGACATTAGCATGCAATACCCCATTCTCTTAGATCAATGGGGTCCATGAGCTACTCAGCAGGGTCTGGGGTGGATTCCCTAGCAAACTCCAGCATTCTGAGCTGCAGAGATCAGTCTCCAGACTACCTAAGATCATTCTGGTCCTGTTTTGAACCTATTTGAGGACTTCGGCTAAAGTTTGGTAGGTGCAAGTTTTAACCGTATCTGAGTGAGAGAAATTGATTCACTCACTCAGTCCTGTACATTAGCTCTTGAAACTTGTACCAGTGAGAAAATGTGCATGTACCTTGACGTAGATGAGGATAAGATACCCTGAAAAGAGCTTTGTTTGTAAATTAATTCCTTACAGTGCTCCTTTATCACAAAATAGTCAATGAAACGATAGTAGCATGTCATCTCTATGCCTTTTGAGGAACTTCTAAGAAGCTATTTAGAGCTTGCATGCATGAAAAACATAATATACCCTATGCAGCCATATTTAAAGGGCCTCTAGAGCTCACTCTACATGCTAGGAAAGCTGAGCTCTCACTACGGTTGCCAAATCACTAAACACTCCACTGAATTACTTATTTTCCCCGTTAATATTAGAAATTTAAAGTTAGATCACCAGTAGTGATTTTATACATATATACGGATCATATAAACACACTTTTTATTGCCTCTCAAAGCATGCAATGCATGCCTTGCTTGCTCTAACTGCACACCACTGACATCAAGCTTTGAATGCGAGACCTTTTGAAATAAATTTCAATTTTTGAGCAACTTATGTATGTGAGACTTATTATGATGGCTGACCAGATGATTTTCATACAATGTTATTTAAATTATTAGCTAAGGAATTATCATTCTTTTAAACAATATTGGAAGGGTAGCTTAATGTATAAGTTTCCAAACCTCTTTTTTCTTTGTAAGCCCTTATTAAAAAGGCATATAAATAATACAAAGATTTTTGTGCAAGTGCTTGTTATGCTAGTTCCATTTTTAATTTAATTGGTGATATAGTGCAGAAAAATGTAATTATGAAAAAATAGGTTTTTATTGTTATTTCTATCTCATCAAATATTAGCCAAAAATTACCTCACTAAGATTAAGAAAAGTAAATAATCACAATAATTAAGATACATAGATCAGAATTTGGTGAAAAAATTAATGGATTCAGTATGATGAAATCAAAACTTTTCGTCATAAAATTATATTTCTTTTAGATAAAGTATACATATTCATATGGTGCAGACAGAGAAACAATTGAGAAAAAACAATTGAATTTTGATAAACAGCTGTGATAAAACGTACTCAGAGAACTTATTTACAAAAGTTAACAAATGTGTTATAAAATTAACCAATGTCAGGGTCTTAAATTAATGAGAGAGTAATTACATGCATAGATTTCCAGAAAAAATTTCTTTGGATTTGATGTTGTATATTCAAGTTGGTTATTGAAAAATATTCTAATGATCCAAAGTTATATTGGTGGTTATGAATGTCATCAGCAACTAATAACTGTAACACTACCATATAAAAAATTCTAGTAAAAGATGATTTGAGAATTAGTAATAATGTCATAATATTTATAGAATAATAATATACACATAGAGAGAGACTGTTTCTAGTGAAAAGAACAAGAAGGAATTTGAGTTAGAAGATTTCATAATAGAAAATTTCATAAATTCAGCTGCTTTTGAAACAAAGACAGCACAACTCCAAAAGTCATCCTGATGCAAAAAATACTTTATAACTAACTACCTATGTGATTATTAGTATTAGCTGTACACCAGTTGATATCAGCATACACCAAGTATTAACTTATGGCTATGAGAACAAACTAAAATACATTGCCTAAATGATAATTTGACGATGTTAGTCTTAATTCATAAACAAATTAATTTCCATTTCAAGATATCCTGAGATAACCATGAGAGAAAGAAGTATTGAGCCTGACATGGAAATTTCCATACCAACCAAGATTGAGCAGGATTTCTTTTACAATTGTGCAAATCATAACTCTGAAAAATCATTTCTAATTCATTATAAGTTTCTATATACGTATAAACATTTGAAAGAAAACTATGTGTAATACATTTTTTGCCATATTTTGTGAGGGAAATAGTTTGAAGAGATATTTATTCATGATTTCACTCTCTATTGTCTTAGCCATTATCTTTAATAATTAAGGCCACATTCTCAAATTCTTTTAATTGACTATTTCTATAACAATAATCTAAGGCAACTTTTGAATCATTAAATCTTTCCTCATATTAATCAATTTCACATTATGCAACATTAATTTATAGATTCATATTTTTAAATAGTACAGCTAGTTCCAAAAAAAACTTACCACCTAAGCCGCAACCCGCATAACAGGCAGTGGATTTCCTCCGAGCGAGCCTTAAGAAGTGAGAGAGAGAGAGAGAGAGAGGGAAAACATGGCGGAGATGGTCTGCTTGAGTCATAACTCCGCCTGCAGAGTTGAAATGGATTTATTTGCTTTATTAATATTGCAAAGATTTATTAGTATCCTGAGTTTGGTGGCATTGGCCTAGCAGAATAGTATCATAGCAATACGGATGTCGTAATGCAAGAATTCAGTTATTATAAAATGGTTATAACGAATCAGTATATATTCTAGCATTGCTTCTCGCACAGAGGGAAATGTCGCACACGAGGTCCCGTTATTCCGAGGATACCGAGGCAAACCTCCTTCCCTTCCCTTCCTGTCATAAAATTCGAGTCTGAGAGGAAAGGCACGAGCAGGCTGAAGGAAATTTTCGCAAACCCTGCCTCTGAGCCGCTCTGAGCTTATGTTTAGCACTGAGATGGGAGAAAGAAAATTTCCGCGCTGTTTGAATCAGTGTCGGACCAAAAATATATAGACCTCGAATTTGACGCCTTCGCTTCCAAAACTCTGCGGTTATAATGGGTTATATTACATAATATATTGGTAAGTAATACTATACATCGTTCAAGAGAGCAGTTATTAGCCTTTGAAATTATATACGTAAGGAGTCCATATCGATCACCTGTTTTATCACAGCCTATGTGAATGCAATCTACACAAGTAAAGTAAGGCAAACTCATGGCCATATCTAGGCTATTACTTTAAATACATTAAAATATCTATAAGTAAATATGTAGTATGAAGTCTCGAGGCATTCTCTGTGTATTTTAGATAAATTTTGTTTCATTTGATAAGCATCAAAATTAAAACTCGATCGGTAAAAAATCAGTAAATTTTATCATCTATGCAGTTGGTATTTTTAATATACCGTCCAAATCAATTGAGAGAAAATGTGCTAGGATCGATTTTCCTGAATTAATAAAGATGATGGATACGAGACTACCATCTTTCACATTAATTTTGAATTCATTTATTAATTATTTTCGGTGTCATTGAAGAGTGAATCGAATAAACTTGATTTCTTCTGTGGATTCCTCTTGAAATGGTTGCAGTCACAAACCATTACGTTCTTAAACATTCTTCTCGCTATATTTATCACCTTTAAAAGTTCTAAAATACACAAAAAGATAGTGCGAATGAGGTTTGGTCATAATACTCATTGAATGCTACTGTTAGCTATGAATGTAAAATTTTCAATTAATTTTGAATGTATACAAAACTACCTACATTATTTATATTTCAATTGTTTATTACAACGTTTGCAATTATTATAATGTAGAAAACGTTAAAAATACGCAAAATAATAGGGACTTGGTGAAATAGTTTTTCCCAGGGCCTTTTTACCTGTAATTCCAACTCTGTAATATCACATGGGGAAGCGCATATGAGGCTATGTTGAAATTTTGCTCCCCTCGGTTGATGGCTGGCCCTGCGTAGCTCTCATATTTTTCGACAGAATTTTAATGATTGAGATGAATGGGTGGTGGTTTGGTATGGCTAGTCTATCTACATATTTATCGCTTGGTGATATTGAAAATATTCCTTCGTATTTAAAATGTATTGGCTATGAGAAACTTTTTATATCTCCTCATTCCATGACAAATTTGAAAAGCAAGATACAGGAGTGATTTAAGAAGTGAATAAAGCAATGAATTCACCAGGACTTCAAGAGGGAGACTGTTTTGATCGAGATAGGGAAGTGAGAAGCGACGGCAACAGTAATGCATACACTCACATGGATTTAACAACCTAAAGTGTAAGAGGTATGTTAATTCCAGATTTTTGGATAAATCACAATAGGTAATGGCATTTCTTGCGTTCCTCCTCGACCAACTGATTACTTTGAGTAGGAGCAACGACCTCTTTTAAAAGTATAACGCACTCACTCACCTCAATTTTCTCATCCAACATATATTTTTTCCGTTTATGACAGCCTCCAGAGAAACTACTCATTTATCCAATTTAAGTAATATCTTAGTCAAACATGGTTAACATTCAAATATAAAGAATATAACGTCTATGGCATACCATACTTTTAGAAATTTCCTTCCGATGCATGTTCATTCCTAGGATTCCGAAATTGTATACAATAGCGATGTTCAATGTTTTGTAGCAACCTTCTTTTAGTTCTATAAGAAAATTCGAGTAGTTCACTAAGCCAGTAGCTAAATCATCTTCTTATCAGCAATTTATTTTGGAAAGAGATTCCGAGGTCTTTTCAAACCGATAGAAATTGCTAACATTAGTATTGCTATCTATGCAAGCCAATGGTTTATTCTAAATAACTTTAGAGATATAATTTATCGGTAATTGGCGTATAAACTTCAAGTTTCTACGACATTGAATATGCGGAGTGTCTACAATTCCGTATTTACGTTTCATTTCATATTTTAGTGACATGATAATAGAAACTTTAGTCGAACTAGTAAGATCATCTTCAACGCTCTATCTATTTTGTATCATAGATGTTATAAGAGAAGTTAAACGATTTGGTTCTCGTAAGCGTAAGGAATAAATATTAGATGGCATTTCTCTAGTTCATTGTTCATTTCTCAAGTTATTACAAACTACGAAATTTTGAGCTCAATATAGAGACAAAATAAAGCATAAAAAACAATATTTATAAATAAACAATCATTGACGAGGAGCTTGATTCATATAAATTGACGATAGGCAGCATTACTTATTTTTTCATTTTTGTTGTTGAATTAGTTATTTAGTATAAGCTAATACAGTTTATGCCATTCACTTTAAAAGCAGAATATAGAGATACGATAATTCTGATATTATACACCCAAACATTGTCAACTTTATGTTATCGTTCAGATTTTCCGAAGGTCCTATTTCAACTAGAATGATCTTCCTTGCATTACTATTTTTTAAAATTCGAAACATCTTCGCAAAGTTCGTAGAGAATTATGATGTGCCTAGGATGAAGGATGTTACGAAAGTCCTTGGAGTGAATGTTGTAATAATGGATTACATATAGAACCAAGAATATTTTAACAGCTAAGGTATGAATCATGAGAATTAGAGGAATATTCTCATGTAAGTCTGTTTACAATCCGTTGGTTTCTATTTTTAACGTATTCTTCCATGACTCATATTACTCATCATTCATAATTATTGGCGGTGATTTTTCTTTTAATCATTATACATATTATGCACCATTCAAACAATTCGGGTTATATACTTTACTTGAGGCATTCAGAAACCGAAGCAGCGATCATTAATCATTAGTCTCACTTTCACCTAGCGCATAGTTCTGAAAATCATTTCAGTATCACAATGGAAATCGTGTTGTGGGTGTTTTCACACCCCCTGACATACGTCATACGGCGGCTCGCGGGGTATTAATGAAAATGTAAATAAACCAGGTGTTAACGTGTAAATCTGCAATATGCAAGTATAGAAAACATGGAATTTATATGCAATATGCAAATCAGTCTTAAGGTTCTGATTTTCCATACTAACTGTTGTTTCGTAACCATCTTAAACTGTATTCCTTGCAAGAAGTCCTGAAAGGTCGTCTACCTCAAAAATAGAGTTGAATATCTTCATTCCCTAAGGGAATACCCGCGGCGAAGATTTGCAAATCGCGGATCCACCATTTCCCACCTTACTTGTGATCAGTCGCCGCCACCATACCCTAACCTTAGATACCTGCTCAGCAGGGGTGCGGTCGGTAATCCTCATTAGCGCTTTCAAATTCGCTACCCCGGATACATACGACCATCCACAATATACCGAAAAGGGGGTTTTTCTTCTCAGAGCGGAGTTGACCTTCACCCATCGGCCGTTTTATGGTTCCTTTGAGAAAATAGACAATACCTTTCGATGGACGAAACAAAAGAAAAAGAAACAACAAAGGAATGAATAGGGGATACTCCTAGGGCCAGGGTGGAGGGCCTCCCCTCTCTCTGAAAGACTTAGTAAAACCTCAGACGCGAATTTGTCAGAAACAGCCAAATCTCATCTCAATATCATAATGCTTCATCTGATACCGTCATCACGATTGCCTGGTGGAGGAACAGAATGACGTGTTGACACATATATTCTAAAATGCCTAATGCTCCGTTATTTGTCGTATCAAGCAAATTTTATACTTCTCTGTATTGCAGAATAATTCAACAGCAAAGAAATCGAGTCAAAATTTGCACCACGGGGCAAGAAAGAGATTTATTATCAGATAAAAGTTGGGACAGCATAATTTCGCAAGGAACATGAACTTGATTTAATTAAAGGGATAGTTTTTCTGGGACTGGCAATGAACAATATTTTCGGAAAAGTGTTACGAGATGCTGGCGTTAATTTCGTCGTAAACAATTTTTTTTATTCTATACGTGAAAAATTTTTGTAGTTCTCAGTATTTAAATAAAGTGTGCTACTATTCTAATATCTATGTTATTCTCTAAAATACTAAATTAGCAATTTGAATTTTAAACAATTACATTAGAAAATGATGATAGCACACCAATTGATATTTTACTTTCTATCAGTTGATTTGGTGGTATTTAAAATTTTTATAATATTCGATGTAATTATCTGATTTAGTTGATCGTAATTTACTTGGTTTACTTTATTGTAATAAGTTTTGGGTCTAATTTTCAGAGCTCTTTACCAGGTCGACTTAAAATGATTCTTTCTCAGTGTATTCGCCCAGATAAAGTTTCTTTTCATCTTTGCTTTCCTTAGTAGGTTTCGCAGTTTTTTCATGCTCCCCTTCTCGATAGCATTTTTCTGCAACATAAATCAGTTGAAATACAGTTGATTGTGTTCTTATTCATAATTATTCTTTATCTCCTTACAGAGTTTTCGTTCATATTTATATATGAGTCATAGTCGTGGATTTCCTCTAAATAAATTTAAATGTTCGTCCTGTAGGCGTCAAGAGCATTAAAAACGTAAGAATATAATCCTTTTTAATCTTGCAATGACATAATTTTTTATTTGATAATAGAAGCAGCTAAAGTAAGTTTACCCGATGCCTCCAGAAAAAGGTGAATTACGCAGAAATCTCTGGCCAAAATGAGGAAATCCGATTTTCATTCATTTTTTAATACTATGCTGCTGACATAGTGAAAAGTAACACTAAATTTAAACTAGATTCCGTGCTAATAAAGACGGTACAAATACTTTCAACGCGTTTCACAACGGTTTAAAAAGGCGCCTTCCTTCCAAGAGCCAATAGAATTCATGGAAAACTCTAGACTCGCTCTCATCGAGCTTCACGTCTGTTATGCGGGTTGCGGCTTAGGTGGTAAGTTTTTTTTGGAACTAGCTGTACATTTACACTAAAATCCTTCTTAAATTCATAAATCTTTATATCAAAGAAGTGCTATCATTTGAGAACTAAATACATGAATACAGAGAAAATTTCATAATTTTATATTTCTGCAATTCTTATATGCCTTAATTTATCATTAAAATTGTACCTATAGTTAATTACTAATATTGTAGCATATTCAGGTATACTTAATAAATTCTTAAAATTCATAAAATTTTGAAATGTGGAATTATTTTGAAAAGCAATTCACAACCTTCCATGCTATCTAAGTACATGCATCTTTCCTTTTCTCCGTGTGTATAAGGATGTGTCAAAAAGAATCCTTTTCTTAAATAAAAATAAAATATGTATGTCTAGATAATTACTTTCTTCTTTTAAAGAAGAACATAAAATGTCAAATACATGAAAGAGTTTTCTGGATTTGAGGAACAAATCAATGCTCTTTTTTGGTTGATTGAACTTGCTTTGCTGAGATGGATTTGAGGATATATTTTAATTAATTTTTCAGGCAATGTTTTCTGAGCTGTACTTAGTGTTATTGAGTAAAAGGTCAACATCATTCCACTCTAATTGTCTTGTTGGTTTTATTTATTAATTACTATCATTTTACATTTATTTAAGAATATAATAAAATTCTTCATGTTTAACTTGGATTAGAGACCAAGGATAAGTGGAAGAGTTATTGCATGGATAACTGAGAGAATCTTTGAGTATTTCTTCCTGACAATAATTGGAGCACAATCTGTTTGCAATAGGTGTACTCAAAACATATAGCATGTTTTATTGAATAAATAATTGTTTGGTTATATACTGTAAAACTGGTCTTATGTATTCTGCATTTTTTTATTATTTCACTTTATGTAGGTATGTCATTAGTAGAACTGTTAAACTTTCATTTAATTCAGTAGCTTTACTGGAAATAATCAGGATTATTTTCCAATCAATTATGGTCAATAAAGGACTGACCATAATTGATTGCAAAGCTAATGCTTGAAGAGACCTTGGTTGCCAGCCTTATAGGAATGTGATCCCCATATCTCCTATAACATTATCATTAAATTGTTTGAACTTTTTCCAAGTATTTTTCATACTTTTTATGGTTTGCATAATCAAATTTATTGATTGATGTAATTTTTAAAGATTTTTGCTTTGATTGTTGTGAGAAAATTCTTAGACGCCCTTTGAATGACTTAGTTTAGTGCCTTGGTTTTATTATGGTTATGCAATGCAGTCCCTGACATATTTCTATGAAGAAATCACATAAAATACCTTAAATATTTCTTCATCTTTTGTGTTACCAGCTCAGTCAAGTGAATTATATTTCAGAATTTTAGCTGAAAGAAGTAGAAAGGATAAAAAGAATCAAGTTTACTGATTGTGATATCCGACTCAGTAGAATATATGAAGCATTGTTTTCCTCATTAACAAGCTTATTTATTTTTACTTTTCTATGAGATTTATGTTAATATGTTTTGACAGAGGATTGTGGTAGAATTAAAATATGATATAGGAGGTCCCAAGGATTTATATTGCTTGTGAGCCTTCTAGGAAAGTGGGCTCATATTGTATTTCTGTAGTGTTCTCTAAATGCACCAATACATTGATTTGTTAGTGATCATCTGAAATTCCTTTTTGAAACTCTGCCCTTGTATTGAGTTATAGAAATAAATATTTCAGTTGGATTATAATATTCATAAATCCTAAGCAGAATGCTTTCTTGATGAAGTGGCATGAATGTAGTGTTTTAGTAGATTTGAAGACATTTACCCGTTTATTTTTTATACCAGCATGAGGTTTTGTCTGTTCTATACACTGAGTTAGTAATATGGCACCAAAAACGATGTTTCCAATTAAATGTTATTTTTATCATACCCTTTGTCTATACTTAGATATGCACACAAATCTAATTTTAAAAGGAGAAGCTAAAACTAGTAAACACTACTCTTTACTGAAACTTATAATGATAAAAATTGTATTCAGGAACAATTTCTTGAATGTCATATCACTTGGAGAGTTGACTTCGGAGGAAAGCACCCTCAGTACAGCTCTTTGAAAGGACACAAATATCTATCATTCTTCTTTTTGTTTGATTATAAGAGTAAACATTTTCTAAGGCGTTTGTGAAAGGGTAAAGATTGCTTCATGGTCCCGCTTTATTCTTTGAAAAATGTGAGGGTTCTAAAAATAACTTCAGTGTTTCCTCTGTCGTTCTAAATTCCTCGTCGACCAACGGTCGTCGGAGTGTTCCCTCTCACCTTTGTATTTGTTCTTTTCTTCATAATCCCGCATCGCCGTCCGCACTTGTTCTCGTGGACGAGAGGAAAATGTTTTAGGAGCGCTGCGCGCCCTGTGTGCGCGATCTTTGTCCCTTCTCTCGTTTTGCTCGCGAAGTCTTCTTCCAAACTCGGCGACGCTGTCATCAGCCGCTCTCTCGAAGGATTTGCCGTAGCGAAAGTTGAGACCTGGAATGTAGCCTGCAAGAAAGCGGTCAGAATTGGAATTCTCTGAGCTCTTGAAGAGTGAACTTATGAGTGAGTGTATGTGCATGTGAAAGTATTGCTCGCCAAGTAGGTGCAGTAAACAGCCTGGAGGCTGGTTGTATCTTTATCCCGTCCACCATTAGTTGTAAAACTTAATGGAGAGGAATGAGGCGAGCAAGGCAAGATAAAGAGTGAGGTGGTTTTCTCCTGTTTTCCCCACAGAGCTATAATACTATTTCCATGAAAATTTAAGGTGCAGCATAATGATAACATGAATGTTACTTTCCATAGAATTTAATTAATTTATTTAATCATGAGCTACTTAAAAATATGTTAGTACTCAATGTCATTCACGTCTCATTAACGTTTATGCTACCATAGACATGGATGAGACAATATAATTATTAGCTGATACAATTATCTTACAATATTGAATTTTTTGGGAGAAAAATAAGAGAAATTGAGTCTTCAGTAAAATGGAGTAATATTATATGCAGAGCCCACTTCAGACGGACGCATGCCAAACTTTTGCTTCGGATGCCAAAGATGACTTTGGTAGAGCCGACAAGTAATCTTTAACATTTATTATTCGCAGAATTTAAAGGTTCGTTAAATTGATTCCTTAAAAATACCGTTTTTATTAGTTTATTTTGTTTATATGAACAGTATATACTTTTAATATAATTTTACTACCGAGGGACCAATAGTCTGAAGTGGGGCCTGATAATATGGCATGCTAATAACAGTTTAAAGCACGGAGGGGCACCCAAGTCAAAAATAGACACTGATCAGAAGTCGTCCTTTGCGCAGGTGCCACACGTAATGCATTCTCTCGGTTCATACGTAATGTATAAGAGTGCTCGTTCCCTTACCTGTATATCCTAGGATGAAGCGACGATTCCTATGGGGGTCCGTAATCCCCGAGCTGTCGTATGAGGCGCCGTTGTAGTCTCTGTGCGATGATGTCTCGGGTGGCGCGGAGTTCAAGGCCGAGGACCTCGTGGTGGTGTGCGGCTGGTAGGATGAGGGTTGACCATTGTGTTGCAGATGCTGCTGCTGCTGCGTCAGTGATTGATTGTAAGGTTCGCAGGTTTGGCGGTAAGGATGTGCGCCGCGCTCTCCCAATTCCTGCGCAATCCCACGTAAAATCCCATCGCTAGAGTTTGATTCCGTACAGACTTCCGCGTTTTATTTCCGAAAGCGGCTAATGTCATTACAGAGGTTGCGAATGAAACCGTGAGAAGTCTGTTGCTGATGGCTTTTCAGAAGGGTCTTCTTTTGATAAATTTGACCGTGTGAACCAATAGAATTCGTAGGTACTCTTATTGAATTCCCGTTAACTGTTCTTTTAATCGATTGCTTACGAGAACCAGTTCCCGCGTGAAAATTTGATTTTAAATGTCATTAATGATAGAAATACGGAAGAGTAGGGACATTTGCATAATCCTCCACCTTTTTCACTTTGATTTATAATATTTTTTACTATTCTACAATTCAAGAAGGTTTTAGGGTAAGAAACTTCAGATGTTTTCTCTAGCACCGCACTCATTCATTTGTAAAATTCTTCGTAATTTTGTCAAAATTTAATGATTTATGCAATGTGATATAAAATGATGCCAAATACATGCACCCAACTACATTCAAAAACATCTTGACAGTAGTTTAAAAAATATTCTTGGTTTAGTTTCCATTTGTGAAACAATGAACATAAAATTTATTATTCTTACGAATTGGTTTTTAGAATGTCATACATTGTTCTTTATGCTTGATAAATAATTCATATTTGTTTTTATTATCGCCAGAAAAGATTGTCGATGTAGCCGTAATTATAACCGAAAAATCTGAGATCTCTTAAACCATTGAGAAAAGTTCACTGTTCAAAATTCGGAGTTAATATAATCAGAGAAATATAGTGGTAATGAGAGTGTATTTTCGTACGTTAAAATTTTATTAAATACAAGTTGAATGTAGAGCTCTATTAATTCAAAGGTTAATCATCTTTTAAAGATTAAAAAGACTAGTAAACGTGAACAGATGTTAAGCTAGCTTTCTAAGCTATTCAGTTCTTCGTGATTCAATAAAGTTATCTGACAGAAGGCACTATTCTCAATAGGATTTATATTACAGCAGAACTTGACTCCATATTGAGGTATAAAGAGAAAGATCACTAGCCAAAAGTAAATATGAGGCAGCATAGCAAATATTTTGGAGGTATATTATCTTTTGGATTTTTTCAGAATATTGTTGTTTTTTAATCATGAATCTGAGCCTTAACTCGGCATATTTTTTGAATTAATAAAAAACAATTTTGGCTTCTTAGGTATGGCTTGCTTAAACAAGAAACACTCTTTTTCTCTCTCTCGGGGCATGGCTACTTCAGAGTCCGTCTCACCTGAATGATATCCTTGGTGTTGGCTCCATATCGTTTCCCAAAGCGGAATTTGAGCGTGGGACAGTGGCCAGTGTACCTGAAAGGAATTTGAAGATATCATTTATAATTCGCAGTGGTAGTTGATAATGCCGATGAATGGAATTACATCACAGAGGCATTGCGCTGCAGCGTACGTAATTTTTAATCAAAAAGTGAAGCAGCCAAAATATTAGTTATGAACAAAAATATTTTTTATTATTAGAATTAAGTTAAAACATTTAATATGAAAGTACGTTTTTGGTCTGATGGAATCATTGAATAGTATGATAATGGTTGATTGTTTCAGAGCAATGCAAACATTGAAATGATTGAATAACTTATTAAACGAGGAAATTTTGAGGTCTATAGTAACCAAAGTATCCATTAATAAGGATTATTCTTTTGCAAAAATTTTCGTTGGATATAATAAATTATAATTACAATAATCGCAGTTAAAGTTAATGAAATCTAAATCTTCCGGTGTTTAATGTGTACGACGTTATATTACAAAACTTTTGAATTAGATTGCGAGTTTGCTTTCGAGTTTGCGTTATTTTAGGATATCTCGTTTTCAAATGCGAATATCAACTTCAATGGAATATTTAATAACTATTTACCTTTTAGTTCTATAAAATAAGTTTTCATGAAAGGAGATGGTATCATTAACTAACGTTGAATCCGTTGGTGTATATTTATATTAAGACAATGTAAAGCAAGAATGTAAAATCGTCATAAATGTAAATCGCTCAAGCCAAATTTGTTTGGATCTCTGATTTAAGTTAAATATTAATTAAAGTATTTAGAAAATAGAGAAAATAAATTTATTCTGTTTTCATTTGTTTTTAGTAGTATTTCATCAGCGATCTAATCATAACTTTGCGATAATAATAGAGGGGATGACGATGAGAACATTATTAATGGAATTTCTTCTCATTCGCCCTTAACCAGCCTCTCTGTGTTCATTGTGACGGAATATTCGCGGTTCTTTGACACCATTACGGTAGTGCCTCCCAACCGTTATGAATATCCTTTTGGTTTGCTTCGTAAAATTTGAGGGTGACAATGCCATCAATTTCGTATTGCATATTAGGTCGATTTTGGAAGGTATTTTGTCGTGAAATGGGAATAAATAATGAAAATAGAGCATCGTGAATGTTTTCTTTAACCACATGACTTTAGAGTGAAACTTAAAAGCTTGTGATCTAAATCTGCGTACCGATAAGTTTCTACTGGAACATGCGAGTGTGTCGTGGAGGATGAAAGATGGAGATATCGCGTAATGGGAATCGTTCTAGAACCAGCCGGTAACTTGTTAAGCAACATTTTTACGATGATATAATAGTTATAATGAATCCAAGACGTTGATATTTAAAAATAAACTTCTTTTTTATTTTGTTAATAATTAAAAAAGGATAAAGTAAACTGTTTGAAGTCAGTGATAAATTTCAATGGGTACAGTAGGTGTGGGTCCTTTCTGCTGAGCATATTGGGAACACCATCGCGCGGTGGCCATGACTTTTGTAGTGAGAGAAAATAAGTTTCGCCAACTACCAAAACTTCACATTCATTCAAGGGAATTTAAACCAATGCTCTTGCGCTAAACACAACATTGCGTATTATGCATGCAACCTTCCCACAGTTAGAGGAAGATACACGTTCGTGTTTCCATATTTTTGTTTCTCTCGGGTGAGTGAGATTGGTATCAGTGTGCCGCAGAGGGATTGAGGTCATGTCCACGTATGGGTATTTCGGGACCATAAAGGTCAATTAATGGAAATCGGAGTGTACAGAGCATTCGCGTGCCAGGAAGCAATGATGGTCTTTCTCAAACGAGGGAATAGCCGCCGTCGCAAGTGAAGTGCATCCTGGGAGAAATGACTGTTTTCTCAACTATTTGCGGAGGTTTCGCAGCAAATATTCCCTCCCTATTCGAGCCTCATGTTGTTACTCACACATTATCTTTGAATTTTAATGATTCATTGCTTCGTTACTGAATGAAATCACCTCTGGAAAACGTAGTTTGCATTCTGCTACATTAGGTTCATTCATCATGAACAATTTCCACAAAGTAACGCCAGATATTCTTTTATTCACATACGATTCGGATATTCTTATTCATTGATTCTTTGGATGAATAATTCTGGTACTACATAGTACGCTTAAAAATTAAATTAAAATAAATTTTGTTGGGATTCGTGGAAGCTTGTCGGAAAGATATCTTCCTGAATAAGAGTACAACTGGGGAATATGCACATTTACATTTTAACCCTGCAAACCGCCATTGGCGCATGGCAGGGGATGTAAAATACAGAAAACCCTATCTACCCTTGACTGCTGTTGGCAATTTATGTTACTGAGGGAAGTTTAAATAGGCTCTCCCATGGTAACCGTTATGTACGTTAAGCCATCACTTTCTATCATACTAATCATCGAAATTTCTAAAAATTCGATGATATTTATCTTACTCAGATTGATCAGGAAGTTGAATTCAAGCATTTTTCAAAGCATTCAAGACATGCTTGTTTGCAATTTGATTCGAACGTTATGTCATTAAATTATTTGAAATCATGACGTTTATCATTCATTAAAATTTACTATTAAATGTTCCTATTTCATCAGTTATAATATATCACCAAATGCGCTTAACAATACACTTTCGACATTTCTCAAGCTTAATATGAGCTTTAGGTTTAGATGTTGTCATCTTGCTGGTGGCTATAAGGGATACTTAGATATTGGTAAATATCGATCAATGTAGATGCTGACATAAAAATGTTTGCATTAGTACTGTATTTCAAAGAAGTAGTTCGCTGTTTTTCTGAAATTACTTTTGAATAACATTAAAGATTTCTTTATTAGCGAAACTATGATTCTACAAGGAAAGAAATATTTCTAAATCTTCGAGCAACAAGGATGAAGAATTCTTTCAAATATTAAACAGTGTATGATATTGCATTGTTAACTGTAGATGAATTCTCCATTATTTACTTAACAGTCAAAAAACAACGATTAACTCATTAGTTCTCTATAGTTCCAGGGAATCCTTTGGCGCTGTTGACGCAAACCCGAGTTTTACGACTGCTTTAATTACTTTTCGTTCCATTCTGATCCTCTCTTTAGCAAAACGTTCAATCGATCGCCAGCTCTCCTAATGGCTGCAGTCAACTTCAATTCCACTCCAATTGCTTGCTTTTTTCCATTCTTTTTATACCTTTTCCCGACAGAGAGCAAAATTCGTCGACCAATTAATCGCGGTAATTTGTAAAATGCTCAGTGAAAAAGTCCGCAACTGACTCTGGCCGCCCTATTTTCGTAAACTTTGGGAGGCGTATTTTTACGTAAACGTAATTTTTTCGATGAGGGAAAAATCGAAAGAGTTGAACGTCCTGGGGTGAGAAGGGATAAAAGATAGGTTAAAGAAGATACTTTAGAAGCGGTCTTCGATTTTTTTTTCGACCGCAAATTTTATTCGCCCCACTTGGAAGCACTTCGGGCACGCCCACCACATGGCGCTCTTTTCCGGGGAGATATCGGCGACTTTTTAACTTTTCAAACGAGGTCAGAGGGTTGTTTTTTTCCGTTACCACCACAGTCTCCAGATATATTTAAAGTCCTGACCTTTAACCCTTCAGGGGAAGGGACCGTTTACGATCCCTTGGAAAATTCAACCGGTAGTTGTACGGGGCCATACCATCGAGAATCCCTTCTGTTTCTTCGCGTGATCGATAGGGGTCTCCACCTTCTCTTCCCTCGTATCCTTGCCCGAGTCCTTTCTTTCAATTTTTTTCCCGAGCGCGAGAGTTTCGCGCCTGGCGCCAAGTTCTCAAAAAGCTGTTACGTTGCAATCGACTATCCCTCTCTGATCTCTGGAGTCATTCCGTGCGTCAATCTCACGCAACTGATGTGGAGAGATTCCGACAATGGAGATTCTAAACTGGGAAGTCCTTATACGACGAAGGCACGATCCCTGCCCAGAAGTTTCTGGTCCTTTTCAACGCTTGTTAGAATCTCTGTCGTAATGGATTTGCAGAAAATCGAGAAGCTTGTTAAAAGTTTACTGATTTACCAAAGTGCTTTCATTTTCTCCGGTGATTGCAGGTATCGTGGATATATTTAGTTTTTGTTCGGAAAATGTGCACGCGAGGGGTCATTGCTTCGAAAATTGAAAACAAATAGTAGACGGCAGTATTGGCTTGCGTCGAAATTGTGTCGAAGAATGCAGATTAGAATTTAGAAGGAGAATTCGGTTTTCATGATCCTTCTCAAAAGTCTGTAAAATGTTCAGCTCAAATTCCTATTCTACCTAATCCCATCGACTATTAGTTACCAATTGCTTTGGAGAGAGAATAAAGCTTACTATTTTAGATAAGGAGTGAGATAGCTTCCATTGCTCTCTTCCCAGAGCCTTAATGTTATGCTATACGTGATTATTTAAGGATAGACCTTACATTCATGGCTAATTTAGACATTTATGGCAGTTCACATAGTAGTATTTAGTATATTAGTATATAATAGTATTGTATTATATAATAACTATATAGTATAACTAATAGTATTATATAATAACTATATAGTAGTATTTGGGTAAATTTATTTGCCATTTATTTTTCTTCATTCTAGGAGAAAATCCATTTTACCCTATCAGCCAAGATATCAGGTTTTTTTATTATTAATCTGAATTTTAAAAAAATTCACTTCATCCTCCATCAAAACTAAATTATCGACATCGCATTCTTATCACTTTGGTTTTCAATAAAATATATCAACCACAGATTTTGAAATGGATATGTATTTCTGAAAGCGGGGACAGAACTCACGTTTTCTCAGAGTTTACGAGAAATATAAGCCATAAAGGTTTATGAAATGTATATAAAAATATCACCATTCGTTACGCTTTATAAGTTATTATGTAATATTATACGAATGTTTGAGACGGTATCATTATTACGAGGCTGGTCTTCCGCAACAACGGTAGGGTGTCGGTAAAATTTCTTATTTTAATAGAAACTTAGAGAAGTTGAACGATTTCGAGTCTTCGAGAATTTTTGTTGTAGTATTCAGAGATTTACTTTAAATAGCCTTGCACACCAGACTGCGTTGGTTATGGTGAATTGGGTATTTGATTGGTCGTTTCAAAAGCTAAAGATTTGCATACGATCTTACACTTAGATGTATAGATGATACTATTGGTTGATTTCGCTGGTTTTCGCAACAAATTTCACTGTGGACAATTTCCTGCGATGATATATTGTTCTCGGGTTTACACAACCCAGTTTCTTTTAATCCCTGATGTCAATCCTTTCTTTTCTTTATCTTTTGGTTATTCATTATCTTTTTGCATTAGTATACTTGGTGTTTTCTCATCTTTAAATATTCATTAATGTTTGAATATTTATTCTTATTTTCAAATTGATCGTCACTGGGTAATATGTCTAGCTTTAATCATATTATCAAAGTCAGGCATTCTGTCCACAATAAATACAGGAAGAATTAGGCAGAAAATGTTAATGAAGATCGGATTTTGCGGAATTAGAAAATTAAGTGCGGTAGTAATTCATTATAGAAATACTATGGAATGTTACGTAAACGTGTGTGTAAAAATCCTAGAAATATGAATAATATGAGTATCGAGTTCTTATATAGATTTGGGAAGTTAAAAAAATATCGATACAAACGTAAATATTTGAAAATAATTTTTTCATGTCTACGGAATATTTTTCGTAGATAAGCGATTTCACCAAGTTAACAGAATCTTGATGTTACAAAAATAAGGAAAAGTCATATGAATATTATTTTAGTTCACTCCAAAATTAGATGAAATTCCTTTAGAGAAATAATAACAAACAGCCCTTCAATCACGAAGGCTAAAAGCGATATGTAAATATGTTTATACTAACCTACTAGAAATCCAGAGTCCACCTTTCGGAGTTGCACTTACAATACGCCGAACGGGAATCGATAGTTCGTATTTCAGATAAAGATGGCCTCAAAAGATAATGCCTTTCGATCTTGGGATGACTTCTCCAAAGAAAATAAAAGTGCTCTGTAAAAGGAATTATTACGTCGTAAGAGCTATTCTTGGGGCGAATCGTCAAGAGGTAGTAATCACATTTTGAAGGGGAATACATTCTACTTTATCAGAGGGACCAATCGTTTTCATTCATTGTTTCATTTGATTGTAGTCGGAAAAATAAACTTTTTCTGTCACGTGATATCCTACGAATAAAAACTTTGAGATGTCTATATTCCATAAAATTAAATTTCTAGGTCTTAATAAATTTAGCTCATAAATATGAAATATGTTGATCTCCCTATTACGATAGTACCCAAAAAGTTGTTTACGTATGAAAATAGATGCCACGGTGATAGGAACTGTTATTTTATGGATATAAGGTATACGCAATTGAGTAAATACATTATTTTAGCTTCTCGGATTTTTCACGATGCGTTGAAGGTTCATTTCAGCTTAAATTAGAATGAATACTAGGTTTAAGAGGTCGGACCCGATTATAAGTTATCAATAGTAAGTTTTATGAAACTTCCGGTATGCTATTCGCCAACTCCTTAAGCTGAAACAGTTTAAGTTTAAAAAAAGTAGAGTGAAATATTTATCTGAAAATATGAAAATACCAAATCATCTGTGTGATATTAAACATTCATTTTTTTAGATGTGGTTAACTCATTTTATCGTTTAATTTATTTGGGAAAGGGCAGAGAGAAAAAAGGCAAAAGATGTTTGATGATAAAAAGTTGGGATGAGTTATTAAAAAATAAAGGAAGTGACGTAAAGAGAGGAATTTTACGCCAGATGAACCTATCGTGAGGCAGAGCAGTGCTTTCCTATCTTTTGTCTTCCACGGAACACTTGCGTAATGACTTAATGTCCTAAACCTCACCACTATTATATTCGTTCTAATTTTTAATAACGAAAGAACAAGAACAAGTGTAGAAGAGGGCATGAGGGCATACTCATTAAAAACTCCTATTAAGCCAAAGTTATATCGCATGATAAAGGATGCGCAAAATACAAAATTATAAAAACATGTTATTCTGAGATAACACGCGGCACACCAAGAACTTTGTCACGCTAGATCACTACTTCGTGGCACACCGTTTGGGAAGCACTAAGACAGAGTGATATGTAATGATAATGCATTTATTTCGATGTAATTTTAATATAATGATAACTGATAATTTTTATAACTGATAATACACCGAAGAATTGACTTGAAAGCAAACTCCGGAGCTTCCATAGAGGAACCAATCATGCGAGGGTCTATTACGTGAGCTGAAAGCCGAAGAAAGGAAACCTAATGACCAAATGTCACTCCGTTTGTCTTCACCCCCTGACGCATCCGAAGAAAGGATGAAGAGGGGGTGAGAGAATTACACTTCAAAGGGCGAGACTATTTGGTTGGAGAGCAAAATGCTTTTCAAACAGAATATAGCCCAGCTTCTGTGTTGGTTTGAAGCTGCACAACCGTAATCATTTTCGTTCCGGTATTCGCTCTGCTTCCATGGAAGTGACAAATTAGGGTTCGGTTTCAGGATTCCCTGCGATACCAACCGTTGAGTCGGTTTTAATCGTTTTTTTTTGGGTATAATAAAATCATCTCTCTGCAAGGTTTATATTACGTGTTATTCCTTAACGTTATTTATTTTAAATAAGTTTAAGAACTAAACTATTGATATTAAAAAGATCATCAAAGGTTACTTTCAGGTATCAAAATATAAAGTTTAATTAGTGTGTTGCGAATCACCGTTACTCATTTAATTAAATGTAATTTTTTCTCTAAAAGATATTGCAAAGTGAAAATCAGACAAATAACAGTTTATGATTTTGGTTCAGGTTCAAGAATTTTTATTTATAGTTTTGAGTTCGCTTTTAACTCCAGAAAATGACGGTTCTCTGCGATTTCGGTTTCCGATTCGGTTCCTCTTCGATGCCCTGGTTAAGAGCCGAAGAGAAGGGACCCTGAAGACCAAATGTCATCCATGTTAGTCCTCACCCCTTGACGCATCCGAACAAAGGGATAAAAGAGGGGGTGCAGCGAGAATCACTTCAAAGAGTATTCCGTGATGTATATCCACAGGAAGGTAGCCTAGTTTCTCCATTGGTTCGAACCCTCCGAAATGGCGTACCGCAGGGGTCCGGCGGAGGTGTCGTTGGGGAAATGATTTAATTCTCGCTTATGCGTCGCGTGGGGGGTTGTAACAAACCCCCTAGGAAGTGAGGGATTTTATTCGAAAGAGGGGGAGTTAGCAAGGGATTAGATTTAAGCAATGAAAAAGGGGGAGCTTCCGGAAGGATATGGGAAGAAAAATCCTAAGGGATTCATAGCCTTTGGAAGGACAAGAATCGATCCAACCTTAAGTCCGGCGCTATTCCCCATTCGTTGGGTCGATGTGGGATGCAGCGGAGGCTTAAAGGGGGAATATGTGGAGATTACAATGGGTTGTGTGGATTTTTCGGAGGGTTTCATTCTTTTCCGGTGCATTTACTCGTTCCTCGTAACACACGCGTAAGCAGAAGACAAAGCGGACGAGCGCACTGTTATTCATTTCTTCTATCTTTGTCGTTTGGGGTTTAGTCTCTGGATTGTAATGCAGCTCCACACTACGCCAAATTCTTCCCTGTTTTCTGGAATACGTTATTAATGTGTCTGTAAAGTATTCAGCCGAGATGCAGATTTTATAGAATCACAATAACCTTGCACATAAAACTTTCGTAGCATTACTTTCGTTCTTCTTTTTGTGCCACTTTATTTTTGTGCTATTGTTTGCCTCTTTTGTGTATTTATGATTAATTACCTGACATCCACAGGGTGTTTCAAAGAGGATTAAACAAGTTCGTATTTTATATAAATCTATTATGAGGAACTAGCAATGTAAGTCACATTCAGATTCACTAACTTAGGGGTAAAAGTTTTGATGTATCATGCTAAAAATTTGCTATTTAGTAATGCTGGACATTGATACGAGATGATGTTGTATGGTCTCATTAGTCGCACCATGTACGAAAGGTAACATTGTAAAACGGGATTATATCTCTCTTAATATCGCTTGAAAAACGTGAAGTCGATTGTTCGTTCGTATCTTCAAAATGAAATAGTAAAACTTATAAATTCGTGTTACGTAGGTGTAATGTTAGTTTTACATGACAAATAGGTGCGAATTTATTCTGTCGAAATTTTTACCTCAAGCTTCGTCATAAGCCATGTGCTTTGCCCTGTTACAGATTTCGACATTAGAATTTCATGGAACGCCGCGAGCATTGAGAACACCGAGCGCGCCAACCTCGTTAATTACACACCAAGAAGAATTTCATTTTAGAATGCGACCACATGCTAGAACAGACCAACTGGCCGGATTAATGTCAAAAAAATGACCAGATAGTTTTTTAACAAATCTTTCTGTTGGCAAATACCAAATTTTTTCTGGGTGTATACAACGAACGCAAAAATATTTTTATTTGAAACCATTAACTCATCATTGGTGACTACGCAAGATTCTTTAATATTTTGCATTAATTTATCATTTTATTTTTTTGTTAGCCTGAAGTATTTTAGTCGCTCACTGCTATTGCAATGTTATATGATAATGTTTAAGGATAATTTATTTATTCTTATTCGTCTGAAGAGAGCTTTCATTAAGCACGATATTATTAAATATTCGGGAATATGGAATTCGGAAATATGACAGCATCATTAATTTCGTTAATATACTGATTGCCAATAGTCGTCATTATAGTGTGTGCAGTAATTTTTAATTGAATGGAAAGTAGATGTTTACTTAATAAAAGAATTCCTATAATTGCATAGTTGCATCAAGTATCCTAGTCATTAAAAAAGATTAGGAATGGATACCTTTAATGCGCAGCTTATTCACTTTAATTACTTTTCATTTTGAAAATACAATCCTAACCTGGTTACGGAAGAATTTTTGCCTGTTAAATCTTCGATCTATTATATTAAAACGATATTTTAGTAAATAATATTTAAAAAACAAAATTTAATAAAGTGTAAGATATTTAAGATTTAATAAATCTTTTAAGATATTATAAGTGGAATATTTCTGATTATGTCGAATGAGATATAGATCAGGTTTACAAATTAACGAATAATGTAAGAATTTAGCTGATGAATGGCCTGTTAATAATCAATTCTAATAAAATATTGATAAAAATAAGAAAATAAAAGCATAAAATATTTTTATGGATATTTCGATATAGGACTCACAGTCATATGTAGTTAATATCTCGTAATTTCTCAGGGTGTACTCCAGTAATGTTTCTGATACCATGTTTTCATTAATTGAGTACATGTTAATTTGTATATATTGGCAAAGTATAGAGAAAACGTATCCTTAAATTTACTTATGTCTCAGTCTCCTTTCGACTGTGATAATATAAAAGCTATCAAAGTACGGGTGATGCTAATTATTGGAATTCATTTTAGTAACTTCAGATCGAATGCTATGACAAATGTTATTCATACTATCAAAAGTCCTTCACCTACGTGAACATTTCCACACATTACATTCTGGGTCAATGAGGTTAGCAGTGAACCTCACTCTTCGTTTTGCCATTACCTCTTTAAAGTTATTTTCTTGGTTAAGGAGAAAGAGCAATGAAAATACGTTTTTCATTGCGCAGAGGGGATACAGTTCAAAGATGAGAGTTGAGAGACTCACAATATGTAGTGTTCTGCTTTCTTTACTATTTTGATATCAACCTCCAGAAGCTTAAGTGATATTGTTAGGAGTCGATTCGAAATCGGGAGACGATAGGAGATCGATCGATATAAATAAATCAAAATTTACTCATACAGTATTTAAGAAAGAAAACAGCAATATATTACTTGTGGGAAAATAGAGTTGAGAGATTTATTTCTCATGTAACTCTAGAGAGATAATAAGCGTCTTCAAGTTTCCAGATGCGTTGCTTTAATCTACTCATCTTTGATTGATCTCCCCCAGCTCTCCAAAAGACCTAATTTTTCTAGCCTCTTCTCCTCAGCCGAGAAGATAAATTTAAGGAGAAGATTCAGCTTCGATGAAAGGGGTAATTAATTATTTCAGTTAGGGAGATCAAGCACCTTGACCAAACTTAATTTCTCAAGTATAAATAGTAATTGAATTCCGTTGGAACTTAGTGGAAGCATATCCTGTGTCACATGACTGGGAACCCTCCACCTTGTTAATGCACCTTCTATTTTGTATGTCAGTTCTACTAAAGGGTTCTCTTGGGAAAGAGAGAGAGAGATAACGGGGGCAAGTGTACCGTAGAGTGTGTTCAGTGAGATACAGCAAGAAAAACACGGGTGCCGCCGGCGAACTGAGTGGATGGCCATTAAATGCCTTCCCATCATTCTCCTACTTTCGTCGAGAGAATGTGCGAGTGGTCAAATCTCAACACACTGCCAATGATATGCATTCCCTTTCGAAGCGGGGAGATTTTGGATATTAGATATTTTCCCCCGTAGTAATTTATCATCTTTTTCATCAAATCTCGGATTATAATGATTAATGCCCCTTTACATTGTTTTTCATTCTGAATTCAGAGATTTTCTGCTTCAGATGATGTATTCGTAGACGTTGCGGAACGAAAGGATATTGAATTTTAAATTAAAATTCAGTAATCCCTCTTCTGCCGCGATTTTAATGCACTCGCTTTCTCATTGTATATACAATGCGGCTGGCCGACTTATTTTCTGCTGCCATCGACTTCGATTCTAATCATTTTCCCTCCTATCGATTCGGATTAATAAAAATTGGTCTGAACGTTTTTAATTCTTTAGTCCAAACAGGTAAAACAAATTACTTGACTATAATGATCAGCGAAAGATGTCTGCGTAAAATTCCTTGTTAGTATTTTTTATGTTTTTACGCGGTATTTTACCCTGAGATTATCAACTATCTATGCGCTGAATTTTTCATGGGGAAAGAATTTACCAATATATTTTAAAATGCGCCATATGATATCACCATGGGCTCCCAGATAGCTAACTAGGTTGGGCGTTCACCTTTAGGAAAAGCGGTCCCAAGTTCAATTCCCGTGGGAGGACATATGTGCGAATTTACCTTAGCTGTCGAAGTACTTTTAACTGTACTATGTATTAACAATTTTTAACAAATCTTTGTCAAGTTTGTGAATTATTGAATGATGTTTTAATAATATATTGCTAAATGCTTTTTGTAATTCCTATCATGAGGTAGTTAAGAATAATGTTGGTGATCAGGCGATTGGACGTGTATAGTTACTTAGAAAACCGTTAATTAGATTGCGACGAATGCTTTGGCCAGAATTGATATTCGTCATATTCGGTATTGCTTTGTAAGTATACTCATGAAATGAGTATATCGAATGTTTATCATACTATTACGAAAAATAAACAAGATATCGAATTATTTATATACTGACTACATCAATATTATGCCACTTATAACTCAATCTCTATTTTATGTCATCAGCCCATGCATTCTTTAAATTAGGCAATACTATGGCCTTGAAAATAGTAGCTTTACCAATAGCGGCAGTTTCAAAGAACCACTCATATGCGGTCGGTGAAGATTGCGCAAAAAATGCTATTCATTATTCCTTTGAGTCTTGTTTAACATTAAGGGTTAACAAGCCAATAACTGGTTTGATGACGCTCTTTAATTGTTACTCTTTAATTTCCTGCCAACTTCTTCATTCATAATTCATAATCTTAACACTGACAATCTTATACAATCAACCTTATATGATTCCTTAATCCCACCATTCTTTCCAATATTGCCTCAGTCATACTTCTAAGCATTTCCAATTCAATTCTCTATTTTGTCAATGAATAATAAGCCTTAAAAACTATTTAAATTCAACATGGGAGTCGGATATCAGAACCTAATTCAAAGATTTCATAATAGTTTCGTTACAATTTTTACGCTTTCGGAGCATTTTTTATTTTCAAGGAGTGATAGTTTCCTGTCATTACAATTCACGGAGCTTCTTTTTCAAAATTCTTCTATGCTTAAATTCTGATAATCAACATTAATTCCCACATTGTCAAGTGTTCCGCGTAAGTGGTTGAAATCTAACATTTCAAATTTTTCTATGACGCTACCGGTGATTGTGGTATCTCAGTGTGAATGCTTCCTGTTTACCGACACACTTATAAGCAATCTTGGAGTCTTTGTTAACGCCATGTTAGTTGCAATCGTTATTCTTTCTGCATCATTTCGTTCATCTTGAGAGCAAAATTGTCAATGGAAATCTCGAATACTTATTATTTAGTTAGTTGGCATCTCATCACTGTGGACAGTAACTTCTTTAATTTCAGCATTTTTAATTTGTTGAATTCCTAATATATTCAAGTATTGAGGCAATAGCATTCCATCAGTTGCTACGCCCTGAGGTTTCCGCGCTTGCCTACTGTCACAAAGGGAGCCCTGATGAAGAAGCATCTCGGTCTCCGGAGATTTTAACGCACGGAATCAATCTTCAGGCCCTACTTCAAAATAATTTGCCCTATCGGAAGCATTTGCCTCCTTCATTTTACATACTAATCATTTCAATGTTTTTACCTAATAAAAAACATATCTTAGGGTGTCTTCAATGTCTGCTGCGTTACCAAAGACCCGTTTTAGACGGACGTAAGTGGAGTACCTGTTTTCTGGCAGCTAAAGATATTTTCCTGAAATTTCATTTTTTCATTCATTTCAGACAACGAAACAGTTTTCAACAGTCAGACATCGTCCCGTTGAAAGGTTTGCTAATTAAATTCCTTGTAAATAATGTTTTGGGAGTTATTTTGTATAATTGTATAATGAGGTTGAAAATTCATGGTGCATGCAGCACCTGCTACATACTGAAAGGCGGTTTGAAGGGTACTTATGTTGATATAAATGAAGTAAGTTATTTTTTTCTGGGCGGTCAATAGTCTGGTGTAGGTACTTAATTTGTTGAGTCTGAGTCGCTAAAGATATTTATTCTTAATCCTTATGGATCTGTGAGATGTACTTACTTACTTAAAATGTAATATTTAGAGGTCTATTTTATTTAAATGCACGGTGCTGCTGTCACCGCTAGGAGCTTTACTTTCATCAAAAGCGAGCTCTGCCAATCTGCCTCGGATAACGCACCCATTGATGTCTCTTCTATTCACCCCGATTTCGTCTTGGTTTATGGTTGCGAAGGAGGCATTCAAAAGGCTTGTGCTCGACCAACTCATGGAACGATTTCCGTCTTTGGAGAACTGCTCGTCACGGTTCTCCGTTCGCGTAAAGTATAAGCCAGTAGGTCGGCGGAGGGAAGCAAGTCGCAGATGCAATCGCTGCGATGATTTCCATCTATCCCGTTGCGTAACGCGTGAAAGAGTTAAGGAAACGGAAGGGCGTCTTTTTATATTTCAAGGACAGCGTTCGTCAAGGTGGTGAGCCGTCCAAGATCGTGTGTTTTTCGAGTGATGTATCGCTTCTGAACTTCCTTTGTTTTTTCAATCTCGCAGTCTCTTCAGAGGACTGTGCGACTTTTTTATCATAGCGCGTAGAAGGATGAGTGAGCATTAGGGGCGCTTGCTGCTCGAATGAAATCGCTGTCACTTCCTCTCCTTCCTTGGCGGAAACTCATATTTATCACCCACTACAGGTTTTTGTTTCATTATTTCCTTCGCTGAGATTCTTCTCGAACTTGGATATCCTTTTCACCACTGTTCGAATTGGAGGATGTTTCGGGAATTCGATTTACACTCCGTCGAGTAACTCGGTTACCCGAGAAGATACTTTAAGACAAGAGCTGTATTTTAGCTGATCATCAGAAGACGAGTAGTTTAGATCGATTGAGTATTTAAGTTCTTTTTCACAAATAAAAAATAGTAGACTCAATTACTCGGACAAACACCTAGAAATGCAAAAACTTTGCCTAAGTATGTTATTATTTTTAGAAAAACAAAAAACATTCTCTTTCTTTGTCTATCCTTCTCTAAAAATCCTTTTTAATCTATGAAGACGTAGGGTTTGATATAAGAAGAGACTTTAAGTCTCAATCTCTCTATGAACTAAAGACGTTTATTATTGTTATTGCCTAAGATATAGATATAATAATAATTAATAAAATAATTAAACATTAAAATTCACAATAGTGAAAAACAATGAATAATGATGAAGAATTATACTTAATAAATAATAATAAATAATTCATTTTATTTATAATAAATAAATAATAATAAATAATTGGGGAAACATTATCTCTCAGATAAGTGATGAAGCAACTATTCTATCCTTTGATAATCTGCGATGCAGAATATTCAAGGATTGCTTACGGATAAGCATAGTTAGTTTATGTTTACAGACATCTAGCGCGTCAGCAATTCGCGCGCGCTTCTTAATTGCTTGGAACGCAATTTTTCTCATGGTCCGCGTGATGGATTATTTGCAACGAAGGGATAAAGCTTTCCGAGTAGGATTTACTTATGAAATCGGGGTGTTGCAAGAAACGAGTAATGCACCAGAACGTCATTTCTTGACTTATTGTTCTCCTTCATTCCCTTCCTTTTATTTCTTTGTGTTTATAATTGACACCACCGGTGAAGTCATTTGTCGAGAATTCTGTTTTTCAAGTATCAATTTCTGTGCAATAAAGATAATAATATACTAAAAAATAGTTTCCCAGATGATGATTTATTTGTATGAGAAACAAATTGACTCTCTTCTTTACTGCCTGGTCATAAATTCACGCTACGCATAATCGTAAATTAAAGATAGGCAGCTTTAATGCATCTTCTTCCCATTAAAAGGCTACAGAAATGTTGATACATGTGGTACTGGAAATGCTGAGAGCAATATTTTGGCTTGAATTTTACGTGAGTCACTGCATTTTATTATGAACCAAACTCTTCTCACCAGGTCTAAATTTATCTCCAATGTCTTATAGCGAAGTAATAAGTTCTTTTTGGTCTTCAGCTAGGAAGGCATTCCGATACATTCCGTTCAAAAATCTTTCAAGCCGTTCCCTCTCTCATAAGACACAGTTTTGATTTTTCCTTTCGTATGTATTTTGCCCTTCACAATTGAATACGTCAATCATACGTACTATATCTAAAACAAGCCTTGCATAAAACTTGAAAGACTTCCGCCCTATTATTCGATCGGTATTATCCTATCCAAGGGTCTTTAATGGCATAATGGTTTATAATAATAGTAAGTACACAGTAGTCGACAAGATATAATACGTATTTATAAGTATATAAAGTATTGCAAATATGTATATAAAGTATTTTAATTAAGTATATATCACCCCTCCGGTTAAAAAAAGACTTGTACAAATATTAATTTTTTCTATCTTGACTACTGCCACACTTATGAATGAAGTAAAGAACGTAGGGGAAAGCGAGTAGTCTTCATTAACTTAGGAAAGACATTTCACCACGCTGTTTAATTAACATTCAATATCAAAAATCTGAGCCACCAATCCTCTTGAAGCCTCTTCAATTCATTCAAAACTCGGAAGCGGCTCCGTCGACTCAAAGAAAAGTCGACTCCTTCGACGAAAAATCCAATCAAAAGACGAAAATCAAAAGAAAACAGAAGAAGATGTTTCGTTTTGATGATGTTTTGATGAAAAAAATGTTGTAAGCATAAGAACATATCTTCCTCATGTACCTGAGGATATCAAATCCTTCACGAAATATGTCAAATTTAAAAACTACTGTGGAATTTTCGAAACATTTTTCCTTTCAAGATAGTGACTGCGAAATTCCTTGAAGTCAAGCGTAAGCGTAATAATTTTAATGAATATTGTGTTCACTATATTGGACTCTGGGTCTGAAAGGGAATCTATCTATCACTGAAACGTGAATACTCTAATATAACCAAGATATTTGATTATAAGAATTTCTAGAGATTAATAACAGTGAAAAAGGAGATAGGTGAGAGGCTTGTTCCCTCATTATGTACGGCATATGTATCTTGGGTTAATGGTTCCATAACATCGATTCCAGGAGAGTCAATCACCTGCCTTTGATGACTTCCTGGAGCAGATCCCAGCAGAAATTTCGAGGGTTTCAATAACGGATGATTTTCTCACCAGAAGAATCGGGTTCTATCCCAACCGTAGCGCGACTTCCTCAATTAAGTGCGAAAGAAGTAATAGATAATTAAGTGCGAATTTCATAAGAGGAAATGAAAAGCCAGGGAGAAAATGCCTCTTTCAATCACCATATACAACGTCAAATTTTCTGTTCTCTGATCCTACAGAAGTGAATCCGAACAATTTTAGCGTATTTGCAGAAATCCAGACGAAGTTTTTTCGTCTATTTTTATCGCATCTCCAACGAAGTGTTTTCTTTCGGTCCTGGTTAACCCATGAAAGCATTTGGGCGGAGAGTGTCGCGATTTTTTAGCTGCGCTTTGGAATACGTAAGTCTGGCGCAGCCATTAGTATTCTCCTTGGAGAACTGCAACCTCAATGAGACATTTTTTCTACCGTTCCAGAGCACGTACGGAGGGCAAATATAATGCGAGAGGAGTCGAAAAAACGACAGAAAATATTTTACCGAGCGCTGCGGTTTCCTCCGAAACTTTCTAGCCGACTGGCATTTTTTTAACTTATCAGCTACATACCAAGTGCTGCCAAACTTGGTGTTAAAATTTATCCGAAACTTGTTTTCTTTTTATTTTTTCTTCGGAAGCTCTTCATAGAAGTCAGGACTCGCTTTGAATACGTTAGCGGGAGATATAGAGATGAAGAGCGGGTTCTGAATTTAATCATCTTGTTCTGATTTACTCTTCAGCTCTATTTAATCCTCTCTCCATTTAATTATAAGAATGGGGATTCAAGATTTAAAACGAGTTTAAACGTGATATAACTCAAAACTTAAAAAAAAATGTACCTTGTCAGCTCCACACCACAAAATCTTTTCGAAGCAACCGGTTTCGTTAATTGGTAACACCTTAAGGTCTCATAATAACTCATTTAGAAACAAGACAAATAGTATATTATTGAATTTCGGAATCAGGGAAAACAGCGTTATGGATTGTTCATGAGTTATTTAACGACACAACCAAGAAACACAATGAGAGACTCACGTATGATTTAGAAGACGTTTCTCGAAACCTAACCATCAAAATTATATTTCTGATTGGTGACATCGGCAATTTAACTCTCAGAATACATCGTCATATTTATTTCTGTTTGTAACGAAATGCCTGACTTCCTAACGCGATCTTTTCTTATATTTATCACTAGTCTAATTGATCATTGGTCGGACATGTAATGCGTAAATCGTAAATTATACTATACCTAGGAATTTCGTTGTTCCGGTTACTTATAACGTTGCATTCTCGCTTGAAATCGATTACCTATAGTTCTATGATAAAAGTAAGACCAAGGCTTCCACAAGTGTATGTTAGATGATATCTTAATATATATCGCTCAGGTCAAGTAAAATCAACTCTCAGTCAAAAAATTGGATCGCGTTCACCGTATGGTGAACGCGATCCAATTGTACGCTGTTCGCTTGACGATATAATCCCACCCCTTGATATAAGCACTTCATGTGCTTCGTTTAATCACAGCACTGACTTCAACTCTAGACGACTCAAAACTACTCCCATATGAAACGTACATACATGAATTTCTGTTTCTTCGTTTTCAGATTAATTCATTCACAAAATTAAATCGAAAATAATTATTTTATGAAAAAGAGATTTCGTAGGACGAGGGAAGTTGAATAGAGACTACTCGTGGGATATCGTTTTGGATTCAAAATTGAGAAAAGGTTGATAAAGCAAGCGGTTATTTTTTGTTATTGAGAAGGATCAGATGTATACAATGACGGTTTTAAATTTTCAAGTACGTTAAATTTGGATAATTCTCGAATATAATAAAGAGGAATGTAAAAAATATCTTGTTGTAAAATATTGCAAAATTCCCCGAAGCTTCATGCATATTTACATGAGTAGATATGAAATTTTGATTGAATTTCACTATTCTCTCAAGCCATTCGGGAGAATTTCACTATTATTTGGATATGGTACATCAGATTATTAAAAAATATATCTGAGTAAATAAATCTGGACTATCTTTATGTTATATTATTAATAATTTAAAAATAATAATTTTCAGGAGTATAACTATTTTGTTACCTTTTGATAGCTCTCCTTTAAATTTCCGTCAAGAAACTTCCTTCTCATGAAGATACCCTAGATTTTTTCATTATTTCTCTTGTCAGTCAGTCTTATCTCAAGATTTTTTACTCACTTTATCTCTTTTATATTCCCTGGCCATTGACGGTTCCTGTCCGCCATATATAAAACTTCACTGCATGTTGTATCCAAAACCAGTCTTTCCTTCCCTCTCATCCATCCCATATATAACTCTTTTGATCTTTGGATTCCTCTTCTTCATAAAATATTTTCCGACGAAATATTCGGACCATAGCTAAATCAATCTCTTTCGAATACCATTCTGAACTTTACTCTCAGTCACATCGAAAGAGTAACTCTGGCTGTTCATACTCTTATGGCTTCTATCTGAATAGAAGGGAAATTCTGAATCTGAAAGGAAATCCGTTTTCTCATTCGTTGATGAAATAAAACGGATATATTAACGCAAACTCTATTTTTTATGGCTTTCTTTAATGTTATCATTATGGATTACCACTATATTAAGACCTCCGTCATTCAACGCATTTCTCATTCATAACCAGATTTATTGCCTTTATTTGGATTCAGAAGTCTTTATAATCTTTCCTTTCCCTTAAGGTTTTCCCAGGAGAATACGAAAAATTGCAATATGGTCAGTATTTGTGTTATTTTCATTGGATAAAGTGACCAAGTTGCGTTCGGTACCGTATTAACGATATAAAACATTTCTAATGTAGCTTCTTTTTTGCCTCACTTTCGACATTATCTCAAAACAACTTTGTCACAGATTGTCTGGGAGTTCCTATTTCTCAACCCCATCGCGCCTTCCGGTGTCAACTGCATTCCGTGTACTGTGAATGTGGTGCAGCCTTTCATCATGGCATTTTAATAACAAAACAGCTGCATCCCTTAATAGTGCCGTTTAGTAATTTCCTCTCCACCATAATGGCCAGTGAATCCATTTGGCGTTCCCTCACCTGCTGATATGAAATGAAGGATCTCGGCCCACCCATCCGTATTGGATGGCCAAACGACTTTCGCGGTTGCATGAACACATAACGGGTTAGGATACGCCACAGAAACACTTTGCGACCCCGTTACTTCATTTCAGCCCAACTCTAATCTATCCCATCGCCACTAAGCGGCAAAAATCTGATTTGACTAAATAATGGATGCCTTTTTTTACGTCTTGCGACTGAATTTCCTTTTTCCGGCGGAAAGTATCATTCAGCCTTCCATTCACACACATATCAACACATTTTTTATGTTTTATGCCGCAATTCTGAAATAGTCAATTTCGTTACGCTCAGTAAACCAGATTTCTTTATTTTTATAAAGCCTCGTATACTTGGTATCCGGATGTCTCGTTCATTCGGGAATTGTTCGACGTTTAATAATCTATCTCATTGTCCCGAAGAGCACTTTCAGGACACCGTTACGCTCAAAGATCTCTGTTTGAAACCTTCTACCAGAGTAATATTTATTAATCGATGCTGACAATTTCTTATCACTGAACGATTGACGTGTGATATACTTGATTTGAGCTTAAATGCACATGGTTTCGCCAAATCGAAGAGAAATTTAATCTTGAATATAATCATACGAAAGTATGGCTTGTAATTCTGTGTTAGTGAAAAATGTAATATATTCAGTCCACATAATCATGTGTTGCATTGAGGGAAACTGATGTAGCATATTTAAATATACACGTCTAACTACGAAAATGAATGGAATACGTCCCAGAGTTTTGTATTCATTAACGACGTAAAGGTTTGTCAATATTAATCAATGGATGCCCTAGTCATTTATCGTGTGTTAATCAACTACTGGAATGAGATATTTTTGCTTCATATTTAACTTCTAAATCTTTCTACAGACCATAGTGCGAGATATTGAAAATTGGTTAGTGAGTAAATTTCACGAGTAGCTCGCTGCTTTTGCTCCAATTCGGAGCAGAATGTTTTCATGAAATTGATTAAAAACAATCTGGTCGTTCACCACTGTTAAATCAACCGAGTTTAAATTGATCATATTAAAAAGAATGGCTTTAATGGAGTAATGATTGTACTGCCACTGCGAGAATTGAAGCTTGAATTTTTCTGATAAAAGAAAAAAAATTAATCCAAAAATTTTCGCAATAACTTACGTAATCATACCGATTTTACGGTAAAATTTTTATTAGAGTAAAAGGACACGCAACGTTAAATCAACAAAGTTAGTCATAAAGGTTAATGATATACGTCATTATATTCTCCTGCGACATTCCGTTAATTTGTTGCAGTTTCCACTGGTGATTTATATCGAATAATGTTCGTCATACCGCTCAATGAATGTTACATAACATTTTTTGAGGGCTGAGTCATTCTCAGTCAGGACCAAAACTACCAAAGTAACGGGAAAAACGTAATGTGAAGCATGAAAAATGAATGCTCACTTAAGAATTAGGCATTAGGATAAATGGGTATATCAAAAAAGGAAAAAGAAAGGTTCAGAGACACCCTTTTTCTCTGCCCTTAATGAATAACACGTGCACCAATCTTTTTCGACGTCTTACCTGAAGAGGGATGTGAATGAGGATGTGTTGGCAGAATATTTGAGAAGTGGGTCGCGCGGGAGTCGATGGGAGCGACGGGAAGAAGAAAATGATTCTTAACGAGGAAGAAATGAGGTGCTGGTTCGAGGCCTTCAGAATAGCGGATGGGGGATGAAGCTTTAAGTGCCGTAAAGTAGTGAAATTTACGGGACGAGTTTTACCAAGACGCTTCCGAAAGTGAGGCTGACGATGCTCGAGGAAGATTTAGTTACTAGGGAAAGGAATCCGAAGTTGACGAGTTTCTCGAAGTAGAAGTTAGTCGAGGAGAAAATAAAAGTTACTTCCGATGGAGATTTGACTGGAATTGTGCGTATTTATGGAACACATAAGGTGGTGTTTATGTTCGACGTAGGAAGCCAGTACTTATCATAAAGATAAGAAAGAATACTGCATATATGCATTAATTTATAACATCACTCCGGTAACAAACTGATTTTAAGATATCTATGTGGTTCATTGTGATCCTAATTCAAAATAATTGAAGGTGTGTATAGGAAAAAAACATTGAAATTTTCACAGAATGTTATATTGATTAAATTTTATATATATCTAAAAATGACTATAAATCTAGAATTTCCAGTAACTGAAGTGTAACTAGATCAGAATGATAATCCACAGATTACATGATGTGAAGATTTCAAGTTTATTTTCTTTATGGATATGGCACCTTTCCACCAAGTTAGGCTTCGTTACGTAAGACTGGAATGTATATTTTAGCTAGGATTTAATGAACAAATAAGCCTTAGAGAATTCCTTAACTGCAACCGTCAATCTCATGGTTAAGAAGTAAGAAAAGTCTATCTAATTTGCAGTAGTTAAGAAAGTATGTACAGAAATACTTGTACATGTCTGATTGACCTTTTTGGAGAAACTTTACGAACGTTACGGTTACGGAACGATTCATGTGACTCGCATATTTTGTACATTCCATGTAGAAGTTGTCGCTTTCTAAAAACATCCCATTACATTCTTTCGTGATATCGCACTTTGAAGAAACTTTAAAAACGAGGTGAAATCATTTAATGCTAGTCTCTCTATTTCTAAATAAGTCCTTGTAAAGAAATATACCGCGAAACTACGTGACGGATAACATATTCACTGTATTGATAACAGGGGTAAAATTCGAAGAGATCACAATCCGTTATCGAGGAAGATTAGAGCAAAAAATGCGCGGAATAGCAAAAATAAGATTTTTATGTATGTAAGATATTAAATACAGTCAATTTAAACTAAGGAAATTCCGATTTCCTTAATTAAGATTTTTTTAATAAATCAATTCATTTAGTACCGCCTCATTAAAATTAATTTCATCGTTGAATATACATGGGTATTTTCCAATTATCATTCGTTGATAATCTAAAAACCTTATAACATGAAAGTGATTTAAAATTTTAATGACATCTTATTAACTCTAAGAAATTTGTCAAATAGTGTTTATCGATTTTTTCGCAACTATAATTTATATATACAAATCTTACCCGGAAAGCTGCTAAAAATCATCGTAGTTATTACTTTAAAACGTATGTTGCGCTTTGCATAGCGCCCGAGTATATTATCGCTAAGGAAATCAACATTAAACATGAGTTATTAACAACGGATTGAAAATTTTGTCTGATATCTTTTTTTTTTGCATTCTCTATACTTCTTCCTTCTACCCCTTCCTGTCTTATACTCCTTCCTTTTATGCACAATGTCAATACGGTAATCCAAAGCTACTTGGTGTCAATGATAGAACAATACTTAGATGTAACAACACAGTTTCGAAGATAATTCGATGAACCTTGATCATAACTTGAATGATCATAACTATTTTATTTTCATATGTTTTCTCTTTTTCTCCGCAAGTTTCTCTTACACTGTTTTTCTAATTTTTATGACTCTCCTAATTGTCCAATGATTTCGAGATCTCAGCCTCCATTTCCTCTACTTCAATTCTGAACTCATCGATCCCTTCCTCCGTTTCTATAATTCATATTCCCTAGATGTCCTCTCCTAGAGGCTCCAAACTTCTGCTCTTCCTTCATTTCTATTCGCAAAAAATGTCCCTCTAACTTAGAGCCAACCCGAGGTTCGGGCCATCGCCCAAGGTTCCGCGGTTTTGGAGGTGAATGATGACCGTTCATCGAAGCTAAAGCGACGCGCAGAAATTTCGGTAAGGCACAAATGGAATATTCCATTATCCATCGAATTCTTTACTGCTTACTCGATATTTATGTAATCAAATTTTAGACTGTGTAATTTATGTAAATAATTTGAATAGCCTATTGTCATCAAATGTAGTAAAGAAAGAAATGCTTTTTTAGAAATAATTAATTTGAATTACAAAAACAGTAATTTAATCAGTACATTCATTTTGAATTTTTTTTGCAATTTTTCTATTAATTCCAGAACATTTAAATAAATAATAAATAAATGAGCTTTAAGCGGCTTCGAGTTCACTTTTTGTCACCATCTACGCATACAAACTGAAATCTGTATAGTGATGACAGACGTCGTTAGCGCAGCATTTAGTAGGTATACTAATATGCAAGTATACTCCCTTCCTCACGTTCAACTTCCTGTTCCCTTCCTCTTTACAAGTCCCCGAACATCTGCATGTCCTTCATTTCTGTCCACGCAAAATGTCCCTCTATTTTTTTTCTCCCTTACATTCGCTTTCGTGTTCCCTAACATCTTACACCCCTTCGCATTCTTTTCGAGGTTGAAGCTCATGAATCGGTAATTGCGCCTCCGTAAACGTCTTTTATCTCATGGATCTCCCTTCATTCCTTTTCATTATCTTTCGTCCCTCTCCCTGCGCCCAGGAAAGTGTTTTGAGTGTTACCGTCCTTCCGATGAAAACCACGGCAAGTGCGTCCTCTCTTACACACGCTGAAGTGCGTCTACACGTATTCCGGGTGAGATAGTCGTCTATTTGCTGTTTTGGTTTGCACAAGCTAAGAAGGACGTGAAGAGGGGGAGTTAAGGATTTGAGTTTCTGTTGATGGGAAACAAGGAGGAAGATGGCGACTGAAGAAGGACGTGAACTATTCCGCAAGCGTCGGACGGGTTTTAAAGAAAACATGGTTTGCGCTCTGAGTTCTTAAACTTAGGATTCAACGGAAGGATTATACGGCCATTATGCGTTAAAATATTTTAATGATTACTGCTCGAATTAGCAGATATTTAAAGGCTTTATATTCTACTTTCAATACCGATGATTTCCGGAGGAGTTAATACCATCCCCTTAAGAGGGCTGAAATAATCTAGGAGGCACTTGACGTAAGATAATTTTATTCCTGTACCTATCATCTCTCTCCCTCTCTCGATTGAATTTTACTAGGTTCTATTCTGCAAGAAATTGCCATTTAGTGATATTTTTGATGCTTTTACTATTTTTTTATTTCGCTATTTATTACTTTCTGGGTCAGGTCCTACAAATGATAATTTTCACGAGTGACGAGTGTATGTGTTGCATGGAACATAAAAACGTAATATCGTTGTTACGAACGACTTAATGCTAGCCATTTTAATTAATTAACTTCCCTTAAAAGTTTATACACATTAGATACAGATAGATACAAATTAGTAGATTCATTCATGGCTTCGTTCCATTCACGGTTCCACTCATGGCTCGGATGATTAAATTATAAATAAAAAATACTTTTCCCTGTAGATTAATTATTCTTTATTTCGAAGTAATCTTTAATTTCGTAAAATAATTGCAAGTTTAAAAATCGAAATAATCGGCGTTTTGCTAGAAAATATAAGAATGCATTCCATAGAAATATGAAGTGTTATAAACATGAACTACAATGAATAAAAAAATAAAAAAATATACTCTAAAAAACAATAAAATATGAACATCATGAACTTGTAAAATTGTGTAGACTTAATGGTTTATTAGCAATTCTTACTATCTTAAACGCATGTTGTTTCGGGAAAACTATTCAGATATTTGTTTTGGAATAATCCTTAACGCAGCAGAATTAGTTATGTTTCAAATTATCAATTTAAACATAGTAAAAATTATTCTTAAAAAAGTTGTTTCTTACGAAAATAAACTTAAGGTGCATTAAAATATTCCTTAATTCCCGAATAAGTGTTCAGATTGGCTATGTGGATTGGAGAAATATGTAACCACGACTCGAATATCGCTATTTCGCAGAAAGCATAATTTCCAGAAAAAAATTAATCACATTGATAAATTCGTAAGGAGTAAAAAATACGTAAAATATCCTCCAAAGGATTAATAATTTGCTAACGGTGCCACTTTTTAATGATATTCTGAAAATTATGTGTCAGGGAAGGGTATCTCAAAATCTTCAGGAACCTAATCTTTAAAAATATCCCGACATTGAAGAAAACGTTACTTTCCTATTTACCCATACAGCCACGGTAATTAGTGCATGGATTACACGGATAAACAAGATAGAAAGCTTTTTTTTCATCAAGGAAGTGCAGGTCAAAGAGTATCGCTTTCTCATCTCTTCAAACTTTCTACAGCCTACATCTCCGAATACGGCATGTGGCTAACGGGGATTTAAATCTCCGTCGATTCCCCTTTGCTCAGGATGGCGTTGCGGTATCGTAAACAGAATGAACACATCCGATGACATCATGCACAGAATCCAAAGCGCAACGGATTCGTTTTCACCTTCGCTCACATTACGAAACCCTTCAATTCATTATCGACAGCTCGTCAATTGAACCGCACGGGCTCTAGATTGTTCTCTTTGTCGATTATCTGCAGATCGTATCCGTGTTATCCACGGGGAATATTATGTAAGAGATCCTTATTGATACTCTCAAGGTCAAGGGAGGTCGAGGGAAAATAGAGACGAAATACGAAAACATATCCTGTTATTATTTAACGTTCCTGAATACTGTACATAACCTATAGAATTTAAAGTAACCTATAGAATTCAGTGTGACATCGACGTAAATGGATATGCTCAACGATACCTATTTCCAAGATTAAATATTCTTAAGGAAAAGGAAAAGTAATGCACTTGTGCTAAAGAATGTGAAGACAATGCTACTTTATTGTCGGCTCTCTTAGAGTTTATACTGGAATATATCTAATACTATAATCATAATGTACGGTATACATCCGTACTGTTAATGTGGGGAGTATACACGAATAATCGCAAAGCACAAAAATTCAAAGTTTAATTTAGTTCTTATATTTTTTAATTATTTTTATTATAATTAACTTAAATAAACAAGTAATCATAATTTTCGCACGAAGTCCAATATTTTATATTTATTAATGCACTCGCTAAGAGTTTTAATCATCCAACAGCGTTTCAGTTAGCGATAATATCATAGTAGTCATATTTCCACTGTTCCATAGAAAAGATCTTACGTAAGTCCTGCTTGTATTATAACGAGAAAATACTCTGGTGTTTTCTGCGCCTTTTTAAAAGTTGAGTTTTATTAGAAAGACTGCGGAAAACATCGACAAAGAGTAAACACTCATGGGATAATCTGAAAAACGGGTATTTGGGAGCTCATTGTATTCTTAAGCGAAAACAGTTTTCCCGAATTATATTCGTTTCATAATTTCTATAAAGACTGGCACAGATGACGAACTCAATCATCCATGCCTATCCACTAAGCTGGGTTTCGAACATCTGAAACATCTGTTTTCATATCTGAAAACATCTTTCATATCATATTAGTAAGATGATATACTCCGATACTTCCAAACAATGACGTTAAGCGTAATTGTAACAGGGGTAATGGAATATTTTTTGAGGACAATCATAATTTTAGGACATCCTCTCAGCAACTAACCTTAAAGTAAGAAGAATATTTCTGGAACAAAAAATAATTCGTAAGAATTTTTGCAAAGGAGATAATTGGTTGAATATTGTGGTTACAAATTTTCTGTATAGAAATTCAAGTACGTAATATTTTTGTGTGTATCATGAAAACTCCTATGTTGGTTTTAATTGGGAACGTATGCCCCCTTGAAAATACACACCTGTTTCAAGATATGAGTTACACTTCCAAGGCGTAGAATTATGCATGTGAAATTTCTTTCAGAGGAACAAAATAATATAAAATGAATGACTTCATGTGGAAATGGTTCCGATAATCTAGGAAGAGATAAGATAAGCTTCAATGCTTCCTGTCGATCTTTCGCTCGTTTCGTCAAAATTTAGAAAATTACTTTGAAGAGCAATTTCGTGCTAAAGCGATAATCGTTACTCTAAGGACGCGAAACACTCTCTTCGTTTCGTCCCAGATTTTAACCTCAAACATGGATCAGGAAGACATTATTCAACCATGAAGAGGAAATCAGTTTCGGATATAGTTCCAATAATCGATAACCCAGAGCTTATGACGAGATTTCCGACAGCGGAATTCTATTAGCCACTTACGGGAAATGGCTGTGATAGCGCAGGGATGAGATTTATAGATTTTGAGCCGAAAGCAAAAATTTTGATTAATTTCTTATCTACTTTTATTGATTACAGCTTGAATTTTCCTTCCATAGGACAGGTTATCTTTGATGCACGATCAACGTAAGGTATTTGCTGTTTATAGAGATTTAAATGACTTAAAGATATTTATCAATCATTTTAGACAAATTAAACGGGGTCTCTAAACGTATAGAAATTTCTATACTGCTCATAGAACATTTTCGGAGCTTTATAAACTTTTCCCTCATTATGATACAAAGAGTTTTGCTTATGCTTCATCCAAGTGGATGAATTATTATTTTAATTAAGAAGAGTTTGATTTAATTTGACAGATTTATTCATTGAAGATACGTTTATATATTTGTATTTCATTTTTTTTCTTTCTAACCTCGTTTGTAATTAACATATGTACCCATAATGGTTAGGTGTAAGAGAGGTCCTAATGGGCCTAACCTCACCGAATAAAGAGTTTATTATTATTATTATTAATTCAATTTCTTAAAATTAATTGAAACAAGAATTAATTTAATTTCGGGACTGTATTATCCCTTTCGAAAAAATTATGGGTGTATGTATAAATAAAATGAACATCAGAGTAGTGAATTTTCATATCTAATTGTCACCATATTTATCACCAAATTATAAAATTATGCAAAGAATTCAACATCCCTTATATTCCCGAACATCTACTTGTAATTTAATCATAATAAATGTAATATAATTTTTCATATTCCAGGTTTAGGAAAGATGGCGAAAAATGTGCTACATCGGGAGGCCAGAATAAGTAACCTCGAAAAAATATTTTAACAGGAAGCGCTTCGCCAACAGAGCTTATCCGATAAGGATCTCCAAAATGACTTTTTCACGCTGCATAGGGTAAAAATAAGGCGAAACTAGCGGCCATTACATGGGGATTCCAAAAGATTTTATACCCACGTATTTTGCTGATGTGTTGTTTCTCTAGAGAAATTACATAGTATCAGTATAAGCCGATAATTCTAATGCTAAAATATTACAAAAAACCCATAAAGTAGCATTTTATGTAAAATGTATGTATTATCATGTTATATAAATATTGAGAAAATGCTAAGAAATTTATCGCTTTAAATGTAGAATAAATAAGTATATAGCAAAAGGAACGATAGGAATGGAAGGAAAAAATCGTTTTTGTTAACTTAAATCGATATTGTCTCGAAATAAGGAAATGCTCTAATGGACTGTTGTGCTTTTACTCTACAATAACATGATGTAAGGTGCTGCTAAATGTTGCACATAACTTTTTCAAGAGCGTAGTAGTTTTAAAAATTTTTAGAAGCTATGAAATTACTTCTTTGCAATCTAACTTTTAATTTTGTAGTTTATTTTTAAATTTTACAGAAAATACAGCAATCCGAAATAATAATTTACCAGCGATAGAGGATGTTTTGATTCTTCACAAATATTTCATTTGAAAGATATTTAGTAAAATTATAAATTGTTTATTGTAGTAGTGAAAGTAAATGACAAATTATTCAGATATAGGAAAGTATCTGATTATATAGTAGTGTATGATTTGTTAAAGTTTCTAATTATGTTTTGAATTCCTTAACATGCTGTAAATCATGAGGAGAGTTGCATGCAAGTTTTATGAAGATCATGAGAAACATTCTTTTTTATTATATCTTTTTCAGTTTATTATCTGAAAAGTCGTACCTCTTTGATAAAGAAATAAGGGACTCAATGTGACAAATAGATAGAATGTTTCTTCAAATCGAAGAATAGCACCTAAAAAGTTATGCTAACGGTACAGCATATACACGAAGAATATCTTAAATTGGCATTGTGTCAAAAATCATTAGCAACGCTGTTGATTCAGCCGTCGATAATGATGTGAAACTGAACAGGATAAGATAAAATTGCCCGAGACCGTCCGTTTTGAAGTCTCTTATTCTGATTTAAGGAACCGAAAAATTAGTTTTTCCGAACGGTAAGTTTTAAATTCTTGGAGAAAACGTAATTAATTCGCTTGTTTCTGAGGCCATAATTGAAATCAGGGTGGAGAGCTTGCGTAACGTATCCGGAAAGGTTATGAGGAAGTAATTTATGATGTTACGAAGGAGAGTTGAGCTTGAATTTCTACTGACATTAAAATCTGTGTTCCGTACTTGCCAGAAAAAGCTTACGGTGAATGTTGAAATGGATTTTTGGATTAAGTTATGAGCATTATTATTCAATTGGCTGTGAGTTGGCATATTTATAAATTTTATTTCTTTAGGGATCAGAATAGATTACGTTAAACTTACTTAATCAGTTGTAATAATTTGATATTATGTATAATAATCTCAAAGCCCTTCAGTCTTTCAAGAAACTCTTTAATAAAAGTCCATATTTAACATTTTTACATCACAACCCTTCAGATTATTCATCTTAAGAGTATTTTCCTGATATCTTTCTCGGGACTCTGCGTCATCAGTTCTCTTCGTGAAAGTTTCATTTGCTACCGCTATTATTTTAACCTCATTTATGCACCTTCTATCCTATAACACGATAACTGTACTTATTAAGACCAGTTAGTTAAATATTTATAGTTCGCTTGTTACCATTGAGATCAATTAATGGTATTCCGTTAAATTAAAGGGAAACCAATCGAAAATTTTCCCATCTTCCTAAATGCGATAATCTGTTCGATGGAAATTCATTCCTGAGTCTTCTCGCATCGCGTTGAACTAACGAAAGCATCGTGAGAATCCACTATGAGAAAGTAGCGTAATTCGGATAATGTAAAGATTCATTTTTGGTTGGTGTTAAGTTTGCTAATGTTGAATTTGTATAGGTCAATTAGCGAGATAATATACACATACGATATGAATACATGTTTATCTTTATATGATCAACCTCACTTTGGTGAAGTCTTTGCATTAAACGGAGAAATCGTGAAATTAAAATAAAAAATGGAACGGTTTTATTTGCTGAGGATATTTACCATATAGAAGATCCTAATAATTGGATATTTTATTTAATTCCTACCGTTATCCCGACATACTTGAAAAAATCTTCGTTCAAATGTTCGGAGAAAGGATCTGAGAGGAATATCTCTTCAAATCTAAAAAAATATAACATTAAATGTGAGAAATAATTTCATCGTCGGAATTGCTTTCCAAAGGAATATTTTTATCACCATTATGTATTGCATTTTCATATCTTATTGATTAACAAAGTTGTTTAACTTTTCCCATCATTGAACGAATGAAGGTATATTTTTCTTCTAAGTATCAGTTAAAACACTACCAATATTCCACGAAGTAACTCATGGTAAATTTCCATCCAGAGACATAAACTGTCATACTTTATATAATAAAATTTCGACAGAATAAAATCAAAATAATAAAAGAATACTGGTCAACTGCCTCGTTAATTAAATGTCATTCATAAATCAATCATTTTTTCTAACATGAGTTCGAATTACGTAATCTCTCTGTCGAATATATAATACAAGTGTATCAAATGTATGAAATGATACATTTCCGAGAAGTGATTAATTTTTAGAATGTGACAGCAAATTTCTCATGAATATATGGAACTTATTGCTGAATGTCCCATATTGTCAGTCGTATCCTAAAATTAAATCGGAAAGTATCGGGTATAAGGAAGATGGATTGCGCTTCCTGCACCGGATCCCATTTAAGCATATACTCAAATTGAAACATTAATAACTCCCAAAGGAGATCGATTAATTCATTTACTCTCCCGTGAAATTATACGCCTTCACGGGTGCTGATGTATCTGAGGAAGATAACTTCCTTACTCTCTTCCTTCACGGTCAATGACGTAATGCTGTGAATTGAGGGGTGAGCGTTTGCATCTTCCGTGGGAGAAGCAGAGGACAAGATGTAAATTCATTTCAGGGGAGGTGATGAGCAAGGCACTTTTAAATAGCGAAACTCATCCCAATGGAGACGAAAACCTTGAGTTTTTACGAATGTCTTTACGTGTACTGAAGTTGACTTTTTTATTAATTTTATTTCAGGTTTGGTCATACTGAACGAGCAGATTAAAGAATAATAACAGCGAAAACGTTAATTTCTTTGTAAACGATTCAAGGAGAGCTACTTCGGAGGGAGTCATACGTATCCAAATACTTGTAGTGTATGCTCAAGGCTGAGGATGATTTCTTTCCTTATTTTGAAATCCTTGTCGACGCATTCATACTGTAATTCCATTCTTTCCCGTAACATAATTACTGGCGAATTTATTATTTTCTTAGTTCTTAAGGCAACGTAACAAAGCGTGTTACGTTGCCTTCTTCGTAGAAAGACAATTATAGTCAGATAATGAGGCTTGTTATGATTAAAGTTTCGTTTAAATTATTCAGTACCTTTTATAAAACACAAAGATTTAGGCTAAACTTTGTGGTAGTGGACGTCACAAGTCATGAGAACTCATATGAAACCTCTTAATGGGTGGTAAACACCCTAGATTAATAACTTTGTCGCAATCGTCTTATGAATATGCAAAACATTTATCCAGATTAAATTATATTCAAGTAGTCATACCCGAGGCCGTATTAAACCTCATCTACTTCACCATTAGCTATGAAGAACTTTGGAGGGTAAATGTGCTTACTATGTAAGACGCGGAGTGAGGTATTTTGCTTTAGCTTTCTTTACCGTTCCCGTGGACGTGCAACACAATGACCCATAACATGACGCATATTTTTTTTCCATTGCATTCAATAAACAGAAACTTTGATGAGGGCCATGAATGAGCGTTTTTCAGTAGCTTTCACATTGTTATAACCATGAACAACATGGAGATAAAAGTAAATGGCCAAGAAAGAAGACAATAAAATGTACCTTTATTCATTTTTTGATTGTGATTTCCTCGCCTTCCCCTGTGAATTTCAAAATTAAATAAATTTAAATAATTCTTCCATTCTGAATCAACAGAAAAATGAAAAATATTCCATTCTTCAAAGCAGCAAAATGACATAGATAATCAGTAATTAATGCGTAATCGAACAATTTAATGCGTTTAATTTTATGCAAAAACCTGTTTATCTCACCAATCGAAATAAAGCATTTTCGATTAAAGATCCTAATTAACCTCCTCATTCGACTGTATTTAAACTTATTACTCTTTGGATTAGGATCAATCCCATATAATCATTTCAACGTACAATAACTTCTCTACCACTCACGATGGCAGTTTATGCGAATGTGCAAAGGTTACCATTATAGCGAAGTGAGCCTAAATACGGCAGACCACTTAATAACGTGCAGACACACTCCATCTTCGCGTCTGCGAGGCGATTTTCCTTTTATTATCGTCGATAGAAATATGGAGGCCTTTTGTTCACCGACTTTCCCCGACTTGAAGATCGATCCATAAGGGGTTCAGAGAGTCTTCCACCTAAGAAAAAGGAAGGGAACGTGTTTGTTTCAATCCACCACTTCTTCTCCATCCATCTCTCTCCCGAATATCTTCGCTCTCATTCTATCCTCTGCCATATTTCTCTCTTTTGTTTCCATCCTCGCCAAGCGATACCCTTTCGATTTCGTGTTTCCGGCAAACGACGCCTCGCGATCCTCGCTTTTTTTTGCACCTCGGTCCATTCTTTTCCGCACTTATCTGCAGTACTTCATTCTTAATGGCTCCGTGGAGAGCGGTTAATATGGACACTCCCGTTCTTAAATTGTCTCGAGGAAGGAAAAAGTGGGAACTTTAAAGGGTTTCTTGAAGATCTTTATCTTGGCGGTGGTTTATCCAACTACTAGCAAATTGATGGGCTATGTTTTATTTATGATCAGCAGAGTTACCCGCACATCCCCGACGGGGAAGATAGATGCGGGAAATATTACGGTAATCTTGGCACTATGAGAGAGAATCTAACGTCACCCACCCAAGCTTACTTATTGTTACTTTAACTCAGCGGTAACTGTTTATTTGCTACATGGTATACATTATTATTTGAAAAGGGAATTTTATTATTGAGGTCATAGAGTTAATTATTGATTGATATTGATTAAAATACTGATATGTTTGTAAGTTATTAATTTATACATTCATTTTTTCTTCATTCCTAAATACATTTTTATTTTTATTCATTTGACTTTATCATTATTTTGATTTTATTCACTTTGATAGTGAATTTAATTGTATTGACTTGATAAGGATTTTAAAATTGTATTAATTTGATATCATTATTTTGTAATATATTCTCTGTGTTTTTGTGGATTTTTTCAACCTTCTTCTTATGGGTGTTTTCTAGCACACGGAAGGTTGAAGAATATTGGAAAAATTGCTACTTAAAACTCTTTCTTTTCAATAATATCGCAGATCCATAAAATATGCGCCCAGAGTAATTTTCTTTTCGTCCAAAAATGGAAAAATTAGAGGGATATTTGTTTCTAACATATTCAGTATAGCCCCAATCTCTTATATAGCATAATTCAATACGTAAAGTTCGCTTTATACGCATTCGCAAAATTCAACTCGACAAAATAAAACCCAAAAGTGCAAAAAAGTCAAAGGTTAGAAAGCTTGTTACATAAGCTCAGTGAGGAGATTAATGTGGCTGGTATGAATTTTGCGCAGAATTTTTCCTCGAACTTTATACACACAAACGCAGAGGTGGGGAGCTTGCACTCTTTAGGCACATTTGGCCTTTATGAATGTTCATCGCGACCTTTTAGTCTTTTCCTTTCCCTGAAACAAATAGTCGTATTTCAATAATTTCGGTAATAATCTTGGTAAATACGCCAAATGAAAAATAAAGTGGAAATTTTTTCCTACAGCTTACTCAGAGAGTGAATTCGTTTTCTTCTTTAAAATTCGATGTTTAAATATTTAAATTTAGGCAACACACAAAACAGGAGTGGACTGATGGTTTCATATGCGGTCTTTTTTCTGTGACCAAATTCTAAATGTGCCTTCTGATGGAAGAATTCCCATCCCTACACTAACACTTGTTTTGTATATATAAAGATTTCAGATAAGATTGCGACCGAAGGGTTGGCTTGGTAATGAGTAGGAACATCGCTTCCATGTTAGCAAAATGGCTCATAAAATTATAGTGGAGCGAGGTAGATCGTTTTCTGTAATCGTCGGTTACGAAATGAACTTTAAGCACCTCGAATTACAGATTCCATCTCCGGAAATTTCGGATATGGGTCCTCGTAAACAATAAGCATCGAATTCCGTGGCACTTCATACGTAGATGCAGGCACACATTTATCGGTGGAATACTTTATGAGATTATTCTCTTGTTTTTTCGTCCTCGGTCGAGAAAATGTTTTATTCAAGTGTATGTGCAAAGTTCTTATCGGATATACCCATGGTTCGTTATACAGAGAAATTTTTGCGACCCACTTGGAAATTTTCCAGAATGGCCTCTATAAAATGGTATGGATGGAAAGGCCAGAAATTTTACATTTGTCCGGAATGTTTTCCCGCACATCTTCTTCACATTCCAGAAGGATTTATTGCTCAAGTAACCGTTTTATGATCAAATTGGATCCCTTAGATTGTGCTTCTTTGATGTAGACGTTATCTTCATGCCATTACCAAACGGGAATTACATTTAGTAAAATTGATCCTTCTTCTACAAGCATTGGTTATATGTCAATGATTCGTTTTATGAGTTAAAAGATATTGATTACTTAAAATATGAGCATAAGATTATGAATATCTGAAAGTATCTATCTGGCTGATTTAACGAATAGAAGAACAATCAATCTAAAGGTATTAGAAATATTATTAGAAAAAAACCTTAATTTTGTCACATTTTATGCTTAAATCTCAAAGGATCTTCCAAACCATCCCATGTTCGATACCAGTTAAGAGTATGGAGTAGAGTTCATAAGAAATACTTGTGTAGTTTTTATAACCCGCAGAAATTTCCATTCACTGAAATTAATAATAGATAATGATCATTCAAATTAACCCAACTCGAAAGAATTTTTGAAATACTATGTGGAGACATTTATTGCATGAAATCTCTTTTGAGTGGAATATGTTTGGGTAAACCGACTTCTTCGATAAAGAATTCTTCGGTGAAAATTCTTGGTCCTATTGTCTCTGAGTGAAAATTCCTCAAATCCTTCCTGTATTGGAAGGATTGCTTTGGTCAAAACTTCTGCATGTTATTTCCAAAATGATTTCGGTTCGTCATGCATAATTTCCATAGGTGTGGGTATATAGGTTCCATGATATGTATCCTTACCTAATAATCCTGTATGACCGGAATATACATATTTTCTTTCCTACTTTACTTTTCCAACTACTAGTAGAAATTACATAAATATATCTACGCCGTCATTGCAAGGCTAGCAGAAATGCAGCAAAAAATTTTTATACTTTGAATGAAGTTATGTTGATGCATTAAAAATTTTGGTGGACGAAAAACCATTTTAGGAATCCATATCCCTTTAAATTAATTAAGATAATGTGAAAAATTAACTATTCTATAATTGGTAAAAATGTGCATCAATTTGACGATGTAACATTATAATATTTAGGGTAAAATCAGTTTTATCTCTTAGCATTGTGGACGTATTACTTTTTTGAATTAGATAAAACTATTTGTCTCAATACAATTGATGGATGCGGCCATGATTTTGTGGAACGTCATAATTATAGTCAGATCTATCTCTAACTATATTTTTCTCGATTTAATGATAACTTTTAAATTTTATAGATCTTATAGTATATAAAGTTTCTTTAACAATAATTTAGCGTTTGCTATGTTTTATATTGGCAACATATAAAATATTATATTCAACACACAATGTGTGTTGAATATAATATTTTATATGTTGTTTATAGGGTATGTATACGTAGAAAGTTTGGTAAAAGGATTCAAGTTTTGTTTATGAGTTCCTAAAGACTTACAGAATGCGGAGTTTCGAATCGGTGACGAGAAATGTAGATTAATTTCAAACAGAGAAATTCTAGAAACACCTGCGTAATTAAGAATAAATGAAGAAATTCCAACCGCGGAATAAAATTTGTAGGAAGATAGGTTCACTTTCATCTTTTATGAGATGATGAAAAAAATACCCTCGCATCTTTAATAAAGGTAAAAGTCTGAATTACACCTCTTGATGTATCCGTTTTCTGCGTGACCTTAAAGCGTATCTGTACCACAGCCAATGAAAAGAATCTTCCTTGTAATCGATCCCTATTGAATTCCGTATTTGCGTCTTAAGAACTGCTCCTTTGCAGTATGATGCATTCGGAACTTTTTTCTGCGGCTTATATATCTTTTTGCGGGCACTTCTTATCGCTGACCGCAGTTAGAACAGTATGGGGATCTGCAAACAGATACCTTGCACAAGCCCTTACGGGGGCGTCAGCTTACAACACGATCTCGCGTGCACTGGGCTTCTATTTGTACCGGCGGTTTGCAGTCGCAATAGGTTCATTTCACACTCCTCAGAGTAAACAGACCGAAAGGCAAGGTCATTACCAACCCGACGCGGTTGTTAGCGAGCGCCCGAGAAATCGAATTGACGTGATTTCTTTCAACATTCACCGGGAGCTATTTTCACGCTCCCATAGAGCGATTGCTTTGTATTTTTATTCGGCACTCACAGGATGAAAGAGGAGGACTTTCGATTGTTTATTCAGCCTATTTCAGGTGCGTTTCACTGAGGTAAAGGGGATATGGGCAAAGACTAAAGCGTCAAAGAAATTTAAGTTTTTTCTCTGGTTTACTTATACCAATTTTTTTAAGCTCCTCGATTTAATCGGATTTCCGAACTGGGAAATAAAGTTTAGATAGGAGTCTGTGTCGGTTACGTTTGGTGTTGCGGTGGGTCAGGATTTTCCATTGCGGTATTTACTTTTCAGGCCGTCCCTTTACCTACTGCGTACTCTATGAATTTAAGGGCGATATTTATGTGAGGAATCACCTGATAGGAAAATTTATAGATAGGTAAATCAACTCGAGTTTCTACTTTTCAGAATTCCTGAACTTGCTGTGACTTCAGTTGCCTGCACATTTTTTCTACTATCCCATGTAAGAGCATGTCTTTAAAACTTAACGTTAATTAGCCGAATGATTGTACGATATCGATTAGAGAAACGTCGTCCTAATATTTTACTCGACGGGCCAAACTATTACTCGGGGTTCTGCGGGTCAAAGTTGTACGTTTTTTTAAAGAAGATGCGAAATTTTTGGAAAATTCTTTAATTCGTTTTCTAATTTCTCTTGGAACTATAACTTTGAGATGAAATAAGCGAGGCCTAATTCGACTGCTGCATCCAACTATTGCTTTCTTTGAAATTATGTTATTCATTATTAGGTCATACGCATCACAGTTTTGTTCTGTCTATCTGTCAAGCACTGAAGAGATAGAAATACGTTTTTTACTTTAAGTCTGATTCTTGATGATTTTTGGAGATTTTATTTCATAATAGATGTTAATGAAAGTAAAATGAGAGTAATACCGTGAGAAAATATTTAAATGAAATATTTTCTAGTTTTATGTAGTGGCCATACGAAATTGAGTTCTTTAGTGAAGTAGATTTTCGTACTGAAAAACAAAAAGGGAAAGCTTTTAAACGTCTTGTGCTGTTAAAGGCTTTCATAAACCAGATGAGATCAGCGATGCTTTCTGAAACCCGTCTTTTATTACTCTGTTTTTAATTTCCCTCCATTTTTCTCCATAGCAAACATTAAAGAGTAATTACGACTTGGGAGGTATACTTTTTATGTTTAAAATTCAAGGATAGCATTCAGTATATGTGAACCTTCCCCCGACCACCTAAAGCGATAATTATAATTATTATCCTAACTACAAGTATGGTAGGAATAAGCAGTTCCTATCATATTTGTAATTAAGATTCTAACTTATTTTTGTGCATTATGTCTTTCGATTATAGGACTGGTTAATCACTCCTCAGTACAACTATTTTAGAATGATTCCAAATAATTGAGACATTTTGCTGTGAGAGTGTATAGAAAGGCTTTATCGTGATTTAAATGGAGGTGATGAAATCTGCGGAAAATTGGAAAAATCCGGGAAAAATGGAGCCTGACATACTGGCTGACTTTTAACTTTCTAGCCAAAATTTTGTGGCTATACCATACCTAATGTTTTATAGTGTAGTTTGAAGTGTGTAGTGAAATTGTGAGTGGCGTATTGCGTAAGGGTTAAATAAAATATTTTGCGAATTTACTCTTCTGTTTATATTGAATTGTCGAGTGATTGCATATTAATATCACAATAAGTAGCTTCCGTAGGAAGTTTTGTTTTAATTTAAGTTTAAACCTTTAAAATAAATTCAACCTTGCATTGAGGCGACTGCATACGAATGAAATGAAAGATGGGCCGCTTTTCATTTGTAACACTTGTTTTGTCATTATAAAATATTTTACACTATTCGAATGTTTATGTCCAAAGACATACGCAAAACTTAGATTTATTGTTAAAGCGAACGAAATCTAGGAAAAACTAATCAACTCTAAAGATTCATCTGCTTAACTACGAATTTCTTGTTGGAATTAGTAGTGGCATTGTTTATAAAGCTTTGGCAGCAGAGGCCATTCCGTACGAGGGATCCCATCGAGAATCAAAGCCGAGACCGTTCACATTGGAGTAATTTTGATTTTTATGAAATTAAAGCTCCCGGATCACGGAACCTACCCTAAATTTCTGGAGCCCAATTTTTCGGACTTTACGGAATTAAGAACAGATTTAGATGATAATTATTAAATGGAGTTTTTTCTATATTCATTATTATTTTTACGAAGGAAGATTGTGATAAAGAACTTCATATACCTTTGAATGCAGGAATGGGTATCTTTCGGAAATGCCCACATCTCGCGTAAATACACGAGTCGGAAGATTGTTTAAGTGACTTTAATTTGACCTTCCTACTCTTTAAAGGCCGCACGGCGTGAATTGTCAATATTCCATCCATATAAGCAATTTTCCCAGAGCGAAGAGAGATCTTCAATGTATTAGTGAATATTCACAACAAATCGCAAAGTTATTTCGAAAGTTTCATCCCTGCTACACCGTTTTATATTTAGAGAATGGTAGTCTTTAACGAAGATTAAAGTCGTTACTATCCGAGTAGAGGATTTAACAGGACTTTCATTTGTACCTTAATCTTGATCCGGAAATCTGGCCGGCGGAAGTTTTCAATGAACTCGATATTCTCTAAATATAACACCAATATTCATCACATAATTAATTTTACTTTTAAAATCTTATTTTATCTCATCCTCAGTTCGATACTGCGATTTTAATTATTTTCAAAATTGATAAAATAGCTTGCGATATTAATCCTGAAAAAGCGTGTATATTTTTATACATTTGAGTATTTCTATGCAAGTACATATAGATTAAATTTTAAAGGTCTTTCTTTGGAAGGCGGATTGCCTGGAGATTCGATTGCTACGGTAATTTCATCCCCCAATTTACCCGGGTAATCGGTAGTAGTTAGTTGAACATAGGTTCAAGGTAATTAACGCATCATCATGCAATGTCGCCAAAATTATTCGAGAGATGACAATCGTTTGCATAACGCGCTAGAAGTGTCGGATTTATTAATTTCTTTTTTCTTGAATGGTGTACAGCAAGACTCGTAGGTTTCCTACTTTCACAATCACCGTTCATACGATGACAGAGGTCGATGGATTCGACCCCAACCTATGCTGCTTAAAGAACAGCGGTTGGGGCACGCATGAGGGAACCGATTGTTCACGTACGGAGCGCATCACCGTGTCCATCAAGGACGCGAGAAACCTTGGGTTCTCCGGAGGATTTTTGCTTTACCTTTCACCGATTGCTCGATCCTGGGAGAAACTTCATGCGGAAAAATGACAAGACGCTTACACGTTTACGGTCTCTATCTAAATAAAACCCGTTACCTCATCTTTCGTAGTGGGAGGAATATGTTGATAAATTGAATCCTGGAGGAGTGGAATGCTTCTCGCAATATCGGCATCATTTACCTGCGATGGAAATTCCGCTCAAGCGAGGAAAAGGCTCTCAGGAGGCGATTTATCTGCCCCTTAGGGACAACCATTGATCGGATGGAGTATTTCCGATCTGTATCACCTTGTGCAGATAAATTCGAGTTGCTGATGCATAGCAGTAAATGGATAACATCTTCATTTCAAGTAAAGACGAGGCGCGATGGTGTATATTCCGCTTTCGACTCTTTCAGAACCTTATGAGTTTTAAAGATACGTGCATTTATTGGTGTCTAATTAGTATAAGTATAACGGCAAATAATTCGAGATAACGTACACGTCACATCAGATGGTAGAATTAACACTTTGCTTCTAGAATGATATAGCAGTATGTGAATGATAAGTCAATTATCTTTTTTATTTCGGAAATTATGAAACGCTATATAAAAATTTCAACTCAGAAAGAAAAATTACCACCATTGGGACTTAGAGCTGCTTTATCTGATTGTCTGCTATTTACGACCTTTGCCACGACACCCTCATAAGAATAAAGGGATTTCAAAGCCACAGATAAGGTAAAATCTTTTCTTTTTACTGCTGATGGTACTTAATTTAAAAAAGGTTTAGAAAATTTTAAACCAATATTTGAGTTGACGAAAAGTATTATCAGTAGCTAATTCGTCACTTTTTGTGCGAATCAGAGCGATGTTTTCTGGGTAGAGAATGACTTTAAATGAAAAAAGTAAAAGAAAATTATGTAAACAATAAGTAACTCGAAGTCAGCTGGTGTAAGCTCCATCTTAAAAGCTCTCAAGTCTTCTTTGGACTTTCATCACCAATTTTGAAACCGTGATTCAAATTATATATTTTCAGATTTTCAATTCATTTTACGCAATATCCGTAGATAAGATTTTATAAGGAATCACAACCAGGATAATCAGGACTCCTCTGTATTTGAAAAATATAAACATCCCTTCGTAGAAATCGTTTGCCTAAATCGTTCTCTATATTTTACAATCGCCGAATCGACGATCCTTACATTGCGAGTAAATCCCATCCTTGACGAAGTTGTATTTACTCCGAAGATGTAGGATGGTACTGGAAGTGTCTGAAGGGTATGTGCTCACTCGACCTGGAAGAATTCGATGGAGCAAATTTGAAGGGATGGCAGCAGCGTAAAGTTGTATTGTTAACTGAGGGGCAGAGGTCATGGGACAGGGCAGGGGTAAAATGTTTCCCTTTTCCTTTATATAAGGGGAGTTGAAAGGAAAGCGATGGAAAGAATAAGAAAAAGATGACTAGGGACAATTTTGAGGAAGACAGGTTCTGCAGACAGGAGAGCTAGCTGGGTAGAGAAAGGAGGGCGAGTTTCGGATAGTCATGTTTTTCCTTGATTTGAATCGTTTTAGCTACGTACGTTATTTGAAGTTGTCTTATGCGAAGTCATGCGGAGGGATAAGAGTGCTACATTTATCAATGTTACTCCAAGAGATGAGATTATTATTATATGTTTTGGTAAGAAATATTATCGAAGACAAGTGAGCGGGGGAGGGGATACTTGAGTTCCCGTATCTTTTTCCTTAACAGTCGTACTGGAATCAGGATTAAAGTTGAATAGTTATTTTCTCTACTCTTTACGCTCATATGATGATTCTAGGAATTGGACGGAAAATGGAAACTGCGTTTCTTAAAAGGTTTACTTCGTTTGGCCGTTACTAACAGACAGCTTTGTTTGAAAGACCTCGATTAACCGATACCTCAGTTGAAAAACATCTTAGTAGCCCGGTATTGTGAATGCTATTTATTAAATATGTGAATATTACTTAATAATTTGTGAATTAATTAGTGATTGAGTAATTATCGACAATGCCGATAGCTTATTGGTCTTAACAAGACGCTGACTCAAATGATGATGTCATAAATGGTCACTGTAATTGTTGATTTAATAACTTATCTAGTTTTCTGTGGTATAAATTTGAAAGAATAAAAAGTTGATATGTGCTCACTTCGTTTACAACCGCTATTAATAGTCAGATAGCACGGGAAAAGCTGACTGATAGATACTTGGATTATTCCATTCGTAAACGAATTTTATGCGAATAATGTGAGTTTACCATTAGAAAGGAAAATAGGGGGAAATGGTGCTTGCTTGCCGTTAGTTGTACTAGATGCCGAAGGGAAAATCCTGTAATCATGAGTATTTTCGCAAAAATTGTAAAAAATGTGTAAAAAAGTTGATAAAATTTGATTGTAAGTAGTTGATGAGGATTGAGTAACCACAAGAAATTGTTAACGGGTATAAAATTTATTGAATTTCTTTTCACGGAAGATAGGGCTTTATGAATGTAAATGCAACCAATTGTATATTCTCCTTTTCCAGCTCAATACAATTACACGGACTAGTGTTTGAGAAATATTTAACTGTAAGTACAGCATGCACTTCATCCCATCATATCATTCATTCATTCACTCATTATCATCTGTACCGATTGAATGGAAGGTGTAACCGCAGTTTGCAAAGCCGCAGTCAACTGAAACAACCCACGCAATTTAGATTGGTTCTTCTGGAATCATCGTAATTGCAAATTAGGCCGCGCAATGATTTCGAGGCTAACAAGGCTCAAACACGCATGCGCGCAAACACCCACGCGCGCCCGAATTCATATGATGAGAGTGATTTTTTTCGAAGAGCACAGGCCTGAAACAGACGGGAACGAATGAAAGAACGTTGGAGAGATACTCATTACGATAAACGGAAGGGAGGATGAGGTTTAGGGAATGACAGGGATAAATAGATGTAAGAGTGCATTAGTCTTAGAGAAATACAGACCTAGGGAAAAGAAGGAAGAGAGGAATTGGGAAGATGTCACGAATGTTAGATAAGGCAAACTAAGCTGAAGTAATGGGAGGTTAGGGGAGATTGGCGAAGTAGACAGGGCAAAAAGCAGTATCGACTTGTGGCCACCCTAAATTGAAACCTAAATATACTTATATATTGCTAATATTATTGTTGTAGAGGTCTCAAAGATAGTTAGGCTCCATGCCTGGCGGAATTTTCTCATTTACTCACACAACATACATCAAACAAGTGACATGTCATATATTTCATTCTCGAAATTGGGGTTCACACAGGCCACAGACCTTCATGATTACCATAGCGGGATTACAAGGAAAATTTCCACCATATTTCACCATGTTAAATAATCCCTTGCTTCCTTCAAAATTTTTCCATTAAATTACTGTAAAATTCTCCTATATTCAGTCATACAGTAACTGAAAATAGTTTTTCAAGAGATGTAACATCCATGTAACCTTTTCTTCTGAAATACCTCTGTTAATTGGACGTATTTTTTATGTGATAAAAGTATCTCACTTTCCTTTTTCTCCACAAAACCGTCCTCCCTTTTCTTATTTCCTTTCCATTGTCACATTATTAAAAGGTTGTGTATGCTATAGTTTATACTCTAACTTGAAATCTAGAATTCAAATGCATATTATATTGCATTCTGGCAAGGGTCAAGATGTTTGTATTGCATTAAAGAAATAACTGTTTGCGATATTGATTATTTTGTCGTATAAGCATAGTTTGGTGGCTGTGCTTATCTTTTCCGAAAGATGTTGTTAACTGATAAATGTTTTGATTATTGTTATGATAATACAAGCGTAGGCCATTCGCCACATTATTTCTCCAAAAAAATTTACACCAAAATGTTATAATATCAAAACATTGTACATCTAAACTAACTACGGTTAACTATGTAATAAAACTCTAAAAAATTTTACCTATTGATATCTCAGGTGCTCGATATTGCTATAGCCAACTTGATTGATTGCTCTAAACAATTATGTGAGAGTTTTCGATTGCCATTTTAATTCCTCTGCTATTTAATCCTTTTTGCCCCTTCATTGCTGTGTCCTGTTGTGTGATGGTAGCCTAGTTTTCTTACTATCGGTCGGCGATCCTGATGTGAGACTCGAAACATGAGAAAGTAAATGCATGGGGTGAAGGATAAATTTGTAATGGCAGTGACGATCTTCCCAAATGAAGACTACTGCCGTCTCAATTACTCTTTCCTCTTCCGCCCTCATCCACCTACGCTCCTCCTTGCCTTGCTTAGCCTTTCCTCAACTCACACCATCTGGTCAAATAGAGTTCAGAAGACGTAACAACACCGTCTTGCCTTTGAGGTTTTCAATCGATTGTGATTGAATCAATCTCGACGAGGACACATGTTCAAACGATCTTTTTTAAAAAAAGTCAGCAAGTGAAGCTCCTGCTTGTATAGTGGTAACTTTTAGGTTTCGATATATGAACTTTATTTTAGAATTTATTATAGGATTTTTTCGCTGTATTATAGTGTAAGATATTTACAGATTATAGCTTTTTAAGTTTGTAAAATGCCAACGAAAAATTGAAGTTTGATATCATATATTTGTTTTGATTAAATCATTTTACCACTCAGATTTCAATTGAAACATGATACCATCGTAATACAAGATACTAATATAATTATAATATAGGCAATGTAAAGTGTTTGATATTCAATGTATCTTGAAAAACAATTATTTTTAAATTTTCTTAAATGAGGGCTAATGCATAGCATCTTCTTCAATTTCATTTTATAATAACTGAAGATTAATGAGGAGAGTCTGAAGAAGGTTTGAATCTTAAATGTTAGTAACTTCATTACGGAATTGAGGTCATTGAATACTTTATATGTATCGAATAAACAGAAAAATATTCTAACATGAAACTGCTAATTTTTTCATAAAGTTACTCGTTTTGTTGATAAACTATCTTTTTGGCTGAATTTTTGTTATCGTGGTACTGGGAAAACAACTAAATTAAATAACGAATTGGCAATGTGTTTCGACTGTTGAAAGCAGTATCAATTTTTTGATAAGTCCTTGAACACTTTCGTATATATTCTGTCAATTTCATTCGATCGAGAAAATGAAATAACCACATTTTATAACACGTGCTCGCCACTCCGTTGTGTACAGAATGCTGCAATTAGATGAAAACGCGAAAAACAAACATTAATTTGATGATTTCATTTTTCTCTTTTGACAGTAGCTAATCTTCTCGGCAGCAATGGCTGGTTAAGTCTTTAATTGCCAAACAGACATCTCTACTGCAATAGAGCGCTTATTGGGAATGGAGGGGAAACGAGTCTAGACGCTCAGTTTAATGTGAAATCAAATGCTCGAAATTTAGAGATCGCGTCTGCACACTCATCGTCCTTTGGTCTTTTTTTGCACTTCATGTAACGATACCGTCTCTATTGAGAAAGTCATCCTACTGTTTGTTTTCTGCTAACAAAGATCGGCGTTCAGTTATGTGATCCCGTAATATTTTGCTGCAATATTTCTCACTACATATCGTCCTGAATTAATGATACTGAACACTTCATTGAAGATTCAATTGGGATTCTAATGGAAGAGGAGAATTTAAATATCTCATTTCGACTAAGATAAGAATCTAATTAAATTTTTAATTACATATATCAGTTTCAAACTTTCTTGAAGGATCTAAAAATATTATGAAAACAATAACTCAATCGCTGCATATTCATAAATAAGCTCACTTAATGTCTTTCAATAAGATATCAATACAATGAAACATTTTATTACATGTTGCTAAGACAGGAAACAATACTCGGCAAACATAATTTTGACGCGTGCTATCACTTGATTTAAAAGAAGAAAGAATCTATCTTTCATAATGAATTTATATTTTTGATAATTTTGTTGTGCTCCATAATGAAGAATGAAATTATGTCAGGATTTCATTCTACCTAGGCTGCAGATTAATACACAATAGAAGCCGGATCTCATTGTTTGAGCATAGCATTAGGTAAATAGGCGTAAATGTCAACAGTAAAAAAGATTTTTTATCATTTGTGTAATCACAGGCAAATATTTGTCATAAGACGTATTTTTCACCAGATAATGATGCTCATACATGGAATCCAGGTAATGTTGCGTAATCTGTGCTATTAGTATTAGTAAACTTCCATTTTATCTTTAGCATCTTTGAATATTTATTTTTGAGTAGATAACCATAAATTACCTTCTATGGACTCGTTTACACAATTATTAACGGTATTAGTAAAGAAAGAAAAAATCAAATTTTTGCACGAAGCAAACTTTTTCTATTTATAAAATTGTTCGAACAAATAGAATGGTTAACTACAGCGTAAGCCACACATTGCGCATTCGGTTTCTATGTAATGTAATATATGTAATGAAAATATGTATTTAATAGTCTTCCATACTTTATCTCGCAATAGAGACACATTTCTAAGCTACTGAATAGGTGTGAGACTCATTTCATCACGTTTTCCACCATTAATTACAGTTATTGTATGATTTTTAGCTCTGTTTTTCTTTAAAGTCATAGATCCGATTGCTGATTGGATCACTAACCACCTCATCTTGAGGCGCAGAAAGCTTTGCAGAGGGAATGAGGCTTATTAGACTGAGTAAGGAGTGAGGTAGTTAGCGTTTCCTTTCTTCACTGAACCAGAATATCATAACCAGAAACGTCTATCTGTACAATGACCCTATAAGTAGAACTTTTTATGGAATTAATTCAGGAATAACGTAGATGAATGGCATTACTCAGCGTCATCATATATCAATGAATATTTCATAAGCCACCAATAAGATCGAGACTAAAGTAAATGAAAGATATAATCCACTATATTTTTACCAAAAGACAAAGTATTCCATTCATAAAGATAGGGTATCACATACCCACAGGGATGGATATGAATGGTACTACAGTGAACTATATAAATGATCAATAAGTCAAGGAGCAATCCCTAAGAAATATCTGGTCTTGGAATTGAAAGAAAGAACACTCGCGAGTAGGAGCGGAACTCATGTGAACTACGGTGCAGTCTTGTTTTGAATAATTTCAGTCTCCCTCAATGATTCTGTGCCCTGTACCATTCCTGTTCTCCTCTCCCAACGCTCTAAAACGTAAAGATATTGGTTCTCGCCTCTCGTTACTCCATCCCTCCGCTTTAAGTTAGCCGTTTCAGATGGTGCGATTAGTGAACTGGGACGCGGGGAACGTATGTGGAGCGTAAACTCCGAAGCGTCGACTGCAACGCGTATTTTGACGGAGTGCCATGGGATAAGAAGGCGTGGGGAAAATTGGTGGATTTGCAGACGCCAGGAGATTATTTAAGCGCTGCCAAAACAGATATTGCGGCGACGCTGTATTTTTTTGGGAATAGCGGTTATCTCTTGAAGAAGACAATGCGGGTTTGCTCGTTCTCTTTGTGGAGACGAAAACCTGAATGTGCTTCGGGTGAGGTGAAGCAGAGGCTGCGATCGAATTGACGAAGCGGTTTAAAGAGCAATGTCCCGACCTCACCGCGGGATTCGGGATAACATTCAGATACGCAATACTTGAGCAGTGCTTTCAAACTTTTATTTCTGTTATTTATTTATTTATTTATACGTTAGACTACGAGTAGGCACGAGGCCAGGTGGTAGCCATTCCCTGTGGGGGGAGGGAAATATAAAATATCCTGCCTGGTATTCACCCAAGTCGAGAGGAAAACCCCCCAAAACCTCCCGAAGGCAGTAGTGTTACGCTGTATCACTGCGGCACTACTCAAACTACGTGGCATATCATAATAAACATCGATTACATTTAACATTAATAAAGAATGTAGTAAGTAAAATAGTAAATATTAAGTAGAATGCAATTAGAATAGCAAATATTAATAATTTGAACTTTTTTAGTTTCGTAAGGAAATCCAATAATGTGATAAAATATGCAATAAAAGTAATACGCACATATAATTCTAAGTTAGGAGCATTTGGTATTCGTGGGGAGTATGCAGGCCAATGAGACCCTACCGGTCTGAAAAGCTCTCAGCTCGGGGAATTTTAGCAAAGCTTCCTTTGAATATTTTAGCGAGAAAATAGGTCCCCTTTTTGTTGAATAGTAATTATCCTTAGATGGCGATAGAATGATAAAAAGTGTTGGTCTGTTTTATATGGCTTTTAGAGGCAGAGAGGCAGCGAGGGGTACAAAAACCGTCTTTGGAGGTATTTTTAAGATTACAGAGAGGTTTCTCTAATTCTTTTATTTGATGTTAATTCATTTTTTTGAATGTGCCTAAGTAGATTTGATAATCACAAGTTCACATTCATCAGTGCTAAAATCTATTCATTAAAAGATATATGAAAATAATTAAATCTGCGATGATAAGGAATTTGATGCTGTTAAAAATATAGTATTAATGTATTTTTTGATTTGAGATTATTTCATTTCGCCTCTTTTATTATTTGTGCAGCTGTTTTCCTAAGAATAAGAAATTGCCATTCTTTCTTTTACTTTAGTGAACGATCTAATTTGTTTGGTGAATTCAGATATTTATATAATTATGATATTCTAATAGAAAAATAAAGATAGAGGAAAATTTACAGCATAATGACTCTTTAATCATCTCTATTTCTCAATCAAAATTCAAAAGAAAAATGCCTGATATCTACTTACAAGGTAGCATAACATGATCCGATAGCCACTGCTAGAAAATATTTTGCGATTGATCAAAAAAGCATTTCGTATTAGAATCCACGAAGAAATATTACTCCGTAAAAGTTGAGCAATGTACGACATCGTATATATAGCATAAATTAGACCGAACTATAATTCTATTCATCTTGGCAACTGGAGATTAACTCCATATTATGAATGCATGAAGCTCATTCATGATCTCCTATCCAATGAAAAACACAAATTTTCTCCATCTCAAGTTCAAAACAAAAGGCACTATCTACTTTTTAATTAATAAGTATACAAATTTTGACAGTTAAGTTCGGAAGGGAGATCCTTGATCAGCTGTATTGCCCGTTACTTCGCGGAACTTTTTACGCATAAATAACGAGAGTGACAACTTTATGTGTTTATACCAAAAAAGATTGTAAAGGAAAACTACTTAGTTAATGTTACCCTTCTTTATATATAAATATTCAGTGATCATTCACAACCAATGTGAAATAGTGTCGAACTTCTCGAAGATTATCAACGCACATCAATTCACATTCTTAAGCTTTTTCTGAAGTAATATTTTAATATCGAAAATTATTGTCATTAATTCATAAAAGTGATAATAACTGTAAGTATACAAATGTTGTACAAAGGCGAATATCTCTGTGTTTAGCTGTTTCGACTAAATCTCAGGAAAGATTCATTCCAGTTTCGTCAATTTCAACAACGCTGATCAAAATACGATGCTCCTTGAATAATTTGTATAGTTTATATGAAACTAGCTTCATTTATCGAAGATTCGAATCAAAACAAAAACAAAGACGCATCGCTATGGAATGCATATCACTAGGGACCGTAGGGGGCGAAGCGCGTCCTAAACAAGGGCGATTCGGAACGTAAACATTCCTTCTCTTCTGAGAAAAACACAGCAAAGTCATCCACACCTGAGCGTCTTTAAATCATATGGATGACAATAACCACAAGGATAAATAAAAGAAGACTTAACGGATAAAATAATACGGGATTTGCTACTCACCCGGGTATGAAGCTACCCGACGTTTGCGAAAGAAAGTTGCTTCTCTCCGGGCCCGTAAGTCCGACGAACATCACAACGAAGACTAAAGGACGGCCGCTGTCGATGGCAACCCCACGCCGTGCCCCCCCTCTTTTGAATCGCCCCCCTCGTCATCCCTCTCCCCCTTCATATTCCCCCCAAACATCTCGCTTGCGAGGGGGGATGAATCTGCGCCTGCGCTATAAGACGGTTCAGTCCATTCCGTCACCCTTTTCAGCATCGCCCACCCGCAATTCGGCGTCTCTCCGTCGTATGTTATGCCGAAACAAATCTCGCGGTCGGTTTCCTCGTATCTGTCGAAAGGAGAATTATAAGATGGTCTTCTTCCAGGATATTCCTTGCGTGGGGATAATCAATAGTCTCTTCGTAACTAATTCCCCAAGTCGGAAAATCTCTGTAAAAATAATCACCGTCGTGTATACATTTATATCCAATGTCTGAACTTCCATATTCTTCCACACACTTAATGTTGATTTTTCATTTCGCTGCAGAACTTTTTATGAAACTCAATTAGAAATAATAGTTGTACAAAAAAGAGAAATATAACTTAAGAAAGAAAATTTAATGCAAATTGTTATTTTTATAGTCGATTGTTGCTGTCGAGGCGAAATAGGAAGATAATCGATAAAATGTATCGATTTCCGTAAAATTCAATGAGTAGATTAAGTAAATGTTTAGGTTGCTGTCAGTGAAACTTTGTTGCCATAATTGTAGAGCAACGCAATACGAGTACACAATAATCGTATATTTCAGAATTTATTTACATTGACCGCTGGATCTGTAGCAACAACGAAGGTTGCCTTAATAATTTCTTAGAAGAGTTAAGTATTCGATAAATTTTGAAGAAAGGAAATATTTAACGGTATTTTCAACTGCAAAATCAAACAAAATTCAGGAATAAGATAGGATAAAGTTATACCAGTCGAATGAAACAAAAGTGTCGGATATTCGTTCCCTTTTACGTATATTAACGAATGATTATAAAAATATCCATGCACTTTGGAAAGTTGGAAACAGCCTGTAATCCAGTAGAAGCGTATCATTGACTTCTTGGTTCGAAGTTTTCGTCTTCCAAAAGATCACAGTAGTTTTTCTAAGGCATTTTGCCATGTAAAACACACAGTTTACAGCAATGAAAACGGCACGGGCGGCTACATTCATTTACAGAGCCTTTAGAATAATTACCTCTACTTTTGCTCATCTTTTGGCTGAGAGAAAATTACTGTCTGAGTTTAAATTATTCATGTCCATCCCGCGATTGGTAAGGAAAATGTAAGTTACCATCCTATGATTTTCGTCGGAAAACTGGCAAAATGAACCTTGTGATGGCACAGCTATTAAAAATATTGGTCATTATGAGCAATTTGCTTAATGCATTTGCGAGATTTTCAGCTAATGGCTTTCAAATTTCTCAAAAAAGGTGAGCGAAAAAATATTGGGTGGGAGGTACTTAACGAAATATTGGCTCTTAGGCGTCCAGCTGTGAGAACGATGCCTTATAAATTGATTCTTAGAATATTTATTCATCTTTTGGAACATAGTAGAGTAAAATAATTCTTTTATTAAGTTTTTTCTTATTTCAGTTCATGGCTGTAATAATATGAAAGCTACTGAAGTATGAAAACTACTCAGTTGATTTGTGGTATGAAGGACTCAATCCAAACTCAGCATTTATGCTGGTTACTTCTTTGTAAATTGTACGAAAAGTGTCATTCAGATGGGCATTTTGGTAGACTACATGATTGTTTCATTGATAAGTTATGTTGAAAGCATGGAGGTCATTTTCGTTAAAGCATTCTAGTTCATTGTCAGCAAGGAAAGGAAGGGAAAACTACCTCATTTCATATCATACCTAGTGAGGAACACTCCCCATCCAGATTTTTGTTTCGCTAGTTAACTGCGGAGGGGTTAAGATTCATTCTGGCCCTCGGAAAGAATGCTTAATAGACAATTAATACTCTAATAGGATATGCTCTGTGAAAAGTTAATGCTCTGTTGCAAATAATATAGCAGAAAGCGTTTATAATGGTGTTTTAAACAATAGAAAATTCAGTTAAACCGGACGGATAAACTTTCGTTTTTATAACTTTCCCTTCTAGAAGACCAGTCCAGTGTGGCTTAGTTCAAGAAATTTATAAGAATTTCAATCACGTTCATGGATGTCAGTTTTTTGATTTTCATTTATTTTGCCTATAATTTTTGAGTTTCTGATTTTCTTTTTAACTCTTCCTCATAAAATACTGATAGTTTTAAAAGGTTATTCTGAAAATACCCGGTTTTTGTCTTTTTTCTAATTTGTATGAAGAATAAACTATGAAGATGCTTCAGCTTGATGGGTTTATAGCCGAGGCGTCACTCTGCAAAGTTTCTCAATCTGGGAAAATTTTCATTGAAAAATTAATTAAGGACCGGTATTGTAATGTCTTGTCAAATCTGCATGTCAGCGAAGCTGAAGATTAACTGCTAGTTAGCGGCATGGAGTGTACGAAACTTTACACCGTCAACAAACTGTTACACTTTTAACGAACGCTTCTCTGAAGTTTACCCGCCATTATGATTTGTTTATATCCATGATGCATTGCAGTTGACAATATTCTTGAGGCCTACACCTCTCTCGATTCAATAGATAAGATCATCATCATTTTAACTAATATTTAAGGCTCAACATTGTGATACAGTTGGAGTTAACCTGTTGGTTAAAGTTAACCTCTAGGCTAACTATAACATTATAATGTTTCGCTTATGCATTTTAAGATATATTCTTTTGCGAGCTATATTTTTCTCCCTCAGAATATCACTTTGGAGAAGTTTAATATGTTTCCCCCTTCTTGTTACAATTTAGTTAGTCTTTGTTTTCCTCTGCTTTCCAGCATTTGATGGCCACTTCTTCTTTTACCTTCATCGCCTTGTTCCTTCTTGTATTTTCTTCTCTCGCACACCTGTTCTTCTCCTCCCTCTTTCTCAATCCTTTCATTACGCCTTTTCTCCTCTTCTCTGACGTTTCTCTTTGTCTCTCCACCTCTTTACACCTGCCCTCCATTCTTCCCAGTGAAGACTCGCTTGAACCCTTTTGCTTCCTCAGCTGAGAGCGAAGATCGAATAGAATGAAAAGGGGTCAGAAATGGGCCGGCAGAGACATTAAGCACGCAAAGCAACTCAAGTCCAGGGCCGGTTTCCTACCAGACTCACAATACGCGGTGGTTCTATTTTTTAAGGTCTGTTTGCATTAAAAAATATAAATTACAAAATTTGAATATCTTAATGATTATTTTTCGCGATTCTGGCACCTATTTCAGTATATGTATGTGAGCTATTATACATAAAATATTAGATTTGGTTGGATGATACCGATGGGAATAACCATATATCATATTCTCACAAACATCACTTGCTCTTTACTTATGAGTCACGGTTTGAAAACGCTACTTCGCTGGTCTGACACATATTTATCTTTTTTGAGTGACATGTAACTCCCCATTCTTCATGGATGTATATATCCATGTATATGAAGGATTATTCTGTTAGATTTAAATTGGTGAGAAAGAGATGGGCCATCGGTGGTGCACCAAAAATTGCGTTTGAACGTCTCTTCGTGTGCGAAGAGCCTTACTGCCTGGACCCGGCCTTGCTCAGACTGCGGCAGTCATAAAAGTTTTAAATAGTTGATTAAGTTTTATAATGACCTCAGACAAAAAACTCAGAAAATTTATAACTGATATACTACCTACTACCTAGTATGCTAAATTAAAGAGCAAGTGATGAAGTACACCCAACCGTCAATATCATAGATTAGATAGGTTCCATAAAAGTGCCGTGCAAATCGTAAACGTGCAAATTGAGAGAGAAATTTGTATTTAAGGTAAGAAGATAGGCTTTCGAGACGTTGAAAGAGTCTTCAATAGCTTCTCCATTTAAAAGAAAGATGAACTATATATTAAGAAAGTGAAAGTCTTGATTACCCACCATTGAAGACAGAATTTTCTAAGTTTTCTAGTATTAATGTAGGCGTCACAATTGTAAAAAGTTTTTCAACCCGAGGAATTTTATTTTCAGTTTTCAATAAGAAAGGAGAGGTATTCGAGATACAACCAACCAAAAAGTTACGTACTTTTAATTTTTTTTCCTATTCTGCTGCTATTGCCAATATCTGGTGAAGTCCTCATGAGCTCATCAGAACTCGTCAGGAGGTGCTTCACCAAGACAATAACAGCAATGGACAACACGCCCAACCATTCCCTGATCAGAGAAATCTGATCAGCCGGGCTTCGAACCCGGGACCCTGGGGTCAGAGCGATAGCGCTGCTAGAACGCTAACCACTCGGCCACCAAGACCAGTAAACTCATTTACACTCATGTATTATGTTGTAATGTGATAATCATAACTTTATCATCGCTTAAACCCAAAATTACCGCAAATCGATGACCGTATGGAACCGAATCCCTTCTTAATGAAGTAAGGTACAAATCGAAGCTAGGTGCAGTATTCAATTGTAAATTAACGACAACTCACGATTTTTAAGAATAATGTAGCGCTACGTAATGGTTATTGAATCTCTAGGGAAAGAGGAAACATTTACAGCAACGCGTTTGCGATAAAAGTAATGACAGGAAAGAATGATTAGCTTCAAGAATACTGAAAACCTGTCGAAAAGTGAAAAATTCAAGATTTAAATCAGAGGGAATCCCAGGGCGGCCACGCTTCTGATGCCGGCTCTGGTTTTTGTGTCGGGGTTATGCTTTCCCCTCGCTCGATCCGTGATTATTTTCGAAATAGACAGGGTTATAAAGTATCTGGGATTTCGAAACAGCCAGACACATTTTTTTGGGGATCGATATCTTAATACGTTTTTTCCGCATTCCATGGGAAGGCAGGGATCTCTCTTTTCGATTTTTTGGCATTTCTCATTGAAAAAGGCCTACGTAGCTTTCTTTCTGTCTTCGCGTTTGTTTGGGGCGTTTAATTCTCCCAAACAAAAGGGGAGGCGGACTTCGTTTTTCGACCAATCGATTCGCTGTTTTGACTCTTTGATAACAGTTGCTATACACGATTCGTGTTAGAATTTGAGTGTTTTTTATCTTTTTTGAAAAGCATTGCAGTCGCGACGAGAAATGAATGCTAATCACGGAGTCCCGATAGACCATTTCCTATTTCTATTGCGGATTATTTTTTATGTAAATACAGTGTCATCCTAAAAAATGTTTCATTATTCTATGTATTTATATTTATGCCTTTTAGTCGAATAGCTTGAATTTATACCTCCATTACAAGGCCCATTGCTTTCCAGCTATACATCATGATACTCTACACGAAACTTTTTACTAGTTTTTCCTCAACTTTAGCATCAAGCCGCTGCATTATAAATGTCTTTTCCTCTTGAATGTTTCTTTAGCCGTAGCAATTCTTGTTTCGATATCCAATTCACTACTGCTATCCTCTGTTACTACACTCTCTAGAAATGTGTATAATTTTACCGATTCTATTCTTCTTTCGTTTATCCTAACTTTCATATCTGTTTCATTTATTCTCTTTAACTTTGTTTTCTCAAGGTTTATTTTCATCCCATTCTCCTTCATCCCTCTTAGTATTTTCACAATTCTTTGAGGTGTGCAGTATCATTGCCTAGTACCTCCATATCATCAGCGAATCTGATTCAGTTGACTTTCCTTCGTACAATGCTTATCCCTTCTTCCCCTTCCAAGATGTTACTTAGCATATCTTTGTTTTATATATGATGAATGAAGTAGAAATGTAGTAGTTTTACCTTAACCGCGCCTTACACCAAACGCATCTCCCTCTATACTGTCAGTTCATTGTCCACTTTTACAGCAGTTTTTTTAGTCATACAATTCGCTTGTCAGTATTTCCAGTCCACTTTCTTATCTTTAAGAATATTTATAACTTTTCCTATTTCACTCTATCCTAAATCTAGGAAGCATGAGCTAATTAAGTTTCCTCATTCTATACTCCGTTTTTCTAAAATCTTTAATTAGTAAATAGCTTCTCAGGTACTTTGGTCCCTTCCAAATCCGAACTGTTCTTCCCTATTCCGATTTTTAAGTCTCCGATTTAATACTGTTTCCACTGTATTTCAGCACTATGTACGTATTATTATAGTTATTGTTCTTTATTAAAGTAGGGCCTAAAATTGGCTGTTATCACTTTTATCACTATTGGAGTGATTCTTCCTCACCGTAGATATTTTCAATTATTTTTTAAAACAGTTTTCTATTCTGTTACGTCGAATGGTAACGTTGCAAACTAGACATTATAAAATTGTATAAAATTCAATGAAACCTGTCTTTAGCGGAATCTGTTGGGACCAAAATTCTTTTCACCGTATAAGGCTTTCCTTCGCTTTACACAGATTCATCATAAGACAAGTTTCATTGTAGTAGACTAGTTAAAAGTGCTTCGACAGCTAAGGCCACTTCGCACGCATAATTCCCGCTTGGAATCGAACCCGAGATATCTTTCACCAAAGTTGCCCCCTTGGCTATTCGGGAGCCCGATACGGTTAAATTAATATATATGCTATAAATTGATAGTTAAGTCAAAAGTTTGGCTGTCAGTACAACTTGATTTCAGAAGAGAGTCCGTTGAAAATCTGCATAATCGGTTGAGGAGTCAAAATAAGCAGGGATAGAGAGATTTCAGTGTCTTCATTAGATTGATTTTGATGTTTAGCATACAGAGAATATCAGATTAATTTTTACCGCGGACGTATATGTAAATTGGCACGGATGAAATGGATATTTTCTAATAAATAGACGTTATATATCTTAGGCAACAGTCATAATCGCTTACAAAGGGTATTCAAAAGGCAAGAAACGGAGTTTCATCATCAATTTTCGAATGAGAAATTTCCGCTGATAGAGCGGCCTATCTTTGATTTCAGAATATTCGGATAAGTTTCTGCTTTTTGTTTTATTAATTGAACGGAGACGTTAGTAAACAGAGAATATTTGCTGAGAAAAGTAGCTTCACATTGTCTTCTCCGGGGGATTACTTACTTGATACTCAGTCTCGAACAAATGGTTATGTTTGCAGTTTTTATTGCTTAATATGAGGATATAGAAGACAATCTGCATTCAATTGTTTCACATCTTCACCTTTGTTTTATGTGAAATACAATGTATATTTTCATTTTACTATAGCAATGTTTCCCATTGTTCAGTTCCCTTTAAAGAACATCTAATGTAAGAGAATGTTATTTGAGAGCCGAATTCAATTACAATAGTATCTTTTTTATTGCTGTGCCTAATCACTCATGCAAAAACAATCTTAATTAAAAGCTTAAGAATGGTGTCATTTCATGAGTCATTCACACAGTCCATTTTTACTGTCTTAAGCTGAGGTTTAATATAAGAACAAACTCTGAATTGCATGTGAATCAGCAAATTTTTCAGTTCAAAAACTTAACTCATTTGTGGTGGATTTGTCCACGCGCTTGCTTCTATTTAAAGGGGAGTTGTGTTTCAAGAATAATTTTCAAGTATGACTTGAGGTACGAAGACTTCTAGAATTCATTACTGCATAAAATGCCGCTACGGCTCTGAGATTAATATGTTGCTTACATATTGTGGTTAAGCTAGGCGTACGGACAAATATTTACTTAATGCGCGGATACATGCAAAAGAATGTTTAATTTGTAGTTTTCGTGAAACGTTCCCAATATAGTGAAGAGGAATTTAAGACCCTATGATAATTCCCAACAAATGATTTAGTTACATAATCATTCAAATAGCCAATTAAAGAAAATGTAAAATGAATGGCAAACAGCGTATTATGAGTGGAAACTTGAGGATTTATACTTTTACAAGACATAATGTTATAACACATAAATGTATCCGGGATAGGATAGCCATGGGGTAGGATTTGTGGAGAGCATCGTGTATTGAGATACTTTGTTGTCTACAGCCGTAATTATTTGTTCTCTGCGGTAAGCTCGCTATGCCACGATCCAATGTCATAACTGAGAATACGTTTCTTTTACTGATAGGATCCATCGTTATGTTGTAATTATAACAGATATTAGTTACGGTGTTTTTTCCAGAAGGAAATGTAAGTATAATTGATCAAATCTTTTTTCCATTTTAATTATTATTGACACGATCATAATTACGATGTATTTCTACTAATTTTCGCTTATCTCTGCTCGTCAATAAAATTTGCAGTGACTATAAAATTACTTTCCATAGACGAAATAAAAGTAAATTGTAGATGTTTTCTTTACACAACTCCATAAGGAAAATAACGGCATTCGATTTATCAAGATGTGGTATCAGGACTAAAATATTTAGTAGCGAACTAAAATATCAAATAAAGTACATTAAAAGTTATAGGTGAATACTAAGTTTTAAATTAAATTACTTTGACTGCCGACATCTTGGATAATGAATCAATACTGTCATCTATCCTTAACGTAATTTTATTTACGAAAAATGGAAATTATTTTCCGTGGTTTCAGTGTAGTCGTATTTCTTCGTACTCCTTCTTTCTAAGGTCAATGTAACAGTAGTTTTTACTCTTCCTTTGGGGATTTGCTACTCCATTATTTCTTATTCACTTTTTTGCTATGAGTATCCCGCAGGATTTTCTTCCCATTTCCACGAGCTCTTTTCTCATATTGTAAGCGCATCTCTTAGAATGGCTTGGAAGAACCGATTCAGACGGTCCATTCATTCGTGACCAACGCGTGAGACATTTTCCCGCTACATTAGGCATCCATCTTCACCATTTCCTGAGCCTTAAACAATCTTTCCCGTACCCCACCGTCAATCAGTTTCTTACTTTAAAAGTACAAAACTTTTGGTGATGGAGTTTTCCTTTGGTGTTTCATTTCTTGAGGTACGTGTTTTTTTGGAATCTAGTTCTATTTATTATTTAACCATCAACATGAGGATACTGAGTATATTATTTTATGTCGCTAAGGAGCTTAGATATAAAGAAGAGGGGAATAATAAATGAAATTTAGGACAACGCGATCCTGGAGCATATTATGCTGAATGACGTCAGGAAAAAAATGTATCAGAGAAAATCTGTTGTGATTTGTGCTTTCCGCACTACTGTTTTTTTATTTAGCGAAAAATCTACGAGAGAAATCATCAAGAACTCTTGGTCTCATTATTTTTATTTTTACTTATAAATTACGAAAGAAATAAGTTGCAATTTTGGCTAAGACATTGCACTAACACTGATATTACATCATCCAGCCCTATAGTATGTATAGTATCGTAGCAATTAATGTAGTATTAGCGGTTGATGGCCCAGTGAACGTGATTTAATTAAATTTATTGCTACGAAAAGAGAGCTTAGAGCTTCAAGAACGAAATGCATATGTGTAGGCAAGGGTTCTTCTGAATTATAAAAACACTACTTCTGTTTTATTTGCGTTTATTTGTAATTTTCCACGTAATACGCCACCATCGTTTAATTTGGAAGTCTATATTTTAATTTTTTTATTATCCGCGGATCAATTATGTATATTCTTAAATGCTCAGGAGAAGAGAATGTTTATGATTAGCAAAAACGACAGCAATTAGATTACTACTTTAAGCAGTAAAATCCTGTGTGAAATAAGCTTTCAATCTTATTTTATGAATTGAATGACTAACCTCCGCTATCAGTAATGGGGTTTCAAAGCTACATTTGTAACAAATAAGTGTGACTTTTTGGAAAATTTGTGCCTGATTTAACCAGTCTATCTAGAGTTTATTCCTTACACAGAGTTCAAAAATCTTGCCCCGGGTGAGGATCGAACTCACGACCTTAAGATTATGAGACTTACGCGCTGCCTACTGCGCTACCGAGGCGTTGAATTTTCGGGAGAGAGTTACTGTATTTATTTCAAGTTCTAAAGTAATTTAGATTAGTCTTTTGTCGAAATTTCAGGCCTCGTGAACTCCTTTCATACTCTAGAATAGCAGCGGACTCGCCAAAACGCAGCGGATTTCTAGATCACACCTATAATAAATTCTTATTTAATGAGAGGATAATGCAACTAAGCGGAAATCTTAGAAAGGATGATTTTGAAAAGAGATTAGATGACCGGTGTAATTACAATGTGCAATAATAATCTTTCAGATACATCACCTTCTCAGTCGACTTAGAGCTAGAAACAATAATTTTAGTTTCCTCAGAACTAAACAAGAAACAAGTTTCTTGGATCAAATGATTAATATTTGTTATGTACAAAAATAATTTAATTACATTCTAGGTTCAAGCCTCCTAATAGAGAATAAAAGGCTAGGGAAATGGAACATATATTTTTTTAAATTCTCTACAGAGTATCTAATAAGTAGTCTTCGTAGTGTCTGTTTAGTAGTGATAAACATCATTATAAGTAAAAGAATTTAGAAACATCAATTTTCATCATAATTATATGAAGGATCAAATAAACCATTTCGTAGAATTGTCATTTATCATTACGCTGACATCTTTAATTTCTCGCCTCGCTATCAACTTTGTATATGCTTGCTTATTGATCATGCTCATAGATTTGCCTCTTCAAGTTCTAGTACATGCAGATCCATAACAGTAAAGTTTTAAGCGGTTATGAAGGAAAACCTCTTAGTCTGAGAGAATTAATCACGTAAATTTCGATAGAGTATATGAAGTAAAATTTCATGCTAATATCATGTAAGTATTTATCCATCTTTTACGAATGCAATCGGAAAGAGATGCTGCATTTTCCAAGTTCCGAGAAGTTTCCATCTCCTTTGTAGCAGATGTGTAGACGGGGAAATATATTGCAGCAGATATGCCATGAATATTCAAATCCAGGCATAAATATACGTCCTTGTCTCATCTTTGGACGGTGGCGACATCTCTCGAGAGAAACGGAGTCCTCGTATTCCGTCGAAGAGCGGCGCGCGCTCTGAAATCAAATCTCGGCAACAGTTCTATTTACGAGATTCTCCTTTATGTGGCATAGTCACGCTAAGTAAACCTACTTATGTTGCGTGACATTCCTCCGACTGTTTCAATCAGAAATGCGGAAGGTTCCCTTGTAATACTAAAGCGACGCTGCCGGTGAAAAAAGACGAGCAAAAAGATTGACTGAATATTTTTGACGTATAAATGCGGAAAGGAGAAAATTGCTATATTTGTACCTACTTTGAGACAGCACTCGTATTACGAAGAGTTTTTAATGACTCGTTGAGACGCCACAGAGGTCGTCATGTTCTTCACTTAATTCTGCTGGAATTTGTTGTCCTCTCCCATTATCTATGATGGCACCAATATGTAATATTTCAGCTTCTTTAAATCTATGGATATGCGTTTGTTGTGTGATCTATGGATGCGCTTCTCTTGGCGGTGAGGAACTGACTGACTGCCTCATCTGAATGACGACACTAGCAGACAATGGGAAAGTTACATTGTAATTGCGGGATTACAAGAGTCCATTTAAATACATAGTTGCGGCCCGTGGAGACTTTCTGACACCGAATAAGTCTCGCGGCTTCTTTCTTTCTTTAATTTATACATCGAACTTTGAAAAGCGTATCCAGTACATTGAATGCTACAAATATTCTTGGCGAACGTCTTGCATGCAATGCGAAAATGAATCGATGGTTTTCCAAGGAGAACAAAGCTGCTCTTGACAACAAAATATTAATCATTTTAAATATTCGCTCCTTCTTATTGAGATCTCTAACTTGAATGTGGTATCTTCCAAAACTAGAACCTTAACTAACCTTTAAAAGGATTTAGATTTTAGATTTAGATTTAGATGAGTACCCCGCAAGCCGCCAGTGGCGTATGGCAGGGGGTGTAATGACACCATCCTAGTGGAAAATAGATCCAAGAAAAAAGAGAAAACTACATTTGAACTATGCACCTAATTTTAATTTCTATATACGCTGTATTTGTTTACTTTTATTTATTTTAGACCATAGTGGTAAAGAAATTCATCTAACCACATGCATCGTATTGAAATTACAGGTAGCTGGATGAGGTATTTTTGTGCTATGCTAGATTGGGCTGATTTTCATTCAGGTTATCCGGAACAAACTCAGTGGAGTGGGTGGAGAAAACTGACCAATATCCGTCATATTATCACCTTATCTTTTCTGTTCGATTTCTATCCGGACAATTAGACACCCTGGTCTAGCTTTCTATACTATTCCATCTTCATTTCTAGCAAATATTGCAATTTTCTGCTTCTACTCGCATCTTACTTTCTGATATTCCTCGTTCTGTATCTAGCATTGTTGTTCTTTGCGGAATTATAAAGCAAACGACCTCACTCCTCATCTTATGTAGTAAGCCTCATTCCAGAAATTTTCGTGGCTAACGGTGGAATGTTTTGAGAGCCATGCAGACCTCCGGACCGATTACTTCGCTACGGTCGGTCTTATGTTGCATGATCTCTTAGGTGGTTATTTAAATGTGATTGGTCGATGATTTCCAGTTATTTATGTCTATTTTTATCACATTCCTGGCCAAAACTGATTTTTTATAATGGAAGAAACGACTCTTAATTTCGAAGGATGTTATCGGACGAAAGCCCGAAATAATGCTTCGAATCGTTTCCGACACAAGTTTTAGCCTTTTGATATTCGATTAGGTGCTAGATTTAGGTGCTGAACTATTTTCGTTAAGATTCTTACTAGGGCGAGTAGAAGATACTGTCGACCGCTATCGCAACGGAAATCTACATTTGCGTTTTTGATTAACTTTATATATATTATGTAGTTAAACCAATTTTCATATTCCTCTACCTCAATATATGATTCTTACTCCGCCTCAATTCGTATTCTGTATATAATTTCGATTTGGAACTGATTGTTATGAAATTTGTACTTTTAACCGGAATTTAACACCAAAGATCGGCCGTCTTAGAATTTTCGTTTCCTTCTTTTTTTTTATAACCGATTTGTAGTGTATGGTAGGCATTTTTTTTGCAGCTTTGAATGAAATTGAAGGAAAGAATGACACAGGTTTTTTTATGTTTCCTAGACTTTAAATCCTTCTTAATATATTTACAATTTGTTGTAAAAATTCTTTTTTAAATTTATGTCCTGCTTTTTGCATTCATCAGTGACTACAAATTAGGAAATGTTTAATTTTTCACAATAATACTTTTAATATTGACCTAAAATAGCGTAATTCTGTGACTTAATTGTAATATGTATGAAAAGGTTCAGTGGGTTTGGTGTTTGGTATTTGCAACTGGATTTTGGAACATCGTTTTAAATAATCGTCAAAGAATTAGGCTATGTATTGTGGAAATCCAATTTTACGAGTTTCTTTCGGTTATTTTCAATATAAAATTATGATCTTTTCCATGTAATTCCTATTTATTATTCAATAGATTTTAATTAAGAGGGATTAATTTTTAGTAACGGAGCATACTGTTCAAACACCGGACATTAATTTAAATTTAAACTTTGAATGATAAATTTAAACTTTGATTTGAATACAGTTGCGGGAATATCTATATTTAGACTTACTAAATGATCTTAGGTCATGTTTTACAATTATTGCGACTTGTTGCGAATTGTTCATTTTCCTAAGCATTTTCAGTTCTTACTTAACTAATAGTTCCTATTATTTTAGCCGGAATCTATTTTTTCCTTGCGCTTTTTAGATATAGTTTGTATTGGAAGCATTACCACTTTATCTATATGCTCTTCATGTTGAAACTCACCAATGAATTTATTTGGTGTTTTCTGTTTTTCCAGATTGTGTTAGACTTACCTCCTGGGCGGTTCTATTACATGGGAGCTTCTTCTGTGTTATCGTGGAAGAACACTGAAGAGGAATAATAGGACCAAGGGTAACCTGAGGACCGCAAGTGGTGAGCAGTTAAGATGTTTTTAATTTTTTCTCTTTCGATAGAATAGTATAATTGCTGAGACTTTTAACTTAACTCCTTTTATTTTCGGTTTTGAATTAAATGAACAATACACTTGTAACAAACTAATTGGCATTAAAATGGATAACAGAAAATCTCAGCCGGCACTAAGTAAATTTTTGGTCCGTTATTTCTCGTATAGCAGTAAATGTAATATGATTGGTTTCAGTAAATAAGTTTCACATGAAGGTAGATAAATAGACAAACATTTTTCCGCAAGACGTATATTTTCGGAAATTCCCTCGATTAGAAGAAACCGTTTTTATAGTGGGACTTTAAGCCACATTTAAAAATCGTTATTCTGCATTTCAAATTATGTTTAATCTTTCAAAAATTTCTCTATTTATTTTTCAGTAACTTATCATGACTTGATATGAATTTTTTTGTTCAATGCTATTCGACTAGAAAAATATGAATTTCTAATTTTTGAACCATTTTAGAGGATAAGTACTCCTTATTGGAACACAAAACGGGAGTTTCTTCTATCTTCCATAACTTTCAAAGTATATTAATTCGTAGAAGGATAAACAATCAAGACGTGAGAACGATTGACCTGAAAACGGTTTCCTGGCAATGACGAAAAACTGTTAAATTATTTCTTTACTAAAATTTATTAATGTTTACTGGTGTCTCCCTAGAACAAGAATCGATATTATAGGTGGGATTTTAATTAACGAGTAATTTAAATTGTGTAAAATTCTTTTTTTTTAATTTCCAAATGTACTAAAATCAGCACTAATTAGTTCAGTTTTCAAATGTGTATATTGAATGTCAACCTAATATTCTTTTTATATGAAATATATTAAATAGTCCAATTTTAGAAAGTCTTATCGCGTTATCAAGTTTTTCTCTCAATATGAAGATTCGGCTACCGCGATATTTTAAGATTGGTCCACTGGATAGCTCATGAACCAATCTCAAAATTTCTTGCTGATTATTATTTAGGAGACCGTTATTGCAGCCTCCGATTGGTAAATATTATTGTAAATAATACTGTGTAAATAAACCCTGGAATATTTAAGGACTGGGGTAACTCGAGTATCAATCAAATTTGAAAGCGGTCTAAACGTTTATCAAATTTCACTATGATTCTCTTGATATAAAATAACACTCGATGACATAAATCAGGATTTGCATAAACTTCCCGATGTATCTGATCCTCTCCTGATTTCGCACGACTTATTATTGTAATTAAAATCGTTTGAAAAACTAATGTCTGCACCAATACAAAAATGAAATATCTTTAGTTGATAAATTCATGGAAAAGAAAGGCATGAGATCAATATTTAAATTTGTAAATATATACGAGACGGTAATCAATAGTAAATATAACTTTATATTTCTCGGGTTTTTTACGTATGTATGTAAGTTTCTATTAAATGCTGCCACTGTTTTGGCGTCATTTAGATTTTCCTTTCGTTTCCTTTGTTTGCTTTTTGTATCTCCTGCAAGTCACTTATCCCTTTAATCACTTCCACCTAGACACGAGGAACTATCCTTTTCGTCTTTGTTTACATGCAATGATATTGAGACGAAGCGAAGTGTACACTGATAATTTGGGGAACTACTCCGACATTATCCCAAGGACAGATGCTCTCCTATACTTTCACTGTTAAGATATTAGCATCTCATATAGCCTTGTTTTCTCTGACATTCGAGTTGTGTCTCGTCGAGTCAATTTCGTAAACAAACAAGGTAAAAATTATATTTTTTATTATACTAATTTCTCCTCATGTTCTAATTGTTTCATTCACTATTGTTACTTTTCGCGAACTTTACGTATCGAGGAGGAAAATCTATTGTGTAAAGTGAGTTAGAATCAAGTTCGTAGTTTGAAATGTACATCGAGCGGGAATCCGTGCTGTGTTACTGAACGAACATTCTAAGAGTATCAAACTTCTCTTCCTCATATTCGACACCATTTTTTACTGGCTTAAGTTTAGAACGGTCGTGTTTGCAACATGGAATTACGGAACCAAAATTGGTAACCTCAAACGTGAATTTCCCCTCAATTAAATTTGTACTCTTGCAGATTATGATGTGGTAGAGATTGGGGTTTTAGGTAGCTTTGTGGTATGTCGAATTCAGATTGGAGTTGTGCAATTCAAAATATCGCGCACCACAGTTCAGATTCTGTTGAAGTGTCAGTATCTCTGAGGAGATGCTCTATATCAATTCATTTAAATTCAGTTCATAGCAAATTGATATTAACAGTTATAAGGTATCACGTTTTTACAATGATAAATATGGAATCGGTTCGTAAGTTTATAAGGTGAGATCTGCTAATGAATTTTCTCTCTTTTCTTGCAGGAATAAACAGCATCATCAACTCCTGAATTACACGTCAGTACTCACCACGTGTAATTCAGACCCAGATTTTTCATACGTGAGTACTCAGTTTCTGTATTATATTACCAGTAGAAATTGCCAGACCGATTGCAGCGGAAGCAGCGTTTCCGGTTTCTATCGTTTGAATAAATCTCGTTATTTAAACGTTTTCGCTTTGCGGAACCAATAAAAATTTGCTAAGCTACTCTTAGAGCAATCTCTCTCCCTCACTCCAACCGAACTCGGTTACTTATCTCTGCAACCCACTCTTCCAAATCAGCATCTTCTGGAGCGTACTTTGGGATGGTCAGAGGCTTGGATGGTCCATCACGGGGATTCGCCGCCATTTTATCCCTCAGATCAGAAAACAACCCAGACAAGTTCTTCATATATTTCTCTATATTCAATTAATGTTACCTAAAGCGCCGTTAGAATCCCACTTCTAATGCTAAGTAGAAAAGAAAGGCAATAACAACGAAACAAAGGTACCGGATTTTTGAGACCTGCATAAATATGGGGAGGTGGTTCTGCGGTAACAATGTAGTCAGTTCCTCTGCGTGACGTCACATTACTCACCCATAACACATACTTACGTCAAACGATCCAAACTCTGCCTCTACCTTTATCTAGGTATGTGATTTATCGAAATTGAATCACAATAAAAAATTATGATTTTATGTTTCGAACAATCCATTGTTATTTACCACCACGGAGTTAGTTCCGAAAGTGTTTCGTTGACGAAGTGGTAGTTGAAGATCTGTAATTCTACCAATTGTATTGGATTTTTAAACTCCGTGGTGCTCAGCTTCCTTCATTCTTTAGCTTAGTTTGATATTTTTTGAATGATTAATTTAGCTTGGATGAATAGAAAGAAAAGGAAAATTTCAGTTCGGGGAAAAGGGAGACTGAATTTCGGTTAGGGGAAGACATCGATTTCCGGATCGACGAAGTGTCGCCTGTTTACATTCCCATGTGGCCTTTGAAGCATATTGATTCTGACATTCTCCGATACTGGCATCGAAATGACATGAATTCATTATTATTATTAGACCCGTTTGTCTCCCCCTCAATCGAGGAGAAACAAAACACGGCGGTCCAGATCGAAATGAGTTCGCAATACATCAACATCTACTGGCTGCGTTATGTTTCGCTCATTCTTTCAAGCGCAGCTATTAATGGAATGATAAATATAGCTATCGATTAGCGTCGGTGCTTTGTTGGAAATGACCTCGGAAATGGAAAGGGTAAATTAAGGATAAGCAGTAATGGAATGGGAAGGATATAGGGCAGGGATAAGCACCTGCTGCTCAGAGACTCAGGTGTCTTTTTAATCTTCCATTTTACCCGGAAAAATCTTTGATTGCTTTAGTTTTAAGAGAAGGTATTACTTATACAATCTTTTCCAGAATTCGTTGTATATATATGCGTATAGTGAAGCAAATATGAATTTTATAATAAAAACAGATACTTATCGATGATTGCATTCTGTTGAACTTAAAAATAATATATTGTTGTGATATATCATTTCTGTACAAGAAAGAAAGCAATATTGAAGGCTCAAATATTTGTTTTTTCCAAACACATTGTCAGAAGATTCAATTTCGTTGAGGGCTAATCTTCTCCAATATACGAAAAGTGTGGGTGGAAGCACACGTGCGAACGTGAAATAGAAAAAGATACCATGCATACTACAATGGATACGCACGAAGTGACCACATTTAGTAGATACAATAGTGATCCATTCGTCATCTTTTGTATTTTAGTCTCTACAACGGCGATCTGGAAAATGTTGGCAAATCTTTCGAATTAATGTAAACCGTACGGCGTATACATTTTAGACAATTATTTAATGTCAGTATGTGATGTATTAAATATATTAAATTACTCATAAAAATGAGCATTTTCTGACTTGATAAGCAAAATACTTATATAAATGTGATATAACAACTTCAATACAGTCAATTGTATATATTGTACGTATTATATTATATCAACTTTATATATAATCAATATATGATGAATTATATGCTCGAGCAATTTATTTATCATTTGATATGAATGCAACACATCAATGGCGCGGTAAATAGGGCTCTATGGCTGCAGTCGGTATGCAGCATTCTTTCGTTCGATACGCTACGTTTACTGCGTAAATCATAATTGATCACTGAGCTATAAGAAATAATGTATGCAAATTATAAACAGTCATCTATCATGCTTCGGTTTATTTCAAGCGAAAGGGTAATTAAGTTATAATGAGTTAAATGATAAAATAGTAAGGAATATAAGAAACTTTAATCCCTCGTGCAACGTGATGGTCTCCATTGGAGATGAAACCCTCTTAACCCTCTTACGGTAAACCGAAAATTTTAGATAAATAGATATGTATTAAAATATATCAAGAATCATTCAAGTATTTTGAAAGATGAATAGACAAGCATGACTCTAAAATTATGTGCTGTCTGACCCGGTAATTAAAAGAAATCACCCCTGTATTTCATCATTAGAATTAAGTATTCTAATCCAGTGAGCAACAAAACTTTATCGAACTGGTCTGTTCTGAATTGTGGATAATTTTAATTGCATGTTGTAACAGAAGCGGTGCCCGTAATGATTCGACGAGCGTCATTCAGTCACGAACTTTCTATAGGATACTTGTCAATTTATCTCCCTGTCGTTCGAAGGGTTATAATGATGCGTAAAACATGCTACTGAAGCACGTCGCAGAAGATCACGTAGTTTGCGCTGCTTTTACTCAGGGACTGCGTGGGGAGCAATTGATCAACGCGCCTCAGGTGATTTATCTCCCGTGTCGTGCTTGTGCGTGCTCGTGATTTTAGACCGTCCCAGGCACGGAGCGGCGAAATGCCCTCCCGCACCTCTGAAATTTCATCACACTCATTTCACTCTTTACTCGTTTCCTCAGCCTTTTCTTTACTATTATTTCTATATTATATTATAATTTTCTCTTATTTTGGTATACCGTATATATTGGTCTCAGATCATAAGACCCTCAATCAGAATATTCTGAAATGGAAATGGGAGTTCCAATCTTGTGAAACTCCCTATAAATCTATCTGGTCAGTTGTTTCTTGTTAATGATAAATAAAAGTAACCCTCCTACAAAACGTTATATAAGTTGTCAGAGATTTTCTTGTTGTGTAAAATCGTATTATGATGAAAATTGTAAGAAATGGAATTTTAGGCAGTCTCAATAACAATTTTCGTCGGTGTAAAAGAAAATATAGGTGGATTAGTCATCGATACATCTACTACACCTTCAGAGGAGTTATCTGAAATCTTATTCTAATATTCCCATTTTTCTTTATATCAGTCAATGTATTATAATAATCTCATATGATGTACATATGATATGCAGCAGTTACACAAAAAGTTATAGGTAAATTTAAAATTAAAAAAAATAATGTATTATTTCTTGTCAGGGGATTTGAGAAGTCGTGCTTTGACGTCCTTTGGGGTTTTAATAAACGATACTGTCTCCTAAGTTTTGGAATATCTCTATAGTAAGGCTCCCATGATCCAATAGCTATTAGATTTCACAGTACAAGAAAAACTCCAATCATAAAAATTACATTTAACACAATAAAATATTTTGGAAGTTCGGATTTTTAGTCTTTCACCCTATATATCAGCAATCTAATATCTTCACTTGTGAAAAATGTTCTTTTCAGCAAGAAGGAGACGCTAATTTTTAAGGTGGTCTCCTTTCTTTTGAACTTCATCGAGGAAAAGGTAAAATAATAATAATCAGTTATTTAAATGAAACTGCGGAAATATGCTGTCTTTTAACGATGTGAGCATGGTTATAAAACCAGGGATATTTTTAATGCTAACGTATTAAGGCATAAAATCCATTGAGACGTATAAGGTATAAAAATGAAAGTAAAAAATCACTGACTGGTAGATGTTGATGACCTTGACCTGTCAAAACCGGCAATCTCTACTCTCTCTAATAAGATTGTTTGGAAAAGTATCCATCTCTTCATTCAGTATTATATTAAGGTATATTAACAATTTTTTACTTCATAAAAGCCAAAAACTCATCTACGGAGAATTTAAATTGAGGATTTTCGATCAAAATATTTTGGTTTGATGGCTTCATTAATATACGTACGTAAAATAATTCAATAAATAAATATGCTATACAGGTAAAAGTAGATACAGATAGATTGTGCAATCCAATCAAAGTCAAGTATGTACTTATGTTTGTCAGAATACCCTGTCTTGGAATGTCTGTAATTAACATCATCTTGGACTCGTAAAAATTGTGTTCTTCCTCAATCTCACACATATTTCTTATTTATATCCATACATATAATACATTCACAAAACTGGCTCCGGACATTGGGTCATTATATTTAATGGTTAAGTTATTTTGGAAGGAGTTTTAACTGATCAGTGTGAGTATTTCATAGAAGCATTGTTGTAAGTCATGCGTGTAATTTTTAGTTACATATTAGGGCATAGGGCACGTACTTATTCCACTTGGTGGAAGAATTTTGATGCTGTGAATGAGTATCAGTGATGGATTTGGAAAGGCAGGGGCTTGCGATTAGCTTTTCCTCTTTAAAGAGGCTATATTATCTTTTATAGATCAATCCTAAATGTTTAAACAGTCCTAAGCATGAATTATTCAATTTGAGTTGACGGTGGATGGCGCGAGCGCGCAGGAATTGATCTTTTAGTTCGGCTAACGGCCAATTCAGGAGGTGTGGTCACTACCGCCACCAGTCGGGCAAAGCTCGAAATATTTGCGTTTCACAACTTGCGCGGGAAATTCAGATCCAATGAGAACGGTGCAAAAGTAGTAAGAGCTGGGAAAGTGATTCTGAAAATTATTAAGCATACTATTTCATAAGTCTACGAATTTTAACTTTGGGTACACCTTTAACCTTGTGATATTGCCTTTGTACTTGAAGAAAAGCATGCGATGCTATCGAATATTTCATGTACAATATCTCTTAGGGAGAAATTGAGGCTATAAATTAAACAACTTCTGTATAAGAATAAAAATAATAAAGTGAGATATAAATGTACCCGTCTCGACTAAGGATGTGCCCCCTAAGTACTGAGATGGAATCATTTTCCTATTGGAAACATAATTTATGTATACGATTCAGCCGTATGAGAAACAATTAGGCCACACTTAATTGCACGTTGCGTACATTCAAATAGCCGAAATTCTCTTTTAGAAAACGAATTAAATCGCTCATATGGCTTAATGAGCTAAAAAAGAATGTTTCCGTTTTTCTTCCACTTGGCGCCACTAGCAAAAAATACGAAAATAAATAATTTAAATGAGTTTTTTTAGGAAGTGATGAGAAGGCTGAAGGTTATGCACCTGCCGAAGCGAACATACCCAAGAATCATGGGCTATATGATTAATATCTCAGGAATATATACTGCCATTCGTTAACATTTGGCGCTATCTTCAAAATAGAAGTTAAAATAAAACTTACGGTAAAAAATAAATATTACTAGTCTGGTTATCTGTAATTATTTATCCATAATACAGAATATATTCCTGGGAATATTCGCAGAGAATTTAAAAATTGAATACAATAATACGCTGTACAACGAGTGAGTGAATTCGATTCCAATTTGGGAAACTTAAATTCTACGTCGAGAGAACTGCATGAAAGAGCTATGAAAACTATTGTTTTAACGACACTGATAATATATAGATCGATTGATGGAATTTATTTCGCTAATGCTTAATCCTAATGAAATTTGATGAATTCTGAAGAGGTTCTTGCAACGCATGGTATTATAAGAAAAGAAAAAAACTAAAAGCCCTTTCAATATCGATGAGAAATTGAAATTATTCTTTCTTGTGAATATTCTTTTATAACAGAAAAAGTAATTAATGCTCACGAGCATCTCACGAGATTATCTCTACCTTAATCCCTTCGATAATAATCTTCTTCATTACATTTTTTTCTAGAAGAACATCCCTATGAAATTTTGGTAATGTACCTCTTTGACTTGGATATCAAAGAATATTCACGCGGAAATATTGCGAATCGTTGGTATCAGGTATTTTTAATGGACCATTTCACACTAATGGATCACTTAAGCGAGAATCTGTGTCACGATTCAACAGAAATGATTAAATATCCATTACTAACAGAGATTCGAAGTATCTCAACTTTTAATAGAAATTTCTTCTAAAAAATGCTCTTAGTTCTCCTTAAGGTGTGTTACATTTAAAGAGTATTTCACTTTATGAATTATGAATTCTTTCGTTAATCTGAATTTTCCATCTAAGTGTAAATTTCAAGCTTCAACATCTTCATAATCCTCGAGCCGATATTTTTCACTATACTGAGAATTAATGTAGGAAACGAGAGCTTCATATTTGGCAGCATGAAGTGCTGCTTAGAGTGCGTTAGTAAATTTCTGAGGGAAATGGATTAAATACATTCAAAGACCGAAATAACTCCAAAATCTTTGTTCAGTATTAATGAACATTTATCAAAGGCTTAAATTTCGAGAATTTAATTTAATTTAAATTTGAGAGTTATAAAAGATTAATGTATTTATGAGAGTTATTGTTTTTATCTTAATTAACCTAAATTTTGCGTACATATATGCACTTATACTCTTGCGTTATATCAATTTAAATTGACACTTTTACTTGATTGTAACATTTAATAAGAAAATAAGAAGTCATTATAAAATCTGGGACATTTTATCAACAACAGCTTAATTCGAACCATAATTTATTCGTTCAGATTATTAAATAATTACTCTCATTCAAAGTTACCTAATAATCACAAATATTTTGGGAAAATATTTATGATTAATATTTTAGGCTATGATGATGATAGATGAGTATGATGGGAAATAAACTTCTATGATGTCTTAACTATTTCAAAATCCGAAAAATGTCATCGTCTTATTTTATAACTAGGTTGCCTCTTTCTTTAATTTCCATATTTACTCTCGCCAAAGAATCTCTATCTGTTAAATCCTACCAAAGACTTTCTTCATTACGCTTCCTTATTTTACGCGTTAAAAGAAATTTTCGCGTCCCGCAGAAATGTATAAGTTAGAAGTTAAATTAGTTAGTTAGAAGTAATACAGTCCGGAAAATTTTAAGTAAAGGTGATTCTATTACGTTACGGAGTTCTGTTAGTGATTGTTTAGCTTCAAATTCTGCTGAATTTCTCCGTGATGTCATTATTTCATGAGAGACTTGAACTTAGGAAGAACTTGAGATGTGAGAACGCGTCCTTCTACTCCTCTCGTTCATTCAGTTTTGAGAGAAGTTTTCTTTAGAAATGCCCCATCTCGGAAGACACGTTATTTGGGTAAAAAAGGACTTATTCGCTTCCATTTAGATTTAGTTACAAAATAAAATTTTAAATATAGGAAAGGGATATTTTTATAATCCAGTTCAGGAGAAAGAAAATGCGTCTTATATTTATCTCCTCTCAGTCTTTTTTAATGCTTCACATAAGAACTACTGAGGTGCGTGAGGTCGCCCGGTGTGGGCCAACATATACCAGTGTTCACCCAACATCGTGATGACTTTGGAGAGCTGAATTATCTGAATGAGAAGGTAGACTATTCCGTCCATAAAATGCCAAATACGGCAGCGTGGGAACCGATGCGCTGACCACGTATCACTAAAGGTGACTGCTGCCTGGCTTATCTCCCAAAGAGACCGCACCATGCCCTTTACAGAGGCGCGAGATATACTGCAATGATATTCATTTTGGTGTCTTCTTATCGAAAGCTATTAGGGTGATATTTGTAGGGGCATGATTGCACTTACGCGGACGTTTTCGTAAGGAAAGTGAAAGGCAATAAATATAGATAAGATCATCTTAACACACACAACTGTATGCATGCGATTGAATTGCGATGAAATTCTTCGTTTGAATTTCAATTTTGTAATACATAAATCGATTGATTTAGAAGGAAATTGGCTGATAAATGTAGATGAGGAAGCGTCCAAAAAGTAAAGAAACTGGTATAACCACAATGATCTCAAAAATATTTTTACTTCTCTGTTTTTCCATCAAAATTCTATCCTCTCAGTTCATATAATCGCGAATTCAGGAAGAATCGCTTCGGTTTTCGTCTTAGCCGTGGAACTTGCTGCAGAGATATGAAAGTTTCACACTTTATTCGCGATAACTTCTTCCCTAACAGATTGGGAAGTTGAGGCATAGAGAGCATTTGGAGAGGAGATGTTTGTTTGCTCAGAGTAAGATGATGGTGTTTACATGGCTGAAGAGCGAAGGTCATGCCGAATTTCTCCACGAAGAATTCTGAAATTACACGTGATGATGAAGGTGGAATGCAATTTTCGTGCTATTCAAGCTGATGAATTAATTCGGACTTGCATCATTAATGGTTCTGTAACACAAACAGGAGTTCTTTCCGGGAGATTCGAATGCTCAAACTTTAATATGAATCCCCAAGGAAGAGCTTGAAGTTAAAGTGATCATATAAAAAATGGATGGATAGTTAATCTTTCATTACAAGAGTGCCGTATTAGATTAAGTGAAATACTTCTGTGACGATGCGGAAGTAGAGCGTGAGATGCTTATATTATCAATATTGTTGCGCTAATGAAAGACTTAAGACATTTTAAAAATAGAGTTTTAATTGTCATTGTTAATGAGCGAAGTCCTTGTAAATTTAAATTGCTACTTAGATTATTTATTTAAATTATATGTAACAAGGATACCGACAACGGAGTCCCGCGTTCCAGAAAATTCTATAGAATGCTAGAGGATCATCATTTTTTTAACCCTAAAGTTCGACCTTATATAATATAGTTCTCAATATTATGATAATATAATTCTCAGATTGTCAACCAAGATATTTCTCATTACTTTAATTGCTAAGATCCATTTAAATCAATGGCCGGTTTCCTGTTAACTGAGCAGCCAGATATTCCGTTGTAGGAAATTAAACGGCAGTATTAATGCCGGGATATTAATTTTTATATCATATAAAGCCCCAGCTAATATCTATTATTCGTCGCATTTTGTAATTCGATTTTATACGCACTCTTGCTAAACGAGAAAAATAACTCCTATATTACATTAGTTCAGGAAGACATGACGAAATTTATTCATTTTATGATTCACATGGAGTATGCTTTCGGAGAACATATATCTTAATATACGACACTTCGTGAGTTTCATTATTATAAAAAACAAGTTTCACTTGCAGAAACTTTTGCGAAATTTGCCACCTATTGCTAAATCACAATTTCTCCCCTTATTGAATGCTAAAGTCCGCCAGCAGAGTTGTATCAGCGCTGATTTAGAAGCTTTTGTGATCGCATAGTCCTATATAAAACCTTTAGGATTCGCTTCAGTTTATTTCCTACCTGCATTTGACTATTGGGGCATCGAAGTTGTTTCATGTGATGAAACCAAATTTCACCGTTAAATAAATGAGAAAAGTATTTGCGTTTGATTTTCGTCTGGCGTGATAAATGAAAGTAAGACACAAAGAGCTTTAAATTTCAGAGTATATGTGAATGTGAAGTAGAGGCCGGATTTTAATCCGAGAAAGAGCGTGAACAAATGACTAAAACGTTACATTTCATTCTTCGTCGAAAACCTCTTATTACTTCTCTAAGTGCGATGTTTACAGAGCAGGATATTTATGAATATACTTTAATTTCAGTGTTCCGGTCGATCCAGAATTTAATGCGATACGCTATTTCATGACGAAAAATGTAAATACATTCAGTATGTAGGACTGTAAGAGTATGTAAGACTATGGGAAAAAGAAAAATATTCAACCGATGTAGCCGTCATGTGTCAGAAGTCTATTTTCACAACAAATAAAAATACTGTTGCCACTGAAATGACTGCTCCAAATGTTGGACTACATGAAGGCTGTGAAAATGTTCCTTTCCTCTGCATCAAATGAGCGAGAATAGAACTTTGCTGTAAATTGCTCAGCACAGTTGTTTACTAAGGCAACGACATCACTTGCTTAAAAGGGAAGTCTATTTTATTTCATGGTTGCATTAAAAAATATGGATCCATGGCAGTCAGAATGAGAGATGGAAATAATGTTTTATTTTTTTCCCCCAACGTCTACATTTCCTTATCTTTGCTTTCCTTTGAGTTTCTTTTTTTCAGGACTGTCTAGATTAAAATTTTTCATGTTTACTATCCTTTCAAAAACAACCTTATGCTGAACGAGGAAATATCTTTTGATATTCAAGTCGTTTCTTAATTTAGTCAAACATTGAACTCTTAGCCCATCCTTACTTCGCGGTGTTTATTTACTTCCTCGATATTTTGGCAAATTATTTATATTTGATAGAGAAGCAATATAAGGGGATGTTTAGAATCGTAGTCAGTAGAATTATATGGAGCTTGTTTCCGTGGTGGTTACAAATTAAATGTTTTCCAGAAGATTCACGTCATACAGGTTTTTTGGTCATAGTTTATAATTAAAGGTTAAAAACACTGTTAGTCGTTTATCAGCCCATCATCTTCTAGATGCAAAAGGATTTAGGAAGGCCGGTATTACCGAGTGTTGGCAATCTCAAGCATTAAAGGTTCCTTGGGTACCTAGAAGACGTCCGACAAACGACTGGTAGATTGTTTTCAATTTCTAATTCATAAAAGAAAGAAAAAAGGAACTCGGTGTTCAATGAAATAAAAGACAAAGGTTCTCCAAGCGCCGACAGCGGCGACCGTCTAAGGGCGATTCCCGGGAAACGGATAAAGGCTTAGCGGTTACCAGTTATTCAGAATCCCTAATGCGCATTTCGAAAGCAATGCTTTCATGATCACAGGGGGTCCAATGCTGAATGAGAAGAAAGAGTGGAGTATGAGGTGTTTGTAACTGTTTGTCGTGGGAGGGGTTTTTATGGGGGTGGGGTTTTTTCGGAGTGACGTACGGGAAGGAGGTGGGGAACGGAAATTCCGGGATTAGGGCCTTTTAAGAAGCGGCGTCCAAAAGAGAAGTGTAATGAAGAGGTTGGGATAGGCCCATCGTCGGCATTCATGAGTTTCCCTTTCTTTTGATGTATGAAAATGCTCTCATAAGCATCGAGTTTTGAGTTATTCTGTATTGATTTCTTTAATTTTAAATTGTCTAAATTAATCCTGTGATTGTGTTCTTGTATGTGTTGCGAAACGCCTGATTTATTAATTTGGTTGTGTCTAAAATGAGCTAAGTGTTCTTTGAATCTATTCTCTATTTTTCGTTTTGATTGCCCTATGTATATTTTATCACAATCTTGGCATGAGATTTCATAAATTCCAGATTTTTGTGTTGGTGCCGTAGTGTCTTTGGGGTTATGAAGGAAGTTGGATAGTTTGTTATTATTCACAAACACCGGAGTAAAATTAAATTTCGAGAAAATGTTTTTCAATTTGTTGCTAGTTCCCGGGGCAAAGGGGAGTTTTATGAATTTGATGGATTTACCGCATTTTAAGCTGTAAAAGACAGCAGGTTTTTCAATTCTGGCTAAGTTTTAGGGTTTTAGTTTTACTTCAGCCATCTATCTCGGAGAGTAAGTAAAAGAACGTGTTAATAAAGTGAAAATAAATAAAATACAGATAAGTATAATTAATGATATAAGACACTTAGTATATTTCCACAGTGATTGTTTATTATGACCGGTTTTGCAATCATGGTTCCATCTTGAATCTTGAAGTTAAGTATTAAGTGTTTAGTTTCAGTTATGGCTTTCCACAAAGTCACGCTTGCGAGTATCAATTTCAAAATACAAGTACAATCATACAAAAATAGAAATATAAAATAATAATTGTAGTTATGTATCACTTTAATTAGTATCTCCATATCTTATGCCATCTATTGCATTACCAAAGGTATCACTCATCTGTTAACTTCACCTTTGTAAACTGTGAGTTTATTGTATTAACTTGTAATAAATGCGAGGCCTTGGCTGGAAATAACACCGGTAAGAACAGAATTATTCACTAGTTTTCCGATTCAGATATCTTCATCTTTGCCAAGTTTCAGCTTTAAAGCCTTCGTGAACGGTCTCTTCCATTTCAAGTCAAGTTTCCTTGAAATCCCAACCGTAAATTCGGAAGATATTTGACAACTCAAACAAAAATTTTAATGTTGTATTTTCATATTTTACGAGTACCGTTTTATTCTCAGCGAGCTTACGTCTTTTTGGGCTAGCCTTTGGGTACTTAACAAGTTGAAAGAGTTGTGCTAATTCATTTCAGCCGAAATGTAGGGCAATCCACTTACTCTCGGAAGGCTAGAGATTCTAGGCGCTGTCGGGTCTCGTTAAGCTTATGCTCCTGGACCACGGCCCTGGATGAAGACATTTGGGAACGAAAATTTTCTTTCTAAATTTAATTTCCATTAAGGCAAATACATGACAAATTTCCCAACCTCATGAAATGGTTTTTGGAAATAGAAGACGGAGTTTTACTTTATTGGCATAAGAGATTCTCATTCTTTGAGCAACTGTCCCGTTCAGATATCCTTATATATAGTTTGCATAGTGTCCGTCCGTCCGTCCATGTCTCTTTATTTCAGAAACAGTTTGATTTAGAGTTTTTGGACAAACTGCATTGTATTTCTACGAGTCAGAAACCTCTAGGTAAACTCTTCTCATTACCGTGAAGGCCCGGGTTCGAACCCAGGAACCCAAAATACTTTTCCATAAGATATACACATAAAATTCACTTTCATCGGCTGCAGGCTTTATGTCTTTTGCAAAATTAATTTACAAAGGAGTATTATACGAAATCAAAAGCAACACCAGAAGAAGAGAAATTAAACAGTGTTTTGGTGGTGGAATATCGTTTTCGAATCGATACTGCGAATATTTTGATAAAATATAAAAAATACTTTCAGAAAATTTTGAGATTGTAAATAAACCCGTACCCAGTAACGATCAATGCGATTGCTGAATTTTCTGATTGGAATTCATTGAGAATTAAGGCCCGTATTTAATTCATTTTTATAGCAACGTAAATATTTGCCTACGTTATCGTAAAATGAATCGGATTATTGCGGGATAAAGGATATTATGCGTTACCTGAAATTGATTTTGTTAATTCAGGAGATTATATTTGTACAATCTGGTAAGTTTAGGGCTTTTTTATGTAATATTCTAACTTATGACTACTCACAGTGTCAGTGATGGGAGCAGTTTTCCTAGAGTTTCTATCTTGTAGGCTTGCAATGAAGTTTGTCTCTTATCTCGACATCAAACCGTTTCTGAAATGGAGGTGGGACGGACGGACATTACCCGAATTATATGTAAGGATTATTGTTTTGGATAAACTCACTATATAGGTTACCTCGGTTTTTAGGGTAGTTTTGAGCGAATAAATCCGATTTGTGCTTATGTCTTTATAACAGTTAGACTTTTGTAGAATGTTAATGAAATATTTTCCGCAATCACTTAGATGAATAAAGTTCATATTTAATTTGAAAGAAAACCCAGTGCATGGCTCGTTTCAATAGTCTGAATAAGGGCGGAGAACCCTCATTTTTGAGTTTCATGTATTTAATAATATATAAAAATAAAACTAAACATCAGAAATATCTCAGTTATGATGATAATCTCAACAAAAATGTACAATTCATCAAGGGCAAATTTTAGCAATCACAGGTCCATGTCAAGGCCCTATATAGAGATTATTCACTCAAAATAACAACAAAACGTCTCTATCTGGGTTCCCTTAGCGGCGAGGCTTTAGTAGTTGAGTTAGCACCTAGTGCGCTCACTTAGGGATCGGGCACAGTATCTTGACGCATACTTACATCTCTACGAAGTTATATATATCTTCTTGTAGAGAGAATTCCCTTCATTACGAAGAATGTAAGTCGCAGTATTCTGCGTCTCCTGCTGGAATGCGGAAAGTATGTGCAATCGGGTCCAAGCTATAATCATTGAGGATAACAGGGTTTCTAAGATGAATCCTCAGGGACGAATCTGTTGCAGTTTCCAAAATTGTACTCATCTTCGCAACAAATAGAGCTTTTTGACAAAAGAATTGAGATTTAAGTGCGATTAAGAGAGAGTATATTATAAAAGCGTATGGTGTAAATATGCATCCTTATATTTCTATATTTATATCTTAATTCATTTTACAACCAAATTTTGTGACCTTTAAATATTTTACCAAACTGTATTTTATTTCCTCAAAGATGAAAAGGGATACAGTTATTATTTCAGATGCGAACACCTTCTTAAGAGTCTTATCTCAAGTCAGTAACTGATGCAAATGACCTTAGTTGTTGAGGTACCTATAATACCAATCCTACCCAATTACCTTCGATATTTTTCGAATGCTTTAATATCGTCAGAAATTTTTAGTATAGACACGGATCTGCCGCAGGGATGAGCAGAATGCCAAAAGGGATTAAATGCACCATGTGGTTTGTGATTATGAATCAAAATTTAATTACAGTAATGGTATAAAATGATTAATATTGTAAATATAATATAACATTTAAATAAATAGATAAAATTACATGAATAATGAAAAGTAACGTATAATTAGTAAATGAATAAGTTCTTTTAAAAGCGCGAAACTGAAACTTAGATATTAAAGACTACGTCATACAAATTCCATAATTCTTTAAATGACGCTGGTCGACCAACGTTTAAACTATTAGCTATATTCTTCTAATAATATAATCGTCTCGTAGAAGCTAATCAAGTGACTCATAGATATCCTTGGAGGTGGTTAACAACTTAAAAATTCATTTAATTATTTTTTTTCAAATTTCTTTATTTTATTTGCATATTTAAAATAGCTGGCATATACCAGGATGAACGATAAATGGATAGACATTATGTCCTTTAAGAACGGGAATGACTGCACGCTGTTCACATATGGGGACAAGTTCAGTTTTACAATTCTTTCTCATTGTAATAAAAGAAATTGATTTGGTGGAAATGTAACTGGTTTCAACTCCTATCAAATCTATGTCATTTTGATTTTTGAAATAACAAATTTAGCAACATTCTCAGTCTGTGATATTTTAGAGAACAGTTTTAAATAAGGGATCGATGGAATAACTTAATTTTAAATGCAGAAATGGAGCAATATTTAGTGAGCGAGTTTAGAGTGATTTTTACTTTTTATCATTCGTATTTTTTGTATTTTAAGGTCCATCGCATTAACAGAAAGGTGTCTTTAAATTTAGGTATATTGAGAGGATGGGACTTTACATTGGAGATTGTAATATATATTCATTTATAGGTCATAATGGCGCTTTCCCAATGTATGTAAAGGGGTAAATAAATTTTAAGAATCACTACTAAGAACACTAAAGATGGGATTTTAGGACACGCATTTGAAGGCTGCTTAAACCGGGCGACATGGAAGATGAAATATTTGAATTAATGATTTTTCTTGAAAGCAGATGGAAATTTTATTTATTTAGCAGTGACCTACCTAAAACAAAATGCTCATAAGTAGTTGCCCCTGTGAGTAATTGGGTCGCTGTTTCCACGCTTCCGTAGTCATACGTAACTACTTTGAGATGGAATTGGGTTGATATCCGATTTCATTCATTGCTCTGAATTTGTAAATAAAATTTTCGGCTGTAAATCTGTTGAAATGTTTTCATCGATCACTCCCCGTTGAGTGCGCCTGAAATCTATAGATGTATGACCATGCAATGAAACCTCGAAAATGTGGATACATTGAACTCCGATGTATCGTTCGTACTTATCATTTTACCCTGTTTTTCACTCGTTTCTTTGAGATACAACGATGTTCCATAAAGGGCAATGTGTGAGAAATTATATTGTATTCACCGTCCATCCAGCTATCGTTTTCTTGAAACAAGGATTTATATTTCTGGGTCGAATCGAAATTCTCCTCGGTTCATCGTTTTCAACTTCCTCTCAATCACAATTCTTGGAGGTCCTACAGAGCTATGGCCATATATTTTTTTAACGGTGTTTTAATTTACTACTGCATCTTCCATGTCTCGATTATCTGTTTTTACGCTACTCAGCCCCGAAGACCGTTTTAAACCTCTGACCATCCATTATTAGCTGCGGAAAGCCCTGCAGAGGGAATGATGTTTAATAAATAAGATTAGGATTGAGGTTCTCTCTTAGAGAGGTAACTTTCCTAACTAAAATGCTTGTAAAAGGACCACTCCCTCAAAATGACCCAATGGATAACACTTTTCTTCGCTTTCAATGAGTAGAGACCAAAATAAATGAGATTATTCAATATCATTTATACGCAATATGTACATGGATTTTATTTTGACGCAGCCATGAACAATACTGAGGCAAAGGTGACTGAAAGATAAATTTTTCCTATTCTGTCTTCCAAAAAAAAAAAAATGAAAATTATTCCATTCATTGAGAGATGGCAGCAAGAAGACGGTTATGATTATTTATTTCTCTTATCTTGAAATAATTGTTTCGAATGCCTCCTTAGATGAAGCACGTGAAATGTGCATACTGCCAAGTAGAGAAGATTCCATATTTGATACGAAAAATAAATTAGTAAAGTGTCACCGTAATCACTTTTTAAAGAAATTGAAGACATTATTGTAATTAATGGTCAATTAGGTATTTATTTAACAAATTTTTCTTGTCCTCACTCTTTAGTCTACAATTTAACGGTTTAGCAATATACAATTTATAATATTTCACTATATCTTCTGCACAAATATCACAGCTTAGTCCCGTTCACCGCTGTTACCGTTTCCCCCCCTCTTGATGCCAGATTGAGATTCTTCTGTACTTCAAGCATCACCTTATAGTATTCGAGTGTCATAATTGATTCGGGCGGATGGTCAACGTAAATTTTCGTCGAAGCTAGAGGATTGAAATAAATTTTGCAATATTTCGTGACGTCATTCTTCCGTGACCTTCTTATTTTCTCTCATAAAAAATTGTCCGGAGGAGTTTTAATTATGCCGCGTGGAATTTGAAGTAGGACCCAGGCAGCATTATTTTCTTTTGTGTCCACGAGAAACATCTCAAAGGAGGGGTGCAGCTCTGAACCGAATTTCTAATGTCTCCTAAATTTCGAGAATCTTTTTGTAGTATTGGGGAACAATCTGGGTTCATTACGCTTCCAAGTGTTTCGCAATTCCTTTCCTGACGTTTGTATCCTGTTCCTTGCAATTTAGGGTTCAGATTGTGTAAGGCAAATATATAGCTTTAACTTTTAAGAGAGATTAAATATATATATTAGAAACATGATCGAAATCTAGACAGAAATCCAACCTACTTCACATTACTCATTTTCGTCTCTCCCAAAGATTCATGTTTTTCCGTTCCCTAAAACTTTACAATTATCTTTTGTCCTTAAATCGCTTCGCTTCTTCCCCAGCCAATTCCCTCCTATTTTATAACTTAATTATGTTTCCTTTTTTACGTTTCTTCTTGTTTGGTTAATGTTTTAATCGGTGTCAAAATTCAATGTTATAGGATATGACTAGCTATTTTCAAATATAATTGAATAAATAAATTGCAGAAGGTGAAAATAATATAGAAAATCAGTCATGAAGTAAATTCATTTGCTAAGGAAATGGAGGATATTTAAATAAAAAAAATATTGGAATTTTCCTCTATTTCACAATCAGTGGTACTGAAAAGTTACTCTCTTAGTAAAATGAAAATGAGTTGAATATTAATTGAAGGAAGAATAAAGCACACGCATATTTACAATCGTATCAAGCTCTAGTGAAATAACGCTAGGGCCACTAAAAGACTAAATAGAAAGACGGGATTTCGTACCTTTTATTATTACTTAGACCATTTGGGGGCGAAATTTTGCTGGGCGAACCTTTCATGAATAATTTTCTACCTTTATTGTCTCTGAGGCACTACATCACAAAGAAGTATTTGTTTCAGTTTTTCTTGACTTACGAGATTCGTGCCCAGAAAAAAATGATTTGAAATTTTGTTTAATCTGATCTCGGCGTATTTGCTATCGGATTTGTCTCTAAAAGAAAATTTCTGTTGGATCTATTTCCAGTTATTTCACGAGAATCTGGATTCGGTATTTGTGAACCGAGAAACATTCTTTGGATGCCATTCGGGGAATTATCGAGTTTATATTTAGAAACCCGGAATTCATATCCAGGCAGCCGATTCGCCTCAAGGACTCCCTCATACAAAATAAACATCTGTACCATTGACTGGATCAAGTGGAATGGCTAGGATTATGTATCCTGATTCTTGGAATGATTAGATGAAAGTTCAAATCATAGAAGGCATCGTTTTCATAACTCATTTTTATCTCAAATAAGCTCCCTCACTTTAATCCATGCTATTATCATCTCTTCAATTATATGTTAGGGAATACATTGTTTTGAAACTAAAGGGGTATTATGGCTAAGGAAGATTTTAATAGTTTGAATCAGTTTCCTTAAATGATGGGGATATGAGATTTTAAATCAGAAATTAAACGTTTTGCATTCGTCATTGTAAGAAATAATGTGAAAAAGTCGATTCATTACTTTGATTTTTCGGAATTGAATAGTCTCCTTACATTGGAATCATTATGATGATAATTATCAACGTCTATGGATCTCTCATGTACTTGGAGTGTGTAATTTTGCTCATCGCTTCTTTCGGTAACCTAAATGTATCTTTCATTTAAACCTGACCTATACATTTCAGGAATGTTCCTCCTCAGTCAGACAGCGTCGCGTATTTCTAGTCTTTCGTTTCTCTCCCTGTCTTTTATTTAATCTTTTTTCTACAGGGCCTTGCCGATATCATTTACCTTTTAGAATCCCTCATTCCATCGCACACCTAATCTCATTTTCTCTTCCTCTTCTCTACGCAGTGTAGTCGCTCTTGCCTACTTTATAACTCTTGTATTTTTAAATCACGAAACTGTTTTTAATAATTTAAGGGAAATGATGCCCCATTCCTATCTTTTATTCTATCTTAAATCAAAGCATCCATTAATTAGATCATCAATCTCTGTACATTGGAAAATAAGAAAGCAAATTGAACGATCGTTTACTCCAAATACTAAATTTTGTCGGCTTCAAATATTTTTATTTTCATAATTGGCGGTGAATAAATAAAAATTTTTCTTTCGAAGTTATGAAGTTCTATCTTTTTTAAATTTAATGAATATAATATTGAAAGGAAAGATCAACGGTTGAATCATATTCTATTACTGAAGTTACTGAAGATGTTTTGAGGGAAGATGGTGGCGCGATTTGTTTCCATCTCAACGGGCAGCTACATTACGTAAATAAACCATTGCATTCTCTTATGATTAGCCTCTAATTTTAATAAGAGTACGGTGGTAATATAACTGAGGCAACTTAAGTCGGAAGCTGCTTTTCGTTGTAGTAGATATCGGTAGAATTGTAACGCAATTGCCTTGAGTAATAAATTTGGACCATTGTACATACATTTTGTATTCTTTGAACTAAATATTTCTAAAAGTAACTTATTTCTTAATAATTCCAATTGTATTTTTGAGCAAACTACGTCATGAATCTTGTTTCAGTTTGTTACGCGATTAGCTGTCCTCGTTATATGATGAGACAGCGTGATGTAATTAATGTCAAAGGAATTCGCAAGAGAGTGGTGTTATGAAAACGTAGAATCACCCTGAACATCTTCGTGATTCGGAAACGGAAAAAGCCCTCCGGCTTTGTAGGGGAATCCGCTCGGTGGGTAGAGGAAGATATCTTTGGAGGCACCGAAATTCCCACGTACAATTCGAGATTTGCGTGAAAATTAGATTCGGCAGAATTCACGTGCGGTTTTATTATTAAAGAGGAATTTCCAGAATTCCTTCAGGAAGTGGTTCTGTTGTGCAAATGCTTCGATGTTAGAATTCTTGGCGATTTTTCGTTCTTCATCGAATGTCTCGGTTGTGCGATTTGAATTTCTTTCTCATTTGAATGAAATGACTATTGTCTATTACCTTGATCCATGTGAATAAAACCTACCGTTCTTATTTTTTCAATTAGAAAATTAAATGTTTTTGGAATAAGAAAATTAATTTTTTTGGAAACTGGAGTTGGTAAAAATCTTTCATTTGAATCAATGATTTTCAGCGTTAAGCAAAGATATTTAATTCATCAATAACAGCTGTAAATAGCAGGATTGAGAGTAAAATAATTGTCTTTTAGATCCTAAGCTTCAAAATATTGATTTAATGCCTAGGAGGTCTTCCGTTTCTTGAGTATTTATGAATAAGTATCAATTATTGTAAGCGAACTTTCAATATCGAAGTTATATTTTTCTCTTTGTACATATTTATTTTTTAGGTATTTTGAATGAAATAAATATCGAATCAATTCTTGATTTTCAAACCTGATTATAAGCTGTCTTATGATATGGTAGATGTATTAACTTACATAAATTTAACAGGGTGCGGCAGTTAAATCCGGACAAATATCAATTTGAATTTTCGGCCATATCGTAGTTCTATCAGAGGTCGCGATTGAGATTCTTGAACGCCATGGGCATCTAGTAAACAGTCAATCTTAAAATGGTCGAGATGCTACGTACAAGTGCGGAGTACAATCGAAGAGCCGCGATTATTGAAAGCCTTCGCGCTGGGCGTTCGGCGACCGAGATCATTCGATTCTTCGGGTACCCGAGGTCGACTGTTTATGATGTTGTGGCGAAATATAATGCTTCGGAGAAGTCCGAAGCAGGTTCCGCTAACCCGGCGAGGAGTTCCCATTCGAGGGAACGGGTGTCACGAACTCCGGCGGTCGTGGAAAGGACTCAAGAGCTGATTTCGGTGGACCCTGGACAATCGTTGCGGAAATTGGCGTCAGCGAGCGAACAATGCGTCGGATTGCAGAGGAGGACTTACGTTACAAGTCGTACACAATAAAGATGCGACGGAAGCTGTCTGAGGCTACCAGAACCAAGCGGATTGCTCGCTGCAACCTGATCCTGAGTTCTTTGAAAAACGAAGCAGCGGGGCGAATCAGATTTTTTTCCGATGAAAAAATTTTCACTGTTGATGCTAAAATCAACCGGAGAAATGATCGCTGGCTCGCCCACGACCCTGAGGACGTCCCGATTGTTGCTAGAACAAAATTTCCGGCTAGTGTTCACGTCCTAGGTGTTGTGTCCAGTGAGGGTGACGTCATGCAGCCACATTTCTTTGAAAAAGGACAAACTGTCACAAAAGAAGTTTATCTGAACGTTTTAAAGGATGTCGTGGTACCGTGGATGGTAACTGTGGCCGCGGGGAGGGAATATGTTTTTCTACAGGACGGTGTACCGGCTCACACAAGCCATTTAGTCCAAAACTGGCTATCAGACAATGCGGAAATGTTCTGGTCCAAAGAGTTTTGGCCCCCGAATAGCCCGGATTTGAACCCCCTCGACTACTATGTTTGGAGCGTTATTGAACGGGTTACCAACAAGTCGCGGAACCCTAATGTCGCTTCTCTACGCCCCGCTATCGAAGCAGCATTCGCCAATATATCGTAGTATGGACAGCGCTGCGTTACAGAGAGCGTGCAGGCGCTTCAGGAGAAGGATGGAGGTGGTAATTGAGGCCAACGGCAGTTATATTGAGTAATTGTACTCCTGACAGGTCACACGAATATTAACTAAAACAATTTCTTTTACATTTGTACTTTGTGTCAATAAATTATATTTTAAAACAAAGTTTAATTTGTCCGGATTTAACTGCAGCACCCTGTATATTTCAGTTATTTCGTGACTTTAATAGCCGATGTTTCGGAGCGATTTGTAAGACTAGGGAATTTAATGTTGAATGTTTTTGTTCTCGCTCATTACCGCAAAATATTAGAATCATAAATTGAGTTTTATAGTTAGACCGTAGAAAAAACATCCCTGCGTGGTCAGGTTAGAAATTGCAGTCACCATTTCTCTGACGAAGTCACTCATATCTTTTTATGGTGTTTTGTAAAAGTGATCTCTTAATATTATACTAACCGATAAAATTTGAGAAAGCGATCTGACATACTACATGGCCTGAAAAGTCCCGATCCTAACAAATAAAAAATCAATTTTTTACCTGAAAACATTTTTTATTCTTCGGTATAATCTCCATCTAGAGCTATGCACTTATTCCATCGGTCCTCGAGCATTTCGATGCCTTTCGAAAAAAATGATTTCTCAAGTCCTCCAAAATAGGCCTCTGTTTCGGACATGACTTCTTCATTTGACGTGAATTTCTTCCCCTGAAGAAATACACGTCTGGGTACCAGATCTGGTGAATACGGGGGATGTGAAACCAATTCGTACCGCAATTTTTGACCGTCACTTTCATTGACGAATGAGCTGGTGCGTTGTCGTGGTGATACAGCACTTTCTTCTTTTTCATGTGTGGCCGTTTTTTCTTGATCTCGATGTCCAAACGGTCCAGTTGAGCAACGTAGTAGTCGCCTGTGATCGTTTTTCCCTTTTCCAAGTATTCAATCATAATGATTCCACTTGCGTCCCAAAAAAACACTCGCCATAACCTTCCCAGCTGACTGTTGGGTCTTTGGACGCTTCGGACGACTGCTACCCGCTTCCAACCATTCTGCAGACTGCCGATTGGACTCAGGAGTGTAATAATGTATCCAAGATTCGTCCATCGTCATAAATCGGCGCAAAAAGTCCTTTTTGTTTTTTTGAAACAAGGCCAAACCACGCTCGGAATCCTCCACACGTCTTTGCTTCTGGTCCCGAGTCAGGAAACGCGGCACCCATCGCGCGATAAGCTTCTTCATCCCCAAATGTTCATGCAGAATATTTCCAACGCGTTCCATCGATATACCCACAGACTCTGCTATCTCACACAACTTTGCTTTACGATCGTTCAAAACGATCAGATGGACTTTTTTTATATTTTCTGAAGTGGTGGCCTCGGAGGGGCGTCCAGGGCGTTCGGCGTCTTTGGTGCTCACACGACCACGTTTAAAGTCCGCGAACCACCGTTTCACTGTCAATTCCGAAGGCGAGGATGTTGGGTAACATTTATCTAACCAAGTTTTGGCTTGAACAGTGTTTTTTCCCATCAAGAAACAATGTTTAATCAAAACTCGAAACCCGTCTTTTTCCATCGTTCGCGAAATGCCTAAACTTCGTGAAAACAATCAGCTGCCATTCGGTAACTAATACATGAATTGTCATGAAATTAAAAACAGTGCCATCTTAAGGTTGGTTCTCAAGTGAAATGTGCAGAAAAAGTTACTAGTGGCGACATCTCTATGTTAGGCTTGGGACTTTTCAGGCCATGTAGTAAGGTATCGCTGATAAGCTGTTTGGTGAAGACGCTGTTTCTCGAAATGAAAAACGATTCAGACGGTAATAATAATCAATTCGGAAGATGATGTAGCATTGAATTAACTGTCGCGACCCTAGAATTTCTTTACGCAGTTGTTTACCTCTCCCAGCATCTCTATTCCATTCCGAATTTATTCTGTCCCCCAAAATCTTTTTCTTAGCAAACTAAATTTCCTCCCTTTCTCTAGAGAGGAATGATTAGATATGAAATAAGGAAGATATGCAAATAGGAATGCTGGCGCAGACGAAGTAAATCTTCACAGGAGCGTATCTCAAGGCCTACACGGGATATTTATATCAAGTTTTCTGCGTTTACATACCGAAAGTTATCTTTACATGAGAGGTTAACTTGAAATGAATTATCTTATTTGGAAAGTTAGTCATCTTGAAAAATAAGTGGAAGGGGAAATAAAAATATTTAATGTCATGAAACGCTCATTGATATCATCTACTTTGGTACAATTTTTCACTGAATACTGCCAAAGAAATAATGGCAGTTTCTCAATATTTCGAATTTAATACTGTGATAACTGGTAATACGAAGATATCCTGGAATCATTACAGTTAACCGAAACCTGCGGTTTCACGTTGGTTGTAGAATCCTGAAATACGCATAAACACAATCAATAAGCATTCGCCTATAGTAAGGAAAATGTGCCACAGACTTTTTTCTTTTGTTATATTTAGAACACACGTACATGCGCGAGCGGCCTCCTCCGTATTCCTCGTTACATGAATCTATGTTTGTTACCCGAGTGTAAATACGGTAAAGAAATCTTCCTTAGCCTAAAAATTTTTCATTGGAATCACTCGTTAGCCAAGGTATTGCTGTAGACAATCACACACTAACGATGGAAATGTAATTTTTACTTTGCACATTAAGTTGTGCGACTAACCCAAGGTTATACAAGAAGTGAAAAATTGTGACTTGGCCGGGACTCGAACCCGGGTCTCCCACTTTCCGGGCAGACTAATCACACACTAGTTTCGGTTTTTTTCCTTTTATTTGAAATTTTGTCTCCGCCCACCTTCTGGTTCTGCTGCAACGGAGCGATTTTGCAACACATCAAAACAGATTTTTAAATTGAAAACAATAACTGCAACACGACCAAACCAATGTACTATATAATTAACATATTCTGGTGTAATGATTTCATTGCCGAAACTGTTGAGTATGTTCACTAAGTTGAAAAATGATTTCGATTGTTTTCCATAAAAAGATTTATTTTGAGTAAACGTTTACTCTCTTTCGAGCGATGAGATAACGCTGTGCGGATCTTATTCACTCAAAGACCAAAATATTGAAAATTTTCATCATTTAAATGAGATATAATTTTATTTCTAATGCCCAATCCATAATAGCTGACAAGTTCTTTCACACAGTCGCAGCAGTTGTTGAATAAGCCAATTGCGCAGTTTTCGATCCCACAATTGACGCGCCCCTTCCTGCTTAGTTTAATAACCCTATCACGCAGTTCTTGACGAAAGTCACTTATTTCAAGCAACGTGCCTTGCTTAAACAAGAACTGGTTTCCGTTCACGCTTGGAATGATCGAGGAAAATCCCTGAGTTGCCTGGCGTAAACACTCGAACGAACAAAATGGGCTCGCGGATGGAAAATGAAAGATGCCCCGGAATTCCGCTTCAATTACTTCAAAAAGCCCTTCCGTTTTGGAGTCTAGACGGCGAGACAGTGGTGTATTTCGAGGTGAACCAGAGAATAATACGGGGTCAATTTCCGAGATATTTTCTTCAATTTACTCTTCTAATAAGGTGGGAAGTATCATCGGAAAAGGTAGTTGAAGCGATCTGCTTCATCGTTCATCTTCTGATCGAGACATCTGTTGGTATATGTGGTATAAATGGTGGTTGCTAACGGGAAATCAAAGTTATGTTGCAGTTCTAGAGGACGAACTTGCTGACATAAAAATATAAGTTATCAGAAAATGGAAGGATTAAAATTTGCACGAATTGTTTTTCGCCGAGGAAAACACAAAGGGTAAACGGGTATGTTAAAGTTTGGCCAAACTGGAAATCGAACCCGGATATCCTACTATTCGGACGGGCCATCCTACCAATTGGTTAGAGTCTTTACAAATTGAGATTATAATCATAAATATTACGTACTTTTTCGAAATTATATTACGTCTCATCATGCTTAAGAAATAATTTTATACATATTTACTTTTGTTTTACAATTTTAACAGAAATTTCGGAAAATTAGGATTATGTTCATATATTTCACATCATTTGGCGTGAATTGAGTTAATCATTTCATTTTTCCTGTACAACCCTTCTCAAATTAAGTATATATTCGTGACATTTTTGTTTAATCAGACAATTGTGTTATTTTATATGATTATATTAATGAAATTTGCATACATAGCTAATTTCAAGTCTTTATTTTTTGATGCATTAGTTTACTTGGATTAGGTTTATTCTTCTCTATTTAGAATCATGAATTAAATTTTTTGAAATTTATGCAGTCTTCCTTGTGAAATATTATATTATTACATTAATCATTTTCGCATTCACATAGTTGCAACAAATGATGTTTACAGGACATATTTCTAATTCACTCACTCTTTTCCTCCGTGTTATTATAATCATTTAACGAGAAGCTCAGCGATACAGGTGCTGAAATGGGAACTTGGAATTTAGAAATAGAAGAGATGAAAAATGGGAATCCTCAGAGCTTAATGTGGAAACCTGGAAGAATCAAAATGTGCATTTTGTCAGCAAATTAATTGAAATTATCAAAAAAGACCAGAATTTTCTATGCTATGAGGAAGAAGGGTGCCCCCAAGGAAACTAAGCAAAAAATTCCTCTTTCCAAAGTATTTCTCGTATCGAAAGGATACTTCCTTATTGAAAGAAGAGCTGTAAATCAAGCTCTCTAGGAATTCAATGTTTGCAGGTCGGAGGTACTTCAGAATTTGGCTGAAAAAAATAATTTCTGGAATTTCGTAGTAGTATATGCTTGGAGTTAGAGGCATGCGAACGTTGGTACCGCAGAATGTGAATTGAAAAGGAAGTATTTTGAGGTAGATCTGAATATGAAGGAAATAAAAAATATGAAGGAATCCTCTCATTTTAAATCTTACAACGATGCATTGAAATTTTTCGAAAGAAAATTTTATGAGATCGAGTTTGTTGAGGTGAAAATATTAAAGCTTTACTCCAGTTGGTGAGTTTTTGAAAGTACATAAATTTATAGGCATGATTTTTTATAATATTAATCTTATATTATATATAATATTCATCTTGTAGTCACCTTATAGTCATAATTAATGTAAATATTAATCATTTTAGTCACTTTATCAACGCCTCGACAGCCTATAAGTTAGCTAAGACTTTAGCTTTAAAGTTGTGCATCATAATCTTGCTATAAATCGATTGTTTGAGCCATTTCTCGTTTAACCAGGGTATCAGTTTGTTAGCAAATTTAATTTTAAAAACGATTCACCAGCAAAAGTTATTTTGCACCTATGGGTTTTCACCGGGAGGTAACCTGGGACCGCTTTCATCAAAAGAGAACGCGATACCCACTTGGTTTTGCGGGAGTCCATTAGTGTTATTTAGTCGGATGCTCTAATAGTGTATAATGGTACGATGTTATACTTATCTAAAAATTGTAACCTTCCTTTCAACCGAGAATTTTCCATTATGAAATGAGTTGAAACCCTTAATTTACTTCATTATTCACTAATTTTCGCCCCCTTTATCTTGTTTTGGTTATTATTCTTAATCCTTTTCTGCAAAGAATTGTGTATCCTCAGATGCAAGAGGACATGAGTCCACTCTCTACTATTCGGGCAGAATATAAAAGTCTCTTAAGAGATATATGGGCATCAAATTCAGCGACTGCTTTGCATTTTAGTAGGGAAAAAGGGCTTCGAGGCCAGAATCGAGGAACTAGGACTTCTATTCGAAGGTCTAGGTAAAGCGTTTGCAGCAAACGTAATGGAGTTCTTCCTCTGGTGCGAGTTCAAAGCAAAGTCACTGTGTGGAGATTTCAAGGGACGATGGACTGATTCCCTGGATTTTGTAGAGATTACACAAAGAATCGGATACTTTTCCGTATCCTCTCCCAAATCTCTCTCATTAAGAAACAAATTGAGGAAGCGTATTTACACAAAGTATGCATATTTGTATAAATACGAGTAATCTTGCACCAATAATTCTTCTTCCCCTACAGGGATGTCCTTTACCTTCATCTTCTATCCCGTTCGCTTTGTATAAGTATTTTTCCTCTATTTGTTTCTTTATCTGATCGGTTGAAACCGGTTGTGTGCAAAACCTGTAGAAAAGGGCCCTCCTTGTTTCATTTCATTTAAAATGATACCTAACTGGTCTCATCCGTAATCCACTTCTAGTCTTACTTTCTTATCATAAAGTCTAATTAATGATGGGTTGATAATGCATGGGTTGAAAGCACAAAATATTTATGTTAAAAATTCTATTTAAGATCTGAAATAATGTTGTTCACAGATTTCTATCTATCGTGTTCCGTTGTCGTTCACCACATCTTCTTTGTGTTTTCCAATTATTTTGCTGTCGGGAGATTTTCCTATTCTACCTATTCTATCTTATAACGAGAGTATTTATCTTCTATTAAGCTCCACCGAGAGAGTATATAAAGAACTAGCCTTTGTGTTTTCATGCGAGTCATCTTTGAGTGCATAACTGTCAAATATTCTTATGTATATTCAATGTTTTCTATATCGACAATTAATATTTCTTCATTTATTGAGAGAAGAAACAAGAGGTCTTTTATTTTAGCTATTCGACTCGGAAATGTGTTTCCTTTCTCCTTTTAAATATTCTTTTCTAAGTAACTTTTAACCTACTGACCGTCAAAACTTGTCAACTTGCGAATAATAGCTTGAAGAGTTTTCCGATAATTCATTACGAATATCCATTTTCTACCATTTCCAACAAACGTTTTTGAAATTAAATCAGGTTTTCTGCAATCACACATCAAAGGAGATTTTTACAATAATGTGTAATTATTTCTATATGATGCATCACACTTAAACCACTTTCACTTCGGTAACTTTGTAATAGCACCCCTGTCAAGGCTTTATTTTTTACATATTATGTTAATTATTTTCAGGACTGTCAAAATTCCGGTGTCTCTTCATGGCTTTGCCGTCGCTCATCTGTTGCTGCATTTGAATCACTCAATATATTTTCGACGATCTTCCTGTCATTTTGTATTACCTTTCTTTATACCTATAGAAAATAAATCATAAGAAATATTGAGTGTGAAAATCAAATGAGATTATCTCCCCGCAACTTCATCATTTCCCAACCATTTAATCTATCATCTTCCCTTAGAGAATCATAATCCCATTAGCTAAGCTGTTATTCAATCTCAGTTTTCAATTTTCAGAGTCACGTTTGAACATAGGAAGCTATACTGCAATTTCCTATCAAGCTATAATTAACTCCGACTATACTTTCCTAAATATAGCCGAAGTTAATCAAGGAAAAAACATTCGAAAGTTCTCGTAAAAAAAGGGGTTATTTAAATAGACGTGCAGCTCCTCTTAATTTGCATTGAGTTTAATGCAATTGAATTATAAAACATCATTTTTTACGAATATTTATTCTTCAATTTCTCATATTCTCTCTTGATTGGATGTTGACTTTGTTATGATTGCTTTCGAATTGTATTCGGAAAGGTGAAAGTATCAAACAAACGCATTTAAATTAGCTTAGAATCCATCCATAAAATTCATACAATTGAAATAGAATATTGATGTCTTTCATCCATTAATATTAAAATTGACCGGGTCATAGCAAAAGTGACCGGGGCCATGAATTTAAACCCGGACCCAAAACGGGACAAATAGTAATCCTTTTTAAAGGGTTTTCATGAAGTTTGCGTGATTTAAATAGCTGAAACTTTATAAATACGATATGTGCAATGGAAAGAATCTGTGGAAGGTAATATAAATCTTAATGTACAGACAAACCGGTTACGACACTTTTTAGGGAACGCAAATAAAACTTCGTTATAAGCAGGATAGTGTCATGGCTGCGATATTACTAATTTTTATTTATTATATCAGAAATTATATCAGAAAACAAATGGCTTCAATTTTAATTTAAAGTGCTTTACATCTTAAAGGGGTCTTCCTCAACATGTATTACTTGCTATAGCTGTAGATATGTAGAGATTCCCCAAACTTTTGTTGTATAATAATAAGTATAACACTGATTATCCTATTTTTAAGAACGGTCTGCTCTTCGTACAAATAGAACGCCTTCCTTTGTTACTTGACTTTGGCGAATTTTCACTCTACAAAGAAGAAATTTTCAAAGGACAGGCAATTATGGAAGGATCATTTAAACATTTTCGATCTGTTGACAGATGCGGAGGATTGGTTGATGCGGGTTTTAGCGCTTCTAGGGATGGAAAATGTGGTATTCTATGGGAAATGAACAAGAACAATTTGTACTTTTTCCAAAAAGAAAAAGTACAAATTGTTCTTGTTCATTATGGCATATTTCCACAAAACATCGCCTGAGACGGTGAATTTTATTCTATGGGAATATGGATTCTCTATGGACATCCTATATAAAGGCAAAAAAATATATTGTCTTTGTTAATTTCAGCTGCGTTATTTCATACCAAATTTGTGTATATTCACTTCATCAGACGATAATTAGGACACTGTTGATTTTATTTTTGCGATATTAGTTGCAATGCTTGATGCCTGCTTGATATATGACGTAGACATCCTTATGTTTTGTATGGGGTAATCGTCAAACAAGTTACGTAACAATTTTGATAAGACCTTCTCCAACTCATTATTTTAAAAGTTTCAAATCCTATGAATATTTCCTTTCCTTAAGTAGGCCAATACTCATTTCAATAGATGAAATATTTAGGTCGAAGCTGTCCTCTCAAATTAAGGGTCTTCCTAGAAATATCGAACATGAAATGTCGAACTTCCTGTGCATTTCCTGGTAATATGAAACGAACCAGCTGCTTCGTTTCACTACCTAATTTTTCACTCAAAGGAGTAAGTTTTCCGAGGTTGTTTACGTCATATATAGAGCAATGTCAAACTTAAGAGCTGATGCTCTAAATCTCTTGCCGCTTCGTATGTCTTATTTTAATCTCCCTCGGATACAACTGTGTGTGAAACTCGATCAAACGATGCATGTTATGTCATTATGGCTGAGGAAGTTTACGAAAACATGCCTCTTTCCAAGAGATGGAGCCCTTAAGTTATCGAACCAGCCAGATTGGATGTATCACGATGTAATACCCCTGTTTCGGAATACTATGTTGTCGGAATTTGCTTCTTCACCCAGTGCTATGTTACAGAAACATATGTGAACCACATCCAGTCAACATGGTTGATTTTGCAATTTGTTAGCGAGAAATTCATGTAGAGCGATTGATACCGCATTCTCTCTTTGCAAATGATTACTTAAATATATTATTGGCATATCTTAAACAATTATTACTCATATTATATTGACTTGAATATTACTGTGGGAAAACATGTGGAACAGCGGTGTTTAAGAAAGATTAGTCATGGATAGATAGATTTATTTGAGAAATTTTATGAATGCCATTACTCTGCATCACTCTTGCCTATGTAGCTTTCATATTGCAGTACATATAGTGTACAGCACACAGTATTCAGTAACTACATATCAACGAAATTCAAGACTAAGGGAAAGGCAAATAAAGGATACATCTTTCTCCATCCGGTATCAAAAGATAAATAACAGGATGATAACAAATAACAAATAATCTCAAGGTAAATAATGTATCTGGTCCTTCTTCCTCAATATGATCTCTTCGTAGCCCTTTTGCCTTGGGTGATTCTGTGTCCTGTGTCCTGGGTATGTTCCCATTAAAGGCTGTGTTGTTGAACGAAATCGTGAAAAATTGGGAATTCTTTTTTATTATCAGTAGCGAATCAATTGTGACGGAGTGAAACAAATAAGGTAGCGTGAGAGCTGATACGGTGACCATGTGTCAACTACTCAATCGCCCGAAGTTTTTATTTATCTTTTGGTATTGGGCAGAATAATGTGTCTTTTATATGTCAGTTTGATCTCTATCATGTTCATTTCTGTTTTAATGGAAGATGAGTATAAAGTATAACCGATGCTGAGAAAGTACAATCCTCAGTGACTCCATAAAGTTAGTATTCATTTCTAGGATATTGAGAATTTCCTCTTCGAATATAGCTTTCCAATTATATCATTGCCTCTCCCGTTAGTTCATGATAGTGATTCATAGAGGTGGGGATGATAGATCTACCCTTCTGTTTTCTTTCATAGAGACAAACCAATTTCTCGGAGAATGGAGAAGCTTGAAAGAGCGGTTTCCATAAGATGAATTCCCTCTCACATCAAGAACCTCTTCGTTATAAGTACTACTCGAGTAGGAAGATGTGTATTCAGCTTGAATTCCTAGGGAAAGAGGTTGTGAAAGGAATTCCTTCCGATAATCTCGTCGGTTGTACTTAAAGCTGAGATTCAGCTCGTGATGAACAATACACTCGACTAATAAACCTGGTGACGGCACACTAACGATCGCGCCCACCAAGTGTTTCTCATTCGTGTTTGCTCAGGCATTCGATTCAAGATGAAATCTCGATATAAGCGAATTCGCGCCCGTTCGACTGTGAAATGATCGATCCAAGTACAGAGGCGGAGAGTGGAGTGGCGATTCGGTTCTGCTTAATGGAGATATTGGAAATTAGGGGGATGTCGTGGGGTGATATCGGTGTTTGAAGTGTCGCAGGATTTACGTTCTCACTTTAATGAAATTTGGTGTACTAATTCATAGAGGGTTAACATCTTCCACGCTTTTACCACCCGACGGTTTCATAGATATTATGAGATTAGTTATTAGACTTTGAGGAAATCAGTACATCGGCCTGAATACAGTAATTCAGTTATTGCTCGGTGATTAGAATATGACCGAGCAAATTGTGGTAATTTTAAAGGTGATTCGACAACTGAGGTAATTTCATACGTGGGCCACGCCAGGAATCGAACCGCTTTCATCAAAGTTGAACGGAGCCCTGTTAACTATCTGGAGGCCCGTGGTTATCATAAAATAGGACATTATTAAATTTTAAATGCAATAAAACAGAACTTGACCGATTCCATAGAATATTAAAGTATTTTATGGAATTTTGCGTGTTCGAAAAACATAATGTATGTAATGCCTAAGAAGAAAAATAATCGATGATAATTTATTAGACATCTTTTTGGTATTAGTAAAGATTCAATCGGTCAGAAATACACTACTTCAGTTTCTATGAAGGTTTTAGATGCAGCAACGAACAATCTTTCCTGAAAACGGTTCGCAACTAATTATTTAAATGGCTATGGACAATTTTATTGAAGTGGAAGCCATACAGAAAATGGAAGTTTGATGCAAATCCCAAAGAAAATGTAGAATGAAGGAAGAGGTCAGAAATTTTCAATGTCTACTTCTATGGATTTAACTTTATAATGACGTTACTCGACGATTTGATCGATTGACAAATCCTTGGAAGCTGGCAGCTCCTTTTTAAGTTGTCATATTTCCATACATGGAATCATATAGTTTTAATGAAATAGCCGTTTCACTGATATAGTTTAATGCTGCGGTCCATGAGACCGCTGGATACAGATTTACAACATATTTAAAGGGAATTAGCAATGACGAGAAATTTTGCTCTCTCTACTGGACTATTTAATAATAATAAAAAAAAACTCTTTATTCGGCGAGGTTAGGCCCATTAGGACCTCTCTTACACCTAACCATTATGGGTACAGATGTTAATTACAAACGAGGGTCATATTCTAATTTAATGAGTTATAACTTCTTTCTTCCTGATTATCAACGGGAATTTTATCTCATTAGGGATACAGCTTACATACATGATCAAATTCAAATAAAATAATTAATTATTATCAATTATGTTCAGTAATTCAGTAGTTAATGTACAGGAAAACGTTAAAGATAATATTTCAGAGTTGAGCAAAGATGCACAAAAAATAATCGATTCCTAGAGGTTATTTTTATGGTATTTATCTGTAAATTTAGTGATAACTTTTTATTGAATATATTGAATAACTGTTTATAAAGTTAGATGCGATACTGTAGCTAAATAGAGTCTCATAAAAATACTTGAGATCCCAGGAAAAAGCCTACAGAGGCTGTTTGATGAGAATGGAAAATTTAAATCTTGGATTGATATAAAACTTTTCTCCGGAATATTTATTGAGCGTCAAATATCAAAATTGCAATTTGTTTTGAAGTCGAGGAGCGAAAATCGATTCATGTAATGTATAGAAAAAATATTGGTAAGCAATTCCAATTTCGAAGTTCAATTAAAAAAAATATTTTTTCCATCAGCGGATATTCCTGATCAATATTTAAATTCTAATTTCACGTTTTCGATTAAAAACATGACTTAAATATTGCGTTGAATTTCGTATCTCTAATATTTTGTTCTCGAGCCTAAAGCAAGTCATGTCAAAGCTTCATCGCCATTCCAGTCATTCTCTCTTGATAATGGCCATAATTATAAAAAATATGATATATAGAATTATCATAAACACTATTTAATAGTCTTCGATAAAAATGTGAATTATTTGATTGCATGAATTTATGTGACTTGCAGTGAAAGTTTTGAATTTTATTGAACTAAAAGTAATAATATTGAAAAAAAAAAAAAATTCACTCATCAGCAACCCCTTTCGGTGTTTATTATATTCCAGTGTGTTTCGTTTGCTTTTAGGGCCTCATGTTTACTATATTCTAATTTTAATGTATAAAAAATGCATGTGGAGAATCTAATGATAAAAAAACAGTTGTGATATAAATGCCTTAGCATGGAAGGTATACATGCCATTTTCATCATAGAAGCATAATATGAGTCTTCATGCTTCTATCTCACAGTCAGTGCAATAGAATGGCAAATAACAATTATCACTTCATAATGGGAATAATAACGAACGCTTGGTCCAGCAAATCCACACCAGAGATACATCCAGTGAATCATGAATTATACGCTGAAATGAATGACGATTACTGTGAAAACGATGGAAAATTTGCAGAACAGGAAAATTATCTAATCGCATCTTTTAGATTTCAATTATCTGGAATGGAAAACTCTCTATCGTACTGCGGGTTGAACTATTTCGAATTAGTTTGGGTCAAATCACAAATCTGGATAGCGCGTGATGTTCGGAACAAAGGAATATCCAATTTATTTTCAGCTTTAAGAACACACTTAGACAAAGATTTCGAATTTTTTATGTATCTAAGAAATCACCTACGCCTGCGTTATTTAGGAATTTTAATATTTTAAGACAATTATTTACAGACTACTATTTATACTATTTACTCTGTCCGTCGAAATAAAGGCAAATTCTAAAAAATTAAGGTCTATATTTTTGCACCAGAGCACAATTTCTTCTTTTAAGTATATATTATCTTTCTCCTTCTATATATTAGTTTCGGTATAAAATGCATTAATAATTATATATGTTACAAGTAGGTACATTCAGGTAGCAACATCGGCATAGTTTGTCACGGTAGTATCACGATTGTACGAATATTCAAAATCTTCGCGTTAATGATCAATGGAGAGGTAATGCAAAGTAAAAGTGAACTTGCCTTTGACTTCCTCCCCTCCTTAGTGCGATGTGGAGGAAAAAAGGCTCAACGGAATTCTCCTGCTAGGACTCGTTCTGACAACCACATAGGCATTAATGGGACGAAATGTAAGGGTCACTCCGAACATAAAGATTGCCAGTTTTTAGGTTGCGTTAAACACTAATTATTAAAGAGTGACTGTGGTTAAAAATGTGAAGTTTGCAATAAATGTGATAACGGATTCCATTTTGGTTTCTGTACATACTTCTTAGTTGAAGAAACGGAGCATATCATTCAAGTCATCGTTTTCGGCGTCCGATAATTTAAGTTGTTAAACATTTAGCATTCCACTTTTAGTGCGATAGTGCATTATACTTAGTACACTAATACTATTTATATTATTTATTATTATTATTATACTTAGTACACTAATACTAGTAGTACATAGTGCATTATATACCCATCTGGAATGTATATTTATTACTTAATTTCCGTAAAATATATATCCCCATTATTTTACTCTTATCTGTAGTTAATTATTATCAACAAGAATGAGATATAAATGATAATTTTCGCACAAGAACATTATTAGTCTAACTGTACGTTTGATATTTCCATAATTTAATCCACTTGACGTAATGTGAGAAATTTGTTAACTGCTATATTTGCCAGCTTGTAAAAACCGGATAGTTATGTTTTGGTAAGAAGGTCTTCTTCAGCGAAGGAAGGCTTAATGATTTCAATTTATCTTATATTAAAAAATCAATCACATCCTTATCAGGATGTGATTGATTTTTTAATATAAGATAAATTGAAATCATTTAACATATACATTGGTTAGTTGAGAGAAAGATTTAAATTGTTAAAAGATATAATGATAAAGATATTATTTAAATTTTTTCTTTCTGTTTTCATTTAAATATTTTATTGTTAACGTTTCGTTTTCAAGTTCAAGAAAATATTTTCCTTGAAATTTAAACATTACTGTCAGTAGGTTTTACAGGTTTTATGCAATCCCCCTTCTTCTGGGTGTTTTCCTACAGAGTGGATTTCGCCGTAAGACTAGTCAACTAGAATTAAGTTTATTTACTAATTTACTCAATCGTTTCTTCCTTCTTTTCTCTTATATTATTGTTTTATTTTCCTCCCTTCTCCACCTATTTTTATTCATTTGCTTTATTATACTTACCTTATTTTAAAAGGAAAAGAGTGAGATGCGAAAGAAGACGTGAGTGATGAAAAGAAGAGACTTTATAGTCTGAATGCCTCCCTCAATATAGCTGTGTCCTCTTCTACTCAAGTAGTGGAGGAAAATTCTTGAATCCTGGGAAATATCTCGGTGAACAAGTACCGTCCGCTTAACCCAAATAAGCCACTGACGATTTCACTGTGACTTTTAAGCCACTTTAGAAAGAGTAAAGAAAGAAAATGGGAATTCGTTCTCTGCGTGACCTTTGCTTACATTGCCTTTGCACCGAAACAAGGGCGAATGAAAAAACAAGGGCGAATGAAAACCGGGGGCAGTTTAACGGTGGAGCCTCACTCGATAGATTCAATGAGCTTCGTTTGCAGGAATGCAGGAGCGAGTCTCATTTAACTGCGCACGACAAGCAGGGAAAAGGTTTCCGCTAGCGTTCAGCCAAGTCTTTCGAACGTTTGCTGACGACGGGATTTATAGGATTCGTTTAAGTCCGCGCCCTGCAGCAATACAACTTTATCCGCTAACGATTTGCCCTTTGGATCTCTTTTCTATTCCACCGTTATTGTACGCCATCGCTTGTTTTGCCTCAAGTACTCGCTTTGCCTTCATTGTCTTTGTGTATCTACCGAAGTTTGAATTAAGAATTTCTATTTCTGTTAATTTCCTTTAATTATAGTGACCTTTCTTCTATTCCTTTCCGAATTTATCCCTTCAACGGTTAATAATCAAATTAATCTGACCGAAATTGGTGGCATTTCATTGTATGAACGAAACGTGACTGTATTTTTCGGAAGAAATACTCAAATTACGACCTGTTTCATCAATTGATGTGGATATCTGTAGAATCTGTAAGTTTTAGTATAAGTTTTTTTCATGGAAAACAATTCTATCTGATTTTGCTTATATACTTATTATTTCATTTATTCGTCGTAAGCTATAGAAGGTAAAGCGTAAATCCATGCGTATTGTTCAGAATTTTATAAGACAAAACGATCAGCATTGCTAAGATACTCCTCGATATAGGATGGCAATAGTGAGAAGAAAAGAGATTAAATTTTAGGTTAAAAGTACTCAAAAAAACTCAGATGATACGTTCTCGGAAGACGTAGTTGATTCTTTACATCCACCACATGCGGCTCTCCAATATGCTCTATGTTTAAGTTCGTTCGGACCACTGTTGAAGGCTCCTTATGGTATACAATAGAACGTTCACCCTCTGCGTCAAGACAGAAAGATGACAAAAAAATTGGATAGGAAACTGTGAGAAGAACGTTTTTGGTCTATGTAATTAAGGAAACAGTGGATAAAAAATGAAGAAGGGCGCGGGATGTTCCAGATGATGAGCGTCTTCAAGGCGATGGAAGATATCAGAGAATGATGAGAGTAGTAGAAAAAGGAATGGAAAAAGTCTGTCTGAAAAAATAACATGAGGTGATATGGCAACACAACTAGCGTATAGAAAAATGAAACACATAATGATTACATACTTACTGGAGAGATTTATTATGTTCATAATGAGTCATTATTTCATAATGAGTCATGAATCACGAATCCAGCAATCAGCGTTAGCTGTTAAGGGGACGATTTATCGAAAACGAAATGTTCATGAGAAATTCTATATATTTCATTCTTTCAAAGGATTTCATCCTTATTTAAAATAAAAATATAATACAGAAGAAAGGCCTGAAATAAAACGAAGATGAACCTGATGTGCATTCCTTTTGGAAAGTGGCTACGCGTTCGACTTCAGTGAAAGCGGTTCGATTCCCGGTGTGAACTCACGGGCGAAATGACCAGAGATGGCAAAATAATTTCAAAATTTACTTCTGCCTAAGCTTATATTCACGTTTATTTGCCAATATTTCCATATTTGTTTCGGTATGCCTCATATTTAACATATTTTATGTAGTTTCTTTCAGTTATGTTACCATATCTGTCCTTCCGTGAAATTAAGATGCTTGTTATTAATTTCTGTGCGGTATTTCACTTATAGTGATTACACTTATAGTGGCACTTATAGTGATTACACTTATAGTGGCACTTATAGTGATTTTTCGGTCCTAAATCTGCGGGATTTTTATTTGAGGCTGCTTTTTTGCCATTTGAGAACTCTTCTCAAACGGCAAAAACGGGAAGATTAATTTCTCACGATTCGCTTATTCTAATGAATTTTACATCATGTTCGCTACCGTTATGGGAAAGGCTTTTAAAAATTACATGTTTTTTACCTTCTCTTTTGAATGTTTTCTGTAATTGAGAGTTTTTGTTGAACTGGGGCTTTCAGAGGACTCTGAGGCTCTTTTTTTACCACACAGCAATGATTTATTACTCTGCCCAATTTCCAACTATATCTACGTATCAGGGGTGTGTTGATGGGTGCGAAGACGAAGCAACCGCCCAGGGCGTTTCTCCAAGGGGATCCCAAGTTCAAATTTAAAGCCTTCATTTTATTAATGCTTGAAGTTTCATTATCTTTCGTAATGATAAATTTCCCTCAGGAGAGGCTTATTGCTCTAATGCCTCCTCGAATTTAATCGACTAAATTCAAGTGAAAATACTTGGGAATAAAGTGAAATAAGCTTTATGACATCTCGTCTCAGGTGCCTCGTAAGCCGCCTTTCGGTGAGTTTCAGTAGGAAGTCATATTATACAAAACTGAAATCATAAGAAATTGTTTGAGTGTCTGAGGCTTAACTAAGTAGCAGAAGAGTAGGACAGGTGTAAAATTTGCATGATTCCTATAGCTCCTCTGGTAAAATAGATTTCTTAGGAGAATTTATTGAAAAGTAAATTATAGATTTTTTAGCGGAAAACTTCGTGGTGAGAGAAAAACATGGACTTAACGAACTTTAAATGGACAGACTTCATTGCCGTTTATTTCAGTATAGCAATCGATTCTTCATCAAAAGAGAATATCTGCGTGTATAACAGGAAAATCAGAATTTTTAAAAGGGTTTAATATTATTTTGGTAGTAAATACATTTGTACTATTTGAAGAAATGAAATACTCTGATTTTGTAACCTATTCGCTAGGACTTACAATTTTTGATGACGTAATTCGCCGAAAGTTTAAGATCTAAGAGGCTAGGAAGTGCAAATGAATTTAAGAATGCTGACAAATACTTTACATTCATAGGCATAGGTTCATGTAAATGCACATCCAAAAATCAATCTAGAACAAGAACGGAAATGCGGGCGTCTAAGGGATTGCAGTCTAACAAGCTGTGCCGCGGTATTTCTTTTCATAAAATGGACCAAAATACCCGGAATGGAGGTATCTGGTAGCAGGAGAATTTCGTCAAACTATGTAAATCATTAAGATGCCACTTTCCAAGCACAGAAACCTTCAAATTGTCATGCGATTGAAGATTTAGATAATAAATGACTCGATTAAGCTAAAACTGCACTTCATTTATAGTTTTATCAGCATTTTTTAATAACTTGAGATTGTGACGAAAAGAAACACTGCCGAGCAAATTTTAAATCTAAAATGATACACTGAGAAAAAGTGACAAAGTAGATCTCCCTCTATCACAGTATTCGTATCTGCTCTGACAGGGGATGGAAATCGTTCTCTTTCGTGATATATTAGCTTCATTCTCAAAAAATTAATCATTCTAAAGAAAAAATAATCAATAAACCATTATAGAGATAAGGCGAAGCGTGAAATGACGACGCTGATGATGAAAAATAATTTTGGCTCATCAAATGAGGCGAAAGATTGGCTAAAAGCAAGATTTTTGCAACAGAGGACGGGAAAAATCCGCGTCTTAAGCGGGAAGCAGAGCGTCTTAAGCAGTATTTTTACCATGTGTCTCGTGTTAAAGGGAGCGGGAGAAAACCGCGCACTAAAAGGATAACGTCTTAAAGGCGTTATACTGGGTCTAGTCCTGCTTGGCGCGCAGTATGCTGTTCAACCGGTGATTTTCATCGTATAAACATATAAACATAGCGAACAGGAGATAAGACTGATTTCACTAGTGAAATTGACATTATATGAAAAGAAGTTTTAAAAAGAACCACAATTTTGTATAATTCCTCAGGATTTACATTCTTAATCTTATGAAAATATATATAAAATATATGAATGTTGTTAATAGTGCTTCGACATATATGGAAATTTCTCATGTGCGCTCCCATCGGGAATCGAACCCGCGACCGCTTTAAGCTGAGTCGTACGCGCTTCCTATATGGCTATCGGGGAACGCTATATCTAAACTGTATGTATGCGAGTAAACACCTTGTACAATGGGACGGAGGAGGACCCTCTCTCTCGTCACTGCTGAACACCTTGTTTTTGAAAATTAAGGTTCTTTCATAAACATGGAGTCTTTTGCTATTAACTCCTTTTATGATTATAAAGTTTTTTGTATTTAGGTTCAGGTGGTCATTTTGCTCAGTAATATTGGTAATTTGTATCTCCCTTGTGAAATTTCCTTGGACGCGTTTCCATTTTTCTTTTGTTTGGCTCAAACCCGCTGGAGGACAACGCACTGAGCAGACGTGCTTCATATCGCTCCTGAGGTTTCGCCTGTCATGTGCTTTTCTTCTCTTCTACATCGTTCATAGTCTTGAATTTCATTCACCGCCACATTGTTCATACATCGCACACCTCCAGATATATGTCTGGTAAGTCAGACTCAATTTATTTATTGATTTGTTTGCTGATATTTTATATCTTCATCGAGTGATCTATGGTGTTCGGTTACATTGTTCATCGTCTTGAATTACATTCACTACTACATTTTCATTACATCGTACACCGCCAGATATATTTGGTAAGTCAGATTCGATTTATGTATTGATTTGTGTGTCCACATCTATATCGGGTGATTGGAGTTATGTCTCTTGAGTTTTTCTCAATCGTCTTAGAGGTAGAAATAGTGTTCGAATGATTGACATCTTCACCTTATATCGGATTGAACAATCACTAAAGGTTACACTGATCCTAATTTGGGTAATCTTTGTATCATTTTGTTACATAATTTTGTATTCGCCTTAGCCGCTTGTCAATTGTCAGGTGATTCGTAACCACGTGCAACTTCGAGGCATTGCTCTCCTTCCCCTTCCCCTAGTGAGCCAGGCGGGTTACCTCCTCTCGCTGCGGACACTCGCGGGGTTAACCTTGACGGCTATCCGTCCATTATCCCTGTCTTCCAATACTTCAGGGAAACTCGAATCCTTTCTTTCCTCCCCTCATTGAAAGCAAGCACTTCTTCCTTTCCGACGACGATATTAGCTTCCACTACAGAGCCGCCTCTGAGACGGTGTTTGAAAACGCTCGAACTTGGACGCAGAGCGTTTGACGCTGGGAACATCTGAATCCTAACATTACCATCAACTACTGTCAATGGGACATCCTCCTTTACACGCAAAAGGATCACTCCAACGCATACCCCCACCGAGAGGTAAGGGTTGATTCTTCAGTTCCTCTTTGGCATATATCATACTGTATGTCGTAGCACGGGAAACAGAATGGGTTGAAAAATTACCCATGCTATACGACCTTCAAACCTGGGAGTATGGTTCTGTTTATTCACTAAAAGTCTGGTGAATACCTTGTTAACACAAACTATGTTTGAATAGGGTTGAGCGGCATTTGGGGCCAAGAAAGGCGGGTGGTAAGCTCTGTTCATTAGATTTTCCTTTGCAACGTGCTCCTGAAAATTTAAACTGATTGCTGAAAGCACTAAGCGAGGCTTGCAGAGGTCTTTTCCTCTGTCCCATCTACCAGCTCTCGCTTGGTAATTAGACGGAGGGCTTCACACACATTTCGTTCTGAAGGCGAATGACCCTTATGAGAAACTTTTTGGGTAACTTGTCACCTTTTCTTGTAAAAGGTTATCCGAATCCTTCGTGGTTGTTTTGGGCGGTACCTCGCATAGAATATTCATCGATGTGGACTACGGGTGCTGTTTTCACTGCGGTGCACGTAGAAAATTCACGTCCGGTGAACCACCACTCCTGAGTCAGATCTCATCCGAAGGAAGGTCGGAGCTCAGACGAAAAGTGCAACTTAAGGGCAATGATAACCCTCCCCTTCTGACTACTACCACCTCTCACGCACTATCGACACTCCGTGGTTTACTCAGAGTTTTCTTGAGTCAATATTTCCTTTGTTGCCTCTTTGTCCAACAAATGTCTTCGAGCACCATAGCACAAATTTCGAGCAAAGTGTCCACCAATGTCCAAAAAACTCTTCGGACACTTTGACAAAAGAGATCCTAGGTAAAATATATCCATTCGAAGGGAAACGTTCTTCCTCTAAAAAAAAAAAGACCGGAGGTCCGAAAACACGACTTCGAGAAAACGAGGTCAATGATGGCGAGGACTCAACCATAAACAAAGGACTGGTGCATAGTAACAAACAACAGAAAGTTAAATTATCAAGGGAGACCCCTCTGGAAGAAGTAGGTCTCGAATATTTTTCGTTATTGTTGGGTAAGGCTGAGGAGATGGAAAACCTTCAAGATACGGATGCTGACGCATCTATCAATCAGGCTGATTGCTACCACCTCTTAAAGGGATCTCACGTTTACGCATCGTCCTCTCAGGAAACACACGTGCACGTTGATGCATCAATTTTTGGATATTTTATCCATTAAATTGTCCAAATTTTATTTTAGGGATTCCTTTAAAACACTATCTAATCTTCTATCTTTACATATTTATTTATTATCACTCATCAACGAGTACACGCATATGGATCGTAGCATGTACACACATGCCTATTTTCCTCATTTACTCACAGATAGTTTTATAACATCCTTTGAGAAAGGACTTTAAAAAGGTTTTTAAGAATCTCATACTGCAGTGGAACGGCAATGGTTTCTATCGGCGTAAGTTTAATAAAGTTGAGTCCACGATTTGAACGACTTAAAATAAGCATGTCAGTTCTCACTAACCTTTGTGGACCTTTATCTTTATCGTTCCTTCCACAGTATATTTTAAATTTTATTCCAAGGAGTTTCACAGCTCCCTACATTTCTTTCTGAGTGAGAGGGACATCTCTAACTCTAAGGTTGTAGGATGTCCTTTTCCCATAGTTGTTAAACCACTTATTTTCCGGGATTCATCGAAAATTTGAGAGAAGTAATGCAGCTCACCATTTCATCAAAAAACCCAAGTAAGGTCACTTGCGTATAATGAAATTTGGTGTTTTGTTTAGTTTGTTTCTCTATTCCATCTTCCTCTTTTAATTCTCTTATCACTGGATGCAAACCAGCGGCATGAAGAAGCATTCTACATCTACATATGTACCCTGCAAGCCGCCTTTCGGCGTGTGGCAGGGGGTGCAAGCACCATGACTCTATTTTCTTATTTGACGATTTTCACGTATTGTTCTCGGAAAAAATGAATTCTTAATTCGACTGGTTCTAGCATCTATTTTTCTGATCTTTCTCGTGGTATCAAAACGGCCTATATAGCAAGGAGGGCGCATAATATCGGCTACATCTTCTATGAACGTGCTTTGTCTGAATTTATCTAGTAACTTAAATCTCTGATTGAGCCTTCTTTCTTCATTGGAAGGGAAGGGGGCATACTTGTCTTATGGATTGTTTAACGTGAATTTCATCTGATAGATACTGTCCGACGTTTATTGTATCCATTAAATTTGTGTTTAATTCATTGATTCAATTTCTTCCTTTCCGGTGTACCTTGTTTTCCGATGACTTCTATAAAAAGTCAATAAATATACTCTCTATTCAATATCCGTAACCATAGTATAATTAGCTTCTTCTTTTTTCTTCTGATGCCAAGACTTACTCATAATAGCCGCAACTCAAACAAACGCAATGGAATTGTATATTTCCTAAAGGACTTCATCTTCTCAACATTAGTTTTGAAGGCATTGAACGATGGACGGCAAATGCAAATTGCCCTTAGTGTTATGTGATAGAAACGCATAACAGACTACTTTAAGCCACGTGCTCTCCGAAAGTCATGATCCTATCTTAAATATCACAGCCGTGACAGTATTGAGATTTTGTTATAAGAGTTTTGGAATTCCTGGAATGTTGAAGAATTGGATGAGGATAAATGTAGTGAAATGCAAACTGATTGTCATTCTTTTTCGAATTATATTGGAGTATTTATTTCGTTTGCCTTCTTTGATTCTGAATGATATTTACCCTTTTTCTCACTCCGTACGTCACCATCCCATTTCCCATTCTGACTTTACTTCACTTTTCCATTACATTTCTTAAATTTTCATGGAAGCCATCAGTCTCTCCCCTTCTTTACATATTCATACGTGTCTCCACATCTCTGCATATCATCATTTTTCACCCCATCCATACCATGAATTCATTCCTCTTCTGTCTTCTCTGTCATGCCCTTCACCGAATCCATCGCCCGTGGAGGCCCTTTTCCCTTTCGTAATCTCTGCCTTCTATTCTGACGGCCAAAGCTTCGTTTGACCGCTGCTTTTTGGGTTATCGGAAATAAAGCGAGAGAATTGGGTCGGTGCGTCGTCGACAACTTTCTCCTAATCTGAAATGGACCGAATGCGGTGATTTACCCTCCGTTATTGCGGCGTGGAAAAACTGGGTGAAGTTTATATGCAATGCATTCTCTCTCCGATCCTCAAATATCGCGTGTCTGCTGTTCACGCGATGCAATGGTCTGTGGAATCGATTGCTCTTCTAGTGGAAGCTGTATTACATCAACCAGCACAGAGGAGCTCTGTATGTCTGTAGATGAGTTATAATGCCGTGATGAATGTGCAAGTTCCAAGAGAGATACTAGCGAAATACGGTTGCACAGGGTTTCATTAAAGTGACGTCTCGCCAAATGAAATTTCACCCAAATGACTTTCCAACCGAGTATATAACGTCTGATAATTGTCATAAAAGGGTCTTTCACCCCACTAATTCATATTGTTATTGATTTTCTAGCCAGGATTGCGTTCAGAACACAATTTCTGAACTGAACAAAAACACAACACAGTTTTTTCATATTATAAATAATTATTTACGTAGAATGTGGCATTACACACAATATTCGAGTAAAATATTTTGGGTATATAGGTGTTTATATAAAATTTGTATGCTGTTTGTCTAAAAGAAACAATACACAGGAAGTGAAACGATTGGTCATTAAAGCAAATATTACATTTTTAAATGTCAATGTCAAAGTTGTAGATTTATTCTAACGCTGACGAAGATACCTTCAAGAAGTCAGACCACGTTCCACTGTAAAAGCATAGAGTTCATTCTCTTAGCTGGATTATCTACCTTGCTGTGCGACAATCGCATTCCCGTGATATGGTTTTCCCTCATAGTCGTGGTGAATATTCACATTTGTCAATGCCACTGCGAACCTGATTCTCTGCAGGTCAGTTCTGCTCCAAGGATTAAACAGTTTTAGCTCTTAAATCAGATTTTCATCTGTTCGTTTCATCTCTAACTACAATCGAGTGCACCTTGGTCTCTTGAACCACAGTTTTGTTCTTGGAATTGTTCATCTGGACATATGCATGGTTTTCTCCATTTCAATCGGACTTGCCTCAGTTGTGGAATCTCTTTCTGAATAATCAGTCCTGGGTTAGCGATGATTTTATATACGCTACATAGAAACGTTGGAAATTTTAAAATTTTTACTAACCAAAAACTCCGCTAGGAAAACATTCACTAAACAACAAGAATAATAAAGCAGCCAACCGGTGTTTCTTAACAGAACTACATAATCGGATAATAAGCCACAGAAAAATGCAACATATAAGCAAACAAGGAACCAATGCAAAAACAGGTGAAAAACTGAAATCAAATTAGGCGACGGTGATAGGGGCAACAGTTATTTATTTAGCTGTTACTCCCACAAATACCCACTGATGGGTCACAAGGATTTAAAAAATATAGACGAGCATACACGATTGGGGAAGAAAGAGTAGAACGGCGGCGAACGATCGACTTAAGACATGATGATTTGCGAAATGTGGATGGAGTTGGGGAAAAAAATTTGCGGACTATGTACAACGTGGAATTCTTGAAAATTCCAAATGTTTGGAAAGCCGCACATCACACAAATGAAGCATATTAATTTTAAAGTGACTTAAATGTCCATTTTCTAATAAGTGTTAGCTAAAATGGGAAAAACAATGGCAGGAAATTTTCTTGGATTATCAAAGGGGCGATAAGATCAACGAGTATCGACCTTTCGACCTCGCAGACATCTTCAGGATGTCAAAGAGGTGGTCAGAGCGACTGAGCCAGTTGCCTATTTTGTTTTTTTTTACGAAATCAATTTACTGATGCAGAATATCTTCGTCGCTTGGCGATTTTTCCTGATGTCATTTAATTTTACATTCTTGTTTTCCTGATGTCATTTGAATTTACCTTCTTACCACGCGACCCGCCGCACGGCGTATGGCAGGAGGTGCGAGAACACCAAAATCCCTAGGGCGATTTTCCTATTGTATGACATGTCTTTCTCATGATAAGTCGCTCGACCAATTTCACATAGCTTCGATGTATTCTAATGTCTACCACTTCTTTCGCAACTCGCGAAATTGATGCCCCGCGACTCGCCACCTGGCGTATGGGAGAGAGGGTGTGTAAACACTACCATGCTTTGGGTGATTTTTTTTTGTTCCACACTTTTATATATGTTGCTTTGGTGCGATCTCCACTGTTCCTCTTCTACTTGATTCCATTATGTCTTCCGTCTGCCGAGGATTTTCGCATTTACGATGTTGCTATAATGCGACTTATTGAAATTTGCGATGCCGCCGTTTTGTTATGTGCTCCCGGAGACATGTTTTCAAACAGAAGATATTCGGGGCTCGAATCCAGATCTTCCACTTCTCGCATGGTTGCATTATGCAATTATGCTAACACGACTGAGCAATCATGCCTCCCTCGATTTCTTATGATAAGATTTGGAATGGTGTGATTTGCAGTATCCATTAAAAATGGCGCTTAACCCACCTGCATTGTCAGGATATCTTAAATGCCACCACATTTTAGTGGACTTCCTATGTGCCCGATCGGCAAAGTATGCAATAATAATAATAATTATAATAATAATTTTATTAATCGATTGACAACATGTATAGTATATGTCAAAAGAAGAAAATCTGTGATTCTCGTGAATTCTACAACAATATTTTCAGACTTTTTTACGTATAATTTACAAATATACTTTACATTTTGTTAAGATTCTTTATTTAATTTACATTACAATCCAATTAATAAACTTCTCATCTTCACTATGTTACATGATGAAATGCGTATGATACACATTCTTAAATTTAGATGAAGAGATCAGGGTAAAAGTCCACCGTAACCTGGACTGAAACCCAGCTCTTTCGCTTTTATTTGGTGATTGGGATGCTGGCTGCCTCAGATTTTAAAAATCATTCAGTAGTTTCCTACCATGAGGCCTTATGACAAACACGTGATGCTCGTACCTGAAGAAGCATTTCGGTTTACAACGGGCGTTGTTGAGAGTCTATGCTTCAAAGTCTTCCATGAATAGGTTGGCTACCATTGGTGATAGAATTGGAACACCTATACCTGTTCATAAGTGTTACTCTGGTAATCGAAGTGCGATGCTATCCGCGTATTTTCGAATAACGTCGTCCAATTCACATCTAAAGGCGTACGGAGCAGTCTAAGGACCTCCTTGGTTGGGACCTTGGTGAAGGAGGACACACACGAGAATAATTCTACATGTACGTCTATATACGTACCCTGCAATCCGCGTTGTGCCGTGTGGGAGGGGATGCAAGAACCACGACTATACTTTCCCAGTCAGTTATTTTCGCGTATCGTTCTCGGGAAACATGAATTCTTGAGCGACTGGTTATAGCCTCTATTTTTCTGATTTTTGTCGCTCTATTAGAACGGTCTATATAACAAGGAGTGCGTATAATATCGTTTACTTCTTCTTTGAACATACTGTCTTAATTTATCAAGTAAGTTTATTCTCGAATTGAGCTTTCTTTCTTCTAAAGATTCTTATCCTGCCCCCTTAAGCATTTGTGACACTTCTTAATTTATCATAGCAATTCTGCACATATCTTTACTACATCTACTTGATCTAACGATTTGTTTTACATAACACTAAACAAATTTCTACAAGAGTCGCTATCACGAGCTAGTTTCTGAATTACGTGATTTGGCAAATCCGGAAGATCCTCTCTGACAAGAGTAATGCTGTTATTATGTTTACAATAATAAAAGTGAATTTCGTCATTGAGGTAAAGTAATACTCGGATGGTCGATAAATGTACCCACATTTAGATTCGGCTTATTGGTCTGAATAATTGTTCACCAAACGCTTTCAACGCCACTATTTGAAAAAGTATATTATTATTATTATTATTACACAAAACCGTCGCAGATAGACGCTATGTCAGGTGCCGACGTTTATACGGTACATGATTATTACACACTATCTAATACGTAAAGAAAACAAATATAAAGTTAAATACAATATAGAGTCCGTAATGTAATCTACAGTATGCACACAGTATGTATGTTCATTTATACACTGAAAGAATTCAATTTAACCATATATACACAAACATGATATAACATTTCAATACTTATTTAGATCACTCTAGATATAGAACTGAAATGTAAAAGAGATAGATGGTGAGAGAGATTATTCAGTTTGGAATACCAGTGTCGTAATTCGTTCCTCAACAAGCCTTTCTTCGCCTGATCTACTGCTCTGCCTCGGGTCGGGATGTTGATCTAGCACTTGATGATGGAATACACATAGCTGTGGCTGTGGCCACTATTTGAAAAAGTATATTATTATTATTATTACACAAAACCATCGCAGATAGACGTTATGTCAGGTGGCGACGTTTATACGGTTATTGTATGATTATTATACACTATCTAACACATAAAGAATACAAATATAAAGTTAAATACAATATAGAGTCCGTAATGTAATCTACAGCATGCTCACACTACATCAACTATTACACTTGTTAATTCATACACTGAAATAATTCAATTTCACCATATATACACAAACATGATATAAAATTTAAATACTTATTTAGATCACTCTAGATATAGAACTGAAAAGTACAAGAGATAGATGGTGAGAGAGATTATTCAGTTGTATTAAGTGTATTTTGCCACCTGTTCACTGCCCTCCAATTATCAGTTTTGATTTGGTCGTAAAATACCACCATATATGGTGGACTGAAGGGTGGTTAGTACATCGCTAGACACTAAATGATTCTTTTCTCCTTCTTTTTCTACAGCAAAAGTACCTAAAATTATAATCCAAATTTTCATTAGTGCTCCATAACTTTATCCAGATAGCACAAAATACTTCGATTATGTACGCTGTAAGACAGGCACTGTTGAGCATCCATTCCAGTGATCCAAGTATTTGTTGCTTCTTTATGCACACCAAATCGGAAAGGATATAATGCTTTCCCGGTGAGTTTGCTCTTGGAATTCTTGTAGGCATTTCTGTAGGAATTCGGTGGGTCCGACGTTTCGGCTATTATTTCTGCAGCAATCTTCAGGGAAGTGCCTTGGGTGGAAAATGATCTTTATAGGGACTCCGGTGTCCCTTTTCACGTTAGAATCTCGGCATCTCGGAAGAAAGGCCAACGAACACACGAGTTGGGTTCTTTTCTTCCGCTGTTTCTCTAACTGACGAACGCTGCGATGTCTCTCTTCCCCGTAGAGGTGTCTTGGAAGAAGTTCCATTTGAAGAAAAGATATCATATACTAATCTGTTTAAACACTCAAGAAACCTATTAGCCATTCATCGGGGTATTCAAGGTTATGAAATTAAAATTTCTCCTTAATCCTCTGACTATGTCCGTGTTGTGCTCCATGTGATATACTAATTAAATTAGTATATACTTCGTAAATAACTAATTTTGCCATTTGTGGTTTGCCTTATTCTCTTCGTTTCTAGAATATTCTATCTTGGAAATCCTAACTGATTTTCCGGCTTTAAGTGAGGAAAACTTTTGTTTCGGAATATGTCTTAATATTCTGATCTCGTTCTTCAAGCACCATGAGCGTTCCATTTAAGGTTCCTCATAGGATTAAGTTGTAGATTACGTAGAAATCACATATGTATCAATAATCATTTTACTGAAAAAAATCTGACTTCAAACCGAGGAATATCTTTTCGAAATTGGCCATCCCCATGAGAACAGACACAGGTGTTTTTTTAGAGAACGTTCTTGAACTTCCTTTCACCTATAAAAATTTTCCCATAAACCATCCTGATCGAGCTGTCGATTTTATTTACATGTATCGCTGCTAACCATAGTTTAATTTTTTCCTTACAGATAAAAAGCACAATATTAAGTTTTAATTTGCATTTCACTCTGTGTATATATTTATTTATGTGACCCTTTATTAGGCGAGGTTAGGCCCGAGTGGGCCTCTCTTCCACCTAACCTCGTATGAAATTACATCGCAATAAAGATTCAAAATAATACTAAGAGAATAAAAGAAAAAAAAGAGAAAGAAAAAAAAACGAAAAAGAAAGATGCTCCCCGTGTAACTAGACCATCTTGGTCCTTTTCATCTGAATGCAAGTGTATTTTGCCTATTATTCACCACTCTACCTTCTACTCACCAGTTTTGTTTCGGTTGTTAAATATCTTTACGGAAAGCGGATAGAACAACAGTTGAGCATTTACTTGTCATTAAGTGGTTTTTTCTCCTTCCTTTTCCGCTGTAATAGTAAAGAAGGATTTACCTTAAATTATTGTATATATATTCCGTAACGTTTTCTAGACAACACAGGTTACATCGATGCAATGCTATGCAACATTGAGTACCCATTCCAGATCGAAGTTCTTTGATTGCTTCCTTATGCTTACCGAATCTTTCAGCAAGCCGGAATTACTAAAGTGTTGGCAGAGGCATAGACTACTTAATAAGTGCCATTGGAAGAAAAGATACCATATGCAAATCTACGAGTATTTAAACCATTAAGAAACCTCTGAGCCATTCCCTGGGGTTTTTCAAGGTGATGAAATTGTTTCCTTTTAATCCCCTCACACGTGACTGCCGTGGCTTTTATGTTTGCTTTGATAGACTAGTTTTAGTATTTACTTCGTGAATTTTACTATTCACGGTTTGCCTTATTTTCTACGTTTTCGAAATTTTAAACGCAGGAAATTCAAACTCATTTTCCTGCTTTAAGATTGCAACACCTCCTTTCCTGAAACGTGAGTCCGAAACATTCCTTTTCATTATTTTCATATCTTTTGCGTTTCAAGTTTTTTGATTATAAATACTTGTACGCAAAGCGGATTGAAGAATGGTTGATTAATTATTGTCAATAAATGATAATTTTCAATTATTTCCTCTGCAGAAGTAGTACTGTTTTTATCCCAAATTATTACAGATTCCTCATAACTTTTTCCATACATCGAAAATCATATCGATGATGTCGTCGTCGAATTGCTATTTGAGCACCCATTCCAGAGATTCCTCGTGTTTTAATTGCTTACTTTTGCTTACAAAAACGGTTAAGACGACTGATCCTCCTATATCCTATACATATGGGAAAGTGAAAATATATATAATAATGATAATACATAAAATATTGTTCCATTCCACTCATTTTCTTCTATATGATTCTAAATGTCTGGAAACCAATGAGCCATATTATGAAATACGTCAGAGGGTGAACTTTTTATCACAGTAGCAAGTGGAAACCGAATTTCTCGCTGTATTTAACGTCTGTCTTATATTTCTCACTTCCTGGTCTAGATAGACTGTTACCAAAATGACCATTTTCCAAACGATAAAACTCTTCCCAACTTTCTGTTCCACAGAAAATGTCTGCCTTTCTCACATGAGATCATAGGTGTTACTATGTCATTGAGGCGATATGTTGGCTTCCTCTGAAGCAGTTGCACAATATTTTCTATTTCATTAATTATTTTTGTTTCGGAGGATTTCCGGAACGTTTCTCTGACGGACGGGATTTCCTTAGCGTTTTCTCTTTAAATATGTACGCTGTAGGTCGTAGAGGTAGATTTCAGAATATTTGCGAAGATGGTGCTCTTGTACAAGTTATATGTGATAATCCTATCATCTTGTGAGGTATGTGGAGTTTCTTTGATGGTTTTCCTCCTGATGTTTCCTAAGAAGACCCATGGGTTCCTGATATCTCTGCTGTCCGTGTTAATCTCTGTAACATCCATTTCGATTACATCACTTTTCCATTAGCATCTCCTAGAACTATTTCTCACCGTAGTCTTATTGTTTTGGAGAGGTTAAGATGTCCGTTGGTAGGATCCGTTTTTGGCTATGGAGTTATGCCAATAGGGTGGCTTTACAGAGGTTTCTTATTTCTTTATTAATTGATATCCAATTCATTGGCCGATAATATGAATATTAGTTTTAATATAATTAAAGACCCTCCACACTGATATGGTTTGGTCCACATTTTACACACCGACGCTCCATGTGGCAAGACTCATTGGCATGACCATAGGACTGACAGCGGTAACATTGATATGGATCATAGAGAGGGCTATACTTGATTTTTAGTCCTTGTATATACTAGAATTTCGTCAAATTTCTGCCAAACGACGTTCTGCTGGTACTCTTTTCATATTCTCGTCCATATGATTTTCTCTCGGCTTCGTTGTTTTTAGTTGTCTTATCCTGCTGGCTTAGATTGTCTCTTCTAATAAAGATGCTTTGATATCGGATTACTCCGTATCGATAAGGAGATCTCTAATGACAAGATAAGCCTTTTTCCGAGACGAGACGGTATGTACAATGTTAAAATATTTTTGGTGAATATTTCTTTCATTGCTTTGAAGTCCTAATAGTTTGGCTTCTTATCTGTACACTGCAAGCCAACGGCTGCGCGACTTGAGAGAAAGAGGAGGCACTTCATCACTTTAGCCAAGTATTTATAAAAATCTAGTAAGATCGGAGGGATTTTACCCCCTGCATTTGCCATAGTTTTTTAAACCCTTTGTCTCCATCGGTCTATGAGATTGATTTTCTGAGAGAGAATTAAATATATTTAATAAATGGTGTGATTAGGTCAGTGGATCAGGATACAAGGGTCAAGGGGGATACCCAGTTCATAATTCAGATGCAATAATATACAACTAAAGCATAAAATATTACATTATACATAAGATATTTCAGATAGAGTAAATTCAACTAAACTTAAAATGGTACATAATTCATAGAGAAACAATTGAAATACTATTTTAGTACTATTTAATACTAGTTTGGATTGTTTCTTTATGCACACCATATCGGAATGGGTTTGGCGCTTTCCGGTGAAGCTGCTGTAGGAATTCTTCTCGGGTATCCAACCGTGTGGTGTGTAGGATCAAGTCCGTCGTTTCGGCTATTTCGTATTTCCGCAGCCATAAATAAACTCAATGAAGAAAACTATGTCACAAAAAAGTTACTCTACAGAGTATATCATTATGTTCAAAAATATTGTTAAGAGGAAAAAATGATAAGCGTAATAATAGATGCATAATATTACGTCTGAATTTTCATTACACTCTGTGTATATATTTCTCCGCTCCCAGTGTAACTAGACCAAGTTGGTCCTTTTTCTTATGACTGCAAGTGTATTTTGCCTCTTATTCACCACCCTGCCTTCCACTCATCCGTTTTGTTTCGGTTGTTAAATATCTGTACGGAAAGCGGATAAGGCAATAGTCCAATCTTTACTTGTCAATAAGTGGTTTTTTCTCCTTCCTTTTCCGCTGTAATAGTGAAGGATTTATCTTTAATTATTGTATATTGTTCGTCACTTTTTCTAAACAACACAAGTTACATCGATGCATTGCTATGTAACACCGAGTACCCATTCCAGATAGAAGTCTTTTGATTGCTTCCTTATGCTTACCGAATCTTTCATTAAGCCGGAATTACTAATGTGTTGGCAGAGGCATAGACTACTTAATTAGTGCCATTGGAAGAAAAGATACCATATGCAAATCTACGAGTAGATAAACCCTTATGAAACCTCTGAGCAATAACCTGTGGTTTTCAAGGTGATGAAATTAATATTTCCTTTTAATCCCCTCACTGTGACAGTGGCTTTCATGTTTCTTGTGGTAGACTATTTTCAGTGGTATTAACCTCGTAAATAACTAATAACTGAAATATTAAATGCAGGAAATTCAAACTCATTTTCTGGCTTTAATGTTGCAAAACCTCCATTCCTTGTACTTTCGTTTTCCTTATCTTTCATATCTATTGCGTTCCAATCATTTATTTTTCATGCTCAACTTCTACACTCTATATGTATGTATTCCTCTTCTCCCTGTTCGTTGGTCACACTTGCTCCTTTCCATATGGCTGGAAGTGTATTTTTCACTCATTCACCACACTCATACGTTTTTGGTTATAAAATACCTGTACTCAAAGCGGATTGAAGAATGGTTGATTAATTAATTGTCGATAAATTACATTTTTCAATTTTTTCCACTGCAAAAGTATTAATTTTTTATCCCAAATTATCATAGATCCTTCATAACGTTTTCCAGACATCGCAAGTTATATCGATAATTTAGTCTGTATGGCTATTTGAGCACCCATTCCAGATTTTCCAAGTATTTTTATTGCTTCCTTATGCTTAAAAAATCGGTGAAGACGACTGATCCCCTTATATCCTATACATATTGGTGGATACATTTACAAGTGAAGGTGAAACAGTTAGTACATGTATCATTGGAACATGTACCATTGGAAGAAATGAGAACATTTTATCTAGCTATGAAATACTAATGTCTCGTTGCAAAAGCTATAATTATCATTAATTTACAGCATGTATTTTCTCTCTTGATCGGACAATTATGTTCAACATCGTTTCACCTGTGAGTGTTTCCCATTCGTAATCGATCAGTCATATTTATTTACATGAATCGATGTGTAAGATAAGTCACGATACTCCTTTCAGATTAAAACTGCAAGAGGTTTTTCCTCTCCTAAAAATTAGAGATTCGAAAAAGTCTTTAAATTTTTAATTTTGATTCGTTGTTTTTCGGCCCATTGTTAAGGGCTGACTATTGCAAACAAGAAAAACGGTACTTGAAACACTGACAGAACACTTCATACTGAAGGAACTCAGATACGTTGCCCCTACTTGTCACTAAGGGATATAACAATTAAGCCAACAATCCATAGAAATATCGTGAGACTCATTCCAAGGAATCTCGCTTTCCTTTTCTTGGGTCCAAATGAAAACTCGAAGTTAAGGAATAGGTGTATGAATGGCTCTTTAGCATTCATAAAAATAGATTTCTGCGCCGTCAAAATATAGTCAGAAAACCGTAGAACCAAATATGGTTCCATTCCAATCATTTTCTTCTATAAGATTCTAAATTTCTGGAAACCAATGAGCCAGATGATGAAATACGTCAGAGGGTGAACTTTTTATCACAGTAGCAAGTGAAAACCGAATTTCTCGCTGTATTTAACGTCAGTCTTATATTTCTCGCATCCTGGTCTAGATAGACTGTTACCTAGATGGTCATTTTCCATACGATAAAAATTTTCCCAACTTTCTGTTCCACAGAAAATGTCTGCCTTTCTCAAATGAGATCACAGGTGTTATTATGTCATTGAGGCGATATGTTGGCTTCTACTGAAGCAGTTGCACAATATTTTCTATTTCGGTAACTATCTTTGTTTTGGAGAATTTTCGGTGGGATTTCCTTAGCGTTTTCGCTTTAAATATCTACGCTGTAGGTCGTAGAGGTCGATTTCAGAATATTTGCGAAGATGGCGCTCTTGTACAAGTTATATGTGATAATCCTATCATCTTGTGAGGTATGTGGAGTTTCTTTGATGATTTTCCTCCTGTTGTTTCCTAAGAAGACTCATAGCTTCCTGTCATCTATGCTGTCCGTGTAAATCTCTGTAACATCTATTTCGATTACCTAGAACATTTCCTTGAACTTTTCCTCACCGTAATCTTATTGTTTTGGAGAGGTTAAGTTGTCCGTTGGTGGGATCCGTTTTTGGCTATGGAGTTATGCCAATAGGGTGGCTTTACAGAGGTTTCTTATTTAATTTCTTAATTAATTGATATCCAATTCATTGGCCGATAATATGAATATTAGTTTTAATATTATTAAAGACACTCCATACTGATGTGGTTTTGTCCACATTTTACACACCGACGCTACATGTGGCAAGACTCATTGGCGTGACCATATGACTGGCAGCTGTAACATTGATATGGAACATAGAGAGGGCTGTATTTGATTTTTAGTCCTTATATATGCTAGTATTTTGTCAAAATTCTTCAGAACGAAGTTCTGCTGGTTACTTTTTTATATTATCGTCCATATGATTTTCTCTCGGCTTTGTTGTTTTTAGTTCTATTACCCTGCTGGCTTAGATTCTCTTTTCTGATAAAGATGCTTTGATATCGGATTACTCCGTATCGATAAGCAGATCTCTAATGACAAGATGAGCCTCTTTTTCTAGACGAGCCGGTATGTAAAATGTTTAAATTTTTTTGGTGAACATTCCTTTCATTGTTTCCAAAGTCGATTGAAGTCCAAATAGTTTGGTTTCTTACCTTGCGACCCAACAGCTGCGTGACTGGAGAGAAAGAGGAGGCACCTCATCACTTTAGCCAAGTTGATATAATAATCTAGGAAGATAGGCGGGATTTTACCCCCTGCATTTGCCATAGTTTTGTAAACTCTGTCTACATCGGTGTATTAGATTGATTTTCTGAGAGAGAATTAAATTTGTTTAATTAATGTTGTAATTTGGTCTGTGGACCAGGTGGCAAGGGGACAAGGGGATACCAAGTTCATAATTCAGATGCAATAATATATAACAAAAACATAAAATAATACATTTTACATAAGGAATTTCAGATAGAGTAAATTATGCCAAACTTTAAAAAGTACATTATTCATGGAGAAACAATTGAAATACCATGAACACCAGTTTTCTTTCGAAATATTTTGCATTTTTTGGCATTGAACTTCTCCAGGTACAGCATTCCATTTTCTTATACCTCAATTCATAAGAGTATATCGTCAAATCAGTTTTTTGTTTACGTTCTTTTATATTTAGCGAATGATCGCCTTATCCAATATAACTGGGAGCATGATTTTCTTGTCCTTACTGGAGAGGGACGGTTGACTGTGCCCAACACTTCCTGCATCTGTTTGTGCAGCTCTCCACTCACGTTGTCTTTAAGGTGTAGATCATGAAGATCATGGTTTGCCACAGAAGCCACCACAGCTCTACCCCTTGCCAGATGATAGCCTCTGGTCCCTTCTGGTGCCACTGGGTACGAGGGAGTCTAGGACTTCCTGGAGAGCCCTATGACGGCCGAGTGCCGATACCATGGCTCACAGATTGATTGCGTGAACTTAATCTTAATTTTGTGGACTATATTTTCGAGAAATTCAGTTATTTAGCCCTGAAAAAAAAACCATTATAGTTAGAGCCCTTTACCACTATAATGGCCTCCCTCCGATTTGGTGCTGCTCCGAAGTGCTCAGGAACGAACGAGTGACTCTGACGTACACACACACGCTTCCATTGGCTCCAATCATTACACATTGAAATTTTCTAATGCGGTGCCTGGTGCCCCCACAAGAGGGCCAATCACAGAGAAGCAAATGCCACTCGAAATACAAAAACGCGTAGATGTTATACTGTCATTTGTTTGCTTTCTTTTCTTCTGGAGGCATTAGCATAATTCTGTACTATGGCGAATGTTAGAAAAAATACCATGATACACTGAATATCTCCGGAACTTCTTCCTTCTCGTGGAACTCTCGTGACTTTCTTCGGAGATGTTGGTTGCGTAGAAGGATCTACTGAGTGCGGGAAAGGAAGTCTGACATATTCCCTTTTGTCGCATTGTTTTCTAATGAAAACAGAACAACATTACGTTGAAATTTGTCATGAGGTATAAGTTATATCGCAATGGCAAGGAAACGACGACTTTCCTTCCTATATTTCTAGTCTATTTATTATGCACTGTATCACGTCTGCATTTGTATTACATTCGGCATATATATGCCCCTCTGCTTCCAATTTAGGGTTACCATGCTTTGGTCCTATGTATATGGCTACAAGTGTATTTTGCCATTTTTCATTGCCCTCCACTTATCAGTTTTGATTTGGTCGTAAAATACCACCATATATGGTGGACTGAAGGGTGGTTAGTACATCGCTAGACACTAAATGATTCTTTTCTCCTTTTTCTGCAGCAAAGTACCTAAAATTATATCCCAAAATATAATTAATATTCCATAAGTTTATCCAGATAGTACAAGTTACACTGATTATGTACTCTGTAAGACTATCCACTATTGAGCACCCATTCCAGTGATCCAAGTATTAGGATTGCTTCTTTTTGGCACATAAAATCGGAAAGGATATAGTGCTTCCCGGTGAGTGTGCTGTATGAATTCTCCTCTGGTTTCCAACCGGAAGGTGTGTAGTAACAGGTGCGGCGTTTCGGTTATTTCGTTTTTCCGGCGCCATCTTCAAGGAAATGCAGTCCATAGAAAATGGTCCGGTATATATGGGAACACCCTTTCACTTTTTATGTTAATAATAATAATAATGCCGTCTGATAGGCCGAATTTTAGCCATTGCTGGCCATTCTTACATTTAAATCTTTTTATTTTTTCGTTTATATTTCCTTCCTATTTTATATTTATTTCAATCATTTTTTCTAAGTAAGTACAACAATCACAAACAACCATTCCCTAACCGGAAAAATCCGATGTTAGAATCTCGTCATCTCGAAAAAAAGGCCAACGATCTCACCAGTTGGGCCGTTTTCTTCCGCAGTTTCTCAAACTGACGAAGACTTCGTTGTGTCTCTTCCTTGTAGAGGTGTCTTCGAAGAAGTGATATATGGAAGAAAAGATATCATATGCTAATCTGTTTAAATACTCAAGAAACCTCTTAGCCATTCATCGGGGTTTTCAAGGTTTCAAAATTAAATTTTCTCCTTCATCTTCTGACCGTGGTTGTGTTGTGATCGCTTTGGAACACTAATTAAATTAGTAATTACTTCGTATATAAGTTATTTTACCATTTATGGTTTGCTTTATTCTATTTGATCCTAAAATTGTATATCTTGGGAATCAAAACTCATAATCCGGCTTTGAGTGAAGAAAAATTTTGTTTCGGAAGAAATCGTAAGATTCTGTTCTCATTCTTCACGTACCGTGAGCGTTCCATTGAAGGTTCCTCTTTGGATAATATCCTGGGAAAAGAGACTCCTTAAAATAAACTCAATGCAGAAAACTGTGTCCCAAAAAAGTCACTTTACAGAATTTATCATTAGGTTCAAAAATATACTTAACAGGAAAGAATGAGAAGCATAATAATAGATGCATAATATTACGTCTGAATTTTCCTTCCACTCTTTGTATATAATTCTCTGCTCCCAGTGTAACTAGACTAACTTTGTCCTTTTTAAATGACTGCAAGTGTATTTTGCCTGTTAATCACCATCTACCTACCGCTCATCAGTTTTTTCTCGGTTGTCAAATATCTGTACGGAAAGCGGATATGGCAACATTCGAATCTTACTTGTCCAGAAGTGGTATTTTCTCCTTCCTTTTCCGCTGCAATAGTAAAGGATTTCTCTTTCATTATTGTATATACTCCGTCACTTCGAATCTGTCAGTAATCCAGAATTATTGATGCGTTGGGAAAGGTATAGACTACTTAATTAGTGATATTGGAAGAAAAGATACCATATGAAATCTAAGAGTATTTAAACCCTTATGAAACCTCTGAGCCATGGTGGTTTTCAAATTGATGAAATTAACATTTCCTTTTAATCCCCTCACCGTGACTGCCGTGACTTTTATGTTTGCTGTGGTAGACTAATTACAGTAGTATTTACTTCGTAATTTACTAATTATACCATTCACGGTTTGCCTTAATTTTTTCGTGTCTGAAATATTAAATGCAGGAAATTCAAACTCATTTTCCTGCTTTGAGTGTGCAACTGCTCCATTCCGGAAACGGGAGTCCGAAACATTCGTTTTCATTATTTTCGCACCTATTGCGTTTCAAGTTTTTGCGTATAAAATACTTGTACGCAAATCGGATTGAAGAATAGTTGATTAATTACTTGTTAATAAATTATATTTTGCAATTATTTCCTCCGCAGAAGTAGATCTGTTTTTATCCCAAATTATTATACATTCCTCATAACTTTTTCCATACATCGCAAATCATATCGATAATGTCGTCTGAATGGCTATTTGAGCACCCATTCGAGAGACTCAAAGTATTTTAATGGCTTCTTTATGCTTACTAAATCGGTTAAGACGACTGATCCCCCTATGTCCTATATATGGGAAAGTGAAGGTGACACAGTTAGTACATGTACCATTGGAGGAAATGAGAATATTTTATCTAGCTATGAAATACTAGATGACTCGTTGCAACAGCTATAAGTATCATAAATTTACAACATGTATTTTCTCTCTTGATCGGAAAATTATGTTCAACATGGTTTCCAACATATTGAAAGTTTCCTATTCATAATTGAGCAGCCATTTTTATTTAGATGAATCGATGTGTATGATAAGTCACAATTCTCCTTTTAGATGAAAAGTGCAAGAGGTTTATCCTCTCTTAAACTTTAGAGATTTGAAGTCTGTAAATTTTTAATTTTGATTCATTGTTTTTTGGGCTATTGTAGAGTGCAGACTATTGCAAACAAGAAAAACGGTACTTGAAACACTGACAGAACACTTCATACTGAAGGAACTCGGATTTTTTGCCCCTACGTGTCACTAAGGGATATCAAAATTTAGCAAGCAATCCATAGAAATATCGTAAGACTCATTCCAAGAAAACTCGCTTGATTTTCCTTTTCTTGGGTCCTAATGAAAACTCCAAGTGAAAGAATAGGTATATGAATGGCCCTTTAGCATTCATAAAAATAGACGTCTGCGACGTCAAAATATAGCCAGAAAAGCTTAGAACCAAATATGGTTCCATTCCACTCATTTTCTTCTATAAGATTCTAAATTTCTGGAAACCAATGAGCCATATGATGAAATACGTCAGAGGGTGAACTTTTTATCACAGTAGCAAGTGAAAACCGAATTTCTCGCTGTATTTAACGTCAATCTTATATTTCTCGCTTCCTGGTCTAGATAGACTGTTACCAACATGGCCATTTTCCATGCGATTAAACTTTTCCCAACTTTGTTCCACAGAAAATGTGGAACTCAAGTGACTTTCTTCGGAGGTGGTGGTTGCGTAGAAGGATCGACTGAGTGCGGGAAAGGAAGTCCGACTGTTCATCTCGGCACAATCGCAGTATATTTCTCGCTTGCACTCTCTCCGAGTAAAACATTGACTGGTATTCAATGGTGATCTTAGAATTTATGTTGATTCCGATCGGCATCCTGTTTGTACAGATTCCTGGTCCTTAATGCACTTAACGACACTGTTTTCAAGTTAATTTAATATCAGAAGAATGGCTTTCTAAATTTGACTAAGTTTTTTTTGCCTGTGACTGATGTCATGCCTGAAGGAATTGGATTGTTGTTTAATGTAGTAAGAGGATAATAATAAATAATAAATGAAGTATTAACGGAAAATAAATTTTCAAAAATGAAATATAAAATATAAATATGAAATATGAAATAAATAATAATATAAAAATGAAATATATAAAAATAAGACTGTTTACATTTTATAAAAAATGAATACTGGAATTAAAATATTTATTCTATTTTTCACGAACGTATGTCTAGAATTCCTTTGGATTGGAAGGAAAATGAGTCACGGCTGTGAGTAAATTGTCAAAAGGGTTCTCTAAAGTACATTCCAAAGGTTAGGAAAGAAAAGGATAAATTGTGGTTTTTTTCAGCTGCTGCCTTTGGAGGGTCAAGAGTCGCAGGAGAATCCATGGTATCTAGTATACGTATTTCGAAGACAATGTCTTCATCTTCAGTGGCCGGGGTTGGACTAAGTGTGTGGTGTATGCGTCGATGCATTTATTTTGGAAAATTGTTGAATATCCTACAGTCTTTGAGAAAATTAAATCGCAACCGATTGTGTGTATTTTGGTGTGTAATTTATGGAATTAGTTTAGCTCTTTTGGCCGTAAAGCCATAATCCACCATAAGATGCAGTGCAAAGCCAACTCTCGTTTCCTAGTGTTATAACGCTGCATGTTTTTCTGAGGAATTTTTACCTCTGTGCAACACTTCGCCATTTCTAACGTATAATCTTAGAATTTTTTTACTCAAATAAATTAAGCTGCGTTTGCTCGTTCCCGTGTAAGTCTTGAAAATCTCAACTCTAACTTTGAAAGAGGTGGCATAATTTCTCTATCGTCTACCCTAAGAAAGTCCTTTTTCTTTCTTAGGGTAGACGATAGAGAAATTATGCCACCTCTTTCAAAGTTAGAGTCAGTTCATCATCGCGCAACAGAAGTTCGACCTGCATTTTATGAAGAATTGATAGATTGGGATAAAGTCACTGTCACCAAGCCACCACTTACTGGCAGTCTTTCTCCCGAGGATCTTCAAAACATTAAAGGTAATGCAAAGGAACCTATAAAGTAGCTTGCTGCATTATTTGCCCTCCTGAATGATTCTCAAGCAGTTGAACGAAACGTAAAAGAAGTCACAGAGGCCTCACGTTTAGTCTACGGCCACGATGTAAGAGACGGGTTCATAGGAGAGAAGATCCTCTCGCGAATACCAAAAACTGGAACAAAAGCAGCCTTCAAAGACATCAGCTAGTTATCTGGTATGCGTCCATGGGTGTGTAGGCGGGCGGGACTCGATTAGCAGGCACCACCTCATGATGAGTCCTGAGTAGCTCACCGCAGCTGAACCAGCGAGGTGCTGCCACTTTCCATGGTGTTTCCAAAAATTTTAAAAGTATGATATCTCGTCATATTTGGTTTTAATGGCTTAATTTAATTGTTCCACGATCAAAACTAATTAAAACAGCCATTTAATCAAATGTATGTATGCTCCGTCGAAAATTTAACTTACCTAAAAAAACGAAATTTTCACTAAAATTTCGAATTTTCGAGCTCTTTGGTCAGGCCCAAGACGAACTTTGTTAGAGCCCATCTTTTGCACATTTGTTATTGAGCCTAAAAGGCAACTTTTCCAACCTATTGCGTTCCCGCTACTAAAAAATTTTGTTTTTCGGTACGCCCTAGTGTGCAGTCTCCTCGAGGTTGGCTTTCCATAATTCTGTACAGATGTCAGTAGGTGCATTTTGAAAGCTTTTTGTGAAACTTGAAGTGTCTCTTCACATTAGATCTCCCAGCAGAGGTATCGTAGAGCTTGCTTAATATCCTTTGATGAAGACTAGGATACTCATGAAATCCTATCAAGTGCTCTCATTTTGCATCTATGTAAGCTATTTAAGAGTTTTTTCGACAATGTAAAGCCATGGTTCGGTCAACCAGTGTTCCAGTATGTATTGGTAATACTTGGAAATAGTGATTTTACGTGGAACGGAACTAGTATATCGTCCTACGAGGTGATAGGCGTTTCCGATGTTTATCGAGGTGCCATTGCATGTATTCTTGATTTAACCATTGCCAGAGTTTATACGTACGGGAGTCGATTAACTTCTCCGAAGGAAACTTTCAACCGCTATGAATACGCCACCGCCAATTCTATCCTGAAGATCCCTACGATTTATTATGAAATCTTTTGGGAATACTTCGTAGTCGATATCTTCTGTGAGGCAGCTTTCTGAGCCTGTTATTATATCTCAATCGTAACTTCGATTGAAATGCTCTATATCGGTTACTTAATTTTGACGCTCTTACAATTTATAGACGCGATTGATAAGTTATTTGCGTTGGGATAAGCCCGAGAGTCTCATTATGAATCATATTTACTTAATATTACAGTTTTGGCTGCTTTCGCCTCATTAATAAGTTCGTCTGATTGACTTTTAGAAGTATTCCCCTATTTGACGTTTGGTAAATCTTATGAGCCACGGCGCTCTTATTCTTAAAGATGGCACACTTTCACTACTTTTGTTGATTTAGCGAAACACCTAAATGTGTTAGCTAAATAGATTGAATCTCAGTCCTCACGGTTCAGTCTGCTGAAACTTCAATTTCGCTAAATACGATATATGACGTTACCTAATATAACCTTACAGATCACAAAAGGTCTTTCGCTTTTATTTGGTGATTGGGATGCTGGCTGCCTCAGATTTTAAAAATCATTCAGTAGTTTCCTACCATGAGGCCTTATGACAAACACGTGATGCTCGTACCTGAAGAAGCATTTCGGTTTACAACGGGCGTTGTTGAGAGTCTATGCTTCAAAGTCTTCCATGAATAGGTTGGCTACCATTGGTGATAGAATTGGAACACCTATACCTGTTCATAAGTGTTACTCTGGTAATCGAAGTGCGATGCTATCCGCGTATTTTCGAATAACGTCGTCCAATTCACATCTAAAGGCGTACGGAGCAGTCTAAGGACCTCCTTGGTTGGGACCTTGGTGAAGGAGGACACACACGAGAATAATTCTACATGTACGTCTATATACGTACCCTGCAATCCGCGTTGTGCCGTGTGGGAGGGGATGCAAGAACCACGACTATACTTTCCCAGTCAGTTATTTTCGCGTATCGTTCTCGGGAAACATGAATTCTTGAGCGACTGGTTATAGCCTCTATTTTTCTGATTTTTGTCGCTCTATTAGAACGGTCTATATAACAAGGAGTGCGTATAATATCGTTTACTTCTTCTTTGAACATACTGTCTTAATTTATCAAGTAAGTTTATTCTCGAATTGAGCTTTCTTTCTTCTAAAGATTCTTATCCTGCCCCCTTAAGCATTTGTGACACTTCTTAATTTATCATAGCAATTCTGCACATATCTTTACTACATCTACTTGATCTAACGATTTGTTTTACATAACACTAAACAAATTTCTACAAGAGTCGCTATCACGAGCTAGTTTCTGAATTACGTGATTTGGCAAATCCGGAAGATCCTCTCTGACAAGAGTAATGCTGTTATTATGTTTACAATAATAAAAGTGAATTTCGTCATTGAGGTAAAGTAATACTCGGATGGTCGATAAATGTACCCACATTTAGATTCGGCTTATTGGTCTGAATAATTGTTCACCAAACGCTTTCAACGCCACTATTTGAAAAAGTATATTATTATTATTATTATTACACAAAACCGTCGCAGATAGACGCTATGTCAGGTGCCGACGTTTATACGGTACATGATTATTACACACTATCTAATACGTAAAGAAAACAAATATAAAGTTAAATACAATATAGAGTCCGTAATGTAATCTACAGTATGCACACAGTATGTATGTTCATTTATACACTGAAAGAATTCAATTTAACCATATATACACAAACATGATATAACATTTCAATACTTATTTAGATCACTCTAGATATAGAACTGAAATGTAAAAGAGATAGATGGTGAGAGAGATTATTCAGTTTGGAATACCAGTGTCGTAATTCGTTCCTCAACAAGCCTTTCTTCGCCTGATCTACTGCTCTGCCTCGGGTCGGGATGTTGATCTAGCACTTGATGATGGAATACACATAGCTGTGGATAAGGTCCAGCTTCAGGCAACGTGTGTTGAAGATGTTCAGTTTTACTGTTCGATGCTATTTAGTCAGCTTCCGGTAGATTCGCGCCTTTATTCCTGCCGTTCTTACGCTTAGAATAAACTACATGGAGAAAGCCGTTGTTTTGTGGAACTCCATAGTAAATAAAACTTGAAAAAGTATATAACTACTTCGAAGGAAACTTTCAACCGCGATGGATACGCCAAAGCCAATTCTACCCTGAAGATACCTACGATTTATTATGAAATCTTTTGGAAATACTTCCTAGTCGCAAATATCTTTTGTGAGCCAGCTTTCTGTGCTTGTAATTATATCTGAATCGTAACTTCGAATGAAATGCTCTATATCGTTTACCTTATTTTGACGCTCTTACAATTTTAGCCGTGATTGATGTTATTTGCGTTGGGGTAAGCCCGAGAGTCTCATTGTGAATCATATTTACATTTACATTTACATTTACATTAATACCCCGCTAACCGCCGTAAGGCGTATGGCAGGGGGTGTGAATACACCGAACTCCCTAACCAACCATCTGGTTTGCGTACCTAATACTATCTGGAAAAAGAGACCAGAAATAGCTATGTGTTCTCGCTATAATTTCGCGGAATCTTTTTGACGTCTGGTCTCGAAAACTACGCTCACTGAGTACGGGAATCACGAAGTCGCTTATTTCTTCATGTAAATCGCTACTCAAAAATTTCTCGAAAAGTTTATGCCTATACTCATTACTTCTATCCTCGAGGGATTCCCAGCCGAGGGTTTTAATCATCTCTGACACTGCTGTCGAACTTGTAGTCTCCCTTGACGAAACGGGCCGCTCTACGTTGCATGCGCTCTAGCTCTATGATCAATCCTTTCTCATGTGGATTCCACACCGCGCAGCAGTACTCAAGCAATGGACGAACCATCGAAAAGTAAGCCACTTCCTTGACATTCTGTTGGCAACCCCTGAGAACGCGATTACATAGCCTCAGCGTCCTATCAGCTGACCCCACTACGTCTTGAATATGCGTTTTGAACGATAAGTTACTACTGAAAACAATGCCTAAATATTTGTATCTACTTACGAATTCTAATGTTGTACCGCTAATAAGGTAGGATGTTTGTTTTAAGTTCTGGGACGGGGAGCGGGTCATGCTCATCGCTACACACTTCTCTATGTTCAAGCCGAGCTGCCAATCTTCACACCATTTCGAAATAGCGTCTAAGTCACCCTGTAATATGGAAGTATCTTCCGCATTTTGAATTTTCCTGTATATGAGTGTGTCGTCCGCGAAAAGCCTTACCTTACTTCTTACATTGTCTACTATATCGTTAATGTAAATTAAGAATAATATCGGTCCAATGACACTGCCCTGAGGAACTCCAGATGATACTTCTACTTCATCAGAGTAAACGCCATCTAAGACTACCCGTTGAACTCTGCATGTGAGGAACGACTTAATCCACTGAATAATATGATTTTCGATTGCATATGACTCTAGTTTCTGGAGTAACTTTGCGTGTGGTACTGTATCGAATGCCTTTCTAAAATCCAGGAATATGGCATCTGTCCCAAAACCTTCATCGGCTGCTCGCATTATGTCGTGATTAAGAAGTGCTAACTGACTCTCACATGAGAGACCTTTGCGGAATCCGTGTTGACTGCGTGTAATTGCACTACTGTCACCAAGGAAGCGCATTAGATAACTGCATATTATGTGTTCTAGAATTTTACAAAATATCGAAGTGAGCGATATTGGTCGGAAATCATCCGGTTTTGACTTACGCCCTTTTTTTGGGACTGGAGTGATGTTCGCTCTCCTCCATGAGGCAGGAACCATACCTTCGTCTAAAGATTTATTGAAAAACACGAGTAGGAGGGGAGCAAGCTCGTTAGCTAGCGTAGATATAACGAGGGCAGGTATACCTTCTGGCCCGGGGGATTTTTTGCTGTCAATTTGCAATAAAAGGTTCTTAATACCTGCTTCATTTAGTTCTAATTTACTCATTTTAGAGGTAATACGAGTAGGAAATGCATTTACGTGACCGTTATCTGATATGAAGCATTTCTTAAAGTGTTGGTTTAGAATATTAGCCTTTTCACATGAATCTGATACGACGCTACCATTGTTGTTTATGAGATGCAAAACGGTCGATTGTTTGCCTCTTGTCTCTCGTACGTAAGACCAGAATTCCTTAGGATTCTTTTCCAGAGATTCGCGTAGCGTTTGAGATCTATATGTATCGAACTCCTTACGTGCCTCAATCTTCGCTGACCTTTTGATATCTAAATATTTACGACGTTGCTCCTCGTATTCTATGCTATTTAATGGAAAAGTCTTCATTATGGAATGTAAAGCTCTTTGTTTTCTTTGGAGTGAACGTAGTTTAGGCTTGACCCATCGTGGCTCTTGCCGATCCCGAGCCACTCTTGTCGGAATAAATCTAGAGGTACCTTCACGAAGGATTCGGAGAAACTCAGTCCAACTGTCGTCTACTGAATTCTTCTGAATGAAACTAATAAGGGGAGCACTTTCTGTCTTTATAAACTCCTTGAACGCGGAGAAGTTGGCTTTCCTAAAAACGTATAATGTACGAGGGGGGCTTCAGAACTCGGAATGAATCTCTTACTCGAGGCGGCTATTATTTTGTGATCGGAAATACCTTCACTGACAGAAATTCTGTGAACGAGATGAGGATGGCTAGTAGCAAGGAGATCTAAGATATTGCCCTTACCAAGAGTAGTCGTTCTGGTCGCTTCTGTATTTACTTGTTCGGGAGGAGTCGGGAGGAAAAATCTCACTAGAGGCTATTTCTTCGCTGAGTGTCTCTCGTCAAAAAGCGGCAGCCGCACAAGCCGCGATGCAAGGACCCTATGAAAATGCCGGAGGACAACAGAACCCACCGAAATGGGCCTGAAGTCCCCCGGCGAGGACGAGGGTCCTTTGGGGATAAAAATGGTCCGCGACCTCTTCAGGATCCCGGGAGTGTCACCGTGCAGGAGGAAGATATTCATCACTAGACCTTGATGGGCGTGGGCACCAGCTTCCAACGGCGAGACGTAATCCCATCGGGCCCAGGAGCTTTGGAAACATCTATTTCGTTTGCCCTCACCTCCTCCTCTCTCACAGGAAGGATGAGGGCCTCAAATTCTTTCTGCGGCGGCTTCGGAAGGTCACTGGAATAGGGCTTGGAGGGCTGGATAAGGACCGGAGTCCAATACCGTTCCAGCTCCTCCAACGAGATGTTCTGATTATTAGTCCCGTTATCATCAGTGACCTTCCTAACCGCCGCCGCGAGATTCTTCTTCGCAAGCTCCTGAACCCTGGCGTAGTCCCGCCGACGCTGGCGCCTCTTTGAGACCCGTGGCTGTTCGGGTCTCGCTGCAGGGGGAGCGGGTTTCTTGTTGGAGTGGAGCTCTTTCGCCCCCAGGACATCCCTCAGCCATCTATCCATCTCTCTGAGGGCGTCCCGGGGGTCGATGTTCCTAGAACCCAGACGCCTCAATATGGGCACCTTCCAGACAACCGGCAGATTTTTAGCCTTCTCGGCGATGGTAATCATCATCTCCTCAATTTTCTGCGAGTTTTCAGCGTCTGGCGGCGCCACATAGAGGCATCTGGGAGGGGACGGAGGGTCGGAGCGAGCTATTTCCCTTAGCAGGCTTTTATAGCCTGCGGCTCTCCTCTTAGATTTTATAGATTCGAGAGTCCGGCCAGGGAGCCTCGCAACGATGAACTCGTTTACGAATGCTCCCTGCCGGACTGCCTCTAGCTCGAGGAGAGCCATTACCCGCTCCTCCTCTTCCGTCCACCTTTTCTTTGTCCGCTCCACTCTAACCCGCTCATTTGCTTCAACCGGGTGCTTTCGGCGAAAGTGTACTCCCAGGCCACGGGATGACGGGAAACTCGACTCACAAAGATCACACACGAACTGGGCTGGACCAACAGGATCCGGCAACACTGGCATAGTCGGAAGGTGGGGTCCTTCCGGGGAATCTTCACCATCTCCATCCGCGGCGCCCAGTGGGGCGCCGTCGGTCTCCGAGGCTTGTCTTCTCATAGTAGCGATGGAGATGAGGTGCTGGGGGGCTGATAACCCCCCAGCACCTGTAAGCCAGAGCCCCGTTAGTCCCCCCCAGTGGAAAATTCCACTGGGGGCTCAAGCCCCCTTACCACGCCAAGGTGGGGTTGGCACATGGGCCAGCGCAACCCCAAGCGTCGAAATTGGCGCCAAGGCGTCCAACCCTCCGCGAGGGGCGCAGCCGACACCTTTAAAATAAATAAATTAATTTCTGCGATGCGTTTCTATCTCTACTATTACTAGCGACGGACATATTCCTCCAGTTAACACAAGGAAGATTAAAATCACCTCCTACGAAAATAGCTGCTTCGGGTTTATTCTTACGGAGTTTACTCAATGCTTCGTACAGATCCTCTATGGGCTCGTCATCGCGATTAGGAGGGCGATAAAAGGAGCAGAAGTACGTTTTTCTACCATGCTTGTCAGACACTGAGCACCAAATCATCTCAGCACTATCCTGGCATTGGAAGTTTTCTAACTGACTCACCAAACTATTTTTTACAGCGATAAATACTCCTCCCCCCATTCTGCTGTCTCTATCCTTTCGATACACAAAGAAGTCGGGAGGAAAAATCTCACTAGAGGCTATTTCTTCGCTGAGCCAACTCTCGTTTCCTAGTATTATATCTCCGCATGTATTTTTAACCAAGTCGAAGAATTCCGCTTGCTTATTGCGAATACTTCTACAGTTAACTACCACTAACTTGATATCCTTATGACTATCACTCTTGAGCTCGGCGGGTAAATTCTAATTATAACTATTGGAATGACATCTATCTAACTCCTCACCATTTCTAGCTGATATTTTTAAGTCACTTATGTCGCCTTTAACACATCTCGTTCTGCTTTTCTCATTTCCGCTATTTTTTATCAAAGTAGAGCCATTTACCGAAGCATATCTACGAGTACTAATATCCTCTGCTGAAATTTCTCTTTTACATCTATCATTAACATCCTTTTTAGATGGAGACTCCCGCATATTACTATTCTTATCTAAGTTTTTACTTAATAATATTTACTTAATATTACAGTATTGGCTGCTTTCGCCTCATTAATAAGTTCGTCTGATTGACTTTTAGAATTATTCCCCTATTTGACGTTTGGTAAATCTTATGAGCCACGGCGCTCGTATTCTTAAAGTTGGCACACTTTCACTACTTTTGTTGATTTAGCGAAACACCTCAATGTGTTAGCTAAATAGATTGAATCTCAGCCCTCATAGTTCAGTCTGCTGTAAACTTCAATTTCGCTAAATATAAACCTTACGGATCACAAAAAATTTCTTTCCACAGCATGACGTGTGGGATATAGATGGCAGGGATATCAAAACGTAGCCAGTACACTATATAATTGCCATTATACAAATAGATGGCAGGGATATCAAAATATAGCCGGCAAACTATATAAGTGCCTTTATACAAATAGATGGCAGGGATATCAAAATATAGCCGGCAAACTATATAATTGCCATTATACAAATAGATGGCAGGGATATCAAAATATAGCCGGCAAACTATATAATTGCCATTATACAAATAGATGGCAGGGATACACTGCTTTCCACTTATCAGTTTTGATTTGGTCGTAAAATACCACCATATATGGTGGACTGAAGGGTGGTTAGTACATCGCTAGACACTAAATGATTCTTTTCTCCTTCTTTTTCTGCAGCAAAAGTTCCTAAAATTATATCCTAAATTATCATGTTTGTTCCATATTTTTTTCTAGACAGCACAAGTTACATCGGTGATGTACTCTGGAAGACTATGCGCTGTTGAGCACCCATTCCAGTGATCCAAGTATTTTGATTGCTCCTTTATGCTTACCAAATCAGTCAATAAGCCCGAACTATTGATGTGTTAGGGAAGGTGAATACAACACAATTAGTGCCATTGGAAGAAGAGATACTATATACTAATCTATTTAAACCTTTGCGAAACCTCAGAGTCATTCGCTGCGGTTTTCAAGGTGATGAAATTAGTATTTCTCCTTAATTGGGGGATTAAATGAGAATTCCCCTTATTCTTGGTTTAACCATATCCAGACTTTGTACTTACGAGAGTCGATGAATTAAATAATAGGCATGAGAGCTGACTGATTAGCCGGGTTCAAACCCGTTTTTGGAGCGTTTGCATGGTCGCACGCTAACCACTCCGTCACCGTGGTCAATAGATACGCAATTTCGTAGTTTCTTTGACAGAATTAATTATTTTGTTAATTTGATTTCTAAGTCCCATTGATTATTCTTCCTTTCGATGTTTTATTTTGTCGATGATATCTTCTTTTTACCTTTATCAGCTTTTAAAAATGTAAATAAAACTCCTGCTATTCAACGAACTGATTATTTCATAAGCCTGATCAGACTGTTTTTCTTCGTCGTTTATTCTGGAAATGTTATCTTTTAACTTCATGTAGAGAGAATTTATAATCATAGATTTGGAATTATCCCGTAGGTGTTTCATTGAGGATTCGACGACGGCTATAGTATCTTCAATTGGCAATTCGTTGTATGGAAGGGTGTTGGTCTATGATGTAGTTTTGGTTTGAAGGACCTATGACAGGATGAGTTGGCCTATTGGTGATTTGTCAAACAGTGTTCATGCATAACATTTTAAAAGTATTATCACCAATCATGATCTTTAGCACTAAGATCGTCTCCAAAGATTGTGAATCTATTTATGGTTTTATTGGGGAGTTTTTTTTTTAAGGTCGTAAATGGTTCATATTATTGTTACGAAGTTATGCATAAAGATGAAATTTATTTCTCCCTTTATTTTATCCATGTATAATGTACATTTTGAAAATTGGGAGAACTTTTTTGTTGTAAATTGAAACGCCAATCTAAAAAAATAGCTCTTCCTTTCTATGGGAGGTCGTCATCGTTCCTAAAAACATGGTATAGTAGCACGGGATCCTGAATTTTTTATTTTCGATGGAATTACTCTCAATGACCACGGATAAGCATATTATATTTAATGGAAATTCTGTATATATGGGGAGTTGCTTACGTATGCCGTTGGCATTCTATTTAAGCACATTCTAGGCGGGAAGGTATTATCCATCTAAAGGAGATGATTACACCAGCTACCTTTGTCGGTTTCACTAATTACGAAGTTTCCATTGGGCCATTTTGGCACAATTAAGAGTATTCAAATTGGAAATGTCACTTTAATTGGGCGGTGGAAAAGATGTAAACATGGGGAATATTATCTCTGCACAAGATGAAGATAAAACACACATTCTGCTGTGAATGAAACGAGCGCCGTTTGCTACTGCTTCCTCTCCTTTTGACCCTCCTACCGCAACTCTCAATTGGGGTGTTCGGAAGAGCTGCAAAAATGACTGTAATTTTCTTCTATGGGTTATTCGCAGCAGGCATTATTTTTGTTATCCCAAAAACGAAAGTGTTTTCAGCTTCATTCGTTCCATTTGCTGCGAATGACGCAGTGCGATTCGCATTTGTTATCGATGGTGTGGGCGAGGTCGTCGGACTTGAGAGCTAGCTGTGGAGAAAGTCCTCCGTTTTTGTTATCTGCTTCGCTATGCGATTTACAGCATGTGACGAATTCCGGTATGAAATGATCGTAGAAGAATACTCAGAATTTGGCGTGGCGGAATTACGGTCCTTCCCATCGGTGATCGCATTCCTGAGGTTGAGATAAGGGATTTGAATTGCCAAATCCTTTGGCGGAGTTTTCGACGACTCTTTGACAAACAGGGCCCTTTGCGGAGTTATTGCTCTTTGACAATGCAGCCGGTAAAGCGGCGGAGGTAGAAGTCGCTTTCGATGAAAATAAGTAAACTGAGAACGAATGCACTCATTTTAATGATTCTTTTGTAGTCTGCGAGCTATAAAACGCGCAAAGATCTTTGACATTCGCCACTAAAATTCCTTTTTTCTTTCTCACCACCTTAAGTGTTGAGAAAAGTGTTTCTTCGGAAATCGCTGTATTCAATTGTCTGGGGCTGTGGCTGCATGAGTCTGACTTCATCTCCTGGTTTGATACAGATTTCATGATGTTTGAAGTTAATGAAAGCGCAGTACATTTGTAATAATGGTGGTTTTTCAAATCGTGGTTAATTTGCACGTTTTCTCAAGCACAACACACTCCAAAACCATCAAAAACAGAAAACTTACACTGAGGCCTATGCGCATTTCAACTTCTAGGAAGTCATCTTCGGGGCATCGGTGACAGAGTTGGACTGTGAATTTCACACGATCTCTCATAAAATGTATAGTAAGCTATTGTTTTCCATAGGATTTTATATGAATTTAATTCTAAAATTTTTAATATATTAATATTCGAGCAGCAGATGAGTGGAGTTAATTACGTAAGGCATTAATCATGTTCGGTCTGTCCCTAAAACAACACTAGGTGCGTAATTCATGATCTAAATTCATCTTGTGTCATTTCCATTGATAAGGAAAAAATCTTCGCCCTAGGAATTCAGAAATACAAAGTAGGCAAGATAGCCGCCTCGTTTACCTTTTTGGGTGCATTCTTAGTATTTTGTTTTGCGACGCCAGCAAGGTCGCCGCGCTTTGGGTCTTGCTTTCATTTACCGTTAGACGGGTTTGTTTTTTATTTATTACTTGTAATTTCGCCGAGTTTACCTATCTTATCTCGACACTGTTTTAGAGGAAAGTTTTTTCTCCTTGAGAAGTTCCAGTTCCTCGTGTAAGGACTTCCTGTCCGAGATAGATGGGTCGGCGTGCGTTCTATAACAGCAGTGCTCCACAGAGCCATCGGGATTTCGTCAGATGAGGGTGTGGAGGAATGACAGTTGAATGCTTTCTTCTTTCTCCATTGTAATTTTTATATTGGAGTGCTAGTTGCTGAAGGGAGGGAAAAATCCTTGGAGCGTCTTTTCCATGCGATTCACGATATATATCATAATGTCTTCCGAAGCATTTCGAAGGTTGTCGGAGTTCCGTATTTCTTTATGGACAGGTTGGCGATTGCAGGGAGAGAAGGCACTCCATTTCTACCTTCTCTATTCGTTCATATACTTTCCCTTCGTAGATGAAGTGGATTGATGTAAGGGAATGGTAAAACTTCTTTCCTCGAAGTTTTGTCTTATCGATCCTATGGCCTCCTAAATTAATTTTTTTATTTATTTACAATATTAAGTTACAGGTAGACAATTGTCCGGTGGCAACTTATAAAATACGATTTAAAAACACATATATACAAATATAAACCGGATATTTATACATTTCATTAAAACAGATATTATACATTTACAATCCTCGATACAATACTCAATTATCCGTCACCCATAGAAAAACAAAGAATACCAATGTCATATGGTTATTATTTTACAGATAATATAATTAAATAAAAAACAATATCCCATCTAATAACTACAATATATCACTGACACAAACAGTGATATCTACCATGTCAGTAAATCTTATTCTGAGAGATTTTTCAACGTTCCTGATAGGCCTTCACGGCTACCGAAGCGGTCACGGGGCCCACGAAGTCCCCACTGTACAACACCCTATCAGGTGATCCCCTACTTGTCCCACATTTTGTCATCGGCTGGCTCACTCGTCATTTCTTTTAAAAATAACCCAAATAGATGTCATATTCTTGGGAAAGGTTCAAAGACTTCTGCTGGTAGACTGCTCCGATTGGGGATTGTTTTGAAGAGTGACAGTACGTCAAATCTTTCAAGGTTATGGTTGGGTTCCATTCTTAGTGTTTCGAGGATTTTCAGAAACCGCCGTGTTGTGAATGCGGTTTCTACCAAAAATGTGTCAGTAGTTTTGTAAGGAACTTTGCCCACATATATAAGGGAGAGTTGATGCCGCTCATGATGGGTCAAAGTGATATCTCATCATTGTGAATTTTGGGTGGTCCGTAGTCTTGGTTGGACTTGGAGCCTTTGGGATTTAGTTTGTACAGATTTCGGCTGGGAGACCTGATCTCATGAGAAGGGCTGAGATTTTTACTTTGGTTGCCTCCGTTGGATCCCGTATCATTGTCTCATACGCAGGGTCGTTGAAGATTTCCCGTTTTACATACATTTACAGTATTGTTTTAATAATGTAGGGGAGTAGAAGCTAGCGTATTTGAGGTCGATCTGTTCATCAGCCCTGGGCTGAAATCTGTACTTTTGTTTAGGATTTTAATACCTGTGCAATATCCGAATTAAATACCAGTCTTAATATGAAATAATCCAGAACGGTTGTAGATAGGAATCTAAGTAAGAAATCCCTGTCTAATGTCTTCTTGTAATTTTCTGTAACCCTTTCTATTTCTATTTAACCCCTTTAATTCGTATTTAAGTCTCAGATCTGATTAAAATTTTCTGCAGTTTTTCGCATTTTTTGATGAGCTTTGCGATACAGTTGTTGGAGATGATTTCGGAATACTTTTGGATATCCATAGCGATATAGGTTCTTGGTCTCAACCTTTTGATAACTTAATTATTTCCTCAATTAAGGGAAGAATATTTAAGGAAAACGGGCATGAAAAAAATCCTTGGAATTTTTCCTAGGCGTACAACTTTACGAAAAACTTCTATCTTATTCCTTAGGATATCTATTATATTTCTATTCTTAAAGCTCGTGTATTTTTCTTTCTCCGGATTATCTTCCAACACGGACTAAAGCCTGCCTCAATTATCTTTGCCATTTTTTTTACTGTATGTTCATATCGTTATGCAAAAATTGGTGCATATTTTGATATTGAGAATTTTCGGAATCAGCGCTATTTTTCCAGTATTTTGCTCTATACCCAACCTTATTTTATTGAAACATTCCTTCTGTACGGTGCTTCTCCAATACTTAAATATTTCTGATAGAATTTCATCTTTCCCATGGAGAATTATTTTTTGGTGATTTTGAATCGCCAAAGGATGAACGAATGACGAAGCGATTTAACTATTGATTTCGCTTCCACCAGATTGAAATTCACTTCTAGATACGCAACTTTCTCTTTCAGAATAAATTTTGAGATAAAATAACCGTACTCTTTTTCTGTTGGATCTGCTTTCCATTTCCTGAAAGATGGCCGTCGAAAACAAAATTCATGAAAAACAATATCTTTACAATGTTTTAAAATTATTACATAATAAAGAATTCCATGTATTTTAGAATATTACATTTTATATGTATTAACTAATTACAATGATTTACAAATAAGTAGGTAATAAATACAAGTAATACATTATTTCATTGATATAAAAAGAAACCTTTTATTTTAAAATACATATTGAACAAAGTCTTATTATACATATTGAAAATATATTTAACATAAATTTACATATTGAATAAAGTCAGTTAATTTTAACTTTAACAGGGTAATTATTTTTATTTACAAATCCCTTTTAATTCTATTGATAAATACATTAAAGGAAAGGGGAAAGGGTTCGAAAACTTCTTCAGGTTTACCTTATGATATCCCTCTCTTCATTGTTCCACTTACCAGTTCAAACTCGGTCTTCTTCAGAGAGGCCTAAGCGGCGACTTTGAACTTCCTGATCGAGGTGTCTCGGAAGGAAATCAATCTAATACTCGTTCACCTGGAGATGTAGAGGAAAGATAGAGATTGAATACTCCTTCTGAGGCGAATTACTGCTTCTTCGGTGGCTGTAGTGCTGATACTCCTTCCATTCATTCTCACTTTGCGGCAATCCCCACATGAAAATTCCCCCTTTTTCTTTTTCCTATCTTCCCTAGAATTTTCAAGCAGCTCGTAGAGGTTTAAAAAGGGAGTAAAAGGACGTTTTAAGGTCTCTAGCGAGAAAGTTTACCATATCTTATGCGGCATCTTTACTTCATATAAAGGGTGATTTCTTCCAGGTAACTTTCTCCTTTTGGCGGCAGCGCATTGATGATTGTTTTGAAGTTCAATCGTTTTTATCTTCTATTTAGTATCCACCGAATGAGGGTTTTGTATCCTCTATGGCGATCTATTTTATGACCTTTTTATTCAAGCTATTGTATGAGGTGAATTCTTAAGAACCCGTGAATGAATGGTTGGAAAGCTGCATTTTTGTGACTGGTTGTGAAAGCAAGTATAGGAAATAACATGGTCGGTGTAGGTAGGCTATCGAAAGGTATAAAAACTGGTGTTCCCAGACACAACCTCAAGAATAATGATGGCTCTATACCCATGTTATCCGTTTTTATTCCTTAACTTTCTTTACTAGAAGCTCCTTAATTTCCGATTGATCCCAAGATATCCCCGGAGTAAAGGATATTGAATACGGTTGCCCAAGTGGCGAAAGAAGCCGAAGTGTCGAGGCGAAATAAGTGTCACTGACACACAAAAACGTTCGCACCCTTCACTCTGACGGAGACTCTAAGATTTGTTTCCGCCTGGTATCAAACTGGGGACCACACGTGTATTAGGCGCTAAGCCTCTGGTTATCCGTACTCCGTGATATCCGCTACTCTATGGAAATATTTTATCTGATTTTACTTGCATTTGTTCTTGATACCATGAGGGGGAAAATTTATTCTTTACGATTCTCTTTAGGGGTGCTAACGAGTTCGTACATGGATTAAAAAGCGCATTCATTGGTTGAAATCAACATTATTAAATTAAATTAAACGCGATGCAAGGAATCAGAATGAGGTGTATCTAATTCTTGATCTTCAGGACGAAGTTTCATCGAATTTTTCCTTTGAATCAGGAAATTGGTGATTTTGAGTTCATTGGATGCGATTGACTCTCGACCTTATCCTCTTTGACTGTACTAGAATCGGTTTCTTTTTTCCTGCATTCTTTTTCTAGCTTATTTCGGAATCCACTTGAACGTCATTCTATTCGATACGAAAGGATTGTTGACGTGTTTGAAAAGGATTGATTGAAAAGGAGTATTGGCGTGTTATGAAACAACACGCAAATAAAGCCTGCAGAAGCGAGGTTTTCCGTGTGGAATGACTGAGATTCGCTACATTTTTGCGAAGCTTTTCGGTACCGCAAATGAATGTTATCCCTCCATATTCTTCTTCGATTCTCGAAAGTCATACAAAGCCAAGGGAAGTGATACGGTATAATTGGACGTGCGTGGTATTGACCAGCGATGACGTGTGAGAATCTGTAATTGGATTCCATCCTTTAATAAGAAAAAAGTCACTGTCGATGCAAATAGGAAATCATTGTGTGATTGAGGTTTAACGGAAATGGAATATCTGAAGAAGCCCTTTTCCAATTTCTCTACTCTTTGTTTTGAGTCTGTGATGGGGGAACCTTTTTTGATTTGACGGTCGCATCGGAAACCATGAGGCCAAGATTAAACGCGAACTGCTAATATATATCCTTCGATATCGAAGCTTTGCATAAGTATAAGGATCAAATCGCTGATTTCATGCAAATCAAAGAAAGATTCCCTGTAAAAGAAAGGAAATTAATTATTACGAGATTAAATTTTATTGCCACGATGAATGAGAGCATAATGCAATGTTATTCTGAACAGACTATGAAATCATATCTCTGTGGCAAAAATCGTAGATATCATAGATCATAAATCATATCTAGATGGAAAAGAAACAAGTATCACATTAAAAATATATATCACATGCAATAGCCGTGAATTTAGCTATACATTTCCTGTCCTCGACTACATCATTTACAAATGATTGTACCACATTTACTTATAATATAACTCAGCGAAGAAGCAAAGCATATTTAATAGCTGACATCTTCAATACGTAATGGTCGCGAGATATTAACCAAGTCACAGTATAGATTAGTTTACTACAGATAAAAGCCATAGAGATTATAGTATAAAGATTAGTTCTGAAACGCGGTGAAGGAAGTAATGCGGGAAGAAAAAAAACTATCTATCGAAAGAGGTAAATAATGTGAATCTATGCAGAGAATTTCCTATATTGAATCTAGAATGACATGATAGCTGTCTTTTTCCTTGCTTTTTTTCTTAACTATCAGTTCTGTAACATTCATTAAAAATGTGTATATATATAGAGGCTGAAAGAATCTATTTATTCAGTTTTTTTGTTTTGCAATTCTTAGTTTGATGCACTTAAGCTCCAGCGGGATTAGCTGTCTTCTGCTCTATGATTAGTAATCGTCATCACATACATCACTTACATATCATAGCTATATAACTAGCTCACTCATAAATAAACTGGTTCCCAAAGTTTTTAGTGAGCATAACACATTACCTGATTGTTGGGCTACAAATGAGCAGTAAGAAATTATATACATTTTGAAGTCTTTCATTTTCGTTTGTAATGCCTAATTAGTTAATGATTAATGCGAAGTCGATATATCTTTTATATCTGCATAGAAAAGTCTTACTTCTCCATCGTTTGTATCTCTTGTTTAAAATTTATGATCGGCTTAAAATACGTACAATTCTACTAAAGGTCGTTACCCTGCGGACGTATTTCCGCTTTGGCATTATCACTTCACTTCGTGACTGGAATATACCCTCTCAGATTTCCGAAAGACACCAAAAATGTGCCACAGAAAAGAGAGATATGACGATGTCCATAAAGTCAATATCGTCCTTATCCTCAGTGATCGTGGCTACTTCCCAAATAAATACTGTTATTCAACTCATTCAGTTGGAGCTGTCAACTCTACGATTAGGGTATACGGCTTTGCATCTATTCTTATCTAAATATATTATGGGCCATTCACCTTTATTTCGAGCCGGCTATCGAACTTTCCTTTTTAAGTCGTCTACTGGAGGTTGCTCTTCTAAAGTTGCTATTCTTTCAAACTCTCCTGTGCTTAAAGACCAATTCAGAATGAAAATTTTGTATAACATATTTTAGTGCAACTGGGATAAGTGATTATTCAATTCTGCTTGAAACTTCAGCGAATTTAGTCAATCAACATTAATATTTGAAGCTCAATTTTTTGTACTAAATGTTTCGGTTCTGAGTTGTCGAATACTCGGAAAATGATGCAAAACGGTTCTCTCGGATTTGTATTTCCTGAAAGAATGACGGGAGAAAGATTTCCTGCGTAGTATCGGATATGATGGAGAAGGTGGGAGGGTAAATTTTGAGAAATATTTCTGAATGAAGTAGTAGTCAGGGCTACGGAGAAACACGGTAGATATAAACAATGTTGTTGGCAAACGGAACTATAAGAAACGTTAGGGCGAGGCGACCTTTCGATATTCAAACCTAACCATTATGTTATCAAACGTAACTAACAATTGCCATATACATCTGTAATGTTTTAATCTGATCCAATTGACGGTAAAACTACCTATATTTCCAGAAAGTTCATTATCGTCATTATTCTCGCCATCATCCCTACGTCAGTATAGCAGCACCACATTTGTAAAGAGATTTTAAACACAGATAAGTAAAATTTATGATTGAAGTGTCGACACGAATTTCACATGATCTAGGAGGAAAGCAACCAAACTGATCTCAGCTCTAAGATCATTTAAATATATCTTTGATTTTTGATGCATATGAAAAAGATATATAAACCAAAAAATATCCTCCATCTGTATTCTTAGGAATTTCAAAGTTCTCAAGCTACTCTTAAACAGCGCGTGAGAGCTCCATAAGTTACGGTTTTAATATGTGGAATCTAATTTTTAAACAAAAATAATAATGAAAAAGTATTAATTTATTAAGTGCCTAAGAGGTAACGAAGAGAATACCTCCTACTTTTAATACGGAATAAAATCACAGTAAATTGATATTTTAAGGAATAATTATGGGATTATACGATATTTTATATTTTCATTTGCTAAAATGAATTTTCAGTGTTTGTGGAAAATTTCTTGTTATTATTCTTGGAAATCTCTTTCCTCTATATAGACAAATGTTTTTACAACGGTGGAAGTGAAATGTTATCTCGTTAGTCTTCAGAGCTTCCAATGTATGCGTAACCCTTTAATTTACCGGAAGGCTGTGGCCCTCTGTTTTAAAAAACGCCATCCCAGCACATAATCGGTTTACGCCATAGTATTCATTTCCTTAATGCACGTTTTTAGATTCCGAAGCAGCCATCTTCACGCCTCATCTAAATCCCATCAGTGGTCTGGAACGACACACATGCGAAAGCAACTTTTTCTCTCTTTCTTATTACGTCGATTCCGAAGGGTATTCATCCTGTACGTGCTACGAATTCGTATTCGTTATTTATTTTTTGCATTAGCTTAATGCCATTTTCTCTCAAGTCTGGAGTCAACGCATCAATCATTGTTTTTCAGGAAACTACATATTGCGTGAATCAACATATGGGTATAATGAATTCAATGGTTAAATCTAGATGATCAGACGTTACTTCGTGGAAAGCCTTTATACAACAAGGAAGAAAATTTACCAAGCTTTCTGTTCCTTATTGAGTTCAGTGGTTTTAAAATTGTGCTATTAATTTTAATTTCAAACTATTAAAATTAATCATCATCATCGCGAGTTCATATCAGCAGTTTGGTTTGTTCTAGAACTGAAGACTGTAATATTCCCTACCAATTGTTTCACTCAGTCTTTGTTCTTTATCTTACTTGTTTACCCGTTCCTTATAATCTAACATCCTTCTATTATTCCTCTCTTACGTCATTCCTTTCAATAGACTATCGCTCCTTAATGTTAGTTGGATGACGTTTCCTATTCGATAAAGTTTCTTGCTTTTATTAATGTTTTCAAAGACTACTCCATTCATTTACTCTGCCAAGTTCTCTAAATTAGGGTAAATCCATTTATTTTTCTTAATATTCCATGGAACCGTATCTTCATTTCTTCTAATTTTCCGTTTACTACTGTTGTAACACACCGTCATTCACGGTCTTACAAAATAACTTTATTAATTAAACTTTCAAATGAGTTTTCGAGCTAGGAGAATTCTGTTTGATCAAATAAATATTCTTCAGCGTTTTTTGGTGGAAATTTTATATTTACTAACTGAAAAGTTATGAAAACACTTGTGCAATTCTACAAAAAATTTCTTATTCTCTACCGATTTCAGTATCAAAGTAACATCATCAGAAGCCTAAAGTTAGCGACTTCTTATTTCTTTTGTGACATTTTCTATTTCATCGACAGCATGTTCTCCATCCAGTATATTCTATTACAATGAGCACTCCCCTAAGTTCTCGCAGAATACTTATATGAAAAATATATCATTACGTTTACTCGATAAGAGTTTTATAGCCTTGTATCTTCAAAATCATGTAACATCTGAACCGATACAGTATTCATAGAAACGAATTTCAGGCAATTTTTTAAATAAAACCAATCAAATCACTTGTAGAAATTAAATAGGTACACAAACCAAACTGCTATATACCGACGACTTAACCCTTTTGATCACCAGTCTCAGTGAGGGGCTAGATCTTACGAAAAATATAAACTATTTCAGAAATATAAGTGACCTCACTGTTAAGAGGAAAAGGTCGCTGATGTAACCACGACTTATTGAAGAAAGTAGGGATGAGAATAAGAGGGTATAACGAAAGATGAAGTGTGTATTCTAGAAGTAAAGTAGAAATATACAATCAAGAAAACATTAGAGATATTGGAAGGAAAAATTGATAAACTGAGGAACTTCCAACATCCAACAGAGGGCAAGAAATTCCAACATATTTGAGAGAATTGCAATAATCATTGATAAAGCCCTTGTAAAATTTTGATATCTCGCACGGGTTTTACCGAAGCGGTGGGAAAGTTTTCCGAAAACTTTAGGCGGAAAATATGTGGGCAAAATGTCTCTTCAGAACTTCATTACAAATCCATCGTCGAAGGAGGACACCTACCATGCAAGTGTCCCTCTCTCTGCTGATACCGTAACCATCGTTACAAAGTCTCAACTGCTAGGATGACTGCGAAGACCAAGAGCCAGAAGACTGAGCTGAACGAAGTTTCTCTCTCCTAAAGTATTGAAAGTGGTGCAGTTAGAATTGAAGCAATTTGTTGTACAAAATATGCATCAGCGCCTACTTGATTCACTATAAAGCGAAATTCTTAATGTTGGAATAAGTGGAAGTGAAACAGAAAGATGTGACTAAACTCCGGTCCGATCGATAGTGGGAAACCAAAAGAGAGGAGTTGAAGACGCAAGTGTGGGCCAAAGAAATGAAGATCGACGAGCCGGAGAAGTAGAAGAGACTGCCCATCAGTTTACGATGCCTAAGAATCGCGAGATCATTTTGCCTCATGCTTGGATGACTTAGGTAAAGTTATAAGGTCTTGAACGACCCGAATAAACAAGACGTTAACTTAGACTAAGCACTACAATATCGGTGATGAACCAACAATGTCTATCACTAAGGACACCGTCGTCAAAGGTGACCTAAATTTCGTCTAGAGAGTGCATGTACTGGTTCAGTTATTAAAAGTTTTCTCGTTTCGACGTAATGTCTAATCTCCAGGGTCGGAGTGGATGGTGCGTGGAAGTGGTTGGTAAAGGAAAGAATGGCAGATAGCTCCGAAGTTTCTGTTCATTAATTTTTCCCTATGTTTCTGAATAATTACACATTAGTAAACATCTATACGGAATTTTGACGGCAAGCCTATGAGGCTGTAGTATTCATATGTGTGTGTTGATGCTGGATTTTTCAAACCTGTTGTACTTTTAAATTTAGTTTAAACTTATACTCCTCTTTGCATAAATCCAGTGCTTCCATCACATTCTCCCATGTTATAGATTTTTAGGAAGTCATAAGAGCTTCAAGGAATTCCTGTGTTACTTTCTATAAGCAAAGAACATCAATTTTAAATGTTACCATGTAATATTTTCTAGCTTTCACTTTTAATATAATTGATGTGCTAGCAGTTTTGAACGTTTTGCCAATTTTTCCTCGTCCTTAAGCATGAAAAATCTTTATTTTCTCTTCTTTCTCTGCAATTTTCCCTGTTGTTGTTCAATGATTTTCTCACTATGGCTCTTTCATCCTGGTGCAGCAATCTATTCTATTCACAGGCGCTGTCTTACTCGCCCAGTTTTTCTGTCCTCTCGGTATCCATCATGAGTTTGACTCTTCAAAAAATCGCTTCCTCACTCTTTTAGGAAGATTAAGATTTGGCTGCCATTTGTTACATCCTTCGATTTATATCAGCCCCTTGCTTTCCCTTACCATTTTCTAATTTTATTTCCCCTTCCAATATTCCTTGAATCATTGAAGCGGTATCATTTTCTACCTTAATGAAATGGTTCGAGACTAGTAGGGAATCTACATTTCCATTAATTTCTTTGTCTTTATCTTACCATCGGATTTTGCCGCTCTATTGGGTTTATCTCTTATATCTTCTTTTACCACAAATTTATTATATATCTTTTGTAAGGATTGAACTCCAACAAACTTTATACTGAACTTTCGCTTATATCCTTAGGTGGAAAATCTGGGAATTCTGTGTGTTCATTACCGCTATTAGCTCCTACAATATATCTGCACATTTCCTCTTCTTTATAGGAATTCCAAGACGTGGGCATGCTTTTCTCAAGTGCTCTGTCTGTACTTCCGCAGATAGAGCATGTTAATATCTGACCATGATATCATATAGTGGCTCTCACGCCACCTATGCATATGTAGAAATGATTTCCTTCTATTAGTTGCATCCTATCCAATGTCGTTCCCGTTCTTACAGGAAGAATTCTTCCCCACCCCACGAATTTACTTCACATTTAATAACTTTGACATACTTTTACATTATATTAACATAATTTCCGTAACTGGTTCAAATCGAACTTCAAAAAATCTTAACCGACACTCTCTCTCCAGGTTCCAGAATAATGTATAATCTAAGAATCGTATCTATCTCCCTATTCCAGTAGCCCATTTGATGGCCAAGACGAATTCAAGGATCGCTGCGTTAATAAAATTTAACAAATTAATTCCTCAGTTCAGTTATGATAATTGTGAACAGATGGGCATCATCGTAGTTTCCGTAGTGTAGTGGTTATCACGTGCGCCTCACACGCGCAAGGTCCCCGGTTCATTCCCGGTCGGAAACAATTTTTTTAGCGTGGCTTGGAATACAGCTCGTTTTTCTTAATTTTGAAGATTTCCTACCTATGTTTTCGAAGACGATGGGAGATTCGGTCTCACAAGCGCAAGGTCTCCGGTTCGATCCCGAGAGGTAAGAAAGCTGAACGGCTGAATAAATAAAGCTCCCGTTTTGGATTGCTGGCATCCTTCAATAATAATTAAGTATTCATCTGCGATAATAATTGCGAACAGATAGGCATCGCAATTTCCGTACTGTAGCCATTTACTTATTCGCTTCACACCCATAACTTCCCCGATTCGTTTTTCAAAATTGCGAATCCAATGAACAGCGTTGTAACGTAAATAGAAATTGACCTCGTGTAACGTATTGAAATTAACCTCGTGAATTCCTCGAACTTATTTTATGGAGACAAGTGAAGGGATTGCTAACGGTACATACATCCAGTTGGATATGGTAATTAGTTATTCTATTAGGCTGATTATTGGCAACCATTGACGCAAATACTATTTTCCTACCCCTCTTAAATTACGTCGTGAAAAATAAATATTTTCAGTAACTAGACAAAACGTTTATTTATGGAATTTAACTTGATCGACCGTTATATTTATGTTTACTTATCATTTACATGGAATTCACAAACAGCACATCTCGATTCTGCGATAGCAAAGTCGCTTAAATTAAAGGTTGATCCGATGACCTTTTCTAAAACTTCCTTAACTATCATCAGTTAGGAAATATCAACGGAGATAATTTTGAAGAAGTGATTAATTTTTATAACAAATGAGGTAGAATATTCGGTGTTAAAAGGTAGAGAAAATGAAAATATATTCCACTGTTCCCTATTAATTTTCACTATGGGAGCTTCGCTATCATTGTGTTCCCTTCTTATTTCCTCCATTAAGGAAAACATTGTTATTCTTTTCTTGCTTTCCGTTTTATTAAGCTTTTAATGCCAACCTTCCACTCAATTATTTTTTCTCGAAAATCGTCTTTTGTTCTTTGGAACATGTTCCGCATTTTCTCTAGTTAGGTCGGAAGTGAGGCCTGTCTTCCACCTCGCTGAGGGCGTCCGCAAATGTATTTTTTGTCAATGTAATCCGCAACGTTCTCCAGTGGAAGGAGAGTATCATTTAGGTAACACAAAATAAAAATCCAAAGCATCACTCACATCTTCGGGAGTGGCAAAGGTCAGCCCTATGACGCTCAATAGCCATTGTTTCACCTTACCCCCTTCTTCATTGTACTGAATTTGTATTACTACAGTTTGAATTCTTTGGTATAAGGATTGTCCAAAGTGAAAAAAGCAGAAACCTATTTCAGTGAATGGAAACAACCTTTTTACTGAGTTTGATGATTTTCTTAGTTTGGGTTCACAATCGACTTGAAGTTGAAGAATTTCGCGAAAAATCGGAAACGGGAAATTTTCGCAAAAATTGGTCAACTTTGACCTCCTGTATAATTCTGTTGCAAAGGATACAATGTAAATGACCTTCATAGTTGTATGCAGGATTTATTCATAGTCAATCATGCGAAGTATCGGAGTCCGTAATCAAGAAAAGCGTTTTCGTATTTTTTGGCCAGCTTTTTTCGATTCTAGCCCACTGTGGGCCGGTCCAGCAAACTCCCATGAGAAATACATGGGAGAACTCTTTGGAAAATAATTCACGCACTTCCCGACTATAAAATTTTGGGGTTCGTTACAGGACCAATGGAGTATTGCATATTGATATTTGTCTATACAAAGTATCCTTGGTAAATCTCATATGAAAGTCCGTCGATTCCTTGAGCTTTATTCTTTGGGAGGAATGTAATTATTGCTTCTATCTCTCTTTCGCACAAATTTCTCTCCAAAGATCTTTTAGCTCTATCTCAGGACGTCTTTGGTTATTATGAAATCATATTTTTTTTATAGTGGGGCTGTTTGTTCTCTACCAAAAATCGATTGAAAATGTTTATGTTCAGTAGTCCTATATCCTCACACTTCCCCGCATCGTGATCCTGAATTTGGACTACCTTGTATGTTAGGTACTTCCGCTGATTTATTTTGAAACTCTCTTTCGCCAACCACTTTTTAATTTCTTAAATAATATCGATGTCCTCTGAAGCTAATATTCCATAAATACATCGTTGTGAAATTTTATGGCCCACGTAGTTTTCATGGGCTTCTTACTTTCCGATCGCCGAATCTCTTTGAAATATTTCCACGGAAAGTGGTTATGACGGTGCAATGATCTAAAAACCACACCGGAATCGTCTCATTTTTTTCCACATTGCACAGTAGGTCTTCGTTTGCGCGGATTCAATCAATACGGGTGGCCGATTTTTCTGAAAATCGTGTGTATCCTCTGCCTATTTATGCATATTTCAGAAGTTAAATTTATTCCCACTGTTTTTGACGGGGGAATTTACTAGTTTAGTTATAATGTAGCTGAATAAATATTGTTTTTGTTTGTAAGAGTACATACGACTAATACTAGATACTATTTTCACAACTTTACATCAACCTAAGCATTAAAAATATTTCTTTGAATTCTATTGACGAATACTATAGCTAAGCTATGTGGGCCTTTTCTCAAACCGATACTTTGAAGGCAAGGACAAATGTGGTTTTGTCAGGCTATGCGGCATCGTCCACGTCACTATCTCATAGAGGCACCGGCCAAAAAAGTGGTGTTAATGAGATCCTCTCTTAAAGAAACGCAAGGAAGATTAGGGTAGTTTTGCTTATAAAGACGTACTCTCAAGAAAAACCCCAAGAGAAAGCAGACTTGTTAAAAGTATGACGGGACCGGGGATCTAATCCTCTATCCAGGAGGTTACTTTATCCAACGAAGTAATATGGTCAGAAAATTTTCTTAAACCGTTTTGGGTACAAAGTTTTCTTTTCGAGAAAACCCCAATTTTAAAATTCTAAAATTTTTATCACTCCTCATAAAGCATTATTGCAATTAGTATTTTGTAAAACAAATAGGTTGCTTTTGTTACTTAACAAGAATAGCATTCAAATATAGGATGAGTAACTTGAGAGCTGTTTTGAATTGTGGATAAAGGTCATCTCATTTGATAGAGTGTAGACAGTATTCTCACACTGAACAAAGACAAGAACTCGTGCAACTTTTTGATCACTTGACATCTGCGCTTACGACAGTCGAGGAAATTCCGGATATCCTCTTCAGAGGAAATCGACTCAAGGTCACATACTTTGCAATTGCCTTCGGCTCTTCTCTATAGAGTTCTTTGGAAACTTGCAAGGGAATTCGAAGCGGGTTTGTTTATTCTTGGAGTCATCTTTGCTCTAGTTGGGCTTAGTAATTTACCCACTGTAAAGAGTACGAAAGAAAATAGCTGTACCATTCTCCTCTTTTTCTCTCCACGCTTACCATTCTACGAATTTCCGGAGTAGAAGTGATAAATTGATCCATAAAAAGATGTAAGAATTGATTTGCTAGAAAAGTTGTGCATCATCCATGAATACTCGGCTGGTAAATTACTACAGAGGGAAATGATAAGAGATTGTAGGTAAAAGTGTAACTATTTAACTAAAAATATAAGAAAGGAAATACATTTGAGCTAAAGTGTATAAATTTAAAATATTCCTCATTTCTTAAGTGGATTGACTTTTTAAAATAGATTGATACGTTTAAAAATACATTACAATTGGTTTGAGATTGCTCAATCAGACTAGTTATCCATTTATACCTTGGGATACAGAGAGTGCTATTGTTATTTGAATGTGTCATTACGTAAATAGCTTTTTCGAATGGTACGTATTACTCGTGCAAATGGTCCATATAAGATCAGGAGAGTATTTTATAAAGAAATGTTTTGCGGTCGCTAGTATTCCAGGTAGTTGAGATACACTCACCAAAGGAGCCCAAATGGGATTATTGGGCTATGCGGAAGGAAAATTCTCGTATAACAGCTGCCTAACGATGTGGGTCTTTACTTTAAGAGAGTCAATCTGGAATATCTTCGTAGCTGCCGATCTGAAAGAGCATTACTACCTTTCAACAATGGAGGGGTAAGTAAGAAAAGGAATCTTTTCTTTGTTCGTTATAAATTTTTTTTCCTCGGGAGAAGGGGCATATAAGAATGAAAACGGGAACCTTTGTTTGACGGTTACTATTGAAAGAAAGGCCGGGTACATACAAACCAAGAAACCCGAATCGTTCATTCAGAATGTTCATTGCTCGAATTCCAAATATAGATATAAAATTATAATGATTAACGTTTTTCTAATTTTGGTATTTCTTAACGAGTTCTTCTTAATCGAAAGAGGTCGATATTATCAGAGACTTTTTGAATAATTAAAATAATGAAAAATAATAAATTAATGGAGTAGGCCTGTAAATATGAAGAAAAACCATTGGGGACTTCTTTCATTTGTGGCAATTACGAAAAACTTTATACAAATGAAAATTGCCTTTTACCGTTTTTTTGCTTTAATATATTCAATGAGATATATAATCAAGCTCACAAAGAGGAGTTTGTTTCCTAATTGATAACTGTTCCCCTTTTAGATTTGTTTTCTTTCTGGGAATGCTTGTGTTTTCGAGAAGAATCGCCTTTTCTAGGAAATTCCCGAAAAATTTCTATTTCGTGGAGACAATGTAATGTTTTCTCCCAAAAAGACATCTTAAGTATTTAGTAGATCCAATTCTGGCTGCTTTAAGGTTGTCGCATTCACTCTCCTGTGAAAGCAACTGCCAGCTAGTCAATAATATGGAATATCGGCAACCCACGTTTCTCTCTGGTAATTCTTCTGCCTACATGCAAGGCGTTAAACACATCTGCTCATCAGCGTTACTGAAATATTTAGGAGACCAATTTTAATGCTGATGATAGTGTAAGTTGAAAAAAAAACAGAATGAAATTGGTTTGGAAGAATAAAATTCCCAGTTGTATTACAACTTGCCTACAAGAGACCGCCTACATCATACTTGTATCGCATCGATAGATCGCTCCTGACTCATGTAGACCATTTAAATTATTTAGGCATAATAACCAGGAAGAATGCAGATCGATAAAATAATAATAATGCCATCTTTTTAATTTCTTGGGCGAATTTTAGCCAATCAGGCCATTTTTCTATTTTTTTTTCTTTTTTCTTAAAAGCACAACAATCACAGACCATTCCCTCACCGGAAAAATCCGATTATGCGGGATTTGAACCCGGAACCGTGTGGTTGGACCGTTAACGCGTTAGCACGCTAACCACTCTACCACCACGGCCGGCTGTGTAGGTTTCAGAACCTCAATTTTGTGATGAGTGACCTACAAGATAGCACTATACGAGCAAGGGAACTCTTGTATAATACGATGGTACCGTCGATCTTAGAATATGTCTGTGGAAGCTTGGGATCCAAATGACGATTTTTACTAAACATAATTAGAAAAACTTCAAAAACCTTAAAAAAATCACTAAATTCGTCTTTGGGCATTTTGATACACACGGCAGCGTAACTGAAATGTTTACGGAATGGTATCGTATTTCATTAAAATTTTGTAGGAAATTCAATTCAAGGATTGTAAAATGTTTATACTGGTAAAACGAACTAAGGGAGATTCGAAAAACGTTGACCGGTCAAAAATGTATCGGTAGAGATGATTCTTGTAAAATATTCGCAGAGCCACCTAGAAAGGATTTCGGTAGATATTTTTACGTAAACGTAACTGCAAAAACTGGAATGAATTACGTTTAGAGCTAACTAAAGGCTGAAATTATTCTTATCCCTTTCCCAAGTACATGTAACACATTTCAACGAAGGATCAAGGGTCGCTTCTGTCACAAACTCATTTCACCTTTATTTTGTTAATTTTAATATCATATTTAGTTATAAAATCCAAATCGGATAATTACAGCAAACTCTTAATGTTTTCTCGGAATGGTATGATAGCAGTGGAGTGGTGCGTGTTAGACTAAGATTACGTGTAATTAATTTTGTACTTTGAAATTGTTTGTGTGACGTATGTGAGATCAAATCTGCATTCAAATTTGTAGCTTTATTTTTACTTTCACTTTTTGCTTTCAGCATGAATGAATAGAAAGGCGTTCGCAGCCTTTCCATTCTATTTTCGTTCTCAAGTCCTCTCTCTCTATTGATTGAAATCGCTGGAAGTGAAATAGAAACCATGGAACTGAATACCTGATTTCCATTTTAGGAATCGGGAATAAAATCTGGTGACTTTCCCGCGGGGGTTCGTAGAAATAATGATTCATTTATTATGCAAGATTGGATAAAATTAAAAATGGATTATAAATTTAAGTTGTCATATTCAAAATATACTGATTTCTTCTTTCATGGAAGTTAAAGAAACGTGACTGTCAGTAGTCGAAATTACGAGTCTGTACAAAGTTGAAGGCTCATTGGTTACTGAAGATGACAGGATCAATAGTCAAGAATTAAACTGCTGTTAAATTCATAATTTATTACTATACATTTTTGTGATTTAAGATAAGTGTACTTCACGAAAATCACTATGGAATATTCTTCTTTATCCTTATACATACATGCACATCTTTATTTCTTCAGATTAGATATAATTTATGACTATATATGTAATTTCAGAAATATTCTTAAAGGTGAGGAAAATAAATGAATAGAAGCGTTTGAGTACGACGAAAATTGCAACTTATTTAACATTAATTTAGTAAGTGCTATAACTAATTTATACATAGTATACTATATGCTCTAGCACGGTGGAAACACGGTGGATTAAGCATATATCAAAAGTTATAATTATGACAAATGAAAACCAAATTTAATCATAGAAGTACGTTAAAATTTCTCATTTATGTATCTTCAAAAGGAATAGAAGTTAAAAGTTAATTTTTGAATGGTACGTGCTATAAAGTAAAAGCTATGTAAAAATATAGCTATGAAATAAAATGTGGATCTTGAAGAGAATTTCATTCTTGAGAGAGTGTTTTTGGGCTTCGTTAGCCAACTGTCAAATAATCTTCATTTCTGTCCCTTTCACTCTAAAATTTAATGATTTTGAAAAATAATTTAGATTGCGAAAATTTGCTTTCACCACAATCTAAGTTTTTGGATAAGTACATAATTTAATCAAGCATAAAATTTAATGGAAATAAGAATAATGGAAAAAATAGATGCTAATTTTGTTTAGCGAGAAATTTCCTCATACCTTATAGTAATTTTACCTGTTATAGTAAAAATTGTTGTAATGAATTAAATTAACAGCATGCATGCAGCAGAATGCTGTAGAAATCAAATGATCTTAAAGTTTGTGTAATCGTTGTTTTTAAAGATAGGAATTTGTAAAAGGTTAATGTAATTAAAGGTAAATTTCATATACCCTATTCGGCTTCGCATGTAGAAAGTTTACTGAAGCAATATAATGCTGGAATGTCTCTACTAAAAAGCCTCACTCGCCAAATCTAAACAGCCCTTTACTCGCTGAAGTACGTTATTAAAAGCAAATAACACACTAGTTAGCCGTTTACCTCCCACAGCGTAATACAGAAACTCGTTATTTTTCCGGATGTAATTTCCTAATGAGCTGAGTTAGCGGATAGCAGTTTGTTAGCACCTCTCAATCTCCTCATTTCAGTACGTAATCATTCTACCAAATTACATCCATAGTAATTCCTTTTGGAAATAATCTTCATTTGTTTATTATTTAAATCTCTCATATTGAATTTTGTATGATTGCACGAAAATGAGAATACATGCTGATCGGCTCTACGAGAGCAACATTTTTTATCACGAAAAATCATGTTCATTTGTCTGTTTCTGGTAATTTCACCTGATGATGTTACACCGTAATGAAATATAGGCCGTTATAAAAGTTTTTTGGACTCTACAAAGTGATTTTTTGTGTGTGATGTTTATGTTTATTCCTATGATAGGAATTAAGTTGGAATGAAATGAAAATACTATTGCAAAAAATACCTGTGGGAATATGGATTTCAAATTCTAACGACATATTGTAGCGGATTAGGTTTGCACTAATTTAATTTTACTCCGAATATAATGTAAAAGATCTAATTGATCCTTGTATAATCTATTCTACGATTTTAATAGTACCGAAATTATAGTCTTAAAGAGAGAGAGAAAGGCAAGAATGGAGAAAAGGGGAAGAATGAAGATTGAGACACTGACATATATAAGACAATACTTATCGCTGTTCTTCTTCACTACCGAGTGTGTGAAGCATCAGAAAACATGCATCTCTAATTCCGGTACTCAATACATCCCAAAATAGTCGAGCAGGCGGAAATACGATGCTGAATATCGAGTGCTCAATACTTGAACTTGGAGTCTCTAGTAATTGAGCTTTGTAGTTCTGATTTTTGTATTCCTAGAAGACATCAATAATTTTTATACAAATATAGGTCAGGGTTATACAATTCGAGATCCACGGCCCTTTAACCCATTTCTTGAGGCATAGTAGTTTTTATTTCCTGAACTCTTCATACGTGTTTATTTCACAGAGTTTGATAACAATGTATGAAATACATAAAATATACAAAAAATACAAAATAAAAATGATAGTGAAATATGCCTTGCCGAATTTTAATCACCATTGTGAAGAATTACATTCAACTTCGACACCTATTGTGACTTTTAGCTTACAATGACCTACTATCATCTGTAAATGTTACTGTAATATATAATCTACCGAAAAATGACAAGACAATGTATGATTTTAGTATGGGCTGAGTTTATTGGATTAAAAGATATTTTTTCTAGGTTGATGCAATAGCCTTAAGGTCTGAAAAGTCTTTATCTCCAAACTTAATGCAAAAGACCTCTCAAGCTCTATGCTAGAGGAGTTGGATAACATATTCCATTGACTCATGAAGTGGGTTATACCGCACTCCTAGGGGCGCTAGACTAATTAGGGAGTAGCTTGCCATGAGGGTGTTTTATTCTGTTGCCGGTTTCTTTCGATCGAAAGAACCTGGATAATTGACTGTCAGAAAACTGCAATTGTCATTGAGTGGAAGTTTCTAACGTCTGATTCTTTATTTTGATTTTCATTATACTCTGAGGTTGGCCATGAGGATGAAGTTTTGTAGATAATGGTGAAGGAAGAGTAAATACAGAACTAATAGGGCGGAAACATTAAAAATTTTGGGATACACATATTGAAATGAAAATACTGTGGAATATCATGCATTGGAAGAGTACCCAAAGAGTCGTCATTACTCACCACGACTCAAAGCATGCGGCTCTTGGTAATTCATGCGGACTATTGGAGAAATAACTGGAACCCTTTAACTGCAGCGGAGATTCGTAACTATAAAAAAGTCCAGCAAATGGCTGAGTTGAACATATCTCTGGTAGCAGCGTCAGATAAAATTACAATTAATATAAAATTATATATGCAATTTTACATGTATATACAATAAGAATTAACCAAATTTTATATTTATTGTACATTATGTTCTGATGAAATTAGTTAATGGCTCTTCACAATGCACAGAGAGAAAAATAATTGCTCCACAGTCAAAAAATATGCAGCACAAAATAATTTAAACAATACGGAGAACCATTGATATTTATCAGTTTATAACCAAACCCTTTTTATCTATTCACGAGGTATTCACCATATGAGAATATGCCATCTTCCAACATCAAAAATACACAGAAGACTGGCTCTGAGGATTATCCTAGCTGATACAAAATCCGCGAAAAAATCTCAGAATAAAATATAAAAACAGAAAGTTTGCCCAAGGGAGAGCATTTCCACGGAACAGAGCGGCAGACTTTGAAAGAGTACATCCCGCGAGTTTTGGCAGACTGATTAAGCCAGAAAAATTCGGAGCATGTGACATCACTCATATTATTGAGCCATTCCGTGGTTCGTTTTTAATTAAAAAGAGCGAAAAAGATACATCGCAGCCCGCAAAATGAGCTGATAAAAAAGCTTGCATAAAACGGTCGGTATAATAACTATGTGGGAAAGGAACATCGCGGAGGGGCCAGAATAGCCAACTGGAAAACATTCACCTGAGGGTTTTTTTTCTAATCTCTGGTAAACGAAAATTGAATAACATATGAATGCAAATGATTTAGCTCGTTTTTTTGTTAAAATTGAATACCCCTGAGAGCAACACAACGAAGAAATTGTAGATTGGATGAAACGGGAATGGTTTTGGAAAGGGATTATGTTATTTGACCACGATCATCTGGTTGAGCATAATGCATAATAATGTTGAGCAAATTTATGCATGTCACAAGGACTTGACATCCAAGATACTTTCAGAGTTGTGGATTCGTTTAAGTGTTTAATCAACGCAGAAATGTAATTCCGTTAAATGATATTTCAATATCATTTAACGGAAATATTAAATAATTTTAAGTACTGCAATACTTACATAATATGTATGTACGATCAATGTTATGTAATATCTCTCTTACCATAATATAGAGTTTAGCATGATGAGCTTGTACATATCTTTTGTCAGGCTTGGAAAAAGATAAGTTTCAGTGAACATTATTTTTATTTCACAGTTAAAATAATATTCATTAAGTATGAAAAGCATGTAAACCCACGATGTAATGCCTGAGCTAATTGAGATATGCTTTCGTTTCAATTCCTCAAATTTGTGATGTTAACTCTTTTATTTTGCTGTTTAATACTTTGCGAATTATAAAGTATATCAGAAATATCCCCAGATGCTAGTTTTCGATTGAAGATTAGTATTAGAAATTATATTGTGGTATGAAAGTACTGTTTACGTTGAAAACCCCGAAAATTCGTTAATGATTTATACCTTATTCATATATTCCATATGAGGAAATTTACTGTCGCCTCCTATTCCACAAATTTGAATTAAAAAAGCACCTGCCGATTCTATTTGAGATTGGATTGGAAAAAAAATTCTCGATCCTCTGGCGTATATAAATGAACAGCGGATGTGGTCAAGCCGATCTTCGGTAATCCATTTTGAAGGCTAATTAAGATGAGGATTGCTGGAGTCACCGGAGATGGCGGTGATTTCGCCTTGGAGTCTCAGCGGGGACACACGTGGCAATATGTGAATCCTAACGTTTCTCTTGTGTCGAATTCGCGTCTGTTGAGTCGGGCAAACAAGGGATGCGTTTCCCATCAAAGCGCCGCTCACGTCCGCTGATTCCACGCGGAACACCTGCGCAGGGAAAGCAATATGAGTTAATCTCGGTTGCCGCTTGGAGGTGAAAATCCTTTGATGGGTGAGCGCGAGAAAAAATTCATTATCGAAGCGCGTCAGTGCTTACTTGGATCCGTCGGAAAATCTATTTAAAATTTTTCCAATATCTCTAGGGGTGTTTATGTTATCCGAAATTTCATTGCTTTCTATGAATGGATTTACATATCATGCAATTGTTATCATTGCGTTGTTAAGGAACTTTTCATTACTATATTTTTTTTGTTTTTTTACGATAAAATTTGATAAATAACTTCGGACCGGTTCAGGTGAATGACGTTTCATCTGAAGACAATCAATTGTATGCAGACATCTTTGAGGATTACGACCAGTCTTTAAGACGATGATGTAATCGCACTGAAGAAGGTCGCAGAATCCCCGACCGAAAAGTCGACATTATAGAATGAGGCAAACCGTGGGAGACCCGGATAAGTTCTTTGTAAACTATTCTCAGATAAAAGACTACTTTTATCAATCAAGTTACTATTATTATAGTCCAACCACATGAGTAACAGACTATATGAAGCTAATTGCTTGCTGGTCTAGCAACCTCGAGGTTTCGAGTTCGAATCCTTGTTAAGGCATGGTTTTCGACTATGTTGTATATCGAAAGGATAGACTATGTAGAACAGGCGGTGGAGTGTTTATAGCGGTCAGAAATCATTTAATCAGTCAACGTGAAGAGTACGTAAGTAACAGCACAAGCGAAATGGTTTGGTGTTCTTTTCTGAGACAAAACGGAAGTAATGTTCATTTTTGCTCCATATATCGTCCTCCCGACGGCGGTATTGATAGTATAGATCAGGGGTGGCCAACAAGTCGATCGCGATCGACCGGTCGATCGCGAGGCCAATTTTGGTCGATCGGCATTAGAAAATGAAATTATAATTTTACAAACTGACATAAACTTACAAGCCAGAAAATCTGAAGAAGATTTTAGGAAATATGTCAACCGAAAAAAATATCCCATAGTCACCAAATGTAGCGAATATATCCATTATTGTTTCGGATCTACATACCTTTGCGAATCGGCATTTTCATACTTGAAGCTAACGAAGACTAAACAACGTTCTGTCCTGACTGATTCCCATACAGAAGACTCATTATTATTATCTTTGTCAGGATATACACCTGATTATGATCCCTTGGTTAGAAACATACAAACTCAGTCTTCCCATTAATGTTAAGGGAACAAAGTAAATTCTAAATCTGTATTTATCTGTGGCTACTTTGAATTAATAAATATTGTTAATAATTATCCATGTTTTTTTAATTCCCTTTGACGTGAGTTTTTTGGCCCTTTAAATAATTATTGTTGATGTTTTTTTACGTAGGTAGATAAGCCGTATATCTATATTTCAGTACGAGGTGTACTTAGCGAGCTATTGATAAATTAGCAAAAAGTAAGTCATATTATTCTCTTAAGATAAATTTTCTCGGCCCAAAAAAAACGAGAAAGTGAAATATTGTAATCAAATCATCAGCCATACTGTGCATTTTTATAACAACTTTTTTATATTCACGAAAAAATAGTACAACAACTTATACATTACATTTGATAAAAAAATTAAATTGCATTTTAAGTTAGTAAAAATCTATCTCGAAATAGTGTCGGAAAATCGAATTTTTTAGGTACCGCATATACGGAATGCTGCTATCAAAAGTTGGGTCTGGAAATTTATTTTCTTCAGGAGCCTATATCTCGAAAACTTAATAAGTGATTTAAAAATAAAAAATAGTTTTGAATATATATTTTACTTATCTACCCATACCTCGCTGGAAAGCACCTTATGCTGAAACACAGTGAATAAACATAGTATGCATTTCACACCCCTTCTTCCCCCTTAGACTACGCCAATGACAATAAGTCGATCGCGACACACTTTTAAGATAAAAAGTAGATCTTATATACAGAAAAGTTGGGCACCCCTGGTATAGATGACCTATCCCTGTCATTAGAGATAATTTGTAAGAAAATGAAAGATCCTATCATTTTCATAGGAGGAGATTTTAACCTTCCGTATATTAATTGGCAGAATTTTACATGCTCAAGTACTAGCAGAGGAAGGAAAATTTCGCAAAAATTAATCGACACCCTCTCGTTATATGCTTTAGATCAGGTGAATATGACGATAACTCGAAAGAACCGGGCGGGTCAAGGTAACATTCTTGATTTACTAGCCACTTCCCATCCACAAATGATAACTAGTCTCGATATAGTCGACGGTATTTCATATCATGTCATAATGGCTCATTTTAAAGTAGCAGCGGTTAAATCTCTTAAGCCGCCGAGGCAAGTATATTTAATTCGCAAAGCAAAATTTTCAGAATTTAAAAGCTACATAAACGCGTGCAAGGACGATTTTTATCGCTTTATGGATCGTAATTCAGTAAATGATAGTTAGATAGAGTTCCTCAGTATAATATAAGAAGGTTTAATTAAATACGTTCCGACTAAAAACCTGCGTGAACGTCAAGATCCGCGTTGGACGAAACCTAAGTTACGAGCGTTGCATAGGAAACAGAGAGTCATTCATTCGCGATTACGAAAACTCAAAGCTTCTGGAGATAATTTTGAGCGCGAACAGCATAATTATTTAGTAGAGAAATACGTAAACTGGTTAAAGAAGAAACACAGAAAGAATATCAGGAATACAGATCTAGAACCTTGTTAGAATCACTTGGGGGAGATCAGAAAGAGTTTTGGTCGTATGTCCGTGAGACTCGAGGAGATCAGTCTTCTGTGCCTAACCTAATAATCGAAGAGGGAGTCACCGTGAATGAACCAACAGAAAAAGCTAATTTGCTAAACCAGCACTACCGGAAATGCTTCACTGCAGACAATGGCCAAGTTAATGACTTTTCTGTGAGTATTGATTCAGAGATGAGTCCCATAGAGATATCAGTTGATGGAATTGCTAAGTTATTGCGAGAGATTGAAAGGAAAAAGGCGCCAGGGCCCGAAGGTATTGCCGCTGTTGTCATAAAAACTTTAGCCGACGATCTTGCCCCTCTTCTTCAGGTATTCTTTAAGAAATCACTGTACGAGGGTACTGTCCCAATCTCTTGGAAGAAAGCACACGTCACTCCGGTGCCTAAGAAAGGGCGTACTGTAAAACCAGACGACTATAGGCCCATATCACTAACTTCTATATTTTGCAAAATTATGGAGCATATTATAGCCATCTCAGTTTTGCGCTTTCTTGCTGAAAATGGAGCAATCAGTCAAAACCAGCATGGATTCCGTAAGGGTAGGTCTTGCGATACCCAGTTAGCCCTCTTTATGAATGACGTATCTAAGGCAGCAGATAAGGGAGTTAGATCAGACGCAATTTTTCTAGATTTTAAGAAAGCACACGGTGTACCATGAAAAGCTTATACAAAAGTTAAGTTCCTACGCGATTGACGGAAAGGTGGTCAGGTGGACAGATCATATCTAGAAAACAGATCTTAGAGAGTTGCGTTAGACGAAATATTATCCAACGAAATTAGTATCACATCAGGTGTTCCGCAGGGAAGTGTCTTAGGGCCGATTTTATTCCTCATATGTTTCCCATTAACGACCTAGCGGATAAGGTAAAGAGCAAAGTTAGATTGTTCGTCGATGATACCCTCATATACAGAAAGATTTCGTCAGAAAATGATATAAATATATTACAGAATGATTTGAATGTTATAGCAGGATGGTGTAAGGATTGGAAGCTTGATCTGAATCTTACTACTATATAAGAAATGCGTTGCTATGAGTTTCACGCGTTCTAAAAACGTTATTCCCGCACCATACAAAATTTCAGGATATCCCTTAGAGTTCGTGCGTCATAATAAATATCTAGGAGTCACGTTTAATAGAAGTTTATCTTTTAAAGAACACATTCGAGATGTAATAGGTAAGGCGAACAAAATGCAGAGACTAACAGGTAGAACGCTGAAGGGATGCTCATCAAGACTAAAAGAAATAGCTTATCTTTCCCTTATTCGACCTAATCTCGAATATTGGTGCGCGATTTGGGATCCACACGAGGTAGGTTTGGTCTCAGATTTAGAAATGGCCCAACGTAGAGCAGCTCGTTTTGTTACAGGAGATTTCAGGTTCGACGGTAGCGTTACGTCCATGATAGAATCCCTCGGTTGGAATTCGCTTCAGGAAAGAAAAAACGATTACCGATGGAAACTTTTCGAAAAGTTCCTCGGTTCCGAACTTAGGGACGAGGTGAATGAAATTTTGATTCCGATTAGTAATGAGCGCGATCTCCGAGAGGCATCAGCAAAGCGTTATAAGGAGGAAATAGCGAGGAAAGATAGTTATTTTTGGTTGTTTTCCCGCGAGCTATTAGAGAAGCTAATAGGGTCAATTAGAAAACAATGATGGTGTCATTACACCCCCTGCCATACGCCACTGGCGGCTTGCGGGGAACAAATCTAAATCTAAAAAATCTAAATCTAAATCATTATCACTAACTGGTGCTAAACTTTAATTCTTCAATTTTTGACTCTCAAATGATTTATGATTAAAATATTCAAGCCTTATACCTCTGGGATGGTTTTTCGTCAGAATATATCTACTTAACAAACGGTACGCCGCGACATTTCAATTTCAACAGTAGCTGTAACTTTCAACAGCCGCTGAAAATAGATTTAAATCCTGAGAGAAGCTAGAGAATGACAGCTAAACATACTCACTTTGATAGTTAGGCTATTTATTCATGTATGTGCCATCCCTTGCTGTGTTTCTCTTGCTTTGGGATATGTTTCATTCAGAGATAAGTATTTCGAGCATCATAGATTTTGCGGGTTTGATTTGTAAAGCGCTAATCCTGCTATTTGCCGTAGCTCATATCCATGAGTCTTCTCTCACGATGACCCACTGGCGAAAAAATGACGATGCGAGTTCGTAGAGAACTAGTTAAAAATCACACGAATACATCTTTCGATTCAAAGGGGCCTTGAGCCAATAACGGATGGAGAGAATGTATACACAGTGTGGGATAAAAGCGAGATGAAAGGATGGGAATTTTCGTTTTTCATTTCTTTTATCCCTTACTTGTGCCGCTAAGGCCTCGGATAGTCAGCCATTGCCTACATATCCTCGATTTTTGCCATCATTTTTGGGTGATTTTTAAACTTCTTTGTACGTGTTTCTATGTACGCGAAATTGAAATACGTTTCCAATGACCCTCAAAGTGATTCAGGTTGTTGGGTTCCCGAACGCGGGAAAAAATAACGTCGATGGCCTTTTTTCCATTGATGTTTCTTTTTCTTTGACCGCAATTCCCCTCGAAAAACACGGTAGTCGAATTCTCATCGTTGAAATGCTCTAGAATGAAAAATAATCATGTACAGAAGATAGTTCGAGTTCAAAAACGGATGAAGCATATGAAACGAATCCAATTTAGATCATCGTCTGATATGGATTCGTTTTATGTAGTTTTTAAATAAATTTTTGTCGGATTTTGTGTTATTTTGAGTGATTGGCGTCTCTTCAAATTAATTGTATATCTAGGGAAAGTCAAGTTAGAATAAATGAATCCCTTGGAATGGAACAATAATGATTACGCGAATAGCAAGAGAATATTATATCTTCATGTTTAACTGCTCATTTTCACGGTGTTCGCGGCGAACGCCATTAAGATTTCCATGTATTTTTTTCGGTCATCAATCTCCTAGTACTTATTATAGTAATTAGTATTATAATATTCTCAAGAAAAAGAACGCAGATAGCGCATTATTACTGCGCAAAGTGTCATCGGGTTCGATTCTAAAATGGAGCCATGTTTTGCCACATAAAAAACGGAAACTTAATGAAAATTAATAAATGGACCCCTAAATTAGGTCGTAGCACACGCAAGAGCGATATCTTCAATTTATCATGATAGTGTTGTAGTTTTATCCTGATAGAAATTCAGAAATAATGGACGTAAAGCGATGAAAGAGAATGCCGAAAATCTTGATGTGCATCGATATAGGTTTTACCTAAAATTTTACAGTTTTCTATTATTTCCACCACCATATATAGATGTGTAATTGACCTAGGAAAACTTACATACTTACTTAAGACTTACTGAAGGACTTTCCACCTTCAAACAATACACGCATCCATTTAATATTTGCTATTCTTTTATTCCGTAGATAATAGTTGATTAATTTACGACGGTTTTACTGGAATCGCTTCAGTTTCATTTATAGCCGAATTCCTATTCAATGAGCAATATCAGTAATATATCGATAGCAAATGATAAAAATTTGAAAATGTACGCCTAATTATCGGGAATATCGAGAGGAAAGCTGGAAACTTAGAATGTATCGGAATATTGGTTTGGCCGTTGCTCTCAGCCTCAAGACTTATGCAATCGTCGTAAGGATGGAGGCACTATGGATTCAGGGAGAGAGTGGAGTTTTATGTTCCTGGAGCCAAATGACCCTTATTCTCCTGAGGTTCGCTTACCTCAGTCCGTGGCAATGGTCCAGATCATGGCAGAAGAGGCCGCAAGGAATCCCCAGAGTTAAATCCTCAGGCTGACACCGATACCCACGCCAACCAAACTAATAAGAGTTTTGGGAATGGGGGATTTAAGATCAATAGAAGGGATCAATATGATGTTATCTTCGAAACTGCTCCTGAGAATTATTTCATCATTTTGAAAATTTTATGCTTGATTTATAACGATTGCGGAGGAGAATGCCTGAATTGCTCTGTTGGATAATTCGAAATAGCAAAGCGGAGAAAATTGTGAGTAAGGACTTAGTTTTAGAACTCTGCTAAAATATCATTAAGTTCCAATGTTCCGCGAGTAATAAAGCTGTCAGGATTTCGGTAAATATGAGCTTTCGGCGTTCATTCGTCTTATGAAATCTTTAAATATTTCAATTAAAAATTGAGATATTGAAACTATAATTATATTTTTACATAAAATTGTAAGCAGATAAATACTCAGTTATTAATAATAATCATTTTTAGTTATATTAAATAATTTTTCAGATGGTTTGTTAAATAATTGAAAGTATATAAATTATAAATGGGCGAGTTTCTCTGTTGCCGAAGCTCCGAAATGTTGCTCAGCTATTGATAGAATCTTTTGAAACTTAAATTCAAGTGGAAGAATTGATTAGCACACATCGCTTCTTATTTCTGTGGACGAAAGGCGTTCTCAGGAATTTCTCCGATTTCCTGTTCCCGAATCCCGAAAAACGTAGTCATAAAATCGGGAAATTTGTCTCCTAGAACCCTGAAATACCCGTAGAAAGAATACACGTACTATTCAAAATTCACCTTTTGGAAATATCTCCATTTATTGCCACCTAAAGTTAAACGGTGTTAAAATATTACACATCATTTGGTCATGGAGAAAAAGCAGTGCTGTGGAATGTGTTTCCATCTTTGTAAGAGACAGTAGAAAAATTTCCGTTAATACATTAGATTGATTCTTTTACAATTGCATGTGACAATTGTCTTTATGGAAAATATCAGTAAACAGCAGTTTTGCTGCTATGCTCTATTTACTACATATTGCTGTAACAAAATGTTTTGCTTAAAAAGTTAAAAGATGGAGCATTTTTGATTTGTTGCGTTGATGATGAATTTAATACCGAATAAGGCAAAGATGATATCAGTAATTCTGAATTTCATGGCGTTTCTCGATGATTTACTAAATTTTAGTTCTCTTCAGTAATCGACATAATTGGGAGAGAGGAAACATTTTAATAATCTACAGCAAACATTTATCTTTTGTAGCAAGATATAATTAGCATTGAAAACAGAAATTTGCATTCCGACAAAATGTTTACATTTCAAAGTAAGCAAAGTAGTTTATATGAAGCTTTCTCACTCTCAACTTGAATAGGATATTATAGTAGATTCGTTCCAAACAGTATGCTTACTGTTAATGGAAAATAAAATAAATTAATATGCCTCGAGTATTTTTTGTTGCAGAACAAAGATGGTTATTGCCGAAAAGGGAAATTATTTATCTATGTTTTTAAAGTATTCTTCAAAAACAAAGACAAAATCATGTATATTTTGAATAAAAAAACTATAATATTATAATTTATGCCAAGTAATAAGGAAACTCCATTACTTACGTTTGGCAGCAATGTTAAACTCATAAGAATGATTATTCCGGGTCATGAATTTCAGTAGCCCAACCTCAAGGGATTTTTCTCATTTGACATCGACTGTTGTAACATTTAATACAAATGTTCATCGAATAATAATTAAACAGATTAATTTGGGAATTCCCAAGAATTCTCGGGAAAAAGGATTTACCGTTCCCAATTTCAAAGGGATTCGAATTGTCGGTTTGGAAACCATATAGTGGTACATACATTGCTATCACGCGGAAAGCATTACAGTCAAAATCCCAAAAGCTCTATGCTCTTTAAGTTTCGTCCATTCAGTCCTCACGATATCACGCTTTGGGAGAAGCGAGAGATTGATCCGACTGAGCATATGGGATTTTCTTTCTCCAAAACAGATTCCCACGTTCTCTGATAATAGTCATCTTTTCCCTGGTGAGATCGCCTGAGAACGTGGTCCTCCCATCACGTACTTGACCTACGTACGAAATCCGATTGGCAGGTGGAAACGACTGCGGGATCTTTGTAAGCTGTGTATTCAAACGCCACGAAGCCTTTCCATTAGGAGATACCTCTTTTGAAATCGAAAGGGAATTTCTATTATATGATACAAATTTCTCTTCTATTTCATCTCCATTCGCCGAGAATTTCTTTCGACTTCTATTCCTGTAGCAATATTTAGCCATGTTTGTAAAGACCGAGCACAAAGTCATTTAGGTTGGCAAAAACAACCTAACTCATCTCTACGTATTTTTACAATCCGACGCAATTTTTTGCTTTAGTTTTTTTGCTATAAGCCACAGTTCTCTTCTGAAGAAGTCTTTAAAATTCATTATTACCGGGAAGCAAACAATTTTTAATTACTTAACTATTATGAACTTTATTCATTCAACTCAGTGCTGTACAATTGCTTTATAATCACTGAATAGATGCTCAGAAAACTTATTGCTTCCTTAATGCGACTATAATGAAATATGTGGTTTCTATTTTCCCACACTGAAGTGCAGTTCGGTGGAGACTCTTTGGTATTTTGTGTTATGTGACTTTATAGATTTGTTCCATCCCGTTTTCAATTTTTTACGTCAAAGTTAATGCTAGATTCCACAAAATTAAGCAGTTATAATTTGGTGAGGTTGTATTTCATTGTCATACGTATGTATTTCTGAAGTTTTCACATTTTTAGAAACTTTTAACAATAGTATGAGCATTACAATGTTACTCCTATTTTACCCGAAGCCATTTCAGACCCGGTAAAGCGTTTAATAAACACTTGCTATGCAGTAAACTTGAGGCTAAGTTAAATGCTACTCGTTTTCAACCGTATGTCAAACATTTAGACTCGAAAACTATGAGAAAACAGTCACAGTCGGTAGGTGTGGAAGAGTATTTTCCCGATTGAAGAGTGAAAGGAAGCGTTTTCATAAGACCCAAGGGGTGTCGGGTTACCTCAGGGAGATGATCCTCATAATATTTGACTTTTAATTCACCAGAGCGCTGTGAGAGAAAATTGACTGGTGACCCACATATTGCCTGTGGGAGTGCAGAGAGTCGTTGTGAGACAATCATCCGCCTCTAGCACTTGTTGGCTGCCTCGAAAGGGGATATGGTTCACCTAGTGGCTGACATTAGAATTCATAACAAGGTGTACTGGGACATCTCTTCATGTCACGTACACAAAACACCGTTTCCCCTGCGTCTGAATCGTTTGAAGTCCTTAATCTAAAGAATTTGTGGTTCAAACGATGAAAAGTTCCGTTTTGAGATTGACTTTAGATTACATTTTCTATTAGCCAGTAAATATTTCAAATGAATAGTAAATAGATGTCTGCCTACATTTTAACTGCAGGAAAAACGTCCTATCAACGGGGAATAATAATAGGCCCTTATATCGCTTTTTTATTTCTTTATTTGAGACCCGAAAGTAATATATTCATTCGTAAAAACTTTGGAGTACTTAAGATATATACATGTCTATAATTTTAATTCTAGGATAAAGATTAGGCAACTCTTATTTTAATTAATTAAAACGAGATGTATTTCTGTGAAATAAGTAATGTTCGGAATTTAGGATCACAAAAGAAATGCATCGCATTAATTATTTCACTATTGGCATTAAATTTATAACATCTATATAGTTGTGTAAAAGTAAAGTTTACTAGACCAAAAGAATAATAAAGCACACGACCCATGTTTAATAGAAGCGTGGGTGGTGTCTTTTATATTATTTATTATTTTGTGGTTTAGTAAAAGTTTTCCCCCCACAGATTCTCTCTGCTTGTCATACCGCGAAGCAATACCAGATTTCATATTTTTAATTTAAGATACATCCAGTTGGTTCATGCAATTTCATTAACTAAGTAGCATACTAAGACTGCTATGTTAGAAATACGTTTCGTGAAAACGATATAAAATAGAAGATAACATTTTTTCTTTCCGAGAATTTTTTGTTCTCATAGATGACTTTATTGTGTAGGTTATTTACTATATGTATCTCCCACATAGGCTATAAACTGGAGATAACATAAGCATCAGAGATTAGCATAAGACTACTAAGATATCGGACAAGAAATTATTTTAGAGGAAAATTTTTCCATGTTTTTGGGAACATACATTATTTGGAACTGATTTCAAAAACTACAATTTTAAGCATAGAGGGATACAATTTTTTAAATATATCTAAGTTATATTTCAAAATTTTATTAATGTTTTCCTTACCATAGAACGTCTGCTCTCCTTCCCAATACATATCTTATGAGGATATCTTTTCCATACATTCGTATGAGATCCTATCAGCAATTGATAAACATTCGTCATTTTTGTCCCATATCTTGAAATTTATATTCTGAAAAGATTTCCTACAAATAAAATAGGTAACTTAGTTTAAGTTTATATCTTTTGATTCTTGGCTTGATTTAATAGGACCGTTCCACATACAACTCAAGGAGATTGTTTTATATTTTTTTAAAGAAGGTTTTGTATTTTTTTTGTCTGAGATCAATTGAATTATTCTATTCTTTGATTAGGGCTTAAATAAAAATATCGTTACAAATACCTATAATTTACGGCGTTTCAAGCTTCATAAAGTTAATTTCAATGGCTTCATATTCTGCAAAAATTCTTAAATTCAATTTCTCTGACCCGACATTTTCTCACGTGCTTTGGGTTCAAAGTGTGAATCCTCTCGACTCCAGGGAATTCGAAAGCACAATACTCGAGATACCAAATTAAATGAATAATTCCTAGCGAAAACAAGTTCTGTTTTTGTTATCCGTGCCAATTCAACCTCATACAATCAAAAATTCATCCGTAATATGTGAGTCAGATATGGAATTATATAAAAGTTTTTAATGGAATGTCACGCCAAGGTGAAGAAAAAGTTAAGCTTGGAAGTTGTGCATTTTGGGAGTGAATTTTTGAAATAGCAATCATCACATTTCCTTTTCCTTCTATTAATTAATATTTTTGTCTTTCTTTGTAATTGGGTTATAGAATCAGGTGGCAACGGACGAGGGGAGTGTAATTTGTCTGAAATCCGCCACAGTATTCATAAGCTATCATTAATGCACGGAATATACTTACACTATACATAAACAGTCAGTATCATAAATCGAGAATTATAACAAATTAGTGTTGGGGCTTCCGTGAGGGAAGCGCGTTGGACTTCAGTGAAAGCGGTCTCGTGTTCGATTCCCGGTGGGGCCCACGTGCGAAGCTGTCGACGCACATTTAAAAATACTACAATAATAACGAATCAGTCATGTACGTGAAGATATTAAGGAGTAAATAAAAAACGAGGGCCATAATTATAAACAACTTACATTTTAGATAAGCTTTTTTCGAATTTGATCATTCTTGGAGATTGGAATGTGAAGTTCTCCAGGTAAATTATTTAAGTCTCCTATACCACTATTGATAAATTGCATTCCGTTCACGTTCCTGTTATTTTTAATTCATGATTATCGCATCCGATATAATTAAGTGTATAAATCATTGCACATAGTTCATTTCAGCTTCCATTAGAGTTCATGAATGAAATGAACTATGTGCAATAGTCCAGACAATATAAATATCTTCCTTCTTGAGTATAGCGATTCCTATTCTAACTGACCTAACATTTCACTTACATTTCCTTTCTTCTTATACCTTATATCTAGCCTCATTCCTTTGCATACCTTCGAGTTTCTTGCTGAGGCACGTATCGTATGAGTCCCAAACACTCGCTGCATATTTAAAATTCAGCCGAACAAAGGTTTTGCTATTTTCCCTAGCACACTTCCCACTTCATTTTAAGTTTTATTTAGATTTTGATTAGAAAACATTGCAACTGCGGCAAAAAAGGAGAAACTTCTTTTGTGAAATACAAGCTCCATTTCAGCCGACCTAAAACCATGACAAACATTTCGAATATTTCCATCTGTGAAATATTTCTGCGTATCTGCAATTGTCTCCAATGAAATATACGTAAGAGATTTCCTCCTGAATTTAAGTTTGCTTGTGAATATATCACAGAATTGGGCCTCGAAACTTTTGAGTCGTGAGAAGAAGATGGAAGTGATTGGGTGACCAGGGTTGGCAGATCACAAGATGAAAAACGCCGGACAAAAGGTCGACATTTTCTGATGCTTTGAGAACAGAGGAAAGAAAGTAAAAATGGAGGTCATGGCTTTTTTTGCTGCAAATTCGGTCACACTAGACATTTTTGAAGTAGCACGTTTTCGATTCCAAACTTCCAAGCAATTCCGAGGTTCACTGCATTATGTCTAGTTTTCTTAGAGATATTCCACTCTGTTGATGGGATGCATTGTAAATAGAGCAAATGGCGTATCTTACTTATATGGTGGACCTTAACAGGGTTCCACATTCCTGACAGCATTGAATGTTTTTAGAAAATGGAATAAATGGGTTCGAATCTCGGTCATCTGGATATTTTTCACTTCTGTTAATTCTTGAGGTTTTAGGCGCACTCCAATATACAAAGTTTTAACTTTTTCACTATCTTTATCCGTCGGTAGTTGAGTTAAAATGAATATAAAAGAGTAGAATTGGTAATACGTTTATATTTTGTTCAGAGGATGAGTTTAAATGCATTTTGGTATAAAAAAGGAAAATATTGCTTGAAAAGGTGAGGTGGCACTAAAATGATTTAGAATGTTTTGCGTATTGTAAAAAATTATGATCAGATTTTAAATTCGATGGATTAAATTGGTTTATTTTATTAAACCATTTTATGTATCTAGGCATCTTCTTCACAGATTTGTTTAAAATTCACAATGAAGTATATTTGTAGATAAGTAGCATAATGAATATGAATGTAGCGATAAGCTTAGGTAGAGTTCAGCATTAATTTTCATATGGAAACTCTCCCTTTTAGCTTGCTAAAATTGTTAAAAAATTTAATTATAACGTGGATGTGAGTGATTTTTTTCCCTTTTCGTATAAATCATGTGGAAACGTTTCCTAGTTTTCTAGAATGTTAATGTTTAGAAAGCCTACAAAGTATACATTGTGTCATATAATCAGTGATATTCTATGCCTGTCTTCATTATGATCGGAAAACTCAGTCATGCTATAGTAAAACTTTTACAATGTGGGAATGAACGCATATTATTAATAAGAAAGAATTCTCATAATTTTACAATGTCTTATGTATTTGTGAAACATGGAATAATATTAATTTATACGTGAGAAATTTGGAAATTTGTCTGAAAAGGAATTTGTCGCGTTATCACTCTGAAATTTTATGTGGACACAGTGCAATTCCTTGTTGCGTGCATAACTCTGGTTCAAAACAGGCTTTGTGTTCCTGCCTCTCTCGGTATGTGAGGAAGTTTAGCTCATCACATCTAACAAGCCTCTGCCTACGCTATTCGTTTCATGTTGGATGTTCAGCAGATGGTCCAATTACATCCACTTAACGGTAGCGGTGCCATTATTGTTTACAGGACAGCTAGCGCCACTAATCAGCATTACAAAGTTATACGCACTAGTGAAGTTTGTTCCAAACTTTGACTGTCGCAGGCACAATTTCTAACTCGTATGTTATGTACGATTTTCATTTTATGAGACCATGGAGTTGTTTGCAATATTCGTGGACATTCTATACTTTACTGTGCTTGCTGACTCTCTCCTGGTGACTTGTTAGAGAACTCACGATTTTCAGCATATGCAACAGTCATAGGTAAACAATACTTCATCGTAATTAACTATCCTTGATCAATTCTGGTGTGTATAAATTAAGTTGTGACTGTTGCACAACACAATTTAGGACTCTAAAACTTTTAATTTGTTACCGAGGAACATTTAAAACCTTAGAAAACAAGTCCGTTCTTTATAGTTAGCAAAGCACTCTCAGGAAAATTACAATTGAGTAGTTTTCACCTAAAATCCTTCACTTTCAGGCAGAAAGACCTCACCTTAATGCTTTAAAGCAGTTTGAACCCATACGCCTCTGTAGTTATCCGAATTTTGCCACACTAACGACCCTGCTCTTCGTTCTTTCTCCCGTATTCTACGAACTGCCATTTCTTCACCCCCAACCACCCCGAAACTCGAGCTCCTAGCTGATACCACCTCTTCTTCCCTTCCTTTGCACTACTAACTTTGTATTTGTTAGAAGATCTTATTGTTTCATGATACTAGATAATTGATATGTATCGTAGAAACTGATGGATTCCTTAATACATTTTGTGGAGAATCAAACACAATCTTTCATCCATCCAGAATGAAAATAAATTAATATAAATGACTGCGATATCTGAGTAATGTATTTAAGGACTTCGTGGATATTTGAGTTTGAGGTCAATATTTATGTGAACTAGCCCATTCTATTAATGATTGATTAAAAATATGTTCTTACCAAAATTTGATATTATGTATATTCGAATTTAAAGGTGTAATGGACAAATATACTATTCTTGCGCATTGACAACTATTAGTAAGTATCGGCTTAGTCGTATATAAGTAACATTCATTTCTATTTTCTTCATGTTGGTCTTAAATGTTAAGGAGGGGAAATCGTATTATCTTAATGGAATGTTGAAAATTTAATTTTTTGTAACTGTATGTTGTAACGCAGGATATCAGTACTAACACTACCTAGCTCTATAAACTATAAAAAATACAGGGATAATTGTTTTCATAATAATGAATAGTTGTTGAGCACCTTGCATTAAATTGTAGTCGCACGTTATTATCGGCATCAATTAGGATTGTTAAATCATGCTTCTTTATTTCTATTATAAATACAGGCATATTACATGATGGGAAAAAATTTAAAGTACTGTATACTTCATATCTGAACCTCTAAAGGAAATAATATTTCCGTATAAGGACTGAAATACTTCTTCGTGAAGCAAAAAATGTGAAAAAGTATAATTTCCAATCAAGATCTTCAAGAGAAATATATTAGTACGATATTGAGAATTAATCATCCATTTTTACATACTACCAATTGCTGCTACTTAGGAAGGCGGAGTGATGTAAACCACGAAATGCAGCATCTAGCGAAGATTTTTGAAAAAGTCGCATTAAATTCGTTAAAATTTGAAAGAGGAAGAGAGACAAAAATAAAATAATAAAATAAAACAAAGATAAATCGCAGTGAAAATATATCCTCTAAAAGGCAAATATTCACTAAGAGTGGTGATACATGAAAACCTGCAAAGTAGATAGGGTGGCGAAGAAAAGTGCCAGCTTACATAAGATATTATACAGATAGGGACAGCATTGTGAATAAATTGTACATACCTAAATTAACCATATCTTTAAATATCAGATAGGTTTACAATCAAATTACGATTAAACAGATCAAAAACAGAGTATAAAGATCTTTAAAGTCAAACACAGCCATATTGTTTAATGACAAGCGATGATCTAAATCTCTGATCCGACAGATGGCTGGAAATTAGGGGGGCAATCGAGGATGAAAGTGGTTTGCTAACGTAACTGCAAAAAATGGTTGTGTCGAGTGAATGTGACGCTAATGGGAATAGGCCCAAGGCTGCGGCTATGAAGGCCAATGGACGTCTTTTTACCAATAATGGCGAATGGCTTGTACTAGGAGAATGAGATTGATGATTGCCCCCCTTTTTTCCATAATATCCACTATGGTAGTATCGGAAGTAGATGCTTCATATCTAATCTTGCTTAAATGACAAACCCATAGAATATCGACTTGTGGTCACACATGTTGGGTGGTTTCAAAGTATATCATAATGCGCTATTATTTCGGAGGTTCACTAATGTTTTGGAAGAGTGTATTTAGAGATAATATTAAATATTATTTAGGAAATCATCACAATAAATTGTGTCATATCTTTCAAGCAAAATTGTACGCTAGTTCCCATCTTCGGATAAAAAGAGCATGATAGCTTGCGAAAAATTTTTATTAAGGAAATGAACGTGTAATTGGTGGATTCTGTTTTAAAGTTTTTTACACGTTTGGAAAAGGATCATCATTTCGTAAATAACATTAAGATTACAAATATCGATATATTTGGTTATTAGCATTATAGTTTTATTATCAATCATATTATAGGTACCTACATAAAACAATAAAAATATGTTTTGAGAGCAGACCGTAAAACTTAGCGTAGGTATTCAAAATATATCGGTTTATATGGTTCCGTTTATCAAAAATATTATTTAGGCGCTTTAGCAAAATATATGATAACAAACTTGCCCAGTTTTCGCAGAAATCAATGCAAACGATACATTCATTAATAGGTATTGGAAGTGTTGAGGTTAGCTCAAAATTTGTGACAGGGTAGCCGCCTGAAACATTTTCTTAAAACACTTCAAATTTTCTATAAGATTGTGTTTTTTTTTAAATTCCACATGCAGTAATTTCGTCATTTCAAGTAAAAATAGAATATCCTACTTTACTCATTGGACGATGTAGACCTAACGATATTAAATTACTATTGTCTACCAATTAGTCTTTGCCTGAGATCAAACAGTTATTAAGGTTACTTTGCATTAAAAACACACAGAAAAACACGGCGTCAATTCAGTTTATTTCTCGAGCAGAAAGAAATGTTGCCCTTTGTGATCAAACTTATCTTTATAGGTTTGACTCTTAAAAATATTACAGTTAACAGTCAAAGAGAACACAGAACACGTTCTGAAATCTCATGTTTGATAAAATGAATATTTCGCCATTTTTTTTCCTTTTTTCCAAATTTTGGGGGAATAATACTGAAAATCAATATGCAACCATTGGTATTTGCGGTTTTCTTTTTCGCTGTTTTCTTTGATGAAAAGCGAACCAATTAACGGTGACAGGTGGGTTACGTTTTGAATTTAAATTTAGATTTGGGACAATAAAGTTACAATAATGCACTCAGAAAGAATGATAATTTTCATTCACCAAATTTAAATATCATAGTCATCTCTTTTTATTGTCTAAAAGTTAAGCTCCCTAGAATCTATAAAGCTAAAAAAAGGTTTTATTGCAAATCACTTCACCTGCGCAACGAGTAATTTTTGCTAGTTTTTTCTGAGATTCCTCATTAAATGACTATTCCCTAAATTATTGAGGTTCCAGGTTTGCATACCGTTTCTAGAATATCCCTCCCAGCATTCCACCTGAATTGGTTCAGCATTATACAGAATACCTGTCATTAGAACGTCGTCGGAACAGAAGCGTAAATTTACGTCGAAGGTCATATTTTCATGGTAGAATCGGTTGAACCACCTACGATCTAGTTAATCATTATGCGCTCCTTGCTACAACACTCTGAGTTTGGATTAATCATGACCTTGGCCTATATTTTTCTGGTCCTCTAGATAATCATCTAGCGATCTCCGTGAAAATTCATCACCGAATTCTGCGGGGAATTTTGGGGAACTCTGGGCCATAATATTTTCCAGAGGAGTGAGTTTTTCGCACCCACGCAAACATTTTCTAGAAAGTCATTTTTTGCAATTCCTTCCTCTTTTTCTCTTTACGGATAACGTTGATATTTCCGAGTACGTTTTCTAACCGCTGTGCCCCTCTAGCATCTAGGTTAATTGGGATTAATAATCCGGTAATGATGTTCCTGCACGAAATTCACGGCGGGGGATTTATCGAAGCACTAACGTATCCTGGGCATTGGGTGCAATTTTCAATACGTGTTCTTCGGGTCCTTCACGAATCACGACCTCATTTGCAGCTAGTAGAATGCCGTAGGGTTCTGGCTGGAGGGAATTGGTTTCACGGGGCAGATGAGTTCTTCCATATGCACTTAAGTGAAAGGTCATGCTCGAGAAGTGTGCATTTTACCAAAAGCGTCTCTTACCGACGCTTTCAGTGCCCTCAATTGTCTCAGTCCGTTTTGCAGAGTTTCCATGCTTGGAAGATCTAATTGCAGTCGCATTTCGGTACGAAGAAGGGGAAAATCGTTATCTGAATTAACTGCTGCTATTCTGTTTAGTCTATGATATCTAGGAAGCTTATATTCAATTTATGAATAGTTTCAGCACAGGTTAAAAGTTTGATTAGAAAATGAAACAGTATGTATTTAGTCTAGTTTGTTTCTGCTTTAGACACAACTTCATCAAAAAAGTCGATCAAAAACAAATAAAATTCCCTACAATAATGTCTTGTTGGATTGAATATTCTCATTATTCTCGTAAATCAAAAGGAGGAACTTCCTTCTTTCATTAAAATGTTTAATTGTAATGTAAGATGACGGCTAATGTGAGCATACATAATTCAACGAAATCGTTTTGTGTTGGCACCAAAGGATTTTTTTCTCCATTAAGGGGTTAATTTAAATTTTGAGATGCTCAAAAATATCGAAACACCTATATTAGCATTTCCTAGCTAAGGTTTCTTTGACTCTAAATTAAAAGGAAGCACATTTACATAAAACAGCAGCATGTGAAATATTAAGCATTAAATTCCCTTTGACTAGAGTAATATCTCTATGAGGATGGAATTTCCAGAAGATGATTTATGATAGCTGACTCGTGAAGTGAGATGAAAACGGATAAACTGGATAAACCTCGGTGAAGGCACCCATTTCCGACCGCAAGAGGGATCTTAATCCTACTGTTGCAGTTAATTTCCTCAGTAAGGGCTTCTCTCTGTAGCTAAATAGAAAGCTTCGGAGAAAGGAGGTCGGTCCTTTGTTTCCTTTTATAAAATTTAACTAGCTTTCTTCACTTTCTCTTTTAGGTAACCCATTCCTATTACCCTACGTAATCATGGCATTCTCTTCACAAGTTTCAAAGTATTGTCACCTCCGAAACGTTGTCTGTTTTTATCTCTGGTTTCACTGAGATAGCTTTGTAGCAATAGGCGAAATTTCAGCGAAATTTTAAGAAAGTCATCTATCAGATAAATCACGTTGCTTCGTCTAGTCCTTTTCATTCTTTGATTTATTGTTCTCTGTTTTGGAATGATTATCTCAAAACTTTCACTCTTAAGAAAGCAGTCATTACAGTGATATAATCATCGGAAGACGGAAAAGAAGGTAGTGATGTAATGTTATGAAAGCGAGTCACAGGTCCCACCTTGTTTCATTAAGTTTTCATTGCATGAATTGTTGTTAAACTACTGATTTGTCGGATAAAATTTTTGCCTTTTAGACAGATTTCATAGAATAAAAGTTTAACGGAAGTTAATATATGGTTATGATAATGAGGGTAAACATTCTAAACGTTGAAGTGATAATTCTTGGAGGTCTTATAATCCCTTTATTATATTCAATTTCTGATGAATGTTTTCCATTGATAAATATTTTTCAAAGAATACAGGAAAGCACAGTTGCGAAATGTCTTCTGAAGGAATTTAAACCAGTGATAATAATGGCTGGTAAGCCTAGATAATTAAGTTATAAAGATCTCATTATTACTTTTCATTTCTGTCTATGTGTTCTACAACTGCAAGAAAAGCAACAGGATTTTCATCATTTTGATGGCATTAAGGGCAAAAATTAAATGCTACGTTGGGTTTTATCGCAGGAAACGAAACTTTCGAAGGAAACCCGCAGGATCCTGCAAGGAGACTTATGAGCAAAGTCGCAGAGGAAGTCAGCGCATTAAAGTTTTCGTTTAAGAGTTGAACTTCTTGCTTTAGGAGTTACGGCGATATTTTCTGCATGTCACCACTATAGAAAAAAGTTCACCGGTCAGCAGAGCTCTCATCTCTTACGTAGATTAGCACTTACGTTGTGGATGTTCCATTGTGCAATAAAATCCTCAGTATCGCTTCATTTACGGAAAGAAAGGGAAATAAAAGATCTTTCAAGACCTCAGACCATATCACAAAGGAGTATAAGACGTGTTTTATTCCCCTTTTATCAGCGTTTTATTACAGCCTCTTAAGATGTACGTTTATGAGTAATTAATTACGTTCGTTTATCACATGGGGAGCGTAGCAAAATATCATTCGGAGTCGATTAGTTTCTCTTTAAGTTCATAAGAACTGTAATGACTCATTTGTTAAAAAAAGGAGATACACGTCATAAATTTTTGGAGAATTAGCAGAAAAAAAGGGGAGATGGATGGACGAAATTCCTGGGTAACATTTTTGCACTTATTTAAAGAGATCTCGGGTTTGATTCTCGGTGGGTGCACGTGCAAAATAACCTAAGATGACTGTGCTTTTTTAAATTGACTGCTAAAGCTACTGCAGCTGAAGCGTTCAAGAAAATTTGCTCCTACAAACATAATTCAATTTTGGACGGAAATATTCGGAATCTGTGTCACCCAGAGTAGTTAAAACGTTAATAAATAATTGAGCTACTTCAAAACGGTAAATATAGAAGGTTGAAAACATTTTTATAGTTCAAATGAAGTACAGAAATGAAAGTCAAGACGGAGTTAGAAATAGATGGGACATTTACTCTCGAAACAAAAAACTAGATTACCTAAGCAAAACATGGAGTGTGCACCAAAGTTGAAGTAACCATTGGAAATTTAATGACAGAGAAGGCAAACTGTTAGTTTGCTAAGTGAGGATAATATTCAATGGCTGCTCTTGGGTAACATTATATCTATATTTGGCTCATATAAATACTTAGCCCAAAATAAAAAAGACAGAGGTGAAAAATCGTTAAAAATCTCATTTTTCCGCGCAATATCCGCTATATTTAAAAAGGCGATTAAATTCGGTCAAAGTCGAACTACGTTGATTGTTTGGTGTTTACACTTCATGGAGTCTATTCATGGGCGGCATGCTCGGTGTCACTTTAGATATAGAATGATGTGGGAGTCTATGGGAAATCCAATTTACTAAAAAAGGAGTTAGTATAAGCGTTCGGTAAGGTGTAAAGGAGCTATCATCCCGTGTTGATGATTTCCATAAACGTTGACAGTGGTGAGAATAACTCTAAGAGGGTTTTCAGAGATTTGACATATTAAATGCTTGAGCTATTTGTGAAAATGCAGCTCATAGGAAGTGGAAGAGTCGAACTTTAGGCTGTTAAATGTGAGAATTATCTATAAAAACAGTCGGAAAAATGTGATCGGACAATTTTGTCTTGTCAACAGGGCTAATCATATAGCTTCGATATTTCAGTCTCACTCTTGAATATCTAACTATATTGTGAGGCGAGTGTAATAGCAGTATTTATACAGTCAATTAGAGCCATGAAGTAGAGGAGGGACGTTGAAGGGGAGAGGCAGTAACTCCATATTTGTACACTTTAAGAGAGTATACAGGAGCATACTGCTAACGCTATTACGGATCTCCTACATAAGCAGCAATGAAACCTATCGTGCCATTCCCCGTATTAATCCGGTACGAACCATTAAGATTACGACCTTTGTGATTAATAGAAATTACGATTGCTTTGCGGTAAGTATTTAAAAGCAAGAGTAGCCATCATACGTTGGTCACCATGTTCACATCTTTCATAATGACAAACATGGACACAGAGTTCGAATTCGGGTGGGGGCTCTTATAATCTCAGCTAAAGAAGCTCTTTTAGAATGACTCAACATTCAAAATTTTTTATATCACTCGTACACATAAATATATTTTATAGCACTTTCGCAGTTTTACATATTCATTCTATGATTCCACCGTTGACAAATCGATTATTTTTCTTTTTGTTTGTTGTTTGCCAAAAGGGAAGATTTACGGACACCCTTCGGTTTTCAAACTCCTTTCGAATTTATTTGTTTACAAGCGATCGGATTGTTTGCCTGTGTGATTGCTTTAGAGACTGTTTACATAGTTTAATGGCATTTACGAACCAATGAATTTTCCATTTTAGCTATCCAAAGATTGTCCAAGTCATGTTTGAACTTTCCTGTCACTTTCCAATTTTCAAGCGATAGTCTAGGAGAAATTCATTTGCCTGCTCCACGAAGGCTTCAAAAAGTTGAGTTTAAGTCGAATATCATTCTTTTCAGCGAGCAATAGAATATACAATGGCGAGAAACTGATAGTTAATTATCACAATACAAATGTGACACGATACTTAATACGAATAATACAAAGAGATACGATAATTACGGTTAGTCGCCCAAAGCTCCGACAACGTGTAATGCTAAAATGAACGGCGGGTTGCGTTTCATAGGCGTCGTGCATATCTGGTTAACAGAATTACAGGGGCCTCTCTATTACCTATGGAAATTCATTGTCCCTTTTTATATATACTCAATAATACATATGAACATCATTATATCTTGTTTTATATTCTATTTGAATTAATTATTTTTATGTATTAAGTGTGGTGACTCTCAATAGGGGAAATTGAAGTAGGCAGTGTAATGAATAAATATATAATAAATTAAATTAGAAAATGTATTTTAAAAATATAGAATCGAACGTAACTCATATTAGCGTAATACAGTGGAACTTATTATTTAAAAAAAATGTTGAATTTCTTAAAGTTTTTCTAATTTAGATCTGAAGTCTAGGATCAACGATAAAAACATGAAACGTTAAAGAATATTGCTCTAATTTGAAGTTGATTCAAGTTCGTACGATAATTTATTTAACCTAATTTTTCGACAGAAATAGTACCTGAATTGATTTAAAACAATATAAGACACACACATGCATACAAAGGTTTTACGCTCTATGCAAGATTTCTTCATTTTTTTAATACATGAAATTGAAGACATTTACAAATCCGTTTATTCACTGTACCGAGATATCCTAAAAGTGCTTCATGTCTCTAATTTTTCAAAAGAATATATAGCTTGTTTTCCGAGATATTTACTACTCCATGGCATTTCATTGTGAAGTATTAATATTTAAAATTTTTAATATAGTTTTCTTCGACATCCATTCAAATTCTTAATAAAACTTTCAAACTTAGTGTCTCGCAAACATGAAGTTGATGCATGTATCTGAGAGGAAAATGGTTGGGGAACCAAACCAAAGTTATGGTGCATATTTGGTGGAGTAAATGCTTCTTGCGATGAAGCGGGAACAATATCCTTAGGCTCTCAGCACTAATTTATACTCATCTCATAAGACGAAGGACCTTTCACCCGCTGAAACAAACAGCTTAGAATAAATAGCACCCCAAATGATATTATCTCTTGCAAGCTCCTAATGTATAGGGAAGGAGGAAAAGTCCAGAACTTCCTCGATTTCCCCTTATGCTAATTCAAACTCGACTACTCTCTACTGATCTCGAGGACGTTTCATCGGGATTGGGTATGCAGAGATGAGCGGAAGAGGAGAATACGATTGATGAAGAAGTCGTGTTTAGCATTGCTCTTTTGTGAGTGTCTCGTGGAGCGTTGATGTGCAGAGTGGGCGGACGGAATGAAAGGGAAGTGTGGGTGGTGAGGGGAGGGGATGATTGAGAACCACATTAAGGGCTCCGTTAGGAATTTTCAAATGGGATCTGTAAATGGAAAGGCTGCGGTTTATAGTGACGATAGCTTGAGGTGATCCGAATAATCTAATCTTAATCCCATTGCTACAGCCATTTCGTCAAATGAGACGTTACTATCATCCTAGCAATTTGACTTTAATTTTCCGATGTGTACCCGCGTGCCTTAAGTTCTACAGGGGCCTGTCTTCATCCGAAAGACCGGTTGTAGCCACAAACTATCCTCCATCAGCTATCAAAGATCTAGTAGAGGGATTAGGCTGATTAGGAAGGTGAGGGGTAAGGTGGAGTACCGTTGCCTCTTCACTTTGCCAAATTCCTTTGAGTTCATTCATCGACATATATTAGCAATAATGGGTCCTCTGATATGAAGGTTAAACTGCTTCTGTCAACACAACTTTCTTCCTCCATTTCAGTTTTGTGCGCGTCAGTTTTGATACTATTGGATGCGGTTTTTCCAGAGCTTAAAATATATTATTGGATTTTCCTGGTGCAAATATACACATGAAAAATCGTAATTAATTTAGAAATGTTTTTTTTGTAATGATTTTTCCACATATCATTACGAGTGTCGTTAAATTTAGTAAACTTGTAAGAGATGCAACCAGTAATTCACAATTGATTAATATTTGCACCCCTCTGTACTACAGTTAACGATTTTAAAAATCCATATTCAGGGCGTTATTACGTTTCTCTGATACACTATCTGTCTTAGATCTGTTATGCTTGAAAAATTATCATAATTGCCTTGGTGATATTAGTACCAAGGTTAATGATTCAATTTAATCTCTAGACAGCTGAATAAAAAAATAATTGTAGTATTGCTGAAAAGAATGGTGATTTAAAATCTTTCTTTAGCTGTATGTGTGATCTTTACAATTTTAATGACTTTTAAAGTGAATTATATTACCAGATGATAGTTTTTTGCCACCTAGGAAGAAGGTTAAAATCATTCCAAATCAGCCGGGCCAGTTATTAAGTTTAACTATATCTATGCTACAAGTATTTTTCTTATTCTAATAAAATTCTTCGACACACCAGAAAAAATTTTGTATTAATTAAATTAAATCAGTTACTATTTATATAAAGGTAGCTAGCAATCATATGACGAGCCAATTCTTACTGTGCTACATTTATTTTGCGTTTTCCACAGCTAAAAGTTTTTAAGCTTGAGAGTTTAGTTATTTTCTTCCTTAGATTCTATTATCCTTATAGGTATACAGTTTCTTTGCAGATAAAATAAATCAATTAAGTATGTTAAACACAAGTTTGAAATTATAATCTCTGCCAAAAGCTCATAACCTTATGACGTAATTTCATTGTTGTTAATGTTATCAGAAAACCTTTTTAGAAAGATCCAAAGGTATTCGCACGCTTTAAGTTTAGAAACTGCCTCAAGAAGGTAACTCTTTCAAAGGAGCACCTTCAACTTTCGAAAACTTCATCCTACCATCCTATGACGAGGGTATCTTAGGTTCATAAAGTAAAACAAAAAGTCTCTACTTTCAGTCGGGGAAAACGCGAACTAGGGAAGGAGCTTGAAAACATTAATTCATTAAGGAAAAGTTTATTGAAATCTGTTAAATTGCCTTTGAGTTTGCGGTAGGTTTCTATTAAAATTAAAAATGATAAGAGAGCACTAATGCCTTTACCACTGATCTGTATATTGAGCTACAATGGCTTCGAACTGTTAGGGTTCTTGACATTCCATAGAAATATTTCAGAACAATTTTTGGTAATTAATTTTCTTAAACATCTTCAATAAAGTATCTGTATTTTTATAAGCACGCTTTATTCTTTTCAATCGATTGAGCTTAAGATTAAATCGTGAATTAGACATTTTCGTAGATTGATGACCACTGTAAGAGATTTTCTTTCCTGATCAAACTCTCTCTATTTCTTACAAAATATTACTCGCTAATTATAATAGTGCTCGCCGTACTAACAGTCTTCCGTTTCTCTTATCAAAATATTAATGGGAAATAATTTTTAGCAGTTTTTCTGAATAAATAATTTCAAAATCGTATGATGACCCCTGAAAATGTTATTCTAAAAGATAATAGTGATTTGGACGCTTGTTTGGCAACAGAACAGAATATAACAATCCCTTTCATCTGTAGGAAACCATCCTATTAAATTCCTGGAAGGCGTCTCGACCGTCTCTTTTATTTTCAGGATACGTGTCGATAGGCGAAAATAAGAGAGAAAGCTCTCTCAGCCGTAATTGCTATAGGGTGCTTTATCGCTCACATCGATTCGATTGCGTTTATACGTTGTGTGTATGCTGCTATCAAAGCCTATGGTATCCTCCTAGTCCGCTAATTTCCCATTTATGAATTTCAGTGAGAACACACTACCATAGTAGCTCCTCCAAGCTCATCCATGCTTTGAAAACTTATGAAAATTGTGATTTCTTCATCACAAAATGGCAATTTCAACTCCTTAATTTTATACAGTCTGCATCTAGCAAGGATGAATGAGATTATTTTAAAGAGTGAAGAGATTTAGTTAGCAAAGTTTAGTAAGGAAGTTTGACACTTTCATTGCGATAACTCTACGTTCTTCGCGATAATTTTCAAGCCATCTTTTTGTGAAATGAAAACATAATACATCGGGTTTTCGTTTTGTGTTTTCCTTTCAGCCTTTTGATGAAATTCGTTAAAGCATTCCTCCACGTGTATGCAAAGATACTTTTTCTTTTCTCATTTAGTTTTCCTCTGGAAACGTCTTTCCTCAATCAGCCAAAGAAAATAAGCTCACGGATAGTATAAAGCAGTCTAAGGAGAAAGAGTATAAAGTGATTGAAACGAAGTTTTGTTGAAGTGCACCATGGATTACTAGCAGAGTAAAGTTTTCCTCAATATTTTGAAAATCAATCGACTGCTGAGTTTTAATTAAATGGAAAAATTGCAGTGCGCACTTTTAAACATTGATTAATTCCAATTGTTTTGCACTTTCCCTTTATTTTCTCCTCTAAGTTGCTTTACTAACACCAAATACTTAAGTTTTAATTTTTCCTTTTCTTCTTCTTTTACTTACTGCAAGCTCTTTCAGTTAATTCCTTAGTAAACGGTAGTGACTACTGTGCGCATCCTTGTCTATAATCTTCATCTTATCTGAAAGGTAGTCTGTATTCCTTGAGTTCCTTTAATTCAGCTCTTGTTGTTTCATCCTCCTTTCTATTATTTTTTAATATTCCTTAACTTCCCTGGTCATAGAAGCTCTATATACTACATCATCAAAATGAGTGATTAAATGAAAACTCAAATTTAACTCTGATATTTATGACACGGTCCATTTGTGTTTCTTTTCATGCGAAGGGGAAAACAGCTCTTGACAAGGGAGCAAGAACCCATATGTCATCCCAATCTGCTCGTTTCTTTATGAAGAGTTTTCGCTCTCTTAAATTATTTATAGCAACCGCCCACAGAAACGATGATTTAGGACATCAGAAACGATTGCGATTATAACAAGATGTTCCTCATATCGATTCCCACCCACAGATACTCCCGTAAAACAATTCTGAAGAAGAGTGAAAAGTCAGAGCTGACGTAGCGTAAAGGAAGGGAATTCTTTCATTTCCTCCTCAGATTTTCTGGGAATCGCGTATTTATAGAGCGCTGTAATTCCCATAGACGTAAAAATACATTGTGAGGTTGAAGAATATTCGCCTAACACGACGTCAATATTTATACCGTGGGTAACACTAAACGAAGATATATCATTTACGCATCATTGTTTTATTTGCTCGACTTCCGTATGAGGAAAAGTGTCTTCTATATCAAATATCTTTCTCTTCAGATGGTTAAGAATTAGGAGAAATACCTTCATATCCACAATAATTATCAAATTGGCTTATTGTTTCTCTAGTTATTTTGGTAAATCGGGCTCATTTTGTCTCTTCTACATATAAAGAAAACGACCAGTCGCATTAGAAGAAATCCTGGTTTGACATTTTTAGAAAGTAAATGAATTAGCTGATTATGATGACTGAATACCTTGGTTTTGAATTTACGGTGTACTTTTTCTCCAATTTTATCTTTTTTACATTTCAACGAACACTAAAATTATCTCGAATCTAAGGCGGACCTAACTTACTCTGTTACCTATCTTTAGCACATTACGGTGGAGATTAATTTCTGCTGATTAATACTTGAGTAATAAAAATTAAAATAATTAAAGATTCAATTAGTTGAGCTCTTTTGTGTATAAATAGAATAGCAGAAAACATTAATGATATTTCATTTGAAACGGATTGGCACAGCCTAAATACCCTTAGAGTCACGCCATTGCGCATCTACTTTCATCATTGATATCGGTACTTGTAATTGGATGGCGTTAAGTAAGTAACACTGATTTTAGCTAACCTGTTATCATTCTCCCACGATGTGTTTTCAGTTCGAATTAAATAGCCTTTAGAAGGTTATTCCATAATTGTGACTATTCCTGATGACGTAGATTTCCGAAACTCATCTTGTGTCACATATAATTTTGAAACTAACACATCTGAGGATGATTATGGCGTGAACTTTCCCAAACTTTTTGTTCCTACTATTTTTTTGGTAAGGTCATTTCGATAGAGTATATATTTCCTGTCAAAATTGGTAAGGAATTTGCTAGATTGGCCGTAAAACACAGGTGCAGCAGAGAAGAGCGGTGATGATAGAAAAATGGCGGTATATGTTTGAAGGAGATGCTTTCATAAAGTCCAATACTTTGGTAACCTTTACGTGGGAGTTTTGATGCGAATTTTTCGAAAAACTAACGAGTAAATGATCGATAGGACATGAATCGATAAGTCCCAGGGTAGGAAATATTTTTGGGGCTCATGAAAATAAACATAACTCGTGTGATATTGAAACGAGTTAGGCGGACTGTGAAAAGATACATCAATGAGTCAAACAATAGAGGTGTGTGTGTGAAAGGAAATGTCGAGAGTAAATATCAACAATCAAATATCGGCTTCTGTTGTGAAAGGAGGCAGAGGTGTGTGAAAAAATCGCAATACGCTTGATGAGAGCAGAGGCGGAAAATTGAACCTGAGAAGACAAATTAGACGAAGGTGGATGAAGGAAAACAAAAAAGAGAGGAGGAAAAATAATGGGAATGACTTCGGAGAATTTCTCAAGAAAATACTGATAAGGAGGGTGAAGAGGTGCTGTTATATGTTTTTCCTGAAATACAATTAGAAATGTTACCATAGATCCCATAATTTTTGTACAAAAAACTGTTAAATATGTAATACTGAAACCGTTAAATCGTAAAGTATTCTTTAATCTTAGGATATCGCATACTATATTTTCCGCTGTAAAAGATGCTCATTTTTACCAGAAATATGTCTTTTGGAATTGCAGTGCGTCTTCAACGCTAAAAAATACATTTTTCATAATTAAATGCTAATGCTAGAGGCTCCTCAGTCTCAAGTATTAATTGTGAAGTATAAGGTATAATGAGAAGGAAAAAATAAGATAATATCCTTTCCTTATGCGGTAAATATTTGAGGAAAATTAATCAATTGTTTCTACCATTCCAGAATTTCTATAAATCTTCATATTCCGTAAAAAAGGGGTGATTATCCGCAAATAATAAAACATGTATGAAAAGGATTTGCATTTAAGCAATTGATTGACGAAAACATGTGTTGAAGTTCTCTTTCATTACTAACTCAGAAAATATAATTTGAAATTCACATCGTAAGATTCGTCGATATTGTACTTACAAAAGAAATATCTTGATGTGTAGTTTAAGCGAATCGATTTTTACGGGCTTTGTGTCTTTCATCTTCTTTTATTCGGAATATAATTATCTCATTATGTAAAATCAGAAAGAAACCAAATATTTAATATACATAGCATGAACTCAAAGTAAGTCAGTTTTTCTGTTTATTTTTATGGTATTTTTATAACTTCAGTTATTCATCAAAACGTTTTGGATTTTCTTGCATTACCAAATACAATCTTAACAATTAAGTTCCACTGTTACTTTAGTTAGAACATTTAAATTAAGAGAAGTAAGTAATTTAGTAATAATGATCATTTTATTTCCAAAAACTGATTAAGTCTTTAATTAAACATTTGAAGCTAGCGTATACTTTACCAATGCATCAACATTGAACAATCTCCGATTCTTCGATATCGGTTCTATGCCACCCCCTGCTACTTGGGCGATCTGACTATGGGTGTAAATATGACAATTGCTACTTTTTTAGCCTGGTGATATCGCGTATCTTTTTGCGGAAAGAATTAGTCCTTCAAGGGATCTTGCTCTAGGATCTAGCATTTCTTTGTTTACTTCCCTTGCCACTCGCCGAAAGGCGGCTATCAGGATATTTAATGTAAATGAAGATGAACATACATCTTCATTCAATGTTTGCCAGAGAAACATGATATCCATCTAAGCAGTTCTAACATGTTTTATGTGCTTTTGTTTCCCTTCTGATTTATTTTGGTCCTGCTTAATAAAAGTACTACCTAGGGTAATAAAATACTTTATGCGTAAAATATGGTTTATCCGGAAAAGAAAATATCTCTATCTGGTGAATTTTTCGCTACTAAATCTTAAGTGATGCTTCGAAAAACCCTTTACATATGCGCTCCTGAAGCTGATAATCCACAATTTATGTTTCTCAGTAGCTCTTATTCAGCCGTTGAAAACGTCCTTGGCAGTTAGACTGAAGAACTACTTCCTCAAGGTATTACTGGACCAAGTTCTTCTTACAATCCGGTGCAGATGGTGAAGCGTTCACTCGTCGACACCACACTTAACAGAGAACTTCACAAAGAAATAAACCAAAACTTAGGCCGAAACGGGATCTTTCCAGGAGTGCGATCAAGTAAATAGACTGAAAATTAAACTTCTTCGAGCACCATAAAAACTATTAAGCAAGTGGTGCGTGGTCAACACACATCTTTCTAAAAGTTTGAGACGTAGCAATTTCTCTATATATTGAGTATTGGTCTGAAATATTGAAACTCTATATCTTATCTCATATTATTATGGAATTATAAAAAGGAATTTACTACTGAGATACAAAATTATAGGATTTCAAAAATACTGACTAAATTACTTACGAAGTTACTCATCCTTAAATATAATAAAGAGAGAATAAAAATTTCCACTCCGTACGCTATGGTCATAAACTAATCAATCAGTACGTGTGTGCTGATGATATGCAAAAAGACTGAGGCAAAAGACTATCCCTGGCATAACATGGCTGCGATAGTACAAAATGCATTGCGGAGTATCTTATAATAAAAATGGTATTAATGGACCTTAGTCCTGATTTAATGCTGTAAAGTGTGATTTTCATAAAAATTCTATTAATTTACCTGAAGTTGTTTACTACTACTACAGCATTCTGACTCCGAGAGGCAAGCAAGAGCTTCTTTTCCTCATCCCCTTTTTCTCCTTGTAAGCCTCATTCCCTTATCATAACTCGTGGCTACAAGTGGAGAATTTGAGGATAAAATTAGCCCTCGAATTGAAAATAGATGGAGAAAATGTTTCGTTTGTGCGAAATCCTAAAATGTTAATTCTTAGGGGGAATAGTTCTACCTCTGTTTCCTCAAGATCTTCCCTTAAGCCAGACCACTAAATGTCGTGGTATCAAACAATCTGAGGTGGTTTCCAACGTATTTCGCAGGGTGACTTCTCTAATGCTCTTTTCTCTCATTCCATCTACACAAATCTGCCTTAAATTCCTGCCGACATTGAAGCAAGGAAGCCCTCCCTTTTTCCCACCCCCAGCATCAACTCATTTTCATTCTCCAATCTCTCCAACGCATCTAAACCTTAAGCCTCTATCTCTTCCACCTCCGCGATTCCTGTTTCCCATTTCTTTATCCTCATCACCTTTCGCTTTTTCCTGCTATCGCATTCTCCACATTTGCCTATTTCTTTCTTTTTGCCGCACTGCCAATTTCTACATCAGTCGAAGCCCAGTCTTTGCAAAAACTCCCTTTCAGCTCCTTATTCCTAACCTATTCAAACTCACCTGCATGTTCTCCTATCATCATACGCATGGCATCACTCGAATGGATTTTAAAGGGAATATTTAGGCTTTTCGGAGGAAAGGTATATTTCTCTCATTAACCGCTCTCATTCACTCAAGATCCTTCTCCTGATACACACAAAGCAGTACACAATAAATCAGAAAATTGGTATTCTAAAAGAAATGTTACAATTAAATTGATTAACACGTAATTGCAGGTAATTATGTAAAAGCTTTTAGCATTTTCTCTTCTAATAATTTAGATGATTACTTCTAATTTAATTTCGCAAAAGAAAAATATGTCTGCAATCGATGAAAATGAACTTAACGTACATTTTTATCACAGCATTGTCGAGTCGTTCAGAGTCGATCCAATGATTATATTGGTAGAAACATATCGGTATGTGTTAGGTCACTGATGTAAAGGATCTTTCAATTTCGTAATTGTATCTCGTCGGGAAGTGTGTGAAACTGATGTTCCAATATTCCTCCCATGTATTTCTAACGGGAGTTACTGACATCGCATGGATAAATATACACACAACGGTGATTATTGTATAAGATTATTTGAAAATTATATATAGCCTTATTTTAACCCACTTTGGTGTGAGATAATCACAATGATATGAAAATGAATTGCTGGAATTTCAATTTTTACGTATCATGATTACTGGTCTTATTCTAAAAAGGATCACAATTTTTAGCTGTTATATTTTTTCTAAAGTACTAGTGTTTGTTAGTAATAATTGTTGTAACTGTATCCCCTATAATTTCAGTTCTCAAAGTCTTACATAGCTGGTGGGAGAATATGAATATGAACCTTTTCAATGGTTTATATAATCCACGAAAAAAGAATCACCTTTCCGTGACTGTGAATTTCGCCTTTGCTTTAAAAAATCATTGCTGTGATTATTGAAAATTGAGTATGGATTGAAAAATGCTGTACGTTTCATTACACGTATTTTGAATCATTTACATCGTTCCATTTTCTTCAAATCCTTAAGGTTTTTCCATTTCTGAAGTTTTATTTTTTTATGCGGTTTTCAAAACAGAACTTGCTGAAAGCTTTATCTTGATATCAACTATGATGGACAGCTGCGTTGATATTTTGCAAAACTTTCTTTAAGCACTTTAAGAGAGTGTCACTTAACGCCAAAACCGTAGTTGGAAGAGTAAACGATATGGGAGCATTGTGAAATTTCCAGGTATGTTTCCACGTGCACTTTAATGGGATACCGGAAGTATGCGGAATTTGATATCATGGTCTAGCGCACTAATCTCTTTAAAACTCTCATGGTTCGTCGCTTAAATACTCCGCGTCGGGAGATGATATCGGTCGTGCATAGACAAGTAGGTCATGCGATATTGATGAGTACAGTTAAACTTGACCTTGACAGAGGTACTGCGTGCGACTTTGTAGGCATACTTTAGATGCTTGGCATTCAGGACTAATGAAAAATTAAAGCGCGAAAATATGATCTCAGTTTTTCGCACGGCTTATAGCTCTTTGTGCATCATGATAACTACATCATTTTCTCGTGCATATGGAGTGTTGGGAGCTAATTTGAAACCTGAACGAAATTTGAAACTTGGTATCGAAAATTTTTATTAGGCATTTTGACGACAATGGATACTTATTATTTAGCTATATCACATGATACTGACGTGTCGGTATTCTTTGTGTGTCCTTCATTTTATGGATTAAGTGTTAATAATTTTGTTAATGTTTATTTTTGACTGTGATTTAATGTATTTCTTCTCACAGAGCTGTTAATGTAATTATCACGAAGTGGTTGATTCCTTCGTATTCTTCTAAATTAATTCGAGTGAATTTAAACATTAAAATATGAAGAATGAAGGTGACTGCTCATAATCCTTCGACATATTATTTTAATTTCGCGTTTTACGTACTTCAGACATTAACAATAATTAGAATATTTGCACCATTTGTGGTCAGTAGTTGATTTCTTATTTCTTTACTAGTACATGCAGTATTTTCACCAATTATCATGAAAATAGCTTCACAAAACCTTTTTATGCTTTGCTATCTCCTTATTGGAAGCAAATCTTGCTAAGTTATCAAATATTTAACAACATATACAAATATTGACGAATTATAAACCTACACCTATTTAGTCCTTTAAATAAAAAAGACTTTTTGGACCTAGAAATCATTTAGTGTTTCGATATTCAAACAAAGTTCCGTAACAATTTTGTATATTCTTTTACACGAAACAGTAAATTATTCACTATCAAGAGAATGAAGCGTTTGCCTTGGTGGCTGAGTGGTTAGCTTTCTTGTGCTGTCGCTCCGTCCTCAAGGTCCCGAGTTTGAATCCCGGCTGATCGCATTTCTCTGACCAGAGAATGGTTGTGTATGTTCCTCCACTGTTGCTGCTGGATTGGTTTAAGCACCTCCATACAAGCAGACTAAACCTTAGGAGGACTGAACCAATTACAGTGACAACAGCAGCAGAGTAGCAAAAAATAATTATCGCCTTATTAATTTTTCCGATTGTTCATTGAAAGTTTAAATTTTTCGTCTTTATACGGAAGGAGAATACACTTAAATAATCTGTAAATATTCATGACAACATCGCTGACCAAGACTGCGTCTCTCTTCCAAGTGAATGTAGCAATGAATCGGATCAACAGATTTATGGCCTATAACGAGGGAACGCCCACTCTACTTTTCAGCTGAAATTTCCATTTTTGCTTCTCTTCGCAAGAAACGTTTGCTGGACGCATAAATCGGGACTATTGTCCCATTTATTTTTTTTCGGATCTTTGGAAAAACATTGTTATGGTCGTAAAGATTAAGGAGCTTCGTGATTACGACGTTAGGCTCGTATTATGAAGAGTGACAAATGAAATACCTCGTAAATCCATAGTTAAAAATATTAATTTTTGCATCTAGTACATTTATATATTGTCATATTTTATAAATTTTACACTCTATGCAAAATATTCAATTTGGCTTAAAGAGAGCTGTATTGCGTTTACAATGTTTTTTATATAATAATAAAGTAGATGGTAGATTATGCATGACTTCGTAGGATTTCCCGTAGGCCTTCATGATTATTCTGGCGTCCCGCGGCATATGTAGTCCCCACTGTACATAATCGTACTAGACAATACCCTATTTATCTCCTATTCCGTCTATACTATTTATGACAACTATTCAACTATTTAAACCAATTGTATTTTCGCAACTAAAAGAAGGTGTAGTAAAAAAATAAAAGTACCAAAAGATTGGGATTTACCACCTTAATTGCAACGAATGCAGTTTTTATTGCTAGGGGAGACTTTCTCTGGAGGGCAAAGGAGCACGAGTATTGTTTAAAAAATCATCTCCCGTTTCACTGACCACCTTATCCTTGCCAATCATATTTATAGGTTAATATATTACATATCCGTGAAGAAGGACACAAGCTCAACTTACACGGGAAATACGAAATCAGTTGCCTCCAAGATTCCCCAAACCTCTCCATTCTCACCATTTTTCATCGCACTCCATGTTATTTGAGTCCCACGTCCTAGCTCACTGCATTCTCCTCACGAATCGCCCTTACTTCGTTTTCTGCTGCTAACTTCCATTTCCCCCTTGACCTTAGCAAACTCTATCCATCTACCCTCCAACTACTACTGGTCCCTGCACTCTGCAAAATACTCCTACTCCCCTTCTACTACTTCTTGCTCCCTCTTCCTCCAAACAAGTCTCCATTCAGTCCGTGCTGGCTTGTTTTGTATCTGATGATGGCGATTAATCGCCTTATTCGGGTGTCTAAAAAAAATATCCTCTTGAAGAAGCATGCACAATATTAATTTCTTCTTTTCGTGACATTAAAAAAGCACGTTTATCTAAAGAAGATGTAATGCTTAAAGAGCGATCCAAGTAAAGCATTCATGCAGCTCCGCTACACTTCTATTTGAAAATAGTATTTAGTTATATATTTTGTGGGCCATGTTTTATTTTGTGGTTATGACAACATCGTATATATTAAGCTACAAGAGTTCATGATGTGACATAGAAATATGAAAATGTAACTGTGTCGTGGGGATGTTTCATATAAGTATATGGAATTGTATGAAATAATAGAATGTAGTATTGTGCAGTTCAAAGATGGCAGCATAACAGAATTACTGATTAAAGTGCGTATTAAATATAGGAATCCTCAAATAAAATGCAATAATCTCTAACTAAAGCTATTAAATATTGTGATAAGCGGTTGAAATTCAGCATGTAAAAGAAAGTAAGCATGTCCAACAAAATAATTAGGAAGGACTCTATTGAATTAAAATGCACGTTAACAAGCCTCACTCTATGCATTTCATTAAGTTGGTCAATTGCAGAATATATCCTTGTCATTAGTTGATTTAAATTACCTGAGATCTGTTTTTGAAGAATCAGTTAATGAGGATATTAATGAGGTCAACATAAAATTGTGGCCAAACCCTCTTTATACTTACCTCCAGTTTCTACGGTTCAATATAATTAAGAGTTCAATGATAATAATGATAAAATATTTGGAGTAAAAAAAGCTATTTAAGCAGTATCTGAAATAACCGGAGTCACCGCAATGCAAGTTTTATTTATCCAGTATAGTTTGTTTCGGCTGTCACTCATGACTGAAAAGTTTTAGCCAACAGTCATCAAAAAGTTATAACTGCCATGGTTAGTCGCATAAGAGCCTACGCTATGCGTTGAGAGATAATATCGGTCATATGTAGTCTACTAGGTCATGTGATATTGATGAGTACAGTTAAACTTGACCTTGTTCTCAATTCACATCATGGGAGAGTCTGATATCGTGTTAAGTGCGGCAGTTGCCATTTTGTGTTCTGCGATAGGAATGTCGTTAAGCTATATCTTGGGCCTAAATTCAGCGATAAAGACTTTCGAAGCCATCACTAATATTTTCTATGAGACTTACTTTACTACAGTATTTTGAGAAGACTAAAAGAATGTTAACACAAACTCAATTTCAACTGTGGCTTTGATGTTCAAACCTGCGAAATTTAAAAATTGACAAATATTTATAAACGTTTAGTACATTTTGTCAAAATTTTGCGCAATTTTAATGAATTTTAGGAATTTTGTGATCAAGAAAGCCATATTGAATCAATTTTCTCTCCAATTATTCTAATATACATCTCATTCTACAACAAATTCTGTGATTTCTTGGAACTAGTAATATTTACGTCTGAAAATTCCATGTGAAAAGCCGTAGTTTTGGAAAAATATTATTTTGCTGAAATATCGTAATTCTATTTCAAACTTTTACTAATTCGTATGCATAAACATATTCTAAAACATCGTGGCGAAAGTTAGTGATTTTGTTTATGTTGCTTCTAACAGAAATTAACTAACTGAACTGAACTAACCTCAAATATTACGTCAGAAGGGTAGTTAAAGCGCAAATATATTCATCTGTCTCGGCATGCCGCAAAGTAAGCGTTTATTCGATGGAAATATACCTCAAAAACTTTCAGTGAGGGACTAAAAAAGGAGAGTGGGCAGAATATTCAAGGAGATTTTTATACGGGCCCTCTCTCTGGCACAGCGGCTTTCATATAGCATTTACGATCAATTATCCACTCGATGCCACCCGGGAAAAAGATTTCGTTGGTTCCGCTACCGAGGTATGGAGAGATATTTGCACAGTTGGCTTTATTTTCACGTTATAATCCCTTAGTCAGCATATCCGTGGTGATAAGGTCGGAAGGGAGTACCGATTGGTCGATCGCGATTTTTTATTCAGCATCACGAAGCAGAGTATACAGGTGAGGAAAAAATCGACACTCTCTCGCGAAAAACATGATTTGATGGTAAGCACCACAACAGTATTATGTCAAGATGTTTGCATTTCAGGAAAATGTGGAGATGCAGATTAGGGCAGGGCGAAGAATAGGGCATCGATTACCGTTTCATGACCTGCTTAGGTGGCAAAAGGGAAGATTTAATCCGAGCAGATTATTCAGAGAATGAACGGAAAACAGATTTCCCAAGTCATCTATCCGTGATTCAGATGGTAATTTAAGGAAATGACGAGAGAATGGAAAACTCGTGAGCACACTTCAGAATATCAATCCATACCTTATTTGCAGAGATTATGGTGATATATTGTTTGGTTGTGATGCTTCAATATATTACTCATCAATCAAATGGCGTTATCGTTAATGATGGGGAAAGTTAAATGTAATTTGTCTAATATTTAGCCGTTCTTCTTATCAATTAATGAACATATAATTAAAAAGATTAAATACATATACAATTAAATACACACAGAACTTAAATATGCGTAGGAAAAATAGAGATAGGATTATAATTTAAATGTATGATGAAACCTTAAAAAATAAATTATTATAATTTATTAACCGAATGTTAAAATTGTTAAATTGGGATCCCGTATTACGAACAAAAATATAACATAGCAAATAGACCGTTAAGTCCTCAAGTCGTCCATTTATTTAAATTTGAGTCCTATGTAATCCTTTCGTTATTTATAACACTCGAGACGCTGGAGTCACCTGTAAAACCTTCATTTGCATCTCCGAATGTGTTAAGCATGATACAGTAGCAGTTCATTTATTTCAAAATTCTTTGATCTCTTATCTTAATCATTCCGGGGACACTGTAAGGAAATTTTTTTACTTTAGTGATGGAGCGCCAACCCATTAAAAAAATTTAAAAAAATTAATTAACATTTGTCACCATGAGGAGGATTTTAATGTTCAAGCCGAATGGCATTACTTCGCCACGGCCCACGGAAAAGGACCCTGCGATGGAGTTGGAGGTACACTAAAACGTCTTGCGGCCAGGGCTAGTTTGCAACATTTGCGCGAAGGTCATATTCTTACCGCCAAAGCTCTCTATGAATGGGCTAAATCAAACATTAAAGGAATGTTCTTTTCTTATTTTTCCAATCACGATCATCAAAAACAAGAAGACCTTCTAAAAGAAAGGTTTACCGTTGCGCGACCAGTAAAAGGGACGCTATCTATACATGCATGCATACCATTAACGAGAAACGAAGCTTCATTTAAAACTTATTCATCGAATAAAGAAAGCTACACAACTACAGTTTGTTATAAATAACCTTAATATGCGAAAATTTTGTTGTTGTTCTTATGTGTTCATTGTTGTTGTTATGATAATGTGTTTTTCATTAAATATTGAATGGCTAGTAATTTATTCGCACATTTCTGAAAACTGTACAACTATAAAAATAATATGAAGTACACTGTGGAATTCAACAGAATTCATAAGTCAGTTTCAATTTCCTTCTAATAATATGTTTTTAGAATGGCTACGATATTCCATCGGATTTCCAATTTACATAGTTCAGTTTTGTAATCATTTGTGAGAACTTATTCTCATAAACTTAATTACAAGTCGCAGTAAGTGTAATTATATTCTAAGTGTAGAGTAAATCTGTCTACGAAGCTACCAGAAGGCTTACTACGAACTTAAGCGAGCGCGTAGCCATGGGAAGCGTGAGGCTGAGGTGCGCGCGCGACGAGCACCGCTCAATGTATTTAATTTTTTCAATATGTTCTTGTTGCTGTTCCACTTTTAAAAAAATGTTTTTCTACAGAAAAAAGAGTGATAAATTTGATGGTGTATTTTAAAATCCGCTATTTGGGGGCAATTGTCGTTAAACGTTGCATTAAATAATTTGTTGCTAATTTAAACAAATTTATAAACAATATGTGAAACTTTCATTGATAACAATTCAAAGATACATTTAATCGCTATCCAAAACGGAAAACAAAATTCTCGTAACACGTTTTATTAAAATGTTATAGCCCTTAGAAACGACCCTTGTTCGCCGTTTTTTGCAAAAATTTTGAAATTTTAAAAATTAATAACTTTGCAAAAAAAAATTTTTTCTGAGCTGGAACCTCGACACACAGGTTTTACGATAGAAGTACGCATGTTAAAAAATTTTCATCGATTTTAAAAAATAGAGGTCAATTTCAAACTACAGAGAAATTAACTGTATGGCATTATATATCATGATGGTCTAGGTGAAATTTCTGAAACGAGGGAGCTGCAAGAATAGGTCTTCATAAAATTGCTCGAGAATGAAATTTACTAATAATGTAATTAATAACACGATCGTCGTTACTTGCGCGATGCTGATACTAAAAGTCTCCTCTTTCATCTAACGCATCGTCATATTTCATGCAGTTACTAATTCTAAAGAGGTAGAAATATGAGAGGTGAGGTTATAAAAACCTAAGAAGTTCTTTGGGAGTTATAATCCACAACAGAAAAACACTCTTTAAGAAGGGAAAACTCCCTAAGAAAAGTCTAAGGAAACATACCGATAGTGATAGCTAAGAGATGTGAAAGAACATGGAAAAAAAATATAAATAAATAAAGGATAAGTAAATGGGTATAGCACAACAACTAGCATAGTGAAGTATAAACATCAATTAGTATACTAAGAGATAAAGGTTCTCCAAGCGCCGAATAGCGGCGACCGTCTAAGGGCGATTCCCGGGAAACGGATAATCGTTTAGCGGTCCCAGTTCTTCAGAATCCCAATTCTTCAGAATTTTGGGATTCTGAAGAACTGGGTCCGCTAAGCGATTATCCGTTTCCCGGGAATCGCCCTTAGACGGTCGCCGCTATTCGGCGCTTGGAGAACCTTTATCTCTTAGTTCATTGACCGCCGAGTTCCTTTTTTCTCCTTCTATCAATTAGTATAGCCAATTTCTTAAAATTAATTTGACATGAAATAGATAAATAAGGAATTAAAATAGAAAAGGATAAATAAGGAATTAAATAGATAAATAAGATAATACATAATGGAATAATGTAATTCTTATTTATCTATTATCTTATTATTAACTATTAAAATAATAGATTTTTTCCAATTCTAGATATTTTTATTAGTTATATTAATATACATTCATAGTTATGTTATTGTACTCGATACATTGATATAAATTCTGATAGAATAAGTACATTAGAGCTGTTTCATTAAAATCTTAGATATCTATGAATTACATAACTCGATATTATTCCATACAATTACGTATGTAATAATACCGAAAAAAGTAAAAAGGCCGAAAATCAAACATATCAAAAATTAGCAGGCAATATTCAATAATTATACCAAATTAATAGTCTAATTAGTAATAAATTAATAAATGTACATGAATAGAATAACCGATATTCATGAAGATGAAAGTAATTAGGAGTACACATATATTTTATTCGGGCTGTTTAATTACCACTAGTTTCACATGCGTGCTTCTATCTACACATCTGCATTTTATCGTTCTTGCATCTTCATCTGAATATGTAAAAACTAATGTTATATAATAACAGCAAAATGTACCCTATATTCTTTCCTTGTACGTCTCGATCTACTTTTCGAGGCTTGTGGAAGGAAGGTTGACGATTTTACAAGCATTGCGCCTATATAAGCAATATGTGGAAAAGGATATATAATCAGAAAAATCAATCATTTGTAAAATTTGAAGTGAGTAAAAAGACTTTTCTGTGAAATTAAAAGTAATCGTATTCAATAATAATGGCTTGTGTTACTATAAAGTATTACTAGTTATCAGGTATGAGTGAAATAATTAGAAAAATACTATTTTTTCAATGAATAAATTTATGAGGAAGGTGTTGGGTCGTCTACTGGAATGAGTTTATGTATATGAACATCTCTCAATTTTCTCACTAAATAAACATTTCCTTTGTGAGACAGCATCCAACCAATCACCAATCACCAATTAATATTCACACACATTGAGCTAAAATAAATCATGGCGAAATGAAATGAATGAAGATAACTTGTATACGATGTATTCAACAAATTATAGTCAAACAGGTCCCTTGAATGATGTCGCAGACTATTTTGAATGGCATTCCTCTTCCCCAATCGCTTGCACGGAAGTCCACTCGAGAATTTAAAATTCCGAAAGGCGTGGGCTTTTTTTCTATCCCTTAACATAGCTCTAGGGGAGGTGGTCGAAAGAGTGAAGTTCGCAAATAAATTTCGCTGGAGACAAGGAAGTTAAAAAGTAACCTCAAACATCTGAATTTCGATGGAAAAAAACTCCTCCTCTCCGCGATCCAGTGAAAATATTTTTCTGGGGAGAATATTTCCTCTTTTCCCACTCCGCTATCGTCCCGCTCTCTTGTTTGCCTTTCACTCCCAAATTTTATACGATTTTCATTTGTCCACCAATTAATCTTCCATCGCTTTATACGGAACGGGTTTAGAGGCGCAAAATCGAGTGTTTTTCTGTGCTTTTACCAAGGTTTCCCACCATTGATATACCTTTTCTCAAAAAAGAGAGGCACGTTGAAATTTTATGTCCGTGGGGATAATGGTAATTGGACCAGGGTCCATTAACTATGGTAATAAACGGCTTAGCTGAAGATAAAATAGGCGGTGGGTGAAAAGTAAACGAAGGTGAATGCCCTTCCTTTTAAGCATGCCAGTTTTAATTTCCGTTGTTTGAGTTACAACTGGGAGGCTTTCTTTTCATTTTCCTCAGTTCTAAGAGAGTTTAGAGGGCCTTATTAAGCGAAAAAGCTCCTTTCGTAATTGTGGATTGAAAAGTCTTTTTCGTCATTGATAGCTTCAGACGCGTAGTCACCATGAGGAAGCAATTCCGTTTGTAACATTTTTTGGCTCATTTCTTATTTTTTTTCGGTGAAATTTGTTGTTTAATGTTGCTACGTTTGAAGAAAATATTATTTTTAATACATTCTATTTCACTTTTGCTTTTACAAAACTTGTCATTTTTGCGTGATGCTGTTACAACATTCATAATCCACAGATTTGTTAATTAATATTTCATTCGTCCAAACTACAGAATTTTTGAGAGATATGCTGAAGTATTTCTTGAATACGAATCCTAGTAATACCTTTTCAATAATATGATATATGCTTTTTTACCATTTCTAATATAAATCATTTAATCGACCGAATATATATTTAATAGACCAAATGGCCAAAATGGAGCAACGGTGACAGTCTTTTAAGCAAAAATCAGACCATTACTCAAAAATATGATTTAAGGTAAGCAGCAAAACACAACCCGGCTATAATATTTTCCCGCTTATGAATCTGTATTCATTTGGTCTGAAAGTGAAAAGCTTCAGACTAGGGTTTTTATATGTATTTTTATTATTATTTATTTAAGGATTTTTGTTTTTATGTTAATATAATTGTTAAATTTCGTAAAATTTGTATAAAAGAATTCTCTTTCCCCGAATCAGGGCAAATACGAAGGTAATTTTTAGCTTAGACTGACTGATGATTGATTCATCTCGTTATAAGTTATAAGAAGAGATCGTTTATAGTTATAAGTTATAAGAAATCGTTTATAGTAACTTCACTTCCGAAAAGAATCTTTTTGCTTGCTAAGTTCAAGCATCTTCACTCTTTTCTAGACCTCGCTATCCACGGTGAACCTTCCATCGAATCATATCGATGGATTTTTTCCTTTCTTACTTCGTTCCAAAATTCTCCTTGGTCTTCTTCGGATTGTTGGTAAACCGAGCTAAAACTTACCACATAATGAATTCTTCTTAAAATGGGAGAAGAATCTTTGTTGATTTTTTGAACGGAAGGATGCCGAAATTGAATCACTGTACATTGGTCCCGGCTTAAAAAAATTTCAGAACCTTCTTATCTTTTATGAAATATAAGAAATTATAATAATCTGCCTTGGATTCGAATTTCAAGCAAGTTCCGGGTTGGTTGGGTTGCCTATATGCAAGGATATAAGTCATGGTGGGTTGCATATGCTTTAGGATACTTAATTTAGAATGCCAACGCCCAGATTCTCTGAGATTTGGAAAACTCTCATATGGCCGTTTTAGTCAGTATACGGATTAGTTTCCTGCCAGATCATGGGATAAAAGTTCGGAATAACAGACCTGATACCTAGAAGGCCGGTAATCCCGGATTTCCATTTGATGCTTTGGCCTGTCGCTAGCATGTACGTATATCCACAAAATGGTCATCGGACACTTTTCCATACCTCAAATTCATCAACATCCGTGTCCCATCTTCTTTCACCACCCAGGTAATTCTTTTCATCTAATTCTTTCACGTATGTTTATTAGATTGTTTCATAAATGAATAAGGTTGATCTTTTTTTCTGAGCAAGAAATTAAATGAGACCTTTCTCAAAAGATTTTTTCAATTCAAGTTCATTTCTCTGATTATATCAACTTAGAGAGCTGCATCGAATCTAAACTGCGTAACTAATTGAATTTTTCATGTCTTTTTTATAAGGAGGAGGTTTTTGAGCATTGAAGCATATTATTTAAGAGTGATTAACCAGTTATTCTTATAAATATGTAACTTTTTAATAAATTCAACGGATTAAATGGGTAAATTTACATTGCTTCGATAAATCATTAAATTAGTCCCAGTTTCTTATAAATCAGTTATTATTTTAGAAAAAAATAAACATAGTCTCTTGTTGAAAATATAATTAAAGATGAATAATTTACCTTACTTAATCGAATTAAGTTTTTTAATTTTATAAGTTAATAAAAATATTATGTAATTACTTATCTTATGTAAATACTTCGGTTTAACAGAGAAGATCCAATTAAGATTTCAAAGTCGCATTGCTCATTCACTCCCTTCAAATTGCATTATGAAATTCTTGAAGTTCTTTTTCGGAACACATTTTACTCGCTACATCTCCACGTACGGATCCACGGTTTGGATTTATGACAGCAGTGAAGTGGCATGAAGTAAAATTTATGGGAGTAACCTACTTCGATTTGAATTCCTCTAGTTATGCAATGGGAGATTAGGAGAGGACTGACAGCTCACAGCTGGGTGGTCCGCATTTTTCACCCCTTGTAACGTTTAGATGGTTTAATAAGCACCTCATTACGGTTTAGCTCATCTTCTAGGTTACCATGAAGTGGAGAAGGAGAAAAATGTTCTTAATTTTTGTTATTTGTTTGTTTTCTATGTTTGAATAGCCTGAAGTAATTTCATTATAAACGTCATTGTGAAGAAAAAAGTATTTAAAGTTTCATAAAAACCTCATTAACATATAACTGGTTTTCCAACTTTCCGGAAAATACCATGCGAAAATACTAATTTGTGAAGTACTGTATCAATTCCGCATCCTTTCATTTCCTATTTTGTTTACTTGAAAACTTTTCATGGGAAAATTAATGTCAGGTTGTAGCCTTAAGCGATATTAAATTTTAACATGTTTTTCTTTGGGTATCGTTTTTATTCGTCATGAGTTTATACTATAGTGCCATTACTTCAAAAAATTACATTTTGCATATTTTTGAAATATTTTATTTTAAGGTCAATATATCATGTAAAATACGCAAAGCACACATTTACGCTAATAATGTAGGTGGTGAGTTTTTGAAAAGACAGCCAAAGAAGAGTTTTTAAAAAATAAAAAGAATAGAACAGAAAATGATGTATTTTGATATATTTTATTCTCGTTATATATAAAAATCACAAATAAAACTGAAGGAAATGACATCACGTTTAATTTTATGGAAATATGATATTTAAAGTGAAATGTAAATATTATAAAATCGCATTAAGATATTCATTTTATGTTGTTCTAGAGTGGTATTTCATGTATATATCGCTTAACCTCATAGAGAGCCGCTATTATAATTCTTAGAGTTTATAAGTAAATATGTTAATGTTAATTCCAAATGTTACCGGAAAAAGGGTGGATGGATGAACAAATTCAAAGGTTTTAGAGTCTACATGTAAGTTAATAAGGTGATTGAGTTGGTCCCTCCTTTGGTATGCTCAAGAATGTGATATACTTGACTATAAAACTTAATACATCAATAAAGGAAAATTGATTTTTTGCTTAAATCATAGGTATATGTAAATACTCTCAGAATTCTGTTATTTTATTCAGCTGTTTCTTAAATTTTCAGGTTTTCAAAACGAAAACTTTAATGATAAAGATTGATGAAATTTAGCCCAATATTTCGGGCTATTTAAAAGTCATCCTGTTTCGTTGATAATTTAGGCGTGAACAAACGCATCGCTATTTTGCATGAAGCAATACCTTTAGGTGAAGCTTTACAATCTCGTAAAGCTGCTCATGTTATGTGTTTAGTGTCATGGTCTAAGTCCAACCTCTATCGCTTTACTCCCATAACACTGGCGTATGCCAACAAGTAGGTCTCTTCACTTCGCCTTCGGCTGAAAGCCATGTGGATTGCTTTGCGTAGCTGTGGCTTGCTTCAGGATCGAATGTCAGCAAGATATATGGGTCAGACGAGAGATATTGTAATATAAATGGAGAAGAAATATTCTGTGATGAGAAATTTTGCGTATGAGTTATATTAGAGGAGGCATAGATAGAGGCTGATGAGCCTTTGTTGGAAGAAAGCTATAATGATAAAAGAAAACACTTGTGTGCAAATGTGATTACAAAATATAGTGTTACTTATTCTATATATTTGTTTACTTCAATGATGTGTTTAATATATAACTATTTACGAATTTGTTTACTGACGTAATTAATTAAACCAGTCTGTTTTTAGATTAATTTTTCCTATAATTTTGGAGGTCATATGCACAGTAAAATCCATTTAAGACGTTATACCTCCTAAGACACAATTTTCTCCTGGTCTCTATCAAATAAAACACACAGAAAAATACCGCTTGAGACACTGCTTCCCGCCTAAGACGCGAATTTTGCACATCCTCAGATTTTTGACGTTATCTGAATCGCCGTTTGCTCTCCTATACAATGTATATGTATATATATGTATATATGTATGTTCAAAGGTGGTTTCTTTTTAGCCTCACATTGCCGATGACTTAATTCGTGAGAAGGAAAGGAAATGGTCCCCTGAAAAATTCTTAACCGTGTTTCAGTGTATTTGGTAAAAAATAAAGGAATTTATAACAAGGATATTACCGTCAGTGTTCTGTGTGCTGAAAAGATTCTCTCACATGCCGCTTTCGGCACATGACCCATTTCTTCCCCACTCATGGCCAAGATACCTTTGTAAATAATAAAGAAAAATTCTGAAAGATTCGCATTCTGACAATAAAAAATCGTTTTTGAGCATTGGTAAATCATGATGGGTGTAGGAAGCATTGATTTTCAAAAGCTGATTTCTTTTCATGATTATCGAACGCTTGAAAACTGTATATATTAGTAAGACAATGTTTCGACGAATTATCGTACAATTATTTTCCTCTCCCATACCAATTTGGCTCTCCAATTGATTTATCAATTCGGGAACCAATCTATTATTCAATCCAATTAGTAATCTAATTTAGTAATGCTTTCATTAATCAATGGCTCACCGTAGTTTCTTTGAAGCTCACGAGAGAAGAAATGATTATGTATATTTATATATATTTTGTAATTTGGTGCATATGATTTCGCATTCACAGAATCGCAGAATACAAATATTAATCTGATTTATCTGATAATATTAATCTAATATCTAATTATTCCGCTATGACCGAGGCATTCCTCTTGTCGTGAGATTGATGAAACATGTAACTCGTTTGAGGAAAGTATGGCTCAATATTTTTATAAAGACTCAAGTTGAACAGTTGGTTAAATGAAACATCAGATTCGGCCATATCATCAATTATAAAAGAGGAGAAAATTTGGGACAATTCAATTCCAAGGTTGTCCGTTAGGTTTTACTGCTAAAACGAAAACCTTTCATCCCGTTAGTGGACATTTGCCAGACCAACACATCCATTACATGACTCCCACTCGAACATGCATCTGGCTGACCCTATTTTAGCTCCAAGAGGATAGATTAAATGGCACATAAAACTAAAATGCAAACCTACTACCATTATCACGGAATTTAATGAGATAGAAAATTATTTAAAAGGGTTAATATTGATCATTTTAAGCGATCTCAAAATTGAGCTGAAATTTATAAACCGCTTCGTATATATCCACAGATGCTGCCGAATTTTCCAGGAATAGTTCTGTGAAATCATAATTCAAAATGATGGGAAGGTGAATTAGGTAAGTGTATAATGCTGTCCCTTTTTGTAGGAATGAATATATACGTCCAGCATTTAAAGCAACCTCATAACGTAGATTATTGTTTCTCTAATACGTGACAAATTAGAGCTAGACTAAGCCATGCGCTTATAGTGTTAGAGTAAAGTATTCGAAGCTATTTAATGACTTGTTAACAACTAGTGAACTTAAATACTCGCAGATCTATCAATTTTCTTTGGCCATCGCAGGGAACAATAGTCATTGCACTGCTTGGCTTAAGTTTCGGTAGTCGAACAACACCTAACAACACTTAAATGATCCCAGTTACAAACATGGAAGGTCATTCCAGTGTAAACGACGAATGACGAGGGGAGTCTCTTACCAGGAAGCGGTCCTGGTAATTACCATTCCAATCGTTAATAGTGATCCGCATTGTTTGTCAGGTGAGCCAAGAGGTCGTAATCCAATTAATTAGTCGAATCGCTAGTAGCTTCTAATGGATTTAGAGGGTTTAGCTTGTCCTCTCTTCGTCATTGAACCATCCGCGAAGGCGGGCCTAGCATATACGTTTGTCATGGCCGAAGGACTGCATTTCGAAGTGAGATCCGCTCGAACGCTCGGGATTAACGTCCTCCAGGACAATCACTGCCACCCGCCGCCGGTAAAAATGAGTCGCTTTCGGTAATTTGCTCCAATGGGTGGAGTTGTGAAGCGAATCGATGATTTGACTGAATATGGTGATCGTTCAAGTTATCCGATTCAAAATATTCAATAGAGGCCAGTAAACAGGTTTTCGACGAATATCCGCTTGTAAAAACATTGGTTGTGAGCTCCGACTAGCCGGCATTTTTCATTTTACGAAAGCAAATAACAGGATATAAAATAATAGTTTGTAATATGTGATGTGAAATACAACGGAATGGAAAATAAATTCATGTGAATGCGGAAACTTTAAATTTAAAAAAAGTTTGGTCGTGTACAATAGCACGACTAAGAACAAGCTTAGAAAATTCTACAAAATTCTAAAAACTATTCATATCAACAATGTGTGACTATTTTATATCCATTTGAGTATTTTTCCAAACTTTTTGAATTGTCTGCACTCAATGAGGAATGTAACCTTAAATGAAAATTAGTTATCCTTCTAAATAATGTAACTTCTTCAATGCAATTCAAGTTAGAGACATCACTGAGAATGTTTCTGTGCGTAAAAGTAAGGAATCCGCAGTTTTAAACATAATTGAAATAGTGCTGACGCGTTGTAAAGCATCGAAAACGTGAATTAAAAATTATCTCGTAATCGATGAATGTGAAACTTCGTTTTTATTTATTGTGTTTTTACCCCGAGGTGAAAGTTCTCTCTCTTTGAGGTTTGTGGACTTAATCTTCACCGATAACTTTCATTTAGCGCATTATTTGCACATAAACACCTTTGACTGCCGGTTTTGGTACATTTGATCAGTATATTAAGGATATATTTTTAGGGCTTATTAAAAAAAAAACCTTTTAGCGGTTCATACAATAAGTATATATTCCGGTTAACCGTCGTAAGAACAGCAGTAAACCCATTTATTTTGAGCCCTATACCGCAATACCTATCAATGGAATGCCACTAGTCTTCTTAAAGTTTTATTTAAATCTAAAGATTAAGATACTGAGATTAGACAGGATCCAGTATGCTGTGATATTATAAGATTCAATATGCAGAACAATCTGGCTGCAGTGATATAACACAGCCCCGTATTGCGTTAAATTTATTGCGCAACTAATTATTTTTCTAACGTGTGCTCTATTGAGAATAGTACATAGTCTGCAAAGAATTTATTAGAATTTCCAAGAACATCTACTTTACAACAAAGATTTGGAATATGTGAAACCGATTAAGACCTAACTACTCTACTATGAATTTTACCCTTCATTCACGTATTTACTATTTTCTTAAATGAGTAAATTTTAAATGACTAGCTATGAATGGTTGGTTACTACCACGTATCGCTCCCATAGATTCTTTTAAAACGTTTCATTCCTATGTACATATGCTTAACTCTAACATATTAATACTCACATCTACCACATATATTTATTTTTCAACCTTTTGCAGACGTCCATGTTTTATCACGTATTTCTCTCACTATGTTAATCACATTTCCTCCAACTACATGTGTCCCTATCATTAGGTAAATTTCTGATGTGAACCTGCCATTGGATTATATTACGATTATATTACAATTATATCACAATTATATTGCAATTATATTACAACTATATCACAACTATATCACAATTATATCACAATTATATTACAATTATATCACAATTATATCGCAATTATATTGCAATTTTATTACAAATCTCATATATTAATGCGCAAATTGTTAAAGTATCGACATTTTGTCACCCCAGAAACAAATATTCAAGCTATCCGTATTCGGACGTAAGAGAAGCCAGTTCAATTTAGCTGGAAGCGGATATGCGAAGGTCGTCATGAACTCGATTCTCCTGCATCCGTTATTAAATTTTCCTTCTGCCGTAATGCACTCGCCGTCTTAATGAATTAGCGATCCTGTTTATCGGAACTGCATCAGCATATCGCTGACCTAGCTCACAGCTCTGAATGAGGCATTCCTCGCTATGGGCACAGCGTTGAGTGGTAGTTGAAACCAATACTATCATTGGAACGCACCCTACACACCGCCCTTGGTAGAGCATTGTAAACCAAGTACGAGTCCATCAATGTATAACTAGATCTGCTGTTGCGTATTCGATGCTTTCCTTTTACACTCGACGGAGTTCGTTTGATTAAATATTTTAACTCAAGAATATGGTGACCATGGACAGATGATGCAAAACTTGGAAATATGAAGCGTCAAGGATAGATATTTCCAGACGGACACGGGACGTTTTCCTGCATCAAGATTTTAATTTATATTAATTTTTTATATGCGATACACAAGAATTTAACAAATAATCTCCAAGCCATCAACCGTAGATGATGTAATGTTTTTATTTCCTCAGCATTTTTGGCCCAAGATATTTATTTTCATCTGTACAATTTCCATCCATCCGTAGATTTTGTAAGGAATTTTTTGATGGAATATACGTTTTTCTACTTATTCCGAGAACCTTTGCTAGAATTCTTGTATATACTGCACGTAAAATACAAGCAAATCTATGATTGTGATTACGCTTGGTATCTTCGTTTCAGAATGATGAATACTATGTTAGTTCTCCCATCTCGTTTATTAAAAATAAATACTTTCCGAGGGTATGATTTGCTTCGCTCTACAACTTGATACCGGAAGTAATTTATGATGAGTTTTTAGAAATAAGGGAATCGTTCCAGCGTCATGAAAACGTTTTCGGGACCGAGAGTGGTAATTAAAATGCAAGACAAATCCTAGTACTCGAAGAGATCTAAACATCCTACTTTTGACAATACTTTTTCAACATTTATAATCGAATTAACGTCCGATAAAATTCTAATTCTCTATAGTAAAGCGTCATGAAATATCTTGGAAATTTGTAATCCCATATCATACGTAAAATAACTATACTCATTGTTGAATAATCCATGACGTGATGCAAAAGTATATCTTTCTTTGATAGTGAATACATTGCAAAATATACATTTCTCATTAATATTTCATCATATTTGATATCAATAGACTCGTTATATATTCATGGTATATTTACCATAATACATATCATGGAATATTAGCGGTAAAGTAGTAAATTAAACCACAGAATTGGTAGTTTCTAGCGGAGAATGTGATTTATAAAACGTATTTTTAGTTATCACTGTGATGGTTACTATTTTTGTATACATTTCTTCTTAGACACGGGGAAAAGTGGAAAATGGAACTGTTTTAAAAGTTAGTTTATTGCACAGATTTACATATTTTGTAAAAGTTTCAAAAATGATATCACAAGTAAAACGGGAAAGATTAAAAACAGACAAATGTGTACATCGGTCTATGGGATTCGCATGCTCCTGGGTGAGTGAGTTCCCTCGGGTCCGAACTTAAATAAAATACATTTTCACATATAATTGCAACCTTTTCAAGTTTATTTAAATATTAGATTTTTTAATACACAGAAAATATATTTTAAAACTATTTACTAAGATTTAGACATATTAGGGGAAAGATAATACCGTAGAGTTTATAAATTTATTTTTCTACCTTAATACATGTAAATCCGTCAAGTTTTGATTTATCAATCTCATTAACTTCCATATTTCCATTTTATAAGATAAATAAACCTTTCAATCTCTCTTGGAAAAATTTTTATCTTGAGTAAACTTTTATTAATTTTAAATATAAAAATATCTTCCAGCCGTTCTCACTGTTACTAGCATTTTAGAATATTTTTGTTCAGTGGAATTTATTTTGTTTGGGCATATTTCTGTCAAGCTTATTTCGATGCCTATATCTGATTACTGATGATTCTAAAAGATTCTAGCAGAAACATGAGGGGGCCCCAGAGGCGCGGGGCCCGGAATGACTGTCCCTTTCAGCCTCTTGAGCTCCATCGAAACTGCTTTGCATAGATAAATAACACGTGTGAAAATCCCTAATGGATAGCTCGGTAAATACAGATCTCTTTCCAAAATACACAAAAATAAAATGTTTCTCTTAGATTGTGTAAATATCAGATGTTATTGTATCTCTAACCATAATTTTGAAAGCATTCATTAGCTCCTTTTCGGTCCAAGGGTGAAAAGTGCGAAGAATAGGTAACAGAATTCCTAGACATTAACCGGTATTTATGATACTGTACGGAAATCGTATGTGCGCGTTTATAAATCAAAATTTTACGTTCTTCTTTCTAAGCCAATGAATAAAATTAGAGAGATTAAATATACGGCATAAAGGGAAAAGCGGTAGTATATAATTTATTCGTACGAGTTAAATTCATAGTAAGATGATATTAAGAATTTTTCTCATTACATAACCCAAAAATGAGTTTCCTTAATTGAAAATAACCACACCATAATATGCAGGACTCTTATTAAATATGTATAAATCCAAATCAGTAGAGCTATAATTAATATAATCTATAATGTTTTCTAATTAATTGTATCATCCAAGTAAAGAACTACAATGGAAATCCTATGTTGAGAAGAGTAAATGAAGGTTAATTCGAGATTCGTCTTAGTAGTTTCAGGATCCACTTCATCTTAGAGTTAAATTTCAGCTTTAGTAACATACTCCTATAGATGCCGTGTCTTTGAAATGGATTAACAGGATTTCTTTTCTTTCTCGACACTATATCTTTTAAGGTTCACTCTATTGTTAGAAAGCGGAAAAAGAATTAATCGGATCTCGCTCGCGAATTCAAATCTTCCGTGTTAATTGGAAAGTGCAAATGAAAAGGTGAACAGGAATTTTCTCCTGAATGTTAAATTCTGAATTTACGTATAGAATCGCATTTTTAACACGTCTCATTAAAAGGCTCACTTTTAAGCGTAACCTAGTCGTATCCTGCCTCTGTTATGAAGTGACTATACGCATTAACTTCCTCCGAGGCGATAACTAGGAGCCCCGATCTTCTACGCCTGTCCCCATTTCGAATAACTCTGCTTCACATCGTAACGGAGGAGTTTTGGCTTTGCTGTGTTTGAGGTAATGATCCCCGTTCCTATCTGGGGATGAGCGGCGGTATTAAATGAAACATTATTTTAATTAAGGAGAATCTGAAGGATTTAATTAAGGGACCGAGGTGCGATTCCACCAAGAGTGTCAACAGAGTGATAAGGGAATTAAATTTTATTCTTCGTTCTTCTTCTTATATAGAAATTTATAAAGTCATGTACGTATGTATTTGCATGTACAATTGAATATTCGTTTTCGTAATTAATTATTGGTAATTATATTACGCGTGACTCTATCTCATTTAAACGGAAAATAAACCCTTCATACCCTTCCAAATAGATATACTTCCAAACGTTCCCCAATACATAACATTTTTGCTTTCAGTTTAATAATTAATTGCTTGGAAATTTGTGCACTATATTAATTATGATCGTATCATCTCATCATATAAGACCTCCTTCCTTAACCATACTTGCCATCCAAACCTTACATTTAACTCCTGCCCTCGTTCCCTTCCCCATTCAAACTCCGACCGCAAACCAATCCCTTGCCTCCCTCTTCGTCATCCCTTTCGTCATTTGTACTAGTATGTCCTGTAATCTATGTTTTATTTTCTTCATGGTGTTGCTCAGTAGCGATATCTCTCTCAGTTTAATTAGAAAATTTTATATGGTAGTTTTACACGCAAGTGTTTGTCATTTTAGTCATCACCCCGAAGATTGCTTGTATCTTCATCCTCTATACCATTAGCTTCCTGATAATTCAGAGAAGAAATAAGGCGAGTTGAGATGAGGAGTGAGGTAATTTACTTTTGCTTTCCTTATCGAGCCGGAATGCCTTAGGTGGAGGAAGTCCGCTGAGGTGAAGCAATATGTCTCTATGAATGACACTTTTATAGACTTTGACAAACCAAGATAAATCTCAAGATCCTGTAACCAAAGACAGCCACTCACGTCGCAGTTCTGATATACCCTTGATGATTGCATAAGTTCAGTGGAAACTAGCCGCTTGTATGCTTATGATTTATTTCTAATTTCTGTACACATTTCGTAAGTTATTAGTATCGAAATCCACTAAGACAATGCTGAAAAGTTAAATTTACTACAGATTTCCTATTTCGACCAGTGTTGCTAAATCGGGGACTTAGGTTCCAGCAGAGGAAAGGACTTGGTTGTATTTAAATATCTGAAGTAGAAATAGAGCTACATAGTAAAGTAACCCCAATAAGGCAGTGTATAATTATCATTCCGCTCATAAAATTCTCCATCGCCACGAGGACCTAATTTCTTAGAATATGAAATAGAATTTAAATCGTCCTTGAAAAATAAGGTTAGTGACAAAAAATATTGGGAATTTTCTTTCTTTAAAATTAGTTCGATCGCTAATTGAATTTTAAAAATCTCATTAATGTTTTTTATGCATTGAGGAATCAAAAGGGAAGCGATTTTTTAAGAGCTCCTGCCATCCAACGTCCCAGTTTCATTCTATGAAGGCTTACGTTGAAGTTGGGCTGTATGCAAATGAAGAGACCAAGGAATTGTAAGGAGTAATTGTACTTTAACTTTAATTTACTTTAATTAACTATCGACAAATGCATAAAATTAGATTTTCCCTAAAAGTGGAACAGGAAGTGTTTCCCTTTTGAATAAACGCAGGAAAAATCGCTTCTAGGTAACTTCTGGAAAGAGAAGAAAAATAACTAAAGAATTAATTGCGATGAAATTATCGTTAAATTTGTTTTAGACAGATTTTTTTATGCAGAATTTCACTTGCCTTCGTTTTTTCATTAATTTTCAAATTATAAGGTAATATATTTTTAGCATTTCTTCTCCCATAGATATCTGAGATACCTATTTTTACGCCGAAGAAGTAAAGCGTAAGAAGAGGACATGAATGAGGAATGAGTAAACACTATTGAAGAAAATATATTAGTGTAAGGTGCAAGGAAAAGACAGAGCGGACGAGAGAGATAAAAGTTGTTGGATTATTTGGAGGGTAGAGTTAGTCATCAAGAAGTTACGAAGAAGACATTAATCTGAGAATTTCATGGTAGATAAATCTGAACCTTAATCCTCATATTATTTTTGCCCTTTTATAAAAATTATTCTTCACCGTGAAAATAATGCATACTCTTTTCTTTTTGGTATAAACATTTGCTGAGTTTATACTTCATATTTTTCTGATGAACTCTCTTATTCATATTATTCACCACTTTTATATGCGTGTTTTGGCGGAAGTTTGTAAGTAAATAATTTCTGCTTTACGTTTACAACGAGAATTGAGGAGAATTTTGATCCCTGTTTTAATATCTTAATATTTAATTAGAATAATGGAAATTAATTTTAACGACTTTTTTGCTAAAAGAGGATATATTTTATTGAAATGTTAGTGAAAGTTAAAATTAAACCCAAGATTTTTATTTATAAGTTTACTTCTGCTTAAATATTTGAAATGAAACTCCGTTTTACATACTAAAGATTGAAGGAAAAACATGAATTAGTTCAATTCCTTTCGCCAATCCTTATAACAGTATTTTTCAACCCAAACCTTCCGTCTTTAGAGTGATGGTTTTTAGCATAGCTGGATAGGAGGTCATTTTGAATACAAAAACAGAAACATTCGTAAATTTACACATTTTTTACGTATGTACCTTGGTTACGTTTCTGAGCAATACTTGGTCTTTATGTTGCCGTTCAGCGACAAATCTAGGTCGCAAACGAGAAAACTATGAAAGCCTACGGAATCTATTCACGTGTCAACCTTTTCGTATTTATTTGGTAAACGGTTTTCCTGTTTTGTCTGAACTCTCTCACCAATGCAGCATTCGAGTGCAATTGAGCGTAGGACCTCTCTAATATGCATGCTGTTTTCTCATTCCTCTTCAGACTGCGACCACACACGTAGCCAATCGATAATTAGCCGCAGTCTTTCTGAAAGTGGACGAAGGATACACGTACGAGACCAGAACAATATTCCTGAAGAGGGAGTCGGAAAACGAATTAAAAGAGCGCCGGAAACGGGGAATGGCAGTGGAATATGCATTAGCCCTTCCAACAATTGACCCTCAGGCGTGACCTACTTGTTAGGATGAGGAGACGGGCCTTTCCCCTCCATCTGGAACATTAACATAGGGCTCAATCGAGTGGGAGAAGAAATGCTGAAATAACTGAAAATTAATTAAAAACAGGTGTGCACGGACATTCTTTAATGTGAGTAATTCCGAGCTATTCTAGTAATATGTGCGATTAACCATGAATTTCAGAAAGAGGAAGCTTGTCACTATTCATCTACAAGGAAAGTATGAACAGGAGGAGGAAGTAGTAGGTATAATTGGACTTTCTCTAGCGTTAGTCAAGGTTTATTATAGCTTGAATAGTTTCAGCCAGAAAAGATACGCTTCCTGGAACATTCTGCTCTTTTCAAGAGTCAGAATATTTGCGAGAGTGATAGCGATGCGTTATAATAATGATGGAGACTGAATATTCATTACAAATTATGTTAATCAGTGCAATAAAAATATTTAGAATAAATAAACCAAAAATTTTAGGTGAGTGAGAATTGCATGAAAGGTCATAACCGCATGACTGACCATATATTACACTACAACAGTCATTACGGTTAAAAATAAACATAACTATACAGCATCCGTCATGGTTTAAAGCTAGAAAACTATCTTAAATCTCTACAATGTATATCTCAAGTTTAGGGAGAATATATAGGCATAGCTATTCCACGGAATCTCATGGGATTATAGTTACAAGTTAGAAATTTTATTACCAGTATATCTATTTCTCTGTCACTATATGAATTCATAACTCTTGAATGCTTTATATCATATAACAAAAATAATGTTTTTGTCGTTATAAGAAGTAATGAATAGAATTTCTTATCGATTTTATGAATAAAAATATGTATTTTTATATGTAGGTATGTGCTTTGACTTTAGAATTCTAAAAATCTAAAGAGGTTTTCTCAAAAACTCAAGAATATAATAATTCTTCTTCGATTCAATGCAAATCGATTTTCTTAAAGGCAAATTTAATTTGTGGATATTTTCCCGGACGAATTCTTAAGGGTAACTTTATTTAGGGCACGATCAAAGGGAAGAAGGAAAAGAGACTCGGAATAACTTTAAGCGGAAGAGGTTATTTTTTCTTTTAGAAGTTTCTTTATAAGTAGATGAACTCTTGTTCTTAAAATGGCGGGTAGTGATGAGTCGATTATGTACATCTTTTTTAAGTATCGGTACGATCTTTTCTGATTAGGTTACGAAAGAAACTTGATTATACCCCGAAGAAAAGTATTTCTGGAAGCTAAATATCATAATGCTATTAAATGGATAACTTTTTACCCCATCGAAGTATTCATATATAATTTACCAATGTAATGCTGGAAGATATTTAATTTTGGTTGTTATTGATGAAGCCAAATTAGTAATTAGAGCTATATTTTTTTCAGCTGTCTTGAATGAGGTCGGCATCTCTATTTTGAATTCTTTAGATTCCCTCAGAATGTATCGCCCAATCAATGACACCTATATTTTGCTCCGGTCTCATTGATTAATCAAAATACAAAATTCAGTCGCAATCCAACCGTACTCAGTCATTACCCATTGTTCAGAATGCTTAAAAAATTTAACAGCACCCATTCGTTCAATGAATAATCAGTCCATCGTTTGATGTACGTAGTAAATACCGTTTTGTTTCCATTCCATCGTGAAAAATAATGAAAGGCCTTTGTTTGTCATTGTTTTTTTTCTGCTTATGAACGATTGTTTGATGACGATGAATTAATGGTTCATGAAATACGTTTCGTCTGTTGGATAAATTGTACAAAATAAATTTTCTGTATTTGACATTTATTTTATCGTCGTAGATAAAGTGTGTAGATTGCCGTGCGCGAGTTTTGCTCCTCTATATTTATTTGAATCGACTGGAATCTCTTATTTCCCTATAACTTTGATCTTGCCACTCCCAGGAATGCGTAAAAGGGATGCTCTGACCTAATTTCGTCTATTTTTTGCGTGATTCATCCTTTCGGATTCGTCATATTATTTTAACTCTCCAAATATCTCAAGACCTGAACCTCGTTTAGCTCGTTTAAAAAAGAAAAAACTCTGAAAGCTGAAATTCTCAGGAAGCTTTGAGCTCTGGAACGTTTTTGAAACAAAGAAAGGTATCTTGCGACCTTTCGGAATCGCGAACGCAACTTCATTTAATATCCTCCCCTTTTATACTTTTAAGACATTTCCATGACAGTATATGGTTACACTCAGAGTGCACATGATAGAATCTTATTGTAAAGGACGTTCAGAAAATACATTTCCCGAAAATTACAGTTCGGTGTGGTAGTAGTAGTAGTATGTTTTTAAAATATGCATCAACAGTTGAGGTCATTCCGCACATATGGGCCCCATCGGGAGTCGAATCCAGGACCGTTACCATCAAAATCCGATCGCGCTGCCTACTTGACTATCCGGGGTTCCACTTTCATCACCTTGATGAAGAAACAACACGGCATCATTGAAATGAATAAAATATCTGAATGAAATTTATGTTGTTAAGGAGCCTCTTCATCAATAGATGGAATAGAATCTAAGTGCATAGCATCAGGCAATGTTTGGTGGAAATCTATAATGGAAAGAAACTTCAGAAATAGTAATCTTTCCACAAAATTTAATTTAAATGTTGAGAAAAAGTACAATTTCTAGAGTTTTTCCGTCTTGAATCTACCTCGACGTAACAATGCGAAAGTCAGCTTGGCAAATGACCCTTTCGAATCTCCTATAATTTCGAAAGGGACATCTTAAACAGTACCTTAGGTATTTCGGCTCGTTAATACGTACATGGGTGATCTGAAAAGTTTCCGACATTTCGCCATTTCTCGACGTGTTTTCTGAAGATTTCTGAAAAATCTGGGGTCGGACTGTTATATATAATTCGTATATATAACAGTGGAAATGTCGAAGGCTGGTTTGGTCAGAAAATTCATTCCGATTCAGAATACAGCGCAGCAACTGGTGAGGAATGCCGACGTCGGGTTTTCATGGGTCTACGCACCTTATCCAACAGCTTGTAAAGTGTTTTTTCCCAACCACCCATTTAATCAGAAGTGCCATGTACCGCAGAGGTCGAGTTCCTAGGATGCCTTCCGCTTTCCTTTATCTGCAATCTTTTAAGACTGCCCCCATTTCTCTTCCTCAAGCATATCCTTCTCTTTCTTCTCTACCCTCTTCCTTTTCATCATCCCTTCACCTCTTGTCTTTCCCTCACTTCATTTTCCTTCTAATAACATTTCCACACCAGGCGGTGCTCGTTTTCTCTTACCTTTCGCTCTATCTTCTCCTGTTTTATCTCCTCTCTGTTCCCTTCATCACACCTTTTACGTCATGTCCCTCTTGTTGATTGTTTGAAGAGGTGGAAGCTGGTTGTATTTCCGGTCCAAATGGAGATGATTATCTGTCACTGCCACCATGCGCGTGATCGTTTTCTTCCGTATTTTCACAGATTGCTTTTCCGTTTTTTCTGTCGATCATATAATTGTAAGTATGAACGTCAATCTACCCGGTAGTTCGATCCAACAGTATCACGATACGGATTGAAAAGGAGAGCTTCAGGGCATGTTTTGTCTCAGTCTATGTGAAAGCAATTGTTTAAGTGGATAAGACGACCACAGGATTTAGTAAAACTACAATGGGAAAGTAATAATGAGAGAGTATTTACAGTTATCTCTGCAATTTGCGCTAGAATTTCCAAAACCAACCCAACAAGCCCTCTTTTCGTGGGGCGATGTACTGGAATTGTTTGAAACTAATTGGGGAAAGAAAAAATAATATAACTTTTTCCGCGATCTGTATCCCGTTGAGCATAGGATGGATCGATGGCACAAAACCGGAACATTTACTACTTTTAAAACGGTAAATTCTTTCAGTATAACATTTTGCACTCCTTTCTATATTTAGGTGCATTAAAATATTAGTATTTTAATACTTCAAACAGTGAAATGGACTCTGTTTAAGTACACTAACAAGGAAAGGTTGACAACTATTCAGTGTTTTAAAGTAACCGGGTGTTTGGGGGTTCCGAAAATCACTCCGGAGTGATCGTTATGTTTAATTAAATCTTCGAGAGAAATATATAAGATTTGGCATAAGGATAAATATTTAGATTTATCATAAATCAACATCAGTTACTGAGAGCTTCAATATAACCAGAAATCAATGCTAGTGAGACTATAAGCAAACACATTTCAACCACACTGAATGATTTTTGAGGATAAATCTCATTCCTTAAATGGTTTACGCTTTAAAAGGTGAAGATTCCTGTATCGGAAGTCCACGTCGCGTCGGCCGTATAAGATACTACTAGGGCGCCGTTTAGAGACGTATTCAAATAGTTCATCATCGAAATGGAACGAAGGAAAGCCAATGAAATGGCTAAGCAACCCTGAGTAAAAAGTTTTTTATGTTTTATGTATGTCTTTTTTGCACTTGGCAAAGTAAGTAAGATTTGTAAAGAAGATTACTAAAGTATGTGCACTTGTTTTAGGAAGTTACGAAAAGTTGGCATCGAACTTACGAAAGGCAATACGTGGCCTGAAAGCCGTATTCTTGCTCAGACGGAAGACATTTCAAAACATTACATTGTTTATAAAATAAATCCTTAGCGATCCTTTTTATGCCTGATTTTAGCAAACTGAAAGTAAAACGTGATGCATTAGTTTGATGAAAATTTGGAATTAGTATATACTGTGTTCTTTTATTCTAAACCATTACCATACAAAAGGTTAATGCATAACTTTTATTCTTTTTAAAAATTTCAAATTTTTCTTGAAAGAAGTTTCTACAGTGTTGAGCTTCTCTCCTTAGTTAACTTCCAACCGATAGGATTGTAAAATGTTGACAGTTCCATGAGGCAAAGTGAAAAGAACAGTTAAACTTTACACTAATATTTATGTATGATTTTGACATCTTATTCATATATTGACTGAGGATAGAAAATATGGGCATATGGAATGCATTTTTCACATTCAATATCCCATAACATTTCACTAATTTTCGTTAATAATCTACTCTCAGTATCACTATTTTCACTAATTTTCACTAAATATGCACTATTAAATCATTTTGTTTTGTGAATAAAATTTATCTTCGTGATTCAAGGAGGAAAAAATATTATTTTATCACCATATCAAATTTCTCAATTACTATTATACTGTTGAAGGTCTCAGTTAAATGAAATAACTTCTTACCGAAGTTAATTATAAAAAAAGAATCACCTCTTGCATAAGTATAAATTATGCTTCGAACAGTTAACGAACAGTTAACATGGGAGTTTTAAGCAGAATAAACTTACCTTCATATTTTGGTTTTTTCTCAATGAGAGAAAAAATGTCAATGACTATTAAGATATTTCTACGAATAACGAATGAAATTATAGCCAAATATTTATTCACTAGTGATAATGCATGACTATGGAAGAAATAAAATTTATATCAAAATTCTTCAGATTCATTTCCTTTCGCTTTGATATTGCGGCTGGATAGCAGTCATCTTTCCCAATACTAACTTTACCTTCTATTGAATATGATTTCTGATTTAGTTGAAAACTGATTTCCGGATAAAAAACTTTGGATACCTTTCTTGGAAACTTCTCGTCACAACTGTCTCTCATACTTCTTTCAAAAGATGCTTCCTAATTCAATTGAGATAGCAAAGTCTGCACTATTTTCTATATCTCTTTCTTTTGCACTCCTCAAAATCGAATTCTTCAATCGATAAGTACCTTGATCCCAAAAATAACTTCAATGATTCGGTAGTGACGCATGTTCAAAGAACATTCTGGCCAGGATAAAGTTATGGAGGCATAATTTTAACAAACATTTATGAATATACGAACTTTTCGTGCAATATAAATATCAAGTAGATTGTGTGTCAGGTCGAGGGAATCAGGAATTTTCCATTAAATTCATACTTATCGATTTTGATAGAAGCAGTTTAAATCACTTAGGGCAACTCCTATCTGCTTAATTTACCGTATTGGAAATAAAAATCTGTTTCCTGCCTATTTACCGCTGCTTTCCATTACTCAACTTTAATCGTCCACTCAATTGCCCATTATCCCACTCCAACTCACCTCTCCTGCATTACTTCCAATCACAAATTACCAATTAGGTATTAACAAGCCCTGATTTTTCAACGGATTGCCCCTTATGTTTAATTACACTGATAATTTTTAAACTCACAGAATGAAGATGACGCCGTTTTCACCGGTTGTTTAAAAATAAATACTTGATATTTTAACCGTTCGCATTGTAACTTTCTGGAAAATGTTTCGTTTGGAATAAATTTGAGGCATTTCTTCCTTCATGACTCTCTTTTGAACAGCCATTTAAAATTATTCTTTGATCTTTGTTCTTGCCTTGTCCTGACAGGCTCATCCTTTGTCTAAAGGAATATCTCCCATTAGTATTTCATGTTCCTTTTGTTTATACTACATTTCGCCCAATTTATATTCCCTCACTGTCGTTACCACACATTTCTCCCCTTCGGCTATGTTTTCTATTCATGGGAAGACAAATGCGATATCTACGGAAGTTATAATCAGTTGTTGGTGCTATAATATATTATCAAGTACTATAGAACTTAATTGTAAGGAGAAGGTGAAAAGTTTGTGGTAGATGCATTATGCAAGATAGGCATAATTACCTACAAAAAGCACTTTCCTTATCTCGTCCTATGAAAGGTATCTTGATATAAGTTAGAATAGAAGAATACTTTCTCAAGTACCTCAAGAAGAAATTTCTTTAGCGTTAACGAGGTGAAACGTATCTTGCATAGCACATAATATAAAATACGATGTCACATAACTTTAATGTTAAATTTTCCTAATAAAAGATCTTTTTTTTAAATATTTAAAACCAAAATGCTCTACTGGAGGTATAAAACCCCGAATAAAAATTATTAATACATAAACGTTTTCAGCTTTGATGAAATATCACCCGTTACGTTTCTTCAAACTGATGGTAAATAACTAGGGCAGTATTCTTCGTTTTGCTTCGGTTCAACGAAATATCAAAATTTCGATAAAGTATAAACCTAAAAACTGATCCGAACAGTTTTTCTTTCGCTACGGTTCTGGTTTGATGCCGTGCAAATAACTAGGTTGCCGACAGAATTTACATTGCGATTTATGGTTGATCATTACTTCGCTGATATAATTTTCCACAGATGAGGAAAAAATGTCAACATAGTATTTAATATGATTAAAGACGAAAACTTAGAGTGTATAAACTAACACTGAGCTATAAAACACTGAGTGTACAAACTAACTAGTGTAATAGTTGATGCAGTGTGTGCATACTGTAGATGTGTTGTAATTCATTGATGTTTTCATTTACGGACTCTATGTTGTATATGAATTTATATTTGTATTGTTTATGTGTTAGATAGTGCGTATAAAGCTGTATTTTATAAACGCCGCCACCTGACATGACGTATATCTGTGACGGTTTTGTATAATAATAATAAGCTAGTGACATATTTTGTTTTTTTTCGAAAAAATAATGATTTCCTGCATATTGATAACACAAATTAAAATAAACACGGAGAAGGGTATCTCCTAGCATAACACCCTACGTTACGAGAAAACTGTAGCGTTCTCACCCCGGCAGTTTTTTTCTGGAGATTGCCCAAGAAGTTCCACTTTAAGCTGGGGTTCCAGTGTATCAGGTAACCTACGGAAGGCATAAAATTCGTTGACTACAAGAAGGAACTCTTTCTTATCAAGATCCCGCGTATCCTCACATAGAGTTTCAGAAGAGATCAGTAAAATAGGATTCCACGCAGCTTTTTAATATCTTTTCAGAAAATAAGAAAATTGCTTTTTTATAAGGTCTTGAGTTCTTAATTTACTGTGTCATCTTAGGCGGATTTTCTTCCGCAAAAGATACTTGGAACACGTTAAGATATAACCAACTTAACTTTTTTATCAACAAGATTTTTTAGTGTCACATCTGGTGTTTTCATTCCATTTCCGTTTCAACAGCGATTATTCTATACTTTCAGTAACTATGTCGCTGGAATTTTCGATTTTATTTGGAAAATTAAGAGTAAAAATTCACAAGCATCATCACCTCCTGTGGGAACATTCACTTGATTGGGGATATAGACTTCCAAATCTGAGAAACGGTGATCGTCTGTGAAAATCATATAATGTATGGATCTGGCGATGATGGCGAAAATTGGCCGAAAATTATCGGCTAGGTGTTTTTTAGGACTAGGATAAGTTTGCAAAAAAGTTAGACCTTTGTTCCCCATGTCTCCCTTGAAGAATTTTCATAATATTTGATACTTGATACTGAATGTTTGAAGGGATTTAGTTATTTCATGTTTAGGTAGGAAGATTTCAATAGCTAAGCATCGATAAAAGTGAAGGTTAAGTTGGAAAATATCATCTTTTGCTTCTCTGGAAAATTCATCAAAAATGATAGCAGTTAACGGATTGTAACTCCTGAGCGTCGATATTCTTGGAATTTGTTCTATTATGTATAAATTTCGAAGCCATATCGGCCCTTTAACGTTACGTTGAACCGAGATATTTACTTAGACTACAACTAATCTTTCTTAAGCAATTGGAAATTTTTCATAATTCTGCCTTCTATTTAAAATCCATTACACAATGCATTCGAGAAACTAGAGACTATTTCTCCTTATCCTTGGATAAGAAACTAATACTAGGAAATTCTTATCCTTTCTTCATAATTTATTCATGATATCTTCTCTCAACTAATATTATTACCGATTCTCTTTGCCTACGGTTTGTCTTGAGTAGTATGTGAGCGATGGTATTTGCGTTGCACTTACTGCTAGATAGAAGGATACCGTCTGAGATAGATTACCTATTTATCGATTTTACTTATTGAGGTAATCTATCTCATATTGAAGTTACCTTACCGTTGTTCCTCCTAGACCTAGATTTCAGAGCGAAACGCTCATCTCTTCTGAGCTCTACTCTTCGGAAGTCCTCCAGCAATTCGGTCATTTTTTCATTCCCATATTAATCCAAATCTCGGAATTGCATCCCTTCCAGCTTCATGCATCGGAGAAAATGAGATACATTGAAATTATATAAAATCACTGAAATATTAATTCCTCTTGTTTTGCTAGCTAAGAGATACAGAAATTCTCCAAGCGCTGAATATCGGCAAACCGTCGGAAAAACTGGCGATACACGTGGGTGATTATCCTTTTCCGAGGAATTGCCCCCGGCGATATTCGGCGCTTGGAGAATTTCTGTATCTCTTATTCATTGAACGCCGAGTTCCAAGTGGTTTCTGATTCTTTTAATTTCATCAAGTTTCCACATTACCCCAAAGATTATTAATGATTTCTCGGTTCCATCGGTCCTCTGATCTTCTTCTTGGTCTCTTCGCATCTCTTGATGTCTAGTTGAGAACTGCTGATGTGCAACGGTTGTCGTTTCTTCTCGCTGCAGGGTCTGCCACTTCCTCTTCAGTGATCTTACTTTATCAATGTCTGTAATTCCTATCATCATCCTCACCCAGCTATTGCGTTTTTTTCTCTTCTTGTGATTCAGACACACAACGTTCTATACTTAATTTCATTGCTTGAAATTGCTAGATTTCAGTCGGCGTTATTAATATAATTGTTGTTTGCGAGTGGTGTGGAACTATCTCATATAAATAAATTTTATATTGATGGCTGACAATATCCCATTAATTTCATTATTTAATGAAAGAAGAGGCATGTATGAATCGGCTTCCAAGTGAAATAAATCAGTTATATACAATTTACATGTATTATGGATTTGAAAATCCCGCTTCTATCCTGTGATCGAAAAACAATTCCCTCTATTGGAGAAGGTAAATATAACTTTTTGAATATGTTATCCCGAAAATAGAGACGGTATTTTTATCATAAATTTCAAAATCAGACAAAAAATCAGATTGTGGAAAAAAATATTAAGTGCCAAAAAGATAAGATATAAGGTTATTTAGGCTATAATGTCGTCAAAATCAATTTCTTAGACTTTTTCTATGAATTCAAGCGTTTTCATACTTATCTGCATTGTCTTAAATCGCCGAATTCAGCAGCGGTCAAAACAAAGCTTTATTCAATCACTTCAGAAAAAGCGTACGTATATTCTCGACAGCGGGAAAGTAATTATTTTATCCCACCATTATTTCTTTCATCGGTAAAGTTTCCTGACCTACAAGTATTTCATTGATATTCACGACATCCCACCTTTTCCCGCATCCGCGCTTTTTTATCGCGATCTATAGCGTGATATTTTATAATATTCTCTTCCACGAGAAGTCTCCCTGTACCCATTCCCCGAGAAATCTTGTCGATCTTATGGGAGAGTTGGTGCTGGTTTTGTGCAGCACAACGATTACGCTACTTTCACCGTGGTGACCGTTAAAAAATCTCCGTTATTTCCGATTTAAAATAAGCGACCGTCACGAAATGCGAGACTACGTGCAATTTGCGAATCCAGCGCTTTTTTCTGTCTCTCAGATTTTCTTCGCGCAATCCGAGTGTTGCATGCTCCCGTGCAGTTAGGGCTCATCACCGTTGCAGCTCTAACTGCACGCACTTCCTCACATAAATCACGTTCCTCGGCGTCACTTAGTGTGCACGGATTACAGAAGTGGTTGCAACGACCTCATCCGAGCAGGTTAAAGGGATTGGGAGATTAGATGCCATCCTATGATGGAAGCCTACGAAAACGCAACGGGAAAACTAATGAAAAGAAATTTCATGTGATTTAAGCTCAGGGAAAAGTGTCTTTATCTAAGGAATAAAGTTTTGCAGCTTCGACTTTGAATCAATACGAGGAGAAAGTGCTGAAATACTGAACTGCGCGACGTCATCGGTTAAGATTATCATGATTCAGAAAACACGAATAAATTAATGAATACTGTCTTCGTAGTCAAGTAGCAATGAGAAAATAGTTTAGTTTGTACTGGCTTTAATATTCTAAGATGATGAAGTTTATTCATCAATCATATCCCTTCAAATATCAAAAAATAGTAAGTTGCACAGCATAATAAAATAAATTTACGATGAGATAAACTAATCAGACTCTCAAAATAATTACTGCTATTTTTGTGTTTTTTTATGTTTGTTACTTACTTTGGTTGATTTACTTTGTGTAATAATTCCGTATTCAGCTGTGAATCTCAAAGGCTAATGTTCAATCGAACTACCGATATAATTAGCATCGCCTTATAGTAATTTATTTCTGTATTTCCTATTCCTTATCCATACATATTCATTCCTATTATTCATCTATTATTAGTGTAGTACATTGGAATTTCTTTTTCAATCCTTTTTCCAGAGTTTCGCGATTTTAAACAGTAAATATGAAAATATGATAATGATAAATTGATTGATATAATAAATATTATTGATGATAAATTGATTGGTATGCAATAATTGATGTCAAAAATGAGAATTTCTATCAAAGTTTCTCTCTTTTGTTACTGCACCCGTTTTCACATGTCCATTATTTTAATTGAATTCCACAAAAGAAAAAAGTATCAACGAAAAACGAACGGTACATGTATTAATTGGCAATTCACATAGGATAAATAAATATAAAAATTAATGCATATAAGACATGACGCTGATTGTTGTAATCAATCATCCTTTTCTATTATTATTAATAGAATACGTATTCAATTACTTTGAATGACGCCGCTTATACATTTATTTGCTTCATATATGTAAATTAATTCTTATCTTCATTATACTTTGGAAGTGATATCTTTATTGTCAGTGTTTACTTTCATTATTGAGATTTGAGTGATTTGGAGATCGTCCGTGCAATTTTACTTTCGTCTTCGTCTCTATAACGAGAAATCATCATTGCGGAGCAGAATATCCCATATTTGCGAAAATTTCGACAATGTAAATTATCTGGGAAAGTCTCCCGAACAATTCTATACCCAGAGTTGGGAAGTCGTAAATTGAGTTAAAGTTATAGCCTTCCGTGTTTCTCCGGTCAATTGGATTATTGCTCATATTTCTCTACACCCGCTGTTTCCTTCTGTCTGCGTAGGCTGAAAATTGCTATCCAAGCGTGCGTGAAACCTATCGCAGACGTATAGGAATAGCTATTCATTTCTCCACGAAAGAACGTGACCGAAATTAATAGGAAGCATTTGGGCCGACAACTCTCCTCTGGGGGTCACAAAGAGAGACATTTAGTAGAGAATACTGGAAGTTCCTTATTTTGAATAGACTGGCATAGAAGTGAATTAGTGCGGAGTGAAATTGATGGATCAAAACCTATCGCATTCACAATTCGATTCGTTGATTGATTTATGTGGTGCGTTGCTCGGTGAGTTGATAAGTGATTAATTTGCGAATCAATGTGATGAGGAATTGTAGAAAGAGGTGTAATTGTCTATGTTTAGAAGTTTATCTACGCCAATCTTGTTGTGTGATTGTGAAATCTGAGTGTGGGAGAGGCGTGGGGATAAACCGTATACTGTTGTACGAGTATTTCTGGGAGAAATAAAAGAAAGTCAATTACGATTAGGTGATAAATTAATGTTGGCGGAAGGAAAGGTATACATATCAGTACATAAATTTTGTTCTAAGTTGTTTTGGATAAATGTAAAGTGATGGAAGGAAAATGAATGAGATGGAGTATAAGAAGAATCAGGGTGGTTCTAAATTAAAAGTAAAAATATTGGTTGACTATGGTGAATGAGATGCTGGAGGAAAATATGGTAAATTTAAAAAATATAATGGAATGTATGAAGAGATGGATGATAATCTTAACAAAATTTGATTGATAAAAAAATTATAGTCTTTCATATTACCTATAGATGGATATATATCATTGTAGGAAGCGTTTGTGCAAGGATAGGAAACCGTAGAATAGGATTGTGTGAATTGACGGAGAAAATAACGTACATACCTTATAATAGAATTGCGTTATTAATATATATGGTAACAATTGCGAGGATAGGTGGATTATGTTTCGAAAGATTTATCTGCTTAAGAGCCTCATATTTCTATTTAGATGCTTGCAGCGTAAAATGTCCGCTTTATCGCCCTATTTTTCATAGTGACTGCTATCCTACACAATAACTTTTGTTTTTGCCTTATCCTTTTTTTCTCTCTTCTAACCATATCCTTTGTCTTTTCTGCTCCATTCCACACTTACCTTGCATTTTTTTACCTCTGTCCTAAGTATCTTTTTTTAACTCTGTCCTAAATATCTACATCAGCTCTCTTATGGGAAGGATCTCTACTCAGACACCGGAATTTGTGCAATGCTCTAGTTTTTCCCCTTTCTTTAGCACACAGTACTTTACGTTCCTTACTACCTCTCTAAATGAAGATTTCACTGAATCGTATTTCCTAGCCCAACATCAGGCGACGCTAAATAAAAAATAATATTTGGCCTTACTTTGTAAGATGAGTTTAGTAAAAATATGCCTCAATTATCTAAATTAAAAATTTCCATATGTAAATGGAGCTAAGGATTAAATATTTTAGAGAATTAAAGATAGGTTAATATCCTATTATCCAAAGATTATAGACGTAAAAACTTAATTACTCAGATTGTCATAGTAGAAAGCAGTTTGATCCAATTCAATATGGAAAATACTTTCATAGAATATCTAAAAATTCATATTAAGTAGCCTGCTGATAGTTCATATTTTATTTCCATTTTTAATGATATTTATCATTGAAATTGCTTATTTCATCGTTCTGAAACATTTATTTTATTTGTAGCAGAAAATCATTCCAAAGGAAACTTTCGGTAGTCTAATCGTGTTCTTTGTATTTTGTGTTTACTACTTTGCTCCATTGAAATCTCCTGTGGAAAATAAAAATCGTAATTGTTGTTGTTATTATCATTTGAAATTATATACATAGAGGTCACCCCAGAGTTGAGAGAAATCTGAAAGTGGCGAGGCTAAAACGATTTGCTGATTGATGATATTTTTTTTCATTCTAGAATTTTCAGTAAATCACTGAGTAATTTAATAAAATTTCGGCGAATATAAGGATAGATGTGGCCTGACATAGATTTGGTCCTCGGTTCTGGAATTCCTGCTTTTCAACGTGTTAGGATCTTATAAACCAGACCGTTGCAAGTGTATCAACCAATACAGCTTTGCATTATGCATAAGCGATTACCTTAACAATGCCCAACGCACACCCCGAGAGGCATATCCTTTGACACCAATTACGTGGAGCCGCAGACATCGACCTTCATGAGACCCTGATGTCAGGGTTTACAGGAAATTATGGGGAACAATTTGAAATGCGGATGTTTTACCTTAGTTTATGCGGGGTTCTCTGCAGTGAAATGTCCTTTCGGTGATCAGCTTTTTACCACCAAAAACGTTACTCTCCAAGTTATTTTCCTTAATTTTAGCTAATTTAAGGTGCAATAGCTTGCAATCTTAGTGAAGCTTAGATTTTTAGAATTGAATGTATTACCTCCAATCGTCGAACCTGGCCTTTACGCCTTATCTTGAAAAATTGAAGATGGCATTTCGGTTTCTTAAATTATTTATTAAGCAACGGTAAAACTGAAGTCATACCCAATATTTAGTTTTAAAAAAATTGAAAGATATCCCTATGCACTTACTAAATTCAGACCTTGGGAAGTCTGTAAATTAATCACTTCAAACCCCCTCTCTCCACATTTTTTTTGGTTTACTGAAGCTTAATAAGGTAGATATCTCTCTTCATCCTGTTATTTCTATCATTCCCATATCCCATACATAAACTTACCTCAATTCTGAGTACCTTAGTGTAACATAAAAATTCTTTATGTTATGAACCTGATTTTCTGTTAAAATGAGTGTGAATTCGCTAATACTGTCAAAGCTGTCACTGTGATTAAGAGCCTCAAACTGGTGTCTTTTAATATTCTTAACCCGTTTCCATATATAACGAAGGACATTATAGTTTTTCAAATGAGGGATTTATTGCGGTGTGGTATGAGAAAGAACACTTTGACTATTTAACGGGCTTCATTGAAATGTGGATGAATCGGATTTTCTTCTATAGGGGATTTTTGTATCGGGCGTAATGGCATGGCAATAAGTGACCTCCTTTCCTCCTTCCTACTGAGATATTTATAAGTTCTTTAGAAGAGAATATTTTTCATAACACCAATTGCTATATTTTGTTCAAATGGCTTAGGGATGTCGAGGACGTGTTTTGTTTATGGAGTGGCTCTCGAATGAAGCTTTAGGTGATGGTTCAGCGAGGTTTTCTGAAATCAAAGTTGCATAACCTTCCTTTCCTTCCTTGAATTTAAATTTTTTAACTACTTACATTTTAAAATATCTAACTCCATTCCTAGGCACTCATTCCTAAAAGTCAAGGCTTTTACATCCTGAATAATATATATAAAATTAACCTAAAATAATATAAAGAATATTCTATTAAATAATAAAGATAAAGATAAACTCTAGAGAATTCATTTCGCTGAATTTCTACTTCCTTCCACTCCTACTCTTTCCTATTTAATTAACTGTTTTTCTTCCCCTACACCAACTTTTCAAGGGTATATATACATATATGTATATAGTATATATAAGTACATGTATTTTTGACTTGTTTTCCAGACCCGATGATGATGTTATGACGATAGTCTGTTGGCTAATAAATATTTGCGGAATCTAAATCAATTTTCTTGAAGAATGATATTTGAAAAATTATACTCCTGTGAGTGGAATTTAAGATGAGATATCCTCACGCTTTAATCTAATGAAGTAGTTTATTTTGCCTATTGTTGATGTTTATTGCAAGAAACTTCGCTGGATAATATTTGTTTCCCTCTTACTGGAAAACATATTATACGGATACGAATCTCTGACAAAAGAAGTAGAATACCCATCGTAAAATTTCATACTACAAAAGGTAATATAAATAGAATTGGGAAACGCAAAGTTTTTTACTTAAGTTCTTCCGTACATTCTTCCTTGTAAAAGTTTACTCATGTCGTTGTTTAAATTTAATCAGTCCATTTTTACTTTCCGTTCATTTTATTTAATGAATCCTCTGTATTTCATAGCCTCAAGCTTTACGATGTGAAACTTTTTCACCACTGCGGTATAGGAAAGAATAAGATTCATCTGAGAAAAAGTACCATAACTCGTTTAGTAGCTGATATCTTTCGTGTTGTTTTTCGAGAGGTGCTTTTCTTTAGAGAGAAATAACTTTCTGTTTGAGTGCATCTTTTCCTCGTAGCCAGGATATTGGCGAGAATAAATTAAGTCTGCGGTCATGAAGGATTCGCCTATAAATTCATCATATCGTTGAATATTGGGTCATTCTTCATACCTGAGGGCATTAAATGAGGAACATTCTCGACAGGATCTCCTTCATTCTCCACTTTAGAGGAGAGACGCCTGATTTTGTTTGTGACTAGAGCGAAGGATCGCTATCTCACTTATTTAATTCTAATTTCTCATTCAGGTCCGTTCTAACACTGTGAATAAGCCAGCTATATGTTCCGAACGTGTTATAGAATTTTAATTCTTGAACGACGGCGGAGAGGTAGCTCTTATAGCATATAAAAAAAGGCTGACAGGACAGGACTCGAACCTGGATCTTTGGTTTTCCGGACAGATCCTTTATCTAATCAAGATATCCAGCCAGTACAGTCAATGGACCGTTTTGGGAGACTTTGTTTGTAAGGGCGCGTGATTTCTTCCGACCAAGTAGCATCGTTCACAGTCACGACCTCATAGAGGTATCGACCAAACAAAGCGAAAGAAAGGAGTACCTTTTCAAGGATAACATAGGAAAAGAGCTTGAGGAAATATTGCATGTAAAGGCGTGCGCCTAGGAAAAATCCCAAGAAAATACAGACATTATAAGTTTTACAAAACTGTATGTTGACTGTGCTGGCTCAAGAGCTTAATTGGATAAAGCATCCGTCCGTATAAGTGAAAGATACGGGTTCGAGTCCCGGTCCTGTTAGCATTTTTTCATGTCCGTTTTTCTTTGGGACTTTCCCGAGGCCTTTACGACCAATATCTTCTGGAACTCTAACAATAAATTTTTTCGAGGTGCATGAATTTTTCTATAGATTTAGCGTGTCGATTATCCTATAGGTAATGATTCAAGAAACAAATTTAGTCATTGTTAGCAGCGGAATTGGACGATAATTATGGATGTCGAGTTTGTAACATTCCTTGAGGAGAAAAAAATGTCTCACAATGGAGCTGGTGGGATGTTCCTTTTTCTATATCATCATAGAAAGAAAGAGGAATATGTTTCCAGAATACACTTGAAATCGCATTGAAGATTTTTAAACAAATAATCATTTGACCATGGCCTCCATTACTTAGTCTACCTACGGGAAGTAATGACAGACAGAAAAATCCTGAAGATCTTACGAGGGTGGCAAAATCTAGGTCACAGTTTGTTGTTTTTTTTTCGTTAGTGTGATCAAAAAATGACGAAGTAAAGTGCTGTGAGCAGTTGAATATCTGCAAACGTGGCCGCCAAAGTCTAGCAATGATAAACAGAAAGTGTTGATAAGTTAGTGATCATCTCTATGCCATATATCAATAACGCTTACTACGTATCAGAATATAAGTAAAGCTTAAATGTAAACAGTAGTAGTATTGACTATGAGTTTTAAAAAATCTACTGCGTCAGACTCCTATTTATATACAATTTCCACCTCTTTAGCCCAATACTTGTTTTCCTCCTTTTCAAAAGCACTCGCTGTTTGTTGAGAACCAGCGAACTTTAAAAAATATATATATTTTATGGAGATTTGATTGGTGGGAAACGGAATATTTTTGTCTCCTCATCGATCGCTCTTCGGTTCTGATTTTGAAAAGAAAAACAAACCATGGATACACTGCTTGTGACGTTGCGTGGAAGAGTGACATGCATGAGAGAACCGTAGACTGTTACTTCCCGGTACACTTCGCATTCGACCTAGCTTTGGAAAGATTTCATTGGCCAAATGAATGTTTTCCATCGTAAGCTCAAACGAAACAAAACCTACGAAAATTGAATTTTGTTTCTTTTGGAACGTAGGCGTTTACACTCCCGCGCATTCGAGGTTTCACGAAAAGAAAAATACGAAATACGCATGGAGGTAAAGGCTCACAACTCAGTACTAAGCTATGCATGAATAAGTTGATAAATCATTGATGACATTCCACGTAGAGTTGATTACTAATTACGGCTGCATTGCGACAGAATATTACAAAATATCGCAATTGATTCTTAAATCCTAAAGTCTCATTATTCGTGTTCTATAGATGTGATGGGATGTGGATTATCACAACAACTGAGGTAATGTGACGCTGTAGAGAAAGGTTGAAAGGAAATCATAAAGACCGTGCAACAAAAGAAGTCCATTGAAAATTGAATAATAAAATAAGCATATAGAAAACATTAATTGCAAAAAGAAAAAAAATCATCAGGCATCCTTATCACCTAATTTTCTCTTAATAAATGAGGTATGTATTAAGAAGGGAAGAAGAATAAGACAGGTTATGTTATGAGATGTATGGAATAGCAGTTTAATGCATGGAACTATGAGCGAAAAAGCGATCGCTAGAATGTAAAATGGCTTTGAGAATTGCAGTAAGTTAATCTTTTATTCATTTATCATATTCAAAAACTCAATTTAAATATTGTTTTTTGTTAGACGCTAAGAATTAAGTTGTCCTTTATAGCTCCTTCGTCGATGTTAGTAAAAATTCTCTCAGGGAAACCGAATAATAATGATAAATATATAATAAAAGTATAAGATAATACATTAACTATCGCGAAAGTATAATTATTTTTAATAGGAAATATTACATCGAAAAATAAATTTAGTTGTATTTTGAAATATTAAAATAAATCAGAGTTTTAGAAAAACTTAACTTGAGATTTATAGTTAACATATTCCATCTCCATTGAGATGGTTATTTTAGCAGGAAGTAAAGGCTGGATGTTAAAAGTTTCCTTGTCATCCCAAGGCAAAGCTACTTTTACAGTAATGTAAAAATAAATAGAATGAATACTTAAAATAAAGCATTAAATATATTTTCCTTTCCCTTGGAGTGCTTTATGTTCCTTTTATGTATAAATTCCCCGCGTTTTTATTAGTGAACCGGAATAGGTCTCGATAAATGCCCTAGGGGCAGCAGTATACTCTATTTCATCTCTCGATATTTCCTAAAAATATCAGATTTCTATAAAATGATATAGGATAAGAAGCTAACTTGGGTGCATAACCATACTTTCGGGCTTGGTACTGCATTTGGATACAATACTCGTTGATTATTTACGAACATTTAAACTTTGGCTAAATACAAAGTAAATTTTAAAAATACATATCATGAGTCATGTTTTATAATATTTATACTTAATAATACTTTTCACCTGTTTTATATCATGCTTGGATAACTAATAGTTAAGGTAAAGCTCCCCGTAGAGGGTACAAATTTCATTGAATCTCCGATTTACATTTTATATGAACTTTAGAGCAATAACTGTTGATTGACATGGATGCATATATTCATTTTGTATGATTTAGCGTTAATTCGATCATTTTACAAAAATCAGTATTCCCAAACAGAAAAAATATTTATTGAGTTTCTTCGGTCTCTAGTCCTGAGGTTTACGTTTACATATTTAGATATAGTTCAGAATTTTCAATTTATAACAATTTTAACCAAAAATAATGTAAATTATGCATTAAAATTCTCTCTGAAATGCATACGAAGCCACTTTGCACTAATTCGAGTGATAAATGGGGTAAAAATTTTATTTTGGAGAAGGTAGTGTCACACCGTCATTAAGAATCTGTGAACGCAGACCAAAGATATAAAGAGAGACATGAAGCGTTAAAATCAGCATTGGCTCTTTCATATAGCTTATCCTTTGCTCATGAATGATTTTCACCCGTTGTCAGACGTCTCAACGTGGCTCACGTAATATCCTCTTGAGACTCAAAGCAATGGCATGGTCATGAATTCATAGAGCGATTCGCAGACATAAAGGGACTGTGAAATATACGACCTTCAGTCAATGTGTAAAGCAAAGGAGCTGTTGGCACTCTAAATATTAAAATCTCCTACATAAAAAATCAATAAAAGATCTTCTTACAAATTCCAAGCGAGATAAATATTCTGGAAACTCGCTTTGTTTCCAATAAGGCCAGAATCAGAGGAAAAATAGATATTTTTTATAGAAGAGTTCAGTCTCTTACACGCGGAAGATTGTTTCCCAAAATGATGATAGTTTTCACCTTTGAAATTACCTATTATTCAGTCAAATCGTAACTTTACGGGAATGGCATAAAGTGATATTATGGACAAGAAAGTGTTAATTAAGCCATGGTAGAATGCCATCAAAGTCTGCGTCATCGTCGGAATAAATATGGACTTCGTCAGCATAAACGCTGCACTTCAGGCGCCTCTGATGCCCAAGACAACCCTTTGAGGGAACGTTTCAGACCTCTGAGGATTGGGTCGAAGGTCAGTGAATACAGCTGACCTGAGAGTGGATGTCCCTGCTTTGGCTAAAACAGTTAAAAAGTATGAGAGCTGTCAGTGTGTTAGCCACCCTCAACACGCAAAGAGAGCCCTCACAGAGAGAGCTGACATGGTAATAAAGTCCTCGTCAAATCCCATGTGCGACCTCAAATAGGTAACCGTGAATAACACTAGAAATCAATTTACCGATCCAACGACTCCACTTGCGTTCATGATTGTTTTGGAAAGTTGACCAATAAATAGATAATGGTCCTTAAAAAGGAAGGACTGTGTGCCCCGATCTTTCAGTCGGGAAAAGATGGGAAGTTTCTTTACTCTTGGGTAATTAATCGACTCAAAGAGGATATCGTCAATTAGCGGTATCGATTTCATTTATTTTATCTTTCAATCTAATTCAATTCACTCGTAAAAGTAATTCATACAGAATTTAAAACATTGTAGTCTTGAAGTAAAAACGTTGCAGTATTAGTGTTCCGGATAGTAACAGTTATTTCTCATGAGCTAAGCGCTGTCCCTGGCGTTGTATCTATTCAACTCTCATCTACATCTACATAAATACCCTGCAAGCCACCTTTTGGCATGTGGCAGGGGGTGTAAACACCGAACGATTGAGCTACTTTTTTAGCCTATTATTATCGCAACTCTCTTGGCAGCCGCCCTTTTTAATCTCGCTATAAGGAGAAGCACTTCGTGATTAAACTTCGTTGGTAATAGTAAAGAAAAAAATACAGAACAAACAGAAAATTTTACAAAATGCTTTCATATTTGTATAAAAATTTTATTTTATTATTTGCATACATAATTTTACAAAAGTTCATTCTACATTTAGCTGCAAAATATATTGGTAAAATTGGACTTTTGTAAAATATTTATGTACCTCTTTAAGTACAATTAGAATTTCATATTACCTTTTAATAAAAAATACACACAAAAGAGTAAATAACAAAATTATTAACATAAGAAAATTTTTCATCTGTTGTTACACTGAAATACTTATATTTTTTAACTTGTTCCAAATAAGAACTTTCATTAGGAAAATCTCAGATTATCATGTAGACACCTGTAATTATATATTGTTAAGGAAAGGGCTCTCAAAGGTGACTTATTACTTCAATAATATTTAAATTTACAATTTACCGTATGCCTTATTAATTCGCTATTTAAAATTATCTATTTAAATCGCTAATAAAATTTGAGAAGATAGAGGGATACGGAGTAATCTATGGATAAGGCTATAGAACGAAGTAGGTTTCGATAAGTGATGTCGGGAGAAGGTAGAAGGAATGATGCTGTCTGTAGAGAAGGACTCACAGTAAAAGCTGAAATCAATCCTTTGATGCTCCGGGGTAAGGTCAAGGTAATTCAGGGAATTGTTGGGTTCTATTTCATGAGAAAAGGAGTTTTTGTAGTGGAAAGAAGGAAGAAGGGAGAGGTAATAGAAAAGTTGTCGATAACTGCTACCTCAAACGCAGAAAAAGTCGTCTACATAGCAATACCAATATTGACAGAGTTATCGTTTATCACGCTAATATTGTAATTTAAGTTATTTTCTTTAGAGTAGTCCATAAGAATATTCTCTAAGATAGGAGATAAAGGGCCATGAAATCAATATGATCTGGCGTAACTTTGTGGAAAGCCATAATAAACTAAACAATTTTGTAATTTTCCGTGTAAATCCGTAAAATTTTGTAAAATCCGTGGAAAATTACAAAGTTGTTTAATTTATAAAGGGCCATATTAAGTAAGTTAGTCTAATTTTAAAACATATGCCGTCATATAAAAAGTAATTTTGTTTTAAGGACACTTTCACTAGGATAACAGATTTTTGTTCACTAAATCACAATTTTTGTGATTTTCGTGGAAGTCACGCTCTTCAAGCTCTCGGACACAATATCCATTTAACTGGCAGGAAAACACGCATCTCCGGCGAGCTACGATTTCCACGAAAGCGACTTCACAAAGGATTGAAATCGCAAATGAAAATCATGGATAATGTGATCACAATCGCACAGGTGATGTACACCAGTTTTGAAAAAAGTCGAGCGTTGAGAGCAACCAAAGCACCGAGTTTGAAATGGAGTCGAGTTACAGTGCCGATTGAGTCGTGGGCTCATGGTTTGTATTCTTTTAATACATGAGTTGTGTGGAATGTAATTCCTTGGATTGCCGCGGGAATTACTCTAACCGCTCTACGACTGTACTATAAATGATCTTTCTGACGAGTTAATTTCTCTGTCCCTCAAAAGGTTAAATTTCTTGCTTAATAACTTTGTCCCCCAAAGGGTGCACGTGATGCAAACTCCGATGTCTGCTAAATCAATTACAATGGCTTATATTTCTCGTTCGGATGCGGTGCAGAGAATCATATCTCTGGTTGTCACAAGATTTACTCCGCTGTAAAACAAACCGAATGGTGTTGTTAAGAGATTTGTGTGCGACTCAAAAAACCTTTCGGACATGGAATACAATTCATTCTCGGTATCTATCCCTATTCTACTCTCAGGTCATCGTTTGTGTTATTTTCTGCGCGATTGCCCTGGTTCTGAAAGTCGTATTACATTGAAAAGATAGGCGTCGATATGCACGTATGATGTGATTTATATAAATTTCGTCAATGCCGCATGTATAATATGTATATGAAAAATACACTTATTTAATTCGCGTATGGAAACTCATCAAATGAAATACAACAAATACAGTAAGATTACAAACAATAAATAATATGATAGATATAGGGAACTCAGAGAGAGTGATAAACATCATATAAAATGTAGAAATCAAAACTTTTGGGGTTAGTAAGTTTATAAATACTGCATTCATTACCGTATAAGGAGCTTAATAACGACAACGCTGTGTGTATTTCTATTGCTGAGTTGTCAGAAAACTTGCTAACTAAAAGGTTTCCTACTATCCGACAGAGATTTTTATATAAGTAAGGCTAGTTAATTAGAAATCATCATTGAGAGTGTGGTTAGAATTTAGATAACAAAAAGGAACCCCATGGAGGGTATCAGAAAGGAAGTAATGAAAAAATTCTGAATGGAGCTATGGATGGATTCCCTACTTTCCTACACTTTCAACTAATTCTTTTGGTTTTTAAATAATAAATTTTGTATCAATTTTTTCTTTTTCGTGCCTATTTTGTAGATACCCTCGCACATTCGTTGTCGTTTCTTTCGGTCTTGTAATTTCAGCGAATTTTAATCCCTAGGTATTATTCAATATAAAATTGAGGACTCTCGTATTTCTATCTTTAGCTTTTCCCACCAGCTAATTAGGCCGATTGGTTTCTCGTTTCAGAAATTTTCCATTATGGCTTCCGTCATTTCCACGTACTGATGGTTTTTAACTGAGGTTTTTCAATCCTGGAAACGGTATGATATGGAGATTCACGTATCGGATCTGGTTTCTGTCTCTAGTAGAGCGTCGACTTTTGGAACAAAACTCGCCTAATGTTAGCCCATGAGCACGTGTGGCCTACTTAGGAAATTTGTTAGCTCTTACTGCAACGGGATTGCTGTGAGACCAGCAGCTTCATTCTTGTTCGCATAAGATTATCATTCCTCATATCGTAAACGGGACAATGCAAATTTATCACGTTTCATTCTCATAGGTAAGTTTTGTTTATTATTCCTGGTGTTTTAAATGTGTTTTAATGGGATGGGATGAGTAGCCATGCGTGCTCACGAACGTCTGGTGTTGAATATTTTCATAATGTTTTGTATATAAATGTTTTTATGATTTATCGTTAATGAAAATACTTAATAGCGTTAAATATTGCACGAATTCGTGAGAAATTATCGAAGCACGTTCTAGTTATTCAATTGTCTCTACTAAGCATGGCAAGCAGAAATTACGCTACAGTTTTTATATACCGCACAAATACTATGAATGGAAACGGAGCGTTGGTGATGTATGTTTCGAAAGCATCATTCGGGAAAATTAAGCGTTCGTTAAGAATCGTCTTTTGATAGAATAGCTCTAAGACGAGTTTTATTTTCTCTCTTTAAGTAACAATTATGAATAATTTGAGTTGTTTCTTCTCCTACTCAGAAAATTTTATCATGATGGATTATATTCAGGAAAATGTAGTATGAGCTATCATCATGACGTATCTTTGATCTCATGGTAGTTTCATTTACACCAAAAATTCCCTCTGTAACGCCTTTAGTTCATAGTTATTCTTTCTTTTTATATCAGCAAGATAATATTTTTGTTTTCCCTCTGTCTTTTCCTTGAATTATATCGTAGTTTATTTCTTTATCTAACATTCTCCTCTCAATGTGTGACATATATTTTTCCTTTGCATTTGCTTTAATCCCCTCTCTTCTCCTTCTAATTCTGATATTTATACGTTTGTTTTCCTATCAATCGAACTTACTTCAATCCACATTTGGACAATTTTTCGTCGGTTAACATGTATTTTTACTAACTCTTTATCAGCTTCAATCGGTCAAACTCGATAAATATTATTATTATTAAATTAACTAACCTTTACAAGTAAAAAGGTAACTTATTTTTATTTGGATGAACAACGCAAGGGAAATAAAATTGAATGCTATTGAAAAATATTTGATTCCTCAATTTTGAGCAAGAATAAATCAACCGTGTTATTAAATGTTATAATTATATAGCATAAGACCTTCGTAATTCAGTACCAAGAAAAGATAGTGGTTCAAATAAGTCATTCGAGAAATCATGCTTTAATCATCTTTATTCGTTTACGTTACTGAGGCATTGATTCTTTATATCAGAGGGATGATTCTTCTAATGTTCTAAAAATTCTTCTGATGGCGTCATTGGTGAGTCCGTCTCGTAATTTCATAGAATAGTCAACAGAAAGTTTCCACGTTACTCCGTCATATTATATTCCTTTTCATTGCGGTCCAATTACTGCTTCTTGGGCTAATTGAGCTGCTCCTTGAGCTACTTCTTGGGCTGCTTGAGCTGCTTCTTGGGCTGCAATGATTGGCCAATATGGATAAAACCAGAAGGGGTTAAAGGGGAAGTATGTCCAATCAGGGATGGGGACTGGTGGGATTGGGGCAATGGCGGGAATGGGTGGGATAGGAACTGGAGGTAGGGCACCAACATAAGGGACAACGCTCCAAGTGACTTGTCCATCCTTGTCCATCACAATAGTCCCTACCCCTCCCGATATGCTAGTCTCAACATCTGGCGATCTTTTTCTCCTGGCTTCAGATTCCTCAGCTGGTACATCCTCCACTGGCACTTGTTCCACTGGTTGTTCCATGGCGTCCTCTCCTTCAATCAACACGGTATCCTCGGGGACCTCTCTCAGAATCAACCATGGGGCATCATACATACCCACTCGAGCACTACCGAAGGCGTCCATAAACACGTTCACCTTCAATCCAGTCATGTCCTTGTCCACCATTTTGACATCCTTTATGATCATGGACTCCAATGGGAAGAGTTCGCTAAAAAGCAGGTTGGGGAAGAAAGTTATGTCGGCTGGATACAATACCAGTCCGATTTTCCTTTTCCCTTCCGCTGGAGAGAGGATTTTGTTCTTCAATTCGTCAGTCATGGAGTTAAGTCCACTCGGAAGAAGGTACGCTGTGTATTCATCTTCCATGCCGGGTCTGGTCCCCTCCCACCAAGATGGAGCTACGAGAACTATTTGGTCGGTAGTCACGTTGATTGAGTAGTTCTCTTCTACAGCACGAGTTGATCGATCCGGCACAAAAGGACTTAGGAAAGGGTTGAGAGCGGCTAAGAAAGTTAAGATCTGGGATTCATTGAACGTCGGTTTTCCCACCATCACCTCTGTCTTCCCATCCTTGTCCACGGTTACTGAAAATATTGAAAAATATTTTTTTTGTAATTATTAGAGTATTTGTATTTACATGTGTACTCTAATAGCTGTCTCCATGCGTGTAGCAGGGATTGCGTGTCTATTTTTCTAAAACAGTATATTATAAACTGTGTTTTGTGGAGCAATAGTATAACCCGAGATGCTGTAACATAGACGTGAAAATTTTGAAGGCAGTATCAATGATAAACTTAGGGTGTTGTCGAGGTGTTTTTAAAATTTTTTGCGCCAACAATTTGTGCAAGTGTGAAAAAGTTTAGCTCAGAACCATTGGTACTTACAAATTTCTAAAGTTTTCTATTGACTATTACTATATTTTAACCATTATTGATTCCTCGGTAAGTGAAATGTTTTAAAAGATGCATATAGTAATTATTACTCGTTGATCGAATTGAGAATTTTCATGTATTTGTTGCTTTTTCGTTATTTTAGGTTTCTGTGCGAATGGATCGTCGCCTTTTAAGGGTTAGTTAGAGAAATAGAGAATAAGCATTTTACAGTAAGCATGATCAATTATTTTCAAATATATTTTATAGTATATCATTAAATCATAAACAACGGCAATTTTAATCAACCAGTGCCGGAATTCGTTTTCTTAGCGACATTATAGTCGAACAAAAGTTATCACATTAAGAATGTGTGCGGAGAAACCAATGCATTTTTCGAAACAACAGAAATATCTGTCATTAAACGCTCTAATCTGAGATATATATATAAATAAGTACTCGAGTACCAGACATACATAATATTTTACGTTGATGCATGCCCCATATATCATGATTATTATGATTATTCAAACCATTAACACGTTCAGCCTGCAATTGGCGAGGGTCAGAGGGTGTATTAACAACAACATCCCTACAAAAGCTCTAAAAGCTTCTCTATTGCTCTGGGTAACAAAAAGTTCAGACTATCATTTCCTCGTAACGATTGTCCTCATTATCCCAGGATTAAAGAGCGTCGTTTATCATTTCATGAGGATCACAAATCGCAATTGGACGAGAAGGCAATTAAGGGAAAGTACCCTTTTTCATCGATTCTCAAAACTGTTTTCCTTCTCATAAATTCATCTTTACATTCCTTACGCATTTTCTATTGCACTTCGAGTTATTATTTCATACCTTAATGAGTTACATTCGTTATACAATAATAAATATGGATGCTCGAGAAACTACAGACTAGGAGAAAACTCAGGTATCAAAATTGGAGTTTTGAAGCAACAGACCCGATCCTGATGACAATCTTTTAGTTTGCATCCAACTTCACGGAAAATTAGGGAACTACGTTAACCAAATCATTCGAATACTGTCTGCAGATAGGCGCGGATCGATGAGTTATCCAAAGACCAAACGCATCGGAACGTAATTATCGAAGGGAACTTCGCCATCCGCGTCAGCGGGCGAAACTTCGCCAAGTAAACGGCAAATATCCCTTTTCCTAGGTACGGGAAATCGATTAACTCCCAGAGTTGCACCATGTCTCCCTAAAACTAGCCCTAACTCCGCTGATCTCCGAATTGCTTATCGAACAAAACCGACCCATGTTCCGAAGCATGTCGCTCCCCCTTCAATCTCTATACTGCTTGCCTTTCCACGCCCCTTCGGAGCCTTGCAAAAGCGCAGCTCGGTTTGAAGTAAGCACCAAGTGTCCATGAGGGAAACATCCTATAGGGCGAAGTCGATGTTTACATTGGCGCTTGTACACCTACCTAATATAGCACTGCCTGTTATGACGGCTCCATCTGCCGTTGCAATGGCGGACAGCACAGCGAGAAGAAGACCCGCGGCGAAAGCACAAGAAGCCATTCCGGATCTTTTTATAAACGTCTTGGGTTTCACTTTGCTTCTCGCTTTTCTGTAAAGAGATGCTGTCTCCGGGAATGGATAGGAGACTACTTCCAAGGCCTCATTTGCAAGTTATATAGGTCTCTCTCCTACCCATCTCTGAGGCCCGGGAGCTAATTACATACATAAAGGGAGAAGAAAATGAGAGATAAGGGGAGTTAAACGGCAATCTAATGTTTCCTAAGGGGACAGTACCGAGAGTGTTGCGGGTGGTCATTTGCTTTATGCAAATCACCTCTGAGGAGTAATCTCGAGATTATTACCGCTTTTTTGGGTCTATTTGTTTTTCTCTCTTTCCTAATGGTCTGGCGCGTATGTGACAATACCTTCCTCTGAAGGAATTTCCCTCCTATTACGCTAATGACGTTTGGCGGAGGATCTGTGTTTGAGATGAGGCAGGAAGGCCTCGGGGGAGGTGACGAAGATTGGGCTCTAAAATGAGACTACCGAACTCATTTACAGGATTCCGCTTTGTTTTCTTCGGCAGGTTCAATTTCATTCAAGTTACGTAGCGTTACAATCGAATCCTATTCATTTTGATGTGTAGTAGCAATAAAATAAGCAAATAAATAGAAAAAGTACTTATTTGATTTCAGAAGCAAAACGATAATTACGGCTCTGTGTTCTACCACGAGTTGATGTGAAAACAAGAGTGCAATGCAATCAATATAAATGCATTAGGTTAACACTGGTTATAGTAGGTTAAAGCAGAGCTTAGTGTGTGTATATATCTCTATAGCGTAAATATTACAATCGAAAACAAACCTTTTACTGAATTAAATCAGCGTCGAATAATTATGAAGTTAATTTTAGTTGCCATCTACGGAGTTTTACCAACTTTTCAAATTCGGAAGTAATAGTTTTTCTTTTTCTTCAATTTTCAATAAAATAAAAAGACTTCATTCCGCATGCAGCGGTACATTGCAGAAACAAGGAAACCGCGTTATGCAAGGTATTAGATGTGGGTAGTGCTAAATACATTTCAATTTGATTTGAAGTCTATGTATAAGAGAAGCATAGAGCAAGGTACGAAGAGTGCAGAACTTTATAAACCATTTGCTCTCCCTAGTATATAAAAATAAAAAATGTTGGTTATGGGAACAGAATTCATTATCATGGGTATTATTCATCATCATGGGTATTATAAAATACAGAACGTGCCAATAGTAATAATTTTCACATTCGTAATCACTATAACAAAATTCACGAAAAATTTAGTCATTTTCATTTTAGATCTGAAGTCCTTTTAACTGTCTGAAGGCTGAAACACTCTCGTGATTCAGTTTTCGCGTCGAATATTACTATTTCTTATTTTCACTCAAAAATGCCATAATCTGGCAAAGGTGTTACGATCCAAACACAATATTAAAAATTAATGGATGATTTAAAGGAAGTTGTAAATTCGAAACTTTCAGTATAAGGGAATTCTTTGCATGTTACGATTCGGGAGTAAAACCTCTGTATAAATGCTTTCTCTCAATAAATAACTTACAAAATTTATTGCATTTACTCAAATTTACTAATGCGATGCAATTGCTTGAAATACTTATTAATTGTGTGTATATTTAATACTCTTCGGACTTCGTCACTTTTAAACACGCCTATACGATTCCTAAATAATGGGATGGAATTAAAAATCACTTCTTGTGCTAAATTCTAAACTTAACGAAACACCAGTTCTTGAACTCGTACGGCGTTCTACAAAGTATGACCAAACCATATTGATAACATCACCAAACAACTCTCACCACAATGTCACATACATTTTGAATTAACTCTCTAGTCTATGGCAGGGGGTCCAACCCGTCCATGGTGACCCTTTCCCCTATTTGTTTTGCGGCTGTTCCCAAACAGTTTCGTGCATTTTTTATTCTTAAGCTTGAAGTCTGGAATGGAGCAAAGGAAATATTGCCCACATCTACCTTAAAATTGAAACGCTATATCCACCTCAACTCTAATCGCAAGCAAATACCACTATATTGATTTTCGGGCTATAATTCATATTTAGAGTGCCTTGAAGTAGAATATTTTCTGCCCTATAAGTGTTAGTGAGAAGGAATGAGGTGGAATGGATTTTAAAGTTTATGTACCCCAATTCTATTGGTTTAACCATATATTCTTAAATCATCAATTCATCAGTGAATCAAGGTATCATAAAAATAGAAAATAAAAATTGTTTGAATCAAAATTATTCAGAATATGACATTTTTACGTACGAACACTTCTGCTTCTTACATTATACCTTAAATTCATGAATAGTGTTTTTGGAAAGGGGTGATATGGGATCTTTAGGCCAGTAGCATATTTCGCGTGGACCTAAAATCGCCATCTGATTCATTTTATATCTCTTGAGGCGTAATTGGAATACGCCACTTGGGGATGAGATGCACATTTTCGGGGAATTGTGGCCATTCCTGCTCGCCCTGACTAAAATCTAAGTGCACGAACAATATTCCCCTAACTTTTTCCGTATTCAAGGATGCGGTGCTTGATACTGAGATTGGTGTTCTCTTTTTAACTCCTTAGTTCCTTGAATGCATTTTCGTTTCCAAGGAATGAAGGAGGAGCAATACGCCTTAATGCATTAGCAGGGATGAGCATAGAGCGCTATTTTCTCATAATCTGGCCTACTTTCAAAGACGAGCCTTTTTAATTGCCATATCTGTTATGGAACAGTGACTTCGCTGAAGTCACTAATATTCTAGAATTACTCATCATAGAGGTTGGAATCATTTAAAGTCAAGATTAATCAGTCACAAGATTAACGATTGGGTAAACAATTTTAAAACTTCTCTTAATCTTGGAATTTTAAAAATACATATGATCAGTTAAATCTTATGTAAGATATGATAAATTATCACACCAGTAAAACTAACCTTCCGAATAGCATAAGGAAAAACCTAAAAATTTTATTTGTTAAGACATATTTTCCCATTCTCTGTAATAATGGTATATCATGCACTTATCAATTCAAGATTGAGCTATAAGAACTATTTTTTCCTTTTTGTCAGTATTAAATGTTAGGGATACCAAAGAAGTGAAATTTAACGAAGAAGAAAAGAATGGCTTCTGTAGCCTTAAGGCGTTAAAGGTTTCTTTAAAAAGACGGCATTAAATCTGTACATTATTTGAAGCATATTTATGTTATTTTCGTATGTTATTTTGTATTTTTAGAATAGAACTTGTGGAGTTTATTATAAATAATTCGTTAGTTTATTTTTATTGAATTAATCACTGGGAAAAGTTGGAAACCGCGAATCAGCTGATTACTATAATCAAGTAAGAGAAACCTTTATACTTTGCACACTTGATACTATACTATATATGTAAACTGTATTATCTTGATTTAACTTGAAAAGGAAAGAAATATATTGTTATTATTTAAGAGAGAACAAAACATTATTTTCAGGAAAAATTTTAAAAGTGTCTTCCGTCTTTTCTTACACATTTATCATGAAAATATCCCATGACAATATACATAGCGAATATGGTACTGCAGGTACTCAGGTCACTATATCTAAGTTTTGCTATCTGAGGTAATGTGCAGAGCATATGAATGGAGCGTAAGTAAACGGAGTGACATGCACTACTTTGAGTTATTTCATAGTCTTGGTGGAAATCTTAGCTGTTTAGTATGGAGGTTGTATCGCTCAATACATAAATTTCTGTGCCGAAATCTTCTTAGTTCATGGAAGAAGAGGTAAACAAGCTGGAAAATGTGCACATTTCACAGCATCATAGTAGCTACGTGTGTGACAAATTTACCTAGGATTATTAAGGGCCCAGGCCGCGGAAAAATTCAAATATCTGTTTCTCCTCCACGTATTCATATCCCAAAAGGAATGTGTAAGCAGTTTGTTTGTCTTATTTCTATTACTCGCTCGATAATACATAACTTTTGTTGATTTATATATCAAAAATAGTGACAGTGAGTTTGTGTATCTAGTTTCCTTGTTTTACATGTATCCTGAATTGACCATCTGTTCTGAACAGCGGATTTTAGAATAAACAAAGTAGAACAAAATACTGTAGCTAGTCACCTAAATATAGCTCAAAGAAAGTTAAGTCCACGGAGGCGACCGGGATATTGCTGAAATTAACCTTTATTCTGAAAGATGAAAACATAGGATGAAAGACCTATTTATCGACATGTTTACACAGCAAACTGCCTTCCGTTTTGCGTCAGGGATAGCATTCATCTTGTGTCTACGTTTTTTATTGGGTACTATCGTGTATTTTTCGCGGAAAATACAGTATTTTTTAAGTTAATAATCCTATTGTTTATTTCCATGACTACTCTCGCAGCATCGAGCGGTCTATGTAAAAGAGAATACGCGTAATATCAGCAATATCGTCGGAGTACATACCTTCACTGTATTTACTGAATATTTAGCGCTACTCTAGATTTTATTTTCTCGAAAGATTCCCATTCTACGTTACGAGCATCTTGTTGACGCTTAGTGCACAGGTGAAAGATGCTGGATTTTATAAAAACTGGAATGGGTTAACGAGAAATAACGGAAAGATCATAAGTAGGGAATTTTCGGAAATTTATATCCACAGTAAATACAATACTGATATTGAGATCGCACGTTTAAATTTGGAAATGAAAAGAGAAGGAAATTTACTTTGCAACACTTTAAGAGAAAGCAGTCAATAAAACCTGTGAAACTGTTCTTTTGATCACGAAACTAGATTTTTACAAGCTCTACACGAGAAACTCTCCAAACTACAAGGAAGTAACTCCCACTGTGGTCAAGGATTGAAGTAGTGCAATCGGCAGTTGAATCGCAACCACATGATGCACGATTACATGCTCGGGAAACAGGGGCTTAATTTACTCACCTCTCCTGGCCTGCAGCATGTGGGAGGTAAAGCCTCTGTTATCTTCTGTGTTTGTTTGTTTACATTACAAAGGCTGCGTTACCATTGGTAGAAAGAAATGAAGTATGATACTCAATGAAATGTTGAAATGAAATGAAAAGCAAGATTTGACGAATTCCACTAGTATTTTTCATTTAATTTCAGCATGGATGATTTCCACCACTTTTCGCTGGATCTAGATGGTTTAAAAAATTATTAATCGCAGTCTTCTAGTATCACTTCCTATTTTCTGGTAAATCTTTATCTCATATTGTGTACTCAAAATAAATATTATCTTTGACTACAGCAACAAAAACTGAAAAAATATATACATAATATGACTGTAATACCTCTATGCTTCAGCTGTAGTTAGTATTACATTATTCCAAATATTTTCAAATAAAATATACATAATGGTAGTGTTTCTGCAGCATTTATAGTATTTTACACGTTACGATGATTAAATTCTTTAGAATTTTTAATTTATAATCTAATTTTGTGCCAGTGCAGTTATGTTACGTAAAGTTCAAGTACCCTCAGGGTAAATGGTGATGTCTCAATTTTAATCATACTTTAAGTTCTTACTTAAGACGCACTTTAGTCAGCGGAGCATGAATTATTTTTTTAGATGGCATAGTAAATATTTAATGCTAAGGCTTGCAAGTTGAAGGGCAGCATGAGACTATCTTCCAGTGCACTCAACGAGATTATATTAGCTGAAAAATAGAGATGTTTTGCCATCGTTGCTGTCAGCTCCTTCATATGAAGTCAAACCTTATGTCATAGTTCATATGATTACATTTCGCACACCAGGGGAAAATACCAAGTTATAAACATATTTAAGTAAGAAGTTTCACAAAGGTGGATTTCTGAATGGAAGTAGAACAGAGAGATATCCCAACATCACGGTTTCACTTGGTGACGTAATGGTAGGTTAATCAACATTTTTATATATAATAAAATTTTATTATAATAAATATATTTATAAATAAATAATGAATTTCTAATACAGTATTTGAGACTTTACTATTAAATTTATTTCTCTAAAATTGAGCATTTACAGAAATAAAATGTTATTTATAATATGAACTGCTCAATATGAATGAAGACTTCTGGTCTTAAAATGTAAATGTTTGAAAGGGATCACAGCACGAGCAACTGTTATTTTATCCCTATTTTCCCTTTTATTTTTAGGAAACGCATCTAAAAATATGTTTTCGAATCGATTCTTTGATAGGAAAGCTTCAAATACAGAGCCTCAATCAACGATTGAAAAGTATATAAACTTTCGGTCACAACTAGAATCACATCCATTGCACGAGCCCGAAGGTGATAAAAAGGAAAGCTTTTTTATTCGCAATTAGAAACAGCTAACAAATAGTCTTTTGTCCCTCTCTAATTACAGTCCCTCAGAGCGATCCCATTCACCGTCATCGTCCACCTCCTCCTTCCGGGACCTCAGGTGTATGACGTAAGCGAACGCCTATATCTTCAAAGGATGAAATCTGAGAGACAATTACATCCGCTCGAAGAAGTAATAAAGGGAGGAACAAGAAAGAACACACTCTGCGCCGCAGAAGGTCAGACACGTCCATCTCAAGAATTGTGCCATAAAAGCCCAGGACACCAACTGCAGCCTCTTTTGAGGGCGGAAGAAAAATCTTCCCCCTGAGAAAGGAGCGAGAGAATCCGCGTAATGATATATCCGCTGGACGTGACGCGAGCAATAACAAAGGAACGGAGGTGATTCCACACCCCACGCGGCGGAGAGACAGTTGGGATTTGAGGAGACATGTCTTCGGAAGTCCTCTTCTTGAGTGAGAGGGCCACTGAGTCCTTCCTTTCGTTCCTCTGCTCAATTTATGATCGCGAACCTCCCAACTTTCTATTTACTTTCACCGATTTCAGCGCTTGCACATCGCGTGCGCTGGAGAATTATGCATCTCCCCAGGTGTGGATTAAGTCCATAGACGGCAAAATTTTTTAAATCTATTGTCGGACCGACAGTAAGAAAAAGATAAATATAACCCAAACAATCGGGGATAGAGGTTGGAAGAGGATATCATAGTATTGGAAATGATATGATTGTTTCTCAGAAATATTAAAATAATTTGGCTAAAAAAATAACCCGCTCGCTCTTCAAATCGTTCTGTAATCGACCATTGGTTCACATAGAATGTATGTTAGAGAGTTCTTTAAATTCTTTCCGTAAAAAAGAAATAAAATCCATATAATTTCTTATGAAGCTCTAAGTGCGACTGAAATGATGTTAAAGAGACTCATGTCAGGTATAGACACGACTGTTAATTAGTATGAGGAAAATAGCAGCAGTAGTGCGGATTACTGTGAGGGCAACCAAGTCATTTATATGTTGATTCGGTATCTTTAATTTTACTATACGGATTTTTAATATTAAAATAAGAGTTTTAGTGCTTTATCGAGCAATTTGGTCACATTAGGCGAACAGGGATCAATATAATCAATACGAGGGATCATCATAATCTGCTTTGATTTTGTCCTCAACACCTCTACCATTAACTACTAAAAGCTTTATGGACGGGGTGTGGCGAATAAGCAAGATGAGGAATTAGGTTGTTTTCGCTTGCTTCCCTTGCGGAGCTTGAATGCTGTGAGCGGAAAATGCTCCCACCGTGGAGCGAAATTACTGTTTGGATAACGCTTTGCACAGCATTCGATATGGAGCTTCCGATTGCCCTTATTTGGCATCAATTATACCTCAGTAGGTTTCATGTCATCGTTGCCATTAACAGGACTGAGACAAAATTACGTGAGAGATATTTTTTTCTCATTCCTATTCCAAGAGACAAATGAGAAATTTTCCATTCATCAAGCTATAGTAGAAGGAACTAGGGTACCTTATCGACTGGAAAAGCTGTCGATTTGTTTCTGTTCTTCCAAAATGTAATTCTGTTTTATTTACCTATGACTCTTAACATCAAAAGATTATTGAATGATGGAAAAGTATAATCATTAAAAATATGCTCCGATAAATCATCAAACATTTTTATTTTATTCCATAATTTAGGAAATATCTCGTGAGTTTCACAACGTTTTAGAAAAGCAATTCGCACAAATGATGTTTATGTTCGTGTATATGCGATGGGAACGGTTTGAATCGTTTAGGATAACCTACTTAATCCCTTTTTATACTCAAATTCTCCTGGCCCATGTTAAAAAGAGTAATCAAACGAGAAGACAAACTCAATGCAGAATGAAATGTAGTTAAAAAAACAGGAAACCAATATCTGGTGTATACAATCAATGATAATAGCCCAGAATAAAAATACAAGGCCAGAGGTTAGGTTGCAACTAAAAACCTGACATTAAAAATTGAAGAGACGAGAAAACTAAGATCTAGTGTTTTGATTGTTTATCGAATATATTTTTAAGAAATACAATTCTAATCGCATAAAACAACAGTGAAGCTTTTCGTCTGATTCTTCAAATTCGATGACTTACCCTCACATTCGGCTTCAATCCATTACATGTACTACTGTTTGAGAGGTGCAGATATTTCGCTTGTGCTCAAAATATGATTGGCGCATTCAGAAGTTTTTCCATCCCAAAATTCACTCACGCTCGTCCAGAAACATCCCGTCACAAGATTGAATTTTACAATACAATAAAGCCCGCTTTGTGGCGATTTTTTTTCCTTTCGGAAACACGACCTGACCCGTGTCCGAGGATTGGATTTATGACGGGAAAAGGGAACGGCCTGACGCCTCCGGAGTGTTACAATGCAGGACCAGAAGATACCACATGAGAAGAAAGAGTACGGCACTATTGGGGACATCGCGATGCCGCCCGTGTAGGAAATGGGGGTAAAAAATTTATGTCAAGGGGAGCTTTTCACATTTTGTTTAGGATAGGCTGCATTCGCCTTTGTTGAATGCAGAGCGGCAGGGTTCCGGATCGAGAGCGCCCCAAAAATTGAAAGCTCTGCTTACCAAAAGTGAAATTCATGCTCAAAATTTAACACCGAGCCTTCACGCGGAGTAGACAAGGGCAGCTTAAAATTCTATTATTCGGTAAAGATTTAGTGTACTTTCGTTTCGGCAGTGATCCACAACGGGGAGAATGCTCCCAAATTCGCGAATCCACATCGAAATTTATGGAAATTCGCACACCCTTCGGCTCTGTTTGTTTTGATCGCATGGACGGTCAGTTTGCGTTATTACTTTAGTCTCCATTGCGTTCGAAAGTCTCTTCATTCCTGAAATTCCTTGATTTGGTGTAACACTGAAACAACTGCGTAGTATTGTAACCCCGATCGTGGCTTGGTGAGATAAAACGGCTATAAAATAAATAGAGGAGATGTCTTCTTTTTCACACAACTTAAATCGTGCCTTCCGGAGAATAAGCGATGCTTGAAAAGAATCCTGCTCTGGATAAAACATCACGACTGCATTCATTTAATTCTGCTGCTCGGAACTATAGATTTCACAAAAATTTAAACTTTCATACGTACTTTGCGGATATTATCTCCATTAAATTTACGAGATTACGGTAACTCCCGACCAAAAGAAATGATTATAACATGAGAGGGAAACGTATCTTCATCGAAAAGTCGCATCTACATATACATAGGGCATCAATAAACATTATTATTATTGTTAAGTACCCTGTGAGCTAATTTCAGCATGATCCTGAGGTTACAATACCTAAGTCTATTCCTCTAATTTGTTACTTTTGCGCATCCTCAACATTAAAGATGACTCTTAAAAGCGGTCATATTCAGCGCACATTCCCTTAATATATATTGTTTCAAGAGAGACCCTATGAGTGCATATGATCAGCGCGTTGCCTATATTCAAATATTTCATGATCAAAATCACTGGTAGGAAATTAACTTAATCCCTTGGATATGTATCCATACCTCATGGAGTTCACGGTAGTGAAGGCATCGTTGTTTTAGAACTAAAAGCACTGTATTAAGGCAACGCACATAAGAGTGATACGTAAAAAATGCAAACACTGCATCCTTTGCGTTATGTTATGGGATACCAAAGAAAAACTATATTAACGGATTATCTATCAAAATTAATCGTTGTTCATCGTAGTAAACGTATTATAAGTCAGCCGAAGTCTACAGAATCCAATGGTTTTAGTGCGGGAAGATTCAGTACGAGTTTTAGATTAATGAAGAGTTATACGAGAAAAGCTTAATGAGTTTCTACTATATACTACAGGTGTATCAGATCTATACTCGTTCATACATAGTTTCTATATAACCTTTCACCTATAGTTCCTACATAGTCTTTTTTCTCGCAATGGTTCCGCTTCCATATCAGGAACCATCTCAATGTATCCACAATTCTGGTTCAAAATCATTCCCACCCAATAGTCGAACCTAAAACTTCTATCACTTGAACTATGCGAGGGCTGTTCAAAAAGTTACCGAACTTTATTTATTACAGCACAAATATTTCACTTACAAATTATTGCTCCGAGTCTCCTTAAAAGTACTCCCCACCCCAACGTATACACTTATCCAAATGGTATTTCCACTTTTTGAAACAGTCTTGGGACGCTTCTTTCGGATTGTTCATAAGCTCCTCCGTCGAATTTTTCTTTATTTCTCGAATGGTGGCAAATATTTTTCCTTTGAGCGGGGTTTTTAGCTTAGGAAATAGGAAAATGTCACATGGAGCCAGGCTTGGTGAATAGGGTAGTTGAAAAAGCACAGTGGTCTTGTTTTTGGCTAAAAAGTCACGAGTTGCTCGTGTTGCTCCTGGTCTGCTGTCATAAGGCGAGGCATGAATTTGTCCTCGACTCGATGCATCCTCAATTTTTTTAGTTAGGATTTCGTAGCAGAACCAATCGGGATCCCACGCTCTTCTGCAAGATCCCTGACAGTTAAACGTCAATTTGCACGAACGAGATCGTTCACTTTTTCGATGTAGGGGTCATCTGTGGACGTTGATGGTCTTCCGGAACGCTCGTCGTCTTCCACTGATTGCCGCCCGTCTTTGAACCGTATAAACCACTCATAACACGCGGTACGTTTCATAGCATGCTCACCAATAGCCTTGGTAATCAACTCAAAAATTTCCGTGAAAGATTTGCCCGGTTTCACGCAGAATTTTACAGAAGAACGCTGCTCCTTCAAAGAGCTCATTTCCGCGGACCCGATTTTTCGCCGCACTCTACGATCATCTGTTCACGTAAACATCCATAACTAATGAACAAATCAAGATATCGACAAAGTGATTGAAGGTGGTTATTTGGGAAGCTTTCGCGGATACAACGTTTACAGGCAGATTAAAAAATAACCAACTGGAGGCACACTATAAAAAAAGTTCGGGAACTTTTTGAACAGACCTCGTATGTCACTTGGATATCCGGTCCTTTATAAAGCCCATCATGTATCCTGAAATGAATCATTTGGCCTTAAAATCATTTCTCGTTAAAAATAAAATTTTGAGCGTAAGACTTTCCTGTGGAACTTTAATGAAATCTTTTAGGTAAAAGAATGTTTTCGTATAGGATTAATTTTTATAAATATATTTTATGTAAAGGCGATAGTATTACTATTTTACTCAAACGAATATTGCAATTCACAGAACACTTTATGAGAGAGTGCTTTAAAATGTGGAACAAATTATTTTATATTATATGATACATAACTACAGTCTTAAAAAGATTTTTTTTATTTGAAATTGAAATAAAAAGTATAAATTTAAACAGGGAAAATTCACTTCCAGCCTCTAGATGAAGCGTGGTATTTTGTTAATGCATTTTAAATAGATGAATAATTTTCGAACCAAGCCGCAAAAAGTGATCGTTTTCCAAACAAAATTATATAGAGTATAACGAGTATATCATCATCTCCACGGGATTTTAATATTATTTGAAACGTTTCAAAGCTTTTACACTTTCCAGCATCAAATCAAATAAACCTCATTTCCTGTTAATTAGTACAGATAAAATCAAACTCTCAGCACTTTAAATAAAAATTTAGCCCAGATTTTTGTCATCAAATATTCTGATTTTGATAATGAATCCAATTATTGCTAAGAAAAAAGAGAGATTTGTAAGCAGAAACCAATCCGCCACATACTCTTTTTTTAACCCTCGGTGCACAAGTATGACATTTATGCATTGCTAAACTGTGAATAGGACTTAATGATTTAAGCTTTTAAAGGGCATCGAATCGACAAATCAAACAGATAAATCAGCGAAAGAACGCTTTATTCCTTGAATTTTTCCCGTTGTCCACTCTGCGTCTGGCTTTCTGTCACTGATGAAAGAAATCCACGCGGAATTGTTGGGATGAATTTCACATTCCGTTCCATGAAGTATCACAATTCCATTTTCCGCTTTTGTCTCGAAGCTTGAATTCCTGCCTTTTGTAAATGGAGTATTTGTAACATTCATCGCTCAGCTGAATGTAAAATTCGCTTGTTTTTCCAACATTTACTTCCCATTCCCTCTCTCGTTTTAATTGGAAAGTCATAGCTTTTGATAAATAGAGTATTCCTACTTGATTTTATATTTCAGAGAATCCAAGGGTTAAATTTTTGGAATATCGGCAAATACTTCCAAGGAGGAAATAATTCTCTTATATTTGTGAAGTTTGTAATATCCCGGTGAGGCTAATAGTTTGTGAAATAATATCGAGAAACAGTATCGAAGTAGGGAAATAATTTCCCCGCCTAAAGGCAAAGTAAATTATAGAGGTTATGAAAATAAAACACACAAGATGAAGTCTCACTAATATTATACCGGCATTCAAAACAAGAATCTCTCAAAACAACTCCAGGAGCATTCAAAACTGACTTGGACGTGGCTCAATAAATCATTCATTTATTCGTGTATGCAACTTAAAAAGGCACAACTTTAAATTCGGTCCTAGCATTAAAAAAAAAGATTGGGTGAGTGGGTGAGTGAAGCCGGATGTGAAGAGGCTGTACGTTTTCCATCGCAAGTTTTGATAAACGCAACTTTTATCGAACAGAAGACCAGTTTCATCGAATAATGGTAATCATACGAAGCGAAAGGGAAGTGTGCAAATTTGTTACCAACTCCATAAAGCACTCAAACGCACTTATTCAATCGTTAATTCAATATCAGATCATCCTAAAAGGTTATTTTATTTATTACCACAGAAAGAAAACGCTTTAGATTTCGTGGGTTTTTGGATGCAGTTGATTGAATGCAAACCAGTACTACTGCAGTTCATCAAATCGTCATTTCCAGTAATGGAATTCAGTGATGCCAATTAACGAAAAAGTTATCATCGCCTAAATGCACTTTGGTTTCGATTCACCTGTTTTTTCCAATGAAACGGTTAATCGCATTTGGTGGTGATATCGTAGTCACGATGACCTTTCGAACGGTTAATCCTTTCGGCTGCACCAGCGATATAAATAGAAAATGTATCGAAAATTTTATCTCCACTCGATTTACTGGCTACCCATGTCCACGATTAAACAATTTAGAAGCCTCAGTTGTTTTATCTAATATGTACATATTTTCATCTACCTCGGGTGACTTCACTTAGGTCGATTAACGCAGAAATACTTACTTAGGTGAAAAAGCTTAAAATATAATTTTTATCTGAATGATTTCATTTTAAACAACGAATATGGAAGAGTACCGTATTAATTTTGGGCATCTTTAAAATAATTTGTTTTCTTAAAGGATTTCTATTACCAAGGACTAATGTATAAACGGATAACAAAAGAGGCTGTTAACATTAAGATATACCAACATTGACATGATACGAGAATATTGTTTTATTTTGTCATTAAAAGCAAATATAAGATTTAAAGACGCAAATTACGTAATTTAAGTTCTCCGAATCTTCATTTTTATCTCCTAATACTGTAAGAATATATTTTGGTCTTCGGAGTTGATGGAATACAGTTTAAGAAAAAATGACTTCCAGCAAATTAGCATCTTTTCATAAGAACTGCGGAACAAACCTTGCACTTCCTTTTCCTCCTGGCTACTCAAGTGCAATCACTTAAGGACATACTGTATACGTAATGTTTTATCTGTTAAGTTTAAATGAAGGTATTAGCAAGTTGTCAGAAATCGACACTTGAATTAATATCTAATGGTCCTCTCTTGTGTCTTACTAATAACGGTGTCATTTAAAACCAAGGGTATTTGCTACATTTATTTAGTTAATTACCTAGTATGGAATCTAAATCAATGTTTACAATTGTTATGTTAAAAATGTTATACAGCTTTCGAGATCATTTACGAAAGCTAAAAGCAGACATATCCATCCTTGCATCAGCCCGCTATCAATCGATTTATAAAAATCTGTTTTATTTTCTTCGCATTTTTTAATTTCGGCATAAAATCATAGGGAACCGAGTGAAAGTTTCCGACTTTTTCCAGTTCAGCAGATCCATTCTCCGAAACATTTGAATGATGGTGAGCACTCAGAGAGTCGTTCTCTCAAAATCTCTCCCAATTGCTCCTTTTCTCGGAGTGCTTTTCTCCCAAGCTGCCCCTTCAGAAACTTACGGGTTAACCACTACCGTTTAAAGAGGTTGGATTTATGTTTCTTGGGAGCGACGCGTATATTTGTGGCAGCTTTGCATTCGTAAACCAGGATATTTCTGATTTCTATTTGTGACTTCTTATATCTTGAGATTCCCATTGGGATAAGTTTACTGGGCCATTACGATATGGGGAATTATCTGTTGACATATAGCCATTTCTTGTGATACCAAATAACAAAAACCCTTCCGCGCAACATTTAAATTAACACTTAAAAGTTCCATAAATTTAATAATAATTCTAGTTAATATAAGGGTTTACTGTATATATTAAAGTTCATTATAGGTTCTGTTATCGTACCATTTCATGCAACGGTTTATACGTAGTTTTCTTAATCATCCTTTGAATTTCTTTTTTTTAGATTTTTATTCGTTCTTCTTGATTGTGTTTTTTATTTTATTCACTTCATTTAATAAAGAGTTTAAATGGTCCAACGAAGAGCAGTTTCTTACAGGAGATTTTGGGTTCGACAGTAGCGTTACGACTATGATAGAACCCCTCGATATGAATTCAGATTCAGATGAGAGGATATGATTACCGACGGGAACTTTTCGAAAAGTTCTCCGCTCAGAACTTTTAGACGAAGTGAGTGAAATTTTGGTCCCAGTAAAGAGCGATCTACGAGAGGAATCGGCATCGTTTTAAGAAAAAAGGTTGGATTTCGGTAGTTCTTTTTCTAGGCTATTAGAGAAGCGAATATAGTAGATTAGGCATTGATGATGGTGTATCACCCTCAGCGACTGGCGGCTTCCGGGGTAAAAATCTTAATCCAAAATCGAAAATAAGCAGAAATTTTTACGGCTATTTGGATATGAGTAAATTCCTATCGGGTTCTCAGCCGGGTTAAATTGGTGTTTACCACCGACGCACAGTGGGCTAGAATCGAAAAAAGCTGGCCAAGAGGCCAAAAATGGTTTTTTTGAGTGCGGGTTTTGAAACTTCGCATATATATTAAGAAAAGATTGAATTTTATGTTCCCGTTCGTCGTTTTTCGATATCTTTACGCGTTAAAAAGATACATGGCGTCAAACTTGAACCATTTTCACAGAAATGGGCAGTCGCGAATTTTTCGGATAAACGTTCAAGTTTGCGTTTTTATGGAGGGTTTCAATATATACTTTTGGAAGAAACAACGATGCAGTGATCTACAACAATTCTTTATCTTTTAACTGGTTGCTATCACTGCTTACAAAAATGAGTTTTTGCTCATTTAAAGCAACAAAATGGCGGACACCTTTTTCGGACAATTTTCGAGATAAAGTAAGGAATTTAAATAGGAAAACGGCCCTAATGCATCGAGTCTCTTATACCACGTCATAGTCAGAAGTGTCTAGATGTGGAATCCGAAGAAACTGTTTCAATTCAGGTGCTCTTTTGGGAATTAAGTCGATTTTTCGTAAGCGCGGCGCGTTCCGACTCACCACCGTGGAATCCGCGAATGCAGTTTCGCTGTCCTTTTGGTGATACGAAGTCTAACGATTGGTCTCTTTCATGTTAAATTCTGGCTAATTATCCTTCAAACATACGTGAAGACAGTTTAAGAGAGGAATTAGATATCTCTACTTTACACAACGGATGTGGAATTAAGGAAAGTTTAACATTCAGATACAAAGCGTCTCATTTTAAGTAAAATAATTAAACCAAATTTTAATGCGAATTTAAATTCCACGTATATTACCTCTATGACAAATTATATATTTACAACCTAAATATTTATGCTAATTAATATATATCATTACTTTATTGTAGCTTTAGTCTTATTCGTCAGAAGATGAATCGTCCGAATCCTCATCATCAATAATTTCACCCTCTCGGTCGTCGATAATGAGGAGATTTCTCAATTCTTTCGCAATTATCTGTTGTTTCTTTTATTTGAATACTGCAGACATGGAAATTTTTGGATCTGATGTAAGCAGAAGTCTTTTAAAGAGATCCTCGTTTGCGGCAACTCTCGAATATCTTCTCGTAAATCTTTCACGTAACCTCCTAATATCTTTGTTTATTGCCTCCATAACCTTTTCCGAGAGTTCTCTTAACGGAAGAACTGAATTGTTTGCAATTTGTGTTCCATGAACAACTACCTTATGTACTGTCGGAGGCATGTAGTACCATGGATACAAACTTAAATATAGAGAGGCAGCATCCCAGCAGTTGTTTCCGAGCATTAAGGGGTAAACAACTCGAAAGTGCCTTCAGTATATTTTCGAATTTTTTTTATTAGTTTGTCATCAATTTCTAGGAAATAAATGGTGTTGAGTTATTTTGATTATCCAAACAAACTCTGAAACCGGTTAAACCAACAGAAATCATTACCGCGATTTATTTTACGGTGTTCGATTAAATTTACTCTAACATTTATCCGAGTTTTATGTAATTTAGATGCTAATATCGGTTTTATACCTGTTATTTTTGCTGCTAAAGTTGGACTCTCAAAGAACCTCCGAGCAGTATTACCATCATTTGTGGTTCCTGTTCATACCTTTGGCGTATCGACTGTCAAGGCCATTTTTTGCCGAAATTCATTTCGTAGGTATAATTTTCTCTGTTGCAAGTGAACTCTTTGGCTACCACGGGCCTGTAGTGTTGAATTATTGAATGAGGTTTCTTCATTGCTTCCCGAGTGCATGTAACTATCAATAACTTTATTCACTCACCTGCCACTGCCTAAAATCAAGTCTGTATGACCAATGCAAAAGACATTCAAAAAACCTGATATAGCAATGAAGAGTCGATATTCCGAAAGAGAATTTCTCCGGGTCCACTTTCCGTTCCCTCATTTCCCCTATGTCATTCATTTCACATATTCTTGCCGCACTGGTGTAACATCTCAATGTCGAGTTATCTGTTAGTGCATTGCACAACTAAAGTATTTATGTTACATTTTAGTCAAATTAGTAAGTCCAAAAGGTAGATTACTCTCACCTTTCCATCTACCATTGTAAGCAACATAGGAAAGTTGATTTCAAAATATCAAATCGTAACCTTCGTCAATTTTAATATCCGTTTTTTCAAATAATTTTGCTCTTCCTTCGCAACTGTTTTCGTTTCCTTCTTCCATTGAAGGCGGATTGGCCGACAGAATCTCGTTGAACGACGAAAAATACTGCTGCAGCTATAGCACACGAGGAAGTGCACAGTACGAGAGCACAGAAAAAAAGAAAAAACTTTCGGTCTTCATAGATGGACTAAAACTGAACTACAAAAATATTTTCTCTTTTCCTAGGAATCCAAAAGACACGTGCGGAATAACCCTAGCCAATGAGCGGATACGCAAGAGCGTTTGCGTAGCGCGGGAGTGCCATAAACCGTACTTAACTCCAAACCCGTGACGCAAGGGTCGGTAAAAATTTCCAGATGTGAGGATTTCTTAAAGTAAATTCTGCCAACCATTTTTTCCACCAACATCGGGGGCAAAAACTTCTCTATAAGTATATTAATGGTTAAAATTAAAATGCAGACGCATCTCATCTGAATGTTAAACTTTCCTTAATTCCACATCCGTTGTGTAAAGTAGAGATATCTAATTCCTCTCTTAAACTGTCTTCACGTATGTTTGAAGGATAATTAGCCAGAATTTAACATGAAAGAGACCAATCGTTAGACTTCGTATCACCAAAAGGACAGCGAAACTGCATTCGCGGATTCCACGGTGGTGAGTCGGAACGCGCCGCGCTTACGAAAAATCGACTTAATTCCCAAAAGAGCACCTGAATTGAAACAGTTTCTTCGGATTCCACATCTAGACACTTCTGACTATGACGTGGTATAAGAGACTCGATGCATTAGGGCCGTTTTCCTATTTAAATTCCTTACTTTATCTCGAAAATTGTCCGAAAAAGGTGTCCGCCATTTTGTTGCTTTAAATGAGCAAAAACTCATTTTTGTAAGCAGTGATAGCAACCAGTTAAAAGATAAAGAATTGTTGTAGATCACTGCATCGTTGTTTCTTCCAAAAGTATATATTGAAACCCTCCATAAAAACGCAAACTTGAACGTTTGTCCGAAAAATTCGCGACTGCCCATTTCTGTGAAAATGGTTCAAGTTTGACGCCATGTATCTTTTTAACGCGTAAAGATATCGAAAAACGACGAACGGGAACATAAAATTCAATCTTTTCTTAATATATATGCGAAGTTTCAAAACCCGCACTCAAAAAAACCATTTTTGGCCTCTTGGCCAGCTTTTTTCGATTCTAGCCCACTGTGCGACGTTTCGGTCACGGAATCAGCAACCATCCTCAGGGTGTGGAAATTCGGTTTTAGTCGCCCTCATATACCTTGGCCGTGGGTGCCTTTCACTTCTTGGAGTCACGGCGCATCCTTGTCCATTCTTGGTTTCCTGCTGTTTAGATATCTTACAATAAATATTGGAATAAAGAAGATCAATAAAAAAATATTAACAAGAAGTCACTTTAAAAAGAAAGTAATAAAAGTGGATGAGCTGATGTAATCAGTAATGAATGACCATAATACTTAATATATATTAGAGGGATGATTGATGAAATACTGTTTTATGATAGGAAGACTAGGAGTGAAGCAGTGGATTTTTTTCAGTTTTATTGGAGGATAATGAAATTAAATCATTGGATTTTAATTATTGTAATGAATACTTACTTATTAATTTCAAATACATCACCATAATGTCATTTAAAAAGAGGGATAAAGTGAAGACATTAAATACATATAACTCTAGGGATAGTTAAAAGATTGCATGATCTTCTCCAGCTATCTGTGATTTTAAGTTTAAACTATATAGTATATGCTGTATATGAAAGATATATTCATTTTAAAAATCCCCTCAAATTCGCAATTAAAGAAAAGAAGAAAGACAATGGAATATATGTATATAAGATCATTCTTAAAAGTTTCGAATCAAGGGATCAAAGTGGTTAGGAATTCCCACAAAATGCAAACTGTTAGTAGCGTAAGATATAACAGTAATATAATATTAATTTTAAAATTAATTTACATCTGCGCGTTATTCCTCCTATTTCGGAAAGTACATATTGTGAGCGCCATCTCTCTTTTTGCTGAAAAGATGAAATATAAAATAGATTATTTATTTCTACCAGAAACAAATCAGAACCTTATAAATATTATATTCGCGCTAAAAAAGTGAGCCCAGAATTCTTTATATTATTTCTATGAATCATCAATCTATTATAGACTTTTTCAGTTGACGTAGAGCTGCTGAAGTTGAAGTATAGTTTAATATTGTACATCTTAAATAGAATCATAAAAAGGCCTTTCTCAAAAGCTACAACATTGGTCTTTATCCTCAATACTTTTTCTTAAGGAAAGAATTTAGGTTTATGTTACTAGGTTTTAACTGATTCAGAGTATAGCGTTAATTCTGCTTGGAGTAGGAGAATTGTGTATGTGAAAGGGAGTTAAATACATGTCCTGGAATCCTAAAGTGAAAAAAACTTTCCTCGAGCTATTTCATGCTGGATGAAGGAGGTACATTTTCTTTTCGAAATCCCGCATTTCTCATTCACGTGGACAGGATGTGAAGGGCAAAAGAGAAAGTAAATGGTGCCTCAGATGTGAATAGAAAAGGATGAAGATACACTTATACAGGAAAAAAGCCTTCCAAATGAAAGGAATTTTATCACGAAAAATTCATGCTATGAACCGCCATTCATTCTATTTCTCCCCAAGAGACAATCTTCAAATGACTACACCCTCCCAGCCGAGAGGAATTCTCAAGCATTCCTCAGATCTAATTCTTTGCATAGGTGAATTTAAATAAAATTAAGGATGATCCTATTCCTTGGAAATGTAAATTCTTTATCTGATGAGCATTTTTCCTGTGAACTTTACTATTACGTATTCCTTTTATTCAGGACTGGTTATCATCTTATTCTCTTACCTTTTTTAGCACGCTGTCTTGAACTGTTGATCCTATCCTTGCGCTTATTTTAGTTCCTTATTTTAAAAACTCTTTTTCCCTTTCCTCGACGTATTCGACTTCTCCCTTTTATTGGTTGCTCGGGAGATCTCCATTGGAAATCACTGATAAGTTCATTGAAAAAGCACAATTTTAGTTCATTTATGGTAGAATTTTATTAAAATACCGTATTATAAGAATTAATTATCTCAGTTATAATATAAAAAAACATTTCGTTACAGAATCAACTTAACATAGTTTAGAAAATTACGAGCAGTATTTCTGAAAAAAGGCCAGTTATAAATAAATAAAGGAAGACTTAGTCAGAAGTGAATGAGTTATAAATGAATATGAATTAACAGATAGGCTGCGTGATCTTCAACATGCATGTTCATTTTAACGTTAGACTGATATTATGAAAATAATGGATTAAGGCAGAATGACTAATATAATGAATGTAGAAAAGCGAATATTTCTTATTGGTAACGATGACTGAAGAACTAGATGATCATTGTGAATGAAATACTGAAATGAAAAACTTAGATAGCAGGTCAAGTAAAAGTATGGAAAGGAAAGTATGGATGTATCTCAAGCGAAAACTGTGATAGAATGGCATGAAGGAGTATCGTGAATAAATTAAATTCAAACATCAGGAAACAGGAGCAGAAAACCGATATAGTGAAGTATTCAATCTTTAAAAAAGTTATTATGGACTTGAATGCTTTCTTTTTTAGGGTATTTCTCCTAAGAATGCCAAAAAATGTTAAAATTTCGAAAAAGAATATGACATTCTCATCTATGTAAATTATTTATGTGACCTCACTGCTGGGTCTTCCACTTATGGTACCTCTCCTTATGTGTACTATTAATTCCTTGATTCTTAGTCACTTAGTTGGATACCTTGATATAACTGAATTACACTTAAGTGTTGTATGTTACATTTCACAGTCATTATTGAAGTATACTCAAATATTAAGTCACCTTAGATATAATGCGACAGATTCACTTATTTTTCATTAGTTCTGTTTCATTTCTGTACTACAAAATGAAACTTTTATTTTAATATCCTTCCGTGAGTTAAAGTGGACTTTATGATAACGTAGGTTATACACTACTTATGTATTGAATATTTTCTTTCCAAACCAACTTAATGCAGACTTATGGAATACAGTTATTAAAGTAAAAGCCTTATGTAATGACTTATGCAAAACTATTTACTATATAATGTACTGCCTAAAGTCGACTTTCGGCGGGGTTTCGTTCTACTTTGGGCGAATTCCAGGCTATGTAAAAATTAATAATTATGTTAGACTCCTCTTAGCCAAAAGTCCACATTGCAACGTAAATATAAATAAATGAATAAGCGAGGGGAAAACCTACCTATTTCACTAGGGAGTTGCGTTAATAATAAGCCGTTGTATATGTTTTATTAATCTCAATTTTTTTGCAAAAATGTGAGGTTGTAGTATTATCCTTACCTTCCTCGAGAAGTTGGCTCAGGCTCAAAATTTTAGGAAATATGAGCGATATTCTCATCTTTCTACTTTACCAGCGGAGATAAATTAGATTGCGCGTGTGCATGAAAGTTGTTCATTAACCTCTATTTATCAGTAACCTAATTAGTGTGTTAATAAGCTACCCCGAGGTATATGTCTCCGCTTAAAAATTCAATATCCTCAAAGAGAAGTGTTTTAAAAAAAGAAGGTAGGGGTCATGTATGAAAAGGGAGCAGAATGTAAATTATTTAATTTTCGGATGAAAGGTGGAGCAGATGAACATGAACGTGAGTGATGAAGAAGGCGCTAAACGAAAGAGAGTCCATTTTAATTGCAGCTAACCTCCAGCTGCTGACCGATATTTCACATGCTCACATGAGATAGGAATATAATATGGAAGATTATTTTGTTCATTAATATGAGTTTAGATAGAAAATCAGCAAAAATCCTTTCACAATGGTGATGAATATGCTATGTATTCATAACGGAGTTTAGGTATCGTATACTATTTATATATTTTTGAAAATGAGTACAATTTTTATTTAAAGTATCGTAGGACGTCCTACATTTTAATTTATTTTGCCTTATAACTTTAAACGTGAACTATAGAAAAATTTTCATTAAAGGGAATTTAAACTATTAAAAGGATAATTATGAAAAATAATTTTTTATAATTCAAATAACTATTTCCTATTATTGTATCGCAAATTTCTATATAAATAATGGATAGATTATTTTAGTAAAATGCTGGCGGCTTAGTATAAATTTGTCTGAATGCGAAATGTTCATAACGCACTTCGGCATTTTAATAAAAAATGGAACTCAACCTGTTCATATTTTAATCTTGAATTTTGTTTGGAAGTAAATTATACTATCCTATATTTAACTAAATGTGAACTGACAGTGAAATGACTGTAAATTATATGAGGATAAGTAATTGTGCAGAATGCTGGCTTTTATCATTAAGATTCATTAAATCTATTCGTTTGTGGAATATCGCATTCATCATTGTGACTAGAATAAAGAAATTTTTTACCGCATTTCACGCAAAGGTGGGACAAGGAGTTGCAGGGATCGATGTAAATTGTAATACTCAAGCTTTGAATCCCTACATTAAGGAAATGAATTAGGAGACCAGAGGTTATAAGATGCGAAAGCTTTATAGAGGGATAACTTGACGAAAATGAGGTGGTGAAAGCTGAAAAGAAGGCTGAAAAACGAGAGTTCGGAGAAAGCTGGCGAAAGGAGGAATGCAATAAAGCTTCACTATAAGACTGGTGTGTCAGGGGCTCACCTTATGAAATAAATTTTTCGGCATCTACGTTGAAGTCTAATTTTATACACGTTCCCTATATCGAAGACTTCTACCCACTTGATATCCAAAAACTAATAATCCTCAATTGCCTTACGTAATGCTATCCATATGTATGAGGAGAAAATTTTGCTTTCTGAGAGGGAAAAATTTAATCTGTTTCGAGTTTATCTGAGGCGGAAAATATTATCTTTTTCAAATATTATTTAATTGTGTCCTTTTTCCTCATGTGAGTGAGTCTCATTGGTTATTCCCACTTTTCCTCATGCGGAAATCCGCAAAAGAAGGCTCATCTTACTCAGCTTATCGTGAGATTTGACAAAAGCTTTCTAAAAAGCCCCCGAATAACGTCTTTCATATATTATAACTTACAAATTTCGTGTCTTTGGCATGAAAAGTGAATAAGATCCGCTTTGAGGAGATCTTTTCCTGAGAATCTCATTCCTAGAACTCAGCAAGTGCCAGAGTCAGAGAGGAGTTGGTTTTACTTTAAAGTCATCCTTGTAAAACTGATTTCGTTGGTACGGTGTTACTTTGAAGCACCAATGTTATCGGTTGTCCTCCAATATGTGCTACGTATTTCATATTTATGACTTTTATGAAGTACTAGGAATTTATTCTTCTAACTGCTCTATAGCTGTAAAATTTAATCATGAGCATTTCAGCAGGTATGCAACTAAAACTATGTCTTACAAAAATAGTGGAATACTCAAATCGAGAAAATATCAAGCTATTTACATTCGGAATCAAAAGTCGACCGTTTTAAATTCTCACTTATTCAGCATTAATTACGTCCTATTTAACATTCCTCTCTTAATATCAAGTATTTATTTTTTATATGTTATATTTTTATATCAAGTATTTATTTTTTATAAGTTACTCTTAGTTTTCCTAGAATAGTTTTCTTTTAGCATTCAATTCTTAAACTTAAGTATCGAATTTATTGTGATTTAAAAATAATATTAGTATTTTTAAAAATTATAATAGTAGATTTTGAAAATTTGGTGTAGAAGGATAAAATATTTTAGAAAATTTTGCAATATGTATATTTAATAATCTTTATACTTAACTTGTTTTTATATGTCGTTTGAGGAGACTTTGTTTGCAAATCTCCCAAAATAGCGCGCTGATTGTCGTAGATAGCTTAATTGGCGAGGGCGTTCGCCCGGAAATTTCCTTTGTATAAAAATGTTTCAAACATGGAAGAATCCTCATCCCTAAATTGAAGTTAGCCGATAAATGTTTGGTCAGAATTTTACTAGATTTTAATGCATTTTCAGACTCTTAAAGGCCCATTGTATTATGGCGTTATCCCTTCCTTGTCTCGATGGATTGGGGCGAGAGGGTCAAGGAAAGCGTTGAGGAGTGGGGATAATGAGATATTCGCACTGTGGATGAGATTAAGCGTGAGAATTAAAGGCATTTGTGAGTTTGGGGATACGAAAGCTTAAAGCCTAAGCAAGATAAAGCGGGTGAGAGGTGACAAGTGTTGGTGGGATTACTGGCTTGGAGAATTGCCTGCGGGGAAGGAGATGGGGATAAGCGGAAGGGGATGAAAATCATTCTGTGGAAACAGGGAGGGGTTAATATTGTCAAGGAGGAATAAAAATAGCCACGGAAGGGTTACGGTGTAAGGATTAGGAAAAAAGTAATTGTTTTTAAGGAAATAAAGGGAGCTATTAATGCCCGAGAGGGAATAATGAGATTATCATCTGGTTGACTCTACTGTTTGAATTAAAAAGTTATGACGTATATATATTCAATTGCGTTGCAGCCTATTGATGACGAAATACTTACATTTTTATCTGCTTTTGTCACAGTTTAGATGTAAATGTTTCATTAATTAATTACTCCTAGTCTTGTTTATATCTGTAATAATAATAAAGCTTTCAATTTATAGATGATACTGAATAATGGAATCAATTTATTTATCCATCGTTGAAAGCAATGAAAGGTTCCATTCAAAAGGGCTTCATACAGCAATTTCGTATGCTTACTGATCTTTAAAAATTTTGGTTTAGAGAGAAAAGTGAGGGAGAATAATCGTTAGTGCGGCGTGGTTTCCTGTTTGAATGTGAAACATGGACCGTAAGAAAGATTTTAAAATGTAGGAGGTCATTAAAATATATGAGGCCTTCAAGATGTGTGTTTGTGCGGTGTAGAAAGGGTATAATATAAATTATTTTTTATTTATTAGAAGACGTGGTTTTGCTCCCTCCCATTTCGTGTCAACACCTGTAAATATAAATTTAGCAATATTTCTAGGCAGTGATCGATTGTGAATCAGGTAGTTATTTTCCTGATTCAAAGGAAAAATTTCGAATCATCTCACCATTAATCATTCAAACTGTGTTTTCATTGGAATCACAATGACTCGAAACACAGGTTACCGAAGTGAATGAGAATCAGGCATTATTGGAATATTGCTATGTTACTTTACGTTAGTTTCACTGAAGAATTAAAGATTTTTGTAATGTTTTTGAGAACTCGAAAATTTCCACTCGCATGTGGTAGGCTATGGCATTTTAAATAGTGTTTTTTTTATTGACAGGCTTGCCATAATGACTTTTGACCTCAATTACTCTCGGATTCGTAATTTAAGCAAAGAAACCTAAAACTTAGAGCCATATTCTCTTACCATTAGATAGACAGAAAGGCGAAAGTTTCCCTCTTCCACTATTTTCATACGCAAAATTACATTATGAAAAAGTACGCAAAGAACTATCCTTCTATTTTCTGGAGGCTATCTACCATCTTTACCCAATGTGTGTTCTTTAGTAGAACAAAATATCCGGCCAAATTGATTTGCTCAAAGCATTTATTTTATGAAGTTGAAGTTGGTTTGAGACAAAAACAAACATGTTGTTACTGTAGGCTGGATGAGATACGAATTTAATTGAAGTAGTTAGAAAACGGGAGGGAAAAATTTTGATAGGAGAGGAATTGCTTGAGTAAGTAGAACAAGGAATGTAATATAATAGACAGAGAGGATGAAAATGGCAGAAGATAGTATACTTGTTGGGTTATGTTAAGCCAAAAAAACGAAAGGAAAGGAACTGAACAGGAAATGTTGGGGCACATGAAGCTACGGAAAGCTAGACCACGTACGTATGCAGTTTAAGCTCTCTTAAAAGACATCTTTAATACTAGCCATTCAGCCTTTTTTGGCCCAGTTACGGCAATAACACAGATATTATTGACTCTCTTTCCCTTGTTCTTGCCACCCACTCTCCTCATGTAACACATTCCAGCCAGACTCAATTTGGTCATTATTTCTTTCTATGGACATAAATAAAAAAGATGCATTAATCAGGTCGCATTGCATTTTATTTTCAATTTCAAGTAATGTCAGACGCATCTATTTCGCTTGATTACTGTCGACTCAAATAATTTTGGGGAATTGCGAGCGAAAAAAAGAATGCGCGTAACTTTTTGCGGATGATAATTTGGACGATGCGTCTCCCTGATTGAATTCATTTCCGAGTACGGCGATTCAATCGGAAATTCTATTCCCATGACTTTTTCGAGTTTTAAACGGCACGTCGTTTAATTTTCCATTCCCATTAGTCGCCAAATCCTCGTGGGAGTGATATTCGGAATTGTGACTGCGTTTGCATTGTGACATATTTACTAACCATGAAGCTCCACTTACATTATTCGCAAATGTATCAATAACTTGATGTTAACTACCATTTATGGATAATTGCTTCATAGCAGTATTAGAATTTCGAGAAATAAGATATGTTTCATCATCCTACGTGAAATGTGTAACATATTTCTTCATAGAAAAAGACTGGCCGCCTTAGATTTCTATGCTATGATTAGGGTCCAGTAGATATAGTTTTTCAGAATTAATTTAATCAAATCACGGCTGCAAAATGTTTTGCGGAACTTGAATTTTTAGTATACTTTCAACATCAATTAACTAAATGAGGCTTCTCTCATTACTTGTGTTTTTCAATGGCCGTGAAATGAGAGGTGGTAATGGTCAATTTGTCGCATAAATAGTCAAGTTAATATATAATAAATAGTCAAGTTAATATATAAATATTTCAAGGCCCTTCGTTATGAAAATTACCAAAGGAGTTTCCCAATTACGTCCCTGAATCCTTTTGTCCTCGGAGTAATGCATGTCCTATTATTAGCCTCTGTAAGGCATATACTTAACAAGTATAATTCACCCTCTTTTAAATATAAATTGGTTAAATATGTGCAATATTTAACCGTATTTTAATTTATCTTGTGACATAACTCTGTATTGCAATATTTAATACGAAAGGAATTGTTACTGATTTATACTATACGGTAACATTCTACTTATTATGCTGTTATAATAGTTTCGTTACAAAGGATTTTCGAAATGCGCGTTTACTAGTCGACTTGCGTTATGCACCGTATTGTTTCACGTATTGATTACATGAAAGAAAATGGAACTCGACTATTGATGAATGAGTGGTTTGATGAACTCTCCTGAAGTGGAGTTATCAAAATGCACATTGGGTTATCACTAGAATGTCGGTTATTTGGGAATTCACGTTTCTATTCCTTGGAACTGGTCCGTATATCGGTATTCGGCTATCGGAATTTAATGAACCTCTTATATCAGGTATTATCACATTAAAATGGCTAAAATGACTTCCAAACACTATTTTGAGATCTGAACGGTACTATTCCAACGTGTGATCTATTCTCTATATACGTTTTCATTTCAGTATCTATCTCACGCAACACTCAAGAGTATTATTATTTAGTTGTGTTGCTGTTTGTTCTTTTTTGATTTTGTCATAGCTATTTAACGTTATTTTTTGTATTTTTGAATTGTCATATTATTGAAATACATATGTATCCACATTCAATTAGTTGATATGCGCAATTAAATCATCTATAGAACCCATTCCAGAATATATCATAAACTTAGGCAGCCCAGTCGATAGCAACTTCTGGTATAATAGCACATCACTCTCGGGTAATAGTAAATTACAATAGATAACGTGCTGGAAAGTAGATTATTTATGTGAAGGAATATCATATCACTAGTGATTCAGCATCTATATATTGAACCTCATCGCATCGTGGTTCATTGGGGATTTGTAAGTAATCGTTAAGGTCGATGAAAAATGTCGATTATAAAAGGTCCATTCGACTATGAAATCCAAGTTAACAAAATAACGCCTTGAAGAGAGTTTCCTCAATCACTGCTTGCTCTGATTGCCTTTCCCTCTCACCGACATTTCTACAATTTCGTCTCGCTATTCACTGCTGATGAATAAAGCGTCTGCTCTCGACCACTCGAAATATTTCCCCTTACTTATATTCATGCTTCGATGACTTCCGCGTTCACCACTCAAATCTTTGCTGTGCGCGCGTTGGGTTTCGTAAAAATGAATTTACGGATGACTGATTTACATCATTCATTCGCAGTGAATTAGCAAGGACGGTAGAAACCCTCTGCTGTATATTTTTTTGAGGAAATTATCGCATTATTCAGATTTGGAATTGGAGGGAAGTTTCCTTTGAGTCGGTGACAAGCGGAAGTGGTATGAACGAAATTCGGTGCAAAATCGAATTATTTTTTTGTCTGGATAAGGACCACTAACGTGTAGTGGCACTTATGGGAAATATTTAAATACTTAACTTAGCTGAGGGATCTTAATGTATAACGAAGAGAATGATTATCGATTCCTTAGATCAGGAAAGCGTGCTGATTTGTCAATATTTCTCACGAGGAATATTATACAAGTCGAATTATTATTAATTTCTAGAATAGTTACTCAATACAGCTTAAACCATACTACTAAATTACTGAAATATAAATGATGTGGTGCGACGACAAATCATGGAGAAAGGGAATACCCTAGTATATGATTTTTTTAAGAACTTAATATCCTCCGGGGGAAAATACGCCCAAATTTTCAGTGAATGATTGTGTGAACTTTTCAGAACAAATGTGGGTAGTGGGACAGGTCGTTCAAAAGTGGTAGAGTCCAGCCTGAAATAGAACACTTGCTCACTCTATAAACGACTTTCGCTTACGGATAGTCATCTTGTTATATGATAACGAACTACATCTTTGATGCTATATTGCTAGTATTCGTAATTTAAATGTTGATTCGAAGGATACATAGAATGACTTGTATTCATCCAAAAAAGATGAAATTTATATTTATATTAATTTCTAGAATAGGTTAATATCCATAGTGGTATTACTTTCGTGTCATACGTCAACGACATGTCTAAATACCGAACTAATCAGCTTAAAAACTATGCCAGCAATATGTGACTGATAAAACAGAAATAAATATTTTCAAATTTAAGTTTTATACTACTGACTGCAAAGGCTGAAGCGGTAGTGAGTGTAAAAGTTTACAGAAATGAAATATCAAATTTCAAAACTATATCGCCCACAGAGACTTACACATAATGCTCTATTTTAATCTTATTCTCATCATAGAACTTAATATATTCTCTAGAAAATTTATGGATTTTTTATAAATGAATCCTCGATAGAATTGATATTAGATTGATTTTAACTCGCATACCTTATATTTTAACTATAATTTTAGAAAGAATTTCCTGATCTCTCACTTTATTGTGTTAATTTTCGTTTTAAGGTGTCTAATTTAAAAATTATTTCCTCAATAATCCTGTCGAATTGTATATGACATTTTTCAAGGATGGAAATTTAATTTGTGAACGTAATATAGATTTAAATGTCACTGACATTTCTCTCGCAAGTGAAATTTCACTCGGGAACATTTTTCCGCAAAATTTATCTTGGATGAGAATTTAAAAAATTAAAATTCACAAGTCGTATCCTTATTTAGTGTACAGCCAATGCGATTTATGTTATGTCCATCAACGGATATTCTACGTGAATTTCATACTTCACGAAATTATTTGAAAAGAGTTGAGCGATCCGATTTGGATCGGCTTTAAGTTAGTCATCGCTGATGATTTATTTCCGGTTAATGTATGCATGATTCTGAATAGGAATTAAGGCTACGAAAGTATATACTAATATATCATTTATCCTCTTTTGGGATAAGCGCGCCATTTTCCTCTTTACTCCCAATTCTTCTAAATACCTATCTATCCTTTCTATGCTTCAAAAACCGTCGGGCATATTTATATGAAGAGGCTGTGTATCCTTTTTCTAAAACAATTGGGACCAAGGTGGTTTTGGAATTTGGAAATTTCTGGATTTTAGAATAGTTTCCATTTTTTGTTTTATTCATATTCTATTCCCTTCAATGCTTCATTTTCATTTTAAATTATGTAATTTAACTTAGAGACTATTTACAATTTTACTATAAGTACAATTTCATCGTTATAAGATCTATAATAATATCCAGTAGGATAAGGACACTCTTTATGACTTGCTCTGTTGCATTAACTTGGCAATAAAGTCCCAAACGACCAAAGGAACGTTACAGCGGAGAATTTGCAAGACAAAATCGATTTCGTATCTCCGGAGGCTTCAATTAGGTCCCAAGATTCGACTCCAAACCTCAGAGTTGAGGTTAGTCCGAGGTCTGCAAACGACAGTGACACTCCGACACCCGAATCACACAGTACGACCGTATGCTTAAAATGGTGAAGCTCTCTTCGGTGTCTATGTGTACTTTCACTCAGAGTAAAGAGGATGAACTATTGATATAGACGCACGCAACGCGGATACATGTTTGGCATTGAGACTGCTTTATTTATTCAACTTTACTCATGCTACATCTGTTTACCGTATAGTCTGGTTCACAAGAAGTTTCTTCCCCGACGATATTCCAGTAAAATTCGATATCAGATTTTGCTTAAATAGGCGGTTCGAGATGGATTTTCAGTTACTAGTCCATGATTTATAGATACCTAATTCGTAATTCAACTATGGTAACCTTTGATGCCGCCCCAGAACATGGGTATCTCCATATTTGTGAACATAATTCAGTAAAGTATCGCTCTTAAATAGCATAGAATAGTAATAGAACAGACAAATATTATGAAAAATAAACAAACTAAGTCTGGCATGTATTATTTGCCTTTTTGTTTTTAAGATAATTATTTAAGAAATCTATTTATACTTTCTTTTATTTTTTATCTTTCTTGTGATCACATTTTTGGAAAACTTAAACTGTGTAAGTATGTGCATAATAGATTTTTTAAGATTAGATTCGAAAATAGCTAAGCTTGCAGGGAAATTTTAATTGAAAATGTTGTGGGTGATTCTCCATAACACTTCATCTGAAACGAGATATAAAATATTAATTGACTAAATGTTCTATCATTTAGAATTCATCTTGATTTAGTTATGGAAGAATTATTTGATCAGTTAAAATATCCGGAACAGCAACTTAAAAGTTAACGGGAATAAACATATGTGAACATGACTTTGCTTTGATCAGTGACGCAATGAATCATCCTTTGTAGGATGCATCTATTGCCGTGAAAGGGTAAAATGATCACGTGATCTTACTTAAAAAATGAGCCTCATGAATTTGTATCACCTCGGATAATTCAAATAGATTACTAGTCTGTCATTGAAGAAATTACCAGCCCAAAAGCTGGTACGATTCTTATCCTCTCCAATAGTAGCTAACGTATGAATAGAAAAGGAAGTGAAGGAAAGATAAGTATAAGATAGTTTGTCCTTGTTTTTCTTACGCTTTAGTGCCATGAATAGAACAAGTCCATGCAAGGGCAGCACGATGACCCGATACGTGAGACTTTTCATAACGTCGAATAAGAAATAAAGACAGTGAGTTACCAGTACTCAGAATCAGTCATAATAGATAGTTTGCATATTACCTAAACATGACTTAGGAGAAAATATAGAATGGTATATTTTTCTCTATCCCCTACCCTAAGATGAAATAATATGAAAAATATTTCAGTAACTAGGATGAAGAAACCTACCAAAATTATATAATGATTCACAAATGTAGAAACATGCAATTTTTATTCCAAATATGTGCAAGTATCTTACAAAAATACAATTCTCATCTTCCCTTGTTTACGCGGTACATGGCATCATGCCATGGAAGCCATAAAGCGTTCACGCGTGCAATGATTATGTATTGGGTGGAGAAAATTGAGAGGTACATTTCTGCCCCTTTGCGGGGATTTAGGCAATCACCTCAAAGCTTTCCAGATTCATCTACCCGTTAAAGTTGCTACCCTCAATGCCCTTAATCCTCCTTCGGTTATCTACTGTCCGAGCCTATCGGATACGCTTCTTTTACTTTAATTCTGAAGGATCCCATTATCGGTGGTATTTCTTCGATCCGTGCGGGATGCATAACTTAGCGCAAGAAAAGATAAACTCTTCAAGTTAAGCAGCTCTGAAGGGAGCAAAGGAGATACGACCTTTACTTTGAAAGTTACTTCTCATTTTTCCAGAAAATGGGATAGTCTATCTTGAGCCTGGAAAAGTTTTGTTTGAAATAAATTTTAATTAACTCTTTGTTATTCAACATCATACTTTATGAGGGTGAAAATGTTCGAATTTAATACTTTGGCGGCTACTGAAGTTTAAAGAAGTTTTCCTTGTAGGTGGGTGTCAGAGATATCTTGTTTTGTATTTTATAAATAACGAACCTAAGAAACCAGCTTTGTATGGAGGGAATGTATAGTTATTTTTAAGGGAAATTTTGCTGAGAAGATGAATCGTATGAATCCATGAAGTCGACCCTCTTGCTTTAGCTCTAGATCTCGGTCTGTCATTATTTTTCCATATTTATGATTTGTAAAATTGGCAAGTTTTAGCATAAGTCCCCTAGTAAATAACGGCTAATGGCACGGGAAGAGTTATGTTTGTTCTTTCAAATGTCATAGCAATTTTATGGAATGGAGAGTTAAAAGATAGAATTAAAAAATAAATAATGGAAATTGGAGACTAAATAATATAACAAATATAGAGAATTATATAATTCTTCAAATGAAGTCGGTATGATTTTCTGTGATTTCCTCACACGTTTCTTTGAAGCAGAACTTTAGTATCTGAGTTTTCATTGGTTTTCAGCTCGAATTTTTTTACTTTTTACTTTTTAAAGCAAGACGTTTGCAGCTACTTATATTGTAAAGAGCTACTATATGCCTACGCTATATTTCGAGAAAATTCTAACACAATCTAAAACAATTCCCTTATTTATTAGCCCCACATCTTTTCTCAACTCTTAATTCATATCGACGATTTACATATTACGTTTTTTGCTAGTTCAACATTTATATTTAAATTTGACCTACTTTGGGGTTTATTTATTTTCAATTAAACTGGCATAACCAATTATAGATCATCCGAATTCTCCCGTGAAAATTTCCTATTCCAAATATAATATTTAGAAAAAAATCGATGGAGATATACGCTTATGCAAATACCAGGTATTCGGTGTAAAATTAGAGAGGATGCGACATTAGTTTCGAATATTACTAATATCTGGAAACATAAACTCGGCGTAAATGTTATTAGGAAAATCATGATATTTTATTAAATATTGGTTCTGTGCTCGAGAAGATTACTAATGGGATTATTATTTAATCACAGGTGTAGCTGAATCGAAATTTCGAAGAATTAAGTTAGATAACTGCTTGATATATCAGCGTATTTATTTGTAATAATTTCCTTTTTTTAAGTTTTTTTTGGCGTATCCCCGCAAGTATAAAATTCTAGTTACGAACAGTTTTAGTTATTTTTGGTCTAGGTATTTTTTAAGCATTTTTGCGTAATATTGGAGCAGATATCCAAAATCGGTATCGTCTCTCTTTCAAAAAACATTTCCGTTAGGCATTTCTGTATCTGGATGGGATTTAGATTCGATTAATCTTTCTGCGCCGCTGTTCCTTTTCTTCCTTTATCTCTCACTTTCCCACGGCTGTCCATTCTTGCGAAAGCAAAAGCCTTTCTGAAGATACACAAAGGCAAATCTTAGAATTTGCTTTTCCTGGATAATCTATTCCTCCTCGCTCGATACAGCTCACCACTTCCGTTCACCACTCCCCTTCGTTTATACAGTTCGCTTTCGATCACGGTGCTCCATTGTTAGAGAAGCATTGCTAATCGAATCGCCAAATGAACCTTCGAGCCAAGTTCCGTGCATTGTTACTGAGTATCATGGCTGTGCGCGCACCGATTCCTTCCTCCCTGAGAGAAAACATTGGGAAAGGTTTTAAAATCTCGAGAGGATTAATTGAACCGTTCCTGAGAGCGAAGGAGAGGAATCAAGTTGAAAATACAAAAGGTTGGGCCACATTGACCGAGTGCTAGATTAACATTCAAGGATCTCAAATAGCTGTTCAAATGTAACGGGGACCGAAACCCATGGGAGATTGTTTGAACAAGAGTTACCAATTCATATAACTAGGGTGTGAAGCTACCCACTTTCAGCTCTTTTGCCTTATTAATGAGGAGATCGCTATTAACGATTCGCTAGACTTCTGTTACGTGGAATTCAGGGACGAAATTCCAGTGCCCTAGACACAAAGAGATCAAGGTCTGTATTTGAAGTTATTTTTACGAAAAAATAAATGTTCAATCATAAAATAATTGGGGCAGATTTTATTTAAAATTTATTCGCTATACCACGAAATAATAAATTATTTAATTAAATGGCGATTCCGTCAATTGCATTAATTGGTCGATGAAAATTATATTTTACAGATGCATCTGATTCCTTTGTGTAATAAACAAACATTTCACTCTGCTGCATGTTATATGCAGGAAGATTATGTTTTAAGCATATGTAAACTAAGGAGAAAAATGTGTCAGGGAATAGCAAATCTGGTTGAATTTTATAGTATTTTTTCTGTAACCAGAGTGTCTTTGCGTATCATTTTATATTTTATTAAATTTTTTTCCTAAAATTATAACTCGCAAGAGTTTTTATGGAGGCGTCAGAAGAATGTTTATCGAGGAAATAAAATTTATTTTTCACCCTGAGAATACCAAGCATTTCAGCCGGCATTGATTTAATTAACATTTTGTATGTTGCCTTTGAAGCGACAAATTAATTATTTCGTAAAAAGGAAGCTATTAACACTATTTTCCCCTGTAGTCCAAACGGAGTTCATTCTCCAGATTCCAAGTGAACGGAAAATAAAGGGAGGTTCTCACCAACATCGTCCTCTCTTTTGACACACAACTGCCCTGAGGGAAGGTCAGCCAAAAGGCAATTAATTTACCGAACACTTCCATCCCTTTCACTTCTTTAATGAATTACTAGGCGTTATACATTAGTTTTATTTCTAAAATTTACACCGAGGGATAACATAGGATCTTATATCCAATTAATTTGCTCATTAGCAAATTAAGTTAGTGAAAGTGGATGGCTGGAGGGCCGCTATGGTGTCAAAGCGTTCAGAATCACTAAAGTATGTAGAAAGAGAAGATTCTAACTTCTCAACGTACAAAAAAGTGTGAAAATAACGAAATCAGGTTTCTTTCACGCGGATAAATTCATCTCGCATCAGCGGTAAAAGAAGCAACACAAAATATTTTAAATGCCTTAATTTACTATATTAAGCATCTAATTAAAAACATTTGTAAAACTCAACTCAAAGATTTATTGTAAGGTTAATTCCTCCAGCGCAAAACGAAACTTGAGATAGATATTTAAGAACTTCTGAAGCCGTTACGTAGCTGCCAGAGAGCTTCCATTACATGGAAACAGAAAAACTCTGGAATAACTACCGTTCTGTGGGAATACTCCGGATACTTCAATAACAAAGCTATCATATTCAGGGATAAAAGAATTCTTAGTATATAGCGTGTTATGTCTTTGGCAGATTTTTAATGGCTTAAGGAGTGTTTCAAATTTCTGTTTGGAAAGGTATTCTATTCACTAAACTATCAAGCCGTGTCGATTCCATTTCTAATCATAAATGAGGAAATATATACCTATCTATAGTTTTAACAGTAGCAAAAGGAGAGAGGAAGGGGTATTGTAAGTCATCATTGGCCAAGTTGGGTAAATTTTAGGTAGGGTTTTAGTTTTATTAGAGGGTACGTGATTCAGAGCCTGAGGATATCAAAAAAGAGGGCGGTGCTTCCGACTTGGTAATACTATCTCAGCACTGGCAAATCACCTGGTGGAGACGGGGCATAGCAGTACGTTCACGTCAAGACTCCTCCACAGGCAGCCAAAACGAAGGAAGTTAGACGCTCTTGAAATTTTGGAAATTTTCCTCAAGGGTACCTGTAATATTTAATTTTTGATAATATATCTTATGAAGAGGAAGAAGAAGGGTTTCTCAAGGGAAAATACTTTTCACGCAATTGATACTGCCAAAGGATGAAAATAATCTGTTTGGATATCAGCGTAACACACAGTCACAGTTAACACTTTCAGTTTACTAATGGATCACAATAAGCCATTAGTACAGCGCAAATGGATTATTTACTCCTTAAATGAGCGATTTCTATTTTAATGCAATTATAATCTAACCTATGCAATGAAGAGTACTGTATAAAATATAATTGAGAATGTAAGTAATTCTATTTAGTGATGTATTTCATAAATCTTTGAAAGTTTTTTGATTTTGCATTGATTGATTCTTATTTTTAGATTATTTTCATACATTAAAATAGATATAATTGACGTCTAGGGCTCCCGGTTAGCCGTGTGGGCAGCGTCGACGACGCGTTCGAATTCAATGAAAGAGGTCCCGGGTTCGATCCCTGGTGGGAGCCCAAGGGCGAAATAACCTCATCTGTCGAAACACTTTTCACAATACTACTACTACTAATTGACGTCTAAGTCAAGAAAAAAATAATAATAAATTATATACAAAGAATAAAAATGAAATGATTTGCTACCAATTTATATTCAACTCTCCGATATGACAATATTAATTAGAGAATTTAACCGATTGAATGACATATATTTTAAGAAATTATGTGGATAAATAATGAAAGATATTGCGCCAGTGTTATTTGATTTTTCATGTGTGTTTCATGAGTGAACACGATATGGTTGCGAATATAAAAAGAATTGTCTTTATAGTTCTTAATTATTAAATATTTATTAGTATTTTTGTCATTATTTTCATAGAGAAAAATTTCGACAACATCTCGCTGTAAATTCAAAAATTCTGGTTGTAATTTAAATGAAGAAGCAGTATTAAGTTATATAAGATGTGATCTACGAAATTTATTTTCTTTATTTCATTTCCTGGATAGACTAAAAACGTATTAAGATATTAGGTAGGATCCCCAACAGTCTGCTCATGGTATTTAACTTTATATATTATTATTTCCCTAAAGCTTGTTTTTTTCAATTACGTAATGATATACATATCCAAAGTTCTTGAGGATTTCACTGAAATGATATATTGCTGATTTTCTTCTTTGAAATTTAAGTGGGATTCTTAGATTAGTATCTAATGACTAAAATTGATAAAAGAAATGGTTTTCTACGATAAAAAAACGATTCTCCAGAATCCTTATAGAATAATACAAAACGAGGTATTGTTTAAGGATGAAACAAACAATAGAAAACGTATGTTCTTATTCTTGAATTTAGCTAAAGAAATGAGAAGAATATAAAATTGAATGCAACTTAAGTGTAATACTATATTTTCTATTATCTAATATAGTAGTTGCTTATAATATATTAGAAGATTCCAGATTGTTGGCGTTTGATGATTCTTTTCTTTCATTAATTTCTACAATTTAAAACTAATGCATCTGTGATGTTGAGGTATAGAAATGTGTATCTTAAAGAGTGTACTTTCATTGCCAACCATTATTTTGAATCCTCTGACGGGTTTGATGGATTACAGGATGAATATTTCAGACAGCTTATGAATCAAAATGCTCAATGAAAGTGAAAATAGAAGGCCAAAAATTTGTCATGCTCATGATATCACTGGATTCTTTCATGAATCATAACTAAAAATTCTATTCTTAGCTCAACCCTCAAAATTCTCTGTACATATTTCATTTTAACGTTGGAAAGATTAGTATACTAGTCTCTGTGCTAAATGTGAAAGTGTACTGATAAGCATATTAAGTATATATTTAACAAAGTCGATATTAACATCATCATTATAATCATAGTTATCATAATTTTTATTGATGACATTAGTCATTATCATAGTTATTTCCTCTATTATAATTATTGTCATTATTTACCTTAGAGAACTAAATTATGTTCCTATAAAATCCTGTTTGAAAGAGCGCTATCATATCTTAAGATTTAGTTTAATTATAAGTGTAAACACAAATTTCTCATATAATCACTCTCTAGTTAATATTTTCATCGTTGTTTTCCTCGGAATTTCTTATCCCATCCAGTCCATTTCGCTTCAGCAGGATAAGAATTCACTTTATGAAAATCAGTTTGTCTAAACGTTTGAATAGATAATAAGAGACCATGAATGAAAATGAATCCTGATGGGAAAATAGACCGAGCCGGGGACTCCCTCATTTTAATAGAAATAACGCTATGATGGAAAGTAATCTTAATCTGCTGCCGTAACTATCTATTTTTAATTGTTTTGCTTTCTGAAAGAAATGAAAATGAGCAAATTGCAACTGCGCGATCACAAAGATTGAACCACCGCTAAAAATTGTATCTCAGATATACACTGCTAAAATATTTACCAGAATTAAATGAAGAGTCGCTGCGATATTATGCGTAGGCTTGTTAAGCGTCAATCATTATCTGTAAGAACATGACTATACGAACAAAAAACACGATTTTTACTGAGATAAAACTATTCAGTCTTTTCCTAAAATATCAGGTCTCAACACAATTGTATTTGTTGAGATTGAGAGTTATTTATAAAATTCCTATCACCAGGCGACCTTTCAATAATAAAACAACCTCTCGTTACCAGTGCTTACCCGGAAAATCTCGCTTTAGTCTCCTTTATTACAAACAACAGTAGGTATATGGTTGCATAAGAAACGATTAAAAATGTTCGTCGTAACTTCGGATGGTCTTAAGTTGAGCGGTCGTAGGAGTCGGGGACTGTCTTCATTGATATTCGTCATAACTGAAGACTATTTATCTTTTTTTCACAAATTCATATTTATTTAGAGACCTACGTCATGCATAAAATCTTATTTGATCTTTCATATCACGTACTTTACCTCAGTGTAAGCCAACTAATCTTCTGCAAGTATCAAATTAGGTAGCGAATGTTCCAATAAACTGAAATTCGATGCCCAGATGTTGAACAAATTACCCTCTTAACGTTTGAAACGTTAGTAGCCCCTGAAATTGCACCTACAATTCAATTGAAAAATAAAGTTCAAGTCATATATTTGAACGTATGTAATTACCTCTGTTCTTCTCAAGTCTATAGAGAACAAAAATCCACTCATTTCTCGTTGGGATGAATAAAAAGAACAAAGAGCAAATAAAAAGAACCCGGATAGGAAAAGTCACGTACAACATCTTGAAAATATAGTAGCTTTGAGAATTTCCAATAATGTTTACAGTCTCCGTCTTCTCAAGGTTGCGCATCTTCGTAAACACCTTGCGATGCGAACACTCATCGGGAGAAAGCAGCCTTGGGGAGCAAAGCTCTATCATCGCTAAAGTTATGAACATCTCCATCGGATTTCTTCCTGTTTGCATTTTTCCATCTGTAGAAGTTCGTTCAATGTTTTGTCGAAGAAATATTTGGACAATTTTGTTTGTAATAAGAAATTCTTTCCCGGCAAATAGTAGATGCTGTGTTTCTTTGATATAAGAGGAAGCATAATACTTTTTTATTCCGCTTTTTATTTTCATCTAATTTAGACAACCATCTACTACTAGAGGCATTAACATATTTAGGCCGGTTTTCTGTAGATTTTTAAGAACACCTTATGGAATAAATCATATTTGATTTTTACATAAAGTAGAAATGTTGTCAAATTATTCGCAATCATAATTTTATTTGAATTCCTTGATTTGGTTACGTGACGTTACGAGAAAATCATAGAGCCCGTACCTTATTTTGAAGTGTATGGTATTCCTATTATTACTTTTAGGAATCGACATTCTCTTTGATTGAATATGTTTTACAATTAGATTTGTTCTTTTCCTGGTGTCTTTGTTCTTTCTATTCTTCCCTAAGAGATCAAATCTATCAAGAAGATTTCAATCGATCAAGAAGACTCATCGATTTTAAATACAGCGAAAAATTTAACACTGGATTTTATTTTTATTATTTGAGCGATTTCCTATTTAAAGTATCCACCGCAAAACAGGAAATCTAGCTCATGATATCACTCATATTAATGCGTTAATCACTGCGTTAATCATTCTACCGTTACCGAAATCAGAATATTAATTATTATTAATTAAAGTCTAATTTTTAACATAAAAAAAAATTTCATGTAAATATTCTGTCGGAGGTTTTGTTTTTGCTTTTATAATCTATCCTTGGTTTGATAACATCATTTTGTAGACCCTTAAGGAAGGTGAAAGTTGAATATTCTAGTGTTTTCCCTCACTAGTTAACTTTCCGAATCTTTTCCAGAATTAATGTGAAAACAAGCTGTGTTTCTTGGTAATTTTGGTGAATTAACGATTCATTATTTTTTATTAGTCTTCAGTTTTTAGTATTTCTACATATTATATAGTAAGCGAAATTTATTTATTCTGTAATAAAATCTTAAATATGTAATGCACGTCCAGAATCAATTGGGGAACATATTTAAGCAAAGGTTTTCTTCGCGTGGACGTCAATGGAAGTTCGATGCACTTTGAATGAGACAAAGTTAAGAACATTTACTCGCCATCTTAGCGAAGTAAACACATCTTTTTCTTGCGGAACATCTTATTCTCGAATGTAGCCAGTGATGCCAAAAGCGTACTTCTGAACTCTTTGAACTCCACACCGAAGCAGTTTTCTAATTTGGTATTCTTTCCGATGACTTACATCAAAGGTGCCTTAGGGATAATCACCGGTGAAAACTTTTGAAAGAAGGCGACTGGCGAAACATTTCGAGATTATTAGAGAAGAGGGAGCTGACTCAGCTGGAGGCAAGTTTATGTGCGGGAGTATTGAACCCAGAGATGAAAATTAGGAGAAAGTCGGAAACTCCCAATTTCCAAAATGCCTTGAAGCGTTTTACAAAAGCCTTGGGTTTGAAGGAGAAATGTATATAGAATAGATTTTGGAATTCTGCGGACCTCTGGTGATTAAGGGGAATAATGAGGCATTAAGTGGTGAGAAGGGGAGCGACCGTTCAGGTTACTTATTCAGTTCAGTCTGGAGATAATTTCGCAAAGGGTTCCTCGTTTCATTTCGTTTTTACCTTTCTACCCCGAAAGCTTTAAAAAGTTTTAATCGCGAAAAATTCGCGAAAGTACGAGATTTCGACGCAAATATTTCTTTTGAACCTAGAAAGTCTTTTACTAACGAAGATTTAGCGAAGTTTTCCTATTAGTTTAGCGATAAAGCTCGTAAGGTGTATAGAGTTGTCTGATTTCATATCCTTTTTTAATATTATTGTGGTCGATCGATTTCCGATCTATGGATATGTATCACGTAATTCAGTTACCGCATTTTTGTGTACGGGACATATCCAGAATATCCTTATTTTTCTTGTGACTTTTTGGATTATTTACTTAACAAATTTAGCCTTACTTAGTTTCTAATATAGGTATTTTTTTAATATAGGTACATTAGAGGTTTACCATCGTTCACTTAAAAGCTCTATTTTTCGAAAATAAAAATTCTCAGTAATGCTCTGTTGTATATCCAAGGCTTTCATTCTCATTTCACTTCATCTTTAATTAACGTCTGAAGAAAATATGTACTAGTGGTCGTAGTAGAGTAAGAGTAACACGATGTTGCTTGTCAATTAAGTATTGGAGCTTGTTATAACGCCAATGATATGGATGCCATTGGCAAATCATATTTACACAAGCCCAATCAGTTCATTCGCGGCAGTTGGCTAGGTAGATTACCTTCACAATCATTACCTCTCCAATATTCGTAGAAGTGGAAAAAAATGAGCTGGAAAAAGAAAAATGCTCTTAAACATTTCCGACAAATAAATAAAAATTATGCGTTATTCAGTGCTTGAAACATCTATTAATAATAATTATAACTTACTAATTCTTCTTATAGAGTTTTAGTCTACATAAATTATTCTTATTTTCTTCTATAATTTTGTTTTATAATAAGTTTTGAAGCTGGAACGCCATGATCAAGTCGAGTGGAATAATCTTCATTCATCTTGCGATGATGTTATAGAATGGGAACTACTAGTAGACAAAATAGAAGCTGCAATAAGTTGAGATTAATGAAGATGAAAATGACTTGATTATCACTTCGGAGTGCAATTTGGACACCATTGATGAGAAGAAAGACATTTAACAGTTGGTTAGGGATGACTAATCTTCAAATTTTGGTTACATTCTGAAGAAATTATAAGTCAAGTGAGACCAAAGACTTACGTCAGGGACATTAATTATGAAACAACATAAAATATTACCCAAATTAGTTTTGACAAGTCCACTGACGTTAAAGAAAAATATGTTAAAGTTGTGAAATCGGAAAGGAAACGTAATATTTGCTCAATTAAATAATAGTAATTTTATACGAGAGTTTATTGCTGAATAGATGTGGTGCAGCAGGTCGATGAAGCTAGCATGTTTTCAGGAATAAATAGACATAAAAACGATAAATGATTGTATCTATTCAATGATTCGGGGAATTTGCAGTCATTTCCTATCTATTACACACTAATTAAGAGTAATACAAATACTACCGCATTCATGTTTTAAATGTAATAGACTGGTAGGTTTTGTGATTAAATATCTTTCTAGTGAATTGTGCAGTAATTTAGTAATAAACTCATTCTTCAATTAAAGTGTTGTCGAAGGTGCTTTGACAGATGAGGTCAATTCCGACGTAAGGTCTTCTAAAGGGAATCAAAACCGAGACCCCTTCCGCAAAATCCGACCGAGCTACCCACTTGGCTATCTGGGTGATATCCCTTATGCCCTTCGTTAATTATTTTCCTCTGCGTTAGTAGTAAATGAATTACATAGAGACATAGAAATTTACTTTTCCGGCAGCAGTAGGTTCAGGCAGGCGGCAGCAGCAGTGGTTCAGTTTTAAAGTTTGCATTAATTTCGATGTTTCTTGTCTTTAGCTTTACATTCGTAAGGGTCTTAGAAGTAATCCGAAAACCGCAAGGATTAACAAAGAGAATATTTTTGTATAATAAATCACTAAAATCAGTTTATTTGGGAATTAATGGAGTCTTTTAGGTCAACGTAATGAAAATCTCGCCTTATGTAAGCGGATTTCGAGGTTATTTGTTAGGAAATACGGTCACGGGTAAACTGATTCACAAACTTAAAACGGAGCAAAAAATTGCAGAAAGCCATCCAAACATTGGAGGAAAGACTTTTTATCCAACGAAAGCGTGCTTTAAACCCGCTTGCTATGTAGGTGCATATAGTTCAAGGTTTTTCTGGTGGGGTTTAAAACGCTGGGAGCCTCAGGCCTTCATATAGACCCTGGATGAGGAATTTTAAAATTATTTCCTTGAGATTCATTGGACGCGCAGAGATTAACGCAATTTCCACAGATACACGAATATCTGGGTCACTGTTTTTTTTTAAATCTGCTCAATGAAATTGGAAAAAAATATTTCTAAAAAGAGGAAATCATTATGAATAAGGCTGAAATGAGCATTTTAAGACTAAATACGGAGTGAAAGGTTGGAAGGAACACAAAATGTAGGAATGTTGGATGTTATCGCATTCACTTTTCACTAAGTGTACAATAAAAGTTCACCTGGGAACTTTTCTAAAGTGTTACCTCATTAATTGTACCCTACGGGCGATTCATCTCCCCTGCAAATTCCCGGAAATCGTTGTATAGGTTGATATGTCCGACACATAAATCAATCCGTTTCTGGGAAGACGAAAATTTACGGCTCGGCGCGGACAAGTGCTTGAGGCGCTGTCCAAACGTGTCGGTTAAGAACAAAAGCCTCTTCCGCGTGAAATTCCCGGATGTGAAGACGGGAAATCAATACAGACTAGTTCCATGGTGTTCCGGAAAGATCCATCCAGAAGGCCACGGGGATAGTTCACCCTTAGGTACATCGATTTCCTCCACCTTTCCCGTGTTATGTCCGTCCATAGCTTGCAAACCGCAGGAATCCGTGCCCTTCTCGGCGACACAAATTATCACCCTTCGCTCTATCTCTCTCTAAGGACATTACATTGGAGGAACGACAGACGGATTCTAGTTTCGCTCCAGAGGACGCGAAAGGGACAAAATCGGAGTAGGATTCACTCCAAAGGGTCCTCGGGAAATGCAGCCCTTTGATCCGGTGAATGGAGAAATCGTCCTTGGGTAGGAAACGTCAACGATGGTGATTCCTGCATCGTAACCCAAAGTAAAGAAATGCGTTTATTTCAGATTGGAATGAGAAATTTTTCTGAGAACAGAGCTTGGAAAAATATTCGAGTGTAAAACATGGCAGGAGAAATGGAATGCGCGACAGGTTTAACCCTAAGGTATCACAAGTTGTCATCCCATGGTTGAATTCGAACTTGTTTTAGAACAGGATAAGGTAAAATTTTCGTTTAATATAAAATAAATCATATAAATCCAGATATATATTAATATAACGTTAAACAGATACATTTGTTTTGCCTTCAGGGTCTTTATTACAGTGAGAAAATTGAGAAAAATCAATTTTGAATAACTACAGAAAACATCTTTTGGGACTCAGTTTTAGAAAACGGAGGCACATACAACGGGGAGAGAGAATGAAAATTAAAAATGCATGCTCGATGAATTCTTCCATAGCCGCAGTGAGAGGAAGGATATTACTGCGTACCTTTAAAGGATGTTGGCCGCAAATTAGAGTGCCCAATGGACATGGGTCAGGAATAATTCATTCCCATGATTTTTCCACAGAAACTCCGTTTTTATCTTAGAAGGAGCATGTCTATTTTTCAGGTTAATCGCTTCACCAATTTACTCAATAGGCACAATTATCTTCTGGAAGGTATTCTCGGACTGAATTTCATAGGATTATCTATCTTTACCCTTGACCATAGCAAGGGTTAAGTACTAAGTACTAGCTTTAAGAGTATCTCTCCAGGAATAGATGAGACACATCTGTAAGGTGTCAATCCGGAAATAACGGGAATTTGTTTATGTTAGAGTACTATTAAATGTAGCAAAAGAATCGTGTTACTGTACTCTCATATCCAAGAGATAATCTGTACAAATTTCTGGATAATTTCAGCATAAAAATGAATTTATTGATAGCTTACTTTCAATTGACTGACCACAGAGAAGTGAGTTTATGTTGAAGCTCTCTTTAACCTAAAAATATATTTGAAATCAGTTAATAAAGTGAGCGATACTCAGTTAAGTGCAACACGTCACAGATGTATGTATGTACACTTCATCTTAGAATTTAAAGTATTATTTTTTCTATTGCAGTAAGGTATAATTTGACATTATGATTCACTAAACAGATCCAATTAGTCAAAGAGAAAGGAGAATGGGTATCATCCGCTTGTAAATGCATGTTAGACCGGATGCGCACCATCTCCTTATTTATTCAGTTAATGTGACGCACTCCAGCGTATCTTCATTTCTAATCTAAATACTTGTTTCTCTTGAATACCTGTTCTCCTATTACATTGCATAGTTAAAACCTCACAAAAGACAGCTACGGTTAGGATTGTCAACTCTGAAAGACTTAAGGCCGGCGTTAAACAATAGGAATGAAAACATCTTATACTCGCCATGTAGCAGAAAATAAATCTTCTTGCAGTTGTATAAGCTGGTGTATCATATTTCGGAAATTGATTCAATTACTGAAAAGCCCAGTGAATGTAATTTAGTTAATGATAAAGTAAAATAAATAAATGCGTATTTATTATGGGCGAACTTGAGACTATAGAGTCTCCTCTTGCATTCAACCCAATGAAAAAATCTTGTGTTTGTCGTTTCATAAAAACCTAAGTGAAGCTTTGGAAAAATAATCCACAGCATTGAAATACCTTCAAGTCCTCTGGATAAGAGATAGCTGGATATATAATCCCATACTGTAATTCTGAATATTTGATTAAATGGAAACCAACATTAGAGAGTGTGAGAGAAAAGCCAGAGCTTTCTGTTTATAGAAAGCAGAGGTTATTCCTGGAAGAAATTGGCATAAAGGTAGATTTTAGAAATTAACTAAATGATAGATTCATTTGTTTTCTCTCTGAATGTATCAAAACTAAGAGATGGAGTATAAATCAAACGTAGCTTGATTTCAGCTTTACCAGAAATACATTAAACTTGATATATGTTAAACAAATAAATGAATATACATTAAACATCGAAGCAAGACCAAACACCATTAGAAAGTTTATTATCTGCTTACATTAATGTATGTAAATATTTTAATTCTAAGCAACTCAAACCACATCCAAACCTATCTTTACTTTTTCAAAATTACTCAACATGCATAAAATTATTTAATATGGATCTCATATTTGTCATCCTATAGCAATAATTCATTTCTACACCCATTTCTACAACACTTCTTTCATTGCATAAATTCAAGAAAAGTCATTTTTATAATTTTCTTTTCACACGAAGAGTGGCAAAGCTGATACATTTAAGAATTATGAATATTTCATAGCAGTGGTTTTTCTTTTCTTCTTTCTTTCAGATTTGTTAAATCCTTGTGTTAAGTTATTGATGGAATTTCAAAATGTTAAGTTTAGAAGGAATATTTATAAATGATGAATAATAAAAGATAGCATTTAAGCAAGGATAATTTATATACATTTACACATCAGGTTTGACTTGGAATCTGAGCTTTATTTACCCCTAGAAGTTATCATACTGTCTAGTTTGCAGTATTTAGATTTAAGGTTTGGAGTTATCAAATGTGATCCAAGAAGCATTTATGATTCTTTTTGTTGGATCTCGTATTGAATTTTTAAATATTAAGGTACGGTTCACTGATAAATAATTATTTGGGAGAAAATTGAATTTTCAGGAAATAGTATTTCCTTAAGTCTTTGTAATTAACAGATAGTTCCCCTGCATTGAAGTTATTAAATTGCAAATTTTCAGTTATATTTTGGCTTAATTAAATTCATCGATTAGGGTTATATACTCTTTGATATGTAAAAAATAATCGTTGATAATAAAGTAGATATGCAATTAATTTCACTATTTTTCATTGATTTTGCTCGTGAGTGGAAGTTAATTAAGTAAGTTAACCCAGAAAACTGGATTTTAGGTATACCAGAATATAATTCGGGATTTTCCGCATTGCAGTAAGATCTCATTACTTTTAAAATAAATAAAAAGGATCCCAAAAACTTTCTTTGGCAATCTGGGATTACAAACAATCGCGAAGGAACTTTGATGCCTTTAATTGGAAATCCGAATAAATTAATTAATTTACAACGTATGCAATGTGAAAATAAATAAGAAAAATAAGAAAATGAGGCCAGAATAGCGTCCGGTTTTTAATAATGAGATAAATGAAATTAAAATTTAAACTTATCTTTGCAGGGGATTAAATAAAAACTGAGCTTACTATGATCTAAGAATTACTTTTATTACTATTGAATAATATCTTCCAATGCTGATTAATGCATTTCCCCCTCCCCTTACAATTGACATGTGACCAGCGGCGTTTGGCAGTAGGTCCATGCGCCATGAGTCTATTTTTCTTACTGGTTACTTTGGGGTATATTACGCGGAAAGAATGAATTTTGGAAACGACCGTACCCAGCATATTTCCCTACCTTATTCTGGAATATAATTCTAGTCGGCAAGGTCCCCCGCTGCATGCACACCCGAAGCGAAGCTTAACTAGCACAAAAAACTTCCCTCAGGGACATTTTATTCACTTCTACCGACTATTGTCCTGTGAAAGTCGAATTTTCTAAGTGTCGTTCACGTATGTTACCGATGTGAGTATCCCATGGTAAATCATTCCTGACGGTCACCCCAAGATCATGATTCCGTTACATAGATCTTTGTCATTTCTAGGTTCTTAGACAAAATTATTATAATTTTTAAACTCTTAACTATAACTACTAAATTTACTGTCATCTCTGTGTCATATGTAAATGAATATCGATCTAGAATCAGCATTGAATACTTTTCTCACCAGTCGGTGATTGAATCCTTCTATCTTTGTGTGTATGTATGAAAACTCGATCATAATTTCCGTTTCAGAGTTTTCTATGTTAAGAAAATATTTGGAACTAAAGCTAGAATGTAGGAAAGAAAAACATAAAAAACTCCGTCAGAATATTCGAATTCAAGATTCGAATTATATCCTATTGAAGCGATACATGATAAACTAATAACGGAAATGCGTTTTACTCGTCTCTCGCACCAATCCTTTTCTTTCGTCTCAATGCATTCAATTATCTTTCCAGATTTTAGTACCTTTATTGTTTTCCTCTTTATATCAATCCATTTATATTATTTTCTCTGCACTTCTTGTCAATAGGTCATCTTCTGGCTCGTAATAAATAATAATCCAGAAAATAAACTCGGGTGGATTAAATCGAAATAATATGATGATAGCGCAAAATAAGCCCCTAATAAAAATAAAGCGTTTTCATTTGGACAAGATTAATAACTACGTACCTCCTTTACGTCTGAAGCATCGTTTTTACGTAATAATTAGAAAGAGATTGAGAAAACAGAATGCCGAGAAGAAAACTTGTTTTGGGTTTGGAAACCTAAGGCTTCACCAAGTGAAATGAACCAGTGCAGAAAAATACGCACAATAAGAGGAGTATACTATACCTGCTAAACCATCCGTTGGGATGACAAAAATTTAGAGGATAACAGTCTATAGAAAACTAGAAATATAAACAGAAAACAAAGATAAATTTTAAGTGGTGATACAAATAAGAGCGGATCATGACATTCAGCCAAACGAAATGAAGAGGAAACAAACAACATGTTCAACAATTGAATCGATTGTATCGATCACGGTAGAAAGTAAAAATATAGATTCTGTGTACTACAAACACACTTCCGTCAATTTATACAAAAACTGGGAAAAAATATATTAAAATAAAAAGGAAATTGCCAAAATTAATGAAAAATGAAAGGATATTTATTTACGTTGTAGAAGTATAGAATGTTTCACTTATACGTCTTTGTTATACATCGGTGAAATACTTAAAATATTGGACATGTGCGAAAATTCTTCCCGAATAAGAAAACACCAGATTATTCTTATGTATCATATAGATGGGAAAATGGATCCTTTACAACTTGTCTGTGAGAAACATTGTATTTTCTTGGCAGATATCTCAAGCGTTTAATGTGTATTCCGCCTGTCGGAGTACGAGATGGGCTTACGGTTCTATACGATGTCAGAAGATGAGACCGATGTGCTGGGTATGGATTTCTTCTGAAGTTTTCGGCGTTATTTTCCGCGGGATCAATGTCTATCACAGTGTGAATATCGGGGCGGAAACATCCTGAATTTCCTTTGATTCGTACGGTCTGTTAAATGTATACAGGAAGTGTGTGGCAAAAATTAATGCTTAGAGTTTCACAGCTGGATATACGTACACGCTCTGCTAACTAAAGGACGGACTTTGACTCGAGCGAAGGAATCGTCGAAGCGATTAAAAAAAGACACACCTAAAATGGACAGCGGTTAACTTTGTGAGACAACACTGCTCGATGTATTACAGAAATGGATTGGTGATCCATTGCTGTGGAAAAGACAACCACCAAACTGCGAAACAATTATATGAAACTTAATAGAGCTGTTTTCTCGCATGAAATATTCCCCTCAGTCCATCAAAAATCTGCTGAAATATTGCAGCTTTGTCGAAATAGGACATTTGAGGCTCGTTTAGTCTCATTCATAAAGATGTTCAAGCTTTTAGTTAATTAGCGAGCAGAGTAACAGTCAGAGAAAATTCAACATCAGGAGATTCGTCTCTCGTAAAAGTTAAAGAAAGCAATTCTGATTGCTCTACCAATTGATAAAAATCGTCAAATCTTCAAGGGTTGCTGAAGTAATTGGTATCGATCTCGGAAAGTGACAAAAAAGTTTGATCGAAATCCTTGGTTGTAGTATTAGCCGTTTGATAAAAGTGATTCGACGGCTAGGATAATTTCGCACGTGGGCTTCCATCAGGAATCGAACCTAAGACCTCGAAGTCAGACTACCTGCCCACATGGCTTTCCAGCAGCCCAGAAATTCCAAGTGTGTATCGCTGGAAATGAAGAACTGGATATTCCTAAACGCGCCATTTCATTCTTGTCTATTTTCTGGTATATTTTCGGCCACTAAAGAAATAGCCGTCATTCCCAAACATTTTTCCGAAATTTTATTTGGGCAGAGTTATTCCTGCGTTCCGAATTGAAAATCACCCTGAAAAGGACATCTCTTCAAAGGCATAGGTGAGATTCCTCTGAAATTGCAGAGATGTGTATGCGTCACCTAATAAAAAGACTTCGAGGGAGAATGCCAGAAGGATGGGGTGGGTCAGAAATGAAAGGAGTGGTACTTGGCTACAGGGAAGAGTACTTGTAATTAAAAAGTCATATTAATTGCATGAAATTACATATAACAAAATTCCTGTCTCTTTGAAAAGTGCACCTGTTTCTCTTCATCTTGGGGTGAAATGAATGAAATGGGGAATGAAACACATGGATGTGGGAAGAGACATGATTCGTGGAAATGAGGTATAGTAAAATTTTAAACAAAATTTTCCGTATGAACTGTGAACTAAATTAGAAAATAGAATGAATAATGGTGGAAGATGGAAAAGACATCGAATATCCCAAAAGGGAAATGTATGCATGCATATAAATGCATATCTCATGAATATAAATGACGCATTTTCGGAGTGAATGGATTGCAAACTTCCCATTGGCATATTGCGATGAGAATGTTTCCTTGAGGAGTAATAAAATCCTTAAGTGAACACTTTAATAACAGCATATTTCAAAAACATGTTTGTTATGCGTAGTCTGAATGCTCTTCGGTACTTCCGTCCTGCTAGTATATTTTGGGTTAATTTTCTTTCTAATTCACTTTCCTAATCGATACTATTTTTAAAAATCAGTTTAACATTTTAGATAGCATTTTTATATATTCTTTTATCAATCGAAATATAAATTGGTTAGAGACATATGATAAATATCAAAAATAGAACAGTTAAAATTATATTTTGGAATCGAAATTTTAGCTTAAAAAGTTTCCTGAAATCATAACAAATGCCTGGAAAACCTATTGTACTGAAAGCTGTCTTAAAGAAAACGCTATGTTCAACGTTATGTCTCAGCCACTTAGCGCACCACTAGGATCTTGTAGATAGTGTGCGTTGTTGCCAGATTCAGCAAACTGCACTGAGAAACATTCAAACAGGTCGCCAATAACTCTGAAACCTCTGCGAAGCGAATCATTAGCAATACCGTTTTCTAGTATCACATGAAGTTTGCGAAGCTTGAGATAGGGTTACAGATCTTACTGATCTTTTAATCTTTTCACTTCAAATGGGCAGTAATCTGAGAAAAAATTAGCTGAAAGATGCGAAAAGATTGAGATCGTGTAATGGAAATCTAAATTTGGATTTGGACGGTTTTTGTGTAATTAAAGTATAAAAGTTCAAACTGTTTCAAAAGGAGGAATAAAGGGCCATCCTGAAATTATGTCACGGCATTTTCGGGATTACTGACCTCCTTCCAAACTCTGTCACAAAGTGTCGCCTCACCTCTCCCCCACATATCAAAAACCTGCTTCATGGTCCCTTCTAATTCTGAGAGCTTTAATATTTGCCTTTTAAACAGAAATCTACGTGAAGCTTCCGCAGTAAATTTTTACTTAATTGTGAAACCACATTGTGTTGTGTGTACACCCATACATCCGTCATATATTTCCAGATCCCTCTCCTTCTTCTACAATGTGACATAGTTTCAAACTAAATTTTACTTTAAAGCACTCAAGGATTATCCTAACCGAGAAAACATACGCATTTTATAATCACACATATTATTGAATCACCTGATGATTCTGATTTTGTCCTAGAGAGAATACTCTAACGTAGTCTCCCAATTACTGCATGGATTATTTTAACGACTGAACTATTAGAACTATCATGACACAACTGCAGTATTCTGATACTATCTTAAGTACGATATATTTCTGATAATATAATTAATTTCAGTAAGTAATTCAATAATATGCATACTATCATTAATTATTTCGCGATTATATATAAGATATTTTTTGCATGCTATTGAATTCGGCAGTTTTAAATGGAAGTTTTATCTCATCAGCTCTTGATTATATGCTTTTCATTAAAAGAACCTCATGCTCTTTATACATGGGTGGTCTGAAAAGTTTCCGACATTTCGCCATTTCTCGACATGTTTTCTGAAAATTTCTGAAAATGTTCTGAAGATTTCTGAAAAATCTGGGGTCGGAAACTTCAGACCACCCTCGTATCTCTTTCATTAACGATAAAAAGTTATTAAGTTGATCAATAAGTTTTGAATTCTTTGACAACGGCCCTTCAGTCTGAAGCATTTGATAAAGGGCCCTAGAAAGGAGATGAATAAGATTTAAGGTATTTTCATTTTGGTTGAAGGACCAGTTTAAGTTAGAACGAGAGGCAAGGCAAAATATTATTTCATAAAAGAAGAAACAATCTCTTTGTACAATCATCGGAAAGAATTGTATGTGAAAATATGTTCATAAAGCTAATGGAAACCATATATTACTTTAATATGATACTTAAGTTCAGGTATGAGGGCTCAAGAGACTGCGAATTTTTTGGACGTGGGTGAGGAATAAATATAAACGGAAGGAAATGAGTTGAAGATGAAAAGATGTGGAATCGGTATTGACAGAAGAACTTAAAAATATGTGGGAATGTTGATGGGATGAGTTCGGTTTGGTTTGCCAAATAAATTGATGGGAGAAAATATATCGGAAAAAGTTTGATGGCAAATCAAAAATAGAAATGTTTCTGGGGGGAAAAAGAAGTAAAGGAGTCAACAGAAGGCCAAAGAAATGATTCAAGTAGGCAATTTTCAAAGAGGTTATGAACGCAAGAAGATTTGACGTAGAAAGTTTTGAAGCTTATGATGAAAGGTTGGGGACCATTATTTCTCAAAAGTTCTTGAATTGGATCAAATTTTAAGAAGCAATAACGGTATATTATATTTTTAAGTGAATTGAGGAAAGGTTATTGTCTTGAGTCGAATTTGGTAATCCCTAATGAACGAGAAAATGAGATCGCAGAAAGAAAAAACCTCAAGCTTTTATTAGCATATTGACCCTGCTGTATAACATACTACTACTTGATGCGCATTGGAAGAAACATTCATATAAGTTATTTTTAATTCATAAGTTTAAGCGAATAAAATATTTAAAGGAGTATTATATCTCAAAGAAATTTAGGAAATCTTATTAAAAATTTAGGAAAATCTAAACTAGTTTTCCATTAGCGGAACGACTTCTACTTTTTCTCATTGTCAGTCACCTCTGCCTAATCGGTGGCTTATATGAAGAACCTTCAGCTGGCCTTGAATAAATCTCTCGAATCAGATCTAATCTTCAGTGATAGACTTCGGAGAAAGAAGATGTGTCGAAAAGTAAAATATATTTCAGTCTTCATCTTTCTTGGGGTGGAAATACTTAGTAGTGCCGATAGCACACTGATTTGATATGAATGATAATAATATTGCGAGATCGATTCTCTCTAAATTAATCTTAACTCCTAAATTTTCTTTCGAATTAAGAATTCATTTAAAGAAGAGTGTAATTAATTAGAAGTAAGTCGAGATTATATAACCTTTAAAGGCATAATAGAGCGGTGGTTCTTCGTATTATTCAGTTTTAATGTTGGAATATAGCGCACTGAAAAAAGTGACTACTTAATAGTTACAAATATCATTATTATGATATTCAATCGATAAATCCTCGCAATTCTCTCCAATTTATCTCACTTTTAGGTTGAAAACAGTCCGTTATTCGTTTGTTTGAAACTTTCGTTACCTGTTTGTTTAAAAAGGATTCTACATTTAACCCCTGAGGACGTTAGTTTGGGTATTGAAATACCCATTGGGTGAATCTTAGAAGTAGGAAATCCCGATTTTTTCCAATACTCTGGTACCTTAAGGACTCTGGCCCAGAAAATCGACTAAACGGAGTGTTTTCAATTCCTAATTGATTAACAGTCGTGTTCCGAATTTCTTTCTTACATCTATACTCACTTTCGTTTCAAGGATATCCTTAGATGCTCGATACTCTCTCTATTCCATCCCTCCTTCAATATTTATCTTAACATACCACCGACAAGCCTTCTGTATGATTTCAGTGCTGAACTTCAAGTATTATCAATAGCATAATCCAGCACAGTGTGACCGCCTTTTAGTGAGCGAACACTCTGTCCAAAAAATTTATTCATGTCATTTGTAGTTTATCTTTTCTTTTGATTACGTTGAATTTCAAGTTTTGCAAGAGGTCATTTCGTGTTTATCCTCCCTTTCAGGGATTTAAAACCTGAAGGAAAAAGTTTCCCTTTAGAGAAAACGTAAAATTTGGCTTCCTTGGCATCAAAGAACGTGGTAATACGCAAACCCTCATAATGAAACTTTGATGCTTAGCCCCTAATGAGGAAGAGAAAGCTTTGTCGTCTCCAAGAGGTTTACGTCAAAGGAAAGCCGCAAAGTCTTCTTCATTTCTGCTTTTTCGCTCTTATCCTTGCCCTCATCCTTCCGATTGGCTCACTGTGGAGGGATAAGCTAAGTTAAATAACAACAGGTTTTACTTAATCTCTGACAAGTAGGAAGCCATTCGTTAAACTTTCCTTGTCTTAGTTTCGAGCTCGCAATTTCAGATTTTAAATTAAGGATTTCATCTCATTAAAAATTTGATGGCTAGGATAAAATGGAGAAAGTTGCATAAAAAACACCTAGAAACATCATATATGTGTGTACATATGCTGAAATTAACCCATTACGAAGTAAGGTAAAGATTGAAAATCTCCCAAAATTTCGTCAGAAAAACCAATTATGAGGATTACATAATTTAACTGATTCTTTGCCATGCTTATGCCTAATGGACTGAAATAGAAAAATTATTAGTTTAATTAACTCCAGAATGTTTATTAAAGATGACTTTCGTAAATCTCACTTACATTTTTAAATCTTCTTGTTTAATTTTCACGGAATATTTTCCCTGGCTGAAATTAAGGCAATGATCATGATTTAATTTTCTTTATGAAAATCGAATGTTTCAGCTGCTTGCAAATTAAACATTCAAAGAGGATTTGCTATTCATTATTTTCCTATAGAAGTATACGGACCTATCTTAGATTGAAGTAGTTATTCTCTCTTTCAGTTCATGAATCTTTAATTTCCTAGGATATTTCATCAAGACTCATGTCAAAGAAAACCAAATACAACTTGTCTTTTTCCATTTCCGACAATTTTCTGCCGTCGTGAATTGCAGAAATAAAGGCTGAGACGCCGGGAAATATTTTTAATATGTTCAGAGTAATTTATTTTTGGTAGAAGGAGAGGTTAATGGTAGTAGTAAGTGCGTCCATAGCTAAGATCATTTTGAACATGGGAAACCCCACGGGAATCGAACATGGGACCACCGGGATCGAACGCACTACCTACTGGACGTACCGAAATCTCAAGTTGGAGGGATTAATGGAGAAATTTTCAACTTGTTTCACATCTTAAGGCAAATTTACATGATGAATGCGATATCGAGTTTGATTCCTACGTTACTATACATGTCATTTTAAACGCTATTAATCAATTACATTATTACGAATATAAATATGACAAAGCATTTTATCGTAGTAGCTTTCGTGGTAAGAATGAATTATATGAATGGATAACGCTCTATGAAATTAATGAAAACTAAAGCAAAAATATTAAAAATATTTCTATATATTTATAGCAAAATATTTATAGCATTATTCAATTGATAGAAATACAAATATGTGAAAAGTACAGAAATGCCTATCCTAATTTCTACACTCGTTTTATGATCCCCACTGGTCTTGAGTTGCTGAAAATAAATTACATAGATGACGAGATCTATTATAAGTGATCTTTCGGCATATGACAAATTTACTTTACTTTCTCTATAAAAGAAGAAAAACAAACATGAATTACACATAATAATTAGAACCTTGCATGCCGATGTAATTTTCACGATTCACAGAGGAACAGAGAAGGGATGTTTCATATCAGATAAAATTTGTGAAAGGCAGGTAACCTTCCCAGTTAGTATAGAGCGTGGAAGTTACGGCATCACAAAATCTCTCATTTCCTAGGTAGAATTGGGTTTTCAAGGAAATCCGTATTTGGTTCATTTAATTTATCACGTTCTTAAGTTGTTTCACTTATAAAATATTAGAAATAGCTTGCGAAAAACTACCTTATTACTCTGTCACATCCCTCTATCAAAGATTGATTGGCCTTACACCAATTACAGTGTTACATATATGCATAGAAATTTAATTGGCTAAGTGATTTCGAAGATCCAGAGCAGCATCTCAGTAAGCATTACACTCTTCAAAATCATTCGCACAACATCTTTTATTCATCAATCCTCTTGAGCCTCTTCCTAACAGACCTCGTGAACCTCTCTCATTCAGATTTAACAATTTATCCCTTTGCTTTTAGCTTTCTCCCACAAATACCTTTTTGAGCAACCAACTCCCATCCATTATCTTCAAAAGCCCAAATAACCGCATTTCCATCCATTCATCTAGGCCTCCGGACTTCCTTTTAGCTTCCATTCATTCATCAACCCGGTATTATAGTTTCCTATTTTTTCGCATGCTTTTCTGAAATTCCAAACTAATTCCTATTCATACACTGTTTATTCCTGGTGAATTTATACAGCGATGAGGACCGAAGAAAACAAATCAAAACAGAATTACTCTGAACTCAACCGACTGACGAGTGACTTCGTGGTACCCCATAACGAAGGAAAAATATAGAAAGGAAAACTACTTTTCACCGGGAAACTAGTTTGTTATTTATTACAAATAATTCTATGAAATACCACCGAACAACCAACTACGAATTTTTCAAAGTTTGAACGTCATGATAATCATGCTGTCATAACGTCATAATGACGCTCAAGTATTAAATATGCCTTGTTCGTAGTTATTTGTTCGGAGTTATTTCTAAAAATAAGGAAATAGTTGCCCCCTAAAAGTGGTTTTTCTTTTTCATTTATAATTGCTTGGTTTTGAATAATACCTGTTTTTGCTGCTAGTTACGATACATATCTTTACACACCATTTACCAGTCCACCGCTTTTCTATTCTCCTTTTGAAGTAATTTATACCATTCTAATAGTCGACAACATCTATAGAGGCTAACAAATTCAACATGAAAATATCCTTTCCAATCAATTATCTTCAGTATTCATCTATTAAGATTATTTTAAAGATTAGAGATCAAAGGAAATATTACTCTGAGGATATGGATTACTATTTTATCGGGCATTCTCACTTGATACTATGTGAAATACCTTCAGGTAGAACCCTGATAAAGTTTTCTTAGCTTCGGCTGTTGTGAATAATGCATCGAACGAAGTCGAGTGAAAGGAAGCTACGTGATCAAAGATCGCTGTTTACTACGTTCTCATGCCCTCTCACCTATTATGATTAGTTATTCCTTTTTACTATGATGCATGCCTGGAGGGTTAAATGAAATATATCTTGCGAAGAAGAAATACAGTCATACGAGTCATACAGTCGTATGTGCCCGCATGGTGACACAGGCTTTAAGTGTGATCCTGGACCTGTCATTTCGCTTGTGTTTCTGTTTGCTTTGTTATAAGAAACTAACAAAATTACGTGTAGCTAGGTCTGGTTTGATAAGAACGTTTTAGCATTAGCCACTCAGATTCCTGTCTCGTGTGTGTACTTCGAAAGTGCACACATTCTTTTTCATAGCAGAAAATGCTCTTCCAAAAATGTTTGAATAACTTAAAAGTATGGATGGATAACTTAAAAAAATGTTTGGATGATGATGCAAACTATGTCCTAAAATTAAATAAATAATAGTAATAAGGGTTTTAATTTGTTAACAGTAATAACTATGTACTTCTATATTTCGAATTGAGGATGTTTGCAAGTTTTGTGAACTCTTGCTCATTAGATAATCATTTAAATAAATTACGCCCATTAAAAATTAGCATAGAAAGAAACCTTCATTGGGCATTTTAAACGAATCAAAAGGGAAGAAAGTTCAATTTTAATTAATACTACTTTTTTATGAGATGTTACTGCATTCGTGTAACACATCGAGTCCCTATTATCTCGTATGATATGGAATGGCCACGTCAGAGCAAAAAGCAGTTGGGACGAATTATTATTCATCCCTTCCATAAACCGAAAGTTGGCTTTTTGTGCGTTTTCACGAACATCAATAGGGATATCTTATTATTCCAACATCAAATCACCATCTCCATTGAGATTTGTCTATTTTGAATGAAATTTATGACCAGAGATAGTGTGTGAGAAACACTTTGAGAGACATGGAAGTGATGATGGATTGGAAAGGCGATACGTTTTAATAATGTTTCTGTCAAAATGATTGATCAGACGGATTCCTAATATAACCCCTGAATGAATAAATAAACTCTCCGTTAAGGCAAGGTTAGGCCTGAATTGGCTTCTCTTCCATCTAACACAGGTTCCACAGTTAAAATATAAATAAAGTTTATTAATACGAATTGTGATATTTGCAAAAATGTTTATTTTTTGCTAGATGTACATACTATTAGGCAGTGATTGCCAATTTGAACGAAAAATAGCAGACTGTTTTATGGATTTCCTTGAAAAGACTCCATATTGTGATTAATGAGCCACCATTACTAAAATAAGTTTGTTTCTTAAACATAATCGTTATTATTAAACATAATGATATTCAGGGACGTATTTTAAAAAAATTCAAAGAGTAAAAAACTTTCATAAGTGACTTTGAAAGTGGGCGTGTTAAGAGGAACTTGATCCAAAACGATTTTATCATAAATCCTTCTTAAATAGGTTTTTGTGAAGCAGGAAGACGCAGTGCACGGCAAGTTAAGTGTAGCAAAATAAGGTCATAAAATTTGAAATTTGAAACTACGATCGATTTTTGACTTTGCAGTTTTTTTGCTTTTCATTACGTTCCAGATTTGGTCGTAAAAACTGATTTTCGTTCATGAGATTGAGACTGCGTCGATGGGCATGGAACACATGGGAAATTGAATGAAATATTTTAGAAAAACGGTTTAAATTTTTCTCCAGTGCCATAAAGGGGTTCTATTTTAATTCTCAAAGTAAGCAGATAGTCATTCCGAAATATTATCTTGCGAAGAAAAAGGTGAATTTAATGCTGTTATCTCAGATCATCTTAAAAAAAAACAAATGTCGTACTAACGATGTTTTCGACCTTGTGCGAAACTCGTTACGAGCAATTTTTTTAGTTTCTTTGCGCCTGTTGAAAGAACTACATCGTTATTTATGGCTGTTGTATAGCAACAGTTGAAAAAATTTCCGTTCGTTGAAATAGCTCATTTACCAGTTTCTTGCTGTAGGATTTCCTCTGCCTTGATTTTGCTCCATAACTCAAAAGCGTTTAGCGTCGGTGTGTTTGATTGAGGATTAGATGATCGAAGACCTCCCTGTCTCTTTCTACAGCTCCCACTCACGTCAGAACAAGGAAATTGGAGTGTTAAATCATTATTACTTAGCGTTTGTAAGGAGAAGGCGAACTATTGAGTAATCCCAGACTATCTCTCCCAGACTGTTTCCGTAAGAAAATCCCCGACGGTAGAACTGATTTATTAGGGTGCGGTGGCGTCGAGTTAAGTTCTTATCTCAAGAGAATTCATAATGCCTCTGAAGAATAATTAGATAACCTCGTCAAATACCGTTGTTTCGGAACCGAATATTACCAGTTTCCGAACTGTACGACGTAAGAGTTTTTGTGACCTCGTCGCTAGGAAAAGTCATTATTCCTAGCCAGATATGGAGCTCTGCAAGATGACCTGTTGGATTTCTAGCCCATAAAATGGATTCTAATTTTTGCTTGCCTCAATATATCCTCTCATCAATTGAATATTGTTTCCGTTCAATGTATGAGATTGATTGATTCTTTCCGTGATAATAAATAGCATTTTCCAATTAACTTATTAGGTGTGCTAAAATCAACAAATCGACCTTCAGTCTCCTGAATGCAAGAGAAAGAAATATTAATACGATACATATACGTTTTTATACTTATATACTACGATTATTTACTTTGCTACTTATGAGAGATTACTCAATCATTCTGTCATTATTAAAACAAAAATACTCAAAAGTTATATTTGGATTAATAATAGCTATACAACTTTATTTACTGCGAGATTGAGACTAATATGTTTCCATTAACATCTAATCCTTTCTCAAACGAAATCCAAAAGAAAACGATAAATAAAAACAATACGATTAAAAAATATCACAGAAAAACTTTGCGGGATAAAAACCTACGTTTATTCTCACGCAAGTACGCTACAGTAGAAAAACATCCACAGGAATTGTGAGAAAGCTACGAAACTTATGGATGGTTTAACAAATTTTAAGTTAACAGATGGTCAATGCACATCTGAAAGGCAATAAAAAGATACGAATAAGCTTGTAATTTGATAAAACAAATAGTAATATATAGTAGCAAAAGAATAAACACAGCAAGAACATTATAACATGCATAATGATTAGCAACAGAAAAAGAAAACATTATAAATCTACATACATTAATACATAATATACAGCTAAGAAGAAGATTTATGAAAGTAATAGAAATAATATTTAATGAGTATCATCATGTTGTTACATCGGTCAGTTACTTGATTTGGGTCAATGAATTCAAGGAAGCTGAGGTCGAGAAGGTAGAATTAGCATTTTTGCGAGTAGAAACCAATAATGAAGGAAACTCAAGCGGAAGATGCTTGCTGAAGTGAAGAAAACGTAAGATGCCACGGCCTATTCGGTTTATATCATCTCAATGTTTCAGCATAACCAGCAGTTCCACGTGTAGTATGTAAATTACTCGTATAAGGTCAAGGTATTGTTTTCAGTAGTAACTTATCGTTCAAACCGCATATTCAAGACGTAGTGGGGTCAGCTGATAGGACGCTGAGGCTATGTAATCGCGTTCTCAGGGGTTGCCAACAGAATGTCAAGGAAGTGGCTTACTTTTCGTTGGTTCGTCCATTGCTTGAGTACTGCTGCGCGGTGTGGAATCCACATGAGAAAGGATTGATCATAGAACTAGAGCGCATGCAACGTAGAGCGGCCCGTTTCGTCAAGGGAGACTACAAGTTCGACAGCAGTGTGTCAGAGATGATTAAAACCCTCGGCTGGGAATCCCTCGAGGACAGAAGAAATGAGTATAGGCATAAACTTTTCGAGAAATTTTTGAGTAGCGATTTACATGAGGAAATAAGCGACTTCGTGATTCCCGTACTCAGTGAGCGTAGTTTTCGAGACCAGACGTCAAAAATATTCCGCGAAATTATAGCGAGAACAGATAGCTATTTCTGGTCTCTTTTTCCAGATAGTATTAGGTACGCAAACCAGATGGTTGGTTAGGGAGTTCGGTGTATTCACACCCCCTGCCATACGCCTTACGGCGGTTAGCGGGGTATTAATGTAAATGTAAATGTAAATGTAAATGTAAAAGGCACCCTCTGTTGAACCGAATTCGCAAACTCGAAAAGGTCCTATCTCATTAAGATGTAGCATGGTAAATCATCTAGCGCTATTAAAACAGTTTCGAATTCTGTAACTAATGTTAAAAGATGCTCTGTAAGAAATTTGAAAACAGTGAATTTATGTTTTAAATGTATGTACATGTTAAACTTATGAACATCGGAAGATATATTAAGAGCTTCCCTGTGTAAATTTTCATTTCCGCAATAATTCAATAAGTTAAAGCTTTATTGTGTGAAATATTATAAAAGAAATACGTCACAATTGTGGAATTGCTGAAGTTTTTATCTGTTTTTGTTTTTACTTGTCAAAAAATAAGCATTATCTTCATTGTCCTTGTTAGTCAGATTGGCTTTTTTATGGTTCATATTGGATTTTTATTCATTTTATTGGAAAATATCAATATCACGTACCAGTAAGCTACAGAAACTCCTGCATTTACAAGCGACAATCAGGTAGCACATCAACATCTGTTGATGCGCCTTGGATAACCTGTGGATCGCAATCGAATTATCGATCCTTGAAAGATATTAGTTTGAACGCAAGCAATCGAGACGATAGCAGTAGATAGTAGGAATTACCTCCTAACAAATAGTCAGTTTCGAGTACTTAATTCATCACACATGTATTTTTAATAACATAGATGGGAGATTTCCTTGAATACAAGGAGAAGAAAAATAGTACTTCCAAGGAAAAAACATGACAGAATTATTTAATTATTTATAAATACAAGATTACATACTCGTAGATCTCGGTCGAAAAATTACAATCGTAGTTGATTAGTAAGTTGGAGTGATTGGCTGCCTCTGTTGTATATGAATAAAGTTGAGCTGCACAGCGATATATCTGACAGCACACATCAAGTTTCGTCCTTCATTTTTGTTCCGTCTGCGGACAATTGCGCGATCCCTGACTTTTAGTGGTCGAAGTATTGTCTTACCCGGTACATAACGGTATTGTGTGTGTAATACACAAGTTTTTCCTAAACGATCAGTTAACGATTAAGCTTATGGATTGGTCAGCTTTAATTTGTTGCTATGAGCAAGGCTTGAGGAAAAGTTTTCCATTCCAAATCGGTTGCCTACTTTACTGCTTGAGAGCGCTGCAAGAGAAAAATAAATCTTTAACGGAAAGTAATAATTTTAATCGCACGAATTCTTATAAATGGCAAAAGGTGACGAAGGAGTTGATGAAGAAAAACGTGTTATCACAAGACGGTGTGTAATTTTAACTCGTGGGCCTCTGAATATTGAACATAAGAAATAACTCGTGCAAAAATTCCCATATGATGAAATGAGAAAGTAACCGCTTCGGCAGTCAATCACCGGCTCATGAACTCCCAAGTGGCGAAGGCATATTCAAAAGCGAAGTACATCATTAACTTTTTTAATTAATCCTTAGTCCCTTCATTCATATAGGAGATCATAAGTTTTTCTTTGCAAATTCCTTATAATAACAGGATATGATACGGAAAACTGGGAACTGTATTGTTCTTATTTTAAATTTTTAATAATATTTATTTCTTATTCATAAATTGGACATATTGAATACGTTACTTTTTTTCTTTTGGCAAACATATGTGCTGCTTTCGGCCGTTTTAAAGTTTTCTCAACTCAACAAGAGTATTTCTAGAATTAAAAAAATATCTCCAATTGAGTTTCTACACTAAAAAGGGAGGGTAATTAGAGAAAGTTTTAATGAGTACTACCTTTGTATCAAATGTTAAGAATATCGAAGACTCAAATGTCATCCTCTTCCCTTGTGAGTCGAAATCTTTCTAGTTATATAGGAAATTATTAATGAGTATGGTGAATCAAATGAGTTAATAATCTGCATACAATGTAAGAGAACAGTATAATTAGTAGGCTTAAGCGTTCCGAATATTCGATATAATTTGAATAGAATCCATTATTGACGTCAGAAATGTTGTTCACATTTATCTTTGCGAGCAGCTGAGTTTCAGAATTTTATGACTCATACATTTCCATGCACGGTTTGTATAAAGTTGAAACTTTTATCGCCTGTAGGAAATAATTCTTTCTGTTTTGGATTCAGGGAATAGGAGCACCTGTTTTGTTGTTATGGACTTGAACAAGGACGGAAAAGCGGGGCATATTCAGAGGAAAAACTCAAAATAGATACAAAAATATTTACGAAAACATCCACCGTGCTATATTTTACTTGTATTTGCTATAAAAAGACTGCAGTGAATACAATAATTGTAACTGTGGCAAGCACTTGAGAAAAGAGAAAATGTTAACTCAAAGGCCGCGCAAAACAAGCATTTGAATGAGATCGTTCGTCAGTATTCTGCGTTAAATCATTTAAGTTGTTTTTTGAATTTATGAATATTTAATATTTGATATCTCAGTGATTATGCATTCGGATTAGCCCGTACATAAATCTATCATAGCAATCAAATATCGAACTAATGAAATTAGCATGAAATTTTCTGATCAAAATGCATGGAAAATAATTTTGGGTGTTTAGATGATTATCTGCTGCGTAGAGTAGACTATTGGTGTTGAAATGGAATTATGAAGGAATATATAATATCGTGAAGGGAACATAAAATATCGTGGCGAGGAAAAGCATAAAAGCTGTAGCATATATGATGAAAGATAATATTTTGCTAGGTTTCATGAGTTCTTTCGCTGAGGGTCTAATCATTCATGAAAACGCTCGGTTAAAGGCTTATCAGAGAGGATAGAATAATAATTTTACTCTGCGATAGGCCTCAAATGTGACGGAATATATTATAGCTTGCATCTCAAAGTATTGCATTGGTCTGTTATATCCCGTACAATTATGGCGAAAAATAAATGCAAAAGGTCTACTTAATAATTAAGATATAATTATATATGTAAAAAAGTGGAATGAAGATTTTTCCTCCAATATGTTACGATCATCGCAACACAGCATCCGTTTATATTTGTTTTGTTTTTGCTTGTTTTCAGAAAATGCTTTCGCTTGAACTTCGTTATGAGCTTCGTGTAGAGTAGTAAATTACAGCCGTGTTTCGCGTCTTTTAAAGATTGAGCAACAGTAACAGCAGTAAAAACGAAGTAACAAGTACTCATAAAGCATAACTATGTAATTTGTTTGCACAGTAATTTCACACTTACGAAACAAATTCGTGTAGAGTAATGGCATCCTCTTTTTACATTAACGTTCAAGCTGCTTCATAAGTGCTCAGCCGTTCCTTTTCAGCACCGAAGCACGTAAATTTCGGGTAAAAGCATCTGAAATTCGACGCCCAGAAAAACTGATGTCACGGTCTTGGCGGTTTTGCGCAGAAAAGGCGACCCGGATTTGAACTTGTCACGGGACGTTTACCATAGAGGGAGCTCCGCGGGGTGAATTTCATTTCGAAGCCGTCACTTTTACGCCGCTGATAACGTCGGCAAAGAGAGAGCTAATGCCCTCGGAACCCCTTCGTCCAGAGGCACCTATGGGATGTCATTAGTTGGGTATTTTTGGAGCACCGATTCAGAGAGGATGGAAAACAAAGAGGGATGGGTCAGCCGCCGCTTTTCAGGTGTCAAAGAATCCGGACGTTCTTCCCGCGGCGATTACGTGAGGCGAAGTGGAAAGTGGGGAAGGTCATTAGAAGTGGGCTCATTAGTATGGAGATGGATTAAGAAGGAATTTACAGGGCTCAGACCTCTGTCGTCCAGTAAGCATGAGGGATTAAGTGCTCAAGTGTCCGAGCTTTCCTCTTAGCCTCAAGGTTGATTCACAATTAAAAATCTTCCTGTTCGAGAGATATGTTGTTTTAGCAAACCTTTTGTTTATCTCCGTGTGTGGAAAATGTAAAAATATATCTTTCATTTAGTTATGCCTGTTTTTTCATGTCTGTGGAAGATATAAGATACTGAGGTACTAGAAAAAGGGTTGAGGTAACTTTGCTCATGCATTCAGCAAAAATCTCAAGCAAAAACGGACTTTAAAAAAATCTGGCGGGAGTTGGAATCAAAACTGTCAGACTTTTTTCAAGCCCGTTTTTTATTAGCTGAATAATGGCATATATTTTGTTCATTCTTAATTGAATGCTATGATAAATTTTTCTCATTGCGTTTTGGTACTTAATTCATGTTATACCCAAAATAATTGATGTTACTATGCCTAACTTTGAGAAACGCCATCGAGAAGGAAGTAAAAATACTTAGTAATTTCCACAAAATAATTTTTACTCCGACAGGTGTCGATCTATCAGAGTTATCTTCATGTGGAAATGAAAAATAAATAATACATGGACCCGAAGATGAGCTGGAGTCATGACAAGTCGGAGTAAAAATTCTGTAAGTAACATTAACGATTCATTACTAAATTAAGGGGTTAACATTTCAAAAGGTCCTCAGTTTACTGGACTGTGTATACAATCTAGAATTCGTAAAAAGGTTTTAAGTGACACACTAATACCAAAATCCTTTTATTCGACTAGAACAACCGTAATAATTAGTTTGCTATAAACATAATCTTCAGAAGATTGTATCATGTTCAGCAACATTATTATTTTCTTACAATAAATTTTTATGGTCCTATATTCCCCGTGTATTCTTACGGGAAAATAGATGAGATCGGATTCAACAGTTGCATTCTTTGTTATAATATGTTTATAACTTTGAAAATTTCTGAAAATTATCGCATATTTTATCACAATATTAGCAGTTTAGATTCATAAACGAAATTTCACGATCAAAATAAAAAACTTCACTAAATTTCCCTTCTTTTAATGCTGTTTTTGATTATTTTACGGTACTCTTTCTTATTTAATTTTGCCAAATCAATGAAAGATGTATGATGTAAGAGAAAAGTGAAGCTTACGTGTATTTCTTATGAATAAATATTAAAGGCCTCTTGGTTCGAACTTCTCAGTGGTAAGGATAAACTCTCTTGAGGCTTTTTAAATCGTAGGAATGCAGAGTGTCTCGAATCTCCATAGAATTATATAACAGAATTGTTTCGAAACCGTTTCTGAAATAGAGGGGAGGACGGACGGACGCAACTACGCAAATTATATAAAAGATTATTACTCAACTTCGCAGGAATACGTACACAATGTGAGAGAATGAGTTTATTAGATGCTAATTAAACTATATGGTAATCAAAGCTTGAGTAGATACCATTCTATGTAGTGGAATTTCGAATTATTTTGGGCAAAGAGCTTTCAAAATTCATTAAAATATTCTTTCTTTCGTATAGGTTGGATAATGTTTGCATAGAAGGTAGATTAAGAGTGATTTTCAGCATTGAGTTTATATCATTTCTGTCTATTATCATTGATATAAAAATAGTGATTATGCATTTTTAAAATATTTTATCCGATGATGTTACGTAATAATTTGCGAGTGTCAATTATTTGAATAAGCAGATGTTGGCTTTGTAAGTGCATAAGCTACTTGTGATTTGTTGACTGTTATCTAAATTTGCATGCAGAATTAAATAGTAATAATATTAATCAGCGTGAACGTTAGTAGAAGGAGAAAAAAGGAACTCGGCGGTCAATGAACTAAGAGATAAAGGTTCTCCAAGCGCCGGATAGCGGCGACCGTCTAAGGGCGATTCCCGGGAAACGGATAATCGTTTAGCGGTCCCAGTTCTTCAGAATCCCAAATTCTGAAGAACTGGGACCGCTAAACGATTATCAGTTTCTCGGGAATCGCCCTTAGACGGTCGCCGCTATTCGGCGATTGGAGAACCTTTATCTCTTAGATGAACGTTAGTTCCTCGATTTACATAGAAATAACATTCCCAGTATAGGGTAAACATATAGTATTCTGAAAGATATAAATGCGAATACAGATTATATCAATTGAAACCGGAAACCAATTTACGGGCACCGGTAACCGTAAACTTTTTCTGAATATAAATCAACGTATTTGTTTAGCTGATCATTGTAGTGCACATTGTTTATTATTGTTGTAATTCTGGAATCAGTTCGCAGCATTTTCTGCGTGTTAAAATATTCGAGCTCCACTCGGCGGTGAAACACATAGGCGAAAATGTTAGCTAAAATGTGACATAAATTCAAACAAGTTAGATGGGAAACGTTGCCCAATAATTTATTCGAAATACTGAGACCTTAACCAAACCAGACCTAGGACCAAATCAGTTACTTTTCGATTTATTGCATATCCTCAGCTTTCAAGTAGATTTGAAATGAATCCATATCATTCGTATTATCTTGATAACAGAGTGATTGTTAGCTTTTCAGATTGTACCGGTTAATTTAGGCAACTATTTATTTCCTGTCAGCTTGAATGTTGACTTATTCGTTTCAGTGTCCCGGCGACGATCGCTGTAACTTACACTACGCTATATCTAACAACACTTTTTAATATTTCATTAATCTTAATTGCAGAGTTACTGATTTTAATTCAATAATGATGAAGTAATAAAAATATTATTTCATTTCTTACTTTTTATTATTTCGACACATATTTCTAGATTCCCAGTCCGAGGCGACCGCTTTCAAAAGCCAAATCTTTAAGACTCCATTGGTTCCTTGCTTCGGTGGCCTTATTCGCTTACTGGCTGAATCCGGAAATGCTCACAGGTGCGCCTGACCTACTTTACTCCCCGCAATGATTTCCCTTCGGTATATTTTCCCTCTGGAAGAATTGCTGTGTAAACCATATATACGGAAATCATTTCACGCCCTTAGATTTTAAGGATGACATGTCTCTTACCCACATCATTCCTTTGATTAGAAGCAATCCGTTTCCGTTTACTCTTTCTCTCCCGCACTTTGCTTAGCAAATACGCAAAGGTCGACTAGCGGTGTTCCTGATATCAGGAAAATTTCCCGTGCTCTTCTTAGTTCATTATAATTTATTGCGCAGCTTAGGAGAACGTTAGACGAGCTTGATGCCACAAACTTGTGGGGCTTATTGCATTCCACAATTATTTATCACATTGTTCTTTGACCCATCCATAGATAGGTCGTTCGCCTGTTTTAGGTAATGTAGAGCAAGGCATTTCCAGAAAATGTTTTCTAAATCCATACTGGTTGTGCATCGAAGGCTAAAGGTAGTTCTTTACCGACTTTATATCGATATTTTCCTCTCTGAGTTTATTTTACGCGGTATTTATCTCAATTTGGGTTTTATGCAATTCTTGGAATAAACTAGTTTCAGTATTCTAATCACTAATGTGGTCGGCTGCAGATTGGTGGTGTAAACAAAATTGGTTTCGGCATTAAGTTTTATCGAATGATGCTCTCCCTGCCAACTCATATCAGAGAGAGGGGATTCGGATTGGAATCGAACCCGCGCCCACTTCTACCAAAGGTGGACTTCAACTTCTAAAACGGTGATTCCGGGAATTGTCAAATAGTAGGAATTCTAGAAGGTTACGGTAAATTAAATTTAAAACTTAAGAAATAAATTTAAGCGTAACAATCATATAATGTATATTTATCATTGATGAACAGCGTAAATATGCAACTTGCTATGAACTATACCAGGGGTGGCCAACAAGTCGATCGCGATCGACCGGTCGATCGCGAGGCCAATTTTGGTCGATCGGCATTAGAAAATGAAATTATAATTTTACAAACTGACATAAACTTACAAGCCAGAAAATCTGAAGAAGATTTTAGGAAATATGTCAACCGAAAAAAATATCCCAGTGTCACCAAATGTAGCGAATATATCTATTATTGTTTCGGATCTACATACCTTTGCGAATCGGCATTTTCATACTTGAAGCTAACGAAGACTAAACAACGTTCTGTCGTGACTTATTCCCATACAGAAGACTCATTATTATTATCTTTGTCAGGATATACACCTGATTATGTTCCCTTGGTTAGAAACATGCAAACTCAGTCTTCCCATTAATGTTAAGGGAACAAAGTAAATTCTAAATCTGTATTTATCTGTGGCTACTTTGAATTAATAAATATTGTTAATAATTATCCATGTTTTTTTAATTCCCCTGCAAGTGAGTTTTTTGGCCCTTTAAATAATTATTGTTGATGTTTTTTTACGTAGGTAGATAAGCCGTATATCTATATTTCAGTACGAGGTGTACTTAGCGAGCTATTGATAAATTAGCAAAAAGTAAGTCATATTATTCTCTCATGATAAATTTTCTCGGCCCAAAAAAAACGAGAAAGTGAAATATTGTAATCAAATTATCAGCCATACTGTGCATTTTTATAACAACTTCTTTATATTTACGAAAAAATAGTACAACAACTTATACATTACATTTGATAAAAAAATTAAATTGCATTTTAAGTTAGTAAAAATCTATCTCGAAAAAGTGTCGGAAAATCGAATTTTTTAGGTACCGCATATACGGAATGCTGCTATCAAAAGTTGGGTCTGGAAATTTATTTTCTTCAGGAGCCTATATCTCGAAAACTTAATAAGTGATTTAAAAATAAAAATTAGTTTTGAATATATATTTTACTTATCTACCCATACCTCGCTGGAAAGCACCTTATGCTGAAACACAGTGAATAAACATAGTATGCATTTCACACCCCTTCTTCCCCCTTAGACTACGCCAATGACAATAAGTCGATCGCGACACACCTTTAAGATAAAAAGTAGATCTTATATGCAGAAAAGTTGGGCACCCCTGAACTATACTATAGCTATATCTTGGTATGAAGATGCAATATATATTACTTACGATGATTGGCTACATAAAAGTCAGCAAGAAAATAAGTTAGCAATTATATCCAGTAACTTTTTCATTTTAATGTTAACAACTATTGACAAAAAAAATCTAAGCAAAATTATTTATCTATATATGTTTCAGTTTAATTTATTGGCATGTAGTATTTTAAATACTCTTATTTGTGCAGAATAAACAGTTTTGTCACGATAAATAAAATTTTAAAGAACATTTTAATTCCTAAGGGAAAACAGCAATGCTGCCTTGAGAAACTTAATCAAAGTCAAAGAGGTCAAAACTTAATGTAAAAATTATTTAGTGAGAAAGTGATCAGCGGTTTAAAAGAAATGCAAAATTTTTAGTCCTGAGAACTTTTTTGTACTCTTAAATTTATTAGTATTATCATAACTTTTATATTTATCATTATTATCCATTAAGATGGACAGTAGAAATCTCGTGGTTCGTCACCTATCAAGAATTCAACTGAAAAGTTCGCTCATATCAACAAATTAATTTTTAAAGAAGTATTACTATGTTATGTATACATTGCTTGGGAGTTCATATTAATTCTTGTTTGGTCACGTTATATTTTTTGGTGATGATAACGACTGGCATGACTGCAAATATTGAGAGCGCCGTACTCATTTGACTCATTGAATTTATTCACGTACATTTGCTGTCGATTTATCAGCTAAAGAATGATTGATTTTAAGAAATATTTTATTAAAACATCATTCCTATTGCCACACGTCGAAAGGTATCTTGCAAGGTATTTATGTCGTTGTAGTTTAAGATGTTTATACTAAACATTCACCTATGGCTCACCTATGGGTGTATATTTTCTTTATCAAGGTGACAAAGCACTTCTTTCACCGATGTCTTTTGTCTTTTATCTCTCCCATGTGGATTACTCTGATGGAAGATTCTAATGATATATGGCCAGACTTTGCATTTTCGGTGTACGAGGTTCACTCAGTAATATCAGGGGCAGGCAAGCGAGCTAGAAGCATCTGAAATGAAATTACACAATGCATAGAGCAGTATTTCATGCCGCATAGCGTTTTTCAATTTAGTAAATAACATTTCAGGAGTCTTCTATGTAAGTAAAAATGTAGAGCAAATAAATCAATTTCAAACAAAAACCTTGATAAAATATTTTGAGTCATGCAAATATTATTCTCTGTCGTCTTCCTCAATTTATTATGTATTTCTACTTTTAAGTTCAACTGTTAAGTTTCACTCATTTTGCTATATTCCTTTCGATAGTTGACCTTGAATTTTTTATAATTAATTTTTTTATAATCATAATGGTAAAAAATATGAATTATGTGTTGCAAAGGAGGAGTACTTTCCAAGCGTAAAATAGTTTTCCTAGTAAAAATTTCATATACTTGTTTTTCTGCACTTTTAATTCTATTCCAGATATTTAGTGTTTATCTGGATCTTAATTTTTCAAAATCACCAAAATGCCCTCTAGAATAGGCAACTGTAATAGATAAGTGAATGTTTTTCTTGGAATTAAGGAAAAAAAACACAGAAACGTTCCAATTTGAAAAATAAAAACTTAAATAATTAAAATTGTAAAATCAGCGGGGATTGGCAATACAGTTTAATCTGCGGAGAGTAATTCATAATTGAGAATAAAAAAGGAAAAATTGGATTTTAAAAGACCAATTCTCTGGAGGCAAATTGTATATCATGATACCTTATTTTCAGTTTTATCTTTTTCAACGAACTCCGCAAAACTATCATTTCGAATGGAAATGTTCAGAGATATTGATATTTCAATAGAATTTACAGACTTATTCATCTAGTGATGAGTATCCTTGGTTATTGAAATAGACTTCTTCGATTAACTTGATTAACATCAAGTTACATTTGATTCAGTTTAATTCATTTAATGATCAAGTTAGATTAAAATAATTTCCTTAAGTTCTTTCCTCAGTGATTTGTAAAATTTATTTTGCTTATCAGACCGTATCTTTATCGGCATCTTTTCTTCGTAAAATACACAGTTAAAGTGGAAAGTTTGAAAGCTGCACTGAAAATTTGAAAATGTATGAATATTATTCGTATTTCCTCTTTTGCATCAGTTATAAAATTGCTCTACTTATCTCTATCAGAACTATCGAAAACTGGCCTGCCTATTCCATTTACTTATTTAAATATATACATCAAGTTATCTATTTTTTATTTATTAAGATCATTTTTACAATACAAAATGAGCTTGTATTATCAATGGTAGTAATTGGAAGGTTTTGCGTTGAAATGGAACATTACGAGCCTGAATTAATTTTATTTACTAGTCGTGAAATAAGATTGCAAAAATGATAAAAATGTATAAGTAATAATCACGCTTCCATTCTTCTTTCTTATATTCTTTAATGACGTCAGAGTTTAATTTGATCACTTCTCTTTCTGTTTAAGTTTCCAGAAAGTTTCTTGGAAGTCCCGCGATTTCCAGTCGGCTAATTGTCCGATTCTTTTTAGTTGCTTCCTCTAATTCTCCTACAATGTTCGTTACTGCTCCAATTATTCACTGATTTTGGCATTTCTCATTCTACTCCTCTTGGTTTATCCTAAAACTTAAAGTATTTTATTTCGGATGCTTATATCTGGCTGTTTGTTTATTGTCGCCCAACCCTCTGTTCCATAATATAAAACTGTTTTACATATCGTCCTCTTAATTCCAATTGTTTTATTTCCGACCTGTTTAATCGCAATCATCTGATTTATTTATTATATATTATTTGATTTATTGTCTGTAACCCCAGCTTCATTTATTAATCGTTTCCCGTCTTTATTTATCAATTTCATCATTATTATACAATCCAAGGAGTCGATCGAGTTATTGCGGTAATTTAATTCCATAATGAAGGAAAGAAGATATTTACTTTCCCAAATGAGTTGGACACTTTTGTGGAAAGAAAAGATGTCTTCTTTCTTTTATTATCTACCATTATAGCTAATAATTGCGATTAATGTATTTCTTCCTTTAATATTTATCGACTCACACATCTTCATTGGTATTCACTCTAATTTTCCTTTCTTCATCTTCAAAATTTTTCATTTTCATAGATCACATAAGCCTTCAAGTGAAAAACCTGTTTTCAGTAGAATCAGTGAAATGACTTGGAGTAACCCTCACGGATAACTTAAAATGGGGTACCCACATCCATAATATAAGTTGTTGGGCCCTTGGGAAACTCAGCGTCGCAAGAGAAGTAGGAGCGATAAAAAGCCCGCGAGCGATGTTACTTTGCGCTTGTTAGACCTTAACTTGAGTATGCATGCTGTCTATGGGATCCTGCCGAGAAGTGTTATTAGAAAATGTTCAACGAAAGGTCATACATTCTGTAGAGAATTGAACGAAAGAGAACGAGAAATCGGTAAGTGCTCCTAAGATGCTTCGGGATGCAGGATGGGAATCTTTAGAAGAAATAAGATTCAATCAATGATTTAATCAAGAGAGTGAATTCGTAGATGTACTCGATATTATGCATGTTACTTGATGTAAGAGTCGCTCTGATACATCGAGGAAGATCAGAAAAATAGATACTAAAAGAAGATTTAATAATTCATTTTTCTGCGAACCATAAGAGTAAGTTATCGATTAGGGAAGTCGAATCAGAGTGCGCCTCCTGCCTTACACCAAAAGGCGGCTTGCAGGGTATATAGGCATATCACTTCAAAGCCATCGGCATATACTTCATTGAATCTACATACCCTTCCACACCTTGTCGTTCTGGTTACTATACGACGTCTCTGGACCATTTAAAATAATCTCCTTATGGATCGATGCAGTGAATAAGAGAGATGGATTAGGCAAAGCAAATAGTTTTTGAAGAATATCAGTTTGTAGTTTTTCATGGAAGTGTTACATATTATCATACTCACATATAATAGGGAAATGTATTGTGTGAATGCCCAGTTTGCGTTAAATGTGATTATTTTAATATTGTATAATACTTTACCTCGATCTTGCTTCGGATATCCAGTCAGAGAAAAGCGGGGATTGAAGGTATTTCACGATCCCTTTTAGAGTTTTGAGAATCCTTAGCAGTATGATAAATGCCAACGAGATCTGGAACGGGAGCAACAATACTTGATTACTCCCTTCAGGTTTTAAAAGCGAGAAAAGAATTATAAGTGTGCACGAACTCATTCTGCTTGGTGTCATACTCATTAGACTAGCACTTTCATTTAGATTATACCTTATAAAAGCAGGCTTCCTAGTAGTGAAATATTTCCTTTGACATTATGATATTTCACGAAGCCTTACAATTAAGAAGAGAGTATGTGTAGACGTTTTTTTCGGCAAGTAAATAAAGTCATAAATTATGGATTTGAGCTTAATATGCTGACAATAAGGGAAAACCTTCTTTTTTCTGGAAGTGCTATCGGCAGACATTAGAAAGAAATAAGAAATCATCAATATTTGAAATACGATAATAAAGGTTAACTATGGCTGTTTGAAATTCGTAGAAAATTTGTTCAGAAAAGTTTCACGAAAAATGTATCAAAAGAATATAAATTCGGTAATCCTGTACTTGGCGTGCTAAATTGTTGTTACTAGGACCATAAATATTTTAGCACATTGTTACCGTAATATCAAGTCTTCGAAATAAATACTACAACATAAAAGGGAAATTTACTAAATTTGTAGAAATTTTATAATTTTTAGATGACCTTTTTTAAACCTTACTGAAATGGTACAATAATTAATTAAATGAGAGATTCAACTAACCTTGGTAATAGAATAAGTTTTGTTATAACTAAGCGAAGGATCATTTCTTAGAACCGTTTAAATAATTATAGGAGACGAAATTTGTAAATTTGGAAAACATTCCCCAAAATTAATATAAATACCGATACATCTATTCCACTGAAAACGTGGAAATCAATGATCTACTGGTAACAAATATGAAGCCTTTGTTTTCTTTTTGCTCTTGCCAAAGATTATCAATGTTTCGGATAAGATTATTACAATCTTCTGGATCTTTAAAACTATTGCTGTAATAGATACTGAATTTAAATACCTGTTTGCAATTTTTGAATATTGAAATCCGTTTTCCATCCATTATTAATTATTTTAGTTCAACGAAGTGTATTAGTTCTAGCTATCTGCTCAGTGTTTTTCCAATTCAATAAAAACCCTCCAGCTAAAAATAAAACTGAGGGACCGTTCACGATTGCCTCCGCACTGTTTTCTCAAACTAATTTTTATATAAATGGAATATTATGGAATACAAGATTAACAATTGGGCAAATTCTTGTTTTACCATCATATGCTACAGTATTTTTGCGTGTTAAATCAAACCAATAGTAAATCAATTCAATTTAGTGTGAAAAGTTTACTCATACAGAAAGCACAGTTTTTGTGAGATAAGTTAAATACAGCAATTTTATTGCTTTATTGGCATAATTAGTTTTTCTTGTAGCAATTAGTTTGTGACAATTGTGTAGGGGCAAAAGTGAACTGTTGAAAATTTCCTTTTTTAATTTAATTTTATTAACAGAATAGAAAGATTGCTACACAGATGAGGGCCTAGAGTATTATGAAATATATATCTAAATAATGGAAAATCTTTGAAGAGAACTAAAAGAAATTTAGGCTTCAGTGTAGTACTGTAGAGCCTTGTTTTCCTAATATTTGCTGATTGATGTTTTCCTGATTTCTAAGTTTAAGATCCTATAATTATTTATTAGATACTGGGAAATAATCCTTTATTTATTTATGAAACATACCTATTCTTTTGGTTTGGGTTCGTTAAATTTCTTCTTCAATAAATTGTTTACTTCTTTCATTGAAGGTAAAATTTTTAACCTCCATCTCAAAAAAATATTGAAAATATCTAAACCTGATCAAAGTTGTTTGATTTGTTGTAGTAAGAAGTTCCAAAAGTTAATAGTATTCTAATAATAAAATAAAACGCGAGAATAATAACGATTTTGGTTGCCATAATTGAGAACGCTAAAATACAGGATTACCAACATTGGAATATGTAACTTAAAATTAACACAAGAAAGTCTCATACATTTGTCTAATTAAAGCTCTTAGATGCTTATGCATAAGTATTTTTAAAGAGGGGATCAGTGTAGTCCCTAAATTAACCATAGCTATTGTTGCTAATGCTTATAAGTTGTGTGATTAATACGTTTGTTGAGAATCTTAAAAACAATCAGTTGTATTTTATGTGTCAATTTATGCTACGTAAACTATGTGAATTTTCATTTAACCCTTAAGAAATATATAAAAAATTATGGTAGTATTAAAAACTGCAGTCATAAGAGAAAATACTTGGTAATATCGAAATCCATTATGTTAGATTACAAGATTAACTTAGTTACTTACTCCGTTCCTCAAAACACACCTCTTTCTCTCCTATTATCCTCAGAATTTCTCCCTTGGTTTCCCTCCGATTCACTCCTTTTCTCATTCAATATCACCCCCATAACTCAAAGGTCACCGATATTTCAAACTCCTTCTTCAGCGTCCTGGTTTCCGTTTTTCACGTGCGGGAAAGGATTCCAGAATAGGATTTTGCATCTTCTACAAGGCTCATCGATAGTGTTGATCTTCAAATTCCTTGCTTATAAACCTTCTCTTCTAAGAAATGACACAGCCCAGGTGTGGGAGTTCCTCCAATTGTTCTAATTTATGTCCGTCTGTCTCCGTTACTTACTCTGCATTCCTTTCTCTTAAGGATTAATAACAGCTTTGCTAATTTAAATTTCAATTAGACGTGAATAATAGGTTCAGGAGAAGTATTTCAAGAAAACTAAGAACTAAGTAGGTCAGGGGGTGCATATAATAGAAGAGAATGCTCGAGGAATTCAAGGAGTAGTCTGAGGTGACAAAAAAGGAATGACTCAAGTACCATTAAGGGGGCCGAATTATTTAACTGCCTCCACTCAGGACAGTGAAACAAAATATTGCGGAAAAACTAGCCTACTCTTGCGAAAGGGATCACAAACTGCTGCTCATTCCGAAACACTTACGGAGAAGCTTATTAAGTTTCATTCCGAAAGGTATTGAGAAGAAAAGTGATCTATTAATGAGAATAGCACCCTCGCTAACGTCTCGAAAATTAAATTGGCCCCGTGTTGAGAAACTATCTTCGACGAAATGCGGGAAAATTGAAAATTGCAAGAAGGAAAGCTGATAGAACGTTAGAGAGGAATAATGAATTTTTAATGGAAGGATCGTTACGTACATTAAATGCGGAGGCATTGGCTGTCTTCTTCAACGGAGAAAATTCATGAAGCTGAAACTTCAGCACGTATGATTCAAGGTCTAAGTAAGACCATTCCATTTATAAAGCCGTAGCAGTGGTATCAAAGAAGTGCTTACGGGAGCATGAATTGTAATTATGCATCTTGGCAGCTTTAAATTTTCGTAGCTCAAAAATGATCAGAAAAATATTTTCCGTGATGAAAATTCAAAAAGTCATTACAAAAAGCTTAAGTTGATTTGCTTTGAATTTTGTGCATTTGACATTATTATATATCAAATACACAATTAATAAAGCAAGGTCAATAAACAATAGCGGAGCAACAACATAGGAAATTTGATAACTCATTCAAGCAAACTAATTTCAATAGATCTGTGGGGTATAATAGAGTAGTACTTGTATATGCTCTCTTCCTTTACTTTGCAATAAATAACTTTCTAACACAATTTTTCTATCATTTAAAAATCGTTTCTTTTTAATTATACGTTGAAAAATGATACAGCAAATTAGTCTCACAAAATTCATGCCTCTGTATTATAATTTTCATTCCATTTCATGCCATGAATTATAATTTTCAATTTCATCGATTTATTGAAAAAATCATATCGAAGGCTGAAATTGTTATACAATTACAGAGCAAATGAAGGCGATTAATTTCACCGATGTGATAATGCGATGACTTTAAGCATGTTTATGACTTATTTTCATCGAATTTTAAAGCAATCAAATAAAATTGCATATATTGGAGTTTTATTTATCAGCGGACCTTCGGCCGATCAAGATAATATGTATGAATAGGTAATAAAGCATGAAATTCTTTTTTATCCCTTTCTTAGTCTTTTACAGAGTCAACACGTTGAGATACGAAAATAGAGGAGTTTGAATACCGCAATCATTTCACTTTTATTTTTTATTCAGAAATGTTATAATAATTGAAATGAATTTGTGTAATGGACACATTTGTATTAAAAGTATTATTTTAAAATTTTTTTCTGAAATTTGGGATTCTCCTCTCCGAATCATATCTATGGCAGTTAAAGCATAAAGATGTGAGGCAAAATGAAACTTCAATATCTGTAGAGATTGTTATCAGGGTGGCTGGTAAGTGGAAATTTCCATTATCTCTGATATCAAAGTCCAATATCACCATAAAAAGTGTTTCGATGCAACAGATGATGACGCAAGAGCGCAGAAAGTTCAAGGATTATAAGGAATATTTGATATAGGACATGAGGATTCATTTCGAAATCCCTCATTTTCATCTACCTCGTAATCCTGCGGGCGATATGGTCAAGGATTTTCGCAATTCCGCTTGCTCTTTATTCATGCAAACCCTATTTCATCGCAAACTGTAAGCTCGTTAACAACATAATATACGAGGCCTCTGAAATAGTTATTGAGAGGAAGTGAAGTTGAATCGTCGACCATGTGAATGGTATTGAAAGGATTCGCAAGTCTAAGGATTACATTTTTAAACTGATAAGTGCAATTGGTATCTCAATGCTCTGCACCGATATATGCAAAGTAACTGCATGGAGGCAAAATAACGAGTTGTTTTACGTAAAAAAGTGGAGTGACTGCAACGACATTCAAGAGAAGTAAATCCAAAGCGGGAATATTTGCTATTTCGAGGAATGTTGGCGATGACATGATGAGAACATCGGCCACCCGAAGGGCATTTAATTTGGAATTTCCCTCACTTACAGAATCCTCACTAAAATGAGATCTTTTTCGTCCCCTTTCTTCAAATGACGATTCAATCAAATTCGAATCATAAACGCTTGAGATATTAAAGTCTCTACCATATTATCTAAATTATTGAATCATTTCAAAGTACATCTTTTGGTTCACTATTCATTCGTTAAGTTTATTTTTGACGAAATAGTCTATATTTTGAATAATAAATAAAAAAGAGTCATCCTACTTTTCTCAAGGTTTCAAAATAAAAAGGAAGTGTTTTTCTCCATCTTGGATTATATTTGATTGAGTTCGTTCTGTCTCTGAGTGAGCTCTCTGAGCTCAGGAAATGTACGTACAGTCAATATCCTCAGGAACTGAGGATATTGTACATTGCTGATGGCTGGCCATTCGAAATATAGAGCTATAATCCGAAATTCGATGGTTGAATCAAAGTACTATAATATATTTGAAAAACGTGCTTCAACAGAAAAAAACATATTATACATATAAATTCCCTTGCAGAAAACGAACGTGGAACAACTTTAAACAAAGTCAAACGTGTTGCTAACTTGGCTCTTTGGAGGACGTCAATTCGAAAACTCTGAAATACAATTACATGTTTTCTCATGCTTTCTCCTGAACTGACAGTACAATTAATTATATATTATAATTAGTCGTCCCGTGCAAAAATTTCACACAAATGGTCCCCAGGGTGTAAGCAATTTAATTAAAAGAAAGCGGTTGTTTGAATGAAATAACGATGTAAGCTGTTTTAATGTTAACATGTTTCTGTGGTTGTCGTTTTGCTCCCAAAAGATGCAAGTTTATGCCGTTTTATTAAAATGTTGTTATCATTGCGTACGACGTCGGGGTCTTAGTTTATGTAGACTATAATCTTACTTGCGAAAACTGTACGATCATTTCAAGACCGAGAATAAATATCACTATCCGATGATAAAAACTATTTATTTACCAACACAAAATTAACCAAATACACAATAAACTCCAAATATGAAAACGCCAGATCTACACATCCAGTAACGAAACTCAAAAATTCAATTCTTAACTCAATTTGTTGACCAAATGCTGCATTTTTCATTTGTTAGACTATTTTTAGCAGAAACTGGGGAACTTTCAAATGGTCAGTCCTTTATATGTTTGGATGGAGTGTGAAGGGAGAAAAGCGCCGGTCGCAGAAAATAGTTGTTCATAAGTAATGTATAAGTTGGTCATTATATGTCATAATTTTTGCATTATAATTTGTATTTCTAAAATTTTCTACTTGCATTCTTCTATTCTATTTATTTTCTACTCATATTCATTTTATGCTACCGCTTGTTTGAGCAATCCTAAAGATGTAATTATAAATGAGTTAGTAAAGTCCGTGGCGCGACATCCTTTTAAGGGATAGGGTCTAACCAGGTGGGTGACACGTGGTTAGTACTACATCGACTCCCACGCATCCGTATTCGGCTCTCCGTGACCGAATTGTGATAAATATATCCCTATAATTCTTATTACCTCTTTTGGGTCACATTTAAGCCGGAAGTATGTAAATCCAATTTTTATTCATGCGCTTATGAACGTAGCCAATCTACTGAAACGTATCTACCTGTGAAAAAACTTTGCGATTTACTCGGGTGAAGAGGCGAGTGATATTAGGGAAGGTAGATGCTGACAGATCTCTCCAAGTGTCTATATTTTCATGATGAAGTAAACCTGAAATTGAGCAAAAGCTAGGTAGCGCAGCAACGTTCAATTTATCATTCTTGGGAAAGGAGGTTCCGTCGCTCTCGGCGATGAGAAGGACTATTTTTGGGAAAGATAAGATAATGCGCCGTAGATTTCGTTCCGATCACCATCCTGAACACGTCCGACTGGCATACATTATTCAAGGACGCCGATGATGGATGCCACCCGGATACACATATTTTATTTTCGGGATAGTAACCCATGGAAGCGTTACTGAAAAATCCACCGGACTGAGGTGTAGGTGAAATTTTTTATGCGTTTCCTTTCCCTTGAGCAAAAGAAGAGGAAACACGTGAATTTCTCCGTCGCTTATAGGCATTTGGCGTCCACTCTTCAGCTGAGAGATTTATGTGGGTGAAATCGCAAAGACGCGGGGAAATACTGCCGTGAATTATGTCTCAGGATGATTTCCGCAGGTTTTTCATTTTCCTTTGCGGTTTATAGATAAGAGAAAAATTTCCATACCTATTGAGTCACCACGTATGACGATAAATACGGTATCTGAAAGGTATGATCTAAATCTTCCTTTTTTCAGACGCCTTTTTCGACCTTCCTATGTCATAAAAATACACGGCTATCGAACTGCAAAGAGTAGGGAGTCCAGTGGTTTTGCCTTTTTCGGGATTTTTCCGAGTCTTGACATCTCGGTATTTCCGAGTTTTATTTATCTAAGTTACCTTTAAGGTTACCGATAAGGTTTATAGGATTTCGGTAATGGTGATTAAATCAGGGAAGCACCTAAATTTTTACGTTTGCATATACAATAACTGAAATTGTCTGTCAATCTATCAACTGATTGAGGTATTTTATTACTATTATCAATGCCTGATAGATATGAGCCTAGAAATGACTCTCTTCATCAAATAGAAGGTGGTCTAAATATTTTTATTATCTTGAAAATTATTGTTTAAATATTTAAATGAAATTCCAGGTGATCAGATCTTACCGTAAAAGGAGTCCATTTTCTGATAATAAAATAAAATATTAGCTATGAAACTGAATGAAAAACATATTTCCTGGATATATCCACGGTAATCCTTCCTCTGCCTTATCCATATACCCTGGCATTATTCTTTGGATATCCTATAGTCAGTCGGGCGCAAAGCGCTTCAAGATCACCGATAAGTTGGGGTTTCCAAAGCAACACCCCACATGCACCATCACTAATATGGACTGTCAATATCACTTTCATTTGATTTTAAAATATTATCAATATTATTTCATCAATTTGTCATTTGGCTCGTGGAAGTTCTACAGAAAATAACACCAATTTCTATAAATTACTATATTTAAATATATTTATTTAATTAAATTGCTATAGGTTTTAAGAAATTTTAAAAATTAGTTTGTCACACGTTCACAGAAATATTCGCTCACATTTATACGCATAAAATAATTTACCGCTAAATTATTATTTAGAGTGCATTCAGTATACTTTATTATTCTAGTTCACGGGGCATTATCATGGTTTATGGAGCAGCATCAAAGTTTGTATACGCCATTTAAATAAATTGAATTAATTGACTCACTTTTTATCACTCCTGCCACAGGGTATTTGTAGTTCGATCAAAATAATGGAGACGAATATCCCAAAGCATATGATGTTTTCGGAAAATCAGTGAATCCAGTTTCAAATTTGCATACCTATACAACATATTCGTAGTTATTCAATTATAACGTAAATATTTTTTATACCTTTATATTCCTAATTGTATTTGCAGAAAAATAGAAATGAAGCTAAAACGATGTAGAACATCAATCTCATATATGCTTTTCAGCATTACTTGAAATGCGTGCATCATAATAGTAGCGTGGCTAGAGATATTGGTATTTATTGAACACAAACAAAAGGAAAAAGACAGGTTACAGCTGTAGAAGAAAAAATATCAATATTAGATTCCATCATTCGCTAAAAGCACCTTTATCGCGATGGAAGATATAGAGGGAATAAAATATGACTTCAGTTTACGAATAGCCTTCCCCGATTAAAATATAGATTTCGTGATGTGTAACTCCAATGTCATCTCGAGTGACGCTTATCTGAAATAAGGAACATAGAAATTGGAGATTAAATACATCTTTCTCATTGATTAATTAAGAGGGAGCCGAATAGTGATTGAGTTCCTGAAAAATATCGTTACCCGGCGGTATGACATTTCTAACCCGTGGTGATTATGTATTTATGAAATTCGGTCAAAGTGATTTGGTTGTGACGTGCAGTAGCAAGAAAGTATATTCGCGGAATTAAACCCACCAAGAGTCAAAGAGAATTTCTATTAAGGGAAAATTATAAAAGGTAGATTCAATTAAACGGAGCGTAGGATGATGGTCAGTCAATCAGTAAAATATGCAACAAACTGCTGGGAGCATATAGGTACTCTGATTAATGTATGAGTACCCTTTGCTAAATCCACAATAGTATCAATAATTTTTTAAGGAAAAGAGTAATAAAATACTATATATATATATATATATATATATATATATATATATATATATATATATATATATATGTATACAAATGGATGTAAATCTTGAATACTATACCCATTTATATGACTTTCACTTTACATATTGCTGAAAACTTGAAATGCCAGTACCCATTTCCCAATTAAACACTTGGGAGTTCGTGTCATCTAATTCAGGGACGTTTGTCATCCGCTCAGTGGTCACTCTGTTTGTCTATCTGTTGAATAAGTGTGATGAGGAAGATCAACGAAGAACGTCATGTTTGATGTTAATGTTCGATAAAGTACGTAGAATGGAATTTCTACCTGAAGTTATGCAGGAAGAGAATCGCAACGAATACAATTTTAGCTCTCGTTTAGACTTTGCTTTGCAAATTTCATTGATTACGGTGACCTTTTTATGCCTCTCGTTACTGAATTAACTCACAACTATAATCATTTTTTTTAGAATGCAATTACTTCTTTCAGAGTGCAATTAAAAGGTATTTGATATGAATACAATAAATGAGTTAACCGTAAAATTTCACCGAGGAAATAATTCTTCACTGTTATTAAAATATTATGGGTATTGGAATACGATATTTATAATTTGAAATACTTTTTGTTGAGCGGAATCCGTAGTTAATACAAAATGTACGGAAATCTCATTCATGAATATCCTCTCTTTTTATTTCATTTAGAAGAAGGATGATTGTATGGAAATAGTATAAATAACGCATAAAGTTCCATCGCCAGAACTTAATTAAGTCACAGGAACTAGTTTTAGATTCAATTATTTCTCTCTCAACTATGGAGTCAAATGGAATTCATTAATAAAAGAGATTTATTTTTCGAAACTTTATTCAGTTATCATTTTTCGCGAATGGAGAACTGCATGCATAATACACGTTTTCAGTACCTTAAAGGTACCTTATGTAAATGGTTGTTTGCTATTCATTATTCTCGAAGGGAAATTAAATGTTGACTGATTAAATTCAATTATGACTGATTATGAGGACAACTAGCATTTCGAAATTTTGCCGTTCTCAAACAAAAACAAGGATCAACAAAATGGAGTGATACTATATATAACCGAAGACTTGTTTTCATTTAAGTTATTCCAGTGAACGGAACATCTGTGCTAAGTCCTGATTCATCTCAAACTGGCGAACAAATTTTCCATGAAAATTTGCAGTTACCTTTCTCTTTAATCCGTAACTTTTTCAACAGTGACGGCACATCTGGCCATCTATCCAACTGTTTTGTTGCTCTGGAAAGAGTTCTAGAGTTGCAAAGAGATTGAAATATTAGATAAATCCGGGAGAACTTTTTACACGTTGGACAGCTGACGGAAAGAGAATGAAAGAGACTGAAGTAGATTCGAATGGATACGAATCTTCCCCACTGCAGAGCTTAGTTGATACGTTATTCTCCCATGAGGAATTGTAAGTCACCCGAACATGGAAAGCAGCGAATCATCAACATCCTCTGTAATCAAATTGGTGATTTATCCTGGGGATATGGTATTTGTACATAATCACATCACCATACATTATGAAATGTAATTAGCTAAAGCTAAACAGTCATAAGTAAGCTTGATTTTAGTATCATCTCCATGGAAACTTAATCCATCAATTTGAGCTGAAGATGAAAAAGAGCAGAGCTGATTGTACCTCAATGCAGATTTATTGATCCGCGTAATTTAAAGTCAGTAAATTGATCTTATTCAACTGCGTAATATTAGAATGATTCGAGATATTTAAAATTAATGTAATTGTTTTTTAATACCATTTGTGAGATGTGAATAACCAAAGATAAAGAAAAAGATATATTTTAGGCGATATTATCAACAACCTCCCAGAAAATTATAGTTATAAAACTGAAATTAGGGAACGTCACACTAGAATTGAGATAAATATTCCAATTAAAATTGAGGTCTTTTGAAAATATTTGAGATGAACCTTCCATCTTATAGGCCCAATTTTACCAAAGAAGAGTTTTGTATGCATCCGAATCTTTTTAAAAAGTTAAAATTAATTTTTAATAATACATTTCATACTTCAAACTAATGATATTCAAAAGGGAATCTATTTACAAACGTTTTTTAAAACGATTTCCTTTCCCAAGGAAGAACGATATAAAGCCTGACCGAACCGGAACTCGAACCCGGGTCCTCCACGTGTCGGGTGGTTGCTCTGACCATTAAGCAATCCGGGCCATTTTCATGCTTTTCCTTCATTGGGATTTCTTCCAGCCGCACTACTTTTCGCTCTAAATCACCTTTAACCCTTACCGATTTGGTTTCACAATGAAATTATAATTCACACAATATTTCAGGTTTTACACAAAAGTTTTGGAAATTTACGTTGCATTATAACTGCCCGTATGAAATGGAATGTATATTTCTTCATTTTAAATTTTTGTCGTGGTGAAATTGATTTGAAAGTAATCAACGTGGTCTTGCTGTACATCGAGGAAGAGCCCACAGAATAGAATTAAAAATCAATAGTAATTGCCTCTCTTTTTAACTGTCATATGTTTCCACTCCAGCGAATATTCTTTATGCTTTTTTCGGAATTGAAGTTAACTTACTGGAGTCGAAACAAGAAATAATAAAAAGTGAGGAAATAACTATTGATTTTCATGATGGAATTTTAGATTATTTCTGACTTGTTGATGGTCATTGTACATACATTCCTTTCCAACGATATTTTTTATCGCTTAAAACTAAACGGTGTATAGGAAGCTACAAAAAGTCCTCAATATTTTTGAAAAATGGCATTTTTATTTGTCATAGAATGTGTTTAGCTAACGCTGTATCATATTTTTGCGAATTTCAAAATAAAACCCTTTTTGGGTTTTTCCTATAAATAATAAATAAAACTAACAGTGACCCTTAATCATTTTATCATATTATAGAGTTTTTTACTGATCGATAACCAAATTCCTTCAGCTGATTTATTTTTATTCTATTTCATATATGAATTATTTATATAAAATTTGAATTTGTACAAATATGCAATGTGGGGGTTCATATTTTACGATTATATGTCGCTGGTTGTGTAGTGGAAAACTTTCTTGCAGATTTCAATCGCTTTCCATTATTAATAGCAAATAATTAATAATATTAATGAGCGAAGAAGTGCAACTGTTTATACATTTAATGTTCAGTTTTTATCGGTTTTTTAAGAAAATTAGCATATTGTTTATTTTACTGTCGTTGTAAAAACATGGAGGATCCTTAAAAAGTCTTTGCTCTGAATATTGATTGTTTTCTCAATAATAACCAAAACATTATACAGAAGACTTGTCAAATTGTATGTTTTTCTCGAATTCTAAATATAGACGCACAAAAGTAATTAATCATTTTATATGAAAAAAATTTCTTTATGAATTATTATTTCGTTAATTCATTGATATATCGCTTATTACCGATGATCCGACGAATTTTTACACCACCTAAACTTTATTTCTAGGAGGGGTCAAACTGTGTTTTAAATTACATCAATAGGGAATGTGTTAGGAGACTTTAGTGTGGAGATGATCCAAAATCCGCAGAACACACTTTACGACCCACAAGTTCAGTTTAGTAGTGTAGACTTTTTGACTATATCATTTTTTAGCCATTACCAAGATAAATACAACCTTTTTTTATTATTTTAGTAGCCTAAATTTTTTGCATTAAAGAATCTTGTTGGTGTCTTCTAAGTATTGCAAATCAGCTCGAATCAGCGTCGCTCGATAATATATCGAGGAATTTTCCTCAGTAATTGGTAGCTAGCTAGGTTCTTTCATTGAAATCGCTTCAAAAGAAGTGTCGCAACCAATTTCGACCGTATTAGTTTTTACTCCGATATAAGGGATTGATGCATGGTTAGTATAACTATTTGTATTAATTTTTAAAGTGACAATGTGGTTAAACTTTAGTATTTAACTGAGTCGCGCCGTGGTTTTCCATATGTACTCCATATAGCATGCCTAAATTTTCTTTGTTATTTACGCTTGTAACTCTCTGTACGGAGATAATTGCAGTATTTTCTCAAAGCAAGACAATGTAATTCAGTTATCCGCTTGGATTAACAAAGGAACTCATAAAGTATCAAAGTCACACGTCCGTGAATTATTTTAGTATTTCAGCAGGCGGAGCAAAGCAAGACCATAGAATGTTCTTTTTCCTTCCTCTGAAATTACTTTGTCGGATTGTTTAAAAGGAAATCTCAGGATAGGAAAATTTCCTGAGGTAAAGCGGGAGGTCCAAAGAAAGAGATCAAAGCAATGAATCTGATTGAAAACTCACAAAGGGAACGAGGCTTCGGAACTACTTTACGTTTTTCTCTATGTCGAATTCTCCTTTCTTCTCCTTAGCGAGAAGAGGAAGAGAAGTCTCCGTCTATTATACGGTCTAATGCATGATTTCAAACAGATAGAGCAATCAAGTTCGATTTCCATGTATTGGATATCTGTTTAATAGAACAGTAAATACTATGGTAGAGTGAAATCGAAAGGTCATGCCACATTTTATTTTTCGGCTATTATCTTTGGACTTTTGTAAGTACATACATAACGTTAAGAACTTTTATACCAATGGTATCATGCTGACAAAAAGATACATATCGGAAAACTAAAAGTTTTTATAAAAAGGAAAGGGAATACCAGGACTGTAGATTTAGTGAGGGTAAAATTCTCGTAATCCACTGGAAGGACAAAAATGTTGCAACAGCTGTCTATGATGCGATGGCAGAACCCACTACCTAAGTTCAGAGATGGTGCAGAGAAAAACTTGAAAAATCCTGCTTTCACATCCACAAGAAATACACTACTTCAAATACATGGGCGGCGCACCCAGAAAAACATATTTCCGTAAGAGAGAAGCAATTATATTACTGGTGTCTATTTAAGAGAATGATTGATAAGGTTCTACTCATTGCTTATTTGGGTTTACAATATGAAAGATGAATACATAAATAGTTTTTATAGCTAGTGTTAATAAGCTGATTTTGCCTAAGATTAGCAGAAAAGAGAAAAATGAATAGTTTAACCGTGTTCGGTTGATTTTATCTGTAATTTATACTTTGGATTTCAAAAGATGAAAGCCTATTGTTACGATCGGGTAATTTATATATTAAAAATAATAAGATTAATTATTTATCTCAACAATATCATATTGAATATCGTCTATGCTATGATTAACTTCCTATCAAGGCTATTTTCAAAGCTACTTTTTCATTTTACCTTTTGATAAAATACTATAAGGAGATACGCATATCATTTTCGCTAATTGTAATTAACCTGCGTTTAAAAAGCTGTTTTATATCAAGGTAAGAAGCAGGTGAAGTCTCATTTTTGTCTCAGCCTTTGTCGTAGGTAGAGTTCGAAATTCTATATTTAACAAAGTTTATGCGTAGGTAGTAGCTTGACATTTAGTTTCGGCGTCTTTCTCCTAAATTAAGGAGGACCTGAGAGAAAGAATCGGAAATCTAAAGAAGATGTTCCTTTACATCGATTCAGCTGGCGAGACGATGAAATTTTAATCAGTATTGATTATCGGTCCATTATTTACCATAAAAATAATATAAAATGTGATGTATATTTTACTCAAATGTATTCTTCAATTGAGAAGTTTAGGTACAGTTCATTGTGCTAGCGCCTGTTGATAGGATTTGTAGAGTTCAAATTTCGTACGTTCTGTGGAAAAATGAAATGAGCCCAAATTTTATAATTTGCATTTCAAAAGAATAATATATGATCTATATGAATCGAAATTAGTTATAAATATAATAAGATTTTCTCTCCCGAGATTATCATTCTCTAATTTACCTAAATACATCTGAATCGGCTCTGTGACCGTTATAGTGCATTATCGATACCTGTAATGACTTCCATTTCTACTTAGCGATTATCGTTAAGCAATGATTAGAATCCCATTCAACAGCTAAATATTGCTTGAGATAGGTTTTCAGGGGAGTTTCCGTCCCTTTTGGAAAACTCCCTGAAGAATATTGTTAATATTTTTTGTCACTTTCATACTCGTAGTTCAGTATCGTAATTATGTTTATAAATCCTGTACCAACATGTGGTGAGAAATTTGGTAATTATTATAATACGTATAATTATAGCATGTCTCCATATTTTTCTGTCTCCCAAACGTAATAAGCTAATTTAAAAGGAGATTTTTCTTGATGATTAAGCTAATAAATACGGTATCGAAAAATTACAATGTTAGATGGAAATACGTATTGAATAATACACAAGTTTTATAAAATTACATTGGTTGTAGAATGAAAGACTCCATAATGGCGTAATCTATGGCAGATGCCTTCTCCTTTTACTTTATACTTTTCCACATTAGTTAAAAATAATTTTTATATACTCGAAAAATATTTAAATGTGTTCAATTCGTAGAATCGTTACAAATTTTTCATCTATAAACTTTAATAATTAATGCCGTGTTATTGTAATCACACATTTTACATTGAACGTGCCCCTTCATCGAAAGTATCGAATTAAAGAACAAAATAAGCGAATTCTTTTAAATTCAAAGATTAATTAACGAAATGATTTCCGAATAGAATGGAAGACATTACATTCAGCCTCGGAAACATTCTTACCTTGAAATGAGGCGTTAGTTTCTGGGATGACGAAAATAAATTTCGGAGAGTAAATGTCAGCCAAGTCTGCGGGGGAGTTTTCCTTTCGCGAATCGAAAGCACGCCTTTCAAGCAGATTTCCTCTTGAAGAACCTCTTTTCAAACAAACTTTCCTAATTTCTTTTTTTCCTCTTTCACCTTCTGTCATCCCTTCATTTCGATCCTTCTCCTTTGTAACTTTCGTTTTCTTCAAGGATTGCCTTTCGCTGATTATACTCATTAATTTTTATCCTCTTACTGAACTTTATTAACTACTTCTTCGTACTTAATCAATTTTAGGTCAAATTGGTTTAAGAGATCTTTAAGGATTCAACTAAATCATAAGAAGTTGGTTTCTAAGTCTCTTTTCTGAATGATTGACGCAAACGACTTAGATTCCACCTATTTTTGCCGTGATACTTGACTTTTTGGACATATTATTATTTATTTCATTAGCGATGGGATTGATTATTCTCATCGACTTAAAAGGAGGTTTGAAGCAATATTATTTTTGTTACTGTCTACACTGGAGTAGGTACGGAAATTCCTTTTACTGAAGGTTGCCGTCTCAGAATGTGTTAAAAATATCAACCTTCTTTGCGATCAATTATCCGAAATGTAAAATTCTGAATGAGGCTAGAATAATGAGACATTCATCGTAACTCACAAGATCAAATTATTATAAACAGCAAGTTAATTGGTTAAGTACGATTTATTTTTAACGAAAACTCTGATATAGGGTTGCTGATTTTGAAAATGTGACAGTAATCTATGGCAATGACGGTACTGTACTTTTTTAAACTATATCTTCTCGCCTGAGGAAGAAGAGCAAGAAAAATGACATGTTATAGGGCACAGGGAGGGAGAGCAATCAAAGATGGGTAGATTGAAGCGACTCATCTGTAAACATGGATTTGCTCGTTATCTCCTAAGGGTTCCATGTGAAATCAGTCTCTCTCAAACCTGTGTTGCGGCGCGTAGTATACTGCTTCTCTTACTATTTTGATATCGGCCTTCAGGGGTCTAAATGGCATATTTAGGGGTCGATTCGAGCTTAGGAGTCGATAGTGGTTCGATAGAGATATGTATATTTACTAATACAGTATTAAGAAAGAAAACAGCAATGTACTACACGTGACATTGAGATGGGATAGATTGATTACTCAAGGCATCCAAAGAAGATACAGAGCATCTCCAAGTTTACAGATAAGTCGCTTTAATCTACTCATCTTTGATTGGTCTCCCTCCAAACACCCAAAGAAATGTTATTTTTCTTGCCTCTCCTCCTCAGGCGAGAAGATAAATTTAAAGAACTTCTGGGTATCCTGAAAATTTTTCCAAATTGTAGATTTGCAGATCATCTTCGAAGTTACCGCCAGAAGTGAGATTTGATGGATTATCCGGTGTATCTTATTTGAAATCAGGAATGTCTCTCTGTGAATTCATCAGCCCTAAGGCTGGTTGGGCACTCATTCCTTCCACCCCTTTAAGTTACTATCAAAGCTGAGGAATAGGAGCAAGAAAAATGTTTTTTAGGGCTCAGGGGAAAGGCCGATCGGAGATGAGTAGAATTTTTATGAATAGGGGACTTATCTGTTAACTTGGAGACACTCGTTATCTATTCTTACCTCCTCAACGTTCCATATCTTTCTCAGTTCTGTGTTGCTAAATTTAATATACCTACTGCTATTTTATTTTAGTGAAACCCCTCTTCGAGGGACAGTCTCTGGACTTGAGGGATGTCCGTTGAAGAGGGTTTTTCGAAACTTTCGCATCACTCAAATAAATTCAATTTTTTGGATATGAAAACGTTTTTAAGAGCATACCCTTCAACTATTCCTCCAATTTCACCTTACAAGAGATTTACTATTTTTATGGTAGTTAATAATGTCTACTTTCTCTATTAAATACAGAAATTTCCGCTAAACCATCTAATTGAAGGACAGGATGAAAACCTTAGGACTGACTGAGGTGGTATGTTAAGGGAACACGTCCCATTGTGACATTGGGGAGACACTTGGTAGCGGTTATACACTACGAAAACAAAATAGTTACATGTAATGAATTTGTCTTATTGTATTGTAAAATTAAGAGAACTGATAATGAGTAAACAGAGGAATCGAGGGTTGTCAGAGTGTCTCAAGGAGATCGAGTGTTTCGGTTGTATACAACAATTATGTCCCGCTTAAGAACTTCATATATAGGGAGCAAAAAGTTTGCTGTCCGCGTCCGCTCGAATGTCCGCTGTAGAGGGGTTCGAAATATACGTAAAATGTAATACTTTTGATCGGGACATCATGAAAATGTCTGTTAGGGGAAGTGTCCGTTGTAATGGGGTGGCCGTTTTACCGTACATCCAAAGTATATCCAAAGGTCTAAATGATATTGCTAATAGTTGTATTGAGACCAAAAGTCGATTAGAGGGCGATGGAAAAATTAAAATTAGATTTTACTTATCAGGTATAAGAAAGAAAAATGGCAACATACAACATTTAGTAATTCAGAGTTGAGAGAAATTAGGAGTCAAATTAATCAACCCAAAGGAGAGCCTTGATAGTAATAATTTAATTTTAACTCATATATCTTTTATACATTGGAAATGTTTGAGGGATGGTTGATCAATCATTTTAAAATATTATCCTACTCTTGGTATCTATAAGAAAGTACATTTATCGCATGATATGTACGATTCATTTTCGTGGTTGTTTTTCTAGAAGAGGGTAAATTTTTCTTATCTTTTCGTGTTTTTGAATCAAAAAATACCTCTTTTCCTTTATTATATTTTATTTTTTCTTAATTTAATGAATGTTTTATTATACCCTCCTGAATTTTGGAAGGCTTTGGGTTAAATGTAGAAAGGGTCTGTTTCAATCTCGCTTATTAAGGACGTCAATTAATTGGCTAGCCTTAAGAAAATTCTTAAATATTTCTTAGGTAAACTTAATAAAAATCACGATAAAGATATGCGCACTCATTGTGGCAGTATCAGTGAATTTTTTCTGATCTATTTGATGAAAACCTTCCACCCTAACCAGATCTACCCATTCTTTTATCAACTATAATTTATTAACAATGTATGATACTGCGTTGGGTTGAGTTGGGTTGGGGTTTTTAGTAGATAATGCTGAACATACCTTCTGTCATGTCTTCTTCAATTTGAGAAGAAAAGTTTTATATCCAAAAATACAGGAGTACCAACGTTTGTTTACTAAGAGCCTCTTTCTTTGGAATGGTGAATCAAAAGTATCAAATTTCTGTAGTAATTAAAGCAAATGAGCGCTTAATCCTGTGCGTCTGGTTGTTAGGAATTAACATGGCGCGACAGGAGCAGTTAATCAGTTCTCTCAAGAGATTCAAGCCGAGGAGGATACATTTGCAAGATGTAATTGATCCCATGCATACCTCTCGGCCGGCAAATGGAGACTGTGATTTGAGAATAGCAACCGTCATAAATCCTACATAATCAGATATCATTATTTGCATTATGCACTTAGATGACTTTTGCAAAAAAATGCTAATCTGTTGGTGAAGCTCACAAATTCTTCCTCTAACTCTTAAATGGGAGAGACGTATCGTAGGTTTGTCCTTAGTAGTCTACCGACGTGATAGGCGACTTAAATATCAGCAAACATTATTATTGCTATTGATACTCAGAAGAAGGTTACAAGTAGGCCGTACTGCACTGTACGAGGGTGGTCTGAAAAGTTTCCGACCCCAGATATTTCAGAAATCTTCAGAAAACTTTCAGAAAACATGTCGAGAAATGGCGAAATGTCGGAACATTTTCAGACCATCAATGTATTATAATCTAAGCACTCTTTCCGTAATATCACCTAAGATATAGTCATTGAAAATATAAAGCACGGTCCGATCCGGTTATCCTAAGGTGATCTTATATTATCATTTCCTATTTTAAACTTTTCTGTAAATAAATTGGTATTAATACATTCCAATGTATTAAATACCTCGTAAGTATGTATGATTATGTAAGTTTATGATTTAATTTTATATATTTTACGGAATAATTATTCTCTATCCTCTCTAACCTTTAACGTTTTCTTCAATTTTGTTATGAAACACGTTTCTAATCTCGAAAGCTATGAACTGCTAGCTTGATATGCATTCAATGAAAAAGCTTTACCTTAAGATGATTGCTGAAAGGAGACAAAATACTATTCGAACGCTTAGAAGTTCTAAGTGTTGATAAGCCAGCTGAAGGAGTGCAAGACATTTGATAGAGGTTTTTCTGATAAAGTTTTCCTTGTCAGGTAGCGTTCAAGCTATACCTCTGTGAAGACCCTTGTTCCATTGTTTTTCAGTGAAGGACTGAGGAAGGTTCGAGTAGGCAGTAAAATCCCTCTTTTTTACTCGGTTCGTCGAGCACTAACCATGCCAATTAGAAAGGTCAACAAACTGCGTATGAAGCTTCCAGATAGCATAATGTACACAAATCAAATGACACATTAGGGAGCTCGGCATTTTCACTCTCTCTGCCATGTGTTGACCCAGCGGAATATGTGAATGTAAAATGAGGACAAAATACATTCAGCGCCTTGAGGGACTTTCAGTGCATCAATTTTACTGGGCAAGCTGTTTTCGGAACGCACTTAATTGTGTTCACTTTCCTCACAAACAACATCGGAATAAGAGGAAAGGTCTTGAAGTAAGAATCGCAAAGCCCTCACAAGCCACCACACAGTGCTCATTGCTTTAACGATTATAGTGGCAGTAGAGAAACGACTTTGGAGAGGGAAGATTAACTGCGAGTTTCAGACTGAAGGCATCATTAAAACTGTTTTAATTCGGGAGTGAAACATCGGAGAAACGTGTGAAATGTAACAGTTGATAATGACGCAATTCGCATTGTATAGAAGGATCGCTACGTTTTTATTCACCTCCAGTGTAAGGACTAATTGCAATATAGTGGCAGAGACTACTTTCTTGGGCTCTTTTGATGACTTCTTTGTAAGCTGCAAGTGTTACAAAATTAACGAACAAAGTGCGCCTAATAAATCATTATTTACTAAGCCTATCGTACGTATCAAAAGAACCTCTGGTGTGTGAAGGTGTTTGTCTGATCTTACAATCGTGTGTGGTGGTGTGTCTGACCCTACCATACCCTTTTCAGTTTTGACCTCGACGAATATTTACTGTTGGATTTATCGAAACATTTTATTGATCTGTGGTGTGAAGAAAATATATCTAGGCTCTTATTGCTTTAGTTCCTAGAAGAACTCTTTTTTACTTAGTGCAATTTAATTAGACTCTATTTCTTTGATGTCAAAATGACTACGATGTGGCAACACAGTGGGAAACGTATGGAACTATCTTGGAATTATCCTCCTTGTAAATAACTTTGTGTATTCTGGTAAGAACCTTACTTAATAACAATACATAGAAAACTTGTGTGAGGAGATGTCTCTCACCACAAGAACAACGAATAGAAAGTACGAGAAAATACGCTTGACATAAATTATGCTATTATCTGTTGAGGAGAAGTTACAAATAAGTAAACATTACAGAATGTATGCTATTTGCTTGTACTCGAATAGTTTCTTTCCACATTACCTTATCATATATTAATATGACCCTAGCGATGCATATGGCTTTGCTCCTCTCTGTTTGTTTATCTCGGTACGGCGATGTTTGAGTTAACATTGCACTTCAATGTATTTGGATACATAATATTACACAATTGATTGTGATAATGCATAATTTACTATCGTTTTACTTCTTTTCTTAGGTTTACATCGACCGATTCAAACAACTGAAGGAAATAACGACCCTCGTCGATTTTGTGATTCTGTAGAATGCGATAGAAAACGGCTGTTTGAGGTAGGAATTCTATTATAATTTAAATAATTAACACATATTCTCCTTGTGTGTGGTAACGACGCACGAAAAATCGAAATTATGAAAGGTTACATTTTTTTACCGATTTATCTGCATTGATGTATTGTATCTGTTATTGCGTTTTCACTGAAAAACTACATTTGCAAGAAAAAACTAACATACCCAACGAATGCTGATAACACTTTGATTCTTAATGTAGTAAGTATAGTCGTATATAGTATAAAGAGTAGACTTAGAGGAATATTTTGTTGTTAAAACAGGGGGATGTCTAGTATTGGCAACCCAAACCCCCACCGAAAAAACTTTTCAGAAAGTGGACTCGTCCCAACCAGACTTCGTTCACGGTGTGCAAGACCTAATTTACGGAATCTAATTAATTTTTAGAAATTAAAACAAAGAAATAAGTGGATCCAGGTCAACTTATAGTGTAAGCACTTTAAAATATACATAAATAACGTAAAGATCTTCATTAACTATCATTAGTTCATTTTTTACTGTTAATAATGTTAAGCAGAACCTTTGGCTTACGTTTCAGATTAAACTTTGGAGTCACTTTAAGTCGCAAGTTTATATTTTTAAGATATTTCAGGTATTTTTTATTGTGGTAATCATATGAAATTCTGAATTTAGTTACACTCAGATTAAAGTAAAGATATATTCCCAGATCCCAGATATACCCAGATATATTCCCAGAGGTACCCAGAAGGTTTGATGGAGAGAAAACGCTAGAATATTATTAGGATTATGAGTAATAGTAAAAGCAATATTGTAAAATGCTTCAATAGCGAAGGTCATTTCACAAATATAGGCTCCCACCGGGAATCGAATCCGGGACCGCTTTTACAAAAGGCAAAAGTGCTGCCCACTTCGTTATTCGGAAGTCCAATGAGAGGGCGAGTACGAAATTTGTATAATTTTCTTTAATTGTAACATTAAGCTCAGAAGTTCCCAAACTTTCGCCAACTACCTTCGTTACTTGCATTTGCATTCAGATTAACCGAACGGCCTATTGAGAGTTTACGACAGCTTTCTATTCCAGACTAGTTCATAACTTTTTCATTAAATAATTAAAAGCAGAGTTTTCATTGACGTTGGTAATTGATTTAATCTCCATTTACTCCTTTTTGTTCTTGTATCTTTCAATTTGAGAAAAAATCGCATTCATTGCTTAAATATTATTTTCCAATATTTCCATAATTAGTTATAAAACTAATTATGGAAATAATGGAAACTAATCCTGATACATTGTTCTATTGAAAGCGCGAGTAATTGAGTGAATAAAAAATTATCCCAAAAAACAGCATTGTTTTAAAAGGTTGCTTATACGGCAACGAATTCATTAATTATTCTCGATTATTTTATTTATGTAATTATGTTCGAATTACAATTAAATCTTTCAGGCGCAATTCTTAATTGGAAACGTAATAGAAATAAAATTCGGTGTAACATTCGGTCACTCTCGTGCTTTATTTTAAAATTATTTGAATTTTCTATTCTGTTACTTCAGAAAATATTGTGATAAATCGAGATTCACGCTTGATGCGCACAAAATATTTTTGACGAGTATTTGTCAGTTTATGGATATATACAAATTCAAGGTGATAACAAATGTCTCTCCTTGTACGTATCTACGTATATTCTTACCGTTTTTGAGGACAGGTGAAATGTCATGTTTTCAATGTAAGGGATATGAAAATTATTTAGTGTAGAGTATAGAGGCCGGTAAGATGTTGTGGAAATCTATCTTGTGAAATGAATGGAAAAGAATTTGTATTTTTTCCGCAAGTTTATGTAAATACGACCGGTTTCGACGAGTGATGGTCATCTTCTGGATGATGACTCTTTCAAGATGATGACGATCACTCGTCGAAACCGGTCGTATTTGCATAAACTTGTGGAAAATGAACAAATTCTTTTCCATTCATTTCACGAAATTATTTAGTTTACTCGTATAAGGATACGCCTCAAAGCTAAATGATAAACCGAAGTGAAAAATAATTGAGATGACTGGGACTACCTTTCGGGATTAGACGACGTAGATTCAAGTCCCAATCACACCGATACTGTTCACTTATGTTTATCCTAAAATGTCTTAGAATCTCTGTGTTTGATAATTGATAAATTTATTTGAAGTATCTAAGATAAAGAAAACTGTGATAGCGAATCTTGAAACAAAAGAAAATTATTTCGCTGTTTTATTGACTTCTTGACGATAACACATTACCTAAAAATAATGAAACCTCTATATGTCTGATTAATAGAATGTGAAAATTTTGTTAGAATAAGTTGATTCTGTTTATAGTCTTGGACTGTATATAAAATCCCATTTCGGAAAATTACCGTAGTTTTGGTACATATCTTCTTCATTAGCCGAAAAATCACTGAATTAACTCCTCTTAGTAATTTTTCTCTTCCATTAAGAATTTATTTTTAGCTCCCGTTTTACCCATGAGCTCATATGAAATTTATAATCGGCTTAAGAACATCGGCTAACTTAGAGGAAAATTAAAGGGAGAGACTTGGCACGCAATAACGCTTTCCTTGGGGATTTTAGAGGCAAAACTTAAAGGAATCGGTGTTATGTAGTTATTTCGAGGTACTTGAAAATAATTCCGATATAAATTATTCAATTCGTGTTTGAGTGTTACTCTTTTAGGGCTGTTCAGTTCATCCTGCCTTTAAATGTTTAAGATGTCTTCGTTTTAATAATTAAAGTTACCCTTCAAAGGCAAAAGGTTAATTTTTAAACACCTCCAAGAAGGTGAGAAACGTTAAGTCGTGCTTTCGAAGAGAATATTTTATTCTGAAATAATTGAGTAAGAACTTATTAGGTTGAGCGTTTATAAATGCCAGAAACTACTTAAGCTCATCAGAGCTTAAGAGAGGTGTGTACGCAATCGATATCAGATAACATATGCAAACTTTGTGAATGACTATTTGCATGCACTAGCAGTACTTGTACTCCAATGGTTATAGAATTCACGATCCGAAAACTGGCAAATAATTAGTTTCGAGTGACAGTGATTTGGCACATTGTTTTCCCCAACATACGAATTAATGCGAATTGTCGTAATATGATCCCGCAACAATTTGGCCTCGCGATAATTTGGCCCCTGATTGTTTGGGAACCTTGCATAATTGTTTTGCTATTTATTTATTGGTTTCCATAACCACTGAACTATTCTAAGTTATACTGAGATTTCTAATCCAAATATTAAAAGATATGCAACATGATGTTATTGGGTTAAAATAGGGTACGTTAACTTCCTGGTGGGAAAATATTTACAGATATCTTAATAAAAGAAACGGTACGTTATTAGAGTATGGTCTATTTGGTAAAAAATAATCTTCATGATGGATGATAATATCGGAGTAACGTGTGACTGTGAATAAGCTTATGAATCTATATAACAGAATCAAAATGCCAAAAGCAGGAATTGTTCATTTTGAAATGATTGGTTGGAGAGATTGAGGGAAGAAGTTTGAAGGAAGATGGCACTCAAAACTGCTAATCCTTCCGCAGTTACTTGCTCAAATTACCCAACGGAGTAAATGGAGGTAGTTTTTACGGGAGAGCACGTGATGAGGAAGAAAGGCGGAGCAGCGGGTATAACGACCTATACCCTTTAATTTTCAATTGTGGGAACTTCTCAGGAGATAAGCATGGGTGGAAATTGTTTAGTATCGCAAATCCGCAGTATCTATCGGCTATCGGCAGGCATGTATAAAAACACATTTCAAAGCAAATATATTCCATTGTGAGAAAATACAATATATATTAGTATTTAATCAGATATTCTAATATTTGATTTATCATTAATGACGATATTTTCTCTTTTATCAATATAAATTCTTGCAAACGGAGTGTAAAATGATCTGAAAATTATTCTCTTTGTTACAGGTACTCTAGTTATAATAATATTTCCTATTCTTTGAACTAGGCATTTATACTTCCACCGATGCGGTATTAGAGCATCTCGAAATTCAAAAGTGATATATTTGAATGAAAATAATTACGCCATATTTTAGTTATGAGTTACTTTATCCACACTCCTCGATCTTATGAAGGCATATCTTAAGTCAATCGTGGTGGAAATCTCGATGGTTTAGAGGTCGAAACTTTCGCTTACATGATAGCTTGGGTTCTTTCTTCTTGCACGGCTGTTTATCTGACGGAATTTTTTATGGTTATTTAATAGTGTATTCGAATCAGAATGTTAAATTGAGTAACAAGTTGAACTTAGGGTTATGATAGGTGGTACTAGCTTAATGCCGATCATATTACTTTCATATCACTGCGGTCTCCCGGATAGCCAAGTGGGCAGCGCATTCGATTATGGCGAAAGCGATCCCGGGATTCATTCCCGTTGGGAGCCCACGTGCGAAATGAGTTAATGCAATAATTATGAGGGAATGCTGCGATTGGCTGGGGAAAGGATACCTTAAAGAGCTGAAAATCGTTGCATACTCAGTCATTGATGATGTAAAGGGACGATTTCGATGATTTGATGACGATTTCAAATGATTTGGTCCTCTTAGGAAAAATTTTGAAAAAGGGAATGTCTTTACGCATGAAAAATCGGGGAAAACTGACGGGGCTAGCGGCGGTTGGGATCAAAAGGAAGAGATATATGTTACGGTACACTTTACATACATATGTATATTTATCTTTGGGATATAAAGAAGGGTAATGATAATAATTGGAATAGTGCTTGTAAGGGTGACTCATGACCCTAATGAAAACTTTAGGGAGTTTAAAAAACTCATTGGACAAGAGCAACTGTCACGAATAGTATCCGACACGTTTAGATAGACGGAAGTACTCGATTGCGGGTCTCTCATATCCTTTTGAAAGAGCAATAGAAATTTACCTTAAAGTACAGACCAAAATAAGGTTAAAACGGTGAATCCTCTGTAAAATACGTGGAACTCCAGCAGCTGGAGCTGCGCTAATTTTCGCCTCGCTAATTCCAAGCGAAATTACGAGAATCGGTAACAAGCTGCAACCGGAAATCACAGAATCAGAGAATGAGCAGAGGTCAAACAATGGAGAAACTTTTATTTTGATTAAAATAATGTTGAGAAGAATAATTATAGGCTAAGAAGTCAATTAAACTGACACCTCCTGAAAGATATTTTGTGTTTTTACATCTCTCATTTATAGAGATAATTAATTGCAGAATATTTAGAATTTCTTAAAAGGCTGTTCCTGGAACCTCGAATATAAATTCAAGTTAATCTACATCTACATTAATAATCTGCAACCCACCTTCTGGCTTTTTATGTGATGCCATACATCAATGATTTAGAATTACGGCTGAAAGGTCCCTCTAATATTTTTTGGAAACAGCATTTCAATTTATGCGTCAGATGTTATATATTATTATGCATGAAATAATAATTTAACTTGTTTAAAAATCCGGATATAATTCATAATTTTAAAATTTAAATATTTCTGATCCGAAACGTTTCCGAATGATTGAATTACCGAGTGAAGTAAAATGAAAACGTACGTACATACATTGTGAAAAAACTATGTATCTAAATTCGTTTTTTCGTTAGATTTGAAATTCAGGAGAATTACAAGGGAAATTTCTCCGTACTTAAGCTGAGGTTAAGAAAGTGATTCGAAATTCAGTCAATTATACCAAGGATGACTTTAAGGAAAACCAATTATATTTATACTTAGACTGATTTTTTGGGAGTTGCTAACATAAAACGCACAAAGTCATCAATCAGCAGTAAATTTGGAGTAATTTTTCACGATTCCAAGTTATTGTATAATGTAATTATAAATCCTAGTATGCATCATGTTTGCCCTCCAACTTAATGATAATTCCATTCATCCTTTGATTCTATATCCAAGAAGCGGCTCTTTTATGTATCAAATTGAAATTTGGAGCATTTTATAAAATTTTGTTTCAGTATTCACTGCTTTAATTTTTAAGACGTTTTCAGTTTTTAATGTCAAATATTGTATACTGTAATAAAATAGTTCTATTACGACATAAATTTATACATACGTACCACTCAGTCTTTTCCATTTGGAGCAAGTAACTTACTTGCATCTTGGGTTCGGAATATTCTTCCATACTTTTTTACTTCAGGCCGATTTAAGTATCGTCACACTTGTTTTCTTTTAAATTTTTCTTTACATGTAATAATTACGCTTATTTTCTAGAGAATCTCATTCTTCACATTCGACCAGATTTATCGTGATCTTTTTCTTCCTTTGAAGTCATTTATGGACTCTTCATAAACCATACCTTATTCTACTGCTACTATGCAGCGTTCGATAAGAGCACTTCCATGTGAAACCCCCTATCATGGTAGTCATGAGTTTCTTCTTTTAGCTCATATAATTATCACTAATTTGAAAATAAAAATCATCATTCGTGCGAACTTACCTTCTTCCTTACTCCGTCGTCTACTTACCGAACTTTGTCTAAATCGTTATACGAAGTTCTTAGCAAAACCATCATCCGACACTTAAAGTTTGCTACAGTAAATAAGAAAGTAAGTGATGTGATGTATTTTTATGATGCAGCAGATTTGTACTATCCGTGCCCAGTGGTGAAGAGTTCAGATAAAAGCTACCATTCGAATTTATCCGTACATTTTTATAAGTTTGTTCATTTACATTTTATACTTTTAAAACTTATCGATTTAAAATTTTTAAATTCTATGTATTTTTATATATTGTACTAATTTATATTTCATTTCATTAATATTTTATTCGGTCGATGAAGAAACGATACCCATTTTTCCAAAATGCGTTGAAATAAATCCAGTGTAATATTCAGCCACTAGAGCGTGAAAATAATGAATCTTGGACTCATTCGATAAATATTTCGTAATTTCCAGGCATCTGACTTTGGTGACGTAGTTCATGAAACTTTCTGTTAAAGGGCAAATGGAGAGATTCTTGCTTGAAGTATTTTCAAAACCAGGGATGCCAAAACTTACATCAGAGAGATGGATGACTTTTATATTCACTTAATAATTGGTGAGCGTGTGACACGTTAACATTTCAGTCTAAACTTTCCTGCAGAAGTTACGAATTGAATTATATTTAATGTGATACCAATGGTGGCATTAGATAACGAGAAAGTGCAAAATGAGTTTGACCTTTTAGTTAGAGCGAGAGATTTTTCCATAATTTATTTTTAAAAAGAGCATCTATCAAATCACTTACTTCCCCATGTAGGAGCCGAGAATTTACCCTCACACGGAAAAAGCATTTTTTTTTTAAGGCACAGTCTTCATTGAGTCCCCACTTAAAAACGCGGCCTTGATAGATAGATAGATGGTAATTCCGACCCTGATTGGATATCATTAATAACGATGGGCGGTGTCTTCATCTCCCGCTTAACATGTCTTCCTATAGCATTGACCTATATATGTTACGAAAAACTTTTCACCTTATTTGGGTCATCTGCCCTTTGATTGAGCATTTGGTAATCCGTTTCAGTTTCGGACATATTTCTTGGAATCGTACCTCAGGCGACATAAATGTCCACTTCTGCTCTAATTCTTTGCGAGCGGACATGAGAATCCTTTCAATTCTATAATTGGAACGTACCATCATTAGATGATTGTTTGTTGTCCTAGTTGAACTCTGCTTGTACGATAGAAAACGGAGTTCCGTGAATCTTTTGCAGAGATTATGGAAGTTTACTAATATTTACTAAACTACGCTTTCATGATGCATGTTTTGGAATTATTTTCAAAATCCCAAATTGCATATCATGAGTTTAATAATGATAATTTCTTAGAATAGCTTCATTTTGGATATTAAACACTTTGCTAAGGTACGAAAGCTATACATTGTGTGCTGAAATTCCATATAATATTCTGTACTTAATCTAGGGCTTAGTATAAATTAATGTCAAAATATTTACTATGAAAAAACACTTTAAAACAATGGTTAAGGATGTTTTAACAATGCGATAATTTAACAATTTATTAAAAAAATGGTACTACCTTCGTAAATTGGGATCGGTGTAAAACACAACTATATATCAGTCTTAAAGTAACTCCTGGTAGGTTAATGTAATAAAATTAATGTTCCATTAAAAATTTTTAGCAACAAAACTCAGAGTATTCAGGATAATTTACTGCTACATTCAATCTGATTCTAAATCATCTGTGTTCATTGTTTTAGTCTTTCGTATTCTTATGGGCAATTTTTATAGGTATTTTGCATTTATTATTGAAGTAAATCCCTTGTTTTCAATTTTAACCAACCAACTCACCGCAATTTGAGAAAAAACTTAACTGTTCTAACAAATACTGTGTATTACTTAAAGAGAGATTTCCCAAAGTCACAGCTCAATTCGTACGTCGGTGACACTATACTACTAAGGAAAATAACGAAAAACGTTCTTCACGAAAAAATGTGTAATGGTCGCAAATGGTCTTGAAAACGGCATCGAATTACTTGTACGATCATTAATTTGGAATGATTTGCTGAAAGGGTGTGAAACATGGACCCTGAGAATGGAGGACATGAAAATATTGCCGAATTTTGAGATGCGGATGTCGAATGGAAAAGTGAAAAGGATAATAAAGCAATAAATGCAGAAGATGTGAGAAACGGATATAGAATAAAGATATAAAGCAGAGGAAAATGATACGGGGAGGTAAAAATGAGATGGAAGAGATCATTTAAATAGTTATTGATAGTAAGGTTCCAGAGAGAAAACGGAGTAGAAAAGGCAAGAGGTGCTGGATGTGTTACTTGTCAAGGAGAATGGGAAAAGGCAGTTAATTGGGAATTTAAAGGCACACAAATTCACCGAGCGGTAGAAGACGAATGTATGAGGCCAGTGTTGACATTTTCAATGGGTTATCATAGAACAAAATTTGAGGTAGCGTTGAATAAATCTAGGTCACTTCGATGTCATTTCGTAACGCTGCTCTTTTTGGTGTGAATAAGGTGAACTATTTAAATTGCTTAAACGCACCGTCGGAAATAGTGGTAGAAAACGCATCGAACTTTGGACGGAAGCACACGTCTAGTACATCGGTCGATATCTACATTCCGGAAGTTGGAAAGGTCCAATGTGGGGTGGTGTGACAGACTGCTTCCTATTTGCAGCAAACCTCGTTAAATCCGTGTTCGATTCCATTCGTAATTTGAAGAGAGAAGGATTCTGTAACAAAAATGAGCTGATTTAAGTACTTATGGAGAAGTAATTTTCATAATTAACTTGGAAAAGTTATATGTAGAGACTTTTTCAAAATTTAGATAGTAAATTTAAGAAAAATTGATTTGGATATCTGCAAGTAATAATAGAACGTACTTTATACTATGAGTTGCAAATAAAAGGGAGATTATGCCACATTAAGTGAGCAAAACCCTTACACCTTACCCTTAAACCTTAATTTCTTTATTAAATGCATTAGAAAGTGCAGTAGAGAAATTAAGGTAAAGGGGTAACTAACGCTTGATGGAGCATGGAGAGATCATATCAGAAAACACTGAAGCACAAAGTAGAAAATGTACAGAGGAGTGCGGAAGAGTTCGTTTTGGGCCAAAACCGGAAGGCAAAGCGTCACTGCAGTGATCAAAGAGTTCGTTTGGGGGAGAAATAGGATTGAAAGGTAAATAAAACGCAAAATAGTATGCAAATAACTATAACAGGAAAGTACCCGAGGGAAGAATTGAAAAACAGACAAAGATCCAGATTACCTAGAGAAAATTACCATAAAGGTAAAGTTTCCACTCTTCTACAGAGAACTTATATTTGCAAATATTTCTTTCTGAATCAAAGGTGAGCAAGTGGACTTAATTACTTCGAATGTTTCGAACTTTTTCCTCTTCCTGCAAAGCTTTTTATCCAAAAGAATTTCTAATATATTTAATGCTGTATTCATAATAATGTTTTGCTCTGTAAACGATTTTCAGTACATTGTAAGTTGAACTAGGGTGAATATCGGATAAAAATTTTCCCCTTCTTGATAATGACTACTACTAGGTCTTTTACCAGTTTTTAATCAATGGAGATATAACGGATTAACAACTTATCCCGATTTAGTGATGAATAATTGGATAGTGATGGATTGGATGGATAATCACTTAACTCCCGACTAATTAGGATATGGTCAGCAATATAGTGGTGAATATTTCAAATCACGCATTGTATACTTCTATAACAAGGAATTATAATTTATCAAAACGAAACCGATTGGTTTTCCTCTTTTTGGTAATCAGTAATCAGAAACGCGTTTGCAATTTGGTAAAGCGGAGAAAGGAAAGTCTACGTATACTTAAATTTCAATTGATGAAGTCAGTGACACGAACATGTGGTTTTAAACTTTTATGTGATTCTGTTAATGAATCGGCGAACAAGCACAGCTCCTCATTAATTCGTCAGCTTAAATTTATGTCAATTAATCGCCCAATGTTTACACCATCGCCCACAATTGAGCCATGATTTTGACTGTGGGTTTCCAGTTTACCTAACTGTCGTGGATCCTATCACTAGTAAAGCACTTGAGTTGTTTTTCTCATTTTGAGTTTATGTATGATCACACATCCAAATCAATGGGATTATTCTCAATTATTCGTTACAATTTATGCATAAATTTCCGCAACGCAATAACCTTGTTTTGTTTACGCTGTGATTTGTTTCTGCTCATGATGTGTTTTCCCGAAAATGGATATCGAACCCTGATATGATTCTGGACTCATTCTTTTGTTTAGTATTTGCTGACATTGCTCTACATTATATAAGAAAGAAAATTAGTGTTGATAATTCAACGACGCTGTCACCTATGACGAGCTGTGCTCGAAACAGTAGAAAAGCCAGAATGATACGGCTGCAGGGATAAATGTTGAAAATGGGCCAAAAAATATTCTCGAAAGAAGGTATGCGGTATCATGGAGGTTATAAATACTGTACAGGAGTTACATTTAATTTTATCAAATTTAAAGAAGAATTATTATCTCGAAGTCATTTCGGTATGCTTAAACTATTCGGAAGGCCATTCCTCAGGAAAACAGCCATCGCTCAAAATAAAACAGACTCAAAAAATTCTGACGGTACCGGGAACGGAACCCGCGACTTTCCTATTTTCGGCGTAATTCTTTATTCAACTAGGCCATCCGCCATGAGTAATTTAAGAATTTATGGAAATCGGCTCCTCGGATAGCTTAGTTGGATAAAGCACTCTGAGGTAAACGAAAGATCTCTGGTTCGATTCCCCATCCCGTTATATTTCTTTCCTTGCCCGTTTCTGCTATGATTTTACCATGGTTCCAACAAATAACGTACAAAATTACCTTAACCCTTTTTCTAGTGGGTAGATTTTTGTAAAACGTATGACAGCTTTTATCTTCGAGCTGTTAGATACAGTACGGAAGAACCATCGGGTTTTATCAAAATTTATAAAATAAATATATCTATGATAGCTAGGTACAGTACCTTTGAAACATTTGATTTTATCAAATTCAGAAAAAAATATAATTTTTAAGTCAACACGGTGATCTTTAAATTTCGGCAGGCCATAGCACAGAAAAAAAGCCACCGATCAAGGTAGAACGGACTTGAAAAAATTAATGCGGTCTCGGAAATGGAATTCTCTTCTTTTCGGCAGGTTGTTTTATTCAACTAGGCCATCCGGCTTGAATAATTAAAGGAATTATGAAAATTACCTCCTCGGATAGCTTAGTTGGATTCTGCAACCTCCAATAAAAAGATGATCTCTGGTTCGATTTCCTGTCCGGTCATATTTTTTTAGCCCGTTCTTTCTTGGTATTTATCCTGGGTTTAGCCACTTATGTCAAAAATACCTCAACCCTTTTCCTAGTGGTTAGATTTTGGTCACGTTTTATGGCCTTATTTATTTTTGTGTGGATAGATCTAGTACTGTAGTAACATTTGTTTTTATATAGGTATAGGGTTAAAGTATGTTTGCAAGAGAGTGGTTATGCCCAGGAGAAATCCCAATGAAAAACGGACAAAAAAAATAAAATGACGGTACCGGGAATTGAAACCGCAATATTCCTCTTTTCGGCAGGTAGCTTAATCCATCTTGGCTATTCTGCTAGAGAAATTTAAGGCTTTTTGAAAATTTCCCCCCATTAGGTGAGTTGGATAATCAAGCTGCCAGTATGAAGAAGATCGCTGGTTCGATTCGTGGACCCGTCTTAAGTGTTTTAGATTGCTTTTACTTAGGATTTATATGGGGTATATCTCCTTATGTGCCAAAATTCTTAAACCCTTTTTAATATACTCGTACTCCGTCATCGTCATGAAGACATTACGTAAAACATAAGTAATAATTAATAATAAAATAATTCTTACGGGAAACGGCGCACACTAGCACAGAAAATGAAAGTTTACGAGAACTTATTTTTTTGCAATATCTTACATACTCTTGCCTATTTATGTACCACTTAAATGAACATGACTTTACCGATTTCCATAAATGCTCTGAAATAACCAGGGAAATGGTCGTCGTTGTAAAGAGAGGTTAACATCCTGGATGAATTTCAGATGACTCATAAATATGAAACTATAAAGAAAGAAAGGATTCCTTGGATGAAACTTTAAACGTTGCATTATAAATTTTACTTTCGGAAATAGGTTTCTGATCTTGGTGGAAAATAATGCAGTGTTTCGCACGCTCTTAACCACGGTAGTTGTGCTTTGGAAGCATCATTTCGGCAAAAAAGACGGTAAATAACGGTCTCCCTGCCTACCTACGTTTATCCGGTCTTTTATTTGTGAACGCCCCCAGGACTTTCAGAGGCAATAAAATAATCGACTTTATTTCCCTGTGCAAGAGAAAGAGATAACACACGGGGAGGATGGGGATTTATTTAGCTAGAAGGCTAAAAAAGAAGAATTAGTGGGAGTGAAAATTCTTTAAAGACAATGATATAGCCTCTTAATTAGTTATTTTTGGAGCTTTGCGCTGAAACGTACGACGCTCGCCTTTTTCGTAGCTCAAGGCTTTAATTTAAGAATAACTATGGAGAATGATTAGGTGAAATTGAGATCAAACGTACTTTTTGAAGTATATCGAACCGGAATCGAAGCGGAGAAAGAAGCTGGAAAAGGAAAATTTTTTTCTTCTTCCTGTAAAAGTAACGAAAGGATGTTTTTAAAATTTTCCTCCTTCCACACGCCGAAATACTCTATAAATCACATCAACGTAGTTGAATTAGAAGCTGAAAATACTCAGTTAGTTGGTAGTTAGGTTTTATCCCAGAGGATAATAGCATGACTATCGAAATGCGCATTGGGTGATTCCTAGAAGTCGGTAATCTCGGCTTTCCCCTGTTCCTTTGCCATATAAAAGACGCTGGACCGGCAAACGACCACAGGAGTGGTTTCAATCTCTAATTCATTTACAGCCTTATTCTAATTTTCTTTTCTTGTAATGTAGATGTAAATTTTGTGTGCCCTGCACTGAAAGTGGATATCTTTACTTCTTTCACAAAATTTTTAGATCCCATTCTGATAACGTCAAACAATAATTCAGATAAATAATAGATGAATTGATTAAGAGAATGATAAGCTCAATAATAATATGTTACAATTAAGTAAATATAAAATATTGGTTCACTTCCGGTTATGCTCCGTCTGTCAACTTGACACCTGTTCTAACATGTTGTTGGTTCCGATTTGCAAATTCCTCCTTCGGAAATGAATACCCTTCGAAAGGTTTCTTTTTGTTATGCGTAGCTTTTACCTTTGACATTAGGTTCAATTCAGTTTCTGAATTAAACATGAGATATTAAAACAAGAATGGCAAAACATTGTATTATGTAAATTTTAGTAAACCACCCTTGCTTTAGCACCCATTTTAGCTTTTTTAACGTCGCTGATAGTCTTTGATGTTACTTCCTTTATTTATTCCATAGGCCGCTAACCTGGCCTCTATTATCCACTAGTGGATGATTTAAGTTTTCAGCTGAGTATTTCCTAAATTATAAGGGAATGATAATATTAATGCAAATATTTTCAAATGGCAGTATTATGTAAATTAATTGTACCAATAAATATAATTTTTAATAATACATCTACTAAAATTATCTCCATGTGCGCTAAATTAAAATACTGAGACAGTAAGGAAATTATTTTGTTTACGAGGGTACAACTGTGGACGTAAGATATGCGAGTAAAATTGTATTATTGCTAGCCGGAATTAAACAGCAGTTATCTGTTTTACTTTGCGCTCAAGAATTTTATTATTCCGGCACGGCATTTACTCAGGAAGAAAAACTGCTCCTTTTCAATTTTTCATTTGGTTTCGATTTACTTCCGTATAGCTCACTATCAGCATTTATATTTCAATTATTAATCTGCTACTCTTATTAATTCCATTATATCGTCTGTTAATTTAAAATTTCAGAAAGAAAATGAAATTTCATTCCTCGAACAAAACCAATGGTGATGGACTACTGAGTGAAACCGTGACCGAGCCCCGAATTCCGATTTTTAAAAGAGCCAGGGATCAGAGACCAAACCTAAAATAATAACTGTCCATTGCCCTCACTCCATATTTGTATTAATTTACTTGAAATATGAATTGAGTTTTCTGAGGCGATTGATTAATCGTGGAGGTATTTGTGGGGGAAATATTTTCGATTGGAAAACGGAGCTTTTTTTCTTCGAATTTTTTGTTGCTCTTTATGAGACTTTTTATAACGCGTGAATAACGCGATCCAGTAGGATATATATCTTATATCATGCAAAAACAAGGCGGGGTCGTCTTTCTTTTCTACAGATAATAGAAGATATCATCACATAATTTATCAGTTCCTTAGATGTTTTATTTTACATGACTAACATTTTTTTTTAGTTGTAGAGCATCTTCCATTTTTCATTAATTAAATTAAAAATTTTCTCGGTACTAACCCGCTTAGTAAACGAGCCATTTAACGTTGATAGAAGGTAGACCGTTCTGTACGTAATCCATATTAAGGCATACCAATCAATATCTATTCAAGTCTAAAATCCATGATTCTCTTACGATTCACAAAACATGAAATTTCGTAAATTATTATAAATATAACGTGAGTTAAATAGATTATTTTTGCTATCATTATTGACCACAACTTACGATCATCTAAAGGCGTAGAAGTGAGATAAAAATTACTAATATTTCCACTTCAATGATCGAATTTACCAATGGTATTGTTTCCTCATCATAATTACAACGGCAACTGCTAAACCTCATTTAAATTTTAGGTAAATTATACCGATATATTTAAGAAAGAGGCTTGCAAACGTGAGAGTGTAAAATAAACAATTGGAATTTAAGGTAGTATGAAAAACAATCTTCTGAACAAAATCCCACTTTCGATGGTAATTGCACAGATAGTTCCTTAATAGTTCTCTAACATTCCTGTATTCTTCATAGAAATTCCTCGGAAAACGAGGATATATGTGAATAACAACAAAGTCGTTGAGACATTTACAGGGAAAGACTGTTACTTTTGCGACGAAGAGGACGTCATAAGCCATAGACTAGACGGAGAGGACGTTAAGGGCTTAAAACAAACGAAAATAAACTTCATTTGGAGAGGCGTTGCGTTCATACTTAGGGAAAGGAACCGAGAATGGAAGGTTTAGTGTTACGGGAGATTTACGGCTCGTAGGCGATAAAAACATACTAAAGGAACATTACGATAGATTCGGTGTTTTGTCTCGTCACTCTCCCCTTTTCTTCTCTCCTTTACAACTATCTCTTTATGTCTTTGTAACCGTATTTCTCGCTCTATTTCCCTCGTTCCCAGTCCTCTTGATTAACACAGTAGCACTCCGAGTTCGCGCAGGGGGCAGCGCAGCGCTAAAAAACCTTTTTTAAACGTGATAAACGAGGAAGCGAAAATAGTGAGAGAGAGAGGAGAAAAAGAGTTGGCTCCACCAAAATTCCACGAAGGGCGTATTTGGTTGTGTACATATGAAGTTGGCGTGTTTGCCAACGGTTTGAGGTATACAGAGAAAAATGCTTAAGCTTCGGATTGTTACCTAGCGACCCCGAGGAACCCTTTCTCTCCGTCACTTTATTCACCAACGCTCTCCACGGTCCACCCCACTGCCTTTTGATGCGAGAGCTGGGCTTTTCCCCAAGTGTCCCTCTTTCATTTCGTCATTCTTTTTGTTGCCTCTTAGAAGAGCAGCTGCCATGGGGTGGGGAAGTTAGGATATCCAGACCACGTCCGTTTGTTTATCTCTTAATGGCATTCCGGGACGTTTCATCCGACGTGGACAACCATTAAGTTTTAAGTGAGATTTAACGATGGTGTTGTGACACATTGGGCGAACTTCGATTCCGCGTGTTTTATGCGGCCGTGGTTCTCGAGGTCCTGATTTAGAGAGGAAGTTTTTAGATCCAGATTTAGGTGGTTATTCGTGCAGCTCTAGTGGGGTTCTGAGCCTCTCCTTTGCCTCTAATGCGGCATACGCAATTGATCCGTAGACATTGAGATGTTCACAAGGGTTTACGAGCTATTCATCGCCAGCAATACCTCATTGAAGCAATCGCTCACCTAAACAATTGAATGCCGGACGAATGGTCATAGGACGGTGACGTCGATAGTATGAATGCTCGCCATGCTATGCCTCCCATTCATTAATAGGGGGATGAAAATAAAATAATGTAATTGGGGGATCAATTTAGTTTCCCGCACAATATTTTAATTATATTTTCAGAATTCAAGTTTTAGTTCTTTAGCTTAGCGCTCTTTCTAATTTTTGCGATTATTGATTTCCGTGAATAAAATTTATTATTTTTATAAAAAGGATTCAATTTAATATTTAAGTACTCCTTCCTCATACACTCTCGCACTCAGATAACGGTGGTTAATTCCTGAAAATATAGAGGATTACTAGATCGGAGGCTCCAATATAATTGGCACTGAAGACCCTCCTAATTCAACCAACCCAATTTATCCAAAGTTCGTTTGGATTGCATCATGTCTTCTATACTGTCAAAGAAAACCGTAAGGTATCTGACGTGAAAATATTTCGACGATCTTTAATTTAGGGAATCAGTTGTCTGTCGATCAACTGTCCGTCGATCACCTGACCGTCGATTAACTGTCCGTTTATTTTTTGTCCAGCGAGAAAATTTTCCGACCACTAGAAGTTCGGTGATCCATTGTCCGGCCATCAATTGTCCGTCGAACAGTTTTCCGGTTACGAACTGTCAGACAATCAATTGTCCGGTGAGTCATTGTACAGTGATCAATTATCCGACGATTAATTGTCTGGCGAATAATTGTTCGGTGAGTTATTGTCCGGTGCAAAATCATCCGGACAGGAATCATAAGTTCACGTAAAAGCCTCCATTAGCCATGTTTCCTCTTTAGTGAAAACTTCTGATTTAATTTAGCCTTAATGAGTTCTCGAGAGTTTTCTCGTTACCTCGTGGATAATCGACACATGGTGTTGCTGAGTTGTTTTGATCTTATTTCTATCCTCGAAGGCCTTCGGAATGGGGAAAATCGTCAGTTTATCGAGAGAGAAAGGGCGAGTAAGAGGATGAGGTGGATGTTTTATACAATATTGTTGTTTTCAGAGGATTTTATCGGAGAAAGAGACCCGTGTTGAGATTATGAAATCCTTTGGAAGACAAAACAGTTTTCGTCTGTTTACTTTTCCCTCAGAAGCATTGTTAAGTTCCTTTTCATGTGGGTATAGATGTTGTTGACGGGTGTCGCACCCTCGTCACGATGACTTTGCTCTCAATCCGTGACGAAATATCAATTAAAAGACTGATAATTCCCAAAACGCTTCTCCAGTTGAACGTTACGATGGTTTGAAAATTACAGTCACGTTTATATAATCCGCGAATATTTAGTATAAGTAGATAATATATAAGTTGATATAAGTTGATGTTTCATCGCATCGATTTTGCAACTCGATATGCTGATGACTAGGTTACCTTGCCTTGTTACCTTACCTTCCCAAAACAAAGTTTTTCGAATGGGTTGATCCATGCATGCGAGTGTGCTTGAGTGCGGTAGCGCGTGTGCTTGATGTTTTCCCAAGCAGAGCAACATGTCTCAATTCGATCAAACTTTGTATGAGATGTCTGCACTGAACATATCCCACATCTTGGCAAATGTCTGAAAATTACAAATAATAACGTGGAACATCAAGGACTTATAATTTTTCAAAGCGCTTATCTCCCAAGAAAAAGTAATCTGGCTTCTCTCAGCCATTTCCGATATTGAGGAAGTCGAAAAACTTTGGTAATGGTTTTTTCTTCCGAGAAAATACAAAACAAAGCCTATAATGTATAAGTTTGCCTCAAATCATTTTTTGTATCTCCGGTGTTCATGTTCTCATAATCACTAATGATACCATGTTAAAAAGCAACCTTATTTTACCGCATCGTAAGATTGCGGAAGTAAACTAGTTTATATATTGCAAAACTTGGTGTTTTTTCCTTTGAAGCCTATCTTACTTATCCTAAAACCTCTACTGTCTTTCCACTCCGAGAAACCGTGTGAATAAATGAACATTTTACTTATTTCTTCAAGATGTAACGTTTCCCCTTTTTCTAGCAGTGAGACGGATTTGAAAATGTATTATTAACATTAACATTATTATTCAACATTAAGAATGTGTTCATGCTTAATGGAAAAACTCGTACATTTCCGAATCATTTGTTCTTTGATACGTTTTTTCATAAACTAGAGACCTACCTACGCACAAGTTTGTTTGAGTTATTTTGAATTTTTCGGTTTGAAATTGTAATGTTAGCAGCTCCTTCCATGAATATAAATTAGCAGCTACTCATCTATATCCAACAGAAAATTCTAATTGTTAAGAAAGATTGAAGAGCATTCTCGTATACTCTTCCTGAAGATGGTTAACGTAGATTTATGAAAATGTAACACCCGAAAAATCAACGCCTTCTCTATTCAATGTTACCTGTGCGTTTTATAAATACAGATACCCTAGTGAGTTCCATAAGAGGTTGAATAAGATATTAGACGACAGCAACGAAGATTTTTTTGTGTACAGTTTATCGATCACGAAGAGCTCTTCGTTGACGCAATAGCTTTTGAATGCGAAAATAATCGACAAGAAATCCTGCGACGTCATTAGCTCGATGGCTATGGGGATTCCTAACCCATCCAATTTCAGTGGCAGAAAGCTTTGGAGAAAGGAGGAAATGGCTAAGCAGGATGAAGAACGAGGTATTGAGCTTGCTATTTTTTATAATCCCATCTAACCAGGATGTTTTGAGTGGAAAATGTTCGTATAATGGTTGCTTACTGACATTGAAAATAGCACTTCTTGCGCTCACAGTCATGAAGAAGATTGAGAAAGTAAAAATGAAAGACACATTTTCCTCCGAGTATGAACAAATATATTAAAGGAATAGCATTTCTCAGTACATCTTAGCAGGAAGCATCTTAAAACGAGGAAGTATCGAAAAATGAGGGGTTCAGGAATCCAAATATATATTTTTGTAATACGGAAGCATAACATATTAAGTAATTCTTTGTGATCTTTTGAGTTGTGTTAACTGAGCAAACTTTGAATCGCTATATCAAGAAAAAAAGCAGTCTCTTAGCGATTCTGTCTTTATCGATTCTGGCTCCCTGTACATCGTCACGTGTTGCGATTATTATCTACTATTGCGATAAAATCAGTGGAAAAATCTTTTATTACGTAAATTAATATTCTACGTTAACTGAAAGTTATCAAAGCATTGCTAGTTTCTGGAGATTTTTGTTCCGCACGTAAAAAGGATAGGGATTTCCACATGAGTTTGCCTCGTAGTTATGTATAAAGAAAGAGGGCGTCTTAAGAAAGCGTCTCTCCTCCCATATACCCAAGGCGTGTCTTCCCCATTTTAGTGCGCTTGATACGGTGGTTTAAGAAAGCATTTGTAAACAAGAAGAGAGAAGTTTTCCCGAGGAAGCGAGATGAAAACGCTCGCGCTCTTGTTATTTCTTTTTACCTTCCAAGGCGACTTTATTTTTCTTTCCCCTCACTTCCATCGACTAAGATTCCCGCAACCACTTTAAAAGGAACGTGCTGCGGATCTCTCCCAAAGCAATTTCGGGATTATCGGTTTCTTATTAATCCTTTAAGTGACGAAAACAAGTGCATTTGTGTACTTCTAAGCCACTTGTTCTCTTGGAGATTGGTTGAGTTATACTTCATCGACTTCCATGGTTACCCACGTACACGAGTATCTTGACACGAAATATTATTGCACACTTATATGAAAACTGTAAAAATGAAGAAAAATATGTGGTGATCTTTTTCTTGTCTAATCATGAATGAGTTTCATCAATTATTGCCTAAACTATATAATCCAAATTTAAAAACCAACATTATTATCGTGGGGTTTTGTTTCGCATCATCCATATGGTGAGTCCAGTGTATTTAAGTATGATTTAATTTCGATTCTTTGATGTTTATTACTCTTCTCGAAGAGGCGTTATATACTGTAAACACTTAACGATTGTAGTCTGGTGAGGAAAGAAATCCCTAGTCCAGGGATGGTGCTCTCAGAAATTTGACTGCGCTAACTTTGTTATGTATTCTTTGCTTATAAATGAAACTCCACAGTAAATCTATAAGTTCTGTTTACTATTAATTATATTAAATGATAATTCAGGTCAATTAGTACATCTTTAACTCATCGTTAACGCAATAAATAGATAACATCAGCATCTCATTCTATGTTTTGGCTCTAGATTATTACGCAAGGCTTTTCTATTTATCAAATATAGGAATAATGCAGCATAAGTATGCCTTAGTCTCTTAAATTTATTATAAATGGAACAGATATTTGCCTTTCAATTTTGAAATCTGTCTCTTTAAAATCCTCCTATAACAGAAAAAGTTACCTTAAAGTAAGAATACTGCGCTTCTCATAATGGTAAGAGCATCTTTTCTCTCAAAATATCCGTAGCGTTGTCAGTAAAACTTCTAATTTCTCTCTCATAAAATTTTACTTCAACATTCCTGTTATATTTTACTTACGGATCTTTTCCAGTAATAGAGGTAGACAGTTTTGTATTTACTTTAAGATATGATGGTTTGATTCCCTAATACAACTCAATAAAGGCCTAATTAACTAATTTTATGACTATTTGTATTCGAGTGTGTATTGCGTTGAGCGTCCTCCTTTAAAGCATATATAAAGGGTGACCCATGACGAAGGAGTTAGAAAGACTGCGTGTACATTTCCGCCGCTTTGTGTTCTCAAAAAACGGTGAGCCTTAGAAGAGCTAAAGCGGTGGTCGTCAACATTTTTTCTGCCTTCCGCCCAACTTTGTGCTCTTGTTAGCAGTATGAGCTCCCTATCGCCTCCATTATTGTGGACCCATGAGTATAATTTTAGTAAATTTATTCATTGCAATAAAGTTTATCGATAAAATTAATTTACATAGTACGGCCATTCGAACTTTTTGCCTTGTTACACCAATGTCATTATCCCTTTCCATGGTCTACGAAATATTCCCCTTTCTCCATGAAACTACAAATCGCCCTCCAGCAGGTGGTAGGGACCAGGTTGGTGACCACTGAGTTAAAGGAATGGAAAGGGCGAAGTGTTAATAGGGTGGCCACAAGAACTCTCTTTTCGGGCGTAATATCGTTTAAAAATGGAATATAACGAAATCTTCCATGGGTAAGAAGAATAATGCTTTCTTATGTTCGGTCTATAAAGTTGTAAAACTTCATTTATCATATCGCTGTCAGTAATTGTAAGGAATCGGAATCACCTCAAAGGCAACAGATTTCATAAACTATTGAATTATATTAAACGCTAGTGAATTCCGGTCAAAATGACGGTAATACATTTAATTTATAGAAAAATGTACTCTTACTATCGCATAATATCTGATCCATCTGAATAACTAACCATTAAGCTAATAACTATTCCTCACTAACAAAATGGTTTTATAATTGTAATCGAAGAGGGTCCGAGATGTTTTCTTCTGAGATGTTCTACCATTTTATGCACCCGTAATATTAATCGAAAGCTTCCACACGAAAGATCGATTTGGAGAGTAGATATTAAGTGCTTAAGCAATATCGTGTTTTATTTATGTTATTACGTTAGCAAACATTTCGACGAATAGTTCTTGTCTGATTTATCAAATTTCTTGAAAATCTTTCTTTGACAAGGGAAATTGTTGCTAAGGAAGTTAGAGTTAGTATCCAAGAAAATAAACAAGTACATTGATTTGCAATGCTAAAAGAGGAGTTGTATCATATCACTAAGCCTTTCTTTCTATCTTGTGACGCAAATTTAGTGCGATAAAGAAAAAACCGTTATCCAATACTTCCATATTTTTTTATGAATTCTTGAAAGCCTTTTCGCTGCTTTAAAAGTTGAGTAAATTTCTAAGAATTCGTTTTTCTACTGGCATAGACATGATTTACCAAAATGAATTCATTCAAGTTAATAGACTCCTACGCGTCATATTTCGGAAGGAGCTTAATGAAGCATGCTAAAATGATAGAATTCAGTGCATTCTAAGTAGAAGCAAGCTCTTAAAGGGAGAAAAAAGGCCCAACGTTCAATTACCGAATCATAGTTTGCACTATGAAAGCCCGATTCTTTTTGAACAGCCCACGTATTTGAACAAAGCGATGATAAGCGGAGTAAATATCAGTTGAAAGAGCAGCTGGTTTATGAGTAACTGCCACATAGCTAATTTTAACTGTATAAGAAGCTTTAGTTTATGATTCTGATAAGGCACATTATCAGTGAACAATGAGAAGTAATTAGCTTACTTGAGCGATGTAAAGGCTATGGTTCCGTGACAACTGAGCGCGCGACGATTCAGCGCGTCCCAATTGAGCGCGGACAACTGAGCGCTAGGACAACTGAGCGCTAGGACAACTGAGCGCTAGGACAACTCAGCGCTAGGACAACTCAGCGCTAGGACAACTGAGCACTAGGACAACTGAGCGCTTGGACAATTGAGCGCTAGGACAACTGAGCGCTAGGACAATTGAGCGCGTCTCCTTCTAAGGCGTTAATAATTGAACGAATATAAGGAAGATAATATCAATTGTTAACGCCGAGTGGTACCTTTCCTTACCGATTACTGATTAAACTGCAAAGTTAACTGAAATATTTAACTTCTTAACTAAAATATTCCACTCTTCAAGTAATTTACTTCCACATTTATACAATCTTAAAGTAATTTAATTTCTGATACTTAATCGGTAATATATTTAGTTATATTTTATTATTTTAGTTGTATTTTATTATTTAGTTATATTTTATTATTTTAGTTATATTTTATTATTTTAGTTATATTTTATTATTTTAGTTATATTTTATATTTTATTATTTGTTATTTTATATTTAGTTTTAAGAATAATTCTTAACTTTAAGAAAACAAAGTCTAGTTATAGTTAGTCATATTTTATTATTTGTTATTTTATATTTAGTTTTGAGAATAATTCTTAACTTTAAGAAAACAAAGTCTATCCTGAGAGTCTTAGAGAGAGCAATTACGACTTGAGCGACTAAGCAAAATTTTTAGTTTTTCAGTACGGTATTGTTAGTGAGTGATTTTGTAATTGGTGAGATTTAGTGTTATCTTCATTTTTCGTGGAGTGTGACGTGAATGCATGTAAAGTGTATGCATGTAATAAAATATATTCATTGTCGTAAAGGAAATATTACATTCATGGCTTTCTACAACAAGTGAATGTGAATAGAGGGAAAAAAGAAAAAATCCTAAGAAGTGGCGAACGGAAACAGTGGCATCGGTTTCGGAATATTTTAACTTTTTCTGAAGAAAGTGATAGGTAGATATATAGATATAGGCAGATACAAGGAACGTGTGAGGCCACTGATGTCAGTAGAGGTACTTTCATTAGAATTACGAAAGAGATCAGCAAATGACCGCTTCTCACTTCTCGTGAGCATCGGAAAACTGGGATAATCTAAGAAAGGAATAGAGAAGTTAAGTAAGACGTTTTCGTGATAAGTCCCATATGTTGTCAGGTCCATTCTTTCTTTTTGAAAACTATCACTCCGACAACTAATTTAGTTTTACAAACTATGAACAATGAAGCCAAACATCAAGCGGTCGACCTTTTGGAACTTAAAAATTGGGAAATGTCGTGAGAATGATCGCGATATAATCTATTTAGACAAAACATGGGTAAATAATGGCCATTTCACATAAAAATCTTGGAAAGATATTAACATTAAATCCTTAAGCGTGCTCATTAACTTATGTTAGCGCTGAAATTCATGCATGAAAGTGTGAGAATTCGATATTCCCTATCTTCGGATGACCTGCAATATAAAAACTATCTTTGTTTATCGAATCGATGAGAGCAGCACAAGCCTTCCGAAAAATGGAAGGATCGGCAGCATAACAGCCACTCGTACAGCCGTGCGGGCCGAGTTTCGCGTTACCATCGAAATATATATTTGTTTTTTGACGTTATCAATAAACTTAAAGGATTTTAAATTGCACAGAAAATAATTTCAGTATTTCCTCAGAAACTTTCCCGCTGGAATTTTTTTATAACGAAAATAGGACGAAAAGTAGCAGGCGACTACATTTCTCCCTGCATTTTCCCGAAAACTCGCGTATTGTTATAGATTTTCTCATGACACTTATCCAAAATTTTTAACAGCAAAGTAAATAACATACGTGAAAAGTAGATTCCACGAGAAAGATTTTGATACCTGAATAGACCTTGTTTCTTGAATGAAAGACCCAAATTCATCGATTCCAAAAAATAATAATCTGCACCCAATTTTCTTGAAAATATCACTTTCTTATTTTTCCTTCGATTACGACAATATTTAGCCTTGATTTAATTGCACTATGCCATAAAGAATTAACTTCTGTACACGCTGAATGTCTTCCAAGTAAGTTCTTGTCGACTTTCTTATTCTGTGCAAATGTAGCGACAGCGCGCGCCGTTCTCCCGTAAGAAATACACGGGCACATATGATTTACGTGGTGTCTTCATGACGTTGGACGGACTATAGCAACTATGTTATATTTACGCGTGCATTATCTTTGAATGTGTTAGATGAAGTGCCTTTTGGTTCTCAACGGGAAATATGAAAGCACAATTAAATAAAGTATCTGATTACAGAGGAGGATCCGACTTCTCTCATCCTAGTTTAGTTACATGGAAGAGGTTACTGAAAACGAACTATTTCACTCAAACCTCAACATCTTATAAAAGTTCTCATACATATGCAGATACTCTGGAAGCAGCGCTTTAGCGTGTGGCAGGAGCTGTAAACACCAGACTTTGGAATTCATAAATTTCTGCTTTAGCATCGTATTTTCTTTGTCTCTATTTTAAGGTAGATTTTAGATTTAGACTCCAAAATATGACAAATTTGATTATACTGAATATTTTCTTTATCAATAGTCAGTCGCATTGAAAAGAGCTAAGGTGGTTGATGTAAGATTCTCTCCTCTGCAAATGTTACAACTATATTTCATACCACGTCCACTTTCCCCGTTGAGAATCGATATTGAGACATGCACTTCTGCAACTTTTACATAAATCCTATTTTCCTTCCCTTTGACGACTCTTTACTAAAACATTTCACTCATTTTGTAAAGAATTAAGTACGTCTAGTATTAACGAACGTCTCATATTTCTGAGTAATAATAAATATTAACACTAATCGTTCTCCAATTCATAATATCCATTGTGACAGCAACTGAAAATGTCAATGTAAAGGGAAAGCCTAAAGAATTACTTGATTATATTTTACTGCATCTAAGACATGGGAATAACCCATGCGCCACTGGTGGCTTGCGGGGTGGGGCGGGATCGTGCTGAAAAAGACGTTGGAAAGGAGGTAAGTATTGAATATTCAAAAATTCGTTTGTTTCTTCATATCTCCTCTTTTGGGAAATGGACGATTTATGGATCCTGCAGACGGCGACTTTGATGTTCACCGTAGAGGTAGCGCGTCTGCGAATCCTCACAGCAGGTGCACTGCTAAGTCCCTATTCACCCGAGTGCAGGGAGTGGTCATACACCTTTGTATTGTATTCCTCTCTGGAATTCACTAATATTCTTTCCGTGTTGATTGGTGTAAAAACCCAGGTTTGGACTCACCTTGGGAAAGTTAGTGTGCTCTCTAGAAGCTCCTTACTCCTTACTCGGAGCGAAAGAACAGTGAAAATCACGGAGGTTGTATATGCCGTGGTTGTATATTGTACTAACTGAAGAAATGTTACCAAATAACCGTGAGTTCATCGCCAAGTGGGGGCAAATTTCTCTGGTATATAATGCATGGCGATCAATTTTGACAATTATTTTTAATGCTTATCCGATAACCAGGAATGATATAAAATGGGATGTACATAGAGGCAATTCATATGTTTCATATACGCTGTTCGCCGTTCCTCTGACGGTTCTTGGTTCGATGCCTGAGCGTCATTTCTATTCTACCATGTATTTCAAAGGGGGATAACGTAATCTTATTTTAGTACCTTCCCGGTAAGATATTGAATTGAAACTTTGGAACAGGTCAGAAAGGCACTTATTTAATATTAATATGCAATTGTTTTGCACTATTGGGTCCTTAATTCGACGCCAGGCGGTCTTTTGCGCGAGGTTTTAACATTGTTTTGAGGCCTTTTTTGGTACGGTACTACATTCAAATGATAGCTTGCAGTATGCAAGCAACTTTTACTCGTATACATTATACTCATCGCCACGTCCTTCATTAAATTAACTTTAAGTGGAAGTAATATTCCTATGAAATGATGACATGTATATGAGTACATAACCTCCTATGTTCACCTCAATTTTTTTTCTATTATAATCAATTTCGATACTATCCTTTCAACATTCTGGTCATAACTTGCAATGGATCTTATGTTTGTTTAGTATATCTTCAACATATTTTTTGATGGAAAATTTTCAGTTTTAGTACATGTAAAATTGCGAAACTTTCTACGCTAGATATTTAACTCTGACTTTTCTTCACATGTACTTTTTAATTAATTGTGAATTACACTGAAATTTTGAAAATGCTGAAAATGTGCATAGTATTATTTAAATAATAAATAATATCTTTTTGGTGAAATAAACTATGAAAAATAGTATAAAAATTATTACCAGCTCCAAATATTTTTGCTTTTTAGTGCTCCACGGATAGAATAATCTGAAAAATCCAATCCTTCTTTCCGATTATTGTACCCTTATAACATTTCGACCTTGTAATGCTGTGGGAAACACATAATAAATTATTTTATTTAAATAATATTTTCTTGAAATTAATTTTCCTTTCATAGGAGATTTATCGCAGTAAATAACTTTGAGTATAATCATGCATGGCTGAAATATTGTTAACATTGGTGAAATTTCTATTTCTCTGTTTAATGAATATCTTCAATAAGCATTCACAGTGAAAGATGACCGATTGATTGCTACAGTTTGAAAGCTATAAGTGATTGCCTGAATTATTTTCTCTTGATATTTCAGTAAAATTTTGCTTAGTCGCTCAAGTTGTAATTGCTCTCTCTAAGACTATCTGGATAGACTTTGTTTTCTTAAAGTTAAGAATTATTCTTAAAACTAAATATAAAATAACAAATAATAAAATATAAAATATAACTAAAATAATAAAATATAACTAAAATAATAAAATATAACTAAAATAATAAAATACAACTAAAATAATAAAATATAACTAAATATATTACCGATTAAGTATCAGAAATTAAATTACTTTAAGATTGTATAAATGTGGAAGTAAATTACTTGAAGAGTGGAATATTTTAGTTAAGAAGTTAAATATTTCAGTTAACTTTGCAGTTTAATCAGTAATCGGTAAGGAAAGGTACCACTCGGCGTTAACAATTGATATTATCTTCCTTATATTCGTTCAATTATTAACGCCTTAGAAGGAGACGCGCTCAATTGTCCTAGCGCTCAGTTGTCCTAGCGCTCAATTGTCCAAGCGCTCAGTTGTCCTAGTGCTCAGTTGTCCTAGCGCTGAGTTGTCCTAGCGCTGAGTTGTCCTAGCGCTCAGTTGTCCTAGCGCTCAGTTGTCCTAGCGCTCAGTTGTCCGCGCTCAATTGGGACGCGCTGAATCGTCGCGCGCTCAGTTGTCGGGTCACGAAAGGCTATACCTACGCAAAAAACTATTGGATGTTTTATGAAAGTACAGATGACTAACGATGTATAGATTGGAGTTAAACATTTCACGCTTGAGGAAGATAAAAAAACGATAATAGAATAATAGTGACATATTGTGCATTACTATCTCTACATAGCTCTATATTATCTTATTGTTGTTGATTATTTTCCATTAAACATTCTAAACTTTGGCGTTTTCAAGAAAAGTCAACATGATGCAAAAGAAAAGGCAATATGATGCAATATATATATTTCTGTCCATATTTATTTATCTGATAAAATATATCTTATGATTTTCTTTTCATTACCGAACCAAACCTTTTCATTATCGACCCGAGAAAACGCGTGACTTAACCTTATTCAGAGTTTCCTGATGAAACAGACACGACATTAAACCATCTTAATTGATTAAATAGCAATGTACGCATTGCAATTAGCGATTATCCAGCAACAGATTCCATTTTATTCGTTAGGAATGAGAGAGAACTCGAACTATTTCATTCTACTAAAAATAGGCACCAGAAATACTTTCCTAGAATTGTAAACGTCCAGCAACTATGCGAATTCAGAGCAGCTTTCCTGGAATTTGCCTTTTTGTAGATGTATATTAGATTAGGAGTTCCCGGAGATATTCCGCAAAAAATGTAACTCCTTTTATAGCATGGCTATGGTAAATGTTTTTGATAGAGCAGAATTCTGGTTGGAATCCGACGCAAGAAGATACGAAAAGATAACATTCTCCCTTAAGGTTATGTTTTTGTGAGCTGGAAGATTTATTTAGGGGAATAACTCACTATTATTTCCCTTGTGTACCAGAAAATCCTTTTAAGTAATTTTTCGCTTATTAAATATATATAACTCATATGGTAACATCAAAAATATCTATGGAGTAAATGTAAAAATATCAACTTCGATAAATGGGACAACGCCGAAATTAGAATTTTCAAAGGTAAAAAAAGTAAAACGTATCTTCTTTCAGGATTTGTAAAAATATTTATTTTTGGGATTTTGATCATTTTCTCAATTATCCCGCTCTGAAGTTATGACGGTAAATTACTACTTTGATGGAAAACTCTCTCAAACAGATTTATTTTATGGCATGTTTTTACTGTGTTTTCATTTTTTAGATATTAATGGGATAATTTTTAATTATGTGTCCTCAATATATTTCAAACTTTACTTTTTGCCCTTTTATAATTGATATAATTAAAATTATTAAATATTTTCAATTGAGAATGAAATCAAATCAAACCGTAGATCTTTTATCTTTTGCCATCTCTCGTTGAATGAACACAAACAAGGTTTGAGGCCATTCAAATTTTATGAAATACGTAATTTGCGAAATTCTTCCAATATGCGAGAATTCCCTATTTATTTGTTTACATTATTGTCTGATTAAATGGCCTAATTTGCAATATCTTTTAGCTGTAAAAACTGTGGATAGACTATTTTGTGGATATTTTTTTTCAAATTTGCATTGAAAATTCCCATGCTTTCTGATTTCCGTTTTCATGCTAAGTTCTGAAGCCTCGCTTTTTCTTAGGTTTCCTGCTTTCCTTTCTTCAAACAAAGATGTTTCAGGTTTTATATATATTTTTCTCTGGTTTTCAAGATTGTATGCATCTTGAAGCCGTTTGCATTTCGCCTAGTGTCCCATAATATGATGCGTATATTTTGCGAACCTATCGGGGTTATTACTTTTTATACGTCCTGAAAATTGTAATTTCAATGTGAAAGTATATTTTCTATGCTTTTTAATGTCCCTGAAAATGAAACGGATGAATCTCCTAATTGGTTGTTATTCTGTATGGTTCATATGCCAATTTCGGTCAAATATATTACCGTGCACTTTTTCATAACATTCTTTTATTTTTAATTCTCAATGAAGGTATTTATTAGTGGTTTAAAATCATCATTTTCGTATTTTTAGCTACAGTTGTCAATAGAATATCGTAAGTCACAATTCTTGAGAGATATTTTGTCATGAGGAAAGAGTTTATCATGAAAGCGAAAGCATTCGAAAACGTCTGTTTATTTTGGAGAAGGTTCTGAAACATCAAACGGAAGGTAATACTCAATGGTTTGAAGAAGAAAGATATTTTTCTTATTTTTTGCCTTTTATTCTCTCATTTGATTTCCATTTTCAAATCAATTTTGCCGAGGAAACGAAGCTTAGCGAGCAAACAAAGAGCGTCGTGTGCTTTTTGTGAACAGAGTTCCAATTTTACCTCATTCCTATTCGAACTGGTTCACTTGAATAGATAATCGGCATCTTATATTCCTTCAGTATCGTGAAGGAACGCTTCAGTTTTATCTTCGTTGATAGAGAGATGAATGTATTGCTTTGGCCTAGTCTTATGGTCTCCTTTGCTGAAATTCTACAGTCCTGGGATATTGTTTTTACATTTCTTGGTTTTGTTTTTCCTTAGATACGACTATTAGATTGATATAATTAGCAACAAGGTTTTTCTATTAGATCAAAGATGATACTAGGAAATCATAGAATTCATTCGAATTAAATTAATAATAAAGATTAGTTTATCGTTTATCTGAAAAGTATTCTATGTATGGGTGATGTGAATATTCAAAACTCTTTTATATTCTGATAAGGTCGTACAGAATGTTTTTGATGAAGTATGTCTAAGGTGTTCATAAAAACCTGCAAAACATGCAAATAGGCAAAAAATAAATACAATGAATTACGCACATCTTATTCAAGTGGTTCTTAATCAATCATAAATATATTATATAAATACTACGCGCACGTACTCGCAATATTTTATATCATAATTGCATATGTAATGTTCATTAATTTAGCCTATTTTAACAGGATCATCAACTTTCTGCTTGTGTTTATAAAGAATGTGCAATAAAAAACGTTAAAGTGTGAACTTTAGTTTATCCAGACTAAATAGGAAATAGAAACAGTATTCCACAAAAGATAATGCTTAAAAATTTACGTTGCTACTGGCTCAAATTTCTGAAGAATCTCCGTTATGATAATCGTAGTTTTCAACCATGTACCCTATTTTCAGTGATACTAGCAATGCATGAGCATTTTCCTTCCCAGATCCGGGAAACCCAAGGAATACTACCGAAAAAACTTAAATAGGAAAATGAAACTTATAATATAAGCATAATGATAGGCAAAAGATGCTAAGTCTCTTTTTTCAGATAGAATGCACATAAGGAAAAGGATTTGAAGGAGCAAAGAGGAAATCTTTAGAATTCCGAATGTATTTCAATCGAAAGACATCTATTAACCTCATTTTCTCGTAGAAAACACTTGCGTTAAAATAATTTAACGCCTCGATCTTTTATTCAAAGAACTATAATTTAGTGATAACATTCGCAGCCCACGCCTTCTGGTATCAAGAATAACACTGTGCAATTATCACAACCTCAGGGCTTTTATGGAAATGTAATTTTTTACTTAGCACATGAAGTTGTGCGACTAACCCAAGGTTATACAAGAAGTGAAAAATTGCGACTTGGCCGGGACTCGAACCCGGGTCTCCCGCTTGCCGGGCAGGTATTCTATCCATTAAACTACCGAGCCGCGCAGATTCACTTCTGTAAATGGGAGCTTATATGGGCAAGGTAATGGTGCTCCACTTAGTGGCACCAACAACCACCAGAGGTCCTCGTCGAGGCAGCCACCCAACAAAGCGATATTTGAGAAACCCTCTCGCGGAATTAACACAACGATGGAAATGTAATTTTTTACTTAGCACATGAAGTTGTGCGACTAACCCAAGGTTATACAAGAAGTGAAAAATTGCGACTTGGCCGGGACTCGAACCCGGGTCTCCCGCTTGCCGGGCAGGTATTCTATCCATTAAACTACCGAGCCGCGCAGATTCACTTCTGTAAATGGGAGCTTATATGGGCAAGGTAATGGTGCTCCACTTAGTGGCACCAACCACCACCAGAGGTCCTCGTCGAGGCAGCCACCCAACAAAGCGATATTTGAGAAACCCTCTCGCGGAATTAACACAACGATGGAAATGTAATTTTTTACTTAGCACATGAAGTTGTGCGACTAACCCAAGGTTATACAAGAAGTGAAAAATTGCGACTTGGCCGGGACTCGAACCCGGGTCTCCCGCTTGCCGGGCAGGTATTCTATCCATTAAACTACCGAGCCGCGCAGATTCACTTCTGTAAATGGGAGCTTATATGGGCAAGGTAATGGTGCTCCACTTAGTGGCACCAACCACCACCAGAGGTCCTCGTCGAGGCAGCCACCCAACAAAGCGATATTTGAGAAACCCTCTCGCGGAATTAACGGGGTTATAAAAAGGTTATACAAGAAGTTTGGGTGGCTTATATTTGTTGGGTGGCTGCCTCGACGAGGACCTCTGGTGGTGGTTGGTGCCACTAAGTGGAGCACCATTACCTTGCCCATATAAGCTCCCATTTACAGAAGTGAATCTGCGCGGCTCGGTAGTTTAATGGATAGAATACCTGCCCGGCAAGCGGGAGACCCGGGTTCGAGTCCCGGCCAAGTCGCAATTTTTCACTTCTTGTATAACCTTGGGTTAGTCGCACAACTTCATGTGCTAAGTAAAAAATTACATTTCCATCGTTGTGTTAATTCCGCGAGAGGGTTTCTCAAATATCGCTTTGTTGGGTGGCTGCCTCGACGAGGACCTCTGGTGGTGGTTGGTGCCACTAAGTGGAGCACCATTACCTTGCCCATATAAGCTCCCATTTACAGAAGTGAATCTGCGCGGCTCGGTAGTTTAATGGATAGAATACCTGCCCGGCAAGCGGGAGACCCGGGTTCGAGTCCCGGCCAAGTCGCAATTTTTTACTTCTTGTATAACCTTGGGTTAGTCGCACAACTTCATGTGCTAAGTAAAAAATTACATTTCCATCGTTGTGTTAATTCCGCGAGAGGGTTTCTCAAATATCGCTTTGTTGGGTGGCTGCCTCGACGAGGACCTCTGGTGGTGGTTGGTGCCACTAAGTGGAGCACCATTACCTTGCCCATATAAGCTCCCATTTACAGAAGTGAATCTGCGCGGCTCGGTAGTTTAATGGATAGAATACCTGCCCGGCAAGCGGGAGACCCGGGTTCGAGTCCCGGCCAAGTCGCAATTTTTCACTTCTTGTATAACCTCAGGGCTTTTTTTAAAATGTGTATAATGTAAATACAACGCTTGAAAGAAAAAAGAAAATACGACACAACCTCGCATGGACACTATGTTGATCATTCATCCATAAGCGAATATACTGTAAGAGTAGCTGGAGGCCATTCAACCCCAACATGATGCGTATTCATTTGACTCCATCCGAAGCCATCGCCGATTTATTTAACTTGAAAAGGAAGCTTGGAAAAGTCGGGGAGAGATGACTACGAGTTCGGGCGTATGAAAATGAAAGTCCTTTGACAATTTTCCCCTTCCCAACTCCCATTCCGCCTATAATTTTCGTCTCCATATTCCTTTCTTTTCGTGATTCTCTCTTTCGGATGGTTTCGTGACCCTCACGCCCGAGGACCCATCGATCGCTGTCCGCCCACGCTTTCTCTCTCTTCCCGTACACTCTCTCCTGTTTCCCTCCACCTGTTGGGAGTCCATTTTCATATTTGGGTGTAGGTGGTGGAAAGAGAGAAATATGGCGAGTGGTTATTTTTTCGAGAGGAATTCAGAATGAGATGGATGGCACAATGCGGCATATACGTACGGGGGAGGAAGATTCGGGGCTTTATGCTCTCGGGGAGACGTACAGATCGATCGAGTGTGTTTTTTTAAGCGTTTATTTGCCGGGATTTTTGCGTTTAATTCCCGCCTTCCCCTCCTTTGATTTTCTCCCCATTTCTCCGAAAGAGAAACGGGATGGAGACATTACGGGTGGGTATAAAAATCCTTTTCTCGGTCGCCTGAATGGAAGTAGTCGTAATGGTTACGCGGAAATGCCTTACAAAAATGTTCTCGGCGTAATAGCGAGCTCTGTTACGTTCTTTTTATACGGCCCGATTTCTCGCTGTGTATAAAAGTGTATTATTCATAGCCGTCAGCGCGTTCGTAACTGTACCCAAACTTCTCCGTGGAAAAATAAACGCTGGTTTGAACTATTCTGTGTTGGAGCGCGTGCTCTCAGATTTGGCGCCGAATTCGGATTCCCTTAATTCGTCGGATGATTTTATGCTGTTCAATTCCAACGGTTTTATTGGACGGAATTGAGGATAGAAACGCCCACCTTACGTTCAGTTCGTCATCAAGATAATGCTCAAAACTAAGGGATCGTGATTAATGTACTACCCTGGGGATGAAAATTCTTCATTCAAATACCATCCGTAATTCATTTTCCTCATTCAACTCTGTCAATATTTTTACTTTTTTCTTTTATGTCTTCCTTGAATGTAATATTTCCGCCATATATACACACCACATGCTACGATACAAACCTTTTCCTGCTTTCTGTGCGGATGAATTTCACATCCATGCATTATTCTGCTCTACAGCAGCAATATTGGAAAAGCTTTTCTTAAATCTATGCTCCTGGGCTTATTTTAGGTATCGCAGGTTTTTCCTTGCGGTGATTTTCTATTTTCTGAGCGTAGGTATTTAAGCCCACAATGCAGTTCTCTTCAGTGGACTTTTTTCAAGCTCTTTCCTCCTTTTAAATTTTAAATGGGGAATATTTATATGTGAGAAGATACTTGTTTCTCTTAATCTCTAATGAAATTATTTTTTTGTAAATATATTTATGTTTCCTGAAATGCTAATGTTGTCAACAGAGTTCCTCTCCTCTGTTATACTGAGCACGCCTGATTGATTCTTTATCATACGATAGTAGGTAATATTATGATTTTGAGTAAAGCCTCAGGAGTAAATATAATTTCGTGCATACATATTTTTTAATACATCTACACTTTTCATCCACAGATAGTTGTTCATTGAAAAAAGAACTGGTCATTATTCTCCATATGCTATGCCGTAGCACATTCAAAATTCTCACTAGGAAGGATAATATTTAGCTTTGAAACCTTTTTTTAACACTGAAAATTCATGAAAAAATTAATAAAAGAATTATTAAAAAACTAGAGCGAGCGGATCAGTTTAATCGAAAAAGATAGAATTATTGTCAGCAATAATATCATACAAATTTCAAATAATATTCAATATATTTCGGCTCTTTTCAGTACGTTTGCATATGGACACACACATTGGTTTTTGGTATGATAAGATAATAAGTTCTACATTTCTAGATAATTTTTGAATATCTGTATAGATGGCGTTACCTCGAGTTTAAAAACAACTATAACGCTGATTTTAAATAAAAGGGAAATATTAAATTAGAGTAGCTAGTTTCAACCCTGATTTCAAAAAGAACAAAATTTAGTGAATTTCATCTCTAGAAAACAAATGATACTGAAAAATGGCATAGATTTTCATTTTTATATGAAAAACTATGCTATTTTTATTCATATCCGAATATATAATATATGTAAATTTTTGTCAATAACCTCTATTGCCAATATAATTTGTATCTCAGATATGTTATCAGAATCTTCGCTATCTCAGAAATCGTACCACAAATTATCATAGATTAATTTAATGTTTCTTAAGGTATTGAGAAAATCTTCGGTAGCTACCGAATACCTTTTGAGAGCAAAGGAGGTCCTGATAAAATAGAAGGGATTCCTACTACGAAATATGAAAATAGTAGTTTAAATAAACTATTTAGTATGTGTAATTGAAAAATGATATCAAATTAAGATGCAGTGAGTAAAGTACATCGATATCGAAGAGAAATTGGTTGAAAAAATTAATCATATACAGTACGTAAATATAATTAGTTTCCAAAATGAAAGAATTCATGACTTTTTTAACGCTTGAGATAGACTGATACATACGTTGCCTACTGATTAAAGGAAAAATGATGAAATTATAATATTTGTAAAGCTTTTTCTAAGTTTTAAATTTATAAAAATCAATTGTTATTTGGAATATTTTCGAAATAAAAGAAATATAATCAGAGTAAACATGAAAGCATAAATAGGATACATGTTAAAGGAATACAATCTGGCAACCCCTTCTTTTGTTCTAAAATTCAATACAAGTTTTGAAACTTAATATACTGCTGATGGCAACGTATTTTTTAAGACTGCCCTCGAAACTCTTCATACTTCATTGAACGGTCTAAAGAAAAGTTGAAAATATGACTGAAATGTAACATAATATTTTTCTCAGAAAATCATACATAGCGTGAACATTTTTTGCACAATTAACTATAGTAAGTACAGAATAAGTAGTAAGTACAGAATATTTCAAATGCTGCCAAAATATGGAGTATTTAATGTTGGAAAAAATACGTAATATTAGAACTTTCCTAATTTTTTACAAGCCGGGCTACGTTTTAATAATACAGCTTCTGCTATAAAATACACGATTAGTTAATCTAATTATCGTTTAATATACTTTTTATCATACACACAGTCTTTGATCTACGGTGATAGGTCGAAAAATCTCGTTTAGACGCAAAAAAAAGTGCCTCCAAAGGACGAGTACTCTTTCTGGAGAATGACCACTCGCAGGAAGACTGACGGTAGCATTTTCATCGATTTTATGAACGAGTAAACATGAAGTAGGACATATCAGATCTAATACTATGGATTTCTCCATTAGGAAAATGTTTCCTGTTAGGCACACCCACCCAAGTTTGAGAATATCGTCTAAAATATTTTGCTGGATATAAAAATGAGAACTTGAGGAAATATAAACTGAGTTTTTTCACTCTGAAAATACACAAGAGGATTTGTTTGATACACACAGGTTTGTTTTGTTAAATATTAAATGTGGATTAAATATTTACAACTCCATTCTGTTGGACAAAATACTCCGTCAACTTTAAAACCTTTGGAAATAAAAATTCCAAGCTCAGGATAAAGGGAAAAATAGAGCGAGCGCTGTCAACCAGGTGCTCTTCTCAAACGGCTTATTCTGCAGTCATGTGAACTCATTTTTAAGCCACGGAAAGGAGCATCAAAGTAAGCGTTTACCTCTAAGCGGAACATGCTCTGTGATTTTCATTTTTGAATTGTTCCCAGCCAATAAAAGTACGACCACGTTCGAATTATGGCGACTAAAATATCAAAGCTGCAGAACCCAAATTTCAAATTCACGCAGTATTTTGCAAAGTGACAAAAATTATGCCTCATAATGCTTGGATTAATTTTTCAAATGATGCCATGAAAATGAATTCACTCTACCGTTGTTACACCACTTACAAATAAAATTCTATAAAATATGGAAAATGGGGCCACTTATATTAAATTCCCTCTGCAAGTTCAAAAATACTAAAGAAGCCTTAGTTAGTTAAGGATCTGTTTCTTAAGAATCATTATTTATTTGCGAAAATCAGCACTGGAAGTTGAAATGATTTACTGGGTGATTAAGATATTTCATGATTGAAAGTATATAAAAACGACAAATGAGTTAATTTCCTAGTTTTATACGTATGCATTCATACATTTATTCTGAGTTTAGTATACGATTACATTCACTAATTCTCTGATTTATAGATAGAAAGAATTGGGAGAGATTTAGAAAGACTTATAGAATTTTATTAGATTGCTAGCATGAGATCGAAATGCTAAATTTTGAAGCATATAATCTAATCACTTTAAGCAGAACAGAAAATTTCCGCGTTAAGAGAAATGTTATAAACCATTAAATCTTATTTTTGTTAATTTTTTCTTAAAAATTCATTTAGTAGTTTATTTTTATGAATGCGTTAGACTATCATTTATTTAAAGAATAAATATATTTTGATGATAAATTATTACTTACAATACATATTTTAGCTTTCATTAGCCTGAGGATAGTAAATTGAAAAAGAACGCATCGATATTTCCCGGAACGGAGATACGTTTTCTGGGATATAAGTTTTAAAATGTTCCTTTTGGATCTTTCTTCTCAAAATTTAGCTTAAAATCCTTAGCGTTTTACATTTTGTTGAGGTAACTTCGCATACCCTCATATGGAATGCATTTTTATCTGGAAGGCTTCCTCTTAAATGTGAAGTATCCTATATACTAGATAAACTCGTAGATAAAAATTGGTAAGCTTTTATCTTACTTCCTATAGACATTTCGTTACAAAGTGTTCTATTATATATATACATCATATTTTGATGTCATAAAATTTTTTGCATTTTACAACGAGTACATCACGATTTTATCTTTGTTTCTTGTTCCGAATAATTTTTGTACCCATAGTTTATCAAGAAATTGTTATTATTATTCTTGAACAGTACTGTTGAATATCATCTAATACCATCGAATTTGGTATCTGAATATCTTTGCCAATATCCTATGATGTAATCTTTATCAATAATTATAGTTGGAGATAGATGTATACATACTTTTACCCATAAACTTTTATTTTCAAACTACCGGTTTCGATACAATATCATCTTCTGGTTCACAGAAAACTAAAAGTTCACGTGGAAAAGTACACATCTATCTCTAACTATAATTATGACGTTCCACAACAGCACGGCCGCATCCATCGATTGTAATTATCAATAATTTTATATATATATATTTCTTTTTCATTTCATAATAGTATGTCATAGTGATAAACAACTGATTCGTATTTTTAAGAAAAACGGTATCATTCAAGCATAATTTGATTATAAAATGTTGAGTTCATTACTATTTTACAGTAATCCATATACGCCATACTTGAGTACAATGTATGTTATTTATTATGTATAATGGTATAAGGTTTTATGTACCTTCAATAGCTCAACAATATTAACTAATCACTATTTCATTGCTTTCTGTAATTTCCATGCCACATGAGGAAAAAATATCTGAGAGTTTCTCCGGAAACCAACGTCACGTCTTCGTGAGCTTAGAATAATTAATATTCGCGGAAGGCATATGAGGATATCATTTTTAATTCTGCAAAGTTAAAATACCCATAAATCCCAGTTGTTTCCGGAACGTGACAATGCAGCCAAAACACTCCGTGCATTCATGCATTCATAGAGAAGAGGGCGATATTTGTGAACTGTTATGGAACTTAATGTATTCAGGAATTAATTCGTTATTTCTACAGCCTTTCTCTCGCCCTCAGCTCGCTAAAATTGTTCCGAAAAGTTTGAAAATTTAATTTACTCTAATTTGGTTTGCTAGAGACTCTTGAATTAATCTGCAGATGTAAATTGGAATGCTTACTGGAATTAGTATTGGAAATTTTAGGCGCTCGAATTCGATAAAATAGTCTTGACCAATCGATCGTGCACTTTTTTCCCACTGCTGCGAAATTCGAAAATTGTGTTTTATATGGGCTCGTTTCTTCAATGAATAGAAAAAATTGCCGAGGTAACTAACTAACTCCTCCACTACAATTTCAGGTAGTTATGAATATTCCAAGTACAGTAAAATATTTAACGTCATTGAAACTATTATTATTTCTATTAATATTGGCGATGTATTAAATTAGGATGTGATGCCACTCTATAAAAATGGAATAATTTAAGCAATTATTTTAGACTACCATGTCAATTACAATTATGTAGCCGAGCTTTGAAATATTTGGTGAATTTCTATAATAATTCCTCAAAATTTTCTCTTTAGCATTATTTTAATTTACTTTTACTTGTCAATAAAATTAATGGATTAGGCTCAAGGAATTGCTGCGTCACCATTACGAAAGGATTATTTCCGTATAAATTTTTTCTATATTATGCTCAAGAGGTGGAAAAGTAACCTTTGGCTAAAGAATATCATTTCTATCGAACAAGCAGGGGTATTTACGTTGGCATGATACTAAATTACTACTAAAACAGCTGTAATCTATAGGAAAAAGAAATTTTTTCAAGCAATTCGATTTAAGAGATTTCATTATTTATTTGATTACTACCCCAATAAATTATGATTATAAAGCATGTATCGCTATAAATATATTATCATATCAATATAATATGGGGTGGAATAGAAAACTGATTTTCTAGCGTTGTGTAGTACTGTAAATGGTGTAGCCGACCGCTAACTGAATCCATAGGATAAAGTTTAGGATACTTTCTACGGATTATTGCGTTATCATCCGGCATATGCAGGAGCTGCTTTGCATCATCACAGATTTGGCCACAATCCAATACATAAAGAATCCTGGGAATTTCCACATAAAATATAGATAAATTCCCGCACTGGAATATGATTTTTCGATAAAGCGTTGCTGGACGGCTTGAGTATGTTCGAGAAAAGTAGAGTTACAGAGTTCCATAACCACGAAATTCCAGCCATTCAGTCTGAAATTTATGATTTTATTCACTATGAAATTATGATATCTTTCGCAAGTATCTTATTCCTGTTCCACGTAAATGATTGTATTGAGAGAAAGGTTGACTTACCAATCGGATGTCAACGGCCGTTTAAAAAAAATCTTTCCCTTTCCATCTTCTTAAGAATAAAGTTGGCTCGAAGAAAGGAATGTAATCGTGAATTTCCATTTACAATGGTATTTTATCACAAATTAAAACTGTCTCTGAAAAGCTTGAATTTTTGAAGGGTACTTATCTTAGTGTCGAGGAGAAAAAATATTTTATCGAGCAGATTGTGTATTTTATACACTAACTCAGAACTCGAAATTTTTCTAAAAAGGTGGTCTCTTCAGCTTCGTCACATACTTATGAAAAGTCTTCTACTTATGATGTAGACCCCGATACACAATTCTCTGTAATTTTCTCTTTGAATACGGTTTCTCTAAGCTTTGTCGTCTGGTACCCGTTGCACGACTCTTCAAAGACGTCTAGTCACATTTAATGAATCAATCACGAATTTGGAAAGGAGTGAAAGGAAGAATATCAGGCCGAGAATGCTCAAGCAAGATACCTCTTATGAATAAAGTATTAGGGAGTAGGAAAAAAACCTGCTAGAAAAACAATTTCACAAGTCTAAGAACTCTCAAAAAATTATATCCTCGTTTTCTGTTCACTTTTATGCTTCTTTTTTATTGCTTGCCCTGTGACCTCAAAAAATATACTATAAGTGTAACTCGCATTTATTATTTTAAAATATACGCTTCTTGTTTTATCTAGAATTGAGCATTTTTAAATAGCTTCAATGCTATAAATCTGATACAGGAGAATAAGGAATGAGAATCTTTTCTTATTTGAGAGAAACTCCATTAATTTTAAGTCATACTATCCTCAATTTCACTTATCTTCAAATATTTATCCCCGTGTGTACTTGAAAAATAGGCATTTCGTTATTGATAATCGGTTAAATTGAGATGGGACACCTTAGTCTGAATTTAGCTCGAAGGAGTAGTATATACTTTTTGTCACGCATAGTTTCCAAATTGTTTTAAGATTTAATTTTGCTTCACCTGCGAATTTTTCTTCTAATTTACGAAGTTGTATGTTTGCAGGAGTTAAGTCTTTCATAAGGTATAGCCATTCATTTCCTATAATTGGTTGCCTTTGCTTCGTAAAGAATGCGGAAAAGGAAAAGACGAATGAGATAGCTTTCGAGACTCTGGCAGGATGAGAAAAGAGACAGAAAAGAAATACGTGAGGAGAAGAAATGTTCAAGAAGGGCGTCTTCCAATGAAATGCCCAAGAGAATAGCAGAATGAAACCAGAGGAAGAGAAGAGGGAAAAACGAAACAAATCAATACTCTCTATATTCATAGGAAGACAGTTCAGATCTGCTCGTTTTGAGAAAATATGCAGAAAAACCAAGTTTGAGGATAGATCACTCTAGGGGTCAACATTTAGCAGCACTGTCCGACCATTAAACTTCGCGGAAACTCAACGTAATTTCGAGTACCTAACGACTCGAATAAAAAACACTCCAAAGCATCGAGTACCTGAATACTCAACACTTTCGAGTGTTTCTAATTCCCTATTGAATAATTTTTCAGTGATAAGCATAAATCTTCATAGGATTTCTTCTGTGGCCCTGTATTTTTTCATGTTACGTGAATTATCGGTCCCAAATTGAAGTAGGGATGGAAACCTATCAATTCTACCCAACCCAGCATATTGTTAACATTAAAAATTTGTAAATTATAATTAATAAAGTAATGTTTGGGTTGGATGAGGTCTTTTCATGAAGTGTAACAGGCAACATTTGCTGCTAATTCTATGTAGTTTTTGGAACAAACTAAGTAAATAATTTGACAGACTAAAATAAAAGTTTACAAATTTCTTCCTTTCCCTCTTGTATTATTTCCTCTCCTCTTTCTCTTATGATTTAATCTTGGATTTCTGTAATTATATGGCAATCGCTTGGGTAACTTCAATAGAATCGCATATCTTTTAACAATGATGTACATACTAATCAAATCCAGCAAGTGCTACGTTAATCAGGAATATCATAAAAAGAAATATATCAACTAAAGCTAGTATTTAATAGTTTACATTAATTACAATTGGTGATTTTCGACATAACTGTACGTAAAAAAGTATTTTAAACTTTATTACTAAAATATACATCTTACTCCAAAAAACATATACTACCCTCGTATTCTAGAAATATAATTTTATTAAAAGTAACTAGAGTTTAATGTTATTGGGTGTTTATTATCCATTTGCTGATGTATATGATTATTTAATATACAGAAAACTGTATGACATTAAAATAATTCAAATTAAAAATTATTTCTTGGAGAAATCGAGTACCTGGGTATTTCGAAGAAAAAGTTTCTTCCTTTATTAAGTGGGTGGTTGAGAATCGTGAAGATTAACTTAAGTTCTCTAGTATTATGCTGTACGATTCTGCGTTCTTGCTACCATCACCATACAACTACTGCGGCTAGCCATGTATACAACTAATTCTATCTAGTAAATATACTGTGCGTTTTAAAAATTCTCATTTTAAGATATTTGGGTTCTGTAGTATTTACATCAGATGGTTGGATTAATATAAAATGATGGTATTGCGACTTATTTTAAAATATTCTGTGGAGACTTCGTTGTTGTTATGATGTTTGCATTGTGATGTAAATTGAGAAAGCTGGTGATTTTATCAAAAATCTACTTAAGTAAGTGGAAAAATTAAAATGCTCGCTCCAGATTCGTGACTTACAGTGTTTATAATAGTGGTGTGGAAAGTGACACCTTACTGCTAATTCTTCTCCTGAAGAACTGAACGTGTTACATCAGCTTCCATTTATGTAGAAGCCTCCCGTCAAAATTTTTCCAAAAAAAGAAGGCTTTTAAGGAGAATACCGTCATTTTTTAAATTAAGAAGGGGAAGAAAAACACCAAAGTTTCGATTAGTAAAGGTATAGAAGCGTGACTCTGCTTTCCTTAAACTATTGTAGCATTTAACTCAAATTGTTATTTTAAAAAATATGCTCTTTGCTTACACGTTATTCATACAATTTTCTATATTTTGTACAGTCCTGAGTCCTGTAGCTGCTTCAAAACCTCAACCAATAGCAGCGAAATGTCCTTAATGAAGAATGAAGCGACTTGGCAATATGAAAGGTGAGGTATACCTTTGCTTTTTTTACCGTTCTAGAAATAGGATTGGAAAAAGTCCACGTAAATAACATTTACGTGGACGCTTAATGAATAATACTTTTCATAGCATTCAATAAGGAGTGACCATATTATGACCAAACATTTGAAATTAGTTATTCATTCCTTCGTTGTGCACTTTGTGGGAAACGCCCAAAAATCCTTTTGTTATACGTTTGGGCAATTGGGTAAGGATTTTTCTATATTTACCTGTTATTTCTTGCCACTTTCTTCAATGTTACGGAGAAAAAATATTGCTAAAAGGCAAAAGAAATAATTTACTCTACCCAAGATATAGAATATAGTAATAATAATGGGCTTTAGTTGGGGCGAGATTGAGACTTTTAAGTCTCTTCTTACATCTAATCCTTCGTCATATAAATTTACAAAAGGGATTGCCTGAAACAATCGTAGAATATAGAGAAGTAACTGACAAGGTTTATAATAAAACATGGGTCACTTGACCCCTGATTGACTGAACATTCTAAAGAAAATTAAAAAATTAATAGCCGGTTAAAAGTTTGATTAGGCAAGAAATATGAGCGAATATTATTGAAAAAATATGATTGAACAAACGTTTATCAAAGAAATACAATGGTAATAATTGCTGTATTAGTTTGCAATACTTTACCTTTATTGGAAGTATCGTATCCGAATTTCAAAACAATTATCAAGAATCGTTGCCTCGTCGGTATTATTATGTAAGATCTCAGTGAATCGAACTTCATAACTGTCTGAACTGAGCTTGAACGTATAAATGGGATGATTATGGAAAGCTCTTCATTTATTTATTGAAGAAACAAGTCATTCAAGAAAGAGTTTGAAGGGATTTCAGTGTAAGTACTTACTGTACCTTCCATGCACGTGGCGCAATTGATGATTCTGACAAGCTTCTCAGAAACAGCATTAAGTGCACAAGTTGAATTCTGGAAATCTCAGCTCTGCGGAGTAATCACGTTGTTGAAGTTCGTAACTTAATGGCATTCACAAAATAGGCTAGCTTTTGATCTTATAGAACGTTGGTGAGCCTCATTAGAATAATGGATTGTTAGTAGTGTACATTCAAGTGCTCGACAGCTATAGACTTTTTGCACTAATGGCTTCCTACCTGGGATGTAACCCTGGATCACTTTCACCACGGGCATACGCTCTACCCACTAGGCTATCCGGGAGCCCCGTATTCAAATACTTATCGACGCTGGAGCAATATAAATTCCTCCCCGATGAAATGCCTTAAGATACCTCAAAGTAGAACGGAGAACTCCTTTGTACACAAAATAATGCGGAAATGGGATTACTGAGTTATTCTCCCACGTTTCAACTTTCGCCGTCTTCATATTTATGAACTCGCGCACATAACTCGCAATCAACGCTGGGAGGCGTAAGGTAATCATATCTTATAAGGAACGTGTAAGGGATTCCGTGAGCCCAAGGCAGGATACCCATAAAAATTTAATTTCCAGGAGAGGAAAGGTGGTGAGGTAAGGGAACGATAGGAACCTTTTTAAGGAAGGAATTGAAAGGGGATGTAATGGAATAAGCAAGAGCAGAGGGATGGGAAAAAGTGAATTGTGCCCTTGACGATGGCTATCTTTCCCTCGGCTCCTTTCACACGCATCTCTCTCTCTCTCACCTTTCCTTTCTTCATCTTTTATTTCTCGTATTCTGCGAAACCTTATCCCGGGTAAATGAGATGGGAACGGAGAAAAGGATTTCCCGGAAATACGGGAGTGGAGATGAAGAGAGAGAAATTGAGGAGAGAGAATGGAGAGGTGATTAAGAGGAGAGGTAAACGGCCGGAATAGAAAGGTTAAGAAGAGGTCACGATCGCTATCTAACTTGATTTAATAGAGCGAATAGGAAGAGTGGGCAATAACAAGCTCATCAACCTAGTATTACTGGGAACGAGAATGAGATATCCGCTCAATGTGATACAAAGCGATGGAATAAAAAGTTAGGACGTAACTGAGAGAATTTTTGGCGGTAGAATAACAGGATTCGACTGATAGCGAGAATGAGGTTGATCTATTACGTAAATAAGAAAGTTCGTGGATGACTTCGTTATCGACATTATTCTGCGAAGATTGCGAAACCGTGATTCTTACAATTTTCTAAGTTTGGTATTCGGTGAATGAATAGGTGCCAGAAGGTAGCTTAACATATTTTTCGGCGCATAAGACGACCCCCAACTTTTCCGGTTAAAATATAGTTTGGGATGTACTCACCGTGTAAGACTACCCTCTTCCAACACACACCAAATAAAAATTAAATCAACATATTTGAATTCAATATGATAATTTTAACTCGAATGCTTTCATACAGTCGCCGCATACGCCGCCGCGGCCGTTATTGAGCTTCCCCCACCAAATGAGGCGACCGCAGATTCTCCAGTCCGGAACGGAAGTTTCAGTGCCAGCCGTATAAGACGATACCCCGACTTTTGAGGTTTACTTGGGTTAAAAAGTCGTCTTATACGCAGAAAAATACGGTACTTATTATTCATATGAAAGTTCCGGCTGGACTACACGGAATCTTGTTTTCTGTTTCATAACATTTTGTACATAACTTGGTCATATAGATTTTCCTACGCTTAGTTGTTTTCTCTCAGAAAATAAAGGTTTTGTTCATCTACCTGCAAAATTTAATTTCTCTTCATTCATATTTAATATACATATAGATAGATGGACTCTATATTTGGCTCTCTTCCACCTAACCTCGTATGCCATTATTAAAACGTGCAAATGTAAAAGAGAGCAAAAATACATATTGTGTATATATTCTCAGTTTTTCACGAATTGTTTTCAGGAATATTTCCATGTTTTTTATTTATTTCCTCTAGATTATTCCTCTCTCGTTTTATTAAGTTTTATTTTTTGGTTTTTATAATTTTCTCTCGATAGTTTCTTTATGTATATTTTCGTTTTCTTAAACATTGTTTCGCCAAGGATTCCATTGTTATTTTATTGGATAGTTTGCAAAATATTTATATAGAAGTAAGTAAACAATTCAAAATTACCTGTCTACCTGTTCATACCTTATATAAAATATGTTTTATATTTAATTTGGCAGATTTACCATTTATTACAAAAACGTCAAGATGAAAAATACTATCTTAAATTACATCCGGCAGAAAATATTCTCAATTTATGTTTTAAAAAATAAATATGTTTTCTCATTGTTTTCAATAAAAAAACTGCTTTGAATCTTTTGCAACTGTCTCGAAATTAGGTAGATATAATTTAAAAAATGGATATGATTTCCATAAATAAAATATCATAAACATAGTTAAGTTAAGGAAATCGGTTCCTAGAATTTTTAAAGGCTCTCCTCTGAAGTTTACCTACTGTGAACTTTAAGGCTTTTATATTGGAAACTTTATTTTTGTTCCGATAATGTAAGCGAATAGGTATATATGTTATTCGTCAGAAATAAGATTGTGCGCGCAGAGAAAGACTGTTTTGTAAACTGATATCTAATGTGGAGAAAATAATGGGACTGTTTGCCTTAAAATCCTTCTCTGGTATCACATGACTTCATATATATATATATCCCTTGAGTCAAATGGAGCAATACACGTTAATGCGAAAAGGAAAAAAGAGCAATATGTAGTATTATGTAACATTCTCTTAAGGTATTGCATAGCACTACGAGTCCCACAACGGGCCCGAAATTCTTTCATAAAAAGCACCTAATGTCGAACACTAAGTAGAATGCAAAGATGGCGTAGACGGTGCTACATATGATGTAGTAACGAATCACTTTATAAATGTATATAATATATGTAAAAATATTTTTGCTTCTCCTAATTTAGCTTAAAATTATTCTCCGATTTTATCAGCAGAATCTCTAGAGTATGCTAAATGTATTATAAAAAATATAAATTACCTCTATACTTTTATTTACTCCGGAATTATTGACGAAATACCATATTTTATCTACAGAAATTTATTTTTGAATAACAGCTATTACCAAATTATTAATGGAGGACCTTGTTGAAAAAAATCTGTATAATTTTGTAATATTTGATAATTAGTATTTAATAGAGTTTAATATTTATACTTTTTCAATATCTCTATTTTTTGTTGATATAGAAAATTAAATTTTACTATAAATACGAGACTAAAAGTGCAGAATTCAATTACCGTACCAGTAGATTACTGCTTAATTGAATTTGAGATTTATAGAAAAATGATAATCAGACATATAGAGAAAATTACGAACGGAAAGCATGGAAATATTAAAGATACTAATTCTGAGAGTGATGTAGTGATGAAAATTTAATAATTACATATTGCAGAAACAGCATCAATTGTGATTCTTTAAGCTTTCTGTTAACTATTTTCTTGTAAGTAACATGGAATGTGTTAGAATTGACCATTGAATTTGTAAACTAACGGTAGTAACTTTATAAAGCCTGAAAAATATTGAAACTGAACATCGTGCTTAACGCAGAAGATAATTTTATATCTGATGAAATATTTAATCATGTATCTATGATGAGTTATTATGTACAAATTTGATTGTGGTGTTTCTATTGTTCACTTACTGTGGGAAACTTAAACTCAAAATTTCACAAATTCTCCTCATCTCTGTTGTTTGCTTTGCATTCATTTATTTCTGTTGGTGTGATTCTTGAGGAAGATAAACTACGTAGCATCCTCTAACCCTCTCCATTACACTCTTATTTCCGTTTCCTTTAACTCTTCCGCCTCTTCTCTGCTTCCTTTCCTTCTTCCTCAGTAAATGTACCCTCAGAATTCCAATTTCGCCCTCTTGTGAACTTTATATCATTTTATTTCCAAAAGTACTACAAGTAAAAGTACTTGTAATTCATTTTATGTCTGACGAAAGAAGCCTATTATCAGTTCGTGATTGCAAAGAAGAATTTAATACTGCCTTTAAGTTAAGCCTTCTATCGCATTTTTAGAAAAATATATTGAAAACTTTATTTCTGAAGAAAGTTAGTCGATTTTGATACCACGTATATAGTTGTAAGGAGTTTTTTTTCCTCAGATTTCACAGATGTCAGTTAAGAAAAAGACATTCATATCGTTCAAACCCTCAGTTTGGGCAATGGTAAGGAATGTAGAAAACGCTCGGTCATTAGTTATGGAGAGTCCTTATTTATAAATTTTCGATGATTTTGATAGATGAATAAGATGTTGATCTGATAAATTTGCCTCGGTCATGCGCTGTGAATCAAGCTAAATGGGGGTTGAAGTAGATATCGATATATACGTATTTCGAGAAGGAAGAAATTTATTATTTCCTTGTTAGGATTCAGCTAAATATATTTCTTAAATGATGTTATTTTTCGTAGTGTATACAAGTAATCACTATCCTGGTCCAGGCTATTCACCACTATATTTTAAAAATCTTTAGGTTAGCAGTGAGTTTTTCCTAAATGTAAGAATCGAAATTGCGAACTACAGTGAGTGGAAATTAAAAGTAATGAAACTTTAAATGCAATTTTGTAGGACAGCGAACAAATGAATTTTCGGTGATGGTATGATATTTATAATATCTCAATATAAATATGTCAATATAACTTTTTCAAAAATTCTCAAATGCATTCTCCTTCATATTTTGGAGTTATTTTGTATTATATTTCAGTGTAATCTGATATTTCTAAAAATAAAATTTTTATTTTCCATTGCGCTGGAAAAAGTACTAATTTTAAAATACCACTTTTGGTCATTGTATTGTGTCGTTTATTTAGATTTTCGTAATTATTTTTATGCTAGCTAAATGATGTAATTGGGAGATCGGTGGGCGGTAGGGACAATTTACTATGTGCACGTGGGCGATGGGCAAGTCATGATATGCGACCATTGATATGTGCACTTATATAGATTACAGTTTTATTAAGGATTTGTTATACTTTCGCTTGCCATCTCACCATGTGCTAATCTAATTATCATGGCATACTTTCCTTCAATCTCAGCTGTTAACTTCTGGAAAATAAGTGCTCGATATCGAATGGCGATACCTATTAGCAGAGCCAGATTACAGATTCTTGTTAAGAGTACTTATTACAATATTATATGGTATATGCTTTTGGCAAGAAACATATGCTTTTAAAGTATTTCATTCATCACCAAAGGGTTGATATCGATATCAATGTTTACCAAAGGATATTTTAGAAGTAAAGAATAAAAAGATATGTCAGTGAAAAATTGAGTATTGATTCAAGGTTGAAATAGGTTATGGAAAGGTCTTTTTTCTGTTATTCCATCTAAATTACTTACAGTGGGGCATCTGCTGCCGTAGGAAGGCTTAATAAAATCCGTAATGGTTTCCACTATAAAGAGAATTTCATTTAATGAATCGTGTATTATGACATGCAAAAGTGAACACATCCAGAGGTTTAAAAGGTTTGCGACATATACAGTATTGCGAGACTTCCAAGAAGAAGATTTCGATATATCTACTTTAAAAAGAAGGCAAAGATGATATAATGCCAAACGTACGAAGATGAAAGGGTAAACACGATGGAAATTTAAAAGATATGAAAACAAAGGAGGAAAATTGCTCAGATGTTTACCAGAAAAGCAATATCTTTCAGTAAACAAACTTCTAACAGCTGTGAAATCTCATATGTCTTCTTTTACCAATACACAAAAGAAATACAATAACGGCTGCAGAGTCATCTGGCTAGGAAATTTACGCAAGATCAAAAGGCTTTCACAACACAAATGTATTGTTATTTTCTTTCGCTTAATACGCTTACTGGAAAACTTCAGAAAATATCTTGAGCTTCTTTATCTCTGACTAGGAACGACTCTAACTACAAATGGTGCACAATTTGAACCTCAATTCGACTCCAAGCTCGAAATACGTTACCATGCGTGGGCAAGGAAAGAATATGTTTCTCCCTTAATGATATCTGTTTTACAACGAAGTCCTCTCTCACTGCATATTTACGTCTTGGGTATGATTTGAAATAACTTGGCATGCGCTCATTAGGAACTTGAAATAGGATCATTCTGTCCTGTTGAATCGATGAGAAAATGATTACTCCTTCTTACTTATTACTATTATTGCAAAAAAGGCACTTCCTTCTCAAAACTGAACACAGAAGATTTAGAATAGTTTGTTGCAGCCAAATTGCCGTGAGATATGTTTTTCTCAGCGTGTATTATATGTTTAAATTTAATTAATTGATATAGTACGATATAGAATTTATTAGGGATTTTAAGCCCCTCCTGACCTACTTAGAATTACCCTTCTCTAACCAAACCCAACTAAAAAGAGATCCTTCCGCGTTAGAACTAGCACCACATTCACGGATTCATCAGGTATGTCTTTTTGTATTACGTTTAAAGATTTTCAAGAAAACAAAATAATAAACTTTAAGAAAAAACATCTATTCTAAGGATAGAACTCCCATTCGAAAAAAATTCGTAGCACCGAAACAGCATCGTTGAAACTATCATGTGACTGTGGCGGGTATTAAATGAAGGCGGTAAACTTTCTATTCGCGAAACCAAGAGTGCTTACGTCAGGCATCCAAGAAATGTTTAAATGAAATGCACTATATACTTCCGAATCATAGAAAACTTTAGTAATACCGTAATTTGGAGCGTCTATATCAAATGTTTCTTCTTCCTATGAATAGTTGCAGTAATAGAAACAAAGAAATTAGTAACGTAAAGAAATAGGAAATTCATTGCGATCGAAGAACAGTTAATCGAATGGTTTATTATTAATGATGGTACCGAGTAGCAGAATTTAATCTGAACCGAATCTGACATTCAGAAATGTGAGGCGGGTGAAATATGATGATATCTCAGATTCTTAATACAAGAATCTGATGTCTGATAATGCATCAAAATTCAAAGTACGTAGCACCATATTTAGATCGCATCCATCGTAACGCAACTCCTTATTCAGATAATGACAGTCATCCTTTGTCCTCAATGTACGCAAGATTAAATGAATGTTTTGATTCATCAACGCCTGAAACTGATGACCAGCAATACAGATAATACTGCGGGTTGCAGTAATCTACGGGGATCTGCTTAACGCTAAGGACAACAGAGTTTCTCCTAACATCTCAATGTACGATTTATATAACATCGATTCTACTCGGTGCATTATTGGGCGTAGGTGTGGATTGATTTCTTTTCACCCGACCTCAGGTTACTTCTTCCGAATGGGATCACTATTAAACTAGAAGGAAATTAATATCATCTCTAGGAATTATTCACTATCAATATTTGTGATGATGTGGGATCGAAATTTGGGATTCATTAGATTAAATCGATTGCGTCCTGATATTGCAGTTTTGATATCGATCTCCCGCTCAACTGCTCGTTTTAACTATTCTTGGCTCTATTAAAGGCTCCTGCAGTCTTTTACATGACTTGCACATCAAATCAGTGCAATTTCAACAGAAATGATTTCAGCATAAAATGAAACGCAAACAAACTGTTCCGTGAGATCTCTGAACGTCTATTTAGAGAGAGATAGTTACTCAGGTTAGCCTCGATAACCAATGATTGATGAGAAATAATAGAATGCAATCAATTAGTGCTATATTACAAAAGCGCATTGATATAAGCTTTGGCCGGGAATCGCTTGCTACGTGGTTTTGCTTACTATGAAATGATTTTTGTTGTATTTTATTTAACTGCTGCAACATAAATATGTATTGATTACTTAGGGTACTTTTCTATATATAAGGCTCGTGTTTCTACGTGTATCTCAAATCATACGAGGAATTATTCTTAGCATAGTATTTAAAATTGGAATTTACCATTTAAATCCTATGAATAACGCATTTTTTTTAAAGTGAATAAAGCAGGGGTTGTCTTCTAGGATAAGGAGGGTTTAGTTTTTCCAAGTTATGTATTGTTATCAGACTGTGGAGATGAGTCACAAAATTCTTGCTGCGTCCTTCATTTGAATTCATTTTGTTTAGAATAAAGACATCATTATTATTAAAAACTAAATACTCGATTCGTTGTGATCATAAATTTCACTTAAATCTAAATACATACTTAAGAATTGAAAATTTCGATTATGTTTTAAGTTTGAAATTTTAAATGAAAGTCCAATAAATAATGTTATTTTTCGGTCACTTACACTAGTATCATAATACATGACATATGCATTTTAAGAATGATTTTGTTTTATGGACTGTATTGCCATCCTTTCTCATATTGATAATTACAACGGGTTTCATTCCTACGACATGAATTCGAAAAAACGCATAGAACTTAAAAGTACCCAGAATTAACGAGGTATTTGTCACAAAGTTGGCGATATCACGATAGTAATTAGGTGGATCAAAATACACATGAGCATTTGCTAATGACAGAGATAAACATGAAAGACTTGGTCTCAAAGATAACGAACGCGAGTTCTGCTTAATTGCTAATTAACTACTGCTACATCTCCGCAACAAACAAAAATTTTAATCAAACCAACCGCAATTTTAAGCAAGAAAAAGAAAATATAAAACTATCATTACCTTTTATGAAATTCAAGAGGAATACTCCCTCGTTTATTGCCGATACTTATTCACTGATAATGATTATATATTTTTTATCAGGTACATCTTAACTTTATTATATACTTCAGGGCTTCTGAAATTATAAAAATATGATTATTATAACTTGGTGTAATCACTTAAGAAATATAAAAAATTCATCACGAAAGAGTTACATCTCAATTATTTCTAATATTCCTGCAAATTTTAAAAATTTCCTTCCTATATTTGTATGTATATATCAATAATGCACTGCAAATAAATATGATTAAAACTGAATTTATATTATCTTTGTACATATTTTTCACAGATATTACATCACTAATTGCCCGTTACGTAGTTCAGGATTTTAAACGTTACAGTTGCACTTTATATAACGGCATATGCTACACCTATGCAAATTGACATGCATTAGTTGGGAGAACATTACAGAAAAAATAAATAGCTTAATTTGTGGAAATAAAATAAGCAGAATAAACAATAGAGACTATTATTTCTCATTTTACAATTAACCCTTTGCCAAGAATAAATGCAAAAAATATACGCAATAGATTAAGGTTGTAATGGAAGCGATTGAAATAGGAGGCAAATTTAGAGAAGTATAATTTATTTGGACTAGGAAAAGTGGTAATATTTGAGCTCAAAAAATACATTTCTGTGGGAAATAAGTTTCATATTACCGCCACATAAACGTGATACATGTGTACAAACGATGAACTATAGGAAAATAAACTTATTTAAGCTGCTATTTAGTAAATTTTCTAGGTAAGAGTTTACTTAAAATAAATTTTAAAGGATTACTTCCCTCATGGTTTTCAATTTACTACTCATTTAATTAGGAGATATAAAAGTAACAATAACAGCAATTAATAGTTCATTCTTGTTCTATTGTAACACTTATCAAAAATAAAATTAATATAATAATACTTGAATACATCCATAATACATACATATATTCAAAATCTTGCGTAGTATATATCCCATTTTATTAGATATTCATACTAATATACTAAATTAAAAAAGTAATACCATAAAATATTAATAAAATACATACAAAATTTACTTAATTTGAATTTAATAATTCTATGTGAATTTAATAATTCTGATTTTAATACTGTGAATCAGTGTATGATACATTAATATATATAAGTATATCATCTCACCTTTTCCAGGTACCGATAAGAATTGCTTTGGATGAACTTTAACTCTTTCGTCTGTTCCTCTATCTTTCTTCTTTAATAACAATATCTATTTACTCCTCTTAATATGAAAATTGTAATACATTATTATTCAATTCCATAACAAATTAAAGCAACCTATACGGCTACATTTCATTCTCTTCGCAAAATACAGTGAAAGATAGCGAATAAAAATATCCATTAATGATTCACGGGATTTACTCTGATGGAATAATTCCCACCTAATCTGTATTCAAAACAATCGCATCCGTTTCCACTCAGAGGTTTTGTCCAATTTACCCAACCCTTTGCTTTGTCACCTCAACTGTACGTTTCATGCATATGAAGCTTCTTGTCTGAAGACAAGATTTGGTTGATTCCTGCGTAAATACCCTTTTGTCATATCTTGGGTATCATTGGATGACTGTGAGAACACCTCTTATTAATGCTATAAAGGGTCATGGAGTGGAGCAAGCGTGAAATACAATGCTTTCAGGCTGAGGACATAGGCCTTTGGAGAAAGGTAGTGAAATAAGAGATTTTCGTGTCATGGTGCTTATACACCTACTCTTACAATAGGTCACAACCTTTGATGAAACTTTCTTATTTTTTGTTTACAGTGTTTATAAATTGCAAAGTGATGTGAAAGACTATCCAATTAGTATATCACCGTATTCAGCAAAGTCACATACAGGGCAGTTTTTTTGTCACTTTTAAAACATTGGAAATATTTCCCTGCTCGTAACATCTCTGTTAAATTACATGTCACAAAATGATGCATTTTTAGATGTTGAACCACCAGTACATCAAATGAAAACTGAATAAAAAACTGGATACATTTAGCTGGATAATTCGGAGTGAATACTGAATTCGAGCCAAAAATTAGTTGAACCTAAGCCGATGTGTTTTTCACTCCAATATCGGATTCAGATCTAATTAAATTTGATATTAGCTGTATTTTCTAATCATGAGTATTACTAACTTATATCTTCCTTAGCAACATTCGCATTTTAATAAGTTTAGAAGCCTAATTAATGCTCATTTATGCGATACTACGAGTCTAATTTTTACTTACTGTGCTATTATTCTTCATTTATTAGTAGTTTATACTACTCTTACTGTATATTATTTGAGTGGTTTTTATTCGAACCATGTTTTTATTTCTAGAATATGATTTGGGTATCTGTGTTAACATATTTTTGTCACACTATGAATAGGTTTGTGCAAGTTTCTCACCATCCTCTTCTTCATGGGTGTTTTCCTGCCTTGAATATTTTCACCTAAAGTTTAAATCAGTCTCTTTGAACCCCCAATCAACTTTTCATTTTTAATTATTAATTTTAATTTATTATAATTAATTAATTTAAATTAACTTTTATTATTTACTAATTGGATTCATTGCATATTCAATATGTGTTAAATGGAAAAGTAAACTTTAGCTTCTCAATTTCTTCCAAAAAAGGCTTTTTATTTATATATTATTATTATTCATTCTAAAAATGTGTGAAATGTTATATCATTATAAATTTCCGCGCCATAATTAACATTAGAAATACAAATTGAAAATTTATTTCAATAGAAAAAAGTCATACACGGTAACTGACCAGCAGCAGAATTATTATGCAGAATGCAAAAGAAATCGGGTCGACGTCGGTTTACACAGCAAAAACTAAACCAAACCAAAACTAGGCGTTTTCAGTGAACTGTTGTTTAATCCCGAAAAAAATATGATAAGATGCTAGTGCTTACTTGATTCTTAAATAATCGTTTTATCGGATAGTGGCTTCTAAAAATTAATCCGACCCGTAAAATTTAAATATGAATGGGGAATATGAAAAATATATGACAACTTTTTTCATTTATCTATTTTCGATAACCTCTTCCATCACATAATTATAGTAGCAAATATTGTACTATGTGCCATAAATGAAACGAATGGTGCATGATACGAAATAATTATCCTTTGCCTTCCGTCATTCAAAGGCTTTCGTTAATTATAATTGAAGGTGAATTTTCTAGACCCCTTGACAGGCTTTTCTCAGATTTCACTGGTACTAATTTTAATCCTTCAATAAATCCATGACATCGTTTAGCATCGTACATCATACGTATAGAGCCACAAAAAATTCAGCAATTCTCATTACGTGGATTTGACTCACTCTGATTGCTCGTTGTTGATGACATGATGTGATGAAAGAATTTTAATTTTGAACATCGTCTGCCACCCGTTCATCATTTACACTGACGAGTAACATCCCTCTATTATGAAATCATCATCACCCTACTAACCAAAATATGTTTTCAATGACAAAACTTTCTGCGCACATATGATGTACTTGAGATTTTCAGAATGTTACAATTAAGCAACGATCATTTTGGGTCAATGGTCTCTGAATGCAGATCATTAAGTAGTTCTAATAACTGTTCATTAATTCTTGAATTACTGAAGGGTGTAAACTGAATTCACCTAAGATTGAATTTAAAATGTATGGATTCTGAAGTTACAAAGCGCATTTAGCAAAATGCATTTTGAATGAAATTTAACGTAAAGATATGATTAAACAACTTCTACATTTCAGTTATTTTTCCTAACTGAGGTATACATTATTAAAGGCCGTAAATTTCATGCTTTACGTCAGATATTAAATATCAGAGGAGTTATTTTCTTTTCTTAGTTATTACAAATATTGTCTAATATACTCTAAAACCTCGAACAGTATATGACTTCGTGTAGTGGTAAAGTAAATCACACGAAAATGTGAGGGGACTGGAGAGTTATGGATTAGTTTCGTGTTTGTAAGGTCGAGTCTTAAATCAAATCTGAAACTTCGAACTACTCTAATATTATCTTTAGTATTGGGCACAGTAAGCGGAGTCATAAAATGTGAATTAGTACTTCCTTTTCCTCTAAGAAAGAAGATAAATCCTTAGTAAAGATTTTTCATGTAAGCGTATAAAAAGTTGCTGCAATGAAGTTTTCAAAAGAGGCCTAGACATACTAAAAATGTCTATTTTTAGCTTTTTATTAAAAGATGGTAACGGTTTTTCTTCAATTTTGCTTTTATTGATATTACAAGCGTTCGTTTTGACGGTTCTATTAACTTTGAAAACGTTCCATTTACCGGGCGAACCTGACACTCAGGCGTAAAATTTATCGAAGATTAACTGAAACATGATTTAATTACTAGCATAAGGATTGAAAAAAGATTCTGGCTGACTTATTTACTTTGCCATCTTCTCCAGCCTTCATTCTCTTAATGAAAGAGAGCCTCGAGAAATTCTAATCTGTTTATCGTTTGCCCATTTCGATGTACAATAGCTTTAGATTGAGATTGATATAGATTGAGCTGTCGCATTATAACAAAATGTCTGTACTTATATTTTGGGCCCATATGTTGTATTGCAATTATCGTACATGACGATAAAAAAATAAAAATTTCCCTTCTAAACCTCTTAAATTCCATCTTATGTCACATTCAGATGAACACATATTTGTTTATGGTCTTCTGTATGATTGTAAGTCTGTCATGAGGTTGGAATATAGAACTAAAGACTTCCATATTCTAACACTAATCCTACTATCTTTCCATTCAAAATATATCACGTTTAATTTTGAAAGAGAATCTTACTATGTAAGATAAATTTTCTACGTACATGAAGAAAGTCTTAGATATGAAATCGTCGAGTATCAAAATGACTGACATTAAATGCTTGAAACCCATGATCCTATTCACCTCGGACTTAAGTAGTCCGCGTAATCTTTAGGATGTTGAGCGGTGAGATATCACAAATTATTTTTTATTGTAAGTGGAACTTCCTTTCAAAGTTAAGAATCACATACCTGTTTGAAACGTGTTTAAAATCTTCTTACCTGAACTAACTGATAGATCTATCATTGCTTACTACAGAGAAAAACTCATTTCCTGATAAAATAGCTTTGAGGTCACCATTTTCCTCAGATGTTAGAATTTTGAAAAAAAAACAAATAAGTCGAAATTTCACCTAAACTCATCAATTTTGGGGCCGGCTGATGGTTATGATGATTATAATGCTAATGATTTCCAATGAAGATGGATTTGTTTTTGAGGATACTTTTTAAGAGTGAAATTTTTCAACCAACCATCGTCCATAAAAATGCACTTTTACTAGATTTCACCTATATCTAGCGTAGACGTACTACAAGTTAAGCTAAGAGTTGGCTCAATAAATTCGGATTCTAATGTCACATTAATTTTTCTGTCACCAAATTTGAGCTGACCTAATGAAACATAAGTGTAATCCAAGAAATGATGGCATAAAAGATTGTGCGAAGTCTGAAATTTGTTACTGCTACATGAAGGAAATAATAGCCTTAAATTCCTCTGTAGACAGCTTAATAATATAATAAATTAAAGACAAAGAGATCCTCGTAATAGCAGAAATAAAATAAAAAACAGTTGGATGAAGTTACTGTACTAACTATATTATTGAAGTTATTATACTAACTATATTATAATAACTTCCCGCCATTTCAATTTTTTAACTACTCTTTTGGAGTTTAGCCACATTTTAGATAATTTGTGGTTGATTTAGCGATCAAAAATAAATTTCCTCAAGGAATGGGTTATGGTGATGTTTGCACGAGATAGCGTGCTCCAAGGAATATTCCCAAGGAAGAATAGACTTGAAAAAAGTCCGATGGGACCGGCAATTGGGAGACCCGGGCTCAATTCTCGGTCCCTTCGTACCTTCTTTAAGTCTATTCTTCTTTGGGAATAAATTGGCATATTTTTTTACGATAAATAGTAGTATTAGTAATTTTCAAAGTGTTGTCATTATGAGCAAAAATGCGCCCTCTCCAAGAATCAAACTCGGGGAAATTTTCACGAAATCCATTGCGTTACCCATTTGGAAGTGCAAACAACGTTTTTTTTATTGTTTTTTCTCTTTTCTTTCCATCATTCTTTATTCAGCAATACTTCTCAGTTTATTCATGGTGAATTATCATCTTTGCGAGTAAGCAGGTAAAGACTTATAATTCTGGGCCTAACGATATGAAATGAACGTAGTGTTGCCGGTACTGCTCTTCTACCGCCAATTATTTACTCAGAGTTTTTGGTCCACTATTTATTTTCACAAGCACAGGTCGACTAACCTGTGGCCTCAAATCCCCGAAAAATTCCGGCAGGTAAATTTCCATAGCTGGGGATTGTACCCTATCCGTGGTACCTGAGAGCCTTATCCGCTACGGTTCCGAGGCCAAACATCCTCTTTATTTGTTCGATGAAATCCTATCCTCGTTCACTCTTTCTTTGTTGTTTTTAGCTAACCAACGCACTTTTCCCATTCTGCGCCACTTTTCCATTTCACAAGCCTCCATTATTTATCTTTCCTTCCTTACTGGGATCCACAAGTTGCATTCACACATCAAAATACTTCTGATTAAGGATTTAGTCCATCTCATCCTGACTGTAAAGCAGAAGAATTTTAATTTCCTTGATTCCGAATCATTAAATTATAAATCAACTTTAAAATTTTTGCGTTGTTAGAAAATTTTATAATTTAACGAAATACAACGATACATGTGGGAATTTATCCATGATTAAATGAAATGTAAAATAAGGCTTAACTATTAGTAGAAAGTCTTGTTTTATAATATTAATTTTGTTAATATAATAAAAAGGCTAACATTTAATCATATTAAGGCTAACATTTAATTATATTAACTGAATCGTCACTTATAAGGATGGTTGCAATCTCAATACATAATCACCACAAGGAGTCTAAGACACGAAATACTTTGGGCCCCTACTGCACGCAGATACTACATTTTATTTATATTTAGATGAGGATTAGCATATGATGACTATTACCGTCCTAGGCAAGTTAGATTGGAGATAATTAATACAAGTCACCAAAAGTTAAACTTCAATGGATGATATTTCAGTAGGTTATCTGATATTGCATTTACATTCGTCATTTATTTCTGCCGAATGCAAAGGAAACTCTCCTTTATACATAACAGATAAGATACTTTTTGCTACCAAAGATGCATAACTTCGACTATATAATGTAATCCACGAGGACTATCCGCATCTACTCCAATTCGCAGGAGAAAAGATGGGATGCATGACAACGTACCCATCTGGGATACGTGCATCCATTTTGATCAAGTCGATAAACATCAAACCCGATCATCTGTGCGGTGATTGGTTTTCCATCCTTCGCAGCGTATACAGATGTACAAAGACAATGCTTCATGGAACCACATTCGCCACGGGCGTCTTTCTTCGATTACCCAGAATTCCCTCGGTGTTGCGTGAACTTGGGGTCACCCATTTCAGATAACGCAGCGGTGAATGAGTTCCTCTTTTATCGATGGAGCCCATAGGATAGTCCGCAACTCATCTTTCGAATGTCTATAACCTGAGGTACCTTTTAAAAATTCAGTTTTTATCAAGTTCTGATACCGGCCGGAGTATAATCGTTCATTTTTAGAAAGCAAGCGGGTATTCTAGCGAGAAAAGAGACACTAGGCGATTAATTTAAGGAAATTGTGTGGTGTGTTAGACAATTTCTAAACTTTGGACTGTTATATACTAATTTTTTGTAATTTTTAACTTACACCTTACTTTTGTGGAACCTTAATATAATATTCTTCTTAACACTAAAACGACAGAGGTAATTTTTATCCCTGATAAGACAAAAGAGGAGAGCAGTCGTGCCCGCGTAAATATTTGGTGCAAGTGTATGTGGTGTGTTTGCCAAATATTCAGATGCCAATTTTGCTAAAAGGAAGGTCAATAGGAATCAGTGGCAAGACACGTGTCTATTTTTTTTTGCGCTAGGAAAATATCTCGACCGTCTCGAGCGAATCCACGTTACCTAATCCTCCTATAGTTTTCCACGTGTAAGATTTGACCTCTGTGAAGCCAAATTATACTATTTTCTTGTTTACAGGTAAAAGGTTTGAGCGTAATTAAGAAAATTTCTTAATTTCGTGTTAAATAATGGGAATGATAACAACGTTAACAACGTTTTTATTGAAAATTCTGATTCCCGCAGATTTTTTGACCTGTGATAAAACGATAAGTAATTATGGGTTTAAAGGACCCCCGTCCATCTTTCTGGGTTGCATGAATTTCATAATATTGCAGTCTCCACAAGAATGTTTAATTCCACTTATTCCGATTTATAACGTTGTTTACCTGGCGATGACGTTCGAACGTCGAAACTAGTCGTGGAATAAAACCCTTTTTGGTTAAACGCAATTTTTTAAAATTTTCTGATAAAGATAATTTGATTTAAGATTAAACGTAATATATTCTACGTTAATTTATACAGAAGGATGCCCTCAAAACAGGAAATGAACAAGTTTGGCTATTCTAAAATGAGTTCCCCCTTTCTTTCATTATTTATTTCAAACCTCTTGGGAACCATCTACCGAAGCGTTTCTTTATACAAAGCAGCGTTTTCCAAATGAAGTTCCGGAGAATCCATGGTTCCACGAAGCCTTAACAAGGGTTTCATAAGGTGAATATGATGCAGAGTCGAAGCTGTTTAAAGAGGTGAAAACTAAAAATGAACTATAAAAACGCTCTTCCATATGTGATACATTGTTATTCTTCCGTACCTACTTAATATTAAATTTTTTAAAGTATTAACTTATTCTACAGTTCGTCATGTCTCTATAAGACTCTTATGTGTCCTTTTTCATTAATTCAGAAATTAAAGCTTTTGTTTTAAAATTCGTTCTCACCTTTACCCTTGTCACGTCTACCGTGAATTCTATTCGTACCCTCATTACCGTTGCTTCAAAACTTACTTTCTCTTTTCTTCGTTACTAACCGTACTGCGTTTTGATCATTATTTCCATCGCTCTTTTCTGTGTACCTGGCATTAAATTTTTGATGACTTTTACCTTCCTAAATGATGTCCCTCTAGCAAACATGAATATTCAACGAGAATGGTTACACTGGCCGTCGGGGAAAAGTTTTCCCAACGTAAACAAATTTAATCCTATTCAAACGGACGGAGATAATATTTGGCGAATGCATCAGACATCAGGCTTTTGCTTCCGCTAAAATGGCCAGTTGTCATAAAATCATAGATTTCTGCAGTGAGAATTTCTATAACTCGGATTTTTCCGTGTGAAAAATTAAGAGTCAAGTTTTCAGCTTGAAATGTTTCACGCCATGCGAATTTCCTGTTCACTTTTGCACCTTTCTGCCACGAGCACTTTTAAGTGAATAAAAAGTAATTTTCTGTTTCGAGGTAGTGGTCACGATATACAATCATTTTAGGCGATGGAATATTTCCTAGTTTTCACTGTAAATATTCAATTTTTCTACCAATATTTGACACCGCCTCTTGAATATTTCTATCCTATTAATAAATAAGATATTCAAACTTCTCACAATTTATTATTATTTTTCCTTTCCGACTCAAATGTAAAACTAAAATAATATTTTTCATCGATTTCAATGTTTATGGAAACAAAAATATTCTACCTTTACTACATATAATTAAACTTCGAAAATAATGTGAGATGAAAATTAAGCTTTTTAGATTTATTCTTCCATTTAGGATGGGAAGCAGATAAAAAATCTGTAATAATTATCATTTAATAATATAATGTATAAACTTCTATTGACGAAACATGATAAATACCCTGGGTTCACACGGTGAACTTATCTTCCCTGTCTCTTCTCGTAAGTATTTTTACTTTTCGTTTCCTAATGCTGAGAAGGGTCGATGTAAAATCGGTGTTTTAAACAATCCTAAAGGGAGATGACCATTTAAATTTAAAGAAACTACTTAAAATGTGTCTCCATAGAAGTCCTATTTGCTGAAACATTGGATATGTAAGGTTTGCATCAAGTTCCTACATCGCTTTTATTTTTACAAAATGTAAAGGATAAAGTAAATCAAGCTAAAGTAATAGTGACGTTCAGATTATAGCTAACCATTTTCTATATTGCTAATGGGTGAAATGCTGTAATTTTATTGTCCTCGAAAATTATTTGAACTCAATTTTCATTTAAATTTACTAAATTTTGTGTCGATTTCAAATGCCTCGCCTCTTTTGCTTTTCCAACGTGCCCTCGTATTACGCGCTTGCATTTGACACGAACATTTAATATCTCTCTCCGTGTTTTAAGCAGATGGCATAAGATTTTAAACTATAATTACGATGGATCATTGGTTCTAAAATTCTTTGCGTTGCTACTCAAATTTCAATTTCTCTACATTAATTAAGTTTTCATCATGAATGCAGAAAACAGTTAATATAAATTTCGCATAGCTAATACAAAAATGAATACGCGAGTAGAAAGAAATAAGACGAGTAGACTTGTTTGTAAAGCCCCTCGCATCCCGAATCATATCAATATTGTTTGTTTTCATCTCATTTAAAAGTCAGAATACTAAGATTCACTAAATCATGATGAATTCTTAATAGCATATCTTATAATTGACCAAACATTTAACTTTCTTTTAGTAAATTCAAGTATCTTTGTGTGAAGAGAATCACTAATCTTCTGCTGCAATTAGTGTGATTACCTCGAGCTAGACTCGTTTTTAGGATTAAGACAAGAAGAGAAAAGATTTGGATATAATCTTATCCTATTTATGATAAAGACCACTTATAAAAAGCAAATCTAAGTTCAGGAAAATAAACAAAAGAAAATTATTTCAATAATTTGGTAACACAGAATCAGCCATCTTAATTACAGAATTTTGAGTTCCATTAGTTGAAAAATATTTAATACACCTCTTTGGATGATAACAGCTGGTTCATGGTGCAATAAATATTTAGCTGAATGAATGAATGAAAAATAAATACATGCAAATGGAGAAATTAACATAGGCCACGCATGAAATTGTGGAATACTCAAGGGTAATCAGACTTCTACTCGGTTTCTCGGTTCTACTGTACAGAGTTTAATCATTTTTAATTATTTTCGGCCCTCTTTACGTTTCAGCTGTTAGGAATTGTGGCCATTAAATTTGAAGTTAAAGGAGCATATGTTTGGCTAGAGTAGGAGGAGGGTTATATATGTAGCGTGTAAGACAGTAGAGGACTTTATAAGAGGAGCAGGTGCGTCTCGTACGTACAAAGTATTTGGTTGATAGCATTGCGGCTGGTGAAAGTGAGTGAGGAGGGACGTGAGACACCTACGCTTCCTGCAGCAATGGAAACTATGAGGTTTCTGCGGGAATTGTTGCGGTCTTCCAAAAGATGCTCACCAAATCTTGCGGAAGGAAACCAAGGGAATTAGGGAGGGAGATGGATGAAACATTGAGAATTAGGGAGACGACGCTCAATTCTGCTTCAAGTGACGTTTGTTATGATGAAGTGGGCTAAAGGATGTTGTTTTCCTATTACTGACGATGCTTCTGTCCTCTCTTAGTTGAAATGAACACAAAATATTTATCTCAAAGCTCCTCTAGTTCACAATTGAACATTGAAGACAAACGGTAATTTAATCTATTAATGTGACCTAGAATTTGTGATAGATCTCCATTGTATAATGGAAAATGGAAATAAATACAATAAAAATTACTAGATAGGACTTTTCCCTTTACTACCAATATTTTATTGAGCTACCACGGTTTCGACCATTGCTTGATAGTAACCATGGTAGTTAGTTAAATACATAAGTGCTTTATAGTCATTTTATCATTACAAACGGTAATCCTAAGTGGCTTATTATTTTAATTTTACTTAATCGTGATTTAAAATCGACAAATTCAAAACATTATAAAGTCTGTCGAAGTATATAATGGAGGACCTCTTCCTATGCTAAACAAATAAGACAACGCTTTATTCTAACGTTCAGATTCATTGGAATGTAGAAGTATGGTATAAGTAAACTCTTGGGAAAATTTGAATAAAATGTTATCAGGAAGTTATCACGATATATTTGGGCTATAATTTATAACTCTATTTTTATGCAGCTTGCATAAAGTTCTTTAGTTTATGGAAAGAGTACCTATTTTACAATCAGTTTCTTTATAAATAAACGGTTTTATATTCTTTAGATAATGTTTTGATGTTTACATAAATAAGAAAACTGAAAATTTTTGTCCTTTTCCTAAATATCTAACTCGGTGAATAAAATGACGAACATTTTTAAATTAGGATAGTTAATATTAATTTACTTAAGAACAATTCTTATGATTATGTTATGATGTCGAAGGTAAATATGCTAATTACTTGGAGCCCTATGTTTTCGATAATTAGAAACGAAAAAAATTAACTTGATTCAATGAAGTAGTTTTGCATAAAACCACTATATTCTGCACTTCTCCCACATATGTACCCTATGCTTAACGTAAGTTTGCAAGTTTTTATGAAGGAATCCATCCCATGAATATCATAAGATATAACTTACAACAGCAGCCAGCTGAAAATCAAATGAAATTCAATATTGCATGAAGGGAGAACGGCCAGGTGTGAAGTTGTACATAAAATTCAACCTTTTCATGAACTATAGCGTAGGAATTCCTGAACTGATGGAAGATAAACTAATTTTCCCAAAAATATTTTACTTCCAAACCGTTTGGCTTTATATAGATTTACTATTTTCAGCGGAGCTCATTCTGAGGAAATTGAAAATGGAACAGAATGTTGAATATGGATCACACCTGTCGCTCTCAAATTGGCTTGATATTTCTTTTCCCGCTGCAAATCCGCTCATCTTAGGTAGATGTGAATTATTTCACTTTAGAACGCTTATTCAAAACTTATGACATTTATATTTTTGTCACTTATTGACTACTTTATGTATTTGTACATCTTCTTTAACCATGGATTTTTCACACCTATGACGATGTGCTACAAGTACTTGTAATTATTAATTATCAAAGAATTCAATCTCTCATCTAATTTCTTTGCAATTGAAAAATAAGAAATCGGGCATAATTAATAGCTTTTTATCACGAACCTTATACATTTATGAATACTTAACCAGTTGAGATTGTGGTGTCACTTCGTTTTTTAAGTGCGTGACTATCTAATTTATCATACAAAACATTTTCGTTTTCAAGAGAGAAAGATGATAATTTCATACACCCTTTTCTTGTTTTTCGAATAGGGTGAGTACCTTTTCTCGCTATCCTCTTATATACTTTCGCCTTTAGTTGTGGATGTCGAAACTCACGCACAAACGCACACTTATTGGTGATAAATTACTGTTACCACACCTTTATAAGCAGAATATTTTTCTTGCGTCTTTCGTTAAAGGATAGAGGTGAAAGAAGAATATCTTGTTTACTTTTTCTCAATCTTTTACATGTCTGTGATAAAATAAAATATACTTAGGTAGGAATCTTGCTGATTAATTGCATTAATTTTTCTAAGTCTTCGGTGAATGCATTGCAAGGTCGGATTCTTAGGTTCATTGTGCAGCACTTAAGTAAACCTTAACCACATATCATATTATCCTTCTCATCGAAGAAAGCTATAGCAAACAGCTCTCTTCTAGCCTATTAGGCCTAATGCTCACTTCAGGACTTTTCATAGTAGCTAATAATATTAAGATATAATATTGAAATCAGTTGCCTTGCCAAATGTTTTATAGATCAAGGATCGTGGAAATGTATTTAACTTAGTACAGGTAATCCTGCTCGGCAACCAAGGTGAAACAAGAGTGAAAAATATTGACAGGACTGTAAAACGAACCCAGGTTCTTCATTTACCGGTCAGGTGTTCTAACAACTAAATTACCATACCGACTTTATTCCCTTCTTTAAACAGGATTCTCGCTGTACAGTTCAGTAGTGAATGCATTCACTCAGACAATGTGTACTAGTAAAGGATAAATTACCACCAACAGTAAGCTCTTTCTAATCGACGAATGTGTAGCGTGAACCTGCAATAAAAAGTGATCACATTGTTTACATCCCTTTTGCTGAAAAAGCTTAACGATGAAACATCGCGGTAATGAATCGCTAGAGAGCGCATCTCCTGACGCCGAAAGAAGGTTGATTGATGGCAGAGTCCAAAACCGCAACCATTTGCACGCAAATCGATTCCGAAAATAACCACGCCTTTCCGCCTCTAAACTCATCATCCTTCCGCCATAATTGTCAGGAACGGCTGCATCCGTGTCGACCCAATTCTTTCACGGAATGTTGTGGGAAAAGGTGTTTCCGTGTCAGTGGCCGTTTTCGTCATTGTGGGTAAAAGCCTCTTTCTATACTCATTTTTTCTCACCTGATTTGCAGGAAAGAGCAGCTTTTAAGCTTGAGAGTCTGGCGTAAGAAGAGAAAACAGTGTCTTACACCCGTCCTTGATAAAGAGGTTTTATATTACTAAAGTGATACGCCTTTAATTTTCTACTGATAAAAAGACTTGAAATAATTCATATTTCAGAATGTAAGGAGGAAATCTGTGAAATAAAGGAATAGAGATGTTAGATTGACTCTCTGACGATCGTGATTCCTTTGATTGCGTAACTTCAGAATATTTATCAGAGTTTGAAAACACTCCGTTCATCGTTTGTAGGGGACCAACGCCTTTTAAGTAGCGGGGCACCGGGAAAGGCCTGGATTATGGACTTCTAAGAACTTCCCGATGCGCATTTCGATAGCCATTCTATCCTTCTCAAAGGTTTAAACGTGGACTGAAAAGAAAAGAGGTGAAGTGTGTGTTTTAACTGTGGGACGTCGGGGAGGGTGAAAGGGTGTTTTCTTTAGCTGTTCTGTCCGTAGTGAAGGGGTGTGTGAAACTGCGACTCGGAAGCTTGGATTAAATAAAGCAGAATTGGGAATGGGTCCCCTGTCGATATTCATTAGTATTTGTTTGTTTTTCAAATAATGACCCTAGATGGTATAATAGATTAGGGAAGCATTAAAGAAATAGAGTCGTTTCCATTGGAAATTAAAAGCCGCTTCTTCCAAACGCTATCCACATAAATAAGGTAAAGAGCGAATCTAAAAATGCGAATTCAGAAACAAAACGAATCATGCAAGATGCCCTCCGGAAATTAAAGAAAAACAGATTTAATGCGAATGCTCAGACGAGGACCCAAAATCCCTTTTATCCTATGTGCGTGAAGTCCAATATTCATTAAAAGAAAATAGCGAATTTGTAATTAACAATGCCGAGGGCAAAACGAATATCTTAAATGATTTTTTCCGAAGGGTATTTACGTTAAACAATACATTTGGTACCTTGCACCTAATGTATTGTTAGTGGTGTTGGGTAGTTGATAAAGCAGAAGCGAGGTCGAAAATCACCTTCAGAGAAGATGGAATATTTAGAAGTTTGAGATAGATTAAACCAAATAAGGTCTGGTCCTGAGGACATGCAAGCTCTGTTATTTAAAGAAGTAGCAGAAAGTGTTTCCTCTTATCTTAAATTAATAATGGAAAAATTTATGAGCGAAGTAAGGTCCCGAAAGGTTAGAGTTTAAAGAAAGATTTTCTTCAATGTTATTAACAATGCCTTGATCATATTCGTTTCGGTGTACGACGTTTCTGATGTGGCTAAATACAAATTCCATAAACGTCTATGTGCATATATCCATAAATTATGAAAAATTTAGGGATCTAATTGAAATAATAGGTAGCTGATAAATCGTAGTCTGGAAATGGCAACATAAGATAGCGTTAAAATCGATGCTCTAACCATGTTTCACCCCTCGGCTAAGGCCCCTGCGTTATGTATTCAATTTAATTTAAAATTTTCCACATTGATATGAAATAAAACCTCATACATAGTCGAATAAAAATAAATATAATACATATTGAATCATATAATTGATTTCATTCTCCATCTTGTAATAAAATGATAAAATATTGATGGCAAGAGATCAAAATTTGTAATTGGAGCTGAGCCAGGGAGGTAATACAACTCGATGAGAATTCTAACGGAACAAAACTGAAATGGTACTCAATAACTTTGTAGATGAGTCAAGCCCTGGTGTAATAAAGTCAGATGAGAAAACCAGTCCATTGTACTGCCTTGCTAATCAAACGGTTCGTTTAATTTCTTAGGCCCATTTTCACGATTTCATAACGGCATCCTATTCTATCTATTGTAGTCTTCTTATCAAATATCGACAGCTAATCAATATTTGATTCAAAAGGATGCTCCATGATGTAATATGTAGCCTACCGTTCAGAAGAAGTCCCATGGATAATGATTGAATGACGTTTTCCCATTACTTCTCATTTAAGTACAGACATCTATATCGCCATCGACATTTCATTTTATTGATCTATTTTTATGGAAAACCAAATAAGTCACCGTTAGAAACCTTTCTATATAACTGTTTCTAGTGCAATATAAGTACGTAGTTTCTGCCGGCTGAGACGGCTTACATATACATATAGTAACTACCTTAAATCTATCTGTCGATAAAAAATAATAAATGAAATGAAATGAAAAAATAATGAAATGAAAATCTAAATTTGTTGATCCCATGTTCCATTTAATCTATTATCCAGGGTTTGTACATAGTTATATATAGTTGAGAGACAATTCAGATTAAGCATTTCCTTTAATGATGCTAAAATATAAGAAACGAGAAGAGAAATGAATTTTACAATTGATATACAATTATAAATTATTCCAAAGAGCTTGCTATATATTATTTGAGCTTATTTTATTATTAGAACAGATAGTTATTACATTCGTAATCATTCAATTTAGTAGTGACCTTTATTAGAGATTAAACTAGTAAGCCATTCCACCCTTACAGCAAGCTTAGAGTAAACCTTGGCTGGTAACTAGCATCTTGGAAGAATTCCCACACTATGAATCTAGGGAATCAATATAAAATCAATCATAAAATGTCTTTGACTTCTTTTCTTGACTTTCCGAATTCGTAATAAGTAACGCGTCCTATTTATTTCTTTTCATTTATTAAATTAATAAACACTTAAATTACTACAACTGAATTTGCTACCCATGGATAAAATCGAAAGCTATTTTTAGCTCGAATATATCTAGTAAAAAGTCTTTTTTGCTGACGCATGAGATTTGAGGAGGAAGGTATGAGAGTAGATATGAGGAGCAAAGCTCGAAACTGTGTGTGCAGATAAGATCAGAAATAAGAGGATAGAAATTGAAGGGGAGCTAGTTATCGGAGAGATGAGAGCTATGAGAGGCTGGGGGATCTTCATCTAAGAATGGAACGGATGATAAAGATGCTATCGAAGCGGAGACATAAGAAAAGCTTTAGAATGGGAGAAAGTTTCTACATCAGATGAGTCCCAAAGGGTTGGGAGAATTAATCTGATAAGAAAAGAGGATGTGAAGTTTAAGTACAGGAGATATGATACGAGGCTTCGACTTTGTATGCAATTGTTGAATTTTGGTTTGAAATTTTGCTTTAAGAGATATAGAGCACTGAAAATTTGGAAATCTAGAAACGTAGAATTTTCGCAAAGAAGTATGAAGGTCATGATAATTTAAACTCAAAGCATTAAAAAATTCCTATATAAAGGAGATTCAGACATGCTTCGCCAAAGTAAAGAAAAGAAGAATATATCAAATCTTAATTTAGGTAATTCATGCAAATGTAGAATCAATTTTTTTCCTGTTGAGTGAAATAAGTCCTTGAGGGATTATGTAAGATCACCCTATAATATCTTATAATCACCTAATAATACCCCAATTTTATGTTTTCATGAATTTTTCTTGACACAAGTATTAGTTTTATTTTTCATTCGGGAGTTTATAAGCGCTTTGCCGAACAGAAAAAAAGCATTTCAATACAACTAATGAAGACATGCAGCCATAATTAATGCGGGGCTATTAGTAAAGGTTCATTATTATTAGTGATTTCTGCTTGCATAAGGGCTTGCATAACCATGTTATCTTTTTTAAGGCTTTAATTAAACTAGCAATTAACCAAAGAGATAAAAAGCATACCTGATCCATGCATTTACGTTTATGATACATTTAAAATTTGCAGAGATAAAATTAGTACTAAATATTTAAAGCCCTTGAATTGCTATGAGATGCTAATGAGGAGAGGAAAACATAGCAGCGAACCCAATTGAAAACCAAGAACGGAAAAAAGTCATTTTTATCCTAATGAAAGCCAAATTTGAACGGAAAAATGAGAATTCTTGAAATATCCAATCGAAACCAAAACTTTTTATTTATTCACATTTTTTATTATACACATTAAATCACCTTCTCAAAGGGTAGAGTATATCAGTGGAGCTATGAAAGCAGGTTCGTACAAAAGAAGGCAGGGGGAGCAAAACTGAACCGAAATTCGTTTCTTTCACATTTAAACGGACCAAAATTGTAACGAAATGTTGCAAGTCGATGCTCTGTAGATCACAGTGAAATGCCATATGAATTCCTAAGATATGAGACATTTCTTGATTTCTGAGAAATCTTATCTCTCCCCACTCCGCGATGATATGTACCAATCGGCATACCAAATACGATTTCCAAGTCTTCCTGAATAATGAAAAAAGGTTGAAACTAAAAAATAAATAAATCCAAGGTAAAAACGAAAAAAGACGCTCTTAGGGATTCCTAAACAAAGAGGAAAAGAGGAATCGGAGCTCCTGTATTCATAATGGGATTCCAAGAAAGTTCAACATCAATCATTCAATATTCTTACCACCAACTGAAAATATAGATGCATCCTCGGGGGATAAAATTTCCTCGAACGAAAACAAATAATACGCGTAGGACATTGTTTTCGTATGTAAAAACGTTGGAGCGTGACGTTTGTGATATAAGTGAATCCCAGTCACAAGCGTGACCACCCGTCTTGCTTCCATATCGAGAAATTGAGTTAAATTCACGAAAAACTAAACTACAAATACAATAACAAGATGATTTCAGATAATGAGAGGCTAAACTATACGATATTAACTATAGTATATTAACCGTTAAACATTGATAGTGAGACTTTGACACCTTGGTTTCGGTGTTTGTATTAGTTTCCCATCTGAGAATATAACTTAGAGGTGTCATTGAGAAGAACGGAGGGTACATAATCTCTTTCATTGTTCCAAATGGGCCATCCCCTTTAAAAATTTTCAGGGAAGTGAAAACGAAGTTACAAGAGATGAGGAAGGACCTTCCTTTATACTTTCTTTCCTCCGGCTTTATAAACTTCGTCCCTGTCCGCCCCAGCACTATTAAGTCATTTTGCAGTGAGTTACCCGTGGTTCTTTAGAGGCCTGTATTAGAAAGCTGTTTTCTAGCATTAGATTGACCCAATGTGAGTGTTTGAGGTAAATTCATTGAACTTTTTTAAAAACTAACGGTGGAGAGAGGAGCGATGTTGTACAACTAAATTCCGCGATGATCTTAAAAATCTATAATTTTCTTACATCTGAAATGATTGATTTATACGAGAGATGGCGTTTCTCGGTAAGATACCCTTAGACAGATGGTGAGGAACCTGTGGCCTCCAGGGTACATTTAATATTTGTGTTCTCTTATTCACCTGAAACGAAATAGAAATTGGTCTTTTTCTGTTTGCTTAGCGAATGATCTCGTTCGTTTACATAAAATTACGATGTTAAGTCATTAGATTGTATTTACAATACAATTGCAACATACAACACAGGGGTGACCGTTTCACCAACAGCATTTTTTATTAGGCTGAATGGTAAATATAGCCTCCCCAAGGAAAAAGGTTACTTACCTATCTCTGTTTTACTCCCAAGACAGTCAAATTTCTTCTAAACTTTTGAAATTTTGCAATATTATTTTTATGATAAAATTTGATCATATTTAAAGAAAATCATAGGAAGTAAGTGTACTAATTATAAATTTTTCAGCCGATATCTGGGTGTTGAAGGGTTAGAAACCATAGGTATGATTTCTAAACAATCAAGAAATGAAAAAAAATTTAAAGCTATATCGGATTTGAAATGCTCTTTCGCAACTGACTCTTGTTATTTTATTTTTCTCCTCTTCTTTCACAAAGTCAAGGGATTATCAACTATTTATGATGCAAATTCTGTCATAATGTTTGACGTCAAATTCAAATATTTCTTTATTTCCTGCCGACGAAAGTTACTTTGTGATGTGACCTGGGTCACACATGCAGCCGTCCTAATTTATTAAGTTACTAGTTATACTAGCACAATTACATAGTACGTACATAACTAGTATATTATAATTGTACTAGTACATAACTAGTACAATCATATTGGGATTCATATACACCCTGGAGGTGTTTTCTACAAACGCATTGCCAATTCGAGCAGAAACGTGGGTAAATGGAGTAATTCTGTCATCCTATAATCATATTTCCATATTAATTCGGCTTTAATAAATTTTGAATGAATTATAATCTAATATCCATAGTAAATGTAGTTTTTATACGCCTTAAAAGAAAAAAAATGACATCAACTCACTCATCCCAAGAGCAAAAAACGTGAATAACACGATTAACTGTGTTTTACCATATCTATATTATTTATACATTTAAAATTACTATTTTTCAGCTTTCTTTGAAATAAAGAAGAATTTTGCTTTTGTAGCTTAGTTCATACATTTTCACAGAAAGCGATTATTTTCTAAATTTTAATATATTTATTTAACAATTTTTAATTCTCGAAATTTTGGGACTATCCATTGGGTCCCGAAAGAGGTACGTAAAGAATCTTTTTGAAGGTAGTGATAATTTTTTTGCATCAAATCCGCTGTATGTTGATAGAATCACGACCGGCTGTTTACTTCCTTAAAGAAATATTAATTCTAAATTTAGATAAAGTCAATTTTTGACTACAGTTGAGAGGTGTGATATGTGATATAATAAAATGATCTTTATTATTAGGCAAAAGTTATTCCAGCGTCACATTATTCAAAATGGAAAGCTTTGCCGAGTAGCCTCCAGCCATAGTTACTAAGCTAGCAACTCAAAGGTAAAATATAATTCCTTAGTGAAGTTATTTGGCTAGTCCTCCGTAGCTGTTTTTCTCATTAGATTACGTAATACGTAAAGTCGCCAGTGAAATAGATAACATTCTCGCTTTCTTCTTTCATGTCATCCATTTCTTGCTTTTCTCCACTCTTTCTCACATCCACAATTTTTCATCCTCCTCAAAGTATGCTCTTCCTTTTTTTCTAATCGTTTACTCTGATCCAGTTTATTTTTCACTTTGTTCTTATCAATTTTCATTGCCTTCTCAATCTCTTTTATCCTTCCTTCTTACGTCATGCTCATGCCCTCCAATTCTTCTTTCTTCTTGAATAGAAAATTACCAGCTTTATATTTTCAGGAGACCGGATGCTGCTTGCCTCTAATCCAGTGGTTCCCAAACTTTCCAGTCCCTGGACCCCTTGAGAGAGGATAAAAACTCAGGGACTCCTTTTCAGTTTTAGCAGGAACCAAAAAATAATATTACAAACTCATATATTTATTGTTTCTTAAGTTAAAGGAAAAAATATTAGTTTAAAACATTCTAACAGAAAAATGAATTTCTTCAGCAAAATTATAATATATTTTTTTTTTAATTACCGCAATTTGGGAAACTCTGGAAATTCAATCTCCTTGGAAATGTTATCTACTATCTTTTGTTTTCTTCAAAGATTAGTTTCTTTAAAAATGAAAGTATGATGAAAGTAAAAATATAATCCTAGCAAATACATGTACTCACAAATGCTAGAGATCTGTCATTTTACTAGCAAATACGATGATACTCTTAAAATTATCCCATTTTAGGGGTCAAAGGATGTTCTTCAGCCTCACCGTGAGATATAAATTTCGAGCACAGTTTTTAAATTACGCCTATCTGATAATAAACTGTAAAAAAGAAGGCTAGAGATAGAACATTTTCTTTGAATTTATGTTTAGTCGTTAAAACAAAGGAAAATATCAATTGGATACCATACGTGAGAAATTACGGTGAATTATCGAATATGGAAATACCATACTTTGATTCCGGATCGATTGATCTCTTTGTTCCATTTCCTTCTGTATTTTTTTTGATTATTGAATTGTGCAGGCCGAATATTCCTGAGCATAAATGAAACGAATGTGCTAAACATCTGCTTTAGCTCGGATTTAAATACATGCTTTACATGTTGGATTATTCAAATCATGCCTGTAAGCTTAATGCTGCTTAATTCTTAAATCTTTAGTTGCGCGGTACACTAATCTGGAGTGTGCGCATCAAATGAAGCAAATTAAACCCAACTTGAATATTCTCTTTACTAAGAACTATAAGTAAAGGGATCGACGAAATACTAGAATCAAAGCTGTAAGAGAGCTTTGTGAATATCTAAGGTAATGCAAATGAGTAAATGGGCAGAAATAGTAGAGGAAATCAAAGGAGTCATCGATAATGGCTTATTTCAGATAATTTGTGAATAATACACTCATATCATCTTTCGAATTTCTTACGTTACCGGGAGTGTAATCGGAGAAGAATAAATAATCAAAAAATATTAACTGTTAGAACTGTCGGATGAAATTTATTAATGTCAACGATTTACAGATAATTCTTTAGTCACGATGTATGCCCACTATTTAATTTTCCAGAACATTAAATAGACTCATAAAGCATTCCGCGGCGTGGTTACGTAGCTCTTTTGATATTAATTTAGAGAAAGGAGATCGATTTTGCAGTCCTCAGTAAATGGCCCTATCCGAGGTGCAGAAACGAAATGAGCGTATCTGTGCTCATCAACGGGCTAGGACACTGGGATTGCGGTAAAACTTTAACTAAAAGAATTCTATGAATACGCTTCTGCTTACAACGAATATATTTAAAAAATGAAAAATAATAAGAGAATTTCACTATTGTATATCCCCACCGCAAGGATTGGTTGATATTATTTCCTGTCTAAATATCTATCGGATTATTATGATGATACGTTTGTGATCAAAACGTACATGATTTACACAACCAGAAAATGAGGCCCCTCTATTGAAATCTTTTAATATTAATGATATGAGATGGTTATACAATCGAATTGTGCTTTGGGATATTATACAAAACAGTCATCGAAAATATCTTTCTTTAATTTCTTTACCTCGATTTTTCTTTTAGTACTTTTACCAACTGTGAATGAATTGTCGCCACCTTAAACATGATGTATGCATGGAATATTCATAACTAGATGTACGAAAACGCATAATTGACCATTATTGAAAAGGGGAAAATTTTTTGTTCTTCCTCAGAATAATTCAGTACATATACGTTTACTTACATATACACTTACATACACATGGAATATTTGGAATCCCTCAAGTATTTACAAGTTTTTACATTCTAACTTTTCTTTGTTACATTCTAAGTTTCTTTGAATGTTATAATGAGATAGAATTCTGCTTAACAAGACAAGTTATGAGTACCTCTTTCTTAGTAAATTTTAATTACAAATGTATATCTTTTAGTTATTATTCCTTAAAGTTCTTCACATTTTTAAGGTTTCACGTAATCTTATTTAAAAGGAAAACTACTTAATGTGTTATAAAGGAAACTCTGTAACTGTGTGTAACGTTTTCCTAAAATAAATGCTATTTTATTAGAAATAGAAGTAATTTTTAAAGTGCTTTCATGACTGATGCCATTTCGCAGGAGAGACTCTCCTAGAATCGAACCCGAGGCTGCTTTCACCAAAGTCAAACGCGTTACCAACTAGGCACTCTGGAGGTCCTTGTATATTCCTTAAAGTAATAATATTTTTCTGTACTGCATAAGCATATTCTGTGAAGGAAGCTACTGAGTAGAGTTTAAATTCATAATTTTCTGTAAGAATATGAGGAAAGGAACGATGAAATAGTACCAATTACTTGGTAAAAGTTCGTAGAAGAACTTTAATCTCTCAGTCAGTAATAAGATTCAAGGAAGTACTGAAAAATTCTATCATTCTATCGTTTAGGGAATTATCTCATATCGTTTAGATAGTTAGCTCATATAATTTTTACGAAGAAGTTATTCAATTTGCTAAAAAAATAACCTGAACATTATCAGGTATCCATCTAAAAATTTTAACTCACATTCCTCAGGCAGAAATGGTATTATGAGCGTCATATTTCCTCTTAAAACTCAACAAAGCAGGAAATAAAATATCGATACAATCAAAAAAGTGCATATAATTAAAGAAATTTATTTTTCTATTAAGACCTAGTTCGGTAAAGTAGCTCAATAGAAACAAACGGTTTATCATGTCATTCACCGTATAATTATCGAAGTGGCTATTGCTTTGACCGGAAGAGTGCGTCAGTATTGAAGTAGTAAAGAGAAGAATTCTGAATTGTTCTGGAAGATTTATAGAGGACTTTCAATATAATTGAAGATTTTAATTAATTAGATTCTTAGGTAGATATCATTAATAATTTACGTATGTAATAATCATTGTATTCTGTAAGAACTTTTTCATAGTTAATAGTGTTCTTGATCCTTTTTATTACAGCTACTGTCAGGGTGCTCTGAACAGAATTTTTTTTTGTATTTTTGGCTTCATGGTTACACACATTAAAACCTTGATTATAGGGTTCCACATATGTAAATTTCACTATTATTTTATTATGAAGATTGCATTTAATAATTTATTGATATTTATAATTGACACATTCACCACGAATATTATTTGCTTTAATGTTCCGAAAGAAAGCAGGATATTAAAGGAGAAGGTATTAATTTTCAAGTTCTTTTTATTACACATGGTGCATATATTCATGCATTTATTCGCATGTAAGATGCTTTGGTTGATACCTTAGGAGTAGAACAGCCATAGTTGAAACTAACTCGAGTCCTCTTCATCAATTAGATAAAATACGAAACATGATTCTGAGTGTATAGATGTTACTTTAAAGAAAGCCTTTGCATTTTATACAATTCATAAGCAATAGGCACGATTTATGCATTAACGCTGCTAAAACGCATAAGCTGAAGTCTGGATGAAAAAGTTATACCATAGATACATATAAAACAACCGACACAATTTAGTTCATTTGCAAATGTATTTTTGGTAGCATTATTCCTGTAAAGGATCTATATATATTCTGGGATTGTAAACAACGTAGTAACTAATATTAGAGTTAAGACCGAAATCGACCTTCATCGCATTAAAACAGCGTCATCGGTATGTTTAGTATTCCACGTTCATCATCACCATTAATATTCTCTCAGAGGCAAGATCCGGTTAATCCAATTAATTACTTGCTATTCCCTTCGTACTCTGACAATAGTTCCGTTATAGTTAGATCCACCCTTATCCACTTTCTTCATTATGAATATTTAATATATTTTTCCGTTTAGTATTCCAACTTGGAATACCGGGCTTTGTCGCTCGATAAACTTTACTGTGGTTCTATCTAATCTATTTTCCTTTTCTAAAATTTTCAATCCAGTAAATATACCTTCTTTTACACGACCCTTGGAAACATGCAGGAATTAAAGCCTTTGCAAATGTTCATTAATCTTACAAAATAATACTTGCATAATTTTAAATTCTTTTTCTGATACTAACTTCGAGATGTCTGATCATCTTAGAATGCTTTCTATGCTGCTCTCCTCCTGTTTTTATACTATGTTGAACTCTGTAGATCTGCGAGCAAACCTGATAGGGTCATCTCTCTTCCGCGGGTGCTCATTGTATGGTCGCTAATTGTGATAATCTTGTTTATTTTTCTTCTGTTTCATTATAATATTTTCTTGCAAAACATAGAATAAATATTCAACTGCCTCTAGGCTATTTCAACTAAAGCAATTTTATATATTTCCTAACTTCTATCCTTTGCTTTTATTTTGTACTAATGTTTTCTATGATGCATTTATAAGATACAGAGGAATTGTGGGATAAAAATACTGCCTAAAACGTGATCCAGGACATAGTTATGTAGTTATTAGTCCGCGAGCGATGTTACTTTGCGCTAATTAGGCCTCACCTAGAATATGCATGCAGTTCATGGGATCCTAGTGAAAAGGTTTATAGTCGCGAATTAGAATAAGTAAAACGAATGCCAATCCGTTTTGTAAACGATAGCTTGACATATCGGTGAGGTGATTACTCGGTTGATTCATGAGTCAGCTAGGGAATCTTTAGAAGAAAGAAGTTTCAATACTTAAAGAAAGAACTTAAATTAATTCTTCAAACACTTAATTTACTTAAGAAATTCAGTGAGAGTACGTTCATAAAAGATGTAGCATACATTATGTGCCCTCTTTAGTATATAGATTGTTCTGATACTGTGAGAAAGGTAAGAGAAATAGATGCTAGAACCAATCGATTCAATAATTAATTTTTTCCGAGGATGATAATCAAAAGAAATAGCAAGGTAGAGTTATGGCACTTGCACCTACTGCCTTACGCCAAAAGGCGACTTGCAGGATACATAGTTAGATAAAGATGTTTCCTAGTAAAGTGTTTTTCAGTGAGTGTTTTATCTTATCATATTCATCTATAGAAAAAGGGACGGATAAGCTCTAGCTTTCAAATAATGTAATTTAAAATAAATATATAAATGGTATCCTTATTACTGGTGAAATGAGTCTATAAAGTCTCCTTGTCCATTTAACCTATTGTTAATATAAAAAAATCATATTCTTAAGTATTAATAAGAGGTCATTTAAAATAGAAAACAATATAAGAATTCTATTGGATTCTTTTGAGAAAAGAAATTGAACGGGTCGTGTGCATGAAGTGCGTTGAACATTTTCATATTGTCCAAAAGATAATAGTTATTATATCCATTTCTTGAAGCTCCTCTTCTTTTAGAGTTGTCACAGTGAATAGAACAAGTTGGGTTTTAAATTTGCTTTTATTAGAGGATGTAATTAGAGGTAGTTGGTTGATTAATTAAGGGATAGAATAGAATCTGTAATTCCTTAGTAACAAAGAGAATGTTCCCTGAGAGAAAAAAATCTCCAATCGATTGGAGTGAGATGAATGGCATGTACAATCAATAAAGGTGGGGAAATAAGCAGAAAAAGACCCGTGTCAACGTGAAAGGCAAGCAAATAGACTCGCAGTCAGGGAAACATAATGGAAGGACAAGGGACGTGTTCCATGTGACACGTGCAGAATATACTGGGAAAGGTTAATTTGTGAAAAAAAGAGGCAATCTATTTCATTATTTTCTCGAAGAAAATGTGAAAACAAATGGCTTGGAATTCCTGTTTATTCTCCATTACTGATGGGTAATGGAAGTTAAGATTGAAATAGGACAGTTGTGATTCGAAAGAAATGTTGCTGGATATGATTATCTACACATTTGAATGAAGGTATATAGATAAGAAATTTTGCAGTTACTTAGTTTACTGTAGTGAGCAATTTTGATGTTAAATTCTATAATTTTCAAACTTTTAGCACGACTTAATTTAATGGTTAAAATAAATTATGAATATAAATTTGTATTTGTAATCGCAGTACCTCTATGTCATGTGTTATGTAACTTACTTAAATGAAATTAACTTAAAATTAAGGGTCATTGAAAAATTTGCTGAGAATTTCCGACAAAGAAAATGTAATGACTAGATTAAATCATTTTAAATAAGAATCTTCCCTGAGATTTTTCGGCGAAATTCCGTTTAATATATATTTGATTTTATATTATGATTATAGATTATAACTAAATGATATTATATATAATTTTGAATTTGTACACATTCCATCAGCATTGGATGTATCTAATAGAATGTAAGATTAGATTCTACCTTCATGGAAGAAGAATTGTCTTTACATGAAAATATCTTTCCTGGAAAAAAAGAATTTAAAATATTCATTTAAAAAAAATAAAATCGTTAGAAAATTTGATTCTTTAAAATCTTTCTCCTTAAATACACCTGAATATAATTTAATTGCTCATGAAAGTGTTGTTAATGCCGATTTATTATAAAAATGTGAATATATCCTAGGTTAATCGGATATGAAAATATCGAAGTGAATATAACTCGAATCCACTTGTTGTTGTTCAATGAAGCACGGCGTGTGAGTCACACAGCTCTTAAAGGAGGTTAAGCTAGAAGAATTCGTATATTCCTATAAACAGTGAATTATTCCGTTATTCAGGCTTGTATGATTGTGCGTTGCAATAGTTGGATTACTTTTAAGCATTTTACGAATTGTTATTCTTATTACTAGAAGTTGAGTATCATAACATAGAATTCCTGGTCAAAACTATTGCTTCTCTCAATCCTGGCCAATATATTCTTGGCCTCTACTCGACAGAAAATTCAGTGATATCATACATAAATATTAGTATTAAAGAGATATAAACAGGATTGTCAGTTTAAGGAGATCGGTATTGCTTGTGAGCAACAAATTCAAATGATTCTGCATTTCATTATTCCTAAATCAGTAATAAACTACATATTCTTAAAGTAAGATTCGGCAGCATATTAATAAACGATGCATCAGAGGAATATCGCCTAGTCAAGCGGTATTCACTCTGTTTGATACATGTTAAGCGCTTGAACATTCATAGTTGACTTTAAATAACGGATACCCACAAAACTATTAGCGTTACTTCGCTAACCATAGGTCATACCTACTTTCATATAGTATATTAAATAGTTTTTGAAATCGGTACCTCCCAGTATATTCCCAAGAATTTAATTGTATGTAATTCTTTGAGTCTGATCTGAAAGATGTATGTAAAAGAAGAAAGATGCATTTAAATCAGAAAGTTTAATTCTTTCATATCCAAGATTAGGAACTATTAGCCGTGATAAGCATAATAATAAAAACGATTTTTTCGAAACTCATCATTAGAGATGGAAAAACATTTTATTAAAGCTCACCTTTTTCAAACAATATTCCATCGAATGTCTAATTACATCAAATGAACGTTTGTTCAAACGCCGTGATTCTTTGTCCGCAAAAATGAATATTCTTTAGAAATCTCGATATTTTTCTTGTAATTCATTAAGTCGGGTTTCACTTGATTTGGCTCTATTTCAAGAAGCAAGTTTTAATTTGTATACCCATTTCCCATCGGCACCAAGGCAAGGGGACTTACAATGGTGACAAACAAATTGAATCTGGATCCAATCAAGCCGTACTTATTGTGATTTGTAGACTAATTTGGAAGAAAATAAGGACATTCATCGCAGTTATTACCAGAATCCATGAAACTTCCGGAACGCATTCGTAGAGTGCTTATTTGTCGGCCTCCCAATTACTCAGGTCTTTCTTTTCCTATTCATTACATTCCACATATTTTTTACAGGATATGTCAGGACTTTCATGCCGAGAAATTTCTTCGGGTTCTTTGCCTTAGAATAGCTTATTCAGGGAGTAGCCACAAGTGTATTTGGTGGCTGGAACTTCAACCTTATGGCAAAAATGACGAATATAAAGTAAGCAGAATATGTTAAGACAGTACAAATGACTAGAGTAGATAATATTACATTTTGATATCTACCTCTAGGAGGGATCTGTAATATGTGTTGAATACGAATAAACACTGATAATATTTAAAATACTAATAATCAGATTGGACAAATGAATATTAAGTCTATGATATACAATAAAATTGCTAATACAGTACATCATTGATAAACTTATTATATGAAAATAGACAGGGAGCTAATGAAATTATCAACATTTTATTGTATTTTTAACTAAAATCGGAATTTTTTGATAAATAAATTTCATGGAGCACTTCCTCAAAGTAACGGCCACTTCTATAAATTTTATTTAATTACTAAAATATTTCACTAGAAAGATCGTTTTTTACTAAGCGCTATCCATGGAAGCATATGCCGATAAATTAGTCTAATGTACATGCGATGTTAGGTTAGAAAATAATTTTATTCGAATTTAAGGTCGACATTAGTGCTTACATCAATTGTATATCATTTTCTTAATAAAATATTTTTCCTCTACGAATCACGCTATATACTTATTTCTCGACTGACTGGAAATTTTTTCGAAATTTCCGATTATCAAATATCCCAACAAAGACTCTTGGCCCGTCTTATTACTTCGCCTCAATTTTCAAGCTGTTTTGAGCTAATTTAAGTATTATTTTTTTATTATAACTTGTACTTTCTAATACCATCAAGAAAATATATTTGTGACTGATATGATTTTGGCATTAATTTGGAGAGAGTCATGGTATGCAGTTTTATGATAACTTTTTCGAAGTAGGATCTCGCGCATTCCTGGTGCATGCATTGGATTAGGTGCTGGTCGCTGTGATTTCCACCAGGTGAATTGAGTCGTTGCCAACCTTCTATGGTGAACTCTGCCATACGCCCTTAGTGCGTCAACTTTGAGTTTCAAGACTGCGAGTCTCCAAAAGAGCATTTTTTTCTTCGCTTATCATGAATATCTCATTTATATATTCCTCAATATATTTTCAACTTTCGTTTCTGAAGTTAAAAATTTACAAGATAGTGTATGGCAAACCATAGCTGGTATTTCTGAATCTGCTCCGTGAAAATACTTCTTTAATTTCGACAACGGAATTTAGTGTAGACATCAGTAAAAAAGAATAGTGCAATGGAAGGAAAAAATCATTCATCAGAGAAAAAAATTGAAATTCTGGTAAGTACACACCGCAAACAATCTATAGCGATTAAAGTTACTGGAGAATTTCAAAAATATCACATCAGATACCAAAAATATCAATACCTACATCTTCAATAAATTTATGTACAGCTACTTCCTATCGCGTATAATTACATAACTGAGGAGGTTCACATTAATGATTTTGGCAAACTTTAGGAGATAATGCTCAATAGGAAGCCCCTATGCGAAAATAAGGTAGTTAATCCGTACTTTCCAGCGGAATTATGAATCAGTGGTAAAATGTAGGAATGCCCTAATTTCTACGGGCGTGGATGACTGAGGCCTCTCCGGAAAACGTCGTCATAATAATAGAGCGAATTTGGAGCAGTCTGCACAAAGGGTACAGAGAAAGGAATCTCAGAAGGGCCAAAGAATTTGTATAACGAAGAATCCCAGGAAATTCGGAGTCATCCGGCAGTGGAGTGGAGTTCTTGCGGAGTAAAATCTATTTTTTCCTGGTGGAGCGGAGTATTTGTTATAATAGGAAGGGAGTGAAATTAAACGGCAGTTTGCTAAAAGACTGAGATAAATAGCACGAAGGGAAGGAGGCTCTCGAGTGAACAAATAAGGAGACGAATGAGACTTCCAAAAGGAGGAGTAGATTCGGTTCCTGTGTGGTATGTGCCGAGAGCGGCAAATATGTTCCGAAATAAAAGACGTTTTGGGGCAAGTGGTGGAGAAGGAAGATCTTCGATGTTGCCCCGAGGAAGCCGAGAATAGCTCCGTTTTCCAAGAATGAGCAATCTCGTGATGTTTTCATTGAGATGATTTCATTTCTAGCTGAGCCCTAAAAGAGAGGCCATTTTGCTTAAAGGAAGATCTTGACAGGATACGTTATTCTGGGTTATTGTCTGTACTTAAGAAATACCAACCAAAAATTCCAAATTAATGGTGATTTTACTATTGGTTGATATAAATAGTAATTAATTCACTCTCATTTTCGTTGAACTCTTTCGCTTCGCTGGTACATCCTTTCCTTTAAAGGAAGGTTTATTGCATCAGCCAATATATTCAAAGTGTGTGTGTGGTTTAGTTTCACCTATGATTCTTAACCGCATTTCGCGGAAGGCGTAAAAATTCATTGTTTCATATACGAATAATAAATTTGCGTTAGTCCTTATTATAAATATTACAATAAAAATCTGAGCTAGCAAGTTTCCAAGGTGTTTTATGAGTAAGTCAAATCTTGATAAAGGACTTCAAATTAAGGCCCAAGCAATTAAATGCTAGATAATGTATACTACATTATCTTATTTTGAAATGGAAATCGTTAGGCGCAACTAGAAGAGAATCCAGGTTATTATTAATTTGATTATATCTTACGACTTTTACATCCCCCATATGTTCATGTTTCACCATCTTTCCAACAACAAAGAGTCGGGTTCCACTAAATAATTCAACTGCAGCAACGGGTGGCATGTAGAAAGGGTATGGAGGTACACGAGCTTGAGCTTATGGCAGGCGCTTACTGAGGATTCCTCGCTAAAAAATTTGTGAGTCCTAATTCCAAGTGAAGTGGTTACTCGGAGTTATACGGGCCTTTCGGACAGGGATAATGATTCCTTCGCGTGGCGCTTCTGAGGCTTGGAACATACAAGAGATATAAGCTTAGAACATACCAGTTTCACAGATTTGAATTTGCTCAATCTCGTGGTGGTTGCAGCCGGCTGCCTCATTGACAAGACATCGCAGCGATGTAAGTATTATGGATTTCCAAACTTATAGGGGCTCCCGGTGAGTCAAGGGACCAGCACGTTCGAATTAGCGGTTCGATTTCCAGTGGGACTTAATGTGTATTAAACGGCCTATGTAGCAAGCTAGATTCTACTTTATTTAAGGAGTGAACCAAAAATTATTCTTTCTCTAAGAACGGGTAAACACCACAGTCCCTTTAATAAAAAAGACGTCTTATTCTAATAATCCTTAGGGTATCTTAGGGCATAGTGAGGTATCCCATTTTGGGATTGCAGAACGACTATCGGGCGAATAGATTTTTCACTTAATATGCAAACACATTTATGCTCCAATATAAAGAAATAGCAATCATTTTTAAAGAGAGACAAGGTATTTTCACCCTTTCCACGTTGAGGTATCAATAAGCGAATAAATCTGAATATTCAAGGATAAATTTAATTGGATATTTCGATACTACTTGTACTCGAACCTAGATCATTCACTTTTCGGAAAAGAAAAAAATATGACACAGTGGGATTCGACCACATTATTCTCAATATGTTAAAATAGTTGCCCAAAAAGTTTAAGATCTGGATTAGGGTCTCAGTTGCGTCTAACTTATCCAACTTCTTACTTCAACTTCAGTTCTTTTTTTCACTTCCTACTTCTCTTTAAGAAGTTGAATAAATCAAATTAAAGTCGTCGTATAATATTGAGTTTAGAAAGGCAATAAAGAATGTAGAAGTGATATGAATTCGGCTGCTTTAAAACGCTAAGCAATACTCGGTATCATGCGGTGGTTGCAGTACCATAATTATCCCTAATGTATCGTAAGGAAAATAACAAACTTCACAAAGGGATTAAATACGACGAATTTCGTTTAAGGAATTGACGTCCGCTGAATATGGTCGTATTAAATCTTTCTGTGAAAGTTACGAAATATTTTTCTTTAACATGTACGGTTTATTCCACAAATTTTCGCTTAAGCATATCAAGTCATTCCAAGATTTACCCTTGGATACCAGTATGGGATCCGGAATGCCCGCATTTGGAATGTCCAACTGTCCGTAGATGAATATATAAAACCTTTGCTCGTCTCTGAGAACATGTTAATCTTCAAACGATCACGTTTCTACTAGGGAAGCCAAAAATATTTGGTTTCCAACTACCCGGGAATTTGAGAAATCATTTATTAAACGGGATACCCAGCACTGTATGAGTCACTTTTTAAGATTAGAAAAGTTTCACTATACATAACTGATTCTTCCATAATTTTCACGATAATATGGAATGCAAGGGATAATATGAACGATATAATTTAAACGATTACTTTTACAAAGGAAACAACACTATTCAAATGCATGGTCGTTTTGTATTTTCTGGCAAGAAAGGTAAATTTAAACTAAAAATACAATTTCATGATAAATAATGCCGAGACGCACGTATGAAATAAAGAATTTTAAGAATTTATGGCAATAAAATATGAACTGTTTTCGCGAATAGATTTTTGAAAAAGATAGCGCTTTTAGTTTTAATCATCTTCATCACACATAAGTAATGCTTATTAGTTATTTACCGATAACGGCTTTAATAGTACTTTAATTCTAATGTATGGGACCCGTCCCTTTTAAATCACTTTTATGACAATATCACTGAAATGACCCTCCTCTTAGTGAAATTAGTCAAATTTTGTTTATATTTTTAAGGATTAATCTGAAGTCAAAGAAAAGTCGGAGAAAGAAAATTATACTTATACAGCAATGTATGCCGGAGGTATAGTTAAGATCGTTGGATTGTTTCTTTCCTACGATAAACATTTTTGATTTCATTTACCTTTCATCTTTTGCAATTTTATATAAACTAAGTATAAACAAAATGCAGTATTCTAATTACCCTATGGAAAAATTCTTCTTTCTTTTCTCAATAAAGGTTTAAAGAAACCTTTTCTGGCATGTTTCTCGGAGTGTTTTATTTTATTTTTAAAACTACTCATTTTTAGCATATCTCATATTTTTCTCCGAATAAATGCAAGGGATAAATATCAAAAAAGCACGAGTCGGCGAAAGAACAAATACTGCGTATTATCTGGATTAATAATGAAAAAAAAAATCGAAAATCTCATTTGAGATCCTTAACTTCGAAAATCATCAATCGTAGAAATCCATTATGGAAGAAAAAAAGATTTTAATCTCAGTGACTAATTAACTTGTCTTTCGAGAGGAAATCCTTTTTTCGAGAGCTTATAATGAGAAATAGAGAAAATCCAAGGATTTCCAGGAATGAGATTGTGAATAAGTGAAGTGGATAAGGACGGCTACAGGATACCTTTTCCGGAATTTCAAACGTGGTAAACATCTGCTGCATTTTCAAAGCGGGTTGTTATAGCATGGTTAAGATAGGTAGATCATGTATATTTGTAAGATAATAACGGAACAAAGATACGCTGTAAAACACAGAAAAGAGTACAATTAAAGTGTTTAAAACTCTTCCAGTTAAAACGTGTTTTTCTCCTGGTCTTGGTAACTACCACACAAATCATATGGTAAAAGTAACGCTTAAGATACTCTGCTATTCGCTTACAGCGTGAATTATTCAAATTCCAGCATGCAATGCAATACTGTCCAGCTAATAAGTCGTCTCATTCGAGAGACATTTGTTACATTGTCTGTCTTTCATTTATCCTCTCTCATCTTTTGCCTTCGCTTGTCTCTCAGTGGGCTTCTTTTGACCGTCTTTCATAGGATGATTAATATTCTGAGAATGAAATGAACATATCGCGAATCAGAATAATCTTTATCTGTGGAAGGCGACAATAGGACTGATATAGAGGGAGATCTTTCTTATTAGTCTCGTCTAAAGACACAGTGTAAAATAAAAATTTCACATACCTTTTCCGCAATATGAAGTTGTAGATGTATCGAACAAACCAGAGAGGTAGTGCAGCGTTGGCACTGAGCGTAGTCTTAGAGAGATTGTGCTATGTGATTAACTCTCACCAAAGCTGTTAAAAACATCTGCCATCATTGTCCATATGGTGAAAATTGCTTCGTTTAAGACAAAACAATCATGATGCATTAAAGAAGTTTAAAAAACAATCATGATGCATTAAAGAAAGGATTTATCTTTTTCTAAAGAAATTGACCACACTTTAAAAACATATGACGTGTAAGCAGCCAATATTACAAAACATTTCGCGGAAGGGTTTCCGATATTCAAGGGGGGGAGTGTTCAACTTTGGCTCTGAAAGCGGTTCAGGGCTCTGCCTAATTTTACGTCGAACATAGATAACAATTTTCTGCTATCAATTTTAGTGAACGCAGCCCTTTCTATTCTACATTGTCACAGGATTGATAGGAGTGCTTCTTTAATCTGTAAATTCCTCTCGGTCTTGTTTATGCCTGAGATAATGTGAAAATAACTGACGTATTAATGATGCTGACAAATGGAATTTGATTTTTTTCAATATTTATTGAATGGTATGAAAAGCGTCATTTGTCTCTTCATTATGCTGTATATTGGCTTTTACACTGAAATTCACTTTAAAGCATTATGGAATAATGTGAAAATCAATCTCAATCTACCTTATTCGTCCTCTTTAAAAAGGTGTTTGTCGCTAATGGCGGTGGGGTGTTGTATTCGACCTTCGGGCTGATAATATAACAGACGAAACATAACTGGATTTCTATGTGATTATTTTTACATCGAAAGCTATGGCTTCCATCAAGAGTCTATGCAATAGATGTATTCCGTATTTAAGAAGTAACCTATGGATTTTGGTTGAATTGTTCTGTGAATAAAATGTGTGCTCAATATTGAAATACCGTAACCAAACCCTCAATATAGTCTTTATAAAAAATGATAATATTTTTGATTTTGAAGTATAATTTTGATTTTAATTTTGATATAATAACGATGACAATACTGTTATGACGCAAGCGGTGAAACGACTTATTATGCTATGAATAGAATCGTGCATTTGCAATTCCTTAGACAACTTCCTTTTCCATCGCAAAGAAATTTAACATCTAATCATAGTTGAATTTTTTATTGATAACCTTCTGCAGAAAATAGAAAGAAAACAGTTGAATAATGAGTGAAAGTTGAGTAAAAATTGTCCCTGAGATATAGACAGGGAGGTGGGGAAATACAGAAAAAAGGGAAATAATGAGAAAGGTTGACAAGAGCATTTGGGCAGAAAAAGAACATGAAAAGGGTCAGGAATAAGAGACGAGACGAGGAAGGTAATGAGCCGACCAAGACAGGCAACGAAAAAATGAGCCACGAATTCCGACAAAAAACTCGAAGGAGATGGAACGAGAATTTAATACAGTTCTCTGATGAAGCGAGAGATGGAGCGGATCGAAAAGATATGGCTCTATCCCTGTCTACTGATAATCCTTGCCAAAACCACACAAAAGATGAAGCTATTAGTGAAAATGGAATGGCAATGCGACTTATTTCCTAAGGGTAACATAAGACCGGAAGATGGAGAGGATTCTGTTGTTCGAGAATCATGTATATTCCGTGAAAATATTACTTTTCCCAAGATACAGTCAAATAAAAGGTAGGAGAAAGGCGGAAATAAATTTTTCTTTTTTGCTTAAAAAGCGTCTGGAAATATGAACGTCAACCCAGATTTGCATAAAAATTCAGTGAGGGAAAGTATCGGAAAAATTCGTTTTCACTGCTATATCAGGTTTTTACGGAGGAGGTCCGATGATAATATCTTACGAAATTATTTTTATTCGTTATTTTCAGAGTGACTAAAATCAACATTTGATGACAAATTATACAAGTCAAGGCTTAACGCTATCGATGTGTTAAGGCTAGGTATGACGTGAAAGGATTATTGAAATTACCCGTGCCGCGTATGAAAAGACTTCAGGAATGATTATCCGTACATAGATATTATATATTCTCAAAAGAAAGAGGTAAGGAAAGCTTAAGAAGAGATTTTCTCAGTTTAGTTAACGTCTAAAAATATTCTCAGGCAATTTCAAAGGTATGCCAGCGCCGTATATCAAAAGAGAACGAGAAAAAATTGCAAAAACAAGATTAATATTAAAAAATGAGATGTCAGGAATATCATAATCTTCATGTGAGACGCGACCAAAACCACCGAAAACTAAATTCCTGGAAAATATCCGATTTTCCAGTAATTTTACAAATGATAGATAAACCTAGATAAAATATCTTTCACTTATATTTTATTTTCGTCATTATCAACAAGAATGGGAGACATTATCACTTAAATATTTGAATTAGTTTCTAGAAGCATAAACATGTGACCTGAAGGTCCTAGGTACCTATTCCTAGACTAAATTATGCACACTATAGTAATATCAATAACAATAAATAATCAATGTAATTTTTCAAATTATTATTATTAAAAGTGGAATTTTCTGCTAGATGATCTCATGCTAGTAAATTAATTAAGAAACGTTTGAAATTTACTTTATTTACTCTCACCATTTTTCGGATATTGAATTTACAATGGAGAAGAACCGCTTGTTTATAATCTTATATAATATTTTGCAATGAATGTAGATGATTCAAAGTATTCGTTTTCATAAGTATCATCTGGATATATTGAATTCTAATAAAGAAAAAGTATATTTAGCAAAAAAATATCACGAGAACCTTCTTTTTATTTATTTATTTATTTACAATCTGAAGTTAGAAGTGGACAACTGTCCGGTGGCAACTCATAAAAAATATGTAGAAAATATAATGTCAGAGTTTTAAAACATATTCAGTCAACACAGTCCGTTTTACAACACTTACTACAATATAAAATTACCAGTCACCCTTAGTACAAACAAAAATATCTATGATTATAGAAGATATAGAATCTGATATTTAAACATATTTAGTCAACACTGTCTGATTTACAAATCTTACTACAATATAAAATTACCAGTCACCCATAGTAGAAACAAAAATATCTATGTTATTAACTAATGGTGGCAGCGTATACATATGCATTAATTATATAACTTTACAAAAAATGCTGAGAACAATATCCAATTGACCTATTGATAATCTACATCTACAATATTTTATCACATTTCTTTTTAAATGATTTGAGATTAGCTGGAAAGGGCTTCAAAAGCGATTCAGGCAACTTATTCCACTCTGTTATCCCTCTGTTTAAAAATGAGTATTTAGCTATGTTAGTTCTCTGCGGTCTAAGTTTTATTTTCTGGCTGTGACACCTTCCTAAAAAATCAGGCTCTTTGATTAAATATTTAAATCCTTCCCATCCCTTCCTGCCTGAAACTATCTGATAAATGTAACCTAGCCTATTTATTTTCCTTCTCTTCTCCAGTGATTCCCATCCGAGGGCGTTTAGCATTTCTGTGACGCTATCTCTTTTTCTGAACCTACCCATAACATACCGAGCTGCCTTTCTTTGTACTTTCTCTAATTTCTTTACACGACAGTTCTCATGAGGATCCCACACTGTAGTCGCATATTCTAAGATCGGCCGAACCAAAGTTAGATACGCTAATTCTTTTGCTTTCTTATTGCTTCCCTTTAAGTTTTTCATCACGTGATGTAGTGTTCTAAACGCTTTCGCTACTAAATAATCTATGTGTTTATCCCAATTCAGATTTCTGGTAAATATAATTCCCAAATATTTACAGTGATCGGACGTTGGTATAATTTCTCCATTGAGATGATATACGTGGGGTGAAAATGTTTTCTTATTTGAAAATGTGTTGTGTACACTTTTACTCACATTAATGCTCATTTTATGTTCATTAATCCATTCTTCTAACGACATTAAATCCCTCTGTAATGCATCCCTATCCTCGTTATTGTTTATCCGTCTATAAATGATGCAATCATTTGCAAATAATCTAATACTGGATTGAATGCAATTTTTAAAGAAAAGCAACCTTATTGTTGGTCCGAATTTGCTCTGATCTTTGAGTTTGTAAAACTAGTATGTCGAATATAACACTTAAAACCTTCAAAGGTGCAAAAAAAGGTCTTACCTTCTATCTCGAATTTCTTTGATAATACAGTGAGTGTTATTGTTAAAATTTTATATGAGGTAGATGGGATTTGGAAAGGAGTTCAGGAGCTAGAGAGTGTCTGTTAAATAATTCAGAAACATTATGTTTACGGAAGACACTAAGTCGATGAAGTCTCCATACCACATGCGACCATTCTACGACTTTCATAGTATACGCAGATGTAACCAACCCAACACAGAAATGTAAAAATGAAATAGGTTGATTTTCCAGTGGTTGCACGCTCCATAACACGCCCATGAAATAGAAATTGCAAGCCATTAATGAGGTATGGAGCGATAAAATTTGTATTGAAGATTTATTATAGAGAATCTTTGCGGTAGACTATGAGAATGATAAAGTTTTATGCGGTATCTATTCGGTACAAGATAGAAAGAAATGCCTCTCTTTTACTTTTGTTTCAGTCTTGTTTCTGACGAAGAAAGCTTCTTAGGGATGATTTTTATAATCATATTCATTTATGTCTCATAGGGAAAATGTTATTTATAGAGTCATTTTGCTGCACTAACGTGCACCTTTACATTTATAGCACTCTAGCTCATTAAACCAAGCTAGAGAAAACGGTCTCTCTCCTAACGTTGTCTCATTACCTCTCCAGGGCCTTTTGTAGCTTATGGTGGACGCATTGGAGCTAAAACTACCCTCTTATAATGAAAATTTAAGAGATAAGAGCTTTATTTCATGAATTTATTTTTGAATTTTTTAATATTTCAGTATGGATGTTATTGTGAGGAGGAGAGAATGTATTTTAATTGAAGCCGAGATGTTTGCTTGGGGTTTAAGCCTTCTTTCATTCATCCATAGGCTGCCTTAATAAGTTAATTTAAATACAGATGAGTCTACTTCGAGTATTTTCTGCGGAAGTTCAAAGGAATAACTATACCGTAACTTAACTGATTTCTAGCGAAATAAAAGAATAGTTTTATAAGTGGTTCTACAGCTTAAGTCATCGTGTCCGTTTGGCCCGTACCGAGAATCCAAATTGGGACCACTTTCAAAAAGGCGACCGCGCTGCCCACTTGGCTAGCCGGGACCCCCGTTTTCATCCTACTCCGCTTGAAAATAGCTCATAATTTGGTTATAAGACCGAGAATCAAGCTCTTCCGTCACTTTTCCCTTCTGTTCCGTTTCCCCCCATCTCCCTCCACGTCCAAGTCACTAAGCCACAAAATCCATCTCTTCGGAGTAATTTCTCCATTCCTTCTTCTTAAGATCCATCTCCTTTCCTTTTTTCCGCCAATCCCAAATCCTCGTCCCATCCTTCTTCCAATCTTCCCCGGTTTTTAATGGTAGCAGACGTTCCCCTCCCAATGTACCCCTAACAAAGACGCATCGATCGGACGAGTCCCACAATCTAGACATTCCTACTTTCTCCCTCTTCCGGTCCCTTACACCTATTTTCCCCCGAGAATTGTTCCATCCTCTTATCTAACGCGGTTCTCATTCCTTCCACTTCAGGTCGATAACTCTCGCCATCTTCTATCAGTTTCTATCGGTCCAGCGAATTTGGATCTCTTGTCTCCCGAGAGAGATTTCTTCCAGCTTCAGCTTCAAATCTTCTGCCGGTTTATTAATTTTTGTGTTTGATTTATTAGTCTTCTTATCGATGATCCATATAAAAATTCCCTGTCGGCTTTTGATTCTAAAAATCCATTTCTTTCATAGCGATTACGGTGTTTCACAGAGTAAAAATGTTTATTTTCTAATAATGAAATCATCATAAATTCGTAGTGCATGTCTTCAGGGTGGACTGTATCAATGCTACTCAAGTAGTACGTGTAACGTAATTTAAGTAGTACTCAAGTAGTAATGTGTGGATCTTTGAAGATCTATCTAGTGTTTAATTTCTTCGCAAGACTAGCTTGAGAGTGTGATTTACGAAAGAGTTAAAAATCAGGGATTTAGATCAGAATCATATCAAACAACGAAAATCTGAAAGTCATCTTGTACGCAATAAGGAAACCGAAACTGAAAATCGTTACGTATTCCGCCTCTATTTTTGATTTCCAACAATAAAGTTTTTCTTTAGTGTTAATGCAGAAAGCTTTTCTAAATGTGTTTGGCTGTGAAATCAATAAAACGAAAGTAAATCCTTGATATTATCATTTATCTGATCTAATATTTCTATCATTGCTTTTGTTAATACTTTGAATTTATTGTTTTAATCTATGATTTCATTTAATCTTTGCAAATAAGAAAAGATACCCATGCTAAAAAATTTTTACTTTCCGAAGCGAAAATCCGGTTTGAACCGGTTGGACGGCGAAATCGGCGGAGTCGGAGCAAAACTGGAGATGAACCGAAATTTGTTTCATTCATTGAACTGGAACAGATAATATTACGATTCGATTCCCTGGTCAAAATACTCGTAAACTTGCAAGTAGACATATGGCCATTCCAAGAATAGTTCCCTCTAATAAAGCGGCTCGTAAGGGTTTGGAATGTCGACTGTCACGAGATCGTCTTACTCTTGGAATGTGTACCAAGCGCTCCTTGGCTGTGGATTTACGAGTATTTCAACCACATATATTGTTCTAAGGCAGTTGTGTTTGTATTTTTTCTACATTAAAATTAGTCCGCCATATGAGATAGTTTGATTATCACCGTACTAAAACTTTATTATTTCTGCTAATTCCGTTCTGCTGAATCCCTTAATGAAATGGGTTCACGGATGGTACACATGGATAAAACGGGACGCTAACAACAACAGAGACAAAACCCCCTAAAATATCTGAAAAATAATGCAACCTCCAGTCATTTACGTTTCGGGAGCATTAAAATATGGATATTGGAATGGCTTCCTTCAAATTAAAGCATGATTACGTTATATCAATGTGCGAGTGAATAATTAAGCGGTCTATTCAGATCATTAACAATCCTTTGACTGCCAATATGGGGAGACATTCTCTTTATAAAACCATACGTGGAGAAAGTAATGTATCGTGTTCACAAAATCTCCGGAGCGTGATGAGCGTTAGTTATTTACTGGTTTTTGCTAAATCTTATTTGATTATTTTAAATTAAGTTGAATTTGAGACATCAAATAAAATTTATTTATAACGAGGTATTTTTGCATCTTCAACACTTTAATATTGCATGATATACGACACAATTTCAATAAAGGGTATGCTATATTAGAATATCATTCTTTATATACAGATAATATGTATAGATAATATTTAAGATGAATCGTGAATTTCTACCCCAATCTTTTGATGAACCAATCCGAATAAGGAAAAGATAACCCTCTCATTCAACGTTTCGGGTCCAGCGCAGAGTATAACGGTTCGTTAGCTCGTAAAAAGTTGAACCCTTTAGACACCGAATAAAATTATCAAGTACGTTCTGTTAAAAAGTTACCCGTGCTGCCTAAAAGCCTCGCTTAAGATAGAGCAAACTTCCTGGGTGGAAATTTCCATAGACTAACGCATGAAATAACATTTTCATTGAAAGAATAGTTCGTATTGAAGATACTTGCATTTTTAATGAAATTCTCATTCAAGATTTTGTAAATCCCATTGTAGTTCCAGGATGAAAAGAGATATTCCAATTTGTGTTTTAAAGATGTAACAGAAGCAATCAAAGCCCTGAAAAGACTGCTTTGAAAATTTTATAGGCAGCGAACCGTTTGACTTGGAAAATGCTTAGAATAATGATAATAATCCCCTGTTAAGAGGTGTTTAATTTAGGTTCCGTGATGTCTTACTGTTCATTTTGTATATGTTTATCCACGATGAAGTTGTGCGAACCACTCAGTAGTTTATAAAAATTTAATGGACTTTTACATTTTGTTGCCCTTCATAGCTAGAGGGGAGCATATATTAATTAATACCTATTTTTAATTCAATACCTCTTCTAAAATTATGGTAAAAATCTTCCCCCGTGTTAAAAACAGTTCTCCTTTTCAAATTTCTGCTCATCAGAGTTATTCACTTCATAAATTTCGCCTTGAAGGACAGAATGAGTCTTTCAGCTACAAATAATTTCTGGAACACCGAATTTAAAACCAATAAGCTGGATATTCTCAACATATTACATGCAAAATAAAACCTCAAACAGATATGATTACAGAAAACATAAAGATAAAATATATAAGAAATAATATTCACTACAGTTATAATAATATTTATTCTTTCAACGCTAAAAAATTCTTACATTCAATCGGTCTTCATGCATAAACTGAAATTCAGCATGATGTAAAATAGATTAAATTTGCAGGAAAGACAAAATAATTAATTTTGTTCTGAGCAAGTTTATAAAATATCAAACCTTATAATTTTCCGAGGTTTATTTCAGCAAGTTTGGGTAAAGAAAGTCAATTTTCATGCATTAATTTATTCAATATCGATATTTCCTGGACCATAAATCGTAAAATAAAATGATTAAATTGTTATTAATTTGAGTTTATAAATTTAATATTTAGATACAATTAGGTGGTAATTCTATGAAAGTATCAAATTATCAATAATGGAAGGGGAGAGAGAAGTAGGCTCGGAAGGAGCTTTGTAAAGATGTAGAGACAGAATACTGTCGATACATATTACCGTTAAAACCTAAGGACAGAAGTACCAAAGAAAAAAGATGACGCTATATCATTGTGATACTATACGTATGCTAGATAATCTGCTTTATTTTGTACAAGAACTAATTTCCGAGCTAATGTACCATTTATGTTTATTATACCCACTGGATTAGAAACAGGCTCATAGCAGAATAATGAAGAAGAATCAGAGAAAGATTGCAGCAATTGATTTCATACCTCCCTTCATTTTCACCTAAAATCTATAGGCACAGCAATTAGAAAGGTCTTCGCCGAGACAAGGATCCAGAGATTTACTTGGACGTATCACTTCATCCCTTTTATATTTCGGTATTTTCCTCCTCGCCATTCTTTAATCTCGTACACAATCTCATTCCACGTATTTCCATTATCGAATCCCCCAACACCTGCTCTCGCCTCTTTTTCATCGACGCTCATTCTACCGATATTCATTTTCTTGCCTCGCTCAATACACCCTTACCCACTCTTCCACACCCCCAACTTCTATATTCTTCACACTTTTCCGTTCCTTCTCGCTCCAGCAATTTCCGCCGGGAAAATTCGCTACTTTCCATGTTATCACTTTCCACGCTTCGTATCATTCATTGGCTTTTATTGCTTGTTCTTAGCACCCTTTCTATCGATGCCATTAACGGATCTCTGTTTTTCGCTTGAAATCGTATTAGGCTTAGTTCTCACGTCGGATTTTCGTTGAGGGGTTGGAATACTGAGAACTTCGACGCCGCTTACCCCATCATTAGGATTAGTGGATGTTGAGAAGGGTTTTCGAAGTATGCGTCCCTATTACAGAACTTCATGTGTTGTGTGTTACAAATTAATTCGGAGTTTCGAAGATCATGCTCGTTTGCTTCATAAGATGATAATTATAGCTAAAACCAACAAAAATAATACTTAGTATTTCCTACAAAATTAATTAAAAGGACCGGTTTCGAATGGCGTCAGGTACGCTACATGTATATTCGGAAATAAGGAATATTTTTTCACATTGTGTACCTAACGATGGTCGTTACGATCGAAACCGGTCGTTTAATTAAAATTTGTTGAGAATACTAAGTATTTTTTTGTTGGTTTCAGATTCCTTCTACAAACTTTAGCCAGAACATCTATAATTCATTATATCTATATAGCATTGCATGCTGTTTTTTTCACTTTCTTCCAGGTATGATTATACTATTTTTGTAACGCTCATGAAAGAGCAAGTGTATTTTTTGCGGTATTTTTTTGCTGGAATGACTTAATCCACTTTCCTTGGAAAATGTGGTTGAAATTTCCGTAGGTTTTTACAGCTTTTCCTGCCTCTCTACCTTTTCATGGATATTCTCTAGAATTTTTGCACTTTTTCTAGTCTTAGGCTTTTTATTTTATACTCGCAGAGTTGTTTCCGTCTTTACATTTCATTTTTAATGTAGATTACTTGAAACCCAATTTCTTCTAATGTTATCTATTAAGTTTGAGATATGGCTCATTAGTTTGTGAAGTACTGATCGCTGAAAAAAGACGTTTTATCCCTAAATTATTCAATTTAACTACCTTTTTAAGTAGTTTTAATCGTCCGTCTTTAATTTTAAGTCTGATTTTATTTCTATATCTCAGTTGTTATTCCCATAGCCATCTTATGTTTTCATTACCAGGATTTATCCTTCAATGAAACCCAGTTGTAGAAAGTATATAATAATGTCAGTAAAATCAAATCAGGCATAAATTTTTCTATTTTCATTCTTGCAGGGAGATTGAATTTTGTTATATTTGTAAATATTGATATAACATTTTGAAGAGGAGGGATCAGAAAGAAAATAAAAGTAAGGTAGAGGGCGTTTTATCTCTATGTAGGTGTGTAACTGTATTCGGATGGGATAGATAATGTATGGCTTCTTAGATTGGAAGTCTGTTAATCTGAAAATGAGCGAGAAATTTCCTCGTGAAGGAGTGAGACGATACTGAGAAATTCCTATTGAGGATTCCATAGCTTTATGTAGTTATTACGTAGCAGTGGAATACTTCAAGTTTGTGATGAAAAATGAGCAATTTAGTGTATCCGTTTTTGTTACGGTTATCAAGGGTGGAATTCTTTATTGAGACATATAAATAAATTTGAGAAATAAGATAGAATTAGATTTTTACCAAAAATTAAATAAAGGTGGACGAAAACAAATTATATACGAGAGAAGAAAGATCCAGTAGAGACGCCCTCGTTATAGGGAGATTACATATAAGATTAACGTATAATAAATGCATACTTAAGACTATGCCATACGTACGATATGTTTGATGTATTTTACGATTAATATTTACGCAATATAGCCACAGACTAGGAGTTAATTTTATTCTTATATTTATTAAATCTCTTTTTCCGTGCCATTCTACATATAAGTAGATGTATGTAACAAGTATCAATCTCACCCTTCAATAAACATCCTTTATTAGTAGTGTTGGTACTTTGGGGGGGGGGGGGGAATCACTCATATCTATTGGGAAACTTGTTAATTTATAATTATTAGACGTTTCATATAACTTCCTCACTTTCAATACCCAAGGTACAAATAATTCTATTTACATTTCTGCAGGTTAATCATCTCAATGTAAGTGTTTCGGTAGCAACAATTTATTTAATTGTGAGCATTGAAATTCTTTGAAATAACTATTTAAGTATTTTTATGAATGTCCTTCTACAGCTGCGGTCATTTTGCTTACTTCATTTTAACTGGAATTCCACCGAGTATCGAACCAGGGACTGCTTTATCCAAACAGAACGTTTTAATCACTTAGCTAGGGGCCTTGAAAATTTTCTTGGAATTAAATTTCGCATAACATAATTCGACATAGCTTAAAACTATATGGCTCAAGTCCAAAGGGTGATAGTTATTCCGCCAATAAAGGAAGAGGTGTAGGTTCTAATTCCCGTTAGGGGCATAATTCCCAAGACCCGGTAGTGGCTAAGGATTGACGGTATCCGGCCATTAATGCTAATGGGAAATCAATAAATTAACTTTACTTGGGCCAAGAGACAAAGGCGATTATTAAAGAGGATGCCATGCGAAGGGAGACTAGGAAACCTTCAGATTTCGTTCTTCTGTCAATATTTAGTACCATTTATACCGATGAAGGAAAATCTCTCCAAAAGCAGGAAAGTACAAAAAGAAATGCAAACAGCATGTATAAAAATTTCAAAGGCAGACCGTAGCACTGCTATTCCTTAAAGGCTGAGTACTGAGATTTAGTCTTTGCCGTTTCAGAGAACAGTGCGCAAATATTTTTATCTAAACTTTGAGGGTCTATGTTCGTATCTTTTCGCTTTAGACCGCTCCTAACTTGATTCTCTCTTTAGCTAGCAATAATATTGATTCTTTTCTAATCAAATATCCATTTCTTTCCTTTAATCTATCCTCCCCGAGTCTGGAATTCTTCTCTCCGGTTTCCCTTTATGGTCTCCTTCATCCTCTATTTTTATCATCCAATTTCTTTTCCTTTTAACCTCTGCCTCTCTTTCCCTATTCTTTCTTTCTTTGCTTAATCTCACCCTAATAGAACCGTTCCTTTCCTTTATTCACTCCGTTTTCTAATTACAGCCGCAGTATATTCACTTATTTGGCTATGGCGTGCTTTTCCGTTTGAAAGGTTAAATAACTGAGATTCGTACTCCCAAAGTAAACTCCTGCATGCCTAGGAGTGACTAGTTATTCTTCCCAAAGGCCTAATCGGTAAGCCATTCTAGCAAGCTTTGAAATCTCGGCTTTAGTGAGATTCGGCGTCTCCAATAATACCCTATAGAGTGAGCTCAATGGAATCCGTCGATACTTAGATGTCTCCTCTTACTGTCTGCGGTTTTCTAGAAAAGAGAAAAGGCTTTCACGGGTAGTTTTGGTGAAATTTACTCGGGTATTGGATGCCATTTGAGAGAAAAGTTGTTTTTTGATTACGAATAATTTACTTACTTAAAAGTATTGGTATTCGAAGTATTCGATTCGAACTCCCAGGATTTTCCATTTCCAGGCAAATGTATTCATAGATTACTTTCAGGTTTTATTTATTAGGAGTTATATGCTTAGGATATTAGGAATTATATGCCACATTTCTTAAGAAAATAATATTCATCCTCTTGTGTGATATCTTGTGGGATACCTTATTTTCTATGTAGAAATAAATGGATGTACCTATACGATTCCACTGAATAAAAAATAAATACATTCATTGGAATTTTGCAAGTGTTCCCATTCAATTATTTGTGAAAATTTGCATTAATACATATCTTTAAAATATTATTATTCAAGTCTCTTCTTCTAACTTATAATTGAGCCTTTTATTTAATTTCTATCATCTTATTGCACCATATAACAAAACTTATTTCTGCTATTTTCTATAATTATTATAATTTAGGTTATTTTAATTAGTTGAAGTATTCCAATAAACGAAAATTTCTCATTAATATTTCTTTTTTCTGCGAAGGATTACAATTGATTATCCCTTATTCAACAATGGGAGTGAATATCAGTGGTTTTGTGTGCTTCCCACACCATGGATTTACTGAAAGTAAGTAAATTACATTTTCTATCATTTTTAAGATTTTAAAAATTATTTTATTTTCACCAAGAATTAGGTGAAAACTTGAATCAAAAAATATTTTTCAAATTTTATCAAAGATCTGTAATAGTGTTGCCGGATCTGTTGATTTAATTTTTCAATAAGGGCTTACTGAAATACATTTTTAAATATACCATAGGATTTTCAATCCGTTAACTGATAAAATATTCGTTTCACGAAAAGTGTTCCAATTAGTTGATATTGGTATTCAAGGAGCCCAATAAGAAAAATGCTGTGAAATACTCCGTATAACATTAAAATTCATAAGTAAGTGATAGTGAGATACTCGACCCGACTAGAGGTGCCCTCAGTGGATATCCATTCATTTATTTCTTAGTATGTCTAAGGACCGTTACCAAAGAGGGTGTTTGAACTTACTAGATCCAATAGACCTTACTCTGGTGCGTTTACTTCATCGAAGGTCAGCGAGATAGAGGAAGTACAATAGCTCTCTATTTAAGTTTTCATTTTGCTTGCTTTTTGCATTGTTGAATATGGGGTATAATAGCCTAAGATTACTCTAGAAATAGTTTTGGTGAGCAAACTAAAGGGTGTTCCGTTGGTGGGATTAATTTGAGAACTGCTTATTAAGTTTTAAATTTTAAGAAGGTATGCTTATGAATTTGATCAGCTTTATCTCCACCTCTCACTTCAGATCATTTAGAGCTCTTTTGCTGACTTTTCGACACTTATAACTAAAACTCATACATTAATAATCTGTTATTTCACGTTATTATGTCTCTACCTTATTATTGCAATGATTGATTTGGTTTGGAAATTTGCTATTATGCTAATATACGAAGCAAATTTAACTAAATGACTATTTTTTCTTCTTTTATTGCTTCGCACGTTTAATCACATATTTAATACAGGTTAATTTGCATTCACACGCTTTTATTAGCACCCGCATTTTAAACCTCTATTCAAAATATTAGCAAAATATACAACTATCAATAAATGAAAATGTAATCTATGTAACATCTGAGTAAAGAGGTTCTTAGAAATATAGTAGAAATATTCCGACACGTTTTGTATCAATAAAACATTATATGCTATATTTATAACCAAAGCCAAGCCGGTGAAATGGATCGACTGTAATTATCGAATTCTCGCTTAGCTCAAATGTCTCAGCTACAATATAGTGACTTTATTTTCAAACCTTTCAAGTTACATCCCATAGTTCTTTCTACTTGCTGATATAAGGCCTTCGTCTATGAAAAGACACTTGTATTCGCTGTCCATGATTTTAACTAAAAATTTTACAGCTGTTTTAGGATTGAATTATTGGTGTTATGATCAGAAACCAAACACGTTCCAAGTAAATGATTTTCATACATCAGCTCTTCGAACAAGAGATCAGTAGAATGACAAATTTTCGAGAACTTAAATTAGGCACTGGATATATTGTAAATCTAATGTATTAATAATACAATTACGACAATCACTTAATCACCTAATGTCTTTTGAAACAATTTACTATCGGAAGATAAATTGCCCTAGGAACTGGTTTTAATTGAAATTAGAGGACTCAATGAATAAGCTCTTCAGAGAATGTCATTTACTATATGTTTTACTAAGAAATTTTCCTGAAATTAGTTAAACGCAGTCGCTAATTATAAATTATAATCTAATTCGCCGTAATTAAAGGGATTTTTCAATGAATTGCTGCTACAGTAGAATTGTTATTTCAAATAATTAATTTTCGAAGGATTCGCCTGAAACCGTTTAAATTTGCGCTATGAAATCAGAGTAACAATTCATGGCTAATAATTTGGAAGTTAGCTTTTTTCAGAATATGACATGACTCCATTAAGCATATTCCCCATAGGAAATAATAGGTATAGACAGCTGTCACGGGTAATCATCCTTCCATTTTCAATTACCGCTCTCCATATATGAAGTGCGGACTTACGAAAAAACTAGAAGTTTTTTATGTTTCGGGACAATGCGAAATGGAACTATATCCAGATCAGTCCATTGTTAGCAGTCTTTAATGGAGGATAATATGACGCTGCCGCTAGCTATTCATTAAATTGCCAATTATATATGATCAGACGAATATCCCTATAGTACGTATATCACTTATCGATCACGACTTCTTCAACCTAGATGAGTTTCGTATTGTTAGATAGAATCAACCATAGATCAAACTTAATTGAACGATTGTCGTTAATTCACACCATTTTGGTGATATTCTGAAAATTTTCGATGGGTTCTAAATGAGAAACGAAGAATACACTCCACGTTTCATCAACTTATTTTCGGAGACAGCTGAACATTGTGCTACTATTAAGACATTTAGCAGTTAAGAGAAAATAGAGCGGATATATTACAAAATATTCAGTCAGTCAGTATTACAAAACTTCAGATATGCGAATTACTGTTCCATGTATGATAAGAAAATATACTTCCCCTTTTAATCAGGAGGGTTAAAAAATATACTGTTATCATTAAATTTGTATTCAAGTTATAGGTTATCGATAAAATATAACGTACATTTATAACACATGTAATATTCTGAAAAAGTGGGAATGCTTTGAGTATCCACCTCACAAATGAAAGATCCAGGACTGGATCAGTACCAGAATTTTCCTAATCACACGTCTTATAGAGAGAGGATATCCTTATCCCTTTTCATATAAATAAAATGTATCCGCACCACCTCAAAGTTGTGTATGCTCCCAGTAGAAGTTTCTCCGATTTTATTGTACTTGTAATAATGTTGCATTTTATTGTGTTTTATGTTTGTAAATATGGCTGCTGCTCATTTCACTAGTTTGCAATATGAAAAGATTATCAATATAGAAATTTATGGAGAAACTTTTACCTTTCATTTCTATTTTGAATATATGTAATCCCACGATGCATCATCCGGGAAGATTTATTTAATGCACAGATTAATTTCAAGATGATAGCTTAGTAGATATTAACTTTTTTGAACTTACTTGCATTTAAAAAATGATAATCATAGCACGTAATGATAATCATTACACGTTTGAAAGTTATTATATAATAGCAGATGAAAATGTAGCAAATAAAAGTTTACGGTGTAAATTTAGGAATAGATGGGCCCTTAGTAAACGACAAGAAGCAAATTTTAACCAACATTTTAGCGAGAAAAGTTATGTTGTCGGTGTGTATAATATTTCATACTTTTATCTTATAATTCTTATATATCTTATATTTCTTCATCCTACGGAGAAAATTTAAGACTAAGGGAAAGAAAGATATTTTCCTATATATCATCTTTATCTACCAACACGTCAGCGGCTTTCGCGCAAGGGATTCTAAAAATATTTCTTGCGGAGATCCTTGTCGTTTCAAAACTATTTAATTAAGGAGGACACAATTGGGCGTATAACGTTGCAAAGGAAGCCAAAGGAAATATAAACAAGAATGAGAGGAGAAATTCTACCAGAAGCAAAAGAGAAACGAATTTACTACAATTCGCTATTCTCTTTTCTCTTTATTATTACGCTTTCATAAAATTACGCATTTTTCTGACAGTTGTTTTCTTCTTTTATTTCCTCTGAAGTCACATTTCGCCATAGTATACGATCTCTATTTTATTATTATCGTAACATATACTTTGATAAACGGATAGCAAGCATTTTATAGTCTTTACAATTCTCTTGGTTTCTTGATAGCCATTGTGTATGTATATTCAAACCTTTATTATTAATATTATACTGTTATACATATTAATACAGATATACTCTCCTTTATTGAAATAGATTAAACTCTTTTCCCACATTTGATCACAGTATTATTTTCTAACATCTACTGGCGGTACACCACCCATTAAAACAAAAAACGACGCTTAATTTTATTTTTTGTATTTTAAGTTTTCGAGAGAAAATGAATAACCAACCGAAATAGTAAAGTTTTTTTCGATTGAGATTCAAAATTTTATATGGTTATTAGAATGTAAAACTAGGAATTTATTGTAGTAATAAAAATACTCATACTATCAATTATTAATCAAACGGCATAATTTAGGAAGTTAAATGATTTTGCTGGTATTTCATGACAAAAAAGGAGAAAACTTAGTATACGATTATAACTCGTATATTTATATAAAACCGCACAAGCAACGAACAGCACGATCCTGATTTCGATGTCTGGCATGATCATTAAATGATGCCAGGCTAGGGTCTGATCTATCTCATTAGTTATTTGTAACTTTTATTACGTAGTCACCAATATAACCGCTTGAAAATATCCTTTTTCGTGCTCTTTTCACTAAAAATCACTCGCTCTGCGATCTAAAGATTCTTTTTGACGGGGAATTAAAAAAGAAGTCTTTTCATTGTGATTTTCCATCGGAAACCGAACGAACGTTCAAATGTTCCCAATTATTGAATCCTTTTAAAGTGGTATGCTAGGTTAGAAAAATATCGGGACTCCCAGGTATCAGAAACGCCTTGAAGATGATTTCTTTTACTTTTCGCATAGAAAGATGCACCTCCAAAAGGCTTTACTTAGAAGCACCCAAAGACCTAATAGATATCCTGATTTTCGGGACTTTTTAGACGTGAAATCTTAGATTCGACTTGAGTGTACATATAAATGGAGAAAAGTTTATTAAATTTGTGGCCTTTGAGTAAAAATTCCATTTTCGTAAAATTTTGTAACATAAGGAAACCGTTGTGGAAAATAGTGTGTTTCTTTCTTTTCGCAATGTGTAGGATGAACAATTTTCTGCGTCAAGTTTAATCTGTAAGTCAGGTTTCTCAAACATGGCTCAATATTGGTACACCACCTTATATTTCCCTATATGAACTTGCTCCCTGGGCAAGTTCTGATGTTTCCCCGCCTACACTGCTACTCTATATTTACGTATATAAATGTACTATGTAAATACATGTACATTGTACATGTATTTACATAAATGTTTAATTCCACTTATGCATGTTCATGCGTAATGTTTCAGTACATATTTTTCTAAAGATTGTCTCCAACCTCGCAACATTATTTTCGACATGAAGATTAGAATAGATATAACACAATACCACCGATGAGAACAGACTGTGAATGGTGCAGTAAAGTATGAAAGGAAGAACAATAAAAATCGGAATTACCTGTGACCACTCTCTTTCACGTAAAAAATTTCGCTTAAAAAATATAAAATATTCTTTTCCTTCGCTGAATAGTGCGTGTCTTGCTTTTCCCACCCACTGAATCCCAGCATCCAGATTGGTCGGTAGAATTTCTTCCATCCACTTCAGTGACAGCTTCTCTTTCAAAGAGTTATATGTTTTTGTTCGCCGTTCACAAGCTGCCACTCATGTCCTCAGGTCTTTGCACTGAGTTTCTTCTTTGATTTTCCTCGTGAGATTCTTTCAGTTTCGCGGTGCTCGGGGAACTCGTTAGAATTTCAAAACACTTTGAGTTCGTGCTTCGCTTCCACGTACGGGGAACTCTTGCGCACGGCTTCACGCCCTCAAGTCAAACACACGACGAAGAAAAATAGTCCACACGTATTATCTGAGGAGACTCGAAGAGAGGTGAATGGACATAAATATTGTGGAGAGATAAAAAAGCCTCGGAAGCTGAATAATTTCCTACACTTCAATTACTCCCTTTACCTTACACTCATTTGTAACTGCCTGTCTTGTTTTCAAACAAGATAGCCAATGACATTAATTATCTTGTTGCTTTTACTGGCCCATGGCAATAATTTTCACAGAATTTGCAACGTAAAAGACGGATTAGCGACGATTGCATCTAGGCATTAGTAACTTTGTCGAAGCCTAAGTATAAAATGTGTTTAATAGAATATAAAATGTGACTTGATCATTAAATGAACAAATATGACCAATGATTTGGATAATAACTTTTAACATATAATTGAAGAAAAACCCAGGTTAAACTACAAGAAAGAATATACAAATAATAACAATTATACCAAGCCATGGTTATGAGAGTCACTTTTTTGACTATTGAATATTAAATCGTTGAATGAAATAATCAAGATTATTTAAGGATAATACATTCAACGATCAAAATTTATATATTTTGATGATTGGAAAGAGTTTAGTACTGCAAGGTCTAATATTTTAATGAGAACTCTACCTAGCGGTAATATTGAATATTTTTCCAATTAGAGAAGAGAAGACGTCAACCGGAGCTTGCTAATCTATTTTACGGAAAAATTCATGCTGAAATGATCATGCATGTGGTATATTCAGCAATCACGCAAAATTTCACACTTCAGTCGCTCCTTTAATTGCTTATTAGAGCGTAAAGTCAATATTTTTTTAATATTTTGATGAGAATCTCTCCCCCTTTTTAAGAACTTTCTCTTCATTGCTTCGATCACATCCATATATATCAGCAAATTCAAGAGGGAATATGAAACATGAAGGTATTCATGAGTCAAGTCATTATCTTTGGACATAGAATCTTTGGAATATCAAATCTGCAAATTGACCACCACGTTATCCGTAAATTTCTGAGTTAATAATTTGTCCCTAAACGAAATTCGGCTAACGAATTTTGCATGTTATAATTTTTCCAAATTTCCATTTTTTATTGGAAACAAATATCTCTTTGCTATTTCATCTAAGAATGTGGGCGTGCCCGTAAAAATTCTTCGTAGAAATTTCTTTATCAGATTAACAAAGTCATGGTCGGCTCGAGAAGTAGCGAGGTGTGATTTAATGTTCTACTTTCCCTTACAATAAACTTGCAGTACATTTGCGCAACGATGGTAAAGTTGTAGGTACATTATACTTTTAACTGACTCATTATTGACGAGGAATTGGAAGTGTAATATGCAGGTAGTGGATATTCTTTCGAATTAACTTTCGGATTGCGTAAAAGAATTAGATTATTTGGAGAGCTAAGTCTTCCACGGTCGCACCGTGTATACTTCCTTTGGTCCAACTCTTAAAGAAGCTGCATACAATAAACTTTAGATGAGATCATTTCATAAAGTAGGGGAAATTTATTGGTAAAGAAATCGACTAAGATCATACTACAAATCTCATTTTACATCTGCGATTGTCGCTTTGTCATAACATTAATGCTGTTTTTTTACTTGGTGTACCAATTTGATTTATTACTATGCATATATGTTGGAAAGGTGGCAGGGGATACAATGAAACCTAATTAGAACCTAGAAATATCCTAGAACCTAATAGAAATATCCTAAAACCTAATAGAAATATCCTGTAATGCGCAAAGCAGTTTCAAATATCAACTTCAGCAATCACGATTGACTTAAAGATGATCTTTGGATTTCATATGATTTCAATTTTATTAGCATTTTATTTAAATTATGTACGACTTGTGTCGCGGTCGCGTGTCGAGATTCGTTTAGATCAAGGATCTGAATATGTTTGTATTGTATGAGCAAGTTAGGGATATGTGTAGTTGGAGTTGGTCCAGAGCAAACCTTGACTTTGGATGTCCCTCTTTAAATATTGGCAGAAACTACCTTAAGTCAATGCTTTCAGATACATTGGTAGAATTTGAAGCTCAGAATTCTCCATTACTTCCCTTGGGAAATTTTGAACTTGATTGTAAGTTGAATTTCATTACGAGACCATTGTCATTTAAGGATATCTTGATTTTCAAATCTGAATCCAAATTTAGCGATTAAAATCTTACCATAATATAAAATTCCGTAGTATTAGAAGTGACAGATTTAAACAAACGACGTGAATATAGGAACTAAGAAAACGGAAACTGATCTTCAATCGGGAAAATGCTTTTTATATCTTTAAAATGAAATTAGATATGTATTCAAGTATTGGTTCTTTATCTGATTTCTATTCCTATATAACTTTATATTATATAATTATATAACACTCATGTTGAGATTAATCACAATATATTATAAATATAGAAATTTATAATGCTCAAAATACTCTACCCACATTCCACAAAACTCTCTGTACGTAATATAGATATAGTCAAAATTTTAAATATTTCCTATCTTTAAATGAAACTTTAGAACATGTAGATCCAAAAGGATACATTAAAGTATTAGTAAGGAAGTAGAATAATATATACTCCGATATATTAAGGTGAGAGATCCTCAATTGGAATTGTACACAGCTGATTTCACATTACTGTATTTCAAACCAATTGATTATTGACTTATATTGAAAAATTTTCTTAAAGAATAAGCAAAGTAGAAAAACAAACTTAATACGTGAAAAGTTTTCATTTTTGAGCTTCAGCCGATATCTTTGATGATTCTTCTCACAATTCAAAGCTTCGATTTCCTTCTTTAAATGAATATCCTGGATATTGAAGACTAATAGCGGCGAAAATGAGAGATGATATAAAAGATGTAAAGATATTCTAATTGGCTCTTTTGTGTGTGAAATTAATTCTTTCTGTTGGGAAGAAAAGACAAAAACGCGTAAGACAATGGAAGGAATAAAAAATGTGTTGAATTAACGTAGCTATTGGAGAGGAAAAAGGCTAATCTGGTAGCAAGATCAAATTAAATAAGCCTTAAAAATGGTAATATTCGTATCGGACAAAGCAATTTGTGAAGAGAATTAAAAAAAATAAATGCTGAAGTGTGAAGGGAAGGAATATTAAGTTTAAGATGATTAAAGAAGCTGAAAGGACTAATAATATATATTAGGCCTGTATTTTGTGAGTATATTTTTCTGTTTTATAAAAGGTCTGAATGGAGAGATGTAACAAATTTTTGTTGACATGAAAAGTATCATACAGATGGGAATGAGAAAGTTACTTTGGGGTATCTAGGAGTGTAAATGACAATGCAACTTTCACTTACCTAAGAAATAGCAAAATATATTTGTAGAGTGAAATTTATAAAAATTAGAATGCGTTTAAATAATTTATTTTGCTTTAACGCACATAATGTGAGTTTACAGAGGTATATTTCACGCAAGTTGAGCAATTTATCATTAAGGCATTCTTTTTAAGTGGAATTCCATTCTAGGATATGTTCTGGTCGGATAGCTTGGTTAAATTAGACCCCCATACAGAAGAAGATTGATTCCCGGTCTCGTCAGACATTTTTTAAGCCCGTTATTCCTCAAGAAAATAAAACTCATACCTGCACGCTCGTTTTTCCTTAGAAAATAGCGATTCTTAGCTATTTAAATTTATTCTCTGATGGAAATTATTTCCAGTAATTTTAAAATAAAGGAGCTGCAAACGCTAAAACGAGAGTCATAAGCAGCCTTTGTCAATGGTGGGTGCAACTACCCAATGGAGCAAAAGAAGAAGTGCCTAAAACCCAAGGGCAGGCGAATAATATGTAATGATGTAATAAAAATGGTAACATATATACGTACACGGTAAAATCCGCTGAAGATGCTTTCCAGAATTAGAGGCAAGATAGTATTTTAAGGGGAATTGGATGGATTTTTCATGTCCTGGGCCTGTGGTCTTCAACCTTTCTCATGCACCATTGTTTTCTTCTATATATGTATATAACATTTATTTGAGTAATAATAACATTTACTTGAGTCCTCTATCCTAGAAAGAGAAATTTTAGGAATAGAAGTAGAAATACTTTTCGTTGAAACTGCTCTCACTCGCCATTTTTCTGTTTCACAACTCCCAGAATTGTGATGTAGTAATTAACTTAAGATTTGTTAATAATAAATTTTGTTTTCTCTGAGGAAATATTGCTTCCTTTCTATTACCCCCTAATGCCCTCTTCCATACCAGCGCACTTCATTCTTCATTCGTATCAAAAAGCCCCCATGGGGGCGATTTCGCCCCCTTTGAAAATCACTCTCTTGCACGTTGGGAAACAATAGGAAGGGTTCCTGGATCTATAATTTTTAAATTACAGCTGAAACAGCTGTCGATAAGGCATTTCAAGAATCCGTGTGAGCGTATGTATCGCTCAGTATTTAATTTTTCCACGAACTAATGTAACCAGGAATAATGCAGCAAATGGAATGAGTTTGGTTATCATTTATCAACTACATATTAATTAATCGAAATATTGATTTCGATATTATTGTATATGTATATGGATAAATATGAAAATGAGTCCTAAACACCTTTGGCTTTAAGTTTACCTTTCAACTTACCACCTACCCAGGCATATATACCCAGGAATACGAAAAAACAGCAAACTGAACTTCTAAATCTCGCAAGTCAACGGAAAACCAGTAACCCACCAATCCAAGTTTATATAATCTGAGAATGTTAAGCATAAGTGAGAATATATTTTTATAGTGTTCTATATTTTAAACTATTTTCATATGAAATTAATAATATTTAAATTAACGATATTTTTAGTATGAGAAGTACTTTCAGTTAAATTATTGCGATCAAAGTGAATTGTGGAAGCTATACAAATCTGGTCTCAGACTTTCCATAGAATAAGGCTTCATATTCCTCGGAAAATGAATTTTGACTTTTCGGTGAAAGGGAAATGGAGAAATGCGTTAATTTTACCTTTTGGCGCACTTATTCCAACATTTACCTTCTCTCAATTTCTACCCAGCCGTATGATAATTAATTCATTACCTCTGCGGAACTGACTTAGGATTTCCACTCAAATGAAATGGACCATAAAATTTACCCCTTTTATATTTTATTAATTTATACTTCTCGTAAATTTAATGAGTTTTCCCTCTCATAATTTTACAAATGAGGCACGACCCACTCCGATTACTTCGCTCATCATTCCCGGAATTCCCTAACTCTTGCAAACGCTTCCCCAAAAATTCATTAAAACTATATTAATGGTAACAGATAAGTATTTTAAGAAGACGTAAAAATTAAATATATGTGAAAGTGGAGTATAACTGTAATATGAACGAGGAGCCAGAGTTGAAGATGCTCCATAGAGTGATTTACATTTAATAACTCGCTCTAATATTGAAATCTATGTATAATTAACTAATATTATATTTTATTTATTTATTATTGATCATGCATATGATTGATCATCGAAAATTCCTTATCACGTGCAATCATTGATCATTTTAGAAAGCGGTATGGCATTATCTGTAAGTTTGTGTACTTCGTCTACGAATACTTGTTATAAAAAAACGGAAGATTTTACTACATAAATCACTACGATATAAATTACATCTGATATATATTTTATTTACGAACAGTTTCATAAACAGTTCTAAAAATTGGATCACGATTCAATGACCATAGAATGCTCTGAATCCTCATCTGTGTTTTATAAAATACAGATGAGAATTGGCTATAGCCAATCGAAATTATAAAAGTTTTATAATTTATAGCATATAATATATCAAACAGTAACAATGCGATAAAGCATGTCATTCTATTTCTGCTTACTTACCAATTATCTCATAATTATTTACTCATCGTTAAAACTAGAATTGAAGAGTTATTACCGAAAATTTTCCGCAAAAAATTGTAGGTGAAAATTTCAAACTTCACTATAATGAGCATTCAGATATGGGTCTTCTTAGTTACTTTAATTCCAATAGTACGCGTCATTATTCTATACAATGAGTCCCTTTTACGTCATCTGCGGAGTGAGTAAGCATTTCGGACAAAAGGGATGACATGAAAACTCCACTCCGCGGAATGGATAATTCCACTCTCGTAATACCACGTTTTCTACTTAGCAATGTGAAATAACTTTGGTTGGTTAAACTGCATTTAAAATAAACTCATGCAAATAATGATTTGAAACTACTTTATCAGAAACCTTGTCGGGGATATCAATCATAGTTTACTTGAGTTTATTTTAGATACAATTCAAATTACACTAACCCGCCCACAACCAACTAAACTTGACCCAACTCAGCCGAAGTTATTCCAAAATGCTAACTCGGAAACATCATATCAATCATGCGCTGGCCAAATGGGAGGTATCCCTTGGGTATTGTAAATATAAAAAAATACTTAGTGGGATGGGTATTTCATTACGCCCACTCACCGAAATGTTTACTTACTCCGCGGTTGTGAAAAAGCAAAGTCACCTCTCGGAAAGCGAGAAAAATAATTTCAGGAAATACCCGAATTCGGCAATTACGAATAACAGATATACAAATAGTGAAGGGAGCTACTTAAGTACAGTATAAATCCTTTTAACAAGCTTTGGACGTATAGCATTTCAAATGTTCCTCGAGGGATGAAGCCTTTCTCAGAAGATGTCAGCGAAGCTCGCCCTACCGCAAAAGCTAGAAGGATATATGTTCCATTTTCGGAACATTTTAGTCCCTATTGAGCCCTAAGTTATAAAAATTCACAGAAGCTAACGCATTGTATCAAAAAGCGCCTTTAATTCTAACAAGTATTATCACACTAGGAGAAACTCAGATTCATCTTCTTACTATACAAATAGATTGTAATATATTTTACGGAGCAAAAAATAAAATAATGCGTCGGAATAAATGAAAGATTTCCGTAAAAGGAAATGGATTAATTATTATTATATAATGTGATAAAAAAATGAAAAAAACGCTGTACAAAAAAAACAGAAACGCCGTATGTAACAGAACTTCTGACAACAGATTGGAAAGTTTATGCCGGGGGACATAGCACGTCTGATGGCGTTGAGGGTCAAATGAAAAAATAAGCTTCAGCGTTTACAGTTATTCCTTGATTTCGCTTCTAGCCTTATGAATTAAAACTTATGAATTTTTCGTATTTTCACAATCATTTTATATTTATATAATTTTTGTGCGTTTACTAGCCAATGTGCTTTTGCGTGTTTTGTTGACGATTTGTTTATAACTTTATGATTAATTCACGATTAGCAATTATAACCATTAGCTTGTTTGAATAAGCTTCTCAAAAATACTTTACGATTTTTTTACTCTCTGAATAGTTTTCCTTATTTCTAACTCATCTCCAGCAATTTCATCCTAAAATTCCTTTTTTCCTCACTATCTCCTAAATCAATTACAGGTCCATCCATGGATTCTGCAGGGACCAATGGGAAAGTAGACATATTAGTTTTAATGTACTCAGAACAAATACACCATTTATTTTATTCAACTGTTTTACGTAGCGGAAAATTTGACAAATTTTGCTGACAAGCCTCGTCTCGGCATTGGGAAAAACATCTCATCACCGCGATAGAAATCACCTCTTGGCCTTACTTTTCAGTCTTTGAAAATTATTCCGCATAGATAGTCGTTCGTGGTCCACGTGGAACAAGCATAAAAATATGAGAGGCTAACACGGTCACCTTCAGCAGCTGACACTTATGGAAATGACGATTCACTTGGAAGATCGGAGTGGCATCGGGTTAGCTCTTTTTTTACACGTGAGTGAAGGTTCGCTCGGCTGCACAATATCTAAGGGGGCGTGTCTTCCGTGATTGACGCAGAGCGGCGAAGAGTAAACCGCTTGCATTCGCGATACTTATCTCACGTCAGAAAGGAAGTCTCCTCAATTGGAAGAGTAGCTCTTCGCGTATCGGAATAAAGATATATCACACCCTGAAACCTATCCTTAGACGACAACTCTTCCACATTCGCGATCACTTATTAAGTCCATCGAGCGAATGATAGAGAGCGGTGATCGAAGCGTGAATTCTTCCAAAATAGTGAACTCTCGTCGGGAAGCTCCGACCGTGAAAGTGAAGATCGATATTCTTCCAAATCGCGTGAAAATTCAATTTTCCCCATTGAATGAAAGGGGTGGGTTGGAAAGAGGAGCGGATCCGGAAAATCGTGCCATTGCAGAAGGAATCTTCGGAGGTTTGACGGTGTGAAAGAGGGAGGAGAGCGTGAAGAAATTGCAGACTTCCGTTTATCTCGAAAGCACCAAAGTAGACCTAGGATCCGCTGTAAGGAGTCGTCGAGTTTTCAGGAGTTTTTACTGCGTGGATGTGAGGAAGGATACGGCGGTCTGCATTCAGAAATGTACAGGAATGATATGCAAATTCGCATCAGTGATTCAAAGATCGGGCGTCTGAAAGTAGGTTCTCATCTCTCGCGTCGCCAAACACTCACGATTCGCTTCTTAGCACGGTTTCTTTCCTTCACCGAAGACGTGGAGGGGATTGATACGCTTGCGGACTTCTAATTTTTAAGGTCTCACAGACGTGTTTGCAAACGCAGCGCTTGTTTCTCCTGGAAGCGTTTGAGGAAATGACCTAATTACCCATTTACATCATAGGATTTTATAACTCTGACTGTTTGGAATTGACAGAATTATATAATATATTAGAAAACTTGGTTAGAATTTTCATAGCAAAATTCTCATCTGCCATCATTTTTCGTAGTCATTCGATGAATAAGATTCTATTTTGTATTATATATTTAATTCAAAGTTCTTAGATCCGAATTATTATTTACTCTCTCATTTCTACTCAACTAAAATATTCTCTTTTAATCTCTCTTAAGTAATTGTTTTGTACTCTTTTACTTCTTAGTTTTACTCTGCGACGCTTTAAACTATAAGCGTATTGTTTCAATTCAAACCCAAATTTATAAAGAATAGAATGCTGAATGAGTCTCATGAAATTTCAATGCTTAGGAAACTAATACCATATGATTAAATATAGTAAAGAAACGCAAGCTTTTGGTATGGAAAATTAGGCATGAAGTGCTCGAGAGTAGCATGTGATAGCCCAAGGGCCTACCTACTCTGCATAATGCAATCTCACCGCTGTATATGTTTATTAAATTATGTTCCGAGAGTTTTAATTAAATTCTTCTTCCACAGTACTTTGTTGTAGATAAAGTTTGTGAACACACTAGTTATCCTCGTAAAATTCTAGCAGCGACTCGACCGAAAATTTCCTTACAGTTGCTGAAAGAAAAGTAGACATCCAATCACTATCCACGTAGATTTAGAAACGCTCTGAGAAAAAATAATCTTTTTCGACCCCTTTCAATTTAATGAGAAACATGGCAAAGCTACTAGAAATATTAGAGCAAGGATCAAAAGAAATCCCTCAACATTGATTAATAAACAAATTATTGTAGGTAAAATTTATTGCACGTACTTGTGAAACAATATGTCGGAAATTTATTTCGCCGTATTATTTAGTGATGCAATCATGAATTTATTCCAGCTCTTTGATTTTTTCAAATCTATATGATAAAAATTGAACAGCTGTCTACAGAAATGGAACACTTCAAAGAGCGCTCGATTAAGACCTCAGGGTAGTTACGGAAACTACCCATTCTCCACACTTAGACTGTCAAACGTATTTGAGGAACATTAAGCATCTCCGATATCATGCAAAGCTTAATGAAACCTATGGTGCGACATAAAGAGGTCGCGACAGACGATGACCTAAATTCACTGAGGTAGTATGTAGTTCCACCATCAGTTGAGGAAATACACTTTAATATCTTAGAGGTAGTTAGTTCCACACTTAAGTTACCTACAAGCATTGCGATTGGAAGATTCTTTGCAGCGATTATATTAGTTTTATATAATCTCAAATTTCCGAAGGATTGTCGATATTCTTACTCTGTCAACATTATTTAAATGTCTAAATTATGAAATGATTAAGGAGGCATAAATGTGTGTATGTAAGAATACCTACTTTAGAAATGTAGTATTTCAACTCCAGTAAAACGTAACAACAATCATTTACAGTCGATAATCAAAACATAGCGGTTCAAATATACTGATTCTGATTCATACATACATAAATTATCATAAATAGAAATTACAATTGGGTATATCACAGAGTGATGATAAATCAAAAATAGTTTTAAAAAAAATTTTCGATGGACAGTTTTGGATAGTGAAAATGTGTTAAAAGACTCAGTGAGAAGTCGAAAATAGGTATGTAGAAGGTTGAATTTAGCAGAAGAATTACACTTCCTGTTGTTTTAATAGATTGAGATTGTTTACATACATTGCTAGAGTTCTGATAGGCATCATCATGTTAATTCCATTACGACATCCACTATGGCGACCTCCTTGAATTCCTTGCACGTCTTTTGGTCATTCATCGTCTCTCTCGCCCAAGGGGTGGGTATTTAAAATCGCCGGAGTGCAAATTTAGACAATTTCCTAATCATTCGCGCTAAAGTAACACAAGTCCCGTAATTCTCTATGATTAAGTGTTTGAATACAATATATTAAATGATTTATTCTAGATGTGTAGCATCGGTGCAAATACTTCCATGTCAATTTTCAATGTATGCTCATTCTCACATACTAGAAAAATAATGCGTTTTTCAGTCGTCATTAGGAAGGGTGGTCAATCGCGCCTACCAATTTCTCTCTGCCCTAACCGTTTTCTCTCTTATATTTCCGTAGCTTTCATCTGTTTTCAGCCTTGATTCTAACGACCTCTCTTCTCTGCTACATCTATTCTCTTTTTAATCTCTTTTTGGTCCAGTCTATTAAGAATTCCATGCTGTTCTTCGCTGCTTTTTTCTTTGTTTTCAAGAAGGGTTTTCATATAAAATTCGGTTGAATATTATGTTATGATCTTAGTCTTTCGGAGTGGGTGTACCATACATTGCCAATCTCTTAGCCAACTTCATTACTGAAATTGCTCGGTTATTTCACATTTTATGCTGCCCAACGCCGAATCCTCTCTCCTTTTATAATATAACTAAAATATTGATAGTAATAATAACAGCATCTTTAACTCCTTACCGTAGTTTGTTATTGTTTATCGTTATGCTATATCTAACCAAACTAATTCGTTAGGTTATGAGGATTATTATTCTTTATCTTGAGGCTGAAGATAAAGAATAATAATGATACATGTGAGAAGTGAGTGGATGAATAATAACCGCAGAGAGAAGGGGTGAGCAGGGGAAAATGGGGGAGGTATGGAGTTCAAGGCCTTATCTCTGGATTATCATTCTACTTATCCACAAGTGAAAACTGCAACATTTAAATTTGTATACGTCTCTATAAAATAAAATGTGTACTGAATCCGAGCAAGGAGTGAGACGTGGTTTTCCAGAGATTTCTTCAACGGTATAGCTTCAACTATAGAGAGATGCAGTAATGCCTTTAGCCAAAAGCGACTTAAAGTATCTCATATATGAGCTGATTTCCCTCGAGAGCGTCAACTTTAGGCGTCTTCTGCGAAAGAGGAAGATTTTTAGCTTCCTCAAAGTGTTCTGGAATGCTTTCCTGGTGTGGAAAGGGATTTCCTGTTTGAATTCAAAGAAAATCGGCTAGGGAAGAATTTGTCGTGGAAATTAAAGCTGGTTACTCTTAAGTAAGGAACTAAGTTCCCGAGGGTTGAAAACTATGCATTTATGAGCGCATATTTAGGTCATACCTATATGACTGAAATTCCTCTTTTGCAACGAGTTCCTGTTCTTTGAAGGAATTACGATTTTCTATGGCTGAATGCAATTGCTCAGTTTTCTTCATCGGAGGTAATTAATATGATTATCACATTCCCTTCGAAATCGTCGGATCATCGTCACGGATATTCATTTAATTAAAAATAATTATTATATGTCGTTTCAGCGAAGTATATCTGTACAAAATATGTGGGTCTAACGGTGATATTAGTCAAGAATGTGGAGGGAATGGATTGCTAAAGAAGATTCAATGGCATGTTTAAAAGAAGACACAATTCTATGTGACTTATGAAGCTAGGATGCATCCAGGCACAACCAAAGGATAAAGGAAAGTGAAAAAGTCATGCAAGACTGGGTCTTTAACACAGCTATTCAAATAATTGAGTGAGTTAAATATTAATTTTAACTTCCAAAGTCTCTGCCCCGTCACAAAATGGGCTAGAATCTAAAACAGGTAGCCAAAAATACGACTGTTTTTTTATTAATTCAGTTTTCGAAACTTTGCATGATCACTATTTAATAAATTCTGTACACTATAGAAGTTTTATTCGTAGGCTTCTGTAATTTAAAATTATACTGGGGGTCGAAATTGATCGAATTTCGTGAACATCTTCAACTTCAAGACGAATCTGAATCGACGCGTCATTTCTCATGATCACCGTTAATCTTTTCCTTTTATATTCCTTAAGGATGGTTCTCCTCTCCACATTTTTGGGAGCCGATTGCCTCAGTGGGAACCAGAACTACGAATGATGTTTAGTCGGGTGAATCACTCCCCTTTCCAGCAAAATCTCCACCAAAAAGGGCGTGATAAAATGTTAAAGCGGAGATATCTCACTATTTCGAGCAGCTGAATGGTAAATAAAAGGTTCGGGTTCGCATCCTGGTCTCATCATACATTTTCATTAGTACAAATAAAAACGTTTTTGGTCGACATAAAGCGCAGGTTTGGTAATTAAAAAGTGAAGAAAGTGCGTTGAGTAGAGAATTATCAGGCATTTAAACTTACAGAACCAAAAGACTTGAGCAGTGTTTGAAGGTTTCGCTATTCTACAGAATGTTGTTCTGAGATAAACAACGAATACTGAAGTGAGGAGGAAATCTGATAACGTGATAGCCTCATTCTAATTCCGTACCTTGCGAATACGTGACGGAATTTTCATCCCATTGAGTTGAAGGGAGCAGGAGATAGATTAATGGATATAGGGAGGAATGAATTCTTTTAAAGCGTAGGGAAAGAAACCAGGGAACGTTATTCGTCGAATGATAAGAGAACATAGCACTAAGAAGGAGAGGGGAAGGTGATTTATTCTGGTGGATAATTTTCAAGGATTTGGTGGAACCAGGTGAAAGAAAAATGAGACTCAGAATTAATATTGATGAGAAAAGCTAAAGATGAAAGGGAAAAATGGTCATGGGAAAGGGAATTGCGAGCTAAGATCGACTGAGGTGAGATATAACTGAGTGTGTTCTAGATCTGAATATCAAAGGCTTAAAAAATAGAAGGATATAAAAGAATTGCATGATATTAAAAGTAATACAGTCAAAAAATGTGGTTGAATAGAGAAATTACCTCTATTTCAAAGTCTTTTTCATTTGTCAAAGTATGATCTCCTTCATGGAGTCCCACTGAAACGCTGAATAATTTAATGTTCTTTACTGCGGAAGATACTGAATTTGAAGGACTGAAATATATTCCATCTTTAACTTCTGGAATCCCTAAGAAATCTATTTCTAACAATTCTTCCGTCTGCGAGGATGATTTCCGATGAAAGCATTGTTTTTCCGTGTTTTGACATTTCCTTGTCAAAAATTGGCTTTAATAAGCAAAGTTCTCCTTATTATGTAAACTTCTCAGAAGATGTTAAACATACCGCGAAAGAATGGAAAGATGCTCTTCGTAAGGACTGTAATTAAAACAACGTCTACGGTTTCGGCCTTTACGTGATGGTATTCCATGACAAGTTAACATCTAATGAAAAAAATAATAATAATTTTACAACACCACAATACAAGAAATCATAGGACCGGTTTTGACGCATAACATGATCATCAGGTGTGACAATATCTCAGCCTTTCGAAACCCTCCCCCCAACTCATCCTCCTAGTGATGTTTGTATAGCATCGAAATGCTTAAATTTTTACCTGATGATGATACTACGCATCTAAACCGGTCCTGTATGTTTTTGTAATGCGGTGCTTAAAAAGTACAATAGTTTTTCGTTAGGTGTTCACGTTTGTTTTAATCGTTGGGCTTCAATGGTATAAAATGCTAACATTCATAACCACATCCAATGTTTAATCGTAGGGGTTTATGTAATTAAGAATGTATTATTAATTATATGACTTAGCATTCATTACTCGCTACGTATAAAATTTGTACTGTTCTTAACGCGGAAGTGTGCTTTAAAATAAACCAAAAGTTCTTCGGATCTTCCTCAAGATTCTGATGAATGATCAGTTTTATGGCCGGTGCCTCATAGAAAAGGCTATTTTCCGGCCTTAGCAGGTCGTTCATCAGAAATCCGAAGGAAGATACGAAGGATATTTGGTTGTTTTAAAAAATTTTCGTGGATTTCCACGATACCCGAAAATCATATCCATTGTAAGCGTGGAATTCAGGTTTAGTTGCAAAAACGATGTTGTATAATATACATAAGAATTTGTATTGTAATACACCTGCAATATACATAATACCAGTCTTGAACCGACCACCGAATAGTCAAGCGGGAAACGCGTTGCACTTAGGTGAAAGTGGTCCCGGGTTCGATTGCTGGTGGGGACTCACGTGCGAAATGACCTCAGCCATCGAAGCACTAAAATTACTACTACAACTTGAAGATAGATATATAAATTCTTTCTCAGTGAAACCATAAAGTCCATATTATAAGTTCCTATTGACCGATTCTCTTTATGCATTAGTAATTAGTATAGAAGTGCCAAATAAAAGGGGAAATGAATAAAATAATTTATATCCATCATAACGATCTCTGAATGATCCATTTTAATTTCCCTCGGCCTACCTCCTGAGCTCGTAAAATTATTTCCTGAAATAGCTTTCATAAGGATCACAGGAGGTATATTAGCTAGAAGAAGGAACATATATCATAAAATGAGGTCATTAATCTACGCTGTTTCCTTCTTATATTTGAGCTTATAGAGACCACACTTCTATGAAATAGAGCTTTGATATAGAGAGTTGGATGAAATGATATTGCGCTTTGCTACCATTTTCTCCATTCATGCAACAAATTGGCTCGCTTCAGTCTCCACGCAATAAGAATTCTTGATCCTTACTTAATTACATCCATTACAGTTCAATGGAGTTGATTTACTTTTTCTAATTGTATGGTTATTACTGAAATGGAACCACTACTCCTCAGTCGAAGCCGTAAATGCTGTAATTCTATGAAGCAACATTTACTAAGTTCAAAAGTTACCGCAAGAGCAAAATAACGACAAAAATGTCGACGCCCTTTTGATATATCATATTATATCATATATATCATACTTTAAATCCCAAGGGTGTTTTAATAGTTCGAGAAAAATGTTTTGACATATTTAAATAGAATATTTACAGCTATTTCCTCATTGGACCGTTTCTTTTAAAATATTGTTAATTACCGACTTACTATGTTTTATACATAATGTATATTTTGTAGATATACAGCCGATATGAATACCTTTACTCGTATATACATGTAATTACATTCTGAGTTACATTACCAAGCCGAAATCTTCCTCGAACGAAACGAAATTTCTCCTTAGTTTCCAAAACCCAATACAGGCACATAGTAAAGAGACCATCGCTTTCAGTTACAAATTCGAAGTATAAAAAGTGCGTGGAATAATTTTGATTAGATAATATTAAATTTCTCATTCTCTTCTCACAACTTTAAAGGCAAAGGGTTCTTATTGGAATCCAAATTAGTCGCGTCTTAAGAAAAAAGATATTGGTATCTGGAAATTCGTTAAAAGAGAAACTAATTTTCGGCGTATTTAAAAAAATAGTATGTTTAAAATTGATGACGTATATAATCATGCATGCATATGACTATACATGCATATAATTATATCACATTTACTATTCAAAGTTAGAAGAATTCGATGATGGTAGTAAAGTAGTAAATTACAAGAGATTCGACAGAATCGAATATTGGCGAATTCTTATGCTATCTTACTGATATAATCTGTACTAACATATATTGATTGTGTTATAAGGTAAAATTAAATACTATAAGCTAATAAGGTAAAATTAAATACTATTTACTTTCAACTATTGAGTAGGCCATAATTTTGACAATCGATCTCTCGTTTTTATACTATTAATATGAAGTAACATCTTAATTAAATTAGTTTGAGTAATTATGCTGAGGTTCAGAGCTTCAGAAGTTCAACCTAGAGGACACCCTTAGATGTACGGACGAACGGTCGTGAATCAGTGAAACTGTTTGTTTACATTTTCAACTCACATCAAAATAAATATTTGAGTTTAAAATCATTTGACTCGGTAGATTAGAATTTATATGGTTAGAAACTTTATTTGGTGAATGAGCTTCATAGAATTAGACGGGAAGAGCTGAAAGAAACAAGGTGAGAGGATAAATCTTGGCTGTGTGGATGCTTTCACAGGGAAATTCTGCAATCCATCTTTCCGTAACTCAGCGCTTTGTTTGCCTTTGCTTGGTAAACAGGTGAAGTCATATTGTTTGTCCCTATGAGAAGCAGCATCTATCTTCAGTACCTTGTTATGAATTACGACTCCCATTTACATATAAGAAGATGACCATTTCGTGAGATTTATCATCATTAGGCCTTGAAATTGGCTTTCACATCCTGGCGTGTTTCAAGAAAAGCATATACTGATAGTTTTATGGAATAAACCGGAAAAAGTCGTGAGTTATAAAATATGCTTACTTACCATAAACTGCTAAAACACCGTATTTTCAATTTCCAACCCTAAATCAGACAAATTTTGTATGCTAATTAAGGGATTTGGTTCTGTTTGCGTTTGAAATCCCTGTTGACTCATTTCTCAGTTTAAATATAACAGATTTAAATTAAATGAGAAATTTCGAGTTCCATATTTGCCTTTTTAACTTAATATTCTTTAATATCTTGATTATACTTCAGTATTCAGTTCCAAATGTCCAGCTTTATCCAAGGTTTATTCTTTAAATTTATTAAAGCATATTTACCCTTTATAAAAAGACTCAGTTAAAATTTCAAAATAGCTTTGGGGTATTGAAATTAGTGCTCACTTCATCTTTAATCATCAAGTAGAACACATATATAATGCCTTTAATAGAAACTTTCTGTCAGTCTCCATTCTCCGTGATCATTTCCTTTACTTTCCGTGCTGAAAGCTTGAGATCAACTTTGGGAAATAAATCATCAGCATTTAATATTAGTGTATGTATATGAGTACGTAGTAGGGATTTTTAAATTCCACATATAGGAGTTACTATTCGCTGCTAAAATTTATTTTACCTTCAATTCTTTTCTTTTACTGTTTATCCTGTAAACTGGCAAGCTCAAAATATTACGTAACCAGAGAAAGGCAGCGATTTTGACCTCAGAGACTTTTTCCTCGCACGAGATTAATCAATTAACATTTGCTTTATCTTCTCATAAATTTACCTGCTTAAACACAAAATTTAGTAGAATAGCAAAAAAATCAGCCAATTAGTTAGAATAATAGCCTATTAAGGCCTATAGGCCTATTATCGTTGTAAAAGTTCATAAAACCGCCGAACCCTAAAGTAAATATTTTATAAATTTTTCGTTAATTAAGATATACTTTATGTATAGCATAATAATACAGCATCCTATGATGTAACACATAAGTCAATATTGGAATATGAATTTTATTCGACATATGTAAATTTATAAATGTTGAAGGTAAAAGTTATCTTTGCCAAACTGGTCGCATCAAAAGGAAATATGAATTTTAAAGTTTGAAAATAATTTGAAAAAATCTTTGCCGGAAAAACATTTCGGTAAATGAGATCAAACTTGACCCCTCTTGCCTATCCGTATAAATGCTAAGGCGATCCTTGAAAATTTAACCTCCTTTAAGCAGGAGATTCTTAAATTATCATTTCAACAAATAATTTATTTTTGCATTATTTTATATTTATATCCAGATCATGTGCCTTTCTCTGATAACGCAGAAACTCGATATTGGATATTTACTCCATCCTCATTTTATATCACCAATAGTTTTCTCTCTAGCAGCGACTCTTTAACTCTTGTGGAGGCACTAACCTTCCAAGCGGGGTGTGGCTTTTATCGGCTGAGATATATAGGAGCTGACGTCCCCTCCTGGAAAACTCCCCCCGTAGATTCCCTTCTATTCCGTCATCATCTGAAAACACGCATACCAACACGCGACCTTGCTACGCGTGTAGAAAGACTGAGAGATAACCCGGCAAAAGACTTATAAAAAGGTGTAAAAAATGAAAGATTCGGAGTGAATGGGAAAAGAGAAGTTGGGAAGGAAAGAGGGTGTTGTATTTTTTTAGGGGCAGGAATAAATAAAAGGAGGAGATGACTTGAAGGAGAAAGCTCGGTTAGGGAAACAGGTGATAGGACGGCGGGAAGGTTCTTTTATCTGAGGAATCTTCTTAAGGAAAAAGGTTAACGTTGAGGGAAGGAATCACGAGGAGATAGGCCGGGGTTTTCTTATGCTAATATAGAGAAGCTTTTCAACATACTTCCCGTCAAGTTTGATGATAGAAAAATTAATAAATAACTCTTCCGTTCGGGATTGAAAATTGCGGTGGAAAGTTTAACGGGAGTATTAAAATTCCATCCGCATTATCTTTAATTTTTTCATTTTATGATGCGTTTTATGCGGAATACAAGCTTGATTGACGCTCTATCAAAATCTCTATCTCAATCCAAACGCGCACAAGAAATGAAGCTATATACCATTGGTTGTTTTCTTTTACGGTGGGTACGTTTTCTAAGGAAGTCGTAGTCGATGTTTCTTGAAGTAGAACGGTTTGGAGCGTTCGTTTCATTTCAGAGAAAGAAAATATTTTTCCACTACCTCTGGAACGGCTTTGTCTCCTACTGGATAAAGTGCAAGTAAAACAACGGGAAATGTCTTTATTAATACCTTATCATCTGAAAATGAGGAAATTTTCCACTCTCCGAGTGGAAATTAGGTCTCTGAAAGAGAATTCTAGATATCGGAAACTAATGCGCCAAGAGAAGATTTTTCTCGGGAAAACGTCATGACGTCGGTCTGTAATGAGCCTCATGTCACGTTAAGCTTCATCGTAATTAGTTTCAACGAACGGAACGATGAAGAATTACCTATATTACTTGAATGCAATAATGTGGATCTAACTTTTTGATACCAAGATACGATGGCAGATAAAACTCAACATATTTAGTATCAACTTGCGCATCGTTCATTTTCCTTTCCAAGGAAAATGATTAAATATTCTATTTGATTTGATACACGAGGCTTTGTCCTTTTGAACCCTAAATTTCCTAACTAAAAATGATTTTCTTCGGATCCTACTTACTGTCGTCATCCGTTAACATCGAATTCCAAATTTATAGTAAATAAATTTTTCGTTTAGATATAATTTCTTAACAAAAGTCATTTTGATTAGTAAATCAGTTTTGGTTAAAAGCGTACTTCTATGAAATATGCCTTACAAATTTCTTATAGAAAACTTGAAGGGACAAAAAAAACGACGAAAAGCCTATTATTTTGGCAATTTTTATTTGTATTCGATGTTCAATCGTTTTCATACAGTTCGAGTTTTGCAGGCACCGATTCAGTCCAAAAGTTTTGTCGAACGAAAAAGATAATTCGATTTGTAATTACGAATATTCTTACCACTCTGATTTTCAGTATTCCCTGATATTTTTACAAATGAGACTCCAAAAGAATGCAACAATTTATTACCCCGTTAATTAAAGTTTACAATATTATTATGATTAACTAACTTCTAAACTCTTAACAAATTCATGCTACAAGTCAGTGAAGAGTAGGGGCCATGGTACTTTATACTAAAATTATTAATTTTGCAGTGTCATACTTTGAGTTTACGTGATAAAGTTCTTATCGCATTCAATAATGCATTTGTAAATATGTGTAATTTTAAGAGATTCCGTTTCGAGTTATTCGAGACACTATTCCCTCACCATCGGAACTGACAGTTCGTGATAATTTGCGTGAAGAAGAGAAGACTGAGCAAAATAAACAAAGCAATGCGGAGCGTTGATTGATTTTGAGATTCCATAATTAGGTACAGATTGAGCCAAGTATTACATCTGCATTTGCAGATTGAAACCTATTGAATTTTCGCACCGTTATCAGCCTGATAATCATAAGTTTTCTATACTTATAAACTTGACCCTTTGGCAATGAGTTCCTTTCTGCTCAGTATATAATCAATTTATCCTAACTTGGAGTGCTTGAGGAAGAGGATTATTTCCATTGGCACTTATCTCCTCTATTTTCCACTATAGCTCACATTTACCGTAACGAACTTCAGTTGCCGATAAATGGAACCTGAATTTACGAGTACAGTGATATATCTAATACCTAAAGCCATAAAATAACTTTTGCGACTAATAGTACAACACTTATGCTATGGAAAAATGCTGCTGATAACTGTTGAAAAGGAAAGCGGAATTAACCCAAAATTGCACGCAACGCATGTCGATAGGGATGATAAAATAATCGAGAATACGTTTTTTAATAACTTTGCAGAACCCTTACAAATTCTGACCAAACATTACCCTCGAATTTTCCTGAACGAAAAAATCCGAGAGCTCTCCATTAATTAATATTCAAATATTCTCGCTTATTCCAACGTGAAACACACCGCTTCTTGTTTACATAGTCCGGGAAAAAACTCGCAGAGACAACCTTGCGGCTGGTATTCAAGGGCTGAGTTGGGGATTTGCAGTAATCTGAGGGCCAAAAAAGCCCTTTGCCCTTTACCGAGAGGTGCCTCCTCCTTCAAACGATGATAATGTTTCAGGGGAAACTCGTAAATGCGCACAGGATTCGTCGGTCCAATCACGTATCGCATTCCGTGGGAGACGACGGAGCCCTCTCACGTAAGAAAGGAACGCAAGGCAAATGGAATTTGACGGGTCGAGAAATTGGATGATGATGGCCGAAAGAGAAAGGATAGTAAAGGCAGATGCCTTTTTTATACGTACACGAGAGGAAGGAATTATCATACTTAAAAAGTTCGATTTGGCCCATGTGGTCTCACTTGGCCATCCTTCCTTCTCTCATCCCAAATCTTAAAGGTGGACGCATCATTAAAGTAGTCGGCTTGCGGAGAATTTTCTAGCCTCTTATTCATTAACAGCCGAAATCCAATTTCTTTTTTCTTTCTCTAGAAGTTTCTGTTTTCTCTTTTCTTGACCTTTCTTCATGCATACATTTTAATTTTCGTATTTCATGGAGATAAAATAGGTTTGATTACTTATTTAAACGTACCCGCGTATTACTTGATAGCCATATAAGAATCCTACCGGTCTGTTTACGTTAGTTTCTCTATATTACTTCCAGTACACTGACGAAATTCTGTATAAATTTGGAAATACTGACCAGAGACCTGACAGAAATGCAAGCTATCAATATTTTTCCAGCATACTACTTGGAGGTGCTTGCGATAACGCATTCAGGATATATTTTTCTAATAACTTTCCACCAAATATCGCTTGAACTAATTGATCATATACGAATGGACTCTAAACCGAACATTCCTGTTTTATAGACACGGCAACTAATAAGTCTTAGTAGATGCTTGCGCTATTAGTTTTATGAATGAATGAAGGCCGTGGGAGGTTCTTTTTTACCACTAAACGAATTTGGCGACTTCGAGCCTCATTAGAAATGCGGAAGAGAGGGTTTGTATGGCTTTCAGAAGCTCCCTTTTCCCTGAATTCTGAATTTTATTTCGAGTTGAAAGGACCCGCTTCCGACACCCTTCTCAATAGAAACAGACAATTCTGAGAAACGGAACCCACAAATTTTTCCTACTGTTCTTGTACTTTCCCTCCTCTGATAGAAAGACTTCGTCTGTAGCCCCGGGTGCTTTTCGTTAGACTCGATTTCATTACGTCTTCTGACTGACGAAATCGCTTCACAGCTTCTCTTTTGTTTCTGAAACTCGAGGCGTTTATTATGATGAGAGAGTGAAAGAGGAAGTTGACAATGATTGAATAATGAATGAATGTAGACTGAAAAAAATTGCGCAACAAGAGTGAAAGTGTATTTTTACGTTGCTTTAGACATAAGAGAAGGAAAGGTAAAAGCAGAGTGACTAGCATGCGACATTATGTAAAAATGAGGATTAAGATCAAAGAAAGGCTGGTGGAATCTATTGAATAATATCCTCAATATAAGAAACGTACCGAAGAGAACGAAGGTCGATGTAGGAATAGAGAAATTCTATGAAGAAAAGCATGAATGCAAGGATAGAAAATGTTGGAGGACTGCAATCAATTGACTATAGAAACAACTTGATGATATAGCTTTTATTTTTACATAAACATCGAGATTAAAATCTTAATAAAATGATCACGCTACTTAGTAAAATGGATGTTTTAAATAGCTATCCGGCCCTATTGTCACTTAAATATTTCGTTCTCCTTTGTGATGGTTTGCGATTATTCTGAAACCATTAATTTGCTTCTGGAGGTAATTGATTCTCTCATTTCTTTATTTTTAGCAACGAATTATTTGCTTCGAAATGTGATAGTCTTTAGCCATGGTGGTCAAATCCCATAAAATTAAATACGAACTGACCTCAAGAGAAATAAAGAGGAGAATGGCCCTACGTGGAAATATAGGGAGGAAATTATGAAAATTCTGAGAAAACTTATTCCTAGAAAAAATTCTGAGATTATCAGGTTTTCCTTAAAATTGCTCAAACTTTATTTCCTTTTAGATAAATCATGACATTCGTTGAATACCAATAAGTATCTTAATGAATTTCAAGAACGACCCTAAAAACAGGCATGCATTCATCAAACAGAGCTTAAAAATGAATAGCATGAGGTCATTGAATCCATACACTATCATTTCTTATAATGAGATGATAACATAATTTGCGCTTTGCTTGGAATAAGCCGTTTCATAGTAGTAAAATCCTTGCCAACCGTCAGTTAGTGGAGGAGGTATATGAAACTCACTTGTCATCTATTGCCACGCCCTAACATTATGTGTACATACGGGTGCTTTGCTTTTGATATAGTAGATATGTGTAAATTAAAATTTTACTTCGATTCAAGTATACCTTAACTTAAAAGAATAATATCATGGTGAAGTTAAAGCTTGATTATAATACATGTTTCTTTTCCCCGTCTATTTTATTCAATTTCCCTATCCTTCTTCCTTTTCTGTTTGCGACATTTCATTTCCTTTCATCCACCTTAACTACCCACACGCATGATATTCTTCTCCGCTCTCCATACACGCAATGATGAACCTCACTCTTTATATGATATTGCCAAAAATACCTCTTCAGTATAGACGCACAAGTCAGCCTTATTTCTTTTTACCTTATTTGCTTCTTCTGCGTGGGCGTTGGAATGGAGAATGAGGAAAATGGGAGAGAAATTAAGTGAAAGTAAGAGAGAAAAGATTCATTTGGAAATGTGAAGCCTTTTCGAAAGCGCTTCAAACGAAGTCTGATTCTCGAAACCTTACAAAGAGTATGGTATCGGTTTGATTACCATCATTAGCATGCTCTATTGTTACATCCATATTCGAAGAAAAATATGTCATCCGCGCTCATTTACTATAAATATAAATGAATCTTCCTAGAAAAACGTACTATGTCTGATGCTTATATCATTGAATCAGTTAAAACTGATTTCTCTCAGTGGGTTTCCAAGCACACGAAAATATTCTTGTGGCTGAGATGCTAACTAAATGAACGATGAATAAACATTGAATATCCTACTGATGGATGATGATTCTACGGATGTTAGCTAAGAGAGCCAAAGACCAAATAAAGATAAAGTCAAAGGTTATATTTTCGGAATTATATATTACTTACATAAGAAAGGATTTTTAAACCTCAACCTGGGATCAAAATTTCATTCCAATTTTCTGTTAACACTGATAATTTGCTCCAAAGACCTTTGGCTCAACTTTGACAGATAAGAAGAAATATATGTATTCTTTAATATGAAATAGAGACTACAGCCCAAACGACTCAACTCATATTTATTTAATTAATAAACGTTGCAATTTGGTCATTGGACCAGGTGGCAACGGCAAATTTAATAAGTTCCATTCTTAGTAATCCATTCCTTTCTTAACAATGTAATATTAATTTCGATTGGAGCTAATTAACTGGGGTTAGCAGTGTTCATTCTACATCACTGTTTTTGTGTGCGTTATCAAGCACAGTAGCGCTCTTTGGCACGGATTCCCAATCTTCCCAGCCAAATCTTGACGCTTTCCCAATTTCACGGACTTGTCTCACCAATTTTCTCTCTCCCCGTTTTTATAGAAGATTTTTGATTACCTCGCAGTCCTTGGACGAGCAACGAAAAGAATGGCTCATGATTTTATTTATTTTTCATTCATAAGAAAAGGAATCCTACTTATATTGTAGATATCACATTGTAGATTTCGTATAACTTTATTCCTTATATTTGCACTTTGAAGTATATAAAACTTACTTTAAAACGCCTTTATATTCCTGCAAAATAAATTCTGTAAGAAAGATTAAGTTATAACTCAAAGTATATACATTTAAAATCTCGTTTCGTCAACGTGAATGTACATTATTATACAAAGAGCCGCCTTTCGCCGTGTGGCAGGAGCGTAAACACGATTCTAAATCCTTCTTCTGTATTTTTTCATGAATCATACATTTTAGCGTATATAGTGCAAAGAACGAGTTGTTAAGTCGACTTTTTCTATAGTTTTTACTTTAGGATAACTGTCGAATCAGAGCAAGTAGTAATATATCCCATGATACTGATTATATTCTGCAAACTTACTTTCGCTGAATTTATCAACCTTATGTAATCAACCTTCTAATATCCTTTCTTTCAAGGATCTGTAGCCAGAGTTTAAGTGCGCTTTTATTACGTTTACTTTTTACTTTATAAAGCAAATCAGTGATGGAATACCTAGATGTTTTCCTAAGATATGTTATCATCTCAAACTTATTCCTCAATAATTCGGATATGATTTTGAATTGATGTCGAATCTCAAAGGATATCATAATTACTTTCCTTAGTTATGTTAACGGATGTATAATTCAGAATTGGAGTCAATTTGATAACCACGTATCCCCCACTATAAACGGCGGTGTAACTTTAGAGACTGCAGCACCGTGATATACCGAGGAAATTTATAAAATGAAAACAAACTCGAATGGAATGGGATTTCGTAGCAGAAAAGCCGTCGCAGAATCGCCGCAATCCAATTTGATTCAGGCCAATCCAACTCAGGTCGAAATTGTCCGGCAAAAATTGTTTCCGCCTGAGCAACCTATCCTTTCACGCGATAAAATTTTCCAGTTGTTTCCGGCCTTATTTTCTCCCTTCCACACCGAGTTCAAATCTCAAAATCAGATGCAGTCTGTCCTTGAAAAGTTTCTATCGCAAAATCCGCAGTCTCCGATTATATATCTGATGAGTCGCTCCAAATCATTAGATATTTTCAGTGTTCTCAAAATTGTCTTTCAAGGTCTCTTTATTCACGAAATAACGTGGGAGGCCTTCTACTTTCAAATTTTAATATAATATGACAGAGATAGAATTGAAAGTTTTTATATTAAAAAATGTGATAACCTCTTTCTCAATTTAGTATTTTGAAGGTTGAATTCCGCAAATTTAAAGCAGAAAAGAATTTTTATCCAAAATCACTTTCTTCGGTTAGGAAATAGAAGGGCGTTTCATACCATGACAAAAAATTCTGCGGCACCGTAATTTTAATTTGGCATGGGAATGCTTTTAACTCATTGATCCTTGAAAAATTATTTAAGCGAGACTGAACTCTCGGATTTTCTCATTTTATTGATACTGATTGAGCATTACGGAAAATAATCCTATGAATCTTATTTTAAATACCAGTATCATAAATTCAGAAATCACTTATTCATTTTCTTATATACTAGTAATTTTTAACATACAACTTTAAATTCGACTTGTATAAAATTGTTAAATAATGCTTGCTCCTCCTTGCACTCCTAAATCTTACATAGGAATCCCTTGCAACTAAACATGAAATGTGAATCTTGGTCTTAGTAATTGTTATTTATATTGGATTTTACAAAACAATTTCATTATTTTTTAATTTTGAGACTTTAAATGAATGAGATTTCTCATAAGATTCCATTTATGCCTTTTCATTAACTTCTATGAATCTCTCCGTTTATTTCAACAGACAATTTTCATTGTCTCATTCGTATCGTTGTAAATCAAATGTTTATTTATATGAGTGCCTTTCAGTCCCCATTGACTTCTCCGTCTCTATTACCTTCCATCTTCCTGCTGTGAGGATCGGAAGAAATAATTCTTTCTTTAAGAATGGCTCTATTTTTTATGTCCTGACCCCAAGATGTTCCGTATACGCTACTCGACTGAGCTTTTTTCAGTTTCTAAGGAGTTGCGTAGAAAAAGATTCAAAATAAGAACTCAATAAGAATCACAAGAAAGGTAAATCTGTATAAAATTAAACCTTGGAGAGATATAAATATTTTCTACATGGAAAACCAATTAAAGTTACAGTTTTCTAAAGTAATATTTGGATTTGTATATTGGTTTAAATAATAAATTGGTTATAATGATAGTATCATTGCCTAGCTCTAAAAATTAATAATAATGAAATAAATCAATTTAATAATACACAGATGGGTTATATTCTATAGTATAGTTCAGTCAAAAGGAAATACCGATTATATGTAATTCAAACACTGTTATAGCAAATTTTGATATCCGTATGATAATTTAAGTTTTTCGATATCATCTGCATGATTTTCAACAGAGAAGCATAAATTAAAAAGAACACACTTTAACTTCCACAAGAGGTTGTGGATCTAAGAAAAAAATTGTTACGTTTTTAGAAATATGAGCTTATCCTTTCCAAAATGTTACGCTTGAATCCTTCAATCATGTCTTATGGAAGAATAAGTGTTTTGAAAGTATGCATACTTTACATACCTTTACATAAATTTTGTCGCTGAGCTACATAGAGAAAATATACTGGGTGCTTAATTAGACTTCCACATCATTTAATCAAGCCTACGTAAAATTTCCCAGTAAAAGCATTTCTTTCAAAATTACTTTCAAGAAGATATATTTAGGTAGGGCAATTTCCAAGAGGCAATAATCCAAGAAATAAATTATACTTGAAATTTTATTCAGAGTAAATTTTGGAATTGCTTTTTGCATGAATAATTGAGGAATTCCGGTATTTTCCAAAGATAAGAGCTCTCTAAGTAAAAATTTGACATCTAAGTATCGGAATATTTTCCCTAGTTATAGTTTCATAGTTAATGATTTCTCCTCACGTTTCTGGAATTCGAAGGTATCTGAAATGCAATGATCAATATATTGTCGCAAAAGAATATAATTCAACGCAGAAGGAAAATTTTCTGTACGTACCCCCTTTATACGAACCCTATAAGACGATGCTTACTGTTTGAAAGTTACTGTGTTACTGAGTTACTGCGGTGAACTGAAGAAACCACATCCATTAAAGAAATAGTATCTTAAAGATAACATGCCGAAATGAATTTCGGTCGAAGATAGGAATGAATCGTTGAATGTACGATGGAAGGATAACTGGATACAAGGATAACAAACAGTAGGAAATGGTTTCGGATTATAGATGAGCATGGCAAGGATAAGAGGAGCTGAAGAGTATAACAGATGAGAGATATTTATGGAAAGGTCGATATAAAGTATCATCGGGAACCCGTCCAGAGACAGATAACTGATGATGATGATGCTATCGAAGCGCTTTTCCAAGAATTGACGGATGAAGGTCCTTTCATATCCCTTGCCTCTTCTCTTGCTTGTTTTACCCTGCCCCACTGAACTAACCGATACGTCTTTTTTAGTATATTTCTAGTATCCCGCAGGGCATACCTCCTTTTAAATAGTGGTACCCAAGTTGAGGTACCCATATTTCCGGAGAGCACGGAATATTGTCTGGCGCGATGCTTTCCAATCAGTGTTTCTCCGCGCATTGACACCATGGGGCTCTTGGCATACAGCCTTATCTCCGAATGTATCTTTTCTTTTGATTTTCCCGTTAATTTCCGTTATCAAATAACGTTAGAGGAATTTTTCAATTTCTCTCAAAATTTAATTCTCACTTGATTACTTCTTTTACAATTAGAAATCAAAATGTGTTCAAGTAGTTTAGTTTTCCACTAATTTTGAGTGTACTTAAAATTTACTAAGAATAATTATTGCTAATCTTAACTCAGTTATGGAATATGGAGTCTGTGCAAGCGCGAAAATATATTCATAAGGGTTATCGAGTAAAAAAAGAAGCCCTGTCTCATACAATAAGTTTTAATACTTCATATGATATTCAAATAGAAAAAAATCTTGCAATGTTCATTACACCGAGAAAAAAATCGCATGCAAAACTAAAGGAATGGTATAAGAATCATTTTGGACGAATACTTGAATTTAAATGTGCACTTATGTATCTTCTCAATGATTCATGTAAATTCATTTTAAAGGTTGACTTTCTGTAAACGTTATACGGATGATCTAATCTGCATTTCCTTACATTAATATGATTCTATAAAATTATTTTCTTTTCTTTCATCTTATGAAAGTAACCTATGCGGGGATTTCAAGGTTGACACGCCAAGATCGCATCAATTGATAATGCCTTCATTTTTTCCTACATAATAAACATACGAATTAAGGCAATCATACGATTTTGTTAGTGATACTTCTATGCAATGAGATTGGCAATAGTGGTGTCTTTATCTTACATCTCAGCACTTGATTCCACTCTACGCCGGTGAAATTTTCGGTCGGAATTCCCTCGCTGGTTTAATTTTCCGCGCCATTCCCCTTTTATCCAGCTCGATTCACGAAACCGAAAGTCTTTCAGCAGCCTTTTGGGAGGTTACTATCTGGTTACAAGATGTCATTGGAGGAGAAAATGGGAGAGAGTTCTAGGGAAGATTAGAGCTACCTTTGGTTTGCTATCCTTATCTCTCATTTTTAACAAATGGTGATGTGGCTCTGAAGTAAAATTGTAACCTTAAATAACATTATATGGTACATTCAATATGTGATCTACCGGCCAAAATGAGATCTACCACCACAATTCTATACGCTGCAACACTAAATGTTCATTTATCTCCTTATGTTTTTGGGTAGGATTTAAAATTAGCTGCAGGAGATTAGTCAGATTTATGAAAGAAGTGTACTAATTTGCGAAGTCTCCTGCTGCTGATTTCTAAGTTGCAATGGATTTCTTAAAACTTGACGTCTTCTTAGGCTCCTGACATAACGCACACTTAAAATTAATATTTACTCGCATGGTATTCAGTACATTTTATCGTCAGACCTCAACCCGTTCACTTCTTAGGTAGTTTGCACTGCTCTCCCATTGTTTAGGTTGCAATACAGCAAGTAGTTATATTTATTTGTTCAATTCATTAGTCTTGTTGATACCAGTTTATAAGTACGGTAGGACCCGTTTAAAACGCTCCCTCTTAATTTGATCTCCCGCTAAATCCATGGGTTTCTCTCGGTCCCTTTCATTCTAAAAACATTCTAAAAGTACCTCTTTAGACGTTTAAATGACGTATTTTTCCCGTCCTCAAATGCACTGAAGCTCGCTACAGCCAATTCTGCGCCTGTCTATGAAACGAAAACTGATTACATTGTTCTTTCCTAAGTGTTTATTACGTAAAAATTGCTTAATCGTAGAGTGTAAAATGTCAGAATTGAAATAATAAAGGAAGATGATCTCTTTGCTGGAATAGGAGACAATTCTTAAAAATATGACGAGAAGTCAACCTGTAAAATTATACAATAGGTAGCGGACCTACTAGATATCTGTGGTAAATAAAATAAACTCTTGAAGATTCCTCTTCGTTTTCTAGTGTTTTCTTTTTTAAAAACTGGTTTCAAGATGTAAAGCACTTCTATAAAAGTAACAAAAAACCCCTTTCTTCTGATTTGTAGGAAATTACTATTTATAATATTCCGGTTATAACGCTATCTAGTTATGATGCGGTTCTCAAGTGCTCCCCTGAAAAGCATCTTAGCCGGGTTTTAGTGTACGTGTATTGTTTTTTATGGCCTCTTCGCGTCTTAATTTGTCAGTCAAGAACTGATAAAATATTTTTAATGTTAATTATTATATGAAAGCTTAAGCTAGAATGATTCATCACCTTGGTGAATTACTCGAAGCTGGAAATTGCCTTTCCTTCGATGCGGTGCTTCTCTTTTCCCATCCTTTGGGCTTTAGTAGAGCGAGAGAAAAAATATTTGCGCGCATTGGTTTTGTGTAGAGCGTTGAAGGGAGCGATTTAATGGTAATCGATATCTCAGCTGTTTTTCCTAAATGAAAACGAATGCACCACCGCGGGATATTATCCTTCCGAGCTTAAGAATTCCATCCGCATTCGAGACGTTCTGGGAATTTTTTGGCGGAGAGGAAATGTCGGAGTAAGCTGTATCAGGGTTGAGTCGCTCCTTTACAATTTGGAACTTCATGACTCGTTGCGCATTTCGCCCGTACGAAAGGAAGCCATGGCGGATGTCTCCCATGAAGAAACCTTGATTATGGAATCAGGTCTCATTCATGATTTGTCAGTAGCTTCGGAGAGGAAAAAATCGCTGGGAAAAATCAGCGATTCATACCGCGAGATGTTCCATTTAATCTCCATCTCAGTTTTTCCCTTATAGCATGAAATAGAATTGTTATCTAAGTATTTTATTGGAGTTTCAGAATTATAATTAAATATTTTCCTAATAATGCTTCTTTTTTGGGTACTATATTTAATTAAATTTCGTCAATTTCCAAGAAAAAATGCTTCCTGGAAAATTGGGGCTTATCCATCATGAAATCAAATTTTTAATTTCCTGCTTATTATTCGGAATTCCGCCGCGATAATTATTGATAAAGATGATAGGTTCACCAGCTATCCTACGGGCATCTTCAGGTCGATGTGAGTTTGATTCTCATTCCCATTACATCCCATCACAAGATACCCGCAGAATAGCTGGAGGAACTGTCGTCATTAGCGATAATTATCGTGATGAATTGACGTATAATATACAGTTAATCAGAAACCAAGACTACGAAAACCTACTTAGCAAAAATAATATTTTCATTCATTGAAGCTACACATCAACGTGCGGCATGGCTTTGCTAATCCAATACGGGTGATATTTGATTAATTAGTTAAATTATCTGTAGTGATTCATTCACATTTGAATACTTTGAATTAAATTATTGTTTATTTATAATTAAAAATCCTCAAAAAGAGAATTTTCTGCAAGGGTCAAGGTTCAGCTCGGTTATATATTTATATAGTTGTGTATGCACATATCGATGCATTAGTATGAGTTGGAAATTAGAGTGTGCCAAAGCGCAAAATTAAATTTTAATTAGATAGAATGGAAGAAAAAAACCGTAGAAAAAATCCTTTTCGTTGGATATCTCTCCAATTTTAAATATCAGTTTTATACTAAATAAACGCATATCATTGAATGTCAGAAATTATTATATCCGCTGTAATAATTGTTATCATTCGTCTTGAGAATTATGAATAAAATGAAATATTGTGAAGGATTTTGCTATGTAAAAAATAATCCTCACTTTTTGGAAATAGATGTAAAAGGTCTATTGAAATTTTAGTATTAAATTAGGAACACCTGAAGTCTGAAGAAATTTTGCACGGATACATTTACCAAAATTTCTAGTTTGAAAATTTCATTGTTGATCCAAAGAGACACATGAACCTTAAATGCTTAAATCTAGATAAAAAGATAAAAGTAAATTGAGTAAAAGAAGCAATTACGAAGAGCTAATTTTATACTTTCCTTCATAAACCCTTTTGAAGTTTGAAATGAGAGATACCTCTTAGAATCAATTCCTGAAAATAGAAGATAATCGTTGCTTTTACCTATAATTAGTACGCAGGATGTTCTAAGTTTGGTGTAAACAGTTTGACTCTCCTGGGGGTTGCTTTTGCAGTATATTGGTTTTAAAATGCGTTTCCTGGTAAAAGAATATATTCTCTGCGTCTCTAATTCTTTTTTAATGCTGCAATCACGAAATAGCCCATCGTTTAAATCATTATTTGTAGATGTATAAGAAATTATATGTCACTTAGAAGACAATCTTTTCCGTTATATCCAATTAAACGGAGAACAATTATTTTAATAGTTTTCTACCAGTAGCTGTACAAGTGCTATATAAAATTCAAATAACATCGTGGTACAGGAGCGTGTACAAAGCAAATGAAACGATTATATAATTGGTCTTATCGGAAAATGTAATAATTAAAGATAAAAAGACTTTAAAAATCTCTTTCTGAAGGGCTATTAAAGGCTGGTTAGAAAAATCTCCAAATTGAAAGCGAAAACCGACTGAATAAAGAGCACTTTAAGAATCCAGGCTGATATACGGTACAATTGCTTGTTTCGTAACATCAAACTCTCGATTGTACGCTCCTATAGGAACGCAAAGAGTCTGATCAATAACACCGCTACCATGAGTGGCTACTTGAACTTAATTGCTTTATGATTGCACAGCATCAGTGCTGCTCGTGATGGGAGCCATAAATTGATTTTCCACTTTTTACTACGCTAGAATGCTTGCTTCTTTTCGTAGATAACAAGAAGCCCTTAGCCGATCGGAGTCCCATGACTATCGCCATCCTTAACAGGAAATACATTGAAATGATGATAGCCACGACCCTAATGGTATACGCTAGTGAGATGCCTTGTTAGTTTTCATAGGTATATCTAGGCTAGATCATCTGAATAGTTTCGTTTGCATAACGAATTTTGATTCTCATTTCAAGAAGCAGATAGCGATACATAGAATCAATATCTCACTAATTTCTTTAGATAATTGTTTTAAACGATGAATTCGATAAGAAATTGCATATATCTCCCCCGGATAATTCACAGAATTCAAAATGTATGAGACCGGTACTAGGGTTCGGCTCTTTTAAACTTTCCGTACGGATTTGAGGCCCATGGAGCCCAAAAACCAAGCACAGTTCTCCTTGGGTTGTTTGGTTAGATTATCTGACATGAAAGTGAAATATCCAATTCGTTTCAGAATTTTCAAATTTGCTTACCCTTGGTAATTTAAGAGTATACACTTTGTCAAATCAAATCAAAATTACATTCTTATCCCAAAAACAAATTGCTTGAAACTTCACATTTTCTGGTTATCGACTTGGATTATTGGAGGTTAAAAAGACAGTCATATATGACGTCCATTTTCAGGAAAAAAATTGGAAAACGAAGAAATATCACAGTATTAAATCAAGGTTGATTGACATATGATTCTTTCATGTTAGATTCGTTAGTAATTTGGGTCCTTGCCATAAAACGACATCTAAAATAGGGAATGAATTTAATGACGTTGGATGTGAATGAATGAATGAATTACGTGAAAATTCTGATATCCTGGCAAATCCTTTTTCGCGCATCATATATGCGGATTATTAAAGCAACAACAACCATTGCACTGTATATGAAACTCTAATAATCTAAATGTTCGATAGTCATTCCTGTGTTCTAATTATAGTGGATTTGTGAATGCTAAGGAAAAATCATTATCTTCCTGTAAATTAAGTTATTGGTTAATTACAAAAGTTACCATACGATAGTAAATAATTTTCTTTTTCTTCTGGTTGAATATAGATGGATATACTTTTCTTTTACTTCCGTCTTTATTAAGCTGCGATAATATGAAAGATACTGATTGTGAGACATTAACAATGGCATTAATCTTGGTCATTCCCTATCGAAAGCTGTCATGTGTTACAGGGTGTAGCAAATTTGTGGTTTTTCTTTTCATATATAATTCTAATTGAGTAAGGAAAACAAGATAAAATTCCTCATCTTGCCTAGTGTCATTATGCCCCTTTCATAGCTAATCGTTGAAGAGTTGAGGATTAAACCAGCTTTCGGGCTGACGTCTTTAAATATGGACTTAAAAATATTAAATCCCAACTTTGAACTCATAAACTAATAAAATGATTCCTTTCTAGACTTTCACTATCTTAATCCTTAAGAAGCCACTGGGTAATTGAGCTAATGAGCAATGATTAATAAGGATTAAGTTTCGTAGGATTATATGAATGAATTTATGAAAACGTAAGTGGAATTAAGAATTTGCTGATGGGAAAATTATTTCATTAAACAAGCTTCATCAATATCCAATCTTCGGAATGGTGACGAGGGAATACATTTACGGGAATTTTAGAGCGAACTGCCTCTCATTTCGAGAGACCTTCGAGATAAAAAAAGTTATATATAGAAGACAAGGAAGCGGTGTTTGAACCCCTGAAGGTGAGACCAGGTCCTTTACTCCCAGGCTGTCGCAAGGACAGATATAATGACAAAGGGCGGAAAATAAGACTTTTGACGACTAAAAATGTTCCTTTTCCCTTGGTACCACAAGTCTTCAGCAATTAGGGAACCTCTACCAGTAATTATTCTGAGGAGGAAAGGTTTTTAACAGTCACCATTCAGAAAGAGAATACTCCATTTCGGAAAAGGAAATCCTGCAAAAGAATCCAAGTAGGGGTTAAGGAACCATTTTAATGAATGTGTGGGAATGATTCTCCGAATGAAAAGAAAGTTGAGACGTCTCCAGAAATATGAGGATTTCCATAAATCGGTCGTCGATAAGTATACATTTCCTTCCGGGATGTCTTTTTAAAGTAATGATTCAAATATTCAAAAATGCTGCTAAATAAGGGAAAAGTGCTTACAAGAGTCTCAATATCTAACGGGTCTTCCTGATTCTTAGAGGTAAATATTCAATACACAGTGGAAGATTCCTCAGTGAATTTCGTGAAAATAATATTCCACTCCCTACGCTAGAATTCGGAAAACTTCAACGACTGAAGTTACAATATCTTCCCGCAAAAATACTCAATTCGTGATAAAGTATTAATAAACCGTATTTTTATAGATGAAAAAATAAATATGAAAAAGTATTACGATTAAGCCCAATATAAAATGAGAAATAACTATCAATTAGTATATAATTTTCGAACAGTCCGTCCATCCGTCTGTATCCCGATCTATTTCATAGACTGTTTGATGTAGAAATAAATATTTAAAGTAGTGTTTCTACGAGATAGAATGCCCCAGAAAAATTTATTCTCGTAAATGAAAAGGCTTGGGCTCGTATCCAGGAGCTCGTACAACATTTCCATAAGATCACACTAAATATTTCATTTTCCGGACTGCATGATTTTACTTCCTCATTCATTAAAATGCGCAAATTTCAACGAATTTGTCGGACTCGCTAAAATTAACGACTAAAGCTGAAATCTGTCTTACTTTGCTATGTTTTAAGTCTAGGTTGGGTTGATGATAATCATAAATTCGCCATTTAAACATAAATTTATGGGATATTTCTTTCTCTTTTCGGTAATTACTGTGGTGACCGTCCTTGTTTTCGCTGATCCAGTTACTACTAAATGAACTTAGGAAATGAGTGTTTCTTCTATGAATTTTGTTCAAGCACCAATCAATCAGGTTGTATTGCCTATGGATGGCATTCTGAAGTATGAGTCTGAGATGGTATGCTAGATAATGATGATCAGTGTAATAATAAGCGAAGTTGAAAACAGTAATAATATAATCAGTGAAGTAGCTAAGTTATTAAATAGAATTAAATATCGATCGTAATTTCATAATTCATGCATATAAAAATTTCCATGTGTCCATTCAACACCATCAGAATTTAACTTTACTGCTCTATTAATTATACCAAGGGCTTATAATCATTTGTTATAATTCGTAATAATAATTAGTTTTATTCACTTACGGTCTGTTGAGCAACTTCTGGGACCTTAGAATCGTCAGAAATAATAGATTGAGAACCTTTGGTCTTGGCCACAAGCATTTGCACCATGTTTGACACCGACTACATATCCTCAGATTCCGTTATCTATCACGCGGAAGGAGCGTAAACGGCATCTACTCAAAAGCAGTTATGAATATCGACGAGTTTCGCAAACGAAAGCTTTGTTGGGAAACTTGGATGAATGCACTCTCGGCATTTAGACCTTTTCTATTCAAAATCTACGAGGTGATGTAAGGTCTAAACGAGATACGGCTGTTTACGAGTTGGAACACATTAATATAACTCCTAGATTTTTGCAACATAAGCAATGGGAAGGAGGCACAAACCGATTGAGAAGTGAACGGGCTCAGGTCTAATGAGAAAAGGACTGAATACCATAGGAGTAAATACGAATTGTGAGTGAGCTCAATAGGAGATGAAATGACGCTATTCAGAAAATAATGCTCTGTGTCATTTATCCAATCCGTTTGTTGTAGAACCGTACATAGAGAACTAGATGGATGAACGGTCGCGACCGTTTTGCCGCGAGTATGATCGTATATTATATATAATGTGTATTAATAAAGGTATAGATTTATTGATTTACTCGAGCTTTACTTTTTCCTTATCTTCAAACGAATCAATCTCTAATATGTTGGGGCGATGTGTGTAAATCACAAAATTCTAAGTAACTACAGTCAGTATTAATTCATAAAGACAGAATCGGAAAGTTTGCATTTGATGTTAGGAGTTACGAGGTATGAATGGATTGGTTGGTAACAGGATTCATTTAAGAGCTACTACAAAGCAATCTTTTAACCTATTTTCAACCTATAACAATATCTACATATTACCAAATATCCCTAGATTACAACTGCAAAGCATGGTTACAGGCTCTATAATAAAGTACGTTTTGTTGCATATTTCCTGTGATAAAGTTTTGTATAATACGATTTTCTCTTTTTGCTTGAGTCCATTTTCCTCAAATACATTGCTATAAATTATTTCCAGAATTCATTCAGTATGTTTTGTTAGACTCTGTTATGATGTTCATTTCCCTTTTTCCACCATTGCCATATTTTACTCCCGCGGGCATTGCAGTGTAATTTGAGTTGGATGGAATAACGAAATTGGTTTACCCTTTTTACATACGTTAATCTTAATAGCTCTCGAGATGTGGCTTCGCATTATCAAATGGAAATGAGTTCCGTTTTTACGGTAGCTCTGTTTCAGCTGAATGATTTTCCAGTATATAGAGAAAAATAGATTAAATATTAGAATAAGACCAGTGGAAATACGATTACTGTAAAAATATCAATGGTCGAATTCAAAATCATTAATGAATTTTTTGAAGATACAAAAGTTAAAAAATGGCAACTATTTACGACTGGCGATATTTCAAACAAACCCCCGAGTAAAGGATTTTTTTTATCTCAATTTCATTTCTAATTCATTGTAAATTGAATCCAAAACTTATATTATCGTGAATGTTATATTCAGAGTTAAATTAAAACGAATTTAAAAGATAATTTTCAATGTTTTATTTGTTTCCTTTCGTATGATTAAAGTTTATTTTTTGACTAGACAATGAACGTATAGGATCAGATATATGCGATATATTTCAACAACTTTTTATTTTATAAACCTTTATACTGAGGCATAGCTCTCTCTTGTCATTCATTTCTTATACTTTTTTCACGTTTTCAAGTGGAAATATTTCTTTTACGATTAAATGATTCACTCTTCGTTTTTCTCATACAGGAATCCTTCTTTCTCTATTTTCCTACTTATTTACCTTTAGAACGGTGGCACCATGTTTCATCATATGAATACTTGCTTATATTTTTGATTAAGTTGTAAAAAGGGCTTACATGTTGTTTCTCTCAGTAAATATGTTTCGTGAACGTATGTTTTTGTGAACATAAAGCATAGCTCTCTTGATTGCTCCCCTTAAGGTGGTTAGTATCTGACCCAGCCCTAAGTATAGAGAATAATCATGCATAAGTTGTAGAGATCGTTGGCCGTAAAATGAATTCCATTTATGAAATGACCGAGTCCTTTTAATTCTTTAGAGAAGAAAGCCGAAGAATGGAGATCGTTGGCAAAGAGGATTCTGTGGGCGGAGGGAAGCACGCTAGGCGACTTAACGACACTAAGAGCATTAAAACAAGATTCCTCGTGGGGCACCGAGTACTCAAGATCTCCTAATATGCATCTCTACATCATTTCCTCAGGAAGCTTTTGATAAAGGGTTTTTTCTGAAAGGGGAACATTAAAACAGCCATGATTCCTTTGGGCGATGTATTAGCAGGTTGAGTGTACGGATGTTAGAATTTGTTTTTCCTAAAAGACCGTCGAAGCTTTCTCGGAGCGATTTTAATAAACGGGAGACAAATGTATTTGTTTTGCCTCTAAATGAAGTTTACCAATGTTTCGGAATTGAGAATTGTTTTTCTATGTAAATTCCTCACAAAGTTCAGCATTTCTGTTTCTGGTTAAGGAGGCTCCTCTGTTTTCCCCTCTGCAGTAGAAGTTGTTCTTCCCTTCAAAAAGCATTTTTATACATAACATACAAATATCGAGTATGCAGATAGAGTTTTCTTTGATCTCTTTCTCTGTATAAGACCAACTGCCACACCCATCTAATATTTTCTTATCCTTCACAAAGCTTATGAATATCTTGGAATATAGTTTTCTCTCTCTTTTATCTACTGCTTATTAAATAGTATTGTAATATCTTGAAATCAGGGGAATAGCATAAGAAAAGATTTTGGTCAATATACAGATTTAGATATTTTTATTATGTCCGATAGACATATGAGTGCTTTGAAAATATGATTCTCATATACGTAGAAAATAGAAATTTCTACCTACTTCTTCTGCTTTCTCATGTTTTTACCTATTTTCTAACTTATCAATGATAAATTAAAACAGCACAAGTGATTGCTATGATAACATAAATCGTTCCTTACTTTGACAACAAATAGCAAGAAGTTTGCAATCATATAATGGGAGAGACGAATTATTGATTTTTCATACTTAAATCCCCAGATTTATATCTACGCTGGTATGCATACTAAAGGGATAGGCCTTTTTGAATAGGTCTTCACTGTGACGATTCCATCTGAATCTTTTTTGTGAGGCTAGAAATCAACTAATCAATTTGTTCTGTGAAGGAAAACTTTCAATTTAGAAGCGAAGTTGTAGTTGCTATTGAACGTAACGATTCAGTGGAATACCTACGTCAAACGAATAAGTTGGCCAGGGAACAAACAACCGAAGAGGGTGGTGAAGCAGTTAGGGAACTTGGTTAGACGAAGCTAATTGTTTGCAGGTACAATAGCAAGAGAGTGGTATCGATTTGCTTTAAGACTAATTTATTGTGTGCGGCCGATATTTCTGAACTTCTGAACTCAGCGCTTCGTTAAAAATTACTGCGATAGAACGCAAATTGAATGTCCATGAAGGAATGGAATTGGGCGCAATAATAATGTTTGGCCTCAGTGCAACTTTGAAAAAAGGAAAGATTGATCGTTGAAAACAGATATTCTTTACTTTAATCGATCCGCGATAGTGTTAAGCAGAAGACATGATCGAATAGCCTAGTACTTGGACCCAGTGTCACACTTCGAAATATGGCTTAAAGAGATTAGATAAATATGAAACAACCGTATTTTCACGAGGATAAGGTGCACCTTGATTTTAGGACAATGAAAGTTGAAAAAGTTCCTGGTGTAAATAAAATTTAACAAGTGAGAAACACTGAGCGTGAAGACAACTAACGAGGGAAAACGATAAATGCATAAACTACAATAATTCGTCCAACGTCATGAAGAAACCACGTAAATCTTACTGTGCCGTGTACTCATCATGATGATGGTATTCTTACTGTTCTATCAGAAATCAATTATACTCTACACTGCATGTCTACAAAACCAATCATCGCTAACTTTCTTTCTCTATACAAAAGTTTGAACAACTCGCGCCATTCCTCCGTAAATAACACCCGGGGCCATATGATTTACGTGGTCTCTTCATGACGTCGAACGAAGTATAGCCACCACCTTTGCAATAAGGTAATACTCTTAGATATGCATAGAATTTTGAGCAGTTCCTTGAAAATATCTACTACGATTGTCTGAGACGCGTACCGTATTTGAACCCAATATTTTTCGTTATAAATAATGGCATAGGGATTAAGATATATAGTATAAGAAATAATGTATGGGGAAACAAAATTAATTTAAAGTAAAATATTAATAAGAAATTGCAAGTATCCTGAAAATTTGAGTTTTATTACTTGTACTCATCGAAAGCAAAATTTCATATATAAAGGAATTCATTCAAGCTAAATACAAAGGCGAGACCCACAATCTTTCATAGTAATAAATGGAACGACTGCAGCATGATGTTGGAATCTCCTTCAAGAAATACTTCCTGAAACGCAACCCTACCGATAACGAGTTCTCAGTATAGCGGTCCTTAGAATTCCAGTACAAATTGGATAAGAATATCCTTCCGGAATCAAAACACATTAAGGCTAGATATTAATTAGAGAAGGAATTCCTCCGCGAAGAACAAGGCGGAAGGGGCTTTCGACCTCGTATTCGCTTCTGAAGGAGGGTTCGAACAGTCCTTGAGGCATGGAGGTGTAAGGCGGAGGCGCTGGTTAAGGGCCAACTCCTTTCTTAACGCCCCTCTCTCCGGAAACTGCTCAAGGAAAATGTATTCAGCTCCCCATCATACATCTCTCAAAACTTGGCTTCTTAAGCCTGCATTTCCTACTGCGATAACACAACTCAAGGGGCCGTAACTGTGATATCCGGCAACTTGAAAGCTGATTTCTACTAAGAGATATCTTCCCTGAATTTGCTGGGATAAGTTTAATGACATACAATGGAAAGTGAGTACCTTGAACTCCGCCTAGCTTACTTTCATCTCATGCGCTTGTGTGTGATTATTCTATAGTCTCTGTACGTAGCAAGTAATAATTGTATACAAATGTGCTTTCGGTAGAAACGTAGAATTTAATCCACGAGTATTTTGATGCGTATAAGTTAATATTAGCATGAGGATTAACATGGCGTATATTTTCAAATTTAAGGCCTTAAATTATTCAATCATTTTGGTCAAGTCCCTTCTTAAAAACATAATATCGAAGGTTTGATTTTCTGCAAAATATACATCCATTATCCTTCATTTTGTGAATATGTCAAATATAGAAGGAATGCTGTAAGCTATGTAAAATACATAAATTTATTTCGAAGAAATAAATAATGTTGGGAGTGAATTCCTGCGATTGTGGAAACTTCAAAGTTTATCTTTAAGATATTTGAGATTAAATAAAATGATTAAATTCGCTTTTTAATTCTATCAAAGAACTTTTTTTAATGATTGGTGATCACCTTGTGCAATGTGTCATCGAGATTTAATAAAGCTTTTTAGTTATTATAGAAAGGAAGAAAATCAGATGAAAGCAGATTTTTGATTTTTTTTGGATAATTACGTTACAGAGCTAATATAATTAACAAGAAGATATATTAGCATGTTTTTCCTAAGATTTAGAAATCCGAGTAGCGAAAGTTGATTTTTCTTCACCGATGTATCTCGAATTATAAAAAAACTCGCATACAATAAACCTAAGGGGCTAAAATGTTTCTGATATCGCAAAATGTTGATTCGTGCTCGAAGGTGAAAACAGTTTACCGTAAAATTTATAACAAAGAAGAACGAGGAGAAAGTTATGATACCTCATCTCCTCTCCTCTATTAGCTTTATCTTTTGATAATGGTTCTTGTTCATAAAATATGAATTCTATATGAATAAATCCAGCAGCTAAAATTCATTCATTATATTTTGCTATTGTGATAGTCCAGATCTTACAGTGATATTCTGTAGGACGCGCAGTAAGTCACAGTGAAATACACATTTTTCTTCTTTTCCTATTGCGAGAATCATTGATTTCATCTTTTGGCTAAAATTATAACGTACTCAATATATAAGTAGTGACTCATCCTTTGATTTAGCCTCCCAAGCGAATATCCTGCGTGGATATATGTTAAAAACAAATATTTTCCTTTCATAAAGAGATGAATATCAGAAAAATTAGCAGGAAAGCTAAAATTTATAGAAGCTATAGTAATATTCATAGAACAGAATGCGTAGCCTAATAAATGGCTGCATTGAAAGGAGTATAACCAAGAATATATGGTATATACAGGAATTCGCTCATTATTATCCAAGAAAAGCGAATCCTGGTATATTTTTATCAGAAATACATTCCTGTCGAATTTCTCATTAAAGCCTTCAACGGAGTGGAAGAACCTACGAGAGCGAATAGCTAAGTTTACATCCCTGTTATCCAGTTAACATTGTTTGATGGATGGAATATTTCCATTCGTCCTTTGGTACAGAAAAATGAATCTTTTATTTGATTTGGTCTCCGTTTTAATCAAGGCTGTGGAAATGTATTTGTAATAAGAAAATGTTGACCTGAACGTAATAGTTGCTGACAAGTGATGTTGAATGATGGCACACATGGTGTCACTTTATTGAATACTATGGAGGATGATATTGAGCTGTTTGTACGAGTAATTTTTCCACGCACAGCATTCTGGTTCACACTTATGAGGAAAGACGAGAGCCGACTACCTTACTCCCCATCTTAGCACGTTTCATTCCCTTTAAATAGCTTTTAAATTTTAATTTAGGAGAATATAAGTTTCAAACCGGCCTTCGGACTGAATGCTTTACTTAGATATCCCTAACTTCCACCCAAAAAGTGAATCTTTAGGAAAATAATTTAAACTAGAGTTGTCCTTTGTACACACCTATCAATATTGTTTCACTTCATTTTCTGCCTCCTTTTTACCTTAAGGACGTTTAGCATTGAGTAAAAATTAGAAGATAATTTTAGTGATGACAAAATGGAAATTCTAACTTAAGTCACTCTCACGCCTCACAAATGTAAACCACTCCTATGCAAATTTGTCTAATTTGATTAATGGTTGCTGTCATGTGAGTCTCCCATTAGTTACGATTAAGACGTATTAATTTACCCCTCGAAAATCGTGAATCAGCATTTATTTCCGTTTGATGCTAACCAAGCGTTTTATGGTCATGTAAATTGGATCGCTCACTTGTATGCAAGCGTTGTTCCCAATTTGCTAAGGGTGCGGGGATTCGCATTCGAGATAATCAAAGCCGACAGCACTGATGACAGAGTTTTCCAGGCGTCGTAATTTTCCCGCTCATGTCATCCATCTTCTTAATACATACAATGAATTACAGCTCCGAGTGTTGAGTTCATCGGGAAATTTTCGTCAAATCTGTTTGGAACATTCTTGGTTTACTGATGTATGTCACTATTCATTTCGCATTTGGAGGGTTTAGAATTCTGTGAACCACTCCAGAAGCAAGTAAGGCCTATTCTTATCTTGAATGAATAGGGAACTATCACCTTCTTCCGCAAGAGTCAATTAATTAACTAAATTCTGCACCCTCCAGAGACCAAATGTGTTTCTTTATCTGTAGTTCTGGACTCACTCTCTATTTTTCCCTATTTCTCACCCATAACGTCCCTCTTCTACTATTTCCATACCTCTTCGCACTCATTTCAATGTTAGTTTCTTTATAGACAAATAAAACAAAGAAAAGTAAGTTTTATGCCTTAAGATGGCGATAATACTCTGGAAGCGGTCCTGAGTTTTCATTAAGTTTTGTTGTAAAAGTACCTCCATCTGTCCTAATTATCGAGCTCCACGTGACATTTCATGAGATAAGATTATAAAGAAAGATGAAGTGAACATTTCTGTCTTTATCGCAGAATATCATGGTATCAAGCCGTAACACGGTAGTACAATAAAAACTTTTTGAATAATTGGATTGTTTAAAACCCTCTCCTTCCTCAATACCCTCACCATTAATGACCACCACTTCCACCCCACATCCTTGATTCTCTTCACAGCGGTCTTATCTCCACCCTTTTCCTAAGCCTACTTCCCCCATACACCCACCCTCTCACACTACCTTTGTCTTCCCATCCCTTTAATGTAGATACTTTGCCTTGATATGTTATTTTATCTTATGATTACCCAAATGTTCGAAGCCATGGTGGCACATTCAAACTCATTCTGTGGTAAAATTAGAAATGTTCAACTCGTCTTTCTTTATATTGGAGACCTACTACACAGTCGGTCGAATAATTGTATTCTACGATAATATTAGAGAAGCATCTGTTATACCATGCCATTCAACAAATATCTACCATTTAAGTTCATCGCTACTACCGTATTGTATTGTCGTCGTTAGCAACACTGAACGTTAAAAACTCTCTCCCTGTTGTATACCTTATTTTGCTCATTCCTAAGAGTAAAACAAATGTTTATATTTGTTATAAGATCAGTGTAGTCAAGATAATAGACTCAAACGCACTAAATAAAGCCAAATAATGATCGTATCGCAAATATCTGTTCGTAATAGATTATGAAATGCTTTCATCAGAAACGCGTTCAAATTCCCTATGATTCACAAAACTTTAAACATATTTCTTTCAGACTTCTGTTCTAATAAACAATGGGAAATCCTAATTCAATAAGGCATTATTCACAGATAGAGCTTTTAGTAGTTAATTTATTTTTCTTCATCGAATGAAGTCATTGAAAGTCAATCGTGAAAGTCTACCAAATAATTTTGACGCAAAGAGATGGTTTGACTAATAATAACGTGGATATGATAAGGTGAAATCTCTTAAATGTGATATATAAACATAAGAGGCTGGTGGAAAAAATAATTCGCGTTAATCATTCTTATTCTAAAGGGCGTAGGATCTATTTTATTTATCGCGTATTAGAGAATTTTAACCCGAAAGCTTAAACATTTGCCGATAAGAATAACCAAGGAAGAAAAAGATCTTTCTCTTGATCCGCATCTGACAACAGGCGAAAAAAGGCCGGCTAATTGAATATCCGCGATGGAGTTTAGGTTTGGTAATTTATTTCACATATCCGTTCCCTACGGCAAAACATTTAATAATTCACCTAATGGATTTACTTTGTCTATTAAAATACGAATCCATTAGAATACTTTATTTCACTAAGGCAATCAGAAGACAAATTTATATCTGAAGCATTTGCAATTTTGTAACCTTAAGTAAGATGATATTTAATTCCAAAACAATTCATAACAATAGGGAGAGACTATTCAACTAAGGATGTACGAATCGACTAAATAATTCTAGCAAGAACTGGGGTCAAGCCTTGCCTTTTATTTCGCTAAATGATGTTCGTATTTAATGATTTTTACTCCCAGATACGTTACTACGATTTCAATATTAAACAGTGAGTCACCAAATAACATTGAGTGCGAGATGTCAATCTTATACTCAGCGAATGAGATTTTCGAGGCCAAAGAAATTTCACGAGATTAAATACAGAAAAAACAGCTGTTATTAGTCTCTTTTCTCAAATCATGTATCTCGAATAAATATGCCTTATTAGTTTAAAAAAATAATTAAATATGGGTCCCTTTTACCCATATAACTAAATTGTTTAACCAAAGTCATTACTTATTATTAGCAGAATAGTACTTACAAGTTTTATTTATAAGTGTTTGTACAAGTGTTTGTAATATAACTTTCAGTGTTACATATAAAGGTGGTTAATTTTATGATTTCATACTTCGAAGCCGAATAATATGTTAAAATACGAACTTACATACGTCAAACCACGGATATTGTTCTCTGTGAAGGTTTAAATTAGCATAATCGCTTATTAATAGTGATATATATATATATGTATTTTATTATCTGATTGAAAAAGAAAATGAGTACTCACGTCTAGTTCAGTAATTGATGATGCTGAATTTTCCTGCGAGAAAAGAAAAACAACCATTAATTCAGAGAAATCCTCTTAAATGCTCACGAATCATTACATTTTATTCTACATTTGTGAAAAATGATACGTTTTAATTGCTAATATCAACTAACTGTAAACTGAAGTTAGAGGAAGATTTTTAGAGCATCTCATCAGGGATATTGCTCGAGAGTAACTAGGTTGCAAAATTTCTTTCCCTCTGAATTTGACAGATTGCAAAACCATTTAAAATAATAGTTAAAGCCAAATCAACATCTGCATGTATTTAAATCGAATATAAATTTAAATCTCCAAATATACAGGTTTAATATTATCCATTTCTGTATTGCTATTGGATGTTTTACATACGACCGTTCTAACTTGTAGCTACCACTGCTTCGAATATGATGGATAGAACGTTAATATTTTTATTGGTGAAAGTAATATTCGTTTAACAATTACAACACGAATCCGCATGGTTCCGGCCTTAGGCGTACATAGAACTATACAAACTGCTTCCAATACATAATATACATTCTCCAGCTGGACAAATTAGCACCAAAAATATTGTGAATAAAAGTATTAGAATACTGGACGTGAGCCGTTAGTGAAATACATGTTACGAAGTTAAAAATCTTGCTCCTCAATTTACTGTTGATCATTTGTGTCAGGAAAGTACGATAAACCGACTTAAACAAGTATGCTCTCAATATAAGGTTATTATAAAATTGTAATAAATTTGTTTGATATGCAAATAATGCCACCTCATGCAATTATGGAATGCTTCCTTGAATGTAAAAACTCTAATGACGAAAATAGTTTACTAATGAAAATGACAGAAGTTATGAAATCGTAAATAATCTAAAAAATTGTAAATTATACATTTTAAAATCCTTTTAGTGGATGAAGATGAAGCGCGAGAAAAAAGTGAGCTCCTGATTGTTAATGTAACGAGTAACAAACGAGCAATGAATTTAGTGATTCGAATCGGATGTTTACAATTGAATTAAAAATACTATTTAAAAAAATTTAAAAAACTGGTGTAAAAAGATCACATCTGTAGGAAAAGCAGCTCAGCCTTATTCTCCACTCGTCACCTTTGTTGAAATGTACTAAATTTTAACGAATGGTTTAGGAGGAAATTCTGTAAGTGAATGGTGAACTCACATGAACAATGTTTAGAGTATTGCAAATGGTAAGTGAGCGAAATTAGGTTATAACCCAATGAAAAGTTTATGGACGGACTAAAAGAGAAACAAGTGCAAAAATAAATTCAATGTTAACTGTGTTTGTTTACGAAAATGAGAAGAAACTTCAACCTCAGCATAGACTCAAATGCTGCTAGAAAAAAACAAAGCCATTTCAGTTTCGAATATCTTAGCAGTGAAAGCAAAGTGCAGCTATCTGTCCTTGAGATGATAACGAGGTCCTTTTCCAAAATTACCACTGTACACTTCACTAGCCTCTCATTTTCGTTGTATGTAAACAAAGGCGAAAAGGAAGGTGCCTCGTGTCGAAGAGAAAGTGAATAATATTAGAAGCGACTGGATTTTTATACCAAAAGCGATCAAAGGAAAAGAACGAAAAGTCTAAATAACACAAGAACTCTTGTTAGGTATTAAAATCTACTTGTGAATACCCGAGAAGTAGGAAGTTATCTTTCCTATTGGTTGCCGTCTCAAATATATTTATACATTTAAATAATTATAAATAGATTCATTTCTTGCCTGCATTTCCATGGAGATGATGGACTTAAAAGAGATCAATTTAAAACACTAAAATGTTTAGGTCTAGTCAAGAGGTTAAATTTCTTCACATTATTCCAATAACAAAGAGAATTCGCACAAAATCAGGAGAAAATTAGCTATAGTTGGAAATTTATTTAGGTTCTGATACATGTAGTTGAGCGTTATAAAAAACAAAGAAATAATACCAAAATATTAAAGTAATACCGTTTTCATAAAATTGAAGACGAACGTCTGTGTACGCATTCGTATTGCGTTTGCTGCAACGAACTCTCCGAGTTTTTAAGGGTTTCAAGGTATATTTACAAAATTTTCATAATCAGTAACCACGATAACGGTATCCTAAATAATATCAAAGAAGAGATCTTAAATTGGTTAACACCAAATCTTAAAAGATCGCGTTACCGAATGTCGTATACAGCAAGTAACTGGATAACGCGATTAGAGTGATATAAGTAGGAATAGTTCACGTACTTCATAATGAAGTGGATAATATGTGGCATTCATTAAATACATTCGAAAACTGAACTCTTAAATGTTGATCATATACAATAATGATGATACCATGAATATATTAAGTAACCAAGAGTGCCGTCTCTTGTTCGAGAGAGAAAACAGTAAAAATAAATAAATTTCGTCAATTTTCCTCTTTGTCTGGGAACTATTTTCTGGTTAATCAGTCTCCCGACTTCATCGTCTGGAGTTTTACGAACTTATATACGTGAAAAGTTATTGGAGAGGGAAGACACCAGTGCAACGTTTCGTTTCATCCGATTTAAGGTTAATCTTCGTCCACCATATTCAGATTTTCTAAACATAATATAAAGCACACAAAAGAGACATCACTTATTGTTAAATCAATTATTGTTAACTGTTTTTAAATAACTCACCACTTGTTACTCCCCGGGTATCCTCGACCTTCTTCGCGGCCTTCCTCCATTACACAAGGATTCACAGGTAAAAGTGCAGATTAGGGAAGGAAGTCTCAATCTGAAAAAAACAGTAGCACCAAATTAATTCTTTGTTAAATAGTATAGTAAGTATAATCTGGGGTAGTTTCTGCTTTTTTTAGTATTATCTAATTTAGGACCGCAGTAACGACTATGAAGCTTTACCTCGTATTTCAAAAATATAGATGAAATACTAAAGGAACGATGTTCTATCTTATATAGAGGAGTTCATCGAGAGAGCCCATTAATATTTAAAGTATAAATGAGTGATAAAATCATCCCAAATGCAATGATAATGGCAGAAATAGTTTTTTATTACTTCTGTAATAATTTAGTCTGATTCACTTCTCATAGTTAGCATACGATGAAAATATTTAACATCCTAAAATGCCGTTTCTTCTTCTAGAGAGAATGCAGTAATAATAAATTAATCTGATTATTAAATAATTAACGAATATTTTCCTTTTTGTTGTTACATTTACTCTGGTTAACCGTTTTCCAGTCTTTTTTGTTTGCCCTTTTACGAATAAATATACCAGGAAGTCATAGGATAGGGAAGACACCATTGCAACTTTTCGTTTTTTTTAATGTAATTTAAAGCTTACAGAATAGACATAACTGATTGTTAAATCAATTATTAACACTTTGTAAACAACTTACCACTTATCTTGGGTATCCTCAACCTTCTTCGTGGCCTTCCTCGATCACACAGAAAATCACAGGTAAAAAGTGCAGAATGAGGAATAAAATCATAATCTGGAAAATAGTAACAAAAGTTAATTCATTAGTGAATAGTGAGTATAATCTGGGGTAATACGGTAATGTACTCATATAAGAGGAAGGAGTTGCCAATGGTAATAATTCAAATTAGGATTTTGGTTACGATCATATTAAAATATTGCCTATTCCACATCCTTCGTATACAGTATTTTTTTATTGATTGTTAAACCCGGAAAACATGATTAAAATTATAATAAAACCTAAAATTATGTAACAGCACCCGGAAATTTTGAACCAATGTTACTATGGAATTGGAAAAACTGTAGAAATGGATTACTATGAAAACTCGGTTAAAGGTATTTGAAGTATAAGTAGTTGAACAATGGGATTACTTTGAAAATATGGAATACTTACCAAAATTTGCTGTTCAATAACAAACCTCCGTTATGATTATTGTTAATAACTGAATTGTATATGTACTTTACCCTTAAATCATTGTCGTGAAAGAAACCTTCTAATGGATTTACCTCGAGTATTAGTTATAAGAGGCTGGTTACTGACTTCTTTACTGAAAACCATCCGTTGAAAATAACGCACTTAAGTGAGGATACGAATTGATGAGAACAAATTTTAGAAATCAGATGCTCCTTATAAGTTTATTGACTATAAAATAATTATTAAAATACTAAAAGCTAAAACAAATTTAAATCTACAAATTCAAATGCTAAATCCGTTGCAATATTGGTTTACAAATCAGTTCATTATCTTATTAAAACGTTGCTGAAATACTACTTACACAATAAGTTCAACTGGAATGCAGTTTGATTTTTTCCGCTTTAAGGCACAACTTTATTTTTTTTCCTGATTTAAGGACCTCTCGTTGGTCAATCAGTCTAAGTTATAGTCATGTTTAACAACGAATAGAAGGAGATATGGAATCAAGCTGAGTTCTCAGGCGTAATTAGATATAGCATACAACTGCAGCTGGAATTTCAATCGCATTTAATGCAGAGAATGAATAAAATTGGTTTCATCAATAACGAATCACAAATCCCAAATTAAAAAATTCAAACGTAAATTTCCGTTAAAATCACGGAAAGGGCTTCGAGTTAAATATACATAACGGATACTATTCTTTTATTTAGCAGCCACTATGTGAAGATGTCACAAACACTCGCGGCAAAGTTTCGAAGCATTATTTTTCACTTTCTTCAGATGGCGTCTTCCGAAATTGCGACCCGTCGCTTTGTATCTTATATACCACCATTGATCAGAAATTGGATAATATTAGACGAATTTAACTGAAATTTATTGCCTTATTATAAGATTTTTGATAAACATATAAATGATGAGAGATCCAGAATTCTCAACCAATTAAATGAATATCATATGTTAGGAATAAATATATTCACTAAGAATACGTCATCACAATATTTACGTACATAAGAAACAAAAGTCCACGATGTTAACTATTGATAGCGGAATTATTTCAATTAATTAAAATAAGATTAATTTATTTTACTCACCAAAATTGAGGAAATCCTCCAGATGTCCCACCGCCATCTTGGCGTCGAAAATGGCTTTCTATCCCTAATTTAATTATATATTACGTAAGAAGTTTACAAATTGAGAATTTATTACACCAAACTTAAATTACGCTTCCTGATTACTGAATTTCGAATCTACTTAACACTGAGTAATACAAATCTTAACGTTTTTCTCAGAAAATTCTTCAATACGTCCTAACATGGCGGAGTCTCCGAGTCAAGAAGGATCAAGCATCAAAAATTAACGGTTTAATTAAACGGTGAGATCTGATTGGTAACTAATGGCCATTACTTTTTCTGTCACCCCCCCTCTAATCCTCCTACCGGAGAAAGTTGGTACTGTTTTATGAATTATTAACTAACATTAAAATGAATTTTCAACTATTTAAACTTAATTTAAATTTAATTAGTAAACTATAAAAAATACCACATTGCTCTAAAATTCTGTACTAAAACTAGACGTAAAATAGATGATGATGATCATAATGACGCGTGACGTCATTATGACGTACGTTCAACGAACAGTGTGCGAAAATGAAATAATTTTATTTATTCGATTTTTCACACGACGCCATGGAATATACAGATAATTTAGTATTTAATTTAACATTTAGTACGTTTCTCAATCGATAATGATAAATTTTCGTTTTCGTAGTTCAGTATTTTCCTTCTTAAATGATAATGATATTTTATGAATGCCAATGAAATTCAAATTATTATATCATCACTAATAGAATATTTATACGAATAAACATTTGCATTTCAATCTCAATTCGTTGTTCAACCCTGATAATTTCACTGAAGTTATCAAATATATAGTATTTCAAACCAATTATAACTTTTTGACGTTGCTAACGAAATCTTTCTATCTTCATCTTCTACACACATGGTTGAAAATGTATCGGTTATCATGCAAGTGGCGATAAAAATATTAATATCGGAGGAAAAGCCTAAATTCAGAGCCCAAAAGAAGTTCTGAATATGAATGAATAAATTATAGTATTGAAGCGGCGAGAAAGAAATCGATATAAGATATTAGATTTCGAGAGAAACTAGAGAAATTATTTTGGTGTTAACACTGTATTGCGTTTCTTTGACGATACATCATCAAAGATTTTAAACTGATGTCTAAGTTTGCAAATGAAGTGAATTTCTTGCCACTATTTGATCCCCCAAATACTATGCTCAATGGTATTTCTCATATTTCTACCAACACGATATACTATAGTCTTTCAGCGATTTTTGCAGGAATATTGCAATAAATTGCTTGCCATTAGAAATTCTTCTGGTTATTTCTCCTTATAATTGGAATATTGAGTTCGGATACACGAATTCTCTCTAACTTACCTTCACATGCTCGTTATGCTGGCGTTAACCTTGCAACGGCGGAGATTTTCCCAGTCAAAATTTCTTCATGTCTGTATGAAAAGGTCTTCAAAGATATTAGCTTCACCACGTAAAAACGATTTGAAAGGTGGGGAAGAAGAATTTTGAGCTCCCGTCGCCATTACGAGTGTTCCATACTCAGAAAAGTACAGACAGCGTAATCCTTCGATTACCACACACGTCTTTTCGAGGAAATCACTGATATCATCACTGAATTTACATCACAAAAACACCATTTCATTCTTGGTTTAATTTGAATTTCACAGGAAAATGCAAATGGCACCATCTTGAACACAGGCCACTTAGCGAGACAAAGAGCTCAGAAACAGGAAGGTCACATGGCGTGTCGACTAAGTTTCGTTCGTCATAAGTTTCTATACCATGATTCTTTGTAAATCGCGAAACACGTCAAGACCTCGATACATCATTGAGAAGAGACCGCCCATGCTTCTTTAAACTTCAAATCCCAATTAGTTTTCATCGGTAAGTTGTTTCGAAGTGTTGTGACTGTGTTATGTGGTGGAAAATCAATCGCATCGCATTGTGTTTAATAAGTTCTGTGATGATTTGTGGAATAGCACGATAAAGGCGTGTTTGTGCATTATAAATCCAGCTTTATGATCGGTGAATGTACGAAGAGTGGGTCAGTGAGTGCCTTCGGTTGAATACATATTTATTTGGAGTTCTATTGAAGGCAGGTTTGGGCTATAATCTCCGCTATTTCTGCAAACTTCTACGCCTCAATCTCCAAAGTGTTAAGATGCCATCGTAACCAAACTGGATGGATTTCTGGTTAGAGATTAACGGATACTTGGTTTTCAGTTCCAAAAGTTAATCCATTATAATATAGGAAAAAAAGGTAGGTATGATTACTCCAAGAAGGAGATAAGTATACAATAAGGATAGTGATTTAATTCTTTTGCAATCGGCGTTGATTAAGGTAAGGCAGAGAATGGCTATATGAATGAAATGGTGAACCACTTGATTTATTTTAAAATGTCCACTTCAGCTTGGAGCTTCAGCTGTAAGCAAATTTTAAAGTCCCAGAAGAACATTTGGCAATTGCATAAAAGGCATTGATTTCACGTTTCTTTCGCCTTAGTGCTAAATTAATAGCATTGAAACCCCCTGTAAATTCATTTGTTTAAAGGGTTGTTAGAATGTCAATCTTAAGCAACGCCTTTAGAGAGGAAAGAAAGCTTACCAGGCGAAACGAGGGATGAGGTCACCTACATGGAAACTTCCCATTCATAGAGTTGAATGTCCATGAAAGTGTACATCAGCATTATAGTTTCCCCAATATCCATTGAAGAAAGGTTGAGATTTATATAATGATCAAGGATCACTCATAAGCATTACATATCATATTGAACAAAACTAGGGCTACATAATTAGAATATATCTATACTAAAATGTGTATGTATGTCAAGAATATAACATAGCTACATTTAGCATTAGCAAAAATTCCTTCTTTATGGTACTTTTTCATGGTTCTTCGTACATTTTCCCCAAAATTTCGCAGACTGGTTGGCCTAATGGGATATATTTTATAGTAAACTATTCTATACATTCGTCATAACATTTGTGATGTCTTTTGGAATTTCATAGAGAAAATGCATCTACCATTTACTATCCACCATTACTTCTCTTATGCAAGCTGTGATAAAATAAAACTTCTGAGTGATCTTATGAGTAATTTTGAATTCATGGTCTCTTTCTAAGATATGATTAATGATTTTCTTTTCTTCATTGATCTAATTTATGTTGAAATTAGAAACATTCTGGCTTAGTGAGGAAAGCAAAGGAAAATACCTATTCCAATGTAAGCTTCATTCCTTCCAACATTTCATAAAAGGCCTTACATAGTTGTTAATATAAATGCCTTCGTACATTACATTTATCATTAATTACTGTGATATATTGTTACTATAATACTTACATCTAATTTCTTTATTATAAACTATCATTTAAGAGTAAAGCGTTGATAGAGTTGATAAATTATATATTTTCACATTGTATTCTAAATGTAATATGTGCTTGTGAATAAAAAAGAGGCTTCCATTTCGGTTTTGAAGACGAATTTCATAAGGTCATTACATATTGTAAGGGAATTTCATGACGTGGACACTTCCGGCTCATTGAGGAAAGAACGAAAAATATCCTTATCCTCATTTTCCTTGGAAGTCTCATACTATCTTCAAATAGGCCTCATTCTGAATACTAAAAAGACAGATTTAAGGGTAGGAACATTAAATGATCAATGCAGGAAGGTTATTTTTTGTCTCCTCGTCTGAAGCGTATGCATTATTAATTATGTAGGATTCATTTTTGTGTCCATCGGTTAAATAAAATAAAATGTAATAAGTTAAAAAATAATATGTTTAAATTTTGTTGCATTTAATGGGGAAAAGTGTTGTGCAAATTCGTTTTTAGTTTTGGAGGAAATAACTCGTTTGCTAAATTTACGACATCTGATGAATTTTCTAAGCTTCGGATAAGAGATGTGGAGTAAATTTCTGAAATAAATAGTAAAGTGTTGTAGCATTATCTCGAATTTCATTAATAGACATATTCGGTATATTTGTTTTGAATCTTAGATTGAGGTTTTTTGGTTTTCCTATGACGTAAAAGCTTAAATACCCAAATCCTTATTTCTGTTCTTACGCTATTTTTGTTTCGTTAGATATCTCCGTAACACTTCCTAAAAATGCACTTCTCTCCTAAGAATATATTACATACGTAACGTACCGTATTTAATGAATTCCATCATTTTTTCCTTTAGTTAAAGATTAAAAGTCAATTCATGGTATTACTCTTTTCTTAAACAGATAGTACTTAAACAACATTCTTATTTGGAGTTATACCGTATCTGGGGGTCAGTGTAATATTCGTGTAACAAAACAAGTCATGTATTTTTCTAAAATACCTAAAATGGTCTTTCAGTTATTTATAACAATAAAATTTTAATCAAATCCTAATTAATGATTACGAAAGAAATTAAAACTTGCTCCGGTAGGGGGACGAGGGGGCGGTGACCAAGAAAGTAATGGCCAACGGTAACCAATCAGAACTCTCCGTTTTGTTCGAACCGTTGATTTTCAATTCGCCATTTTGTTGATTTCGAAACTTCACCTCGTGTAGACCTATTGAAGAATTTTTGAAAAAACCGTTACAATTTCAATTTCTCGAAGTGCGGAAATTCTAAATTTACTTATCTCGATGCATAATTTAAGTTTAACGTAACATATTCACAGTTTTCAAAAATCTTATAATGATTAATAAGTAAATTAACGGAAGGTAAGCCTAATTCAAACATGAAGGAATCTGTGGCTCATCTTTGGTATTTTACACTTCTGGTGAGTAAAATAAGTTAATAGTGTTAGATTAAACAAAATTATTGATTTTATTGGCTGCGAAGTTGTTATTTGTGTGATGTTGCAATATTTTTCGATACATAAGACTCTGATGGTTATTTATGAAGGTGACGTCTGGTTGATTAATTTTTAGTTGATTATCTTACCATCTTTTCGTTATCGATTATTTCCTGTTATTTACGTGTATTTTCTATGCTTTTCTGGCAATTTTTTTAATAAATAATAAGCGAATCTTAACATCTGACGAAAGAAAGACGTTTTCTGACGAAAGCCCTAAATAATGCTCCGAAAATTTTCCGATACCAGTTTACTCTCTAGATATTCATTTTATTCAGTTTTTTAAAATAATTTTCGGTTAATAATCATTCTAACTATGTTGAGTAGGAAATACTGCTGACCGCTATCGTAATGGAAATCTACATTTGAATTCCAGATTAACTCTACGTTTATTATGTTAGTAACCCGATTTCAAAATTCCTCTTCCTAGATATTCGATTCGTATTCGGCCTCGATCCATATTCTATACTCGATTTCAACGGATAGCTCGTTTTTATTAAAATTGTAATACGGGTAATATATTAATATGTATTAATTCGTATAATGGGAATTAATTCACTAGATGGCCGACTTAGCAATTTAGTTTTACTCTTTTTATCACCGATGAGTCTTATGTGGAGGACGAGTTTCGAAGTTGTAAAAGAATTGGAAGGGAATACTGACGATAAGGTCTTGTACCAAGAACCCCTTCTTTCGGACGTTTTCCTTTGTGAATATTTCCATTGATATCGGTACTGCTGCGCAAAGGAGAGAACCATGGCATGCCATTTTTGCTTCTTCCTGATTTTACAATTAGCGACTTTGAATCTCGTAAATGATTTTATAGCATTAATCTTCGTTGTTTTCAGTGCATAAATCGACTAATTTCGTAACGGATTTTTGGAATTTAGATCCTCAGTAAGACATCGCTCGCTATATATGACTAATTTAACTTGAGCCATACTTAAAAATCAAACCGACTCTTAGGAATTTTCTCCTTAGTCGATGACTCCTTATCTGTAATTTTCCCTCGTTTTCTCTTTCCTATATTTTTTAATTGTGTCGAAACTTGATTGTATTTTTCTTGTTTCCTTGACTTCAAATCCAAGGTCTTACTTTGCGTTGAATTAAAAGTTCTTTGTTTTATCTCTAGTAATTTACATGAATGAATGACTGTCGATTAGGAATTTTTTAAATTTCATAATTATAGCTTTAGTAAAATAGTTTAACTAAAACTGTATAATTCTGTAAATTGAAGATGATGCATATGCAAGTAAGGCTCAAACTTAATTGAATTGGAATTTCTATTATCCCACAAATTATTTAATTGTAATCACCATGGAATAGAATTAATCGAGTGTAATTGTGAAGCAATTTTTGGTAAAATTACACAATTTTTGCAACAACTGTTCATATTCCCAACCGATTTAAGTTATTAATGTGCTACTGGTTCTAATTCTTTCCAATTGGGTCTATTACTTTTTGCTAGTTAGATATATTACGTATTAGAAGTATTCCCACTCTCTTTGCACAGTTCGTGTTGAATTAAATGAATTTGTTAAAATATAAAAAATACTTCTATAATATATACGATTTGGAATAGGATATTATTCTCATTAATACATTCTCTATTCAGCAATGAATTAATTTGTTGTTTCTATCTTTATAGATGATGACATCCTTCGATAATCAGCACTTCTATTGCTTGGGAATTTCTCATGCGTGATTGTGGAAGAGCACAGTAAAGGAATAAACAGGAACGAGGCTACCGGTGAACCGCAAGTAGTGAGCAGGTAAGAGTTTTTTTTCTCTTTCGAGGCAACGATATTACTGCTGAAACTCGCTACTTAGCTAGTTGTATTTCGGTTGTGAATCAAGTTGGAAATGACTGACATTAAATGACATGACACAGATCACACGGATTCTCAACAAGCGTGAAATGCATTATTAGACCGTTCCTTTTCGTAAATAGATCAATGAGTATTACATCGTCCTTGAAAAATGTTTCACATGAGAAATCTCTAAGTAAAATTCTGCAGAGAATGTAGTCTTTTCACACAATGAATAGATATGACCATTTACCACATCACTGATTAACTTAGCATTAACTGTGAAGAAATCAGGTTAAATTCTCAACGAAGTAATATAAATTTCTATCTACCATATTGATTGTGTTTGGGATGATTTTATTGCTCATTTTTGAACGTTAAAGATTAATGGGTTCTCTCGATGAAATCCTCTATATAAGAACATCATTCCTTTAGTATTTCATCTATATTTTTGGAATACGAGATAAAGCTTCATAGTCGTTACTGCGGTCCTAAATTAGATACTACTAAAAAAAAGCAGAAACTACCCCAGATTATATTTACTATTCAACAACGAATAAACTTGGTGCTACTGTTTTTTCAGATTTTGACTTCCTTCCCTATAATCTGCACTTTTACCTGTGAATCCTTGTGTAATGGAGGAAGGCCACGAAGAAGGTCGAGGATACCCTGGGAGTAACAAGTGGTGAGTTATTTAAAAACAGTTATCAGTAATTGATTTAGCAATAAGTGATGTCTCTTTTGTGTGCTTTATATTATGTTTAGAAAATCTGAATATAGTGGACGAAGTTAATTTAACCTTAAATCGGATGAAACGAAACGTTGCCTTCCCTTTCCCATAACTTAACACGTATAGAAGTTCATAAGATGTCAAACTATGAAGACAGGAGATTGGTTGACCATAAAATAGTTCTTTGATAAAGAGGAAAATACTGCTGAATTATTTACTGACCAAATTTATTTATTTTTACTGTTTTCTTTCTTGAACAAGAGACGGCAATCTTGGTTGCTTAATATATTCATGGTATCACATTTATTTACACGATCAACATTTGAGAATTTGATTTTCAAATGCATTTAGTGAATGCCGCATACCTTCCACTTCATTATGTAGCACGTTAAATATTCCTACTTCTATCACTCTAATCGCGTTATTCAGTTATTCGCTGTATAGGACAATCGATAATCCGATCTTTTAAGATTGGGTGTTAACCAATTTACAAACTCTTCTTTGATATTAATTAGAAGACTGTTATCGTAGTTACTGATTGTGTTTGTTGAGTAAATAAACCCTGGAGCCATTGAAAACAGGGAGAGTTAGTTGCAGAAAACGCAGTTTGAATGAATTCACACAGGCATGTCTTCAATTTTATGAAAATCGGTATTTCTTCAATATTTTGGTATTATTCCTTTGTTTTTAATAAGGTTCAAGTATATGTATCAGAACCAGAATATATTTTCCAATGTAAGTGATCCTCTCCTGCTTTCGCACGACATTTTTTTATGATTAAAATCATCTGAAATACTTGAGCCTTTTCACTGGACTTAAATACTTCGGTGTTTTTAACTGAACTCTTTTAATTCCGTAATCTCCATGGAAATGCAGGCATGAGATGAATCATCTATTAGTATTTAAATGTATCTATATATTCGAGAAGGCAACCATTAGAAAGGATAACCCCCTACTTCTTGGGCACTCACAAGTAGATCTTTATACCTAACAAGAGTTCTTGTGTCATTTAGACTTTTCATTCGCTTTTGGTATAAAAATCGAGTCGCTTCTAATATTATTCACTTTCTCTTCGACACGAGGCACTTTCCTTTTCGCCTTTGTTTACATACAATGAAAATGAGAGGCTAATGAAGTTTACATTGGTAATTTAGGAAAAATACCTCGTTATCATCTCAAGGACAGATGACTGCACTTTGCTTTCACTGATAGGATATGTGAAACTGAAACGGCCTTGTTTTTTCTTGCATTTGAGTCTGCGCATAGGTCGAAGTTCCTTCTCATTTTCGTGAACAAACACAGTAAACATTCAATTTATTTTCCAAAAGAAAACAGAAATGAAACTGAAAAAAGGAGTTTAAATTGCATTTCGTGTGGAGTGCTTTTTGAGCTACCAGGGATTAATCTTGAGTTACCTTCTGTGAAAGCAACAAAAGGGTGTCCAAGTTAACGGTTACGTGATACTCTACATTTATTTTCCTTCTTGAAAAGAGAACTGGAGTTTTTTTAAGTTTTTCATGCGTTTTTCTCTGCAAGAGTAATTTCTTTGGGAACCTCTGAGGTCTGAACAATGACATCTCGAGGGTAATCATGAACTTTTCAAATGAATTCGAATACGGTCCATAATTTGCTTTTTTTAATGTACATTCGGAACCTTCTGATTATCATGCGATATTCCTGCGTACATAAATAGGGTAAAATACTAAAATTGAATAGAGGGATGTAAAAATTGTAATGATTACTGTCATTATTTTCCGCTAAATGAGGCATGTTACAGTTGCGTTACAAGTTTTTAAGACATGTAGTTTATATCATCAATAATTACTAAGTTTTACGTAATTTCTTACATTTTTTACTTGCAACTCCAACAAACTGTTTCTGCTTGAGGTGTTCACTTTGGTTAGTCCAAACTTTCTCTCTTTAAGAATTCTTTCCCAGTCCTCATTTACTTTTTGAGTTCCTCAGTCTTTATTTAATATTGGTTTCCGATCACTTTCTCTACCTTACCTCAGGCTGATTCTTCCTCCACCTAAGTACGGAGAGTTTTCCTTCTCAGTCTCTTCAGGTCTTTCCCTTTTGCTTTCTAAGGCTGGAGCACGAAGGGCCTCTCCCTTTCTTAATTAAACATTTACAATTCATAAATTACGTTATTTCTGATGATATTGGTTGCGTTATCTATGGAAATTTTGTTCTTACAACGGTGCCTCTGGTAAAGATCTCTTAATTTTTTATCTGTTGTTGAATTTGGGGTAAAAATTATGGTTTCCATGGTTCTTTATCATCATAAAAATACAATTGCTATATACGATATATATATATATATATATATATATATATATATTGCAATTATTTTAGTTTGAAATATATCGGTCAAACAAGAGGGAAAGCCATTATTAGGCATAAAAAACATCTTGCTCATTTTAAATCAAGGAGAAGTAGCCAATCCAGTGGTACCAAGCATTTGGAATGAGTCTGCACATGCGCACATGACATCTCTGTCGACTGTTTAAAGCATTTTGGTATTTCTACTATTGATAAATGTGTCTAATTTTTAGAGCAACTATATGTTTTTGTAAAAATCTTCATCTACATAGGTATACTGCAAGCTGACTTTTGGTATGTGGCATAGGCACCGTACACCATGGCTCAACTTTCTTAATTGATAACTTTCTCCTTGTCATTATATGTATCCGGTCCGTTTAAAATATAGATATGTTCTTTGGTTAATGAATGAAAAATTTTCCTGCTTTGTTCCTTTGAAAGATAATACAATTATTCACCTAAGGTCCCTCTATTTTTCCCAACAAATATAATTTATTTCACTTTTCCTAATGAAAATTAGTTCGAAATATCTTAGACAGAACAGCATAGTTGTTTTTTACGGTTGTAATTTATACCTTGCAAGTAAGATATTCATTAGGTGGTATGTTAATTTTTGTAGTTTAACTTTTGTCTTGAACTTTAGAGGAATATGGACAACATTACGGAATTCATAGAATTTTAAAAATTAATATCCGGTTTCTTTCATGGGGTGGCGTTACGAATATCATAGTCATTATTCAATGAATTTTTATGTAATTACCGAGGGACCATAACCTTGAAGGTTGAGAAGTTATTTGTTTTTGAAAATTAATCTCCCACAAATGTGATTCACAAAGTAATTCCGGTAGTACATAGAGCAAAATGTATTTTACATAAGGGTTCTTAAAGATAAAAGGAACAGAACGATTGTAATGACGGCAGGAGCGATGTTTTTGAAAATTTGAACGGAGAATGGAATAATAAATACGTTAATATGTGTTGGTATTCTTTTAACCTTCTATTTAATAAACTTGGAAGCTTTTTATTAATATATTTCAGCATTTTCTATTGGTAATAGAAATAAATATAAGAAAAATATATATTGCATTTCCAAATATCACAGATAACCTATCATGAGGACAAGCAAAAGTTTTCATATTTCGCTCAATGTGCTTAAGGGATCAGTGAATTCCATCCGATGAAGTGATGAACTTTTTAATGAGATTGAAATGAATGTTAAATTAATCGTTTTTATAGATATTAATATCAATGGAAATAATAAAGTCGCTACAGAACATCACTTTATTGTTACTTTAATCCCAATAGCAAATTTTAGATAAAATATCTTTACTTGTAAACACGTAGGCACAGTTGAAACAGAACATTTAGGCGCTTGAAATGTGTCATCCTTCTGTCCTTATTTCTATGATTTATTTAGTTATTCTGGAAGTTGACACGGAAATTAATGAAAAAAAAATATCAAATACTATCCAAAAATGAGGAAACAACGCGCCAAATCGCCCTCTATTTTCGGCAAAGTCCATAATATCTCGAAAAAGAATATCAGCTGAAATTGATCACCTGATTTTCCCCCGCCAAATCATATTAAATCTTATTTCGGAAAATAGCGACTAAAGGAATCTCATTAGAGAACTAATAACAATATGCTTCACTAATTAAATTAAAGGCACAAGTATCACTATATTACCCTGTAAGCCAAATAAGCGAGTATTTGCGACAATCCTAACTTTCTAGACCTTATCTTCACTTATTGAATTTTCAAATTTATTTTCAATAAAGGAGCTTTCTGCCTCATCTTTTGATTCAGGGTCTGGTATGTGTTAAGGACCAGCAGCAAATTAGGTTTAATTTTTGGAAACAATTTCATAATATAGCATTAAGCCATTCTGTCGGATGTATACTAAAGGAACTACTACTAAATACTAAGGAAAATACTATTTATTTCGGCTAACGACAATTTTTCGCGCAAACTCACTCACTGTTTATTATTTAATATCATATTATTTTCTAATATTTTCTATTGCTATTCTATGGCTATTTTCTTGTGGCATTCAATTCACACTTAAAGGGAAGTTTCCCAGGGGAAAAAAGAAACATTCAGGAGCCAGGGGCTTAAGGCGTGGAAGTTAGCGTATTTATAAGAATTGCGTCGAAAGGAGAAATAAGGAATTATAATCCCTAGAAGATCCTTAGAAGATCCTTTATAGAAGATTTTTAATGAAGCAGATCGATATTAATTAATATTAATGAGACAGATTGATACGTCGGAGTACGTTTAATACGTCCTCCTTTTCCAGTTAACTCATGGAGGATATTCTCGGATTCGTGTAGATGATGAGCTTCACAAACGAAGTAATCTAACGAATCGTATCGTCGCAAACACAAAAGACACCATCTATATAACGTTAACGGAGGAAGTTATTTTTCATTAGCTTATTCCTAGAAAAGGAACAGCCCTTTATAAGACAGTTCATATAAATTTCGGCCAGTAGAGACAAAAGGAGACAGCCTAAGGCAAGCCATTCCTTTTGTTCGAAGAGCAGCCTTCTAAGTGGAAAATAACTCTGTGACGCACAAAAATCAATTAGATACAGAAATTCTTTCATATTTTCATCACTCACACCACTTTTTTTCAGCAGAGAATTGAGTAAAGGCATAGTTAAATCCTTCGGAATAGAGAGGGGAATTAATTGAAAACATCAAAGGCAACTATATGAGTATCATTCGGGAAATGAAGAGAGGATTAGTTTCTCGGTGTATAATATCCCCGAACATGAGTGTTCTGGGCCTACGTCTTATTATGCATGAGATTTTATCTTAAAAATGTTGCTTAGTAGCTTACTGTGTCTTATCAAATGGGCAATAAGCTTCGTTTTATTCCTTTTAATTGCATCTAAAATGGTTCTGCTTCCCCTTACTTCATTAAACTTTATTTTACATACTTTTCTTTGGGTTCAACTGTTTCTAGACATTTCCTCAGTCTAAATTTCAGCAGCTAGTATTTTATTTTATTCTTGTCCCTCTAAAGTTCACGTCTCACAGCCGTATCTTAGAACACTCCATATTAGTGTTTCTATATGAAAACTTTTTCCTAGTATTAATGGTTGTATGCTAGCAAACTGCTTTTCATTGAAATGTTTGTTTTGTCTTAGCTATTTTTCTTTTAATGTCAACTACATAACTTTTGTCATCATTAGTTAAATGACTCTCCCAAATAGCAAAACTCATTTACTTGATTAATCTTTGTGTCTTCAGTATTGATCTATGCTCTTGAATCACAACTTTCTTCTATCTTTCAGCAAAGTTATCGTCTTCTTGGTATTAATTCTAACTTTGACTATGCTGAGTTCTCTTTGTAGTACATCGGTTATAGGATTCATTTCCTTCACAGAATCTGCTAACACTACGATTCTATCTGCAAACCGAATACTGCGAATCCTATTATGATATTTTTTATTCCTTTTACCTCATCTTTCAGCCCTAAATCTCAAGGAAAGGTCAAATAAGTAGGGCAAAAAATGGTAACCCTGCCTGACGCCCTTCTTTATTCTTACTTCTTTTTTATACCGTCAATATCTATTTCAGTATATTGGAGAAGACGATATTAATTATAAAGAAATTCAGGAGATAATTAATATATAAAATATTCTGTCTAAATATAGTCCTTTAAGCCCACCTAATGAATATTATGCAAAGATTTTCGGAAATCTTCTTCGATCATATTCAGCAAAATTATTCTTAGAAATGATCCTCATTGAAGGTAGTAGTGGGGCTTACCATGAATGAATATTTTAATATCAGGAGGGAAAATTAAGCTCATAGAGATGAAAGTTTCGCATATAGAGCTGACGCGTGTTAATAACGCGGTAAGAATTCCTGCGTAGGCATCAAACTCTTCGCAAGCATTTGGTTAAGAATCCGTTCTTTTTCTTTCATAGCTCAGTCTTCGCGCCTACCCCCTAAATTTTGGAACGCGGAAAATTTAATTTGGCTTTCAGAGAAATTTCATAACAGGTTAGCTCCCGAATATTGAAATCATACCCAAAACATTATTGCTTATTAAAGGAGGAAGATTATACTGGGTTGCTTACCTTTCTCGGGATCCCCAGGTGAAGGCTCACTACCTGGGTCTTAGGAAGATGTCCTTGCATTTAGGAAATCCATTTTCCGATATCGCCCTAAGCGAGGTTATGATTTATTCTCGTGATAGAATTTTCACCGAAGTTACCTCCGTAAATTGTATTTGAGGTGCGAAATACCTCCTTTCCCACGTCCGTAACGGCATTATGTAAATTTACCATTTTATGAATGCTCGCGAGGGAATTGCATCATAATCACATGTAGAAGCTGACAGTAAATGTGATGAAGAGATGGTTCTGACTGAAATTCAGATAACATAGAGTTTGAATTTATTGAGCGTATGAACATGAAGTTTAACTTGATTTATTTTCAAAAAATTGAATTCTTCAAGTTTTACTCTACTCTAAAGATGAAACTGAAGGTTAAAAACACTGACCTGATTAGTAATCTGTCTCGACTAGGAATACACTAAATATCCTTTTGTCTTTTGTCTTTTTGATTGCATAGAAATTCTCCAAATAAAATAAAAAGGTATGAGCCTAGATATAAATGACCTCTTTTGGAGTGATTTTACTGGAAAACTAGTTTGAAATTGCACATGTCCGTTTTCTGAGCATTCATTTCCTTTGTAGACTATTTTTGCTGCTTATTAGAAGTCTTACTAGATAGATAGACCCTTTACTGGCGAAGTTTTGTTCTCCACTTATCCTCATATATCGTCATACTAATTACAAAAATAAATCAAAAAAGAAAACAGTGCGAGAAGAAAATTATTCGACCTATTCCTCACAAACAAAATAACAACAAGCCACGGAAATTACTAGAAAATTTTACCGGAAGTTTGGAAACATCGTGCGAAAATTTCCTTAAGTGTATCATTTTGCTTCCGTGTCAATATTATTTTTACATTCTTTTCTTACATTAACTTCTATCCATTTCCATATCTAGAAAGAACTTTATGACTAAGAACTTAAATAAATAGAAACAGAGACTCATATCTCTTATAAAATAATTATACCAATTCGCAATCATTTCGCTCATAAAATGTAAAATCTTTCGGTTCAGTCTGTTTCTTGATTGATTGAAACCTGCAATGCGAATGAGAATTCGCAGTTATTTCGAATTGTATTGAAGATATCGACATTCTCAATTGAGTCAAACTCATTATTGGAACAGTTCCCAATGGAACTGATCATCTGAGATCTGTGCAAATTTCGCGGATTACGAGATCAAACAACAAAAGGAGTAATTTGAGCATCTTTCTAAATCGCGATCCCTATTTCCAAATTCGAGATGAAAGGGATAGCCTTCGATCGCTTCCAATAGAAGGACAAACCCCTGTGACAATGGGACTCATCCTCTGTCTTATTGAGAGACATTGAGCCACATCTCACATGTCAATTCTTTCACTGAATCGCTCTCCGGGAGTGATTATCGGAATTTGTATCCACTTTTTGAGATCCCAAGATCAAACGAGTGAATTCTCCACCCTTTTCCAACATGGAATGCTCCTAATAGGAACGGGATGGAACTAGCTATTGATTTATCAGCTCTTTCTTTTCTTATTTTGGACAGGGAGCTTAGGACGGTCATATTTCATCGTTAGCCTACTTCTCCAAAGAATTGGGAAAGTGGACTTACGATACGTCCTATCTGTCCATACATGACGGCGCTCGCAATATTAGTACGTGGGGCTCGGGATTTCATCCTAATAGTTTGGAAACAGATGTCTCTCTTAAAGCATTACTTGTTTTATCGTTTCATTGCGTGGAATAAAAGTCCCATCTACGATTTATATACTCAGTGGAGAAGTGCTGACCTATATTCCTGGAGTAGTTCATTTTTCCTGTACACCTTAATAGTAACCACATATTACCAGCAGACGAGTGTTTACTAAATAAAAGTAATAAATACTTCGGGATAGTAGTAAACACAAAATTAATTATGGAAGGTGATACTTCATGGAATATCCCATTATATTTAAAAGTGTGTAAATACATACATAGGTCTTTATTTTGCGGGCGAAATGAAAACTTAACAGCCCCATCCTACATTTAATTCGGCACTGAAGAAGTATATCTATTCGAATACATTAGTTAATAGAAATTTATATAATGATAACAAAATCAGTATATGTACACAATTAAAAGAGGAAATAGAATAAATTGAGTAGATGAAAACACGGAACTTTGCGCGCAACAAATAAGCAGAACAACACACAAAAAGCTCAGGGATGGAAATTTGCGGAACAGTTAGGGTAGTAAATGATTATATAGTTTAAAAATTTTTAGTTGTTTACAGAAGTTTAAGAAGTATGTACATAAAATGAAAACATCAGTATTACTAATTCCTGTGACAAGTAATTTTAGAACTTATTTGAATAAAATGAAATATGTAAGGAAATGGAGATAGGTTGCAAGTTTCCTTTCTAAGTCGATTTTTTATAATTGAAAGCCCTTCGTGTTTTTCACCAAATTTTCCAAAGGGTATAAATCCAAACCTAAGAAAAAGGAACTTAATGGACGCTTGAGGAGTAATTGAAATCGATCTCTGCAATTCTCTTGTGAACAACTTCCCAAACTCTTTCCTTCTTAACTAACTGAAAATACTCTTCAGACTTGTTTCAAAATAGTTGATGATTTGTTTTCTATCTTACCGATATTAGTCGAAATTAATCGTAAAATACAAAATTTTTTTGGCAGTTACGAAGCACGTTGATTTCTAAATTTCATAAGATGTTCATGAGTAACTGCCGAAATATATTAACAAATAAATGCTGCAATTAGGCAACATGCTAGGTGGCAGTTAATATTAAGGAAGGAATAAAAAATTTATAAACATTTTAATTAATGTACACCATACCTGATGTTCACCCTAGGAAGAGAGTCTCTCGAAGGCTCTGTAGATCGTAAATTTCTGTAATAAAATTCACCAATTCGATTTTTATATTTATAAAATTTTTATATGTATTTTAAATATTTTACTTGGCAAGAGAAAACTTTAAATACACAATTAGTACTATGTTTATTATACTAATATCATTTATATAACAATCAAAAGAATTGATTTCAAAATAAAATATCACATTCTTGTAGCTCATAAAATTCTTTTAATTCTATTCATTAAGACATTGTAGGAAAAATGCCTAAAAACTACTCCAGTTAAATAATTCTAATTACATATTTTCCGTGACACTATCTTCTCATATTAGTCTTAATTCTTACTACTCTCTCTAAATGTTTTACTTTGTCCTAAAGGCCTTTTTGATCCGGATCCCAATGCTTCCATGCTCCAGCATTGAACATTTACATAATCTATTTATAGCAAGCATTAAGCATGCCTTTTCTTAAACTTATTTAATGGTTTTTCTAAGGTTTCTGATGACAAAATTAAGGATTATATTTGCTCTACAAGGTATGTCATCGATGAGTTGAGTTGCCTATTTCAAATTAATGGTGAAGGTAATCCTTAAATACCGAATGTTCTTATCTGTTGGTACTCATACATCTCATATCTTTTGTTGAATTATCTTATCTTTCTAATTGAATTTAAATTTACTCCGGTTAAAGTTCCTTGATTTGCTTTCGTTGGTAATGGATTTCAGTCGAGCCTCACTAAACTATACGTCATATTAGATAATTTCGTGAGTCAATGTCATTTTTTGAAGTTTATTAGTGTCCTATACACTATAATCGATGCGGTTTAGCTTAAGTGTTCGGGGCGTCATAGAGAAGGAACAAAAACTACCTTGAAGATTAATTTTAGAATTACTTTGAGAATATCTTTGTTGTTCTTCACCTGAAGATGGCATGAGCCGAAGCAAATCAGATTAAAACATGTGTATAAAATTTGTGATAACTACGAAGTAATCTCGTTTCTTTTTTCTGGAGAGAATGCACTCATTCTAAACGAGCGTTAAATTTGAGAATATTGGATTATTTAAATCAAAAGTAACAGTAAGCTAAATATGACTAATCGTTGAGGAATGCCTGAGGTCATATAAATAGCAATCGGCTACCGTCCTCAAGTTTTGACCTTCTGAGCACAATAATCTTATCATTGTATGTTGTGAGCTTCGACTGATTTTTTACTTTAAAGAGTACAAATCCTTTTAAGTCAGGTGTTACAGTGTTGGCTATACCTTTCCTTTTTCCGATGGTTGTCTTAGGTCAAACACGCTTTCTAACACATAATTATTCAATAATATAGCCAAACTTGTCTTTGTAAATTAGTGTCTCCGTCAAGTGTAATTTAAAAGACAAATGCTTTCAGAAATATCGTATTCTTTAGAAATATTATGCGAAAGAATAATATAATAGGGATGAATTCGGGATTTTAAAATAATTATTTCATCTATATCGTTAACATCCCTTTAAAGTTAACTACCTCTTACCTCTCGTAACGCTCTAAGACAGACATTTTCCGCTTTGTTCCCTGAGAAGTGTGTCTACTTTTTCCTTATAAATAAATTCCCACCTGCTTTCGACTTCGACCAGATTTATCATCACTCATCGCTCACCTCATAATTCACCTGCTTAACTCGTGGGAACTAGAGACTAGATATTCAACTACTATATCAATAACTCAAGTTGCCAAGTAAGAATATATTCCTTTTATTAAATATTACATAATTTGTCAATTGGTGAATTCTCCTTATATTAATATACATACATACTCAAATTAGATCACAGCACTTCTTTATATTAGCAACCTTAGTAAAGCGCTTATTTTTATACTTAATATCTCAAGTAATTATTTTCAATTAATCGGTTGAAATCAAAATGAACATACTTCTGTAGTGAGGCCTATCTATCTTTACTTCTCGTGAATATTTTTATTCTGGATTGTTTTTTTACATCGTCGAAACATATAAGGAAATTCGTTCCCATTATCTCACACGAAGGTATTTTCATGAACACCTTAGCCTCAAAAGAATTAGCACATATATTTACTCTGCTACAAGTTTTCTCTCCCATGCTTCTGATTAAGCTCCATCCTCACTCGGAGCCAAATATAGGTGCTTTCCGAAAGGTAGCGCCAATTCTAAATCCAACTATTTATGGTTTTTGCCTCATGAGATTGCAATTTGCACGGCCAGAATTATGCGAGACTCTCCAAATTGATCACGAATTGCGCGCAAAAACGTGTTTAATCTAGGCGGTGCACAAAGCTCACGGCATCGATCCCAGTCCCTACGTTTTTACCCGAGATCTAATCTTCGTCCTCAGTTAAATGGTTGATCATCAGATCTCATTAGCACTTCCACTACATGCCCAATGACAAACAGAGAGCGCAGTTAATAACTTCAATCCCCTTTTTCCAATCTTTACATCTTTCTTTAGTGGGTTAGAAAGGACTTCTTTATTCGCAACTAATGGAAATGACAATTGAAAACAAAAGTTCAACATCACACCTGTTATATAAATCCAGATTGCATTTATCCACACATAGTTGGTCGAAATAGCCGACAAAGCAATAGAAATTGAAAGTTTAAATAGACGCTCTCGTGTATTTAATCAAAGTTTAGGCAATAAAATAGTATAGAGAACATTTGGCGATAAAAATCAGGGAATAAATTAAAAATTAAATGGTGCTTCTATTCAACTCTGCAGATGAATTCATATAGTTTAAATCGAAGAGAAAATTAATCCTGCGGACGATAATAGAGTTTATTCAGATAATAGAGTGAGCTTCACGTGTATGTGATTGCCTTTCGAATGGACTGGAATTAAAGCCGTGACAATTTGCAGACTGAAAATGTCCTATCATCAGAAATGTGTTTAAACTTACTTACTTACTCATATTACTTGTTAGTAATATGAGCAATTTTTAAGCTGCGCTACATTTAGCACTCGCGTTTAAAGCTAACATGCGAAATATACATGATAAAAATATACAAAATACACCATTACACACCCACATACAAGACTATATTTATCGAGATGCCAAATGTCAATTTTATTTGCTTTCCTGCATCGAAAGAAATCTTAAGCACAGCATATTCTTAGAGCCTCATTCTCTTGAATAAACTCTGCTTTTGTTCCCCACAACTAGGTATTCATTATTAGGAAGTAACTCGTGGAAATTAATCAGCATTCACGGAAGCGACCCATAATTCATTTCGTCATTATCCTACTGAACGGATATCACCTCTATTATTCTGTCCAATTTGAACTCCGACGTTTCTGATTATAAGCTGAATAAAAAGACGATGTAATTACATTGTTACAGTTCTGATTTCGGCTGGAATTGCCCGATTTCCTCCTTTTATCTGTACCCCTTGTGCGGGCAAAGGAGACGTTCATTCTGAATAAGAATTGAGTAAACAGATCAAAAGAAAAACGAGGCAATAGTTAATGCTGAATTTAATAATCAATATATCTTAAGTTCAGTATGGTTGCGATAATCAGATACCATTTTAGAACGAATGACTTGGCGTGAAATAAAATGGATTTATAAAGTAAGATTTTAAACGGAGATATTCAAAAAATCCTTAAAATTTTCAGAAAAGCAATAATAAAAATCTTTTCATAAATTGAAAAGAAGACCACTGTGATTTTCTTTTTATATGGAAGATATTTGAAAATAAATAAATACATACAAGCACGTATTTTTTTGAGCGAAACTGAGACTTAAGTATTCTGTCTCACATGATATCCGTTAGTAAGAGATTAAACGATGCAATAGAAGACAACCGTTAAAAAGAAGGATAGGAATAAATATATGATTTTAATTACATTAGAAATTAAATACAATATAATATATAATTTACATATATTTTAAAATTCCAAGAATACAATATAAAAACTGAAAATGTGGATGTAAGAATGAATTAAGAGTAACAAGAGATAGAAAAGAGAGTTTAATTATGGAAATTTCCGTACTGTTTTTCTTTATAAGAAAACATGGTCGTAGAATTGTCCTAATTTAATAGAATAAAATCAACAATCAATGACTAAGAGTCATTCATTTTAGAACTATTTTAGAATAGCTCTGTAAGCGATAAGGACGAAAAAATATGTAGGGAAAAGTTACACTTTAAAATATTCTTTATAAATTAAGTATATACATTAAAAATTAAAAATGTTTTAATATTTATAAAGATATATTTAAATGACCTGTTGCAGCATAGATTGGCCATGCTCTGTGCTTCTCTGAGAATCTATAGCTTCTTCATATATATTCTAAAATTGATTTCTTCCCACTTGTAGCTACTCTTTGTGCGCTTTTGGAAATATTTCTTTGAGACATTGAAATATAATTGAATGAATTTACTTAGTGTAATTTAAAGTTATTATCGATGCATATCTTCAAAAATACACATCATGTTGTGCATATGGGTACGCTGATATGCAAGAATAAATGCCAAAAATTTCGAACATAGAAATGACAAAATTTCAGAATATCGCAGATATTCTTTTTCTATCTACGTATTTGAAGAAAAATTCTGTATGCTGGTGTTTTTTGGGTCTGAGTGTTTGATACCGAAAAATATATTATTAAATAATAATTACTCTCAGAAAGCCGTGAGCAAATAATGCTTTAAAAACCTATGAGATATAATTAGAAACAGAATGGCAATTTAATTATGACACAATTCGTTCATGACCACATCGAACAATTAAAATCCATTAATTGGTGTAAATCAGGAATTTTAGAAGCCGTAGAGAATTAATTGGACTTAGTATTTGGCATGCGACAGAATTAATCAGCAAATATGTTCTACGACCATTGGTAATTTGACAATAAGAAGTAGATTAAATTTCATTTCTATGAAACGGTTAATGAGAAAATAAAATGAAAATTTGTATTCAAAAATAAAATAGAATTCTTTGAGAAAACCAAACGGAAAACCTTACACAAAAGCAGAGATCAAAAGGGAATTACGAATGAAAGAGGCAAGGTGATATGTCAAAAGATTCAAAGAATGATGTAGAATGAAAATGAGAATGCCAAAACCAGGCTAAAGGTATGAAAAAGAGGGTTTGAAAGACAAAAGAAAGGAGCTTGAATCGTGAATAATGAAGACAAAAACTTTAAAGCTACAAAAAATTCTCCACCAAGCCTGGGAAGGTGATGACTTACCGTTGATTTTTTTACGCATCATACTTCATAGCGAATATATACCAATCTCGAATACATACCTATGATAAATTATACTCTGATTAAGCATTGTAGGTTGATGAATTATCCATTAAATTCTTCTCATGTGAAATTAGAGAAGACTTTCAAGAATTCACCAGACTTCAATCTTTCTAAAACGAAATAAAAAAGAAGGATAGCAACACTGATACGAGCTATATTTTCTATTTTTTAAAAGGGAGCAAGATATACTGAAAAATGTAAAGATGGTTTCTCCTACGATATGTTTTAGTTGAGATGGAAAGCTTACGCTTCAACATGCGTATAAATACTGTCTGTGGATGATTTGACACGATCTTCAAATCAGCCGTATTACATCGTTTATTAATTCACAGCGTGTTTAATATCTACCTTTTTCCAGACTCGCAACTAAGAATTTTATGGATCCTAATCAACGTATATCTATCTCTTACAACGAGAGGTCTTCGGAGGAAGTTGATTTTTTGACGCCGGACCTACAGTATATTAGAGAATTAAATTCAAACGATATCCTTCTTTATACTAACAAGGAGAGACTCTCACTTTTGTCCGGGGATTTTGATGAAACTTTTTGCAGTGGTGCAGGAATTAGAGTAATGAAAAAATTTAACGGCGTTTCTCTGAATGGGCCTTAGTTTCGCTGCAATAAATAATTGAAAATTGATAATCGGAGTATAGGCAACCCCGCAATACACGTCCATGCTAGCCGAGTATGCATGAAAGAATGCGATGTTTTATGGTATATTTGACATTACATTTTTCTTTTTATTCGTAAAATTCTTTCCTTGATACTTACTATTGGGCTTATTAATAATAATAAATAGTATGCTCAATTAGTTATCCCGTTAAATAACCTTCGTGAGCGATATTTTTCCATTTAAGGTAGTTAACGTCTATGCTAAGAACGAAAAAGGAGCTTGCATTCAAGTATTTTAGGATTTCATAATCATAAATATCGATTGCTTTCTAGAATTTTTAATAAAAACCATTGTCTATATATTAATTAATTTATTTATCCGATTTCAGCATTTCTCGACAGAAATGCATGTAAGCCATTTTTCGGTAATCAATATCACTACTTCCTGACGAGATAGAAATTCAAGAAATACTGCATTAGATGCATAATTGTGTATTAAATATCGATAGTTTTTTGCGCAGTGTATCCTTCGTTCGATTTCAGATGACTCGAAAATACTCTTGTAATAAATATTAAGAAAGAAAAGAAAAAAGTTCATTTTCATCATCGTTCATCGATTACAGAATTTATCTTTAGTACATACAATGAAATCAGGAATAATGGTCCTGCGAAATCGATACTAGTACCAAAAGAAAGGAAATTGAATATAGATAGTTATTTTTTGTTGCTTGTCATGTATTTTTTACCAGATATCCTGAAATCAGATAAATAAATAAATATATAAATCGTAGTGATTATTAAATAAGAATATGAAAGGCAACGCAAAATCCTAAGTAATTCGAACGCAAATTCCTTTTTCATTCATAGGATTGTAGTGAAATACTTAAAATTTAGTAATATTTAAAGTTATTTAAGGAGTTAACAGACCTTTCTCAACTTCAAAAAATTCAAATATTCGTTTCTTTGCATGAATGTAAAGAATCAACCTTAAAAATATTCAGGCAAAGTGGTATTTTCATATTATAAAAATTAGCTGAGCTACAGCAGATTTTCTTTGGCAAAGCAGAGCACTCGATGAGCCGCCAGTGACACTCGTAAGCTTAAGGAGTCGAACATGGGTGTTATTACCTTCTCCTAAAGTCTTCTTTCCTCAAAGTAACATCGTGGTACATGTACCTATATTCATGTTGAAATAATGGTTCTCTCGTTTTATGAAAATTATAAACTTAATGAATAAATCCATGTTATTATGTTATTCTTCCTGCACAACTTTCCATTATTTTTGACAAATAAAGAAAAGTTGTGCAAGGTAGTTAAAGAAACTCTAAAAATAAATAATAAAAGAAGATGAGGTACCTGAGCTTTTTTATCTTTTGATTATATTCATCTGCCTCTCGATGGCTTAATTTTTTAATAGATAACTCTAACGTTATCTATGGAAGAATGCAGCATTTCCATTTTACCATAGGATCAGCGAACAGTTCTATTCTTGTTTTCGCACTGTATTTATCGTGAACACATGGTATTGAAAATTTCAATAATAATTTCAGTAATATGGAGAATGGATACGTTGGTGCTATTCATTGGGTATAACATAGAACATATTTTAGTTGATGTGCTATGATTGGTTTTATGCTAGTCCAATGACAGCCACATCGTTTTAATAAGTGTTATGAAGTAAATTAAGGTCAAAGTGACTGAAAACATCGACTACTGACAAAGACAAGACTAGGAGCGAGCAACATAGCCCACGGAAGATTGCATGACACCATCAAACAGGAGACTTATCCCTTATAGACAGATGTTCCGTAGAAACGACTGAATCTATAAATGGAGTTAGTGAAAAATAATTCAATACTGATATACTTTACCTGTATATTTTACTGAAGCTTTAAGATTTTCTATCTTTACACAGCATTTTATTCTCTCACTTTAATCATCGCAATGAAACTTGTCGAAATATATAAAATTAAACTAACTATCGTCCAACAAGAGCGATTTTCGATATAATTAAAATTAAGAAAAATATCGAAAATTACACCGATTTTTCAAATAACTTCATTTTTTTAGTATAAACAATTCTCAGAATATCAAATATTTGAATTTCAAAAATCGTTGTTGTAATACGAGAATTAATAAGTAATTAATAAATTTATAGTTTAAGAAATTTTTATAGTTTAACATAGTGTATGGTTAAATTCGTATCAACCAACGAGGTGTGTATTTTCTTGTGAGGATAATTTTTCATCCATTATATTTACTTTCAGCTTAATGTTTCAAAAGGTATTTATATTTCCATACAATGCTTAATAATCATATAAATATCAGAAAAATAATATCACTAAAAATATCAGAAAAACCGTTATCTCTTACTAGAAGAGTATTTCTCTCAAAAATTTAAAAAAATACCGCTAAGCACTGTAAATCCGGCCTGGAAAGTAATATAATTCCTTTACGAGATTAATAATTTAGTCTACTATTTATTATTATTAATAATTCAATTAGTAGACAACAAGGAAATTATTAACGAATGAAATTGAAAAAAGGTGCAAGATATACCAGAGAACAATGCGTTATTTCCTCCAAACTCGACTAGCTCGGATGTGTATTGCAGATTTGCCTGTACTCCGATTAAATTGGATAAATAAATCAATTAATATATAGACAATGGTGTTTATTAAATAAAATTTTAGAAAGCAATCGCTATTTATGATAGTGCAATCCTAAAATTACTTGAATGAAAGCTCCTTTTACGTTCTTAGGATAGTCGTTAACTACCTTAAATACCTTAACGAGATTACAAATTGAGCATACTATTTATTATTAATAATAAGTCCAATAGTAAGTATCAAGGAAAGAATTTTACGAATGAAAAGAAAAATGTAATGTCAAATATACCATAAAACATCACATTCTTTCATGCATACTCGGCTAGCATGGACGTGTATTGCGGGGTTGCCTATACTCCGATTATCAATTTTCAATTATTTATTGCAGCGAAACTAAGGCCCATTCAGAGAAACGCCGTTAAATTTTTTCATTACTCTAATTCCTGCACCATTGCAAAAAGTTTCATCAAAATCCCCGGACAAAAGTGAGAGTCTCTCCTTGTTAGAATACTACTCGTTAGGAACGGCTAAATACACTAAATGATCTACACTGATATGATCGCCGATTGTATGAGAAGTAGCTTCGCGTATGGCACTGTATCGAATGCCGTCCTAAAAACTAGCAAAATGTCATCTGGCCTAAAGCCTTTGTCGGCTGCTTGCATCATATCATGACTAAATGGCTATCACAGAAGCGACCTTGAAGGAAACCATGCTGACTGCGCGTGGTTGCAATGTTTTCATATGTGCAAGAGAACTTAAGCAAGTAGTAGTTTGGTTAGTGAAGCGGACAATATCCATCTGCGTAGTACATTATTTCCCCATAAACAAGCTGATTCTTGATTTTGCGGCAGGAATTTGGACCTCGTGACCAATGTAAATAGCTAAGTAAGCCTAAGTTAATAAGTGCGAGAGAATGAGCTTGAATAAAACAAACGCGAAAAAAATAACGCAAAGAGTATTATCAAAGACATCGATCCACGCGGTAGTCTGCCTAGAATATCGTAGCAGTTTTATTCATATAAATGTACAAAAAAATTATAAGATACAAACAGGCAGTTAATCACGTATCTATGGAACAGGAAGGTTAATCTGTTGGCCGGTAAATGCGAAGAGAGTTCAGAGGAATTAGACTGTGATGATTTCATTCTATGTATAATCTAACTTCTATTAATTTCCTTTTAAAGTTTAAGGTGATTTTAAGAAAAGACGAGATTAGTAATTTGGAAGAAGGGGGAGAGTTCATATGGATCAGGCAAATTGAATAAATATTGGCAATAAAAAAAATTGAAATTATTGCTCATTATAGTGCTGCACTTTTATGTAGCAAATACAACGTAATTGTATTGAGGAAATTCCACCAAGAGACTTTAGTAGTATCGATTCAACTTAATGTAGAATAGAACGTTTCATTGCAAATTTCGTCTTACAGTGAACATGACATACACATAGCCTTCACCCAGATTTGGATTGAATTGGCTATTTTTAAATGTACCTTATACTGTCGCGATCTTAAAGAATCGATTGGAAGGAAGCTTTCATTAACTTTACTGTAGACCAATAGCGTAAAACGTATATTCGTGCACTAGTAATTTAAAAAAAATACTACTACCATACGGAAAGCAAATAATTCTAATGCCTGCCAAAGATGAGTGAATTCTTTATCTTATCTCTTTCCGGAAGGTTCAATAATTACAAATACCGATTAAAGTTAGTTGGATTAAAAAGACACCTGGCTAGTTAAGTTAAATGTATGCAGGAACAGAGTATGTCAGCTGAAACCGTATTGTGTCTCATCCTTTTATGCAAAGATACCGGTTAATCTGCCCGAGAGCTAAGAGTAATTATATTTTATATTTATAATGATAAAATGGTTTTATTCTTCATTATTATTCAATATACTGTGTTATTAACTAAACGTTTAATGTAATTGTCCTTTACTGTTCCAATTTTTAGAAAGATAATCGTTTGAAGTGAAAGCCATAATAAGAAGGCGGTTACTAATAAATAAAAAAAGGATCCTCCAACACATTGACATTTTTTAAATCCAGTCACTAGTGTCCGAGTAAATCACGATAATATTATCTTCACGGTGAGAATGTGCTATACACGTATGCGTTAGTGAATGGGTTTGTGATCGTGTGTGGTGTTCATGAGAGAAAAACAAACTCTCCAATTACAATTATTACTAAAACAATATCTTATTCATCCATCGCCATAAAAGTTAAATATTAAGATAAAAATTGTTTAAATTGATGTAAGAATTTATCTTGTGGAACATTAACAATTTCTAAGAGTTTATTTCTGAGGAAGTACTTGGTTGCATGTGACGAAAACGAATTTAACGGAAGTATATGTAAACCGAAAAGTTCTCAAAATGATCACAATATCCGAATTCGGAAAGTGTTTCGACTTAAAAATTTTATGCATAATTAATAATATATGATGAATTCTCTTTCCGGTGATTGTACTTAAAAATTAATAAATTCAAATCTCAGAATCTCAGAATTAAAACCCCTGAAATGTTAACAGCATTCCTAACTGGCTGCTTGACCATACCTTAATCGTTCTAACATTAACAAATTCCTCCTGGTTCTTCTCACACACTCTACCTTAACCAACACCATAACTTACTCCTGGGCGCGACATACCGTCGCTAATGGTGGTTCTCCGATGAAACAGCCGATGAGGGAGGGAAGGGGGGGATTGGGGGGGAAACCCTAAAAACCCTAAGAAGCGGACCCTCCAGGCCGTTGTGACGTGCTATAGGGTTCACCTCTATGCCTAGAGGGCCCCCTGCCACAACTTCAAGGACAAGCTCCGACCTCATAGACAGAAAGAACGAGCAGGTGAGAAGTGAGTGCTTAGTTACCTCACCCCTGCAGAAGAAGGTGAAAGAAAGGCCCCTGAAATAGATGCCTGCGACTGTAGGCCTAAGAGTAGGCTAGGTTTGTAGGGAATGCCTTCCCCACGCCCCCTACAGAGCAGGTGGTTAGTACATCTATGGTGCACTTTTAAGAAAATTACTGCAAACTGTTGTCAAATTCATTGCAACATAGGCTGTGATATGGCTGCAATAGTCTATTGTTAACGTTTAGAGTTAAAAAAATGTTGAATTTAAATTATATGTTAAGTGGACGGTTAAATTCTCATCTTTATATAAAATGCAGAAGATATTTAAATCTAAGATCGAAATTGTCTCTTAGGCTTAAAGCAAGAGTAACTGCTGTTGTAAGCACAAATCTTGAGTTAATTAGACTTGTTTGATGAAGTAGAGGAACTTTAGTTCATCTGAAGAGAAAAGAAACTGAGTACTTACGTGTAATTCTGGAGTTAATGATGATGGAATTTCCTGTAGGAAAAGAGAACAAATTGTTTGACTGATGGAATTCCCTTAATGTAAACAGTAATTCAATAATCACCCACATTTGTAACATTGTTATACTTTTTTTAAGAAATCACGGAATTCATACAAAAAGTTGATCTTCTTCTTAGAGACACAGTTTATGGGAAAGTCTGCTTTTGTGCGTGATTCTATGACTTACACAATTCCTTCCTTTCTGAAATTATCACATCGGAAAGTTGCCTAAAATCCCAATTAATTCTTAATAAAAACTGCAAATCTTCAAATAGAATGCCAACTGAAGTGTCGGATATTCTCCTTTAATATAACTATTGTTCGTTTAGTTATTCAATGTTTTATGTGCGACCATTATAAACTTATACTAAAATATCGCTTTCTTGGAAATGAAGAGCAAAAGTAATGTCCGTTTAATAATTACAACACGATTTCTTGCTTAGCATATGTCTCTGAAAAAAAATCTTGTGAATGAAAATATTAGAGTATCCAGCGGATTAAGTTGGTACCCGTGAACTCCAGAAAGTGCAGCGCTAGGGATAAATTTATTTGTAAAATGCTACGAAAAAAGGCAAAGGTAACGAAGATGATCTTCATACGCAGGTTAGGAATCTTTGAAAGAAAGAATACCAGAAGCTAGATTGAGCTTGACAAATTTTGAGACATCGTGTGCTATTTCGGCCGATTCAATTACGAGCAAAAAATAAGAGAATTAGATGCTAGAGCAAGTCGTGCTTTGGATTCATATTTAAAATTTTTTGCGTTCCCTACAGAACGTTTTTGGGGGCTGCAAATGATAAATGAGCAATATTAAGTTATAACTAAAGAAATTGTTTATGTACAGACCGGAGGTGAAACTAAGATAATAATAAATGTAATATTTACTGTGTTTGTTTACCTAACTTAGAAAGAACTTGTACTTGAGAAAAGACCCGAAGGTCAGTGAAAACAGGCCATTTTAGAGGGGCTAATGTCTTAACGGTGAAGGAAAAAAGAGCCAGCTGTCCTTGGAGATGATAACGAAGTCGTTTTCCTAAAACATCAATGTGCACTTCACTGTCCTTTGATTTTCATTGAATACAAACAAAGGTGAAAAGGAAAGTGCCTCCCTCGTTTCAAGAAGTACTGACTGGCAGGTGAAGCAAGAAGCGTACAAGAGAAACGGAAAGTCCTAATGATACCGAAACACTCGTCATGATAAAAAAAACATAGTTGCGAATACCCGAAAAATACGAAGTTATCTTTTCTAAGAATGTCTTTCTCAAACATATTTATATATTTAAAAATTGCTGGATTTATCCACTTCATGCATTTACATTTGAGGAGATAGTTGACTCAAAAGATCAAATTGTTTGTATCGTTTGAAACAAGCGTCTCTATCGATGTAAGTGAGAGACCAGGAGAGGATCATCAGTTAGAGCGTTAAAATCTACGCAAGTCCTGTTTTAAATCGTTGAGCTTTATGTAGATCAAAAGAATAACATTAAAATATTGATAAAATTTACCAATAATATATGAAACCAAAGACGAAAAGGTGGCGAATCTTTAAATTGCTTTCGAATTTTGATTAATATAGCAGATGCTCCTAAACAAATAAAATTTCATTTCACTGCTGATTATAAAACATTCTGGAGATGATGAAAAAATTAAACGATATTTAAAATAATTGTTGATTAAAATCCCTCCAACAATACAGTTCCTGGTTCTCGAGCAGTTAAGAAAAAAATATTACATTATGTTCCTTTATTCAACCAATCTCTTTAAGCAGCTAATTAATTACTAGGAGTATTCATCGTCTTTCATATGGTAAAGGATTAAATTATTTCAAACATTTAATAATTAATATTTTAACCTTAGAAGTGATGAATAGCCATACATCTTCTTCTTGTAAATTGGTCGTTAAATTTAATTACAAAAGCAACTCAAAATACTAGCTGATTATTTTAAATATATTTAGAATGGGAATAGCGTCTTGTACAATTTGGTATGGTTTCGCAGTGATATTTTTCTGAGAGCCAAAAAACATTTCCATCTAAACAGTTGCTTTGTGCTAAGAATTTTTCCTAAAACGAATAAATACGCCACTTTATATATTCATTTAATACCATGATAACGGTACCACTCGGTTTTTCCGCACAGAAAGGAGTACTTTTCATCTAATATAGTGAAGAGATTAGCAGTTCATATGTTTGTAATGGAAAAAAGTTTAAGAAAAGAATTAATTATTTGTCACGACTAAGCTGCTCAAAGAAAATTTTAAACTCCATATGCAATTCGAAATAATCAATTTCAAATGTGGCTTCAAATTGCACTATAAATACCATTTCTTTTTAGCGGAAGAATTTAATAATGTTATATTTCCTGCTGAAAATAAGTTTCCCCAAAAAGCGTTCTTTCATGCAAAACTTTCCCTCTGAAACATGTTAATATACATTGGCTGTTACACGATAAATAACGGACCAATAATTCATTTCGTGCCAGCCGCTATACCATGTTATCCCTTTTAATAAACCAATCAGTTTCAACTGGTTTAGATCCGTTAATTAACAACCGAAAATACAACCACTCAAATTCTACACTTTAGAAATAATAATGATCCATCAGAAGAAGAAATGCAAAAGAGAAAAACTCTTAACTGCTCACCATTTGTGGTTCTCCGGGTATTCTTGTTCCTGCTTACTCCTCATAAGTGCCTTTCCACGATCACATAGAAGAAACTCCCAAGCAATAGAAGTGCCGAAAGGGAAGGATGTCAGAATCTGGAAAAATAGAAACGCTAAATTAATTCATTTGCGAATAGCAATGGGGTAATATTGTGTGGTATTATAATCTAGGGTATTATTGTGTTGTGCATACATAAATGCGAGCAATTGGCAAAGATAATGATTCATTTAGGATTATTGTTAAGATCATATTTAACAGTAACCTGTTCTACATCATAACTATTACAGTAAAATTATTTTTATATTTTATTCAATTTATTAATAAGCACGACATACATAAAGAAGTAATGGCTATATTTCAAATTGAGGGTACACTAAACGAAATCTGTATGCACTGAAATCAATGTGAAGTATAATTATTAAATGATTTCCGGCGTTCAAATGCGCTAATTCAGTTCAGTGTAAAAACAGAAAGAACTCAAAAAGAAAAACATGCATCTCTCACTTGCGCGCAGGTACCGAGATCGATGGAGATATTCATCAGAGGAACCGCCCGGCAACTAGGAGTTCCAGATTCAAGACCTTCCTTTCCCTTCCATTTCTTACACATCTACGAAAATCTTCTACAATGCATTACTTATCAGAGATAAAAAACGAAAATTCTAAGGAAACTATCCTTTGATCTTTACTTCCGTTTAAATTAAGTATTCAATAAAAAATGTCCCCAAAGGCAATTAAATATAGAATACTGATATAGGCCAGTTTCGAATACTAAATTCCCTCCATTTCTTCCACAACTACGAAAACCGTACACAATGCATTATTCATCAGAGATAAAAAGAACAAAAAGAAAATTCTAAGACGGCCATCTTTTGATGAAAACTTCCGTTTAAATTACGTATTTAATAAAAAAATTCCAAATTGAAATTAAATATAGAATACTGATAGAGGCCGGTTTCGATCCGTAAATCAAGCCACAGAAATATTGGAACAGGTTTAATTAGCTAAGGAATCCAAAGTCAGCTTGAAATTCAAATGCAGATTTCCGTTACGATGTCGGTCGGAAATATTTTCGACTCATTCTAGTAAAAAAAACCCCCGAAAATTGTTTTCCACCTTAATACAGCAAATATTCGAGGAGTAAAAGTGGTATCGGAAAAATTCGAAGGATTACCTTGGGCTTTCGTCAAATAACGTCTCTAGAAGTTGAGAATCGTAAATTCATTTCTTTAATATAATTTGCGAGACAAGATAAAAAATAAACGTACATAGCTAAATCATCCGACGATGAATAATGGTAAGAAAATCATGAAGACGAGTCATCTGGATAGTATATCGTAAGAATTAATTCAAGCAAGATTCATTTATGTTACTTACCGAAACTGGAGAAATCCCCGAGAAGTCCTGCGGCCATCTTGACGTCGGAAGATGTCTTTCCAACCCTTAATTTAACTATAAATAATTTAAGAGGTTCTAATTTGATAACTTACTATGTAAAACTTAACTTATGCTTCACAATTACTAGATATAGAATCTACTAACCTCCAAGAAATTTGAATTCTAACGGTTTTTTTCGTAAAAATTCTTCAGCATGTCAACACCAGGCGAAGTTTCTAGATCAACTAAAGTTTAAACCTAAAAAATCAACGGATCAACGAAACGGTGAGATCTGATTGGTTGTTAATTCTCGCAGTTACTTTTACTGTCACCCCTCCCACTTTTCCCCCTGCCGGAGAAAGTTGTAACTTATAAGTAAAAATAAATTAGCATTAAATTAGAAATATATTTATGTAAACATATTATAAGTTTAATTTAAAAATTATTGGAATACATTTCGTTCCTCTAAAACCTTGTACTTAAAATCGGCGTAAAATAGTTGATAGTTCCGTGTGACGTAATTATGACGTACGTCCAACTTATGGTATGAGCAACGGTACGAGAAACATAATGAATTCCAATCATTCAAATTATGAAACTATGCAATATGATCTAAAAGAATTAATGCAATGACTACGCAATTAATAAATAAAGATATGGTTAGTCGCTGTATTTTAATATCTTCCATCTCATATGAGAAGCATATCAGATAATAAAATTTAATTTTTAGCATTTACTTAAAATTTTATATTTAGAACGTAAGGAAAATCAAGCTTTAAAAGTTTTGGAAAATAAATTATATTAGCGTGCATTGATTTCATAATACGAATTTTTTTATGATACCCAGATCTGGCATGATTCCAAGTAAGACTTCTGTTTAGTTACTATGTATTTAACGTAAGTTAAACTAAATACTTCGAATTCACTTTGAAGGTTTTATCAAGAAAATGGTAGATAAAATTTATTACATACGTTTCGTACGTCTAAGTTACACACGTGATATATTTCTGAGTTGCGGGGATTCGTAATATAACAATAATGAGATAAGAACGGGAAAAAGGATTTGAATATTTAAGCCTTTACGTCATATGGTGGTCATTAAAATTAATCAATACAATATGTATATCAAAGAGATATGAGTCGTTACATCCAAGCTATCACACCGAATATTTCCATGAAATACATTCGAGTTAAACAAAGATTGAAATATTTTTTTATTAGAAATTTTAGGACACATCTTTTATTCGAAGCTTAGAAAATTCATTAGCCTTAGTGAACATCTCATTTTCTCCAAGAATAAGTAAAAACTATATACACTCAATACTATAAAGATAAATACATTTCATTTGCGGTATTTATTTAAACCATAGAAACAATTAAACCAGATATATTGAATAATTCAGATGCCACATGTCAAGAGACATAATATTACTTTTCTATGTAGATTATTCATTTTCCTTTCTCTTACATCTGTACTTTAGTATTTAGAAAAAGGCCAATTCGAAAATAGAATGAGGCTTACAAGGCAAAATGAGGGGGGAGATTCTTTGCGTTCTTTTCTCAATGAGCTGGAAATCATCCATGTCATCATCTTATGAAATACCTCTACAAATATGCACTGAAAACAGCCTTTCGACGTTTGGTAGGGAATGTACTTATTGTACATTTCTTTTTATCAGTTTTATTCATCAGTATAATCCATTTTGATGAGAAGGAGAAATACATAATTGAAAATAGGAATGTAGAAAGAACGCAAAGAGAGAAATATAAAATGTACCGACATTACTGTCAAAGGCAAATAATAGTAAATAAAATAACGCTAAAGTATTATAATAACTATCTCACAGAAGTAATACTAATTGTAACATACATTGGCCATAATATTTATAACTATATATTGAATTTTATGAGTTGTAGGAACGAATGAGGTTTACCACGGCAGAAGAAGAATAAGATACTTTGACTTTATATTTCTTATTGAGGTAGGATTTTGGGAGTGCCAAGATAAAGTAGAACAATGAAACCACGAAAAAAATTGTTCATATAATTCGAAGAGGTAATAGATTAAAAATTACTCATATGTCAAAAATTAACTTTATCACTGCCTGATTAAGACAAATATTATTCAATAGTTAGGTATAATAGGGGATACGGGAATAAGGTAATAGTAGGGGATACATTTTTCCTATGAAATTCCATAAGATATTTACATTTGTTATGAAGATGGATTAGCATTGATTTCTATGAAATAAATACCTTTGAGTCAAACCAGTGAGAAACTGAGAATCGTGAGGGTGATAATGCAAGCTAACTCATCGTGAAAATTGTATGCTTTATTAAGAAAAATTAATGTAATGCTAAATGTAACTTTGTGAAATTCATGACAATATACACGGTGGAATAAAGAATACTTCAGTTATCTTTTAGTACTTAACAATGTTCTTATTATATCCCCCCAGTTTTGTTCATGGTGGCGACAATATGAAAAGTATTGAGGTATTAGTGATGCTTGATCATTATAATAATATCAACCGAAATTACAGCAAAATTTCGTGAACCTCCCACTCTTAGCATTCTGGCTCGGTGGACGTTTAACTCAGTCTTTAAACAAATTAAGTTACAGAGGTACTCAATGCTATTAATTTAGTATTAAGGTGAAATAAATGTGGAACTAAAAGATTCCCAGAGTACCACTCATTCTTCGGAATCTTTAAAATTAGCTAAATTAGCTTATAATTATGTAAATAATGAATACCAAGCTGAAGTTAGAAAGAAGAGATCATATGGTTCACAATTTCTATGGACATACTCTGTCTATTGCCTTACATTACCCAACTTAGATTGTATGTGAAATAGACCACAATATCCGTGTATTTCCTTGTTAGAATAATCATTCTTACCTTCCAATCCTATATAATTCCGGCTTGATAAGTATTAATGATATAAGTATAATAATTCGGCTTGATAATGCACGAAGAACCCAGTATTCATTAATCTCACACCGGAAGTTCATCCATTCAGTTGCAATGGCATCTTAACACTACCGAGTTAAAGACTTACGCAGAATTCCCCAGATTTAGTCCAGATCCATGTGAACACCTGCCTTCATAAGAACTCCAATTTAAGTAATAATTATTCAATCGATGACTATGCTCACTGCTACACTTCGCCATGCTTTTCGAAAAATCACCGATCATGGAGCTGAAACACACCTTTATCCAAAATGCACAAACACAACATGATATTTCACATACACTCACAGCACAAACTTAATGTGATTGATTTTTCATCAGATATCACTTTTTTAAGGCTTCTAAGACACATACCGATGGAAATACTTAAGGTTTTAAGTTCTTAGGCGTATGATCAATCTCTTCTTGAGGCAGCAGGTCTTGGCGTGTTTCCGCGCTTTTAAAGAGGATTATGGTCTACAAAATTTTGACAAACGAAACCTGCTAGTCACGTCATGTGGCCTTCGAACTTCTCAGTACTTTGTCTCGCTAAGTGGACTGTGTTCAAAATGGCACCGTTTACATTTTTCTGTGGGTTTCAAATTTAACAAAGGTGAAAAGGAGTTAGTGTAGACTGGATTCAGCTTTACATTCAGTGATATAATTGGAAAAAGTGTGAGTGGAAATAAAAGGATCATGGTGGCTGTGGTGCATTACTTAATCCGAGTATGGAGCACATGTAATGGCGTCGGTAACTTGAACATGTCCTTCGCGAATATTAAAATCGTTTGTGCGAGAGAAGATAATAAGTCTGAAGAAGGCCTCGTAGAGAAGTGAAGAAGCTTTAAAATCGGATTTCTTCGCAGCTGGACAAATAACGTAAGATGTACGGGCTTTGGAAGTGTGCTTTTAAATTTTCATGTATTCGGACGCAATAATCTGAATTAAAATTGAAAGGAACCAGAAGAATTCTCAATGGTAAGTTATTTATTGCAATATTATTGGGAAGATTAGTTGGAAGAATATCCAACGACGTGCTTATAGAGACAAGACGAATAGCGTTGGCCGTGCTGATTAGGGAATCCAAAAAGGGACTAATGATTCACTTTATTTGAAAACTTAGAATTAGTTTCATAGTTTTAATAATGAATACGCTGAGAATAACAATACAGTGTTAATGCCCAAAATGATTTCTCTGGATCATCTCGAATTGAAACATCTCGTATACGTTTTCCTGTGCTGCCCCATCATTTCTTTTTTTATTAATTCATCTTCAGTCCTTTTCCTTTCGGACTGTAAATTTATATTTTGGCGGTAGAAGTCGGTAGAAATTTTTTTATCACTAGCTTCAAAATACCTGATGAATCAGTAGTGAAAACGTGTGTAAAAGAGAGAGAAATATCGAGAGATTGCAGTAAAAACGATAAAACGGTAATAATTGATTTCAAATGCTGTATCTTTGCAATCTTTCGTGGAGTGATTAGGATTTAACTTTATTTAAATCAATTTTATCGTAACTAATATTTCTATTGTAAAATAATTTCGATTAAAATTTCGTAGACATTTTAAATATTTCATTACCTGCTATGAATCACATAGGAGATGGAAGATATTAAAATACAGCAACTAACCATATGTTTATTTATTAATTGCGTAGTCATTGCATTAATTCTTTTTAGATCACATTGCATAGTTTCATAATTTGAATGATTGGAATTCATTATGTTTCTCGTACCGTTGCTCATACCATGGGTTGAACGTAAGTCATAATTACGTCACAAGGAGCTATCAACTATTTTACGCCGATTTTAAGTACAAGGTTTTAGAGGAACGAAATGTATTCCAATAATTTTTAAATTAAACTTATAATATGTTTACATAAATATATTTCTAATTTAATGCTAATTTATTTTTACTTATAAGTTACAACTTTCTCCGGCAGGGGGAAAAGTGGGAGGGGTGACAGAAAATGTAACTGCGAGAAATGACAACCAATCAGATCTCACGGTTTCGTTGATCTGTTGATTTTTTAGGTTTAAACTTTAGTTGATCTAGAAACTTCGCCTGGTGTTGACATGCTGAAGAACTTTTACGAAAAAACCGTTAGAATTCAATTTTCTCGGAGGTTATGAGAATTGAAATCCAGTAATCGTGTAACAAAATTTAAGTTAAACTTAATAAGTTATCAAATTAGAACCTCTTAAATTATTTATAGTTAAATTAAGGGTTGGAAAGACATCTTCCGACGTCAAGATGGCCGCAGGACTTCTCGGGGATTTCTCCAGTTTCGGTAAGTAACATAAATGAATCTTGCTTGAATTAATTCTTAGTTTAAAGACAATCATTGATGCTATAGTTTTTAAGTTGTTATTTTAGAGACAATCGTTAGTGTACATATTTTTATCGTTATGTAAGACTCTCACGATTGACTATAGATGATTTACTATCCCGATTATTCGTCTCATGTTTTTCTTTCTATCATTCATCGTCCCATGATCCAGTTATGTATGTTTATTTTTTCTCCCATCTCCGACAATTCATATTAATGAAATGAATTTACGATTCTCAACTTCTAGAGACTTTTTTAACTAAATCCCCAGGTAATACTTCGATTTTTTCCGATATGACTTTTACTCCTCGGATATTCGCTATATTTAGGTTCAGAATAATTTTCGGAGATATTTTTACTAGAGTGGGTCGAAAATGTAGTCCACCGCCATCTTAACGTAACGTCCACCGCCATTTCCGTTACATTTGAATTTCAAATTTACTCAACATTCCTTAGCTACTTAAAGCAATTCCAATATTACTCTACTTTGATTAACGATTCGAATCCGGCCTGTATAAGTATTCTGTATTTATTTTCAATTTGGAACATTTTTTTATTAAATACGTAATTTAAACGGAAGTTAACATGAAAAGATGGCTGTTTTAGAATTTCTTTTTTTCATTTTTATCACTGATGAATATAGTATTGTGTTCGGTTTTTGCAGTTGTGAAAGAAATGGAGGGAAATGGATGGTCTTGAACCCGGAGCTATTACATACCGTGGGACTTCCTAGGGATTTCTTCAGTTATGGTAAGTAACATTAATTATATGTAATGTATATTACTTTTAGTCATCCTTTGTTTCGACTTTATAGTTAATTAGTGAGCTGTTGATTATTATTCACGTAACCATTGTTAGGTGTATTCTTAGGGAATATAGTTATTCGTGACGAGTGCTACTCTTATAAGGATCTGCGATTTCTACTACTACATTGCTCATCTTATATGATCATGAATACTTTTATTACTGAGCAATTAATTCCAGTTATGTCTAATTTTATCCAATTATATTCTATCCAATATATTATATACTGACGATATTTTAAACTTGAAGTCACTAGTCTCAAGTTCTAAGGACAATATCCGAAGAAAGTTTAAATTAATGCTTCTATAGCTTTCCGTGACCGGTTTAAACCTTTATTTATTGGCTGTTTAGATCCAGAATAGATTTAACTTTTATTTTTCTATTTTTAGCTTTTTCTGTCAACCGATATTTCGATGGAATTTTATGTTTGAATTTTGAAGTTTAACTTTGCGATTAGTTGTTAATTAAATCGATGTCATTATTTCTGTTTCTAAAATGTGATTCCAATTCCAGCCAAACCTGTACTTTATGTTTAATTTCAATTGAGAAATCATTTTCATGGAACTTGTTCTTTTAATCGTAGTTAAGATTGCTATAAATTACACATAATGATCAAGAAGAGTTTCGCAAATTACAATTAAAAATTCAGTTGCGCCATGAAGTGGTAAATATCATTCTAATTTCCAGTAGAACTTATAGCGCAAGTCATATTTCTGCGACATTTAGAGATTATGAGTTGTGTTTTGAACCAAATATGTAACAAATTTTGCATTTTAATTTGAACATCAAAATTCGGAACAACTCTTAGCATATTTCTTTAGTTTTCAATTATTTTTCATTCATAATATTATATATAAGACGAATCTGATTTTTTAACTTTGAAGTTCTCACTTATTTAAATTCACAATAGGGTGAGTTTATTTTCAACGGATGGCTTAGACAGTTACAAGGAAGTCACTAAGAAGATTCTTATATCTGATATTTTGAGGAAATCTATTATGAAGTTTTCTTCGAGATAATGATTTTTGGGTGATGTTCAAGGTGTAATACAATACTTAACGATTCTCTTACCAGAAATTGGGTACTGAATTTCAATAGTTAACTTAATATTTACTGTTTTTCAAACAAATCTTTTATTGATATACTAACACATCTTTATTATTCATATTTGTTTGGATCGAGTTTCCATACTCATCTCAGTTCAGAAAAAACGATAACTATAGTACGTACTCTAAGTATTCCTCTTTTTCTTTTTGCCTTTCATGCTTGTTAATCAACTTTATAAATTACGAATAAATCTACCGTAAGGATGTCTACCTGGAATTGGATATTTTTTAATTTGGTCTTAACCAAAATCCTGCTTATTTGAATTATCATCATTGGCCAATACTTCATCTAACAAATGTACAATACGGTATCACCTAAAATTAAATTCACTATTCATTAATAAATTAATCTTCTGTTTCTATTCCAGATCCAGATAGTAGCATGCTTTCCTCCTCGGCAATTGTTTTACTTCTAAGTTTCTTCTGCTTGATACGGAAGAAGTTGAGGATTACCGGAGAACCAAAATTGGTGAGTAATTCAAAAGCAATATATAATATTTTATTTACCGATTAATAATCTCTATTCTGTTTTTACATTAAATATATCTAGTATACATTCTGTATAAAATGTATTAATATTAAATTTAGAAAATCTGAGTAGGTTATCAGTGAAAACGAAGGGTTGCATTGGTCTCTTCTGTCCCCCACAACATTCTACTTATATCAATTCGTAGGAGACGAAGCGATCAAAAGGAGAGAACGGTTAACCAGCAAATAGTTTTCTGGCAAAAGAAAATGATCCTAAATTATCTTTCGAATGAAGTTAATTAATATTTTCTAAGTTCTGTCAAGAACAAGAAACGTCATTTTTGTTGAGATATTAATCTAAAAGTAATTTAGATAACGTTTAATTTTTGGTCATTAGCTCTCGATTATTTTATAATAAGCAGTGTAATGACAATCAATTTATGATGTCAATATTATAATAAGTAGCGTAATGACAATTTATGAGTTCAGTTTTCTGATGCATCAAGTGAATATCAACTCTCGTTACTGTCGATGATGAATTTCCTTATATATTCCTATTTAAGAAACTCAAATCGTGACTTCAAATGTTTCCATGAATAATTAATTCGTTACGATCTTTTTAGATTGTTCCATCAAATTTTTAGCAGGAGAAATGTTTTGGTGCCCTTAGGATTTTCTTTTGTCTTGTTTATTTTGGACCCCTCGTAAGTCACTTTTCCTCTTATTCACTCCCTATTCGTCATAAGACACTTTCCTTTTTGCCTTTATTTACAATCAATGAAAATGAGAGGCAATGAAGTGTACACTGATATTTTTATTGACTTTGTTATCATCCAAGGACAGTTGGCTCTTCCTTTCTTTCACTGTAAAGACATTAGTCCCTCTTAAATAGCCGTGTTTTCACTGACCTTCGAGTGTACATCCAAGTCGGCTTTCTCCTAAATTACCGTAAATACTACATGTATTATTATTCTATTTTCTCCTCTAATGTGTTCATAAATATTTATTGTGTTTTAACTTAATATCGCTCATTTGTATCACTTGCAACCATGCTTAAATATACTGCAGGGAGTCTGAAAATTCATATTTAAGAGTGTGAATGTGCCGTGTTTATACTGGATGTTTTAGCGAGATTTTTCATTACAACTAGAGTTCGAATCTTATTGACTAATGTCGGATTCGTATTGTGATATGGTGTGTCTGTTTGCTATTCGTTAAATTCGTAAACAGGAAGTTGATTATTTCGTCTCTAGCTTATTATCGTCAGCTAGTACAAACATTCAGAAATTTATAATCAGAAACTTTTAGATCAAATATTCTTTTGCGATTGTAGTCATTTTCGTGAGTTAACAAGTTTTGGTGAAGTAGATGGTTCGGAAAACATTTCAATCGTCGACATACTGATGGCCGTCTGGCACCAATTCCTAGAAAGGACAACTAACACCTTCTGGGAACATCCCTCCGAAACTCTTATCAATTAACAGCGGATTCCAATTTATTCTCTTTCAAATAATAGTATTCTTACATTATATGTGCCATGCAAATTTCATTACGACCTAAAATTATATTGACTTAATACTTTTGTTAAGATTCTATTGTATTCTCACGCTTGTTTGACAGATGGTTAGCAATAATTGTTGATGGTTAACGAAATTCGGAGTACAATGTTTTCTTTGTAGTAATCTAACTTCACTAACTCCTCGCATTTTATGATGTAATACTCTCATTCACTAGATATTTATCGGCCTGAAGAATTCATACAGAAGAGAATTGGGTAACTCAAAGGATCGCGCACTACAGTAGATTATTTCATGAATTGTGTCCCTGAAGAGAAGTTCTGAAGGCTTTCGTGTAGATTCTGATTATTACTTACTGATGAGAAAGTAAAAATGTATAACATTGTAACAATTGTCGGTAAATGTTTAAAAGATTTGGGAGGATATGAAGGGAACTCTACCTATTAAAGAATTCGTTCTCTTTTTCCACAGGTAGATCCGTCATCATTAACTTCAGAACTACACTTGAGTACTCAGTTTCTTTTCTGTTCAGATGAACTTACATAGAGGATATTAATACAGGTTTTGTGCCTACAACAGCAGTTATTGTTACATTAAGCCTAAGCGACAGTTGCGATCTTTGATTTAAATATCCTCTGCATTTTATGTAAAGATGAGAATTTAACCATCAAGTTAACATTTAATTTACATTCAATAACTTTTTTTAACTTAAAACGTCAACGATGGATTATTGCAGCCATATCACAGTCAAATGCTGCAATGAATTTGACAACAGTTATCAGTAGTTTTCTTAAGAAGTGAACCATAGATGTACTAACCACCTGCTCTGTAGGGGGCGTGGGGAATGCCTTCCCCACGCCCAAACAATTGGTTCTCAAACTTGGTGGGCAAACAATTTGTTATGTTTTCCTACAGGAAATTCCATCATCATTAACTCCAGAATTACACGTAAGTACTCAGTTTCTTTTCTCTTCAGATGAACTAAAGTTACTCTACTTCATCAAACAAGTCTAATTAACTCAAGATTTGTGCTTACAACAGCAGTTACTCTTGCTTTAAGCCTAAGCGACAATTTCGATCTTTGATTTAAATATCTTCTGCATTTTATATAAAGATGAGAATTTAACCGTCCACTTAACATATAATTTAAATTCAACATTTTTTTAACTCTAAACGTTAACAATAGACTATTGCAGCCATATCACAGCCTATGTTGCAATGAATTTGACAACAGTTTGCAGTAGTTTTCTTAAAAGTGCACCATAGATGTACTAACCACCTGCTCTGTAGGGGGCGTGGGGAAGGCATTCCCTACAAACCTAGCCTACTCTTAGGCCTACAGTCGCAGGCATCTATTTCAGGGGCCTTTCTTTCACCTTCTTCTGCAGGGGTGAGGTAACTAAGCACTCACTTCTCACCTGCTCGTTCTTTCTGTCTATGAGGTCGGAGCTTGTCCTTGAAGTTGTGGCAGGGGGCCCTCTAGGCATAGAGGTGAACCCTATAGCACGTCACAACGGCCTGGAGGGTCCACTTCTTAGGGTTTTTAGGGTTTCCCCCCCAATCCCCCCCTTCCCTCCCTCATCGGCGGAGTCATCGGAGAACCACCGTTAGCGACGGTGTGTCGCGCCCAGGAGTAAGTTTTGGTGTTGGTTAAAGTAAAGAGTGTGTGAGAAGAACCAGGAGGAATTTGTAAATGTTATAACGATTAAGGAAAGGTCAAGCAGCCAGTTAGGAATGCTGTTATCATTTCACAGGTTTTAATTTTCTTCTGGGTATCGCGTTCACGAATCTTTTAAGATACAAACACATGGGAGAATTCAAACTATCAGTAATTTAAGATAATATTTTCAAGCGGAGCACTTGAGCAAATATGGAGATTGAGAAAATTGCTAGCATTTTGCACGATATCTGAATACACCGCATTTAAATCTGACTCAGATTTTACTAACCAATCTTAAGAAAATTATCAATTTCTGTTAAGAGAAAACAGGGATTCCATTCACATACTTTACGCGCAATTCATTTAGACTTCAGTCTTTTTTTAAAATTAGACTTTATTTCGAAGTATTTATGAGACTTATAAAGTAAGAGTTGCATTTGGAAATTGAATTTTATCTCCGTTGTACGCACTACATGACAGCAAACTAGAAACCCAACTTGCCCAATTAAACGAATGCAGTTCATCTTCACTGTGAATTAATGGAATTACGGTTCTATGGTACACTAGTTTATTGATTAAGAAAATGACACGTTCTTGAGGATCCGACTCTAATGATTAGCCAACCACCATTCTATTATAGCATTTAATTTTATTCATTACTTTCCTTCACATCGGAACAGTAAAGGACAAATAAGTATTGTTTAATGACTGTAATTAATTATTAAAAATGACGGTAATTATTAAAAATGACGGTAATTATTAAAAATGACGGTGGTTATTAAAAATGACGATGTATACCTTAGCATTATTAATAAGGGATATAACTCATCTTAACTGACCGAGAGATTTAACGGCATGTTTACATAGAAAGACGAGACGCAATACAGCAATATTTCAGTTTACATAGTCTATATTCCAATAATTGTGGGATATTTCAAGTTTAACATCACAAGATTATAGTCGTTTTTTTCCTTTACTTGAGTTATCTAGTTGGATGAACCTTAATACTACCTAGAAATAAATTAGTCGGTGTTTTTAAATTCTGAATTTTTCCCAAAACTGAAGGAAAACAAGTCACTCATCATGGACAGATAGTTCTATAAGTTTCTGGCTATATTGAAATGTATTTACGGATTAAAACTACAACATAGCCATCGGAGTACTTAATCTAAATTTTTGTTTTTGAAAGATTGCTTCCTTCCAAATTAAGTGTTAGATGGAAGAAGAGACAACATTGTCTCAATCTCGCCCCGCAATAAAGACGTGTTATTATTATTATTATTATTACTATTTTAACACAGTAAAATCTATTCGATTTCTATTCTAAATTTCACGAGAAATTAATATTCCGAGAAACAAAATATTAAATTTAGAAAGATGAAGATTATATTTTGAAATGAAAATTAAATGAGAATCTATATCATGATCATCGGTTTCCAGCGACCACTAATTTTGGTAAAATTTTACGGAAGACAAAAGATATATGGAATCTCAGCTGTAACAGATTTCTTAATGAGGTAACTATAATAGCATTTATGAATACGTATATATATATATATATATTATATATTATATCTATTATATATAGCTAACTCTCCGGATATACCTATATATATATAGGGGATACGAATTCTGACCATGTTCCACAAGCGCCATCGACGTCAGATTTTTTCGACGTACTGGCCCCACACTCTAGATGCCAGAATAATGCAGACATCGACGCTAGCTATCATGGGTTCGATGCCAGAAATTCCCAAAAATCGCAATTTTCCCATAAGAATGCATTGCGCGTATTTTTGAAAATTATTTTGAGGCACTTATCGCTAAGATAGAGGAACCAAAATTTCGGAGGTTGAAGTTGAGGTAGTCTTCTATGCTTCTCATGGAAAAAATGTAGCCAAATGACAGTGAGTTCGACGCCAGGTGGATGCAAAATTCTTCCATAAGAAATGCATTGCGGAAATCTTTTTAAATGCCTCCCGATAAGCTGGAAAGATAAGACCCGGAATGGTGACAGAGGCGTGGGACCTTCCCGATAAGATATTGAATCGAAACTTTGGAACAAGTAAGGATGGCACTTATCTAATATTATTTTGCTGTCTTCTCTCACGATCGGGTTCTTAGTTCGTCGCCAGGCGGTCTTTGGCGCGAAGTTTTAAATTTGAACTGAGGCAGTACTTGGTATGATACTGTATTCAACGGATAGCTTGCAGTATGCAAGCAACTTTTACTCGTACCTATATATATAGATATATATATATATAGGGGATACGAATTCTGACCATGTTCCACAAGCGCCATCGACGTCAGATTTTTTCGACGTACTGGCCCCACACTCTAGATGCCAGAATAATGCAGACATCGACGCTAACTATCATGAGTTCGATGCCAGAAATTCCCAAAAATCGCAATTTTCCCATAAGAATGCATTGCGCGGATTTTTGAAAATTATTTTGAGGCACTTATCGCTAAGATAGAGGAACCAAAATTTCGGAGGTTAAAGTTGAGGTAGTCTTCTATGCTTCTCATGGAAAAAATGTAGCCAAATGACGGTGAGTTCGACGCCAGGTGGATGCAAAATTCTTCCATAAGAAATGCATTGGACGACTTTTTAAATGGCTTCCCGATAAGCTGGAAAGATAAAACCCGGAATGGTGACAGAGGCGTGGGACCTTCCCGATAAGATATTGAATCGAAACTTTGGAACAAATAAGGATGGCACTTATCTAATATTATTTTGCTGTCTTCTCTTACGATCGGGTTCTTAGTTCGTCGCCAGGCGGTCTTTGGCGCGAAGTTTTAAATTTGAACTGAGGCAGTACTTGGTATGATACTGTATTCAACGGATAGCTTGCAGTATGCAAGCAACTTTTACTCGTATATATATATATATATATATATATATATATATATATATATATATATATATATATATATCTATCTATTATATATAGCTAACTCTCCGGATATACCTATATAGATATATATAGGGGATACGAATTCTGACCATGTTCCACAAGCGCCATCGACGTCAGATTTTTTCGACGTACTGGCCCTACACTCTAGACGCCAGAATAATGCAGATATCGACGCTAGGTGTCATGGGTTCGATACTAGAATGTCCCAAAAATCGCAATTTTCCCATAAGAATGCATTGCGTGGATTTTTAAAAATTATTTTGAGGCACTTATCGTTAAGATAGAGGAACCAAAATCTCGGAGGTTGAAGATGAGGTAGTCTTCTATGCTTCTCATGGAAAAAATGTAGCCAAATGACAGTGAGTTCGACGCCAGGTGGATGCAAAATTCTTCCATAAGAAATGCATTGCGGAAATCTTTTTAAATGCCTCCCGATAAGCTGGAAAGATAAGACCCGGAATGGTGACAGAGGCGTGGGACCTTCCCGATAAGATATTGAATCGAAACTTTGGAACAAGTAAGGATGGCACTTATCTAATATTATTTTGCTGTCTTCTCTCACGATCGGGTTCTTAGTTCGTCGCCAGGCGGTCTTTGGCGCGAAGTTTTAAATTTGAACTGAGGCAGTACTTGGTATGATACTGTATTCAACGGATAGCTTGCAGTATGCAAGCAACTTTTACTCGTACCTATATATATAGATATATATATATAGGGGATACGAATTCTGACCATGTTCCACAAGCGCCATCGACGTCAGATTTTTTCGACGTACTGGCCCCACACTCTAGATGCCAGAATAATGCAGACATCGACGCTAACTATCATGAGTTCGATGCCAGAAATTCCCAAAAATCGCAATTTTCCCATAAGAATGCATTGCGCGGATTTTTGAAAATTATTTTGAGGCACTTATCGCTAAGATAGAGGAACCAAAATTTCGGAGGTTAAAGTTGAGGTAGTCTTCTATGCTTCTCATGGAAAAAATGTAGCCAAATGACGGTGAGTTCGACGCCAGGTGGATGCAAAATTCTTCCATAAGAAATGCATTGGACGACTTTTTAAATGGCTTCCCGATAAGCTGGAAAGATAAAACCCGGAATGGTGACAGAGGCGTGGGACCTTCCCGATAAGATATTGAATCGAAACTTTGGAACAAATAAGGATGGCACTTATCTAATATTATTTTGCTGTCTTCTCTCACGATCGGGTTCTTAGTTCGTCGCCAGGCGGTCTTTGGCGCGAAGTTTTAAATTTGAACTGAGGCAGTACTTGGTATGATACTGTATTCAACGGATAGCTTGCAGTATGCAAGCAACTTTTACTCGTATATATATATATATATATATATATATATATATATATATATATATATATATATCTATCTATTATATATAGCTAACTCTCCGGATATACCTATATAGATATATATAGGGGATACGAATTCTGACCATGTTCCACAAGCGCCATCGACGTCAGATTTTTTCGACGTACTGGCCCTACACTCTAGACGCCAGAATAATGCAGATATCGACGCTAGGTGTCATGGGTTCGATACTAGAATGTCCCAAAAATCGCAATTTTCCCATAAGAATGCATTGCGTGGATTTTTAAAAATTATTTTGAGGCACTTATCGTTAAGATAGAGGAACCAAAATCTCGGAGGTTGAAGATGAGGTAGCCTTCTATCGTTCTTATGGTAATAATGTTGCCAAATGACCGTGACTTCGACTCCAGGTGGGTCCGAAATTCTTCCATAAGAAATGCATTGCTGCAATTTTTGTCATTTTTTTTCAATGCCTTCCCGATAACCTGGAAAGATCAAACTCCGTGTGGCGACGGAGGCGTTTGAAAACATTCTTTCATGAATTTAACAGTTCGTCTAGTGGTCCTTGGTTCGATGCAAGAGGGTCATTCCGATTCCACCATGCATTTCATACGGGGAAAACGGAATCTTATTTTAGGACCTTCCCGATAGGATATTGAATCGAAACTTTGGGATAAGTCATAATTGCACTCACCTAATGTTAATTCGCTATTTTCTCTCACAGAAGGGTCCTGAGTTCGACGATAGGCGGTCTTTAGCACGAATTTTTGCAATCTGTTTTGAGACCGTTCTCGATGCGATAGAGCAATCAAAATTACGGTGTTTGCAGATGAGATGGTCTTCCATAGTATCAAAGGAAGAAATGTTAGCAAATGACCGTGTGTTCGACGCCAGGTGGGTTCGAAATGCTTCCGTAAGAAATGCATTGGTGAAATCATGGATGATTTTTTTTTTAATCCTTCCCGATAAGCTGGAAAGATAAAACCCGGAATGGTGACAAAGGCGTTTGAGAACATTCTTTCATGTTATTCGCCGTTTCTACAGTGGTCCTTGGTTCGATGCAAGAGTGTCATTCCGATTCTACCATGTATTTCAAACGGGAATAACGGAATCTTTTTTTATGACCTTCCCGATAAGATACTGAATTGAAACTTTGAAACACGTCAGAGTGGCGCTCATCTATTATTCGTATGCCATTGTCTCTCACAAATGGGTCCTGTGTTCGACGCCAGGCGGTCATTTACGCAAATTTTTAAAAATTGTTTTGAGGCCTTTCTCTATGCAGGAGACTATTCAAAATCACAGCATATGCGTTTGAAGTAGTTTTCTATAGAACCGGTGGAAGAAAGGTTACATATGACCGTGAGTTCGATGCCAGATGGATGAAAAATTCTCAAGTTCGAAATGCATTGCGGCAATTTTTAAGATTTTTGCTGGATAAGCTTCGAAAATGATACCCGTAAGGGGAACTTATTGTTAAATTTGTACCAATTAGCTTGCAGTATGCAAGCAACTTTTACTCGTATTATATATAGCTAACTCTCCGGATATACCTATATATATATATATATAGATATATATAGGGGATACGAATTCTGACCATGTTCCACATGCGCCGTCGACGTCATATTTTTACGACGTACTGGCCTCACACTCTAGATGCCAGAATAATGCAGACATCGACGCTAGGTGTCATAAGTTCGATACTAGAATGTCCCAAAAATCGCAATTTTCCCATAAGAATGTATTGCGCGGATTTTTGAAAATTTTTTTGAGGCACTTACCGGTAAGATAAAGAAACCAAAATCTCGGAGGTTGAATTTGAGGCAGTCTTCTATTTTACGAATGGAAGAAATGTTGCCAAATGACCGTGAGTTCGACACCAGGTGGATGCAAAATTCTTCCATAAGTAATGCATTGCTGAATTCTTTGACGATTTTTTTAAACGCCTTCCCGATTAGCTGGAAGGATTAAACCCGGAATGGAGAGAGAGGCTTTTGAACACATTCCTTCATGATTTTCACCGTCCGTCTAGTCGTCCTTTGTTCGATGCAATACGGTCATTCCGATTCCACCATGCATTTCAAACGGGGGAAACGGAATCTTATTTTGGGACCTTCCCGATAAGATACTGAATTGAAACTTTGAAACACGTCAGAGTGGCGCTTATCTATTATTCGTATGCCATTGTCTCTCACAAATGGGTCCTGTTTTCGACGCCAGGCGGTCATTTACGCAAATTTTTTAAAATTGTTTTGAGGCCTTTCTCTATGCAGGAGACTATTCAAAATCACAGCGTTTGCGTTTGAAGTAGTTTTCTATCGAACCGGTGGAAGAAAGGTTACATATGACCGTGAGTTCGATGCCAGATGGATGAATAATTCTCACGTTCGAAATGCATTGCGGCAATTTTTAAGATTTTTGCTGGATAAGCTTCGAAAATGATACCCGTAAGGGGAACTTATTGTTAAATTTGTACCAATTAGCTTGCAGTATGCAAGCAACTTTTACTCGTATATCTATATAGGTATATCCGGAGAGTTAGCTATATATAATAGATAGATATATATATAGATATAGGGGATACGAATTCTGACCATGTTCCACAAGCGACATCGACGTCAGATTTTTTCGACGTACTGGCCCTACACTCTAGATGCCAGAATAATGCAGACATCGACGCTAGCTATCATGGGTTCGATGCCAGAAATTCCCAAAAATCGCAATTTTCCCATAAGAATGCATTGCGCGTATTTTTGAAAATTATTTTGAGGCACTTATCGCTAAGATAGAGGAACCAAAATTTCGGAGGTTGAAGTTGAGGTAGTCTTCTATGCTTCTCATGGAAAAAATGTAGCCAAATGACAGTGAGTTCGACGCCAGGTGGATGCAAAATTCTTCCATAAGAAATGCATTGCGGAAATCTTTTTAAATGCCTCCCGATAAGCTGGAAAGATAAGACCCGGAATGGTGACAGAGGCGTGGGACCTTCCCGATAAGATATTGAATCGAAACTTTGGAACAAGTAAGGATGGCACTTATCTAATATTATTTTGCTGTCTTCTCTCACGATCGGGTTCTTAGTTCGTCGCCAGGCGGTCTTTGGCGCGAAGTTTTAAATTTGAACTGAGGCAGTACTTGGTATGATACTGTATTCAACGGATAGCTTGCAGTATGCAAGCAACTTTTACTCGTACCTATATATATAGATATATATATATAGGGGATACGAATTCTGACCATGTTCCACAAGCGCCATCGACGTCAGATTTTTTCGACGTACTGGCCCCACACTCTAGATGCCAGAATAATGCAGACATCGACGCTAACTATCATGAGTTCGATGCCAGAAATTCCCAAAAATCGCAATTTTCCCATAAGAATGCATTGCGCGGATTTTTGAAAATTATATTGAGGCACTTATCGCTAAGATAGAGGAACCAAAATTTCGGAGGTTAAAGTTGAGGTAGTCTTCTATGCTTCTCATGGAAAAAATGTAGCCAAATGACGGTGAGTTCGACGCCAGGTGGATGCAAAATTCTTCCATAAGAAATGCATTGGACGACTTTTTAAATGGCTTCCCGATAAGCTGGAAAGATAAAACCCGGAATGGTGACAGAGGCGTGGGACCTTCCCGATAAGATATTGAATCGAAACTTTGGAACAAATAAGGATGGCACTTATCTAATATTATTTTGCTGTCTTCTCTCACGATCGGGTTCTTAGTTCGTCGCCAGGCGGTCTTTGGCGCGAAGTTTTAAATTTGAACTGAGGCAGTACTTGGTATGATACTGTATTCAACGGATAGCTTGCAGTATGCAAGCAACTTTTACTCGTATATATATATATATATATATATATATATATATATATATATATCTATCTATTATATATAGCTAACTCTCCGGATATACCTATATAGATATATATAGGGGATACGAATTCTGACCATGTTCCACAAGCGCCATCGACGTCAGATTTTTTCGACGTACTGGCCCTACACTCTAGACGCCAGAATAATGCAGATATCGACGCTAGGTGTCATGGGTTCGATACTAGAATGTCCCAAAAATCGCAATTTTCCCATAAGAATGCATTGCGTGGATTTTTAAAAATTATTTTGAGGCACTTATCGTTAAGATAGAGGAACCAAAATCTCGGAGGTTGAAGATGAGGTAGTCTTCTATGCTTCTCATGGAAAAAATGTAGCCAAATGACAGTGAGTTCGACGCCAGGTGGATGCAAAATTCTTCCATAAGAAATGCATTGCGGAAATCTTTTTAAATGCCTCCCGAGAAGCTGGAAAGATAAGACCCGGAATGGTGACAGAGGCGTGGGACCTTCCCGATAAGATATTGAATCGAAACTTTGGAACAAGTAAGGATGGCACTTATCTAATATTATTTTGCTGTCTTCTCTCACGATCGGGTTCTTAGTTCGTCGCCAGGCGGTCTTTGGCGCGAAGTTTTAAATTTGAACTGAGGCAGTACTTGGTATGATACTGTATTCAACGGATAGCTTGCAGTATGCAAGCAACTTTTACTCGTACCTATATATATAGATATATATATATAGGGGATACGAATTCTGACCATGTTCCACAAGCGCCATCGACGTCAGATTTTTTCGACGTACTGGCCCCACACTCTAGATGCCAGAATAATGCAGACATCGACGCTAACTATCATGAGTTCGATGCCAGAAATTCCCAAAAATCGCAATTTTCCCATAAGAATGCATTGCGCGGATTTTTGAAAATTATTTTGAGGCACTTATCGCTAAGATAGAGGAACCAAAATTTCGGAGGTTAAAGTTGAGGTAGTCTTCTATGCTTCTCATGGAAAAAATGTAGCCAAATGACGGTGAGTTCGACGCCAGGTGGATGCAAAATTCTTCCATAAGAAATGCATTGGACGACTTTTTAAATGGCTTCCCGATAAGCTGGAAAGATAAAACCCGGAATGGTGACAGAGGCGTGGGACCTTCCCGATAAGATATTGAATCGAAACTTTGGAACAAATAAGGATGGCACTTATCTAATATTATTTTGCTGTCTTCTCTCACGATCGGGTTCTTAGTTCGTCGCCAGGCGGTCTTTGGCGCGAAGTTTTAAATTTGAACTGAGGCAGTACTTGGTATGATACTGTATTCAACGGATAGCTTGCAGTATGCAAGCAACTTTTACTCGTATATATATATATATATATATATATATATATATATATATATATATATATATATATATATATATCTATTATATATAGCTAACTCTCCGGATATACCTATATAGATATATATAGGGGATACGAATTCTGACCATGTTCCACAAGCGCCATCGACGTCAGATTTTTTCGACGTACTGGCCCTACACTCTAGACGCCAGAATAATGCAGATATCGACGCTAGGTGTCATGGGTTCGATACTAGAATGTCCCAAAAATCGCAATTTTCCCATAAGAATGCATTGCGTGGATTTTTAAAAATTATTTTGAGGCACTTATCGTTAAGATAGAGGAACCAAAATCTCGGAGGTTGAAGATGAGGTAGCCTTCTATCGTTCTTATGGTAATAATGTTGCCAAATGACCGTGACTTCGACTCCAGGTGGGTCCGAAATTCTTCCATAAGAAATGCATTGCTGCAATTTTTGTCATTTTTTTTCAATGCCTTCCCGATAACCTGGAAAGATCAAACTCCGTGTGGCGACGGAGGCGTTTGAAAACATTCTTTCATGAATTTAACAGTTCGTCTAGTGGTCCTTGGTTCGATGCAAGAGGGTCATTCCGATTCCACCATGCATTTCATACGGGGAAAACGGAATCTTATTTTAGGACCTTCCCGATAGGATATTGAATCGAAACTTTGGGATAAGTCATAATTGCACTCACCTAATGTTAATTCGCTATTTTCTCTCACAGAAGGGTCCTGAGTTCGACGATAGGCGGTCTTTAGCACGAATTTTTGCAATCTGTTTTGAGACCGTTCTCGATGCGATAGAGCAATCAAAATTACGGTGTTTGCAGATGAGATGGTCTTCCATAGTATCAAAGGAAGAAATGTTAGCAAATGACCGTGTGTTCGACGCCAGGTGGGTTCGAAATGCTTCCGTAAGAAATGCATTGGTGAAATCATGGATGATTTTTTTTTTAATCCTTCCCGATAAGCTGGAAAGATAAAACCCGGAATGGTGACAAAGGCGTTTGAGAACATTCTTTCATGTTATTCGCCGTTTCTACAGTGGTCCTTGGTTCGATGCAAGAGTGTCATTCCGATTCTACCATGTATTTCAAACGGGAATAACGGAATCTTTTTTTATGACCTTCCCGATAAGATACTGAATTGAAACTTTGAAACACGTCAGAGTGGCGCTCATCTATTATTCGTATGCCATTGTCTCTCACAAATGGGTCCTGTGTTCGACGCCAGGCGGTCATTTACGCAAATTTTTAAAAATTGTTTTGAGGCCTTTCTCTATGCAGGAGACTATTCAAAATCACAGCATATGCGTTTGAAGTAGTTTTCTATAGAACCGGTGGAAGAAAGGTTACATATGACCGTGAGTTCGATGCCAGATGGATGAAAAATTCTCAAGTTCGAAATGCATTGCGGCAATTTTTAAGATTTTTGCTGGATAAGCTTCGAAAATGATACCCGTAAGGGGAACTTATTGTTAAATTTGTACCAATTAGCTTGCAGTATGCAAGCAACTTTTACTCGTATTATATATAGCTAACTCTCCGGATATACCTATATATATATATATATAGATATATATAGGGGATACGAATTCTGACCATGTTCCACATGCGCCGTCGACGTCATATTTTTACGACGTACTGGCCTCACACTCTAGATGCCAGAATAATGCAGACATCGACGCTAGGTGTCATAAGTTCGATACTAGAATGTCCCAAAAATCGCAATTTTCCCATAAGAATGTATTGCGCGGATTTTTGAAAATTTTTTTGAGGCACTTACCGGTAAGATAAAGAAACCAAAATCTCGGAGGTTGAATTTGAGGCAGTCTTCTATTTTACGAATGGAAGAAATGTTGCCAAATGACCGTGAGTTCGACACCAGGTGGATGCAAAATTCTTCCATAAGTAATGCATTGCTGAATTCTTTGACGATTTTTTTAAACGCCTTCCCGATTAGCTGGAAGGATTAAACCCGGAATGGAGAGAGAGGCTTTTGAACACATTCCTTCATGATTTTCACCGTCCGTCTAGTCGTCCTTTGTTCGATGCAATACGGTCATTCCGATTCCACCATGCATTTCAAACGGGGGAAACGGAATCTTATTTTGGGACCTTCCCGATAAGATACTGAATTGAAACTTTGAAACACGTCAGAGTGGCGCTTATCTATTATTCGTATGCCATTGTCTCTCACAAATGGGTCCTGTTTTCGACGCCAGGCGGTCATTTACGCAAATTTTTTAAAATTGTTTTGAGGCCTTTCTCTATGCAGGAGACTATTCAAAATCACAGCGTTTGCGTTTGAAGTAGTTTTCTATCGAACCGGTGGAAGAAAGGTTACATATGACCGTGAGTTCGATGCCAGATGGATGAATAATTCTCACGTTCGAAATGCATTGCGGCAATTTTTAAGATTTTTGCTGGATAAGCTTCGAAAATGATACCCGTAAGGGGAACTTATTGTTAAATTTGTACCAATTAGCTTGCAGTATGCAAGCAACTTTTACTCGTATATCTATATAGGTATATCCGGAGAGTTAGCTATATATAATAGATAGATATATATATAGATATAGGGGATACGAATTCTGACCATGTTCCACAAGCGACATCGACGTCAGATTTTTTCGACGTACTGGCCCTACACTCTAGATGCCAGAATAATGCAGACATCGACGCTAGCTATCATGGGTTCGATGCCAGAAATTCCCAAAAATCGCAATTTTCCCATAAGAATGCATTGCGCGTATTTTTGAAAATTATTTTGAGGCACTTATCGCTAAGATAGAGGAACCAAAATTTCGGAGGTTGAAGTTGAGGTAGTCTTCTATGCTTCTCATGGAAAAAATGTAGCCAAATGACAGTGAGTTCGACGCCAGGTGGATGCAAAATTCTTCCATAAGAAATGCATTGCGGAAATCTTTTTAAATGCCTCCCGATAAGCTGGAAAGATAAGACCCGGAATGGTGACAGAGGCGTGGGACCTTCCCGATAAGATATTGAATCGAAACTTTGGAACAAGTAAGGATGGCACTTATCTAATATTATTTTGCTGTCTTCTCTCACGATCGGGTTCTTAGTTCGTCGCCAGGCGGTCTTTGGCGCGAAGTTTTAAATTTGAACTGAGGCAGTACTTGGTATGATACTGTATTCAACGGATAGCTTGCAGTATGCAAGCAACTTTTACTCGTGTGTGTATATATATATATATATATATATATATATATATATATATATATATATATATATATATATATATATATACACGATGGCAATTATAAGTATCATAGAAAATTCCTTATTCCTAACTTAGTTAGTTAACTATAATTACTTTTAATGATCCTCTTAATGTTTATCAAGTTACATTCGAACATTTTCCGGAAAAAGTCTTCTATCAAACTGTCACAACCAAAAATACACCTTTTGAATAATTTATAATGACTTTTAAACTTTTATTGAGAAAAGGATCCATGTTTTCACGCATTCTAATATATCTAATGCCATCGATGGCTGAAATCATAATAAAAATAACCTTCAAATGTGATTCTGAAGTACCATATTTCTTCATGCATAAGTAAGTTTTATAAGGGTCTAAAATCAGGGTTCGTCTTATAAAATTGTCGTAGATTTACGTTAAAAACTGCTACGGTATTCTAGGCAGACCACCGCGTGGTTGGGCGTCGTTGATAATAATTTTTGCGTTATTTGTTTTTAGCGATTTTTTTATTTGGTGTTATCCTCTCGAACTTATTAAACTACGCTTAGAGAGTTATTTACATTAGTTACTAGTTCTAAATTCAGGTCCTAAAATAAAGGATCACCTTATGAAAAGGAAATAATGCATATCGGGGATGGATAATTTCACAGCTCCTCCAAAAATCTATAAATCCAGTACAGTCGTTCAGGGTAGTCCTTACCTTATGATGTGAAATTGTTTTGATCACAAGTATATATCCCTTAAATAATATCCCTTTTATCCATTATATAATATCCTTTTTATCTGAACGTACTCTGTCCGGAGTATTGTTTGTTAAAGATTGCTTCCAATTGACTTTCAATAATCGGAAACGTAAATATTCCTTTAAAAATTATACATCAAATAAAAAATTAGGTTAATCTCGGAGAGCCGATAAGGTAACGCGTTCACCATTGAAACGGTTCCATGGGGGAGCCAATGTGGAAATCGTCTCATTTGTCATAAATTCAGCTAGTTTGGTATGAATATAAACGACAAAATACAAAAATTATGAATTTTGCCAAAAAGAAAGAAGTTAACAAACTTGATTGATGGTGGAAAATGTGATCAGTTGAATCAATTCCCTCTCTTGTTTAGTGTCATTTGTTAGAATGAAAGGTGCACATGTATAAAGTATACCCAAGAATGCTTTCATGAAATATTGAGATGGGAAGGATTTCTAAAGAAAGTAATTGAAGGAAGAAGGGAAAAAGCAGAGGAGAGGAGAAAAGCATTAGGTGTTGGACGATTAAAGTGGCGGGATAAAGCAACAAGAAATTAAGGGAAAGGTGTTGATTTGGGAATTTTTGGGTACATGAATCTGCCATTAGCCACTCTTTATGGTAAACCATCAGTTTTAGGGCGTTCCAATCATTGTCCAGTAACAATTGCAATCATTCCTTCATGTTCATAGGCAGTAAAAACCAATAAGACACTTTTCAGGGGATTGAGTGAAAACGTGTTATAAGCAGGATAGCGTTTTAACTGGGATTTGGCAACTTTTTCTTGCTCATTGGAATGATCTTTGGGCCTTTGAGTAATATGCGGTTATTTTTGTATTCGAGAAAGAGACCGTTCATTGACGTAGTCGGCTTGCCGATAGCTTTTCGACATCTTATAATTTATATGTATAAGGGGAAGTCAGCAAATATAATCAAATTTCTTATAAAATAAGCGATATACTCTTTGAATTCTAATCAAGCCAATCATGTAATTTTACGGAGAAGAAAGTTCGCAACACTATATTTTCTAGATGTTTATTTTCGAGGAATAGTTTCGCGTGCATGCTGAAAACATCAAACAAGATATTAAATGCACATCAGAAAAGGTGCTTACAAATAAACTCGTGGAAACTGCGAAGTTGTTTACTCTCTTCTCCTTCATGGCTTTCCACAAGGGCACGCCTTATCATACTGATTTACGTTACTAGCTGAGGTGTCCATTGATTCTCAACGTAAAAATAGAATGAGGTCGTATTATATTGCAGTTAACATTCTTCTTTATTAAGACAATTTAACGTTACTCATATTAGCTTAAATAAATAGAACAGGTTATCCCGTACAAAAATTTTGAATCCTCTAAAGTTTCTCACAATTTAGATCCGAATTCTAATAAGGAGAGACCCTCACTTTTGTCCGGGGATTTTGATGAAACTTTTTGTGGTGGTGCATAAAGTAGAGTAATGAAATAGTGTAATGGCGTTTCTCTGAATGGGCCTTAGTTTCGCTGCAATAATTAATTGAAAATTGAAAAATCTGAATATAGGCAACCCCGCATTACACGCCCGTACTAGCCGAATCTGCAGGAAATAACACGTTTTTTACTAATATTTTTAACTTAATTTTCATTTTCGTATTTAATTATTTTCCTTGTTACTTACTTGTGGACTAAATAATAATAATAATAAATAGATTTAATCAATAGTCCCATTAAATAACCTTATTGGCTCCCCCATGGAACCGTTTCACCAATGGTGAACGCGTTACCTTATCGGCTGCACTTCTTAGGAAGCCCTGATATATCTCTGTAGACAATTTCCCCCATTTTGATGATACCACCACAATATTTTTAAATTTTTTCCCGTTAGCTAGGGATTTATCTGCTTATATGTGGTCGGAGACGATTATTATTCAACAAACAACTATGAGGCACCTAGTGATTATTATTAAACATTAGAAGGCAGTCGCTTTCTATTGAATAGGAAATCCGAAATCGTTCGAATGCAAGTCCTTTTTGTGCTCCTAGGATAGCTGTCGTTAAGTACCGTAAATGAAGAAACAGCGCTGGCGAAGGTTATTTAATGGGACTATTGATTAAATCTATTTATTATTATTATTATTTAGTCCACAAGTAAGTAACAAGGAAAATAATTAAAAACGAAAATGAAAATTAAGTTAAAAATATTAGTAAAAAACGTGTTATTTCCTGCAGATTCGGCTAGTACGGGCGTGTAATGCGGGGTTGCCTATACTCAAATTTTCAATTTCTCAATTAATTATTGCAGCGAAACTAAGGCCCATTCAGAGAAACGCCGTTACACTATTTCATTACTCTACTTTATGCACCACCACAAAAAGTTTCATCAAAATCCCCGGACAAAAGTGAGGGTCTCTCCTTGTAAGTTTATCTTCACTGGTTTATCTTCACTGGTTTTCGATGTATAATTCTTTAAAAACACCCTTCACAGTAGCATCTTAAATATTATAGTGCAATCCATATTTTTCTAGTCAGTAATGGTAAATTATATGAGAATGAAATTCGGCCTATTTTTCTTCGTATTGAGTAAATAACTTAATTCCAGGTCGTCTATATTCACTGTTCTTCGATCTGACAAGTAAAATTTGATTCTAAGCTTACATTAAATGACTTCAACTACAATTTTGAGCTATCAAACTGTCCAGGAAATGTGGAACGCAGTATAGCTACTGAGCTACCTAGCAACTAATTAGCATCTAAGGCTCTTATCACAGTAATTAACAGTAGCGGTGACGTAGCTCCAGCGAAAACTCCCCAAATATATTAGCTGCTCATCATACGCCGTGATTGCGGCCTATCAACGTATTTCGTTCTCTTACTACATAATACGTTTAATAAGAAAATCTGTCAACTTTCATTAATGTAATCGCACATTGTGTCGCACACTTCAATAGAGTTTTTTCCGTTAACTCGAGGATGCAGTCGCGTCTGTTTCATGAAGCTTCTACTACGAGATGACTAGAATAAATTTGTTCAGACGAAAATAGTTGGTCACCAAAGCCTTAATTTGATTTAATTTAATTTAATGACGTCTTTTATGGGCGAAATTGGGACTAAGTAGTCTCATCCTTCATTTAAAGCATGGGTTACATATGGAATTTTCAAATTACAAATTTATAAATATTACAAAAATTTACAAATTTCTCATAAATATAAAATACAAAAGTTACAAAAAAATAACTGAATACAAATTGGAAGGCAAAAATGATAAAAGATTGAATACAAAAAATACAAAAGTTATATGTAAATTAGACTACATGTAGAGGAAAGTACAAAATTTACGTTACAGCATTACAAAAATTATGATAATTACAAAAAGAAAAGGCCAGTTTAGTCTTAATACTAAGTTAGAGTAAATCGCCCGTTTAGTTTAAGGTTGCCTATGCATTACGCATCACTATTGTTTGTGCTCCTCATAACCTACTTTTATTAAATAGGAAAATAAATTCGTATCAAATCTTCTCGCTAATCGTTCTCCTTAAGTTCAAATTACCTTCATCGGACTCTGCTGGTTTGTCAGGTAATCTAATTATTCCATGAATACAATTTTCTATCCATTCAACACTATGAATTCCAACCCTTTATCAGTTATAAAGTTAAAGGCTATCAAAATATTAGACTAACTCATGACGTAACACCTGCCTTCGTGCTAGATTATCATCAATTCCGTTTTAAAATCCCTATTTATGACGGTTGGGTGACGCGATAGCTCCAGTTCTACAGATATTAAGAGCTGAAATTATCATTGAGCGTAAAACTGAGTCATAACTAAGGAGGTCGATTGACGTACCACATTTATCGAAGTAATTTTATGAAATTCTTCCTTTTATCATTATTTTATATTATTCCTTTCATCTTTCAATCTAGTAGGTGGATACCCTTTTTCGGTGACTCGAGAAATAAAATTTTAGTTTGCTGTACGGAATGAACGAATAAATGTTTGTCGCCCATATTTTGTATGTCATCGAGTTAATAAACTATGAATTAATTCAAACAGTATGTAAACTTAAACAAATGAAGATAACCCCGCTACGAAAAATTCGAAAGTCTACAAATGATACCAATTACACAAAACTGATATACGACATCGAAAATAGAATTGTTTTGAGAGAAAATAAGATCATTCGCTGGTTTTAAGGTTTTTTTTCGGGAAGTAGTTAGATAAATTCGAAAAAAGCTAACATTCCGGAGAAGAGGATTTTCATACCTAGGTTGTCAAATGATTGCACAGTTCCCATTACAAATCTCTATGATTTTCAAGTCTCTAAGCAGTCGTCACCCTATTACCTCGAGCAGGCGAGAGATCTAACACGAAATGAGTCGCAGATACAGATTTCAGATAGATAGGGTAGCGTGAATCAATTATATCTAGCATACCTCATATCAGCCCCGATGTAATTAAAGGGAGGTGTTGGAAGGACCAAAGGCGGTTCTTTGAGGTTATTTCAGGCTCATATGAATTGCTCGTGCATTTTGGAATGGTATCGGGCGTCGCTAGGATGACCATATTTCTCACTTTATGAGGACATATCCTCTCTTTTTAAATGTCCTCGGACGCCTTCGCGGGTTTTTAAAAATTCGACCTCAGATATGTATGCACTCTATTTTTATTCAAGCAATAAAAATATTATTTAAAAAATTTAATTAAAATTTTGGGCGAATTTTTAAAAATGTCTCATATTTTTTTCAGAAATGATTTATAACTTATCAATAATTCATATGACGTTTTTAAATTTTTGTTAGTTAGATAGTTTTAAATGTCCTAGTTTTGTCCTATTTTAAAACATAATGAATGTCCTAGTTATTTCCTCAATTTTCCTAGCTTCTTTAAAAACGCACGGTCACTCTAGTCGTTGCCAAAAGCGCTGCTGAGAGCAAGAAGTAATGGGCTGAGAACAGTGGATGGATAAACTCGAGCACTTCTGTCCATTTTCTGTCAAATTGCCTCAGTTATTTTCTTTGAGACTCCATCGGCCTAATTTAGGCAGAAATTGAGGGATTTTCCATTCGAGATACTGCCATGGAGATGGGACAGCGTGAGGGTAACCTAATTTGAAAGTAAATTTGCAGGAATTAATCTGATTACTGAAAAAACATACCGAATATTCCAGCGGAAGTTTCAAATCTGATGGAGATGAGTTTTAGCGTTGAATATCTGCGGAATAGGATTTTTATACCTTACTCGTTTCTCACACCTTTAGATCTCAAAACTTTCAGGAATACTTTATGAGTAGGATTTACAAAAGCTATATGTGAGCCAGCTAAGTGACGTATTATTCAAATTCCGACTCTGAGGGATGGATTGTAAGAGGTTGAGAGCTTTTAATTAGCTCATTTCCGTCACTGATTACGGCGCGTATTTCATACTCCATTAAATTTTTAATTTTCTTAATGGATGATGTATCCCACTAAAAAAAAATATTTTTCGGTTATTTAAGATATAACATGACATGTGAAAACACCAGGATTTAAAGCTCTGGGGAGATTTATTAGCTTTTACCTATCTTCCTGAACTCCCAAGCAAGAAAATAAATAAATAGCGCATCTATTTTGAGCGATATTGAAAATTGAAGTTCATTCTCCGTTTAACCCTGAAAGCTCAACTCATAGAAAAACTTTATTAAGAAAGCCAAACAATACAAATATCTAAAACTGGTGAGGTGCATCGGATGTTTGAATTGGATTATGTAAAGTAATATATCAAGAGGCTGCGATTACTTGAGAGTAGAGCTAAAAAAGATATACATAAGCAGATGGTTTAAATTCTTATTGCATGGATCATGGAACGCAATATATCAATTCTACTGAAATTTAAAGCATCATATTGAGAACGCATAACGTTTAGCTTTCATAGAAATTTCAGGAATAATTGTCCCTAAAAGGAAAATTGCCAACAGGAACGAAGAGTATACTATAAATAGTCATAATTGCATCCACAAAACTCTCAGTGTACAGGTAAAACACTGTCAGAGCTAAACAAAGATCCTAAGGACTTTCAAGTCTTCACAAAAACAAACAAAGATCTCCGCCACAAGAATTGAGCTTAATCTTCCACACTACTATCCATCTAAAACAATATATTGACAATGATTACTAATTTCCGTGAATGTTTACCTTATATAATCTACTAACTTCTCTCGGATGAAAAGAAAATACCTCTCTCTTTATCTTTCTACGATGAACAAAACAAACGCTGTTTTCGAAACCTTTTGTTTACTAACGACGCAAAAATGTTTGTTACCACGGCGGCTGGAATTGAAAGAGAGATAGCTTAATTCACCTAAATCAACACCGATCCTCGAAGGGGGCGCGGAATCCCTACAAGAAGATTTGGGTTTCACTGTATCATAGAAAAGTCTGTTTTTTCTCGCTCAGCTGCTCATAGCCGCAAAGTTTGTTCTTCAAACTCTATTCTAAGGTGTCAAAGATATTTGTGATTAATTCACACATTTGCCCTACGTGCTTATTTCAGTTTTTTAGCTCTGTTCTCCTTCCCACCAAATTATTACATCGTCTTATGGGCATAAAACACGCAAAAACTCAATTACTATCATCTAAACGAGGAATAAAGCAAGAAACTTTATCCACATCATGCTTTACCTAATGAATTTCCTTTGATTTGTCCCTTATAAAGTTTTGCGTGAAGAAATTCGAAGAAATTGATTATGGGCTTTTTTTGTTAAATTTTGTCTACTTTGTCCTTTACGTGATTTCAGTGTAACAAAATTCAATTTCATAGTTTGTGTAGTCTCATTCAGGGTTTATTTAGGATGTGCCATCCGAAGTTTTAAAACTCATTTACTTTGTTAAGAATCCTACGATTTAAAATCGAGTGTTACATAAATTATTTCAGACACCGATTGAGAATTCTTGAAAGAACGGAGATCAAAATATAAACTTTGATTGCTCGATAAATTCATAGAAGGTATGTTTGCGGAAGACGCATTTGGAGTCACGCAATCCCCCTGCTACTTCGGCTGATCCTACAATGGGCGTAAATAAGATAAATAAATCCTGTCAGTAAGACAGGATAATTTAACAGGTCGTGTTAAGAACACACCGTTTTCCGCGAACGATACGCGATAACAAGAAGCTAAACTAGTCCTAACGCTCGCTGCTTACAGAAACACCGAAAGGGAAATTGTGGAGTATCAATGTATCTTTAAATTTAGTGCCCCCAACAATTTTCATATTATTGGGTAGTTTTTATATACTATGCGGCGGTTCAATAATTATTCTCGTCTATAGGCATTGATTAAGTTTAAATATTTTGAAATACTATCTGCTAGAGTTTTTTCCCTTCACCAACTTTATTTTGAACAGGCTTGCTGAATAACAGCACCTCCAAAATTGCAGCAACGTTACCTCCATCATCTTAGTTGTATTGCCTAGCAAACAGCTTCATTTGCTTCTTCAAACTGTTCTTCAAAGAGTAACAATGATGCCTTCTTTGATATTAAAAGTGGTAGTTAAAGGAGTGAACACCGTAATTTTATTTGCAAATTCGATGGAGATATAAATAAATCAACTGATCTATTGCGGCTAGGCATTAATAAAGCCTCAAGTTGAGAAATAATCGATCGATTTCAGTTTTCTTACTAATTTCGATAAAATTTGTAAACATATTTTAGATTAAGACTCGTCGAAGTCCAGGAAAATATACTTCTAAAGATGACTTACTCATATAATGATAATTTACTCAAATATTCTACGATAAAAGTTAGGAGAAAATATGTGCCACGGTGCTCGTAATAAGCATATCACATCAATTGAATTGCCTTTACTGTGCTGTCTGTGAGATTAAATTTTGAGTAGCATCTCTTCCCTGTCTTTTTCTAGGCGGAGTTCGGAGAGTAATCTCATCTTCGTGTTAGACCTGTCTCTACAAAAGTCATAATTTAAATGTTAAGCTGCTCACTCAAAAACTAAATTAGCGCGTAATTCATTCACGCTATGAAAGCGAATAATCTCGTCGTAACGGCAGTAAATAAAACTAAAATGTTACGCAGTTTTTGTTTCATAGTAGAGCAACGATTCGTGAATGACGATGCGGTTAGCAGAATGAGAGTCACTCCATAAAGAGTAACAAAGTAAACTATATGCGCCGCATTAAAAGTAGGCGGAGAATGAGCAAGCAGGAGGAAAAAATTCTTAATCGTCCTCAACCCTTCCGGCTAACCCAATTTCACGCCCACGCACACCAGATTCCATCCTTTCTCTCGTGGAAATCTCGAGTCCAGAAGTTCCCTCTTGTGAAACCACCCTGTTCAGCGGTCAACACCCTTGCATACCTCTTCCATTCTGCGCTCCTGCACCACTCGCTAATTCTCTCCCCTGCAATCCCCCCAAAGTGTTTCCAAGTCTACCATTTTCCCCGCCGGCGACCGCCACTAAATACTTCTGGACCATCTGCTTCGCATTTCCCTCCGCGATTGTTTCGAAATGTACGCGGAGACTCAATGTTTACATCATTACTGAGATATTCAGCGTCACGGCGCGCAGCTTAATTAGTGAAGTTCATGAAAAATATATTTCAGTCCAAGAGACGCTCTTGTTTAACCGAGTCATAAAATAAGGACTCTCCCGAAACCTAGAGTTTGTATTTCTGTATCCTTCACCGTGGCGTTAATATTTCAGTAAAATTAGGCATTTGATGCGCAACCTTCCTTTCTAACAGAAAATGGGATTTATATTGAAACAGGTAGCGTATCAAGGACCGACGCAGCTCAGATTTAGATTTTCCATTAAAATAAATTCTCTTCTCCTCATTCTATCTCTCTTCATGCAGCATTCGCTGGAATATTTGATATGAAGGACAAGATGCGCTTCCTCATTCTAGCAACTGGATATCGAAAATGCAACATACTTCATACCACCTCTCAAAGCACAAACTTCTGTTTTATTTATTAATTTAATTTCCGGATGATACCTTAAATGAAATAACCGACGACGATATTTGATTTCAAATCATCCTGGTTTCTTGGAAATCATTTAAATAACGTTTTCAAAATAATCTGGGATGCCAACACGTATACGTGTAAATGCAAAGTCATACTCATCAAGCGGTTTGTGACCGATGGTATGAATATTGAGTCATCTGTTTATCTCTACTGTTTATTACTGTTGCAGATTCGGGCAAATAATGAATTCTTAAAACGATTGCCGTACGCATCCACCTCTGATATTTTAAGCTTCATGCGTCGGTCGAAATAACCAAGGGGAATATTACTTCCTAGTACACGCTCTCTCATTAACTCAGTGTAGCAATCGCAACTAGCTGTAAATCTCCTTTCATCCGAGGATTCTCAACCTACCTCAGAAAGCTTTTTCATAACGCTCGTTATTTTATCATTGAGATTGTCAACGTATCGCCTAGCCCTGCTCCATCTCGAGTGCAAAGGAACGGGTTTCATCCGCGTATCCTCTATTCGCTTTCTGCATATTCTAGATGACTAATACAAAGTAGCATCTCTCATCTACGTTTCCATTTTAAGTAACGGCAATACGCTCTATAAATTCGATTCTTTCAATTACTTTACGACAGAGTCCTCAGATATGCAAGCCTCTGCTGTGCAGTTACTTGTGAACAAGACCCAGAAATGTTCAACCGAAACAAGTAATTTTGTATACATCTCACTAACTTAACATGAGGAATTTTGTCGCAGTCTAGTTACTTCACTACGTTCAAAATATTTAGGCTTCAAGCGTCTTAGCTAGAGTTAGACAGAAGAGAAATGGGACGAAGACTAAACATGTTGAAGCAGAACTTGCACATGCGAATGTTCTAGCAATGGATACCTTCATTTGTTCAATTATAGTTAGAGCTAGAGGTAACATTGTCAAATATGTACGAAACTTGCGGTACCCATGGAAAATGAGACAAAATAAATTTTTTCGCATAGGATTAGTGAACAACGCAGTAAATAGTTTTGTGAGCCTGTAAGATTTATCATCGTCAGTCCTAATTTGCCTAGAATGTTCTTTGAGATAGAAGTTTGGAATAGCTAGGAAGCAGCAGAAAAGACAAGTTTCATTCATAATGCGAAGCGAAGTTTGTTTGAAGAGGCAGTGCAGTTATAATCCGTGTCAGACACACCGCAGAGAGTGAGAGCAATCGATCAAAGTCATGCTGGAATTACTCGAGGTTCATAATTTGGATAGAATAATTCGAATTTCAATTAACTCAAAGTCGTGACTGGTTCAATCTTCGGCCCTTCCTCCTGCTCGTCGAAAAATGAGTAATTCCCCCTAATATTCCATTTCTGCTCATAGTATAGAGATACTATATATCAATAAAATTCACAGTTTCAGGCGTTGTTTTGTGGAAATATTCCATAATTAGTAAGAAAACTTTTGTACTTTTTCCACAAATTAATTTGTGGAAAAAGTACAAAAGTTTTCTTACTAATTATACTATATATCCTTCTCTTTGTCATTAATATCTTCCAGATTGATTGGCCCCCTTTCATGCTATTTCCTATCTTTTCTGACTCTATTGTTATTCCCTTACTCTTTCAATACACAGTCGATTTGGTCTTCAATATTTCGAATTACTCTGCTCTTAACCAACATCCCAAATTAATGTAGATACCTACTTTAAATCAATATTTAGGTTATTCTGCTTCGTTACGTATGAAAAAGCAATGCCTTCATAAGTAAATGGACACGGAAAAGTATAAATTGCAATGAAGTGATTTATTTAAAAATTTCAATTAACTGAAAAATAGATGTTATATGTGGTGAGACATGATGCAAATGTATTTTCAAGGGAATTGTCATGATCATGTTATATGAGAGATATTTCTGGATAAACTCTTTCGGGAGTTCTGAGCCAGAATTCTTTAGGATAGCATCTCCTTTTTTAACTACTTTACTGAAGTTTTCGAAATTTCCGTCCATTCCTCCAATTATAAAAAGGCTTTGTTCTATCATTGCCCTACTTGGCAAGAAATCAACCGAAAGATGCCTTAATTCTCGAGAGCACAATGGTTCATATCTAGGATTCTTTAGGTTTCCATCAGCAGGTAATGCTGGAGCCTCTCAGCCGAAAAACGGTTCTCCTAAAATATTTGGAAATTTTATCACGCAAGGAAATGGGAAATTTCCATTTTTGAGAAAGAAAACTTTAGATCGGGTTCTTCAAATTTATACTGAGAAGTGATTATAACTGAACATTTATATCCGTTGAAATTTAATCACTCAATCGAAAACCTGGTGAAATGGAAAATAAAGAATAGGAAAAAGAAATTCAATGAGCTAGAACTTCGTCCTCTCTAATGTGAGAAATTAAACTACTTTCCTAGATTAATATACTCAATTTCCAAATATTTCACATAGTAAAGGATTACGCGTTCATTTTCATGCGATTATTCATTCTATATGTGTTAGACAACTAGCTTAGTTTAACACGAGGTTGCAATACACTAAAATCCTAAAACGAATGCCGGGACCATTTTTCCGCATAAGACAGGTTTCTACATTACACAGACTCCGTTTTTGAAAATTTCACGGTAGTGTACCTCGAGAGATTTTTAGTACACCACAAAAACATTACTGTAGCATCGATTTGAAACTATGAGTAAATGTGATTTTAAAAAATTTCGCGCTATAAGTTTGCGAAAATTTCAACAAGTTCACCGTATAACTATAGATTCCTGCACATTTCTACATTTTCGTACCATTACTGATTACTCGATGAATTATCTGTTTTAGGTATGTAGAATTATTGGTTACTGGTGGAAAGAGTAAAAAATATTCTGGTATCTTCTGGTTTATCCTTCGATTGGGCTCACGAGCGAAACCAAAAAGCAATTGCGATTTTTCATGATGAAAAATCGCAATTGCTTTTTGCTTCCCAAATGCCAAATTCGAGGAACAGTCATTTTACTGTGGTTAAAATGTAACATTCAACGAACAAATTGCACAATTTCAACTGCAAAACCAGCATTGAACTTCGTCGATGTACCGCAAAACAGATTCTCGAACCCCAGTGTGCCATGGGATATAATAGTTTGTTAGACTGCCTTAGGCTATTGATTATTGGGAATACGCGAGCGAAACACTTCTATGCCAACCGATTTCTAAATGAGACCCTTTATTCATCGCGGCTAGTTTTCCTCAGCCTCCGTATTAATAAACGTCCTTGCGTCCTATCTAAGAGTCGCCTTCCAGAATTTTGCCCATTGCCGCCTATCAGATATCACATTTATCCCAGTCCCTTTCCTTTATAATGGCCCTTACCCAAGTCGGAGCTTTTGTCTCGGACCCTTTCGGAAAAAATACGCTCCCGAATTTCCTTGAAAGATACGCTTTTGGGTTTGAAAGCGGCAGTTTCCGTTGATGAAGCACTGCGCCACCGAACGAAAGCGATCGGGAACACAGAAAGTGCAGTAAGTTTCGATTCGCGAGGTTTGGAAATCTCTTTCTCCGAATTATACGTTCATAAATTACCCGAAAAGAGTCTTTAAAAAGTTAGCGTCAGCGGACTACTTTGGTAATAGCTTTATACTGCACTTTGACTGGTTTGCGGATTGTTTCTAGATAGGTCCTACTTCATTATCTATAATAAATTCCACTCCTTCGATCGATGAAAGATATTGTGGCAGTCCTTCCAACGCAGAAGAGGAATGTAAATTATGGTAAGAATATGCATAAAATATATGAAAGTGGAAATGATGGAGGAGTAACAAGGTCCCAGTTGGAAACCCTATCTCAAGTTTATCTTTCTTATTTTTATTTTTAATAGCTTAAAATGCTACACGATAACCGGGCGGGAAAATTGCAATTATGACTTCCACAAATTAAAAGCTTCCACAAAGTTTTTGAAAATGAAGAAGATCTCTAAATAATTATCAGATTATTGTTATAAAATTGCGATAGCTTTTTTGATTTAAAAATATTACGATAGCCGTTTATTGAGCCAGCGCACAGTGGGCTAGAATCGAAAAAAGCTGGCCAAGAGGCCAAAAATGGTTTTTTAGAGTGCGGGTTTTGAAACTTCGCATATATATTAAGAAAAGATTGAATTTTATGTTCCCGTTCGTCGTTTTTCGATATCGTTACGCGTTAAAAAGATACATGGCGTCAAACTTGAACCATTTTCACAGAAATGGGCAGTCGCGAATTTTTCGGATAAACGTTCAAGTTTGCGATTTTATGGAGGGTTTAAATATATACTTTTGGAAGAAACAACGATGCAATGATCTACAACAATTCTTTATCTTTTGACTGGTTGCTATTACCGCTTACAAAAATGAGTTTTTGCTCATTTCAAGCAACAAAATGGCGGACACCTTTTTCGGACAATTTTCGAGATAAAGTAAGGAATATAAATAGGAAAACGGCCCTAATGCATCGAGTCTCTTATACCACGTCATAGTCAAAAGTGTCTAGATGTGGAATCCGAAGAAACTGTTTCAATTCAGGTGCTACTTTGGGAGTTAAGTCGATTTTTCGTAAGCACGGCGCGCTCCGACTCACCACCGTGGAATCCCCGAATGCAGTTTCGCTGTCCTTTTGGTGATACGAAGTCTAACGATTGGTCTCTTTCATGTTAAATTCTGGCTAATTATCCTTAAAACATACGTGAAGACAGTTTAAGAGAGGAATTAGATACCTCTACTTTACACAACGGATGTGGAATTAAGGGAAGTTTAACATTCAGATGAGATGCGTCTGCATTTTAATTTTACCCATAAATATACTTATAGAGAAGTTTTTGCCCCCGATGTTGGTGGAAAAAATGGTTGTCAGAATTTACTTTAAGAAATCCTCACATCTGGAAATTTTTACCGACTCTTGCGTCACGGGTTTGGAGTTAAGTACGGTTTATGGCACTCCCGCGCTACGCAAACGCTGTTGCGTATCCGCTCATTGGCTAGGGTTATTCCGCACGTGTCTTTTGGATTCTTAGGAAAAGAGAAAATATTTTTGTAGTTCAGTTTTAGTCCATCTATGAAGACTGAAAGTTTTTTCTTTTTTTCTGTGCTCTCGTACTGTGCACTTCCTCGTGTGCTGTAACTGCAGCAGTATTTTTCGTCGTTCAACGAGATTCTGTCGGCCAATCCGCCTTCAATGGAAGAAGGAAACGAAAACAGTTGCGAAGGAAGAGCAAAATTATTTGAAAAAAACGGATATTAAAATTGACGAAGGTTACGATTGGATATTTTGAAATCAACTTTCCTATGTTGCTTACAATGGTAGATGGAAAGGTGAGAGTAATCTACTTTTTGGACTTACTAATTTGACTAAAATGTAACATAAATACTTTAGTTGTGCAATGCATTAACAGATAACTCGACATTGAGATGTTACATCTGTGCGGCAAGAATATCTGAAATGAATGACATAGGGGAAATGAGGAAACGGAAAGTGGACCCGGAGAAATTCTCTTTCGGAATATCGACTCTTTATTGCTATATCAGGTTTTTTGAATGTCTTTTGCATTGGTCATACAGACTTGATTTTAGGCAGTGGCAGGTGAGTGAATAAAGTTATTGATAGTTACATGCACTCGGGAAGCAATGAAGAAACCTCATTCAATAATTCAACACTACAGGCCCGTGGTAGCCAAAGAGTTCACTTACAACAGAGAAAATTATACCTACGAAATGAATTTCGGCAAAAAATGGCCTTGATAGTCGATACGACAAAGGTATGAACAGGAACCACAAATGATGGTAATACTGCTCGGAGCTTCTTTGAGAGTCCAACTTTAGCAGCAAAAATAACAGGTATAAAACCGATATTAGCATCTAAATTACATAAAACTCGGATAAATGTTAGAGTAAATTTAATCGAACACCGTAAAATAAATCGCGGTAATGATTTCTGTTGGTTTAACCGGTTTCAGAGTTTGTTTGGATAATCAAAATAACTCAATACCATTTATTTCCTAGAAATTGGTGACAAACTAATAAAAAAAAATTCGGAAATATACTGAAGGCACTTTCGAGTTGTTTACCCCTTAATGCTCGGAAAGAACTGCTGGGATGCTGCCTCTCTATATTTAAGTTTGTATCCATGGTACTACATGCCTCCGACAGTACATAAGGTAGTTGTTCATGGAACACAATTGCAAACAATTCAGTTCTTCCGTTAAGAGAACTCTCGGAAAAGGTTATGGAGGCAAGAAACAAAGATATTAGGTTACGTGAAAGATTTACGAGAAAATACTCGAGAGTTGCCACAAACGAGGATCTCTTTAAAAGACTTCTGCTTACATCAGATCCAAAAATTTCCATGTCTGCAGTATTCAAATACAAGAAACAACAGATAATTGCGAAAGAATTGAGAAATCTCCTCATCATCGACGACCGAGAGGGTGAAATTATTGATGATGAGGATTCGGACGATTCATCTTCTGACGAATAAGACTAAAGCTACAATAAAGTAATGATATATATTAATTAGCATAAATATTTATGTTGTAAATAGATATTTTGTCATAGAGGTAATATACGTGGAATTTAAATTCGCATTAACATTTGGTTTAATTATTTTACTTAAAATTAGACGCTTTGTATCTGAATGTTAAACTTTCCTTAATTCCACATCCGTTGTGTAAAGTAGAGGTATCTAATTCCTCTCTTAAACTGTCTTCACGTATGTTTTAAGGATAATTAGCCAGAATTTAACATGAAAGAGACCAATCGTTAGACTTCGTATCACCAAAAGGACAGCGAAACTGCATTCGGGGATTCCACGGTGGTGAGTCAGAGCGCGCCGTGCTTACGAAAAATCGACTTAACTCCCAAAGTAGCACCTGAATTGAAACAGTTTCTTCGGATTCCACATCTAGACACTTTTGACTATGACGTGGTATAAGAGACTCGATGCATTAGGGCCGTTTTCCTATTTATATTCCTTACTTTATCTCGAAAATTGTCCGAAAAAGGTGTCCGCCATTTTGTTGCTTGAAATGAGCAAAAACTCATTTTTGTAAGCGGTAATAGCAACCAGTCAAAAGATAAAGAATTGTTGTAGATCATTGCATCGTTGTTTCTTCCAAAAGTATATATTTAAACCCTCCATAAAATCGCAAACTTGAACGTTTATCCGAAAAATTCGCGACTGCCCATTTCTGTGAAAATGGTTCAAGTTTGACGCCATGTATCTTTTTAACGCGTAACGATATCGAAAAACGACGAACGGGAACATAAAATTCAATCTTTTCTTAATATATATGCGAAGTTTCAAAACCCGCACTCTAAAAAACCATTTTTGGCCTCTTGGCCAGCTTTTTTCGATTCTAGCCCACTGTGCAGCGGTTCACCAAAGTGCCGAAGGAATAGGAGAAGGCCAAGATATAGCAGATATAGTTAACATTTGATTTTCAAAGCCGACCTAGTTTCAAAACCAGGTCATACAAAATGTATTCCATGTGAAAGGCATGTAAAATTTCGTTTATATTGTCTACGTAGCCCATCTTTTCCAAAAACGTGGTTCTCGACCTACGATGGAGTTACGTTTTGAGTTATCGTTCGTAATCCAAGTTGCAATTCATAAGTCAAACATGAACTATTAAATTACCATCTATGTATACATTCGGTTAATTTGTGTATTCTACAGGCTTCATGGATAAAACCTATGAAATTGCTCAGACGATATTTAACAACAAACATTTGAAAGGTGAAAATGAGAACTTTAATTCATGTGCTTTAAGCAAATATACTCAAAATACGGCCATGAGAGATAAAGATGATAAATTAGTCAAAAGTAAATTCATGATCTCATTTTTAGAAAAAAAATTGATTTTAATCGCAAAGCATTCTTATCTATTTGAAATTGCCCAAGAGATTATCTAATATTTGGATGTCCCGGAAAAATATGAGTTTTTCAAATCCGACATCTTGAGAACCAATGCCATTATTAAAATAGATTTTATCTTCCTTTTCTAATCGTGTTCATTAATACAAGTGTAACAGCCCAGCCTGGGATTGAAGGTGATAGATGAGTGATATTTACCATTGAATTATATTTAATTTAATTGCTCAAGCTAAAATCTTCAAACAAATGAAAGATCTTTCCTTTTTTAGTACATGATTGTGGGAAATATAAATTTCATTCACTTTTGTGTCAGTCTTCATGTTCATGGCTTTGATTATGTGAAAGATTTCTACTGATAATTTTCGAAGAGTAGGCATAACAGAGAGCATATCATATTTTGATTGGATATAAATTCTCTAAAGATTAACAGTCTGATCGATTGAAATAGTTCGACAGAAAGATAAAAAGTGAGCTTCATTGAAATAACATTTCGAATATAATTTCCGATAAAATATGGATTTTTAATTCGATACCTAATCCCCCCAGCATGAATAAAATAAATCAGCGCTTTCGGTAACTGCTCAAACATTGGAATCCAAGGAGAATGGAAGCTTTAAGGAAGAATCTCTAATAAAATAACGACAATCCAAAAATCCGTTTCAAATAAATTTTGTAGTCTAACCAAAGACAGTCGTTCAAAGCTCTCGCAAACATTGTTTAAGCTCCCTTTCTCCGTACTGTACAAAATAGTCATTCCTCTCAGTTTTGTTTCCGATGAAACGTTAATTAATTTTAATTGGAAAATCTGTGCCTCACCCAATGAAGCTGGAACAAGTCCATTCGAATCCGATTCTAGGAATTCCGTTTAATCCGAAGCCTGTCCATTGCATTCTACATTAAAGGGAATCCAATACAAGTTTCAGTATCTTGAAAATGTCCTTTCCCTTACTATAAACTGGAAATAACATCGTTTCCAATTGCTTAAATCACTCTTTTTTTCTATCCGATTCCATTCAAACAGTAAATGCAGCATTAATATGATCAATTTGTATTTTCAGTCTAGTAACAAGATCTTGGATATTTTCATAACTTAATAACACTATATTATATGAATTTCAAACTTGAAAGAAATCATCGTTCTATTACATGAAGTTATAGCATTTTTAAATTCACAAGAGTATTTAGTTATTATTAAGTTAATGTTATTATTAACTTAATACAAGAATATGCAGATGTATATTGAAGTGAGGATGTTAAATGAAATTGGACCAGCTCGGCAATTGGTGGAATGAAGTTTCAGTTACGGATGGAATGTAAACAAGTAGTATTTTCGCCATGGATTCACTATTGTTACAGTGTTATCCTATCGTTACAAATGAGGTTTACGCTATCAAGGGTCCATTGGAATTACCATAAACATAAAACACCATAGGAGAGTAAATGAAATAATATACCTCCGTGTTTTAGCGTATTCGTAGGACCTTCATATCCAGTGTTAAATCCCTAATAAGCTGCTTGAAAATATACATAGAAATAATGAATTCGGACGTTTCAATTACCGAACGCTTATTTTCAACAAGAAATTCCTCCTTGTGGTACCTTTAATCCACAATTTAACGGACCATTTTCCAGTGTTATTTATTTCCTTCCGTGTTTAGGCGACGGGGTTAGAAATGGGTCAATTTTATTTATTTAGAAATTATCCTTACAGATAGGTCACAATCCAGGTGGCAAAGTCTTATCTATTATATATAGCTTATAATAAATGTTCATGTATTGGCACAATAAAAAATTCAAAAATAATTACAAAAGAACAATTTTTATATGATTGCAGTGAAATTAAAAACAATGTTAAATTTATCTTATTCGAGAACGCACAAAAAACTGTAGATTAAGTAACAAGTTTCAGTGTCCCCTTCATTTACTTACAGTTATTGGGAAATGACTTCATTATACTCATTGAGAGATCATTTCAGTCCAGTTCCCGTTCTCGCCACGAATGAATTATTCCCCACGTTTCTTTTCTTTAGTTATGTGCACATCTTCTGGAGATGGTCAGTTTTCCCATAAAATGTTGTGTGGGAAAGTCTCTCTTTCAGCTCCTTCATTTCCCTTTTATCGGTGAGCACCCAATAAAATAGTTACAATCTTCGATTCGTTCGCCGCTTTTCCAGTGCTTCCCAACCCAGATTCGTTATTATTTGCGTGATACTATCCCTTCTTGATATGCACCCGTTACAATTCTTGCTGCCTTCCTCGTGATCATTTCTATTCTCCGTGTTGTCCTTTATAGTAAGGGTTCCACATACTCGTACAATACTCCATAATGATTCTTACTATCAATAGATTCTCCAGCCCTTAAGTTACTATTTTTTACGATTTACGATTCGTTACTATTATTTATATTTCGCTAATAGAAGAGCAAGTTTTCGTTAAAGCTAAAGGAAGTGCAAGCAAATCCTATTTCTTTTACGTCAATAATATCACCGTCTCAATTAATGCCATGTCTTATATTGACTCCCAAATATTTAATGGTTTCCACTAGTAGGATTTCAAGCCCAAGAAAGAAAAATTCTTCCTTATGTGTTTGCTCAGAAAATATAATGTTTATTTTTAGAACGTTATAAGTCATCATAGAAATTTTTTACATTTCATCTGCTTTTAAATTTTCTTATTCGGATACTATTATTTTAGAAGACGATAATTACTCTCTATGACTCTTCCAAACAATTTTTTCTCAGCTACGATATCCTTGTCCATAGCAAAAGGCAACTTTTACCTGCATTATTTACAAATTACTCAAGGAACCGAAGGCGTTGAGCCTTGGGTTCTTTGAGGGGGCTGGATTGTGCAACGAACATTATGGATAAAAATTATATGGATTACGAAAAGAAGCTCATTATCCACAAGTTTTCACCGTCTAGAGGAGCACACCGTTTCAAAACTAGACTTTTTCTAATTGACGACTTTATAGCGAAAACACACGATTGCTTTGGTAAAAAATTGCAGTGAAATCCAGTGAAAACTGGCGCTAACTCGCGCTCATCTCTCGGTCCCGGTGCCTTTCACACGAAACGCTCAGTGAAAATACCGCTCAGCTAACAGCCGATAAGGTGGATTTTTCCCGTCTCTTTATGCACTGATAGCCTCTTTCTTCGATAGTCCGCCTCATTCGATAGGCCAAAAAAATGTTTCCATTATCCCTATCGCCTCATCTACAGCTTTATCTATAATTTTATTATTTTGTACACAGAAAAAGTGAAACTTATAAATATTTGTATTCAATCAGGCACTTTTATTAAACAAAGTAAATCAGAATATTCCTTTTAGTCATACAGTGAAAAGCACTTTTTTAAATATAGAAACAAAAATATCCTCCACATAGTCATCCAAATGGCAAATGAATCGAATTAAAATTAATATTCTCTATCTCCACTTGTTTGAATTCTGTGGCACCCACCTTGAAATGAATAGCTGTCATATCCTTGTATAAGCACTACCTCTTTTAGAACGCAGTTTACTGCTGGTCTCATAAAAAGTCTCAAGCGCGTTTTACTGAATTTACATTTCGATGTAATCTTCTTTTAATGATCTTCAAACATAAGATAGAATATCGCTGTACGTAAGCCTTGCGTATCCATCCTACCAAACCCACCCAAAACTTGGCTCTTATGATTCATGAGGCATTTTTTCCTTAGGGAAAGTCGGCACAATAAAACTTGGTCTCAAAAAGTTTCTAGCTCATCGATCAAAGGCCTCGATGTTGAACTGACAAAAGGGATCGGTCTCTTCATCCGAGAGTGGGTTCGATAGCAACGGGGAAGTGTAACTCATTAAGGACAGCGTCGATTCTACTTTTCCAAAGTGTTGCGGAGGGGCGCTGAATAGCGGACGGATGACGCGCGTCTTTCACAGAAAAACTTTTAATGCGGCCATCCAAGTGTTGAAGGAGTTTCTAAGTCAACTTGCTCGCAGTAAATTCAGCCGGAGTGCTCGAGACTTATTCGCGCAGCTAGACGAGTTAAAGACTGATATCGCGATGCACACCAATTGGTTTTCTTCCAGTACGCACTCTACCGAAAATTTTTCATTCCAATAAGTGCTCCTCTAAGATTTTCCGGAATAAATTCAAAAATTCTTTACGGCAACAACGAGCAGGCACCTTTGAGTCTAACCAAAAGATTCGAACGATGAGTGTACGTTTCCAATCCGATATTAGCATTTTACAAATATTAAGTGAATATTAATCCAGCATACTGACCAAATAATTAACAAATTCGTAACACACCATTCCACTCCTTCGGTAAAAAATAAATAGACGAAAAAAAGTATAAAACATACAAGCTATTAAGAATCAAGTTTCAAATTTTACCTCTCTGTATGGCAACACACGCAAAAGATAGCTAAGAAAAATTAGCAGCTAGCTAATTAAATGACCTCCAATAACTTTTTAATCCACAAATGTAGCCAAAATAACCGCTTTCACTCTGTAGAATTTTATGTTATGAATAATATGAAGACATGCAAAAATACATGTGTTTATTTAGTCGATTCGATGTTATAAAATTCTTCATTTAAAATGCTCGAAGACTAGACCCTTGTGCGTCACAGTGTCCTGAAAAAGGCCCTCCAGGCATCAAGAGAGAATAAAATTCCGAAACGCTCCGCTGATAACGGAGATTTGGAGACGAGACATGTTTCTGTTATTTCGCAACTAGTTTGAAATTACAGAAACATTTTACATTAAAGATCTCGCGAAAATTGCCATTCTGCAATTAATTCACTATAAGCAATATTAAACAATTTTCAAATTCATGCAAAACACATTTTCAATTTATTGTTATATTTATTATCCGTCGGCTAACTTTTAAAAAGAATTGAAAACTAAATTTGTGATTTATTTTATTAAGTTTTACTATTTGACTTTGTCAGCCTTTTATTAAACGCTGAATTTATCAATTTTATAAAAAATTTATACCTTAGTAATATACGTTACTTAATTTTCTTTTCTATTATGTAAGGATAATATTTTTATTTTCTTGGGACTATAGAATTTGTTGAAATACATTTTTTTATTCGTCCAGTAGTCATTTCGTGCCTTTTAATTCGCCCACATTTGAATTTGAGAACCAGAAAGATTATATTAGTCGCCTCTCTACTAATTGGATATCACTTCTCAATAAACAATACTCATAAACATGTCGTTAACAAATTGATATACAAATGTAACACATGGTATAAAATAAGCTAGTAGTGCATATCATTTTTATGTCGCAGTTCTCAAAAGCATTCAATATATTTACACAAAGGACGAGAGCGACGCTCATTACAGAGAATTATGCCCATTACCATTTTTGCGCCTTAGAAAATCATGAGAGAAAAGTGTTTGTGTTTGATTCCCTAGTCCCTGTTATAACAAACAGATTAAAATACCTTGATAATTAGTACTTTCTTCCTGTTTCAGGAATTCTCTTTGCTATTCTGATCTCCAGCACACATCTAGTTTGCAATGATTAATATACTAAATGTCGCTAGGGGTCCTATTCCATCTATTAAATGACTTATCAAGTTAGAGTTTTTTATTCGCCCATTCACATTGTATCTTCTTTCCACTACTTTTTTCAAAGTAGTTTTACAAAGTTTAGCTCTCCGATCAAAATTTTAAAATAATTATATGCAATATTTATTTAAAGTAAGTGAAAAAAGCTAATTCCTATGATTAGCCTGCCTTTTTCTGTTCTTAAGATGCGTCTGGTGTGGTTCCGTTAGGATGCCATAATTCAGCAGTAAACGTCTTCAATCTGTCATCTGTTTCAGCGCACTGGAATGACTGGCAAGGTCGATTATCAAACACTGCGAGGATATATCACGATGTCATTCAAATGGAAATTGCTTCCAGATTAGCAGTTCCGTCGCAATTGATTGAAATTGATGACTCATTACTTTAAACTCTTCCGTCGATAACCAAATCCCTCAGCGAACTATTCTCAAAATATGGCCTTCGTCCCCCATTACATTTTCCACTTTTCCTGACGAAACGAGTAAATAATGTACGAAGTGGTCGTCATGAATACATGAATAGATCACGGATTAACGCATGCATTGTGCATTATCCATCTGTCTTGCTATAATGGATTTCTCCCACTGCATGCCACCACTTCATGAGTTGCTAATTACTTTGGGACTTTCAAATATGGGTGAGATTGGCATCTGGCTGCGAGAGTCGATAATCTATGTTTACTAAATAGGTTGCATATGAGACGATGTATAACAATTTGCGACCTTCATCCTCATTTAACAATTTTGCATAAATATCAACATTGTTAAAATTTGAATTTGCAAGAGATTCATTATGCAACGCGGTGTTTTTAATGAAATGATCCATCCAGTTGATCATTGAAATAAGCGGTGAATAATCGTCTCAGGACAATTTTGCAAGCATAAAAGAATGATGATGAGTCGAATTTTTCAATGACGATTTAATATTTGCAATAGAAACTCTTTTAGATCTGTAATGACCGTTGATCTTACTCCTCTTTGCTATTTGAAGCATAGATGAAAGTTTAAACTGAATAAATTTTCCAACAAAACTCAGCATCAGCTATTCTTCAAGAACAATCAATTCCAAAACAAAGCGAATCTTTCTGCAATGTAAACTTCACAATGATGCAAATTCTTTGTTTTCTCTTTTATTTGAACCAAGTACACATCTTGTGCGATATGCTGACTTTCACATATAGATAAACTAAACTCTTTTATGAAGGTGTGACGCCGCACATTTGGCAAGAATAGAAAACGCTGGCCTAAATGAATCTTCTTTAATCCAGAATTTGAAATTTCATAAGGATACTTTTGAATAAATTCTATACAAAGCTATGCATTTCATTAACGTTGAATTCTGAGTATTCAATTTTTAAAGTGGGTCAAGCTTGACCTGATTTTTGGAGAGATGCCGGTCTTCAATATCTACGACATTCTTTAACCGATTCCAATATTAGAAAATTATTCAAATGAAATATGCCCCAGCCTCATAAATCTGTTCTTTTTCTTTGATAATATTTAATTTTAACAATAATTGTTGGGAATTTTCCTATCTTATATAACAAAATGGCGGACCATTATTTTATAAGAAATGTTTGTATATAGGAAAAATATAGTTAAAATCTACATCGACTTTCATGAACTCACTTACACAACAATATTCTTAGAAGCTTTTTAAAACAGTCTTAAATGAGATACTGAGACAATATGTGACGCAAAGAAATAAAGCGACGTTTCGATAACATTGCAATGGCAAAATCCGTGCACCAGAGCACCAGTAAATGGGTTCAGTATTGAAGTCAAATTTCGCAGAAAAGAGAAGACCAGCGCCTCTAGTAAAATTATCTGCGCTCGTCTGAGCTCTACCCGCTCCAAAAATTCAGTATGAAAGAATCAACGTAATTGAAATGCATATGTGAAGGCAGAATTTAATCAAGAATAGCCATGCGAAGTTTCCAAGTCCGGACTGAGAAAAACAATTTCGTATTTTGGAAAAATTTGATTCTAGCTATCTGCGCATTCCTTGATTATGAACAGTATAATGAGTATTCAAAGAATTTTTATAAATTGTGATCACTGCAGCGTTAGACTCTGTTATTATAGTCTTTTTCAATGTTTTTCAACTCGTCTTCAAGATTTCATTATCCACAAATCAAAAATCTCTGAAGTAATATTCTGGGAATATTTTTAAGCTCATATTATTTTTAGACATACTCATATTTGATTCTCTCATTGATAATTCCCTTCAGACTTCAGAAGGAAAGAAAAACTTGCATATGAAGTTCAACTATGTTTGTTTTCTAGAACACACTGGAGTGGGATTCTCTGAAAAGTATTTTTCCGAATATTATTCGAAAACTTTAAGACTTCAGTAAATTTCGAGGAAAGTTTCGAGAAAGATTCGAGGAAGTTATGTTAGATATTTATGAAAATAATATTTATTCGAATGCTCTTTGATAACCTTCAAACGATATTATACGTTACAGTACGAGAGTAAATTCATCCTTATTTCATCCGTTGGACTGGTGAGTGTTTGACACATTTGCGCTATAAAATGTGGCAATTTTCATTTCATATGTTATACGGCAGTAGAATGTATTTCTTTAATTGACTGTGAAAAGACAAATGGCGCCCTACGTGAAAATATAAGACCAATTCATAAAAAGGGACGGGGGAATATCACTTCGACTCATCTCTTAAGCACGATGCTCTTATCAGGTAAGGGCATGTCAATTTAAGGAAAATAGCCTGCCCGTACCTGATATGGGTAAATCAAGCTAAGGGTTAAAATTACCGCGGAGTTTTGTATTTAAAAACGAAAGGTGCAGCCCCATAAATGGCTATAATTGCACTTGAAATTTTGATGAAAGGGTTACAGATCCATCCCAAATGGAACATGCTATTTTAAACCACCTTTCATCTTGCTTTGTTTTAATCTTTTACCAAAATAATGATTAAGGAGATATGCTTCGAGAAAAAATATTTTTGCAAGTTTTGGCTGGGAAAGGGAAACTGATGTTACAAGAAATACGAGGAAGAAACCGCGCGTACGCAGTTATAATCCCAGAAAAATATATAACGCATACGTATACAAGCTTAAAATCAAAACATTCAAAAGGTACAAAATTCCAGAATATTAGTAGATAAAAGAGGAACAAAGCAATGACTTTGCTGTCTTCCTCTTCTTTGCTTTATTTTTATTACTAAATGAGTATTAAGTATATAAGTAGAAAAGTCACTTAAAAGAAGAATGATTTATATATTTTTAATATAAATAAAGAAATAGTAGGATACAGAAGGAATCAAACGAGTCACGTACTATGGATGGGTAAATCTGGATTAGCCAGCCTTTATTATTTAAGAAAATAGTTTTTACAACACAGAAAGCTTTCCGTATCTGTATCCAGAAAATGGCAATCCGGAAGGCATGTTCTTTAAAGCTAATATAAGCATTCTAGAGTAGTCCTATTGCAGTAACCTTCGGAAGAAAGGTTTATCCGAAGATTCCGTCGAGTCTCCCGGATAGAAGGCTCCTCTATTCAAGTAATTTAACTCCGTTTCTGAGGTTGGAGATCTGCCGTGTGCCTAACGTGCTTAGAATACAGGCCAGCGTCCCACTTCTTTGTTTACCAAGCCCTACGTGATTAGTGGTGGGCCCAAGCTACTTACGATAGCCATTAATGGAGTATTCCGCAGTGGTGCTTATGGAATATTGTGGCTGGAATTAATTCCTCTTAGCTGTCCTGAGAAGCATCTTCATCTGTTGCTGACCTTAAGCACCAAGGAAATTTGGTGGGAATTAGAGGATGTAAATCTAAATTTATATCTCTCTCCATTGATCATCGAACAATTTCATCATTTCACATTTCGACCTTCGATTTCTTTACCTTATAGTTTCGAGCATCATTCATATTTTAATTATAAATTGCAGTCATATAGTTTCTATTTTGTCCTATTAGAGAATACTGTCTGATATGAGTCTACGGTGTGATAAATAAATGAATATTTAATAACTTCTGATAATCTATAGTAATATTGTTAATTTTTTATCCCCACCTATCGATAAGTCTTTTTCTTAAAAATGGTCTTCTAAGATGGAGAGACAATTTTTAAATAATTTTCTCTCAGTCCAAAATGTATTGATTCATAAATACTTTTTTAAAGCGTAATTATGAATACCTATTCAACAGAGTGGGAGTAGTTTGAATGATATACGGAATTTTTCATTATAACGATTCCTTAACTAACTATTCCATAACGATTCCATAACTAATAGCAATAACAACAATCTCTGAACAAATAGAATGTATATTAAACAATATGATATGGGAATTACATACACTAGACAATAATTTTCTTCTCCAATGAATGGTTTTATTTACAGTTTCTTCAATACTTCTTATGGGTTGCTTTTCCACGTGTCTTTTGTTATCGCGAGATGGGGCTAAAGTATTAATACCTAATGAATTACGTATCAAATCTATGAGAGGATTTCTGAACTATTTCAGACTTACCTCATAAGAAATCGAGCTGAAGGAGTATGCTGCGTTGCTTAGGTATTTTATAAAGTAATTTCAAAGTAAAATTTTCCTCAGTGGCTAAAATATAATTCATAAAAGTCAAAATTTCTGCCGAATCTCTGGTAAACTCAAGGCCAATACCTTATATATTCAAAATTATAAATTCTATAAATCATGATCCAGATTCTGCAGCTATAAGCTATTCCGAAAACCATAGAAAGGCAGCAAATATAGTATTTTATGGTATCCTAGCTTAATAATTGAAAGAGGAAATGAAAGCCATATAAAATAAATTCCTTTGTAATATTTAATTCTCAAGGAATTCTCAATGGTCCTCTTTTCCTGGAGGATTCATATTATTCTTCTGCTCTCCGGCCCGTTGTAATAGCCAATTGGTCTTCTCTACGATATCTTTAAAGGAATTCCTGATTCTCTTTTTGTTCACAATTTTGTAAAGCTATTGTTCTTAAACCATCCCAAATCCCGTTCATTCATCTTTGATTTGCTCTTACTCTTTTCCTTTAACCTTATAAATCATTTTCATGTCTGTTTTACCAGTCAATTGTTATTAATCCGTTCTTATTTTCTCAACAAGCTGATTTTTATGCCTACATAAACCTAAGAATATGTATGTACAGCTAGTTCCAAAAAAAACTTACCACCTAAGCCGCAACCCGCATAACAGACCTGAAGCTCGATGAGAGCGAGTCTAGAGTTTTCCATGCATTCTATTGGCTCTTGGAAGGAGGAGCATTCAGACGGCGCTTTTTTAAACATTGTGAAACGCGTTGAACGTATTTGTATCGTCTTTACTAGCACGAAATCTTGTTTAAATTTAGTGTTACTTTTTACTATGTCAGCAGCATAGTATTAAAAAATGAATAAACATCGGATCTCCTTATTTCGGCCTGAAACTTCTGCGTAATTCACCTTTTTCTGGAGACATCGGGTAAACTTACTTTAGCTGCTTCAATTATCCAATAAAAAATTATGTCATTGCAAGATTGAAAAGGATTATATTATTACGTTTTTTATGCTCTTGACGCCTACAGGAGGAACTTTTAAATTTATTTAGAGGAACTTCACGACTATGACGCAAATAGAAACATGAACGAAAACTCTGCAAGGAGATAAAGAATACTTAGGTATATGAACACAATCAACTGTATTTCAACTAATTTATGTTGCAGAAGAAATGCTATCGAGAAGGGGAGCATGAAAAAACTGCGAAACCTACTAATGAAAGCAAAGATGAAAAGAAACTTAATCTGGACGAATACACTGAGAAAGAATCATTTTAAGTCAACCTGGTAAAGAGCTCTGAAAATTAGACCCAAAACATATTACAATAAAGTAAACCAAGTAAATTACGATCAACTACATCAGATAATTACATCAAATATTATAAAAATTTTAAATACCACCAAATCATATGATAGAAAGTAAAATATTAATTGCTGTGATATCATCATTTTCTAAGGTAATCGCTTAAAATTCAAATTGCTAATTTAGTATTTTAGAAAATAACATAGATATTAGAATAGTAGCACTCTTAATTTAAATACTGAGGACTACAATTTTTTTTCACGTATCGAATAAAAAATTAATTTACGACGAAATTAACGCCAGCATTTCGTAACACTTTTCCGAACATATTGTTCATTGCCAGTCCCAGAAAAACCATCCCTTTAATTAAATCAAGTTCATGTTCCTTGGAAAATTATGCTGTCCCAACTTTTATCTGATGCTAAATCTCTTTCTTGCCCCGTGGTGCAAATTTTGACTCGATTTCTTCGCAGTTGAATTATTCTGCAATACAGAGAGGTATAAAATTTGCTTGATACTACAATTAACAGAGCATTAGGTAATTCAGAATATATGCATCAACATGCCATTCTGTTCTTACTTCCATCAGGCATTCGTGATGACAGTATCAGATGAAGCATTATGATTTTGAGATGAGATTTGGCTGTTTCTGACAAATTCGCGTCTGAAGTTTTACCGAGTCTTTCAGAGAGAGCGGAGGACCTCCACCCTGGCCCTAGGAGTATCCCCTATTCATTCCTTTGTTGTTTCTTTTTCTTTTGTTTCGTCCATCGAAAGGTATTATCTATTTTCTCAAAGGAACCATAAAACGGCCGATGGGTGAAGGTGAACTCCGCTCTGAAAAAGAAAACCCCCTTTTCGGCATATTGTGGATGGTCGTATGTATCCGGGGTAGCGAATTTGAAAGCACTAATGAGGATTACCGACCGCACCCCTGCTGAGCAGGTATCTAAGGTTAGGGTATGGTGGCGGCGACCGATCACAAGTAAGGTGGGAAATGGTAGATCCGCGATTTGTTATCTTCGTCGCGGGTATTCCCTTAGGGAATGAAGATATTCAATTCTATTTTTGAGGTAGACGACCTTTCAGGACTTCTTGCAAGGAATCCAGATGGTTAAGAAACAACAGTTAGTATGGCAAATCAGAACCTTAAGACTGATTTGCATATTGCAGATAAATACCAGGTTTTTGTATACTTGCATATTGCAGGTTTACACGTTAACATCTGGTTTATTTACATTTACATTAATACCCCGCGAGCCACCGTATGACGTATGTCAGGGGGTGTGAAAACACCCACAACACGATTTCTATTGTTATACTGAAATGATTTTCAGAACTATGCAGTAGGTGAAAGTGAGACTAATGATTAATGATCCCTGCTTCGGTTTCTGAATGCCTCAAGTAAACTATATAACCCGAATTGTTTGAATGGTGTATAATGATTAAAAGAAAAATCAGCGTCAATAATTATGAATGATGGGTAATATGAGTCATGGAAGAATACGCTAAAAATATAAACCAACGGATGGTAACCAGACTTACATGAGAATATTCCTCTAATTCTCATGATTCATACCTTAGCTGTTAAAATATTCTTGGTTCTATATGTAATCCATTATTCCAACATTCACTCCAAGGACCTTCGTAGCATCATCCTAGGCACATCATAATTCTCTACGAATTTTGCGAAGATGTTTTGAATTTTTTTAATGGTAATGCAAGGAAGATCATTCTAGTTGAAATAGGACCTTCGGAAAATCTGAATGATAACATAAAGTTGAAAATGTTTGGGTGCATCATATCTGAATTAGTATCTCTATATTCTGCTTTTAAAGTGAATGGCATAAACTGTATTAGCTTATTCTAAATAACTAATTCAACGACAAAAACGAAAAAAATAAGTAATGTGCCTATCGTCCATTTATATAAATCAAGCTCCTCGTCAATGATTGTTTATTTATAAATATTGTTTTTTATGCTTTATTTTGTCTCTATATTGAGCTCAAAATTTCGTAGTTTGAAATTACTTGAAAAATTAATTAGAGAAATACCACCTAATATGTATTCTTTACGCTTACGAGAACCAAATCGTTTAACTTCTCTTACAACATCTATGATACAAAGTAGATAGAGCGTTGAAGATGATCTTACTAGATCGACTAAAGTTTCTATTATAATGTCACTAAAATATGAATTGAAACGTAAATACGGAATTGTAGACACTCCGCATATTCAATGTCGCAGAAACTTGAAGTTTATACGCCGAATACCGATAAATAATATCTCTAAAGTTATTTAGAAGAAAACATTGGCTTGCATAGGTAGTAATACTAATGTTAGCGATTTCTATTGGTTTAAAAAACCTCGAAATCTCTTTCCAAAATAAATTGCTGATAAGAAGATGGTTTAGTTACTGGCTTAGTGAACTACTCGAACTTTCTTATAGAATTAAGAGAAGGTTGCTATAAAACATTGAACATCGATATAGTATACAATTTCGGAGATCCTGGGAATAAACTGATGCATGAGAAGGAAATTTCTGAAAGTATGATGAGCCATCGACGTTATATCTTGTATATTTGAATGTTAATCATTTTTGACTAAGATATTACTTAAATTGGATAAATGAGTAGTTTCTCTGGAGGCAGTCATAAACGGAAAAAATATATGTTGGATGAGAAAATTGAGAAGGTGAGCGAGTGGGTTATACTTTTAAAAGAAGTCGTTCCTCCTACTCAAAGTAAACAATTGGTCGACTAGGAAAGCAAAAAATGCGCCTACCTATTGTGATTCATCCAAAAATCTGGAATTAACATACCTCTTACACTTTTGGTTGTTAAATTCATGTGAGTGTATATATTACTGTTGCCGTAGCTTCTCACTTCCCTATCTCTATCAAAACAGTCCCCCTCTTGAAGTCCTGGTGAATTCATTGCTTTATTCACTTCTTCCCATCACTCCTGTATCTTGCTTTTCAAATTTGTCACGGAATGTGGAGAGATGAAAAGTTTCTCATAGTCAATACATTTTAAATACGAAGGAATATTTTCAATATCACCAATCGATAAATATGTAGATAGACTAGCCATACCAAACCACCACCCATTCATCTCAATCATTAAAATTCTGTCGAAAAATATGAGAGTTACGCAGGGCCAGCCATCAACCGAGGGGAGCAGAATTTCAACATGAGCCTCATATGCGCTTCCCCATGTGATATTACAGGGTTGGAATTACAGGTAAAAAGGCCCTGGGAAAAACTATTTCACCAAGTCCCTATTATTTTGCGTATTTTTAACGTTTTCTACATTATAATAATTGTAAACGTTATAATAAACAATTGAAATATAAATAATGTAGGTAGTTTTGTATACATTCAAAATTAATTGAAAATTTTACATTCATAGCTAACAGTAGCATTCAATGAGCATTATGACCAAACCTCATTCGCACTATCTTTTTGTGTATTTTAGAACTTTTAAAGGTGATAAATATAGCGAGAAGAATGTTTAAGAACGTAATGGTTTGTGACTGCAACCATTTCAAGAGGAATCCACAGAAGAAATCAAGTTTATTCGATTCACACTTCAATGACACCGAAAAAAATTAATTAATTAATTCAAAATTAATGTGAAAGATGGTAGTCTCGTGTCCGTCATCTTTATTCATTGAGGAAAATCGATTCTAGCACATTTTCTCTCAGTTGATTTGGACGGTATAGTAAAAATTCCAACTGCATAGATGATAAAATTTACTGATTTTTTACCGATCGAATTTTAATTTCGATGCTTATCAAATGAAACAAAATGTATCTAAAATACGCAGAGAATGCCTCAAGACTTCATACTATATATTTACTTATTGTTTTTTAATGTAGCATATTAATGTAATAGCCTAGATATGGCCATGAGTGTGCCTTACTTTACTTGTGTAGATTGCATTCACACAGGCTGTGATAAAACTGGTGATCGATATAGACTCCTTTGGTATATAATTTTAAAGGCTAATAACTGCTCTCTTGAACGATGCATAATATTAGCTAGTATTATATTATATAATACCACCCATTATAACCGCAGAGTTTTGCAAGCGAAGGCGTCGAATTCGAGGTGTATACATTTTTGGTCCGACACCGATTCAAACTGCGCGGAAATTTTCTTTCTCCCATCTCAGTGCTAAACATAAGCTCAGAGCGGCTCAGAGGCAGATTTTGCGAAAATTTCCTTCGACTTGCTCGTGCCTTTCGCCCTCAGACTCAAATTTTATTAGGGGAAGGGGGTTTGCCTCGGTTTCCTAGGAATAACGGGACCTTGTGTGCGACGTTTCCCTCTGTGCGAGAAGCAATGCTAGAATATATACTGATTCGTTATAATCATTTTATAATAACTGAATTCTTGCATTACGACATCCGTATTGTTATAATACTATTCTGCTAGGCCAATGCCACCAAACTCAGGATACTAATAAATCTTTGCAATATTAACAAAGCAAATAAATCCATTTCAACTCTGCAGGCGGAGTTATGACTCAAGGAGACCATCTCCGCCATGTTTTTCCTCTCTCTCTCTCTCACTTCTTAAGGCTCGCTCGGAGGAAATTCACTGCCTGTTATGCGGGTTGCGGCTTAGGTGGTAAGTTTTTTTTGGAACTAGCTGTACATAATATACTTATTGATATAATCATTTCGCATACAAGAATCTGCTATTAATACCTTATTTCCCAATTAATTAATTTACATTAATATTATTAATACCTTAGTCCCATTTATCTTACTTGTCCCATTTATCATCTTTTCTAATACCCTTAAATTATTTTATAAGTATTTTTTATGCCTACTGTCTGCTTGCTAAGTCCAACATATGCTGTAAGTCGAACATATGCTCGGACTATTAATAGGAATAGCTAGTTTTTGAGTTTCATCATGAAACGTTTCCAAGATGGGTTAAAGTGATGTATTTGAACACCAGAATTTTCGAATTAACTACTTCTTCGTTATATTTTGCAATTTTAAGTAATGTCAGTGTCCGTTATTTTTATTGCATTATATTTTCAAATAATACCTTTTCGTTCACCTGTCTCTAATTATCAAAACTTATCCTGTAACATCCCATTCTCAAATGTGTCTTTGAAGCTCGATGTTTGCTTAATTTATATAAAAGGGCGAAGAGTTAATCATATTTTCTAAGTTCTAAGTTCTTGAGAACTTTCTTTGATAGTATTTCTGCAATGAAACTTTGCTCAACGTTATTTATAACCATTGTCCTGAATCGATTTATTACCTTTATGGTTATTATAATTTATATTACCGTAGACTTAAGGAATGAATGCGGTCACTAGCATTTCAACTTTCCAAAGCAGAATATTTTGACAATAATCCTTCAATTGCAAAGCAAAATAACAAAAATGAATAACTGTTTTTACATTCATTCGTTTGAAATATTATAAAACTGCGTCAATCGATATCCTTGCATTGAAATAACTGTTCTAAACCATCTGCTACATGACTACATTGAATGTTTTTTGATATTTGAAAATTTCGCAGTTTGCAGTTCTTTAGTAACAGGCGAAGTATGATGTTTGAATATTTAATCACTTAAATACTTGATGCTTCACATGATAGATTCCTCATCTTTTGATAATACCGGACTTTGAATTGTAATTATCCTTCACTTTCCGCGTAAATAAATGAAAGATTAATAAAAATTAATCTGGAATTTGTCCCGAAAATGTAGAGATTATCAGTAATATGCATACCATGGTAACAATCATAAATTGTTAATTTCCAACCTATAAATTTGCTTAAGCTCACCAAATTCTATTCGAATCCATAAAACTTGCATTCATGACGCTAATTAAATCTAATAAACGTACGAAAACACGTGAATAATGCGTCATGCATTGAAAAATCATCGAGATTAGGTAGGATTTTGCGATTAATCGAGACATGATTGTGGCTTCATCCAAAAGTGGCTCGTCCAATGAAAATTGTGTCCTTGGTAGGCCTGTGTTGTTTACTCTTCACGGTCAGTTCCAACTACAAAGTCAAGGCCAAATCACTATATTGGTTTTTATAACTTCACCACTGAATCAACATCTCTGGGGATTAAATTTTATATTACGATGGCTTTAATCTTTCAAGTTTGGGATGAAAGCTGGTATTAGTTTTTGAGGCTGCTGGTTTCTGCATCAACTTGCGCAAGCATTTATATATTGTATCAGGAAAGATATTCAAGAAATTTTGAAAGTTATTTTAAGCTCTTATGTGTGTAGTATTTAGGACAGAGTGCAGTCCGCTGTGCCGCTAATGTTTCTCTAAATCTGTTGCGTTTTCATAGAATAACCGACGATGTGATTCGTCACGGGCGAGGATGGAATCAACTGAACGGTGTGTCGTGAGTATTTTTGGTGCTATTCGGAGCGAACTGCAAGCTTTATGTTAAAAGCCTCGCGCATTCATTCCCCAATACATCGATAAGTACCCACTAAGCCTTATGGCTTCGATTACCTCGTAGATTTATTTGCCGAGTGTATGGAATCTCCTGCATAAAAATGCGATAAATCCTCAGCTTCGGGCACGAAAGATTTTTCCAGTGACTTAATTGGCACACTCTGGAAGTTTGAGATTTATTCTCAAACGCCATGTAATGCTTTGCTTACGTCATTCGGACCTTGGCTTGAAAGAGGAGATTAATCTAGGAGGAAGTGGAAGTATCTCACTTTATAGGGATAGAGGACCAAACTCAACCCTTCTATTTCTTTTTAAGTGAATCAAGGAAACATTCGGAAAAATCAAGCCGTATAAGTACTTCCATCTGTCTTAGTTTTGTTCGTCTATTAAATAAGGAAAATCGACGGAAAAATTATTTGACATTACGCGATGTATTTTTATCAGGGTTTTCAAGCTTCAATACTTTGAAATAATATGTGTTCTGTGGATTAATTTAATCATCTTAAACACAAAAAAGAACAAAAAGGTAGTATTTAGCCCCAAATTGTAATCAAAGCAACTAAAATAGTATTGAGAATTCGAGATGTCACCCTCATCATCAGGCAATGAGAAAGATGACACGCGTAACCCTTTCTGCCTTTTAACCTTCTCTCTCAGCTATCACATTGCCTGATTATAAATGTTACATCTCGTTGTATCTGGTAGTTTTTGTTTTATTAAAGTGTGGGGAGAGGTATGCATTTTATTTTCGTCTACATGTATACTCTGGAAGCTGCCTTCCGGCTTGTAGCGGGGGGTGCGTACACAATCACTCTACCCACCTAATTTACATCGCATACTATTCCTGAAAAAATTCAGCCGTAAATCGACTTGTTCTACTATCTAATTCTTTTATCTTCCTCGCAGTATCAGATCGGTCTATTAGAGAGAGAAGACTCTTAATATCGGATACGTTTTATAAGAGCGTACTATCTATGAATGTATTAAGTATAGTAAATTAAGTCTTTGATTAAACCTTCATTCTTCTAAAGATTCCCATCTTGTCACCTGAAGCATCTGAGTAACGCTTACCGATTCCACGTAGCAATTCCTTACAAAGAATACTACTGTCCTCTGTTACACCTTCTCCAATTTACTTTTCAGCAAGGTCCCTTACACTGCATAAATATTCAAGGTGAGGGCTAACTAGCGCAAAGAAACATCGCTCGCTAACTTCTTCATCGCTCTTTTCGACTATTCACGTGACGAAGTCGAATTTCTCGATTGTTTGCACACACATATATTGCGGATGTGGGTAACCTATGCTATGTTATCCGCGACGGTTATTCCAAGATATTTCACGAATTTTATTGTTATCGTTTTTCCCTCGGTACTTGTACGTGTAATGATTGTAAATTGGATTGGATCCATGGCAGGATTGATAAACAGAGAGCTTTGTAAAGTTTCTCTGGATTTTAATGTGAATGCAACTAGTTTTGACTCAAGGGGTCATCGTTAGGTACTGACGACAAAGTAAAAACATCAGTATATACGAGTCTCAGTACCACAATTCAGAACTTCGACAGTGCACTCCGATGACTCAGAATCATATAGTAATGCAGGGTCGGAAATATTTTCCTGACGCAGTGCACACAGAAACATCGGAAATAAAAATACGCTTCGTAAATAGTCTGTAGCATACCTGGCAAGATACCATCGGGCAAAAGCAAATCGAGGTGCGTAATCACCCGTTTGAAGTACCTATAGATACTCTGCACGTGATACGGATGCATTTCATTTTCTCTGAGAGTCCTCCCACGCTTGAACGGGAAACCTCTACTGCGTGCGCTACACCTTGCGCACTCAAGCTTGGAGTCTACTATACCGGATATAGCACATTCTTTTCACGTATGTTCAGAGTTGAGCTGATGGTGACCGATTCGTGGATACTTTTGAAAGAAAACTGTATCACCTAACCCCCGGTAGAGCCCTGAAAAGAAATAATGGTTGGTAGTACACCTCATAAGATATCGTTCCACGTGCAAGCGATATGCGGCTCGCCGACTGCAATCTGCAGCCCCATATGCCAAATGCATATCGGCTAACTCCACGTTCGTATCATCCCATCCTACTAAATTTGCATCCTTATGCGAGATGACGAATCCCTACAAGAACACTCGAAACTTTACCATCTGTTTCTGTGGGCACCACCGCGTCAAGAATGCATTTCAGACCCTGCATTTCTATATGATTCCGAATCATTGGGATGCATTCTATCCCTCCTAGAAGTTCTGAAACGTGGTACTGAGACACCCTGTATAGACTAATGAGTGGGAGTTAAAGGTGATTGTTTGTGGGTGAGGAGTGGGAGGAGGAAGAGAGGATAAGGAAGTAACGATAGACAGCAGGAGAAATTGAGATGTAGACAAGTGTAAATTGGTAAAATTGTAGTTAGAGTGTAGATGTTGGGTTTTTCCGTTTGCTCTAAATAATTAATTTTGGAACCTTTCTGTTGATAGTGCATTAATTCGGGTGAAAAGTCAGAATGATGACGTTGTTTGAGTTGGTGTTTGGCGTAATGTGATGCGTGGGATTTGTTGAGATAGCAATTCTCTATGTTTGTGTATTCTGGTTTGTAAATGTCTGTCCGTCTTCCGTATGTATATGGCGCCACAAGTGCTACGTTTAATTTGCCTTTAAAATATCAGCTTTGAGATTTGTGATTATTTTGTTTTTATCGTTGAATAATATAATTTTCCCATATTATGTATGGTGTAGAAAATAGGTTTTATGTTGTGTGATGCGAGTGTCTTAGCAATATGATAACTACAGGCGATTGCAACTTTGAGGTGCTGAAAGTTAATTTCTTAGTTAATGTCCATTTCTTATTTTAACTTAATATTTGAGTGTTTTTTGTTTAGTTGCATAAGGAACATTTTTAGCTGTCTGACACTGCCATTCAAATACAAAAAACATCGTCCACATATCTTCTTAAAAAACTAAAATCTTCAATTAAAGAAATCGGAAGAAAAAAGGAGGACATTTTCAAAACAATTCAAAAAGAGTTCCGTCAAGATTGAACTCATGGTAAACCCATCAGGTTGTACATAAAATTTTTCATCAAACATGCAATAATTTTGTGATATCTAAATTCCACTAGTGACTAAACTTCCCTTATTACAGCATCACAAACACTTTTACTTTAAACCTGTGTACTCTGTTAAAAATTTCTTGGAACTCATTCAATAACTTAAGAATTATTATTTGTCAGGTAATTCCAAATTCGTACCTTTTGATATGAGAGACCTTTTTACAAGTTTACCCAACAAAAAGTGCTCAAAATTACTAAAATCTCGTTAATTTGAAGAGAAGAAAGGATGTATTTCCGAGACTACGATCACGGTTAAATAATTCCGTCATCAATGTGGTTTGCTACAGCATTTTTCTTTCCGTCACGATCAAAAGGCGGAATATTTCCGCGCCAGAAAGGATGTAGGGCAAATATTTCATCAACGGAACGGAACGTCCTGAATTGCGACGTCGAGTCACCAGGAGACATTTAAAACTATATAACATTTAAATAAAATACAGAGAGAAGCAGATTTAATTGAAATTTGTATGCAATCAGTGATATGTCGAACTAGACCAATTGAAGGAATCAACAATAATAAGCATTGGACAAACTGCTTAAATCACACTCACATTAGGTAATACCTATGCATCCTTGCAAAGCAGTGTAACAAAAATATGCTGAAACAAACCTTATTGTCTCCAGACAGAATATTTTTATCAGACCAAGAATATATCAACGCCTTGATGAAACTAGTCGATTGAAAATTTTCTCTGTCTCAGTTAATACATATGTTAGTTTTATGGCTTTGCATTACTTAGTGTAAAATGACTCTGAATCACATCAAAGGTACTACATACATGCCAATTTTCAGTTATTGTGAGTTATTCTCGAAGTGTTTGAGAACTCCCTAAAGAATATTGTTCAATTCCTTTGTTCTTCAGGAAAAACATTTTTGTAACATCTTTACCATTTTTTCAGTTTACCAGGAACATTTCACCAACTTGTATTTATGACCTTTGTTAAGGAAGCCTCCCTTTCATGACTTCAAACGGAATGCATACCATGAGTACCTTATATTTTTACTTCAAAAATGTTTCACTGTTTGTAAGAGCAAATTATAAATTGGCGCTGAGTTATCTGCCGTATAATTAAAGCATTACGTCCTAAAAGCAGATGGCCCTTTCTGAAAGACACGTAACTAGTACATATCCATGTTACTTTAGCAGATTAAAATAAATAGGAGAAACATAGGAAATTCGGTGGTCATCAAAGCCCAACTGCTCCATCCCAATATTAGTGGACGATACAGCATCTGTCCTGGGCGTTTATTTCTGGAGATTCCACTCTAATTACTAGATTAAACAGAAAGGGCAAAAGCTCCACGAATTGAATAACTAAACGGTTGACAGAACAGCTATCTCTTAGTGGATAGAAATGTATAGTGAGCAGAATAGCTATCTATGCAATTAGATTAAATATTTGGATAGATTTCATTGCACTATTCTGTCCTTTAATCTGTGCTTTTGCTCTAATACTTATGCTATAATTCAAATTTATTTATTCGTTTACAAATATATGGGCTCAGTTGGACTATTCAATATATTATAGAGAGCTAAAATTTTGCAATAACTTCCCCCTCGATTTTTTATGATTTTCTATTCCCTCATCGGTTCAATGATCATTAAATTATAATCTCCTTCAGCATACGCATATATATAATTCTGATTAGGTGCTATATGTGAAAATTAATACCGTTGGTTGCTGTCTATCCTTCTTTAGCTGCATTCAAAGACCTTGATTCTTCGTTCCTATATCCAGGTGGCCTATTCATCATTAGAGTAATCATTGCTTACTCAAGGATTAATTTTTCTTTACAAATAGTGCTGTTACCTGATAAACTGTAGCAGAATGCAATAGTGTATAAATAGTATAAAATAACTATAAAAGCGGAAGCTGTTTCTTCGATGAGTCATGTAGCGAAAATACTGAATCCAGTTGGAGTAGATACAATACAGAGAATATGCAGTAATGTAAACGAGATACTGTTTTGATTGAATGATGAGTAAATCTGAACTAAATGAAATATCAGCGTATCGGTATATAATATATGTGGATGTGTGAAAAGGATGGGCGTAAAATGACTAATATGTTGAATGAAAAGAGTAGTTATAAGTAAAATACAGGAGGCAAAAAGTAAATGGTGAATAAGTAACTAATTAATTTGGAATAAAAGGGAAGGGTATGTGACATGTGTGAAAATACTTATTTACTTTGTTTTAAACATATGGAAAGGATAGAGTGGAGTGACTAAAATTTTGAGTCCGTAAATATGACCTAGAAAAAGCTGGTTGAATTTGGTACGACATTTTGAAGATAAGAGACGTACATATGAAAGAGAATAAAAGTGAAGGCATGAAATGGTGAATGAATCTCTTTGAAGGGAAGAACGCATGCAAGGGTGGAAAATATGGCAGAATACTGTCAATAAGCGAAGCAAATAAAGTGCTTAACCCAAAAGAGAATATCGTAAGCGATGAGCATATCTCTCTGACCTAAATAAAGTTAAAGGCCTCAAGTTTTACCGCCTCTTTATATTTTGGAGATATTCCCAAATAATATTAACTGCGCATTCTGGAAGGGTTGGAAAACTTATATAATAAACCTTCCCAAACCTTAGATTCAGAATAATAATAATGAAAATTCATTTTTTTATTGGAAATGTTTATCACGAGTTGTACTGACAGCTGCCTTTACAGGAATTTTTAAATAATAAAATCTGCAGACATTTTGCAAGAAATCAGTGTAAGGAACAAAGACTGAAGGACATTAACAGAATCAAGTAATATAAAAACCGTCATTGCAGAAAAGGAGGGGGATGTCTAACAAAGATTAAATGGGAAAAGCTGAGTCAATTGTGAAAGGATTGGAATTTGGCTCATTCTGGTTAACAAAGGAACCCGATATGCAGCATAACAATAGTGGAACTTAAAAATCGCCTTTACAATGAGTACTATATTGGTATTTCTATGAAATTTTATTGGCATTGTATCGGGTAACCAACAGTAGCATTATAGTACAGAATTTGTCGGTGGAGCAATGTTCCATGGGGAGAAGGATTTTATCGTTCCCTTTCTCCGTAGTAGATGCGATAAATAGTACTAAATATTTCCATTCTTTATAATTCGTAATCCTATCATAAATCTCTCGCGTAATGAACAAATCCTATTTTTAAGTTATTCATCGAACGAAAAATAAAAGGCCCTCGGATAACCAACTGGGTATCGCGTTCGACTTTGGCGAATGCGGTTACGGTTTTGATTCTCGATCTCTCTCTCGACAATCGAGAAATGTTCATGTCGAAACAATTTAAACGATACTACTATTACAAAAAAGATTATCTTGGAAGAAATACTATTTTTCTTTTCGATTCTAAGGAACCAGGACGGCGACTTACTTGCACAAATTTTGGCAAACGGCAAATATGCGAAATTATAGCGCATAGCACACAATGAAGATAAATTTTCCTATATAATACTTTGCCAAGAAAAATTACCAACATATGTATTGCAAAATGCTTGTATTATTTTATTTAAGAAGAACTGAAAATAGTATATATATTATTTTATAGCTAAAGAATGATAGTACGTGATATTTAACTATACGTTGATTAACTCATGATACTGATAAATCTGTTGGTATATAATTTTATAAAAACTGGAATAATAACTGCCAATTCAGATTCTCTAAGTTGAAATGGTCTTAGACCCAGAAAACTGAATTTATACACGTATAAATTAGAGATAAGCATAGTTTTTGCGGATATTTGATACCTACGACTTTCGATCGTGAAGTATATGAGAAAGAGATATAGATTAAAGGAGGTGAGTAGTTTTATTTTAATTTTTTTAAATTGCGGATTATAACACGTATGTGTTCAGCACCAGCATACTTTTATCTTTACAGCAAAAGTTCAATTCCCCCTGGTACAGTATACGAGCTTTGTTTGATAGATAAAATAAAAGTATCCCTCCTTTCTATTAGGAGAAAGTTTTGATTGATTTAGAGCGAACAATTCTTTTTATTCCTCTATCCTATAGTTCAGATGCATTTCCAAGTTATTTGTCCAAGAAATACTTTATATGAATGGAATAAACCCACAATAATTTCTACGTCTCATGGTTCATTCCTTTTCATGTCATTTATTTATAGCTTGTAATTTTATGGAAATCAGTATTCTGTTTGCTTTTCCCTTTCTTTTCAACAACTGCTTCTCTAATGCTTTAATCATATCATCTAACGCACCAAGTAACAGCCCAAATATTCTAGGAGCCCAAGCGAGGAATGTTTGTGACTCTCCAGTCTGTATTTTTTATTGAAACCCTTCGTATAAGCTACGGCACAGTATTCCTTGACAGATTTACTCTGATAAATTTCATTGGAAGAACGATATTTTAATGAAGAGCTTACTATCAAATACGTAAAAATAAAGAAAAGAGAAAATCCTCGATCTGCTACATTGCTACTTTTTGACAGCTGTTCGTTATGAAATGTTTGCAAGGATTTTAATATGAAAGATGATATTTCTTACCCCCATTTTACCTCTTTGTAGACCGGTATCTTCAAAAACCTACATCCTTAAGTCTTTCATACAGTCCCTGAATTTGATATAAGCCCTGATTCTTTTCAATACAAGAAAGAAAGTTGTCTTGTGAATCAAACCTTTCTCACCCAAAATCTTAGCGCCTCTCAAGCGATGATTGGTTTACTTGTACTTTTACTATATGGTTGGCTATGCATGAACCACTTAATTTGTAAGGAAGAGTTCGGATAAGGGATGAATGTAGAAATTGGCCAATTTGGAGCGAACGGAAAGAATTTCCTTTCAGACTTATCTTTAAGTTTCGAGAAACTCAGTACCTTAACCCTCTCCAATCTCTGGTGAAATGCCGTTTTTTCAACTAAAACCGAACCACTTCAAGTAATCTCAGAAAGAGTTCAACTTGAATTTCTGGTACGAGCTGCTCTTTATTATCTGAGCAGATTGCTTATTTTACAAAGTCATCAATCTACATTAAATGTAAAGTAATTTTAAATTGGTAAATAGGTGGTAAATATATCGTAATTAATTTATTCATATAGAATTCTAGTCGCAGATATAAAAGTATTCAATGTAGGATAAAAATTGGGCTCTTGTGACAAGTTGGTATATGCAAATATATATTCGCTAATAAGCTTTTCGGTGAAATTTGAGTGGAGTTAATTTTTTTTTCCATTTATTCATTTTTGAAAATGAAACGTTAGAAATTTCATTTGCAAAACTTTCAGATTTAAACATGAGCAAGACGAAGAAATCGGGTTGTATTCTTCAAATACGTGGAAATATTCTTGCGTTGAAAATTATCATCTAGCTGACCTTCTCTAATTTTCAATTTCAAAGAGAACAAATTTCTGAATTTTCACGGCTGGAAATCAACATCCCAAATATTAATCATATTACAAAGAGTTATGGAAAAATGCTATTCCACTTGAAGAGTTTCTTCATTTTCTTACATTCTTGGAAATTATTTTTTAAATCCATTCGTAATCCCTTTTTTGATCAATTTCAATTTTTCTTGAACGCGATTTAAATCTTTATGTATTCCTACTTGAAGTTTCTATTGATAGAAATTTTCTTATTCGTCTTTTAGTACAAGATGGGGGAAATAGTATCTTTCATTGAATTTTTATTTTATTATTTTCATTATCATTGAATCGATAAAAAAGCTGCTGAAGCATGGAAGATGAACAATGGTGTTTTTTTAAGTCAATTTTTATTTAATGATAAGAAAGGCTACATTTTTGTGTTCATCGTGCTTCACTTACGCGGATTTCCGTTCCTGATATTCCGATTCAGTGAGAATAGCTAGAAGAAAGTACTACCTCACTCCTCATCTTTGCTAATCTCCTCATGCCCTTTCTTTCGGTAGCTAATGGTAGAGAAATTGAGGACGCATTGATTGAGCCATTGATTAGAGACTGACGACTTCGAAAAAATCTTTTTTTTTTCATAAAAAAGACTAAGGTAATCAGAGAACGTCGTCGCAACTTTAATTGCAAATTCAAGCATTTCCTTTAAATTTTCATTTTTATGTAAAGTCTATTACTTCAATTTTTCAATTACATAAGTCGCTTCTTCCTCTTTGATCCTTTTCACATATGAGTTTAAGCTGAGATAATGGAAAACTTATAAATCCAAGTTATCTTCCATCTTTTAGGATGTGCCGCAAAAAATAGCACCTTAAAGGGGAAAGCTTTAAGTACCCCGTCTGAGCAGAAAAATCTCACGGATCTTGGAAATATCTTTCCACGTGAATAAGTTTTGGCCACAACAAAGAATGAAAGGGACATATTTATATAAGATTTTCCTGATCCCTTTTTGGCTGAAGATGTGGCGTTGGCTGACTATGCATAGCGTATTAAGGTGATGAAAAAGAAGGGAACAGTACATATTCGCAGAGTCTTAAATTTCTTATAGGAAAAGAAAATCACACAAAAAAGGTGGGAAAATAAGAAAAAGCACCAGACTTTCTCGGTTTATGGATCTTAGTTTTATTTGCAGAAAAAATAACAAAGCTATCTGATATCGAAAAAGGATAAAAATACAATCAGGCAAAGCAGCATCTTTCAAAACGCAAGTATAATTCATGTACAAAACAAATGCAGTGTTTGCCTCGGAAACACGTTTGCTTCCTCATGAGTGGCACTCAATCACTTTTGAATGAGACAAAACGATCTTGACTCCTGTGGATCAGAGATGGCGAGTTTCACTGCCGTATCACATCCATTTGACTCGAATATGGTCCTTGTAGTAAAGAGATGCAGGGTTTAAGTTGACAAGATTCAAGACAGAGTAAAGAAACAGCTGAAGCACGAGAGAGAACATATCGAGGGTGACGAAGTCGGAACCGTCTCATAGGGGCTCAGATTCTCGACTGGTCCCGACCATCAGCCTCGACGCATTGCATTCTTCAAACATAATTACTCACACACTTCCACATAAGGACGTTCAATTGATTATGCGAAATACTTTTTTACCACCATCCGCTCATTACAAGACAATTATTTCCGGAAAAACAATGTCTATCACATTTTAGAACAATTCGGTAACTATGCCATTCTTTATACATTTCGTCGGGTGATTAAAATTGACATTTCCCCCCTCGTATGTACAGTACGCGTCGCGCTTTAGAAAAAACTCACAAATAGTTACGCAGTAAATACTAGATAATTTTAAATTTGAGGAAGGACGTGAAAAATTTTTTTTCTAGATTGCCTAAGGCTTTTTATCGCTCGTATTGTGATATTTTAAAGAGTTGGGCATCATAGAAATTCCTTAGTCTTCGTTTTAATTCAGACTTGGCTGAATCGGCGTTGATAGATACCCTTGAAGGAAATTGCAATGAGCTTCGTTTTGATGGATCCAAGTGTAATCCATCGTTATATCCATTCAAATATTGACCATTTCATATTTTGTAAAATTTTAAGACTAATCTACATTGTTACGTTAAATCGAGTCGTAAATTTCGTTGCAGAATTCTCAATGAATGATCAGGAAAGCATTTTCTTTCAAGTCCTCTCAGCAAACGTTTCCGTATGAGGAAATATTTCTATGGCAACATTCGATCGCATGCAAATAACTCGCCACGAATTCAGAGTGCGATCTTTCGATCAGCCAAATGTTACCGAAGTGAAAATAACGGAAATCACATCCGTCGGAAAATATTCTTCGATATCCTCCTTCAGCTCTTTCCGCAGCAGCACAATAAACTTCAAAATTACACAATCGGGGATCATCAGCCCCTAAATTCCACACTTCCCCGGAAAATTTCTTAAAGTCGAAGTAACGTTAAAGAAATTACAGCGCGCAATTCGAACGTCCCGCTGGGAAACAATTGCGGTTATCTCCCGGAAATTTACACTAACGTCTCTAATGGGGCCTTCCTTCATAACGAGGTCACGGTTGTGTGGGAGACCGGACCTCCGACCACCGGAAGCCTCCTGGGGGTCACCTTTCCAGTCGTCGCCGGAACCACAAGCAGAGACATGCTTTCCCTCCTGTTGTCCATCCTCGTTGTGGTTTCCATCCTCCTGGAATTCGCCTTGGTCTCCCTCTCAGCCTCATCTCCGATCCCGCTCTTGGTCTCCCTTCGACGGCCAGCACTCCGCGTTCTCCCGCAGGACAAGCAGGACAGCAGCTTAGGGGGCATCAGCTGCATGAACTCGTGGCGTATGTTGGTATTAAGCCACCCGTAGACTATGGGATTGGAAACCGCAGAGGTCATCGCCGTGGCGTGGCATATCGCCAATGCGATGTAGAGTTTGTTGGCCGAGGTGCCGAAGAAGTCAGGGGAGGCGTCGGCGAGGAGAGAGAGGACGTTGAGCGGTAACCAGCTGACGGCGAATAGCACGGCCACTCCGGCCAGCAGGAGGGTCGTCCTTCGGTTTCGGGCGAGGGCCCTTCTTGCGGGGCGGCACAGAGCCTCTCCAGCGCCCGCAGAGCCATTGGATACAGCACCCCGTGCGTGTGCGTGAAGATGAGCGGCGATCCGTGCGTGAATGCAAGCGAGGACTACAATTGGTATCACGTACTGGACAATGAGCATCGAGACGGTGTAGCTGAGCTTTGCGGCTCTTGAAGGCCATCGCTCTATGCATGTCTCGTAGAGGAGGACGCGCTGGAAGGCAAAACGCTCCACGACCTGAAAAGAAGGAGAAGAATGGCTTAGTGAATTGCGTAGTCTCATCCGCTAAAATTAAATATGGAGACATCCCAACAGGACCAGCTTAAAAAAGATTATAGTTCTCTGTTTCTTCATTTCACTGTCAGAAGTTTTGTCGTATGTTACAAGGGAGTAGTAAAACAATCGCCAAGACAGAATATTTATTGAGCATTCGTGATTTTAATTTCTTATATAAAAATATACATCAATGGAATCTCAGAAAGTTTTCTTGACATATACAAATATTTATTTGTAATCAATTCCTGCTAATATATAAGGCTGTTCAAATAGGATTGGTGTTTCTAATAGATACGAATAACAAATACTAATAATAAATAAATATTAACATTGGTCAAACAAGTATTTGGTAATCGCATGGCCTTGCTATGAGGGAGCCCTGTAAGAGATTATTCTATACTATAAAAATTTGTATTATTACAAACGTGAAACAAACATCATGCCTGCATCATAGAAAAGTGTAAAACAATATCAATTTAGAAACATTATTATTTCCAGCTAAGGAAGTGCAATATATAAAAGAGTTACCGTGCCAGAGGTTTATTCCTTATAGAAGTATCTCCAAAGCATATGTTAACCTCAGAAACATAAAATAATGGTAACCATATTTCAATCATTTGATATTGTTATTAAGCTTCAGGGCATCCAAATCAGTAGTTAATTATTCTTGAATTTTGTGTTAAAACTGAGTGAATTAATTCCTATATTTACTTATGGAAAACTACTGACTAAAGTGAGAACAAATTGAAAGTCATTATTCCTTAAAATGGACGCCTCTAGCTCCACATCCACATCAACTCTTTGTTGTGCCTAATACATCATAAATCCTGATTAACATTATGTTGAAGTTATAACTATCTTCTTAGAAGAGCTGTTAATTTTCCGTTTTATACCTCAGTGTGTTATTTCCGTATGAAAACTGTAAATACTGATTACTTCCTGCTGCATGTGCTAAATCAGTCTCCGGATAACCAACTCGTTCGACTTTAGTTAAAGCGAACCAGGGTTTGACTTTCAATGGGGCTTCGTGCGAAATGATTTGCCTAAATAAAATATTAATTTAACAAAAAAATGTTTTTCTCGTTTGAAACTTGACGAGCGTGAACTGAAAGTTTCACGAAAGCTTTTAAAACGTGTCATTATCAAGATAATAAGCTCTGCGAGAGCGTTAATTAGCAATTAATGAACCGCCATATTCAAAATATTGATTAATAGATAATAGCTAATTATGACACTGAGATTGTATAATCTATTAATGATGTTATATCATTTACATGTATGATCACCGAATTTTGTTCGGAAAAAGCTCGTGAGGCTTGAATTATTATCGTTTTTACTTATGACGAACTGTGTACAGACGAGGGAGATTAACATAAATTATCTAGATTATGATATAATTCATCCAGAGTGAGCGCTTATAATACAAAAATATAACAATAAATTTAATATCGTGAAAAGCGTAGTTTTCTTTGTAAATCGTTCCTTCTGTTTATTTAAATACAATATCGATTATACTTGTTGAAATCGGTCGTTTCTTAAAAAACCACGGGAAATCTTTACATGTCGATTATTTTCCGTCCTATATTGTTATTCCACAGAGTGAATGTTGCATCGATTAGCGATATTTTATCTTTTATCCCTCCAACTTTTCCTCTGAATTCTTTCAACTCAAGAATATCAACTTACTTAACTCAAACTTACATTACACAGAATTATAAATGCAAGTATACAGCTTAGTTGCCAGAAGCCCTGACACAATTACACTATTATATGATATTATAATTATATACAATATTTTAAAATTATATAATAATCGTAATAAAGATAATTCATTTCTATCAGTGTTACAGTTCAGTGCTTACGTACGAATCAATTGATTAGTGATTAATTTGGAGTTCTGATTCCGGTAAAATTTCTAAAATATTTTGAGCATAAAATATACTGCTAATAATTATGTATTTAGAAGACAGAGTTCGCGTGAATCTAATTTTGTACAGCAAATCTAACCCTGTGCCGTTGTCACCTAAGGCTAATGCGCTAATCACTTGCTATCCGAAAGCTACGACTGTTAAAACCTGTAGAAAAATATTCCTATCCGTGAGCTCAAAAGCATTTCAAAGATAACAATTGATGTGAAAATTAAAAGTATTCATCTAATACGAAAAAATCAGGGAGCACAATTAAGTTTTTAATAAACGTTACTCTCCTAATAATATTTATACACTAACTAATAAAATGATATAGTATAATAATAGCAAATAACTATACTAATTAGTGCACTATATACAAATTTACTTTAATTAATTAATATTTACATTAATCAATTAATACACGTTTATTAACTATGGTTAAATACTTGCCTAATCAAAACAAGCCTTTGTGATTCTTAATATTCCAATATTTAAAAGAAAAATATTGTGCTTTGATGTGACAACAACGATAAAAAGTTTCCTTGCTAAAATAACTGGTCTCTGGGTCATTTTATATTGTGTCATTAATTTTCATAAGTGGTTAGTAGTCGTAACCATCTTAGGGCTGAGTAATGACTTGAAATTCATAAATCTACGTAAGAATATTACAGACATCTTCTCTGGCTCAAGCTACCATTTTTCTCTTAATTTAAGACCCATCAAAATAAAGGAGATTATGGGTGAGTGGGAATTGAAGAGACTAGTCTATGAGGAGGAAATGACAGGAGGAGGAGGTGGTGAAAGAGAAAGGCATAATTTTCGAAAGGCAGCTTATTCTCGAAAAGATTAATGAATCAGGGCTCAAATAAATCCATTCAAGCAGATATCTATTAATTCTTACGACATGTCATTCTTTAAATATTACAAAATGGCCCTCTCAAAACCTTCAGGATTCACTCAATTATTTATTCTTAAGAGGACTCGCATTAACGAATCTTTCATCCATTACACTCTTTATTAGGATTAATGGATATATTTCGAAAATTCATTCGGTTAATCATCACTATTTATTACAAGCTGACTTTTTTAAAGCTCGAATAGAGCATGAGATGTTTTGAGATGTGAGTTCAATGGACTTTTGTGAATGAAAATAGCTCTATTTCCGTTATAAGGAAATTTTGACAGATGAAAGCAAAGTAAAAGGCTTTTTCTAAGGGAATCTAGATCCAGTACTTATAAGTATACAAGTGAAATTTTAAAGCCTGAAATAATCTCTAAAGTACGAAGTACGTATCTCTCGTATTTTCAGCCAGAACAGGAGGGAAAGTAGGAGAGCCAAGGAAGAATCGGGACAGGTGAACAGATGGAGTGAATTCGGAAATACAATTCCACAGAGTATAATAGGTATGCGATCTAGGTTTCGAACTTTTAGTTCATCTTAAGCAATGGCTATAGCAATATATATGGGATGAAAAACAGGGGGAAAATGCTCGAAGACGAACTAAAAGTATGACGCATAGGTCGCATACCAAATGTATTCTAGGGAATCATAAAAATATCCATTTCTTCATTTCTTTCTGAATTTAATGTATGAAATTCTACCAAATATGATTTTTGAGAGAAGATCTATTTTAAATTTAGAGAAACATATTGGGCTTTCAATGTTAAGAAATTATCATGATGAGATATCTTTTTATAAAATGATATAGATAATTAATGATATAGTATGGATGTATTGAGTGAAATTGTGAAAGGTCCTTTAACGAATGGTTAAAATAAAAGCTTTGTCTTCGAGGTGAAGTATAAAAGTTACCTGAATACTGTTGAAATTGATTCTACGAAAAGCATGTATAATAACAACAGGAGAGCCTGAAATACCAATATCTGGACAACGGATGAATGTGAACAAATGGAAATGATGCGTGATCTGCACGCAAGGAGTATTTGCTTTACTTAGGGCATATGGAAAGGTTAAAGGGTGAAAAATGAAAAGAGCTTCGAGAAGAATATAAAGTGCGTGGGAGTGCGCGCAGTTGGGAAGAAGAGGAGAATGAATGTAGAGGTGAAGAAACACAATGCTTTAGGACTAAACTGAATGTATTTACATCTACATATGTTTATCCTTCAAGCCGCCTTTCGGCGTGAGACATGGGGTACATGCATCACATGACTCTACTTCCCTGATCGATTACTTTCGCGTATCGTCCACGGAAGCGAATTCTTTAAGTGACTTGTCCTAGCAGCTATTTCCCTAGTCTTCCTCACTGCATCCGAAAGGCCTATGTAACAGAGAGGACGCATAATATTGTCTGCGTCTTCTAAAAACGAACTCTCTCTCTAAATCTATTTGGTAATAAGGAATTTGTTTACATCCCTTTCTCCTATACATTCTATGATTACCTTATGATTATGACATGATTTCTTTGAAAATATATAATGCTGCTCGCTAATCTTTTAGACAGAAATTTTCGAAAGGATAGGAACGAATATAGGGATTTTGTGAACAAACGAGGTGAGGTGAATAACATGATAGATGTGTGTGCGTAGGGACGTAGTGAGGGCGGGGCAACAGGGGAACCCAGGGCGCATATTCTAATAAGAGGAGGTTATAAATTTATCGAAATCGAAAGGCAGTATAATGGTTCATCTTGAATGTTCTCTTTAACTTTGAATAGTTGCTCAGAGTTGAAAACGTTTGCTATATATTTTGCTATATTATATTTGCTACATTAGTATGAACAAGGAAGAAATTATTGGTTACGTTCAGACTCATTATACTTAGTGTACGCAAGGATGACGTGAATAAATTAGAATTAAATTAAAAATCTTTGAAGTATGAAACACCTAATTTAAAAAATTCATGTTTTTCTATTAATTACCCTTTTGAAACCGCAAACTTATGCTGTGAAGCGCGACATATGTCGCCGCTAAGTCTGCGTGTGTGTGCATGATTACGTCGTCGCTTAATTAGAAAATTTCTATCTTGACATGCAATCCTACTTCCTATTGTACTTGACATAATACCGAGATTTTAATTACTTCATTGGCTTATGCAAAACTTCCTGCTCCATAATGCTGTGGTATTAAAGATTTTATGCGCCGAGGTTTCAAGTCGTCAAACTGCGTCAAAAGGTAAAGCCAATGAAAATCCATCCTAAAACAATGGGAAGCTTGAAAAAGTCATATTCATTGGATCGTATGGCTTGGTATCAAGCTGTCAGCCTTTCATTAAGAGTGAATTAACTGAAATAATATAGGAATTTTCCAGGTTTATAGAGCGAATCACATTACAGGCATTTAAGTTAGTATGTGTAACTATTACCCTCAAAGTTTCTTAATTTTTACATATTACTTATCAAATACGCTATGTGAAAAAGTGTGAAGTATTAAATAGAGGGTGAAAAGATATAAAAGCGAAATACATAATTATAGAGAGTATATCAACTTCAAGAGAGTTAAGTTCAATTGCTTTTAAACTTGTTATTAATAGAGAGTAATAATTTTGGTCATCAATCGTTGAAAAGGTAAGAATTAAATTTGATAAGTCCTCTCGAGAGCTTTTGATAAACTTCGGGTAGTTTATCTTCGTAAGTTGCTTCGTTGTTCAAACAAAATTCCATCATTGATGACCATATTATTAATTGAAGAAGCATAAGTTGCGCTGATAATCAACCATTTTATGGAATTTACACAATTTATTATTTATTTATCGCCTCTACATTAAAATTTTCAATCGCGTTCTACTGTCAAATATTTCCGTTGTAAATGTCGTTTGTGGTTATTGTTGGTGATGTAAAACAGCTTTTGAGATGTTCGGGAGAATTAATTTCTTTTTCAAATCGTACGTCGCTTCGATCAGTGCAACTGTAATATTAATGAAGTCTGAGTTGTAGCTTGGTAATTCAAAAGACGTGAGAGAATTCGGCGTTCACAAAAGGCGAACGTGGAACATTTGTGAGGAGAAAGACTGACACACCTCCATGGAACTACTCTCGCAAATCAAATAAATTAGAAACCTCTTTGGTTACCGACTGTCAGGGAGTCGAATCTCGTTTGGTTATTATCATTACTTTATCGTCAAGTCATCAGGGGGCCCACGGTGTCAACTCCAAACACATCACACCTGTCATTCCCAATCTTCCAAATAAAACCGCATGATTTGAATGCTACAGAGTGACAGTCTTTACACTAAAATATTACAGTATTCTATGGACGTTTCGTAGTATAGAGAAAATTCTTTTAGTATATTACGTTTGATTTTGGCAGGGAATGAAAGTCAGTTTTAAAATGGCCAAGGAATGCTTCGAAAGAAATTTCTTGATAAGTAATGTATCAAATGTAAAATCGAAGAAGCCGTCATTTTTTTCTTTAGTATAATAACATCCTTGTGAGGGTGAAATTTCAATGAAAAAGTCTCCTCTTACATCCTACCAGCTGTCACTTTGTGTTTAGAATGAATAGATACTGGAAAGTAAGAAAAAGTGAGAAACCACTATGGTGGATGGTGTGGATTAAAAATAACTTGAGTCTAGGATTTTGTGAAAACATCACCGAAGTAAAACACGTTGCAGGAGGAATGTGCGAAAACACTTGAGTAGAATTACTAAGATTAAAATCTATGCTTTAAATATAACAGAAATAGTTTCTTTAAGATCCATGAGCTGAAAAGTGAAAGTTAAAGCACGGAATTAAAGAGTGTCACTATGATAAAACTTCAACACAGATATTTGTAAGTATTAAAGCTTTTTACACTCCTTTTCATTGAAAAGTCTCTAGAATTAACATTAAAAAAATACTAAGAAAATATTTCATATATGTTAAAGGAGGGATAGAAATATATAAATCAGGCTGTGGAATAATAATAGCTTAAGGTTAGTGGTGACAAAAAAGTAGCTTTGACTCTTTATTTCGAAAATTTCCTGTATAGGTTTGAAATTATTCTCTGAAGAATAAGAGGAATAAATGCGGCTGTTGGAACATACGATATCTATATCAGACCATATAAAAATAATATATAGTAAATAAGATAACAGTTATAATAGAATCGAATTACTGTGAGTACAGTAATAGGTGAATGTTTTGACCGTGACATTCATCACTTACGGGAAAGTTCATGATTACAGTGGTGTCAACATTTTATCCGTGGTATTGAAAAAGATGATATGAAATGGATATTGAAAGCGCATAAATTAGTAATGATAGTAGATTTAGTTCAAAATCCAGTTTTAAACAAGAGACGGAGAAATGTTTGAAAGTTATGTACGCAATAAACACATTTGAAATGTGAATGAAGGAAAGGAAAGACCTTTCACTTGAACCATAACTTAATCTAAGTATAAACGGAGATTAAGACGGGACTCGAACCTGGATCTTGAAACACTTGGATAGATACTTTAACCTTATCAAATAACTTCTTTAAGAAAAAGCAGCGGTGGGTGAATCTTAGGAGGGGTATCCTCCCGCATGGACATTAAAGATCTCGAAAAACTGAAGGAAATTGTCATTTTAGATATTTATATTAGCAAGAGCACCCGCCCAGAAAATAGAATTGATTCCATTCCATGTCAGGTTAGACTTTTTCACCTCCGTTTTTACTATGATTGAAACTCTCCGTTGCATAATCTATTGGTTGTTCCGTTGCTTCTTCAGACGACTTTCTAGATATGGATCAGTAAGATATATATTTGAAGGAAATTGTTTTAACGATAAAAGGCTACTTTTGTGATCCCATTTGAATTTACTTCAGTTATTCTATTTTACTTTCTATTCAAAATCTCTAAATTTCTCTTCTGTGGAATTATCGGGCTGGATTTTTCCAGCTGAATTTAAAAGATGATTTTTCCCTACCATATCAAATCACAATGGATTCCACCATTCTCTCATACTAAGCCTCAGACATGAAAATGCTCTTCTCATTCTCTAACCTCCTTTATTTACGATTTAACCTTCCCAAAAATTGAGTATCACTGCGAATTTTAGAGTAAAATTCCTCCCCTGGCAAGAAGTCGAGCTCTGAAATATTCTTCTTTAACGAGCTACTGAATATCTCAAACTCAATATTTTATATATAGAGATTCATGATACCTCTCTATACCTTAGTTTGTATCAGAAATATCGATGATTACTTCATATAGTTCATTTTATTCTGATTGCTATCTAAATATTTTATCTTTAGTATCTTATTCTCTATATTCAACCAACGTATTTTCTCCATTCTTACCGTTTCATTCACACACGATTCTCATTCTTCTCATAAAATATGCTATTTAATCTGCCTCCATATAATTTTAGGTTGATTTAGTTTTAAACGCGATTACTAATGTTTACTTTAAGTAATGATAAGAAAGTACATTACGGAAGTGATTTCTAAAACCTAGCCATAAAATTCAGTCTAATCTTTTGTGCCCTACTGATTTTATATCTATATTCTACTTTCATTCATATTGGATTCCGTAAATTTAGCACATTCTTAATTATGTTTACTTGAAAATTTTGAGAGTTTATTTGGACTAAATTGCTCATCTCGACAAGTAACTAGTTCAGTATCTAATCGAATAGGTAAAAGTTTCTACCAGGGATCAACGTATATTTGGAATAACCTCGCCTAATAAAGGGTCAAATAATAATAACATAAAATATACTTCATATGAAAAACAGAGAAGAATGATAGAATCTTTTACGTTTAAAATCCTAAAAAATGGCGTTCTTGATTCAGAAAGATCAGAATGATAATTGTTATGCCAAAGGTGTAAGCATAATCCAATGTAGAAAAGATAGCAAGTTTTTTAAGAAAGTTTTAAACTAAGACGGTCTGCTCGGATTTTGTTAGATAATGTACGTATGTAGTACGAAAAGGGTCATAGGTGAAATCACATGTAAAGGAATGCTCCAAGGAAACATCCCAAGGAAAAACAAACATAAAAAAATCTAAGAGGACAGGTACACGAACCCGGGTCTTCAACTTTCCGGAACACCGCTGTAGATATTGAGCTGTCTTGCCAAAGTAAACTCTCCAACACTGGCAAGTCTCAAAAATGGTATTGTTCTAGCAATATTTTTCCATGGGCAAAGCAGTCGCACCTTGGATTTTTCATTTCCGTTTTTCTTAGAGATAGTATGTCATCGAAAGACATCAGATATTCTTTGCAGTCTATGTTGAGTAGGACGATCTAACACCGCGATAAAAATCAGGAATATCGATGTTATGAATGATGAATAATTAGTTTACCATGAATGATGCGCGACTGTATCCGATTAGGGAAATATTGCGCATATTTACGTCGTTTATCTCGAAGAGCCGCCCCAAAAAGCGTTTCGCAGGATATAAATAATGTAACGGGAATTCAATGTTTCACGGACCGGTAGATGGACCATTCTTTGAGTAGCGAAGCCATTCGGTACTATCCTGCTATTTATTTCGTATCAGTAATGGTGCATTAATGCACCCTGTTTGCGATATTTCAGTCATTTGCGCAGCATCTGGCTAGTTTTTGCCGCCTGTTCTCAAATCAGTATAATTTGTTTCTCCATTATGTTATTTCACTCATAGTTTCAGAATGATTTACGAGGCTGACTCCGTTCATCCGAATCTCATCCGACGGAATCTCTTCCAATAGTCCCACCGATTTTTTCTCCTCAGGCTTCGTATCGTCGAGCTATAACCTAATAATAGCTCCTCCGACGGAGAATAACCACTTTCCGTAGATACCCTTTCTGAACCGAATTTTCTCGTCCGACGATTTTAAAAATTTTTCGTGCTGATCGGGAGATGAACCACTTAGGCGAGGTGGCGAAAATTTCCGTCCCGAAAATAAAGGCGCGGGATCCGAAATAAGGAGTTTCGGAAGGATTCCGAGGGATAAAAATAAAACAGTGGTTCTCTGAGAATGCGGTACCGTCACCATTTTGCCGGAGCGCCCCTTTGTCATTCGCCATTCGCTGCTTAACCCTCATTCCATCTCGTTATGAATTCACCGCCTAAAACGTCCTCTTTCCTCATAAATATTTATCCCCAGGCCCTCGTCGGTGCCCCCGCCAACTACGCTTCTGCCGCCAGGAAGGGTTCCAAATGCAAGGAGTGTGAATCGAAGTACCTCTTAAAAAGGACGCGGAAAAAGTAGAAGGGATTTCCGATACGAGATTAACGACGGAGTACTCAAACGATCGATTAGCCACGGATGGGCGGAGGATTTCTCAATTACTTTTTACGCCTGGAAAGCCATAAAACGCTGCTAGGGACTGATCAAGAGCCGTTTGCTGTTTTCGTCCGATGAGTAACGCAGAGCGTGGTTCACTTTTTTATTCTTCTCGCTTTCGGATATAGCCTTGGGGCCATAGTGGGGATTAAACACAGGCGCTGGCTTACGAGGGATTTCCTAATTCTTTTTTTTATTTCATTATCCCTTTTCTTCCAGTATGGCTTATTTGGGACGTGCTCGCCTCGTTTGAAATTCCAGAGGAAGGATCGATGCCATTTCATCCTTTCTCTCGGGAGTTATATGACTCACCAAGGGGCCGGACGGTTTCGATAGGTTGACGGGAGAATGTTTAATTAGCAGTGCTTAGCTGGAGAAGTTGAAGATGGAAGCCGTGGGTTCGTCATATAATTAGAATGCTGTGCGGGGAAGTAAGGGCTGGGTCATCCATTATCTCCGGAAGGTCGAAGACACTCCCGAAGGAAGCAGGTGATAAGCTCAACAAGTAGGTCGACGTGGAGGAAATACGTTTCGGTGAATCTAGGGGTCGAATTCAGAGCTAGTAAATTTCCATTGAATGATTCGATATGGTACGTTCAAATTTCTGTTTGCGTTAATTCAACCCAATCATGGTAGAAGATGGCGATATTGTTTTCGTTATTAAGTCTTGAAACTAACGTCTTAACTTACGGAAAATAAAACAGATTCAACTCTAGAATATTAACTGTAAATTTCGAACCTCGATCGAGGTGATTCAGGCGCTAATGAAAAAATTATATCGTTAATTTTATACATAATTCGATGATTAAATTAAAATGGTGTACATCAGTGGTCTCCAACCGGTAGTTCGCGGTGAAGCTTTTGGTCTGTTTAGAAATTCGGCAATAGTTTGCAACTTTCATAATTTCCTTACACTCTCATTATAATCAGAATCCTCCGAGCATCTTCAACGGGACGCACAAGCCAATGAATTTCGTATTAGTATAATAAAATTTCTGTGGGAATTACTTTTATAAATGGTTGTAAATTCTAAGAGACTTCATAGTCGTAGTCCGCGAGATCCAAAATTGTTGGTTAGTTCTTCGCGAGATCCGAATAGTTTGCGACCGATGGTAAATATCACAAAAGTCTGCTTTAAACAGGTACCTTTAAGCTTTGTCTTTAACAAACTAACGATTCAACGAGTGTGATAAAATAATTAGGTATCTAGGGACAAAATATCAATTTATGCTTGTATTAGGTCTCACGTACAACGGCCGTCAAAATCGTCGACTTTAATGGAATTGCGTGATCTATATATTTACGTTTATCAGTGAGCTGTATCTTAATAAAATTATTTTAAAATAAAAATTTTAAATTTTAAATTAAATCATCCAGCGTTTAGATAGAGTTAGCGTCCGAGAATTTTAATTGATAATTCATATTATAAACATTATCTTAGTGTTAAATTTCTAGTTCTCCAATCTTTTAATTAGAATTAGAGGGCATTTATTTCCATTTTTTGATGTTTTAGTGTATGTATGCACAAAATGCTAACATGCCATAATCCAAAATGATTTTTGTTACCTTCTTTGATTGTTATACGAAATTACTTTATTTCGTTTATGTAAATCTAAAGACAGGTCGACTTAGAATTAGGGTCGCCTTAGATTCATGCAAATACGGTCATTATTTTCACTGTAATCCTCTGCAACCGAAATATTCTCCCATTCTCTTTTCAGCGATGTTCTCAATGCTGAATCCATTCTCATATTTGACGAATCTTCTCCGACGCAAAATTTGTGGGTTCCTCTTGCATCGATCAGAGTGACATCGGTTATTCGGCGAATTCAGGTCAAACGGAACGATGCCTCAAGTAGAGGGAAACTATATATTCACTGTATCAGGAAAAATAGCCATTTCCTTGTAAAGCTTCACTGAGTCTCAGTGCGAAAACGTGAAACAGCAAGAAGTTAAGAGCGGAAAATATGATACATCCTTTCATTAAGAAACTGCAAACAAATGATTCGCATATGTATGCTTTTAGAGATGAAATCATATAATGATCAACAGGAAGTAAACATGTGCCCTTCATTTAAGTTTACCGAACACGCTTTCCTGCAAATGAGCGACTGTGCGTTAAAATTTCTTAATATCAAAAGAACTGCTCTATAAATTCGCCGACTCCTATTCCCCGGCTAAAATTAAAGGCAAATATTAAAATGGCCTATGAGGGCGGTAGGACTTTATGAAGGATGCGAGGAAAGGCAAAATTTTTATGATATCAAAAGAATTTATTCCAACTTTTCATGATTTTGAAGCAGAGCGTACAGGAGAAAAACCAGCAAATACGGAATACAAATAAAATTAAGAGCCTATTATATCTTCCTCGTGACGGATAAATACTAAGTTGCTTTTTAGAAATAATAACGAGCAGTTTCATGCCAAAAATTTCTTTTTACATTTTGAAATCTCTAAACATATTAAATAAAAAAATGATGATTTATCGTAATGGTTGTTTTGAAAGTGTCCCGCCAGGTAAAGTCTAATTGCACGTAAATGCCCCTTCAGAAATCGAATCCAGGATTTCTTTCACCAAAGTTGAACTCGCTGCCCACTTGGCTATCTGGAAGCCCAACTAATAACTGTTAGGCTAATATTAATTATGAATTAATTAGTAGAAATACCCTATGTAATCAGAGGACAGAATTGAAGATATAATAAATCTAAAGGACAGAATTACGAAGTTAATTTTTTAAATTATATATCCTTAAATTATCATGAGCAACTCAAAAGAAAATATACTATTACCAAGCGGTAAATTGTAATTAATAAGGTATGCAAAACTCGAAACAATCGTGTCAGCATCATTTTCTCAGTCGAAACAGGTCGCAGTTTTAACTGTTTTTATTTTTATCATGGAATGTTTCTATATAGATTTACACACCTTGTTTTATATCTTTTATAATGGACTGTATCGATATATTTTATTTATTAAATAAATAATGTAATTCCACCGAATATAATTCAAGCAAGTTCTTTTTAGTAAAAGTTAGTTTCCAATATACAGTATACTTATATACTTATAGTAGGAAAGAGTGAAGATGTTAACTCTATTTCAGTAATTTTAATGAAATATTTCAAATGATTTTTATGTAGTATAGGAAATATTGACTCTAACATAATGGGCTGAATATGTATTACTCTACGCTATCTCCTTTCGCTCCGCCTAAGAAATAAGAATGGCCGTAGACTCAGCTCCTTTCGTCGAATCGGCTATCGGAATTCCATTCTGAAGCGATCTGGAGAAGAATAAATTGACTCGAAGGATGAAAATTTGAAAGTAGACCCAGTTGAAAACTTGGTGCTGAAACGTTATCCCATGCCATGAATCTTTGCTAGATTTTCGTAATATTATACACTCGAAGTTTTCCTTGAGCCACATTTCCTGAGGAAACTCGAAAGCTTTTTTATGTATGATTTTTCAGTTAAGTTGCTACAATCTTAAGATCAGTGACCTTTTTAAAGCATTGAACGGTTTAATACGGATCAGTTTTTGCTTGGAATATCACAAATCATTTCCTAAATGCAATTATGAGTCATATCTGACTAGCAATGGTACATAGATTGGTTAGTCGGGGATGAAGCTGATGAGTATCAGTGCCTTCCGTAAGATGTGACTCTTTTTTAACTTTGGAAGATCATTGAGCGCTTAGTTTCTCGTTTATGTTTTCCACAAAGTTAAGTTTGAACACATCAATTTTATTTAATATCTGACGATATGTCAGAAAGCTACGATTTTATAACATCATATGAGAGATCGTGGAAGAAATAACGCTAAGTTTAAATTTACTTCATAGGAACTATAAGCACATAACCTCCCCGAGATCAATCTTGAAAATCGTGTAAATATCACCAGGGGATATGTATTCAGAAGGTATACTTAGGATCTGCCCATTACATGCTTTTGCTTCAACTACTCCACCGCTAATCTTCTTAATATTTACTAATTTAATAAACCCAAGTCAAGAGACATTTTAAAGTGAATTCAAAACAAGAGAGCACGATAATTTTACATTATGTATGCAGAAAAGTATTGACAGAATTAAATCAAGGATATTTAAGTACGAAATTATTTACAAGTATATTGAAGCAACCATTCTTTTAAGAATTAGTCATACGATGTTCTGGAAGGGTCTAAAGAAAGAGGTATGGAGTTCAAAAGAAGGAAGCCGATATAGTAAAACTACTGAGTAAGAGATAATCTAGAAAGTATAGGAACATGGAGGAGAGGAGTATTTCCAGTTGCTCTTAAATGAACATGATAGTTAGGGACACTATTTTGAGAGAATCAATATGGAAGTTTATTATATTTTAGAAGAGAAGATCCGATATTACTTGTGTTTTCCTCAGGGGTCTCAGGGAAAGGTATTTTAATACGTTATCTGTAGGTAGGGAATTTATTAGGTGGAATATCCGAGATTTTTCTATACCAGCGAAAAATGAAGATTTGATTCAGGGAGCTAATATTTGAGCTATCTCACATAAACCAAATACGGGAGCAACATGAAATGATCCAAATGATGAGGAAATAAAAATCAATTCTTTTAATAATGCTGTACAGTACTATATTTATAAGCGATGGAATGTATTCTTCCATTGATTCCTTTTCGACGTTTTATCCATTGACAATAGCACCAATTGCAAAGGGGACTCATTATAAATAGTGCTGAATTTTAGAATTCAACGTAGTGATTCTTGCAAATTCTCACCATTTCAAATCGAAAACGTCATTTGATGACCGAGTTAAGAATTTATATTGAATGCCTTTCTCCGTATTCTGTTCCCTATGGCGTTTATCTCGATTCTAAATTAATATTACGTCTGATTCGCTTTTATGAAAGGAAAGAAGCTGCGAGAAATGAAATTTACATTCATTGTCCATGGATAACGACGTGAGTGTGATAGAGTCGAACGTCTGGCTTTAAGTACAAAGAAGGTAGCGTAGTTTCTGTTGGGTGGCTATAGTTGATCACATTATAAACTGCAGTTAGAAACTTGTAAAACTTGTGGTTTCGATAGGCTTGAGCGCGTCAAGTTGCTTGAATACGTTTCATTGTGGGATTATCTATTTTTACATTTCAGGACATACGGGTATGTGTGCTCTCCTTAAACTCAGGAAATGTAGGTCACAAAATTCTAGAATTTTGCGCAATACCAAATGTCGACACTCTGAAGTTAATAGGCTATTTGTGACTTCCAAAACGTCCATATCTAACACCAAGTCGTTCAAAAACGCCTCCGGTAAGAAAAGCTCGCAAAATCTATTTTCTTCGTCGGAAGAGCAGATTTCTTTTGCGAGAAAAACTCGGAAATGATAGGCTACGAGTTCGGGACGGATATAATGGAATGCGCAGAATATATTTACGTCAAACATTTTACTGAAAAAGTGCAGCGTTTGATTAAATGTACCATATTTTCTCTCCAAAACGGCCACTTTCTACTGCCATTTTGATGAGTGATGTTAGTTTTGGTCATTGAATTTAGATGTGAACGATTATAGATTTGAGTTTGAGATTTTGAAAACTGAGTTTTCTACGAGTGAATTCAAAATATATATCTTCAACCTCCACTCAATACTACGTATTAGATCGATCCAAATGTCCTTAATCCACTGATAATAGTAAGACAATTTCTACTGATTTTCGGGGAATCTTCAAATTAACTTTTGGCATAGCATAACTCGGTTAAGACTTTTTCAGGGACCGAGTGAAACACGTGTTATAAATAGAACAATGTTATAATCGAGAAATTACAAATTTTTCTTTCACATTAGAAAATTACAAGTGGGGTTCTTTAGCTCTTTAATATGTATATAAGAACATTACGCCTTGAAAAAGAAAACAATAAAAGAATCTTCTTCAGTTTGCTTTCCTTACCACAGCTGCAAATTTATAGAGGATCGCGAACTTAGTGTGATAATGGTTGCCTTCTCGTCTTATCCTCTAGATATTGTCATCTTTTCAGAAAGAGAGAGCATTTTCCTTTACTAAATAAATTTGGTCATTTTCATTCTTTTATAAGAAACGTTTATCAGAAGGACAATTAGGAAAGAATAACCTAAATATTTTTCAGTGTGTCGACTTAAGTGAGAGAATGGCTGAAGAAGGTTGAAGTGCATTTGGGGATGGAAAAATCCGCTTTATAAGAGGACCCTACAAGTTTCTTAAGCTCTTTTTTACCATTTTTAGTGAGGTAACTGTAAAGTAAGTATAAATGAATGAGTATCAAGCTGGATAGTGTCTTAGGTGGGAGCATTTTAACGGGTTTGACAGTGATTTGGCTTATTCTCCTTTATCGTATGGTGAATTACTCTTCTAAGGATAAGTCACTGCTACTTAAACTCCTACCTGACAATTTAACAGTGAAGTGTACATTTACATATGTTCTCTACGAGCCGTCTTTCTGTCTGAGGCAAGGGATGCTCCATGACTCTACTTCCCTAATCGATTACTTTGTGTCCGCGGTAAATGAATTTTTGAAGCTAATAGATCTAATTTCAATATCTCTCATTTAAAATGTTGTAATGTAATCATAACTATGGTACGACAAGGAAAATGATCTTCATATCCGCCGACGCCGAGAGATACTTTCCAACACCCTGTTTTGACGCCATGAATACTTCAAGAATTGAACCAACTACGTATTCTATAGAATATTTGGGGTGTTTATTTCATTAACACTAGTACTAGATGGTACCGTATATGGTGTAAGTTTTAAGACTAAATGGTCTATTCTTAAGTTGCTTTGGGTTGGGATAGGTTGAGTCGGGTTGGGGTGGGGTGAATAGGAAGAAGATAGTTGTCCAAAAGGCGTTCAGTCTCCCATATCAATCCTATATGTCACTCTATTCATCAATAAAATGGCAATCTATGTAGTGAAGTTGAAATGGTTAATTGTCCTAGATCTGTGGAAGTCCTGTCCACTGTGTGGTGTTTACAGCCTCCAAATTTCTTTTTGCACATCCAGTTTTAATCCTCCATTTTAATATGAGAAATTAGATGAAGAAGACGGCACTTTTATCTCATATGGACCTGCTGTTATGGTTTTCTTCTTTTGATTATATAAAGCGGGATGACTTAAAGGGTATATTCTAGCATTGGATTTCTTTCTCAAAACAACATTTTCTCTAAAAAATTTAATATTTTTCCTCAGAAAGAATCCGATTACTTCTGCTAGTTTTCAATAAAAGAATTCATCGCCATGAATTATTCTTCAAACCCACGCAAAAACTAACTTCATTAATGCATTTCCTCCGCTCTTTTTCCTTATAGAAGGAAGTGGCTCATTGCTATTCTCTGCCGTATCCTAAACCCAGGATATTTCTCCTTTCTCACACACGCGCAGAATCCAATCGGATGGTCTCCCTTAGATATTATGGAGACGTGTGAGGGAATGAGACCTCTTTTGAATGGCCAAGTGTAGCAGTTGCGTCACTCTGGCAGCTGCTAGCCTTGAAGCGAGTCTAGGCCACGGACAATGGACCTTCAACAGATTCATTGTCAGGTTATGAAGTTCGAGTTAAGTGAATCTAATTTAGCTCAGTGCCTTGCTAAGATGTCCGCTAACGTGGTTTTGGGCACCTGGCTTATTTTGAACTGAATCAATGTTCTCAAGATGTGTAGGTGATAAATAAAGCTTACTCTTCTTAGTGTGTTGCGTGGCAGGAATTGAAAGAGAGTGGTTTGTTGGTTGGCTGTTAAATTTTATTTCCTTTTCCAGAAATCAGATAATTTACAAGATTCCATGTGTGATAGCGATTCAACTCTGGGGTTTTTGTTGATAAATAATTCAACACAAAAAAATCGCGGCATTTTGTCAGTGTTTCAAGACAAAAAGGATATAGATACCTTAAACACGATAATTTCCCGAATAACTACGGTGAGAACACATTCTAGAGCATGGTTGTAGTGCGCGATTTGTATTCCGAAGCTATGTATTCGCGGCTATTCAAGAATCCAGTCAAACATTACAGAATTGTCAACTATTGTGGGAATTATTTTGAAAATGTGAATGGAATCTCCAATAAGTCAATAGTATAATGCATTCACCTAAAGGGGAAGATTGTTATCCATCTGCTTTAATATTTCTTAGTGTAATTCATGTACAACTTTTTAATTTCTATTGTGTTCCGAGCCAAAATATAACTAATAGCGCCCAAACTTCTGCATGGCCCATTTACGTTCGAATCTCAAATGCCAGTGCTCAGTTTTGTAACAAAGAAAGGCTCTTTTAATTTATTCCGTCTGTTTTATCGCTAAATAATAGCTATAATGGAATAATACATAAATTATACCTCTGTCTAATTAATCCCCACTGAGCTTGAGGCAAGTAACAAAGCTGTAATTAATTTCGGTCCTTTAATTCATTTTCGATTGTTATAGCTGTGATTTCTGTACAACGACAGATAAATAAGTATTAATTCATTTTCCACTGATAAAAATAACCGAAATATCAAATAATTTCCTGTATTACAATAACCACGGAAGATTTATGGGTGCTATCAATCCTCTTTTGTCGTTTTAATTATTAATTAGAATGCGAGATGATTTTTTCCTGTTTAATTCGAGGAATGATCTCACTAAAAATGTATTCTTTTTCATCTGCTTTGTAAATTAACTAGCACTGTGGTTGATTAGATCACCCACCCCTGCTTAGTTAGTTCCCAATATTTTTGAGAGGGAATGAGGAAAGGTAAGGAATGAGGTACTTTTCCCTTGCTTTCATCTCACCAGAATGTTATAAACGGAAAGCCTACAAAAGTGCGGCACCATGTCCCCAAAACCTAAATTTTTCGTATAACTAAACAAGGAGTAATCAAGACGAGTTTTATTATTCAGCATCACTTTTACCTCTGCAGCTTTTATGCTATCACAGCTATGAGCAAAACTGAGGCAAAATTAAATGAAAGATTTAGAAGTTTCCTCATCCCACACAGATAGGTAAATGAAAAATATTCCATCAATCAAGTGATGGTATAAAAATATCTCTTCCTCACAAAATTTTTGCCTTCGTAGTAGGTTTTGCGAAGAAAATGCTTTCTAATTTACTTGTTCTTTATTCGTTGTTGAGTATAAAGAGATTCTAGGATGTGTTTGTAATTAAAAATATATATATTCACCTCCATTTACTATAGAAAGAGTGACAACCTCCGAAAATTTTCTTTCGAAAACCAAGATGGTTGGAAAAAAACCCTAGAGATCACTGTTTCGAAATTTACGGCGAAATGAATTTTATTTCTGACGATTATTGACTTGAGCGGAAGTAATCTTTCATTTTTTCTATTATCTTTTCATTTAAGTTCACCTTAGTATGCGCATAAGTTTTCAGGTCTCCAATATCCGGCGGACAAGGATTTGATTAAACTTCAGAGATAAATGAAACGAAAAACGAGGCTCTTATGCCGTTTTCATTTATTTACTCAGTGATATTACTGTACGTTTTATTGCTTCATTTTATTTGCTAGAATTAAATTACTGCAGGATATTGGTCTGTGACATTTGATGACGTCGAAAAGCGTTGGCAATAAATCTCATTGAGGTTTTCAAAATATCCCAAGGATATTTTGAAATTAATTGTGTGTGGGGAGTGAATAAAAACTTCGAGTAGGCTATTTAATTAATTTAATGGACACGCTTTTCATTAAAGACAATATAATTATTTTGAATAGTCCTAAATTAAACAGTTATGCGTTGGAAACAACAAGGACGTTGTAGTTATTCCTTTGAATGAAAAATGAAGGAATTGAGTTGAAAATGAGGTCTGCTTGGAAATAGGAAAAAATTTAAATGATTTGAAGTAGGGAAAGATACAATTCTATCCTTAAAGCAGATCCATAGTTTTGGTTGTAACTTTCATCGGGAGTAATTATAAGGCAAAACATTGTACTCAAATTCACGCGTGAGAAATACTTATACGGGCTTGATGCACGTACTTGATGACTCGCTGTCTTTAGAAAACTTATCAGCATATATACGATATGAAAAGACTGCTTTGAAGAGTTCTATTACTGGGTGTGATTTGCAGACCTTAGAAAAAGAAGAAATAGAAAGACGGTTGACTTTTGATAAGTGGACCTGTCGTAGAATGGAAGAGGAAATTAGATTGAAAGCAAAACAAAAAGTATTGGAGGTGACTGGAGAGGAAAGGACTTTGATTGGAAAAATAATAGAAATGAGGTTAGATTGGGTTGCTCAGATATTGAGAAAGGAACAGATTGTTAAAGAAAATGCTTGAATGGTAAGGAACAAATCAAAGAAAAGTCAGAGAAAAATGTTCTTGTTTGCAAAGGAATGGCCCTTTGTTACGAAAAAGAGGAAGTGGATTTCAATTTAAGTTTAGGGAAAGAAAGGAAAGTTATTAGCATGGAAGCTTAAGAGAATACATTCACCATCATAAAAAACCACTTATGGCTTCATAAATTCAGCTCGTTCCAATTTATTTGCGCTGACGTTTGCAAAAAAATAATTTTTCTAGCAGTACTGAATAGCAAAACTTTAGATGATGACGAACCTTTGTGGAAATTTAAGCCATACCTATCTTTTCTAGAATTTTATTATCTTAATGGGACTGAAGGATGATTTCTGGGCTTCTATGTGTATTTGTGCGATGTGTATAAATCATCTGGTACTGGCGCGCAAATCACCGAAATTTATCAAAAAACAAACATACATTCAAAATAGAGTATATTTCAAACTGTTGGGGACGTTCTAAAGATATAATTCTCTTTTCCCATCTCTAATTGAATCCATAAATTTTACTCATTGATATTTTATACTCTTTCACCATGCAATATCTACGTTATAATACTTAAAGTACTTTGAATTGAGTAAATGAAAAACACTACTTTTCAAAACGAAACTGGTAGTTATTTTATTCTGAATTAGCTTAGAAAAATACTGCATAAAATCTTTTTTGTAGTATTCTGCTTAGTCAAATCAGAATGAAATAACTACCTGTTTCTTTTTGAAAACTGATGTATTTCTTTCTATCAACTCGTCATGGAATGCTACTAAGTGAATCGCCATTCGAGTTTATTAAAATACTTTTGGCTAATAGCAGGAATTCTGATGATAGCTCGAACCAAAACATTGCTAGCTATTTAGAGTTTTGCGAAAAGATACAGGACGTATTCACGCCTCGCTTCTAATCAATCATAAAAGATGACACCTGAGGGAGTAAACTTCCGATCTTTCTTCACACAAGACGCCTTAAGCAATTTCGTTGGATTAGGTGGAATGAAAACATGCTTTGAGAACTGAAGTTCGCTGACTGTAATTTGCCTTAGTGAATGCGCAAAAGGCTAATGAGTTAATCATGGGTTCCGTTCTAGGGTAAAATTTGTTTTCTCATCCTCATTCAATATTTTCTCATCCTCATCCAATATCTAACAACATGAGGAAACACCCAAATTCCTTTTCAACTTTTCGATTGCAGTCTGTGACCTTAATTAATTATTACTGAAATTAGAGGGTTTAGTAATTATAAGAATTTCATAACGGTATCATTCCATAAAATAATCCCAAAAAAATCGGTTTTACTGGTTTTACTTGGATGAATCTAAAATTAGCTTAATTTTTAATTATTTTCCCTTTATACTATATAATACTTCTTCAAGGAAATACGAGGGTGGTCTGAAAAATTTTTCACCCCAGATTTTCTAGAAATCATCAGAAAATTTTCAGAAAACATGCCGAGAAATGGCGAAATTTCGGAAACTTTTCAGACCATTCATCTAAATTAATTTTGAATTATAAATAATTATTGTCATATAATTATGATGCTTCAAAATTCAATTATTAGCCTTTTGGAGAAAATTGTGGATTTGTATAGAAAAACAGCAGAAAGTGAGAAAAGAATATATGAATTTACGATTCGTAACTAGGTTAGAAGACTATAGAGGAATCGAAAATACAAATTATAATTTAAGAATATTTTATGAAGACCTTTCTACTTAGTAACATCAAATATATGTTCAAAAATTAATAAATATGTATAACACAACCGACAAACGTAGATATCTGAATCAATCCATCCGATTGAAGCCTAGAATTTTGCTAACGTTCGTGAGACTCGTGTTTCGTAAGTCCCGAATGAAAAAAACATAGCCTTTTCAGGTGCGTGCAAATGAAGTATTTATCATACGGTGAGAAAGGTGATTTGAATGCTTAAACCTCGGTGGGCATCTGCTGAATCCATTAGACGCCATTTTGCTATTTAATTCTGGGACGGTGCCCTTGAAACGTACACCCCACCTAACCTAAATGTCTTCAACACCTCGAACGGGAAGTAAATTAAAGGTGAGCTAATCACGTGCAGTCGAATTTCACACAAAGGACTGCGGAGCTGAGCGACTCTCTCAATTTCCGATCCAATGAAGATTAAGTAATGCCTCAGTCACAGGCGAAGGTTCTCTCATTTGCGCCGCCTACGCCCTTGTTAAAATCCCCTATCTCTCGTCCAAAATCTCTTGCAGATATCCATGGCTTGCCAATGTTCCACACCAGAGAAATTTCACTTACGGAGGGAACTGAGGTTAAGTGAACGACAGCTGCGTACATCGGGAGCTTTCACTTTCTCTAGCCGAGTGAGATGTTTATTTAGGTATCGAGAGTACGTGCTCCTAATTCATAATTCAGGTAAAGATAAGCTTCGGAAATGTTTTAACACCTGCACCCAATATGTGGTTATGAACTTATGTTCGCTTTTATCCTTGAGGGTGTTAATTAATTTTTGAACGCGTTTGAAGTACCATAACTTTCGGCGAAAAGTTCTTTGAAAGATTAAAAGAATTTTGGGCTAAATATTTAAATCCATATATAAATATATATGGATAATATATCCATAGATAAATATTTAATCGTATTTACATTTAAATACGTTTTGGAGAATCACCCTTTACAGAATAAGCTGTATGATCGTTACTTTTGTTCACAATAATTTGTACTTTCCAGTCATTTTGAAACGTTTATTTACTAAGACTTCAATAACAAATTATTTCCTTTTAGACGCATTCATTCATTCATGTATTTTCTTCCATTCTACAGACCTTGCACATTCTTAAACCAAAGGATGATGTGTTAACGAACAGTTCTTGCCATCTAATCAATTAATGTAGTCCATTATAGAATTTTATATTGAATTATATGCACCATAGTGTCTTTTAGTTTACTAAGAATTTCCTTAAAAAAAGAATTATCTTTCTCCCACCCAACCCTCTCTCACCCAACATATCCCTGCCCAACCCAACCAAAAAATAGACCCGTCCGTTTTAAAACAAATGCCACATTCACGGTGTCAATTGGTATCAATCTTCTCTTATATTGTGTTCATAGAATATAAGAAAAATCCCAAGCCTTCTACATTTATGTGTAGTGCTTTAATTCCTTAAAAACTTGGTGGCTGTACGACCACATCGAAAAGTACCTTGTGGTAAAGTGGCTGCAGCATAATGTCCCATTGTCCTTCGCAGAACTGAATAACGGGCAATGGGCACATTCGTGAAGGACCCATTTTCTCGAAAAACTAAAAGTATTCTGGTAACGATTAATTCGCCGAAGAAAAACACAAGTAGCGATGCTGGTTGAAGGTAAGTAAAATCATTTTACTGTCATATGATCGAGATCTGGCAAAAGACTCAAATAGTTGTACGCACTAAGCAGAATTAAAATATGCAAGTAAAATTTTTAATTATTCCTCCGCTGATTAACTTGCTCAGTTAAAATGAGTGATTTATATCTAAAACTATAGAAGAAGAAGCACTTTATTTATCATGAATAAATTCAAGGTGAATAAGTGATTCATAAATGGATATACGTCATATTGCATCACGAATGTTTTGTTTATAGGATAAGCTACAACTAAATTTAACTCCTAGATATTTACTGTGACGCACGAACTTTGAAATATATTCTGAATTTTACTAGTGTACGTAAATAACGCTCGTGAAATGCATTAAAATCATAACTACTATCTTTAAGCTCAAATCCAGCTACCAGTACTTGATTTAATGGTCGATGGATATTGTGATCCTTTTCTGACTTAATCCCTAGATAAATACTCTAGGTAAAATCCCTGGGAGTATCGCCGGCAAGTAATATAACTTTGCTCTTTATATTATCTCTTTTTCATCAAATTGTAATGATGCGCAGGTCATAATGAGCTTCAATATCTCACCCGCCTCATTTAGCTGATAATTTTCTGGGTATTTCCTCCTTATCTAAACCTACGTTACACAACCCATACATACAAATGACAGAGGCTTTGTCAAAAATGTGGTTGATATTATTCAATTTAAATTATGTAAATTTATAATAATACCAATAACGAAACAGACTGAGTCGCGTCTCAGCTCTAACTAGCCACAGGAAACTGAGAAAGTACAGTGATAGATAATAAATATTCAATAAATACTTAATGAAACACTAAGCGAAAGGTGAAAGTGAAGCGGTAGTTAAAAAGTTTTACATTACTACAGTCAATGAAAAGAAAGTAAACGTACTAAAATTAAAACTCCTAGATCTTCAAGATTTTTCGGGTGAAATATTATTTTGCTTTCATCGTTTAATGTAAAGTTGGAGGACTTTATTATTCACAGCGGAATTCTAGTTAATGGAATATACCGCTGATAATCATAAGACTATCTTAGAAAACCGTAAACTGGAATAAATTAAAGTAAATTACATATCAAAATATTAATATCGTATAATTTGGCTAATGAAATCATAAGTGGTAAAAATTCTATCATGTAAGATTTATATTAGTCTAAGCCAGTTATGAATTCTTGTTCAATTTGTTACGTTAAGATTATCTTCCAGCCATTATAGAACTGGTGTAGCGGTCCACCTTGTATCTGCGAGTACCAGAGGTATATCAGGTTGATGACATTCTCCTCTTTTTATTATATTCCAGCGATCAGCAAATTACGGCTCGAAAGTCACCCGCGGGACCGGGATAACGCACGTATCATGTAACGTAAATTTCAAATGAGAACACAGTACCTGCATGTATGAGTTAATGATTTCTTCATACAGTGTCATCAAATGTAAATTTGAGAGCTAAAATTACATATCCCTAATTGATAACGGGTCATAAAATAGTTACGCTCAGAAACCAGACAAATAGAAACTCTCTTTCGTAATATATGCATTTTGCCCTTTGTCTACACTTCGTAAAAGAAATGCGTTTGCATTATTTATTGCATATTTAACTTCTTTAACCGTTTGGGGCACTTTGAAGGCAAGAGAAAGTGTGGCTTCGTTCGGATGTTCGGCATCCTTCACGCCACGACCTCTCAGCGGCACCGGCCAAACAAAGAGATGTTTCTGTTTTTATCTTTGACTGTCTCTGGTAAATGTTGATAATTTGATCGTATGAATTGCTCCAGTCTCACTATAAATATTGTGTAACTTTTAAAATTATTTACATGGCTCAGAGATAATCTCTGAGGGTACGGTCTTTCACTATCGTCTCAAAATGTTGCCAACCCTTATTCCAGTCAAACATTGTACGTGGAACCCTTTTAAAGCATTTCATCTTCCTACTTTCGTAATCGTTTGCCAGGACTTGTATTAAAAGTCAGTGATGTGATGGGAGGCCGTATATAGTTCGGCGAAAACGCAAAGGTCATTGTTTTAACGATAGCTCATACAGTGATTGCGGTTGTTTGAGATATCACCTCGCAAAGATTTCGGTGAAAGGTTTCGGCAAAAGGTGTCATATCTCAACTAGTAATACTTCATTATCAACGTTGTCACGATTGGACGTAGATAGCGGAATGACGTAGGTGTTTGATGAACAGGTTGACGACCGAAGCACTATCGAGAATGAACAGCGTGGAATTTTTCATCGCCATAAATGTTCTATCTCTTGTAATTAAAATGGAAAAGGAGGTAATCAAACCCTTGTCTTGCTCAGAAAAGATGAATTGCCATTATTATTAAAAAGCCATTTCACCAGTTAATCCCTTTTTCCACCTTTCTCTGCTTCAGGTGAATAAAAATTTAATTAAATAATACTAAGCCGTCTCATCTCAGAAACATTTCAATCTCAGATTTAAATAAGTCTTGATTAGATCTACTCGAGATCTTTCAATTGAACTGCTTATTTATGTGGCGTAATCGATTCATAAGAAATAAATTAGAATGCGGATACTGTTATTAGGCATTGTGATATAGCTTCACGCTAAATTGAATGCCTTTAATGAATGATCTTATGTAGTTTTAAAAGAAGCATATTTTGTGATTTTGGCATTATAATATAGGCATCTCTTTTTATCAAATGCCTTTGACTGTCTATTCGAAAGTTATATACAATTTTCCGAAGTAGAGGTTTAAGAGTAAAAAAAGTTCGAGCGAGTAATAATTTACACTTTCATATAATCGTAGCAGGAATTAGTTATTAATAGAAAACCGAACCACCCTCTTCAATTTAAATTTAATTTTACGCCAAGGATCCACTTTATGTGACCATCTTATAGTAATGAATATGGTATTAGGATTTGAAAGATGCTAACTCGATTGCAGAAATGTGTTAATTATTAAGTCAGACTTTTATTTAATGGAAAGGACACACTTCCTGCGTTGATTGAAAACATTTAAGCACCAATCTTCGAGATAAATATCAAAGAGAAAAGTGATATTATGCTAGGTATTTGCATCAACGTTTTTTTAACTTGAATAATTATAGGAAGACATCCTGATTTATATTTGCCAGTTTCGTTGTGGTTTAGTAAAATTTGCTGCAAAAATATTCATTCATCTGAAATTTTTTTATAGAGATTGCTAATATTATTCAAAATATGCTTGTTTCACTCAAATCACGAGGGAAAAGTGCCGAGGTAATCCTATTTATGATTTTAGAATTACGAAAATCATTTATTTACGGTAAATGCAGCTAATAAACTACAGAAAGCATTGCACGTACTTGATAACAGTAAGTTTGAATTTTGAAAACCAAATACTATTAAAAAAATAAAAGCTATATCAATTCAATCATGGTTTATTAGCGTTAACCCAACTCCGATATGAGCCACATCCCGTCCACCATTACCTATGAATGTGTGTTGAGATGGAGTGAAGGTTACTAGACAATTCGGGGAGCGAGCTACTTCACATTCGATTTCCTAACCTACGCAGAATGCTATCGTTGGAAAAATGTCCACGCTTCACAGTGACCCTATTACTAGCACTCTTCACAGCATTCAATACGGGTAGGAATTCTAATTTCACTTCATAGCGTCAAAATAGTGTGAATGATACTAGCAGCAGATATTTCACAGTAGCTTTCACAGCGCCGCAGTCACGAACAAAACTGAAACAGGGGTAAATAAAGGGCTCATTTTCCTCTGCCCTGTAGTAAAGACAATTGAGAAACGTTCCTTTCATTACGAAATTACAACACGAACTCCATCGGAGTTACCCTTGATAAAATTTAGTTATGGCTGAATGAAATGTAATATCCCTACCGATATAATTTAGTCACCTTTCATGGTGTACCTTACCTTAGGTACAGCCTTTCCATTTGAGCTAATAAGAGCGGTAAATTTACTTCAAATCCGCAAACGGAATCCGGGTTTAACATGCAAAGTCTATTACTGGAATGTCAAGGCCGACATCTCAACGTAGGGTCCTCTTGGGCAACTTATGTGGTGGCAACGTTCCGCGTCAAGCTCTGCGTTCCCTATTTATCAGCCCCGGTAGAGGTCGCTGAAACGATATATTAATCGGCTCGTTGAACCCCTTTCCGCTCCTTGCTCTGCCAATCCGTACTGCACACTTCGGCCGAGTAATGCAGGCAACGTTGGTGCGAGAGCACGCTTAAGAGGCAGGTATAAACTCATTAGGGAGTTTGTTCCATACTTCAAGCTTGATACGGACCTAAGGTAAATCTAGGTTTATGTGAATCTGAAATTATTTCCCTCTTTGTGTAGCACACATTGAAAATATGGGAACTGAATGCAGAGAGTTCCACTTTAGGCTCCTTTGGATCAACAGAGTGCTATTTTTAAGAATTACCTTACATAAGGATGGCTCAATGTTAACGGAAACGTAAATGAGAAATAATAAACATTAATATGACTTAGGAATCCGATTTCTGTGCTTTTTTACTCTGAATTTGACTAAATTTTATGAATAATCAGTTACTAGGAGAAACACCTACATTAATATGAAACATACGACCATATGCCACTCCATCACATACAAGAAAATACACAATCGAAAAACAAAAAGATACAATTATGGTAAAATTATTCCGCTTTACTATCGAATCCTTCCAGTAACTCTTCACCCATTCATAAGATTATATTCATGTATATCGAATCAGCCTAGTCCAAGCTACATGAGTATATAGTATGCATGTAAAGGGGATTACAGGATTAATGCAAAGGGCGCTCTCCCTAAGTTGCCAGATGTATACACCCCGCCATAGACGTCGATCACCCAGTTCGGATGCACTAACCATATCAATCAATAACGGTAATTTCATCTTGAACTTAAATAAAACATATTCTATGATAATCTGGAGGGCTGAATAACTTCCTTGATCGTACAGTTCTCTTGCAATAACTGGTTCTTGTAGCATCGGGTGATAAATAAATCAAAGAAGAAATTTGAAGCCATTATATCAAATGCATTTGTGATTTGCATCTTTGGTGCATTCATTTCATTCTTATTTTTGCGGTCTTGGCTCTATGTTCGGCCCTTACATCGATGGAATTAAGTGCTTGTGGATATGTGTATCATTTCAAAAGGTTTAAGAAATGTATTGTTTGAGTCCTCTTTTAAGATTTCCAAAATACATTTTCTTAAGCTCAAGTGTATTGAAACACACTTGACGAATGGAGCTTTGATCACCAACATCAGGTAATCACAGAAACCGAGTGTTCGATTGAAATTTACGGCAAAAGATGTCTTTTATCCTTTTTCTTTCGGTGTGTTGTTGGGGCTATTTATTATTTTAAATTAAATTCGCGCAAATTGTGAACAAAAATCAATAGATGGGTGTGATTTATGTAAGAGTTTCTTTATTTTCTAAGATTTTATTTTCACACAGCTTTTTTTACTTCTCGGTAGGTGTACGAGTATTTGCCCTAAAGTTCTCGATTTATCGCCTTTCCCTTTATCCCCTTAATACAAAACCCCAAACATTTTATCGTCCAGCAATTTTTTCTTTGGAAACCCCTGTCTTTTTCACCGCATTCTGAATTCAGATATCTTCTTTATAAATCAAAATCTCAATATTTAATCTGCCTACTTCTTTTTCCGCTAATATTTATATTTTTTGTGGTCTAGCCTAATTTCTCTTTCTCTTCCTTCTCCACTACTGCGTCGATTATTTTTCTGCCAAACCAACTTATAATTCCATTTTGTGCCTCACCCAGATCTCAAAAGCCCACAGTATTTTAATGTTCTGCTCTCTCCAGGTTTACTTTTTAAACACAAATAACAGAAAGTAATGAATTTACATTTCTCATCAAAACTCTCGTCATCCGCATCCTTCGCTTCCTTTCAAAAGCTTACTTCTCCACCATTACTCTTTTTTTAAACCTATTTGCGCTCCATCCATTCCAAGAAAGGACAGCACTTAAGTACAGGAAGTGGCCCACCTGCTCCTGATTTTTAAGTCCCTCTTATTTGTTATCTTTTCTCCCTTCACTTACGGATTCTTTCAACTCTGGTTTTAATGAGGATTACTCTCATTCGAAAGATACTTTGTTTACCATTTGATTACCACCATCCGTTATTTTTGGTCATAATCCTCCATAAAGAATGAAAATTTTCTCAAATTTACAATAATCAATGCCATAAAAATTTAGAATAGTCAAAAAGGAATAAAATCAGCTCACTTCATATAAACACTTCCTAAAATTTGGAAAATGCAATAGTATTTCGTATTGGCGTAGAAATGATTAGTAAATATAAATTCACAGAAGCAGAAAATGTCTAATTGAGATCTATTTTGGAATAGGAAAAGATTATATTATACCTTGTGCATTTTTCATGGCAATTAACAATTGGAACCTGGTAGCGAAAAGATGAGGAAAAAATACACGATCATCTCATTACTTAGTATATAATATACATGTACATGAACACATACTATATTCTGAAAAAAGGGTCCTTACCTAGTAGGATGCGGGAAAGTTATGTTTGAGAAACGACATCGACACCTTACTGAAGGATATTTTCGTGAACGTGCGGTTTCCGAAATCTGTCATCGACAGGCCTGAAGATGACGTGCATAAAAATAACTCAAAATACTATTGGTCCTATGATAAAAAAAGATTGGGGCAAGATGTAGAGGTTGCTATTTCATCATTCCCGGGAATAGTAGAGGTTTTATTATGATAAATAGTTTAATAAGGTGAATAATGCGTTTAAGATTCACATAAATATGGTTTACTAGTTCAGCACTAAGCATAATTTGAAGACCCCTGAGCCAAGTCAATAAATCTCAGTCTAATACAAAAATGAAACCCAAGCTGCAAGGAAGCCTACGGAATTATCAACGGTTAAAATTGAAAAATCTTTCAAGCAATTAAAATCATCGAACTATTATGACTCGTGGAAAATTTGCCATTCCTTAGAGCAATTTCATTGCCTAGTTCCTACAACTTTTTTATAATCCTTCTCCGCTACGATCCATTCCTCAAACCTACTCGATGGCGTTATCATTCCTTTGATTGATGTAATTACTATTCATTGATGTTTTACTAATGAACTATTTTCATCTATCTCATATTCATATCCATATATTTATTAATTGATTCGGCCGTAATATAATTGGATCTCTGCTTTACTTAGACATCATGTTTAACGAATAAATTAATAATTATTTATTTATAGAATTTTCTAATTCGACCTAAGCCTTGGAGCAAGTCTCTATCATTGAAGTTGAATACATGCCGCAAATGAGGACGCAATTAAATTTATAATATAGAAGATTGGAAAGGCTCTCTTTTACCGATGCCCGAAATCTTCGTGTACCTGATGATGAAAGGGTATATCTAAAACTGAACTGGTTAAGAAATGTAAGTTTAAGATGACTAACGTCGTTTATTTACGAGAGAACAGTTTATATTATTCCATTTTACGTTCCTAATTAAGAAAATCAGATTTTAGGGGCAATTTCGATTATTTTACTTTAATATTTCCATCGATATGTTTGAGATTTTTCTACGAGCTCCAAAATGAAAAATAAGCTCTAACTTGATTCCTCTATAATTTCCGTTCTTCACAAGACCGTAATATGAATTTTCCCCATCCACGGAACCTTCAATACCACCTTTAAAATTATATTCAAAAGGAAAGGAGACGCATTAGTTTTCTACAAAATTACCTGTTAATCTCATTTTCCCCGCAAGGAAACTCTTTTATTTAAAAAAGATAGACGGAGCATTATTATTTTAATTTTATTTTTTATATAATTACATATTCTACGAAGATGGGAACTACACGGCTTTTTATTAAATTTAAAGACGTGACAAGGGATGGACTTAAATTTCTCTCCACTTACTCATAAATTGCCTTCTCAAATATAAAATACTGCTAATATGATTAAATTTCTAAGAAATGCTGCTAACTAAAAAAAATTGCTAAGGAATTACTTCACAGGGTATTCCAAATTTATGGAATATTTCGTATTCCTTTTGCGAGTAAATTAAGACAAAGAAATTTATTGTTTCTGGTCTGCTACATCCTTGAAAGTGAACTTCGGAAAGATGGGACAGCTTAGTTAATTGAATTCTGGACAAACGGTTATAAAGATATCTTATTGCATCTACTTGAGTTGGTTCAAATAGTAAGCTATTAATATTTATCTCCTAGAGTGTGACACTATGTAATTATGTACTTCTTGGGTAGACCAGGCTTCAAAACCAGAAATCGAAATGTTCCCATTATTACAAACGTGATCTACCATTACCATTACGTGATTACCAAGTCTAAAGGGAGTATTAATTTATTCTATATTTTAACATGATAGCACTTGTGTTATTCGGTGGTCAATAGTGTAATCCACTATTAATTAATGTAATTTATTTTTATAGTGCTTATGGTAAATTACTTTACGACCATTCTATGTATTTTGGTGTTTATATTATTCAAATCCCTTTGAAAATTGCTGAACACCCCTTTCCACTCGTCTACGATTAAGGGGAAAATAGAAATCAGTCTATTAGTGTAGAAGGAATAGGGTATTCAACTTTATGTTTTTTGTGCATCATAATTATAGTTGTAGCAACCACTGTTTCATCGGTAGAGGCGTTAGTTGGTATATCTAATTCCAAGACATTACGATTGCAGAGGAGGAAGATTTTAGCAGGTTAGACTTGGATATTCCGTTTGATAACAGTTAATTTAAAATTGTCTCCTAATTTGTAGCAAAAACAAGTGCAACTATATCTATGTATCTATCTTCTAATGTCATTATATATGCCAGGATCGTTACGCTACTCTTTCTATTCCTTTGATTACTGATATAGGTACTCTCACTTCATCCTTTCGTCATCCTTTGAGAATAGTCACTATAATTGCTGATTTAGAAAAAAGGGTTGCTTCCCGAAATCAAACGAAACTTCTTACCTGCAATATATAAGGCTCTTTAATCTACCGATCCCAAGCCACTCGTTTATATTCTGAGGTTTTCTCTTTGAAGGAAAACGTTGCGTTTTCGCATCGTTGCCTCTCAAGCGATTAAACGTTGGGAGCAAATCAGTCGAGCTAACGAGATTACACTCAAATAAGCCAGAATCTACTGAGAGACTCACAATGAATGTTTAAGAAATCAGAGAAATTGTCTTTGAAAAGAAATATCTCGCAAAATTAAGCACGCGATGGCGGCCAGGAGAGAGGAGAAAGGAAAGTCGTTAATTATCTCATAATTTAATTACGCGTGGTTCTTTGAGCACAATGCGTTTTGCTTTCGATTTTTATCCACTCTTTCCAGTTTGTCAATTTCGTTTTTGGAAATGACTGAATTGGCATACTTTTCCTTTCGGTTCTTGGGCACAGAACTTTGTTTTGATGTAATTTTGTTAAATTCAATGTTATATTCTAATTACTTAACAATCTATTTACATTTTCGAGGAATTATTTTATGTTTTCTCGTAACATTTAGTTTCGGTCGGGTATTTGTTTAACAAATGCCACTTCAGACGCAAATCCTTCATCTTACCCTCTCAGCTTTACTTTCTTTAGTTAGTGCGCTCCAAAGATATTCTCTTCAGATATTCAGGTTATTTAGAACTTTAATGCTTTAAATGATGATGAGGATGGTATTATCTCAGCTGAAATTACGATAATATTAATAGTTAGGAAATCAATAGTAGGTTTGTTAATAACTAGGGTGGAAACTAGCGAAGGAAGGGAAGTTTTTGATATTTTCGAAACACTTCCTTTCCTTTTATACTCTTGCTACTGACACAAAACCTTATTGCCTCGATTCCTTCCAATTTAGAATTCAATTTTTATTGTTAGATTCTCATTTGAGGTTGCCTCCGATTCATCAATTTTACTATTTCTCAGAACGTCAGTATTGGAATCAGTCCAAATATTGAGTAAAAATACATCTTAATATTTAAATACATGTTTATGTACCTTTCATTCTAATTCCTTTCGAGTAAGGAAAGTGATATTATCTTTCCTTTAAGATTCTACTCAGTACTCTTCTATCCTTGAGAAGGCTCTATACTAATCTATCTCTTAAAGCTCAATAGAATAAATTTCTGTACATTCCCTTTCAGTTATAAGGCTACGTAAATGCGGAGAATTATGATATCTCACTTTTAGGCTTTCAAATTTGAAAGAACCCTCATCATTCTATTTAGCCGGTGGTACATTTTTCAACCGTCAGCCTCCGAGAAAATTTAATGAGTTTTACTTGACAATACAAAGAAGAAGAAATAGATTCCTCTATAGTATTATTCAGGGACCAGTTTTTCTATCAATCATCATCGGTTAAAAATGTAATGATTTTACAAAACTTTTTATACATGTGAGAAGAGGGGAGTGAAGATTGATCCTCATAAAACTATTTCCTAGTACCCATTGATACCTCGGTAGCGAGTGAATACTGTTAAAGAACAGAAAGATATTTATCTTCTTTTCTATGCTATGACCCCCCGAAAGACTCATGCCTAACAATATAGAATATGTAAGAAATGATAAGAGAAGCAAACTATCAAGTATTATTCTATCCTATTCCTACCTAAGAGGTATTGAGTGATTGCTGAAGCTAATAAGAACAGTTCTGAAAGAGAGTCTGTGAAATTATTCGTCACATTCAATCTTACATTTCCATCGCTTTTGCCAATAAATTGTATCCAACTTTGTGAACGATTTTTTTTTATTTCAGAGACTCTCGCGAGATACTTCAATGCCAAATTTTCATCGTCTCAAGGACACGGGTTGAATTCGTTTAAGAGTGTAATTAAGACCTGTGATTGACTGCTCGATAAGTGATTTCAATATCCGTCCCAACGAAATTTCTCTCTTGCAACTTTTCCCTCAAGAAAATGATACAGTCATCTCCGGGAGAGTTTTAATGAGTTCTGTCTTTCATACGAATTTATCTTCTGCTTTATTTCGAGACCCACACAGTAATACTGTTCTAATATAATACAGTATATTTCGCTCATCCATTCCATAAGATATGCGTGAGATATCTTCACTATTTCAATTCAGCTCATTATTATTTATCGGCTTATAGCTGACAATTAAAGCTATAGATATTTTCCATTCAACATCCTTTAGAAACATTTTTAGATTGAGTGTTTCGTTGAGAGCTCCCATGGTTGCTTTTTCCTCAAAAATTCTTTTAGTTGGAATATTTCCCAAATTCATCGGTAACCAATAAGGGATAAATGACTCGTCATTATAAGAAATGATTGGAAAACAAATTCAGCCATGCCACAATTTAATGAAATCCACTCGGAATTGACTGCAAATGTCAGAATGAAATGAGTCGTATTCAAAACGTCTGGAAATATCGAATTTCTCTCATCTTCTAGAGAAGACTCAATAACGATATTCATTATCTAAATTTGATTTGTTCCGCATTTTATTTTCCCATCACCCACAGTCTCGGAAATAAACGTAGATTGATTTCATTCCAAATGGCTCAATTAATGAAAATGAAAATGAAATAAATTAATTACTATTTCGGGTTTCTCTTCACATTTTTCTAAATGACTTAAAATACTCGCTAATTTTGCATTAATCTACGTGTATAAAAATTTTATAATAATCAGAATAAGGATTTTTTACTTCTGTACGAGACATTTTAATGGAGCACCCTTTGAAACGGTTGTAAATGAAGGTAAATTGAAACACTTTCGTTTTCTCTTTGAGGAATTCTTTGTTTAGAATAGTATGTCTCTGCTCTCCTTTACTACAGTAAACGTATTTGGGCTTAAAAATTCATAGGAAATTTGGTTGATATCATAAATTAAGCGCTTTAAGGCTTCTAAATATGTTTTGATTTTAGTGTGCATAACCTTTTTACTCTCATAAGATTACTCATGTGATTCTCACCTGAAACTTCAACACCGGCGCCGCGGCCAGGAAGGCAATGATCCAAAGCAGAGCCAAGGACAGTAACACTCTCCGTCTTCTTCTGTGGTGTCTGTGGTACATTCCTCCTCCACCCGCACCCCCTTCCCCCACTCCCCCACCTCCTCCCCCCCCACCCCCACCTCTTACGATGGTGCAGTACCTGTCCAGGGCGATGAGCGTTATGGTACCAACGGACACCATCACGTTGGCCCCCTGAGCGGCCGGCACCAATTTGCATAGAGCCGCACCAAGAGTCCAACCTCTTTTGAGCAACGCTACCAATGTGAAGGGCATGCAGAGCAAGCACAGCGTCAAGTCGGAGACCGCCAGGTTGGCCACGTACAGATTCCTCGGGGTGTGCATATGCTGCCTTCTGGCCACCACCACGGAGAGCAAAATGTTGGCAGTCAGTCCAGCAGCCATCAGAGTTGTGTATACGGCTATGAGGGCTGCTTCAGCCGCCGTCGAACCCAAGTTGCGGTCGTTCTTTTGCCGCTCCCTCAACACTTCCCATGCTTCCCGAAGGCTAAAGTTGAGAATCTGCACTCCTCCCACGACATCCCCTCCTGGTCCGACGCCGTCGCCGCCGCGATGCGATCCGCTCGCGGTGCCGTTCTCGCCTCCTTCACTGCCGCCGTCTCCGCCCCCGGGCCCTCCGGAAGCTGCCCTCTCTGCCTCCTCCACTTCCATTAGTAGCTCTCGGAACTGTTCCAGGCTGATTCCTCCGGGTAAAAGGGCGGTGGGATCAGAGATCCCAGTGGTCGTCATGGACATGAGATGAAGAATGGAATTGGGCGTTCCGGGGCATTTTTTTCCTCTTCTTTCCCGGACGTCCAAAGGCTTCGTGCGGAGTGCACTGCCCAAACAGGCGGTGCACTCTAAATCGACGGCGCTACGGGGGGCGGCTATAGCGGCGGGCCTGAGTTACGACGCCCGGTTATGACACGTGGGGCGTTTAGGTGGATAGTTCGGCGCAGCCTTGATAACTGCGCGGTCGATCGTGTGTGGAAAACGTGGTCTCGGTGAGAGAGAGAGTTTCTTTCGTTAAAGCCGATGGTCTCGAGAGTTAAGAGAGTTTCCTGATGATGGCCTTCTGTTAACAGGTGGTCGGTCTCTCTTGGTCTTATACCTCTTTTCTATTCCTTACTAAGAACGTTCAAGCATGTGGGAAAGAATAACTCGCTCGGTATGTCATATGCGGAATGAATCGTATAAAAAATATGATGGGAACTAATCAAGCGTTTACCCGATCCACATTAAGTGGGGAGGAAGTCGGAATTATTTTATGAGAACCTAAATGCTCTCAATGTCCCAATTTTTCATCTGTCCTCCTCGCTAATCACTTGAGAAAAAGTTGAGAAAGCACCAACGTAAGCTTATTTAATTCCTTCGAGTTTACTCCTAAATATATCACGATCCTCCCATGGGAAACAGGAAAATAAATGAATCAGCTGACGGATTTTCCTCGGCGATGTTTAGATTGCGAAGACTTCTTACCTTATTTTGCAACGAAGATTAGTAAAGTGGAAGTATTTGACAAGTGATTACTCGGATTTAAAAATCGCACAAAAACGAACCTCAGAACATTCGGCGAGCGAGAGAACTTCTCTTAATAAATTCGCGAACTAACACACTATTCTCGCTTCCTGAATCATCTACTACATCCAACCGGAACAAAATATACCGGGGGTAAAAAAGGATAGCTATTTACTATATAAAAATTCTCAAGTCACTCCCATTCACTCCCGGAGACCGCCAAGTATCGTCCGACTTCCTCGGCAAAGTTCCCGATATCCGACACTCCAAAAAAATCTCGTAAACAACAGGTGAGCCGAGGGGTCTCCACTAGAAAAGCCGCCCTTCTTTTCCCCTCGAAGAGAAAAATGAAAAAAGAGCGCGAGAGCTTTGTGCGATATCGGAAGTGATCGCGACCGTTCTCTTCGGTTCCTCCACCGCCACTGAGTTCGGGCGATCCTGCCTTCGGAAGGCGGGCGCACCAACTGCCAGCGGTGACGCCAGCGACGCTCGCTCGCCCCTCCTCGGCGTCTGTGGCGCCGGCACTTTTGGGGGGGGAAAGAGGGGGAGGGAGGGACTTTGAAAGGAATCGCCGTTGTTACGCGGGGGGATGTGTACCCTCGCGTTTTCCTTTTCGCGTCCCTGTGTCGCTGAAAGGAAAAGGGGGAACGAAGGGAAATATTTTTGTTGAGTGAAATGTGTGCGAAAGAGGAGCAGAAAGGAGGTTTATGGGGTAATGGGGAGGGGAGCTAAAGAGGCGTAATTTATGGATAGAAAGGGGAAGATGAGAGAGGGAAGATTCTGGATTAGTTGAGGAAGGAAGAGAAGTGGAGTATGGTTTAAGTTGGAGAGAGTGAACGTTCTATGGTTCAGCGGGAAAATGGAGCTGGAGCGGAGCGGGAGGTAATGTCCGGTAATTGGGGGAGAGTTTGACTTGGTCATCTCTTCAAGAGCAGCTTCCGAGCAGCATTAACCATAGTCCTAAGGGATTAGACTCCAGAAAAGTTCCATCTGCTACGGTCCCTCATTACCTATAGTGAAGTGAGCAATTTTCCAAGTTGAGCATAAGTGATTATTTGTCGACAAAAATAGTAGACGTTTGATGGTATATCAGGTTTTCTCTAGTCGGAGCAACAAATTGGCTTTCAGCCTAAAGGTCGTGGAACTACAGTCATAAAAGTCTACTCTAACTTGAGACATAAATTGATTTCATACGACCAGTGCAGTCCAGAGTTGAGACGAGAACTAAGGTGCCAGATATTACATTTGCTAAAGTTACTTTAATACGGAAAATTATATTTTTTGTGAAGTCTATTAATTTAAATATTCCCTGCGTATTAAAGTACGTATATATTTTTAGATAAAAAGTTGATTCTCGTATCATGCTAAGGATACATTTTTTATTATTAATAATTTTTTTTATAGTCTCATCAATAATTCTATCAGAGAATGTATCTCATTAAAGGGAGACTATAAGTACAGTTTCTTAGTGATTGTTTAGAAACCATGGGACGATACCAGTTTGGCATTATTGCATTTGCTCCTTAAATGACTAATTTGGACTTAATGTAAAAAAGAAACAGCTTAAATGAACATAATTTACAATACTCAATTTCAGTTATACTTCAAAGTCTCATGCATTTACATGCCCAAAGAATCGGATATGGCTCTTGACAACTATTTTGCTAATAGGCTGATAATACCAAATCGATCAGGGTATTAATTTTAATGGAAGGTTTATGATATCCTATATTAATGTATAAATAGCTGCACTTTGATCTCTATCAGATGAAAATTCATTGTGGAGCATACGTTATCACTAATTGTATATAATTAGTATAACTTAACAGATATTTAGGCCTGAAAGCCTTTCAGATATTCTTAAAATCATTTAATTAGCTCCCTGTTTCTTTACTTAGAAACCAGAAAGATGATTCGACGACACTTGAATATATACACATATTAAGTAATACGAAGGAGGAAATATCTTATTAAACTTGACTATAGTCGACGTTGAAAATGACAGATTAGACTACGTCCATTGCAATCCCTGTGATAGCGGTGAATCACGGAAAGGTCTGTTGTGTCCGTAAGACATCAGGCTTCTCGTTTTGAAAGGACCAGTGCAAAACTTAGCGCCAGAACATGTCATCTCTCTGTACAAAAGGCGCTAATTCCCAAACTCAAGCCGCAACTTCAGTGGCTAGTACCGCTTGGTTTGAATAGCGTAAATTGCATACAATTAGGTTTCTATGGAGGAAACTGGAGACAGAGGGATGTACGGAAAGCTGTAGGCAGAGAGAAATTTTCTCGGAAAGGAGATTGTGATTGATGAGAAATGACTGTCCTCATTTCTATTAGAGATAAGAAGACCGAAAATTGCCTTGATTCATGATATTATAGGATTTTTATCTGAAAGAGGAAAAGTTCTTCTAACAATACTGCTGGGATACAATAGGTGTGAATTATCATAACTTGTCCTGCAAATGAGTCAGTTAAATTAGAAAACTGAGTCGGAATTATGAAACGCCTTAAAACTATTGCGGTGTGATAGATGACCTTCCAGTTTTTTTAAAGTCTTTCATACAGATTAATGTTCTTTTAAATTATACATAACAGTGGTCCCACGACTTGCGATAAGCTTTACATACGAACTTTTTTCATGAACGAATCGTGCAAACTGAAATATAATAAAAACAGGGTTTCGAGATGCAGAGTTTTGGAGTTGCAAATTTGGAGATGGAATCGATTGAGGTCCTAATTCGGATTACTACCGTGTACATTATTGATTATAATCGTGAAATAGCAGTATTAATAAAAGTGATAAATAATAATGTAATAGAGTAATGATCGTTACTACTTTTATAAAATATAAGTGTTATTCGCATTCTTCCTCGAATGCTAGAATTAGTATCCTAGAATATTCAAAAATATGTAATCTTTTATAAATACCCACATATTTTATGAATTTTACGATAATGTTAAAGAGCTCTTTCACTAAAATTTATCTAATACGGAGGGATTAATTCGCAAACGGCGCATATCCATGTTAGTGAATGTTCAAGAGGAAATTTTTCCTGGAATGATATCGTTTTAGACATGCTTTCCAATGAATAGAAACATATAGGATGCACATAAAGGATTAGAAGAACTTTATATCTGTGCGTGCGTGATATCCATATGCAAAGCATTTGATCGAAAAAATGAACTCGAATATAAATGAAGGATTGAAACAGAAATCAGATGAATAGCTCATATTACAGAAATAAAGATAGGATTTCTATATAATGAGCTATGTAGTTCACCAGAGCGTGAAAACGGGTTAAAGGATCTAAAGGAAGCTTTTGGGAATGAAGGGATCAATGGATAATCGCAAGAAAAGAATTATCACCTGCATCACTAATATACTCCTCTCATCTCACACATCCAATTAATTTAAATTCATATTTTAAATACATTGCTAATGTGACGTCAGCGAATGGCGCTTCGCCCTTTACCTCGCTTAACGCTGCAACAACTCATTCGTTTCATATTTTGGGAAGGAAGTCCTGTTTGTAAAGATAAAAGAATTAGAGTAATAGCAGTAGCATGTCCTTGCTCAAAAGAAAGCTACCATACGTTTGCACAAACAAATACCGGATTTCAAAGGAAAGGAAAGAAAAATAGTGTTCTGTCCTTTCTGCCCTTTATACATACCCACGTTATTTCTGGATTTGAGAAACATAAGATATTGAGTTTACGATCTACGTGATACATCAATAAGACGATCCAGTTTGAATTGAACAGTTAATAAAGGATGCATTTCACTATGAGATAAAAGAGGTTCTGTGGTTTCGTAGACAAAAATACTAAAATATTATCTAGTATATATTTGGGAAATATCTATTCCGGAATCGTTGCAATTAATATTATCTATATATTGAATTTTTGAGTCTATATTATTCGAATTAGATAACACTCTTTATTATGAAACTGAAAAACAGTAAAATTATGGAGGAAAATATGCTTCAGCTCTTTTGCAACACAAACTTAATTCCACAAACATTCAAACTAAATCGGTTGACGTGTTATTAAAAGAAATTTTTAATCTTCAGGTGACACCCTTACTATATGAATTTTTGTTCACTTTTATTCGCTATATTTCCCAAAGCTCTTCTTAACAAATCTCAAACGATACATAGTTCATATAATTGAGTAATACAGGAAAGAATAGGGAATAGTAACTAAATAAAATTATTTGTTAATACATGAATTTCAATTCTTTTGTGTAATCTTCACTCGAGAAACGGATATAAGTTGCTATCAAATGAAAAACTTCCGACAGAAGAGATGAAATTTTTGATTTTAAAGGCATAAATGGTCCTTAGGAATTGTATCTCCGATTCAATATGCGATAGAAGTCTATTATGAGACTGGTCTTTAGGTCTCTAACCTTGAATCCCTTGTCAAAGACAAGAGCCACTTTTTTACTCCCTAATTTTCACATTCTTTTGTTAATGATGATCAAAGATTGTATCCCTCGGTTTTGCTTCATAGTAGGCTCCTTTCCTGACATTTGTCTGGCACAGACGTATAATTACTTTCCTTTAATTACTTGTAAATGACCAAAGAAAAATTCTTTTCTTCTTCGATGGATGCAATTTGCTCTCGTTCATTCATACTCGGCTACCTTTGGGATTATTTTCTCGGTATTTTAGCGGAGAAGCTGTTATGTGATAGGGTTCTGCAAATGCTTGTCAGGATCTTCATTGAAATCATTCTCTATAGGTATTCATAGATAATACCTAATTGAAACAGACAATATGTAGAACAAAACAGAGAATATGTGGATGAAAACAATATGAAAATCCTCTAAATCAATCCCGTAGTAAATCTGCGTAATTAATATTTATTATTTCACAGTGATCGAAATAAATTCTTCATAGAATTTTCAGGAACATCTCCGTGGGCATTACTTTCTGTTTGTAAATTCAACGAGTTCGCCCTCGACCATAATATCTGTTTTCCACTGTCTACATATAAAAATTTCCAAGCTCACTGGAATGCCTAGGGTGCTTTTAATTTTATACCTAAAACTTATTTTCACTGCTCGCATACACTTATTTACAAAACTTCTGAGAAAAATTTCCTCTCTAAATTACGTTCCATTAAACTATGAATAGGGATGGTAGCGCCCTCAATGTGTTTCATATCATGCGTAAAAGAGTGCTGATTCGGATAAATTTAAACAAGAAATGATCTCCTACTTTTCCGGTAAATTTTACGGGATGAACTTCTCGGGTTTCCAACCGCGTTGTTCCTTCAAATGGTATCGACGTTTCGCCTCCTCACTTCGGAGCCTTCTTCAGCAGTACTTCCCCACCTTTTCACTTCCACGACACACTTTCGTGTTTATTCAAGCAACGCAGCACACTAAATAACTCTTTTAATAGTTTCTTTATGAGTTCATGCTGAAAAGGTGGCAATGATAAGTATGGAATTGGGTATTTTAAAGCTCCAATCAAACGGAATATTTCTCGCATACGTAATACCAAATTTGAAGATGTTATCATAGGATATTACGCGACGTACCAAGAACATACAGTATGCCGCAGCGCACTGGTTGAGAACTGTTCTTCATGAATCTGTTTCGATTGTAACTACTGAATATCAGGTAAGTATCTTAAGTGACTTAGCTCGGTAAGGTATGCTCTCGCCTATATAATTTTTATCATGCTTTAGTGGTTTTTTTCACTCTCTTTTTTTGGTGTTTTCCCGTCATGTGGGATTTTCCTTTGTCAACCCTAAGTTACGATGATAAGTTTCTACACTCTAATTTTTCTCTCTTGTTTTAAATTATAGCGACATAGGATTTTGGGAGGAAAAGTGGCCCGCCTTAGCCTAACCACGCCAATAAAGGGTCTGTCTACTATATTTACCTACCCAATATTAAGCGAAAGTGAAAGCCTGAGGAGACCTAGACTCAAAGTAAGATTTTCCACTTGGTGGCCCTAACCTCTTAGGTATCTCGTAGAGAAGGAAGTCGTTTACCTCGGTAGAGTTTGCAGGCAAAGTGAGCGGTTCGTCGGACTACTAGGCAATTAGCTTTACATAGTGATAGGTTCTCCTTTAAAAGGATACACAGGAATAGTGGTATATAGGATGGTTCTACAGCCTTTCACCCAAGAGACGGTCCTATCAGAAACGGTTCAGCCAGGAGAATATTCACTTAATGACGTTACGTCCAAAACGTTCAAAACAAGATTTCTTAACCCAAGAGTTGGTTCACAAAAAAGTATTTCACCCAAAAGATGTTTCTCCCAATGAATATTTTATACAAGGGATATTTTACCAATTGGTTATAAGAAAAAGTGATCAATTTGTAAAATTAGAGCGAAATGGTAGTTCAGTGGTTAGAATATCTGACGTGAATGTGTTAGGCTTGGTTTTGAGTCCATGTCGCTATATTCCATTTCTGTAACTTCTTTAGCAAATTATGCTTTCAAAAGCGAATAGCATAAACAGTATCACTCCGAAAAAATAAGAATGATAATTTCATTTACTTTAAGATTAACATTCAATCGACTCTCACCAATGTGCATTTCAACAAACATAAATTACAAATGCAAAAGGTAGTACCGGTATTGGATGAAAACGAAATATGTTTTTATTTAATATTAAGTGTAACTATCGCACTTATTTTTACGCATTTATATGTATATTTATATATACCCCGCGTTTCAAAATACCATTTGGTGAAATACTCGTAAGGAAATAGTATCCATTGGATGAAATAACCTTCGGGTGAAACACATCTTGAGTTAACCGGCTTTTGGGTGAAAAGTCTTGGGTGTAATGTCTCTGAGTAAAAGTTCCCCTGATTGAACCGTCTCTGGTCGAACCCTTCTATTGGTGAAACGTCTTTGAGTGAGACTTCTAAGTGTGAAACGTCCGGACATCATACAGAATGACTTAGCGCAATATAACGTGCGCCCAGGTAAAAACGAATGGAAGAACGGACGTGAAGAAAAGTCTCCTTCTCCGAACAGAAGAAACTTAAGTGTGAGAACAGTTAGGACGAAAAGCATTGACGTAATAGGAATAAAAAGACACGAGATAAGCGTAAAATTGCCCGTTGAAAGCGGGAAAAATACAACACGTTGCGAGGGATTAAGAGATTTGCCGTACCGAGAAGCGGCCTCGCACCTATTTCAGTCTCATTGTTTTCCTTTTCGGCGCCGAGATTTCCACATCGCGCTTTCGAAATTCTTCCTCCGATATTTATTTCGCTTTTACTACTCGCTTGTTTTACGACGAGTCGTATAAGCGTCAAGGGATTCGCTCCGATTGCGCCCATTCATTCAAAATCCAAATCCCGCTTCTCCCACGCATAAATCACCATTCATATCGCTTATTCTCCCTTCGTTTAAATCAGCTGACCTTCTTAATTATTCCAGCGCGGACTGTCACCGCTCGGCTGCTTTATAAATTTCGCGGAATGCCTATCCGAGCGCTACCTTTTTCATTCAATTAGCCTAACTGCGTCGCTCGCCACGGATTTAATATGCAGCGGGAGTATATAGCGATAGCATCATGGTAAACGCCTATTTTCATTACTCGTAAATTTGTGAATGTCACCGAGGAGCAATATTAGTGGCTGTAATGAGTGATCCGTGCAAGGTGAAGTATTGAATGCCACCCATCTAACGAATATATACGTCAGTGCACGTATTCCGTTATTGAATGCGACAGCGATATCTTCTACTACAGGGTTGTCAAAATATACGGTCCGCTATCTCAAATGAGGTCCGTTGAAATTTTACGAAAGGCCCGCATATGTTTCCAATCGTCAAGGAATAAATCGAGATAAATAAGTCGAGCTCGAAAACGTATTTCATCAAAGGAAATAGAAATAAGTGTTTGATCGCCATATACAGGAGGTAACGAAGAAATAGCTCGCTTACTCAATATGACACAAGAAGGAAAGAGGGCACATGTAATTCTGAGGTTTCGCTACATTCGCAACATCTTCAGGCTCCTACTCCTTCTTTTCCTTGATTGAATGAATTCCACAAAGTAACGCCTGAAACGTATTATTTTATCTGTGACATATATTGCTGGTAAGTAGGTGCTTTTGAGTGGAATGAATTTCATTTTAGACATATACATAGTAATATGAGGGGCGTTGATGGAGATGCCAGAACCGTTTCTGGGATAGCACTAAACTATAATAGCAGATCGTACATATAGTAATTAATTTTATATTTACGTGCGTAAGTTCTCCGCAAACCTCCGGTGGCGCATGGTTGGGTGAATTAACACCAAAATCCTTTTTATCAATAGTCTTACTATATCTCTAACGTTTTTTGGAAACAAGGCTCGAAAGTTAACATCTACTTTAGCGAACATTTCCTTGTAACGTTTTGTTGAATTCTAGTCAATTAATTCTTATAGAGTGGGTGCACAGTGAAGAATTAAATTGTAACGTACATATATATTATCGTAACACAATTTCTCAATGTCTTGAAAAAGTCATGTGCTTTTGAATTCTTCGAATAGTTTTTATTTAAAATCACTCCATTAAAGTGATCATTAAAACATAAACAGGCACTTAACCATACTGGACGTTGTCGCCGACTTTTGTAAGATGCGTTTCAAAAAGGAAAGTAGGTATTTTGAAACTAATCCTTCGTAGCTTAAACTTAAATCTTCGAATTGCAAATGATTTAAACTCCGAGGGAGGCAATGCGAAATTATTATAATTCAAATTATTGTTACCAATTACCTAATTTACAGGTTTTATTTTAAAAAGTTTTCAATAAATAAGTTTTGGTGCCAATTACTTTCTCTCTCCCTTCTTGCTTAAAAAGATGTCCAGCGATTAACCGCCTTGGATAGTGAATAATACATAATAAGAAAGCTGCAGAGAGATATGATAACTAATAGGTAATGAGACACGCAAGCAGTAACACTAAAATTAATGATAATTCACCATTTGCCAGATTTATAGTATACAGTAATTTATGTATTTTTGATTTTTACACTTTTATAATGTCTGACCGTAAAAATCAAGTATATAATCATAGAAAACAAAATATTCATTTACAAGCAAGACTCAATTCGTAAAGGTCACTATACGAAAACTGTACCAATATAGTTAATGTGTTACCAATAATAGGTGGGAAAATATTTAACGTTAAAAATTCTCCTTTATTCCAAAATTTTCTCACTCGAAAAGTATAAAGAAAGAACTATCAATCCCAAAACCCAAAATTTGAGCAAGATCTGGTACAAAGGAAGGAGATGACGTATAGAATTTTATGGGATTAGGGAAACATCGAAAAGAGTTAAGAGAATGAAAATTCTTTGGGCTGAGTTTCAAAAGGGAGCATTATAAATGTATGAGAAAGACATCAGAAGTGATAAACAGGATGAGTAAATAATGGGAAAGAGGGGAGTATTCTGAATTTATGAATAAAGCGGAGAAAAATGGGGACGAGTTGGGGGATGACAGCTCACTAAAATATGGAAGTGTAACGAATACATGGGGCGAACTAAAAGCAAGGTAAGACTTTTACAAGGCTAAGAAAATGAACTTAAGGTGAATAAATGAGACAAGAGGATAATCCTGGTAAATCAGACGAGCTTCTTTGTTTCATCAACATGAAAATAAGAAATCTCCGTAGATCAACTTTCATTAAGGAAGTGTTCGTAACTTTATAACATATCTGCAGTGAAGTAATACAAACTCTTATAAGGTATTTCTTTTGTGAAACACCAGATTTGTAATTATTAAAAGTATCAGTAATTTTTTGAATAAATCATCTAAACATCATTCAATCACACCTCTCATTCTCTCACATAATTTTACTTGTTTATTCCATTATTATTATACTTGTTTATGTACTCTTTTAAACTTTTCTTGCATACATCTTTCACTTCATACACTTCTTTTCGAAAGTTCCCTTTATTATTCTATTATTTATCTTCGCAAGTCTCATTTCATCGGCAACTAATTATCACATTTACAAGCAACTTCTTCTCTTCTTCCTAAGTTTAATCTTCGGTATGGGTTAATATTTTTATCATATAGTGCTTCTGACTCGTTTCCATGTGCTCGAACTTTATCGTAAATTTACACTTGCCTCGATGCCGATCTTTGAAATTGAATTATCGAGCCTCGAGCTGCAATCTACAACAACATTTTTAGCGCAAAAAACTCATCAATTGCTTTGAAATACCTCTTTAATCGGGGAGGAAGTTAGAATATTGCATCTCTGATTTCATTTGCTCAAACTTCACTTTCACTGCATTAATCAGGGATGTCAAATGAATTTTTGAAAATTTCTCAAAACAATATCGTAACAATAGCAAAGGAATTCTCATGTGAAATTATGCAGCAACATATAGATACTGCTTATTCCGAAAGTTTATCGTATGATATTCATTATTAATTGAACTCGAGTTGCTGGATAACTCGAGCTTCTAGGAAATGATTGTAGCTTTTAAACATCGATGAGCTTTAGCAGCTCTAATCATCTCCAAAATAATGGTAGTATTGAGTAAATATGTGGAAAGTAAAAGTAAGCAATGTACTTTAATTCTATATATGGATCTTAAAACTATTAGGCGTGGACTATAACATGTTTTGTTGGTAAATTCACTCTTTGTCTTTGTCGAGAGGATTGTTTAAATTTTACTTCAGCTTCTGTTTTATTGAATTCTCTCGAATTCGATATACATGGCATACCGTTACATACGCACCTATCTAATTAAAACCGTGCAATGAAAAGGTAATTAAAACTTTTGGCTGTATTTACTCCCATTACAAATAACAGTCCTTCTAGATTACATGCTCAACATTTTAAAAATTCACCACCTCATCAACACATTCGATTACAACGATTGTTCTAATTTATTCTGTAAGTCGTTGCATGGACTAATTGATAATACTCATTTTCAGCCATCTACAAACACAGACGAGTTCTCTTTTTGTGTGTAATTGAATAGCTAGTGAATGAGATCGCAGTGGTTTGTTCTGAGATTCAAAATAATGATCAACCATATCCTCATTTCACATGAAGTTGTTTCCATCCTTTCTCTACTAATGAGAATCAAAGCTCGGAGTTCGATTCATTTTCCGCCCACCGGACAAATACACTTTAATAATGAAATTAATCGCTTTAGCCAGCTTTTGTTAGCTCAGAGATAATTATACTTAGGATAGTGTTTGATTGCATCAGCCTTCTGTGGAATTAATTTCTTTGGTACGGGATGTTTGGAAGGATCAAAGATTGCAAGGTTAGCGCAAGAGTAATATACAAAGAGTGATTTTGATCCGTTTTAAATTTTTCCAAATCCCAAATTCCTATTTCCACAAAAAAATTCGATTTCAACAAACGAGAGAAATGCCAAAATATCTCCTGATCATCTTCCAGGAACTCTATTTTCATTACATAAACAACCGATATTTTAAGGTCTAAACTGAACTTAAATTTGAAGGCAGATTTTATCTTGTGACATGTATAATTTCGACGCAAAGGAAGCTGAATAGTTTAAAGAGAGAATTACAGCGCCGAAATAATAACCAGGAATCATGCCTTAGTCTCTTACAATCCTCTTTCGAAAGCTTGAGTGAATCGAGTTGCTGTAGGATTTATTTTGAAAATGAAAGTAATGTTCAAGATGTCCTCATCTCTCACGAAATTGTCTCCATCCTTTCTCTCCTTCTGAGAAAAATTACAGCTAAGAGATGGAATTATCACCGGCAGCATTCTACCGAACATTTTCCCTTCACTAATGAAATTAGTCGCTAATTAAATCCTCTTAGCTGGAGGATGATATTTCAGGGAAGAACGATGTGATAAACTAAATCTTACATTTAATCAGTCGTACATACTGTAAAATAAAATAACACATTAACTATCACAGAAAAATACTCGATCGCCAGTCATATCCTGCATCGTTGTCGCTGAAAACTTCAAATTATGGAGACTTGCCTATGAAAATCCAGGGAAAAAAGCTCTTTGTACCGCATTCTGAAGGATTTTACTGAATTTACTACAAATTTCAGTTATGAGAAATAGTAACTGGTTGGCGGTGGTGCCCAAGCATCTTTCCAAAGTTTCGTGAAAAATCATTTTACTCTTCAATTTTCTAGTATTTTACGATTATACTCTATTTTAGATAAGGGATTTTCACACTAGATATTATAAAAATACACAGAACCTCTGTGAAAATTAAAATAATAACATTACTACAATTTAAATATCATCTAATATAAGAAACGGGGTACCAAGTAGTTCCTGATTTAGGTATGCAATATCCCAGAGCAATCATTACCGCTTCGTAACTGTCCATTAATGTCTCTTTGAGTCAACATACGTATAATTAATCCTGGCATCTAAAATAGTTAAGTAATGATTCATTATCAGAAATAATTTATTTTTATTCTTCATTGCATGGATACATGGAGTACTTAACCAATTTTAAAATAATACAGTAGTTTACAAATTTATGTTCAATAAAAGATGTAAGCCATTAGTTTTCTAACTACGTTAACAATTCTTTTAGTCTATGGTATTATAATACAACTTAACAGTACAGTATACAAGTATCGTCTGCTGTAACCTTATAGAATTATGTAACCTGCATACTTTCTAAAACCGGCCCTGGAACCACTTTTATATTTCATCTATTGAGTCATGATTAATACCTGATAGGTTTTAAGTGGAAGCGTACCCAAATGGCAGCTGATGGTTTTACACTATAAATTTCCTAATTTCCAAAAAATAATACCATCAAATGTTCTGGAAATTTTTATTATGACCAAGATATCGCGCTTTTCAAAGGAAATCATACTTGCAGGATGATTCCAAAGAAGTTGAAAGTGAATACTTTGGCGTTTGATGTAGTGCATTGCCCCAAATAGCATAATCCCAGTTTGAAGAAATAAGGGCTTTAGAAATGCTCATAAAGAGGGGAAGCCGACACGAAAAGCATTTCAAGATTTTATACTCATTTTTATGCTTATCATTAAGGATGAAATGACTTTTTTCTCTTGTTAGAGTAACATACCATTAAAACAAAAATATCTACGCATGCTCGGTAAAGTAAAGGAGGGAATGCAAGCAGCAACGGCCTACGCTTTTCTGCCAGTCATTGAAAAAATATCAAGAAACATCTGTGCTTCAAGTATTCATGAAATAATAGAGTCATCTTTTATCAAAATTTTTAGGATTAGATAAAGTAAGAACCTTTACTTTTTGCCCCATACGATTCTTTAGAGTGCTATGTCTTCATAGGCATCAATTAACTACTACTGTGATAAAAAAAATCGCGGTTCTACGAAACGTCTACGATAGGCTCAAAGAAAAGTTGAAATCTACATTTGAATTTACTAATCACATACCCACAATAAAGATATTACTTATGTATAACAAGTATACATATAATACTACATATTTACTACATTATGCGAAATACATTCTTTATTGTAATATATGGATTATTTATTCATTATTACATATACATGGTATATCCTTAGCATAACTTTACGTTAGCATTTATTTTAGTACATTTCTATTAATCATATATGTATTTATTAAATGAATAAAATTTACTGCTGGAAAATTGCTAATATATGCATATTTTTTGATCTGTAGTTTAGCGTACGCTGACATTTGCAACCGAGCACGAATATATTTCAATCTCAGAGTAAATTTTAGGGATTCAAAATATTGGTCGGCACTAATAGAGAATTCTAATGTATTTCACTGATTCTATGAGATTCTTTGCTGGAGATAAAAATAAAGTAACAGTGATGGTAGGATGAGGAAAACTAGTGCAGGAAGTTTTCTTTCTTGGAATAGGAGCAGCGCAAAAAGAATAGTAAAAGAATAGAAGTAGCCTATCTTTCACTACGCGAAAGGATCTGATGACGTAGGATAGTGTTAAGAAGATAAGGAAAAGTTCGGTTTATTTCTTTCGGATCAGTGTAAAGTTTAGTCGTAAAAAGTCATATTAAAGAATATTTTGTAGTATACTTATTTACTATGTGCAGTAAAAAATAAGATAATTCTTTTATGTAGTAAAGCACTTAGCTGACATGTTTTTCTTCGTAAGTATAAAATATGACCCCTAAAGGAAGAAGATATTAAAATATTTGAGCTTGTGATATGAGAATCCTTTTTAATAGAGTTTGCATGGAATAAATATGACAGATACAGAAAGAATGGGTAGGTCAAGAACTGAAAAAGAAGAAATCGCTAGCGAAACAAAAAAAGTTAAAATCAAAGCGTAGGTTTTTGATGATATAAATAGAGGTTATGAAATTAAATCTTAAGGAAAAGAGCATCAACTGAATGTTCTACAACACATGAACCTACCGAAAAGAAAAATGTGTATGTGCACTGTCAAACATTTATATTACAATTCATAATAGCAAGTAAAATATAAAGCAATTTGAACGTGTCCGGCCTATTTTTAGACTCTCGGATCTCCATCTGTCTTTTTCAGGAAACGTTTTGTTAGTATTTCAGATTTTGTACTGCAGTTGATATATTTTGATCGCTTAAGGGCATGCATCCTAAACATATGACGGTATACATTATAACGAACTTGTACCTGTCGACGTTTCCTTCACTGGAAATGCATGAGGCTTGAAAATGGCACATTTTTATGATAACGGGCCTTTATTTATTCCATACTAGTTATTAGTGACATGTTTGCTACGCTATTCTAGGCAATAAGAAAGAAGAATATCGGACCTGCAATAGCGATATATATTATAAATAAAACATTATTTAATATCTTGTTTTGTATGGAGGTATAGCATTTTCAAAGATAAGAAAAAGTTTTTAGATTAGTTAAATTAAAATGGAGTATTTTTTTATAATTTGACGATTTTTACTCTTCTCCAATGCTTTCATTAATGATAAGCATATTGTAGCATCTACTGAGCGAATTTTGAAAACAGTTTTCTTTCTGCAAAAAAATCAATTTAATGCACTTAGTATTATTAAATACATTCAAGATTTTTAAAATCTATGTACAGCGGCTGGAGATAATTCTCTATGTCCCACGAGCCACAGATAAGGTAATGCAGTGAATCTAAATAATCTTTATTAAACTATAAATATAAGGGTGTAACTCCATTTATATGAAAGCATTAGGATGCATAAATCTTTTTTCAAAAGCGGTAAGAGAAGCCTAAATCCTATAAAAAACTAAAAATAAAATATAGGTCAATAGGAAAACATTGGAATACCAATGAGAAAAAGAGAAAAGGAAGATAGAATTCGAATTCAAGAGGAAAAAAGAGCGAAAAATGCTGTTAACGATATGAGATTCCCGAAACTAGGAAGAATAAGTTATTTATGAAGCACGTTGGCAATCCGATAAATATTTAATGTAAAACCTTGAGCGAATGAGATTGTACTGTCTCTTGCGTGGGTGCATGAGAAGGAGGACGGCGGAATGGATTAAAAGCGAGATAAAAGGAGAAATGCTTAAAGAGATGAATGTTAGGAACAGGAGAGGAATGACGAAGGAAAGATATATATGAAAGGGGGAAAGGAAGGAGAGACAATATTAAGGTACTGCGTTTTGGTGTCGTAATGAAGAATCCCAAGGGAATAAAAAGATTAAACCACGTATTCGTAGCTATGTCCAGAATTTCGCGCTGGGGATTTATTAAGAACGGGCAATTTAATAATACGGACTCTTAAACTTGCAGCGAAAGAAAGGGAGGTGAACTTCTCCAAAACACCGTCTTCAAAATTAGGAAAATAATTTTTCTCGGAAAAGGCTATCTTCCTCTTGAGAGTTCTGTCCTCCTCTAGCGCAGTGCACAATATAATCGGATGAGAACGGAATGAAATTTCAAGACGCTGAGTTTTATTAATCCCAAGGAAAATTAGACAATTGAAGGATAAATTTAATTCTGCCAAGGGAATCGCAGGGAAGGAAATAATGAATTAAGAGCAATTTCCATCTTGAAATATCTGTAACTAAATGATCGATAGAGCTCTGATATTTCGTTACTGCTAAAAAGTGGGTCAAATGTAAATTAGCATTAATGGGAATCTAGGAATAAAATATAATTACTTCATATGTGCGTACGTTTGAAATTAACTTAAAAATACAGATGCAAGAATGCTTTAAAAATAGGTCACAATATTCTCCCTCAAAAATAAGGGAAAATTACTTTCTATAATTTTTGACGATACATGATGTAGACTTCTTATAATAATTACGAGCTACTTTCAGAGTATGAAACGAAAACATATCGTCATGCTTCTATGTATTGGTCGAAAACCTTACCAAATGTTTTAATTTTTCCATTCGCACGCGCCATGACTATATTTTTGATTTTCTCTTTGTTAGCTGCTTTAGTGTGCTATAACCGACATGCAGTATACGTTTGTGCATAAAAATGACTTTATTTGAAGAAATTGGTATTAAAAAGTTATAATCTACCATTTTACCTATCATAAAAAAGTATATACAACAGTTAGCGAAATATTTTATGATTGAGGTGTATAAGGAATGATTAAAGAATATGATACAATTAAGGATGCAAAATTGCATATCGAAATTGCTATTTTGCTTCATCAGCGCTCATTAGGCAGGGGTTTAGCTCAAATTGCGGTTGAGGTGATAGGATCAAAGTTGTAATATGATTTTCCAAAATCAAAACATAAAATAAGCATAGGTGGAATTTAATCATTAAAAACATAAAGAAATTTTGCTTAATTCATTGGAGTCGATGTTCAATCATCTTCTACTTTTTGGTGAATAGTAGAATTTTCCTTGCCTTGGGTTCAATCTATATTTACAAGGTTAATAGAGGCTTGCATTTTGTTAATGTTATAATAAAATAAAAATTTACTGAAGTACTTTCTATTTAACGCAGAATTAGTATATTACTTATCAATGACACCTTTAATAGAAAAAATAATGCTAGACCGAAAAAATTCAACATGAATTCTTATCTGAGTATATATTGAAGCGACTGAGGAAGTCAATGATGTGTGATTACAATTTTATATTTCTCTATATTTAGACTAAGAAATATACTAATACGATTGGGATTGCCTGTTGAAGGTTCAAATTTCTTTGAGCTCAATATTATTACGTCACGAATCAATTTCTAATTTAGATATTCTGATATTTTTCAAACGACATCCTAATCGAAAAATAGATAATAGTTGCTTCTATTTGGACCATTTAAAATGTAAATTATAATTTAAGCTGGAAGGAACCAACAATGATGAGTCACATCCGATGTAAGCCTCTTACTTTCTTAATAACTCAATCTTACGTCCTAAGGGAAATAATTCAGTTCCGGAAAATGTGTACATTTTTATCTTTTAAAACCACTTCCTCAAAGTGCCATACTCAGGCTTGCTTCGTCGTGATATGAATGCTTAAGTAATTTTAGCTCCAGCGATGCTAGGCTATTTAAAAGGAAACACGGTCGAAGTACTTGGGTATTCTTCGTAAAAATCGAGCGATTCTAAATTTACTCAGATATCGAATCATAACTCTTCCTCGTGGTTCACTCTAACTATCCTAGAAATATTCTTGCGCATATCGAAGAATTTCCGCATAAACGTCAACAGTATTCAGATAGATGAATACTGGCGAATGCTTCACCAGTATTGTGACCAAGTTTCTATACTATTGTAACTTTCGACCGCCCCGTAACTAGCGTGTCTATTTGTTTTTGCAGTTCCTCTTTGAAGGTTGTTTATTACCTCCAAATATTTACTATTTCACCAATGCACTCAGAAGTATTGTATATGGACAACCAATTGCCAATTCTTATAACCCTACCCTAATTCCTTTCCTCCTCACAAAACAAATAAATTATAATCGTAGCAATAAAATTCATACAAATTAATAAGACTTGATCATAGAGGCAAACCCAACCAAGAAATTTACAGATATACTTTTTAAATTACTTTGAAATGTCTTAGATATAATCTACAAATAAAGAATTTTTATCATTAGATATCGTGTAACTCTTAGTGGACAACATCTCAATGTGTGTTACACATGAGGATATTTCCAACGCCATCAATAATCCTTTTGTTTACGTGTTTCTTGAGAAATGCATGTTTCTCATTTTAAATTGTGGAGAGGTTTTACATGAAAAAAACAAATTTTTAAATTGAATGCTTCATGCCATCATATGTAGGTTGACGCTTGAGTTTTTACTTTAAATTTCCTACTTACTTTCGTCCATTTTTCAATGCTACAATTTGTGATAGATATCAAGTTGTAAATTGTATATCCATACGTGATCGATATTTATTTTTATTATTATAGTATGTGGACCGTTATAACCTACACTGAGATTTTGTAGAAGTTGGACTCGTACTTAATAATTGATCCATTTATTACCTTACTGTATCCATTTATTACTCTGTAATGGATTGTTCGTCGGAAAAATATCAAGAGGTTCTAAGGTTCTCGTTTCTATATTACCAAAAAGATCCAAATCTACTTCCTATAACTATGGTACTCGAAATCGAAGTTGGCAATTTCTCAGATAGATAACACTATCTCAAAAAATTTAGCCTGGACGTATTTTTTACTTTTCTTTCCCCTTGATTTTTAATCTATGAAAAAATACTGCCTATATTTACTGTGGAAAATCGTAAATTTCATCGTTAGAAAACCCAAGAACTTTTTTTTTAACTTTCAATTTTGTTTCTGATATATTTAAATGATACAAACTGAGTTCCGCTGGGTGGACATAAACCATTTCAATTGGTATTTCTGAATATATAGTCTACGAAAGGAGACAAAGATTTCGAGCAATAAAAGAATTAGAAAATTTAGAATTTCGTATGAAGTGTTTAGCTCTCTTCTCTGCAAGCACATATCTTATTTCCTCATCGTGAAGTTCCTTGTAAAAAAACTAAAGGTATTTATATAGAATATTTAATGGTAAAATATTCCCGGCGTATCAAAGAATTCCGAAATACTCGGCGGAAAAACAATCACTGTCACTTTCTTCTCTGTTTTCACTCCTCGCTAAATGAATGTTTCTCTAAGGTTGTCAGGAGGATCGAAATAAAAGGCCGTCAGTCTACAAATGAAATACCTCTTAGAGAAGGTGATTAAAACGTTACAAGGGGATCCCGAAGCTCGTACGAGAGGCTTTTAGGAGAAATGACTCCACAATTTGTCCCCGTACGGAACGGTGACCGCGGCAGAGAAATGGGACGTTGAAGAGGGAAAGGTGCCGGAGCTGTGGTTTTGCTAACGAGGGAGAGGAGTTACTAGAAATAGGATAAAGAGAGATCCACCAGAAGGACAGGGATCCCAATTACAAAATACGCAGCCAAGTGAGCGGAGATCACTTCACCGCAGTTCACCAAATCCCGGCAAACAAAGAACTCTTTCCACCAAGAAAGACTACTCCAGGAGTTATATTTTAATCTCGCGATGTTAACATTTAAGCGCCACTCGACCGTGCAGATATGGCAGCGGTGAGGATTTTAGATGGGAGAAAACTGGACGGCAAAGGGACAGCCCGTCTTAAAAAGAAGCCTCCGTCCGCGGTGGTAAATTTTTAATGTCAATCCTACCGTTGTGCCCTCGCACGCGGAGAAAGTAAAAAGAGTTTGAGGCCATAAATAACGTGTGTTTGCTTTCATCTCGTCATCCCTTCAGAGAGAGTATAATGCTTCAGATGTTGATTTTGCCACGTATTGGAAACACTCGTCGATGTGCCGTGCTTCGTTTAACATTTCGTCACGGCGCGGGATGGAGACACAACTTCGAGTTAATTAATTTCATTTCGGTTTCGTTCCAGTTCAATGAAAATTTTGCTTCGGTTTCAGCTTTGCTTCAGCGGAAATTGTTGAACCGGTTTATCCGTTCTAATGAATTCTTGTGTTAGGTATATAGGATTTAGCCTTATGTATACGTAAAATTGCCGGCGTCGGTGGCATAGGGGCGTGGTAGCATCGCAAAGAGCTCAGAGATCAAATCCCGAGTCAGGCATGGATTTTTGTGTTGTAAAATTAACAGTTTAATGTAAGAATTAAGGTAAAGTCAATGGTTAATTGTAAGTGTAGCCTTGAAGGGTTAAAATTCAATATTAATGTCCTGATTATTTTTTTACAAATTTTTGATTAAATTTTAGGATGATGCTACGAATATACAAGAAATCCTTCCTCTAATCACAAATACGTTCACTATCAGTGATTTTAGAGGTATACCACTGTAACTCTCACAGTGTTACCCCTTTATTTTTTTGTTACGGCACAATCCACAATTGGGTAGGGGTGTGAATTCCTGTGGCACCTTGCACTCTCTCTAAACCACTTCATCTTATCACTACGATTCCACAACACTCTGCATAGCCAGGACATATTAAGTCGTCCTCCCGCTCTAACCCAATTTTTTCACGTCTCATATTTTCTTTTCCTTGCTGTCAAATCTTTGTCATTTTCTAAAATCAAATAATTACCTTTACTGAGCAAAGTAGAATTCCTTCCAAATCATTTAACCTTAAATTTCATTCTGAAGACCATTTTCTTGTATGCTTTATAATGTATCATGTCAAATGACTGTCGAAAAATTTTTAAATGCATTCATCTTAAATGGCTGCGCTTAAAATCGTTCGATCACGTGCAAAAATGATTATATTTTGAGAATACACATACTTGAATATATAGAGTGCGAGAACGTTTTTATAGCTATATATTGTAGAAGAAAACATCGTGCTATATTCGGACCAATAGGGTTTCAGCCTGGAAATAGATGAATAAAACAAAATATTGACATCCACCGGCGATATTACATCATCAAGTAGAAAATTAAAATCCATCTCGAGCCGGAAAAAAAAACTTTCATGTAACGATGCGGTACAGATACTAGAATAATTTTGGCATATAGTGAACCGTCAACCGTTGACACGTCTATTCAACACGTTATCAGAGAACCATCCCCGACCCTGAGTAATCTCAGTGCGAAAAGATAATATATTGAATTTAGCACATATTATGTTACGAGAATGAAATAACGTATGCAAAATTTGCGAAATTCAAATAAGATTCGCTCAAAGCCTGTCGGCCATTGTATGCCAATAATTAGGTGACTTCCTGATCAGAGGGTCTCCCGGAATATAGCTACAAAGTCGCATTGTAATCTGCAACCCATCAACGTCTCATCGTAAACCAAAGCATGCGTCGTTACCCAAGACACTTCTCCTTACGGCCACTCGTCGTTAACTAAGGCCGTCGTTAAGCGAGGTATCCATACACTATCATAAAGTGAAAATACCACATCGTAGGATTTCAAAGGGCAAAGAGAATAGGAGACGAAGAAAAGTGAAAGGAGAAGGAAAGTATTGGATGCGGGCAGTGTGTGGGAGCATCATGTGATGGAGGAAATAGGAGCAAGGACTTGGATTTAATAAAAGAAGAAGAAAAGGAGAAAACAGCTGCCTGTTGGCTTATTTGATGTTGAGATAAAATGCCTTTGATTTTATATTAACGCATTCACGATCCAAGGAATATCTAATGCCTGAGATATTCCAAAATCTTCTTTTATCCATAAACAGGGTCGCACATAAGTCTTCATAGAGGCCCAGGTAACCGTCTGCCTCTGCCAGCAGGAACCTTTTATTTAATTTCATTACCAGGTGTTGGATGTAGGTAAATACGGTAAGACCACCGCAATTCAGCAATTGAGTTGAATAATGAGATTAGATGATAGAATAGCATTTTCCGCAGACTAAGCAATATTTGGGTCCAGCAAGAAATTGCCAGAACATACGTTTCTCAAGTGACGAATTAAAGAAAGGGATACGGAATAACTGAAATTGTTAGAGAAATCCATTGAACAACTATCCATTAAAAATAGTAGATATAATAGAGGTAAATAGCTCCAGATTCCGTGTGATTTCCATAGTTATTACTATTGTCCACGTGTGGCGCGAAGGTGATAGACCACTTTCCCGTCCTAAAGGACACTTTCGTTCTTAATACCACTACTGTCTCTTTGGATAACTAGTGTTTTATCTATATAAAGAATATTTAGAGATCAATAAAAGAATTTTATTGAAAACCTATGGGAATATATTGCTTGTGCACAAGATGTTATGTCGGTACGTCTGAGATAATTCAAGGAAAATGAGCTTTCTTCCTGGCCCATTTGTTTATGAAAAATATTTTACGCTATTTATAAAATAAAACGTATGTAACACACATTGTGAAATCATGATAGTAATTTTTTGATTGCTGGTTATCCATGTGAAAATCACGGCTACAAAGGTTTTGAAGACCCACCTAGAAGTTGTACGCCAACAAAATTACTTTTAGTGGAAACAAGAAATATGGAATTTTTTTTAAATTTTGTTTTCTTTACTATAATATATTCCTTTTAAATGTACCCCATGTTAATTCTACTTGATTTTCAAAAATTTCTATATCGACTATATTTTACTCTACCATCTTTTCCTGCAACAAATAATATTTATCAAATGTACCTCTAAAACTTAACAAGGAACTATAATCTCGATTTTAGTACTTACGACTTATGAGGGTAATTTGCATTAACTTTTTTTTCAACCTCAGGGTGTTTAGATAGTAATGCGTCAGCGATTGAGGACTTCGATTACTGTTTCGATGCTATCTGATGTACAGAAAAGAAATTATATTCAGAACTCAGCCTTGACGCATGGTTAACGTTTCATAACTACAGTTAGCATAGACGTTACGGAAATCCTTGGCCTTAGTAGATCAGGATGAGTTTGCTCATTCGCGTAGATACATCAACTGATGACCGTGAAATCTAATCCTGTTTCTACATCCTTCCTTTAATTAACATTTGTTTGCCCTTCTTAATGAAACGTAAGCAAAATCAGCCCAAGGCTTATAGTTTTATCCCGAAATTTGCAAAGCTTCGTCACAGGCATTAAAATTTATGTAAATTAAGGCGAATTCCGGTTAGAGTATTCATAGTCATTCGCCGTTAAAAATGTTCACCAAAACAATTTGTTTTGGTGTTTTTATGAAACATATGTTAATGTGCCCGGTGACTATCTTTTGTGTTAATGAGTGTGATAATTCGTAACGATGTGTTTGCTCTTCAAGGGGTAGATTTTCTCTTTTTTATGTTTGTTTTCTGGGGTTTGCTGGTTAGTTGGTTTTAATCTCAACGAAAAAGAAAAGGTTCCACTAAAGAAGTCACGGGCGATATGACTACATATATGACTATAGAGTAATAATCTTCCAAATATTAGCAATGTCATTATTCACATAGCTGAATCAAAATACTACACTTAGATAAACACTCAATTTAATTACAGACAGTACTGATGGGGTAATCTATCCTCCTCTAGCAACGTGTCAAAGTGTTTACCAAAGTTTTATTTATTTTACTTCTGAAATTTACATTAGAATCAGGCATTCGATTTTCAAAATAAGTTAAAATAGATATAAAAGAAGTATTTCGCAATGAATGCTGTACACGTGGCACACAACCTAGTTTATTTGTCTGTAAATATAGTAAAAAATTATCTCATGACTATTTAAACAGTCCATTCAAATAAAATTTCAATATCAGCTCTGGCCATTCCATCCAAACACGACCACTCAATAGAAAAATAATTTCAAAATGAAAACAGAAACTAAAGAATATTTATTCCGCAGTTTTAACTAAAACTCTTCTAAACTGTAGAAAATAATGTGGACATTTTTCACTCTTTTCTTTACGCGTGATGATGTTTCACAAAACAACGCAATCCTTCCTGAATTTCATTTAGTAAGTTTTAAAGGCTCAAAACATGTAGTTTGTGAATTCGATTCTGTGAGTTCGGCGCCGTTCCACTTTGGCACTCCTGAAAATGGCCCCGATGCCAAGGGGTTGGTATGCTCACGCTCTTGGATTATTTTAACATCCATTCTCACGGATTGACTTCAGTTTCCCTATAGAAGCGTAAATATTTAATGCTGAGCTGTTGGCATTGAAATATCCGTAATGTATTTTCGTAAGCACATTTAGAAAACAGGTTTTTTAAGTCAGCTTCTGTCATGGAGAGGTTGACGAGTTTCAGAAATGTCAATCGATTGCTGATTACTTAAGATAAAATTTCTGCTCTTTTTTGAGTCAATATTTTCATTCCTTTCAATCCATTAATTCATATTATAGCCGTTTTCTGTGTTATAAAACTCAAAGAAGCATTTTTGATGCAACGTTAAGTTTATTATTTAGCGGAATAAGGCTTGAGTGGTTTGAGAAACTCTCCGGTAGTCGTCAGCGTCAGTCATACGTCAGCGCGGATTACTGATCTTCTAAGAATCGCCCACTGAAAAAATTGCTGGAAAGAATAGAGAAGTGCTTAAATATTGTAAACGGGTAAGTTTGTAATATATTTATGGATGTACCAGAAGTCAAAGGTACTTTTGAGGATTTAAACTTATCGATAAAACTGGGAAAACGACGTAATTACGCCGAATAACAGTGAATATAACCATGGGTAATATGTATGTATGTCAAATTTTTAAGAAGAGTCCCTATAGGGATAACGGTAAAAAGAGATCAAATACATATTGCTAATCAGAGAGAATTTTTAATAATAATATTACGATATAAATATCAAAACATTAATATAACCTAAATAAAAGTCAATTCCATATAGTCTTTTGTTGACTGTGATATTCTTAGTAAAATGTCTATAATTGAGCAGAGGGAATAGTTTGTGAGATACCAGTCTTGCGGGATTTACATACATATCGGATTGCGGTGATTGTAAAATTTGAGTTTTTTATGCTTTAGCTATCATTAAATCTAAAAATGATTATATTAAATTATTTGCTTATCATTCGCAAGTGAATTTGATAAACTCAAACTCAGAATTTATTTTGTAAGAATTCAACGGTATTACTTTTCGATGCATAAATAATAGCAAATATGTTTTCTAAGTATCTCAAACACATTTATGAAAAATTTTGGAAATTTTCCTTGGAATGTTTCCCAAAATACGTCATAAATAAATTTGAGAGGATATTGGAGAGGCAATTTTCCATGAGGTCCCGATTGTTTATCTAAGTACGAAAGTTTCTTTTTATTTTGAAGAATTTGTGATTCATACACGGTTTTGTTAAAGGAATTTAATATTTGATTAGTCTCTGGAGGATACATATTGCCCCGATAACAATTTTTCGAGGAAAGGATAGGTATAGTTTAAAGCGATACCGGGAAGAAAAGAATGAAGAACAAAGTTTCATCACCGTATATGGATGTGATTTTGTTTGAAATTTTTGATTGATGATTTTAATGCCAGATTATTGTATAAGAATTAGTACGAATCAATAAGAACAATAAGTTAGAATTCTCGATTCATTCACTAGGTACTTTTATTTCCTCTTTTTAATCTTTGCTCGATCATGAAGCATGTACCAGGTGTATCAAAATCAAATATTTTATATTTCTATGATTTGATTGTTAAGTGTTAAATTTCATAAATACGTATTCACAAAAAAAGCATTTAATAACGGGTAACTTTGTTTCTTTCACTGAACTCTATAGCTTCAAGGAGTATTATTTTATTGTTATGTATTTTCCGCAACGGTAAAAATAACGAATGTTCACGTATTGAATTTCATTTGAATTAAAACCTCAAGTTTTTCAACAAAAATTGCATCTTGAAAATAATTTCGGTAGCTCTATTCTATAAACTTTAATTAATTCATTTTAATAGAAAACTACCACTTGCTAAATTAATGAATATGACAGAAGCTTATAATTTTCATCACGCTTAATTTGAGAGAGTCAGCCAAAGGACTTCTTATCCTCTTCAACTCGTTGGCTGCATATGAATCCGCTCTTAGATACTCGAGGTGAGAAATACATTTCTTATAACATTGCGGGAACTTTTCTGCGGTACGCCTCAATACCACCGAGAAATTCAGAAATATAAGTCATAATGTATGAAGATCATGTAAAATACACAGTCGAACTCGGATATTCACTTTCTGGGAGCTGTTCTCAGATGCACAGCACTTCCAAGGGCGGCGTTTCTCCTTTCTCTTTACCTCGACCAACCCACTCTGAATGAAAATCCAAGTCCCTCTTGACGACCAAACCGTTGGTCTTTACCGCAGTGTACCTTGGACTGACTTCGTAATACAGACCATCTCAGAAGACATTTTCCCTAAGCCTCATCTCTGAGGAAAATAGACTAAAACTATGACGTCGAGAGGCCCGAGTATCTCGTCCATTCTCTCCCATTCCTTCGGAAGAATTTTAGGTTCTTACCAGTATTCTCACTCAGAACTCTTGCCGTTATACAGCCGAATAGTTTAACTCGACAAACATCACCCACATAACTGAGTAAACGGTCATGGTTCTACCTTGCCGTAGAATTTGTCTTTAAATTATGAGTACATTCGACTTATGACTGTATGGCCCCCTAAGAGGCAGTACCATCTTCAGATGTATGTATCTTCTGGCGGAACAAACTTTGTGTTAATTATTGGCTCATTGACTAATGTTACTACGTAGTGCGCTACATTAATTTCTACTGTCACATAATATTAATTTCTATTTCATCTCAAGGACAAAATTAATGATGAATGCTAGGAATTTCTTTAGTTCAGTTTATTTCAGCTTATCGTTATTTTTAATCGTTGTTATTATACATAATCTGTTGCACTTCTTTAGCATAATATTCAAATATTGTGCTTCGTAAATATTCGCAGCAAATCTATGACGATAACTTAACTTATTAGCTGAATTGGAGCTAGCTGAGAGGTTAAAAATAATACACTTCCTTCTTTCTATTATTTTCTCTGTTATTTTAGTATGCCGTTCGCAACTGTCTGCCGTAATACTATTCAATATTAACTATATCAGTGTGATATTCTTTTTGCTAATCAGGGAAGTAAAAATAATCTTCAATGCTAAATAGGTTAACGTAGGAAATCTGAATCCAACGGTCAATATCAGAAATACACCTCAGCTAGGAACGTTTCAATACTGATTAGTATAATAGAAAAGAAATATACAAACGAAGATTTCAGAGGCAGCGGAAAATATTTGCGATAATTTGCCACATATTTTTTTGTTTCTTGCTGAAAGTCGGACACTCAGAGACCTGGGCCATGCTCGTAAAGCAGAAGGCGTTAGCGTAGAGTTAAATTTCCCATCAACTTTTCAAGTTATTTCGTCTGAAAGGCTTTGCTCTTCTCAAATAGTTAGAGAAACAATAATACATATATTAGAAGTTAATTATAACCTACAGAACTACTTATTCCACTTAAAAAAAGAATTTGTAAGTAAAAACACTCAAAAATTAAGCTAATACCAAGATAATAACGGAGAAGTAATATGATTTTCATGGATAAAATGATTATTTATAATAAATAGGAATAAAAATAGATGCAGATAGATTATATGAAGCATTAATTACGCTATATCATAAGCGTTTTATATAGTAATTAGCCATTTAAATATATTATTAGATGTATACACTACGGTGATGCCTGAATGTTGTTAGTTGTGTTTAGTTTCCATACTGATTAATATAGAAAGTTTAATCACGATTTGGAGGCTGTTTGTGCCAGTTTAAGCTGACCTATGGGGTTGCACTCCTTTCACCATGAACATTCCGCGTGCCATTCCTCTCATGACCTTTTCTCCTTTCAAATTGCCTCTCTCACCCTGTTCCCTTTACCGTATGATGTCCATGATTTAAGAGGATAGCCTCATTCACTCACTCTATGTATTAATATTTACATGGCTATGTATGGGCGCTCTATCTTCTATACGCTAATGTGGTATTAACCTGGAAAAGGAGAATAGACCTTGGAATGGCATAACAGTAAGAGCGGTTAGAATTAAAGAAATAATTCTGAAATATGAAAGTTTTTCAGTTGAAACCGAAAGAATCATTCATAAATAGTATCATACGGAAATAGAGCTCATAAACTAAAGATGTGTCACATACATCATAATATTGTTTCCTTTTACTATTTTTTATTTAAGAAATTACTTACTTAGTAAGTTAATCTAAAAATAATTTATCTAGATTCCGATTAAAATGAATTTATTCGTTTAAAGGGTTTATAAGAAGGCAAAGTTGACTATTATTGATTCATCGACGACCAAGGCGATTATTGAATCCGAGTATTTATATTTACCCATAAGAATGCATGGAGTTTTAGTGTTTTGTTCAAAAGTAGCTGTAGGAAGATGATAGTCATTGCGAAGAAGAGATAGTCTCCATAGATTATAACATTTACTACTATGAAAAATTATTCAGAGACAAATTGAGACCGTTTCCGAGTGTTTCTTAACTGGACTGATTTCCCTTATCGAAATTTAGAAGTTGCATTGTCGGGAAGAGTAGAGAAAACAAAGGGATAATTATTTATAATTACTTATCTAACATTACAGGAAGAAGAAAGGAAAAGATTATGGAAAAAGAACGGATTTATATGTAATAGTGGTGTAAAAAGTTTTTTTTTGCACATTGAGTCTTTGTAGGTGTGATATGTAACATAGCATCAGATAGTTTGATTAAACTATGTTATACTTTCTCTATAATTTTATTTCTACTCAGTTTTATTGTTTGAATGAGCAATGAATCCATTTTTACCGAGATAATTAACAATTAAAATTAAGCTCCGTCACTCCAAATAGATAATAGGGTAATTCACTAGTAAAATAATGAACAAAAAAAGAAGCTAAATTAGGCAGGAATTTACATTATTTGTGACGATCGTAGCTTACTGACTAGAATTTTATGTAGGTTCGATGATATTTCATCGGCACATGGTGACCAATATCTCTCCGCCTTGTTTTCAATCGAAGTGAAGAATCGATTACTTGTCCATTGTCACCCAGGTGAATGACACGTGCACTCATTCCGCGGGCTATGAAGGATAGGAGTGTGTTTCATGCCAAATTTATTATTAAAATGCGTCGTTCACCGTAAATAGTCGTATTAACAATTCAAAAACATTAAAAAAATACCTTTTATTTATGTAAGCCGTCAATTTAAAATTCCGAGTTTTTTACAGCGCGATTTATACGAATATATATTGTTATTTATGCAAATGTGTGGATAACATGGCCATCCTTTCAGACACATTTCATTGTGTGTTTACAGCTAATTCTGGAACTATCTCTTTGTTAATATTCAATTATAAAGAGGAAGAATAAATTAAAATTACCATTTTCATGCACGTAAATGAAGCTGGTTGTTTATATAATCGTCCCAAAGAGTAAAAGTCTTTTTATCATTTAGGAAGGCTTTGCTCTCTCTTTTGCAGGGGTTACCCGTAAATTGCTTTCTTGGAAATGTATTCAATTAAGTACTTCAAAGACCATTTGTTTACTTTATATAGAGCAATTGCAAGGAATGATGTAATTATAACTCGTCTTCGACGAGTATTCATTGTGAATACCATGGCCCCTGAAGAGTCCTTTCGTATTTTGCGAATTGCGTCATTCATAATTTATGAGACTGCAAAAAGGCGGGTAATCTAGGTGTTATTCATTGATGAAAGGAAATAGAACACTCTCTGGCATACAGTCTAGGAGAGAGGGTAACTCCTGAAGGCTTTCTAAAGGAAAAAGGTCACAGAATATATATAGTCGTTGTACCAAATATTTTACATTCTCTGCTTCACAAAATTTAAGTAATTACGGAAATATTTAAAATTTTTGCATTGCAAGAACAAAATTTTATAATTCACTTATTCATTCTATTACCCTTAAAAAGCATTACATGAAGGCGGCATGGGAGACTTTATTCTATACTGCTATCCCCGATTAAGCAAGGGCTTCATTCATACATCCGCTCTCCGTTTAAGCGAAGAAATCTCTTATTTATGATCATTAAAGGTAATCCAGCTCTCCCAGTGAATATTTTAGCTCTTTCGCCTAAGTACATCCTGAAATAGTTTATTACGTATTCTTGAACGTCATCATTCTAATTCTTTCCCCGAATCTCTAATCGTTTCAGTGACGCTTCCTGTTTGCACGTATATGCGAATAATATGCTTGCTACTCCCCTCTACACCTTCTATTTTCTGTCCTTTTTCCTTTCTGTTACTAATCCATAATGCCATTTCCGTACTTAAACTGTGCCCAAATTGCAGTAGAAATAACATTTCTCTCGCAGTGCTCAAACAACGTGTATCTAAATAAATTTTTAAAATGCTTGCTGAACAGTAGTAAATACGGTTCTTCTTAGCCATAGAAATCCTACCAGGCTGCTTATAAAAATTTATTTCAATGAATTTCAGTGTAAGTGATATCCGAAGATAAGTAAACATGGAGCACAGGTAGTCTTCATATGAATACATTTTTAGTGTTTTCATAACCTCATCTTGATACTAGATAAATGTATCGTATTTATTTAAAAATAATTAAGTTTTGCTTTTTCTCCTTTTCCACGAATGTGAATTGCAATTCTACCTTCTTAAAAAATAGTTGTGGTTAACCATTCCCTAATACGCACATACATATTTTCCAAAAGAAAGATATACATTCTAGGTGAGCCGTCCCAATCGGTAGCAATTTGATGAGGTAACTCTCTCAACTAGTATTGGAGCATATACATCTAGTTTAATTCCGGGAGGGATTCCCCACTGCACAATTTCCTGTTTGAATAACCTGTATTAATGAAAGCGGTAACATTTCCTTCTACAGTCTCTGAGAATTCGATTTTAACCTGAATATCACACATGTACAAGGATCATCTGATTTTCCAAAGTTATAATTAGCACGCAAAGAAATGTTATTGACACTGATGGCACTATCATTCTTATGCATTATTCCAAAATTCTCTTCAAAATTAAAGTAAATAAATGTGGATTCTATTCGTGTTACAGATAATAATTACTGACGCTAATTACAACATCGAATTCCATCGTTGACGTAATAGGCGAAATAATGTCAGGTTCTCACCTTACAGTTTGGCACTACGAGCCATAGTATTGTAATTCTTTTGTATCTGTCAAATATGGAGCTATTGCAAGAAAAGATTCGCCATCCCTTCCCCATATATACATACACACATATAAGAACTTGTATCCAGAAAATAAGTGAATATCAATATAAGGCATTATAGATAAACTACAAAGAGGAAAATATTAGCCCTACAAAAAGTGTAAAAATGTACAACGTTCTTTGAGCTCCTAAATACTGGCCTTAACTACAACCCAAAAAAAGTTAAGCATATCTTTTATATCATCCTTATGCTCTACCTTCTGTTTCTGAGCACGAAATTTGGGTTCCTTTACCTTAAAAATATTATGATCTCACATTAACTTTTAAAGTATTACTAAAAGATATTCTTAGGCAACAAATTTTCATATTTGTTTGCGTAAGCAATACGCTATTTCTCAGCTCTTGATATCCCATCGACTATCAAATATTAACCTGTTCTATAGTCATTTAAAAATATCATTTTCTTCTCATTTATCCTTAGGTTTTCTTCATTTAGATCCTTTTTTAGTCATCAAAGTGATCGAGATTCAAATGTTCTACAGAAAAATAGAGTAGTTGGTAATTGAACGAACTCCATGCTTACTAATAATCAGATTTCGGTTCATCTGTTGCAAATTGCACTGAGAGATTTGAAGAATATTCTATGGCAATCTTTCAATGTTCGTAGAAACTAATGATCGAGAAAAAAACACGATGACTGCAAGGCCAACTAGTAGGACTGTTTCCTTTTAAAAATCCTTTCTGTTTACATTTCTCTTTTATATCTAGTTCTAACTATTCGTGTGTTTATTCTTTTCTCCCTTCACATTTCATAAACTCAATAATAATTCACAAACAAACGAAAGGCAGGTGGCGGCACGGCTCAAAGCAACGCGCAAATCTTGAATGAATGCGCTCTTAGTACGTTATGTAATTTGCGTAATTGGGCGAGGCGATATTTGTTCTGAGGAAGACGCTGCTAAGATGTCTGTGACCTATTTCGGAGATACAGAATGTGAATACTATGCGACGCACGAAAGACCTCGCGTTTTTACAAATTCCCTATGCAGGCAGTTACGAATTAGAGACACGGTGACAGATATTATATGCGTTCTAGTACCACTTATATTCACTCCTATGTAGCTTTACGTTTGCTGTACTGGCTAAATCCGAGAAGAATGTTAAAACTTAGTTTGGATTTACTCCCCTAAATCATTATTCTAACATTAAATTTTGTATCATAGCCGCTGGCAAATGCACATTTCGTGAGAAACCGCGTAGAGAATTCAATATGTTCCTAAACTTTTTCTTAAGATTCGTTTAATCCAGAAACAATTCGCCCACCATGATACCCAAAAACTTGCCCCAATACAGTCAGTGCTGCACTAATTAACTTATATCCTGTAATCTCTTGAAGGTCAAAAAAGTAATTTCATACCGAGAGAATCATAGCCTTCACTAACAGCTATAAAATGAAGGTTGTTGACAGCTGCTGAGTAGGAAATAAAGCCCAGCGAATTATCACAACCCTTACCACCTTATAAAAACAGATATACTGAAAGATGATTGCTACTATGCTTCCGGAACACATTAGCCTACTCTTCTACATTCCTAACAGCATCCAAAAGATGTTGGATCATGTTGATAGATGTTGGATGATGTACCAGCGGAGTAGACGATCCCTCCTGCGGCGACTGCGAGGCCAGGTACATACATACATCGGTCAATCCGGAAGGGACTTGAGGAGAAGAGGCCTTCGATGTAATCACACTATACCTACACTACATTTTTCTTTATTCGCGCGGAACCTTCTGGGTAGTAATGGAAGCATCCGCATAGACATGTAAGCAAAGTGTTCGACTTTGGTGAAAGCGGTCCTGGGTTCGATTCCCTGTGACGACTCATCTGCGAAATGGCCTCAGCTGCGGAAGCACTTAAATAATACTACTACGACAGCAAGCATAAAAGTGATTTCATCCCAGAACGATTACAGCACGAGAAAATAAGAGTGCCGCCCCCAATCTCCTACAACAGCAAGAAATCGCTTCAATGGAGACAATGAGAACCATAGCATGGAATGGAAGAAAATATTTTTCTCTCGCAGAAAATCTTTCTATAACTTCACCACTCATATACCCTTTCCACCATGCACTTCTTCTGCTACCCTTTTTACCGCCTTGTACGTTGTAAATACCCTGCCTGATGATTCTAGCACGCTAGCGAAACTAATCGCAGAAAATAAACCTGTGGAAACTACGGTATTGTGTTTTATTTTCTCCTTCAATTTTCCGAGTTTTTCAGATAACATAAAAGAAATGCCCAATAAAATTATTGCGCCCATTGATATCGTTTACAGAAGCTACAGAAGATAATCTTATCAATATAAATGTACTATTAATATCAAGGGACTTGGTCAATTATTCATTATACAAACACAGATTTACCGAACTTCTGTAATCTTCCTGAGGACACCTCATATGTGAATGGTTTAGGTACATGAATCAAACGTGAATAAATATATATCAACCTATATAATTAGATATAAATGAAGGGCAAGAACCTCATGCAGATGAATGACAATTACGTCATTCAAAATAGAAAATATTCTTTTCCCTTAATTTGCGACGAGTATCGAATAAGTTACGCAATGTTTTCAAGTTTTAATATTATAATGGGGTCCATTTTGAATTTCTGTGACAGATATGTTCATTTTTTCATTAAATTATTCTCCACAAAGGATTAAAGTATTGGAAGTTACTAAAGAGATAACATTACAATTTAAGTCCAACTTGATTATTACACTCGTTTTCTTGCATGATTTGAGAGCAATAAGACCACCTTTTTATTTAACAACGACTGGTTTCCGCAATATAATGCCAGATTCATAAATAAAAAACAAAAAAAGAGCGAGTGAGGTGAAGAAACATTCGTAGAGTAGGGAAAGAGGTGTCACAAATGAAAGAACGGAATTTGAGGGAAAGAGGTAGCAGGATTCAGAGTTGTTGTGGGAGAAAAGACAAACGTTTTATGTTGGTCAGCAGAGAAAGGGGATATTAAACAAATGGATGTTTGCTCAGTAATAGAGCTTTTGATAGTTTCCGTGGAATCTAAGCTTTTCCTTTCTTCTTGATAGTGGAAGCATTAAGATTGACATTTCTTAAAGAGTCGGGAGCTGTCCATTCCAGCTGTCCATGAGAATCAATGGAGATTACAGCAGAGTAAACCAAGATTCTCTATTATCAAGCCTAGAGCTAAAAATTGCTGTTAGAAATGTGAACACTAGGGATAAATGCTGGTATGAACTCTGATTATGGATGATTTAACGATCTTTCTTGTATCACCACAAGTGACGATTTATAGGATTGTAAATTGATATCTGAAAATTTTGAAAATATTCCGTAGAACTTGAAGGCAAAAATTTATTTGGTATTTAAGTAGGAAGTATTACTACGAAAGGAAACTTTATAACATATTATGTATCATCAAGGATCACTAGTAGTATTTTTTATTATTCCTGTGTTTTTACATTTTTTGTCTCCATTCATGTGAAGGCGTTTTCATGCATTGTGGATATCTCCTTAAACCTTCAATTTAGGATTTTCTCCGCAACCGAATATTCCTCAGCTACTTTGTTTGTATTGAAACATCATACAATGTAATAATATGCAAGGTCTTTCGAGGTTAGGTGGAATAGAGGTCGCTGCAAGAGTATAATTCTAATAATCATTGCCATGCATAGTGTAATACGATTCGCGTATTACTCGTTAATACTTGGTATATTTGTATCGATGCATCAGATAAACATTATGTTCATGCACTAAAGTATCCTTTACTCTTAATTAATAAATAATGAAGAGTATGGAGATTCTATTTGGCGATAAATAAACTGCTATTTTTACCCAAACGCACCTGTATTAATTGTGGCTGCTGTGCTATTCTACATGTTTACATTTAGTATTTCTGTAGACGGACTCGAGTGCTTGCATTCATCATGTAGCGACTCAATTTTCCGCATCTGTAAACAAGTATATGTACTGAGAATTTGAGTGAACATTTGTACTTAATGAATGTGATGCCAGTTTGGAATGTCGACGACATCCTAATTTTAAACATAATTTACTTAACCATGTGAAATAAAGAATACATTTAAGTGCTAGGTAGCTTAAGTAGCCAACGGGGATACTAATTATATAGAATATTATTATCATTAGATCGAAATAGAAACTTACATATCTTAGTTAACCGTAATTTTTTGTCATGTTTCATGTCTTTAAAAGCAAGGATAATTTTATAATAATCCTCAAATTTATATTTCTTGGTTCCTTCTCCGTTTCATAAGCTACCTAGTACTTCTCTAACTGATACATTTAACTGAAAATATTCGTAATTTCACAAGGCTCGTTTAGATGCTGTTCATTCAGTCTTTCTTATTCGACTGTTTGATACATTCGATTTATCTCAAATGATCATGAGTCTGTAGTTTTATCCAATTAAAGCGTGGGCAAAATGATATATTCAGAAAGTTTGCGATTACCTGAGTCACAATCAGTCTTACAAATACCTGAATAACAACATCTATCGTATATTATCAAACGTACGTGGATGTATATGACTTAAGTTTATAAATTTACTATGGCACAATAGACTTTAACTTATATACATAATAACCAATGGGTATTTTGATTAGGTATCCTGAATTGATGAAAACATTCTGAAAGTAATAGAACTATGGCTTATAGAGTCCTGATATTCCATTTCGGAGACAGGTGTTGGGTATATAAAAAGATTGTATTTATGATTGATTATATGATAATGCTAGTCCAAACTATGTTAGGATTGATAGAATCTGATTTTTACTTTCGTCTAAAGATACTACGGTGAAAGTGAAATAAGTCTTCGTTGAAGGAACTTATGAAAGTTACACGTACAGTTTTCACTGAGCCTTCTCATTCTAATCTCATAGCACTATCTTACATGAATATTTTCAACTACTGTACTTAATATTTATACTTTAATATGTTATATACAGATGTACTTCGAAATTTGTAGATATATCAAAAAGTCAAATGAATTTTCTCCTTTCGGCATTAAAGAGATAAAAGAATTGTTATATCATGAATTAGAATAATCAGCAATTTTCATACTTCCAGGTGCAAAGGTTGGAAGTTGGCATCATTTAGATAAGCTATTCTTTCCCTGTCGGAACATTCGTTATGAAATTTCCTTATCTCTTTGGGTGTAAATCAGAAACAGATAGGGACGAGTATCGTTTTTATGTAACCACAAAGGCAATTAATCAAAATATCTGGATCCTGGAATCTCGTTTGAGTTTCTGTCTGGATTATTGATAGCGATATAGATTTGGGGTAAGAGAGATAGAAATAGTGAAAGGGTTGAATTTCCCTGTGGGGTACGAAGCGCAAAAAAAACGCTCATGGAAATTGCGAAATAAAATGTGGAAGAATTGCGTGAGAGTCGTCGTTACGACGGAAGGCAGAAACTGGTAAGTCTGCGAGGATGGATTATACCCGATGGATTCTCCGAAACCAAATGTTTGTTTCAGAGAATTTACTCATTTTCTGCTGTTCAACTTGTAGAGGAAATCTCGCTGGATCTTCCGAAAAGCAAATTATCATCTTGCTTTCCTTTTCATACATAATACTATTAGAAAAGAGATGCTGTTTTAGATTAGGGTGGTCGTATATTTTGAAAGGTTCAGTTTTACGACTAGTTTAGTTAGTGGAAAGGAGATCTATGGAAATGAATGCGGCTACTTACTACTATTTACTACTTACCTACTTACGGCTACCTTAAAGAAGTAAACGCGGATACTTAAAATACTACGGTGTCCTGGTTTGAATCGCATGCACGTGTACTCTTGGTGTCTCCGCATCACTGAAAAGAAGTGAGTCTACGGTATACTCCGTGCTGAAATTCTGTAATAGCTTGCTCTCTAATAGTTTGCACAATATGAAATTCCGTATTGTTAGACATTCCTAAAGTTTTTCACTTAAAATTCTTAACTTGAAAATGAAATTTTTTTTTTCAAAAGCTACTCTACAAAAATAATAAGAAAACACATTAAATAGAGAAGTCGTGAGATCACGTCAATATATTTTTTGAATATTCAAAAGTTGATTCTCGCTATGTTAAGATATTAAACAAATTAGAAAGTCCGCTTTTACAACACGACGCTACTAAATTTACTGAATTAAGATTAAAAAAAACTATGTGAGAATACAGTTCTTCATACGTTAATCCATAAATTACAGGTTTCCATCGGACGTAATATAGATATATAAGAGAGTAGCAGATGTGCTGTGGAAGTAAATGGCCAAAGTTGAAACCGTGCTCAATCTAATGCAAGTCATGAAAACATTAAAAGCATTCAATTTTGGCTTTCTATGAAAAATCATGTATAAATTTATGATTCGCTCATTAGGAGCATTTCTTTCTTTTTCAACGAACCTGATGTCAAATTTACTTTAATCCCAGATGATGATTTGAGTTTAATTAGAACTCTGCAGGCAATGTCACACTGAGTAATTAGAAGTGGATGAGCATGCAAGCGACGCAAACCTTATGAGGAAATCACTTCCATAATCATCGTCATAACTAATTTTCTGATATTAAACACGACCGTAATTGAACTAGCGGTATTAATTATGCATTGAATACTTCTTACTAAACTTTTATATAATCACTAGACGCAGATATTTTTTTTCAAATTAATTTCACTTCAAAGATTTCTCAAACAGGAAAACGTTCCGTGAAACCTTTCCTCAGCTTCGAACGGTTTCATAAAAAAATTAAGGAAACAGCAGATTGGCTCCTATTTCGTATAATTTTTCTATTTCTCACGATTAATTTACGCAACGAAAATTCATGTGTAAATTGGCCAGTGGAGATCGATATTCACTTAAGTTCTTTCTGAACGTTACAAATGTCAATCTTTACACATTTTTGTACAGTTAAATAAGGTTTAGGAAGCATCGTTTCATTTTTTTTTCATTCTTAATTTTTTGAGCGTCTCTTTTCCTGGGAATAGCATTCATCATGTTTCTGGCTATCTTTCCCGACATGGTCCTCACAATCCATTCCAATCTCTTTCTATTGTTAATATTGAACACGTGACAAAAAGAACGACTCCGTTGGGATTATTTAATCCCAGTTGATAAATGATGAAAAAAGGAAAGGGATTCATATGCGTTTCTTGTCGTCGCATATGTCTTTCTATGCACTGAGATACTTTTCCTTTCGTTAGGAACAAAAGTGCTGGTTGCAGTCACACGAGAATTCATTCCTCTTCTTAAAACGAAAGCAAATTTGCTGACGTGAGCAGGCATGTTAAGATTTTCATGGGAGGGATTACTCTCTCCGTTTACCTTTCTGAGATCTCATGTTGAATGAAAATGTAAACAGACATGCCCTTTACTGTCTAGAGACTTCCATATTCAGACATCTCAATGCAAGAATTCAACTTGCCTTAGGCAACTCTAAATACGCTCCTAGTTGATGTTTAATTTATATGTAATTGCTCATCTAATTTCAAATAATTCTGTAATCAAGAGATGTATACCTTTTTCAGGGGTTCTACAAACTTAAGGTGTCCTTAAGTTCAGCAGTTTCAGAAGAGAGAAAAAAGGAACTCGGCGGTAAATGAACTAAGAGACAAAGGTTCTACAAGCGCCGAACGCGGCGACCGTCTAAGGGCGATTCCCGGGAAACGGATAATCGTTTAGCGGTCACCAATTATTCAGAATCCCTAATGCGCATTTCGAAAGCAATGCTTTTATGATCACAGGGGGTCCAAATAACTGGTGGCCGCTAAACGATTATCCGTTTCCCGGGAATCGCCCTTAGACGGTCGCCGCGTTCGGCGCTTGGAGAACCTTTGTCTCTTAGTACAGCAGTTTTGTTAAATGGTGCCTTAATTTACTTGAAGCCATGGTACCCCTTACATTCGTACTTCCCCTAAGACCATAAGTACGACATTATTTCAGGTTGGAATTCTACTGCTCTTACTCTCTACTTTAATACGTGATATACGTATAAAAGTTGTAGCGATATGTTTTATCGACAATTACCCATTCCATGATTCGGAGATTGAATAAGGGTAAATCACTTTGTTAAAATGGGTGGAAAATGGTAAAACAGAATTTTATACTCCATGAAAAATATTACATGAGAACGTAAGCGTTAAATATCAGTAAGCTTTGATTCCAAAAATTTCTTCCTTCACCACCCTTCACTTTCTTGCTAGCTACCGAACCCTGTTTTATCACCTAAAAACTTTTGTCTTTGTTTATTTTTCCGTATATCTCTTGTTGGTAATTTACACACATTTTAGCTATTAATTCATTTATTCTCATATTCAAAATCAGAATTTTACGAAGATTGAATTTTGTTAAATAATGAATTTTGTAATCACTGAGAAGAATCGATCATCAACTAATAACAGATGGAAAAGGATAGAAATGAAGGACTAGTAATAGTTTCATTAAGCAACCTGCCTCCAGCAATCCAACTATTCTCAGTATACGACCCACTCGTTTCCTCTTCCTCGGATTTTCTTCAAAGGATTTATACGTATATCCCTTTCAATTGTAAAACATATAACAAAGCATTTGAAAGGATGAACCGGATCAATGCTTGACTTAGCTCGGTGAAGACCTCCAATGCACCGCTCAGTCGCTCTAACCCCGCTTTTGACCTTCCCTTTCAAGTGTAATCTCTCCCTTTCCTCAATCCTTTCCGAGAAAGCAGTTGGACCCTATGGCATCGGGAATCAATTCCACGACCGGTTCTCCGGAGCCCTTTCTATCATCTTCAATCGCAGCTTCTCTGCAGGTATCACCAAAGCTTAGGCCACTTCCACTTTAAGGGGAGATAATTGATAAAACATGGAGTATTACGTCCCATACTATCCCTCTCACCATGGGTTGCTTCGGAAGAAATATAATACAGTTCCACTGAAAGAAGACTGCAAAATAGCAGCCAAATATTTTGCCCAATTCAGAAAGCTTTGGTTTACCCGAAATCTCTTGGTTAGAATTACTTAGTCTCTACGAGACGGATTTTAAATGTGACGTGGGTGATAGGTGAATTCATTGGTTATTCTCTTTTGATTGTGGCGATAAACTACGCCTTCATTCTCCAATTTTCCTTTCGCAGGTTTTTTGTAGATTTTCCAACCTTTTTTTGTGAATTGAGAGCTTCCAAAAGTCGGTGCGTTTAAGATTCGCGATCAAAAATGCATTATCGTTTGGCAGGTTTTATCCCCCATATGACTTCGAAAACTTAGGTGCGTCTTCGATTCGAAAATATACGGTTCATACATTTCGTGTGGAGATGATTTACCACGTTTTCTAAGCATTCATAAGAAATATTATGGTAACTTCGGTTGCTCTGAGAAAAGCGGAATATGAGTTAATCTGGAGGATTTTTAAGTAACTTTTATCGATAAAGATTCAGGTCAGACACTCTACTCGTACTATGACAACCACATGCGTTTTATAGGATCATGCTGATGTAAGGCTTGGAGAAGATAATACTGGTAGCCTTGGTTCAAGAACAACAATACTATATATGAATAAAGCATAATGAACATATCAATTATAAGGCAAAAGTTATTATTTTTTGCCAACTAAGAAATTTATACAATTTCGTTTTAACGTAAAAGTAAACTACTAAATCACTCTATTCTTCATTAAAGAGTAGAACACATTAAAAAAAAAAAAAAAACTCTTAAGTAGGGTCGAAGAGAACTGCAAGAGAGCAAGGTCGACGAATAACCTATGATTCAGATTTTAGACTTTAGATATTATTCTTGGAATTTGGAAACGTTTGAAATATATTTTTGAGTTTTTTGCAAGTATCGATTCGTTAATATCACAAGTTCATAGTAATGACAATTTAAATTCGTGACGAGTATCAATCACGTTTTCATAGAAGAAAATATCAGGTTTTCATCATATGCGAAGGAAACAACGTCTTCTTTATTCGTTATTAGTCTTGTAATTCTCTTGTTCATGCGTATCTAGGCAAATCGAATTTGAATAAACTTAGATAAAATAGAAAGTGCAAATTAATATCTCGAAGCACAAGTTACGTTTTTTTTAATCTGGCGATGAATATGGTAAATTAAAATTTCTGTGCGCTGTAAGATAATTTTCGAAGGATCAAGGTCATTTCTCATTCGTTCATTTCGGTCCTTTTTTATCACAATCGTTTTTGCAAAGAAAACGCTGATAATGAACTTCTTTCCATGGAATGAAAGGCCAATCTAATGGGATGATCGTGAGATTTGCAGACTTTGTCCCGTTGAATGATATTGATCTTTAATCAAACATTTCTCCTTTTCAGATCACATTTTAATTGGAATCCTCTAACGATTCGTAAGATTCTTCGATATCCCTTTCATTTTTGAGAATTCGTTCGTCCAATCCGAGAAAATCAATCTCCGAATTAAGGATCAAACCCCTTAAGAGTTAAAAATTCCGGATATATCGAAAAACTTCTTTTCTCGTAGTCGATTCCTTCCGAACCAATTCTCATCTCCAAAATTCTTTTCGTCCTAGACTTGACATTTCTTTTGGATGCAGATTATTCTTCGGCAGTGATAACTCAATAATATATTCACAGGAAAATATAAAGAACGAACTTTCCGTTTCCATTCCATGGGTATCATCCTGAAAGATATTCTTAAACTCTGATAAAATAATCCTGGGAACTACCTCTTTTTTTGTTAACATTTTGGAATTTAATTTCCCCTGCCATATGCTAAATAAAAGGGATTTCAGGGAGGAAGAAATTCGTAATTTTAGGATACCTCTATCTTTATATAATATGATAATATTCTTCAAAATAGTTTTAGTTTCTTATTCTTGGTTGTTACTGGTACAGTAGCTAAAATATGAGAGGACATTTTACTTTATATTTTGAAGCAAAATGTATGGTAATTAATTACAAAAGTAGGAAAAGAAATATAAAAATGTAAAATTAAAATTTGTAAAATTAAATGAATTAATATAAAAACTACACGGAAAACAAGAGAGTGATTCCGAAGTAAAAATTTTGAATATTCAATATTCTTTTAACAAACGACAAAATGACTTATTCGCAGCTTTGTCCATACTGAGGTAGGAAAAGGATGCTATAGCATAGTAGGTGATCTGTAGTATATGACGTGTTTGACGAAGTTAGCTATTTTTTATTTTTTTAAGAGTTCCTTTCTTACCTCTAAGCTTTGATTTGCCTCTAGATTATTGCGCACGGACCATCACTTAGAGAACATAGAAATTGTGATATAAGTCAGGAAAATAGACAATAGGAATAGTCGTTCAAAAATTCATTCTGGAAACGACTTGGGATATTAATGTAATTAGGTTAAATGGTCATGGGACTACAACGCAGGGCGTACTAGCTTCAACCGGAGTATGCAGATATGCGGAGGATACAGATTATATACCAAAAATTATAACCAAAATTTCGAATATTTATAAGCCCCCAATTGTCATTTGATTATCATAGGCGCTATTGAATACATTTTTATGGCCAAAGAATATTACTAAAGCCTTAAATCTCTTTGGTCGGATTCAGGTGACCGAAAAGATGATAATTCTTCCCTTACTATTTGATTTGAAGGAGAAGCAAGCAAGAGAAATTCGTGGCTTCGGAGATATGAACTTGGCGAAAAGGGAAAGAAAAATAAATTTCAGTCAAGTGGCTTCCAAACGACCCAGCATCCCAAGTGAGGACGTTTCATTATGGAAGCTAATTTTTACGATTTCACCGCCGCGAAAAGTTTGAGCGTCAAGTCCGATGTTACTGCGGGAAGCCAAAAGGGAAAGAGGATACGAGTTATTGGAAGTTTGAAAATCAATTTTTACTTTGGCAACATTTGAATGCCACGTCTCCCTCATTCGAGGCCTTCCTCCGAAGAACTCCGAGGGGTACCTGAAAGTGAGGGATATTGATTGACTGGCAAATTACGCCTCTTGCGTCATTTCGGAATCGAAGGGGTAAAATATTCAGGAGACAAAAAGGTTCAGCTCCTAAAAGATGAGTAAAAATATAATTAATTCTGCTCGGTTAACTTTTTACTAAAATTGCATTAAAAGTAGTATTAGGATGTGTCGGAAATTTAAGCCATGCTAATATATTTCAATGGGATATAACCCGTTAATAGTTAATGAATAGATTAACGATCCTAAGAATTTTTAAAATATACAACCAAAGATGAAATGGCAAAAATCGAAACATTAATTAGAAGTGCAAATTGGATTATAGGTGTTATCAAGGTTTTTCAATTAGAGAATGAAAAATTGAAGGACGAAAAGATCGTATCGTTGTGGGATAAATTAATGGATTCTTTGACGAATTCACCTAATTGAGGTTATGATTAGATGCACACATTCTCTTATTTCCATCTCTGAACGCAATTTTCATTTTGTAGCCTAATTCAAACAGATTTTTATTTATTGTCAGTTAACTCTGCTCCAAGCGACCTGATAAAGTTAATTCTAAAACACTGGAGTATTCATAATTTATCTTTACCCCAAAGGGAATTAATCTGTCAATAGGTAAACGATAAATAAATAAATGTATTTATATTTTACTATTTTTGATATTCCATTCATCAGTCTGCTTTTCAATATTAATAGCTAATTTAATCTACACTGGTGACCTTCCATGAATTATTTCGATGAATATTTCCATTCGAAATTGGAGATTAGGCAATAAATAAACGTTGGCATTTGCTAATTCGCTTTATTTACGAATGAGAAATATATTTATACTCTTTCCCCAAATCATCATTTTTTCGTGAAGTTAAGCTTCCTCTATGGTGTTAAAACGCTTAAAGCCGCCAATTCAAGACAAGTAAGCAATAAATGAAGAGAAAATAATTTTCCTATCAGTACATTATGTTCCTCTTTCTTTTGCCGTATCCGTTGATTTTTTAATTGAGATGCAATGCGGGAAATAAAAAGAAAATGTGTCATTAGCTTTCCTTTCACTTATACATAAGAGAAATTACGTATAAACGAATTTGGCTGAGCCTAAAATTCCTGTATACAGAGTAATATTTTCCGTCATATTTTGTCATTCTTCAATTTAAAAGCTTAATTCGGTAATTGGGGCGAAAGTCATCCATGTAAATTCACCATCTTTCCAATATTTTCTTGGGTCCAAGATACAAATAGGAAAATTGATAACTGCTAACAAAATATATTTCCATTCACTATATCATGAAATTATCTAAATTTAGTAATTGCGTACATGAAATTCACTCCTTAAAATGTACTCTCAGCAATTCTAAGGATTTTACAATTTGGGGCTACATTGATAATCTTTTTCGGACATTATTGAAAGCTCTTATTTAAGGTCCTGCAAATCCTAGGAGTGGTCCTGCGAGTATAGGTGTATTTTTCACTCATAGATCTACGTAAAAAATATTTTCTTCAGAAACATACATCCTAAAACTTACTCGGATATGAAGCTCGAGTAGGATCCCCTTAAAGGCATTCCCTTTTTCTCCGATGCCTCCTCAAACGCGCAGGAAATGGTAATCCAGCTTCTAGATTTTTGGCTGAAACAGACAGGACGGAAAGGCTCGGATTCACTTCCACGGATACCCTTCATCTACTTTTTTCTCTGCCTCAGTTTTCATTTCCGAACTTTCTGTTCATACTTGACCACGTTCTCCGGTTTCGGATTTCATAACGCGGCAAAGCTGGGCTGAATAGATTCTCCATGACTCATTTCATCGGATACGGAGTGTCAACCTCTCTCTGTACGTGTGCGGGCGTCAGTTTTCGCTTTGAGCTGCAATGAGAAACGGATAGTAACACAAATAAAGTCTCGCAAATACGAGGTTATATATTTCTCTATTTATGAGGGGCTAGAAATACATACAAATATTTATATATATTCACACACATATCAATACCTGCATACATAAAAGTACATGACTATATATGACTGTGGCTGAGGAATGAAGCTCCAACTGTATGGAATTCAATGTTCGGTCTAATGAAATCAGTATGTGATATTTCAATGTGGTTTTTCTTATCACGACTGGTCTCTACTATTTAATAGCCATCATCAGGTTTGGATATAGGAAAGGAATGAACGTTTATACAAAAGATATGTGTTTACAGTACCATCTTAAATTTAGTCACTCTATTAAATACATTCAAGACAATTATTGGAAAATTCTTTCTCTTACATCCTAGGAGAATTATTCTTCTAGTGGCCGATAAATTATTTCCTCTAAAATTTCTAATTCGAATAGCTTTTTTGAAAATGTTCATATATTTTTACAATATCCAGTTTCTAATAAAAATAATAACTTTGATAATAAAGTTGAAGTAAGTAATACTAACAATATTAACGCGATTTTTTATTCTCTACTTGTAACTACATTAGTAGAAGCAATAAAAGAGAAATGGCAGATGTGCCAGCTTACTATAGATCACGTATATATGTAAATGAGCGATGAATTTATTTTAATATTTTCTCTGGGGACCAATGCTAGAATTATAATCATGTAATTGGCAAATTTTGCCGGATTAGTCATAGGTTATGTATGCCTTGCTTATAGTCTACGGATATTCACCGTAACGTATAACGTGAAAATTAATATTGGCATGCATGATAGATTTTTATTATGCATCGATGCAAACAAACTACGTTCGTAAATCAAAAAACTTCGCGATTCTCGCAACGTGACCGTCCCCCAAATTCGTTGCCTTGAATACAAATGCCCTGCTTTTGCTTCCTCGGCTACCAAATAACTAATATAATTAGAAAGTATAATTTGAATCAGAAAATGAACTCCAAAATCTCCTTATTGTTTACCTGCGTGGCCTACATAGAACTAGCCATGACCCTTCAAAGTTTGCCGACCAATAATTTTCCCGTGAGCCGAACCTCGTTTACGTTTCACGTGAATAACGTAAACTATGACTCGAATCTGATAACATGGGCGCTGATAACATGGTTACCTAACTAGACAGTTGCAGAGGACGACCAAGTTTCAACAAATAATCCTCCCTGTTTACATGTAGTGGATGCATGCTTCATGCCGTAAGGGTTTGTTAGAGTAGGTTTTAGTGAGAATTTAAAACATTTCGCCTGCTGAAACAGGATCGCCACGCGCGTACGTGTGCGGGTGGTAACTCGGTGAAGCTTTCCGTTTTCCGAAATTTGAAATAGAAAAATCTTCATTCCCCTTCATCCCATCTCGGATGAGAAGGAAAACAGGTGAGTGAAATGCGTGCATTTTGTATTAGCGCAAAGCCAGTTCCGGCCGATTCTGGTTTCGGGAGAGGAAGCGAAAAGTTAAATGTCAAACATTTCAACGTTTAGTTCGTCGGAACTAAAAGTCGGATTTTGAGGGAATTTCCCTTTCACGGGCGAGTTTTAGAAGCTCGCTGCCGGTGCCTTTTTCGTCTGGAATATTTTTTCTCGGCGTTTAGCGAGGTAATTAACGTCCGCCGTGCTTCTCTCTCGCGCGAGCTTCGTTCGCAGCTTTTTTCGACCATTAACTTGGATCGGTATACGTCTCGTGTTTTCACTTTCCATCATGCTTTACTCCACACTTGGCTTTACACACACGTGGGCTTGTTTTCGATGGCACGTTATGCCAGAATCTGAAGAGGGCCACTCCAGAAACCGCGGCAGAAAAATGTGGTAAAGCAGACGCAAAAAAATTCGTTTTATTTTTTTGCGATTTTTAAAATCCCTGATTTCTTTCGCAGAGTTCACTTGAATTAGATACATTTTCTCGTATTTAGATTCCCATAGATTTTCTTCGAAATTACCTGAGCTACTAATTAGGAGGTGCCATAAATTTTCCATCTCAGTAATTGATCTTCGTTCATCTTTCCGGCAATTACAAAAAAGCAAGGGAAAATATCCTATGGAATATAATTATTTATGCTATCCATAAGAGCAAGGCTTTCCTATAAACTAAGAACACGGGAAGTATCCCCCTGCGTAGCTTTCGAAAATAAGTAAAAGAATTTTAGTGGCGAAATCTGTCTCCCCGTTCCATATATATATAATATTTTAATAAATGACGTCTCAACTTTGTGAAGAAACTCCCTAATGCGGAAAGAGATTTTTGGTGTCTTTCTATTCCTTTATTCATCCCCCCCGTCCTTTCCCCGTCTTTCCACAAATAGAATGTCCAGTATATATCTAGTTGTCTAGAGAACTATAAATTCTAATTTCCTATGATGTATTTCAATGAATGCTTTTTGCATTAAATTCAAATCACCCTAATTTCTAGTTATGGAAACTCATTCAGCTTTCATAACAATAATGCCTCTTCTATCTTAAATATTTCTCATCATATAATTTATACAGTTTAAAATCGAAACATTTTAATGGTATTTTTTAACGATTCTATGCTTTTTATTATTATTCAGCATTTCCGAAGTGCTGGATAATTCATAATTCGTGGTCGGTGGATGTGGATTAAGCAGTCAGTCAATTACAATTTTACTCATAACCATACTTAACTTTCGAATATAATGGTTTTATGGTGAGAGATCTAACAATTATGTACGAAATTAGAGGGGAATGGAAGTTAATTTGTTTATTACATAGGGAAATCCCAAAGTATTGGACGTTCCTGCGGTAAAATCATAAGAAAGGCATCGTATATGTCAACCTCAAATGTTTTGCCAAAAACAGAAAGGGAATGATGGGAACCTTCCGTTTCAGTAGCATCGTTGTTTTTTATATCCATGCTGTAAACCGCACATTAACTGGCATTAATCGTACAAGCAACGTCTTATTTGCACCAAAGATGGCGAAAGGGAAATGGTATGTTTTCGTGCCATACCCGTGTCGAGGATTGATTTATAAGTTCCAATTTCCTTCAGAAAGGCAGCCGGATTTCCTCTGCTTTTGTCGTGTGCTTCGGAGAAATGGGATCGATTTGTTGCTGCTGATTTATCAAGACATTTCTTGCCAAATATCTATCAAGATTTATTCGATATAAAGGTGCGCTATTGGCCCGCGGAGACTTTTTACGCTGTAGAGTGGGTTCTCAGGAGCAGCGATTTTGCAGAAATGCTTCAATATCAATGTATCCCACAGGTCAATATTGAAACCTGCAATCCATTACAACCATATCTCTCCTATGAAGGAAATCTTAGTATGCCTACATTCATCCTACACTAGTTCCGCGCGAATATTGAATATATTAATTCGCTTTTTATTAATAAATAACACTTATGTTCCATCGTGGATAATATTCGAGAATGATCAAATACATACATATTAAATTTTAAATAAATATGTATTATGAATTATCGAAACAATTATGTACATACATTCTGGACGAATTCCTGGCCAAATAAATCATTCCGGAATCAATGTCACATTTTCCTTGTTTTCCGAATGAAGAAATGTTATTTTTATCTGCGCCACCCTAGAGAATCGCTAAACTACAGCAAGCAAGTAATAATGCTCTATCATAAGTATTTTGTAAATTACAGAATGAGTAATGAATAATTTTACATTATATATGGAAATTTCGAGATTTTTGTTTGAAACTTAATAAAATGCCTTAAAAGTACAGACTTGATTGAATCCTGCCTTCAGATGAGGCCTTACTCCATCTTCTTGAATTCTCACACTCACGGAGCATTCACAAAAGTTTTACTTTAATTAACCCTATCTCCGACCATTTGGAAAATTTCAGAATTTCAACCTAATCCTCATTTACAGAATTCTACCTTATTTTCTCGTTTTATATACTATTTCATTGATACTTTGATGAAATTTATAATTCTTCATTTATTATATCACCAAAGTAAACAACTGTGGCAAATTGCATGGGTTTTTAGAGCCAATTAATGCTTAACTTATAATGAAAAATAAATTTAAAATATCAGAACGTAAGAGGTTGGAGTAGGTGAGCACCAATGGTTGGATGGTTTATTTACCGCAATTATCCCATATTTGCTACTGCAAGTAGCATTGCTTAAAACGTTTTTCACGATTCTAAACAAACTCATTCAATACTTATTACTCGACGTGCGTCATGAATATTAATGAGATTAGCTAACTTTTGGTGAGCGAGAATAAATTAAGGATGCTTAGAATAATCAAAGAAATTAACTTTGGTAATTATGTGTCACTGGAGCCCTTTCCAACCGTGAATAATTTATTTATGTAAATTTAGGAATGAATACAATTATATAGTACCCCTTATAACAAATTATTAAATTATATTCTTAAATTTCTGGTAAGATTTTTTGTTAACTACATGGTGAGTCACAAAATTTCAATCCTACTTTGGCAATAAAGGAAATAAAAATCTCTGCGGCAAAAACATTATGAAATTCCATCACATCTGGCCGGACTCTGTGAATTTTATTATGAAATTCATTAATAAATGTCAATTTTTCTTACTTGTCAGTTACTCAAAAGGTTATATAATAATTTTTGCGGCGTATGAGGAGTAGGAATCATTATAGTAGAAATGCTAACCATAATTTTGGAATTAGCAAGGCATAAACCTTCCAGTTTAACAAAATCTTTTGAAATACTAGATGTGGTTAGGACTGACCTAGGTGTTTACATGTAGGGTTGCCAACTCTCCCGGAGTGGACAGAAGACTCCCAGAACTAGACAATATTTTTTTTAATTCTCCGTCTACCGGATTCAGCTGTTTCTTCTCCAACACTTACTAGACTACACACATCATAACTTACATATTCCGATTTACCGATTTTCGAAACCTTTTGCAGCGTATTTTCTTTTATAGTAATTCCAGCAGTATTCCTACAAATTGAAAATATTTTCCATCTTCGTTTTCAGAGATTTGGAAATATTTTGGAAGTTTCTTGGAATAATAGCGTCCTTATCTTCCGGCTAATTTCTATGCGGAAATAGTGCTATTTTGTATCTTTAGTAGTACACAATGATGATCAAATAGCACATTTATGTCATTCATCAACGAGTGATACATATTCTCAAGTTCTCAATAGCCTCCAAGAATCCCTCGGAATTCACACCTCCTGGAATGGAAAATCCCGAAATAAGATCTCCTGGAGTCAGCAACCCATCTGGATCTTGTATGCGATGGATTCAGAAAATAGAAAGTATTGAGCAACAAGTGATAGGGTAGGTTTATGAATGATTCGAGTACTCAGCAAGACTGACCTTAACGTAGGAAATCTCTAGAACGAAGAAAATATAAGGTTTAAGGTTCTTGGGAAACATTAAAATAATTTTTTAAATAATTATTTGTTATATTGGCTACAATAAGACGGCGAGAAATATCTGTAAAAGTCATAATGAATGTATTCGTTTAAAAGTTTAATTAATTAAATCCTCTTTAGTCAGTTAAAGAATTCCAAATTATGAACAATCGTAAACGCTCTGCATTTTTCCGGATCACTGTTACCTGTTAACATTTGACGTTAGGGATTCCACCCGGCAATTGATCTTAATGGCCGAAAATCCTAATCAGAATTTATAATCAGATTAATGGGCATTATAAATTCTGAATGGTACGGATGCACTTGACAGGATTGTTTCCGTTGTTAATATTTCAAACGAAACACTTTTTCACTTCCGATGTTAGTTTGAGAAGAGGGGTTGCTGAAAACATCTTGGGTGTCATCCTGCTAAGTGCTGAGTTTAATCAATTTTTGCTCAAGCGGAAGACGCTCTCTCAACAGCATCCGAAGATGTGGGCCATTTTTAAGAGCAGTATTCTTTCTCTTCGTTCCAGTTTCGTAGATTGTGTAAGAACACGTGTTTGCTGTTCGTTATATTTTAGGATTTTAGGCGCAGAAAAAGCTATGTACATTGAAATGCATTAAAATATTTTTTGCTATGTTTTAGATTTTGCAACTTTAAAACACTTGAAGGAATGTTTAATTTAGGAATTCCCTTTAAGTTTATATTCAAGTTTGAATTCAAATTTGGATACTTTTGTAAAATAAAAACATATATTCAATGTTTAGAAAGTTAAATATGCTCCGGGTGATTCAATAGCATTTACGGTTATTCACCATAAAGATTGTATTTATTTACCTTCAATAGGATATTTCACAAACTGATATTAATTAATAAATCGGCTTAAGCTTTAATGATGCATGTATTTGATTATCGAGTAACAAAATCAGTTATATTTATTATTACACAATGTTAGAAATTCATATATTACGAGTATATCAGCAAACTCTTGATCGACAGCTGTTTTTTCACTCTCAAAAACTTAAAGGAAGATGTATTCCTGATTGTTTTAAAGATCTTAGACATTTGTAATGTTCTCATTTACAATTGATCAATTGATTTAAAAATTTATAGCAGTTGTAACTGTTTTTGAAAAGGCCCTTAACTTGTTGATAAAGGCTGCAGATACATCTTTTGTCGTAGAAAGTAAGGTTAGATATAAGCTTTTCGTTTGAACTTCTTTGTAGCTTTATGCTAAATATTACTCAAAAGGCTCGTCTATATTTAAATGGAGAATGCATACGCTACATATCCATAGCTACATGGATTCATAATCTCTTTAAATATTAAGGTGATGATGTATGTTTATAAGTTGATTTTCTATATATTTTATAATTTCGAATCATACAAAACATTAACTTCATCGCTAATACATAATCACATTCCACTGAAAATTCCGGTGCATCACTAGGTTGAATTTGTCGCGTGCGTTAGTTGTTTGTTGATTTAATACTGGAAATTGTTTCTAATATACAAATTTTTAGAGAAATATCATAGATAGAAGTTACTGTAATTTTCTTATTTTCATTGTTCCTTAGTCATCGTATACTTAGATTCCTAGAAAGGAAGTCGATTTTCTTTAAAATGATTTCTTTAAAATTCTTTTACCTGCCCTTTGTAGGTCAGGTAAAAGAATTCCGTTGATCTCTAGAGAAGCAATGCATCACTTCGATGGTTGGATATCTTATCAATCCTGCACCATATATTCAGTACTTTAATAACAAGCAACACAAAGACATAAAGGAAGTTCATGTTTTCATTCCACTCACATACTATTGATAGTAAAAATATTAACATGATTTGTGAGAGTTACATCTTATAAATGGTGAATCGTAATTGGTGAAAGTGGATAAATGAAAAGTATATGAGCCAAATTCATAAAGGGAATCTGAATCAGACTGCCTGTCCAAATTTATATGCTTTACTCTAACATTCATGTGAACGCTAATATTGATGATATAATGTGGTCCAATCTGTCCTTATTTAAGGTTTTGGTCCAGTTTGAACTCCAACGAATTCAGAATTCAACACGCTCTTTGATCCTAAGCAGAAATTAAATGAACGATTTTTTCATCTAAGCGTTTACTGAAACGAAGTACCAATTAAGGAATTAATCTTTCATAATATCTTACTTGTTATAGCGTATGACCATTTTCTAATATTTTCCCGAGGTTCATTAACCACTCAATAAAATATACAAATAGGTTGAGAGTAATAAAATTTCAAGTAATATATGTGGATTGATAAAGATATAAATCTTGGCTTTTAGGATGTCAACGCCATAAATCACATTCAGAAAGCAGCAGTGCGAATTATTTCAGTTCATTTTATATTCAGTCGTTCGCTTCCTCTAAACTTCGCTCGCAACTCAGCCAAAGGATCCTTTTGATCGCTGGAACTTTTCCGAAGCAATTCATAGCGATTTATTTTTTGAGTATACGAAGATTAACATGTACGTCATCGAAATTTCGTGGAAATCGGAAGCAAAAACGAGGAAAGTAAACTTTCCCGAAGAACGCGTATTTGTCAATCACTCATCCAGATCGAGTTTATTCAGTTTCCTTATCTTTCCATTCCGCTGAAAAATGAGCTTTGATCGTGGGGCAAATTTTCCTAGATTGTTTCATACATTCAAAAGAAGGCTGCGACTTCATTTCCAGCTTCCTCTTTCGAATGATATTCCATGTTGATTTTTCTGTGTCTCCCCATCACATTCAAATCTTCTTTACAAATCAACTCTTCATCCAATCACTCTCCCATCCCACCTCTAATGTTTTCCCTCCATCGCCCTTCTTTCTTAACGCGTCTCTTAAATCTAATCTTCTCCGTCCAAAATCCTCTTTTCCTGCCCATCGCAGTTATACGTCACTTTTTATGATCTCAGACTCCACCGTTTTCCTCGTCTTCCCATTCTATCCTTTGAGCTTTATTCCAACTTTTTCACAGCTGTCTCCTCTAATTTTCCAGTGTTTCCCGCATCTCACAAAATATCTTTCTGTCTTCTCCAAGGGTTATCGACCCCCGAATCTGCCTTTGTGTGTTCCGCGGATTGCTATCGCATGGACTTTCTCCTTTCATAAACGAATTCGGCTGGCAGCAAGGCTCAACGTTTTCCTCAGAATCTTGCTCATTATTCTTCCGACCCTTTTGTTGACCGCTGTTTGAGCTTCTTATCGGAATATTTCTCAATATTCCCAATGAATGAGAAAGGGAACGTTCCATGTTTATCAGATACATATAGTACATAAAGAAAAAGAAGGATTTTCTTCTCCTTCCGGTTAGGCTTACTGCTCTCTTTTGTGCACATATCTTTCAATAGATGCTAATGTGTTATGTCAAAGTCTGCTTGTACGGAGCCCGGAGTACGATTTTAACCTAAAACACTCCATCATCAGATATCTAATGCCTTAGAGACGGAATAAGTTTGCTATGTGAGATGAGGAGTGAGGTAGTTTACTTTAATTTTCTTACCAGAACGCTATGAATAAAAAAACTCCCGTGCATTAGTAAAGTGCAATGAATCGATTAAAATCACTTTTATAGCATTCGGTAATAATAGTAATTAATAGGTCCATAAAAAAAACGCATGTAAATAACGGACAAGTCAAATCGTAGCTGCAATTTTCCATTATGATGCAATTATAAATTAAGAGATTGTTTGATATACATTACATTTAACAAACTTACGCATACACTCAGAAACATACAGTACAAATAACTACAAAAAAACTCGTTTGAATATCTTTTTGTTGACAAATTCACATACATTTTAATAGGCTTAAAAGCAAAATATTTCTCTGTTTTCTTCGAGATAAGTGCATCATTAACATCCTTCAAAGCAACAGGCAGCGCATCGTGTATATTCGGAGCCAATACCCCGAAGCTCCATTCAGTTAGGCCCAGTCGATGCGGTGGGGCCTTCAAGAGAAACCTTCCCTCGTAAGGTGATCATGATTATCTTTTGTACCTCAGCAGCTTTTGTATTACCACACTCATGAGAAAATCTGAAAAAACGTACATTTTTTCATCCTTTACCCGAAGGAGAATTAAAAGTATTCCGTACATGAAGATATATGATAGCAGGAGCAATATCAATGTAATAACTCTAAAGATATGTTTTATCCGAAGGAGGAAGTACGATAATATTTATGAACTACCTTTCAAGTGGCATACCGTCATTTTCGGCATTCGTTCATTTGCCTGGACGTATGGGCGATAAACTTTTCTGAGCTACATGTCTTCTCAGGTACTGGAAATGTGGTTTTTTTAAGACATCCCTGACTCTTCCATTCTTTTAATTGCCTTAGGCTAAAACTTGAATTCCGCTAAGATGTCATATCCATTTTTCTTTTCTATGGATCCGTGCCAAGATGGAAGAAACACTTTGTCTTGGCAGAAAGAGAAAACCGAAAGTATATTCACACTTGCTAGAATATCGGCTTCACAAAATAGAAGAAATACTTTCCAGAATCCAGAGAATCGGCAATAAAACGTAAATTACTTCTCAAATTTTAAGAATTCATTAGCATGACAACAAAACAGCATGAAATCTCAAGGATAACTTGTTGAAAACGTCGATGCATAAGTTAAGTTGAAATGTTTCAAATTCAGCACTCTTTTATATTGAATTTTACAGCACAGTGCAGCAATAGAAATAAAGTACGGAAAATATCATTCTAATAACCTTTATCCTGCTTGATATTTAAGAAAATTACAGTAATTTGTGCAGTTAATATGAAAAGGAATATTATATTTCTCCTCGATTAGATTTAATAATATGGCAGTTCAGTGTAATTTATAACATAATTAACCCTTAAGTACATTATGTATTTGTTCAGCTATTAGGCTAAGATGTACATAAGTTTTCTTGCACATTTAAATCTTCTTTTACTTCTTGTCCTTTCTATTCCTACCATCGAATTGTTTCTCGGAGACAACGCACTTCCCGATTACCCAGAAAAGCGACGTGAAACACCCTCAAAATTCTTTGAGAGCATGAGTATTATAGTCGTCCATTTAACGATTTTCTTGCCATCTCCAAAGACACTTTCCTTCCTTTCGTGACAGTTCTGTTCTAGGAGAAACTCAAACTCTCTGGAGCATGTTCTGTTACGTTAGCCCTTATCTCTTAACATGTTTGGCTGATTGTAAAAATGAAATTACAAAGCTTTCAGCTGGTGAAGGCGTAGTATTAATATTATGATTGTAATTTGTGTAATTTTAGACCTGAAATTCGTTTTTTAAAGGAACGTTTAACCTATTTTATTTTTTAATTTCTTTTAGGATGTTTTTTTTTGAGTTTATCACCATTTTAGTTACTTTCCATGGTGAACCTAGCGACATTTTCAAAATTAATTCGGCATTTCTGGAGACGATGACTTGACCATTTTCTGTTTTTCCAGGCGTCAAAGAGAAGCTATTTGCGAAGTAAATTGCCACCAATTTTCCATTAAGGAATTTTTGCTCGACACAAGACGAATTGCTCCCTTAAGTAAATATTGCTTTTATATGAGGTGCTTGTCATTCTCAGGGCTGCTAACTTTTGTAATTTCTTGTATGCTGCTGAGTAATTGGCGTTCAATGCTGAGAGGGAATGTGGTCCATGTCACCCGTGTCTCACTCTGCAAGGGGCGTAAACACTTAAGAAAAATGCGACGAGGAATACAAGTTGATTGCAAAGTCTCTCTGAAATTTCATATTAGGTGAAAAGGTCATTTCTCCTCAGTTAAACTGTCCGGAAACAAATTATGAATACAAACATGAAATTTAAATTGAAATATTTTCTTTATTCCATTATGATTGATGCTACTAAATTGTTTTCACTTCGAAGAGAAATGAGTTCGTAACTCATAAAAACAGAAATTTTTCCGTTTTTATGTTGAATGGTTAGTCTCCAGAACATGAAAATGCCTCTATTTCATTTGAAATTCCCTCATGTTATGATGCATCATGCACTTTATGTTATTATGCTATTCGAGCGATGATTTTCACTTGAGGGGCAACATACGATAGCAAGAATTACAAGTCCGGAAAGATCGTGAAATTTCGAAAGAAGAGACATTGAAGGATGTTGGTTACAGCTGTTTATTTTAATTGCGAGAAAAGATGTTCCCTGAAGAGTTATTGCAGGCTGCTGAGAGACCATTCCAAAGTGAAACGTTTCCTTGAAAATGCTGCGGGAATGAGACTGCGGGAACGTCCACTGATACACTTTCCTGAGAAACACCGTGAACGTATTTTGGCAACCGTGATGCCATCTTCATGAAAAATTTTAAGAACACTCACTTTCCCCGAACACTCTAGTTTTTATTTTTCTTTTGCCGCAACATAAATATTTCATAGTAAGAATCGAACGTAAAATTGTAAAATGAATAAGAGAGACTCACTCATGGCTCGAGTAGTTGTAAATAATAGAAGAATACGTAGACAAAAGGATGGAATGAGCTTCAACGACTTTCTCAACAACAGTCGCCCTTGGTAATGCACCCGAGGGAAAGATAAGATGTCAGAACGCAGGAGCAAAAATAGAAATGAGTGTGGGTGAGGAGGAGAGGTCATTAGAGACGAATGGTGGTTTATGGAGGTCATTCTTTCCCTCTCTGTCCGTCAAAAGAGAAAGGGAAAATAAAGCATCGGCGTGAGAAAGAAAGGGGGATAAAAGTGGACGAAGGTGAGGTGAGAAATGGAGAGGAATATCGGAACAATGGATAGCCATGAAAGGGAGTGAAGAGGAAACAAAAGGAGGCTGTTGATGGACTGAGGCGATATCCACCGGAGAGCATATCGAAGTTGTTTGTGTTATCCTCAAAGACGGATGAGAGATTTGATACCAAGTTTGGCGTTGAATTTTCTCATGTATATGCAAAATGTACGGCAGCTATTCTGGAGCGAGATCGGGATATTGCGGAGGATATTAAAACCTTACCTTATTGAGGGCGGATGCATGGTGAATTTAAGGAGAGAAAATAGCGTTTAAAATAGTTTTCGGGTTTTCTTTCTTTTTGGAGGGTTCGGGAACTGAATCATGGTCCAGAATTTAGGCTTTAAGAAAATGAAGGGTTTTCTATGCACCTCATCTCCGAGAGAAAACGAAAAATGTATTTTTTCCGTGAAGGATTAGGGCAAATAATAGCAGCTGGGATTAGATAGGAAGAAATTAATTAATGTTTTTGCACATCATTGACGACATTCAGGGTCTGTATGTAAATGTACCTCGGGTTCGAAATTCTAGAATCTATAGTTAAATTGCGAATCGATGCGTGTCTTATCTTAGATCAGCAGGGATAATGATGCATGAGCGTCATCTCCTTGACCTATTGGAAGATTTTTCAATAGTAAAGGAATGTAAGATTTATTGATGAGGAATTAGTTCCCGAATATTCATTAATTTACCTAAGTTATAAATACAGAAAATCAACACAAGTGAGTATGTGGCAATAAATGACTTAAATCTTAGATGGAGAAACTGCGGTCTCCAAATGTTGCGCTCTTGGGTGTTCATTACGGCCTATTAGTCACTATGTATTATATATAGTGTATATATTCCTATACTGTTTAAATTGTTATACTCCAATTAAAATAATTTTGTCACGAATCTTGTAAATGAATCCAAGTGAAAAAGTGTAGCAAAAATGTTCTCTTATAGTTTACACAGCGAATGAATTCGTTTTCTCCAACAAAATTCTGACGTAAAACATTTGAGCAGGCAGGTTGAGGTAACGAGTAACTTATGAGTAGCCTAATGGTTTTATATGTGGCTTATGCAACCGAATGCTAAATGTGGCCTACCAATGGAAAAAGTCCTCTATCTCTGGTCCTAAGCAGTCGATGCACCTTAAATACAGCGCTACAGATGCAAAACAATTAAAGTTATTCACAAAAGGCTTCAATTAGAAGAACATTGTTAAAATACTAGTTACTCGACTTACTAAGTGTTTGGGGTGAATCTGTAACTACTAGGCCGTTTCCATGAAAAATAATTTTCTGCTAATATAGTCCTTTCTTCAATCAAAGCATTATCATTTACGTATATTTTTACCGTAAAATAAGGTATATCTGGGAAAAAAGGTTATATCAAGTGTTAATATGATGCATGAATATCATATTGTTTTTTGAAGTATCGCATAAGCGGGAAAACCCAACAAGAAGGAAGGAGATTCAAACCAGAAAATATTTTCAGATAAAATGTGTTCAACGAAAAGAAGGTATAAGCATATAAATAATGAACAGTTAATATGCTGAAAGTGATGGAATATTTTCATATTTGCATTAGCATTTTCTGGAATCATATGCTCATATGTTTTGCAGGGAACATAAGAGGGGGAAAATGACAAATATGCATAAAATCACATTATACATATGTATAAATCGCCTTGTTTGTATCACTTATGGGATCCGCTGATGATTGGTGACGATGATAATGATGAGTATAGTTTTGGCGCTTATTTGTTCGGCTTGATTCTCTTCTCGCCGCCAACCTTTATCGAGGAAATTGGATATACACATGCAAACATTAAATTACCAGAAATATACGATCAGTCGGTACTGGAACTTTACCCAGCACTCATCAAAGGAACACTTACTACTCCGGTCACTGCGGCCGGTTATGTATGCGCTTTAAATGTTTATCATAGATATTTGGAATTGTATAATAATATAACATAACTCTTTCTTCAAGCCCTTTGCTCTTTCAAAAATTTCATAAAATACTTTTAGAGAGCATTATACTCTAATTATATACATAGCATAATATAAATATATATACCTATATATAAATTTAAAGCTATATTCTATATCGTTTTAAAATCGGATGCTATATTATTTCTTAAACTTCTTCATATTGATCATCAAGAGGAAGAGTGGGACAATAGACAATGAAAAATACCTTTCTCCATCTCCTGCTAAAAAAGAAACAAATGGAAAATACTCCATCCATCAAGGTACGGTAGAAGGAACGGCATCGTGATACATCCGTTGAAATCAGTGAAGGAGTAGAAAGCTAAAGAAGAGATAAAATCCCAGGACAAAGCCCAAACGTGTTGGAAGGATGGGCGAAGCGGAGAAAAATGGTGGAATAACGAAGGGAAATGCGCCGTTTAAGAAGATTGAAAGGGAAAAAGAGACAGAACTCAAGGACGACGCCTGCGGAGAAGGGCCAGCATAAAGCCGCGTAGCGAAATAAGTCGAGAAAAAAAGGAGGCGAGGGGATATGGCTGGAAAATTGGGAATCCAAGGGAGGGACGTGGGCGTCGAAACAGAGGGATGTGGAAAAGAATAAGAGGTCCGGCGAGTGGGATGGACTTGCAAGGGAGTCTCCTTTGATGACTGGGGAAATCCGTTCAGCGGGTGAAAGGTGAAAACGACTGTGGGTTCCCCTGAGTGAGAGAAAGGGATGAAAAACCCGGATTCCACCAGACTCTCATCCTTTCTATGTCAAAACCCATTTATATAGTTACTTACGACTGTTCTATATGTCATAATTTCACTTATTCTCCCGCGTAGATGTTGATCATCAGGGACAGGAAATATTTTCGAAAATTATGATTTCTAGGATGACGCTTCTATCTATACAGTACTCAGCCGTGAGTACAATTTTGAGCTCAAAATTCCACCATTAGCTGCAAAAAGTTTTGGAAGGAATGAGATTTACTAGGCGATATGAAGAGAGAAGTAATTTGATCTAGTTATATATTTTGATCTAGTTACATATTTTTTCGCGGGTGAGCGATTCCTAAATTTCTAGTGAGTTAATTAATTTAGGATAATTTGAATTCAACGGCGGTATAGATAGGTTGAATCATTCAATCATAAATCAAATTTTGGATCAGGCGAAACACAATTTACCCTATTTGCATAGCACACACAGTTCTTATCGCATTACTTATATTTCGTACCGCTTTACTGAATTAGATTTGAGGTTTAAACCAATTTTGTGTATGTCATGGCCTATCGTTCTGTATTATTGTATTACAACGATATTTTTGAGTTAAATTTTACTTCATCAAATAAAAGGCATCGATTAAACCAACAAAACGGCCTGTTTCGTAGCTTCGCTGCAAAGTCATTGCTGCTCGGTTGCAAAAAACGTTAACTCTCTCTTTTTTGTATTAGTTATATTCATTAACAAAATATTCATAAAATTAGGACTTATGACCAATTGGCTTAAGATAGGATATATCGAAGAGCGGCTGTGCGCAGAGCATTAATTTTTGTTTGCCTGTAAAACTTTCTCCATGTAATTTGTATATTTCAAATATTTTGCTCAACTCGCTTGCCTCCCACAGCCGCATATAAACTGAATTATCTCAGTGGTTTCGCGCCTCCGCATATTTAGTCATAATTGCATTGTCTTGAACTTCCTTCAACTTTTCCTTACCTTGCCAAATTTAATCACTCTCTACGCTAACTTGTATAACCACAAATCTGGAAGTTTACCAAGGAAATCTGATTCATAAGCAAATCAAAAAGCCTTAGATATAATTTGAAATGAATTAAATCTCGCTGGTGTTCATGAAACGATTTTTTACGATTTTCAGGTCACATTTGTCCGCTTTACAAGTGAACAAATCTTAATTTTCAACTCTGTAACTGTAGTTAATGTTTACAGTTGTTGGTGAAAGCTGCTCTTAATTTTACGTAATTTCGGATCGTATATAATTTTGAATTTTCTCACTTCGTGCGCAGTGTTAGTTTACCCCAATATCTATCGTTATGTCACTCTGTACTTCTACTCTTGATCTCACTTGACTTCTCTAACCCAAGGCCCAAGTCTTGGCACGGAATTCGAGGATAATTCAATTCAAGATGATAGTTTTTCGCTAAAAGACTCATCTTGGCAAGAGAGTTTCCACAAGAAGGGATGCGGATCTTAAACGGAGAGGTTTTCTCTTGTCTTCCTGTCGAACAGCCGATTCTTCTGACTTCAGTTGAGGCCTGCCAGCTAAAGTGAGAAAGGGTATCCTAACTCTACACTGCTACACTGAGGGTACTTGGCACTTGGTAAAGTGGATTCACTTCCCCTGCAAATAGTGGGTTCATGAAGTCATCATGCTCTCTCACATTCTATTGCCTTGCATTCTATGCTATTCGGAAATATTTATCTAAAGATTTTCATTTGTTAAATCACAAGAAAATGTCTTGTACCGTTTAATGAAAAACAATTTTGCAAAGGTGATATCATCACGACATTTTCTTGTCTTTTCCAGGATAATTTTTTAGATAATTCTCATTGTGATTTAGCAAAGTTGTTGTTGAAAGAAGTGTATGATTCAAAATAAGTAAACGGAATGGTTATTATAAATACATCCAAATTGCAGTGATGGTTACAAAGATTTACAAATATATACATGAGACGTAAGCATAAATGAAATCTTTCTTAGGATCTACAAATCACTGGGATTTTTAAGTCAGAGTATATGACAGGATTTTTATCGTGATAGCCTTATTTTTGGTATATCATTCTGAATAAACCAAATTATTATTTAAAGAAGTATATACATTTTGATAATTATGATGATGGAAAAATATTTCAGTTTAAATGAGATAGTATATGAAACTTGAGTTAGAAACAATATATTCTATTCTATTGAAATACGCAGAAAATATAGTAAACTGATTCTTTGGAAAATCAAAAAAATCTGTGAGTAAATCAAAACTCTCGATATGAAGCAGTGTTCTTCTTTGCATGTTTTCGGCTTATTGAGATACTACCAGATATTTCCACGTTCCAATAAAAACTGCTACAGCAAATACCAAACAAATAACTTTCTCCCTTCGCTTAAGTGAGCTATAGGGACTTTCTGTTACTTACTTCCGGATCATTCTCGTCTAATAAATTCCATATTGGAATTCCATCGATAGTTTTCCTTGAAATCTTTTCAATACGATATCTATTCTTGTCTGATTCACAATTTTTTCCAAATATATTTTTTCTGCCATTCAGTTTTTATATCTTCTCAAGTTGAACTATACCGATCGCCTTCATAGAGCTGCTAAATTAGATAATAGCAACCCCGGTTTTATTATTAGTTTTATGTCATTAGGTTCAACGACCCTAATAAAAATCTAAGCTTATAATGGTAATCGGGAACCATGGGAAAATTGCATGATGAACAATGGACATGATGTAAGGGATAATTTTCAATGCATGCAATGTTATACTTTGAAAATTCTTACTTTTAGGCGAAAATAAATATTAATTGTATTTCAAAATCTTTCTAATGTCAATAGCTTTTTATTTTTTAAGAGAAGTGGGCCTTCCGAACGTACCAACGAATTTTAAGACATTTTCTGTCATTTACTAATTTATTTATTTATATTTTCCTTTGCTCTCTTTTTTCTTTACTTTCTTGTTTTGGGAAAATCTTTGGTCTCATCCGTAAAGCGCATCTCAGTCTAGTTTTTTTCATCCCTTTTAGTCTCACATAAGCCCTCCTATGTTATAAACTATTGGCCATCGCATAGACTTGAAATTACCATCGAGATGGCACGTTAAAATGCGTACTGAAAATAACATTTGAATTGAATTTTTGAAGTGTAAATCACCGGCCACTGGTGGTTCTTGGTCGAGAACTTCTATCTCGGAAGATTTAGTGTATGTTTCATATCAGTTATGTGTTCATCATAAGTTCCTGATTACTTCTTATTCAATTACATTAAACTTAATTACAACTTGGCCTTTAACCAAGTTAACACTATTTTCATATTGCGCATTCGTGATAAGCATACTATCCCTAAGGTTTTTCTGTACCGATACTTAATCTTCGTCAACCTCTCCGTAACTTTTGCCTCTTTGATTCATAACCTGTTCCTTCCTTTCTATACTATCAATTATCTAAGCCATCGCTGTCTATTTATGGTTTTCCATAAAGTGCTTTCAATACTACAGTGAAATATTTTCCATGGTTGGAAGGAGACTAAATTTCCTAAGATTCGGTAGATATTTTATTCAGGGAGGTCCTTGATAGAAAGAAGTAACCGTCCTACAAATCACACTTTAATATAACATTAGGGTTTCATTCCCCTTTTACGAATCACTTGCTCCAAATAGATGCATTATTTATTAATTTGTTTAATTATTCGATTTTTAATCAATGGAAAACTAATTATCATTGTATAATTGTTTAATTATTAATTTATGATTTATATTTATGTACAATGATACCTCAATTTAAGAGTGAATTTTACACATATATAAAATATAACAAAGTTGCTGCAGTCATGTATGAATTCATGAGCGAGAAACAAATAGATGGACTAAATCTAAGAAATGTTTACAAAATACCGTTAAATCACAAAATCATTTACAAAAATCTAAAGAACTGCTGAATTAAATAAAAATTATCTAATTGAATGCTCTTTAATGTTGATGTATGCAGTATTAATTGAAATTTTCTACTAATCAGAGACAAGTGATTGTAAATTAAGAACCAGTCGCCGTACAATTTAATTAATCCCCAATGACTCACTAATTAATTCCCTGGGCGTTTTAGATGTAAAACAGATATGAATCACAGAGATATAGATATAAAATATGAATCTCAGGCTTTGTTTATAGGCGAAATAATGAAGTCAGTGAACCTAATCTCCACAAGACCGAGAGCATTTCCATTCTAATTTAAAGTCTTTCGGTGATATTTTTATTTAAGAGCATTGATTTTAATAGTGGATACAGATAATTGAAATTATCTGATATTTATATATGGAACTGAATTATTTTTAGCTGCTATCATCCTTAATTCAAATTAGTGGGAAAAATTACAACTGGGAGGTGACCTGTAAGTAATATCAATTTACGCTCGAATTCTTTACCTCAAGGCTATAAGCTACGTATTTTCCTCTGCTAGTATCATCTTTTGTTCCCTATATTACCAGTATATGATCACAATTCCTGTTAGCTACTCGATTCAATAAGTTTTATTCTTCAGTGAGTTAGTATATGACGAAGAGGCGTTGAGATCAAGGTCATTCTTTTTTGAGGGAAATTCTAAGAGGGAGCTATAATGGCAAAATTTGCATTTTCATTAGAAAATTCTATAATAAATTGGGAGCAGAGAGCTTGTCTAGGATGCATTTAGTATACAAAGAGAAAGAATAATGGACAGCTGGCATTCGTGACAGATAGATTGGACTTCAGAAGGGCAACGTTACTCCCATAGCTCTCTCAAAAGAACGATCTCAGACACATACATTCCATGAATTGCATACTTTCCTAGATTTATGCTCAATTTGCCTTGAAATTGGATGGCGTGGGTGGCTTTTAATTATTTTCGCATGCTTTCCGTGGATTGCCGCTTCTTTTCTTTTACTATGGAAGTCGACCTCCCGTTCTAATATCCAAGCAACGGGAGAATAAGAAATCCTAGAAATAATGAGTATATTTATGAACCCTATTATTCTTGGCGTTATGAGAAGTCAAACCTTAGTTGCTGAAAATATCGAATTTGGAAACCATATTGATAACTAGATGTTAAAATTTTATTGCAAAGCCGAATTATAACTCATATTAGTCTTAATTTAAGAGAATTTATATGTTATTATTTAAAGAAATGATCAAACACCGTCATAACTTCATGTGAAAATGTAAGGTACTTAACAAGGGGGGAAGGTGTTCTACGATTTCAAAGGGAAATATCACGATAAAATTATCAGGATTCTAAATACAATGACAACTGGTTCCGTTAATTCCTCACTTCATACTTATTTAATTCTTTCGATACACGTTCTGTCGTGAAAGTTAAAAGTGAAATATAGACACCCTTCAACAATGGTTATTAAACATTATTTATCAAGCGAAGGTGTCTTAAAAGTATATATAATGATAATTAAAATAGTAGTATAGTAAAAAATGAATAACATTATAATATTTATTGAATATTTAAATAACAATAAGGATAAATTAATATTTTCATGACAGTAATTAAAATATGTGATTTCCATTTTCTACCAAATTATTTAAACTAACGAACACTAACTGTCTATTGACAGCGCACATTAAGGTTCTCTGAAATCCGAAATCGGTCGTAAAATTTTTTAATAAATTCGTCAGTTACGGAGTTCGTCTCCAATAGCAGACTTTGCCAGAGAATTCTACTCGTCACTCCTTCTTACATCATACCTCTAAGTTCTCCGTATAATTTTTGTTGACCGAATTCAAATTCACTACCACATAGTTTGTGATCTAACAATGATGTTTGGAATGGAATGGGTTTCAGGAGTTAGGAGGTAACGTAAGAGGTAAATTATAGAAGTGCTCCAACGAGCTTTACCGGTATACCTAGAAGTTTGACTTCTTAAAATTATGATTCCTAGGTAGACAAGAAGAATAACCTTATTTCCTTTTCGGTTCCATCATTTCTTGCGAGTTCCAGATGAAAAAATATGAGTAAGAATCCAATGCGTTGAGGGAATATTCCTTTCCCTTAGAGATGATTCCTTTTTCGCTTGGATTACTCCACTTTCGCTTTTTCAACAATTTTTCACTCTCCCCACTTATCTTTACGGTGGAGATATTCTTTGAGATAGGTTATTTGTTTTTCTACCCACGCATTTAGATAAAAAATTAGAGAAAAATGCGAAACTACTACGTAACCACAAGGCAGTTGAGAAGCTGCTGCATATTTTTGTTTTAAACCATTAAAACTGCGAAAGGTGAAGCCAAAAATATCTAAGATGCTAATACTTCGAAGCGTAATTCCGGACCTTCCTTTTACAAGAATAGTTATTCGAGGACTTGTTCAGGTAAAAAAACAAATCTTAATAGTCGTATAACCTGAGTTAAAATACCTCATTAATAATTAATTTGCAATTCACCTGTAAAACTACTATGACATTATTAACCATACCATCTTTTCCAAGGTTCGAGGAAGTTTATCATCGATCAAGTAGTTCTTCTGCATAACGTATATTATAGATTGTATTTGTGACGGGCTTTACACAGAGATACAAGTCTCATATTCTGCTATACATATAGCAAAGTATGAGACTGTATTGTATGCATTTTTTGCATGGCAAATGATGTCTAATATCCCTTCACCCAATACCGACCGCGACGGCAAAGTGGCTCTCTTGCTTGACACTGGGTCTCCCGGTTTGATCCACAGATGATCAAATTTTCTTCTACTTTGGGAATGGTGTATTCGTCAATGGAATCCATTATTAAAATGAATTTATTTGGGATTATATTTTTGTTTCCATTCACGAAATAATTACTAAAATTTTATTATCAATATTAGTCCATCACAAGTAACCATGTAAATAATTTCATGCTATCTAATAAATTGTCTCTAGCGTTATGAGCAAGCATATGAATATCTTTTACGGCAAAGCACTTTATCATCCTTAAGTTTTCATCACAAATGAAAGTATGTTTCCGCAGATGGATAGTTTTAAGTAGGCCATTAAAAGGATCGCATTGGGGAAAAGATAAATCTGGAAGAAGTTCTAGTTTTCCGTCGAAATAAATTGAATCTCGCCCTATCTCATTTTTCTCCAACACAAAGATCTCATGCGCAAATTCCCGAAATTGCATACTTTTCTGGATTGATGTTCATTTCGCCTTAAAATTGGAGAACGCAGATGTGTATTCATTATCTTTGTCGCTGTCTCTTACGTCATCAAGGGATATAGAGGAGAAAGAAAGATGGGAATTCATCTCTTTCTATCTTTATTCCAATGTGTTTTCTGCGCAGTTCGGCAATTTTTCTGACTTTATCACAGACCCAGAAACAATAAGAGAAAAGCATAACGGTGAGCCAGAAGATGAATAACTCAACTCTTTTGCGTTATGACCTAACTGGAGAAATATGTTTCCCACGAAATCAACGATGCTAATTAAGGTCAGATTAGGCAGGTTACAGATGACTCTAAAATAAGGAAACTAAGTGCATCAGTGCATTAAGGATGGACGTATTTAAGTTTCGCTGTAATATCTGAAATTGCAGCAGTCGAATATTTGTACCGTAATAGTATTTTTTAAAGTTTTCCTTTCTTTTCAAAGATAAAACTAGATCATAATCCACTTCTTAACTAACAAAGAGTCAAAACGTTTCCATTGTAATTTTTGTAGAAACAAAAACAGAAGATAAATATCATTTCTTGCGTAGGAAAGCTTCACTATGGAAACGTTTGTTATCTCCAGGTACTTTCGTTTGACGTTAAATCTACATCGATAAAATATTAATCAGTTAACCAATGTTCACTTGCTGTAAATTATCCATTTTATAGTATCTCCGAAATATTTCGATTCATAAGGAAAAGAAGACATTGGTAATAAGTTTCATTAGCAACTTGGCCTCAGGAAATCTGAGAACGAGAAGTTCTCTCATAGTCCTTAACCATAGTAGAATCTACTGTGGTACATAACAATATGTATCTTCCATGTCTTTCATAGTGAAAATAATATGTCGATTTCAGAATGACATTATCTTTTCATATATTGTGTAATTGGCTACGGGAGGTTCTTGTGGGGACATTGGGTGAATTCCAGGAAATTTTAAGATTAATCTGATATACTCTTCAGTGCTGCCATCCGGCCATAAGGCGAAATCGCAACGGATATTTAAATAAATAAAGGAAAACTTTATTAGCCTGCGTAATTCAAACAAATTGAATCGTAGTAATATCGCGCAAGCTACTCTAGCTTTTCATTAGTCATTGAACCGCATTATATTCACAATCAAGTCATTTTGTTGTCATCTCGAAGATGCTCAGCTGCTGTCCGCATTCCGTGGTATTTATCCTTATAGTTGTCTCGCTGTAATCCGTCAAATTTTCATACAATTCCATAACCCTATCCTTGTTTTTGCCTCTATCATTAACTTGACCGTCTCTCCGTATGCCTTTGAAATTCTCTCGCAGAAGAGAATCCGCTATCTCTACACGTAGCGACCTCGTATATTTATCCATAAACCCAGTTTCCCAACTATGCAATTTCGGAATTATTTCAGTAAACGCCCACGCCGTAGGAAGGGTTGGATCTTGCGAGGATAAGGTAAAACCTTATTCTCACCGTGCGTTTCTCCTTTTAAGCCGAAAATCCCGCTCCGGGAAAGCTTTCGCGAATTCTTAAATTGCATTTTGTTTCATTCTTTGAGCGCGGTCCTTCCAGTTTTTCCGAAAATTTCTATATTACTCAACTGGAAATGACACTGCGAATTTTCCTTACCTTAAAATCTCTGCGGCACTTGGCCCAGTTTAAAAGAAACTGGGTCTCATTTGGTTGCCGATTGTTTCACGTGAATTCAATTTCTTACGTTCTAAATTTCTGTGAGCCATTTAAAAACATATCGTGCAGAAATTACCGTCTAAGAAGCAGATGATTGGTTTATTAAGTGATATGTGTGATTCAGTAATATATTTATAGAAGGCTCCTTGTAATATCTTCTGATATGTTCTTTGTCACCCTAGGTTAGATCTCTTGATTTACTTAGTTGCTATTCTTTCAGTTTGTATTCTTAGTCATTGGTTTCCATTACGTTTCCTCTTGATTTAGGCTCCATAATTTGTTAAAGTAATTGATATATACATAAGGAGCACATATTCCATTCGTTAAGTTTCGGAATTTCTTTCTTTGTGATTGAGGTTTTGTATATTGAGCTGATTTCTCACGCCTCTATGTATGCTTCTAATCTCGAGCGACCCTTAATTTGCCTCTAAATATAATCCAGAGCTCTATGATCCTTAGCTCACCTACGTTTTTAATTTTTCTAATTTCGTTTCCGTTAGCCAGAACACTTTCTAAAGTAGATAAACCGTAACGCAATAAACAGATGCGGAAAAACTTAATCACTGCTCTAAGAGTTATAGTTAGAGTAACTTTTTTCTGCGATAATGCATTTTAGATCGCGATTATAAGACGCGCTTGTTTTTTCAAGCACTGAAAACGCAAAAAGAAGCAACTTAGATTTGAAAATATGAGGTATATAAATTGCGTAATTGTGAGCTTTTGATTCGTTATCAATATTTTCTTGATAACTAATCTCTTTGTTACTCAGATTCCAATACCATCCGAATTCCTTCAAAGGTTCAATAACTTTCAATATTAAGAGTTCCAAATCAACCACAATGGATTATAGATAAGTCATATCTTATATCATTAGTGCTTTCATTATGACTCGCTAATTTTTGTCTGCCAAATTTCCAGCAGTCGTCGACTATTTAGTAATAACATATTATTCGGGAAAATTTTATACTATTGTATGTCTGTTACCTTTCTATAAATTAATTATTGATGACTTTTCTTAACTTTTTCGTAGCTTCCTCCTTGTACCTCCAACATGCAAGTCTCTGGTTACGTTTGGAGAGTGAAAAAAATTTCGCTGTGGACAGGATTCGAACCTGTGCGGGCAGAGCCCATTGGATTTCGAGTCCAACTCCTTAACCACTCGGACACCACAGCTTGCTGTATCATAGCTTATTATTCAATTCACAATCACATTAGAATTGTGCTTTGAATAAAAAATTCATTTCTAAGTTTCTATCCTACTTAGAATTACCCAGCATCTTTCTCTAGCATGTTACCTCTCCGTGCTCCTTTACTATATTTTTCCCCACTTCTTACCTGCCGACTTTTATTCATTCTCCAGTAAAATATGAGAAAACTCTTTACATTTATATTTGACATAGACTAAGCCCAACTTCATTTAATATCAACGTAGTAAAAGCTTCTATTCTGAAGTTAGGTAACCGTTTATCAGACGCTATTGTATGCTGAGTAATGCCGGTGGTCACTTGAAGTATAGCTTCGAGCCCACAGCAACTTTCCAGCAAAACGAATGGAAAAATTACGTTTCGGTATTATCATGTATATTTAAACTTAGCAGTATTAATTGTATGCTATCTTCAACTTCTGACTACCTTCCCAATCATCGTTGGCAATCTCTCTTTGCTGTATTACTTCATCATCCCGAGTCAGCCAACATCTCCCTTACGTCCTTCCAAATTATGGAATAATATTCCTTTACGTTGTAAAGGAATATTATTCCATAATTTGGAGGGCTATCTATTCTTCATTGTGTCCATTGGTATCCTCTTTTATTTAATACCATTTATTACTTTTATCGCTTTATCTGACTTTGTAAATCTAAAAATCGCCGGGTTCTAGTTCCACGTATTTCCGTATTACTTCCCACGATTCTGTTCCATTCATTCCACAGCAGATCTGAATTATTTTCTCCCTGTGTAATGTTTGTCTATTACACAGTGTAGAATATAACCGTCTGATTGCTACTTTTGCATTCCGATTTCTGTGCTTGATATCTTAAGTACCTCCGATGTAATATTCATACGTTGTTTATAGCTCTCACAGCATTTTACTCTTTGTCCTTTCTCAGGATTAAATAATTTCCAGTTCTTTCTACTATCATATATTCGGCCTCTTTATGATTTATTTGCAGTGCCCATTCCCAGGAGTGGGGAACCTCTCTCCTTCGTGAGGCCATTCGGCTGAATAAGTAAAGCAACATCAGAACCCAACTCTTGAGTTGCGAATTCAATTAGTTTAACATCGAAAATTTTAAGGGGAAAATAAATTCATTCGGTGGCTGAACTAAAAAAGAATATTTTGCATTTTTTTAATTAGCGACACTAGAAAGATTCTAAAGCTAAATTATTTAAATATTCGTTGCAGTAAGTGACTAAATGGAGGCCCAACAAGACCACATTTGGAGGCCAAAGGTTTCCCATCTCTGCCCCATATTCTTCCTTTAGCTTTCTCCACATATCTGTGATATCTTCTTTATTTTCTTTAAATAATACCTACTCATCCGCAAACAATAACTTGGATAATATATTTTCATTTCATCTATCATGATCCCCGTTTCTCGTCACTTTCTACACAATTTTCGAGGATTTCGTTGAGATATTTTTAATTAGTATCGGAGCAATACCTCATATATTTTTGAAATCTAATTTAAAACGAGCGTTGGAGAAAGGGTTGTCAGACAAACACTGATTTGCCAAGCCTCCTTTTGCTAACTTCTGAGGGTATATTTTGGTAAAAAGGTGCATTCACTGAGGGAATTCAATATTCTATAAGGTTCAAAGTGCATGCAGAAGTAGATAATATTGAAACGTATATGTCTCGAAATATATCTTCAAATCAAAACCATAGATGATGAAAAACAAAACTATTAGGTTACAACACGTTAATATTAAATATCCCTCATTCAATTATCTTTTTGGAAATTTTTGTTTAAATTTCACCAAAATATGCTAAATATAACATTTGCATAGTTCTGAATTTCTGATTTCTGAATAAAATATCTTGTTTTCCATGGATAAAAATCCTACTTGATTCATATTGAGATTTTACAATTTCTTACATCAGAATATTGGAGATACTTTCCATAGAGGAAATTAACTAAAGATCGATCTACGTTACCAACGATTGACTCATATTTTTTAAAATTAGTTAATTCAAAACTTTACTGATAGAATATCCTTGAAAAAATTCAGCGATATGGTCAAACTACCACAAAATTAACGCTCTCAATTTCCTATTACGATACTCTAAAATTATAAGATAAATTATATGCACGTTACATTTTCAAAAGAAATTACTTAATTGAATAAAATATATGAAATATAATTAGATACAAATATAATTCATGTTTGAAGAAAGGATATATTGGAAGCTTACGCATTTATGAAATTTTCCAAGATTCTATGGGCTTAAGAGTATTTGGAGGCGTTTGGCGTGAAGCAGGAACGGGAAGCATGTTAGCAAGAATTAAACGGGTTACCTTTGCCATTTAACATCAAATCACATATTCCGTCCCCGAAATCACTTCCCTTTCCCTAACTCACAATCTAGAACTTCCGTGCTATCTCCCTTAACGCCTCTTTCCATATTAAATTCAGCCCTTCCACACATTTCCTCTCCCATCGATCTTCCAAATTCACTTTCCTATCCCATTATTGTCACTTCAATCGCTGTTCCCTTTCATCGAACCCTTAATGGCCATTTGTTTTACCATCTTGACGCATTAACGGCCGCCAACCAAAGCCAGCGTTTGCGCTTTGCGATAAAAAATATATGACCGTAATTTCGGAGCCATATTTCGGAGAGAAGGATGTTATTGGTGTTTTGTCAGAAGGTATTTTCATAGCCAATTAATAACGCTTTGTAAGCTTTGAGGAACAAAAAATTCTCTTCCTGCCTGGATAAACGTTCAAATTCCCTGGAATCGCCACACAGCGTCATGGAGCAATCAGATTGTGAGCTTCGAAAATATTTACAGGGGATATTGTTTTAAGTGATTCTTCGTAAAAATATTGGAAATGGAATATTGGTTATTTTTGCATCTTCGCGTGCTGATTAATCTTTTCCGGATTTCGTGGATATATGATGGCATTTTGTTTACTTAATCCCTAATGCTATAAACAGATGCAATTTAATGCTGCTTCCCAAGGCAAAAACTTGCTGTGAATTTTTCGGATCTCATTACACAGCATTATATCTACATATAAATTATTTATTTATTTTAACATATACGCAAATTCTGAAAGTAGAAATACTTAGAAATTTACCAGCACTTGGAGATCATGCGGCTGTTGTGTTAACACCTCTGTTTTTCCGTAATAAGTTTCTTAAATTACGTTTTAATTTAATGGTAATCTAATAGGAGATTGGGTTATTCCTTTTTACCTGAGTATATATGTATACTTCTTTTATATCAAATTATATCTATATTGCGTTTAAAATTGCCATTCCACTATGCAAGTTTTCCTCCTTTCTCGGTCGAATATCAAGTAGATAAAACGTTGTGTTCTCACTTTATTTTCATTGATATTAATTCTTCTGTTACTTACACATACATATTTCCTTGATTGTATCCACTGCCTCTATGTCCTGCAACTTCCTGATATCTGGAATTTCTCGATAATTGTAACAATCTATAGAACAAGTGTCCGTACAGTTTAAGGATCATCTGTTAAACAACTCTGAAAATGAATTCGGCTGAGAGAGGGAAGTGAGGCACTACGCCGAGATTAAATTGGATATGCTTCCTTTTGGGTGAAATCCTCCATCAAGAAGAGCGATTCAAGAAATTAATTGATGACAGGGAAAACAGTTGTCCTTCGAATCTTGGTATTTGAGTTAGTTGATGAAAAGCCTTTTGTATTCCTTTCCGAGATACGCAATCACCTCGAAATTCCCAGCCTTGATTTAAATCCGTTGAAAACTTTCCCTCTTTGGCTGTATTATCCGATTCGGGCTCTTCATCTGAGTAGTCCATGGAGACGGGTGAAATTTCATTCCAAAGCATTACTGTAGAAAGACGATTTTCCATAGTTAAAGGGTTGGGGTTAAAGGGAAGCTCTATGTGGTGACAATAGAAGACAAAAGTTCTATTTGACGAACTTACATTTATATAACCGAATAAAACTCCGTGAGTTTAGTAAAACTATAGAAAGTTTTGAATATATATAAGGCTTAAGTTTAATTTATTCGATTTCTTTAACTGAATAGGGTCTCCAATAAAATTATAAGTTAATTTAAGGAAAATTATTTTACAGTGATCTCCAAGATAACAATAAATTCTATAGGTAACAGTCCAAACTTAACCGAGCCCTAAATTGATTTAAGAGCAAGATATTGCTTTGTTCTTTAATTAAATACTCAGGAGAAAATCGCAACGCCAATATTCTGTACCCATAAGTTTATTACATATTCATTAGTGACAAACGAATATGAATTTCCATATGTAAACAGCTTCTTACTTTTAAAACTGAAATTGCAAAAGGGATAAGCTCCATTAAAATGTAATTCTGAGAGTATGGAGTTTTTTCATCGCAGTACCCTCAATATAACTCTTGAGGATATGTGCATAAAATATCATGGCTTGCCTGATTGTTTGATTTTAATTCTCATTATAGCTTTAGGCTTCAAAATTCTTTCTCTTATACACGTAAATGGTCTGAAAAGTCAAATTATTCTCAATTTATCTTTAAGAATTTTTCCAAATAATCAGCTTTTCTCCTAAGGAAGTCACTTCAAGATATATAACACCTAAGGAGATAAATTAAACCGATGCGGTCTTGATATAGAAATCCATCGTAACAACAAATAATCGTACTTCTTCTGCAGGAAAATTACTAACAACACGACACGTAGTGTCTATTTATCGCCATCTTCAGGTACAAAAAGAAGAGGAACAAGTACATTTATAGAGAGAGAAAAGGGTTGATGTGGGGGAGGAGACACCTTTCCTCTCTTCATTATGTATGTGAAGATGGCTATAAATCGCCTAAAAAGGTCGTATTCTGAATAACACTTTCCAGTAGAAGAGGCGCGATATCCTAATTATTAGTTATCTATGTAGATATGATCCATGTATAATGAAACAACTTTCGTACTTTCTTAGATTCTCCATTGAAACAACAACCGTAGACCAATTTTGATGCTAATGTTAACCATAACGATGGAAGAGCAGCAAGAGACCTACCCACGTTATCTTCTCCCTCAATTTAGCTCATTCTAATATTGAGAGTTATTTTGGACTCTCCTTTCTTTCCCATGCTCCTGTTACACGTTTCTCAGATTTAGTGATCGGTGATTGGACAAAATGACTAATAATAGTCCTACCCACATCAGACCTAATTCGGCATTCGCCATTAAAAGACTCGGATTCAGCTTATTTTGGTAGCAGATTGAATCAAAATTACTGATAGAGATACCCTCGACATACTTACAGACCAAATTAAGGTATAGGGTTAACTATATAGTATCATGAGAGGAAATAGCCAACCTCTTAAGCTACTAAAAATATTTTTCACTTCTTGTATAACCTTGGGTTAGTCGCACAACTTAATGTGCAAAGTAAAAATTACGTTTCCATCGTTTGTGTTTTCTACTAAAAATATTCAGATAATTTTAATTTTTCACAAATAGTTTGCTGTAGCAGCAGAGAAAATACTAAATAAGCTTTATCTTATGTTGCTGTTTTATCTAATTTGGATATCTGCCTAAAATAAATTTGTTTCGGCATAAGTAATTAAAGATGTAAAGAGATACACTCAGCATTTCTGTGAATTAAAATGAGCACTGCTGTATTTCAGTTCCTTTTGTTGCTTCGTTTAATCAATTTGGCCGAATTCTTTATGGCTAAATCGAAAATTTCTTATATAGTCTCCATAATTTTCCCATGAAGCGCCTTGAATGTATTTCAGTAAGGCACAACATTCTCCTCAGCTTGTTACTTTATAATATAGAACCTCAAATAATAATAAGGCTTCATGGCTTGGTAAAACTTGCCTTTTCGTGAATAGGGGGTATTCAAACAAGAAAAAGGCACACAGCATACTTCATTAAACAGCGCGCTTTTCTCTTTATCTTCGCTAATTACTCTCTGTTGATATTTCCACAGTGAAATTGCGCGTAGATTGGTTTTTCCTAAAGTAACATTCCTAAAGATTGAAATTATTTGGAAAAAGAAAGATAAACCGATAAAAAATCTGAGTTTTAATTAAATATCCTGGTGCAGTAACTTAATATTATATTCCTTTATAAATAGGGGGTTAAAGAATGGAATATGTTGCCTGAAGAGGTCTTCAAATCCTTACCTAAAAATAGAAAAGAGTTCAAAAGTAGATGTTGTACATTAATTAAATAAGAGGAGGGAGAATTGTTAACTTTTGTCTTTTGTATTATTTGGTTGTTTGTAAAAGTGACGATGTGAAAACGATTGACAATTTGGACTGAAAAGCATTATAGAGCGTGACAGTGAACTGTAGTTTTTGTAATTAGGGGATATATGTGGTGTAAATGTTATGGTGGGGATGACAAGGTGTGTGTGTAAATTTTGTCTTGATGTAGTGTAGTGGTATTTGAATAATGTGTATTGTGATTGAGTACTGTGTGGGTAGTAATGTTAAGTGTGGAATATTTATCTGTGTAACGTCCGGTGGGGTTGTAACTGTTTGGGGTTGTAACTATATTGTCTATAAAAGAATGTTATTGTATATTATATCTAAATTGCCACCGGACTGCTGTCCACATACAACTTGTTTATTGTAAATAAATAAATAATACGAAATACATACCTACTTAACGAGATGGCTGAATTATATACTCGGTATGACAAACATAGTTTTTCTTTAATTGTTCAATGTAGTTTTGATGAATCAAAGTTTTGCATCCAGAAAACATTTCTCTTTTAACATCAGAATAGAGAGATACAGAGAATTTCGTAGAATGAATTTAAGGGAGAAGCTATACTTCTGCGGTTTTCACGGAAAAATATCGGAAAAGAGTGGTAAATTTTCAATAACGCGTTAATTTGAATTCTTTGCATTAATACGAATTCTTATTTCAAATTAAAACGATAATTACGTGGGAAAGAAATTAAAGAACTGAGTGGGGAAAATCCCTTCAATAGGCCGTTAATTGCGGAGATATAATAAAAACGTAAAAGGGTTGGAATGAAATTGGAGTGAGACAAAGTCTTGAAAAAGGATTCGAATTCAAGAGAGAGAGAGAATTGGATTTCAGGATAACGATTCCGAAATTAATTTTTCAAATATTCCTCGTTAATATTTACAATTTCAAGATGCTTTCTTTTGAAGTCACAAAATTGTAAAATCTATCATGAACAATTCATGAAATCAATAGCATTCTTACGAATTCTTTAATCGAATAATAACTTATTTAAATCAACCAACTTTTTCGATTCTCGCTAAAATCCCTAAATATTCACGCTAAACTTTTCCTTAAGTTCAATCAGTTAATTAAAAATATTTCGTATACATAGTAGAATCTTTGAGTAGTTGTAACCTATGTATCGAACAACTTATATTATAATAGTTAAAATTCATGTATGATGTTGTCGATTGTGTGATATTTGGCTATGGTTTTTCCCATATTTCAATATCATTATAAGTGAAAAAAATAGAGTTGAGGAAGAAACAGTCGGTCTTAATAAGAAAAAATTCGCTTAAATGAAAAAACCCGGAAAAATGACATGTAATATCTAGCACTATTTATAACAAGCTTGAAGAAGATAATTGCAAAAATTGGCCACTATAAACGTAAAATTAATTAAAGTAGTTAATAATAAAAATTATAATGATGCATTCTAAAAGATTTTCTTTTTAATTGCTTAACAAGTTAGGCGATATATTTCTCTGTGCCTATTTCTTATTAGGATTATCACGTTTCTCCTTACCTAAGCTCCTGATCTAGCCTGGCAATATTTCTTCGTCGATTAGTGACAAAAAATAGAAATAGTTTTAAGTGAATAAAAATATTGACCTCATTTTTGACGGGCATTAATTTTGAACCACATAGACTTAACCGATTTTTGTAAGATACTTACTACAATTTCAACCGCTGCTTTCACAAATACGTACATACATTGCCTGTTTTGAATTTAGTGCGTTTCTATTCAATCCATCCATCCTTTTTTTTAACAATGACTGGTACTTAAATATCCTTGTTAACATTTCATCAATAGTTTCCTAGGTCAAATTCAGACTTTGTTAAAATATATCTTGGAAAAATAACTTATGAGTATTGCAAGTATTCAAAATTATTTGTATGTTTTTAAAATAATTTGAAATTTACAATTCAGTTCTGTATGATAATGAATTCATTATTATCAGGATATGAACGACTTATGATATCCTTTACTTACTCCACAAGTATAATGACGATGTTATTGATTATTATTAAATCAATTATCAAATATTTAGTTCGATACTTGGTTATTTATTCTATTTCGCATTTTACATTGCATTCATTTCAAACAATTAGTTTTGAAATTGGTTTCTGCTTTTAAATGATTTTTCCTCGTAATAAACTGCTTAAATCCTAAAATCTTGCCAAAAACTAATGTTTTATTAAAAGTACCTCAAAGAATATCACTAAAAACACTACACAGGTGGGACATGGTATACTTATATAATATTCTAGAATGATCCATGATCAAGATTTAAAAGTTGTCTGAGATCATGATATAAAGGTTTCCTGGAAGGTTAACACAATTTCACATGGTTTTTCATTTCCCGTTATAGCTTAGAATTCATATTCTCATTGATTTCCCTGCACTTGCTTTCCCACGTCCAGATAGTTCAGCAAACGGCCGAAAGATAGCAGAGCTAGTCCGTAGCCGGTGATCCCACGTTTTATTTATGTGAAATCGATTGCCCTTTCCGATATTCGAGTTTAATTGCTAGCAAAAATTGCAAGGTCGAAGGCATTGGCGGTTTACCAACGAAAGGTCTCATTTTATGGGTTCCATTCATCAAGTCCCCCATGTTAGCCTAATTGCAAATCGTTCGCATGAAATTGGTATGGAACTGCGGAAGATGTTCAGCCAATCAATTTTTTTCTAGCCTTAAATTATTTGAAGTTTACCTTTGCCTCGATAAAGTAGTTTGTGGTCAATTACATCAATCTGTAAGTGAGCATTCAAACTTTTTCAAATAATAAAATCCACTGTTTCGGCCTCGACTTTCTGGTAGCTCTTCATGATGAAAGAAGAAATAAGAACAGACTTGTACACGTTACCACAAGATTTAATACTATACATATAATATCAAATAAAAAACTAAATCTTGGTCCTCTATCCAATTTGGTGGATTGACGGTTATTAGCCCTTTAGATTTCCTCAATCAAATCAATGGAAAATTCTTCACAAAATGGAAATTTAATCCATGCTTCCTGGTTCTAAATCATTTTCAACCAATTTTAGTAATGGAAATCCAAAGAAGAATCAGAAATTCTCGTTTCACAATTTTTGTTTTCCATTACGGAAAGAATTTAAGGTGATTCTAGATCTAAAGACTTTCACCTAGAAAAATTCCCAGAGAAAAGAATTTGAAAATAGTCTGATCGTATCGTAATGGTCGTATGTTTCTTCCGTTTTAGAACGTTCAGATATTCCTCCAAATGGGCATTGTAAATAAAATACACAAGTAAAACCCACGCTATATATATCAATCCTTCCGGTTTCGTCAATTAAAGTTAATATCAAGCGTCTAATTGCTAGCAATCACCCAAACGTTTTGCTTAAAAGGAATTCTGACCATAGTTAAAACTGAGGAATATAACCAGCGGTGTAAACGTTGAAAAACCACATTAATTTACATAGAATCATGCCCAAGTATTACTTGTCATACGCTGCCAACTTTCATAGTCATAGAATCGATGTGAAGTTTGATCGTTAAAAATTAAATAACTTCATTGTTCCATTTACTCTCTTTTAACTTTACTATACTGCCAGTATCAATATCTATTGAAGTATTTATGTTAACATATTGTTTATAATTAATAAAATTGGTAAGGATTGGTTGAGAGTTAATAATCACAAAAGCTACGGATTAAGTTACCACTGAAAAACTTTCCATTGATTTGATTGAGGAAGTTGGGAAACAGGAACCGCTCTAGTTAATTTGTCATATTCCTTGCAGCGCTCTTATTATTTGCGTAAGAACGTGTTTAGAGGACAGCAATTTAATTTCCTTTATTAGAAAGGTAGTTTTAATGCTGACTTATCGGGTAATGTAATCACCTCTAAACTACCTTTGCTATTTTATTGCTATCTCAGCTTTATCGAAGCAAGAATAATTCTCAAATAGTTGCCATAAACTCAGTTGAAGAAGCCTTGACTTTATGAAACTCCATACTAGAGAGTCTGATGAAATAACAAAGAGTAAGTTCCGCTCTGAATTCTCTTCTGTGGGACTTACGCGTAGTCATTTCGTTTTGTACCTATTGGTTGGTGTATCTCGACGGGAATCTTATGAAAATGAGATCATATTCAGAGAGAGAGAGAACATTCTTCCAAATGCGGCCTTTTGTTTACTGCATAACTACATTATTGGTAAAATACCGAAAAGAACCCTCGCAAAATGATTAATTTCTCTGAAGGCAGTGAAATTTCCCTCGCGGCAAAAGAGCAACCAATTCTGCAAATTAGCTTTTCATCAGCTTAAAATCCCTCGCATTTAACTTCTCTTTTCCGATTCAATTAATGCTCTAATTGTGTTATATACGCCAATCTCTCCCAGCGCGCAAACATCATCTCTGCCTTTTCCATTCCTTTCCATTATCATTTTCCTTCTTCTTTTATCTTAGTTCTTTCTCTTCCTCCGTGTTTCTCATTCTTTTATATCGTGTGCTTTGACGCGTTTCTCCGTTCTCTCGGAATTCTTTCCGCTTCTGGATTAGCAATCTTCCGATGGCTTGATAGCATTGTATTGATCCCTAAAAAACGACTTTTTCATTTATCGTGAGCTTTTTTATTACATCTTTATGGTGTCATTAAACCACGTAAGTGATAAAGGGATTAACTGGATGACGTCTGGTATCAAGTAAGTTAGCAACACAGAATAATAATTAAGAGAAGAATTAAGCTTCTCCGTCTCGATACAATCTTGTTCCGCCTCCATGAGAGGAACAGCAGCTCCATCATCGGAGAACTAATTCGGTATTACGCCCTTAATTAGTACGAAACAGTGGCGCCGCTCAATGTTAACTATCTACTCAGGAAAACAGGTTCATATTTTGAACGCGACGATAGCTACCAGTGATAAATAGCGCTGGTTACTAGTAAAGCATTGCAGGTAAATCTTTTGCAAGCTGTATTTTCCAGAACATTTACAGTTTATATCGGAAGAAATTTGATTTTCTTTAATTATCCCTAACGATATCGATTCACGTGTGCTGTTGCCTCCTGCAAATAATTTTATTTTCTTCCCCGGTTTAATAAGTAGGTGCTTCGTGGTTGAGAAAAATTGGGAAGCTTCGTCAGCATCATTCCATTACACTTGGTAACAAGGGCTTGGTGGTATTGAAATAATTATTATTTTACTGTAATTTTTGCTCTGAAGCATACATGTAAAAATCTTCAACACATAGTTTTCAGTAATTTTTCATTGTCAGTTACGAAATAAAAGAATTTCTAGGTTTATTCAGATCCTAATATTTGTATATTTGTAACATTGTAAAGGTTCAACCAAAATGTTTCGCAGTTAACAAATTTACTATAGCTTCTTTCAAGTTTTCACTTCCCCTACGGGAGCTAAACTATCAATTTCGTTTTTACTCCTTTATGCCTTAGAAATTAGACCTTTTTTCTATAATTTTTATATATATTTTTCTTTTTTTCTTAATAATTATTATTTTAGTATAGAATTTGATATACCTATTTAGTATAAAAATCAAATCATTCAGCAAAAAAATTAATACTAACCGTGCCATGATTGCATATATATGTTATCATTACATTTATGTATTAGTTTTCTTACGAAATTTAAGATACCACCACAATCAAGCAATAAATTTATAGTTGTCCACCATACGCTAAATTCCTAGTCATGTCACTTTTTTTTACTTCTTGATGTTCAATGTTTTAGTATGCTGTATGCAAGAATAGAATCTACTGACAAAAAATTCCAAAGAAACGGTAGATTTTAGAATTTAGAAAACAAAATTAAATGATATCTTCCCCTTAAACAAGTAATATTTACTCTGCTATTAAAATGACGTCAATTTCATAATGAAATACAAATAAAATGATTCAGGTTCGAGTCCCCGTCTTCTAAGACTTTTCATGTCATCATTTTTCATTTCGTGGATTTTTCCTTGGTGTACGCCTTTGTGAGCAATCATGCCTTTATTTTGTGTAGGAGATCTTAGAATTCCTCCAGAAATTAAGGAAATCTTCATTACTATAATGTTGTAAAGAATGCCTCATGTTGTTAAAAGTGTAGAGGTCATTTTGCAGGAGGACCCTCACTGGGGTCGAATCACTTTAATTTAAGTCGATCGTGCTGCCCACTTGACTTCCCGGAGCGCATTAGTACGGTAAATAAAATTATACTAATTAATCGGATCTTAACAAACTATTCTTTGACAGATGCTCTCTTATCTATTAAATATTTATTATTTATTAAACTATCCATAGGTTTTCTAATTTATTTGCTTAAGCTGTAAAAGCACGGTACTTTTCCAACAATGTACGTAATCGTTTCCATTAATCGTTATCTCATTCTTAATGCCGTGACTTTTCGTAAGATTTGTATGAGGCAAATTATTCCACAGTTCTCCGTTACAAGCATAGTTTCAGCTTATTCTACTAAAAGATATTTTAAGCATAATATCAGGCTCAGTAATGAGAGAGGTGAAATTTTTAAAGAATTTGATCTTTTAGAAGCTAGAATATCTGAAAATTTTTGGGAGGAATTCTCAAAGAGGTGTATTGATTATGAAGATGTTGATGCAGTGCTATGAAAACATTGACATTTTGGAAAGTGAAATGAGAAAATGCTCGGAGTCCTTGAAAAACAATCCAAGATGGGTTGGTTTCGGGAATAAGAAAAGATCTTTTGCATAAGAAAATTCCAAAAGGATAAGTATAACCGAAAGAGAAATATTCCCAAAAACACGAAATAACGGAACTTACATTGTATCGAAAGATTATATAGTATTCGAAGATGTTCATGAAATTCAGCTTTCATGACGAATTTTATTTCAACTTTTCTTTTCAAACTATTGCTTGATAAAATCAAAGAGAGTTTGGCCATTTGCTACTTGGGCCAGTCCGACAATTTTCGGATAAAATTAGAGAAATAAACGCAAGAGCAAATTTCTTTAAAAACTCATTCTTTCCACTAACATTCGACTAACCCACTGAATATTCGGAGGACTTGTTCAAGTGTCTCCATTTATTTCTACACGCATGCTTTATTTAATTTGATTGTTAGCATATACTTACACTCCATTCACTGCAGAAAATCACCTATTAAATGGATGCATAGTGGTAGAGATTTAACAAAACGGAGATTTTATATCAACGCTATCGCGATTTTTAGTCGAAGTGGAATTCAAGGTTTCAAACCAATCACAAAGCAAAAATTATCTTTATAAATATTTTCATTAGAGGTTTTGCGTATCTTATAGTATCGACATTGGAATTCTTTAAGGAAAATGTAAATATGATGTTAAATGGCACTTTCCTCACGTCGAGTTAAATTTCGTTTATCTATTTTATCCTGTAGCGTGCTGAGTTTATTTCCGGTTATTACTATTGTTATGTTTCTGTAAGAAACAACTTATATGAGATTCATATGTATATTCAATCGTAATTGTCGTGGTAGATTGATGAATTATACCTTATATAAGCACACTAGTACATCACAGCATATAAAATAAAAAATTGCACATGAGCAGGCATATACTATGCGTAAAAATGCGTAGAATGCGTCATGAACCATCAAATTGATGGAGACTTCTTGATAAACTCGTTAAAAAATAAAAATTTAAAAAATTAATTAATTTCAAATTGAAAGATGAGAAACAGATCCGCGTTTCAGGTTTGGGAATGCTTTTTTGCAAGTTTTTTCATCAAAAAGTTTGAATACTATTCCCATCGTGGGTGGAGACAAAAATTACATTCCGCTAAATCTCTCACTTGAATACGCCTCTCAAAAAGGCAAGACGTCGAAAGAGAGCCACGTTTCATCACCAGTTCATCTTTCATGTACTGCGGGATATTGTGTTTACAATCCTAAACCAATAGAACACCTTTCAAGGGACGATAACACCTATCTCGCGACGGGAAAAGAATAATCCTTCGCCCGCTTTCAATTCCGAGGATCGGCCGCATTAATTTCGTTGAGAGGAGACTCGGGAGCCGTTATCGAGGCCCTTGTTTCCTTGTCTTCTTGCATTTTTCATCTCTGGGATTAAAAATTGAAGTGCCTCTTTCCCGCGAAATATCAGAACGGTGAAGGAACGTCGTGTGATTGTTCAGCAGGTGATGATTTCGAGATGGAGAAAGGGAAAAGAAGCGAGGGATGATTAAAAGCGTCGCGAGATCCGCGTCTAGCAAGGAATTCATCTCTCTTCTTCTAGTCCCATCCTTTCCGACCTCAAGAAAGGCGCAAACGAGTCGGGATTAGGCGCAGATCGACCTCAAGACAGAGACCGTTTTCCGCGAAATTCAGTGCGAACGAGAATTTCGAAAGCTCTCCGAGAGAAGTGTTGAAAGGAGGAAGTTGTTCGCACCTTCGTCGCCGTAATTTCGCATTTTATTCGGGGATTTGTGCCCTTAAATACTGTTGAGCGAAAACCGCCCTGGGACAAAAACGAGTTCCCAGCGACTCTTTGTTCCGCCCGCGAGATAATGGCCTGAAGTTAAACGTGCGGGATTCAATTTAACGGCTCGATTCTCTCCCGCAGAATTTCGGCTCGAGAATAATACGGGCCTAACCTAACCTAGTAACGGTTTCGCCTCTTCCTGTGAGGGATTTTATGAGGCTTATGATGGTGATCATCTGCTACGTCGATCACAAAATTAGCTTTGTCGCTGTGAAAAATGACGGCTTTTAGAAAAGCGCCATCTGAAAACATTTCCTGTTTGTGGAGAACATGGGGTTTTATTTCATAAGAGAGTCGGAGATATATTTCGCTAACGTCGGAGAGATGGAAGCTTCTCTGACAAAGATTATTTTGGAATGTGTTGAAGATGAATTGAGAGTGTTTTTACGCGTGTCACAGCATCAACCAATGTCCAATTTTATAAGGAATTTTGTCAATGGTATACTATTAGAAAAATGAGAACAAGCAGTGGTATCTCTGAGAATTGATGGACTGACAATTAAGGATCGTGACATGAAGAACAAAAGATTTCCAGATTGGTATGAAAAGAGTACGGGATCAAGGATGATTTGAAAGAAATTATAATATTTAGAAGGAAGGAGAGTTCTTTGAAAATAATTAATTCTTCTAACAGATAATATTAGCAGGAAATAAGCATATTCATTACTGAAGTTTGAAAGGAATAAAATACACGAAAAGTGGGATGCCAGGATATAGTTAATTAGTTACATAAGATAGGAAGAGGGCCTCTTGATAGCCAAATAAGCAACGCGTTAGACTTGGATGAAAGCGGTCCCAGGTTCGATTCTCGGTGGGGACTCATTTGCGGAGTAAACTCAGATGTTGAAGCACTTTTAGAATGTTACTGAATATACTTTAAGAGAGGAAAAGAATCCCTTTTATCGGGATAAAATGTCATATTATCCAGTAATTAAAAATTCATTACAGATTTATACAAATTAAGTAAAAGTAAACAATGAAAATACATATATGTAACTCAGGATAAGCCATTTCAGTGTAGGTACGGTACTTTCCTCGGTAATCTACAGCTGTATCTCATTCCAGCATATAATATTCAATTCAAGTAATCAGTCTAATTTGTGTGATTTTCCACATCTGCTTTCTCGAGCGTTCAAGTACGTAGCGTAATAAAAAGAATATAAGCGAACATTTTAACACCGTTCAATACAATTTAATTAACAGCAAACCTCATTCATTTCTTATACTTTGTTTGGGAAAATGGTGGATATAGCCTTTAATTTAAGATAAGAAAGGATTAATAGGAAGAAAGCATTTTCTATAGCCTTTGCATAGGTAATAGTGTATTTTCTGAGGTGGAATTTTCCGTTTTCTCTTCTTCAGATCTTCCTTAAGCTTCAGCGGATTACCCAAAATTATCTCTCTAAGCTAACTTGCTTTTTGATCTGGATTTCTTTGAGTTGATCTTACGGTTTATTCAAATAACAGCCTCCGAATTTGATGCATAAAATATTCGATTCCCGAGTGGAAAGGTCTATTAAGAATTCAATGGAATAGTTTTTCGTTTTTTACTTTAAAATATATTTTTATGCATTCTTCAGAATTACTAACGTCAAAGTAATTTCAGTTAATAATAATTCCATCGAAATTGCTCCGTTCAATGCAATGATGAAATCATTAGAACAGAGTTACCGAATAGAGTTGGGAATGAATGTAATGGAAGCTAATGAATTTCACTTTGAAGTACGCTTAGGAAAGTTTCGTTTGTGAAGAAATAGAATTAATCTTGTCTCTATGCGACAAAATTAAATTCAAAGCAACATCCCATCGTTATTGTACAAAATTCCAGTTATCATCACTAAGCAGTGTTATAGTTCATAAAATGGAGAATCCAAAGTGTTGTGTTAATCAATGAAAATGTAAATGGATCGGGAAAGACAAAGATGTTCATCAACAACTTACGATAATATTCTCTTTGTCTTTCAGAATTTAATTTGAGGTGAAATGCTATTACCAAACTTGTACCACACGGGTACTTTTAGTCTATAAAGCATTCACTAGGGTCTGATTAATTCATTTCGTATTTCCATTAATCACCTAATAGGCTCGTTGCAGAAAGTAATACATATTCTATGTAATGCTCAGGGTTAATTTGTTAGCGTTATTCATCGAGTGCCACTTGGATTACAAAGAGCATAAATAAAATACAATCGTTGCTCCTAGATAGAGATAACGCTACTCAATATAGTATAACACACTGCGAAATTCCGCGGTTACATCCAAAACACCGCATACAGGTAAATTCTATGAATGGAAAGATTTCACAGAAAGTATTTTTATTTAGCTGCTTACTTCATGATAGGATAATTAGCTGAGCAAACACCATTGCTTATACGAGAATACCTAATTATTAGTGAGGACATCTTACTTCTAAAGAAAAATGAATTCCGGTTTGTCCACATACATCTCTTTCGGGGGACGATAATATTAAACCGCTAATTCCATAAAAGTACAATCTTTTGTGAGTTATTGACTTTCTAATGTTTCTGTCTGTAGTAATGATCAAATATTTTATCATATGAAGCGTAATATTTTTTGTAAATGGATATTTGTTTCAATGGTAATACATTGGGAACACTGATCATAATCTATTTTATCAAGCTATTTTCCTTCGCCAGAAAACGTATTCAGGGAAATATGCGAAAAATTTTCTCCTAATAAATCTTAGGTACTTCATCAATTTAGGATTAGTAGTACTAATCATGAGGGGTCCTTGACAGCTGAGATCATTTTTAATCTGTTTCTAAATATGGGCCACTACTAGTACCGAGAATCGAACCCGGGATCGCTTTCATCAATTGCTATGTTATTTACCTGCCGGGTTAACTGAGGGTAAAATTTAACAATGAGGTAAATGTAGATGAGCAACTCAGACAAGACAGGGACATTAACCAGGACCGTCTATTTTCAGCTGATTGCCGCCAGACTTTTCTTACTTACTGTCCACGTTTGCACCGAATAATTTCCCTCTCACCAATGTCCTATTAACTTAATGCAGCGCTTATGGAAGTGTTCATTCGAAAATCATTCATATGATTGATAAAACTTATTAACATAGCAAATTCACAAAATACAACTACATAGGTGAATGTATGTTTTTCCCCCTTTAAATTTAAAGGTATAATTCTTATAATTTTATTTTTATTTATTCTTATCATTTTTATACTTGAAACATTTTCGATGAGATCCTTCCATGTGCATTTAAATTTTCTTAATTAGAAATCTTTAATCTTTTACACTTTGGCCTGGATCAGATGTGAGAAACCTACAGCCTTCAGGTCAAATTTCATCTTTTTAGCAAACATATTAAAATATTCAAGTTTCCCGGTGTTGCTAGTCCCGCTAAGAAAAAAAAATAAAATGGAAAATTTTCTCTTTTACTTCACTTAGCGAATGAACTCATTTTCATGTACGATATATGATACAGGTGTAAAATATTTGAATGTAGACAACACGTTACTCAAGCGGCTTGACGGTTTCACATGTGGCCTATCTTATGCAGCTGAAGGTAAAGATGGCCTCCCGTTGAAAACATTTTCGCCCCACCTGGCCCACAGTGTCAATTTCATAGCCTATAAAATACGAATGGCAAAGCTGAGAAATTAACACCAGTTGGCGCAGTAAGGAGAAGGTTAGCGATCACTGCTCTGATCCCAGTAACTTTAACTCAGCTATCACATTTTCAGCTCACTTTTCGTTTTTCGGGATACTGCGTTTAGAGTTCGCTTAGAATATCCGCTTGAAAGCATTTATTTACATCTGCTTACTCATTGGTTTTCCTGACCGCACGTTAATATATGCAAAGTTTAAATCCTTTCCCTTATTTTTTACTTAATTCAGAGCATGTAAAACCCGTAAAATTTACTCAATTTTGATTATCTCAGTTCGTAGAATAAAGGATTACATCAGTAATTTTCTTAAAAGTTTCCACTTCTAAATTTAGAACAACCACCAGGTGATATAGGTTTGCAGGTCACGTTAGCAATCAATGTCAAACGTGAATAATAAGTGAAATTTCAATTGAAATACCTTTATTAAATCACTAATCTAGTACGTACGGAGCATATAGAGAAGCATAGACAGTAAAAAATCTATAGTGTCGGGAAAAAAACGCCATGGCGTTTCGATAAATTATTATCTAAGGATGAATAAATCGGAAGACCCATCGGAGTGCAAAAATGCATGCATCAACATTTCACCGAGAGTCAGATACGCTATCGAGGAATTGGCTTCTCTTGTTATCTTGACACTTCCCTGATGGCAACGATAAATAAATCATGCGTTACCTAGAATCCCTAGGCTCATCCTATATTCCTTTATCCTGAACTCACTGTGCCATTTCGGCGATCAAATCGAAGCCCACGAGGATTTGAGTCATGAGATGTTTCAGCTTCCTTCATTTCGAGCTATAAATACATATTTGATGCTTCACGTGGCCTTTCATATGAAAACCCTTGGAGGGTCGAAATTTAAGATTTAATAGTCCATGACTCTTTCCTAAGATTTGTCTCGTGTTTTAATTCATATCTGATTCCTCTGTCTGTTGCTGCATCCACGGTAAGACCACGATGACCGTTAATGCTTCGTAGTCAATGCGAAAAACATTTACCTGTAATAATTTATTTTAAGGATTTTTCATTGATCCAAATATAATTTATTGCCGTTATACTTATGCATTAGGAGCTCAATGTTTTCATATTCTTAAAATTGAAAACTATGATATGCCTTTTTCTTAATAATTTTATTGACAGAAACGTTCAGTTCTAGATTATTAGTGGCAGGATAGCTTAAATTAATTATTTTAACTCTAAACTTTGAGTTGAATTGATAATTGAATAGTATACTCTCTTAAGTGTATGTTTCTCAAATAATTTTAAGTTCTGATTTCATCCCGTATTTAATAGAAGCATTTTATAATAGTTCATTCATTCCAATTCACCATGAGAGAAACTCATGTCTCCCTTATCAATTTATACTCTTGATCTATCCGCGATAAACCTCTCTGAGGTGAGAACCTTCACTGCGTTTGGGAATCCGAAGAGGTTGTTCGCTTTTATGTCACGCCCAGCGTTTGCTTGTTTCACAATTTTATTCCATCAGAGTTCTCGTTCCGCAGAAGAGACGCAAGCCGACATCTCCACGAGTGCGAACCTCCCTGCATATTCCAAGAATCCTCCCTCTGCATTTACTTCCACGAGAGGAATTCGAGATACCTTGGGAGAGCAGAGGACTGCTTCAGATTTTCCATTTGCTCAAAGTAAATTGCCAGAAACGTAGGTATCTACGCGAAGTATGTAGATGTAGAAGTAAATATCACCTCCGAGGTGGCATTTCCAAGCGCAAGACGACCCGTCGAATTCCGCGCGTTCGAATAGAAATAGCTTAGAGTTTGGGCGATTACTAGGTCAAGGAGGTAAGGATTTCCTCCAGCACCAAACAACTTAAGGGATGGAGAAATTCCACCATGAAATTCGAGTATGATTTACGTGGGCCGAGGACAAGATAAAAAGAAACTCCGAAAATTTCCTGTGATTACTTTGGTAGATTTAATAGTCGTCTCCTAGAATCACATTTCGACATTTAGGACTTTTCCTTCGGTGTATAACTACTTTGATTGCCATGGAGAAACAGAAGTTATCCACTTTTCGGGCAAGGTTTTCACCCACTACTAATATGTCGCGTGGTATTGTGAGAGACCTGGTTACGAGTTACAGTCGTTATTTTTCACTTCCATTTCTCCTCGGGTTTCCAGTCTCACTGTTATCCGTGTAGTTTCCCTTGTACTTGTAACTTAGATTGCAGTTCTTCTATATGGACGACTGTTTCTTAGTCGAATGTGCAACTAGTCCAGAAGCAGTTTAACTTCTTTCTTGCGTACAGTCATTACTTTTGCAACCTAATATTGCGAAATATAGGTGATAAATTTAGAAAACCATCAAATGGTGGTTTCCGATAATTTTTTTAATTTTCCCTGCAACTATCTAATATCTTAAGGATAATAATTTTCTAATATTCTTGAGGACTTATTCGCGACTAAAGAGTTGCACTCATTTCTTCCTACTTTTACACCTCTGCGTACCATCTCGCCTCATTATAGACATTCCCATACATTCTTTGCAAAAAAGTAGATCTATGCATTCATAAATGATTATACATACATTGCCCAATACATATATATATATATATATATATATATAAATTTCTATCTCTTGCCCTTTCAGATAATCATATTAGATTGACTTGCAAATTTATGCAATAATTTATTTCTCTTGCTTCATAAGCATCAAAATATAATTAAGCCGTTTACCTACTTTTATGAATAGTTATTTTATTCCATATAAATACACTCTAAATAAATGGCCTATGTTTCATATTTGTTGATTTATGAATGAAAAATCGAAATTAGTTTTGTACCTAACACAGTTACGTGCGAAATCGATTTTTGACTGTTCTCTCTTCAAAGCCATTTATATAAATTTTGTACATATTTTGTATTATAATCTCTTAATGTGTTATTTTTTTTATTTTTACGATTCGTTCTATTTATTTTAGTTTTAAACCACTTAGGCCCGGTCTTATAATGTATGGTTAAATCTGATAGTTACGTAACCTGAAGGTTAAAGTTATCTAAAAGATAGCAGCTTGTATTATGTAGCTTTTCACGGTGATGGTCAGCTGTCTAGCACTTTATCTAGAGGATGCTTTGCCTGAAAATGTTTCTCATACATTCTCTGAGCGTCATTTTAGAACAACAACGCATCGCTAATATTGTTGCATCATAAATCACAAAGTGTTAGCAGACAGAAATGGAAGCTAAAAGGAGTTTGAATTTTTCTGTGGCTTGCTTGAGTTCGTGGAAGAGAAGAAGGCGATTTTAGAGAATAAGGGAATTTATATAGACTTTATTATTTCAATTATATGCATTCACACACGATATCCTTAAGGTGATGTTGGAGAATCAAAAAATAACAAAGTAATGGAAAAAAGTGTTAAAAAGCAAACGTTTGGTTAATACAGAAAAACAGATTCGAATTACCACTTAATAATTATTACTATTAAATAACTATGACTGATATATCTCTCTTATATTAAACGAATTATACATACGAGAATTCCTTTTCCACTTGCTCAAAAGACGGCAGTATCGGGGTTAATTTGCGTTTTCCACCAGCTTTATCAACGTTTATAAACAAAATTTATTAGGCTATTTACTCGTAATATTAGGCATGACAGATACCCGAGAAATAACAGGATCAATGAATTTCATAAATAATAAAATAACGAAGAATTAAAATAGTTCACTTCTTTTTCGCGTATAGTTAAGAATAAATGTCAAGAAAACGTTTAAAATAAAAGTATTTTAAACAAATAAATGGTAATAATTGTAGACTGAATTAAAGGGAAATATATGTGACCGATAAGATTAATGTAGGAAGTTAAAAAATAGGGATTATTGATAAATGCATCGTTGTGTAGTGCGGGCCCTTTGAAGAAGATCGACAAGTCGTGAAATAAGAACTCCTTTAGTAGATGAAAAAAAAGAAACGAATTTATTACCATAAGATCACGAAAAGGTTTCAAAAAGTCCCAAATGTTCTATAGCAAAGGGGGCCTTCGGCGATGCGAGGTTGGGTGAGGGTCGGACGGAGGACGAACGGCGTCCAGGTGTGGAGGCGAAGGGTTTCACGGGCAGCTACAAAGACGCACTCCGGAAGATCCAGACGAACAGCCCCGCGACATTGTAATTCGGCCGCAACATTGTAATTCAGCTTTAATTAACCTAGCTTTTGGGGCTCATTTTAGGTGGAAAGGGAACTCTACTTGAGCTAGGACCTGTGCAAAAATGACAAAGGGTGGGGAGGGGAATAAGAAAAGGTAATTTATTATAACATCGCATCACTGTCCACTGCAGTTGCACTTCTGAGGATAGGCATAAAAATCCAAAATGAAAATAAATTCCAAAATGCTACAAATATATTCTTAACGGAAACATACCAGATTAATTAGAATATAAAAACCAATTTCTTGACAATATACCGCAATATAAACTAATTTTTATAAAACTGAAGTTCGCAGGTGGCAAATTACTGGTAAATATCCGCCATGTTGCTTGTTTTACGTTTCGGAATTACCCATGATGCATTTCAGTTAACCATCACATTAGGAATTGAACCTCTCAAAATCCACTAGTTAAGATAACCATCACTTTGACTACCACTTGAGACTTAACTATCGATTATAATACACTTTTTTGAGATAATGTGAAGGATAAAGTTAAAATCCTGGATTCATTATAAGACCGGCACTTAGAAAGTGTGGCAGGTGGGAGCTGTCAACCTCATTTTGATTCTTTTAAAGATTCCACATAGCATTTATGTAACTAACATTTCACAAAGTTACGAAGAATCTGGGTATAAAGATATCAAGCTATCAGAATTAAGGGGTTTTCAAATCCTAACTAATCACATATATACGTATTTTATAATAAATACAATTAGAACTAAAAGTTTTTCTTTCTAACTTTTAAACTTTTAATTTTAATTGGATTTATAATGAATTTCCACCAGATTTCAGTCAATACCTTTAACTTTATTTTACAAAATTCATAATATAAATACATACAATACTTATTGCTCGCGCTATTGCAGTCTTAAACTACCGAATCATGTCAGTAATTAGTTTCTGATAAATAAGTAAACGAATTTAACTCACGGTATACTCAAGCAAAATATTAGGATTAATATCGGGAAGCTTCACAAAGGATTTACGTTTTATTCTCCCATATTACGTGGCCAATTGTGCTTTAGCGGAGAGCTACATGCGGTTTCATCCTCGACTCTTCGAATTAAGTTTTAGTTTCACTCGGGCTCTTTCGAGACTGAGTTTTGAAGAGCAACAAATTAAATGAGAGGAAAGCCCAAGGGAGGGGATAGAGAGGGCAATATTGCTGTTCAGCTGAAAGACCAACAAAGCAAATAGAGTCGGTCTACACAACTGAAAGCTTCTGCTCCCTCTCGGGTTTCGTTTTGTTATTCGCTTCCCGATGAAGTCGCCCACTTCCCCTTTCTTAATGCATCCAGTTTTATTCCCCGACTCCCCGATTTCGATTCAGCATTTTAGTTTCTCCTCAGTCTCCCTAGGCACCATTTTGTGGGATCGATATCCTCAAAATGTATTTTTTATGATACGCGTAATGGGAGATAAATTTGAATCCATATCATATACTTATTTTCTTCAGTTACCTTCGACTATTTGGAATTTAAGCTTTGTATTTTATTGTAAGATCAATGATTTTACATTTTCAATACAACTCATAGAATAATTGTATTTATTGAAACTAGAAATGCACGGTGAGAGGTAAAAATTTTAATGTTTATTCCAATATACTTCAGAAAATATCCACGAATAAACTATATAATAAATAAACTTTATAGAATTTTCTTATTTTATTTCATTCAAAAAGAATAATTTTTCGTAGATTTCAAGCCTCTGGTTTTGTAGGATTAATACTTTGCTATTTTAAATATAATTGTGAGTATTTGAAATTAATTTGAGCGGAATAAGCATTTTGAAAACTTCTTGCGCGTATACCAACATAACGGGGAATCAATGAAAAACATAAAAAATCAATAAAAACCTATTAATAATGATAAAACTGTAGAATTTTTGTTGTATTTTTAGAATAATGTGTCTGTCAATCAAGGCCAAGACCGTTTAATATGTTTTAATTGTATGTAATTTCTTCACATTTTAACACGGGAAAACGAAAGGTACGGAATTTATGGAACTTCCTCGAAAATTTCCTCGAACCTCGAATTTAACTAGCTACGTTGATCACTCCAAGCTAGTTATCTAAGACTGTTTACAGAAGGGGATTTGAAATTCCATTATGCTGAAACTGCATTACGAAGACAAATAGAAGGTCGCACTACATTATGGAGGAAATAAGATTTATCATATCTTACAGTAAGGTATTTAACTGTAATGAAATTAAAGTAAATAAAGCCATTCACGGATCCACTTTTTCAAATTTAGTGGGGAAATGATGTCTGAATATGCAATAGCATGTATAATGCCATTGTAAGAGTAAGTTTCATACCTTGAACTTCCCCAGTGTTAACTCATACATACTTCAGATAATTATCTTTACTGTAATGTTCAAATTAACTCATTCTTAGCCTTGAAATGACACAAAAGTTTTCGAAAAATATTCCCAAACTTGATATATGTTTCTCGATGATCAACTTCTTGCTGACTTTTCGTTAAAATTACATAATCGAAGTTTCGCGGTTTTTATTTTTTCGATTTCATCCATCGACCTCTAAAAGCACACACTGCGACCCTCCAGGGGCATCGCCCGAGGGTACAGTGTCAGTCTAGAGTGGGTGCTGAAGTTTCTCGCATGTTTGCAAACCACTTATAGATGTTTTCCCGTAGTAATTCAATACTCTAGTCATCGGCAAAGAACGTCGCGATCTGGCGCAGAATACTGTCATTTCCCCTTTAAGAAAGTTTTGCGAGTGCTTTACAGTGAAAGCTCGTGTTGAAAAGTGAATTTGGAAAGTAATGCTTGATCGCTCCGGTGAACTATGTGAACCGCCGATCTTGTTCAAACTGCCATTAATGCATGTACACATTGAAGACGGAGATAATGTTTTTCTGGAGCGATATTAATCCTGAAATAAGTTAGAATCCACTTCTTTTGTTTACTTTATTTCTGACACATAATAGATATAAATTTGCACAGGCAATTAATTGATAACTAATTCATTAAATATTAATTAATGATGATTACGACTTTTAAATACATACTTTGGCGAGATACCTCCGAAAAAATTATCTATAACGATATGTTAAATAATAATAGATTTAATGCATAAAAAATTGGAAATATACTAAAAGAAAAAATTTTAAGCTGAGAAAGAAAAAAATCATAGATGGTTACGCAATCACATTAAGGCATATAAAAATACTGAAAAATCTTTTCTCCATTTTTATCCATTTTTTTAAAACATATGCACTGACATTTTTAGCAAACCAGGAAAGTCTTAAGACGATGAAATTACCTTCTTTGACATAAAATACTTGCAAATATTTCGAAGATAATTTTTTGTAACTAATTTATATACATGTATAATGTATACTTAAACAACGTGTTATTAGTACATAGTTATCTCCAGGTAAATTAATTTTGCTTACAAAAAACTGTTTATTAATACGTAAATTTCAATAATTTAAAGATAATGTGAGTTGTTTATTCGTTAAATAATCGGAGTGTCTACGCGTAAGAACTTTCTTAATATTCTAAAGTATACCATCTCTCATATTCTCAACCTATAATTAATATCTTCAAAGTAAAGAAAGCCAGATGATTTCAGTCAGAAAACTTATGCGTATAAGGATTTCGAACTTTTGAAACTTCAGAAAAAGCAATATTTCATAGAGTATCAACATTCTCCAGCAAGAACGTCAAAAGATGCTTTTTGAAAATAACTTTCTGAAAAGTTTCAATAATATGTAGGAGTAGTACTTCTTGCTCCTTAGATAAGCTAATAACAAATTAAATTCCCTCTTTACCTTTTTAAATAAAGCAATTTAATTTTTATGATGTAAGGATAGTTCTTGAACCATCAAATATAAAATCTCTCATCGATCAAATCAGTGTACAGAGTAAAATCATCAAATAATGAAGTCATGGAGTATAATTTCCACAAAATCTAAAGTGTTTGTTATGCTTTCTAGAGTTTTAAAAATTTACATATCATGATAGCTAAAGAAAAACAGGATGAAGGATACTATAAGTAGATTCGAACCTAAAAAATTAGACATCTTATAGTAAAATAGTAAATGAAACATTGGGTTTATTTATGCCAATTTGTGAAACTTTTATTTTAAATTAAACCTACAATTTAAATGCAGTATAGTTATTACGGATCAGATACGACAACCAACGTGAGGATCGCAAAAGTTATATTAGTAATCTAAAAAAATACTGTGAATGAAAACAAGCAGAAATACCTAGCTTTGCGTGAGTGTGTAGCATTATATTGTTCTATGCATTGACGCTACTTTGTAGTATTTTAATTTAGCTCCATCATGTAGGAAATGAATGGAAACAAAATTCTATCCTCACTACCTTGCTTGTTAAATTAACCAATATCGGAAGACTAAGATTACATTTCTTTCCTCCTCATACACGATAATTTTTACGAATTACTTTTGCTGCTTATTATAAAAGCTTCCTCGTTAAATTCTTACGGCTTTATCATAATAGGTAAAACGAATTTTTATTTTGTTTTATAACCTTTCGAGTAAATGAATAAGACGTAAGAAATGTCATTTTGCATCCAAGCATCACTTGAATCTTGGTTGGTCTCCTCTCTCCTCTGCTAAGTAACCTCAAGCGTATAGGAAAAATAACAAAACTTTAGATTGGCCTTAAGGCAAATTCAAACATGGATACAGTTCACAATTCGTCCAACGTCATGAAGCAAACGCTTAAATCTGATGGCACCGTGTATTCCTTACGGAAGAATGGTGCGCGCTCTTCGTACCGTTCTGACAGAAATCAATTTTACTTTTTGTTGAATGTCATCAAAATCAATTATCACTAACTTTCTTTTATATGCAAAAGTCGTAACAACTCGCGCTATTTCCCGTAAGTAATATTTACGTGGTCTCTTCATAATGTTGGACGAAGTATAGCTAAGGGCAAGTAAACCAGCTAAAGAACCATTTATATTACAGTAGTTGTTACAAAATTAATTCAGTTTCAAGAGCTCGAAGTCAAGTCTGGTGAATGGAATCTCATGAATGAAACAAACAGCTCATCCTTTTTGAAAATAATATTCCTTTATTAACTATCAGCGTACTTTATAGTCGCATTTTTATCAGGTCGTCAGTCATGAAAAGAGGACTGAAAAAAGTGGGTAAGAACAGAAACTTGTATTGTAAATGGTCATAAAAAAACATTAAAAATGAATTAGGAAAATCGAATCGCATAGCTATTTTTAAAAACTGGAATACCCTCACATTAAGTAGCTTCATGGATTAACTAGATAAGAAAGAAAGTGCTCGATAGTAAAATAGCTAGAATGCTGTCCCTTTAAGGTTACCATAATTCTAACAACCGAATAAAGTATTCTCAGAAGTGTATAATGTTGCTTCTACTGCTTATCGAAAGAAAATCTTCAATTAAACGATTTATTTACTTTGTAAGTAAAGGCCTCGTACTCAGAAAAGAAGGTAAGGGCTTTACTACATAAGGAATACGTTTTTTATAATGGGACACTTGAACTCTTCAATCAGAAACAAGCTAATAGGATGATAATGTAATTAGTAAAATGTCTTCAAATTTTTAACGAAGAATTTAATGAAGAATTGGTCGTCATCTGGTGTGAATAAAATCAGAAAATATTTATTTAGTTAATAATGTATTATGATTCCATTAAATAGCATTTAAAAGTACAAAATGTTCTCGAGGATAGCCCGTGCAAAAATAAGAGGTTGTATCATCTAAATGTGTATATTAGAGCATAAGCTTGAAATAACTTATCCAAGGAAAATATCTCGGATTTCTCGTGTAAAACACATAATTTGGCGTTCGAATTACAGCATTACGAATTCAAGGAATCAAATTGACGTGTTAATTAAAGTAAAACGATAGGTTCAGGATTAGATGGCGTTTTAATTGGGTTAATTCTGAGACTTATAGCATGGATCAATGCGAACCACCCCATAGCAATCTACAAAACATATTGGCTCACCATCAGCCCATATTCAAAATTAATTGCATTTAAAGCTCGCAATTTTTCTATATTTGATGCTCTTTTCTTGGATAATTTTAGCAAGTCTTAAGACTTTTCCATATACTAATTGCACAACTCTTGTCCATCATAATTTCAAATAATAATGAAAAATTTCAAATTTCGGAGAGAATTGGAGATTGGAGGTAAGACGATAAGCAGGGCATTCAAGATCCTTTCGCCAGTTTCCCTCGCTAAAACTTTTTTAATTCACTTCCTTTTTTATTACCTCTTCGGCCTTCGTGGCGTTTAGGCAATACCCAATTCCTTCCCATTTTGAGCGAAAAACAAGCGAATTTCATAAATGTCGAAGGTGACCTTTAATTAGAATACTTTAATCGATGCCTGTCTCAAGTTTAGCATAAAATTTATGGGATGAGAAATTGAATTAAAAAACATCGGTATATTCTCTGAGAAATAAATAATGTATACAGAAATTTTGAAAACGGTTATGTTCCTATTCCTCAAAAAATGTAAGAAATATCAAGTCCTCTAATTTCTTTATTCATTCTCACGCAAGATGATCCCCGTAAACCAAAGATAGCTTCTTAGAAGGTGCAAAAAAGATTAATGAACCTAGGATACGCTTAAAAAACAGTAAAAAGTCAGCTGAGTGGAGAAAGACTTGCAGGAACTTGTAAGAAACCTGCATCATAGGTGTGTGAATACAGAAACATTACACGAATAAAATAAGTTGATAAAATAGGAACTGAACCAATATCTGTCTCATTAGAATAGAGTTTAGCCAGCAGAGAACTAAGTAAATCATTCAAATTTCATCCAAGTTCTAAGACCGATGACTATTCTACTCTATTCTATGGCCGATCGAAGAAAAGCTTTTACTGACACTGTAAAAACTTAAATTATAATTCCGTTTATTTTGTAAGTTTCAGTTTTCATGTTAGGTTTGTTTACTTCATGTATTCCGGTCGCTCATTGTCGCTCAGTATCTTGAACGCAACCTTTTAGTTATCCCAAAATCGGGCCTGTGTGTACTAGGGGTATAGGTATGGGAATAAGTACGTATAAGGCGGAAAATTGCGTGAATTAGAGCTATGTTCGGATATTATGGATTACGCGATATATTTACAGGTCACAGAACCAAATAAGACCGAATTTCAATGCACAAGTCTCAAGTTATCTGAAGTGTGAAGAACATGTCATCCTTCCGTGTTTACTGAAAGTTACTCGTGACTTATTCCGATGTGGAGTTATATATAACAGACATAATTTACTCAGTACTGCCGTTGCACTCAGTGACTCTAGCGCAAAGAGCATTCAAGTTGAATAATCTTCTTGAATTGAGTCATCAATTAATGGGCAAGTTAAACCTCGGATATTCGAGCCTTTTTCTCAGCTTGTATGTCAGACTAGGACGAGTATTTTTTTTAAGTTAAGGGTATAAAATATGTATTGATTATACATTGACAACCTGCTTTAATAAATATAATTATTTCTTTGTTAGACAAAGTAATGATAAAGGCCTCGGTACTTTATTTTGATTCGTACAGTAGCTGGAAATAAGTTATTTGACTTATATGATCTATGTATGTATTTAATAAAACAACTGATTAATATATGTATTTTTTCCGTATTAAGTACCATGGGATTAATGCAGCTTGATATGTATACCACACGCATTTCAAATTCGGCCTGATTGTAGATGTGTAACTACTTATCTAAGTAGAAAGAAGTAGATTTTCCCGGTGAATAAGGTTTATAAAGTGCTCTCGGGTCTCCAACCGGGTTGCCTCCTGCCAAAGGGTCGACGTTTCGGGTGCGTACTCTGCACCCATCTTCAGGAACTGATTTCTGATGAATATATATATATATATATATATATATATATATATATATGGTGATTTATATTTCAGAAATCAGTTCCTGAAGATGGGTGCAGAGTACGCACCCGAAACGTCGACCCTTTGGCAGGAGGCAACCCGGTTGGAGACCCGAGAGCACTTTATATTACTTATCTAAGTGATTACCAACAGTTTAGGGCATTTATGGAGAATCTTTAATCGGAACCGTGCTACATTATGTAAAAATAAAGGACTTGTAGGCTAGTATGAAGCCATCACATGGCCTGGGTCTATTGCGAATCATCATGTTATATCAACGGGTACAGTTATTATTTACGAAATCGATTATTAATTAATATATTCAATTTTAACTTACTTTGTAGCAAAAAATATCATGAGAAATATAAGAAATAATGGATAGCTCTGTAAAGTTTCCTCATGTCGAAACAAACGAAAGTGTGTGGCTTTGCAGAATTTTAAAATTATTATAATGCATTCAAATAATTGTATAATTATCAAATTTAACGGTACTGCTTTTCTGTGTACTTTCTGCTTTATATTTTGACTTTTTTCTGACGTCGAATTCAGACGTTGCTTCCTTACTCGAGCATAGGCTATAGTAATGTTTCGTGATTACTTAAACCTCCATGCTGCAATGTTTCCCACCACTTTTCCCTTTTACAGAATATCAGCTAATTAACTCAATCATCTTTGGACGCCAAGCCATAAACTTATATTCAATCTAAATTTGTATTAAAAAGGAAAAAAGAGTTTTGGATAGAAAGTATAATATTGTAAATATAACTTCTGAAGAAAGTGTCTTGTAGAATAAAATTCGTATGCAACGTAAAATTTGGAATATATTTTAATTATGAGTATCAAACCAATACGCCTATGGCTTCCTTACCATTCCACTGTGTCTCAGATCATCCATTAGGAAGCACTGCCTTAGCATTCACATGCACATTGTGAGAGGTTAAGTATGTACGTTTCAAGCGAAAGAGGTTAACTCTCAAAAGATGTTCCTTTCCCAGAAACCTGGCTTTTCCCCTCGTGAGAAGTTTTCCATTTGGATATACCACTCTAAGGAAACACTATGAACATTCGATTTTCCACCTTGACTGCTTCCCCCGCACTCTCGACTCTCCATTCTCGGTATCTTATCAATCTGACAGTTTATTCGAAAGCCCACGCCATCTCTGCTAAACGTGGGAAAAGGCACCTGTTACTCGGGGTACTTCAGGATAAAATCACTGTGCGGTGACGTTAGCCGCATTTCTCGTGGAAAATGTGGTTACGCTATGCTAATGTAGGTCTTTGTCCGGAGAAAATCTTTCGTTAGAGTCGCTAAAGAAGCGACTGAGAAAGAGAGACTTCTCGATTTAGTTAACCACTCTCAATAGCTTTCGTAGATTTTCAATCCATCGTTTAGCAATGAATTTTCAGAATACCGTTTGTAGAATCCAGTAAGCTTTACCGCTTTTCCTCTTGTTTTTCTATTAAGTTTTGCGTTACATCTTGCACATTCTCTCCCCTCTCTCACGTAATCTCTCATGTCCAGTCTTACAGGTAAATTCGCTTTTAATTTTTAAAGGGGTGCATGTTAAACACAGGAGGAAACTAACTCACTTCTTCTCTTGCCTAGAAAGGTGAATTCCCTCTCCAGAGCTGCTAATGGAAGGTTTTGGGCTCAACCCTGCCTCAGGGCTGAATAATTTACAGGAATTCGTTAAACAGAAATCTAGCTTCGCTATTTAAACAGGTTGATTTAGCTGCAAGAGAGTCGTTTGCATGAAAATATCTGTTATTATTATCAAAAAGTGGCTTCAAAATGCATTTACATTACATACAAGTTTGAGAATTTAAATTTAGAGTCATTTATAACTTATTTCCATATTTAAGAGCCATTCCTACTTTATATATCGCTAAGTCCAGTGAAAGATGTGCTTCGAATACGTCATCATTTTGAATGGTAATCTTTTCTCGATATCATGGAAGATTCAAAAGAAGCAGCATTAAGATATATATCTCGGGGTTGTTGGTTATTTCTTAAAATTGACCAAATGATGCACAAAGAATTCGTAAGGATTTTAGAATAGCTTTTCATCGGTATAGATCTTTTAATTTTTAAGTTTCATATTTTGGTGTCAATAATTCTGTTTAAAATAAATTTTCCTTTAAAGCTATCAGGGGAATTCAATTCTCATTTAGGGAGAGGAATCATTATTTAGAATTTCCAGTGTTTTCTTTTCCAAGGATTTGTAGCGGGGAAATGGGACGAGAAATTCGAGGTACGAAAATTTTATTGGCGGAGTGTCATAGGTCAAGTCGCTAATGGGAGTTCCCCTATATAAAGTGATTTATCTCCAAATAGTGTGAGGAAACCAATGGAATCGCCGAGTCAAATATGAGAAAATATCAACAAAATTCAAATACTTGGAACTTGGATAAATGAACTTCATTACAATTAAAATATCAAAATAGCTAAGCGTGAGAGAAATGTATGATGTAATGAACGATTGATTTTTAAATGAGGGTCGTAAGAAGTGGTATGATCCCTAATGAGGGTCGATGGAATTACGTGTTTGCAATTAGGAAACTCCCACTGGATCCGGGAACTGGGCTCTAGTCGCGCTATGCTCCCGTTTATTCCTAGGATTTTGTCCATGCACACTACCCCTAAATCCCTTTCCTGTAGGTACTTTCCGTTTAATCAATTCGTGAATTTTCAATCTTCGCTTCAATTAAAAGGATTAGTCAATCGGCTTAATCTACTCCCATTCATTTGGGCACACTTCCGAGCGGAAGCTCTTTCCCTCTCATGTGTGCCGACCTTGAAATGGTGCCTCAGGAGAACCCTCGACCCCTACCTTCACCTCATCAAGGCCAGTACCCTCTTGAATCAGTGCTTATTTTCCTTCCTTACTCCCCTTTCCGCCCCTAACTCCACGATTATTTACAGATAAAACACTCCCAGCATTTCTTGACGAACACCGAATCCCCTTGGGAATCAACCTCGAATTCCGACTCCAATCATGCCTCTTTTTCTTGCCCTTGCCTTTCCCATCCATTTACTTTCCGTTCTCTTTCTCCCTCATCTCCTATTTGGACCTTCCTCTCTGCTAATCTCTTCCTCCCATAAACCGCCCATGTTTTTTTCCCTGCAGAATTTAATGTAAATGCAGGAAAAAGGTCCTAACTCTCCTAAAGGGACTCCTCTCCCTGAGGAACTTTACCTGAGGAAATAAACATTGCTAATGAGGTTCTTCTTGATAAAATGTGCTGAGCATCTATTCAGTGGATGATTCATTCTATTCATGTATTTCTTCGATTTTCAAAGAAAATGTTGAAATATCTAACGAATACTCATGGTAAATGGCGGATTTATTTCGACTTGAACCGGCATCATTCATTTTATTTAAGGTATAACACTATTACGAGGGTTATTTTATCCATTATAAAATCAGTTTAAGGTAATTTTTGTTAAATATTACGCTGAGGATTTATTCTACTGAACCTTATCATAGATAAAAATAAAAATCCTACGAGGAAATGCCAGATACGATCTATGAAAATGTCAAGTTTATATGTGAAAATCTCACTTAACATATTTTAATACATGACCGGTCTCGAGTTATTCACTTCCTCGTTCGCTAAAAGCAACAGGCTAACAGAGAGTATATGCAAAAGGAATATTAATTCGAGAGAAATTATTATTTATCCAACCGAAACAGGTTGCCCTAGTAGTATCCGTTTGAGTAACTTTGGACGAATTACACAGATGACCTACACAAACATTAAAGATGAATGAATAAGGCACTCGAACCCGGAGCCTCGGTGGTGGGAGCCTTGCAAACTAAACATTCTGCCAGTTAGGTCGGCAAAAATAACTTTAAATAAATACTACTTTACAGGGGCTACACCACATAATGTGATAAAAGAATGGAATGAGATTTTAATTTTTTTCTCAAATAATTGGTGTTTTACGTCACAGAATGAATATACGAAATCGCAGTATCCAGGATATATACATTTTACCTAGTATCAAATTCATCATGCTGAAGCAGCTTGATCACCCAAAGATCATATTTCTAACAAAACTTTTAAATGTCAATGAAGATACAGAAATGCTGATAAACATATGTTAAGATATAGAAGAATATTTAATGACTTCATTTGATTTAGCCGTCAGTTAATTAGCTTTGATACAATAAATAAAAATTTGAAATATGAGAGTTCTTATCCATAAGCAATTTTTTCATCGTTTTTTAATCTTCCTTCTAATTATTCGATTATGAGTAATGTTTCAGTTTCAATACATATATCATTACGTAGAAAGATAAGCATATTTTTATAAAATAAATTAAATCCCTTTGGCGTTTTTTTCGTTGTGTGCTTATTCTAACCCAACTCATCCCAGAAACATAAATAGAAAGGCATCGAAAGGTTTTGAATAGCTCTGCCACTTTTTCTCCTCAGTTTCCACCAGCTACATCAACTACTCCCCATAGCTGCTTTTTCATCCTTCTACAAAAAGATGAGAATATGAGAGCGAGGTATGTTGGAGTATGATTGATATAATTGGATGACATTCAAAAGTCCATTTTTTGCGGAAATCACTCGGTACCGTCGTCGCTCGAGACTGAATTGCTCTGAAAAGTTCACCGAGCAAGTTTAGCGCAATTTATGTCACAGTTCTGAGCTCATCCTTGTATCTAGACCGTCGCGTATCCGACATTTCCTCATGTAATAATGAAGGACTCTCATTGCCCCAATTAATTACGCCTAGCCACCCTTTCCGCCTTCTCCCTCGCGCAAGTTGTACTCTGAGATCCTTTCACTGTCTGAATACCCAGCAAATCAAATTCAATCTATCCTTGTCCAACTGAGCTCTCTCTTTAATAAAACGTACTCTCTGACCTTTGCTTCAATCACTCACGAAGGAAAAGTTGTGATTCATTGCATGAGTTTTAATTATGTTTTACCTGGCAAGTAAAGTTATCAGTAATCATATACTGGTTTGAATTTCACTTTTAAACAATTTATAACGATAATGCTTTATCATAAATAAATAATATTAAAATATGGGAAGCAAAAAAAAGCTGATTCAACGTTTGGAATTTTATAAAATATTTTTAATTCGTTTTTTGGCGAGTTTCAATACTTATCGCCTTTATTAAAAAAAATGAAACTATGAAAACTCTAGATTTGTTTTCTAGTGGCTTTTTCCAAAAGAATCGTTCATGATTTATGGCCACTTACCGAAAGGAATAGGAATAAGATACGTTATAAATTAAGACCCCCTTAAATCCTTGGGCCATAAAGCATTTAAAATATCAAATAGAATAGCTATTTTCAGTCCTATATTGATTTCGTTCTATTAAAATCATATCACTCACCGTAATTAGAAAGGTTAGTAAATATTCAGTTGACGATTCTCTGTTAATTTGCAAAACAAAAGTTTACCAAATGGCGTAGAGAAATGTTTAGAAAAGAAGAATTAAAAAGTCTTAGTATTTTTTTTTCCGTACCTTGAGCTTAAGTTTCAAACATAAAATTGATCAATAAATAACCAGCCAACGGCGAAACTAAAGAAAGTTCTTTCGATACTCTTTCCTATAGAAAGGAGGACAGGAAAGTATACGGTAAGGAAGAAGATGTAACATAAACAGTGAAAATTCATGAAAAGCTGCCTCGCAACAGACTATTCTGTATTTTTAATATACGAACGAGGTCCCACAAGGTGTATTCGTTTATAAGAAGAAATGAAATCTTTAAAATATATGCTTGGCGTAACCTTATACATCTTTAGAACACATTTATCCTATATTTTTTCGTCTAAATGTCCACTATTCAACCAATTCCCAACAAATTTAGGAGGTATAATCCTCACCTGGAAAAGCGTTCAGTCATTTAAATTAAAGGAATGAAGTTTCTACGTGAAAATATTCCTCGATTGTTCTTAAATTCCCTTGTTGAAAATTTTATTTGTTTAGTTACCTTCCAGGATGGATGCGTTAAATAAGTCAAAGAGATTCATCTGAATAAGCCGTAATATCGGATTGACGACTGTATTTTAGATGAAACGCTCCTTTTAATATTTAATTAAAAAATAAGCAAGGAACATGAATAATATTGAGGATAAACCGAGGGGTGATTGGATGGAAAGCTCTTCAGTTCAACCCTCTGCGAGAGAGAGAGAGAGTACTTTCCTAGCACCCCACATGAATTTAAAGAGAGTCTAGCTCTACAAATAATTAATCTGGCCATAATTTCCATCTACGTGACATTTTGATGGTTATTGCAATAAACTTATTTCTAATGGATTTAGTCACCTTGCTATTTTAGCTATCCAACCTCTTACTGCCAGTAATCAAATTTCACGTCAAGAAATTCATAAGTTGGATGAAGTCGTTAGCCTGGCGTATTATTACAGTGCCTCATAGCATTGCAATGTGACGCTTTTCGTCCCAGGGCGTGCTCTTCAAGAGTAACGAGCTCTTGGCAGATTCTCTAAGGATATAGTTATCATCTTTCGCAAAATTCATTACTTTGGAATGCGATACCATGAGGGGAAACTTATTGTAGTAAATTGCTCTTGCTAACTCCAACACATTTAGGGCCACCCCGCCAATACTAGACTATCGATGTATCAATAATTAATTTAAATGATTTATCTTGCTTTTGCCGATTAATTTGATTCTTCACATATCTTAATTAGTAATTAATAGGATATATTAATTAGATTATTAGCATTTATAATAACCTTAATACCTTCTTGACACTATAAACTTATATACAAAGAAAGTAGTATGACCACATAGAAAAACTATATTATTAGTACTACTATTGTAAGTCTGTTAGTGTTCTGCAAACATTGAATTTAATAAGGAAAGAATAAAGTAAAAATAAATTTACATTAGAAAAGTACAAGGCATTACATTTTCATTTAAAGAATCATATTTAGCCCCATAGTTTTTTCGAATGTTTATTACAAATGCATTCCATAGTTAAATTCATCATCTTTCACGGAATCACCTCAAAAATATCTTCCTAATTCAAAGACTGCATTCTTAAGGGAACATCGAGATTTCGACCGCTTTTGAAATTGAACTTAATTGAGGAAGGATCTATTTGTCATTTGTCTGAAGGGAAAGATGCTAACTAAAAAGACCAAGTTAATGATGCCTGTGGTTTTGGCTACGTATATGAGAGAAATATAATAGCTTTTGTCTAACGAAGGTAAACTGAACCGTAATTATCTCATATATTTGTCAAAATTCTAAAATAGGCATCCTACAGTATAGCAATCGTTCGTATTCATACGAAATCGGTTAGTCAAAACCATTTTCAATGTTCAAACCTGAAATCGGCCAAAATATTCTAAATTAATAAGATAATGCGCTATAATTGTTACGCATTAGCCTAGATCACTGTGTTATCCACTGCCTCTGGCAACATGCCGAATGGCGTCTTGCACGGTGTGTATTTATACATATACATACACTTTAACCAATGAGATTTGTGATTATCAGAAACTGATTGATTCTTATGAACAGAATTAATAATAAGAAAGCTAGAAAAGTGGTAAAAGAATGTTCATTTAAGATTTATAACTCAATTTTTAATGAAAAGGGTGACTACTTTGGTACTCTTCCATGAACCGGGATTTCCATATACCCTCTCATATACTGCATCATAATTCAACATTTTTGCTAACGCGTAATTCGGATTAACCTTTTGGGATCAAAATTCCATGCCAGTGAGGAAGCCCCATCCATTCATTCTATCAGAGCCTTAGTTATATTCGAATCTTTATTCCTTCCATCAGTATTTACTAGTCAGATCTCTTCCGGTCGGATTATCTTCCTCTCACTTTCCACTCAGCATCCACATCTTACTTTTCTTTTTATAGTGCCCCTATAGCTTCTTTACTTCCGTCTGCCTCCCTTCTTTTAGATTTTTCGTTTAGGAATAGCTGATATAGTTCTTTGTAGCGTTTCTTCACATCGTTCTTAAGTGACACCATAACTTTATATTCGTCTCGTAAGACCGAGAACGTGTTCGCATGCAGCTACTCCTCTCACGGGGTGAAATTGCTAACAACATCTTCTTTGAACAGTGCTCCGGTGTACTTTCCTTTCCAACATCTTACGCCTGAGAAATCCATACGTTTTTACGTGTTCTATGAGATTCTTTGAACCTTTTGCAACATATATATCAATGCAAATGTCATACTGTCAACTTGTTTCTAGACTTTTGGGTTATATGAAAAGCTATTTGAACGGCAAAGGGGAAAACTCCTCCATACTTTCACTTTTCAAGCAATAACTCACTTCTTTTCGAGCTGTCGTCATCACATTATCAGTCCACAATATCCATTTGTATGTTACAGTCAAAGAGTACCTTTCTAAGAAATGAAGGCGTGTGGAGAAAAGCAAGGAATATCCACACATATTTATTCTTCTCACGATTTATCTAGGGTTTTCGGCTGGCATATTAGTGAATTTTAGTTTTCGAGAAATGCAATTGGAAAGTTGTATGAATATCTGTTTAATTATTACATCAAAGTCTCATAGATGAACTATCGGCACGAACTAACTCTTTGAGCATGTTTCCTATAGTCCATTTTGATAATATTAGGATGATTGCCAGGTAGTGAAATGATTTATCAAGCGAATTAACTTTGCAGATAAAAGTTTTTACTCGAATTATTAAATTTACATTAAATTCCAGAAACACCTACGTAGTCTGATACTTTAAAATTTTAAGAAAAGTTTTTTACTAACTTAGCCTTTTGCATATAGTTTAACCCAAAATTTTGCATTTTATGTTTTGCACAAGTATGTTTCAAAATCTAAGAAAAATTATACCTGGATAGCGTAAGACGTCGTTGTTTCGCTCCCAATATTTGCCTTTCCGTCCCATATAGCCGACCATTGTTTTCAAAAACGCTAATAGAATTCTAAAATATTTGATTTGCCTTTTCTAGGGCTACCCAGATAATTAACTTATGCGCTCTGCTCTGACCTGCTTATTATTAAGTTATGCGCTCACATCTAGTTTCTATTCGTATAAGAAATCTCATAACTTCGCTTCTTTTTCTATCGCCTTTATTTTCGATACTCACAAAAACAATTGTATTTAATTCTCTTTCCTATTCTGAAGGTTAATCGTGAACCTTTGATATATGTAATACACTATTTTATCTCAAATTTTAATCCCCAAGACTAAATCGCAATATATCACTTTTCCGTTTCTCCTATCTCCAGCGTCTGATACAATACTCATTACGGTTCATTCTAAATATGTAACCAAAATATTTCTAAGCCTCAGCGTTCATAACCTTTATATCCTTAATAATAATTCTTCATTGACATTTATTGCCAGGAATTAAATATTTGCATGTTTAATAATATGTAACACCGTGAAAGAATACATCTTCGGGTTAATCGAATCTCTTTCCTCAATGTTGATATAGTACCAACTTACCGAAGTTTGAGTATATTTTTTTAGTTAGAAATTCTGCCCAGAAAATTAACCATTCGGTATAATTACGTTTTCTTAGATAAACTATTTATAAATACATAACTTTTTATAAACAAAGACTAATTTTACGAGTGGATAGCGAATATTTGAAGGTGTGACTACATTAAAGATTCATCGATCCTGGTCGTGTAACCAACGTACCACGTAAGTCTATTTTCATCGTTTTCACTCATCTCACCGAGAATTGAAAGATACAGAAAGGAAGCAACTTATCTGACATTAACCATAACAAGGCATGGACCAAGAAAGACTTCCGAAACAAATGATGGAATGATAGTCGTCAGAACTAAGAAAAAGATAAAAACAAGGAGGAATGGGAAAGAATTGGAAAAGGTATGATCCTCCGTTACCTGAGAGGTGATTCATGGATAGGTTGAAACTAGTAGGATCTAGGCATCGAACAACGCTGGAGGATGCTATAAGCCGATTATATATACCATCTTTATACTTATCCTTTGGAGATGGATTGTCATTCCTTGCTGAAATTTGACCATTCTAAAGCCAAAACCCATTTAATCTAAATTGTAGACAATTTAGCTGATAGAGGTCTTATGCTAGGATTATCTGTTATCATGGGTTCCTAATCCAGGAACAAACCCCACATCTGTGGCTCGTGAGAATCCCTTTCCAATCAGATGTAGGCTTACTCAGAGTCTTCTCCTTCCCTTTCTCAGAATCGCCATAAGAAATTGGTTATCCCTTTTCATAAAAAATCCCCATTTACCTTTTCTTTTATCTATAAATTTATATGATTTGGAGGATTTGGGAATATTTACTTATTTCATGATTTACCTATATTTAGTATCGTATTATATAATCTTCTAGCCTCATCATCAAAATACTTCTCTTCCCTGACCATACATACATGGGTGGTCTGAAAAGTTTCCGACATTTCGCCATTTATCGACATGTTTTCTGAAAAATCAGGGGTCTATACGAATGTCAGAATTTGCTGCCGAAAGACAATCAGTAATGCGTATAATGTGGGCGTGCGTCTTCTAAACCGGAGAATATGTAAATTTCAAGAATCGGCCCCTCTATTAACATCTTCAGACTTTTAATTTGCTCCCTAAACGGAGCGAGAGTCTATGGTCAAAGTTCTCTTTAATTTGATTTGCTAACAAGATTAGTCTTTAGGAGGCATTGCTTGCAGTGATCCTGGTAAAGATCTCAATCGTGGATTCATATTTACATCCTCACATTCTCATAATAATTATCCATATACTTATAAATATAACATTAAAGACAATTATATTTATCGAAATACCATACAATGACTCAGAAAAGGAATATTCTACATGATGACAGGCTTAATAATATCATTAAATGGAATTCTAGAGTATATGTTCGATGTATGCTAAACACCTAATTTATGATATTGATACCGGAAACACTACGTCTCTATCGTTGAATTTGTAATTTACTAGATAACACTGTCATTTAATATATTATATACATTACATCTGTTTCCTTAGAAAAAAAATTCTCAGGAAAACTATTAAACTAACCATTAACTATTCATAAAAATATATTGCTGTAAACATCTCCCTTGCGATTTCCATCCAAATGTTTGTGTTCAAGTTTTAACCATCTTTCCTCAATATAATTCTCTCTATTTCCACGTTGAACGTTTCCCTCTGCTTCACTTGTATGTTTCGTCTCCTCCTTTAATCTCGCAACTAACTTCAATTTCATCTTAAGCTCTTCTGAAGCTCTCCAATCATCAGCCGTTTATCTATATTTCAAAACTTTTCCACCTATCTCGACCCTTATATCACTGGAAGAACAAACCCTTCCTTTTACCCAACAACTGTATTCATACGTTTTTGGCGTCCACTATTTGGTACGTTGAATTATTCCGCGAACCTCCTTTCGCGAAGGCCGCGTTATGAGGATTCCTCATCTTTCTATTTCGTTCGCTATCTCTTCTACGGCTCTACGCTACGGCTAAATCTAGAATCTCAAATGAAGTAGATGAGTGAATAGATTCGTTCCTTCCTTCGTCTGTCCTTCCATTCCTTTTCCTATCCCTTTTCTTTTTTACTTCCGTCCTCTCCGGCGATTGATGCAAAGGGATATTGTTAAATCGAATTCCTATTCAGGCGATATTCCTGTCCATGTCCCTTCGTTCCCATTCTTCCCTCTTTCCTTTCATCGCTACCTATCCCTTTCATCATTTTTCCTTCATTCAGTTCTTAATGTTCCTGCAATCACATATTGATGATCGGATTATTGTCATTTTTCCTCTTGACCAATTATAGAGGAAAATTCGAATTCCATTCACTTTTGCCTCTGTCATGTTAATCGATATAGTATGAAAGATACATATGACATGAGAGCTACAGCATGAACGATCGATAATCCAACGATATTCATTTTGTTCTCTCCTAACTGAATGCTTGAAGAATGTTGTAGGTAGAGTCTCGTACTGAACTTCCGCAGATGTTTCCGCCTACAGCATTCTGTCTTAATTATTACACACAACTAACACCAAAAATGCTATGATGTACACAGCGAAAAATCTGTACTTTGAGTGTAGCGAATTTCCGTACATGACGAAGTAAAAGATGGATCCTACAAAATTCGTTTTCGGCAGGTTTTACCGTATCTCTCATGTCTTACAGAATACAGAAGGATAGATTCTTAACTACAGTTTATATCATCTGTATAGATACCTGATGCCCGGCGGATTTTTCTACCAATCTCTTGCAATGACTTTTTTACTGAAAACTTAATGCGACTGAAATCTTTTTCTATCTTGTAATTTTGATCAAATTTTTCCTTTGGTACTTGTCTGGATTTATTTCATTATTAGTAATTTAACGTGGTAAGAGTTTTAAGTATGCTTAAGGTAACCAAAATTTATCAAATTTTGGATACCTTTATGTAAATATGTACTACATTTTCCACTGAAATTCCAAGAGCAATTGATTACTTTTCATTTTTACCGAATTAATTGTTCAACGAGGTGATTCAGAATTGATGTTAATTTCCTTCTCCAAGAATTCTCTTTTTGAGTTTGTACATCTTTATTCCCAATCAAATAATGTGTTAAACTAAAAGTTAAACTATATCTCTAATTATAAGAAGATACCGACATCTAGATATATAATTTATTAATTACATACACAATCTACGATAATTTTTGTTATAGATAACTGCCTGAGTTAGGACAATCTCAGGTACTATCAAGTTAAACGAGACAACAGTTTTGGCTATTCCGGGTCTCCCATGTTTAACCTTTCGTTTACTTATGGTATCTTCCGCCGAACGCTTTCCTTTATATTCAGAAACGAGGCACCTCTTTTTTCGTCTCTGTTTTCATTTACAGTAAAAAGTGAAGGTTTCCGAGAAAATGGAATTTCCATTAGTAAATAAGGATAACGATTGCTTAACCATCTCAAGGTCGGAATACTATCCGTTGCTTTCACTGTGAAATAATTATCATATAGCCATTCTACATTGACTTTCTTGTATTTCCCAAAGTTCTTTCATGAATTTCTAGACAAGTTGGGGATTTCTATTATGATAGTTTCTCCGAAAATTTGTATACCAAGCTGCATTTATGGAAAATTCCTTCTAAACCAATAAATGGGCCTGTTCCTGATAATATGGATTTGCAACGTGTAAAATAGGATTTAAAGGTTTCATAAACTTACCAAGTTTACATCAATCAGTTTATCCTTTTCCATTCTTTACATCCATTCATTCCTTGCCAACGTATTCAAATATATGGGTTACAGCTGTTTATTTTTCCGATCGTTTCTAAATATCTGCCATATAAATACTACGAGTATATTCAAATTGAAAAGAAGTGTACCATTAATGACATCGCGTTCCAAAATTGAGTACATTCTGTCCTTGAGAAGATGCTTTAGAATCTGCAAATGATATAAAAATTATTGCTATTAGACTGAAGCAAAAAAATTTTAGTCACCGCACTTCAAATATGAATAATAATGAGCACATACTGCATTAGGTCAATATAAGGGAAAATCTGTGTACTGATTATTTTTATCTTTTTCCTTAAGGAATAATCAGCATCCTCAATTTCTGAAGAAAACGTGGGTACTCAGTTTTACCCTTTCGTGATATTTTGGTTCTTCCAGTTTACCAAATTTACCATTGAAAATATTCAAGCAATCCTTGAGTATATAACTGCAGTTACTTTTTAAACTTGAGCCTTAGGGCGATATTACTTCACTCCTATAATAAATCCACACACACTACTACACCTTCATGCAAACAATAACTACCTTTCCCTAATTAATTTAAATTATTTACTCAAAGTTGTTATGTCAACACATTTAGGTACACTCTAATGCAAAGGGAAATAAACATACAGTCACTACTTGACATCGTCCATTCGGGGTAGAAAACCACTCAAAAACGTCCAATATCTCAACTTGGGAATTAAACTTTATGGAAAATTTTCATGTGATACTTTGAAGTCTCATTTCTGCTTTCTATATTCTTTTTCATTGTCACAAGAATGATAAATTAATAAGTTTACATTTAGTACTTTCTGAATAGGCAGGCTTTTTCTGACGTCATCTTCTCTTCCAAGTAATGAGAATAATTCTTTGAAATTCATTTATGTCTGGCATTTAAAAGTTCCACAATCTCATATGGACACAGTCTATCATCCTCTTCCTTTTATTCCCTAACTTTTTCTCTGCCCATTTGCTCTTCGCAGCAAACTCACTCAGTCTGCGAGCGATCCATCTGTCCTCCCCTCAACTGTTTCCAGTCATAAACCTTCCCTCCTTCTTCTGCCCATACGCCTCTTGGCTCGAAGCATCTCCTTTATTCACCACTCGGACTGCCCTCTGCCATTTTCTGTATGGAACTAACCTGGATGTATGAAAAGACCCGAGGAGAGGTCGACATCGCGAGTGTAAAAGCGCATTTTATTTTTGCGACTTTTGAGGATTTTACGGAGACCAAAGTTGAACTTCGGCTCAACCTGTAAATCTTCACCAACAGAAATATCTAAACGAATAAAAAATTATACGCGTACGTTCTCTTTCGAGATACGGTTCACAATTCTGCTCTGAAAATTTAAAAATTGTTCCCGTTTAATCTCTTTACCTCCGGCATATTCTTATTTTCTCTTCCTTTTTTCAATTGCTCATATTTTTTTTCAAAGTTAGGACAAAAAAAGAGAAAGAGGAGGATAGCTTACATGTGGTTTTTATCGCTGGAAGTGGAGAGAGAGCAAAAAACTGCTTGGGTTAGAAATGGGAGTTGCTCCTTTCTCTGGTCTTCCTTTATTTTATTCCCGTGAAATTCGTGTTAAGGCTAAGTGAATGCGTAAGTCTTCCCTCAATTACGGTGTGGTTAGGTATACTCGTGGTCTACTTTTCTCCTTAATTTTCTTATCTCCCTTGCTATCCTTACTTTCGCTTGGCATTTATTTCTTCTCACTTATGCCGTCCTACGTTAACTAAAACATTTTCCTGGGGCTATTTTTAATAGCTTAATAACCGTATACTCACACGTGGTTTTTTCATAGAACCTTCGCATACTTACTAATATTAAGGGTCTTTGTAATTTCTATGTGGTAAATAACTCAACCCGAGGTTTAGTGAAGCAAGATATTATGTTAAATACCAATTGTAGCATATTGTAGCTTGCGCCATTCTGAGAAAAGATTTTTTTACAATTTCAAACTTATTACCATAAAAAATATATATTAATAACCGAATTGATAATATATAGTATTTTTGTTTTACTTTTTCGATGACGTTAGGTTTAGTACGCATTTCTTAAACCAAGGACTAGAGTCGTAAAATAGTAGAATCTTAGCTATGACATTGAATAGCATTGACTTCTAACAAACAAAAAGCATACAAACGAACACCAAAACGTATGGGAATAACTTAATAAATAAATTATATAAAATATTAAAATTAAAATTACATGAAATTTTAAAACTAATAAATAATAAACAGTGGATCAAAAATAATCAAAACCTTTTTATTCAACCAATATGAAGACATATCCTTACATAAATCCCTCATTGTATATTTAATAAATGCAGTTTCACATATAATACACCTGAACCTTAGTATTGATGCATATGTTTCGCCAATACATCATTTCATATTTTTTCATACAATTTCGGTCCAATTACATTAAATCTTCCATGGAAATTTTTACCGTTAAAAGAAAAACGGTATTATTAAGTACACACTTCTGTCTAATGACACATTCATCATATCACATGATATAGTGGTATCCATTTCATATGACATCGTTGATCATTCACCGACGTTGAGCGACTCTTCTTTTTTAAAAAACTTCTTACCTCTTTCTTAGTCCTGTTACACAGCAATATACGAAGATGTTTTTCATGTGCTCAAAGTGGAAATGGGTTTTCAGTTCCATAGATAGCAATAATATTTTTCGAATTCTCATTTAATTTCATGCAAAATTTTTATGGGGATCTCATAATATGTTCCCCGACAAAAGCAGGCTTTTATTGTGAACGCAAAGTAGTTTTGAAATACGGATAACCAGACGGATTCATATGAGTTTTACATTCGAGTGAAAGGCAATTAAGTATTTAATAACCTTTTCCTTTCTCATGGAACTTCCAAGTCCTTAGCTATCAAGCCTCCTTAGTGAATATTAAATTTTGATACATTTCCATGACATAGAATGGGATTTTTATATTCATAAACGTAGATATTAGATAAATGACTATTCTTATGTAAAATTTCATACACATTATAGACAGAAATTTTACAAAAAACTAACGGCAATAGTTTAGCACTCCTCTTGTTAAACCTGTAGATTTTTTTAACAATTCACATTCATTTGCACAAAGCCAGCGCTAGCAGATAGGTTTATATATTTTGTACGGATATTGTGTTGATATCTGCAGAATGAGAAGTAGGCAGCAAATAAATAAGCTTCTGTAGAATGCTTAACTATTCTAGATGTGACCACATAAATCAATAACTCCCATGTTATACTTTGTAAATAGATGAAGTATGTCTCTGGGGATCCCCGGTAGCCAGGTGGGTTGCATGTTCGCCTTTGGTTAAGGTGGTCCTGGGATCGATCACTGGAGGGAGCCCAAATGTGCTAAATGACCTCAGCTATTGCAGAACTTTTAACAATACCATTGCTAGATATGTCTTCATTAATTCTTCGGAGTATATTTACTCTTTAAAACAATTTTTAGTATCCAAAAGAATAATGTTGATTTTGTATGAGAATGATTTGTCGATGTTGGGGAAAAAGGCATATGAAAGGGCATATCTTTGGCAGCTTGAAAGGGATATGGTTGCGGATAAGTAATTATAAAAGTCAAGCCTTGTCATTTGCTAATCTCTCTGTGGGCAAGAGCGTTGCTGCGGCAGGCAAAAGTAATCAATCATCGATCGAGTTCTCCCTCTCGTCCGATCAGAAGAAGGAGAACGTTGATTAGTTGGCAGCGATTCTCTTTTGCCTCTCTCAAATGGTTTGGAAGCATAAATGAGAGGTAGAATGATTTCCGTACCCACGAGGGTATACGGAGGATTAGTTTGATGGAGGAGGATAAGGATATCATGAGTACATCCTCATGTTCGAGGACAGCCTAAAACGTATGCTCTCTTGGCGCAAGCATGAAATAGTTAAAGAATAGTGGGTATGAAATTTAAAAGAAGTATATTTGGTGCTATATGTAGGATTAATAACTGGAGAATTGTTCTAAATTTTGTGAAACATGAAAAAATATATATTGAAATTTGATGTTCTGGATTAAGCTCCAATTAGAGAAATATAAAAAGGAATAGAGAATCATAGAAAAACTTTCTCGTGAAATAAATATAATCGCTATAATCTTTGATATGTCTTCCAATACTTCTTTATGATCTACATCATAACAAAAGGTGACTTTTTTCTTTAGACTTAGCTTTACAAATGAAAATTAATCTTCATACAGTGTAGTCTATGTAACTATCGATGAAAAATTGTTTAAAATATACAGTCAATATTTCTGTAATTTGGAAATTAGTTGGAAATGTCTACAGATAATATCTTTAATGAAATAATTAGACCTTATATTTAGATAAAATGTATTTAAATATTTAATTTTAATTAGGATATCAGTGTTATCACCAATAATTGTTTTGCGAATGTACATTATACAAATGTATTATTGCAATGGGATTATAGGTATTGCGCGAATTTTTCACTTTGATGAGGAAATAACATTGCTATTCGAAACTTTTCAAAGCATAAAAATAACATCTAAATGTTTTTTTATTGACACTTCATTTCCCTATCAATAATTGCTATGTGTTTCATGCTTTTATACACATACTCATATGTGGAATATAACACATAAAATTCATCAACCGATGACAAGGTAAAAAGAATCCATCTCCTTTCCTTCTTTCGTTAAGATACCGTTCTCAGTAAATAGGAATAGATGAACTAAGCTTATTCATTAGCCTCTTAGGCTTGTTATTACTCGCTATTTACCTCAATTTTTTGTACATTTAAAACTTCGTTGTCATTGATATCGTTGAGAAAAACGTTCTCAAACTTTATTAGAGTACGAGAAAAGCCGTAAATACTTTCGTTAAGAATTTAAATGAAGCCCTTATAGTCTCCCAGACTGAAAAAGAGAATATCTTTTTAATTTCTTTTCAATTAGGACTCCTTCGCTTCTTGTTTTAATTCAGTGTTCTAAGGAGAATTTTTTTTCCACTTTCTGCTTTTTACTTCTTTATATTTTTCTTGAACTTCGCTGATTTTTACAAATATTTTCTCGTTAATAAAGTATGGCTGAAAGTTATTTCACCAAATCCGTCCTTGTTTACTACGTATCTTTTCAATCCAGATAGAGGAGTGGTAAATTGTTTTGCAAAGCACTCGTAACTTACACGATCATTTAAGGTTGACTATCAGTATCTAAAGTTAATTATATACCAAATAAACTAAACAAATTGAGCAATGAATTCGATAAATATTTAAAGGGACTATTATACTGTTTTAAGAGAAAAGTTTCTTTAAATTTACTCAGCGACAATCGTTTGTTTTAACAAAAATACTTTTGTTTATATTCTCTTTAGGTATTTAATCTCTGGCCCACGTTGTTCAACGAGATACCAATCTTTCAATACATCGCAATATACCGTGTTCTTTCTTATCCAAAGTCTCTATCACTTACCACCTATCACATTTCTGGAATACTATTCTATTTCGTAATCCACATCCATGTAATTTCAATTGCCTTAAATTTATAAGTTTAATTTTGCTTTATTTTGACTGATTAATTGATAAAATTGATTGCTATACTTTTTTATAATTGAGGATGCAATTTTAAAATCTTAGGATGTTTCTGATGATGATATATTGGATACGAATGCTCCACTTTATCTCTTTTACCAAAACTAACATGAAAAACTAATTAGGTTATTTTACTTTCATTTCCATAATTCAACCTGTTCTTGACGTTTTTCACTTGTTTTGTACTTCATGAGCAGTAATTCGTAATATGAACGTGCTTCGTTGAATGTGTATTTCTCGAAATTAAAACCAGTTGAAAGTAGTGTTCCCTTGGAGTGATATTCACTTTTAATCCTCCATTTGAAATTCACTCGGTAGAAAAGGCTTAGCTACGGTTTTGAGGAAGACTGAATTGAGCTTAACTCTAGGAAATACCAATTATGAAATAGAAGCAATCTCTATGGATACAAAGATTCATGTGAAAGTCCCATCCGATACGAAAAAGTTCTATACAAATCCGTTCTTTGTAACTGTCTTCAACAGATAGCTCACTTAAACTCATTAAACTTTTTGCTAGTTTAAGTTGATTCCCAGAAACTCCAGAAATATTATCCTCATAATCGTTACCCTGAAAAGCCTTATTCATTAATTATCAAAAGCTAAAAAATAGAAATTTTCTATTCGTATTTCGAAAAATTTTAAATTCCTGTCTCTCAGGGCACACGCATGACATGGTTGCGAGGAATATATTATGTAATAATTAATTAAAATACTAAATTTTGTCATTGTCAGCTATTTATATTTTTGAAATTAATTTTCGTAGCTATCCAGGTCATCCTCTCAAATTGCTTGCTCGAGTGTAGGGGCAGACTATCGCAATTCCATTTTTAATAAATCCCATACAAGCGTAATCATGTGCCTTTAATTTTCACTTTATAATTAGTCCACCAGAACTGGAATATACCCTCGAAAAAAGTGGGTATTTAATTTACTGCTTTAGATCTTTCGTGTCATTCGTATATATTGAAACAAGACAATCTAATGCCTATATAAGTGCATTCTGTAAAAGAAGCATTAGAGATCCTCAAACCGTTGAGGAGAATCATTATTAAGGTTTAGCGCTCTTTAATACAGATTTTAATGGCTGCAAAACGTTTGTCTTTTTCCACTTCTTGTGCTCTACCCTTATCAGCCGTAACCCGTACTGTGTACGTGTACTCCCGATGTGGCCATCCGTAAAGTGGCATTTCCCTCGCCGCTTTCTCCGTGCTTCTCTGGACATAAAATTTAATGAATCCCTCCGCTTTATTCCCTCTCCGGAAAATTTCGCAGATTAATGCTCTCTTAAAGCAAAGTAATTACAAATAGAAACTGGGAAACACTTATTTTACTGAAACTATAGTTTATGTACTTACTCGCTGGCGGCAAATCTGGGACGGATGAAATTACATTTTTTGAGTTTTATCCACTTCTAATTTAAAATGAAACCGTAAATTATTAATCGATTAATACTTATTAATTCGGTCGTCTCAGTTTTATTCTTCATTAAGGAAGGAAAAGGGTTCTTTCTATTTTTACTTTATCCTCCATAATTACGTAAGAAGGTGAACTTGAACCTTGGTATCCAAACCAAATATTTTGTCTACCAAAATTCCTCAAATTAATACACCAACTGAGATGGAAAACATCCTTTATTTTATACATTTTTCAACATGCTGCGGTCGTTCTTCCGCAATGTTTTGACGTTGGCATTAATCATCCGTTGCGTACTACGATGTACTTTTCTTTCAATTTAAAATTAAGCTTCATAAACGGTAACTTAATTTTCCTCGGCATTAAATCCGCTCTCAGAAATGTTACATGAAAATTGATTCGTCTGTATGCACTCAAGTTCTTAGTGGAAATAATTTATGATGCTTTTAGAAGTTTTAAAAGTACTACAGTCATTGCAGTAAAGAACAAAAAATGATCTATCCGAAAGATACGTTAGTTCTTGTTAACGAAACATGGTATGTGAATGACATTCAGGAGCATATTACGCGTCATCCCGTCATTTTGATCTGAAGGTATTTAAATTAAAAACACTTTGATGTTTTATTTGTTTTGTAAGACGAGTGCAACGTAAATGGAATATCGTAACCTTTATCTTCAACCTCTCAACCGCAGGTGTTTTTTAATCTCATGCAATGACTAATACTGAATCCTATGAAAAGTGGCTCATGCTTGATTTTTGTACCCATCGCTTTGAATAAACGAGAAATAATCTCTTATTGTCCAAATAATCATATATTATTTTTTCAAAAATTATTACGTTGTTGATAAATTATCTTAAATTTAGTTTTATTTGTATAAATTCACTTTTGAGACAGAAAAGTACTGTTATTGGTTCTGTATGCTCCATTTGAAACGCACATTTTTTTCTGATATGATTTCAGCTATACATTGAAGTTATAAGAAAATTAACCTCATGAAATTTGTTTCTCTTATGAAACTTATGTTATGAAACTCTTATGTTTGATTTCTTCTTGCTTCTCTTCTTGTTAATCAGATGTTTGTGGATAACGATAGCCGTGTAATGCTATCAGAATACGGAGAAGACAAAAACTAGTTATAAACTATTAAGTCATGTTTTGAAGGGCTGTAGAATAGGGCGTACCGAAAAACAAAAAAAATTTAGTAGCGGAAACGTAATAGGTTGGAAAAGTTGCCTTTTAGGCTCAATAACAAATGTGCAAAAAATGGGCTCTAACAAAGTTCGTCTTGGGCCTGACCAAAGAGCTCAAAAATTCGAAATTTTAGTAAAAATTGCGTTTTCTTAGGTAAGTTAAATTTTTGACGGAGCATACATACATTTGATTAAATGGCTGTTTTAATTCGTTTTGATCGAGGAACAATTAAATTAAGCCATTAAAACTGAATATGACGAGATATCATGCTTTTAAAATTTTTGAAAACACCATGGAAAGTGGCAGCTCATCGCTGGTTCAGCTGCATTGAGCTACCCAGGACTCATCATGAGGTAGAGCCTGCTAATCGAGTCCCGCCCGCCTACACACCCGTGGACTCATACCAGATAACTAGCTGATGTCTTTGAAGGCTGATTTTGTTCCAATTTTTGGCATTCGCGAGAAGATCATCTCTCCTATGAACCCATCTCTTGCATCGTGGCCTAGGCTAACCGTGAGTCCTTATATGTTTCGTTCGACTGCTTGAGAATTATTTGGAAGGGCAAATAATGTAGCAAGCTGCTTTATAAGTTCCTTTGCATTACCTTTTTATCTTTTGAAGATCCTCAGGGGAAAGACTGACAGTAAGTGGAGGCTTTGTGACAGCGACTTTATCCCAATATATAAATTCTTCATAAGAAGGCACGTCGAACTTCTGTTGCGGGATGATGAACTGATAAATCTACTCCGTTTAATGGTTAATTCAACATAACACCTTCTACGCTCATCTATAAAGCGTTTTGAAACATAAAAATATTATTGCGGTACATATCATGATACTCGAAGTTAGCACATTATTCATCTCGATAATTTTTCATACACACTCATAAGAGATCGTGACAACCAAAACAATTTCTGGGCGAGCATAAAAGACGTTATGTTGAATTACATCTTCAACAAGTTTTCGTGTTTGCAAAGGAAGGTATGGTGTATCAGCTATGGACCTCCATAGTTTTACAGATCTATCTTTCACTGTGTGATTTCTCTTAATGACATACCACATTGGAACGTAGACATGCATGACAAACTTCGGGTTATGATTGCTATGTTTACTGATGAGCGACCAATTATAAGAACACAGGTAGGACATAGATTCATCAGCGCAGGAAACCATCAAACGAAGTAGATTTGTCAGTTCATCATCCCGCAACAGAAGTTCGACGTGCCTTCTTATGAAGAATTTATATATTGGGATAAAGTCGCTGTCACAAAGCCTCCACTTACTGTCAGTCTTTCCCCTGAGGATCTTCAAAAGATAAAAAGGTAATGCAAAGGAACTTATAAAGCAGCTTGCTACATTATTTGCCCTTCCAAATAATTCTCAAGCAGTCGAACGAAACATATAAGGACTCACGGTTAGCCTAGGCCACGATGCAAGAGATGGGTTCATAGGAGAGATGATCTTCTCGCGAATGCCAAAAATTGGAACAAAATCAGCCTTCAAAGACATCAGCTAGTTATCTGGTATGAGTCCACGGGTGTGTAGGCGGGCGGGACTCGATTAGCAGGCTCTACCTCATGATGAGTCCTGGGTAGCTCAATGCAGCTGAACCAGCGATGAGCTGCCACTTTCCATGGTGTTTTCAAAAATTTTAAAAGCATGATATCTCGTCATATTCAGTTTTAATGGCTTAATTTAATTGTTCCTCGATCAAAACGAATTAAAACAGCCATTTAATCAAATGTATGTATGCTCCGTCAAAAATTTAACTTACCTAAGAAAACGCAATTTTTACTAAAATTTCGAATTTTTGAGCTCTTTGGTCAGGCCCAAGACGAACTTTGTTAGAGCCCATTTTTTGCACATTTGTTATTGAGCCTAAAAGGCAACTTTTCCAACCTATTACGTTTCCGCTACTAAATTTTTTTGTTTTTCGGTACGCCCTACTGTAGAATCCGCTGCAATAATTGATCAATATCCGCTCGACGAAGAGAGCATGAAGTCTATTTCCCTTTCAGAGTGCTTGTACGAGGAAATCCCTCTTTAACTTCTGCTAAACTACTTCAATCATACCTTTGTGCTTCATTCTAGGAACTGTTTGCATCAAAAAAGAAAGAAAAACATAACACTTTTATGGAAATAGGCCTAAACCGTGAAAAGACGTCAAGTCTCTTAAAGGAAATTTCGGTGCGGGCAGTTTTTTTCTTAACCTATATTCAAGTTCCATTCCACAAACAGAACTTGCACATGTCTATTCCTGCTGGGCACAATTTTTATTTCAGTATTTTTACGTGAGTTATTTTATAACGGACCTTAAAATCAGAGCGTGGTCTCTAAGCTCTTTCATGCAATCGCAATAAGGGTTATATTGCGTTTGTTCAAGTAGTTTTCAGCACTCAACATTTTCAATTTGGCCATCGTAATAAAAAATTTCGATGAAAACATTGTTGATAAAAGGTGATGGATAAAGAAAGTCTCTTAAGTTGTGTGTGAAAAACATATCAGTTCTTTTTTCTGTAAACGTTTCCACTACGGAAAGAGGAACAAATATTTCTTCAAAATGCAATGTCACTTCTGGAGATAGTCACTGGCGGAAATACGCTTCGAACTTCAATCTTTAGTCAAAAAGCAGCTTTTATTGGGCTCTCAAATCTTCAAATGTTCATTAACTCGGCTAAAATAAGGGCATCTAACTCCTAACCACTTATTGTAAATAAGAGCTGCATCTACATTCCTCTCATGTTCATTGTTAAATTTTCTTCGCAGATGGACATACATAGCTAAGTATATATATTTATTCGTTTACTAAAGACTGCTTCATACAAAAGTGTTCGATAATTTTACGGGAAATTTGATCGCCTGGTCATCAAAAATTCTAAAGCTACAGGGGATAAAAGATTAAAGACAACTTTCAACATTAAGACAGCTTTTAATATTTTATCCGATTAAACCAAAGTAGAGAAGAAATAATAAATTCAGAGTTATCTATACATAGAGAAAAATGTAATCATTAAATGGAAACTATTAGATTGCTTCTTTAACTATGTGCTTACTTCAAAAACGTCTTTGTAAGTATCCGGAAATACGATCTCTAGGTCACTCGTCTTACGAAGAATATCAGCATGGAGTTCATTTAAAGTTTCCACAAACTCAAGCATTTACATATATTCCCTTGATCGGTCTTTTTTACACAAAAATCTCCCGCGTGGAGAATCAGCGTGGAAAACTTTTGGGTTGAAAGCAGAGGAAGGATAGGAAAGGAGAATTCGGAAAAGGAAAGGGAGAGAAACTTGGAAAAGGAGACAATAAAAATGGGCGAAAATGAAGAGAATATTGGAGGAAACAAGCGGCAGAATGGGGTGGGCAACGAATCGAGAAATAGATAAAGGGAAGGAAGGCAATTTGAGATGGAAAGAATGTTGAGAGGATGGCCGTTGTATAGAGATAAGAACTGTTTCTGAACAGCAGGATTGACATGAGGCGGAAAAGAAAGGCTGCAGCTGGGAGATGGGACGTCGCTCGCACAGTGTATTTGCGAGATTGACGAAAATCGTGTGAGTGTGTACTTCGGCGAAAAAGAATGGAAAAACGGGACGGCAGTGAAGAATGGCATTCGCTCAACGTTCAGCTGCATGAAAGGTTGTCTGAACTGAAAGAAGAGGTCGTAAAACTTTTCCTCGGAAAATGTTCAAGTAATAAATACGTTGGTAAGATTTGAAGTGTCCGGGTGTCATAGATGCAGAAAATGAACCGTGTATATGTTTCATGACCACTTTATCGCAAAAAGTTCTTGCTGTGCCGCAAAATGTCCGATGATGTCGTATGCTTCCAATGTTACATTATATATTCGCTTATTTTTGTACACTTTTTATCGTTTAGCTGTGTTCAGGGATAACGGATTTAAAATGTTTCTATGCAAACACATTTAGCATATTTTTCGTAGAACATTCAAATTTCCTAGATTAAGCTTGATTTCGGTAAAAGATATTAATCATGGGCCCTCTTCGAGTATTGAATACGGCTTTTATATTACTTCCTGGAAAACGCGTTAAAATCATTTTGCTTTCAGGTATAATATGTGAAGTACGGTGAAAATGAATTTCAAAATATTCCACGTTGATTGATTTCCCGATTTAATTCGTATTCCATCGTATAATCTCCATGTTCAACTATTTTTATGTGGGCAATGTGCTACTCAACGCCACTGATGGCGGAAGATTGGTTTCCCACTCGCGGTCTAATGATACATATGTAAACACGGCCGATAGAAAACACTCTTCCAAACTGATTTTGAGTTAAAAGTAAGTGTTCCAAGATGCATGAGTTTATTGAAGAAATCTACTATTGTATATGAGAACAAAGAGAAAAAGTTCTGAAACCATTGATAAAAATGGAACTAATATTTTTGGATTGGCTGACATTTTCCTTCTTAAAGCACTGAAATTTTGACTGTCATAGTAGCTGAGATGTTTTTAATAGCTTTGGAATTTCACGGAAAACGCATCTATTTGAGCCATCTTAAATCTGCGTCCACATATGTGCTGAAAGCTGTCTTTTGGCATATGGCCGGAGTGAATGTATGTGCTACCATCGAGTATACGGTGAATTCCATATTATATCCCTCCCGTTCAAATTCTTTTGTGCTCTATACGTGGCTTTCTCTCGGCCCATTCCCTTTTTAAAGAAATACATAATCAAAATACCGCTTAAGACTCTCAGCTATCCACTTAGAAGCTAGATTTATTCCGTTCCCGGTTACACTCACTTTGAGAGACTTTCCGCCTTATTTGGTTGACGAAAAATGGTTTACATTATCTGGATCGCTATCCTTCGATACCCTCTCCTGCTTCGTCTTATCTCTAAAAGAGTTCCTTTTGACTCTCTTGCTGGCGATGAGTAATTTTGTCTGAAGAAAATGAAAATATCGCGAAAAAGAGCAATCTTCATTCCAGAACTGTTTCTGGCTCTAAGATAAGGTGGGATCTTATCCGTCTCAAAGCAAATATTCGCTTGGTAGTTATTTCTTTTACCATAGTCTAATGATTCACACATACAGAATAAACCAGGGTGGAAAATGAATGGAATGCAGTGTCTGGTGGGCTATTGAGCATAGTTCTGGCGAGATCGTGGTTCTTGGTGGACTCTCATTACTCTCTTAAAAAATATACTAATATTTTCAAACTAGAAATATATAGACGTAGGAAAATAAAGTAACAAAAGAAGTTGCTATTATTTTCCAAAAGGCTACAATCCTCTAAAAATACATCGAGAAGGCACCGAGTATTACAGAACAATAGTCCACGGACTCTCGAGATAAGATACCCTATCCACAATTGTGGTGATTAAATCTAACTAAATAAGAACACCTTCGCCTTAACATATTAGGCACATATTTAAAAACTGGAGAGTAAAAAAGAATTCTATCTTGTTTTCTTTCTCGCAAGAATGAAAAAGTTGCCTTATCCTGATTTAAAAGCCATCCCGCTTATAACACGGTTTTCACTCACCCGAAAGGCTTTTAACCTGGTTTTGCTGTTCTTCGTAGTCTTATACTGGCACAGTCCAATGTATGTACTTCGAACGACTAATCATACGTAAAACTCGTCTAGAAGTCAGCAAGAACCCAGAGATTGGCAGACGTATGTGTAATTGTCCATTTATCGATCAGCTGAGAATACATAGATTTTGGGCAGTTTGCGTGGGTGGAAAACCGACCTACGGCACTCCATAAGGGGGACAACAATGCGGTGCTTAAAAGCGTCACCGTTGAGGAGGGCAGAAAGGGCAATTCCTCGCGTCGGAACCTTTTAGGTCTAATGAACAGCATTAGTAAGAACGGTGATGGGAAGGGGAGGATCCAGGCGAGCCCTCTCTCACAGGCTTTATAAACTTTCCTTAAATAAATTGAAGATTCGATTCAAATCCTCAGAGGGAAAAGTCGCGATCCAGATTATAAAATTCCTTTTAAGGAAAAGAAATCTTTTAAGGAAAAAATGACTAAGAGCCACAATAGGGTTACTTTGAAAGGAAATGTTCACTCCATCGACCTAAACAAATTGGTAATCATTAATTTCGGAAGTATTTCATTGCTTCTGAAAACTTCCGTCTACTTTAAAGATAACTTATTCCTTTGAATGGCTCCAAAACTTTAAAAAATGGCTTAAATCTTAAGAATTCCTTTTCCAAGGAACTGCCCTCCACCAGCAGGACCCTATCACATCACCCTTTTAAACATATAAATCACTGTAATTCATGACATTGCATTTCAATTATGTTCGCATGGGTACAACTATTAAATAAATCTCAATTCGGAAATTACCTTCTCATAGTAATAATTTTCATCTACGTTTTCCAGTGAGTATTGTAGTTTATTTTGAAATACCAATCCTTGGACAAAAGAACGAAAAATTAAACCGCGTTTAGAGGCAGATTCAAAGAAGTTCCTGAAGATTTCCATTGTCATTATGTTCCCTATTACCATTATGTATATTACTTATAAATAATTTATTAATATTTTACAGGGCCTTTTACCTGAGGGAAACATTTGCGGAAACTAGTCATATTGCTATTTCAAGGAAAGAATTAAATGTGTGGGAAAAGTACCTATCTCACTTTCCTTTCCGTTATAATTTTCCGCAACACCTCGCCTAATAATTCGAGGTTTCAATCTCTATAACTTGAAGGTGATACAGGTATATCTGAGTGTGATACATTCTCGTTCTACTCGTGTATTGTATTTTTTTACTTTCATTTATGTATCGTGAAGAATAGAGGAATTTTAAAGGATTTCCTTGAAGTAGCTATGAAAATCAAAATCCTAAAGCAAACAAACTCTTAGCAAAAAATAAAACAAATTTAACGTCTCCTATCCTCCACCTTTGAACTTAATTTCGTTTGAGCTTAGTTTCTTAAATGTTTTTGGATATACCATTGGCAGATGAACCCGTAACTCCGAACTCTGTAAAAACAAAAGCTATTTTCTTTCCAAACATAGACCCTTAAAGGTTGGAGGTCTTATGTGGGTGGGTTTGGTGTAAGTTGAAAGGAAAGAGTTGATATGAAAACAAACTAGAAAGGGCTGGAGGTTATTCAGAAGAAAGGGTTATGATTAGGTAATAAAACGAAGACAGAAGAAACAGGGTAGGTTAAATATTGAGATGGGATGGATCGATAAACTAAGTTTCTGAGTTTGCCAACAAGCGTGAAGACAATTATGACAAAAGGTTGTCACATTTATGTCAAAATTTAGAAAATTCATGAAGTGAAACATTTCCATAGAAGTAGACAATGTTGTTTTACGCATACTGGTTGAATGTTATTTAAAAAAAATCAAAAAATCAATCAAGGAACATCGCTGATATTTATCGAAAAATGGACATGGAAAATAATTTATCTTCATAAAATTTCCCGATTTCATATCATTTGACTTCTATTTTCTGAGAATACCAATTCAATATTACATAAAGAGCAACCTTGGAGCAAATAATAGCGATCATAATCATCCATGAGATGCGAGGAATTCCGAGAGCCTATTCAACCACAAATTCTTCGATCCAAATATAATTGGTTCATCCTTTAGGGGTAATTTAGAAACCTTTTTATCCCTATTATTGAATCTTCCAAAGCTTTACCTTCATTCATAGAATGGTTCCAATTCAGGGACTTTAACTCTAGTGATAGCGGTAAAATGGACTAGAATGAACATGCTGCAGAATGAGTAGGATTATGAAATCTATTTAAAAGCGAAAATCGATCAAATCTTTCAGAAAGTAATTTCGTTTTCTACTGAAATTAAATTAACAGCAACTTTCCCGCTTCTATTTTTTTCAAGAGCAAAAAAGCAATGAATTTTGCTTTGGAAGTGACTAAGTTTATTTCCCAAGAAACGGCAATGAAAAATGGAATTTAACGTAGACTCTGGATGTATCTTGGTAGAGTCCCAGAAGAAATTCTGAAAAGAAACAAAATTATTAGCCATAAATTCATATAAAATGAATAAAAATTAAGCTTACGCATTACATAATGTTATCAGGGTACCAAAATTGTTCTCCATTGGAACATGAAAATTCATTTAGAAAAATCAGTAGTTCATGATGGATATTTTTACTAAAGCACTAATTCTTTATTGAAAAAATGTCATAAAAACTTCAAAAAATAAATTAATGGCTCAAAAATTACTGCTCGACTCTTGGTACACCACAAGATAATACTGTATTCATAATATCATTCAGTAAGTGTATCGTGAGTATTAGTTTGATATGGAATTTGACGAAGCACCGTAAACAGCAATATGTCGCAGTAGTAAATGTTAAATGTAGCATACAAGTCATTACAAATGTTATGACGTACATTTTCTATGAAATAATTCCCGCTGAGTCAAACAAGTCAGTGAATTCTGGGCAATAATGCAAGCAACCATATCATGAAAGTGGCATGGAAAGTATCAAGGAAATTTCATATAATGCTAAATGTAAGTACGTGTTAATCTTCACATCATAAAAGGAGGATTTAAGGATTCGTCAGTTATCTTTTAGTACAGAAATATAGTAATTATATCCACCCGTTTTGATCAATATAATATGCTATGAAGGAGTGATTCTTGAGCATTATATAAATCCCAACCCTTTTTCAATGGATATTAGGAATACTTTCAGGTTATCCTACTTATACACTTATGTACACTTTCATGGACACTTCCTGCTCATAGCATTCCCACTGGCTCATCTCTCATTTGCCTGGTAAGCCATCTTTCCTCTGCAAAGAATTGCGTAGCTTAGAGTTGAAATTCTACCAAGCCTTGAAACAAAGTTACAGAGGTACTTCAATGCTATTCATTTAGCAGTAAGGTCAAAGAAATGTGAAGTCATTACCTTTCATATAATAACAATTTATTCTTCTAAGCCTTTAAAATTTGCTTACAGCTGAAGTTGAGATCCTAAAATAAATCAAATGGATTACAATCACATTAATGTCGCCATGCTCTGCTCATTACCTTACATTACCCAACTTATAGTGCAAATGAAATAAATCACAATACTCGTATATCTCTGTCTTAGAATCATCATACTTAATTTTCAATCCTATATAATGCCGGCTTAATATGTGGAAATACTCGAATAGCCCCAATCCAGTGTTCTACAACCAGAAATCCATCCAATATGATTGCAATAACATCTTAGACAACATTGCTAAGTTACTTACTATGAATGTCGTAGAAATTGCACTGATTCTTATCCACAGCTGCCTTCAAAAGAACTTCAAATAAAGAAATAAGTATTCAATCGAAATCTGTTCTCACTGCTACACTCATTGTTAAATCACCGGTCATAAAACTGAATTTATAATGCACGAGTACGCCTTTCTCACGCTATTCAACATATAATCACAGAATATGCTAAACCCAATGCGATCAGATTGATTTTCCACCAGATTATACAGTCCCAAGACTTTGAAACAACTTACCGAATAGAACTGATTGAGATTTGAAGTTCATAGAGGCACGAGAGATCTCTTCTTGATGAATTATCGAAGTCTTGACGTGTTTCCGTAATTTGAAGAGAATCATGGTATAGAAAACCTTGACGAACGAAACGGATTCTCCGCGCCATGCGACCTTTCAGTTCTTTGTCTCTTTAAGTGGACTGTGTTGAAGACCATTTAAGTTTTCCTGCGAATTTCAAATACAGCCAAGAGTGAAATGGTGTTCGTGTGGTGTAAATTCAGTGTGTGTATAAATACTTTCAGTGATTTCCTTGAAAAATGTGTGGCGGAATTGAAGGATCACGATGTCTTTAGTGCATTAATTTTACGGAGTGTGGATCACTTAAAATGGCGGCTGGAACACAAAATTGTTTTTCCCCACCTTTGAAATCGTTCGAAAGAGGTGAAACTAATATATCTGAAGAACTTCTCATAGGGATATGGAGAAACTTTAATTGGGGATTTCTTCGCTGTTGTACAATTAACGCCAGCTTTGCGAACATGTGAAGGTAAGTAAGAGTTCGTGTATTTGGACGGAATATTCTGAGTATAACTAGAATTAAGGAAAAGAATATTCCAATGCTTAGAATATTATTTAAATATTCCTGAGAAAAATCGTTGAAAGACGTAGATATCCTACGTGTGAGTAGGAGTATGAGATATAGCGTTGAGCATACATTTCAAGGGATCAAATAGTGACAAGTAATTCACTTTTTTGCAAACTATAAAATAATTAATAAGCAGACAAATGCAATATGATGTTAACATTAAATGAATTTCTCTGGATCCTACCGGAGACTAATATCTTCTTCCATTTCCTTCGACGCCGCTTCATTACATTAATTTACTCATAATTTACTTCATCTTTACTTATTACTTTCCATTTTGGTTCTCGATTTGGGTTTTTCGCCCGAAATACTTAATTATTTGTGAATTCCATAGGGTAGTTTCACAATCCGATTAATTTAAATTCTTTCATTTTTGCATAGCATTTGTTGAACATACGTCATAATTACGTCACACGGAGCTATCACGAATTTTGCATTTAATTAAACTATGCTATTTAAGAAGAACGTAATGTGTCCATTAAATTTCAAATTAAACTTAAATAATGTTTAGATTAATAAAAGTTAATTTAATACTTACTAATAATTATGAAAGTAATTACTACTTTCTCGGGTAGGGGGCGAAAGGGGGGTTACCCAGTGAAAAAAACAGCCAGCGACCAATCAGATCTCATCGTTTCGTTAAACAGTTAATTTTTGAGGTTTAAAATTTAGTTAATTTGGAACCTTGCCCGGTGCAGACACCTATTGATGAAAGTTTTCGAGAAAACCGTTAGAATTCGTGCTCGTTGGAGTTAGTAGATTCACTAAACATGGAGCATAATTTCAGTTTAACGTAATACATTTGTAAATTTTATTCCTTTATTATGTTATTACACATTTTTATAAGTAATGCGAGAGACAAAATGACATCTTCCGACGTTAAGATGGCCGTGGGACTTCTTGAGGATTTCTTTAGTTTTGGTAAGTGACGCAAATTAATCTTTTGAAATTGTTTTATATAATTCACTAATCAAACACTATGGTAAATATTGTGAGATGTTGTTTCTAATATGTGTTACTACTATCATGGAGTATTCTTAGTAAATATATTCATTCGTAACTTATGATATTTTTCTGAGTAACAACGAAACATACTTGTAGAACAATCATGATTTACATTATTGATACTCTTAACGACAATTCGATATTTGGTTGGATTAAAAATTTAATTAAATATTCATTATTTTTAGAAAAATTCCTTTATTCACTTACTTATAGGTCACTTTTTTATTTTCAGAAATTTTCGTGTCGAATTTCCACACTCATTTCATCTCAAAATTTCCAGTAACTGTAAAATGTAATAGAAGTATGAAATTTTTTTTATCTTTCGTGTTTATCAATCAACTGAATAAAATTAGAATAAAATTTGCAGTGGTAATAGCGATGTGGAAAGGGTTTTTAATATGATCGTAACCATAATGACAATATTTAGTTGTCATCATTGAACATTGCTTGCACTCGTATATATTTTCAATACAATGTTACCTAGATTATATTCACTGTTCATTGATTAATTAATTTCGTTTTTTCTATTTTTTCAGATACAGCTCCTTCCGACTCGATAGTTTTTTACCTGAAAGTTTCTACTCTGTGACCGTCGTAGGAGCCCGAAGATGTCAAGGATAGCTGATGGACAAAAAGTGGTAAGTTGTCGAAAAACAATTTATAGTGATTGATTTAAAAATTCAGAATTTCTATTCTGTGTGTTTTGAATTAAAATTCAAAAATTCTCATTACGTTGGATCTTGGTTAACTTTAAATCCGATAAAAGGAAGTGTCGCATTGGTCTCTTCTATTCTTAAGCTATTAAAGTATATATTAATCTTACAAGTCAAAAAGATTAAGAGTGGTAAATGGTCTGCTGATAACAATGAAAACATTCCTAAAATATTTATTAGATAAAAATCAATTACTTTTATGAATAGATATGTTATGCATGAGATATATTATGAGTAGAATTTTTTTAATTTTATATTTTTCTCTAAAACAAGATACGATATTATTGGTGTGATTTTAATCAACAAGTAATTTTAAAAGCGTCCAATCTTTTCCATACTTTCCCAAATATTTATAATCAGCATTTATGAGTTCAGTTTCCAAATTCGTTTAAAAAATGTCAACTTTAGATCCTCTGCATATGTGATGCATATAAAATATTCCTCTTTGGGAAACTTAAATCGCATTATCAAGATATTCTCTGGCTACAAAATTTGGTTATCTTATAAGATTGGTCCAATAAATAGCACATTAACCAATTTCTAAACTCACTTTTGTTATTATTATATAGGAGACTGTTATTGTCGCCACTGATTCTGATAAATAAGGAATGTAAACTCTTAATCACGTAAAGCATTGGAGCATTTGTTGTAACAATAAATTTTCTAAACAATAATGGTCGACTCCAAATTGAATTTTATTGACCACGTCCAGTGTGTCAGAAGAAATGCTCTCTCTTTACTAGGGATCCTCTACCGCTTCACGGAAATGAAACGCTCTAAAATTATATTTCACATCTATTGTATTACCGGTCTATTCTTATTGCTCCCCTATCCGGTCCATGGCAACCAATAGCAATATTTCCTCCCTCAATCAAATCTTCAACTTTCTTGTCTATATCGTAAAATCTCGTGTGCCCTCTCTACACAATAGCTCTACAGAGTCTGTTTTAAAACATTTATCCATAAGATCCCTAAAAGATTCTAACGAAAGCTGATCTTTCCCTTACTTATAACTTAATAAATGTCCACATTGATTCATCTGGAATAATTTCATTATTTAGTTATCATGTTCCACCTAGGGCAACCAGACTAACTCCTCTTTTACATGTCCCTAGAGTTAGACTATCCATCGCACAACGTTCCCTATTATACAGACTTCCTAATCTTTTAAATTCCTTTCCTCCCTCCGTAGAACCTTTCAGGCTTTCACTTGATGCATTCTTGAAAGAATGCTTGTATAAAGGTCCTAGTAAAGAAATTCCTTAGTTTGTATTTGTGTATATATTTTGTTCTATTTTTAGTTTTATTTGTTGATTTTCTTATTTCATATTGTTATGTCTATTTGTTTAAGTTCGATTTTTTGGAATTCACTTTAAACTAGCGGCATCGCTGTATGTGAATCTTTGATAAATAAATAAATAAAAATAAACATTCACTGATTTTTTGTCTTTGATTTTGTCATGAAAAATCTGCAATATTCTCAAAATTTTAGTGTTATTCGTTTCATCTGAACTACCTTGAATGATATAATTAAGAATCTGCATTTATCTCTCAATCTAACTGATCCTCTACTGTTGTCGCACAACTTTCAATTCCAATTAAATAACTTGATAAACAATAGTCTGCATTGGTACGAAAAGTGTGCTCTCTTTAGTAGATCACCTCTTGGAAAAAACATGTTATGGAAAAATCTTATAGTTTTTAAATATAATAATATGTTCGAGAATAAATTCCTATCTATCGGGTATTGACACGTAAGTTTTCTTCGCGACATCTAAAACGACATCACTTGGACTATCCTTTCTTTTCATTTGTTCGCTTTCTGTATCTACTAAAAGTCACTTTTCCTGTTAGACGCGAGGCACCTCCCTTTTCGCCTTTGTTTACATACAATGAAAATGAGAGTAGAACGACGTGAACCTAGGTAATTTAGGCAAGCGACTTCGTTGTTATCGCAGATCTCCTTTCCTTTCACTGTTAAGATAATAGCATTTGAAATAATCTTGTTTTCTCTGACCTTCAAATCTATCCACAAGTTCAATTTCCTTCTCATTTTCCCACACAAACAAGGTGAACACTATATTTATTACTACCCTAGTTTCTCCTCTAGTGTGTCCGTTGACCATTTATGGGTGTTAACCTAACATCACTCGCTTTTTGCACACGTTATGCAACACTCACTTAGAAACACGTTTGAAAATGCTGCTGAGAGTACGCTAACCAATATTTAATGATGTGAAGGCTTCCTACATATAAATGTGCTGCAATTTTACGGGATTTTATTCTAATTGACTTATAGCTGATTCAAAACAAGATATCCTTTGCCCGTTGGTTACTCGTCCAATTCCCAAATAGTAGTTCGCTTTTTATTTGTCTCTTGCGTATTATCGTCGTATGCAACATTATTTTCCAATTTATAATGAGAAGATTTTTAGATTAGATATGTTTTCGTAATTGCATTCATTTACGGTAGTAAATATGTTTTAGTAAAATTCTTATATTAAATGTTGCATACAAATTTCATTCATATTTTAAATAAATTTCATGACCTAAAATTAAATTGATCGCATATTTTTTTTAAGGCTGTATACTTTTCTCACGCAAATAATCATAAATAAATTTAGGAGGAAACATTTTTCCTCGTAATACTAAGTAGTAGTAAATATTTTCAGTAACGATTTTCACCTTATATGCTAAAACTTTCATTCACTAGATTTACTTTCCGCGAAAATTTGTCTGGCTGGAAAGTGTTTCACGCGTATTAGAAGCAATGTGTATAGCTCTACACACGCCATAGGAGCACAGGAATTCGTATTCTAATTATTGAAAGAACATTCCTTTGAAGTTCCACATAAAGATTATAAACATTCTATTCCTCATGATCAACACAGTGACATTCTAGATTCAAGTTAGAACTTGAAGTGGCATATGAGACATCGAATAGGAAAACATGAAAGGTAACCTCAAAAGCGAATTTTCTACACTTAAATTTTTTTACCGTTTGATTTTTTTCAAATGTTGAATTGGTATTAAGTGGGATTTTAGGTAACTTTGCGACCTGTCGAATTCAGAGAGAATGGAAGTGTGCAACTCAAAGAATCGCGCGCCACTTTGGAGTTCATTTATACCATGTCCCTGAGTAGATACTCAAAAACCTTCCTTTCATTTCAGCTTATAGCTAATTGATATTAACAGTTAAAACTTATCACACTTTCACAAATGTAGATAAAAGCAGAATGGATTCGTGAGTAAATCAGGGAAACTATTCATTAATGAATTTGTTTTCTTTTCTTGTAGGAAAATTCAGCATTGTCGACTCCTGAATTAAACGTGAGTACTCAATATCTTCTTTGTTCTGATGATAAGCCTTAAGTTCATCTAGTTGATCAAATAAATCATTATTTAAAGGAATATTCAAGCAAATATTGCGCCAAAATTAGCAGTTAACATTTTAAGCCCAAGCGCTAGTTTTCAATCTTTAATTTATATATCCTCTGCGTTTCGCAAAAATAACGAGAGGTTAACCATCAAAGTTACTTATAATTTATACGTTCACTAACTTTCTCAAAATGTGGATTATTACTGCTCGATCGAAATGAAATGCTCCGATGAATTCGCCAACAGTTGGCAGTAGTTTTCTTAAGGAAGAGAACATAAATTATTACCACTTGCTCTGTAGGGGGCGTGGGGAAGGCATTCCCTACAACCCTAGCCTTCTTTTAGGCCTACAGACGCAGGTATCTAATTCAGGGGCCTTTCTTTCACCTTCTTCTGCAGGGGTGAGGTACTAGGTACTCACTTCTCACCTGCTCGTTCTTTCTGTCTATGAGGTCGGAGCTTGTCCTTGAAGTTGTGGCAGGGGGCCCTCTAGGCATAGAGGTGAACGGTAGAAAGGAGAAAAAAGGAACTCGGCGGTCAATGAACTAAGAGGTTCTCCCAGCGCCGAAAAGCGGCGACCGTCTAAGGGCGATTACCGGGAAACGGATAATCGTTTAGCGGTCCCATTTCTTCAGAATCCCAATGTACATTTCGGAAACAATGCTTCCATCTTCATAGGGGGTCCAATGCTGAATGAGGAGAAAGAGTGAGGTAGAGAGTAATAATTAGTGAGGGTTATTCCGAAATATTTTACCAAATTAAATGCTAATAATGTTTTATCTCAAAGGCTATACGAATTATTGTTGGCAAAGGATTTCCTTTCGAAAAAGTTAACTACCAAACATTTGTCTACATTAAGCTCCAATTCCCAGACGTCGCAATCTTCTGCTTACTTTTTATTTCTCTGCAAATTATCGTGTCATCGGCAAATATTCAAACTATACTATCAATGTGTTTAATTAACAAGTTCTTCTCATCCATGATAAGGGGAAAGGGTAAAATATCAGTAGCATCATCGAAGAACGTACTTTTTTGAATTTATCAAGCAATTGAGGTGTTGTTTTATATCTTCTTTCCCAACCTACTTCCTGAAGCATCTCAATAACACAACTTGATACACTTTCTGATTTTTCTTTTTAATATTTGGCAGATCGTATCGCGCTTCATTGAACAATTTCGGAATACTCTAATACACCGTATTTTTGGCAGAGATCCTTATAATTCGGGGATAATTAAAATGTCTGATTGGCGTATTAGTTAGTGTTATCAAATATTCCACTTCTATTCAATATCTTATTTGAATTCATATCCTACTTTGCTGCTCACTGAAATTTTCCATCTCTGTACCAGAAATATCAGAAAATGTACCGTGGTAATTGAACTACAAAGTCAGCATCCTAAGCTTTGTTATACTGACTTCTAATATACTGTAGAAGGAACTGATGAGAAAGATTTTTCATCTTGAACAAAACTATAATAGTATAAGTAACCTGCTTCGGAAATTTCATCCTCTGGTATCAGGCGAACGTTAAGGCAACATCATCAAGTGAGCTTAAACGCTTTCCATTCCCTTTCCCTCTGTCGTAATATTCGTCCTCGTGGGAATTGACCTGACCACACTCCACTAACCTGCGGAGCTCGAGCTATTTTCGTCATTAATCATTAAGTTATCCCTGGGAGTGGAAACTGTTATTTACATTACATAGTAACGGGCAATGAACATGCACAAATTAATTTAGCTCGCGGTAGCTTTCCGGAACACCACTGTTTTCGAAAACGAATCACATCGATTTCAATGTCATTTCAATTTACTAATTTACAATTTAAATGTCCTTATAGAATTATAATTAACGATATCTGGGTCCAAAGAATTCCTTTAACTTTTCAAATTTTCATAAGGGAAGGATTAGTTGCAGAAAACCTATAGCAGATACGAGATGCCAGTTCAATCATAGGGTATAATGCAATCAAATTTACTCAGGCTTCATATCATTGATTACTGTGATACAAGACATGCAATATAGTCATCATATAAAGGAATAAAAGCATGGAGGGACATATCTTAGATAATAAAAGTAGTTAACAGATTTTCACCATATAACAATATGATTCCGAATTTCCAAAATTCATTTCAACTCGACGAGGAAAATAATCGCCCGTAATGAATATTCGGATAGCTCAATCGTTATTCTTTCTCTAATTTGATATCATCTTCCCGGTGGTATTCATTTGAAAATATTAACCGTTACTAAGTACAGTAAGGGTTCGAAATAAACATATCAGCTCTCACCTGCAGTATGATCTCGATAACAATATTTCCTACTAGTTTGATGTTTAGTAGACATTTTAGTTCACCTTATACGGAGAAAAAAGTAAATATTGTAAATAATTTATGTAAAATTAAATAAAAAAAACATCATCTGAATTTGAATTACAACATGTTCCTTGTTAAAATATTAGAAATTAATTAGTCTCGGTAATCGGTTTTCGTTAAGGTTTCCATTTTGAAGTCCTAAAATACTCACTCACATGTGCAAATAATTTGTGCGTACCCCGGGAGGACGAACAGGTGGACTCGTGTATCCCATACATATTGATTTTTTCCACAAATCCAAAAATATGCTATAGTAAAAAGTTCCAATAAAGGATATATTTTTATTTCAGTAACTCTACATTAGATAAGGCTCATTTGTTAATTAAGAACAAACCTCTTATTTGTAAGAAGAAAAACATCCTTTGGTTCACAGAGCTGATTGCTTCGCTTTAATTTCTACAAGGGCTTGAATATTCCAAAAGAGAAGGTGTTTACCCTTAAAGCACCCCTAGATCAGAGGCTATAATCTTGAAAAGTTTCCGAAAGAGAGGATTGGAAATAATGCAAATTAAATCAAGCAGGTGCATGAAGAAGTGCTGGTCGTAGAAAAATATAATCACTTTTATCTTTTATATCAATCATATCTTTTGTATGCTTTCTCGTTGAAGTAAATCTGTTTTTTTGAGTTACAAATTAAATGAGCATAAAAGTCGAATACTTATCTGATTTACCTAAATGTGCCGGAAAATCATGTGGGCTCGACACACAGCCTTGGAATATCAGGCATAAATATTAGCTCCTTAGTTCTTGAGTTAAGTTGTCGCATAAGAATGTAGAGATGAATGTGCTACGGTAGCATACGTGTGCTACGTAGTGATCTTGACGATAACCGAAGTAAATTTAACGAAATATTATCTTTTTCCTCCTTATAAACGCCTTATAAATGCTTTCTTTGCTTCAACTATCCTACTCTCTTTTGCTCTTTGTATTCCTAATAATCTCGTGACTAATATGGTAGATGTTCTTAATCCGTTGAGTTGTGCCTATCCTTAGCTCTACTTATAATCTTCTTCCCTGTTTCGGATACCGACCAACACTTTTGATATCTTTTTATTTATTTCGGGATTCTACTTCCTCATTCTTCTTCTTATAGAAAACCTCTTACTAGGTCGTCTCTCCTTTCAGCAAAAAATCTCTATATAGCCTGCACTCCGTAGAATGATGATTTCTTTTCTTGTATTCCTGTATCTCCTTTCTATTTTCATTTGAGCTTTCCTTTCAACCTTGACGACTTTCAGCACTGCCTACTTCTTTTAAAGAACATGAATTAGAATTATATCGCGCAAATTTCCTCTTATTTCTTTTGGGATCCTTTATATTCTATTTTTGTCAATAGTTCTATCTAGATCAAGGGTTTGCCAAGTGATCTATATAGACCAAGGGTCGTTATATCATTCTTATGGGTGGATTATTCTTCTGGAGTTGACTAAAGGTCCATCGGAAAAATTACCAAAGTTATTAATTAGGTTAAAATGTATTTATTATTAAAATTATGAAATTTTTCTTTTAGGTTATCATACATAGATTTACAGATTTGAATGCTTCTATCAGTTTATTCTGACATAAAAAACGCGAACAGCAATTAAATAATTAAAAAATCATATGAAGGCCATGATTGATTTCCCGTAATAATTAAATGTTGAAGTAAAATAGGTGGAGGATGAAGAATCGGAAAATTCTTAACGAGTTGGATGGTTTAAAGAGAGTTGTTGACCTTTGATCTAGATTCTCAAAAGCAATTAAAGTTAAATGGTCTTTCTAAGGGCTGCGTATAAAGGTCAAAAAATAGTTGGGGAAGGGTATACCTTCACCTATAATCTTATAAGGCGAGAACTAAGTAAGATTAATATTCCCATTTTCGAATAGTTTGGTTTAGACACAAATAACTGAATTTGTTTCCTTCGTTGTTTCATTTACGATTTCTTGATGCATTTATTGCTTATTGCTCTGTTATTACTCATTCATTGCTGTAAATCGCTTATATGTTACAACTTTGTTTCAATTACAAGAACGTTTTCTGAAGAAATTCCAGTGTATCGTTCCTTATGAACTATACTCCATATTGATTACTTAATATTTTTATATAACTTATATTAATTCATTTTAATTCTCCTTCACGACAATATTTAAAGTTAGCGCCCGTTAGTATGGAGGTTAGCTTTCTAGCCTAGATCTAGTAGAGTTCCTTCAATAGTGATCTTATTATAATTGTAATTAAATGTTGTGGAGGTTGGAAAGATAAATATCAGTATGCATTGAAAACATTCAGTGTATCACTCTACTTTAAATGCTTTAAGCTCTGACTTTTTTCCACATTTCTCCCGCTTTCCTTTTCCTTTTGCTTCTTGACATCTGTCGCCGTTGGTAAGATTTTTTCAAGCATTCCGTCGAGAGTCCTCTTTTTCCTAAGGCGTTCAGGGATTTTCATTATAAAGCTGCCCATTGTTTTTTTCTTTTAAAGTCCTTCTGAATACCAATTTATTAAACCTATATGGCCTCTTACTTTATCTTAAATATTAATTTTCGACCTTGCGGTAATATTTTAATGCCATCAGGGACGGTTGGCTTTTCAAACTCCACGATTTAAGCTCAAAGATGAATGCTACGTCTTCGGAGAACGTATCATCTTTGAATTTATTGAGTTAGTTTAACCTAAGGTTAGATCTCTTTTCTTTTTACGATTCTCATCCTAAGTTTAGAGCACCAAGGTAGTTGATGTTAATGAGGCTTATTTATTTATCCACACAATGCTTAACTAAACTCACGGATTTTCGCTGAGTATTATGTAATCCACGAAGTGATCTCTTTTCATCGTGACTCCATATACTACCTGTGATATACTCTAGCCAGAGCAAAGTAACATTGCCCATGGATTGTTTAATCGCACCTACAAATTACTTTCTTGATGAAGCTAATTTTCTTAAGTACTTGCTCCCATATTTTACTGGTGTAGACATGTAATGCATACCTTATTATGTTGGAAAAAATTAAATTTTAATCAGTATCATTAAAAAACACCAATTTAAATTATACTTGTTAATTCTTCCATTTGAATTTAGGGCATCTACCCTTTTTATTGCGTTTCTATGGCAAATAAGCATGATTATGATGTGCATACAATATCAAAATTTGAGATTAATGCTCCCGCAATTATTTGTTAAGAAACCTAAACATTTTGAAGTTTATACTTAAAAAACCTAGAGCAATAAACATGTTGCATCTTAAATATTATTCATCAGTAGATAAATTTTAATATAATTATATTTTTAAAGGAAAAGGTTTCCTATGATGATTTTTGTGAATTCCACGGAGCTAAAGCTGTGTCTCTACACCGCAGCGTGTTCTGCGAGAGTTGTTTGCTATAATTTCATGAGAACTCTTTTCTTTTTCACTGTTAATTTTCATATGATTTAAAAATTACTACAGTTAGAAAATTACATTCGCCTATGTTAAAAGCCTTCATCTGAACGGCAGTATTGTGGTTTTTCCTATACTATATGTTTGAAGTCCAAACTTCACAGTTAAATAAAATATATTCCACATTTTACCTAGGCCTTTAATGAAGACATTAATTCTAATTTTATTATCAACAATTTACTTTTGATTAGGCATTATTGGGTTAGAAAACGTTGAAAACTGATTATAGTACTTATATACTTAAGTACAGATCAGTTATGATAGTGTTATAATAGAAGAATAGGAAGAAAAGAACAGTGCCACAATTACAGTTCACAATTGTTAGTTATTTATATAATTTATAGTATTAGTGATTTTTATTATCAAGAGAATGGAACTAAATAGGAGATGGAATCCATACATAAAGTTTTTTTCCCTTTTTTGAAGAGTATTTAAGAGAGGCATGGTTTCTGAAAAGAACTCGGGATATGCAATATATAAATCACAGGACTTTAAGTAAAATCATCGACGACCTTAGAAGAAATGAATACCTCTAATGTTTTATAATAAGTCGATTAATGGGAATTTTTGTCTCGTGGTTCTATTCCGTAACTACTAAGTAAATTAACTTGATGGTGCTCACAGAAATTCAATTAAGATGACGTGAATTGATGAAGATGGACACTGCACTCAAGGGCTGTCCTATCTATCATGTACATTTAAGGAGTTGAAGGATGAACTAGTTTTCTGAAACCTAGGAGAGCGTAAGATTTTTCAGAAAAATATGCGCAACTTTTAGTGGAAAGCCCTATGGTCATGCTAGATACGTTTTTTTCATTATTTTTGCGCCTTTTTTATGATTCCTAGTGATTAGACATTCGATGTCATTATGCTCAACAGCGGATGGTTTTATCTCTTCACAGTTAAAAAGGAAATTTTATCCTACGGGAATGACAATGGAAATTCGATGTAAACGAGATTCCTATGGGATTTAAAAGATTCAAACTCGGGGCTGCATATGTTCTGATTCATATTCTTGATTTAGAAGGTGATTTATATACAACGGTCATTTATCAAAATGGTATTTTCTCATAATGGTAATGTTTTAGATTTTCTATCATCTTAGATGAATGAATGGAGATATTCTTAGAATTTATTTCGAAGAATTTGTAACACCCTGATCATTATGATCTGGAATATTCAACATTAAATTAGGTTTTTTAAGCTTCCATAAATGCTTAAAAAAAGCTGGTATTATTGTATTTAATGACTTTAATACGTGAAAAGAGCGGATATATTCCATTAGATTCAGGATATTTATCAGAGCTTACACTTCCTTGGTGATTTCATTTAGAAACTTATCACAGCCTAAGTTTTTTTTAGGAATTTCTAGGAATTTATTTCTTTTCTAGGAATTTATGCATTTTGTTCCTTTCACCTATGCTAATAGTCCATTAACAAACATTTCTGTCGTTAATCTTCTTCAAGAGCGCATTGGTTTAATATTTCTGTGAAATATCTTAGCTAATTGACTTACAATTGACAAAAAATTCTCAAATTGCATCGTTTTCACAGTTGAAGACACATTTCAAATAATTTTATCTCCGTTAATAACAATTGAGTTCTTGAACATACAAGTTCGCCTTCTATGAAAGGTGTGGACCCACGAGCCAAATGATCCTCGCAATCGAAGCACTTTTAAAATTACTAGTACTGTTGCGACTAATAGTTCTGAAGTTACTTCCATTGTAATTGGGAATGTCTTGTGGCGTTTGAGAAAGACAGGAAGGGATATGTTTAGGGATACCTATGAACAAAAGTGAACTTACGACCAAGCCATGTGAAATTTATAAGCCCTTAGAATTTGAATTTTGTATTTATTAAAAACTTCAGCGATCATCAAGTGGTCAGGTATATGTTAGTAAGTACAAGATATGTCGAAAAGCAGGAAAGTTTAAAATTCGTAGTGGAATTCAACCAAAGTGATCACGAAAACACGCGATTGCATAAATAAAATAGGCGAATGTGTTTATTTCGCTATGGAAATCAACAAAGGTAAACTTTTGTGTTTTCGGAGCTATACTCCACTGAATCCATGATTACAAGTTCGTGAGAAAAAAGAAAGATTTATCAAAACTGATTCCCGATCGACTGGCATATCGTAACAGACGGATTGGGCACCCACAAAACAAAAAAAAGTTTATAGAACGGAGTATCAGACGTTAAGAACGGCAGAAAGGTATATAGCGTGCATTATCAAACTTTGAGATGTGAAGCAGTCCTGACTGAAGTCCAATAAATTAAAAATTCCTCCTTCCTTCAGAAAGACGCAAAACTTTTCGCCTTTGCTCTCGGACTTGAATGGAAATGATAGAAAAGCCCTCTCCAAATTCTCCCTTGTTTCGCAAAGGGAAGTAAAAAAGTCATGACTTATTCCACACATAATAAACGAGATCTTGGAGTCACTCGCAGGCATACCCGGCCATCAAGTGCCTGTTTTGTGAAAAAAAGAATGTGATTTCTCAGAACGTCGCCAACACACACAACACGGTTCAGGAAGTCCTCGAAATCAACTTCTGAAGGAAAATAAATATAAAAGTCTCCATCTCTTCTGCCCTTCTTATATGGAGCGCGAGAAGCCGTTTTTGGAGCCCATAACTTTCTAAGGATTCATGATCATTCGCAAGAAGGAATTCCATTCGCCTGGAAGTAAGGAATTTGTATAGAGGACACGACATCGTAAGAAAAAATCCCTCTATAGGATGAAGATCTCGGCGAATCTTTTTCGCAATTAAATATCGATAAAACGTTAAGGGAGGAATAAAAGGGGATTCGAAGAGGGTCTTTCATTGCTCCCTCACACCCAACACTACCGCTCGCTACTTACGGAGTTCCTCGCCTTTTCCCACTCAAGGGAGCCCTTCTCGGGAGAATTTCATATCTTGTTTTATTCATGCAAAGCGTTACATCCATTTCCCTCGACCACTTCTCTGCGGGTATTCTCTTTCCACTACCTTCAAACTGCCAGGATGCGGCCTTTTTCTTCCCTCTTCCTTACGGCGGAAACTCTTTTCGCCAAGGTTTCCGCAACTGCTTCTTCTCTCCTCCCACTTTCACTTCCTTACCATATCACTTCCTGCGTCATCACTTTCTTGCCATCCATCTCTCCGAGAGCACTCAACTCTCGCTCCATTTTCGTTTACTTTCCTTCCCTTCCTTCCTTACTCCGGTTCTTCGAAAACCGTCCTCTTTTATGGGAATTCGCTCCGCTTTCCTTTGTCTCCCTTTTCCTCGGAATAAATCAAAGATTCGCCGAAACCGTAGACTGTGATTCAGATGTCTCTCTTTACCTAATTCCGTCCCGCGTTTTGTTTCGTTTTCACGTGATGCTTCAATTTATGTGCGTGGATCCATTGTAGATGAACATTACCCTCTCAAAGAGGTTTCTTGTGCCTCATGTACCTGACACTTGATATGTTTAGACGCCTCTTTAGCCGTGTTGCTCGCGCCCGATATTTTAGCGAGAGTTTGTAACGGAACTGTGCCCGCGGCAGGAATGCAACGGTCGTAAATTTGAAAAGGTTTTAATTAAAAGCGTCCCTTCATTAGGCTTCGGAGGATACAGCGATTTACTCCTCCGAGCTTTTTTTTTGGATTTATTTCCCTTTTTACGTTCCTTTTAATTGCACTCTCCCCTGTCTCTCCATTCTGTGATTACTTTCGCCGTAAAAGTTAAAAGATATATATTCCCGATATCGCCAATGAAAGGCTTCGAATATTTTTTCCGATAGCGGATTTTAAATCAGGTAGATGATTCAAAGTGTTCTGTTATGATATATAGAGTTGATTCAGAATTTAGGATACGTAATTAATACGGTTTAACTAAGCTATAAAACGAAGTTAATATCAAGCCCATCAAATTAATTTATATCCTCCTGAAAGAAAGAACTGTCCATAAAAATATGTCCGATTCCGCTGTAAGGTTTAACACTGTTATAATTGATATGCTTTGATTATCAGAGAAATCTATAGGTCATATATAGGCCACGAAATATCTAAAAATAATTGTAAACGAAATTGTTCGCTGTTTAAAATTTCCACCGATTGTTAGTATTATATATCAATTAAATTTTTTTAAGAATATACCAGATGGGTTAAAAAGCACAGTAACAAACCCTCTTACGTCCACAAGTTAATATGAAACCTTATAGTCCCACCGGAACGGTAACAAAACACGGATAGCGCTGGCCGTTTGTGAACGAGCATTGGCGGGTGGCGATGCTTTTCAACCATTTCCCTACAGTCCGAACCTTGCACTCATTGCCCACCATGTATTACAAATATTAAAGAAGAATATGGATGGTAAGGAATTCGGAACTGATGATGAAGTTCAGAATACCTTACGGACGTGGTTTTAAACTCTTGACCGCGAGTCAGAGAAATCACTAAATTCAGCTAAATTAAATGTTATACGTGCGGACACACTGTACAATTTGTCTCATATTTACCCAAAATATTACTTTTTGTAGGGAAGGTAGAAGGCATAATCTAAGTCATACAGTGACTTTTTTTGTTATTCGTCTGTCAGCGATTAATATTAATTTTATTCCTTTCCTGTTCACCCGTTTCACCTATTTAATTTACAGCAATCTAGGAAAAATATAGCTTAAGAATTAAATTGCGGATATTGTGACACGACTAGAATCAAACTATTACTAAATATTTCTTATTTATCACTAAATATTTTATTAATGTATTACAATTAGAAGTAGTTCAATTTCCAGAAAACATTTTTTGAAGTTTGTTACGATTCTTCTTGGAGTATTCATATTTCAAAATTATATCTTAAAACTTTTATCAAATTCAATCGTTTCTGGTCTACCTACGAATGGTTGAATTTATACTCTGTTTCCTTCTTGATGAAACCTAGGCATGGAAATTTCATAGTTATCTACCTCCGTCTTTGTTGCTCAGTGGGCATCGGAATCTAAATCATCAGATTGAAATTCCAAGCCGCTAAATTCCCGCTCTCAGAGAGGCCAACCCATTGCAATTTCTATGATCCTACTTCCTTAGGCTATATATAGACTTGTCTTTGGGATTGTCTACGTGATCCTTCTTTGAAGCTTCCAACTCAATTCTCAGAATACTACCCGGCAAACATTCCTGTCTCAAAGGCTGATATATTTCAGGACTACTTCAAAATAGGATATTGTCAACAACTACCGCTCTAAAAGGGGGAGCCGTCTTGATTTAACAGAAATTGTTTTCCATTAAGCATTCATATCACAAAATTAATACACGAAGGCATGACTTGAAAGAAAACCACAGAATCAAAGAGGAGACTAATATTCTATACTACTGGTGGAAAATTTCTTTGATATATAAACATGACAGAAAAATTTCTCTCTGCATTAAAATTTTTGTGTATATATATTTTAATAATATATGTTTTTGTAATATATATATATATATATATATATATATATTTGTATAATATATATTGTTTTTATGGGTTTATATTATTATTATCATTAAATGAGACTACGAAAAACCGGAAGAAAGTGGATACAATAATGTAATAAATATGTAGCGTTACGATTCAGACAAAATATGGCCTCACCATAACATACGAATTGAAAGAAACAATATAATATACCATAGAAGATGCATAAAAGGACACAAAATACGCGACCATAAAATTTAACTAGAAGGAATGGGAAAATTAGGGCTAAGAAATGTTTTCAGTCACTTTCTTATTTCTCTGGAGTTATTTCGAAATGGCTTGGAGACTCTCCCAAAAAGAATCCTCCAGGCTTCTTGTTCCCTAGAAAAATATTTTCCTTCGTCTTTTTTCTTTCGTCTAGTGAAGACCTTGGAGGGACGGTCGTTTTTCCGCAAAAGTTTGCCAGAAGAAGTCTCGTTTGAAGTACCTTCATGCAAGATTTATTAGCGTAGGTCCTGTAAAACTGTAATAATCTGCGGCGACTTTTCGCTTTTTGAAAGATTTCCATCCCAGTCTCTTTATTAGTGCCGTGACACTTTCGTAAAACGCTTCATCACAATTTTTGCTGCCTGCCGCCGAATCATTTCTGTTCTCCATAGTTATCCTTTACAATAGGGTCCAACACAATTGCACAAGAGATCTTACTTTTAAGTAGTTCTTTATTAATTGAGTAATTTGTAGGAAATAAACAGGCCTGTTAGCCTGCGCCTGTTAGCGATTCTTTTGTCTTGTGTCACTATAGTAAAGGCCGCAATGTAACTAAAAGAGATAGAGGGTCAAAAAAATTAAATTTGATACTTTTACCATTCAATTATTTCTGTAAATTTCAAAATAGAAGCATAAAAAATGTCTTATATATTGCGAAATAATTGCGTTTTATATATTTTATAAAGTTGTATGCTAGAGTTATTCAGTCTTTCATCTGTTTCTATTGACGTTACCTGAATTCTGATTCATCAAATAAATTGCCTTAAAATTCCTTATTTTGATAGATTGGTTGCTTATTCATATGTTTATACTAAATACTTAACTTACAATTAATTCATTAATTGCATTCTTTAAGTTTATTAATTAAACTGTTTTATTATTAATTACTGTGTTTAAATTGAAAATATTGGATGACAATATTAGAATTCATGCTCCTATTGCTTTTGACTTGATAATTCAAAGCTAAATAGGCATCGTAAAAACTATATAGAAAATATATTCCACATTGCAAAGATACGATCAGGAGCGAATATGAAAATTCTTCATCAACATTCTTCACCAATTATATCGGTATTATTAGAATTAGTAATATTTGAGATATTCACCACATTTAATAAATTCTTTATAGACAAAATAGATCTCATTATATACTTCCTGAGCGCTCATGAACCTCAAAATTCCCAATAGCTTCGTGCAAATAGTGCCTGGACTGCACTATTTGCAAATATCTGAATCAAGGTAACCTCTGCAACGGTCACTTGGACTGGAGGGTAAATCTCCGAAAGCGAAATAACTTAAAGTAATGCATTGATTGCAATCCATATCATATAGGAAGTAATTTGCATGATTTTAAAAAGGGAACAGCCGATTCTGTTATCTGCGACGTATTAGTAAGACTGTCAACTGAGCGAATGCTTTCGAATGATCAATTTGGAATTTGTTTCGGTTGTATCCCTTGTGGTTTCTCTGGATACATGACACCTTTCCAAACACGTACAATTTTAAATACTGTGACGTGCCTTTGGAATTAACTATGAATATGGACAGCTAAGAATCCGAAGGATACAATTTTTGTTACGGCATATCGTCTAATCGACAGTCGCTGAGTTGTCTTTTTTCGCTTAGTTGATCGTCGACCGGTTCTCTCTTCGACAAAATGACTACCACCCTATAAATGCAAAGTTGGATTAAAATTTAATTAAAATGTTAATTAAAATTTGAGCAAAGTTGACTGAAATTAATTAGGTTTGTGTCATATAGCGGACGTATCCTGAATAAATAGCGGTACAACTGGGAAATAATTATTTTTGTGATAGCTATAGTAGATATTTTGAAGAATATATCTTTTCTCCCATCATCTCGCCGAGTCGCGTTTTTGAAATATTATCTGTCAAGTACCTTCCGCCGCAGCAAATATAAGCTTTATTATATTCTAAATGAGCATTCGTCAAAATTTAATTAATATCTCTACGTTTTGGAAAGAACTATAAGAAAAGTTTCCATTACAGATCGATACGACTGCACGAGGCTAACTTCATGTCCACATTTGAATGTCTTTTAATAACTCCAACTAAAATTAGCCCGAAAATCACATTAAAAGATATTGGCGACTTTAGACGAGGAAATCTCATGTCCTAGCCAGAAATTAGGATTTTCCAATTCAATCTATGAATATATATTACCGTACCTATAAGTTCAAAGAAAAGAGACCACAGCACGTGCAAATGATGACCTTATAAGATTACTCTTCCATTAATAAGCGGAATAAGGAAGTTTGCGGAAAAGTTTCCAATCCGGACAGAACTTCCCCTTACAAAATCTTTAAAAATGAGTTTCAGTTCCGTTCACCAACTCTTGTACGTGAAAAATGTAACTAGAAAATTAATATTGCCATCGCTCCAAAATTAGTCATCTATTTCAATTCTTCCATGGAAATTATTTTTCTTTTTACCTCGGATTCATTTTGAAAAATATCGTAGTTCGTGAATATGAAGGCCGTTTATTGAAGTTTAAATCAAGTTGGAAGATGAGAAACATCATCGTGGCTTAAATTGATATTCCAGCTATTCTGTGGTTTCATCGAAGCATTCAGCCACCAAATACTAGCATTCATTCGTTTTAGAAGTGAAGATGGAACTAAATTAAAGTTCTACCGAAGCAAGTGAAAAGAGAGCAAAAATGTATGTTTCATTCATATTGCAAATGACATATTGTCTCTCTTTATATTGCTATTCTTTCCTAGTCACATTCAGAATATAACATCATCTGCTTTCCTCGAGACTTCATCAAGTCTAGTTGACCTGATTAAAAATCAATACGTTGCCAATTAAAATGTTCGGCTATATATTTCGGTTATATATCGGTTATTATTATATGTTGGTTGTCCTGTAAAATATGAGGATTATTGATGCTGCATTGTGTAATTTGATAAATATTATTGGTTCAAATTTCTGTAGCAGCCTATAATCTAGGATAAAGCCATCTTGAAATGGTCAACTTATTCTTATGAGATTTTTAGTAGTACTTAATTAATCCTGATTGGTTTTGCAAAGGGTTTTGCAGTGAGCCTAAACTTCTTTCATTTTGGTTACTGAATCTTTAGTTAGTATCTTTAATCAACCTCATATACAAATGCTTTTATTTTGATACTGATTCTTTCTCTATGATTGCAAAACTAACCATATTAATTATTAAATGATTGATATCAGGATATTCATATTCTTTATTATCGCATAAAATGCATAAAAGAGTTATGATAGAATTAACGAAGGGTTTAGAATTATTAATATACATAATAATATAAGAGTCGGAATTAGAATCTATCATAATGGAGGTTATTAGAGAAAAGTAATTCACTCCATCGGCTCAGACCTATTTTGGTCATCCTCATAACTATATATCTGTTTAAATAAATTATATTTCACTCTTTTCCTTATCAAGGCCTAATTAAAGACATTCCAATATAGATTATTTCTATCATTTCCAACGTATTTAATTAATTAACTAAATATTCAATTAATTCCTAATATAAAAAGACGTCATTTGGGATGATCTGACTTTAAGTTAATGAAACAAGAAATTACGTTCAAAATCTCTTATTCATTCCATCATTAGGAAGCGACAGGATTAGTTGGTCTCGCCCTCAGTTCTCATTTTGCATCAATTGGGAATTAATACCTAATTAATGGTTGGAATTAATCTCCTTTTCCCTAAAGATTTTTAAATAGACTGATTTCCTAATATCGATTTTTAGGCATGAATTTTACCTTGGAAAAAGAAAATGAACAACAAATCTTTTGAATTATAGCTTCAATAAATCCCCCAGAACGTTGATCTAGCGGTAATACTAACATATGAAGACGTCACGCAGTAAATTCAGTTATATTCTACTTTCCATGAAAAATATATTAATTTTGAGACTCTCGAAGAAATATTTCATCGCAAGCTGCGAGAATCTTTCATACTCTGAGGTTTGAATTCTGACAAAATATGAAGCTTCTTTATGTCTTATATCCAATTGCTTCATCGGAATACTTGAAAACTGAAAATAAGCTGTAACTAAATAGGGCTGTTAACTTACCATCTTCTACCATTACCATGAAGTACGGAAGTTTCATGAGGAAAGTATGTTCATCAGTAAAATCTCTTTTGCTAATTAGTATGAGTATAAAGTAAATAAAGAAAATGTAAATTGAGATAAGATCAATGGGGTTAAATGAGATGATTATTAGTGAATAAAAACAGAAATGAAATGGGAGAAAGATGGAAAGGAAAGATTAATGAATAGAAAATATAAGTTGGAGATGGCAGAGTATCACTATATTTATTTTCTATCCCTTTCCCTCATTCCATTAAGAAAGCCCAACCAACTAATAGCTTACTTTGATTGACGTTCTTATTATGGAAGAAAATTGGTCGAGACTCAAAAACTCTGTCTTCGATAAACTTTCTCAGATAAGGAAACATTGACCCCTGTAAAAACTATGCGAAAATTTTGAGATATGAGAAAAATTCTTGAACTTAATTAAATCAAAGCTCAATTAACTTAGAACTGACTCATGATTTCTTTCTTCTTGTGAACTACCTCTTCCATAAGTTTTCACTCTATTTAGAAGGAACGTACTTCCAATCCCGGTTAGGGAGTAGTGGGCACTATATTATGTACATAGTGCAGGTTAATCTGGTTAATCCTAGCAATGTCGATGGTGCTAGTGCTCGTCGGATGTGTTTGCGTTCGCTCAAAATTATTAATATGGATGTAATTGGGGAGAGACATCTTCGTTAAGTAAATATCATTCTCCATGATGGTAATGCTGAGCTAAGAGGAGATGATGAGTCGGTTATGACAGCTCTTGGAAATTACTCATTGCATTTGAAAGGCATCTGAATAGCCAAGTGGGTAACACGTTCATCTTTTGTGAAAGTGGTCTCGGATTCGATTCCCGATTGAGACTCACGTGAAAAATGACCTAATATGCCGAAGGAAATTTCACATTACCACTACTCATTGAATTCGAAAATGAATGAAGAAAATCTTTTCAATTATTTAATTATTTAATGGACAATTCCTAAAAAGACCCTAGCATTTGTATGAGGACTTGAGAAGAAAGAAAAAAGCATTTTGTTATCCTTGAGAACCAGTTACCTCATGAATAATTCGTTTTTAGATACTGTTCGTAACTATACGATTCTAAGATTATGTACTTATTATTCTTAGATTGATTTCTCTATTTTTATCATATGGCAACATCTTTTCATGGTTTTAAGCATAATTACAGATTCAGTGGTGCTTCTGATTTAAATATAGCAGTACAAATATGAAAATATTTCAAAAGCAATTATTACCTTCGAAACACCGGATTATTTCAGAGACACCGCTTTAAGGAATGCTATTACCTTATGAATTGATCAGATAATAATCACGCAGAATATGAACATTAGAAACACCAATAGACCAAATTTAGATAGATAAACTTTTATGAAAACTTTTTATGATTTGATTTTGTCTGTAAATGTTCAAAAGGAATTGCGTAGGTGTCGTCAGAATTTTTATACAAAGGATCTAAATTTCTTATTACCCATATTTCGTGGGATTGCATGATAGCTGAATGTACATCGTTCCCTTGGTATGATCAGAGAAACAACGAAGACATATTCAATCCGTACCCACTCCACCCAAAAGCTCTAACGATTACTTCATTCCATTTGAAAAGTTTTGTCACGTAACTCGCTAGATCTGAACGAACCTCATTCGAATTTTGGGTCTCTTTGTTAGCGGCAAAGTTATGAAAGTTGTGGAACACGTGGATCCTGGCTCAGTAACATCAACAGTTTGACAATAAACTTCAATTAGAAAACTAACAACTGCCGGTGTTGCGGAGAATCTTCCCAAAATTTCGAAACAGCGTAAAAGAGTGTTATTTACCCTCTCTCTGCAAGAGTTTGAAAATCGATAGAGCCAAGTGGCAAACACTTCGGCGCGGGAGCAGGTGTACACGAAATTTGAGATGGGGAAAGTAAAGGAAACCTCTGGAGTAAATTTCATCAGTCCTCGCGAAACATCAAATTAGTTCCTCCGATCCCATCCGCCTACGTATTGTCCTAGATAACGCGTCGAAGAACTGACCTTGTACCGCAAGATTACATTGCTCCAGGGATATGCTCAATTTCAAGGATTTCCCAGTTCTATATTTTTTTTTCCTTTGATCATTTCGATACACCTGTAGCTGCCAATTACGGAGCCATCACCAACTACTATCTACGCCATATTAAATTTCCTATCTAATGAAATAGGGATCGATATCGGAGACAAATTGGGATGAGCTAGTTTCGCTGTATCTCTCATCTCGCTCTAGAATCATAAAGAATTCACATTTTCAAAGGGTTAACGACTGAATTTTTTACCTCCACTATATAATTTAAAATAAAGTGAATATGTGTGTAATGACAACGGAGTTCGCGGAGAAGGGAAATTACTTTCCTAGTTAGCTCTATTGTTATAATATATTTAAAATATCCAAAAATTCAGCAATATTAAAAAGGTCGTTGTATTTATGAACAATGATCGTGTATTTACACTAATCCAGTATACATAAATAAGTATATAAGTAAATAAGTATATAAGTAAATAAGTATACATAAATGAAAATTGTAAAACAAAATGTATAAAATTAACCCTAATTTAAAAAAGGTCATCAAATGTTCTATAGAAAGAATTAACGAGGATATTGTTGGTGATATAACGACTTTTTAAGGTGTAAATGGCGTTTTCACCATTCGCCGGAACTAGGTGTTGGTCACAAAAGTATTTTTGTAGTTGTATTATTAAAAGCGCTACGACAGCGGAATCCATTCCGCAGTTGGGCTCCCACCGGGAATCGAAACCGGGACCGCTTTCATCAAAGTCTTACACGCTTCACACATGGCTATCCGGGAGCCCAAAGAGCATTGTGTTATCACATAAATTTTAGATTTAAAAAGATACCTAATCAGTTTCAACGGATAAAATCCAAGGGAGAAAGATAAATCCCTTATATTCAAGGATATCTAAAACTTCGCGGGTTGAAATTGGGGAATTCGCATTTCGATCTTTCTTCTAATTTATACTCAAATTATTCGACTCCGTCCAGTTTTAATTTGTCATTCTCAGCCTTTGAACATTACGTCCGTTTAAGTGTCTCCTCGAACATGCTGCATTTACTTTCAATGGCTGCTAATGGTGGATATACGAATATGTTTATTGTACGCTGCGGGATACAGCAAGGTTTAAAAATAACTCCTCATCTCTGCCATCCGCTCAATAAATTTGACCGTGTTTCGGGAACACAATGCTTTCCATTGACTAAAATCACCTGCCGTATTTTTCCCGAATCCCTGGAAAGCATTTCTTTTTTTCGCTCACTTCCACCTCATTAAAGTCCTGTCTTCATAAACTACTGGACTAATGCCGTGATCCGATTTTGTACGGAATATTATCCTCTATAAATTATTTCTGAGCCTGCTTGCGCTGGATACAAAGAAATATAAAAGCTACTACAAATTCAAAGTCTATTCAAATATAAAGGCTATTTCAATTTAAATATATCTTACTATTATAATGCCATGATCCAAGAGAATTGCGGAATTTCAGCATTAGGAATAACCTAGTGTATTAACAATGAGTCAAAGCTCCGAATCTATAGAGCGTACAGTCAATTAGCTTGAAAAGGGTTAATTCAAAATATCTCTTAATTCGGACCAATTAGCAGTTCTATAGTAGCAATTTGGGATCCTATATAATTCAGATAATGCTCATCGTTTACTTCGGATGTTGTTCTTCGTAAAACATCGTTCAGTTGTTCAGTAAATTTTGTTTGAAATGTAACTGAATGGAATGTTAGCATACATTTTATTCCCAATTTAATAGGCCACTTTGATTCAATTGTTCAATTGATTCGAAAATTAATATCATCTTTGATCTTTTATGACACGTGTAAAATACATAGCTTTCATCAGCGTCATATTATCATGTGGGAATTAACAATGGATTTTTGCACCAATCGCGCCTACGAAACCTTCGATAATATGGCATTTAAACATTATTAGTCAATTTTTTCGGAACTGCATTTTATTTTTACGAAAAATAGTTCCGGAATGCTGAGGGATAAAATATAAATTAATCACGTGTATTGCAAAACAGGAAAATTGGATTTTACTCTCTTCTTTCAAGTTCACCGCTTCTGAAAAAGGATTTTGCAGTTTAACTGGTTTTCAGGTTATCATAAAGCCAATTTTGTCCATAAAACGAAGTTTCAGTCCACGTGTTCTAATTTTTAACGCCCACAATCGAAATTAACCGACGTCAAACTCTAAAAAGCTCGAAACTCTACGGAAACTATCTATCTAAATTCTATAAATAAAGAGAGCACCCTTTCATGCCCATCGCTCCGTCGTTTTTATATGATATTATTTCATTAACTCTGAATTTATTGTGACCAAACACTGACCATTATTTTCAGAATCTTCCATTTTCTACTTTCCTTATTCCATTCGTAGATTCATACGGTATCTCTATCTCAGAAACCTTCGATTAGAGCTCTAAATAGCGTATTTATTCAAACTTGATTGATCTATAATTAAAGCTAAAGTTTTTAAAGTAATGGATCATTTCCCTCACTAAAGTAATACAGAGAATTCCCCTAACTTGCATCTATTCCTGCCTTTTTACAACAGCTATTTTTTTATTTAGCTCATTCCACCCTAAGTTTTCACAATTTACATTTATTACATTACATTAATACACCATATGACGTATGGCAGGGGGTGTGAAAACATCGAACTACCGAATTAGAAATCTGATTATGATGATGATGGGTACCTACTACTGCCTTGAGAGAGGAACCAGTAATGTATAAACGTTCTTGCCATAATCTCACAAAACCTCTCAATAGGACGTCAGGCCTTGAAAAGTGCGTTTGCTGAGTACAGGAATCGGGTGCTGTGTAATTTATCTTATAAATCAGTTTATTCGATTTAAAAATTCAAAACTTTACTGTCACAAAATTACATAGTTTCCCACAACAAAACTAGCTGCTCTACTTTATGCAAGCACTAACTCCAAGATCGAACCTTTCTCTTGTAGATACCACACAACAGACCTCAATCTACGGATGAACTAACGAAAAATAAGCCATTTATTGTTCATTCGATTGACTTTCGCTGAGAACGCGGTTTTATAGCCTCCTTATGGGAATGTTAATCCTTTTACATTTTGAATATATTGGATATTTCGCTTTTCCGCACAAAAATTACAAAACAAGTAATAAATTCTTATTTACAGTAGCAATACTATCCTTTCACAGTCCTCAGTACTTATTCCCATAATCACGAGATTACCGATATTAATGGTGATTTCGCATTGAAAAAAGTGCTCATGTAACATTTTTATTTGCGCGTTACCTTTCTGTTGGTGTAAATTTACTAAAAGCCTGTAAGTTTGGGTCATGTTCCAGAATTTCAAATAATTTTGTACTTAACTCGCTTTAGACAACTTAAAATATGCTGCAATTTTCTAAAGATAAGCTCTACACCTTCAAGATCAGCATTACTATTGTATAAAGAAGTGTATTGGTTGCCGGCAAACAATTAGCACGGATCTTTTTAGAGTCTTATAGACATCAAAATAATTTACTCGCAAACAGTAAACTAATTTTCCAATTTGGGAGAAAATAAAGTTTGATATTTACTTTTGCTTTATTGCAAACATGCCTTTTGAAAATACTTATTTCGTTCATTTTAGATGCGATTATCTTAAAAATTCATATGAACATTACTTTTTAAAGTTGGTTTTCAATGGATAAATAATGTAGAATATAGGATAAATCTGGAAATATTTAAAACAGAGTTTCCTCCGCTTGTTAGCAAACCAAGATCTATATTTCGAGATCGAATACGTTTGTTAGAGTTTTGAATCGGTAACCATTTAAAACATGCTAAGAAATAAAATTATGAGAGCTGAAGTAAGCCACTGAAAATCGTGATGCATTTCTGAAACCCTACAAGTGCTCTTCTTTTTTTGAGCCTTTTCATTTTAAACATCCAAGAAAGCGTTAAAGAACCACAAACAAAATATACTGTAGGATATGATACGAATTATTTTTATAAACTCATGTAGAGGTTGGTGATGTTTTCTCAGATATATTTTTTAATATTTGTATGTATTTTATTCGCGTGCTCTAATATTTGGCCAAAGGTTTCCATCACTACCGCCTTGCCTTCTCTTCACGCGTTTTAACCAAAAATGCTAACAATGAGGACATATTCGTAATTTAAGACCTCAACGTTACTCTCAACACATTACAATACAAATAGAGCACTTCTAAGAGTAAAATGCTAATTTATAATTTTTCTTGGCTTGATTGGTATCAATGTTATGGCGCAGTTAAGGCGTTGTGAGAGCAACTTTAAGATTGACACATCCGAGGGAACTGAAATGATTCGGGAGTAAAGAAGGAAATAATCGATAAATGTATACCCAAACACTATTAAAATCAAACTGCGCCGACAAAAACATTACAGGTAGTGCGCCGCAGTTTCTCGGACGTTGAATTCTTCATAGAAAGACGCGAAAAAAATCAGCCACACGTAACGAAACCGGTCGGAAACCTCATCGCATTGACATAGATTCGAAAAATAAAACGTAAAACGTCGTCTCCCCCAACTACTACGCCCCACTAAAAAGGAAGTCAAATTTTTTTAACGAGTTCAATCAAGCGTCCGTCTCCTCCTCAGTACCTCTGATCAAAAAATCGCCCCTCAAACCCGTCAGACTGACCGATAGGTCTCCATGGAAGCATCAAGCCCTTGATCCAATCCTCCAAGACCCTATCCCATCTCTACTTCCAACCCTTCCCTTTCTCCCTTACCTTCCTCGGGAAAAAAAAGAAAAATTCGTCCGTGTAAAGGGGAGTTAGTCGGAATGAAAACAGCCCTGTGTGAATGGGAGTACGAGGAAGGGGAGACATGGAGTTCTTCGTCCAGGAAAGGCGGCGGGGACGCCCACACAAACGCGGTACGTTTGACCGATGGACCGTACAGAATCACATTTTCCCTCTTTCGGGGTTGGCTGCCCTGAAAATGGCTTGCCCACTCTCTTTAACCACGCAACCTTCCTGTCGAGTCCACTCCGTGTGCACTCTGATAAGCAAAGGCTCGAACTAAAAGTGTTCTCGAAACACAGCGTGGGGGAGAAAGGAGGTGAAGAAATAATGGCGGTGTCTCCACAGGTGACAACGAAACGAAACAGGCCTCGCTCGCCTTGAAAAATGGGTTACCTCCACAGTGAGGATGGATCTACGGCGATGCGTCCACAAAATAGTTTACGGATCAGGGGGTGTGTTGAATTAGATGGTACTTTCGCTTAGATAGGTTGACCTTCTGATATTTCCTATACACCGAGGAAATCTCAAATTAGATACGTAACGTAGCCAATGCAATATGTCTAAGGGATTATTTCAATACAGAATTCTCTATTATCTCTCTACTCTAACCTAATAGCAAGTTTATTATCTTAAAAAATTGATTCATGTACTCAAATTCATTCCGTAAATAATTGATATTCGTGATAAAGTTAAAGCCGTCTGTTGAATAAATGTAATCCTTCTGATGATTTATACTCCAACTGAGGAATACCATTCGGTACGTACTGTACTTAACGTACGAGAAATTATGAGACTTTGAGGTTATTAACACTTTAAATAATTTCCGATAAAATTAAATCAAGAAATTGAAGGATTGAAGAATGAGAAATAATTCACGCAGACTGATTTACTTATTTAAACGAAACTAATGTCAATGAGATCCGTGTCAAGATTGTATAATATAAATACTGTTATAAGTTCTTTAGATTGGTGAAAAATTAAAACAGTTTTATAATAAGATAAAAATAATATTAATATATAGTTTAATAACAAAAATAAAGCGATAATAATATGACTTATGATAATGTAATGAAAAATAAAACAATTACATGAGTTTTTCGTTTATTTCATAATTAGTGAGGTTTCACCATACTCTGGTGAAACCTGCATCTAGATCTCTGGCATATACTCATATTATACGATATACCTAAATTTTACATTCAGTAGTAATGAGGAAACAGCTCGGGATTTGACTCAGTAAGGAGTGTTGAGAAAATATAATTGTATGGGTAGAAAACTGGAATTAAATAAAGTAATATTAGTGAAATATTATAGTTAAATAGTGAAACAAATTCAGGAGAGTGTATAAAGGAAGGAATCATTCATATTTCATCTGAAACAAAGGTTTGCTTTAATCTGGACCGAATAGGTATTAAATAGTTAGGTGCTTTTAAATTCCAAGATCTATCCGTATACTATTCAGATCAAAAAGAGAATCTTCGGTTTGTTCAAATAAAATAATCACAATCCTTCTCAAAGGTATTCTCAATGGATGAAATACGCTCTCAAAGTGTTGTTGACAACCCTAGATTCCTTTATTTGTGAATAAGCTTCTAAATAATTCTGTCATCAACAGTACTTCCTTCTGTCACATATTTTCGATTCTTTGTTTTCTCACTCTATTCAAAATCTCCCTCTGAACACCCTGCATCTTTTTTCATTATCGCCCTTGTCTCGCAGTGAGACATCCTTTCATTCACGACCTTCTCTTTGATATTCTTCCAATAGAATATTTATTGTTTTAGGGCTTTAATTAAATTCCTACCTTATTTATGGTTCGAATAACATGATATCTAACATTCAACAACTTAAGTCTTCGTTGAGGGATTTGCTCAAGAGCAGGGCTTTATGTTAAAAGAAAACATGAGATGGTTTATAATGAATGTTTCAGTATCACAATGACGTAGAAGCTTAACCCTTGATACATTGATAGCTTGGAAAAACTCTACCTCTAAATTATTTATAATTACACTTCAATATATTCTACGAAGTAAATATATAGTTTTTGGAAGTCAAGTAATACCATAAACGTATTCTTGCGGTTTTTCATGGCAGAGATGAACCGTATTGTGAAAAAAGAAGAATAACGAAATTCTACCCTTTACCATGATATACAAGGTTTCAACACCTCTTAGGAACTATAGCACATATTCAACCTTAATCAGTAGCGCAATTAGCTCAAGTAATAATTAAAATAATGAAACTTCTAAAAATGTATGATCAGAATAGGAGCAGAGGGAAGTTAAAAGGAAGTGTACCGAAAAAGAGGACAGTCACAAATTTTATAGAATTTAATCCTTTGGGAAAGGCTTGAAGCGGATATTCCAGGATAGCCGGGACTGCGTAGGACGCAACTCACAGCTAATGCAATTACTTTGAATAATAAAATCCCACTCATAAATTTGGACTTTCAAAAACAAAAACAAAATTTAAATATGGGATAAAATAACCGACACTCTTCGAAAGAAACTAATGGAGGATAATGAAAAGCTATATAATTAAATGCAATATATATGCTATATAATAAAATTTAGATTAAGCCAAATATTTTAAATTGATTAAAAGTATACTAAATGTCTGTCGAGGAAAAGCATTAGATGGAAATTTCTCCTTTCTAGTAGCTGGACAATACTTATAAAATAAAATTTTGTGAATACTATAAGAAAGATGATCAGGCAAAGTAATAATTTTTACGTGGTAACTTAAAGCACATTATCTTTTGAGCGGATGATCAAATATTTTGGTTTCACTGATTATAGAAAGCAGTTGGTGATGGAAAACAATAAAAATATTGAAGAAAATAAAGTTTTCCGACCTTTGTGTCGTAAATATCGCAAATCACCGCAAAACTAATAAGTAAATACTTAGAGACCTACCGTCTATTCCCTATTAATATGACACAAGGACGCTTTTGTAGTCCTTTATATGGATGAACACAATTTTTTACATGAGTTCACGTAAACAAGGTATAAAAGCTCATTCTTAGTGCATAGTGTTTCTTTCATCAAAATGAAATCCAAGTGTCCAAATAAAGAATCGCTATTTTGGTGGAGCTGCTTAAAAAATATTTCACCTGGAACTATTGGTCTGTCTATCAAGTAACCCGAGGATTGCCGGATTATCCCTGGGTTACTTCGTGTCTCTAGGCTGTTCGATTCGAGTTCCATTACAAGGAAGATGAAAAATAAACGCTAAATCATGTACAAATTCAGTTAAAACAAAGCAAAAGGAATATACACGCATTCAATGCTAGAAATATTATGTGATTATGCTTCTAAATGTGATTTTAATATTAAAATCCTGAAATAAAACTGGGGTGAGTAAATATAAGACAATATTTAGACTGTTTAAGCTGCAAATATTCTGCAAATTTGCTTTAAAATATGAGAACGGTTGAACCACATTTTGCGCTATACGGAAAGAAAAATATTACCACGGAAAGTTCTACGACCTTTGTGATTTCTGCGTAAGTAGCTGGAATATATTTACATATATGTTTAATCTACTTTTCTCGGAAACTCTGAGCAGTGTTTGTATTTATATTTGTTTACATATTCTCTCATCGGATGTAAATAACTTACGATTAACGGACTGTTTACAGTGTTAGCAAAACCAAACGTTTTTGACGAGAATAAAAGTTATCGTATTCAACTGTAACGCAATCAACATTGGAAAATTCCCCTCCCTTTCAGAATGATATCATTGTTTGTGGATGGAAATTCTTCATGATTCCACTCATTTCAGTTTGAACAAACACCGCTTCCTCATCCACTCTCCATTTAAAATGCTCATCGTCAACGTAATTCTGCCAAAATTCCGCTACGAAACAAACGATATGATTGTGGAATGTATGAGGGAGACGAAATCAATGGCCACGGTGAAATTTTTTACCTTCGTCATGGAACTTCGGTACAAATTTTCCTGAAGAGAAAGTATAAAAATGGAAAAGGTTGAAGAAATCGCTTCATATCTGGAATAAAATCTGTAGATTCCCGACTGCGGAGGATACCCTCAAGGGAAGGTTTGGTGCGAAGTAAGGGAGGAAATGAAAGCATTATGAAAGGGAAAGAGGGAAATGAAATAACGAAAGGGATGCGACGAAAGGGGAAATTAGGGGGCGAGTTGGGGTGCGAACGAAGAAAGAACAATAGAACGGGGATTGAATGAATTCGGATTCGAAATGAATGGCGATACGTTGCGAGAAAGCGCGCATAGATTTCACAATAGTTCGTTTTTTTTCCAACGTTAGCAAGGTGGAATATTAGGAGGGTTTTTTCGGAGGGTCATTTTCATTGATGTCACCCAAAATCGATACAAATGGAGCATATTCCTGCGCAATTCGCGTACTTGTGTATCTGCGTGAGGTGTTGCTACAATCCTCACTGCTGGAAGTGAGCTGGTTTTTTATATGCCTATTGGAAAGCCGCAAGCATCTACCATTTGGGCTCATGAGGATCTATTAGACCGCATTTGAATTGCATGTAGTCTATATTGGGATAATACAGTATCGTAATTCCGTTATAGTATTAAAGTAAAAACGCTCCTACATCCATGTACGTACATGGACTAGGGTCGAAAAGGTCGATAATTTGGATTTCCTTTAGCTTCCAGAGCTTAATACCAACGATAGTATTAACATTCCCAAATAGGGCTGTAGGAGGACCTTTTTCAAGCTGTTATTTCAGTCGTGTTCCATTTCCTTCAATTTTTTCATTGAAATTCTATGTGAGAAAAACGAATTAATTAGAAAAGAGGCCTAAAACAAAATGTTTTCCATTAATTTTCACTTGGCGTCGGTAGCGATATTGGAAAATATAATAATTTAAAAGAAGGTATTTTTAAGGAAATGATTCGATGAGGAAGTGACAGAAAGGTCGCGTTTTGCCTTAAGGCTGCAGGTTACCCACATTACGAAAACTGGTAACTGTTTTGAATTATTAGAAGTCGAGTAGATATGAAGTGATCGTAATAAAATGTGAGTAATGTTTACCGCAAACTCCGTAATATTGTTAAAATTTTAACAAAAACGTAAGAAACACGAAAATAATTTTTCAAATGGGAAATAGATACGGAAATATTTTTGTGAAGTTGAGAGAGTGCGAGATAATTTATTAAATCCAATATCTAGTTTCCCTTAGGGAAATTTATTTCCTGTGTTTTGATTTGCCACAGAATTCAACAAGTTGACATCCACGTCATTTAAGTTCACATTTTTAAATCGGAAATATTTGGTAATTAAACAGTTTTACATAGGGGAACGAGTGGCACTGCCTACATATTTTTCGAGTAATGAATTTGTTTTCGTTTCAATTGTTTTGTTATGTATTTTTTATTAAAAAAAATATATCTTTTGGTTTTGAGTTCAAGTAGGGTCGCAGTTCGGCAACATCCGTTTACATTTTGCAATTCTTATCCCCACTGGAAATCGTATTTTGAATTAATAAAACGTGTAAAAATCAGTTTAAATAGAGCGTTTTAACTGTAAAAACAGTATACAACTGATAATATGTTCATCAGCGATTCACTAAAACTGTTTGTACGGATTTCCCTTTCGAGTCATGGACTACGCCGCGTGATATATCAGAAATATTCGGGGGATCTCATTTTACTTACAGACAGATCTTCGTCTACGTAATTTCCTCCAAAAACCTAAATTCATTTTTCTCTACCCAGTTTCTGAATTATGTGGTAATGAAGTAGGTTCGTGCCTTGAATATCCAGCAATGGTTTAGATTCTTGAACGAAGTGAAATCCACAAATTTCTCCCTGTTTATGCAAATATGTGTTATTTGAAAATATCAGATAAAGGAGATGTAGTTCAAATCAATATCTTCTCCTTCGAAGTTGCACATACGATTTCCTATATGCTTGTATATGAAATTGCTTTACTAAAGGAATAAGGGTCCCTTTTTGTAATTGAAGTCTTACATAGGAAATTTGTACGTGTAAACATTAGTATACACATCTAACGGTGCAATAGATAAAGATAGTCCTTGATTTTCCGACACTTAGCTACTCTAACTACAAATGACTAATCATGTTATATACGAGGAGTACATCATTTATTATATAAGGAGTAGTAAAGTGTTAGAACCAAATAATGTCAATAAATATTTAAATGATAAAATTAATTTAGTAATCGTGTGTTATAAGTCGAATCAAATGATAAGTTCTTCATAGTATGAGAAAATTAGCTAAATAAAGTAAATAATGCTGTCTCTTCTACGCCAAAAGGATTACTTTAAAAGTTTTTGTCTCTACTATTGAAAACTAAGAAATATTTCCGCTAACTAACACTGAATGTCGAAGAATAATTGTTTATCATGATTTATAATCATTTTCGGACGATTATTTTATTGAAAAATGAATAATTATTCATTTCCAGTAAACTTCAATAATTTTTTGCAAACTTCAAAAAAAATAAAATATGGCAATTAATAAAAGATAGAAACGTTGCTAAAAATACAAATGATAAAGCGAATCTCAAAATATATTTTTAAAATTATATTCAAAATACTTTCCCTATTTTAATTCATATAATACCTCAGATAAGTATTTTATTGATTTCTTGATAACTAAAATGTAAGGTTGACTTGTGAATGACTTAAAAATAGAAATATTGTAATGTTTTCTGTGAAGGAATCCTTTTCAGCGGTCTATCTATTTAAGTTCGGTCAAACGAGAGATCCTACGTTTAGGTTTGGGAATAATGGTACTAAACGTTACTTACGCCACAAGTGTTTTGCACTGCAATAAGAAGAAGTCGTGGGATATCTTTTCTCTATGGATTTAATGTTAAATTTAGAGTCTTCAACCCTCCATGCAAAGAGCCGTATAGAATCCTTCTCTTTAAGTGAAAAAATTAAGCCTGAGGGTGACTTCAACAACGAAGAGCTTTACCTACAGCTTGATCTATGGAAAATGTACGACCATTCTAATAAATGTCGGTCCAATTGCCAACAAATTTGAAAGTGAATATCTCATAATAAAAATAGTTACGGTTTAATCACTTTTGCACTAAATTATGATTTCTTTGAAACAAAGGGAATAACCTCGAGACTCAGAAATGTTTCAACTATTCAAAGAAGAAGAATAAACAAAATAGAACCATTGACTCATTTCATCAGAAATGTTTCAATGAAAACTGGGTTTATTTATCTCTACTTCATTGTATCTCTAAAGTAAAATCGATTAAGTACCTGAAAAACGCAAAAATAAACCTGATCATTATACAGTAATAGTATTAATCATAAAAATAAATAAAAATATCTATATTTATATTTATTCCTATCGGGATATCTATTGGAACGTATATTTCATTGACATGATAAATTTATAACGCTATAAATACCTTTTAATGCACTCTTTTTATGTATAAAAATTATTTCAACTTGGATTCAATTCACTTATTATCATAATATAATTAATTAAAAGACTAATTAACTAACTGTCGCTTATTGATTGTGATACGTTTCGAGCCACAAGAATGATTCTCGTTTGGTTCACGTGTAAGAGAGAAATTTATCGGAAAGCGAAAATTTAATTCTAAACGCGTAAACCCTGATGGTGACGTTTATTAATATTGACTTTTCTCTCTTGAATGAGAAATATGACGAATATTTTTGTATGCCTTTGCGAGAGAAATATGAATTTCCAATTAAATTTAGCGTTCACAGGCATTTAATCTTTATCGGAAACAATTCCTCGTTTGCCTTGTTGTCCACGAGTCATGAGAAACCATGAAAACTTTGATCACACCAAAATGCCAAAATTATTCTGAAAACGAACTCTTAATAAATTGAATATGTAGCGAAGCAAAATTAGTCAATGGTTCTATTTTGTTCATTCTTCTTCTTTGAATAGTGTATACTCCAATAAATATTTTAACAGTATTATCAGACTCAATAAAGTGAGGGCAGATGTAGTGGATTATACATGAATATAACATCATCATCAGCCATTTTCAATCCGATGTCAGATGTAGGCCTCCCCAAGCGCTTTCCAATTCTCTCTATTCTGAGCTTCTCTTTGCCATGTCACCCCTAAATACTTAATGATGTCTCTGTTCGATCGGTCCTTTGGTCTTCTCTTGGTCTCTTCATATCTCTCTCTTGATGTCCAGTTCAGAACTGGACACCAAGAGTTATGTATATAACATAAATTCCATTAACTGCAACGACTTATGCTGTATAAATTGATTAACTTAATATAATTCAGTCTGAAAGCCTTCGGGTATCCTAAATCCGCCTATTCATTAGTGGCGATAGTTACCTACCATTTTTAGTCAAGGAAACATCAGAAGCCCCACCTTGTCAGTCTTTGAAATACTTTAGTTAGTTTTATCTCATTCAGTTATGGGCGGCAATGCATATAAAAATTGTAAATAATGATGGTAAGGTTAAATTATAAACATCCCCATGAAACAACCGTTACTGAGCAGCTCAGTTCCGTAATAAAATGGGGACATTATGTATTGCTTATCGAGGAATTGATGATTCTAGCCGTAGGAATATGATTCCTCTCTGAAGATATTCATATATGAATAAGATAACTGAAAAAAATCGAAATTTATCTGATAGAAGAGAGAATAATAAATGAAAGGGAAAAGGGATATTGAAGAAGAAAGGAAAAAAGCAAGAAATCCAAGGGCTTCCTTGCCGTTCTGCTGTCCTCATACAGAGCCCTACTGTCTCAAAATATTCCCACTTGGATTCTTTTCGGAACCATCACGTCTTCTTCGAATTCCCAGAAACGACCAGCCCTTTAGCCTTCGATTTCCTATTCAAAACCCCATCCTGTTCGCTAACGTCATTTTTCCTGCCCTCGAAGCAGGGATTCGCGCCTCAAGACTTCCTGATCTCCACTCCTTTCACCTGTTAACAGCTTCTTTTCCCTTCTGCTTCCCTCTTTTCTTTTGAGAGATACTCTTACTTGATCCGCAGTCACTGCTTTTTCAATGCAACCTTTTCCTTAAGAATCGTCCCTTAAGAGCGTAACATGAAAGTATTTATAGACGGATCTTTCATGAATACGAAACTGGAACAAAATACGTGTTTAGAATACAATTGTCTTGGTAAGCTGCGGGTACATATCCGTTGTAGCATCCTGATGGTGACTCTTCCAGTGTGCCTACCGTTCCGAAGTCTTACAAAATAGTTAACAAGTCTAACCTACCCCATAAAAAAACAAGTTTGAGGGTAATTATATCAAAGCTGAAAGAATAATAAAGAAGGCTGCGTTATTTTCATTCCATGGGTATCGGTCATAGTAACCATTGGTCTCTTTACTGTGAATGAATGATAATGAGTCGATAAATCTCACCGATATATGCTAATTTGCTCTAATATTAATCTGAATTTTCTAATGCATGTTTATTGACAAACAAAAACATCGTTTATTGATTTGTGTGAAAATCTGCGTACTCGTAATTCGACGAATGAGTTCAGGCTTTGAGGTAGCGATACAAAGCTTCACAATGACAACTTTGCTTAAAGTGACTTACTTTGATGACCTGATGATGCAGTATTGCTATGGAAACCGGCTCGTCATTATCGCATTTAGTAGTTAGGTAAAGCTAACATTATGGGGTTCTGTATCCAAGGAATTAAATTTGAGAAGAATGAAATTATCAATTGACATAAATATTACATAGGGAAATACCAGGGGTATTCAAAAAGTATGTTTCAATTATCCCAAAAGATTTTAGCTTTGTGCAGCCAAAGCGGGACTAGTGTGATTAGTTGTTGAGACTCTCGACTTGTTACAATGGCATTTTCATCCCATTAGATCCAACCATTGTTGCGTAACATGAAAATAAAATTAAACATAACCTGACGACTTACTCCAACGCAAGTGTAGTGCATTGTTTGAGTTCAAAACAGCTCAAGTACACAAAAATCCATCGTGAATTATGCCAAACTCCCATAAGATTTGTACGATGGTAACAATGATCGTACAGAATCTTTTCTTCAGCTCTATCCACCATTGTCATTGTCATCATAGTTGGTCTTCCTTGCTCTCCTTTGTATTACTCAAGTTTAGGAAGCCGTTTCCGAAGTTTCACCATTAGTTCAGTATATATCGTTGAACATGGCGTAGCGTGTTGCCCACACAATTCACAAGGGTTCCTTGTGCACATCACCTATTCTGTAAACAAAATTCTCACTGTTCCAGGAATTTTAACGAATTTTACAGGTGACGCGCAAGTTTGTTTACACAAAAATGCTTAGTGCTAATGAAAGGAAAATGCCACCGTACAAGCCAAGGGTCTCAACTATCTTTAGCAGATCCGCTTCTACTGCGCAAATTTATGATCTTTTGGAAGAGTGGTGCAATATTTTCATTGAAAACCCCTCGTAATTTACTTTGAATTTATTCAAATTTATTTTACAAAATTGATGAGAATAACTCAACCGGTTTTATAGGGTTCAATTCAACTTCTTGTGTTTGAAAGTATGAAGTCCATAATGAATTTACTATGGCAAATGTGCGCACGAGAAGGAAGGAAATGTGGAAGGAAAAGGAAAATCAATTTCAATTATAAATCAGTGCCCTCACCAATATAGCAATGACTTCCCCTTTAGCGTAAGGATCCCTTACTCATGAAATGAAAAAATAGATACAACTGTTTTAATTCTCTATTTCTGCGGAAGAATTTTTAGTTTTTGTCCTACGTACAAAATGTTTAGCCAAAGAATGTTTTAATAGATTCCTTTGTTATCAGGTACCTGAAATATGAAAGAAAGATAATAAAATGATTATATATTACAAGTTCTCGCCCACGATTAAAATAATATGACAGTGCTTGTGTGATTAATTTATGCGTATTTTAAGATTTAGCATCCTATGAAAAATCGCACTTCAATAAGCGAATGCGACAATAGAAATAAATATTTTTGTTTTCTGGGATACATGCCATTAATTTTCGCATATGATTAGTAGGAGCAAGTATTGGGATGCAATGGAAAAAGAATGGAAAAAGTTCTTATATATACTGAATCATTGAAAATAATGCTGAACATGTTCAAATGTATTCCTCAATAAGGAGCCTTTGCATCCAAACCCAGACTCATGTTGAACCCGACGAGTCTCATTTTGAGACTGCCTGTTTTTCTTCTCTCTTAGCGTTTCCTTCTAATCTTTTCCCACATCCGCCGTTAATCTTCGGTCGGTCCCATACAATTTTCGTCATTCTTCAAGTAATCCCGGAGCTTAAACTCTCCACGGCCTAACTTATCATGCCTTCCGTGCTATTTTTCTTCACAAGGCCTCCTTATTCAAACCCCAAAAGCATCGCTTACTCCCCTTACAACTTCTCCGTCTCATTTCACTAACTCGTGGGCTCTTTGAATCACTTCCTTTAGGGAAACTCTAATCCTCATCTTCCATCCCTTCCTTTTCCACCAATTCCAAGTATCGAATCTTTTTCCTTTAGCAGCTAGCATAGGTTTCTTTTTTTTAAGTACCCCGTTCAGTATATCACCTTCATCCTCTCCGGGTCCCTTTGGGTAGAGGATTAGGATTCAAAGGGATAAGAGCTTCATTCTAGATGAGGCAAAAGATCTTTTCTTATTTTCCATGAATACTTTCCCTCAGTAGGAGTCTTTTCGCGGATTCCCTGTGAAAAATTTTCTAGGTTTATATCGGAAGGACATTTTCTGAGCGGAGCTTTTGCAGATACCCAGCTAGCGTCCTCTCAAATGACGTTCATTCCACATGCATACGTATCGTTCAAACTGTGCCCTTTTCGGAATAAGTAACTTATTTCCTTCCTTTATTCACAGCACTCCTCCATATTCTCACTTACTATTTTCGTTTCTAGAATACGTTGTCTTGCTGCCTCATTTTCCCAAGCATATATTTTATCTGTATTTAAATTATTCTCACAAATTTTGAATTTTACTTGTTTTTGGACTGTGAATTCTTAAGCTGTACTATCTGCATACATTTTTTTCTGAGTTTTGACGGTTCACCCCCTTCTTTGTTGGTGTTTTTCACAACGTAGTCTCTTTCTTCGTCGACTTCAAGTTGCAAAGACTGTTTTCCACTCTGTACTCGTTCTTTCTGTACATTTATAAAGCATCTAATTCATTTTACAACTGTAATAATTCTATTAGAAAAATTGAGGTAATAACATTATGTGAAATAACTTCCCAAATATAAAGAGTGAATAATTACCTCAGGGAAAATATTCTTTTTCCTCGTTAACTATCATTCTTTCTGGGAATAAATTTATAATTTAGAATGATTGTGTCTGAGAAGATGCTGTAACAAAAAAACTCTCGCAGCTATTAACGAATCTTTAATGTTCTTCAAAAAGGAAAATCTCTTCATGCCTATCTAAGAAAGATGAATAGAAAGCGAAATGACTAAAGTCAGCATATGTAAATCGATATCCTTCTGCTTATCGAGAATGAAGGAAACCTGATAAAACTAGAATTCTTCAAAACATGCAGTCTGGTGACCCAAAGCTTAGCTATGCGCCTATCAACCCATATTTATTTATTTATTTATTATACTTTAGACTACGATTAGGCACGAGGCCAGGTGGTAGCCATATTGAAAACAAATTCCCGAGTTTTCCTTAACGATCATTTACAATAAAACTCGTTCTATATAGAAACTAATATAAAATTGAAATTAAGATAACAGAATTTAGAAAGAGTCGTGGTATTAATGTAAATTGACATGTTGAATTGATAAAACTTTTATTGCTACATCGATTGCTACATTCCCGTTGCTGCGTTCTGATCTTTATATGTTTTACGGCCCAAACACGACAGATGTACCATTAATTCGATTCATTCAATGTACCATGATGAATATGATCCACTCCTACAACAAGTAGAATGGTCATCGACAAGATTAGATAAACTCAATCTCGTTTAAACTTCCTACACCCACCACTGCAAATAAATTCTGAAATATCCGGTCCAAAATCCCGACTGAATTTCTCCAGTTTGTTTATTTTACATCCCGAAATAAATAGTTCTCAAAACGCGAATCGCCTACATTAACATCTTCTTAAGCATAGAGCCTAAACCCTTTTACTTAGTAATTAAATCATTGTCTGATCCCACGTTAATTGATTCGTCAGAAAATCGTAATAGTAAGCAAAATTTTGTGATTATTCAAAATTATCTCTTCCGCGTTTATTTAATGTATATTAAAATCTAAAAAATTGACTAAAATACTTATTTCAGTAACTATGTGGGTGAGGAAGAAAATTATTCATTCTCACTGAGTGTCCATAAGGTTAAGGTATCTTTTTTGCTGAGATATGGTATCTTACTGCTGTCGAATTAATAAATGTAAACGTGGTACATTTTCAATAATATAATCTTAATAAGCATTGTAACTACTTTTATGTAACTTTAATGATGACAATGTTCCCGCGATTGGAATTAAATTTATATGTTGCAAAGTTACAGCTTATGAATTTAACTGTCAAGGCAGATCCACCTTATCATCCACCGGAAGTAAATATTTCTATATCATATGAATACCATTCCTTAAATAACTATGTTTAAATACGAAAAAATATCTTTTAAGACTTCGTAATTAAGATTTTGATAAATTAGATTTTCTAATCCAGTATCATAGGCAATGAACTCAATGTGAGAAGACGTTACTTCGTGGAAGGCCATTATGAGGAATGATTTGGAAGATATAAACATAAAAATTGAAACTACTGAAAGTTAAAGGAACAAAAACGGATAATGGTGTGATATAAGGAAGGCGTAGTATTTTTGAAAGTGCGTCAATAACAGAGGTTATTTCACACGTATGAGCCCACCTGGAATTGAATCCCCTTTATAAAAGTTACAAAGGATAACGCGCTACCCACTCGGCTATCATGGTGCCAGGTAGGGAATACAGCGATGTCATACACAGTTACCTACAGTCGGGAAAAGTAATTTTTCTAATTGAGAGATAAGAAAGCTAATATTCAGCCATCGGTAGCAAACTGAATTTAAATATGATCATCTTTACTGAAGTATTTCAATATTTTCCAGAGATGTAGATTACCACCTTCTAAAATTAGTACGAGAGAGTAATATATTTTTTTTACACCTTTCTAACGTTAACGTGTTTAGACATGTTTTTCTATAAAATAGTGCTTTAATAGATATAGTTCTTGTGTATTTAAGTCTTTCGACAACTTTAGCTTCGCAAGGCCTTTGATGAGAGGTTTATAAAGGCAGTTGGGCGAGAACGCTTTTAATTGGATAATCTAGAGAAGAAAATCATCCAATAAATTTAATCAACCCTCCAACGGAAGATTACACGGTGAAAATAGCAGTAAAATTTTACATGTAGGTTAGCCTTGATGAAAATTAAAATTTTAGCCTTCTTTATGCAAATAATTTTTCAAGTATATCCGGTCATTGCAAGTTGGAAATTGGTGATATTTTTCGCTACTACAGAAACTTCTTACTACAATCAACTCGATATCATTAATCTTGTCTATGCTGAATTAGATCTAAGTTAATTCATTTCCTAGTACAACATCATTTATTTTGTAATTGGTGGTTTTCAACTGACTCTATTTTCTAAATGTAAAAATCGACATGATACTTATTTATGAGTTTCTAGAGCCATAAAATCTCTCTAGAAGTTTCAGAGACAGAATTTTCCTCTCAAATCAGTAATTGTGTTTTCCACATTCAGAAACAGCTTTTGTTTTTGTTCCCAAAGTGTTCGGTTATTTGGAACAAAAAGGCATTTGAATATTTTCAGTATTTCCTTGAGATTACGCGCGTGCTAGCTTGAGTATATGAACTCAATTTCACTTATCAATTCAAAGAAAGTCGCAACAAACGATGACAACGTTTTGTAAGAGGATTTTACATATTTTAATATTACTCACATCTTTTCTGTGAACCATTACAACTCACTCACCTTATATGTTGAGAAATTTAGATTTAATCTTATATATAAGATTAATTTCCACAGCAACTGTTCAAAATATTGTAAGCGACTATATATAAACATGATTTTAAGTATATAATAATTTACTCAAATATAATGACACTAATTCTCACATTGAATACTATTTAGTTTAAATTTGGTCTTTCCACGAAGTCGATCCTTCCAATGTCGATTTCCTTATATTTACTGCTCTAATGAATCATTTCTTTGGGATAAAAAAATAATCTTTATACAATTCAAATTATCGATGTGTATGCAACTATTCCTGCATAACTATAACCTCAACTGTTACAACCATGCTTTAGTTTTATGATAATAAACACAATATAATTTCTTGCTATTTATCTTCGGTAATCGGTTAATGGATACACCTCTTCTTTTGCCCTATAACAAAGAGATCCCCAAAAAATACTTTTTAGAGATCTAAATACGTGGTATTTAACCAACCTTTTTTAAGTATACGGCTCTTTATAAATTATTTGGCGTTAATTGGGACAATTACATAACAAAGCGAGATCAAAGCTGCAGTTTTTAATGTAAAGTCTCATTTAGACCATTGAAACAATCCCCATTGTGGACTTAATGTTTGTCGGAGTTTTAAATTTCTACATATGTGTCAAAGGGTTATTAATTATAGGCTCAACGAATGAGAGCTTAAGTAAATGTAGCGGATAGTTATTTGCTCTAAAACCTTATGTACTTATGTTACGTTGAAAATGCAAATCAGAAATTCAAACGAGGAATAGTAATGTTGATATAAAATAAAGAAATTTCCCGCAGTTGTAATGCTAATTATTCAATTAAGTTACTGATGCAGGATAGAAATTATTCCTTTGTATCTCTTGGAATGAGATAGCAATTCATATTAGCATCTGCAAAGAGAAGCTTCGTCAATAGTTCTGCTCATTAATTTTATGTTCCGTCTCTCGCAAACTATAGATTATATTCCGCAGCTTATTTTATATGCAAAAGCTAGAAAGCTGCGTACTAATTCATCAAAAAATATTCAATGAACCATCCGATGCAGGTATCACATCAGAGATCACATCAGTGAAACAAGTTGTAAATCTGTCTTCTGGTTTCTTTCATCTGTTTCGTATTCCTGAAATAAAACTTTTTTCTTCGCTCTACCATTGAAATCTTCTGTGTGGATCGTTTGATGAAGGAATATTGCAAAGCTTCCAATATGAGTCTCAATTCAACCTAAAAAATCCGCCATGAACTTTATCTTAAAGGTCAACCTCAAAATGTGAGCCGACTTTCCTTTAATAATTCGGAACCTTTACCGATAATTCATCGATGAATCATGATGAAGAATTTTGTAATTAATATATCTGTCTAGCTTCGTATTGCGTTTAAAGGCTTGGCCTTTTAGTGGCTTTCATTTTCTAATCATACTACAAGTTCATTTGAAAATCTTATCCTTATATTATGTTCTTTTATATCCGCAGTTTAACGGTAGCGTTTTTCGGTCCCGAAGGATTGAATCTTAACAGCATAAACACTCCGTATAAAATAATTTGCCGCCCTATAATAATACCAATTTAAATATCATATAGCTAATTTTACAGAGTATCTTAAATTTGATATATCGTGAATGATAATACGATAAAATATTTAGCTCATTTCTACATTTATGGTGACACGATAACTAAGGAAATCTATTGTTTTCTGTTAAAGAAATGATGATTTATCGGAACCATAAAAAGTTTTATAGCCTTAAATTAAATCCATCTATCCTTTGTGACTACTGGATCAAGAGAGGCCGAGGAAGTTATAAAACACTTAAGGCCCAGCTGGTGATCTCATACACGCTCTGAGAAGATAAGCCTCGTGATTTTCGAACGCATTTACCGCAAAGCAATTACTTTTCTCGGTACCCTAGAGAGAGGACGTGCCTTTCTTTGGGGTTCGAGGATTAATAAAAGGGTTCAGTGTGCAAAAGGCTTGATCAACAGTTTTTTTAAGCTAAAGCGATTGTGTAAACACTGATAGCGAACCAAGCAAAAACGTTTGCAAGAAGATTTCATAAAAGCAGTTCTCAAAGAGCTGAAGAAGTGCTAACAAACCATAAAAATATTTCCCAATATATCAGTTGGGAATTCGACTAACATTATTGTCTTCTCAGTGGATTTGTTTTTGAAAGCAAATCATGTACTGCCTTTTTATTTTAGTAACCCATCTCCAATTTTTTTCTATCACAATTTCAAGTAGAATCTTTTCGCTAAATTTTCATGTTTATGATACATCTTCCACATATATATTTTACAGTCATTACTGCCTCAATAGCGTCTTTCTTCAGGACATGAATGTTTTAATCCTGAAAATTAGGGGCAAATTTTATATTGATGGGATGAGAAATACTGACTTTAAATTTTGCATTATTTCAACTATTACCACTGTCCAAGAAACTTTTTGATTAAAATCGTTCAATTTTTCTTCCGTAAAACATCGGTTACTTAGGCTCATAAGATATCAGAATGAAGTCTGCAATTTATTAGTTTTGTTAAAAATCACAGGGAGTTTGTAATGAAGGAAGTTTCTCAGATTACAAGACACTTAATAGATAAAAAGGTTAGGAATTTTCAGTAAAAGTTATTATTGCATGCAGCTAATTTATCAAAATATAAACAGTAGTGATCCCATAAATCTGTGGAATTTCAAGAAATATTACAAAGCAAAAATAACGTATGGGGTGTCACGTCGCTGTCACATTTCCTAAAAATAAGGAAGAAAGATGCGCAGAAATCCAGGATGGCAAGTGAGGGACATATAAATAGGTTAGGAGATAGAGAAAAATATTCAGTGATGAAAAGAAAGCATTTGGAATGACAGGAGCTGATGGAAAGAATGGTTCATTTCTACTAGCAGCTGGGCTGGAATATATGGCTGAGAATGAGATGATAAGGATTTAAAAAGGATTTTGTAGGTCTTACCTGGAATGAATACAGATAAATACAACAAATATGTCCCTTGTCCTCCATTTCAATTTGAGGCTCTTGGATTGACATAATTTATTTTAAAATCATAGGAATAACTCCACTCTTACTACCTGCAATTGTATTCATCACCTTTCCTGCGACAGTTTGTCCTCGTATAACATTAAAGGTCATCTCCAAAATGCGGAGGATATCACGGATAATATCTAATAACGAACAAACGTATTTTATTCATCGAATATCGGGAGCCTTTCTGGGAATCTCAGATGGCAGAGTTGCTAATTTGTGATCCAGATATAGCCAATTAGATACGTCATCCATCTTTAATTCACACTAAGTATAATGCTCATTATGCAACAGGGAAAAATATTAGTGATTTGGATTAAGTGCATTTTCTAATTTTAATGAAATGTAAAAGGTAAAGCTCCCTCTCTTATGTCTTGGTTGAAATCTACAATTTGGGTGTTTTCCCATAAGAGGCAATGCGATAAACATAATATATTTATTGTGCTCTGAGCATTAAAAGTCCCATAAGAGCAAATAGAGCATAAATTTAAAGTGTTTAAAACTGTCTGAAATATTAAGAATGTATACTGAGAAAAAAAGACCCCTGCGGTACACCACTGGAAATAGACAGTCAAGATGATAGATGCTAGGAGACAGGCAGTTATGGGAACCTAAGTAGGACCAGAACCAATTTAAGACGGAGGTAGAAAAATTTAGTTCTTTCAATTTATGTAATAAAAGAAAGTGGTTGACGCGATCAAAAGCCTTGCTAAAATTAAAAAGTACCAGGATCGTGAATAACTTGTTGTCAGTAGCAAAGCGAATATTCTGAGTAACATTTATAAGAGCAGATTGGGTACTAAAACCGCAGCGAAAACCAGATTAGAACGGGTCAATTTTTTGATTTTATTTAAATGATCGGAAACCTGATTTGAAAATATTCTTTCGAGGGTTTTGGAGAGGGCACAAAGGATGAAAATTGGCCGGAAATCAGCAGGGGAATTAGGTTTATTTACATTTTTTATGGTTCTGATGAGAGCTTTTCTTCAAGTAGAAGGAAACACTGAATAAAGTAAGGAATAATTGAAGATTTCGAGAATTAACGGTGCAAGCACAGGATTAGCATTATCGATGAAACCAATCGAAATGTCATCAGAACCAGGAGACTGGGACTTGGAATACGATAAATATTTGAGCATTAATTCCGGTGCCACATGTTGAAAGTAAAAATTGTGGGGATTAAAAGGAACATGACGGTCATGAGGAATAGAAAAAATGGAAGAAAGGCAGAAAGTAACGAGTTAAATTAACCATTCAATTCTTCAATTGATATGCATTGAAACATATGAGAGAGCATATCCGTAATGCATAGAAAGCATTTTCGGTATCCTCTTCGGAGTTTGTTAATATCCGAATTTGCTTGCAAACCTTAAATCAACGATCTGAAATTAGTGTTGGAAATTTCCTAGGGGAGATCAGGGAAGATGTTTCGAGATGAGTAGCGTATAGGTTCAGTAAATGCACAGCGACACAAGGAATTCTGAATCTAATTTCAAATCGGCTCTTTGGGGAAATTCTGTATTCAGAGTCGAGTGCCGGATATTGAGCCAGTTCAATTGCAGAATGTTGAGGAGGGGGAAATGGTTTCTTGATCAAATCCTTTCCAATTAAATCACGGGAGGAAAAAATATGCGGCAAATAACGAGAATATTGCAACGATGATATATTGAGGCGCAAGTTACACGATAGATAAAGCGGTCGATAATGAAAGAAGTCCACTGCCACTTTTTTTTCGTGATATTTAAGCAATGGATTTTGCATTATTGCTTTCGAGAAAGCAGTAATACGGTCAAACGAATGACGAATAAACATTTCTGAATTAACCTTCAAAATTAAAGAAATTGAAAAAGTAACGCTGTTTCGAAAATAAATTGTTAACTTTACTATCAAAAAGTTTATAAATTAATGAGAAAACATTATAAATGAAGAACTGAATTATGATTATGCTTTTTTATGGGTAGGATAGGCAGGATGATGATTTGAGCTTCTGTATTCTTATTGAAGTCTGATTTATTTAATTGCTTGGAACATATTTCTTTAAGTTGCCTCTCAAAATATATCAAACAGTAACGAGAAGTAACAATTGTAAATATTATAAATTAGATGTAAATTATTAGAGCCATTTATTGTAATTGTAAACTTTGTGATAACTATGTTGATTTTTCGTACTATTTCTTTTGTTTTAAAGGTTATATTTTCTTATTTTCACCCATGAGGGTTTCACAATCCAATAATACCTGAACAGTACAGATACTTAAAACAATATCATAGAATAGATAAACTCTTGTAAAATGGACGGAAGAGCTTTTACAGTTTCACGTATCAAGTTTCAAGCACTTTTTACTTTCAAATTCTTTCAATCTTTTACAAAAGATACCGAGAAGTATTTAACGCCTTAATTTCATCTAAAGTGGTAATAAAATATATTTGGTGGCCGTTTGAGGCAAATATTTTTATGAATTTGACCAACAGTTTTTTATTTTACAAACGATGATGTTAATCAACTCTCAATTGTGCTGATATTCATTTAAACGAATTCCGTTGGTATTGGAAGCTAGAACCAATGAATTGAATAATTTATCTATAACTCCCAAATTTGGTGCACTAGATTTTGTTTATCTTAGTCTACATTTTGCAAAAGAGTTAGATCAGGCTTCAAAGAATCTCATTTTACTCTAACAGTTCGGTCTATAACTTCAATATGTGCTCCTACTTGTGTCATGTATTTTCCCTTAGATGGCCACCTTTGATGATATCATATTTATTCGCCTTGCAAGTATTCTGAAGTGGGGGAGAAATCAGAAGTCCAAAAAGAGTTTAGGAAATGTTACACGTGAAAAATCAACATAATGTCATTCCCATATTCATAGGTATGGAAACATCTAGAATTAAAGACAATTAATCAGATAAGAGAAAAATGAGCTTATGCGACTGCCGATGGAATCAGAAAGGCTTTAATGTTTCCCTCATCATTGAATAGAGATGGAAAATTATCCATTATAATTAGAAGATAATATTCATTATTATTAAATGAAGTACTATTTATAAATCGACCATATTATTTCAAGTTATTGCTCACAGGGAAGAAACGCTAATCTCATAGGAAAACTGTATACAAGTGTTCTGTGATCCCTATGAAATCGCTTTTGCCATTTTCGGATTCTTGTCCATGAATACTTTATTGACACTTCTAATAATATACGATTCGACGATTCATCTAAATAACTTACAGATCAATTTGTATAAACTGAAGGATATTTCCATATTCCTGTAACTATTCAATTAGAGCATACCTTGCAATCAATGAAGAGCCAGAACGACTGAAATCTTTAAGTTATTAATTCTCAATGTGTTAACGATAAGAGTGGTAACTTCCTTTACCTTCTGGACCAAGGAAACACTAGGAATACCAGTAAAATGTAAAACAAAGCCGACTTAAAAGTTTTCTTTTTGATGTGTTGAATCCATGAAAAAAAGTTTGGATGGTAAAGAGCAAGAAAAGAGAGAGAATAAGTTGTGACTCTTGCTATAAAACCGGAAGGGATATTTTTTCCCTTAGAAAGCACATTCATTTTTTGTTTTTATTTCCATTGTGTCAGTCAAAAGCCCATCCTTTATGCGCAAATAAGGGTGCCTCCCGAGTTGGTTTACTTTCCCCGAGTAAACGCTTATTGGCCATGAAATATTCAAAAGGCAAATTATGAAAACAAAAGAGGGCAACGGAACATAAATATTGCTCCCCTAAAACGCGCGTAGAAGCTTTTATAAATGATGTACATTAATGTTATGTAAATATGTAAAATATATACAATTAATATAAAAAATATGTAAATATATTACTAATTTTGGTAATTTTCTCAAATTCATTGATAGTTTGTGTTATTTCAATTGAGACCAATGAAGATATTCAATTGATATGAAATGAGCTTTTAAAACGTTATTGGACTCTCAAATAGCCAAGTGGGTAGTGCGCACACCTCTGGTGGAAATGGCCCTGGGTTCGATTTCTGTCTGGACTCATGTAAGTGAGTTCATGGCCACGGCTGCCGAAACTTCTAAAAATATGTATGTACTAACATGATTCGGACGCTATTTCTCAGAAAATAGCACAATGCTGTCGTATATCCTGAAGATTATGTAACACGCAATGCAGTATTGTGTTTGCGGGTTGCCTACATCAAGCATTTTCCTATCATTTACGCTTGGATCTAGGACGAATCTCTTCTGATGTTTACAGATGCTACATTGGTTTCGTTAGCGACGTTTACGGTACGAAGCATTTTCGCTATAGTACTATTTCCGCTACAGAACATTTTTACTGCAAATATTTTCACTAAAGAAATTTTTTTCTTAAAAAGACTTTTCGTTATAGAGCATTTTCACTAAATTTTCTAATTGTTGCCAATTAATGTTCTACATTTCTAATTAATCCTGCCATTTGCTTAATTTGTTGCAAATTATTCTTTTACGATAGCATATCGCAATAAAGTTAAGTTTATGGAGCAAATGCTTCTATGACTAGATTTAAATTATATGCCTCTTGACTTGGTGAATTCATTGCAAGCTTTGCGAAACAATGGAATGAATTTAAGATCAAATTAGAGATAATTTTACATTACTTTTTTGTTATATTTTTCTATCATGTATTAAAAGCTTAATTTTATGATGAGGAATAGGTAAGTCAAGGTAGCCAAATCAATAGCACTAAGAGGTAATGAGTAATATGCACGATTCACACATTACCTCGTAGTAAGCTATTAGCATTAATAAATACATTTATGATAATTTGGAATTAAATGGATGCACAGCAAACTTCAAATTCTTATTCTTTTGCTTGAAATTCAACATATACTCGAAGATACTTTATCTAAAGAACGATTAATCACAATTCTATTCCAGAATTTCGAGAGTCAGAATATTTTGAATAACTAAATTTTTATCATATCCTCATAACGTTTCAATAACCTTTGAGTTGATCAAATTTAACTCAATTTTCTAAAATTCATGTCTTTTGTAGCATCACCTGAGTATTTCTTCAATTCCCTCCTTATTTCAAGATTTGGCGATCACTAAAGACTTGTTCTTCTCGCTCCCATTTACATTCCGCGTTCCGTGGCGCAGAGTTTGCGTAAATATTAATGCTCTGGGCATCGTCTCCCTAAAACCTGGAGATATCGTTAGGGGAAGTTTAAACTTCTACTCTGAAGACCTTAACATCAACGTCGACGCGATCGCTAGGCATTCAGCCGAAATAAGAAACTCTGCTAATGGGCTTGGCTGCGAAACTTCCCATATAGTTGTCAATTTGGCGCGGAGGAGGGTTTCTGTAGTTTCTATCGGCGTCATCAACAGAGAAGCTCATTTCAAAACAGCTGCTTTCGTATACACATTTTGAAGTGATGTTTTCATACACTATATACGTCAAGAACGGCGCAAAGTATTCAGATACCCAGATGGATGATTTATGTGGATCAAATTACCAATTTCTCCTTGATAGCAACTTCCAGAAAACCTAAATACTTTAAACATTTAATATTCCTGCCCGTTAGTTTGAAGCTGTTCTCTTCTAAGTGTAAACCTGAGTGAATTCTTTCAATTAATAAAATTCGTTAACAAACCCTCCGAATTGCGGACGAAAGGGAAACAGTAATGCAGGTGAAATGTAATTCCAAACATTAATATTACACCCACCTTCCAATCATTTCTAATTAGTAATCTTTATATAATCTTTATACCCTTATTTACGTTGTAATCAAATTTAAATACCTTCTTTTAAACTCACGAGTAGTTTCCTTTTCTTAATATGCTGCTCCATCTGAATTGGCCTTCGCTTTAATTTAATAAACAGAAATATGACTTCAATAAGAGGACGGTTAGCAAATTCTGATAAATATCAATTGATAATTGAAACATGTTAGGCATTGCTTAACTGTTGACATAACAAGAAATTAGACATATAATCCCGGGAAGTTTTCATTTAAACATTAAATTAGCATCTGCATACATACTAAAGCCGCCAGATTACATGAAAGGATTAAAGTTTCTCTCTGTATCCCTATTAGATTACTTGTATTGTATAGTATATCATATCATTCGAGGAAAAATGAACACCGTATACATCTAGTGATGACCTTTATTTCCCTGTTTTTCGCTGTACCTGATCTGCCTATACTATAGGTTATACGCATATTACTATATTTGCAATGTTTTCCAAGAAAGAAGACTGACGTCCTTAGCCATATTCAACATCAACGTCATCCAACTGATGTTATTAAATAATAAATTTCCCAGACAGAAAGGTCGGCATGCAGGGTATATACGTAAATAAAGAAAAATATTTGCCGTATAGAGTAAGCTGGTTCACTAAAATTAAATAATGTGGCATTTTAGACGAGAGAAATCAATTCGAACGATACATTTTTTACTGTGTTCATATAGTTAGCCTTACCACAAATAGAAATTGCAAAGAAAATTTAGTCTAACAATTACTGTTTGAAGAATCAAAAGAGAAATGAGTGAAAAATTGAAATAAAATCAATAGCTTAGGGATTGGAATGATGATACGATTTCTTAAAGACTAATAATGTATGAAAATTCATAATTACTATTATCAGCAAAACTCAACAGGATCACCGTGCGTAAGCATTATTTCCTTGCAAGCATTACCATCAGATTTTAAGAAAGAAATGAGATTTAGACTAAATAAAACCTTACGATGGTGTGAATACATCTTAATCTGGTCCTGTGCAATAGAGACTACTATAATTTGTGGAAATTTATAGATATCTTTCCACATTTTTAGGTTGAGTAAATATTTAAGAAATAAATAGTAAAAGTTGTATTTCCTTAGGACTCGAAGCTAAATTTTTTTAACTTTTCTAATGCATTCAAGTGTTTAAGTATGATTATTGAGTTCGTAAAAAGTAATGCCATTTGTAGCAAGTTGAAAGTCAGATTCCCTTCTCTACTCGAATTACCCATGTGGTCCTATATATCCGAGTTTAGTGTCTGCCGTCGAAGTACCTTTAGAGATAATTTTAATATTTCATTTTCCAGACTCTTCTCTTCTTCTTTCCTTCCCCTTACTTTAATAATATTTTCTTATTCGAGCAGATCTCTTTTAAATTAAACAACCCCTGTGAAAGAGGATATCTGAGTTTGGGCTCTAGCTATACCAAATATTTTTCCTATATTATTTGGGTATTTACAGTATCATACTGATAAGTTAATAGTAATTCTTAACCAAAAGGTATAATTGGTGTACGTGATTTCTGTTAATTCGTGTTTGCACACTATTCTATGAGAACTTTCTCAACTAATAAAGTTTTACTTGTGCATTCAAATATGTTTTATGGTATGGTATTTGCCAGGATTTTCGGCTTAGTATACTAATCATAATAAATTTATAAAATATCTTCACGCGGCAGTATAGAGAATTCTTGGAATGGTCCAATTTATCTCTGTTCCCTTAACTTCCAACGTTTCTCAAAGATGGGTATTGTTTGTTTGTTAAAGAATAAAGTTTAACGTAGAAGGAAATTTAGAAACCTTCATTAGTAGGAAATTTTGGAAGAGAGAAAGTTCCATGCTATCGGCTCCTTTTGTTCCAAGCGTATCTATTGATTTTTCCCGATTAACGGGATACTTTTAAGCTCGTTTTGCTCTTCTCTTACAATTCGGTTGGATTTCAAATTTGCTATGGAATCAACTTTTCTACGTCAGTTGTTAAAGGACAGAGTCATTTGGGACGAGCCATTTTGGTCTCAGAAAAGCAAAATATGACGTCCATTAGTACAGGGATGATGAGTCAATTTATAAAGTGCGCAAGTAATTATAAAAATGAAAGAAATCTAAGAAATTTACTTACACTACGGAACCGAGAATATTAAACAAATATTGTTTTAAACAATCATCCAAAAGGTTCTATTTGATGATTTGTAGAGTAAATTTCTTCCATGTTACATTAACACAGTTCAAGTGGAGAAATATTTATCATGAGGTGAAATAAAGGGTTACCAAAAGATTGATATCATTGTAATATAAAACGGGTGACGAGTAACGCATCTTGCAAAATTTAGTATCTTGCAAGTCATTATCATTCAACAAATTGAATTATATGTGTAGAAGCAATTGAGCTTTTGTTGCGCGTGTCTGTGTTTTAAACTATGGTCAACTAAAATGAGAATTCGCAGTAAATGTAGCTGAGAGAGAAGGAAGATCTAGGAGGGGTTACATTACGAAATTAGATTGCAATCTAAGGATGGGTCACATATATAGCCCTCACGCAATGGTATCGAAAATCCCTCCAATTGTTTTTGCTTCGGCTCCAACGTGCAATACAGTGGAATTCGCGACCCAGAATATATACATCGATCTTCAATTTCTCCATTATGTTTTCCTCGTTTGCAAAAGACCCTCGTTTTCGCGGAGTCACTTTCTAAAGAAAAGCGCAGGACGGGGGAACGACCTTGGAGGAGACATCTCTCGGAAGAAGTGATGAAAGATACTGCGAGCCTGTCATCGGAAATGCGATCGGTGACACGGAGAGATGTATAAAAAGGGTTTTGCGTCACAGAAAAGAAGTAATACTTTCGATTTTCTGATAGGAGATAGAGGGTGAGGGCCAGGGATGACGCACTATTCTATGTCTCGAGGATTGAATTTTCCTTTCAAAAGTCCTGTTGCGTTCCTTATACTCAAATCTTAAACTTCTGAAGTTGAAGTATAAGAATAAAGATGAAAGATACCATTTTATGAATGATTTATTCATTTCAAATTTTAACGTAATGTTCGTGAGGTTCTGTCTAATTGTATACAAAAACTGCATTCTACGAAGCTATGTTCCAGTGAAAAAAGTGTTCATAAATTGTTTCACAAAAAGATGATAAAACAACCCTTACACTTCTATTTTCTTAATAAACAGTAAAAACAAAAAATTAAATAAGAAATATAAAACGGGAAAGCTTTGGATGTTTTATACAAGGGCTTAATTTACTTAATAAATTCAGAGAAAGTAGGTTTTTAGTAGAAGATTTTGCTGATATTATGCGTCATTCCTCTTATATAGGTACTTGTAACACTGCAAGAAAATTTAGGGAAATATATGGTTGGACTATTCGTTTCAAGAATATTTTTTCCGCGAACGATACGGATAGTCGTGGTAGATGTAGTCATATTGTGAGCACTCCCTGCTACAGCTAAAAGGCGATTTACATGGTACATATGTGGATGTAAAAGAATGTTTAAATTAGCATGAAAGAGCCGGTTAATTTATTAGAAGATTCTTTACAGACCAAATGAGGAAAAAGTCTGGAGAATAGTCTTAATTAACTTGGGCTCATTAGGGAGTAGGGTAAACTAAATTGAACAAATTGCAGAAGTCAGTTTTGAAAATAATGTTGGTCAGAAGTTAAATAATGAGAGGCAGGTAATGGTTAATGGTTGAATATTGCTAGAATGAAGATATTGGCTGTAAACAGGACGGTCTTATATACTGCGACAACTATCTTCGGATTCTTAAACCATGATAATTCTATTTGGTCTTCCCTCATCTCCGTTATTATCATGGTAAATACGAACAGTTCTCAAAGGACATGGCAGAGCTGCTAAATCTGCCTGTCTTTTTAGCAGCCCTCGGTACACGGAAAATTCACGCATAAGCCCATATCTTCAGCTGCTCTCAGATGATGGCAAAAATTTTATAAAGAGATGACAAAAGGGTTCTGAATCGGATAAAGAAACAAAGATTAAAAGAAAGATGGAAGTTAAAAGGTACAAAGAAAAAGAACACAGAATATGTGGTAATGCGTAAAAGGAAAAAGAACACAAGCTCCTACATATCCGTATATCCCCCAGCTTTCTGTATTCGTTATTTTCTCCACAAAGACCCTTTATTTATTCGTTGCTCTTAAATCTTGCAACCTTATTTTTTGTGTGAACACAATTTACTGTAAAGAAAGTCATACTTGCTAGTCATAAATTATGAAATATATTATGGAACTTTAATATTTGGCCTATTTGAACCGAGGATGTTAACATATCTCTACATAAATGATTCCCAACACACAATATTTCGGTTCCGGCTTCTCAGGAAGCATTTTCCCGAGAAAGCCCGATATTTTTATGCATAGAGAATTAAATTTAGCGTTAATATTTATAACTAAGAAATTTCATATTTAATCCTAACGAAAAATGAAAAGAGACCACGTATATCTTTAGCACCAATATTGGATTGCCATGGTAAGATCTTAGTAGTTTGCATGGCGACCAGCCCGAGGATCGACACCATGGTGACGCAACAAAATATTGGAGGCAAAGGTTTAAGTACTCATTTGTCATTTTCTTCATAATGGAAACCTACCACAAATTAGAAGCCGCATTAATGACCGAATTAATAATAGATTCTGTAATATTTTATTTTGCAATCGTACCCTTTTTGATTCTTCAAATTTTAAGATTCAAAATGTGGAATTCTCTACGTTTTGCTAATAGTAGTTTAGAAATTTCGTTTGAAAATGCATCTCTGAAGAAAGTACACCCTCAGATACTATAGAAGTCTACTAATCTCTGAGTTTCACATTTACATGTTTTTTCGATTCGAATGAATATATTCCCTAGTTACTTTCACACTATACTTCAACAACTCCGTAGCTGTTGAGATTCTTTTGCCTATTCCCTCGTACTTATTTAAATTTAGGGAATTTTATCCTCACAAAAAATAATGTAATCCATGTTTTCAGTGTACTTTCCTCAGCTCTCATATGTTTTATGATTCAACAGCTTCCAGCGAAATAATCACGCAGATGATTGTTATGTTTTCAAATCCATTGTGAAAATCGTTTAAATAATCCTTCTGCGCATGAGAAAACATTGCCAGCTATTTGAGTGCCCAAAAATAAAATAACGAGCATTCAGGAACATTGCAACCAATGAAAACTTTATACACATGAAATTATGCCATTACCGCTTTTTATCGTTGTAATACCTTTAGAGAATTTTTGGATTAGCTCAGTTTAAACGGGAGAAAATTAGTGTTTCACTTGTAGGATTCCATCTAAATGAGCTAATTTGCGGTACTTATTTTAGCAACAAATAAGATGGCTAATAATGACCTCTTTTGATTATAAATCTTTCAATAGTTTCTCATGTTAAATTACCAAATGGTAAGGTTTCAGAGTGTGGTATCGAAAGCGAGCAACCTAAAAGATATTTCACCCAAGGACAGCTCATACGTTGAATCTCGAGATCTTTTTTCTGCGCTACAGAATTTTCATCCAAGGATGTCTCACCCAGAAGATATTTTTTTCAAGTAGCATTTTGAAAAAAGTTTCTGTTAATTCTTTATAATATATAATTTGGAAAACAGTAAAATGTTGGGCATTTTCGTTTTCGAATCTAGAAATTCTTCAAATAATGGGCTGCTTCTTATCTTTCAACCTGTCAAAAGGTTCGAAATCATGTCATTTATAGAATCATTCTTTATTAAAAATTCGTGTGAAGTTCCTTCCTATTTCCATATTATTTAGGTGTACTGACTGTAGGATGAAAAATATTCGAATTAAAGTTATTCATCGTAATATTCCGGAGTGATTAGTAGTACCAGAATTGTCAAAATTAATTCGACAGCTGAGGTAACGTCCCACATATGGGCCTATACCATACATAGCTGAGGTAACTTCGTTCATATGAGATAGAAATCGAATCCAAAACCGCTGTCACCGAAGACGAACGCGCTAACTCACTCAGGGACTTCCGCCCGAGAGCTGAAATGTTTCGTGGGTGACACATCTGTGGTCGAACCGTATCTTGGGTAGAACACATCGAACTGGATGAGCATCGACTGAATTGTTAATCTTCAATTTTACTTGCTTTTAAAAATGTGAATAAAATATCCAGCACCAGTACTATGTATACCAGTACTAGTGTCGGTAACCGACGTGAGACACTATATTTAAAATTCTTATCTTCCGCTTATAATCTTCTATGACAAATCGTAAGTTAAAAACAACTTTCAGGTTAAAAACACTGCTTTATATCTATATCATTGATATGCTCGGAAATTTAAAAAATACGGAGTAATTCATCACAATCATCATTATCTCCTCGTAATACAATACTCGTGGGAATAAGGCGTTCAGGTAGGGAAGTTCGCCCTTAAGTTACGCATTTTGGAAGGAAGTTTCTCCTTTAACGGGAAGTTTTATTGAAACTGATGGTTCACCGACGAGCTAATTCGATCATTGGCACTGGGACGAATTAATCGATGCAAATTATACTATGCCGGCAAAATTGTATACAATTAGAAATACAGTAGCCGCAGTTTTCAAAACTAATTTAACTAATTGCTTGATTTGTCAGAAACGGTTAAAGGTTCAAGGCAAAGCATTAGAGATAAATTTTGGTTAGTGGCTACATCGAACAGAGTTGAAAAATATGGCAAAAGTAACGATAAGGAAATGAAATTTGGAATTGAAAAGTAAATTAAATGCGAAATACCTCCATGATTCACAAGATAAGATGAGGTTCTGAGCTTTGGGTACGAAATGGGCTATCGGAGACAAGGAGAAGAATAAAATGAAAGGAAAGTGGCGGTGTGGGAAAGAAACTTAAGCGGCCTTTGGCCCTTATAGGGTTCTCTGACACATACTTCATTTTTAATTGCTGCTGTTTGGATTAGTGGGCGAGAAAGCGTTGCAACTGGAGTCAAGAGAGCGTTGGAAAAAGGGATTTGCAAAATAGAATTTTCTCTTCGAATTCCGCTGCTAAAATTCCCACGCTGGTCCTTTCATTTAGCATTAACTCCTGAGGGTCACCATCCACAGCGGCGCTAAGCTTCCAAATCCTGAAAGATGAAAATACTGATGAAGGTTATCTTCGTTATAAAATGTTGATGAACGAGATGAATTTTACTTGGTATTTAAGACTTTAAAATTTAGTCTGTGCTCCTCAGGTTAATACTATGACCCTTTATCTGAAGAGATTTAAACGTAAATCTCTTCGTGAAAATATTCGTCTGTTATATTTTCGTTCTCGTGTGATGTAGCTATATTTTCAACAGATTATTTATAATCGTAATTACTGTCATGATTATGTATAGTTATTTCTTGTTTGGTGAAGCAAAACCCAATGCTTCTCCACATTTATAGAAGTACAAAATTAGGCAAAATGGATTCTGAAGATGACCAGCATTCCGAAGTGGCACATATTCCACATATAAAAGATCCATCCATGCGTCCAATATTTTCTACGAATGGTGGGTCATTTATTTAGCAGTTCCCAATGTTTTTGACTTGCTCCCTCCTTAATTACCTTCTCATACCTTCCACATCTAATATAGGTATAGTTAGGTAAGAGATATGAATGTTTTGTTATTTTAAACATATTGAGGAATGGAATGAAACATATGAATGACTTACGGAGAAGTAAATTAAAGAGACTCTTAATCAGTATTCAAATGAAAATACTGCGATACTTTTTCGCATTTTCCTCTGTTGTAAGGCAGAGTCTCGGAAACCATACATAAAAGTAATGGAAGTGAACGAACATTGTGATTTAGATGCACTTGCTGCATATGTAACGGGGTTCATATCTTTGGAAAAAAGGCTGAAACCCGTATCTTGAAGTCGACAATTACTATCCCTCTACTATGTTATCCCTCTCCATGCTGATTTGATTATTTTTGAGGAACGAAATCCAAAAGAGTGATCGCTAAAGAAATAATTACCATGAATAGTTTAGTTTCTTTATTTTATTTAGTATCAGCAGATTCATTCATTTTTAATTTTATTTTAGTAAACATTCAAGCTATCCTTTAATAATGTTCAATAATTTTATTCTTCACAAACGTTAATAGTATCACATTCCATTGTGATACTTTTTACTTTATCATCCTTGAGATTTGGAAAACTCAAAAAAAACATAAAAGATATGATATTACTAAAGCTGCGCTTAGCAATTCGTGTACAGCCGTTACTGCATCCGTTACTGCGTTCCTTTATCGCAGCACAAAAGTGCAAAGAGAAAATATTTCTATTTAACCTACAATTCTCGCAATTCCTTAATGAAATTATTCATAGTTTAATCTACGACGTAAAAAATACACCTTATTTATTTAGGAGTAATTTATATCGAAAAATATCGCACTTATGTGGTGAGGTTATAAATGTGTTCCGCTGACTCTTTGAAATGAGGAATTGTCTGAAACAAAGTCGACTTTTCCTCAAATATATCCTGAGTTGACACTCATTGACACTCACTTAGCTAACTTTTTAGCCGAGTAAACAAAGCTCGATCAGAATCCACTTTGAGGTAAGCAAAACATATAACGTTTCTATAGTAAACATTTGTCTGCGGTGATGGAAATGTTTACCATTCAGATGGTTTGTCTTCGACCGAAAGTATCTTTCTTCGAATGTATCTTTCAACAAAACAAGGAAGCCTTACACAGAATCATAAACAACGAAATCCTCTTCTATTCAATATACGTATCTAGCAAAATTGGGTAAGTTTAAGGGATCATTGTTCCAATTCCAACATTTACATTCACTCTTGGTTGGGTAAAAACTTCCTTGTTATTAATGAGGTGAGCGAAGGATCTCTTCCCAATCCCTTGCTTTATCTTATTAACAGCGTTTGAATTACAAGGATTGTCAGATGTACCACAGGAAAAACAATGAGAGAGGGGGAATCAAGCAGCTAAAATTAATGTTTAATTCAATGAGAAAGAGTACGACTGTCATAAGAGGCTTAATACAAACTTAATTGATTACGAAATGTATTTCCAACGCTTCAAATTATTTTAAGTCTCAATAATGTACCTGACGAATTATCTATTTGAAAATTAGAAAAACGAAATGTATTTCATTGCAAAAGTTTCAGGAAATAAACATTTCATTTCTTAAAAAGTCTCTAGCTCTATAGACATGGTCCAATATAATTTCACGCCCGCAGTCCATACTACAATAAAATATGCAATTCCAAAGAATCACTAATAAAGAAATGTATAATCAGTTTAGAATACGAAATATTGCTGATATAAAAGGTATGCATTTAATACATTTCAACCAAAATAGAAAAGGGTAGCAGAATGGTTAGAAGATTACTTTCCACGCCGTGGAACAAAATGATAACCCTGATCATAAAGGGAACCCAATCACTTGTTACGAATCTTTCTTGAGTCGTTCTTACGTGTTTTTTTAAAGTAATACATCAGTATCGTGGGCAAAGCAGCTTTTTTCTTTCATAGAAGGCAAATAATTTCAAATCACTTAAACAATATTTACCTTAACTATATTTACCTAAAATATATTTACCTAAAGTATATTTAACTAAACTATATTTGGCACATTATAATCCTCTGTCTGCAAGATGAGGACTGTCAAGGAAATGGGATCCATGTTGAGAGGGATAATGTTTTCCGCTCCGTTACCAATACTCGAAATAAATTCAACCCTAATGTCGACCGTCTAATCCATCGGAGTGAAAGGAGACCGTATTCTCTCTAGATATCCTCGGCGAGGGACACAAGTTAGTCGAAGACAAACCCCGGTCTATTCAGCCTCAGTGAGCGATCAGGTGACATAACCTTTGAGGATGCGTGGTTTCTGTCAAATTTGCACAAGACCATGTTGAGGAAGCAGAGACAACATTACGTCTGTTGCTCAGGTTTAAGGTTAAAAACTGAAAATGAGAAATACGTTTCTTTATATTATCAGATTTGAGGACGTCCAAATTACGAGATATTTGAATAGTGAGAACTTAATTCGTATGCTTTCCCCTGTATCTCAAAATAAAATAGTATACTCAAAATATTAATAATAGTATAGTTGTGCTTGAGGAATATGATCGATCGTATCGGGTTCGTTTATGCTGAGCGTTAGGTAAAATTACTAAGTAAATTGTTATTTGATCTATACAATTTTTTCAAAAATGCGTATGACAGTTATTCTTCGTAAAAATACGGAACATTCATGGCACTTATTTAGAACCATGGGAAGTTTTTGCCTTTTAATTTTTGTTTGTTTGTTGCCTCAAAAATGTTTTACTTTATGGGAGGATACAAAATGAAAACTACAAATTCCCAAAATATATGTAAGACCGGACCAGATCGAATATACTACTGGACCACCTATTAATATACCTAGGCCTACGTGAATTTTTAAAAGTATTTCTATATGTATTTAGCGCCTAAAATGTTCAGTCCTTTCTCTGGTAATATGATAAACTTAGGATCCGATCTAGTTATTTAAGACAGTAAAAATTGCTCTCATCTGATGAGAACATAGAAAATACCATATAAATGCACAAGTACTTTTTCATGCAATATTTTCTTCAATGGCAACAAAATTGTTTTGCGTAAGTTCTTACGATTCTAATATATTTTCTGTACATAAACAGAACTTGAGGTAATCTTGAGACAGGTTTTCCTCTATATTCTTTATATTATATCTTTATTCCTTAGAAGTTTTCCTTCTGATCGAGGCACTATACCAGTTATCTTCGATTAAAACTATCCAATGTCCACTTATAAGTCAATTTAGTAAAAAATATACTGATGACCAACTTTTATTCGAATTCTTACGTAAGACAGGAAAACCTAAGAACAAACCTCCCAGCCGCGAAAGGTACGACCCATTTATATTTATGGTTGACTGTCATCAATGTCTATTAAGATTATGCTCCTCCTGCACAACAAAATAACTTCCTCTATGGAAAAAGTTTCACATCAAACTAACTTTTTCATTACATTTTCCTATCTCGTCGAGTTGACTTACGACGAGTTCTTTTTTTGGTTTAACTGGATCTGATACAACCGTGATCCATCTATGAGGCCTTATTAGTAACTTGATTCGTTAGAGGTTATCTGAATATCCCTTACAAAAATGTTCTGTGTTTCAATGAAAACTTGCAAGTCATGCTGACATTTTCTACCCTGAAATTTAACCTACTTTTTCTGCAATGGAAGATCTTATGTTACTAACTATAACTCTCAAAGTGCGTTAACTTTTCAATGTTATTATAACATTAATTTGTTAAGGAATTACACTACCGATAAAAATCCAGTATCTACCAAATAAGTTACCAGAAGTCAAGATAATGATCTCCTCAGCTCTCATTTCTTTTTCACTCGTAACTTTAGGGGAAAAATGGAGATTTTGCGAAAAAATTTAAATATCCAAGTAATTAAGATGAAAATTTTATAAAATATTTGCCAACTTCTGTCATTCCTGTAGATAACAGCTAACGAGATAATCGGACGCCGTGGTTATAACGAGACCTTTTCAGATATGCAGCTCGCATCGCCTTTCCTCGAACACTCGATTGTTCAGCGAGCTTATCCGTTAGTATAGTTATCGGAAAGAATTGCTTCACAGGAGATACTCGTTATCATTTCGCCCAGGGCTCGCAGCGTGGACATAAAAACAAAATTCAAATACTCCATGAACGATGGAGTTTTAACGATGAGAGGAAACTTTTATGATTTTATTCAGATTACTACCATAGGTTCTTTCTCACTTCGACTATCATGGATAGAAAATAATGTTAAGAGTAAAATATTCAAATTCCGTCAAATATTAGTCATATTTGTACAGATGCATTTTAATTAAAGATAAATTCCCCTAGAATGAATTTGATAAGAAGAAAAGGTCGGTGAAAACGTGTTGAGATTTTATTACATTTCTATGAAAATGCCAAATTCGTTAGTGCTTCTATACTATTAGAGTTTTAAAAATATCACCCGAATCTCGTCCATGCTCCTTCATTTTTATACAATATGGTTTCTTAAAATCAAGAGTATTTTGGTTCTATTAAAATTATTTCCCAAATAATTTAATGATACAAAATTACTCGATTGGGTAATTTTTTTAATTAGGATTATCATCATTATTATAATAACTTCTTTAATAGGAAAAAGAAGACCTTAATTACACCCATAATTATTTCCTAAGCAGAAACATCTAAGCTAGGACTCGAATCCAGGGTTTTGTGGTTGGAGCACGCTTTCCTCTTCGTAACCTATTCCGTTAAATGCTCATAAATCCATAATGATAAATATGATGAAGACTTTTACACTAATTTTTTACTAACTAATAGCTGATTTCCGAAATATTCTCAGCTATCGGCCAATTTATATCCTATATTTTATTGAAAGTGGATTATGGTCAAATTTGATTTAACATATAATCAACTCAAATAAGAAATCGTAGTTTTGTTGCTTATAAATGAATGATTCATAATATAAACGCGTTAAGTCTAATTACCTATTCATGTAATACGATACTTAAGTTATACGAGCAAAGTACAAGCAAGTTCGAATATCAAATAGTTCTCAGAAATTGCTTCGAAAATTTTACGTAAAATAATAATTTACAAGTAGTAGTACTACTTAAAATGCTTCAATAACTGAGATCATTTGGCCTGGAGGGGCTCCCACCGGGAATCAAACCCGGGCCAACATTTAGCAAAGGCACTAGCCACTTGCCTATCTTGAGGCGATAATAACTTACTACATCTTTTTCTCAAATGTAAGCTACAAGATTAAATAAGAGCTGGAAAATGTTAACTTCCCAAAATTAAGAGTTCCCCATTGAAATATCCAAAGGGTAAGTGGAAGAGAGGAGCGATTCCTTTTCAGCTTAAATCGTGGCCGAAATTACTCATCAAGATAGAGCTTGTGGAGGCTAATTCACCGAATATGTCAAAAGAGACTTTGAATGAGTTTAAATAGAACCTATTAATGGCCAAAGAATGATAAAAGTTTGTCGAGAGGCATCCCACGTTCTAATCTGAAATAAACGAAAGAGAGATTCGGGTCGAAGTCCCTTCCCTTGAGCCACCTGAATCTAAAAATACCCCACAGATATCAAAATTGCCATTCAACTCAATTAGAGGAGTGAGGAGCGGATTCATGGCAGACTCTGGACCGAAAATAGTGCTAATTGACTTTGCCGAACTCTATTTTTTCGGAGAATAGCAGCCGGACGAAGATCTTTGAAACAGGAACAAAAAATACCGGATGTCGGTGAACTGTCAAGTGATGCACCGAGTTGATTAGATTTGGCTTTCGTGAAAGTAAATGAGATTTTATTTTTTGAGAAAAACATGGATTTTGATAGCTGGTTTTGATTCGCTCTTCGTCAGATAAAAAGCAATATCTCGTTTTGGAGAAGGAATAGTAAAGCAGAGGTTGCGGTTTTAAATCGTAATAATCACTGAAGCAGATGATGTTGGCGTTTTCTATACTTCTTTTACTTACTCTCTCTATAATCCATAGAATTTTATCAAGCTATCGCTTGCTTGAATTGCACAAATTTTTATTACACATACATTTAATTTTCAGTCAAATTTTGGAACGTCCTTCCTACGGCTCACCTTATACTCTGTAAATTTAACTTGTTTTCTGAAAAAAATTAAATAGCTGTTTCTTCCTGTATAAAATTGCACCAAATGTTATTAGATATAATGTGAATAAAAGTGGTCATTTTACAAAACTTCACAAATCTAGTATACTTCATAGATTAATAAACAAAAGAGGAATTTAATCGTGTGACCTTTGTCCTCATATTTCAATTTCTGCTAATGGCTAAGTCTATATTTTTAGATTGAGTTTTCTTTGACATTCATTTGAGACCCGTTCAATATAAATTTCATCAGAATAATTAACTATAATTTCTCTTTTCATCTGAATGGATCCAAGTTCATACCTTTTTGACCTAAATAGTACTACAAAGGAGTCAATTATAGAATATTAAGAGTAACCAAATTTTTTTTAAGAGCTGAAATTTTATTCCATCAATTGTAATGGAAATTTCCGACTGAATGTGAAGAATTCATATTATAGTTCTATTCAGATCACTCCCTCGTTTGAGTTTCATTCCAACTCAATTGACTTCCTATTGTACATTCAGTGGCCCATCTTTTTATTGCATTGCGCATCACTACAAATATAGGTCCCGCAATCATTTTGCATTAATATTTCAATGAGAAATTAGAGCATGGAGCGAATATTTTTGACTTTAAACCAAGACGTCGGAAAACGTGATTGCTAAACCACGTGTATTCAATATCGAATAGCTCGGAATATTGCCTAATTTGTATTCTTGATTAGTTCCTGGAAAACTAGGTAGAGTATTACGTACTTCACGAAGCAGATAATTCGAAATAATTGTTCAATTCGAAGTCATAATTACGTACGTAATTATTTTAAATCGATATGTTCAAAGTTATTGTGAATTGATGTAGGGTTGCGACTCCTTCCTATACTATTCACCCACCTGTCCTATGTTCCCTATTTTAGGTATGTTTCCCTATAAATATGCATATATTTTATGCATATACTTTGCATATATGCATATACTTTAGGGATACCTATAGATATCCTCGCATTAAATAATAAGTGAATTAATCACAACTATGAGAAAAGTATTATATGTTATAATGTTTTAGTTTTTATTACATTTTTAGTCGCGCTATGTTCTAGCGCAATTAAGCGCAAAGTTAAGGCAAATGAACAAAAGATTTATGTGTGTGTATGAACGATGTGTAACTTTAAGAAATACCTTTGATAACGATTTTGTTAACGACATAGAACGACGAAAGGATGGTAGAGTACTCGATTGATGATTATTTTATTCGAGTTATTTCATTTATTTGTTTGTTTTGAGATTATTTTGTCTTTTTGAGCAATAACAAATGGGATTATTTGCTTCCTATAATTTTGAAACGAGGTTTTATCATCATTATTTTATTGAGGATGAATTCACCTGATTTTCCCGTAGCTGCGGAAGTGAGATTGCATCAAAGTGCGTGTCCCGATGTCCTTTAAAGGAGACCTTTCAGTGAGCGACGAGTGGTCACAGGGTCGACTCCCACGCCGTCTGTCAAACGCCCTTCGAACGTAATCTGCTCCTCTAAATTTAGTGATTCTCACAAATTCATCACGTTCGGTACTTGAAATCACAGCTCCACATCAATCCCATGGCCGTGAGATAGTATAGGAGGAAAACCAACGCAAAGGCCATCCTGATGTTCGTATTTCACATGAAAAAGGTTTTAAGGCTGATACGTTTTCACGCCGCGTCCGCCTGAAATAGACTTTATAAAATTTTCATTTTAAATCTCAATTACAGAGAAAAGTTAATGTACAGTCGTCCAAGAAAAAATCGAACGGTGTATTCCGTGGTGCATAAGATTGAGGGGTTTCAAATTTCTGGTTTTACCCCTTCCACCCGCCCTTCTATTACATTTTGGCAACACCGGAAGAGTCCGAAGCCTTCCCTTCTACCCGACCGTGGGCCTCGCAGCGGGCGGAAGGGAGGAAACAATAGGTTTTATGGTGAGGTCTAGCTAAGCGCACAGTGTACTGGAGTTTCTGCGGCCAAGAAAAGATTTCCAAAATGTTTTCGTAAGGACTCAAAAACTTACTGCTGTAGAAGAGACAAGTCCATTTGGATCGAAAACGGACATTTTTCCTCTTCGATAATTTTTGCAGAAAAATTTGGGGATCAAACCTGAATGATATTGATGGGCGTAATTTCGTAAATTTTTTCCCCATATTCTCTCTAAAGATTTCCTCAGTATAATTGCTTCATTTGCTACGAAAGTTATTTGAAAGCATTAACGTATTCTTTTCTATGTTAAAAAACAGTATGTCACTGCATTACTTCCAAGTCACAGTAAATGAGAAATATTTTGATTGATTTGAATATCTATTAACAAGAGGATAACAGAGAATCAGCTGCGGTTCTGTTAGTTACTCGACGATTTGTAACATTGCTACGCCAACAGCTGTGTGCACCAGATTGGTGGTTGCAGGTGTAAACAATGAAATCTTAGGCAATTTTCAAATCCATCATCCTCTTTCTCAAACTAATATAGAAACTTCTTCATTACATATCTAGTTAACAGAGAGGCTTTTTTATTGCTAATATATTGCTTAATTGCTCAAAACATTTAGAAAGGGATTTGAGGACAGTAGTTTTGTAGCTTTCAACGAACTAAATCATAATATTTCTACATAAACTAGCTGAAGTGTCACATACAAAATAGTCATACATAACACCCCGTGTCTGGGTCGAAGGGCACCTTAGACACATGTGTCCGTACTAAGAAAGTTAATGCTGCAATTCACAAAAAAATAGAGACAAAGATTTGTTCGGTCATCTGTAGTTACCATACACCATGTTTTTTTCCGAAAAAATTACTCACCTCTAAACAGTGTTTTCGGAAACGTGAAAGTGAAATTTCTGAGAAGATGAATTTCGCCAAAATATACTGAAAATCATTTTGAAATCTTTCACTAACGGCTGCTTGTGGAAGGCATTAAGAAACACCTGAAATCACGTGTGGGACTAAGGAGAGAAAGATATGCAGATAATACAATAGGTGGGGGGTAGCTTAGTTAGGTAGCTGGTATAGAAAAGAGGTTCACTGAATTCCGCGTATAGTGAGAGTTATGAATAGGGAGGAAAATGGGTGAATAGAACTGAAGGATCTCGGAAAGAACAGAAAGGTCTAAAGAGATACGAAGTAAACAGCGGGGGGTGCGACGGATGCCAGTCGTGAAAGTGTTTTTTAAATCGCCTTCCCTTCCTAGGAAGTTCTTCCTTATCGCTCATTTTCTGTATACCACTATTCCAGATCAATAGTATCCTTACCATACGCAGATTTAATATTTTTCTCTGTGCTCCACAGCTCGGATTCTTTCTTTTATTTTCGAGGAATAATCTTCAAAAATCCCTTTTCAATCCAAATAACATGTGACAAAATAAAATCGTTATTATTAAGCATATAATATCGAAGCGGCAAGCACTATTCGTTATGATTCAATAAGTGCACTAAACACAGTTGATGCAAGATTTTCAATTAAGAATATGATAATCGGAAAATTCCCTAAAACTGTTGATTCTACATCATTCCATTAGCAATGAAATTTAAAAAAGAATATTATAAATATATAAATTATATATATTATATATATTATATATATATTATATATAATACTATATATAGCGTCCGGCTCGCTGTCTGATTTGTTAGGAATTCTACTAGAAAATTTCATGCAATATGGCAGAAAGACTGCTTTGAAATGGTCCCAAACCAACTTCTTCATTACAGTCTTTTCGCTTCCTAAAATGAGTTAATCCCGGAATCCCCGTTCACTACCTTCTTCCCATAAGTGAAACCAAAAAACCCCACCCCAAAACCCCTCTCGCACGACAAACAGTTACATATACCTCAATCTCCACACTTTCTTTTCATTATGCATTTAACCCCCCTTGATGAGAAAGGCATTGTCTCCAAAATGCGCACTAGGTGTTTCTGAAAACTGGCCGCCGCACCTGGGGTTAATCCTTTTCTTAGGAATTGCGCCCGATGGTTCCCGGCATACAGCGATTGGAGAATTCTTGAATCTCCCATTCCCCAAAATACTTTTCCTCTTTTACCTTATCCCGATGATTATCAGCGTTTCAATCATGAAAGGAATAATTTCGCTCATTTACGGAAGGATACCGATATCCTAAAGAACATTCTAACCCTTTACCGTTTCGAGTGATATTTCTCTTTCTCTACCACTATAATTTCCGTCTCTAATCAATTCTCTATATCGTCCCGTTTTGGATGGATAACTCCGATGAAGTGAAATATATGTGACTGAAATAAGTAGAAGACTGAATGTAATCGATATCGTGATGCTTAAGCTACTTACACCTTATTAATTAAATAAGCTACTAGTAGGTCTTAAATGATAGATTTTCCGAAATTCGTTTCCCGGTATCCTTTCTAAAGTAAGTAACCCTACATACATAAAAAACACTGGGTAAAAAGACTGATGCATGGGATATTCGACCTCAAGTTATAGTTAAAAATAGAGTATATAAAAATAAGTATGGTTTAAAAGTAAGCGTAAAAATAGGGTTATTCGTACTGAACGGTTGAAAAACGTTTGGCATCAAATAAATAGTAGCTAAATGCTACGGTAATTCGTAAACAATTTAAGACCCTAATGAAAATTTTATTTTTAGGCATAGCGGCATTTCGACTGAAATAAGAGCTCTAAATAAAGTTCCAGAGATGTGTTATGATTATGCATACGAAGTGATACATAATGAAGGATAAAGTCAACCGTATCTAATGGCAAATGGCTCATGATTTAAATGACTTAAACGAAATAAGCATCGGGAAAAGGAGAGACTGTCGGAAGGGAGTTAAAGTGTTTAAGGGGATTCATCTACAGAACTGGAATAAGAAGAATAAAGTAAAAACATGTATTATAAAAAGAATTTTTCCAAGATTCATTTATGAGATCGCCCATACGGTCTCGATGAGGTAAACCACTTGTGGTTAAAAATAACTTAAATCAAGGCATGAAAAGGTTTGTATGAGAAAAGCTCGAAGATGAACATAAATTATTGCGGAAGACATGTTACCAACTTGGGTATTTATTGTAATGATTGGGCCAGTCAGATCGGAGCACTCGAGGGCTTTTAATGCCAAAATAAAAGAGAGGCTTCCGGATAATCATATTAGCAGCGCGTTCTACTTGGACGAAAGCGGTCCCGGGTTCGATTCCCGGTGGGAGACCATGTGCGAAATGACCTCCGCAGTCGAATGCCTTTTAACAATACAACTCATAAAAGCGAGAAATAATGAACGTTTAGTTATCGATATTACTTGCTTGATTGTGATTTCTTAGGATAATCGTAGAATAAATATTTTACTGCATTTGTTTGTGTAAATATGGTTTCAGCAAGCTCATAGTCCTCATGCATTTTATGATATTGTCATTTAACTACGACGAACGACATTGTAAAAATGATGGGTTCCAACAGATTGAACCTTTATGGCTGCTTTTATCAATTCTGTCGAATTTAACGCGATTTAAATATGACATTTCAGGATTCTCTTCCTGCTATTTGAAAGCCTGAGTCAGGACATCCAAGGGCAATTTGTTCGAATCAGAATCTTAATTCCTCTTCTTCGATTTAACGATTAATATTATTATATAAATCAGTTGTAGTCCTCAATATTTAAGGGAGCTGGAAATTATGTCAGGGTGGAAAATATTGGTTCTCGTAAAGAATAAAGAGGAATCTGTTTCTAACTTAAGGCCATTGCCCTTTTAAAATATTATTCCTTACGATCTACCGAAAATTTCCCAGCAATCGCTGGTATCGCTTTCCTTTAGACCTCGCGATAGCAGCCCTCCTCGTCGGACGGAGCGTAGGCACATGGGTACGCACCGGCCTAGCCGCGGCAAAGGCAAAATTCCGGTGTTGCCAAAATGTAATAGAAGGGCGGGTGGAAGGGGTAACGAGTGACATTTGAAACCCCTCAATCTTATGCACCACGTAGTACACCGTTCGATTTTTTCTTGGACGACTGTACATATGGAACGGGTCCTTCTCCGAACACTTTCAAATTACATGTGCCCTTCCAGATTAAATCAGAACGTTTTTTGTATCCCTTGTCATGATGATGTGTGTTTTTCTTATTTTAACCTTCGTAAGTATTTTGCCCCTCACAAAAGTTAAAATCCTCATCAGAGGTCGAATAGAGAGTGAAAACTATACAGTTTACAGTATACAGCTCGTTTCTATCTTTATTTCATCATATACACTATAAATAAAATTTTGTGTAAACAGGCCATGGTGTCAAAACTATATTACCTGTAAAGCCCCCTTTTGAAGGTTTAGTATATGATTCAAGACTGATTGTAAATCTTCCTTGATTTGTATTATCTGTGTCATTCATAGTTCATTGATGCATATTGCTCGCTGCAGCAAATACTGAACAGCAGAGATATACAATAGTTTTCTTTTAAGATCTTTCACGCCCAAACTATAATTAAACTTTTTAATCAGTTCAATTTGCTACCTAAATGTAAATAGAACGATTCTGGAATAATTTTAAAGAAGCCAAATGTTTACGTGTACATGTACAAAAATTTGCATTTTTTGAAATCAAGGATTGTTGTGATATAATCAAGGGTTGTTGTGATATAATTAAGGATTATAACACAACAATTATATGCGCATAGATTGGTAATCACAAAAGTAGCAATTCCAAAACTTATTATTCTAACGTTTCACATTCCGATACCTCAATGAGGCATGTTCCTGTAGAAAAATGCGAGAAAAGGTTTATTTTCTAAATAAGGCAGCTCAGTATTTTGCGAATGAAAATTGGAAAATGGTGGAAAATCTAGGAATTCGTGATGATGATGGAACATAGTTTTACGCAAATGAAACACTAGACATTATGAAATGAAAATGGAGCGAATGAAAGAAGCTCTATTACTCCTAATTGCCTTTTGATCTTCCGCTTACATTATGCGTCCCACCGCTCAGAAAATACAGCTTATTAGGATAAATAGTTCAAATTATTGCTTCTCAAGTTCATCGATCATCAGCTAACTTTACAAATGAAGGGTGCATCAAATAAACTAAGAAATTTATGTATCTAGTAACAAATTTGTTACGCTTAAAAATGAAACGAATTTGGAATCAAATTGGATATATGATATATTCTCCGACTAAAGGGCAGCGTTTTTGAATACACCTTTTTATCTTTCTCAGTGAGGCTGAAACCTTCGGAAGTCGCTATTACAGAACCACACAGGAACCCAAAATTAGGCATAAGGTTTCTCATTTTCCGTCGAATTCAGGGAACGAAAGAAAGATTTTTATTGCTTTTACTTCAAAGAAACGATGGATGTAACTCGATGTTCCGGGCATTAACGAAATTATGACAGAGAGGACTTAATTTCCTTCTTTGAATTTAGAATTTGAGAGCTCATAATTCTTCCTATACTTTTCCCAGCAATGCCAAATATAGAAGTTGCGGAAGTACCGGCAATTGTTAAGGAGATCAATTTCTAATGCAAATCCCGGATGAATAATTCGCAAGAGAGAAAATTACGATGGTGAAGGAGCGCGTACCATATCCATCAAGTTACAAATTAGTTACAAAGTTCAAAAGTTTTTATCTAATTTTAATCCAACGATAAATCATTTTCCACGTACATCCTGTGCGTAAAATTTAAATTAAATTTCTTAAGAATCCCTATATGCCTCGCGTTACTTTAATTTAAAAAGATTGTGATGTAGAAGAGATGAAGAACTTTGTAATTTGCACAATAATTTTATTTAGATGATCGGTGTCGACAATTGCACTATCATCAGGTAAAAAGGTTATCATTTGCTTTTATATAGATTTATTCTACGGCATGGAAGGTATACCTAATATGATAAATTATGAAAGATTACAATTACTTATGAAGTTATCTTTTGTGAACAATTGGATAGAGAAATCGCTCACAGAATTCCATTACGCCTAATAGAACATCATTGATAAAGAATGGTAAAGAAGTACACTGGTAATTTTCCACACTGTTACACCAAACAGTGTGGAATATTACCAGTGTACTTCTTCTTAACCATAATGACTTTCCAAAGCTACGCCTGAGCATTTGAGTAGATTAGTAATCCAAGAAACATTTTTTTTTAATTTCCCAAGGATTCAGATTTTAAAATTTGCATCAATTAATTCCTCAGACAATGCTTTTCTGAATAATATCATAACTCATGAAAAGTATTTGATGTTCTAATTCGATGACGGAAAACAGAAGTTACAAGAATATCAATGAGATTTTGTATTATAAATACACTTTAAGAATAAAGGAATGGAAATTAAATTATGAAGAATGATCTTAATGCTGTCTAAAATTATATCATGCGCAAAAGAATAGTAGAAAATCGCCTTAAAAGTTATCTTCATTTAGCATAGATATCTGCTCATGTATTTCATCATTGCTTACTGTTAATTTCAGTTTGATAAGAAGGGCACATAGATTTGCCAAACTTAAGCAATCAGATGTTTTTGAATTTTCGGGATGAATTTTCCATTTTGCATTTTTAAATGGGATAAATGTGTAATAAAAGGTATATCACTATTTTAGATGTGCAGTCATGGTTTATCATTATTGGAAGAATGAAAACAACAACTAGCAAGAAACTCAATTTTACCTTAACCTTCCGTCTTCTAGGAAAAGGAATTCCTTCGTCTCCTTTCACTTTCCATTTCAAGTAGATAAATGTAGTAGTAAATCAAGTAGTAAATGCAAAAAACGAACGCTGCTAGTGTTCTCATTTTAGCATCTAAGGATTGGTTACTATAATCAGCGGAATATAAATCTAGGGGAAAAAGTAAAATTACAGAAATTTGCAGTTTCAGCGCACTGATTTGAATTGGACTACCATCCATTTTTCTGCTAAAGGTGCTCTTTCATATTATCTAATGGTCATACTATCTGTTTTCCTTTTTTATACATTTCGAAAATTGAAAATTTGTATGCACTATATATTCAACAGAAAGGCTTAATATTAGCAAATAGTAGTACTCTTGCCAATGAAAAATCTACCGGAGACTAGTTCGCTTTTGATTAATGAACTTCAATTATTTATAAAGTTTGAATAGAGCGAGGTTGGATACAAAGTGCGGTTTATAGCTCAGGAGATAAAATTGATTTTCATTTGCATAAATAATGCAGAAAAAACCATAAAACATGTTAAACCTAAAACTCGTAAGCAAAAAAAACTCAGAAATGTTTTATCGCATTTATTGGAAAAATAAAGCATAAATCACCTGCAAGATTTCGTATAAAATTCAGAGGGCTATGCATATATTACTATAATTTGCGGCAGCTTATGGAAATTGCGTAATTTATAAATGTGTTGTGAATAATTAATGAGTATAAATTGAGAATGCCCTCGGAGAAAAAGAGCAAAAGCTGGAGTATGAGTGCTACCTAATGTAGCCATATCGTTACCGTACTTTAAAAAGCTTTAAATATTGAAACTGACTTTGTAATGGGAAAGTCTTGTTTTAAAAAATGTCTATTATTTGGAAACCCGTTAGGGAATACATGGCCTTATCGACCCAAATTTGAAAATTACCGCCGTCGGCGGAGGAGGTCGGTCGTATGAACGGCTTCCGTTCCGGAAACCAATCTATCCCAGAACCCATAAAAACGGACTCTTTACTGAAAGGGTTCATAGACGATCCCTGCATTCGAGCTGATATGGAGTTTACTTGTCAATCGCAAGGGAACATCCAAATGCTTAGTCGCTGCTTTTATACGATCCCAGTGGGACCATGTGCATTCTACAGCTCAACCAATTGAAAGTAAACAGCTTATTCTAAATACTATTATTAGCTACTTATATAGCATTGTTATTATTACTGATAATAAAAATAATAAGAATGACTGTTGGCAATATATACAGATAAATCAATACTACACATAAAACAAAATTTCGATTATCGTAAGAAATACTTAAAAACATTAGCAGATATACATTTTAAAAAGATCATACATCAATAGTTATACATTACTCAGATTCCTTAGTTCTTTCCTTAAGAGGTTTTTGCATTCTTAGCAAGGGATTCATGATGTCTTCACGTGATTCCATTCTATTACGATTTTTTTATTATTACCAACAAATTTTGTTGTTTTTAACCTTTCTTAAATCTCTTTCCATTCGGTTCACCAGTATGGGTCTGTTATCTCTTTCTGTTACTTTTTCCACCTAATTGATCCCAACTTGATTACTGATCACTCCAGTGTTGCTGGATTATCCGAATTTACAAAAATTAGAATTTACCCTAATATGAATCGAGAAGACACACATTGTATCTTCTTTTGTTACAATATTTACGCAGAATTATAGAGATCCAAGACTATAATGGGGTAGTATGAACAATATTTATGTGTATCGAATGATTCTTAATAAATTTAAAGATATAACGCAAGCGCAAACAATTCGTAATAAATATAACGTTATCCGAATAAGCTATAACTTGTTTTTTACAACGAAGATATATGCGACGATGTATTATGTAATGCAATGTAGACATTAAGCGCGTGATGGCACACTGCGCCATAACATTGTCCGTGACGTGATATTCAATGTGGAATATTCACGGGTCGCGCAAAAGAATCAGCATAATTAGTGGGCGTATATGCACAGAGGGATGTTTGGGGTATTATTTGACAGAAATCGGCTATTAAAAGACAATATACCAATATTTTACTATAAGAAAGAGAATGGAAAATTATACATCGAAAAAGTAAACTTGTAAAAAAGTAAAAGTAAAGTAAAAAGAAAAAACTTGGGCTAATTTACTATGTAAAATACTATGCGAAAATACTATTGCCGACGTGTGTATGATTCAGATGTGTGCCAATGGATGAAAAGTAAATTTCGATACACCATCTCTATTAACGGACGCGGGCGTGTGCATTTTTACAAACACAAATATCGTTTTCCGATAAACATATAAATGTGGTGTCCATAGTTTTAGTTTTACATTAGTTATCGTAAAAAACCGCTCTTTAATTCCTATTTAATTATTTGTTTTGATCATTACATTTTTGCTACTCCGCCAATATTTCGATTTGTTTGAACAGGTTATCCAGCTAGTTTTCTGCATTTTTAATTACCAAAAATCGCCACAAGAGCTGGTAATTAAGTATCGTAAGCTATTACGAAAAGAAAATTAAATAAGAAAGTCAAAAAGGCGTCATTACAGGTGTAAAAACTCCCCGGGAACACCGCATGTATAGCAAAAATTTATTCCGCCAAAAACCTCAGCGGCAGTAAATCCGACACTACCCATCCATTTTTAGTTTTTACTTACCCTTTGGAGAGGACCTTTGAGTTAAAGGTAGTCGAGGCGTATGCGGAGGTGGGATTGGGTTGAAAATATCGAATGAGGAAAGGTCCAAGTCGTTATGAGGATATTCGCTTTATTAGGAATCAAATCTCCAGGAACGGAAGCTGTGTAAATCTAATGATACCATAATATAACTCTTTAGACATCCCTCAACACGGAAAGTCAATAATGTAACATTCAAGATCTAAGAATACTCAGAATAAAGTATTCCGAATCGTCCAAGTTCTGGACTGGAAACCGAGAGACGAAGGCACAATCCGTTTAAGGGTTTCGGGAAATAGGAACATTTGGGTTTCCTGGAACGTTAGAAACGTTCGAGGAAACACGTCACAACACATTCTATCCGATTGGAGAGTTCCGTTGAATTGTTAAGAAAGCCCGTAATCCCATAGCCGGGTCGGAGTTCGTAACCCAAGTGCGGTCATTAACCAGAAAATCGGTTCACTTGGAACATCTCATTTGTCTATCTACTTTATTAAGACTTCCTTATCGAAGGATTTGTTTGCGCTGAAAATGTCTACATTCCTGGGTGGAATTAGGAAGGCAGGCATTACCCACTCAGATTCCTGGGCGGTCATTTACTTAACTATTAGATGCCACCCCAGTAATTTTTAGAGCACACCTCAGCTTTGGTATTTCAAAAGTCACTCCAGCTACCTTAATCATGAATTCCTTAAAATATGAATATCATGAAGCTGAATGAACTCACAGTGGTATTCCAGAACCGATTTCCATTTGAAGAATGGATATCTCGAATACATGTTAAAAGAAAGAAAATGCAACTTTTTTCTTTCCAAAAACTTACCCTTGAACATATCAATTAGATTTTTAAATCTGCGATTAAGCTATTTCTTGATGAAAATTGGAGAACATCGATGATGCTTATGAGTGGTAATACTATTTAAACTTTAGGAAAGAAAACATGGAAAAGCCTCCTGTTCGTCTCTAAATTAGCAGCAAGTCTTTGAGAGTAATGGAAGCGAAATGTGGTGAACATTATGAAATGCAGAGAAGTTCTTGTCTTATGTAATGCTTCCTAAATACTGACGTTGATGTGAAGCTGTTGCATGCATTAAGGGGTATCTCAAAGTTCTACCTACGTTTTCAGAAACTATCTAATGCTTTAAGCTCCCAAGCGATCGATGTGGCACGGTATAACCGGATATGAAAGTAAAGATGAAATAAAAAAACGCTTATGGCTAAAATTTTTATCACATTTCATAAAAAAGTAAAGGTTCACATATTTTATGTGAGATACATTAAAGTTTAACCCACAAATATATTGAAAGATCTTAAAGCGTTCCACATAAATACCTCAGTATATTTTTAATTGATAGATTTTGCAAAGACGATTAAACCTGAGGTTTATTGCAAATGGACAACGAGTTATTCGGAAAGAAGTCTTGCAAAAAACTGAGAGAAATAGCGGACACATATGTGATAAATAAAATATGAATACAACTGTTGCAAGGGATAAGAAATTAAGATTTTACGTTCCCTCTTAGCAATATTTCTTCGTTTAGGATCAAACATAATCCTGTTCAGTAAAAATATGCAACGATAAAATGAGCAGAAACTTTGATGAGCTGCTATCTTGAGTTTCATTACCGTGTTGAAATAGGACATCCATGCTTTTCGCAGTTTTTGAAAGATGATGAAACTACTTCTACACAGATATCATATTTCGGAATGTGCCGTATAATGAATGTTAGCTCCGTTTTCACTAGACTGATATCCAAATCGTACTTTTTCTTTCCAATTCAATGCGAATTTAATTGACTAAATCATTTAAATTTTGAATCGAATGGATCAAAATTTCGATTACATACTATACGCGATGCTTTTTTCGTTTGTTTTTCATAAATTTCAAAACCTGGACCTCGCATTTTCTTTGTATTCCGTTAATAATTATCATTCTCTAAAATTGTACTGTAAATTTATAACATGGAAATGATTGAGATTAAATAAAATTTCCCAATTATAGTCATATTGATTAATAAATTAGTTTTGGTTGTAAGCGTACTGATATAAAATCCGCAGTATGAATGCCACGTAGGGGATAGAAAAATTATATTAGAAAAATAGTAACGAAAATATAATTTCCTATCAAGATTAAATTTGTATTTTTAATGTTGCGGATGTTGGTTTGCTGACTACACCTTGACGTGGTGAAGGGGCTTGCGCGTTCCTATGACCTAGAGAGCTATACTGGCTGGAACTTTGTTCCTGGTAGGGTCACTCACGCCAGAAAGGTCAATAGGTAGGGGCCAGGCGAAAGGTAGTCCACGCAGCGTCTGTACCTCAGTGAGGCGGCTGCAAAGGCGTCTGTACCCCAGTGGGGCGGCCTATATGAGTGATGGTGTCACGTTAAAAACACTGTTGAGGAAGGCAAGGGGAGACCACCTCGACTATCTATCCCATGAATATGATGTGCCACAATAATTATATTGTCCCTGGCAAAAACAGGACTCAGCCCGTTTCAAGGAAACCAGGGTAGGGAGCTGGAACGTTAGAACGATGCTAAGGAAAGGGAAGTTAGAAAACGTAAAGTTAGAAATGAAAAGGTCCAACATAAACATTCTGGGGCTATGCGAAGTACGGTGGAAGAATGGGGGAGATTTTTGGAGCGATGATGTGAGGGTCATATACAGTGGGGGAAATGATAGTCAGAGAGGGGTTGCTATAGTGTTGGACAAGGAAGCGGGAAATGCCGTGATAGTCACTGAACATATAAGCGACCGGGTAATGTCTGTAGAAATTAAGGCGGAACCAATAAACACTGTGATAGTGCAAGTGTACCTCCCTACTAGCGATTACAGTGAGAATGCAATAGATTTAGTTTATGAACAAATAGAAGAGGTTATTGGAAGGGTGAAAGGCAATAAAAACCTTATTATAATGGAAGATTGGAATGCTGTGGTAGGGCAGGGAATAGATGGGGACGAAGTGGGAGAGTTCGGTCTATGAAATGGAAACGACAGAGGACAATAACTGGTAGATTTTTGCAAGAGTAATGACCTCTGTATCACCAACACTATTTCAACACCATAACAGAGGGAGGTACACATGGAAGAAGCCAGGGGACACGGATAGGTACCAAATCGACTATATTTTGGTAAGAAAGAGGTTTAGAAATAGTGTTAAAAACTCTCGAAGTTATCCTGGTGCTGATGTAGACTCGGTTCATAATTCAGTAATGATGAAGACCGAGCTTAGATTCAAAAAGATCTATAGGGCAAAAACCGCACCCAAATGGAACGTAGAAGCCCTCAGGGGTAGGAAAGCTAGAGAGTTTCAAGAATCAGTCAACAGGGCTCTTGATGGTATAGAAAGGGAACTCACCGTAAACGAGGGATGGGAAAAGATCAAAACCTGCATCAAGGATAGTGCCCAAAGAACCATTGGGAGGGTCAACCAAAGCAAAATCAGGAAACCATGGGTGACGGTTGAAATGATAATTAAATGGAGGAAAGAAGGAAATGGAAAGGGTCAACACAGAACACGGACGTAGAATGTACAGGGCTTTAAACAACGAGCTGAGGAGGGAAACAAATAGAGCAAGATAATCGTTGTGGCAGGGTCAGTGTAACGAAATAGAGAAGATGGCTGAAAGTGGGAGGGTCGACCTATTATATAGAAAAGTTAAACAATTAACGGGGAATAAAGTAAGTAATAAAATGGCCACAATTAGGAATAACAGGGGAAACGCCTTAAGGGAGCCAGCAAGCATAAGGGGACGATGGAAACAGTATGTTGAAGATTTGTATTCTAAAGACATGAAGCCTACCCACATTAAGATAGAAAGTATACAAGAAGTAGAGGAAGACGATGTTGGGCCGAGTATACTAGATAGTGAACTTGATAGAGCACTGAGGGACATGAAGGGGAAGAAAGCAACGGGTGTGGACGACATCCCAGTAGAATTTCTTAAGAATTTGGGAGGAAAGGGTAAAAAGCAATTCTATAATTTATGCAGGAAGATTTACGATGAAGGAAAGTGGCCAGAGGATTTATCAAGTCTATACTGATTCCGTTACAGAAAAAGAATAATGCCTTAGAATGCCGGGACTACCGAACAATTAGCTTAATATCTCAAGAGGCAAAAGTTATTCTTAGGGTCGTAAAAAGAAGGATCGAGGGAAAAACTAAGGAATTCATAGGGAATGATCAGTTCGGTTTTCAGAGAGGGAAAGGGACGAGGGATGCAATTGGGGTTATGAGGGTTCTCGTAGAACGAAGCTTAGAATTTAAAAGGGACGTCTGTGTATGTTTTGTTAGTTTTGAAAAGGCCTTCGATAGAGTTCAATGGCCAAAACTGATGGTGATACTAAAGAAAATTGGGTTGGATTGGAAAGATAGGCGTTTAGTGCGAAATTTGTATTTAAATCAGACCGCACGAGTAAGAGTTGCTAATGGGGAATCACGATGGGCAGAGTTAGGGAGGGGAGTAAGACAAGGATGTCCTTTATCACCATCTCTTTTTAACTTATATGTAGAAGAAATGATCAAAGAAGCTTGGGATGAAATAGATAAGGGAATAAAGGTTGGTGGGGAACTAGTGAAGTCAGTAAGATATGCAGACGATAAAGCTATTGTGTGCGATTCGCAAAAGGGTTTGCAAATCCTAGTTAATGCACTAAATGATAAAGCAAAGGAGTTTGGGATGAAAATCAATGTAAGAAAGACTAAGATTATGAGATTTTCAAAGGAAAAGAATGCTAAATTAACGATAAGGGTGGATGGGGAAAAACTAGAACAAGTAGATCAGTTTTCATACTTAGGCAGTCTTCTTTCTAACGATGGCAGATTTTCGACAGAAATTAGAAAAAGGATAGCATTAGCAAAAGAAGCTTTCATGAAACGAAGGGAACTGATGACAAAGGGACTTGATAAAGGAATGAGGAAGAGATTGGTAAAATCCTTGGTATGGAATGTAATGTTGTACGGGTGTGAAACGTGGACGTTAAGAAAAGAGGATGTCAAAAGATTGGAGGCTTTTGAGATGTGGGTTTGGCGTAGAATGGAGAAAGTTGGTTGGGTCGATAGAAAACGAACGAAGAGGTTCTAGAGATGGTTGGGGAGAAAAGAGTAATGATTGAAGTAATTAAAAATAGACAAAAGAAATGGGTGGGTCAAATATTGAGAGGCGAGGGATTGTTGAAGAAAGCGATCGAGGGAAGAATGCTATGGAAAAGACAGAGGGGAAGACAAAGACAAAAGTTATTAGACGAATTAAGGGAGGGGATAAGTTACCGGGAATTGAAGGAGAGGGAATTAAACAGGGAATGTGGGGGCACATGAACCTACCGAAAGGTAGAACACTTTATAATAAGTTGGTTTGCTTCGGAATTTTTAATGAGCGAAAGAAAAAATTTCGGTTCGAATCGACATTTCGAATATTCGCAGAACTCAACCAGAAGTTCCCTTATTTTATGCACTACTGGCAATCAACGGTTAGAAACAAGGAAAACGATCTTTTTAAGTGAAAATTCATTGCCAATCGCTAATGCCCCAACATTGAATTTTCTTGAAAATCAACATATATATATATATATATATATATATATATATATATATATATATATGTTGATTGTAAGTAGGTATTGTAATGTTATATATTGTAATCTTTGCAATGTACCTTTAGCTGACTCTAACGCCGCATTGGCATGGATTACCTATAGATGTTTTAAATTTTAGCATACTAACTGGATTCAAGAACCGCTGCTACAAATATCTCGGACAAAAACAGACCCTCATTATCATTTGCCATGATATTACTAATTAATTACTATATTTGTAATAACCATTAATTTTTAGAACGGTCATTTTTTTCAATAATTTATTTACACTTTATTCCTTTCGCCCCTTTCACATATTAATTCCTTCTTTTATCTCCTTTGTGCGTCACATTTTTAATTCATGAAAATGTTTTCTATATCCTTTCTTTTTCATACTAGTATTAAATATGTAGGTGCTTGTTTTTACAAACTGTATATTTTTATCTTACTTTTGTTTGACTCTTTGTCTTTTATTCCATATTAACGTGTTTTATAAATTACTCTTACTTCAGTTGGACAAATAAAGATTATCCTCTATATATTACTTTAAAACATACATTTTTGGTTACCGGGGCTTTTCTCCCTTATTACATCACCAATACATATAAATGAATGAACATTTGAAGGAAAAATATCATGTTGTTGCAACAAATAGTCAGACAAATGAAAAATCCACCATTTGTTAAACAAATTGAATTAATATTTTAATCATCGCGTTGCGTCCTGGGCGAAAAAATGTCCGGGTTGCTATATACAGATTGAAATTATTTACTTAGTGACTTTGCACTTTCACGAGTGTAAACAAGTTTTAAAATCCGATAATGCACATATTCTCGATCAAAAAATGATTGAAGCATTTTTTGCAATTAATATTGCAGTCTCCATGAACGAAAACTTTGACGTCGTACGCAACCACAACAGTTTAATAAGCAACCCACATTGCATCTTGCGGGAGCAGAACGACAGCCAAAGAAACATGAACATTGCCGAATATGAAAGTTTGCGTCACGGTTTTATCGTGTGGTATGTTTGAATAATTTTACATCATATTACTTTCCGGTGGTTTTAATTTAAGATCGACAATATTTATAATTCAATTTGGGGTATTATGATTAGATTTTGGAGTATTCATAGAAAAATTAGAGAAATTATTTACGAGCCATTCGATCAAAATAATTAGGTCGTTAAGTTGTTTTCCGAGTAATCAAATTTATTTTGGTGAAGCTTTGGTCTTTTGCAAATTTTCTATATATCTAAACCTGATATCAAATGATTTCTAGTGTTTATATTTCTCTCTTTGAATAGATAATATTCAACATTTAATCATATTTCTGAGTATAGAAAAGTATGTCCCACGATTTCAGAAAACTCACCAGCAAGGAATACAAGCGTAACGAAAGCCCAAGCTTTATTCCCAATCGCTATCTCTGAAGCACAAAAATGTATTATTTTGCCACATTAACCATGTAAGATAAGTATTTTAAAAATTATTATTAGCAAAACTTACTTTAAAGAATTTCGAGTTATTATACCCGAAATGGAATATGACTGAACACTATATTTATATGAGAGACTCAATAAATGCGGGGACAATGCTATGCGCTTTGACGATGTAACACAATGTATGTTTGTATGAAAGTGTGACATATAGATTCCCCTCTAGCTCTCCTCTCCCAGATCAGATCACTGCAGACGAGTAGTAGTTATTTTTATATTTCAGGTATGAAGAGAAGAACATAGAAAATAAATAAATAACGTGGACGAGGAAGGTATGTTTCGTTGTTTTATCTTTGTTATTTAACGGACACATCATTGCCGGTATAACAGGAAGTGGTATTTATAACGACAGAGTTTAGGTAAAGCTGGCAGTGATATTTTGTATCTTTACCATAATTCGTTTAGTCACAAATGCATTGAGTGAACTGAGGTATTGGGTATAGGATAAGATACATGTATCGTTACAGTGATGACGTGCACTCTTCGTGATTATACTACTATAAGAAAATTTTTAAGACATTCGATAACATTTATTCTCTCACATTCTCTTATATATTTGGGATTTTGTTTGGGTTCATGTGGTAAGGCGTTAGAAAACGCATGACTTTTTATTTGGCCATTGAGTTTCGTTACTGGATGTGTAGATATCTATATCTATCGCTACAAACGAGGTATATCGAAACAGACACTGATAAAGAATATGAAGGCGTGTATTTTTAGGTATGTCTTAGTTTTTGTGTATTTGTTTGTAGCAATTAGTGTTTGTTGAAGTGTATTTAGGTGAAAAATTGAGTATCAGTGTCGTCTGCGAAAGTTTTGCTCGGGGCAACTAGTTATTTTTATTCTTATTGTATGTATATATGCTAGTCATGTATCATATATTTCATATCAATCACATATCTTTGAAACATTACACTCTTCAGTTGCCTGGGACATGATTAATTTCGTAATTGATATACAATATGGCACCGAATAAAGTCACCTGTGGATATGAATGGTTTGATTAGCTATAATCCACCGAATTTCGTTCGCTTTATACTGAGCAACATTCAATTACTCCTCAAATTTGGCTTCTAGCGATGACAATTACTTGCGACTTCAAAATAAAATTCAGTACTTCAGTACAGTAACCGTTCAAAAGTTAGAGTCCATCGCTTTTACATACAATGTGAAATAATATACAACAACCCTCACATGACCCATGAGGCTTAAGGACGTTCGAAATGTTGACCATCTTCCACGCTTCGGCAATGGATTTTTTTATTTTTTGTAACTCTGCGAAAAAATTGTTTATCCGTATTGTCGTTGCGAAAAGTCGATTTAATTAAATTTTCCAGCTCTACCTTGCTCTCCGTTTCAATTTGTGGAACTTGGCGTTCCTGTCAGAACTGTTCCCTATCACATTCTCGTTTTGTTCTTCTCCTGGGAACGTCGTAGGAATCGAAACGCCAAAGAAAAATAAAAGGAATCCGCCAATTCTGTCTGTCGCGAATTGAAGGCAAACTTTCTGTTTCGAAAAGTGACGGAGTTCAGGTGATAAATTGATGAAACTTTGATAAGCGACGGAAGATATAAATACGAAACACGTTTTCAGATACTTCATCTTTTCCAAGCGAAGAATTGGACGAGAAATTCTTACAACGAAAGAGTTGAGGCTTATTAGCGGGCTAGGTTCACCTCTGCTATGAATGTTGTTGACGCTGATCTAATTAAGGGAGCTTTCCTCTTATTTTTTGGCCCTCGCACGGGAGAAAATGAGTATAATTATGGAACTTGACGGACTCAACAGACAGTTTCCGTAACACGCCTCTTTCTCCTGGTTTTCAAACGCAATAAATTCTAAATTCTGTTTTAAGCTCGCTAAATATAACGGTAGTAATTTCCTTACATCATAGTTATTATAAATTTTTACATCCTTGATGTAGTTGAGATTATATATTTTTACAAAGGTGCAATTTATTGCAAAATGAGGACGCTATTGAACAGAGGTCCGCGAAGACAAAATCTTTTCGTAGGCGTCAGTTTACCTTCCATTATTATGTCGTAACTTCTGCTGTATACTGCCTCTAATTTCTGTTGACTTAATTTAGCAATTATTCCATTCATGTCTCAGTAGAAATCAACATTAGCCTCCAAACTCAGGCGGACGACCTGAAAATTAATTGGAAGGAAGAAACATACCACCATTTCAGTGCCTTCTTTCTGAGTTTAACTTCGTGCTTATCTTTTTTACGGAATCACAATACATTTCTTGCATTATTCACTTTCATTTCGATAATATGCTGCATTGCTCTCACTTCAACTAGTTTCATCACTCGAATTCCTATGATGATCATACATTAATTACTGTGACCTGACACTAACATTCGCCGTATTAGAAACACAGCCGCAAATTCTCCTATTTTCGAATATGGGCTGTCACGCGAACCATCCTCGATTCCCGTCAATTGTCCATCAAAAAACAGTCGAAAGACTCTTCATTTACAATCGCTGTTCTGCCGTTAAAATTTTTATATCCGCTGATGCACTTTTATTTCAGCCATATGGCTTGCATCTCTCTATTTATCCATTCTTCTGTAAACTTCTTTTTCATCACCAATATCATCAAGAAGGTCGTATTACAGTACCTGGTTTCTATATAGCTATGCTTGTCAGATGATATATACACTGAAAAACTTTGGGTATGAGGCGTTCTATCCGAAAGTAATTTAGTTTTCCTTTTTCCCTTTTAATTTGTTTCGATTAAATATTGTTTTTATCTCATTGGAAGTGATTTTGTATCAAAACTATTAAAATTTCGTATACCACACCTGTTTTTCTTTTGCTAATTTTCATACTAAATTTCCTCTTTAATTTGTCTCGCTGGATCTTTTTTCAATACATTTTTGCTCCTGATAGAAATACAATTTCCTTGTTAACAAAATATAAAAAATTATTCTTATTTTTTAATTATACGGTTTTTGAGCAGTACCGTTGGAGCTATCTTTTCCTTCTTCATGGCGTCTATTTCATTGTATATTTGTCGTCAACTTCATTAGTTTTCTTCTTTTATTCCATATAACGGCTGATTGATGTACGTATGTATTTATAATAATACCTTGCAATCCACCTTCCGGTGTATGACAGGACGGATTTGAATTAATTTCAAACTTCATACTGCAAATCCTCATACATCTCCCTTATTTTTCAAAGAGAATTTTTATGGCAAGTCTGAAATAAGCTTCCTTTTGGTAACCTGTAATTATCTGCCAAGCATACTTGCATGTTTGGAATTAGGAAGATTAGTTAGGAGATTCTAGTAGTGAAGAGACTGCAATTTCATCGCTCTTGAGCTTGATAATCCTTAGTTGGAATGTTCAGCGCCGTCACAAATTCAAGGACTTACCGAAGGATCGTTTGCACCTGATGAAGCGAAATCCATTAGTTTCTGCAAAAACCTTATTCACTTAACACCTCAGCCAGCTAGATCTAGAAACTAGATCTAGAAACATAGCTGATAAAGGAATTAGAACAGCGGGATAACTTCACCAACGAATTACAGTTTGTCCTTGGAAGTAAAGTAAGTTCTTCTCAATTTGAGAATCGGAATTGATAAGATAGATCTCAAATTATATTCCACGCACATTCTATGGGTTGACCTTAGAGGGATTTTAACAATCTATCTATATGTAAACGTATTTTCCATGCATTAGTAATTTATTTATTAGACGTGAGATGTTTCATTGATATCAAAGGCATATTAGTTAGTGTTCCGAAGTAACACCTAACAGACTGTTCCTACTAGGGCGGTTTACTCAGATGAATTAATGCCCAGAGGTACTACGTCTAAGAATTTTCAAGTAAAATCCCAAAAATAACATATATTGCATCAATTAGCGAGTAATTACTCAAGGTCAGTTTTTTAATATTCAACTAATCTTAATATAATACTATTTAATTCAACTTAATCTTAATATTTTGAATAATACAAGATGACGTTCTAGTTCCAGTTAAATTTTGTAAATCGCATTCTTGATACTCACTCACCGAAGAATTTTCAATTGTCTGCCAAAGAATATTCTTTTTATAAATGTTAAGGAGAGAACGGATAAAGTATTCAACTAAATAGCATGATTATAATAAGTACTATAAAAAATATACGTATTTATTTATTAATTCACCCAATCAAAATCACCAAAATGTCGTGTCTTCATACAAAATAAAGAATATGTTCAAAAGATACATTTATAGACAATAAGGGATTTTCAATCATTTGACCTTTCATCGAACGTCATAATGTAAATTTCTCCTCTCCTGTGATAACCTATATACGCCACTGACATTTGAGATAGACTCTCTAGAATTAATAATCAGCCAAACCTAATATATGTTTTGAGATATGAAACAACGTGGAGGTTTTGTATCCGTGAATTAACTTTAGCAGAGACAATTAAATTTTCATGAATTTGAAAATGTTCTACTGCAGCAAACTCCGAGTAAAAGTCACAAGAAACTACTGTCCTTTGAGACTTGTATATTAGAGCTGACGGATTTTCTTCCCTGTTTCCAAGAGAATTTCATCAGAGTTCTCTGGAGGCTGTTTTGGGATTTCTTGCTGAGGGACTTCTAAGTTTTCCTCGACTAAAAGCTCGGATTGGTGGAGGATCCGCTCTCTCCCTTTGCATAGGGTTCTATCCTCTTCTGCTCTTTTTACTTCATTTCTGCTTTTAAACCCGATGAAAGATATCCTTGAGTGAATGGCTGTAAAACAGGTGGAATAGAAACTAGTAAGAACGTTTTATTGCTATACTAAGTCTCCCCAGTTAAACATGAATATGTTAAGGTAAGTTCTAAGGGGTCGACTGTTACTAGGTTGCCTGGCAGTACACTTTATTGACTCATGTACTTTAACCAGCCAAATAACCCATTTTCTCGACTGCTGTCTTATGTTTAGTATTTGTAAAATACGCGCAGTTTTACTGATTTGAAAAGTAACCACATTAATACAGTAGCTTAACCCCATGCGTAATGAGGCGTTAAAGCATATTCACCACTTACGATGAGGACTTAAGAAAATCTGAGAGTGTTTAAATTCTCTTCTCTAAATTCAGAACTTCTTACTTAGCTTCTACTTTGCTATTATATTATTAATTTCAAAGTATGACCTGTTTCTTGAGACGAGGCCAAAAGATATTAAGAAAGAAAATGGTAGTGCATCACCTGTTTCAAATATATAACATTACTTAGTTATGAAGCAGAAATGTTTCAGTATTAAATGGAGAAAGTCGTCTACAAATGATAGAAATGGGAAGTTTAAGTCATATGAAATGCAATGAATGAGTACTCTCCTTTCTTCTTGTGCTAAAATTTCATCTGCAAATTCTTATCTCTTTGTATGTTGTTTTAATTTATAGTGAAGACATAAAATTTGCTGAAATTCACAAAGAAAAAAGATTCCAGTGTTCAAAGATGATGATAACCGAATATGATTTCGAAATTCGAATTTCCGTTTCCATCAGATTATGCTGATTCTACTGCTTTCAGAAAACACATTCGAAGCTTTAAGTCGATTACCAATCCGATTCATCGGATTAGCAACTATTATTAACTGAAGGCTAACAGGTTGACGTAAATTGACGGAAAGCAGAGGAATCACTAACTCGCTTATTCCATTACTCGTCAGAGGCAGAGATAATAAACTTTGTGATTCTATGAGCCGATTAGCGTAATTCCTTAGAGGGAAAAGGAGAAACAAAACAAGAAACTCAAACGACAGTATTAATTTGAGTAAGATAAATCCTTTGAATATTTGTTGATTTTCTGACGATTCTGGACATCCCCATTTTGTCTGTTTCTCTTATTTTTTAACTATTATTTACAGTAAGTCCACATCACACATTCATGCACATTTCGATGAAAGTATCTCTTCAATTAACAGACGAAGAACCAAAGAAACCTTTTCCGTAGCGTTTCTCTTCAATTGAACAATTGTATCGAAAATTTTTAAAAGCGTAATGTTTTTAGAACACTAACTTTCTATTGTGCATTTCTTAGGATTAAAAATTAAAGGATTAAAATCTTAATTATGAGATAATGTTTATCGTTTTCATCTCGTTCAATTATTACTGATACTAAATTACTGATTAACTAATCGATTGATAAGATAGTCCCCACCTTCAACGACATGCTACAATATATATAATGTCTAAAAAATTATACTAATACCAGTTCATTTTAATAAAGGGACATTAAATGAGAATAATAACTATCAAACCATTCTTTTAATCAAAATTCGTGAGAAATTTCACTCAGAAATAAAAACTTCAAAATATGAAACAGCTATCTATCATTTTTATTTAACGACATATAAACATTGTTGACCACTTTTTACCCACCATGTCTGGAAAGGGAGAAAAAAATATAACGGACACCGTCTCTCTGACGGCGTCAAAATAAAAACAACGACTTTACAACACAAATGTATATTTTTTCTATCACTTCTTCATTTATTTCATCTCCTTGCTCACTCATTCTCTGCACTCACTCAGTGATACGCTCCCTCCCTCTCATACCTACCACATAGCACTCTCAGTCTTATTGTCAGACCCCCTTTGGATTACACAATCTCGGATTTTCCTACATGACTTATGGAAGGCAAGTACGAAACGGTGGTAGGTCTACCGCTGAATGCCGTCACGAGCGTCGAGCTCGTCCTGCGGGCGTCTCTCCTACCGCTCACCGCTTCCGAAGCGTCGATGGGAACTGCAGACACCGGCCGCCTTACCCTTCCGGTGCAGACCCTCGGCATAATTTCGGCGAACTCTCTCCTGAAATTGGTATTCAACCAACCGTACAAAACGGGATTCGTACAAGCCGAGGACATTGCCGCAACGTGACAAGCGGCAAACACGGCATACATCCGATGAGGAGGAGAGTAGGAAGGCGAGGTGAACACGTTGGACCACTCGTGGCCAGCCAGAGCGGCCGAGGAAAGCCTCGGGGGAGGGGAAAGGTCCCAAATGAGGGAGAATACGGTCATCGGGAGCCAGCTCGCTGCGAAGACGGCTGCGATCGCCGAGAGGATGAGGGTTGTCCGCCGATGTCGACGGCGGATGTTCTTGCGTCTCCCGGCGGCCAATCCTCTTTGTTCCGCGTTCCCCCCAGCAGATGCAGAAGTTCCTGCAGACGATGTCGGCGCCGACTGTCGCAGCAACCGGGCTGATATTCGTGCATGCACTCCCGCCAACACGAGGGCAGGAATGGCAAACTGCACGGTAGCCACTCCCAATGAATATCCCGCCCTTGCTCCTCTAGATGGCCACCTTTCCACGCACGCCTCGAAGACCACAACTCCACCTACCGCAACTCTCTCAACCTCTTGGAACCATGCAACAGGAATCGCTGCTCCCAGTGAAAGCAACCAAATCAAAGCTACGGACACCAATACTCTTGTGCGAGCGTCCATAGCCCAGTTAAACCCCAAACACTGCCACCTCATGCAGAAACGCCTGTTACACCCTCTTCTGATCACTCCGCTTGTCTCTCCTCCGCTAGAGCCCTCATCTTCTGTTTGGCTGATGGTCCTAGGACGGGAAGTTGCCCTCACGATCGTGCAGTATCTGTCTATGGCGATGGCCGCGATGGTGCCTGCAGATACGAGGATATTGAAGCCTTGGACCGCCGGGACGGCCTTGCAGAGTGCCTCTCCAAGAGTCCATCTTCCCCTTAATAGAGCGGCAAGAGTGAAGGGCATACATACTGCACACAAACTGAAGTCAGCTATAGCGAGGTTTACCACCAGCAGATCTCGAGGAGCGGGGGCCATTCTTCCGATTCCAAGAGCACTACCACTTCCTCCTGTTCCAGCTTCCCTCCGGCGTCGGCGCCTTCCTCTTTGACGCCACCTCCGCCATCTTCTCGCTGCAACTGCACACAGGAGGGCGTTGGATGCAATGCCGGAGATTATCAATGCTGAGTAGACAACTATGAGGGCTGCTTCTGCTGATGGAGCCAGAAGGCGAGATCTGGCCGCCTGGGCCTCCCTCACCACAGCGTATGCTTCATTAACACTGAAGTTAAAGAGCAGTGCAGCCTCTCCGGCGCCCCACCAAAGTCGAAGTTCTCTCGCCTTACCATCACCATCATACAATGCTGCTTCTTCGTCGTCCAGATCTACTTCCAGGCTATCCTGCAAGAACGTTGGTGGCACAGTCAACATCTCCCACAAGTTTTATCACCTGACATAACGACCATTGCTAGGGATGAACCCAGGTGTAGCTCGCACTGGATGTACACAGAATTAACACCTCGTCACGCTAAGTACTTTCTAATTTCTCTCTTGGGAAGTCTTTATGAAGGAATAAAATATATGATGACCACCGACTGCACATACTGCCAACTGTTCCAAATTATAGTAAAATCGGAAATTCGAACTCGCAATTTAATTTGAGATAGTTTCACGAAAATGTCCCGTCGGTACTTTTATGAATATACTTAGCGAAGAGATGGGAGACAGTTCAGAAAACTTTCAGTTTTCCGCGTCGAGATATCGTGAGATTAACTTTCGACTCACTAACGGTCGCACTTGCGACCCCTCCGCGCGGCGCGTCTCGACGGCAGTCTGGGCTCAACAAGTGAGGATTCGGGAGGTCGACGGGGACCTGGCATCTCGACTCGATGGTCCTTCACTCCCCTTGCTCTACGAGACCCCTACCCCACCCTTAGCATCCTATCCCCCTTTTCTGAACTTGCTGCTCGCTCTCCCACGGATTCAAATGCGCATGCGGAAACGGAAGGCTGTCCTCTCTCACCCTTCCTCTTATTCTCTCCCTTTTCTTCACTCCCTCTCTCACAGCCGTTTTCTGCTCTTATATCTGTTTTTATGGCTTTATCTGGCTCTCTCCAAATATCTTCGGTGACGTTATTTGCCTTTTCTTTCCATCATTTTCTATAGAAATTCTCCACGCCATCATTTCGATAACAACTGTGTTCTAAGTTTTGCTTCATTGTCTTGGCAGTTTTCGTGTGTTCTCCTTTAATTATTTCATATTGTTTTACATTATACTTCCGTCATGTTTAAATTACATTTGCATAATACTCATATCAGTTAGTTACATAGTAATAGTATCGTACGTCATATTTAAAACTCATCCATATAATTTTGATATCAATTTAAAATCATATTACCATCATTTATTATACATTGTTTCCTCATTCATTTTTAATGATCCCTTACATTTTTGCCCAAAGCTATCTTAATTCCTTACAAAAATCTTCACAATCTTCTCAAGATATCTTGTGGAATATATTAATAACTGATGAGGAAAGGAGAAGGCCGGAATACAAAAGTTTAATATTCAGCACTAGCTTCCTTATCTCCCATAATGACCTCAGAAACACAATTTTTCAAATAGGAATTTTATTTATTCCTTATATTTAATATATATTAAATTATTAACATATTATTAATTCCTTAATTCCGTATTAATTCCTTTTTAGCAAAACATTACTTTTTGTTCGTATTGGCTCTCTGCCTAACGTCTTCTTCATCAATTTCTACACTTTCTCCCATTACAGCCTTATAGTCACCCATTCAAATGCTAATTATCAATTGTTTTGAATTAAATCTGTTTTAAATTTATTGGCATAAACTTATCTTCTTCTGCCTTGCATTTTTCGTTTCATTTTCTATTCAAACCACCGCTTTCCTCGTTCTTCGATTTTTTCCAGCAACTTTCCTAAAAGGATACAATCAGGATCGTTTATCACCTATGAAGCTACAACCGCCTCCTCTTTGCTTACTTCCTCATTCGCCAGCCCTCTAGTTCTTCTCTAGTTAATTTCCATCCGCGCGTATAAATAATCAATGAAGAAGCCAGACGTTGCCAATCAAGTTTTGCACATCACTGTTTTCTCAGTTTAACTTTTTGCGGATGGAGATACTAAGTATCGTCTCCGAATCCCGACACATATTTCCTTATCGGGAAGTATCAACTGATTTGTCGAGTTTTACTATATTCTATTCTATGACTTACATAGCTACTTTTAATCACATTTTCATCGCTCATTTGTTTGAACAACAAATTGTCACTAATACCTGTTATATACACATAATCTTACTAGTTACCCACCACTAAGTATGCACTATAACTCTGAGAGTTAAAATATATTTCGGTATGTTGCATTCACATAAATTAAGCAAAGGAATATCGTTGTTTATCCATTAAATGTGTCTTGTTATTTCGACTAATTATTCATACTTTAATTCTTCATGTAAATTAGAAGGTTTAAGAGATGATTTGTCGCATCTTATCATCTTAAGAGATAGATGAGATAACTTGAGATTAACAAACTAACTAGCTGAATAAATCTTATAATCTTATCATCTTAAGAGATGATTTATTGCATCCTCTCCTTAAAAGATGAAACTCGAATCGACTTTCGAGCAGCTATCTTATATTTCTTGTCCACTTTTCAGTCAGTATCTATTGATTATCCATCTGCTTGTTCTAGGTTTCCATTATCTTCAATTTTTCTACCTCCTCAGGAAACTTTATGGAGGATTTTATAGGATATCAAAGGAAGGACCGGTAGTGACAGGAATAACACGACCTTCTGGTTATGTCTCCGTCGGTATTAGGGCATACTCAGTCATATCATGCTTTTGCGAGAATTCACCACCTGTTTTTAAATTTCTTACGCATATCATGGCATCGTTTATTAAATGAAATTAATGTCCATATTTGCTTTTACATTTTAGTTCCACTTTGTTTTAGAAATTCTAAGTTTTGCTCGTTTCGTTAGTCATTGAAATTCCTAGAGTGTCAACTTTAGTCTTCGTTTATGATGTGGTTGTCTTATAGCATGGGTCCAGTCAAAGCCTCAAAACTTGCATTTTAAGAGAGGAATGTTGTATTATATGCCATTCTCAGTCCATTAAAATCCACTGCAGAACAACACAGATCCTTGGCGCATCTGAACTGCTTGTTTTACGAAAAGCGTTGATAGCAACCTCGACTGAAAGAGCCATTTATGATTCGAGTTTTAACGATGTCGATAAAGTATCCTTGATTATATGTTACCAACAGAATGCTCTAACAACGGGGGTTGCATTCTAGTTGGGTATCCCTTTAATAGTCGTGTGACAGGTAAAGGTAAGACGATAAACAGAGTCAAGATCAGCTATGACTCCCGGTTGGACTTTAAAAACTGTAAAAGTATGTATAGCACTATGAGTTGTTTTGAAATTGTAAATTTTTTATTACAGTGTATCCATACATTTGTAAATAAAAGGCTTTTCTAACATTTTAAAAGTTCTCTATGAACAAATTGCAGAGCCTATCATTGTAAGAGTTTTGGATTATTCTCATCTCATCCATGCAAACTAACCTAGGTAAAGATAGAATTTATGTATCACAGAAAAAGTACTTATCCCATGGTTGAACTTAATATTAATTCTCGAAAAGGTGTTCTCGAGAAAAAATATCGAAACCGTTCTATTCCAAAAGTTAACTATTTCGATTATTCTTCCATTTGCATAAAAGCCATCTTTGCTAGATTCTGCCCATGTATCATCCCTGTCTGCATTGACGGTCGAGGGTTTCCCCTAGGGTTTTCAAACTTCCCTTGTCTCCCATCTCCATGTCGCTGAGAATACCCCTCTGCTGTGTAACGCACTCTTTGGTAGCTTTATGCCTCTTGGAATCCATTCCGCTCCGTTGAATTTCCAGCTCTGCCCATCGCTTCTGGTAATTCAACCATCATGGCGCCATTTTCATAAACGAGTTCTTTTGGTTGATTGTTGGTTTCTGTTTCTCCTAGACCATCCCGCTGTGATCAATGCTGGAATTATTGCGTAAACATTTCCCATATCTTCCTGAACGATTGCAACTTCATGCAAATTTATCTTTTATTTCTCTTGTGCCAGAATTTCCAACTTTAAGATTACTTTATCGTTTTGACTGCGCCATATTTCTCTTCCGCTCTTTCTTCCCTTTTGAGCATTGACAACTTTTTCCACTCAGTTTTTGCAGCACTTTATTACAGGTTTCTAAGTTAGCAACAAAAACTTTCGGCTGAAAGGACTCTTATTTCACTGATGTATCCGTGATAATCTAGAATTTTTACCTAACGCCTTTTTACCTAACACACTTTTTAAGTAACACCGTATGACTTTCATGTATTGTTTCATGTTCAATATTTTCATGTTCAATTTCAAACAAATACTCCTGACATTTCATTTATCTCTCCTCTCTATTTTTATCTTCAATTATTTATTATTTACTTACAAAATAACTTTAAAATATCAATCAACGGCGTTATATACCAAAGCTAATATACAATGTTTCTCATTCAGTTGATGCTCTTCATAAGAAAGTTTCTTGTATATGTTACCTAATTTCGAAAAATTGCGAAAAGATAAAATGAACAAGCTAAACATACGTATAAACTAAACTAGACTTCAAAATTTTCAAAACTTTGCAATCTCGTTCACTGTTGCTCTTGCGACTCCGTAATATGAAGTCCGTGGTGCAGCACCCCTTTAAGAGATATGGCCAAGCTAGGGGGGATACGTGATTACGGTAAAATGAAAAAGACATATGAGAAAAGATTTTTCAAAGGTAATATTAGTGGTACTTTTTTCTAAAAAAAAATGCAACACAATAGTCCCTAAAAACTTAACATACTACGCACAGTAAAAATAATAAATACCTACGAATAACAAGTAAAAATTCGTATCTATAAATTTTACTAATTCGAAATTCCTAATCCTATTTTGGGTAATTTGATTGGAAGCCCTTCCGTAAGCCAATTGGGTAGCTTATATGCGTAATCTTTGGATATAATAAGAATTCAGATCATTAGAAAAGATTATAATTTTGAAAATATTGACTAATAATTTTGAGAATTGAACCAAGGAGCATATAGAATTGATGATGGAAGACTAGTACAATGGACTAGCATAGAACATATGAGACTAATATAATTACACAATTTTATTTTAGCTGATGCTGGAGGCAAATATAAACTATCAAAGTACCTGGCCGAAATCAACGGAAAGATAATAACCTCCCTGATACCGGCGTCGAATGTGCTCTAAAGGTTACCCGGGTATCCAGAATGAGAAAAATCCTCCGCCGTGTCTCGGCTTAATCCTGGGGTCGCATAAGATAGATACAGCCACAATCGACCCCTTCTTGTCACATTCCCTCTCTCTATTTATCTTCCGTTTTATCTCAAACGTCCATGCGCCAATTTCTAGACTTCCACCCGCACTCCTTATCTCATTTTCCCCTTTGCAACTCGATGAGGAAACGCAGCATTGTGAAATTGCCTCGTGTGCGTATCTGTAAACCTCTCCCTCTCTCGCTAACTAGCTAAGGAAGCAATTTTTGCTGCATTCGTTCCAAAGGCCGTTCCTTGTGGATATGCAGTATGATCGTAGTTTACGTTTGAAGAAAGATATTTCCTGATTTGGTTTTGAAAGGCTTATCCTTTTTTATTTGCTAGGGATATCATTTCAAAAATTTAATTCATCGTCAAAACACTGCATTTTATAACATGAAAGAGGTCGGATATAATTTATTTTCTTTTTTCCAACTATAAGGTTTTCCAAACAAATTGACGTTGTCAACATATTTGACTCACACACTAAAGAGTTCTTCAAGATGTTGCCTTTTCACTGTATGCGAATGACTTCCTTGTTAGTTACTTTTCCCAGCAACGAGTAATGATTAGTTTTGCCGTACTAGAGTCTCTTAATTAGTACATACACAAAAGAAGGATTAGATCTTTACCTGTCAGCTAACGATGACAAACGTCCATTTTGCTTGATGTAAATTGCATTATTTCATAAAGCGACTTATGCTAAACTAAACAAAATGAACCTAGTCTTGTCTAAATATTCCTTTAGAGATTATGAGCCTGCGGCCTTTTTGGCCTTTAATATGTTCTTTTATTTGCCTTTTCACATAAACTCAGGCATTCGATATTTTCCCTCATTATTTTTCATCCCATTAATGAAAATAAAACGGGACTGATTCTCCTTTACTATATTTAACGTTTGCATTTATTTTCCTTCGTAAATATCGATTTCAGTATTTTTCAATAAAGAACACGTGCCTCGATGACCTCTTCTCTCAAAAGAATTATACAGCTTCCCAGGTCGAATTCATGCCTTATCTATTATGATTCATGCAAAACGTATCTAGTATTTTTATCATTTCAATACTATATCTTTATCTTGAATGTTTCCTTACCGCATGAAATGGAAAATGGAAATGACTTTTTCCTAGAGATTGATGAAAAGAGGTCAATAAAATCAACTAATGAAGTTTTTACTTCGTGGAACTCCATCCTTGGGATTGAGGAAGAAATATCATTGTAAAGTTATTTCCTCCTTACACCTTAAAGTCAAGGTGATTTTTTATTGAAAAATACGTTTCTTATTTATTATTATCATTAGATTTAAATTAACATTCAATGTTACCCAACGGTTAATAATTTATCTAAAATTAGCATACTCAATGTGATGAATGTAACCAATTTCTCTCAGATACGCTTCCGTTCTTTGTTTCCTGCCGGAAATTATGTGAAAGGAACTTACGACTAAAGGATTGTCATCTTAACTATATGCTGAATTGATGCAGAATTGAAACCGAAGTTACTCAGCAAATTCTGCTCTTTGAAGTAATGTGAAAGATAAACTAATTCATTTCTATTCGATTTAATTTGACTATTATGTCTGAATTTATAAATCAGCTTTCGCCAAATCTTTAAAATTTATTGTATATTACAAATTTATAAAACAATCAACAACTTAAAAAATTATTGATGATTTTCGTAAATGTTTAACGTTGAAACATTAACACAAGATTTGAATGCCATGAGTACTTTTATGCCAAACTTAAGGAATAAAATCCACATTTTCATTCTGCTGAATAAAAGAAGAGGATATTTAACCGTAAAATAAATATCTCTTATAATTTTATAGAAATAATCGTTGGCACTATCGTACCGAGAATGAGAAGGGGTGTATGATTGTCTTTAGTTCATAAATTTTAATCCGACATGAATTTACGAAAAATATGTTCCATTTCCATATCTACTGTTCATCAAGCATCAGCATAATCCAAATTAAGATTGATATTTCTTATGAGAAATTGACAATTCTTGTGGCTTACATTACTGAATTTACCTTTGAAATGTCTTCCGCCATTTATTCTTTCGATCAATCCTATTGGAATCGCAGTCTCAGTGCCGAGCCATCTGTGCGGCCATTGCCAGATCGCTATTTGAGCTGATCACGCAGTCTGATTTTATTCCTCTTGCGAATCACCTCAGAGTGCTGCGGGAAATTTCCTTGCACGTCTGCCTGCCCCCCTAACGATCTCCGCCCGCATAGCCTTTTACCTCCCGCTTGGGGTGACTTAACTCGATTTTTCTGCATAATAGTGTTATGCCCGAAGGGGTAAGTTCGCCGAATGTAATTACATCCGCGTTTTGAGATTTTAGGGACTTCTCGAGAGTTTAAGCCATTTTTGGTATGGAGACTACGGATAAATAAAACGAAAGCAAAGGTTAGAGAACTTGATGAAGTGCAAATCAGACACAGCCAAGGGAAGTTTAACTTATAGGCAGAGCAATGAATTGGAACGTTCTTGAGTCAACCAAATTCACTTTTGTATGGTATAAATTTCGAGTTCTGATTCCGGTAATGAGATCTTTGCAAAAGTTACCACATGGAAAGTTCAGAATATTCGGAATTCCTTAAGAAAATCAAGATGATATTCAAAAGGAATTTTTATTACCTTATTTACTGGAAAATAACGAGCATCTGCAAGATAATGCGTACAGAAGTACTTTGGTTACGACGGCATTGTTAACGACGTACTCGTCAATTCCTTTCTGTTTATATCTATTATATTTTGCCATATTCTTAGCGAATCTCAAAGTAATAGACTATAGACTTTGTTAAAAAATATCTCGGGTAACGACACAGGCCCTAGTTAACGATGCCTCATCAACAGATCATGTATGCTTTAAGAATTTCGTGAGGTTCTTCAAATAAGGTATGAGAAATTATATTAATATTAATAAACAAACTAATGAATAGACTTTCAAAAAGTTTCAATTGAGCACATAAACAACGCATAGTGAGATGCATAAAAGATCTACAAATATTATCTGAAATCCTATTATCTTGAAAATACGTTTTTATAGGCGAATGAAGAAGTATATAAAAATTCTTTCTCACTGTTTCAAATGCGTTTCAATCGTATGTTTCCTACAGTACATCCGATTTCCATAGCACACCGCGCGCCATCGTATATATCGTTTTTCTATATTTATGATGCAATAAAGTTAGCGGTGAGAACCACGCGCGTGAAAAATATGGTAATAAGCTTAGTCCTTTAATATGAAATTCACGAGAAATTACTTTTCTATTTCCCTCTTCAAATTTTTATCCTTTTCCATCCTGTCTCTCAAACAATTATCCTTAAATGCTACTTTACTCAAAACAGCTTTACTCAAAGACATTCTTCTGCTCTGACATTCTCTCTCCATCTATTTCCATCCTTCCGACATCTACATCCAATTATACTCCACTTTATATTAATGCAGTTAAGCTATTATTTTCTTTTTCAAGATTATTTTCCGAGGGGCTTTTCTGGATTTAGGGATGGCAGGACCCCTGCTTCCCGTGTATCTCTCAAAAGCTCAAGGGACTAGCAAACTCGCTTATCTGTAAAATGAATTCATTCAACTCCAATATACCTTTAAAAGTTTTTATCACAAATATTAATTAGGGATTTACCTCTCCTTCAATTCCTTTCTGTTTATTATATTTTACCATATTCTTAGCGAATCTCAAAGTAAGTTTCGTAATATTCTATAGCATCAAACATTGACATTCCTTGGCATCATCGAGAGAATTTCGGTGAAAATTTATCACGAAGAAGGAATTGAATTTATAATTAAATGCTTTCGCTAAATATTCGCAAATTATTATTCAGGTAAACTGGCTATATACTAGGTTTTTCATAAAGGAGGATCTCCTGAAACTTTCTCTCTTTAATAAGAATTCCTCAGGGATAAACCCTCCTGAGATGACAACCCTGATGCCTCTGCTGTCATACCTTTCGCCTTTGCGCCTCTCAATGCATTTATGCCTCAAAGCCCACATCCTTGTTATTTTTCCCTTTCCTTCACTCTTATGAAATTTCGGGGCTCCATTTTTCATTGTCCCCTTATTTCGTTCTTTTCATAGTTCCCATTTCGTCTCAACCCTTCTATTATCTAGGGCCAGTGCATACCGTCTCTTTGCGCGTCTATGTGGCAGTGAAGTAAGCATTAAAGATTATTTATGTTTAAGTTATCATTTTCAAACTTCATAAGTTCTGAAGAGGCAAGTTACTGTTACTGGAATCGTTCCATAACTTAAAAACATTTACTTATTGAAGCGGGCATAAAGAAAATTTCCATGAAAATCTATATTTATGGCTCATTTCATTGGGTCCAACAAAATCTTGTGGAACTTCACTCTAAAAGGTTTATCTAGAAATATAATATATAATAGAAATGAGTATACAACCCGCGGGTTGTTTATCTAAACGACCATGTCCTTCGTAGTGTGTGATATATTCATCAGGTAGAGAAACTGATTAACAGCTTATATACTGGACAAATGAAAGAGAGGGGAAAGAAATGATTTCAAGTTAGGAAATACAATATGCATTTACAATTAATCAGGTTAAGAAGAGGATGTAATGAAGGGAGAAGACGGGTTCACAATTCTTGAATTGAATATTTTATTACAGGATACTTTATCCCTACGTTGCAGTCCGGAAATGCATAAGTAGAATATACCGGAACATTTTCAGATAATGTACTGCCTTCAGCATTCCCATTCTCTTGAATTTCTTTTGTGATGTAAAGCGATGTACATTGTGATGCACTTACGTGAATATTTTCCACTTATATCATTCTAGCTGAGAGAGTTAAGCATTGGCACACTCCGCCCTCATCTTGCCTAATAACCAACATTCCCTCCTTAAATATTTTTGTAGGTGAAAAGGTTGTGGATCAACTAGCATATCTGTCGATGACTTATCCGATGTAAAAGATTATGATTGAAATGGATAAATTCAGTAGTTTTATTTTTGAGAAAAGTACTATCAAATACGCGTGACAATAAATAAGTAGGAACTGTAAAAGTCTTATTGTTAGGGTGCCTTTCTAGGATATACAATTCGTTTGTGGCTTGCAGCATTGCATAGTTACCTTTCGTGGGACGTGGTTTGGAATCCTGTCAAATTCATCGTGAATTTATTCAGTCTAAATAGCTGAACATTGCGATGTCTGGAAATATGTGTGTGAATAATTCTGATGGGATAACAGCTGAATTTGAAACTTGAATGTTGAGTGGCATATCTAGACAGTAGTTTCAGCCGGCCTCGGTATGGAATATCCATCTCTCGATTCAGAAATCCTGTTCGAAAGATTCATTTTGCAATAGGCGACGATCTCCTCTCAATCATTCACATCTGCGCGATCGAGAGCTACAGAAATCAGCGCCAGAACTTCCTTTGAATCCCGCCGTGAAAAATTCCGCTTCCCGCCCGTCATCATGTCGCCTCCTACACTGACTCCCACACATTGGGTTTATGTAGTGCCATCGTATGTTGATCAAGAATTTATGTAGACCGCTCGCCAAGCGCACGCACTGCATTTCGGAAATGAGAATACCACCAGATTCCAAATTTAAAATGAAATTCGAAGGATGCTACCATTTTGTTAAAATCTCAGTTGTTTATATCGGGTTGCTGTTTAATTGTTTATTCTATCTATAAATTCATCTTATAAATATCTTCTCGCAGGTCCCGAAACTTATCTACTCTTTCCAGTAGAGTTTTATTCGCATCCATTTTGGATAATCTAACATTTTCAGCTCCCGTAAAAATTTAATATTCAATTTTATTTTTAAAATTTTAATTAATTTTTAATTTAATTTTGATTTAATTATTCAACAAAAGTGGTAAAGTATAACGTACGCAGTTCCCATGCAGTTAAATATACGCAATGGGGCTTTGATTGCATGCTGATCTTGGATTCAAACCGTTGAATAACAAACATGGAATGCAATGGCTAAAGGAAATTGATTTGTTTAAAATACGACTAAGATTATGCGAAATGTTTTTCTTGTAGATGATAATATTATAAAAATGAATTCCATGTATTTCAACTAGTCACTTACCTCTTACCGATTCATTTTCCATTTTCATCGGGTTATGAAGTTATGTATATCATGCTTACTTAATGCATCAACTTAATTTTCTATATGAACTATTTGAATTCAGCTTTTAAAATGACCCGATGACTTTTTTTACCAAATTTTAACCAAATTTTTCAAATTCAGTTTTCCTGTTATAATAATTAACTGAATCCTCAAAGACTGGAATATTTTAAAAGCTTTACGCTTAGGAAAAAGAAAGAGAAATAGCGACATAGGTGCAATATTTAATTTACATTACAAATTAAAATCACAGAGAGATCGAATAATAAAACTAAAGTATGGCAATCCCAGATGTGACTGAGTTAAAGAGCTTACATTCCTTATGCCATTCGTAACAAACGGAAACTTACTTTTTCAACAAAAATTGACACCGTTTTTTGGAGTAATAGACTTTGAATAACTACATTAAACACTAAAACCTTTCAATGTTCCTTTCAACTTTTATGCCCTTCGTGATCCGTACATGTCCGATTTATTAGCTGAATTATTAGCTTATTTTCTGTACTTGCAGAACATAAAAATATATGTGCTTTTTTAATCAAGCCGCTGCATATTCTTCCAGGCAGGTTAGTCAACTAATTTCATATAAATAATTTTTACGAAGCTACTTAATCTTAAAAGCCTTAGCGAAAGGTATAAAATTAAGAAAATATTTGTCTTGAATTGTAAATTACCCCCAAAAATATCAAATTCCTTTTTAATTTCCCAAAGAAGAAGCACCTAAGGTTCGTTCAGAAACCTTTCGCCAATTACGGAAAATCCATGGATTTCATTCCTTTCCCTGTAATTCTCCTAAGAGCCTTCTTTGCAGACCGTTCTTACTGCCGCAGGAATTTGCTGATTGGGCAAAGATTTTCGGTGGACTGAAAAAATAACTCTCCTCGGAGTTCCATAGAATTGGGCGGAATCCTTGTGTATGAGTTTTATGAGAGTGCCGCCCTGTATTTATTAGAGAGGGAATTGTCATCGTTCAACGCTGAGACCCTCTTCTGGTCGAATAATTAAAAACGCTTCCCGGAATTCGAAGAGGAGGCTTTATTGCTGTTGAAGGAATAGCGTAAATAAAGCAGCACTTACGCATAGCCGGATGAAGCTTTTCTTTAAAGGAGACCAGTCCTTTATGAAGAGAGGAATGTCAGAGACGAAATCTATTTCCGTCCAAAGTTCATGTGTATCATGTCTTCCCTCAGGTTATGGTTATGACTTGATAAGTAGGTCAAATCTTCAACGATATTAAGAAACGGACAAAATTAAATTTCTGCCGAAACTCGATTCAAATTATTCCTGTAAGGATATTTGCATTGCACTGCATGTTGGAATGGGGTTGAAGAATTAATAAATTGCGTCTTCATTCTGGAATAAGACTAAAAAGTCCCCTTTTCCATGTAACTATTGCAAAAATAGTACATTAGAAGAGATTAATTTCGAGAAAGATAACATGAGGAAATATTAAAATATTTAGAAGAACATGAAAATTGTTCACGGTAGGAAACTTCCCGCAAAATAAAACAAACAAAGAGAAAAAACAGAGCAAACTTATAGATATCTATTTCTGTATGTTGTTTGGAAATTTTATATACACATTCAATAAAATAATTCAATTTATTCAATAATAAAATATAAGTAACTGAAAACAAAATCATGTAGTAAAGAAAAACTAATAAAAACACAATCGAAAAATTAAAATGATTCAATGTCAATAAAGTATATAGAGTAATTAGTTAATGAAACACATGAAATACCAAATTCACTACAATTCTCGAAAATAAATTTATGATAAATTGATGAAAGTATCTAGTCATTCTGAAGGCAGCAAATTCGAAATAAAGGACGGAGAGAATTACTATGTGCGATTATAATATTAGTGAAAAAGTGATTATAATTTTAGTGACAAAGTTTCATTTTAAATGAAAACTACTTGAGCATTGCAAAAACATCTTGGTCTCTTTACACTGAAATTTCCTTACTGTCAATTATAAATAATATTTGTTAGTGAATATTTTTATGCACATGTAGAAACAAGAGCGAGGCTTGAGTGAAAGTAAGATTCTTTTCCCTATCTTTGCAAACTTTAAATAAAATAATTTTATCCATAATGTTGCAGGAGCAGCGTCTTAATATTACCTTCGAGATCAATGAAGGATAAGAGAAAGGCCTTCAATGTTATATCTAAACCATAGAAAACACGCATTTTGATATTTGTAAATTAAACTCCAAAGAGCTATTGCTTAACAAAGAAGTTGAGGATATTGCTGTCTTTTCCCTCGTAGAAATTGATTCAGACTTTTGATACACCCGAAACTGTTGCTTTGGTGACGGCTATCCTCCGTTATTATCCTCCCTTTGAGTCCTCCCAGTAATATAGGAAAGTATTTTCATAGGAAAGAGATCAAATAAAACAAATTGACTTCTCTGGAAAGCTAAAATGTTTTCCATCTCGCCTTTGCTGAGTTTTGTTAACCTTGGAACGACGGCGACTTGAGAATTCTATGATAGTGAACTAAATGAGATTCTTAGAGGGAAAGGAAAAACATACAGTAGATTAACCATGAATATCAAGACTTCTTTGAGTTGCCCAACTCTAACCATATTTTTCATTTAAAATCAGACTTGTTCTACAAATTCGACAAATTATTTCATATGAATGCAGCATAAAACCGTTGTAAAACGATAACTTACACATAGGCGAAACAAATACCAGTCATTACCATTTCATTGGAAAGAAAGCAGTAACATGCTTATCTTTAAAGATAACAACCTTAAATTTATCTGAATTGTTAGTTAGTAAATAAGATGAGGAAATGGGTTAAATTCCCTTAAGTATTATTATCAAGTACAAACCAATATTAAACTGAACCAATGTTACTTGTTTGAATTCCATCATAATGGCATAGTATCAGAAAGTGGTCATGTGTTTACTCAAATTGTGTTTTGTGCCAGTTTTTTTTATTGCTTATGCAATAAATTATATATTGGTGCAATAATTTATCTTATATACAAAACGGTTTTTTTATCGAGAAAGCTATTCAAACTTACAAAATTGGAAAATTTATAGACTATTTACTTATAGTACTTATAGACTATTTAGTGCTGAATTAGATACATAAGTATTTCATGTCCATATAATTATAAAATGCTGATGTGGATTCATGAGATCTTTATTTAAACTTTAACACTACATTTATTTTAAGATCAGTACGTAAATAATTATTACCTTAGTCTGTGTCACCAGTTAGCATAGTGATTAATGTTTCAACTTGAGTGGAAACTGTTCCGAATTTTACTCCCAATGAGATTATGTTTACCCAGCATCAATAATAAAACTGGGAGCTATCAAATAACTAACGAACCCATTTCAGTCTGGGAAAGCAAGGAAAGTAGCGTGGGAGTCGATGTGCTTGCTACATATTTATTCATGCCGATTGGCTATATGATGGCATTACACGTGCTGTTGGGCAGCAATATTTTTATTTTCTTATGCTAAGAAATTATGGTTGTTGAAGGTGTATTGGTTGGAGAGTCGTCTCTTTTATGTCATTCTGACCGATTAACTATCATTAAAACTGTAGGACGTATTCAGATGATCTCGAGAAAGGTAGTAATCAAAAGCTTTCCTACAAATTCCATTGTTCTCAATTGCAGACTAGCACTGAAGTTTTTTAATTAAAACGTGCCTTATTTTAATTCAGAAATAGCAAAATAAAATTTAACTTTTTCACTATACTTCTTATAAACAGAATATTTCGGATCTCTCAAATAAATGAAGAGCGCTTTTCCGATGTTTGAATGGACTTTTAAGCTCAATGACCTTTCGGATTATTACCCGGATTGATATTTGAAGCCCAAGATTTTCAAAATTACTCTCCCTGAGCAAGGAAAAATAGCAAAATTTTAACTTCATTTCCTACATAGGATTGTTTGTTTCGTAATCTGTGATTCTTGGTTACGAGGAAAATTTTGGAATGCGTGGGAAGAGGAATGGAAAATATCGCCTATGAGTAACTTCCAGGAGCGAAAATTGGCAACTATTTACCGGTAACGTTAATCAGGGCTTTTGTCAAATGATGACGGAAGCGATGAATATTGAAGTGACTACAAGCAGTATAAAAGAAGCAATAAGAAAAAATCCATTCATTCAGTAGATCGAGTAAAGATACGCAACTAGTGAAATAAAGGTGATCGAAAAAGATGAGGAGATAAATTTACACATAAAATTAAATTTGGGATAGGCATTGATGCACTAGCAGTCTATAATAAAGAAAATAAATATCCAGTTTAATTAATAGTAAGGAAACCATTAGGAAATCGGTCTTATTATCCTTCGAAATTCTTATCTCAATCTTTTGCTTTGATATCCCATAGAGATTGATTTCAGGTCTTTATTAAATTTGAATAACGGAAGGAATTACATTAACCCTAAAACTTAATTGAAAACGAGACAGATATCTTGCAGGTCTTTACTGAAGGTTATAGGCAATGTAAATATTTCAATTATGGAGTTACAATGATATATGTTTGAGGATATAAAGGAAATTACAACAGTGATGACGTTATGTCTTCATAAAGGAATAAAAATGTTATAGAATATATAAACCGTTATATATAATTAGATTTTTGTCTTAATTTAAACTTTACTGAATGCTCCGCTTACTTTTCCCCATCACAGAATGCTAGCTTACAATTATCGCTCGGATTGTCAACATAAAAGTAATTGTGTGTTATTGCGTTTTTTTGTGGAGTAGAAAGAGGCATGACCAAATTAATAGATTCTTTTGAGTGGTAGATAAATCGCAAACATTTCTCATTAGAACCTTTTGTTACAGATACACAATTAAAAGTAATCGAATTGGAATTCTGAGAAAGAAAGATGAAAATAAAAAATTAATGCAATAAAGATTCAGAATTAAGCTGAACGTTTTAAAAATCTTATCACAGTGTACCAATGTAGTATCATTTGCATAATGAAAGGATTTGCAAGGTATTGATAATTTTAATTGCTATGAAAAATAACAAAGGCCTAAGGGTATAACATCGGGTTACATCTAATTTCGCTACTCTCTCCATAAAATTGCTACCATTCACAGATACCTATTTTCTGGGTATGACTGTATTATTTTTAAGCAGTCCCCTTTTATTTCATAAAAATCTAATTCTGACAACAAGATCTTGAGAAAAACAGTCAAAAGTCTTACCAAGGTCACAAAATAATGCTATATATATATATATATATATATAATAGTGTACACTTTTTTCTCAAAGCTCAGATAATATCAACTATTGATTCAATTGAATGTGAGATAGACTTCCTTTGGTTAAGCCAAACTGGGACGATGCAAATGATCTATTTCATTCAAAATAATCTTAATTTGAGTGAACATTACAGTTTCTATAACTTTTGATACAACTGGCAGAATATATAATGTCTATAGTTGAGTGGTATATCACTTGGACCCTTCTTATTACCTTTGCCACCATAAGGGAGTCAGAGAAATGATAAATCCTCAGGGCTTCATTGATAAGACAACAAGTGGGTGAGCAATCACGTCAGAAACTAATTTAGCAGATTGTGTGTCATTTCAAAGACATAATTCCTTTTCCTATTAGACATTTAAAAAAAAAAAAAAAAAATTGATGATATCAGAGGGAAAATAGAATTCCAAATAAAGTTACCTGCTACTCCACCACAGGAGAATACATACTCATTGTAGTTACACTTGGACTGAGAAATATTATTAATCATATAATTAACAAAATCCAAAAAGCTATTATTATTAAATTCCTCTAGGGTAATATCAGAAAATTCTGTAAATTTAAATTAACATGTCTCCTCCTATATAATATCCCAAGTTGCTCTACATTTATTGTTGACATTTATTTTTTAAGACTCAGATGCCCTGGTATCCTGTTTCTTTTACATAGTAAATGGGAAATAGTTTACATTGCTGGGTGAATCATTTTTAATTTCACACACGCAATACAAGTTCAGCAATTCTCTCCTCTTATAGTAAAGCACTGGAGTGAACCAGTTGTTGGCAGTTGACTTTCTTTATGATATCTTATTTTGAGGCTATGATGGACAGCTTCCCTTAAAAATTCATAGAATTCATCAAAAGAACTGTAAAATTTGTTGGTGATTGAATTAGCAGTAAAGATATTTTAGAAGGTACCTTTAAAGAATTAATTTCTAATGTAAGGCAGAATGGTCAAAAATTAAAGGGACAAAGATAGAATCATTTTTTTTATTTAAGAAAATTTGTATAGGTATGCTTCAATTCTAGTTAGATTTTCATTTGAATTATAAAGATTATGAAGGTCATTAAATTTCAGCATAACTTTTATTTAAACAAGTTTATTATGAATTCACTGATCATGCAGATGCAACAGATTAAGAGTATGTACAAAAAAGGCACTGATACTGCTGCAGAGTGTTGCTGGGGACCTTAGTTATAGCAGAACTGTGATTGAATCTGAACTGTAAAGATCACTTTGATGGAATCTTCATCTTCTCCAATATGAGCTACTAAATGCTTTGAAGAAGTGCAATAAGGAAACTAGATAAGATGAGGGGTTAAGATTGTATTCTTTTGGAGTATAGATTAAAAAAGGAGGCTAAGTATGTTTAGATTAAGAATGCAAGATGTTATATAAGTCAATCCTTTCCTATGTGAAAAATATTGCCTGCATAACTGCAGGTAACTGCAACGACATTTTGGATTTTTAGATTATGTTGCACCGGCCGTGGTGGGGGAGTGGTTAGCGTGCCAGCGCGTTAACGCTCCAACCACACGGTCCCGGGTTCGAATCCCAGCTAATCGGATTTTTCCGGTTAGGGAATGGTTGTCTGTGATTGTCCCACGCCAATAAGCCAGGCTAGTAACCTACTTAAAGGTGTTAAAAGTTATTACTCAAAGTACCAGTACCAAGCCTCGATTTGGGCGCTGTACTGAAGGAAACAGGCATAAGCCTAGGAGGAAAGAAGGAAGAAGAAGAAGAAGATTATGTTGCAAGTTAATTTTACTTAATTTAGATATGCTGTTCTATAATATCAAGCCATTTCAACTTGATTATTACTTTTTCACTGTATAATCACCTTTGTTGCTAGGGGACTGGTTGTTTATAACCACAAAAGTGCACGAATGTTTTGTTGCATGTCATAATTCTCCTAATTTTGACTCAAAAATCAATTTCTATGACCAAAATAAGAATCTTTATTCAATTTCCTTCCTTTTGATACTTGTCTCAAGTTTGTGTTTGATAGGACCATTATTTCTAATTTAATTCAGCAAAAGTGAAAAACACTGCAATGGATCAAAATGAACATTCTTTGCATTTCTTATAGAAGTGCTCTTTGGTCATCCAGAGTTGAACCAAGGATATTTCGAACAGACAAATATCAGTATGTAATATTCTATTGGACCTTGGTTTAGACAATTACCAAAAATCCTACCCTATCATGTCAGGAATTGTGTGAAATTAATGTCCAATTATCTTATATATTCCAATATATCTCTTACAGGAGTTACTGACATCCGATAAATAAATTTATACACATGAATGATTATTATATAAGATTCCTTCACTGCTCCTTCCCTTCTTTAGCCTACATCCTTTACCTCCTTATTTTCCAGGGATACTGTGTAAAATTTATAGCATTTATTTTTGACTGAACATGACATAAAAAGTAGTCTCATGCATGTTGTGAATGCTAAGATAGGAAGAAGATATTAAATTTCATTCTTGTGTTTAACCATTAAGCCTTAATATAAAATAATTCCTTTTAATACCTTGTTTCAATATTGGACATATAATGAATAGGAAATGATTTACTTAATGATATTCTCTAACTTTAAATTTTCTCCCCTGCCATGCACCAGTGGTGCTTTGCAGGGTTAAGATGTAAATATAAATGCTTCTTATTCTTGCACTAAAGCAAGATAATGTAATGTAAGCAAACAGAATATTAATATACAGTTGTGAAATTTAAAAATTGTTTTATATTTGCTGTATGTATGATACTACTGAATTTTGAGGCAATTCACATTTCTGTTAAACTTCACCTTTCACTTTGCATATCTCCTGCTGTTTGGTATTTCTAAATAACAAAAGTTAAGTAATAAATGTCATCCTTCAAAATGGAATAAATGTGATGTGAATAGAACAACTGCTACTCTCAACCCATGTCCATGGATAGGAACACAGGTATGAGAACAGCAGTGCTCAAAGATGCAAGATAAAATGAATTTTTGTAATTTACCTTTTATCTTCTAGTTTCTGTAATACCTGAATGTATTCTGTGCATTGGCCTACTTTGGAAAACTGAGAATTACTTCAGTTATTTTTTGCTTAATGAGTATTTATTGCTATTATGTGGGATATCATCCACTTCATGATATAACCATTTTTCAATAAAATTTACTTACCAATTGATGTATATATTTGGATTTGGAAGGATACGGAAACTTTGTAGTAATTATCATTTCTAGGTATGTATATATATGGGTGGTCTGAAAAGTTTCCGACATTTTGCCATTTCTCTACATGTTTCCTGAAAATTTCTGAAAATTTTCTGAAGATTTTTGAGAAATCTGGGGTTGGAAACTTTTTAGACCACCCTCGTATATGCATGTGAAGACATATTTTTCAGTTTTTTCTTTGAAACTTTGAATTTTATAGTTTCAAGGTTTAATGTATAATGAAATATGATTTTAAAGTGCTTTGTATTTAACACATTCACTGCGGGACTCATATTGATGAAACATACTGCCATGCTGATTGCCTTTTGTTTGATTCATAACATGACAAAACATTAAAGATTGTGAAACTGCACTCTAACAATTAAATAGTGTTTCAGTTTGAGTGCCCCATGTAAAAATGAATAACCTATTCCAGGGCGTAAAGATGAGGGAGCAAATGAAAATGAAGGACGCGCTGGGCACATGAACCGTCTGACAATTGAAGTACAACTAACATGCTTGGCACATGAGTCACAGCAAACGTGTTAATGTGAAATTTTTATGTTAAAAAATTACTTCAAAATTGAAACTTTTTTCCTAAGGAAAAAACTGTTACCACATTACCTGTGTAAACCACTCCATGCATCAAAGGTAGTTTTCTTCCAGGAGCAAGAACATCTTCTATACAGCAGCAGTAGATCTGGTATGTGAATTTTTTATTCATTTTTGTCATCCTAAGTAATTTGATTTCATTTTAGTTATTTGCTGAGTCATAGAATTAATTTCTTGTATAGTGTTAATCCTATTGTTTTTATAGAATTCAAAATGTTTGAATAGTTTTAAATTATTTCATTCAGTTTCTTAGTTTTTAATGCTTTTTCTTAATATTTTGATTTTGCTTATTTTTAAAATAAGTTTTATTTCATTTTCTGTCAGTTAATATTCAAGTGGAACTTAAACTTAAAACTATTTCAGGACATTAGTTAGTTTAAAGTTGGCTTTTGAAATTCTTGTTGAAAACTTGCATCAATTCCAGTGATTCCAATTCATCATGTTTCACTATGTTGATAGCCTTCTTTTTTATATCTCTTGATTTTTGTAATCGAATACCTTCTGTTTGATAATTTTGTGTCAAAGTTCTAATTTTCTCTGGAATAAGTCACTTTTATTTTGAGAATTTCTTTTAATTTTTAGGTAGAAAGGAAATTACAGTTGTGGTGTTAATAATTTTTATCTTAATTGAAAATATATTGTATAATTTTAAATTTGTGAAAAAAATTTTAAATGAAAAAAGTAAATAAAGAAAAATGCCATTATAATGCCAAAAACTCTCCAGAGATTTGGACTTAGAATACTTTTGCTTTGCTTGTTTGAGTTCTTTGGGTTTTTTCTTCAAATGAATAGTCCTCCAAGTAGGTATAGGTAGGTAGGTATAGTTTCTCCAACTTCAAGTCCAACATCTTGAAATATTTCTCCAAGTTCAACCTGAGAACATAGTGAAATATTCAAAGCTCAAAACAATAGTCCTTCAGAATTCTTAGAATGAAAATTATTTTTTTAGAGATGTAATTAGAATTGTACCCGATGATGTTGCCGTGTAAATAGTATGGATAGGCTGGCCATTATTATTAGATTTTCATCACTAAAAGGTGTCATGTATTAATTCTAGCTGATAATTGGACTATTAAATAAGCTTTGTAAAATTTCACCCATACTGTGGTGCTGCATTAAATTTCTCAATCTGAGATTAAAAGTACATGACATCTTCTAAACATTCATTTACCATGATTTTGTAGCCATCATGCATTCTCAATCTACTATCTGGCTACATCAAAGAAAGTAAAGTATTTACGATGAACACCTTTAATTAAGCATTCATTTTAGCTTTGAGTCTTAATGGCATGGATCGTTATTAAAAAATTCTAAACTTGACTTTCAATTTTAAGATAAACTCAATGCTTCTTTAATAAGCTATCATATGACTTTATTGTTGCTGATAATGATTTTACTAAATTGAGTTTGGCTTACAGTTAAATAATTCACTATGTAGCGATATGAATTCTAATTTCAAATAAGAATAAAATTAAAAGAAAAGAACGGTAGGAAAAATAGAAACTAAATAAATACTCACGTGCATCAAATTGAGATTTATTAGATAATAATCATCGTAATCCGCTGAACGGTAACAATGTGCAAGTTTTACAGAAGTTTTATTAACTTCATGTTTCCCGGTAAGAATCACGCTTATCGCTACTCTACTGTCTCGCACCGAGAATTTCGTGGCGCGTCTTTTGCCAGAATCGCATGACAGCTGGTCGACGTCGTTCTGCTAAGGTACGTGGTCCGTGATATCTTCATTTACATTGGAAATAATGTTTCTTCTGAGAGTGATTTCCGGTTTGCATATGGCTCAAACTTTCTATTGATTGTAGGGAACATTATCGAGGAGTCACAACAGAAAGGAAGAGAGATGTTTAATTACCAAGATACCTATCCTGACCCTTTTGATTATTTGGTCATTTCACTTGGTCTATATTTTTATACCTATGCTTGTCAACAGAATAAATGTAAAAATAAAATTATAAAATAAATAAAAAACAAAATATCCCTGGTGAACAATCTTTTTAACACATTGTTTTCAGTTGTTGGATGCAGTCTATCACTTTCGAATGTATTGACATGCTAGGTGTGCTCTGTCAAATTAGTAATTGATTATGAATTAATTTCTTTGAAACGTTAGAATCCGTTGAAAAATCCCTCAATAGATTCTTATATGTCGATTTAATCTTTAATCCTATGTTCACTCCATTAAATTTACTTGTTTTAATATCAATACGATAGATGTGATTGACATAATTTTTTCACGCGATCAAATGATGTTTATCAAGCTGTAGTTAATTGTAGTTTGGAGTTATTTTTATAAAAATTAATTTATCCTTAATTACCTATTATTAAAGTGAGATTCTATGATATTTTCGCAGTGCATCCACGGGGAATAGGAAGCTGTTCTCCCGCTGTTGGCTACTCCTTTCCGAGACTGAAGCACGCATATCTTGATGTTCTCTTCTTTGTCCAGCACTTGCCCTTCTAGTGCCATCCTTAGCAATTTGGGGATCAACAGCGGTATATTTTTAGTACAAGAGGATGAAATCTCAAGAGTTGTGAGAGCATCATGCTAATGGAATAACTTACATCTGCTAATATGAGACGGTGATGTGATGAATGAGTGATGAAGCATGCTAGCAAAGTTACTCATTTTGGAGGACCTATTTGCAGCACAGTAAGACATCCTTCAGTTTCTCGCTGTATGTAAGTAAACAATTAATGGAATAAGTAGTTACTATTTTTCTTCATATCAAATTATCATGTCATGAAGCCAGGCTAAATTTTTATTAAATGTATAATGCAAGTAGTATCATCCTTACAATAATTTTTTTCTGAAAGAGAAGAAAGATGATAGTGGCACTCAGGTTCTTCTTTCTTGTTTTTTGATTTATAGCTCATGTTTCCTTATCAATTTCTATACTTGGGCAGCATTCTTTCTAGGGATGTTAGATGCTCAGCTGAGGTTAGGGAAAGGATAGCATTAGCCAAAGAAGCATTTGGAAAGCAAAGGTAACTGATGATGAAGGGTCTTGATAAGGGATATCAAAAGATTAGAGATTAGGCTTTTGAGATATGGGTATGTATTAAAATGGAAAAAGTAGGCTGGGAAAAAGAAACTCAGAAGTACTATAGGTGGTTTTAATTGAAATAAATATTGACAGAGGAAATGAGTGGGTCAAATAAAGAGAGGAGAGGGATTGATGAAGAAAGTAATCAAGGAAAGAATGCTAAGGAAAAGGCATAGTGGTCGGTGAAATACCAGAAAGTGAAGAAAAGGGCATAACCCTCAATGTCTCATAAAGCCATTATTTCTACACATATCAGAGAAGGCCAGTGCTATCTTTGAGTATACATTCTTAGGAATATAGTGATGAATTTTGTCTTCTTTGTTATTCAGAAATTGCTCTGGCTACATGTTGTTTATTCTTTGATTTAATAAGTGATTGCAAATATCTTCAACCATTTTTATTGCACTTCAACTTCTTCAAGTGAAACTTTTATATCTGCTGATCCAGTTTATTTGTTGGCCTAGCTTTTAAATTTACTTTCTCTGGTTGATTCTTATAGTTTATTCAGAAGTTGGCATTTAGTTCTCTGGTTGTTATTGTAGTTGAGGGAATTGGTTGAGTTTCTGATTCAAGAGTAGTGTCAACGTATTCTTTCATCCTCTGATGGCAGACATGCTTATTTCATACACGCTTATTTCTCCTCATATTTAAACATTTTTACAAATTAAATATTCATAACAGGGTTCATTATTTACCTGTTAATTACTTTTTCAAATACTTCAGCCTTTGGACAGATATCTGAACTGGTTTTCACTATTTCAGTACTTCGGTTTTGATTTTGTCACGTTAAATCATACTTATCTTCAACATTTGAAATAAAATCTCTAGGATAAAAGCCATGATCATCCAAGTGATAGTATAGTGAAAGCCTTTTATTTTCATTTTATTTTAATAATCTTTTGTATCACGAAGAATCTTGCAGTTATAAATTTTGTATTATTTTGTCATTCATGCAATTCTAAGGGAACTTCTTCAAAAGTGACCTGGGTCTCGATTTTAAAACTTTCGCGCAGCGCGAGGAAATTTGTTCCCAGAATTGCGATGAAGATGCTTCGGAGCGAACAAAATGACAATTGCGTTGGAAGTGCGATTTTATAACTCATATCGCCAGCGATAGCAGCGCTAGAGCTTCGTGGAAACGGTGTTGCATGATTTACCTCTCTAAATTACTTGCTAGATTACATTCTCATAATTGCGCTTGCGCATTGACGACAATTTGTAGTCTGCAAGGCGTATGATTCGAGGCTATTACAAATAAATGTTACAGGAGAAACAGATAGAGTAGCAAATAACGTTAGCTGACTGCGTAAATATTCACGGAGATTGTATTTGAAGGAACGAGTGATGCTATCATATGCAGCGGAAGATTCAATATCCGTTAACTAAAGCAACCGTTTAGTCCTTGAATTGAAATTGTACTTGTGAATATATTATTATATAAGTATAAGTTACATTTTAATTCTCCATAAGCAAAATACACTGCTAGGATTCGTTCAAAAATAAATTCATACATATATAGATATACATGTATATATAAGGTTAAATCATCTCCTTAAATATCATGTAGTCAAAGCTTTTACATGATGGTTAGCATTAAATACTGTATAATTTTAGAATTTGCTACATAATAATACATCAGTAAAATGCTATTTAAACATGAAATAAAGATATTTTGTGATACAAAGGGTAACAAATTTTGAAAATTTGCAAAGCATACACATTTTAATACTCATAAACTTGTACTTTTAAGTTTTAGTTTACTTGTGCTGACTCGATAGTAGTCCATGGAAAATTTGTGTTCTATAACTATCATGTTATACACAAATACAAAGATGAACATTAGCTTTCTCGGGAAATGAATATTTATTGTTGATGAGTGAAGCATATTGCTTGGTTTCATTCTTGTCCTATAAATGGCTATCTTGATTTTATTTCTTCTTCTTTGTATTATAATATAATATTCACCTCCTTCTTACATGATAGTATTAGAAAAAATACTTTTCTAGTATGAAAATGCGAAGTGACTGACAGAATTTGATTTGATATATCACTGTTTTGGTTTTCCTCACTGCATTCCTAACACTAATGTTATGGGTGAATGAAATACACCACTTTTCAAATTTATTTTATACCTTAACAAAATACTACAGAAAAGTAAGTAAGTATTAGTACTACAGAAAGAAGTAAAACTTTTCTGTAGTATTCAGTAAAGGTGATTCTGGATAAAATAACAACTAGTTTCTTTTCCAGAAGTGATGTAATTCATTCACTCATTTCATTTTGGAATACTACAGAGTGAATCTCGGTTCCATCAAGTTTAGCTAATGTTAAATAACTGCTATAACAAATAATGTCAGTGAAGGTTGTAAGTTTTCCTAATATCCGATCTTTGAGTTCAACCTTATTCAACTCACTCTCTCATGAATGAATGTACTATGAAATTAACTGTTACTTATCATGTAAGGTATATGCGGCCCACTATTTCCAACTCTTCCTCTATTTCTTCTGCCTGTAATATTGCCTCAAACAGATAAGTCGCCCTCTTTGCCGTTTATATGAGTTCCATCTACTCAGGAATCTTCCGTTAATGTCATAAATACATCTCTACAATAAGCTTTATTAATAATAATAATTGCCAATTAATGACATCAAGGAAATTAATATTTTATGTAATAAAACCAATCATTTCATTGCTTACCTAAGCTTCCAGCTGAGGTATTATAACCTTTGTTAGGCACATTTACATACATTATGGTAATTATAATATCTCCCTAAAAGTTCTGCTGACTTGCAAATGGATATAAAGAATGTTTGAGACTTCTACAGTCCATCATTTCATTTTATTCTCATAATATTTCATCCAAGCGAGCATATTTCCGCCATGTTTACTGTTCACAAAGCAGATTTCACCTGCTTTTTCTGGCGATAGGAATTGCATTACCAACGGAGCTGAATTGCGCTCGTAGTCGCAATTCCGAGTTATGAAATCGCAAAGGTGATTCCAATCGCAATTTTCGCCAAGATGGCCGACAATTGCGCTCAAAACCCAATTGCATACGCTACGCAAAAGTTATAAAATCGAGGCCCTAGAGTGGACTATGCTCAGTTGAAATTGAGATTCATAATAGAAAAACATGATTTTATTGAGAATCTCAATGAGTTGTTTGCATTTTTTTTGTTAACATATGCTGAAACTTCACGTCAACCTAGGCACTTAACTGCAATTTAAATTTAAATTTTTATTAACTTGAGTAATTTGCGGCCACGAAAATAATAACCTGTTTTGAATGCCCCCAAAAACAAAAATATCAATTTGGCTGCCTATGACGTCACATGCTCATTTCAGAAACAAAACATAATCGATTCACTTTCTCTGAATGCTTATAAGCAGGCTGTAAATAAACTGTGTGCATGCAGGCTCACAACGCTCACAAACTCGCAACGTGGACGAATGAAAGCATATGACGTCACATGCCGATCAACGAATCACAAGACATTCCTGCTTCTGCCGAAATTCTTAGCATAATTGCAATTTAATTTTTAATATAATGATATAATTATGCATTTTACTGCAGGTAAACCTGTGTTTTTATTCATTTTCAATTCCGTGCATATTGAAGAGATTTTCACGTGCAAAAAAATTATGCAAACACCCCATTGCTTTTAATTTAGCTATTCTTTATTTTTAATTTCAAAAATTTTAAAATGTGCATGCTTGCTTCTTTTGCTATTGTGTATTTATACATACAAAATTCATTTATTTCCATTCCTTAGATCTTTCAAAGAAATTGTTTAATTTAAGAAAACTGAATTTTCACTTTTGTTAATTTTGAAAAACAATTCTTAGCATAGGATATCCGTTACAGATGACATAATAAATATATTTTTGTATTTCTACAATAAGTCCAAGAATCCTTTTTTCCAGTGAATCTTATCATAAATGACTTATTTATAGCGAAAATTGGGCATCTTTTCTAGAGCAACACTTTCTAGAAGTATATCCTAAGCAGATTATTCAATTTTTCATTTTCATATTGTATTAAAAATCATACTTTAATCAATGGAAAGAAGAGAGAGAGAGACACGGCTGTTAGTATAATCTTTAAAAATAAAATACTCCTAAACCGTATATACATTTTATACAGTTTAGGAGTATTTTATTTTTAAAGATTATACTTTAATCACTCTCCTAGATTAAGATTTTGAAATGATCTTTAATAAATAAGAGGGTAAAAATATACCAAATGCTGCCTTCCTTCTTTATTTTCAAAACATTAAATTCATTAAAAAACATTAAATTCCCTTAACACAAATTTGTAGTACACAAATTTGAGCAAAATATTTTCAAAGGATTCAAAGAGTTTCATGGATCAACTCTAATGCCATTTCATGGAGGTGGACATTTTCAAAGATTTTCTTTAATTGTTGAGCATTGTGTGAGTGATGGCATTAATTTCAGAATGCAAAATTTTCTATGAGTGCGAATGATTGATTTAGCAATTAGATTTTTGTTACCTTAACTCCAAAGAAGTATACATCCTTGGGAACCTTTTATTATAATTTCAATGAAAGTAGGCAGCTTTAAAAAATTAGTCTGATTTATTTTAGCTGGAGTTTTAGTGAATCAGATGATCTTGGGATCCATTTTTTCATGTACTCTTCTTTACTCATCACATTTTAATATGTAACATAATTAATCTCAGTTCAATGTTCTTTTATGAACAACTTGTGCCTGAAATATGAATTTAAATCCAAAACATTTTAAATTAGCATATCTCTTATGAGGTATTTTCATGCAGGTATATCCTTTTGAGACATTCTGAATTATATTTTTTTGCAAAAGCAAAAAGAGTTATAGTGAAGGTTGAAATATATTTTCTTTTAGATCATCATTTTCAAATGTAGTAAAATGTTCTGAATTGATGTTTTATAGATGCATGTGACCACAGAGACTTAGGCCATGTTTGTTTCACAGATATTGTTACTAGCTCCACAATTTCTTCGGTGCATGTCCTATATTGCAAAATTTCTTTATTTATTTTCTGTAATTTGGTCAATAGAATCCTTTACCTTTGAATTTGAATAGTGAATTCAGACCAATTTCATAAGAAGTACAACAAAAGATCAAAAATCAATGTTAAGGATTTTTGAAGAAAGTGTTTTTTACAAATTATAGGCCCATTGAGAAAGTCTAAATTTTGGTGTGCTAGATATTTATTCTAAATTTTACTTTTTTCTTTGAAAAACATCATTTAACCTCACATTTTCATTAAAGTATACTTCGTATTACCTTAACGTAGGAGTTGCATTTGCATTGATTAATTTCATAAGATTTAAATTTTTTATGCATTGACTTGTGTGACTTTTTTATTTTTCATAATTTCATTACAAAATTTAAGGGCCTTTGGTTTTAAACACTAGTGTTCTGCTTTTAGGATTGTTAGGCATTAATTCATCAACAGTTAATTTATTTTATTCTTGAGAAAGGTTAGTAGGAGAGTTTACTTTTCCTAAAATTATTGTAATTCCCGTATATGTGACATTTAAGTGAAATATTTTCACAGGCTGGAACAATTCTCTTTCATATAGACTTTTAGGAAAAGCAATCACCACAAAGTCAAATAAAAGATTTCTCTTATATATTTTAGGCATGCTTTTTTTATAACAGCTACAAACTCAATGGTTCAGTGTTGAACTCTGAATGCAACATCTTTTCAAGCACTATTGATGATTTCAGCAATAATATTCATGTAATTGATGATCTAAAGAAGTTAATGACCTTGGGGAGATTGGATAATTAATGCCTGTAGACCATAACATATTTTTAATATTTTATTTTTCTATTTTGAATTCCTTATAGCTAAACTTTATATTTCCCTCCACACCTTTTTGGAGTTGGAATGGAGAGTGGAATGTTTTGATTCCATTGAAAAAGAATTGAGAAGAATTAGTTTTCATGCATATTGATGTCAAACTAATGGTGATAATCACTTTAGTCATAAACAAGGATCAAAGAGATTCCAAGTGGTATTCTTTCTATGTCCCTTCAGTAATGGTTTTGATAAGGTAGCATAATTGAAAGCTTCAGTCTATGTCAGTGTAACAGAAGAGCTTATACATTAACCCTTAAACTGCGGGGAACGTTTAAAAACGTTTTCCTAAGAGAACTGCGGCAAAAATGTTTTTAAACGTTTGACCTGCTCTTCCTTCCACATACTTGGCCTTCCCCAATTTTATGGCCCTGCCTGTGAATGAGACGCACGCTCGCAAAATCTTTTTCATTGTCCTAAATGTGGAAAACCCTTTCTAGCGGATTTCCAGCCTCCAGTTCCAAGATTTGCAGAAATTGAAAGTGCATACGTACTTTCATATATCCTCACTTCTCTGTGAGTTCCAGCTGCGTTTGGGTGTGTTCATCACATTGTGAAGTAGCTTCTTGAAAAATATTGTGTCAAAGTGAGGGGAAATGCCGAATTCGGGGAAAATTGTGATGCAAAAGAAAACTTACCAGATAGACTGATTGCTAGGCATTTTATGGAGAAAATTCTGAATTCTTTTGGATTAAAAAATCTGCAAAAATCTTGTTTCATGTGCAAGAACACTTAGAGAAGGGAAAGAAAGAGAAAAGACACGTTTTTGGTGTAGCAAATGTAAAACAGCTTTTAAAGCTAAACAGCTAAATCTTTTAAAATAATCCTTTCTTTTTAATTAAAGAATTATTTTGTATTTTTAATTTAAAACTTAACTAACCTTATCTTTTATTTCAGAGAACTATTACTTTCATTTTTAATGGGCGGAATTCAAAAAAATTAGCCAAATTGTTAAATATCAATGTTTCTACTAACTGCTTGGTATCAAATTAATCAGCAAACAGCAACAAAAAGAAATAGGACACCTATTTTAATCACAGATCATTAATAAACAATTAAATCATTGGCAATTGCTTCTACGTTAGAGAAGCAACCAAAAGTCATGAACAATAACCGCTGACCGCAGGCATCGGAAAAAGGTCTAGATTATGGGGGTTTTCTACCTGCTGCGACTAGTCTGATGCACCAGGAGAAGGAATGGTTTCTCTAACTTTCCTCCCGCATACGGTTGTCGCGAAAAAATATACTCCCGCATCTTAAGGGTTAAACAGAATTTTGATGGTTTTGCTGGAATAATAAGTTGGGGCATTCAATGAAAAGTTCTGATGGTTTTTATATTAAAAGTAATCAATTCAAGTTCTTGGCTGCTGCAGAAAATTCTACCAATGATAAAGGTATCATATAATCATATATATTTTCTTGCAAGTCTAATAAATTAAGATATTTCTGAAGTATGATTAGTTTCTTCTTTAAGAGTTATTTTATAAGAAAACAATTGTTTATTATATTTTAATATAATTTTTATACATAGAACTGATGAACAAAATCCAATCCAGTGAATTTCAGCAAGGACAAAATGCCTGTATATATTAGCACTGACTCCAAGATAGCCGAGAGAACAAGTCAGATTTCCCATAGAAGGACATGGTGATTTATCTTAAAGCCATTTTTATTAGCAATAACTTTAGGTTTGCCACATATTTTATTAATCAATAAAAACTCTCTCAAATGAATAAGGTCATCCTAAGTTTTCTAGGCAAAAAGTTATATTTCAATCAAATTTGTATCCTGCCAGATGTATATTCAGTATGGTATTTTATTTGCTTGTCTATGCAAACAAATTATTTTAGTTGTTGAATAGTTTTTAAATTAATGATCTATTTGCGTTTCTTCTTTTACTCAAATTCACTTTTAATTCAGTCAAGGTTCAATAATAATTGAATGTAAATGTTAACTTTTCCTAGTTTAGGAAAGTAATTCATGCCATTCAACTCAATTATAAACTATTTATTTATCCATTTGTACAATTTATTCCAGCTCCAAATGAAAAGCAGAAAGTCCAGCATCTTGAAATATATTTCTTCAAGTCCAACTTGAGAACTCTCTGCTCTTCATCTGGAGAGAAAACCCAAAGAACAAGCAAAATGCACACAACCTTTAAAAATATTTGAAGCCCAAATCTCTGTAGATATTATCATTTCAGAAACTTGCTCCTTTTTCCAAGAGCAAATTGAATCCACAAAATATATGACAATTCTCTTTATTTACTTTTTTCATTTGACAAAGTTTTCTCACGTATTTTCACAAATTTAACATTATACAGTGATTGTATTAATTTTTTATTGTAATTGAAAATACACTGTAATTTCTTTTCTACCTAAAAAATTGAAGGAAATTCTCAAAATACAAGTGACATATTCCAGTGAAAATTAGAACATTGACACAGAATTATCAAACAGAAGGTATTCAATTACAGAAAGCAAGAAATATAAAAAAGAAAGCTATTAACATAGTGAAACATGATTAATTGGAATCACTGGAATTGATGCGACTTTTCAAGAAGAATTTAGAAAGTTAAAGTTAAAATTATTTCAGGACATTATTTAGTTTACATTTTTGAATAATTAAAAAAAATGAATGAAATAATCAGTTTATTAATGCTTTTGCTTGATATTTTGATTTTGCTTATTTTTAAGTTAAGTTTTATTTCATTTTCTGTCAGTTAATATTCAAGTGGAACTTAATTTTAAATTCTATGTATAAGATAAGCAAAGGGACTTTAGATTATACTTCAAGAAACTAAATTCAACCATAAATCAGCAAACAAGGCTAATTGGAACTATAAGAAATATAAATATTTAGCAAAAGAAGGATAAAAATATGGCAAATTAAAAGCATAAAAACTATCCAAAAGTTTTAAATTCTATGAAAGCAAAGAGACCGAGGCTACACATTTGATGAGTTTGAATAATTTCTAACTTAGAATTGAAATTTTTTTGAATGACAAATATGAAAAAGAATTCACTCACCAGATCTGCTGCTGTATAACAGATGTTCTTGCTCCTGGAAGAAAACCTATCTTTGACACATGGAGAGGTTCACAAAAGTAATGGAATGACAGTATTTTCGAAAGAAAATGAGATTTCAATTCTCAAGTATTTTATTGAGCCATTAAAAATTTTATATTATCAAACAAATTTTTACAATCCAATTAAATTATAAAAATCTTGAAACTATAAGTCAGTTTAAAGCAAAATATGCAAAGTATGTCTTCACAAGTATGTATCTAAAGATGAGAATCTACTAGTCTTCTTCAAAATCCAAATAAAGATATCAATTAGCAAGTAAATATCAAATCACAAATTGGGTGATACCTAGCAGATGAGAACAGCAAATATCTCACAATAACTACTTGTATATTACAGCACTGGGTAAACTAAAGATCATAGCATATATACTTATGAAAAAATTTCAGTACAGAATCAATTCCTTGCAACAACTTTCTAAATTGGGTCAGTCCATAACAAGTGGTCCAACACTGTCTGCTCAGCCAACTCAGAAGAAATTGATATTTGGTGTGTAGATACCCTTAAGTTTAGAGAGCTCAAAAGTATTTTTTACATATTTCAAATGTTTACTGTTTGGAGATGGTGGCCATTTTTGTACTTGGCCTAACACAGTTTTTTGCGTTTCCAGATATCTACAAATTCTTCAGTCATTAAGCAATGAGTTACCCTAGGACTTACAAATTAGCTGCATTAATTTCAGTACACTGGTCTATGAAATAAAAACCACAATTGCCAAACTATATGTAATACTTACAAATTTTTTAACACCTTAAAGTTATTGGTCAAAAATGAACAAAATTCAACATTTGACGAGAAACTTTTCAAAGAAGGAACAATTTCCAAGCCTTAATATTTTCTGGGCTGATACATTATATGCTATAGTTACTTTTAACAAATTATAATTGTTAGCAAGATTACTGCTTAAAAAATTCTTTTTTAAAAAACAAAATATTGAAATTTTTTTTCAAAATTCCACTTTCAATATTTAGTTGGGGGACCAGATAAAAATAAAAAAAATTACACACATTAAAGGTCTTTGTTATATAATACTGCAGTATAAATTTAAACTTTGAGATTCGATTGAAATTATTATAAATATTTATTAAGAAAATATTAATATTGTTTAAAACGTTTGTACATATCTTTATAAATATATATTTAAAACGTTTGTAGAAATTTTTAATCATATTTACTTAAAACATTTCTAGAAATTTTAATTATTATTTATTCAAAACGATTGTAAAAATTTTTTGAAGATTTTATTTAAAATATTTATTTAAAACGTTTTTAAAAATTTTTATTTGAAAATTATGTGGAAAATTTTAATTCAGAACGATTGTAAAAATTTTTATTTCAAAATTTTGTTGAAAATTTTTATTTAAACATTTCTAAAAATTTTTATATGAAAACTTTGTTGAAACTTTTTTTTTTAAATGTTTGAAAAAATTTTTCTTTCAAGATTTTCTTAAAATATTTTTTTATAACCTTCGTAATTATATTTATTTGAATATTATAATAATATTATTTCAATCTTTTGTTGAAAATATTTATATAAAACGTTGTGAAAAAATATTTTTTATGAAAATGTTGTTGAAAATATTTATTTTAAACGTTTGCAATTATTTTTATTTCAATCTTTTCTTGTAGATGTATATCTAAAACGTTTGTAACAATTTTTATTTGAATATATTGTGGAAAAGTTTTATGAAAATCGTTTGCAAAAATTTTTATTTAAAGATTTTGTTGAATTTTTTTATTTCATACGTTTGTATATTTTTTATTTTGAGTTTCTATTAAATATTTTTATTTAAAACGTTTAAAATTAAACGATAAAATTTTTCTTTGAAGCTTTTGGTGATTTTTTTTCTTTATCTATAAAAATATTTATATAAAACGTTGTGAAAAAATATTTTTATTCGAAAATTTTGTAGAAAATATTTATTTAAAACTTTTGTAAAAATTTTTATTAGAGAATTTTGTAGAAAATTTTATTCAAAACAAATAAAAAAATTTTTATTTGAATTTTTTCTTGAATATATTTTTTTCAAACTTTTGTAAAAATTTTTATTTGAAAATTTTGTGGAAAACTTTTATTCAAAACTATTTAAAAACTTTTATTTCAATCTTTCCTTTAATATATATATTTCAAAAGTTTTTAAATATTTTATTTGAAAATTTTGTGGAAAATTTTTATTGAAAACAATTGTAAATATTTTTATTTGAAAATTTTGTTTAAATTTTTTTCAATCCTTTTCTAAAATTTTCTTTGAAAATATTCCTTCAAAACGTTTGAAAAATGTTTTATTTGAAATTTGTGTTGAAAATTTTAAGAGAAATATTTCTAAAAATTTTATTTGAAAATTCTGTTGAAACAATTTATTTGATATGCATGAATAAGGTTTTCTTTGAAGCTTTTCTTTGATAATTTTTTTTAAAACCTACGTAATTATTTTTAATTGAAGCTTTTCTAGAAAATATTTATTTAAAACGGTTGTAGAAATTTTTAATTTAATGTTTTTGATAAAAAGATTTATTTAAAACGTTAGTCAATATATTTATTTAAATATTTTGTTAAAACATTGTATGCAAAACGTTTGTAAAATTTTTTATTTGAAAATTTTTTTTCAAACATTTGTAAAAATTATTTGTTTGAAAATTGTGTTGAAATTTTTTATTTAAATCCTATGTTTAAATATTTATTTCGATCTTTTGTTGAAAATATTTATTTAAAACGTTTGTAAATATTTTTGATAAAAGATTTATTTTTTCAATATTTAAACTTGAAAATTTGGTAAAAATTTTTACGCAAAACATTTGTAAATTATGTTTGAAAATTGTGTTGAAAAATTTTATCCTTATAATTTAAATCCTATGTTTAAATACGCATTTCGATCTTTTGTTGAAAATATTTGATTTAAAACGTTTGTGAATATTTTTATGTGACAATTTTGTTGATAATGTTTATTTAAAATGTTCGTCATAATTTTATTTGAATATTTTCTTGAAAATATTTATTTAAATCATCAAAATTTTTATTTATAATTTTATGAAAAAATTTTTATTCATAACGTTTGAAAAAAATTTAGTTTTTAAATATTGTTGAAAATTTATATTTAAATCGTTTGCAAAAATTTTTATTTAGAGCTTTTGTTGAAAGTTTTATTTAATACGATTAAATTTTTTCGAAAATTTCTTCGAAAAATGTTTGTAAAAATTATTTGTTTGGAAATTGTGTTGAAATTTTTTATTTAAAACATTATTTTTTAAATATTTATTTAAATATTTGGTTATATAAAAATTTTTGCGAATGAATCAATTAAAATTTTTTTCAAGACTTGTTTAAATGTTTTATTTAATACGTTTGTATATATTTTATTGTAAGTTTCTATTAAAAATTTTTATTGAAAATGTTTGTAGAAATTTTCTTTGAAGCATTTGTTGAAATGCTTTCTTTATAATGTTCGTAAAAATTTTTAATTGAATCTTTCCTTGAAAAAGTTTATTTCAAATGTTTCTAAAAATGTTAATTTAAAATTTTGTAGAAAACTTTTATTCAAAACGACTGTAAATAATTTTATTTGAAAATTTTGTTGAAAATACTTATTGAAAACGGTTGCAGAAATTTTTAATTTCAAGTTTTTGATGGAAATATTTATTTAAAATGTTTGTCAATATTTTTATTTTTAAATATTGTGGTAAAATTTTATTAAAAAAGATTGTAAAAATTTTTATTTGATAATATAGTTGTAAATTTTTATTTAAAACGTTTTTAAACATTTTTTGTCTTAAAATTGTGGTGAAAATTTTTATCTAAAACCTCTGTTTATATACTTATTTCAATATTTTTTTGAAAATATTTATTTTAAACGTTCGTAATTATTTTATTCGAAACTTTTCTTGAAAATATTTTTAAAGACTTTTCTAAATATTTTTAATTCAAAATATTTTGCAAAATTTTATTCAAAACGTTTGCAAAAATTTTTATTCAAATTATTTATTAAAAACGTTTGGTAAAATATATTTTGCATTTTTTCGTGAAATTTTTTATATAAACTCTTCGTTGAATTATTTCTTTCAACAATTTCTGGAAAATATTTATTAAAAACGTTTTGAAATTATTTTCGAATTTTTTCGTGAAATATTTTATTTAAAAGCTTCGATGAATTATTTATATCAAAAAATTGAATTTTCTTGAAAATATTTATTTAAAACATTCGTTGAAATATTTATATCAAAATTTTCTTCAAAATATTTATTTGAAACGTTTGGTAAAATTTTCTTTCAATTATTTCGTGAATTTTTTTATTTAAAACCTTCGTTGAAATATTTATTCTAAATTTTTTTGAAAATATTTATTAAAAAAGTTTGGTAAAATTGTTTAAAAATTTTTTCATGAAATTTTCATTTAATACCTTCGTAGAAATATTTATTCCAAAATTCTCTTGAAAATATGTATAAAAAAAGGTTTGGTAATTTTTTTTAAATTTTTTCCTGAAATTTTTTATATAAACCCTTCGTTGAAATTATTGTTCCAAAATTTCTAGGAAATATTTATTAAAAACGTCTGGTAACTTTTTTGAATTTATTCGTGAAATTTTTTATTTAAAATCTTCTTTGTAATAATTATTCCAAAATTTTCTTTAAAATATTTATTAGAAACGTTTGGTAAATTTTTTTTTTATTTTTTTAATGAAATTTTTTATTAATAACCTTCGTTAAATATTTATTCCAAAATTTTCTCGAAAATATTTATTAAAAACAATTTGTAATATTAGAAAAAAAAATTTTTCTTCAAATATTTTTATTTAAAACCTTCGTTGAAATATTTTTTTCCACAATTTTCTTGAAAATATTTATTTTAAACGGTTGGAAAAAAATTTTTCTTAAATATTCTTGAAATTTTTTATTTAAAACTTTCGTAGAAAATTTATTCCAAAATTTTCTTGAAAATATTTATTAAAAACGTTTGGTAAATTTTTAAAAAATTTTTTCATTAAATTTTTTTTATTGTAAACCTTCGTTGAAATATTTTTTTACAAAATTTCCTAGAAAATATTTATTTAAAACGTTTGGAAAATTTTTTTAAAAAAATAATTCTTGAAATTTTTTATTTAAAACCTAGAAATATTTATTCCAAAATTTTCTTGAATATACATATATAAAACGTTTTCTATTTTTTTAAAAATTTTTTTCTTGTAATTTTTTTAAAAACTTTATCGAAATAGTTATTCCAAATTATTCTTGAAAATATTTATGAAAAACATTTGGTAAAATTTTTTAAATTTTTTTATTTAAAACGTTCCTATAAATATTAATTCCAAAATTTTCTTGAAAATATTTATTAAAAACGTTTTCTAAAATTTAAAAAATTTTTTTCTTCAAGTTTTTTATTTAAAACCTTCGTTGAAATATTTATTCCAAAAGTTTCTTGAAAATATTTATTAAAAACGTTTGGTAAAATTTTTTAAAAATTGTTCCGTGAAATTTTTTATTTAAAACCTTCGTTGAAATATTTTTTTCCTAAATTTCCTTGAAAATATTTATTTAAAACGTTTGGAAATTTTTTTTTTTTAAATAATTCTTGAAATTTTTTATTTAATACCTTCCTAGAAATATTAATTCCAAAATTTTCTTGAAAATATTTATTAAAAACGTTTGGAAAATTTAAAAAAAAATTTTTTTGTGAAAATATTTATGAGAATCGTATGGTAAATTTTTTTAAAAATTTTTTCTTGAAATTTTTTATTCAAGACCTTCGCTGAGATATTTTTCCAAAATTTTCTTGAAAATATTTATTAAAAAGATTTGGTAATTTTTTTTCTTGAAATTTTTTATTTAAAACCTCCGTTGAGATATATTTTCCAAAATTGTCTTGAAAATATTTATTAAAAACGTTTGGTAAAATTTTTTAAAAATTTTTTCGTAAAATTTTTTATTTAAAACCTTCGATGAAATATTTATTCCAAAATTTTCTTGAAAATATTTATTAAAAATGTTTTGTAATATTTTTAGAAAATTTTTATTTCAAATTTTTTTCTTTAAAACCTTCGTTGAAATACATATTCTAAAATTTTCTTGAAAATATGTATTAAAAACGTTTTGTATTATTTCTTTAAATTTTTTTCTTAAAATTTTTTATTTAAAAACATTATCGAGATATTTATTCCAAATTTTTCTTGAAAATATTTATGAAAAACGTTTGGTAATTTTTTTTTTTTAAATTTTTTTCGTGAAATTTTTATTTATAACCTTCGTTGAAATATTTATTCCAAAATTTTCTTGAAAATAATTATTAAAAACGTTTGGTAAATTTTTGTTGAATTTTTTTCGTGAAATTTTTTATTTAAAACCTTCGTTGAAATATTAATTCCAAAATTTTCTTGAAAATATTATTAAAAACGTTTTGTAATATTTAGAAAAATGTTTTCTTCAAATTTTTTTTATTTAAAACCTTCGTTGAAATATTTATTCCAAAATTTCCTGAAGATATTTATTAAAAACGTTTTGTAATAATTAAAAAAAATGTTTTCTTTAAATTTTTTTATTTAAAACCTTCCTAGAAATATTTATTCCAAAATTTTCTTGAAAATATTTATTAAAAACGTTTTGTATTATTTTTAAAATTTTTTTCTTGAAATTTTTTATTTAAAAACTTTATCGAAATATTTATTCCAAATTTTTCTTGAAAATATTTATTAAAAACGTTTGGTAAATTTTTTTTTGAATTTTTTCTTAAACTTTTTTATTTAAAACCTCCGTTGAGATATATTTTCCAAAATATTCTTGAAAATATTTATGAAAAACCTTTGGTAAATTTTTTTTTGAATATTTTTGTGAAATGTTTTATTAAAAACCTTCGTTGAAATATTAATTCCAAAATTTTCTTGAAAATATTATTAAAAACGTTTTGTAATATTTAAAAAAATGTTTTCATCAAATTTTTTTTATTTAAAAACTTCCTTGAAATATTTATTCCAAAATTTCATTGAAAATAATTATTAAAAACGTTTTGAAATATTAAAAAAAAATGTTTTCTTCAAATTTTTTTATTTAATATCTTCGTTGAAATATTAAATCAAAAATTTTCTTGAAATTTATATTAAAAACGTTTTGTAATATTTAAAAAAAATTTTTTCTTCAATTTTTTTAATTATAACCGTCGTTGAAATATTTATTCCAAAATTTTCTTGAAAATATTTATTAAAAACGTTTTGTATTATTTCTTTAAATTTTTCTTTTATAATTTTTTATTTAAAAACATTATCGAGATATTTATTCCAAATTTATCTTGAAAATATTTATGAAAAACGTTTGGTAATTTTTTAAAAAATTTTTTTCGTGAAATTTTTATTTATAACCTTCGTTGAAGTATGTATTCCAAAATTTTCTTGAATATATTTATTAAAAACTTTAGGAAATTTTTAAAAAAAATTATTCTTGAAATTTTTTATTTAAAACCTTCCTAGAAATATTTATTCCGAAAGTTTCTTGAAAATATTTATTAAAAACCTTTTATATTATTTAAAAAATTTTTTTCTTGAAATTTTTTATTTAAAAACTTTATCAAAATATTTATTCCAAATTTTTCTTGAAAATATTTATTAAAAACGTTTTGTATAATTTTTGAAATTTTTTTCTTGAAATTTCTTATTTAAAAACTTCATCGAAATGTTTATTACAAATTTTTCTTGAAAATATTTATGAAAAACGTTTGGTAAATTTTTAAAAGTTTTTTTTGTGATTTTTTATCTAAATCCTTCGTTGAAATATATTATCAGAAATTTCTTGAAAATATTTATTAAAAAGGTTTTGTAATATTTTTAAAAATGTTTTCTACATTTTTTTTTTATTTAAAACCTATGAAATGTTTAATCAAAAATTTTCTTGAAATTTTTATTAAAAACCTCTTGTAATATTTGAAAAAATTTTTTTCTTCAAATTCTTTATTTATAACCGTCGTTGAAATATTTATTCCAAAATTTTCTTGAAAATATTTATTTATTACGTTTGGAAAAATTTTTTTTTAAATTTTTCTTGAAATTTTTTATTTAAAACCTTTTTAGAAATATTTATTCCAAAATTTTCTTGAATATACATATATAAAACGTTTTCTATTTTTTTAAAAATTTTTTTCTTGTAATTTTTTTTAAAACTTTATCGAAATAGTTATTCCAAATTATTCTTGAAAATATTTATGAAAAACATTTGGTAAAATTTTTTAAATTTTTTTATTTAAAACGTTCCTATAAATATTAATTCCAAAATTTTCTTGAAAATATTTATTAAAAACGTTTTCTAATATTTAAAAAAATTTTTTTCTTCAAGTTTTTTATTTAAAACCTTCGTTGAAATATTTATTCCAAAAGTTTCTTGAAAATATTTATTAAAAACGTTTGGTAAAATTTTTTAAAAATTGTTCCGTGAAATTTTTTATTTAAAACCTTCGTTGAAATATTTTTTTCCTAAATTTCCTTGAAAATATTTATTTAAAACGTTTGGAAATTTTTTTTTTTAAATAATTCTTGAAATTTTTTATGTAATACCTTCCTAGAAATATTAATTCCAAAATTTTCTTGAAAATATTTATTAAAAACGTTTGGAAAATTTAAAAAAAAATTTTTTTGTGAAAATATTTATGAGAATCGTATGGTAAATTTTTTTAAAAATTTTTTCTTGAAATTTTTTATTCAAGACCTTCGCTGAGATATTTTTCCAAAATTTTCTTGAAAATATTTATTAAAAAGATTTGGTAATTTTTTTTCTTGAAATTTTTTATTTAAAACCTCCGTTGAGATATATTTTCCAAAATTGTCTTGAAAATATTTATTAAAAACGTTTGGTAAAATTTTTTAAAAATTTTTTCGTAAAATTTTTTATTTAAAACCTTCGATGAAATATTTATTCCAAAATTTTCTTGAAAATATTTATTAAAAATGTTCTGTAATATTTTTAGAAAATTTTTATTTCAAATTTTTTTCTTTAAAACCTTCGTTGAAATACATATTCTAAAATTTTCTTGAAAATATGTATTAAAAACGTTTTGTATTATTTCTTTAAATTTTTTTCTTAAAATTTTTTATTTAAAAACATTATCGAGATATTTATTCCAAATTTTTCTTGAAAATATTTATGAAAAACGTTTGGTAATTTTTTTTTTAAAATTTTTTTCGTGAAATTTTTATTTATAACCTTCGTTGAAATATTTATTCCAAAATTTTCTTGAAATTAATTATTAAAAACGTTTGGTAAATTTTTGTTGAATTTTTTTCGTGAAATTTTTTATTTAAAACCTTCGTTGAAATATTAATTCCAAAATTTTCTTGAAAATATTATTAAAAACGTTTTGTAATATTTAGAAAAATGTTTTCTTCAAATTTTTTTTATTTAAAACCTTCGTTGAAATATTTATTTCCAAAATTTCCTGAAGATATTTATTAAAAACGTTTTGTAATAATTAAAAAAAATGTTTTCTTTAAATTTTTTTATTTAAAACCTTCCTAGAAATATTTATTCCAAAATTTTCTTGAAAATATTTATTAAAAACGTTTTGTATTATTTTTAAAATTTTTTTCTTGAAATTTTTTATTTAAAAACTTTATCGAAATATTTATTCCAAATTTTTCTTGAAAATATTTATTAAAAACGTTTGGTAAATTTTTTTTTGAATTTTTTCTTAAACTTTTTTATTTAAAACCTCCGTTGAGATATATTTTCCAAAATATTCTTGAAAATATTTATGAAAAACCTTTGGTAAATTTTTTTTTGAATATTTTTGTGAAATGTTTTTTTAAAAACTTTATCGAAATAGTTATTCCAAATTATTCTTGAAAATATTTATGAAAAACATTTGGTAAAATTTTTTAAATTTTTTTATTTAAAACGTTCCTATAAATATTAATTCCAAAATTTTCTTGAAAATATTTATTAAAAACGTTTTCTAATATTTTAAAAATTTTTTTTCTTCAAGTTTTTTATTTAAAACCTTCGTTGAAATATTTATTCCAAAAGTTTCTTGAAAATATTTATTAAAAACGTTTGGTAAAATTTTTTAAGAATTGTTCCGTGAAATTTTTTATTTAAAACCTTCGTTGAAATATTTTTTTCCTAAATTTCCTTGAAAATATTTATTTAAAACGTTTGGAAATTTTTTTTTTAAATAATTCTTGAAATTTTTTATTTAATACCTTCCTAGAAATATTAATTCCAAAATTTTCTTGAAAATATTTATTAAAAACGTTTGGAAAATTTAAAAAAAAATTTTTTGTGAAAATATTTATTAGAATCGTATGGTAAATTTTTTTAAAAATTTTTTCTTGAAATTTTTTATTCAAGACCTTCGCTGAGATATTTTTCCAAAATTTTCTTGAAAATATTTATTAAAAAGATTTGGTAATTTTTTTTCTTGAAATTTTTTATTTAAAACCTCCGTTGAGATATATTTTCCAAAATTGTCTTGAAAATATTTATTAAAAACGTTTGGTAAAATTTTTTAAAAATTTTTTCGTAAAATTTTTTATTTAAAACCTTCGATGAAATATTTATTCCAAAATTTTCTTGAAAATATTTATTAAAAATGTTTTGTAATATTTTTAGAAAATTTTTATTTCAAATTTTTTTCTTTAAAACCTTCGTTGAAATACATATTCTAAAATTTTCTTGAAAATATGTATTAAAAACGTTTTGTATTATTTCTTTAAATTTTTTTCTTAAAATTTTTTATTTAAAAACATTATCGAGATATTTATTCCAAATTTTTCTTGAAAATATTTATGAAAAACGTTTGGTAATTTTTTTTTTTAAATTTTTTTCGTGAAATTTTTATTTATAACCTTCGTTGAAATATTAATTCCAAAATTTTCTTGAAAATATTATTAAAAACGTTTTGTAATATTTAGAAAAATGTTTTCTTCAAATTTTTTTTATTTAAAACCTTCGTTGAAATATTTATTCCAAAATTTCCAGAAGATATTTATTAAAAACGTTTTGTAATAATTAAAAAAAAATGTTTTCTTTAAATTTTTTTATTTAAAACCTTCCTAGAAATATTTATTCCAAAATTTTCTTGAAAATATTTATTAAAAACGTTTTGTATTATTTTTAAAATTTTTTTCTTGAAATTTTTTATTTAAAAACTTTATCGAAATATTTATTCCAAATTTTTCTTGAGAATATTTATTAAAAACGTTTGGTAAATTTTTTTTTGAATTTTTTCTTAAACTTCTTTATTTAAAACCTCCGTTGAGATATATTTTCCAAAATATTCTTGAAAATATTTATGAAAAACCTTTGGTAAATTTTTTTTTGAATATTTTTGTGAAATGTTTTATTAAAAACCTTCGTTGAAATATTAATTCCAAAATTTTCTTGAAAATATTATTAAAAACGTTTTGTAATATTTAAAAAAAATGTTTTCATCAAATTTTTTTTATTTAAAAACTTCCTTGAAATATTTATTCCAAAATTTCATTGAAAATAATTATTAAAAACGTTTTGAAATATTAAAAAAAAATGTTTTCTTCAAATTTTTTTATTTAATACCTTCGTTGAAATATTAAATCAAAAATTTTCTTGAAATTTATATTAAAAACGTTTTGTAATATTTAAAAAAAATTTTTTCTTCAATTTTTTTAATTATAACCGTCGTTGAAATATTTATTCCAAAATTTTCTTGAAAATATTTATTAAAAACGTTTTGTATTATTTCTTTAAATTTTTCTTTTATAATTTTTTATTTAAAAACATTATCGAGATATTTATTCCAAATTTATCTTGAAAATATTTATGAAAAACGTTTGGTAATTTTTTAAAAAATTTTTTTCGTGAACTTTTTATTTATAACCTTCGTTGAAGTATGTATTCCAAAATTTTCTTGAATATATTTATTAAAAACTTTAGGAAATTTTTTAAAAAAATTATTCTTGAAATTTTTTATTTAAAACCTTCCTAGATATATTTATTCCGAAAGTTTCTTGAAAATATTTATTAAAAACCTTTTATATTATTTAAAAAATTTTTTTCTTGAAATTTTTTATTTAAAAACTTTATCAAAATATTTATTCCAAATTTTTCTTGAAAATATTTATTAAAAACGTTTTGTATAATTTTTGAAATTTTTTTCTTGAAATTTCTTATTTAAAAACTTCATCGAAATGTTTATTACAAATGTTTCTTGAAAATATTTATGAAAAACGTTTGGTAAATTTTTAAAAGTTTTTTTTTGTGATTTTTTATCTAAATCCTTCGTTGAAATATATTATCAGAAATTTCTTGAAAATATTTATTAAAAAGGTTTTGTAATATTTTTAAAAATGTTTTCTACATTTTTTTTTATTTAAAACCTTTGAAATGTTTAATCAAAAATTTTCTTGAAATTTTTATTAAAAACCTTTTGTAATATTTGAAAAAATTTTTTTCTTCAAATTCTTTATTTATAACCGTCGTTGAAATATTTATTCCAAAATTTTCTTGAAAATATTTATTTATTACGTTTGGAAAATTTTTTTTTAAAATTTTTCTTGAAATATTTTATTTAAAACCTTTTTAGAAATATTTATTCCAAAATTTTCTTGAAAATATTTATTAAAAACGTTTTGTAATATTTTTAAAAAAATTTTTGTTTCAAATTTTTTTATTCATAACCTTCGCTGAAATATTTATTCCAAAATTTTCTTGTAAATATTTATTAAAACGTTTGGTATTTTTTTTTTTAATTTTTTGTTGAAATTTTTTATTTAAAGCCTCCGTTGAGATATATTTTCCAAAATTTTCTTGAAAATAATTATTAAAGACGTTTGGTAAAATGTTAAAAAATTTTTATCGTGAAAGTTTTTATTTAAAACCTTCGTTGAAATATTCTTTTCCAAAATTTCCTTGAAAATATTTATTTAAAACGTTTGGAATTATTTTTTAAATTATTCTTGAAATGTTTTATTTAAAACCTTCCTAGAAATATTTATTCCGAATATTTCTTAAAAAATATTTATTTAAAATGTTTTGTAATTTTTTTAAAAATTTTTTTCTTAAATTTTTTATTTAAAAACTTCATCGAACTATTTATTCCAAATTTTTCTTGAAAATATTTATGAAAAACGTTTGGTAAACTTTTTTTTGAATTTTTTTCGTGAAATTTTTTTTTTAAAACCTTCGTTGAAATATTAATTCCAAAATTTTCTTGAAAATATTTATTTAAACGTTTTGTAATATTTAACAAACATGTTTTCTTTAAATTATTTTATTTAAAACCTTCGTTGAAATATTTATTCCAAAATTTATTTGAAAATATTTATTAAAAACGTTTGGTAAATTTTTTTTTGAATTTTTTCTTTAAATTTTTTATTTAAAAACTTTATCGAAATATTTATTCCAAATTTTTCTTGAAAATATTTATTAAAAATGTTTGGATTTTTTTTTAATTATTCTTGAAATGTTTTATTTAAAACATTCCTAGAAATTTTGATTCCGAAATTTTCTTGAAAATATTTATTTTTAATGTTTTGTAATATTTTTTAAAATTTTCTTCTTAAAATTTTTTATTTAAAAACTTCATCGAAATATTTGTTCCAAATTTTTCTTGAAAATATTTATGAAAAACGTTTGGTAAATTTTTTTTGAATTTTTTTCATAAAACTTTTTATTTAAAAACTTCGTTGAAATATTTATTCCAAAATGTTCTTGAAAATCTTTATAAAAACGTTTTCTAATATTTAAAAAAAATCTTTTCTTCGAATTTTTTTATTGAAAACCTTCATTGAAATATTTATTCCAAACTGTTCTTGAAAATATTTATTAAAAACGTTTGGTAATTTTTTTTTGAATTTTTTGTTGAAATTTTCTTTTTTAAACCTCCGTTGAGATATATTTTCCAAAATATTCTTGAAAATAATTATTAAAAACGTTTGGTAAAATATTTAAAAATTTTTTGTGAAATTTTTTTATTTAAAACTTTCGTTGAAATTATTTTTCCAAAATTTCCTAGAAAATATTTATTAAAAACGTTTGGTATATTATTTTAAAATTTTTTTCGTGTAATGTTTTATTTAAAATCTTATTTGAGATATTTATTCTAAAATTTTCTTGAAAATATTTATAAAAAACGTTTGGTAAATTTTTTTTTCTTGAAAATGTTTATATAAAACCTTCGTTGAAATATTTATTCCAAAATTTTATTGTAAATATTTATTGAAAACGTTTGGTAATGTTTTTTTTTGAATTTTGACTTGAAATCGTTTATTTAAGACCTTCGTTGAAATATTTATTCCAAATTTTTCTTTAAAAAATTTATTTAAAACAATTTGTAAAAGTTTTTAAAAATTTTTTCTTCACAATTTTTATTTCAAACCCTCGTTGAAATATTTATTCCAAAATTTTCTTGAAAATATTTATTAAAGACGTTTGGTATATACTTCTTGAATTTTTTTGTGAAATGTGTGTATTTAAAACCTTCATTGAAATATTTATTCCAAAGAGTCTTGGAAATATTTATTAAAAACGTTTGGAATATTTTTTTTTTGAATTTTTTTTTTGATATTTTTTATTTAAATCTTCGTTGAAATATATTTTTCCAAAAATTTCTTGGAAATATTTATTGAAAACATTTGGTATTTTTTTGAATTATTTTGTGAGATTTTTTATTTTAAACATTCGTTAAATTATATTTATTCCATGATTTTCTTCAAAATACTTTTTTAAACGTTCGGAAAATTTTTTTTTGAAATTTTTGTTTTATTTTTTGTTTATTACCTTCGTTGAAATATTTATTCCAAAATTTTTCTTGAAAATATTTATTAAAAACGTTTGGTATATTATTTTAAAATTTTTTTGTGAAATGTTTTATTAAAAACTTTATTTGAAATATTTATTCCAAAGTTTACTTGAAAATATTTATTAAAGCATTTGGTAAATTTTATTTGAATTTTTTCTTGAAATTTTTGGTGACATTTTTTTATTTAAAACCTTTGATGAAATATTTATTCCAAAAAATACTTGAAAATATTTATTAAAAACGTTTTGAAAAATTTTTTAAAAATTTTTTCTTCAAATTTTTTATTTAAAACCTTCGTGAAATATTTATTTCAAAATTTTCTCGTTAATATATATTAAAAACGTTTGGTAAAATTTTTTAAAAATTTTTTTGTGAAATTTTTATATTTAAAACCTTCGATGAAATATTTATTCCAAAATTTACTTGAACATATTTATTAAAACGTTTGGTAAATTTTATTCGAAGTTTTTCTTGAAAAATTTCGTGACATTTTTTTATTTAAAACCTTCGATGAAATATTTATTCCAAAATTTACTTGAAAATATTTATAAAAAACGTTTGGTAAATTTAATTTGAATTTTTCCTTGAAATTTTTCTTGAAATTTTTTATTTAAAACCTCCGTTGAGATATATTTTCCAAAATTGTCTTGAAAATATTTATTAAAAACGTTTGGTAAAATTTTTTAAAAATTTTTTCGTAAAATTTTTTATTTAAAACCTTCGATGAAATATTTATTCCAAAATTTTCTTGAAAATATTTATTAAAAATGTTCTGTAATATTTTTAGAAAATTTTTATTTCAAATTTTTTTCTTTAAAACCTTCGTTGAAATACATATTCTAAAATTTTCTTGAAAATATGTATTAAAAACGTTTTGTATTATTTCTTTAAATTTTTTTCTTAAAATTTTTTATTTAAAAACATTATCGAGATATTTATTCCAAATTTTTCTTGAAAATATTTATGAAAAACGTTTGGTAATTTTTTTTTTTAAATTTTTTTCGTGAAATTTTTATTTATAACCTTCGTTGAAATATTTATTCCAAAATTTTCTTGAAATTAATTATTAAAAACGTTTGGTAAATTTTTGTTGAATTTTTTTCGTGAAATTTTTTATTTAAAACCTTCGTTGAAATATTAATTCCAAAATTTTCTTGAAAATATTATTAAAAACGTTTTGTAATATTTAGAAAAATGTTTTCTTCAAATTTTTTTTATTTAAAACCTTCGTTGAAATATTTATTTCCAAAATTTCCTGAAGATATTTATTAAAAACGTTTTGTAATAATAAAAAAAATGTTTTCTTTAAATTTTTTTATTTAAAACCTTCCTAGAAATATTTATTTCAAAATTTTCTTGAAAATATTTATTAAAAACGTTTTGTATTATTTTTAAAATTTTTTTCTTGAAATTTTTCATTTAAAAACTTTATCGAAATATTTATTCCAAATTTTTCTTGAAAATATTTATTAAAAACGTTTGGTAAATTTTTTTTTGAATTTTTTCTTAAACTTTTTTATTTAAAACCTCCGTTGAGATATATTTTCCAAAATATTCTTGAAAATATTTATGAAAAACCTTTGGTAAATTTTTTTTGAATATTTTTGTGAAATGTTTTTTTAAAAACTTTATCGAAATAGTTATTCCAAATTATTCTTGAAAATATTTATGAAAAACATTTGGTAAAATTTTTTAAATTTTTTTATTTAAAACGTTCCTATAAATATTAATTCCAAAATTTTCTTGAAAATATTTATTAAAAACGTTTTCTAATATTTTAAAAAATTTTTTTCTTCAAGTTTTTTATTTAAAACCTTCGTTGAAATATTTATTCCAAAAGTTTCTTGAAAATATTTATTAAAAACGTTTGGTAAAATTTTTTAAGAATTGTTCCGTGAAATTTTTTATTTAAAACCTTCGTTGAAATATTTTTTTCCTAAATTTCCTTGAAAATATTTATTTAAAACGTTTGGAAATTTTTTTTTTTTAAATAATTCTTGAAATTTTTTATTTAATACCTTCCTAGAAATATTAATTCCAAAATTTTCTTGAAAATATTTATTAAAAACGTTTGGAAAATTTAAAAAAAAATTTTTTGTGAAAATATTTATTAGAATCGTATGGTAAATTTTTTTAAAAATTTTTTCTTGAAATTTTTTATTCAAGACCTTCGCTGAGATATTTTTCCAAAATTTTCTTGAAAATATTTATTAAAAAGATTTGGTAATTTTTTTTCTTGAAATTTTTTATTTAAAACCTCCGTTGAGATATATTTTCCAAAATTGTCTTGAAAATATTTATTAAAAACGTTTGGTAAAATTTTTTAAAAATTTTTTCGTAAAATTTTTTATTTAAAACCTTCGATGAAATATTTATTCCAAAATTTTCTTGAAAATATTTATTAAAAATGTTTTGTAATATTTTTAGAAAATTTTTATTTCAAATTTTTTTCTTTAAAACCTACGTTGAAATACATATTCTAAAATTTTCTTGAAAATATGTATTAAAAACGTTTTGTATTATTTCTTTAAATTTTTTTCTTAAAATTTTTTATTTAAAAACATTATCGAGATATTTATTCCAAATTTTTCTTGAAAATATTTATGAAAAACGTTTGGTAATTTTTTTTTTTTAAATTTTTTTCGTGAAATTTTTATTTATAACCTTCGTTGAAATATTTATTCCAAAATTTTCTTGAAAATAATTATTAAAAACGTTTGGTAAATTTTTGTTGAATTTTTTTCGTGAAATTTTTTATTTAAAACCTTCGTTGAAATATTAATTCCAAAATTTTCTTGAAAATATTATTAAAAACGTTTTGTAATATTTAGAAAAATGTTTTCTTCAAATTTTTTTTATTTAAAACCTTCGTTGAAATATTTATTCCAAAATTTCCTGAAGATATTTATTAAAAACGTTTTGTAATAATTAAAAAAAATGTTTTCTTTAAATTTTTTTATTTAAAACCTTCCTAGAAATATTTATTCCAAAATTTTCTTGAAAATATTTATTAAAAACGTTTTGTATTATTTTTAAAATTTTTTTCTTGAAATTTTTTATTTAAAAACTTTATCGAAATATTTATTCCAAATTTTTCTTGAAAATATTTATTAAAAACGTTTGGTAAATTTTTTTTTGAATTTTTTCTTAAACTTCTTTATTTAAAACCTCCGTTGAGATATATTTTCCAAAATATTCTTGAAAATATTTATGAAAAACCTTTGGTAAATTTTTTTTTGAATATTTTTGTGAAATGTTTTATTAAAAACCTTCGTTGAAATATTAATTCCAAAATTTTCTTGAAAATATTATTAAAAACGTTTTGTAATATTTAAAAAAAATGTTTTCATCAAATTTTTTTTATTTAAAAACTTCCTTGAAATATTTATTCCAAAATTTCATTGAAAATAATTATTAAAAACGTTTTGAAATATTAAAAAAAAATGTTTTCTTCAAATTTTTTTATTTAATACCTTCGTTGAAATATTAAATCAAAAATTTTCTTGAAATTTATATTAAAAACGTTTTGTAATATTTAAAAAAAATTTTTTCTTCAATTTTTTTAATTATAACCGTCGTTGAAATATTTATTCCAAAATTTTCTTGAAAATATTTATTAAAAACGTTTTGTATTATTTCTTTAAATTTTTCTTTTATAATTTTTTATTTAAAAACATTATCGAGATATTTATTCCAAATTTATCTTGAAAATATTTATGAAAAACGTTTGGTAATTTTTTAAAAAATTTTTTTCGTGAACTTTTTATTTATAACCTTCGTTGAAGTATGTATTCCAAAATTTTCTTGAATATATTTATTAAAAACTTTAGGAAATTTTTTAAAAAAATTATTCTTGAAATTTTTTATTTAAAACCTTCCTAGATATATTTATTCCGAAAGTTTCTTGAAAATATTTATTAAAAACCTTTTATATTATTTAAAAAATTTTTTTCTTGAAATTTTTTATTTAAAAACTTTATCAAAATATTTATTCCAAATTTTTCTTGAAAATATTTATTAAAAACGTTTTGTATAATTTTTGAAATTTTTTTCTTGAAATTTCTTATTTAAAAACTTCATCGAAATGTTTATTACAAATGTTTCTTGAAAATATTTATGAAAAACGTTTGGTAAATTTTTAAAAGTTTTTTTTTGTGATTTTTTATCTAAATCCTTCGTTGAAATATATTATCAGAAATTTCTTGAAAATATTTATTAAAAAGGTTTTGTAATATTTTTAAAAATGTTTTCTACATTTTTTTTTATTTAAAACCTTTGAAATGTTTAATCAAAAATTTTCTTGAAATTTTTATTAAAAACCTTTTGTAATATTTGAAAAAATTTTTTTCTTCAAATTCTTTATTTATAACCGTCGTTGAAATATTTATTCCAAAATTTTCTTGAAAATATTTATTTATTACGTTTGGAAAAATTTTTTTTAAAATTTTTCTTGAAATATTTTATTTAAAACCTTTTTAGAAATATTTATTCCAAAATTTTCTTGAAAATATTTATTAAAAACGTTTTGTAATATTTTTAAAAAAATTTTTGTTTCAAATTTTTTTATTCATAACCTTCGCTGAAATATTTATTCCAAAATTTTCTTGTAAATATTTATTAAAACGTTTGGTATTTTTTTTTTTAATTTTTTGTTGAAATTTTTTATTTAAAGCCTCCGTTGAGATATATTTTCCAAAATTTTCTTGAAAATAATTATTAAAGACGTTTGGTAAAATGTTAAAAAATTTTTATCGTGAAAGTTTTTATTTAAAACCTTCGTTGAAATATTCTTTTCCAAAATTTCCTTGAAAATATTTATTTAAAACGTTTGGAATTATTTTTTAAATTATTCTTGAAATGTTTTATTTAAAACCTTCCTAGAAATATTTATTCCGAATATTTCTTAAAAAATATTTATTTAAAATGTTTTGTAATTTTTTTAAAAATTTTTTTCTTAAATTTTTTATTTAAAAACTTCATCGAACTATTTATTCCAAATTTTTCTTGAAAATATTTATGAAAAACGTTTGGTAAACTTTTTTTTGAATTTTTTTCGTGAAATTTTTTTTTTAAAACCTTCGTTGAAATATTAATTCCAAAATTTTCTTGAAAATATTTATTTAAAACGTTTTGTAATATTTAACAAACATGTTTTCTTTAAATTATTTTATTTAAAACCTTCGTTGAAATATTTATTCCAAAATTTATTTGAAAATATTTATTAAAAACGTTTGGTAAATTTTTTTTTGAATTTTTTCTTTAAATTTTTTATTTAAAAACTTTATCGAAATATTTATTCCAAATTTTTCTTGAAAATATTTATTAAAAATGTTTGGATTTTTTTTTAATTATTCTTGAAATGTTTTATTTAAAACATTCCTAGAAATTTTGATTCCGAAATTTTCTTGAAAATATTTATTTTTAATGTTTTGTAATATTTTTTAAAATTTTCTTCTTAAAATTTTTTATTTAAAAACTTCATCGAAATATTTGTTCCAAATTTTTCTTGAAAATATTTATGAAAAACGTTTGGTAAATTTTTTTTGAATTTTTTTCATAAAACTTTTTATTTAAAAACTTCGTTGAAATATTTATTCCAAAATGTTCTTGAAAATCTTTATAAAAACGTTTTCTAATATTTAAAAAAAATCTTTTCTTCGAATTTTTTTATTGAAAACCTTCATTGAAATATTTATTCCAAACTGTTCTTGAAAATATTTATTAAAAACGTTTGGTAATTTTTTTTTGAATTTTTTGTTGAAATTTTCTTTTTTAAACCTCCGTTGAGATATATTTTCCAAAATATTCTTGAAAATAATTATTAAAAACGTTTGGTAAAATTTTTAAAAATTTTTTGTGAAATTTTTTTATTTAAAACTTTCGTTGAAATTATTTTTCCAAAATTTCCTAGAAAATATTTATTAAAAACGTTTGGTATATTATTTTAAAATTTTTTTCGTGTAATGTTTTATTTAAAATCTTATTTGAGATATTTATTCTAAAATTTTCTTGAAAATATTTATAAAAAACGTTTGGTAAATTTTTTTTTCTTGAAAATGTTTATATAAAACCTTCGTTGAAATATTTATTCCAAAATTTTATTGTAAATATTTATTGAAAACGTTTGGTAATGTTTTTTTTTGAATTTTGACTTGAAATCGTTTATTTAAGACCTTCGTTGAAATATTTATTCCAAATTTTTCTTTAAAAAATTTATTTAAAACAATTTGTAAAAGTTTTTAAAAATTTTTTCTTCACAATTTTTATTTCAAACCCTCGTTGAAATATTTATTCCAAAATTTTCTTGAAAATATTTATTAAAGACGTTTGGTATATACTTCTTGAATTTTTTTGTGAAATGTGTGTATTTAAAACCTTCATTGAAATATTTATTCCAAAGAGTCTTGGAAATATTTATTAAAAACGTTTGGAATATTTTTTTTTTGAATTTTTTTTTGATATTTTTTATTTAAATCTTCGTTGAAATATATTTTTCCAAAAATTTCTTGGAAATATTTATTGAAAACATTTGGTATTTTTTTGAATTATTTTGTGAGATTTTTTATTTTAAACATTCGTTAAATTATATTTATTCCATGATTTTCTTCAAAATACTTTTTTAAACGTTCGGAAAATTTTTTTTTGAAATTTTTGTTTTATTTTTTGTTTATTACCTTCGTTGAAATATTTATTCCAAAATTTTTCTTGAAAATATTTATTAAAAACGTTTGGTATATTATTTTAAAATTTTTTTGTGAAATGTTTTATTAAAAACTTTATTTGAAATATTTATTCCAAAGTTTACTTGAAAATATTTATTAAAGCATTTGGTAAATTTTATTTGAATTTTTTCTTGAAATTTTTGGTGACATTTTTTTATTTAAAACCTTTGATGAAATATTTATTCCAAAAAATACTTGAAAATATTTATTAAAAACGTTTTGAAAAATTTTTTAAAAATTTTTTCTTCAAATTTTTTATTTAAAACCTTCGTGAAATATTTATTTCAAAATTTTCTCGAAAATATATATTAAAAACGTTTGGTAAAATTTTTTAAAAATTTTTTTGTGAAATTTTTATATTTAAAACCTTCGATGAAATATTTATTCCAAAATTTACTTGAACATATTTATTAAAACGTTTGGTAAATTTTATTCGAAGTTTTTCTTGAAAAATTTCGTGACATTTTTTTATTTAAAACCTTCGATGAAATATTTATTCCAAAATTTACTTGAAAATATTTATAAAAAACGTTTGGTAAATTTAATTTGAATTTTTCCTTGAAATTTTTCGTGACATTTTTTTATTTAAAACCTTCGATGAAATTATTATTCCAAAGTTTTCTTCAAAATATTTATTAAAAACGTTTGGTAAATTATGTTTTGAATTTTTTTGTGAAATTTTTTATTAAAAAACTTCGTTAAAATATTTCCTACAAAATTTACTTGAAATTATTTATTAAAAAGGTTTGGTAAAATCATTAAAATTTTTTTTTATTTCAAATATTGTTTGAAATATTTATTCCAAAATTTTCTTCAAAATATTTATGAAAAACGTTTGATAAAATTTTTTTTGAATTTTTTTGTGAATTTTTTTCATTTAAAACCTTCGTTGAAATATTTATTCCAAAATTTTCTTGAAAATATTTATTAAAAACGTTTGGTAAAATTTATTTTGAATTTTTTTGTTAATTTTTTTATTTAAAACCTTTGATGAAATATATATTCGAAAATTTTCTTGCAAATACTTATTAAAAAGGTTTGGTGAAATTGTTTCGTGAAAAATTTATTCATAACCTTCGTTGAAATATTTATTCCAAATTTTCTTCAAAATATTTATTAAAATCGTTTGGTATTTTTTTTTTAATTATTTTGAGAGATTTTTTACTTTAAACCTTCGTTAAATTATATTTATTCCAACATTTTCTTCAAAATACTTATTTAAACGTTTGGTAAATTTTTTGTGATATTTTTGTTTAAAACCTTCGTTGAAATATTTATTCCAAAATTTTATTGAAAATATTTATTAAATAGGTTTGGTAAATTTTAAAATAAATGTTTTCTAGAAATTTTTTTTAAAAAAATTATAGTTTTAAATATTTATTCCAAAATTTTCTTCAAAATATTTATGAAAAACGTTTGGTAAAATTTCATTTGAATTTTTTTGTGAAATTTTTTTACTTAAAACCTTCGTTGAAATATTTATTCCAAAATTTATTTGAAAACATTTATTAAAAAGGTTTGGTAAAATTTTTTCGTGAAATTTTTTATTTAAAACCTTCGTTAATAAATTTATTCCAAAATTTTATTGAGAATATTTATTAAAAAGTCTTGGTAAAATTATTAAAATATTTTTTCTTGAAATTTTTTATATAAAATATAGTTTGAACTATGTATTCCATAATTTTCTAGAAAATATTTATTTAAAACGTTTGGTAAAATTTTTTAAAAATGTTATTTGTGAAGTATTATTATTTAAAAACTTCGATGAAATATTTGTTCCAAAATTTACTTGAAAATATTTATTAAAAACGTTTGGTAAATTTAATTTGAATTTTTTCTTGAAATTTTTCGTGACATTTTTTTATTTAAAACTTACGTTGAAATATTTATTCCAAAATTTTCTTGAAAATATTTATTAAAAACTTTTGGTATATTCTTTCAATATTTCCGTTATATTTTCTATTTAAAACCTTCGTTGAAATATTCATTCGAACATTCTTTGAAAATATTTATTAAAAAGTTTTGGTGAAATTTAAAAAAATTTTTTCTTGATATTATAATAAAAAATATAATTTGAAATATTTTCTCCAAACTTTTCTTCAAAATATTTATTAGAAATGTTTGGTAAAATTTTTTATGAATTTTTTTGTGAAATTTTTTTATTTAAAACCTTCGTTGAAATATTTATTCCAAAATATTGTTCAAAAGATTTATTAAAAACATTTGGTAAAATTTTTTTGAATTTTTTTTGAATTTTTTTATTTAAAACCATCTTTGAATTATTTATTCCAAAATTTTCTTGAAAATATTTACTTGAAACGTTTGGTAAATTTTTTAAAAATTTTTTCTTGAAATTTTTTATTAATAACCTTCGTTAAAATATTTATTCCAAAGTTTTATTGAAAATATTTATTAAAAAGGTATTGTAAGATTTTTTAAAAATTTTATCTTGAAATTTTTTATTTAAAATATTGTTTTAAATATTTATTCCAAAATGTTTTTCATAATATTTATTAAAAACGTATCGTAAACTTTTTTTTGAATTTTTTTGTGAAATTTTTTATTTAAAACCTTCGATTAAATATTTATTCCAAAATTTTCTCGAAACTGTTTATTAAAAAGGTTTGGTAAAATTTTTTCGTGAAATTTTTTATTTAAAACATCGTTGAAATAATTATTCCAAAATTTTCTTGAAAATATTTATTAAAAACGTTTAGTAAAATTTTTTCTAAATTTTTTTGTGAAATTTTGTTTGTAAATAATTTGTAAATTATGCCAAAAATCGTTTTTTTCGTTCATTTCGCGATAATTTTGAGGTTTTTTGTGCAAAATTAAGGCTAAAGACGGAACTTTTTTCTTTTACGGTTCGGTTTCGACATTTTTCTTCAATAATTTAGCCAAAAGACGATTTTTTCGTCTTTCTCGGGACGATTTTGACGTTTTTTGTGCAAAATTTAGCCAAAAGACGGAAGTTTTTGTGTTTCTAGCTTCGATTTCGGCGTTTTTCTTCCATAATTTAGCCAAAAAACGCTTTTTTCGACTTTATCGGGACGATTTTGACGTTTTTTGTGCAAAATTAATGCTAAAGACGGAACTTTTTTTTTACGGCTCGATTTCGACGTTTTCCTTAAAAAATTTACCCAAAAAACGCTTTTATTCGTCTTTTTCAGGACTATTTTGACGTTTTTTGTGTACATTCAGGCAAAAGACGGAACTTTTTGTGTTTCTAGCTTCGATTACGACGTTTTTCTTCCAAAATTTAGCCAAAAAACACTTTTTTCGTCTTTTACGGGACGAATTTGTACAAAATGAAAGCTAAAGATGGAACTTTTTTTTACGGTTCGATTTGGACGTGTTTTTTCCAAAATTTTACCAAAAAACACTTTTTTCGTCTTTTTCGGGACGATTTTGACGTTTTTTGCGCAAAATTTAGCCAAAAGATGGAACTTTTTGTGTTTCTAGCTTCGATTTCGAACTTTTTCTTCCAAAATTTAGCCAAAGAACGCTTTTATTCGTCTTTTTCAGGACGATTTTGACGTTTTTTGTGCAAAATTAAGGCTAAAGACGGAACTTTTTTTCTTTTACGGTTCGATTTCCACGTTTTTCTTCAAAAATTAACTAAATAACGCTTTTTTCGACTTTTTCAGGACTATTTTGACGTTTTTTGTGTACATTCAGGCAAAAGACGGAACTTTATTTGTTCTACGGTTCGATTTCGACGTTTTCCTTCCAAAATTTACCCAAATAACGCATTTTTCGCCTTTTTCGGGATAATTTTGACGTTTTTTGTGCAAAATTAAGGCTAAAGACGGAACTTTTTGTGTTTCTTGCTTCGATTTCGGCGTTTTTCTTCCAAAATTTAGCCAACAAACGCTTTTATCGTCTTTTTCGGGACGATTTTTACGTTTTTTGAGCAAAAGTAAGGTTAAAGACGGAACTTTATTTGTTTTACGGTTGGATTTCGACGTCTATCTTCTTTAATTTAGCCAAAAACGCTTTTATTGGTTTATTTCGGGACGATTTTGACGTTTTTTGTGCAAAATTTAGCCAAAAGACGGAACTTATTGTGTTTCTAGCTTCGATTTCGGCGTTTTTCTTCCATAATTTAGCCATAAACGCTTTTTTCGTCTTTTTCGGGACGATTTTGACGTTTTTTGTGCAAAATTAAGTCTAAAGACGGAACTTTTTTTGTTTTACGGTTGGATTTCGACGTTTTTCTTCCAAAATTTACCCAAAAAACGCTTTTATTCGTCTTTTTCGGGAAGATTTCTACGTTTTTTGTGCAAAATTTAGGCTAAAGACGGAACTTTTTTTGTTTTATGGTACGATTTCGACGTTTTTCTTCCAGAATTTAGCCAAAAAACGCTTTTATTCGTCTTTTTCGGGACGATTTTGACGTTTTTTGTGCAAAATTAAGGCTAAAGATGGAACTTTTTTTGTTTTACGGTTCTATTTCGACGTTTTTCTTCCAAAAGGTATCCAAAGAACTCATTTATTCGTTTTTTTCGGGACGATTTTGACGTTTTTTGTGCAAAATTAAGGCTAAAGACGGAACTTTTTTTGTTTTACGGTTGGATTTCGACGTCTATCTTCCTTAATTTAGCCAAAAAACGCTTTCATTCGTCTTTTTCGGGACGATTTTTACGTTCTTTGGGCAAAATTAAGGCTAAAGACGGAACTTTTTTTGTTTTACGGTTCGATTTCGGTGTTTTTCTTCCAAATTTAACCAAAAGACGCTTTTTTCGAATTTTTTGGGACGATTTTGACGTTTTTTGTGCAAAATTTAGGCTAAGGACGGAACTTTCTTTGTTCTACGGTTCGATTTCGACGTTTTCCTTCCAAAATTTATCCAAATAACTCATTTTCGTCTTTTTCGGGACGATTTTGACATTTTTAGTGCAAAATTAAGGCTATAGACGGAACTTTTTGTGTTTCTAGCTTCCATTTCGGCGTTTTTCTTCCTTAATATAGCCAAAAAACTCTTTTGTAGACTTTTTAGGGACGATTTGGGCGTTTTTTCCAAAATTTAGCCAAAAAACGCATTTTTGGCCTTTTTCGGGATGATTTTGACGTTTTTTGTGCAAAATTAAGGCTAAAGACGGAACTTGTTTTGTTTTACGGTTCGATTTCGATGTTTTTCTTCCAAATTTAACCAAAAGACGCTTTTTTCGTCTTTTTCGGGACGATTTTGACGTTTTTTCTGCAAAATTAGGGCTAAAGACGGAACTTTTTGTGTTTCTAACTTCGATTTCGGCGTTTTTCCTCCAAAATTTAGCCAAAAACGCTTTTTTCGTCTTTTTGGAACGATTTTGACGTTTTTTGTGCAAAATTGATGCTAAAGACGGAACCTTGTTTTGGTTTACGGTTCGATTTCGACGTTTTCCTTCCTTAATATTGCCAAAAAAACGCTTTTTTCGAATTTTTTGGGACGATTTTGACGTTTTTTGTGCAAAATTTAGGCTAAGGACGGAACTTTCGTTGTTCTACGGTTCGATTTCGACGTTTTCCTTCCAAAATTTATCCAAATAACTCATTTTCGTCTTTTTCGGGACGATTTTGACATTTTTAGTGCAAAATTAAGGCTATAGACGGAACTTTTTTTGTTTCTAGCTTCCATTTCGGCGTTTTTCTTCCTTAATATAGCCAAAAAACTCTTTTGTAGACTTTTTAGGGACGATTTGGACATTTTTCCAAAATTTAGCCAAAAACGCATTTTTGGCCTTTTTCGGGATGATTTTGACGTTTTTTGTGCAAAATTAAGGCTAAAGACGGAACTTGTTTTGTTTTACGGTTCGATTTCGACGTTTTTATTCCTAAAGTTTGCCATAAAACGCTTTTTTCGTCTTTTTCGTGACGATTTTGACGTTTTTTGTGCAAAATTAAGGTTAAAGACGGAACTTTTTTTTACGGTTCGATTTCGACACTTTCCTTCCAAAATTAACTAAATAATGCTTTTTTCGACTTTTTCGGGACGATTTTTTCGTTTTTTGTGCAAAATTAAGGCTAAGGACGGAACTTTTTTTGTTTTACGGTTCGATTTCGACGTTTTTCTTCCAAAATTTACCCAAAAAACGCTTTTATTCGTCTTTTTCGGGACGATTTCTACGTTTTTTGTGCAAAATTTAGCCCTAAGACGGAACTTTTTGTGTTTCTTGCTTCGATTACGACGTTTTTCTTCCAAAATTTCGCCAAAAAACACTTTTTTCGTCTTTTACGGGACGAATTTGTACAAAATGAAAGCTAAAGACGGAACTTTTTTGTTTTACGGTTCGATTTGGACGTTTTTTTTCCAAAATTTAACCAAAAAACACTTTTTTCGTCTTTTTCGGGACGATTTTGACGTTTTTTTTCCAAAATTTAGCCAAAGAACGCTTTTATTCGTCTTTTTCTGGACGATTTCTACGTTTTTTTGTGCAAAATTAAGGCTAAAGACGGAACTTTTTTTGTTTTACGGTTGGATTTCGACGTTTTTCTTCCAAAATTTTCCCGAAAAACGCTTTTATTCGTCTTTTTCGGGACGATTGTTACGTTTTTTGTGCAAAATTAAGGCTAAAGACGGAAATTTTTTTGTTTTATGTTTCGATTTCGACATTTTCCTTGCAAAATTTAGCCAAAAAACGCTTTTATTCGTAATTTTCGGGAAGATTTTGTGCAAAATTAAGGCTAAAGACGGAACTTTTTTTGTTTTACGGTACGATTTCGGCGTTTTTCTTCCTTAATATAACCAAAAAACGCTTTTTTCGACATTTTCAGGACTATTTTGACGTTTTTTGTGCAACATTCAGGCAAAAGACGGAACTTTATTTGTTCTACGGTTCGATTTCGACGTTTTCCTTCCAAAAGTTACCCAAATAACGCATTTTTCGTCTTTTTCGGGACGATTTCTACGTTTTTTGTGCAAAATTAAGGCTAAAGACGGAACTTTTTTTGTTTTACGGTTGGATTTCGACGTTTTTCTTCCAAAATTTACCCGAAAAACGCTTTTATTCGTCTTTTTCGGGAAGATTTCTACGTTTTTTGTGCAAAATTTAGGCTAAAGACGGAACTTTTTTTGTTTTATGGTACGATTTCGACGTTTTTCTTCCAGAATTTAGAAAAAAAACGCTTTTATTCGTCTTTTTCGGGACGATTTTGACGTTTTTTGTGCAAAATTAAGGCTAAAGATGGAACTTTTTTTGTTTTACGGTTCTATTTCGACGTTTTTCTTCCCAAAGGTATCCAAACAACTCATTCATTCGTCTTTTTCGGGACGATTTTTACGTTCTTTGTGCAAAATTAGGGCTAAAGACGGAACTTTTTTTGTTTTACGGTTCGATTTCGATGTTTTTCTTCCAAATTTAACCAAAAGACGCTTTTTTCGTCTTTTTCGTGATGATTTTGACGTTTTTTCTGCAAAATTAGGGCTAAAGACGGAACTTTTTGTGTTTCTAATTTCGATTTCGGCGTTTTTCCTCCAAAATTTAGCCAAAAACGCTTTTTTCGTCTTTTTGGAACGATTTTGACGTTTTTTGTGCAAAATTGATGCTAAAGACGGAACCTTTTTTTGGTTTACGGTTCGATTTCGACGTTTTCCTTCCTTAATATTGACAAAAAAACGCTTTTTTCGAATTTTTTGGGACGATTTTGACGTTTTTTATGCAAAATTTAGGCTAAGGACGGAACTTTCATTGTTCTACGGTTCGATTTCGACGTTTTCCTTCCAAAATTTATCCAAATAACTCATTTTCGTCTTTTTCGGGACGATTTTGACATTTTTAGTGCAAAATTAAGGCTATAGACGGAACTTTTTGTGTTTCTAGCTTCCATTTCGGCGTTTTTCTTCCTTAATATAGCCAAAAAACTCTTTTGTAGACTTTTTAGGGACGATTTGGGCGTTTTTTCCAAATTTTAGCCAAAAAACGCATTTTTGGCATTTTTCGGGATGATTTTGACGTTTTTTGTGCAAAATTAAGGCTAAAGACGGAACTTGTTTTGTTTTACGGTTCGATTTCGATGTTTTTCTTCCAAATTTAACCAAAAGACGCTTTTTTCGTCTTTTTCGGGACGATCTTGACGTTTTTTCTGCAAAATTAGGGCTAAAGACGGAACTTTTTGTGTTTCTAACTTCGATTTCGGCGTTTTTCCTCCAAAATTTAGCCAAAAACGCTTTTTTCGTCTTTTTGGAACGATTTTGACGTTTTTTGTGCAAAATTGATGCTAAAGACGGAACCTTTTTTTGGTTTACGGTTCGATTTCGACGTTTTCCTTCCTTAATATTGCCAAAAAAACGCTTTTTTCGAATTTTTTGGGACGATTTTGACGTTTTTTGTGCAAAATTTAGGCTAAGGACGGAACTTTCATTGTTCTACGGTTCGATTTCGACGTTTTCCTTCCAAAATTTATCCAAATAACTCATTTTCGTCTTTTTCGGGACGATTTTGACATTTTTAGTGCAAAATTAAGGCTATAGACGGAACTTTTTGTGTTTCTAGCTTCCATTTCGGCGTTTTTCTTCCTTAATATAGCCAAAAAACTCTTTTGTAGACTTTTTAGGAACGATTTGGACGTTTTTTCCAAAATTTAGCCAAAAACGCATTTTTGGCCTTTTTCGGGATGATTTTGACGTTTTTTGTGCAAAATTAAGGCTAAAGACGGAACTTGTTTTGTTTTACGGTTCTATTTCGACGTTTTTATTCCTAAAGTTTGCCATAAAACGCTTTTTTCGTCTTTTTCGCGACGATTTTGACGTTTTTTGTGCAAAATTAAGGTTAAAGACGGAACTTTTTTTTACGGTTCGATTTCGACACTTTCCTTCCAAAATTAACTAAATAATGCTTTTTTCGACTTTTTCGGGACGATTTTTTCGTTTTTTGTGCAAAATTTAGGCTAAGGACGGAACTTTTTTTGTTTTACGGTTCGATTTCGACGTTTTTCTTCCAAAATTTACCCAAAAAACGCTTTTATTCGTCTTTTTCGGGACGATTTCTACGTTTTTTGTGCAAAATTTAGCCCTAAGACGGAACTTTTTGTGTTTCTAGCTTCGATTACGACGTTTTTCTTCCAAAATTTCGCCAAAAAACACTTTTTTCGTCTTTTACGGGACGAATTTGTACAAAATGAAAGCTAAAGACGGAACTTTTTTGTTTTACGGTTCGATTTGGACGTTTTTTTTCCAAAATTTAACCAAAAAACACTTTTTTCCTCTTTTTCGGGACGATTTTGACGTTTTTTTTCCAAAATTTAGCCAAAGAACGCTTTTATTCGTCTTTTTCAGGACGATTTCTACGTTTTTTGTGCAAAATTAAGGCTAAAGACGGAACTTTTTTTCTTTTACGGTTCGATTTCCACGTTTTTCTTCAAAAATTAACTAAATAACGCTTTTTTCGTCTTTTTCGGGACGATTTTTACGATTTTTGTGCAAAATTAAGGTTAAAGACGGAACTTTTTTTTGTTTTACGGTTGGATTTCGATGTCTATCTTCTTTAATTTAGCAAAAAACGCTTTTATTTATTTTTTACGGGACGATTATGACGTTTTTTGTGCAAAATTTAAGCCAAAAGACGGATTTTTTTGTGTTTCTAGCTTCGATTTCGGCGTTTTTCTTCCATAATTTAGCCAAAAAACGCTCATTTCGTCTTTTTCGGGACGATTTTGACGTTTTTTGTACAAAATTAAGTCTAAAGACGGAACTTTTTTTGTTTTACGGTTGGATTTCGACGTTTTCCTTCCAAAATTTACCCAAAAAACGCTTTTATTCGTCTTTTTCGGGACGATTTCTACGTTTTTTGTGCATAATTAAGGCTAAAGACGGAACTTTTTATGTTTTACGGTTCGATTTCGACGTCTATCTTCCTTAATTTAGCCAAAAAATTCTTTTATTCGTCTTTTTCGGGACGATTGTTACGTTTTTTGTGCAAAATTAAGGCTAAAGACGGAAATTTTTTTGTTTTATGGTTCGATTTCGACATTTTCCTTGCAAAATTTAGCCAAAAAACGCTTTTATTCGTAATTTTCGGGAAGATTTTGTGCAAAATTAAGGCTAAAGACGGAACTTTTTTTGTTTTACGGTTCGATTTCGGCGTTTTTCTTCCTTAATATAACCAAAAAACGCTTTTTTCGACATTTTCAGGACTATTTTGACGTTTTTTGTGCAACATCCAGGCAAAAGACGGAACTTTATTTGTTCTACGGTTCGATTTCGACGTTTTCCTTCCAAAAGTTACCCAAATAACGCATTTTTCGTCTTTTTCGGGACGATTTCTACGTTTTTTGTGCAAAATTAAGGCTAAAGACGGAACTTTTTTTGTTTTACGGTTGGATTTCGACGTTTTTCTTCCAAAATTTACCCGAAAAACGCTTTTATTCGTCTTTTTCGGGAAGATTTCTACGTTTTTTGTGCAAAATTTAGGCTAAAGACGGAACTTTTTTTGTTTTATGGTACGATTTCGACGTTTTTCTTCCAGAATTTAGCCAAAAAACGCTTTTATTTGTCTTTTTCGGGACGATTTTGACGTTTTTTGTGCAAAATTAAGGCTAAAGATGGAACTTTTTTTGTTTTACGGTTCTATTTCGACGTTTTTCTTCCCAAAGGTATCCAAACAACTCATTTATTCGTTTTTTTCGGGACGATTTTGACGTTTTTTGTGCAAAATTAAGCCTAAAGACGGAACTTTTTTTGTTTTACGGTTGGATTTCGACGTCTATCTTCCTTAATTTAGCCAAAAAACGCTTTCATTCGTCTTTTTCGGGACGATTTTTACGTTCTTTGTGCAAAATTAGGGCTAAAGACGGAACTTTTTTTGTTTTACGGTTCGATTTCGATGTTTTTCTTCCAAATTTAACCAAAAGACGCTTTTTTCGTCTTTTTCGGGACGATTTTGACGTTTTTTCTGCAAAATAAGGGCTAAAGACGGAACTTTTTGTGTTTCTAACTTCGATTTCGGCGTTTTTCCTCCAAAATTTAGCCAAAAACGCTTTTTTCGTCTTTTTGGAACGATTTTGACGTTTTTTGTGCAAAATTGATGCTAAAGACGGAACCTTTTTTTGGTTTACGGTTCGATTTCGACGTTTTCCTTCCTTAATATTGCCAAAAAAACGCTTTTATTCATCTTTTTCGGGACGATTTCTACGTTTTTTGTGCAAAATTAAGGCTAAAGACGGAACTTTTTATGTTTTACGGTTCGATTTCGACGTCTATCTTCCTTAATTTAGCCAAAAAATTCTTTTATTCGTCTTTCTCGGGACGATTGTTACGTTTTTTGTGCAAAATTAAGGCTAAAGACGGAACTTTTTTTGTTTTATGGTTCGATTTCGACATTTTCCTTGCAAAATTTAGCCAAAAAACGCTTTTATTCGTAATTTTCGGGAAGATTTTGTGCAAAATTAAGGCTAAAGACGGAACTTTTTTTGTTTTACGGTTCGATTTCGGCGTTTTTCTTCCTTAATATAACCAAAAAACGCTTTTTTCGACATTTTCAGGACTATTTTGACGTTTTTTGTGCAACATTCAGGCAAAAGACGGAACTTTATTTGTTCTACGGTTCGATTTCGACGTTTTCCTTCCAAAAGTTACCCAAATAACGCATTTTTCGTCTTTTTCGGGACGATTTCTACGTTTTTTGTGCAAAATTAAGGCTAAAGACGGAACTTTTTATGTTTTACGGTTCGATTTCGACGTCTATCCTCCTTAATTTAGCCAAAAAATTCTTTTATTCGTCTTTTTCGGGACGATTGTTACGTTTTTTGTGCAAAATTAAGGCTAAAGACGGAACTTTTTTTGTTTTACGGTTGGATTTTGACGTTTTTCTTCCAAAATTTACCCGAAAAACGCTTTTATTCGTCTTTTTCGGGAAGATTTCTACGTTTTTTGTGCAAAATTTAGGCTAATGACGGAACTTCCTTTGTTCTACGGTTCGATTTCGACGTTTTCCTTCCAAAATTTATCCAAATAACTCATTTTCGTCTTTTTGGAACGATTTTGACGTTTTTTGTGCAAAATTTAGCCAAAAGACGGAACTTTTTGTGTTTCTAGCTTCGATTTCGGCGTTTTTCTTCCATAATTTAGCCATAAACGCTTTTTTCGTCTTTTTCGGGACGATTTTGACGTTTTTTGTGCAAAATTTAGGCTAAGGACGGAACTTTCCTTGTTCTACGGTTCGATTTCGACGTTTTCCTTCCAAAATTTATCCAAATAACTCATTTTCGTCTTTTTCGGGACGATTTTGACATTTTTAGTGCAAAATTAAGGCTATAGACGGAACTTTTTGTGTTTCTAGCTTCCATTTCGGCGTTTTTCTTCCTTAATATAGCCAAAAAACTCTTTTGCAGACTTTTTAGGGACGATTTTGACGTTTTTCTTCCAAAATTTACCCAAAAAACCCTTTTATTCGTCTTTTTCGGGAAGATTTCTACGTTTTTTGTGCAAGATTTAGGCTAAAGACGGAACTTTTTTTGTTTTATGGTACGATTTCGACGTTTTTCTTCCAGAATTTAGCCAAAAAACGCTTTTTTCGACTTTATCGGTACGATTTTGACGTTTTTTGTGCAAAATTAATGATAAAGACGGAACTTTTTTTTTTACGGCTCGATTTCGACGTTTTCCTTAAAAAATTTACCCAAAAAACGCTTTTATTCGTCTTTTTCGGGACGATTTCTACGTTTTTTGTGCAAAATATTGCCCTAAGACGGAACTTTTTGTGTTTCTAGCTTCGATTACGACGTTTTTCTTCCAAAATTTAGCCAAAAAACACTTTTTTCGTCTTTTACGGGACGAATTTGTACAAAATGAAAGCTAAAGACGGAACTTTTTTTTTTACGGTTCGATTTGGACGTTTTTTTTCCAAAATTTTACCAAAAAACGCGTTATTCGTCTTGTTCGGGACGATTTTGACGTTTTTTGCGCAAAATGTAGCCAAAAGATGGAACTTTTTGTGTTTCTAGCTTCGATTTCGAACTTTTTCTTCCAAAATTTAGCCAAAGAACGCTTTTATTCGTCTTTTTCAGGACGATTTTGACGTTTTTTTTGCAAAATTAAGGCTAAAGACGGAACTTTTTCTCTTTTACGGTTCGATTTCCACGTTTTTCTTCAAAAATTAACGAAATAACGCTTTTTTCGTCTTTTTCGGGACGATTTTTACGTTTTTTGTGCAAAATTAAGGTTAAAGACGGAACTTTTTTTTTGTTTTACGGTTGGATTTCGACGTTTTCCTTCCAAAATTTACCCAAAAAACGCTTTTATTCGTCTTTTTCGGGACGATTTCTACGTTTTTTGTGCAAAATTAAGGCTAAAGACGGAACTTTTTATGTTTTACGGTTCGATTCGACGTCTATCTTCCTTAATTTAGCCAAAAAATTCTTTTATTCGTCTTTTTCGGGACGATTGTTACGTTTTTTGTGCAAAATTAAGGCTAAAGACGGAACTTTTTTTGTTTTATGGTTCGATTTCGACATTTTCCTTGCAAATTTTAGCCAAAAAACGCTTTTATTCGTAATTTTCGGGAAGATTTTGTGCAAAATTAAGGCTAAAGACGGAACTTTTTTTTGTTTTACGGTTCGATTTCGGCGTTTTTCTTCCTTAATATAACCAAAAAACGCTTTTTTCGACATTTTCAGGACTATTTTGACGTTTTTTGTGCAACATTCAGGCAAAAGACGGAACTTTATTTGTTCTACGGTTCGATTTCGACGTTTTCCTTCCAAAAGTTACCCAAATAACGCATTTTTCGTCTTTTTCGGGACGATTTCTACGTTTTTTGTGCAAAATTAAGGCTAAAGACGGAACTTTTTGTGTTTCTTGCTTCGATTTAGGCGTTTATCTTCCAAAATTTAGCCAACAAACGCTTTTTTCGTCTTTTTCGGGACGATTTTTACGTTTTTTGAGCAAAAGTAAGGTTAAAGACGGAACTTTTTTTGTTTTACGGTTCGATTCGACGTCTATCTTCCTTAATTTAGCCAAAAACGCTTTTATTCGTTTTTTTCGGGACGATTTTGACGTTTTTTGTGAAAAATTTAGCCAAAAGACGGAACTTTTTGTGTTTCTAGCTTCGATTTCGGCGTTTTTCTTCCATAATTTAGCCATAAACGCTTTTTTCGTCTTTTTCGGGACGACTTTGACGTTTTTTGTGCAAAATTAAGTCTAAAGACGGAACTTTTTTTGTTTTACGGTTGGATTTCGACGTTTTTCTTCCAAAATTTACCCAAAAAACGCTTTTATTCGTCTTTTTCGGGAAGATTTCTACGTTTTTTGTGCAAAATTTAGGCTAAAGACGGAACTTTTTTTGTTTTACGGTTCTATTTCGACGTTTTTCTTCCAAAAGGTATCCAAAGAACTCATTTATTCGTTTTTTTCGGGACGATTTTGACGTTTTTTGTGCAAAATTTAGGCTAAAGACGGAACTTTTTTTGTTTTATGGTACGATTTCGATGTTTTTCTTCCAGAATTTAGCCAAAAAACGCTTTTTTCGACTTTATCGGGACGATTTTGACGTTTTTTGTGCAAAATTAATGATAAAGACGGAACTTTTTTTTTACGGCTCGATTTCGACGTTTTCCTTAAAAAATTTACCCAAAAAACGCTTTTATTCGTCTTTTTCGGGACGATTTCTACGTTTTTTGTGCAAAATTTTGCCCTAAGACGGAACTTTTTGTGTTTCTAGCTTCGATTACGACGTTTTTCTTCCAAAATTTAGCCAAAAAACACTTTTTTCGTCTTTTACGGGACGAATTTGTACAAAATGAAAGCTAAAGACGGAACTTTTTTTTTTACGGTTCGATTTGGACGTTTTTTTTTTCCAAAATTTTACCAAAAAACACTTTTTTCGTCTTTTTCGGGACGATTTTGACGTTTTTTGCGCAAAATGTAGCCAAAAGATGGAACTTTTTGTGTTTCTAGCTTCGATTTCGAACTTTTTCTTCCAAAATTTAGCCAAAGAACGCTTTTATTCGTCTTTTTCAGGACGATTTTGACGTTTTTTGTGCAAAATTAAGGCTAAAGACGGAACTTTTTTCTTTTACGGTTCGATTTCCACGTTTTTCTTCAAAAATTAACTAAATAACGCTTTTTTCGTCTTTTTCGGGACGATTTTTACGTTTTTTGTGCAAAATTAAGGTTAAAGACGGAACTTTTTTTTGTTTTACGGTTGGATTTCGACGTTTTCCTTCCAAAATTTACCCAAAAAACGCTTTTATTCGTCTTTTTCGGGACGATTTCTACGTTTTTTGTGCAAAATTAAGGCTAAAGACGGAACTTTTTATGTTTTACGGTTCGATTTCGACGTCTATCTTCCTTAATCTAGCCAAAAAATTCTTTTATTCGTCTTTTTCGGGACGATTGTTACGTTTTTTGTGCAAAATTAAGGCTAAAGACGGAACTTTTTTTGTTTTATGGTTCGATTTCGAGATTTTCCTTGCAAAATTTAGCCAAAAAACGCTTTTATTCGTCATTTTCGGGAAGATTTTGTGCAAAATTAAGGCTAAAGACGGAACTTCTTTTGTTTTACGGTTCGATTTCGGCGTTTTTCTTCCTAAAAAGACCAAAAAACGCTTTTTTCGACTTTTTCAGGACAATTTTGACGTTTTTTCTGTACATTCAGGCAAAAGACGGAACTTTATTTGTTCTACGGTTCGATTTCGACGTTTTCCTTCCAAAATTTACCCAAATAACGCATTTTTCGTCTTTTTCGGGATAATTTTTACGTTTTTTGTGCAAAATTAAGGCTTAAGACGGAACTTTTTGTGTTTCTTGCTTCGATTTAGGCGTTTTTCTTCCAAAATTTAGCCAACAAACGCTTTTTTCGTCTTTTTCGGGACGATTTTTACGTTTTTTGAGCAAAAGTAAGGTTAAAGACGGAACTTTTTTTGTTTTACGGTTGGATTTCGACGTCTATCTTCTTTAATTTAGCCAAAAACGCTTTTATTCGTTTTTTTCGGGACGATTTTGACGTTTTTTGTGCAAAATTTAGCCAAAAGACGGAACTTTTTGTGTTTCTAGCTTCTATTTCGGCGTTTTTCTTCCATAATTTAGCCATAAACGCTTTTTTCGTCTTTTTCGGGACGATTTTGACGTTTTTTGTGCAAAATTTAGGCTAAGGACGGAACTTTCCTTGTTCTACGGTTCGATTTCGACGTTTTCCTTCCAAAATTTATCCAAATAACTCATTTTCGTCTTTTTCGGGACGATTTTGACATTTTTAGTGCAAAATTAAGGCTATAGACGGAACTTTTTGTGTTTCTAGCTTCCATTTCGGCGTTTTTCTTCCTTAATATAGCCAAAAAACTCTTTTGAGACTTTTTAGGGACGATTTGGACGTTTTTTCCAAAATTCAGCCAAAAAACGCATTTTTGGCCTTTTTCGGGATAATTTTGACGTTTTTTGTGCAAAATTGAGGCTAAAGACGGAACTTGTTTTGTTTTACGGTTCGATTTCGACGTCTTTATTCCTAAAGTTTGCCATAAAACGCTTTTTTCGTCTTTTACGGGACGAATTTGTACAAAATGAAAGCTAAAGACGGAACTTTTTTGTTTTACGGTTCGATTTGGACGTTTTTTTTCCAAAATTTAACCAAAAAACACTTTTTTCGTCTTTTTCGGGACGATTTTGACGTTTTTTGTGCAAAATTAAGTCATAAGACGGAACTTTTTTTGTTTTACGGTTGGATTTCGACGTTTTCCTTCCAAAATTTACCCAAAAAACGCTTTTATTCGTCTTTTTCGGGACGATTTCTACGTTTTTTGTGCAAAATTAAGGCTAAAGACGGAACTTTTTATGTTTTACGGTTCGATTTCGACGTTTATCTTCCTTAATTTAGCCAAAAATTTCTTTTATTCGTCTTTTTCGGGACGATTGTTACGTTTTTTGTGCAAAATTAAGGCTAAAGACGGAACTTTTTTTGTTTTACGGTTGGATTTCGACGTTTTTCTTCCAAAATTTACCCGAAAAACGCTTTTATTCGTCTTTTTCGGGAAGATTTCTACGTTTTTTGTGCAAAATTTAGGCTAAAGACGGAACTTTTTTTGTTTTATGGTACGATTTCGACGTTTTTCTTCCAGAATTTAGCCAAAATGCTTTTATTCGTCTTTTTCGGGACGATTTTGACGTTTTTTGTGCAAAATTAAGGCTAAAGATGGAACTTTTTTTGTTTTACGGTTCTATTTCGACGTTTTTCTTCCCAAAGGTATCCAAAGAACTCATTTATTCGTTTTTTTCGGGACGATTTTGACGTTTTTTTTGCAAAATTAAGCCTAAAGACGGAACTTTTTTTGTTTTACGGTTGGATTTCGACGTCTATCTTCCTTAATTTAGCCAAAAAACGCTTTTATTCGTCTTTTTCAGGACGATTTTGACGTTTTTTGTGCAAAATTAAGGCTAAAGACGGAACTTTTTTCTTTTACGGTTCGATTTCCACGTTTTTCTTCAAAAATTAACTAAATAACGCTTTTTTCGTCTTTTTCGGGACGATTTTTACGTTTTTTGTGCAAAATTAAGGTTAAAGACGGAACTTTTTTTTGTTTTACGGTTGGATTTCGACGTTTTCCTTCCAAAATTTACCCAAAAAACGCTTTTATTCGTCTTTTTCGGGACGATTTCTACGTTTTTTGTGCAAAATTAAGGCTAAAGACGGAACTTTTTATGTTTTACGGTTCGATTTCGACGTCTATCTTCCTTAATCTAGCCAAAAAATTCTTTTATTCGTCTTTTTCGGGACGATTGTTACGTTTTTTGTGCAAAATTAAGGCTAAAGACGGAACTTTTTTTGTTTTATGGTTCGATTTCGAGATTTTCCTTGCAAAATTTAGCCAAAAAACGCTTTTATTCGTCATTTTCGGGAAGATTTTGTGCAAAATTAAGGCTAAAGACGGAACTTTTTTTGTTTTACGGTTCGATTTCGGCGTTTTTCTTCCTAAAAAGACCAAAAAACGCTTTTTTCGACTTTTTCAGGACTATTTTGACGTTTTTTCTGTACATTCAGGCAAAAGAAGGAACTTTATTTGTTCTACGGTTCGATTTCGACGTTTTCCTTCCAAAATTTACCCAAATAACGCATTTTTCGTCTTTTTCGGGATAATTTTGACGTTTTTTGTGCAAAATTAAGGCTAAAGACGGAACATTTTTTCTTTTACGGTTCGATTTCCACGTTTTTCTTCAAAAATTAACTAAATAACGCTTTTTTCGTCTTTTTCGGGACGATTTTTACGATTTTTGTGCAAAATTAAGGTTAAAGACGGAACTTTTTTTTGTTTTACGGTTGGATTTCGACGTCTATCTTCTTCAATTTAGCAAAAAACGCTTTTATTTGTTTTTTACGGGACGATTATGACGTTTTTTGTGCAAAATTTAAGCCAAAAGACGGATTTTTTTGTGTTTCTAGCTTCGATTTCGGCGTTTTTCTTCCATAATTTAGCCAAAAAACGCTCATTTCGTCTTTTTCGGGACGATTTTGACGTTTTTTGTGCAAAATTAAGTCTAAAGACGGAACTTTTTTTGTTTTACGGTTGGATTTCGACGTTTTCCTTCCAAAATTTACCCAAAAAACGCTTTTATTCGTCTTTTTCGGGACGATTTCTACGTTTTTTGTGCAAAATTAAGGCTAAAGACGGAACTTTTTATGTTTTACGGTTCGATTTCGACGTCTATCTTCCTTAATTTAGCCAAAAAATTCTTTTATTCGTCTTTTTCGGGACGATTGTTACGTTTTTTGTGCAAAATTAAGGCTAAAGACGGAAATTTTTTTGTTTTATGGTTCGATTTCGACATTTTCCTTGCAAAATTTAGCCAAAAAACGCTTTTATTCGTAATTTTCGGGAAGATTTTGTGCAAAATAAAGGCTAAAGACGGAACTTTTTTTGTTTTACGGTTCGATTTCGGCGTTTTTCTTCCTTAATATAACCAAAAAACGCTTTTTTCGACATTTTCAGGACTATTTTGACGTTTTTTGTGCAACATTCAGGCAAAAGACGGAACTTTATTTGTTCTACGGCTCGATTTCGACGTTTTCCTTCCAAAAGTTACCCAAATAACGCATTTTTCGTCTTTTTCGGGACGATTTCTACGTTTTTTGTGCAAAATTAAGGCTAAAGACGGAACTTTTTGTGTTTCTTGCTTCGATTTCGGCGTTTTTCTTCCAAAATTTAGCCAACAAACGCTTTTTTCGTCTTTTTCGGGACGATTTATACGTTTTTTGAGCAAAAGTAAGGATAAAGACGGAACTTTTTTTGTTTTACGGTTGGATTTCGACGTCTATCTTCTTTAATTTAGCCAAAAACGCTTTTATTCGTTTATTTCGGGACGATTTTGACGTTTTTTGTGCAAAATTTAGCCAAAAGACGGAACTTATTGTGTTTCTAGCTTCGATTTTGGCGTTTTTCTTCCATAATTTAGCCATAATCGCTTTTTTCGTCTTTTTCGGGACGATTTTGACGTTTTTTGTGCAAAATTAAGTCTAAAGACGGAACTTTTTTTGTTTTACGGTTGGATTTCGACGTTTTTCTTCCAAAATTTACCCAAAAAACGCTTTTATTCGTCTTTTTCGGGAAGATTTCTACGTTTTTTGTGCAAAATTTAGGCTAAAGACGGAACTTTTTTTGTTTTATGGTACGATTTCGACGTTTTTCTTCCAGAATTTAGCCAAAAAACGCTTTTATTCGTCTTTTTCGGGACAATTTGACGTTTTTTGTGCAAAATTAAGGCTAAAGATGGAACTTTTTTTGTTTTACGGTTCTATTTTGACGTTTTTCTTCCCAAAGGTATCCAAAGAACACTTTTTTCGTCTTTTTCGGGACGATTTTGACGTTTTTTTCCAAAATTTAGCCAAAGAACGCTTTTATTCGTCTTTTTCAGGACGATTTTGACGTTTTTTGTGCAAAATTAAGGCTAAAGACGGAACTTTTTTTGTTTTACGGTTCGATTTCGACGTCTATCTTCCTTAATTTAGCCAAAAAATTCTTTTATTCGTCTTTTTCGGGACGATTTTGACGTTTTTTGTGCAAAATTAAGGCTAAAGACGGAACTTTTTTTGTTTTACGGTTGGATTTCGACGTCTATTTTCCTTAATTTAGCCAAAAAACGCTTTCATTCGTCTTTTTCGGGACGATTTTTACGTTCTTTGTGCAAAATTAAGGCTAAGGACGAAACTTTTTTTGTTTTACGGTTCGATTTCGATGTTTTTCTTCCAAATTTAACCAAAAGACGCTTTTTTCGTCTTTTTCGGGACGATTTTGACGTTTTTTCTGCAAAATTAGGGCTAAAGACGGAACTTTTTGTGTTTCTAACTTCGATTTCGGCGTTTTTCCTCCAAAATTTAGCCAAAAACGCTTTTTTCGTCTTTTTGGAACGATTTTGACGTTTTTTGTGCAAAATTGATGCTAAAGACGGAACCTTTTTTTGGTTTACGGTTCGATTTCGACGTTTTCCTTCCTTAATATTGCCAAAAAAACGCTTTTTTCGAATTTTTTGGGACGATTTTGACGTTTTTTGTGCAAAATTTAGGCTAAGGACGGAACTTTCTTTGTTCTACGGTTCGATTTCGACGTTTTCCTTCCAAAATTTATCCAAATAACTCATTTTCGTCTTTTTCGGGACGATTTTGACATTTTTAGTGCAAAATTAAGGCTATAGACGGAACTTTTTGTGTTTCTAGCTTCCATTTCGGCGTTTTTCTTCCTTAATATAGCCAAAAAACTCTTTTGTAGACTTCTTAGGGACGATTTGGACGTTTTTTCCAAAATTTAGCCAAAAAACGCATTTTTGGCCTTTTTCGGGATGATTTTGACGTTTTTTGTGCAAAATTAAGGCTAAAGACGGAACTTGTTTTGTTTTACGGTTCGATTTCGACGTTTTTATTCCTAAAGTTTGCCATAAAACGCTTTTTTCGTCTTTTTCGTGACGATTTTGACGTTTTTTTTGCAAAATTAAGGCTAAAGACGGAACTTTTCTTGTTTTACGGTTCGATTTCGGCGTTTTTCTTCCTTAATTTAGCCAATAAACGCTTTTATTCGTTTTTTTCAGGACGATTTTGACGTTTTTTGTGCAAAATTAAGGTTAAAGACGGAACTTTTTTTTACGGTTCGATTTCGACACTTTCCTTCCAAAATTAACTAAATAATGCTTTTTTCGACTTTTTCGGGACGATTTTTTCGTTTTTTGTGCAAAATTAAGGCTAAGGACGGAACTTTTTTTGTTTTACGGTTCGATTTCGACGTTTTTCTTCCAAAATTTACGCAAAAAACGCTTTTATTCGTCTTTTTCGGGACGATTTCTACGTTTTTTGTGCAAAATTTAGCCCTAAGACGGAACTTTTTGTGTTTCTACCTTCGATTACGACGTTTTTCTTCCAAAATTTCGCCAAAAAACACTTTTTTCGTCTTTTACGGGACGAATTTGTACAAAATGAAAGCTAAAGACGGAACTTTTTTGTTTTACGGTTCGATTTGGACGTTTTTTTTCCAAAATTTAACCAAAAAACTCTTTTTTCGTCTTTTTCGGGACGATTTTGACGTTTTTTTCCAAAATTTAGCCAAAGAACGCTTTTATTCGTCTTTTTCAGGACGATTTTGACGTTTTTTGTGCAAAATTAAGGCTAAAGACGGAACTTTTTTTGTTTTACGGTTCGATTTCGGCGTTTTTCTTCCTTAATATAACCAGAAAACTCTTTTTTCGACTTTTTCAGGACTATTTTGACGTTTTTTGTGCAAAATTCAGGCAAAAGACGGAACTTTATTTGTTCTACGGTTCGATTTCGACGTTTTCCTTCAAAATTTAGCCAAATAACGCATTTTTCGACTTTTTCGGGATAATTTTGACGTTTTTTGTGCAAAATTTAGCCAAAAGACGGAACTTTTTGTGTTTCTAGCTTCGATTTCGGCGTTTTTCTTCCATAATTTAGCCATAAACGCTTTTTTCGTCTTTTTCGGGACGATTTTGACGTTTTTTGTGCAAAATTAAGTCTAAAGACGGAACTTTTTTTGTTTTACGGTTGGATTTCGACGTTTTTCTTCCAAAATTTACCCAAAAAACGCTTTTATTCGTCTTTTTCGGGAAGATTTCTACGTTTTTTGTGCAAAATTTAGGCTAAAGACGGAACTTTTTTGTTTTATGGTACGATTTCGACGTTTTTCTTCCAAAATTTAGCCAAAAAACGCTTTTATTCGTCTTTTTCGGGACGATTTTGACGTTTTTTGTGCAAAATTAAGGCTAAAGATGGAACTTTTTTTGTTTTACGGTTTTATTTCGACGTTTTTCTTCCAAAAGGTATCCAAAGAACTCATTTATTCGTTTTTTTCGGGACGATTTGACGTTTTTTGTGCAAAATTAAGGCTAAAGACGGAACTTTTTTTGTTTTACGGTTGGATTTCGACGTCTATCTTCCTTAATTTATCCAAAAAACGCTTTTATTCGTCTTTTTCGGGACGATTTTTACGTTTTTTGTGCAAAATTAAGGCTAAAGACGGAACAATTTTTGTTTTACGGTTCGATTTCGATGTTTTTCTTCCAAATTTAACCAAAAAACGCTTTTTTCGTCTTTTTCGGGACGATTTTGACGTTTTTTCTGCAAAATTAGGGCTAAAGACGGAACTTTTTGTGTTTCTAACTTCGATTTCGGCGTTTATCCTCCAAAGTTTAGCCAAAAACGCTTTTTTCGTCTTTTTGGAACGATTTTGACGTTTTTTGTGGAAAATTGATGCTAAAGACGGAACCTTTTTTTGGTTTACGGTTCGATTTCGACGTTTTCCTTCCTTAATATTGCCAAAAAAACGCTTTTTTCGAATTTTTTGGGACGATTTTGACGTTTTTTGTGCAAAATTTAGGCTAAGGACGGAACTTTCATTGTTCTACGGTTCGATTTCGACGTTTTCCTTCCAAAATTTATCCAAATAACTCATTTTCGTCTTTTTCGGGACGATTTTGACATTTTTAGTGCAAAATTAAGGCTATAGACGGAACTTTTTGTGTTTCTAGCTTCCATTTCGGCGTTTTTCTTCCTTAATATAGCCAAAAAACTCTTTTGTTGACTTTTTAGGGACGATTTGGACGTTTTTTCCAAAATTTAGCCAAAAAACGCATTTTGGGCCTTTTTCGAGATGATTTTGACGTTTTTTGTGCAAAATTAAGGCTAAAGACGGAACTTGTTTTGTTTTACGGTTCGATTTCGGCGTTTTTCTTCCTTAATATAACCAAAAAACGCTTTTTTCGACATTTTCAGGACTATTTTGACGTTTTTTGTGCAACATTCAGGCAAAAGACGGAACTTTATTTGTTCTACGGTTCGATTTCGACGTTTTCCTTCCAAAAGTTACCCAAATAACGCATTTTTCGTCTTTTTCGGGACGATTTCTACGTTTTTTGTGCAAAATTAAGGCTAAAGACGGAACTTTTTGTGTTTCTTGCTTCGATTTAGGCGTTTATCTTCCAAAATTTAGCCAACAAACGCTTTTTTCGTCTTTTTCGGGACGATTTTTACGTTTTTTGAGCAAAAGTAAGGTTAAAGACGGAACTTTTTTTGTTTTACGGTTCGATTCGACGTCTATCTTCCTTAATTTAGCCAAAAACGCTTTTATTCGTTTTTTTCGGGACGATTTTGACGTTTTTTGTGAAAAATTTAGCCAAAAGACGGAACTTTTTGTGTTTCTAGCTTCGATTTCGGCGTTTTTCTTCCATAATTTAGCCATAAACGCTTTTTTCGTCTTTTTCGGGACGACTTTGACGTTTTTTGTGCAAAATTAAGTCTAAAGACGGAACTTTTTTTGTTTTACGGTTGGATTTCGACGTTTTTCTTCCAAAATTTACCCAAAAAACGCTTTTATTCGTCTTTTTCGGGAAGATTTCTACGTTTTTTGTGCAAAATTTAGGCTAAAGACGGAACTTTTTTTGTTTTACGGTTCTATTTCGACGTTTTTCTTCCAAAAGGTATCCAAAGAACTCATTTATTCGTTTTTTTCGGGACGATTTTGACGTTTTTCGTGCAAAATTTAGGCTAAAGACGGAACTTTTTTTGTTTTATGGTACGATTTCGATGTTTTTTCCAGAATTTAGCCAAAATACGCTTTTTTCGACTTTATCGGGACGATTTTGACGTTTTTTGTGCAAAATTAATGATAAAGACGGAACTTTTTTTTTACGGCTCGATTTCGACGTTTTCCTTAAAAAATTTACCCAAAAAACGCTTCTATTCGTCTTTTTCGGGACGATTTCTACGTTTTTTGTGCAATATTTTGCCCTAAGACGGAACTTTTTGTGTTTCTAGCTTCGATTACGACGTTTTTCTTCCAAAATTTAGCCAAAAAACACTTTTTTCGTCTTTTACGGGACGAATTTGTACAAAATGAAAGCTAAAGACGGAACTTTTTTTTTTACGGTTCGATTTGGACGTTTTTTTTCCAAAATTTTACCAAAAAACACTTTTTTCGTCTTTTTCGGGACGATTTTGACGTTTTTTGCGCAAAATGTAGCCAAAAGATGGAACTTTTTGTGTTTCTAGCTTCGATTTCGAACTTTTCCTTCCAAAATTTATCCAAATAACTCATTTTCGTCTTTTTCGGGACGATTTTGACATTTTTAGTGCAAAATTAAGGCTATAGACGGAACTTTTTGTGTTTCTAGCTTCCATTTCTGCGTTTTTCTTCCTTAATATAGCCAAAAAACTCTTTTGTAGACTTTTTAGGGACGATTTGGGCGTTTTTTCCAAAATTTAGCCAAAAAACGCATTTTTGGCCTTTTTCGGGATGATTTTGACGTTTTTTGTGCAAAATTAAGGCTAAAGACGGAACTTGTTTTGTTTTACGGTTCGATTTCGATGTTTTTCTTCCAAATTTAACCAAAAGACGCTTTTTTCGTCTTTTTCGGGACGATTTTGACGTTTTTTCTGCAAAATTAGGGCTAAAGACGGAACTTTTTGTGTTTCTAACTTCGATTTCGGCGTTTTTCCTCCAAAATTTATCCAAAAACGCTTTTTTCGTCTTTTTGGAACGATTTTGACGTTTTTTGTGCAAAATTGATGCTAAAGACGGAACCTTTTTTTGGTTTACGGTTCGATTTCGACGTTTTCCTTCCTTAATATTGCCAAAAAAACGCTTTTTTCGAATTTTTTGGGACGATTTTGACGTTTTTTGTGCAAAATTAAGGCTATAGACGGAACTTTTTGTGTTTCTAGCTTCCATTTCGGCGTTTTTCTTCCTTAATATAGCCAAAAAACTCTTTTGTAGACTTTTTAGGGACGATTTGGACGTTTTTTCCAAAATTTAGCCAAAAACGCATTTTTGGCCTTTTTCGGGATGATTTTGACGTTTTTTGTGCAAAATTAAGGCTAAAGACGGAACTTGTTTTGTTTTACGGTTCGATTTCGACGTTTTTATTCCTAAAGTTTGCCATAAAACGCTTTTTTCGTCTTTTTCGTGACGATTTTGACGTTTTTTGTGCAAAATTAAGGTTAAAGACGGAACTTTTTTTTACGGTTCGATTTCGACACTTTCCTTCCAAAATTAACTAAATAATGCTTTTTTCGACTTTTTCGGGACGATTTTTTCGTTTTTTGTGCAAAATTAAGGCTAAGGACGGAACTTTTTTTGTTTTACGGTTCGATTTCGACGTTTTTCTTCCAAAATTTACCCAAAAAACGCTTTTATTCGTCATTTTCGGGACGATTTCTACGTTTTTTGTGCAAAATTTAGCCCTAAGACGGAACTTTTTGTGTTTCTATCTTCGATTACGACGTTTTATTTCCAAAATTTCGCCAAAAAACACTTTTTTCGTCTTTTACGGGACGAATTTGTACAAAATGAAAGCTAAAGACGGAACTTATTTGTTTTACGGTTCGATTTGGACGTTTTTTTTCCAAAATTTAACCAAAAAACACTTTTTTCGTCTTTTTCGGGACGATTTGGAAGTTTTTTTTCCAAAATTTAGCCAAAGAACGCTTTTATTCGTCTATTTCAGGACGATTTTGACGTTTTTTGTGCAAAATTAAGGCTAAAGACGGAACTTTTTTTCTTTTACGGTTAGATTTCCACGTTTTTCTTCAAAAATTAACTAAATAACGCTTTTTTCGTCTTTTTCGGGACGATTTTTACGATTTTTGTGCAAAATTAAGGTTAAAGACGGAACTTTTTTTTGTTTTACGGTTGGATTTCGACGTCTATCTTCTTAATTTAGCAAAAAACGCTTTTATTTGTTTTTTACGGGACGATTATGACGTTTTTTGTGCAAAATTTAAGCCCTAAGACGGAACTTTTTGTGTTTCTAGCTTCGATTACGACGTTTTTCTTCCAAAATTTCGCCAAAAATCACTTTTTTCGTCTTTTACGGGACGAATTTGTACAAAATGAAAGCTAAAGACGGAACTTTTTTGTTTTACGGTTCGATTTGGACGTTTTTTTTCCAAAATTTAACCAAAAAACACTTTTTTCGTCTTTTTCGGGACGATTTGGACGTTTTTTTTCCAAAATTTAGCCAAAGAACGCTTTTATTCGTCTTTTTCAGGACGATTTTGACGTTTTTTGTGCAAAATTAAGGCTAAAGACGGAACTTTTTTTCTTTTACGGTTCGATTTCCACGTTTTTCTTCAAAAATTAACTAAATAACGCTTTTTTCGTCTTTTTCGAGACGATTTTTACGATTTTTGTGCAAAATTAAGGTTAAAGACGGAACTTTTTTTTGTTTTACGGTTGGATTTCGACGTCTATCTTCTTCAATTTAGCAAAAAACGCTTTTATTTGTTTTTTACGGGACGATTATGACGTTTTTTGTGCAAAATTTAAGCCAAAAGACGGATTTTTTTGTGTTTCTAGTTTCGATTTCGGCGTTTTTCTTCCATAATTTAGCCAAAAAACGCTCATTTCGTCTTTTTCGGGACGATTTTGACGTTTTTTGTGCAAAATTAAGTCTAAAGACGGAACTTTTTTTGTTTTACGGTTGGATTTCGACGTTTTCCTTCCAAAATTTACCCAAAAAACGCTTTTATTCGTCTTTTTCGGGACGATTTCTACGTTTTTTGTGCATAATTAAGGCTAAAGACGGAACTTTTTATGTTTTACGGTTCGATTTCGACGTCTATCTTCCTTAATTTAGCCAAAAAATTCTTTTATTCGTCTTTTTCGGGACGATTGTTACGTTTTTTGTGCAAAATTAAGGCTAAAGACGGAAATTTTTTTGTTTTATGGTTCGATTTCGACATTTTCCTTGCAAAATTTAGCCAAAAAACGCTTTTATTCGTAATTTTCGGGAAGATTTTGTGCAAAATAAAGGCTAAAGACGGAACTTTTTTTGTTTTACGGTTCGATTTCGGCGTTTTTCTTCCTTAATATAACCAAAAAACGCTTTTTTCGACATTTTCAGGACTATTTTGACGTTTTTTGTGCAACATTCAGGCAAAAGACGGAACTTTATTTGTTCTACGGCTCGATTTCGACGTTTTCCTTCCAAAAGTTACCCAAATAACGCATTTTTCGTCTTTTTCGGGACGATTTCTACGTTTTTTGTGCAAAATTAAGGCTAAAGACGGAACTTTTTGTGTTTCTTGCTTCGATTTCGGCGTTTTTCTTCCAAAATTTAGCCAACAAACGCTTTTTTCGTCTTTTTCGGGACGATTTATACGTTTTTTGAGCAAAAGTAAGGATAAAGACGGAACTTTTTTTGTTTTACGGTTGGATTTCGACGTCTATCTTCTTTAATTTAGCCAAAAACGCTTTTATTCGTTTATTTCGGGACGATTTTGACGTTTTTTGTGCAAAATTTAGCCAAAAGACGGAACTTATTGTGTTTCTAGCTTCGATTTCGGCGTTTTTCTTCCATAATTTAGCCATAAACGCTTTTTTCGTCTTTTTCGGGACGATTTTGACGTTTTTTGTGCAAAATTAAGTCTAAAGACGGAACTTTTTTTGTTTTACGGTTGGATTTCGACGTTTTTCTTCCAAAATTTACCCAAAAAACGCTTTTATTCGTCTTTTTCGGGAAGATTTCTACGTTTTTTGTGCAAAATTTAGGCTAAAGACGGAACTTTTTTTGTTTTATGGTACGATTTCGACGTTTTTCTTCCAGAATTTAGCCAAAAAACGCTTTTATTCGTCTTTTTCGGGACAATTTGACGTTTTTTGTGCAAAATTAAGGCTAAAGATGGAACTTTTTTTGTTTTACGGTTCTATTTTGACGTTTTTCTTCCCAAAGGTATCCAAAGAACACTTTTTTCGTCTTTTTCGGGACGATTTTGACGTTTTTTTCCAAAATTTAGCCAAAGAACGCTTTTATTCGTCTTTTTCAGGACGATTTTGACGTTTTTTGTGCAAAATTAAGGCTAAAGACGGAACTTTTTTTGTTTTACGGTTCGATTTCGACGTCTATCTTCCTTAATTTAGCCAAAAAATTCTTTTATTCGTCTTTTTCGGGACGATTTTGACGTTTTTTGTGCAAAATTAAGGCTAAAGACGGAACTTTTTTTGTTTTACGGTTGGATTTCGACGTCTATTTTCCTTAATTTAGCCAAAAAACGCTTTCATTCGTCTTTTTCGGGACGATTTTTACGTTCTTTGTGCAAAATTAAGGCTAAAGACGAAACTTTTTTTGTTTTACGGTTCGATTTCGATGTTTTTCTTCCAAATTTAACCAAAAGACGCTTTTTTCGTCTTTTTCGGGACGATTTTGACGTTTTTTCTGCAAAATTAGGGCTAAAGACGGAACTTTTTGTGTTTCTAACTTCGATTTCGGCGTTTTTCCTCCAAAATTTAGCCAAAAACGCTTTTTTCGTCTTTTTGGAACGATTTTGACGTTTTTTGTGCAAAATTGATGCTAAAGACGGAACCTTTTTTTGGTTTACGGTTCGATTTCGACGTTTTCCTTCCTTAATATTGCCAAAAAAACGCTTTTTTCGAATTTTTTGGGACGATTTTGACGTTTTTTGTGCAAAATTTAGGCTAAGGACGGAACTTTCTTTGTTCTACGGTTCGATTTCGACGTTTTCCTTCCAAAATTTATCCAAATAACTCATTTTCGTCTTTTTCGGGACGATTTTGACATTTTTAGTGCAAAATTAAGGCTATAGACGGAACTTTTTGTGTTTCTAGCTTCCATTTCGGCGTTTTTCTTCCTTAATATAGCCAAAAAACTCTTTTGTAGACTTCTTAGGGACGATTTGGACGTTTTTTCCAAAATTTAGCCAAAAAACGCATTTTTGGCCTTTTTCGGGATGATTTTGACGTTTTTTGTGCAAAATTAAGGCTAAAGACGGAACTTGTTTTGTTTTACGGTTCGATTTCGACGTTTTTATTCCTAAAGTTTGCCATAAAACGCTTTTTTCGTCTTTTTCGTGACGATTTTGACGTTTTTTTTGCAAAATTAAGGCTAAAGACGGAACTTTTCTTGTTTTACGGTTCGATTTCGGCGTTTTTCTTCCTTAATTTAGCCAATAAACGCTTTTATTCGTTTTTTTCAGGACGATTTTGACGTTTTTTGTGCAAAATTAAGGTTAAAGACGGAACTTTTTTTTACGGTTCGATTTCGACACTTTCCTTCCAAAATTAACTAAATAATGCTTTTTTCGACTTTTTCGGGACGATTTTTTCGTTTTTTGTGCAAAATTAAGGCTAAGGACGGAACTTTTTTTGTTTTACGGTTCGATTTCGACGTTTTTCTTCCAAAATTTACGCAAAAAACGCTTTTATTCGTCTTTTTCGGGACGATTTCTACGTTTTTTGTGCAAAATTTAGCCCTAAGACGGAACTTTTTGTGTTTCTACCTTCGATTACGACGTTTTTCTTCCAAAATTTCGCCAAAAAACACTTTTTTCGTCTTTTACGGGACGAATTTGTACAAAATGAAAGCTAAAGACGGAACTTTTTTGTTTTACGGTTCGATTTGGACGTTTTTTTTCCAAAATTTAACCAAAAAACTCTTTTTTCGTCTTTTTCGGGACGATTTTGACGTTTTTTTCCAAAATTTAGCCAAAGAACGCTTTTATTCGTCTTTTTCAGGACGATTTTGACGTTTTTTGTGCAAAATTAAGGCTAAAGACGGAACTTTTTTTGTTTTACGGTTCGATTTCGGCGTTTTTCTTCCTTAATATAACCAGAAAACTCTTTTTTCGACTTTTTCAGGACTATTTTGACGTTTTTTGTGCAAAATTCAGGCAAAAGACGGAACTTTATTTGTTCTACGGTTCGATCTCGACGTTTTCCTTCAAAATTTAGCCAAATAACGCATTTTTCGACTTTTTCGGGATAATTTTGACGTTTTTTGTGCAAAATTTAGCCAAAAGACGGAACTTTTTGTGTTTCTAGCTTCGATTTCGGCGTTTTTCTTCCATAATTTAGCCATAAACGCTTTTTTCGTCTTTTTCGGGACGATTTTGACGTTTTTTGTGCAAAATTAAGTCTAAAGACGGAACTTTTTTTGTTTTACGGTTGGATTTCGACGTTTTTCTTCCAAAATTTACCCAAAAAACGCTTTTATTCGTCTTTTTCGGGAAGATTTCTACGTTTTTTGTGCAAAATTTAGGCTAAAGACGGAACTTTTTTGTTTTATGGTACGATTTCGACGTTTTTCTTCCAAAATTTAGCCAAAAAACGCTTTTATTCGTCTTTTTCGGGACGATTTTGACGTTTTTTGTGCAAAATTAAGGCTAAAGATGGAACTTTTTTTGTTTTACGGTTTTATTTCGACGTTTTTCTTCCAAAAGGTATCCAAAGAACTCATTTATTCGTTTTTTCGGGACGATTTGACGTTTTTTGTGCAAAATTAAGGCTAAAGACGGAACTTTTTTTGTTTTACGGTTGGATTTCGACGTCTATCTTCCTTAATTTATCCAAAAAACGCTTTTATTCGTCTTTTTCGGGACGATTTTTACGTTTTTTGTGCAAAATTAAGGCTAAAGACGGAACAATTTTTGTTTTACGGTTCGATTTCGATGTTTTTCTTCCAAATTTAACCAAAAAACGCTTTTTTCGTCTTTTTCGGGACGTATTTGACGTTTTTTCTGCAAAATTAGGGCTAAAGACGGAACTTTTTGTGTTTCTAACTTCGATTTCGGCGTTTATCCTCCAAAGTTTAGCCAAAAACGCTTTTTTCGTCTTTTTGGAACGATTTTGACGTTTTTTGTGGAAAATTGATGCTAAAGACGGAACCTTTTTTTGGTTTACGGTTCGATTTCGACGTTTTCCTTCCTTAATATTGCCAAAAAAACGCTTTTTTCGAATTTTTTGGGACGATTTTGACGTTTTTTGTGCAAAATTTAGGCTAAGGACGGAACTTTCATTGTTCTACGGTTCGATTTCGACGTTTTCCTTCCAAAATTTATCCAAATAACTCATTTTCGTCTTTTTCGGGACGATTTTGACATTTTTAGTGCAAAATTAAGGCTATAGACGGAACTTTTTGTGTTTCTAGCTTCCATTTCGGCGTTTTTCTTCCTTAATATAGCCAAAAAACTCTTTTGTTGACTTTTTAGGGACGATTTGGACGTTTTTTCCAAAATTTAGCCAAAAAACGCATTTTGGGCCTTTTTCGAGATGATTTTGACGTTTTTTGTGCAAAATTAAGGCTAAAGACGGAACTTGTTTTGTTTTACGGTTCGATTTCGGCGTTTTTCTTCCTTAATATAACCAAAAAACGCTTTTTTCGACATTTTCAGGACTATTTTGACGTTTTTTGTGCAACATTCAGGCAAAAGACGGAACTTTATTTGTTCTACGGTTCGATTTCGACGTTTTCCTTCCAAAAGTTACCCAAATAACGCATTTTTCGTCTTTTTCGGGACGATTTCTACGTTTTTTGTGCAAAATTAAGGCTAAAGACGGAACTTTTTGTGTTTCTTGCTTCGATTTAGGCGTTTATCTTCCAAAATTTAGCCAACAAACGCTTTTTTCGTCTTTTTCGGGACGATTTTTACGTTTTTTGAGCAAAAGTAAGGTTAAAGACGGAACTTTTTTTGTTTTACGGTTCGATTCGACGTCTATCTTCCTTAATTTAGCCAAAAACGCTTTTATTCGTTTTTTTCGGGACGATTTTGACGTTTTTTGTGAAAAATTTAGCCAAAAGACGGAACTTTTTGTGTTTCTAGCTTCGATTTCGGCGTTTTTCTTCCATAATTTAGCCATAAACGCTTTTTTCGTCTTTTTCGGGACGACTTTGACGTTTTTTGTGCAAAATTAAGTCTAAAGACGGAACTTTTTTTGTTTTACGGTTGGATTTCGACGTTTTTCTTCCAAAATTTACCCAAAAAACGCTTTTATTCGTCTTTTTCGGGAAGATTTCTACGTTTTTTGTGCAAAATTTAGGCTAAAGACGGAACTTTTTTTGTTTTACGGTTCTATTTCGACGTTTTTCTTCCAAAAGGTATCCAAAGAACTCATTTATTCGTTTTTTTCGGGACGATTTTGACGTTTTTCGTGCAAAATTTAGGCTAAAGACGGAACTTTTTTTGTTTTATGGTACGATTTCGATGTTTTTCTTCCAGAATTTAGCCAAAATACGCTTTTTTCGACTTTATCGGGACGATTTTGACGTTTTTTGTGCAAAATTAATGATAAAGACGGAACTTTTTTTTTACGGCTCGATTTCGACGTTTTCCTTAAAAAATTTACCCAAAAAACGCTTCTATTCGTCTTTTTCGGGACGATTTCTACGTTTTTTGTGCAATATTTTGCCCTAAGACGGAACTTTTTGTGTTTCTAGCTTCGATTACGACGTTTTTCTTCCAAAATTTAGCCAAAAAACACTTTTTTCGTCTTTTACGGGACGAATTTGTACAAAATGAAAGCTAAAGACGGAACTTTTTTTTTTTTACGGTTCGACTTGGACGTTTTTTTTCCAAAATTTTACCAAAAAACACTTTTTTCGTCTTTTTCGGGACGATTTTGACGTTTTTTGCGCAAAATGTAGCCAAAAGATGGAACTTTTTGTGTTTCTAGCTTCGATTTCGAACTTTTTCTTCCAAAATTTAGCCAAAGAACGCTTTTATTCGTCTTTTTCAGGACGATTTTGACGTTTTTTGTGCAAAATTAAGGCTAAAGACGGAACTTTTTTTCTTTTACGGTTCGATTTCCACGTTTTTCTTCAAAAATTAACTAAATAACGCTTTTTTCGTCTTTTTCGGGACGATTTTTACGTTTTTTGTGCAAAATTAAGGTTAAAGACGGAACTTTTTTTTGTTTTACGGTTGGATTTCGACGTTTTTCTTCCAAAATTTACCCAAAAAACGCTTTTATTCGTCTTTTTCGGGACGATTTCTACGTTTTTTGTGCAAAATTAAGGCTAAAGACGGAACTTTTTATGTTTTACGGTTCGATTTCGACGTCTATCTTCCTTAATTTAGCCAAAAAATTCTTTTATTCGTCTTTTTCGGGACGATTGTTACGTTTTTTGTGCAAAATTAAGGCTAAAGACGGAACTTTTTTTGTTTTATGGTTCGATTTCGAGATTTTCCTTGCAAAATTTAGCCAAAAAACGCTTTTATTCGTCATTTTCGGGAAGATTTTGTGCAAAATTAAGGCTAAAGACGGAACTTTTTTTGTTTTACGGTTCGATTTCGGCGTTTTTCTTCCTATAAAGACCAAAAAACGCTTTTTTCGACTTTTTCAGGACTATTTTGACGTTTTTTGTGTACATTCAGGCAAAAGACGGAACTTTATTTGTTCTACGGTTCGATTTCGACGTTTTCCTTCCAAAATTTACCCAAATAACGCATTTTTCGTCTTTTTCGGGATAATTTTGACGTTTTTTGTGCATAATTAAGGCTTAAGACGGAACTTTTTGTGTTTCTTGCTTCGATTTAGGCGTTTTTCTTCCAAAATTTAGCCAACAAACGCTTTTTTCGTCTTTTTCGGGACGATTTTTACGTTTTTTGAGCAAAAGTAAGGTTAAAGACGGAACTTTTTTTGTTTTACGGTTGGATTTCGACGTCTATCTTCTTTAATTTAGCCAAAAACGCTTTTATTCGTTTTTTTCGGGACGATTTTGACGTTTTTTGTGCAAAATTTAGCCAAAAGACGGAACTTTTTGTGTTTCTAGCTTCGATTTCGGCGTTTTTCTTCCATAATTTAGCCATAAACGCTTTTTTCGTCTTTTTCGGGACGATTTTGACGTTTTTTGTGCAAAATTTAGGCTAAGGACGGAACTTTCCTTGTTCTACGGTTCGATTTCGACGTTTTCCTTCCAAAATTTATCCAAATAACTCATTTTCGTCTTTTTCGGGACGATTTTGACATTTTTAGTGCAAAATTAAGGCTATAGACGGAACTTTTTGTGTTTCTAGCTTCCATTTCGGCGTTTTTCTTCCTTAATATAGCCAAAAAACTCTTTTGTAGACTTTTTAGGGACGATTTGGACGTTTTTTCCAAAATTCAGCCAAAAAACGCATTTTTGGCCTTTTTCGGGATGATTTTGACGTTTTTTGTGCAAAATTGAGGCTAAAGACGGAACTTGTTTTGTTTTACGGTTCGATTTCGACGTCTTTATTCCTAAAGTTTGCCATAAAACGCTTTTTTCGTCTTTTACGGGACGAATTTGTACAAAATGAAAGCTAAAGACGGAACTTTTTTGTTTTACGGTTCGATTTGGACGTTTTTTTTCCAAAATTTAACCAAAAAACACTTTTTTCGTCTTTTTCGGGACGATTTTGACGTTTTTTGTGCAAAATTAAGTCTAAAGACGGAACCTTTTTTGTTTTACGGTTGGATTTCGACGTTTTCCTTCCAAAATTTACCCAAAAAACGCTTTTATTCGTCTTTTTCGGGACGATTTCTACGTTTTTTGTGCAAAATTAAGGCTAAAGACGGAACTTTTTATGTTGTACGGTTCGATTTCGACGTTTATCTTCCTTAATTTAGCCAAAAATTTCTTTTATTCGTCTTTTTCGGGACGATTGTTACGTTTTTTGTGCAAAATTAAGGCTAAAGACGGAACTTTTTTTGTTTTACGGTTGGATTTCGACGTTTTTCTTCCAAAATTTACCCGAAAAACGCTTTTATTCGTCTTTTTCGGGAAGATTTCTACGTTTTTTGTGCAAAATTTAGGCTAAAGACGGAACTTTTTTTGTTTTATGGTACGATTTCGACGTTTTTCTTCCAGAATTTAGCCAAAAAACGCTTATATTCGTCTTTTTCGGGACGATTTTGACGTTTTTTGTGCAAAATTAAGGCTAAAGATGGAACTTTTTTTGTTTTACGGTTCTATTTCGACGTTTTTCTTCCCAAAGGTATCCAAAGAACTCATTTATTCGTTTTTTTCGGGACGATTTTGACGTTTTTTTTGCAAAATTAAGGCTAAAGACGGAACTTTTTTTGTTTTACGGTTGGATTTCGACGTCTATCTTCTTTAATTTAGCCAAAAAACGCTTTCATTCGTCTTTTTCGGGACGATTTTTACGTTTTTTGTGCAAAATTTAGGCTAAGGACGGAACTTTCATTGTTCTACGGTTCGATTTCGACGTTTTCCTTCCAAAATTTATCCAAATAACTCATTTTCGTCTTTTTCGGGACGATTTTGACATTTTTAGTGCAAAATTAAGGCTATAGACGGAACTTTTTGTGTTTCTAGCTTCCATTTCGGCGTTTTTCTTCCTTAATATAGCCAAAAAACTCTTTTGTTGACTTTTTAGGGACGATTTGGACGTTTTTTCCAAAATTTAGCCAAAAAACGCATTTTGGGCCTTTTTCGAGATGATTTTGACGTTTTTTGTGCAAAATTAAGGCTAAAGACGGAACTTGTTTTGTTTTACGGTTCGATTTCGGCGTTTTTCTTCCTTAATATAACCAAAAAACGCTTTTTTCGACATTTTCAGGACTATTTTGACGTTTTTTGTGCAACATTCAGGCAAAAGACGGAACTTTATTTGTTCTACGGTTCGATTTCGACGTTTTCCTTCCAAAAGTTACCCAAATAACGCATTTTTCGTCTTTTTCGGGACGATTTCTACGTTTTTTGTGCAAAATTAAGGCTAAAGACGGAACTTTTTGTGTTTCTTGCTTCGATTTAGGCGTTTATCTTCCAAAATTTAGCCAACAAACGCTTTTTTCGTCTTTTTCGGGACGATTTTTACGTTTTTTGAGCAAAAGTAAGGTTAAAGACGGAACTTTTTTTGTTTTACGGTTCGATTCGACGTCTATCTTCCTTAATTTAGCCAAAAACGCTTTTATTCGTTTTTTTCGGGACGATTTTGACGTTTTTTGTGAAAAATTTAGCCAAAAGACGGAACTTTTTGTGTTTCTAGCTTCGATTTCGGCGTTTTTCTTCCATAATTTAGCCATAAACGCTTTTTTCGTCTTTTTCGGGACGACTTTGACGTTTTTTGTGCAAAATTAAGTCTAAAGACGGAACTTTTTTTGTTTTACGGTTGGATTTCGACGTTTTTCTTCCAAAATTTACCCAAAAAACGCTTTTATTCGTCTTTTTCGGGAAGATTTCTACGTTTTTTGTGCAAAATTTAGGCTAAAGACGGAACTTTTTTTGTTTTACGGTTCTATTTCGACGTTTTTCTTCCAAAAGGTATCCAAAGAACTCATTTATTCGTTTTTTTCGGGACGATTTTGACGTTTTTCGTGCAAAATTTAGGCTAAAGACGGAACTTTTTTTGTTTTATGGTACGATTTCGATGTTTTTCTTCCAGAATTTAGCCAAAATACGCTTTTTTCGACTTTATCGGGACGATTTTGACGTTTTTTGTGCAAAATTAATGATAAAGACGGAACTTTTTTTTTACGGCTCGATTTCGACGTTTTCCTTAAAAAATTTACCCAAAAAACGCTTCTATTCGTCTTTTTCGGGACGATTTCTACGTTTTTTGTGCAATATTTTGCCCTAAGACGGAACTTTTTGTGTTTCTAGCTTCGATTACGACGTTTTTCTTCCAAAATTTAGCCAAAAAACACTTTTTTCGTCTTTTACGGGACGAATTTGTACAAAATGAAAGCTAAAGACGGAACTTTTTTTTTTTTACGGTTCGATTTGGACGTTTTTTTTCCAAAATTTTACCAAAAAACACTTTTTTCGTCTTTTTCGGGACGATTTTGACGTTTTTTGCGCAAAATGTAGCCAAAAGATGGAACTTTTTGTGTTTCTAGCTTCGATTTCGAACTTTTTCTTCCAAAATTTAGCCAAAGAACGCTTTTATTCGTCTTTTTCAGGACGATTTTGACGTTTTTTGTGCAAAATTAAGGCTAAAGACGGAACTTTTTTTCTTTTACGGTTCGATTTCCACGTTTTTCTTCAAAAATTAACTAAATAACGCTTTTTTCGTCTTTTTCGGGACGATTTTTACGTTTTTTGTGCAAAATTAAGGTTAAAGACGGAACTTTTTTTTGTTTTACGGTTGGATTTCGACGTTTTTCTTCCAAAATTTACCCAAAAAACGCTTTTATTCGTCTTTTTCGGGACGATTTCTACGTTTTTTGTGCAAAATTAAGGCTAAAGACGGAACTTTTTATGTTTTACGGTTCGATTTCGACGTCTATCTTCCTTAATTTAGCCAAAAAATTCTTTTATTCGTCTTTTTCGGGACGATTGTTACGTTTTTTGTGCAAAATTAAGGCTAAAGACGGAACTTTTTTTGTTTTATGGTTCGATTTCGAGATTTTCCTTGCAAAATTTAGCCAAAAAACGCTTTTATTCGTCATTTTCGGGAAGATTTTGTGCAAAATTAAGGCTAAAGACGGAACTTTTTTTGTTTTACGGTTCGATTTCGGCGTTTTTCTTCCTATAAAGACCAAAAAACGCTTTTTTCGACTTTTTCAGGACTATTTTGACGTTTTTTGTGTACATTCAGGCAAAAGACGGAACTTTATTTGTTCTACGGTTCGATTTCGACGTTTTCCTTCCAAAATTTACCCAAATAACGCATTTTTCGTCTTTTTCGGGATAATTTTGACGTTTTTTGTGCATAATTAAGGCTTAAGACGGAACTTTTTGTGTTTCTTGCTTCGATTTAGGCGTTTTTCTTCCAAAATTTAGCCAACAAACGCTTTTTTCGTCTTTTTCGGGACGATTTTTACGTTTTTTGAGCAAAAGTAAGGTTAAAGACGGAACTTTTTTTGTTTTACGGTTGGATTTCGACGTCTATCTTCTTTAATTTAGCCAAAAACGCTTTTATTCGTTTTTTTCGGGACGATTTTGACGTTTTTTGTGCAAAATTTAGCCAAAAGACGGAACTTTTTGTGTTTCTAGCTTCGATTTCGGCGTTTTTCTTCCATAATTTAGCCATAAACGCTTTTTTCGTCTTTTTCGGGACGATTTTGACGTTTTTTGTGCAAAATTTAGGCTAAGGACGGAACTTTCCTTGTTCTACGGTTCGATTTCGACGTTTTCCTTCCAAAATTTATCCAAATAACTCATTTTCGTCTTTTTCGGGACGATTTTGACATTTTTAGTGCAAAATTAAGGCTATAGACGGAACTTTTTGTGTTTCTAGCTTCCATTTCGGCGTTTTTCTTCCTTAATATAGCCAAAAAACTCTTTTGTAGACTTTTTAGGGACGATTTGGACGTTTTTTCCAAAATTCAGCCAAAAAACGCATTTTTGGCCTTTTTCGGGATGATTTTGACGTTTTTTGTGCAAAATCGAGGCTAAAGACGGAACTTGTTTTGTTTTACGGTTCGATTTCGACGTCTTTATTCCTAAAGTTTGCCATAAAACGCTTTTTTCGTCTTTTACGGGACGAATTTGTACAAAATGAAAGCTAAAGACGGAACTTTTTTGTTTTACGGTTCGATTTGGACGTTTTTTTTCCAAAATTTAACCAAAAAACACTTTTTTCGTCTTTTTCGGGACGATTTTGACGTTTTTTGTGCAAAATTAAGTCTAAAGACGGAACCTTTTTTGTTTTACGGTTGGATTTCGACGTTTTCCTTCCAAAATTTACCCAAAAAACGCTTTTATTCGTCTTTTTCGGGACGATTTCTACGTTTTTTGTGCAAAATTAAGGCTAAAGACGGAACTTTTTATGTTGTACGGTTCGATTTCGACGTTTATCTTCCTTAATTTAGCCAAAAATTTCTTTTATTCGTCTTTTTCGGGACGATTGTTACGTTTTTTGTGCAAAATTAAGGCTAAAGACGGAACTTTTTTTGTTTTACGGTTGGATTTCGACGTTTTTCTTCCAAAATTTACCCGAAAAACGCTTTTATTCGTCTTTTTCGGGAAGATTTCTACGTTTTTTGTGCAAAATTTAGGCTAAAGACGGAACTTTTTTTGTTTTATGGTACGATTTCGACGTTTTTCTTCCAGAATTTAGCCAAAAAACGCTTATATTCGTCTTTTTCGGGACGATTTTGACGTTTTTTGTGCAAAATTAAGGCTAAAGATGGAACTTTTTTTGTTTTACGGTTCTATTTCGACGTTTTTCTTCCCAATGGTATCCAAAGAACTCATTTATTCGTTTTTTTCGGGACGATTTTGACGTTTTTTTTGCAAAATTAAGGCTAAAGACGGAACTTTTTTTGTTTTACGGTTGGATTTCGACGTCTATCTTCTTTAATTTAGCCAAAAAACGCTTTCATTCGTCTTTTTCGGGACGATTTTTACGTTTTTTGTGCAAAATTTAGGCTAAGGACGGAACTTTCATTGTTCTACGGTTCGATTTCGACGTTTTCCTTCCAAAATTTATCCAAATAACTCATTTTCGTCTTTTTCGGGACGATTTTGACATTTTTAGTGCAAAATTAAGGCTATAGACGGAACTTTTTGTGTTTCTAGCTTCCATTTCGGCGTTTTTCTTCCTTAATATAGCCAAAAAACTCTTTTGTTGACTTTTTAGGGACGATTTGGACGTTTTTTCCAAAATTTAGCCAAAAAACGCATTTTGGGCCTTTTTCGAGATGATTTTGACGTTTTTTGTGCAAAATTAAGGCTAAAGACGGAACTTGTTTTGTTTTACGGTTCGATTTCGGCGTTTTTCTTCCTTAATATAACCAAAAAACGCTTTTTTCGACATTTTCAGGACTATTTTGACGTTTTTTGTGCAACATTCAGGCAAAAGACGGAACTTTATTTGTTCTACGGTTCGATTTCGACGTTTTCCTTCCAAAAGTTACCCAAATAACGCATTTTTCGTCTTTTTCGGGACGATTTCTACGTTTTTTGTGCAAAATTAAGGCTAAAGACGGAACTTTTTGTGTTTCTTGCTTCGATTTAGGCGTTTATCTTCCAAAATTTAGCCAACAAACGCTTTTTTCGTCTTTTTCGGGACGATTTTTACGTTTTTTGAGCAAAAGTAAGGTTAAAGACGGAACTTTTTTTGTTTTACGGTTCGATTCGACGTCTATCTTCCTTAATTTAGCCAAAAACGCTTTTATTCGTTTTTTTCGGGACGATTTTGACGTTTTTTGTGAAAAATTTAGCCAAAAGACGGAACTTTTTGTGTTTCTAGCTTCGATTTCGGCGTTTTTCTTCCATAATTTAGCCATAAACGCTTTTTTCGTCTTTTTCGGGACGACTTTGACGTTTTTTGTGCAAAATTAAGTCTAAAGACGGAACTTTTTTTGTTTTACGGTTGGATTTCGACGTTTTTCTTCCAAAATTTACCCAAAAAACGCTTTTATTCGTCTTTTTCGGGAAGATTTCTACGTTTTTTGTGCAAAATTTAGGCTAAAGACGGAACTTTTTTTGTTTTACGGTTCTATTTCGACGTTTTTCTTCCAAAAGGTATCCAAAGAACTCATTTATTCGTTTTTTTCGGGACGATTTTGACGTTTTTCGTGCAAAATTTAGGCTAAAGACGGAACTTTTTTTGTTTTATGGTACGATTTCGATGTTTTTCTTCCAGAATTTAGCCAAAATACGCTTTTTTCGACTTTATCGGGACGATTTTGACGTTTTTTGTGCAAAATTAATGATAAAGACGGAACTTTTTTTTTACGGCTCGATTTCGACGTTTTCCTTAAAAAATTTACCCAAAAAACGCTTCTATTCGTCTTTTTCGGGACGATTTCTACGTTTTTTGTGCAATATTTTGCCCTAAGACGGAACTTTTTGTGTTTCTAGCTTCGATTACGACGTTTTTCTTCCAAAATTTAGCCAAAAAACACTTTTTTCGTCTTTTACGGGACGAATTTGTACAAAATGAAAGCTAAAGACGGAACTTTTTTTTTTTTACGGTTCGATTTGGACGTTTTTTTTCCAAAATTTTACCAAAAAACACTTTTTTCGTCTTTTTCGGGACGATTTTGACGTTTTTTGCGCAAAATGTAGCCAAAAGATGGAACTTTTTGTGTTTCTAGCTTCGATTTCGAACTTTTTCTTCCAAAATTTAGCCAAAGAACGCTTTTATTCGTCTTTTTCAGGACGATTTTGACGTTTTTTGTGCAAAATTAAGGCTAAAGACGGAACTTTTTTTCTTTTACGGTTCGATTTCCACGTTTTTCTTCAAAAATTAACTAAATAACGCTTTTTTCGTCTTTTTCGGGACGATTTTTACGTTTTTTGTGCAAAATTAAGGTTAAAGACGGAACTTTTTTTTGTTTTACGGTTGGATTTCGACGTTTTTCTTCCAAAATTTACCCAAAAAACGCTTTTATTCGTCTTTTTCGGGACGATTTCTACGTTTTTTGTGCAAAATTAAGGCTAAAGACGGAACTTTTTATGTTTTACGGTTCGATTTCGACGTCTATCTTCCTTAATTTAGCCAAAAAATTCTTTTATTCGTCTTTTTCGGGACGATTGTTACGTTTTTTGTGCAAAATTAAGGCTAAAGACGGAACTTTTTTTGTTTTATGGTTCGATTTCGAGATTTTCCTTGCAAAATTTAGCCAAAAAACGCTTTTATTCGTCATTTTCGGGAAGATTTTGTGCAAAATTAAGGCTAAAGACGGAACTTTTTTTGTTTTACGGTTCGATTTCGGCGTTTTTCTTCCTATAAAGACCAAAAAACGCTTTTTTCGACTTTTTCAGGACTATTTTGACGTTTTTTGTGTACATTCAGGCAAAAGACGGAACTTTATTTGTTCTACGGTTCGATTTCGACGTTTTCCTTCCAAAATTTACCCAAATAACGCATTTTTCGTCTTTTTCGGGATAATTTTGACGTTTTTTGTGCATAATTAAGGCTTAAGACGGAACTTTTTGTGTTTCTTGCTTCGATTTAGGCGTTTTTCTTCCAAAATTTAGCCAACAAACGCTTTTTTCGTCTTTTTCGGGACGATTTTTACGTTTTTTGAGCAAAAGTAAGGTTAAAGACGGAACTTTTTTTGTTTTACGGTTGGATTTCGACGTCTATCTTCTTTAATTTAGCCAAAAACGCTTTTATTCGTTTTTTTCGGGACGATTTTGACGTTTTTTGTGCAAAATTTAGCCAAAAGACGGAACTTTTTGTGTTTCTAGCTTCGATTTCGGCGTTTTTCTTCCATAATTTAGCCATAAACGCTTTTTTCGTCTTTTTCGGGACGATTTTGACGTTTTTTGTGCAAAATTTAGGCTAAGGACGGAACTTTCCTTGTTCTACGGTTCGATTTCGACGTTTTCCTTCCAAAATTTATCCAAATAACTCATTTTCGTCTTTTTCGGGACGATTTTGACATTTTTAGTGCAAAATTAAGGCTATAGACGGAACTTTTTGTGTTTCTAGCTTCCATTTCGGCGTTTTTCTTCCTTAATATAGCCAAAAAACTCTTTTGTAGACTTTTTAGGGACGATTTGGACGTTTTTTCCAAAATTCAGCCAAAAAACGCATTTTTGGCCTTTTTCGGGATGATTTTGACGTTTTTTGTGCAAAATTGAGGCTAAAGACGGAACTTGTTTTGTTTTACGGTTCGATTTCGACGTCTTTATTCCTAAAGTTTGCCATAAAACGCTTTTTTCGTCTTTTACGGGACGAATTTGTACAAAATGAAAGCTAAAGACGGAACTTTTTTGTTTTACGGTTCGATTTGGACGTTTTTTTTCCAAAATTTAACCAAAAAACACTTTTTTCGTCTTTTTCGGGACGATTTTGACGTTTTTTGTGCAAAATTAAGTCTAAAGACGGAACCTTTTTTGTTTTACGGTTGGATTTCGACGTTTTCCTTCCAAAATTTACCCAAAAAACGCTTTTATTCGTCTTTTTCGGGACGATTTCTACGTTTTTTGTGCAAAATTAAGGCTAAAGACGGAACTTTTTATGTTGTACGGTTCGATTTCGACGTTTATCTTCCTTAATTTAGCCAAAAATTTCTTTTATTCGTCTTTTTCGGGACGATTGTTACGTTTTTTGTGCAAAATTAAGGCTAAAGACGGAACTTTTTTTGTTTTACGGTTGGATTTCGACGTTTTTCTTCCAAAATTTACCCGAAAAACGCTTTTATTCGTCTTTTTCGGGAAGATTTCTACGTTTTTTGTGCAAAATTTAGGCTAAAGACGGAACTTTTTTTGTTTTATGGTACGATTTCGACGTTTTTCTTCCAGAATTTAGCCAAAAAACGCTTATATTCGTCTTTTTCGGGACGATTTTGACGTTTTTTGTGCAAAATTAAGGCTAAAGATGGAACTTTTTTTGTTTTACGGTTCTATTTCGACGTTTTTCTTCCCAAAGGTATCCAAAGAACTCATTTATTCGTTTTTTTCGGGACGATTTTGACGTTTTTTTTGCAAAATTAAGGCTAAAGACGGAACTTTTTTTGTTTTACGGTTGGATTTCGACGTCTATCTTCTTTAATTTAGCCAAAAAACGCTTTCATTCGTCTTTTTCGGGACGATTTTTACGTTTTTTGTGCAAAATTTAGGCTAAGGACGGAACTTTCATTGTTCTACGGTTCGATTTCGACGTTTTCCTTCCAAAATTTATCCAAATAACTCATTTTCGTCTTTTTCGGGACGATTTTGACATTTTTAGTGCAAAATTAAGGCTATAGACGGAACTTTTTGTGTTTCTAGCTTCCATTTCGGCGTTTTTCTTCCTTAATATAGCCAAAAAACTCTTTTGTTGACTTTTTAGGGACGATTTGGACGTTTTTTCCAAAATTTAGCCAAAAAACGCATTTTGGGCCTTTTTCGAGATGATTTTGACGTTTTTTGTGCAAAATTAAGGCTAAAGACGGAACTTGTTTTGTTTTACGGTTCGATTTCGGCGTTTTTCTTCCTTAATATAACCAAAAAACGCTTTTTTCGACATTTTCAGGACTATTTTGACGTTTTTTGTGCAACATTCAGGCAAAAGACGGAACTTTATTTGTTCTACGGTTCGATTTCGACGTTTTCCTTCCAAAAGTTACCCAAATAACGCATTTTTCGTCTTTTTCGGGACGATTTCTACGTTTTTTGTGCAAAATTAAGGCTAAAGACGGAACTTTTTGTGTTTCTTGCTTCGATTTAGGCGTTTATCTTCCAAAATTTAGCCAACAAACGCTTTTTTCGTCTTTTTCGGGACGATTTTTACGTTTTTTGAGCAAAAGTAAGGTTAAAGACGGAACTTTTTTTGTTTTACGGTTCGATTCGACGTCTATCTTCCTTAATTTAGCCAAAAACGCTTTTATTCGTTTTTTTCGGGACGATTTTGACGTTTTTTGTGAAAAATTTAGCCAAAAGACGGAACTTTTTGTGTTTCTAGCTTCGATTTCGGCGTTTTTCTTCCATAATTTAGCCATAAACGCTTTTTTCGTCTTTTTCGGGACGACTTTGACGTTTTTTGTGCAAAATTAAGTCTAAAGACGGAACTTTTTTTGTTTTACGGTTGGATTTCGACGTTTTTCTTCCAAAATTTACCCAAAAAACGCTTTTATTCGTCTTTTTCGGGAAGATTTCTACGTTTTTTGTGCAAAATTTAGGCTAAAGACGGAACTTTTTTTGTTTTACGGTTCTATTTCGACGTTTTTCTTCCAAAAGGTATCCAAAGAACTCATTTATTCGTTTTTTTCGGGACGATTTTGACGTTTTTCGTGCAAAATTTAGGCTAAAGACGGAACTTTTTTTGTTTTATGGTACGATTTCGATGTTTTTCTTCCAGAATTTAGCCAAAATACGCTTTTTTCGACTTTATCGGGACGATTTTGACGTTTTTTGTGCAAAATTAATGATAAAGACGGAACTTTTTTTTTACGGCTCGATTTCGACGTTTTCCTTAAAAAATTTACCCAAAAAACGCTTCTATTCGTCTTTTTCGGGACGATTTCTACGTTTTTTGTGCAATATTTTGCCCTAAGACGGAACTTTTTGTGTTTCTAGCTTCGATTACGACGTTTTTCTTCCAAAATTTAGCCAAAAAACACTTTTTTCGTCTTTTACGGGACGAATTTGTACAAAATGAAAGCTAAAGACGGAACTTTTTTTTTTTTACGGTTCGATTTGGACGTTTTTTTTCCAAAATTTTACCAAAAAACACTTTTTTCGTCTTTTTCGGGACGATTTTGACGTTTTTTGCGCAAAATGTAGCCAAAAGATGGAACTTTTTGTGTTTCTAGCTTCGATTTCGAACTTTTTCTTCCAAAATTTAGCCAAAGAACGCTTTTATTCGTCTTTTTCAGGACGATTTTGACGTTTTTTGTGCAAAATTAAGGCTAAAGACGGAACTTTTTTTCTTTTACGGTTCGATTTCCACGTTTTTCTTCAAAAATTAACTAAATAACGCTTTTTTCGTCTTTTTCGGGACGATTTTTACGTTTTTTGTGCAAAATTAAGGTTAAAGACGGAACTTTTTTTTGTTTTACGGTTGGATTTCGACGTTTTTCTTCCAAAATTTACCCAAAAAACGCTTTTATTCGTCTTTTTCGGGACGATTTCTACGTTTTTTGTGCAAAATTAAGGCTAAAGACGGAACTTTTTATGTTTTACGGTTCGATTTCGACGTCTATCTTCCTTAATTTAGCCAAAAAATTCTTTTATTCGTCTTTTTCGGGACGATTGTTACGTTTTTTGTGCAAAATTAAGGCTAAAGACGGAACTTTTTTTGTTTTATGGTTCGATTTCGAGATTTTCCTTGCAAAATTTAGCCAAAAAACGCTTTTATTCGTCATTTTCGGGAAGATTTTGTGCAAAATTAAGGCTAAAGACGGAACTTTTTTTGTTTTACGGTTCGATTTCGGCGTTTTTCTTCCTATAAAGACCAAAAAACGCTTTTTTCGACTTTTTCAGGACTATTTTGACGTTTTTTGTGTACATTCAGGCAAAAGACGGAACTTTATTTGTTCTACGGTTCGATTTCGACGTTTTCCTTCCAAAATTTACCCAAATAACGCATTTTTCGTCTTTTTCGGGATAATTTTGACGTTTTTTGTGCATAATTAAGGCTTAAGACGGAACTTTTTGTGTTTCTTGCTTCGATTTAGGCGTTTTTCTTCCAAAATTTAGCCAACAAACGCTTTTTTCGTCTTTTTCGGGACGATTTTTACGTTTTTTGAGCAAAAGTAAGGTTAAAGACGGAACTTTTTTTGTTTTACGGTTGGATTTCGACGTCTATCTTCTTTAATTTAGCCAAAAACGCTTTTATTCGTTTTTTTCGGGACGATTTTGACGTTTTTTGTGCAAAATTTAGCCAAAAGACGGAACTTTTTGTGTTTCTAGCTTCGATTTCGGCGTTTTTCTTCCATAATTTAGCCATAAACGCTTTTTTCGTCTTTTTCGGGACGATTTTGACGTTTTTTGTGCAAAATTTAGGCTAAGGACGGAACTTTCCTTGTTCTACGGTTCGATTTCGACGTTTTCCTTCCAAAATTTATCCAAATAACTCATTTTCGTCTTTTTCGGGACGATTTTGACATTTTTAGTGCAAAATTAAGGCTATAGACGGAACTTTTTGTGTTTCTAGCTTCCATTTCGGCGTTTTTCTTCCTTAATATAGCCAAAAAACTCTTTTGTAGACTTTTTAGGGACGATTTGGACGTTTTTTCCAAAATTCAGCCAAAAAACGCATTTTTGGCCTTTTTCGGGATGATTTTGACGTTTTTTGTGCAAAATTGAGGCTAAAGACGGAACTTGTTTTGTTTTACGGTTCGATTTCGACGTCTTTATTCCTAAAGTTTGCCATAAAACGCTTTTTTCGTCTTTTACGGGACGAATTTGTACAAAATGAAAGCTAAAGACGGAACTTTTTTGTTTTACGGTTCGATTTGGACGTTTTTTTTCCAAAATTTAACCAAAAAACACTTTTTTCGTCTTTTTCGGGACGATTTTGACGTTTTTTGTGCAAAATTAAGTCTAAAGACGGAACCTTTTTTGTTTTACGGTTGGATTTCGACGTTTTCCTTCCAAAATTTACCCAAAAAACGCTTTTATTCGTCTTTTTCGGGACGATTTCTACGTTTTTTGTGCAAAATTAAGGCTAAAGACGGAACTTTTTATGTTGTACGGTTCGATTTCGACGTTTATCTTCCTTAATTTAGCCAAAAATTTCTTTTATTCGTCTTTTTCGGGACGATTGTTACGTTTTTTGTGCAAAATTAAGGCTAAAGACGGAACTTTTTTTGTTTTACGGTTGGATTTCGACGTTTTTCTTCCAAAATTTACCCGAAAAACGCTTTTATTCGTCTTTTTCGGGAAGATTTCTACGTTTTTTGTGCAAAATTTAGGCTAAAGACGGAACTTTTTTTGTTTTATGGTACGATTTCGACGTTTTTCTTCCAGAATTTAGCCAAAAAACGCTTATATTCGTCTTTTTCGGGACGATTTTGACGTTTTTTGTGCAAAATTAAGGCTAAAGATGGAACTATTTTTGTTTTACGGTTCTATTTCGACGTTTTTCTTCCCAAAGGTATCCAAAGAACTCATTTATTCGTTTTTTTCGGGACGATTTTGACGTTTTTTTTGCAAAATTAAGGCTAAAGACGGAACTTTTTTTGTTTTACGGTTGGATTTCGACGTCTATCTTCTTTAATTTAGCCAAAAAACGCTTTCATTCGTCTTTTTCGGGACGATTTTTACGTTCTTTGTGCAAAATTAAGGCTAAAGACGGAACTTTTTTTGTTTTACGGTTCGATTTCGATGTTTTTCTTCCAAATTTAACCAAAAGACGCTTTTTTCGTCTTTTTCGGGACGATTTTGACGTTTTTTCTGCGAAATTAGGGCTAAAGACGGAACTTTTTGTGTTTCTAACTTCGATCTCGGCGTTTTTCCTCCAAAATTTAGCCAAAAACGCTTTTTTCGTCTTTTTGGAACGATTTTGACGTTTTTTGTGCAAAATTGATGCTAAAGACGGAACCTTTTTTTTGGTTTACGGTTCGATTTCGACGTTTTCCTTCCTTAATATTGACAAAAAAACGCTTTTTTCGAATTTTTTGGGACGATTTTGACGTTTTTTGTGCAAAATTTAGGCTAAGGACGGAACTTTCATTGTTCTACGGTTCGATTTCGACGTTTTCCTTCCAAAATTTATCCAAATAACTCATTTTCGTCTTTTTCGGGACGATTTTAACATTTTTAGTGCAAAATTAAGGCTATAGACGGAACCTTTTGTGTTTCTAGCTTCCATTTCGGCGTTTTTCTTCCTTAATATAGCCAAAAAACTCTTTTGTAGACTTTTTAGGGACGATTTGGGCGTTTTTTCCAAAATTTAGCCAAAAAACGCATTTTTGGCCTTTTTCGGGATGATTTTGACGTTTTTTGTGCAAAATTAAGGCTAAAGACGGAACTTGTTTTGTTTTACGGTTCGATTTCGATGTTTTTCTTCCAAATTTAACCAAAAGACGCTTTTTTCGTCTTTTTCGGGACGATTTTGACGTTTTTTCTGCAAAATTAGGGCTAAAGACGGAACTTTTTGTGTTTCTAACTTCGATTTCGGCGTTTTTCCTCCAAAATTTATCCAAAAACGCTTTTTTCGTCTTTTTGGAACGATTTTGACGTTTTTTGTGCAAAATTGATGCTAAAGACGGAACCTTTTTTTGGTTTACGGTTGGATTTCGACGTCTATCTTCTTAATTTAGCAAAAAACGCTTTTATTTGTTTTTTACGGGACGATTATGACGTTTTTTGTGCAAAATTTAAGCCCTAAGACGGAACTTTCTGTGTTTCTAGCTTCGATTACGACGTTTTTCTTCCAAAATTTCGCCAAAAAACACTTTTTTCGTCTTTTACGGGACGAATTTGTACAAAATGAAAGCTAAAGACGGAACTTTTTTGTTTTACGGTTCGATTTGGACGTTTTTTTTCCAAAATTTAACCAAAAAACACTTTTTTCGTCTTTTTCGGGACGATTTGGACGTTTTTTTTCCAAAATTTAGCCAAAGAACGCTTTTATTCGTCTTTTTCAGGACGATTTTGACGTTTTTTGTGCAAAATTAAGGCTAAAGACGGAACTTTTTTTCTTTTACGGTTCGATTTCCACGTTTTTCTTCAAAAATTAACTAAATAACGCTTTTTTCGTCTTTTTCGGGACGATTTTTACGATTTTTGTGCAAAATTAAGGTTAAAGACGGAACTTTTTTTTGTTTTACGGTTGGATTTCGACGTCTATCTTCTTTAATTTAGCAAAAAACGCTTTTATTTGTTTTTTACGGGACGATTATGACGTTTTTTGTGCAAAATTTAAGCCAAAAGACGGATTTTTTTGTGTTTCTAGCTTCGATTTCGGCGTTTTTCTTCCATAATTTAGCCAAAAAACGCTTATTTCGTCTTTTTCGGGACGATTTTGACGTTTTTTGTGCAAAATTAAGTCTAAAGACGGAACTTTTTTTGTTTTACGGTTGGATTTCGACGTTTTCCTTCCAAAATTTACCCAAAAAACGCTTTTATTCGTCTTTTTCGGGACGATTTCTACGTTTTTTGTGCAAAATTAAGGCTAAAGACGGAACTTTTTATGTTTTACGGTTCGATTTCGACGTCTATCTTCCTTAATTTAGCCAAAAAATTCTTTTATTCGTCTTTTTCGGGACGATTGTTACGTTTTTTGTGCAAAATTAAGGCTAAAGACGGAAATTTTTTTGTTTTATGGTTCGATTTCGACATTTTCCTTGCAAAATTTAGCCAAAAAACGCTTTTATTCGTAATTTTCGGGAAGATTTTGTGCAAAATAAAGGCTAAAGACGGAACTTTTTTTGTTTTACGGTTCGATTTCGGCGTTTTTCTTCCTTAATATAACCAAAAAACGCTTTTTTCGACATTTTCAGGACTATTTTGACGTTTTTTGTGCAACATTCAGGCAAAAGACGGAACTTTATTTGTTTTACGGCTCGATTTCGACGTTTTCCTTCCAAAAGTTACCCAAATAACGCATTTTTCGTCTTTTTCGGGACGATTTCTACGTTTTTTGTGCAAAATTAAGGCTAAAGACGGAACTTTTTGTGTTTCTTGCTTCGATTTCGGCGTTTTTCTTCCAAAATTTAGCCAACAAACGCTTTTTTCGTCTTTTTCGGGAAGATTTTTACGTTTTTTGAGCAAAAGTAAGGTTAAAGACGGAACTTTTTTTGTTTTACGGTTGGATTTCGACGTCTATCTTCTTTAATTTAGCCAAAAACGCTTTTATTCGTTTATTTCGGGACGATTTTGACGTTTTTTGTGCAAAATTTAGCCAAAAGACGGAACTTATTGTGTTTCTAGCTTCGATTTCGGCGTTTTTCTTCCATAATTTAGCCATAAACGCTTTTTTCGTCTTTTTCGGGACGATTTTGACGTTTTTTGTGCAAAATTAAGTCTAAAGACGGAACTTTTTTTGTTTTACGGTTGGATTTCGACGTTTTTCTTCCAAAATTTACCCAAAAAACGCTTTTATTCGTCTTTTTCGCGAAGATTTCTACGTTTTTTGTGCAAAATTTAGGCTAAAGACGGAACTTTTTTAGTTTTACGGTTCTATTTCGACGTTTTTCTTCCCAAAGGTATCCAAAGAACTCATTTATTCGTTTTTTTCGGGACGATTTTGACGTTTTTAGTGCAAAATTAAGTCTAAAGACGGTTTTTTTTTTGTTTTACGGTTGGATTTCGACGTTTTTCTTCCAAAATTTACCCAAAAAACGCTTTTATTCGTCTTTTTCGGGAAGATTTCTACGTTTTTTGTGCAAAATTTAGGCTAAAGACGGAACTTTTTTTGTTTTATGGTACGATTTCGACGTTTTTCTTCCAGAATTTAGCCAAAAAACGCTTTTATTCGTCTTTTTCGGGACGATTTTGACGTTTTTTGTGCAAAATTAAGGCTAAAGATGGAACTTTTTTTGTTTTACGGTTCTATTTTGACGTTTTTCTTCCCAAAGGTATCCAAAGAACTCATTTATTCGTTTTTTTCGGGACGATTTTGACGTTTTTTGTGCAAAATTAAGGCTAAAGACGGAACTTTTTTTGTTTTACGGTTGGATTTCGACGTCTATCTTCCTTAATTTAGCCAAAAAACGCTTTCATTCGTCTTTTTCGGGACGATTTTTACGTTCTTTGTGCAAAATTAAGGCTAAAGACGAAACTTTTTTTGTTTTACGGTTCGATTTCGATGTTTTTCTTCCAAATTTAACCAAAAGACGCTTTTTTCGTCTTTTTCGGGACGATTTTGACGTTTTTTCTGCAAAATTAGGGCTAAAGACGGAACTTTTTGTGTTTCTAACTTCGATTTCGGCGTTTTTCCTCCAAAATTTAGCCAAAAACGCTTTTTTCGTCTTTTTGGAACGATTTTGACGTTTTTTGTGCAAAATTGATGCTAAAGACGGAACCTTTTTTTGGTTTACGGTTCGATTTCGACGTTTTCCTTCCTTAATATTGCCAAAAAAACGCTTTTTTCGAATTTTTTGGGACGATTTTGACGTTTTTTGTGCAAAATTTAGGCTAAGGACGGAACTTTCTTTGTTCTACGGTTCGATTTCGACGTTTTCCTTCCAAAATTTATCCAAATAACTCATTTTCGTCTTTTTCGGGACGATTTTGACATTTTTAGTGCAAAATTAAGGCTATAGACGGAACTTTTTGTGTTTCTAGCTTCCATTTCGGCGTTTTTCTTCCTTAATATAGCCAAAAAACTCTTTTGTAGACTTTTTAGGGACGATTTGGACGTTTTTTCCAAAATTTAGCCAAAAAACGCATTTTTGGCCTTTTTCGGGATGATTTTGACGTTTTTTGTGCAAAATTAAGGCTAAAGACGGAACTTGTTTTGTTTTACGGTTCGATTTCGACGTTTTTATTCCTAAAGTTTGCCATAAAACGCTTTTTTCGTCTTTTTCGTGACGATTTTGACGTTTTTTTTGCAAAATTAAGGCTAAAGACGGAACTTTTCTTGTTTAACGGTTCGATTTCGGCGTTTTTCTTCCTTAATTTAGCCAATAAACGCTTTTATTCGTTTTTTTCAGGACGATTTTGACGTTTTTTGTGCAAAATTAAGGTTAAAGACGGAACTTTTTTTTACGGTTCGATTTCGACACTTTCCTTCCAAAATTAACTAAATAATGCTTTTTTCGACTTTTTCGGGACGATTTTTTCGTTTTTTGTGCAAAATTAAGGCTAAGGACGGAACTTTTTTTGTTTTACGGTTCGATTTCGACGTTTTTCTTCCAAAATTTACCCAAAAAACGCTTTTATTCGTCTTTTTCGGGACGATTTCTACGTTTTTTGTGCAAAATTTAGCCAAAGAACGCTTTTATTCGTCTTTTTCAGGACGATTTTGACGTTTTTTGTGAAAAATTAAGGCTAAAGACGGAACTTTTTTTCTTTTACGGTTCGATTTCCACGTTTTTCTTCAAAAATTAACTAAATAACGCTTTTTTCGTCTTTTCCGGGACGATTTTTACGATTTTTGTGCAAAATTAAGGTTAAAGACGGAACTTTTTTTTGTTTTACGGTTGGATTTCGACGTCTATCTTCTTTAATTTAGCAAAAAACGCTTTTATTTGTTTTTTACGGGACGATTATGACGTTTTTTGTGCAAAATTTAAGCCAAAAGACGGATTTTTTTGTGTTTCTAGCTTCGATTTCGGCGTTTTTCTTCCATAATTTAGCCAAAAAACGCTCATTTCGTCTTTTTCGGGACGATTTTTACGTTTTTTGTGCAAAATTAAGGCTAAAGACGGAAGTTTTTTTGTTTTATGGTTCGATTTCGACATTTTCCTTGCAAAATTTAGCCAAAAAACGCTTTTATTCGTCATTTTCGGGAAGATTTTGTGCAAAATTAAGGCTAAAGACGGAACTTTTTTTGTTTTACGGTTCGATTTCGGCGTTTTTCTTCCTTAATATAACCAGAAAACTCTTTTTTCGACTTTTTCAGGACTATTTTGACGTTTTTTGTGCAAAATTCAGGCAAAAGACGGAACTTTATTTGTTCTACGGTTCGATTTCGACGTTTTCCTTCAAAATGTAGCCAAATAACGCATTTTTCGACTTTTTCGGGATAATTTTGACGTTTTTTGTGCAAAATTTAGCCAAAAGACGGAACTTTTTGTGTTTCTAGCTTCGATTTCGGCGTTTTTCTTGCATAATTTAGCCATAAACGCTTTTTTCGTCTTTTTCGGGACGATTTTGACGTTTTTTGTGCAAAATTAAGTCTAAAGACGGAACTTTTTTTGTTTTACGGTTGGATTTCGACGTTTTTCTTCCAAAATTTACCCAAAAAACGCTTTTATTCGTCTTTTTCGGGAAGATTTCTACGTTTTTTGTGCAAAATTTAGGCTAAAGACGGAACTTTTTTGTTTTATGGTACGATTTCGACGTTTTTCTTCCAAAATTTAGCCAAAAAACGCTTTTATTCGTCTTTTTCGGGACGATTTTGACGTTTTTTGTGCAAAATTAAGGCTAAAGATGGAACTTTTTTTGTTTTACGGTTTTATTTCGACGTTTTTCTTCCAAAAGGTATCCAAAGAACTCATTTATTCTTTTTTTTCGGGACGATTTGACGTTTTTTGTGCAAAATTAAGGCTAAAGACGGAACTTTTTTTGTTTTACGGTTGGATTTCGACGTCTATCTTCCTTAATTTATCCAAAAAACGCTTTTATTCGTCTTTTTCGGGACGGTTTTTACGTTTTTTGTGCAAAATTAAGGCTAAAGACGGAACAATTTTTGTTTTACGGTCCGATTTCGATGTTTTTCTTCCAAATTTAACCAAAAAACGCTTTTTTCGTCTTTTTCGGGACGATTTTGACGTTTTTTCTGCAAAATTAGGGCTAAAGACGGAACTTTTTGTGATTCTAACTTCGATTTCGGCGTTTATCCTCCAAAGTTGAGCCAAAAACGCTTTTTTCGTCTTTTTGGAACGATTTTGACGTTTTTTGTGCAAAATTGATGCTAAAGACGGAACCTTTTTTTGGTTTACGGTTCGATTTCGACGTTTTCCTTCCTTAATATTGCCAAAAAAACGCTTTTTTCGAATTTTTTGGGACGATTTTGACGTTTTTTGTGCAAAATTTAGGCTAAGGACGGAACTTTCATTGTTCTACGGTTCGATTTCGACGTTTTCCTTCCAAAATTTATCCAAATAACTCATTTTCGTCTTTTTCGGGACGATTTTGACATTTTTAGTGCAAAATTAAGGCTATAGACGGAACTTTTTGTGTTTCTAGCTTCCATTTCGGCGTTTTTCTTCCTTAATATAGCCAAAAAAACTCTTTTGTTGACTTTTTAGGGACGATTTGGACGTTTTTTCCAAAATTTAGCCAAAAAACGCATTTTGGGCCTTTTTCGAGATGATTTTGACGTTTTTTGTGCAAAATTAAGGCTAAAGACGGAACTTGTTTTGTTTTACGGTTCGATTTCGACGTTTTTATTCCTAAAGTTTGCCATAAAACGCTTTTTTCGTCTTTTTAGTGACGATTTTGACGTTTTTTTGCAAAATTAAGGCTAAAGACGGAACTTTTTTTGTTTTACGGTTCGATTTCGGCGTTTTTCTTCCTTAATTTAGCCAATAAACGCTTTTATTCGTCTTTTTCAGGACGATTTTGACGTTTTTGTGCAAAATTAAGGCTAAAGACGGAACTTTTTTTCTTTTACGGTTCGATTTCCACGTTTTTCTTCTAAGATTTAGCCAAAAAACGCTTTTTTCGACTTTTTCGGGACGATTTTGACGTGTGCAAAATTAAGGTTAAAGACGGAACTTTTTTTTTACGGTTCGATTTCGACACTTTCCTTCCAAAATTAACTAAATAATGCTTTTTTCGACTTTTTCGGGACGATTTTTTCCTTTTTGTGCAAAATTACGGCTAAGGACGGAACTTTTTTTGTTTTAAAGTTTGATTTCGACGTTTTTCTTCCAAAATTTAGCCAAAAAGCGCTTTTTTCGACTTTTTCGGGACGATTTTGACGATTTTTGTGCAAAATTAAGTCTAAAGACGGAACTTTTTTTTTACGGTTCGATTTCGACGCTATCCTTCCAAGATTTAGCCAAATATCGATTTTTTCGTCTTTTTCGGGACGATTTTGACGTTTTTTGTGCAAAATTAAGGCTAAGGACGGAACTTTTTTTTTACGGTTCGATTTCGACGTTTTTCTTCCAAAATTTATCCAAAAAGCGCATTTTTCGACTTTTTCGGGACGATTTTGACGTTTTTTCTGCAAAATAAGGGCTAAAGATGGAACCTTTTTTTTTACGGTTCGATTTCGACGCTTTCCTTCTAAGATTTAGCCAAAAAGCGCTTTTTTCGGCTTTTTCGGGACGATTTTGACGTTTTTGTGCAAAATTAAGGCTAAAGACGGTACTTTTTTTGTTTTACGGTTCGATTTCGACGTTTTTCTTCCAAAATATAGCCAAAAAACGCTTTTTTCGACTTTTTCGGGACGATTTTGTGCAAAATTAAGGCCTAAGACGGAACTTTTTTTGTTTCACGGTTGGATTTCGACGTTTTTTTTTCCTTAATATTCCAAAAAACGCTTTTTTCGATTTTTACGGGATGATTTTAACGTTTTTTGTGCAAAATTATGGCTAAAGACGGTACTTTTATTGTTTACGGATCGATTACGACGTTTTTCTTCCAAAATTTAGCCAAAAAACGCTTTTATTCGTCTTTTTCGGGACGATTTTTACGTTTCTTTGTGTAAGATTTAGCCCTAAGACGGAACTTTTTATGTTTTAGCTTCGATTTCGGCGTTTTTCTTCCTTAATAAAGCCAAAAAACGCTTTTTTAGACTTTTTAGGGACGATTTTCACGTTTTTTCCAAAATTTAGCCTAAAACGCTTTTTTGGTGTTTTTCGGGTCGATTTTGACGTTTATGCGCAAGATTAAGGGTAAAGACGGAACATTTCTTGTTATACGTTTCGATTTATACGTTTTTCTTCCAAAATTTACCCAAAAATCGCTTTTATTCCTCTTTTTCGGGACGTTTTTGACGTTCTTCTGCAAAATTAAGGCTAAAGACGGAATTTTTTTTGTTTTACGGTTCGATTTCGACGTTTTTCTCCCTAAAGTTTGATAAAAAACGCTTTTTTCGTCTTTTTTGTGAAGATTTTGACGTTTTTGTACATAATTAAGGCTAAAGACGGAACTTTTTTTGTTTTACGGTTCGATTTCGACTTTTTTCTTCCTTAATTTAGCCTAAAAACGCTTTTATTCGTCCTTATCGGGACGATTTTGTACAAAATGAAAGCTAAAGCCTGAACTTTTTAGTTTTACGGTTCGATTTGGACGTTTTCTTCCAAAATTTAGCCAAAAAACGCTTTTATTCGTCTTTTTCGGGACGATTTTGACGTATTTGGGGAAAATTAAGACTGAAGCCGGAACTTTTTTTGTTTTACGGTTCGCTTTCGGCGTTTTTCTTCCAGAATTTAGACAAAAAACGCTTTTTTCGTCATTTTCGTGACGATTTTGACGCTTTTGTGTAAAATTAAGGCTAAAGACGGAACTCTTTTTGTTTTATGGTTCGAGTTCGACGACTTTCTTCCTTAATATTGCCAAAAAAACGCTTTTATCGACTTTTTTGGGACGATTTTGAAGTTTTTGTGCAAAATTAAGGCTAATGACGGAACGTTTTTTGTTTTATGGTTCGATTTCGACCTTTTTCTTACAAAATTTAGCCAAAAAACGCTTTTATTCGTCTTTTTCGGGACGATATTGTGCAAAATTTAGCCCTAAGACGGAACTTTTTGTGTTTATTGCTTTGATTTCGGCGTTTTCCTTCCTTAACATAGCCAAAAAAACGCTTTTTTCGACATTTTCGGGACGATTTTGTGCAAAATTAAGGCTAAAGACGGAACTTTTTTTGTTTTACGGTTCGATTTCGACGTTATTGTTCCGAAATTTAGCCAAAAAACGCTTTTTTCGTCTTTTTCGGTACGATTTTGACGTTTTCCTTCCTTAATATAGCCAAAAAACGCTTTTATTCGTCTTTTGCGAGACGATTTTGACATTTTTTGTGCAAAATTAAGGCTAAAGACGGAACTTTTTTTGTTTTACGGTTCGATTTTGTCGTTTTCCTTGCTTAATATAGCCAAAAAACGCTTTTATTCGTCTTTTACGGGACAATTTTTACATTTTTTGTGCAAAATTTAGCCATAAAACGGAACTTTTTGTGTTTCTAGCTTCGAGTTCGACGTTTTTCTTCCTTAATTAAGTCAAAACACGTTTTTATTCGTCTTTTTTCGGGACGATTTTGACGTTTTTGTGCAAAATTAAGGGTAAAGACGGAACTTCTTTTGTTTTACGGTTCGATTTCGACATTTTTCTACCAAAATTTAGTCAAAAAACCCCTTTTTTCGTCTTTTTCGGGACGATTTTGTGGAAAATGAAAGCTTATGACGGAACTTTTTTGTTTTACGGTTCGATTTGGACGTTTTTTTTCCAAAATTTAGCCAAAAAACGCTAATTTCGTCTTATTCGGGACGATTTTGACGTTTTTTGTGCAAAATTAAGACTAAAGACGGAACTTTTTTTGTTTTACAGTTTGATTTCGACGTTTTTCTTCCAAAATTTAGCCAGAAAACGCCATTCATTCGTCTTTTTCGGGACGATTTTGTGCAAAATTAAAGCTAAAGACGGAAGTTTTTTTCTTTTACGGTTCGATTTCGACGTTTATCTTCCAATATTTAGCCAAAAAACGCTTTTTTCGTCTTTTACGGGACGTTATAGACATATTTTGTGCAAAATTAAGGCTAAAGACGGAATTTTTTTTGTTTTACGGTTCGATTTCGACGTTTTTCTTCCAAAATATATCCAAATAACGCTTTTTTCGTCTTTTACGGGACGATATTGACGTTTTTTGTGCTAAATGAAGGCTAAAGACGGAACTTTTTTTGTTTTACGGTTCGATTTCGACGTTTTCCTTCCAAAATTTAGCCAAAAACCCTTTTATTCGTCTTTTTCAGGACGTTTTTGAGCAAAATTATGGCTAATGACGGAACGTTTTTTGTTTTACGGTATGATTTCGACCTTTTTCTTCCAGAATTTAGCCTAATATTGCTTTTTTCGTCTTTTTGGGGACAATATAGACATTTTATGTGGAAAATTAAGGCTAAAGACGGAACTTTTTTTGTTTTACGGTTCGATTTCGACGTTTTTCTGCCTTAATATAGACAAAAAACGCTTTTATTCGTCATTTACGGGACAATTTTTACATTTTTTGTACAAAATTTAGCCCTAAAACGGAACCTTTTGTGTTTCTAGCTTCGAGTTCGACGTCTTTCTTCCTTAATTAAGCCAAAACACGTTTTTATTCGTCTTTTTCGGGACGATTTTGACGTTTTTTGTGCTAAAGACGGAACTTTTTTTGCTTTACGGTTCGCTTTCGGCGTTTTTCTTCCAAAATTTAGCCAAAGAACGCTTTTTTCGTCTTTTACGGCACGTTATTGACGTTTTTTGTGCAAAATTAAGGCTAAAGACGGAACTTTTTTTGTTTTACGGTTCGATTTCGACGTTTTCCTTAAAACATTTAGCCAAAAAAAACTTTTATTCGTCTTTTTCGTGACGATTTTAACGTTTTTTGTGCAAAATTTAGCCCTAAGACGGAACTTTTTGTGTTCCTATCTTAGATTTCGGCGTTTTTTTTTCTTTAATATAGCCAAAAACGCTTTTATTCGTCTTTTTCGGGACGATTTTGACGTTTTTGTGCAAAATTAAGGCTAAAGATGGAACTTTTTTTTTATACGGGTCGATTTCGGCGTTTTTCCTCCAAAATTTAGCCAAAAAACCCTTTTATTCGTCTTTCACGTGACGATTTTGTGCAAAATTAAGGCTAAAGACAGACTTTTTTTCTTTTACGGTTCGATTGCGACGTTTTTCTTCCAAAATTAAGCCAAAAAACGCTTTTATTCGTCTTTTTCGGGACGATTTCGACGTTTTTTGTGCAAAATTAAGGCTTAAGACGGAACTTTTTTTGTTTTACGGTTCGATTTCGACGTTTTTCTTCCAAAATTTCGCCGAAAAACGCTTTTATTCGACTTTTTCGGGACGATTGTAACCTTTTTTGTGCAAAATTAAGCCAAAAGACTGATATTTTTTTAATTTAAAAAATTAAGGCTAAAGACTTCACTTTATGTGTTTTCAGTTTCGATTTCGACGTTTTTCTTCCAAATTTAAGCCAAAAAACGCCTTTATTCGTCTTTTTCGGGACGATTTTGACGTTTTTTTGCAAAATTAAAGCTAAAGACCGAACTTTTTTTTTACGGTTCGATTTTGACGTTTTTTTGAAAATTTTTTTTAAACGTTATGAATAAAAATGTTACATGAAATTATAAATAAAAATTTTTGCAAATCTTTTAGATAAATATTTTCAAGAAAATATTCAAATATAAATAAAGACGGACATTTAATGAAATATTTTAAACAAAAGATAGAGATACATTTTTAAACAGGATTTAAGTTATAAGGATAAAATTTTTCAACACAATTTCCAAACAATTTTTACAAACGTTTGAAAAATTATCAGTCTTTTGGCTTAATTTTGCACAAAATACGTAAAATCCTCCCGTAAAAGACAAATAAATGCGTGTTCTGGCTTAATTTAGGAAGAAGAACATAGAAATCGAAACTGAAAACACATAAAGTGAAGTCTATTTGCATAATGTTGCACAAAAAACGTATAAATCGTCCCAAAATAGACGAATGAAGGCCTTTTTTGTCTAAAATTAGGAAGAAAAACGCCGAAATCAAAGCTAAAAACACAAAAAGAGCGGTCCTTTGGCTAAATTTTACAAAAAAAAGTCGATATGGTCCTGAAAAAGACGAATAAAAGCGTATTTTGGCTAAATTAAGGAAGAAAAAAATTGATAATGAAGCTAAAATCACAAAAAGTGCCGTCTTTCGATAAAATTTTGCACAAAAACGTAAAGTTCCGTCTTTAGCCTTAATTTTGCACAAAAAACGTCAAAATCGTCCCGAAAAAGACGAAAAAAGCGTTTTTTGGCTAAATTTTGGAAGAAAGACGTCAAAATCGAACCTAAAAACACAAAAAGTTCCGTCGTCAGCCTTAATTTTGCACAAAAAACGTCAAAATCGTCCCGAAAACGACGAAAAAAGTGTTTTTCTTCCAAAATTTAGGAAAAAACGCTTTTTTCGTCTTTTTCGGGACGATTTATACCTTTTTTGTGCAACATTATGCAAATAGACTTCACTTTATGTGTTTTCAGCTTCGATTTCTATGTTCGTCTTCCTAAATTAAGCCAGAACACGCATTTATTTGTCTTTTACGGGAGGATTTTACGTATTTTGTGCAAAATTAAGCCAAAAGACTGATATTTTTTTCAAACGTTTGTAAAAATTGTGTTTGAAAATTGTGTTGAAAAATTTTATCCTTATAATTTAAATCCTTTTTAGAAATGTATTTCTATCTTTTGTTTAAAATATTTCTTTAAAACGTTCGTCTTTATTTTTATTTGAATATTTTCTTGAAAATATTTATTTAAAACTTTTACAAAAATTTTTATTCATAATTTCATGTAACATTTTTATTCATAACGTTTGAAAAAAATTTAGTTTTTAAATATTGTTGAAAATTTATATTGAAATCGTTTGCAAAAATTTTTATATAATGCTTTTGATGAAAGTTTTTTTAATACGTTTTACTTTCTTTTATTTTTAGTTTCAGCTAAAATTTTTTATTTAATAAGTTTGTAAAAATTTTTCTTTGTAGCATTTGTTGAAATTTTTCCTTAATACTTTTGTAGTTATTTTTATTTGAAGCTTTTCAAAAAAATATTTATTTAATACGGTTGCAGAAATTTTTATTTTAAAATTTTGATGAAAATATTTATTTAAATCGTTTGTAAAATTTTCATTTGTAACTTTTGTTCAAAATATTTGTTTAAAAATGTTTGTAAAAATTTTTATTTTAATCCTCTCTTGAAATTATTTAATTTTGTGGAAAAATTTTATGCAAAACATTTGTAAAATTTTTTATTTGAAAATTTAATTGAAAAATGTTTTTTTTTAATTATTTGTTTGAAAATTGTGTTGAAAATTTTTATCCTTATAATTTACATCCTATGTTCAAATACGCATTTCGATCTTTTGTTGAAATTATTTGATTTAAAACGTTTGTGAATATTTTTATTTGAAAATTTTGTTGATAATGTTTATGTAAAATGTTCGTCATAATTTTATTTGAATATTTTCTTGAAAATATTTATTTAAATCATCAAAATTTTTATTTATAATTTTATGAAACATTTTTATTCATAACGTTTGAAAAAAATTTAGTTTTTAAATATTGTTGAAAATTTATATTTAAATCGTTTGCAAAAATTTTTATTTAGAGCTTTTGTTGAAAGTTTTATTTAATACGTTTAAATTTTTTTTCGAAAATTTCTTCGAAAAATATTTGTAAAAATTATTTGTTTGGAAATTGTGTTGAAATTTTTTATTTAAAACATTATTTTTTAAATATTTATTTAAATATTTGGTTATATAAAAATTTTTGCGAATGAATCAATTAAAATTTTTTTCAAGACTTGTTTAAATGTTTTACTTAATACGTTTGTATATATTTTATTGTAAGTTTCTACTAAAAATTTTTATTGAAAATGTTTGTAGAAATTTTCTTTGAAGCATTTGTTGAAATGCTTTCTTTATAATGTTCGTAAAAATTTTTAATTGAATCTTTCCTTGAAAAAGTTTATTTCAAATGTTTCTAAAAATGTTAATTTAAAATTTTGTAGTAAACTTTTATTCAAAACGACTGTAAATAATTTTATTTGAAAATTTTGTTGAAAATACTTATTGAAAACGGTTGCAGAAATTTTTAATTTCAAGTTTTTGATGGAAATATTTATTTAAAATGTTTGTCAATATTTTTATTTTTAGATATTGTGGTAAAATTTTATTAAAAACGATTGTAAAAATTTTTATTTGATAATATAGTTGTAAATTTTTATTTAAAACGTTTTTAAACATTTTTTGTCTTAAAATTGTGGTGAAAATTTTTATCTAAAACCTCTGTTTATATACTTATTTCGATATTTTTTTGAAAGTATTTATTTTAAACGTTCGTAATTATTTTTATTCGAAACTTTTCTTGAAAATATTTTTTAAAGACTTTTCTAAATATTTTTAATTCAAAATATTTTGCAAAATTTTATTCAAAACGTTTGCAAAAATTTTTATTTTAAGCTTTTATTGAAAAGTTTTATTTAATATGTTTGTAAAATTTTTATTTAAAGTTTCTATTAAAAAATTATTATTTAAAACGTTAATTTTTCTTTGAAGCTTGTTGAATTTTTTCTTTGTAACGTTCCTAATTCGAAGCTTTGTAAATGTTTTTCGTAATTATTTTTATTTGAAGCTTTTCTAGAAAGTATTTATTTAAAACGGTTGCAGAAATTTTAATTTGAAAATTTTGTGGAAAATTTTAATTCAAAACGATTGTAAAATTTTTTTTTTTAATTTGTTGAAAATTTTTATTTATACATTTCTAAAAATTTTTATATGAAAACTTTGTTGAAACTTTTTACTTAAAATGTTTGAAAAAATTTTTCTTTGAAGCTTTTCTTGAAATATTTTTTTATAACCTTCGTAATTATATTTATTTGAAGCTTATCTAGAAAATATTTATTTAAACCTGTTGCAGCAATTTTTAATTTGAAGTTTTTGTTGAAAATATTTTTTTTAAATGTTTGTCAACATTTTTATTTAAACATTTTGTCAAAACTTTGTATGCAAAACGATTATAAAATTTTTTATTTGAAATTTTCTTTTCAAACGTTTGTAAAAATTATTTGTTTGAAAATTGTGTTGAAATTTTTTATTTAAAACCTATGTTTAAATATTAATTTCGATCTTCTGTTGAAAAAATTTACTTAAAACATTTGTAAATATTTTTATTTAAAATTTTGTTGATTATATTTATCTAAAACGTTCTTTATTATTTTTATTTGAAGCTTTTCTAGAAAATATTTATTTAAAACGGTTGCGAAATTTTATGTTTGAAGTTTATGTTGAAAATATTTATTTAAAATGTTCGTAATTGTTTTTTTTTAAGCTTTTCTAGAAAATATTTATTTAAAACGGTTGCAGAAATTTTTATTTCAAGTTTTTGTTGAAAATATTTTCAAGAAAAGATTCAAAAAAAATTTTTAGAAAGTCTTTTAAATAAATATTTATTTCAAACGATTGTAAAAAATTTTATTTTAAAATTTTGTGGAAAATTTTTATTCAAAACGATTGTAAAAATTTTTATTCGATACGTTGGTGAAAACTTTTTGTATGAAAATTGTGTTGAAAATCTTCATTTGAAACGTAATTTGTTGTCAAAAATCAAGCAGAAAAACTGTTTTTTACATCTTTAATACGAATATTAAAAGATTTTTATTCAAAAATGAGTTAATAAACGGTTTTTCGTGATTTTCGTGACGTTTTTGACTATTTTTGGTCAAAATTGAGCCAAAACACGGCACTTTTTGTAATTTTAGCATTGCTTTCAACGTTTATTTAGCAAAATTCAGCGAAAAGACTGTTTTTTTCGTCTTTTTCAAGACGATTATAAAGAGTCTTGTTCAGCAATGATCCAAAAAACGGTTACTTCGGCATTTCCGCGACGATTTTGACATTTTTAGCCAAAATTAAGGAAATAAACGGCACCTTCTTTTATTTTAGCTTCGATTTCCATGTTTCATTCCTAAATTGAACCGAAAAAACGCTTGTATTCGGTTTTTCGCGACGATTTCGAAGTTTTTGTCAAAATTGAGCCAAAAAACGTTATTTTCGTCTTCTTCAGAGTTTTTGTGCAAAATTCAGCCAAAACACAGCACCTTTTGTGTTTTTAGCTCCGATTTCGACGTTTTCTTCCTAAGTTTAGCCAAAAAACGCTTTTATTCGTCTTTTTCGGGACGATTTATACGTTTTTTGTGCAAAATTAAGGCTAGAGATGGAACTTTTTTTGTTTTACTGTTCGATTTCGACGTTTTTCTTCCAAAATTTAGCCAAAAAACGCCTTTTTTCGTCATTTTCAGGACGATGTTGACGTTTTTGTGCAAAATTAAGCCAAAAGACGGGACATTTGGTGTTTTTAGCTTCGATTTCCACGTTTTTCTGCCTGATTTTACCCAAAAACGCCTTTATTCGTCTATCTCGGGAGGATTTTTAGGTTTTTTGTGCAAAATTAAGCACAAAACGGGATACACTGTATTTTTACCTTCGATTTCGACAATTTTCTGCCTGAATTTTGCCAGAAAACGCTTTTATTCTATTTTTTCGGGAAGATTCCGACGTTTTTGGAGCTAAATCACACCTAAAGACGGCACTTTTTGTGCTTTTAGCTTCGATTTCGGCGTTTTTCTTCCTAATTTTAACCAAAAAACGCCTTTATTCGTCTTTTTCGGGACGATTTTGACGTTTTTTGTGCAAAAGTAAGGGAAATGACGGAGCTTTTTTCGTTTTAAGGTTTGATTTCGGCGTTTTTCTTCCAAAATTTAGCCAAAAAACGCCTTTTTTCTTAATTTTTGGGACGATGTTGACGTTTTCAAAAACACTTAAAATAAAACATTATATGTAAGTATTTTCAACAGAAGATACAAATATAAGTTTTTACAAACATTTTATATAAACATTTTCAACGAGAACCTCAAATAATAATTTTTTGAGAAGTTTAAAAAAAGTATTTTCTTCAAAAGTTTGATATAAGTTTTTAAAAACCTTAAAAAAAAAATTTCAACAAAAAATCTCTAATGAATATATTAGCGAAAGTTTCAAATAGATATTTTGAACCAAAACTTCAAATAAAAACTTTTACTAACCTTTTTAAATAAACATTCTCAAGAAATTTTTACAATAAAACTTTTTCCAAAGGTTATAAAGGAAAAATTTCATCCTAAGCTTCAACGAAAAATTTTTACAAAGATTTTAAATATTTATTTGCATCAAATACTTGAGATAAAAATTTCTGCAAGCGTGTTAAATAAATATTTTCGACAAAAGATTCAAATACAAATTTGTACAAACCTTTCAATGTAAAAATTTTGAAATAAAAATTTTTAAAACGTTTTAAATAACAATTTTAAATGGAAACTTAAAATAAAAATTTTACGAAGAATTTAAATAAATATTTATGTACTTCTACGGGGAATTGAGTTTTAAAATCTGTGGAGAATGATACAGCGATAATAGTTAACATGTCCTTCTGAAGTTTAACGCTACGTTTCGCTTAGGTGCTGCCATCTCTTGATAGCTACACAAAGTGGCAAAGGAAGGAGTGCTGCTATTGCAGCAAGTTACCGACATCTGATGGATAATCAGGGAAGTACTTCCTCGGAATGGAAGGATAGTAAATATATTATTATTTGTAGTTTTTCCACGATTTCTCGCCACCATAACCACCGCAAGTCATGAACTTTTGCCACATCGTAGGGTGCAGCATTCTACATCGAATTCAAAATTTTTACAGACGCTTTAAATAAATGTTTTCAGCAAAAACTTGAAATAAAATTTTTGTAATGTTTCACATAAATATTTTCATCAATAACTTCCAATATTTATTTATATCGTTTCTAAAACATTTCGTTTAAAGGTTTTGTAGAAAATATTTATTTCAAAGATTTGAAGAAATTTATTTATTTCAAAATTTTTGAATAAAATTTGGCCACATCGTAGAGTGCAGCATTCAAAACCAAATTAAAATTTCTCACAAACGTTTTAAATTAATATTTTCAACAAAAACTTCAAATAAAAATTTTTGCAAAAGTTTCAAATTAATATTTTTAATAATAACTTCAAATATTTATTTATAAGGTTTGAAACATTTTTTTAACACGTTTTAATATTCGAAGTTTTTGTTGAAATTATAAATTTTTCAAACGATTTTTATAAACATTAGAAGTCTGTGTTGAAAATAAAAAGTATTATAAACGTTTTTATTAATTATTAGAAAATTTTGAACTATTTGAAACGTCTGTAAAATTTTTATTTGTAGTTTTCGTTTAAAATTTTTATTTCAAACGTCTGTAAAAATTATTATTTGACGTTTCTGTCGAAAACTTTTATTTGAAACGTTTGTAAAAATGTTTATTTGGAATTTTTGTTAAAAATTTTATTTTATTTTTACGTAAATATTTTTACCTATACATTTTTATGTAAGTATTTCTACCTAAGTATTTCTTCCTTAGTATTTTTACGTAAATATTTTTACCTAAGTATTTTTACCTGAATACTTTTACCTAAATATTTTTTTAATTTTTTTGGAATTTGTAACAAACTTAAAATAAAAAGTGGGTTTAATGACTAGATATTTTGAAGGTTCTTATTACAAAGCATATCAACTAGTCTAATAACAAAATTGAAAACCTCTAACAGAATATAGGCATATGTTCCAAAAGAATGTCTTAAAAGAAATTGCATGAAGGATGAGGGCAGAATCCTGGGGTTTAATTAAGCGAGTCAACTGCAGTAAAATGGGTAAAGCAAGTGAAAGGTTTGAAGAAATATTTTTAATTATCTTTTTTATATTTATTTCCAAGGTTTTAAAATATTTTTTGAATTTATTGTTTAACAAATCAATTAGAACGTTGCTACATAGTATTACCGGATGTTTTTATTTGAATAATAATTTAAAACTTTTATAAAGACGCATTTGACATTGTTGCAGAAGTTAAAATTTTAGAAACATTTATATTAAAAATTGAAATTTTTGTTGCTTTAAAAATGTGTATAAACATTTTGAAGAAATACAAGAAATTTTTTTGAAAACAAAAATTTTGAAAATATTTTCAATAATTATTGGAAGTTTTTGTTGAAAATAATATTTTTACATACGTTATAAATAAATATAGCATGTTTTTCTTGAAAATAAAAATTTTTGCTAAATTATAAAATAAATAAATATTGGAGGTTGTTGTTGAATTATAAACTTTACATTGGTTTTAAATAAATGTTATACGTATTAGTTGTAAAAAAGATTTTTAAACACGTTTAAATAAATAATAGATGTTATTGTTGAAAATGAAAATTTTTCCAAACGATTTAAATTAATGTAATAAGTTTTCTAGATAATAAAAATTTTTGCAAACCTATTAAATACATAATCGACATTTTTGTTGAAAATAATTGTTCTTACTAACAGTTTAAATTAATATTAGAAATTTCTGTTAAGATAAAATCTTTACAAAAATTTGCAATAAATATTAGAAGTTTTTGTTGATAATAACATTTGTTTTAAATTTCGAACAAACATTAGAAGTTTTTGTTGAAAATAAAAATTATAACAAACGTTATAAATATATAATAGAAATTTTTGTTGAAAATAATAATTACTGCCTACGTTTCATATAATTAGAGAGAGTTACTGTAAAAAGGAAAAATTTTTAAGAACGTTTTAGATCAATATTCGAAATTTTTTTTTTTAATTTTCCAAAGTTTTGAATAATTAATAAAAGTTTTTGTCGAAAAAACAGACTTTACAAAATATTATAAATATATATTTTCAACTTACTTTCAAAAAAATATTTTACAACTGTTTCAAATAAATAATATCGAAAAAAATAAATAATTACTAACCGCGCAAACACCCTCAGTTGTTTGGTCTGGAGTTTGATTTTACATAGATAGCGGCGTTGCGAGTTGCGGCGCAAGTTGGCGTGGCGAGGAGCGATGCGGTACGGCACGCCGCAACTCAACAGACATTATTTACTATTGTTTTTGTTACATAGATTGTCCCCCACACGTCTAAAAGCAATTATAGATCAGTCCCCAGCATGACTTTTTCAAATTCTAGCTTTTGTGTATGATACCGCGATAATAGTTGACAAGTCCTTCTGAAGTTTAACGCTATGTTTATCTTAGGTGCTGCCATCTCTCGAAAGCTATATACACTGGCGATGGAAGGAGTGCTGCTATTGCAAGAAGTTACCGACATCTGATGGATAATCAGGGAACTACTTCCACGAAATGATATGATAGTTAATATATTATAGTATATAATATAGTTAATATATTAGTTAATATATTATAATATATATACTGTATAGTTTGCATGAGCACCGCAAGTCATGAAATTTTGCCATATTGTAGGGTGCAACATTCTACATCGAATTCGAGATTCTCACAAACGCTATATATAAATGTTTTAGCAAAAACTTCAACTAAAAATTTTATAAAATTTTTCAAATAGATGTTTTCATCATTAATGTCCAATATTTATTTATATAGTTTGTAAAACATTTTCTTTGATGTTTTTGTAGAAAATATTTATTTCTAAGATTTGAAAAATTTTATGCAAAGATATATTTGAAAATATTTATTTCTAACGTTTGTAAGAATTTTAAATGTTGTTTTTGTTAAAAAATTCAATTAAAACATCCGTAGAAAGTATTATGTGATGTTATTATTGAAATATTTATTTAAAACTTTTGTAAAAATGTATTTGAACTTTTTCCTGAAAATAAAAATTTTTCAATCTTATTAAATACATATTTGACGTTTTTCTTGAAAATAATAATTTTTCCGAACGATTTAATAAATATTCAAAGTTTTGTTGAAAATAATAATGCCTACATACATTTTAAATAAATCTAAGAAGATTTTGTTGAAAATAATAATTTTTACAAATGTTTGTAATAAATATTAGATTTTTTGTTGAAAATAAAAATTTAAGAAACTTATAAATAAAAAATAGATGTATTATGTTGAAAATAAAAATTATAGAGGCATTTTCAATATATATTAGAAGTTTTTGTTGAAAATAATATTTATACATACGTCATAAACACCTATTTGAAGCTTTTGTAGAAAATAAAAATTCTTACAAAGGATTTACATAAATATTCGAAGTTTATGCTGAAAAGAAAAATTTCTGCAAACGTATTAAAAAAATTTTGGAATTTGTTGTTGAAATATAAACATTACATAGGTTTTAAATAATATAAGACGTATTATCTGTAAATAAAAATTTTTAAATACGTTTAAATAAATATTAGTAATCTTTGTGAAATCAACATTTTTACAAATTTTGCAATATATATTAGAAGTTTTTGTTAAAAATAAAAATTATAACAAACGTTATAAATAAATAATAGAAGTTTTTGTTGAAAATAATATTTCATACATACGTTTAATATAAATAATGGAAGTTTTTGTTAAAAATAATTTACCAACATTTTGAATAAATAATAAACGTTTTTGTCAAAAAACAAATTTTACAAAATGTTATATATACATATTTTCAACTTACTTGAAAAAAAATGTTTTACAAACGTTCAAATAAATAATTTCAAAAAAACTAAATAATTACTAGCCGCGCAAACACCCTCAGTGTGCTGCTGTTTGGTCTGGAGTTTGTTTTTATATAGATAGCCTCGCGCGGCGTTGCCACTTGCGGCGCAAGTTGGCGTGGCGAGGAGCGATGCGGTACGGCACGGCGCAGCTCAGCAGACATTGTTTGCTATTGTTTTTATTACATATATTTTCACCAACACGACTTGAAGCAATTATAGAACAGTCCCCACCATGACTTTTTCAAGTTCTTGCTTTCGAATATTCAGGCGCATTATATACTCCTACGTGCAATTGAGTTTTAAAATCCGTGGAGAATGATACCACGATAATAGTTAACAAGTCCTAAATTTAAACGCTACGTTTCGCTTAGGTGCTGCCATCTCTTGATAGCTACACAAAGTGGCCATGGACGTATCGCATATATTGCAACAAGTTGCCGACATCTGTTGGATAATCAGGGAACTGCTTCCTCGGAGGGGAAAGATGATATTATATTATGATATCATATTAATGATTTCTAGTTTTTCCACGATTTCTCGCCACCATGACCGCCGCAAGTCATGAAATTTTGCCTCATCATAGAGTGCAGCATTCAAAACCAAATTAAAATTCTCACAAACGTTTTAAATTAATATTTTCAACAAAAAATTCAAATAAAAATTTTTGCAAATGTTTCATATAAATATTTTTAATAATAACTTCAAATATTTATTTGTAAGGTTTTAAAAATTTTTACTACCGTTTTAAATAAATAATTTAAATTTTTGTTGAAAATAAAAATTTTCGAAACGATTTAAATAAATATTAGAAGTATTTCTTGAATATAAATACTTTACAAAGGTTTCAATTAAATTATAGAAGTTTTTGTTGAAACTAAAACTTTTTACTAACGTTTTCAATAAATAATTGAGGTTTTTCTTGAAAATAAAGATTTTTTAACACGTTTTACAGAAATATTCGACGTTTTTGTTGAAATTATAAATTTTTCAAACGTTTTTTATAAACATTAGAAGTCTGTGTTGAAAATAAAAAGTATCATAAACGTTTTTATCAAATATTAGAAATTTTTGAATTATTTGAAACGTCTGTAAAATTTTTATTTGTAGTTTTCGTTTAAAATTTTTATTTCAAACGTCTGTAAAAATTATTATTTTACGTTTTTGTCGAAAACTTTTAATTGAAACGTTTGTAAAAATCTTTATTTGGATTTTTTGTTAAAAATTTTATTTTATTTTTACGTAAATATTTTTACCTATATATTTTTATGTAAGTATTTCTACCTAAGTATTTCTTTAGTATTTTTACGTAAATATTTTTACCTAAGTATTTTTACCTGAATACTTTTACCTAAATACTTTTACCTATATACTTTTACCTAACTACTTTTACTTAAATATTTTACTTAAATGTTTTTACTTAAATATTTTTTGTAATTTTTTGAAATTTGTTATAACCTTTAGAATAAAAAGTGGGTTTAATGACTAGATAAATTGAAGGTTTTTATTACAAAGCATATCAACTAGTCTAATAACAAAATTGAAAACCTCTAACAGAATATTGGTATATGTTCCAAAAGAATTTCTTAAAAGAAATTGCATGAAGTATGAGGGCAGAATGCAGGGGTGGAATTAAGCGAGTTAAATGCAGTAAAATTGGTAAAACAAGTGAAAGAGGAAAGCTGTGTTGATAGTAAGGCGTTAAAGAAATCAGAAATATGGAACTAATGTACTTTGAGATAGCATAGTAACGATCTACATGTAAGATACAAATCCATGCTTAAGAGAGTCTTAAATAAAATCTTGAGAAACTAACGAATTTTAGAAAGGGAAAAAAGAATTTCATATTTAAGAAAGCATGTGAAGATTTGAAACATGGTAAAATTCTAGAATGAATATTTGCAAATGTGTTAAAGAAAAACAAAGTAATAGGAAATTTTAGAAGTCCTGGCAAATATATTTGGATTAAAAATTTAAGGAATAGCAAGTAATGATGAACAAGTTTGAACAACAGGAAATGATCCAAATGGGAAACTATGAAATTCATTCAAAAGGTGAGAATTACGAGATCATAATCTTCGGAGGAAAAAACATGAAATTAGAAAACTGGAAGATATGGCAAATGATAAAATTTATTGTGAAGTAAATACAGCAGCATGAAGTTAGGAAAATCTAACAGAAGTAAAAATAGAGATGTATAAAAATCACTAGTTTTAAAGTATTCCAGAATTCTAGGAAAATGTATACAGGAAAGTATTTAGAATCAAGATATCACTGCTGGATGAAAAGACCAGATTCATATGAAACAACTAATTTTTCCTTAGACTCATTAATGGCAGAATATTCATTCCATATTGAAGACATTAATTACAATAGAAGTTTGATCCAAGTGTGCTGGGAAAAATACTAGAAGTTTAATCAATGGATGAGAAACTGCAGAAAGAATTAAAACAGGGGGAAAACTCCTTAAAATTTATTCCGATTGTCAAATAGTAATTTCGATGAAGTGAGAAAATCTTAGCAGGATATGGGATTGAAAGATTATTTACAGACTATCACACACAGAAACAGCCATATATAATTAGCACACAATGCTAAAAATTAAGAATCTAAACAAGATTATCAATAGGATCGTTCCTGTCCCAGAAATGCACTGCTACATGGGGAGAGAAAGTTATTAAAAGCAAATCACGGGAAAATTAACTGAATAAGTACGAGTTATATTTACTATGGATGGGAAAATTACAAACTCCTAGTAAAATAGTGTCCGAACATCCGCAGGAATTTAATTTATTTACAAGGAATAAGGAACGAAATGACTAATAAAAATGTAATTAAAGTAGACTTTCCGGTAAAAAACAAACCGAATAGACTTGCGTAGCAAAAAAAAGGACACATCTAAATTGTGTTAAAATTGATTCAAGACCGAAAGAAACAAGTATGGGCACGAGATGAGTAATACTTTATAGAGATCTGCAATATAGAAAAAAATCTCCGTTAACGTGGGTAAAACGTTAACGTATAGGGAAAAATCCCTGTTAACATGGAACTTTTACCAACGCGGTTAAGAAGACTTCTGCAAGAAACACCGTTCGCACAGAAATTAAGCCTGACCGTTTAAAGTAGTTTAATATTTTCCCCGTATCTATCCATTATCACCGAACGGCCTTCGCTTTCTCTAATTGTCTAGCATAAATTTTAGTAATAGTACCCGTAATATTTAACTTAGCCTATTTTAAGAGCATTCAGAACTACAGTTTCCAAAGAAAATCTTTTCTGTACCTCACTCCGGCCAAAACCTAAGACGAATTTATACAAGATCACAGTTTGAAATAAGCCTATGTCAAAAGCAAAATTTAAAATGGAACCGTCGATGACGTGGTTATTACCTCCGAATTCCTTCGGCGATATTAAAACGAATTTTAAGCTATTGATGGGAAAAATAAGAGTGGAGAAGCACTGCTGTACCGCGCTTTCTAACAAAAGATCTAGGTCAGGGCGCACACGAAAAACACCAGGGTTTTTTGTAATACCTTCAAATACAGCAGCCTAAAATAGATACGTACTTCAAATAAAAGCTTTTTTCGCAATTTCTCCCACTGTACACGCACCGCTATTTCAGAGAATGAATCGCCGATTGGAGCAATGGAATAATGATAAAGGAATCGCACTTACCTTTGCTGAATCTTCTGATGCAGCTGCCATTGTGTCTCAGTCGTAGTGGTCCTAAGTAGAGGTTCCGCTCAGCGCAGAGGATCTACCAAGTTCTCTAGATGCACGTTGAATCTCTGGTGGTATCCGATGCATTTCAGTTTCCTCTTCCGAGAACATTAAAAGTTATCTTGTTAGGGTTCTCTCCGTATGATGAATAGAAGCTGTCTCAAGCGTTGTTGTTGGACGATTCAGAAGTCTGGATTTCTTGCAGCGGACGAGGAGACTCAATATTTGAAATTCATTGAAGGGTTGAAATAACATGTGCAAGTTTCTGTGCGTTCCGTTGGCAGGAATTAACTGCATCCTTGAAGGTGATAATCTTACTATTAGCGTCCATTCGATAAAGAAATTAAGACTAAACTAAGACTAAAGCATTCCTCTTAGAATACCAGAAATTTTCCCATTGATATGAAATTCGATTTAAGGTTCAAACCGAAAAAGTCGCTTCACAAAGTCAAACGTCATCTTACATGCCAATATCTAGTAAATACTATTTGGAGTCTATTGAAGAGATGTTTCAGATGATAGACTTACACAGCACCACGTGGAATGTCACTCTGCAGCCACGACTCCGGGTTTTAATTGCCTCTTGGGTATGAAATGGGAACGGCATTTTTTCCCTGAAATGAACGAAATAAGTTATAGGAGAAAACTCAAAATAAACTAGAAAGGAAATAAAATCTACGCTAACACCATTCCTTTGAATGATTGTAAAAGTAAATAATTCGACACTTACACCATTACCCCGTACACATTTTACCCAACATCGAAATATTATTCTGGATCAAAATACTATGCTTCTCAAATTCCACGAGTTCGACGAGTCCGGTCCCCAAAAATAAACAAAGATCAAACTACTTACAGACTTCGTTCAAAAACAAAGCGAAATTTAATTTTAAAATAAAAAATGAGAATCCGTTGCTTTAAAATACCTCTTGCATCCCGAAAACTTAAGTAGCTTCGTAGAAATAGACAACTAAAGAATTTGAAATCCACTAAAATTTTAAAAACTAAAGAATTCATAAATACAGAAATCGTCCCCTCACAGAAACAGAACAGTCTTACAGAAATAATGCCCACAATAATCCTATAACCGATCTAACTTACCCCTTTAATTCGATTATTTTGCAAAAAGATTAGAATAGGAAAATTTAAATATTAAAAGGAATTTTTTAATAGTAAAGACACTACAGATTGTCTTAAAGCAATGGCAAAGAATAACATTAAAAAAGAAAGTGATGGAAAGATAAGAATTCTAAGAAAAATGTTCGAATTACTAAAATAAGTGTCTACTTATTCTTTTTTCTGTAAAGACTTCTTTTACAAAAACTGTAATATAAATTTGAATAAAATCTTCCATTATTTTCATAAAAACTAAGCAGTACTTCTTATTCTTTCAATAAATTTAGCCCGAAAACTTAAACCTTACTATACGTTGATAGAATCAAGTTTTTTGCTCAAGTGAAATTACAATTATATGAGAATGAAAATTTCCGAATATACTGGGAAATACTGTACTGTATTAAAAATTTAGCTGATATTTGCACTTAAACAAGTAAATTCAGCAATAGGATAGTCTCATAATATCCCGAGTACTTGTTAAATACCTGAGTGTTAAATAAACTACAGTTAATTCACCAATGACGACGATAGCCATATCATTTCCAATAGTCTATTTTCACACTGTCAGACAAAACGTATGGCAATTCTCCATCCGAAAATCAATTTTGTATTTTCATACCAGATTATTACACTCCACAGGATTTTCTTAAACATTAATTCACTCTTCATTTAAACTTAAATGAAATTATATAAAAAGTTACAAAAGTTCCGGAAAATACGGTTCTGCATGTCAAACTTTAGAAGTACAGATAGTTAACGCTAAGATTATTTAATTAAGCATTGCCATTATTAGCATTTAACTTTAAACATACGTATAAGAATGCTGAATATCTCCACGGAAAAAGACCTCATTCATACCAAAATTCAGCCGGACTACGTATTTTACCATTTTAGACAATAACCACTCAAAGTTCTCGGCTAAGAAAACTGTTGTGGCAAAATCTTAGTATTACTTTGAACTAAACGTCTCTCCTAATTTACTATATGTCCGTTAAGGTTTAAAAGACTCAGATGCTTAAAGCAAACTACCAAACTGCAGAACCCGCTGATCATTGTGCGGCAATTTAAACTACAAAAATTAGTCTGTTGCGATTTTTTAATAAACTACTTAAGTGTGCGTAATGTAGGACGAGAGAGAAAGATACACTATCTTCAGAAAAGTATCCGAAAGACTAAAAAGCTCGCGGTACACTAAGAAACTGCAAAGGATTTTCAATATCACAATCTATGAAGTTTTAAATATACTAAGAAAACTATTTTTACGTTAACTAAAGTTCTCCATCACAATACGTACAGCTATTTCAGTTAATGTAACGCGAATAAGAAAATAGTTTTGAAAAAATAAAAACTTACATTTGCTGAATATTCTTCCTCCTTGGTTGCTGCTGTGGTGGACTTTCTTTCCTAGCGATCCTGAGGTTCTGATGAATGATCTTTCTTTTTCCGTTTCATATGTAGGAGACAAAGTTATTGTGAATATGAGGCATCGCTCATACCTCAGTGACTTTCATACTATCACATGCAATACACTGAGGCAATATATAAGTCACCCTTTTCTCTTTTTCCACCACCTCTCTTTCCTCCACTATCATATACCGAAGGACAAGTGAGAGATATATTTCGCTCATCACTGCACCGGAAGTAATACATCAATGAATGTAAAATATATTGACACAATTCTTATTCCTCTGTTATGCTTCTTCCGAATATGATAATTGAAATCTGAAATCGCAGTAACATAGAAAATAGTTGAGCGTTTCTGGAAACGATTTCCCTTTCGGCGTCAAGGTGCAGGTATGAAATGGAGGAGGAGAGGGTTGTTATTCAGTATCTGTTCAGGAATGGAGAACCTTCTTCGCGAATTGAGGCGCCACCACGTGCACAATTGGAAGCGTTTGATTTTGACGTGGGATTGGGGAGTTTTGACTTTTAGGAGCGTGCGCTGCATGCCTGTGCCCAGGTATTTTGCAAGAGAAGCGAGGGAGGGGGTACTGATAAACAACCTCACATTCTTGCATGAAAGACCCGATAATATAATCAATTGAAAGTCGTGGTGAAGCAATGAATGCAAGAAGTATGAAGGAAAATATTCTGCACTCTCCCATCGTATCAATATTTTGGCCACACATTGCAATGCTTGTTGGCCCCTTTTAATCACCGATGACTATTTTTCCTATTGCTTAAGATTTATGTCCCGGTAATTATTACATTGTATCTCAATTATAGATGAAAATAACTAATTAAAAATATTTTTGACACGTTTTATGAAATTCGGGTAACAGTAAGGTAGGAAAGGATTAATCTGACTCACTTTAATTTAACGCTTCATCATAAGTAACTAAAAAGATATGAGATGTGGATTGAAATAAAAATTAAATAATAAAAAGTGGTAAATAAACGGTAATTATAATCGAGAGAGATTATTAATGAGAATCCCGGATATAGAATACCAAGGTAAGTATTATGTTCATCTGTTGAAGAGTATATCGCAAACAAGGAGTATATCTATTACAATCAATCATGCTGAATGACTTGAGAAATATGAATTAGAGGATACAAGAAAGGATATTAAGACGCGTAGACAGAAGCTAATTAAAGGAAAGAAGTATTGTATCCTTAGTGATGTAATATTGCAATATGAAGAGTAAAATTCTCTATGCGCCGAAGTTTTGTCGGATCAGCTGATATCTTTTAGTCATTTGTAAATATTCCTATCTTTTCTGAAACCATTTTAAAAACTATTATTTTCACGAATTAGATTGGATACAAGCGAACTTACATAGAGATTTAGCCACTAGTGAAGAAAGACGTTCAAACCATTTTAAATTCTCCAATCAATAGATAATTAAACAATGTAACACGTGGCATATATACTTAACACTATACTAACACATTCTATATGTTTACTCACTCAGCTGAGAGGAATGTCGACCCCAAATAGAAACCGGAGCTCCAACCGCCACGATCGTACCTCACAAACTAAGAATCGGTTCGCATAAAGAATGAAAAACATCCGAAATATGCTTGGAAAGGAGCGAAAAGACGAAGAAACTTTGGCGGGAGTTCCTTGAATGGAAATTTTATATCACAAATTAGTGTTAAAAAATCAGTATTAGCGGCAAGTAGTGAACAATCAATGATTTTCTGAGTGTCATGTTACTGCCAAGATTTCCATCGAAAAAATAATCAATAAGCTAGAAAAAGGTCATGTACGAAATATTGTTTACATTAAAATGCGGCGTTCGACTTGAATGAAAGCGATCCCATGTTCGACTACAGGTGGGGGCTAAGGTAAGTATCATTTTGTTTTTAATCTTTGCTAATGACGTCAATTGAAGCATCAAGTGGAAAACGTTCTCTTTCAGTTAAATCAGCGAATGAATTCGTTCCCTCATATAACATTTCTACGTTTAACGCTTTTTATGTGGGCGATTCAAGGGTGGCCCGATAATATCACATGCGCTTTTTCTTATGTAACCAAATCCTAAAGGACATTCCGATAGAAAAGGTTCTCCTTCCCTGCTGTAGGCACTCTCAAAGAGTTTGAATGGGTAACAGTCCCAGAAAAACAATGCGAGAGCATTATAAAGTAACGATAGGTTGCATTAATGAAGAAGGGCAAGCATAAATTAACCTCTAGGGTTTAAATTATCCTCTGGGGAAATATCTCGAAGTTGACTGTTAATGCACCGGTATTCTAATCCACCAAAATCTCTTATACTCAAAAGTGGATCTTTTCGAAATGGGTGCATTTAGAACTTCCCTCATTCTCAGGATGAGTACTGGAATGAGTTTAGTCGCAGAGGCTCCCAAACAGCGAAAACCTTGAGTCAACGGTCGGAGGGTATTGCAGCTGGAGTGGGAACGCTCTGGAATTCTTGGTTATTTTTCCACAGTGCAGCGGTTACTTATTTCCTTTCTGAGGGCGAGGTCAGGGATTGTCTCATCCCTTCTCTACACCTGGACTTCAAAATCTTTCTATTATTTGAATGGAATCATGTTTTAATGTTACTGCTAAGGTGACCAAAAACGTAAAATAAATGATAAAATGTATTTCCCTTGGGTAACTTGGAGAGTTTCAGGGCGAATTTTCGAAAACATCTGAATTATAAACCCCAGTCTTATTTGAAAAGACAAAACCAACGATAATCGAATATTGGGACGGATAAATGGATTACAGATCGTCGTGTGGTTATCTTCATTCTCCCTTTATTTTACCTTTCGCCAAAGCCCCTATTTCAATGGCTACTCATTTCTATCATCAAAATAATTATTTATTTACTTATTGGACCCTTTATTAGGCGAGGTTAGGCCCGAGTGGGCTTCTCTTCCCCCTAACCTAAGAGGTTTGTTGAAGTATTTCAGCAACGATATTCGGACGTATTTTTCAATCTGCCTTTCCTGCTCCCAGCTTGCATTCATTTACATCATACATATTAACCACATCGATGCTTAACTACTTTCATACTTTGATTATGTGAAACTATCATACTATATTGTGACGTAAAGACTACTTATATCATTTGGTGAAATGAGTTAATTTTTGTATTCTCATAAGAAATATAATCCTTTAGATTTAGCTAATACATATAGTATTAGCTAAATCTAAAGGATTATATTTATTATGAGAATAAAAAAATTAACTCATTTCATAACATAATTCCAAGAATAAATAAATAAATATTCTTATCTATTTTCCTCCATCCGAAAATGAAAAACCAACATAACTGAAGCTGGCCTTCAATAGACTTACCTTCGAACACAGTTTAAATATTGCACTTTTAGAAGCTTGAATACTGCATAATAATGAATCAACCAATGAAATATTTCATACATATTGACACTGTTGGTGTTAAAATTTAAGTCGAGAGAATAGAAAAATGAAGAGCTAAGATATTCGACAGGAGCAGAAAATTTTCTAGTATGCATTAGTTATTTTTGAAATTTATTGCTAATATAGTTTTCTAGACCTTGTTTATTTCTTTTGATGTCAAATTGACATGTTAAGGGAACCTTCAATTGAAAAATTATGAAAAAAACTAAAATTAAGAATGCACTTTTCTTAAAATTGATAGAGGGAGGAGAGGAGACCTTAACTTCCTTTTACTTGTTTATAACATGCTCAAAGACAGCTTTCTCTGTTTGAATTGTGTTATCTCCAGATGAGACACTGCCACTTAACATTAAGAATGTGTGTTTCGGCACCAGCTTCAAGTTGCACCAGGAGCCTCTGCTCTACCTGGCATACATTGGACATACCCCTGCTCTGGGAAGGTACATATAGACAGCTAGTACTTTTAATGTGTGACACAAAACAAGATGAGTATTGAGAATCATGTTATTGATTCCACTAAATATTGAGAGGAAATACTACTCCCTCGATCAATTTGGCCTATATTTACAACTTAAGGGAAAATTCCTATAATAAAATTAAAGATTTTTTCAAATGCCTTCAAGTTTTAACTGCCCATTACCTATGATTTTATGTTGCATCAAAATACTTGTTCCCCAAATAACATATTACTTGTAGAACCATTTGGAAAAGATTAAATGAAGCAAAATAAACTAAAAAGTCGCTATGGAAACTAAAATTTCAATTTAATAATACTGTGTATTTCCCTTGATTTGGCAATAATTTCTACATTGATACTTATTGCAAAAATGTTATCATTCCCAACTACTTGTATGCAATAACAGGGCAACAATACATAACTAAAAACTCCATAGATATATTAATATAAGAATAAACCAAATAAAAGCCTTAATACCACAACTATAATGTATAGCCTTATTATCTTATCTTTTTCATGTTTTCATTGTTTGAGTCTGAATAGCTTATGTAGTAGCCATCAGTAAATATGATACTGTGAAGCTTAGGTTTCGTTCTTTTCATAATATGTATATAGTTAATTGAATCTACTAAGTAACATTTACTAATATCTTATATGTTCTAGCACCAATATAAAAGGATTTATACCCTGAGAAATACAAAAAATTCAACTGTCTATTTATTTACTAGTAACAGAGTTTTTAGATTAAATAATAATCAGTGCCATAAAGTAATCAATACTCACTTAAAATGTGATAAATATGAAGATAGCAATTCAATTTTTGTCATAGATTACTTGGAATTTCTACATTATTTAATTTCATATTGTGCAAAAGGATCATTTCCTTTCCTAATTCATGAAAACCAATAACTCAGAGCAGTTGATTTTGAAATTGAAATGTGTGTTCTATGACTATGAATTCATTAACTTTTATTTCTAATTTACTACTCCCTTGTCCTATCAAGGTAGATAATGATCTTTTGTAAACCGATTTTAAAATTTTCTATCATTAACCTAAAGATACTGCAATGAAATGAAATGTAATTGGTTTACAATTCAATTTGTTACCACGTATGGCCAAGCTGTCATATTTACATAAATCTGCTAAAATAACAATTCCATCAAAAGATATTACTTGATTTTCAGCCACTCATGAATGAGAAAGACAATTGCTACAAGAAGTTAATTTCAGGCTGATATCTAATGACAACAGAGGGGAGATGATAGAAAAACAATAATATAATACAAATTACTTTATTTCAGGCATTTCTTTGGATTACATAACCAATAATTATTTTTAACGTGATATATGATTTATAATTTATTAAATAGCTGTTATATAAAAGAAGAATGCTTATTCCAAGGAATGAGATAGGCAACTTCACAGAAATCTACGTTTCTTTGAAGAATATTGAGTTAAACTCAAGCAGCTGAGGTGCAATCATATGTGCAATATATAATGTTATAATTTGAATCAGTTCTTTTTTGGTTTGATGAGGTGATGATAGTTAGGGATGATTCTTATCAAAAAGTCCAGCTGTGATGTTAATGACTGAAAAATAAAATTGAAATTACATCATCATTGAAAATTGTTGATTCATCTGATTGAAAAAACTGTGATTCATCAAAATTGATAGACATTTAAAAACATCATCTCCATTCCAGAGTGGTAGTGAATATTTTCAAATGAATCTTTACCATGAATTTCTTCTATTTTATTTATTATAGCTTATCTATTTTCTGCCCATGCTTAAAATCTTATTTTCAGTTATACCCTGTGACTGTTTTTCTCAAAATAAAATTAATAAATATAGCAAACAAATATTATACAATATTTGAAACACTACTGCCTGAGAACAGTCTAATTTCCAAATTCACCATTTTTTTACTTTCAATTGTTTTAATCTGATGTTTGCTTTAACTTTCTCAAGTGGCAGCCCACTATATACTTCTTTACTATTTACTGAAGTCACAGGAACATCATAACATACTCAAAATAGTAATAATTTAACCTTTATAAATAACCTCTAATGCATAATTTAAGTATGAATACTGAATTGATTAAAATCGCCTAATATAAGTTTCCGAGTTAATAAGCAAGAGAAATAACTTCAAAAAATAAGACTCTAATTTGCTAATATCTATTTACATGATGTACAATTATTCTCATACGATACTCTGCTGACTGAGAATCTAACTATTCTTATAATCTTGTATACTATACATATGTAAGAATGGCGTAAGATATTTCGAATCAAAATAAAAATACAAAAAAATCAATATCTTTTGAACGGATATTGAAGGAGTACAGGTACTTAAAAGAGTCACAAAATCGTTAAAATTTGAAAGGAAATTCAACTTCTAGCAACACCATATTATCTTTTGGCATTATTTTAGTAATAATACACCTAAAATATGAAATCGCATCGCTATAGTTCAATAATTCTAGTAGAGAACGAGAGCTTTAAATTGCGAAAAATTGAAAGCTGTGTACATCATTATTACTATGTTAGTCATAGTCAGTTAGTAATGACTACCATTGGATGTTTAATGCAGACCTTATATTATGACAATATTCATACTCATTTTCAATATTCAATATTCAACATTCAAAATACTTTTATACAACTACTAAGATTTAAGGGTACGTTACCGGGGGTCTGTCAGCTTGAACTCTTTCGATGCAGTTGCTGCCGTATATCACAGTATTTTCTTTCAAGACCTTGGGACTGTTCAATTTACATTTTGCACCAATTATACAGCCATTACTAATTTCTACTTCTCGTCCAACGAAACCTTGAGAATGAGAAGAGAAAACTTACATCAATGGGTGGAAGTGTAACTATTAATAAGAGATATGTAAACTAATACGGCTGAAACTCAAGCGAACCGAGGTCAAAATAACGTCAATATCAACCACAACGAAAATGAAATCAAACACAATGAATTTCACTCTTTTACATTTACATAAACTGTTCACTGAATCAACTTCAGATGATTAAATCAGATATTTACTCTTTCACATTTACATTGATTTATTATTACATTTATTAAAACAGCTTCACTTAAATCAGATATATGGCCTTACATTACAAACGTAAATAAACTTATTTCTCAATTAAACAAGCTCATTCTCAATGGTTTCTTGTGAATTTACACCTACTTACATTTCGGCTCCAAATTATTAAAGTCTCCGATTTTTAATGCTTCGCAATGACAATCTACTTCAAATACATTGCTTGCACCAATTATCATCACAGGGGATGATTTCTGCGTTTCTTTCAGTTCAGGAGGAAGCCTTCAAAATGAAGATACAATTAGGAACACTTTATTTTGCTGGTACAAAACTTACAAGCAAGGACATATTACCTAATTTTAAGCTTGCAGCTTACCTATTTATTATTCGAACTTGCTCTTCAATTATATTACCTTCCCCAATAATTATAGGCCCGTCCTCTGCAATAATACTTGCTTTGGGATGTATAAAAGTCATAGCCCCAATGGAAACATCTCCTCTTATTTCACTTTCTTTACAAACTGTCGCCCCTGGTGCGATCTTGATACTGCAATAAAATATTTTAAATACCAAACATAAGGAATTAGGATAAAAAACACAATATATTTACTTATTTTTGCCTCCGACAACTGCCTTCTTCGTCGACATGTTTACTTAAAATGAAACGCGTAATAAGGAACTTGGCGGGAAGTTTAACTATCAAATGAAGTGATAAGGATAATGAAGTCACAATGCAACTTCTTGAATTCTAGAATCTTTTGGTCGAAATTTTAAATCATGGAATCCGTCGATCGGGAATGCTAAATATATGAGTGGATTTTGAATCAGTAAGTACACATATGAAAGAGAATAATCTCGCGGATGACAAAATGTACTTATTTTCATAGCTATAACTATAAAAGTATACGTTTACAAACTTAATTTTCTATCAAAAGTTTTGAAATTTCTATTTCATCAAAGGATAAAGATTATGGCTAAACATTTTCTTATGATTTTAGATTACGATTATTTCAAATAAATTTTTTAATAATGAAATGAGAACCATTTCCACCCTCTCTCTGTAGTTGAGCACGTGAGGTCGACTTTACGTATACCTATTTCTATATGTTATCATGAAGTTTGTCTGTTGCCTAGATCTACACACCATTTGTCCCGGATTGAAGCTCTATGATTGATTTGTAATCAAATGCTGCTGATGACTGTAAATAACTGTGACTGGAATATTGCCACATATTTGCCACTTGTCCATAGTAATCTACATATTTGGAATACGAAATTCATTATCCCAAGGTTCGTTTAAAACGTTTTATTGCCTCTAAGTAACCTTAGAATGTTATGGAAGGAAAGGCTAATTACTACATGGATTCAGTAAACAAGAACCTAGTTAAATATATAGGATAGTTCCTTTTAGCTTTATGGCAGATGCATATTACCTACTAGTAGAAGCAAAAGGAGAAATTCTTTGAAATTTTTTATTAAAATTTAAAGTATTTCACTCAAAGGAAATGCTTTGATTAGCATTTTTATGAAGAATATCAAAGCTTGGCATTGGAAAATCCAAACTTCTAGATCAGTAACATTGCAGTGCAGGATGCAAAATCTGGAAGTTGACAACTCATATCTTGCATCCATGGTAAACTGCTCCTTCCTCCATTTTAATTTAGCTCTTGAAAACTTGAAGATAGAACATAATGCTCATTATTTATAGATAAAGCTATCTTATCTGTTTATTCTTAATTACTTTAATTTGTTCAAATTAAACAGGAAAGAGGAACATCAAAGAGATTGAAATTTGAAACAATAGAGTTCAACATTGCTTTTACACGATGAATTTAGTCATGAAAATGGATAAGAATGAACCTTAATTAGAGCTCAAAAAACAAGCTTTTGGGGTGAAAAGTAGTTATGGCAGAAAATTTTCAGAAAATATTAGCATGACTATAAATTTTTGTATATCTATTATTGTAGACTGCTTTGTAGAGTATATACAATAATCATTGCGTAGGAAAAAGATAAAAGTATCCATATTTTTCCAATATAGTATAAAAATCTATGAAAAGTGAGATTAAAAATTACTGCCTATAATCAAGTAAGCTGCAAATGAAACTGAAAAGATTTTGCTTTGAATGTCTCTAAATTTCAGAAATACAAGAGTATCATATATATTGAATAAATGAAGGTTTTTTCTTACTCCGTAATTATGGTGGATAAAATCTCTTAAGTCCTGAGAGAGGTGAAATCATCAGTTGACACAGTGTATTTTACAATATTACACATTATTTTATATTACAAAATATTACATATTATTTTACAATTTACACACAGTATTTTAAAATTTGTAATAATACCATTTTTAGGCTTTTTAATCAAAAAGTTAGATACTATATTATTGGATCATGAAAATAACTAGAAATCCTTCATGTCTCTCCTGAAAAATATATTTCCCCATGCTCTAATGCAGTGATTATTATACACCTGCTATATTTTATTCCTTACCTATCCACAGGTCATATCTGGAGGATGGATCAAATCTATATTTCTTACAATAATATGATGGAGCTCTGTTTAAATAATATGATAACAGGGTATTGAAAAATACAGTCACAATCATGATATGTATTCTGTTTAATCTGCTATAATCTTTGCATATTAATTCTCTAGTTAACTTGTCTAACAAACATCTGAAGCATTTCAGGTGTCATGAATATTGTCTTACAGATGCTATTTTACCATCTTGTCTGAAGAATATCCCATTAAACTATAATGGTGAAATCTTATTATATAGAGGAGTGATAAGCTTTTGTGGGTCTTAACTTAGCCAAGAATAACTTTGTATCAAAGCCAACCTATTGCAAAAGGATTAGATAGGGATGATGGCACCATCAATTTATTTCACTATAGCAGCCAACCCATCTGCAATAGATTGGTTTCGATGCAAAATTATTTTTGGCTAAGTTATTAACTGTTTTGAGACTGTTTTCATCCAAAAAAGACAGAGATTATCCTACAAAAACGAACAAATTTCACAGATGATGCCAGTATGAATCATGGGTAGATGCAGATGCAGAGGATTGGGGTATAATATTTTTTACTTTTCTTACCCTTTCATTGGATAGCTGACCTTTCCTTTGGCACCACAAAGAAGAAACTCAGCCCCTGGCATAATTAACAGTTCCTTTTGCAGTATTATTTATACTAGTTCCATAGTGGTTTTTGTTTAAAAGTGGTGCATAATCAGTAAATCACAAGATTTTCATTTCCAAGGTTGATTGATAACACACTTCTGCAACCAAAAAACTGCATGAGAATTTTTTATTGATGCTTATAAATTTTTCTATGCTGAATACAGGAATAATACTTAAAAAATCCCATCACATTGGGTTTTCTTGCAAATAAAGGAAGTTCAGTTTTGACGATGATATGTTGCCAGAGTGACATCACGATAACAGATCCCTTGTATCTCCTATCTATTTAATGGTTGCACAGGAAAAATTTCAACTCTGTGGTTTAAAATTTTTTGAGTGAAATCAATTTTAATTCAGATGCTTATTTGAGGTAAATCAAGTATGAACAGACCTCAAGAAAGGGGAGCATGCTTCAGGACTATAAACCAAGATTTTACTAAAAATTAGTTCATGACGCATGCATGTTATTCTCCAATGGTAATAACAAGATAAAATGATAAATTTTTGCAAATTTATTGTATTTTTATTGGATTTCATCAACTCAGATTAAGCAGAGAATTGATGTAGACTCCTAATGTATGTTTTCTCAGAGACTTAGGCCTGTTACTGCCTCATTGTTGTGGTCAAATCTTAAGAATAAAAGTTTTCTATCACTCAGAATGTCATATTCATGAAATAGGTGCACATAGAAAGACAATTGACATAATTTTGTTTTACCATTTACCAATAATGTTGATTTGTGTGATGACACTTAGGATAAGTTTCATCTTCTTGAATTCACTTCATCACATAATTTAGTTTCCACAGTTTCTTCTACTACCAGAATAATACCTCACAGCCAATCTACTAATATTAACATTTTTATATCTCTTGACTCTTCAGCTTACACTTCTAATGTTGCTGACTTAGGTTTTCCTGATCACTTAGCTCTATGATCACTTAGACTATAGAATTGCCTTCAAAACCATAACCTACTAAATCAATTTCTAAATTTTTGCTGAAAAGGAAATTGATGATTTCCTGTTGAAAGCTGTCTTTTGCTGATTGGTCAACATTTTTATCTGCTCCTACTGTAGATAGAAAATTTAATATTTTCTTTGAATCTTTTAAGTTATGCTTCTACCACTCACTCCCTAAGTCCAAGGTTGTCAACAGAATCTCAAAAAAAAATCAAACTGGTTCACTCCAGAAGTTTTGAATCTAAAGCTACACCTCCTAAATGTGAACTCAAAGCAAAGATGTTTGGCAGATAAACTCAACTTGTACTACAAAAAAATTCTATGCCTTTACAAAGAAAAAAATAAGACAGTTAAAAGAGATTATTACTCTAAACTGATCTTAAACTCTTCCAACGTTTCCAAAACAGCTTGGAAAATCATTAGAGATAGTAACACTATCTATAAATCAGATCTTCATCTTGATGTCAATGGTGAGACCATCAAATATCCCTTTAACATTGCCAGCCTTTTCAATGAGCACTTTTGCTCCTTTATGAATAATCATTCCACCCAAGCTATTACTGCTAATGTCCCTCACTTGAAATTGCACAAGGATTCTATTTTCCTTTATCTCATTGATGAAAAGGAAATGGTCTCAATCCTATGTAAGATTGGGAAAAACATGCTGCTGGAATAGATGAAGTACCTGCTTCTCTTCTTTAAAGGTCTGCCAAGATCATCACTCCGCCTATGCTCCACATCATCAATGAATCATGAGGTTTTCTCTTCCTCACAACATGGCTTTGGAATAGGACACTCTTCTTCAACTGCATTTTTTGAATTTATTACTAAAATTTATCACATCTTGACACAAAGCAGGTATATTTTGACTTCATCAAAGCCTTTGACTCAATCAACCAAAAGCTTCCTCTAAAAAAACTGGAATACATAGGTATAAGGGGCGATGCACATAATTGGCTCAATTAATTTCTGACTCATACAAGGCAAATGGTGCAGAACTACAAAGTTATTAACCAAACTAAAATTGCTATTTACTCTCCCCCTATAACTCCTACTCTTGGAATTACCCGGGTAACTACTCTTGTACCACTGCTTTTCCTCTTATATATCAATGATCTCCCTGAATTTTGCACTAAAGGGTATATGCTGGGATGATACCTCACATTTACTTTCATCTTCCTCCAATGTATGTACTACTTTCTTATGATATTAACAGCTCTACTAAACTGATGTCAATTTGGTGCATCTCAAACAAACTGATGATAAACAATATGAAGATAATTTACATGCAATTTCATCCCCACCAAAGAATAACACAGCTAATTTCTGTATCTATCAATAATCAAATAATTCAACCTTCAAAAACTTTCAAATTTCTTTGAGTTACTCTCTCTGAAACCCTCGACTGGGCAGCCCATGTTTCTTCTGTTGCCAATAAAATAAACTCTTTAATTTTTTAAATCAGGAAAATGAAAGACTAGGTTACTGTTAATATCCTTTTTATGCTTCACTATTAATCAACATATTCTCCCTTATTAAGTATGGGATTATTTTCTGGGGAAACTCAAATCATGCAAAAAAATCTTTGTTCTCCAGAAGAGTGCCATAAGAGCTATTCTTGGGCTCAAACCACTGTCACCATGTAAGGAGCATTTCATTTCTAATGGGATGATTACCCTTCTCAATATTTATATTTATGAAGTGTCTGTTTTGTGAAAGAACATCCCAACTACTTCACCTCTATCTCCTCAATTCACTCCCATAATATATATGTATAACCTTCACCTATTTGATAATGGATGCTATCATCAATGCAAAATTTTATTTAATGTTCTTCCCTATCATATTAAGTCTTATGCTTCCACTCTATTATTTAAAAAAAAGTTAAAAGTTTTTTTGAAATATGCCTTTTACTGTTCCTATGAATTCTTAAACTGCAAACATCTTTAATTCTTTTATTTGTAATTGTTATTACATTTTGACATCTCCTATGTATGTCTTGCATACCTCTTGATGATTTAAAATAAATAAATAGGGTCCTGGTAAACCTTGTTGGTCACATGTTTGCCTTTGGTGGAAGTGGCCCTGGGTTTGATTCCTGGGCCCATATAAGAAATACTTTGGCAACCGGATGCTTATTTCGGTTTACTGTGGAAAATTTACCAATTTAAAGCTCATAAATGCAAAATAATCAATCTGCCATGAAAAGAACGCAGTACAGGCAGTGATAATACCTCTTATAAAGATTAATAACTTTACCACGAGAATAAGAAATTACGAAGTGACTACATGCTCTTGTGTTCTATGACTCATCCAAGCTCTTTGTACTTTCAGTTCGTTATTTATAATTTTCAGTACCTTTGGGGTATCGTAACTTTAATAATATAATTGCCAGTTGGGAGTGAATTCTTTATTACCTGTAGTTAAGTATATTTAGTGTCGTTTAGAAATATAATTTCGTTCGAAGAGGTCAAAATTGAGTCACGAGAATTTATGCAATCTTACTTTCTCATATGTAAAACTGTAAGGATTTTTTAAATTGACAATTATGATGTAATATTTTCAATTTACTAACAAGTTATTTTCTGTGATTCTATCTGCTAATGCAAGTTACTTTATTCAGATGTACAGGCAGAGGATTTCACTTCTACAACAGATACAAATATGCACAAATAAATTTGTTTAGCAGAAAGTAGCTACACTTACACTATACCACACTTATTGATATGAAGACACCAGTAGTAACAATAATGAGAAAATAATAGTGTGAGCGCATGCAATTATCATGAATGGTGTAATTTTGAAAAGTAGTTATATTATCATTCAGTGCTTGATATAATTGTAACACAGTATGTTATTAAACGTCACTGTAGCACTTAACAGAAATCTTACTAAATGTCCTGTTGAAAACACAGGAAGTTTGTGTCGTACAATGTATTTCGTATGAGTTTCACATTGAAGTTATTAGTTTTCATCTACTGCTATCCCTTAATGATGTTATCCACCCAATGGTTTCCTCTCATTAATATTTTTTATTCTTTCATAATACAAAACCATCTTATAGAAGAATAATCTCCTCAAAACCTCAAGTTCATTGCAGCTCTACATTTGATTTCTGTTCTTTTATGTAGGTAGCTGTCTACAATGGTAGCTTTTGGAAATAGCAAGTGGGGAAACTGTCCCAGGAATTAGACATTCTAGGGGTTACACATCTCTTATTTAGCCAGAAGCTATTGCTAAAAGCAGTACATAACGATTTTAATTGGTGATAAAACTGGGATATAATGAAAATGAACCCCTAAATTTTTGCACAAACTTTCAGATCAGAAAGGTTGATTCAAAAGATGGCATATCAAAGATATGCCATCTGTTTAGCTGTTCTAAACAACAATTAATTAACATTAACAAAATTCCTTTCAGATTGAAGGCTCTTAACTCTTTACCTCTATTGAATATTTCAGCTAGGCGAGAGTTTTTAAGGGTAAGTTATTCACGTATCTCTTAGCTGTTGATTTATTTTATGTCAGTTGTGTATTTTGTGTCAGACTAATTGCATCTCATTTTTTCCACTTATTGTCTGTCTTGGGTCCAAAATTCTCTGTTTATTTATGCTGTATTTTTTCTTCATGAAACTGTGCTCTTTAATTTTTTCACCTAAATGTTATTTATTGATTTTATACTAAATCATCATTGTTTGTATAAATTATTGTTTAATTTTTGCTGAGCAATTTTTTGTATTTCCACATTCCTTTGTTTGTATTTTTGTATTGCCACACATTTCTGTACACTCACTTGCATTTTATGTTGCTCAGTGGGAAAACCCCTGAGCATAATAAAAGTATTATCATACTTATTACCAAATCCTTAAATATATTGTATTGTGCATGTTTATGTGCCATCTCCATGCACTTTTAATGTAAAAAAGCAATAAAGAATGACATTAGGAAATAGTTGTTTCAATTTTCAGGGGGGTAATTGAGCAAACCTGCATCACCAACAAGAACTAGCATTTTTAGGGACAAACTAGAAAATGTGCAAGAATATATTGAAGGAGTTTTATAGACAATAGCAGAAGAGAAAAACTGATTAGCAAATAGAGGTCATTAAAAGAAACGTAGCAGAGATGAACTTCTTTAGAAGTCTGCTATCATGAATTAAGTTTCAGACAAAAGAAAAGATATGAGGATTAAGCTATTGTTGGATGAACTGGAGAACAAGAACCAAAAGAAGAAGCAAGCAAATGCCTTATAGAAGATTACATGGCTTATTGCAATTAGAAGAACAAAATGTGAAAAAGAGAGAGATTGGAAGGTGAAGGCTCAATGGATGCTGGTAAAGGTGCAAGTAAAGCCTAATTCTAGAAAATTAATGAACAAATATCATATTCACAAAAAACTGAAATTATTCATTTAAATATTGTTATATTGATGGATTAGTTTTTTAATTCGAAAATAACAAGTTTAAATAAGTATACCTTATTATTAACATATAATTCACATTTTAGGCAGATGTTGGGCATTTCATAAATTTGAAAAAGAAAAGAGTTATGTAAAGTCTTAAAAAAGATATTAAAATGGAGAAAACAAATTTATAGAATAAGCTAAATTTTAGTTGATCATTGAATTGAAAAAATTAATGTCTCTTCATTAGTTTTATTGATTTTTAAGAAGTTTCAAAATTCTGCTTATTCAAAATTTAAGAGAAAAGAATAGACTCAATCTGAATTTTTTCAATTTCCAATTGACGAATATTTTTCTTTCTAATACTACTGAAAGCCTAATAGTGCAAGAGAACATTTCTTATCGCTCCAGAAATTTCATTAAAAACGTTGTAACTTCCTTACAATGTGTTGCCATAGATCCTGAGCCAATTTGAATATTGCTATAAACACATATTGTCATTAACGCTATCTGAATTGATCATTAAAAGAATGCTTCTTTAATCGGTATCACTTTTCTATTGAGTGAAACCAAGAATTTTAATCACGAAACCATTTTTTCCTGCGGCAGAAACGGGCGATAATCGTAGTGAAATTCCATTCATATTCTAAAAGGGACTTCTGCATTCCGTTCGCATTCTGATTAATCACTGCGACGGAATCCTTAATGCCCATGTATTCATTTTTAAACATACTAATCAAACACGTAACTCACTCAGCTCGGAAACATGATGACAAAACCTGTAAATACGGCAAACCGTAATGGATTCCATGCAGATTTTCGAGGCAATTAATCGTTCGATGATGAACTTTAATTATTTTGCCGGCCAGACAAGAATCGTATATTTGGCGAAGTGGGCTTTGCGCGCAAAAATTTCGTTCCCACTAGAGCTGCGCTATGCAGGAGTCTTTTTAATTCATTCCATTGAAATACTCGGGAATGAATGCAACGAGGATATCTTTAGTTTCAACAGATGTTGACGTCATTCTCGTAATTAAACAAGCCATTGATTTCATTGACGTTCTATTTTTGGCGAATTTCACTTAAGAGCTTACAAGCGAATGCTGAATAATATCGTTTATGTCAGACCTTATGGGTGCTTTTGATTGACCTCTGATAATTGGATTACAATGCTGGAATATTCATTCAAATGAAATCCAGGATTCAATTTTGGAAGAGACACGTCAATCAAACGCAGCGGCATGTTGTCACTTGCGGGGCATGTATGCTGAATCTCCATAAATATTTTCTTACTGAGTCTTTACTCAGAATTTGTGTAAATTTTGTCATGCAACCACGATGATTATTTTCAGGTACATTGAGCCCGTTTCGGGTGGATTAATTATTTCTGATTGTTGTAGAAATTTTTACTAAGCCTTTCTTAATATTTTGGCAACTTGAGAGAGGGATAAAGACACAGCTTTTGCCCAATGCTTCGGTGACAGCCAAAAATATTGACTAATAAAAAGAAAAATAACAAGAGATTCTCATCCTGATATCGAGGAAACACGAGAAAATAAAATTATAAATCTCCAACAAAGCGATCTATAAATAGAAAGATAAGTAACTGTAAAGTTGTTCTAAAAGTCCAGAAAGCCTTCCTATCACTTCGAAGGCAATCCGAGCAATGGAATTTTTTCTTAATTTTTTTTCAAACTTTTGATTTCCTTTTTTACTACTGTCAACTCTTTAATGTCCACTCAAGTTTCCTTTTATCAGTTACATTCCGTTATTTCAAAGGACTATTTTATACACTTTAAATGTAAAAATCTGCGACGGAATCAAATTCCCTCTCTTCAAAAAACCGTATGCCTGATCCGATGACGTTGTTTGAGTATGTTATACATATTTAATTTTTAGTCTACTAAAATTTTTAGTTTCTTCGTTTATCAGATATTCTCAAACCTAGAAGATGGCAACGTTGTTGTTAAAATCACTAGCAGGCGGATCTACGGAATTTCAAAATTACTTGCTATTTTCTTTTTAATTGGCTACTGTACCTTCCACGAGCTTGTCTTCAACTGTGGCTTTGAAGTATTTAATCTTAAATCATTTTAAAACAGCCATGTTCCAATACCTTTTATTTTCATGATTTATACCTTTAATAGAGTATGCGGAGATGTGAAGCCGTTAGAAGAAATTTCTATTTTTGGCGAAGCAAATGCGACACTAAGTTAGCAAATAAAATGAAGCCGCTCTTTGAGCAGCTGTATTTATTAGCTCGATTTTGCTGTGAAAATTTGATTTTGAACTTTTTCATTTGGAGGTTATTAGAGTTTACATTTTCATATTAACGTTGAAAGTTTTACAATAAAACAATCGGAACAGAAGGTAGAATCATAGATTAAGATCAGCTGTTAAAATTAAAATGTTCATATGTGAGCTACAAGTCACCGTTGAATATGTTCATTAAATATAGCTGCTCTAACCCTAGACGATAATTCAAACTGATATTTGTAACGGAAAGAAAAATGGGTTCCGGTTTCAGTTAAGGTACAAATATTTCGATTTTCGGAATGGTTTTATCTCGATGTCCTGCAGTTAATAAACCAAACCATCCATTGGACTATCTTTGAATTTGATACTAATCCTACCACTACCACCACAAATCTTTAGTGATAACTGTCATTGAGTTTTGGAACGCTCTTCTACCTTATATAAAATCTTCCATTTCCTCCAAATCTTTTAAGAAAACTGTCTTTCTCATCTTCTAGAGAATCAGTCACTCAATAAGTAATGATTCTATTCTAACTATATCCACTTCTTTACGGATCAACACGACGACTACCCTCAAAGCAAACACTCGAAAAATGCATAATGATGATATTGATATCATTAGCCAAAAAAAATGTGACAATCCGAAAACCACGGAGCATAAGTATACAAGTATGATCAAGGGTGATCAGAAACCTTCCACATCAGCGAAAAAATAGAAAATTTTAAGCCCTCCCTGGCTTCGGAAGACTTGGTTTAGTACTAAGAGTTTTAATCCGCCTGCTTTTCTCATCAAACGCGAAAAACTGCAAATAAACTGAAAATACGAATAATCTACGAGAAAGCAATTTAAAATCTCGATTCTATGAAAAGCATTGTCGATGAGGAAGTAAGAGAGCGATTCTACTTTGCTTCAGTTACACCTGAAGCAGATGAGGTATGTGTATTGGGTCCTTTGGATGGAAACCGAGTCTTTGTATCGAGAATGTGGAATGTAAGTCTGTTTGTTAAGTCCTTAGTCTAAAGGCTGGTTTGATCTTCAATTCCTCTATTGGAAGCATTGAAGAGGAAATGTGGCGTGCTAGGCGAGATGTGGTTGGTTGCTCTTCGTTTTATTCCAAAGCCAGAATGCAATGAGATGAAAGAGTCTACGTAAATGTAGATCAATTAACTTATGAATGACATTTTTATGGCATTCAATACGGAGCGTCCAAGATCAAGGCTAAGAGGAGCTGCAAGCGTTTCAGAATGCTCTCTGATGTATCATGTGGACGAAAATAGATTAGGAAGAAGAGGCAAGTTGTTTGATAAATTTAGAGATAGAATTTTAATTGAATTTTAATTGAAATGAAAGAGCAATTCGAGGACTAATGGTTTCGAAATTTTCGCAAACAACTGGAGATAGTCGTAATAATTGAGATAATGGATGAGTAGCATAGAAGAAAAAGATACCAAGTCTCTCTTCTTATATGCTATAACCTTCAACGAAGTGCCGACTAACCATATTGATTTCATGGAAAGCTCGATTGCATAGTATTTACACACTGCCTTATAAATTGGTGTAGAGGATAATCACATAATATACGACGGCGGATTATATCGGACAAGCCGTCTTCCGGCTCTTGTGCATGCGCAGAAGCAAATGCATAAAGTATTTTTGTAAATGTAACACATGAGTGGAAAGTGAAGCTCCCAGAGAAAAAATATTTTAGGGAATTTCAAGGAACAACAGTAATTTTTTATGAATTGTGAAATCTTGCTATCTTCCTTCGTGAGATCGAAGGAATTTGTCGGTGAGGAACCGATGAATTTTTAGCTACACAATAATCTACATCGCTACGTCATACTTTTAAATGACTTTATCTCAAGATTTTATGTGTCTAGATGAAAACGTAAATATTTAAAACTGATATCCTATAGCAAGATTTCGATCGAAATTTATTTCCGCTAGGTTCTCATCTAAAGTTTAACAGCGAATACTTAAAGCTCCATACGATGAAATGAAGAAAAGGTTGAATTTATTACGACTTTTACACCTCATCAAGGAATTTTGTTTAGTGACCATTTTCAGTTTGTGTCATCTCCTCTGAGGTAGCTATTTGAAATTTGAAATGAAGTAATTTTCTTTTGCCATTGTATTGATACAAAATCTATTAAAGATGGAATATTAGCGAATTTGCTGCAAATATGTTTCAAACATTATTTTCCCTCATGACAACAACCTTCTTCGACTATTAGGAGTCTAATTGTTAAAATGCAGAAAATATAACGTCATATAAATAAGCATGTCTTCATTTCTTTTATGGAACATCTTTAAGAATAATAAGCGAACGCATTTAGAATTTGATGATGACATACAGCCTTATATTAAACTTTATTTAGAGCAAAGGGAAATTTTAATGGCGCAATCATCTTTGTCATCAGCTACGTTACCCATGTCTCTTAAAACATTGGCAATATTATGAATGAGATGTATAAATTATTATATTTATGATTAAGATAAACTTCACGCACAAAATTATTAAACTCCGCTACAATTTGGATGAACATGTATGTAATTGCAGTTATCTACAGAAAGAATGGATTGTAATCTGGTGGAGTTTTTTGTTGAATAAATATATCCTATGTCATACTGGTAAAAATAGATATCAAATATTGAAATTAATAATAGTCGATGTGAACTTTAAATTCAAAAATATTATGACTGAAATAATATTCGCTGTTAAAGTAAGAAAATTTAACCAGTTGAAATCATAAATAACTATTTGATAAATAATTTTTACTGTTATAAGATATCACTATTTTTACTTTTGTCCCTGCTTCCATAATGTGCACCAGAAATTTTCAAATTTCCAAATACATGCATTACGATACAAAGGCATTTTAAAACAATACTTTAGTATCAGTAGAGTATCTTCCAAACTTGCTTATAACTATTTCGCAGCAGAAAAAGAAGCCTCAGCGAAGCGTGGGAAGGGAACGGAAATACCCAAACGTTTAAGTTAATCCCTAGTCTCAGGTTCGGCAAGGGTTCGATCGATTCTGAGACGTTCAAGACTGCGCCTTGTGCAAGTCGACCTTTCTGATGAGCAGAGGGTCGCGATTCAATCCAGGAATAACTTCCGTAGCGGATAATTCGTGCGATTGCTTTCTCTCACACCTTTCCGCTTTAATTCGATATCTTATCCGTCACTCGATTTCGAGATTGTCGTTGAGATTTCCATTCCAATCACGGATCTCTCGAACATACATCTAATCTCCTCAAGCAACGTCTTTCGCTTCCCTCCTTGCTACTTTCAATTTCCAAAGACTCCCATCAAATTACCTGAATGAGAATTTCGCCTCCAAGGAGTTTCTCATCCCCTCAATCATTTTCTCTCCACAGACTAGGGTTATCATTTCAACCTGCCAGGGTCATCGCCCTAAAAAGTGAATGATTTGAAAATATTCATTTCAAATTAAAATTATTATTAGGTTTTCACCGCGCTCAGAAAAAATGAAGAATATATTCCGAATTAATTAGCCTGCTATTACAATTAAGACGGGAAACTTTTAATGTCATAATAATTAAAACTTTGATTAATTATTCTAGTTGGTATGAAATGATTCGTTGATTAATTTCGTTGTGTTATCCACATAAAGGAATTACTTCCAGACATTGCTACAAGAACCAAGCCTGTAAGGTTAGTTTGAAATTTAGCCCCTTCGCAAAATCAATCAGCCTTCTTCGAAGAGTTTGCATTAGACTGATAGCAGTAAAATAAATGTGAAAAATTATGCGATACAGATTTGATTTTCATGCTGGAGAGCACACGAAGGAGCAATTCAACACAAGCCAAGAAAGCCTGTCTTATTGATTAAAATGATTATTAATTAAATTCGCTTAATTTATACCTATTTACATACAGTGATATGTTGAAAAACGACGATAAATCTCTTTCGTAATCACCTTCGTTGGCCGAATTGCGTATCTCCGCAGGATTAGAATTACAAGATACACGTATAACCCACCAAGAAATTGCTGCTCTCTTATTACTGGTGAGCATAAATGAGATTCAATTTGTTACGGGCGTTGTTGATATTCTGCGTACATGTGTATACCACCACCACCAAAATATACACTGCCATTTCTTTTAGCTGTCCGAATAACAGCAGAAAAACCTTCATCAAACGCTTTTCAAGAAATTAATTTTCCTGAACTTTAGAAAATGGGGTCATTTCGATTGAAAAAAGAATATTTATTTAACATCTTTATTAATTACTTTATTTTTGTACTCAATCACCTTGATTGTCTTAACATTTCTTGGTATCTTGGAAGCAGCTCATTACAAAGAGTAGGCACTAAGGCTTCTTGAAGATATTGTCGTGAAATAAATAAATTAATGTAAATGTCGATAATATAAGTTTTTTTGTTTTTAAACAGTTTTGATTTTCTGTAGCACTAGGGTAGCATCTGAATGTATTCATCAATCAGTAAAACTTTCAAGCCCTCTCAACGCGACGTCGTGGCATCATTCTATGCCGGAAAACTGTCTACAGGTCATTTACGAATATATCCTGACCTTTCGGTGAATCTTCTTCCGTCTCTTTTTAATCAACTTTCATAATTGATGAATTAAAAGCAAACAGCATTTTTCATTCGAAGATATTTCATTTACAGACGATTAAATAAATTTATCTCCACCCAACCTCATTAAATTGGATTAGCGATACTTCAGTGAAGGCATCCACCCGGCGGCTGGTTCGGTCCTCATCCCCTCTACTAATTTTCTAATCATAATTACTATAATTACGAAAGTGTGTCTAATCAAATTATTTCCTTATTATAAATTTGTAATGCTATTACAGCGGATTACGACGATAAGCAGGAAAAACGCGAGCTCCAATTAAGGAAATTTACGAAAAACAAACCGACGGAGAATCGTGTATCGAATCGAATATTTTAGTCAATTCGATTCGCGAAAAAGAAAAATTTGCACATCAGTACTAACAAGGAGTCTACACACCGTCGGACGCGATTTAAGTGGTAAGACTCGGTAATGTGATAGATATCGAGTCAATATTGACGAATCACCCCCAAAGTTGGGTTTTATCTGTGATAGTTTTCACGGAAAATTAACTTTTGAAATGAAAATGACATTTTTGTCGGGTTCGAGCCCATCTGCCGAAAAAAATTTTTTCTCTTTTTTTCTTTAACGTAGTCTTTCGTAATCTTAATCTATATCTGTTTTCTTCTTTTGGTGAATTTTAAACTTATTTTCCCGAAGTTATAGAATTTTTTCCGCGGTAAGTCACCCATTTCTTCAAATTAAGCGCAAATACTTCTGTCCGCATATATAAGCGTGCTTGTGAATCCTAATTCCTGAAATTTGAAAATTACAATACTAGAAAGGAAACGCAGAGGACTATTTTCAAACCTCTCCTACATCCAGCTGCTCGTTCTAACGGCAACTTTTATTGCACTACCTGACACTTACCAACTCCCTCTGAACGCACTGTAGAGAGCGATGTCTCTACATATTTAGTTTTATGCCGTCTTTCGGAAGTATCGGAGCTCTAGTATTGTCTGCTTTCCTTTCGTCTTGGACCTGAAGAAAAACTGTTTTGATCTATCGCATAACCGGTAAGTTTATTATTATATCATATCCTTTCTTTGGGAAGTCAGTTATGTATTTAAATGATCGATAATTATTGAAATGTGCAAAATTTCAGTTCACTGGCATGGAATCACGTCCGGGAACATCTTCTCTGCGTTTCCTTTCTAGTATTGTAATTTTCAAATTTCAGGAATTAGGATTCACAAGCACGCTTATACATGCGGACAGAAGTATTTGCGCTTAATTTGAAGAAATGGGTGACTCACCGCGGAAAAAATTCTATAACTTCGGGAAAATAAGTTTAAAATTTACCAAAAGAAGAAAACAGATATAGATTAAGATTACGAAAGACTACGTTAAAGAAAAAAAGAGAAAAAATTTTTACGGCAGATGGGCTCGAACCCGACAATAATGACTTCGGAAGCAGCCACCATACCACTACGCCAGGCGCTCCTCTGGCAAAATCCGCTACCCTTAGTATTATAAAGTAGCTGACGATTTTGCTTAAACTTTAAGTTCATTTTCCGTGAAAACTATCACAGATAAAACCCAACTTTGGGGGTGATTCGTCAATATTGACTCGATCTCTATCAAATTACCGAGTCTTACCACTTAAATCGCGTCCGACGGTGTGTAGACTCCTTGTAAGATATAAGTAAATGAAACAAGTTTTCCTCTACTCTGTACAAATAAGGAGCGTCGCTTCGAATGAGCAATCAAAATTACGAAGCCAATCTTCTCTCGGGATTCAGAGGCTCCTCTAAGGTGTCTACGAGGAAATGAAACAAATCCGAAGCAACAGTTTCTTTTTCTAAATAAGCCCCCTTAATCCTGGGAAAAAGGAAGCCATCCTCGTCCCCTTAAAAACGTAACGATGTCGCTCTTAGGGAAGGGAGCGGAAATGCCTTCCTAATTCCTCCGGAGGTCGTGCAGAGCGTATTTCATCCCAGGACGCCTCAGGAGTGGAAGCATTTAGTCGATTCCCAAAATCCCTCGTTTCTCCGTAAAACCCACGAGCCCCATTTAGCTGCGATGCAGGCGTATATTACATTTATATCTAGGCGTGCGTCCGCGTGGGAAAAGTAGCCGGAGAAGGCACATTCCGACGCAACAGGTTGGATGCGAGTCCTACGTCTGCGGAATCGATCGATAAGAGTCCGGCATGAGGAGGTTGAGGGAACGAGCTGTAGGTGGCAGTGAGGGTGCTACGGCCGAGTCGTGGTCAGCAACGGATATCCCGAAGGAAAAAAAGGGAAAATCGCCTTCTCCGTCTGGCTCTCATTTCTGGGAATATCCGGAGGCAATCGGGTTGCCGTGTTCCCGATTTCTGGACAACTGCGAGGCATGTCGGGAAACTTTTTTTTGGCAATAAAAAGCAATTATTTGCGTCTACTCTCCGTTCGCTCCTTAGTTGGAATGAAAGGTTTCCGCCACGCAAATTTTTCGCTCCTGAATTCTTGCGATAATGCAAATGTATTGCTGGAGATTCCAGGAGACATTTCTACTTCAAGTTTCGCAAAAGAATTCAAATTTAAAAAATAACTCAAATTTTATGATGATAATTTTAATCTCAGATAAAAATATTGACTCCTACTGTAAAATTTGTAACGCTCCTTTCTTGTCTGATTGGGTAATTGCTCTATTGTGAAGATTAGGTCAATAATTTAAGAAAAATCAAGATGATATTCTATATTTCAGTTTTTGGATCGATTGATTAATTCAACTCATTATTTTAGCAAATTACACATTCTATTAATTTAGTTAAATGAGATCGAAAAATAAAAGTTATCTTAGGCGATTTTATAATGAAAATTGCATAATGAAGGTAAAATCTGATGAAAATTAATTCATGCATTATTAATGCGTGATTTGAATTAAGTTTTCGTTTGTGCTTTCAGAGGCTAACTGATACTAGTAGCAAAAGTAAATGTATAGATATGAAATACATACTAAAACAATATTAAGCTAAGTAATAACCGATTTAATTGCAATAGGAACTAACCAGTAGTAATGCAGAAAAAAGACGCCGGGAAACTGGAAAGATATTTATAAGATAAGTCCAACTATCACCAGGAATGCAAAGAGAAGAGGTAACCCTAGTTAAAATATCTAAATGCTTTAAAAGCAAAAACAATTCTTCATATTTCAAGGAACACTTTTAAATGAACATGAAATTTTGGGTAAACATACTTTTCTTAAGTTGATTCGATAAAACCATTGTAAAACACATGCATTGTCCGATCCAAAAAATTTGAAAAAATTGTTCAAAAATATATACTATACCTGGTTTTTAGCTCTTTTTATGATATTGAAAAGTTCAGTAAAACCGGTGTATGACAATATAAACACGTTTGTGGAATTAAGACTCAAATCTTTAACTCAAACTGGATATTAATGTATTTTGTTAAATTTAGCTAGAAAATTAAATAGAAAATCTATTTTAATAGAAGTTTAATAGAACAAATCTCTATATTGAGTTATCCTTATTGTCGTACTTGTACGTATATGCAATAGTATAAATATATTTCACATTATTATTCATTATTTATCTTAAATCGAGCCCGAATCGTAAATATTCCTTGATCGAAAAATGCCACAATATTCTACCACAATTAACATAGAGTCGAAATATTTCAGTGAAATAAAAATATATCTGAAAACATTATTACTGTTTTAACTGATGGAGGAATGGTCATATTTTATTAAGAACTGAAATTTAATTCAAAGATATATTTTATGTGGAGGTTGAAATTTAAGATGCTTCTTTTTAAATCTAATAAGCTTTTACTGGTAGATTTGGCAGTTGAATCAGGTCAAATTTTTTGTTCAGTATTTATCAGCTCTCCCAGATTTACGCTGGCTTTTCGCATGGCAACCTTCGAATCCGCGGATTCAATTATTGCGGTTTCATGTAGTCATGCGGAAATTGCTCCGGTGTTTCAACGTTCGTGGAGTGGAACCTCAACTGATTTGCGGTCGCACGCTGTAAAACAATCGGAATTTCTGTGTTTTAAAATATTGCTGCAATGGAGATGATATAGATTCAGGGCTGGATTTTACGAGTTTGAGCCAACAGAAAAAATATATTAACATTTATTTCCCAAGATTTTAATTATTTCAATGCTTTTCAATTCCTACGTTTACGTCGATTATTTTTTTGATAGAATCCAATAAACAGGTAGACATTTTAATTCAGGTATTTCCATTTCATTTAAAATTCCTTCTTCAGGTTAAAAGCTATTGCTTAAGGAAACATGGGAAAGAATTTCTATCCTTACAATATCAGAATTCGATTTGCGTCATAAAAATAAAATCACCGTAAAATTTTATAGAATCTCCATTACTTTGCGGAGCAAGAAAGGTTCCTGTTATGAAAGCCTCTCGAATTATAACATTTAATATTGATATTTTTAATGATAAAATACCCTACTTCATCATATGATCACGCTAGGAATCGATGTGTTAATAGTGGTTGTAAGCATATTTATCTTTGAAAGGAGCAACGTAATTTTATGAAAAATACCCATAAAAATAACCAGCCAAATACTAAAAAAATAATTTGATCGGGACAACTTGGAACAAACATAATTTCTCAACCGAATATCAGTGCTGGTGAAATGGAACAACATAAACAATTAAAAAATAAACTACTAGGAAAACAAATGAGGCGCTTAAATATTCTAAAAATAAACATTTCTAAATAAAAAAGTAAATAAATAAATAAATACTCGCATAAATATACGAGCAATGTGCACGTGTCCGTAATTAAAAATATACTTCTCAAAATTCAAAAGCATGATGTTCGTTTTATGAACAAAATAGGATAGAAAAGATAATCCAGTATTATTCTATGCGATTGGATGGACATTGCTGATCTGAAAACTCCCATTTGCGAAAGGGTGCTCAATTACTTGATTTCGAAGGGCTCTGCTCAGGAAAAATGTTGGAATTCCAATCATCACGAGAGCACACTCGGATCGATAAAAGACCGCAGGGATTTATCAGAGGAGACTTCACAAGTGAGTAGGACTAAAATAAATGTCGGATCCTCTCAAAACAAATTCCAGTCTCTCTCGAAATAAGCGACGCCAATCACGGCGATTGCTGTAATTGTCCATCGCTTTAAACGGAATAGACTACCTTAACTATAGTGCTTATTTTGAAAAACTGACCTAGACCGAAACGGTAGAGGGCCTTCTCGATGAACTTCCTGAGTGATAGTTTGTTCCTGAATTGTTCCAGTTCTATTTGATGGCTATGGTGAGCAAAATCTCTAAGTTATATCGACTTTTATCGTTTGTTTTTTGTATTTCCGTACAAAATTAGGCAGTCGAAAACTGTGTTCAGTATATGCCATTGGAAGGGATTGAGATTCCCTCGTATAAGGGGGTTTCTACGGATTTCCTTAATAAATATCGTTCCTTGGATAAAGCAAATCATACCTCCTTCACCTCTATCCCCCCTTTATTTTGGAAAAGTCGATACTGAGTGGGATAGTATCACATTCATTTATTTCACATAGGAAAATAGCTGAAATCAATTTAGAGCGGCTTTCCCGAATTTTAATGTATCACAGAATAGTTATTTAGAAAGAAATACATTGCAATAATATTCCACTAACAAGAAGATATACACAACCGTTCGCTTAAATAATCATGTTCAAAATTACAGCGTTCGACGCGGGTTCTATCTCAGGAATTGTACGTGGGTATAAAAATATTTCTCATCCATAGAATCACTGAACCAACACAATAAATCTATCGGAAAAGCATTCAAGGATAATTTAATCGCTCAAAATGAAAACGAGACTATTGGAGAGAGGTAGATAATTGCTAAAAAACAAATAACTTTTGAATGAAAAAATATTTGCAATACATGCAATAAAATTACGAGTTTGCATATTGTTGCATTATCCCTTTAAATTCGTAATTTACCATTATCTTTAGGTCTTGGACAGTTTGCCACCTCCACTTCTCCGCGTGTATTATGCTTTACCAATTTATCGATGAATATAGAATTCACGGAAGGAGCTAAGCGCCTTTTGCCCCACTGAGAATCGCCTACTTCAAACCCAACCCAACCCAACTAAAAGATTTACACTTCCGTTTTGAGACAAAAGTAACATTCACGGCATCATCAGGTTTTAATCTCTAGAATACACTTATATAATCCCAGCAAAACCATTTATGTATCTTAAAGAAATATCCGAAATAACCTTTAAGTATGAATGAAGTATTCATATTCATTCATACCGGCAAAATAGTGGCGTTGAAAAGTATCACGTGGAGAAGGGACATCGGGGGCGAAACGTCCCATGCGCATTCGCGTATGAATCTTTTCCGCATATTTTTTCTGTGTTTCGAGAGGAAATATCAGTAGTAGTTATTGGCGAGAGTCATTTAAATCCAGAGAAAGCCATAAATTCATTTCCCTCGAAAAAGAAGATAAAGTTATTCAGATGACGTTTAAAAAGCTTCTTTCTATTTCATGGTACATATGAAATGAAGAATCTCCAAGAAAAAATTGAATTAACATTATTAATGATGCGTATTTTTCCATCCTTCCATAAGCGCAAGATTACAGTTTTCTTGTTTAAGGGAAGTTTACGACAAACAAGTTGAATGGTTGAACAAAACGGTTGAATTCCAATAGTTACTGAAAGCATGAATGAAATGTTTTAATTTTTCCTTGAGTACAAGATGATAATTCATACTTAAGACGTAGATAATTTCTTTTCTTACAGTGTTCTGGTTCAGTGAAGAAAGAGAAAAACTACCTCACTCCTCATTTTAAATAATAAGCCTCATTCCCTCTTTAAGACTTTCTGCAGCTGTTGGTGGGAGGTTTGAAGTTCATATTGGCCTCTGGCTTAATACTTTTCAGATATTAATATTTATGCATATATTATACGTACCGTGTTAATCCGGTTTTAGTTTAAAATCGAATATATAAAAATTAAAATTCATTTTTAAGAAAGCTCTATCAGAATTCAATGTTACGAAATAAAATCCACCAGTTCGAAAAATTTCATTCTTCTCATTCATATGAAACGTGTGGATACGCATGGATGGTATGCCATCCATCAACCAGAAAGCAAATAACCTTTCAAAGCTATTACCAAATGAAACACATTCTTGGAACGGTATCTCAGAGCAAATTCTACCAGAGCAGCAGAAAATACTTCCCGAAGGCTCCATTTCATTATAGATCTGCCTCGTCGCAGATGGATAATTGGCTATTTGTATTCCATATAATCTTTATGCGGAAGAATGGGGCGATATCGCGCTGTAATAGGAAAGCTATTAGATCCTAGAGATTGGGATATCGATGAGTGCAACCGGTTTTGGTAGCTTACAGAAATTTTTGCTGATGTAGAACTCCAACAAAAGATATGACTTTAAAGAAAGAACATGATGTTGGTTTAGCAGTGAGTTTTCATCATTACGCTATGGGAATACTGGAAAGACCAGTAATTCCGAATTTTTCGAACATTGACTCTGTGAGATTTGGACATTTTGCCTCAGACCGTGTTTTTCTATCCAAGTCAGCGGATCGATGTGACTATTTATATTCCTATTAAGTTATGCTAATCTTACGTTAAGAAAACGAAATGAAAGAATACAGAATTACATCCTTGGTAGTAGTATTGTTAGATGCGATTCGACATCTGAGTTTATTTCGTATACATGAGCACCGGGAATCGAACCAGGGATCGTTTTCATAAGAATCAGTTGCCCACATAGCTGATAATCATTTGATATTTTTAATGCTGCAAAAGGGGTTCCCGGATGGCCATGCTGGAAGCGCGTTATCCCCCTTAAAAACAGGTCTAGGGTTCGATTCCCGGCGGGAGCCCATCTGTGCGAAACTATCTCAGATGTTATAGACCTTTTAAAAATACTACAACTGTGACATAGGAATAAAATAGCTACGTTGCCTCAACACTTTGATTTTACAGAAACTTTGAGTATCTGATATTGTCCATAGGGTCATAGATCCCATTGGAAAGCTTGATCCTAGCAGACCAAGAAGAAGTATTGAATATTTGTTTCCCAAAGTTTGGAGGTTCTCTTCGTCTTTTTGATACCTTATGCTAATCTTAGGGTCATGCTGAATTAGTTTACAAAGTTGGGTCCGATAGCTGAGAGGATAAAGGAGTCATCGATTCAAATATCTCAACAGGGGCAGAAATCTATATGCATAAAATTGAATGTGTGTGTTTTGGGGAGGAATATTTCGTTCGGACTTCCTAAACTTAGCCGCAGGGCTCTTGAAGGTCAAATCTATATGTTTGATCAGGATGGATAAGATGATATGAATTAACATGGCTAGTAAGATGAAAAAATAAACACTTGTTTCTATACATAACGTGTAACAGCTATCATTCGTCTAAAAATGTTTTACGATACTTTGGATTTCTCATGGATATTTGTCCTTTAAAGATTATCATATTAAAGCTTCAGAATGGTTCCTTCGCGATTCTTTTCTTCGACTTCTTGTTAAAAATATTGCATCAAGAGATTCCAAATGAAAGGAGATCCAGAGAACTTTACGAAGTAAAAAAGAAAAGTTTTGGTTTGCATCAGAGAAGAACTCTATTGATTTCAGCCTCAAAGAAGTCAAGGTTTCCGGAAATCCTTAAGATAATAAAGCAAAGATAACTCTTTCGAACTTTCAACGAGAATGGAGAACCTCCGCACGACTCATTGCTAAGGAATTTAATCAAAGCTGTATTACCTTTATCCTAGATAAATTATCCTAGAAATATTAATGGTATATGCAATAATAAATACAATATATAAATAATTTATCTTCTTCTCTAGGGTTAATAAATTTCATTACAGAAGCCTGACTTAATATTTATTCATTTGTAACTTGCAAATGAAATGAAACGAAATAAAAAATAAAGTTGGAGATAGAAAGCCTGAACGTATAACAGAAGAAGCAGATTTTATTCCCCCAATTGGCTTAGGAATGAAGTTTAATGTCATTAAAACGGAATTGCTGTTTCATGAAATAATATTTCCTGTCGTTATTGACGTAATAAATATGATTTGACTCTGATATTTTGACAATCACTATAAGCAGTTGGACCTTTCAGTATCTCATTTTTACCATAAGTATGTGACATTTTGATAAATAGCGAAAAAGAGTTTCTAACAGTTAAAAAACCTTTGGCAGAAGTACATTTCAAAATACAAGGATTCACAAAGAAATAGTATTAATTCTATAAATTAAGGTTTCCACATGATATTTACTTTTTCATATCTGAAATAATATACCTATAACAAAAGATAAACCTTCGATGACTATTATTTATAATGACTATTATTTACATGACTATTATTTATATCATTTCCCCCGTAGCCTAACTAGTTCCGTATCACAGCTAGGAATTTTTAACTTTTTCCTTGCATATATTTTCTAATTAAGAGTATTGTATAATTTTGAAGATTTTGAACAGAAGAGTCATTTACGAAGATCTAACGAAAATTGAACAGATTTCTGTCAATACGATACGCAAAAAAATATTAAGTTTATGAAAATGTCGAACGTTAATGACGGATATAATGCTAGAAAAGAAGTAAAAATACAATAGGAAGGAATTGGCGATTAAGTAATGGCTAACGAAATGAGATATCATTTCCTGCTGGTATTTTTGAAGTAATGTTTCAGCCGAAAAAATGCATCATACGTCTTAAGAAGGTAGTGAAGCAAATACTAGCATATGTTTTTGACAGCTTTGGGGTAACGACATAACTTATGGATGATCTGAACTGTAATTCAATACATATGAACCAAAAAAATTCTCTCCCCATGAGTCGTTTTCTGTAAAATAGTTTTTCTGAACAAGTTGTGTATGTGGCAATATTATTTACGAAATCTAGCCATGTATTGTTCTCTAGTTCTCGTGCAAAATAATTCGAGATCATCGCGGTATTTAGTAAGCATAAAGAATTTTGCTCAAATGGAAATCAGTAGCTTTGAACGTGATTGATCACCAAACTCGAAACATGCTATTAAACCTTAATTTATTTACCATGCTCATTCACTGGTATATGAGTTTCGATCTGCTGTGGGTAATTTTGAAGTTCAACACTTTTCAGAGAATTTGCCATTGCATTCGTGCTTAACCCAGAATTTTCCAAAATACTTTCTGTCGTAACATTTCGCAATTTTATTTTTAATTTTACAGAACATCTCGGTTTCTTTTAGATAAATAGTTTGAAATCGATAAAACAAATAAATGAAAGAGTTTGCAGGGTCCTTTTTTTCAAAAATGGCATGGCATCTAAAATAATGCCATTAAATCATATATCATTCATCTTGGAATAGCATTCAAAAGGTATCAGGCATTCTCATTAATTTTTAAGAAATATTTACTGCTGTAGAGGGGACTGTTGGTATTATTTGGAACACTGTTTGGAAATTAGACAATGTGAAATATCAGAAAATCAAAACGGTACATACCTATTATGGAGCTTGAAGGTGAAAGTATAGGTCAATATTCACCTGTGAACTCAATAGAATGTGTCCTGGGAGACGTCACTCGTTTCCTTCAATAGCGAAGAAAGATCCATTATTGAAGAAATGGGAACAACGGAGAAGACGCTCCTTCACAGTAGTACCTACAAAAGACAACTAACAGAAAGCCTTCGGAATAAAGAGCCATAGTTTTGTGGTTCGAATGAGTCACTGGCCCTATGGCGAAATTCCACGTTCAAACCTTGAGGCGAAGTCCCATAGGCCTGCTTTTCTCTTTTGCTCGTACACTATTTCTAGGATAAGAGGAAGAATAACTCAAGAAAACCCAACCGGTGGAAGGAAGGATGTATTCCTATAGCTCTGGTATTTCACGAGTCCCATTTTCCTGAAAATCGGATAGCGGATTTCGGATGACTTCTCATCCTAGTCTTTGGAAAATCCTTAACTCCATTCGACAATCCTTTCCTTCCCCAATGTGATATGCAAAAGTCGTGCGCTTCGTGAAAATAACCCATCGATAATTCATTTATTCCCGGGGGAGCGAGGCATGTCTTGCCGGAATGGAATGTAACGTGGAAAAATTCTACGAAAGAGAGCAGGTAGCTTAGTACGAGTGTGGTATGTACGAATACAAAACGGAATATTTTCCACGGAGTAGTGAAGAATTTTCAGGAATATTCCACCGAGCGAACCAAGGGCATAACTCACCATATGTAAAGGAAACATTAGTATATATGCAATAATCAGGGGAAAGAGCATCTAGGTTCCGTGTATCTATCATGAAAATTGTGCCTTATATATTTGCAAAGTTTCCATGATAAATACTAAAAATAGACTAAGACACTGCCATTACTTCGATATTTTCATTTATGCAATTATTTTAACCTATCATTTTGAACTGAACATGCTGAAATCACAATAATTCTACTACATATTTGCAATGTCAAAATTCGTGAGTTTATTTCGTTTCAAGCTTATTTAAAATTAAAACCAAACTCTTCTTAGGCTTCGATTTAAGAACATAGAATATCAAAAATTCGATTATTCATCTTAACTTTACCGGGACAACGCAAGGCATATAGAGAGAAACAGGGAACATTCTCACGCATAAATCATGGATGCAATGAAATAGACTTGGTTATTATAATTTATATATTATATTATTTTAATTGGCTTACACTTTTGGCAGACATTGTATGCTTTTACAAACTATGGGAAAAATAAATTTACAGATCGAAGAGATTGGCAGGGAACAGTTAATATTAATACCCGTCTTATGCTTGATTAATTTATAACATTAATTTGTATGTATATACATTGATTATATACATATATCACGTAGTACAGATCAATTTTTAACCCTCAAGGACACATCCATATCGCAGTATGTAAAATGCACATCGAGTAACAATTATAGCGGTATATTTTTCCGATTGGAAAAGTCGATACTGAGTGGGATAGTATCACATTCATTCAGCATCATTTAAGTATCATATATTCAAGTTCTTTTTGGGTACACCTTAAACATCAACTTTGTTACATCAGGATACATGAAAACCTCGTTAAAGATTTATTTTCGAATATATGAAAGAGACAAGGATGTCGATCCGTAAAGCCTTTTTATCTCACTGTATCCAAGAGTAGGATCCCATTCTTCTCAGTAAAAGATTTTGCAGGAATTTGAGAGGTGACAGTTGTGGAAGAAAATACAAAGTTTCTCCCTTTACCTTCAGATCGCGAAGTTTACAAAAATACTGGTAAACGTCACCTTTTTATCAACCTTTGTTCAAAGTTTGGAAAGAGAGAATTTATCCTTAGAAAGAAGTTTTCCTTTTGATGACGTATTGCATGAGTATATTGTGATAAATCTATGGCATCTTTTATGCTTTGTTCGCTGACTTAATGACCTCTTTTCACAACTCAAGATTTTATCCCAATCACATTATGACTCCTTTTCAAGCTCAGATTGATGCGTTTTGAGATGAATTTACCCTCCATTGGTTTCGATGATTATGGGAGTTTTATCTCTTCTAAATCTTTCATTCGCTATTCTTTTGGAACTATGGGTTGCGAATCGCGAAATAAAAGCCTATGAAGTATTTGGGCGCCATCTAGGCCCACGACGTCGAATTTTCCTCCATTTTGAGATGAAATCAAGGCTTCCGGAAAATGCGACGTTGGAGGCCAACAAAATTTCCTGCAAGATAACTGCGGGAGAGAGAGAGAATTTTGTTGACGGCGCTTTAGAAACATTCGCTTGATAGAGAAACGTTTTCTTTTCTCAGCTCATCCAAGACTTTTTCTACGTCGTCACTACTTCCTCTACCCTTTCTAAATCTCACTTTTGCTGCACGAGAGCTTCACTCAGTTTTTTCATTATAATTGTGCGTATTTTACTTAACCATCCCATTCACGTAAAGCAATAAAAATTTGGAGTCAACAAAGTTAAATTATTCTCAAATGAATTTGAAAAGCTAGTTTACTTTTACCGCTTTTTTTTACCTCAACAAATAAAACAAGCGGATCATCAGGAAGTCACGGTTTGCGGAAAGTTGAGATACCAAGAAAACATCGAGAATTTAGAGCTGCATTCAAAATAATTCAAAAACATCACGTTTTATATTTGAATAACTTTCAACGAGGATTTTTGCGAAAGTGCTCTCACCAACAACTCTTTTCTTTCCAGAAAAAACCAAATATGGGTTCATTTAGATTAACACTGAAAATTTAATCGAAAAACTTAATTTAAATGGAAAGTTTAATCTTCGGTGTATTAAGGGGAACTGCTTTCTTCTTGTCGAGCTATGAATATTAAAACTGAGGCCCTATCTATTTTTGTCGGTGACGAGGAGTCAATGAAAGGGGGGGCTGAACCCCTTCCCAGGATTCCTACATCACCCCTACATGCTACTACGTATGTTAGGAAAATTGAAAAAGAAGGATGAAAAATAAAGTAAAACCCTTCCTCCATATCGCAGCCTTACCTGTTCAAAAATAGATAAAAAGGAGTATTCCTCTCAACGAGCGTGACGATGTTACAACGCATAGTTTGGACTCGTCGCAGAAATTCGGCGAGCAGAGAGATAATACTTCTCGAATGAAGCACGTTTTAAATTATGCCCGGCTTAGAGACTGGCGTTGACTATTACTTTCTTTTCAAGTGTAGGTAAGAATACAAATAGGGTTTGTATGGGCATGCGGCTGGAAACACTCAGGATAAGGTAGTGAAAAATATCGACGCGACTGAGGCTCGAACCCAGGTCTCGAGGTTCGAGTCTCCAGTCACAGTCCAGTCCCAGCCACGTCCCTATTGTTCACCTCTGATTATCCATGAGATCCTTGCTTTTCGGTTATCAAAGAAGTTTCCTCAATGGAAGCTCGGAATGATTATTATTTATAGGAAGGAACTAGAACAAGGTGGGATTAAGTTACGCTGTTGGGATCTGCTCATCACTCGAACACTAATCAGATGAAATTATACCGTTTCATTGCAGATATCTGTAAAAGAATAATCATACCTCTCTATCCATCAAAATACTTGCATATCTATTCATTCCCATTTTTCGCGATGTTAGTGTCGAATGTTTTACACAACTACGAAGAGATTTAGAGCTTGGTAGCTACATCTAATTCCAGCTGAAAACTTTCAGCTTCATTTGTAAGTTGATCCTAAGTTTCCAGCAAGTTTTCTCAGAAATCTCGCGACATATTTTCTACGGTATTGGAAAATCTGCGACAGTTACTTTTCGCGAGCAAAAGTTACTTGCGAGAAAAACCCTGTTCAGTTTTTGGAATGAGTTTGCAGATTTTTTTTTGAAATTTCACAAGCTTTTCAATGGCATCCCCATGTCCATGTTTTGCTCCCAGGTATAGATTTACCGGTTTCTTGAATCTGCCCCATCATCTGTATATATTTTAGAAAAAGACCACCCTTGCAGGGGCAATGGTGATGAAAATCTCACTTGACTGTTTCACATACACATGACGCGAGTCAGCACGCACGCATGTTCGTCGTAGACATAAGTTAAGAAATACCACATCCGCTTTCTCTCTTACGCTTGCGAATGTTCAGTCTTTCCGAAGAATACTACGAAGATGAATCTCCGAAAGAGAGTTCGGCTCCGCAACACTCGCGGAGAAATATTCAGCACAGCCGGAGAGAGCCGGTAATTTCACATTTTACCTCGAAATGGAGAAACGAAAATACAAAACAGCACACGTACTAGAGGGGGTGGGGGATAGACTTCTCCGTGGACATTCGACCACTTTCTGGAAATGACGAAATGAATACACATCACTTATTTAGGGCAACCCTCGGCTCAGAGGGCCCTCGAAGAGAAGCAATACATTGAGGACACCCCTATTTGTCGACGTCACCTAGAATCCGACGTCACCACCACCTCTACGTTCCCATTGTGGTTTCTAGCGACAACACCTGTCGGATTGCCACTCCCACCCGGCTCGCTGTCATCTCCGGCTGAATTGCCGCCCGCACCGTTTCCACCGCAACCGTCACCGTCCTCCACACCTCCGGAAGTCCTTCTGCCCCAAGTGGACGCCAGGAGCCACGCAGGGGGCGATCGGTTCCTTTTCTTGTCCCGTCTCCAGAGGCGGCGTTGGGGTGGCGCCCCGGATGATTGCGGCTGTTGCGATCCCGACTGCCGATTGCTGCGTCTGCGGAAGCTCCCCCAGCTACCCCCGGCACCGAATGCACCTCCCGCCTCCGCTGCTCCGTCGTTCCAGCCTCCGGTGCATGTGCGTTGACCGGTGCAGAAGCACCTGGCAAAGAAGGAGTGTGTGAGAAATCAAACAGGCATTACCATTACCATCTGCGACTTTGGTTTAAATGGTTTCGCCTTACACTAAATATAGCATCTTGACTTGAAGAGCTAAAGGAAGAGGGACAGAAACGGATGAATGGAGAGTGCATAAATTCATCGGTGTTTCGCAGTTAAAATAGTGCTTACCAACTTCATGACTTCAAAAAGGAAACAGCAAGACAAAAGATAAGACTACGAATAAACTTAATGAAACGTAGTACCATTCCTATGCAGAACATGTAGAAGTATAACTCCAAGACTTCTGGATGTTTCTTCACATTGTCGAGGAGGAAGAAAAACCGTTGGATGTTGGCAGCTCTCAATTTAGGTGGAAAGAGATATGAAGGGACTGAGAAGAAGACAAAAGGACCGAGTTGTCTGCTAACATATCAAATTTTTACCTATGACTGTCTGCGTTTAAGCTGTAGCTATGTGGAAACCTACTTTGTACGGAAAACTTAAGGTATCAAAGTTGCCAACCCCTCACCAGATCTATTGAAATCGGTATAATAATTCAATTGAACTCCGTAAATACGCTTTTAGTTTAGCGTTTGTGGTAGATATTGGATTTTATAATATCAAGTACATATTCCTTTATCAGCTTTTCTTCTTTCAATTTTTATTTCTGTTTGCTTATTTTCCCTTACCAAATCTCACATGAAGCATATTTGGCCAATTGGATATTCACCTGTAGTTTCGACTAGCCTGCTCTCTCTCTTTTTTTCTCTTTTCAGAGTATACCTCTTGTAATCCGAGGAGGGGTATCGGCCGACACACCATCACACCGGACGAAAATATTTTTTTTTTAATGTGCTTTTTATTACCTCTTTGTTTTTCCCGAGTTTTCCTTCTTGCGTTCTTTAAAAACAGTTTATTAAAAACCAATAACAAGCTATAAACTTTTTTGTAAAAATCAGGGGAGTTTTAAAGTTATCTTTTGTATCTCGTGATAGGAAAATAAAGAAATCATTCTGAGTCAATTTTCAGTGACAAAAAAGCAATCCATGCGCCACAATCCCTGTTGCCTTATTTGTATTTAAAAGCAATATAAAGAGAAAGGCAAAAAAGTAAACACGAACTCAAATTTAACATCGTTATTTGTCATCAATGGGATGACGTTTGAAAGTGGCAACAGTTGAACGAAGTTTTGACATATTGATTTCATCATTTTTTGGGAAATTTCAAATCTGTTTTTAGCATCAATTCTATTTTTACTGAGCATAATTTATCGGTGTGAATACAAACATGAAATAAATTTTAATGACATTCATTTCGATCTCATAGATCATTATTTCTGATTGATTTTGCTAAGAAAATATATTCTACAAAGGGAATTAAAAAAATGGATGCTGATAAATTCTAATTGAGTCTTTGGTGGGATTCGTATCGATTTAGAGTATAAATATTCCATTGTCAGAGCTTTGGTCGATCCCAAGCTTTAGGAATAAGTGTAGGTGTATAGATATAACCTACCACGCTTTAAATTATTGAAGAAATCATTAAGTTAAGAAATAACGAATATTTAGAAAAAATATATTAAAGTGGTTTATCCGTTAGGAAATAAGAAATGTAAAAGCAGACCCCCGAGTGTAATTTAATGGCTACATTAGAATCAGTGGAGTGAGAGATATTTGTAAATTAAATAAATTGTTCCATTGGTCGAATTTGATCCAAGGTTTTCTCTTTCTAAAAAAATATGTTTTAGGAAAAGATGAATTTTGGAGGAGATTTAACTATAAATTCAACAAAAAATTCACTTTAATGATCCTATGCAATCATTACAATCCGTTTGACAATGTATTCCTTCATAATCCAACGAAACACTTGTAAGATTAAAAATGTACAAGGTAATGTCTGGTTAAACATCAGCTGTGTAAGCTGAGGATGATATAACTTACATTAATATTGACCGTGCTGGAATCATTTTTTCCATAAATTGAAGATAAAGAAAATTATACAGCATCGTTGCGAAGGTCCGTCAGAATATTTCAATAAAAAATCCATAATCCATAATCTTAAGTGAAAAATCTACCTCATGACTGTCGAAAGATCTTCTTTAATGAAATTTTTATCTGGTTTTATTCCACTCGTTTCCAAATAAAAACTGCAAAAAAGGAAGAGTAAAGAGATTTTAGGACTAATTATAATCGAAGGTTATAAAACATCGATATCCTTAATATTTGCATAAACAAATAATGATAGTAAGAAAATAACAAATAAGAAACGTTGCTGGGCATAATGAAACCAAACTATAGGATGAACCATTTGATACCCCATCAGAATCAATTTCATATTACTTATTTGATTCAGATTAGTAAATTATACAATTCTTTTTCTATGATTCACATGATAACTTGTTTGTTTACTTAGTTTATCGTTATTGTAATGCAACCACTCTCTTACAGGCGGAGTTTCCTTTTAGAGCTTTCCTTATCAGTCACTTAGTATAGATTACGAAGAGTTCTATGAAACATAAAAGGAAGAAACCCTTCATGCCTTATGCTGACTCTCATTCGTAGCTGATGTGATCCCATTCCACCGGTTGTAATGGTCTTTTATGCATCCTCTTCCTTTATCATTCATAATTTGATTGAATTGATTGAGTCTTTAATTATTTTTAATATAGTGACCATATAAGAGAGATTAAATTTGATTTCACATCTTATCTTGATTCAAGCAGTTCCAGAGGCCTCATACGTCAATTTAACCGATCCCTTCTGGACCATTAGCTTATTTTTTTCTGAAAGTTTCGATCTTTTTCAAAGTTAAGTAATCGCAACTGAAAGGAATTGAAGCCAAATTAAGTCGGCATAGACTTCGAAGGTAACAAATATTCTTACAATATTGAACAAATACTTTTGCGCTTTTTCATGAATCACTATGGAGCTATTCAAAAAATCCAACATGATTACCAAATCTCCTTAAGGAAGCAAAAAGGCGATGGAGATATCTATTTCATTTTAAAAGTGATAATATAATAGGCAGATTTTCAATAAAGGGAGCTTCGGTGAAAGGTATTTTGCTTTTTCTACGGATTATATTATATAGATAGATATCTATAAAATATGTTTTTATATAAAATAAAATATGTATTATGTAATTAAGTCTTTGGTCTGGGTTACACGTGTAACCTTTCACGTGCGTACTGACCTTTTCTGATTCTTTCATAACGTTCCCTTGAACTGCTATCCTATCACTTAAATCCAGCAGCCGTCCTTCGATGTATCCTGATCAATCTCTTTCGACGGAAATGAACAGCCGCATTCACTTCTTTGACGAATATCCCCATCCTCTCCTCCATATTTTCTAAGGGAATGATTCGCGCTTTTTATAGCCCACCTTTGACCAACGGCTTCGAAAGAGATAAACTGTTTATCTTTCTTTTTCGCGTGCATACTTTCCTTTTTGCGAATTAAACGCAGCCATTTTACCAAGCCCAAACAGAGGAACTCAAAACTTTATCTCTCTTTTGTGTCACTTAAATTTCTCGTGGATTCTATCAATATCCGTTAGCCTTACAAAGGGTAATCATTCTTCACTAAATGCTTTTCTCATCCTTCGGAATGATAACTTCTCAACTCACAAACCTGCGTAGGAATGCATGAGTGTATTATTATGGTTCTTTGTGTTCCATATAATTTTTATCTGTATATTTCCGACGTGTCTACTATTGGTTACGTAGTATAGGTTCACTATTAACTAAATTAATATAATTTTAATAAAGCTTCAACCACAATTTAACCAAGATAAATTTTTATGTTTTATAGATACTTTTTTATATTTATTCACATAACGCCACTGGCGTATGATAGGATGTCGTATGTAAATACAAGTACTAATTGCAAGCACATACCCTGCCATACGCCACTTGTATATGTACCACCACACTACTGCAAATTGCGGCTAAAGGATGCTGAACTTTTTTTTACATTAATTGACACAACATCTAATTCAAAAAGTGGAGATGAGTACTGAGGATTCTGATGATGAATCTCTGAATGACAAGATGATTTCTATACTTTATAACAGTGATAATTGATCACTATCGATATTTATTTTAAATATTTTCTATATTTGTCCTTAATGTTAATCAGGTGATCCTAAATTCAAGTCTCTTCGAGTATTGAGTATATATTCGTGTTACACAAAATTATTGTTGGAAACTATTCAGTATCCTCCTTTATTAAGGACTCTAATATTTGTATTTTCACTTCTCTCAAAGCTTTCAGTAACGGTAGAAGTGAGCTATTGCAGCTATTCCAAACCCATGATAACACCAAAATAGGCTAAAATTCAAAGTAAAACACTTTGATCACAGATAATTCAACCCGTTGGCTTTACTTTGATCCGGAGTAACTTTCCAGGACAACGGTACCATAAAATGAGAAATGGCCAGTCCTGTCGCTTGGAATGTGATTTCAAGCACTGCATTAAAAACGTAGTAGTTTAAATTCGTGGTGATTTTCTTTATTTTATAAAAGTGAGTAGTTATTATCTAAATCCAGTTGGCTGTAGTTTTCCGGAACAAACTGTTGGAACCACAAAACTACTATTATCTTGAATTTCTTCTTTGAACCCAAACGTGTCCCTCCTTTTCAATTTAATGCTACCATGTATCAAGATATGTCGCTCGCTTAAGGTATAGAAATTCAGTTTCAAAAACTTCTTCCACGCAAAAGCGATGTGTAGAAAGTTCGAGAAATATGCAAATAAATCCGCCTCCTTAACGAAGTCCAGACACAATTCCCAAATCACCAAACGACGAGGAACTTTCGAAAAAATTTCTTTATCATATCTCTTGCTAACCTTTTCGAAGGAGTCTCGTCATCATTAACGAACTCTTTTAACGAGTATTTGGAGACCTTGTATCTCTTACCCAAAATCTACGAGGACGAGCACACCCGAATACTACAAACTACTGGAAAATAGATTTCGATCCGCTGTATTCTTTCCGAGCGCCGAGTTGGACGGAGGGAAAATGAACAAGCGTACTTCTTCGAAAGAGTAGTCAACTCACCTGCAAATGATTCGCTTGAAGGCAAACCGGAAGTCCTTGGAAAAGAGCGCGTAGATGCATGGGTTGATGGCAGAGTTGCAGTAACCGAGCCAGAAGAGGACGGAGAAAACTAGGGGAGGGATGCAATCCTCGCAAAACGCCCGCACTAAGTACATGGTGAAAAAGGGAAGCCAACACACTATGAAGCCTCCTACGATGATACCCAGTGTCTTTGCGGCCTTGGTTTCCATTCGAAAGCGCTTGACCTGAGGATAAAAGAATTAAATTAACTTGTTTAAACGTTAAAGTGTACATCTAAACAAATAATTCAATGCACAATATGATTCCTAAGTTCACGCTTACTTTTATAGGTGTGTAAATACGTATATGCAGGGACAAAGAACTTTAAATCTGCGTATCAATCCAAAAAGTCAACTGCTAGAAGAATGGTTATACCCATATTCCCTCAACCACTTGCTCAAGCTTTGAAGATGGAGTGAGGCTTACCAGAATAGATGAGGATTGAGGTGGTTCGCTTTCTTTATTTGCCTTTGCTTTCACAAGTCCCAGTAATATGAGGATGTTCACGTGAGTGCAGCACTATAACCCCATGAATATCAACGAACTACTTTTCACAAAGTTAAATAAGGCATGGCTAGTATTAGTCCCAATACTCATAATCAGCATCACTTATCCCCAAGTAACAAAGTTCAAATTATTACAGTCACAGAGAATTTACAGAACAGAGATATATGTAAATGAAATATATATTTTTCTCTGACTCTTTTCGAAAAAGAAATCAAAATACTTCATTCATCGAAATGTAGAACCAAGAATGGGTGAATGTTGCTCATTCTTTGTAAGCATGAACAATGACATAGTTTTCTGGCAGTTGTTTGCTTGGATGTATTATTAGTGAAATATATATTGTAATTGTGTTATAAAAATAAAAGGAAATAATGTTAAAGGAATGGTATTTTCAACGAAATTATTTGTTATCAATTCAAGCATGCTCATTTCTAATAATAAGATAGTAAACCACTTTCGAAATTAATAGTTTTTTAAGAAAAATATTTAAAGATATATAGGTCTTCCAGTCGACAAAATCACAAGTTTGAGATGTTATAAGAAAGTAGCCAGTAGTAGTACTTAAGAAAGTATTAAAGTTGATTAACATCATGAAAATTTGTTCAAAGTTTGAATAGGAATGAATGGAAAAAATAAGGTTAGCTGTAATAGAATAGTATTATACTTGAATATAAAAATTATTTTTTCATTAAAGGCAAAGGCACGAGATGGTTTCAATCAGAAGGAACAGAAAAAAGATTCAAATGAACCGGTAGGCAAAATTTTAATCAAGAATCTGCTGTTTGAACAGTTTTCAATCTATACGAGATTTTTGAATGAATCACGGAACTTTTAATCGAATTTGGACCTCTCAAATATTTACACTAGTAATAATGTACGAATCGCTGCTCCTTAAAATCGATCAAATCTCCGAAAGGAATAAGAAATCCATGAGATTCGTAGTTATGCGAAGTTCCGAACGAATGCGTCCATCTTTCTATGTGTTCCTTCAATTGGAGAAAAGATCACATCAAGCGAACGGAGTTTAAACATTCTAGACGATGTCCTATTTGTTTTCCGAAGATAATTGATTTCTTTGGTTTCTTTTATTTTAGTTCTTATTCTTCTATTCAATCTTAAAAAGTGGATAAAAAGAAAAAAGTGAATAGTTAAGATTTGGCTCAATTTGTCTTCAACAAGCTCCGTGAAAGCAGAGAGAATCTTAACGCTGAATAGTTAAGCTGTTTCTTTACACATTCATCAGTGACTTAACAGATTTTAATCAAAGGTAACGTGCTGCATCAAAAATTCTTAGAATTTCAATTGCCCGTAAACATTTTTCACAGGATCTGACTTTGAAATTTGGAATGAATAAGGAATTAACGATGGGACGAGAATTTAGGGGATATATTTAAAATTTTCTTATTAATGAAGATAACGAGGGGTTTTGGTAAAAGATCAAAATACAGTAAACACCTTTATCGAGGATTTGAGATATTTGTCAAGATTGCTCCTTTCAAGCAGGGCTATAAAGAATTTCCTTCGGTGAAAATGATAAATTATTCGAGAATTAGGAGTAGACTGAATGAAACCTTTCTCTCATTAATTCTAAAGATCTCGGTAAACAAAGAACTCAATGGAGTAGATAATTCTTTTTTCCTTATTTGGTGTAAATTACGCTATTCATAAATTTGACACGATCAATACTTGCAAGCTTGAATAAGATCACTACTTACTAAGAATTTGAGTCTTGACTTCTTTAATTTTTTAAATTTAAAAAATAAATTTCTGCATTTTCAGTTTGTTTCCCATTATTTATTACTTATTGATTACTCAAATCGCACGGATTAAGTTTTGATGTCATTGATGAATACAGAGACAAATTAATTACGCTCTATACCGTGAATATGTCATATATTTTTTTAGTCTATAATAGACTGCAAGGAAAATAAATACCATATTATCGCCATCTCAAAGCATTTTTGTAAACAAAAAGGACTTTTTTATTTAAATGTTGTTTTGATAGTGTTCAGTAAGCCCTGAAATTACCCACCCATAAATACTTGTATATAGGAGTGGCAATCTCATTTAAGGGAGACAAATCATGGAATCAGTTCTGGAAGGAGACGGTGTAATATAATCTGTCCGTAGCAGAGGCCCATCTCCACTTCTGTTCTTCTGGCAGCGTGTTCCCGGCAGATATCAATCGCATATATTCTTAATCTCGCTAGCTACCGTATTGACCTACTTCATTCAGTGTGTACATGACGTTTAAAAACGAACCCGGTGAATTGATGACCCTACGAGAGCCGCTCGATGCATAAATAAGCCCCATTCCGAAGGAGCACAAGAGTCCAGCGTCATCGTCCACGTTATGAAAGAATATTTAAGCCTTATTTATGAATACGTCCCTGACCAAACGTGCTGGATGAAAATCAGTGGACCTTCTCTGTAATCTGCCGGAATATTTTGATGGGAATCCTTGGCTGTTTTCACTGTAATTGTCCGCGCAAACGTCGCCTTGCTGTTTTGCGAATGAATTTGGAGGAGTGATTTGTTTCCTTTCTTCTGCAGCAGCCTGAGTTCAGGGTCATTATAACGAGGAAATCAGTAACGCCTGCTTGTGATTATCTCAATCCGACCATTAATATGCTCCGATAAAGAGGGATTTTGAGGATAAGCTGCTTCGAATTCTTACCTGCTCTTTACTTGCTTTTTAATGGGCGACTTTTATTGCCTTGTTTTTTGTTTTGCTTTGTTTTACTTATAGCATATTGATTGAAACTCGGAAAAATAGAAGGGAATAAAAATTTAAATCATTTGATTCATGCGTCAAAAAAATCGCAACCAAATTTTCATGGCAGTTTTATTCTAATTTTATCAATGTCATTTGTCATTCACATTAAAACAGTTTTTTTGCTAGTATAAGCATTAGCTGATAGAGATGACGATAATCATATTTATCTCGACTAATTCCTTGTTTAGTGATTCTTTCTACTATATTATATTTAATGCAAGGGAATAAAAGAATTTTTACGAGTAAAATGTGTATCCTCATATGATGATTAACACTTCGAAAATTCTAGACTAGTGCTTAGGTAATTTAAATACCTAAAAACAATTCATAACGGGCATGGAAAAAATAATACAATGTTACAAGATTCCTCATTCTCTTTATTCTGTCATTCCTTATTTCTACTTGTATTATTGAAATCTCCTTATCAACTTTGATATATTTTTTTGGGTTTAGGAGGTAAAACGATTTTACTGTGTATTTCCTTATTTCTACTTGTAATGCATTATTGAAATCTCCTTATCAACTTTGATATATTTTTTTGGGTTTAGGAGGTAAAACGATTTTACTGTGTATTTTACACAGGTAGTGTGACATAGTCGATCTCCCGGTTGAGGAATGAAGCAAACAGTAGATTTTTAACAACAGGGAGGCATTTATTAATCGAAAATTTCCATCGTGTTATTCATTCTGAACAAATTGGCCCTTTGAAATTCCGCGAAAATTGGATTTCATCACTAATGGACCTTAAATCATTCGTTTGAGCTTCCTTTGTTATCCTTATTTTCGCAAGGAAATTAAGGCATTCGAGATAAAACGCTTTTGACAGTAATTTAGAGCACTTCCTCTACTAAAAACTCGTCTGGTTACATTCTGGCTTTCGCTCATTTCTTCATGTTAATCCCTCACCTCCCAAATGACTTTAACGCTCCAGGATGAGTGTCCTTGCTCCTTTATTACATCATAGAGAGAACACGTATGGCCGAGACCGTAACACGGAATAACCCATGCGCGAACCCATTCTCCGTCTCTACCTTTTCCTTTGTACTTCCCTCTTCTCTTTCATCTTCCGTTCCTCTCCAATATCCGCTCGGACCGAATGGGCCTTCATCGACGCAATTAGTTAAGACCATTAATTCGCATTAAATTTCCAAGTTCCATAACCCGCTTAACCCGAATCTCTCTCCATCCCAAATTCGTGGCGCGTTTGACATTTTTAGTTCGGAAGGGGAGCAGTAGATGGCGTCTAGGGGAATCGATTAACACCCCGACATGACAACAGGTCCTCCTCCTTTTCGCGGCCACGGCCACACTCCCTTTCTTCCCGGAAGTTCAAATGAATAACGTAAATTGGAGGGAAATTCCCGCGCGTTTATTTATATGAGTGAAACCGCGGAAAAGGCGGCGGTGTGCAATGGAGACAGATTCAAAACGGAGAACGCAATGCTAAATTGCGCTTGCAATCGTTTCTAAAGCAAAAGAACAACATTAACATAACAAAGTACGTCTTTTATAGTAATTTTGTGAAAATTAAGTGGTAGCGGGACTATAATTCGAGTCCAGTTATACCTTGAATATCAACCTTTTAATGTATTTAAGAAAGCTTCAACCTTGGGACTAATCCCATTTCGCCTAATTTACAGCCTCTTCTTTTGAAACAAACCAATTCCATGAAACCTCTCAAACTCCCACAACTGACCCGCAACATTGAATGGAACCGAATTTATGAACAAATAGTCTCCAAAGTAAAAGACTCCAATGAGTCAAGTCTTTATAAAACGCGATCCGATAAAAGAACCGCTGGCCCTAAGACATAAACGAAAAAGATATGACTCTATGGAGTAGTAAAAGAGCTATTTTAAAATTGCTTAAATCTGATGAAAGGTAAGTAAGGTGTAACATAATTACTGAAACAGCCAACGCTAGTGAGAGAGGAAAAAGGAAGTTAGTTTATTCACTGAATTTAAATTGGGTCTATGAAAAATTCTTTCTCTAATTAGATAAATCTTGCATTCTTGTGCCCGCACGTGCGGGTGTTAGTTATTTGAATCAAAGAGGATCTCATAGTCCGAGGCTTTGTGGTGCTTGGAATCTTTTTTAATATAATTGCAGCTATTAATATTAGATTATAGTGCAACGTTTACTATTTCAAACTGCGGGCTTTTACTCTTCAGAAAATAAAATGTGGAGTCTTGCAATTGTTCATTGCCAGATATTTATACTTTATAGCAATAAAGGCATAAGGTATAGTCAGGGGACCGCTAAAGGGATCCGCTACCTCCGCTTAAAGATGAGCACTGATTATAAGGGGCCTCAACTTTCATTCATAAAGGGTCCTCATATTACTAGCTGGGGTCCCAGAAATTTCCGATTGGGTAAAAAGACATAACTTATACTAAATGTTATCGAAGACAAACTATCCAAAAACTAAATTAAGATAGCATGAATGGATCCAATTTATGACCCCTGTCCTTCCTGAAGGTATCCATAATTTGTTTTAAAACCTCTCCTCCGATTTAAGTCAGGAGGTTCATGGAAGTATGGAGAAACTATAGAAAATTACCTCGCCTCGACTCAAGGACATAATAGACTAGTTGCACTATCATATACAATATTATTTCATTTATATTGATTGCATTATTTAATGTAATCATAGCATTAAAGAAGAAGAGAAAATTCATCATCTCTTCTATTTTCAATATTCGTCATTTTCTACTCTTAAGCAGCTATCAATAATAACTTCAACCGCTACTTCTCCCCGTTTGTTATTTTCAAATGGGAGCTTGGGAAAACGGATAGTAATCAAATCTTGCTATTTCATCAAATGGGAAAGGAATCCAAGAAAAATATTTGTTTGTAAACGGATAATGGAAAGGGATCTACCACATCGGTGTTTCTTAAAAATCTAAGTCAAATAAGTAAAAATTAAACAACTTACATTCCCAAGATGAAAAGGACATGAAAAGAATTCGAGGAGACCAGTACTCGAACCCAGATTGGCTACCGGTCGTTTACTATATACATTAAGCTATCCGCCAAAAAAATTCGAGTATCCGTTCGAAATCACTTCATTTACTCGCATTAGTATATTGAAAAGGTCGAGATAAATTTTATTTATACAACATCTTTAAAAACCGAACCTTTTTTTTAGCAGATCCTTTGAATCAGACATGAAATTAGCGGAGATATGCTATCATTCTGTCATAAAAAACGTTGCTTTAAATGCATATATATTTTTAATGAGCGTAGAATTAACATGTTGAAAGATATGGGGATTATTGAATAAAAAACAAAATATTATAAGATTTAAATTTGATAGAAATAAGAATTGACGTTCAATGGTTGAAATTATCATCTTAAATGGTCATTATCATTCTTAAATAGTTAAAGGAGTAGTAAAATATTTTTTCCTCCTCCTAAAATTGGACAGTTTAATTGGTAAAATTTGCATCATAAAAACGCAATCACCAAAGCAATCAAGATAACTTTAAAAAAATCAAAATCGACAGAAATGAGAAATTTTTAACTGGTAAGCATAGTTATCTATAAAAAGAAAGCAGGGAATCAAAACTTAATACCAATTTCGAAATTCTTATTAGATAAAGGAATGGGAAGTCAATCTTTACTCTTATGAATATTTATATCAGCTGAGTTTACGAACGTGTATATCCAATTTTAAGGTTCCTCGTATAAATTAATTTTTTTCTTCTCCTGAAGCCAATATAGCAGCGGAATCGATCTCTTTTATTCCATAAACATTGTCAATTATAATTCTTATAAATATTTTAAGAGGTTTACAAACAAAAATCTTACATTTAAAACCCATATTTATTCAGTTATAGGTAAAAAAATCTCATTAAATCAAATTAATTCAATTAAGTCAATAAAAACGGACGGAATGTCTGGTGTTCTACGGAAATCGCAGTGAATTTTAAATTTATGTTCGTAGTTTGTATTTCAACACTGGCCGAAAAACATATTACCGAAAATTAAAAGAAAATTACGGCAAATTCCTGGCTCTTATCTCTCTTGATTGACGAAATAAATGAAACCTATGCATATGAAGACAAATAAATGAGAGCGAATTGTTACTAGAGAAATAAAAAATAGTTGTTGAATCTTCCTGAAGTGTTTTAATTCGAAACATAAAGCATAATTAAAGAAAATCCTTCAGTCTTTTACCTATAGCTTTTATAGCCAAATATTTAGCATAGTACTGAATATTCAATAATGTAATTGATTGCACATGTTTTCAGAAATCATTTTCTGATCCATACAGAAGGCATTTTATATAATAATATGTGAGTAAGAATGAATCTGTATTTCAACTGTCTGTACTGCATTCAGGTTGGACACCACTTTGAATCTAGTACCTTCCACCTCCAGCTACAAAATACTGTTAAGGGGAAACGGGGAGTAAACTAGTATACCTTTTCGTTCGTCACTGAGCAAGAATGTTATGAGTGGAGAAGCACACGCAAGTGCAATGAGAATTACTTTTCTGTTTCCTCTGGGAGATGTTTATGAATGCCGTTACTCAGCTTTTTTCGGCTCAGGTTTAGTAATTTTAATATTATGACAGCTACAAAGTAGTCAGAGACTGACGTAAATGAAATTTATATTTCAGGTAATGAGTACTTCATATCAGAACGGTTATTTCAGATTTGAGGTGTCTTGAAATAGTCTGCAGCAATCAAGAAAATAGCATGCATACATCACACTTTAATAGACAGTGACTGTAAAACAAAAAAACTCAGAACTTACCTGTGCTTTGATGTTTCTCTTCCCCATGCGTGACACATGTTGCTGTTGCTGCGTCTGCTGTTGCTGTTGTCTTCTTTTCATGCTGCAACTGCCCATCCCGAAGCTGCTCCCCGGAGAACCGCCGTCTCCTCCTGCAGTAGCACTGCTCACGCTCATCGACTCGTAGTTGGTGGGTGACGAACCGGGAGACACCGATCCCCCCTCACGAGCCGGAACCATGAGTTCTGTTTCACCCGCGCTGCTTCCTCGATGTCGTGCGCTGTGCGTTCGCTGCAGCGCCGTCGCGGACGTGGCGTTCGAATTGGAGGAAGAGTTGGAAGACACTCGCAGCAGATGTTGGTGGCTCCCTTCGAACCTGGTCGAAGACCGCCGGCTGCTTCCTTCTCTCCTGAGGGCATAGTCGGACCTCCCTCCTCCCGTCGGAGACCCTCCTGCACCGCCGGCGTAGTGAACTGAATACAGGGCTGTACCGGCGGCTGAAGACACTGCGGAGGCCAAACCAGCGGCTGTCGACCCTCGGTCACCCACGCTCCTGCAGGAACCTCCCCTTCTGGAAGAAGGTGGACCTTCTCCCGAACCATTTCCTCCCCCAGAGCCATCCGGGTAAGTGACGTTTATCCTTATCCTATCTTGCGTCCGGGAACGAACTAACTTTCTAGGTGGTCGGGATGTCCCATCTCCATGGCGTGAAGACGGGGGAGACCCGTCGGAAGAAGCGGTCGCCCCGGAAGCAGTGGAATGATTGCATCCGTTGATGTTTCCGCCCCCGTGATGCATGACTGACCCCCTGCCCCTGTGTATTCTTAGGGTTAGACGATGCTCGTCGAAACGGTTACATCCACCTCCGAAGGAATTACCGCCGCTTCCACTCCCCCCTCCTCCCCCTCCCCCGCTCCCACTTCCACTCCCAAAACCAACACCCAAAACTTTGGACCCTTTGGTGGTGCGAAAACCTTGATTGATGGCCTTCGTGGTGCGTACTGCAGCTCGGTATATCCTCCAGTAAAAGAATAGCATGACGAGCATGGGAATGTAAAAGGAACCCAGGGCGGAATAGACGACGTATCCTGCGTCGTTGGTCAGTTCGCAGACCCAAGGACAGGAGACTATATCAGATGGTGAAATGGTTGATGAGGGAGAGGATGTCACACCGTTACCCATAGAAGATGAAGAGGGAAGGGAGGAAGCCGCGGCGGCTGCGGCGAAGGGGGCTCTTTGCAGGAGTCTGAGGGGAGTGACGGAGGCATTGGCAACCGGTGACCAACTGCTCTCCTCGGAGGAAGAGGGGAAAGGAAAGTTTTGATGGTGATGATTGTGGTGTCTGAGAGGGTGATGTTGGAAAAGGACATGGTTATTAATCGCTTGCTCCAGCCACGCCGCTTCCTCCTCGGAGACAGAATCCTCGAAGGGCAACGAAGTCGTTGGGGTGGAGGTTTCAACGGAGATCACATCCGAGGGGGTGGCGACGGTCGGGGGGGCGGAGGATGCTCCCACTCCTTTGCCGTCTTCCCTGTGGTCGTTCCAGCCGACCAAGGGCGGAAAGCATATTAGGAAGCTCAGCACCCACACTCCAGCTATAAGCATCTTGGCGCGCCCGCACGACATGATGCTTGGGTATGAAACGGGTCGGGTGACGGCTACATAACGATCTAAGGAAATGGCGCACAGGTTAAGTATGGAGGCGGTGCACATCCAGACGTCGACTGCTAGCCACACGGAGCACCAAGCATCGCCAAAGAGCCACACTTCGTCAAACACTTCCCAAGCGGCGGAGAAGGGCAGAACTGCAAGTCCGAGGAGCAGATCTGCAACCGCCAAGGAGGCTATGAATAGGTTCGTTACAGAGGAGCGGAGTTTGGATGACACGAAGACGGCGGCAATCACCAAGCAATTGCCGCCCACTACCATAGCGTCTATAGCACCAAGTCCGACGAGGGATGCTATCAGAGTGGGGGAATCCCACCGGACGCCAGCCGCGAGGGCGTCGCAGGAAGATGCATTCATTTCCCGCATTTCTACGATTTTCCCTTATTTTTCCCTTCGGATAAGTTGTCTACCACACTGATTTACTCACATAGAACCGCAGGCGACGGAGGGAAGGGGAATGTACGCCAAAAGGGAGGGGATGTGGATCAGATGGATTTTTTGCAGGTGTGCCTCCGCGGCCGTAATTTCTGTTTAGCACGTCTGAATGAGCAATTAGGATAGATCGTCTGATGTGAATATCACTAGGACCGATTCGTCACTTCTCATTAGGTTATCTAGGATAATGTAGTTTTGTTTTGACGCCCCTGAAGGTCGTTTCGCTGAATAGAAAGAAAAACAAATTTTTACTCGTACGGTTTCGTAAAAGGAGCATGTTGCGATTTTTTCGCCAGCGTACTCAACGAGATATCCGAAAAATACATTTATGAAAAAGACCTCAAAATAGTTCTTTTTACGGCCAAAAGCGGTATAAATTAAGAAATAAAACGCTTACAAAAAGAACGAGTTTTAATTTTAGTTTGTATCTCCGATCAGCCGAATAGGTTTCCTTAAATTCTTTTTCAAAAGTTAAAATTCTCTTTTTATCAATTTATCTAATTTTCTCTTTTTCGATAAAATTATCAGTCTTCTTTCGTAGTTGAAATATATATATTTGGCTCGATAAAAAATAAAAGATGCACTTTTGACAAGAAATGATGGTTTTTAACCCGCTCAGAAAATAAAGAAGACGTAACCGTTAAATTTTTTCGCGCTTATGAAAAATCTATTCGGTTAAAATTTTTGCCTTTGGCCTCGAAACGAAATACCGAGAAAATCAAATCAAAAAATAAACAAGTAGTCTTTCGCCGGACCTGAGAGAGCGGTCGAGAGCCGATAAAAATAAAATACACGTATCAATTACTTTGTTTTTCTTTCTGAATATTCTTTGTGCGATGAAAGAATCTATCTGGATACTATTCCTCACGGTAAACCTGAATAAAAATGAAACAGCTCGCGTAATATCTCTCAATAAGATATCTTTCAGACACGCGAATTATAGAAATAAAATGAATCGAAAAAGAAGGTTACTACAATGGAGATTTTTTCAGACCTTTTTATTCGCGCCTTTTAAAATTCCTGGAAAACTCAGATCGCGTTCCGATCTTTACGACAATACGACATGGAATCGGTGCTGTAATATAAAGTCTTGCCTAATAACATGCGACAGTCCACACCCACTCCGTTGTGTCAGGGGGTGGCGTGGGTGTCTCTTTCGTGTGACGTAATCGAGGAATTGCTTTCCACGAATTGGGTGATTAAAAGGCTCGTTGTTTAAGGGGAGCGGAAGGGAATTGATAAGCGGGATATTGCCTCCTTCTCGCAAACAAGCGTTCGGAAAATTGTAAGAGCTTATCTTTAAAGACGGGGAAGATGCTGAAAAATATACGGAAACTCCGAAGTGAACGAATGTTATTGTACTTCAACCACTTTGTTCATCGCTTATTGTCCGGGAATCGTCTACGAACTGTTTCCAACCAGACCGACTTTTCTAACTCACTACTTGAAAGCGTTATTTCCCTCTAAAGGCTCAAGTAACCTTGTATTCCTTCTTCTTACGCCTTCGCTCCTTTTTTGCCTCGAACCGAATTAATCAAGTGCGCTGGAAACAGCCCTCGCGTTTCCCATCTCGTGGATTGATTGCTTACCCTTTCCCGTCGCGCCCGATTCCCAATTAATGAAGTTCCGGTGGGACTATGCGGTTACAAAAAAACCTCCCACCACCGTAACAGAAACCATCGATCTCACAGACGAACGATAGACTCTCTTATTTACTCCGGATGTAGAGAAGGAAAAAATAAACTAGTTTTCCTTCCCCCACTAAAAATGCGAGTCTCTCAGAGGCCTTCCTTCCTCCAGAAGCTCCTCCACAACTCCGCGCACAAGTCTCCACACGGAGGTGCGGTGCGATTACCGCGCTCTTTTACCCCCTCCTTATCGCGTCTGGAAATCCGTTTCTTTTTGGAGAACGGAGACGACGGGGGCACTGACGCACTGTCTCCTCCGCACTCTCCAGAAGCTCTCGTGCACTTTCCTCCACTTCCTGCGTCCACCGTCGGAGAGCCTCCCTCCCTCCTGCGATTAGCGGCCCCTTCCGGTAACCTTGTCCTTGTACCCCTTTCCTTTTTGCCGCCGGATGAAGTACACTTCCTCCGCGAGCTGCAGCACCGTTTTCGGGGTGGATGCATGACCGTTTCGGGATCTCATGGGAAGGATCTGAAAGTGTATAGAGAGAGAGAAACAGAGTAGAGGGAGGTTTTACGGGATGGAAAACTTTTCTCGAGAGCTTTTCCTCACGTAAGCGCTGCAACGGCTGTCTTATCGCGATCGAGAGTGGGTTATCTGTTGGTAAGCCGGTGGGGCTGGAGGGGGTAAACGGTCCAGGGCGCCGAAAGGTAGGATTAGGCTCCGAATTCTCACCCCGTAGCCGCACAAGGGGTTTGTCCGATTGCAGGATCGATGTTCTTGCGAAGGGAGAGGGGGCGAATGGTTTCCGAGTGGGAGACGTGGATCTGGAATGGGGTAGCGGAAGGACGCGTCACGCGTAAACTCTTGAATATTTCCCCCCTTAGCCTTCCTCAGGCGTCCTTCATCAATTTTCCTTACGCACAACTAGGGGTGGAGGGGAAACTAATTAACCCCCTCAAAAAGGTTTCAAAGCCGTATTTCGACCAAATATTCCGAGGAACTTTTCCGATAGATCTCTAATGAAACCTTAGACAAGTAATCCCAGTTGAAATCTCGACGTCAATTTTGTTGTTTTTTCTCCCTCTTTTTCACTCTCGTTTGTTTACTCCCGCCCGGGAACTTTTTCCGTTTCGTGTTTGGGCGCGGAATAAATCTTTCATCCTCTCGGTGAAAAATGCCAGCCTGCCGAAAACTTATCACTAGCAGCCGGTATCGCTTAATCTATTATCATCTGAAATTTTCCCTTATTTTCTCAGTCTTCTATGACAAGGCTATTATGTTCGCGACGTTGAAACTTGACCGGGGGTTTTTTTATACTTCTGTTGTCTCAGCTGTTTTCCACCAATTTTCGTTGACGGGCCTTGATGTTTTTTCCTCGAGAATGTTACTCTTTCCTTTCACTCCCAGCGATGTTACACCTATTGATTCGTCTTTTACGGCTCGCTATTTTTGCGTATCAAAACTTCCCGCCTTCTCTTCCGCTACTTCTTCGGATAATGTTTTTAGTTCGCCGTCACTTTTTCCAAGACAACCAATTCTGCGTCACTCGATCCACTCGGCAGCTCTTCGTCGGTTCTTTTGGGGGTTTCGCTAAGCAGCAGTGAGTTAAAAACACTAACGGCCTTCACGTAGTCGTTAGCTTCACGGGAAGAATTTTCGCTCGAGTGCGGTTTAGTATCACACAGAGGAAGCGGCGGATGAATGCTGAGATGTGGGAAAGGTATTCGTTATACTCGTTGATCAACTTCACACTCTCCTGGCTCCACGCCGCACAGCGGTAGCAACAATCTTTAAAACGCCTTTATACAGCGTCTTCCACTCAGTTCGTCCAAGGCATTCGAATTAGTCACTCATAGCTAAAAAGGGACAAAAAATACTTCTCTGTGAGGAGAATAAAAGGTGAAAAAATCCAAAATGTTCTATTTCACTCGCACAGCGGAGGATTGATGTTCCGTAATAACGTCAGAAGAAGCCGTAATGGGTTCCTCCGATTCCTTTATCTTCCTCCAAAATCGATGTTTTCATTTAATGCTCCCAAAGTAGAAGTGTAGATTGGGTCGATTTATTCGCCGTAAGAAACGCGGTCGGCATATTCTTGGCGGGCGAGTTCTCTTCAAGTCGCTATAGAGCGACTGATTACACTTGTTCATTCACTTCCTTCTTTGACGAAGAATCCGTTCTTCTCTCCGGTACTTCCAGAAAACTTCGGGAGAATTCGGGGAAGAATTAATTTTGCCGGAATATCTTCAGATTTTCTTTCCTTTCTTCCGGACCGCACACGAAAGAAGCGGAGGTTCTTCCGACGTCTTCCGCATGAGGAATTCCAAGGTTCGCAAGGTCCGCAGCCCTTTTGGAGAAAAGCGTCGGGGAGTTGAGGGACTTTCTTCTGCAAAGATGGCGCGGGGGTGGCAAAAAGTCGCAAAAAAATCGCACAACTGCCGGATGAACGAACCGAATCAGCGCGGAGTTCCCAAGAAGAGAAGTTTGATAAACTTTGGACGGGGTGCGTGGGAAGAAGAGGGAGTAATTCTAGTTTAAGGGTAGGTCGCGGAAAAAAGGAAGCCTCGATTAAGGTGAAAACTCGAGAAAAATCATCGAAAGAAGGAAGGAAATTTTCCGGGGTGCGGTGAGTGGGAGGGAGGGTGTTTTTTTGTATTTTTTGGCGTGTAGAATTGGAGGTGTTGTGGTGCACGAGGATTTGTAAGAGGACAGGAGGAGCAGGAGGCGGTGTTCGGGCGCCGGGGATCTTTCTACCCGGAGCGCCGAGGTTACACTGAGCGGCGGAGAAATCGGAGGGGAGCGGTTTCTCCTGCTCCCCGCCGTTCTGAGCGCCACCGCTCCCGCCCCAATCCATGCACCTCTCTTTCCTTCCAGCCCCTACCACAATTCACTACGGCGAAGGAGATGCCTACCACAAATCCACGTATCCCTCAATGCAAATTCCAATCCCTAAAACGTATTCTAACATTTTCACCCTTTCTAACTCCATTTTTCACCCCTTTAACACTCTCGCTTTCCTTTCTCTAGCCTGTCACTCTTCACTTTTCTTGATTGAAGTACCCCAGCCTTTTATCGTTCGCAACTTCCTCTCATATCTGCCTTTCTGATCGGTCTTTTCACGTTTTTCACCCTCGTCTACCACATTCACTCTTACAGACTTTCTCCCTTTTCATTGCATTAAAAGTCTACGTGGTTCTCTTTCATCTTTTTATTTTTCATTTACTTCTCCCCTCTGTGAAATTTTCCTCCTAAAATGTCTCAATATCGTTCAGTGGTTGTTCACCACTTCTGAGGCTCTCCTACTTCCTGGATGTTGATATTAACTATTTAACCGTACAACTTCTTAATGAGCCACAATACATGAATGGATGAATGCGAATGCTTTCTAAACTATCTGTTAACTTTATATCTAAGGCTAATGCAATTCACAATCTCTGTACCAATAGCAAAAGAACGTCCAAGAGGTGATCCGAATACAATGATGAGTAGAAATCGTCCTAAAGTGAAGCAAAATGAATCTATGAATAAAAATTTTGATAGCATTTAATATATAGTAAAATATACATTATTTATAAATATACCATTATTTAGATATTTTTATACCCCAGTTGCTTTCATAATATCACGCCCATGAAGTTTGGCATCCTCGAAAATTCTTTTATCATACATATTATGTTGAATGACATATTATTAATTACGTGTTAATTACTTAAATTATTTATAATATACAATTGCAGCTTTTTCACAAAGATCTCTATCAACTATCGTTCATTTATTGCCTTTTACTATTTCGTATTTTAAATAACAGTTGTTATTTTTATTGATAATAATAAGCAACAATTTCCCAAAACTCATCTCCTTTTATTTTATCTTTTCTATTTATTATTTTTAAGTTTGACGCGTGTGAAAATACTCGCTTGGAAACAGCATGCATATTTTTTCTTTTCAACAGTTCATCTTCTAATTAAAATCATTCTCTTCCTTCCCTTACGCTTTCAACAATTAGGTGTTGGAGAGAACTCCATTTGGTTCTACCTCGGGGGGGGGGGGGGGTAGATAACCATTCACTCTTCCATTTTTGTCTCCAATTCACTGGAAACGAGATCACGCTACTTTCATCCCCCATTTCCTCTTCGTCTGTTCTCTTTTCTAACCCGCCTTTATCGTTATCGTTTATACTCATCCCTCCGCTGCCTATTTTCCATCCATTTCCCATCCAATTCTCCTCGTCCCATTTCCAATCAAACCGCGCTTTTTACCTCCGGCGAAAGGATCGCTTCCTATATCCTTGTCTGTATCACCGTTTCCTTCAATGACCGACCCTCCCTCCATTCACTTTACCTCCAGATCCTCCGGGGACTCCCACGGGCTGCGCCTGCGCCGAATTTATCCGTGCACCTGAAAGAGGAGTGAGAGTCAGTCGAGAGAAGCGTTGGCTTGGAGGAGGACTGTGTGTGGATTTATCGCCAGCGCAAATTGCTCTCTCAGATGTCGATTATGCGCCTTTTCTATTTTTCGCGGAGTCGTATCGGGGTTTTAAAGGAGTTTGATATGCGGTTAATTAAAGGGATCCAGATGGAGCAAAGCGGAGTAAAAATAAAAACGCTTTGCGTCACCCGTTCGGCGCTCCGTGAATCTGATGATTAAAATCGTTAGGCACGGAGTGATTTGTGATTTTAGTTTTTCCGCTTTTTTGCGTACAGCCGCAGCGATATTAGTAACCGTTACTTGTTCGCTGTCAAAGGCTTTTAGCGATTCAGCAAACACATGATTGTTTACGTTGGAGTGCGATGTGTGGTTGATTTATCCCTTCTCTGACGCTTAAGTTAGAAAGTTCATTACAAAAATATCTTATTCAAAGGAAATTTATTTATTTAAAAGAAAAAACTATGAATTTTTACGAAATATTTTTCTAAAGCGAACAGAATTACTTTTTATCACAATTAAATCTCAAGGAAAAACATTATATTAATGCGCCTCTGTTGGGAGAAAAATCCTCATGAAGACAGGAACATGAAAAGGATTAGTTTAATTATTATTTTAGAAAACCAAGAAAGTAGTGGTTAGTTATATCTTAATAATATCCTTATAATTGAATACATAAATAAAAATGATACATAAATAAAATTGAATACATGAATAAATCTTATACGTAATTCTTGTACTTTATTTGTTCTTGTACTTGTCCTCTGATACATAATACTTGAGACTATCATTCTACGGAAGCGACCGAATGCAATATGTGATTTTTAAGATGTAGAATTGTTTTTTGTATTCCAATCGTTAGATTAAATTCTCTGCCAACCCGACAGCATAAAAATGTTGTCATAATTAAGTCGAATTTACTCTTTCGACTGTGTAGTTCATAAATGCATACGATTCTCAATTATGCATAATCTCAAAGCGGTTAAAAAAGAATTTTGCTGGTTAAAAAGTAAAAAAATAATATCAACGTTGGGATTCATATAGGTGTGTGCCCTGTCACACATAGATGGCAGGGTATCAATAAGAATACAGTATTAGAGATAACTTCATGATTTAAATTTTTACTACTTTCAGGAAAACGTAGTCTATGTAGACGCATAAACGATTAGATTTTAGGATATAGATTGGTGATAAGAGAATGTTATTCAGAAAATAAAAAAGTTATAAAGTATGAAATAGTTCTTTAACATACATTTAGCAAAGGATAAGCACTTTCCTTTACTACTAATGGCATTATTAATTTTGGTGATATTTTAACTAAGATGTGTAGTTGGAGAAAATTTTAATTTATTTTGAGAGATTCTTGGATGAGAAATCGCAATCAAGTATGAAACATACCAAAATTATCACGAGAAAGGAGAATCTTAAAAATTGTCCGCTGTGCGACAAATCGTCATTCGCTTAATTAAAATTCACATTAATCGGAGCTTTAAACGTGCAAAACTTTGCGTAAACGTTTAAATACTAGTTTTCTCAATTTTGTACCGCACACAATTTCTGTACACCCTGGCAGTTGAAAAGTATCATTCTCGTTTAATACGGAAAAATATGAGAAGAAAAAGGAATAAGAATATTAATTTTATCTCTTTGGCTATAAAGTTACAGAAAGAATAAATTAGAATCGATAACTGTTAAATGTGTATTGCAATACATATTTAGGAGGAATCAACAAAGCAATTAAGTTAACCACGAATGAGTGGGATAACATTGCTGTAAAACTGCTGTAAAGAGTTTGGGCACAGCGTAAATAAATCAAATTGCAATTTGACTCCAGGAAATCACATTACTTCGCTTTTGATGTTTGAACCGATTATCGACGCCCTTGATGTATTTCGTGGAGAAACCTATTTCATTAAAAGTCCGATGTGAATTAATACCCCCACTCCCACTACTTCACTCCTTTTGAGGTAAATAAGACAGAGAGCTATTTCCTCTCAAAGTGTTAAGGTCATCGGAACCTCCCCTTCTCTCTCCTAGGAGAAGTCCGTCCTCCTTTGCGCTCTGGAAAACACCTTAAAAAATCATTAGTCTTTTAATTCGTTTCTTGTGTGTCGCAACTAAGAGGGGGCGCATGATCACTCCTACGCGTACCGGTGGGTCATAGGGAGGGCTTTGACGTAACTGCGGGAGAGATCAATGTCAGGTATTCGGCCACTCTATGCACTCTAGGCTATCGATAAGAAAGACGAGAAGCAGATTCATTCTGAAAAGCCCTTCACGAGAAACGGATGGCAATCACGACGTAAAAATTAGGCCTTCATCCTCTTCCCGAGGTCAATTATTTCCATTAATGTCGGAATCGGAGGTGCATTACGGACGAGAGAAAAAAAGCGACCTGCTGTACTCCATTTCCTTTGTATTAGGTCTAGATTTTTTTGCGAGTATTCTTTCACTGACGTTTATGAGCTGTTTACAGCGTCTCCAGGGAGCTTCAAGAGACGTTTTGTTCAAAGACGGTTCAACCCAAGAATCGTCCACCCCCGAGAATTATATCCCAAGGACGTTACGCACAAGACTTTTCAATCAATCTTCTTTCACCCAATAGTAGCTTAACCCAAGTTATATTTCACCTAATGGATATTTCCTCCGAAGGAAATTTCTTGAAGGTTTTTTTTTATATCTCTTTTTGAAATATCACTTGGAAAAACCATAACATTTGACGATTTTTTCTTTTTAAATCTTGATTCTTTTTAGACTCTGAATAGCATTGAGATTTAAAAAGAAAATAGTTTTATCTGTGTTATTTATCAAAGCTAAAACGACAAATTTACGTTTTCAACTTATTTCTTTGATTCCAAAACTTGTATAATTTAAAGTTATAGTTTTTCCTAGAAAACAACATTTCATTTTACTTGCATATGTGTGCTCGTAATAGCTTTAAACTTTCGTGGCATGTAATTATATAATTTAGTACTTTTTTACATCGGGAATGTAGATCTTTGTAAAAACAAAGTATACCAATGTAGCTGCATCAGAAGATATACATGTTTTGAAAATAGCAATCTGTAATGAAAGGGTTGTTTACAGGATAAATATTCATTCTGAATCAGATTTGTGAGTCATAATTAATGAATTGATGACAAATGAATAAATACATATATTGAATTGAGAATTGTAAAACAGTGGAGATAAGGATAACAGTATGATTGCCACTTCAATTAATTTACCTATAATTTTTTAAATCTCGTTAAAGTCATATCCAATGCGAGAGTTGGATTTCATTAAGTTCAATTAATTAATCATGCGATTGCTAATCCTTAGTGAAAATTCAATATAGAAATGGTACTTAATTACTAGAACATATCATGGTTAATTATTTGAAATGAAGAGGTATCTCATGCCTATTATGGAAATGGCCACCAATAACCCTTTATCATTCTAACCGGAGGACCTAATGACAGGATGATTCCGAGTCCATAGCGATGGCAGTCACGCTAACTGTATTTTCTCACATAATGAATACCTCATCAAGCAAGACCATAGAGTCTCTTATCCTTTATAATAAATTATCATCAGCATCGATGCCGGGAGTAATTATAATTATCGTTGTCAGAATATCGCCGATTTTTAGAAGTTTTATCTTCATGGACGAAAAAGTCCTCGACCTCTTTGGTCTTATGACAACAGTCTTCAAATAATACGAGAGCGATATAAATGCAGAGGAGAATTGTATCGACAGTACTGCCAACTCAGTTCAAGTTAAGTGACCCTCTTGCGACTGTGGAATTGAAAATTAGTCCATGAATAAAAGAATGGGTTCGGAGATAAAAGGATGTAAAAGATACAATTCGGCTGAGTGAAGTGCAGAGCTTAAACTAAACAACGCAGGAATTGAGAACCGAGAAAAGATAGAAAAGATAACAGTTGAATTGGAAAGAATTCCAAGAGGAAGATTTACAGGAATTAGGTGGTATTAAATAAATGGTTCGAGAAGGAATAAAGCCTTCTTTCAGATAAAAGTAAAAAGAAGTAATCTTCTTGAGCTATAAAGTAATTTAAGGCACCCAATGAATATTTTTTACTTAATTTATTATAATGGAACCACTAATCATTGCCGAAAATGGTATGATAAATATTCAAAGATTTTGTAGGCATACTTAATTCACATTTGAGTTGTTAACTGATATTAGTGTTGAGTGGAGTGACTATAATCTCTTATTCCCGAAAAAGAGGTATGTCCGGTTTTGAAAGGAGTTAAAGCTTTAAACTCATGAAACTGACTGTCAAAATTGGATATGATTCTTTTCTCTCTAGCTGTGGTTAAATTTAGTATTTAGACATGGCCAAGCTTCTTTCAAATAATGTCTGTATTGAGGTAGAACGTTCACTAGAAATTGTGCGAAAATCTCTTTGAATGTTTGAGAATATCATGTATCCCATTAGAGATATGTTCTTAAAAGGCAAATGTTTGTAATTGAAGCCGTAGAAGTTAAAAGGTAAGGAATCAAAATCAGCACGTTAATAAATAAATAATAACAAGTTCAGGAGGTTTGAAGAGGATGATTATTATTTTTCTGTTAATAATTTTTTGTAGTTTCTTCGCTACTTTTCAATTATATAGTCGTATTTGAAACCAGTATGACGTAGAGTTGTAATCGTTTTCCTTTATATTTAGTAACTAAATACAAAAATACTAAATCCTATATAATCGGGCAATTTACCCATAAATATTCCCTTTCCCGGTAAGGAAATGAAGTTGAGTTCCGCTGAATAGACATATTTAGCCACTCTCTTACGGCAACGTTTGTTTCATTTAAAATTCTGAGCGAATAAGATTTAATCATGACCTTGACTCAAACAGAAGTCTACGACCGAGCTTTTCCTCCCACTCTCTGCCGTCCCACGCTATTGCTCCTTCAAAGACGGAAGTACGCATGCAAGATGCAATGACAATTCCTTTTATCTTTGATCTCTATAAATCTACTTATTTTAACGCTAACTCTTTAAAAGGTAGAGTAGATTTTCCATCCAACCCAGTTTCTTTGGCCGATAAAACATGTCGCAAATCCTATAAAGCGTTCAAAGCCATAGTAAGTATTTAAAGGTGAATTTTCTCCTTCTATTTTCTCTGAAATTAATTCGTTGTATATTTTTTGTTTGATTCCGTACTAATTTAGTTGACAAGGAAATCAATCATTATCGGTTATTTTGATCAATCCTCAAAGCCATGACCGTAGGAATGATCGTAATGTAATTTACTGTGGATTAATGTGGATAATCTACCATCAGATAAACATATTTCGTAGAAATAGATCATAGATTTAGATCATATAGCGAGTAAAATGAATACATTCAGACAATATCTAATGATAATCTATTATCAACTTAAAACAAAAATAAGCAATGGATGGTTTGTAAAATACCACAAAATAAAAAAGTAGCAACCATTTTCGTCGTTGCAATGTCGGCATCAGGCTTGGAAAATTGATAGAGAAACAATAACAGAACAGATTAATTTGTCGAACAAAGTACAATGAAAATAACAATAAAATCGAAAATAAATATAGGATGATGAAAACTTGAAGTTTGACACTATGTATACAATACAATTTCCTACAACAGTTAAGTATAAATTCTGAATGGGAAATTTAACCCTTTCGAGACGGACTTATATTCTTAAAATCGCTCTCTGGCACCGAATACATTCGAAGGAAAAACTTCTCCTGGACACGGAAGCATTTTTCGACTCAGATGGTGTCAGGTATAGAATTGAACCCTTCTTAGTCCTAATCCTCGGCAACCGCAATCGGGGGAAACCGTCGCCGGGTAATTAACCTTCCCTCTCACAGCACGACAACAGTAGTTAAGCGAAGGAAATCTACCGTCGTCTATAGCCGACAACAGTCTCGAAAGGGTTAAATAGAAAAACAAGAAGAGTGTAATGAAATAAAAATTAATTGCAATGGTATCTTTCCCAATATCCATTGAAATCATTTAATAATGTAGTTATAAAATAGAAAGGTATGCAAGAGTTAAAGATGTGAACGGAAACAATTAGGAAAATGTTCATAATCAAGGGAAATGCGGAATTTCTCGAAAAATCTCATGTGAGATAGGCTTCTCATCAAACTTATGAATGCTAGAAATATTGTTTTCATCATAGGATGCTTTTCCTTTATGTTCATTAGTTCCAGATACACAGTTTATTAGGGCATCCTTAATAGAAAACTCTGAAAGGAATTTCCTTCTTGGGGGCACATCTTCAAGTAATAGGTTTAAAACTTGTTGTCCATGGGCGTAGGAAGTGCGTTCAAGTCCACTTCCAGCCAGCGAAGTAGAGCTAAAATTGATTTAAGGTTTTTCTTTCACTGTTTCAATTTCCCGTTCCTCATTTTCATGACTTATTGCGACAAATAGCTTGAAGTTGTACAGACGCTTCTAAGAAATATGCCCCTTTTCATTTTAATAGCTGCAAATAAAATTCTGCAACTTCGATTTTCATTAGGGAAGTGAACGTTTGGCAGGGATATTAAAAATTTAAAATTGTTCAAAATATTTCAGAAATATTTCTGCGGGAATTATTTCATGATATACCATTTTAAATTAAACTGAAAAGTGTCCATGTTTGTTCTCGTATGATTACGTAGGATTGCTTTATGACAGGATGACATTCGCGATAACTCATGAATGAAATTAAAGCCGCGGCAATTTTTATTACGATGGAAGCCACAAAGTGAGACTACAGACGACCAAAGGTATGAATTAATCGAAATTTACGCGGCTTTCATTGCAGTTGGAGTGGTGGGTGAAATTGAAATTACGTTTTCCTTACCTGAGGAATTATTATTCCATTATTGTAACTTCTATGACGTTAGTTTGATAAGAATAGAATTGAGCTATCCACGAACTTAGAGCTGATGTCAAATTAATTGCAGTTCAATTTAGTTTTCTTTCAAGGGGATTTACTGCAAAAATACCAATTAGATTCCGTCATAATAGTTTTATATCTATTCAACGTACTTTTTAAATTTCAGTGCCATTAATGAAATAAGTATGACAAAAACCGATGATCTTTTCTTTTTTACCGGAATTTTGCTGGAAACGTAACCATGGATTTCATCAATTTCCTATGATTTTCTTCTGTTGATTATTTTTAAAGATTCAAATAAAGCAAATGATCCTCATAGTACTGTAAAAAGGAAGGTCTGCGGTCACACTAATATTTTATTCCAAATTAGAAAGTGATATGTTTTTTGTAATATAATCTTCGACGGAAAAGTATAGCCGTTGGAAATAACTTTAGCGAGCTACTCTACTATATAAAGGAATACGTATCTAAAGAAGACTAATGTAAAAAAATTAATTGACTTACTGACTTCGATCAAATAGACAGGTTTTAATTATAATTGACTAAATAAGAAGCGCGTGAGGAAATTTCACGGCTTTAAATTTCAATAGTGTAGCAAATGATTTCCCTCATATTATCGGCTGATTAAACAGGCAGGTCTGGTGAAACTCTGAATCATAATAATGAAAGCATAACATGGTGAATTTAATGAGGTAAACAATGAAAATTTATGAATTGAGTCAAGGAAGTCAAAACATTTTGATAAAGGTCCAATGGATTGGAGATACGTGGTTTTGATCAACTTCCATTTTATGAGAGAGTTAAATCACATGTGCTTCCTTTAAAATGGCTAATTATGACGTTATAGATGATAAGCGTTTAAAATTTCTCATAGATATTTCTCTGCTGAATATCATGGTATTCTTTCATGTAGAAAATATTTTACATTAAATATAGGGTTATATGGAAAATTAGAGATTAGAATAGAAAATAGAAAATTGGGTTATATAGAAAGAATGAGAGATACAATAATATTGCAAATATATCACCGGCATGAACACTGCATAATATTCATATATCATTCACCCCCAAAAGTACTTGATTTCACGCGTTTAATGAGCCTATTTGTTTTCATATGGAACGGGATTACGTGAATGACTCTTCTCCGCACTTAAATAACTCCAGTGTTATCTTTTTGATTCACAATAGCGAAATATCACGGGCTTTTAAACAAGTTTATGCTTAAAAATGTAAATCAGTTTTGGTGTACATAATTAAATAAATCAATATGATTCAAAAGCAAGTCATAGAGGGCAAACTTTTTCACGAAACACAATAAACTTTCCTACATACTTTGTTCTGCTTATTAAAAAAAATACCTAGTTTAAAATATTACGAAACAAAATTGCATAAATAATACATTAAACTCGTAATTAGCCAATCGGTTTCTACTTTGAGTAATTGAATAAACTATATAATTACACTAATTTATATTTTATAGTTACGTTTAGATACTAGTACTCTATTCACAAAGAAACTTTTTTTAAAAAAAACGACTAGGGTTTGTTCGTAATGACTTATTAAATTACAGTTTCGGCACAAGATATCTTAAACGTTTTAGTACGAGGATGAAGGAAAATAAACTCTTAAATTCATAGCGAGGGAAAGTCGAGATAGTACGATTGCAGTAATAGTGTAATAAAGAAAGGTAAAAACGCAGGAGGAAATTCGTGAGTAAATTGATAGAAACTCCGAAAGAGAAGCGAGCGAGCCGTTCGACTTCATATCGTGATTGGCTCATCAGCAGAAATGGCGCCTCTATTGAACAGATTTTTCCGATAGAACCTGACTCGTGAACCAGGCGAAAATCGGGTTTAGTTCGATAAATGAGCAATAGGGGAGGCTGTGTATTCGAGGCTCGCAATTTATCGACCTTATTCTCCGGACGGTCACGGCGGAGTCACGTGGGAATAACACCGAGCGGATTTTTATCGGATCGTACTTAGGTGTGTGTGCCCTTGAAATAAATTCCAAAGAGTGATGTTACTTGCGAGTAAACTGATGAAAATCTAAATTGGACACTAATGCGACATCAATAGCCCAGCAATATGCGCTCCCGGACATTTTTCCCTGCGGATGCGACGGCAAAAAAAGAGCAGTGACGCCGGTAATAAATTGGAAGTCCCCGTGACTCCATCGGGTGGAGGCTGTGCTAGATCCCTCTTCTATTAAAAAAGTTGGGATGCGGTTTACTCCAAAGAAACGGCGAGAGGCAGATTAAAGGCTGAGGTAATCGGATACAAGAGCCCGTTAATTTAATGGAGAAACTTTGTTAAAGGAATGCGATCCGAAAAATCCCGATGTTTTCTCGGGGAACACGTGTTTTCTAGCGAAGATCCTGCAAACTTTGAGGAAATGTTTCGCACCAATTAATTTATTTATCAAGGATGTTCCGCCGAAGTTAAAGGCGTTGTAAAAGAATGTAAAAATTCGATTATAATTTATACAGCTTAGAATGAATACAATATAATTAGTTTATAAGAACGATTTTACTATATATTTAATTATTATTTATTTAATACAATTAAATACTATATTTATTATTATTTATTTAATACAATTTTTATATTTATTAATTTTTTACTTAAATAACAAGTGTTAGATTATCCTACCTATGATTATAAATATTTTAAGATTTATAATAACTACTAAGCAATAAGTAGCTACATTATATTACTTTACTCACTATATTTACAAATTTTCATTTACTATACATATTTACTTATACTAAATACATTACATTACTTATTATTGCTATAACTATTACTGTCATTTAAACTATATCACTTCTTTTCTTTGAAGGTTTCAGATTTAATTTGAAACAAGGGAAAAGTTCACTTAAATTTGTCAATTTTTGTTTCTTTATGCGTATGTATAATTTAATGGAAGAGGATTGCATAGTTTCCAGTTAATGGAAGGGGACTAAAGCGGAATAAAAAAGGACTACTGATATTGATACGATATGCACGCATTTATAAAGCGAATGATCTGAAACGACTTCAGAAATTAATTAGACTGAAATTATTGAGCGAGAGACAGACTAAAACTCTTTACGGAAAAGTTCAATTTGTACGAATATGCAGTAAAAATTAAGGAATAAGCTATTACGAACATACTAATCAAGTTTCATTCAAAAGGCGATAGCAGCAGTAGATCGCGACTGCAGTAATGCCATCTAATAGAAAACTCCGTTATAGGCTGTTTTTGCCTTTTTCGAGAGGCTCTAAGGTGACAAAAAGCTGTGCAGAGAAACGGACGACCCAAAAACGTAGAGTTGTAATGATTGATGCATTCACGTTTCGAAATCCGTGGCGATGATGCAATTAATCTGGGCTTTTCCGCGATATTCTGAAGCGTTCTTTTGACAGGGTAATCTCTATCTTCGAGTCGCCCTACATTTCTCACCTTCGGAAGAAGGCAGAGCGATTTTTTATAGTCACAAAATGTCGATTTCATAGCTGATGTTGGGAAAAGGAGATATTTCTTATATCTTGAAAGTAATTACGTAACTATTTCCGTACTAGCGGGAGATTAATTGACGCGTAATAATACGTCTGCATTGCGTCTTTTATACAGTAGATTATCATAAAATTAAATCTTTGCTAAAATTTCTAAAATATTTGAGGTTAGAGAACAGATTACAATAAAACATAAGAAAAAAGCATAGCAAATCCATCATAAAGCTCATTAGTATTATTATTATTAGAGTGCTTCGACAGCTGATTTCATATCAAACGTGGGAACCACCGGGAACCGAACCCAGAACCGATTTTACCAAAGATGAACGCACTACCCACATGGCTATCCGAGAACCCCTCAAAACACTCATGAAGTATTACGGACGCACATTTAAATAGATGATTAAGAATTAATTAAAACTTAACTATTAATTAAAACCTAACTAAGAATTCTTGGCGGAAATATTAATAATAAATTCTTACGACTAAGATTGAATGGGGATTATTCTATAGATTCAAAGTTCCTGAATGATATGCAAGGAAAGAAAATATAAAAATGATCAAAAGACACTTATTTTATTTCACTATGAAAAAGAAAGATTTACTCTAACCTAGTTATTGGCTTCAGGCCTATGAGATTAATGTGATTCTGTATTTGAGAGTGTTTACTCTCCCATGCATATTATCCCACATATGAAAAAGAAGATAAATATTTACGTTATTTCGTAAATTTTACCCATCAATTGCAGAGAAAACGAGTGGATTTTAATATCTCCTAATCGATAAAATTAAATAAAAACTCTTGAATTCGCATAATTTGGATGAGAAAATTGAAATGAAACAACATATCTTTTCTTTGTTTAAAATTTAAAAATTAGATTTCAATCAGCTCTAAAGATATGAAAGCAATGTATTTCACGGAAGGTTATTTAGCCGGTTGACATTAAATAGCCGAATCTCTGTTGCATACTCTCCTGTAATTGCAAAACTGTCTGGAAACAGTTAATAAATTACCCAAAAGTTTTTACAACAACGCATCTCAGAGAACAACCTTTTCGTGATAATGACTTCTATCTCTGACAATTCTTAGAGAATTTATAATGTACTAGTGAATTCCCCGTCAAGAACGACGGAAAAAAGTTTAATTTATAGAAAAATGTACCACTATCATCGGATATACCTGACCCTTCCGAACGATAATTTAATTAATCCCTCTTCACTAACACTGTGGTCGTATATAGCAAATGATAGAGATCTTCTGCCGATTAAATTGACTTCAGTAATGAGTGTACAATTTTTTCTATTAGCTACAGTATCTCTGAATTCTTTCGACACACTATTCATTTAATATTTTAAATAAAACATTTTATTCAGATATTTTTATTAGTGAAACCCCCGACAGCTCATTTGAAGGTGTCAAACGAGGACGTTTCTGATCAGGGCTTTCAATTTACCGGTCATGTTCGTCTGGCTATCTTTTAAACGTAGCGGTTACATTAATCTTCCTTCTGTCGAAAGCTGTGTAAGCCTGGATGGAAATAAAAAAAGCATCAGCTGTTTGTATACCCGCCGTCGACACTCCCGACGCGGGACACAGTTAATAAATCCGTCCCTTTGGAATCGCTTGCGAGATAGCAGTCTGTCCCAGCGGATAGCCTCTTTCATCTCCGCCACTCTATTTGGATTTTTTTTCATTTAAAAGTCCCATACGTATATATGCCATATATACGCCAAAGCATCGGAAGTAATCGCACTTCTATAATACGTCACTTCCTCTCGAAATAATGAGTTGCATATAAAATTCTGATGCTATAAATAGAGGAAATGAATATTTTATAGCTTTTCTCGTCGAGTGCTTAAACTATAAATTTATACCAAATATAGAATCAAAACTTAAATTACAGAATGAAATAAAGATTAATATCTTAGGTAAAGGAAAATGAATATTTAGAGAAAACAATGACCACCGTTTCAAATGGACTTATTTGTCCAAATATAAATTGTACGTTCCGATAAATTCAATAGAAATAATATACATTTAATCATGTAGGAAAGGAGGCGAAGACAACTTTTTTAAAGATTTAAATTTATAATAATTTATAATAATAAATTTATAATTTAATTCAATTAAAAATTTCATCAAAAAAGTCATAATATTGACTCTCATTTAACTAGTTTCACTCATCAAAGTATAGCAGTAATTCATTTAAGGAAAAAGACAATGAAATTTCCCCTCTCAAAAAGCGCTACACCAAAGAATACGCTTCACTCTTCACAAAAAGTGTATTCTCTCCTTAAAAATGGTGGGAATTAAGTTAATTTATAAAAAAATAGGTATTATTATCACATGCGTCTGATAGGGATCAGGTTACGTACAACCGTAAAATCTCCCAAAATTTTAGTTTATTTTATCAAAATTCTCGCAATTTGAAACCCAAAGTAATTATCCACGGAAAAAATTAAACAAATTATTGTACAATATTCTTTCTTTTGGCACTTATCTCGATATCATAGGACTATCACTTCTAATTTAATTATGCAAAAGAAAAAAATGACTGCAATCGATCTAAATGAACTTTACGTGAAGATCTTATGAGAATATTTTCGAGTCGTCCAGAGTCGAACCAAGGATACTTTACTAGTAGAGAAATATCGATAATTGCTAGGTAACTGATATTCCAATGAAGTTTTAAATTTCATATTTATATCTTGTCGGAAAGTGCGTGAAATTAATGTTCTAATATTTCTCCCCTGTATCTCTAACGGAAGTTACCTACATCAAATAAATAAATGTATACTCATCGGTGATTATTAGATAGTTTCATCCAATAGCAATGTGTAAGAGATGCATCGGTGCATCGGTTGAAAATTATTCAATAAGCTTCCCAGTCGAATTTCTAGACGGCTCAAGGTCTAATAAACATGGCTATTTTGATGGATGTATTATTAATTATCTAGATCTTGTATGCCTCCCAAAATTCATTTTGGATTGTATATTTTAAAATTTCATTCATTTTCCATGCAGAAATTTTTCCTGTATAATAATTATTTAGCATTAGCAATCAGCATCCAGCGTTGCCACCTGGTCAGAAGGCCGAACTGCAACGGAAATTTAAACGAATAAAGAAGTAAATTAGAATCAAATACAGTTAAACTGAAAATATATTGCAAAATTCCTTTGATGAGTAAAACGTGCACCATTCAGTTTGAATATTATGTATGGGCAGCGTGTCTAAGCCTTTTAATAGGACTTTGTAGGACGCAATGCATCCACTACATATGAAATTAGGCAGTACCCCTATTTTTCACAACTCTGAATCCAAATCATTACGTCCACCGGTTATTGTATCCGAGGCCACTTTCACCGAACGCGCTCAAATCCAATATCCAACAGCTAATCAGAAATAATGGTGGCACGACATCGTGACCAGTACCCCGAGAAGGAAAATACGACGGGGATTTTTACACGTATGATCGTATATAGTTCTCCATTAAAATCGTAAAAATGACAAAATACATGAAAGTTGGTCTTTACTTATTTTTGGTGAAACCTCGTATCGACCAAAGCTCATTGATGAAGTCCTAAGTCCATATACATCCAAGTACTTTTTAAGCCTCTATAGGTAATGTAGAACATATAACAACGGTAATAGATGTAAGCTATAGTCTTAGTTAGGAAATTAATGAAATTATAGACGGAGTAATAAGCTGGTTATTTGAATCAAACGTTAATTGATATCAATTAGTACTTAACACCATGTATAAATAAATTTTTGATAACTACAAGGTTTTTAATGAATCATTAACTACGCCTTTTCAGAAATATATCAGAGTTTCTATAGTTTAGGCAAAAATAAGAGCCTCACAAAAAACTGATCTTTTTAACTTGATCTTAAGTTGATCTTTTATAGTGTGGTAGTAACTTGTTTATATTCTGGTTTATAAGGATTTCTAACTGAGAAAATAAAATCATGGGACAGATATATCAAATCTGCTAAATTTTTACGGGGGTGAAAATAATACACGTTATAAAGTTCCCGTGATAGTAATGAAAAAAAATAAAACGGCGAGTTTCATTGTATTGGTAAGAATTAATAGGATAAGAAATAATCAAAAAATCACTTGTTTGAAATAGAAATAGAATTAATGGAGCAATGAGAATTGACCAAAATTCCCTCAACAGTTTCTGCTCAATTAGAGATATCTGAGAAGACTTTTTTCAGATTTACTGCCTTCAATTGGCGAATTGTGGCTTTACGAAGCAGGCGTCGTTTTCCCTAAAACCTCTCAAGTTAAACCTCATTTTTAAAAACTTTTCTTTATCGGTTTTTAATTATGTGTCATAAATCGATGAGAATTTCCATACTCGGAAACCCTGGATAATTTCCGGGAAATTCTATTCCAAGATAATTTTTTCTTCGATCAGGAATATGGGAAGAGAATAAAATTAAGTGAAAACCCACAATGACCAGTACCAAATCCGGAGGATGATCTGTAAATTTAGGTTAGATGCTCAAAGTGATTAAATAATCGAAGAAATAAGGAACATAGATGTATCAATTTCCCAGGCGGTAATTTTAAGATCACATGGTTGCTCGAGTGAAAAATAAATATAAATTATCGAAAGATAAGATAATGAGTAAAGAATGGAGATAATGGTAGGACATGGTGATATTGTTGATAGTACATATATTTGAAACTGTTAAAAAATCAATTTTGTTCTTGGAAGAATTTGAGAATAACTCGACTAAAAGATATGAGATGAAAATTAAATATCAGGAAATTACCATTTAGTGTTTTGTGGTCTTTTTGTCATTTTAGTTTCGATTTTCGTTTTTATCGACAGTGGTCGGGGTAATATATGGGGTTGAATTATAGTGACATCTCCCAGAATATATATCATACGGTGGTAAGTGAGCAAAGTGATAAGTGATCTCGAGTCAATGGAGAATGCGGATATACCGTAACTTTATCTAATCAACTCAAAGGGAAAGAGTCTGAGCTGTTAATGGAGTTCTAGATTACATTTTGCTATTGATAAAAGCAACTGTACTAAAATATTTATCCTAGTTTAATAAATAATAAATTATCTGAATTTAGCAACTTACAATAGCAATATCTCAAAAATATATGTTCAAATATTGTAACTGTAAACCTTTAGACGCACATTATCTTTTCAGTGCAATAAATAAAGAAATTTATAAAAGAAAAATAGAAATATTTCGCGGGAGTTTTTACGAGTAGAAAATTATTTTGCCTGAGATAGAAAATACCGTCATCTGCTCCTAAAATCTTCCCTAAAAAGAAAGAAAATTTACTTACTGAGAAAGCAGCGATATTTTCTGTGACATAGACCTCGCATCAAGATAGTACTTCCGTATCATGTCAATTAGTGAAGCTTTGAAAACATCAAGTTATTTTTCATCATAAAATTTTTAACATATTTATTACAAAGTTAACGGATGAAAGCCAATTTACACAACATGTTCTTGACGAAGATCCATAATGTATCATATAGCAAACACTAATTACTTAACTCAGGTGGGAAGGAGCTCAGGTTTCTCAAAAGAGGGCGAGAAAAGACCCGATCAATAGAAATTTCTATCAGCTTGATTGAAAGGGGGTCATCGGGGGCAAATAAATGCGTTGGCGGGGCTTTAAGTCGATTTCGCACAACAGCGTCAATGACGCCAATATCATCGGCATTATTGACTTCGTGGGTGGACGGATATTCGAAAACTTCATCTTCTCCATCGATTAGCCATCAAAGTTTTTCACCCACAAGAAAACTTGACGGAATCACTTCTCTTCTCATTTGCATAATCACTGAGGTAATCGAATCAATTTCAAAGGAAATTGCTGAAATTATAAAAATTTATCAGAAAGGATTATTTTATATTTATGGCTCATTTAGGGTTATCATTGGCACATAAGTTGTCATTTGTCTTACATTATTGTTATACAAATACAATTATTGTGTCTTGTCTTATTGTTATACATATTTTTATATCTGTGGATTTCGAAATTAAATTTCATTTGATACGTTTATAAACATAGTAGATTTTAGCAGGGATAAAGAGAAGGTAAATTACTTTGCAGGAGGAAGCCTGCGCCTTGATACTGAATAAATAACTGATGTGAAAAATAAGTCCCAGTCATTTCGCTATTTTTCACTTCTTTTATTTCTCATAGTAGGTTGTGTTTGATTTTTGAATCATATCTGATAAAGGTTCTTTTGCTTGTTTACATCAAATATTTGAAGTCCTTAACTCTTTCAAACTTATACTTTTCTATTGTTAGATCTTGCAATCGTTCATTATCTGTGTTTCCTGATATTTTTAAATATTTAGTTTCATCATCGTATATGGGTAATTCCGATTCCTTCGTTTCTTGATCTTATGTCATACATTTTTCTTTAATTCTATTTATATTTCTATCAATATTGGCTATGTCATCGGCGTATCCTATTATTTATATCCATTGAACCAGCTATGTTCCATTCCCACTCCAATTTTGATATCAGTCACATTAAAATGTGAAGAAATCAAAAATGTAGCTATACTGGAGTCGCATGTCTCACAGTGAATGTCACGGAGTGAGAAAGTAAGGAAATCCTGTTTCCATTTATCTTCTCAAGGAAGGTTTTGGTGAAGTTCTCCTAATGGATTATGCAACACCGAATACGAGTAAGGGTCAATTTGCGCAAGCGGGTAGGGAAGTGTTTACAGTGGGTGGTTGTTTAATTAAGTTGACGAGATTCACAGGATAGAAAGCGCAAATAAAAAAGATAAGGTTAACAGAAGTTCGTAAATACATTTCATGAAGAGAGGAACGGGTTCTGTTATAAGAATTGCTGTTCCGAACTCTTTGCGGAGGATTCCTATCTCTTATTAAATCAAGGAAAAAACTATAAGACAGTATCAGCAGAGGGAAGAAGTTTAGAAAATGTACAAAGGAAGAATGAAGGCATCAAATATAATGCATGTTATACCTAATAGTTGAATTTGAAGAGAGGACAGATAAATCCTGTCGAATGATGTGGTCGGAATTAGGAAATAGTGCAATGACTAGCAATCGGAACTTATATGTTCAGTTGTTGACTGGTTCGAAAGAAAATCCATTGCTAAAGATTATTCGTAAAGCCTCCGAGAGAAAAACAATAACAGTAGAATTGGTGAAATATCGTGGAATAACCCTTACATATAGCTTAACATGGGGTTCTCACGTACGTTATAAACGTGGAGGAGCACGTAAGGAATTCGGTTTTGTCAAGGGAATACTCGGTAAGAGTGACAAAAGGCCCCAAGCGAGGTTACTTTGTGTAAGTATGTAGTGTATGGGACCCTGTCGGCATGAGTCGAATCAGAAAAGGTACAACGAAAGGCGGAATATGTTTCGTAAGGAATTACTACTAAAATCAATGAGCCTTACTCAGATGCTTTAGGATACAGAATAAGAATATTGAAGAGACAAGAGACTCAAAATTTTAAGCTTGATTTAATTAATGAATTAGAAAAATTACAATTATGAAAGATAATAAAGATATAATATGTTTTGCTTGATAGTTAGTCTCGATATTATGAGGGATATTAGATAAAGAGATGCTGGAAGTAATCAATTTAAGGATTCTTTTCCTTATGAATGACACGCGAAAGTAATTGATCAGAGAAGTAGAAAACAACTCTCATAAGTAACTACAGTAAAACCCTATGAAAACTATAAATATTTTTACGTCAACGAAACTATTTTAAATAAAAAAATTAACTGAAGTTCTTTAAATTTAATTCCATACGAAGTTCCACAAAAAGTTTCTCAAAAATATTGATTACAGATTTAGTAAATCGTATAATTAATGTGAAGGCTTTCGCTGCTCGTAAGTTCCATGACATCTTCGGGAACGTTGCGGTTACTGGAAATATTCTGGTTCATTTCTTTTCAAATGAAGATAGCCTCACTTCCTAATAAGATAGCAACGTTGGCGAAACGTTGTCGTAGGAATCGACCTCGAAAATATCATGGAAATTCTACAATATTACTTCCGTTGGAATTTCTTGTGAGTGATATTCAAAAGGAATGCCTGGAACAAAAAATGTCGAGGACCTCTATCGTTAGCATTCTCCCGCTAATATCTCAGAATGATGGTTCCTGTAACGATACAAAGACAGTATCGATTGTTCGGACCACAAAAGAAAGGAGGGAGAAAGATAATTGGCATTTACTCTTAAAGCTTCTATAAAAGAACGAGAAGGTGAATGAGAACGAAAAAAAGCAGGGAAATGAAGAAAAGAAGAAGCGGAGACAGCTGTAAAGGAATTCGTAGGATTGAACGAATAATGACACTGTTAAGAGGACGGACATTGGAATGAAACGAAATCTTGGGGAAGGACTTTTAAGTACTTGGGCGAATAGACCTTTAGGAAAGGAATTGCGGTGGCTATTTCTCCTCCAAGTCATCGTTCAAAGCCCACCTATCCCATCTTGTTTGAGTTCCCTAGAAAGATTTCTTTCCGAATTTAATTCGAATTTCGCTTCCACGCCCACTTTTACGTTCTCTCATTCTTTCCGCTGCCTTTTAACAATTTCCCTGCTTCCTCGCCCTCGTCTCGTTTTCAAACACTTCTTTTTCTAACCCACGATTTCTCTTATTTATTCATGCCACCACACTTCCTGTTTGCATTTCCCGTCTTGTTTATTCTTTCGGGTTAGCTCGCGCCCACTCTATTCTGTTCCGATGGAATTGCTATCTGATTCTTTGCGAGTGACGTATGGGAATTATTGAGGAAGTAAAATAATTTTTCATTTATGTTCATAAAAATTCATAACTTCATATTTATACAAAAACTAATAGAACTGATCATGAATATACGATTGCCTACGAGTTATGATAAAATATTATAATAGCTGCATTTAAAAATATTTTTTGTTTACCGTCCCTGATTATCCAAAACGTAAGTATATATGTATAAAAATTTGAATTTAACCGTAATATACGTGTGTGTTCAAGCACAAAATTTATTTTTAACAATATCGTCACATTTTATACTGAATTCACTACTGAAATTCGTTTTTATAACACATTAGCTGAGCTTCCCATTGATTCTCATGGAGGACTTAAAAAAAAGTTGTTAGGAAGTTGAGGAACTAAACGAAATTATTATTATTTACACAACCAATACACATTTTATTGCTCAATCATTTCTAAGATTACGTTTACGGAAAGACGCTCACTTCTGAATATACACATGAAATATGTAAACAAATGATTGAGAGAACGGACAGTAGTTAAAATGACACAGAAATTAATCAAATAGATAAAAATAGAAGTATTAGAATACAGATGTAAATCGGCATGGTTACCCTAGCCTTGGACATATAACAGATTTTTCTTTATATTTATATACTTTAGGGGAAGTATCTTTTTACAGCGTTCCACTCAATTTTGGAGTGAGCTTAATTGGTAGAAAATTCATCAAGAAATAAAGAGAGGGGTGCAAGAAATTTTAGTATACTATATACATTTACAGAAAGGTGGTTGAATCACGCATGTGCTAATATACTGAATTGTAGAATGCAATGAATACAATGAATGTGGCAAATTATTCTATCGCAAGAATAAGAGGACGGTAAATATCACCCGTATATTGCTATGATAAAACATCTCACCAACCGCAAGCATTAATCTGAATCGCTTTGAAAATATGGTCAAAGAGCACTCAATGATATAGGAAGTTTATAGTATGGCCAAGGGAATTCAAGCAGCACTCCCTATAGACTCCGTGCGCTCTTTAAGGAAATTTTAGTATCACAGTTAGCATTTCATTTCGGCTGCAAAGCTGTAAGTAACAAGATGAAATTTTTCTCACGTGTTGTGAAACTCGCAATATCCTACCTTAGCAATCATACTGAAAATTCTGCGGGAAATGAGAGAAAAAATGAGAATTTCTCCTAAGAATTTCATTCTATTTTGCATAATTAATCATACTCGGATGCCTTTGTCTAAACAATAGGTTACCGAAAATTCAAATTTGTCTTTGTGAGAAAATACGAAAGTGAAATCAGAGTACGCGGTGAGAGATTAAGATGCCTCGAATAGGAAAGTTCATCCTTGGAATGCTAGTTATTAAAAAAGCAGTGACTGAAATTACGTTGGGGCGGACGGATAAGATTTTTCGAAAAATCTCATTTACTCCGTGAATACAACGGGAGCATTCATTTCGCTGTGATTACATCCACGAAGAGATCGACGAAGTGAGCGAAATTTCCCTAGAGAAGGAAACGGGATGCACGTGGTTCGATAAGGACTAAAGTAATCTTGTGAAGGATTGCTCAAGGACGGAAATATTCCTTATTTCGTCAAATTCCCTTACTTTCCAGGTTCCTTAAAATTGCCATTACTTCGAAAAGTTGCCAATTTTAGGCAACGCAACACTCACATGTTATGAGGAAATGGGTAAAACAGAACGGCCCAATTATTAAGTACCTAAATTTTATGTCCTCTCCAAAGCAATAAAATATTCATACTCGTCAAATATACCCAAACCCAAACTTTTTAAAACTGACTTCGGAACCCTTCTATATAATTTTATTGCATACGCCGACGGAATGACTATTGGGTGATAGTGTACTTTGTTATTGCATAACTCGGCAACACTTAATAAGTCAACTTACATATTTTAGTGTATACTTATATCCCCACAGCGTATAAATGAAAGATTATATAACTTTTGTAAGGAATGAATAATTAGGGGTCTAAATTTGAGGGGTGAAATAGTAAAAATTTTAAAATTTCTTAAAAATATACGTTGAATATGTTACTTAAATTTATTTTCCATCATACTAGCATACATTTTGTAATCATATATTTCTAGGGCCGCCGATTTTTTTTTTAATCTACCACCCACCTTTTTCTGAACTACCGTCCACTGTTTTGCTCTTGTTAACAGTACAGTTTCCCATCACCTCAATAAAATAATCTAGCGTTCAATGTTATAATTTAAAGAATTATTATAAATTTCCGAGAATTTTTGATAATGATGATAATTGATACAATTATTTAATACTACAGCCACTTGAAATGTTTTCACATTTTCACATCCATGACCCCTTTATCATCCCTTAAACATAAGTCACCCGTCTCAAAACTTTAAACCGCTCACTAGTGGGTGGTAGAGTGGGATTGGCCACCCCTGATATAGATTTAGAGAAATGAAATACAATAATTTGAGTTTCCTCAGGCAGAATTATCTAAAATAAATTATATTGTGTTGGACCTAAGCTAAAGTCAACACTTCCTTCTTCCTAAGTACAAGAATATAGCAATATTAGTCATCAAATTTCACGGAGTACATTACGTAATAAGCCGTAATTAATAACCTAAAATAAAATTTAATGCTCCGAAATCTCTTAATAAAACCAAATTATCTCCTGCTATCGCTTCGTCGAACATTGGGTTAATAATTTTGACTTATTTTTTTTTCACCGAAGACTTAAAAATGGATCTAATCTAATATAAATAAAGGAGTTATTCCAAAGTTCTGGTCTTTCCGATCAATGTAAAATCCAAGTACGAAAGATAAAGCTATTTAACTTGATGAGTTTTTTCCACTCGTATTCTCATTTAGACTAACAGGAACGATCGCATTTCGAAGTTATTAAAATCATTATTGAGTTATGGTGAATGTAATGTGCAAAAGAATATTTCTCACCACCAGGATTCCGAAGATTTAATAAGCTACTAAATTGTGACGCATAAAATATTTATTTCCTCTGCACGGCGAACTGATTCCAAATATACTATGAAGTTTTATGAATACGGATATATCTCTATACGGGAAAATAAGTGAATATCAAATTTCAAAGATAAAAATCATTCAAGGAAATAACCTTTGAGAAAGAGGAAAGCGTGGAAGATATAAAAGTGGGACAAAAAGAAAAATAGAAAGGATTGATTTTCAAAAGAAAAAGTTCAAATTCACCCTTAAGAAAAGATATCAGTGCGTTTGATACACCCATGGAAATAAAAGACTTACTGGAATATGATATCGTTTTACGACTGAAATATATATTTATTAATAAGAAAATTTTCAGTAAAAGAAGTGTAATATATGTATTGTTTACTGTGAAATTGTAATGATGAAAAATAGACGGACGGTGGTTTGGACGTTGTTTGAATTTAAGTTATTAAAATTTCTGTCATTTCTATGCTATTATTTACTCGGTATTCATTATTATTTGCATTTAAATGTAATAATGCCAGTTGTATTCAATTCCAAATTTAATTAGTTTTTTTGTACAACTTTCAGAATTACTAAACAGGTTTATTACTGCCCAGTCGTTCAGCTGGCACTATAATTCCGTTCATTTTAAAGAGATAACTTCTGCTATTTTTAATATTTCAAATAGAGCACAAGCTCTTGAAAATCTTGAATGAAAATATTGACAGTGATTTAATTTTATAGATCCGGTGATTGTTGCACACACTCAAAAGATCGAGCGTCTGTAGTTAAGTTTAAAAAAGGGTAAATATTCCTTCTGCCATACATATTCTGTGAGTCTTTATGACGATAAAATGTAATAGTGGAATGTCCATTCCATCAGATCCTTAAAGATCTTGTATATCCAATCATATGTTGAGTATTAAAATTCAATATTTCTAAAATATGTAAAAATCGATGCCATTTATAACCTAGGTGGTATTCAAAAAGAATGATAAATATATCACGGTAATAATTTTAATTATATTTTTATTGCATAATTTGTTTTCATTCTATGTAGCGCAAAGCAGATTTTGAGAATGAAAGAAAATTCCCGTTTCTGAGACACTGTACTACTGTACCATGGAAACTTTAAGAAAATCATAATCAACCGCCCCTTACGGAACAGGTTATGGTTACAGGTTAAAAACCTCAGATGTAGATTATGTATTTTGGTTCAGATAAAAGAGAAGGTAGTTCAATTTAAATATAGATTATGATTTTTTAAACAAAGTACAGATACTGCGTCTACCTATATAGAATTTGTTAGCAGTGATAACACTTTCCCTAATGATCCTTATTGTCTTCAGAAAGATTGCGTATGGGGAAGAATGATATTTATGATGAGAGGAAAAATAATGATATAGGCTTATTTGAGTAGCTCTCCTTAAAAATCCCTTCCGGATTCCTGAAAATATACATCACAATTGGTTAAGATCAAAGAAAACGTCCCGATCCTGCCTGTTAGAAATGTTGGCGTGAAGCTTCTCGAAGAAAATTCTAGAAAATGAGTTTCATTTCTGTAAAAAGTCAATCCGAAAGCGATACCCTTCCATTGATTCTCCACCATCTTGCACGCTTAAAGTGCGATTTCGGAATGAGATTTGGGTCAGATTCAACTTGCGAGCTAGAACGAGAGAGTTAATGAGTACGAAGGATTAAACTCTTTTAGAATATTTACCATCACTCTTGCTCCTTGTAAATAAATCTTTCCTAAAATTACATATTTTTAGCTGATAATTGTATTATAGAAAAATCTTTTTTGAATTTTAAGTATATCTCATAGTTCCAATTTTGAAAAGGGCAGGGCAATGTATATTAGCGAATATATTGCGTTGGTTTAATTTTGAAGAGGAAAACTTTAATCCCGTCAATTTAATCGTGCAGAAAGCAAAGCTCTTTTAAGTTTCAAATAGATTCAAATAGAAATTGTAAATTTTATTTATTCATTGAATCACACAAAATCGATTAAAAGGGGGTTTTGAACTGCTATAACTATATAGTGAGCTTACTCCTTATTTTGCTGTTTACCACTTAAACTGAGTTATTCAATCATCGACGATGGTTGGATACTATCAGCAGCTCAGCAAATCGATACGGGGAAGAAATAAAAATTCGAAGATGGAATTCTTTAAGTCTTCAAATTGCTTAGATGGAAGATTCTCATTCCTGTGGCCTACCCAAGTAAATGAATACGACATCTGCCTCTACGTTTGCTTGTTAGATTAACATAGTGGCGCGAAGCGTACAGTTTGAATCTTAGATTACCCAAGGGTTTGTTTACAATTAGAGCGGAGAGAACTGCAGGTTGTTAAGTGAATTAGGTTTACCATTTCTGAGAACTCATGAAAAGATTGTTAAGAGAACAACTGTAAAAAAATCCAAATGTGGCAATTTTTCCGTAGATGATGCTATGCTGTCTAAGAAAATGACAATTGTTCCAAATCTATATTGCAATTTCCTTGAATATTAGGATAAGTGTGGAAATTTGCGAATAAACTCACAACTAACTAACTTCTACTTAAATGAAAAATATAAACATGCAATTTAATTTTAGAACTGGAGTTTCTCTTGGAGAAGTTAAACTTTTCTGCACTTGAATGAGAATTTCTTTAGGTAATTCATTCTATTGCTATGAAGCTGAGGAATGAATATATACGATATATTGAAGCCCACGGTTCATTGCACGAGATCATCGATTCCGATACCAAAAGTCGGATTTTTATTCCTCTTCGTAAGGCTGCTGTAGACACATTTCTTCTCCAATAGGTAAATATACCGAATATAGGCCATAGCTTTCAACGAAATATCTTATGAGTGAAGAGTATCCTCTCCTCCAGACTTAAGATGCGAGTCTATTTGAAGTATCTGCAGGCAGTTTGAAATGGAGTGGGAAAACATCTTTGAAGTGCTTCCGGGACTGAAGTGGCTCGAAAAAGGGTATTCGCTTTTGATTAACTCTAATCATCCGTATTGCTGGCATATCCACGAAAATAAATAAAAAATAGTAATAGTTATCAGGTAAGTGTAATTCGAGTAGGAAGCGGAGAGTGGGTAGAAAAACGCGGAATTCGGGTGCAGAATAATTTGAGGGCGAGGTTGAAAAAGGGATGGATGAAAATGGAAAGAGGAAAAAGATCGATTCTGGACGATCTATGTGTGAAGAATGAAGAGCAAGGAAGTTCTCCACACACAATGGGACGCTAATGGAATGGAAAGGCCGCTTGTGTTATGCAGGAGTGCTTTTGTGAATGGCCCTAGGACAATCGAGCAAGGTGGTTGAGGGAAGGGGTAGTTTCCAGAGGGGTACTATTCCCCTTTCTCCATCCTATCCTTCTCTCTTCCTCACCTATGCCTCTTCCTATTATCTTTCATTGCCTTTCCGCTCATCTTTCCTTACATCTTTTTCGGCTCCTTTTCACAGTCACGTTCTCCGCTCTTAATTCTACCTTTCTTTCTCCGACTGCTCCTATATCTATCTCTTTATTAGTCCAGTTTCCCAAAAATGGGAAAGTTTGTCTTATAACTCAGCCGGTGCGTGTTTGTAGGCGGGTCGCGCCAACAGCCCCCGCTCCTTTCCTCATTAACCCTACTCTGTTTTCTTCCGTCTCTAATTGAGCTCAGATTCCCATTTTTCTCTCTCGAAAATAGGAGGAATGGCTTTCGTTAATGTCATACGCTGTGCTAGATCTGAAGGTAAATAATTTAAATTTCGCTCTGCAATAAAGATTTTAAAGATCGGGAAAACTGTTCCTTTATGTGCAATCCACCAACTTTTATGAGTTTCAACTGTTACCAAAGTAATTATATTATTCAATCATTACATAAAATTTGATTAACTGAGCTTATAACTTTAAATTGCTAGTAAAATGTTATATTCTTGTATCTGATATTTATTTATCGCTTTCTGAATATTTTTTCCGTTTAGTTAGAAAAGTTTTTAATATTTCTCTTCAGCTATCTCTGATTATATTTCTTAACATGTGATTTGAACTTAAGAAATGAATATTTCTTGACTTTGGACAATATGATTTCATGTTTGTATCATACGTATTTCAGCTGAATGAATTTCTCGTTGAATATCCCAGCAGGAGAGAAAAAATAAGCCTCTTACTATGTTCTAAAATTATATTAAAATAATGACACACAAACAACCCCTCTCTTGTTGTTAATATATTTATACGCAAAATAGCAACTAAAATGAATGAACTTAGTGTGCCTTCATCTACTTACGTTAGCAATTCTTTCATTAGCTTTCACATTTATTTTTACCTTTCTATCTTCCATATAATATTTATAAAATGAAAAAGATACTTCTCCAAGTTTTCTTTGGTTATTCAATAGAGAATCTGTAATTTACCTCATGAATTATATTTTAGGTTTTTTTTTAAAGTATCGGCATCCACTGTTTAATTACCTTCTCTTTGTTACTTCCATCAATGCCTATTCTCCACACGCTTTAGCCTCGTATAACTTCCCTTTCTTTTTCATCATTCCCTTTATCCTCCCTCTCTATCTACTGCTTAATCCTTACTTCATCGTCGTTTCTCTTTATCTGCCTCGTTTATTTTCCTCGTCTTAATTCATCTTTACCTTTCGTCTTTAGGGTCCCCTATTGACTTTTCGCCTTACTCCTAATTCCTCAAATTCTTTCCTTTTTCACCACTAAATCAGTTTATCTTCCTAAAACTTGTTGCCTTCGCAATTGCCTTTATCACCGAGACTTTCTCCCAGCACAATTCGCTCTTCCAATTGTCGATCTGCTTAAATGAATACATCTTTCTTATTTGATTGGCTAAACGCTGAAGAGAAGAGGTGCATAACAATGCAGAAGCAATAACGTAAGTGATGTACGAATAGTATTCTTTCTTTTAGAGAGTACTCTGTAACCCTATAGTCAAATCATGAAGTGTACGCATATATACACAGATATATACTCAAAAGGCTATAAAAGATATATTATAAGGCTAATGTAACGCTCACAAAGTCCTAACTATAAAAAGACGAAAACATATTTAAACTTATCCGTCTTAATCACAGTGCAAATTTCATAAATATTTTTAACTTTAATGGTTACATATAAATGACATACAATAGTTATATGACGAACTATTTTGATCTAATCTGAAAATGAATTCTGTCAAAAAGTAGTGTTAGTGAACTGAAAAAGAAGCATTCCTGCAATGAGAATCCTTTTATGCTTGAAAAATGAGATAATAACCCACTCCATGAGCGATCATTGCGTAAATATAGCATTCAGTGTCAGTTCCACTAACAGTGTGATTATACTTCATCAGAAGAGTGACGGATGAAATACTTCTTACGCCTATGAAATATGACAGAACAATGCATACAGGTCAACCGGGTTGTATCCTTTCGGGGGACAGCCAAACATGGTTGATGTCAGCGCATGGTTAGTGAGTTATTAATTATTAATTGTGTAATGAAATTGATTGAATTATAGTGAAATTAATACATATAAACTTCAATTTCTTTGATGACTCGTTCAAGTGTATATTCGATCGATATTGCCATCACTCTTTGGAGTTTTGCGCAAGGAATATATCAGTGTAAAAATATGTTTATCAAAAGAAACCACCGGTTTAGATCGGTGACAGAATATCCAGGCATCGTTATCATGGAGGTTAAATGGAAATGAAGGAACGGGAATGAAAAGAAATTTAAGAAATTGCATGTGTATCTTGTGGATAAAAAATTAGGTCTATTAAGTCTAACTCAACGATTTCGAAGGATATCAATCGAAGGTAACCTTCATTATACTGACTAATATCTCACAGTGAATATAAAAAATAGGCCTATACATTTATGAGTATGAAATTGAATATTTATTATGATTTTCTTCGATATTAATTTTCCAACGAAGACAATAATAACTTACGTTGAAATTTCGCGCTAAAAACCTCATTTTAATTCCCTTTCAAAACTAATACTTAATAAATAAATTATCACTAGCAGACTGCATTGTATTTTTTATTGTTTATTGTCGCTTTGATAAATTTGTTAGAGTAAGAGATTTGTAAGAAATAAAGAGACATTATCTACATTACTACATTGTTATCCAATAACTACGAAGTCTTTGTCCTCCTTCTTAGGATGACTTCCACGAAATTATACCGGAGAATAATGATTGTATGATGGATAAGTATGAATCATATATTAAAGCTGCAGGAGTTAATCTTGATGTTTGGCTATCACGATTTATTTTTAAATAGCTATAAAATAACTTTAGCAAGATTATAAATTAAAGGAAAATTCGGTCATCACGATAAAATTTTACCTTCTCACGATATAGAACCTAAAAAGGTTGATAAGCGTTCATTTTAAGTCCCATATCTATAAAGAGAATAATAAAATTGTGTATTTAACAAACTGAACATGACGTAGAAATACACAAAGTATACAGCCAGAGAACCTAATAGCAGAGTTGTAACAATAAGAAAAGGAGTTTTTCATAGTATCTAACAGTTATAGCGTACATTATTCTTGTATTATACATAATAATACACATTAAGAACTTTATTTTCTAATTGATATTTCATTCAAACTTAAAGAGAAAATAGGGACCGCTTTGATAGCACTTAAAGTAGGAAGTATCGAATATAAAAGAATCGTATCCATAATCGCTCATTTTATTTTCAAATTTGTCAATTACGGCGGAGTTATATATCGGCGCACGTGCATGGTTATTGAGTTGGTCAGAGCGGGAAGAGCAGAAAAGCTTACCTGGCGAGCAGAGCGTACATCTCTGTTTATTCCTCGAGCTGTGTTTTTTTCGATATTCTTTTGTCTGGGTCCGTTGTGGTGTTTTCTTGCGCTTCTCATCCGCAAATTTCCAAAAAGCGCAGTTATTATTTCGGAAGTGGGTCGAGGATTTCCACGATAATACCACCCAACATAATTTTGGGCAGAATGGACGTTATTTTTTTGCGAGGAAAAGGCTGTTTGTTTTTGTGAGGATCGACCACCCCCAAGTTCCAAATCGATATTTCAAGGCTTGCGTGACACTCAAGCCTTTTTTTTAGAGCCTTTTCCAATCAATTTGGTCGGAATTTAGAGTAACACTATCGCTGTTTACCCCGTGATCATTTGTTGGCGACGTTTTTCTCAGAGCTATGTGCGTGATTTTTAGTGTACGTTGAATAAAAACTTTTTAATGTGGATCTTGGTAAATATCTGCGATCTAGAAGGTACACTCGGGTCCTTTTCACTCATAACCCCATACAATCTGACTCACTCATATATTTATTTTAAGTAAATATTTCACGAGATATACGAGCAAATATCATACCTATTTAGACTGCAATTGCTAAGATTGGTGCATATATGAAATAAGATATATACGTTGATTTATGTGCATAATTCACATTTATATCTGAATTCTCAATTATGGTGGCTGATTTAGGAGAACTGAAATATATTAACGAAAAATGAATTTCTTGGTAAATGTTTATTGCATTTATGAACATTATGATGCGTGAATTATTGGAAGGTGTGAAAATTTTTATGAAACTCAGGGGTAGTAATAGTTAACTACTATATTTACTTTTTGCTACCTGAAATATTCAAAAGCTCAGCTAACGATAGAATAATCATTCTTTAAGAAAAAGAAATTAGCTTCAAGACGCAGAGTAAAAGGAGACGATTATTAATAGTACATGGATTCAGTTATAGATGGGATATCTGTTCTACGCTACTGCATAGATAAATCAATCTCGGGGGTTGGTTGTATTTCAATAAGTTAACATATATAGTAGCACTACGTTATAGGTAACTACTGAGCGCAATATATTTGGGATTCAACTCAATGAATAATTAATCAATAATTAAATAATTCTAAGGCAAAGGGAGAGATAATAAAAATAACTAAACGATGTTTCTATGACCTTCTTCATCGGAACTTTTTAAATGACATACTTAACAACTTATTTAACTACACTTAAGTGGATACTGTTTACATGATTGCTGAACAGATATAATCCTTTACGATCTGAATGCATTCCACCTCGAAATGGCAACTAGTTTATGATGCTTATACTCATCAGATTATTACAAAAGTATCCTCTTTAAATTTTGGAAAAATAAAATCCAGAATGTCCTTTTCAATGACCCCATTGAGATAGCTAGATTCTCATATCTTACCTGAAACGACAATGGACTAAGTTTACATAATTCAGAAATCGCTTTGTGCAGTAAGAGCTTCGCCTCTTTTACAGGAGAAAGCGAGTGACCTATTAGCATTGTTACGTGAAAAAAGCGAAGAACTACTTAGATAATACATCCGGCTACATGAAGGGCATTGCATAAAATTTCTAACCTTATCAATTGTGTACCATTTTTGTCGTGTTTGCTGGCCGAAAAGTGTTGCATAGCCTTGTTAATGTCAGCTGAACTGAAACACACGTTTCACTGAGTCATATGTACTTAAGATATCATTTTCATTCTGCTTTGAAGACTATGCAGATTATATGAACGGATGAAATCAAACATTTTCGATTCTATGAAGGTTATGATTTTTTAACTTAATTTTGGTTTCATAAATGGAATAGATGAATAAATGTAAGAATTTTAATATTTAGTTATATTTATTTCTACGGAATGTTTTGATTTACGAGTTGATATTATAGTGAAAGTACATTAACATAACTTTAGTTAAAAATGATTAAGAATATATATACTTATCCACCTCATTCAAAATATGTGTTTCATTTGATTAGGGCTTTGTTTTTGATTCTATATTATTAAATTTCTGAATATTTTTATCAGAAACAATATGTACTGTGAATGTTTAATAAATAAAGACGAAAATAACTCATATCTTGACCTATATTAATATTTAAACCGAGATTTCCCAATAAATTTTGAACTCTTTGAATATTATTATGGACAAATAAAAAAACATTTCCTCCTAAACTAGTCGTTGTTCAATAGATATTTCATTAAATATCACAAGCAAAATTCACACTGAGTCTTAAGTATTCCATTCAGTATATTTCAGCACTGTCTTAAGGATTTGCATACTCAGTAGCGGTTGATTTAATGAAGACCGCGAAAACCAAGCATTCAGCAAGAGCGAGTATTATCAAGGGAAGACTTGAGAATTTTGCATGAGCTCACTCAAGGAAACTTTCACTTCCATGAAGAAACAAGTTTATTTCATTGAATACTGCAGGTTTAAGAGCTGGATTTTCCTTGCCTGTTTATTTTATGAAGCAAGTTCTTAGAAATCAGAATACCCAAGCTGTTACTTTCCTCAACTGGCTCAAAACACATGTAAATAGATTCATCTACTTTACTTAGATTTGTTTTACTTCGAGGAATGCTTATTGATAATCTGTGTTTACGTAAATTACCAGATGCATAAATATTTGTACCAATTTTAAGGCAATGTGCTGGGGTATAAAATTGCCACATGAATGCATTGCATGATTCTATATTTCAGATGACAAATTTGGTAAAATCATACATATCTTTTATAGTTATGTTATGAAGTAACGAGAATATAATTAACTAGGTATATTAAAAAAGTATGTGCCACGCAGTAATGTATCTTGCTGAATATTACACGAGAGTGTTAAATAATATGGATGTTTTCGCTACACCATTACTGTTGTTTTCTACACGATTACTCATTAATCACGTAAATATAAAATTGTAACTGTAGAAGATGAAATGTTTAGGAAATAATCAATCTAACAATAGTAAAATTGCGGCAGGATTAAAAATTATTATTTAACTCAATTGTTCAAGCAAAATATCAATTGATAGACTTTGGGTAAATGATTCATTCATTTTCAGTGTACCTTTCAGTCTATATGTAATAAATGATAACTAAGGAGGGAAATTTTCATATTTTCATAAATTCTAATTGACCTTACAGAGCTCCAGGTGTCAGAAATAAATAACATTCTTTTCGTTTCCTACAAAAATAATAGTTTATTAGTTAGTTAATAATTTTTATCTGGAATATCAATATCCCATACCAATACGAAGTTTTGATTATTTTTCGTCTATGAAATATCACAGACCTGAGTGTGAGGTATATCTCTTAATTAGACCTTAATCAAGAGTAAGCTCCAAAAAAAAAGAGCGTATAACTATATATTATAGGGATAATTTTCGATCATCGTAAATTTAGTATTATGACAATAGCTTTGTATAATTACTGATATAAACTAAGAAAGTATCATGTAATCATAGTGACCAGGTGATTTGTTGGAAAGTCAAAAAGAGTCTAAGGAGAAATTAGATTTTAAAAAAATAATAATAATTTTCAGCCGATGAAAAAACTATGTCGTGAGGAAATAAAATAAAAAATATTTTCAAAGAAATCAAGACCGAATACGTGCCCTGAATGACTCTTCAATATGCTCTCTTATCTCAATTTCATTTTCTCTATTTTACTCTCTCTAAGGCCTTATCCATGAACTGAATCAGGCTAGAACTCTTTGTTCGATGGATCTCCAAATTGCGTTCCACTAAAATGGGTCTTAATCTTTCCTTAATTAGAAATACCCATTAACTTTGAGACGTGAGTAACGAAAGGCTTTGAAATTCAACCATATTTCAAAAAAAGGGAAACTTGGCTTTCGATGTTATGAATGTATATCGTTTGAAGGATTTTAAATCTTTCGTGAAAATTAAAAATGCATTAAACATTCTCTAAAAACTGAAAAAAGCTCTCCCAAGATTCAGCTTTTGAAGAACGTCAATTTATTCGTAGATAATTAGTATTGATGGAAGTCCATACTTTATAATAACTGATTTTTCGTAATTATTTCTACACACTTAAGTGAACTCCTGCATTTGATTGCAGAAGAAGAATATTTCTCAGTAATCGATTGGTTTTTATAGTTTTATTCGCCTTTCTACGGAAGGAAATTCTTTGCTAAAAATAGAAGCCCACTTTAAGCGCAATAAAGAATTCCCGTCGCCTTTCTTTCCCTAATGGTTCAATGGTATTGTGATTTCCTGGAAGTAAATTCATTATGCAATTAAAGGTGCTTCCGCGTGCTTTAGTATTCCTTACTCGGTTCTTATTCCCTCCTTTCCTCTTCCCTTCTAGACAAAGTCCCTTGTCACGCTTTTCTCTAATTGTCTGTCGAACCTTTTTGACCTTATCTTCAACGCTTTTGGAAAAGGTGAGAAAGGGTAACTTTTCGTTGACAAAATCTAAGGTATTACTTCACAGTTAGCAAAAAGGGGGCACATTCAGGACTATTGAGCATTTATATTAGTATACGTGCGTGAATGTATCTTTGGGATAATATTGATCATTATTGTTCTTTTACAGAATAACATGGACTAAATAAATGACTTTTCCTCTATTTATTTGTTCAAATCAGCAATTCTGTAAAAACACTGAAGTAAGACGACAGCCGAAAGATTATGTGGTAAAGGGTCGAGCCTTTCAAAGGACTTGTGATGTTAATTTGAGAGTTTATTAATGTGGTATTATTTGGATCCGATTACATAGATTTAGTGAGTTTAAATGCCTAAGAATAATAAAGAAACTATTTTCATTCAGCTTGCAATTAATCTTCTATCTTTTAAATTTTTATCTTTTTAGACTGAATATTTGGATGTATGTATCTTATGACGGCTTAAAGAATTTATAATTACTGTATACCTGTCTGTAATAATGTAATCATTTAAGTTGGCATTCACCCGTATTTTAAATAACTTCAAAGAAATTGAAATACCACTTAAAAATATATAATACAACTCTGAAAATCTTCCAACTCTGCATCATTGAACCTTATATGAAGAAACGCAAAATATTTTCCATTCAAAGGTATTGAAAATATGTAAATATCTATAAAACCGATGTATATCTATGCGTGATAAATTTAGAGTTAATCTTTTCAATCTTAACTTTTCATCTTGCTGCCAGGGTATGGAAGCAACCCTTAGAGCAGTGCTCATTATCTTCCTTTAGTTCCATGAAAAACTAGTCTCTCTTAACTTTTAGTTGTCTTGTGTTATATAGTGCTGTTTTACTAAATTAATATCGATATGTATTAGTAAATTCAATTTAAACGCAGTGCGTAAGAAAGAAAAATATTAGACGGAGAGAGATTGATTTCTTAGAGAATTCTGGGGAGATAATGAGCGTTTTCAAGTTCAAAGATAAGCCGCTTTAATCTACTCATCTCTAATCGGCATTCTTTTGACGCCCAAAAAGAAGAATTTCTTGTTCCTCCTCCTCCTCAGTTATGAGTATAATTCTAAAGAGGAATTGCAGCCAATAGTTTAAGCCGACCTTTGGCAGTGCGTCCGCATTTGGAGGAGGCTGTTTGGTTCTTTCACATTTTTTGACTTTGGTTACTGGAATGAAGTGCATCTGGATAAAAAAAATAGTCTCATCAATTGCCATTAATCATCATCTCGATTATCATCAAGCAACGCCATCTGTAACAAAGGAGAAGGCCTAGACCAAGGATGGAAAGCCTCTTTCTATGGGAAGGCAACATTAAGTGTTTGATCTCATAAGGAAAGCCACAACGTAAAACCATCAGGCCACTCTCGTGTTACAAGCTCTTTGCATTCAAACAGTTTAAAATTTACACGAGAAGACGATTTTATCCGCTAAATGGACTAAGAGATAACATAATTTCAGTCGGTGTCATTATTAAGACAATGATTTAAAAATCTAGATATGCCGGCTTCAGAAAGAGACCATAATCCCGTAATGAATACCTGAAGTGGCCAATTGTGGCCAAAAGGCCTCAAGATCCCCCCTCCGGCTCAGACGAAAGAAAGAAAATTGGCAATATTTTCATTTCATTAGTTATTCATTCGATTCTTCCCTTACCTGTATGTCTGAGTAAGTATGGTTCCACGAATCGAGTAATTCTTGAGATCTCCTGAGCTTGTGTTGAAGATATCGCGGTAGCACAACACCGTGGATCTGCTTAGCTGATTAACTTCCCTCAGCTCAAACGTCTCATGATCATCCAGTGGAGCAAATATTAACCCTGAGGGATTTAATTAACGCCCCCACGTCTTCAGTTCAATTCGCGGTGCGTTGGGTAAAGGAGGCTCTCTTGTAGTTAAAGATAAGTCCTCGGGCGTTCCCTCGCTAACAGATGCTGTAAAATAGACGCCAACGGTAGCGATGTTTTCTCACATCAATTGCTGCGATACGCTTCAACGAAAGGGTAAAATGTCAAGGAGACGTGACCTCTGACCAGCGATAAGTTTCCGGTTTCCATGCAATTTGAAGAGATCCCTTTCATCTCGGATTTCTATCGCTCACATTCACTTTTACGATTTCGTGGACCTGTTAGACTTTCGTTCCATCGCTGGCTTTCAGCATTGATTGCTTCTCTTTAGAAAATGGACGCCATAAAAATATATCACAAGCATAGAAAATACTAGAGAACTACCCCGTCAAAAAAGAAGTTAATTAATTTAATTCATCAAAAAATTATACATTATGGTTTGCATACGATCATTTAAACTAGAAGGTGTGAATTAAACGTCTATGATACTTAAATACATTTCTGATATGAGTCTAAATTCCCCGCGTATTCTCATGCGAAAATGAATAAAATCAGAATCCATATTTGCCTATGTCGAAAGAGGGACGGTATTAACGATATTAACGATAATTTCACAAAATTTTCGCGTATCTTATCATTATTCTCAAAATTTTGAATCGACAATGATGTTCAAGAACGAAAAATCTTTATTCTATCTCCTTTCCTTAAATACCGATCCCGATCTCATAGGAAAAATGTAATTTAATTTCATAAAATAACTCCCAAAAGAACTCCTAGAGACATAATAGTAAACCACGCATTTCCAAGAACTTACGCATAAAATTTCTAAGATTATTTTTCCGCCGTAGCTGGTTTTATTTCACGATTCTTGAGTGCATCCTTCTACAACGTTCAAATAAATCTTGTTTGAATAATGGCACCTACAGATAAGTTATATAGGAAAATCGCGTATTGAATCGTGAAGAGCGAAAATGAATAAAGAAATGTCACTGTTTCAATCTGCCCGACCTCATATTCAACCCGAAAAAATTAAAACTTGCGACTGAATCCAGTTTTAATATCATCATCAGATGGAGAGGGAACTGAGGGCGTTTTATGACAACCTGCGACGGAATGACAATGCGTGCTTCCACCTGCGCCAGATTTTTATGAGCATGCCATCACAGCAGGTGGGCTGCACAAGATTAGCAAACAAATGGAATGAGACGGCTGAGAAATGAGAAAAATAGCAAAGGAAGCGAAATTTAATTATAATCAAATAAGGAGCAAAATTATTCGAGGATTACCGTAGGTAGCAGGTATCTTTTATAGATAAGGTTATCTCAAGAGAATTACGAATTCAATTTCTTTTTCTCTCCTTAATCATCGTCGAATTGCTTTGTTTTCTTTTTCAGCTTAAAGTATGGCGTTTTTCCTAGGAGAGTTTAATTCATAGTCTTTCATCCAAGAGAGGTTCGCCCAAGAACGGTGTCTAAAGACAACCGGGGCAATTTTAACTTTGAAAAATTACACTCGAATCGGTTCGGCAAACAGATATTACGGAGGTTACATCCAAAGGATATTTCATTCTTATTATACTTTACCACTTGGTATATTAAAAAACGGTTAAAGTAATAACGAGATATTTGCGTATATATAAGAGGAAAAATAATATTTACCTCAGAATCAGTTTTGGTGGAGTGAGTGAAAGTGAGAGAGTCACTCTCACAACCAAGAAAGTGGAATAAAAATATTTTTAGTTGTATATACTACATTTAACGATGTACTTTGAAAACATAGTTGGACCATGAACACCAAATCTGTGGTGTATAGCAGGGATTATAAGGACACCAGGATTCCTACGTAAGGCCGTTACTTATCCATTTTTCTGTGAACGCCCAGAATCTAAAACCCACCCGTAATCGTGGATATTTATTACTAATAAGCAGTATAAGCTACGAAATCTAGAATTTATTATTGTGCTTATATATTACTTCAGTGTGTTGTTTATGCTTTTCTAGCTAGTTAATATGTCATTTGGTGTATTATACCTGGGATAAAAATAATATTTTAGGTGAGCCGATTCTTTCAAAAGTGAAAAGTTTAATTGATACTCGTATATCTCGTACAATCTCCGTGATAATTAGAGTTCCAATCGCCTCAATTACATCGTAGTTCATGGACGATTCCGAATTATCAAAAAAATTGATAAGATTTGACTGAAACTAATCGGCAAGATTAGGCTGCAGTTGGCCCTTTCCCACACCTTTACCCTTTACTTTTACTCATTGCCTTTTTTATATTTTAGAAGAATAATGAAAACAGAAAGACTGAAATGTGAGAGGAATAACTCTCCTAACATAAGGGTAACAAAAGATGAAACCCAATTTGCAGAGAAGCATCCGCAGACAGGAGAGTGTTAAAAATACAGTCAAGGATAAAATCCTATTAATAATATCAAGTACAAAACGGAAATAGAGCCATGAATTCAAAAGTTACAAATATACAAGAAAATAAAAAAGTACTATTGTGACATGTATAAACTTAATGGCAAACTATGGAAGAATTGGTAGGACAATGAATGAAATGCCGAGAAGTTCTGAGGATGAAACCGATAAAAAGTATATTGAGAGATGGAGATCTATGGAGAGAGGAAAAGGTAAAAAGACTAGTAAATTCTTGAACTACTAGAATTACATTTTACATTAAGAGTTATTGTTGTTAAGCTTATCTTCACTATTTCCCCTTCGGTTAATTTTACTCTTGTTTTCTCCCTTAGAGTTAAAAGCTGTACCTTTTGAAATTAATCAAAGACATATTTCGTTCACTATTCTTTACATATAGTAGCTCATCTTCACAAACGGATCCTCCCGCATCGGTTTCTCTCACATGTCTCATGTATCTGTTTCTACTTCGTCCGTTGGAAGGCTGAGGCTTATGTTTATTTTCTGAATCCGGAAGACATCATTCGCTTGTTTTTCCTCACCAGATTTTTTTCAAGTGAGCACAGTTCTTCTATCTCTTAAACTCTCCTTGAGCTATCTCTCACGCAGTGCCCCTCACTTTGATGGAAAACCAATAAATAAAACGGAAGAGTTTATTGAAAACTTCGACGAAAGGAATGACATCTTGAGTATGACGCGTTTATCAATCGAAAAAATTTCACACTCTCTTCTTGAGGTGGAATCAGCTTGAATGGAGGCAAAAATACATGTTGGAACACTTCTACTCATTACCAAATGATTATGGAAGATAGATTACATAAGTGATCTACCTTTCGGTAGGTTCATGTTACTACCCGTTATAAACTACGTTTCGGAATGAAAGGCGTTATATTAGAAAAAACAAGCTATGAAAGGGGCGGTGCTTACGATTAAATCCCCGGAGCATTCTCTTTTTAGTTTTAATTTTCAATAAATTCGTGAGTATTCTGCGTCATTTATGATTGTAATATTTTTTTTACCATGATAGCTAAAAATAAGTAATGAGTAATGGTCACCTCCGATCACAATAAACCGATATTGTTAAATCATTGCTCACTATTTGACCTCCATTTTATACCTTAATCGTGGAAAATTTAAGGTAGAGAAAATGTTATTTTTTCTAAATAATAACATAGGATTGATCAAATCATGAAATTTATAATAATATCTAATTATAAGATATTTTTAATCGATTGCATTACAGTCTATACATAGCTGTTAATAATCCAGGAGGTAATTATCTTAGGTACATCGGCATACCCGGTACCTTATTTGCTTTTCAATACCGAAAGTAATTGCACTTATTTCAAAGTTACATACACCCAAAAGATTTGAATAGAAACGAGTCGGATACTTTTTAAGTATTTAGTAAAAATGGAAATTCGATTTTCTGTCTTTGAATCCATCATCAATATGGGCTTATTCAATGATACATATGATTTGATAAGAAAATTAAATTCAAGAATCAATTTCCGTTTACCTAGTGAATTTTATTTTATTCCTAAAATTTACTAGGTATGCGTTTAAACCCTCACTTACAAGGAGAGACTCTCACTTTTGTCTGGGGATTTTGATGAAACTTTTTGCTGTGGTGCAAGAAGTAGAGTAATAAAAAAGTGTAACGGCGTTTCTCTGAATGGGCCTTAGTTTCGCTGCAATAAAATTGAAAATTGATAATCGGAGTATAGGCAACCCCGCAGTACACGCCCATGCTAGCCGAGTATGCATGAAAGAATGCGATGTTCTCTGGTATATTTGTCATTAAATTTTTTTCGTTCGTTCAATTCTTTCCTTGATACTTATTATTTGACTTATTAATAACAATAAATAGTATGCTCAATTAGTAATCCCGTTAAGTAACCTTCGTAAGCGATATTTTTCAATTTAAGGTAGTTAACGACTATCCTAAGAACGTAAAAGGAGCTTGCATTCAAGTAATTTAGAATTCCACAATCATAAATAGCGATTGCTTTCTAAAATTTTATTTAATAAACACCATTGTCTATATATTAATTGATTAGATCTATAGAAACGTTAATTTTTCAAAATTAATTTGTTAAAAGCTGTGTTGCCAAACATGGGCTGTAATGATATCACCATCTTACTTGGGTATATAATTGAAATTAGTAAGAAATTTTTACTATACTTACATAAAATTAATATATCAAATTAAATTAAAATAAATTTATTACAAGAAAAGAACCCTATTGAAACGAAAATTGGCTATCAGGAGAGAGGATAATTTTCATACACTATAGTGAATACTCAAATCGAAATGCATGATAATATAGAAAATTTTCCTTTTGCGAGAAAAAGCACTGGGAAAGAAAGAATATCGATTTTGCCGTTATGATCGTATAAAAATAGTTCTAATGATGGGACTTCAAGTTTGAAGTGTGAAAACCTTTCACAATTTAAACTAATATAATATAACTACCATGGGATGGGATGAGGAAGAGGACATTGTTTCAATGAATGCAATCTTATTTTTAGAAAATAATTAGGGAGAAGTATGAATCAATACGCACGATAAATCTCGGAAATCACATGATGTCAGGCAATTCGTGAAATTTGCATGCAAACGACTATTTTGGGGAAGATCATAACCGTGACGCAACAGCGGAATTTTAAGACATGATAACGGAGAGAAACTCCTAAATTTAGAAAATTAGGTCAAAGCCACGGTTATCGTATTTGACGATGGAATCCGACTTCTTCATTAGGTAAACCTGTTCCAAAGGACGCCGTATTTCCTTGCGATAGACAGTGGGGAAATAATGTGGTTTTCGTAATCTCTTTTAGACAAACAGCACCCTTTGCTCATTTTAATCGCATAAAGTGCTTGATGATTCAACTATATATTTCGTCCTTAATATCTGACACTCAATATTCAATTAAAAGATCGAAGGAAATCGAGTTTTATCCACCCTTAGTAATCTTTCATTAGTTAATTTTTCCTTTCTCAGGGATGTAGCTGGACTGAAGTTAGAAACACTGCATAATAAAAGTTTTTGCATGTTTCTTCAAGGTTTACTGAAACTCGTATTTAGAGGCTTAAGTATTACTGCTCAATTGGGAGTATGTAACAAGAATTAAATGACAGATAAAAATAAATAATTAAAATAAATCAAAAGATAAAATAAATCAAGAGATAAATATAAATTAATATATAAAAATCTTTTTAAAGGTGAGATTGAGATTGAAAAGCCTCCTCCTCTATATTTTCCACAAAAACGATAATAATCCATAATTATTTTAGCTAATTATGTATTACATTTAAGATAGCTCAATGGAAGTAATTATTCAAACCCTGCGCCTGAAAAAAACGCCAGGTGAATGTAAAGAAAAGTATCAGTACAGAAATAGCCCCAAAGAAGCAGCGAGTGCGAAAAAACCTCAGAAATCCTTCAGATAATATTAGCTAAAAGATAATATTGGATGAGCGTCGTCGTCCTTGAGCAATTATACTAAGATATGCTATGCATGTCAGGTATTCCTGCTTCACTCGCTTTCCTCCAAATACTAATCCTCTTGAGAAGACAACTCTCCCGGTGCACCCTCATCCTCTTATCTCTTGTGAACACTTTCGTGAGATTTACAGCTTATAGGCCAAGGCAAACAGTCCACATACACTTTGAGAGTTTTTATCCTCAGATTCTTGATGCTCTAGTTTTAGAAAGATATTTCACCTGAATCCACCTCTGTGTTTCTCTGTGTTGTCAAACTAGCAATAACCGCAGGCTCGCAACTAGTGTGTCATTCCTTTTGAAATGTTTTTATGCCATTTTTAAATACCTGAAATGGATTTATTTGGAATCTCACAGCCTGGAAAAGTGTTCCTATACTCGGAATGAACCTACCACCAGAATTCGTTTTCGGAAAAATGCTCATATCCCTTTGATGCAACTGAATTTATCACACTGATAATCTTAGCTAATCTTTATACCTGATTAATATGAAATTGTAAGTTCATACTTTCTTCGATGTAAAATTGCCACTAGAGATAATATGCCACATTTGCATAAGTTGTGAAAGGCACATTGAGATTCAAAATTTAAGAGATGAAAGATCTCTCAATGTATTAGTATAATAAATGTAGAATTTTTTTTCTTCGCAGCTTGACTTAAGACTTACAAAATGTTCATTTAATCTTCGGTGCCGTTAAACAAATTTATCTTTAAAGTTTATTTCGTGAATTAAACGTTGTAGAGTTTGTAAATAAAATATGATGACCAGTTATCTTCGGATTAGAACCTGTTTTGAAATATCTTGGATGTAAATAACTCGAAAATATAACTTTAGTTTCATTGTACTTCTTGTAGTAGTTTTCATTTGTGAACTATATTTCCATGAAATATAAATGTCATTACTTTACGCGCGTTACTGAATATGATCATATTCTGTTTTTTACATTTTCCATTAAATTATTCATTTCTTGATTAAAGACGGTTTTTTATACTTTCTTGTTAGTAATTTTATTCGGAGAATTTTAGTATGGAGAAATGGATAACTTTCATAATTTGGAATGGGGGATGAGTTTTCATTCTCTTGACTGCTTAAATGTTAATTATTTTCAACCGATATAACAGAGGAAATGGAGATTGTAAAAAAATAATATTGAAGAGCTCTCAAAGGCAACATTATCTTATTTCGAGTCATCCTTCGGGAGTATCCAAAGAAGAAAGAACCACAAACGCCGGAGGAATCCTCGGAAGCAAACTACTATTCATAGAGAGATTCTTCGATGGAATTGTATCGAAATGGAAGGTCTGCTTAGCCCCAGTAAAGGAAAGGATATCTTCTTCATAGGAGCAAAATTCTTTATTGTGTCTCCAGATATCCGAGGGAAAAGTATTTCTTTTATAGGAAGAAGGATGTTCTATCTTGTGTGTCGTGCCACGGTGATAGGAAGACGTAAATGTCAACTGCAGAGATAGAGCGTATTGGAGATCGCTCCACGCCGATGTTACAAGCAAGAGGCGTGGGCTAAGGAATTTTGTTTCTAACTTTTAGAAAGCAGTTCTCCTTTAGTAGACAGAGAGATTACTCCAGAAGACAACTCAGACTCCGGATTAACGGCAGTGAACATACAAGTGTCTGGAAGCGAAAGTTAAGTTGAATTATGGAAAGGAAGCCAACGAGAAGACTTATTTTCTCGTGAGTGAAAGACTTAACAAAGTGACGGAAAAATTTTATTTAAATTCCGGAAAAATCTTTAAAAAATCTTATTATTTAGGAAACCGTACTAAATAATGTCATTTCTTGCGTCTTACTATCGTTGATAAAGTAGCATCTTGCCTTGTAAGCTAGGTTGTTGGGTATTTTTAAATTAAAGCATAAGAATTTTCACAAGATAGTTTTCAGTTGATATATTTACTGGAATGGTGAAGCATGCCTAAGATTCCTTCGTATATTCTAACTCTAGATTCCAGTCATACAGGGATTAGGAAGAATAACAAGAGAAAGGAATTTTTAAGTCACTTCTCTAAATAAACTTGCTTAAGAAAGATCAATTAATTTACCGAAAAGGAGGCCGTCAAAAGGTTTACGCCATTCCCTTTACTTTGCTAATGGGATGAAAAATTTTATAATGCAAACGCTTCTTATTGAAAATCATACCCGAAACATATATGGTCAGCCTTTTCAGAAACTCGGTATCGTCATGCAAAACGTCGATAGGAGCGATTAAAATGCCTATGATCAATATCTCTCTGTCATTCATGATGATTAGTGGAGGGGCTAGTATATATAGTGCATCAATGTGGTTACATATACTGTACTGTATACTGATCTGACAACATGAGAAATTTGAAGGATATAGATAGTAGAATTCGTCGTTTAAAAATTCATTCTTCTTGGCGAGAAACGCTATACAGAAATCTAATAGGAAAATGTTTCGATGGGCATATGTTCTTTTCAATTACCAAATTCTCTGTCAAATTCAAATTATGTTAAACATACACATATGCACAAGTTAATTACAATTAAAGAATAACTGCGCCATAAATGCGGTGGGAGTAATTAATTATTAATTTATTCATTAAATAATACAAAACAATATTTTGATCACTAATTTTGCTTAAGGATCCCCTAAATTGTTAAATTTAACACCAAGTTTCACTAAGTTTTAAAATTGATTAGTTAGGTAGAGTTTGGAATGTATTTATTATTTATGAAAAAATAATATATTTACGTTCGTGATGTCTTGTTTCGGAAAATAGCCGTACTATTTGGGAAATCAATTATATAATGAATGTAACAGAAATAAATGCACAACAACAAATGCAACTACTTCGGGGTTTCACCCACGTCAATGATTGTTAAGTGTAAATTTGTTTTTAAATTTTTCCGTTTTCTCGTCAGAATAAGCGAGGAACTGAAATAACAAATGTAACCACTTTTGGACTATGACTACTCAGTCGGAGGTGACGCAAACAATTTCGTAAACAACTTTATTAATTATCACCAAGAGTAATGCAGTACTTGAAAAAGAGCCCTAACTCTTTTCAATTGTGCGAATAGCTATTCCATGACGAGCCTCCTATTTCATTATTTGAGTAGGGATAAATGAGCAGTGGAGCGCATATTTCGAGGAAAGAGATGACAAGATGATCCATCTCCAGCACAAATTGCAACTAATTAGGCGCCACTGTATAAATAGCATCGCTCCTATTCCGCAAAAAAATAACGCATCTTGAAATGTAATTCCGTTGCGCTATGTTCTTCCTAATGAATATCCGTTGTCCGCCCTTTTCACATGAGTGTAAATTTCTAGGAAATCATTTTCAAAATTACGGGAAAATGTTATCATTCATAGTCACAAGAAGAGCCTGTCATTCTAGTCATAGATAAATAAACACTCATTTCTGAAAAGAACATACGTGGAACGCAGGGGGGATGTAGTTTTATTTTAGCGGATATTCTTTGGGAAAAACTATCTCAATATTTCAATAACAATTTTTCGTCTTGTACAAAACGAAAAAATTAAGTTTCACCAAATTAAAAATTTTAGAAATACCCAATTTTTCGAAATGATAAAGGACAAAGTAAATATACATTTGTGTATATTCGTGAAAACGCTGACTTAAAGGTTTGGAAACGGCTCTCTAATTTAGTAAGGAGTAAAATTATGAAGATTTAGTAAATATGAACTTAAAAAAAATTAAAAGAACTCAAGGTGTCTATCAGATATGAAATCAGAAGGCATATGGAAGGAATAGACAGATAGTGTTCCCCCATGCTAAGGCATGTATGGCAAATAGTATTCCCTTATTTCCTACAGTGAATATATGAAGGGATACGCCTGAATTCCCTTCAAGTACTTCGAATAAAAAATAATGAGATCATGGAAGAGAAAAGTTATCATTAGTAATGACGCTCAAAATTTATAGAATGAAAGCATTAAATCCCCATGAAAATAAGAATTGATTTCATGCTATAGGTAAAAATGAAAGTTTTTACGTCAGAATCATAGGGTTTTACTGCATAGATGCCGTGTACAACATTACTTTAATTAATGATGATCTTGTCGATTTTCCAATGCATCACCAATCCATTTTCATATATTTTTAACAGTATAGTATACTCATCTGAGAATTTAAGAAGCATCTACTTCAGCAAAGCATGAAGTGCGAAATATCGAACGAAAAAACAATGCAAATAATAAACATGGATCGTGTCCACATTCATTCTTCTTCCGCCAATAAGATTTAGAAGGAAATTCCAAACACCGAGTTCCATAAAATAACATCTCCAAAAGCTAGCAAAAAGAGGGTAAGCTTTGCTGAAATAGCTCAAAGGTGAACGGGCGTCACAAACAAGGGAGCGCGAGGCACAAAAACCGACTAGTGAGGAGAATACAAAGGCTCTTTTTTTTCTCCGTAAGGAGATCTTCCTAAGGCAGTACAACACCTACATGTTTACAGCCTCTGCCGATCTTACTTAAGCCCACGGGGTTATTTCCGAAATCCGAGCTCCTACTCCCACGCTCTCCATTTAATGGGATTAATGTCGCATGCTTAATTGAATTGGACCCGAAGAATTTGCTGCAAACAGTTTGCACGGCTGCGTTTATATTCTTGGCACTCGGAGACCGTCGCGGGCTAATTTCGAGATGACGTTGAAGCACACGGAAAAGGGGAGAAGGGAAACATTGAATGGAGGTGGTCGTAACGTAAACTTTAAAATTATACGAAGTTTGGTGAATGAGAAGCAAAAGAGAGACTGCTCTCTTACTCGCTGAGAGGAACTTCGGAGGGATGGATTTCACGGAGAATGGGGGAAGGGATGATAAATAAACACGAAGGGGAATGGAGATAAACATCAGAAGCTGGAAATGGATGAAGGGAAAGAGAAGACGAAACTGGGAAAGAACTGCGTTGTTTTGCATGTTTGTGAGTTCTTTTATGATCTGTGGTAGTTGATGCCCCATTCGCTTTCATTGAGTTGGACCACCTAATTCATCTCTTTATCATTCCCTCTCTCTCTATCTCTCCCTCTGTGTCCTGGATGCGGAAGTGCTGGCGAGTTTGCCACTTTAACGCGAGTTTCCTTACCACGTAGTTTCAAGTTTCTGTTTGTTTTCCTCTTCGCTGAGTCGTTGCTAAAAACTTTCAAGATGTTACCTAATTCTCGCGCATGTTTTTCCTCCGTACTTTTGTTTCTCTAATTCAAGGAATTAAAATTTTCATATTGTGATACTAAAGAGATTCTTTATCATTATCTGCCTTACTCTCAATTCTAATTAGATTTTCAGTTATCCATGGTGCAAAACGAAAGATGATATTTAATTTTACATATGATATTTCTCTTCTGTATTTTTCCATTATTCTCTTGGCTAATACTTAATTTGTTCGCAGTTTCTTTCGATTCCAACGTTTATGATAGGATGCTTACAAGAAGAGGTTCTCAGGTGAGATTTTGGGACGAAACTTGTTCAGCGTAACAAAAAATTGAAAATAAAGAATGACCGTTCTCGTCCTGAGCATTTTTCTCAAGGAGACAAACGCTACTGCGCATAGTACTGTGTGCTGGCGCACTAAGTAACCTACTTAAATAGCCTCCTTGATGAGTTATAACCTATTTATTTTCTGGTAGCTTCATCATCCAAATGTCCGAGTGGTTAGTGTCTATTCCAGTTTCCGAAATATCCAAAGTATTTCCAAAATATCCAAACTTTATCCTCAGCGGTTCAAATCCTGTTTCAAAAAAAATTTTCCCGGATAATTAAGTTTTCAGGTCACGTGGCGTCGATGATCAAGATGGCTGCCACCCACCTCCGCTGTTATGGTTAGTCAGTTTATCTTATGGAACTCCCACCCCACTGGTGAATCAGTTATATAATCATGCATTTCTTGTTACTTGCAGGGGTTATTTGCTGTCACATAAGTTTAATTAGAGACATGATTAGAGAGTTTGTTTTACTGTTACATGCACGGTTTATTACTTGCGCGAGTTCGCAATGTACTCTACCACAACGGCTGGCAAAATCGGTCACGGTCAACAAAACTGTCTAAATTTACCGTTTATAATGTCATTCATTATCTGCAAATAAAGAAACAACAGACATATTTTTAAGAGAAATGTATACGTTGCCTTGATCTTTCAAAACATAAATAATTGAAAAGTATATCCCCAATATTATATTTCATGGGTAAAGTTTTCTTATCAGCGTCAAAACATGACCTTAACTGCTCAGAAGAAGGCAGGAATGCGACGGATATCTAAAAAAAGCTTATTACGTATCCCAATTCATGGCGCAGAAATATCTTAACTGAAATTTAATACTGGTGTATAGAATTTCTCGCACATAATATCGATAAGATCGGAGTTGGTCGTGTTCTTTCGTGACAAGAAAATAAAAAAACTTAATTCCTCTGGAAACTTATTTATATCCTCGTTGAAAATTTTTATGGGTTCTGCTCTCGCGAAGTATTTTAGGATGCATCTAAATTCTAATATGGAATGTGAAAATTTCAGTTATGCGGTTTTCTAAGAAAATAATCTGAAATAAACTTAGAAGCCACTAAATACTAAGGATTCTTCCTTCATTTACTTCTTATTTCATCGTCATAAAAAATAGGTTTCATGAATTTAAAGAAAATTATAAAATATTTCTATAAATATTCTTTAAGTATATTATAATATATTTTAAAAGTAACATTCTGAATATTTCGTAGATTAAAAGGGGGTAACATTTTCATCTCAGCTATCATCCTTCATAGTTTTTTATGAGTAAACAGTTCGAAACAACAAGAGATGTAAATAAATAAAGATAGATAAAAACTATTACCTTGTAAACAAGTAAAAATGAAAATTAATGTAAAATTACATTTTTTATTTGTATACAATTCTTGTTTTTGTTTATTTTATTAAATCGAAGCTGTTTGGGCATCCTCCATAATAGTCTTCCTAGTAGATGTCCGCAAAGTTTCATATTACCAAATATGATGGTTGTAAAGTTGCAATTAATTTCCATTTCAAAGGTGAATTTTAGGCATGCAGGAAAAACCTCCATCATAGCTTAAATACGGTATTGGACAAGTCAGCCCCGAAACTTTTCTATTGCAGCTGTTCGATAACTGAAAGATCTAGTTTTAGAAAATGCTGTAACAAGGATTACGGATGCTTCTCTAAATACCATACTTTTCATGAAGCATTAATTTACTTTAAGTTACAAAAGACAATTATTTCCATAAGAGGGTTTGATAATTTCATGCTACCAACGTCTCAGTATTTAATATGCTAACTAAGAGGAAATCAATAGACCAGAATATTCTTCAGGGTTATGAGGAAATGTAAAAACGGAGAAATAAAAGTCAAAGAAAAATCATTAATTCAAGATTTTACTACTACAGGTATATTTACTACTAAAGGCTGAAATGAGAACGGCCGTTATTGATTTTTGCATTCGGAGTGCTCTCCTTATAAACTGGAAAACTTAAATGCATTTCATTAATTTTTTTATTCATTTCTTATTCCAATTCAATTTAAAAAGACAATTTTAATAGAAAAATGGTCCATAAACTTCAGAAAAATATTACAATTAAAATTGTCTCAGTTATTAACATTTAAAGAGTCCGTTCTCTCTTTAAGAGCGAGATCTACGATTCATCTTCACTTCCTTAGGGTTGGGCTCTCTAGATCTATCTTGCGCGGAAAAAGAACGACTGCTATTTGTATGGTGAACCAAGTAGTCAAAGATGCATTCTTCATTTCTCTTATCTAAGGATATCTTGATATGGTTTTGTGTAGCCATGTATTTCCGTCTGCCTTCTAGATTCTCATTCACTCGGACTCTTAGATCGTTTTCTTGGCCATTTCTACTTCCTGCAATTACACCAAAATATAATATAGCTGCTCTTTTCTATGTTATTTTCCATCGCACATTCTTCCTCTCTGATGACAGACGCTTTTCACTTTATAATTAACAATACCCATCTCATCGTACTGCCTTTTCTCTTAACTACTCTTCTTTCAATGCGCGTTCACCGTTCACACACTCGAGCACACGTTCAAATCCAAGATTACGACTCCAATTCTACGCGGCGGAATTCGGCAGCTCAGTGGGCGTCTCGCTAGTGACATTTCCTCTCCGCTGTGTTCCTAGTTACTCAATGGCGGGTGGGCGGGTGCCGATTCGGATTAGGAAACACATCGAATGTTCCCCGAGGTGAGGATGTGATGGGGACGGAAAATTATTTGCTTTCCGTCTCTAGGTGAAGAATTGGCTTTGTGGGCTATTCCCTGGAAACTTCGGCGAGTCATGCATCATCGCTATACTCCGCCCTCGCTTCGGTGCTTACCCACCATTCGTCTTCTGTCTGCGCTAATTATCGCCCCCATTTCTCCTACGCTATTTTCGATATGGCAAAAAAATAATGGGATAAAATCATGAGATTAGCGTTCATTCTCGTGGATAAGACTCAATCTTTCCATCATAATTTCCGGTTAAAATGTAGAGTGCGTCTTAGGAAGGTATATATTTTCCATGGTATAAAGTACTATAGCTCTCGGATAGCCGTTAGACCTCAATGAAAGCGGTCCCGGGTTCGATTCCCGGTGGGAGCCCACGTGTGAAATGACCTCAGATATCGAAGCACTTTTCACAATACTACTACCACTAAATAACCATAAATAAAGAATATATTCTCTAAAGCCACGATTTTTCCAAAACGCTGATATATATGGTATTTCAATCGTGTAACAACAGAATCGTAATTTTCGAACGATTTAAACTGATTATTTTGGAAAGAAATTTGTTTCAAATAATATCTCTACAAGCAAGGAATTACATACCACTGGTTTCTGAATAAATCGATCGTCTCGCTTAACTGATTTCGCCTTGAAACCTTTTTAAGATTTTGAGAGAATAAAAGAATGGAATTATATTTACGATTTACCTTTGAACTGGATTTTTTTGGATAAGATAATTAACAGTAAATTTATTTCCACAAGAGAACAAAATCTTTCACCCGAGGCTATTAAATTTAATGGCAAACATTACGGAGTAACTTAGTAGTAACTTCAATAATGACGTCACTAGTTATGTATTTTGCTTTACATATGTTACTTACTAACAACAGTCTTAGAAAATCATCCTATTATACGTAAATTTAATGTACATAAACATCCGAGTTAGATATAATTTATAAAATTTGAAATATAATTAAGTTAAATAAGATATCTTTAAAATGAGTGGGAAAATAAGAAAATTATAATGCTTAGTATTATAAGACTAGTAAACTCATCTGTCAAGAATGATAGAGCTTAATTTAGGTTATTAAAAAAATAAAACTGTTATTGTATATTCCTGATCCTTCTGTAAAAGTAAAAATAGTAACTATTGTGTCTATTTTATAAATATCCATCATGACAGGATCAGAAGTTAGGAATATCAACGGAACGCCTAGAATCCTTGGAACTAGCCTCTTCTTTAAAAAGATGAACATCTGCTATCGATTCTAAATGGATCTTAATTCTCAGCTTTTCATTTCAGAAAAATGCACGAATTCAAAGCCAACAATCAATACGGGTTATATTTAATCTTAAAATTATACAAAATTACATACATTATATATCTATACATATATTTTTTTCCGAATCTACGCAATTTTGAATGAAAACAAAATTTAACTACCAGAATATTTGTTCGATTTTCCTTTTGGTATATTTCTCGATTTCGTAGGACCATTATTTCTGATTTAATCCTGCAAAATAAATGAAGGCTGTAAAAGAACTTTGCATGTGAGTATTTTCAATTCGTTTTGAATCGAACCTAGGATACCCTGGCAAAAGTAACGAAATAGTTCAATAGTTAAATGGCTCCAATTACACCAGCCACATAATTTCACATTATTCAATAATTTGTGTAGTTTAGTAAATTATTTTCTTAATTAGTTCCTTAATGCGATTCTCATAGTGGATACTGAAATTGGATGAACAAATATACACACGAAGGTGATTATTATGGAAAATAGGACATTCTCGATTCACTCATGTTTTGGCTCGAAAGATATCTCTAGACTCCACGTTCTCGATTTCCCGTAATCATTATTCGTCACACTCACTTCGAAATTTCAGGATCTACATTCTTGATGAATACGAACAGCCCGAAGTATAATGGGTGAAAATTGCGCTAGTAGGCAAAATCAAGGCGGGCATTGCTTGATCTTCAGCACAAACTAGAATCACAGTATGCAAGAGCAAACATTCTACCCACACGCATTTCTAACACTAAGACTCAGCATTCGCACCAGTACCTCGAGAATGAAGTTAGGGATACATAAATTTTCCATGCACAATTTTGCCATCGTTATAATTAGCTAAAATTTAGATAAAAAATTCGAATCTGATATTTAACAAGCTTCCGGTGACGTCAACAACGAGGGAAAATTTTCCGTTAGATATCGTGCGATTTTATATTCTAATGTTCGGTAATTACTCAGGAAACCATTGTTACTACCGATTCAGCAGCCGATGTATATGAAGTATGCAGCAGCGTCCGAGTTACTATTACAGCAACCAAAACATAATTGGTAGCTTTGTAAACATTTTCTGATATAATGATCCATTAATTTCGCATTAAATCGGTATGATTTGTAATTGATTGTGATTTTCCACAACGCAGTATTAATCGACAAAAGTTAAGCGTCACTAAATATTCTTTCTTAGTTCACCTCTTACGATTTCATACAACCATTATCTCTGACTAAATTTTAGTTACGAAAAAAGGTCTAAAACGAAAGTCTACGTTTACATTTATTTCTTGCTGGAGTTGCTGATGACAAATAAATAAATGGCATTGATATTATGATAGATTATTATGTGATTATTATGATAGATACTCCTAATTTATTGCTCAAAGCTTTCCGTACTCTGTTTCAATTCCCCATGTACCTCTTTCGCTATTAGATTATGTGACTCACTTCCCTCTTCTGTCGTATGCTGTCGCTTCTTGTCATGTCGCCCTGCTCTTCCTTCATCATGGCGGTTTTGGCTTCTGAGCCTAATTCCGAGCTAATACTCGGAATTTCCTGTTCATGCAACCTCCCTGGAAGCCATTAGCCCTTCCCGAAACGAATAATCAATGGATTACCTCACCCATGCGCTTAGTCAGCTTTGGCTGGATTTTCTTAGAAATGTTAGTGCACTCACGGATTTTGCACGTCATTGCCTTTCAGTGGAATTACAGACAACTGAAAATCATCTGCTTATCTGAATGTTACTAATCCAAGATTACAGTAAAACTGGTATAACGTTCCTGCTAAAATTCAGCAGCAGCTTTAATGATATGATCATAATAATGAAAAATAAGGATTCGAATTTTGGAAGTTACAGCTAAATTATTATTGAATGAAATGGAATATCCTTGGCTACTCATACCAACATTCCTTTTGCTTCGATTATATTTTCCAGGATTTGGTTGTTCCGTATTTGTATTAATTAATCATACAAGATTGAACAGTAACAAGCGAAAATAAATAAGTAAGTAATACGTAAATTGATTAAAACAGCATTTATCCCTAGTAATTGGTAAAATATTTGAAATAAACGTGTTTTTTCAGATTTTCGTAAAAGGATGATATCTTAATTAACATGCAAAAATATTTTTACAAATAAATAAAACGTGATTTAGTGCACTGTGTTTTTTAAAAATATGATATAAATTAATTTTATCTATCTTAAATTATCTATCTTGATAGTGAGTTAAATGCCAAAGATGTTAAACCTTCAAACTTTACGATTGCCTTAAGATCAACTGAGGAGAGTTTCCAGTTAAAGCGTTCCAGAAAATCACCCACTGACAGAACGCCATCACCTCGAAATATTACTTACAATCAAATACAATTACGTAACGATGTAGGTAATATAATTCAATTTTTAACGATGAAGCTTTACATTAAAAATTATACCTCCTTGACTTAATATTTTCATTATTTTAAAGAACGGTCATGCAGTAGCCATGGAGCTCGCATGCTTGAAGATATTATGCATATTTTAAACCCTAGTTAGTGACCAATAAATTTAGGCATATTTTCCATACTATATTTCGCCAAATAGAATATTTTAGATAACAATCATTTCGTGGAAAGGAAGGCTTGTTTACGAGCAGCTGCGATAGTGGCTCTTAATCCCCAGTCGACCCACTTCTAAAGTTAGGCCTCCACTGCTACACTCCTGTCACGCTAAATTCGTTGATTCCTTTCGTTTCCGGGGAATCGTGCATCCCGTCTCCCAGCGCAACTTAACAGTGGATGCACTGGGTACGGAAAATTTCTCATTAAATTCCTTAAAAGCGCATTTCAAAATAGCTTCCTCAATGTGAACGTGTTGCAATTGATAGAATGTTAAGTATCCTCCAAAAATCTCACATCTAAATCTCGTATTTTCAACCCGCGTTGAATATCAATCCCTAATGTTTTCATATACGTATTTCTAACTATTAGAATTACCGGAAAACTCGCCATGATAATCATAGCGTAATGGTTTTTTTAATACCGTGACATAAATTATTAGGAAGTAAATATGTGATAAAGAGAAAACTATTTGATATTCCTAGGTATACAGGTATTTTAGTTTGATATTTCCTATAAAATATACCCTCTTTCACTGATTATAAACAATATAAAAGTATCAAGATATTTAGTTATGATTGGATTCCAAATTTACCATTGCCACTTGCAAATATTTGATTTCTTGCAGAAGAGTTTTAATTTGCTCGGAATGATATTCTCATTTGTAACACTGTCTTAGTAAAACGAAATTTTTCATTCAATATCATGTAAGCTTAATGTACAGGGATAATTTTGTGAGTTATTTCACAATACTATTTTCATTTCAGTTCACACATCTGATAGCGGTAATCTGAGCTAGTTGCGAAAAGTGCTTTTTGTTGATTTATATTATTTTTATATTTTTTTTCTCAACTAAATATGATCAACCATGACTTCGTGGAATTTCGCACAATGTGTTTTTCCTTTGAAGATGGTTTAACTTTCGTTTTTCGAAAGCAAAAAAGTCCTTCTACAAAACTTTCCATATTTTCGCCATCTTAATGCAAGCCCCTGAAATGAATTTGTACCTTTAATTTTGTATTCTAAACAGTGGATTAAATGTAAGATAGGATTTGTTAGCCTCAATTTCATCAGAGAAAGTCTTGCTGTGTTGTTTGTATTTCGTGTTCACGATGACACGAACAGGCCACTCTGCACCATCCATCTCAAGTGTACCAATCCGAGGAATTTTCGAATTCCCTCCACCTTGTCGCACCGAGCTCCTCTTTGCCACCGCCATTCTCCCTTTTAAAGGCGTTGGATCTCTAGGAAACACGCACGACACATCGAACTCGGCTCCTTCCACCCCATCGCTCTCCTCAAAAATCCAGCGGAATCACTCGCACACCCTCATTTTCCATGACAAAGGAAAGTCGATTTATAAAAAAGGGAATCTTTCCCATCCTTTTTACCGGGTTTCCTGCCCTATTCCCGCAAGGATCTCACTCAAACCCCATCTGAAATTCTGCGCCCAGAACACACCCGCAATTCCCTCTCTGCTTCGGATTCCTTTTCTTCCAATCCCTCCATAAACTTCTCCCTCTCCTCGAGAGTTTAAACGGATGCGGGAATCCGTCTCCGCTGAAAAATCTCGCATCCCTAGAAATTCTGCTGCGACAAGCGGCGTTCCCGCGGATTCCCTGCCGTCACCTCTCCGAAAACCTTGGCGTGATTCCGCAGATTACGTTTCCAGAATATCATGCAGGGATTTGGCGTAGAGAAAGGGATGTCATTTTGGACGGAGGAATCTATCAAGAGGATGTGTCGCTGTTCTTTTTACAGGATTCTGGGGTTTTTCTCTAGGAGACGAATGGGCTTATTACGCAATATCTTTTTGTGGTGCGATTTCCATTCCGTTATCGATGAGGTACGTCCAAGGGCTTCGTGTTTTTTCGCTGGTGTTCTCTTCCAAGAATTTTTTCTCGAGCAGGGTTGCCCGAGCTTTTTGTGTATGCGACGACATTTTTTTCCATAAACTTCTCTTCATCCGCTGATCTATGGAAGAAAAATAATGACAGGAAAAATCCATTGTAAGATCGATTCTGCTAAATTTTAGCAACGCAATATCAATGATTCGGAATGCAGAGGGCCGTGAGTAGATAACAGTAAATGGTGTGAAATTAAGTATTTTTGAAATCATTTAGTTTGATATCCAAAGTTCTTACCTACATCATATGTACCCTACAATTCACCCATTGGCATGTGGCTGGGGGAACATGCACCATGACACTACCTTTCCAATCGATTACTTTCTCGTATAGTTCGCGGAAAGAATGAATTTTTGAATCGACTGGATCTAACATATATTTCTCTGACTTCTGCGCAGCATCAAAATGGCCTATGGAACAAGGAGGGCGCAAAATATGGGCTACATCTTTTATGATCGTACTCTCTATGAATTTCTTCAGGGAATTAAGTCTATCATTAAGCCTTAATTTTTTTTAGAGATTCTAATACAGCCTCCTGAAGTATAACGCTCATCGGTTTGTTGTAGTAGTTATTTACAAAACGTTCCAACTTACTTTATAGAGTAAGCTTACCATTTACTCTGAGATATTATTGGTTATTTACGAATATAACACTTTTCAGCATGGTTCCATACACTGCAAGCATACTCGAGGTGTGGCATAACTATTGCAAATTAACATAGTAGCTTGCGGGCTTTTTCTTCGCTCATACCGACTATTCTCCTAAGGAAGCCGAGTTTTTATAGCTGCCCCACGTATTTTATGGATATGGGTACCCCACGCTAAATTATTCCTGAGGGTTGAAACCTATCTTTTGCAAAAATCAGATGGCAATGTCTTCACTCACTTCATCTCACAACCATATTTTCCGGAACGACTGCATTCTTACGTGATTTGGTTTGTAACAGAGAAAGAATTCAACAAACAAATCGGAGACGGATAATATTAAAGAAATGATGCGAAAAATATTTATCTTTTACGGAAGCTAATTTTACAAGGTATCTTGTCATAATTCCTAGTCCTTGCTTCACTCACAGTTTTTCTCGCCGAGGCAAAATGGTAACAGTGAAGCAAGTTCAAGTAGTTGAACAGAAATTGATGAATAACGAAAAGGCAACATTAAAAAATATTTATTTTTATGAATTTGTTGAAACGCCCATTTTCGGCTAATTTTTTCTTCCTAAAGATGGCAAATGAGTAGGAATTAAACAGTTTTCCACTTTTTTTCCCTTATCCACGTAGTCTGGTCTAAAACAGTAAGTTACCTATGCATAAAACTTTTGAAGGTATTCAATATGAAAATCCGAGTAAATTCTACTATCCAGTATAATTAAAGGCTCACTTACTCAGAAATTACCAAGGCAAGAAATAAAGGTGGGTGAAAATTAATGAAAAATATCTATCTCTATCAATTACCATTAAACCAATGTAGTTGTAGTATATCAAGATGTTTTAAGAGGAAATTTCCATCTCATCTGCATTTTCATAAGTTATTTCCCGCTTATGAAGTATTTCTCACGTTGACTAAACAATCTGTAGAATTTACAGATTCCATTAAAATATGTGAGGCGATTGTAACATGCACATGTGATAACGAAATATAAATAATATTATCTTATTACACGATGATGAGAAATGGCAAATTTTTACAAGATTTTTCAGAAATGCTCATTCTATGGAAGTTATTCGATTTAATGCATCGTAATGAATAAAATAGACATCTGTAATATTAGTAACAATAATGATTATCTGTGCATATATTCTGTATCAAAATGATGTGCAATTAACTGTGGGTGCTGTGAGTCGACAAGTAAGTGATTTGGAAAACTGCCATGAAACATACGATAATGATGTTGGAAATGAAAGTAAATGGATTATGGCTGTTTTTCAAATTTGCATAGAAAAGATATCAGGGATATGTTCATCGCATGAAATACCATTAATAAGGATGATATCTAGGGAAGGGTTAGAAAAATGTGCCTTGGTAGGCTTGTAAATCTATGTTAGTATTTGAATTACGTAAGATTCCATCAATTATTTCCTTATCGATTTATTCCATTGAAAATTATATTCATCGTATATCTTGATTCGATTTAATAATATGAGCTTAAATTCAGCTTTATTATTCTTTAGAGTATATCTTACACTTCTGCAACCCTTCACTCATAATTGAGCCGTCACCTTCAGATTGGTACAAGTCAAAGTTGCCACTTTGTGATTGATATCGAAGACATTTTAATTTTTTCAACTTCCTTCGCAGAAGCCTTACGAAGTTAATTCCAGACTTTGCAAGTTATCGCAGCTATATCTAGCTAATTTATACCTGCTCTGCTCAGGCGCTAGAAGTTTTGACCTCTGACCTGAAATCCGATACCTGTCTGGAACATTTTTGTTCACCTCCCTGATAATTTAAATTTAGCCTGTCGAAATCGTTTGCAGAAGGTTTCGCTCTCTTTGTTTGGCTTTGTCTGGCTATGATTGTTCGGATTCCGATGAATTATTGAGCCAAAAGTTCTACAAGAAGAGCAGCGTCACATGCAATGTTTGCGAGCTTAAGGGTAGTTATGAATTTACTCACCGCATTTCCACACGCGATATTGGAAACCACATAAAATGTTCATCATGGAAATATAAAATCAATAACTAGCATTTCAATAATATTCATTTGGCCCATTTCTAACGCTCTTTAGCCATTTGGTACTTTTTCAATCTTTAATTGCATATTATATTGGATTGCATTAAACGGTATTTATTTCGAAGTGAAAACCGAACCCAAACCGAAAAAATGAAATTTTTGAATCCGAACCAAAATCTAAAACTGTTATATATTCCGTTCTGATTTTCGTTTCCCATTTATTTACAATGCAATAATACATCATTATATGAAGAAAGGTTATAAAAAGTCAACTACTATTAAAAAATATCAATTTTGTTCTGACCTAAAATTTAGTGTAACGAAAAAGAAAAAGCAAAAATAATTAAGCGAAGATTTAAATGAATATAATATTTCAAAAGTCGGGGCGTAAAAGAATGGTAAAAATATGTTCCACGAAAGCAGAGAGATCGAAACCGGAATAGAACCGAAATATTGTTAAACTGAGTGAAAACCTTAAAAAATGTTTATGTACGACGATGTAGTCATTACAAACGAATTTACAAAGCAATATTTGACAGTAGATTTCCATTACATATTCGAATGAATGAATCTAAATTGCACTAGTATGTTTGCTTCTTTCCTGTGGTCTCAATTAGATTTTCTTTCTTTACTTCGAATGAAATACACCTTATACCTCCAAAACATTCGTTTCGTTTAATATTTGCCGTTATTTATATAGTTCTAGTTATTTATATAGTCTCTAGATCAAAGTTTCCCAACCTTTAGGTACTTGTCAATGGGCCAAATGATTTTCCATGAAGCACTATGCGTGGTAAGTAAATAAGCGTCTTAAAAAATCGAAATACTACAAAATCTATCGTTTGCAAAATTTAGATGTGACATATGCCTGAGACATTGCCTCTCAGATACAGATATAGAATATGGCCTAGTACCCACCCTATTCTATGATTTTGCATGGAAAACTTTACTAAACATTTCCTATTTAAGTAATTAGTTTTACTAATTGAATATGTGATAGGGATGTGGGAGGATTCACTGAAAGACAAAGAGGGGTGATACAATGGGTTGCATATCCCTCATTAAAATCATTCACATTATTCATACTAAAAACCTTCGAAAGACCGTTGTACCTCTCTCGACTTTTTTCAGAATATAACATCTTGATAACGGCTTGTTATATGTTTTGATTACGTAAGATCAGTAGCCATTTTCGAAGTTGAAAAGTGTTTTCAAAATACCTGTCTGTGACGTCTCTTCATTGTATCCATTCATACACTGCCTGACTCTTGCTTTCTTGGTCTATTCCCATTCCTTTCCTCTATTCAATTTTGTGGCAGCTATGGGGCTCTCCGAGGGGAAATAGGGCAAATGGATTTCCTTTCTATTTCCAATTCCTAGAGGATTCCACCAGCGTTTCGTGATACGTTCTCATTTTCCTTATGGATACAAAATCGTAACAATGAGATGAGCACTCACTGTTTGACTTTGTTTCCTACGACATAATCTTACTGCTACTCTATCTTGATGAATAGAACATTTTTCGGATTGTTTTTGGTAGATAATTCAGAAATATGTATCTCCCATTTCATTTTGTCTTGGTATTGCTCGTGACTAATAATGTGAAAGCAACTGGGCGATTAATGATGCTGATTAATGTAATTTATTTGGTCTATAAAAACTTCATTCATAGTCATTGGGCTGTGCTTACATGGACGTTTTTCGCTAATTGAGTTCTAGCTCTTTAGTGAAAACAAATTACTTCTTTTATATAATAGCTCGAAACATGTCGCAATAAAGTATTTCTCGTGGAATTTCGCTAAGTTATTCAACATACTTCCAATATCGATTTTATTTATCCATCTATCGTCAATTTCGATTGTAAACTTCGATCGATCTTCGATTGCCTTCCAGCGCAAACTGATAAAACTCCGATTGGTATGCAGTGCATTTATAAAAGGCAAAACTATTCATTTAATATATCTTAAACAAAATAATATGTTGATAGGTCGCGATCGCAGCATAACCAGAGAAGCCAAAGTAAACGGCGAGTTCCCGCGACGCCATCTCTGCTGCTATTAGTTGCTCATAAGCTCAGCCCATGGTATCTAATCTGCTAACTTCGAAGGTATTTTTAAACAACCGTATCCCGCAAAGCAGAGGAGAATATACCCCTTGGACAAGAATGGTTATTTTTTATTTTCAGTTAGGAATTACGCTAAACAGATCTTGTCTCAAAATCACAATTCCACCTGGGAAAGTAAGAAAATTTTCTTGTAGGAAATAAAAATATTCCGACTGATGTATTTATAACTCTCATTCGCGACACCAAATTTTTCAAGGTTCTTCATATTCAAATGTTTATTTGTCGATTATGACCAATATGTGGAATTGGGCTTCTATGACTATACCCTTAACGCTAACTTACTTCATGATTTTTCATTATGTTAATGATTTTAAAATAGCGCTAATTCAGCACTAATGGGATTGCAATATATATTTATTTTCTGCCATATACCTTTCTCAAGAAAATAAAGCTAGCAATAAACGGAAACACTGCAGCTGTGGGTTAACCCGCTCTTGTATTCTCTTCCGACTCTCTGGAGGAAAATAGAGGCTAACGTTTGAATTTGGACGCAGTCTCTCCCTCGTTATTGCAAACAGTAGTTGGATTTGGTTGAGTCATACTTCCATTCAGCTATATTCCTAAGCAAGAGAGGCGAAATGGATAACAATGTCTTCTAGAGCTTCTTTGGTGTCTAAGGATCATTGGGAATCGGCGTGCTCTGCTAGACTGTTAACCATATAAATAATGACCAAGCTTCTTCCTTCGTTTGGTTCACCACACTTTCACAAGTGCATTGCGATTAGAGAGGATCTCATATTAGAATTATTTTCAGAAGTAAATGATCGCTCGCTATTTCGTGTCAAGATTTTTACATACTTATTATTGAAGATCAATTTTAGCCGTAACGAAACAACCATGATGTGATGTACAATAAGATTTATGGCGCTACTGTTTTCGGAAGGATACGATTGTCGAACATAACAAAGATTGTGATACAAGGTAAATAAATATCAGTAATTACGTTTTAGATCTTCCATTCCATACATTACAAAGAAATGCGTCTTATATGAGATGGAAGAGGAGAATTTTTGACTACGCAGAAAAATTTCCCAACATCAAGTGATAGTTTGAGTACAATATTCTGTTATACAACTTTCCTAACGAAAGTTCGCTTTAATTATAGCCCCACTAATTCCTTATATAGAGATAATGACAATAATAATACTCCTCCTTTATTTTCTACACAGAGACATAGGCATGAACATATAATAATGTTTATAACTTTTGAGATCCTCCTTCAGCTTAAATTTAACTCAATTAATAATCAATCACTTCGTGTTCAAAGTCTCTCGGTTTGGAAAAGTGAAGCATGCATACTTGGTCGTAAAGAGGTGAAAAGAGTGCTTTTTTCGGGAGCGGAATACTTGTGACCAAAGACAGAACTTCTCCCAACTTTGTTTGGGCAGATTTTCCTAGTAGTCGGATTCAAAGTCGGTCGGAATTTGTGTCCAATGTAAGTGTAGTATTCGTCGGATGAACCCTTGCCAATAGGGTTTCTCGAGACGGTGTGTCTGAATCTTTTAACTTAATTAATCTTCTGAATAATGACGTATAATGCATTTTGTCTTATGGAGTTATGACTTTAATGGTTAAGTATCCACCCAGGAAGTGGAAGATCCCAATCGGAGTCTTGGTTCTGCCACACATTCTTATGTCTGAAAAATTTCCTGCGCACACTCCTTTACATTATCTCTAGCCCTTGACATTGTGATTACATATCAGATATGAATTACCTATCTCCATTTTCCTCAATAAGCCGTGTTGCTTTGTTTCTTCTGGATGTAGGTCATGGATTATGCAGGCAGAGGTTTTGCTAATGAACATCACCAAATACACCCGAAATCTGAATCTTTTATAATTGAGTAGCGGTATAAAATGTCCCATTAGGGATATAACAGTGGTATTTTGAGGCGATGCAATCTTGACCTCAATGGGGTTTCCTTCTCATACATTATTTACTGTCAAGGAACCCATTTCTGTCGTTCAAAATCTCTGCTAATAAGGCTGAGCCACAAGTGATGCATTGGGGATGTATTGAAGATCGAGTAGGGCTCACGATCTCAGCCGATGTCGGATAATTGATAAGGTAACGGAGTGTGTCAATTAAGTAGAGAGAATGAAGAAACAAAGGAAGGCTGCCTTTGTCCTCAATGCAGCCCTCGGCAAAGTAATGAACGCCTTCATAATTATTCCATCGACAGCTGCTTCCATCTACCTCGAGCGAATCTGTGCAGATGAAATTCCCTGGAAATTTTTTATTTTCTCGTGCCGCTTCCAAAGCTTGCGATCTTCCTTTGATGTCGATTAAAATAAATTATGGACGAGCTTTACCATCGACTCCATGATATCCGTTATTTTGAGGATCCTCTCCTCGGAAATACCCTTCTCTTGCGATGCACTGAGAGAAGATTTTGAATGAATATCGTGACTAATTAGAAGAAAAGTTACAGTTCTGTTCAGAACTTAAGAGATCAAAAGACTGGGCTCCGAAAAGTCTTAGCATGATTTTTCATTTCAGGAGAGAATGAAAAGGAAAATTTTAGTTCATCATGCCCATTTGAACGATGAGGGTTTTATCAGATTCCGTGACGATTGTCAGGATTGTGGAATAAATCTGAATCCTGTTGTCTTAATATTTTATAGACTATTTGACATGCATCATCTGACAGGGATAAAGTTTCATGAGGCATGGTATGATAGGCACTTTGGTCAATCAAAATTTTCTTCACTCAATTTTATTATCTATCGTTAAAACTGATTCCCACAGCTATTTATGTTAGAATACGTCTAAACTCTTTTATAACGCAAAAAATAAAATTTATAGATGGAGAACGTAAGAAAACAGCTTGTTAAGCAGGATAATGTCTTAAGCTGGTGGAGTCTCAAACGGTTTTTACTGTATAAATATAAAAACGACGATCGATCAAATGCTGAATCATAGCATCGTTCAACACTTTCTCTTTATTGATTCCTACATGGCAGCAATGCCCTTATCTAATTGAAACGTCTACAGGGAGGCACAGATCAATGCTGAGACAGCGTTCCCTTGCATGTGTCCCCGATGCAAATACATTCCGAAACAAGGGTATCTGGTTGTTAAGGCACTCCCTGAAGGTCTCGCATTCACTCGGAAAGTGTTTTGCATCCGTTCGATCGCACAAACTCATGTCAAATAGTGTTATGGTGAGAGAATTGAGGAGTGCAATTTCCTTCATTACTGAAGTAAAGGTAATCAGTAAGAATAAATCAAATTACACTTACGAATTGGGTGATATAAATTCTTAAATATTCAGCATTATTAGTGTTATGGGACAGCGTTAATGAATTTAGTGCCTGCATGAAGTACTTTAACTGTACCAATATCTCAACTAACATACCTATTATCATTTGCCATTAGGTGAAGAAAGAATAAAATGTCTTTTGTTTTGCTTCAGTCTACTTCATAGTCATGGTATTGGAAAAGTTATTAATCAATGACTAATGTTAAATTATCGTATTGATTTTAGCACTGGATACAAATTCTTCGAGAAGTGTCATCATATGTACTTCTATGAAATTTCATAGCTTTTCGGCGTTGTTTTATTGCAGAAAGCATTGAGTAACTACCTCATTCTTCATCTAACTTCAATCAGCCTTCGACCTGATGACTACACACACACGCAAAGTATTTTCTGTAAGCTACTAAGAAATCGTATCGTGATATTTTTAAGATCATGAACAAATTTAGGTCATATGCTGACTTCATTAAACTTCCAATACACTTGGGATAGTAATAATCTTAATGGAGGAATCTCAAATAGCCCAACGAAGTCAAGGTTCCAATACACCGCTTGTACATGTGGACACGGCAGTTTAAGAATCTCTTTCATTGGGTAGGAGAATGCGTTGAATCATCGGAGAATAGGAAGGGAAAAGGTGATCATTCAGTACACAAACTTTGTGGTATCATTATGAGGGAGGATCTCAAATTGTTCCTGAAGGTTAAGCTTTGATTTTTGTTCTAATAATGCGAAATTTCCTGTAAAAAATCAGAGGAATGGTTCCATTCAATATATGCTTAGGGAAACGGGAAGAGGTAGAATTATATAGGAAACATCTCCTGTGCATTTTGCCTCCAAAAAGAAAACTGCGCCTAGAGTTTCTGATATACTCAGCTTAGCACTCATTGCATTCGAATCTATAGATCTCTGTTTATTTTTTTCAAGGGATCATTTTGGTCTATTCCTTTGTAAAGTATCTGTTGTAAGGGAGAACGGGTTTTGAAGGTCTAAATTTTCATTAGTAACCTTCTGTCTAAAGGAAAAAATCTGACCGTCCTCCTAAATTCTTAACTGATTTTGTACAGGAAATTTTGCCGTTCAGAAAGAAGTCTTAGCTTCCTGGAACGCTCATGATCTCCCCATTAACTCCCTCTTTAACTGCTTCCTTTTCCACTGTTCATCATCTCCCTTTTCGCCGCAACTACTCTTGTATGTAAATTTCAACCGATATTGTTATTTCAATTGAAATTCCTTGATTATTCCTTGAAACTAGTGTTTCTTGGGTGTTTATTAAAAGCTGTTGTGGAAAAATAAAACGTCTTCTCTTGATTATTTTCTGACTCACTTGCTCCTTTTATTAATCGATAGTTACTATGCTGAGCAAGACCATTTGAACTTTCAACGCTTGATTTCAAGAAAAAAATCTGAATTTTCACCTTTGATTGGCACGATTATAAAGCATAACATTCTTTGATCCCATCTCATGAGCAAACAAACGCGATTAAGTCCTGATTTATTCGTGGAAAACTTTGATATGACTTCCACCGAAAAGGCATTTCATCAATTCAAAAGAGCGTTGATATATGTGATTATAAATCGAAATACAGAGTGTCAAAGAATTTCTTTATTTAACTTATTAGATTCTTTGTATTTATTCGATCCTTTGTCAGTTACTGCCCTCTCAGGAAAAAAGATAAGTCTGCACGTGTCGTCCCAATAAAACTCGTCCATTTTAGAAGGGAAGAAGGATGAAAAGCGACTAGGAAAGATGATAGAACATTCCAGGCCCTCTTCGTAAAATCTATTTTGTGACCTCAAATAAAGTTAATCAAGTCCAACGTGAGGAATTATAAGAGCGCGAGTCTTATCTTTAATGGATAAGTGGGTATCGGAACACGTTTACCAGTGGTTCTCAACCATCCTCCTCTGAGAAGCTGATTCTCGGTGTAAGAGGAAAATTATAAAAACGCCTTCCACGTATTCGCAAAGAAACTCAACCGAGGGCTAACTTTTAGACATTTTTCATGTATTTCTCCCTGAAATTTTTCCTAGGTGCGCATCCTTATATTGAAAATTCACTTATCACCCTTCTCTTTAAGAAATTCTATCTTTGGAGAATCAGTTTTAAACTCGCCAGAAAGTTTTCAATGTCATTCAAGAATCTGTGATCTTCATTTGATTCCCTCATTAAAACCTAGAAAGAAGGTTATCATCGTATCAATTTTTCTCATTTTATACATTTTATAAAGTCAGTGACAACACAGCTTGCATGGAAGCAGCCTATATCATGAGTGCCATGTTAAACTATCGACTTCCACACTGATTTATTGGCTTTTAAGACCACAAAAGATCAGATACCTATTAATCCTGGAAACCCTCCATCTTTTTCACGATGATGGGCTATTATAATTACCTCCGGGAAACGAAACCTGGAAATTTACCCGAAGAAAAGAAGCTACTCATTTACCAGGTGTAGTACCAGGTGCCTTATAATAGTGAGTCAAATATTTCTGAAATATTTATCTCTTAATTCGATTCACAAACTCACTATAGTCCCTTGATGGAGAAACGAAAGGAGAATCACTGTAAGTACACTCAAACTGACAGTGATATCCCGAGAATCGCCATTTAAATTTAGGGAATAACAGGAGTATTGAAAATAAACAAAGTAGATGGTCTGTTAATACGAAGGGTGACGCATGAATATTTTCGAATGAAACCTACATTGATTGTTATAAAGCTTTGAGTAATTTGGAATATTATGAGCATACTGTGTATAGTTGAGATGAATTGGCTTATACATATGTGATGTCGGAAGTAACAAAAATTAAGATTTCTTTTTAGAGCATCATATAAACACTTAACACTATTACATGCCAAGTAATTACATGGAATCAATATTAATGAAAGCCTGCTAATTTTCCATCAAAATCCAATCACTTCGGGAAACAAGGGAAAATCGGCGGAAGTAACAACCATGAGATACCCATCGGCAATTTTAGAGAGGCTAGGAAAGGAAGCGGGAAAAATGAAAGAGTTCCAATCACCCGAAAATTGATAAAAAAAAACGATCTGGAGATAAGTGAAATTAATGAGGAAGCGAACGAAAAATGGCAAAATGAGAAAGAAAAGAAATCTGAGGGGCGATGATGAGGCGAATGGAAAAGGAGGGAATTTAGTAATTATAAGAGGGCGAAGAACATTATGGGATTTCTTTTGGAATTTCTTGTTTTGTTCGCTGGGAAGGGAGAGGAATTATTAAAAAATGGGGGATTTAAACCAAAGAGGAAGGATGTTAACAAGATTCTTCCAACGGTGGGATGAGATAGTAATAGTTATTGAGTTCGAAATAAAGGACTATTGAGAAGTGGGTGTTCGACCATGTCGTGCAAAGAGTAATTGAAACTGAATATAAACACAGAAACACAATCAGGGGATTCCAAGTACGTGTGTAGTTCCATTTGAGATTTCGGGGTCCGCAGGGAACGTATTTCTGTTTATCCAATCTAAAATTGCATCGTGAATTGTTTTTGCTCTATCCATTAAAATACAATAGCGCATTTGAACCTTATTACTCGAGATAATGAGGAAATGCTTTATTACTGATAATCAAAATTATGAATGATCGAAAACGAGAATTGAAATGGTTTCACTTTACGATATCCTTTGGCGATGTTCTACAAATTGTGAAACTTGATGTAGGCACTGTGGATACACACACAACTGAATAGAAACGCAATATTTATCCTTTTTTAGAATACCTCTCATTGTCTTTTCTTAGAAAATTCCATGCATTATTCTTGCAGTTTTTCAGCCTTTTTGAAAATATGAACTAATGAAGATGAAGTAAATCAGCAACTCGGTTTTTCTGATAACTTTGTCTAGTGATGTTTTTGAACGATTCAGAGCCCTCATAAGCTATTAATGAAATTCGCAGCTAATTAAAGGAAGCACGACAGAGTAATCATCGTAGAGTATCATAATTCCAAAATGGTATGTACATAATTAACGAGTACAGTTACGGAATCACAGTCAAATTTAATTAACTTGAGAAAGGGGAAACCTAGGTATGCATCCTAGGCGAGACAAAACCTCCTTAAGAACTTTCCGAGGTCAGCTCGCCAATATTCCATTTCCATACCTAAAATACCATATCAAAAATATATTCCTCAATTACAATTACTATTCATAACATCTTTATCACACGTAATAACACAAATGAGATAATCACGGATAAATTAGCAAGGCACTTGTTTGTATAAAATTTACTCTATACTTTCAATTTATTTAAATTTATTATATTTCGGACAATTTTCTCATTCTAATTATGAAGACGCAGCAAGATTTGGAAAGAGCTTCGAGAATTTCATCAGGTAAAAATGTCCTAATCGCTTACTGTCCTATTTAAGAGGGAATATTTGGACATCTCTGTCCTCCGATTCAATGTTTACTCTAAATGAACGAATTACGTAGGAATTAGGAAGCATGGTACAATGAATATGAATATGTTCCACAAGGAAATTTTTCATAGCGAGCGGTTTCAAACTTGTTCATCAATTCCAATCAACATGTTTGTTCATGCTTCATCGTATGGAATTCCATCAAGTTTAGGCTTCGACGATTGAAATTCATTTTTCAAATCTATAATATTCGTTTCGGAAATTAAAGCCTTAGGACTTGGTTGGTTAATTTCTCTTTAAGTGATATGTTTGTTGAAGACCAATTATTTCGACAAAAATGTAATTCATCCACCTCGCATATTCCAAATTTGAAACTAGCACTAGACTAAAAGGATAAATGAAAATTAATTCATTTGGGTATTTATTTGGTTAATAAATCTTCGAGGAAGTTGGGAAAAGTTATTTGATAAATACGCTTTCGTATGGGAGGAAGGTAAACCAAACTTGCAAACTAAAAGGTAAACGGCTGTGTTTAGTGTGACAGAGTTCAAACACAGTTCTGATATCGTGAAACATTCCCATCTCCGTTTTCCACTCCGTATTACATTTCACCGACCTCCTTTGACACGATTATCTTAGTCATTGATATAAATTTATTAGAAATAGACAAGGTGATAGTTAACAAAAACGAATGAGTAACAATTTACCTTGTCTCTCCCACCCGGTAGAAGGAAAGCTAAAACTTCGGTACATCAATCGAATACTGGTACATTTTCATAACAATTCTTTCATATCTCATTCATTCATTTTTTTACTCCTTTGATTCTTTGTAAAGGACGAAAATGATGATGCTTGAGGAAACTTCAAAAGAAAAATTACGAATAAATGACTTTGAATAGGTATTGCTCCTTTCAGATTGAAATTTCGGAACTCTTTGAGATACTTTATTATTATGCTTATTTCCCCTTTTCTGTTTCGACATCATGAAACATGCTGACAGAGAAAGATGCTCACTGAAAAAAGGAATGTAGTTCAAGAAAGGATATTATCAAAATTTGGCCAAGCGTAAATCGAAGATAAGCTATGCTACTTTGTCAGAAAGAAATGCGGCGTTAAGATCTGAACAAGAAATTAAAAATAATAACTTAACAACATTACCTTAAAATGGTATAAAGTTTTGGAGGATATATGTTTTTTTCTCTTCATCTTTCTCCAACTTATGTTGAGTAGGGCTTTGAAAGAGTATTCTTCTTTTCTCTACTTCTCCACCTCATTTCCTCCATGTAGCTACTTATTTACTTCTATATATCAGCATATTAAGAAATTTGTTTTATTTTCAACATTCAACTACAATGTGTTCTTATGTTATAATCTGTGCTGAATGTTTCAATAAGTATTAACATTTTGGTTAATCTTTACCTTTTGATCTATCACTCGCTTTCTTTATTTCAGTTTTTCTTACACGGGCATTTTGTACCACCTTTTCGCTTTATGGACTCATGCATTGGAAATGTATTTCTGTGAAAAAAACTTTTCATAAATATTTTCTATCACATTCTAACAAGAATCAAATCAAAGATGTGACTTTTAAGTCCCAAATTTGCCCAATAACGACGTTTTGTATTATGTTATGCTATGTATTCACTCATGCCAAAGAAGTCTCTTCCTCTCCCTTCACCGTTCCTTTTTACATTTCACACTCCCTACCTCTTTCACCCTATCCTACTCATGGAATTGTCACGTGTTTTCGTTTGTTTCTCTCTTACAATGGAGTCATCATTCCTACACACCTTGTTCGTTGACGCATACATCCGTCGTCATAGCGGAAAATTTAGCTTGTTAAACTGTTTATTTACTGCTTTAATCTCTTGTCCTTTTCTGTCTATTTTGGTTACCCCGATTGTCCCTTTTAAAAACCATAATTTTTGGAACGTATCTCTACATAATTCATTTCCTTTGGTTCAATTACATTTCCTACTTATTATAGTTGATACAGAATGAATAATAATAATAATTATTTCCTTACATTTTAGATATTCTAATTACCGAGCTACCATTTCGAGTCTCCTTAAATTTCTTTATTAACTCTCCGACCCTGATTGTGGGTGACTTATGAGACTTTTAAGACTCGGTTTCTCCTAATAAAGACGATTTTATGTTTTAATGGTCTGAAACGCTTAAAAAATCGTTTGGTTCGTACATGTCTACTTTGATCAGTTCTAGAATAGAAATAGTAGAAATTCACAGATTACCGACTTTCTCGGAAACACTCATTCTTACATATGAAGAATATACTGTAATACACATTTGGCGCGTTTTAGATGGTCAGAAACTCAGGGCTTTCCGTTGCTTACAAAACATAGCAGACAGTTACATATCGCCGACGACAACGGCTTAAGAGCGTTTTAAACCTATACTTCCGGAGTAGGTAACTTTAATCCACCAGAAGACCACATTTAGCTTTCGGTCTTACGAAATTAATAGGCTGCTTGTGAAATTATCAGGCCTATCTTGTCCCGTGGGAAACGATTATTCAAATAATTGAACATAAAAATTTGCATGAGAAATTGAATGCATTCGCTGAGTAAACTGAAAGCGAACATTTTCCACTTTATTTTCACATGGCATCACCATCGAAATCTGAAAAATAGATATAAACAATTATTAATTATTACTTCCTGGTAGCCAAGAGAGCAGCGCGTTCGACTATAGTGAAAGTGGTCCAGGGTTCGATTCTCGATGGAGGCTCATATATACGAAATGATGTCGAAGCTATTTTGCACACTTTTAACACTACTATTAAAATGTGAGATTTTTTTCGGGAAGTGACCAAAAGGCAGCATTTGGCCAAAAGATCGCAGGTTCCTCACATTCGCTCTATTCATTAACAGGCGTGTTTCGATTCCTTTTCTTACGATCGAATTTGCGAATAATTGATTATGTTTCGTCGCCGAATGAAATAAGCCGTCGGTTTTTTGATAATATTCCTTTAAATTCTCAATTTTTTATATAAGTAATTCTATAAAAATAAAACATAATGAGGCAGGGGAATGACAATCTAATGAAAATATAAGCAAATGTATCAAATAGAACATTTTTACAATATCTTTCTTTCCCCTATTACCTTCGAAATATTTCTTCTCTCTTACTCCCAAAGGCTGAATAAAACATTTCCGCATCGATTGAAATGATAAATTACGACATTGAGTTCGGTCGAAGTGCTACTTTTGTCTTATGTTTTCTACACGTGGAATGACGGATCGGACATGTGGCAGGGACGAATAGAGTGCCGATGAAAATCAGATAAAATGAAAGATGGGAATTCTTTATTCAGATGGAGAGTGGAGAAATCTTGTCACCCGTCACCGTGGACGTGTCCTTTGTGAAGGTGAGGAATGGGCAACTTAAGATATGATAACGCTTCCTCCTTCTTTCTCAGGGCACGCAGAGACAAAGAAACTGTATGGCATGGATATAAATCGCAGAAAGTAGAGTTTTGCTGACATGACTAGTAACTGATGGGCCTTTTGAGAGGTATTTGACGAAAATTTTATAGAAAAATATTTGCTACAGCGAAATATTTGCCTGCTATCGATACCAAACTATGATGGAGTCTCTATCTCTTGATATAGGATAGAAAAAGGTGTATTTTTCATTTACAGTCTTTCTCAAGTTTTTCATAATGTTAAAGCTACTGGGGTATAAGAGATTCTTAGAGATGGGGTTTATTTTTGATCACTCCTTATCTTATAAAAAAGTGTTATTTATGAGGCCATCGTGTTGCGCTGCATGAGTGTTTATAGTATTATAGCTCATGACAGAAAGCAAAGGGAACTAACTCACTCCATAACAATCCATAATACTTCCTACTTTATTGCTATCAAATTCGACTGAAATTTGACTGATTTAGAATGATTTGACCGATTTATGCTGTAATTTATACTATTTTTCCAGTTTAGATTTATTAATTTTAGTTTAAGTATTAAATAATAATTTACGAGTAAGAAAAAATGAACATAGATTAAATAAATCAAAGGAAGATTCAGAAGGCTAACTAGAGAAAGGCAGAACTAAGGATATGTTAAATACTCGAATAAAAAAGAACTTTGATTCTTCTGTTTTCTTTCTACCGTTATTTTCCTTTTATCTCAAATATAATAGGGATATCTCGATCATTTTCTTGTTTCGAATATCTTTCCTAAAAATATCTACATCCCCTTATCTATTTATATCCTTAATTTTCACATTCTCCTATTCCTTTGTTTCTTGGTCGCATCGTCCTGTTGTTCCGAATTTAAAGGGTCAATTTCTTCGTCGCAAGATATAAGGGTGCACGCAAATTGAATTCTTGGAATTCCCGTTTCCTTTCCATGATTTAACCTTCCCGTTAAGCCATCGTACGCTCTCGTTGATTTCCTTTCCAGAGACTGTCCTTCCCTCTTTATTGTCTTTTGCCACCCTGACCTTTACATTGTTACGAAACTTTGAGGGTCGTTGAGATTTTTTTCCCGGCACTTTCTCTTCCCGTCTGACAGAAATTGATTTTTCATCCAGGCAGAGTCTGTCGCTCATACTCGGAAGCAGGATATCCTCGAATTTTGATTCTCTCTCCTAATTAATTCGACTCTCAGAGTTATAGCTGACAATTTGATGCGGGACGATTTAACAAAGTAGAGGGCAAAGCGCCCGGAGTATCCAGAAGCATTTTTTGCACACGGACGGTTGCAACTGCATTGTTGCAGTTTTCAATGCAGTTCTATGACTATGGAGGAGAAGAGGCAAAGGCTAAACTTTCAAGGTTTCATTTCGATGACTGCTATTGTGCTTTTATGCTGAGAATACCCACTTTTTCATAGGATGTTTCGAATGCTACTCGCATGAATGGAGTTTCCACAAAACATCAGCTTCGACTGACCCTGTGCTTATTTGAAATTATGATACCATTTAAACTCGATATGTTTTATCAGAGATGATTGTCTGTGTAATTAGAATTTCATGAAATGTTATGTAACTATATGATGTATGTTTTCGTGTATGATAATTTTATGTATAACATGTATTTATATATTATATCAATTCGCTTTTCATAAAATTTTAAGGAAAAATTATATTAATGGTTCTTTTATTAAGAAAATATTGTTTTAGTTGTGCACCAATTTTAAGGAGAATCCTTTACGGAGATTTTTTAAATAGTCTGATGCTAATCTGCCTTTTGCGGTAGCCTTTAGATTTTTATAGTTGTTTTATAAAACACCTGACTCTTTCCATTTCAAATCGAAATTGAGTTATGGAGGAAAATGTAATGCAAAGTATTAATATAGATATATGGTGTAATTACGATAAACTTTTAATCTTGACATATGTTAAAGATTCCATGATTAGAGATGCATAAATGTTACAACGATTTTCTTCAATCAAGTATAAGCGCTATTACGGATTATCAGACAATATTCAGAGGCCATTAGACTAGGATCGAAACGACTTACGTAGATGTTTCAAGAATATACTAGGATAGAAGGGGCCTAAGATCTTCGTAATTATTTTTTTAAAAGCGTTTGAAAATGTTAAGAAAGCCAAAGTTTCTAAAAAGAAGTGAAGTAATCGTTAATAATATGTAAGATGCGGGAAAAACTCAAACATGCTGGGGGTGGAAGAAATTGAAAACTGTGTGTAAAGTATATGAAAAAAGTACAAACTTCCTTTTTATCCTAACCTCCAATTCTTTAGCTACCAATTCGTTACAGGAGTGCTTTAAAGTCGATTGATTCGATAATTTCATCGGTGGAAACTTAACCCCTTAACTGCGATTCACTTCAGAGCTGTTTAATTTGGATCCGGTTCAATTTCGTCAAGCGGAAATTCCCAGGACGTTGAAAGATTCAATCCAGATAGTTGCGTCACGTCCTTTGTTCTCCGGAGATCTAATTTACTAGCGAGAAAGATGACGTGCGCTAATATTTATAAGAATATCTTGTATTGCGATGCTGAATTAATTACTCTAAGAAATAATGACAAGGCTTTTTCCTACGTTGTATATACACTCAGGTTTTGGATGAGAAACTATTAAAAATGATTGTAGTACAAGTTAAATAAATATCTGTCTATCATCAGCAGCTGAGAATATGATATGAGAAAATGCCATCTAAAACTGCCACTTGTATAACAAGACAAAATATTTGTTTTTCCAATACCAAGACTGTTTTCGCATCTGATTTCTGGTATCAATTAAGGTTTGTTCTTTTTATCGTCTAGTACAGGGGTAGGGAAACTTTACTCATTTGAGGGCCGGCTGTACCACCTGAATGCATAAGATGCAATTATGCAGCACTTCAGCGGCGTATTGTCTACATTAAAATATTTTAAAATTACGATGTATTTAATTACAATCTACATAATGTATTACATACATTTAAATGCTTAAATCTAATTTCTAGGAAGAAAAACGAATTTGACCACTAAGTTAATCTAGATTAATATATATTTTTTTATTTCTGTGCGATGATTGCGATAAGGAAATCATAGAACATATGTATTTATTTTCAAAAGATATGAAAAGGACAAATTGATCGTTCGAAAAGGCCACAGGTTTTTCACTTCCAGTCAAATAGAATATTCTATGCGGAAATCCTTTTCTCTCCTTAAGTTCCTGTAAATAGCCATCCATAGTCTAACCATGATACACTTGACCCAACATAACATTTACCTTATTTTGACTGTAAAGGTTCCGCTACTTATAAATATGAACGGGTGTAATCATCCGAGGATATTGATAAAAATACTTGTTCAAGGAGTTTATATAGAAATCAATTTTTATTCGAATATCGATATCATAATAAATATAATTTTTAAACTTTCTTTGTGAGCTGACCTGGGTTCTTTTCACAGTCATATAGATGAATTTTCATTTCCGTTTTTCCTTGGGAAAGGGATACAAGTTTACACATAACGCTTACAGTATAGCCTAGGGCTTAAATGTATTGAAATAATCGGATGTTAAAGGATGTTAAAAATAAAGTCCTTTTGAGAATTCACGGCAAGTATGACTTATCAGCCATATATAAGCAGAACACATTTACTCTAGTATTTCGTTATATTAGTCGTAGAGAAGAGCATTAAAACCTCAAGCATTTGACAAGATAAAGCACATAGTAAGACACTGATTGTGATTTAAGTTTCTAGTTTCCTTTGCCATTTATTCTGTAATTCTGTTATGTACTCTTTTATATAATTATCCTCTCGTTAAATGGTTTTAAATCCAGAGAAATTGGCTTGGTATTGCCTATGAGGTCAGTTGGAACTTTATACTCTGGCAGGAGCTAGGAAAGGGAAATGAAGCTTACAAGCGAAAATGAGGATTGAGGCAGTTTGCCTTTGCTCTTCTCCCCGAGCCGGGATGTTATAAACGGAACACGTGAGTGAAGCTCAGTGACTCTCTGAGTTACCCTTCTCGTAGTGCTTTCAAAAAAGAGTGACCTTAATTAATGCCAACATTCAGCATCAGTTACACCTCAGCAACTTTCATATTATCTCAGCCATGAATGTAAATGCAAATGAAAGTTACATTTTTCTCTATTTTGTAACAAAAGACAAATGGAAAATATTCATCAAGGTATTATAGCAAAACCATATTAACCTTCACATACGCTGTAATGGGTCTTCAAATCCTAACAACAGCAAAAGCTACCGCATATACCTCACAAAAATTCAAAATTTATAATTACGTAATACATGTTCCTCGATAGTATAATGATACTTTGGATAATGATATTTTTCTGTTGCTAAAGTCAATGAAACTGTGTATTGAAATATGTCGTCAAGAAATCGAATCACAATGTCGAGCAAATATCGATATTGTATCGAATGCAAATCCAGCCAACTTAGGACTTAAATAATTCATTTCTTTTGTCAATGTTATGTTATTATTATTTCCGCCAGAGAGAGTAAGTAAATCATATTCCTTAATCTCTTCATATACTGACTGCCATTTTTTGTTCCATTTCACCTTATATGGGTTAAAAGAAGAAATAGAAGTGATATATTTCACGTCTAGGAGGTATTGGGATATTATCTCTAGAGTACGGGGCATTAGTTCACTGGAGCAACGATAAAATTTCAACCAGTCTATATGTCTCTGCGGAACAGTAAACGGAACTATTTGGAAATAATGGTTTGGGAAGTGATGGAATGAGGATAATATTCAATAGACACGGCGCTAAAAGCCTCGCCTTATCGCATTTCTTACAGCAGCAGGCGGAGAACGCGGTGAGGAATCGCTTCAAATGAATCTCAGGAAGGGGAAAATGGAAAATAAGGAAGATGATGCATTAGTATCAAAGAGCAAATGCACTTCGTCTCTGATGGATATGATTCCTCCGAACGAAAAAGAGTCCTTTTACTGCCAACGGAACTTCAATCCGCGTAATTAAGGCTCATCATTTTCACGTTCTATCTTTTCTACGAGATCGTTAGGAAACAATTACCGCGCGAAATCAGAACAAAATGAACGCGCCTCTTACCTCTTTACTGCTCCCGTTTCCCCGCGCTGTACATCAAAGTCCATCTCTTATGCTTGCGGTAATTTTCCACGAGACTGGTTGTATATATCGTTCCAATTTGAAATCTATTTTGTCACCACCTCTTTCCAATGATTCACTCTTCGTTCCACTGCAGCTGTCTTTTAAAATTTGCTTCTCTAATACGAAAAACGCATTTCTATATTACTTCGAGAGATTACATTTACGAGTACGATTGAAAGATTTGGAAACTATTTGTTACGCGGGTTCTGAACACAGTGGATAATTTTTTCTTAAGAATTCTTTAGGTTACTCACATTCACATTTCTCATTTTCTCTATCTTTTAAAAATTATCAGTGTAAAATATATCGATGGCTTAAATGGAAGAGGAGACTTATTCGTAATCACTTCCTAATAAAGAAGTTTGACTATTGCTATTAATTTTTAAATGACGTATTTTCTGTTGCAAAGGTTACCAAAAGAGATCACAATAATTTATTTTTGTCTGTGTAATCGCCTGCTGATAGTCAGATACGTAAAAATATTATGTGAAATTTTAAATCTCGTAAAAATTACTGCACCCAAATAATGGTTGCGACTGTGTGATTTCAGAACAATTGATATCAAAAGGATAATTTTGTGGTATAATTAAAAAATTAGAGAATTATATAAAAGGAATGGCCTTAATTTGTTGCGCTATCATACATACGTTCATTTCGGAGGAAATCAAACCAAAACATTCTATAATATGGATGAATTTGTCAATGAAAATATTTAATTGGGTTATATTTCTGCTTACTATAGCTTAGCTTTGTTTGACTGGATGTAATGTTGCAAAATGCAATGTTTTTAAACTGTAACCGCTATAACTGTAACAAAGCAAAACTGTACAAATTGTGTATAACAAGTATTTGTATATAATGATGAGTTAATGAGAAACGCTTTCGAAGGAAAAGAGGGATGGAAGACATTAGGTGAGAAATGTTGTACTTAGTAGATGAGAGAACAAAAATCAGGAATAGAGACTTAAAAAATCCCATGTCGTATGACCTACATTCAGTAAGCTAAGTGGAATCCATCGAAAAATGCTTTTGAATATGGATTGCGCAAGAAAAATTAGATGAGCTTTACATAAAATGCTAACCCACGAAAATTACTCCGAAGCAGGCTAAGATTGGAAAGAGGAGTAGTGTGGAAAACCTTCGCGATTATTGTCATAATAATAATAAGTTGCAAAACTATAAATCTTTTCAAAGCAAAATATAGCACTCAGAAAGGAAATAAAACGACTTATAAAAATAGAGTACGTGATGAAAATGTGATCCAAAAAATCTGAACATCTTTGATTTGTGCGATGTATATATAACCACAGAACAGAGAACGGCTGTTTACTCATACTCATGATACGGCATAGGTATCTGCGAGGGAAAAAGTTATCGATAAAAAAGAAGGAAAACTGAAAATCACCTCATCCTTACAGAAAATCTCTCCGCCCATTTGCCATTTACTCTACATCCTCATTAAGAAACATAATAAAGAGTCTTAAAGATTTAATATCTCCAGTTTGTGATGATTATTACCCACTTCACCCTCGCGATTTTTATTACCTTATCGTATCTTTTAAACCCATACAAAAGCATCTAGGCCTACTTACTTAATAGTTTGATATTTCATAGTTTACTCCTATTTTTCATACTCCGTTACTCTTAATTCATTGGTGACCTTAGCCCCTTTCAATCTTTCCTCGTAATTTCTTGCTTCATTTTAAATGTCAAAGTGTAAACGTCATTGCAATTATAGAGAATACCCTCAAAAACCTCAAAAAAAAAAAATAAATCGACGCAATGACTCACTTCAGAATGAAATCTCTACATTAATTTTGCAGTAGTACTCAAACGATTCCCTAAATCTAGCATTCATGAGTATTTTTTAGAAAAAGAATTAGATCAATTACCTTAATGTATGGGGGAAATATCCATGTTGAGCTAAGAGTTGTCATCGTTATTTTACATAGGAAAGATATCGATGAAAAAAGGAGGTAGAGCCCAGACAAAGTTAAAATGTCACTTCGAATGAAAAATTGGTACTAGCTTTATTTCTCGAAGGCTTGTTCCTCGGAGGACATATTTTATATTTCCATTCATAAAAACTATAAAGCGATTTACTTTCCTTTCGTATTTACTTTACACTAAACTGTCATAAAACTTTATACTGCTTGCATTTTCTACAAGTGTTTCGTGAAATAAAACTGTGTATATATAATCGGTTCAACCGAAATTGACTTTGACAGAACTTTTTATATGTTATTTTCTCAATGACAATCGCTGATCTTGATACCAAAACTTCCGCTTTCTCAACAAGATCAGGTGAATAGGTGTAATTAAAAGACTTGGAAGATACATCTTAACTACGCGGAATCTTGATGGCTGGAGATGAAAAGTTTGAATACAATTGTAAGAAACATGAATGATTTAAGATCTTATCAAGGAAATGGATCGGGAGAGGAAAATAGCGAACAGAAATACTGGGAAACGGAATCCTTGGGGAAATAATTAATGAAATAGAGTTGCGGGGGAAACATAGCCTTGGGGGACATAATATAGCGACAAAGAAAAAGAGACGGAGAAAGGAGGAATAATAAGGTCGCAAGACGCACGCAGATGTATAAAAAAATAACTCACTTCGCAAAGAGAAAGGGAAGAATCAAAAGATCGTTGGGAACAAAGGCGAATCGGACCTGCAGCGATCAAAATCTTAAGAGGAAAGGAGGGGGCAATGGGAGATGAGGTCGCAAAGGCTTGAATAAAAGACAAGGAGAAAATGAGGAGATCCCTTTTCGCTGTATGCGGAGAATGGGCGAGAGAAATCGACGAATGAAGTGGAGAAAGGGAATCTCGTTGAAAATAACAATTATTACCGTGTTCTTCTCGCCCTCTTTTATCTGCACCAGAATTGGGGAACATTTTTAATCGGATAATCGGTCTTATATACAATTTGGCCGTACGAGATACCATCATGCCGCATTAGAGCGTCGAATTGCATACATTAAAGTAGATTGATATCGGAATGGTGGTAAGAAAACGTGTTTAACCGCTGGCTAATCTAATGAACGTATTTACCATAATTTTATATTCAAGGTAATAAAAGTTATCAAAGATAAAATATCTGAATGTATTTGTCTGTGGAATTAGGCAGTACGTAGGCAGGCAGAAACTCGAAATTGTACTTAAAAAATTAATTTATTCGCTATGTAGACTAAAAGGTAAGATTTTTGGGTATTATTTTCAATGGGCGTCATTAGTGAGATTGCGAAATTACACAAATAATACTTCAAGAAACAAAGATAGCTGTATTAAATTATAGAAAAGGCCTGGAGCCCAACGGTTAGCCATATCCGATCAGCACAGTATTTGAAACGTAAAACTCGTACAGTTTCATCAAAAATGTAAACAGGAGACCCTCGGATAGTCAAACTCCCAGATGATTCGCGGTGTAGAAGGAAAATTAAATTTAATATTTAAAACTTTTGTATATATTAATAATTTATTGTAAGATATATTTTTATATTTGTATTAATTATTAATTATGTTAATAATTAAGGTCTCCGGATAATTAAGTGGGTGTGGAACAAATTAGGATGAAACGAAATGACATGGGGATTAAAGCAGATGAATTTAAAGAATACAGACTATCGTCATTTGATATTGTTAATATTACACTAAGGGATTCCAGAGAGCCAAGTGAGTAGCGCGTTCGCCTTCGATGAAAGCGGTCCCAGTACACGACAATATTTATTTGTGTATATCCAACGTCATGATGAATATTCTAGGCCAGGAGGGGTTGATTTAATGATGGTTTTGTGTCCTACGATGTCCATTAAAGTTAGTTTGAAAATCACAACGTATAATAGTCTAAATCAAATCCAAATTTTATAAATCTTTTTATGTATGAAAAAAGTAGGTCATTAAATAATTTCTGTGTTAATGAGGGATGAATGATTTCCATAAATTAGTTTTTACTCTATATCCCCAAAATTAACTTATTTAAAATACAATAGCGATTAACAGTATCGATTCATTAATATGATGACTTGATTACATTCAGAAACAATGATAGGTCATGTAACATTTTCATATCCAATAGAAAAAACGTAATACTCGATGAAATGCTCATCGATTTCAAGGCTAATCTTTAATTAACTAATCTGTAATCATTATTTCCTCTTGGAATTTATATTTAAAATATTGTTAATCCAGGATGTGAAATAAAATACTATAGAATGCCCCGCAATGGGATACAAGAAAATAAAATTGTATGAAATATTGATAGAAACCAGAATTACACATCAAAATGTGGCTTAAATAAGCATAAGCCGATATTAATTTTATACTATATATGTTATTTACCAGTCGTTTTCCAACCGCTTGTAAGGAAGTCCAAAATTTTTAGTTTATTCTAGAGACCTAAAAATGCCATCGATTTCGTTAAATAAAATTTTATTTAGATTTTCCCATTGAAAATTACTCACAGAGATATCTATAAGCTGTTCCAAGACTTATGAAAACGGTAATCCTCCAAAAAAAAGGATCATAACTATCAAACGGTTTTCGAGTCGATGAGGGAATTAAGAAGCGGATGGACCACTTAATAAGGCTTACTTGGCCGAGGAAAACCAGCCAAAATTGCCAAAGTGAAACGCATCTAAAGAAGAAGAGGTGAAGAAAGAATAACCGAAATGCGAAAATCCCTTTTAAAACATCGAATGTATTTCCATCTCTCTTGCCCCGAAGCCAGTCCTTGCTCGCGCAAGAGACAGAAATAAAGATGAAAAAGCCGTCGCAAAAAATTCTGCGAAGAGAACAGCACCAAGTTCTTGCCTTCGCGGATGTATTTGTATGAAAAACGACGGAATAAAAGAAGAATTTCCTGCGTTCGCTAATGGAAGTTGTCTTTTGTCTAAAGCGAATAAGGTCCTTCTTCCATTCATGAGCCTTTTCTCTTACTTACCCTCTTCCTGCTCCCTTTCCTTTACGCAATAAAAACAAGAGAGCATCAAGAGCCGCCCAGAAATTCAATTGCCGGTCCCTGGGGTGGAGATAGACGAGAATTTAAGGCCGTCCCATGTAAAATACAGGCGTGTAATTTTATTTCACACCCGGGTGTTATCACACTTTGCGAGTAATGTTCCGGGATTTGTTTGATAAATTATAGATTTATCATAGTATTAATGCTCGTATTTTGTTCTCTCCCCGCTCGTTCATTTTCACTCAAAAACCATTACTTCGGAAGACAACGATATAGTCTTTTCCAAACATGCATCAGCTGTAATTATCGCGCGAATGTAATTTAAAAAAAAAAACCTCTTATCATTTAAATCATATTTAAGAGGTGGATTCCGGAATAAATTACAACTTTATCCCCTACCAATTTTATATTCAGGTTTATAAATGTAATTTAAAATATCAACGGATGACTTTTTCCGTAATTTTTATGAGCTGCGGTATTTGAGCAGTCACGTACAGGTGTAGGTTTCCTGAATAATAGGCTAAAATGTACAATTCATGTCAAGGATGACGATTGATTGCATTTAGCAGAAAAACTAGAATAGAATGATCACAAAAATCAGGGTGACATAGAAAGGAGGAAGAATTTGCAGGTATGCTTTGCTGCAAAAATTTGAAAATGATTGGTGCATGAATTATACAATCTTATTTTCAGAATAAATGGAACTGTCGGAATTTTTAGAATATATATTTCGGATGAAACCCGATAAATTATGCCAAACGCATAATTCATTCCCAGTAAGTTAAAAATAATAAGTTAACAAAAATGAACCAAGTATGAAAGGAATTAGAAATGTTGCAACGTTTACCATTATATACGTACATTATGATATCTTCTGAATCTGCTGATTGGTATTTTAGATAAATAGCTAAAAAGGAATTATTTTTCTTTGTGACATTGAAAACCTGAAAAAATACAAAATTATTTTGAGAGTACTTAATCCTTGAATATACAGTTTTTCTGCTAAACATGTATATATGTGTTCAATGTATATAATATGTATAGTAAAATAATGGCTCTTAGAATAGTGGGCAAAGTATCATTACAGAGAATTCGAATTGTTACCAATGAATAAATATGAATGCTATGACCGATGTAAAGCTTCTCTGTGTGCATAATACTTATTAGTATTTATTTACTAAAAATGTTCGTCATTTCGTTTAGGCCCGGCTGAGACTCAAACCTGTGACGGATTTCAATTAAGTTCTACGTGTTGCCCACTTGGCTATCTGAGAGCTCGTGCGTAGTACGTTACCCATCTGTCGTCAAAAGTGAAATAAATCAAATATGATGCTGATAAACGTGTCTTCAACTGTCGAAACTTGCGATGCTATAATCCAATGAAGGAGTACACGTGCATTTTCCGATGGATTAGGAAAAACTCGGAAAACAGTACTACTCTCTGCACAGCAAATGACGAATGGTATGTATATACATTCATCGACGGAATTTGAGAAAATTGGAATCGCATGCTCGATGATTTATTTCAATCAAGCGTCATGAGTACAGCCCAGTGAAAGGCACTGATACTAGGTCGAAAACTTGGAAAAAATTGCCGCGTCATTTCCGAGGATGCGCTTGGTTCTTCAATAGGGAGTCAATTTAAAATGCAATGAGCTCGCGATGAACGTTACTAGTTGCCGTGCTTGCTGTATTTTTTATATTTTCATGTTCATTATCACAGATGGGTTTTTTTATTCTATGTGAAGCGATACGTAAAGAATTTTTAAGCGGAAGAGCCTTTACATCAATACCCGCATGGCAATCGGCAAGACTAGGAATCTAAAATATGTAGATTAATCGCCTCCGTTGGTTGAATTCACTGCATTTTCCTCTACTTATGCGATCACCGTTTAATTTTTTAACTGACTAGACTTTTATTGGAAACGGATGAATGAATAACGGGAGAGCTTGACGTAGCTGCCACTTTAGCGATGTCTTTTATAGAATTATGCACGTTTTTCCCCCTTTTATCGACCTTTTTCTGTTTATGCAACATATCGCATTCTAAGGAGAATGTTCTGTTACGTCGACCCTTTTGTTTGTAATATTAATATTATACGTTTCAATTTTAAAAATACTAATATTGTATCAATTTCAGGATATTAAAAATTATATATTCATATTAAAATTTAGTTTGCGTGATTTCTGAACTTATTATATTCATAGATACGAATTTAAGCTATCTCATGTTAAATTGCTTTTTAGCGATATATTTTTCCGATGCTAGGGTTTTTTTGTAAATTTTCTAGATCGAGTAAATTTTCAAATAAATATGCATCTATTGAGGTTGACACTGTAATGTATTCTATTCTCATTCCTTCATGAAACATTTTTATAGTAGACTACCGAAGTAGAGTACCGAAAAGAAGATCATAAGCAGTGGAGATGTGGTGGTGGTGCAAATGAAAGCTGGATAATATACAGAACAAACGAGTGATTAATAAAATAGCATTTCGAAGAGAAAATGAAACAAGAATTCTATGGCAAGCAAAGAGACAATTTAATATGCCGCAGGCTATGGAAGGATTATCCTCAGGAAAGAGGATTGGTAAAGGAGAGAATTTACTTAACTTCCTATTGGTTTATTTCAGCTTACTGGCCGTAAATTTCAGTAATATTTAATCAAACTAAATGCATTAACGACTTCATTATTAAAACTAAATATGACTAAGCTTTCAAGAGTTCAGTCTAACGCGTATTTCAATAGCTATAGTATCACCCTGTGTGCAAGAATACTATTGAAAAGCGCATTAGGTTTCTTAGGAGATCGGTAATGAGGCTTACAATTGTTTCCAGGCAGTACGTAGGCAGGTGCCCAAAACGGCTTTAGAAGAATTTAAATCAAAAATCCTGATTTATGATATTGAAATTTCCACATCAGATTCATATTAGATATAAAATTAGCCTGAAAAAACGCAGTCTTTCTTTGGTATAACATTCAATGAAATTTAGGTATATCGGACTTAGTTTACATAAGGTCAACCACACCTGAAATTAAACTTAGAAAACGGACGATTGTGAGATTTTCCTTCATAATCTTGTACTTCAATTATTTTGTTAAAAGTATTCCTACCGTTTTCAAAACATAATTGAGACGTTACGAAATGGAAAAGGCTAAATTTTCTTCTGATAGTTTCTCGACTTTTAAAACCTTAATATAGTACATGTAATTTGTGAAAATTGCTACATACTAAAACTAGAAATCAGGTGTGGTACCAAATGTATAATACACATACTAAAATATAGAAGTAGGAATAAACGGGATATTCTTTAATAATCCCAGAAAATTTTATGACCTTTCTTAAAATGGTTCCGTTAAAACGTCATTCGAATTCTTATAACATCTTCTTAAGTGCAACTTAACCAAATACGTCAGATATTAGTCCATTATAAAGTCAACAAATTGATTACACTCTACCATCCGAAAATTCGGAAATCATAAATGTACATCCTAATATTTCTATCAGGAGAACCTGAAATAAAAATGTGGAAGGATCTTGGAAAGTTTACTAACTACTGATTTGTAAATCAATAAGATGATGTTTCAAGAGAAAATGTAACTGCTGATGCCTAAACAAATCTAGATATATAGTATTAAGAGGTACCCTTCGTCTCAACTAATGACCATATGTTTCCTTTAACAAAACATTTAATCTAAGCACACCCCATTCAGTTTTAGTACCCTTGAGTCCCGTTTTGCTCATTCTTGAAAATTAGACGCATTAAATAGGGTTTTTGCGAGAAAAAAATGAAAGAGAGGGGAGGAACAACGAAAAAACACTTAAAAAAAACTCTCTGACCGTCGTAAAGCTAAATTACCCCGTAAAGTCTCGCAGGATTACCATCTCGATGACAAAAAGAAGTTCCATTAACTCCATGTTAATGCTTAGTTGCTCCATGCTCAAGCAAATTTGCAAAACATGTTTGCATGCGCCCAAAAGTATTTTTTTCAAAGTCTTTCATCCTTCTATGTGGAAAAACGTATAATCAAGTCTTTATCTGTGAGAAATAAGATGTTCTCAAACGTTTTTCTTTCAATATTTGATATTGCTATACGGAGTTAGATGACCTAGTCTAAATAAATTTATCTATGGTTTTAATTTCAAGGTTTGACCACGCCCATATTTTATTAAATTTCACGTGATACACTACAAAATATATATCTCCAAATCGAAGTCGTTGGTGATGATGTCTTAAGTGTTGAAAATAATTCTTAAAACCACAAAGGTACAAATACTTGCTTCAATTTGGGGACGGACGAAGATTACAATATTTAATGCAATGTTTCTAATGAAGAAGTTCTAAAAATCCACATGACAGGAATTACAATTTTCTTGCAAGTTAAGTTATTAGTATATGATTAGTATTTTTAGTATCAATCAATATTATATTTGAGTTTTTTACCTTTGATTATTTTCTCCTTATGGAATTTTAACGTTTGCAAGAAAGAAAAAGCACTAGAGATATACTTATGATCTAACTGATACTTAAAATTTACAAATTGGAACGGTTACTTTTCTGTACTTGAGTTTAAATATTTTTACCTGGTGCGAAGACTTCTGCTGTTTTGATTACATTATGTATTAGTCTTTTCGGGTTTCACAGCGTTTTCTAAATGCCGTTAAACTACGTGATTGGGCAAATATATGTCTTATTTTTATGAATTTCGTAAAAACACTGCGAACATAATCTTAGAAGAGTAAAAAGTCATGCACGAATAATCTACTCACGGATAATTGGGAATTCACCGTACAGCAGTTTTTAATAGTTTAGTATTATATTATATAGAATATCAAATTATTAATATGTTCAATCCCCTTTAATTTCTGATAGTATTCGATTATCATAGAAAGAGATATTTCACTCTGAGGTTTGTACACTATTCCCCTAAATGCGATTCATTTTACATTCAAAAATAACCATAAGTTTATACCCCACGGCTAAAGTTTACTTTAACATATACTGTAATTCGAAAATCCTTCTCTTAGAATGGCATATGGATTTCCATTTATAGAGATAAACTTCCCCAGGATAGAGCGAATGTTATTCCGGGCCGTTGGAAAAGAAGAGGGATCGGAGATAAATAAAAGAATGCTGAGGGAGAAGAAGAACGTGATTGCGAAACAGGGCCTTCCGAAGAAATCGAGCGTAGCTGGAAAAACGTGTTACTTCGGGGAAAACCAATTTTATTCCTCAGAGGTGGGCCTTTCTTTCCCTTCTCATAATTAATAGCTTTCAGTTCCATTGCTGTGCTCTTCCCTTCCATTACAATTTACATGCTTTATTTGTTCCGGTGCTAGAATTCCTTTTTACAGCAGATGGAGAATAAATCGGAAGTTTATTGGAAGTATGAATGATCTGTTTTTGAAATGGACATTTCGAGGCATGACGCCTGAATTTAATGAACAGAACTCTTTATCTGATTCTTCGGTAGATCAGTTGGAAATATTGCATTTATTCAAATGAAGCGTAATATACCTTATCTGCTAGTACTACTTCATGATGAATTTAAATTACGCAAAGCATTCAGATTTTATTGCTATAAATACACACTATTTTTTTTGATGCACTCATTAGAGTGAGAAGGGTGGAAAGATTTTTGAGATTGTTTTTCTATGAATCGTTCATCTCAAATGATACCTAAGATAATGAAGATGCTATTAAGTTGTCTAAAATGTTGTAAATTTTAATCGTATCATTCATCGGAAATAGATAAGCCAATATTAGGAGTTATCAAAACTGAAAATCAACAGAATGATACCGAGATAATGGTCTTTTTATAGAGGTTTTCAGCTTGATTGAAAAATATGGCCATAATGTAAAATAGTTATTATATATATTATAATACCTATAATAGCTTATATATTATTTAATAGTTACCAATGCCTCAATTTTTATTTATTTATATACTTTATTATACTAGGACAGGTGAAGACATTAATTTACTCTACACTGAACAACTAGCAATTTAAACAGTTATAATTAACATAATGACTTACAACTATTAATAACACCATGTGCGTTTAACGAATAATTTGAATCATTCGCTGGAAACCATAAATATTCAAATACACATCATCAGTTCATAGCATAAAAAACATATCTAACCAACTACTGTAACTTAAAAAGAGCGTGTTAAATATTTATAACCTGAAATTATAAATGAACTTTAGAGTTTGAAATAGCATTTACATCACTTGTCAACATAACTTATCTTGTAAGATTTTTCAGGGTTCCTAATAAGCTATTAGTGTTTCCGTAGAGGCAACGGGGCCTAAGAATTTACCTAGACCTATTAAAGTATTTGAAAATTTTTAAACATTAATGTTATAATCCTATTTGGGAAATCTCTAATATCACCGAATCCTTTGAGAAAATGACAAATAAAAAGTCAAAGAAGAATCATTTATTCAATTTAAAGGAATGAAGAATAATGTGGAGAATGAAAAAGAGGAATTTGTTAAAAAATCATGAATGAGATAAGGATTCATCTGTTTTATAGTAACGTGAATGACGTCAATTTTCACCATCAACGTAATCGCTTACTGCGGTCGAAGCCGTAGTGACGTCATTTCACTGACGCACTGCCTTGGGACTTTTTTACGCTGAAAGACCGATTCTAAGACGTGGGTAATTATTCAGAATCCTGGGCTCTTTAATTTGTTACATGTTGCCTTTTTCATCATCCAATTACAGCTCGAGCTATGTTCACGCACGTAGAAGTTTAATTAAATTACAGTCCTCGATTTATCTCTCGAGTTGTGTTTACAGAATACCAGTTCCTTATTAAATATTGGGTATACTTTAACGATGCACGGCGGTTTGAGAATGGAGCCCTGCTAATGAAGAAGAATTAATTCTCATGAATGGATACATTATCCTTATAGTAAATATGAAGTTTCGTTATTTATGTTTTAATTATATATATTATATCAGATAATTTCCGATGACAATGATGACAAAATCGATTTCAAGAATCAAATACAATGCTTATTTCCAGTGTATAATTGTTTTTAATTCCAAATTTTATTTATATTAATTTTAAAAATTAATTTTCGTTATTAATCACTCTCAAAATTTTAAAATTCGATTGGCACGAAACATCTCTTAGACAATAATATAATGAGTGGCCTTAATGTATCTAAAGAAGGTTATACTCTGCAATTTAGAGAATTGTTTTGATTCAGGGTTGATATTTTAGAACCATTCCTTCAAAATCATAAAATTTAAAGTGTATCATAAAAGAGGGTAGATGTTTCACATATCTATGAAGTTTTCTTTGTACAAATGAAAGCAATTCACACAATTATGATGGTGAATTATATAGATATATTTAACGTCAAGATCTTGAATTCCACATGTTTTCCATGAGAATTCCTCTGATTAATTCTGTTTAGACTAACATATATCACAATATACATATCCATTCAAATATTCGTGAATCCTTGATTAATCTATGATATAGGTGCCATATTAAGTATGTACATTCCGCAATTTTCATTCCACAGTGACCTCCTTTACTTAGATAAGGGGACAACTCTAGTATGAAAAAGAAATGGGGATCTCATCTTATGCAGTATTGGTAATAGCAGAAGTATTCTTATAGAGCAGTAAATTTATAAGTTATTACTTTTCTCTTTCATCAATTCTGTTTGATAGGAAACTGAAATAAATATATGACTTAATTGGTATTTTATTTTATATGGATGTATGAACGTGAAAAATAATTACAATTCTGATTAAGTTGAATGCATAACTGATCGAATAAATAATATGGCGTATATTTCAATGAATTAAAGTAGATTATATCACCGGGAAAGTTAAGTTAATATCCTCCTGAATCGAACATGTACTTAATAACGAGAAATACATGGGAAACATGGTTTCCAATCCTCTGAGAAAATTAAGACTGTAGATAAACTAAATCCTCCCTTACTTCACTAACTCAATCACTCATTGAGGATCAAATATCCATACAAGTCCGTGCCTACCGTCATCAAAAGGAACTCGCCAGGATCAGTCATACTTATCCGCAAACACTCCCTTGACCAAGATGAAACTAATTTCTTGGGTAGGAGTCGTGTGTCCCCATGCAATCAACCTATACAAACATACATTCATACTCACATATAAATGTCCTAAAACGGCTTATAACTGAACTGAACTGAACGATTGCGGAAATTTGCTTACAGATTCAAAGGAACTGATCTTGCATTTCCAAGGACCAAGGTGTTGCGGTTGTTTCCTACTTAACGCTTTAATTTTGATAGTAGATAAATTCAGAATAAAGATGCTTTAATTTTTATCCAGGATTTAATTAATTATGATATAAAATCAGAAACTATCTTGTAAATTATGATTCGCTACATAACTTCAATAGCAGTACAAAAAGGGATTTTAATAATTCGTGCATTGACTGGCAATATATAAAATAATCCGATGCTATATGGGCGTGAGATAATATAACATAACATCTGAAATCATTGTATAAAATAATAAGAATAATCTTGAATGTTAATTATAACAGATAAGGAAACAAAAAGGGAAGGGTCCGCCGTAGTCGAGAATCGAACCCGGATCTCCCTGGAGATTCCCGGCTATGGATATTTCTCCTTCATTTCTTCATTTCAATTTAAACACATGTATCATGCGATTTTTATCGTTTACATAATCAAAATAGCTTTGAATAAAAGATAAAAGATTTCTTACTACATAAGTATACTATTTTGCAGAGGGATTTCCCAAGCACAACACAGCTTAAATATTGGAAATACTTGTTTTCTTTATGAAGTATACTTAACATTACACTGCAATGAAAATATCACAATATACTGCAAATAAATGACAAACAAATGATTGCAAATAAGTTTCCTGCAATGACATAGTATAGGTGAGTACTTCTAGGTAATTTTATTATCTACATTATTAAAGACGTGTCTCCAATTCAGGCCATATTATATGTTTATCTGAATGTATCTGAACAGTTTAATCAAACTGATCTCAAAAATCTCTTTTTAGCCTTTAATAACGGGATATATTTTAAGTAGAACTATTTATTTTAACCACGTAAAAAGTTGAGCTTCATAATAGAGCTGTGGTCCATCATAATTATGCTCGTGTTCTAAAGTGATGACTTTGAGAGGAACTTAAAATATTTTATGTCTTTCTTCCGTTTTTATATATTCTTTTCTGGCAAGTCTTCTACGATACCCCTCACATCCTGATCGTTACTGCTGGCCTAGGTTCCACTCTGATTCCCAGAGCCAGTCTTTTCATGGGATAAAAGCGCCGCACCTTGCACCCAGCTGACTAACTCCGCGTCGTAATTTTCTCTCAGTCCTCGCTCTTTTTGTATTACGGTAAAGCTTTAGGGTTTTTGCATGAGCACGTGCAGGGTCTGACAGAATGACGTTACACGACATTTTTTTGTTAATGCGCCACTAGATGAAGCGAAATCTAGCGTTCCATTCTTTGCCTCGCGTGGAAAAGGAGATGGAACGGTTCATAGATGTTCGTCTTTAATTTATTTCCTTCAAGTTTTGCCGCTCAGTTTGTTGACACTTCGAATGACTTTGAGCTGGTGATCCTCAGTTTTAGCTATTGGAAGGTCAAATTTTTAGACAAATCTAATTTAGGAAGTACTGACTTCAAGTTTTGAATATCTTTTACTACTGTAATAGCAATGCTAAACCATTCTCCTTAACGTATTTCAATATTTAATCCCAACAAATAAAAAACACTAGTTCTAATTTTAGTAACATTCCCTTTTATATATGCAGCACTAGGAAGCTTAGTCCGAATAGTGGTTCTAACAATATCCAGACTGTTCGAAGCTGGAATAATCTAGGAAGTAATTACAAAAAATGCCAAATTTATGATTGGTTTCTATATAAATGCATGTCTGTTAATGAAAACGTATGAATAATGTATGCTTTTTATCATCTAAAATTGCATTATTCATTTCTGTACAATTTTCCTCTTTGGCATTAACATATATTTTTGAAGCAACAAATCACATTGACAGTTCTGCGAGCCGAAAGGCTACTTTCAATGTTGGGATTAACTTTCATAATGTGTTCTGATATGAATTCATCCATTCTAATTGCATTTTAAAGTTGTTCAGCCGTTGATTATTGTACATGAAATGCAACAAAATAGTTGTGTGAGTTGTCCTCCCATTCCTTATAATCTCGTGTTCAAATACTTTAATATGTGTTTCAATTTCTAGTTCAACAGTGTTCCGTTTGATACACTCAATAACTTCGACAGAATCTAGTTCGTGAGAACTAAGTTGCTTTCTAAGTTGCTTCATGTTATTGGTGACTTCTTCACAATGATTTTCAAGCAAAATAAATTATTTGCAGAATGTAGATTGATATGCTTCCATACTGCTATCAGATTGTTTGCCTTAATTAATTCTCGCTTCGCCTATATTTTCGACAGTACTTCTAATGTAGTAATTCCTCCGAAATTCCGCTAAATTGGGCAAATTACCTCCCGTTGTAGTTTTTACGGTAGCATTAGAACTGCATATGCAACAGGAAAGCGCAGTAAAAATTGAAAAATATTACGTATCACACAAAATTAAAAACCCTACTATAAGTGACTTGGCTGTATTAAAGAGAAATTCAAATTTGATTAACTTAGAAATTTTCAAACCGAACTCTAGTGAATTCCGACTGGTCGAACTGTGCGAGTTATTTCTGTATATTTGTGTTTCTGTATACATATTTACATTACCGACATCGACTGTACAAAAACCAAGATATGTTACAAATGCAGTCGATAAGGCCAAGTCCCATATAATTTTCTACTATTATTTAGAAGACACTATCGTGAAACAATCTCCCATTATTGCTTCATCAGATAAGTAATAAGATTAAATTTATTAGATCGTTAGTTGAAGTAGATAAACACGTGTAACGTGGCTTCAATTTGCCTCACCCGATGAGAAAGTTGTTCGGCGAATTCCGAGAATAAATTGCTCCACTAATTAATTGCCCTGATTAAACATTAACAAGTCACGAACTTAGTTCTTTGAAGCAGAGGTTGTATTTTATGCACTCGGTTCCCACGCCTTCGATTCACGGGAATTAGCTGCCGTGACCTTCGGTCCTTAACTCTTTCATTCGACTATCGCTTTTTTTAAATTTCCCACCCAAATTTCAAACTCTAAATCCAAGCAAGCTAAATTATCATCACCCAATCTGATCAGATAATCTTAAATGAAAAAAATCGCAGTCGTCCAATTTAAGGAATTTACGATAAATTAAGCCGTGAAAGTAATTAAGAAAAGTCTTCGACAGCTGAATGAAATGGCAAACTTGAGCGCTCTTAAAGGGTAAGAGCCCTTATGAGGTTGAAAGTGTAAATGGGTTGTAATAAAAGTGAGATCGTATAAATTGCTCGAAGTCAGGGTTTAAATATGCGTAAAATAAAATCGGTTTAACAGTTTATGCCTAGCACAATTTCATTAAATTAGGTTGACGTTAAAATTAATAATCACGGAAATTAATTTGTCTGAAGCGGTTTTAACTTGCTGATATCCAGATATTCGCTTATAGGGCAACCTTGGTGTGGAAAGGAATTTACAATCCTGCTAAAATATGTATAAAATGTTCTTCAAAGGAGCTAATTGCACACATTCCGTAGAGCATAGTGTTAATTTCATTGAAAATCAAATTGAGTGCAACTTCATGTACATTTTAGTTTCAAGTCATTGCTACAGTAAATTAGTCTTAGACAGGAAGGATATACTAAGCGTTCAAAACTATTCCTGATTAGCATTAGTATTTTTTCAATACCTTCCTCTATTGTATATACATATACTGGATAGAAAATGCTAAATAATTATAAGATGTATCAACGAGATCACAAATTAAATAAAATCCTTCACTGAAATCGTTAAAGTTGCGCCTACAAAACTTTTTTCCAATTGCTATTATAAGCTCTGCGCGAGGAATTAGCTGAATTTCTCACACATTCAAGGATGCAACTCTTCAATTCATGGAGGGAATTTTAACTCCATTTTCCCACGATTACATCCAGTTTCCTTCCCACGCTTCAACGTACTATGGCGGAGACACCGTAAGGCTTAAAAGCCGGAGGACTTTATTTGATTTCATCACTTGGGTAGTGCGACCACTGTCCTGCCCATCACCGCCTATTCATTCCCAGCCATTGGTGCAACATCGGCGGCTTAGCTAAATATGTGTAGGCGAAACGGCGGAGGAAAGGGTAATGCGATTTTGAAGTGAACGAAGACTAAATTTGGAGCGCCGTCGGGAATTAGGGATGAAAAGGCACGAAAATTGCCCATTTTTTCAAGTCGCTAATTCCCGTAATGAATCGCCGCAATCTTTACTGTTACAAGGTAGGATTACCTCTAAATCAGTTGGTGAAGAAGAAGCTTATTATTACCAAATTTAAGGTACTTCTTCGTTTCGAAAAACGTAATGGATAAAGGGCATTTCTGATTTCCAATGGCAAATCGACCAAAGCCCATTCTGCACAATTATTTGTATCCTTCTGACTTTTTAAAAAATTCTTTAACTTTAGAATTGATGAATTTTTTACCACCGCCTAAACAGGATATTCTCAAAGATTTTATTACGAATAATCAGAGACATTCCTTTCATTTCAAGTCAAATCAAATTAAGAGTAATTGCAACCACAGATCCACTAAATAATAAAATGAAAATATCAAATAAACGAGAGAGTTAAAAACTTATTCTTCTCTGAAATAGTTTACCTTCAACGTTGAGTGATTGGTCAAAGCGGACTTCTCAAATTCCTTGAAGTGTTTTCAAGCACAAAGTACAAAATTTTGCTTAAAAGTAAACCTAGAAACTTATCATAGCTAGTTCCTGCAATTCCGTAGTTTACTGTCAAAAATTCTTTAATAATCGCCGTCTTAATAACGACTGAGTAAAGAAAGTATTGTTTATTTTTCAGGTCTTCTCATGTAAGACAATTCTGACACTACTTATCCTACTAGAACATTATTATTGTAAATTAATTAATGTTTTGACCATTGGGTTGATTAGTAAAAGTAATTCATAAGCACGCAATATATGCAGCCAATATAGAGGAAGTTAAAGTCAAAGTATTGGAAATTTTTTTGGATAGGAAGAATTTTCTGAACTCGAAATATTTCAGCGCTAGAATTGATTGTAATTACGAGTCTTTTGATTTGGGTTTGATTATCGATAAGTGAAAAAGTGTTTGATACACTAACTTTCTTAAAACTGACTATTGACTTAACGAGAGCGCTACTATTTGGTATTGCATACTGCAGTGATAATTTTCTAAAATTTATCTGAACAACTCCGCTAGCTATAGAAAAAGGACGGGTAGGATATTGTAAATCCAATATTTATAGTATTTTATCCTCGGTCAAAAAACATATTAGAAGCCTAACTTCTACTAAGGCCACTGGAGACATACCCCAGTGGGTTGAGTAGACTGATGAATAATGCACCGTCCACAGCCTACGATTTCATTCATTTATCCAAAATTTCAATAAGAACAAGGGAAGTAGTTACAAAGACGAAATCTCGAATTTCAAACAGACGAGAGACTTCGTCTTAAAACTTCTTTAAAAAAATCACATAAAATTCTTTCCCTTGAGAATCCCTTTTTTATTTGAAAATTACGGCACCCACTCGGCGTCAGCTCTATTGGCTTATCATTTAATCTAGCCATAAACTCATTTAAAAACTGATCAGAGATGGCTGTAAAATACAGCTTGTAAATAAGAAATGATATAGTTGATAGTCCAAAGATAATATGTCTGCCTGAAAAGCATTCAGCCCTAAAATCGGTCAGGACACCTTCATATGAACACCATCACCATTTAAAATCTTTGCAGAGGGTAGGAGGCGACTGGATTAGATGAGGAGTGAAGTAGTTCTCCCTCGCTCGGATTCGTTTCTAACCTACGATTTAAATTATTCATATATATTGTTAGTTTATATACCGTATCTCTGTATGTTTTCACGTTCTTTCCTTTTTAATATACGTTTTTCTATGATGCGCTAAAGCTAAATAAAAATTAGCCTCTATATTGAATTGTAGTATGTTTTAGAAATGATTCTACAAATAAAGTCATTTCGGACATATGGGCCCATAGTATCACTTTTGGGCGCGAATCAAACCCGGGACTGCCTTATTGAAAGACTAGCGCACTATTCACTTGACTATCCGGGAGAAACTTTACATTATATCTACCACGATCAGTACTGAAACAAGAGTAAATGAAAGATTAATTTATCTCTATTTGAAACCAAGTCAAAGTGTGTCAACAATGAAACACGGGTAGAAATACGGCATTTCAATGATAAAGAATAGAAAAAATAGCAGAAACCGAAGAATGATGGAGAGGAGAGGATGCAAATTAGGAATTGCTTTAGCGAAAGGAAGAGGATAGGAAAGAGAAAAAAGGGGCGAAATGGAGAAAAAGCGATAACGTGAGCGCCACCTGTCGACGATCCTCCGCTGTCTCATTGGCGGAAACGTGAGCTGAATCTGCAAACAAATTCCCTTCTGCATCATATTTTCTGGTGTCAGTCAGAATATTTCTCCGGCGTGAGAGAAAAGGTTTAGGGGTGAAACAGATGAACAGAGACAGAGGATTAGAGAAGGCAAAGGTACGAAAATAACCCGCGTGATTTCAAACTGCCGCTGAAGATTATAGCTTTGCAAGGAATTCACGACGATAATAAACCAAGGGAACGGTGGGTTACCTACGGTGCGAACAAAAGGCATTTGTAGATAGAGTAAATTCGTTGCTTGTACGTTTCGAAGGATTTGTTTCCGCTTAGGTATATCTGCTTTAAAATGGCAACCAAACATTACCAGTAGTGTCCCGGTAAGGAAAGTACTTACGTTCACTCCTAAGAGATTAGTTACGCATGGGCGATAAGGTAGGATAATCATAAGCTCTTTCTTCATTAGAATAATCATATCTTTTAAATGATAAATTACAGTCTCTTATTATCTTAGATTGATCATATATATTCACTGAAATGTGGCTAAAAAGGAATTGCCTTTTTCTTACTACTTCTTTAATCACTTAGGGCTCCATTTACTGCGAAGCATTTATTTATGTTTAAAAAAGATATTTATTTCCATTTTAAATGAATATTCTGCTTCAATATATTTTTATTTCATGGCTGTGTTCTATCTATTTTTAATACATCAAATTAAAATGAAATCGTAAAAATCCAGATAGACTTACTTTTAAGAGATGAAAATACAAGTATTGTATTTATTTTAATATGATATTTTGTGTAAGATGATATTCTGGTACGAGATATATCTATTTTGTATTAACATCAATTATTTATATAAATAGTCATACATTTTTATAAAAACTAAAATACTTATTCTCACTGTCATACAGGCAGCAAGTATATTCGTTTAAAAACTTTATTTTGCTAAACTTTATCTGTCTACTAGTACCATGGAAGCCTAGAGGTTTTCAAATGCATGCTTATAAACACTAAGCAACGAACTTTGTTCTGTGATTCCGGCAATGCTACAACTGCTAATTCCTACCATAAAAATCCATGCGGTTCATATTTATAGAAAAGTTTCAATTTTTATATTATAATAATAACAAGTTACTAACTGTCTGTTACTTTACTCTAATATTGATGCTGGTATCGAATTGAAGTACTTACGTCAGTCGAAAAATGTGTTTGAGTTTAGTATTTAAGATTTGTTATTGTGTGGAGAACTAGATATAGAGATACCGAGATGCATACTCCATCATCTCTCTCTTCTTTCCCATCTGTAAACGTTTTCACTACATCCTACGCAAAGAAGTCTGGAAAGGGTCTTAAAATAGCGATCGACAAAACTGCTTACATTTTTTCGCTCTTCACTCCGCAATTCCATTGAACGATATTTACACTTGCATGTTTGTAGAGACGATAACTCTGGAAGGTAAAAAGGCAAAAGGAAAGAGCTCTTTTTACGTAGGTTCGCATGAGAAGGTAATACTTGTTAGATTAAGGATTTCTCCGTAAATGATTTACCGCAAAATGGGAAATTGCCAAGATAAAATTTGACTCAAAGATACATCAATTTTAAAGCATTTCCATCCTTTGACCTCAGAATTTTTCCCTCCCACAATATCAAATAAAACTTCATTTACATTATATTTATAGACTTCAGTAGCTCTAGGTAAACTCAGAAAGGCTTCTCATCCTCTACCGCAGCTTACGTTTTCATATCAAAATCTTTCACAATTAGCTAAAAATACTCCGTCTCCATCTTAAGATCCCTTTAAAGGTTAATCTTAAACCGAGGTTGGAATATGCACGGGCACATTAATGAAGGGTATTCAAATCTTAGCATGCACTTCCACCTCTAATCTTTTAATCCGTTGATCAGTCACAAGAACTGCGGCATTAATTAACGTCGTTATTTTTATCTTCGTTTACGGTTCAACCATCTTTTTTTCATCATATGACCAGAAAAAAATTAATGCACGAGTAGATTTTTTAAACAATTATTATTTCCATTTACCAGGCGAATTTTCATATTCATTTCTTAGCATAATTGAGCTGGAAGTGAATTAAAGTATTCATAACTCTAAAATGATCGTGTAAAGCGATTTTTAACATATGATCATATCCCAAGAAAGAAAATTTAATTTACTGCTGAAAGAAATATTTCCCGGTACACCAGTGGAATCCTCTTAACCTAAGGTGAAAAATAAAATTTGGAATACATTTGAAATCACGATATCATATGGTGATGTATCAAATAACTGTACGACATTTCTGTGATATCCTCAATTGAAAGAATGGAGAAAAGTAAGAATTCGATGTATAGGAAGATGAACAGGTACACATAATAAATTTCACAAAATCAGGCGATGAGATGTGGAAATCAATAACGGAAAGAAACTCAAAAAAATGTGATTCTTCCACGACGTTTAATTTTAACAAATAACACACAACCGGTTTTGGGGAGTGATACTCATCTGGTAAGAAAATGTCCTTGGTGCCAGGTTTGACGTCAACAACCAGTGATGATGATTACTGGTAGAAACTGGTAGTGAGTTCTTAGTTTAAATTAAACGTTGTAAAAAAAGTTCCATTTTTGATTGCTTCTCCAGGTATACAGAAACTCTTATGTAGAAAAAATATTGTGATTACGGCAGATTTACTGGTAAATCATGTTAATCATTTGAGGCACAGTTTTATCATAGCAGCTCAAAAAGTCCTTATAAAATAATATACTAATATCCTATGAAAAAATTACACATAATTTTACAGTCATAATTTCAAGTTGATACCGAGGTCAGAGAAAACTGAGTAAATACCGGGCGAAATGTTTCTCCGCTTAAGAATCCTAAATATGATAATAATTGATAATTTCGCGATTAATCACATACAAAACCTTTTCTTGCTATTCCGTAGATGATATCCCATGCGAAAATAGGATAATATTGCAACATTATCCCGCGATTGACTTAGTGAATCCTGACATATATACCGTGAAATATATTTCTTAAGATTCTAAAGAAAAATGTACCCTTTAAAATATTATAATAAAAGATATAAAAGAAATCATATATAAAAATATACAATAAATAAATATAAAAAAGACTTCCATTCCTACCTCCGAAATTTCCACAATTCATTCAAACTCATGCATAATGAGCACTTACCGAGAGAAGTCTATTCGGCTAAAAATATCTTCTTCCTCTACGATTTTTATTATTACATACTTACATCTATTGTATCTCAAGAATCCGTTTCGCGTACTTAGTGAGGTCCAATTTAGTTTCCTAAGTACCATGAATAATATAAGAATTCCACAGAATAAATAAACCTCTCTGGTTAGCTTGGATGAGCTCGCTGAAAAGGTTCACTTCGGCATTATGTCACTGCAATTATTTAGATACGGAGAGAGGATATTCTATTTGGGTCACATTCAGTCCTAGTATTATTCAGCGAAACGCGAGTGCTGGGATGTTGAATCGCGCTGCAGGAGAGTAATATGGGATCGGAGCACAAAAGGGGTAATTTGATTGCACACCGCGGCAACTAATTGGAAAGTAAGAGGGTCAACGTGGTCATTTTAATGATAAAATTCGAAACCTAATGGCATGGCTCGAGTACGATAAATTTTGACTTTTAGTGGTTAACTAATTAATATCCTCTCATTCATAATTTTCGGAAATTATTGGGCGAATGGCCAAATGGAGTTTCTTCTGGATTCCAATGATCTATAATTTTTATTCTACTTATTATCGAGAGTGTATTTACAGATACTCCGTCTATCATTTCTCAAAAACGTATTATATGAAATGGTTAACAAATAGTTTGGAATGTCATGGTTGCGCGAAATATTCTACTTATAATTATGAAATAACACCTTGACTATAAGCTTGAAAATAATGAGTCCCTTTCTGGTTGGGAAAAATAGTATAAAAATACACTCTAACATGAAGAAAAAAAATAACCTCTACAGTGCCCCAAAAATGCACAAGAAAGCTCGAAAATATAATACAATTTGGGCCAAATATAAGTCGTGAAATAATGTAGGAAATATTAACAATTTTTTAAGCTTATCAAGTAAGACTTATGATTTATTATTTATATCTAGCATTATTTTTCGTGGGGGGCGTGAGTTATGTGGTCTCTTTTAAACTTGAGTGTGAAATTTATTTGACAGAAGCTCGATTTGAAATATAGTAGGTGCCTAGGAATGAATTTATCCTACTTCTAAATAATGAAATTTATCACTGCAATTATTTCATTACATTATATTATTTTAAACCGATACTATAATCTTTAAAGGAAAACGAATTGAGAGTCGTATATTCAGGTAATCTTCACGAGGAATGGGTTTATTTTTTGATTTATCTACTCTAACTAGCTGTGATAGCAGCAAATTTACACAGGAAATAAGAAAAGTGATTATTTAAATTTTACGGATTCCTTTACCATTTAAAAACAGGAAAACCTGGATAATTAGATATAAATTTCATTGCTAATAACAATCGCAACATATGCTTGCCAAAAAATGTCAAAAATTGTTAAATCAACTCATTGACGTAGTGATGATGACACAAGGAGCTGAAAATCTATTTTTTAATACATTTCAATATTCTTTTCTTCTTATTCCTATTGATATAATTAAAATACAAAGTTGGCAACCAATCCATAGGATTTCAAGAAGGTCAGATCATCGAAACCAACGTGTAATATAACAAAGAGAAATTAATAAAATTCAGCATAATTACGATCACAGATCTCCAGGATAGCTAAGAGTCACTTTTTATAGTGCAGTATTAGGTTAGATTCCGGATTGGTGGCTCAAATGTGATAATGACCTCAGGTGTCGAAGCTTTTGCATCAATACTTCTACTACTTATACAATTACATTTATACATTTCAAGTAATATAATTACTGTACTATTGTTATTGAAAACGCCAGTTAAAGATAAACCTACATTTTTGTAGGCATATAAATACATAAATTAGATCAAAAATAGAGCAACAGTTCGTTGGGACGGAAAAATGTGCTTCTTCATAATGTAGGACCAACGTGTTACTAAAGAATTTTTCACTTTTCAAAAGCGAATTCGCTTGATTAAATGAAGCAAAAACAGTGTATTAAATATGTTTGGAATCTCATATGTAAGACAACGCTGGGGGATATAGCGGTCGAGATTCCGTGATAACCTCTTGAGCTCAACTAGAACAGCCCACAATTCCCAAATCCCCTCCTCACTATGCCAATTACTCTTCTACTCTCTGGATATGACGGCTCCTCGCTGCTCTTTGACGGGAATACCATTTTTGGATATAAAGGCAGACTACTGTTTATAGAGCCGCCTAATGGCTTTGTTCCTTTTGGCTTCCTTGCGTGAATCTCCGTAATTATGCAGCGGGCATTCTTCCGTGAGTTCCCGTTTGCCTAGATTCACGGCGCGGAGTTTTCAAGAAGGGACGATAAGGCGGCACCTTAAAGGCGATCGTGAAAGCTGTTAGGATTCCCAAAATAACAAAATTCACCCTTTTCCAACCCTTCCACCCTTTGTTTCAGAGTCTAAATTTGGAGAATTACTTCCTTGCTTGAATCTATGTACTCATCTGCAAGGGTTTCAATAACACTTGTATGTATAAATAAGGAGATAAAATGAACAATGCGCAATGTTTCAAAAAGGTATTCATGTAATGTTTAATATTATAAGGTATGGTTTAGTGTTTTAATTCTAGAATATTTTCAGCTTTCCCGATTCATTTTCAACGAATTACATACTTTCGTTAAGCATTGCACGAGAAATGCAGGTAGTGTAGGGAATTATACACGATTTAGTTTCTTCAAGAATTAAAATGATACATCAATACATACGAGATATAATACGGAAATTTCTGGATTCAATCCACCTCCATGACGACTTCAAAAACTTAAACCAGAATTGAAGTGACTGAAGAAATCTTCCCAAATATTTCTTTTCTGAATAATCTTTCATTTTCCAAAAATAAATATTGGCAACATGGCTTAGATCCACTTTAAAACTAAATGACAACCAATAAAAATTAAGGTAATTATTTGAAATACCTATCAAACAATGTACTAGCCTTACTGGTATTAATCAACTCCTTTGATGTTTGACCTAAGTATATAAAACTACAAAATAATGAAGTAGCTAAGGGTAAATGGAATAAAGATAAAAGTTCACTTAAAATATAAGTTTTCGTTTACGTGATTGTCATCTTCATTTAAGCATTCGCACGAAAATTGGAAGATCGAGGTTTGAGCTCCACTCCTGGCAGATCATTTGCATCGATTTTTCCTTTAACGAATTGATTTTCAAGGATAACGAGTGAATTTTCAGGGATTATGGCGAGAATTGAAAGACGCTATTTTTCGATTAAAGAATTTTACAGTACTCCTACCTTTACTACATATGTTATAATATTCTGCTATACTATATTTACTAGAGGATTTTTGCTATATTATCTCATTCTCTGAGAGAAATGAAAAATACATATTTGACATAATAACGTGGTATAGTGTATGTATAATATGGTGGTAATATGGAGCATATGCATAGTTGATCAATCATATTGAATTTGACAAGACACAATTCCCTTTCAGTATAATTAATATGAACACAAGTAATAGTATATAACGTCAACTAACTACTACTACTGAACATGAAAAATGATGAGAGGAGAAAATTATCTTTATATTAGATTCCAATTAAATACTAAAATTTAATTAAAACCTCTACTTTTTCATCATTTTCAATTTTTTCCGGCACCGGCACAAATTCAAAATGCACTTTTAGAACTCTCATTTCCATAAAGGGAGGGATGACCTTTTGAGAATTTTCATTCAAAAATATTTAGCGGCAGTACGCCCACATTCATGTCAGAGGCAAGGTTCCTCTCATGTTAACTGCTATCCACCCTTTTTCACGGCCTTTGACCTCAGACAAGATGGAAGTGTACCGCAGTCGTTTTTGCGTCAGCGATGTTTCCGCCTTTGTTTATATTGCATAAATGTGATCTCTAGCGCTTTCAATATTCATAAGAGCTATTCCTTTCGTCATGATTAAGGACAGTTGTGAACAAAAAATATTGTTGAAAATTTTAACTAAATTTGATTAATTTTCTGCTGAGTATATGGAAAGTATTACTGATTTTAATTTCAGCGAGAAAAAAATACACCGTAGTTAAAGGAACAATGAAATTATTAGAAAAATAATGCACAAACGTGCATAATATTTAGAAGTTTAGAAGCATTTCTTCTTCAATCTTTCGTATACCTATACTTCATCAGACCTGCTTTACATTTTGCAATTATTCCTTTTTGATTTACAATTCCAATCAATTCAAACCAATTGAAAATCATAATAGGACAGAATATTCTGAAATATAAAATGAAATGATTTGAAATTTAATTTCTTAAGCGAAAATTAGAAGAGAAGAAAGTTTAAACATATTCATAGTGTACTACGAATGAATATTTTAGAATTGCTCTAAATTCATGAGCTATGTTTATCAGTGCTTTTGAAGGAAAGTTTACGGGTATACGTAAGATCCGTGCTGAAAAGTTCCTTGCGACATTTCATGAGTGAGTAAGTGGTTTATTTTTCCCATCATTTTATTTAGACTTTCTATTCCCGTTTCTTCACAAACTCCCACACTGTACTTTGAGTCATGTTTGGGAAGCGATCGTTAGCTAAACTATGTTCACCGTGGTCGAGCCTCGAGGGAGTTTCCAAGGAAATCATATTTTTGTGGGATATTTTCCGCAGCCTCGGTCAGTTTATAGTATCGTCATTTACCTTCCAGCTTACAAACGGTATAACTCACAGCAACTCTGTTGCTGGGTGGTCTACTTCGAATTTTTCTTAGAGCTTCTTAAAGTCAAGTAAGCTCAAAACATTTTTTTGGCTCACTGTCAATCAGAATCCTTAATGTAGCTGCATTTTTAAATTATGCTTTTTCTATAATTTACTCTGATGCTTTACTACATTCTAATGTATGCAACTTTAGACATCCCTGTTAACAGGGACAGGATTTTTATATACAATGAGCCAGAGTAAAATAAAGAAAAAGGCAATGTTGCTCAATAATACTGCAAAGAATTTTCTTACGACCTCATGTATTTCTAAATAATCATTATCGGTACTTATAAAAATCCAGGGTCGGAATAAGATACGAATTCAACCCTTATACCGTAAAAATTCAATTTAAATAAAGTTTTTTCATGCTTGATGGATACGTCTACCAAAATAATTTAATGCCGAGGTCATTTTGTTATCATATGATATCGTCCTTGAACTTTATGCCCTAAATGTGTATTTTCTTACTAATTTTATAGCTGAAAATTGAAAGATTTGAAAAGTTTATGGTCGACAGATAATATTATTTCATCCATTTTTATTGTGAGCAATTTTCTTGGAAATTCTTCTATCTATATATGGAGTATACTTTCACCAATAATTTCTCACGTATTAGTTTTCACCCACAAATTTAAGGAACTAAATTTATTCCTATATTCCTTGCGTAACTGCGACGTCGAAAATTGTTTGATTTCTAAAATTAAACTCATATAGGATGTCAAAATATTGATTCCTCTTCCTCTGATTTGCTGAAGTCACGATGGCTACATTGTCATTATCTGCTCATAACTATTTTGTATTTGACGGAAATATTAGTTGAAACATCTTTGTGATTTTCAATCTTAAACATAGATAAAATTCTTTTTTTTTTATAAAGCCACTAATATTTAGCATCTCAAGTAAGCAAACAATTCTTACGAATTAGAAACGTCGTTATCTGGAACTAGACCATATTTTTTGTTTCATCTGCTGAACATATTACGGACAGTCCTATTCTTGGAAGAGAAAGTTTTTATTTCTTTGCTGAATCATGATAATTTGACAAAATACGTTTTATCTGTTAAATATCTTTAATATTCTAATTCTACAAAATATGGGAAGTTACTTGATAACTATTGCTTGGAAAAAGTCGTTATTGTTGGATTTTGATATGGAAGCGAAATTATATTGAGGACGTGATTTTTAATAGAATACAAACAAATAAATCGGCGAATAAATCAATTGAGGGATATGCTGGCCTGCAGAACAACTCAGTGAATTATTTTTAGGACTGACTCGATAACAAAATTTTCACTCTACAGTTCCTCCTGAATGATTATCGAAAGATTCATATGCTAGTGGAGGCGTGTAATTTACTAAATTAGTAACAGAAAACATGAAATAAAGGGCCCTTCATTTTTTTAACATCAGAGTACAATTGGCATAAATTTCTCACTCCCCACCGTTATAATTTGAACATGCTTTTAATTCCTGTCCTCTTTTCGACATGACGTTGTCTCTTTAGAGTAACGGTCGGAACAAGGCCTGTATGCCGCCGTGCTTCACCAGTAACAGGTCATTCCGTTCCCTTGTGTCCACTAATCAGGACGCTGCATACATATTCAATTTCGGGGAAGCGGCTGGGATGCTCGGGTTCCGAAACAAAGGTTGCGAGACAACCAGAAACGGAGAGGACCGAAAGGAGGGCAAAAAGTCTTCCATTCAGAATGACAGACGAACATCCTTTCCTCCCGAGGATAAATAGGTAAATACGTTAACACGGCGTAAAGAGAATTGTTCGCGGGAAACAGAAACCTGAGTGCTGTAACTTTCGGTTCCAGCTCAACGCAATTTATTCTATAATTCGTTACGAAATATGAAATGGTATTTTTCATACATATCGACCCTGAATCGCATTATTCCCGGTCTAAATGATATTTTGCTGCCTGGTATTATTGCGTTTCGTTTTGTAAAAAGTAGAAAATGATTTTAAAATAATTTCAGTGAATCCTTTTCACGAATGTAAATTTATCGCTGTAATGTACGAATCTGATGTTTAAATTTTGCGCTATGACGCTGATCATTTTGGTATAAGAGATGAATATTTAAAAAAACACGTAAGGGAAAATTAGCTATCATTCTGTCTGAGCATAATTTTTGAACAAATATATCTAAATATCGTATCAAATGCAAGTAGGAATTGGTGAAATGAGAAGGATTCAATCTTTAGCCTCAATAAAAATTTTCTCTAAAATTTTAATCATACTCTCCAACCATTCTACTGTTCATATATCATTTGCATCCAAGGACAGGAATTAGAAGTGGAGTTATAAAATATGTTAAAATTTCCGCATAAAAACTGCTATCGCGTATAAATTTCATTATCTCTTAGTAATATTCAACCTGCAGAATGAAATCAAGAATTAAAAGATAAATCATGTGCTCATCGTAAGTTACTAATGCCTTGACCCTTATGGAAATAAATGACTTCGCCAACGTTTGCTGTAGTTAATTTCAATGATTTCTGTTGCAGTAATAAAATTCACCCTCGCCTGTTTCTTGTTTCTGTCAATCGACATTGATTTTCTTTTCTGATAATTTTTTCCCTAAACCTTAAAATTATTTTATGCAACTTTTGATATTTATTGTGTGATACCTATTCCTCACAATTATTATCAAAGTTCTTTATGTATTTACTTCTCTTGCCATTGGCTTCTTGATGAATCTCTTCATCATCTAGTCCATTTCATTTTCGTCATTCCACCTTAACGCTTTATCTGCAATGCTTCTGATATTCTCTTTTCTTCTGCTCATAATCGATGTTTCTAGTCATTGCAAGTTAAAACTTAAATTGTAGACATTCATGCAAGCCCTTAATGAAACGTTTCCTTCCGTCCTATCTTGAACCATTGGCATGGAAATTTTATTACTTCTGGTAGAACGCCCTCATCGGTCCATATGTTTAATTGCCGTTTCATTAATGCAAATTCAATTGATGTAGACTTTGATTTATTGACTGGAAAATTCCCTGAAGCGTTCAGTCAAGTTTATTACTGATTTTACCAAAACAATTGTACGCTGTTTACGCTTCAGTTCATCACTTTGTTGTTATCATTACTTTTTATGATATTCTTATTTCTTGGAGTTTTAGACTTCTTGCATAGCTCTTTTTTTGAACGAGTTTAATCGCGTCGTCTTCAAATCTGCATGTTGTATATCGAATGGGTATGTGGGAATATACAGTGATATGCCGATAATCGGCGGGCTCTTTATCTTTTTTGACTACTATCTACAGATTATTCGGTTTGCGGTTTATATTAACATTTCTTTTACTCTCCTTATCTATCCGGTATTTCTGAAAACAATAAACAAGAAAATATTAAAATATTTTAACAAGCAGAATTTACGTGATATCTTACTAATGGGTTAGAGGGAATATGACTGCAGTGAAATTATCACAATTAAATAGATCCGCAATGGGGTTAAATAAACTCTTAATGAATCTATAAAGTAATCAAAAATAACGAATGATGGTCCCAAATAAAAACAAATTGTTTACATACCTCAATGTGAACAACAAAAATAAAGTAAAGCGAGAGCTTGGACCATCTGTATTCTCTGATTATTCATGCATTCTCTTCCCGTCATTAACCCGGAGCTCACTATACTGGAAGGGCAAACATATTGAAACCCTTAAAGTAAGTATAACCCAAGCTATAAGGCGATTACCATTTGCCTATCTACAGCAGACATCATGTAAACGTTACGTAGCGACGGAATGTTTGCAAACCATTTTGTGATAATGGGAGAGTCGTTGGTGAGACATAAGGAGTTTGAAGGGAAAGTGGCGAAGATGAGTCGAAGGGATAACGCGACATCAGGGAGCGCAGTGATGAGTGCAGGGGGTCGTTGGAGATAATCGCTAGGTTTTCTCGTAGGTCAAAGTGGGATCAAATCAAGGCATATAATGGGAGATTCCAGCAGAGGGCGATGGGCGTCCAAAATTGGGCCTCTGAACGAAGGGTAACGAGCTAATGAGGAAAATAGGCCCATGAATAGGAAGGGGAAACAACTGTGAGGGACGTGACGAGAAAAAGATGTATAATTTTGAAGAACCGCCATGAAATTGCTTTACAGATGAAGGGGGAATTCTGATAAATTGTTGGGTAATCAAGCCTCATCATCCGCGATTTCCTCTAATATACGCGATCTTAAGAGCGTATGTGATGTATCAAATTCATGCATCCGACGCTTGAGCATGAACCTAACGCATTTTCAAGCAACTTCAATTGAATGCTTGTTCAAGGAGTAGACAGGGAAATACTAAGTTGAATGTTATGTAGCATCGTTATAATTAGCGACTCGTTTATTTCTGGAGTATGACGGGTGGCATCTATAAAATTCTCCCAATTAATCTAATTCAAATACAATGCAATTATAAATTCAACTTGCTTACTATAGCTACTTAATCAAACCAACATTAATAGAAAAATCATAAACATATTACTCTAAGATAACATGATATAGCGGCAGGCAAATTCGATCACGGTCAAAAAAGCAGTCTAAACATCCGGCATCCCGGGGACTCCTGACTACTTTGACAGTCAAACCAATAAGCCTGCCTTTCGTCTCCTATTATGTCACATTTCTTTAATTCAAGTCCAATTCTATTCGCTAATGTATGTCTTACAAATTATGCGCTGGGTTCTGTATGCCATTCATTTATGAAAGGCAAATATGACTATTTAAAATATCTTAAACAAAGAGAAAGATTATACATTGTAAGACTGCGATCTCTGCATAAGACAAGTAGCCAAAATGAACTGCGATGTACCGTGATGTCATCGCTCCCACTGCTTTGCTGCTAATTGTAGGAAGCTTATCAGCAGGTATCTAATCTGCTACTTTTGAAGGTATGTTTAAAAACCATACCTCGCGAAGCAGTGGAGGGAAACACTTAGGAAGGAAACTGTTATTATTCTCTATTACGCTAAACAAATCTCTTTTCGAAGAAAATGTGGAAGATATATTTATAACATCCACTGTGCAAAACATGTTTGAAATCTAAATACTGAACGTGGCGAGGAAAAAGATTACTTACATTTTACTTACTAATATCTGTCTTACTTACATCTGCCAAATGTTTGCAAGAGTTTTATCTCCTCTTGTGTTAATGGTAAAAGGCGTAAAAATTAGAGGTAACCATCGAGCCAGGTCTAATTGAAATTGTGTTAGAAAATTAATTACCAAATTTTTTCGAAAAGATATAAGAGGTTATGCAACAGTGTATGATATCACGAGTAAATGGGAATGGCATAATAATCTACTAATGTAGCCTAACTGGTAACTGGGAAATCGAAATGGCTGTGGGAGTTCACAAGAATTCCCAATCTAAGACGCAACTGCCTTCGGACAAAGGGGCAAAAGAGAGAGACAAAGAGGAAAAGCACGAAGTGAAGGAGGCCACTCTCTTTGCGTCCCTTTTCTTCCTCCGAGATGCCCTGAAGGAATGAAAATGGAATGGTCAGCCTGACTTGGTCGTTAAACAAAGGGAAAGTCTTGCTGCATTGTGAGGCGACTGAAGAAGTTTGTTTAATTTCTTCTTCTTTTGTACGCTGCCATGGCGGCGCGCTGACATACCTTTTGCAGTCTCTGTTCCCGCGATTTTCTCTTGTTCTCACATCATTGTTTTTTCAAAGAAGCGAAGAAGCTAAGGCGTAATCATACTGTCCGAATGTTATGTTCAGCAAATGATTTTTTGTCGAGCTGGAATTCCATCGCTAAGAATCTCAGTCGATTTGGTCGATGCACAGAACAAATGGGTTTTACTGGGGATCCATGAGTTTGATCTTCTCTAATGACACCTGGTTGATCACTACACTAAATAAAATTACACTGAAAATTTACTCTGTTTACGAAAGATTTATTTATGAGAGCATGAGTTAGGTGCTTAACACGCCATTAGGTAAGGAATCTTAAAATTCTAAATCACAAAATTTCACAATTAAAAAAGTCAGAAACTTATAAAATAAATTCGCTTTTTAAGTAACAAATTGGTCGACGTTAAGCTTCTTTGTCCAATTATAGGCTTACTAAATCGCGCAATCTTCTAAATAAATAACCTGAACAAAGTAATTTTTGAATTTCATTTAAAAAATTTAATTAGATTACTTAATGAATTAGTTTTCTTCAATGTCTTTACAGCAAAGGGACTAGATTTATAATTTTGAGCATTTTAGAGACGCAAATAACACAATGATATAGATAGATAGTGGAAGAACAAGATTTTCCGCATTCTAAGTTCTATTTCCAGCAAACAATGCATGATAAACCGTGCTCCTCTTTCAGTATCAAATAAGGAGTCACTGCGGAATTTCAGTTATGAGAATTATCTCAAAAGACAATCAACTGCAACGATAAGCTACTCATTTTAATGGTAATTGCGCCACCTGAACATAATATTTACAGCAAAATTTTCAGGAACAATGAACATATGCACTAGAAGCAAATTCATAAAATATACTTAGCGCTTAGCAGCAATTTCTTGAGCAATAATTTCCTATCTGAAAGAGATACATACATGAATATCTCTTTTCTTCCCAAGAATTTGAATTCTTCAACTTTTGCAGATTAAACACTGTCTTCGCAGATGTCTCTGAGTTGGTTCAAGGTAAGAATTAAATTTGAATGAATTTTCTTTAAGAAAGAGGGTGGTGTACTTGTATAAAAAGTACCAATCAATTTTCTTATTGAACTATTATTATTAGGTTATCATTAAGGAACCAGACGCATTTTTCTGACAAGCATATTTCCTTCCAATTGAAATAATCATTAGCCTTCCAAATTCAATGCTTCTTATATTTCTCTTCTGTCGAATATACACTAGATATTTCAAATAGAAAATTATTCAATATCCAACTTCAATCTGCGTTAGAGAGGTTACCCCTTTTCTCTTATTTGTCACTAATTCCTACCATTATGTTTTTCTAATGCCGATTACGACAGTATCTGTTGCTAAACGGGTCTTGTTATCTAAAATAAATAATTTAAGAATTTTACATCTTAATGCTGTAACTGTGATCTCAATCCACCTTTTTCAATTATGCATACCCGTGCTATCATTACTTATGCTTATTAACTTAGCGTATCAGAGTATATACTCTTTAGGCAGTTTTAAACGCATTCACAAATTTATTCTTGCTACGTAAGGGCGATAGATGTAGCGAGAACAATGGTTTAGCAAGGAACCGTTTTTCGTTCATTTCGAATTACACAGCACATGTTAGACATGGTTGCACGATACAGCAGTGGAAGAATATGACCCTATTCAGCATTCTGTTACTCAATCGAAAAATTGGTAAATAGGAACGAATTGAATTTATTCCGAATTGTGGCCCCCTTCAAAGAAATTTTGCCGAATCTTTTACTTTAATTATTCTTGTTCATTTTTCTTACTTCCTAAAAGAATGCACCTCGGTGTCAAAGAAAAGAATATTAAAATACAATTTATACACGTACCGCACCATCAAAGTTAGTTCCGAACATGTCCTCGTACTAACGTATAAGAAGACTAAATAAGCTGTCATGAGACCTAGATCCTTTTTCTATACACATCTTTCGACAGTTGGAACCTCATAAAAATTTTTCTTTTTCTCTAAAACTCGAATTTAATCAAGAAAATGTCAAGGAATGCCTCACCCAGTTCGCCTTTTCCCAATTTTTTTCACGAGACTCGTGAGAACCTAGACCTATTAAAAGAACGGTGCCGCAGAAGGGAGATTTTCCTTCGAGGTCGGAATGTTTCTCTTTTTCTGAACCCGCAGTAGTTGGGTAAGGAACAACTTTTGGACGAAAGAGTTGGTAATGGAGGTCAGTTAGTATTTGGAGAGATATAATGAAAAGGGGATGGGCTGAAAATTTTCTTAGGGGTGGTGATGGGCTAGAAAAGGCTGAAAACAGTTCTGCAACGAGATATATTAAGGCAGAGCACGCATGGCCGTGTTCTTCTGTGGCTGAGAAGGGGAATGGAAGAAACGAGGTAGTAATTTTCTGAAACGTCAGGAGAGAATTCGGCTCCGATAGAAGCAGAACAATACTCTCGAGAAAATAAACGGAGGAGAAAAGGATTATGCGTGATGTAAATGGGCTAATTACTTAATGCGCGAGTTGTAAAGGTTACGCAATTCCTACTCAGGTCTAACCCTTTCCACAGAAGCTGCCTAACATAGAGAGGGCTCTAAAAGTCATGAGGAAACAGTTAAATCTCCTTATAAACAGACAGAAAGCTTCTAAATGTAATTATAACCGGGCTTTAGATCGGTTACTTTTAGGAAACAAGGTTTTGATAAACGATATTATTATTATTATTAAACGTCTTTATTAGAGGGCGAGATTGAGGCTGGTAAGCCTCTTCTTACATCTAACCCTTGACGCATAACGATAATGTCTTTCGCGCATTCATACCTACGGCACGTGTGAATTTCTTTCCCTATTATTCTGCCATTCTGGTCTCCTTGCTAATTGCTTACAAACCCTGCCCAGAGATCGCTAGAGAGGAATTTGCAATTTCCACATCAGCTCTGGTCTTTCTTGAATTAATTTGTCCTGGAAGGGATACGAAGAAGGGAGGAAACATTCAGTTTAAAATAATGCTAATTGTGTAGCAATTTTCAGAGGTAGATACATGCATCCATTTTGTAAAATACAAAGGAAATGTTCTTAGGAACGGTTTGAATGTCATATGTGAACTTATATCATCTCTTGGAGCATTAAGAATCAAATATATTAATTGCCAGTAAATGCTTACCCCTTTACCGAGCCTTCTGATTGAACTTCAGGGGCTAAGAGAAAAGAATTGAATTCAGGGTCAACTTTTAAGGAGCGCATGGGGAACCACCCGATGGTTTTTAATGATCGTCTAAATGAACTGTCAAGTGTCCTTTAATTCTAGAGAAATACGCAAGTCTTCTGCTGTAACTTGTAAAACGTATATCTGATACTGCTCATTATTCAATAACGGTAGCACAGTTGAACTGTACCCACCCAACCAATGGAAATCTTAGAATAATGCTTAATAATTAGCCACTGATGGCTCAGTGATCTTGGCAATCATCTTGATTAAGAGGTTTTAGAAATACTTTGATAGCCGAAGTCGGTATGCGAACCAGTTCCAGGGGATGGAAACAGAAGTCCAGGATTATCGGCATTCTTTATCTCTCGTGCCTGGACCGTACACTGACGTTCAGCTATCGTCTTTTCAAATCTCTTATTCATTAACAGCCGAGTTCATTTTCTTTTCTTTCACATATTTTATCTTCTTCCTCCAAAAAATGAATAGTAATAAAATAGGAGGAATTTCGATTGAGTTTGTAATTTATAGAGAAACAGTGAAAATGAGTATTTAAGGCAATGAAGTTATTGGTCGGAAAAGTTCGAAACGAGTGGTTGGTTTATGTATGGACTTTTCTGTATTACAGTGTTATTATTTTATTATTCGTATAATATATCATTATATGTAGTGTAATCATTTTTCCCGACATCTTTTATGTTACCATAATATATAATTATGTTAATATTTCATATTATAGTAAACTTTAGCAAAATATTTATGATATATTATTTTGCACGTAGCCTACTATAATAATTATCGTTATAATATATTTATAGAAGTAATCGTCGTGAGAATAATTTACATTAATCGCAATGGATATTATGAATTAATTTTATGCGCCCACTACAGAACGTGAGAATCTCACGATTAAAATATCGCATAAATTTAGGAAATAACTCAAAATAGTAGAAAAACGTATATACGTCACTATCTGTTACGAAAAAGGTAAAAATAGGCTTATTTTATAACATGAATTAACTGAAAATATTTTTATTTGTGAGAGATTTTCTTGTCTGTACGCGGTGCAAATGATTTGCTTATACCATGATCAACTGGCCGTCGCAATTAAAAGTGTGAGTTTTTCCCACGTTTTAATCACTTTTTTAAAGGTCAATCAATCCACACGAGGATTTAAAGCCAATTTAATTCAGAAATTATTACATAGAAGTCAAATTGATAACTGTTTTATCCATTTCCTGGAAAAATTGGGAAATAAATGTTCCTGGGAAACTCAGAATTGCTCATAAATTGCGGGACATGATCACTTAACAAAATCCTATTTCCTCTTTTCCTCCAGCATAATAACTCAACTTTCAACAACTCAAAAAGATTTATTTATTGATTAGATTCAATGGGAAATATTATTTACCTAGGTGATTATCTGATATATGGTAAATACCGTGAAAGATCATATTGCAAATTTTCCTAATCAGGTGTTTATGTTCAGCTCTATTTGTTTTGACTAAAGAACTTTATCATGGAATAAAATGAAATACTACTTTTCCGAATCCCCATTCAGAATTATTTATATAAAGATTCGGAGTTTCAATGACATTATGCATAGGCTTAATGTTAGCCGATATTCACTGAATAGAGAGTGATAAATTACTTTAATATGATTATAATGAATTATTTTTCAGAATCAAAGTAAGCAGAAACGCCAAAAGGGCTATATAATTGTTTGTAATCGGCTTAAAAGATACAATTTTCGAGGAAATACTTCCAATACTATGCGATGTCATTATGGGGATAATTGGCTTTTTGTTATTGAGTGTTGCCATCTCTGAAATAACGTTATGTACAAAGAGAAATTTTCGTGTTTCCTGTTTATAGGATGAATCGTGTGGAATGTTCATTCACGACTTTGTCTATTCTATTTCACATAGCGATTGGCTAGTAGTTTCAACGATAATGGGATGGAAAATCAAGAAAGGAATTCATTAATTTCTTAATAATATACATTGAAAGCAGATTTCTACAATGGCTAAGAGGACGTAAATAATTAATTAATCAAATAATATTTATAAGAAACTCTTCGTTTTGAAGCTATTTTTAAATTCCCTGCTACAAGTATAAATGTTTATTCTACATATTACTCTTTATCAATAGGTTGCGATAAACAGTTCTTTTTGGAAAATGAGATAAATTTGAGGCAAAATATATCAAATTGCGATAATTATAACTGACATGAAAGTTAACATCACTAACAAGAATACCTCAAAACAATTTTATTTAGCAATCAAAACTTCCACTAGGTATAAGAGTCACTTTCGTGACTCCAGAATTCCCAAATATGCTATTCTGATGATAGCTCGTTCGCCTCTTTTCACACAACTCTTCTTTGCGGGTATTTTTCTGCTGTAGATACTTTATTTTTCTAAAATGATAGCATAGGTTTTTTCCACCTATTTCTTGTAATGCTTATCCTCTCTGTTTCTTCTTACCTATGCATTATGTATGTTCTTAATAATATCCCCGATAATAGGTTAGACGTAAGAAGTTTTTAGTTTCAATTTCGCCTCAACATTAAGAATTTTTCAAATAACTTTGCACCAGAGGGTAATAAGGTAGATATGCGCAGATTCACTTCTGTAAACAGAAGTGAATCTGCGCGGCTCGGTAGTTTAATGGATAGAATACCTGCCCGGCAAGTGGGAGACCCGGGTTCGAGTCCCGGCCAAGTCGCAATTTTTCACTTCTTGTATAACAATGATTTCCTTTCAAACTGATGATCCGCCATTGAAAACATTACTCTAACATGTAATATAAAAAATATTTATCTGCATAGAATCTGTTGAAAAAAAGATTTTTAGAGTAGTAATACTACTTGATTGGTATTGACATATAGAGGAAACTACAGAACATCCTCACATGGAAAAAAATTTGAAATAGATACTTAATGAATGCAGAGGAAGTCATTACAAAGATGTTAGTTTAATTAAGAATTAGTGAGGAAGAAAAAGGAGGAAGAAAGCAAGGAAAAGATACGGTTGCTTAGAAATAGTTTAAGTTTTCAGCAACATATGTACACTCCATTCGCGCCCCGTTGCCGATGAGGTCCAGCTATAAAGTAAAAAAATAAGTGTCTGAGCGGGGTAACTGTTCGCCATGCGTCATTCGCAGCGGGCGAATAGTAATTATAACGCCGTAAAGTTGCTCGCGCATGGGTATCCTCTCAATAAATGCTACTTCTCCTATTTTCTATTATTCTCCTGAGTTGGACATGGCCCAGATTCGCAGTAGACTACTCGGCCACCTTAACGTGAATGGAAAACAATAGCCAAACTTTTATTGATAGCATGCAAACGACATAACTGAAACATTTAATAAATTTTCTTGGTAAGTTTTACGAAAAATTGATGAGTTGTACAGATATTCGCGGATTCCATTCCAAAACATCTATCAATCCCAGAAATAAGAACTAGTATTGAATTGGCTTTCATGCTGTGATTCTTTCATTCCCGTGGGAGCGATATTTCTAATTAAAAACGAAAAGAATTTGAAATTCATCCTTATTTCTTAAGTAAAATACTAAACGTATGGTAAATTTACACATAATATATATTATAATATTATATATAAAATAGTGAATTCTTGTGTCAAAAATGACGGAAATTAATTTAATTTATTGAAAAATGTCGTATACATCTGATGTATGTCAAAATATCCCTAATGAATCCTTAAATTTCATGTTTCTATCTCGTCGGCAAGTGCTTGGAATTAATGTTATTATGTTCTCCCATGTATTTATAACGGGAGTTACTGACATCGGACAAATATATGCATACACTACGGTGATTATTATATAGGATAAAGATCAGGGAGAAATACTATATACAGACGGAAAATTTCTTTTGTTATACACAATTGAGAATAAACAAAGAAAACTCACAGAATCGGAGGAAAATTGATGGGTGCCACATTGTCTGGCAGGGCGCTGGGTTGAAGAGGAAAGAATAGATGACAGATAAGAAAAAGAAAGGAGAGATTTTGAGAATGTATAAAAGTCTGAGGTCTAAATTATGCGATGACCTTATAGCCGATAAAGCCGATAGAGTCTCGACTGCGGCGCTTCACGTCTTTTGTGGGAGAAGGCATGATAATGGATTCAGGAGGAATGAATTTGGAAGAGAAAGATTCTCTCAGGAAACATCAAAACTTTCTAATTCTATTGACTCTCTTCTCCAAGGACAACAGAGTTATCTTACCGACCGACTGGGGTTTAAAAGTATCGATCCCTTAATTATTCCAATCCTATAATATGAATTACCAGAAAATGAAGTTTCCCCTTTGAAAGAGAAAAAACATTTCTACATTGGTAAGAAATGATTCAATTTTTCAAGCCACTTTTTGTTCAAAATCTGTTCATCAGATAAGCGCATTTCATTATCTGCTCTCTATGTATTACTTTTTCCACAATTCCTTCACTGCATTAACGAGACGAATACGGGAAAATATTAGAATAAGTTCTAGCAAAAATTTTTGGTTTAAGACGCGAATCATCATCAAGTAAAACGAATGAAGAATCCGTGGCATCGAAGTTGCGGTAACAAATTTTAGATAGTTTTCCAAACTGAGTAAGTATTCTAATCAAAGTAATATCTCAAAGTATAATCATCTCGTTCCATTTTACTCTTTCATCCTTTTCCTTTACTTTTCCTGTTTGTCTGCTCTCTCTCTTTGATTTATTGTATATAGTTATATGAATTTTAATAATTTTATCAAGGAATATTACGAGCTTTTTTGCAATTCTCTTTATTTTTCATAATAGTATCATAAACATGTCTGACTGTGTATCTATATATCTAACTGTATATCAAATATGTTGGTAGATATTTTGATCGCTAATACGCACAGTAAGTAGTGAAAATATTACGCTTCTAATATGGGTAGGATATGTGTTGATTAATCGGTTACTTAGTACAATAATGACAGAAAATCCGCTTTTTCAAATTTACATTCTATGGGTACCTTAGCCGTATGTGAATATACATATATATAGGGATGTGGAAAATTTGATATTAACAAGAACGAGAAACTAGATTTCGTTTCTCAACATATTCATCCATGGTCGAAATGAATGAAGGAGCTGCGGGCGGCGGCAGTAAACCACTTACGAGGGAATCCACTCCATTCCATCAAATCGGATGCTAATTAAGCGCACAGATTCGTCTTCTTCCTTGCTAGCGCCATCGGGAGCGTTCGGACAATATTCAGGTACACGTCTATTTGTACTGAGTGCGACAGCGAAACTGCATCCCAAGTCGGTTAATACTGAGCGCGTTCATCGAATGAATTGAGTAGTGCCGAAAATAGCTCTGTTTGGACATTTGGTCGGATTCGCCCGAGTTCTCGCATTAAGACTTGGCTGAATCGACGCACGCGCACTTGGTAAGTAGTTGTTCGCGGATAACTCGCCATTTTGTTTAAAAACATTTCCGGTCTAACTACGGTGATGAGCAAAGTTTCAAGGGCTTGCAACCTTGAAATGAAACGATTAAGGCTGCTTCGAGGAGTTTAAAGCAGCTCTAAGTTGTTTGAGAAATTTCTTATTACTCAATAAACATAATGAATGAGAAGGGTCTCAATAATGGTAAATAACAATAGAAGTAAAATTTTATATTTGTATTCGTCGAATAAAAATTATTATTTACAATCTGTGATTTTTAATTGGTAATTTTAATTAATAAATATTTTTTCTCAGTGTATTACATTTTTTCGCGGGTATTTATCAGTTTAAAATATTTATCTTTATACACATCTTCAGAATGTATGTAATGTTAGAGCATCAGATAAATGGTGATTTTAATCAATAAATACAGAGACAGCTTTGAAGTAAAATGTTCCACAAAATCTGCTGGAAAGGATAACATAACGAAAATAGTGTATCAAACAGAGGACGTAGAACAAATTATGTAGAAAATAGTTCAGGAATAGATAAAGGAAATAAAAATTGTAGAATTATTAGTCTGATATCGTATTCTTCTCTTGATTCTCGTACATTAAAACTGTGCAACCCAAAATTTTGGAAGTGCATCATTTCCGATATTTTCAGAGGTTAAAATCTCAGCTGATTCCGAGTCAGAGAAGTAATTTACCAAGTCGCGTGTGGGAGGGAGTTGGAATCGGAGAGATCAAAAGGGAAGAGGAGACATGAACGGGGAAAAGTGGAGCAAGGTCACGAGGCTATGACTGAGAGAGTCGTTTGAAACTGTGCAGTGGGCGAAAAGGTTTGTTTAATGACAAAAGTATCGATAAATGTCACTATTATGAAAGATGTTTATTCAACAGGTCGAAAGACAAAAGCGTAAGGAGAAATATGAAAAGGGTTTTGAAGTTCTTTGGAGCATTTCTTACGTCAATGTGGAATCTGGAGAAATAGCCGATTGAAATTTATCAATCACTATTGGATATAGATTTAATTTGCTTCAAAGAAATATCAAGATAACGAATTCTCTAAAGACGAAGTATTTTTGGTATCTATCAACTGCATTGTACGAAACGTTGCTACATAGTCCCATCAGATATCGTGAGGAAAATTAGGAATCTGAATGAAAAAATCAGTTCATACAAATATGTAAAAATACCCGCATGTGATTCGCAATAGACAAGGAGATTGGTTACTTGGTACAAATACTGTCACATACCAATATTTGGCAGGTATGGAATGTATATTCGTATATTTAAAGGTTAAATTATATTCGGTAAAAACGCTTATAATTATTCTGAAGAAACAGGAAGATTTAAATATGTTTACTACACTATGGATAAATTCATCATTAATAACCAACAATAGTCTTTTAAAATAGAAATTTTAAGCTCATTACATCATGAGTTATAATTAATTATGATTGCAAAAAAATTAAAGTCCCACATTTTATCTTACTATGAGTGAAATTACGAGGAGAAGGCTTAAAAGTTTTTGTTAGTTGAACAATTTAGAGTGAAAAAAAATTTTATTCAGTAATTATTCGAACCGATAATCCGCAATTAACATCTGAATCACTAATAAGAGAAAGGTTTGTTAGTTTGCGTATCATAATCGTGAGCAAATTTTCCACTACTCCAAAGGGCCTGAAGGGAACTAGGTGAATTGTAGGTCAACGGAGACAGTTTTTACCTTTCCCCTTGTGGAATAGTAATTCCATTGCGCAGTCTCCCCATCGATCCTGGGTTACAAGAAATATTTCGGCCATGTAATGTATACGCCAATATTTAAGAATGTAATACATCCTCCCACAATCTTATAGCATAGGACTCCCTTACACTGTTTTTCGTAGAGTAAGACGCATCTGATGGTTTCCCCAATTTCTCTCCCATAAATGACTTTTTACATATTAATAATACTGCAAGCTGTTATAGACAACTAGACACACTCTAAAATGAATAGAATTAAATAACTTGATCTGAGTTTAGTAATTTTTGTGGTTTATATCTATGTGTACTCTCTATGATTCACATCTCCATCAAAAAGGTTTTCTTAATATTATCACAGTTAAAATGAGGATATGAGCTGAACCCTAAAATCCAAAACATAATTGGTTATGGAAAATTTTATTTTACTGCGTTAAAGAATAGCCTTGAAATTATTCTAGGGCAACTGAGTTACATCGCTAGTCAAAGAATATCTACGCAAAATCCATATCTATAAAAACTGATATCTATACATGAATCTAGTATTCAGTCAGTCTCAGCGATTCTCGTGTATGATTGCGGAAGAAATTTCATATTTATGGACAGGACTTCACATTGCTCAATTTTATATTAATGTAATCTTTAACTAGAATCCTATCTAGTTTACTCAGCTTTGAAATGAGCATAAAATGTGAACGAAAAAATTCTCAGTGATTCCGACCGCATAAAAAGATGGGTTTAGAGAATTACAAATACTTGTTTGGTTTCGCAATTTTAAGCCGCTAATTTCATTTTGTGATGCGAGAAAGGCTCTTTTCTTTGGTAATTAACTTAAGGGAGATACAAGAAATTATGCAAAGATATTTCGAACTATAATTTCCAATTACATGTAGTCAGTTCATGTATTACATGTACTTAACTGGTTATTAATTAAATCTGTTATTCAAATTCCATTACTATGAATATGTTTGAAAATTTAAAAAAAACATATACCGATATTTTGAAATGTCGAAGTGAGCCAGTTTTATAGTAGCTACCTACTTTTTGTTTTCAAGTAAAGGTTTTGTGCTTTCATTTTGTTGCTTATTGTGTGCTTTCCAGAAAGGGTCACAAGGAATGCATACTGCTATACCTTGAAGTCATGTTTTGCTTTTTCGTACCTTAATTAATAGGACCTAAATAAAAGTTTCTCATCGGCTGAACCGACTTAACCATCAAAGCTGAAATTTTTGTTTCACTTAATGGATTTTATAATCAAATCTATAATTTTCAGTGCAAATTTGACTTCATGAACAATTAGAATTTTTTCGGCTATTTTTTTGGGGAAAAACGTTGTGATACTGCTTATTACACAATTCACTGAAATCTTTAATAGGTTTAATAATATTTTACTTACAGAAAGGAAATTTCTCATGTACACTCTTTCTTAGCAGTCACGATGTTACTCATTTTCACACAAATATAGAGAAAATTAACCGTTATGCAAATAGAAAGAGGATTTGATGAATCAACATTCTCGGTGAGCCTTAGTAATCATCTTACTCTACTTTGTTACTTTCTCTTTTCCTTCCAAATATTAGCAATTAGATTTCCCAAAGAAAGGTCACGTCTTACCCAATAGTTGATTCCCTATTCAAACTAAGGCTTTGAAACAGTTTGCTTGAAGTGGATTAATTCTATTGTCATTTCCTATTGACTCCAAAATCATGACTTAAAACTTAAAATTTCACAGAAGTTTCTGTTGTAGACATAAGTCACTAAGCAAAGTTTGTTAACCTCATTTTATTGAAGTTCTCTTCAACTCAAGTGTTTCAGGGGAACGCTAAAGTACGAATTGTTCTTCCCTGCTGCCAGGAATAGAGCTGAATAAAATCTTGAGAGCTCATGTATCCTATATTACTTAAAAATATTTTTCCTTTCACTCATGATAATTATACCATTTTAAAAAATGCTTCAATACTGTTAGAAGAATGGCGATTTTGAAGTTGAATTTTTGCCGTTAGAGGCAATTTCGATAGAGAAAATTGTGGCTTGATTCAGATTTGATGTAATGAAGACGAAATTTCAATGATATAAACAAAAATGATGGAATGTACATCTCCGAAAGCGTTTTGTCATTACAATAAGAGTATAATTGGTATAAGAAGTTTAAAAGTAGAGAAGAAATTATATTCAAAAATGTCTCATAACTCCGAGGACCAGTGATCATATTGTTGCTAATATAATGCTTTTCTTGTGCTGTGAAGATCTCATTATGAAGACTATGGAAAGACTGTATTAAGTTGTATTACCAAATACCTACTTTTGTAAAGTAATTATCAATAACTCTCCTCCGTTTTTAATCATGTTTCTCACTTCTGATTTTTGACTTTGATAAATTAGGGATTCAATTGCATTTGTTGGCAGGAGATAGAGGTTGAGAAGGAATTAGCTTTCCCAGTGAGTGGGCTCGACAATTACTGAGGAAAGCCTCTTGAATCCACACTGCAGTTGTATATGTCACTCAAGATATTGCTTCAATGAAGATGCTTTGGCCTCTGGTGATTGCTCACTGAAAGCTCATGCGAACCATAATGCTCTGAGTTCATCTGATAGTACAATTTGTCTATGCTGTAGAGGATATAGTGGCTTTCAGGATCACTGAGTAAGAGATCCAACATACGATTTCGGTTGATCAAACGTTTTACTAAGCTATTAAGCCCTCTAAAGACAGGGATATACACACGGAAAATTTACATCCTTATTAAGAGGTTTTTGTTTACATCAAAATTTCTTGATTGAAATTGAAAGCTGATGTTTACTTTTCCATCACGGCCGAGACTATTGAGTATAAATCAAAATTTCTATTAGATTTAGAATTCTATTAGATTATTAGAATGCAATGCACTTAGAGCGACATTAGGCAAATTAAAGCTATGTGGAGCACACATTTTGCTCATTGGTACGAATCATTTATATAGAAAACATTTCAATTCACCGTGAATCTATGAATGAGTCAGTGAGTGAATGAAGAGGGAAATATTGAGAAATAATTCTAAATAATCTCACTCAAGAAATTTTACACTCACCAGCTTTAAATCTCTACCTAGATATTCCATTGTATTATCGGTTAATTGATTTTATAAGATAGGTCTTATTAGATGCATTTTAAAATCTTTTTCTAATACTTTGTAACGTAAGTTATTTAAAAGTTGGAACGAATTTAATCATAGCTGCCCTTCGATACATATGAACTAAATCCGAAAATGAATGGTTAATGGTATGAGATATACATACTTTGTTATTATCCAAAACAAAAGAAGTTCACTAAGCGGAAAATCTCACAATATCCAAATTTGAACCTATCCATTCTTAAATACGAATTAAATATTAAATTAGGTAAATAATATGTAAGTATTTCTCTGTGGTATCGAATTTGCATTTGTTATTTCAAGCGCAGCAAAAAACAATAAAACTCACAAAAAATGAATACATGAATATCTGGGAGAAATAAATAGGAAAAAATTAACAGAAAGATTTTCAGGTCTGTTAGGAAACCGATTGTTTGGAAAGCACAAACTGATTCTGCATGAAATCACGTATAGTGTTATCATGGAGGACCGCAATGATGCGGAATTATAAGGAAATTACTTAATTATTAAAGGAATCGAGAACTAGGCAGTGGTATTTATTAAGCGTTACTAACAATAAGAAAAATAAAGCATAAAGTAGAGTAGCACATTCTCTAGTATCATTACTGGATGGGAGGATAACTCCTCACAGAAGCTTCCGCAACAATAATCTTACCGAGAGTAATAAGAATAATGCGAAAAAGAGAAAATAAGAAATTGAACTGATCCTCCTCGTACGTCATAAAATTTGCAAATATATGTATATATTCCACGGATTGTGAGATAATTCAGAGGGGTGATATCCAACGGCATTTAAAGGGGTGACACTTAATTAACGTCTGATTCCCACGCACGAGTTTGACATCTGTTTCGGTTGCCGATTTATTAGTTAAGATAGATACCCAATTTCGTCATCACTGTCCAATACATACAATCGCAATCATAATACCTAGATCCGTTTGATACTTAATGAGTGGTAACTTCAGTTCTACCGCCAACGTACCTCAGTATGACGATAGCGTAGGCGAAGTAATTTCTATATCATAACATCCTCGTTCCACTTCCACGAATATACAAAGCAGACGAACCCAGTGATTGTTCTACATAATCCACTTTACGAAGATTAATCTGATTACAAACTACGAACTCCTTGTGCGACACAACCTATAGAGAACCTGACATGAATTATTGGATCTAAATATAATTCTTTGCTATTATATCAAGGAATCGTTAAGATAGGTAGTTCAGTGATACTTAAAAAATTGAGTTATAAAAATGATGTATTGATACGTATAAGATTTGGTAATTTGATCATTATTCTTTACGAAAGTAAGAATTGAAGATAATTCATGTCTCATTATCTGACAGTTAGTGAGGCCTCAGAAGATAAATGACTCAAAAAAAACATGAAAAATTCCTTTCAAGATTCCTTTTAAGATGACCCGAATCATCTAACAGTCAAAGAGTATTTTTATGCCTGTAACAAAATGTGTGTCGATAAGAGGAAGGGGAGCTGTAAATATGTTCTCAGAAACTATAATACGAATCACTTTTACCGAGAAAATACCTATTAATTATTTTCACCATTCAATTTTCAATTAACATGGCAGTTATTCTTCACTTCTTTGTACTTATTATATAAATGTTCTTAATTATGCTACAGTGCCGATATTTTTTTTGTTAATAATGATTGTTATTAGAAATAAAACATGGAAAACATCGAAAAATCATTGATTAATATGAGTAGCAGATAGGCTCTGAGTACAAATTGGTCCTATATAAAGGATTCAGTACGATTGTAAGATTTGCTAAAATGCTGCCTACAATTAACTTATCGACTAAAGAAGCTGTAGAACCATCTGTCTGAACGCTTATTATGTGGACGTGGGCCATTGCCTGGGAACGTTTACGTTGTTGAGGATGGAGTGATAAAATTAGTAGTAGTTAAGTACTGGTAATTGAAAGATACTATGGGGAGTAAATAACGTATAAATAGAAAAAATTAAGGACTAAATCTCGATATTGTAAATCCGAAATGTCTATGCAAAGATATGTGATGTAGATTTCGTAAGATCTTGTTTAGATTGAATGAATTTTTCCGGTTATTTACAGTATGATCCAACTTAGAGGATTGCTATGGAGCATTAATCACGACGATGAAAGGTGACCAAATCGAAGTTATTAGGTTCATCTTCTTGCCCTCAAAGCTAGGCAACTAACAACTTGATACTATTTTTAAGAATAAAAAAAATTACTTACCTTCAGATTCCAAGTTTCCTCCCTATGACTGATGTGAGTCCCTGGAAATAAAAATTGACATTAATTATTCATTTAGAGCTAATATATTATATTTATAATATAATCTCTAAATATCTAGGCAAATCCTTCTTCCCTTTAATGAAAACAAAGTATATAGGAAATATAATGTTAACTATACTTTTATTAGCAATAATATCTTATAAATTTAAATAAATTCTATGAAGTACTTCAGAAATTCAACGGGGTTCCTATATATTGAGTTGGAAGGGAGGTTTACAAATGAAATTGATATTCAAATATTGACAAATGCATAATCATGATAGTGAAGGTGAATTCCATAATAAAAATTAAAAAATTTTAAATGGATATGGGTGTGGCAGAGAGTAAAGAAAGTAAGTTGCTTTGACAGAGGAACAAATTTGGAAGTAATGAAGATGGTGGATGAAGGATACATGGAAAAAGTTGGTGAATAAAATATTGAGAAGATAAGGACTGTAGAAAAAGCAATAGAGATATGATAAAAGGAAAAGACTAAGGTTAAAACAAAGGCAAAAGTTTTTGTATGATAGAAGGGTCGGATTGAGGTAATAAGAAGTAAAGGGCGACAAATGAGGAATTTTAAGTCATACAAACTTATGGAGAGGTAGAAATCTATGCAATTGAAAGGAAACCTCGAGGCTTTTAATTACAACTTTGTATAAGACGACAATAACACAAGAGTTTAATAAAACTAAGAAAAGGAACGAGTTCTTTATTGGAAGGAAAAACTCTTGATGACCTTCAGATCAGATCATCCAAAACTTTCTTGGATGCTGAAGACATTGTCTTTAGGGAAATCGGTTGTCAGTACCATCCTCTCATACAGATTCTGAATTTTACGAATTAGGGAAGATTTAGGTCGTTAATCTCTTCTGCCTTGGAGAATTCAAAGTTCTCTAAGTTCGCATTAACAATTTTCCGTATCGGACTTGGGGAGCTCTCTTTGGAGAACTCATCAAACATTAGCGATGAAGATTTCCGTGTGGAACGATCGAGAGGCCGCGATCTGAGAATGACATCCTCTTTGAGACAAATCCTCTTCGCTGTCTTCACTTGTGCTGTGATTTCCGAGGCGCGCAAGTTGCAGAATCTAGAGTTCGTCTGGCTTCCGCTTTGCCGTCCGAATAATTGGTCGGAGTTCCCATTTTCTCTTCCATCACTATCCGTACTACGGAGTCCCATCCTTTTTACGCTTCAGCAACGCGTTCCTTGCAATCATGAACATTATCTTGAGATCTACTTGGACAAGAGAAAATTACAACTTGCGTAGCTCCACTATTTTCCACCAAGAATGAAGTTAGCTCTATATTCATGTTATGATTCCCATCTCTAAGGTAGAATATTTTAGTCAGGAAAATTTCATGACAAAGAATTTCTTCAAGAATGATTTTGAATGTAACATGTAATTAGATTAATCGAAAGAAAGTAGCTATCTCAACTATTATAGGAGAACTTAACTATCAAGGTGTACCAGTAAATGACCGTCAAAATGACATGCTTAATGAAATAATTAATTACTTGACTAAAGGTCTTAATCTTCTATTAAAAATTGTCACCATTCCATCCAAGAATTCATTTTTCAAGGAATGATAATCGAAAGTAATCGATTAAGAAAATAGAGTTACGATGTATTTACATAGGTCGATTGCATCTCCATTTCTATAACTTCTTGTAAGCCCTCATCAATATTCTTCACCAACACCGAATGTCTCCTTTTACCTGTTGGTATATTTTCTGCTCCTTTTTTCTTTTACCTGCTTCTACTTCGAGAGTTATCCAAGTAGAATTAATTAAGGGGAATCGTGATTCTCAGAGAGAGCCCGAATTCGAAACCCAGCATGGGGTGGTTGTGACAAAAGATATTCTTTTCTTTTTTTCCTTCTGCGAACCCTAGGTGCTTGCCTTTTACTCTGAAAATGCCAATGGACAGGGATTTCGTGGGCTATGACTGCGGCGAAAAATGCTGCGTTTATGACGGCATAGGGCACGGAATGCCGTACGTGACCATTTCGTAGCTCAGCACAAGTATTCGTTTTGTTTTAGAGGTTTCGGTTATGGGAATAAAGTAGATTCTGATGGTAGATAAGGTGGCAGATAGCTGGTTTCGACACGTTCTAGATTGACGCAAGTGGTAACAGTGACATTCAGAGCTGCATGATCGTGCTCAAATTTTTACTCGAATCAATGACTTAGAGACCTTAAATTCTCACGGTATATCCAATTGAGAGGATTACTTGCAACTAAATAATATGAATTCCGAATTTTAAATTTTGGTCAAATATCAACAAAGCAATACGTCGTAATTTAAATTTACTGCGGCAGTAACGACTCGATTATCTTATTGGCTTTCCGTGTAAGCAATGGAATACAGGGTTTCGATTCAAACCCGTGAAATTCGTTTTTACACCAATGTTTGTGATCGCTGTTGTACAGTCGCTATTATTATCCTTGGCGTTACGTCATGAGTAAGGGGGACAACTTTAAAGTTATGAAATTAGAATCTTAAGAGCTGGCCTTTGATTTAGTGTTACTATTATTTCGTAAGTTATCGTACACCGCCACTAACTGAAAATTCGGGAGGTTTGAATTCGACTCCGTGTATTCTAGACGTTAGAACAGGTGTACCAGGCTAAACAAGATTACAAATTAAGACAGAAAAGAATGAATATCTATGAGAATATCAAGTAAGACCTAAGAGAATAAGGAAATATATGAATGTTTTACGCCTACTAGACTGTTCAAACAGATTAATGATTGTAAACGGATCAGATATAATATTTCAGAAGATTTTGCGATGGCTAAATATTCTAAACATGGAAAATGAAAATAGCTTAATAGGTGTGGTCATGAAGACGTATAAATCAACAAAACATCACCAATATTCAAGTATTCAAGAATTGGTTCGAGTGAAAACTTCAGTAACAATTATAATTACGTAAAACATACCTCCTTTCCCTTCTTTTTTGTCCAAACTAACTATTTTCATTAGTAGTCTAAGTCACTCTTTACACACCCCTCCTGTTTGTAATTCAAGATCATCCTAAAACTTATCTTCTATAATGGTCATTCAGACTTTCTCTTATCCCACATGGATTCATTACGTAGCCGCTGAACTCTACTCGCCCGATGTTGAAACACATTTCCCTCTGTGATTCACGCCTTCTGAATTGCATTCAATCATACTCTTCTCCAGGACTATTACATTCTGATCAAATACTATGATGTTAGTGAAAGTAGTTTTAAGTGTGGATGTTTGTGTATGTTCGATAAGATATAACTATAATTTGTAAATATAGGAATGGGATAAAATATACTGTGCACTGTTTTTACCAATACGAACGAGATAATTACCAATACAAACGTTTATATTATTATTAACAAAATTTTTTATCTTTAAAATTTACTGAATTCATTAGACAATTGACTATGGTTCGGTATTTTAATATGTAAGACGTCAAAGAAACTCATCGGAATCTTGAACTACTTATTAGGGATCACAAAATTATTCCGTCTCAAAAAAATCCTTCAGAATATGGAGCCTGTGACAGGATATCCCACGGATTTTTCCAACCATTGTACATGACAGAATATCCGGCGTGAAAAGGAATACCCCAACTCATTTTCACATCAGCCTATGCCATTATTCAGGGCGTAGTGCCGTGGGAAGAGATATATGAATTCTATGCGGATGTGGGCGAAGGTGAAAAATTGTTTCCGAGGAAATCCGCGAGGCTGCGCCTCTTTTGCGACGATCCTCAATCGGTTGGGATATAGCAAGCGGGAATAAGGTAATCCTTCCTCAAGTGCTGCAGTTAGCTAAAATGGTACGTAGGCGCGGAAATCTGGGTCACGTTTTCTCCTCACTTCCTGGAATCCCTTCCAATTGTCGCAGATTTTCGCGGATTTTTTCCGTTCGCTGCCTTCTCATGACTCAGAATTTCCCCACGAGGCGAAGGTTTCACGGAACCGATATTGCAATTCCAGTTAAATTGATTAACACTTCTTCCTACGCCTTGCGATGGTGAGGCAGTGGGGTGTGAGGGAGAGTGTAGGAGTTTTTCTAAATCACGATTAAGTTCACGAGATCTCGAAGCAATTATCCTCTTCCATTTCCTTGGTTCGATTTTTTCGGCTATAATTGATGCGACTGCTGGTTGAATCCGTGTCGAATGATAATGAATCATTTTTACCGAAGCCGTGATAATGCCTTCTATTGATTCTACTTAAGTTCTTCATTGTCTTCCCTAGCTATTGAAGGAAAGTTTGAGACGCATATTAGTAGTAATTTGAAATATATAAATCCATATGCCTATAGAGTGCTTCAAGAATTGCGAATATGGATATCTCATGCGACTCTCCTACTACAAACTATTCCGAGGTTAATGGTCTGAGATAGTAATTTTCAAGAGAATTTATTCTCATGTGCCATTAAGAAAGCACTTCATCGGATTATAAGACATTTTTCATACTTAATTCCACCAAGTAATAGAGCACCAATCTTTCATGGAATTTAGCGATTGATTGCTGTAAACCATTTGATTTCGTAATTTAGGTGAAGAAAGAAAGATTCAAAAATAAAATTTTAGAATGAAACGATAGATTTTGATCTTTGCATTATAAGGAAAAATTCACAAACTCAAAATCTCTTAAGTTTGTGTAAATTTTGATCCTACTTTAGCATATGCATAGTGAGAAAAAATTTTATTATCTCAAAATTAATTTGTCAAACGATTATAATAAGACAAGTCAACATTTTCTCTGCATGTAGCTCGAAATGACGAATGTAATATTATCAATATAAATAATAAAGTATAATTGCTTACTTTTCCTCCGTAGGAGCTTTTGGCTATAACCAATAAAATTTTATTCTATATCTTCCTTTCCTAGTACCATAGATTGTTCTCTACAATTTGCAAGTTTAATTTGCAATTCAAATATTTCACTTAAATTTATCTTAGTGTTAATTTTAGTACCGAATCGTGGTAAAGCTTCAATTATTATCGATGAATTATAACCAATCATATATTTAATTATCTATACTTAGGAAATATTTGAAGCATATTTTACTTGAAAGAAAGAGTCACCCATGGATATTTACCTAAGAGATGTATGTATTTATATATCTCCCAAACTGTTTAAATATTAACTTTGACAATAGAACCTTCATCATATTTTCAATCTGATAAACTACTGGGTTGGCTTATTATGTTGTGACCCTTTTTACCATTAGAGACAACCATATTAGTCCAATGTAGCCCAATAAACGAGGACAACAAAGCAGTAAATTGCACATTTTCATTATTTCTTCGCTGATTATTTCAATCAACCATATATGAGATAATTTTCAAAGTGGGCGATAAAACGACTCTAATTGAAATTTACCTTAACATGTCTTATGCAGGAATCAAAACTTCCTAATCTGCTCCTATGTAATTTCCTTCGGAATATTTGTTTTCTATCATTTAAATTTTTCTTTAATTTTTACTTATGTTTCAAATTTCAGTCTTCTGAAGAAAATGTTTGCTCATGTGTTAAGACTTCTAAAATCCTTTATTCGTAATTCTTAACAATCTAATTTTCATTCAAAACTTACATTTTTGTTTTTTATGAACCTTAAGTTATTCGCGACGCCTTCTCAGCTAGAGTTGAGATTGCCAGAGTTTTCACATCTGCGAGTCTAATTAATCGACCATTCATCTGCCATCCTCCCTACTTTACGCATCTCCATTCCAAATCTCTGTCTTAGTTTCTCTGCCCTTTTTCTATGCGGAGATCAGCACGGCATTTCCGAGAACTTTCCAATCTGCTTTTCACTCTGCCTTGAAAAGTAAGATTTAGACGTAAATCTTATCTTAAGGGGCCTCACCGTCTCTTCTTGTTACATTAATGCCCTATTAAGTTTAGTTATTGAATTCGTTAAATGCCTTTCACAAAAAATTTCTTGACTCGCTTCTCCTTAATTACATTAGAGTAGCTAACTGTTAACTTCAAGTAGGCCCTAAGGAAAAGACGATTAACAAAAAATATTTTACTATGGCTTATGTACATTAAATATCTACCCGAAAGTCCTACAGTGCCGTTAACCTAGGATCAAAATTAAGCAGACTTACATATTTAATTACTGAACTGACTTTGGCTGTCACCTAAATGTATTGAAGACAGCTTACCTTCCAAATTTTGACATATGGGATTATACTATAGTATGGAGAAACTCCTTTCATTGAAAGAAAAGGTTTTATGTACATTTCTATATTTATAATGTACAAAAGGGTGAAACGACTAATGGCGAATGCTCATAATAAAGACCCTTGCAAACCATTTTCTAATGAATTGGGAATATTAACTAGCACTTAGCATACATTTATGCTTGTACTATCTAAATTTATTAGAATTTATTTAATAGAAGTATCAACATGATCATTCAACAAGAGAAAGAATTAATCTAAAAACCCCATCCCGTAGGCTTAATGAGACTTAGTGGGAGAAGCGTTGGAGATATGGCTTTAAAAGTTTATAACAAACTACCTGGCCCTGTAATAAAAATCACTAACATGCAATTTTGAAAAAAATAAACCCTTGGATCTAAACTTCCAGTCGGCGACTATAATGCCCTATCACTTAATTTGTTCTTAGTAATATACTTTGAAGTTGAGAGCTTAAGAGAGTCACTTTCAAGTTTAATGACCACCTCTTCCTAACGCGGTGTCTAGGTTACATGATGGATGTATTAGAAAAATTTTTTCTCATGGTAACATCACATTATCCTCTGATTGTATTGTTTCCCTTAAGTTTAGCGACGAAGTCAAAATTGTATGATCATATTCATCCTTACTCGGTGAATTTGTATATTTCATAATTTAAATATTTCCACAAATTCTTCGGGTAAGTTGCGTCACGGCCCAATCGTTTTTCCCAACGAATCTCTCAAATCATTCATTGAGCTATCCATCATCATAGACTGACTTTAAATGATAATTTTCCTCATTTGAATATTTAATAAGATTCATTCATTTATTCGGCAAACAACGAGGTCGTTCACCGTTTATCATCCGAAAGGTCAGCATTAATCAACAGAAAGAGATGGCTTTAGCGGAGATAATTCATAAAATCTTATGTCAGAGGAAAATTGCCATATTTCGCTAGGAAGTGCGTATCCGAACAATTCATTGTGTTTTCTTTTATTACTCGCCCTTTGTGAGTCAGGTGAAAAAGTTCTCGCTCTGCTACCTCAAGAAAGAAAACAATAAAAATAAAAAAAGACTGCCGAGGAGCGCTAGGAGCGTAGGAAACGAGAATGAGAAAATGAGAGGTTAAGGCCTTAAGTAATGAAATAGCTTTTTTATTGATATAAGGGATGGAAGCGTTAAGCCGTTTCCTTAAGGCCGAGAAGAATATCAGCGGAGGCGTGGGTGAGGGAAGGAATAGGAGAAAAGTGGAAAGGATGCCTGTCCAAAACAAGGAGCTGTCGGAATAACTGGGAAACCTTGATGCGATATTGTTAAGGAGTTTTTCCCCGCTTCACTTCACCCGCATTTCGTAATTTGTTGACAGAGATAGTATTCTTAAGAGACACAGCTTCAAGAGTGTCTTCTCATTTTCTTAATCCCTATTAGAATTGTTTCTTGTTTTATACCGATTTAACATTCGACAATGGTGTATTTAAGGTGTTTCTCGGATGAAATTCTGAGTATAAAAGTTAAAAGATTTTCTGTAAATACGTCGGTCGCAATTTGAATGATCGAGTTCAAAATGATAGATTTGAATATTAAATTATACTCTTACCTGCTCTATGGAATGACACTAGCAGTCTTAAAGCAACCTCCATATACTTTTAACCAGAAATATCACAGGCAAGTATTCATGTTATGTATGATCTACCCTTTTCATTCCAGTACGTAACCGATGCTTTCATCTCAACTGAGTGACCATTTTCTTGTGTTATTTGCTTTACTGTGCGCTTTATCTGTTCTACTTAATTTTGTAATTAGTTTTATATGATAAACATAGACCGCCAAAACTATATTATTTTAATAACATATAGCATTCAACTCAACTCAATCCTACCCGGTGGACAGTGTCATAAATTAAAATAGATTAGAAACTTTTTAGTGAAGTCAAGGGAGGTTCTGAGGGTAATCACTAAAGATAATTGCAAATTTCATAAATAGAAAACTTTCTTTTAAATCACTAATAGTTATTTCAATATTCTTATATAGAATGAAAGATCATTCAGTATATAAGTTTAAACGAGTGCAGGTCATAAACCTACGCAAAAGGTATTCCTATTTGAGATAAATTTATGAATTTTTGTCTTAATATACATCAACGGACATCTTTACTTTCTTTCGTGTTTTTACTACCTTTTTTGCTTCTATTGAGAGACATTCTTTCGTTATATTAAAGAAAAACTATTAAAAGCTTAGAAAACAAATTGAGGACAAATCAAATTAAACATAAATGGTAAAACTAAATATACGAAGTAAAATAAAACATTTAATGCTGGCTGACTTCTTTCTGATCATATTTTCCCTTTAAAACATATTGACTGAACTCAAATTTATCGACCAAACATTTACGTCAATTTATTTAATTTGAGCAGGGAAATGTTTAAGCGAATATATAAACCTCTAGCTGTCAATATTTCATGAAGTTTTAAAAATTTCATCTAACGTTGAATAGCCCATCATGCACGTAAATTGTCAGGGTCATAAAATCGACAGTTCATCGAAGTTATTTGATTATAAGCGTAGGTTGAGATAATCATTTTGTGTTTTATAACATGAAAATATGAAACTATCACTAACCAGCGTGTAGGCATTCATAAAAGGTCACCTGCCTATCAACATTAATTCTGTACATGTCTTTTCATCCATGCATTCTTATGACAACGACCAGATAGTAAACAAACTAGACTTTACAAATTAGTTTCGAATTAGTACAAGTAGCATAGAAGCATCACAAATTAATGTATTTGAATTAAAAATTAACAATTATTCATTATCAGAAGAACTATATTCCAAATTTAAAATACTAAAATTAATCAGAATAAAGAAAACAAATATCGAGCATTAGGTGGTAAAATATTCTATATTTTAGTGTTTCATTTTTCTGAAGTGATAATATATATATCATAAATACATAAATATAAATATCGGTGGTACATAAGAGTAAGTAGAAATAAGGAAAAATATCTATCTGAGACTCGTAATATAGTTTTCTTAGCAGTATTACTACAAGTGCTTCAACAGCTGAAGTGAATTCGCACGTGAGTTCTAATCGGGAGTGGAACCCAGAACCTTTTTCGCCAAAGTCGAGACCACTGCCTACTTGGCTATTCGGGAGCCCAGTTATTTATTAAACTATAGTAGTTGATATAGGAGTACAGCCATAGAGAAAACAGAAAACTTGCTCACATAACAGAGAGGAATGGAGAAAATTAACTACCACTCGATATACGGATTAAACAGATAGGAGTGGACTAATAAACGATCTAATATTCAGTGACGCTTTCACTCGAGGATTTCGCTGCTCTAATATTAGCGCATTGGCGTAATATTTATGATCGCAAACACCGTAGAGCCATAGGCTATCATTGAGCAGAATGAAGTGCATCGTCACCATCATTAGTTTCGTAACGCTGTACCCGTAATCGCTTTCATTGAATCGATATCGGTGACCTTATGAAAGGAAGAAATCATGTTTCAGTCATTGAACATACTAATTACGTTACTAATTTTCTCCTTCTAATGTGGAACCTAGTTATAAGTAACCATTGATACTTAAATTTGGAAGCTGAGTGTTTAACTTAATTATTAAAGCACAAAATTACGTCCAAATATGGCAAAACTGATTTGTACTTAACATGTATACGATATAGCTATCCTCTTTATTCCATCTTTTCTTTGATTCTAGAAACTTATTTCCAAGTAACAATACAATATGAGCACAAAAACACTGCGAAGAATGATTTGAATTGACTACCAGTGAATATTTACACAAAAATGCAATGTTCTAAATATAGTATGAATTTGAACAAAAATATAAAGTGAAAGGGACAATTTAAGATTTGAGGTTCAAAAATCCAACAGGCATTTAAGGAAACGATAAAAATGTAAAGAATATTCCCACCATTTGTCCTCCGATTCAAATAAGAATTACTTTCACTTCTTTGACATTATTTGACATTTTACTTCGACATCATTATCGCAGAATGTGAGCAAAATGGTGATAGATATACTACGATACCACAGTTATTCACACGTTACGCTTTGCATAGGCTTCTGCCTGAAATTGTGCCATTTTTGGAGATTTGATTGAACATACTCAAAATTTTACAACACCGGCTACGTCTTTTGGGGATTTTCTTTACTTTCAGACCTCTTCCAGCACTCAAAAACACTACCTATTTTTCCAAACACCGTAACTATTTCCAATAATTTATAGGGAATAAAAAGAATAAGGAATATATATAGAGCAGGTTTGTGGTTGGAAAACGTATAATCATAGTATTCGACATTGGAACTCGTAGAAATACGGATCACTCTTGAAAAATTAAGGTTACAAACACATGATAACAATGCTTAAATGACTTACTTTATATTGTTTTCATACCAAACGTGTTAGTATATAGTAATCACTAACCTAGGTGTTTCAAGCTCAGTTTTTAATACCAGTTAAGCTTTAATTTATTTCTTCCTCACAGACGTTTTTGAAATGATCTCCCGAGACAGTTATAAGATACCATTGGCTCTTCATTCGTCCCATTTTGGAATACAAAAGCGTGATTTGGATTCTTCATCGTAATTTCAATTCTGCCTCAAATTTGAAGTATCGAAAAAAGACAAAGGACTCTATTTTCGAAAGAAAAATTCTCAATGTAATGTGGTAACCTAACTACATTTTGATAGCTGTCATAGAACCATCGATTCTTCAAAATATTTTGACGAGTCAGATTCCAGCAACGATAAGTTAATACTAATATTCTTCATTATATTTATTGTGGATTCATCATCATTTCCACGACTTATGTTTCAAGTATTTTTCTACGAAATCTACACAATTATATTTAATTAATTAATCTTGGCAGAGTAATTAATTTTAATTACTAAATTAAATAATTTGTAGTTGTATTGATTCGATTACTTAATTTTCCAGCGACGTGAAGATGCAATCATAAAAAATAATTACGAAATATTTTAATCCTTTCAACTCCGAGACACCTTTTAACATCATCCTAATTATGCTCGATTGAGCTAAATAATGCTGCGAATAATTATGAAAATATTAATAATTACACAATATATCCCTCACCGTATATTTCATATATAAACAGACATCTAATAAATACAGGGAAACTCCGAAATCCTCTTACTCCATTGTCTATAATAGAGTAAGAGGATTCCGGGTTTAAAAGGTCCCCATAGTTTTTCATCTCCCCACCAGAGATACCTCTTTAGAAGTAAGTTCCCTTCCAACCATCCATCCTTTCCCTCGCTCAGTATTTAAATCGGCCTTTTTATATCCGAACTGCCATTTTAATGGCGAGAGAGATGAGAGGTCCCATTTGGCTTTCGGAGAGAATGAATGGAAGGAGGAAATGAGAATAAGCGATGAGGGTATCCCTACAAAGGCCTAGAGCCTCTTCCCTTATGTAAATCACTCGAGAGGCTACTACTCCATCTTTCCAGCACATCCCAACTTCGCGTATCCCCCACTTTCCATTCCACCCACTCTATCCGTGTGTACGCACCGAAGCTAGAAAGACAGAAGGCGGACTTCCGCGCTCTGTGTAAATGACAGACTCCTAGAAATTCCTTTAGCTAATTAGTTATTCGGATGAAATGTCATTTTTGGAACACGATATCAGCGGAAGCGTGAATCGGGGTTAAATAAGAACAAGAGCCATCAATCTATTTAAAATGCAAAAGGAAAGATGAATTATTTTAAGTATGACCGAAGAAGTCTCTCTTCGATATCCAAGGAGGAACGGGTATGAAATATATCCTGACCCACGCAGGATTCGAACCTCGATAGTCTTAGCTCGAATTCCGGGGCTACCGGAAGCACTATCCCTTTTCTTTCCACTAGATAATCTACTAGCAGGAGATCATCGTACTTAAACCGACTTCATGTGAGCATGTAGGGTGGCCATAGACCCGTGAGGTAAAACTAGAAAATTTGTTACTATAAGGATATAAATTCCGGAACGATCAGGAATTAAATTATAACTCACCAAGAAAAACAAAAACATCATCCTTGTTCTTGGAGAATTTTTGCTTAATTGCTTTATATAGTTTTTGTTATGATGAAATGAAAGGATTCAAAAATTTACCGTACCACTTGATTAATTTTTGAATCCTTTCATTTCATCATAATGGAAGCCTACCACAAAGTCAAGGCCAACATAGTAAATTCTATAGTTTTTGTTGTTTACAACGCTTTTAATTTCTTTTTTAAATTTTAATATGCATGAAAAGAATTCAAACCATAGGTAGAAGAGCTGAAAAATTCAACTTTTATAGAAATCATGTGGACCCCTTCCATTTTATTTTATAATTGCCTTATCATGCTGGCTTAACTTGGATTTCGTATAGTTAAATTATAAAAATGTTTTCTATTTCCCCCAACAGTAGAACTGCTTTTTTGTGAAAGAACTTAAACAAACCAGATCCTCACTTCCAATTTATAGAATTATTATCTATAAAAGTTAAGTATAATTAATACGCATTGATACTGCGATATTTATTGGATATTTTACCAAAATTATTTAATAATATGTTTCATACCCAATGAATTGTAGTCATTGCTACCGTCCCTTCAAAATCCAAAAGGGAGAGAAAAATTATTTTCTCTCACTTATAGAATAGCTGAAAAAGCTGAAATTCGAAAATGTTATTTAAGGTGCATAGAATAAGAAAATATACTTTCTTTCAATAAATTCCAATGCAAGCTTGTTTAGCCGAGGAAATGAGGTCACCCACGGCAAAGAACTTTCTTAATTTTAGTTCAGTATATAGTAGCATAAGCAAAAGCTTACTGAAGATGAAAACAAACAACCTCGTTAAAAACTTATGCCTCTTTTCCTTACATAATATAGGCCAAAAATGAGGGAAGCATTCAAATCTACTAGCTTGCATTTATTTAATTTAAATTTATCTAACGCAAGATATAAGAATAATTCGTCAAATGAATACGAATTTAACCCTCCAAGCAAAGGTAAAGCTACAAGAAAGATTATTACGTGAAAAAATTACGCAAATACATTCTCATTCAATACTAAACTGTAAAAAGACATTTTACGACGGAGATTTGGAGATTTTACATGTTGACATTTTTTCACTAAATTACTCAAGAGCAAATCTATGAAAAATAGCACTTACAGTGTAGGGTTACGCAGGATTATTCGAAAAGAATGCATACGTGATTAAGCCGTACTTTTAACCCATAGACTGAGGTTAATTTTGGACGTTACTTGGAAGATGTTTCACTATTCATTAATGAATTTGATGGTAATTGAATTTTGTGATTTCATTATTATATACATATGTATGTAATGCCAGAATGAGATATATATTATATATACATTTCATTCAGGTATTTTTAGTGATCCTATCGATGTATATATTTGTGAGCGTTTTCCTGAATAAGATTACAATCGAGCTCAACGCCATCTAAATTATACAATAAGGGATGCTTCAGTGCCTTAACTTTAGATAATTGGTAATTAGACTGTAGAGTATGTTTTAAAATCGATCAATAATTGGCCAAGATATTTGAAGATTGCTTTGAAAATGACTCTATTTCTAACTGCATTACCTCGCACTAGAAATCTATTCATCGAATTATCTTGTCAGAAACGAATTCGAATACATAATTGTACAAAAATAACACGTAATAGGATACGGGTACAAAGGTGCATAGCAACATAGGTAATGTTCGTTGCACAATCAAGAGTTAAAAAATATTGGTCGTGTCTTTGGGTGGTCGGACCGTATTAAGTAACGGGGACCGTTTGTATCTACTAAAATTTGACGAGTTTAAGTTTATGAAACAATTTTTCCATGATAAAACGCAGTCTTTTGAAATCCATATATTCTTCGTAGTAACTCAGTACATTACTCCCAGAATGTTTTATGGTCAAATCTCACCGTCTAATACTTTAACTTCCACATAAATTCCACGGTCATGGTTTGGGCAGAGGATTACAAATCGCCCCAAGAAGAAATCGTATGTCTCCTTTATCTCTCGTTTTACCATCTCCATCTTCTTCCAAATATTTCACTCCAATCTTCCCTTGGTCTCCAACTTCTTACACCCTATTTCCTATAAATAGCGCCTTATCCCAGAACTTCCTCCTCCTTAAACACCGGGCTTTGTTATTTTACCGGAACGAATTACAAACCCGTCGCCTCTCTCTAGTTTTTCCGCGAATGCATTACCCCAATCGCGATCAAAGGCTTTCATCGCCTACCCCTTTACATTGAATAAAAATTCCTTTGCCACTTAATCAGCGCGTAAGAGAGTTAAGGCGGAGCAGGGATCTCGTGTGTTACGAGAAAAGCGTATTAGCAGCGGGAGGTAGAATTTCCTGAAAATATGCGGAGTAATTATTATCCTTCTTCGGCAGGTGCTAGGGTGAGGAGGAATTTTCTTCACAAAGAGATTGCGTGGGAGTTGAGCATGTGAATAGGTGGCGTGAATGTACCTTACATATCCTTTGGTAAAGTTAAACGTGAGTACATGTCTCTTGGATAGGCGAACGTCCTCGAGGCCATTACGAAACTGTGTCACTGCTGCACAAAATGGATGAATTTTTTCTGGAGTATTCGATGGGATGCTTATCATGGGATTGGCAGCGTAATTAGTTTTTCAATTTAGATGATTATATTGTCGTAATACAAGAACTCACGATTGAGAATGGAGGGGATCCCGGATAGTCAAGTGGGCAGCGTGTTCGCCCATACTGGATGAAGTCACGGGTTTGATTCCCGGTGGGAACTGATACGTGCTAAATGACCTCAGTTGTCGAAGAACTATAACGATACTACTATATCAGCTGGAATAGGGAGTTTGGGATTGCATAGGATTCGAACAAGAGACTTTTCAAGAAAAGATGCGCAACCAAACATAAGCCAAATTTCATATAAGCCTTTTCTCTGATGCATTGTCTTGTATTCAAAAAATTTACAGATGTGGACTCATCTCCTTACGAATAATAAATAGGACTTAGGACCCGAAGATTATAGTTTGGAATCAGTTGTGGTTGACCACATCTTGAGTCCCTTTTGGTCATGAGTATGACGGGTTCCCTCATGTAGATAAGCCCCGCACTCGAGCCCTGGTTGGGGTCCAGCATATTAACTGCCGTGAGGGTCATATTTGACCCTCAACTTACTGTTCCATGGGGACCATGAGGGTGATTTCGATTCCTCCATTTTGAAATGGCCTACCTTTTAGTGAATACTTCAGACCATATAACTGTTTAATTTAATTCGGTAATAAAGATTTCCTAAATTAAGTTTGAAGACTGACATAACAAGGTAGAATATAAATTTCGTACAGGTTTCTCCCTCACAAAAAATGAAGCAATTCCATCAAAAAATACTATGGAGTGAAAATAATCGTAGGAATGTATAAAATAATGTATTACAATGACATTGATCATCCGGGAATTTTTTCTAAAATTTGATTTAGAGTTTTCTAGCTAGATATTGAGCCAGCATGGTAAAAGGATTGGGGAGTTATCTTGAAGTAACGGATTTATGCGGCCATGAAAAGTCGTGGATGACGGTGCGGGGTCTATATGCTCACCACGTGTAACCCACTAAAATGCCGTTTGGCCTAGCTTTGGTCCTTCATGGCCGTGTTCCACCATAGATTTAGTGTTTAAGACCAAGTATAACCTACCATCTGCTGCCATCCATAGTGAAAGGGTACACGAACCTTGGCTTAATATATATACGAGATGAACACAAATTTACATCAAAAAAGGAATATAGCAAAATTGAGAACATTGACGAAAAAAATGGTGATGAGCCATCTTTGATTTCATCGCAATTACATAGTAACTCCTGAATTCTATAAAATCGGCACCTTTGTGGAATAACATCATTAATATTTATTTTTAAGTTAAGTCGTAATTTTTATAATATTTTATATTTTTGTGACTAGTAACATTTATCTGTTGTGCCAGGGTTCAACTCTTGCAGTGCCACATGATATTCTGAGTCAACATATCTTTCAAATTTATCATTTTTCTTTGGCTATTTCGAGATATCTTGTTAAAATTGAGGAGCTTATAACTGAAATAATGGAATATCATCCTATTAGATAAAACTCAATAGAATTAATTGACGATGAATATAATAAAGCATTTCTATAAACTATTGGTATCTTTTTCTCTTAATGCATACATTTAGGGAGAAAATAACAAGTGTCTACTTAAGAGTTAGAGGAAGTTTCAGATAATCGATAGCTCGCCGCAGAAGAAAAATGCACACGTGCACTTTCCTTGAGGCCTAAGGAGTTCGGGCATAGGAAAAGAGTGAAAGAAGAAATGCAAGAAAGGGATAACTTAAGGGCGAGGAGAGAGATGATGCGAAGGGCTTATCCCCCGCGGGAACGACGGGATTGCCATGCATATATCTTACTCCGAAAAGGATTTAAATCTTAGGTATATTCCAACTTGCAAATGAATCCGGGGAAGGATAAGGACTCGCAGCAGGAAAATGGTCAAATCCACCGGGTATCTGAGCGAGAGGGTTGTTTGAGATGTCAGAGAGCGTAATTAAGGATGATTAGGGAACTGCGTGGGAAGTCCCCCTTGCGGTGTAAGAAGGGAATACGCTCGAAATTTCTGAGGGTGACAAGACCGTCGGGGTTGAGATGATCGAACGAGAATGATTATCTCGAGGAAAACTTCTCCCTTTAAACCCATCTGCCGTATCTCAGGGGTGCGACGGCAATGCAAGGATACGCCGGATCAAATTGTTGCCTTCGAGGTCTTTCATTAAAACTTTCATGCCTCCGCAGGGATCGCCAGCGAAGAGGAATTTCATTACGATCTCCCATTAATTCTTTCCAGCTTTGCGAAATATTAATTCGTGCCCATGGATAGAATGTTGCGTTCCATGTAATCTTCTTACAGATGGTTAAAGTGGGGATTTGAAAGTGAACTTCTGGTCGAATTATCCTCGCGGGTGCTTTAATGGCGGTTCTAGAAGTTCCTCCCGAATGATTCAAAGGCATTGTGATTGGACTCATTATCCGCACCAAATTGCATCAAAGTGATCGTTTATGGCTAAATTAGTGTGGCTAAATTACGGGCACTGTTCATTCTAAGGTGGCTGCTCAGTATTTTCCGAAATGCCAAACGGTATTTCGAACGTGCGATATCTATTGGGAAATTTTAAAAGCATAACATCTAGATCTCATTTATTTAGTCATTACTGTAGTAAATATGAATGCTGTAATAGGATTATGTAATTAATTTAATTGCTTAAAGTATGCATTCGCAAAGTTATTACCTCATCCTTCTAAGACGTTAGTGGATCAAACTTACATCCTTGATAAGATAACCAATAATTCAGAAAAATACATATCTGTATGTATATGTGGTCATATTATGCGTTTTAAGGTCGGTAATAGAAACGAAATATGGATTTTTAATGCTTCAATTCTGAAAACTGATAATTCTCGATTTTTTAAAAATCTACTCATTAAGATTATCAGCTTTCTATAAACCTGCGATAACCTTCTTCAGTTATGTCTCCGGGAAATATATGGAGCGGAAATAGAATTTGCTCTCATGTATTCTTTGGGTATTTTAATTAAGAGATTGCCACCAAGAATTCACAGTCCATGAGAGCCAAGTCGTGGGCCACAGATTAGCATTAATATTTAAAACTTCTCATTGAACTATATAATAATTGTTAATCATTCAAGGAGATATTGTTTCATGTGTAACGCGGACATTTTCCTATGATATAATCCTGGCTCAGTTAAGAAAGCCAAGTACCTCACTCCTCATCTTAGATGCTTCACTCATTCCCTCTTTAAACCTTTTGTCACTAATGGTGGAAGGAATTAGGGTCCTACCAGGCTTCAGGCTGATGTCTTTACATAAACGCATTATTATATTTTTTATTTTCTTGGGCAGTCATTAACGAAAGTTATGTACAGGACGTATTATATAAAAAGAAAGGTTGTTATTCGTGACTCAAGTCCTGCAGAGGTAGCTTTGCTTAGGAATTTATATATTCGTTTGCAATCGATCAAAATTGTTTTTTATCCTGACCTCCTTGAATTTATTAAGTTTCGAATTAGGAGGCATAGAAAAGGAAAATTAAAGATTCTATTGCAGAAGAAAGGAAAATAATTCCATCCGGCTTTCCCTAAACTATCCGATTGAGGTTATCTAGTTCGAATTTTCTATAAAAGGGAACATTTTCAAAAGGGTTTTGTAATCTTATCAAGGACATGATAATTATCCAAAGGAGACTTTCTATTTCTATGAGAGATAATATTTATATTCTGTATATATAATATTCGATGGAAAAATAGGAATTCGTCCCATAGCATGTTTTCTTTCATGGCAGCCAAATAGTTAGAGGAAGACTTAGACGATTAAACAAACGGGCCGTATGAAATCACTTAAATGAATACGATTTCTTCTAAAGAAATATCAGGTGTTCTTGAGTAAATTAACGCCAAGAAAAATAATTGTAACCTAAAATATAACAGATCTGGTAGTTTACTCAATGAGAGATATTTATTGTATTATTCTTAACATCTGAGTTTGGTTAAATTCCGTTCCATTTTATTGCAAAAACGATTGAAGAAACATTCTACAGACTAATAAAAACACGCGGCAGATGTGAAAATCGTTTATTTATTTCGAGAGAAAAGTAAAAATATTTGCTGCAAATTCATGTAGACTTTGTTTGCGCAAACAAAATGATAAAATATGGAGAGAAATGATAAGATTTAGAGGATTTTACACGGGTACAGCTATTTTGAAAAATCAAAGATAAATGGTGCTGAGAGAAAGAGTACAGCTAAAATGTGTTTTTTATTTCAAAGAAATTTTCGTCCGCTGAATTTGAAATTTAGTAGATCCCCAGTTCTTCGTGGAAAACTTTCCAAAAACAAAATATATCGCACAATTTGACTCGTGGTTTCGGAGTCCAACAAGCTGTATGCAAATAATGTTCAGGTAAATATGAAGTGTGGGCGTTGTGATTTTAAAGTCAACGGAGGCGGCAGGCATACCGTGAAAATTAAATATCATTCTGAGGACGAATAGATATGTACTTTTCCACGCTATATTTATTCTGGAAACTCCTGGTTTCGGCGTTACAATGCTATCGTCAGATATCAGATGAGTGAGTTGATGTTGGCATATACTCAAGCATGCAACTCCATTTGTTAATATTCCGAACATACTGCCACGGACAGAGTTTTCCCTAAGCTACACGCCTGGGTGGACGCGAAACACTTATTTTAATTGCCTGACTAATTTGTCGAGCGCTCACAATTTAAATTAGCTCGGATCCTAAACATTAGTTTTCACTTTGAGACTTTGCAAATTATGAATGTTGCAGTGAATCTTTTCTGAAAAATTGTCTTTCTATTACACCAAGGGTTTACACGGTTTATTTCCTTTTTTTTTTGAATCGGTGTTTCCCCGCATGTTTTGTTTTCCTTCGTAAACCTTTAGTTGACTAGTTATTTTATCCAACTCTTTTTGTATTTAATTGTATCTAGCTCTATAACGAGATTATATGTTCGCTTTTTATTTACATATTAGTTTGCATATATTATATTTTACAAATTGTACACTTCTTACGTATTTCCTTTCCTTTTGTGCTGATTTCTTCTCTATATGTATATTAATAGTAGAAAATAGTTTTGAATTCAGTTTTTACGTTTTCATGGGTTTTCCGTTTTAGGTTAGATAAAAAAGCCATTGTGGCCTAACTCCACAAGAAGAGTACAAAAATATTAGTGGGTTTACATAGCTCATTTTATCGTTCAAATGAAAAATTAGAAAACTTACAACACAAAACTTTTCAATGTTCAGAGTAGCGCAGTTCCGTAAGCTAAGTGCCAGCAGTAATTTTCTGGATACTCAAAAATAGAAAAAAATTAGAGATAACTATGGCCACGAGTATTAACAACTTATTCACAACGGCAGCGTGCGTAGACGAAACTATAGCGCGAGAATATTGTGTAATATTCCAGGTTGCACCTTCGAAAACTTCGCGATTGGTTTTATAATTCTGAGAACGTGCATTTTTATTCCGCTCGATTTATTCCTCAGGGCAACTTCTCGTAATTTGTTCGGAGATCCTCCACTTTAAAGCGAGTCGAGTGACGTGGGTTGATAGCTTTTAGAGAATTCGACGGTATCCAGAACAGAGGGGATCTTGATGGATCGAAATTGAAAGTCGTCTGAGAACCTGTCGCTGTGGGCGGAGTTACAGACGGCGTTCGAGGAATGAATTACAACTCGAAAAACTTCACTCGGTAAGAATGACAATGGGAGGTTAATTGAATCCGACTCGAACGCCCCCGCTCCCGAATGTTTCTTTTATTAACGGTCTCCAAAAAATACACTTCTCCGTTTTTTTCGCATTCTGTCTGCCATTCGAAGTGAGTATTGAGTTTGGTCTGATTAACGACTTCGGTTTCGTTCAATTGATGGAATTCTAGCTACGATGGCATCTCCCGCGAGCAAGAATAGATACCCAAAATTGGGAAAAAGAAAAGCGTACTTTAAACTGTCCAATTCTCAATTTCATTCCACAGCACCGGCTTATTTCGATACTGCAGCCGTTGTGCAACGTCTGTTCTCCATTAACTTCAATCCGCGGAACAATTTCCGAGGAATTTTGGGATCCCAGGATGGCTTAGTCTATTAAGGCAAATTGGCATTTGTTTTACCTGCCGCATGTCTTTTCTACTTTTTCAATTTTCTACGCGTCTGTGATATTAATGAAGAGAGTGGCCCAAAATGGTCTGAGTACAAAAACTGCACACATGCGAGTATAGGTTGATGCTTGATTTTTTTCCAGAAATTTTTGTTTTTCCTTTTTTCCGTATCCCGTTGATGATTCGAACAAATGGTTTCCGTAATTACGAAATACTACCAAGTATTTTTTTTCCAAAATTCTATGATTTTTATTTTTTGGAAATGCCCGGATACCAATATTTTATTTTCAATGACTGAAGTAAAGCTTATTTTCCAGATGAAATATCAGTGAATGTAGAGGTGGACTTAATACTTTATCCGGTGAATTGTCAAACTTTAAAGGTCAAAGGTGATTTATCTGATTTAACATTTTTAAGGTAATTAACATTGTGTAATTGATATTTTATAGACTTTTAAGCCTTTGGGAAATCAAGGAAAAAAAGAATCGACCCTAGTATAAATTTTTTCTGAAGGTTATATGTGCATATATTATTTACTTTTGAGATCATTTTACACAGTTCAATATCAGTTTCAAAGACAAGCAATAAATGCAGATTATATGCTCCCACGCACATGCGGTCATATTATCATTCCAAAATGTACAGACTCTAATTTCAACGATTCTCTTTGGTGAAGTCTTTACTTAACCGTGTCTGATTAAGCCTGGTACAATCTAATTCCAAGCCTTTCGGGACAACAATTGTTCACATTTCACAGAACACTCACACATTAGTTCGGTTCCACTCACGATTCCTGCCATTCGATTTGCATTGGAATTTGTGACGCAGTCAAGTGGATGAATCGAAACGTTAATTTAATTAAACTTGACGCCAGCTGCTTTTGTTTCCACTGCTTCGACATGTTTTTTTCCTACTCAATGCAAAACAAAACATTGACTCACTAGAAAAAAAAGTCTTTTAATGGCTTCGAAAAAGGGTGAGAGACAGGCAGCCTGATTTTCTTTGGTTCCAAAAAAATATAAATATAGAATAATTGCATTTTTGGAATAGTCATTTATGGCCTATGCTATCGTATTAAAAATTATAACATTTAATGTCAAAAAAAGCTGGATATCTGTCCCATATATTCTGATATTTTATCCACTGTACGTAATGGTAATATATTAATTGACTCTGACCTCTGCCTTCATTTTATGGAACCTGGATTTATCATATTATCGTGAAAAATTGAGCAGAATATTAGGTTTTCCACAAGTAGTTATTTCCAAAAAATTACCTACTTTAACGTCAAAACGTAAGCAATGATAATTATCGGGTAAGGATTATAAATATAACGGGTTTTAATAAAGGTTGTTTCTAAAAATGAAAGCTTGAGAAAAACCTTTCTTAGAGTGAGATAAATGTTTGAAACTTCTTGATTTCCAAATATAACATGCATTAAAAACATTAAAATTCACATCGAGGAGAGAATTATTCTTGAAGCTGTGTTAGATTGTAATATGATAGAATAATCATTTTGCAATGAGAACTGTCATATGATATTACTACATTATTTAGAACATTCCGATTGCCTGAGTTATAAATTTCTCGATACTTTGCAAAAGGTGAAAGAAAATATGTATTAAACCCCAGAAACTAGCTTAACAAAAAGACGAGTAATTTCAAGATAACTAAGGTAAGAGATTATGAGCTAACTTAACCCGAATAATGTTCTCTCGTAATAATGAGCCGTTATGGATCGGTGGCTATCATTTGATTATAGAACCGCTGGAGATGATAGACGTCATAGCATTCACATGTTTGAGTGGATTTTGACCGGAAAATGCTTCTTGAAGATTTTGTAGGTCTGCTCAAAGACGAAAGGAAAGGCAGAGGCGGTGAAAGGCGCCGCCAAAATACCGAAGCCAAAACAAAGGGACTGGAGATTGATATTAAGCCAATATGTTTACAAAGGGATGATCATTTTCCATAATGGAGAATCTGTGATTGATTCATATCATGGTTTAATAACACGGGAGCAATTTTTTGAACATATTTCAGTTAGCTAGATGTACTCAATCTAATATTACGCGACGGAAATCATACATAAATGCCAACTATAATGCAAAAATCAGATGAGAACGATACAATACTTTGAATACAGGCGAATTATTTTCCTAAGAGGTTTAATAAGGATAAAAATTTATTGTATGATAAAAGTTGCTTAGTGTTAGAACGTAAAGGAGCCTCTGGAAAGTCTTTTGTATTCTATATAAATGAAACAAAAATGTATTTCTCTGACGCTGCTTCAATGATGAAACGATTTGATAAATTAATAACTAATACTTTATAATACACAAGTAGGCAATGATATGAAAATATCTCACCCCAGCGTAAAAATTCTAAGTAAGATGGCTGTTTATCGGCATCGTTTATGTGTACTTTACGCTATCGATTGCTAAGCTTACTCTCAAACTCCAGAATGTTCAGCACAAAGCGGTGAGTCGTGCTAAATATTTCTATGATAAAGCGGATAGCGTAACGAACATGGCCTTTGAAATAGGTTGAGAAATGATGGAGAGAAAGATACGAAAAGCTAGAAGATCAAAGAAAGCTAAGTTTTGAAATTACATATACGAAAGACCTAATAGGCGTCTGTCTGCAACCTCAGCGAATCTGAACATCGGCGTAAAACTAGAGAGAGATGGATACGAAGAAAATTAATTTAAAATCTTATTCTTTCTGTAAATAATCCAAAATAATGATATAATAAACGGACGTCATTTATCATTATTTAATTGCAAAAAGTATACCGGTTTACACAATATTTTCCAAATATTAACACGCCGATGGATGGTTTTCACGGAGTATATGCAGATGATGATGCATCCTTTGGAAGTAAACGAAGATAAATCTGAAATGATTTATCTTTGTCAGCCAAAGTATTTAGAGTAAAATATATCCTCCATTTACTTTTATCTCGGTCCTCGGGACCCCTTCGGAAGCTTTTTAGATATGAATGATGTTGAAAAAAATGGAAATAATTTCGATGATTTATTGAATAGACATTCATAGGGACACTGTGCTGAACTTGTTCCATTTGTAACTTCCTGACTCAATATGGGAAGATGGTACAAACTACGTCATCTGCCTACCTCCTCATCTTTCCTCGTATGCCTCACTCCTTCCCTTTGTGTTATTCCCTTATAGAAGAAGGCATGAAGATCCAATCAGACATCAGGTTCTCGGAGAGACATCAGAGGTGCTACGTTATAGCAGAGGTGCGGAACTTTTTTCCATCGGCATTCTTCAGTATCCATTTATTCTCATAAAAAACGGGCGCGAGGGAGATCATCTGGCCTCTGTTGAGTTGCGTGCTGCCCGAACTCGAATATTTTAACATCGAAACTGTTGTAGAATTTTATAATTCTTCATATGATCATTAGAATGAGAATACCGCCATTCTTAGAACCTGAATTTCAAGTTTGCTGGTTTCCTTTCACAGCTCTCGGGAGGCTGAAAGGGAAAATAATATCTTTGCTTTAATGAAAGTCGTATTTATTTTACCTTTCCTCAGCAGCGAAATTATGTACGATAGAACAACTTTGCTCGCTGAGTAAACTAGAGGAAAAAATTTTCTATTTCAATCCACTTGGCCTTATTAGTAAGGTTGAGAAACAAAATTATTTAAATACTGGCATTTATTTCAAGAAGTGACTAAATGGCCGCATTTGGCCTAAAGGCTGCAGGTTCCGCCAGTCTATTTTCGGGGATAGATTCAACTGATGATATAGCTAAATCATCGTTTTGCTAAAACAACTTAATATGACAAATATGTCAGAGAGCAGATAGCCCCTCATATTGAAACAGATTCCTTATTTGCGAATGTATAAGTTGACCGTTTCGAGACCTTGTTTGTCATGGGAAAACGGTTCATCTCCGAGGAAACACCGAGTAAGCCCTTTAAAGCGCGCCAAAATACATTCGCAGTCATCGGTGCGCACAAGGCCTCACCTTCCAAAACTAAGGAAACTTATAGACATGCATTTTGAGTTTTGCTTCCGGTGAAACAGCTGCCAAACAAAGTTCCGAACGAGAGTTGCACCCGTGTCAGCTCATACCGATAGACCGCGCTTCCCGTTGCTATGCAAATGATTAAACATGAATGCGAGCCCTCGGATTTTCACCGTTCTTTAACTTGGAGGCAGATATCAGAGACAGGCTCGTCTTCGTTGGGAAGAGAAAGGAGATGTACTCTCAATCCCACCAAACGCCCACTCGCGCGTCCGCAGACGGCCGTCATAAACAGATGAAACAAGTTTCTCGCTCAGACGTACACTTCTCTTGGAGTTTCATTGAATATCGAATACTTTGCTCGATGCAGAGCTGCTGGTTTTGAAGTAAATGGCGGAAAATAAAGACATTGACGTCATCCGATACCTGTAGCATGACAAAGCTAGAGAGTTGATGTCTGCAATGATTGATCGGCCTTGCATTTTTCACGATCGTAGTTTACAAGTTCTGGAAAGTCCGATCGGTAACTACGTGCATGCATCCAGTTCAATCACGCTTGTCTCTTTGTGGGTATTCCCTTATTTCCAAAGCACGTATTCCCTTCGTATATCCACAGTATTCTTCCATAGCTCCATATCCATCCATACATATCTGTCTTCATACACATCCGTGCGTCTTTTCATATTTTTACTTTTATTCTTTAAGCCAGGTACATATATTCTTCTCTGAATCTCAGAATCTTCTCAGAATTCTCTGAAGTCAGAATTCAAGCGTTATTATCTTTCAGTGATAATACATTAATATTATAACATTAAAAATCATACTGGTTTAAGTGACTCCAAACATTTAATAGATATCTACGCATTTGATCGCTTACAATCCCTCTATATAGGTTACTCAGAAAATATTTTCTTTGTGCTAAAAATCTGTAAATTACTGTCAGTAAATTTCTCAGGTTTTCATGCCTCTCTTCATGTAGACGTTTTCCTGCACTAGAAATTCTTTCCTAATTTTTTTATTTAGGTTATTTTAATCCACATGGTTGTCTTTAATTATTCCCTTTTTGCTCAATTTGACTCGAATCTTAATTTCTGGAGTAAATAGTATATGGTAAATGGTTAGATGTAAGAGTAGACCGTCTCGCCCTCAATAAACACGTATCCATTCCTTTTTGTAATTCTATACCGTCAGATATCAGAGCGATTCATATTTCGCTCTGATATATCTTTCATGTTTACACCTGCTGCTGACACAATATACTGCTTTCAGCGGCAGATTACAGCTGGTAACTGCAAGTAGGATTCGATTGTATTTTTGAAGATACTAAATTTTCAGCAATTGTTTCATAATTATCAAATTGACTCACAACATAATTCAAGTCAATCACTTAAAAGAGGTTAAAAAAAGCAGCCTAAATATTTTCCCAACGCACTCAATTTAAAAATTAACGAAGCCTTATGATGCAATAGAAAAACTGCTGCTTAATTCGAAATCGATTATCCGAAATTTTGCTATAAGGTGATTTAATGATCAGATATAAAGTGAAAGTGTAATTTAACAAACGATCCGAGCAGAGTGCGATCACAAATCAAATTTGGAAGTATGAGAACCGTTGAATACATCTCAGGTTTAATCAAAATCATTGGATACAACAAAATAATAAGTTCTTCTCCTTCGATAACACCGAAGAAAACCCATGTTAAAATAATGAATAATGAAATACGATTTGTTACAAGAAATAGATTATTTAATCATCATGCGTCAAATTCTCTCGTCTTGATCCGGTGTTTGCGTGATATCCCGAAAGCTGCTTCCTATCTTAGTACATACGTTGCCCCAATGCCCCATACACTCAAAGGTGTGATAGCCAAGAGTTCTTAGTAATTAAGCAGAAACTTCCTAGAAGTACAAGGGACCCATAGTCCTCCAGTATTCATGCGCAGTGGTATAGATAAGGGAGGAAACCACGAGGCCGAGGTCAGCGTAGTGAACCCAAGGCTAGAGGGCTATGGGTAATACAAAATTGCCGATACATGTTGATACAGAAATCTCTAAATTTGAGTAGCTTTTGAAATTAAAAATATCAGTTTCGTTAAGATGGAAAGAGTCACAACAAGACAAGGTTAAACATGATTTTCTGAGGAAGAATCTTTACAACCATTTAACTGAATGAGCCCACCATGATATAATACTGTGATCAACTGAATTCAAGACCAAGAGTGTATCCCTTCAAATAAAACCTCATACGTTAATTTATAAGTGCGCGATATTAACCGCGTTAGTTTTCGTACAACTATCATGGATTTTCTGAGGAAATCACAGAAGTATACTGAAACGGCAAGCTGACCTCATAAGCATTGGAGTAAGTTAACCAAGCATGAATACAAGGATTATTAATGTTAAATGCTCTTCTATTGAAGGTGTTCCACCAAATATTTCTCTATTGCTTTCGGGAAACCGAATAGCTCTGCGAATGATGTAAAAGAAGAATTTTTAAAATTTATCCATCAGAAAATCCCACAAAGATGATGCCCGAAAGGAGATCTGATTAATAAAAAAAATTTGTTCGAGAATTCCTGGTGGAAATTCAGTTTTAATTGAGAAAATAAATTCTCTTCTTTTATCAGGAGATTATTATTAACATGTTGTTCACCGCTTTAGTGCATGAGAATACTGATTTTTCCTTTCACAGCGACTGATTCCTAGTGTGTTACAATGTGTCTAAATGTATCTACGAGTACTCGTATTCGAGTGTTTCACAGTTTATTTGTAAACGCAATAAATTGGATACATCAGTAGATAATTTCAGATAATCAGTAGATAGATTGAAACCAATACATAATTTTTATTCTCCCTTAATGTATGTTACGACTATGTTATCAGTTATCAATACTATCTATTGAAAAACAAATATTTTCATTACTTACTTATCAAAGTTTAATATTTCCAAATTCATTTGGATTATAGTCATCCTTAGAATCTTATGAGTTATATGTTAATTTGTTTTTTCTGCTTCAGCTCTTAAATGGCAAGTTCGCCGAATATCTCCTTCCCAAAGTGAAAGCTCTATTATTCCGAGAATCATCTATCTCAGCGCTTCTCCAAATTCATCATAGGAATCGCATTCCAAGATTCTTCTATTTTCATAATCCTCTGATAAAGGAGATGGGAACCATACAAAGGAAGATTACCAGGAAATTAGGCACTTACTGAGGCCCAAGAGCAGACTTGTGAAATCCTCTGAAGTTATCCATAACCTAAGGGACGTAAGGATGAAGCGAATTCGAAAGGCACAAATATGCTTGCGTAAGGAAAAAGTAATCACGGAGGAGCATCGTTTTTGTAAAGAGATAGATTTCACAGAAATTATTTTTCATGGTAGATTAAATTGAAATAATCAAGTAACTATGCAATCCTTATTAATGCTTATAAGCATCCTCTCAATGATTTCTTCATGAACAGAAGTGAATTACAAAGTAGTGCATATTGATACATTTATTTGTTTATCATGATTCAGATGATGTTATAAAACTTACAAATTGAAATAATATTTAGAGAAAGAGGAATGAATTTTTATGGGTAAACTATATTAATGTATCATCAATATGATATTTATAGTAGCTGTAACATAAACAATCTTACAACCTGCATCAGCAGTACTAAAATACTAAAAGGAAGTTCATCTTTGCTTTTTATTTTATAGTAAAGGGTTTAATTTTATGGCTCACTTTTATTTTCTGCATTTATGATTCTTAGTAAATATTCATAGTTAATTTATCGTAATTTTGAGCTTGATGTTTAAGAACGGACAGTAATACGAAAAATATACAAATTTATGTGTTTTGTACATCAATTTTATTAATTGTTAATTCTTCTTTGGTAATCATTCTATGAAACGCTGTGCTTAGTTTTATGTTCAATTTCAGTTAAAATAGGATATGTATTAAACAATAATGACAAAAATCCTATAATAATTACTTTTGGTCAGTTGGGAATTAAGCTGGTCTCGGTAACTGATAACTTCTATTATATGTTCAGAAATTCATTCTTGTAATTAATTTATGAGAAATTAGAAACTATTTCACAAGGGTTTCATGAACTCGCAGGTTTTCTGATGATACAAAAATTATTTATAAAATATTGTTAATTAAGAAGGTAATACCAGGGGTAGAGCTATATGAAGAGTAAATTACCCTCACACACTTCTTCCTATGTGTTCCCAATTCCTCATTACAATCCCTTTCTCCGCCTCATTAAAATCCCCCGGGGGCGCCGTCACATTAATTCTTGAACATCACTCAGTGAAAGTATATCCTTTTCAGCGCTGTCGAAAAGAGAAATGGGTCGTCGGAGACCCACTCACATCATTTCATTCCTCTCCACGGTGCATGTTCTACCTGACGCCAAAAAATGCCGCCGGCGCCCTGTCAGAAACAAAGAATTTTCAAGCCGAAGAGAGATATTATAGAGTGATATAGAGGAGGGGATATGAATGGTTGCAATTGTTCGCTCGAAGGAATTCTCAATGAGAGGTGCACTGCGAAGCGCATGCGCAGTGCCGCATGAATTTCCATTCTCTCTATCGCCGTGTACAAGGGGAGGGGAAATAAAAAAAGACGGTGTACGTGAAAAGCAGCCGCGTCCCTTTCGAACAATCCACGTAAAATTGCGTCGTTCAGGTGTTTCCGTTCCAACAGCCTCGATTCTTCTTCGGTCGCTCGTGTGGGGAAATGCTCGCAGATAAGAGGCTGTGTGAGTGCGTGTGATGATTCCACCACTCCCTTGTAACATCGGACGCAGGGTTTTTCACACTTGGGTTACATCGCCAACTCGGCCTTTGTTTGGAGTCAACCTCGCTACCCGATAGTGCGGCTGCAATAGCATCGATCGCTTGTTTACGCTGTGGATTTTTTAACCTCCAAAATGAGCGTAGTAGGCCTACAAGTGCTGTGAAAGTGTATTAAACGCATGTGCCCCAAAGTGCTACCTAGGGCACGAGTGGGATGTATGCAGATCAGCTTTGAGTACTTCCTCAAGCTTTCATTGGTTTGGGGAAAGTTTTGCGTTTCGTTCAGAGCATTATGCCTTGAACTAGGTTTAATTACACATAAGTACTAGATATAATATAGCAAGTAAAACTATGTTTGTTTGTGTTTTGAGATACGTTTACTATCGGTGATAGTATTTTTAGAAATACTTCAACATCTGAGGTCATTTCACACGTGGGCTCCCATCGGGAACCGAACCCGAGACCGCTTTCATTAGAAGCGAACATGCTACCCACTTGGCTATTCGGGAATTCATCTATAGTATTGTATCTTTATAACGTATAACACTTAAATGAATATAAAATAACACATGAACAAAATTTCAGTAAACATGAAAAGCAATTTAAATTTTCGCAAAAATTTTATGGCTTGGTAAACGTAATACAATCAACGTGGAATTTTGGAGACAAAAATTTACTAATTATTATGTTTAATATGTATGTAATTCGATATTATATGCATATGGAGTTCCATACTCATTAAACATATTAATTAATAAAATTTTATGATTGGACTTACTCAGCTTAGAATCAGATTTTGTTTAGTCATGCTATAAAGCTCCTGCTTATGTGTTTACGTTCCTTTATATAAATATTTAGTTAGTTAGCATGGAGACGAAATCAAGCAAGACGATGCAGAAGCAGTTATTTTTTCAGACCAAAGAGACAAAAAATTTTGCGCGGAGGCAGAGAGTCCTATCGGAGAAAGTCCGTACTTCGTAACATTTACGTTGTTTACATTGATAATTAGGTGTGTAATTTTCATCCATGGTGAAAGTGAGTGCACGTCTCTACTTTTAGGGCTCATTTTCTTATTTGCGAAGTATGTTGACGTATGTTTAGCATACGTGAGTACGTTGTAGGCTTTTAAAATATGTAGTTTTGAAAATATTTTAGTATTGTAAACTCATTCGGAAGGATTATATAGAAAATATTAAAGTTCATAGTTCTTGACCAATTATCTAGCAATATAATAATTTGCAAGTAAATTATATGGAGAATTCAAATGGATATTTTTTAACGTTTTCCAAGAAATCGTTTTCCATTCTTTGATAACTACGTAGTTTGTGCTTTGGAAGTTACAATAACATCACTACAATTAGTAAGATGGGAAGTAAAATGACACAGAAACTGAAAACTAATAATAAAAGAGTTTCCTTTGCAAATAAAAGTCGCGTTATGAGTATTATGCATGGTTGGAATGTAGAAAGGGAAAGAATAAGTTTTTATTAAATATTAGGAAAGCCTGATACTGGTACACATGAAAGTAACGTCAAACATAAACAGAACTGATTGAGGTAAAAATTTACATAGCAAGAAAAATTGTAAAGAAAGAAATAGAGAAAAGAGGAAAATACCTATGTAAAAGAAAAGATGTTCATTTAAAAGAAAATGCATATATAAGAATTATACAATTTTTTCGTCTCAGAGCAACAAAGGATAGGAAAATCGACTTATGAGTAATTGAAGACAAAGAGAAGTCGAACTCCAAGTTTTGTAGGTACTCATATTTTCCACGACTCATATTTTCTCATACTATTACTCTACTCATATTTTCTACTACAACTATTTTTCTATACACAGAAGTGCTGCGGAGGATTTAGGAAATTTTATACATATGATCTATCTTATAAGATCGACAAAAATGTTAAAGAGGATATTGCAGTGGTGAAATGGAAGAAAGGGAGTAAAAGGGAATGGCTAATGATTAGACGAACTCTTAAAAATCTAACGGAAAACTTGAAAGAGAATTTAAGTGAGATACACCATAAAATTGTAACTTTTTCGGACTTTTCGTTAATGCATTATTCATCCTCGTCCGGCTTTGTCGAAAAATTCTTGGAACTGTTGATCGAGAGATATCCGCCAGTCAAATGTTACCAAGTGCCTTTCGCTTTCTTTGTGTGTCGTAGTTAGTAGCTGTTGTGAGAAAGATATCACCTTCAGCAGCCTGAGCGTAAAACACAAATAAACACGCTGACAAAAGATACTGCATTCCAATGGAAGTCAAAAGATTAGGTCAACCCTTAGTTGCTCACAAAAAAAGTTCGTGAATTACTCGCACGAGGTTTCTTAGAGTCAGAACATATTTTTTAACTATTACAAAAGTATCAGGTTATTTTAATATGATGCTAAGTATAGAATTTGTGAGTTAAAATTTTATAATTTTCAAAGAATTTCAATATGGTAAATCATTCAAAAGTTATTACTTTGCGCAGAAGCATTTATCTTCAATTTACTCGTCACTTCTACCCAACACTCAAAACATACATTATTGCATGCTCAGCATAGATAAGTACGATTCCCTTGTTTCTTTGGCACAACTTACATCTTCCTTTGGATAATCCTGCTAACAAGGATGAACTTGTTGAATTGAATTTTCTCGTATCTGTTTCAAGCATTCATTCATCTGAACATTGGTTATCTTATCGAGGAAAGTAATAAATTTAAAGTTGATAAATTTGGCCCGCTGTATCATATAACGCCCCTTGAACTAGGACACACATTTTCTATTAAGATCGGTCAGTCTATTGACTCCTAAACACATAAAACCTAAAAGGCTTTCAAAGAAAATTATGACTATCTCAAATAAGCCGATTCCCAAAATACAGGTAGTTGGAGTTTTTCATCGCGTTATATTTGGAAACGCTACATTAGACAACAATAACTGCAAATAGAGAGCTTCTTTTATTACGAGAGAATCAAACTCATAAATTAAATTACTTGAATAAATACGAATAAAATATGAAATTACATCATGGAATATAGAAAAGCAATATAAATAACGAATGCATGGGTAATTCTTTCAAAGGCTTTCAATAAATATTGGGCGCTCAAAATATCAATTCGACGTCTAGTACTAGTTACTGAGTGTCCGCTCAGGTGCCCAACTAAAGGAGGAATTCCGTTTGAAATTATTCATTATTAATATTCAATAAAGTATGAAGAATAATTAATAAAACTTTTTCAGCGGGTAGAAAAAGAGATAAGCTTTAATTAATAAAAAAGAGAAAACATTACGAGCATAAAAATACATCAGATTAAATAGCGAAATTTATAGGAGCGGTGTTATTGTATATAATTTTTAGTTTTAACTGAGACCTCAAAAGTGCTTTACTTCTCTCCGGAATTCAAATGCCAATGACCTCTGAAAACTTCCTAGAAAAATGTAAAATAGTAATTGCGAACATCTTTCATGGAGATATTCCCTCATAGAGACGCAATCATCGGACTCATCTCACAATGATTCCTAACTAATCATTCTTTGCTGCATTGAAGCTCATGATCGTTTAGAAAATCCCTCCGATGAGCGATAGACACGTGTGAAGGTCAGGATACAAAAATGAGAGGGTATGCGAGCAAAGATAGATGGAAAGAAGGAGATAAAGTGGTGGAATTACGAAGGGAAGAAGAAGGGAGTCCTTGATGAGTCGATGAAGGAGGGAAGATTGAGGAGAAAGGCAGGCGGAAGAAAGGAAGTCATCTCAAGGAATATTGCTTCGGCGATGAGTCTATGTATTCAGAGGATTTCACAGAAGAAAGCTAGAACTTATAAGAATGACGACTGTGGCGACGGAGAGTTGGCTAGTGGTTGGGAGAAATAAAACATTGCGAAGTAGGAAGCAAAGGTTTAGCTAAAGAAGTGCGTGCTTTCATCCATGCTTTACAAAATCCCAATTTCCATCCAGGGATCCGAGAGTTTTTTCTGGCTTCAAGGATCTCTCCCCTCATCCTCCTCATCCATACCTTTCAGCGCTAACCCCTTCAGCATTTCTTTCATCCACCTTATGCTATCGCTCTGTCGACCAATCTGTGCCCTCATCGTGTTTGTATCTTCCAAAACTAAGCGTTTTTGGGTGGTTACTTTTTACAGTATTCATAGGCTAAGAGTAGATACAAGATATACTAAGAAAAGACCTCGAAATTTCAACAATAAACTAGTTCTCTAAACCGGGAGTTCATTTCATTCCTGCGGATTGTATGCGGATTGCTGATAATTTTTTTTTGCAATTTGCTCTTGGCATTCTGTTTATGAAATGTTGGTCCAAGTTCCGTTACAGAAAAATTTACAACGCCTCTTTTTCCTCTTACTGAAAACTGACTGATGAGTAAGTAGAAAGGATGCTCCACCCAAAGACATTGTAACCCAAAAAATACAGCGTTTATTAAGCATCCAAAATGAAAGAGCATTTTTAACCCCAAGTAATTATTTAATTATTCTTCCAAAACAGAATATTATTAAATAGATATTAATGAAGATAAAAATTATTGCTTTTTCGCCTATCATATAAATATCACGATCAAATTCGCATTGCGTAAATCACGATTCATCAAGATACCGATTTTGATTATAAAATCTTTGGCTACTTTCATTATCTTATATCCCAAATTAATTGTGAAATTTACAGTGCTTTAACCGATTTATAATATTAATCCAAAATAAACTACATCATATAATTATATATATTAGCAATTTCATGCAGAATATATTCCATGTTAAAAATGCATCTCGCATATCATCATCAGTGTTCTGTCTGTACGATTTTGATTGCCTCTTATATCGGATTCTACATTGCTCCTTATTTCTTCTTAAAGGCTTTACAAGTAATAATTTACTTGAAATACATTTAATCTTATCTAGAGATATTTGGAGGAAATGAGAACTACATTATTTCTGATGATTACGTAATTTTCACCGAAACCAGTATACCTTTGTGAAAGGGAACAGAGTTTACTGTGAAATGCGTAAATTTCAAGATGAAAGACCTCTAAGTATCACTAAGGAATTTTAATTTTATATAAAAGGAAAGAAAAAAATTGTAGTTAATAGGCGTGTGGGCACAGAAAACATCGTTTTCCATTAAAACCTTCCTCCACCATTTCATATCACTTGCAATGGTGTAACCATAAGTGCATATCATAAGATTCCAGGCGCAATAGAAGCACCTCCTATAGATGCAAGAGTAATTGAGTGTCACCTCCTCATTCTAATCTCTTAGCCATGATCCATCAGGAAGACCTCAGGGCACCCCTTTCCGAAGAATCGAATCGCCTGCTTGCTTCAAGTCTGACCAACGGAAGAGACCGATCCCTTTTGAATACGGATTTCCTTCTTCCAGAAGGGTTATACATACGGGGAGAAGCCCACTTATCTCCTTTCATCCCGTGCTCTCTCACCTCTCTCCCTTTCCATCTTACATTGCGGGGCGAAAAAAACTTCTCCGCGATTTCGGAGCGAGTGCTTCACTTAGGAGAGAGAATTTAAAGGATTTAAGAGCATGCGATGTTGTCCAGTGACTATTTATCATGCCGCTATCTCCGCTCCCTTTTAATCCCCGTCTATCCCTCCCGATACCCTATCTTCCGCCCTCATTGTGATTTTTTCATCCTTTGGTTTCGAGGACGCTCTCGGCAACGCCCGTAATTTCCAACGGATTATTTTTTCTCCCTCAGGACCCTTGACCTTTACCTTGCGTCGATCCCCCGGTTTCATTCCGCGTAACGGTATGATTCCTAAGGACGAACGGAGTGGGGAATATCGACACGGTTGGGACTCGAATGCAGGACTTTCAGGGCAGGTGTTCCAACCATCAAACTTCTTGAAGGTCAGCTTTAAGATAATTTTTCTTGCGTTCCCACAAGGTTCTTAGCCATATCCTTAATTCTTGACCGTTTACATTCGCGAATAGGTATGCATGCTCTCTAACTCTGAGGTCCCGGGTTCTAGTCATACCTTCACCCGGGTAATTTACGAATGGAAAATGGATCAGCGTACTCGCCAAGAGTAATAATGGATGTAATTGGGGTCTCACTGTTACCATTAGAAGAAGTGATTATTATTATTTATTCCGAAGTGATGGCTACGGTAGTCAATCATATAAAGAAGTGATTATTGGCACGCATCTCTTGAGACGCAAAAAGCTATTTTAAGAGAAGCAAGACGTGGTGAGACGAAAGATAAACCGCTCCCTACATATCTACAGTCACAAACAGGAAAAATATTATTCTTTGTGAAATTTTATTGGGAGCTTATTTCAGCTGTCTAATTTTCCCTTATAATTTTTATGTGTAAAGAGCCCAGTTAACGTTCTTCATACTTAAAAAAAAGACTGATATTTTTTTAAGGAATCCAAGAACACACTTTGGGACTCCTGAAGTGCCAGCAGCTAAAAGAAAGGTTGAGACCAATTTCCAAGGAATTCTATACTCTTGAAATTTTTAATGTAATGCTTACATTTTTTTGTACATCCTATCCTCAATCAATTAGAATTCATTCTAGGTTACAATTCATGGCAAAAAGAGTTTCTTACGGGCCAGGAAATACGTTAAGCAAAACATAAAACTGATTTAGGATTTATTTCAGCGAAGCTTATGAGCTGGTATATCAAGATCAAGGTCGTAGTGTGTCTTCGAGATCCATCAAAGATTACCTTACGCTCACGCAGGACTCTATGTTGCTATCTCAATAGTTTAATCATTACAAAATTTAATAAATCAATATCCCAGAAAATGGGAGATCCAGGTTCGTATCCTGGCTATGTCAGCCTTTTTCTCCTTAATTTCTTCGCTTAAATTAAATCATCTTTTTCATGCGGTTTTCATGGCATATAGGCTATTTCTTATTACGATCTTGAAATGTCATTTTACACCCACAACAGCTTTCAATACACGGATTTATTAAAAGCATAAGATATGAAAGTTACTCAGCATCTTTCGACTTTGGAATGGGAAGTGCTACAAGTAAGTCATTCCATTCTTTTACACCTCTATTAGTAAAAAGCAATTAAGGATGTTATGTTATTAATTGTTACTTAACATACTCTCGCCAACCAAGTTGATGGAATGGCTGGTAACAAACATATTAACCATTAAACTGTAGCAGAGGTTTCGGAGTCGTTTCAGTAATTCGAGCTCTTTTCAGTTAAAAATTATTTTCCATAGTCGTACTACTTGTCGATTTCTACTATTATCCAATTAATAGATTCGTATGAAAGCAACTGGGAAATAAATAGTTTCCCTCTCAATCCCATTCCAATTTCCTCTTTTCTCTAGTGTAGCTCTCTGGGGTGCTCTTTACGAAACCTCGATGATCATTTCGCACCGTACGGTCTTTTTATCTCTCAAGTCATTGCGCCTTGTCCGACGGCGTCGTTTTTATGATTATTTCCTCACCAAGCCGAGGATAGTGCATTTACGCATCGCGGCTATATTGTGGAGATTGGGAATGTGAAAGGGGAATGAGTCGTTTGGCGGTCGCTAGGACTGTGTTTTTAGGATCGCTACGTGTTCCCGGTGAGTGAGTAAAAAATTGAACGACTTGGGATGGATTTCCAGTCCTTTTTATGGCGGCGGAGGTGCGCGTGGGCGGTAAGAGAGAGGACCTCGCTTTCCTCCGTCTCTGATTTATTCGTTTTGTTTGCGAGAGATGAAAATGTGGAGTGTAATACATGCTGATATTGTTTGCGATAAAGTTGAGGAGTGGGACGGCGTAATTGGATATTTGGTCCCGCAGCCGAGCTTTCCCTATTAACTAGGCGGCTGCATTTTTACCATTTATGAGGATAGGAACGGAAAAAGAATTCACGGTTAGTTGCTGACGTTTGAGCTCTTCCCGGCGAAAATATTCAAGCACGGAATGCCCGTTCTAAGGCTATATTTTTTTCTATGAGATGGGCCGAAACATCCACTTCTGCTACGTGGCTTATGAAGAAAATATTGAATGGAATTTTTATTTTCTGTGGAGCTACCGAAACTATACCCTTTATCCAGCAACGTAAAAGCTTAATTTATAGACGGTTAAATCCCATTGAATGCACTCTCTCCGCATTCAGAGCTGGATATGAATGCCTAGCATTTTGTGGCCATTTTATGCTGATGACGAACTATTATTTGACAATGCAAGGTACATACATACATACATTAAACCGTAGGAGTGCTTGTAAAGGGCCACGTGTTTAGCTTGTCTAACTTTAAATAGTATTGCACTCTACCAATACTTATTTTTCCAAAAATATCATGTAATTATGTTAATTTTTAACATTTTCACGATTGCAGAATGGTATGAAAACGACGGTTTAAAGTTTAAGTTATAGTTAATGCTGATGTAAAAAATTACTTTACAGCGGTATATTCTTTTCTTCAGAGTTAGCAGAAAATAAGTTGATTCATGAACATTTTTACATAATGTATATATTTTACATACTTACAGTATTACGACACTCATTGTATCTCGCTACCACAAAGTTAAACCTGACCTCATCACTTGACTACAGTATTACTTCACATTTTTGGCTGTAAATCAGGAAAAGTATTTATTACATATGATAATTAAAACCACTATTCAGCTAATGATCCACAATTCAGAGAGAAAACGATTATTGCTGTTTGTGATAACTTTATTAATACCTGAGGAGACTTCTTGAGCAGTTACCATATTAATATACAAAAATTCTAAAGATAAACCATTAAAAGTATACATTACTTTTGTAGTCCTAAAATTATAAAGTCCAGTCTTTAAGGAAAACTCTGACACCAGCTAGTACACATTCAATCTATTTCATATAAAGTATCTACAGGAATACCTGTTACCACAGGTTACAAACAAATGATGGTTATTAAACTAAAGAATAAGTAAATTCGAAATCCTCTGCTAGTATATGTATACATATATTTCGTTAGCAGAATCTCCACCCTGTCAAAGCTCTATTTCATCACAATAATAAAAATTTTCTACCTGACAAGCGAAAATATGTATGATTTACGTAAGCTATTTGCATTACAGAGAGCACTCAGTAATGTCAACATTCGTATCCATACGTGATTTATTGTTCTAAACGATTTGTTCATGCATAAACACTAGCCGACGGTGATGTAATTGCTTATTATTCGTGAATTTTGATTTACTTTCCCTTTTAGTCTAAGGATATAGTATCTGACAGTAAATATATAGTAAATATATTTCTGAATATATGTTTATTCGCTCCTTTACAACCTTTCAACTTAGTGAACAAATATTAAAATATTAATTTTAACTATCTCTACTACTGGCGGATAGAGGGTTCTAATGCCATATTGCATTTTAAAACAAATTACCTACTTCTTTCCATTCGCATAAATTCAATTAACTATTTCTATTCACAAAAACTCGTAAAATTTGATATAAATTCTTAAAATCCTGATATTCAAGTATCCACCAAAGAATTTTAATGAAAAAAATATTCCTAGTATTAGGATACTTATTGTCAGAATTATTCGGTCTTTCTTTTATGGTGATGCCTGAATACGCTGCTAGTTCATGCAAAATTGAAGTATCTACAAGCATTATATATATTGAATTATCTACATAAGCAATTAATTATTCAAAAACTTGAGGTAGATATTCCCGTATAAAATTGATATCAATTAAAATTCAATATTACGTTCATTTACATAATTTTATCATTCAATATATGGGGTTACAAGATTTATTGACCCTGCTACTGCTGCTAGATTCTGATCACAATCCTTACGGCTGCTTCCAGTATTTGTAATGATTATCTAACATGAGAATTTTCCATTTACTTTCTCTTCTTTCTTAATTATTTAATGCTATTTATAGTATTCCTCGAGTTTACTGAGCACTGTATCATGGGCTATTGTTGGAATTGTTATAATCTTGTGAAGTAATATACTAAAGACTTAAATACATTACTAATTCAGAGAGGAAAAATTAATTAATTTAAAATTAATTAGACTTCCATAAGTTCTTAATTTTGAGTTATTACATTATCATTAATATTCAGACGTGTTTTTATCTATACCAATGCTTGGAGAATGTAATTACACTGAAAATAGTATGAAGTACATTTCTTCACGTTAATAAGTATATGCGCCAAGATATAGCTTCTATAATAGCATTCAGATTATAACGTTTATGCGAACAAGCAAATCATTGAGAGAACACCTGCAGTATACAATTACACGCTGAAATTATTCCGTAAACGTTCGAAGGACTCTCTTGAATAGCTGGATATATTGGAAACGCTGCTCCCACAGCTCATTCACCGAGAAATTGCGAAGTTCCTTAAGCTATTCCACAGATTTCCAAAACTCCAATTAAGCTCACAACGAATTCCAGCGATAACTTGTCCGTAAAATTGAAAAAGTCCGCGAGCAATACCGTTGCAGCAAAACCAATTCTCATAGATTAATGGGCGGTGCAAAAGTTTTCGCTGAGTTGGTGCGAAATCGTGGTCCATTAGGGCGTCGAAAATATCCGTTGGATCAGATACGGTTGCAAGTACGTGACGAAAATGGGAGAACTGGATAATTTTTACATTTCATCTGACGTCACTCTCTCGGGTTCGATCGCCTGGTTATTGAAGATTTTCCTTGTGAGGCCAGAAAAAAAAGATACGATCTAATAAGCACGAGTGCTCGCAAAAGGGTTCCCTCACTCCTTCGAGATCTGCTTTTGCTACGTCCTTCTCAGTCAAGGGCTGGCTGACAGAGGGGTTGACATGCAAGGACCCCTAGCTATCAGATAACCTGAGTGGAAAGGTGGCTGGATAGGTAATTTTGAGTGAGGATCATCGGGAATGTTGCAGGAGAGTGATGTTGCAGAGCCAGATGGTAGTCAGGATGTCAACAAGCAGACAATTATTCGTACGCATAAGAAGGACGGGAGTGTACGTAAAATGTTAGATCAGTTAGGACGGTAGTGGCTAACGTCAAGAAGGAAGACATATGGATTAACGGGAGTATATAATGCGTGGAACTATAATGAAAGATGAACTAAATGTAAGGTTCCAATATACCTAATTATATCGGACGGAGGGATCACGGATTAAAAATGCAGACGTGAGCAGAAAACCAATGTAGCGAAATATTCATTTATTTGTAGAAATATTAGGGAATGGAATAATTTACCTGGAGAACTTCTCATTTCAATGCCGAAAAATATTAAAATTTTCAGAAAGAGCTAAAAATTCTTTAAATTTATTTAATGAAATTTGAATTTTATGTATATACGGTTCTCGTTTATTCCATTTGCTCCATAAAATCTACATACACATGACTTTATTTTAAAGGTACGATTCCAATCTATTACGTATATATTTTACCTATTTATGTATAATGATTGAATTGTGAGTAACGTATAAGAATTTGTATATACCGGAAAAATCACGCTACCCTTCCGTTGCGAGACCAATGGCTAAATATAGCCAAATGGTGTTCAACTTTTACTTCCTAAAGTGCCGTACTGTACGTAAACTGGGCCGTATTTCTACATTTATGCATATATAGGCAACTAAAATTGCTAACTCAGCTCTTTTACAGTAATGATGTTTATGATGATAGTATTCCGACATCTAGGGTAGATTATAAAATTTCTATTCTCCTCTACAATTATCTTAGGACAGAGGGAGAATGAAACTTTCAGGGAAGAATTAGCTACTGGGGTGAGATAAATAATCGTATGATTCAATTGCAGGAGAAGACTCACAATTTTGTTCAATTTAGGCAAAATGAGTCAGTCGTTAGAATTTCCTTGTGTTTAAATGCACTGATTCAAAGAAAATGTCTCAAATACTCGTAATGTTGGTATCAAGCCTACCATGAATGACGGATTAGAGAAAGAGTTACCTAAACATTGGTAACCGATCTCTCCGCAAATATGTTCAAACAAAATATTAATAGTTGAAACATTAACCTGTATCAAAAAAAATAAAAAATAATAAAATGGTTGGCTGCTGATGGTTACAATGTTAACAGAAGAGACTCCAAAAACCATCAAGAAAAAAACTTACAGTTAGGCCTATACGTATTTCAGCTTCAATGAAGCCATCCTCAGGGCAGTGACAACATAGAACAGTAGGTATGGTAAAATAAAATTATCCTGCATCATTTGATACCGATCACAGGAACTGTTCAAGGTGAAATATCTTTCCTTTTTTTATTCTCCGAAAAGATATCAGTGGATACCTAATTATTAAATATCCAAAAAAGAAGCCATTAAACTTTCATTATTCTAAAAGAAATTTTTGCTGCCATTTTCATTATATTAAAATTTACACCTATTTCTCTATGTAAATTATGTAAATGTAATGAGCACTGAAGTAGGTTCGTTACATTCAGTGATAAAAGTGAGAAAATAACTGCCAACAATGCATTTTCTTTATTTAAGTGGAGAATGATCTTTAAATTTCATAATTGGCTTTACCATTGAAATAAAAGTTGAAGATAAAATAATAAATAAGAGCTGATTACTTGGTCCAGCTGTTTTGTAAGTCATCAGCTTTATCTTTCCGAAGAAACGGTATTAGTTGTAAATCTTTCAGGGGGAAAATCAACATTTGCATTCATATGAAAAGGTAGTTTTCTAAGCCCCTAATTAATTCGTGAATAACTCATTCGAGATTGAAGGATATTTTTACTAATCCTTTATGTACCTTTCTGTGATAGAATATCTTTACTATTTCCACAGCTGGAATGGTTTGATTACTTACTCGAAGAATTTAACCAAATTAGTTTCTCCTTAATTAATTGAGCAGATGGGAGTCTTACTCCATGAAGTTCTATCGTCAAATATGAACAAGATATGCCATGATTAGAAGAATAACATTTGGTGAAATTATTTTTCGAAATTTACAATCCAAACACTGTTCTTCAAATCATACAGCAGTTAAGTTTTGAAAAATTTAATTTTAGATTGATAAAATTCCTACTCTAGCCAGTGCAGAGGGGTTTGATTCATTGCTGGAATTTTTCATAAATCATCCTTTTACGCATTGGCTTGGTTCAAATTGCACACCAAGTAGACAGTATCAGAACCAAATGAAGACCGGTTCATAGAGCTGTAACGTCACGTTATTATGGTGAGGGTGGTTTTGGAGGCAGATAGCAATGGACAGCTTAGAAAAGATTTATTCTCACTATCTCTCTATTTCCTTGACTCTTGAGAGCTGGCCAATTGGAGGAATTCCCAGTTGCTTGTCTTCTTGCCGAGTGAGTTCCAATTGAGACTTTTGTGCCATTTCAGAGCATAAATTCTTTTCGCTCGATGGAGCATCTTCCTTCGAAAGCAATGCTGTGTTAATTTTCCCTCAGCATCACCTCTGACTTCCATATTGGACAAGATGACGGATTTTGGGAGTGCAGATAATCTCCTCCTCACACTTTTTTAGCCTTCACACTCCCGGTGAAATGTTTCTTCAGAAGATTATGACGTCATATTCGTGTGCTTACTTTATATAGCCTTGGTGTCGTGGGAATAACCCTGCTATTCTAATAATGCTCAGGTCACTGGTTCGATTCCTGAGTAGGGATAGTTCTTTATGTGCAATGACAAATGGATATTTATATAACTGTTCATATTAGAGAGAAAACAGCCCAATAATGACGAACAGATAATTAAGTAACAGTTAATTAATTAAATTCCGTTATGTTATAGCCAAATATTATTTGATATATAACATTTGGCGGTGAAGGCTATTTGTGACAAATCCTGTTAAGTCATTTTACTGAAGTTTCGAATAACAAACCATAAATCAAGACGGGTTACTGAAACTATGATGACAAGTTTTAATTGTGTAAATATTGAAATAAGATATTTACATTATTAATTTAATGATGTAAATATCTTATTTCTCATTTTCATTTTATAAATTTATCGGAATCCTTCCCGTATTTTTTTTCTTCATTTCTGCCGATATCTCCTATCGGTGAATGTGAAGGGAATTAATAATTTCAAGTTATTTCAGCATCTGTTTTTTAAGATTTTATAAACCATGTCAATACCGATTTAAGATCAAGTAAGGATACATTCAAATTTCACCGCAAGCAAGTGCATTTTAAATCATTCTCTTTACATTTAATTAGTGAGATAGGGATAAGATGTTGGTAACTTATTCTAAATAAGCCAATAAAAAAGCTTACCTACCGATATTTCACTGAATGGCTTCTTTCGTCAAATTAATTTATGTAAATAAGATACTGAAATGAAATCATCTTCGTGCATTGCAGGAGTTTAAATTCCAATATGCATTGTCTTTCATTGAAAATAACTTTCAGTGATCGATTTGAAGTAACATTTCCACAAGAATCCCTTTAGTTTCCGAAACTGAGGAAAAATATAGAATTGAAATAAACGCTCAAATCAGCTTTATCTTGCTATTAAAAATCGGTATTATACGAATCATTGACAGGATGCATATGATTCAAACGCTATAAAACACAAAGAACTATTCAGATGTCTTTAAAATATTTTAGTCAAGAATATTTCTAAGGTACTACATATTCCTGTGCATGCATATAAAATCATCTCAGGAATAGAATATATCGTATTGAGGTAAAGGTCGTGAATATTTCATACTGCGAGAAATGAATGTGATTTTCTTTCAAAGAATATCCCCTTCGATGTTGGGGAGAGATTTGCAGACATTCTCTTGAGTCGAGAATTTCCTCTGAAGATTTGAGGCGGCGTTTCTTCGTAATCTGTTTCTTCTGTGGTGTCTGGCCCAAGTCACTCTCATTCCAGACCCCTTTCTCCGCAATCAGGATCCCGTTGACGTCATGACACCTAACCCAAGCACTCACAAATCCACTTATGTGAGCGCTTGGTGAGTTATCAGAAAGTCAACCCACCTTGTCAGTCAAAGGACTTGGTATCAAATCCACATTCTGGCGATCTAAGCCGAATACTACTCAATAAAAATTCGATATTACTTTCTTTTATATTTACTTCACGCGTCTTTAATTTGTCCTCATGATCAGTCACTATCCAGGGTATTATTTCAATTTATCGCGTTAAAATGTTGTTGGATTGGCCATCTATAAAATGTGCTTGAGGCATCATATGGATTGAATATTACTTATTATTAATAAAAAAATTAAAATATTTTACATTTCTCAAGGATAATAAAAATAACAAATGTAAAATACCTTGAGCTTGGGATAGGGTCTAATGAACTCTTCATGCATTTCCGATTATAAGAGTAAAATGAAATACCTTTTACCAATATTAGATTACAAACTACGCGTGATCTTCAAATTATATGCGCTTAAGAAATCGTACCATATGAATACTAGCGATGAAACTTTGGCATTTTCGGTTCGTATAGCTTACATATGTCAGCTTTATTCCTGACATATCTATCATTTCAAGCCTTTCATTTCATGACGGTCACAATCATTTTATACAAGACAAAGCCAGACAGTTGAATTTTTTCAAAGCAAAATTTCGCCTTCATATAGCCGTCTTTCCTACTGCAAATGACATTCCGCTTAACATTCTAAAATATTTCTTGGCTACTGAAATACATATTGACGATTATGATACATCACGTCGTCAAATTCAGTCGAATTTTACTCAATGCAATGTAAATTATAATAAGTCTACGAGTATGTTTATCTTTTGCTTTCTTTGATTCCTTAAAATTAGACTATTCTCCTGGAGCAGGATATATTCTGGACTGAAATCTTCTCTATTATAAAATACAATCGAATAGAATAAATAAAATCCTCAATGAAATAAGTTTAAACGCAGTTTGTTAGTATATACTCCGAAAAAAGGCTCGTAGTTTTATTCCATACAAATTGTTAGTTTAAACGCATGTTGTTCCGGTAGCTCAGAAGTAATGGATAGATTTCTCTTCTCGGTATCGTAGATAATAATGACGTGGGAAAATTTCCCCACAGGATAACATGATGACATGGAGTAATGTAATACTTCAATTTTTTCCTAAAATTACTACGATGATCTCTGCATGTACATGGAAATCTGCTTTAAACTTAATTCATATATATTTTACCCTCTTTCTCATCCGAGTAACAAGTTTACTTAACTGAACTCACTTTTACTTCTATATTTGGCTATAGTTGGAAGGACAAAATAAGTACAAGTACAGGATAAACATTTACTGGGTGGTCTGCACATTCGTTTTATGTAGAGGAGGTCCCGGTTTCAATTCCCGGTTGGAACTCACGTGCGAAATGACCTCAGCTGTCGAAGTACATTTAAAATTATGGCTATATAATCATTGCCTATTATTTAATTAATGTCTTGTCAATAGGAATATATTTAGGTATCCGTTGTATAAATCGGTACTCAATCGGAAAAGTTAAAGCGCATAGTTTCTTGTCAAAATGTGTACACCTCTATTCCTCGGTTCAGACATTCAGCTGGTTGTATGTATCTGGCGGAGATCTTCCTTTTCCTGTCACTGTCTAAGCACGTCTTTCTGAGAATATATATGCAGAAGTGTTAAGCTTTCGCATGCCCTTTCTATCCTGTGCATCGGCGATGGAACTTTTGGCATGTGTTCAGCACTTGTGATTGAATCCAATTAGAACGGATCGACGGTGCGCTCACGTGTTCTCATTGTTCCACGGTTATGTGGAATTTAGATTCGTTTTACACAATGAGTTACGAGTTTTTTGATTATTCCAATCGAAAAGACTTCGGAAATCTTAAGTATTACGCATACTTAATTGATAGAGCGAATAGAAACATTGCTCTCTGAAAGCTTTTTATGCCAAAAAGATATCAGGTATAAGATCAACAAGGTATCAGATATAGTATTGCCTGACTGGTAGCTAGTGGAACATTGCTTCGACAGTATGTATTCCATTCATTGATTCCCAAAGTTTTTGCTTTCTAGTTTTTTTCTTCCTCACAGCATAAAATCGTATCAGCTCAAGTTCTGTGGGATTCTGAATCACGCGTTTGCTAGTTTTAATTCAAATTCAAGAGAAGAATCAAAGTGTGGAAAAAACTTGATGTGCTTTACTTACGAGATAACATTCTAATGTTCAAATGATTTATATATATTCGATTGTCTTTTTATGAGGGCAAAGGAAAATGCAATCACACAGTAGGAAAATCCGCTTGTTCTTCTTTCTATAAAAGGACATTATTTGCTCCAGGATTCTCCGAGGACAGGATACAAGCCCAATTAAATTGAACTTTCTTGTTCTTATATTAAAGATAAAGCTCACCCTTATTTGACAACGCCTTAAATATTATTAAAATTATCTACTAGTTCATAAACGTAATCGCAAACAAACATAATAACGGAGATGTAAAACTAAACGCTACTTTGAATTGATTAATATAAATTATGCGACTATAGCTGGTGATTTCAGAGGTTTTTTGAGAACCAGTCAAAGGTTATAAAGGAAATATTTTGTTGCCAACTGAAGATAATTTATGATAATTTCCTTAAGATTTCGCCAAGAAATGGCAGGAAAACAGGCTATCGTCTTCTTCCACTGAAGTTGGTTTATGTTGTTTCGGTAATGATTCAGTATAGCATTCCGCAATATGTTAGCAAAATATTTCATATCACAGCAAAACAGAGACCATAAGTATCCCTATGGTCGTCTACAGAGCAATCTGAAATAATGTTGCAGCTCAATGAAAACACCTTTTCTGATGATTACGTTTGTAAAAGTGGATTATCAGACATAGCTAGGGGAAAGATATCATTGTAAACCTATCTAGATCCAACGGTATATGAAATACATCAAAACATGCCCTTGAAAGGAATACATCAGAAAACATCTCGTAGAAAGACGCCGTACGAAAATAAGATTTCTACTCACCAATCGTAGCTGTTTCTTCACTCATAGAAGACTGCTTTCAAGGACACGGATGGAAAAACTTCATTTTCATCCCAACACTGCGAACTTTTTTACTAGCAGAAACCCTTCATATTCGTCTCGTTTGGTCCTTCTGTAGGAGAAAAGAACGTAAATAAAGAATCTACTGTGAAGAAAAAGGGAAAAGAACGACTTATAGGTAACTTTCTGCTTTCATATCACAGTCAGGCTTCGATACGGTGTCTTGTATTCGTAAATAGAGGAGGTTAAGGAATACTTTTTCCTCTGAAATATTCACAGAAATGGCTCCGAGGCATCTTGGGCAGGTTTGGATAAACTTTTGCGTGCTCACCGATCTGAAGGAACTCAATCGACAAAAAATATTGATAGATATACTCAGGTTAGAGAATACATCCTCAGATTTGGAAATTCCAAGAAAAAGGTGAGGGATTGAGGAATAGATCGAGAAAGGGCAATCAATAGTATCTGAAATAAACAGGGATAAGCCTTGAGTGAAACTTATTTCCTATGTTACTCTTTCTGAGTGATACTGCGAAATTATTTAAGTAAAATAATTTATTAACTAAGAGGAGGTGGAAATGTTGATCCACTCGTGGAAAAACTTCGTATCTTTTTCACGAAAAGATATGAAGTATGTGAAAATATATCAAACACGCAAGACAGTTGGAAATAGTATCGATGAGAAGAGTTACTTCCCATTAGAATTAATTCAATCGAGTTGAATATCAAGAAGCATGCTTCAGGTGATTGTCTACTTAAAAATGAATTGGAAAAAATCAAAAGTTCAAAATGAAAATATTCTTTCCCTTGCTAGATACTGTGGCAAGCTTACGTGAATGGATTATATTCCAATTCACTTTCTTATACTATATATACTAGTACATGGTCAAATAATGAAATCAGTCCCTTCAAAACCACTACTTTAACAGAGGTTAAAGATCTTAATATGCTATAAATTATGAATTATAAAAATTGAACATAACGGGTTTAAACGGTTATATGGATGTTTATATACCTGCTGAAAAGAAAACTTGACTCCTGAAAATGATTATTTCTATTGAATGAAGGTACAAACATTCTCAAACAGGTACAAATATGTTTTTAACAATTTTATAGAAATAAAACATTCATATTTGCTGGCTAACCTTCGATACTCTAAGAAAGCTTTTTTTATTGAGACAGCTGAGCATACGAATTCCACATAAAAGACTGTTGCTCATATAGTTTTATGATAAAATAAATTAGTAAAGCGACTGATTACTCTCGATGAGAAAACACCATCTTTGAGACCTTTGTTTTCATTTCATATATTATGTCATCCGGTAATTTAGATAATGTTAAAAATAATGGAGAAAATTATAAAAGTTGTCGGAAATATGATTCCTTTTTTATGGCAAGAGAAGAGGAACGAGTGTAATATATTGCGACATCCTTGGCCTACCGACACACTCAAGATGCGATCCTGAGAAAAAGGAATAAGAAGAAGATTTCTCAGAGTCTATCTTTCTCTATTTCTTTCCCCTCATCTCTCAGATAATTCCTCCCTCAGGGGTGCTCAAATTGTGCTCGGCGCCGTGTTTTTTCCTCCGGGTACAGAGGGTTTAAAGGGAGAATGTTTTAGGACTCACTAAAATGGAAGGGAAGGACGCGATGAAAGTGTCAGGAAATGTATAAGTATTGCTTCCCGGAAAGAGAAGCCGTGTAAAGCAAGGCAGGGAAGGGAGTTTTATATCTATCTGGTAGTCCCCAAGAGGGCACTTACAGCAAAATTTGCGACGGGAAACGTAAAACTCTTCAGAAGGACACTTACTTTTTATGTATTCCATTTTTTGCGGATTAATTTACCCTCAAAATCATAGACAACGCCGGGCTTCATACGGACAAAAATTACGTCTGGATAAAATTTCCCTCCGCTATTGAATGAAGGAAAATTGTTGGTTTTATACAACGTAACGCTTCGAACAACTTTTAAATTTTTTTGAGATAAGCACCAGATATATCCGAACGTGTTGGATCGTAAATTCAGCTGATGGATTTTGTAGTGGAAAAAGTCCTCTTCCTGAGCGCTGAACCGAATGACGTACTACTTAACTCGCAGTTACAGTCTGAATGATGTATCAAGCCCTGTTTCTCTGCCATCTATTCTCAAGTGTTACGGTTTAAAGAGATTTTTCTGCCATAGCTGAAGGCTTACTTTGGAGTTTTGGAAGCTCCATCAGAATACGCTGATGGAAAAGGACGATTAACGTTATTGTTTTTCCAGTCTTTCTAGAATAAGAGCGCAATCATTACTATGCTGGCCCTTAGAACTTGAACTTTGGCTTTCAAAAAATTTAAACTTGACGAGTTAACCTAAATGGAAGCTTCTTCTAAATATAAAATGAAGTAAGTTAACACCATAGTCATATTTTCCTAATTGTGTCATTATTAATTCGCGTAAGTGAGTTGGTTGGTCTAAAGAAGAAAAACGTGAAATTCATAAATGAACCTGGAAATTTACTTTCTCGAATGATTTGAATTGTTATCAAGTATTTACAAGAAAGGAATTCAACATCCTGGAATTCGTATTAGTTACTCGACTACGGATCGTTTTCCTATAAATTTAATGAATACAAAAGCAATATATTTCCTTCCATTAAAGTGAAGTCTATGTCGAGTGAGAATTATTGATTTCACCCCTTTACTTTTGAAAAGTTCTAAATCTAATCTTTCATGAATTTCATCAATTTTTTGTTTCTCTTGTCGAGTCTATGTTCACTAACATGTTAAACAATGAAACAGTTTTTATGCGAATTTTGATTTTGAAAATTAACAAAAAGTATATACAAGTATTATTGAAAGCATCAAGGTGCCTTGGTTGGAAGTATATGTACCAAATGTTTTATCAAGATTATTAGAGCAAGACTGAAATGTATACAGCTTAATACTTTGCCGTGAATTAGCCTTGTATTTATCATAATGGTCGCATTATCTCCGACTCCCTTTATTCCTGTACAGTTAGACACGTGTCGTTTCGAAAAATGCCAGAATATGTCTCACACGAAACGTTTAGATCCTTTCAGATACGAAAATAATGCGTGATTAAACCAACGAATTAATAGCGACTTTTCCTCTTCCGCCGAGGATTAAAATTTCCACTAAAGAGCTAAAGCCTGCCTCTTTCTCTTCTCCCTTAACTTCCTTTCTCGAGTCAATAATTTCGTCCGCTTTTTATTCTCCTCAGAAGAGGTTTTTTCAACGTAATACTCTCATTATCCTTCCACAAACTCCATTCACACTCCGTAACCCCTCCCACTCCTTCTGAAACCAAGGGGAATTTCAGAACCGCAAACCACCGACAATTACCTTAATCCCTTTAATCTTGAGAGGAGGAGGCAAAGGGGATGACTATAAATGAAGAGAATGAGTTTTAGGGAAATATGAGTAATAAAGAGAGAAACGTGCGGAAGTGTTTCTCCCGCATAATGCCTTTTAAAATGCTTAAAATTAGATAAGAGGCTTTCTTAGATGCTAGAAATAAACTCCATTATTGCAGATAAAGTATCTCGCCTATCAAAACGGAGACATGAAAGAAAAATAACAATTTAAATTAAGATCATTATTAACGAATGGAACCTTATTACAGATTTCTTCATAGAAAAGGTATCAACTGTTACGTATTAAAAACTTTCAAAACGATAACGGGTCCGTATCTAATAAATGATTAACCTGATTCGCAATAAACTATATATTTATTTATTGAGAGCATAGTTTCAAATCGCAATTGCACTAATTTTACATTAATTATCCATTTAATTTTATACTTTTTTCTTTTGATAAGTAAAACTAATTTTAGTTCTAATAATTTTTTCACGCTTGTCTCAAAATAGGACACCAAAATATAATACCGTTATATCCTGCTGAGAACTAAATATCTGATCTTATGTGCATTTAAATGGCAACTTAATTCTTCTTTCAGAAAAGTGCCCCTTGCTTCAAATTATATAAAATATATTTTCCCTAAAATATATTCATTAGTTATAATTCTGTAAATAATATATGTTATGTCATTCACTCTACCGCATGTAAACCAGAAAATGTCGAAGAAATTTTCAGCGAAGCAAATTACCCATCTTGTGATTTGTATCGTTCAAGAAAAAGTGATTTTCGGAGGAAAATTTTCGGTTACTAGTAATAGTAACAAAGAGAATGTACCCTTGAAGTTTCCTTCCTTCTTTTCTTCATACACTACTTTTTTAATTTTCTTACGCCTGTAATATATTTATTATGCATATTGAACGTGATAAAGGAAAAGAATTTGAATGAGAATTTTCATCATTCATGGTACCTAAAGAGCTGGTAGTTGATATAGGAACATCTCACATTCATAATCAGGTACGTATTACTATTAATCAAATATTTACATCTGGAAATGCACTTCTAAAATTATGACTCGTTACTTGCTGGTACTTGCAGTTTTTTTACGAAGTAATGCCTCTTTATCATATTATCTCGTACCTTTGAGTGTTTGCACATGCCCTATTCATAACTACTCGCCTAAGTGATGGTCAAGTCACGTCTACACTACGCAACGGTAGTTTTTAATCTTTCCATCATCACACCTTTGTCAATACGTTCCTCACACGTTAGAGATAACAACAACATCAAAATTTATGAAACACTTAATGAGGTAACTGAGGGATGGAACGCTCGGATAAAACGTGATGGATAACTGACACTCGGGAAAATTCCACCAAAATATTGGAATTAATTCCGTAATTCCAATAATCGCCCGTATAAATACTTTGAGATCGATCGACGAATGTAGTATCAGCCCCTCTTAATACGCTATTGCTAAAGCTTTAACACGACTTCCATTCTACGGCTTCGCTAGTTTGTCATCATCAATCTATCGAGAAACTCGTCGTGACACCCGCTACGTTATCACCCATATTTTATGCGACAGCCAACTAATCCATCATCCAGTGTATAAGAATGAAGAGAGGCTGGATTAGAATCGCTCCTTCTCAGCACTATCTCGTATAATTGGACCCAGCGATAAAACGACACGTTTCCATATTTATTCAGGAACGGATAGTGTTGTACGGTGCGAATCGGAGTTGAAAATCTCTGGTTGCGATTTCTGCCCAATAAGTATCTGGGAATGAAAGTAATAGAGACGATTAAGACGTGATGTCCTCTCAGGGAGTGTGACTGAGTGATCGATTTCCTTTCCGTGAGGATTTTATCGAATTTTGGCCGAGGAAATGGAAATAAAGCCTTCATGCTCATCAGCAGGTTAAAAGTAAATACAGAAAAAAATGAAAATAAGATTGAATAACGCTTGCAAACGACACGCAACCTACTCAATGTGTTAACAAAAGGTTGTGTTTCGAGGCCAATATTTTCAATTTTCGTTCAATTATTGCCGAAAAACTAACATCTAGAAAGACAAACCCAGTTAGATTGCATAGTACAACTATAGAGATAGTAGGGAAGTGATTAGAATACAAAGCTTTTACTAAAACATACTACCACTGTATGGGATCGGTACGATAATTCTAATTACAAGAAAATTGAAAATAGAAACGGAAAGGTGCTATTTATGTATTAGGTAGACACAACAGGTAGAATACGCTAACGAAAATGTTAAAAATTCTTGGATGGGAATCGTTACAAAGGACCTCACTGACCAGCAGGAACTTTTTAGGTAAAGAACGCTGGAGAAGAATGAGGGAGTTAAGTTACAGATTAGAGAAACCAAATTACGTTGCACAAGGTGATCACAAAGGCAAGTTAAAATTAAAGAAACAAAGGACTGACGTGGCTGAATTCTTCTAAAGGTAGAGGTGAAGGAATGGAATATGTTACCTCAAGAGGTCTTCAAGTCCTTATCGAAGACTAATAAAGTTTTAGAGAGAGATGTTAAATATTCTCATTAAAATGTGAATTTCAATAATCATTAGTATTGTATTTAATTATAATATTGCAATAATAATATTTATCAGTACTGTAGACTATGTAAGTTAGATTTTGCTGATTGTGAGTGCTAAAATCGGATATATATTTTGGGAAGTAATACTAACTTTTGACTCTGGAATTATTCGTTAATAGTATAAATGATCAGGCTTGGCGGGGAGGAGAATTAAGTATTGTTCACTTGCCTATATATCTGTATCTGGCTGGATATAAAGGTATATAAAAATAATATCCCTTATAATAATATAAGATCATGGATATAAAGGTTAAGATATGTATAAAAGGAGACGTAAAATGTTTCAGAGTTGATGTTGAGGAGTTAAGGTGACACCTGACTTTTTTCATACAACATAAGTATTTAATTAAATAAATTCTTTAACATGCTCAAATTTACTACGAGACAAAGGTTCTCCAAGCGCCGGCAGCGGCGACCGTCTAAGGGCGATTCCCGGGAAACGGATAATCGTTTAGCGGTCCCGGTTATTCAGAATCCCGATGTACATTTCGGAAATAATGCTTCCATCTTCATGGGGGGTCCAATGCTGAATGAGAAGAATCTTTTCTTTCTTCTATGCTCAAATTTTTTAAAGAATTACAATCTCGAAGTTATTATGAATGTAGCATAAAGTGGCATTATAGGCTACATCAAAGTCCCATGAATATGTGAATGTGTAATAAATTAGTTAAATTTAAAGGAAATGACTCATGATGATGATGAAATGAATGAATTTTTCAACGTGATCGTTCTCATGCTTAAATGAAAGTATACATAAAACCAAATACATGAAAAATGCAGTCATATCCGAATACATATAGTTCATTCTATCAGCCGAAAATTCTTCGCCCAAGCTACGTACCAAATAGAGTCTACTTGCCTTCGTGTGTTCTAATAAGTAGATTTCGATGGCGTTCGCAACGTGTCAGCATGACAGTCACACTTAAACCTTAATGAACATCATCCGCTTATAAAAATAAAAATTCTGTCGATTCCTCTGACGGCGACCCTAAGAGCGTAACGTCGAACTGTCAAATGCTCTCCAACGAAATGAGTTGCTTTTTTTAATCCTTTCTATGGATTTTCTCTTAGTTCCCTCACTTTCCAAAGGAATTGTATACCCAATTAGTATAAAATTTTTATTATCCTGATAAAAAATAAAAGAAAGTGATTAAATAATATACAAATGATAGGTGCCCTTACACTCCTAGGAGCGTATATATTTAATAAAATAACCAACAAAATGTTATTTCTATCATTTCCTTGAATTCAAACTTCTCATATACGAAACAAATTTTCCCCCGCATTCCCTTTATTATTTTTTTTGCATATTATCTTCAATTAATTCTATTAGCGACCCGTTTTCTTGTCACGCAATAATATTTTATACATGGAATTTCTCCACTGCTATTTTGTTTCTGCAATTAAAAGTCTTTTTTCTCTCTATATCGCCAGATTTTCTGTTCGTTTCTCTATCTAATACGATCTTTCATCATATTTATATAGGATAAAAGTCACCATAATATTTACATTTCAAGTGCATAAAATGACTGACTGAACATTAGTATACAACTTCGAAGATGGTAAAAATGAGCTAAGACATTGCCCTAACCATTACATTACGTTTCAACTGAAGTAAAATTTATTTTATATACTGAGCATAGGAACCAGGGCGGTAGAAGACCAATTAGTATTGGTAGTGTTTGGTCCTAGAACATCCCAGGATATAGAAGAGGTGACGAATCGTCACCGAAACACCAAATAAACCGGCAAATTTTTGGAGTCACAGAAAACCTTTGATTGTAACTCTCCGTAGTAAGTCACACTTTACTACGCAGCATGAGAATGCGTCAATTTGTTCATTTCGCGCTTGCGGTTTGACTATTCAGCTGGAATGGGTTTTAACCGTGCTGATTATTCAAATTTCAGTACTCAGATTTCAAGACTTTTGAAAGTAATTGATGATTAATTTGACAATTAATATTCGCGAACTAAAGTATTTAGATAGAAACCGACAAACCTGTAATCTCGCAGGAGAGAAGCTTTATTATAAAACGAATAAAATAAAATGTCCCTAAATTTTGAAAAACACGCAAGAGGTCACAAAAAAGGAAACGTAGATATTCTAAGATCAGGAAAAAAAATCAGAAAAGAATAGAGGAAACATAAGTTAGGATCAAGACCCGTACAAAACGTACAGAGCCGTTGCGTACAGGCACACTACCATCCGCACTGGCAAGTAAACCTTAAGCCTAGATTAAACATTTAATTTAATTTTCTGAAAAAACTACCGCCATAAAACCTTACTTGGGGGTAGTTCGTCTTTATTGACGAAATCTGCCCAACAACCAAGATTTATGGCCTTTATTTAATTAGCCTCCATCGTTTGAGACACTCCTTGTATGTACATACGATAGGGTTCTCATACCATGTAAAAGAGCTTCTTGGTGAAGTCCATCGCTTTGTGTTAAAAATTCTTGGCAGAATTCAATTATTCATGCAGAACCTTTTCTAATGTACGAATTCAACGCTTACATGCAGATCCAATTTTCTCCATAGGGGATTACTATTCCAAAACAAAATCGCTCTCGTATTACTCAGTTCCTCACCTCTCTTTTGTTATCCAAGCCATTATCAACTATCAATATTGACATGAAGGAAAACAGATGGAAGTATAAGATAGATAGACCCCTTTATAGCGATAATAGGCCAATGTAGGTCTCTATACTCTATCTAACCTTTTTTATGGTAATATTAGAAAGCTCGATTAAAAGCAAGAAAGAAAGATGCAGCTTATGGCTGACAAAGAAAAACCCAATTCATGGGAAAACACCCAAGGGAAAGGAGATAATAAAAAACACGACAATACAGTAGAATAATTAGAGGCATTATAAAATGAAAATAAAAATTACGAAATAAAAACAGAGAAATTAAACAAAATGATATAACTCACACCAAATAACATTTATAACTCATACTCTTTGAGATTATCAAATCAATAATTAGAATAATTTCGGCCAGAGTAATTTATTTAATTATGAGACTTCCTTTCAGAAATCTTCCTCTTTACATTTTTCATATACTTTCTTGCAAGTAATGCAGAGTAATGGGCAGAGTGTTTACATAAAATCAATCATAGTATTATTATTTAACCACTTATCTAAGATAGAGTTTCATATTTTAAGGCGTAGATACTCAGGAGTAATTGAACTGTCGAATTGAAGTTACCTATAATAATATTTTTGCTAAATAAGAAGATAAGAAACGCTGAAGTGTTACATAAGTATGATTTCTACGATATCTATAACATATCCTTGTAACTTTAAGGACGCAAAAAATTCTTTGGTAATTTTTAATTCTCACATTGCCGTAACGTTACATCATGATACTTTTACATCTTGAGAAGAAAATTATGGTTGTAATGGATGTATCAAATGAAAAGAAAAACATTAACGGTAAGATGTTAATGTAGTACGTGACTTTGTGAACATGGAGCACGATGCGTGAGAGAAACAAAAATCAAAATGCCGCCACAGATTTCCACGTTAAGAGGATCTTCTCTCATCAGAGATGCGGTCTCAAAACCATTTGATCTGTAGCCTAAGGAAATATCCATACGTGTCTAAAACCAAGGATACTCAGACGCAGTCATGTAACGAGTTGGCTGTAATAGGATGAATGACATCTCCTCTCAGATGTTTTCTTCCTTTAAATTCATCACGATCATTATTATTGAAGATGTGATCTTGCTATAAATTTTGAACAGCCGTGTAAGTGACACTATTCTTGTTTGCAATACCAATCCGGATCTGATTGCAATGTAGGGAAAATATCAGAAAGTTAACGTCAATCAAAATCCTCGATACAATTTAATATGATAAACCTGCAGGACTTAAACTTTAAAAAACATTAAAACTGTCATGAATTGAAGGAGCGACAGTTCACAAACCATGAAAACGGAATCCGTATAATAGTGTGATGCTAGACGCTCTTAGGTGTCAAAGCTAGCTGGATATTTATCATTCTGTGGATGCTTAATCATATTTCAGGAAATGTAAACAGCTGTTTGTGGCGTCAAGTTTGTGCCGTGAGATGCATTGCGGTGACCCTAAAGCGTTGTGATCCCAGATGCAGGATAGATTAGCAGTTACCACCCGAATACCTTTACTTTACACCAACTGACATCAACAAACGAGCTTCTATGATAATAAATGAAGAAACCATAGTTAAGTTTATTTTTGACAATGAAATAAATTATGACTCATTTTGACTTATTATTGAAAACTCGGTCCATTTTTTGTAAATAGTCTTATTTGCTAGGCAGCAGAGCGATTTATAGATAAAATATTTAATGTAAGATTATGAAATACATGTACATTTAAGAAGATTTCAGAAATTTTTCATATTTGGAATGCAATATTTTGTATTCTCTTCTCAGGGTAAAAAAATAAATGAAGAATTGAGTCATTTTTATCATTTGGTTGACCTTGTATCAAAATCCAAATCTTAAAAAAATTAAAATTACTAAATTGGAACATTCTGATAAATATTACATCTTTTGGTTGGGAAGAGATTTATTTGTTATTTTCCTCATTTTTTTCCTAATTATTAATTTTTCTATGTATATATATTTATACGATATCTTTTTTAATAAATTCATTTTGTTATCTATAATGTGATGTAAAGATAACTTCTATCACTTTGTTTCTTTAATTCATTTTATTACATTTTTTAAGAGACGAAATCTCGCCTCGTCTCGCCTGGCCTGATGAATAATATATTAAGGCCTCGCCTTAATCTAGTATTAATCTGAATAAAGACGTTCCTTATTTATGTTTCCTAATTAATAGAAGTATGTATAATAAAATAGATTAAAGTATTTACAAGTATATTTTCTTTCCACTATATTTAATTTCAAGAGGAAGAGAACAGACGAGACGAGAGTTTTTGAGGGTTATAAAATGAAAGATGACCTGCAGGGATTTCTATTGCAAAGGAGCTAGATTATAACGGTCGGGTTATCAACAATGCCCTTTCGTAGACTGAATATTAAAGAAGTTTTCTGATTTTTGACTCACCAACGACTGTCCAGAGGGTCCGAAAGGGAAAGGGTCTGCTTTATGGGGAAATGTGGTAGAAAGATAGCCTTCTCTGTGAGGAAGTTCGTGCGAAAGTCACGAGCTGAGGGACGGAGAGTTGACCACGAAGCCAGAAAGGAAGAGAGGTCTTCTCAGCTCCGGAATCACGTGAAGAGAAAAGAGAGCGGGACGTCTGGTTAGTCTCTGGAGTTGGTGGAGAATACAGGGAGCGATACAGAAAGAATAGGACCGTCAAAAAGATACAGGGCTAAGGTTTCATTGAGGTCATTAATAGAAAAGCCCGAAAGCAATTCTTTATTAAAATTCTGGCTCTTTACTCCAAATTCGGGTTGTAGACTCACGATCAACAAACCTTTTTGTGGAGATAAAATTATCAAACAGGTATAACAGTACGTTTTCCTTGAGTGGATGAATCCCATTCTTCACTTTTAGCGGGCAGGTAAAGTTATAAATCAAACTACGGGTCCATTCGTCGGAAGTATTTGCGAATAAAACGGAAGTTCGGAAACTGAAATCTGACACTAAAATGAAAGTATGCGATCATATCTCTGCATAATGGTTCTAAGGTGAAATTAGAAAATGCATTGTTTTTAAATTCGTTTCCGTAATTAAAAGAAATTAGTTAAAAAAGAAGTAAATGTATAAAAATCTTCATTCATCCAATAGTAAACAATGTATTTGAGTTGAATTCACCACTATGAATTCTAACACTAGAAACCAAGCGACTGACAACTGAGGAGGTCCAAGAGCATGAAAATTTTCGACTCCTTACAATCTGAGTGATTCTCGATTCCAAATTCTCCATTAGGATATATATCGTGTTCATCTATTATAATATAACCTTTATAATATTTAGGGGTAAATTCACTGCTGAAATATGTAGAAAAATCATAACATACATGGCCGCATTCTATTTGTTTTCGTAGGTTTCCATACTCTCAGTCATAGTTTATGCAAATCGCCTTTACCACGCCTACGAAGACTTTTATATCAAAATTATCTCATAAATTAATCAATGCTAAGTCTAGCAAATGTAGCGCAAGTTTAATCAATCTTCAGGGAGGTGTACCAGTAATAGCTAAATTTAGTGTGGGTGAAGTGCATTAGAGCACAGGTTTCTAATCCTCTTAGTATCTCTCGCGGGAGTATCTATGCTTATTCTCGTTATAACCATCAATCTTGGCTCTTATCACATACAGTTTCACAGTATTTACACTCTAATGTATATGAAATTCAATGTAGAGAAATAAAAAAAAAGTATGGAAGAAGGTATACGAAATTAAATACGGAATCCCTACTTTTATAGGAGAATTTACTTCCCACATGAGTTATTCGAGGACTCAAATCGTTTAAATCTTCAAATACAAATAATAAATAGAATAAAAATATTTCAATATCTTTTTTTGTAAAATTACACGCAATAAACTATAGTAAAATTGAGAAATTCACTGTATTAAAATTTATATCATATATATTATTTGAGTTTACACATCAGGATTCAAATATTTTGAACGAACGAATCGAGGAATATACAAGTCCAGTTTCTCACGAATTTTATTACATAAGATATAATATTCGTAGCTAAATTTACCTCATTTTACATAGTATATACCACTAGAAGGAAATTCATATGACGTAATCTTGAGGTATGAGGGCATAAGTAATGAAAGTTCAGGTTTATCAGGTATAGGTACTGACAATATTGATTTAAAGCGCAATCGTCTACCTTAGCTAATGACATGATGTTAATTGAAAAAATGTATCATAATACTGCAAAGTATTAGAACGCTAAAAGGAATACAAAAGTAACGTAATACAAAATTCGAATTATTTGTAAGTTTTATTTACCAATAAAAATTATATTATGAATTATTTTTTATTCAACATCTCTCATATAAAATCGTAGTGGCCATAAAAGGGGCCAATAAATAATGAATATTAAATTACAATAACTTTCTTAAAGTTTCAGATGAATATATCTATATTCTCATAATATCTTGAGAGCTACTATCTTAGCGTTTATTGATTTTTAGCATTTTTAAATAAAAATATAGTCATAGATTTGGGGAAATAATGACAAACCTTTCAGATTAGACTCGTAATAAATAATTTTGAAATATCTGTATAGTAATTAATTTTTTATTCACCGTATAGTAAAATGGGTTTTGAGAGAAAGAGGTGTGCTGCGTGCTCAATTGCCATTTTGACGCTTTCAACGGTATTCAGAAATAAAGATGATTTTCTTGGAAAACCGAAATCTGTTTTATATCCACCGATAACATTGAACTTCCGTTCATAAATTGCAAAATTCCTTATCTAAATCAGAGCTTTTGTGCTTGTTCATAGATATCTTGAAAGTTTCACGAGTATAGTCAAACAGTAAATGAGTAAAATTTTCATTAGAAGAAGTATCAGTAATTTCGACGAAGTCTTCATCAACACGCCTCAAATTGCAGCGGAATATTGCATTTAACAAAAATGGAACGCAGTTTTCATTCAGCTTCCTCATTAAATCCCCCTTTAATTTCCTCTCATTCGTGGAATACATTTCGTACGAGAAGCGTTGTCAGATCCACTCTATGAGAGGTAACGTACTATTTAAGCGGAACTCCAACCGTTGAGCTCATCCGATCAAAATACAAGGTTCTGAAGTAGGATTTCCAACCCATTGTCCTGGCATTGTGGTCATTCGAAGGTACAAAAGACTGCTGTCGAAAGTATCCATGACGATCCTATCTCAATCACTGCCAGAGAGAGAGACCTCCTTCCCCAACCCTCGTCGAGATATCGATAATCGATCGATATTTTCGAAGGTCTTAACGATTCGTGAATTGATCACGCAGTCCACATCAAATTCGCTAAGGTAAAGGGGGATATCTCACTACCTGCTCAGGCGTTTCATTACTAAGCCTTAAGTTTGTGCTCGAGAGAGCATTGATATAGGAGTTTGACTGCGGTAGAGGTGTGAGAGGCTGTGCTCGCAAATAAAATTGCTCTCCTAAATCTCCGCCATATAAATTATGCCCTCCGTAGTGACGTACGTATCTCAGATGGTAGTAAAAGGAGATCGAATTTCGAGCAGACATAAATCAGATTTTCGTTTTAAACTCCTCTACCCTATGAATTACAGTTTTCCGTGAGATAGTTAAGAAAGTCAAATTTAATCGCTCTCCAATCGGGAACTAGTAATCACACTACCTATTCCAAATCAAAGGTCTCAAACTGACAGAGCGATGCCAGTTAATGTTGATTCTATGTTATTGGTAAGCTATTTCATCATGCATGACAGAGATTCACTCGGCCTTTCCTTACTTAATGCAATGTGATAATTCTTTGCATATATTTTTGCTAATAATTCGTTCATCTATCAAAACCCTTCTCTTTCCTCTCCCAGAACTTATAGGTATCTATTCTACATGTCTATTATACGTAGATCTCTCCTCTTTTGTTCGTTACAAAGAGAGATATGATTGCCGAGTGCAAAAGCAGTTTGATTACCAAACGCTCAAATACAGTTGTGTTTGTCTCTGCTATCTATTTATCATTATAGAAAATGCTAAATTCACAATAAATAGCTTCATCTTCCATAAGGTAAAGATCCTCTTAATATTACTTTTACATCGGAAATAATTTCTAATTGATTCATGTGGGAGTAGACGAGTTAAAAATCCCGTTGGTCGCAACGGGGAGAGGTTGTTTACAACCACGAAATCCTAATTTTTTTCTTATATTCCATCATTATTCTCGAAATCCAAAAGCAATAGTTCACTTTCAAAAAGAATTCTTATTCAATTTTCCTCCTTTTGGTACCCGTAGCGATTTCGTTAGTCAGTTATTTCTAATTTAATTTTCTCGAAGCAATGAAGCCTGCAAGAAGTCAAAATGAACATCATGTGCATTTCTTATTGAAGCCACTCCGAATGTTCCGGATATGTAGATTATAAGGCACAGAAAATAATACAAAGTTATACATATACATGCATATACATAAGCAAAGAAAAATAGTACATGTATAACATGTAATATTTAATAACATAACATACACTATTCAATATTCAAGATGGTATTCCACAATTGCTTTAATCTCTATTATGTAATTGATAAAATGTACTGTGGTTTTCTAAATAGCTCTGTATTATCATTCTATGGAAGGAAGTTAATAGGGAGAAAGTTAAATTTTACTTAAAGGACAAACGCTGTAAAATAAACGTTGCCTCCTACGGAAATTTAATCTTAATTCTCGGATGGAGAACAGAAAATTAAACTGCTAACCGTTTAATTCCATACATTGTAATTCCATTTGCGGAGGATTGTTCGATACTTGAATTAACTTTCTCAAGCTATAAATGAGTGAAAATTCCTCCTTTCCTTATCAGTAACGAAGATTATATTGTATAACGTTCGGTTTAGTCGCACAACTTAATGTGCTAAGTTAAATTTCATTTCCATTATTTTAGTAACGAAGATGTTAAATCCGTTTCCAGACGTAAAAACTCTCATTGCGTTGAACTCCACCTTATCTTCACAATTGCTTTCATGCCGTAAAATAGTAAGTAAGCGCAGTTTACCCAAACTACGAGGAAATAAAGGATTCTGTGTTTTATCTTCTTTCTGATAGTAGTTCCACCATACGAAAAGATAGTAGAAGTCGGAGAAACTGAGGATATTGCTTGTTTATCTTAGGATCGTTCCCTTCACTACTCCCGCAGCGACAGTTCTCAGAGAATCCAGAGGATGCAATAGGCAAAGGAAATGATTCCCTTTGGAAAAGGCATAAAATGATGCGAGAAATGTCCCCGATAACCGGCAGAGTGGATTAAGGAGAAAGTGCGCTGAGGTAACCCAAGGACACGACTCTTTAGATACATTACCGGATAACGGTTCGAAACCCTTAAAATTTTTACGTCCCAGCGGGAGAATAAGAGATTCCGCGTCTTTAAATAGAAGAGATGGGAAACAGCAGGGAAGTGACTTTCTCATAAGAGAGGAGAAGGGTGTGGTGAAAGGTGAAATGGAAGAGGCGGATGAGATGAGTCTTAAAAGGATGCCGTGAAGGAGGATATTGGGCAGGAGATTGTTAGAGAAGAGGACTGAAGTCACGGCGAATGAACTGAAAGTACATCCGCCTTTTCGATGGACGCAATGAGAGGTGAGGAGGGCTGAAAATGTGGTTATTGTGAGAAGAGGAAAAGTAGTTGGAGTAGAAAGAAAAAATCGAATATAAAAGGGAAGGAAAGGGGAGATAATAAGGCAGAGGAATAGGGCAACTGTTGAGCAGAGGAAATAGAAGTGGACGGAGAGATCGTTGAGAAAAGTTATAAAGATTTAGAGACTAACTTTATTTTGAATTCTACTTTCTAAGAAATGATTCACTATAGGCAATGATTTACTCTTAAGTATTTCCTATGAGCGACATATAGAAGACGTACGATTAAAATTTATCATCCGTCTAAATCTCTATATACCCTAATTCATCCGTTCAAAAAAATCAGAAATTGCACTCAATTTTCTTTAAAATATCACTTTGTCATGTTTCCTTCGATTGTGACATTATAAAACCTGGATTGAATTGGACTATGGCATAAGGAATCTTCTTTTTCTGTGCAAATGTGGTAACATCGCGTATCGTTCACCCGTGAACTACGTGGGGCCATATGCTTTACGTGGTGTCTTCATGGCGTTGGACGGAGTATAGAGACAAAGTGACATATTTTTCATAGTGACTCACTAAAATCGTTAATTAATTAATTCTTAGATATCTAAGAAGTAATAAAAAATCACGGAAGTGAAACTGTAATCTATAAAATCTTAATATTAAAACATTGTGGACGAAAAATTAGAGATTGGAAACGTGAAATACATACATTTGATAAAAAGAAATATCATTAAGAAAATCTACATTAAAAACAGACCGGAAAGCAGTTTAAGACTAGCAACATTTCAAATTAAATTAGCAAATGCGTCATGCTTAACATGAAATAGAATTTCCGCCAAAAAAATCAAATTTTGTAAAATTACAAATCCGATGAAGTTAACAAGGCCCATTAATCAGATACATTAAATCGAATGGATGATAAACAGAGATAGATTTCACGGATAATATATTTCCGTAATTCCTATGATGCTAATCATTCACACAAATATGAAAGCGCTCGGAAAATCAACTACTCACTTATTATCCGAGACTCTTCAATTGATGAAATCCATCAAAACCATAAGGATAAAAAGGCAGCCAATTAGAGTTTACGCGTTCGCTCTCGAATGCCATTTATAGCTGAGATCACTTCAGTATCAGAAGTAAACAGGCAATGATTCAGCATCACCACACTCGTTTCCATGACTGCTAATCCACGTCGAGTAGAAGGTACTTTCAGCCAAATGAAAACCAACAAAACCTTCCCTCCCGCCGTCAGCATCACTTTAATTCATAGATTAAATGGTAAAACCGCAACCCAAACCGTTCCTTCCTTAATGCTCGAATGTATTTGGCCTCCCAACGCTAGGAAACCGCAAGAAGGGAAAAAGAATATGGTTGGAGGCGATATCCGCAACGAAGCCGATTGAAAAGGGTGGGTGAAGAAGATTTAAGGTGCGAAAGGTTACGATGAAATTCGGTCCGAGATGAGCTTACCAGACGCTATCGTTTTCGTGAAAGGGCGGGACAGATCAATTTTCCGTGTTGCATCTCTCGTTCGGTGAAGTGGCTTCGTTCGAACACCATCTCCGTCTCCTTTTCTACTAGAAGAAGTTTTATAACAATTTTCCACCGCGCGATATCTTTACGAAACGAATGATCAGCAGTTCGAGCCCAACCCGCTATTGAGATATTCAATAGGATGAAGCGACGAATATCATTAAATTTAAAGTGTTAAGATTGAACTCTTATTTTCTTAATTTAATGACTTTCCAGACATGTGGTGATCAGGAGAGTTTTAGAAGGAAATATTATTTTATACTTATTAAATTTAATATTAATATACAATTCGCTGCGTCAATCTGTATTTCAGGGTGAAACATTACACGAATACCACGTCAATGTCTCCCTTACTCTTTATTTCGTTATTTTTTGGCAAAGTATAAAAAAATGATAACTTCATTCAAACACGTCTCCATCGTTTTTGTGATTTAGGTTTGGCTTGTTTCAATTAAATTTAATGCGGTATGAGTAGGTGAATAATTAGAAATAATTTTGGTAGCATTGACATCATATACTTCGTACGCAAAGCTTAATTCATACCATTTTGTTTATTTAGACTTCACATGTTTAAATAACATTTGTATGTATATTTTTATTTATATTTAGAGGTGAGTTTATTCGTATGTGTAGTTTTACAAAACTTATTTCCGTTTAACAATTCATTTTCAAATATATTTAATTTATCAAGAATTAAGAAAGAGGCTCAATTATTAATAGAGATTTGATTAGAATTTCACCGTTAAGCAAATTGTCAAAAAATTGTAATTGGAATTTCTTCCTTTCTATAATGACAATTCTAGAAGAGCCTATCTTATGCTCAAAAAAGCAGGAAGATGTAAAAATATACCATCGCTAGTTTATATTAATAAAGAAGTATTTTATGTTTATTTTAGCATTATCATTTTTTCTTCTCATGCCTTACTTTAAATTGTAAAACCCGTCATTGCTCTCATAGAAATATAAATCCTCAAAGAGTTTTAAAAAAATAAATTTTTGGTCTATTTCTTACTGTTTAGCCCATCATTTTGCGCAGGAAAAAAGATTATCACTTTGAAAATAAATGTGAAAAATTTAAATAGAATTTTAAATAACACATTATACGGATAATTTAAAATACAAATTGAATAGGCTGCTGAATATGATTAAATTTTAATTTATTAATCACCAAATTATGGCGATTGATAAAGAGATAAAATTATTATCGTTACACTCGAATTAAATTTGAATATGCAGCCCGAAAATCAGATTAGTATAACAAAAGAACCCGATAGTGTAACAAGTTGTATCACACGTTAAATACTGTGCTTGGAGGGACTTATACTTATTCTAAGCAATTTTACTAAGATAACAGAAGTTGAACTTAAAAGTTTTCGGCCATTCTCATCAATTAAGTTTAATGAGATTCGTCTTATTTTGTATCAAATTTATTTACTCTAGGGATAAACGAAATCCTTAATGTCGATTTCCTTCCTCGAAATTCGCCTTTCATCCTTTTTTCTTATAGCGTGCTCTATCCCCTTCACCTTTTACGTTTTAAGGCAAGCGTTTAATCTAATTTGAAAATTTAAGCATCTCTCTCTCTCTTGAGTTTCGTTTTTTCTTTATAAAGACGAATAACTTACCACCATCTCTTCCATTTGCATTCTCTATCTGCGGAGGACTTCTTCGTCCACAGTTCTCCTGACATTCACCCCTTTTTCCTAACTTAAAGGTCAAGGTTACTTGCGGTCGGTAATTCTCAAAGCACCGGCGGTTAAACGGAATAAAAAAACACAGCGCACTTTTATTCATTCCGGAGAGAAAGTTGTGGCAACATGTCTCCAATTGTGCACACGTTCTTTCTCAGAGTGTTAATCACGTCGACGCTGGAAGCGGTCACACTGCGATATTAACGAACTCCCCATCACGCAAGATCGTCATGTCGGATTCTTAAATGACAATTTTGATGTCGTGATAGGGCATTGCAATGTCTCTTCTCAAGCACCAGATCGATGGAGCTATAATTTTGCGCTACTCCATACATATATCACGGAAATATATAAGAATCTTTCACAGGAAAGCCATCAACGGAGAAAATGGAAGTAGATTACGAGAGTTGGATTATCTCGCATATTATAGATGTTGGATATCGAACTTCAAATAGAAAACGAAATCCTCTTCGATATTTTCATATAACCAAAAAGAAGACAATGGAATAGCTTATTTGAAGAAATCTTCAATCTATTTCCCTATCACGCAATGTATTTCTAAAGACAATCAAAATAATGAATAAATTTGAAAATTTTATTGTTCGAGAGTATAAAGTTATATTTGTTTATTATTTGTACTTAATATGGTGGCTATACTGAGAAATTTTATGATGTGCTGTGGAGGTATTTTAATAACAAGTTTTAACTGATACACTACCACGAAAGACAGTGTACATGCATCACATCATCACCAGGTCGTGTATCTCCTTTTTTGTGGTAGTACACAAATTAAAATCCCTAGTGAATAATAATTTTCTTTATTTCGTTATGTTATACAACCAAGTGAGGACCAAAACCATTGACGTTGTTTTGCAAGCAAATTTTTAATGACTACGATCTGGTCTAAGTACCGTCCTGCATCCCCCTATGCATAGAATATTCTTAGCATTGATACTCAGATAACGAGGGCTTTAAAAAGTATATATTCCTCCCTTTCCCCTTTATTTTACCTTATCTTCCGGTCGTCTGAAAAATATCTCCTCCCAAGGAAACGTTACCTAAGGGCGGAACACGCAGAACAATTTCCAGTTAATGCCTTTAAGGTGAAAGGGGTGGAAGCAGAGTTAATAACGGTTATCTTTTACTAGGGCCATGTATCCTGAAGCTTTATTTTTCGCCTCGAGTCGTACCTTCACTACGCGCCCTTTACGCTATCCTAGAATAAAGGATGAACGTTGTTTCTAAGAATGGGATGATGTACTCCGTCGCGTGAATGTGCCGTTCTCGGTGTCCCGCACGCGATATTCTAATCTGCAATTTGCCTTTGATTGGTTTCTTTAAACGCCAAGGTTTGCCACAGTTTTTTTATCGTCTCGACTGCTTCTAAACGTTTTCCTTGAACAATTATTAAAATTTATGATAATATATTTGCTAAAAACTGCAGATATTTTATGGTAGTTATTCAAAGTATCAAAAGAACTGAATCTATTTTTTCGGCAGCTATTCGTTACTGAAAGTCCAAATTGAAACCGAAATTCATTCAGACAAATAAAAGGATTTTTTTGCATTTCTGTGAAATTAAAACTATTACATAATAGTTATTTTTCGTCACAATGACATATGTCAGGTATATATATGTATAATTCAACGATGGAAATAAAAACAATTTTTATTTATTTATTTATTTGACCCTTTATTAGGCGAGGTTAGGCCCGAGTGGGCCTCTCTTCCACCTATTTTATGGGAATAATGAAAAAAATATGCATTCGAATGTAACTCACAGAATCGGCAGTTACTTGGTGAATGTCCTTTACGCTCATAGTTTTATATTAAACATACACCTACTTTTCTGCTATAAAATTAACGTATTTTGACAAATAATTTAATCAACTCAAAATATCCACCGTTTACAGCAACAACATTGTGCATTATTAGAACAAAAATATGAGAAATCCGTACGAACGTTACTGCATGTGAAATCATCCTGGCTCTGTTAGCTTCGGCTTTTTCAATTAGATTCACAGACTGCGAAATGTTTTCGCTGCAAACGGCGGGTATTTTGAAAATATAGTCATTTAATTTTTGCAAACTTCATCTCAGAATGTTTATTCCGATGTTTTTCTTTAGTTTTTTTGTTTACCAACGTCATTTGTTGGCGAACTTTGGAACTAATTTTGAAATTTTGTGGCCAAGAATTTACTAGTCTCCCAAAAATCGGTGCATTTCTACGAGTATTATCCTATAGCTTCTATTTTTCGTTTTCCTATTCTTTTCAAACTAACCCGTTAATTTTGGAATGCACTGTACTACGTATTATCATTATGAAAACTATCACCACAATTATATAACGAAATCACTGTAGGATTTAATTTCAAATAAAATATCAGACGAATTGGATACAATCTTCTATCACTAATTTAATGTATTATTATTACAATGATACCGCACTTTAAACTTTCTCGAAGACAGATGATCTAATATACATTTGTAATTCTGTGAAATAATTCAGTAGAGTAAGGAATGGCGCACATTTTGCATAGTAAGGACTAATCCTTAATCCCTCTTCTTGAAGGATTTTTTTCAATTCTCTTATATCAAAGAAACACAACAAAAACATTTAAAGTGATTACGGTTTCACCGAAGTAGGCTGAGCATTCTGGAAAATTAAAAATATATAATTCTGCAAAGTTTAATACAGGACGTGAGAAAAATTTTTTAAGGTAACGCGATAAATTAACCATCTTGAATTATTATCAGTTTTGCTTGTCATGAGGATCAAATTATTTCGATCTTTTGCATATATTTGTTCATTCGATACCTTCTTATCCTTAAGGCAAATCATCCTAGGAGAAATCGAACGAAGTAACTTCAGAATAACTTCGCCAAAAATTTTCAGGCATTCCAATTTTTCGCAATACCTCATTTTGGAATTTTCAACTTTCGAATTCCGCCTCCGAACTTTTAATTTTATTTATTCTTCGCCCGACCTTCCCAGAAACCCCGTCGAAAAAAAAATAACAACCCGTAACTTTTCACCGGTCTTTCCATACTTTGCCTCCGCGGCATGGGTGGAATTAGATGAAAAGGAAAAATTATTAAATAGAAGCTTACTGCGGGCTCATTAGCAGATGAGCCATCGATCCGCCCTGAGGACAATTCAAAGGACACAGGCGTGCACGTCACCTGGGGCTGAATGCCATAATCGATGATTCACACCGTTTCCATGTCATTCTCCTTTCTCCCATTCCCTCAATCGGTCTCATCTTAACAACCGCGGTGGAACTTGACTTGAAGCCGCTCCATTATTTAGAGAAGAGGAGTATTATGCACGCATTGAGGGATCTCGATGGAGCTGCATTCATAAGATATTCACAGATGCATAATTACTCCTCAACCTTGGGTACGTGATCTCAATATTTCATCGGTGATAAATATGCGATCGTGTATTAAGTAAATGGAGGAGGAATATTGAAGGAGACATATGAGTTGCTTACCTCTAAGGGAAATAGTGTGATCGCATGTCTGTATATTACTAGATCACGAAATTAATTTTCTATCCAAAACTATTAAATGTGGAAAGAATAATATTTTATGAGTTACAGAGAAATATATGTAGTTTGCACAAATGTTATGAGTTTTGTTCAAGGTGTGAGGTATAAGAAAAGAATGATGATGCCGTAGTATGTACATAGAAGAGGTTACTCGTTGGCTGCGACGGAAAACAAAAGACTTCTCTGTTGCCAGCTATCAAAGTCTTGCGAAGAGATGGGATGGAAATCTGAATATACAAGGTCAACATGTATAAAAGGTAAATAAATTTCAGGAAGTTACTTTGCTTAATATTGCCTTTATCCAGTTTTGCGACTGACTCATTGATTTATCCTCATATATAAAAGTGAAATTAATAATGGCAACATACTTATGATATTGTTATCGGATTGAAAAAATACAGATAGGTTCAGTACAAGAACCAATGAACAACCAAAATTCAAATTTCAAAAGCGACCAAAAACAGCAACGAAAATGAACAATGAAATGAAACAAACGGATCGCAAGAATTACTTTGAAAGACATATAATAATCAACACCTGTATAGCATAACGTATAGAAAAATATATACAATGTGTAAGACAAGGTATATTAAAATGCATAGTCCATACAATGTACAATTCAGTAGTATCAGTGAAGGCATCAGGTGTGAATAGACCACAGATAGAGGTAATAAACACCGTATTATATCAAATCTGTAACTAAGTTTTATTGATAAAATCAATCGTGGAAAACCTTACCGAGTGGAAATCCGCGACAGAAGATGAAAGGAAAAAATATTATACTTTACAAATTTTCTGCTGGAAATATTGTTACGACCGGTTTCGGCGCAGATTGGCCATTATGAGTTAAACCATAAAAAGACATACAGGAGAGAAAAAAAAATAAAACTTAGAAAATTTTTTCATGTATTTTTTCTCTAGACTTTTTAAATTGTAATTCTCTGTCAAAAAGGAAGCTATAGTCGTGGTCGTGGCCTTAGTACCTTTAATAAACTTGGTACTGATTTGAGGTTAACGTAGATAAGTAGAGAGAAAAACTCTCCAGAACTCCCTTAGCAATGTTAGAAGGTGGTATCCGTACGAAACTAGAATGAATGAAAAAACCTGCATGGGAATGATCTTATTTGTAGTTTAGTCTCATTTTTTCTAGCTTCGTTTTTTACGCATCTTAACACGCAGCATAGAAACCAACCCCGGGAATCTGAATCATTCTGCTGGTTACCCATCGAATTTATGTCTTTGGATAGCATCTTCGGAGATACGGCTCTACCTTTTCGATCAGATCAGACTTCCTATGGGTTTCCCCTGTCCGTTAAGTCTAACGATATCGCATCCTACGTCAATTCAACCATCGGCGATTCGGTCATTAGACCTAACAAAAGGAGGCGGTCGAGCGGTAGATTGGATGGAGATTGGGTCAGACGCTTATGGAGGATATAGTGGGGGAAGATAAAGGAGAAGAAATTTAGAAGACAAAAGAGAAGATGATGAGAACTCAAAGGGTACGGCGATAAAGGAGGAAGTTAATGCTAGAAAAAGGCCTAAGTGAGGTATTGGCAGGTAAAGTGAAGGTAATACGGCGTTCAAGAGGTAGTCTGAGCGGAGATGTCCCGTAAAGGAATCATTCTCAACCACTGAGTGCCAGACCTGAGTACTTCATAAAATCCTTGTGTATTTTCCTGGGAGAAAGAATAATTTAGAGCTGCTGTAGGTTAAATCAAATGCGCAACTTGTGAGTTTGGTGGAAAGAGCATTTTTAAATAAACAACTTGCAAATAAATTAATAAATATCGCCGCCCTACCATGAAAGACGACTCGCAGCGTATTAAATTTAAATTAAATTAAAGATGGAAGATTTAAAGCTAACAAACTCTCTTGAGTTCATTTTTACAGATAAAATAATTCATCCATAATAATTATGTTAATTATAATAATTATATAATAATAATAATAATTATGTTGCATGCTTCAAGGGAAATCAACTGGAAGACAACTTTCCTTCCACAAAGAAAATTAACTTCTGCTGCGCAGTTATAACTATAAGCCCAAACACTGGTTTGATCCTTATAACATCACCATTCGCAATAAACGTGCGAATGAGCTCTTAAGAAATGAGAAGTAGAAAGGAGAAGGAAAATGAGAAATAGAAAATAGAAGGCACTATACATTTGCTTTTATCACTGACCCACGAATGATATGAAACCGAGTAATTACAGCACATTTGCCCTATGAATAACATTTTTATAGATGTCGAGCAAAATCATATTCAATCCAATCTAGGAAAAAGATAAAAATTCCTGTATTTACTACGCAAAACACATTGTGTAACTTAGTTAGACTTCATGGATATATCGTTATAGTTTGGTGAATAAGAATACAGAAAGTGGAAAGACTGAGTGAAGATTTTGTTTCTCTTTTGTATCTTAGTTTGTGAAGTAACTGCAAGTGAAGTAACTGCAAGTGAAGGAAATGAAGTTTCGTAATATTTTATGTTTCTGATTGATACCGCAGAATAAAATTATTACTGAGTCTATATTTGATTATATAGTTTGTCCTCCGGATAAAAGGCTGATTTTTCTCATGTTTCCAAGTTTATTAAGCCGATCAAAGTTTATTTTTTTCTAGATTAAATTCTGTATAGAGATTTAAAAATAAAACGGGAAATGAAAGAGATTCTCGATGAAGTTAATGGAATATATAACAAAACTTAAGGAATATAAGGGAAGTTTATAGTATAGTATATGTTACATAGGGAGAAGTAAGCTATGGAGAAGTTGAGGAAAGATCGTTATATGAGATATTTCCATACACCTGAACCGGGTTGAAGACTCTTGTGTAAATTCTCAAAAATAAGGGTGTAAATGAATCTTCGACAAAGAAGTTCAAGAAGCTTACGCAAGCAGAGGAGTAAAGAAAGCTCACCTACATCCCACAAAAAGCTGAAGAATTTTATATAACTCAAATGCGTCACTGCAACTTTTTCCTTGTCTGGGAAGAGAGGTTTGCAAGCAAGTCATATCACTCAAAATTCTCGAATCACCAATTCATTCTTTACCTACGATGCCGCATAATGTATTACTTGAAGCTAAAGAGGGCAAAGGAGAAATTAAAAGGAAAATTACTAGTATCGAGGACGTTAGAGTTGTATTGAGGCAAAGGCAGTAATTGCATATTTTTTGCCTCTTTGAAAGAATAGTAATGAATCAGCCACATTCGTTCCAGTTACGAAGTCTTTAATTACGAATGATTTAAATTCACTTAAAAGCTGCAGCGTTCCTATCCCCTGTAAATTGACTCTTAAATAATTGGACCACCGTACATACTCGAAATGAAATTGAATTGGAGGGAATCCTTCTCTTTCTTTGACATTCGATTCAGAGCTTGGGAACTTCGATTACGCAATTTTTAATGGACATGGCTTCATTACTACCTATTATTCTCTCCTTTAATTTATGGTACTGAATTTTAATTGCAGTCTGTTGAAATTTTATTGGTAATTCATTGAATATGCATAATCAATTTCTCCATTAGATGTCTCTTGGTAGCACTCTTTTGCACTTCTTCGATTGTCAAAGTCAACAGCGGAGGATTTAGATCAATTATATATATCTGACGAATAAATGGTTGATTATTATGAATGATCATAAGTTTATATTTATATTGACATATTTACTAACTATGTATTTAAATAGAAAGACATTTACATTTACATATCGCATATTTGAGAGACATTTATTGATTCGGTTTGTAGTAGCTAGCAACTTTTTCGAGCACCAGTAAACTAGAATTATTTTTATGAGGTTGACGAAATAATTCTATTATGATGAAATGAAAGGATTCAAAAATTTACCGTACCACTTGATTTTATTTATCACAACCTAGGTTTCGGCCCCTTAGGCCATCGTCAGGTGAATCATTTTGCCATATTTAGGAAGGACACTGTTTAAAGTCAGTTCACTTATCACAAATAAATTATTCCCTTTGGAAATATTTTTCTTGACAAAAACTTCGTCACTGAACTTAAAACCGATGTTTAAGATATTATCAGCATTACCCGATCGTAACCACAAATTATTGTTCCTATATTCATAAATTATAGATAGAACATTTTTAATAACTATTTCTTGACCATATTTTTAAAATTAGACATAGAAGAATGTATTTTTCAGAGTGATACGTAAGAAACTAAGGAATAAATGATGCTGAATATTGGCATTGATTTTGGTCACTTCGAACTGAATGTTATGAGGTTTTTCATAGGCAATTGTGCAGTAATCACATTGTATGTTTCAACTTGTAGCATTCTCCCTCAGAAAAGAAAGCAAGAGTGAGCTGTCTAATTTTTAATTATACAAGCCTCCTTTTCCCTACAGAGGTTACTTCTATTTGATGGAGGCTTTAAGTTCAATCCGATCTCTTTTACTGAGCACTGGGTATACCGATTTACATCGCTACATCAGAGTATTTGGACGAGAGAAGAAGGTGCAAGAAAGACTGTAAAAGGACACCATTAGTTCTTCAAGGAGTCGTAATTTATTTGAAATACAGCAGCGATCACTGTATTCTGCTTACCTTAATCGGCAGGAGAGAAAATCCACAACTTTCAATTCTTTTTGAAGCCAAAATACGAGCTCAATCAAATGAGAGAATAACAAAAGTCAAAGCACATATTTTAAGAGAAGAGTAAGTCACCCGCCAACGAAAGAAACGAGCATTTCAGAGAGGCATTCATCTCACTAAGGTCCTTAAAGCCTCCTCCGGTAGCTCCATTGCCGGAGGAGCACGCTATTCATTTCAAGGAACTGACCTTTTATCTTCCCTGACCTTATACCTCATCCCCACTCTCATCGCTTTCCCCCACTGACTCCCGTTGCATCCCATGAATTTTCCCCATTCATATTTACATGCACTTGTTTTGTTTTCCGCCAACGTTCCTCCGAGCGAGAGAAAAGTCTGATCCGAGAGTCCCGCAGGGTTTTTACTGCGTTCTGCCCTGGCGGTTAGCCAACCGATGTGCGGCGCCCCCTCGTACATCTCCGGCGGGGAAATAAAAACAGTCCGATGAAAAAGGAGGATTTCTCCGCTGTTTTTTGCGTGGGAGAGACGTGCGATAGGATTACAGTCCGGTCCTTGAAATAAGTTGAGCACTTCTGTCGTTTATGTATTATAGCAAGAAGAGGTCTTTTTTACGTGGAAACCCTCCAAATAACGGTAAGAAAGTGGGATAAAGGGAACTGGATGAGGATTCGACGTCTTACGTAAGGGGATGTGGCTTAGTCCTCAACATAACTATCGTTGGAGATAAGAGAAAGTTCCTCTCTCTCGGTTAAGGTCCGTAGTAAAATTTCATTCATGATATGAGGAATGAATGGGTGAAGGAAATTCGAGGGGTTTTTATGAAGAGGACGATGGAATAGTTTATGCGTCTCGCCGATGCCATAATCTGCGCGTTAAAGTAATATTGAAGCCAAAATATCGGCGAAATTAAAGGGACCATAAAATAGTCGGAGAAAGTTAGGGTATGCAGTATGTATAGTACTGACGAATGCAAAAGAAAAATAATTTTAATGGATATGATTTCGAAGATTTCCTCTTCATATCCTCTCCATTTTCGGAAGCTCCTTAAAAACCGTTCTGATGAATTCAGTGGTGGCCTTAATTGATTTCCCAGGAAAATTTATTTTTGTGCTTCAACCTCATGAAGAAATTTAAGCTGTATTGAACGGCTTCATAAAGCATCAGGATCGAAAATGTAGTTCTGAGTTTTTCAGACGTCCTTTTTTATGTGGTAGCTGTTTCCGGAACTTGATTTATTTTTCCAAATTACATAACGCTTATAAATAGATTACTCCTACTGAAATTTCACTTTGAATATAAAATATTGTAATTTTCAGCATTAGTAAAGTTGCTCTTCTCTCCTAAACTTTCCCGAGAAATATCACACGGTTTATATTGAAACTTACTCATTGATAATTGATTGTACAGCGGCTACTCGTTTATCTTCCCATGGGATCTGAATCAAGTTTTCTCTTAGAAATTTCCGTGTTTTTTCTAGATGATTTCTTTCAATAATTTGAAATACCGTGATTCGATAGGTCACGATATGCCCACAAATAAACTTATAGAGAATAATATCGCATTTCGTCTTATGCAATGAATCTTCCTTAATTTAGTTGGAAAATATTCCGATTTACATTGCAAATTTCGCCCATTATCGTACATAAACTATCCTAATACGTAAACTTTGATGCGAAACTCGAATTATTTCGTAACATTTCTCTACCAGTCAGGAACTCACATCAGAAATAACCCCTATGTGCATGCTTGAAATGCGATTCCATTACAAAGAGTGAATTTGCTCGCAGAAGTTCTGAATCTTGAGCATAAATCAAGGGGGAACTCACCGAAATGTGGAAAGAAAATTCAGGTAATCTTCTACGATGCCAAGCTTGATTTCCCAATCTCCGTTCAACTCTTAATTTACCGATCAACTTCATTCGAAAATTCCAATTAGTGGAAGCAATTCATCTTTCATGAGGTCGCCACGCTCCCTTTTGTTCTTCCTCTTCGCCTGGTTAGCAAAAGATGCCTTGATACCAAAGTTTCCTAAAATAATAATAAGCTATTTTCAGGTAATTGACGGGCGTCAACGTTGAAATGTGAAACCGACCTCGTAAGTTAGCAGCCTACGAAAAAACTGTATAATTTGAAACAACAGCTTAAAGGGGCCTCTTAATAATTTTCCAGGAGTTATTTTCTTCCTCCCACCAGAAATTTTTTTAATTTTTCTCTGTTTTCATTAAATGTTTTCATTCAGGTCTTCCACCCGAAAGATACGCCCACTCCTCCCTCGATGGCCGTGGGCGGAATGAATGAAATTGGCACCCTCCAAGATGCCTTTAGTATTGCTGGGGAGCATTTCATAGTATGTAATTAATTCTCTTAGCAAATGAAGAAACTTTTCAAGAGACGAAATTTATTTATTTTCTTATTCTATCTTTATTAAAATCGTCCATTTTTCGAAAAAGGAGCTAACTTCAGAGTCTCTTTCATCTTGACCTGAATTGACCGAACGAACAAAACAAATTCATTTCCTGTCTGAAAATTTTTGTTCGTGGCTTCTGTCTCAGGGTCTTATCCATGGTTATCTATGAAGCACTTTTAATTTAACATTTTTGATAGAAGATCACGGTAAAAGGGAGAGAACCTGGCTAAGTTTAGGTTACGGTAGTTACATCAAGCATTTATTTTCCGTTTTAGGCGAAGGTATTTATTGATTTTTGCGTTTAGTAGATCCAACTTTGTGGCATAGAAGGTATTTCCTTTACTTTTGAGTTCAATATTTTGGTTACGTTATTTAAAGCTACGGAGAATGGTGTTATTATATGGTATGTGTATATATGTCAAAATTATTAGTGTGATGTCTGTAAAAAAAATTTTCTCGAGTAACCGTATAAAAGGAAAAGGTTTTACAAGTAAGTAATCATAAGGAGTGATAGTTACATCAGGTCATGGAAAATAAGGAGAGGTAATGGCAGTTCGATAGGAATATCAGTGTTTTTTCACCCTACCACGTTACTGACGGTTTACAGGGCCAGTACGTAAATGTGCCCCTCCTTGCCTAATAAGCCTCATTTTCCAGTTCTAGCTGTTGATTATTAATGACTGAAGTTCTAACAGGATCTAAGGCTGAGTAATTTACAGAAAAACGTGAAAAAGCAATTATTTAACGTACACAGAGGTCCCATCAACAACCACATCATTATACAAAAGAGAACTACTCCAAAAAAAATATTGATGGATATGTAAGAAAAGAAAATTGGAACACAACTGTTGTTAAATTAGCGATTGAAAACCCTCCGTAAATCGGTTGTCGTATCAGTATCCTCTAGGTGCCGGAGGAGTCGGGGATAATCGAGGTCACCGACTTCTAGGAATTATCTACTTGGTAGACGCTGGCTGGCCCGACAAACGACCAACAGAGATTCTCAACCTCTAGCTCTAATCTTAACAGATATATTTTACTAAAAGATCATTATAATGATGGTAATTAAATACTAAGATCGAAATATCTGCTGTATCCTAGACTATATATCCTTATGATATTGCTTACAAGATGAATTGTAGTTAAAATAAATGCTGATATCTTTCAAGTGATTTAATTCAAAACAATTATCCGAAAAGGAGTTTATCCAAAGAGAATAATGAAAGTATAAATATTTACATTAACAATTATATTGAATTCAATATTTGTTTTTAAAATATATGCTGAACTCTCTATGGAGTCCTTTTTTCACTTAACACTTAACCATTATCTGAAAGAAAAGAACAGTAAGACTTTGTTACTATTCATGTTGAAATTCATTCCTGAAATTTTTTTCAAAGGGAAATAAAAGAAAACAAATATTTATCAACTCTATCTATTTATAAACATTACAAGATAAGGACGGTGCCAAATAATACATTATTCAGAGAGTGAAAGATAAGAAGAAATGCGTGGATTTGTAAGCGTTGAATTGTTTGAGTTTATTTTCGTGGAATCCCTTTCCACATTTATGTCTGACAAATCCAACTTGATCAAGCACAAAAACCTGTCAATCATAATTCCATATATATATCTGTCTAACGTGGGAGGACGATATACCAAATCTTCTGTATTTCTGCGATGATTTAATAAACATTTTCGAAAGAGTTAACTCTTTGATGTCTGACGAGTGAAAGGTAATCGCACAAGTCAGGAGGGAAGATGGAAAGTTTCTCCACAACTCATTACCTCTCTGACATCCAATCTTTCCATTTAATCCACCTCATAGGCTGTGGGAAGATTTTTCACGAAGGGTTTCTCAAAGGTTAAACCTCTTTCAATCTATTTCACCAAACAAGTAAAGGGTTGAGGTTAAACACTTACGAAGAGAGATACATATATCTAGTATACAAATGCAGCACATAAGTATGTAGTTTATTCGATAACTTATACGAGAATAATTACAGCAAGGTCTAAAGAGAGTTTCACAAAATACAAGGTTTCCAGAATAAGCGGTTACATTGAAAATGAAGTGAAAAAGTAACTAAAAATTTCTGAGGCAAATATACTCTAATCAAATAGACACTTCCCCTTGAAATAATAACATCAACTAATTCATCATTATCGTTTAAATTATTTTTTCTAGGTCTATGAGGATTAAAGGATCGCCAATAGTTTTATCACCCCAATATTTACTAAGAGATAAAGGTTCTCCAAGCGCCGAATAGCGGCGACCGTCTAAGGGCGATTCCCGGGAAACGGATAATCGTTTAGCGGTCCCAGTTCTTCAGAATCCCGATGTACATTTCGGAAACAATGCTTCCATCTTCATGGGGGATCTTCATCTTCCCCATGAAGATGGAAGCATTGTTTCCGAAATGTACATCGGGATTCTGAAGAACTGGGACCGCTAAACGATTATCCGTTTCCCGGGAATCGCCCTTAGACGGTCGCCGCTATTCGGCGCTTGGAGAACCTTTATCTCTTAGTTCATTGACCGCCGAGTTCCTTTTTTCTCCTTCTAACCCCAATATTTGTTAAATATATGGTATATATACTATATGGAAACATTTACAGATTGAGAGCTATACTTTTCAGACTGTAGACGAATCGTTAGCTAACTAAACGCTCATCTTCGGGATCGTCAGAAAAAAAACATTCCCTAAAATTTTTCCATGACGGTTGCAATTAACCCGCTAGATGAAAAATATATGAATGATTAAATCTAAATACATGCAAAATGATTATCCAAGCAAAAATTAGAATAATAATCTTAGAAATTAATTTCTTCATTTGAGATTTAACGAGTTTTTAAGTGAATATTATTATGATTTTGAGATTCGATTTTTTGTTTATTAGCAATTCTATTGTTCAAAACAAAAATTATTATGAAAATAGACATCCACATCCACCTTTAAAAGAAGTTTTAGTTCACCATGGCTATTTAAATTCTACCAATACCTTTTAATTACAATACTATCTTTATTGCTATCTCATACCTCGATTTACACACAACCATTATAAGGAAACTTGTATTTACATACGTACATTTTGATAAATATCTATATAAATATCTCTATTTAAAAACTGTCTATCTTTGCTCTCCAAAGGAAGGTAAATCAATACAAACCTTTAAATGGAATGTAAATGAGCAATTTGGTTTACTCGATTAAAGCAAACATTAGAGATTGTTTGACTGCTTTCTTTCATTTGCTCACAGAATTGTTAGATAGAAATAAAATAGTGCAAAGAGTACGTCCTCACATGCTGGGCGCTATCTGAAATAACAACAAGGCAGAATGGGATGCAAAACTCATGAGATGCATATGATAATTCCCATTTTCTTGGTGATCCAGTATTTAATCCTCTGTTAACACTCGCCTATCCTTCTTGTCGTATACGTTAGCGATGCCAAATTCGATCCAGGTTTTATAGCCACTATCAGAAGAATACAATTATTCATTCATTTTTATTTTCTATTGTGTATCTCTTTAGCCTCCTCTGTTTATGAACGAGAATGAATATTTATGGATTTGCAATCAGTTGTTATTGAAGTATGTTAAAGAAACATTTTTTGATTCGCAGCGTAACTCTTGGCAATGCATAGTTTTGTTTACTTTTTGGCATCACTTAATATATTAATTTACGCTTGAGGAGTGATAAGACTACATATTCCCTTGTATATTTATTTCATTGTTAAACTTTATGTATTTATTTGAAAATAATAAATCCGTAAAGTGACAAATGTTAGTACATACCAAGTATGCGTAGGTGAAGTACCCAGTAAGTCCTGCCGAACAACTTGAAGTAAGATTTAATATGACGCAAATTCATATATTTTTATATCATTTTTACTTAAATTTAAATAAATAAATGGCGTCTTTAATCCAATATTTCATTTGAAGAAAAGGATATAAAATAATTATACTGTATACTAATAATGTTAATAACAATAATATAATAATTATACTGCTTCTTTATTTAATTAACCATTATTTAATTAATTTTATTTTAAATGTTAGGTATGACATCATAATTAGGATTAAATTAGTATTTGTTTTTTGCTCGAAAAAGCAGCAGAGCTCCTATCTAAATGCCATATAAAAAAGTTAATAATACGACTGATAACTAGCTGAAAGTTGAGCAATATAAGATATCTCTCTCGTAACATCTGCTAGATTTTAGTTGAGAACTTTGAATGTAAGAATTTTTGAAAATACTCTGAGATTTTTATGATCATAAGTTTACAAGCCAACGTGATAAAGCTATATATTTCCCTTCAATATCAGTTAGCTTCCAGGTTATATTTAAAAATGCCACCATGGAAAGCGTTTACGTGACACTTTCTCTAATTTATCGAAGCAATTATCGAGCCAGCGATATCATTTATCACCTTTCCCCACAACTTCGAGTGATTTTCAACCAATAAAATCAAGATTCTCTCTCAAATTTCCTTTTTTCGAAATTCCAAAAGAGGCCCAAATAAAACCGTGCTGTAAGGGATTAAATGAAATGAGAACGGCAGGAATATTGCGAGGGTCATAAAAGTAAGCGGAAAGGGTACTTCTGCGGGAAAGAGAAAGGGGATTAGTTTTTGCGTTAAAGCTTCCGTAAGAAAGATATAAAAAAGGATTGAATTCATCACCAAATATGTTTGTTTATATGAGAAAATATTGAAATAGTGCTATAATAAATTGATGTCTATGAAATTTCGTGACCATGTTCAATTCAAGTGGGACAAAGAGACCAAGTAGGTTACTTTGTTAGCCTAACAATGCTGAGGTCCTGGGTTCGAATATTAGCATAGACAAGGCTATTGGTGAGCGTTTATTGAGAGTTTACTGTCAGTATAGTCTCGTTAAACTAAAGATTAAACCCATTATTTTCATCATTCTAATCATAACAAGTTATTACTCATGAAAAAGTCGATAGGAACAAGATTAATGTTAGGATAGCAAGACAATACTTTCTACCTCCGCGACATTAGTTTGAAATAAGACGCAATAGGGCTTAGTCATCTCTCTTAATCTATAGTAAGTAATTCTGTATATCCTAATTAAGCATTTCAGAGAAACTTTTCTTTATTTCTTTTCTCATGTTATTTGAGGACCAACATCCTACGCATTTTTATTTTCATGCTGTTTTCTCTATTTCTTCATTCAGCGTTTTAGTAGCGGCCATATTCATTTGTAATGCTTTACTAGATCTAGTTATGCTGCACTCCACAACTTACTTCAAGGTCTCCTTGTTTACTTTTACGAGCTCTCTCACGAGGAAATCCTACTCTATCTAAAAAAAGTCGAGGCTGTTAGATGAAAGAAAAGAAGCCTATTTTACCGTGTGATGCCATCGAATGAGTAGCAAATTTCAAAAACTCATCAATTTAAAGTTTATTCATCCATTTTTGGCAATTATTAAACCTAAAAATCTCTAGTTAAAAAATTCCTATTTTATGGATTAAGTTATCAACATAACCCATAACTAATGCAAGTACTTGCAAACGATGCAATGTATGCTCAGAAAATTATCACCAGATTCATACAAGATGTGGGAAAGTTTCCCTTAGCAGGATGTACTAAAAGAGCGAAACATATTAAATATTCTGATTACAAAGGATAAAAATGTTCGATAAATAATATAGTATTTAACAACATCTGTCAGAGCGAATATCAATATTTTCTGTAATGCAACCAAAACGTTTGGAAGAAGATGTTGAACTGGAAGGTGTGTGAGAAAGGGCGTGCCTTCAATCCATTCTTTTTTTATTGAAAACAAGGAGACAAGGTGGGCGTAAGAAAGTTTCGTGAGATGAAGGAGAAAGAAAGCTCTGCAGAATGGTTCTCTCTCTTGTAAAGCTTCTTAGTTGGGCTTCCCCTGTGTTATATTGAAGTTGAGAGTGAACATACTTGGGTAGTTTTATGAAATAAGACATTTTAAAATATAGTAGGCGGGAATATGGTGTAAGGAGATGAATTATAATCGAGCGATAAGTTGTTCTTTATATACCCTCCCCTCTCTTTCTGGATTATACATTATAATGTTTAAAGTAAGACTTTCGATTCACTACGATTTAGTTACGTTTCACACTCTAATTTTAAAATACAGAAATGTCATGCTATCTAGTTCACTGAATGGATTAATGGGCGTTTAAACATCATCTAAAAAAGTAAGTCATATTCAGGTTGAAATACTGCCTGTCTATGAATTTCGTATATATTCAGACGTGATATCGAAGTCACTTATATTGAAACGATGATTTAATATTGGTTTACTCAAGATAAAAGTAATTTTGAATGCATATCACATAGAGAAGAGTACTCATTTTGGCAATTTAAAAGATATTTGAATTTTAATAGATATTCTCAATTGCTGGATATTAACTATAAGGAATCGCTTAATTTTACGTAATTTCTAGCAATTTTTTTTTTATTTCTCGGATGTTTATTATTACAGATGATAAGAATAATAATGAGAGACACTAAAATTGAGCCATCTTCCCACCGCTGCTTTGAAACTTTCTTACTTCGTTACCTTGAATTTTTAAAGAAAATCCCTTGAAATAAAATAAAGGAATTTTTAGTTTTAAATGAATCTTGTGATTCGATTGCGCTATAGATACAATGAGAAACAAGAAAATCTATTCAACGGATGAGTTATGTTACGCACGTATTTGAAGTACTTGGATGACGCATGATCTTCTTAATCGTATTTAAGAATTCCGGTAGGAACAAAATTGGGATAAATTAAATTACGTATCTCGAGGATTTTGGAGACCCGAAAGAGATTTGTAATTGAATATAATGAACCGTAGGAGTCGGTCAACAAGATATCTGTCCGATGCCGAAGAACCTCTGCGTCTGATTCCCTCGGGGAGAAAATAAATTGATTTATCCCTCCATCCTGATGGGAATCAGGATAAATTCCCCTCTCACCCGTCTACAATTCTTCGGCCGCAGGGAACTTTTACGCTCCGTCTTCTGCCAACTAGTTTTCTCCGTCTATAAATTTTCATTACTTGCTTTATATTTTGTTGGCTTTCTCGTCGCTGCAGCCCTCCACTCTTGAAATTACCTCTTAAAGATATATTAAGCCACAAAGGCTATTTACCCTCGCAGTTATAATCGGGAAATTTGATATTCGGGTGAAAATAAAGAAATTGCTCGTCGAATTCATTTTAATACCTTCTTTGACGGTGTATTCTAGACAGCTATTTTTTACATGGATAATGTTAAGATACCAATTTCTTAGGAGTTATTGAGTTTTCGAGAAATGACTAAGATTTTATTGGATACTATTTTTGGCGCAAGTATCTAACGTACTTGCACGATTCTGAGACGATGTGTTGTCCCTTCCGGAATTCCGCAAATAGTTACGATTCGTGTTTCTAATTGAAGCCAAACCCTTAAAATACATTGTATTCATTATCAACATATATACGATAATCTCTCTCTTATATTAATTTACTGAATTATCTCGGGAATAAGTAAGGTCATTTACCGAAAGTACTTCCAGCTATAATTATTAATTTCAATTCAACTTAGTCGCTCTTTCTGTAGTTTCCATACTTAGTAACAGATTTCGGACATATCTTCTTATGTATAAATTTGCTATTCTTTGCTTCCTTTGAATAATAGAATATTTCATTTTATCATTAGGTCATTGATTATATTATCAATCGAAATTAATTAATTTCTGAGGATTTCCAAGTAAAGATAATCATTTTTTTAAATACTTTATCTTATATTTGCTAAATCTGCTAAATTACCTGTGAAATTATTTCAGTAAATATAGTGAGGTACCTAATTATAAGATAGTTTCTCTAATCATATCATTCTATTCTCTAAGGTTTTAATAATTATTTCTTCCTCTAGGACAGCTGCGACTTTCCCTTACTAAGACGGATATATCTTTCATTCATGTATTCAATTGATAGAGAAATATTCAAATTTCACGTAAGGTTGAAATATAAAAGTAAAACTTTCGTACGCTACTTCTCATCCTCTCTCCTTCCAATTGTTTTTAAAAGCGTTAGTTACTCTCATTTGATCACAATTATTCTGTTTGCTGTTACGCCCATACACGAGTAAGGCCATGAGCGCAATCACTCATGAAACCTTAAGAGTATTTTCACGTTTACTCATACGTATCTAGAATGGAAAAGAAGCCGAGAGAATTTAACCTGACTCCTTTTATTTCGGCTCCTTCTACAACATCAACTACTGCGGGAGCTCAAGAAGGAAGTATTCGTATTTTGCCGTATTCCTTTCTTTGTGAGACCTTCTCAGACGGATCCGAAAACTAGACCGCGTATACATTCTTGAAAGAAGGCCAAAGTGAACGATAACTTGCTTTGTGGCAGCCACTCGTCTGCTCGAGGAAAGGAAAGATTCAAAGCATAGGAGAGCGAAGAGGTCTTATCTGTGCCGTTATGACGTCTCGGGTGGCAACACGGAATTCGCAGAGAAGCAATGTGCTGCTTTTAAGACGTAGAATTGGAATAGCGAGGGTCACAACGCTTATCTGAGCCATTTGGAAAAATCTGACATACTTAATCGAACGGATGCAAAAGGAATCTTCCTGGAATTAAATGCATCGGAATGAAATTAGAGGATGAGATGATAAGGATTGGGTAAAGGCATTGAGTTTTGCAAGTAATACAGGGCAGATGGGAAACCAAAGAAAAACAAAAAGGAAAATTATCAGAATTGTGAAAAGCAAGGGAACAAAAGCAACAAGATAAATTTACATATAAATTACACAATTCTTTCTTGCAATCACGGGTTTTGCATTATTTGTTTGGTTACGAATGAGTTTCCAATTATAGATCTGTCTTTTCTAAAGACCGTCTTTTCTTCCGCATCTTGCTGCATTAATATGCATTATTATATTCCTTGATATTTAGTCTAATTGTTAATTATTTTGAGTAAATTTCATAGGCTGAATTCAACAAATAGATCTCTATGATTTTTGTAGCTAGTTCTATCTTCTTCTAGGGATTGGTCTTACGATGGCCATTTTATAATATTAGGTTATGGTGTTGGTTCTTCAGCTTCAGCTTAAGAATCTGTTTTTACTTCTTTATCTAAATATTTTCAAATTTCTGAATGTTGTTTTACCCGGGTCTTCTGTTTTCGGATGTTCTTAGTGCATCTCCCAATTCCCCAGCCTCAATATCATCTAAGGCTCCTCATTCTGTTGTTTCCATCTCTTTTCGTCTTCATCCTATTCCTTTTTTTCACATACGCTCTTATGGAAATCTACTCTTTCTTCTTTTCTCTTTTCTTTATCTCCTTCTTCTCACGATATCTCGGGGCCTCGATCTTAGTGTTATTTCTTTTTTACGTGTAATTTCTAATAATCTTATGGGCAAATTCCCGTCTTTCATGAATTTTTGTATTCCTGTAAAAAATCAAGCCATGATCTGTGAGAAAGTAGTCAATTATCCATTGGTTTCTTCTTACTAATGAAGTAAGCTTATGTATTTCTTTGTGTTTGCAATATTTGTTTACTATCATTTTGTCGCAGGAGGAAAAACTGAGTCTATCGATTGTTGTTGATATCGATATTAAATTGTTGTCTATTGTTTTCCATTGCAAATCGATGGTAGTATTTCGTACTTGAAGAATCAGGTCTCTACCGCTCAATATTGAATCGTTCTTGTTAATTATATCTATAGTAGATTGAAAGAGCTTAAAGTAAGACTTTGTTTCTTCTTTGCAACCTTCTTCCGGCACGTAGTTACATATTATACTTAGATATCCTCTTCTAACTCTAAATTTCGTCGTGAGAGCACTTTCATCTATTCAATTATGTGTTGCTTATTGTTAGAGAAAAAAAGGAATTATGATCATTTCATTGCATTCGATTTCACCGTAATATGCCTCCGATACGAAAGGAAAATAAAATTCAGAAAATTTATATTCATAAAATAATTTTCCTTTAAAATCTTTCATTAATTTTATTGAATTTTCTTAAGAAAGTAAAAATAACGTTATAACACTAGGGATATTACTTTTCATTGTCACCTCACCACTATTCACTGTTTCATTTCCGAAATATATTTTCATTCTCGCCCACGTAATTGGTAGTTCCCAACCGCAGATATGCTGGGAGATAATGGAATAATAAAATGGACGCGAAAGAAATTACTCGATTCTTCTAAGGGAGGAGAGAAAATAAGAAGCGGATCTAGTGCATTCGGAATGTAAAACCGTCCTAACTCGCGCATTTTCCTCCGCCAACATTTTTTGCACATTAGCATGGCCGAGTCTGGAAAGAATTCTTTTCGACGGCTGATTCTAACATGGCGAAGAAGATGAGATAGTAAGACAAGAGAGGCGGAATGTGGGGGAATTTTGAAAAAGGGAGGGATTTTTTTCTGTCGATTGGAAGGAGTCTGGATTTGAAGAGGTTGCCATGGAGATGGAATGACAGGACCCGGATGACCTAAGAAAAGGAGTTAAGGGTGAGTTTTCATCCCCTTCCCCTTTGTCCTTTACCCACTGAGCCCTTGTCCTTGAACGTTCCCCGAGGAATGAGAAGGGAAATGACAAAGGAATCAGAAAGATACGTCGTTTCGGAGAATATTCCAAAGATCTATCTCCTTTAGGATTTATTGCAAATTACAAACACAATCATTATAAATTTTTCTCACTTAAAGATGGCAATGATCGAGCATGGAGGGAATTACTCACTGCATACTTTTAAAAATTACGAAAACGCATCATCAACGTCTTTATATTATAATACGTATTGTAACTATTATTACAGATGAGAAATAACTGCTACAATACGTAACACAACCTGATATCTATACTTATGGACAAATTAATATAGTGTCATCATTAAAAAAAAACAGAAAAATTATATTTGCGATCAGTAGAATAGAATATATTATAATTATCGGTAATTACCATGAGAAACGTAACGTCATTTTACAGTTTATCATTTTAAATTTTGCTGCTATCGTCTCGTCTGACAGATGATTAAAAAAAACTATTCATCAGATCGTTGAATTTTACATTACCACAATATCTTCTTCTTCCTCTGGCGCTACAGTCCTCCGTGGACCTTGGCCTCCTTCACGACTCTTCTCCAGAATTTTACATTACCACAATATAAGTAAGTTTAATTCATTTTAGGGATTTAATCAGCAGTAATCGATTATAAAACGACTCAAAGATTGTAAACTGTTCCATTCATCAACTGCTCGCTCTAAAAATGAAAATTCGCCTCCTTTTGTTTTTGAGGAAGAATTTCAATTTTATGCACGTGGTCCTTCATCCCTCGATAAATTTCTACAGTGTTCTATTCTTTACTACGTATAGTGTACTTATAGTACCCTCATCTGGGGGAAAACCGATTTCCGACTTTCATATTCAAATTAAACTAAGAAATTGTTTCGTGCTAATTAACTAATCTAAATTTATAAGAAAAGTTTGCAACAGACTGTAGCTCTTAAATGAACGTAGTGTTGGATTTCTAAAGTATTACTACAATTCACTGAGAAAAATATTAGAAAATTAAATTTAGCTATAATAACGGAAAACTAAGACTTTACTTTGCCATCAGTAATGCTACCCCTATCATTATTCATATCTATATATGTATACTACTAGCCACCTTTCGGCGTTGTCGAGATTATATTAAAGTTTATCAATATTTTGCTTACTTACGGGCTATTCTCGGATAGGGATAAATGAAAATAAAAGCTCAGAGGTATATCTGTGTTCTTCCGTTGTATAAAGCTAAACTCTCATGGACATGGGAATGAAGCGTATGGGAGTTTTATTCAAATGTTATTTGGAAGGCCAACATAAACCAGAATCTTCCCGAAGAAGTGGGGAATGAACGCGAAACAACCTTGGATCGTCTCCAAACAATTTTCATTCTTCTGCATTGCTTCCGTAGGAGCCAAATCATCCAGAAGTTGAAACGGCTTCCGGCGCCAAGAATCTCGGATGTGAGGATGGAGTAATGGTATGAGTTTTCCAAGCATCAGCGGTAACTACTACTTTGCTAACAATAACAACATCGGGTAACTATTGATAAAATGAATTTATAACCCTCCTAAAGGGAACTTTGTATTTAATGGAGCGAGTATTGTGTTGGAAAACCATTATGAGCATGCATATATCGTTTATTGAAGAATCTACAGATTCATTTGAATGAAATGAATCTATCCTCTGTCTTTTCAAACCCCAATCGTTTATCTAACAGTGCGCTTAATTAAATTTTGTGATTATAAATTATACCTTGGTTAAGTATTATTTCATTTCTTAAGAATCTGGGGAGAAAGGGTAAGAAGTAATTCTATGATATATGTAGGAAAATTTACGACGAAGGAAAGTGGCCAGAGGATTTTACCAAGTCTATCCTGATTCCGCTACAGAAAAAGAAAAATGTCTTAGAATGCCGGGACTACCAAACAATTAGCTTAATATCTCATGTGGCAAAAGTTATTCTAAGGGTATTGAATAGAAAAATCGAGAGGAAAGCTAAGGAACACATACGGAATGACCAGTTCGGTTTTTAGAAATGGAAAGGGACGAGGGATGCAATTGGGGTTATGAGGGTTCTCGTAGAACGAGGCTTAGAATTTAAAAGAGATGTTAGTGTATGTTCTGTTGATTTTGAAAAAGGCCTTCGATGGAGGTCAATGGCCAAAACTGATGGTGATACTAAAGAAAATTGGGTTGGATTGGAAAGATAGGCGTTTAGTGCAAAATTTGTATTCAAATCAGACCGCACGAGTAAGAGTTGCTAATGGGGAATCGAAATGGGCAGAGTTAGGGAGGGGAGTAAGACAAGGCTGCCCTTTATCACCATCTCTTTTTAACATATATGTAGAAGAAATGATCAAAAAAGCTTGGGATGAACTAGATAAGGGAATAAAGGTTGGTGAGGAACTAGTGAAGTCAGTAAGATATGCAGACGATAAAGCCATTGTGTGCGATTCTGAAAGGGGTTTGCAAATCCTAGTAAATGCACTAAACGATAAAGCAAAGGAGTTTGGGATGCAAATCAATGTAAGAAAGACTAAAATTATGAGGTTTTCAAAGGGAAATTAACGATAAGGGTGGATGGGAAAAAACTAGAACAAGTAGATCAGTTTTCATACTTGGGCAGCCTTCTTTCTAAGGATGGAAGATATTCGACAGAAATTAGAAAAAGGATAGCATTAGCTAAAGAAGCATTCATGAAGCAAAGGGAACTGATGACAGAGGGACTTGATAAAGGAATCAGGAAGAGATTGGTAAAATCCTTGGTGTGGAATGTAATGTTGTATGGGTGTGAAACGTGGACGTTAAGAAAAGAGGATGTCAAAAAATTGGAGGCTTTTGAGATGTGGGTATGGCGTAGAATGGAGATAGTAAGTTGAGTCGATAGAAAAACAAACGAGGAGGTTCTAGAGATGATTGGGGCGAAAAGAGTAATGATTGAAGTAATTAAAAATAGACAAAAGAAATGGGTGGGTCAAATATTGAGAAGGGAGGTATTATTGAAGAGGAGACATTTTAAAGGTCAACCTTAAGCATCTTTGACTTTAAGATGTTCTTTAACGCGGTAGAATACTTAAGCTGCTCTGCATTTACATATAAATGATATCCAATGCATTTCGCACATTCTTTGAAATGCACCCTTTTATAAATTCAGAAATATCCTTCGTGTCCCATTAAATAACTCAGCGTATCACTGTGTATCACTCAGACATGCGACACTGTCGCTTTCGTTTGTCTCGTTTCGCAGCCTCTAAATCTCTCAGAGGCTGGAAAATGGGAGGAAAATAGCTCTCTTTTTGCTTCCGCCTTCTATACTAGAGGAGGTTATCTCACGAGAAGCGTGCTCCTTTGAAATGAAGGGAAAAAAGCAGATTTTGAGGATATATGACGAAGCGTGCCGCGCTCAGACGGCGGCGGAAAGTGGTTACAAAGGCGAATAGAAAGGGAATACGAAGAGCGTTTTCCAAAGGAAGAGTGGGCATTGCTTTGCCTTCGCGTCCTTGTATGCGTGGAGCACTTCAGCCTACGTAGATGGAGGCATGGAGGTCAGAACTCGCGAAAGAAAGGCTTTATTTTTTCCCTTTCAAACATACACGTACGTAAAATGAACCATGAAGGCTCTTTTCTGTAAGGAAATAGCGGCGAATAAAGATGAGTTTTTTACATCGGAAACTTCGATCAAAGAGGAGATTTCGCGCTATTTATCTGTGAAAATAATGGTTCTTGCAAGCGGCTCTCCCTGTGATGACGAACAACCCCGTGGGACAAACGCATACGGAATGTAACTTTTAGAGGAACCGACGATAACAAAGATGGCTATCTATAAGGCTTAAGAAAATGAAAAAGGAGAAGTCTGCGAGAGTTGAATTTTAATGCTTTCGAAATATTTACTCTCTGGTTCTCGAACAGGAAGTAAGTCCATCAAAATAGCGGAAGTGTTTTTATCGGTCGTATCGGTCGTATCTGCGTGCTACAACTACTTTCGAGTGGTTACGATTCAAGAAGCCAACAATATTTTAATCATCATAGCTCGTAACGAAAGAATCCTCAGCAGATGTATCGGATTACATAAGAAAATAACTGAAAATTTTTAGCTATAATGGGATTTTTAGTTTATTCGACCTCAAACAAATAGGTTAGTTGCTAAATTTGGAATGGATACATTTTATAGCATTCGCATAATATAGCATACGTAAATATATATTGTAAGGAATCTGGATTTTCAATTTCACTCTTTTTTCGATAAATGAACATTCCGAAGGAATTCCTTTATCATTTATAGTTTATCAGTACCTGCATAGCACAACTCTTTCACGAATGGTTGGTTTCCTCGTTTAATTTTCTGTATACATGACCCTTTTGGGTAAATTTAACCCTGAGAAATCATACAGTCTCAGAAACGTACTGAAAATTTTTGTTGTACTTCCCCACTGCAATACGTGAGGTGTCCAAGATTCAGATATATTTCTCAAAGCTACCTTTAACGCCTTTCTATAAATTGCTGAAATTCTTTTCGGTATATAAAGATGAACCACTTCTCAATCGATGCTGGAGGTAAACACGCTGAAAGTTATAATTTAGATAAATAGAAATTCACGATAAAATGAAACTTAGGGTAAGATTCTGAAAGATAGAACCTCTTAAGTGATTGCTCGTTTGGTTAAGCACACGATAATCCGCCTTTATTTTCCAGAATATTAATAAAATTGTTCGTTTCCTATAGCATAAAATGGTATTACCTCGAAAAACGTAAAGATGTTGGAAAAATCTGTCACGTATCATTCTACTACCCCATAACTACATCATTTACCTATTCCCATGTTAACAGAGAGGTTGATAAATTATGGATGTTTCAATACAAGTTGTATTACTAGAATGTTCCGTGTATTCAATGTAACAACTAAAACTTAAGTCCAGTTGCTGAAGATCCAATGAAAGTAGCTTTACCGGGTCTTATCAGCGCCGATATCTCATGTCAACTTAGCACCAGCTGTAACAGCAGGTCGTAAAATTTTGCTTGTGAGAACGTCCATTAAGGAAGCTATGCACGTTAGGGGAACAATCAAAGCTTAGAATCCTTTGCAGAAAGAAGACTTTTACGAGATAGTTTACGCAATCGTGTGGATGCTGTGAATTCGAATGAAGTTGTTTTCATGAGATCCTCCTGCGCCTGTGATCAGTCGAGAAAACAAATGCATGAGCTTGTTGTCGTCAGAGAGGGCTCAAGTTTCTCAACCTTACAAATATTTGTCCGAATTTGATTCCATTTCGTCATTGAAGAAATTTTTTTAACGGAAAGGTATATTTGATCTTATCTTTTCCTTTTCGGAGAATAACACCTTGAATGTGGTTGCTTACAAAGGAAAATTTAAGGAATCGGAAAGAATATTCAAGAGGAAACCATTTAATGAATTTGCGAAGTACTAAAAGTTGCAAAGTTATTAAACAGGATGTAGATTCCTCGTGAAACATTTTCCAGATCTACTTATTTTTCCTGTAATGGGATACTACAAAGTTTCTCGTGAATCTATGGAATTTCTTCTTGTTTACAAATTCAAATAAATAAGTTATTGCATTGAAATATAATTTGCATCATTATCTCTGTACCAATCATTATTGGGTACAGAGATAATGATGCATACAGAATGGGATACTTAAAAAGTAAGTCATTGAATTTTTAAAGCTTAAATATAATTTTATAGATTCAAACTCTAAAATTTAGATGAGAAAAGAGATTATGATTTTGTACAAGGTTCAAGATATATGTGTATTCATGTGTAGGTATCTAATTTCAACTAAAGAAGTGATTTAATGCAATGGACAGTCTATATGATGTAGAATACACAATATAATATCTTTGGCAGTGAGCCTAGAAATAAAGAATCTCGATCCATCCTTGCATGATGTGATGATCTCAGAATACACTCCAAAACATTTCCCTACAAAATTAGTGGCGAGGTACAGCAATCTCTTTCCTTTCCGATGAGATATCTCCCATCCCGCTCAGGACCGTTACGAAGTTTCGACTAAACACGCTTTACGAAGGATTGAAAGTCCCATTAACGTGGTCGTTCTTCAAAATCCGCCGTTTAAAGTATGTTTTTAATTCAGTCTCCAGCATAGGTTCCATGGAGGACCGTGCCATAAAGCTATCATTGAACGAGACGCATAACAGAGCATCGCTCTCTTCCCAATTACGATCGGAGAATAACTCGCGGAGGTATTCACTTCAAATGACGCTAAAAAAAGAAACGGGGGATTGTGCGGAGGAATATTTTCGGGAATCCTAAATCATCGAAGCTTTCAACCGTGATTGGAAAACGTTGCGCTTACGAGAGTTGTGGGGAAAAAAGCGATACAATCCCCCTCCCGACCTTAACCCTATTTCGGCCCCCGATCCGTTATTCCTGCCTCTCCCATCTATCCTTTATCCGCTTTCCCTGTGGTAATCGCCCCATACGGCACCATGTGCGACAGCGAGCTCCCAAACCATTTACCGGCAAAAAACTCCTCTTCATTCCTAATTCTCTCCGTGCAATCTATTCTCGCCCTGTGAAGGACGGAGCATTTTGAGAAATACCAGGCGCCATGGAAAAAACCACGTGAGTAACGCCGCTTCGTGGGAAAAAATAACTCCATTTCCTTCTCGGACCGGCGCATATAATAACCACCGTCTCATCTCATAACTTCCATTCTGAAGATGGAAAAAATGCTCGTTGACGTTTCCGGATGTGACGTGGAGCTCTGTATCCCGGAAGGACGGCGCCGAAATGCTCTCCGGAGAAATAATCACGTCTTTTAGGCCGACGTTTTCTCCGTTTGGCGGCGGAAATGAACTCAAGGGTGTGTGTTTTTTACTGGTGCAGCCCTAACGCGGTTTTCCTGGTGTACCGCGTAGATTCTCCCGAACGGATAATCATATGGATTCGCGACTACGTTTTGGGGCTTTCGTAATTGCTCTAAAGAGACTAGAAACTTATTTATCTTAAGAAACAGTGGACAATTTGCGCAGTTAGGTTCTTATCTACATCTGCAGAAATTCTATGGCCTACAGAGGACACTTAATTAGGCTTAACTTCATGGTAGTTCCTTACTGATGTTACATGCAAAACTTTTACCACACCACGTGTGTAGCAAAAACACGACCGGTTGTACAACAAAGCTGCTTCATTGAAAATAAATTTTCCTGTTTTTACAGTTCTTAAGGTTTATCTTTGATATATTCTTCCGCTGAATATCCTGTAATTAAATTCGAATCCTTTATTCACAGAGTTGACTGGTGGACGACCTGCAGATGGGTCGTAACTCAGCCTGCGATTTTTTTTAAATATCTCTAAATGAAGTCTAACCTGAGAAACTTACGTCCTCATTCTTCTTAATAGTATTCATAGATATTTTCCAATATACAACACAATAAATGTTTATGATCTTTGCCATACAATTCTCTCTTACTACCTTTTTTCGAAATCCTTATTCTTTTCCGGAATTCAGTTTACCGGGACTTGGCATTTTCACAAGCTGATACTTTTTTGCTTTCACCTGATTGTTTCAGTTGGGATAGAATTCATGTATATTTATTGACATACTCCGCAGTCTGCCAGTGGTGTGTATCAGGGGCGCATTAATGCTAACATCCCTTTTAGCTCTATGGTCTACTATCTTCTCGAATGCTCCGCAAAAATGCAATTATCTACCTTAGCTATAGTTTCCGTGTGAAGCATTTTCGATTTATAGGGGAGCCCACGATTACTGCGAAATAATATCTTAAAGTTGCCTACTTCGTAGATGAATTCAAAATGGACGGAGTTTCCGAACATTTTCCATTGGTAATCTGACCTCCTCACCTAAAGGGAATCCTACCTGAAGGAATTTATCATAGCCAAAATACTACTGCCACATCTTAAATCATCGCGACGGTACCGAAATTTTCTACCTGAGACAAAAATATCAGTTAAAGCCGCACAAACTTGATGCATGAATTATTTATAGTTTTACTGCGAAGTAAACCATGATAGATGATGGATAATGAAAATCCATTTTAAGACCTTCGCCTGATAAACTTCAAGTGAGAAGCTTGAGCTGCATTTCATTACATTTGAAATGGTAGAACTCCTCGTGACCTTTTCTCTCTTCTTCCTTTTCTCTTCGGAATTTCTTTTCGAGTTTTGAGTTTACTCTTTTAGTCTCCAACCTAGACTTTATAGGTTATATGTATATATTCTAAAAGATAACCAAGTAAAAACATTCACGACTGTATTTCTACAGCACCTCTTTAAAATCACGATGCGAAGACGCATGCGGCGGCTATTCCATACTTTTACTAATCTTGCAAACTTGACCTACTCAAGAGTCGCTCTTGAGGCAAGAAACATTGAGCAGAGTCACTGGACTTTGTGCTTCTTTGATATTCCTTCCATCTCCTAAGCCGATGAAAGCTTTCATCTGCCTTCTTTAATTTTCGATTCTTATCTTTCCTAATCATAAAAATTTGAGTTAGTAGACTATGTTTTTCTTATTCTATTTGATCATTTTAATACTTCTATCTGGTCTAAATCATCTGAAAGAGCGAAACAGGATACTCTAGGGAGAAAAGAGTTCGAGTGTTAAAAGGAATGCAGAATCTGGGGTATTAACGCAAAGAAATGAATAAATCATAGAATAATTTCAAAATATTCAAAACTCAATAAAACAAAAACACAGAAATGTGACGGAGGATGAATTGAGCAAATTTTCCTTTAGATAAACATGTGTATATTGTGGAAACTAATAAACTAACTTTTAATTAACAATCATAAATTTTATAGGGTACTTTTTGGCTGCCAACAAGGAAGGTACACGTACAAGAATCCTAAATCGTAATGATATTCTAAACATATATCTAAATCCCTTTAACTAATTAATAACTACCACATTGCAAATAATCAGATTTTTCTATAAAATTCTCTTTCTCTCTCTCATCAATTTTCTACAAAATTACTTTTAGAGTGCAAAAATAAAATTAAGCAATATTATGTTTTTTAATGTATGTCACAAACTTTGGAATGATTCATGAACTCCAACTCCATAATTAAAAATTTATTTCCAGAAAAAAACACAGTAAGACGTTTGTGGGATAGATTAATCAAAGAGATAATAATAATATATTAAAGCAATGAAATGTCAGCAATGAAATTATTGCAAAAATTCCTAACGCTGATAGTAGGTTCAGGTTCACTAAGTTCTTCTTAGAAAAAGCTATTATTTGAAGTAGCTGCAGTTGACTGTTATGTATGAATATACTTCAAAGAATTAACTTCGTAGTTATTTGTTTTAATTTCTGTAACATGATAAGGAAGAAGAAAAATCATAATCAATAGTAGAATGGAACATTTTAGTACTCTTAATCCCATTAAACGAGAATAATTTCTGTAAAGAACCTCATACTCTGTGAAAATTTGAAGAATATGTCTCTCTAGAAAATAAAGCGCCATAAAGAACCTCCCACATAACACATCGCTTGAATATACTGAATGAAGGCATTATAGCAAAGAAAAATGCTGAGCCATTCAGGACAAATCACCATGCAATAAAATACTGCAAGCTAGCCCATTAAAGTTATGGGGAAAGAGTGGATGCTCGATAAAGTGTAACTAAAATAAGATGAGATTCGATCTATTTTCCCTGATAGTTAGATAATGGAGAAAGTGAACGTAGTAAAGCAGAAAACGTTGATGCAATCGGAAGCGACACAATAAAACTCTTACATGAAAATCCAATTTGGCTATCCTAGTTTATTGCTTGGAATAAAATATTCACGGAGCGTACTATAGTAGTCATTTGCTTTAGAATTTCCCTCTTCCTTTAACCTAATGGTATTTTCGAAGCATTCTAGAGAGAATATAGACGATCGTTTCCGCGTATTGTGCCCTTCTTCATTCGATTTCGCTGGTAGAAAAACGCGATACAAACTTCAGAAACGACTCCGACGGCCCCACAAACTGGAGCGCTCTTATTTATCGCTGTGTTTTCGCATATGGTATTCCATCGCGTTTGGTGGCCCTTCGCTCTGTTTGGAATGGAAGGAAAGTGCCGCCGTAAATGGCTCATCAAGCGGAAACTGGTGTGTTCTAAGGGATGGCAGTTTCTCACCGTGTCTCGTGTGAGCGAAATGGGAGAAATGCGCTTCCAGTTGTTGTTTTGTTTTCCTTGCCACGAGACCGCGTGCTAGCGATATCTCCGAAGATGATTTTATTTACTCATGCGAATTGCGCCGTTGAGATATTTGAACAACGTTACGGAATTTCCGCGCTGAGTTCTGAATGGTGTTATTACTTGAAAACCTTTTTAAACGAAGCGATTAAAGCACTTTTCAAGCAATTCTAGGAAGGATGTCGCTCATAACTATGCCTTTTGTGTCGGACGGCTGTAGAGAATTTTCTCATAGTTAGGAATACCTCAATTTTGTGTCATGCTTTCCTAGTGTAGCCACATTAAACATTAATTCTCTGCTGAGCCAGGTTTAGGACTTGAATAAGATAAGTTTTCCAGGAAAATTAATCCATTTCACAAATGGGAATCCAATTATTTCCTTGCTGTTAATACTTTAGACAAATAATATATAGCGAACTATCAAAGGATATACGTATTATAACGATAATTTTAAGATAATGGATTTTAAAAAAGTATTTTTCTACACCATTTCGCAAAATTCATTACAGGAATATATCTTTGGGAGAACCATTGTAATTTCATTTCTCTATTGAGGTATTCGATAAATACTCTACCCTCGAAATGGCTTTAATGTTCTGGTAAATTTAATGCTAACATGTATATGACTAAAATTATAATGAAATTGTTTTGAATTAAAAATTTTAATGGTTAATCAGATACCATTTTAAAAACGCATCATGTACAGCAATTCATCCAATAAGTAAGCGATGATTACCTCGATAGCAAAAATTTCAAATATTTCTTTTACTTAAAAATGATGCCAATAGGTCGAAATTACTAAAGAAAGCGCGAAAAAATACCGTTGATTCTCGATAACTTCCTATCTAAATGAATTAATTACCAGTGTCTCTAATATCGTTAAATCTCTAATTTTTGCATCGAACATACTTTAATATTTTTATTCTGACGAAGACAACAGATGAATAATGTTGAAAGGCCTTCTTTTCATTGCTTAATAAGGAGTAAATTAACGAAATCAAACTGAAAGGAGTCTCCGGTTAAAGTAAAATATTATTTTCCACTATAATTTTCTCAACCACAGTAAGGGCATAATGAATACTCCATGAATAAGTCGATATGAGGGAATCTTATCCTTATATGAAAAGGGCTTTTTCTGAGTCACTCCTACAAAAAAGGAGGCGAAGTTCGGGACTGGAATAAAATAGTCAAAGTCAGAAAATGGAAATGTGGAAACAGCGTTTCATGAATTTATCCGCCGAGTACTCTCCTCCTTCGCGATTTTCGTTCTCATTTTTTACCCCAAAAGACCCCTTTTTGTGCTCCTTCCTTTCCATTTCTGCATCGAGAAAAACTCCTTTTCACACTTGGCTCGATGCAAAAAATGCCCACGCATACCCTTTGTGACGCAGTCCTGCTCTCAAAATAAAGCAGTAAAATAAATGGAAATGGAAAATCTCATGCGGAAGTCGGGGAAAATCGTAAAAAGAATTTTTGAATAGCGCCTACGCAACCAATATTTGTCCGGAGCTGCGAATGCGTTTCTAAATAACGAGATTCGTTTATGACGATATAAAATTTAAACGTCTCTGATTCCGGGAGAGAGGCTCTTGCGTGAAATGATTTCCTCGAGAGGGGCCTTTCATAAAGAGACATACGGTATATTTGAATCCTGCATAATATATAAAGATATGACATCGCAGAAATAAGCTCGGAGAGAAAGATGCTGGAGATAGAATGAAGAAATTCGGAATGGAGATGAATTTGAAAGTGGATCCGAGCATTTGCAGCTGTAAGGCGCAGAACCAGGGCCGCCGATTATGGGGGGCGGTCCGCAAGATTCTATACCCAGACCTGGGCAAATTGGGGGCGGGTCACCCCTTGTTCCCCATCTGCTTTCCGCGTTCGAAATCGGAAAGGGAATTCCCGAGCAGCAGCTAACAAAGGATCTGCTCCATTGCTTCGCTCCTATATTCGAAGTAGACCTTTTGTGAGGCGTCAGAATTTGGGCAACGTTGCGGTCCCGTGAGAAAGAGGAGGATTTATTCCGTAATCCATGGTTTCCCTCAGAGGACGTTCACCCTTGTAGCCTCCGAAGTCGAATTTTGCGGGAAAGGCTATTGTTGTTGCAGCAACTTTAAATCCTTGTGGTGAGCCTGAAGGATATCGTAATAGTATTGTTAAAAGTGCTTCGACAGCTCGGGTCATTTTGCACGTGTGAGCCTCCACTGGAAGTCGAACCCGGGACCGCCTCACCTGGGGCAAACGCGCTACCCACTTGATTATCCGAAAGCCAGGATACGATAAAGATATTAGGAGACTCAGTACTTTAGTAATTTCGCTTCCGAAGAACATTTATTCATTTCATTAAAACTAAACATATAAAATGCTTATGGTAGAAAGTCGGTTCACACTAAAGTATTTTCTTTTTCGTTCTTAAGCACTCCCTTTTAACTTTAAAAATCAATTTTAAGGCTCTTCCTTTAAAATCAGTAATTCAATTATTCTATGATAGATTTTCCACGTCCCTACTCACAATTTTTAAACAATTTTATTTGCATCTCTCTGAGCTTTAACTACATTTTGAAGCATATTTTGGGAATTTAAACGTTTTCTGGAATTTTTAAATTGTTATATCACAGCCCAATGAATATGATAATCCCCCTATGAATCCTTCCATCGTGGCACCGCACAAAAACTCCATATTTGCCATAATTTTATAGTTACTATTATGCAATTTTAAATTTTCATCGAAAATTGGCGACGAATAAAATACGGTTATGAAAATTAATAATCGTATAAATGATATGCACTCACACATTCTCCTCTTAAATCCTATTGTTTTACACGTGATGATTTGATATATTTTTTCTATCGACTTCGATTGAATTTAATTTTCATCCACAATTTTGGTAATTTAAATTTTTGAAAATTTTAGCAATTCATAATCAATGATAAATTAAAGTCGAGTGAATTCTATTTAATCCCTATGAAGATGTTAATTTCATCCGAAAAGGAAGTAAACGATTGCAGGGGTTAGACTTTACTGGTGCTCGAACCAAGACCTATTTCTGTAAAGAGCGTCTGCCCAGAAAATGAAAGATCAACGTTTAACTTCCAATAGATTCCAACTAGCTAATCTCTGTTTACTATATGATTCTATTTCAGGTCCCTTACACATTCTTATCTTATTCATGCTAGTTTCTTTATGATCGTCAAGTTGTGAAATTAATCTCTTAAATTTCATCAATTCCTTTCCATAACGTTTATTAACTAGGATAATGAAAGATTTCATAGCTCGTGCCTTATAATCTGCAGTTTACTGATTCATCACCGATTCTCCTTGAAGTTAGGAAACTTTTCCCGGAAACGCTGAATTTTCGTACTCTTAAGAATGCGTACTCTAGTTTCTATGAAAATTTTCCTGATCCATGATGAATATATTATCCAACTTGTGATAGGCTCGCCCTTGAAAATGGCAAAGAAATGCACGAACTAGCTCAGTAAGAAGTAAGTTGCTCTGCGATTCTAAACTTGATAATGACCCCAGCAACGCGGAGTTAGGCTTATTACTTCTTTCGTAAACTCCTATTTCTGAGGTTTTTACGTGGGTTGGGTTGATAAAGTAGCTCTGTTAAAATGAAATCATTTTGGCCACGGCATCCTTTTCTTTTGTGAATGATTCAGACGAAATTTAGTTCCCTAATTGCTAATTATGAAGAACAAATTATATTATGAAAATTTTACAGAAAATGTTAAATTCATAAATTAACAATATCGAATGAACTTCACAGAAGCCCGGGGAATTCGAAAACGTTTGAGACTGAAGAGAAGAGGGCATATTTGTATTTGATGAGATACGGTTTGTTGCACTTATTTCTATTGAAACATCTCTACGTCACAGAAACAAGGAGAGTATTCTTCTGAAACCGAAAACAAAATTTTTATTTCTAGATTTCGGAAAATATTTGAACGATATCTAATATTTCTTAGTGAAATAAATGACCATTTATCTCCTTCGAATTAACTAGGGAAAACCATTTGAGTAAAACGAAAGAAAAGTCTGCTTTACTTGTCGAAATGCACTGTAATTCGTCCGAAACCATGTTTTCGTTGAAATCATTTTCTTTGGCATTTTCAAAAAGTGCTTAGACAGCTAAGGTAATCTCTCACGCATATGCTCCCTCTGAGGATCAAACTCGGGACCTGTTTTTCCAAAGTCGAGCGCACTGCCTGTTTGGTTTCCGGGGATCCCAGGAATTTGTAAAACTCTACATATTTTTCTTTAACTACCATTAGTAACAATACACCATCCTTTATTACGAATTATTTATCGTATATTGGGGCGTAATTTTCCGACCTTCAATCACCTTCGTTCGACAAACTTTCTAACATTTGTAACGGCACGCTCGCTACTTTTCACGGCACAACGGTTGCAAAGCATTTAGAATTCCGAGGTGATTAATGTATCTCACCCGGCACCAGCCCGAAGGCGGATTTTTCTATTCTTTCCGTTATTTTCGAACCGCTTTGCATCTCGCAGTCCCTCCCAATACGTCGGATCACATTTCCCTTAAGGGCGAGAGGATTCGGCGTCAAAAACAGTACATATGAAAGACACAGAGCTGGATTCGATATCCGAAGCGACCTTCATATTTTACCTTCCTTTCTTATTCGTGCGGATCTCGGGAGCATTAACCCAGTTTTGGCATCAATTTCGATCACATAGTTTCGTTTAGGGATGCATAAAAGTATTGAATGCCTCGGAGAGGAGATATAAGGCGTCTGGAATGAAAGCGGGACGTATGTGTAATATCTTGGCGCCAAATTGCATTCGTGTCATTTTTGTCCTCCGAAAAATGGGAATGTTTTTCAAGTGGTTCTCCCATACCAATCTCCGCGTTCCGATTCACTACTTGCACGATCGTAATATCTTCCACGAGGATGGATGACTTGCATCCACTCCATCCGAATTATTTCGATACGTTTTTTCCTCCGAAATATCTCCTTCGGCGAGATGAATGCATAAATCGTCTTAACCCAGATTTATAGTGTTTCCCGGCCTATCTGCATTATTTACCAAGTCTGGAATGATTTCTATGGAGAGGGTTCTGGAAGGAGTGATTGAGGTGGAGGGAATGAGGTAGAGGTTTCGAGACTTAAGAGGAGTATTACATCGATAAATTCCTCAGGTATTTCCCTGCATAGGTATTTGGACTCTTTTGATTTACAATCCTTTATGGGACACACAAAATAATGATGAATTTTATGCATGAATGCTTTCAATATTCATTGCAAAAATATATCTTGTATTCCTTGAATTCAGGTAAAATAGATTTCGATACATCAATGTCTTATATTATTAAAATTAATTTAGATTCCACCAGTTCGGTGGAATCTAAATTAATTTTAATTATGATGATGACCCAAAGGGTCGAAACCTAGGTTGCTGATGAAATATATTTTGTGTTATAGTATAAGTTTGTTCTTCCCTTTTCCAAAATTAATTTAATATAATATACTCCACCCAAATGAGTACCATATGCCTTACACCCTATGACAAATGATTCAGTAGCTCTTTACTGATTATTCAAAATTATCTTTATTTATTTTGTTCTTTTTTGATCAATTGCATAAATAGACTAATGCTAATAGACTAATACAGCCTCAAATAATTTAGAGAAATTTAAAGAGCGCGATGGGAATATTGGATTCACAAATGTTTACTGAAATATAAGTCCATAGATATATCCTTCAAATAAACATTTTGAAGTAAGGTTAACTCTAACCTTTTTCGTTTTGACGAGATATTAGTCCATCTTAATGTTAAAGAATCACAGCAAAAGAGAAATAGAAACATAAACGACTGAAATTCTAAATATTTCCAGAGTTCGTTTCATTCCAAATAATTTTCATCAGAAGCTAGAAATATCAATAAGAATAAGAGATGTACAGTTAGAGCTATGAGGAAATAGTTTATTCACTGAAAATCAAACAATCCACTGCTTCCCTGGTCTATCCTATTATTTCGGATGAAAATCTTTGAGTAATATCCATTGCCATCAAAATGGTTCTTAATTAACCCTTTTCACACCCATATGAATCAGCAATCCAGGTTTGTCCCTCGTCAAACCAAATTGCTTCTGAAAAATAACGACATTCATAAATGAAAACAGAATACTTGCCTAATAATGTCAACTGTAAAAGAGACAACTAATATGATCGTTTCATAGAAGGTTCATCGACACTGCAAGTTCATCAACTTAAGGATTATTGACATTTTCAGAAGAAAATGGAACGGAAAAAGGATTATTTAGTTAGAAATGAGAGAAACAAAAAAACAAGGATGACAGAGAAGAAGACGAAGGCACAGGGACTGAAGTGATAATTAACTTGTTCGGTGAAGCGAATACAATGAGTTTGTCGGTCGAACAGTTTGATGGACAGAATGACAGATCTCTCAAGATTGATAAAGGTAGGAAGTTAAGGAGGAGGATTTATCAGTCAGAGATGTTCCGTCAATGTTTGATATGGATCTGAGTCACACCAATGAGGCAGAAGGAGCATGTATTAGTTGGTTTCCAGAAATAGATAGTAAGAGACCTAGACATTAAAACGTCGAAGATGAAAATTCGAAGATGATAATGGAGAGTTATTATACATTTATTTCCTAACCTAGAGTCGTGGCATTATTTCTATTGGAATGGCTTCCAGGAAATTATCGATGTTATATAAGTAATAAGCAATGATTATACCGCCGAACTTCGGTTCAACTTATTCCGGGGAAGTGAGTCACAACTGGGCTCATATAATTCGTTAACTTTATGAGATATTTATCAAACTTTATATAGAGTTTCACTATGAGAAAGTGTCTCGATTAAGTCTGACGTTTGTGGGATTAAAAAGCTTCAATTATAAGCTTTTTATAATCACTAAAGCCTTACGGATTTCTAGAAATATTTGTATAAAATACTTTCAACATATACCTGAAACGAATAATGTAATGTTTGCTTATTTTTATCACCTAACAATATCTTTTTAGCTATTTATTTAAAGAAATGCAATGTTATAAATCGTTTATTAGTATGAATATTTATCATTCACTTTATTTTTATTTCGTTTAAACTTATATCCTTTTAGGATAGTACATTTTAGGTATATCCTTTCTAGTTTGAATTTGTGCTGTTTTAATTCCTTAGGTAATGATAAGAGGGGTATAATATTCAATTAGTAAATGGTGCAAAGAGACCAGAGGATGACTTCCAGTCATGAATTACAGTGCCATTACTACTAGGAAATAAGACTTTTAATACTTCAATGCTATTTTGGTAGTTTTTAATTCAGCTTTGAGTTTTATTCTCAAATAATCCAATTAAGAATTAGATAGGAATTTTGATGCTGAAAAACACTGTCATACGCTTATGGAGGTTTTTAGGGAAATTTTGAAAAAGTTAAAAAAAAAGTTTCTCGGGTATCACAATGTACTTTTACAATAAATGTTACATAATGAATAGTTTCTTTCGCACCATAAATAAAAAGAAAATTATATTCCAGCGTTTAGCGCTTTTGTGGAGAAAGCTTCAGAGGTTGCCCGATCAGCGGAAGAAAATTGGCAGCCGGAGAATGTACGGAGAGATAGAAGTTTATCCATCGCGATAATTTGCCTTTGGCGTCGATTACCACGGAAATTACGCAATGGTTGTCGAGCCTCGGCTAATAACCCAAAAATATCACCGTTGGCGGATGCGAATTACTTGGTAATCGAATGCAATTTGCTGGGAAAATCACCTGTTTACCAAGAGATGGATGCGCGTTAACTAACCTTTGTGTCGGTAACTTCGTCCGTGATCGTTTTTCGGTGTATCAACCGGCGAACCTTCCCTCGGTGGGATTTACACTTATAATGCTTGCGAATAGTCTGTCAAATCGGGTTTACCACGCCATGGGAATGTTGGGGTAACTGGGTCAATAATCGGTGAAGGTAATTACCGTAAGTTGATTCACATCGTCACTGACCCCTTCAAATCACAATCTTCAGATATTAGCTATTTTTCACTTATTACTTTTTGTAGTTAAAATTAATAGCTTTGCAAAACTAACATGCGGCACTTCAGGCCTTAAAAATGGCATCTTTTTAAAGAAAGGTTAGAAAATATTTTGCCGATATTCTTTAGAAACGTTCAATGAGGAGTGCTACTTACATAGCATGTTCAACGTATTATAAATTTTCAATGTATAAAAATTTACTAAAATTTAGATACACATCGCTTTAAAATTCCTCGCTTCACCGATTATTATAGCCAAAACAGAATAAACTAAAGAATACAAAATATATTGGTAATATACCTCATTTTACAGGTGATGCCGTCTGACGACCTAATTGATTAGGTTTTCTTAATTGTTTATATGAATTATGAAGACCACTGCTTAAACTATTTTTATTCTTTCATCTAGGTTTTGCCATTTTGATGCATCTAAGCGATAACGGGGCACCACACAGATCTGAACATTGGAACCGATAAACATACTTACAATCAGTTCTACAGTTCGATATATATGCAAGTTCGATAGTTATATCATAACTATTATCCTGAGGCTGATCATTATAGTCGAAAACGGTCGTTTAAAGAAAGTGTGGAAAATACTAATATAAGATAATTATAGTTCGTTCTGAATGGGGTTCCACAAAGTTCGGCAAGAGCATAGGAATTTATCAGGACATTAGCTTTTTCCTAATGTGTAGGCAACTGCAAGTCGGTTAGGTAAAGCGGGTTGGGTCATAGAAGGGGATATGTCGCCTTGTCTCTCTAAACATACCTTGAATTCAAATAATCTTTTAATTTTCCAAGATTGAAAAGTTAATGCTAATACCAGTAGAATCATGAGTGAATTACGTTGAATAAAATTTTTTTTCCAAAATTGGAGAATCGAGCAAATTTCTTTTGCTGAAAATAGTATGATACATAGGATGATTTTTGATAATTCTTCAGTTTAAAACATTATTCCAAAGCTAAACAAAAACTTAGATTATGAAAGATTACTTAATTAATACACGAATAATAACACGGTACCACTGATACACTGCAAAAAGGACATCAATTGTTTTAAAATTCCTATATATAACCTAAAAATCGCCTTTCAGCCCGGGATGCTTCATTTCTGATAATTTCTGCTGAAAACGTAGCTCAGGAGGCTAAAATGCAGTGAAATTGCCTCGTCAAGCACTTTCGTGGATTACCGAAATTCTAGGAACAATATATTTTGTGAACAAGAAGAAAATAGATGTATGATACATTTGGATGTGAGCTCCAGATAAGACATGAAACAGACATACTCAGTAAAAACTATGATTTTGACATGTGTGAGAAAACAGTAAAATAAATGTATTCAATTATAAATAAGGATGTAATAAAAAATAATTAATTGAATTTTAGCGGTGGATGCCAAAAAATACAAAATATGAAAAAGGTGAATAATAATAAAGAAAATTGTTTCCATGTTACGGATGAGGAAGAGTTACCAATTAAGAATAGAATTAAAAATCCAGTTAAATAAAGTTAGGAAATTATAGCAAACATTTTTTTATAGGAATGCAATATTTCTAAGCTTTAGCTTATTGCCGGTATTAATTATGAACTAACATTAACGTTCAAATTTATTTACTTTCAGAATCTAGTTTTTAACAAGCGAAAGTTACTTTAAGTCATTTAATATTTAAGCGCCTTATTAAATATTTAAAGAGAGTGAGGACTCAGTAATGCAAATACAGAATCAGTGAAAGCGATAAAAAATGCATCTTCCCTTCAAATTGGCCGTTTTAGAGCAATTCGCTGCAATTTCGAAGAACGTAAAAGCTTATAAATGGCTTAGACATAGAGCTACTTCATCCGTAGGATTGACGTAATTCCTGAAAAGCACTCCAACTAAAAGGTATTTAATAGGGGCTGGTATTTAGGATCTTATTAGAAGTTCTTCGAGCTATGTGAAAGAGCGAATACTACCTATAAATAACCAATTAGATGCTACCACAGAGGAGAAAGAACACCCGCTGCTAAAAGGAAAGGAAATAGCTTCTTTCCTTCCTTAAATAGATAAAACAGATTCTCAAGTATTCCATGAAAGCGAGAAGACGAGAATCCGCTAGAGGAAAACGTACCACGATTTCCGAGTGAGTTCAATAATAAGAATTCTCAATTCTCTCATTTTCCTTAGTCTCCATCACTGATATACCCTGGAGACTATGAAGTCACTTCTGTATTTCTAAAAGGAATCCCCAAATGCACCAGTTTCACTCCATAAAAGCTACTTACTCCTTCCATTGGGAGGAGATTCCTAAGTCTTCAGGAATGAGGACGTAGCGAGTAAATAGAAAGGAGAAGTAGGCGAAGAAGAAGGATGTCGGGTGAAAAGAAACAGAAAAATAAAAAATCCGGTTACGAGATATATGGGTAAAGCCATAAGGCAGTCACCGTATAGATGCATGACAAGAAAGCATCGCTCCTCAGTTATGAACGAGGAGGAAGTAATATAACTCTACATTGAAAACTGATACAATGACTATATCGAAGAGAAACATTCAACACCACCATTGATAATGTAGGATTCCACAGAATGTTACCTCGGTATTCTTCAGAGGATACAATTTTGTGAAGGATATCTTTTACCTCGCGTCTCAATATGCCGCCTTATTCTCGCGTTTTTAAGGATCATCAAGAATGTAATACAAGATATTCCTTTAGATTCGCATTTTTTAACCGAAACCTTTTTTATGATAGTACTACATAACGATAATATCACATTCATACTATTTTTAGCTTTTCATTCTCACTGCCAAAGTGATTTTTAAAATACCATGCGCTTTAAATCGGAAATTCAAGAACAATTTTTCGAAGGTAAATTTCCTATTCTAAGAATTACATGAATCGAATTCATTAAAAACTCGCGTTGCCTTAGGTATTAAAAATATAGTAGTATTGTGCACTAAATAAAATATTAGCACTTTATGGATAAGGAAAAGGTTATTAATGTAGAACAAAGATAATATGAGGAATAAACATCATTATGTAATCATCATATTTGGAATATGAAAAAAATTATGGTCTCCTAGAAAAGCAGACTAATACAAGAAATGCTCCTTAATTTCTAAAAGATGAAATTCTTTCCAGTTTTAACTGCCTCATTGTAATATACATAGAGTACGAAGCTATATTTAAAAGTAAGAGAACTCCATTTTTGAGCAAGTTTCAGTCTGTTTGCACAATTTCAGAGTACTATCTAATTCTTAGAAAGAATCCATCGAAGCAAAATCCGTTTGGAAGATTGAGAATTCTCTCTTTGGTTCCCCAAATCACAGACAGGATTCATGTTGAATCAAGTAGAAGGAATGTATTCGAGCTCAATTAGATTCCAATAGCTTCATCTCACAAACGCTCAATCCTTCTTGCCCTCTTTGTGACCATATGCCCCGGAGGTGCATAATAGATATCATTCAATTGACCCAAATGCAAGCGATTCAGCTTTTGAATCAATGGCCATCATTATAAATTAGACCTGCTACCGTAACAATGACTACAGTTTTTATGTAAAAATGCTTCTTCTATATTGTGTGGGAGTAGCTTTTTTTAATTATATTCTAGCGAATATGAAAAGGATATGTAAGGTTATTATTAAAATTGACTTGCATCGTCTATTATTACATTAGAGAATGGTACTGCAATATGGAAGCACACGGTAAAATAGATTTTTATAACTTAACGACTTCTGCTAGTTATAAATGAAGAGGGTTAAATAACAAGAAAGATTGTTTCAAACAGTCACATATGTGATAATTAGAAAAGATTTTTCGCACAGGGAATAAGGATAAGTCTTTGTAGTACTTTCAGAATTCCTGTACCTCTTTTCCCCTTGTTTGTTTACGAATATAGAAGGAACTTGAACTTGTCTCGAAGGTCAGAGAAAACGAGACTGTTCAAGCTTCAAATATCTTAAAAGAGAAAGCAAAGGAGAACCATCTGACCTTAGGATGATATTGAAATTTTCCTAAATGATCAATGTACACATAACTACCCTCTCATTTTCACTGTATGTAGACAAAGCCTTAAAGCAAAGTTTCCACGAGGAAGTGAATTGGGGGAATAATGATTAGTATAGTGTAGGTATTTTCGAATGCCCAAAAACAGTAAGTTATCCATCCTAATGCATACTTTCTCGAATATATTTATACATTTAAAAATCAGAATATTTATTCATTCAATGATTTTGTTCCAAAAGATGATTCATATGGGTACATATTTTGTATCGGTGGAATTATTCCTATCTCACACGCTTTGATTGGAATTATAAGTCGGGCGAAATGAGAAATGGATCCCTTAGAGTGGGAAATTGAATGGAATGCAAGCCCTGATTCACATCATATCATTTTCGATGAAACGAATAAAAGACTGATAAAGTTGACGATCATTCATAAAATCGAGGAAACGAAAGTTAAAAAAGTCCCGATTACTTTTGATTTATGATTGCTATTTTATATACTCCGAAGGGAAGGCACACTGAATAGAGATCAGTAACTCTTAAACTAATTATTTTAGAACAACTCACCACTTCGTCTCCGGTTATCTTAGAAATTTTCAGAACATATAATTCATTCGAAGCTTAAGAATGTTATCAGGAGTTGTGAATGTAGGAAAAAATGTTTTTCTCAAGGATAACAGCTAGGATATAGAATACTTTTCCTAATTAACAAGTATTTTAGAGAAAAAAATTACTTTTCTATTTAGGTTCTTTGTTAATAGTTCCATTACATCTGTCATTTGAGAATTCAGAAAATGGCCTATTTGAGAATAGAATGAGCATACAAAGGGAAAGGAAGAGGAAAGTATTTTTCTTTCTTTCCTCAACGAGCCAAGAAAATGTCCTTGTTACGATCTTATGTAATACGTTCAAAAAATTAACTTAAGTAATGCACAAAATGTAACAAAATCCACTTAAAGCCCCCTTACGGCATTTGGTAATCAACGTATGCAGTTTATTTAAAATACCTCTAAGGATTTCATAATATCACAGTCTGCAGAAGACAAGGAATAATCAATAGTAAAGGGGGGGATATATTTACACTATGAAATTCAAAAGAAATTTTAAATAATACGAAAAATGAATAGCAATATATATTTTAAACTATCCTGTGAATTATGTGGTCAAAATGGAAGCTCACGTAAATTTAATATAATGCTATTTGTAACTATTTGATATTCTTGACACTATATTTGGCATAAGCCATCACATGTCATATATCTTTTAGCATAGAAATATTTTAATTATAACAGCAGTTTTTCACAGTGCAATGTCATATTTATTGAGGCTTTACTGGTTAGTAATTGAATTCATAATATTCACCCTTTTTTAAATAAAGAAAAGAAAAATTTTCTATTACACTACATTTTCTTGGACATTTCTTACTCATAGTATTCTGATTCAATGAGGAAAGCGATCTGTGAAGCCTCATTTTCCTTCCAAAGATTTAAGTAGCTTAAAGTGGAAAGTCTACTTATACTTGAAACAAATGAAGTTCATGAGGGATTTCAATGCTATTTATTCAGCAATAAGATGAAAGAAATTATATATCAAAAGATTCACAAATTACTATTCTACTTTCTGTTCCTAAAAAATTTGATTTCAATTATATCAGATTTCCAAGCTTCATTTGAGATTTTAGAATAAAATATGTGGTTCACAATTAAATCCATATCAGCATACTCAGACCCGTTAACTAACATTTCCAAACGTAGAGCTTCTAATGCACAAACATATTTTATGATAATATTCAACATACACTCACATCACATGTCAAACATACTGCGATTGATGTTCCACAAGATATCACCTTTTAAAGACGGCTAAAACCACTTTATGATTGATATTTCATATACTCCGAAGGGAAGGCACACTGAGTAGATCAGTAACTCTTTAACTATTAATAACTATTTTTGAACAACTCACCACTTCGTCTCCGGTTATCTTTGATCCCTTTAATGTCCTTCTATGATCACACCGGGGAAACTGCCACGTAATAGAAGTGCCGAGAAGAGAAGCAAGTCCCTATCGGGAAAATAGAAACAGCAAATTAGTCTCACTGTGAATAGTAAACATAATGTAGTAATCTTTTATTGCACTTAAATAAAATCAAGCAGTTACCAACGATTATCATGTCTTAAGATACTTTACGATGAAATTCAGAAATATCCTATTCACCATCGTAAATACCACCATTATTTTTCTCATACTATATATTGATGTTAATAAAAACGAAGAAAGAAAATATGGAAACACTTATAATACATACTACAGTTCTCTAAAATGTCTAACTGACATGAGTGTCGAATCTCGTCCGAAAAATGTATGAAAAATATTGAAAGACCAATTAAGAAATCAAGGAAGGTATTTATTAGAAAAATTATGAATATTGTTATCAAATTTTAAAATTTAATTCCCCACCTCCGCAAATAGTGAGTATCGTGAATTTCTGCATCAAGCTTAAATCATTATCATAAGAAACTTTCTGATGCATTTATTCAGAATATCAGTTACGAAAAACTTGTTAGTGACTTCCTTACTGATAGGGCATCAGCTGAAAGAGAATGACCACATACATAGGTAACAACTTAAATTTTTAAAGTGAGATCCCCCATATGTTCATTCGATTATTAAAAGAGTGCTAAAAGATGCGCAAACTTCAATGTTAACAATTAAATCCTAAATCCGTCGCCCATTTGGCCAAATTAAACAAAATAAACAAATAAACTCAACAGTATTCCTGAAGTATTACTCTCTATAATTTTCACTAAAGAGTAGATTTTTATGTTTCCACTCTATGGCCCAACTTAATCCTTTGATTGTTTTTTAAGGAACTCATCCTGATGAATTAGTGATTGCGATCTTTACATACGAATAAAAAGACGTATCGATTAAAAATGAGTTCCCAATCGAAATTGGGTCCGAAATACAGGCTTTGCTGGAATTGGAATCGCATTTTAAGACTAAGAAATAATGCAATTCATTAAATTAATAACGAATCAAAAATGTTTAACTTAGAAATATAAACGTAAAATTCAGTTAAAATCTCGGTTGGCAGAAAGGGCTGTAAGTAGAAAAATATAAAAAAATATACATTCTGCATTATAAAGCCTACATTGGAAGATTAAATCCGGTGGCGGAAAAGATTCGATGCATTATTATTGATTATTTCGGAAGGCGTCTTCAGAACTCGTGGCTTTATATTCAGAAGATCATCATAAATTACAAATTGGATATAATAAGACAACCTTGATTATAATTCATTGCTCAATAACAACATTTTGATACGAACATAAATGGTGAGCTATCCAGAAGTATGATTCGCAGCAACGGGTTTCCCGAAGATTTCTTCAGTATCTCTGCACCAGGCGAAGTTTCCAAACTAACTAAAAATTTAAACTATAAAATCAACGGATCGTCAAAACGGTGAGATCTGATTGGTCGGTGCCGTTACTTTTTCGGTCACCCCCCCTATAATCCTCCTACCGGATAAATTTTTTACTATTATCGTAATTTTAAATTAACATTTAACTAATTTTTATTAATGTGAAAGTAATTTTAATTTAATTTGAAATATATCGGAAAATATTACATTCTTCTTACATTTCCTGCTTAAGTTGTACGCAACATATATAAGTGTTCCGTGTGACGTAATGATGACGTACGTTCAACATGTGGTATGCCAATATGGAAGAATTATAATTATTCGATTTGTTAAACGATGCTACTGGAGATTATATATATTTAAAGCAATCACTACGAATAATTCATACAAAAAATCACTGTGCGTTATTTTAATTCAATATATTCTTCTCTTATGATGAACATAACAGAAAAGGAGATTTTGTAAATACCCATGAAATTCAAATTGTTATAATTTTACTACTGCAATAGCAGGTACGATTAGAAATGATTGCATCTTTACACAATCCCAGAAATCTCAAGGAAATTTCTACAAGGAAACGGCAATTGAGATTGATGATAATATTCGAACGTTCTTATCGAATATTTCGATCTTTCTTTTACTTTGACACACATCATGACTCTAAATTCATCGGATATTAAAATTAAAACAACAAAAGCATTACTATCGGGGACAGAGGAAAACGGACTTGAGATATTTTATTTCGGGAGGATCCATAGAAATCATATATGTGTTAACACTGTATTGTATTTCTCCTCGTATTTATTGGTAAAAATTTCGAATTGATTCTGGGTCATTGCAAGTAATTTGTAATGATTCGTCACTATTTAATTTTCTAAATAGTACACTCAATGCTCGTTTTCGTGTTCCATCTAACAGGTCCTTCAGCTAATATCCCCAGAAATATTGAAATAATATTCCTACCTCCAAAAATTCTCTTGCTTCCTTCACATTATATTTCGACGGAATACAAGAATACTTTGAAACTCACCTTCATATGCTTGGTAACTTGTTGTTGATAGTCCAACTGCGAAGAAATTGCCTTTTATAGCATCACAACACCTCTGGCTTATTAGTGTCTCCCGTACTAAATATTTCAAAGTTGAAAAGAACAATTTCGTGTAACGGCCGCCATTTTAATTGCTCCATACTTGGAATAAGTAATGCACTACAGCCACCGTGATTCTTCGATTTCCACTCACACTTTTTCCAATTATATCACTGATTGTAAAGCTGAATCTACATTACACTAACTCGGATTCACTCCTGGTTATACGTGAAAGTCGAAGGATAATGTAAATGGCACCATCTTGAATAGTACAATCTACTTAGCGAGACAAAGAATCGAAATGTTCGAAGGTCACATTTCGTGAACAACATGTTTCGTTCGTCAGACTTTTGTTTACCATAATTCTTTTCTTAAACCGCGAAACACGTTAAGGACACGTGAAAATCTCGATAAAAGGCTGCCAATACTTCCATGTTTATATAAAAAATTACTGTGCGTTATTTTAATTCAATATATCCTTCCCTTATTATAAACATAATAGATGATGATAATATGTAAATGTCAAGGAATCTCAAATACTTATATTTTTACTAATAAAATAGTTACTACGATAAGATATGATTGAATCCTTACTGAATCCTAAAAATTTCATGGGAGATTCCACCAAAGACACATTTGAAATTGATTATAACTTTCTGACGTTATCATCGAAATTTTTCCATATTTCTTTTACTTTGACTCAAATTATGATTCAGAATTCATCGGGTACTATAATAAAAGGTACAAAAGTGTTTATTTCGACTGAATAACCTAAATTGATGGCCCTAATGGAACAGACGGAATGAAGATGAATGAGTAAAGAAATGCGGTTGGGTAGGTGAATACGGATATGAGATAATTTATTTTGAGAGGATCTGTAAAAATCATTATATCGTTAACGCTATGTTGCATTTCTTTGCGTATTCATTATGGTAGTTAAGAATTATATTGATTGATATAATCTTTCTTATTGCTTATGAAGTGAATGATTTGTCACCGTTCAATTTCGCACATAGAATGTTCAACACTATTTGTCATAATTCTGGGAACACATCTTACGATAGTCTTTCAAAGTATTTACGAAGGTATGTTGATATTTAATTCATACCACTGGAAATTCATCTGGTTATTTCGCATTATATTCATATTGCATTCATATAATACTAGTCTTTTTAATATATTAAAAATTAGCAATGACTCTTTTGTTTATATCTTTTAAATTTTCAGGACATATCATTTATTCGAAGCTTAGGAAAGTTTTCAGAAGTTGTGAATGTAGAAAACAATGTTTTTCTCCAATGGTGACAGCAAGGATTTACAATAGTTTTCCTCATTTACAACAATTTTCCTATTGTGAGAAATAATGACTTTTCTATTTTGGTCATTTATTACTTCTTCTGTTACATCTCTCTTTTAAGGATTCTGAAAAAGGCCTATTTGAAAATAGAATGAGCATACAAAGGGAAAAGAAGAGGGAGGTATTTTTCTTTCTTTTCTCAATGAGCCAAGAAAATGTCCTTGTAATGATCTTATGTAATACGTCCACAAAAATGCACTGATAGCCGCCTTACGGCAGTTGGTAATCAACGTATGCGATATTTAAAATACTTCTAAGGATTTCAAAATATCACAGTCTACCCAAGATAAGGAATACACAATAGTTAGAAGGGGGATATATTTACTCAATGAAATTCAAAAGAAATTTTAAATAATATATCGAATGAATAACTGTATGGAGAAGAACTTAAAAAGGATTGTACTTTACCACAGATTTATTAAAAAACCCACACACACACACGACCGGTTTCGAACGATTTATCGTTCATTTCCTGGTGATGAAACTCTATATTCAAACGCTTAAATATTAGCTGGATGAGGGGGGAGAAGAAGGGAAGGGGAAATAAGGGGTCTGAGGGGAGGAAGAAGAGAGTTAGAGTCTAAGAAGGTACAAAGAAGAGAAAGGGACCTCTAATGGTAAGAAAGGACAGTGTTTATCAGCGGGGAGTGAGAAGGGAAAAGATGTTCGTTTACTAAGGAATATTTCGAAGAATTGGTATGTCTCCGAATTTCTAATTGCTCAAGGAAATTGAGTCGGCGGCCTTTGATTGCGATATGGAGGATTTCTGGGAAAAAATCTGAGGAATGATTGTTTTCTAAAAGGTGTTTTGAGAAGTGAGAGACAGAAGAGTTATTTCTAAAGCACCGGAAATGTTCCTTGCTTTTGGTTGAAAAAGCTGCGGAAGGTCTGACCGCTGCATTACGGTCTTTGCATCTCAAAAGGTAGATACCTGCTTTATCCTGGTGGTTGTGATTATCTTTTCCATTGCAAAGAATTTTGGCTAGGTTGAGAGGGGTTTTGAAGGAATCCTTCAATTTATTTGGGGAGAAGATGGGACAATTGGAGGGATAAAGAGTTAATGAAAGTAAATTTTACCAATTTATAATTTAAGGAATCTTTAGCGGGGAGAAAGATTTGGTTGAGAGCAGTGTTTCTGAGTTTTCGGACCAGAAGTTTATTAATGATATGAACAGGGTATCCGTTTCTTGAAGCAATGTATTTAATTATGCCTAATTCATTTTGAAAATCTAAAGTTGAAAGAGGGATAGTAACAAGTCTATTGATGAGGGAATGGAAGGCAGCTAATATGTGGGAAAAGTGATGATTTGAAGAGAAAGGGATTACATGGTCAGTATAAGAAGGCTTCCGGAAAATATAAAATTGCAGTTTGTTTTTTACATGAGAAATAGTAAGATCAAGGAAGTTTAGAGTGTGGTTAGATTCTAACTCTTGGGTGAAATGGATGGAGGGAGTTAAGGAAATTTAGGAAATTGTCTAGTTGTCTTGTAGTACCACTCCACACACAGCACACATCGTCCACATACCTGTACCAACATTTAACATTTTTCAAAATATCTGTTGATGAGTTAAACAATTTGCCTTCTAGGTAGTTCATAAATATGTCTGCCAAAACAGGAGATAAAGGAGAACCCATAAACAGACCTTTTTGCAGATAGAATTCACCATTAAACATAAAAACTTTTGCTGCGTACATAATTTTACAAGCGAGGAAATATTAGCACTTAACATAGGATCGATATCTACATTGGGCAATAAATTTTCTAAAATATAATTGGTTTCACTAACAGGTACAATATTAAACAAATTAGATACATCAAAAGACACCAATTTGGCGTTTTGAGGAATTGGGAAGTTTTTTAATTTTTCCACCAAGTCTATAGAGTTCTTCATGGAATAATTTGGGCGAAGCACTAACGTACTTCGTAGTATATTGTTCATTTTGTGGGCTGATTTTTGGCAAAGAGAGGGAACACTGGAAACCTCGGTACGAATTGGTATATTTTCTTTATGGATTTTCGGTAGCCCATAAGACCTCAGGGAGAGCGGATTGGAATTAATAGAACGGTAAACTTCATTTTTAGGAATCACCAACGAGTCAACTAGAGCACTTCTCACACGGTTTTGGAAGAATGGGGTGGGATCACTGGGGATTTTTACTATTGAAGTATTAGCAATAAAATCCATACACTATGTATTCACTCTGGTACATTATCACTAAGCAGTTTCCTTTATCCGCATTGGAAATTGCAAGATTTTGAAATTTGACTGCTGCCTTGATTCCCTTCAAAATCTTCTGGTCTGGTGGGAAACGTTGGTGGAGAGGGGGGGCTTCACTCATATGTGCTGAAATGAGTTTAGCACAATCGTACTTAATAGAGGCATGTTCAAGGTGTAGGGCTGAATCACAGTCGCTGGCTACATCGATGTAATCTCGGTGGCGAACTGGGAGGTTTGGGGAGTATTTAAGGCCTAATTCTAACAATTGATTCTCTTCTATAAAGAAAGAGTGATTTGAAATATTGAGGACTCATGAAATACGTGCAATACTGTAGAGAGCACTGCTGTCTTCTCCAAGGCAGCCATATCCGCAGCTTTGAGAATACTTAGCTTCTATTTTAGGGAAGTTAATTTCCTTGAGAAAATATCCAATGTAAATTGACGGATCTTATCGTAAATCAGTCGCCATTCGCATACGTGAAGCGTATTTGAAAGTTGCATATGTAAGAGATATTGTTGCGTTTTGCATACCAATAGCGGATTTCCTCCTTCAACCATCTGTTTTTGTCGTGGTCCAGCGATCTCAGTCCGGCGGGTGAATTGATCAGGCATCTGACGTTCACGTTGATATAATTGGGTCCATCTTCAGGCACTGGGTGTTAAAAAGATGTGGAGGCTAGCTAATGGTAGTGTGATGGATAGCTTCCGGTTGATTTTCGCCTGTGTTGCCGTACTTTTAGCTGTATAGGTATAGTAATATATATAGGAATAGCTGAATATATTTTAAAACATGCTGCGAATTATGTTCCCTAAATGCAAGCACACGTACCATGAGAATGGGATGCTTTCTTTAGGAAATTTAGTATGATGCTATATGTAACAATCTGATATTCTTGACACTATATTTGGAATAAGCAATCATATGTCAGTTATCTTTTAGCACAGAAATATTTTAATTATTATACAAGTTTTTCTCAGTGCAATGTCATATTTACTGAGGCTTCACTGATTCTTAATTGTAACGATAATATCAACCTTTTTTCAATATAATAAAGAAAGCTTTTAAGTTACAGTATACTTTCATGGACACTACTCACTCATAGTATTCTGGTTCAGTGAGGAAAACAAGCTGTGAAGCCTTATTTACCTTTCAAAGATTTAAGTAGCTTAAAGTGGAAAGTCATCTTAGCCTTGAAACAAATGAAGTTACTAAGGGACTTCAAAACTATTCATTCAGCAATAAAGTGAAATCTGCTCGTTAACTCACATTACCAAACTCACACTGACTGTGAAAGAAATCACAATACTCGTAGAATTCCTTGTTATAGTAGCCTTACTTACCCTCTTATCCCATATAATGCCGGATTAACATATGGAAATAAACAAGGATTCTAACATCCAATACCAAAAATCCATTCATTTTGGTTGCAATGGCATCGTAACACTGTAGAGTTACATACTTAGAATATCTCAGAAATAGTGCACATTCATAAGAACACCTGCACTCATAAAAACACTCAAAAAAAAATATAATAAGTATTCAACGGAAGACAGGTCTCATTGCTACGCTTTGACACACTCATTGAAGAATCACCGGCCGTAGAACCACTAATCCACAAACACATTTTATCATAATATTCTAAATACACTCACATCACATGTCAAACATACTGCGATTGATGTTCCACCAAACATCACCTTCTCAAGACTGCTAAAACCATTTACCTACAAAAAAGGACTAAGATATGGAGTTCATAGAAGCATGGGCAGCCTCTTATCGAGAATTTCACGTGGCACAATGTGTTTCGCGGTTTAAGAAAAGAATTATGGTAAACAAAAGTCTGACGAACGAAACATGTTCTTCACGAAATGTGACCTTCCAACATGTCTCGCTAAGTAGATTGTATTCAAGATGGTGCCATTTACATTATCCTTCGACTTTCACGTATAACCAGGAGTGAATCCGAGTTAGTGTAATGTAGATTCAGCTTTACAATCAGTGATATAATTGGAAAAAGTGTGAGTGGAAATCGAAGAATCACGGTGGCTGTAGTGCATTACTTATTCCAAGTATGGAGCAATTAAAATGGCGGCCGTTACACGAAATTGTTCTTTTCAACTTTGAAATATTTAGTACGGGAGACACTAATAAGCCAGAGGTGTTGTGATGCTATAAAAGGCAATTTCTTCGCAGTTGGACTATCAACAACAAGTTACCAAGCATATGAAGGTGAGTTTCAAAGTATTCTTGTATCCCGTCGAAATATATCGAATATAATGGGATGGAAGCAAGAGAATTTTCGGAGGTAGGAATATTATTTCAATATTTCTGGGGATATTAGCTGAAGGACCTGTTAGATGGAACATGAAAATGAGCATTGTGTGTACTATTTAGAAAATTAAATAGTGACGAATCATTACAAATTACTTGCAATGACCCAGAATCAATTCGAAATTTTTACCAATAAATACGAGGAGAAATACAATACAGTGTTAACACATATATGATTTCTATGGATCCTCCCGAAATAAAATATCTCAAGCCCCCGCTGCATTTCTTTAATTTACTCATACATCTTCAGCCGATTTTCCATCTGGGTCATCATCAATATAGTTTATTCGGTCGATAGATATGCTTTTGTCGTTTTAATTTTAATATCCGATGAATTTAGAGTCATGATGTGTGTCAAAGTAAAAGAAAGATCGAAATATTCGATAAGAACGTTCGAATATTATCATCAATCTCAATTGCCGTTTCCTTGTGGAAATTTCCTTGAGATTTCTGGGATTGTGTAAAGATGCAATCATTTCTAATCGTACCTGCTATTGCAGTAGTAAAATTATAACAATTTGAATTTCATGGGTATTTACAAAATCTCCTTTTCTGTTATGTTCATCATAAGAGAAGAATATATTGAATTAAAATAACGCACAGTGATTTTTTGTATGAATTATTCGTAGTGATTGCTTTAAATATATATAATCTCCAGTAGCATCGTTTAACAAATCGAATAATTATAATTCTTCCATATTGGCATACCACATGTTGAACGTACGTCATCATTACGTCACACGGAACACTTATATATGTTGCGTACAACTTAAGCAGGAAATGTAAGAAGAATGTAATATTTTCCGATATATTTCAAATTAAATTAAAATTACTTTCACATTAATAAAAATTAGTTAAATGTTAATTTAAAATTACGATAATAGTAAAAAATTTATCCGGTAGGAGGATTATAGGGGGGGTGACCGAAAAAGTAACGGCACCGACCAATCAGATCTCACCGTTTTGACGATCCGTTGATTTTATAGTTTAAATTTTTAGTTAGTTTGGAAACTTCGCCTGGTGCAGAGATACTGAAGAAATCTTCGGGAAACCCGTTGCTGCGAATCATACTTCTGGATAGCTCACCATTTATGTTCGTATCAAAATGTTGTTATTGAGCAATGAATTATAATCAAGGTTGTCTTATTATATCCAATTTGTAATTTATGATGATCTTCTGAATATAAAGCCACGAGTTCTGAAGACGCCTTCCGAAATAATCAATAATAATGCATCGAATCTTTTCCGCCACCGGATTTAATCTTCCAATGTAGGCTTTATAATGCAGAATGTATATTTTTTTATATTTTTCTACTTACAGCCCTTTCTGCCAACCGAGATTTTAACTGAATTTTACGTTTATATTTCTAAGTTAAACATTTTTGATTCGTTATTAATTTAATGAATTGCATTATTTCTTAGTCTTAAAATGCGATTCCAATTCCAGCAAAGCCTGTATTTCGGACCCAATTTCGATTGGGAACTCATTTTTAATCGATACGTCTTTTTATTCGTATGTAAAGATCGCAATCACTAATTCATCAGGATGAGTTCCTTAAAAAACAATCAAAGGATTAAGTTGGGCCATAGAGTGGAAACATAAAAATCTACTCTTTAGTGAAAATTATAGAGAGTAATACTTCAGGAATACTGTTGAGTTTATTTGTTTATTTTGTTTAATTTGGCCAAATGGGCGACGGATTTAGGATTTGAATGTTAATATTGAAATTCGGGCATCTTTTAGCACTTTAATACTCTTTTAATAATCGTTTCAACATACGGGGGATCTCATTTTAAGAATTTATCTTGTCACCTATTTATGTTGCCAGTATGGTGCAATTTCTTTCAGCGCCTATCAGTAAGGAAGTCACTAAGAAGTTTTTCATAAGTGATATTCCGGATAAATCCATCAAAGGTTCTTATGATAATGATTTGATGCAGAAATTCACGATACTCACTATACACGGAGGTGGGGAATTAAATTTTAAAATTTGATAACAATATTCATAAATTTTCAAATAAATGGCTTTCTTGTTTTCTTAATTGGTCAATCATTATTTCTCATACACTCATTTCAGTTAAACATTTTTGAAAGCAGTAGTATGTATTTTAAGTGTTACCATATTTTCTTTCTTCGTTTTTATAAACATCAATATATAGCATGAAGAAAATCCTGTGATATTTACCATGCCATACCATAGGATATACTTTAATTTCATCGTAAAAAATCTTAAGTCATCATAATCATTGGTAACTTCTTGATTTTATATAAGTGCAATAGAAGATTACTACATTATATTTAGTATTCACCGTGAGACTAATTTGTTGTTTCTATTTTCCCGATAGGGATTTTCTTCTCTTCTCGGCACTTCTATTACGTGGGAGTTTCCCCTGTGTGATCATAGAAGGACATTAAAGGGATCGGAGATAACCGGAGACGAAGTGGTGAGTTGTTCAAAAATAGTTATTAATAGTTAGAGTTACTGATCTACTCAGTGTGCCTTCCCTTCGGAGTATCTGAATTATCAATCATAAAGTGGTTTTAGCCGTCTTGAAAAGGTGATATCTTGTGGAACATCAATCGCAGTATGTTTGGCATGTGATGTGAGTGTATGTTGAATATTATCATAAAATATGTTTGTGCATTAGAAGCTCTACGTTTGGTAATGTGAGTTAATGGGCAGAGAATGTTGATATGGATTTAATTGCGAACCACTTATTTTTATTCCTAAATCTGAAATTAAGTTTGGAAATCCGATATAATTGAAATCAAATTTAAAAGGCACAGAAGATAGAATAGTAATTTGTGAATCCTTTGATATATAATTTCTTTCGCTTTATTGCTGAATTAATAGTGTTGAAGTCCCTCAGTAATTTCATTTTTTCAAGGCTAAGATGACTTTCCACTTGAAGCTACTTAAATCTTTGGAAGGGAAATGAGGCTTCACAGATCGTTTTCCTCACTGAACCAGAATATCATGAGTGAGAAGTGTCCATGAAAGTATACTGTAACTTAAAAGTTTTCTTTATTCTATGAAATAGGGTTGATATTATCGTTACAATTAAGAATCAGTGAAGCCTCAGTAAATATGACATTGCACTGTGAAAAACTGGTATAATAATTAAAATATTTCTAAGCTAAAAGATAACTTCCATGTGATTGCTTATTCCAAATATAGAGACGAGAATTTCAAATAGTAACAAATAGAATTAGATTAGATTTCATACATAATGAATGCCATTTTCATGGTACATGAGCTTCCATTTTGACCACATAATTCACAGCATTGTTTAATATATATATTGCTATTTATTCTTCAAAGTATTTATCATTTCTTTTGAAATTCGTAGTGTAAATGTATCCCCCCCTTTACTATTGATTATTCCTTGTCTTCAACAGACTGTGATATTATGAAATCCTTAGAGGTATTTGAAGAAACTGCAACGTTGATTACCAAATGCCGTAGGGGGGCTTTAAGTGCATTTTTATGGACGTATTATATAAGATCGTAACAAGGACATTTTCTTGGCTCATTGAGGAGAGAAAGAAAAATACCTCTTCCTTTCCCTTTGTATGCTCATTCTATTCTCAAATATGGCTTTTTCTGAATTCTCAAATGACAGATGTAATGGAACAAGTTTTAAAATTGCAATCAAGTCATGTGAGATACAAATGCTTCCACCGATACAAAAAATGTGCTCATATGAATCATCTCTTGGAACAAAATCATTGAATCAATATATATTGCGATATTTAAATGTATAAATATATTCGAGAAAGTAAGCATAAGGATGGATAACTTCCTGTTTCTTGGGTATACGAAAATACCTACACTATACTAATTATTCCCCCAATTCACTTTCTCGTGGAAACTTTGCTTTAAGGCTTTGTCTACATACAGTGAAAATGAGAGGGTAGTTATGTGTACATTGATAATTTAGGAAAATTTCATTATTATCCCAAGGTCAGATGGCTCTCATTTGCTTTCACTTTTAAGATATTTGAAGCTGGAACAGGCTTGTGTTCTCTGACCTTCGAGACAAGTTCAAGTTCCTTCTATTTTTGTAAACAAGCAAGGGGAAAAGAGATACAGGATTTCTGAAAGCGGCGAATATCAGCAACCGTCGCGTCCTTTAGTTACTTTGATACATTAATCCCGCGGAATGCGATCCCTTTCAAAGTAGGAGAAATATCCTTTTCCATTATTCCCTATGGGACTTATTCTTGATGAGATATTTTATTATATGATCTTATTAATTGCGAAGAATGAATTAATTGTTTTTTAATAAGGTAAATATCCTTCAAGAAGTCAATCATAGAAACAAACTATTGCGGAGATTAACACATGTGTTAAGTACAGAAAATAGGGTAACATTACTGTCGATGTCTTTTTCCGACAATAGCTATAGGTTTTTTATCGAATGATAAGATGATCTTGTTGATTTTCCGTATGACTAGCACAGTTATCTTGTTTTCATAGCGAAAATATATATCAATTGGTATCATGGATAGTATCATGAACCCCAAGGAGAGACAGAAGAGAAAGATTGACATGACTGGAACATGAATTTAGGTCTTCCAAGTTCTGGGCAGGTATTTTACTACTGAATTACCGTACTGATATTTTTCACTTCAATTTCTTCTTGAAGTTTTTAAGCCGCATTGCAGTACTACAAAGACTTATCCTTATTCCCTGTGCGAAAAATCTTTTCTAATTATCACATATGTGACTGTTTGAAACAATCTTTCTTGTTATTTAACCCTCTTCATTTATAACTAGCAGAAGTCGTTAAGTTATAAAAATCTATTTTACCGTGTGCTTCCATATTGCAGTACCATTCTCTAATGTAATAATAGACGATGCAAGTCATTTTTATTATTAACCTAACTATCCTATTCATATTTGCTAGAATATATTTAAAAAAGATACTCCCACACAATATAGAAGAAGCATTTTTACATAAAAAACTGTATTCATTGTTACGGTAGTAGGTCTAATTTATAATGATGGCCATTGAGTCCAAAGATGAAGCGCTTGTATTTGGGTCAATTGAATGATATCTATTATGCACCTCCGGGGCATATGGTCACAAAGAGGGCAAGAAGGATTGAGCGTTAGTGAGATGAAGCTATCGGAATCAAATTGAGCTCGAATACATTCCTTCTTCTTGATTCAACATGGAACCTGTCTGTGATTTGGGGAACCTTCCTCCAAGAGAGAATTCTCAACCTTCAAAATGGATTTGCTTCGATGGATTCTTTCTAAGAATTAGATAGTACTCTGAAACTGTACAAACAGACTGAAACTTGCTCAAAAATGGAGTTCTCTTACTTTAAATATAGCTTCCGAATCTATGTATATTACCATGAGGCAGTTGAAGCTGGAAAGAATTTTATCTTTTAGAAATTAAGGAGCATATCTTGTATTAGTCTTCTTTTCTTGGAAACCTTAAATTTTTCATATTCTAAATATCAGAATCGTGTTCGGCGCGGATTTGGCCCTTGCAGCGTTGTCGAAAAGTCGACTTATATAATATTGGGGCAATTGGAGGCAAGATTTTATTTCAGATTCCCATTGAGGAAGGTTTGTAGCTTACCGTGGTGTAAATAATCCCGTGTCACTTGGTGTCCTCAATCTAGTATTTTCCTCGCTTTATGTAAAATTTTGTTCCAAAATAAGGGTCGGCCATTTGCAATGTAAAGTATATAAATATTCAACAGAGCTCATTGAAACTAAGTCTTATGAAGGAGCAAAAACATATTTATGATATGGCATCATATTTTACCCGATAATTTTCCTAGTTTGGGTTCACAATCGACTCGAAGTTGAAGAATTTCGCAAAAAATCGGAAAAGAGAAATTTTCGCAAACATTGGTCAACTATGACCTCCTGTATAAATTTAATGCAAAGGATCCAACGTAAATGACCTCCATAGTTGTATGCAGGATTTATTCATAGTCAATCATGCGAAGTTTCGAGGTCCGCACTTAAGAAAAGCGTTCTCGTATGTTTGGCCAGCTTTTTTCGATTCTAGCGCACTGTGGGACGTCTTAATGAAATTATACTCCCGTAGTAACTAAGTCGTTCTCTCTTTGAATGATCCGCAAAAGTCTTTGAGTTAATTCAATTTCAAATCAAAGGCACGGTACTGAATAACCATGCTTTACATCGGGGATAATACCTCCCTTACATTTAGATTAGATTGAATGGCTGATGGATAAGACATCACTAGATAACAGAGCCTTGCGTCTCTTTTGAAGTTTCCGAAAGAAGTACTGAAATTCTGAAACCTTTATGAACATTTTATTCAAAAGACTGAATGGATTTTCTCTTACTGTCTTTCTGGAATATCTTATGCATTCAAGTTAGAAGAATGAGTTAAATGATTTGGAAAGAATTCATAGTTAAGTTTCTTGACGCGTACTATTCTTTGAACGTACTATCGAATTTCTTATTTGAAGCTTACAACTACGGAAATGAACTTAATATGCAGGAATTCTGCTGTGAAGGTAATCAAGGCTCACTATAGAAGATGTCAATGAATAAAATTTTACAAATCATTACCGATTTTGCTCATTTATTTAGACCATCTTGTATAGCTCTTTGCTGTAAATGATGCCGGTTATGAGATAACCTAATTTTGCATTCCATGATTCGGTGGAGTTTAACAGAATTAAGACAATGTCAAATTTTCAGAATGAATATCTTTTATCTTACAAAATAATAAATAAAATATCAACAATGAACGAATGCAAATTTATATTTATTTATAAATGAAGTTGATAGGGCAAGAACTGAACCCTCTATCGATAAATAAGGGGTCATATTGTACTGTCTTTACTTCACTGTCATTTGCCTCATTCCCTGAGGTGTGTCTGTTTAAAGATTTATTTTATGTTATATATTTGTGTTGTTGTTACCAACAACAATATATTATATTGATGGCCCTTGATTAAATAATCTAAAGACATCAATAACCATAGAACTATAAAGTCAGATGATACTATTTGTTACGGATTTCGTAATTCAACCGAGTTTGCTTGAGTTATTCTATTTCACAGAATTCTCATGGAAAAAAGTTCTTAACGATATTCTGTATCATCGCTAGTGGAGTTTCATGGGTGCTGTTAAAATGCTTCAATAACTGAGGTCATTTCGCATGTTGGTTCCCTCCGAGAATCGAACAAGACATCAACTTCGTCAAAGTTGAACGCGCCTTGCTTATCCGGGAGCCCCGAAAATGCATATCGATGAGAGGGATAAAACATCGATGTGGAAATTAAGGATGCGTACCAAAATAATCCTTAAAACGATCGTTCTCAAGGAAACTCAGAGGAGTTTTCGACCCCAAATGAAATCATTATTTATAAATCGCCATTCTAAGCTCTTCCTTTATTAACGGGTGTCTCCAATTAATATTAATTCTTAATAATATTTATTATTACTAATCAATTATCTTCCACGTAACCTGCATTATTAAACTTGTCCCTTCTGTAAGTACTCAGCCGAAGGCCTGTTTGGATATAAATCATCCACTATTAGCAAACAAAAACCGATGGAATGAGGGTTATTTAGCAAAATGGGGAGTGAGTTGGTGTACCTCAACCCAGTTTAATCGCTTCACTATCGACGAATTGATGTTTAAAACACATTGCATACCATCGTATCGCCACCACTCAGGAACACTTAGAAGGTAACTGTGAATCTGTCTGTAAATCCATTAGCACGATGACTAGTCGAAACCTTATCCCCTCTACCTTTAGCCACCAAAAACTTTGGAGAGAAGATGAGGCATACTAGACAGGATGAGGAATAAAATAGTTTACCTAAGTTTTCCTCATGGAGCTAGAATGCTATAAGCGGAAAAAGTTCTCGCATGTGCCACACTACGATGCTATGAGTAACTTTTTGCTCTAATTGAGGAGAATAGAACTCAGGGATTAGGATGAATAGCATTACTCTCTATCACTCTTACCTTAGTAGCTTACATATAATTATAATCATTGACATGACTGAGTAAACGAAAGATAAATTTCCCTCCATACCGTACCAAAGGAATAATGAAAAATATTCCATCGTAAAGATTTGATATGATGAAATATAACCCATGGATACTTTTAAATTGATGATAATAATACCTCGGGACGTAAGTTGAAAGTTCAGTGACTAGCGTTTCCACCTGTCGATATTTTTCCTTCCATTCATGGATTCAACGGAATGTACTCGTCCCTCTCACCGTATTTTTCCTTATCAGGGGGTTGTGATCGATCCACCTCTCTTTACATTACCACTTCTCCTGCCGTGTTTAGCACGGCATTCCCTATCTCCGCGCATCGCACACACGTTCCGCAACTTGGATACCCGTGGCTACTCTTCTCCGTTCACTTCAGAGGAAGCTTTAAGGGTCTCCCTCCCGCGAAATTTCACAACCGCATCGATAATATGATGCGACCTTGACCGAGGATCTCATTCAGTCGAATGCGCATGCGTGAAGGCGTACGTAGAGGGAGAAATAGATTTGGAGTGTCATATCACAGAATACGTCCCGTTTTAGATTTTCCCTCATTTTTTATTCCGTTTGATTTCCATCGATCGGATATCGTGTTCATCCTTTTTAGTCTGTCCCCTTGTGTTGCTGCCGCTCACAGGGGAATCCTAATGCCCGTGTCTGGACGCCGATGTTCACAAGGATTTCCTCTTGGCTGCGAGGATTTTTTATCGGAAGTTTTGGAGAATCTGGTCCACTCCAGTTTGACATCCCTTTCTTGTTCGAAGTTTACTTTATGATAGTCCCAATTTTTATACTATCGGAGACTTTCTGGAGCAAGAGAATCATTTTATTTCTAACGTATTTGTATGATAAACTGCCAGTTTGACGTGTGCGTTCATTGACGTTGATCCGCGAGCATATTTTCCTCATGGGATATCTGTGTTTCATTTCAATACGAATCGTGCTCTCTACTTTACTTCCTCTGCTTTCTATTTGTAAGTATTTCAAGAGAAATTAATTTATTAATTTTTGCTGCAATCCAGTATCACAGCTGAAACCAAATTTACAGAAAATATATTAATAGATAAAATATTAAGAAGTGTTATTGAGGATTTACCAAACACGTAAAAAAATTTAAAAAACTAAACTAAAATGTGTTTAAATAGGATAGAATGCATGACATTCATTCACATAAATTGAAATAGAAATGCACGCAAATGAGTATGTTGAGTAGATGTGATATTATAGGTACTCCTAAAGAGACGACCGGAAGGGAGATATGCATAAAGGTCATTGCCCATCTCTAATGGTTTTTATAGAATTCATCTCCATTCTCTTCTACCGCTTCTCATTATCGATGTCCGTACTTTATCAGTAAGAAGGGATACTGTACACCATCTGATCAAATACTATAAATCAAATACTATAAAATAGAGACAACATGCTAATTTATTAGCATTTTAATGCTTTTAACTTAGAAATTAATCATGATAAAATTCTTTTTGAATTTTCGTGACAAATTTTCATGTTTGTGATTTTCGATAAAGATTTCCGAAACCAAAACCCAGCGGTCAGTAAGGAATCCTGTAATAGAGTTCGTACGCCCACATTCGCCCACATTGAGCTTTCCAACGAAAACCCTCTTTCCATTGGAGAGGATTTCCCGAATAAATAGTTTTCCACACATTTTTATCGGCAACTTTTAAAATGTATCCTTTTTATAGTCGAAATAATTTTATTTCAACTCTATTCAAACGAAAGCAGATTTAAGGGATTAAAAGGGATTTCATTAGATTTTAGACCGAGTAAACATTTAGCTATCCTATCAATCAACTTGCACTACTTATATCTCACTTAGAGTAAACGTGTAGTGTATGAGACTCTGCTGACAGTTTTGTATTCGTGAAATAGAAAAATACAGCAAAATGCAATGTATTCTGAGAAGAATTATTAAGACAACTTAGTGAGTATTATTTAGATGCTTTATTACGCAATACGGGAATCTTAAGAAGATAGAAAATTTTAACTGAGGAAATTTTTACTCAATAATTTTAGACAAATTCGTTTCAATGTTTCCGATTTTACGCATCTTGCTTGTATTATAGGTCCCTCTGATCCTGCAATAAAAATTAGTGAAATAGATACTAGAGCTAGTTATTTCAAGAATTCATTTCTCCTCAAACGATACGTGAAATTAATTCACTATAGTTGCTATGTTGCATGCAACTCCGACCACACGCCAAAAGTCCGTTTGCATGGTATGTATGTACATATATAGATATAGATGAATCGAAAATATATTTATCTTCGATGTAACATTTCAGCTATAATTTTCTTGTTTTATATTTTATCTTATGTAAAAAAGGAGATAATCCCCTTAAACCATGAATTAAAATTCCTCGGAAATCGTGTTATTTTTCACTGCAATATCAAATAGTTTTACATGTTATAATAAATAATAATATAATTAAAATTAAACAAACTTTGACTTCAGCCTTCAAAAGAATTACCCTTACGGTTAGGGCTTCCCAAATTTTCTAAGGAAACCTGAAAATTCTGGTCTCATCCATCCCCACAATAATTTTGCAACTATTTCGTTATCTTTCAAAATCTTGGTTTCCTTAAATCTTTTTTCCAGAATGCCTTATGTCAGTCATTTCTTTTAATTCCGAATGAAATAGCAGTCTTTACTGATGGTAGTAGGTAATGTAGCTCCGGGGCCCAACCGGAAATCGATCAGCGAAAAGGCGAATGCACTACCAACTTGTTTATCTGGGAGCTCTCTCACATTGGAGTAACCATGTACGTGGTAAAGATTACTTTTCAATAATTTTCCTAGTTTGTGCTCTGGCTGCTTAAGTATCATGTAGCTATTTGACTATTGACATTAAAACTAGCGATAACCCCAAATTCTCTGGTTGCAACGGAATTAAATTATAAGTCAAGATTTACATTACGAGAGGATTTTAATTATATTTAAATTATATTACACAAGAATAATATTAAATGGAGCCCAGTAACATTTAATAGTTTGAATAAATTGTAAGCGTGTATCAAATAGTAAAAAATGCTTACGCCAAATGAACTGCGTTGTTATTTTTTTATCCACAGACGTCCATAAAATGTACGTTCGAAATTGTAAGCCTTATTCAATGACTGCAGCGATGCAAAATAGATATGTCTCAGTCCCAAATGAACTGCCATCAGCTTGCATCCGTGATCCGCTTATAGGGCTTCGTGAATAGTGACGCGTTTCATCGATTGTTTGCTACTCATTTCTCCCTTTCAAAACCTCTATTTTTAAGTCTCAGTGACCGTATGAGTTCACTGCAAACAAATCCATTGCTATTTCGAGTCTATAAATGGAATACGTGGTCAAGAAGAATATAAAACGGGAATATGGAAATATAGAGCTTCGAGTAAATATGTAGTGATACTAAAATAAAACTAATGTTGTCCATCCTTAGATAGTGAAATTCTGCAGCGACCATCTCGAAAGGAAAATACTTCGTAACTTCGCTATCTTTTTTCGACACCTGAAGATGTCAACTCGTTTGCAAGAAATTTAGTATTAAAAATCTACTTTAGAAGTTACGTGGTGTTTTTACCTTTCAAGATGGTTATAGCAATAATTTTAGAAAGAAGTACTATTGTGGTAAATAACAAGCCAGGACACATAAAGTTGTCTTAATTCGACAATAAAAAGAAATTCTGTCGTAATATTTATAAGCAGCTTGTTCTACTTATGGGTTGTCCATAAATTATGTACCAATTATGTAAGAACTAAATGGAGGGGTCTGAGAATGTGTATAAATTTATTAAATAGGGTATGCAGCTCTATATAACTTTAAGACGGAAAGAATGCAGAAAATGAAAAGAATCCCGTGACATCATTTAATGACGGCACCTTACTAGCAACTAAGATTTTTATGGAAAAAATTGAAGCGTTGACTATGTAACTTTTTGTGATGGTTAATTCAATTGGGTGTATTAAATAAAGGAGAAAGAAGCACAAATAGTTAAGGACTGAGATGATATTACTTGTATTCTTTTAAGATGGTTAATGATTTTGAAAACTTTAGATTTAATCAGCTAGAAAGTTAATCAACAACACTATTCCAGTGCTATTCATCCCAATAAAAACTTGTTTCATCAATTTAATTTTACAATCTTCATTCCAGAAGAGGAATACTATGGGGGAATTTCTTCCTCCTTATCGATACTTCTCGATTTCTTGAGATCTTCACCGGAGTTTGCCTTTTCGAAAATCAGACAAACTAGCCTAAATCATTATTAATGCCGATACGCGATTTCCGCTCCAGTGGTTTTCGTTCTCTTCAAAGAGGAGGCGCGCAAAAAAGTTCCTTCTCCTTACGACCATTTGCTGCTAAAGGAGCACTCGTTCGCCCTCTAGGCGTTAAACTTCCTTCGCAGTCGTAAATCTTCGTCCAGACCGCAAAACTGTTTTTTCTTTACTTCTCCCTTTGGAAACGCTTTTGGATTCAAGGTGGTGAAACGCAAGGAAACTTAACCTCAAAAGAGAATAGATGGTCCGACCAAAAGAATATCCGCTTGAGATTCAATCTGAAATACAGGTTCAACTCGATGAAAACTTGGAATTGAAAGGCATGTAGGCAGAAAAATATGGCCCATTTTGGCACCCAAGTGAGAAGAAGTTTAGGCGACTTCGCCAGTAACTGTTTTGATACTGTATTCACAAGTGATATTGCTGTAAAAAAAGAAACAAAATAATAAAAAATTTCCTCTTAAATATATAAGATTAATGAAAGGGACAATCCTCTTCTTATACATAGCTGTACATTTATCGTTGCAAATTGTTTGCAAACATTGCAAGATTACGGGAATGTATTACTTTTATATATTTCGCTGAGTTTTATGAACAACTCGGACGTCTACTTGCGTTTCTATAAATCTTGAAAAATCATTGATTGTTTCCATCTTTGGCATTTTTATTCGGAAACTGCTTCATTTCTTTCAATAATATGATGAAATAGAATACCGAAGTTCATTCCAATTACCATCCTTCACCGTAGAGCTCGCTTCTTCATAACTTCATTAATATAAATCTACAAAACTTTTAACAATGCTTACAGCATCTCGTTAAGAAGTTTCTCCAAAATCTCGAGCATATTCTACAATTTTTCTTTCTCAGAGTGTTTTGGAAGTTGTTATTATCCCTACTCTCCTTTTCTATCCTTCTTTCTACTTCGGATGTCTGACGGATTTTTTGGGATAATGATCTTTTTAGTGATATATTCCAAAATTTCAGAGGAGCAGTTTTCAAATTTTATTCTATTAAACGTAAAACTCATCGAAGGAGGTCGTTACTCCTGAGAAGAACACTTGTAAAAATGTGTATTCCTTTCAAATTTACGTTTTGCGAAGAAAAATATTTATATACACATTATCGTGTATTTAAAATGCATTAGTGTTTCAAAACAATGCAGCATTGATTTAAATCATCATCAAAAGAAGGAAGTTTTTAAAGGAATGGACATTCACCTGCCGTTTTCTTGCTAATGAACGTTTTTCATAGTAATTATCATTTATTTCTGAGAGAATGAATAAGTGCGATAACTATTCAGGAAAAGAATCCACCCCACATTATATAGCTAATGGAGAATTATAAAAAATAAATAGATGTTATATTAATGACTGTGTACCTCACAATGAACAAAAAACAAATTTGCAAATTAGGAAGAAATACCAGAGGCTCAGTTCATTCCATCTCTACATTGGGGCTGCCGATTTGAATTTGACTGTTTATAAGACAAATTGCAAATAATGAAGTTTCTGAATTAATTAAGATCAAAATTAAGTTAGACACACTAAATAATCCCAGATACTTTCCCATCTCAACCATTCCTATTTTCATGCCAATGAATAATTTTATTTTGGGAAACCTCCGAAAGTTCTGAGAAACTTCCTGATATTTCCTTAATTACTTATTCCTTCCCACTTAATCACCCAGCGTGAAGGTACATTGACTCCAGCCAACTTTGTGACGTATTTTCCTTCCCCCTCATTTCTTTTTCAGTATTTCATGTATTTCAGCAGTTAATGCTTAGTTGAGTTCATTTTCTGTTCCTGATGATGAATGTTGTCCAACACTACACCTAAGGATGGCATGTTCATTTTGGATAAACAGTACGCAGGGTTTATTCAAACATAATATTCCGATTTGGATACCAAATTTCTTTGCTTCTGTGCTTGAGACAGTAATGAGTTACAGACTATCTTTAAGTATTTTTCTTTTTTTTTGGAATAACCATGTGGACAGCGAGTTCGATTTTTATCGAAAAGGTCCCGGGTTCGATTCCCGTTTATAGCCCACGTGCGATATGACCTTAGTTGTCGATAAGACAAAAAAATGTTTAAGACGTTATCCCGCTTCATACGTAATTTTCTCAGGGTTGCGGTCCCTTTCACGTGAAATACATGATAAAAATATCGCTTAAGATGATCTGCTTCCCGCTTATGATGCGTATTTTTCCCAAGATGAACTGCATTCTGGCTTTTAAGCGTAGTATCATTCACACAGCAGGAAAGAAAAACTTAATTTTCCGAAAAATTTTCTTTAAACAGCATTCGAACCTCTGAAGATAAACTTTTAGATAATTCTTTGGAAATTTGGGAATTTTGAACCAAATACTCGAACCACTCAACCATTCTGAGGATAACGTGTTGTAATTCAACTAAAAGACTGTTTAGGAAGACTACTGCATGCCACGTAATTACAGACATTATTACAGATACATTTACACACTACTTTTAAGAATACTACTAATGAATTTTTGCTCATGAGCCAGTAGAGCATCATTTCGCAGGTGGGCTACCACCGGGAATCGAACCCAGGACGGCTTTCATCCCAATACATCAACATCTAAGCTGTCTAGAATATTTAAATGAAAAATAGTTGTCGGAGATTCGGACATCATGCTCCGTGATATTGTCTTTTAAGATCGTCAAAGATAAAGTGTGCGTCAAGCATCACCAATTGTAATCAATGAACTAGAGCACCAAACTGCCGCGGAGATCAACTCCGCTGACCATAACACATAGGAAAAATAATATCATTGCCTTGATTTTGTCCATTCTGCAAGCTGAGCCACTTCACATCTTTAAAATAAAACGGGATGAAATTCAATGACGGTTACTCAAGTATGGTCTGAAGATAATTTCAAAATAATTCTTATTTAGCAGAATGATTACTTAAAAAAATAAATAAAATAAATAAATAAATTTGGTATGTTTACCGAAAACCCCTGTATATTTCTTCCTTAAATTATTGTGTTCCGCGTAGTTAATCACCGTATTTTTTGCAATAAAATGAAGCAAAACCTTTTCAAGTGGGTACACCTCATCAGTATTTCTCTCACCAAATTCAATTCTCTTGGAAGGGAATAACAGAAATGGCAAAGTGGAAACGTAAGGTTGGGGTAGAGAAAGAAAGGAAGAAAGGAAAATTAGGCAAGCGAGAAGGGAAGAAAGGAAGGGAGCTAGAAGAATAAGGAGCTTATTTGTAAGGAAAGAGGAAAGGTAAAGATGAAAGGAGGATTGATAGGGCGTTGAGGAGAAGAAGAGGAAGAATGGCGAGAGTGCCCTCTTGGAGTGTTCCTCTTTTTTCTGGATCGATGAGAGGGAAGGATCAGGTGAGAAAGAAAGTCCCTTCGACTTGGAAAGAGTTTACTGCGTTCTTCCAAAAGAGAAGGTCAAACCGCTTGCCGTACTCTTTTCCCATTCCTCCACAGCGCCTCTCTCCATCCGTGGTTTTCGCCCGCTCTTTTTTGAGAGTTTCTTCAGCTGACGGCACAATACGTGTCTTATATTCATTTCATTCGCCCTCCGATACCCATAAGGAATTATTTTGAATTCCAAACGAGCTATTTTCGCCCACTGCCACGGAGATAAAAGTCTCCTCTTCGGAGATTTTTTGTGATGCGTGAATGTTGTTCTCGGGAATATTCGAAAGATTTCGAAATTTCCGTGAAAGTTTTTAAAGCCGAAAAAGGGAAATTAAGGTGTAGAGGACTTAGATTCAGTTCAATAAATATTTGACATTAAACGAGGCATGGAAGCGAGGCTGAATCATGAAGTCTGATAGTGAATCAACACTTAATCCGGCCTTGGATATTCGCTCTGGATCGTAACATTAAACTAAGTTGGAAAGTAATCTAATGCAGACGATGAAAAATAGCAATGCAAATATTCATAAGGAAGGGCATTAGGCGTAACCTTCGTCTCGTGCATTCAATGAGTTGGAAAATAACAAAAAGGTTGCTATTTACCATATACTTAGTAATATTGAATTAATATATACTACAGAAATTAAGTTTAGTAATATATTTAAGTTGTTAAAGTGGATGAAGTCATGCTCTCAAATTTCAAGCTAGAACGCATACATACGTACGAGCTCATTAAATCACGTTGCTTGTTTGCTGTGATTTCCAAATATAGAATAGTTGCCATAAAATAAGTCTCATTTGACGCTTGGGAACATACAAATATCGGAAATTAATTAGGAATGAACCGAAATATTTAAAGTCGCATTTATTAATTTTAATCAATTAATCAAAATTTTTAATATTTACTTTATATATTTTGATAATACCTTATCGATCTGTGAGGGGTTCATTCGAAATCCTCTTCAGTAGAAATTTTAAAGATGGAAAAAGATTTTAATGTGTTTTTCATGCAATAAATTATCTCTAAGCACTTGAATGAGTAATTTTTCAACGCTTCTCAAACACGTGAATTTATAATCTGTGGTTTCGGCGGTATTTACAGAAGAACGAGCAGGTGCGAATTTAAAAAGGAAAAACTTTCACGAGGGACGCTTATTAATGTTCCGTGCTTTTTACAAGTCTTTCCATTTGGCCTCCTTTTCAGAAAAAATATAACGGGGATTATTTTTAAATCCTGAAATACTGAATGTCTTCTCCAGATCCAGACCCTTGAGCATCATTTGTTTTGTTTTTTTCCGAGAGTGCTTGTAGAGGAATTAATGCTTATGTCACATTGATGGTTACAGATTCGTCTTTGCGGCTTTGATTATATAAATATTTTAACCCGAAAATACCTCATCAACTAATTAAAACAGTCGCTCTAACCTTCCGTAGCTGCTCAGCAAATGATGTTTATCATATCAGATACAATGTTATTCCCAATAATTTAATATATATCTTATTTCCTTCAAATAATTTTCATAAAGTGTATTAATTTAAATAGACTTTGAGAGGGCATGATCACTTCAAATGTTTTCATCAGTCCGAAAGTATTTTTCTATGAATCATTACCTGAGTTCTGCAACCGTATGAAAGCTATAGACATAACGAGTTTCATGAGAGGCGGTGCCCATATATGTCTCATTCGCTGCTTTTAATTCTGGAAAACATAACCAAGGAGAAAAAATTTCATTTCAATAGAGATGCTTTGAAAAAACCCTCACATGTAAGAGTAAGAAGTCCTGGTATGGACTCTATATTGAAGAGGATCCTTTAATTAAGAATCTGACGAGCAGTTCAAAGACAGAAGCGTAAGAGCGATTGAGTACTTCAGTCGCTTAAAAGAAGCGAAAACAATAACTTTTCCTACTTCGCAAAGGGGTTTTCTGTATGCACCGTTCAACCGGCTCAAGTCTCCTTTCTAATACTGCAATATTCATAAGTCCTCAAACTGTGCTTTGCTGAGGAGAAAATCCAGGAACGCTTATCAAACTTTCGCGTTCGTCTCAACAATTACGTTTTGTACTTTCTGGTGCGTTTTTCAAGTGGGCTTTGAAGATTTATACCACACTAAAACACTTTGGGGTACTGTTTCATTTTTGAGTGGGTACAAAAGTTTGACGTAACTCGTTCACGAAAACTTTGATCAAATTATGACGGCAATGTAGTATGTCTTGCAGGAAAATCTACTCGATATTTCTCTTCTTCAAATATTAAATTATTAAATAATAATACATAGGTTTCAGCTCAACGAATTTCTTTACCTAAGCATTAATCCACAAGTAACTGTGATAGATGTAAATGATTACTCTCGAAAGCTTGTTAGCAATGTCTGATACGACGTATACAATCCAACACTTCTAAGGTTTCCAAACTATTCTATTTTGAAAATCATTAGGAACATCCTACATTCTTCTAATATCCATCCCACAATTCTGCAATATCGTATACCTCTGTTCCTCTGCAATTATTTCTGTTTGATATGTGAGTCATATTCATTGAAGTTGGTTTTCTGTTTTATTTCTGAATGCATTTAACGATCCGTATCGATGAAAATCAAATTTCTAGTTGCTTTATCTCTATTTTTACTGTATAAAGTGGATCGTTGGTGTATAAATATCAGAAATTGCCGCGTTGGAATGGCTGCCACAAAGGTTTGCTTACTCGTGTGAAAATTCATTCATGTCTTTGAAATCTTTTGTTTTATATATGCTCCATCTCATGTATAGTGGTAATTCGGCTAAGGATTTGAAAAAAAAATGATTCAATGCAAATTATTTTCGTCAGCCTAAGTATTTTTGTATATCATATTCGAGATGAAGGATAAATTTAAAGTCCAAAATCGTTTAATTCAGAGATGAGATGGAATTGACAGTTAAATAATGTTGTAGCAACGGAAAGGAAATCTAGATCGTCAGGTTTAATTAAACTCACATCCCAACGTTTCAATTCGAGCGCGAAAATACGTGGGTTATTCCATATGTAAGCTCTTTGGATATTGTTTCATTTTTGAGTGGGCGCGGAAGCCTTGGGCAACTCTCAATAGCTTGAATAATAAAGGATATCAGAATCGAATATGGCATTTGCGTTGGAGGAAGTAGACCTCACTTGTTTACCACACCGTCTGCTATTCAGGGAACTATTAAGCGCTTATAGATAAAGAGACTGTTAAATGGCGATATAATTATAGACAAGAACGCATACCTATTTCATAAAAGTTAGGAGTATTCACTCTTTATCCTCGAAAAGAAAATACGGCTTCGGAAGCTTTGCAATTCTTAGCAGACGAACTGCAAAATATAGAGCAAGATGGGCATGACCCTGTTCGGTCTCTCACGAAATAGGACGATTGATGGATGAAGAAATTGGTTCCCAAACATACGAGTAAACCTAAATGAAGTTGAAATAAAGAATACATTTTTTTATTTTTCACGGTGACGAAGAGATTGGAAGGGCGAATGATGAAATTTCCCCGAAAATAATTTCGTCGCGGAATCTACGAGGTGAATTACTCGAGTGGAAAATTGATGGCTGAGAGCTTATGGCGATGGAGGATAAGTTTGGGAGAGATTAAGAGAAGCGGATCTGGATTGTTTCCGTATTGTGACTATAAACGATGGAACTGATATCGATCCTAATCTCCCTTGTTTTTCCTTTTCGTGAGAGATGTTAGTCTTAAATGATCTTGTTCATCCGTTTTACACTATTCAAGGGAGAGAGCTCATTAGGTCTCATGTACGCCATCAAGCGTTTTCTAACGATTCCTACAATTTCTTAGAATTTGCAATATCTCCTATTAACCTACGTGGAAAATTTTAGCTTAACCATATGTAAAACCGAAAATTTTTAAATCTAGTAGCTTTTATCACCAGAATATTACCTACAGTTAGAATAAAACATCTTGCGGCTGTAAAATCCGAGATAAATGAAGGGTACGAAGCATATGAAATGAAACGAGGTATGAGAAAATATTACACATAATAAAAGTATTTAAAGTCTTCAGAACTTACCAAATCAATGTATGTTCCTTGATCATTCACAGAGCTGCGAAGGGACCTGAAAGAAACCAAAATTTAACATTATATTTTATCCGAAATTTATTTTATGTGCTTTTATAATTTAATCTTAATATTGAAAAGAAAATTCCATTAATTAATGAAAACTAAATTAAGATATGGAAGTGGAAATACATAAGAACATGTAGGCAAAAATGTTACCAATAAACGAAGGCAAGGTATATAGAGCTGAACTAATTAATATTCGAAAAATATTTCATCTGAGCATGTGGATGTCTTCTCAAAGCCTTTCGTGAGTTTCTAGGATTGATTAATACATTGAATACTACTCTTTATGCTTTTTTACTTATATAAAAGTAAAAATAATGTTATTACCACACGAAGTATTACATCGTTTAGTGAAAAAACGTTTTTCAAGCGTCAATCAATTATTCCAACTATCATTCAGTAAATCAATTATTATTATGTATGTAGTATGCACATGTGAATAGTAGAGTCACGACTTAAACACCTCATCAAAAGTTTCATAGATTAATATTTCTACCCTGGCTGCAGCATAAATAGAATGTATTCCATCTCAATGTCAAGGCCGCGCCTTTTGATTCTACCTATTTGTAGATTCAAAGCACCAACACTTTTATGGTATTCGAAAGTAATTATCCGTATGATAGCTACAAAAGATTCGAAATTAAAGGAAGTGAGGTTATTTAAACGACTATGTTCCGCCGTAGAATTTAACTGTTTGGTCGTATTAAGGCTCAACAAAATCCATCATTACTGCGAGATCGTAATTCAGGCCATATATTGGACATAAACATTTTTGAGTAATCAGCTATGTTCTGCGCCATTTAACAAAGGAACTAACGGCGGCCCTTCATTTCAGGTGTCGTAATTCATCGCGTGAATGTCATCGAGATTAAGCGTCAGCGGGATGACGGGCGTAAGAGTTAAAAGCTCGTCAAAACCACAGCAGTGTTACTGAACCCCGTATTCCGTTCCTAAAACTAACTTTTTTACGCTCATTTTCAAAGCGCGATAAAAATTTTTCCCTCGTAAAGTTGATGGCATTTTTTATTTCAATAACGAGCTTCCTAGAAATATCCGGTAGCGGAAGGGAGCGTTATGAACGACTCAGTTGTTGCAATAAACATGGGGATTCATCCGCTGATGAAGAGCCTGGTGATGATATCCATACTCGTTTATTGAAATAGGTGCGAAACAGATTTTCGAACGTCGAGGAAAATTGTCAATGGTGAATTTCGAAAGAATAATTTTGAATATGATAAGGAGAAACTAAAAATGATTGAAAACCGCCCAAAATTGAATGGTATTACAAGAAATGAAATATTGAATGATGCCTAGATACATCATCGTTATTTGGTACCACTGCTTCTACTGCTTTGATATTCCACGATAACGCAATTTTCGTTAATCAGCAGCGGATTTTTCTTTTTTATTTTTCCCACGGATAATTCGCGAATCAATTGAGCACAACCAAAAGACCTGAAAATGTCAACCACGAGAACGGTTACCAACTGCCATTCACGTTGAAATGGTTCCATCAATCAGGAGAACGATAAAAAAATCTACAAATAGACAACAGCCTACGTCAAACATAAATAGTTGATGAAATGAAAAAGAAAGCTCTTCGACCTGAGGAAGCCAACGGTAAGGTTGGCTAAGCGTTGTCAATCAAAAAGATTTCCACATATTGATTCTGAGAATTGCCTTCATCATTGAAAGCAATTCTATATATACTTCAGTTATATAATGATATAATATACTGGTCCCACGCAGGGGTAAATATGAATATAAATTTCTATGGAAAAGTACCTTTATTGGTAATCCTTTATCTTAAATTGCTAAACTATGGTTGCCGTAGTCATAAATAATTTGGAATTTTAAGTCATGATGGATTACGGTGTCGGTTATAATATTACTTGGAGTAAGTTTGGAACTACTTATCTAAAAAATCTAACAAATAAAATTTAAATTAAATCGTTTTCTAATTGGAATTAAAATTTTATCTTCAATGAAAAAACAAACAATTTAAGATAAGAGAACTCTAGTCAACCAAACAGATTTTGTTTTGTCGTAATTAAACCAATATTGCTATTTTTAGAGATTTCTAATTCTTTGGTATATATTTCAAAATCCTCTGGGTTCAAAAAATCATCGCTATAATTGACAACGGAATACATATCCTCTTAGTGATTTTGAAATTGATAAAAAGATTTTTCCATTTATATCTATTTATTTTATTCCAAGTAGAGCATGATTTGAAATTATTCATTCGATCTGCGGAGCGGTCTCTCACTTCAATTTAAAAAGCTTAAAATATAATGAGCAATTAGGCACTGTCGCAAAACATTAGTCTCAAACTAATTCTCGATAGCGTTTGTAGTATCGATGAATTTATGTTAGTAAACAATTTAATTCAATAATTAATAATAAAATTATGGAAATAAAGTGTTTAGTTTACCACACTAAAATACTTCTCAACCGTATGCAAATTCGTAAGTGATAATACACATTTTTCGTCTTTCATATCTCCACAAAGCTGTAAACTAATATTTATGCATTAAATTTGAACCTTCAATATTCAATTTCAATGCATTTATATCATAAATGGAAAACAGGGAAAATAATTCTTCGCAATAACTTTTGAGTGAGAGGTAAGGAATGGGCAAAAAACAATTGATTCCGCTATTCATCAAAATCCTTAACTGTGAAGGTCGATCATTAAATTAATCTAAACAAGATATCATCACACATGTAAAATTTTGGGTTCTAGAATCTAAGAATAATATCTAATAATAGATTATACTATAAGTTTTAAAATGTTTTCAGTATTAACACTAAGATGATGAGCAAGCAGATTGACTCACCTAAAAGGACCAAGCTAATAAAGTGATGTTCCTAGAGGTAATCAAAGAAAGCTTAAGCGAAGCGCAATCTTCAAGAAAGACTTTTTTTAGACAAGGCTATCTCCTGCGCTATTTCTCTGTGAAGGCCAATATCAGTGCACGTTGAGAAAGCTTTCTTGGTGAATGATTGTCTTAAGTTTCGCACTCTTAGTGAAGTAAAGGACTATATCTTGATAAACGGACCAACTCCGGCGAGGTTCAACTTCCGCACAGAAGCAATGAACGTGCTACATAAGGGCCACTCGTTATGTTCTGCCAGCTTATCCTCTTTGGAGAGCCGACACCATTGATTTCCTCAAGGACGATGACATTTGTTAGCTCAAGAATGACTCTCACGTAGCTATACATGCAATTTTTGAAACAGATAAGAGAAAAGGTCACTTTTCAGAACTTAGCCTTTTCCCAAGTGACAAGCAACAGCAGTGCAGGAGTAATATGAGTTCTGAAGACGTACACGCCTGCAATTATTTGAAATATCACTCACAGGCCCGTATAGAGGCGCATTGGCGCCCTCAGCCCTCAGGAAGTAATGTAGCCGTTCATCAAAATTCGTTTTAAAATAATATGCATAATGGTAATAACGTCCTGTTCGCTCAACCAATCATCATAAGATATTTATTATTTTACAATTAAAAATAGGTTATTTAATAGAATTACATGCACTATAACAATCGGTGGTTATAATCTGTTGTGATAAATTGGTTTAAGTTAACTTTATGTCCATAAATAATTCAATGATTTCTATCAAATGAAAGTCTATCAGATACACGCACAATATTTACAATTGATAGAATACTTCTATTATCAATCAGACATTAATTCCTAAGAAGAAATCTTATTCTACGATTCTTCTACGTCGCGAATAACCCACGAAAATCGTTAGGTGTGCTAAATTGTTGATTAATCCTTGAAAATATAATTCATTTTGGTTCCAGCGCCTCATGAATCGCCTCGCTCTCCTGTGTCTAGGGCTGTCATACACACTTTTCGTATAACCTTGTTAGTGAAAGACCTGAAAACTATAAAACATAAAAAAGACGATCATAATGGAAGAGGTTTCACTAAAATACGATATTATTTAAGCATTTTCCCACCTCTAATTATTTTTGCGTCAGCTTTTCTACAAAACCCATGGTAATTTATTTATTTTGAGATACATGTATGACAAAATCATATAAGTGTGAAGAACGTATTCGCAGATTAACTAAGGGATTAAACTATAGGAACGTGAATTTCTTAGTATTTGAAGTCAGTATTTAATGATCGCATTAGTTACCTTACTGAACTAAGATCAAAACAAAATAATTCAATTCCACCTCTTATGGCAACAAATATCTTGATTCCTTGTCATACGTGCAAGCCTTTCCTGACCACTTCGTATATTCCCAGCGAGTCTACAAGTATTTGCCACAGCGATCATAGACATATCATGTTCTACAAATGAGTACGTTAATTTTTGTCAGTTCTCTGCATCACCTTTCTGTAAGGTTCTCATATTTTCTCCTTTTCAGGTTAATGGCTTTTGTAATGCGCGCATCATCAATCACTCACGCACGAACTCACGGTCACGAAGGGAGTAATGTATTTCCAGATATAAATCTACAAAATTTCCCGGCTATATTCTGGTGCGCGGTAACGGATCATGCACCATTCATTTTACTTGTTTATTTCCAATTCCATATTCTTCGGACAAAGAATAAGTCCAAACTATATATCTTTTTATCTTCCTTCTGATCGTTTTCCTTAAGGTAACAGCCTCTACGTATATTTTTCGTGCATGACTTCTCATATATACTGCAGACTATATGATCATGTTCAATCTTAATTTAAACTTTCCCGAACAGTAGAAACTAGCATGAGGTAATACAAATTCATGGCGCATGCCGTATCATAGTGAAGCTTTAAACAAAACGATATTTCTGCATTAGATGAAAGGCAATACAATGGAAATTCTATCTATTAATGCTAAACCCGGAATGCAATATAAGTTACCCTTAGATGCATGGCAGAGGATAGAATGACACTCCTTCATATGTTTCGTTTTAAGGAAGGAATGATCTATTTCACCTCTTCTTTTTAAGTCTATTCGTCTAGTTGTTTCATTGTCTGAATGACGCAGCACACTGAGTTTTAAGAGAAAAATTGCTCACTGCTTTTATGACCATAGAGATGAGAAATATGACGCTATTTGAATCGTTAAGCGAATTCTGCTGAGCTTCAGTGGTGAACAGATGAAGGAAACAGATAACCTCAGGAAGAAAATATCGTTATGAAAAGAAAAATACGTATTTTAATTCTTAAAAATATATTTTCTGGAACTAGAAAAATATTAATGAACTAAGCAATTTCAAAAGAGAGTATCTTCTGTATAATTTATCTCTAGTACTATTCAAAGATTTTTTGTTAGTGATGATTACCTATTGAGCCGGTGGATTTTTGGTTTTGGGGAATATGTTACTGAAATTTGGGGAAAATACTTAACTTCTGACATTTCTTAGGAAATTTGTTATGAAGTGAATGCTATCTGCCAAGGAGTGATTTTTGAGATACATTAGAATCAGTTTGGTCGAAAATCCATTATATTCTGTAAGAGGAAAATTGTGTAGGACTTTTATTAAAATAGAGATGATATATAGGGCTCCTTGAGCCGTTGAGTGAATTCTTTAGAGCTCCTGCGATGGCCAGAGCAAAGAAACTGAGAAGCTTTAGAATAAAGCAAGGAACTGAAAAAAGCCCCAATACATATTAATAGGTAATAGCTAACAACGTTCAGTCCCTTAAGTTGATGGTAGAGCAACTGAAATTTGTTCTGGGACCTTTTCGGAACGATATTTGTCTCCATAGGCTCACCATTCTTCCAAAAGAATTCACCAAACGTCTTAAGAAGCATTTTATACCTCTATTCTATAGCACAATGACTTTTTGGAATATGTAAATTCTATAACACATCCCATATCCTCCGATATAAGCATGAGGTATTCTTCTCTGTGATAGTCCAACGTTTGTTGTCTAATTCGGTTGAGGCATAAACAAAATTGTATCAAATACTGTTAAAAATACATATAACGTAAATTTCAGAAATGTAGTATTACTTAGGAAATAGAAGATAATTTTCTCTGGAATCACATTCGTCAGTCGATGCGAAATTACCAATAAACAACAAAATCCTTCGATGAACTCATTAAAACTGCCTAAGCTACCGAGCTCATTAATAACTTAAAAACTAAAAATGGGAAGCTTAAGCACTTTGTAAACATTTCATGAGTTGATATAAATATGAGAAAACTTCTAAATGAATGAACTGACGGCTCAATTCCTATCACATTTATTAAGAATAAAAATTATTTTTAGTTAGATATAATGAGTCATTGTGGTTTAGAAGCATAAAATAAATTGAATAATAATATGAGATGGACTTAAAAAGAATGAAATAATTTTATAAGGAATTTCAATACAAGTCAGTGTTTCTACGGGAGAATAAATACTACCGATCAGTATCAGAAAAAATAATAATCTGAGATCATCATTACAGTAGCTAGGTATGTCACATTTGCTGATATTTTTTATTTATACCTTATCATTAACCACCTATACATATTAAAACTCCATTTCATGGAAAATCAATAACTTTAGGAGACCACCAATTCAATGATATGGTTTTAAGTTTGATCCGGCTTATATTTTTCATGATTTTAATAAAGCGAACGCATTAGCTTATTGAAAAAAATCTAAATGTCATATATAAAAGAATATGGTGGGTAACCTCAAAAAGCAAAGACAAAGACATTTGATATGCGCAAAACAATTAATCACGTTGAAGGCTGTATTGGGAAAGGCGACGGAATTCTTTCTAGAAACCCATGAAATTGAAGATAAGCTGACCGGATGCAATACCCTAGAGATATAATTGCCGTGGCAATGGTACAGTCACTTACAAAAAAAAGTTACCACTAAAGGATGCAACCCGCTTAACAGAGAGGAAGCTCGATGAGAGCGAGTCTATGAGCGGCTCTGCTTTTAGCGCGCGTTTCGTTTTCCTCCTTACGCATGTTTTGAGGCTTGTTTGACATTATTATCTTTAAATACTGGCTAAAATTCTTTCATTTGGATGCTGTATAAGCAATATTGGATTATAAAGGAAGTTAATTCGGATTTTTCTTAAATCGGCTCAAATCTCACTCGTAATTCACTCTTCTTCACAAATATCGGACAAGAAATACTTTAGTTGCCCATATTTTCTGCTTATGTATAAATTTCCATCAATCGAGGTTCGGAAAGGATTTCATTATTTTTCTTAATGCTCCACATGCTCGCAGGATGAACTTTTCCGTAAAAAAATAATAAATAATAGGGCTTAAATAAATGATACTTTAGAAAAAATGCAATACTATGAATTATGTCAAAAGAAGGGGAAATTAGAGAAAACGTAATTAGAATAGAAATGGAGTAACAGTGAAAGATTACGTTAACCCTTCAAAATCCGCTTACAGGGATGATCTTGTTTCGCATATGCGTAATAGCGAACACATCGGATGAATAAGACGTTCTATGCGTTATTTCTCTGTTGGCTATTATTTTTAAATGAGATTAATGAAACCGTATTGAATATATTTTTCATCATTTCGTTGATACTCATTTCATCTCTCCGAATACAATCATCATGACTGAATGGAAGAACCTTAAATGAGTTTCGATACTTGATAAAGAGAGGGAAATGAACGCTATTTTTTTCACCCTAAGCCGCGCCGTCCTATGGGTGCAAGGGGTGCATCACACCCGGGCAAGTAGGGTGCCATGGGTATTATCCATAAATAGGAAAATTACAAATGAAACACCTTCAAATTATGTCGATCTATTTAATGCAATATATTTTAATATATATATTTAATCCACTGACGACCAGATTACAATAAAGCGATAGTGGGTGAGGTGAGGGTGAGCCCTGGCGCTGAAGTTGTTGGTGGTAGTTTTGGTAAAAGTTTTTTCTTAGAAATTACGCCCGGAATCACGTGTGGGATTAAGGGGAGAAAGATTAGCAGATAATGGAATGGCTAGGGAGTAGCAGGTAGGCGAAAGGGGTTCACTGAATTCTGCGTATGCGGATCTCGGAAAGAATAGCGAGGTCTAAGGAGTAAGCAGCGGTGGGGGGGGGGGGGAGGGGTCAATGGGATACCCGCCGTGAAGGTCCATTTTAGAACGTAGTATTTCTAGGAAGTAATCAATGAATATGCATTGTCGAGAACCCTCTCCCAAAAGCATCTGAGTTTTTCACTCCATTCATTTTGTCTATTCTAATCGATGGAATCTCAGAGACGCTGAGTTCTTCACTAGAGTGGTGCATTGCAAACACATTTCACTTATACTAAAACATATTTTGTTTGTATCCCATACTAATATATGTCAATTTCTCACTCTAATTCTCATAAATATAGATTACTTGTAAATGCCTCTTCTTACGGTGTTACTGAGGGCTTAGGACACTGCGGAGTTCTTCCTTATCACTCAATTTCTGTCTAGCTCTATTCTAGATCCTTTTCTAATAGCTTCCTTACCATGCGCTAATTCAATTAGGTTTCTTTGCGCGCCATTCCTCGTATTTATATTTTCGAAGAATAACCTTTACAAAATTCCTTTTCAATCCAAATAACATGTAACAAGTTATAATCGTTATCATTACTCATATTACTATGAATATGGTATTAAAATCTAATGAATTAGATTGCCTTTGCACTGAAGTGGCAAGGACTACTTGTTGTGATTCAATAAGTGCACTAATCATAGTTGATGCAAAATTTTCACTTTGAAATATGTTTACCGGAAGATTCCTTAAAAAAATCATTTTCTGTGATTCTACGAAATATAATTAGCAATGAGATTTTAAAATATTATACACTTATGGGTGTGTGCGTCTGCGTTATCCTGAGACTCGTTTATATAGCTGATTATCTTCGCAAGTGCTTTTCAATGGGTTTGCTAATAAATAGATTCTCGAAGCCTTCCACTTTCCAGTAAATATTCGACTTACTTTCCGCACTTTTGCCCTCCCTTATCATCGTTGCCCTGGGCCACGGCCCGACTCGCAGTGTCTCTTGGCTATGCTCAGATGTGTAAGCGATTCTACCAGAAAATTTCATACAAGTAAAAGGAAAGAGTCTTCGAAAATTTCTGGAGGTCATAAACAGCCCTCAACTTTATTGCTCTTTTCTTACCCAGATGTGGGGGAGGGGGAGAGTCCTTTCCCGTCCTTCACTACCCACTCCATATTTCCCTGAAATGCTCGGTACGGCGTCGGAGCACGGTCGTGAAAATTTGTGAAAACGTTTATTCTTCCATCCATCCCCTCAGATGTTTATGGAAACACCGATATTATTAAGAGCGTTACAGAATGGGATCTCAAAATCGTTCAAGAGGTTTGCATTAGTATTTCCAATAATTCGTTTTGATAACTTGGGATATCCGATGACAATGGCTTGTAATTTTAAGATTTATCTTCAAAAAATTGTCCTTGCTACATTTGTGACTTTGTTAGAAGTCATGGTTCGCATACTGAACACATTCAGGGAAGCAGGCAGCTGTAGAATCGAGATATATCTGCAGATCATCAGCGTATAAATGATGTTTACAGAATTTAATTTTTAATATATATCCGCGTCAACATAATCGAAGGTTTCACTAAAGTTTAGTAATTCCATTAATTAGTCCACTCCCACCGATGCTTAGGAAGTTTCCTAACGCCTTAATAAAATACAATTGGTAAATTCAATGTATGATTCATCGCAAGAACTAGCTACTAATATGCAACGTGCCCAGAATGCGTCTGTTTGGTTTATATTTAACTTGAAAAAGTATGACCATACTTCCGATACGTTTAAGAAAATATCTTGGATTAAACTAGAATATCGTCAAAGAATTCATGTTGTAACGCTAGGTTTCAGGGTCTTGCAAGCACAAACTGCGGAATATCTCTTTTCTAAAATTTTTAGCTTAGAATATAGTCACGATTGCTATACTACATGCAAACAATCTAAAGTAAAACTATATCAAAGAAACAACTTTAAAATCACCAAATTAATCCATTCCGACCTCTGAATCGCTATAATATTACTCTGCCATGTTAATGTCACTAAAAAATCGTTTTAAATAAGTTATTTTAATAACAATAACGAAAACAAATCCTTTCAAACGCTCAACGTGGACCTGCATAGCAGACAACGTCCTCCATCTTTATTTTCGCTCTCTCTCTCTCTCTCTTCTGGAGGCTCGCTTGCCTGAAACGAGGGGTCTATTGGACGAGTTGCCCCTTGCAAGTGGTAACTTTTTTTTGTAAGTGACTGTACCTGGCGCCAGAGAAAAACATCATTTGAAATCCGGTTCATTGCCCTCGGCCGTAAAAGAAAACGATTTCTCGCGGGTAGCATGTGCCCGTCCCTTCGGAGACCGTTTGTTTAATGCCCTCCGTCAGAAAAAGGGAATAAGAGTGTGGGGCGGTAAATGAGACCCCCAATTCATTGGAAATGAGATTTCGAAAGTCGCAAAAACTACCATCAAAAAAAGAAAGCGGAAGAGGATTTAAGGGAGGAGACTTGATATCAGTTTTAGGCTAGGACTCTGTCCTTCATAAACTTTCCTCAGGCACACAACACGCCTAAATCATTCCAAGACCACTCCGGAGCTTTGGCAAGTATAAGGGGGAAACTAACAGCCCTAAATCCCCACCGAGAACAACAGGAAAGGAAGGAAAATCCTCTTTCCATTCTCATGTGTCATCCTTTGCAGATAAAAGAAAAAGTCGCCTGTGTCTGGGAGTTTTGATTGCCTCGTCATTTTGGAAATGATCTGTGCTGAGCGCGAGTTCTTTGTCGTCTTCAGTTGCGAATTTCTCTTGGGAATGCGTTTAGTGGAGACGTTCCCTTGCATGGGCTTAGGGTCGTAGTAATGGAGAGGCACTAAAACGGCACAGGGAAATAGTTTAGGATGAAATATGAGAAGACAAAGTGTTTTTCCCTAACAGCATACCTAGCATGTTGTGAGAAATAAGTACTTCATTACACACTAGTAATTTTCATCACGCATATTTCTAACTATTTTGCTATAGTACTTTGTCAAAAATATTTTATTTTTGCTTTCAGTATATTAATATGTTCAGAAGTTTAGCTGTTTTATGAAAATTTGTTTCAGTTCTTATTAAGTCGGTATGGGATCTAAAAACATCAGTGAACTTTATATATTTTTCATTGAACTTTATTCCTTACAGTTTTCTGAGTGGCTATACAAACATTTGTGGTTGGAAACCTTGATTTCTAACAGGAATTATTTATCAATTATTCGTCATGCAATTCATAGAAATCTACTTGATAAATTTTATTCGCCTTGACTTCCTTGGGGAAAGAGGATCAGTAATCATAATTAGTTTTAGAGGAAGGGTTGATATATTTTCAAGTTTATCGTGCAGATACCTAACATAAAAATCTAAAATTCGTAAATGGGTGGATATGTTTAAATCTTCATTTAAATGAAAACTTGAATTTTAAACTTTGAGTTCAAAATTAATTCAAGAATCACTATAAGGCTATTGATCTAATCGATCTTGAATTTCCTTTTATACCTAAGGCTAGATTTGATATTTTCCTCAATGAGGCAATGTAAGAGAATAGTTGGAGGGTATAGATATTCGGGCCTAACCTTGCCAAAGAAAACAAAAAACACTGGTTATGTAACTCTCAAAAATCGTTTTTTCATCGTTTTTCTGCGTATGCGGCGCTTTGGAATTTATCTAATGTCAAAGATTTTCTCTGTAAGTTCTACTTTCCGCGAGAACCGCGAACGGTTAACTGGCTCTCCATTATTTCCTTGGCTCAAAACTAACAACGATCTTGAACATAAACTTCAAGGAGACATGCTTTATAGCTTATAAAAAATTTCTTCCATGATGTTGATGATTGATTGGTAAAGCAAAGAGAAGATCCGTAGAAGCCCAATATGAAGAATTAATTAAACATAGGGGCTGTTAATTATTTAAAGTAATGCCGATGCTGAAAAGATTAAATTAATGTATTATAATACATTTGTAAGAAATTCAATATTTATCAACCACATCAAAAATCAATCTTGAAAATCTTCATTCATTCGAATGATGGAAATGCAGTTAAAGTATGCGCAAGAAAGTGTCTTCTGGTTGTCATAGTGAGGAACTCTGGGATGATTGGTGTCACTACGTGGAGTACCACATCCTTGCTTATGTTAGCTCCCGTTTACAGTACGTGGCTTGGTAGTTTAGTAGTTAGAATGCCTGTATGGAAAGTGGGAGAACTGGGTTCGAGTCCCAGTAAATTCACTATTTTTCACTTATTGAAAAACCTTTATTTAATCCCCTTCATAGTGTGTTTATATTACCGAACTCGATTTTCCACCTAACCATCGTAATTAAAATTCATCATCCGAAGTGATATCTGGTGGAAATTCATCTTCACAGTAAAAAATATCTTATTTCTATTTTTACTATCAGAAAAGAATGACCTCATGTAATTTAATTGTGATTACATCGGTTTATCCATATTCTGGATCAAAATACCCGTTGAGAGGCTCATCCTGTAAAAGATCCCTCTCACAACCAAAAACAAAATAAAATGCAGAGGAGGCCACTTCTGGCTCCAGAGTCGCCAATGTCTGCAGCCAAGAGGTGCGGCCCATAAAAGACAGTGCGCGCGTCGTTATCACGGAGTGCATTAGGTCATGAACCCCATTTCGATAAGTTCAAACCGACGAAGAAGACAAAATAGCTATACGCTTTGACGATAAAACCGTGTGTGGGAGTTTTGTCTCAACATAAACCTCCAAGCTTCTGTGTCTTATTTTATAATACAATAAAATCAGGGTAAAAACGATGAATGAGGGAATAAGGTCTCACAATTTCCTCTCATTTCGTTGAGGACTTATCAGAGTGTTTCACGGAAATATCCGCATTCATAATCCTGGAAGAAACTCCCACTTGAAAGATAAAACCGAAGATATAAGCGCTACTATCAAAGCTATACTTTCTTATAATTATCGAATACTGCAAAGTTATGAGTGGCACTGTTAGTGTGTGTGTTTTCCTAGTGATAGCAGTGACTTAAAATCGAAGAATTCCCATCTTTCTTGAGTCTTCACCTCTTTTGTAATTTTTACCTGGTGTTAAGCTTAAAATATCATGAGGAGGAAAGAATCAATTATAGCCAGAGATCCTCTTTCCGGAAAAAATATCAAACCTCAGTATGGAGACCGGTGTTTGTTGCATTTTTGCCGATATATTTCTTTTATTAGTCTAATATTTTATTATCTTCTCTTTTGTTGGTGTAAAGTTTTTTTTAGATACTTCCATTTTTTCTTTCAAGGATAACTGCATCAGATCCTATCAGTACGTTTTATTCTCTTGTTTTAAAAAATTCCGAATCTTCGAGCCGAAAGATGAACTACCACAAGATAAGTATACTCCTTAATATTTTATATCAATTTCCGAGGAAATCAGTCTTGAAAATTGAACAAAATTAACCTTGAGATAGAACATTAATGTGCGCCGTTTTTTTTCAGTAATTTCTAAAAGTATTATTTAAAAGTTTCACCTTACAAGATAATTCAATTTCATTTAAATTACGGGCTATTAAAATGACCTTCGATATACACTAACCAATCCTCGTACATGAAGCAAACTCGATGAGGAAAATGAATTTGAATTCGAGAGGTTGTAAAATAATTTGGCCTCCTTTTAAAGATGCGTTTCCAATAGAGAACCCGATTCAAATTTCCGATACAAACAAATTCGTTGGAAAAAAAACTGGAAACGCTCTGAGAAATTTTCCCGAGATGTGCGTCTATGAAGAATATGAAGCAATTTTTTGCCCTCTTCGAATCGCTCAAGCGCTGAGGTTTTTAGCTCCGGCTTCGATAAAATCTCATTTTGTCCTTTTAAAGATTCCAAGGACGACCCGAACGGATTGCAGTAAAACCTCCTCCTCCTTCAAGGAAACTGCTCCCTATACACACACTTGTTTGCCTCCGTCTTTCTCAACAGTTCCTCACGTCCGAACTTCCGCTAAGCCTTCGCTCTTTTCAGCCACTCCGTCACCTCATACAAACACGATCGCGATGCCAACGGAAGCGTCTCATCGGCGCATTCAGAGTCTGAAGCGACTTTGATTGAGTTCCGGCAGGAAGATATTACGCTTTTCGATCCGAAAGCAAGACACTGGATGGATGCGAAGAAACGGTCCCATCTCCTGTACCTGAAAGCGAGGAATCCCGCACTTTTATCCCTTCCTTCCTTGTTTCCCCGTTTCCTTCGAGACATCGGAAGAATAGGAAAGAAGAGGATGCTGAATGCGGCAATTTGATCGCATGATGTCTCAGAAGGAGGCCAATTACAGGAAGGAGTGAGAAGGAGAAAGAAAGGCTGATTAGGAAGACATTGCGGAATAAGTGAAGGCTGATTAGGGGGCTCCAGTGGAATAATAATCTAACCTCAAAGGTCAACTACATTATGAGCGCGTTCAAAATATGTAAAATACTCTAAAAGCAGAGTAAACTTCATCATTCTCATCAAATATTGATATTTGTTTTTCAACAGCAATTTCAGAAAGACACAAGAGACTGAAGAGTATAGAATTATGACTGAATTACAACGAATTACATTCACAGAAGAATTATATTGAAATATTACGCTACACCATTACATTCAGTCCAATATTGAAACAAGGAAGTCTTAATTTTAAGCATGGCATTAAAATGAGGAACTTACGTGTATACAATACTTCCACTAATTTCTCTAATGCCAAGTTATGTCTTCAAAAACATTCTACTGAAATCATGTGCTAGGTAATTCGGCACCGGTACATTCAGTACACTAGTTTCGCATTCAGAATCCAATGCTTTCTGAAAGTATAGTCCTCACATAAGACTGCTTTTCGTCATGAGCAACTTTTTTGGTTCTTCCTGCTATAGTCGAGTTTAAAAGCTTTCAATTTCGACTTAATCCTCATTACATGCCCCCCGCCAAATTGCATGCATTAACCTCTCATTAGTGGTCCTTCTGTTCATGGTATTATGCATCAGATACAACCAGCTTTCAATTCAACTTCCACTTATCTATCGGTCAACTCACTCTACAATTATATGCATAATACTCGTTATCCTATATACTTTTCTCACTTTATTCAAACCATTAAAGTCCCTTTCTCTCATGGTCATATGAATTGTCCTTCAGTCCGCAATTACAATTAAGGTAAGGTCTCAATATTTGATGATTTTTATGCAATTTTTAAGTTGTGCGGTTTTTATTTCATTCTAACGTCTTGGACAAACATAAATAAGGGCTTGTTTTGCAATCGTGTGTATCAAAACATCGTGATACGATCAAAGCTCACTTCATTTGTTACATTTGACACATGATAGCATATAATAACATATATAACTGTAAAGGTCAGCAAAATTTATCTTGGTGTTGCTTCCATATGTCAGTGATTTTCTTAAGGTTTAGCCTTTGCAATTCCTCCTTTTCCTTATATTTACCGACGAAAAGACGCTGTAACATCATTTTGAGTTTTGCAATGAAAGATATAAATTTTAATTGGTCTGAAAAAATTTAATTTTAGAGGTGATTTGTACATCTTTATAATAACGAGTTGAAATATTGCTGATTTCATGATCCAGTATTATGCAGTACATTATTATTTTTGAACTGAAACGTTATAAATGCGAATGTCGTGACTTATGGTGACTTACGAGACTTGAGAAAATAACGAAACGTATCACAAATTTTTCAAGGTATGTCTTTTAATAGGACTTTCTTAGATGCGCTTTTCTGTAAAATTTACCTACCTTATAAATGAAGACCTTACAATATATATATAAAATAGTCATAATGAGCGATTTGTGCAATTGATTCTAATTTTTATCTATGAAATTGCTGCCGCGAGATATTTTATCCGTATGAGACGACTTGGAAAAATTTTCCATGACTGTTGGCTGACACGAGTTTTTCGATAGCAAGTTTACCTAATCAATGATTTCTTGATTTTAGTAATATCCACGAATGAATTCTTCTCAAAATAACAGAAAATTAATAAAAATAGTAGCCATCACTAACTTCGAAGTACATCAATCTTATCTCAAATCTGAAATTTCAGTCTTATGAGAATTGCGCACTTCGCCTTAGGAGTAAATTAAGAAGTTGATTACGGAAACTCAAGTATCGAATATTACCTTCTTGACCCGAGTTTGGTGTAGGGCACTCAAAGGGACCTTCTGTGCATTCGACCATCAGACATCGGTCCTCATTAGCTGCTCAAGTGCAACGTAGCGTTCCGAATAGCTCCTTCCTTCTGAAATTGCCCTGAGTAGAACCAATGATTCTTTCTCTATCTCTTTCTCTCTTATGGGTTAACTCCCTCATTTTTTCCAATTATCTTTCTATTCCATTTATTAACCTAAATTCCCGCTATCCTAGTTATACTTATTTATATTTACGTGGCCATCGAACTTAAAAAAATCCATCTGGTCCAATGAAAACGATAAATTCCTGTTTAGTTTTGGTTTCAATGTTTGGCAAACATCGTCGAACCGGTTCGATCCGGTTTCTTTTTCTCCCAGTATTATCTCCCAAGTATTCTCCCCATTATCTTATTTAAACTAAATCAATTGTTAAAGTTCTCCTAACATTATACGATCTATCATAATCTTCTGCCAAAGAGTAACCTGACTAACGAATTTATCCGCTATTTATTCCGCTAAGTAAGTCTATTTTACTGTCTTTCGGACTCAGCCTACGAATTTGGATTCGGCTAACAAATGCATTAGTGGATGCGTGAAGAGATGGCGACAACTAAATGAAAACAATCGAATACTTCGAACCAAACGACTAGATGTTTCTCTTTTTATCTTAAGCGTGCAGAACAAACAATTTTCTATTCAATTTTTTCACTCGCTCCACGCCATCGAGTGAACCATTTGATGTTTCACACGTTTATTCTATATTTCTAAATAGTGGAAATCATCCAAAACGAGTAAAACGATTTTCTGCGGAAATTATTGTATCACGTATTTTCTAACAAAGATTTCGGCCAAGGAACGTGATCCCGGAACGAATCATTTTCGTTAGCCTATGTATCGTTGTATTAAATTTCATTGAAGATCTTGTGATATTCAGGATTAAACCAAATTTTCATTGACTGTCCTGAACATAAAATATATTTATGAGTGAAATAATGGAAAATAATTTCAAAGAAATGCATAGAGTAAGCAAAAATTAATGAAATGATGCATTAAACTGTGAGAATAATGAAATTAAAAAAATCATACAGCAAAGCATTAGCAAGTATCATTATTTATGTCGTTTGAATATGAGATTTAATTTTAGGCCCATTTGTCGTAATGAAGAGAAAACCTAAGCATATGATAATATAAATATAACAAGTAAAAAGAAGCTAAAGAAGTAGTTCGTAGGAGGGTGTTTACGCCCCTGCATATTCTAGAGCAAGGAAGGAAGCTCGTAGGGTATTAATAAAGATGTTGTTGTAAATTATGAACTTGCAAAGAAAGCGCAAGTCTGCCGTGGAGGAAAATAAAGTTGAGAAGCATTGTCTTGATGTACAGCATTTGGCAACTTGCTGGAATATTCACCCAAGAAGATAAAGAAATATATACACTTTGGAGAAGTTTTTAATTGCTGCGAGGCGTTAATATGAGTATTAAGTTCCACCCGGAGACAGCTCTGCTGGAGGCACGCCAGATGGTTTAGAGAATGAAGGATGAATATCTCCTCGAAGAGCCTCCCCACGATTTGAGACGATAAAAGTCTTCGACTAAAATAAATCTTCGTTAGCACGCGCCACTCTCAGCAGTGCGGGTAAAACCGCTTTTGAAATTTTAAGTGGCATACGTAAGCGCTCTCTCCCCATTCAATGAAGACGGTCAAAATGGATGAAAACAATAAACCCTGCCTTCTTCGTAGGACAGAGAAATTTTCAGCATCTCTTAGCCCGAGATTGAGCTAATTTTTCCTAGAGCCAAGTGAAACGTATTTGAGCTCTCCAGTAATAGATATCGATCTATTGAGAGTGCCTTATGATTGCTTTCATTTCCACGACGTGGGTCCAACTGGCGCGATTCCAACAGTTCGGAAGTTTTATTGAGTACACGGTGGTTAATAATTTCCAGAATTCGCGTTTGAACTCATCTTTTCACGTGATCCCAGTCACTATTATAAGAATTATTGCCTCGTATTTAACATATAATTTCGGATTTATTAGCTCGATCTGAGCCTTAAATATTCATAGCATGATGATCTCACATATATTAAGTCAAGAGGTCTACTTTATCATGCGGAATACGTTTCCGATTTTCTTAATTTTGTAAGTTTTCATTCGCCACAATGCGAGATTAAAATCCTATAATCAAATATAATATAATCAAAATATATATTTCTCATTTTTACTAAAGTAGAAAATTATCGTATTCGTCATTTAATCGAACAATCTTAGCAATACATTTTTTTATCTACGAATCATTGGAATCTTCATAACTGAATTTTCTTAATGCAGCGACTTGCTATAAGTATTTGATTGACGTAACAAAATTTATTTTCACTGTTTCTGTAGCTTTAATTTTGTTCAAATAGAGGTTTAATATCTTGAATTTTTAATATTTCCCATTATTTTTCCAATAATATTTAATTAATCCGTTTTGGCTACGAAAATTTTCCCCGTGAAGTAGGCTTGACACAGTATGATTGCATTCAAGCATTTATATCTTCACTAAATTCACTAAGAAGTATCTCATAGTAACCATGACCTATGCACACATCACATTGTTTTTAATTTTTTTTAGTCTCTTCAATATTTTTTCTTTAGTTTTCGCGAGGGATATATCATATAGTAGATTTATGATGGATGATATCTATTTGCTTCTCGTTCATCTATCGATCGAGAGTACATAATGAAGCTGAATTGGAGATGCGGAGCTTTATCTAAGTAAATCGGCTACATTTGCAAGGTTTGTGGTAAAAATAGGAATGGAGCACTCATAAGCTTTTTCAGAATGTCATAATGAAGGAAAGAAGATGTGTGGCTTTTACTTTTGCGGTATATTCTAATTATGGAGTAAAATTCCTCATTCAAGAAATGCCCTGTTCACCAGAAACGCAGCCTGTTAGGCCTCAATCGATATCAATTAGACGGTTTATAACTCGAGTGATATGCTGGATAACCACAACTCTCCGTTGTTTGGATAGGATCATTAGAGTACTCCTTGTGTAGCACAAATGATAGTGGGAATTCTCGTAATTAAATAATTATAGAGTCAGTGATGCATTACTAGTGGTATAGGATTACTCAGACCGAAGATGTACTCGAAAGTGGTAACATAGATACTTCTAAGTTTTTAACGAATGTTGCAATTGGTAAGGATAGATGAGGTTCGGTAATGTATGAAGATAATATTAATTTCGTTTCCTTTTAATTTGTACATAATGACCGTAAGGCTAAGTAAATGCTAAATTTTTCTTTTAGTGAAAAGCAGGGCTCATAGGATTGTTTAAAAAGTATCTCTATTAAGCTGAAAATTAGATGAAATATTTTTATAAGTCATTGATCCCAAATTAAAATTTTAGAGAAAAATTATAAAAGACGATTTTATGAAGTTACCATTTCATATCACTGTCTGAATTTCCCCGTTCACGACATTGATACGTATTTTTTTAACTGCCACGTCGTTTGATTGGCGGACGTTTTTATCATTTATGTTAGGTTATTCAGAAGCTCAAATTACCAATAAAAGGCATGAAAAGAAATTTTCCTCGTTTTAACTTTCAAACGTCCCTTAAATTCGAAGAACAGAATTCAATTTAGCAAAAAATTAATTTGGCATAAAATACGGCAAGTGCGTTATTCCGTGAAAATGTAGAAGTCAATTAGTCAAAACTGTCTCGTAAAATGTTTACAGAGAAACGAGCATCAAAACATGAAACAACAATTTATATGAAAGCCCCTCAGCGATACGTTTTACAACATGAGTCCAACAGGTGATATGAAAGGATCGAGAGTAATTTGAAAAATGACATGGCGCCGACCTCCGCTCGTTACTCAACCTTTTGCTCTTTCTTCGGCCCCTATATATTCCTATTTTTTGAAAAACCGTCCTTCCTCCACTTCCCTTGAATCTATACGAGACCAAAAGTTACAACGGATGACCGGTGAAGACAAAAGGGGAATCCTACGGCCGAGCGATACACAGTGAGAAAACGGAAGGAGAATAAAATGAGAGAAAGAAAAGGGAACGAAAAGAGGGTTGCTTAGATTCGGGAGGGATTGAGAAGTATCGGAGTTTATGGGTGCGAAAATACATGAATCTTTAGGAGCTGCTTGATTCGAAAGCATTGGTGAGACATTTGTTGGGTCCCAAGGGAAGACCATCCGTACTCTGCTTCTCTTTTTCCTGAATTTACGCCGATTCTCTCTCCTCTACTGTTTTCCTCTTTCATTTCCCAAAGTCAGCGTGCCTTCTGCTATCCACTCCATTGCGTTTTTCTTTCTCGGAAGATGTGTCCCTTTTCTCTTATTCGTTTCCTCTCCTTGCAAACTTTTTCCCCACTCTTTTCTCTCCATTGAGATATGTTCTTTTTTGTTTCTTACTTTTCCTCCCCTCGTCTCAAACTCTTAATCACAGTTGTGTTCAGTGAAAGAGCATCACTTAGAAAGGTTTCGTTCTCTTCCGTTTACCGGAATGCTTTGGACATGATGACACCATCTAAAGATAAAGGGTGAATATGAGTAATATTTACCACTCAATAAGAAAATAAATAACTCATCTTAGTGAATAGTATATTGATATGAATGAAGATATCAACATACAGCCGATTCCTATGTAATGTATGTCTTAAATGGAAGAGGTGAATTTTAATCTTAATCTCGCAAAAGTAAAGGTACTATATTGTTGTTATTATTATTAAACCACCAATAAATTTCTCAAGGGATGTGCTTTGTTTGAAAACTAATTTATATTTATCGTAACATAATAAGCAAGCAAAAACTAATTTGATTCGGTTCTTTTTACTTGTGCAAGATAAATAATTCTCGCGTTACAGGGAAAATAATAATCTTTAATTAGGCATCGGTTTCTACCACACTACTTGAAGGAAATTAGGAAGTGAGCGAAACTTAAATGATCCCCAAGGCTGTTTTAAGTTTAAAAATTAAGGCCCAGCTTATTAAAAGCCTGGTAGCTATTTAAAAACTATAAGGTTATGGATTTTCATACAATATGCAATGTCAATCAGTAAATTAATGATATGTATTCTATTAGATTTTCTTTTAATGTCTTAACCTTTTTATGCCTTTTTAATGTCAAACCTTTCGACTAGGTGATACCTTCGCTACATTTATCACTGCGTTTTGCTTAATCTAAATAAAAGAGATATTTTAATTGGGACTTGTTGGGACTTTTTAAGGAAATTTTATTTCAAAGAATAATTTTTGTAGATCTGTAATCATAAACAAACTATTCAAACTCTAGTTCGTTGATGATGGAACAATAGAAAATTAAGAGTTATATGCTTGATAAGAGCAATTTTATTCAGTCAGGCTATTTTCTTTACGTTACGAAATTTTAGAATGTGTACCTAATTCTCTTTCTATCTAAATGTAAATGGTAGTTTCAATTTTTGCAAACCTTTCGCAGTTCACAAAATTTTTCAAAAACTAATAGTGAATACTCTTTGAATAAAGAGAAAGAATTCATAACATTGCTTCTTGCTCAGGTTTGTCGATTCCTGTCCAATACGAATATCATGAGTAAGTTTTTTTTATATGATTTGCTGATTCTTCATCTGCGATAATGGGTTGTTTTCTAATAAAGTTTTCCTTTTGAAAACAATGAGTCCAAGGTACATACGAGATATCATGCAGAATGGACATGAATCATTTACATGCTAGAGGGAATGAAAATACAGAGGGATATTATCAATATCTCATGCTAGGGATTTTTCAACTGTCGAAAAATTATACTTCCGCTTTTCCTATAGTTTAATAGATACCCGATTTAAACTGGAAATTTAAATTATTTTCTTCGACACATATACCCTCATCAATTCTTTTTTCATGTTTACCTTTTGAATCATCTTCAATAAATATTTTAAGCCATGCCACGAAAAGGTCATCTCTATTTTTTATTACTGAGGATGCAAACAATAAAATACATTGCAACGTTTTATGCGATAACAAGCCCAAGTTTTCCGCACCACGGTCCTTTCACACCCTTTCCCTCTGTAATCCTACTATATGCCCAAGTTTCGGTACAATAAAGGAATGGGGCAGACAACGCATAAATCACAACTGGATGTAAAGCTCCAGGGTGCCGCGATAGGAGTTTGGGACGGAGAAAAAATTCTCCCTAATGAATGGAGTGTTGCGGAGTAGTGGAAAGGAAGGGAAGAATGGATTCAAGGACAAGGAAGGAAAGAGGATAAGGGGAAAGCTTGCAGAATAAATTGCTCCGAAGGACAGTCCGAAGGGGTTCAGGTGGTAATGGAATAATAATGTGAACCGAGAAGGAGAATGCTAAAGACTGCGTAATGAAATATTCAAGAGAAATACTAACGAGTCAAAAAAGAATGCATAATAATCGAGAAATAGAAGCTGTTAAGTCTGAGATAGGTTTGAGTCTGATCTTCCATTTTCAAAATGTTAATTCAGAATCGTTCCCGCAAATATCAGTTTGGCACAGCTTCGTGAGAATTCCGCTTAAATGTGAAATTGGTGATCGGTTGACGAATATAATCCAATCAAAGAAGACTTTTGTTACGCATGTGCTTCATTAAACGAAAATTGGCCAATGTATAAAGCTTACGGGGCTTTGAGCATTAATTAATTCCATAGACCTAAATAAACATTCTATGAAGTATTCTATAGTTTCTCATAGACAGCTAATTAATACTATACGAGGGTGGTCTGAAAAGTTTCCGACCCCAGATTTTTCAGAAATCTTCAAAAATATTTTCAGAAAACATGTCGAGAAATGGCAAAAAGTATTTATATTAATGAAAAAAGAGACACTTCAAACATAGATGAAATCGTATTTTAACTTTTTGAATAAAACTAAAGGCATGGGGGAGGTTATTGCTTGTGATAACCAATGATAACCACCACCGTGGCAACAGTTAAGAGGAGTGGCTGCAAAACAGTACTAACCTTATATCACACTTAGTGTTAGGAATTCTTTTTGTGGAGCACTAACGGAATATACTTTAGGTTTGATATTATACATATGTCATAATGAATGTAAAATCCTTATTTTTAAAATTTGACATTCGTTCAACAGTCCTAGCGACCGATAAACCAGCATTTACCCGATAATTGTTTATTCAATCTTGGAGTAACTATTTATTCTATTCATTCGTAGCAACAGCCGTATAATCAATAATTGTACAAAACTGTAGAATTTAGCAAACATCACCATCTCTATGGTGATCTCTGTCACATTTACGCAAACTAATGGTGCAGAAAATTACTAAAACGCTTCGTAGAAATTACATAGTTTTGCATAGTCTCTATTTGCGGAAAATGCATTGGAATACACTAGGTTAGAGTATATATCTAATGAGAAAAATTAGTGGGTGTAAAGCTGTAACTATTAGGTGATTTAAATATATAATATATAAAAATTAATGAGGTTTCTCTAAGTATATCCCTCATATATGACTGTAAATTAGTTTTACGAACTCTACGCCGACCATTGCTTATTGTTGTAATTGGTTTTCCATACAAGAAAGTCTGTTGAGAAAAAGTTCGTTGGCCAATTTAGGCTAGAGATGAGAAGTGTTCATTAACCGATCAACCTCTGCAAAACGTTCAACTATAAATAGGAAACTAGAAAAATATTGAGATAATTAATATCAAGTATTATCACCAAAAAATCACGTTTATCAGAATTTGAAAATATAGATAACGTTAAGCAAAGAAAGAAATGTAAAAAATAAGATAAATGTACACAAATTAGGATTTTAATAAAAAAACCATTATTGAAATATTAAAAAGAATTTTTATGGTTTTTAATGGTTTTATTATGGATTTTTTTAAAAACAAGTAATATGTTTAGAATTTCCAGTTTATTTCGCAAATTTTCCATAATTTAAATTTTTCTGTTCGGTAAGGCGTCCGATATATTTGGAAAATGTGATATTTTTGGTTTTACTAAGATCAATCCATAAAGCTATTTGTTCTCCAAACCATCTTTTGCTAACTCATTTTGATATACCTAGGTAAAAAATTTAATATAATTATATATGTAATTATCTTCCCGTGTAAGAAAATATAACATTTATTTCGTAACTTCAAATGTTCTTTGCGTGCAACAACTCTTACAAGGATTTAGGATTTCTCTCTTCAATTTTATTAGTTTGCTAAGTATATCATATATTTGGCAATGTTTCATATGTTTCGCTGGATATAAAAGGAAAAATTAAAAGAATATTATCAGCATATTCTTTTTCGTCCAGTCTCCCTGATACGAGAAATAATGAGGGTTTCAAACATACTTTGCAGAACAGTTCAAATTTGTGCTCACTATTTTCTAGACAAAAAATATTTTGCAGAATTATATTCACAAGTGGTTGAGGAAAAATATAGAGCAAACCAATAAGCTAGGTTTGATAATACTAAATCATATTTTTAACAATCTTCACATCGGTTTGATATCCGTGGAAAAGGCGAAAAGACCTACCGTTAAAATATATTAGCTGAAATATGTACATAAAGAACGCAGAAAATACCTAGTCTGGATTCATTTAGGAGTTTCTAAAGCTAGCATAAACATAATCTTCGGAAATGAAACCTTCAAGGAAGCTTGGGTACTTTATAGATCCAACCGCGTTCATTGCTTCTTTTTATACACAATGTACTTAAGAGTCAGCTCTCAAGGGAACTCAAACAATATTCTTATATAAAAGTTCTCATATTTCGTACAATATGTTTGCATTTATGAGAACTTTGAACGTTTCATAAAATATTGAGACCATATCAGTCTTACACAAAAAGCGAAGTCTAGGCATGGAAATATCTTATGAATGCAGCTCCAAAATAAATATCCCCGTATAAGCTTCTATGTCTATCTTGACCTTGACATTAAATTAAATAGTGAATATATGTAGTGAAGTGGAAGAATGTTGCTGGAAAGGAATAAACATAACGTTGTTTGGGCGATATTTTTTAAAGCTATTGTTTTATAGTTACGAGAAATACGTATGGGATGTTGGAATTGAAGAATCTATGTAAGTAGAATCGGTGAAGTTTTAACATACGATACAAACAATGAAATTTTAGTATGGCTTCAGTTTTAAAATTAAAGTTTCTCTCCGTACAGAATAACTCCAAACTAGATGCCTGTGAAAGCATCTTCATATATAAAAAGAAAGGGAAACTCATGAAAGGGGACGAAGGGCGTATTCCAGTTTCCTTACGTTACTTTCTCCCGAACACCACTTCCTTAAAGGAGCTAATCTCGGAAATTCCACGTTTCCTCCCTCTTCCCTGATGCCTCACTAAAAAACCTCACTCCCACGAAAATTATTTAATTCCCAACATTCTACACTTTCTCTTCATTATGCATTTACCTCTCCTAAGGATGGCGTAATAGTCGTATTAGCTGTTTCCCAGAAGATGGGTAATCCGTGGCTTCTTTTCCTTCGAGGAATCAACCCGACGGTCACCGGTATATTCGGCGATTGGAGATATTTTTCAAACCTCTTATTCATTAATAGCCGAGTTCCACTTTATTTTCTCTCAGCCTCACCTAATTTTATTTTTAATGTATTTAAATACTAATGGAATAAACCTTCTGCTTCCCGAGAATATAAACCTTAAATATAAACAATGCACCTTTATAATACACATACAACATCAAGTGAATGAACTTGCTAATGATTTTGAACATCTATTAACTTTCTTATTTAATCAAAAGAGTAAGATATGTATTCGCAATGTATTCCATCGCGGAATATTCTGTTATTGATATTTTTTATAAGTCATTATAGTTAGTTATAGGGCTGTATTTAATCAGAATTCAAGGGATTAAATAAGAATTTCCATGCATATGCCATACAATTTTACGGATCTTAATTCAAATAATCCTCGAATATCCATGCCTTTTCACTCATTTTCTTCCGACCACATCCCGATCGCCGGAAAGGAAAAAGTGGGAATGAACACGCATTAAGGTCTTTATATCTCTTAATATTTTTTGCGAATAAAATCCGACAGAAAAGGGAAGGGTTAGCGATTAACCGAAAATGCGGGAGGTGACCCAAACGGGGAAGAAAATTGAATTATTTTTTAAGGCTCATTAACTCAATGAATTTATTTCGCTCTATTTTGCGACCCTCCATCACTCAAAATTTCCTCTCTTAATTTATTCAACTCTAAGCATGGACTATCCTTCCATATACTTGTTGCTAATGAATAGAAATACCTTCCTTCAGCAAAAATTCCTTCCATTGTATGCCGTCTAACTATTGTTACTTCAATCATTTGCACTCCACTATGTTTTAATTATTATTATTTATACCGCATTCACGAAACCCTTTCAGATAGTGAGATGATATACTGAAATTTTGAAATATATTAAAACCTTTATAGTAAATGATGTTTTTTGATCACTCAAATAAATAAGTGAGAGAGTTAATAATGCATTGAATTAATCAACTACCATGAAACTTTGGATGATGAAAGTGAAATTGTGTCTTGTTTAACATCCACCGTCACTGAGGTTACAAATTTTTAGAAGGCATAAACGCCTTAAATGGATAAATTCATATAAAATATAAACAAAACCGATCTACTTCATATAGTGTTATTACAAAAGTTTAACGTACATTTTCATTTCAATATGGATTTAACTCATAGGTATGTAAATAAAGAAAAATAAAGAAAAATTATTAAAGACAAGCAAAATATTAAATGGTGAAATTCATCTTAATAAAGTCCTTTAACAAAATTCTATATAATTGAATCATAAGAAAAGATATCATAATCCAACTACAGGATCATATCTTATATAAGAGTAGTTTTGGAGACATTACATCCTATATTATCTTCAGAAGGTAAAAGATACTTTATCTCATCGATTCTTCAATATTTGATAAGCATTAAAGCTTTGTTACTTCCTACCGCATTCATGAAACCCTTTCAGAGAGTGAGATTATATATTGAAATTTTGAAATATATTAAAACTTGAATAGTAAACGAATTTTTTTATCACTCAAGTATCTACGTGAGAGGATTGTTAATAATGCATTGCATTAATCAATTACAATGAAACTTTAGAGCCTCAGAGTTTCATTTTAATTGGCATAATAAATCTCTACTGGGCAATTTGCACTTGGATGTTAATTTATTCTCATATTACGGATTGAATTTTTGTCTGTGCTAGCGATTTCAGAGTACAGTCACATGATTTATCAAAGGGAACATCTATTTTTTGAAAACCTATGACTACTAATGTGTAGTTTTGATCACATTTCGATCAACAGAAAGTTGAGGAAAAAATAATTTTATTGTATGTTTCTTTCCGAATGGTTAGTATATATCTGATTAGTACACATCAAGAAATATATCGTTTCTCTAACACTAAAAGCATACATATGTTGCTTTTATCATTTTACTTGCAAAAATATAGATACGAAAACCTCGCTTCCAACGTTCTCTAGCTCTAAACAATCTTCCATTCTGCAAATGCATGAATTTCGCTTATTCATTCCTTATCTTACACTTAGTTTTAGGTTAGGCTTCTCTTGCGTTAAAAAAAAATATCCGTAACCTTTTGTCTTCTCTCCTACTTTTTATAACCGCTTCTGGAATATTTTCCCATCCTTCTCCTCTTTTTATGCCCCAAAACGCCTCACAAAAATGCCTTATCACGTTTTTTTTGCCGGAGATCTAATTCTCCGGATCCTTCAGCAGCGACCAAGGCGTCTCTCACTGCCTCCTAACGAAGACGCAAAACTATGTTATCGCAGCCATCAAAACTCTTCGTCTTCTTATTTTTATCGCTCTCAGCCTTGCCTATCTTTACTTCTACCTTACACTTTGTTAGCGTCGTCTCTAAAGGAGAGAAATTCGTGCATGCTTCTTTTTCGAAGTGGCTTCCGGAATAGAAAATAATCCTTCCTTGGGGGAACCCGTTAAATAGAAATAGGAAAAAGACGTAGTTTAGACTCCAAAAATTCAGGGTGTGCGCGTAGTTTCTTTTCAATTTAAATAACTTATGAGAATTCAAGCATGTGTAACGAGTATTGGGAGTTTGAAGCACCTGATATTTGTTTGTGTTTAAGATATATTTTTTGATGCTCATCTATACTTACATAAATACTCCGCAAGCTGCCCCCGGCGGGGGATAATACTGAACCTTTAAGCTACTTCTTTAGTTTGTTGATATTACGTATTGTTCGAAAGAATGAGTAATTAAAAGATTTGTTCTAAAATTTATTTCCCTTATTTTACACTTACTGTCAGATTGGCCGAAATGGTAGGGGGTCATATAACAAAGATTACGTAATCTACAAACGTGCTTTCTCGATATCTAATGTATTCAATATCTTCTCAGAAACTCAAGAAAGTGAGTGGTAAAGGAAGCAGGAATGTTGCGATATGAATTTTCATTTATACTATGTAAACGACATCGCCGACATTAGTAAGTACAAGAGCTACCAGTTTACCGTGGTGAAATCAAGAATATATAAAAATTTTGAGTGTATTTTATCCTTCTTTTAGTATATCTTTTTAGGTTTGAAAGATTTACTGTTGCAAAGATTAATTTCTGATACTTGTAACGAATTAACGACTGCCGATAGAACATAATTCATAAATTCTGTGAGGCCTGAAACTGAAAACAGCATCTTACTGAAATTACTATCGCGTCTAGAGAAGTCGGACTTACAATAATGAACCGCGTTAAAACAAAATCGCGTCTTATGAAATCGCTTTATGTGAGGGTCTATTGCATTTTCCCCGCAAGGCGCCCTTTGAACTTAGACTGCGTTACACGTCGAGTGTGTCGTGCGGCGTAAGTAAGTTTCAGGCGCTATACTTATTCGATGGAGGTTGAAGAGGAGGGAACCTTTTGCCAGATATTTTTGATAAAATGAAGGGCTTGAATGCCAATTCCGTACCATACTGCTGCATAAGATGCTGCATCGATAATTCATCTAGGTCGTTGCCATTGAAAAAATGAACGTCCGTCGTCCTGACTCTGTACCTTATCAATGGAGCCTTAGAAGCCTTCTTCGAGATGCACTGCAGTGAAGCATTTCCGTCGCCTTTTACAGGCTCTATTACTGTAATGCATGTGTTACGTTCACTATGCGATTGGTATTATTATTTGTTTTGATTGCAGACGACGATAGCCGCCCAAGTTTATATTTTCAAAGTTAAATTTATAATAATCTACTTGTCTTCAGTTAATCAATTTTTCTGAATATACAAAGCAAGCTCAAAAAAGCCGTCGATCGCCGACAACAATTAGCAGTTTCCATATATTCTAAAGGGTGTTAAGAGTTCCCGGAGAGCCAAGTAAATAGTATGTTTTACTTTGTTGAAAGAGGTTTTCGGCTCGATTCCCGATTGAGGCCACGTGCAAAATGACCTTAGCTGTCGAAGCAATTTTAAAATTACTGCTTTCACTAATATTATTAAGAATCTACACCAATACCTTTTACTTTACGCTTGCCTAAACTTCTTTACGCTTCATAATTTTTTTTTGAAGAGTTTTGCCAGCTAGAAAAATTTTCTAGCGTTCCAGCTGTGGTACAAATGCTATAGGTTCCTCATTTATGCTGCAGTCTTTCAGAGGTAGACCGGTTAAATAATAGGAAAAGGAATAATAAAAATCTCTCTCAAATTAAAGGCGGAGAGGTTACTACTTTTTGAGAAGTATTAACGCAACGCAATTTTTTATAATTTATATGCATAATGTTAATGTAATAACTCGTAAAAATATTAGTTACATAATTTAATGGCTTATATGAAATCCTTACTTCACGTGAACACAGTGGAATAATCGAAAGATACAGGTAACATTTGAATAATAAGATTTTTTTAAAGATAAAACGCCTTTGAAAGGGTAACTTTGCCTAAAGGGTAAATACCTACTTGTTCATGGCATGGCTTGAATCATATTTCTGAAGCGGTAAATATACGTTACTTGTATCTAGAGAGAGGTAATCAATACAAGACTTTAAGTTCCTTTACATAAGTAATTCATACATAATCTTCCCGAATGATGGCGATAGTTTCTCAACATCATTCAAAGAGTGTAGGAAAAGATTTATCTTTTAAGAAAAACGTTCCCATCTCTCCAACTTTATCCTTTACCCTTTTCTTTTTCATATGAGAAAGAACTGCACATGCAGTTGTTGGAGGAATCAAAAAGTGTGCCTAAAATAACTTGTTGTAGTATCAATGAATATTTTAACTTCCTTAGCAATGAATTATCAAAGGGAGTACAACTTAACGGAGAGTTTTATGATAGCAATACTTTTCACATTATTTGTTTCTTTATCCATAGAGGACATACATTTTGAGATTCGGTCCAGTAAATATTTGGATTCCAGGTCAATGAGGGAGTTATTACTATAGTAGAGAAAAATATATATCAATTCTGGTTCATAAATTGATAGTTAAAACATTAATTAATGCAATAAAACTAATCCTTCTTTAAATATAAAAATCAATTTAATTTATTTCTGACCTTTTTTGAGTTCATAACCCGCTTTTCGAAAAATCTTAAGCGAAAAAGCGGAGGAAAGAAAGATATTTTATTGTCAAATCCTACGCTAAGCGAAAAGGTCAACGGATAAAATAAACAGAATAAGAGTACGTGCTCCAGGAACGTTTCGATTCTCTGCTAATTGTCTTCAAGACTCGAGCAGCTTTTCATTTGCTTTTCGACCTCTTTCATTTGAAGTTAATCGGAATTCGCCTTCCGTCTGCCTTTCTCAAGTTGCTTTCTTATATCTTTCCGTTCATTCATCTTCCCCATCCTCCACCTTTCTCTTTTCAAATTTACTTGGCTTATTTCCCTTTCCCGTCAGACGATTTCAGTATCTCTTTCCACTACCACTCAATTTATTAAATCCTTTTGAGTCCCGAGATCTCTCATATCAAATTTCATCTCGCTCTCATTCCCGTGTTTGCATTCTTCTCGCGATTTTAATTTCAGCTAACCGTTACACATATCTCCAATATTTAACTTTACTTCTTTAATTAATTTATCACTCGTTTACTCATGAAATGTTCAATTCCAAATATCAATCCACAACAATTTTGTCGCAGCAATCTTACAATTATTAGTTATACTATGTTATATATTTGTTATGGATGCATTACGTTCTCTTTTCTATTTTGTTCACATAAGTTTATCATATTTTACTATGTAAATGTTCCATTACATATGTATATAAACACATACTTGTCTCGTGTATCCAAAGATTCTACCCTTTGGTTTTCCATCCATTTATAAGCCTTTCGCTTTAGACTCATCCATACATATTTTCCTTTTACTATTTAATCATTTATATATTTACTTTCTCCTGAAACTCAATCAGCCCGCTTATTCTTAGTCTTTTCCTTTCAAACAATTCACATTCTCTTCATACAGCATTTTATGTACGCTATATATGATTTATTTTATTGACTCATGCACTATGATTTTAAAATACTATCTTTTACTTTGATTAAGTGATTAATTTTATTATGAAGAAAACTGTTCACATCATACGAGGCGTACACGCGTGAATTGAAACTTGAAATTCTACAGTACAATTGAGTGGAAAACTGAAACTATTTATTAAATTTATCCATGAACTATAATAGAGTGCCTGGCAGTGAGCATTCAGTAAATTAATTTCAACCGAAAGCGCTATTTATAACTTACACCTTATTCATGCATTCATGTAAATAACTGTGAATCAGAACCACTGTGCGTATGAGATAAAAACCTATGATACTCAATGGAATCGCTGATTATTTGAGTGATTGTGTGTGTTTTTCATTATGTCATCAATAACTTATCCATTATCTAATTTGTTTACCATACATCTCCTCTGTTTCACCCTTGCGATTCAATTTTTATCTACAGGGAATCCCGTCTGTCTATCTCTAATTCTTGTCTATTTCTGCCTATCCATTTAGGTTTGCTTAACAGGATCCATCAAAACCACTTTCCTCCGACTCCCACTCGCTTCTGTGCCTGGCCATTTCTATCTCGTTTACAATCTAAATCACATTCATTGCACAGAATTATCCGACTCACATCAACGCCGCCCACGTGCCATCACCCGCAGAGCAGAGGAAATATCACGATGGAAATAAGCGGTCCCTCCTCTCATTATATTTTCTTTCGACTTTCTAAAATCCCCGCAGCAAATGAGCATCTACCTCTTCCTCCCACACCATAACACTTAATGTAACTTCCTCCCTTTTCCCGTATTGTATTCGTCTGATGATTTCATTCGACTGACACTCATTTTACCTAGACCGAATATGGAGTTTATCGTTTGACCAAGAAGTCTTCCGCGTTTTTTAGTTTTAAATATTTTCTAAACATCGGTTATTAGAAAAGTGGATTTCTATTTTTCAGCTTCCTTTTCTTCAGTATCCATCTTTATAAAGACTCCAGTTAACTTTTATCTGAGTTTTGATATAACTTGTGGCGTTCTTTTTGAGACGTGTTCTTACCATATTTGCAAAAATTTCCCGGATTCGCCGGAAGACTTACGGAATCGGACTATAATATTTGAAAACTTTTTCCTTCCGGGTTGAGTTTGTCTCCCGCTCTCACTCATTTTGACTCATCTTATAGTTTGGGAATTAATTTGGTATTGACTTTGGTAATTTCGCGACACTTATTTTCTCTAATAGTTTAGCGTCAGCATTCCTTCTGCTTAATCAGAAGTATGTTCCATACTCGTCTCCACATATTTGGAATTCCTAATGATAAACTCGCATAAGCTAAGTTCAATGATGACGAAGCGGAAATAGCACTAAATCATCAAATATTACATCTCTAGGTAAACACAGTTCAATTATGATCAAATCGCGCATTCGTGCTTTTAATTAACTAACAATAGACATTGCATGAGAAGCTATAAATAGTTCCTCGGACTCCCACGGAATTTATCACACTTGAAAGAGATAAATCCCGGATTCGACTTTTCAGGAGTTGGGAACCCTAATGCTTATTCTCACAATTAAGTCAATATTATCGTATTTTTATATTTGAATATAATTTTGGAAACAATAATTGTTAATTATAAAAATGTTATTTAGATGTTATTTACGTTACTTAAATATTATTCAGCACTTGTTATAAAAATCATTTAACAAATATTTTGAGATATTAATTTTTGAAGTAGCAAAACAGAGGAAAGAGTATTAAAACGACTTATTTAGTGATTCTACTTGTAAAGAGAAGGGAATGTATCCTTAATGTAATCTATATTAGATTTAAATTGAATATATCCATTTGATAGACTTGTGACACATGTCATTGAGCCACTCCACGGATGTTCATTTTTAAAACTTAGTAATTAATTCTCATTTACGGTAGAAGCAAGAGAGATATGTCGAATAAACGAAGCATCGCTGGAAGATAAAATATTCCTTAGGGAAAGCGGGTGTCGATCGCGGAGAATCGCATACACTTGTGGAACCATTCAAGTGAGCCCTGGAATGTTTCCTCTTTGACCCTCGATTCATTTTTTGGGTGTAGACCCTCGCGCCCTTTTTCACCCGCCGTGATTTATTTATCCGCTTTATTGTCAAGGTCTTGCCTTACGACCTTCTCTTTTAGTGGATTTAAGAGTTCAGGCAGGTCCGACAAAAGGGATAATCATCCTGGAAATTAGTTTCTCGAAAGAAGAATTGTGGGGATGTACCCTGGCTGGAATATTACAGCGAGTCGTAATCGTGCTTCTGTTTCGCACTGCTAATTCTACCCACGTTTGCTTTGAAGAGTAAATTGAAATAGGCAAATGAAACATTCCGTCAGAGCCAAAGATAGCAGCACTCTATCCGCACACACTACCAATGAACATGCAATTAATGCAGTACGTCGAGGGTTTCACGTTTGAGCTACAAAAACTAATTATTTAGTAGCTATGGTGTAACGTTTTTGTACCTTAATTATCCCTTAGGAGATCACATTTATGATAAATAATCAAAGATGGTACTCAATTTCAATACATAATATATTCAGAAAAAATCATCCTACTATTGCTATGTTGAATGAAGTACTTTTATTCTGTCTTTAACAATCTTTTCTTTTAAGCTTACCTTCTTCTATGTTTATACTTACGTAATTTGAATTCCGTTATTTTAATTTTCTTTATTCTGCGGTGACCTCTACTGTATTATACTGCCTTTTTATTTTTACTTTTTATAGGGTTATTTAACCCCTTCATCATGGATACCTTCCCACAATGTGGGTTTATTCTTTGTCAACCTTAATTTAAAAGGATTTTATTACACTCTGTGCATCTACGTTTTGCTTGACTTTGTACATATCATGATGACATACGAGGTTAAGGGGAAGAGAGACCCACATAGGCCCAAACACATCAATAACAGGTCAATATCTATCTAAAATGAAAGGCGACAATGATCATGTGCTTTTATAACGCCGAATTATGTCCGACTAATGCATTTTCACACGCTTTTTGTGGCATGATTCTGTATATCTAAGTTAATATTCTTGTTCTTTCTTGCAGTCACCTTCAGTAGCTGTGTATAGATCTCCTGGACATCAGAGTTTTGCAATCTACTAAATGTAGTCGACGATGTCAACAGAGTCAGCAATAAGTAAACCCCACACTTAGGTAATGATTCTATGTATAAAAAATTGAACGTAGTAGTTCGCTTAAAAAATTTCTTCTCAGTCCTCTGTTCTGTGAAATGTACCCTAATTAGGTTTTATTCAGAAAAGAGAATTAATTTCATACTCTGAGAACAATGGGTGTTTTATTTACTGCCAGAACAGCTTGCCTTTTCTCTCTCTCCAAGTCATTCTTATCTCCACACTCCCTCATCTTTTACTATGAGCCACTCCTTATTTTACTCCCTTCTTTGTCTCTATTCTTTTTACGACCTAACAGATATCGCAGCTGTAACCTTTACTTCTCGCCCTGCCCAAAAGCACTCCTTCCATTACACATCCTAATTTTCTCCGCCTTCTTTAACACCATGCGGAAAACCGGATTCAATTCTTCTCTTTATCGCAAAATATCAACTCGTCTTCTCAGCCACATAGCGGTATCAACATCGTCGTGAGGATCTGAAATGTTACGAGCCTCGGCCAATTTCCCCTTCTCAGTTTGCCACAGTCATTTCCAATATTCCGAGAGGGTTTCACTTTTTCATTCACTAGGGTTTTCTTTTGTCTTTCTTACACAGGGCTATTTTTAGGTTCGGAAACTCCTTCCTTTTCGCTGCCATTGATTGCCGAGTGTTCTCTTTCCGAAGGGCTGTCGATATCTTAGGGTGTATCTTCACATCGCGGTTTTATTTTCCTGACGCTTCCTTTACTTTCAAATTATGCCGTTCTCTTTTTCACTCGCAAACTCGACGTTCAGTATGTACAGCAAAATAAGGTGTATAGTACTAGCAACTACTATAGCAAAATCTTCTCACAACATCACTTACCGAATACAAGGAGGATTCGACTCTCGAGCAACTAAGCTAAAGAAATTTTCAGCAATCTTTTCTTCCTCTTCGGATTCAGCAAACGGACGATATATTCTGCTGATGAATGCTATGGTTAATGCTCAAGTGAATGTAAAAGCTTTTATTTACCAAGCAATGGTTACTTATTTCGTAGACTCACAATAAGATGATTCTAAGAGAGCAGAAATGTTGAGAGGTACTGCTCTAAATTAATCTAAAATAGATTAATTATAACTCAAATCCACAGAAAAGTCAGTAACTCCTTTCGCATTAAGCTTCTCATCATTTCCCGTCCCGTCTCACCTTGCACTATTCTTTTCAGCACAAGCTCAAATGCAGCTCCTGGTCTGTAGCTTTCTCTCTGCCTTTATGTCTCTATTTCCCCTGAAATATTACTATATTATATATTACTATATTATATGATCATTTGAACTCTCACTGCCCCACACGTTCTGTGGTTCTCAATTCACTTCTTTCTCCGCCTTACTAAACTTTTTCATAGTTTAATATACTCATGTACCAAATGAGATTCTTTCTTTATTTCTCACTTTTAATAATAAATTAAAATTAATATAAAGCTTTAATATCTAAATAGTAAATATCTCTGGATATATAAATATTTTAGTCCTGATTTTGGGACACATATTCCTATTCTAAAATGTTTGTCAGTTTATTTTATAATATTTACCAAATAGGTATCGAAAACGTGAAAAGACTAAGAAAATAAAAGGAAAAATGGAACTAAGAATCAAATTCCCAAGTTTAACCTGGCAAATAGAGGCTCAAAACAGAGATAAATAGAGAATGCTTGGGGAAGCCCCATTTGTGGGATTGATAACGACTGATGTTCAATGAATAGTTATGTTTCATTCTAGCTCTCATTGCAGGACTTCCGAATCACCAACCTATCCTTCCTTCAGTTTCATTCATGATCCTCAAAGGGCCTTAGTTATGACTAACTCATTTCTCCTCTTCCTAATTAAATCTCCGCGGTTCGCCTATTACGGACAATAGCAGAAAATCGTTGCGATTATGACCTCCTTTCCCTGCGTGCTTCCGCGGTCACCTTCCTTTGTATCCCTAAGGATATCCGTCCCTTTATCTCCTTGCCTCGAAACGCACGCAATCTTCCTCCTATCTCTTTATCGCAACCCTCTCATGCATCGAGTGCCCGTCCCTTCCTGTTCCCCCCTCGTAAAACACCTGACACCGCAAGTGCCCTTTCCATCTCCGTTTACTTGACCCCTCACCCTCAGTAACTCGCTTTCCGCTCATGTTGGCGCTTACGTTCGCTACCTATACTTTTACGTTGTCTCGAGAAAGGATGCCTTCCTCAAGAACACTCTTTTTCGAATAGGTGAAGGCGGATAAGAGGGCAATCAAGGATGTGGGTTAAAAGGATGGAGAGAGGGCTTTATTTTTTCGCCATGGAATCCCGAACCCCAAGGGACGCGCCACGAGTTGCCCTTAAATTGCAACAGTTTGCGTCACTTTTCTTTCGAGGGAGGACGTGAGAAATAATGCCGGTGTTTTTTTATTTACTGCGCAGCTTGCTCGTCTTTTGTTCCCTGCTTTATTTTGCGTTCCCCGAGGTTTAGGGGGATGAATTTATTTCCGCCTGCAGGTGCCGTATTCCTCGTTCATTCCTCAGCTATACGGATTCTCGTTTTAATTATGGGAACGCTTTGTTTAATGCATCCGTTTTAAATTTGGTTTTTCCTTTCGTCTACAGTTACCTACGCGAATGCAATGGAGTCAACTCAGTTAATTTCTAATACATACATATATACGGCTGTTGTAGGAAGTAGAAATTTATAGACTTGATATGATTTATTCTATGAAGGACTTAGTATACATGTTTAAATAACGAGGAGAATATCGCATGAACAATAAGGGCTCTTAGGGTACCAACAAATAGTCATAGATGAGATCTTCTTTACGTATCTGAGCAATTAAATTTATAAATTCCGATGGATTCAGCATTAAAGTGCAATTTGTTTGACGGAGAAGATACCTCCAAAGTTATCTATAAATTTAAATAAATCCTTGGAAATAGTGACTGCCTCTTAGACACAAATAAGTGGAATTTAAACTTCCTTAACACTCAAAGGTACAGAAATGTAATACTCGTCAGAAGTTCACCACACGAAAGTCGTAGTAGAGATTCTGACGAAACCTTTCCAATTTCGATAGCGGTTAGCAAGTGTTTCCCGTTTTCTCCTTCGCCCATGGAAATGCATAAGTATCCCATTACATTATTTTCGAGAGCTGTAACAACGTATCTTCTCAGTTTCAGCTCGTTACATATGGAAAAGGGACATCGTTGATTCATGGTTTCTAATCATGAAGCGACTATGCCTCTATTCTTTTCGAATCCATCAAATCAGTCGTCTTTTTGGATCAGTCATTACATTTCATTGTGTGCCGAAATCAAAGTCAGCAGGTATAAATACTACGTTAACAGAAGAAATGAATCTGAGGAATCCCAAACCATGTCTTCTCAAGCTGAAGAATCCTCATTTGAGCAGAAGTCGGTGTTGACGGAACGGAATTCCCGGAGAAAGGAAAGAATTTCTATTGAATCGTTAGGTAGGGGACGATCCTTAGCAACGGCTGTACGGAATCTGGAATCACACTCGCTGACTGGCGAATTAAGTAAGGCAGTCAGGAGATTTCTAGTTTTACACAAATGTTTGCAGCCCTTCCCTTCACTTTTACCTTCCCTCAAAGCAGCATCCATTCCTTGACGATGGTAAACACTATAAAATGGATCCGTAATGGGTCCCTATTGCAGAAAAGGCGTCTATTCCTTGGTCTCTCCTCTTATCTTAACGGTTGTCTGATGATTAAAATGACACTCTGAGACGAATGGGATACCGATGGTCTCGAAGAAGAGAAAACTTACTTTTTATTGTAACCCAAGGTTTAAGCTAAAATTGCGCCATATTGGTTGTATGAAAAATAGAATAGTATAATGTATAGTTAAATACAGTGTATTGATTATCAAAAATGTCACCCTACAATACTAAAAATGCTTAACCTTTAATGAAAGTTTGTTCTGAATTAAACAAAAATACGTAATTGCAATGAGTCAAACCAGACCGCTGGTATCCCACGAAAAATTGTCATGATTGTTGATTTTTTTGTCATTCTCTAGAAAGTTTAAAAATCGCTGGGTTACATGGTGCTATTCTTCATATATATTTTTGAATCAGCGAATATGGCTATGTAGTGTATCCGTTGCCGTATAAAGACGTAAATCAATAGGATTTCTGTAAATTTTCCTACACGTTTTGAATTTCTGTATTTTCGCGGTTTACTTACAAATCTCTCCCCATGTGCGTTTCCCACAATCTGTTTCTTTTTCGTCAATCATAAATTGTGAAGACCTTTCCCCATCAAATCTACTATTTATTATATCCCACCATTTTTTCTCTATACAATTTTAGAAGGACATCCGTTGGTAAGATAAAGGAAATTCTGATAGGATATCGATGTAGGCTAAGAGCAGCTGTTTGTCTTCGGATCCCAGAAGAAACTCCGCCTGCTTTATCATTAATGCAACCACTTTATCAGAACAAACTCTATAATTCGTCAGTCACCTGTCCAAAAACCTCGCATGTAAGATAAAGCATGCGTTTAGACATTTCGGCTTTAACAAAGAGTCCGAAACTATTGTTTTAGTATTCATGCCAAAAACTGATAAATGTTTAAAGGAACTTGGTTGAGAATTTATCTTGTGTGTTCTAAATTATCAGTCTTATCCAGTCTAACATAATTTAAAACAACACATTCTTAGAAATTTCACCACCCTATGACGACTACGATCGTTGTTTAGAATCTCAGCATGCCTGTAAGGTAACGTTGGGAACGGAGTGGAGCTTCTTCCAAGCCCATACGAGCAAGCTAAATTTTTTAAGGTTAAGGTTAAAAATAAATATAGTCGTATAAATTTTATATAAAATTATTTCTGTGACATCAAGGGTATCAACTTCAAAGAATAACTAATAACCCACAATTAAGTAATATACTCTCTATAAAGGGTATGTAATCTGCGGCTCGAATTTAGCCTTCTGTGTACGGCCGTGTCAACTACTCTTTCGAAGAATTTCATAAAATTGTCTGTACTAACTGATAAGAAAAATATAAAATAGATAATAATTGTTGAATTCAACCCCAGGCGTTAATCTTCACTCTTTCTAACGTATCGTTTTAATAGAACAATAAAAACATCGATTTTGGTGGATTATTATTTAGTTTAAAAGAATAAAAATAAAAATTATCTGAGGCACTGAAGTCCATTGGAAACCCTTGCTCTGCAGCAAAGTGAAAACGGGTTGTGACACTTTAATGGCATGAGACTTGTATAGTATACGTTAGAAATGTTGTCATGCTTACAACTAGATGGATCGAACCTTTAATAAAGAAGGTAAATCGCTGCAGAATTGCTCCCTTTTTTCCGAAGCACGAAATACTGAAAACGCAGCGAAATGTTTACCACTTTATTTTCCTACTAAGCAATAATAAAATATTCTTACGATTTTATTTATTGTATGCATATCTTCCAAAATTGTTCGTTGGCCGAAAATAGCTCTGTCAGGGTTACTCGATAACTCATGCATCAGTGATTAAATAAATAAGGATTTATCAACGCGGGAGTTTTTACCAAACTGCTGAAGAGGAAACGCGCTAGATCCTTGCAATCTAATGACAGCTTTAGCTACACATGACGGGACTCCGCCGCGCTAAAGGAGAGCTAAATTTGGACGGCCTCTGCTGTTGAAAACCTGCATCCCGGGATGAATTTCACAGGTGATGGGTGAAATGCCGACTCGCTGACTCGCACTTCCCTCGAATATCAATTCACTGCGACGCGCGGAAGACAAACATCTGCGTTCTAAACCCATTTTAGGGGAGCTGAAGAGCGGCCACTTTTTCATCCCATAGCTCGCTACTTACCGACCCGTAGTGATAACAAATATTTGGGGTGGCGATATGACAGGATGCGTTGACACAGACGGGCACTTGCACTGCTCACAGTTTGGAGCAAATGGAACAACTTGAACCGAAATGGAGCTCGAAATGAACAGTGTGCGGTATTCCCCACCCGATTTGCGATTCAGTTGGTTAACATGTTTACAAAGAGGGTGATGGATTATTTAGATTGTTCATGACTGCGTAATTTAAATGTCTCAAGTACTAATTCAGGTAAAAGAGGAACGTGTAATTTTCGCAAAATATAAATTTATTCCGGCTAACTTGGTATAAATTTTAGACATCGAATAAAATAATATACTATGCGCGGGTTGGAAAAGGGTAGCAGAGTGTGGAAAGAATCAACAGTCGTTATTAGAATAATAACAATGGCAAGAAGACGACTGTAGAAGAGTAGGTAAATAGGTAGTCATCGTTCGTTTCGTTCCTTTGTTTTCGATCTTTAAGTACTCATTCCACCACTTTTATTGTTCTTCCCTACACATTTCTGTGGAGAAAATTTGGCTAAAATCCTTCTGTGGCCCATCTATCAGAATATGTACAACAGAACCTGATTCTAACAGCCCAGGTGGGAGGGTAGGGTTTATGGTCACTGACACTCATATTAAGAGACCCATCGGTATAACCCATGTACTTCGCTGGTTAGTCGTCACAGTAGATTTCGTATACCCTTGTGTTGTCATTCGGACACTACATTCATAAATGCCCGCGTACCCGATTTTATATTGCCTGAATATTTCTCTATCGTTCGGATAACAGTGTAAACATATGCATATTCTATGGAAATGTAAGATTTTCTCCCTTGATATGCCACCATCTCGTATAGTTGAGCTTAAGTACATCAGATTCCTTAGTAATTGATTGAGCTATACTGCTAACTACCGATCTGAGGCTTAACTCTGCCTTTCATTTACAGAAAATATATTGTGGGAGTGCTCTTCCGATGAGATTTTAAGAAATGAAATCATTCGTTGTCAAACTTTTTATGAACGCATCCACATATGCTGTGAAGCAAAATATTCAAAAGTGATAAAAATCTTCATTCGGGTGATTCTGACTTTCATATTTTACCTAACACTTTTCCAGTGTTAAAAAATCCCCATTAGGAAACTAATTAAAATAGATATGAAGGTTTATATGTATCTAAGAGATCCGGTTTATAAGAGATAAAGGTTTATATGTATCTAAGAGATCCGGATATAGGATAACGGAGAGATGTCATAGAAAATTGTACACGAAACACTTAGAATTGAGGTATGAAAGACGTCTGAAAACATGAATTTCGTAAAATGCAAAAACAAGATTATCCCAAGTTATCATGTCGGTACAGTTCATGAGAATAGTAAAATGCAAAATCGAAAACCTGGATAGTCGGTAATAATCAGTGTGTATCAAAAAGAAAAGAAAAAAAAATTAAATAAATATACAAAATTAAAGACGTGGAGATAACAAGAAATAATTTTCTTTAAATGAGACCATCAATTCTACTAAATATTCTACAAAATCTAGAGTGAGAAAAATAATTTATTAAAATATTTAGCAAGTACATTTTCTATTCCTTCAAACATAGATCGTAATTTTAGAACATACTGTTTTTTGATGATTCAACATCTTACACTCTCATAAAAGAAATAAATAGTTACGAGTGGATATGCCATTCACAATTCAATCTCCTTTTCGTTAAGGTTTCAACTTTTCATGTGTATTATGTAAAATATTGATACATTCGTTATATTTTGGTAAAATAATTTTCTCAATATATAGAGCTCTTGCCGATGAGATTATTGCTCTAGGAATTCATTATATCTCTCACACATTCGAAGGTATAAAGTTACAGCACAGCCTGGATTCATCAAGAATCGGAACGCTTATTTCAGTTTTAATTAAATGAACACCAACAATTCAATGACGTAAAAGATTATATTTACATGTGCCCTTTTATTGAAAGACTTATCAATAAATGAAATCAATTTTACGAGAAATATTTCCACTTTATTCACCTCACGGTTCCTACTCTTCATTCTTCTTTTTATAACAGGAAGAGATGAAAGAGAATTCTGTTCCTATTTTAAGTAAGCTATATATACACGCAAAAACCTCTACAAAGGGTGAATTTTGTCCGAAAGAATCTTTATAAAATGCTTTGAAAGAAAAAGCTCCGATGTGTGAAAGCTGAAGAAGTTTTCTAAGAATTCTTTTCAAGATTTTAAGTAGTTTTGAGAAATCAGTATTGACAGTAGAGAGAATTTGAGTATTGAGCTCTAACTCAAAGTAAGGAATTTCTCTTTTCATGTGCATGTATCATTCAGATTCGTTTACCAACAATAGCTATTAAAGTCGATTAAACCTAACTTTCCGATAGGAAGACAGTTTATCCCATCTCTTTCTCATGTCATTTACTTTTATCGCACCGTAATAAAATTGTAAATGTTGAAAGTTAACGTAATGAATATTTTGGTCTTGATTGTATCGATGTATCCTGTACGCATCAACAAATTTCGAGAACTTTGTTCAGGAAAAATCTTCGTTAAGTTAAATGCTCCATCAGTTGAAGTACAACTTTGCAAAGGACGCAGTAATACAATGGATGCGTTACCAATAGCCATAACACAGCTCTCCAAAAGATAAACTTTAGAAGTAGAAAAGAACAACTTCGGAAATAGATCACTGACGAATTACAACTCCCCCTAAATTATATCTTTCATTTAATTTTAAATGAACCAAGTTTAATTTTCTAGTATATTTTACAGTCGAAAATAGCTTGGTTGTATTTGATGACTTTTCACGTGTACATGACGCATCAACCAAAGATTTATTCACCGAATTCATATTCTTTAGCAGGTTATGCTAGATAATAAAAAATCTAGTTACACTAAACGGAAAGATGAGATATCACGGCACATTTAAATAGATAACATAAGTTTAATTTCTAACTTAACCATAGCCTATGTAGATTTAATTTAGGAAGCTTGGAGTGATTTCTTTATTTGCAATTTCCTCTCATTGATTTAATCTTATGGGGATAAGTATCTGTGATAATGGCACACCTTAAATACACATTCAGAAGTGTAACGTTAAAATGTATGTTTACATTACATTGTCTTCACTTGCTTTCCTCCATTTATATAGCCATATCATTTATGATCCGTCCTAGATTCAAGGCCCTCTTTCATCATCATTGTCGCATTTCCCATCTCTATTCATTCTCACTCTCTATCAATATCGGAAATTCCTTTCATCTCCGCCTTTGTCCTCTTCGACAAAGCTTTGAATTTCCTGAGGACGATAGAGAAGTCCACTGCGGTCTCCCGAGACGCAAAGCATTCCAAGCTAAGTGCTGGGTTTTCCCTCTACCCACATTCATTCAATTTGCTCAACAATTGTTTGCTAAGGTAATTGCAATCATTACCGTAACTCAAAAGCAACCGAAATGAAGCACCCATATTAGCTGAAATTTATTTCAGTACTATTGTAATACCGATCTTTTCTTATTATTCCCATATCTGGCCATATTAGGCAATACATAACTCAATGAACCAAATCTTCATTTTCTCCTATACAGTAAAATTACGTGTTTTCCTCCAATAGAATTTTCGAAGGCTACATATTAATAAAACTTTATCTAAGATCTCTAAAAGAAATCTTGATAAAAGTTAATCTTCTTTCATCTACATAAATTAAGAGCCTCCCTAATCAGTTTTATTATTTAAATATCATGTTCAATCCAGGAAAACTAGGCTTACGCCTCCATGACCTTATACTTAAATTATTTCTTGCACAACATTCCCTGCTTCAACTTTTTACTCTTATAAACTCCTTACCTCCCTCCATAAACCCTTTCAAGCTGTCAAATGACTCTTTCTTGAAAGACTGTTCGGAAAAAAAGCAACTTAATCCCTCAGCTTTGGTTGAAGATCTTCGTTTTTATTGAAGGATATTTACTTGAAACACAACAAAGTATTCGTGAAAAACGGATGATTTTCTACTACAAATTTCCCTTCACAAGTTCTATCATTATACATTCCCATTGATGAGAGAGGAACAAAAGCACAACTTATACAGGTGACTAAAAGAGTTTAACCTTATCTTCATATTTTTATACACCCGATGGCAACGTTTTAAGCGTCAAAACCTATCTTGTGGAGGATTATAATTCTGTGGTATCCTGTAAAAATCGTGTTTTTATTTCTCTCTCACATCATTGAGGGCTACCACAAAGTTAAAGATGAAACTGTGGATTCTGACATATTCACATTCCATCCGCATAGTTTTCCTACTATAATGGAACGGGAAAAAAAGTTGCCAAAATGAAAAATAAAGAAGCAATGTCCAACTTGAGAGCTAGATATAACTTTATAAGTAAGAACGTGCATTGAATCTAAACAGTTAGGAATGAAGTGGTGATGGGGTGAGGATTCTGTAGATTCTCCTACTTCTATCTCCGAATCGGCCAATATGACCCACAGGTATTTTAGGTGCAAAAATGTGTCTCGGTGGCTTAAGATTGCCTCTCTTAGCCTTACTTCCCACGATTCCCTTCTTCTTTAAAGATATGAACTTCGATTCTCTCGGGGCTTTCGGATTCAATTGCCATTTCGGCGTGGGCTTTTGGGACCATTGGAAGAAGGCGGTTCCAGTTCGGGAGGGAGTGGGAAGGATAGAGGATATGAGGAGAGAAGCTGGGAGGGAAAGGGCGGATGCTTAGGCGCTGGAAAAAATGTAGCTTGGAAAGAACTGGGCGTGCAAGGTTAGGATAAGGGTTTGGTTGAAAAAAACGATATGGGGAATCCAAAAGGGAACGTTTGCCACGTGATATATAACGGATAGGGCAAGAGGGAATGGTTTGTAAAAAAGAGGGAGGAGTTGTTTCATCGACGTTAGATAGTCCATATTCAATTCATAGTTTCGGAATGATTTTTTCTAAACACAGGATCAGCCGCTTTCATTCAATAAATCTAACATTATTTACAATTTTCGATTACTTTCAAATTGCATGTCACCGAACTTGTCGGCGCTTCAAAATAATATGTTCTTCAAGATTTTGAGAAGGAAATTGGTTATGAGTCCTCGTCTTTACTCGGGAGATATTAGGGTGCAAGTTTAAGTTGGTCCAGAGCATTCTTATTCTCTTTTCTATAACAGTATTCATACTTTTTCAGGCATGGGTTTGAAATCAAACGAAGGTATTAAATTTAATTAATTTTCAGAGAATGGCTTCAAAATAAAATCGGGAGCAATTGCTAAAGCAATTTTCTGCTTCGCAATAACAATTTATTCTTTTCAAATGTTTTAAATTCAATTAAATGTTGATTAAACTTTAGGATAGAAACGACTGGATTTGTTTTATCGCTTTGCTAAACTTGAAACTCGCAATGTCTAGAAATAAAAGATTTTATAAATCAGTCCTTTTTGTATCTAGCGATTTTATCATTCGAGGCCTGGCGATCACTATAATTAGTCGAAACCTAGTCTCCAAAATATATTTTTGTGGAAAAACGAAGTTTTTTTATTCATTTGTTATATCCACCCTGATTCTATAAACTCAAAAGAACTGCAAATTTCTACAAAGAGCTCCACAACTTTCTTAATAGATAAAAAAATTAAACATAAGAGAGAGGGTATTTTATTTGCAGATGAAAGGAATGACTGAGAAAATGTTAAACAAACAAAAGCACGAGAAAGTCAGTCAGATCCTAGGGTCTTAGAAGATTAATCTCCCTCAGTTTCAAGGAAGTTCATTAACTCTGAACCTCTATAAAGGAAACTCGCCTCTCATCGAATTAATTCGATGAGAGGCGATTATCGAATTAAGTCCAAAAGAAATTTGTAATCGTAAAGAAATTTCAGCAATACTTAAAAGGGAGGACTCTTGAGTAGGGTAAACGTATTCCTCAAAGAAATGTTTTGGTATACGTAATTGACGTTTCAAACTAGGCTTGGTATAGAACGCATAATCAGGCGAATCGAAAAGCTCTCCTATTTCCTTAGAGGAAAATTTCACCTCTGGTTAATTTCCAACGAATTCGCTCTGAATTTCCTCTCTCCTGCCCCATTCAGTTTCTAACTACCTACCTCTTATTTCCTCTGCTAAACATATCAATTCATACTTCAACCCAATATATTCCTATCACGTGTTTCCCTTTGACTGCGCTACTTATTGACATGTTCATTCATTATAGTCTTCAATACTTTCTTATCCTTGAATACATTTTTCGTTTTAGACTCCTAGATTCTTTCATGTCCTTTCCTTTCATTCCTTTAATTCATACATATTTTCTCTTAAATATGTTTGTTGAAAAGGAAACTAGTTGTTAATTAGTTAAAGAAAATACTTCATCCACTATGCTCAGAATGTTTTCTTCGGTCTTCTCCTCCTTTTAAAATCATTGATTCTATTCTTCTCTTCCCTTTTAGTCATTCTTTTTCCTTCCATCCTTTCTATTTATCCAAACCAACGTGGAATACAGATTTCATGATAGTCACCGCCAACGTTACAGTTCACAATTAAACATCACCGGCTCTGTCTCTTCCGTTTTAGCCTCACGTGCTCCTCATAACGCACATTCCAGCTGCACTTTGCTCACAACAAACCCAATTATTGCTTCCAAATTACATTGTGAGACCGAGTTAAATCCTCTATATGCAAACTTTCCTTCCTTTCCTCACGATATATCACTCTTAACCAGTGACCAACCAATCCCTCTCTGCTGATTACCTTCAAACATCTTTCAATTTTCAATCTACCATTATTTTCTGTTATGCTCTGTGTAACCAGCGGTTATTGAGGTAATATTAAGAAATTTAAAGTGATTTTTTACATTGGTAAGTAAAATGTGCTAAGGACAATGTTTAGTAATTTTATTCTGATTTAGTTTCCCTCAATACCGAAAGGAAATCTATTTATTGTATCTCTTTCAAGCTCTCATCTGAGACCTTTCAAACCCATCTCACGCTGTTGCTCTCGTACCCTTTCAACCAAATTTAATCTGTCCCCTATTTCATCGCACTGCTTCCTTGTTCTTTGCCTCTTTTTTGCTTCAACCTCACTCCACTAACAACTCGTTTGTCCCCTTTGGTTATTACCTCTCTTCCGTTCTTCTCTTGACATTTTTCCTCATATCACTCCCTTTGTCTTCCCTACTATCTGAGACTTTCATACTAATTTCAAGTTTTCATTCATTTTTCATGAATTCAAACTAAATTCATAGTCGCACTTGTAATACTTTTGGTAACGTTTTCCTAGCAATTCCAGGGAAGACGACGTTTCTGCTATTTCATTGAATCATTTCATGCCACTTTTTTATTCGTCTAGAGCAGCTTTGTCGCTTATTGCAATGGAAGCTGCTTTTAGTGAGATAAGGATTATCATAAAGTCCATTGAGGATAAATTTCCTCCTGTCTGAACAAGACAATGCCGAATATGCTTGAAATTTAGCTTTAGCCTCAAAAGGCATATTGGTATCAGACTTATATTCAGTCATACAAGGAAACTGGTACACTTTATTCCGGAAATTGAATTAAGCATGCATGTGGTCTCTTGTTCCAGGTAAATGTAGATGAGACTTAACAAAGAGATACTCTCAAAATCAGAAACAGATGTGAAAAATTGTCGAAAAGTCAAATAGTATTTTAAAGTAAAGAATATTCCCTTGACTTAATTATTGGAGAACCTCTTAAATATATATTTGAGAATCCTACGCGTAGAGGAGACTGCAATAAAAACAAATACTAAAGTATAACCAGAATGGAATCATAATAATTCTACATCTAAACTACAGGTTTTAAAGTTAAAATTAATATAAAATCAATTTGTGAGCTGTTGAGTTATGTGAAAGAGAAAAGGCGAGAAGTGATAGAGCTTCGAAGAATTTACAGGTTTTCTTGATATACAGGTATTTTTATACTTGATTTCTCTTAATAATGTCGCGTTATTGAAAATTATTTTCAAAGGTTGTAATTATGATAAAGTGATCGATCGGAAATTTGAGTTCAAGTTTAAAATTACTGTCACGTAAAAAATGAAAATAGGCTCGATCAAATGTCTGATATTATGAGAGATTAGTAAATATATTTGGAAAGTTAAGATAATTTATATAATGATGACTATAGGTTTTACAAACGCTTAAAAGCATGATCTAGAACCGAACAACTCATATCATAGCGATATTTCAGTGTAAAATAAATTGAATGTTGAAATTGAAAAGGTTCGCAAATGATGTATCTTATCGAGGATATTCCTCTAAGAAATTTAAAAATTCTAAGAGACTGTCTAACTAATATATATATATATATATATATATAACTGTAAGTAGAAATTCTACGAATTGAAACTTAAGGTCTAACAAATACCAAATTTTGCCAAGTTTTCTCCTTAAAACGGGCAACATTCCGATAGAATATCGCAGAATTATTTTGGTAAATATGGAATGGTAATGTTGCTGGTGATATAAATTTAAATTAGCTTGATTAGGTGATATATTTCTCAAGTTAAAGTCTGTGGGTTTTTTTCTATGCGAATTTTGTCTTAGACTTCGTAGAGATACAAATTTTGATGAGCAACGCACCAATTCTCAAACATCACAATTTTATTATTTTATAAGTCGGAAGAATTGATTGTTTTATATATATGAAAGAAATTGCACTTAATCGAGGAGAGTTTAAACCATTTTAATCCACATTTTTAAAAGAGATAAGTATGAATTTATAACAACGTATATTGATTCCGCGGCTTTGTTGAGATACATAAGGGCTTAAGTTCTCTGTTATCTTACAAACATATTCTAAGGCTAAGAAATGCAGTCATTTCACAGCCTGTTTACGTTTCCCTAACATTCCATTAGCGCCCTCAATTCAAAGCAGGGTATTACAGCTGAGGGGAAACATCCAAAGCAACTTCCTTTTACTGTATGTAAACATTTCAGCGAGACTTATGAGTACGAGAGCACATTTCCTACTAGAGTTCAGGTCATTCACTCATCTTCCTCATGTTTCTCACTATCTTTTGGAAGATTACATTCCAGATTTAGTCGAATATTCATTTGAGTCTTAGTTAATCTTAAGCCGAATTTATTAATGAGTATTTAGGTTGAAGATTTTTTCTGCAAATTTTGGAGATTTCTTTTTTGGATAAATAGAGAAAGATATTATGCTTCGAAAATTACATTTTATTAACAGTTGATATTTTTAATCGAAAGAATGTCAGTGTATGCAAATCTACTCTATGTACCGCCCCTATCATAATAATCTGCTATGATGAATTTCCAGCATGGTTTATTTGTGTATTCTGATAACTAACTAGATCTTCCTTTATAATGAGATCAATTCTTCTATTTTAAGAAAAATTGACGTATCTGATTTTTGATGCTTCCAATCTACTTTTGTAAACGATATGATTAATTTTCTTCATCACCATTAAGTAATATATAGTAAGTATAAATTTTATGTATACAATAATTTTGTCAGAAGTAGGATTCGAAGCCATACGAGGGCTAGAAAAAAACTGAATACTCGCCTACCATGAGGAATGCAAAGTCTGGATTGAACCCTTCAGCCATCCTTACTAAAAGAATGGATATAAAGATTTATTACTTTACATAATATTCAGTGTATAAAAACAGTAATAGCAATAATTATTAATGATTTGTTTCAAATCTGCATAGAAATTAAATGAACAATCTTCTCAACCTAACTTTAAAATGAAAAAGCTAGTGATTTTCGATGATGCAATGGTACTTTAAAACGATGATTATCTGTGGCTCGAGAAATTTTCGTACAATCTACGTATACGGCCTATTGAGGGTGAAAATATTGTCACATTTGTTGTAAGTCTATTAGTCCAATTACACGTATCTGTTGGGAAAAGATGGATCTACCATAGAATGCCTCACTATCGAATAGCAGGTCGGGATCATCTGGTTGGGCACTCCCCGATTTATATGCTTGAGCTTTGGGCTCAAAGTTTTTCATCGGAATTGTTCCAATGTTTCTCTTTCCTCTAGCACTCGTACGGTTACGGTCGGAATGTAGAAAGAATGGCAGCCTCAAGCAGAGACAAATATCGGCACTAATGCTAATGCCGGCGTGGTGTTACGATAAAATTGTCAGGGCGTTAATTAACTGGAGGCATCTGAAAAGAGAGAACGGTGGGTGGATGGAGGAACGTTATGGTGGAGTCGGTAGCCTTGGCGACGATTGAATAAAAGAAACGGACGAGAAGAATAAAGAGTTAGTGATTCGGAAGGAGGTAGCTCTTTCAATTCCTAAAGGAAATGAATGCCAAGTTAAAGGAGAAGAGAGGGGATTTTCTCCTTTATTCTTGGAAGGAACCCAGAATATATTACGATTCGGGGCTTAACGCAGAAAAGAAACGGATGGGGATCGAATGCTCGATAGCGCTTGCAAAAAATAATATTCTGCTGGGGTCATTTTGCCAGGATTCGCGATGCCGAGGAGGAAATCATTTGAAAAATCCTACTTCAGGTAATAAATCTCTCGTCATTAATCGCCTCATTAATAAGAGAATACAATTCTGAGAGTCCTTTGAAGTTTATTAATTCCGTAGATTCTGCATTTCCCTCTTTTACAGCTTAATTAACCAAAACTTCCTTGTAGTACCCCACTGTTTCCACGCCATTCGTTTCTCTGAAATTCCTCGACTAACGGTTGGCACGGATAACGAAGTTTTGGTAAAAGTCATGTATATTGTTACGAACACGGATTTGCCTGACAAAAATGTTTCGGTGTTCTCGCTTGTTCGCATGCATAAAAAATGACTTAAACAATAAAGTAAGAAACTGATGGTCATTTAATAGTTAATAATTCCTTGATGCGGCAAGATAATGGGAGCCTTTATTCTTTCTTTTATAAATTTTCTGATTGACATCCGGAAAATAATCTCTGAACGATTCAGAGGAATGTTCTGCTAGGTTTTACAAAAGGATCTTGTATTCAAAAGTTACGATAGTCTTTCGATAGTTAATAGGCTATCATTGAAATCAGTATTTTTATTTGCTTTACGTTGCGCGATAGAAAATTGAAATCTCATTCCCTATGGTTAGTCTTGTTCATGGCTGTGAAAATATGAAAGATTTTAAGTTTCGCGCTATGTTGAATAGAGGAGTTTATCATGGGCTCTCCATGATGCATAATATGAAATGTTTTATTATCATATCATGTTTCATCAAGTCAATCATCAAACAAACATATTATTGTTAAAAGTGCTTCGACAGCTTAGGTCATTTTGCACGAGGGCTTCCACCGAGAATCAAAGCCGGGACCGCTTTCATGGAACTCGAATGGCTATCTGGGAGTAAACTCGTTCTAAACTCGTTTCTAAAATTGTCCAATAATTTGACACCTGAATTCCAAAAATGTTTTTTCGGAGAGAACTAATATAAGAAAAGGTGTCTGAATAAAAACTATAAAAATTAAAGCTTGTATTACTATTTCGTTGATGATAAAACTTCCCTGCAATGAGATATCATATAAAAACCGTGCGTTTCTGAACTGTCAAAGCGCTTGAATGAATTTCAAGAAAAAAAATGTCAGTAGTATCTCTGCAAAGGAGCAACGCCTGTGTATTGAATGTAAGGGTTTTAAAAGAGGCCACGTGCCATTCACAGTCAATATCTTGAAGACGCTTTTGTGAAAGCGCAGCACTCTATAAAAATGCATCCACCGTCTCACGCATACAAAAGTAGGGATTTTTCGCGGAAAAAATGGATGTCTGTTACTGCCCCAGTTATTGGGGATCGGTGTTGGCTTTTGTTTCGGTGGGAGTCGGGCTTGAATGTCGACAGAGGGCAGCGTTATCTCCATTATTAGTAAAACGGTAGAAGAATAAATAGTATACGGTATAACGTGTGGAAATTTTAGGTGGGAGGATGCATTCTTGAAAATAACACTTGAAATACTGGCGAATTTACTGAATGTCAACTGGGTTAACAAAAAGGTTTAATTTAAAGAGTGGAATCAAACCTCAGTCGAGCATTATTGTAAGTAACAAATATGCTAATATAATTGAAAATTAAATCAGTCATGTTTATTCATTATTTCAAATCAAGATATGATCAAATATATTCAGATTCGGACTATTTTTTATCTAATTAAGGCTCTTATAAAACTTACGGGTTTTACATACTAAAGAAAGATGAATTTCAATATGAAATATAGAATACAACTATTCTTTACGCTTGAAAAAATAATGAAAACGTTTATGTGTATAAATAAAAGATAGAAAGAACTTTTTTCCATACTTGAACTCAGATCAAGGAATGAAGGAACTTTACCTTGAGCAGGACTCGAACCCATGGGAACTCAAATTCATGGCACTTCATGTAGTACCTGGGAGAAAAATACATCATTCGAGAAATTCCGGGCGGTTGCAATAGCCAATTAAGCTCTTTAGTGTCAAAGAAATCTCTCAATAGATTTCTGAAGCTACCATACTGCAGAGCATCTTGTACTCCCGATCTTTTCCCACAATTCTTCATCTAAATTCAAGCATATACAGACGTTTTTCATCGTTTACTTGGTTCACAATTGTTGGCATTCTGTCCGCTATGATAGCAAGGTGACTTGATGTCCCGCGTAAGCGCAGGAGGGGTGCCATTGTGATCCTTTGGAGGACAGTGGGGTGTCCCATCATAGCTTCAGAAATCGAAGTCATGGTAGCTTAGTAGGTTCGAGTAAATGAAAAGAGGAAAATCCGAATTCGAGTCCTAGCCACGGTAAACTTCTTTCTCCTGAGTTGCATTCTTCATCCAAGTCCTATATAAAGCCTTATTATCCTATAAATGGCATTTTCCTATCATTCAACAAGTAGCGATCAAGATCGAATCTTATTTGTCCATCATCACTAATACTTCCGTAGATTTCTTATGATCAAAGATCAAAATGGGATTGAGACCAGAGTAAAAAATTATAAATTTTATCACATCCAAAACCATAATAAAAATTAAAGATATACTGTTTTTCATTATATGATAGTAACGATCATAAATTATTATTTATATCATTTTAGAAATAAAACTAAGATGTAAAGATATTCCGAAGCATTATTAAAGTAAACGTTTGGTTATAATTACTTTATATCACCAAGCATTTTTCATTAATTTAATCAAAAGAGTATATGATCATTTCAGTTATATAACTTTTGGTCCAGGTGCATTGAACATTTTGATTTGGATGAATTCACTTTCTATGTTTAGGGTTCCCAACGGAGGGTCAGTTAGCCATTAAATAGCATTACTTTGTGTTGATCTTGCCTCAATTTCAACTTAGTTTACCCTTTCCAAACATTTCAATCCTCTCTCTAGTATCACAGTGCCATAACCCTTCGCGGATTCTATATTTGGTATCAAATATTTACTTTAACTACGTTTAAGAAAACTAATCATTCTACAAGTTTCAAAGGAGAGTAGAAGTTTTGACGGGATCTCTACCAATTCATTCGAGCACATATAAAGTTTCCCTCTGTTGATATACTATTGAACCTATTGGTTTGCAATATTACGAATAAAATTCATAATGGCAATTTTGCGAAAGAATTCATGTATTATAAATCAGCAATTATTATTTACAGAAGCGCTAGAGACTTCTTGAATTCTCACGCGTTTAAGTATATTTACTTTCCAGTTGTACGCTCTTCCATGGAATATGCATGATAACAAATAACATATCAATCAGAGCTAGAAAATATTTAAAGCAACTTTATTTTCTAAGTTGTGCAAATTAAAGAATTTATGTAAAATACTCCGTATTCAGACATCGCGAATGAACTTGGACTATTCATCTTTCTCCTGCAATGGAAGAATTATAATGATCTCATGTTTCTTAATCGGCATATAACTTCTATAATTTACTGTCCACAACTATTGCAAACAATTAATTTTAGTGTCTATCCTCATAGAAATAGGATTAAATGTTTCTTTGACTATTATTTTTATGTTACTAAGTATCTTTTTAATTAAACGGTAGCAACAATGATGAGAATTGCAAGTTTATTGTTAATTTTATCGATATATTTTCAGCATGAATCAATCAATTTATAATATATTTAAGGTAATCATCACCTTTTATAATGATTTATTATTCTTTTATTTTGTACGTTATGTGTTTATATAATGTTATGCATTCATTATAGTATCATGAAGGGAGTCAAGGCTTTCGTTTATATGAGCATAAAAATCTACAAGTATTTTAGTAGGTAAGCAAGTATAAGTATCAGACTCAATTCCTATCTTATCCATTATAATGTCGCATAATTAACCGACATCCATTAGTTCAGAGGTTTTAATGACTATCAGCATCCAACTCATGAGACTTTGTTTAAGGATAAGTGGGATGAGAACCAATGGAGAATAAGTGTACTGCAAGAGTCGGGCAAGCTTCGACGCAAATATGACTTATACAATGTCTATTCTTCAGAAAACTTTGATAAAATGAGTATGTATGCCATGAAAATGGCTTACAATGAAAAGAGGATTTTCAAGTTAATGCGAACTGAAAATAATCTTGGAAAACCAAGAAAATTTGAGACAAGGAAAATTTTAAAAAATTTTACGGATGAATTTTTTATCCGATAGGAGGCTTTTTTTCACTTTTTATTGACGATCATAAGGAATATAGTCCCACACGCCATTGTTGCGCGAGAGAGAAATGAAATACAGGCGATTAAATGAAGAATTTTAGCCTAAAATGCGCTCTTAAAGTGCAAGATGGTGCAGTACAGTGAATACCGAGCCATGAAAAATTCCAGAGAGCCTTTCAGAAAATGCGCTGAAAAACGGAGTATTTTCTCAGTTATTACGGAGAAACTGCATTGCAAAGAGAAGAGGCCATAAAGAAGTTTGTATGCGCTCACAGGCGGTACTCAGGAAAAGAATGACTCCCGATATATTACTTAAGAAGGCTAAGGGAGTGTTTTTATCTTTTGTTGAGATAAATGCTCTCACTCTATAGAATGAGACTGCAGACGCAGGGACTTCTCGACAATGAATGAAAGTATGTTAACTAAACATGAGTTTGTGCACCCACTATTCTCGGAAATACTCAACTTATTCCAGATTATCGAAAATTATTGTACATAATTTTAATAGAACGGATGTTTTGAGATAGAAATTTAATCCTGGCGATAAAATATGATCTTCAATTTGAAAATTTTGATGTTACTTGAAATGTAATTGACCACTATTTTTACTAACGCTGATTTAGGAAATGCTAAATAGTTAATCTTAGATTAATTAGAAGGTTCCAATCACCTAATTAAGATACAAACGTAATTCGTGCGGCGTTAACGATTTTTCAAAAATCTATTTATTCCCTACACCCAAGAAAGTATCCTTTAAGATTACGGGTTGTTGTATTTTTTATATCAATTTAAAATTAATTGAGAAAAATCTACGGAGAAACAGATTTGCGATATACTTCAGAAATAAAGATACGCACACTTTTAAATATAAAAAGTGACTCTGTGCTAAAGTTGTGTCTTGAAGCATGGGAAATTGGGCCAAAGTTTCCCTGATTGACGGTACTTAATGAATGGATAGACTTTTTACCTCTGCTCACCCGAGTAAATCTCCTTCCTCTCTCATAACTTGAAAGGTAAACAGTGAGAATAGCAGGCTTTAATTCAGGAATAGATATGAGATCATTAGGAGGATGTAAGGAAGGGTAAAGTTTCAATCCATTTTCTTCTGGTTTTCGCTGACTGATTTTTCGATATTGGATCAGCGTAAGTTATTGGACTATGGGAGCGGTGATGCCTTAAGGAAAAGCCGTAGGAAGAAAAGAAAATGTTTATGAAGGAAGGGACGAAGGTAAACAGAGAGATTGGGATTTGAGTGAGGGAGAGGGAGGACGCAACCCTTTGGGGAATTCTAATTTACACGATTTGTCAACAAGAAACGGATTTCTTAATTTACATTCCTATAACGCCATGGTCCAGATTGTGACCGGAGAAAAGTTTTAAGGGTCGGAGGAAAAGTGTCAAAAAGTATTTTCGGCTAATTTATCGGGTTCAGAATGGCAGTCAGAGGGACCGAAGGAAATGGAGGAAAACTAATATCTCAGATTAATGGGTCAATGATCTAGCTTGAGACGCAATAGTGATCGTGATTAATTTGAACCATTGGGTAAAATAATTATTTAAAAATTCGGGTATAATTCAGGTAATGATGAATTGCATTCGGCTTTATATGGAAATTCACCTGTTTTTGCCCAGTCATAAGAGAATCTAGACAAAGAAATGCCTGCAGGAACCTTGGTGCTATAAAACACATTTCTAACAAAGTTGATACGATACAAAGCTTTAATTATATGGTATATCATGTTGTCGGGCATTACTTAGACATTTACGCAGAAATTCAAATTCATACATAGAGGCATCAATGGAGTCCTCCCCTTCTCTTAGAAGCCTTTACGTCTATTATCAAGTTGGCATTTACCCTTTTTAAAAGGAACAGATTCTTTGTCTTCAATATCACAGCATATTTATCCAAACAGAAACCAAATGCATTCCGTAGTGATAATAGTGTTGATAAAGTGCTTCGATAGCTGAGTAAATTTCGAACATATGGTTCTCAACTGGCAATCGAAACCGGCACCACTTTCCCCAAAGGTTAGCATGCTACCCTCTTGACTGTCCGAGAGCCCTCTTTCATTTATTCATGTCTCAAGTTGGTCCATATATGTAGAAAGTTACTGACACATAAGTGATGCATTGTAATGGCTATCATTTAGTTTATACATAGCAAAATGGCCTTATAATGCAAGTACTATTACCATACTACAATCATATACTACCCTATCACAAAACATTATAGTCGTCGCTATTACATCGGTGACAGTATCAATAACAAAAATAATCAAATAAGCTATAGCGAAATAAACGATTATTGTTTCTGATATATAACCTGAGGATTTCTCATTGGAAAAAAGTATATGGCTAGTGAGAATATGAACGCCATAATCGTTCAAACTTAGAACAATCTCGAGATATCTAGGTTCATAAATAAGCATGCTCATAAAGGCTAAATGTTTCCATCGATGATGAACACTAAGCACTATTCATCATGCGTCAACGTGGCACATCCAAAATATAACTTTCGAAATATCTTTCCATAATTTGGGTCGAAATGAAACGAGACACCGCATATTCCTTTACGCTTTTCCTCGGCACCCTAATCATTTATAAAAACGCCTTTGGGTGTATCGCGTAATAACGACGGCGGTTAAGAAGGCAGAAGTGAAGCCGTGCGTCGGGTAGCAGGTGGGGAAAAGGACGCGAAAATTCCATAAACCCTCTATTGAAACTTCGCCTTGGGTCCCAGTATCGAACCCTGAGAGTCAGGAGTACTTTTGAGATCCCTTGCGGAGGGATTATATTGGCCTAGATATTAAGGGGAAGGCAATGAGGCTGTTTGCGCAGGAATTGGAATGAGTCTCACGAAAGAGGAAATGAAAAGTTGGAGAGAGGTGACGGGAACGCTAATATTGCTTGGGGTTAAAAGGAAAATTCTCCGCGGGGGAAAAAGGTTTCTTTTGACTTTGAGAAGCAGATCCCTTCCATTCTCTCCTATAAGACCCTTTTCAATGCCTTCCCGTGCGAGAGTAGGACATTAGCAAGCTGCGCTCGGAGATTATCTGATATAACAATATCACTACGTGGCCCAGCCATTCCTATCCTCGTTTGGCCGACACTCACTTGACCGGCAATTACATGACTGATACCCTTTCTCGTGAACCTCACTTCACCGATAAGTCTGATGAGTTCGAGTTAGACGTAGTTGTTGTTTTAGTCGTGAATCATCAATAAATAGTAAATTATGTACATTATTAAAACTGGTTTTCAGATAAGCAGACAGCTACTCACACTACTGATTTATTTTTATAATTAACACAATTTAAAATATAAATTTTCAATACATTCGGGTTATTTGCTTTGCAATATTTGATATTGTTAATAGGACCGGTCAGATAATCTTTGATTACACGTATTATAAACTATCTCCACTTTCTTTTCGTCCTCAATGAGAAGAGGGATGATAAGTTCACTCGGAACGGTGGATATGGACTTCCGCAGATTTTGTAAAGAAAGGAACTCGAAGATGATTCAGCAATTGTAGGGTAAATAGATTATAGACCGCAAGACTACAAAATATTTCCAGTAATATAAAAAAAGGAAAATGAACATTTGAAGAAGATCGAGGTAAGATTATGATTACAATCCTAGAAACAAGAGAGAAGATGAAAAGCTTGGAAAGAAGGTTGGAGAAAAGTAATGGAAGGGAAAGAATTATTCAAGTTAAAATAAGTCATATTTTTTAATTACTTTCTTGTGATACTGAATTTTATCTAACTTAAGTCGTTGATAAATATTACTTGATGAGATTATTAACGCTATAATTTTGTATGACTAATTTATGAACGATTGTTTTTTCACACATGGATACTGTAACATCTTTGGATGTATGTAGCATCCTCACACTCCTATTTACTATGGTATATTTCAAAGATCTGATTCAAAGATACATATCTGATTATTATTTGATATATATTTTTGTTACTGGCAACCGAATAGCAAAACGTTTTTAAAGAAAGAACTTGGCTACCTTTGCATTGAATGTAAAAATGTGGTTTCCATAATCCTTCTAATCTCCATGATTGTTTACAAATTACTGAATTTTGTATGAATTTTAATAAAATGGTTGGAGTAACAGTTTATATCTTTCTAAAAAGGCATTTCTTCTAAAACATCACTGAAAAAGAGAAAAAAGAACTAGGCGGAAATGTCTACTTTACGTATTTCCCAAGAGCCAAGAGAGATAATAATCCTTTTTTTTAACTAGAAATATTCCTTAAAATTTTAATTGAAATATTATAAACACATTGGTAATATTCAAACTGAGTATATTCTATCTGAGCCCAATTTTTCAGCTCTGAGATGTTTCTATAAAACGGATGAGATCGATAAAGTAAATTAACAGGACCCATAGAAATGAATCATTACATACCCCCATTGGTATCCAACATTTGCTTAGTTTGAATATTTTATAAATTGATGATTACTATTTAATACACAGAACATTTATTAGTCCTAAGTTGAACATTGCGTCAGAATGAGGACTTGAAATGTGCCTAAATGTCACAACGAGGAAGATAGAAATTTATAAAATATTTTTTAGTCAAAAAGAAGCAGAAAATTTAACCTACTTTCGCTGACGATTAATTAAAAATAGCTTTAGGAGGTACCAGCGCATTATCCAGTTATTGACTTCCACAAGAAGTTTTCAAAGGCAGAACTTCTAGATTCAAGATTTCTCCTCAGATTTCGTTTCCTGGTCACCTCTTCCCCTTAACAGGAGAATTGGGTTGACAAATTAAACTTCAACACGTGGAGGAAGACCCGCGAAAAGAATTTCACAGCTTCACGCGTGTAAGGTGCTGCTAAGTAGAGCACAGATCCGTCATTCATCGATGGGAATCCATGTGAAATATCCACACGACGCCTACTTGCTGATTCTCTTTCTGATCAACTTTTATCATGTTCTACAGGAGCTGATATCTACATCTAAAAAGTTTCCGTAAGTTATGCATGTAGAACCTGAAAGTTTATTCTGTATTTGTCAAGGCATTAGTTTATGTTCAAGCAATGTGCAAGCAACAATAAATGAAAGTTTCGAAATCTTTTTAAGAGCTATTATTTTAATAGTTTGAATAATATATCACGTTAATTAGAATAATTAAGATTTTATAATAGAGATTCCTGCAGTTTAAATTAAAATGCGTATCCCAAATTTACCAAAATCAAACACGAGGTTCTTAGTTCTTACAGCTAAGGCTACTTATCTCCGAAATAACCCCTAATGCACCATAGAAATCAAGATGATATTATATTTATCTACGAGAATTAAAAATTCTCAGTAACAGTGACTTCTGGAATGTAGGGAATCGTTATGAATATTGTTGCAATTTTGATCGGGAGATATATCATTCTTTAAATATGAGAGTGCTGTATGAAATACACGAATATTTTGCAAGACGCTGATCAGTTAAATGTAAGAGATATAAAAATTACACTGTCGCACATCTTTTTGTATATTGCGTAACCATTTTCCGTGTAGCGTTTCCCTCCTGTGATTATTACTATATGTTATACTTCCAATACTTACAAAACTATTGATTCGAGTTTCGAATTGTGTTATTTGATAATTATCTATGTAAATTAAGATCTTACATTTTTAGAAAAAGTTTGCTAACAAAACATAGAACAGTTAAGTACAACATCTTACCTTCTACATATTTCAGTAAAAGGGCTAAACCTTAAGCTTTATAAAATTTTATAAATATCATAAGAAGTAAAGAAAGGAGGCTGAAAAAGTTCGAAGCGCAGCTAGATGCTTTCAGGCATGAATTTGATATTTGTGGGCGAGATTTATATTGATTTAACTTCATGTATATCGTAGAGAGCGTTATCTGGAACATATCTGCACTGAACAAGGGTCTGCTCATTTTGTGGTTCGGTCCCAACGGGATGACAAGTCTCTACCTGGGCCATATTCTCCAAAGGACGATCAAAATACTGTGCTGAAGAATGGCTTTCGACGTTAATCATCGACCACATGAAAATTTTTTTGAAAGATGAATAAATCTTATGCGCGAATGAATATCTGATTTTCAACTGGAAGAAAAGAAATAAAAATTCTAGCGTGGGAAAATAACTGTTGTTCACAGACCGATAAGTCCATGAATTCCCCCATGGCTTGTCAGCAGCTAATTACTAATTTTAGGATTTAGGATACATTTCAAGGAGATATTTCGGCAGAAAATGTGACTAGAGTGCTATTCGTATTCACGTAATCCTACGTAGCTTTGGACTTTAATTAAGCTATTGGGGATGAAAATTGTTCATAGAAAACACACTTTGCGTAACCCGTATTTCCTCGAGACTGCCAGCAGTATTTTCCTTGCTCTAAAATAACAGACATGTGCACAATATTTCTACCCAATAAACCTTATTTTCATTTGAAATTAATGGCGAAAAGTATCTTATTTAAACCAAACGGGAGTATATATTTTCCCTCATGGAAAATTTCATGATCTACATTGTAGTGAACATGTGATGTGAAGTTTGCAAACTCCAACTTATATACGTGAATTCTGTAAAAACAACAGGCCTACTGAGCGTAACGGTTAAAAAATTTATGTCTTTGGATGGAATATTTATATCTTTCATCCAAAGAAACTTTAGATATGATTTCTGATTATATAAGTATGTACATAATAAGCTTCTGAATTTTAGTCTCTCAAGTTTCATATTATTCGTGGCATAGGTAGGTTTTTATTTTCAATGTTAAGGAAGCTACGAGTCGAAAGACGGAAACATGAGAGATTAATCAGTTGATCTATGCTGTAACAGCGTGTTTGAACTAATGATAATATATCTAGAGAGAAATCACTTAAAGACGGTGAATAAAAAATTCGTACTTCTCTTTCTCGTTACCTTAAATTTTCCCATATAAACTCACCTATAAATATAATAATATTCACTGCTCAAACTCACGAAACTTCCGGTTAAGTATCGAGAATTTCGGGTGTATGAACCAATCCGCATTTACTCGCGTCATTTTTTGGTATCGATAAAATATCCCATACACATATTCGTAAGACGGAACCAAGAGGAGGTGCCAAATATTCCAACATTCGAGGCAGCATTTCAAAAACTGAAAGTAGGATTTCCTTGGTATTTGTGAAGAGGGTGGAATTGAAAATCGATGAGCCATTGGAATCGGAGAAACTCTCCACTAACAACCTCTTCAAACGACTGCCTACGCAATTCCAGCAGAACTCACCTACCGAGAAGGCATGTACGGGGGAGTGTGATGATTATGCATGACATTTATTGCGAAAAACGTGTTAGGTCGAGTTTTCTCCATTGCATTTCTATAACTATATAACAGAGGCCTGATCGTTTAGACCTAGGTGAGTGATTTTCAGATTAAGGATGAATTCTTTGCGATAAATTAATTTGGATACCAATCAAGCTAATTGTTGAAACAATTCCGTTTCATTGTAAGTATACATTTTTCTTGCTTATGAGAAAAAAATTACCTTTCATTTATTAACAATGCCAACGTATATGTCTTTGTATTAATATTTTCCTTAGTTATATTTGCGATAGAGGAGTTTCCGTATTATAATTTGAAAAGACGAATCCAATGATGAAACCAATGAGTGGTATTGATTGAAGACTATAAGGATCGTAAAAGAATTCTTTTCAATTTGAAAACAAATCTGATTTACAACATTTTATGGAAAGCTTATAAAAGAATAACCGTATTCCACACGCTTAAGAATTTATGAAGAAGCATTAATTGCTTATTAAAAAATCAATATTATGAACATAGTAAGGAACGGTAAGTAATCATTTCGTATTATTTTTATAACAGTCATCCCGAAGAATCTTTGCCCACCAGGAAGATTTTACACAATTAATCTGGATAAAAAGAAGTATTTTAGTAAATAACTATTTTTAAAAATACAGAAACATTATGCTTATATTTTCAAAATCATTATTTAATAGCAGTTTTTAACAGTAACAAATATACTCTAAAACGGTGGTAATAACAGAAAGTTTTTCCTTTGTAACATTTCATGAGAGAGTTAATTTACGCCGTTCCGATTAAAGGAAACTGATATAACCGCAAAGTAACTGAGCCAAGGATTTTCTTGGTTAAAATAATTCAGATATTTCAAAATTCTCTTAGTACATCTTAGACGATTTTGTATACTAAGGTATGTACCGTTCTTTTAGGAATGAGTAAATACTTTAGAGAAATATCTTTAGGTTATTTAATTTTCTGGATCCCTTCAAAAACGAAGGTATTAATATTTCCAAGATTTGCTTCTTCATCAAATGTGCAGAGGAAACAGAAATATGATGCACTGTTAAAAAATCGAAAAAAATTCAACTCGACTAACCCAGAGGTAGTCTAGAAAGGAAGATCTAAACAAGAAATGTGTGGTCTTTAGGGATGGAAGAAATTTTTTCAGGAGATGCGAGTTGTTTGGATAAAACTGCCTCTTTTACTACACATCTCAAAAGACGAAAAATTAACCTTTGCTGTTATTATACGGAATTTAGGAGATCATTTACAATTAAATCGCAGTTATAAATATGATTATCTGTGTCAATCTACAAAAATAATTAAATTGTATGTTCACATTACTTGAGGAAATTATACTATTCCGATGCTATGTGAATTTGACGTCACGCTCGTTTTAATGAAAAATTCAAGTAATGAATGTGATTGTAGAGCTCTGAGATTTCAAACTCGATCCTCCAACGTGAATAAAAGCTAGATTTATATTTGAAGGAAGAATTTTTCAAACAGATCAAAGAGATTCAAGAGTCGATGAAGAGGCTAAGAACTACTCCCACGGCTTACAGCATTGAAAGGAAAATATGCCTCGCATTTTTCTCTTAACTTCACTCAGGCATATCTAATGATGCGAGTATTGACGAGAAATCACAGCCATTAATAAGATCTTCCGTGGTTTTATCTCGTTAACTACGATGCTGAAATATTCTGCAAAAATGAAAACTTCATAGCCATCTCCGGCGGGGGAATTCAATGCTACGAACCAGAGAGAAGATTTATTTCACCAGCAATCAGGTCTAAGATACACATCTTAGTTAATTGGAGAATGTGCAAACGGAATCTGCGGGAAATTGAATCCAACAAGAGCTGGAAAATGGCTCCACTTTGAGGCGAAATGAAAAACACGGCGTTCAGGTAATGGATTAGGCGAGATTTAGATTAACTGGGAAAAGCTATCTCTGCAAAGTGCGAGCGTAATGGAACGAGAGATACACGGGGCACTCAGCATACACGGACTAATTTCCAGGCGCATTTGATGCCTTCGCATTTTTGTTTGAGTTTCCCTACGGCTTCTAATTAAAATGCTCTCGTAAAAATTAAGGGTATTGAGTTTATACTACTGTTTTTTACACCCCGTATCTCTTTCACACGACTTTCGTACGGAAACGAGTCTCTTGGGTATTCGGATGTTAAACTTTGCTTTTATGCAAGATATCGTGCAATCGTTCGCGATACATTAACTGTGAAACGAGGCTCCCACTAAACATTGGGCGCCTGAATGGCCGCCAAATGCTTTTTAAAAGCCACTAAAACTGATTTTTGGGGAAAATATAAGTGAATAAACATTTTTCAGGTTTACTAACTACTTTTGAAACATCTAGCTTTCACTCAAACTTCTCCAAAGGTAATCTTCAGCGGTATTTTAAAATTACCATCTTATTATTCAAGTGACAATCACCAAAAGAAGGTTTTCTGAGGGCTTTTCTTCCCTCCTAAGCAAATGCCAGGAAGATTACATGCCCCATTTTACTTTGTCATATGAGGATGTAGTTCTTATATACGGAATTTCTACTCGTTAACCTACATGCACCATCCAAGCTTTTGGCTCGTGGTAATTTGCTCTTATAATTGTGTGAGATCATTAGTTTTCAAATAATGTGAATTTTTGTAAAACTGTCATTACTGCATATTTTATAATTTTGGATATAAAAGATGAACAGTTTAAACATTTAATATGAATGATTCTTGCGCATCTTTTTTGTTTATTCTATGAAAATACTATAATTACCCATTTTTTCCACTTATAGGCTCAGAGCTGTAGTGACGGCTTATGTCGGCCTGGGAAATGTATGTATGTACACGTATGTACCTTTTCCTTAAGATAATTTAGTACGAATTATGGTTGCTGGTTTAGAGAAAGGTATTTAGAAGAAAGAAAGGCTGAATTTATTAAATTTTACTCTGAAGAAATTCTCGTGTGTTTATGATAGCCTTATAGAAAAACCAATAATTTCCTTCTCTTTTATATTTCATAAGACATAGGCTGAAAGATTGAAGTTATATTTTAAGTTTGCGATAATACCCAGTTCAAGAAAATATAATGCATTATAATGTTCGAAAGATTTCTGCTTTACGCCCCCTAGAGGATTGTGCCCTAAGCAACCTTGTTGCCCCGCTCTTACTACGTTGCTGTGCTTATACACCACAAAATGGTCGCTAATCTATCAGTTGTGCATAGGTATTAACGATAGAAGTTTATTTTTATAATGGTTCATAACATTGTCCATTTTGCCTTCGAGCAAATAATAACTACCATTTTACCATCCCTTATTCTCCTGCGAATATGGTACTGCTTCGTTCTCTTAGCACCAAAGAAAATTGGATTTCCACCGTAACATTAAAAAATATGAGCTATTTTTTAAAGAATTATTTTTTTACGATAATAATTGATTAATTGATCAATATATATCCGCAATGCACCTCCAATCTCCCCATTCCTCTAATTGAGAAACGTTTGAAAGTATGATCCAAACGAGTCTACATCAATCAGACCCTACGTTTATAGCAGTTGGTTGTTAAACGCGTAAAAAATGCTGACGTAATACCCTTTGAAATAACTCTGGCATTCCTACATTTTCGCAAAAAAAATATCCTTAAGTACTTTATTAAAAATTAATGGGAGGAAAGCTTAGGAAATGGAGGTAAACGACAGTTTGACCTTTGTAAATGGTAGATTCGTAAGATTGCAAAGGGACCTTTTATATAAATGGCTCAAGTTTTAACCCATTATCGAAAACGCTTTTAATGTGGCATGGAAAAGGCAGGTTGTAAAACATGGGCGAGCGGATAGCGAGAGAATTCAAAGTGGGAAGTATAAATGAAACTCTGAAATGTCGTCCAGTTTTCCGTAGCCATGTCACTTATGCCAAACGACTATGTATTTCCTGGAGCCAAAAGCAGAGAAAATAATCCCTGAAAGTTTCCATTTTACGACTCCTCATGCAGGAAGTCCCTTCGGGTAACTTTTTTGCTGCATTTCCTTAAAACAAAGCTTTTCAAATGTTTTGTTTCGGTTTCACCCCCGATAGAATCTTTCCCTGCTTTCTCATTCTCCTCACTTTTTCCCTCCATTTTTTGTTCCGTTCTTCTCCAATCCCCTTTCTTTCTTCGCCGCCCAACTCCTCGACCGAGCGTAAATTGCTTTCCCGCAATTTCTGAGAAAACTTTTCCTTCCGATCGTTTTTGCGATTAAACCTATTCCCCTTTCTTCTTTAACCTCCACTCCGCCTTTCTACTCTTCCTTACATCCCTTTGGGTAATTGAGCAGCTTTTTATCTTTAGACGTCATTGCACTACTTCAGGACACATATGTAATTCACAAATTCAAATTAACATCATCGAGAATGTATCTTTAAGTGAGAAGATCGAAGATGTATGTACATCTATACCCTACAAACCACTTTTCGGCGTGTGGTACCGAGCGTTAGAGCAACTTCTTTTGCTTGTTGTTATCTCTTATCGTTCTCGGAAAGGATGAGTCCCTGATACAGTTTGTCCTACGATCTTTTTCTCTTACTTTACGCTCATTGTAAGCCAAAATAGCATGGAGGCCGTATAATTCTGGTTACATCTTCCACGAACTTTCTTTCTCTGAATTTATCGAGCAATCGCAGCCTAGCTTCCAACCTCCTTTCTTTCAAGGATTCCCAACTTACGTCTGAAAGCATTTTCGTAACGCTTGCCATTTTATCGTAGCATTTTTCAAGAAAATGTATCGCCTTGCGCTGCACTTCCTCGAGTTCTCGGTTACGCGTTTCATCCTCCGAATCCCATATACCGCATATTCCAGATGTGACCAAAGTATAATAACATCGCTTTCTTACCTTTTTATCGAACCTACCGCTAATGCACTTTCTAAAGCCGAGCATTTAATGTCTTTACCGTAGATTTGTCCTGTATATATGAAACTGGCACGACTACATTATCTTTATTCTACTAATTCCGTAAGAGGAATTTATGTGTATTCGTTTCTATTCGAGGAAATCAACCACAGATTATTTCGTCAAGCTCTAGTTTCCATTTTCGCACCACGTTTGATTAAGTGCTGAATCTATTGATAGAGAAATACGGTCTTGTTATAATATATCTCTATATATTACCAAGTCAATCATATTTACCCTCACATTGCTATAAATCTCGTCGCTCTAGTTATTGATATATAAGATATCATAAAGAGAAGTTTTTCATTTACGCTGCCCTGAGATATGCCTGAGGTAACTTTGAATATATGATCAAAGTAGTGTCATCAAATACTACTTGTTGCTCCCTATTTTTTATGAAATTAAGATAATCACACATATGCAAAGATAGACAGCAATATTAACTGAATAAGTAGTTTTAGGTTATTAATTAATTGGGAAAAGGAGTGTAAGTCGGAAAAAGATTTCTTGTAATGAAGTGGATCAAGATTTGGAAAGTGGTGTGGAGTCGAGCTCAAGAAACTCGATGTAAAGAATAAATGTATTAAAAAAGATAATGTCAGATTTATTCCGCGATAAATCACATAATTCATAATTATACTTCTTAGCAGCAATACACGAATTAAATAGCATTATTTAAATCCTATGTATCCCCCATTGAACTATTTTTTATACATTTCCAACAATTTTATCCAAGGCATAAATGTAACATTTGTAAGTTGTCAAAAAGAGAGGGCACAGGGATATCCAAGTCACTATCTAATCTAGAATGGGAATTACGTGATTATAATACATACATTTTTTTAATGTTTGGAAAATATGTTTAAGAACATATTGGCGGATAATATACTCATGTTTAGAAAGTACTGATATTCAAGAATCAATATGATGGATATGCTTCTCTAAGGCCGAAAAACTTTTCAATCGATCAAAAATGGATTGAGGAATGTTTTAAATATACTCTGAATTAATCCTTGGTAATAAGTAGTGCTCGGTCACCACGTGAGACTAGTGCCTCATAGAGATCGTGGCTGTGGACGATGCCGCTTAGTCAGGCGAACCGTTCAACCTTAGCAACATAGGCTTCCAAAACGGCATGTCTGAATGTTTTAGCAGAAGAGCTCAATTGGTCAGAGCAGTAATCAGACAAGCGGAGGATACAGGTTCGAGCCCCGGCCGAGTCAACGTTTTTCACATCCGTCTCTCCTTGGGAAAATTACTAGACATACGTCTTAACTTGTAACGTCATCCTTATCCCTTTCCATGTATTTCGTGTTTCTTCCGCTGAAAGGAAGCTCAATTTCATTTTAAATGTTAAAGGGTAGCTGAAGCAGAACCTCCAAAAATTAATAAACGGACTTCGTTTCCATGTGTAATAAAAGTATATTTGTTACAGGAGAAATACACTCTGCGGTGACCTTTGATGGAATTTCTGAGACAAAAAACGGCGTCGTAATACTGCGAATAGTTTCGCGTTCTTTCAGCTACAGCTTAATTTAAAAGACGCAGTGTTTTATGGAATGAAAACAAGGAAAGTTTCCGAAATTGAGTGCTTTAATGTTCCATAAGGAAGGAAAGAAAGAAAAGAAACTTGAGTGTTTATCCAGACTGTAAAACATTTCGGAAACGGAGTAAGTTCTCTGCGTTGGGACGGGGATATAAACTCATTCGGAAAGGAGGTTAAAGTGAAAAATCAGAACTTATTTTCTAAATGTAGTCAATCGATGCTAAAACAAAAAATATTACTTAGTAACTTCCACTAGCAAAATTCTACAATAAGAATACGTAAATTATCTCTGAAAGATTCAGTGCACCGTGATAGGCAACTAACTAAAGATTCTACGACGTCACATTTTTTTCATTTGTTTTACTTGCATTTCCAGCATCATTTGCTGTCCTTCCAGAAAATAATAATGGTATGAGGCAATTAGATAGAAAATGAACCCTATCTTCATACTTGCGTACTTCCAATTATGATAAAGTAATAAAGAATAAGAGAAACTCTAGACGATTCAAATCTTTGCTCTAAAAAGATGCGCTGCGTCCTATGGATTAAAAATATTAATGCAGACAAAATACAGAGTTCACACTATTAATACACATACGGCATCACAAAAAGCTATTGTTATTTCCTGGATTCAACCTAATTAATTTTTCACGAAGTATCATTGCAGTAAAAATTTTTATTGAAAAACTCCCTTTAGAATCGAATTACAATTTTGAAACTTTCAGAATGCCTTGAGGACCATGAAAATAGAAGTTAAATTAATGAAACTGGATTACAGAAATTCTCCGTATATATCCAAACTCGGTTAAACATGATTAATGGATGATTTGATTTATTTTATATACCACTAGGACTATGATTTTTGATTGTTTTTAACATCACGTTCTATAATTATCATTTACCTTTGGGGCAAAACTCACGTTTAAGAGCAATTAGGTCTATTCTGGTCACATTTTTTCGTAGTAAAAGATCACGATAGACTATTTCAATATTTTACATATAAAAATCATTTCTAAAATTTATTTTGGAAAAGGTATTCACTGAATTGAGTAACTGTCCTTCCAGTTTGGTTATGAGAAAAAATAATGAAGAAAATTTGGAGCGAAAAACAGAGGGATCGATCTAGAAAGTTGGAAATATCGGATGAGATATTTTTTGAAGACGGAATGAAATACCGGCGCTGTTATTTGGAGAGCAGATAATGAGTTTCTCAAACATTTTTTATATCTGTCAAGGAAGGAGCCGGAGATAGGGAAAAATCCCCCCTAACTATTAGGGAGGGAAGATCAGAGAATTGGAAATGAGTTGCAAGAAGTCTAAACATGTTTTCGATGGAAATTACCGCTAAGTTGAGGGGAGAAGAACCTCATCAAATAATCGTGGAAGAAATAGTATGGAGAGCTGGAGAAATAGAATTCAAAATGAGAATGCGGTTGACTTGACAATTTTCGTCATTTACTTTCAGACTTGGCGAGGTTCCTACGAAACTTACATCTTCCTTGGAAGCAGATCGCTATGGAAGGGAAAGAAATTGCATCGCCTTCAGCTCCGCTGTTAAAACTTTATTAATTCAAAATGTATATAAACACAATCGCTTATCTAAATATATTTCCTTCGTAAACAATCGAAAATTTTCAGACATGAAAATACCGGGACATCCATACTGAGCTGCGTAATTCAATTGGGGTACCATAGCACCCCAATACTGTTTTAATATTATTATATTTACTGTTTGAATTTCAGCTTCTCTGAAACTACCAATTCCATTTTATAGCACCTTTCGCCTTACGAAATTTACCGTGACAAGTTCAATATACAAGATTCTTTCATCTTGGCATGGACATCTACACAGCCTATAAAATGAAGAGGAAATCAAGTAAGAGTACAAAATTGAAATAATGATTGAACAGCTTTGGTTCGTCCTGTTTTACGTACACACTAACTTCGATGGTCCAAGAGATGGAGTTTTGAGAGAGCATATCGATATAAATAAAAAGCAATGAAATATTAAACCGAATCGGCCATTCATATCGAGATTAAGTAGTATTCCTTAGTATTCTAACCATTTTGATACTTAGCTGCTAATCCCCCTCCTGAAGCGAGCTCACTCCCCACAAGGTACCGAGAAAGAGATGTTTTACTAATTAAGGAAATTTGGTAACTTGCAAATGCTACCGATAAAAAACCAAAACTCATGAAACATATACAAAATGGATCAAAACCAAAAACATTCCAGAAATAATAGGCTGTCTAAATCAACCAGTAAAAAACAAAGAAATAAACCACTTCGAGTCTAACAAAATTCGCTTTTACGTCCCGCTAGTGGTGCGCGTCCCACCGGTTGGGAAAAAATGTCTCTTAATCCAAGGAAGATCAGCATCGCAACGCACGGAAGCTGGAGATGCTTAAAGTTGCGTACGAGCACTTATTTCTTACGATCCATTCTCTCCCTAATGGAGGAGCGTAAAAATTCGATACGAGCGAGTAAGGACAGCACGCCTCCCCATTTATCCACGCCTTGACTCGATTTTCTCCCACTCACACCTTTAGAGCGAGGAAGATGAACCGAGGCCACCTCACAGACCGTCTGCTATTTCTTAACCGTACGGCATTTCGGAGGCTTATGCCTTCGTAAAATAGACTCCCGGAAGGAATTACCTCTCTCCCCTTTTTCCTCCGGAAGAATTAGGTCAACCCGTGTTCGACCCCTGAGGGCCCCTCCCACGCAACATGTCTGAGAAAGGTTTTTATGAGGGATTTGAAGAAAGGGACGGAATCGTTAAATACATGCGTACAAGGGCGTTGATCGATGGCACAATGAGGTGGTGGATGTGTTTTGGAAGTGGAGGAGGGTAACCGCTACAGGAAAATGTTGCTCACAAGGAATCTTCACGTTGTTTAACGTCTTTGGAAATGTGATCTCCTCAAGAATGAATTTGAGAAGAAGGCCAGGAGAGATAGGGGATAATCTCAGCTTTATTAAATTGAAATTAGGAGCTCGTCGTAAAAATCAGGGAAAAACCTATATTAGCATGTTTTATTTACTAGTCCAATTGATACTCCCTAATTAGCTTACCTATATAAATATCAAGTTTCACCAAGCTCTAAAATCTTTTTTGGATTCCTTTTTTATTCATTTTCATGCTAGTAAGATAATCGTAAATTGCTGTAAATCTAATCTTAATGCTGTTTATACATTAACTTAGGAACAATCTCCTTTATCTTCAGTTTTTATGAAAAAGTATACCTATATTATGATATATGTTAATAATATATGCTGTTCTATTTCTTGCAATCTATCTCTCTTTTTCATTCCCCTTTTCCTAAAACACCTGCAAGTCTTTCTCTCCTGTTATTCGTGAGTGATTTCCTGCAGTGGATATATTTTCTCCGTGATCACAAATTCCAGTCTTTTATTTACTCCACGAAATCAATCTTGCTTCTCTTTATTCTGTATGTATTATATTTTATACTGCTGTTTAAAATCTTAATTCATGTACATATGTGCTTTATAGATCACTCATGCTAAATGAACATTCTAGTCCCAATTTAGACATTTTGCATTGTATTGTGCTAGCCTTGCTCTTTTTCTCCATGTCTCTGCATTTGGATTACCTATTGTCCAACGCATCACACTATCTCAGATTTCTAATATTCAGAATTTCTAACCTTTCCATATGGATACTTTCAGATTAACGGCATGACACATTCATGAATCTTCACATCACCATTCATTTATGTAATTTTCTAATATGGAATATTCTTTTATAATTTTGCTGGAGCAAATATTTTTATGATTAGTTATTTTTTGATCGTAGATTGATCGTCGAATGAGTTAAATATTTTATTTTTGATGTATTATCCCAATACTTGCTATATTTTTGTCCCTTTTGAATTGATGCAATGGTGGAATCTTTGTACGTGAATACATTAAATAAATAAAGAAATATATTGTACAGTTCTAATAGTCACCCTGAAAAATATGAACTGAGAAAATTAAATACATTATTTCAAGAATGAGGAATGAAACTACAACTTTAACCCATCACCACAAAGTTTATTCTCACACGACCATAGTCTCGACGCTTCGCGTAAACATGAGATGTATACCAAAGTGAAACAGTCAAATATATAACATTAGGAATCGGAATAGTAGAGAAAGTAGGAGAGATAGGTGGAGGATAAGGCACGGTGAATGAAAAGGAAAAAAATTGGCTAGTGGAAATAAAAAGGATTATTAAGAGGGAAAGATTCCGGTTTATGGTAGTTAGGAAAGGGTTAGTGAATGATTTAAAGATTTCCAAATGTACGAATTGGTTCATAGCACTTCCTTCCTTGATAAAGGAATGTCATATTAAGGTAACTTCCGTAGTTACTCCATCACATATCTCGCCATTTGGGAAGCACCCGGATTATTGAGCCGAAAGGCGTTTGAGCGCTCCTTTCTTCGTACCGTAAAAGACAGCCTAGTTAGCCCAATGTAGACTTCCTGACAATTTTCGCACCTTAAGCTACAGATGCTGCTCCTCATAATAAGATTCACTGTGTCCTTCCCGTTCCTTAGAAGTTTTCTTGTTCATCCTCCCTTCTCCTTCTTCCAATTTCTACCGCTAAATATGTGACTTTTTCCCTTGTATATACACTTGATGATGAAAAAAAGCGTCCAAACCAAGGTTATGCGAAAATTAAGTTTATGGCAACATTAGAAGAAATATAGTTTTAACCGCTATCGCCCATATTCATTGAGGTTTCAATTTCACTTTACCAAGGTTTGATCTTTGTGATATTGATATTTCGAACCTGTAAGAACTGAAAAATTTATTCTCTGTCTCTCACCCTCATACAGTTGATAAGGGTTCTAATTTATATATCCTTAGCAATACGAAAATGTTCCTTTTCCTGCAGTACTTAAAGAGTAGTATTACAAAGATTTCCTTGCGAGGATAAACACTTATGTATTGAATGAATGTAAAATAATATCATACAAGCTGAATAGTTTAAACTAGTTAAAATATAAACAAGAGGATATTTATGAATAAATTAATTGGATCCGAGAGATGTATGCAATTACGGAGGAATGGAGGTGTATTGTAAGTACAATAACGTTAACTTGCTTACCATGGAGTGAATTCGAGTGAATGATATAAATAAATAAGCAATAAAATCTTTAAGTTCTGGCAAAGGTTTCGTAGCATAGCACGATCAAATGACAGAGCATGCTCGATTAATGAAATCGTAAAAATGCTGAGGGATGGATGCTGAGTCAGAAAAACGAGAAGATAAGGGAGGGAAAAACCCTGTGCATGATATTATCATTTTTATTCCCCATATTGTGGCACAGTTCGGCGGAATAAGTTTCTTTCATGTTATTCCCCCCAGTCGAGGAGAGAGGTACATCTCTCCCACACAAAAGGGCATTCATCCAAAGTGCATATCTTTATGACAATTTATTCTTACGAACTTTATGGGATATTTGGTATAGCAATGAAAACGTCCATTTTAACTCATTCTCATCTTTTATATATCCCAGCCTATGCTCATGATAGCTACTGCGCGTATGTTATTCGATTCGACCCCTAAGTCACAGGAATTCCTTCCTTTTGAGTTCTCTTTTCGGTGCGTTAACTTTCGATTACGAACCTTCCAGTGCTCCTAAACCGCCCTCTTCAAATTCGGTTATTTTTTCATCTTTCTGGAAATGAATGGAGCAGAATAATCTTGCTTATGAAAAATTGCTTTCGGTATTGCGAAACTCCCTTCAGTCCCCTTGAAAATGAATAGCTTAGCTCTGAGATAATACTTCCATATATACAGCAGAATCCTTATGTCTCCAATATCTTTGTCAAAAGCTTTTGTGTGAGTTAATACATATTACATACGCGCTTGATTTTCATATGCAAATTTAACATAAACAAAGACCTATGGGTGGCAACGGTCGGACAAGTGTACGTTATTTTATGGCAAGGAATATATCTTGACAGTCTCAAGAGAATCCGTATTACAAAGGTGATATTCCCCTTGTGAGTCGGAGATGAATAGGGTGGAATCGCGTTCGTCTTTGGTGGAAGCGTTCCTAGGATCGATTCCCTGTCGAGGCCCATATGTGCAAAATAACGTCAGCTATCGAAGAACTTTTAAAACACTACTATTCCTAGAAGAGGTGGACAAATTGTTTAGTCTCATTGATACTAATGTGGAATACGGAAGTAAATGTGAATGTGAAAAAGTAGAAAATGTGAATTTTACGTGGTAGTTATATATAAGTATGAGAAAATTAGAAATTATTTAATAATTTAAAAAATGTAAATTAAGTAATTTCTCGTGGAAAAGTTCCGTAGGAAATCCTTGGTCAAAAACGAAAGAATAAATCGGTTATATTACTCGGATATATACTAGTCAGGCAAGCAATGCATCACCATTAATTTAAGGATACATATATTTCCTGCATATTGAGAAAAGATCTATCAGAAATATTAAAAATCTTAAAAATTTGTAATTTATTTTTCTCCGAAAATTGCCTAAGAAGAAATTATTACATGTTTATAAAAAAAGAAACGAAATCGAGTTTGCTAATGACTTAAAAGGAGACGTAAGGCCATCTTTCAATGTTGTGCCCTTTCACTTCCCATCGAAAACGCCATAGCCTAATTAAGAAAAAAAGAAAGAGCCACCGATTAATAATTTCCAATCAACCGGTAGATCACGATCGACTAATTAGATACGTCATGTTGAATCCATTTTATCTCCGAAGAAGATTAATATGTTCAATCGTGACTTCGTGGAATTTTGCAGCAACCATCTTGATAAGTAAAACACTTGGTAACTCTTATAGCAAATTGTTAATTGTGTTATATAACTTGAATAATTTATAATAGTGCAATATGTTGACATCTTCTGTCGATACGTTGACCTGAAGAGGTCAGCATGTTGACGAAAAGTAACCAATAAAAAACTGCTATGGGAGTTAAGAACTGTACATGTATTCAAGATGGTTGCTCAAAATAGAATCGAAGATAATTTACACATTGAAAATTTTTAGCGTGGTTCTCAATCTTTCAGTGGATCGCATTATTTTCTGTTAACCGAATGTTAGAAACATCTGCTTGAGAAAGAATTAAGAGATTTGAAGTAAAACTTTTCTTTTAAATAGTTAAAGACCATGTTTATTCATAACAAAGAATAACAAAATCATCGGGATGCCAAAATTCTGCTCAAACAAATTGTATGCATACCTTGTGATAACCTCCACCAGCATTGTAAATATACATGGTGCTTTCCCGGCTCTAGCAAAAGACCGAAAATAGAATTTCCGCCCAAGACCTCAATAGCTACGTTATATCATCAACCAGCGGTCCTATCTACATACACATATCGTCCTATTTCATAACCGCGAGCGCACAGAGAGGAAATCTCGAAGAAAAATGGAAAAGCTTTCGCAACCAGGGCTAAAGATACACGGACAATCACGAATATTAAATTGGAATCATCGGAGATTCGAAGGCATCGCGGAAGCGCGATAAAGCGGGCGAAAAGGGAGAAAGAAGGGGAAGCGTTTTTTATCCACCGCGAATGAATCAATGCTTTTAGTAGAGAAGAAAAAAGGGCAATGGAATATGGGAGAGGAAGGGCGAGAGATTGCGGAACGATGGCGAGTTCGGCGGACCTGGAAGGCATCAAGTGAGGGCAGCATCGAGATAGCGCCCTCTCGAGGGAAGGAAGGAATTTAAAAGGGTGGAGATAAGCGTATGATTGATGGACCGCAAATGGAATGAGGCGGCGAATGCACACACGCATCCGACAGAGAGAATCGCCGGTAGAAAAATGTGTCGGGAAAAAATATCGATAGGCGCCGAGTGTTTCGTCATTTTGCGATTCAAATCACGGCCCCGAAAGATAGGCGTGAATGCAGATAGAGGGATTCCTGCTGCCATATCACGATGAATTGAATACTTTCATTTGTCTCTCTGTGCACAATAGAGAAAAATGTATCCTTCATATAATTTTATCTCGGCAATGTTCATGACAGTAATAATATGAAAGCTAGTGAGGTATGAGTGATATGGCAGAATGGCTTTCATCCTGGTCACCTCCTGTGCTATGAAAATATCTTACATATCGTTCTTCTTCTGTGCATATCTGAATATTTTTATACAAATTATTTTACTTTTACTTTACTTTTTACTTATTTTTTAGCATTGCTAAATATTTCACCAAAAATATCAGTTAGAATGTAAATTTAACTTCGCAATTAGCAACGCAATTTAACCCAGGGAATTCTCTCTGTGGAACCCCATTAATGCATCCTTCTTTCAATTAATTCCATAAAATGCTGCGCCGCATACCTTCAGAAAAACCTCACTGAACAAATTTCAATTTCAATCAGTTCTAAAATGAACCGGCAATTAAAAGCGGTATATAACCTTTCGCTAAACACACCTTTAGGCCATGCTTCAATTTTAATAACTTTTCGTATGTATTAGTGCTATCTGGGTGAAAATTAAATTAAATTAAAATGTTACTCAGTCATTATATTAATGGTTTATACACTACAATTGTAATAAGAATAATGAGAGTATCTGCTTAGTAACAACTGAGTCCATAGTATTGCCAGAATGTAATGCTAGAATAGTTCCCTCGGCGCTTCGTTTAATTACTGTTATATGATGTTTTTATTTACTTATGTTAGCTGTACGAAAATGCCATTTCATAGGCAATATAAGGTACTTATTGACAAATAAAATCAGCTAATATCGCCAACATTTAAGAGTTGAAACTGTATTAAGGAGATGAACACCTTAAAGATTTATAAATTTTCATGTGTAGAAGAGTGTAGATGATAAGTACTTAAAATCAATCTAAGCGTTGTAGATATGACAGAAATTATTTGAACAATTAATATACATAGTACACCGAAGATGAATCAGAATTATAAACTATGAAATTTAAAGGCTTTCATAATGGTTTTAAGAAACAAAAATTTCTCATTAATCTCTCATTTTATGAGAGTAAAGTATAAACTTCGTATAGTAAAGGAAATCAAGAATGGTGTAAGTGAAATTTTTTACGGTAGTCAAATTATATTATACGGCATAAAATGAGTTCAGACGAACTAAATATATATCTTTTAGGAAGGAAAGGGAAAAATGAGGAGAACTGCATTCAGTGGAATATACAAGAGTGAAATAGAGTCATAGAGACTACCGGGATAAAGACGTGTAAGAAAACTTGTTCTAGCGCAGTGTTCGTTGGTTTTTACTTGGTTTCTACCACCCAATGGCAATTCAAATTCACGTGGGTGGTGAGTATATCCTAGATGATAAAAAGGAATTAAAAAGGGATAATAATATTGATGTATTAACGTGAAAAAATTTCCAATGGTTGTGTTACGTTAAGTAAGTATATCAATAAACATTATGGCTATAAATGCAATTTTATGTACGTGTTACTAAAATTAATTCTATGAGGGCTAAAATAGGTAGGTAAAAAAGGTGGACGGTGGGTATAAATAAGATCGTCGACCACTGGTTTTACAAAACAGGTCTACGGACTTAAATCATATTATGTAAATCGAATACATTTTCATCAGCGACGAATTTCAGCAATCACAGGACAAGGAGCAAGGATCACCAAGAGATTATAACCAGTAAAAAATAATGACCAAACGTCTCTTTATTTTCTCTCTTAACAGCGATATTCTAAACCTAGTGCGCTTAGTTGTAAATCCATCCCAAGTTGTCCGTCACAGTTGCTCTAAAACTGTCACATTTCATAACAATAAGCATGGCATAACCTCATCATAGATATTTACAGCTATTGAAGATCTTTCCAGGACTGTAGTATAAATATAGCGCAGTGATATGTCAAATAGAGCAAATAGACATAGAGTACCTTTTTGTCGTATTAAATGTTTCCCCTTGTGAAGTTCCCTGGACGTAATTTACGAGGATTGTTTATTCGATGACCACGTCCAACAACAAAGTCGTGGGGTATCGATCCAATTCTGCCGTTCAAACGACCAAGAGTCACAGAAGCTTACTGTGGTGGTTTTTTCGAGCACGGCGGAGAAAGGTTAAGGGTCAAAAAAAAAGAATATCTATTGAAACTGTGTCAATTTTATTAAGTTTGCTTACACACGGTTCATCGAAAAACCGCTGAGAGAGCCAATCTCAGGCTCTTGTTTCAATTGATGTCCACCTTGAAATACGGAGTTATTTTGGAAAAGAAGTATTTTTAAGTCGATTTTTTAAATGGAATTCAGGTAGACTCAGCCAAAATTTTTCCGAAATGCCATCAAAGAAAGAATTGGCACAGTAAAGCTTTCCCGTCTTAAGCCAGTATTTATGGCCCTATCGTGCAAATTTTAAATTATTAAATTTAAGAAATAACGAAAGAAAAGCTCATAAAAAAGCAAAAATTATTATGATTCAGAGAAATTGGAATATTTGGCTCAAATTTTCCTTTTCTCTTCTCTTAGTGATTTCAAATTAAAACGAATCATTCATATTATTGATTTATGTATTAAAACATGAGGTACATTTTACTGAATTCTGTCCAGCTAATTAATGAGGAAGTAAAATCATATAATGCTGAATTTATAATTGCGCTAAATATTGTACTGAATACATTGTTGCTGGTATATCAGCTTTTACTTTCAGTTTTAATTGGGACAATAGCAAGAAATATATTTTGAGAAATTCAATGAATGTTAATTCCATCATAGACTCACATTTCATTATCCGTGCAATTTCATGATATTGCGCAGAGCATTTTTTCCACGTTTCCAATAGTAAATTCCAAAATTATGATATCACAAATTACTTTATGCTTTAATGATAAAATTATTTTGATTATTAAAAAGAAAGGAATAAATACGTGATGATAGGTTGATATTTTATTCATTTTCGTGAAATTCTACACATCGGTAGCTCTGACAGTTAAATAAGTAATCACCCAAATAATCAAATACTAGTTGCCCCGTGCGAAAATTTCGCAGACGATCAGTAATACTCAATTTCCCCAACCAAATACATTACAGCAACTACTCTAATCACTACAGACGAATACACAAACAATAAGACATGCCAAAAAAATCGTACCTTGATATTCCATGTCAGTGTCAGTTTCGACATACGTCGTTTGTGGCGATAGATTTGTAGAGAGAATTTTCTTTTAGCACTATAATCACGAATAGTACGCGTCATTTATATAACGACATATGCATTTTATCCTATACCGAATACCCCAATTCACTTAATGCATTTATTACATCATGAATTTAGACAAAAATACAAAACATCACTACCACATTTTGGTAAACTCTGTTCTTCAAAATGCCACTTCCTTTTATGATGTGTCACTAAAGGCTTCGTGTTTAACATATATAACCAAGATAGAACAACAAAAATACTTACTAATAAATAAATAAATGTCTCTCACACAAATATAGTAGTCAATCATGGTATTTTAACCCATTCACAAAACTTAGATTTTAAAATACTACTCTTACGTCTACTACTACACATACTATTAAATTGGTTGAGCATATTTTTGTACTACGGGCATAGCGAAAGGGAATGGAGGCTTGGGCTTTCGTTACGCTTGTATTCCATAGAGGTGAGTTTTCTTGAATCGCAAGTATGATATCCTATTCTTTACTCCAAGGTATGAATAAATATAGAATATTATCTATTCAGTGAGTAAAATATAAACACTAAAAATCATTTGATACCAGGTTTAGGTATATAGAAAATTTGCAACACGAAAGTTTCACCAAAATTAATTTGAATTGAACGACCTAATTGCTTTGATCGGTATGGGGTATGACTCATAATTAGAACCTTACATTTTTTCTATGAATACTCCAAAATCTAATCATGATACTAAAAATCGAATATTCTACTATGGTCGATCTTAAATTTAAATGACCGAGAAGTAATACGATGCAACGTTATTCAAACATACCAAGCGATACTCCTGTGACACAAACATTAACAATCCGGCAATTCTCATGTTTCTGTAGTTGACGTTCTGCTCCCAAAAGATGTAAAGTAGCCGGTTTATTAACCTGTTAAAGTTGCGTGCAATCTTAAATTCTTCGTTTATGGAGACCATATATTACTTCCAAGTACTTTTTCAATCATTATAAGACCAAGAATTGAAATCACTTTCTCATTTTTGAAATTGTTTACACTCGTCACTAAGTAAACAAATTTAATCTGTATATAGCAACTCGGGCATTGTTTCGTCCAGTAAACAACGCGATGATTAAAATGTTAATTCAACTTGTTTAACAAATGGTGGATTTTTAATCCACCATTTCTTTGAACTAAAACATACCTAAAAATACACACCTTCATATTCTTTATCAGTGTCTGTTTCGATGTACCTCAATTGTAGCGATGGATATCGCCTTCTACACATCCAGCAACAAAACTCAATAGCCAAATAAAATGTCTTGCGTTTTCTAACGCCATATGAACCCAAACAAAAATCCCTATTATATTAGAGAACGTGATAGTATAAATGTTATCGAATGTTTTAAAAATTTTCTTATAGTAGTATAATCACGAATGGTGCGCGTCATCACTATAACGATACATGTATCTTATCCTACACCGAATACCTCAATTCACTCAATGCATTTATGACTAAATGAATTATGGTAAAGATACAAAATATCACTGCCAGCTTTACCTAAATCTGTCGTTATAAAAACCACTTCCTTTTATACCGGCAATGAAGTGTCACTTAAATAACCAAGATAAAAGAACGAAACATACCTTCTGCATCCACGTTATTTATTTATTTTCTATGTTCTTTTCTTCATACATGAAAATAACTACTACTCGTCTGCAGTGATCTGATCTGGGAGAGGAGAGCTAGAGGGGAAGCTAAATGTCACACTTTCATACGAATACATTGTGTTACATTGTCAAAGCGCATAGCATTCTCCCCGCATTGAAAGTCTCTAACATCGTTAATGTGGCAAAATAATACATTTTTGTGCTTCGGAGATAGCGATTGGGAATAAAAGGCTTTCGTTAAGCTTGTACTACATGCTGGTGAGTTTTCTGAAATCGCAGGACATCCTTTTCTTTACTCAGAAATATGATTAAATGTTGAATATTATCTATTCAATGAGTGAAATATAAACAAAAAAATCATTTGATATCAGGTTTAGATATATAGAAAATTTGCAACATAAGAAACCGGGAAGTAATATGATGCAAAATTATTCAGACATACCACATGATAAAACCGTGACGCAAACTTTCATATTCGGCAATGTTCATGTTTCTTTGGCTGTCGTTCTGCTCCCGCAAGATGCAATGTGGCTTGCTTATTCAACTGTTATGGTTGCGTACGACGTCGAAGTTTTCGTTCATGGAGACTGTAATGTTAATTGCGAATCATTTTATGCCCGAGAATAGATGCATTATCCGATTTAAAAATTTGTTTACACTCGTCACTAAGTAAACAAATTGAATCTGTATATAGCAACCCGGGCCTTTTTTCGTTCAGTAAAAAATGAGATGATTAAAATATTATTTCAATTTGTTTAACAAATGGTGCATTTTTGATTTGTCTGACTATTTTTCGCAGGAACCTGACAACTTTTGCCATCAAACGGTCATTCATTTATATATATTGATGGAGTAATAAGGGAGAAAAGTCCCGATCACCAAAAAAGCGTGTTTTAAAATAATATATAGATAGATCTTATATATTTTAATAGCTTACCTAATGAGAAATCATGTATCGGGCTGAACTAATATATTATTCAAACTTGTGAGTAATTTTCTTTAAGAAGAAATTTGAATTTATAACTACTAAGAATAAAAAAATTGATGAATAATATCAAATGTTTTAGGTAAATCCACTGTATGGATAGAAAATGGATTTCGGAAGTAGACTGTGTTGATACTAAGACTCTGGGATAATGGAAGGATAATATGTCAAAGAGGCACAATTCCTGGTTGGGAAACTGGACTCTTCCTAAGCAGAATTCGTCCACAGCTCGAGCAGAGTAAGCTTTTATAGGATATATCATAAGATTGAAGAAGAAACAAGAACAAACGGAGCTGAATGAAACAAAGGAGGTCCAATTATCCTAAGGTAAGTCAAGGTTTTACTAGATAACGGTGATCATCTTCATGTTATGTTTTTCATGGCCTGACAGAGCGCGAAAATCGCATTTCATGAGGAATCGTACCCATGGGTTACGAAGATAAGACAACAGAGTGGCCGGAAAGCTATGGAGTTCTGTTTGTATTCTGCATGACCGCCGTATCTCAATCGATTTCTATCAACCATATGATTATCTCCCCTCCTCCCTTATCCGTTATCCCTCAAATTTATTCTTATCTTCCACTTTCACCATGATTTACTTTGACTTCCCCAGCTTTCTAACTCAATCAAAAGCGTATTAATTAAAGCCCTTGCTATGCATATCTCTATCGAAAAAGTATTATAAATAATATCCCGAATTTTCTCGTTTTCTCGCGGAATTCAAGTATAAGATTCATATGTAGTCATCTTCGTCGTATTTTCTTCGGCCTCTTTTAACCTTTTATCTTTTCATCTGTCTTTTTGCAACTCTTGATCCTGCATTTACTGTATTGGTTATCAAAATACGTAAGGTGGAAAATATGATTTGAAAAATGAATACACTGTGCGTAATTAAAAGCAAGATCAGAACTTTCATTGACAAATGACAAAATGAACATAAAGTTCAGTGTTGCAAAATTTATATTCTTTGCAATACAATACTTCACGATACAGGATTATATGTTCATGACACGATAGCAACAAATCTCCATATAACCGTAGCACCGAATTCAGAAGTATTACTTCAACTACTGCCTGCTAATGATCATAAATTTGTCTTAATTTGTAGCACACAATGAAAGAGATGCATATTTCCAGTCTATTAATGTTTATGAAAGTAAAACCGCAACTGCGAGAAAGATTCCTATCTTTCCTTTTATGTAGTTATGAAATCTAATGGGTGACATTGCCAGATGAGATATCATTACCCTCTGATTTTAATACAGAAATAAGCTTAAAGGAGATAAGAATCTTACATTCTTCAAGCGTTATCTGGAACAGAGATGGGAATATCATTTCCGTCGAAAAGCCGCAGGGAGGTATATATTATTTGGCATATAAAATCAGTCAGCCGTTCCTGAGTGACTTGCTGTCCGCATTCAAGAAGTTTAACGTTAAAATTACACGAGAGACACCAAACGCAATCGCAGAAAATACGTAGTTATAATATTTTTCTTATTATTTCAACTTTAAATGATGGGCGCAATTAGTAAACAAAGTTACTTTAATTCGATATTTTACACAGGAAGTTAGGAAAGATCACAAGCATCCTTGGGAGGCAGAATCCGATCGTATAATATAGAAGTATCTCTCGATCCCTATGTATATGAATGTGGGTAGCGTATCAATAATAGCTACCCATACATCCTTCTCCGCCTCTTCACCCTTGTTCCCAGTTTATATTTCCTCATTTTCAACTCTTACCAATTCCAGCGTTCTCTGTGCTTATCTGTCGCCACGTCTCTCAATTTTCTCATTCCCGTCTCTCTCATCCTCTTGCAACTGAAGTTTCCTTCCTCTCACACCCACTTCCCCTTATCTTCCTCTGCTTCTACTCAAATATCTTCTTCCTATTCTCCGAAAGAGACATCGCGACATAAAACACTTATGAGAAACTGTTATCTCGTTGTGGCGTCGAAGAGCCTTCATCTCTTTCTCTTCCTTTTCCACTTCGAGAAAACCTTCTCTTTTCCCACGAACTGTCACATTACCCTCGTCACTTTCCCCATCATCCTCTGTCTCGTACTTCGCTACCTTTTCCTCATCTCCTTTTATTAGGTTTTCTTCTCCAAAAAAATGAACTCCAATTCCGAACTTTAATTTCTGCACCTGCGTCACCAGCGTTTTAATATCAATCGGTTTTGTTTCAATTAAAATATCTTCCGGTGATATATTTCTTTTGTGTGCTGTTCCCTAACTGTCTCTGTTTGTTGTTTTTGGTGATTATAGAACAAATTGCCTTCGGTTTGAATGAAGGAAGATTCTCTTGTTATCTCCTCAAATAAAATATTAAAATTACAAACCAAAGAAATGGTTTATGCAAAACAAATCCATCATATTAGATTCATTTACCTCGAATGTATTCATTTTCTCATTCCTTTTTAATATTGTTTATCTAATTCTTGTGACAACATACCAATATGCAAAAACATGGGCTATGCTTATAACAATCAGCTCAATTACAGTAAATATCAACAATATCTTTAACTGGTATAGAGCCAACCTTGATTATGTATGTACATTTTGATAGTTTTTGAGGCAAACGAATGGTGAATCATAAATGCATACTAGAGCCTCAACCAGGATTAGAATGAGAGACCTCTGCATCGCTTTACTCTAGCATCACCGAAGCCGACAAAGGAAGGATAAAGAAACTTGATTGTCTCGAGCGTAATATAGGAAGCTGAATAGTGTAAATAAATGTGTTAACAACTAATTAGTTTCATAACACCCATACATTCAAATGACCCCTAAAAATTAAGAGCCTAAAGATTCTGAATTTGATCTAATTAGCTGAAGATAAAACATTAATTCCAAGCAAAGCAGATAACGTTATAACTTTTGCTAGCTCTTTCCCAATGAGATAATAACTTAAATTGATAACGAATCAGTTATGGAACAAGTTATTCATATGCGCTGGAAGAATATGAATCTGTATTTCATTGAATTTTCACGATACTGATATAGCCCAATATATACTATATCCAGATAAGATTTTAATCGACATCACTCATTTTGTAGGCATATAGTACAGTGTCATGCTATAACAAAAGTACTGCATTGATAACTCGGAATAAGGGAAACAAATCTCTCTGGATTCGTTTTTCGCAAGCAAGAATGATCGTAAGCCGAAAAGCAACTTAACATTCTCAGTTTCAAATCGTAAATTCTCATAACTTTACCATAAAACTAAACGAGTGCTTTTACTGATCGGAAAGGATGAGAAGTATCCATTTGATCATTTTCACTGATTTTTGCTAGCGTGTATTTCCGACCTACAACATTCGCTAAGAGTTCAACCTCGTATACTTCGTCCAAAAACAGCAAAAGACTCTTCACTGGCCCATTAATCCGTGAACAGAGTCACTAGCTAACAGATGTATCAGTGTACTCCATCGAAACAAGGATGTTTTAGGAGGGCAAATCGAAAGATCTTAGTATCAACGACGTATTTAGCGATAAATTATGGCTTTGAGAGTTGGGCTTTGTCTAAGATGGACGCATAGGCGTAGGCCGAGTATATTTTTAAGTGTCCTACAGCTAACAATATCTTAGTATTAATTTGAAAGGCCTTCGACAGCTGAGGTCATTTTGTACGTAAGCCCAATCCGAGAATGTAACTTCGGGAATCGGGAAGTCCAACGCGTTGCCCTGGTCTAGGCCCGCTAATATTGTTGAGTGCCCACTTTTTTATATGAAAATTTTTCATCTGTAGTCCTCATAAAGGTCAATGTGATTTTTACAGACACCAAAAGAAATGAATTCGGACAGAATATGAGGATTATTATCATTATTAAACAAGTAAAACTAAAAAAACATACAAACTTCTACACTTCCAAAAATAAAAGAAGAAAAGAAACGACCAATTTCGGTGGGTGGTCTGGGGATGGCCAAGCTTGACGTCGTGTGATATAGCTTTTTTAACTTTGTGGAAGTGTTTTTATTTTTTTGTTTTTAATAATCAAGAATAAAAATATTCTTCATTTCACAACGATATTCCGCATAACAAACCCGGATATTATTGAGTTTAAATTTGAACAATTTACGACTTGAACCTATCCTTGGTATTAGGCGCGCAGCTCCGTAATCTTCAGCACCCACGGTAATTTCCTTGCCGCCGAAACTTGGATGAAACTGGAGGGAACTATGGTATGATGATCTATCGCCACTGCTTTAGTTGAACTTGCTAAGACATGCGCGCCTGTGTCAATGGACGACAGACTGAGCGATCGCATCTTGAATTAACGCCGAGGAACCTTCCTGGGAACACAGCTTCGTGACTTCGTGACGCCTCTGCTGCATCTCTCAAGATTTAAAGCCCGAGTTTTGATATTCGAAAGAGATTCGCTTCGAGATGGTGTTTGAATTACGTTGGCTCTATTGCCGAGGCAATTCCCTTCATCTGATCCAAGACCGATTCATCAGATGCCATCTCATTACCACGATCCGTCGTTTCCGATCTCGTGAAATGTTGACGAAGGCGCAGACGTCGTGATTCAATTATTTGTCTATGCTCCTGATTCCTGCAGGAGTTAGACGGAGAAGTAAATCCCAGATACGATTCTTAGGCTGCAAAATTATGCGCATCGATAACTGCGAACTGATGATCAAGCATAGTCTTGCAAAACTTCCTAAGCAATCGAAAGGAAGGGTATTTAACTTTGCATATTTAGGTGTGCGGCTGCAAACTCCTGCGATGACTGAATTGGAAAATCACACCCTTCGTCTTAAGGATTTACTTGGTTTTCTAATATTTTAGATATTAGAGTCTGTAGCTCATACTTATTCTATCCCGATTTAATGGCCTTTGAATATCGGCGTTAAAGGGACATATTCTAATATTTCTTCATTTTCTACTCTCATTGATTTATTTCTCTTGAAAGGTCATGTATCTCGCGTATAGTTCTATTTGAAGTAAAGGTTAATAGTAAATTAGCGAATAAAAATACTTTTGAAATGAATAGGAATATAAATGTAGATGTACGGTATAATGATTCTTATACCGATGGGCGGCTTGCAGGGTAATTATATAGATGTAGATGTGGAATAATAAATAAATATACATCCGGGTGACCCAATAGCCAAGCCAACGCCTTGCACAGCTTCGCGTTCAACTGTGGTGAAATCGGTCCCGAGTTCGATTCCCGGTGTTAGCCTTTTAGCAATAATGCTACTTCTAAATACCACTACTGTTAAATATAGATTTTTCAAAATATATATTCTGAAATATTTGAAAATTTTTATTCTTTGTCTTCATTTTTGTGATAACTGCACATGATTCATGTCTTTTACTTATTTCCACCAATTTATCGCTACTATATCATATTCTACTGATACCGTAAATGCGTAACCTCAGGGTGTTATCACATTAGAAAATAATATTTTTCAGAAATAATTACACCTCCGCAATTAAAAAATTCCTTATGCATGATAAATATAAAAAATTAAACAAAGCCATCTTAACTAGAATTCGTTAAATAATGTGATTAGCTTTTATTCATAGTAAAATAGCTGCTTACCGTGATTCATAACGACAACACTAGACTTACTGCGGCGGATATACGTAATAATATTTTAAACTTCCTTGCTGTTGACCTTTAATTTAAATATGGAGAAAACCACAATCGGATCGGCTGTGATTTGACAAAACGAAGCGATAATCGGCTTCGAGCAATGTTAAAATATTGAATATCGTCATCAATTTAATTATTTAACGGGAACTCCGACCGTTCCTCATTTAACCCCATTATATTGATAAATCTCCACACACATGAATTTCATCTGTAAATACCTCATTAAGGGTAAGAGCTTGGTTGCAGAAAGCCGATAAATTATTATCTTCAGAATTGCATTTAAATTCAATTTGTCAGATATTTTACATAGACTCTCACATGATGTTTTACACATGACGGATACTAACAAATAAAATATATCTGAATATTATTTTTATTAATGCATGATTAATATTATCCCTTAACTTAGGCAATGTCCCTTATTGAGACGTTATACGTGCAATACACTATTACTTTGTTGCTTCAAATGGTTGTAATTTGTTTTTCTCTAATTAATAAGGGAAGAATTCTATAGTTATATTCTATGGAAACAACTGTGAATCTCTCTAAAGACTAATTTGGTACGACTGATTCAGATGAAAAAAAACTACAATTATACTGTAACTGTGAATTATCTCTTTTTCCGAAAAATATTACGTTATAAAAACAAATAATGTTTTATATTTCGTACTAACTTAACAAAAAATATACATCAAACCTTTTCATGCTATTTATTAATTCTTCAAATTGATAAATCATTTATTTAAATAAATAAGATTTGATTGTCCTATGTTATCCCTAATAGTATTCAACCAACGTATCCACCCTCGTGTATCGTGTTCAGAAGGTATATATATATATATATATATATATATATATATATATATATATATATATATATATATATATATATATATATCTATTATATATAGCTAACTCTCCGGATATACCTATATATATATATACCTATATATTTATAGGGGATACGAATTCTGACCATGTTCCACGAGCGCCATCGACGTCAGATTTTTTCGACGTACTGGCCCTACACTCTAGATGCCAGAATAATGCAGACATCGACGCTAGCTATCATGAGTTCGATGCCAGAAATTCCCAAAAATCGCAATTTTCCCATAAGAATGCATTGCGCGGATTTTTGAAAATTATTTTGAGGCACTTATCGGTAAGATAGAGTAACCAAAATTTCGGAGGTTGAAGTTGAGGTAGTCTTTTATGCTTCTCATGGAAAAAATGTAGCCAAATGACAGTGAGTTCGACGCCAGGTGGATGCAAAATTCTTCCATAAGAAATGCATTGCGGAAATCTTTGACGATTTTTTAAAAATGGCTTCCCGATAAGCTGGAAAGATAAGACCCGGAATGGTGACAGAGGCAAGGGACTTTCCCGATAAGATATTGAATCGAAACATTGGAACAAGTAAGGATGGCTCTTATCTAATATTATTTTGCTGTCTTCTCTCACGATCGGGTTCTTAGTTCGTCGCCAGGCGGTCTTTGGCGCGAAGTTTTAAATTTGAACTGAGGCAGTACTTGGTATGATACTGTATTCAACGGATAGCTTGCAGTATGCAAGCAACTTTTACTCGTATATATATATATATATATATATATATATATATATATTATAATTAGCTAACTCTCCGGATATACCTATATAGATATATAGATATATATATATATATATATATATATATATATATATATATATATATATATATATATATATATATATATATATATATCTATTATATATAGCTAACTCTCCGGATATACCTATATATATATATATACCTATATATTTATAGGGGATACGAATTCTGACCATGTTCCACAAGCGCCATCGACGTCAGATTTTTTCGACGTACTGGCCCTACACTCTAGACGCCAGAATAATGCAGACATCGACGCTAGCTATCATGGGTTCGATACCAGAAATTCCCAAAAATCGCAATTTTCCCATAAGAATGCATTGCGCGGATTTTTGAAAATTATTTTGAGGCACTTATCGTTAAGATAGAGGAACCAAAATCTCGGAGGTTGAAGTTGAGGTAGTCTTCTATATTACGAATGGAAGAAATGTTATAAAATGACCGTGAGTTCGACGCCAGGTGGATGCAAAATTCTTCCATAAGAAATGCATTGCTGCAATTTTTGAAAATTTTTTTCAATCCCTTACAGATAAGCTGGAAAGATAAAACCCGGAATGGTGACAGACGCGTTTGAAAACATTCTATCATCAGCTTTACCGTTTCTCTAGTGGTCCTTGGTTCGATGCAAGACGGTCATTCCGATTCCTCCATGTATTTCAAATGGGGAAAGCGGAATCTCATTTTGGGACCTTCCCGATAAGATATTGAATCGAAACTTTGGAACAAGTAAGGACGGCACTTATCTAATATTATTTTGCTATCTTCTCTCACGGAAGAGTCCTGAGTTCGACGCTAGGCGGTCTTTTGCGCGAATTTTTTCAATCTCTTTTGAGGCCGTTCTCGATGCGATAGAGCAATCAAAATCTCGGTGTTTACAGATGAGATGGTCTTCGATCGTACCAAACGAAGAAATGTTACCAAATGTCCGTGTGTTCGACGCCAGGTGGGTCCGAAATGCCTCCGTAAGAAATTCATTGCTGATATCAGGGACGATTTTTTAAAATGCCTTCCCGATAAACTGGAAAGATAAAACCCGGAATGGTGACAGAGGCGTTTGAGAAGATTCCTTCATGACGTCCACTGCTTCTCTAGAGGTCCTTGGTTCGATGCTAGAGCGTCATTCCGATTCTACCATGCATTTCAAACGGGAATAACGGATCTTATTTTAGGACCTTCCCGATAAGATACTGAATTGAAACTTTGAAACACGTCAGAGTAGCACTTCTCTAACATTCATATGCCATTGTCTCTCACGAACGGGTCCTGTGTTCGACGCCAGGCGATCATTTACGGAATTTTTTAAAAATTGTTTTGAGGCCTTTCTTTATGCAGGAGACTATTCAAAATCACAGCGTTTGCGTTTGAAGTAGTTTTCTATAGAACCAGTGGAAGAAAGGTTGCATATGACCGTGAGTTCGATGCTAGATGGATGAAAAATTCTCACGTTCGAAATGCATTGCGGCAATTTTTAAGAATTTTGCTGGATAAGCATCGAAAATGATACCCGTAAAGGTAACTTATTGTAAATTTTTACCAATTAGCTTGCAGTATGCAAGCAACTTTTACTCGTATATATTATATATATTATATATATATATAGCTAACTCTCCGGATATACCTATATATATAGATATATATATATAGGGGATACGAATTCTGACCATGTTCCACAAGCGCCATCGACGTTAGATTTTTTCGACGAACTGGCCCTACGCTCTAGATGCCAGAATAATGCAGACATCGACGCTAGCTATCATGGGTTCGATACCAGAAATTCCCAAAAATCGCAATTTTCCCATAAGAATGCATTGCGCGGATTTTTGAAAATTATTTTGAGGCACTTATCGTTAAGATAGAGTAACCAAAATTTCGGAGGTTGAAGTTGAGGTAGTCTTCTATGCTTTTCATGGAAAAAATGTAGCCAAATGACAGTGAGTTCGACGCCAGGTGGATGCAAAATTCTTCCATAAGAAATGCATTGCGGAAATCTTTTTAAATGGCTTCCCGATAAGCTGGATAAGATAAAACCCGGAATGGTGACAGAGGCGTGGGACCTTCCCGATAAGATATTGAATCGAAACTTTGGAACAAGTAAGGATGGCACTTATCTAATATTATTTTGCTGTCTTCTCTCACGATCGGGTTCTTAGTTAGTTCGTCGCCAGGCGGTCTTTGGCGCGAAGTTTTAAATTTGAACTGAGGCAGTACTTGGTATGATACTGTATTCAACGGATAGCTTGCAGTATGCAAGCAACTTTTACTCGTATATATATATAGGTATATCCGGAGAGTTAGCTATATATAATAGATATATATATACGAGTAAAAGTTGCTTGCATACTGCAAGCTAATTGGTACAAATTTAACAATAAGTTCCCTTTACGGGTATCATCTTCGAAGCTTATCCAGCAAAATTCTTAAAAATTACCGCAATACATTTCTTACATGAGAAATTTTCATCCATCTGGCATCGAACTCACGGTCATATGCAACCTTTCTTCCACTGGTTCTATAGAAAACTACTTCAAACGCAAACGCTGTGATTTTGAATAGTCTCCTGCATAGAGAAAGGCCTCAAAACAATTTTTTAAAATTAGCGTAAATAATCGCCTGGCGTCGAACACAGGACCCGTTCGTGAAAGACAATGGCATACGAATGTTAGAGAAGTGCCACTCTGACGTTTTTCAAAGTTTCAATTCAGTATCTTATCGGGAAGGTCCTAAAATGAGATTCCGTTCTTCCCGCTTGAAATGCATGGTAGAATCGGAATGACGCTCTAGCATCGAACCAAGGACCACTAGAGAAGCAGTGGACGTCATGAAAGAATGTTCTCAAATGCCTCTGTCACCATTCCGGGTTTTATCTTTTTAGCTTATCGGGAAGGCATTTAAAAATATCGTCCAAGATTTCACCAATGCATTTCTTACAGAAGCATTTTGAACCCACCTGGCGTCGAACACACGGCCATTTGGTAGCATTTCTTCCTATAGTACTATGGAAGACCATGTCATCTGCAAACACCGTGATTTTGATTGCTCTATCGCATCGAGATCGGCCTCAGAAGAGATTGCAAAAAATCGCGCAAAAGACAGCCTAGCGTCGAACTTAGGACCCTTCCGTGAGAGAAGATAGCAAAATAATATTAGATAAGTGCCATCCTTACTTTTTCCAAAGTTTCGATTCAATATCTTATCGGAAAGGTCCCAAAATAAGATTCCGCTTTCCCCATTTGAAATACATGGTGGAATCGGAATGATCGTCTTGCATCGAACCAAGGACCACTAGAGAAACGGTTAACCTGATGATAGAATGTTTTCAAACGCCTCTGTCACCATTCTGGGTTTTATCTTTCCAGCTTATCGGGAAGGCATTGAAAAAAAATTTCCAAAATTGCAGCAATGCATTTCTTATGGAAGAATTTTGCATCCACCTGGAGTCGAACTCACGGTCATTTTGTAACCTTTCTTCCATTCGTAATATAGAAGACTACCTCAACTTCAACCTCCGAGATTTTGGTTCCACTATCTTACTAATAAGTGCCTCAAAATAATTTTCAAATATCCGCGCAATGCATTCTTATGGGAAAATTGCGATTTTTGGGATATTCTGGTATCGAACCCATGACACCTAGCGTCGATGTCTGAATTATTCTGTCATCTAGAGTGTAGGGCCAGTACGTCGAAAAAATCTGACGTCGATGGCGCTTGTGGAACATGGTCAGAATTCGTATCCCCTATATATATATATATAGGTATATCCGGAGAGTTAGCTATATATAATAGATATATATATATATATATATATATATATATATATATCTATATAGGTATATCCGGAGAGTTAGCTATATATAATAGATATATATATATATAGGGGATACGAATTCTAATTCGAATTCGAATGAACAATTGTTCGAGAAACATTGGGAAAATGCTCACAGATGTCATCAATTGTGACGCGTCGATCGTTCCTCACGAATTCGTCAACTGAGCTCACCAGTTGGTCTGTAATGACAGACGGTCTCCCCGAACGCTCATCGTCGTGTGTGTTCCCCCTCCCCATGTTGAACTTGCGACACCACCGCCGAACAGACGACTCGTCCATTACATTGTCTCCATACACCTCCTTTAATTGGCGATGTATATCACATGGGCGAACGTTTCTTGCATTGAGGAATTTAATCACTGCCCTCACTTCACAACTGGCGGCGTTCTCAATTTTTTTAAACATTGTAAACAATCACAGAAACAACACAGGCAATGCTAGCGTCACGCAACTTGGCTCAGAGAAGGCAGACAAGCCACTGAAGCTATCTGACCTTGTCCAGCGGCTACTCGCGTCGTCAGCACTTCATGCGGCACTAACGGGTACTACTTTCCGGATGACCCTCGTATGAATGCTTTTAATGTGTATTAAATCTTTTATTTAAAAATATTACTAAATGTATAATTTTCATGAAATTAATGGCATGAAGAAAGAAAATATTTTATTAATAGCAAGAGGAACCAAAATCTCGGAGGTTGAAGTTGAGGTAGTCTTCTACATTACGAATGGAAGAAATGCTACAAAAAGACCATGAGTTCGACGCCAGGTGGGTGCAAAAATCTTCCATAAGAAATGCATTGCTGAAATCTTTGACGATTTTTTTAAATGCCTTCCCGATAAGCTGGAAAGATCAAACCCGGAATGGTGACAGAGGCGTGGGACCTTCCCGATAAGATATTGAATCGAAACTTTGGAACAAGTAAGGATGGCACTTATCTAATATTATTTTGCTATCTTCTCTCACGATCGGGTTCTTAGTTCGTCGCCAGGCGGTCTTTGGCGCCAAGTTTTAAATTTGAACTGAGGCAGTACTTGGTATGATACTGTATTCAACGGATAGCTTGCAGTATGCAAGCAACTTTTACTCGTATATATATATATATATATATATATATATATATATATATATATATAGATATAGGGGATACGAATTCTGACCATGTTCCACAAGCGCCATCGACGTCAGATTTTTTCGACGTACTGGCCCTACACTCTAGACGCCAGAATAATGCAGACATCGACGCTAGCTATCATGGGTTCGATACCAGAAATTCCCAAAAATCGCAATTTTCCCATAAGAATGCATTGCGCGGATTTTTGAAAATTATTTTGAGGCACTTATCGTTAAGATAGAGGAACCAAAATCTCGGAGGTTGAAGTTGAGGTAGTCTTCTATATTACGAATGGAAGAAATTTTATAAAATGACCGTGAGTTCGACGCCAGGTGGATGCAAAATGCTTCCATAAGAAATGCATTGCTGAAATCTTTGAAGATTTTTTTAAATGCCTTCCCGATAAGCTGGAATGATAAAACCCTGAATGGTGACAGAAGCGTTTGAAAACTTTCTTCCATGAATATCATCGTTCGTCTAGTGGTCCTTGGTTCGATGAAAGAGGGTCATTCCGATTCCTCCATGTATTTCAAATGGGGAAAGCGGAATCTCATTTTGGGACCTTCCCGATAAGATATTGAATCGAAACTTTCGAACAAGTAAGGATGGCACTTATATAATATAATTTTGCTATCTTCTCTCACGGAAGAGTCCTGAGTTCGACGCTAGGCGGTCTTTTGCGCGAATTTTTTCAATCTCTTTTGAGGCCGTTCTCGATGCGATAGAGCAATCAAAATCTCGGTGTTTACAGATGAGATGGTCTTCCATCGTACCAAACGAAGAAATGTTACCAAATGTCCGTGTGTTCGACGCCAGGTGGGTCCGAAATGCCTCCGTAAGAAATGCATTGCTGATATCAGGGACGGTTTTTTAAAATGCCTTCCCGATAAACTGGAAAGATAAAACCCGGAATGGTGACAGAGGCGTTTGAGAAGATTCCTTCATGACGTCCACTGCTTCTCTAGAGGTCCTAGGTTTGATGCTAGAGCGTCATTCCGATTCTACCAAACATTTCAAACGGGAATAACGGATCTTATTTTAGGACCTTCCCGATAAGATACTGTAGGCAGTACTTGGTATGATACTGTATTCAACGGATAGCTTGCAGTATGCAAGCAACTTTTACTCGTATATATATAAATTTATTGGTAAGATATTTAAAGTCGTTTTTCAGTAAATATTCACTGAAATAAGTAATCTCTCTGTTATAGGTATAATCATCACTCAAATACTCGAATCAGCCTCTGTACAATTACGTGCTTATGAAATTCGAAGCAAACAATAAAATCATGCGCGTAACTAAATCGAATGATGAAAACTCCTTGGAGTACTCATCGTGATATCATTCAAAATGAATTCGATTCATACAATATTAAAGCTGCATCATCTCCGTCACTTCTTCACACTTGTGAGGCAATTTTATCACATCGTATAATATGTTTCGTCGCTGACTCATAGAATTCGTATCAATGCAGAATTTCTAAGCCAATCGAACTGTGGCAATGCTATCGAATCGCGGTTTTCTCTGTGTTATTTTCCTCTTTCCAATTTTTATTGGAATACTTTTTCACAAAAAAGATGAAAAATCCATAACATTTTATGGCTGCTTAAAATATCACAGATTCGCAGAAATGAAATTAAAGAGGAACCAGAAAGGGCGACACCTCAGCGGAATCGCCGATGAGGATTCGAATGGAGGATGAAATAAAAGGCGAAAAATTGGAAATTTGATTAAGAAATGGAATGAGGGTAGAAGGGTCGAAATTCTAAGCGAGGAAACAAACTTTGTTTGATTTCCGCGATGAAAACTAACATTCTCGAAAGGAAAAAACGAGTTGAAGATTCCTCTCTTTTCGGGATACCAGCAAGGTATGAAAAAACGAGCCCAGGAGAAACGATTGCAAGGCAAAGAAGGAAAATGAAAGGTAAAAAAATGAAGCATGAATAAAACAGGGGGGACAGTGTGTGGTGAGAGAGGATTACGGGATGATATACTGCCTATGAATAATAAAAACTTCGCCGGTTATAAATTTCCCAGGTAAGATCTCGGAGACGCGGCTTAGAGAGGAGCGAATGATAGGACTTGGAAGAATTGGTTTAGGATAAAAGAAGATGAAGGATTGAAAGAAAGGGATTTGAATTGAAAATTTACACTACTCGAATCGATACTCTAAGTATCTAAGAAAGACGTGGAGGAATTGCGTACATACAATCGGAAGATAAATAAATAGGATCTAACACAAAATGAAAATCTTTATTCAATTTTTCTTCTTTTGAAATTTACCTCAATTTCGTAGGACCAATAGTTCTCGTTTATTTTCGTAAAAAGATTAAAAGTCTGTAGAGGATTAAACGAACTTTAAGTGTATTTTTATAGGAGTATTTTCGAGCAGTCTAGATTCGAAGCCAGGATTCGTTTGTAAAAGGAACGATGACTTTCATAGCCAATCAGGCCTTCTTATGAATTTTATATTTCTTTCTTACGGGTAAGTATACCAATTTCAAAAAGTTTCTCAGTATATTTCTTACGGGTTGTTCACTTAGTTTACACTCGTTATTATGTGCAATCATCATTATAGTGAATCTATCCGTGGACAGATCTCAACGGAACTTTGTTTTCTAGGCAATGTATAAATGGGTTACTAGCTGCTGTACGGGAAAATATTTTGTATTTGCATCTTTTATGCAATGTGCTTAATGTAACACTTAGGTATGTGATGATAGTCGAAGAAAGATAAAAATATCATGAAACAAACAAATATATCAGCTCTCATTTCTTTAAAATGATCTGGAAAAATTTGAATAAAATTTAACAATATTTTCAAAGAGTAAGGCAATACATTTTTAACACTGCCAAAACCTAAAAATCCATGAAATATTAAAGCTGCATCATCTCCGTCACTTTTCCACACTCGAGAAAATACGTCGATGTCTGTATTGAAGAGATGTGGTAGGAACATGACGGATAAACCTGGGAAAATGGAAAAGAAACGAAGAATAGGTGGAAGAGGATAGAAGGGGATGTGAAAACGTATAAGAGAAAGCGAAGGTGTGAAGGGATTATTATAGGAAAAGCCATATAGTGAGGCGGTGAGAAGCCTTCCCAATCATATTAAGCCGAGAAAAGTGCCCCTTTTTCCGTTTTATTCAGAACGGAGAAAGGATAGGAAGGCCGGGATTAAAGAGAAGTAGCGAAAGAAGTGAAAAAGGAATTCATATCTCTCACTAGATTAAAGAAAGAGAGAGGAAAAGGAATGACGGATTCGCAAACGCTCTTTCATTTCAATATTTAAACGAGTTCCTCAATCTTCATATTGGGGGAAATGACTGTGACTAAATTCTCCTTAAAGTTGAATTTAACTGCTCGTTATTAAGGACTAACTCAAATTTGAATAGTTGCCCAAAGTACTTAAATTAAATAAGCCCCGGTGGTCACATTAAATTGTTCTGTTACGTTGGAAACGATGTTATAAAGGGCGTGGAATAAAAATATAAACTACTACGCGAATGATTAGAAACCCTCTAAATCGACATCTTTTCCCGAAATTTTATTGATAACCATTACAACATGGAATCGGATATTTCAAGATGAAATGCTCATGTCTAGGTCTATAATATTTTAGAGTAGTAGTCTCCACTCATGAATTTAAGAAAAATTTTTACTTCGTGAAAATAAAAATGGTCTTCACATTAAGATAAAATGCCATTTACTTGTTGATTAAGATTGAACTCATTGTGTTTGTTTGGATTTAAGAAATTTCGTGTTTACGAAACCCTGTTTTCCTTCATCAAATATAGTATCGCGTATATGAGTGTTAATAGTATAAGATTCTAATGTTATAAACAAAGATAGTAGTATTAGATATCTATACTGTGAATGTTTATGCAAAATATACTTTGACGAATAGTTAAATCCAAGGAAGGGAGAACTTTAATATTACATTTTATTAGACTTTTAGTTTGCTTTATAAAAATGTTAACTCAGTTATCCTTCTAGAGAGTAAGAATTTTTACCAATTCATTTGAATTAATGAGGAAGTTCCGTCAATAATGATGTTATTCGATGACATCCGTTGATTCATTAAAGTTAAAAATGAAACTGGTTCGAAAATTGAAACAACATTTCGATTAAATATCATGCTTTAATGTAGCCTTTTTCTACGTCTATACCCTGAAAGTCATCTATCGGCGTTCTAAGTTGGTAAACAGCAAAAAATCAGCCTTTTTATCATTTGTTACTATCACGGTTCGCTTACGAAGGAACAAGTTTATAAGGCTATGTGTATTCTTATTTATACTCGTCGGATTCAACGAAGAAGCAGAAATTCCATATAATACCAAATACATTTTCCGGAAAAGTAGTTAATCCGAAATTATTTCTTATCGCAAAGCAGCTTTTAAATCCCCTTTCCTAAAGATTTTTACACGAATTCAAATATTAATTTGATAATTTTTTTTAAATCGGAATTTGTAATACAATTATCTTGTTATAGTCTACTAAAACTACTGCCACTATTGTAATACTCACTAAGTAATTCATCCGTTTTATCATTGCAATTTTTGACATAGGCTTTTTTGTCTAGTGCTGTACCTTGCTGAGTTCGTGGACACATCTTTCATCCACAGAATCCTATACGTTTAAAATCTATTCGAAATCAAAAATAAAAGAATATAAATAAAACTAAAATAAGAACTACAACTACTAAAACTAATACTACTGAGTAAGAGCAAAAATGGTCTTAATCAGGGTGAGATTGAGATTAATTACTCTATTCTTGTATCCATCCATTTCTCTTAGAAAGTGAATGTAGCGAAGGCTGGTGGGTAGGTGAATCAAAGGAATGTACTTAGAGTTACGTTTATAAATCCAATACCTAAATCTAATTAAAAACAAAAATATTGGAGATTGGTCTTATTTATATGTGACATGGTCCTTTCGGTTGGAACGACAAAGTCACTTTGATGAAGGAACGTTAATATAATCGAATAACTCGACTGACATCTCATGGCTATTGGACAATAGTTTTAATGGTCGTTCAATATCAGAATAATTCCGTACTCTTCACATTTGCGTTTTACGTAAACTTGAAGATTTCCAGAGAGTAATAAAAGAACAAAAGGGAGAATACAGAGAATGGCAAAAGGGAATAAAAGCATTATTATTTTCTCAGGAGAAACCGCCGTAAATCACATCGGAAAAAGAAAATGCCGCAAGGAATTCTTTCCTCCGCGGCAGCTCATCTTTTTTTACTACTTTTCCTTCTCCCTTTTCGGTGTGTAATCCAAACGCCGCCTTCCCACAATTCCTACCATTCATTCTTCCACATTTTTTTGCAAATCCGTACTTTTAGAAATTTTATCCTATACGACCCTCAAAAGATACATTTCGTATTGCCTTTTGATATATGCTATGTTGAGATTGTCGAATAGATATCATCGAATCTTATTGAAGATGTTCTAAAAGTGAGAGTTAAACCATCAAACCGACAAATGGCTAAAATATATATAAGATTACTAATTAAGATAAATGTATAAGCAGAAATACGCACTGTGTACAATATATACAAATAGGTTCTTTATATTCTATCATTTATTTTATAATGGGGTTGGGATCCTGCAGCCTTTTGAGCTCGCAATGCTGCCTTATAATCATTACCTGATAAAAATGTCCACATCTTTATAGTTTTGTCTACCAATCCTGCAATTATTTGCAAGTGAAAATGTAATTTATCCTCTCTTTCTCATCTCTTACAATTCACCCAGGGAATGAATTCATTTATGCATATACCATCTCAATGTGAAAATATTTGAATGTGATCAACGTACAGCTGATGAGCGGCCTGATGGTACAAATTCGACCTTTGTTATGCGACCAAATGGTAATTCTCTTATAAGTTCTGCGTTTAATATCGTAAAAATATTTTTTGTTATTATTGGAGTTTAAATACCTCGTCTAGTTTGCACATCTTTTTATAGCCAAGCTTTTTGAGTAAATTTATTGGGATATCGATTATGTATCCGTATGTATTCATTCAATTATAAATTCAAATAGGATAAAGCCAGATAGAAAAAATTATAAATATAGAAACAAAAATTTTTAGAATAATTGACTAGCCGTTGACGAACAGAGTTTATTTCGCTCCCTGTCAATCAATGTATGGGTTTACATAAATTTTTGTTTGGGTAAGATTAATAGATGATTGCATGCAATGATCAGGTGAATTGTATGGCCTTCTGGCTTTAAGAGGTTTTGAGGAATTTCCCATCAGATTATGACGAGAGGGAGAAAATGTGTTATTTTTTATTTAAAATATTTATCTCTTGTTCTAATAGCCTGAATGTTGCTTAGTGCATAGTAACGACTCCATATTGAAGAGGAAAATATACGTGTGAAATAATACAATTTAAAATATACGTGTGAAAACTAAGAGTAATGCAAATATTTACTAAAATATCTATTTCGAGCTGAATTCTCTTTAATTCTTATAATTCTGATACCTAATGGTTCCTCCGGTACCCCTTAGAGGGTGTCCATAGGCTCGAAATCTTAAAATTATTCATGTACTACTATGAAAACGAAATTTTCTGGAATGAATCGGAACAGACCGGGAAGTAATTATAATAATCTGAGATAGGCTGATCGTGGCGTTCCCCATTGCGGAGGACGCATTAAGACCAACATCTTGCGCCCTCTCGATTTCTCTCGCTCCTATTAAGAGTCCCTTTGTCACCTCGGTCCCTTATTTTCATTACCATCTCCACCACTTGTTCCTTTCCTCACCCCTTACATCTCCACCAACATCCATCAACCTCACGCCTGGACCATCCCTCTTCTCACCCACAGCATCTCCTTTTCCATCTCCATTAACACCCTGCACCCTCTCAAAATGCCCCTATCTTTCTCCACCTCTTCCACTGTAATCAGATCCATCTCGCTTTGGACCCGCGTGCTAATTACCCACGCGGTCACGCTGATTTATGAGCCTTTTCTCGGGTCGGCAAAAACGGCGGGGGAGGCGTTTTGCAAAAATGCAGCTTTTTGCGGCGTTTAAATAGGTTGATAGTCTGTAATTCTTCAGTGTCCGGATCGGGTCGGAGTATTAACCAGCTGGTCAATTTTAAGGTCCGGAACATTTTTAACCCGTGGTTCGTGGTTCGCCGTTAAGGAAACCGGTATGGCCAAACGATGTAGATTTTGGGGGTGTCGGCGGCAGATTTGGAAAAACCTCCAAAGTCATCTCCTCTCTTACAGGAGGGTGTATTTGATATGAAAGCGATTTCATTTGTTGATATGATTCATTTCCGAAAGAGTTATTGAGACTAATGAAGGAAATTTAGTATGTCAATGTAAAAAAAACACTCGTATTTTATTATTCATCCATCAAAAACAAAATGCGTGAATCATACTTATAAATACGGTCATCATTAGATATTTTTCATAGTCTCTTCTAAAGAAAGGGCCTCTTTTCAAAGACTATCACATTAAAAGAATAAAAAAATCTCCTAAATTTGGAAGGATCACCCGCAGAAACTGATAACTGAATTTGAGCAAAATGATTGGATTAAAATGTGTAAAATTGGATTAAAAGTGTAATCTACGCTTAAGAAAAAAAGACCATTGAAAACTTTTATAATAATCTATTATAATGAATAACGCAACTGTATTATTTATGAAATTAGCTGAAGGCTGATGGAAAAATATTGATTGGCTCGTATTCAGCAGATTATTATCCTCTGTACCTTCTGTGTACATTCAACTTTCGTGATATCGGCGCAGATTAACAACGATTCGGTGGTGCCAGATCCGTTGATTATTTTGGAGAGGTATATTTTCATTTTTCTCTGCTTTCTGTCAGGCTTTTCAACTCCGCGTAAGAGCGTCCACTTGTGTCTTTCATTATTTGCTCTATGTTTCCCAATCTGTGCCTTCCTTTGTAGTTTATGCCCGTAGCCTTCTAACACTGCCTCTGCTCGCCTTCCATGTCTATACAAGTCACCTATCCATGTGTCGCGCCTTTTCTTTAGCGATTTCCATAGACATGGAGCTACGCCTGTTCTCTCCAGTACTTCATTAGTGATCCTGTCCGCCCAGCTGACCCTCATCGTCTTCCGATAAATCATCCTGTGGTTGGCTGTTAAAGTGGTTAGGCATATTAACTGATAAAGAAGTAGCTTGATAATAAAAAAATGTTTTAAGATGAACTTGGGGAAAATTAACCAATATTTATTTGCAGAGATTTTTAATCCGATCGAATTCTTTAAACATAAAGGATTCTTAAGTTTAAATTCCATGCACGCATTATTTTAAATTCAAAAACCATTGACTTACTAGGCCAAAATTCTTAAATATTTTAATTAATTTTCGAGTAATCGCTTCATCGCTCGTAAATAAATTGAACCAATAACTTCATGAGAGAATTGCATTATCCCTAATTTCGAGGTATAGCAGAATCTGATAAGGGATCGCGAAACATGAACCGAATTTGTATATTTCAGCTACGTAAAGTAATAAAGGATACAAATTATTAGAGATCTTCCATCGAGCGTTGATACAATGATTACTGCAATTCTTGTCGAAAACTTCAAGCTTTAAGGATGTGAAATTCATATTTATAACGGCAAAAATTCTCTTAAATTTTTAATTAAGCCAAGCCTACTTGATGTTGTTGATGACGTTTAACTAAGGATGATTAGCATAAGTTAGGCATTAAAGTCTTAATCTCTTCCACAGTCTATTGTATTGACACAAAAGTGATCTGTAGTTTTTGTTTTCTCTCATACTACTAAAACTTAATGAAATGTTTAAAATTTCTAAATCTATTTCAACTACAAGCTGCTCTTTACATTTTATATTTTCATGGTATTTAAAGCTTTCTCTTTATTAACGTTCAGATAAATATCTTAATCAGGTTTTTTTCACTTTATCACAAAGATACTCTGAATACGAAAGTGGATTGAAGCACTTTCCAATACTTAAGAATCTTCTCCACTTCATGATTACTTTTTTTGAAGTTTTTTTATGTGCAATTTGTGGGTTCTTTAGAAAGTTTTCTTTAAAACGAAATAAAGAGTAAACAGTGAATTCTTCCGTTCTGGGATATCTTTACTAACTTAGTCCTTCCTCTTTCTGATACTTACAGGATTTCATACGTAATTATAGAATAATCGCGCTGTTCCTTTTGAATTAAGCCAGCTTTTAAAATCTAAATTTAAATTATAAAGAATTCCTATCAATGAATCTTGTGAATCGTTGGTTGTTTGATAGATAGCATTAGTATTGAGAATGCTTATTCATGTGGGTCTATTAAATTCATATTTTTGAGAATTTGTCTCATATTGTAACAAGGAGATGTTTGCAAATTAAATGGGAACATAGGGATGATTCTCATCTTATTAATCCGCTGAATTTATGCAACGGTCCTATACAAAGAATGTAGAGGTATCTAGTATGACAATAAGTTAGTATGTTGGGGTATACGATGCTTAATTTCTCTTTCACGGAGATCAGCGCTGTCAGTTATTGGAACGTTCACTAATATTCAAGCTATCATTTGCTTTAATAATTGTTCACTTAAATTTAGGATAGAAAAAGGTGTAAATTTCACGTCATCTTTACCTTAAATTCATATTCTATATCATGTTCAGGTTGTAACTTTGTTTTATCTTCATCTCTGATTGAATTTTTAACATTGTGGTACAGTGACGTCATTTTTTTCATTACTTACAGTTATGTTGATATCATAGAACATAGATTTCCTGCTTAATTTCAGTTGAGTAGCGTTCCCGATACCTTCTGTTCGGAGGCTCAAATTATCTATAACGTCTATAACCTTTCATTTTATAAAAGCACTAGTAATTTTTAACTAAATAATTTTAAGATACTCTTTATAAAGCAAAGAGAATGTCCTTAATTCCAAAGGCTTATCGAAGCCCTATCATGATGAGCTTCAGCGGATAATTCAGGAAAATGAATAAAAGAGAAAGGGATGTGACAAGGATCGAGGCTGTTAAGATTTCTACGAAATAAGAAGCGTATTTATTTTCGGCGGCAACTTAACCAATTTATTTTAGGAATAATGAGAATTGTAAATTGTCCCTTACCTGTAAAAAGACAAGGGTCTGTTTTGTGTCGCCGACCTTTCCTTAAAGACGAGGGTAATTTATGTCCTAGCGATAAAGGAGAAAGTAAACCCTGCAGCAATTTGAGAACTCGCAAAGGGAACTTTGATAACAAGGATGTTCGGCGGCTGCTCTTTCTGTTGACTAAACGAATTTTGATCCCTGCTTTCTCAGAGAGTTCTCCTACCATAATGGAAAGCGAGTCGTTCATTATTGCGAAAGATGCACAAAAAATATTATAGAATGGGTAACGTATTTTATAAAACATTCTTTCGCTTTTTTTCATAGAGTTTGTTTTGTATAATTGGTGATCATAAGAATAGAATACGACTTTATTGAGGGTGGGATTAAGACTACGAAATGTTCTCTTACTCCTGATATTGTATTATTAGACGAAGGTAAGGGAAATTAACCCATAAATGGGAGATAAAGCAATGATGAATAAAGAGAACTGAAGAAATAAACTACTATGTTCATTGAATATGCCTGATCGATCAGTTGGGAAAAATCTTTACCAAAGGAAAATGCTCATAAAAATGGGGGTGTGAAAAATCCTTCGAAATGCATTGATAATAAAAGCTAAATTTTCGCTCCCAATTGATATTTCTCTTTTTCAGAAAAGTTATCAACTAAACGAAATACCTCCGTCCGATGCGTACGATGTATTTCATAAGTTCGTTAAGGTAAGGTTTAAACTCAAAATTACGGAAATAAGGTGAATAAATAAAAACACTGCTGCAACTCCTTCACTTTTAACACTACTATTGTCCGTTTCAAGCTTCCAGTCAGTTAACTAAGAGGCAAAGGTTCTCCAAGCGCCGATAGCGGCAACCGGAATAACTAGTGAGCGCCGAGCAATTATCCTTTTCCCAGGAATTGCCCTCGACGGTTGCCGCTATCGGCGCTTGGAGAACCTTTCCCTCTTAGTTCATTGAGCGGCGAGATCCTGTTTCTTTCCTTTAACTTCCAGTCAGTATTGTCTTATGGGAGAAAGGCAAAGCCTCGCGCGCCGGGTCGCCTTTACGCGGGGACTCTGACGTGACTGAAATTAATTATTCAATATCAACTCAAAATTTATTCACTTAAAAATAAATTACTGAGTTATTTACTTAAAATTTCTTTTACTTAAAAAAATGAAGACTAAATGATTACTCCTACTTTACGTGAGGTGACGTTGAAATTTCTGTAAAGCTGTAAGGTTTCGAAGCGTCAGCGATTAGAAGCACGAAGCGGATTACGCTCTTTGATATAAAAGTCAACAACTCAAGTTCTATTCAAGATATCACATCGAAACAAACTGCAAATGCAAATTACAACATTTATCTCGATTTATCTTGAGACAATTTCTTCCTCACGTGAGAAACCAAAAAGTTTTAGGCGACGTATAAATTGGACTGCACGACGAATTTTTTCTTGAGTTACGTTCCAACTAAACATTTTTTTACTAAAATTTGGGTGCTCTAAATTAATCTCATGTAATTTTTATGCATTCAGATGATACAATGAGCAATGGAAGAAAACATCAGCACTTTATGTAGGACTGTAAGAGAGTAATGGCAGTTTCAAAAATGTTCACGGGTGAAAACTCGGCAATTCATTCAATTTTCGCTTTTAACTTTGTTGTTTCTGCTATAAATGCATAAAATTTTAACTGTTGTGTTGATAGAGTTATTTTAATTCAAATTTCATCAGAACTTAAGTTTGAATCGGTCAATTTAAATTACAAATCTTAATTATACCCGTCCGAATCCGTAGCCCCGCGTAAAGGCGACCCGGCGCGAGGCTAACTTCTTCGCTTACGGCAAATTACATTGAGTTTTTCCCCCGTAAGCCCTCCATATTGACTGGAAATTTGATACGGACAATAAACAGTGTTTTATATAGAACCATTGAAAGATTATCACACTAAGAATTATATTAGGAGTTATAAACGTTTACTAACGCGTGCAAAGTAGAGAAATCTAAATAATTCATGCTAAGTATAAGGATGCAAGTTCCTTTATCTACACTTTGAGGATTAAAGAATAACAAAAGCAAGAGTTTATTCTAAACTTCTACAGCCGAGTTGTTGGCATTGGAAAAAAAAACTTTAAAAGAAAATAGTGCGAAATGTACGTATTTTAAGAAGAAGTTGTGGCGCTAAACATATGTATTACAATAATCAGTGCGATTGGCAAAAATAGTTTCTCAAAAGTTTGTATAGATTATTGTAGAGTTTATTGTACTGTAGCATAGGCTAACGTTTTGCACTTTCCGAATATATTATCATGTTTCTCTTCAGAAATATTGAACGAAACCAACAGATATCTTGTATTGAGTATCATCGTATATAATAAGTCCAGTAGCTGCAGAGTGTATTACGCAATTTTAACCTGACTCAATAACAACTTGAGGTAAAAAAGTTAGAGATAACCGCGAGTCGAAGTCAAATTCTTCTCTTGGGCGAAATATGCCTTACTTTCACATGTTCTGTAATATCTGTAATCCACTTCAAAATGATTCCAAATTATTCTGTCAATGAAAATCTGAGTATTAAAATTTCCTATAATAAGTTTTGATAATTGTTAGACCTCACACATGATCGAATGATAGAGTCAATTGATGAAGTATTTTTAATGACACGATCAACTTAACAGCTACTCGTGTTACTCAGATGTCTTGATATCAGGAATATAAAAAACGTAGCAATTAAACTAATGTCAAAGATGTTGAGAGAGTAGTTCGTATGTCATCCGTGGATAGCTCGAGGTAAAAGGTGAAGAAAAAGATGAGAGGTCTGAAAGGAAGGAAACGCACATATAGGGTGGGCGAAAGATTTAGAAGGATGGGAGACAGAAGGGATAAAGGGAGGCGACGGAAGCGAGATAAAAGTAGAGGTCGCTGAAAAAGGTGGCATCATCGGCGAGAGAACATCTCCCGGCAAAGGAAAGTACGGCAGGGAAGTAATCTTCTCTTCCCGGGGAAAAAAAAGAAGCCCTCGAAGGAGAAGGGATCAGCCAAAGGGAGAGATAGACAAATAAGACTTGAGGGAGATGTGTCAGGAGAGGTGAAGGTGTGGGCTCCGCTAATGTGGAGGACAAAAGAGGGTGTCCTCGGATGAAGATCTCTCCCACGGAGAGAAAGGAGTGAGAAAAGTTGGGATGGCTGATGAGAAACGCCGAGTCCTAAGAGGCCTTTTTCATTCCGGGGATGGATGGACGCATTCGGATGAATGGAATGACACCAAGGAGGCGTCGGATGGACATCAAGGCACGGTGATGAGGCACGAAAGCGGGTGATAAGCGCAAATGAAGGCAGTGAGGAGAGATAAAGAGAATTTTTACGGGAGTAATGAGGGGACGAGGGTTACTTAAGGCCGTAAGCGAGTATGATCAAGGTAATGTTCTCATGAGGATAATCTTAAGCCACGAGGCGGGAGTATGTACTACAGTTGGCATGAGTCCCAGTTTATACGGGTTCCTGCATTAGCCTAGCTTATCTTGTTGCTCCAGCAATGCTTATTGTAGTATAATGCTGCCCCATATTCAAGCTAGCCCACGGTACCGAGTCTGAGCGGTTTGAATTTAGCTATGAACATTTATTTTTACTAGCATATAGGTAAGATAAACTCCTCATTGAAAAGATCGTCTTGAAAAAAATTCAAATTTTATATTTGACCTAACATCATCATATCCCCTCTTTTGACCTGAAAATTGATAAAGTTTTAAAAATATGATTGAAGATTCTACACTCATATGGTAGATTTTTATGGCAGTGAGCAAGGCAAATTTGATTAAATATTCCGAAGGAGATCCTGATGGAAAGACAGATAAGAGGTTTAAAGAATATAAGGGATATAATAGAATAGATAACCGCATGAAAATATGATCGAATGTAATTCATAGGATATCTATCAAACTACAGATAATTCATCTCATAAATTACACATCATTGATTATGAAACAAAAGTATTCAATGAATTATAAATGTTTGTTTGTTTAATTATATATTAACACCCACTCTGACCTATTTCAATTCGGGGAGTGGAACGTCGGCAGAATCACTTTGAATAAGTGATCATGAAAAATGCAATATGGGTAAAAACCTTTGCGTGAGAAAAAATTCATACTATTCAGATTTCCTCATGCCAAGTTGATAGTAATCAGATAAAATAACATTGTTTTCTATGGCATGCATAAATACTCCAATTTAAGTTATTATATTGCATATTTTAGTTTTCAAGGAAAACAATGCAAAAATAAACCCGGTAATTTGTTACGCTACATTCTTCTAAATTAAGCGATGATTACTTTAGATAGGAATTCAATTGCAAATAATATTTGACATGTAAGAAATTATATTTTATATATATCTATCGGAGAAATGAGGGTCTCTCAGTCATATTTCTATGGATTGCATTTATATTTCTCTTTTTCTTTTCAACTGATTCATCTTTTAAATTTCTAAATATCACTTAAGAAATAATATCATACTGTTTATATAAGCGAACTATAATTAAAAAGCACTTTTCGGCATATAAATGAAAAAGCAGAGATTGCCTCACATAATTTCAAATTCAAAATGTTTCTCTAAGTTTTAGCCTTAATTGAAGAATAAAACCATTTATCTTCAGGCTTTTGTATCAAAGTTTTAAAAATGCTAAATATTTAAATGCTTAGATCTCAAACAACGTTCTCTGTGTAGTTAAGGTGAGAGAGGGAAAATCCCCAATTCATTCAACTCCATGACATACTTTGCCTCATTTGTAATGCAGTGCTCTTTGCTGGAGTTCAATGCCCTTTCTTCTCCATTTTAATCAAGAGTTGAATCAACATTAGTTTTTATGTTAGATCTCGTCCACTAGTTTAAGCCTAAAGTACGTGGTGTTAAAGTCTCCGGCCACCGTGGCCACGAAGCGTCTGATATTAGAAAGAGGTTTGGTGGATTATTTTTCAACATCCTTCTTTTCTACTAAGAGCTAAGAGTTTACTTTATTGGATTAATGCTCAATCTGAAGTGGCCTAATTGATTTAGAAGTAGTTAGTACTACTAATAATACTATTAGTGAAAGAATTGTTTTAGCTTAAGTAATTCTGTGGCTTTTTTAGAAAAAATCCATATTACTACTTACAATTCATACTCCAAATTAATGGCAGCATGAAATGTAGTTTAGTAGGATTGAAAGATATGATTGTGAGCAATCTCAAGATCATCGAACTAGAACTACTATCGATCGATCATAGAACTACTTCTACATTTAACAAAATTTTAGAATTGCAACGTTCAATTTATAATTACTGAATATCTCAGGAGGAAAGTATAAAATGCTGTAAACAAGTAAATGTAAGCACTTCCGTTATTCTTTTGTTATGGATCTATTGACATGGACACACTGAGTGGATATACTTACATATCAATACACTCAGGAGAATAATTATTACCTAAAACATCCATTCACGATGCTAGCCCGAAAATTGTCCTCCTTTAACAGGGATGACGGCAAATGTTCCCTCTCCGTATCTCATAACCATTCCCACGACGCACAACCTCCTCCTAACCTTTCTGCTATCCGTCATACTTGACTTTCCATCCAGGGCCGTTTACCTCGCTCACAGGTCTGTCATTCTGTCCCAAAGCATTATTCCTCCGAAAATTTCTTACCAAAATATATTCGGACGTAATTCCTTGCTCCATCCGCCCCTTTCTCTCCTTCATCCCCTTTTGCCTTCCCTCAATCCCATAAGGGGAGAAAGAGATATAGAATTATAAAAAAATATTATTCGACCCATATATCCCGGGTTTTCCCTTCTGCCACCCTTATTCCACATGTATCCCTTCATCTCTACCCCGTCTTTAGAACCCTCTCGCGAGGCGGCTCAATTCCTCTCACCCCTTCTCTCTTTACCGATTCACGACATCTATTTTTCCACTCTTCCTAAGAAATCCTGTCCTTTATCCAGCCCAAAGACGCTTTAACGCTGACAACTTTTCTTTGCTCGCAAATCACCTTCTATAGTATTCTCTTTCGCTTTTCTATTTTTATACCCTACGCGGTTAACTCCGATCCCTTTTTATTCAAAGATTCGATTGAGATATTTGATAGTTTCTTCGGTAGGTATATTCAGTGGATGTGTTTCAATCCCTTCATTCTCATGATGTGCATATAGCATAAAATATTCACTTGATATTCTTGCCAAAAACAAACGAATTCCGTAGAGAAATCAGCACAAGAGGTACTTATATTAAAAAGTATTTATAACTTCCATTTCGCGTACACTGATTTTCTAAGATATTTTATCAATGGATTTTAGTTCTCAGAGGATGGTTTTCTGGCCATTTGATAGTCAGTAACAGACATTAGATAGGCACCAAATGGAATCGAAGTATATCCAAGGGACCCTGAATGTGCCTCCATATATCTTTTTCTCTTCTTCAAAATTCTGTCAGGCTTATGAAAGTATGAATTTCTACCGTCAGAATGGAATAAGGAAGGAATTCTCAAGGCGCTATTCAGGACAGATCATCTTTATTTCTTCCACCTTCAAGATGATTTACACTTTCTGGACATATTTCTCTAACATCGAGTATATGAGATCAAAAAAAGGAATCATCAAACTAATTTACATATAAAATATTCTCAACGTTTAGTCACCACTAACTTTTTACCATAATGGGATACACTCACCTTGGCTTGTACTCAAAAGGGATACACCTAAATTTACACATGTACCCTGCATATATTTATAAAGGAAATACTTCCGTATGGAACATCGCCAATTCGCGTTACTTTTTACCTCTTTGATATACATCCATGCATGAGAGCTCAGTAGGAATTGAACCTAATAACTCAGCCAGAAAGTGCGAATACTTCTCACTTTCCTGAGGATAGTAGTCAAATTTACATTCATGGAACCGGATTTTCAAAGTACGCAGCCACACTACACTTTACCTCATTTCATATTCAACGCACAACCGCTGACTTCCAAAGTTATAATTAGCGTTTCAGAGATTTCCATCGTAGTTGAAAGCCTTTTCATTGATTTTCTACGATAAAGAAGAGACTGATTGATTCTCGGAGATTTCAAATGTCCATATTTTATAGGGAGTCTACGGATAAGCACACGTTAGATGCTTATAGTAAATAAAATAGCGCGACATCCTGTTGGCTTTGTTTCAAAATGTTTCCTCGAGCATAAAATGTCACGTCTTGGTATCCTTTTACTCAAATGTTACACTTGAGAGGTATCTGAGTACCTACGGCACTCCCGGTACGCGATAGAGTCACACTTTGATGAAAACAATAACCGGAATCTTTTATTCATCTCTTAAGTACGTTTGAAGTCATGAATTCAAATCTCAGCACTTTCTTCACTTCCTCTTTCATCTTTTATACATGCGTTCTCACCTTTTTCTTCTGAGATTTTATCATTTTTCTCGAGTAATTTGTGATGCTCCCTTCTGGCACACCCTATCCCGGATAAAGCTTTCATGACAACTTGATTTTTATTCATCCCATAGAGGAAGAGGAAAGGATATTTATTCTTCACAGTTACAACGTTGTCTTTTGATAGCAGTTGTTGTAATTACTACAAAGTATTAAGTTTTCTTTGCACTGATTGGCGATTACCATTCTCATTAACATATAAGTAATCGCTGCAATATTATATTTACTATATTATATTATACTATTAAATAATGATATAGAGAGCTATTGTATTGGTTTGATATGGAATTCAACGCAGTACTTTTTTAAGATGTCACTACGATAACTATCTCCGGATAGCTGCGCGAAGGATTTGAATTCAGTCTCAGATCTGGGCCACTCGTATCCTGCTCTTCAGTCACGGGAGATTTCTATTTCAGTTCTAATGAAATTTTAATGAGAATGACATCATTAACAATTCAGCGAAGACGTTAATAGTGTTAACAAGATTGCGTAAAGCGAAAAAGGAACTGTAGTTTGCCTTCCCTTGGTTTCTTCTCCCTTGGACATCCTAAAAACAGCCATTTATCCCTTCCAATTCAATGACTCAGGCTTTTTCAGCGATTGCTCATCATATCATCAGCATGCACAAAAATTGCATAATTTTTATTTTTTATTTTCAAAAGTTGGTAAACAATTATTTGCGGGGAACATAGCCTTAGAAAATTTGGTTGTGCAGCGCAAATTGTGTCAAATTTTTGAATTTGATAAAAAATTTTTGTTTCTCACATGAAGAAAAACTTGTCGCAAGATAAATGAAGGTAAACGTGACAATTTTTATTTATGGTTTGTTTCAGGACGATATCTTGAATAGAACTTCAGTCTTCGATTTTTATATTAAAGAGCTTTATTCAATTCTACGTCAGCGGCCGCTACAAGTCACAACGGAACGAAATAGAGAAAAGCCGCCCAAAATTAAATGTAGATTTTCGCGAAGTTTTCACGGCTAGAAATTTAATTCCTACGTTCTTGGACAACTTATACACGCAAGTAATTATTAGTTAAATGACAGGTAGTACTCACCGTATGCCTTCGGACAAATGTTTGACGATTTAAGACATGAATAGCAAACATTTCTTCCGAAGAGACCCTACTTTTAAACTTTGGAGACTTTCAGTGGAGGCCAATTCAGTGCCTAATCATGAGGTGAAGAGAATGATCACACCATGATTTCAGTGGAGGGGTCGAGATATTGTTAAATCGAGGAAATGCATCGTTCAAATAATTAATGAATAATAACCAAAACTTACGAGGTAAGTTATGATTTTCAGCAAAAATACTGTTGCATCAAAAGAGGAAATAAAAATGAGAGAAAATTCATAGCTGCTCACCATTTGCGATCCTCCGGATAGACTTGGTACTACTTATCCCTTTTTAATTCCCTTCCACGATCACAGAGGAAAGACTCTCCCAAATATTAGAAGGGAAGGGTGTCAATCTGAAAAAATTGAAACAACACTTAAATCATTGGTGAATAGCGAATTTAATCTGTGATAATATTGTATTTTGCAAGCATAAGGGCGAGCTGTTATCAATGATGATGATTCAGACTAGGACTATGATTACGATTAAGTTCAACATTATCCTATTCCACATCGTCAGTATTATAGCATAATTACTTTTTATACATGATTCAATTGTTTTAATTAAATAGAAAGTGGCGCATCTAGGATGAACTAATAGGAACTAGTAGTAAAATAAGAACATAATTGTTAGAAAAATAAACAGCTGCTGAGATAATTGTGAAATCTGACCTGAAATCCATGTACAATTTCCGTGGATTATTTCTACCGAGTAGTGATTACAATGAAATAATTTCTGGAATTTATTAGAATATCGATTCAATTTTGCAATCCTTAGTTACGAGAAACTTTGAAGTATCATTTCTTGAAACCAAAACTTTGATAGCGACACTGAGGAATCTAACAAATTAGTAAGGATTAGAAATTTACGAAGCAGATACATTTTGCACTGGAATCGGCAATAAAAATGGAGGTAAAAGTGATTAAGAAAGGTAAATGATCAGGAAGTTAATTAATTATTTAACTTAAATTCAATATCTGTAAAAATTTCCATTTATACTATTTGTTGATAATCACATTAGTGGACCCAAACTACATTTATGTTGTCAATGCAAGGAAAAAATGAATTTTTCATAAGTTGAATTCAGTTTAAATTTAACTTACCGTCCTGCCTTTGAATAATATGCTGAGTCACTAAAAAATAAAAGAATCTAAATTATAATCTAAGTAACAATAAAAATAAAATACGTAATTACTTATCTATCTATAATCTATAAGATCTATAAATAAGACTTGAAATAATGGGAAGAACTTCGAAAATTGGTTTTCCGCAATATATTTCCTTATTCTGTGAATTCTACTTAAAATAATGTTACAAAATCAAGTTGCAATTAACGAACGCCAATGCCACTGAAACACTTTATATGTATTATGTTTAAGTTACAAAATGATACTATTTTAGGTAAATAATGAAACTACTATTGTGAAAAATTAAAGAATTTCTAATTGGTACTCATTGATTAATCTGAAAAACTGAATATAAAACTAAAAAATGGTGTGTTCAACGCAAAATAGGAGCTTTGGATTTGAAGTCAAGGAAAGAAGAAAAATTAAATCAAAATTTGAATTAATTTAAAAACAAAAGATGAGAGGAAAACGTGGGAAAATAACAATTAAAAGATTCATCGACAAAGATGAGTATTCATAAGACAAAGTGATTAATTTTTAATTATGGCTTAGGCTAAGGAGTGAACCGGAAATCCAGGTATCCGTCACGAAATCAGTCGAATGTATGCTCTGAAACCAACGAGAAATATTATTATTAATACCTTACCTTTCCTTGCATGCAATGAAAACGAGAGGATAGGTAAGTATAGAAAGGTAAAGATAGGTTTAAAGAAAAAGAAGGTAAGGTTTTAGGAAAACGATTTCATTATTATCGTAAGGACAGATCGCTCTCCATTTCTTTCACTGTTGAGATATTAGCAGCTGAAATAACCTTGTTTTCTCTGGCCTTTGACTATATGCTGAGGTTTAATTTCCTTCTCTTATTCGTAATCAAAAACGGTAAACATTGCATTTATTACTATCTCTTTATCTTCTCCAGTCCGTCCACAAACATTGATTGGGTTTTAAGCTAATATCGTTCATTTATCACAGAAACATGCTCACAAATTCTGTTCTGAGCCCGCAAATCAATATTTACAGACCTTTCCTCTTAAAACATTCATTAGTTTTCAACGCAATTTCGTATAGTTGCAACGCACAAAATAATTCATAACAGGATTCCTACATGCAAATGCGTAGTATCTTACCATGATTTTTCACTTCAAATAGATCTGATTTTATACACGAACTGCTTTGTCCGTTTGTAAATCGTCAACGTAAAATTCTCAAACAGTTGGTTGGATTTGGTTTTTTGCTCGTCTCTTCCTTATCATTGTCATTTGCTGCATCTATTTTCAAATTTATATTAAGGAAACATTTCGACAAGAGATACTAATACTTTCGCAATGGCAGTCATTTTCCTTAGCAAACAAGCTTTTGTTGGTAGCGTTCTTACATTATATCTGCGAGTCAAATCTCATTTCTGTTACAAACATTTATACCAACTAGGTAAAATTTTTGTACTAGCTGAAGGATAAATATTTTTCCATTTCCCATATTTTTTAGGAATATAAGTGATATCCTATGAATATTTATAATAATTCATGTGAATTATAAAAGCTGTATTACATGAAGATGGCTGAAGACTTGTGATTCTTGTCAAAAAATTTATATTGTAAAACCAGGAAAGTAAAAGAGACTTACTTAAGGAGGAATATACTAACACGTTTAAATGGGCTCTCGAGAGCTTTGTTGGGGAAACTTAAGTTCCTTTTTCCACATGACATATATTTGTGCAAGAAAGTGTCTTTCTTGAGTGGCTTCGGCTACAAAATAAAAAGTTTTACAGGAACGATAACTTGATGAAATGAAGATGGGAAAAAACCATTTTCCAAGAATGAAGAGTGAGCAGAATCTTTAAAGTATCCCATATACTAATTTACTATGCCACAAAACCGTCGCTTTCCTTTCCTCTCACCAATTATACCACAAACACATTCTCTCGTTTATCTTATTTCCACAACTCCGCATTATCTGGCGCCCCATCCTCTCATTCAGAATCACTTCCCAGGCATCTTTTCTCTCCTTTCGCTCCAATCCCATTTCCTCTCTTTTATTTCCATTTCCAATGTTCCTCTCTTTTATCAGTGCCATTCCTCATCTCATCCCTTCGCTACTTAAGCTGTCTCTCTCAGGATATCCACTCCCTCAGCCACGCGCGCCCCCCCTCAAATCCCTTGCACGCATCGTCATCACGCTTGGGGACTCTCTCCATGACGCACCTTGCCTGATTTACGACTCTCGGTATCCAGCCACTCTCCCTTCCGATTCCCTCCATTTCCTCCGCATTATCTTCGCGATTTTCACCTGCCACCATCTTCTCACTCTATCACGCATCTCCTCTAATTTCTCACTCCTCCCGTATCCCAAATCGTTTCCTCCTCCAAATCTTCTTACTTGTACTCTCCATTTCGCTCTCTGCCACCAATGTCGCCTTCCTTTCCACTTCTCAGCACCGATTTTCTGACGGATTTTACAGTTCGACTCCTGAAGTTCCTCCTCCTGAAGCTAATCTTTCGAATAGGTCACCCACCCAGTTAATGCCTCTTCACTGATTGCTCATTTCAGTTAGAGAATCAGGGTGAGGTCTGTAGAGATGAAACTAAGGGCAGAGACTACTTTTTGGGTCGTGTGGGGTACTAATTACTGATACTTGTTGAATGAACTTGTCGCACAGGTCACACCATTAATATGCCATGCTATTGCCTACGTAATTTTTTGTAATTAACTGACCGTACATCTTGATATACGTATCAACCAATAGTAGACTACTACGATTTATTATACTATCTATTATGTGTTTATATCCTTATTATGCTCCTTTTAAATCTTTTAGCAATTACTATCGGTAGATTTGCGGATGTTTTACTCGCCCCTCTCTAATGTGCCTAGAAAAATTCACCGCCGCCACCACGGGATCCTTTCGTATATGATATTCAATTTTTACATAAAAAATAGATTTATTAACCTAGATATTCTCTATATTGAAGGAAATCCCCGCCCACCAACATCGGTAAGCTCATATGCGAAACGATCCAATCCAACTCAATCCAGCTAAATCCGAACTCACGAAAAAAGCAGTTATGATATTTTCCGCTTTATGACTTCCTAAACTTCAATGGGTCTTAAAATTCGAGAATAAACTACACATCAAAAATATAATTTTTATATAATTACAGCTGTAATGCGAATGTGAGCTCCTGTTTATTATAATGCTATTCGCCTATGTTAATGTAAACAAAAATATCTAAAACTCAGCGATTTTAATAAAATAAAAATAATATCCATCCAAACGCTAGTTGAGTCTCCATAGCAGAAGACCTTCTCTATCTTTTTTCTCTCCCTCTTCTCAAACGAAAGCGCGCTCACCTGAATGATAGTGAATATTATGTAGGTTGCATCCAAGGTCGTAACTTTTTCTGAACTTAGCTATTAGTTTGGTAAATGTTATTTAAAAAAATGTGGATTTTTCCAAAAAATAGTTAGACTTAATTCTAAATTTTATAGCTATGTTATAACATTAACCACCTGCTTGAAAATAAAGAGTTGGTCATCATCAGAATTTATTTTCACAATGTATAGTATAGTACTATATAACTTTTGTATTAAAGAACTAATTTACTCTTAATACACTTCCCTTTCATTTTTTGCAGAATGTATGGATTTATTTGAGAAGCCTACACAAAATTTATTTACTTTTCTGTAGTTTTTTTGGGCATAAATTGTTGTCCGTTATTGTTCTCTCCATCTCATTTAAAGTTTCTCAGATTGCAAGTGTATCGCAGTTACTCAATAGTTTGATTTTAAAGACTAATTTTGATACTCGACGAAAAGGCAGTGTTAGCTTTCATAAACATCGAAAAGGCCTTCGGCATTATCTACCTGAACACCTTGTTTATAATCCTTTGTTAAGACAGAGTGTAGGAAGATAATTCTCCGTCTTTATGAGAACTACGAAGCCGTCTTAAGTTTTGATTGAAGAAAATAAAAAATTACTAAAAATGTTAGGCAGGGATATCCTCAATATCCCAACTAATACAAGTAATGTTAAAAATGTACATCGTCAATTCAATATTAATCATTATTATTTGACCATATTATTTATGGGACTATAATAGTGACTATTATCATCAATGTTGTAAGTGGGATTGAATCTAACACGAAAAAAATTGATTTATCAATTTTCTTGAAGTTTACTTAAAAAAGTGGGACAAAAATTCGAAATTATTTATAAAAAAGTGACGATTTGGAAAAACGAAACGAATTGAAAGCATAGCCTTCACTGGCTTGCAGTCTGCTTGACCGGAATATAGTATATGAGAAATATACGCCTAAGGTGAATTTCCTCCTTCGTTCCATTTCTCATTACCCGCTTGCCACCCTATTTATAGACATGCTGCACCGTGGTTTATTGCGCGCTTTACAGGTTTCCCAAAGTTTTAATCACCCTATCCCTCATTCGCCCCACCGTTACTTATTTAGAGCCTTTTTGCGACGGATATCCTGAGTCTGCACCCTAAATCCTCAATTTAACCCTCTCAACCCTTATTTTCTCATCTGCATCACCACTTTCCCCCATCACTCACAATTTTCCTCTCCCTTCCAAACATTTACCTTTATATATTGATTTTCCTTCCTTAATGCTAAGTTGTCTTCGGACGTGGGAGTGAGAGAACGAAGGGAAAATAAAGGGATAACAAGGAGAATCGGAGAAAACCCAAAAAACTGCGCCGTTGGTAAAAATTATCCCACATCGATCAGAATACGAAATGAGGCGTTACTCCAATATATTTAAAGACTCCGACACAGCATCTTAGGGCTACATATTGAGAAAATCTGCTACAACACGTTATAGGAAACGAGGTATATGAAGTAATAAAGTTTAGTTGCTCCAGAAAATTGACGTCAGAGCTTAAATTATTCTAGCGCTTCCAGATCACTCAAATTTCTGGCACATGTACATATGTCCCCTACAAGCCGCATTTGGAATGTGACATGGATTGCGTACACCATGACTCTACACTACTTCCATAATCTATTAAATTCGCAAATCGTTCAAAGAAAAAAAATCATTATTGAATCGGTTGGTTCTAGCTTCTATTTCCCTAAGCTTCCTGGTAGTATCAGAACGGCCTATATAATAGGGAAGACGCATAAATTCGGCTACATTTTATGAGAACACAGACTTTCTCAGAATTTATTAGGTCAATCAAGCCTTTACTTAAATCTTCTTTCTTCTGAATATTCCAATCCTGTGTTCTTAAGTCCTGGTTTCGTAGATATATCTTCAAAAGTCACCTCCTTAATCTGGTATTTCAACGAAGAGTGAATTCATTCTGCGTATGAGTAATTTGCATTTAACCCCTGATCATGGCGGAATAGTCGCCGAAATGTTAGTGATTCTTAGAAAGTAAAGAATCCGCCGGTATTTTCCTTTTTCGAGTCCCGACTTTTCATTGACGTAGTCGGCTTACAGAGTTTTTCGACCTCTTATTCATCCGATCTCTGATTTCTTTATTTTCATAAAAATAAATATTTAAAAAGAAGTATATTATTGATATGTACCTATTTATTATTGCTAATATTTTTTAAAATATCTAAAATGTAAGGGCATTTAAAGTGCTACTAGTGAAAAAGTCGATACAAATTGGCGGTTGAGAGTGAATTTCAAGATTGGTCGTTTCTTCTTAAATCACGTATAGCAGATGAAGGTGGTTGGGGACTTAAAAATAAAATAGTAGCTTCCGGACAAAAGTTTTAAGGTTTGGTCCAATTTTATATAAGCCGCGGGGGATGAAATTTCTAAAGAAAATACCTCCAAGAAATAGATTTCTATGTCACAAGCAGTGATTCTTTCGGCTTAATGCTGATCGTTTCATATTTCTCATGAACTATTTGAAAGATAAAATATCCTCATACACATGACATATTTTATACAATGACTCAGTTTCGAAAAATTTAGAAAAATATGTATTTCGGAAAAAGAATCGATGTCTTGCATTCGTAAGCCATACTTTGGAATTTGTGAGATTATAGATTAAAAAAATCGTACCAGAAAAAATCCACGATTTTGAGAAAGACTTGAAAATTTAAGTTATTTTGTTTAAAAGTAAATTTGAAGGCGATAGCCTCATATAAACGAAACTCACTTACTTTGTTCCTTTCCTATGTTCAGCACTCCGTCGACTTCGTGCGGAGGAAAAACCTGTAAAAAAACCATGAAATCAGGTTCCGCATTTCAGAAAATGTAGGGCAAAAATCTAAAAGAACACCATTTGAAGTTCCTTTTTAAGTTGGTCATTCAGAATGGCAAACAAAGAGTGCAGCGAACGAATAAAATTGGAGAATAAAAGTGACGGCAAATCTCGTGGCAATGACTTTGAAACTGCTGCAACCTTTGAACTTTATTACCCCACGGGGGTAATATTTTATCACGAATACGTCTAAAGACTCGTTGAAAATCGGTGGAGTGGATCCCGAAAGGGTCAAGTGTTATGGCTACTCACAAGAGCGTGAGAGGTCACCGAAACAATTGAGAGTCGCGGTGAAGGCAGTTATAACGTCACCCGCATTCACCTCATGCTTTGATTGCGGCAGACCCAATAATGTGCGGTTAGACCCCAAAATGACATAATTGTGTTTAAATCACCGAGGACCATCAAATAGCAATCATTCATTGTATGTTTTGGGAAAATATGCAAATTTACAACCGCAATGTAAACTGATACACTGATAAAGAACAAAAATTAGCCAACAATCATAAAAGATGCAGAAAAAATCAGATTAAATAGGTAGGTTACGTAACATTTTCCTGCTAATATGAGAGTAATTTCATCAAAAAATAGAAACTTAAATCTGTAGAATGCAAGTGATCAAATGTGCTAGAATTTGAGTTAGAGGAAACATTTTGACGCTACAGTTTCCTGAACGGGCTGTATTGCATTATTGTAGCGGCAGTAAATTTGAAAAACTTATATTTAAAACTTTTTCAAGAGATGTTTTACGTGTAATCCAAGCTGTACAATCGCTAACAAGAATTATTAATCGACTGCTTGCAGGATAAGCCTCTGTTCAGGTATTTACATCAATTTGTACACATTATGAATGCATCAAGAACGATACAATAAAAACTTTACATTTCGGTAATATTTTGAAATCATCACGTTATTAATTTCCCGAAGTAGCTTTAAAAGCCTTCGGCTAGTTTGAATAGTTATGCTTAACTATAAATTATGCTATACTTAACTTTTAAATTATAAATAGAACTCTATCTCAAATAAGTTATTCATAGATGTTCAGTGGGTTCATGTTCCCTAGTATTCACTATTGAATGACCTCTCTTTCATTGCTTGGCAACTTATACCTCATTTTACATTATCTCATATATTTTTTCCTTCCCTTTGGATCCTTTCTGATACTTCCCTTTGCAATACATCTCTCAATATTTAACCTACTCATTTACTCTGCCGTTGGTTCATTGCTTTAAATAAAACTCTTTCTTTCTCCATCAAGTGTAGCATCTTTATATTAGTTTTCTCTCAGTTCGATATACATTTTCCACTCTACGTCACACCCACATCTCGAAGACCTCCTCCTATCTCCGAGATATAATAATCTAAAGAAACAAACGTTATTACTGTGAATTGCATTGCTGCAATGGTTACAGAAAATTCTTTTTTGAAATAAAGTATACTTTTGAAATCTAAGACACTTCCGAGTTTAAGAAATCCCATCGGGGGAAAAAAGGATAACGCGATTGCAAGAAGCATGTTATTCGCCGAAGTAAGGGTGGTGGCTGAGGATAGTTTCTCTCTTCAAAGTAGGTTTGTCTTTCGATAATCCTTTAATAAAGTGAGGTATCATAAGAATCGTGTTCTTAATTGATTGCAACCGCCGTTGTAGTTAAAGTAACTTCTTCTGCTATATCTGCTTTAAGACCACGCAATTTAGAAATGCGAATATAAAATGCAAAATAGCTTTGAATGCTCTAAGGACGGTAAAAGTTGCGTTTTAGATCCGAAAATATAGGCATGTGAAAGTTAACCTTGAATTATTTCATATTTACTCATCCAGTATTTCATTAATTTAAACTCTCTGCTCAACGCCGAAGGGCACATATTTAGATTTAGATGAACATTTAAATATTTATATTTACATCTCATTCTGAAATTTTCATTTCGCTCGTCCAACTAAACATAGTTGTATACACCTATTCATAAATTGAGAAACTCGTAGAAAAATTTAAAGTAAAATTTAATAAAAATAAAAAAATATTAAAATGACGCATTGAAGATTATATATGTTACGCAAATCAAAGTGAGCTTTCCGACGGATCCGAAAATCCAAATTTCTGCCCGACTGCTCCAAAAACAGACTCTTATATCGATTTTATTCGTTCCGAAGGCTTTTTCTGATACATCCGATTCGCGAAGCGTGACAGGAAGGAACTGTCAGACGAAAGAGAAACTCCATAAACAACAACTTATCTCACAGGGAACATTTTTCGACCGAAATATACACGACCTTCTACCGTCAGGAACCAAGAAGAATGGAATAAAATTTAACTTTTTTCTTATTTATGACCTAGAATATATGCTTTATGGCAAACATGTAAGGGATGACGGGCATCCCCCTTATTTTGCTAGTCCCTCCTTATAAACATGATTCAACTTTATTTATTACCAAAGTTACATACTTTCAATGGTGTCAAAAGATAAAACAGGTTGCATGAAAACATGTATCCCTTTAATAAATCATTTATAACTTTTCCTTTTTACCAATATTCGGCCAACTTTTAGCTATATCTATCATAGTAACTTGGTTAGACACCATATCATTCACATGTTCATAAATCATTGACTACCCTACTTAATTCATAAGTACTAACGGGACTAATTCTCTCGAGTAATTGACTTTTTCAAGTCTTGTAATAAATTGATCGCAGCAAAATCAAAATTCATATCCAATAAACTTTTCTATTGAATATTTTTGGTAGCTCTTAAATGTAATTCCATAAAGATATATTGTATCGGAAGCCATGAAATTGTTGACTGTTTGAGTAGTCTAACTGCACTTATTTGTAACGTTGTTTTATATAGTAAATGATTTAGTAAATGTGTTTCGTTCTCTAAAGATCTCTCGAATAACATTTCACTGGATCATTTGTCTTCTCTTATTCGTGCCTCCAATATTATTTACGTCTACCATCTTAGTTATTCGCTTTAAGGGTTTTTTTTCTATGCGCTAAAAGCAAATGTAATAAATCACCACGTACAGGTCACGCAGACTTCTTTTACAGAAAAGCTTATCTTTTAAAAATAAATTATTGAATGAAAGAGATAGCTCGATTTATTATAGAATTCCTTTCATTGTTTATCATTAAATATTGATAATTATATAATATAAAGAGGACATAAACAAAGGTCACATTTCCAGCATATGTAATATTTATTGATATTCTCTGAATCTCAGTTAGTTAAAATTCTTAAGTCTTTAACATACATTCATAGCTTAGTGGCAATGAAAAAGTAAAATTAGGCAAAGAATTTTTTATTCATCTACTTATATCCAGTATTAAACTATGCAAAAGATATCTTTAAAACTCCCACCACGTTTCACTTTGAAATATCTTACTTGCGTGGCTATTATTTGGTTAAGTAGGACCTATAATTTTCGTGTTCTTGGAATCTTTTGGAAAGACATTAATATGATATGACCGGAAAGGAAACAAAAAATGTTGACACATTTTCACCACAAAGTGATCGATATCACACCTTATGATGAAGGTTGGACTGAAACGAAGCTGAGGAAAAGAAAAAAAAGGTATTTTATGGTGAAGAAAATAGCTAGCAGCGGGGATCACGCTCTATTTTCCGTAAATTAGTACCTTGAGCTCTATTTGAAATAATGAAATTTTTTCAAATTATTTGAGACATTATATCTCTGTTCATGAAAATATTAAAGGCAGATGAGTGTAAAAATGTAGAATATTTTTCTGAAATCAAATGATATAACGAATGCCCATTCTGAATGCGTAAGGATAAAAACTCAAAATTAATTTCTGCTGTTTTCAATGTATTATAAATAAAGCTGATTTGTATACAATACTTGCCTATTTTTATCGAAAAAATCTTAATAACATTGGTTTCATAGAATATAATCACACTATACACATTCTCCACAAGAAATATTTAAAAATTTCCGGTTTCGGCACAGATCGGCCGTTTTACATACAAAAATTGGAAAATTTGTAAAGTAGAATTCTCTCTCCTACATCTTTAGTCTCGGATTTCCACAATGCCTTCTGCGATTGATTTTATTTTAAATATTATTTATAATATAATTTTAATATAATATTTTATAATTTTTAATAATTTATCATAACGTTGGAGAGTAACACGCAACTCACGACGAGATTGTGCTGCCGTGGGTAACACAGTTTCTTTGCAATAGAATTTAATATTTGGCAAAAAACGCGCAAAATGCGTCTTTTGTGTAAATTGGCTTAAATACTTCTTCACGGTAAATCTAGCTCTACATCTACGCAGGAAAAAACGCCCCTTAAAGAATATACAATTCCTTCTAATTTGATGAGAGATATTCCTATGCGTTTTGTGTGTACTATGCTCATTATACATTCACAAATTCCAGGGGAATATAATTATAAATCCGATAATAAACAGATTATTTTACGTAGACCGAAGCATTCTGAGTAACCATGCCATTAATGACTGCTTTACTTCAGTTTACATCTTGGCCTAATACTTGCTAAATAGATTTTGACAACTTCATGCAGTAAATCGCATCCATCCTCGCTTGCTCTCTTTCTTGGTTAAAAAGAGATAGGACACATATTAGGACGGAGGAACATGAGGCAGCCTAAGCCTGAATTGGATTCCAACTAATTTATTCTTGTTTGGACTACATTAGCGTGCATATCACACGTACACACACATCCATGCGAATGGAAACGACCATCTATGTTCCCGTTTTATGCCATCTGTACAAGAACCATTTTGTTTGATGTTAATACTACCTTGGTACCTATTTTCCTGTTTAAATGAGATATTTTTCATATTAAAGTAGTACAAAAAATTACGACTGCTTCTAAACGTAAAATACTATGAGAATAATTCAAGAGGAAACGTCATTGCCCGTGTGAAACTAGAAGAACAAATATAAAAGTAGTCGATCCAGTAGATTATCTCGGGGTCACGCTCGTGAACAATCTAAACTGGGCTACACACATTCAGAGAATGAACGAAAAATCAATTACAGCAGACACTCGTATATAAGCTTTCTTTTAAATTCAAAATTTTAATGAATAAAATGCATATTCGACCCATGCTCGAGAATAGGTAAAATATGAAAGAGGGACGGGTTTGAATAAACGAATCGATCGAAATTCAATGTAACTAGGTAGTAATGGGAGGATACTATAATGGAATAATCATCATTAAATTTCGAATATTTTCGATCACTAGCTTCTAAAGATTACGGCAGGGAAGAATGACAGTATGATTTCGTAATCCTACCTTGATAAGAAGGCGGGGCCAATTTTTTAAATCGAGAAATAGGTTGTAATGAAAAATCGATGAATGGAATTACTTACCAGTTGGTTCACGAAGGTTTCTCTATAAGCTTTAGTCCTTTCGTTCATTCCAGTTTCAATACAGATCTGTGACAATTATTTCACAATGCAAAGTATTAGGGGAACTGATTTTGTCTGTAAATTGTATAAAAATTATGATTAAAATTTTGTTCCGATCAGGAAAAGTGAAAGGAATATATTCGATACATTTACGGGAAAAATATTCAGTTTAAATTAATCATATTAATACATACATCTGTTGCTGATGATTATTTTATGGTTATGAAATCTGGTTTATTTAGCGATTTGCTCATTTGTACGTTATATAAGACACGGTTATATTTTCTCAACTTCTGCCAAATACCTACAATAATCACTTGAATAGATAATATTTTTGAAATTATCTTACTACTACGGAGAAAGGGAAATACAAATGAATTTCAGGTAAGATTTAATGGAAAAATAACATGTCCAATAGCGTATCTAGTGTTCGTGACACATGACATCGTCGACTATATTTTCGATTAAATTCGACATGACTTTTAGTCCCATTATTTTGTGATAAGGACAAGAGAGGGCTAGACATCACAAATGACCAGGTGTTTTGAACACGTTTCAGTAGCAGTTATCTCTCTCCTCTATAAGGACTGTGTAACAAGTTCTGACAAATTGGATTATATCAATATCCAGCAACCAATTTTTCCACCCAAATTGAAGCCTTTGGATTGATAAATATTGCAAACTCACTACTTTAATGAGAAAATTTTCCTTCGATTCGACTCTACAAAGTCAGGAGCAATCGATGCCTAGAACGAAACGATACTTCCTATGCTAAAAATCGTATAATTCCTGGCTTTATTAAAGAAGAGAAGAACGGTAGTACCATAATTATGATATAGCCGCAATTTTCTCTAAACCAGTGCAGAAATTTTTATTTCACAATACCTTACGTCATATCGAATTATTTCAACATGACCTTCAGCAACGCTTTGCCATAACGATATATTTTATTTTTCATTTAAATCTATTGCTGTCGTAAATCAAAAGGAAAATATAGTTTCAGTTATTATGTACAACTATTCAATTTTAATATTATGTATCTCAGGGTTTCCTTGCAAGAAACCAAGGATTTTGTATTTTATATTTTTTTATATACAAAAGAGACGTTTTGGTAAACATACAATAAGGAAATAAAAATTTGTATCGTAAAAATATCTTAATTGAATTTGATCTGGATAAATATCTAGCTGTTTGTCATGTTTCATCCCTGATATAAAATTTCTAGACTTAACGTAAATGTAAATCTCTACATTTTTAAACCCCTTTCGGGATAATCACAGTAATCATAAGGTTTTATTATTTTATGTATAATTGAACAGAATATTAATATAAAGCTACGCCGTAAGATAATATCCTTCGCAATATAAGTTTTATTGACCATGATTTGTTGCATAATAGTAGAAGAATGAACCTACATTTATATGTAATGTAATCCAGCGCTTATCAAAGGGAATGGACTCTCAAATTGGTCGAAATGTGTTAAATTCAAAATAAATTCCTATCTCTGTCATCCTCTATCCCTGATAGACTGAAATCAGACATCAGACTGAAATGAAAGCGAGCACGATAAAAATGAAGGAAAATAAATTCAAAAGAAAATTCCCACATCTATTTTTGAAAACGAAGGAATGAGATCGATGAAAAAGATATTGCATCCACGCAGAGGATGGCATTTCCCGTGCATTCCGTTCGGCTGCCAAATAAAACGTGTCATGTCGTGACTATTACAAAGGGAAAAATTCAAAACGAGGCATCTGGAACAATCGTTCACTGAGTCGTTCATTCCACAGGCGAACTGAGGATTCAAAAGAGATATTTGCTCAATAGGCCCATCTTTCCTCGCCTATGAATCGTCACGTCAGCGGCAGATGTACCTGTGAACGTAATGACTAGCATATCGCTTATCCTGTTCGCGTTGTGTTATCTATTGATCCGCCTAGATTTCCCTCACTTTTAGAGGTCTCTTTCATTGCTTCCATCGGAGCGTTGCTTCGTCGGGAAGAGAATGGTTGTGAATTTTTCATTATATCACTACTCTTGCCGAATCATAAGATGGGACTGAAAAAAACCTAAGAGGGAATCACCGTTTGAATCTCAAATGCCCTTGCAATTTTCCTCTTTTTCACCTGAACCAACGATTTATTGTTTTTCTTGTCTCGGAAAAGTCACGATTGCGGCTCGAGAACTTTCACTAGGAATACTAGAATTTCCTCCGCAAGGTACACAGTCGAAAGGGCTGATCCTCTTCAATGCATAAAAAATAGCCTTAATTAGGGACCACATTGTTAATTTTTTCCCTTCGAGGACTGATTTCGTGTCCGCGCATCCGAAGTTCCGTTTGCTAACGTGTGGACCCACGAATATCTGAATATTCATAAAGTTTTACATTTTTTGCAAGAAACCTCAACCCAAGGTGGGAGAGCTGAGGAAATTCAGCACGGTCCATTCATCTTTTGGAGGTAGGCGGAATGAATTGATGAAATTTAAAGGGGAGATCTTTTCAAATTTTCATTGGATCGTCTCTACACTATTCAAAGGCCGATTCGAACCTCCAGCACTTCACTTTCTGCTTCCATATCCTTTGGAGAGGAAATGAGGCTTATGATGAGTAGTAAAGTACTTTGCCTTTGCTTTCGTCACTCAGCCAGAATTCTGTGAGTGGACATTATCCACGAAAGCGCTGGACAATGACCGTATTTTAATCGCATTCGATTACGAGTCATCAAATGAATGTTCAGCATTACTCAATTCCATGTAGCATTCACACTATAACAGGCATGACGAAGGCTGTGAGAAGATTAAAACAAAGGCACACTTCTCCCTTTCCTTTATTAAGGGACATGAAGTCACTTGCATTCAGTAAGATGTGCAGTAGTGCAGATTAGCAATAAAATTTCAAAGGAAACACGTCATATTCGAATGTTAGATTCTCACTCATATTAATAATAATAATAATGAAACGTCTCGCAGCTCTACAGTTTATTACAATTATCGTGCATCCATTCCGATAGTACTAATACTATAAATCTTATTATGAGTGCGAGAATGAAGAAATATTTTATCACAAACTTGAGTCGCGTTGCGGTAAATACATTTTTACAAAAACAAGATCTCTTAAGATCTTATAAAATCTTAAGTTAGAGAAAAACATGAGTAAGGTTAATAAGAATTATGCATGGTAAAACACAGAGAGATGGTAATAACTAGATAATGAATAAATATCGACTTGGATAAATGTTGCAAGATCGATATAGAAGGGGTGCTGGTTTGGAGAATGGATAAAAGCAAAGCAATTTATATGAAATACGATGAAAATGTGAGTGTCCTTCACCTCAGGTGAGGAATAGAGAGATAGTGAAAACCAAGTGTCAGCTCTTGAAATTAGGCTTGCTAAGTTTGAAGAATGAATTAGAATTCAGAATATTCACTGATATATTTGAAGCAGATGGTACAAGAGTTTAGTAAAATACAAGGGGAAGGGGGATTAGTTTTAGAATACATTAGTTTGCTTAACGCTAATGGAAACAGCGCACTTCAAATGTCTCCTTGCATAAAATGTACCATGAAATATATAGGACGTTTGAACTGACAATCCACCATATGTTAACTACATTGATGGAAACAAAAATCTACATACCATTACATTGATGATGCAAACTTAAAGTTTGCCTCAAGAAAACAATTATATAGGACATATGGGAAGGAAATTATGGTTTTTATGAGGCAAAAATGTAACCATGACCAGTTTTTTAGTTTGAACATAATTTTTCCCATTAAAAAGAGTTGAAATATTTAAAATGGCACCTGCTTCGTTACGGACATGTTTTATAATTTTCATGCTAGGCCAGTATATAAATGAATGGAAGAGATAAGGGGGAGAAAATTCCTAGTTCCACGGATACTCTAACATTTCTATTCAATTGCCTACTTCTGTTATTCACTGTATGAAGCATCTCGCACGAGAGGTCCCAATTCATGTTTTCATTTCAAAGGGATGTCACGAGAGAGAATTTAACGATCAAAACATTCCCTATTCAGGTCGACAGCTTGTCAACTGACGTACGTTATATGCATCATTATAAAATGTAGAAATACTGCTGTGGAGTCGAGTAGTTTCTTTCCACTCTTTATTCTCATATGGAACGTCGACTTTTTTACGATAGCTTTTTATAACGACCTCTCCTATTCATGTTCCTAATCCCTTTTCTTTCAATTACGCTAGTTGATGTTGTTAGTTTATTTTTTGTTTTAAATAGAATTTTGGTCTTCAGCCATACTCACAACCTTACGTTCAAATTAGTCAAAAAGTTCGCAACGCTGGTGTATTCCCAATTTAATATTATTAAGGCCACTTTTCGTAACGGTACGCTGAAAAATGTGAAACTAGTTTCATTGAACCTATGAAGAAAAATCTAGGTTATTAATACTGAATAGATTACTCGGTGCAATTTTTAAAACTGTTAGACATGCAGTAACGATTCAACTGATATAGAGACATACATGCATGTGAGTTAATATGGATAGTCTAGCCTAGAATTGCAATAGACAAAAACAATAAGTACGCCTAGCGTGTTCTAACGATAATGGTGGATAACATAATAAAAATTTTCCTCGTTTATAAAACATTTTAAAATGACTAAAATTGCGACGATCTTCATAGGAAGTAAGAATTTTAGCTGATACAGTTTTGTTATAAGTAATTAGAAAGAAAGAAATAAGAAGCAGGAAGAAAAATAGCTTAAAAGGATAGGAAAGTAAAAGAAAGATAAGAAGTAGGAAGGGAAAAATTCTGATGTAAAATGGTAGATATGGATATACCTGAAAGCCTTCCTTAATGGCTCTTGCAATTCGACCTGAATATCTAAAGAATTACTGGAACATTCTGAAATATTATCATCATTTCTATATTCTTTACACTTAGGTGATTATATGCATCCATGAAAAGAATATTCTACCAACGTCTTAGAAGAAGGTACTTATTTTAGGTAAGTATTTTTTGTTCGTGAATATCACAGCGTTCCAAATAAAAGTCAGCTTGTCACAACCAAGAGAAAAGTACAATAGCAGAGAGTAGGAAAGGCACATGTCGCGAGGCATTCATTCTCTAGTGGACTTGAGCGCCATTCAAAGAGCGAATCGCAGCGTAGCTCTCAAACAGAGCCATTCATTCGTAGGATAGAGACATGTCAGGTGACATCGATGCCGCAAATTTCATTCCTGCCCACTCTTTGACCATTGAAGAGATACGGACGACAAATCCGAATGGATTAGAGCTTTGTGGTTCATCAAGTATCAGATTCAAGACAATCTCTAACTACGTTTCACTCATCAGACTGATTCTGATATATCTGGAATATTTTAGTTATATTTAATAGAATTTTTTAAAAGATATATTTAAGTGTGTTAACGGTATCAATACTATATAGCCATGAAAGAGGTAGGAATAAGGTTAAGAATGAACTTCTCAATGCATATCGTAAAATGAATTCGGAGTTCATGGACAATTATGGGTGTTCGCCAGAAATTTGATAATTTGACTAAAACTTCATCACATTATGATAAATCATCAAGTACATAATTATTTGTCTGAATGGAAATTCGCGGAGGTATCAATTTACCAAGGGTGCAAAAATGTACCAACGCTCCTGAATGGACTGCATTCACTCATAACTGGAGGTATGGCATTGTTAATTCCTTTCAATTACTTTAGCAGAATTCAATCATGATACTTGTAAACATCACTTTAATGATGGCTAAAGGAATACATTTCTAGTTATTATCGTGAAAGGTACAGCTCGATTGATATCTAATGAGCTGTTGGCGACAAGTCATTAATTCAGATGCAATCATTTATGTGATCCTTTGGAGCTATTAAAGCAATTATCATAGAATATCTCCTACTCTCCGTCACCTAATTGCATTTCTGATGTTGTACTCATGGCTGTCAAAATCATTTACAACTCGTTACCTATTTAATTGGGATATGCTACAAACTAAGAAAATTTCATTTCCATAATTGGGAAGAGACACACTGGGTGTTTGTTTATATAATTTCTGCGTTACGCTTTCATTGAATATCATTGTAGATACGTAAGAGAATTTTACGCAAACCTATACGAACAGTGCACACTGCAAAAAAACGCACAAAAAGTTTATTCTATATTAAGATTTAAATAGATACCGCTTCATTAATGTAATAAATTAGGATTGTAAAAACTACAATCAATCAGCAATACTGGATCGATTTATGTGCTACTTGCGAGGAAAATTAAGCTAAACGCTATGAAAATAATGTTATAAAAATGACTCAGGAAATGAATTTCTAAGAGGAAGGGTCTTAAGGAATTCCATCATCGGTGAATTAAGAAATATCAAGAACTGTTTCCGCAAAATTTGTTTCATTGTTCATGTTGAAGCATTTGAAATATTAATACATGTGAGTTCCTGCGAAAACCTTTCCTGTCTCTTGGCAACCATCCATTTATTTTGTCAATTCTGCCTGGCGATAGGCACTCCTCCCATTACACATTTATATTCCTGCCTCCCATAAATTATTACTCCAATCTCCGTGAAAGAAAGAAAAACAAACTCAAACACCGGGCTTCTAAGCTATCGATTTGGTCTCTTGGAATTAACATTTTTATTTCACGGACACAGCAATTGCATAGAATCAACGTTATTTATTAATAATTCAACTCGTAAGTTTAACCTGTTTACTCAAGACTTAGACGTTGGACTAAAGAGCAATTTAAAACCTTTTTAATTTCATCCTTGGACATTTAATGGGAACAGCAAAATTTTCGAGAATTTTCGAAGCCAGTAAGCGAACTGTTTGCCTTTGACGAGGATGAACGTTAAAGTAGATTTATCTCAGTTGGATAGCAATTACGTTCATTTGCAGAATCACATCCAAGGGCCGATGAACTCCATAAAAATGCTTTCGAACACAGCATATTGATTCACCCTTTCTGTGGACCTGTCCTTGATGCATGGGCGAATTTTAGCTATCACAGCCCTGGGCTTAAGAGCCATTTGAGGCCACACAGAGAGATGATTCATACAAAAATGACAAAACGTCTCTTTAAGGGCCTCCTTAACAGAAAGGCCCACAGCTATTGCCTAAGCACGGCTCAATGTCCCTACCTTGATGCACGCAACTCTAAAAGCATATTTCACCCCAGTTGTTATTTTTACAATGCGTTTTTGCGTACCACTTTCAATGTACTACCATCAAATAACCGTCAAAAGATTCTCCTCCATGGAATTAATACCCAAAACTATATGAAAAATCATCATCGTGACAGGGACTCGAACCAGGTCTTTCCGGGAATCTAAGAATCGGTTTACAGAGGCGAGATGGACGCGGTATGAAAGTTGGCCAGAATACCAGCCCGGGAAGTGGGAGATCTGGGTTCGAGTCCCAATCATGTCGCTGTTTTTCCCGTATTTTTATCCTTCGACTCCATGAGAAGCTTTTTGATATTACTTAGGTTTTGAATAGAATGGAAAATAATCTTTTCGACTGACGATTTTTCACAGGCAACACAAATTTTCACAGCTAAATGTACTAAAAATTTAATCATTCCCTCTTTCCCTCATTTCTCTCTTCTTCTCCTGGAGGTTCTAAACGATTTTCCCGCAGCCCTCTCAATAGGGCACGTTTATCCTATAAATCGAGGCCGATTAGTTGAAGCTAGCTACTGATACGTAATTGGATTGACACAATGCTAAAACACGTTCGTTAACAGGTTGCATTGCCTAATCAAACACATCAGGAGCCACTTCAGCCTTTAATCGCCGCTTAACTCTAGACAATATGGATCACCATAGCGTAATCCTCGCCAATAAAGAAAACAAATCAATTACGTCACCAAGGCAGCCTTTTGGATAAACGCAAATAGTATTCGTTCTTCAGATGCTCGACTTTTTTTCCACCGTGATATAAAGAGCTTTTGAGGGATCACCGTTTCGTTTCTTGCGTGCTTCGTTACTGCCACAGAAAAAAAACCAAGCGCACGGCATTTTTTCTCTCTCTATTTGCGACGAGACACCGCAGCTAGCGCATTTTTTGCCTTCTGGAGCATGAAAAATATTTCGTAGCGGAGGTTGAAATATGGCGGATTGCGCATTCGTTTGTTTATCAAGGGGAGATAGAGGGAATGCGCGGGAAGCAACCGGACGAGAGAAGGGGATAATACCCATGTCTGCGTATTGAGAGGGGAAAACAGAGAGAAATATACGCATTCTGTTCTCACGGAGGCGCGCGCCTCAACGTGACCCGTTAACCACAGCGGTGATTTATCCTCCTTTTTGACGCACATACCGCGATAAAAAACGCTATTCCCCGGATTCATTTTTTCCCTTCTTCCTCCGGAGATAGAAGCATCATTTTTCCAGATCATGACAGGCCGCCGCATAAATTCCCAAAAAAATGTACACGCTGCATCCCTCGATGCCACTGTGCATGTTTTAATCAATCCGTTAAATCAGAACCGGTTTGTGATGTTACGGAGGAGATTTCGCCGCGTGCGGTGTAAGCGATGTTTCACAGGATTGATTTTTATGCTAAAATCTCCGGATGGAATTATGACCGGGCCGATGAATATTTATCGCTCGCCGCGATTGAATTATCTCTCGGTTGTTAAATTGGTGCTCAGTCTTTCCTCTCTTGAAAAAAATAATGGGATAGCTGCCCGAATTTCGGTCGAATTCGCTACGTTAAACAAAGAGGCCAGACACCAGTTAGTGATGGCTGAGGATCTTTTCGCGTGACGTGGTCCAGCATTAGTGTACTTGCAAGTCTTTGGAGAAAAAAATAGTAATTTCCTCTAATGCATTAACACATCAAGGATCCTAATTCCAGTAATTACTGTTGTGAGATTTGTATCAAAGCAAAGGATCCATTAGATAAAATGTCAAACAAAAAATTTCAAATTTCAAGTAAAAATGACGACAAAAATACAACCATCCTTTTCCTTCGCATATATTACATTATACACTTATATATGTGTAGAAATATACTAGTGAGTTAAAAACCCTCTTTTTAAATATGAAAAATGTGAATATCCTCCATATAATTCAGATGGAAGGATAAGTTCAGAGAAAACATCCTATGTACAAGTTTCGTATTCATGGAAATTTTCAGAAATTTTCTTTCATTTATTTGATCTGAAAATGCGGGACTTCATTCATTAGCTGAGATCATTTCGGTGTCATACATGGAATTCCCTAAATTTGAAAATTTTATACGAAAGTTGTAATCTGCTATATTGTATATTTTTATATATTGCTTATTATATTAATATTGTGCATATTTACATATATTTATCTACTTTAATACCCTATTTTGTAACATGACCAAGATGTTTTGAAACTATTTCACACATTTAAAATTTATATAGCTCAGAAAAGGACGCATGTTGTAGCGATAAGAATTAAATAGCATACTGTTCTAAATCTTCATTGCAGGTGCTAAAATCGTCCATTCATCATTTTGATACATTTACAGTATTTGAAAACAGAAAAACTAAATTATATTCCGGACTATCTCTACGATCGAGGGAACACTAGTGTTTAGGTGTCAATTTCCAGTTTGAACCCTATTCTCTCCTCCTTGCTTTGAAGAAATTAAGGAAGGAAAAGACTGTAATTTCCACAATATATTTTTTTTCTCTAAAACGACATGTTTAGGCTCACGCCATCATCAGGTCTGATATATTGTGGAAATTACAAAGTCTTTTCCTTCCTTAATTTCTTGATTATGGCTTTCCACGAAGTACGGCCAGAAACCATCAATTACATTCCTTGCTTTGATTCCATCCGAAACGCACTCATAATTCTATCATGAATTATTAAATTACGTCAGACTACCACTGTTAGATTATCAATTACTATTAATTATTATTATTTTCAATGATCTTTCGATTAGTATGGATGCTCAAGAGCCAAAATCTGATAATTTCGATGCATGAACATCGCTCTTCTTAAAGTAAAGTAGCACAGTCACCGTATCATTACGAGATAAGTTATCTCCATTCATTTGTCTCTAAAAGCTTTTGTGAGCATCAACGGTGCGATAACAAACTCCCTTTTACCCAAATAAATCCAATTATTGCATCTAAAAGCAAATAAATAAGAAATTTTAGGGTTAATCTTTCCTGTTATTCTAAATTCGTGTCCAGCCTTTTCTCTTACTCGACCACTAAAATATTCCCTTCTGATATCAAAAACATATCGAAGCAATTGAAAGATACAAGCATTTGAATATACTTTGATCGTGAACTCTCAGTGTGTAACAATAATAAATTAATATTTAAGTTACGAAAACACCCCTTGTTTAGTTACGAAACTTATTGGTGCGAATGTTTAGAAAGGGCCTTAGTGATTACGGCTCAAAGCGTGAAACAGTCGGTTTAATTCAATTATAGTGGTGAAAAAGTGAAGTGAAAGTAAACAAGTGAAATTTAAATGGAAAAATCACAATTCCTTTCAGGTGAAAAATCATCAAAAACCTTTCCTTCCTATAAACTATATTTTAATCAAACTTTTTACAAGAAAACCTATATTTGAATGAATGTAGGAATGACTGTTTATTATGAAACGAAAGGAAAATATTTCAATAATTCAATCATCAAAAAAAACATTTTTTAACATGCTATCGATTCTTCAAACTCTCCAAAACCAAATGTTAACTATTCGCTGTGTTAATTAATGTCTAGATCGATTCGACAAACATTCCCGTCAAGTGCAGTTACAGCGTTAACAATGTGTCTGTTTCATTGTTCTTTGATTATTTTGATTATTTTGAGGATTTTTATAAATTCAATAAAATTCTTCAGTGGATTTGAAGTATTTAAGTGGATTGTATTGGATGAATTCATTACATAAATCTATTTAAGACTACAGAAACTAATATTGGAGCTATTTACCGTATTTTGCCATAACAGTGTTATTTTATGAATAAATAAGGAAAATATTAATTATTAAAAATTAATTACCCAGCGGAAAAAGTTTGTTATTCAATATGAAATCGATTAAAAAGTAATTAGCATGATGAGCCATCCAGTTTTCTTTTGCATCCAATTTTTGAAGAATATTTTAACATATCGAGAATGATTGAAATGCTTAGTCGAATAAAAAATTCCTGGTTAGGTATGTACAAACGAAAATTATAAATTCAAGCAACACAATATAGAAGGCCAAGGCCTAGGTAGCATAATATTCTAAAAGAATATAATGAAATGTAAAAAAGTCTATCAAGACCTGAAATATAACCACAGATCTTCACAATTTTCTTTCACAGAAAGTGGGAGATCCAAGGTCTCGATACCTTTTTCTCGCACTTAATTATTCTAAAAGTTTATTCTAGGTCGCAAGCCCATGTTAAATTTCGTGTTCTACCAATCTAAAGAGTAATACCATTAAAAATTCCATTTGTAGTTGATTCTCGTGAAATTATATGAATAAGAGTAGGTTGATGAATACTCTGCAATATTTAGAAATGTAATTTATAGGAGCTCTAGGCAAAACACCGCAATATTAAATGTCATCTTTAGAAAATAGATGAGAGTAATTTAAAGTGTCATATTGTTTTCTCGGAATATCACGTAGAAATAACGGGTGAGAATACCGTGGAGAACACCAATTGTTATCTTTCGTTTAAAGGTCGCTACATTTTTTTTTTAAACTAGAAATTTTCCAATTAAAGATAACTAGACAAACTCCGACATAATTAAGACCAAGGTATTAATGAGTGCACTTCATAGTCGTGCGACGGCGTTAAAAGATCAAAAAAACTTTGCTCATTTTCCTATCCATCGCTCATCATGAGCGCAACCGCTAGAATGGAATTTTCAAAACAAGCAAGCAGGAAATCCCTTGAGGAAAGCGCATAGCAAAAAATGGGAAGTTCATTTATTTTTCAATGCTCAAAGCTAGCATGCCGCGGGTCATTTCTCTAATGGAACTATTAAACCCCTTTGAAGGAGAATGTTTATGCTCGAAACATCTGCATTATACAAAGCTCTCGACTCCATTCATCGGGAGAGAGGCTGTGAGTGGGATAAAACGTGCGTCATCGCACTGGTGTACTCTGAGGCTTCGGTTTTCTCCTCTCTCAAGAAACTTCTTTCAGCAGCGAGTTGACAGATTCTCGGACGGGCCATTGTAGTGCGAGCTCTGATAAATGTTTTCCCAAAGGATTAAAATTAGAAGACTCCGGTGGGATGGCTTTCCTCATCAAGCCATTCACCCTCTACGTCACGATATCGAACGCGATTTTTAAAACAATGGGCATCGCCCTCCGACGGAACATATGGGAAATATTTTGCATCTCTTCCTTGTTTGGTTGGATAAAAGGGTTATGTTGAATGAAAAAAATGCAGAGAATAAAGAGTGAAAAATGTCCTCATGGCGGAGATTCGAACCTAGGTCTTCCACTCTCCACGCAGATTTTCTAATTTATTTCGTAAAACAAATTAACGTGGAATGTTTAGAAGAGGCTCGTATTCCAGTTATGCTGATATTTCTCTGTACCCTTGTGTCTTGTAGCGCAGATATATTCATATATAACGTACTTCAGGTTTCCTCGGCTACCGAATTACCCCTCTAACGAATCATCTGAAAAAATGTTCACTCCAATGAGTTAGCTTACAACTAGTTTCCGTTCCAGTTAAAAGCAGTTTTCGTTCGATGAAGTGATCCTATGCAAGCTTAGTAGTATATATACTATCCAATGTAGGATAAAGTTAAGGAAAATAATCACAAAATTATGCAAAGAACCGGATAATTTAGGTACCATTTGTAATTTCCTTGATAATTAAGCTGAAGATTTCTTCGAAATAAACTTCACTAAAATCGACTTTTGCTTTGTGGTGTCTTCTGCTGAAGATAATATGAAGTAATTTTAAAAAATTCACTCGAAAGTCTTTCATACGATAGCCATACTCTTTCATAATAATAACGTGATAAATTCATTGTGATTCAACGGAAAATTTTGAATGAAACTTATATTAAACTCTATAATCCTCTTTTATATGCTCTTTTCCATTGACGAAGAATAATGAAACATGAAATAATTAAGTTTTTGAAATTGATGAAATATCTATCTACATAGTAAATTAAACATCGTGATGAGAATTTCTTTCATTACTTGCAAGAATTTTACATTTAAGTATATGCTACTTATACTATTAGCCTGTAAGTAATAAAAAGGATGATAATAAGAAAATTCTATTTACCTCTACGTTATTTTTAAATTATCATAACATATTTCACTAAATCTGAAAATCTTTCACTGAACTTACAAAATCAGTTAAATGACACAGGTTGAGTATCCCATTTCCGAAGTGCTTGCGGCTAAGGTTGTTTCGGAATTGGTAATATTCGGGGTTTTGTAACACATTTTTCCGTGGAGTTTAAGAGTGTTGGAATAAATTCAGAATTTCAGGAAAATTCATTCCTATTTGATATAAGAATCGTTCGTAAAAATGTAACAAGTAAATGAGGCAATCGTATATTTATTTGTGGAATGAGGTCGATCGACCAATAACTAAATCCTCCAGGGGTAAATAAGGGAAATTGTATTACTCTGAATATTTATTTCCGGGTATCGAAAGCGGTGTCCATGTAACAGTGAAAGAGAGAAAGATGCTTAAGACCGTTTTATCCCAAGCTTAAAAATACAGTAATAAAACATGTTTTGATACAATGTTTTGGATTTCAGATACACAAGCGGTACAAGTGGGTTAAGCATTGCCGGGGGAGGAAAGGTTTAGAAGGAAAATATTGATTTGTCACGAAATATTGTAATGCATTGGTTGCCAAAGTTTCCAGAATTATATCAGATCAAATAGCAACGGGAAGGCTTTTAATGATTAGAAAATTTAAATATCCAGATCTGAAATTAATTTGGAAGAGAAATATAAATCACGAATAATTTTTTCGGTCTAAAAATTTTTCGCCTTTGAATCCTTCTAAAAATTTCACAATCGTCAGAGATTAAAACACAGAAGAGCGAGTCTGCGGTCTTTAATTCTATCCAATGCACGAGGGTGGTCTTATAAGTTTCCAACCCCAGATTTTTCAGAAATCTTCAAAAAATTTTCAGAAATTTACAGAAAACATGTCGAGAAATGTCGATATGTCGGAAAATTTTCAGACCACCCATGTATTAATGAATACTCCTTTAATACTTGTATCACTAGAAATATTTATTCCTTGTTTTAATTAAAGACTACCGCCTATGTGGAAAGCGGCATATTCAAAAAAGAAGGAAAAACTGTCCCCGAAAGGGTACTTGCTTGGGGCGCTTAAATTCCTTGGGCAGTTCTTGTATTAAGGGGTTACTGAATGCTCTGATCGAAAGTACTTTAATTAAAGATAAATGAAATCCATGTTCTTCCTTTCACTCTACAAGCCCCCTAAAGCTAAATAGTAAATTAAGCAACTAAATGGATTTCCTTTTAGCAATAGATAATAGCTCTACTAGCTCAATAGAGATAGCTGCATTGCAGCAGAAAACACATCAAAAAGTTATGAAAACAATGACAAATTTGTACATTTTATACGGCAAGATTCTTTCCATTAGTGTCCCTCAGTTCCTTTATTTTCATAATTCATTTTCATTTCGTAACTACCATTCCGTTTCATTGACAATTTCTTCATTTTTAATAAAACATGAAGGCCCTTTTTATAGCAAGCATTCTAATACATACTATTTCATTACCCATATAATCAAAATTTCCGACTATTTTCCTAATTCCAGAATTTACTGAAAACAAACATTTTCTTTTACATTATTTTCTATCAATTCTCGGAGTCTATGGTTCCTACAGTCATGAATTATTATTTTTCAATTCTCATATTATTGTGTTTTTCACCACTCCCGATAAGTTTATTCAATTGAAAATAAGTAACTCTGAGAAATTGAGGCGTCCGGCTCGGGGAAAATGTAAAATCATTATCAGTGTTTACATTGTTTCCGCTACAAATTTGTCCTGAAATTTACAGACTAATGGAATTTCTTTTATCCTTTGATAATTATTCTGCCTCTAAATTTTGTCCTGAAAACCTTTTCCGCTGCTTCCTCTTCGGATTTTCCTTAACATTCTTCTTTTCCCCGTCTCTTTTGTTCATTCAAGAGTGGGCTTTTCAAGATTCGCCACTTCCTTCTCCTTGTTTTAAATTTCCGATCCTTTCACCTCAGACCACAGCAAATACTTCTTCATTCGTTTTTGTGTGGCAAACTTTTCCCTCAGGTTGTCACAAATCCAATTTCATAAAAAATTGGAATTCAAATGATTCTTAGTCATAAAAGGCATAAAGGAATCGAAAAATCTCTGAATCTTCTATTAATATTTACGTATAAATGCCCTCACAAGTACGTGGGTGTAGGTCGAGCGTCCTGTAGCTGACGAAAGATAAGAAAAACTTGTTTAAAGTACACCCCTTCGATCGAGTTTCATCATAAGGAAAAGTGTTATGGTTCATTTGTTCTTTCTTCGTGCAACTGATGTTAAGTATTTTTTCGCTTTTAGCATACATAAAAAACAAAATAGATGATACTCTAACTAGAAGCGGGATGAGCTCTAAATCAGATTTTGACTCGTTAAAAACGTATAGAACTCACACAAAGCAAACACACTAGGCAGAAATAGCAAATGTTATTTGAACTTAATCCCCAATGAAGAACTTTTGTCTCTCTCTCTGGCCTCAACGTATGCACGCTGAATGAGATAAAAATAGCTATGATGAAACCGTAAACCCTCCCAAAATAGAAAAGGAAGATTATAAGTAAAAAAAAACAGCAATTTTAATTCGAGTTCAAACTGTTAAAATTTTAATATTTGATTTGCCCGTATAAGTTGGCTTAGGTCCGCATACTCATCGACTTTGTGTGTAATAGTTATTAACTATATTATCAAATGACATCGAAAAGTATGAATATAAAAATAATTCGATCACGAAATTTACATAAATGCCATTCAGAGTAGTGACTGAGCCATGAAGAGTGATCAGGGAGACGAGTTTTGATTTCGATGTAATTCCCCTACGGTCTAGATTAACAGAGATAAATAATAATTTCTGCCTTTTAATCAAGACCAAACGAGGATTATAATCCGGGTATCCGGATATTCATGAGCAAAATGTCACAGAAAAAGTTATTTATATAATACGTTTATCCCCCGTATGTCCATCATGAGGGAAAGTTTAACGGAAAATATGATTCGTGACACCTCTTTATGATGAAATTAATATCTTATAAATATATAGAGCTATAAATAGAGTTTAAGGGTAGTCACCCAGGCCCTTTAAGAAACAAACGTGCTATACACGACGGCTAAATACCTATGATACCAAAATGCTCTAATAGTTATACGATATATGTAGCAATAGGAATTCTTAAATATAATTAATTTTCGAAGAAAATGAAATAAAGGTGGAAAATATCTTCACTTTTTATTTAAGGATCAATACTTATTATATATCTTGTAACGAACTTTGAAAGATTTTAAACTTATGTCATATCAAAAGCTGCGATTTGATAGATTGAGATATTTTCCAAGGCAGATATATACGGAGAGAGTAAAAACTTCATCACTCACGTGACAACCAATTTCAAAATTCCTCGTGAATGCAAATGAATTTGTGATTGATGAAATATAATAACGTAAGAAATAGCAGTCATTCGATGGGGAGTAAATGAAACGCGATTTTGCAACCCTTGGCTGTTATATATCCTACCATAGCGCGACACCCTTCGGAAAAGAACTATGTCATTTAGATTGGTTTCGGACGCAGCGGTCGATTCACTTGTTTTCCCAGATGAGACTCACTCCCTTCCATTTTTCTCGCGTAAAAAGCGAAACTAATTTCGTAGCCTATTTCCCCTTTGGAAGAGTTGATACCAATTTCATCAGTAAATTTTTTGCACCTTTCCAAGGAGCGTAATTACATAGCTCGCTTTCTCGTTAACAGGAATCTAAAATAGATCCCTAAGGAAATAGAGGAGTTTATTTCCTTATCGTGAGAATTGTGGTTACCGTCTCTTTGCCCTCTGTTTGTATTTTTTACATTTCCATTGATTCCGTGTAATCTGAGTGAGATTTAACAGATTTACAACTCTAACTTCCTAAAAACACACATTTTCATTCACTTAAAATTAGCTAAATACCCTGTGGCGTAACCTCATCATTTTTTGATTTACGGTATAAAAATAATAAACTCAGTAAAATTTTCAGAGCACGTACCCGACCTCCCGTTTCCGTATTGTGATTCAGCCGATTGGCGTTTTGTTTATCGTAAAATAATCTGAAACGTACTATTACTGAACATTAACCTCCAATGTTCTTCCTAGGGGAATTCATAAAAATAGTGGTGATACTCATGTAAGAAACTTAATAATATAAGATTCTCTAACTTTAATCTTTCTAATATGAATTGTGATTCAAGTATGTCAATGAAATCCATTGCATGTCATAAAAACGTGAATTATTCATGTTATGATACATATATATGCCATAAAAATTCGTCTAATCCACACTGACTTACATAAGTAAAAAATTTTCAAAATATTAATGTGATCACGCATTTCTGATGTATTTTCCATGACGCGATCCGTTGAAGAAATAATTGTTTAATAAAGTTTAGTTGCATTTTATAAAACAGCGTTTCTTTTCATGAGGCTGTGTAAATAGACGGTATCGATCGGTTTTTCTTTGATTTTTGCCTCAATAATTCTTGCTACCTTTCATATCTATTACTATTACGGGTTCAGAAATTTCAGCATCTTAGACAGTGAAACTATTGCCTCAGTGCTGAAATCTAAGGCCAGAAAGCGCGAGTAATATTTTAAACCACTCGTGTCGTCATAAGCACCTTGACGGAACTGATGATTTACACAATGTGCCCCAAAATCCTTCGTTTCGCTCTCAACTTTGTGGTAGCTCCCAATTACGAGAAATGAATTAACAGGTACCGTATAAAAGTGTCTTTTCATTCCTCTCTCATGATTTCGCGTCACTTTAGCGGTCAGTACCTCATCGAGCCTAATAACGAAGATAGGCAGTAGTTGCGCCTTTAAAAATCCGAACATCCTCTACCGTTCACTAAAGAAACTCATTTTCCCTTTTGAGGCCATACAACCTCAGAAGCTGCTCCGCCTCACAACTGTCAATGCACCCACAATAACCTTTACGAAGCGATTCTCCGCCGGAAGACTTTGATATTGTACTTCATCCTCGCGGCTTCCTCCTTTGAGATGGGCGATAATGATTAGGAAATCCAAGTGGCGCAAAAAGGAGACTCATCATCCTCTCTTTCCGCATTCACCTTCAAGCTGCGCGATCCCATTTTCTTTCTGCGCCTTTCTCATCGCATTCTAAATTTATGCTTCCATCAATAGCACCTTTGCGAACATGTACACACGATTCCGCTCGCCACCTTCTATTGTAAGCACCATTCTCACCTCGGCTAATTAGAACTTTGGATTTTGGCAAATATTTCCCCGAGTTGAATGTTTTCTGGCAAGGATTCGGTATCTCTGTGGAGCTCAAAGAGTAGGGACGAATTATTCAGAAAACCCAAAACTATATCCAATAATAAATTCCTCAGTTCACTCAGTAACTTTGTGGTGTTTCATGACAGAAAAAGATAATAAAGCAGGAATAATTTTTCACGCGCAAACTCTATCCAGTTTAATTACTCTCCAAAGTACTGCAGGATAATAACACATCACACGATCGGTTTCGATGCTTAAGCAAAAAATAACAAGTAAAAAAGTATCCAATTATTACTGTACCAAATTCATTTTTTATTTCTAATTTCGCTAGTATCACGTATAATCAACGTTTCATAACATAGAGCTCTAAAAAGTGCCGTTAGGTTTTCAGCAAATAACAGATGCTCTTAACAGGAGCAGAGGAAAGTATTATACGCTACTATTATAATAGTAGAGTGATGGTAAAATCAAAGGAGAATCAGATGTGAAGAGTTATTGAGAAGACTGAGACTCGAACCCAGGTCCCACTCTTCCCGAGTAGTAGGATTTAGTCTCCAAACAACTAACTTACATACATTTAATGGGATTTTTGTGAGCAAAGCCATTTCTTGTGACTTAATTGACGAGGTAAAAGCCATTCAAAATATGCATGTATACGTCAAAAAATAAAAATCAAGCTACATTCTATTTTCATTTCTTGTACTTCTAGTTTTTAGCATTGTAAGCTTGTATTAATACCCGGTTTCTTAACTATGAAGGGAGAAAAGTATTAGATAATCATATATGATGTCAATATGGTTAGTAAAAAACGAATGAACCTCACTATAAATACTTCCTTTGAAAATGTTTTTTAAAAATGTCAGTTTACGAGTGGAGAATAAGAAGACTACAGACTTATGAGCGTGGGAAGACAATTTTAAAATACGCGCCTTAAATGAGCCTATTCCTGGTGAGCCTCCGGGTGTTATCGTACTCTTCCTTTCTATTCATTCTGCTTAAATGTTTATCTCGATTTCTTTTCCATTTGAGATTCCTAATCACTGTTTGTTTCCACTGATGCTCATCCGGAATCCCATTTGGCAAGCTTCCCTATCTCCACATCTGTTAATGGCGAAGTCGGGGCTTTTATAACGCACCACCAGCAGGAGATCCGTCCGCTTTTCATTTTATTTCCCTCGGCTTCTTTCGAATGAATGATGTTCTTTTCCCTTGCGGGAACGGTCAGCATATAAATTCTTTGTATTCCTGCATTCTAATCAGCGCCAGTGATTGCCTTTCCTCCCGTTTTAGCAAATCCCTCCCTTCCACCGCCTTATCATTCTATAGGGAATGAAGCAATCTGCGTTGACACACACAGACACCACGATGACATTTGACTTTTTGCTATCCTATTACCGTGATTATATACAGCGTAAGATTGACTTTTACGCTGAAAATACCAGCGCGAACAAGAACTAATAATTGTCATAGGAAGAGCTACTGAAATGAATAAAAAGAGATATATTTCGCTTTACAATACCTCTTTACCTCTAAGTGTAATAAACATGTATGACTAAACGTGTTTGGTGGCCTTTATAATTCAAATGCTACATTCATATGCTACATTCAGATGCTAGTTTTACTATATCCAGGTGTCTCGAAAGATGTTAAATAAATTCAAGATAAATATAAATGCTTGAATAGCGAATTTTGAAATTATGAAAGTTCTACACACAAGATAAGATTCGTACGCTTCTTAACTTCATAATGAATGAAATTTCAAAGTAAGTACTCTAAGATGTACTGAAAATAGCGTTTAAACATATGTGTTAATAAGACAAGGAAATGATTGTTTATTTTGAGGCAGAGATATCGTCTTAAATTGAACAATTTTTAGAGTGTTGAAGGAAATAAACTTCAACCAGAGGAATTATATCTATAGTAAAATATATGGGTTCAGCAAGAAAAAGAGTTAAAAAAGTATGCCGATGGCGGATGTATGCCGGAGCTCACCTTACTACTTGCCGATACAGGGTTTTAGTTTGTGAATCATAATTTACATTTTAAAGAAAATATCTAACTTTCGTTCAGATTAGAATAAAACGTGATTCACAATTTAATAAAACAACATCGATGCGAGCTTGTGATTTCTAAGAAAAATACTTCGTATGAAGAATAAACTAGGAAAATAAGATAGGTCTGCTGAGGAAGAAGACAACGACATGCTTTGCAGCAAGAATAATAGTTCCGAACAGCCGATATTTCAGTCAAACAGAATATAACAACCTATATTAACACAATCGTTTTTTATTACACCGAATATCAAGGGATATGTTTTGATTAAACTAGTTGAAATTGAATTTGAAGTTGACTCCATTGATAGTAGCGGTTGTAAGAGAAAGAGCGAGTAATAATAGCCCCAGGAAAGTGATTAGATAGCTTTCCTTCATTTTATACGTTTATTCAAAGTATTTTAATGAAAGTTATTTTTTTCCGGAGAATTTGGATAACTTAGAAACGATTTTCGAGAAAAAAGATAATCCGTTAAATGGACGTCATTGCTTTTTATAACCGATAAATCTGCATATAGATATAGAGACAAACTTCCTCAGGACTATGACTTTATCATAAGTGCAAATTTCCGCAGAAACAGGTATGCTTTAGTGCAGGGTCGTGCTTGTGGTCGTGAAGGCGTGTGCCTCCAGTGGCCAATGTTGAATTTTCATCCCAGAGAAATAAAGAATAATAAATAACGAGGAATTAGGAGCTTGAATTAATATCAGATCGTGAAGCTTATCCACAATCACTATAAATCTATTAAATTTATCACAAAAAATTAACATGTTGATAGTTAATTGGAAAAGAGTTGATAAGGAATCTTTTTCCACTCCCCCCCTTTGGCAAGTACTTCCTCCTGGGATGTTTCCACTTCCGCCACCAGGAAACGATGTGTGGGATGCAACTCTAAAAAGGCTGTGAACTTGCTCTTTGGAGCCACTTGTGGATTGTCGAGCAACTCGCCTCTTGCATTAATACAAGTTAAAAAGGAAGAGGATTTCATTTAGCGCTCGCGTGTTATCTACTCGCGAAGTATTTCACCTTCTGTTGAGAGTGAATCGCCTCCTGGTGCTCTCAATTTAGATAAGATTCACCGGAATTATATCAGATAAGATCGGGGATGGGTGGTCGTAAGCCCATGGGAGGGACGTGCCACAGATGTTTACGTGACCTCTCGAACACGCCCCGTTAAATGGCCCAGGGTCTTGACCTTGGAGAGTAATATGGTCGACAAATGTCCCCATTAAACCCGTCCTAACCATACGTCCTTGACTCTATTGTTTCAGCAGCTGTTTGTGCAAAGATGCCTTCTTTGCCACCGCCCATCACTCTCCTCTGTTTGCTCTAAAAATCCTTCCCTAGCACTCATTTCTAAACGTATCCCTCCTGTTATCTCCATTAAAGATCGAACATCAATCAATCGTTATGTCTGTTCCCAATAGAACCGTAAACGTTAAGAACGTGCATATCGTGAGTTATTTTTACACCGAGTTATGCAGTTCACTCAGGTTCACTCTCAACAGCTGCCATGCATTTTTAACGCATGGAATTTCATCATCGAACTTACAAACCGCAGCAGTAAGGTAAGACCTTTTAAATTCGATGGGTGATACCAAATACACCCAAATAGTATACGATCTCATTGTCATTTAAAATTTAGCCCCATAATTTGTGGCCAGAAAATCAAGAATTTTCATGTACCTCCATAGACACTAGATTTTTGATTGTGTCTTAACATATTTATAGCCAAGTATAGCATATCATTACATGTATATATTGATCTACACATAGAGGCAACCAAAGTGCAGACATTGCCATTCCATGTTCTGAATAAAGGCAAGGTTAAAACGAGCAGAAAATAAAGAAATCAGTGCATGAGATAATGGAGAGAAACGAAATTCGAAGATAAAAACATAATGAGAAATCCGTAATGTTATTAAATGCGATATGCGCTATTAAGAAATTTACGATAGTGATAATGAAAATACCAACGGCTTCGTTGAGTTAACTTTAGACAATTGATACTCATGAAATTAACGAGTTAATTTGATAAACAACCCTAGCCAGGATTCAAACCCCACGAGTTTTTAGGATTACGAGATAGTGTCAACGTACCGAGGTGGACATTTTGTGAGAAATTTCCGCATTAAAGCCAATTTATTTATTCTTTATGGCAACATAAATTAATAAAGAGCTAAAATGCATGCGGAATAAATGGCTATAGGCTTAAATTTCGCTAATAAGGCTGCACTTGCTCCACTGCACAATTTCTGATTTAGGCAAATGAAAAAGTATTAACAAATATTAAAGGCGATAGAAAAATGGAAACGAAAGTTGGTGACATTAGACAAAACGATAAAAATTATTTCTGAAAGGGACATTGGCATCGGATAAAAGGTTAGGAATGGTTGTGTAGACGACCTTTTCCGTAGTATGACCATTGCAGTAAATCATTCCCATAATCTCTTCGGAACATATAAACAAGCGGATAACACCAAAAGCAAGCGTTGAAGTTATTAATGGCTTTTATCTGGATAACGAGAGCTCGTTTAAAAACATCAACGTTTGGTCCGTTCCTTGGGATTCGAGGTAATGAGAATTTACTACTAGGAATTGAATAGATGGCTTTGCGACTGAAAAAATTAATGATATTATCCTAATGTATATCGGCTCAAGATCGAATTCGATTAAAGAGGGTACTCGATGACCAAGGACTCAAAATGACAAGAAAATTAAAAAAAAATCATTGTGAGCACATTTCTTGTAATTTCAGCCCATTAATTTTTTAAAAATCTTGATATATACTATTGTGTAGGTTGCATGTAAGGATAATATATATGGCATAAAATATATGAAAAAATATTTTATAATACAGCATTTTAGATTATCTTCTTATACATGGAATTTAATTAAATTTTTAAGGATCCTTTACTTGAATAGCGGTTTTTAAGAATTTTTTCGCTTAGTGTATAATAACACATTCACATGTGTTTTAATCTTTGGTTTGAATCATGTATTTTATTTGCTCATATTAAGTAGCAACAAATTTCCATTCACTCGTTTACCACTGGACTTCAATTTTAAAAACACTCGGACGACGTTATCAATACGACAATTATGGTAGAAATTTTTTCAGATATGTTACTGGTAAATTTTTATACTTACGTCAGTATAATCCAGTAGATAAGTCCCCATCCTATTTTTACTACCTCATTAATTACTACAATGAAATATCTTTCGATAACATTTTCCTTAAGTTCACGTAAATTGGCTTTGGATGCTTACCCGTAGAATGTAATGGAGTTTTGAAAATTGTTCATTCAAACGAGACAACATTTATGGACAATGCTGCAGCACCGTTACATATCGCATTCATGAAAGACTGCATGCATCGCGGTACATCGAGTTTCATGCCAAAACTCTTGCAGAATTTCATTCCCATCTGTGGCGATGATTTTTCTATGCGACTTCTTTCAACGGTCACTCTAATTTGCATTCTCCATGTTTTATTCCCTTTTAGATACCATCCTTTTAAATTCTCTGCTTTCCATATCGTTTTTTTATGCGGCTGCAGATTTTATGGATATCCACGAACCGCAGCCATTCCGTGGATGGTGTGCACAAACGGAACGTTTGTTTTTGACGTTTCATGTTTTTTTTTATTGCATGTGTCGTCGTCTGCTTGGCAGAGGACATTTGGCGTAACCTGAGGTAGTAGTAAAATTCCAATGACGAGAATGAGCAAACGAAACCTGATCCACTGTACTCTAAATATGACCCTTTCAACCAAAGAATTCTTTTCCCTTGTGACGAAATTACAAATAACATCTCATAGAATCATTCTATTTGTCAAAGAAAACAATCTGCTTTATGAAAGGCTCTATTCGGGGAACATTGTTTAAGAAGGGATGATGTTTATCATAAAGTGACTAAAATGTCAAATTTTTAGTTTGGACAGATCTACTATATCCCTTGTTATCGTATGATCAGCCAAGTTTCAACGGATAATGTTTCACACAGAGAAAGAATCAGTCTGTACTTAAAAAGAAAACGATTTTTATAGTACTTAGTCAGGGCTTCCTGCATAAATAGATGTACCTATATACAAGATTACGGTAATTTTTTACTGATTTTATGCTTAATAATGGGAGATTCTAATTACGCTTTCTTCAGTTGATTATTCGCATATATATTGGAGGTAGAAGATAACTTGACGAGATTTAATTAATAGATGGTGATGGATTAATTTTCATTAGTCAACTCTGGAGTAGTGGAGAATGCATAGAGAAATTTTCATTCTCATATGCATTTAAAAGTAGTTTTCTCCACCTTGAGATGCGCTTAAATTATTTTGAGAGAAAATCTTCATTAATTTGAGAAATAAGGGTCATTTTCTTCTTTGAGTTAAAGTTCATTGAAAAGAGACAGTTTGATGTTCGGCCGAAGCTTTACCCTCAGTTCAATACTTTAATACCTTTATTATTTCAAGAAACATTACGCGTTTATTCTTAGCGATAAAATTTGCAACATCAATTGGCAAAAGAAGGTCTACTGCGAATCCTACAAAAATAAAGGTCATCTAATTCTCTTCAACTTCGAAAAACCAGTTTTGTGTGCCTCATGGCTCATTGTTTCCTGAAACAACATTACTTGAAAATTCTGCAGAAGAGAAAACTTCTTTTGCATTTAAAGCTTGAATGTTAAATAAGATGCTCCTCCTGCTTCAAATTTTATTATAGGACAGTATTTTTTTTGAAGATTGCCCTTTTATACTGCCAGCGTAAATTCAAATTTAATGTAGGTCACAGAGAAGTAGTTCTATTGTGGCGGACACAAGTACGTTCACAAAGACTGAGAAGTGGAAGATACTTAAAATGGTGTTAACGATTCCCACCCGTGAGTAAGCAAGGATTCTCGTAAAAAAATACAGAACTGGTAAACAAAGAGTATGTTCTCCGTACACTCCTATACTCGCAAGGTTTCACGTTATTTCCGTGAATAAAGCTACTGTACAAATAAAGATCTTCGTGACCTTTACATTCGTATTATACCGAACACGTCCAAGGGAACTCATAAAAATCCTTATTTCAAGTTATTCTGCATTACTTACATACAAAAGCAATAATTTCTGCTTTAGTCGTCTCGGATGGCTAACGGTCTACATAAAGTGACTTAGGAAGTATTTATTTAGAATTTAAGAACATTAAAATTGCGGATATCGTTCAACTACTACGATGTATCTCGGCCAAGAATTCGTAATTACCTTCTCTTACACATGCATGAATGTAATGGAGAGAATATGATTCCAGTGACATTATCGATTGATATCCTTCAATAAAAATATATATTTGAAACTCGCAATCACATTCATCAAATTTCAAGCCTTAAGTCTTCCTCGTATCCTTCTTTACTTAACGAGATTTTTTGATTACTTTCACTGAAAACATGCAAATAGTGGCAGTAAATGCCTGACTTCTATTAATTTCGAAGTCTACTCATGGAGTTTATCTTTCGCAAATATAGATACGTTTGTTTATTCTTAGAGATTAAGGATGTGATTGTCTGTGTGACGACAATTACTGCTCATATATTACATCCGGGTCCAGCATCAGCAAGGGATATGCATAGTAAGAGGGTTCTGTAATGATAAAGGAAGAAAAGAAGGTATTGATTCTTGCCGATATATTATAATTCAAAGCTAAATAAATAAAAGAAACATGAAAAACAGAAGGATTAAAAAACGTAATAACTTCCACAGACTTAGAATTCATTGTGGCTACTTTTGTCTACAGTAAATAGGCCTGAATTTTTTTAAAAAATGATTACCTGTCATGGATATTGCTAAATTTTGTTGCTCTAATAGATAATTAAATCTTGATAAACTAGTGAAGAAATGAAACACTATGAAATTACATAAAAGGGGAATTTCTTAAGCTGTAAGCTCATTCCGTTTCCATTACGAAATTTGAAACTCACAAATTTAGGCATTCCTTGGAGCATTTTAAATGTTTCACGTTGTAATACTTCAAAATAAAATTTTCAAAAATCAGCAGAATTTATCTCCAAAAGAATACGACAGTGAAAATACCTTGCCTATACTTTGCCTGGATTGATATTAAAATTATTAAAATTCTGAATTTATTTTCTGAATCCATAAAGAGAGCAAGAACACAAGTGATAGATCGATCCGTTGATGTAAACCTCAAAACCGATCTTGAACACTTCGAATCTGTTTGTAGACCCAGTCCAATTTTTAAACATTTTAAAATTATTTATGAATAGTCATTGAAATAGCATTTTGATGAAGAATTGAGGTATGCAATTCATTATGTTGATTGAGGATTCCTTGCTTAGTAACTCTTTTATAATCGAACCACAGGACATGAGATTATCTATAGATATATTTGTCTCTATTGATCATTGAACGATCTCCACATCCCTGCTAAGTAAACCATTCTCTCTTAAATAGATCTCTATCTAATAAACGAACTTTTAAAGATGGAGAAAGAGAGACACACTGACGTCACTGGCAGTAAAAGCAACGCCTTCTGGCTGACGCATGGCTTTTTAGTACCTTTCATCGGTTTTCGAGCCTCTAAACGAAGCCTCTAAAATATTAACGACCGCGCAATTCCGAAAGGCGCAAAATCGCCGGCGTAGAAACTGCGAGAGCAACAAAGTGGGAATCGCATCTGATACGGATTTATTGTCATCTGAATATCAACGCAACTCCCGCATGTAAACGCAAGGGCTATATATCTCCGCGACATCTCTAATCCGAAATAGAAAATAGTCCCTTTTCAGGATATAACCTCTTCGGTCTTTATGCGACTCAATCTAATTTTTCCATTATGTAGATTGCTTCGGATCTAACATACGCTTTTCCCCATCAGTCTGTTGAAATCGCCCTCTGGTAGAGGAAAAATAAAAGAATAACGTACCCGCCACCGCTTGTGAGAGTTAAGTGAATTGTGATAGACGTTTAATTAGGAAGAGCTCTTCAAAATGCTTTTGGGATTCTGCACCGGAATCATTTTTTACTGACTGGTGCATATTTCAATGTGGTAATTAGATTAGGTGGCTTCCTAACTGCAGTAAATCTGCGAATATTAAAACGTTAGAAACGTTATTCGGCGCAGCCTTTCCTCTCCGACGATACATTGGACATTCTAATTCACTATGTCATTTTATATATCCCCATGAAGGAAAGTACAGCGGTTATGGATTACCTTGAATCATTAAATAGTTTCCTTTGCCATCTCTTTTTCGTGTATATACGTGGGTTTTCCAGTTGGTCCATTAACACCTAGCGTGATCACATGATCCTAAGGGATGCAACAACATTAAATATTTTATAATTCAGTTATTTGGTCACTAAGATCGATATCCTAAAAATATGCTCTCATGGTATAAAAGATTTAGATAACGCGAACGCTTGTGATATCGCTGAATACTATAGTTTCAGCGACATTATTATTTTAATTTTACATTTGCCCCGCAAAGAAAAAAATTCTCAAGTCCATGGGCTAAGTACACATTGGTTGGGAAAAATATTTGCCAGCAATGAAATTCCGTCAGTTACATTCTTAGCTGACTAATGTTTATATAAAATAGGAATGATAATACCGTTACAGCTAAATCTATTAGAATTATTTAGTAGTAACTGAAAATTAAGGAATAAAGACAGAAGCTTAATTAAATAATGAAAACAAAAAGCAAAACTTTGCAAATAAACATCCAACATTTCAAAATAATCGGTCTCGTAACGTGACATAGCTTTACTCGCAAGCGAAGAGTATACATATTTATTCCTGGCCCTCATATCCGCGAATAAATTACGTATTCTTAAAAAATATTTCACCTCATAATGGGGTAAACTTTATCTCTAAACGAACAAAATCGACATATTAATGATGGTCTGATATTTTTTTTACAATCATTATGTAATGATAAAAAATTGATGTAGTAATATGCAAGTCTGTTTGTCAATTCCCTTGCTAACACGGAGTATACAAACTAGAGTAGGCCTCACGGCGACATTTTTTAATTCAGTCCATTAATCACAAACGTCTGCTGATTAACTTTTCATCAACTTTGGGCAACTCGAAAATTACGCGATTCATCAAAACAGAAATAAACACGGACTCGGTAATCTCGCAAGATTGTATTCTGGAATTTGGGACTCTAGGACGAGTAAATGGAGAAATGGAGAAAGAATATCAGCGTCCGAGAATCGCCATCAATCAGCCGAGTCACCCATACTCGGTCCAATTCCAAGATCATTCTTTGGGATACTTCAGATTTTTCATCACACTTACCACGATTAATCTCGTAATGTCTCATTCATCTTTTTCTATTCCCTAGAGATCCGTGCTATTATTTCAGTCGTTCGTGGTCGATCTCTATTTTTTTCGAATAATGAGATCTCTGCCTTCCCAACGTTTTCAGGGTTATAAGTACGTACGTCCTTTGACTGCCATCATTCTTCGTTCCATTCTTTTCCTTTCCCATTACTCACACGAAAGACATCGGTGGCCACGCGAGAGCAATGGATAACTCCGGCTTTATTTTTTCCTTTTCTCTTCGCTCAAAACGAGCAAACTGTCGAACTGTGCAATGAAAACTCAACTACTTCATGAGAAAAAGGAATTAAACTCAACGGCTGGTGAAAGTTATGTCTTTTTACGTTAACGCGAGGAATGATAAAATTTGAAACGGAACGTACTTTGCATGTTAGATTCAACGAAATTATTCATTTACATGAAACTAGTACTGAGAAATTACTCACTAAAGAAATTAAATTATTTAATGACCATTATTTTATTAATTTATCATTTGAGAAATGTTTTAAAGTTAACCATTCCCATAAATTTAAATCTACGCACTAGGACGCACATATCAACTAACTAGTCTACAAATGAAAATTATTATTCAGCATAAGCTAGAAAAGTGACGTATAACAAATATGAGTATAAACATACATAGCTTGCTGCCTTTCTTTGAACTTGCATCGTCTTCCCGTTAGAATTCTTCAGCCTATAGAAGAAAATTCTGAAGCTGCAAATGCAAATCAACTCTCAAACAACTATAATAAGATTTTCACGAAAAGAAAAAAAATAGGTCTAAAGAAAACAGTAAAGCGTGTCTTTTTTACTGAAAAAATATAAACTCATATTTATGCTTGCATCAAATAAAGCTTTGTACATACACCTTACTAATAAGATCACGCATAACAGGAAAGTTTTAAGAAAGCAAGTTACTGATGATGTTAGTTGATGATTGGATTGAAAATTACGAGCCAGAAAAATATCGTTGGAATGATTCAAGATACTAAGTAATAGCACGGATATATATTTATTACTTACTTTGTGGGGCGTTAGTTTTCGTCATAAGCGAGCCTTTTATTGTATGTATGAACCGACTAATTAAGTCTAGGCTAATATGATATCATGAGATTCATCAACAATTTAGAACTGGTCCCTTTATGAATTATAAAATGGGTACCTCTAGTTTTCATTCATACCACTGAGTTCAAATAAATTTTTCCTCGCAAGGAATCTTTTCATGTCGTTCTCAGCAAAGGGCATTCTTCATTCCCAATCTAACGTCAATACCTCTGCTGTTCCTCTCCTTAATCAAATTGCCTTTTCTCCATTTTAGGAATAGATTAGATTACCTTTCGTAATAACTCTTTCCGCTCACGTGCTCAGTCAATTTCGTCCCCCATAAAAAATAATAAGAGGAGACTTTATACATGCGAAAGCGAGCGTGAGTCTACACATGAGAACGGAGGATATGAATGAGCTTTGGCATGCAAATATTAAATGAAGCTGAATTTTCCTCGAATCAAATTTGCATACTGATTTCTAAACATATTGCCCGCCTGAAATTCATCACTGCGCGTAGATATATGATTAAAACTCGAGAAGGGGTATCTCAAACGTCTAATACTTCTACATTGCCAACATTGCAAACTTGCATCTTACATTTGCAGGACGTAAGGATGTAAAAGATGGCCGAAGTAAAAGATTCATCGGAAACTGAAGCAAAAAATTAGAATATCAGGAATAGATGCATATAATTAGATAATCACATGAAAATTTAAAATAGTGCAATGTCTACTTTTATGTTGATTGCGACGTAAAAAAATTCTCAAACCCAATTTGTATGTATGTACTTGAAATATAAAATCATTTGATGATTCATAAGTTTACCCTGCATTATTAATTATTTATCCTTCTTTTTTCAGTATTCTCGTTAATAATGTCAATTTCCAATTATGTTAAGTTATATCAATCGATTATTTATTGCTAGTTGATCAATTTAATAAAATATTTTTATCATTTTTCATCGTCAATCAAGTTATGAAGTTTATTTATGATTCGATAATTATAATTGGCAGTTAATTGACTAAATATAATGGAGTAAACAATCAAATCAAGGAACCAAGATAGGCCATCCCTACGTATATAATCAAAAGCCTGATCTCCTACAGCTCAGCGGATAGAATAGTCCTTGAGTAATTCCCTTCTTATGGATCCCCGAAAAGGCTTAGAAAGCGACTAAGTGATGAAATCACTAGAGGCAATCCTGAAAATGTAATCTTGCTACTTAGCTTAAGTAAACACTCAAGGTTTGTTTTCATTAGAGATTTCGTTAAATAGCAAAACATCGGAAGTGAGATATTTGACCTGTTATATTTAAAGTACATACCTTCACCATTTACTTTCACAATTCCTTTTATACTCATATGATGACAATTCTTTAAATACCCACAGAATGCTATTTTTTAAATAACGCCTACATTTAAAAAATTATTTAGACTCTGGGTATTATAAATAAGAACAGGTGTAATATAAAATACCGAGATAAGATGCGATGCTATTTATTAGATCGTGTGGACTTAGCTGTTCCACAAATAAGGAAAGGTTCGAGTAAATTAGCTCATAAGGATGTTCACCTGGTAAAAATCCCAAGGAAGAATCTTTCATACCCATTTCTCCATGAAAATTTCCCACAAATGTTCACATTTGTTAAATTGTGTATTATAGATATATTTTAAAGTTGTTAAAATTATATATTAAAGATATATTTTAAATTTGTTGGTCGGGTTAGAAGAAGAAAACGTCATTAACCTTCATCTGCTTTTGTCGTCTTTCCATAAAAAGGCTTGACAATTTAATCACATTTCTTGCTGACACTATATTTAAAATCTCCGAACACAAAAATTCAAGATATTTTGGAATTGTTTGTATTTTGTAATTTCAGCGCCGAATGCTATTGTTTCTATTCAAATAGAGAAAATCTCTGTATTTATTATCTGTCTTACATCATTTGGAAATCTCAATTCTTGTGCAATGAATACGTTTTACTTGAAGCTACTTGAAGTAAACTTAAATTGTAAGCATTGTAGATAACTAAGAATTAATCACCCAGCGCAACATTGAGAGCTTTACACATAAAAGCATCTCTCCAAACATTTTCATCTTCCCAAAAACAAAAAAATGTCATTTTTGTGCTAATACAGAGCGCATTTCCTAGTAAGGATCACGTTTCGAACATGAGCCCACCATATTCCTCTCCAGAACTCATTATTAAGTACTTCATTCTTTACTTCTTATGTTTACCATTGATAATTCAACTCGCATATTCATCAATCAATCATTCGCTCTACCTCTGCTTTCATGCGAAACAATGGATCAATTTTTCTTCATCCGTTGAGTCATCTTGCAGGAATTACGAGTCCACCTAGTCTTGAACAAGAGACAGAAAGGAAAAATGATATCACAGCGAGTGTTTCCCCTGAAATAGGAAATGGAATTCTGTCGATGCTCCCTTTCCCTAGAGGAATATCACATAATTAAATCTCTATACGATCTTATTTAACAATAATCTATTTCTATCCAATTATTGTATGGAGAATTATTTTATTTTCAATATATCCCCTGTCTATGGACGAAATAACTGTTATTTATATACTGTCGAGAATCCCCACTTGTTAATATTTTGCGAATGCAGATTTTCCTCGCTATTTCTATTTTTTTTTAGATGTGGGAAACAAGCGCAAATACGCAGGTACAATTAAAAAAATAACAAAAACAAAATGGATGTTGTGGGACCTTGTTATCCTATAGAAAAGATCTATGGCTTTTTATGTGCTTTTTCAGGTTTAGAAATCTATCAAATATTGTGTTAAGCTACAACTATATTTAGGCTTACAAAGATTTCGCAACACGAGTGAGTTATCGAAAAAAATTATGATAGTTACCACCGTTTAAATATAAGCAATTTTTAATCCTTCATAATTGCTTCTTTCATCCCGATTTACATTTCCCTCGATCTTACTATTTATTTCTCCACCCTTTTGCATGGCCTTTAGTACCGTACAGAACGCCATTATATCTATCTATGTATGACTGACTCTCTCTATTATATTCCATATTTAGTATACTATATGCCATTCTATCCTTTTGTAATTCCCCATATATATCCTCTATTTACTTCAGTCTACTTCGATGCTTCTCATGGCTTGCTTTTCCTTTTCCAAATAACACACATACTCATATCATACTCATAAAATTCTTAATGATTTTCAACTATTTTATTTTATAAATAAATTTCCTTCATAGTTTATTCATTATAGGCACCGTTTGAACTAGTTAGACAACAGATTCTATTTTTTTGGCATTAAATTTGAATGGTTCTTAAACCCATATTCCCATTTCTTAACTATCCCTAATTTTTTAATATCAAAGTTTTGGAATGAATTGAAAAATTCAATAGGATTTAGTTAAACCTATGTATACGACTAGTGCAGTGCAATGAAATGTTTAGAAAACAGGGGTAGTTAGTTCATTGGTGAAGGAGGTTGATTACTGTTACTTTTCTCACTGATCTAGAATTTTATAAGCGGAATTTCCACCTAAGATTTTAAAAATGCCCATATTAATAACGCTCTTTATAGCCTTCAGTAAGGAGTGGCTAGGACGTATGCAATTCTTGCTCATCTCAGTATTTTTCATCTCATCACAGCCATGTGAGTGAGGAAAGAGGAAATGAAAGATGCACTTCTTACTATTTTTTAACAAAAAATAGATGAATATTAAGCCATCTCCTGTAATATGAAAGGAGAACATGCTTAATAATAGTCATAATGAGTTAAATTCAACAATATCTGTCAATTTCATAAGTTTTCATTTGTAACCTTTCTTAATTGTTTATCTATTGCTCTCAAAATGTATGATATTTAAGTACTTTGATGGAGTAGCCTGATTGGAAAATGTACAAAATCACAACTACAGGTTTTAAATTCGTCATCCTTTTGCGTAATAAACATTGGATGACTAATAAAATTATTATTTAAACTCACATTAAATTGGATATAAAGATATCGTTTTTTATTATTGGAAGTATTATATCTAATAGGAACGTAACATCCATATTTAATAAAGCTTGCTGTTCACTTTGTATCTTACCCTAGCACTACATTGTGCGGTTTTAAACATATTTTGCTATTAATACAAAGGTAATATGGATGCGATCTAGGAAGGCACTTTTCAATAATTAATATCATCCAGTCGAAGGGTAGACTACTTCCTGTTATACCCGACTCGATTTTCATAGGCTTTATAAATTTTTTATTTCCCATCAAAATTTTACGGTCCATTCAACTAAGACCGCCATGGAAGGAAGTGCGTAAACATCGGCGTGTTGCAATAACGAAGCCCTTGGCCCAATTTTAAAGGATAACCTAATTTCAACACAAAGATGAGCGATGAAAAAAGTTAACTGCATTATTCGAGCAACGTCCCTTCGCAGGAGAGAACTTTCCAAAGACAAAAGAGAAGCGGCAAAAAAGGGCGCTCTCGGGTGCCCATTGGACGAGAAGAACGAATAATGCGTGAGAAAGGGTTCTATAAAAAGGCATCATGGTTGGGATTAAAGGGGTCAGACCGATACAAGTTAAGGAAGAAATGCGGGAAATTATATGAATAAACCAAGGAATCTACGGCAGTGGGATAAGCATTGGAATGTTGCCTACCCTTATATAGGAATAAAATACACCGTAGAACCAGTTTAAAACGCTCCCGCTAAAGACGCGGATCTCTCTCGGTCATCTTCACACAAATCAAACGGTAGAAATACGGCTTAAGACGCTGTGCAAATAGCTTATAAACCGAATTTTCTACAACCAAATTCTCTACAGACGCTATAGCTAAATGCTCTGAGGTATACGCAGCATATATTCCTCGGCCTCAAAATTTGTTCACATATTTCTTCCTTGTCTATTTGGTGAAAATCTTTCTTCTGGAAAATCAACGAAATTAACTAATTAGGGAAGCTCTATCTTTGTGCAAAAAACAGACAAAATTTTAAAAATATGTCGAGAAGGAAACCAATATTACGCATCTATAGTTCGTGGACTCGTTTTCCATCAAGTACCAATATATATTGCGCACGTACATTACACCTACAGTTGTTGTAAACCTGAATTAGTAAGCACGCAACGGCTCGGTTAGCTCGCAAACCTAGGTATAAATTTTCTTTTCCCTGGAGTATATAATTTCTTCAGTCAATCGCGTAACATGTCGCAAGCATCAAATTGCGTAACTAAATATACAGGGTGGTTCAAAAGTCTGGAAACGGCGAATTTATTTCGCGCACGGGTAGAAAATCGGAATTCTGATACTGGGGTCTTTAGTAATTTTGCCCGGGGAATCGAATGGGCTCATTAGATTTTGGGTCCGATGGGGCTCATAAGAGATATGAGGTTACAGGGTTAAATTGAAATGTGTGGCAAATGTTTTATTCTGGACTCGAGTAAACCATTTGAGTCTCATAGGGCGATATGACAGATACAGGGGCCAGCCCTGGAACTTAAAATGACACTCAACTATTAATTAGGGATTTTAACTTACTTCTAATTTGTTACGGAACTGACATGATTATTTTATTAGGTGTTCGAACTGGTGTCCATCCACTGCAGTGCAGTGCGCTAGTCGTTGGTAAATTTCTTCATTCACTCGTGCCAACATCTCCGGGGTTATCGTGGCTGACACCTGCACTATCCTTCTCTGGAGTTCTTCGATATTCGCAGGCTTGGTTTCGTAGGCTTTCCGCTGAATCCGAATGCGTAGTAAAAAATATCGGTTTCCATCTGAAATTTCAAAGTTGGGCCTCACATCTCTTATAATGCCCCATCAGACTCAAAACCTGGTGGGCCCATTTGATAGATCAGGCAAAATTACTAAAGACCCCAGTATCAGAATCCCGATTTTCTACCCGTGCGCGAAATAAATTCGCCGTTTCGAGACTTTTGAACCATCCTGTATATATATTAAAAGGAATTTGTTTCCACTGTAAAGAGCTTTAGTGAAGAAAACATTCCAAAGAGTTAATTCTAGGTTCAAAATGGCAAGGATAGATATTTGTATGCGTACCAAAACGTCTTGAGTACATACAAAAACGTCCTTATCCAGTTGCCCTTTCGAGTCATCTCTGCTATCATTCCTATGAAGCATCCCACACCTTTTACTGAGGAATCACGATTTTCTACGCCGCATCATTCGTTTCTCCTCCACTGGATTTCTTGCGTTCGCCAAATTCCTTCCGAAGAGTGCGCCTCGGAATCCATTTCGAATGCCTTTCTCAATCCTCGCGATCTATCCTTCAGCTGCGCTTATGTCCGAAGTTAGACATCCGATTCACGAGCACCCTTGCCCTTTTTCAGGATTGCCCATATGAATCATTTTTCAAGCCTATGTTGGCTTTATCGAAGCAGTGTTGCCATTAATTACCAGAAAACTGTAAAACCTTTATACTATGAAATTTCTAACATCCCTATGGTTATATATTTACACTTAAATTTCCCATCTTGATGGATTGAACATTTTCACGAAGACGCAAAAATTTATGCTAATATATCGCAGTCATCCAAATAGAGAGGGTGAGAGAATAAATGCGTGAATGGTAGCTATTAGGAACTGGAATAGGAAGTCTAGACCGGTGGTAAGGTGACGGTACTTGAAAAAGTATCGATGATATGGAACTAGTTAAGGGGGGTCGATACCTCGGGATGGGATTTAAATTAACGGCCGGCCAAAATAGTTCGCAAAACCTCCACCATCCGGAGGGAGAGTTTTCCCCTCGAATAGGTGGAATGGGAAGGAATACTAGAGAGGGGTGGAGGTGGGGTAGTCATTGTAAGTAAGATAATCGCCCTTCCTTCTGGGCTATAGAATGACAAATGAGAAAGACAAGGAAGACGAGATTCACTTGCTTTCATAAGGAAAACAAGCCCGAACAATACCCAAGTGCAACATAGGAATTCCCATACGAGCATATTTTAATTCTTGCGTACGCACCCAAATTGTTACGCGCTATAAGTAATCATTTACCTTCATCCTATTTTCCATATTTTTAAATAATAATACCACTAAATTCTCATCTCTTACAAATTATATCAATAAATGTACATTAAGAGAATTTTTTTGCCCCGCGGTAATCCAACGACGTTATCCTTTTTATAACTTTCATCAGTTAAAGTATTTATCAACTGAGTAAAGATATTTTTTTAAACTCAACTTCTAGAAATTTACCACATAGCTAATTAAGCGGAGTTTTATCAGCATAATGTAGAACTGAGGTTCCCAAACAATTGTGTTCGCGAGTTATCTTGAGTCAGTTATTTGCAATAACAGAAAAAATAATTTTAAATTTAGTCTCAGTATCAAATGAAAAGCATAGTAATTTTTGCTAAAGGGTATTACCGTGGAATATTTTCGTAGTACACCGAAAGCAACAACACTCAAAATACTTAAAAAAACATACGAGCATAACTATTCGTCATAGCCTCATTTGTTGGAACAGAGTACGCCACGTGAAGGCTGAGGTTGACTGTGGATAGGAGTTGGCTATGTTTTATGCATCACTATCCCTTGTACTCCTCCTAACCTAACTATCCTAAATATTAAAATAACGAAATACTAATATTAAGAAATTCATCAAAGTGGATGCTACAATAAAATTAAGTTAAATCTGAAAAATAAAATATATACGTAATCACTTATGATTATTAAAAGGACATAAATGCTTTATATCTTCTCGCAATAGATGCATTTTGGCCCGCAATCTTGGGATCTGAAATCATAATTAGCATCATCAAAATACGGAAAGAGCTACGATGCCGCAATAAGTCACAGAAACTAAGGCGAATTTTACTTTCTATAAACGGAACATATTCCCTTGATCCTCAACTATGTTCCTTTATTTTTAGTCCTCTGGGATATCTCCGTTCAATAATTTCTGTGAGAAGGCAATCTAAGTAAAATTTTTCTAATTTTCTTTCCATTTTATTCTCCCAGAAACTATCATCCCTCTCTAAATATACAGGAGACTCTCCAAACTGGCGTTTTACCTAGTTGAACGCTGAAAAAACTTGCCGCAACAACACGTACGAGAGCACAGAAAGAAAGAAAAAAACTTACCGGCTTCGTAGATAGACTAAAACTGAATCTACAAAAATGTTTTCCCTTTTCCTAACTATCCAAAGCCCCTTTTCCGTAAATGATACTTTTTTCGAGTTAAGCTGAGAGATTATTGGCGAGTTCGAGCGCTATTTTCCCACACTCGGCTCTGGTATCAGCCTCACACCGCTTGACGAGGAGTGTGAGGGAAAATGAGGGGAAGTGGATTGCAGCGCCAGTTCCTTGGAAGACGTTTTTCGGCGCTTGTTGCGAAAAACGCTGTACATCTTGCTCGCGTTGCACGATTACAGGACTATTATAAAACTTAGAAACTTGAAAATTGTCTAAATTCAAAGTTAAAGGATGAAGCTAGGGTCCCATCCGACAAAATTTTCGTGTCCTTACTTATAACCGAGTGCCACTACATCAAAAATGGTCGATTTCTTCAATGTTCTCTAATTTTTTTCTCCGTTATGGTTTGCATTATCAAAAAACGGTCGGATGGGAGCGTAGCTTCTTCTTTCAAGCGTCGAATAGTGAAAACAAATTTTTTTTTATCGATTTACATGCCCCCATGGCGATGTAATTGCCAACAGCCTGAAAACGGATTTTCAGGCAAGGTATCGACCCCCCTTAAGATCCCAACTTTCCTTATCCCTTGTTTATCTAATCCATGGTTCAAATCAATTGATTGATACGTGGTTAATTAACTGATGACTTACCCAGTTTATTGAGATTTAATTAAACTTACTGTGAAATAGTGAAATCAGCGCTCTTGAAGGGTAGGCTGAGGTAGCTAATTAAATAAAATAAAGATATTTTATATAAATATTAAAACATTAGGAGTTGTAAAATTGCTAAATTACAGTTAGAGCTAATATTGCAGAAATAATTCTACATGGTAGTACAATATTAATGATAAGCATCTTCGGAATACCGTTAAAGGTAGGGAACATGCTGCCTATTAGGGTTTTCAATGTGGCCTTTTACTCACTTTTTTTAAATAAACATCTTTATTTTAGTAGTTATACTTTCCAATGTTGTTAGCTTAAAATAAGTGTATGGTATTCTCTTTTGGTTCATGTGGCGAAAAAATTTGTTTTCTCATACACAGTTTTGTTGTTAAGCTATTTGAAAATAGGCGACGAGCCTTTTACATGCTTCTTTCCTAATGCAAAGAAATAGTAAGAGTGGCCTTTGGATCGATAAAGGTTCGCTGTTATGGAAAAAACGTAGATAAAGATGGTTTAAATTAATATTCTAAGCCTTAGGATACGGAATTTCTTATAGATCACCACCTAATGGAGTCCAAAACTCGAGTCGTTTTTGTACATACCTTTCATAAGTGAAGCAAATTTTGTTATGCAGACGACTGTGTGTGTTTCTTTTTACCACCGAGGGAAGCCTTCCACTTTTAATTAAATTTTTCAGATGTTTCGGGGGGCATCAATGAAATCGTTGAGACAAAAGAATAATACAAACCGCAATTAAACTAAGGTAATAAAACTCGGTAGGATCAGAAAAAAAAATTAAGAAACATCAGTATTTACGATTTATCTCAGTGGTTGAATGAAAGCGCTCTCCTAAGCTGGAGGAAATTCTTCATCTTTTAAACTGCCTCAAGTGCCTGCTCTTTGTCATTATAAAGCGTCTCTTCATGAAGTTTCTTCCTTTCACCATAATATATTGTTGGCACTCTGAGGCGCAATATATCCTCTAGAGTCATTAATTTTAATCTTTGAGGAAAGAAATTTCACAGTCCATTTCCAGTTTGTGGGTTAAAATTGTGGTATACGATAATCAAATACTGACTGAAAAATTAACAAAATTAAATTATTAAAAATAACATAAGTGGAGGTAAAAATGTCTTACCTTGATAAATATTTCATTGTGAAATTACTATTACAAAAAAGTATCCTTCTCTCTCTCTAATTTTTAAGAGACAAAATTTTTCTTTCGTTAACATTTTGTTAGAGGGCATTTAACTCTATAACCAATGAAACTTTCAACAGTAAAACCCTTACTTATTTTAATTTTACTTATTCAAATAGAGTTAACGATAAAAAATCTTACCACTAGAACAACCTAATTCACAACTGGTCAGTTATTTAAGGATAGTATCATTCTTTATCCCATCATTTTTCATATTTTCCTATTATCGGAACTACTTTCTAATTATTTCAGATATCAACTACTTATTATATGTCTTCGCACCGTCCTAGTGTCCCGATCCATGACATCTGGACACTGGGAGGAGGGATTAAAATCCGTGGCATTCCCGGAAAACTTGTATCTGGACACCTTCCTCACATCTATTTCACCCTGTTTTCTGTATACCTCCGTTTCTGAGACAAGATAAGAATTCCGCACATGCATAAGAAACGTCGGCCTCAAATGGATGTATAGGAGAAGAAAATACTTGAAAAGCGTTCTATTTTGACGGCCGTTAAATGCGGCGTTTAAACGTGACAAGTCGCCGCCCTCAGACGTCGCGCAAACGAAATGTTCGCCGTTTCTCTTCATCCTTTTTATGTCACCGCCTTTAATGGCGCGAGGTTTATCAGCGCCGCGGAAAAAATGTTAGCGAAACTTTTGCAGAGGCGTTTATTTGTAATTTCAAAATATTTCCGGGAGCCAGACGCAAAAAATATTTATTCTATATTTACTCGTCTGCGATTTCTCTTGAAATGCATCAGAAAAATAAATTTATATTTCTCCGTGTTTAATGAAAGAAAAGTATGAAGTGTTTGTAAAACATCTAAAAATATCGCGCTTATTTGCAATGATTTTGATGTTAGTTAAATACCTTACAAAGTGATACAGTTCTTTCAAAAACGAAAATAAAAACATAATTTCTATATTTCTAAGTAGTTAGGCAATAGCGGACTCAGGTGTATTCAATTATCTTAAGATATTCACAATAGTGATAAAAAGTTAATGCTTGAAGGTAAACTGAAAGTTTCAGATTGTTTTTTATTTGTAGAAAGATTATCATGAAACAAAACTTGTTCATTAAATTATTTCCGCAAGACTGATCGGTAAAACCGCTTAAAAAGACGAATATGTTGGTATTCATCCTGCATTCCATCTGAAAACAATGCCAGAGGGAAAGCACGAAATAAGCTTTTCCTACTATGAGCTTGGAGAACCTCCCAAAACGATCTTTTACGAGAAAAGGGCAATCAGGATATTATTAGAAGAACCCGTAGCAAACAAGATTGCTATCAAGTGCTCTTACAAATCTTGACCCAGCGAAAGGTCATCGACGAATACCCTTATATTTTAGGATAACCCGCAGGTGGCTGAAGAGGCCTCATGGTCATCATTGATCGGAAATGCTCAAGATTATCCTAAAATTGGAACCGATTCAGAAGAGCAAATTTTCCCAATAATTTAGTGTAATCTTACATCGCTGGTTGGTATTGGAGTGTCAAGAACGATACCGATTGGGGCGAAATGTACCAATTACGAGGATAATCGTTTTAATCTTACCAATTGATCAAGAATTACTTACAGTAAAAACTCGTTTAAGCCGCTCCCGAGGCGGTTTTCTCCCAATCCACACTTTCACATAAAACAAATGATAATATTACCGATAAAAACGCGGATTTTTCCCGTCTCCAGATGCACTTAAATCCAGTATACCGTACCTAATTTGGTCGATCCAGTACGTGATACGCCATAATTTTTTACACTATATATGTAAAATATGCTTCGCTTTGCCTCAAAAATAGTTTCGTGAGAGTTTCCACTTGAATGACTGATTTTGTAAGATATAAGTTGGAGTCAATACAAATTCTGATTTACAATAATCTTCTCTATCACTTTTTCTCACCGCAGAACGTAGATAAAAAGATTTTTCCTTACTTCACTATCTTAAGAAGTAAAACTATCGAAAAAAAACAGAGAAGACTGTAGTTGACAGAGTTGACTGTAATCTCAAAGAGATCGTGATTCCCTCTCACCTCTGCTGATAAAAATTATCTTTATTCTTCCCTAATTGCCCTTCTGGTAAAACGTGCTTCATTGTGGAGTGAAAAATGAGCAAAATTTAGTAACTGAGATGCTTTATTTGTACAAAAAGTTGACCATTCTTTATCTCTAATTTCAAAAATATTACGTAAAAGAACCAACATTACACAACCAGGGTACGACGCTATCCCATTAAGATGCGGTTTTAGCTTGGTCCCCCGAAAAACGTCATAACTGGGTTTTTCTGTATTTTATTTTGCTGAATATGATGATCGTTCTGAAACTTATAATGCTACTTCAAATATATAACCTTTCGTACTTAGGTAATTTTATTTTTCTACAGCAGCCATCTTGCTCTATTTTAAGCAAAAACCTCCTACAGGTAATGCTGGTTATTTTCTATAAATCTCAAACAAAATTAAAATAATTAATAATAATAAATAATAAAAAAACATTAAATAATCGCGTCGAAGAATTTTCCTTAAGCAATAAGGCAAATATTAAGTTATTTTTCCAATCCTTTGAAATTATTTCTCAATGAATTCGACCAATCAAGAATCGTAAGAAGACCCTCATAACAGTAAATACAGTTTTATCTACCTTCTTTATAGTCTAAATTTTTTCGCCGATGACACAACATATGATCCAAAATAACATGTAGTCTTTTTACTCTTGTTTAAAACGGATACTATAAGCCAGTAGTATGGAGCGAATACACTTCACTCAATGCATAGTAGGGCGTACCGAAAAACAAAAATTTTTAGTAACGGGAACGTAATAGGTTGGAAAAGTTGCCTTTTAGGCTCAATAAGAAATGTGCAAAAGATGGGCTCTAACAAAGTTTGTCTTGGGCCTGACCAAAGAGCTCGAAAATTCGAAATTTTAGTGAAAATTGCGTTTTTTTAGGTAAGTTAAATTTTTGACGGAGCTTACATACATTTGATTAAATGGCTGTTTTAATTCGTTTTGATCGAGGAATAATTAAATTAAGCCATTAAAACCGAATATGACGAGATATCATACTTTTAAAATTTTTCGAAACACTATGAAAAGTGGCAGCTCATCGCTGGTTCAGCTACCCAGGACTCATCATGAGGTAGAGCCTGCTAATCGAGTCCCACCCGCCTACACACCCGTGGAAGCATACCAGACAACTACTCGATGTCTTTGAAGGCTGATTTTGTTCCAGTTTTTGGTATTCGCGAGAGGATCATCTCTCATATGAACCCGTCTCTTGCATCGTGGCCGTAGACTAAACGTGAGGCCTCTGTGACTTCTTTTACGTTTCGTTCGACTGCTTGAGAATCATTTTGGAGGGAAAATAATGCAGTAAGCTGCTTTATAGGTTCCTTTGCATTACCTTTAATGTTTTGAAGATCCTCGGGAGAAAGACTGACAGTAAGTGGTGACTTGGTGACGGTGACTTAACCCCAATCTATCAATTCTTCATAAGAAGGCACGTCGAACTTCTGTTGCGGGATGATGAACTGACAAATCAACTCCGTTTGATGGTTTCCTGTGTAGATGAATCTATGTCCTACCTGTGTTCTTATTTTAGGTCGCTCATCTGTAAACATAGCAATGATAACCCGAAGTTTATCATGCATGTCTACATTCCTATACGGTATGTCATTAAGAGAAATCTCACAGTGAAAAAGCCGTAAAACTCCATAGCTGATACACCATACCTTCCTTTGCAAACATGAAAAATTGTTGAAGATGAAATTCAACATAATGTCTTTTATGCTCGCCCAGAAATCGTTTTTGTTGTCACGATCGCTTATGAGTGTGTATGATAAATTATGGAGATGAATAATGTGATAACTTCGAAGTGGAGTACCATGATCTGTACCGCAATAATATTTTTATGTTTAAAAACGCTTTATAGATGAGCGTATAAGGTGTTATGTTGAATTAACCATCAAACGGAGTAGGTTTCCCAGTTCATCATCCCGCAACAGAAGTTCGACGTGCCTTCTTATGAAGAATTGATAGATTGGGGTTAAGTCACCGTCACCAAGTCACCACTTACTGTCAGTCTTTCTCCCGAGGATCTTCAAAACATTAAAGGTAATGCAAAGGAACCTATAAAGCAGCTTACTGCATTATTTTCCCTCCAAAATGATTCTCAAGCAGTCGAACGAAACGTAAAAGAAGTCACAGAGGCCTCACGTTTAGTCTACGGCCACGATGCAAGAGACGGGTTCATATGAGAGATGATCCTCTCGCGAATACCAAAAACTGGAACAAAATCAGCCTTCAAAGACATCGAGTAGTTGTCTGGTATGCTTCCACTGGTGTGTAGGCGGGTGGGACTCGATTAGCAGGCTCTACCTCATGATGAGTCCTGCGTAGCTGAACCAGCGATGAGCTGCCACTTTTCATAGTGTTTCGAAAAATTTTAAAAGTATGATATCTCGTCATATTCGGTTTTAATGGCTTAATTTAATCATTCCTCGATCAAAACGAATTAAAACAGCCATTTAATCAAATGTATGTAAGCTCCGTCAAAAATTTAACTTACCTAAAAAAACGCAATTTTCACTAAAATTTCGAATTTTCGAGCTCTTTGGTCAGGCCCAAGACAAACTTTGTTAGAGCCCATCTTTTGCACATTTCTTATTGAGCCTAAAAGGCAACTTTTCCAACCTATTACGTTCCCGCTACTAAAAATTTTTGTTTTTCGGTACGCCCTAATGCATAGGTAACTGGTATATTCTTTTATAGAAATCTCAAATATGGACGAGGAAAATATGATAGAATATTTTGTAGAAACTTTCCATATAGTAATAAGGTGAGATGGTTGCTGATGGTTGTGTTATAGTGAATAAAAAAACTCCAATAACCATCAAAAAAAAAAAACTTACGCAATACCGAAGGAACCCTCCTTGCAGCCTCTGCCGGTTTACCTTAACTTGAAGATTGTTCCTTCGGAGCCTAAATACGTATTGCGTAAGTTTTTATTTTGATAGTTTTTGGAGTTCCTTATTTATTATTTACATATAAAGATTACGAGAGAAAATATAGCAATGAAAAGTACAATCTTTTTCATAAAGATTCTCTTAGGTATATTTACAATTAAGTTATCTTCACAATTTCGCAAGACTTCGGCATTGATTAGAATGTAATACTTTTCAACTATATATATTTATCTTGGCAGTGACAGAATTTGAAATCAAATGGTGATCACATTCCTGATGAGTACTCCTAATTAAGTATGAATGAGTACTTTTTATTTATGTAATGCGTATGAATTTGTCTTTCTGTCGGACAATTTTCTTTTATTAATGTATGAATATTTCCCTGATTTTTCCAGAAAAGTTAAAACGCAGGTCATTCGTAGAGTAGAAGTCATTGCTCGCTCTGATAACTATGATTAACATCCACATTCTTCCATAGGAATTTAAAAATACTATTTTTCCATTTACATTTGAGAAATTTTCCGATACAAAAGGCTTTTCTTTCAGCAAAAATATTCATTCGTGATGATTTGGCCTCCTGCAGATATTTCTGGAGGAGGTGACTTAATTAAATTCCGGCCACCTCCAACTAGAAATATATCCATGCGAATTCAACCAGTTTCTTTGAAAAAAGATTTTCTTTTATAATTAATTTAATTTAGTGTTTTGAATTATGAATGTTTAATTAAAGCGTAAATATGCCTTCTAGGTACACAATAAGCTATGAACATGCTTCAATGAGATTATGAGGGACTAAAATTAAATCCCGTAGTTGTATCTTCATTGTGAAAAAATAATTAATGTTTAATTAAACCGAATATATATTCAAATTTGAAGAATAACTCGATGACTAATATATTTCATGAATTACCACTTAAGCAAAGTTGAATTTAACTATAAGTTAATCAGAGAGCTATAGAGCATTATTAGAAACCTTTATTCTTCTTATTTATTTATGTGTCCGTTATGTTAATAGTTACGTGAAGTTGGAATGAAATAACTGAGCTAGTTTGAAGGAGATGAATCCCAGCCTCAGTGTATCTGATTTGGCCAAATATCAAATTCCCTTTCACCGTAGTGAAAGCGAGTTCTAGGGTCTCTTGCAGTAATTCTTTGGTCCTTTGGGAAGGTTGAAGTTGACAGTAAAAATCAGCATAAATTTGTGTACAGTAATAATAGAATTATCACAACTTTTCACAAACACCGATGCGCGAAGGTGTAACTTTGAGGAAAGCTATAGTATCAAATAAGAACTATGTTAGCTTCTTATTTGATATTTCACATACGTACATCGACCCATTTTTGTCCATACCGGACAAATTTTGCTTCCCTTTGAGTATCGACTCTGAAAAATATTTTTTGGAATTTTGGAAGTAAAATTAAAAAATAACTGACTATTTTATTAAGATGACCAATTTGTTAAAAAATTGATGAAAATAATATCGTGAATGCATTAAAAATAGCCTCCAATGCGTTATCTTAACTTTTTGCAGTACACTTTTTTAGGAGTCTTTAAATTTTCATTCAAGGAATAACTGAAGTCCTTCTCGACTCCTAAACTTTTTAAGTCTACTTACATTTGTTAGCGTTACATTTAGGGAACATTTTTCACGCGAAGCACAGAGGTGTTGACACCTCTTAAAAAAGGGCACGTTGAGATTTGGAGGGAAATATGCGCTTGTTCTAGATTCATAAACGCTTCATTTTTTTCTCTCTCCCGTGGTTGGACACATTTCATAAGTGTGAGGAAAGGGATTTGCACGGCATAATTCTCACCGGAGTGTAGCTTTTAATGATCGCTAACCTAAATAGGCGACTCTTGCTTCCCTCCTTTGCATTTTGAGCACTCCGCTCATCATGCTAATATTTTTTTATGTTTTCAAGAAGATTAGCATTATAGTAAAGGCAACGCATTCTCGGGTTACTAATGGTCGGATTAAAAACTGAGAAAATATCAGAGTAATAGGCATGGTGTACGACATACAAAGTGGAGGTAAACAAGGGAGCTGAGATGAATTACACCCATAGGATTGTTATTAAAGACTAGCTAAACTAAGGCAAACGAGCAGAATCATCACAGTCGAAAGGTTGCTTTCTCTAATGAATGCTACGAATAGGAAATATCTGGCATGATGGCGTTGAATTTGTTCTTTGTTGTTCTAATTCCCCACGGTATGGAAAATAAAAATTACATTTTGAGATAATGTTTTCAGGACTCAAATTTACGCTTATTATACAGCCATATGCCATAACCATAAGTTATCTCATGCTCTTCCTATAAAATGCATACGATTTCTTACATTAAATATTTTATAAAAGCCTATCATCAGAAATTATCACTCTGTTAACGCTGAATAGGCCTTAACGTAAAGTGAATTATATTACATTACTACAATCGTTATTTCTCTCAACATACTTTTCGTGTAATTAATTGATAAATCGTCAGACTTCTTTTAATTCTATTACTACTATACAGACATATTTTTATACTGTGCTTATATTACCAGGCTAATATAAGGTATCGATATATTTATCTAAGAAACACTTGAACCACAAATCCGCATACTTGGCATATTTGGCGAGTATAAATTGTAGCAGAACATCCACACGGTGAAAGGAAGTCCTGAGTTCGAATCAAGCCATGTCGATATTTTTCACTTATATTGTTCATACTTGAAATACTCTTCCTTTAAGAAAGGAAGAGTATTCATTGCAACCCTTTTTCGCTCTTAAAAATGTAGATGCTCTTATCTAAATAAGTTAAAAAAATACTCAATATTCGTACCTATAAGTCATGATGTAGCTACAATAACTGGAAATTTCCACTTTAATACGTTACGTACTCGTGTAAGTATTATGAAATAGTTATTCTAAATTCTAAATATAGATTTGAAAATATGTTAAAAAATAGCTTGTGAACTTAAGGAATATACTGTCCTTTGTTTGTACAAGTACCAGCAACAATAATAATTAATAGTGACCTATTGATCCAAAATAAACCACAGAGAAATGGAATGATTACTTTCATGTTTAGTTCAAGTGTCTCATAATTGAACTATCATTTAACTAACTATCATTTAAAGTAGGCTTAGCTGTGTTTAACTCCACAACTATCATATGTGAAAGAGGTAAAACTGTAAAAAATTACACAACATCGACATTGCTAGATAGTACTTTGTTAGTCATCTTATATTCCTTATTCTTAATTATTATTCTAAGATATTTTTTATTTCGATAATAATGCAGAATATTGTGTTGATGTAGAATTATGCACTTTTAGATTAGTTTTCATATCAAATTTCTGGAATCCATAAACTGGGCTATTTACTTCCAAATCATACCCCGCTCAATTATAAATTTCACATTCTCACGCAGGAAATTGCTTTCCACTCACTTGTCAGACGAAATAACACCCTAAAAGGCTGCAAAGCAATGTGTACCTTCGAATCCACTTTCATTCATGTCAATCCAACTTGAAATGAATTGAAACGCATTCCACGCCATTAAGTAGATACACTGCGAGTTATTAACCATGAAAAGGGCTGCCGTTCACTCTTATTTTCTCCCGTGACGCATTAGAGACAATTTCTAGGAAGTCCTAGTGTTCCAATGCGCTTCGGTCCAATGATGATCTCTTCATGCCATTGCCAGGCATGTGATTGGCTGGAGATGGCGTCATCACCTTTTACGAAATCTATTTTCCCGAACGAAATTGATTCCCCTTTCGCGCCTTTTAGATGACGGTCGTTCGACTTAAGGGGATGAAATATCGGAGTGCGTCATTCTTTTGTCATTTCCACAATGAGACTTTCTTCCCAATCGTAGTATCCCGCAAACGTCTCAAAATGATGGAGAATCCTAATCGCTTTATATAGCGTTTCATAGGATGTTTAGCGAGAATAACCTTCATAAAAAAGGCGTTTTAACTTAGATTCACTTTTTCGAACAGGAAACTTGACCTTTCCGTCTTAATAAACTATGAAATTCTATTGCATTATTATCTAACAGCATAACGTCTAAAACGTTAAACATGATATTTTAAGTTACGTATTAAAGCTGTTATTGTTAGCTTTCATTTTTCCTGCATCTATCACAATTGAAAAGATTTAACGTAATTATCACCGTCTTCTATATTTAATAATTAATGCACTGTAATTAACTTTCACAAAAAATAGATGAAACACATATCAGAATTGATTTTTAAGCGCGTCTCTCCTCTATGAGAAATCTTACATTTCCCTTTTCAACTGCAAGTATGACTTTCCTTACCGATATGCCGATGAACTTCCATAAATTTAATTTAAGAAGATAAATAATTAGACATAGGTTTCGTACAGTTTTCTCGAATCAGAAATAAAACTGGAACAATCCTCTGGTTCTGTCTTTTTATTTGCGTCAAGGACGACCCAAATGGTGTCCTCTTTTTGGCTTTCCGAACCTCTGTGAAAACAAACACAAATGGAGAGAAAGGGGCCTTAACGAGTGGTCTGAGTGGGCAGCGCTAGAAAATAGAAAAGTGCCTCAGAGTACACTCATTAAGCACGTTGTAAAGAGGGAATCGCGAGGTAAAATTAAAAGAGATTCTTTTCCCTCATGATTATAGCTGGAGATGCTTATCGAGTATTATGAGAGTAGATTTTTTTATTTCCGCTGTTTACATTTTCACTCTAGCCTACTTTCAATGGAAGTAGGGGATCAAAACTCCAGCTTGAAGACAAATGCAACTGAAACGAGCAAAGAATAAACAAACGAGAAACGATTAAAACGAGGAATTTGGTTTCCCCGACGAAGCGATTTTGAAGGTTCCTAGGTAATTTCTTATATGTCTTACAAAGTCATTCAAAACATATATTCTTTATGCTCCAGACTTATATCAATATGTATTAAAGATGAGGTTAGGTGGATTATTTTTCTGGCATATGCATTCGCAGGATTGAATGTATGGAAAGTATTTCGGAGATTATTGTAAATGAATACTTCTATTTTGCTTTTACTTTCCTGCAAATTTCTGCTCATACTTTTATGTTTGAAGAATATGCAGCCAACAATAACCTGATTTATTCCTTTCTTTGGTCTTTGATGGTCTCCGTTACGCTATCTGCTCCTCTTTTTTAACAATGGACGTATAGTAAAACCTGTTTAAGACGCTATCCCACTTAATACGCTGTTTTCTAACAATTCCAATCCCCTTCACGCGCAGCATATATGAAGTAAATTACGCATCATACTGGTCAAATTAAAATAAATTGTATATAGATATTAATATTCGCACTTGATCAAACATTACAATGGTAAACTTACAATCAAAGCAAAGTGTAAGTATCCAAGGATTATTCTGCATAACATTCACAGATAGCATTCTAACAATCGCAAAAGAAAATGTATATTTGTATAAGCGCTTATAATGATCGTGTAAATCCTAAAAATTCCTTTTTACAGCCGAAAATGTATAACTTATTATTTTTCCCAAAAAAATCTAACAAATAAGCTAGATTCTGTAGAATAGAAACGCAACCCATCGAAGAATAAAACTTAATTATATTCCTATCATGCCATTTAATGAATTGATCCCTATCCGAAGGTGTATAAAATTAATTCCTTAGCCTAATGGCAAATTCTAAGTGAAAAATTAAAGTTGTCACGTACAGTTCTCTGCTATCAAGCACTACTCATAAGAAGGAAACGGAGGAGTTACTCCGAGGAAAGGTTCAATTTTTTCCAGTAAATAGCAAAAGTGGCAATGTCTTTCTCTTTAGGATTATGAACGTTTGAGTCGTGTTGCTCCTATATGGAGCATTCAATGCAGCAAAGTTCAAATTAAGACATCAAAAGAAAATCAAATTTATTTTTAAAGACTTTGAATCAGATTAATAAATTATCTGAGTAATAAAGTATTTAACTTTCCAGAAGAACGAGCAATTATTTCTTATGGAGGAATCCATATTTTTTAATACTTCCATGGAAATGAAAATGCAAAATATTAAAAAGTATCTGAAAATGTTTGGGAAAACTTGTGGAATACTTCCGGTGGAGGATGGCTCCCTTTCACGAACGGATATATTACATATTCAGCCGAAAATTAACAGATATTAAAATATTGATTAAAGGATGTTTACAGGAATGAATAAAGGAAGAGAGAAGGAATAGAGAATTATTTATGAAATGAAATAAACTAATTGGTTACACGAATTTTAGTACCACTTATCCATTCCTTGTCTGTTTTTAGAGTCTTCACCGTTTTCCATGCTTCACTTTATCTATGTATCAGTTGATTTTGCGACGAAATTCTATCTGATACGTTTAGGTTATTTTTAAGCACTTTGTAACTTTTAATTATTCCATTTTCAATCATCATAAATAGTCCTTCGCGACTTCCGTATTGTGTATATTGTAGTAAAGTCAGTATTATTGTGACGTAAGGCATAATATTTAATGATAATCGGTTGATCGATATCTCTAAACAGTCTACTCTACCTCAAAACTATGCAGACTAAGGTTAAATAAATTCTTCAATAGACAGCATAGCATATCCCAAATAATCCGAGGAGAGTTATTTGAACCTTGGTTGATAAAACATAAAGGAAGAATAAAAGATTGAGTAAAGAACTAGGGTTTGATCAGAATTCACAAATGTCAGAAATAAGGGCATGAATGATAATTTTAACACCACCTGATTTAGCTATCAATATGAAAGAAAGAAAATTTGGAGAAATGTCGCAGAGTATAAATTTGAGAAAACGCTAAAATTTTACAATTTAGATTGAGGATATTTGTTTGAATCAGAAACATTTGCCGAAATTTCATTGGTGATTACTCAAAACATGGACAATAGTACGAGAAATGTGCAGCTTCGAATAAAACATGGAAAAACTTATGAATTAATGAATAATCTTCTATTATCATTATGCAGTTAGTACCTTGGTGTTCATAGCGTATACTTTGCTCATTCTAAAAGAACACATTAGTGATGAATTTATGAAAATCGATACATCATACCTACATCTACCCCGAGGAAAACAACTTGACATTTTTTACACTCTTTAATGTGAAAAAGACTGAAGCAATATATCCAGGAAGCCTAACCTTAACGTTAACTGTGTGATTTAAGAGGCTTCTCGAGAGCTTTTTCCTTCGATAATGTTTCCTTTATTTGTGCCATTCCGCTGCACAAAACGCCTGGATGTTTTCCCTCCTTTCAGATCGCTGTTACCATTTTTTATTTCCGATTTCGGCAATCGAATTTTCCACTCAATCATCCATTGGATGGTTTAAATTCTGGATAGGGGCTTAAAAGCTCAAACGGCAATCAATCACTCACTCTTCTTATTTGCCCTCATTCCCTCACTTGCTTCCCTTCTTAAGTTTACAGCCTTCTCTCTATTCCACGATTTTTTTAAGAGCCTAAGTAAAAGGAAATTGCCAAATCTATCTTAGTCGTTCTGCTGAGTTTTCAGCCCGTTGAACTCAATGTATCATTCGGCATTAATTCTTTCTTCGGAAGTCCATATCTTAAGAAAGGACGTGTCCTTCTTACGGTGTATTGCAATTTTAGGGGAGTTTTTTTGAAAATAATCTCTCATGAATATCCCTATCATTTCCTGAATCTGAGGGAATGAACGAGAAATGAAGTGAGTTTCTGCACTGAAAACAACAATTTAGCCTGTTAATGACGTCTAGTATAGGAACATGCATTAATTTAGCTCGATATGCTGTATAGTTTGGTTTAACCTCTTTTATTAATTTTCTCTCCTCTCATTCTTCATTAGTTCCCATTCCTTGCATACATACTTCGCTTAAAAAATTCCTATACCTATTTTACACATTTCCACTTATATAATAAAAGTACATCGACCACTATTTCCGAGAATCTCTAAATTTTACTCCGCTTCTTTAGTTTTTAACTCTCTTTTAGTACCACCAACTCTCATTACTCATCAAATTTGTCATTCAGATCCCATCCATGTACTTCATAAGTTAAAGGAAACTTTTCTCTCATACAATCCAAAAACTCCCTTTAAATCTATATCAGATCATCAGCCTACTCCCACTTAATACCTAGATATGAAATATTATAATTTTAGTAATTACAATATATTTGGCATTAAAATTACTAATAAATCGTAATCATTCTTTGTATCGTTTTTTTAATTCGTCAATTTCAGTAGTATTAAATTCATGAAGATTCATCTACAACTCAGATATTTTTTATCTTTTTAAAATTAAGTCCTCTTCGGAAATCGAACCCACGAGCCAAAGATAAACGATAATCGCATATTCATAGCCTCAAAATACTTGTCTGAAAAGCATATTTACCAAAATATTTTAGGCGTGATGTTTCTGCAAATTGCATGATATTAAATTATGAACTTATTACGGATAAAATGGACCAATGCAAGCTTTATAAATTCCCCAAGGTGTCCTTCCATAAAGAGCAATAATAAGAGAGGGCAACTTGAGACAGAGAGCTAGAACTTTATAAACCAAGTTATAGAGCGACGAGAAACTAACATTTAAGCCGCTGGTGAAGTGGGCTGGGTAAACTTTGTCTCCAGCCAATTGTGGGAATAAGGGTGAAATTAACTCAAGAGAGGGAAAAGTTAGGGCTTCCTTAATATTATCTGAGTAAACACTGCATGTTTGCGGTTGCAGCAGTGCGACGCTCCTTTAGGACCGTATTTTACTGGAACCATCGCTCAAAAAGATGATTTAGTGAACAGGGTAATTTATTCTTCAGAATATTTCCGAAATTAATTTGACCATTAATTAAAGAATGAGAAACATTAATATTTTTTGTGATGAGAAACATCTATATAGGTGTATCTGTACTAAGAAATCTAACAATCATATACATTTTACAGTTTTTGGTTATTACATCGAAGCGTAAAATATTTGCTATAAATCTCTAATAGGTCAAGGGGTTAAAGATAGGGTCAAGCTTCTCCGAATTCTTCTTTCTCAAAAGCATTTCTCCTCCCTAAAATACATTCATACATACAAAGGTCTTTATTATCGGGAGAGATTGAGATTGGACAGCCACATCTTCTACATTCAGCCCGTTAGAAATATATATAAGATAAAATAAAAAAGAACAAAATGAACAAAATGAACAAAATGAACATATTGATATGAAATACTGATTCCTTCTATAAAAGAAAAAAATGAGCTTCACTTTTTCTCTAAATTAATGTAAAAAGTGGTTTATCAAAAAGAATGACGAAAAGTATACCTATCCAACTGCATATGCGACATATGTCACATCTGAATATATATTCCGCCTCTTGAAAAATGAGATTGGATTTTCGAGCGCAGGCTGTCTGTTAAGCAACGTAAAATTTATGCTTAATCTGTCAATCTTCACTTCTCAGATAGTATTACATCATTGCCAGCGTAGAATGATTGGAACTTCTTCGTGCTGTTTGTGAGGGGATGTTATACCTACGTTGTATGGACGGCTGATAAATTAATGAAATAAATTAAAATACATATCATCCAGTTAGAGAGTTAGAGAATTATTCAGTTTAATTAACTCACAGTAACAACTACTTCTTAATTTATGATGAGGAATGAGTTAAGGAACAGAAGGAATCAATACGCAATAAATTTCCTGTGCAAACGCGAACACTTTGGATTTACTTCTGCAACTAATGTCGACGGTTATTTTGCTTCAATATGCTTACATTAAAACATTATCATCTATATTATGATTGAAAAATAACCTCTACCTATTGATATTATTCCTGATAGGCATTCAAAGCTCTTTAGATTCTGAATAGTTGTATGCATTGTGACTTGTGAATGCCGGTGAGAATATAAAGCTGACAAGTTCACATTGATGACTGCTCTTCTGAGTTTACTAAAGACGGTGATATTTAGGTAAGATCCTACGTTAATTTAAAATGAATTTCATTATTATTATTTTCCTATTATGATTTGTTTTTAAACTACAGATAAACTCACTGAAGGATAAATATTTGCTCATAAATGGAAAACACTTAGGAAATTCAATAGAAAAGGATTGTTGTGTTAAGCATTAAGTTTTATTTTATTGATAAGAACAATATGTTGAAGCCCATTTATAAAATACTCTGAATGAGAAATCAGATCCAATGAGAATGAGGCGATTTTGTTTTTACTCTCAGAATTGCATTAAAGTAGGGAGGCTTACCGACGGAAATATTAAGCCAATACTTTGAAAGTAAGGTATTATAAAATAGAAGACTATTGAATAGTATTAGCATATGGTTGTAAAACTATCTCACATTTTCTACATTTTTTAAGTGTCTAGACTGTGATAACCATTGCATGATTTAGATTGCTGGTGCCAGATCTCATTAGTGTCGCATCTCAAATTCCATCTAGTCTAAAAACCGTTCTATAATAGCAAAAAGAAAAGTTTAATTTCTTAGCTGTGTCGTTTCATATTAGCAGAAACTTCTATAAATATCATTTGACGCAGAGAGTGAACATATTAGAATGATTAATTCTGAAAACTAGATATTAATTAAAGAAATTAAAGCATTCATAAATACTCGCATAAGCTTGCTTCAGTCCAACCTTACGGCATTTTAGTCCAACTAGGAACGCGGATCGGTTTGGAAAAACGTCTTTAACAAACCCCACTTCCTTCCCGCAACCAAGCCGTCTGACAATGATGTGACCCTCCTAAAATAAGTAAACCTATAAGTCAATAAATTAAATTAGAATTTAGCGTTTGATTCTAAACCTTGTACATAAGTCAGCACACCATCAACACCCGTTCCAACACACAATATTAGAGACTTTTTCTCACCCTTTTCACAAATCATTCGAGAGACGAAGATATCGGTTTCCGCCATGGACCATTTGCGATGGACGTTGACCGCGTCAGAAACCCTATCCTATTTCTGCCTCATTAAACGGGTGCGAAAGAGTAAACCGTCGCCAAAGACGAAACACAAAACGAAGATGATTGTATGGAATCACCGCCTTTCTCCCATGACCGCTCACTGTCCGTTGATCTCCTCATTGTGTCAAAGACAACAGCGGCAGAGGGCGGTCTTCACGCCGTGTTTTTCCCGCTAACACCGGCGCCCCAAAATGGGAAGGAAGTCCTTGTGGTCGTAATTGGCACCTAAAGCTCCACAATCCTCTTTACGTGTTTTTAATGCCTTTTAATTTGGGTGGTATTCGTACAATCAGCGGCTAACGAACGGTGGGGGCGATGTGTTGGGGGAGACTGGGGAGGGAGAAAGAGGGAGGGAGATAGGGGAGTGTGAAAGGGGAAGGAAGAAAGGGGGAGGGAAAAGAGAAAATCGCACGGAATTTCAACGGCCTCCGTTGACAAAGTGCTTTTACGTAAGCGTCCATAGATGGCCCATCATCGGCAGGAAAGATGATTTAATGTGACCGCCTTCCGCAGGACGAAAGAGTCCATCAGGGGGGGATCTCTGTCCATTCGAAGCGGTGGATGTTAATGCTCCATTAATCTGAGCTTTCCTTTTCTCGTGTGTTTGCACTCGGGACATACGTCTCCGTCGATTCGTGACGTATTTCGGTCATTTTATTTATTCATTCTGTGGTACAGATTATATGAGTGACGGTGAGGAAACATTAAATTCCGCATCTCACTTTATTTTACTTACTCGGAATTTACCACGAAGTAAGAATTTACTTACCAAACAAAAACTTATATGACTTGATTTTTTATCACTTATTATTTCAAGCAGAAAAATAAAAAAAACGTATAGCAAAGATATTTCTTTATAATTTTTAATGAGGAAACTCATCAAATAATCTTGATTTATAAGATAATAATATAATTGACCTCAAATTCAACATGGGCATTTCTTCCTGTTCTCAAAGTGCTTCTTTAAATACTATCAAAAACAAATACGACACATATACCTGTATAAACGCTTTAACTTATAAGCTGGCCCAGGTTTCGACCTGTCCCGTCATCATCTGGTAGACTTAATGATAATGCTAGGCACCGATACTCGTTTATTAGATTTAAATTTGACATAATTAGAAAATATGTCCTTTTGATGATTTACCTCTTTACTATAGAAAAATAGAACAATGTTGATTTCAAATTATTGATTTTACTATTTTGATGTACTGAATGTTTAACTGAAATGATATTCAGATAGCGAATATGAAATTATTCTACAGAGAGTAAATAATTAACAAAAAATGCAACTCTTATTCATGTGAATGGGGCACCATTTGAAGATTAAATAAAATTTATTATAGAACTATAGGCGATATTACTCTTCTGGCTGATTTAATAAATAATTAACTATAACTGATAGTTATATTATAGTTCAATATATAGGTGGGAGTGCGATTTTCAGTATCTATGAAATACAAACTGTAGAAAATACTTATTACTCATATCCAATGATAAAACGTTTACACTATATTGCATTTGAGTCCTTCTTGTATCCAAATTCAGTTAAAATTAATATGCAACCTTTGCATAGGTCTTGGAGCCTTTTATCAAGAAGATTACGTACTTTATGCCCCCAGTTGGTCACCACGTTGGTAAGGGAGACTAAGACTTCAAAATTATGAGGGAAAGGAGACATTGGTTTAACTCACCTAAGGTCTTTCTTGTTTGAACGGGCTGTTTGCTCTTTCCTCAAGAAAATCTCTTCCCAAAGATTCCCCCTTGTTGAAATGTTCACTACCTGTCTTAATGCTGCGGTTTCATTTGCATTTCTTCCTTGTCTGTTTTAGCATGCAGTCGTTGTTCCCGTGAAAAGTAAGGAATAAATTGAAAATCAATTTATGATTCATTTTATGACAAAAACTAAATATACTAAGAGTACAAGATTATATTCTTCGAATATAACTGCAAAAATATCGAGAATCAGTAAAAAATAACTCTAAATTCGCAAATATATGAGTGTAGGAACGTAGGAAAGAGAGTAAGAATCTTAACTAAAATACTTGGCAAAGTTGCTCGTTGTCCGATTTCTTCCAACACTGTCCGATTTGATCCCTGTGCTTAATTATACTTTTTTATAGTAAAATATATTATTAGAAGCACTTGCATAGAAACGTTAACTGAAAAAGATTATATTTATGCATAAAAACAGTTTGGTACATGAAGTAAATACTATTTTGAGAGCAGGCAGTGAAACAGAATTTTTTGGTTCAAGATCTCAATAAGAGTCATCCAAAATTTTGTCAATTCATCATAAAAGGGCATTTCTCAAAGTAAAACTGCACCCAGGTTGTACTACTGCAGCAAAATGTTTCTTCTGAAGCTTATCTATGAATGTCATATGCAACAAAATTTAGAATACTTATAAGTATAATACATCATGTAAGTACATTATTTATCGTAGTTTTCCTCAGGAAAATTGTATAACATTACTTGTACGATCTACATCATCGATGAATAGATATAAAAATGGAGAAACAGCCTAATATTCAATAATTCTAACACTAATGAGCTAACTTTACTAAAAAGTTCAACAAATTCTGCCATATTCATTCTTGGATTGCATAAATTCGATGTTAAAGGGTAAATATTTCTTATTCTCTTCATGAATTAACCGATGTAAAAGTTTTAGAATTGTTCTATTAGAATTACAAGAATAGTTCTTTCATACGTTTTTCTCATGTTTTCAATTTCTTACTACTCACTTATTATCACAATTATTTCTGTGAAATAAATGCTCATAAGATAATATGTGAAATAATATCTACGTCTTCATTCTTAAATTTTACCATACCGGCCAAACAGGAAGTAAAATCTCTGTTACGTTATCTAAAATACCTTTCTCTTTAGGTTTTTTTCCTGTTAGCTGTTAATAGAGCTCCTTATCTTCTCTCTGCTAATGACCCCTCCCAACGCCTGATAACGCCCTTTCAACCCTTTTTCCTAGACTTATAATAAATTAACTGAACACTTCCAGTTTACATTGATTTTTTCTCAAATGCAACGGAAAATGCTCAAATGTTTAACCACGTAGCTTTCAGTATTCAAATCCACCTTAGGGGGTTTCTTATACAATTTCCTATACCATGACTCCATTGTTTTGAGAATCGTTAAAATATCAGCGCCGTGTAATTATAAAAGTTATGTACTTGAGAGAGAACTGCATTTTTTATGGAATATATTTAAGTTTCCGGTCACAAATATTTTTCACTGTTTGAACAAAGTCAGATTATATGCTTAGCGTATTTGAGCCCATAGAGACATTATTTACTGGCTTGCTTTCCGTAATTTCTTTACCTTATGTAAATTTTCTTCTATAAGTTATGGAATGCTTCGCTTTCACAGAATCTAGTTAGGTCGTTCTAAGCCAAGTTTATCGAAAGTTTTTCAACGCAGGCATGAAAAAATACCCACATACAATATGCATTTCGCAACTGAATCCTTATTGGTTATATCGGTACTGAAAGATAACAGCCTGTATTGAACTGCTTAATGGAAGTTAAACTGAGTAATTGAGTTAATTCATACACTCTTTAGAATCTCTTTAAAATCAAGGAAAAATCATTCAAAACGTATCAATTGATATATTTTTAATTATTTTTTTAAATGAGTCATCTGAGAAAGTTCATTCTAAAGAAACTTCACCACACCATGTGGTTATTCTAAGGCACGAGCTAATCCAAACGGAAAAGCTAAAATGGACAGATTTAATTGGGCTAAATTAAAGTGAAACACAATTTTCAAAATTCTTTTTCATATAAATAAGCTCAAGCTTTCTCTCCGCACCGCTTTTCTGAGTATTTCTGAAATATTTCAAGTCAGAAATGACAATGCAATTAAGCCTGAATTATTTTTAAATAAATTTTAGTTACTGTAAAGTTATATAAGTGTTAAAAGATAATGGTAGGCTATTAAGGGTAACGTATACGTAGTATCCTTATGACATCATTATTATGCTACAAATCTACAGTACTTTTTATTTTTCAAGTTATCTATGTAAACAACTATAACAATTTTTAAGATAACTTCACTTTCATTGTATCTCCATTAAATTTTTTCGTATGTACATGTAAAAACCTGAATGAAAAGATTACATACTTTAATTTTCTAAACATTATATTCATAACTAAAATTTATCTACAAAATAGTATGCTATACTTCTATAATACTTTTCAGCTTTTTTAAAAAAACAATATGTATCTGAGTTGTTTAAAATCGGGATGTTTCCCTTTAACAAGATCCAACATTGGCTTTCACATCGATGTGAGACATCTCAAATTCTCTACTAGATACAGCTTTGTACACGACCTCCCTTACTCCACGCTTACTTAACGTCTTCTCTAGCTGAATAGTTTGATTATTTTCTCAGACTCCAGAAGGGTTCCTTGATTCTCTCCTTTCTATCTTAAAGTTGATCATGTGATTGCCAACGCTTTCACGGAAGACTCTGGCTTTAAAGATCTCTTTTTAAATACAAAAATAAGGATACAGTGGAAGAATTAGAAAAGAATATGTCCAACCGCGAAGTTTCAGATGTAGTTCAACCAAAATTGCATTCAGTATTTTTCTCTTAAAAGTCGTATTACTCAATTTTCCAGACTTTGTCAAATTATTTTTGATTAAATTTTTTATTTCATTTCATTATCCATAGTTGCGAAAATGATTTTTATTGTATATTTATTCCTTTTATCGTTCGAGATCAACATCATTACTATTTTAAATAAACCTTGCGCAATAAAAAAATTTTCAAGGAAAGTAAAAAAAAAATACTCTTGATCGAAAGAAATAATTTTCCTATTTGATGAACCTGATATAGTGTATTATTTTTTGCGCTTATTGTTTTCATTTAAAGTATCCTTATATTTGCCAAAAAGATTCAAATGCGCATATATATTTTAATGAGTATGATATTATAAAATCATCTATGATAAGATTCATAGATCAGAATCCTCTCAACGTTGATTTTCTTTATGAGAAGATTATGAGATTATATCATATGGGATATTTATGACACATTAAATAAAAATTCGTGCATTTATATACGTATGTTTCTATTTTTACGCAATTGAGTTACGTTATAGGACGTTCACCTAGGGAAAATTTGTTTCCCAAAGGAGGCATTACCAAGTATTGTGAAAAAATTGGAAAGCTACTTTCAATAATTGGTAATTGGTCCAATAAGATCTACAGACATCACTTTAAGGCATTGTAAATGCCAATTGCCTAGGTTTTAACTCACTTAGGAACGTTGCGTCATGGACTTTTCTCTCTATGATTTCACTTCAAAACAAACCAAGCCAGGACTCGTTTCGTGGTAACCTGGTACCCTATCCGATACTAGGAATCATTATCCGCCGGATTTATTGATCAAAAAGTTAGTATCGGTGGCAGTCGTAATTATCATGTACAGAACATTAAAGAATGAATTAATAAAGTACACTCATCTATCATGATACTTATGTAGGAAATATTCGAGATAATTTTTAATAGAATTATGAAATAATTAGTTTTCATTGCCACCGAAGTACTATAATAATTCAAGAAGTACATGACCCATCTATTCTTTAGGTGCTGTGCATATGGAGACTCCTAAATTTCTTAAAATCTTGTTAGATACGTTTTTCTGAAACCCCCACAATATAGCTATCCGTTATACATTCAGTTGATTTGTTCGAAATGTAATTAGAGAACACAAATAGCCAGAATGCCTTTTTATATAGCTCGGAGTTCTTTTATAGGCCGAAAATTACTGAAAAAATCCCATCTAATCGCAGCGGATTCTCAAAGCCGCTTAGAAATGTCTCGTAAAAGAAACGAAGCGGCTTGCATTCCCACCCACTTACTTTTATCAAGTTCCGAAGGGAGAAAGATAAAAAGAACCGCTAATTATTTTCTTTCTCTGAGAGCGCTTGCAGAACTAGATAGAGTGAAGTGAAAGGCCTCCCCTTTACCACGGCCTACGTTAGCCAATCTCCTTTCACGCTCGTTAACCCAATTAACTCAGACTTGCTTCAAATTTCCCCTCCGCCCTTTTGAAAGAGAGAAAGAAGGGAAAAGAACTTCCACGGCCTTTCTTCTACTCCTTTGTCAACTTCGTCAACTCCACGGTCCTCTCCGCTATACTTTGCTCCAACAACCTCGAAAGACTTTGTCAATCTTTCTACCCGACATCCTTCCACACCCCGCTTACTTCTTTCTTCCTCGGTCTTCCTTCGCACCTTAGAAAATGTCTAAATAACTAAAGAAAATATTATCGAAAATGTAAACAGATTTGTATTCAACTCATCGCTGGCGTGGTTGATCAGATGGGTTTCTTTAAAATCGAATCTGCACTTTTCTTTACGAGAAACGTAGCATTACGTAGAGTTACCGATTTCCCGACATTTGAATCCTAAATTTTTAATTGGGAAACCATGTTTCTTTGGAATTGAAGGAAAACCTCGAGATAATATTTTAAATTGATATTCGATGATCATCTGTAATATTAATACAACAGGTATTAATTGGCAGCTGGAGCTCGCGACCTGATGCAGTTATCCCTCTAAGTTAAACGTTGATACAAACAGTAAATAAATTAAATTTTCAATTAACTTGGCAACAAGTTTAATATTACTGGTTTTTTATTAAAAATCTTTCAGGTAGTATATATTTTAAGTAATTTTTTAATATAGAAGATTATTTTTACATTCAGGAAACCAATATCTTTGTTTTGTAACAAATATGATATACTCGCTGTAGAGAAGCTTCTTTTATTTTCCACTGACATATTTAATATGGTTCTGAGTGTGTCTATAATCGCAGATATAGCATGGTATATACAAGTTGGGAGTGAGAGAATACGTTGCTTCATACAAGCTTTAAAAAACTAAGCATTGTGTTGGAATGCACATTTTACTTTCTCTCATCATAATTTCCTCCTCCAAAAGAGAAGATTTTATTCCGTTATTTTTGCAAATGCCCGAATGCTGCTGATTACGGAGATATAGTGCGAAATTTCCTCAGCTGCCGTAGCACATTTGATAAATATTGTAAGATTTCTAACGTTACGTTAAACGATATGTAGATGTCTAGTTGAAAGGTTTTGATTATATTTAGGAAACAGTAGTTCTGAAATAGATGGATTTTCAGCGAATGCGCTATTGTCATGGTAAATTTGTAGAGAGTCTAATGAAATTCAATACATTGTGGTAATTATAGTTATTTTCATGTTTGGTTCGATAACTAATGTTTATAACTTATCTAATGTGAAATTACTTTCTTACTTCGCCATCTTATCTCTGATTTCGGCAAGTCAATGTGCATAAATGTAACAATTATTATGGATGTTTATTTCTATCATACCATTATTCATTATCAATTAAAATTAAGGTGAAAGGAAGTCTACCTTTTGTTACAATATTTTAATGAATTACGATATGCTAGGACAAAATTATGACCGGAAAAAAACGTAGAATGGTTGTAAGCTTACTGAAGGGTAGCAAATACTGAATTTTGCTATTTTTTTACTATAAAATTCGTCATATATATTTCATAAATCCTCTAAGTTGAGTATAATTTTCATTTCAAGCATCAAGTATAAAAGCATCTTTAAGTTTCGCGTCAATAAGACCCGGCGCAACCCGTATAGGTAGAGTAAAAAAAGATAAGATTGAAAGTAACTTTCTCTTCTCCTAGCAAAAATAGATGAGTTATTAGTGAACTGACGAAATCAAACAAAACGTTTACCAGTACCACAGGACTAATCCTTAATTAATTAATCCTGTGGTAAACATTTTGTTTAATTTCGTCAGTTTACTATGACTCCCTACCATAGTCTTGCCAGAATCCCTTAATAGTATTAAAATGAGTTTTTATAAGTAAATCAAAGGTTCACTGGTTTGATTTATCCTCACAGCCCCGATGTGATGATCCCTTACGAGCCTACAGGAATTCGAAGCTACCGGAATGCCTGCTTAATTTTATATCAGAACCCCGTTTGCTCATCGAGGTTTAATTAAATCCTAGGTATTCGCTAACCGGCGTTCTCTGATGTTTCAATCTAGAGATTAGCATTACCAAATTAGCTAGGGTCGCGTATTCTCAGAGCAATTTAATCTCTCCGTATTTGCTGGTTAACTGGTAATTTCTTAGAGATTTCCGAATGAAGCCGATGGAAAATTCTCATTCTCATTTGTTAACAAATATTCAAAATTTTATTCTCTCATATCCCGAGAATACTTAATTTTTTCAGTATATTAAAGTCGTGCATCCAAGTTTACGTATCAAGTTTAGGTAACTAGTTTCTACAAATAAACCTTTGCCATCTTGATAAATTGTATCCTAAGGCATTGAAAAAGATGAACGTATTCCATTACTAAGAACGCAAGTATTATGGGAAACAATTTTCGAATCCAGAGGATTGAATATATAAAAAAGTAAGCATCGAAGCATTTAAGGATCACATAGTTAATAGCTTTTTAGATAGAGTAATGATAACATAAAACGATAGGTAATAAACTGCTTTGAGCTAAATTAAACAATGCGATAAAAATTACAAATCACTACACATATAGAGATGATTGAGGAGATTTCAAGTATCAATCAAAGTAATTATATCAAGAGAAATAAGTACATATAGTCACTTTCATCAGTAGACGTCATCTCGGCCCTAGATGGAAACGGTTTTGCATGAATTAGGACCAGAATTCTCCTAGCACTTGCGGCTTTATCGATGTCATAAAGGGTACGTGAGAATACTGCCATTGTATTCGATGAATTCGAAAGTAGCGAATATTTTTGGGTTTATAATTATTGAGAAAAATCTTTGTATGAATGTCTTCTTTTAACGCCTTTTTTTTGATACTTGCCCGTCAAATCGTATGTAATAATTCCTCCCTAACTTAGTTTTTCATCTTTTACTTTCCTTTCACTTCTAATTCCTCCATTGTCTCCTAATAATCATAAATTGAAATACACAGGGACTTCAATTATTTGGATATCCCACATTCATCTACATTTCGCCTTTCGCATCCTCATTTCATTCTCCTATACACGTTTTTTCGCCATCTCTCAAATAGGAAAACTGAAATTCTCTCCGCTCATTCTTCCACTAAATATTATAGGCCCCGGAATCCAGCCAATATTGCAATCCTGGAATTCCGGAATCAGGAATAGAGAAACAGGGGCTCCTGGATGAGATTACAGGGATTCATTCGTGAATGGCTTCCTTTCATTTCAAAGATGTTCTAATTCATTCAGTTCTTTTGATGCATCCAACTTGATTCTCAAAAATAGGTTTTTGCAAATTGGCATGAGATGATTCTTCATACCGAGAATCTTTTCAGGACTAAAGGATAAAATATTACAATTCAAACTTAAAAGTTTAGGTATAAAGGTTTTTAAGAAAGGTATGAAGTAGAAAGACTAAAATTATATAAGGAGAATATAGAATAATTTTGTGGTAGCTTGTTACATAACAAACATTTTGCATGGTATCGTATGTTTTTATATCTAAGGATCCCACATACCAGTCAGTTTTGAAAACTTAACTTTAAAACACATCCTCGACAAGACTTTATTTTAAATCACCATTCCTAAGACATCTGTTAATTAGTAAAAATAAAGATAACATATAGTTGAGTGTGGTACTATCACTTACAAAAATTGGTAATATACCATAAAATATATTTCAAGTAAAGAGAAAATGATACGGTAACAACATTTTTATATGCTTTTAGATTACATATAAAAGTAGTAGGAAGTGACAATAAAATACAAACGAATGTGTGTTAATTACCGTAGTCAGGGGAAACGGGGTATAGCTAGGACTCGAAAGTACAATTCTAACCATTCCTCCACCGAGGTCGATTATTATGTAATCTAAATAATATATTTTTCATAACAGGATATACATTATATTAAATGATAATGATAACAAATACAATTATAAAAGTTGCTATGGGCTACTATATGCAGGATATACTTGTTATGAACTACTATATACCATAATAATAATGGTAAATAGGAAGAAATAGTATTAAATTTGCTGCCCTGTGGGCTCCTAACTTTTTCAACCATTTCTCTTCCACATTCCCTCTTCCATTTCTCAATATTTCCTTTTCTCTCATCACTTCAGTAAATGACTCCTAATTGCTTTTCCCTGTTCTCCAGAAGGCATCTGCCCTTCCACTTCACCCCTTTTCTACGACCACAATCTTCCTAGCGTGCTGCTTGTCTAACCCTTATCGCGCTCCCGTTACCAAACTCTCCTCTTTCTCCACTAAAAATAAAGGGTACACATTTAGAGCTCTCAATTTCTGGTTTCCCAAGTTTGTTCTCCTTTTTCACCGTGATGACTTATTTACCAGTAATTTCAGAGACCGATACGTCTCTAGTATTGGAATAGAGTTTAAGGAAAGTTGTGGTTTCTGCCAACGAGCAAATGCGAAGGAATTTTATCATTAATTGGCCTAGAAGTAAATAATCATCTGTCATAAACAACTGGTAATAATAAATATAATATTTTGAAAATCTAGAACTGAAACGAAGCTTTTTCAAATTTTGACAAGCAATCACATTTGAAATAGCCATCGCAGTCTCCTTATCTTGAAGGAAATATACCACATTAATTCAGATCATTAAAGTATTTAAAGTTACAGAAAGGCTTCCATTTGTGAGAAAATATTTTATTAATTGAAGTTTTCTGTACGTTAATAAACAGATATGTAAATAAAGATTATATAGTGTTAAAAAAGGTGATGCATAAATTATAGGCCCCAATTAAAAAGATAATTATAATGTTAAAAGAAGTTGATGTAAGCTTACTATAAAAATGCATTAAACAGAATTAGCTACATTTGTCGTTATTCTTTAGATGAAAATGTATATCACCATTTTCAAGTTCAACTATATAAGTGATAATTAGTGTTTGATTACATCACTTGTCAACCAACCTAAGGGAAGTTACTGATGTCTCACTTTGTTACATACATTTATATACTAGGATATTACCCGAGGACACAATGAGTACAAGTTAAAGGAACTGTAATTTTACACAGGAAGATATGGGTCTATAATTAGAGAAAATCGAAAGCAGATTTTAAAGACGCTAACTAAGCAAGTTTTCAAACTTAATATTATCAAACATAATACTCTCTTTATTCTAGGTTAACCGTATAATAATCTATACAAGATAATCTATACAAGATAGTCTATACAAGTTGAAGATGTATTTGTCCAGATTAAAGAGAGAAAACGGGATATTCTTAAGGAGCTTGTATCTTTAAAGTTTCTGAATATTTTCTACCTGAAGAATCTGGAATATTCTACAGTCGATGATGTAATTTTAACATGAGAAATTTCTATTTGAATGTCGATAGTTCATATCTACTGACTCAAAATTCGTCGATAAATATTAATTTCACAAGAATTGAACCGATTACAATTCATTCATTTAAATTAAGATGTCATAAACAACGTTAGATGTATTTTTCTTTGTGAGAAGTTAAAGCAATGTATATATTTCTTAGGCTAACAAATGATGGCAACGATGTTATCTTAACTATTCTAAATTTAGAAAAACCGAATATTAGCGGCAATGGCTTTAAGAAAGAAATAATTCATAACATTGTTTGACGATAGAGCTTCGAAAACGGTAAATTCGAGTCAATCACGAATGTTTGACTCGAATTTTATTCGTTAAGAACGTACTCTAATAAAAAAGATAATTTGCATATTATAATCCGAACTCGCGAAAAATTTACAAAAAAAATTTAAAAAGTACACGCTGAAGCAGGAAGAGACTGGGCATGACAGTGCTTTCTGTCTCTTAACATTTTTCTCCCATTCAATCCCAGATACAAAAGGTAGTACTAGGAGTTCTAATTTTCACACCACCATTATTATGTTTTAACAGCGCATTCCATTTATTAGCGTTTAACGCCTCTGGGATTCGAAAGAGAACTATGTGCTTGATTCGGTCGTTTCAAGCCGTAAATTAAATTGGTTCATTAAATTTATTTTTCTTAGATTTAGTCATTTACTAGAAATAAGTATTCAGATAAAGTTACGAGTTTAAAATTATGGCTTGGATTTTGCAATTACCCCAGAGTTTCTGTTCTGAAATAACATTCAACTGTACCCAGAGAATTTTGCAACAAATACAGTCTTAGGATACTATCGCTCTCTAAAAAGCTTTTTCCACAGGCAAATTACTCTATCTCATTGCGAAAAGTGCTTTCGTTTACCTTATTCACTCCCAAGGGAAATCTCACTTCAGTCATGAAACCATGAATACGAAATTTAAAGAAGAATTTATGCAATGGGAAACATGTAAGAATCCTTTAAATTTCATATCAGATTCCTCCAATCAAATCAAAGCTGTTTTTTAGTTAAAATAAGTTCAGCGTCATTAAGAGATTGCTACTTTATCAAAAATCCTATTTTTCTTAACTTTCTATTTCACACCGTCACTACTATAAGGTATTAATAGAATTCAGTTGATCGAGAGAAATTCATGGACTCACCCACACATCACTTTTCCTTTTCCATTCCTGGAGTTACGAACTCCTAACATCACTCACTTTCCCAAGCCCATTAGGAATCAAAGAGCACCTATGGGTAAAGGATTTCCAAGGAGAAGTGGTACGAAAAGAATCATAGGGTACAAAGTCACTCATGCGTCACGGAACCGCCTATCACATGAATAAGTTTACAATTCTAAAGTAGAAACCAGCAGTTAAAGCTCCAATTCGGAGTCGATATTCATCATCATATATAGGTTACGTGAACCTTATGCTAAATTTTGAGTGTTAAAAAATCTCATCAACTTTAAGAATTGTTTAATAGCGGGTTATAACTAATTTAAACAAAATGACCACCTCCAATATAACGGAAGAGAGAATTTTTTTTAGGGAAATCTCGATTAGTTGCCGGAAAATCTACATTTCGCCTTCTCTGAGACCACCATTTTCATAATTTTCTCTTCCACGCTTAATTAATTATACCATCTATTTCCTTCACCCTCTATTTTCTTTTGGATAAGTTTCTTTTTCTGGCTAAAGATTGTCCCAAATTACCCACTCTTTGTTTTCCTCTGATATCCTGATGATATATATCCATCTTCTTGTGTAGAAAATACCCTTGTCTTCTTCCCTTTACCCTTCTTTCCTTTTTTGTTGATAAACCGCTAGTCAAATACCCATTTCGCCCGATTTATACCATCCGCTTCCGTTAATCGTCATGCTATCATTTTAAAGGACTGAATATTCCATTAGGGTGGTAATTATAAAATGGTATTATTATTTCCGAGAAGAAGTCAATTTTATTTTAGTGTTAAGCTTATTTTTTATGATTATTCTTAATAGATGCAGAAATGGATAGGAGAAACGTTTTCCAGAAGCAAATGACAGCAATTTAATTTTTAAAATTAGCCGAAATAATGAATATCACATTCATATACACATATATTTTGTAGTTACTTATTCGGATCTGTTTTGTAATTCTGTAGTTTTCATATATTTGTTCTGAAACTAGGGCTCCATACGTAACGGGTATTGTCACAACTTTATGATGTCTCTAATGATTTCAATAGCAATACAAGGTATCGTCTGTTCAGAATAATGCAACATGTGATAATGAATAAGGCCCTAGGGATAAATCAGCTTTTTAATTATTAACCTATCTCTCCAGTCTCTTTAAGCCTATCTCAAGAAGGATTATTTCAATGACCAGAAATTTGTTTCAGAAAAATAATAGAAATAGATGCAAATGCTTCCTCCGTGATATTCTGGTAGGGTCTGAATGGCCAAGGAAAAGACGATCTTTTACCAACAATATTCATTGGAAACAACTGTTGTTTCGACTTATAGAATCAAATATTGTGGTCATATTCCAGTAATCCAGGCCACCAGAAAACGGTCCCACCCAGAAAACATTCGGATTCTAAAACGAAGAATATGATAATATTAAGCAGAAATAATGAGTGAAAATTGAAATTGTTAACCGAGGCCTGTAGTAAAGATTTATACTCAAGTTTGAATTATTATATAATTCGAAATATTAAAATACTAATAAACGTTTATAAATTTCAATAAGAAATCAGTGAACGATGGTTGATTTTAAGATATTTTTAATTTTACATTATTAGACATGAAAAATTTTTAATTGCGCATTATTGATTAAGAATACATGATTATGATATATATTTTAATTAATTTAATTTAACTATTTTATATTTGAATAAATATCATATCACATTACACTACTATTTTCTATAAGAAGTCAGGATTATTTTTATATTATATTTTCGTTACGCCTCGTTAGATTTCACAATGAAATCGCTTCTCGGTTCACTATTCGCTATCCCAGAATTCATCCCGAGAATATCCCAAAAGACAGGGATTGATGGTTTTTATGATTATAACGTATAAAAGTAATGTTTAGGAGGAATTCGTGTGTTTCAAATTTTATGAAGAATTTCCATCCTCGAGTCTATAATAAGATCCTAGTAGATGTGCCACATCGACACAAACTTGCAATGTGGGTTGCGTCATCATAGGCGCCATGAGATGCATTTTGCCGCTGCTTAAGGGGAAATATAGGCTATCGATTCTGGACAAATTTCAGCCAACATCCACGGAATCCTTGAAAATTCTCTTTGTAAATACCTTATAAAAAGTTTTTTTACTGTATATCGTACAAATTACATTTAAATAATATATGACGTACACAATAAAGACTACATACTGATAATATGTATACTAAATAATTTCCTACAAAAGAGCTTTCGAGGGTCTCCCAGAGAGCAGAGAGGGTTGCGCATTCGCCTTTGATGAAATTATTTCCGGGTTTGATTTTCGGTGGGGGCCCATATATGCTAAATAAACTCTTCAGTAGAAGCATTTTTAGCAACACTATTACACTACTTCTTTAAACATTCTTGATATAATCTTAAAATAATTTTTTGGAAGATTTTTTGGAAATAATTTTTTTGGAAGGAAGTTAAGTAAAGACTGAAAACGATTCGATCATTTTCTAAGTAAGGTAAATGATTTTCTCACACTGGAAAAATTCCAACAATTAACTGAGTTTTGCTGAAATGAATATGTAAAAATAAAAATTTAAAGAAGTCAATGCAATGAGATTTAATCTTGGATATAAACTAATTCACATAAGAAAAACAAAGTCAAATTCTTCTTTTTTATATTATTTTGGATAAGCGCTCTATTCTCTAAGCGAAGCTCCATAGATCCCTGAGGGGTCTCAAGGCAATAAAAAGGGGGTCCTCAAATTATGTTCCGTGAATATCTCAATTTTGAGGAATCAAATTGAGTTTGATGTGTTCGTGTGCCCTTAAAATTAACAATCGGGTAGAAATTTCAATTTCGATATCGAACATAGGATATTTAATCAAATATTTATAGTAAATTGTGATATAATTATATGAGTAAACAGATGAAGGGGCATAGAATAATAAATATACAGTAATTGATTAAGCCTTATATGCGTAGTTATTTTTATATCTAGCAAGAAATGAGAGAAAGCCTGGTTATTCCCAACTACCCATCTACGAAAAAGTTCCTTGAAAAGTAAACTTTCGTTAAAGTTGGACCTCTATTTAGGTTGGATATACAATGTGTTATAATACAATCGTTGTCAAAAACCCAATTTACTTTTTTAAAATTCAGTTGCTACTCTCTCTTATAGTGACATTCGATCACCAAAATTTCTCACCAAGGATTAAGATAGACATAAATTTTGACGACTAAAGCAGAATTTCGTAAGCCAACGGTCACATGTAGCTCATACGTTAAAATCACAGGTCTCGGATGAATGAGAAAGGGCCCTTATGCCCATTAGTTCGGGCTTGATAATGGATCCTTTCAGATTAATAGGCCATGAGGTTTGAACGACGAAATTTAAGCCTTTCAGCTGTTGCAACTAAAAGGGGTATTACAACATAAATAAGCCATTTGGTGATTGGTGATTGAAATGTGATCTGCGCGCTTGTCAATTTCAGAGAGTAATGCTCGAATATTGAGTTGAACATTGATATCTTGGTTATGGCGAATGAAGGCTTGGATAATGGACGAGGGCCAATCAAGAGGACGAAATGAGTCGACCTTATGCGTTTCATAAGATAACATCATCGCGGTTTAGGTAATCATGATTTTCATTCCTATTATTCCCGTCTAAAATGATGCTAAAATTTACCGAAGTAAAAAATTCTTTCTTTCTGAGATAGCAAGAGTTTTCTTTGAAAATCAAAGTGGTCATATTTATTTTACTTACTTCGATAATCTGCTAACATTTAATAAAAGTACTTATATTAGATTACAAGGTACGCAGTAAATAATAATCACAATGTGAGAGATTGAAAAAATACCGAAAAACTTGCCTAATAAAATTTATCTTCAAATGTACCATTCGAATCTCAATTTGACGTATGGCACGATTTGCATGTATCTTAACTTCATGTCTCTGATCTTTTTCTTCTCTTCTGATCACCGATGCGTATTGTCCGTCGAGAATTATCTCAATAAGGGAATCTTTAAAGTGTCTGTTGTGGCATCTATTTCCCCAATTATTCCTGCAGGATCTGCTGAGTGTTACATAGTAGACGCAATTTAAAAACTACGTCCATGGGTAATGCATTATCAATGAATTTATTCAGAAAGAAAAACCTGAACTTTAGTTTTCTTTATTTTAGTGACTCTAATTTCATAGCAGAGAGCATTTAAATAATGCATAAAAATCTTGTAGCAATTCTCAACGAAACTTGCGAATTTACTCTAGACGTGTTCTAATACCTCAATTAAAAACTTCTACCTCGATTAAAAATTCTCAGCAGGGTCCTATAAAGGCATACTTATTATGGATGGGGTATAACTAGAGCAATTAAAAACCTTCATTTACTTTTTTATCGGTTTTAATTAGAATTCGATATCCGACTATTATCTGCAATAATTTGGGATATTACCAGGCAAGTGCCAGTATACACATGCTGAGTACACGAATGGTTGGGTGAACGTGAGTATCTCATGTTAAATTACCATCAGTATTCACACTATTCCATCACCATCATATGCAATCCATACTTTAAGAGGAATTGGGAGAAATGCAGAATTGCTTTCTGAGCCTACTAGTTCGTAATTTAGTTTTTCACCCGTCAAAAATATATTCCCTTACATTTCTGCTAGCGCTACAAGCCTCGGCAGCTGCTCTTTTTCGCACTGATAAACTCGTTTGGTTCCGGGTATTTGCCCATTCCCATAGGGACTGGAAAATAATTCCTGCATGATCCCCCGCATTTCCGCTGTGCGGGAATTCAGACGTTGGCTTCCTAAATCATGCGTCGCGGAATTCCGCCGTTATCGCTAAAGTTATAGCTAAAATCTATTTTGCGGAGGCAGAAAAAGAACTTTTTCCGCATCCGAGGGTTTCTCCCCATGTTTAACCGGTTGGCATTTTTGTAAACAGAGTGCCAAACGCGGCATTCATTCGCTTATTTCGATCCCGCTTAACCTCGCCACCATTATGAGCTTTCCACGGAGCTTCGGCGCGATCAAGGCATGTGTAAATGGCACATTCGCAGGAAACCGTACGCAGAATTCTTTCGCCAGAATTTTCGGGCTCGATTTCTGCCGCTCTCTCCAAGCTCTCTTGACGCGATTGTTTATTGTGGAAACTGTTAATCAGATTTAATGCCGAAATTGGCCAATGATTCCCCTTCTCGCCGATTTTAGGTCGGCTTTGATCCCCTGCGAGATTCTGTCTTAAATAAGCATTACGATTTTTCAAGTGCAAACACAACCCGTGGACATTATGTAAGCATTCACTCGGAGCCTTCTCTTTAAATTTAATATAGGATTCGATCAGAAATAAACGGTTTATTATTTAACGTCCTCCTTTGGAGTAATCCCTAGTATAATATCTGAAGATGAATACAAAATACTTGCAGAAATACTCCTCAGTTTTCAATAACGTTATGGCACGAAATGTTACAATTTAATAGAATATTAACCTCCTCTACCTCCACTCACAGCACACTTTATAGACTTACAATAATTCTGTGAGGTTATTGTCGTACTTACTTTATAATTTAAAGTGAGAATTACCTTGTGATGATACATTTATTGAAATCAATTTCGTAATTTAATTCTGTGGAGCCACACTCTAAAGCTTACCAGAGATTGTGTCCTAAACATAAGCATTTACGATCCTTAGAAACACCATAAATTCCAAAAAAATGCTGTAAAAGTTTATAATTTTTGTTTCCATTAATTTACTAATCTTTTGGATATAACTGAATCAAATATTTATGAGAAATATTTAAAGTTAGAATTATTCATCCCCAAAATTATTTTTACGCACAATTCTTATCAAGTAATTTGATCAGGATTAAGGTAGACTATAAGGTTGAAAGAACTTAAGAGGAAAAAGATCATATTCTATTTTTGTTCGCGAAAAATTTTTACTGAAACTAACCATAGATGTTCATCAGATAGTTTTGACGTCACGATATAACTGGCGTTCGTGGATATCGAAGGATAAAATTAAACTTGAAACGATCGCCTTTTTAGTCTTTCTAATAATCCCCCATGTTTATATTTTTATCTGTATTTACATTCCTCATACATCCGAACGTAATCGTCCATCTCTACTATGTCAATAAAGACAACCCTAGTTAAGGAACTTTATCTCCTTCCTCCCATTTTTCTGTTTGTTCTCTTCCGATCCCGTGAGAATTCTAAGTAAACTTCGGCCGTTTCGCATTCATCAGCCACCAAATGAATCACGTGATTCACGGAACTTTTTCAAGTTAAACTCAAAGCGTGATATGGAGTCTTACTCTTCCTCTTGCTAGTGATTTCCGTGCACCCGTCGCAAAGTTTTTGCTGCATTTATTTCTTCTTCTTCAAGACTCCTTTCTTTGAGTTGAACGATTTCCTTCCGGGTTTCCAGCTGCTGCTGCTTCTGCACTTTATGATCTCTCCTTTCTTTTGCTGTCAGCCATTTAAAGCTTAACTTATACTTGAGAGTACGTCTACCTAATTGGTAGTAAACTATTTCAAGGCAACATATGAAGGCATACAATTTAATATGTTGATAAAATCTTAAATATTTATATGATGCATTCTATGAAATCGATATTTCGTAAGATAATATACGATTAACTCTACAGAACTGCAAATTACTCTAGAGGTCTCTTTATAAATAGAAACGAAATAATCTCGCTTATCTATATTCGGCTAATCACGCCAACGGTAATTTCTATTCATTTATATTCATAAAATTCTTCCACGTTTCCTTTCATGCATCTTTCGTTTTGGAAATATCATTACATCTTCCCACAAATTTTCTTTCTGTACTTTTAACTTTGCACGTTTCTCCTACTTATGCCCTTGAAATTATGCTCTATTTGTTGAAAAGGAAATGAAATGTTAAAAAAATTTAAATGTCGCTCCATATGCAGTGACTGAACGAGTAGGATAAAGAGAAAATTCTCCAGTATCAGAAACTCTTTCCAGCTCTGAGATAAAATACTCAAAACCTAAAAACTTGAACCACTTACAGTCAAAAAAAACTTTAACTATCGCAAGGAAACCTTATCCATATAGATTTTCTGTCAATCAATTGGTTTTAAAACAATTCGTGCAAGGATCAGGCTTAAGTATGACACAATATAGAATATCTAACATAAAGCGGGATAAGTTTCAAAATAACCAATAGGGTTATTGATGCCACATTCCCAGGCTTCTTTCAACGCAATCTTCTCTAAAAGGTCCTAGGAGAAAAAGAGGCAAAACATATCGACATAACTGGATCTCAAACACGGGACTTTCACTTATCGATAGGTGAGTGATATGGTATCGAGTCCCAGTATAGAGATATATTGTGCTTCTGTTTCTCCTTGCGATTTTTACGCTGCACAGTGCGTGAAAATCTTATTTATCTTCTTTTTTATGGGTAGTTTGGACGAAGAATCGCGAAGGCTAAAATTAAGTCTTGACATTCAAGTTTATAAACTACTTAACAAGCACCAATAATTGAATCCGGAATCGATTTGTCGTATTTTTTAATATATAGCAGTATATGTAGCTAATAGGGTAGGGTCTAATAGGGTCTAATTAACACAAACGTTAAGCACCTTTTTTTCATCTGTGCCTTATTCTATAATTATATTCGCATCTTATTCATAAAAAAGAATTATGAGCTTCATTAAAAAATGCACAGAGTAAGTAAGCCACAGAAATCGCAGCGATTTATGAAAATAAATCAATTTGCGTATGACATTTTTCAGCCCGACATGGGTATTGTCCTTCGTAGCGAATATAACTTGCTGAGAAATGGCGCTTTCAACTTCTTCTTTTGGCGCGTTACAAATTACGCACCAACACGAAACTCCGCCACAGCTGCATCGACGTTGCACAGGCTGTTGCGTCTTCCTTTATTCTCAATGCTTTTCCTTTGGGACGAGCATGAGACATCTCTCTTTCCTTTTGTGCTTCGACGCAGGAAAGGCATCATTCCGTTAGATCCCGGAGGGATGAGAATCCATTTCGACGGAATTGCCTCCTTTGAAGTGGATTGGAGAAGTTTTCAGAACTCCCAGTGGTTTAAATTCCGAATAACGACATCAATGCCTCTTTAGTTTGCAAGAGCTACTTTTTTATTCTCGCAGTACATCCGTATTTTATTTTTGGTCCTTCGAGTCTTTGTCTCAAATAGTGTCATCTATCGAGAAGGAATTGTGCGCAGATTTCCCTAAGACTTTAAATGAGTGACTGTAAACATTGGAGACCCGTAGGGACGGTTGTCTTTAATTTAAAATGGGAATGCTGAGGGGAAATGAGAAACGGATGCGAGTTCGTTGAATGGAAATAATTTAGAATCCTGAAGCCTATATAATCTTCGTGTTCGACGGTATATCGGGCCTAACGCAGTGGGTAACGAATACGATTTTTTAGAAAGCTGTCCCGGAGGGAGCCCACATGCAAATAACCTAAGCTGTCGATGTACATTCATAAAGTATTCCCTTGTCAAATTTAGTGTAAGCTTCAAAAATCGAACAACAAGAAATATTCGGTCAAGAAAGCCTGAAGCTTGTGGGAAAATATTATCACGACAGAGGCAAGATAACACTTATTATGAATTTCGTAATGACATCATAGACATAAGTTTAACGAACTAAAAGACTTCGATAAGAACTTGCTCATATCGAATTCATAATTAACGTGTTCAACCCGATCAGGACCAATGATGAGTCACACCTAAATGAATTTTAAATGTTTAATACTATGCGACTGGTTGAAAATGTTAAAGTTACAAAAACTATTAGTTTAATTATATTGGTATCGAAATGTCTTGTTGATTACTACAAACTTTGAACTGTCAGGAAGTGGAGAGGTTTGTTAATTATTCTGTAGATGTGAAAGATAAAAATTAATTTGTCATTTAGGTAAATTTGATATATAAGTATGCGGGTATGTACATTCGACTAAAAATCGAGAATTGGAGCTCTTACAGCTTTGTAATTGTATTTAATAATATAAATTAATGCCCTTCCGATAATTTTTTTGAGAAATTAAAAATTGCCTCAGATTCGATTGGCTATTCGAAAAGTGATGCATACAAAAATATATATCATCGCTGCCAGTCTCTCATGAAAAAATATAAATTTAAAATATTAACTGTGTGAGGTCGGTATGAGTCTCATAATGTAGGTCATTAATGCACATCAGGCACTCAAACCTTAGAATATGGTATCAATGTAAGTAGAAATGTTCAGATTTCTTCGAAGTAAAAATTTCGATTCTAAAAGTATATACCTTGCTGTCAAAATATTGCTAAAGAATTATTAAACATATTTTTACCGAGCTAAGCCGAATATTTCAGCCGGTGGTAGCATATACGCAGAGTAAGTTGAAAGTTAGATAAGTAAAATTATTTCAAATCTCCAATCCTTTTGCAAAAATACGAATATTTTTTCAATCAAACACGGAGAGAATAACTTTTAGCGTGAGCTACTAAATTTTCAGCCATGAATTGCAACTACTATCTAAATTTCCTCATCATTTCCGTAAATTCAATTTTCAATACATTTTAATATAACATAAAGGTCTACCGCCAAATTTATACCATAGATACCGTTCTAGGATCGATCGAGAATGGCTGTGCAGAAACCGATATTAAGTTGGCTATTAATAGAAACCAGGAAGGACGGAATGAGGATAAATTTTCCAATATCCCGCAAGCTCTTCAATTATACATTGATTTCCAATGAGCATTTACATCGTTACACTACCTTTTGTAGCACAATAACTGACAAGTTATATTCTGTCAAAACATATTCCAAAGTGAAGAGGATAACAGTCCATTGCGATTCCTAATTTTTTAGCACCAATATTTGATCAAACCTGTAAGCTCATAATAATAGCTATACTTTGCTCAATAAAAGTACACTTGTTGAATGATTTGTATATTTTTTTATTCCGAAAACTATCATACGTGTTACTATAAGTAATTTAATAAGTTGCTTGAGAGGGAATGAATATATTAGACGCCTTCGTGTCATCGTCGAGGTAGAATGGAAATATAACCTGAATTTATACAGAAACAAGGAAGTACTGAAGATAGCAAGCTAATATCCTTGTTTGTAATGTAATGAAACAGAGACACAGGAAATAGATGCGTCAAATGTTCAAAGGAGAGAGATTGTAAAGGGATGTAATCAAAGCTTAAGCTAAAAGGAATGGCAGAGAGGAATACAAAGACAAAATCTTCGGTTGATAAAAATAATGAAAGTGAATAATAAAAAGGTATCAATTGGGGAATCATACAAGAAGCCAATGAAAGTCAGAAGACGTGTCTAAGGAGTAATAAGTTATCCCTTGCAGTTAAATTGCTTGTCGTCTATCAAGAACTCGGAATTCCTATCATTCATTACCTTAAAATTATAAAATAAAGTTAATTGCAAATGAAAGAGGACTTTTACATAAGAATTTTTTTAGAAAATCTTTGTATAAGATTTACAATAAATAACGATTTTGAGTGACAAGAAATTACCTTAAAAATAAACCATGACATATTAAACCATGGCATGGATATATAATAGTTCTTATTCCCTCCTAAAAAACATTATAAATTACGGTATAGTATATTTCTTTAGAAATATCGAATTTTGTTTTTACAAATATCGAACTATGTTTTATCTTCTTAGTTGTGAGAATTGTCTTTTAAATTATCGCCTAATGCGTTGTGGAAACGAGAAAAATTTTGGAAATATCTTTTGGCTTAATAACAAATAAAGCTTAGCTGCAGAGAACAATCTCATTTTTGCATGTCTATGATTACCTATATTTAAATTGGGCATCAGGAATATATATATTTAAAAATTAATTCTTTGGGGACTCAGCACGTGTATTTAAAAGAAATTTCCTTCAAAAATTAAAATGAAGTTAAGAAGTCATTACCTCATGTATGCGGGATATTTTTGTACCATACATTCCGCGAAAATTGAGGCTTCAATTCGATTCTTTTGAACATGTTTTATACAAAAAACGTTCAGTAAAGCGTAGCGATAATAATCTAATTTAGTAGAGAATATTGATGCTTGTTATCTTGCTTCTCACCGTAGACTAGAACCAATCTGATAGAAGTAGTTACTTCAATTCACGTTCCGTAAAAATTGAAGCGAAGTCATCTATTATGCGCACGGAGAATAAAATAGATTGGCCTAATTTTTCGCTTGTTATGAAGTGGCAAAGTGAACTAAAATCTGAAAATATATTTTTAGATATATGAAATTAAGCTAAGTGCACAAGAGATATCCTTTCAAACAGCCCTATACTGAAAACTGATAACATATCCGTTAAAAATATTTATATTGAGCTAGCCATAACTAGGAACTACTCTTTGTACAAGAGAATATTCGACCATTTCTGGAGATATATTTCAAGATTGATAAAGGGATTATACCTCACCGTCAAAAAGTCTTAATTTTAGCATTCGAAAATTGTGCGTCAGGGGGTATATCACTGGTATATTTTTTTCAAAGGTTGTCAAATGAGAATTTTTTCATGGATTTGTATATTATTGATGGTCAGTGTTCAATCATTATCGACATTGTATCCGATTCCTTATTATTTATATATATCGTTGGCTGTTTTACTCCATTCTAAACCTTGTACATTTTTTCATTAGCTCCAAACGAAATATATACCTAGTGTAACTTTTCGTCAGATTACCAATTACTATTGGTTTATTTGAAAAAAATCTTTTAAATAGACCATTGCAAAATATTAAATGAAAACTATTATTTTCCAAATCAGCACTAAGAGTACTTTTTGGCCATATCAAAATAGAAAAATAGAATAAAGTGAATAGAAGTGAATGAATAACAAAAGAGGGTGCGATTATCTAAGTTTAAGCATGATTATAAATTAATAATTTTCTAATACATTTATTGTTGAGGTGTGAAGCACGAGAACCATTTTCAATTACTTTTTTCTGATTCAGTTTCATCAGCAAACCACAATTCCTAGAGCGAATTAAAAACGAAAATAAAACTCAAACTTATGTATAAAAAAGCAAGGATTTCATTCGTGCACCAAGAATGTCAAATGTTTTAGAAGGCTTGGAGAGTTTTTAGGGTCATGAATATATATTAACAGCATTATAAACTGGGATAATAGTACTTTGAGATCTTTATAAAATAATCGTCTTTTTCTCGGATTAATTTTAAGTCGTTGTGGAGCGGGGTGTAATCTACGATTAAAAAGTTTGCCTACCTCAGATCTTTCGAATAATAGGCTTTCGAACGATATTGAGTTATATTTATCAAGATTTTATAAGCTTTCAACCTTTCCTCTAACGAAGAGTTTCTCGAAATATTTTTTTCTTGCGTGGTTTCATAGAATACCTTTGGCTTTCTGTACGATTTCCTTCAATGTGAATCCAATCACAACTTCCTTCCGTTACTTTCTCTTGTCTTGCTTTGTAACACATGCCTTCTTCCGACAAATTCCAACCTTTCTTTTGTATTTTGGTATCCCACTCCTACTTGCTACCAAGACGTTATTTGCCAAACCTTTTGTAAAGGTTCTTCTCTTCTTTTTTTAGAATCCTCTATCTGATTTCCTTCGAAATCGTTCACCCCTTAGCATGGAATAGAAACCCACGCTGTTTTATTTTCAAATAATCCTACGCTACGCCTCTTTTCGACGCCTCGTGAAAACAAAATCTCTCGCTTCACGTCTTTTTCTCAGAAAAGCACTCTTTTAGAATAGCTCTCGGATTTCATTTACTTAGGACACGCGAATGATACTTAATCTTCATGCGTGGATACTGCGCTCGTATGTTTTTATCATTCAACCATGTGTATTAAATGTTTCTTTTGCGAGAGTAGGAGGAGGGACACATTACTGAGGCTCACGACTCTTATTCTAATGATGACCACTGTGATGTGAATTAATTTAATAGCTTTCGATCGGGAAACACTGAAGAATATAATTTAAAGTAAACCTATAAAGTAATAAATTCAAAGGAAATATGACATATTATTGCTCTGTTTTTTTTTAAATCTGTGAATGATTTTCAAGCATTAAAACGTGCATATTTTTAGACATGCATTACACACATTAAGTACTTAAGCTATAAATAAAATATATGAGAACTCAGTTAAATGATTGTGATATTCGTGTCACATCAACATGAAAAGATAAATAATGAAAGCAATTAATCTTATGGGTATACACTACATTGACAAGCAAGCCTTTTAATTCAACAAATATGGTAAACTTCTCACTAAAGGAATCTCCGTCCTTGGCGTATAACTGACGGTATAACTAACTATCCCTAAGCTTTATTTCACGAAAAATAGACTGCTCATATATCGTATGCTTCATTTTCATAAAATTATTACGGAATGCTCCTTCTCTAAAATAATTGTTAGAGGAACAAAGTGTAATAGTCTGACATACTATACAAATCAACCAACATTTATTTCCTATATTTATTAGATCATACTTCCTATATTGTTTAATTTATATTCTTCTAACTTCAAAGTGCTTCAACGGCCAAGGTCATTTGGAGCGCCCAGCAGGAATCGGACCAGGGCCACTTTCATGGATGTCTAACGCCCTGCCCACTTGGCTGTTTCCCGCTATTCATTCACATTTCTATACAAAATCAAAAACTTAATGGGTTAAATTAGACGATTCGGAACAATATAATAATTTTTTGTTAACAGAGCAATGATGTGCTCTATTAATAGCCACTGACCTGACCAGCTTTAGGAAGTAAGCTAATGGTTTGACCGTCTAGGGTGTAGCAATCAAGTCTACACAGGTGTTCGAGATTACAGATAGCTCAGAGAGACCGTAAATTTGCAGCACCTAAGATTGAATGAATTGAATTAATAACTTTTGAAATAATCGAGAATGACACAAAGATAAATTCAATTCTTTATCAGTTGAGTTGACAGAATATCGTTGTTGCACCTGATAAGAATATTATTGTGAACGCTATCTTTGTCCAAACGAGCAATTAATCAAATCCAGAAAGTCCTGTAAGGTTATTACTATCCCCAGATCTCCGCTTACCGCAGAACTTCTGACATTACTCCGTTTAAGAGAATCATTTGTTATGCAAGACGTAGAGCCTAAGATTTCCATGCAGGTAATTTCAAGGCGGGCGACACGAGAAACTAATTTCTCATTATTCTGAGTCGGATGAAATTGAGAGATTACTGTGTCAGTGAAATAACTCAGCTCGTAAGTGAAGTCATATTGAACTAAGCACCGAAACGGATGAAATATTGAAATTAGTTTTCATGAACAGAGGTCACGATGAAAATAACACATGCTTCTATTTCAGGAATCGAAGATGCAACGAATTCGACAAACATAATACTTAAAGGGTATTTTCTTTATATTAGGGACAATCTCGTTATGAATGAAAATTAGTCTTGCACACTAAAACAGTTAATATAAAACTCTTAAAATGGTTTCCCTTTGATACGTCGTTTATAAACTGATTATATAGTTCATAATAGGAAAGGTGTTTCTCAGTCAGGATTTCAGGTAAATTACGTGGAATATTAATTAATATTGAAAACCCTCATAAATTTTGAAAGAACTAAATGATTAAGAGATTATATTCATCATCACAGAGTTAAATTCAACTAATTATTTATTAAAGTATTAGAGATTAATTAATAATTAATTGATAATTATTAACTTTCTATCGCCGATTAAATTAATAAGGCTTATCACAGGATAAAAATTTAGTTCATTCAAATCAATTATAACCCTACGATCGAGCTAATCTATGGTCTCGTTTCTTTAATTATGCCTTTTTTGCTTTAGTTTTTAATTTCAGACCATAAATCAGCTGAGCAGAAAATCAAAATATAAATGCCTACGCAATCTAAATTATTACTACTATCGGTCGTAAAGTTTTAACGGACTCAAGTCTTTGTAAGTGATGTGGTACTTAAGTTATCAAAACTGTGGTTTATTACCAATGTTTTTCGCAGTAGATTTGTCCTAAAATAGTTTTCGAGATAAAGAAGAGATTTTAGGGTCGTGAAAGAATAAGACATAAAAGGTTGCGAAAACGGTGCAATAGTGTATACTATAAAAGTGTGAGACTTTTCGCATAAAAAGTATGTTTAACAATTGTAAATAACAAATGTATTTTTCACTCTGTTCATTACTCAAGAATTTAAGCTAATTTTTTGGAATGATGTTCTCGGATTTTTGAAAAGTTTCAAAGTAGCGGAAAAAATTAAATAGTTATCACTCAAAATTAAATAGCACAAAAAGCAATACAAAATATTTATTTAATTTCAACATTTTTAATTAAAAAGGCCTGTATAATATGTAGTCAAGATATTGAAAGAGAAGTGATTCGTGAAGGATCTATAATTTTCTATTATTAATCATTTAACGAAAAAAAATGTTTGAAATGTCTGGATGAAGGCATCGATAAAAATATAACTCAGTCCTTCAGATATTGCGTCATTTCCGAAGAATGAAAACTATTCGCCCATAGAAACCAAGATATGATCTTATACTACCTTCCTCAAATTTCTTACTTTGGAAAAGGCAACGTATAAATCCTAACCCGAGTAACGTTTTTAAAAGTTAAAATTCGACCAATTTCAGTAAAGTCCCATCCCCAACATTACAGAAGCCTCTCGTATGAAAGCGCATGAAAGGATGGGATGCATTAAAAGAGCTGAAAAAGTGGGGCAGTGCCGAAGGGTTCAGATCGAAATAAAAGTTGCTCGAAACTTAAGTGGAGGTGGTAAAGGATCGGGTAATGACGACAGCATCGGAGAATGGCTATGTAAAGAGGTAGATTCAGATAGAGAGATAGATGATTGCGTCAGATCAATGAAGAAATTTCATAGGGAAGCATTTAAAGTTATTCGAGTTTGACGGTGTTAGAGCTTTCTTTTTCTACTCATAAGGAAACCTCACTTGGTGTGACTAACGTCGGATGATGGGACGAAATTCACCAAAGAAAGTCTTGAAAATAGAAGATAGCCATAAAATTTGATTCGGGGATTTGAAATTAGCCGTAAAACTCAATTTCTATGTCAAAAAAAGCAATAAATAGACCATGGCAGAAATGTTGAAAATTTTTATCCAATCATTCGACTTTGGTCATATAAAGTGAGGTTTCTTTCTTAGACTAGAGATAAGAATGCCATGAAGGTGATTTTATGCAAAATCAGTTTACATAGTTTGCTGGCAAGGTTATCGATTCACCTACACTTCTCATTCTGGCATTGCATGTAATAAGTCCGTTGTAATATCATTAATGGAAATTATGATCCAGCTTATCTTATGACATTAAATTTCGACGTATTTTACAGTTATCATCGACTAACATCGCTGTTTACGAAAATAAATATGCTCCAAAGTATCGGAAGGATTATGTGGGGGCAATCTCACTCAAAAAACGTACCTAAAGCAATCACAATGACTGTAGCATTATACATACATATGCATCAAAAAATGTTTGGCTTTTAGGATATTTTTACTGATTTTGACGAACTTTAAAGGTACAAACCGTCACATACATAATATTTAAAAACGTTTGCAATCTCACGATGTAAAATTTTTCCAGAGCATAAATGTACGTAGTCAAATAAACATATATTTTGCATGCTATAAGGTTGCCCTATCTTAATTATCTATGGTTAAGCCGCATAATATCTTTAAGTCCGAAATGTTTATATTGCGTTGGATGTATGCATTACTATTACATTATTATACTGATAGAATGTCAAAAATTTTTGGATAAGAATCTCCCATCTTAGATCAGCATCTTCTTTTTGGACTTTCGTTAAGATTGAAACTAACAAATTTTTTTAAGTTATGTTTTGGTGATGTGCAACTGTCTTTTGGTGGTGATGATGACCAATTTAGTTGGCTGGTATAATACTACTTGAGTAATTTCATATTTTAAGTACTGTGGTAAAGCGAGGCGTTATCCTTTACATACATAGTCAACTTCAGCGTACAGTCATATGAAGTTGTTTTCCTCACGATGAGTAATAAGGGCAATATTAAGCAAATAAATAGAACGTGACAACATCAGGAAATGCTGAATTTTCCTTTAAAAATTTCCCAAGACAGAGATCACCTTTATTTCTAGCGCAGCAAGCGAAAGAGGGCGAATCGCGCTGCAGATAAGTTCTTATAAGGATATTTCGCGGAGAGCGTATTCCGAACAGGCGCCGAAGCAATTCATCAACGCTAAACACGATGGCAGCGGTGTCCTCTTGTAGTGTGCAATAGAAAATCGCGTCGGGTGACTTACGACCTGAGATAATGAGCAGAAAACGGGAAGAATGCGTTTACTTGAGCCAATGAAATAGGCGCCGCAATCTAAGCGGGAGCAATATTAAAGATGAAATGATATAATGGCCGGATCGAAATTCCCACGTCATGCCGAGATGAATTATACAGCCCTTTGTTTTCCTTTTCCGCTATGGTTTCGCAGGAATTCACTGAGTTGACAAATGGGTAGCAGAATGCATCATGATCCGTTTGAACCGAAAAATAATTAGCCGTAGCCATAATGGGAAATAGCGTAACAGATGAAAGCGGTGAGACATTCGGATATTCCATTTAACATCAGGTAACTGACTTTTCTCTGTACATTCAATTTCTCATAAGGAAAGATATAACTTAAATATAAAAGTTCTTCTCTCTATTCATTTTAATAATGGAGTAACAAATAATTAATCATCCGCCAATGTTTTTAAAATCTATCTCGGTTATTTTTATCATTGTTTAAAAATTCAAATAAATTTTATTCTATTCGATCACATCCAAAGTAGAAAGTTTTGCAGAGTAATCATCAAATTATCTAACTCTTAGTGACACATGTCGTTAATAACAAATGACAAAATATCATTCATATATAATATTTCATACTATCGAATTTATTGAAATACATTAATAGCAATATCGAGTTCAGTATCAAAGGGTAGCGTGCATTAAAGAATAGCAAAATGTAGAAAATATACATTACTCAGTTTAACTAGATTTTAATTGGAGTTGATACATCTTTATCTGGAAGAAGTAGAATGTAATGAAAAGATACTTATATCATTAATGAATCAAATTAAATTAATGTTTAATTCCAATTAGATTGGAGGTCATGCCACTATTAATACGGAATTGCTCTTTTTAATCCCAAATCAATTAATCGAAAGTATAAGAAAAACCTAAGATACAATTTTGTAATAATATAGGTGATAATTATATAAGAAATCATTCTATGCTTAAAACTGCCCTAGCCTCAGTTAGAAAAACAGTTAAAGAACGCCACCTGCGACATCTGTTAGTGAAATAATCGGCTAAAACAAGATAACCTACGGAAATTTCTCATTTTCAAAACCCTCCTTTATGGATGAATTTTGTTTCTCATTACCTCATATTATTATAATATTCTGACTGAGGCTACGATGATTCTTTTCAACGGAAAGTCTTACGATACTTTTTATTACAAATAACTTACAAATGCATTTGTGCATTTGCTCGATTTAATCAGATGTAAACTTTAACGCATTTGCTTAATGATATTCTCATTACCGGTAATTGAGGTAAACGAAGGAAATACAATGGGTGTTGGATGTAGATTCATTACTAGACACAGCTATGCTCTGCATTTTTAATTTCTGCATAAATTCCCTAAGAAAAATCCTAAGTGAAAATTATTTATACTTTTCATCAGTCTGAGGAAGAAAAATATTTCAAAATTTTAATCAAGACAAAGATATATATTTTACGCTTAGCCCGAATTGATAATCCTCATCGGATACGAAAACGTGTCAGAGATTTTTACGAAAATTAAACACTAGGGATTTACATAAGGTTTCGAGGAAATGGCACGATAGAAAATATCCCCGCACGTGTCCGCTATCGATTGGTGGATTAAAATTGAATTATATTTTGCTCTTTCCAATTTATGCGAACCCGTTCTCATTTGCATTGCTGAGCTTTTGTTAAACGCAAACAGGGAGAATTCGATATATTAAGGATTATGACCCAATCACTGCAGCGAATGTGTCATGAGATTCATTTCCTGAATATATATTTTTTATTTCATTGCAACAAAAGGACTAAAAAAAGATGTAACTCTACGACAAAAACTAAATTCTGCTTGAAAATGAATGCATGATTAGACTAATTATTACACTGGCGTCCAATGCAATCGAATGGTTAAATTAAAAATATGATTGCAGGAATGCATCTGCCATAAGGTTTCCTTATTAATTTCTTATTGAGTATTTAGTCATGGCAACTTATCTCAATGGGATAGTGAAATTTCAACTGATAGTATAAATAAGGAGCATTTTTAAAGTTAACCTTTACTTTTTGTCAGCAAAATTAATAGGCAAAAATTCCCAGAAATACTATTGTTCAAAGTGCATTGAAAGCTGGGGTTATATTGAACCATTCATGAACGATTCATAACCTTCCTTGTGATTATATGTGGCACTGCCGTAGCCACATTATCAAAACAAAGGCGGTTGCTTATGTGAAAATATTTAAAATAAGTAAAATAAATAATGAAAACGCTCATTATAATTGTAAAACCATAAGATATTAAGAAATCCATGTCTTAGATACATATTCAGAGACTTTAAAATGCCTCATATCCCTAAAATAGGACAGCACTTTTTATATCATATTCTGATTGTCTCCAAGCATTGTGGATTTATATCCTCTGATTTTAAATGAGCTACAAATTGAACTGCAGGAAGTATCGAATGTTGAGTGGGCAGTCACACTTGTGACAGTGTGGTGGTATTTTCTCTTCTGAGTATGGGTAAGAGTTAGTCAGCGAACTTTTCCCGATCTTAAGAAGTGTGATCACCTCCTCTCTCCGGTTACTCCTAACTGAAGATTCCCATGCAAATGCTAGTAGTTTTATTGGAAGCTCCTCGTTGTTTTCGAACGTTCTTCAGAGATTGTGTCCACTGCTCCAGAGCAATTTTTGGAGAACGTCCTTCGTCATTATATGTGACTTACATTGAATCGGTTATAGTGTTGTCCAAAGCTACCTCGGCAGTCTTGTCTTCTCTTTCATTCCCTGAAATTTCTACTTGTCCGGGAACCCAAAGAAATTTGATGCTGATGCCCATCTTATTTAGTAATGTGAGAGCAGAGTGGATTCATTGGACTATCTTATCTGTTGGATAAAATGTGGCAATTGATTGCAGTATGTTGAAGGAATTTGTACTAATGACATAGTTTTTTCCTCTATTCTACGAAGCGCTAGTCTTATATCATGAAGAATCGCACTGAAAATAGAGGATAAGAGACTTAGCCTGGTTCTAATGACTAGGAGGTCAGAGCGCGAGCATATTCTGTGTCTGATCGCCATCTATCTGTATACATGGGAGCAGATTCTTGCTCGTTAAAGTGGGAATGAGACGTAAAAACTACACGAAAAGAGAGGTCGTTCCTTCCGTCTAAATTTCGTAAACCTAACCTACAGGATTCATGCATAACTGTATTCGGCAGGGGCATATACAAAGCACTATATACTTTTATGTTTCATAAAAAGCCGTTGAACAAACATTAAAACCTCAAATGATTATCAATACGTATTTTTTAGTTTACAGAAATTCTACACCAATATTGCCTACAGAAGATAATTTAATCTCATGAATTGTCATGTATTATGAAGAATTGTCATATGTTTTGAAGTGTTGTAATAGTCATGTGTTTTTATAGTATGTTTTACAGTATACAATGTTTTATGCGATTGCGAAAATGTTCTGAAATAATTCAGACAATTGAAATGGTCAGATATAGCGGAGAGGCTTACGCATGTGATATCGACTGGGATTTCTAAGCTACCGCAATTCACGGAGGAGAAAAAATAAAATCTATAATGTCGTTGGAAGAGATAAAGAGCTAAATATCGATATTAAATCGTGTCATTAAGGTTGTATGGGTTGTATGTACCATTCTAGAATATATGTCACAGCCGGTAAAAGAAGCCATCCAGAAGTTCACAAATGAAGCGTATCTTTAAACTTTATACCGATGGCATATAGAGGCTATTTTCCAACAGGAAGACTTCTCAAGAAATTCTTACATCAGATTTGATCCACGGGTGAAAAAGTAACTTTGTTGTTTAGAAAATTATTACTAGAATCTTTGAAATCGCACTCCAAATGGAATATCATATTTTGCGAAGTAATACTTAATTCAACTCTTTGGTTATTCATACTTTTATCTAAAGAGAATTGAACCTGTGTACTAGAAGTTGTATATTACTAGATTTAAAACTTGGGTATAATGTACCTTTCGTAGTATAGTGGTTATCACGTGCACCTCACATGCGCATCATACGTTTCATGTTTTCTTCACTTCCCTAATGTCATGTTCTTAGAAAGCTTCTTCACTCCAAGAGGATGATTTTTTGGATTTTCTTCGCGTGGGTAGCAATTAAAATAAAAGATTTTATTTTACATTTTGGCATACGAACATAGGAAACTAATCCACAGACTTTTATCAACTCAATCGACCACTATCCGTTACTGAGCAACCTTTTCCTTTTACCATGTGTTGAAAAACAAGACCCATACTCCATAGGGGTTTTCAGGATTTACAGACATGGGTGGGGGATGGCAGAAGATATTTTGCAAACCACTGCATCAGACACACCCTGAGAAGGAGTGAGATATTCTCATTCAACGCCCTCTTCCCTCATTAAATGCATCCTTGTCAGTGAGTGCCTCCCTAGTCTTCAGTCCCTCCGTATTCCTCATTCTGCTGCAATAGCACGCCGAGCGGTTTTGCGGGACATTCCGTAAGCCTTGTGAGGCGGATTGGCTCGGAATCGAACAGACTTGTCCACAAGAGAGAGAAATGGTATGCGAATGCTCACCGGGAGCTCCTTGTCTCACCTTGTCGCGAACGATTCAAATCCTTAATGATTCTCAATGCCGCTGCACGAGAGGTAAGAGGATTTGAATCCGGCGGACCGGACAAGTACGAGCTCCGCTCCGGAGAATGAGCATAAAAATAAGTTACCTTTAAATAAATCCCAATATAATATGTGCCCAAGTAGGACTCCATCGGTTGAAATGAGGGAGGATCCGAGAGTGGGAGGGAAAAGGTAAAACGAATGAGGCGATCGTCTACGTTTCGGAAAGTACATACATCCGATTCTCGCAAGATAGGAGCATCTAATCGATCGATTTATGTGGCGATCCCCATTAAATAATTCCGTGAGCAAAGATAATTTTACTATAGGGAATTGATAGAAATTTATAACTTTCAAAGATTGGCAGAATTGAGTTTTTAATTATTTGCCATATTTCACATGACGGCTTTAGTAATGGTGAGAACTCATGCTAAAATTAACCTTAAACATAATTGGCATCGCTGATAAAAACTTTGATAAAATAAAAGAATGAGATGCCAAGACAATCCGTCTAAGAACTCATAGTGTCCGCGAACGATACGCGAAAATGTCAAGCTAACGAGGTAGCTGGAACGTACAGTTTTTATACATCCTGTTTCACGTTAGAAGGTGGCTTCGATGGAATTGATGTTGATGTGTTTCTAAATGAATTTATCAGACAATAGACTTTTAAATACACTACATTTAGTGAAAATTCTGGATTCTGAATTTACATCTGAGAAATCTGAGATCAACAGCCATAAACAATCTCTTTATCTCAGTCATCTTGAATAATACGAGTGCGTATATCATCGTGATTTTTCATTATAAGTTATGATATGTAAATACCCCATTAAATTATGGATTTAGCAATGAAAATCGCAAATAGTCGCAAATAGCCAAATTAATTATGAACTTTCAGCATGAGTCTACAAAAGAAGATAAAATGCCAATACCACATATTTGTCACATATTATATTACAACTTTTCACTAGAAAACGAAATTGGAAGATTTTCATCATTCATGTTTTTGTTAAATACCAGATAGATCTTTCAGAGAAGAATCTAAGTTTAGAATAGCCACGACCACTGATGGCAAGAGATAAAGTTTTAGAATACCATCAAATATTCATCCACTTAGCGTTTTGATGGTGTATGGGTAATATTCTAAAACTTTAGACCATTCATGATTTTTACTGATATCAAATTACCCCGTAGAAGACGACGGAATTTGTGGAGAGATTTAAAATGGAAAAATGAGATAGTGAATAATAAAATCTTATGCATACAACTTCAAGTTATTCATGGAAACTCAAATTACTTCCGTGAAAAAATAACTTGAAAATTAAATTATCGTTTCTGGCTTTCCTTTTAAGATAAGCTTTCAACGAATTCCGTGTAACCGATTTAAAAATTTAGGTAAAATTCTATCTTTTCGAGCGCAAAAGACTTCCCACGCTCTTTTCTCCGCGCTCAGAATATCGCCCACGAGGCCTGAGTGAATCGCTGTGTTGTAAATAAAATCACCAAACCTGTACTCTATCTTATACAGGGCATCAATTTTTTCATAAACCGCGATGTATTTCCGTTGCTTTGAGTGCAAAAAAGAAAACGAAAACCGAAAATACGTCGTCATCATACGGCATAGTATATTAAATCTATCATTTGACGATAATTTTTCTGTTGATTTAAAAAAATCTTTCATTCTATTCTATATATATTAATATTTTTAAAATAAATATATATTCCCGTAGAAACACTCAATAGCTATAAAATTGTGAATTATTTACGGAGGTAAGGAACGTTAGTTTATTAAACGCTAAAGAAATCCAATCACGGAGATGGAAAGAGACTGACAGGACCGGAATATGAACGCGGGTCTTTCACTTCCGGTAGACGGCTGTAACCAGTTATCTTGCCCTAGCATACAGCCATAAAGTATTGGGAGATTTCGTAGGCAAGGGTGAATGGTTCGTCTGAATAACCAAAATCTACAGTGCGGAAAACGGAAGACCCAAGCTCGAGTCCCGGTCCTGTCAAAATTTTCCATTTCCATTTTTCCGTAATTTTTTTTTCCAGGCTTACAATTTTACGTACGAAATCACACGTCAATCTCTCCTAATTAAACTTCAATCCTTTTGAGATAAAATTAATCGGTATTTGTGAATATCAGCGTAAAATTGTAATATATTAGGAAATTTTTTCCAAAAAATAACATCACAGTAACAAAAGCAACCTATTAGTTTATACGCTCATGAATATATTAAAGATTTAAAATGCCTCAGTGAAAACATTTGCATAAATCAGCATTGCCCTGAAACCCGGGTATCAGTCATAGTAAAGCTTTCACTATAAAGTTTTTTTTTCTCTCACTGCTATAAATTCAAACCTGAAATCATTGGTTGAATAAAAAAGGTTGTTCAGCATGATAACGAGAATTTTTTTCTCGATATCCACATTTCTCTTTGCTTTTATAGCGCGAACAAACGGATACTGCGAAACCGATTTTATTCTCTGTACACACATTCAACAAATAAAACGGAAACTTCAGGAAACGAAAATAAATCTGCTCGTGCTGCCTTGCTAAACACGATTCTGGCACATTTGAACACACGTCGAATATTTTCCACACGCAGGATCGTGATTGATATGTTACATACAAAAGACCGTGCACGTATCGGACGGGGAGAGAGTGCAACAAGAGGGAAGCGAGAGGAAGATAGATGCGAGAATCGTTCGGAAAAAATAGAAATGGATTCCCAGATTGATTTCCGAAACGGTCGAAATTTTTTCCCGAAAAATTCTCACATAACCCATTATCCTTGTGGCATCAACATACACCTGTGTCCCAAAAGAGCGCCGATCTAGGATGACCCTCGAAAGATGATCGGAACGGAAAGGGCGGAGAAGGAAAACGGTCTACCGATGAAATTTAGAAAGGGGTTGATCATGACGTGGGGAGCTTTCTTTTTTTGCGGAAGCTCTCCGGGAAGATGAGCGGAATGGACCATTGGAAGGGTGCCTGGGGCTGGTGTCGCCCGTCAATGGCCCGGGCGTAGAATCCTCCTATCGATTCGCCGCGCGCAAGGCCGGGCACCGCAAGAGATCTCCACAAAGGCAAGAAAAAAAGGGTACTGCACCGCTTCGGATTTGAACTCCTGGCCTTGGCGAAGAATGACCTCCACGCCTGCGCTCGATGGATGGGTTATTTCCGGCACGCTTCCTCCAATCTCTGATTCGCAAGGGCTTCAATTTCTCCTTTTTCCGCTATTTTGTCCTACCTTTCAATGGATGAGATGGGGTGAATCACGGGCACGTTCTAGGGCCTATTTTATTCTGGGGCACTTTTTCTATGGAGAAGGCGACCCGCTGGGTAAATATTTCTTCCCTTGACGTAGAAGAGCCTTTTCACCTTGTTGCTATTGTTTACGGTACTATTATTAGGTCATGGGGATTGCTCTATGTCCATGGAGTACTTTTTAATTAAGGCTCGATGTAGATAAAAAAACCTCGCTGTCTTCTCAATAGCAGAGCTAGACCATGATAGACAAGAGCGTGTCATGAGAACATTTTATGCTGTACAGTAACACCAAGTATCTACCTATTTTTATCTATGAAAATATTTTTATGGAAGGACGTTCCGTCCACTTCTTAAAGTGAAATTTTATGTATAAATATAATTTGAGTACGATACTCTTTTTCATTCTGATCATCTCTAAATAAACTTTAAAAAACTGCGCATCATTGAACCCCTTTTGATCCTACACATCGATCTTAACAGCTGTATTTCTATCTGAATTATTGGCATTGCTTGAAAAGCTGTAATGAACCACTTTACTACCAACCAATTCTTATTTTCCTCATATCATTATTATTCTTGAAATATATACTTTTCAGAAACAGCCATTACTTATCATGATAACTGCATAAGCATTATAACGATACGTTATGATGTTTAAGCTGCTAAGTTTACTTTCACTGAAAAGGTATGTGATGAGCTATTCACATGCCAAGGTATTCATTCAAGTATCCTTTTAAAATCAAGATAAAGTTTACTCACTAACCTACATAATTGATTTCGGCCAAGTTCATCTCGCCTTTAATTATCAAAGACTCGAAAGGGTAGTTCCTTGTGACCTAAATCTATCACTAACTACATCGCTGAGAGAGAAAAACCTCCCAATGAAAAAACTTTACAAGGCTCGTTTATTGAACATCCTCCACCTCAATACTGATTGAAAGGACCTCTGTGCTACTTAACTCTTCCCATTTTCTTTCTCATCATTCCCTTCGCTTATGCCTGGAGCAATGCAGGGAACTGAGTTCTCGCCCAGGTCATGCAAGTTTACGATGCGCAGACCAGAAAAGAAGAATTTTATTTCCTATTGGTCGGTCGCGAATGATTCCGTTTAAGAAAGATAGCGAAACATAAAATTTCGATCTAGCTGATCAATCAATCTACTCGGCTCATTTCAATGAGGATGTAAGTGAAAGAAAATGAAACTTGGACGAAAATAAAATGACTACTGAAATTTTCGATATGCCGAATGATAAGTCCGTTTTTGTTATTTTTCTCGGAGTTGAGTTTGTTAGTTGAGATGGACTGAAGCGAATTTTATACTTCGAGATGACTTATAGTTTCATTTAAGTCCTGGTCCTGACGATTTTTATAATTGTTGTGATGAAAATTTTTACATCTGCGTAATAAAATGATATTCTGAAATAATAACCTAAATAAGCTTGATTGTAATAAACTAAATCTAGCGATACATGCATTTAATTTTAATATATACCTTTAAGCGATAGAACTTCATCGCAATTTTCATGTTAGATTACCAATCAATCATACCTAATATTGAGTCTAACAATATAACTCTTTGCCTTTATATTAATCAGATAGTCATCAATAGATTCTGGGAACCGCTGTTGATTAATACTGGTTTCCTTCTCGAAATTTTTTTAAAAAAGTCTGTTTTTCGTACTAGCAATAAGAGGGCGTCTTCCTTTTTCGTTAAATTAAAATTCTGTTAATTTAATACTTGTCATTTTTACTTTACAGTGAATTAATTTTTACCAGATAGAAAATTAGGGGAGAATAAAGAATTTTCGGTGTAGCTGAAGTGCAACATCGGCGATAGCGGGTTGCAGTCAGCTGGGAATAGGAACAACCCATCTTATATGCGGGTGGCAGAGCGTACAATATTTTTACAATGCGTTTAGTGTGAAAATGACCGACATCGAGAGAGAATTGAAAATTAAGGAGGATAGCGTCTTATGCGGAAGCGTTTTAAACGGGGATTACTGTATTCATAAAAAACATTCAGAGTCTAATCTAATCAGAGAATGCGAACGAAAATTGAGACGCGAGAAATGACAATATGAATGATATGATGAAATACGATATTAATACAGCGCGGTCTGGTGGCAGCCATCCTGATTAAACCGTCGATTTAAAACATTCCCGTTATCGCTCCCCAGGAATCAGGCCGTGGTCGGCCCATTTAAGTCCGCGTCTCGGGCCGATATCTCACCGTCATCTCCCCGAACTCAGCGAAACGAAAACGAACTCCAACAGCCCGGAGAAATTAGAATTTCATCACCGAAAAATCTTCGTGCTTCCCACCCCATTCCATTCCGAGCGAAATGTATTCATCGCGTCCTCTCACGGTCGCTTCAAAGCGCGTTTTTTATTCACCGGATGAGAGAACCTGCGGGGGTTCTTGTGTAAATGCAGGGAAAGGGTTGAAGATGCTTCTCAGGAGAGAGTTCGTGATTGGACGATGAGATATTGCGTCACGCAACGGGGTAACCGTCACGAATCACGAAGAAATGATGGCTTAAGAATTCCCCAAATCCGGCGTAACGTAAAGCACACAACGACCATGACTTCTCTACAAACTACATTATTCAAGAGACCCAACTATGGAAGCTTTATACCCTTTTCGAGGGAGTTGTATCGCTCTCCTACATATTCAACCCTCCCCGATTCCACCCATCCATTTCTCTCTCTCTTTCGGAGAAATTCGGTTATCGTACGAGCTTTACAACGGCTCTTTCATCTCCGAAGCAAGGAAAAATGATTACGGACGATATAGTGACCCCAATAAAAACGAATTTGGAGAGATAACGGAGCGGAACTGAACGCCTTGGATTTCTTTCTCCATTCGGGCATTATTCTCTCCGCAGGAGTCTGGGCTCCTAAGATATGAAGTGGTTATCATAGAGGTATTGCGTGAAATATATCCTCGAGAGATCGTTACGGGTGAAATATGTGCAGCGGTTACAAATTTCACCCCGAGTTTGGGTCTTTCTTCTTATTTTTGTCCGTTTCTGGAGCGTGGAATTGCTCTATTGAAACAGGCGTCTTTTAAAACTGCTTGGGACCGAAGGGTTCCAACCATTTAAGTCCACCATCCTCCTTGGCTTACATTTTTATATCTCGTACCCTCTATTCCTCATGATAAGAAATTAATTCTCAAGTTTACTAAGAAATGACACAGACAAGTGCTGCTGACAGATAGGATCAATATTCCTTAGAAAATTTTCATTCAATACTGTATTTATTGATACCCCATATGGATTATAGTAGATAAGCATACTGATTCTGAAATACTTAAACTGCATAATATACTTACATATACATGTATATATTTACCGCACTAGCCGCCTTTCGGTGAGTGGCAGGGGGTGCGTGCACTATGACTCCACTTAATCATAATCTTCGAGTATCGTTCGCGAAAAAAATTAATATTTATTATTAAATCGACTTTTTCTAGCATCTATTTTTCTGATTTTATTTGCAGTTGTCATAACGGCTTAAGTATCAGAGAAGACTATAGTTTCGTTTACATCATCTAAGATCCTGCTCTCTCTATATCTAGTTAATTAACTAATCCTTTGTTAGAACCCTCTTGCTACTAAAGGCTCTCTATCTTGCGTCCTAAAGCTCCTGAGTTTCGCTTTCCAATTTTTCGTAGCAATCCTTTACAAAACATCCTTTTCTAATTCGCGAATATAACACCTTTCGGCAGAGTCCCATCCACTGCATGCAAACTCAAAGTGAGATCTAACTAGCGTTAAGTATCATCGCTCGGCTACAACTACCTGGGCTCGCACGTTCTCTCTGAAAAAGCTTCCTTTGCCTTAGGTTTGGTGGCCTTATCCCTCAAAGGGATGTCGCGCCATGGACTTGACATATTTTATCCAAGGTTCGAAACACCCGAGGTAATCTATATAGCAGGACTTCAAAACTCAGCAAATCAGAAAAAATATTCCAATTCAACCACCCAATCCAATCAAAGCGCGAACGATAATACAAATTTCCAATATCACTTAGGAATATATAGCCTCAAAACCTATTTATCGTAGGTAATTGTTAAAATGATTTGCATGAAACCATATCAGTTTTAACCACTATAGGACATAACAATTCCATGCAATCCATACTATCCTTCAATGCCTCCGTATTCCTTATGCAAAAACCAAGTTGTTTCTGAATTTGATTCAGTAACCCCTTGATCAAAAACCCCTGTTCCAGGATTCCAAATCGTGTTTCCTTGTTATTTCGGCATCATTTACATATCTTTTTATAAAATCATTACAATCAGAAAGTATTGAAATTTCTTTTAAAATCTCTTAAAATTTTATAAACCCATAAAAGAGTCGTGAATTCTTTAAATTGATTCAAAGTATCCGATGAAAAAACTGAGTGGTAAAACTGTCATGCAACCAGAACAAAAATCCAACTAATCCTGATTTAGGTTCCTACGAAACATTTGTCATTTTTAATATTCATAATTACTCAGGAAATCAATGTGAAAATCAGTGATCTGTTAACATGTCGTTTTTATAGAATTAGTGCTTCGTTAAAAAATTACGTATCTGGGAATATTATTTTTTCTTGTAGTGAAAATGCCAATGATCTATTCATGAGCGAAGAAAGAATATCTCAAAGGAAAAGGTAATTCAAAATTTATTTATGTGTTAATTCGCTCCTATAATGTTCGCATAAAATACGAACCACTCGATATATTGATTTTAGATAATTGTAGGAAATCAATTCGAAAAAATCTTAAAAAATTAAGGAAAATTAATCAAAACTTTCGGCATTAACATGATATAGTATTGCAATACGAGAAAGAGAATACTGTGCTTTAATCCTTTACTTATTTACAAATTACAAGTTGGTTTTTGAAATCTAGCGCAAGGAGGATGGAAATGCCAAGAAAAGTCCAAGAATCCAGTGAAGATGACTTGTAATCCTAATCCGGCAGCTCATGGCCCATCTGGTGCAGTTATATATCTCCATTCGTGCTCCTTTCTGATACAGCCATGACCTTAGGAACGATTTTCTGCCAACGAGCGATTCCATCGCCTACGCACTATGTTTCCAACTGACCGAACACTATTTATCGCTCTTATTTTTTCCGTCGAGTCGGATTCTTTCCCCGGGCGTCCAGATGTTTCCACTTCTAACATTAAAGGTCTCAGCGTAAATGTATCCCTTCGGAAAACCTGTTGATTTCGTTCAAAGAAGTAGAAATGTTTTATCTCGACATGTATTTTCAAATGATGAAACTAAAGGGGAACTTATTCTTATTCTTGAGATACTTTGGTACGACTTTGGAAAAATTATCCGAGGCCTTTGTAGATATATAAAATACACAATTTAGTCACAATCAAAAAAGAGTAATATATGTTAACATATTTTCTATTTTAACTATTTTATATTTTTAACTATTGAATCCTAGCGACATTTATTTCTTACATCTTGAACATTACTTATACAATTTGCTCCCGATTATCCATTGACGGATTCCGTGTATGGATAATCTAATTTATTAACTCCTCGACGATAGTTTTGGCTATTATTTTGAAAGAATCAACACACAAAATAAACACTAACATTTTCGCTTCGTAAAACAAGAAGTCTAGCAGACTTATTCAGTGGAACATTGAGAATAGGGCTACAATAGCATTATCGCGAATCCACCGCGGGGTGAAGAAAATTCTTAATAAGTCTGTTTAAAACTAATAGACTATACGCGCGAATAATAAAAACTTTTATTCATGTAGATTATAAAAATATAAGAAATAAACGTGAAATTTTGGACAATACGTGTTTTCTGATTATTTGAGCATCCCATCCCCATCATTGACACGGATAGTCGCTTGTTCACTGCATATGAAATTACATGTGTAAGAGGTCCACTCGATAGTATGAAATACTTCAATTGACCATTCATTTTAATATGCATTTGACATTGACCCGTTGTCATTTTCTCTTCAAATTCACTCGTATATTCACTCATAAATTCGCTCGTAGTGAATTTTAGTCTTTTTTGTTATAAAATGCTTTATGTGTAAGTCTTTATTTCCTTTTTTAAGAAATTTAAGCATGCAAAAGGGAACTTGATTAATTCAAGTAAACGCCTGTCTTTTTCAACACTAGGTCAGGTCTGGCCGACATATCGACTGCTGCGACATTCGATCGATCGCGACTGGTCATTGAAACACGAAGCCTCCGAATGATTCGCATTACTTCCTATGCTCAATTTTACACTAATATATAGAAATTCTACCGTGAAGTTAATTAGTCACCTCCTTTCCGTAACAATTCATAGCTTGATACGATCAACTTGTAACTTATACATTTCAAAACCAATCAGTAAATCGAATTTAAGTAAGGCTGTTTAAATTCTCTTAACTTTATAATTACAACATCGCCATTAAGATTTATATTTTCTTGAATACATCGATTGATAGAAAATAGATAAAGCAATTTTTCTTTCAAACCCTTGTTTATATAATAAATCATATTAGTCGCACTGTAATTTATTATTTGTTGAATAGCATATAAATAATAGGATGTCTTACAATCTTCATCCTTAAAGGGAGGTAGAAATCGAGAGAAAATTATATGAAATAAGGCACCTTAATAGTTCTACCAGAATGATTATTTTTGATGATATATAATGTTGATGGAGAAAGAAGTCTGTAGAGAAAGGCAGGATCTTGCGCAGCAAAGAGAACTTTAGGTAATTAGTAGCGGAAATCTTTTTATTTTTTTCTAAAAACACTTCCACTGCTGAATATCCAAAATTGCTTTAATCATATCTGCGCAGCATTATCCTTTCGTACCAGAAGGAAAGATCTTCTTGAAAATAGGCGGTGTTGAGTTATTAGAAATTATATATCTCTACTGCCGCTTCATTGAATCTCTGATAAAATATTTTTGTTCTTGAGTTTTACAGTTCGGTATACCTTCTCTCATGTAGCTCATCCGTTATAGAATCATACTTGATAACCGAAACCTTCCTTATCTGAAATAAATTCCCCATTTATTCTCAAGTTATAAATAACCCACAATTATACTGCAAGTCAAATTACTGCTTGCTTCTACTATAAATTAATAAATAACTATATTTTTCGCTCATGTCTATATTGCTTTCTGCTTAAGTATGAAATTCGCTGCATCAATCTAATTTTATAAATCAACTCACCAGTAACTAGATAGCTTAAACAGTAGCTATTATCCGAGTATGATGAAAAGGCAAAAATCTCCGAAAGGCAAGATTCAATAACATAATATATATGGTAAGGAGATACTGGAATCAGAAATCTATCCTTTCATTCAAAGTTATTGAACGGGCGAAAGAAAATAATTAAGAAACTTATTCTATTATCTCCTAAAAGAAAATTCTGTTATTTTGCTGTCAACAACGATAATTTTTCTGCGAAATTTCTTTCTTCTGAATATTTATGACCGTAATGTATTCGAACTTTCGCAAAACTTTTTACTAGATAAATCCATCAACTTTCCTCAAATCAACGCCAAGGTCGACTATTTTATTTTGCTTTATTACAACCTCAAAAGTAAAATTAGAATATGTACTTTACCAAGTATTTGTAACTTTTCAAAACTCATCAGTATCCGAATTTTGTATTAAAATGAATTCCAAGGCCGCTATTTAACATATATTTATTAAAAACGTGGGAATTTAAATTTTAATAACAAATATATCCAATGTAATATCATTTAAGAAAGTCGGTTTCATACATGTGTGATGCTTTTAATGAGTAATGAATCATACCATGAACGTTGTCACATATAGTATTATCTGATAAAATCATTCACAACGAATACTGCTTTGATGACTAAATGACACAAAATACTTTAAAAGTACATGCAGAACTTTTTGGATGGATATAGGCAAAAATATGACCACATTTATTTACAATGGCTGTCTGCCTAATATTTAGACACAGCGGGAGCTATCCTTTTTTCATTAAAAATTTCAGCTAAAATCGAACTATGCAGAATAACACCATGTGGCAATGAAACAGTACATTTTTATTGCATCACCCTCACACCTCTCTTGGTAATAAAGAGAATTATTATGCTTTAAAAATTCATTCATCTGTGCCGCAAACGATAAAACGAAAGATGTAAAGCTATTTCTCGCGTATTGTATGGAAGAATATACTGAAATGGCTTTGTTTTCATAGTAGCACGTATTACTTACAGTCATAGAAAATAATTTATGTTTTGTATCTTCATAACTTATAGTATTTATTTTATAGTTATCTTATAGTTTTATTTACATATCCAATGATTTAGCAGAGGTATATGATAATAAAATTCGGATCTCACTCGAATTTTATCGCAAATTCATTATTTTCAGATGAGTGTATAACTCGATAATAAAAGGAATAATTTATTGATAGTACGAATTATCATTAATTTATTCCCACACTAATCCTTAGTTAATGAAGAGTGAAAGATAATCCATCCAAATGGTTAAGAGGCAGCATGTCAATTCGTATTCCCTCATGGGATCCATCGGGACGTATCATCATCGCTGAAATCTAGGCCATCATTGATTGGAAGTGGATAAAGTGTCAATCCTCGGAAACTGCGCTGATTAATAGTGATCAAAGGGAGTTCTCTGCTTGCGATTATAAAGCCAAAGTATTAAATACTCTATTCGTTGGCTTCTTTACGCATTCTAAAATCCTCTTTTCTTGTTCCTTATGAAAGATGAAAATACCTCGACGAAATATTTTTATGATAATAATGGTACCTCCTTGAAAATTTTATTTGTGAGATTTTGTATTTAACCTTATAAATATTTAGCGAAAAATAAATTTTCCCAACAGTAATTTTGGATTTTGAAGTGTAATGAAAATGTCCCGAAAATATATACACACCTGCGTAGATTCACCTTTAAATAAATATTTCAATGAAGATAAATAATAAAATAATAAAGTATACAATAAGAAATATACGTGATTTAGGACATGTAGTTAATCTAAACGAAATTTATCATGATAAGCATGAGCATGAGCAATAAATTCAGCCCGGCCTACCATTCCTACCAGTCTTACTAGTAGGTCTTCGTACCTATTCAAGATCTCAAATGTGGATATTTTGGAATAGCCTCGGAGGATCGAGCCACAAACAGGCATACTCAATATTCTAGTGTCATTACTAACATTTATATGTAAATAAAAATAGCTGCGACATCTTCAAAATTTCTTTATTCTGCATCAAAAATTATTCCAGATGTGCAGATCGGATTACATTTGATTATAACTTTATTAAAGCGAGTTTGATTCTAAATTCTCCTCTTTTATCTAATCTTATGGATTTTTCTATAATTATCATTGACATTAATCAATATTATTATTATTATCTAGAACAAGAATCATTAGATAGATCTAATTCGTCGTCATTGAGTTCAGAATATAATGATAGCAGAAGTTCTAAAATGAAGTCTAAAATGAAAAAAAAGATGGTGCTAATATCTGAATTAAAATGCCTGAAGTAAATACTGTAGTGTTGAGAAAATTCTTAAATAAGATATCTCAGATAAATGAAAATTATATTCATTGAGTAGCATATGTATTCGGTTATTTTAATCTGGGCTATTTGATTCCCCACCTCAAGTATTAATTCATCTAAACAGTAGAGCACAATATATATGAATTCTTTAGGATAAAATTTACCGGAATCTCTCAAATTTAGAATGGTACCATAACTTATATGCTGAGATTTACTCATTGTTCATGAATCACAAAGCTAAGTTTACCGAGCCAATGCCTTAGAATTGCATTGCAAAGTCCACACTGCGATGGTTTACTGAACTACTTCTCTAGATTTATATTCTTAGTTCTCGAAACTCTAAGGAACAGTACATCCAAAGATATTAATGCGCGTACAATGAAATATTGCACACATAATTAAACGTTGCACAACTGTCCCCTTACTTTTAATGTGCTCTTCGCTCATCCACGAGGAAAGTGCCGTTTGATAAATTCCTCCGATCACGGAAGCTACTCCCTCAAACTTTGCTGCCTCGAGTAGAGTTATGGCCGCCTTATTTTTCATTTAAATTTTCACCATAATTACTCAGAAAAAAATATCTCATTCTCCAGTGCGGAAGGCTATAAACTGTATCCTGCATAATTAGCTTTGATGGGAGAAATAGTTAGAACATAAATTCCGCTCTTCTGAACGAAGGAATGCATTGCTGAATTTATGGAGAAGGTTACTTAAGGAGTTTTCGCTCCTTATTAATGTTTTACAGTTAAATCTCTTCGCTAAGACGGATGCCTCTTATTCCCGGAACTCCGTTCATTTCTTTAGCATAGAGTCCCGGAGATAATCATTCTTCCTGAAAGGTCTCCACTTATAAATTCTACGCCGAATCGTTGGCTGAGGGGCAGTAAAAATCCGCGTGCGTTTCGTATTCTCGAGCAGGCAAAAAAGGGACGCAGTAAAAAATGGCTTGAGAAAACAACGGCGCGCGCAATCAGGTAACCTTGGGTGACACATCTAATGAGCAACGTAGAGCACTACTTCATTGTGATTCAGTCGGTCGGCTCGAGTTTCGTCACCGCCGCTCTTTCGCAGTTCTTCCGCGAGAGCAGATAAAAAGATTAGGTCGCTGCCAATGAAGGACGCGGATTATTGTTGGGCAATTACAAAATAGCGAAATTCGCTGCATCGGAATTTTTATCCTGAGATTCTTTAGCTCCAAAGTGGGGCAGCGTTTCTCTCCTTTGTTTTTAGAACGCATATCCTTTTATGAAATCAATACTGTTTTTCCATCTTTTCTCCGGGTGACCGTCTCCTATTTTTAGCGTCTTTTTCGGGTGCCTTTGCCATCTCTACCATTCTTTATTTTCTTATTCATAAAATCTGGTGTATCAACTGATCGATTTTTGTTTTTTCGACGTCTTGTTTAGTTGATGACGCAGCCTTAAACTAATTACATAAAGTACTCTGCATAAGGTAATATAGATCTCCTTTAAGTAATACCCCAAATTATTTCTCTATATATCTCTACCTTAGTTATCTACAAGTTTAATTTATATAAGATAAAACGAATTTAGAGTCTTCTTTTGTAGATTAGAGTATATTAACGAAAGACTAGCCAACTGCTTCCGTAACATTTTTTGATATCTCATTTTTGTAATTTTCATAGCGGAAACAAAGATTAAGGAAACTCGAAAACTTCTTGTGAACTGCTTGATTTTTACAAAATGTCTTGTTATCTTGTCGATTGAGGCGCCTATTCATTTTCATAAATTGTCAATTTTTACATTTTTCTTAATTAAAATTAATTAAGTTGAATTTAAATTTGTTTTTTTTTGTCATTTCGTCGTATAACTATTGGCCGGAGCGAAAGAGACGGAATTTTTGCCTCGTAAATGACCAAGTATTTAATCGACGAAAAATGTGGCTTTACTCCACAGTAATTTTGTATGTTACGAAATGTGTTATGTGAATCATTTATTGGGATTTTTGTCAACTATAGGGCGTTTGATGACAGATTTTGACTGACGAAAAATCTAGCGGATCACAAATAGCTCAATGCCCATTAAACAAACTTCACGTGCATGAATAATCTCCATTTATTGCTGCAAACTGCCTCCCCGTGAACCAGCTCGATGGATTAATGGCAAACATCAAAGATAGCAAATTAATAGAGAATAAAGTAGCATTAAAATCTGAAGGTACTTTAGGAAACGCCCTTCATACTGCTCGTTGCAACATATATTAGGTTCCAAAATGTATTTTTCATTCGCTTTGAAGTTATTTTTTACTTTATAGGACAATATGCGATTGTATATACTTTACTTCTACATTATTTAGAGGATGTTGTCCAACGCTAATAAATATTTGCGTAAGCAATATTTACGCAACTTTTTCGAAAAGTTGCAGTTTCTGTATTACTTTCCATTCTATTTAAAAAGAAGATTAATCACACCAAAAGAATCGCGCAAGTGTATTAATTGAATATCAATGAATATCGATGAAGCCCAAATCTCATTTAATTTTTTCCGTATTCAAGTTATGAATAACGGTGTTTTTTTCTTCTGCTTTGAAGTGATTCGAAACCAATGGATATTCATGCAATACAGAGAGATTCGCTATCGAGTCAATCGGGAGTAACAGGTACAACGCATTATATTTTTTCGAAAAATAATCAAAGAAAAATGTAGTTACGCAAAACAAAAGTAACTTCTGCAACGACTCGTTTTAGGATATGCTTATATTTTCTCTTTTTAAAAAAGTCAGATGTTACAGGAAGAAAAATAAATAAAGCCCTATATTTTTGGCCGTTATGATGTTGATGTACACATTCTATTATCCATCACAATTTTTGCCATGTAAGTCTGAAACTGAGTAAGTGAACAATTTCATTACAAATACTCGTTAGTCGGGTACTAAGTTAGTAAAAGTATCATTATAATTGAAAAATAGCAAATGGGAGCTAAAAGAGTATAAATCATTTTCAAAGGGAAAAATGACAGAACGTTTTTCACATATTTAGGCCATTTCACATTTCAGGTATCTCATCATGGACATGTATAATTTTGCAAGCACATTAGATGTGGCTGAAAAATTACTTAGTCAATAAGTCCCCAGGTAAAGAAGGTGCTCATGATATAATGTTCCGTTTCATACTCCGATAACCCAATGATAGATATATCAAAGTAACGAGAATCGATAGGTCTTCTATGGATAATTCACATTAATAGATTTTAATTGACTCTCTTTTCTCTATTTTTATTTAAGATTAAACTTCACGCTTAACTATCCAATCTTTTAGGTGATGTAAAAATTATGCATATGAAATGAAGGTAACCATCACGGTTTGAATAAGTACATATTGAAGATATTCTGTTAATATCATACTTCGAAAAGGATTCGTTCACAACTTCTGTGACTTGAGATTGGAAGCTACTGGCTGTCAACCGTATATTTTCAATTGACTGAAAAATATGCTTATTTACTGCTAATGCATCTTTATACCTTTATGTGCCTCTTACACCTAAAATATAGAATACCTTAAAATTTATTATTATTATTATAAAAATTGTAGCATCTGTATTGATTTCTTAAAGTTATAAATAATTTTGAAAAAATCGAATTAAGACATAAATATTTACTTACGTTTGCCAGATGAAAGGCTTTTGATGAAACACAGGAATCGCCAAAAAGAATTTGAAATGATGTGATCAACTCTAACAAGGCGCCACACCTTTGCAGGCATTCATCCCTGTAACAATAGAATTATAAGTATATCCTGTTAAATGATAGAGCATTCAATTTGTCGATACTGAATTTTGCAGTATGTCAATAGCCTAACTAAAAAAAACTTATCTCTCTTCTATCTTTTATTTCTTTTATCCATTCTAGAGACTTCCATCTCATTACATCTTTTAAGTGGCCTAATGTTATTCATATGAAAGTGACATAAGACGTTTTTACTCCAAGTTGCTCCTTAAATTTAAACTTCAGACCCCTGATGAATTATATGCTGCCTTGTAATAAAATATAAACTAAGTCGTGATAAATTTTAGGCGTTTTAGGCAAGCAACGTAGGTGCTTGTTAGCTTTCAATGACTAGTACATTGAAATGGAGACAAAATAACTTCAATAATCAACTTCTATTTGTTTAAACAAATCTTGAATTAATGAATGAATTTATGATTAAATGCAATATTTATTGATCTTTAATATACCTTTTTAGATGAAAATTGTTATACGCGTACTTATTCTAAAATAGCACCTTTTCCGTTCAAATGTTATTATTAAATGAAGGCTACTTCATGTTTACAAATCACTACCAGAGGGATAGTCAAGAATGTCAGCGATTATGAGATAATAACACGACATGTTACCTTCTTCTCAATAATAGTCTCATACCTTTTTAAGAAAAAAATTTACAATCAATAGAACTTTTCAACTTGCATTTCAAAATCTTTCAAAATTAATTTTGCATCTTAATCAACTCTCTTGATTGAAATTCGAAAAATCTAGGGTTAGCAGAGAAAGCAAAACTTGGTAGTAACTTTGCATATTATTCACAAAATTAATTAATCTTCGCCTTCAGCTCTTCTTAAGCCTGAATCGTAACGTTCAGTTTTCTTGGAAAACCTCCTCTTCTATCCTCTTGCTAAAGACGTCCGTTTCGGAAGCCCTACACTGAAAATGCTTTGGGTACTAGAAGTTCGTATTATTCCATTTTTAGATGGGAAAATTAATTTTTGGTCTTTTATTGACCAATTTAAGAATATTTTTAATTGAATATGTTATTGAAGAAAATGGCAGTTGGTATTTCCTGAATCATATTTTAAGAAATTTAATATGACGTATAGCCTAAATTCGTCGATATTTTAATTTTCTATGGTAATGATATGGACTGGATAAGTAATTTATGTATTATATGTGTGTATTATTCGTAACTACTGAATAAGGGTACTGCAAGAAATTTTCGCTCACTCCGCAGTGTAAGAACTTGCTTTTATGCAGTCTGCGTAGTAAGTATTTTGGACAATGGACGAAATTATAATAATGTCTTGATAGTAGAATATTAGTAAACTCTTCGGAAAATTCAATAATAGCTTGCGTGAATGTATTTTATATGCATTTCAAAATACAATACCCTGCCCAACTGACCTCAACCTAACCCAGCCAAAGCTATTCCAAAATGCTAAGTCGAAAACCGTCATTTTATTTACAAAATGGCCGAAACGAAAGTCTCCATCGGTTATTGCGAAGCAGAAATTCATCTCATACATTTCAGATAGCAGACTCATTTTTCTCATTACCCGAAATGTTTATTTACTCCGCGGACTACGTAAATATATATATATATATATTTACTCACTCCGACACTTTGCCTTTCCGTGGTACAAGGAAGTGGGAAAATTTTAGAGTAAGCTACTACATTGCTAGTCCCAAAAAATCGTAAATTAGATTATTACAACGGTTTTTTTAAATAGAAATATCCTGCGTCGGAAATGAACAAGCATGAAGAAGCAAATGGGTGACCACAGTTTCATTTCTGAAGAGAGTAATGAGAACAAGAAAGGCACCATTGGATGCTTCCTTGGCAATAGGCCACTTGAGATTGAATAGAGGACGAAAGGACATTAACCACGACTCTACACTTTAATATAGCCTCCAATGACTCAGCATTTTATAATAAATATACAACGCAGAAATGAAAAAAATATATGTAGCATTCTGCTTGACACAGAAGAGTAAATGTGATAAGAGTTTGGTAAAGGGTTTTTTTGGAACAAGAGGAAAACATTTTTTCAAATTCCTCTTCCCTTATCACTCAGTTTTCGCAGCATATATTACAAGCTATTCTCTCTGATACATCATTATATTGTTACTGGACAAGGAAAATTGACATCTCCTAATTTATATATTAGATATTTAAAAGTATCGCCTAATTCAGTTTTTAATCTTCTTCGGAGAGCAACACATGTATTCTATCTTTTTTAATTTGGATGGTTCGAAATGCATAAAAGATAAAATTCAAAATCATAAATTAACCGAATAACGGACATATCCATTAACCATATCGCATAGTGTTTTTACTAATAACGTTACATAGTGCCGATCAAGTTTTTATTCTCATTAGTAACATATAGATAGATAGTTCTGACGCTAATTCTCACCCACTTATTAGTCCCTATTATTTTCAGAACCTAATATGAGCGCAACATAAATAACCTGCAAATTAAAATATTCTTACATTATATTACATTAAGAGATACACCTTAAACATATTCTTATTATTTAAATATTAACGAGTTTCATCACCCACGCGAAAGATCAGATTGAATCGCATCTTCACTAAATAACTGCGGAATTGAAAATATTCCATTTCTGTTTTGTAACCTGCTAATTTGAAGCCTTTTTCCAGGTATTTTATTATTACAAAACATAGATATCTTAAAATTATCAAAACACTGTATTTAGTTTTGCTCGCTGGTTGAGAGTCATTTTCTTTGAAATCCGTCAAACACCTCCCACACACACATGACTGCCATACTACATATCACATTTCATTACATCATATCGTTTTTGCAATTTTAGCCAAAAAAATATATAAGTTATATAACAAATCCGCAAATGTACTCGAAATTGATTCAGGATTTAGCTTACAATAAAACTGTTGGGACTGGAGCATTGCAAGCTATGATATGAAATTCACAACAATTTCTGTAGGGTATAAATGATCAAAGGGAATCATAGAGAAGTCTTTAGCATTACCCTCTGTTACCTCATCTCTATTCCTTTTGGCACTACGATTAAGTGCTGTTATTCCCAATACCACGGTTTAATCCTGCACAGCTCCTCAATTCCCCCTGCAAGCAACGGTACTCCGAAACATCATGTTTTCCCACGGGGACCTGCCCAAGTGCTGTTGGAGCTTTGGACGGTGAGTTTCTCTCGCAACCTAATAGTCTGAAATTTATCACCAAATTTGCTTCCAGTACACTTCTACATTGTACCCCTTTCGCCAAGATTGGCCCTTCATCTGCAGCGACAACTTCCCGGTCCTTAAACGTTCCAACGCCACTCCCCTTCCACAGTACTTTGCGACGATGTTTCAATAATGTTCTCTGCCTCTTCAATCTCCCCAAAAAATGTCAACGTGTACCCGATTTTGCTGTATCCTTGTTTTTATTTCAGCTGACAGAGATGAAATGAAAAGAGACCTCAGTTAGGAGAAAAAGTATCCGAAAGAGATCGACTAAATAAACGATAGTTAAGGAAATAAATTAAGTATGATGATCCAATCATTATAATCATTATATCCTATGACGCCAAAGGGTACGAATCTCGTCCATTTAAGGTGAGGTTTTTTTTACCACGAATCTGTCTGCTCAATCTGAATATCCATCTGCTTCTATACGTAAAAGTATTGCTTCTATCTAACATATAAATATGCCTCTGGCATATTGCACTAATTTCAGTGTGTCTACTATTTCCACATCATTATAGTTAATACTCTTCATTATTCACTCATATTTATCTAGTAAAGTTAACCATTTAACTGTGCTTTCCTTGTGTTCTTTGTTTCATTCCTACTTTATTCTTCTTGATTCAAATATCAATCTTTTGTGAAAGTTATCCGCGTTTTAATTCTATCATAACTACTTCTTCAAGGGCACATACGATTGCTCTGTTTTAAAAGCAGAGATCTTTGTGATATTATGTACACGATTCCATTCAACTTCTCCAAACTATTTTAATTCGAAGATTATACTGTACACGAGTACATTATGTTAAGTTTATATTATGATAAGTGTTCTTTGAATATAAAAGTTATCAGGGTACTGTTCATAAATATGCATTAAGTTTGAGCCCTGAATAGCCTAATGGGAAACGCATTCGACTTTGGTAGAATTTGTACCGGGTTTGGTTCCTAGTTGGAGTCCATGTGGTGAAAGGGTCTTAGAGGTCGAAGCACTTTTAGAAAAACTAATACTAAAATAAGGTTAAAACAAAGAAATAAGAGAATCATTTCATTTTTCCACAATAATATAGAGATATCTCTTCCTTGATAAAATGATGTAAAAACGACCAGGTATCAACGAGTTATCATCAAAAGGAGACAATCAACAACCGTAAACTTGAAAGAAAAGAAATTGGAACTCGGCTGTTAATGAATAAGAGGCTTGGAGAACTCTACGATCGACAAATATTCCGGTGTACGACAGGAAAATTTCTCGAAAGGAGAGAGAAAGAAGCATGTTATTGACCTTCCGGAATACGTTTCCGGTTGGTCGGTAATCCGCGACTTTCTATCTCCTTTCGAGGAATCGGCCCGAAGTTCACCGGCATATTAGGGAAATCGGCGAATTTTCCGATCGTTTCATTCGTAAACTTATTCAAAGAAAACAAGATTAGACAAATCGTTTCCTACTTCATAATATTTTCCGTTTTCTTTGTTTTCCTAAAATATGATAAGTTTATGGATATTGCTCTTCTCCTGATGATGATCCCTCGTGAAAACCTTATTCCATGAAAGAAAAATAGTGCTAAAAATAATTAAAAATTAAGACTCTTCTCTTCATTCTACTTTAGATGTTCATTTGAAAAATGATAAAATGATATACGAGTATGTAATCCCATAATATCATTCAAAGTGGTCAATATGACGAAGAAATAATTCAAACACAGAGATGAATGGCCCAAATTTCTCAAGAGATACTGATTTAGATATTGGTTCATGGACAACTTATCGGGAACCTATCTTAAAGGAAAACGTGATGAATATTTCCGTGATCCGAATCAAAGCATTGAGGCACGTTTGTTGTTCTACTAGCTGGGTTTTGGATTAATGACGTACGAAAAAATTTAATGAAATTTCTAGTCTGGAGAGGTAAGTTGAAATGAGCAATGATCCGTAAACATCCATTCACTTATAAGCCTTTCTCTCATAGAGTGTAACTAATCCATTCACCAATCTCCATCGTTTCATCTCATCTTTTACAGACTTTTGCTCCATCAGAGTTCTCTCCACGTCCTATCCCAAGAACAGTTTCCGCGTCTCTGAAATACTCCCTTCGGATCAAATGAGCCGAATTCGATTGCTCCACTATTGCAATTGGATAAGAGACGAAGTTCCTTTTAACTCCACAAAGGGAGAAATAAGAAATAAGCGAGTAAATCTAAGTGGAGCAAAGATCGCATCCAGAGCGCCTTGATACCGAATAAAATTTTTCACCGAGTTCAAATTGCCCTTTTCCGATTATGGAGTAATCTCCTTTGAGAAATGAAAGAGATTAGCTAATATCTGGTTTAATAGGGAGGGGGATGTATTTGTCTTAATGAGGACGGAGGAAACGGATTAGACGAGAGAAAAATTAAATATTTAATCTTAATTCTTAAGGGAAATAAATTCCTACCCTCTTTTGGTTATTTCTTTTAAACTGCTATATTAATTGTATTAGAGTAGTTTCGTCTTAGAATATTGAATTCGCATTCTCCTCCTAGCGAGAGAGCCGGAACATTCTGAGCATCATAAATAAAGGCTCTACGAGATGATGAGTAAAAATAAATGAAAGACTATTACTTTATCGCAGTTAATTATAACTCGTTCTTCATACTAATTAGGGATCTCCATCTGGTCTAGGGTACTCTGGCCTACGTTGCATAATTTGATACAAAACTACTACTTTGAGAGATAAGTGGATTAGATTGATGGAGGAGAATATTTATGAATAAATTTTGCGTGTAAAGCTGAAATTTTTGATTTTTAATTATTTTGAGTCTTTCATGCTCGCGTATGCATGTGTGCAATAAAAAATCCACAAATTATCACAAAAAGATAGACCCAATCATTCTTTTTACATACGGATGAGCATTGTAGCCTTACGACAGTGTTTCTGTTTAATGTGAAATTGGGGAGCATATGCTAAATTTTGGCTAACGAAGTTTTCGGCGCTAGAATATGACCCTGGGACGAATTATTTTCGATAGCTGAGCTGTAAGAGGATGAGTATAATTTATCCATGTATTTAATTAATTTATATCTCAAGTTTTAAAAATTTCTCCTCCTATTAATACACATTTAATAATTTAAAATAAATTCACACAATGATCTACATCCCGAGACGTCAGATCACGGATAATAAAGCTACAAAATTAACCGCTATCATAATACATTTGGGGGCACGTTCCGCCAGCGAGTTACATGCACGCCATCGGAGACACTAATTCGCGCACAGAGTAAAAAAAGGAACGAATTAAAGGACATTAAAGCGCGCTCCTCTCCAATGTATGCTCCGCTAATCACTTCCCATTTGCTTTCCTTCTCCTGGCCAACCCCACTTAACGACATCCCCGCATTGTCTATACCACCCACGCTACTATTCTTGAGATCCCACTCCTTGGCGCCAATTTTGCAGCGAAAGGAGAGGAAGATTTACCCACAAACACAACCCTGAGAAGTGGGAGCTTTAGGGTGGCCGCTAATGGCGTAGCATGTGGCTGCTGTTGTGTGCCAGGAGGCTTTTGTGTAACGAAAGGCGAGATGATGAGTCTCGTAACCGCCTTAAAGGTATATGTGTGGGATTCAAACTCCATGGCTTCTTCGATTTCCTAATGGGGTTCTCTTGATTAGGATCGCAGGGTTCGATTTGTTGTAATTAAACTGATCCTAATTGAATTTTTGGGATTTTTAAAAAGCATGGAGATGAAATCCGGAGGAACGCCCAAATAAAATAATGGCTATTGAAGTAAGCCATATAAATAATAACGAAACAATTGACTGGTTTTCAGAATAAGCTTCATCGGTAAGTAGGAAGGCATTACGGTTTTCGAGTTTCCAGTGTCTCGTTGTACTGGTGTCTCCATAGCAAGTTACAGAAAAACTTTTGTCAGCCGGTACAGTTAGTTCAATTACGTATAATAGTTAGCTATAAGTGTTCAATAGTTATTAAATAGGATAAATGGACAAGTTTCTGAAATAAATCGAATCTCTCATTAAAATTACCTTTATCTATCGAAATAACTCCTTAACTATTTAAGGTAACTGTATTTTGAGAAAATATTTTGAATGAACTGCATCATCAGGTTTCCCACTCATCTGTTCACAGATTTAAATAAGGTTCTGAAGTTCAATTCATGAATGATTGGTTGCCTACGTTCAAGGATAATTTCGCTTATTGTAAAATATGAGCGTGTTCCATGGTGATTATGTGCATCGCACTTATTCAATCAATTAATAATAAATTGTTCCATAAACATGTATCACTAAATTTACCAACTTATTCTTCCGAATTTTCGCCTGCTGCGACATACACAAAGGATATTTAAACTCAGAGTCGGAATAATATAATGGCAAATGTAGGAGCGAGATTTTTAATACTATTGTTAACATGTAACCCAATATACGACCAAAGCGATTTGATTGCATGAGTATGCAGGAGTATGAGTGGTACCAAGTATTCCATTCAATATCAGATAAAAATATCTCAAACATCGATGTAGCTGTTCGCCATTTCAATCATTCAAAGAGGGGATATCCTGCCCTCAAAAATCTTGCAGGTAGTTTTGAAGATTCGCAAATTCTTCACGAGATTATTGTATCATTAGGTATTTCTATTCTAGGGGAATGAAAAGAACTATACTATTCCACTGAAATTCATAAAAATCTAAATTACCACCTGATCCACTTAACAAGCAGAATATTAATACATGATTGAGTTTGATAGCAGAGTACCCCTTGAAATAGCCCATTGTGCTCACTAGATTGATAGACTGTTGATCTTTTAACGCAAAATTAGTCGAGTCTACTATAAAAATCCTTCAGCACGTCTCAGGTTGAACTAGAAATTAATTCCTCTCTTATCAACGAAGCCTGCGATTCCAATTTTTAAACTTACTTTGCACCTAACTAACATATTGAAGAAATTTCCATAGTTCAGATCAGTACGTTAAATCAACAAAAGTGAACAGTGAAGATAAGACTACTTAAAAATTGAAATACATTCAATGGCTCACAAGCCTAGAAAATATATTTACGGAAACAATTTTGAGGGATGAGAACCCACTACGTGAAAATTGGTAGAGCGCGCTGTGCCAAATTCATTCTTACACGACGTGAGAAGCAGAGTAAAGGGGCAGAGAAGAATGGAGGCAGAGGTTAAAGGTGTAATAAGGAGAGGCGTTGTTATGCATGGAAAGCGGCGGTCCTCACCGAAAACTGAGGATAATGATGAAGGAATTACATGGGCGCGATGACAAATATAGAGGGCAGGGGTCATTATTTTCTTCCGCTGAAGGACTACGCATCAAAGGCATGCGTATAAAGTAGCGCATGGGCCTAAATATGGCTATAAAGAGTTTTACTTTTGAATGCCTTACTTGAAAACACTAGTAAATAAATACCCACGGACTTCTGTTAAGCCTCTGTTATGCTTTGGGCTCTGGTCTCACAAATTTAAATTGGGAATTAAGGATTAGAAAGTAATTTAAAATTGAGATTTAATCTTAAGCTAGTTGGTACGTTCGTGGTTGATGAACATTAGGAATACTTTTACGGACATTTATCCACTTAACCCCGATTTAAGTTTCTCTTCTGAAACGGTCAGGTATTCGCATAGAATTAAACATTATTAATTAAGACGTTTATTCATCATATCATGGTAGTTAATATTTCCTTGAATGTTTTATTTCTAATTTAAAAGAGTGGCACATACGCAATATACACGTATCATGATTTTGCAAAATATCAACACAAATACTCTTTATTTCGCAAAAATTGCCATTTTGTAAAGCTTTTGTAAATAAGGTCGTAAAGATTCGTGTTAAAATGTTACATTTCAATAAATGTAACTGCTTTAAACATACGTAATTTTGTAAAAAATTCTTTGTTAAAACTCACGCTTTTACTATATGAATGAGGCATAAAGTCAAAGGAAGAAATTCCAATTATTATAGGAGAGATAGAGATCCGTTAGCATTTTTCATCATGGAATAAGTAAGAAAATTATCATACAAAAACTAAACATAAATTTACTCTTGGAATAATGCGTTAAGGAAGATTAATAAAAAAATCTATTCAAATACCATCACGGAATTGGAACGGCCATTTATTTAAATGTTGGGTTATTGCTTATATGGGTATGTTTCCTGCAAAACATCGAGCAATTCGTTCAAAATTATTCAAATGAAATATGCAAGAAATAAAAGTTTTCGGTTTTTCTGATCATATGAATAGTCAATAGCCAATGACTCTAGTTGTTATTTAACCGAAAAAAAAATTTAATTTGTAAAGTTATTTCATTGACCTGACTGAATGCATCATACTACTAAATGTCACAATATAAATAATTCTTCAGAAAAAGAGAAGAGAGAAAAAATTAAAAGAAAATCAGCCTTTAGAGCTATTCCCAGAACTGTCTTATATTTTTTCGACTTCAGCTCTTATGAGTCTTCAGTATTCTCAGAACTTCAAGAATTTTCGGAAGCCTTAACGTTTATATTATAAATGTGAGCTATTTTCGGTTATATGGCATTATTTTCCTTCCCGAATGTACAGTCCTTTCTTCTTAGTTCATTTCATATGAGCTTCTTTAAAATTAGAACTTATATAAATAATTTAGGCGAGTGAGTCTTATATTAAGGAAATGGAAAAAGAAGAGAGAGGGATTGTATGTTAGAATGCTGTATGGTGGGTACTTCAGGGGCCCCAGTATCTTAGGCATGGACCTATTTTATAGGTACCTTTAGGTAGGATGGCGTATGCAAAGGACCATCAAGTGCCTTAAAAAGTCTTACATCATAAGTTATGATGAGAATTAAATGTTAATGCTGTTTGAGGTTTAAGTAATTTTTGTTTAAACGTAATGCTACATTTATGAAGTTATATTATTTCTCATTAATTATGCAATAACTCTTTTTTACTCCTATTGTAATTATCTGATATTTTTAAATAAATCTGAATGCCTCACTGATGTTACCGCCTCACGTAGCGACTAACTGAAGTGGAATGTATAATAATAACGATAAAATAATAATTGCATAGGCGTTAATTCCGTTTCACGCGAACGTCGAAGTCGCTTCGTCGAAAATTTCATTTATATTTAAGAGAAAGACTCCAAATTAGCTTAAGCCGCAAGCGAAAGTAGCTGTAAATCACAGTTTCTGTTCTGAGGATTAAAGGAAGGACATAATGAAGCGGGAAGTGGGAATCAAGTGTAAGAGAGAGGAAGGAAATAATTACAGGAAAGAGATGAGGGAAAGTAAGTGAATGAGAGGAAAAAGACGGAAACCCTGAAAGTGCTTCTCTCCTGCGCATTCTTTATTTTTCGCTGGATTCATTCTAAGAAGAGGTTTTCCTCGAAATTCCGCCTTCTTTTTCCATTCAAATTTCCCTGAAATTTTTACCCGATTTCGTGATTTCCCCGCGTACGTAAATAATAAGTAGTTTCCCTATCCGCCCACAGGGGATCCATTCATGCTATGGAGGTACTTTTACAGTGTTCCTATCCATACTTTTAATCTCCTTAAACTTCTGCAATTTAATCCGCTTGCCTTTCTCCTCCCAAGGCACAGTGTAACTTTCCATCGCGCAATTCCGAACTATCCAAATTGATCTGTAAGACTATAATCGCGTTTATTCAGCCTCTGCCCTTATCGCGATCTAGTAATAGCTGCTAAAGATAGAATGAGAGGAAGTATGGACCGTAAAATACTCAAGCTCTCGTAATTTGAAAGAGCTTATGGCTCTCTGCAAATTAAATCCTCTCCCTACTGTTTTATTTTACTTTCTTAGTCTGACGCATGGCAATGAGTCTTAAGTCGCGGCAAGATACTATAGAGCTGTTTACGGATTCCTCTATGTTTAACTTCATATGGCGTACAGATCATTATTATTATCACTAAGCCTATACCACTGAAGTTTTCATCAATTATAAAATATAGTTGTCTAAAATTTTTCTACGTAGAAAAGCGCTTGCTCAGCAATACTATAGAACCAGGATTTTAATTGGTTAACTATTTCAATTTTCAATTGGTATTTTTATAAACAAATCCAGGGAGAGCGCTATTTTCGTGATTTAATTCAATAGTTTTTACGGAAATTTCGAATACGCAATATTTTCTATGCATGATGCTACAATCAAAAACCTCTATGGATCTAAATTATAGAAAACAAAAAAGATAAATTGGTGAATACAAATCTATCCTTATGCACTTACCACTTCTATCAAGGGATATTCCAGAAATTGTGGGAGTATCAAATATTCTACAAAATGAACACATCTTACATTAAAAGAGAGAGCACAATTGTATATTTTTCGCAAATTTTTTTTTACAACTAGTTTTTCAAACCAATATATAATACTGAATCTAGTATACATCTAAATTTTCAGGATGAGAATTCCAGGCAAATCAGGTCTATAATACATCCGATGTTTTTCTATCAACACAAAGATTGCCAATCTCCAAAACATATTAATCACTTAATTCTTAAGACCTAATAACAGAGAAATAATTAAAATTGAGAGAATAAACCTTCACTACCCATCATGCAGTATAAGAATTGATAATGAATAAATAACGAAGAATGTTTTCAAAACATGGTTATTTACCCTGATAATCAAGGCCATTGAAATAATTGCTAAAAATCCTTATGATCCTTGAAAATTTTCCATTCAATACTTTACATAAATTAAATATAATAACTGTGTAATTCTTAATAACATAACAGTTTTAATTTAATTATAGTGAAACCTTACATATTTCATTCAATATATTTTTTAATATCTTTTAATTCAGGATTCATCGATCAACTTCAAATAACATCAAATTTATTTTTCAATTTAACAGACCAATACCATCACATGCACAACCTCATGAGGCAATATAAATAAAATATACATAAAATTTTAACTAATAGTGCCACGGAAGCACGTAGGTTATAAATAAAAATGTATTCTAAAACTTTCCAAATTAGTTCGTAACGAAAACTTTTCATAAAGTTAGGCCTGAAACATTTTCCCTCTACTTATATATCTTCAAATGATTCAAAAAGTGTGTTACTACCGAGACAGCCGAGTAAGTAAATTTAGTTCGTTTACTTCTTTATAACATTCTTTCAGGCGAGTTATTCCCAATGTAAAATAACCGCAAATTTCAGAACTCGTGTCTTTGATTTATCCTCGAAGGATTTCCGGAAAAAATCTCAGGAAAGGCGGCACACTCCCAGAATTATATTGCTTCAAAATGTAGAGAGATTCGGAGTAACTCGGATTTTAATCCTCTCCTGTTTAAGGTAAAGCGTTAAGAGGCTTCCCCTCTGGATAGATCGCGGAAGCACCAAGGATTAAAGCCTTTGAAAATAAAATTACGAAAACTCTGCTAATTCATGCGATGCGGCTAGTGCGAATGTCCATTCCCTCGGGCCATATTCTCTTTTCCCTACCTTTCGCCACAACCTCTGTCTCCACCATGACCTTTCTCCTAATGGGTTGACCCACGATCCCTCTTCCTCAAACGTCTCCAAATCTTCGTTATCACCCCTTCCCCATAATCCACCTCGACCATTTTTATTACACGCGGAAATTCTATCTCCCACTCTCCCTCTCTATTTTCCCATCACTTTCCTTCTCCTTTCACCACCTTTTCATACGCAGACTTTCCCTCCCGGGGCGTTCATTTTATACACAGCGCTTTGAACGTGCTTCTGGGAATACTCATCCGCCACTCCAAGAAACATTTTTCGGTGAGGCTTTTAGCCAGATGATAGCTCCCCTCAGTCGTTTCCTACGCCAGCGTGTGTGTTTTGTGAAATTACCAACGTCGACGGTTTCTGAATTTTTCATGCCTTTTTCATCTCTCGTTTGTTATTTATGTCGTTCGCCGAGAAGGATTTCTGCGTCGATGGGTGACTTACTAGATGGTTCGCGCGCCGTTTAATGGGTGGTTGGAATTTGGGTTTGCAATCTCGATAGGGAATTAGCCGTTAAACGAGGAATGAAGGTGTGTAAGTAGCCATCATCCCCAAAAGTAATACTAGAAGTATACAGAAAAATTCGATTAGCCCTCTAATTAATCGTTGCAGCACTAATACTATTGTTTGTATAAAATAAAAAATTTTATTCCATCTTTACTTCAGAAAGCAAAGCATTTTGTAAGTTGATAGTTTAACGGGAGCATAACGAAGCTTAGCACGGATTGTATTCACTTATTAAAAATATACTCAAGGTAATGGTTAAAATTGATGTGTAGTTTCAAATACAACCACCAGGAATAGGTCTGAAGTTAGTAAAGAAATAAAAAATATTTTTCGGAAAAAATCTCCACGGAAAGAGTTAAGCTTTCCATAAAATTTCTATTTTTCGAAATTTATTTTTCATCGGAAACGCTAACATGTGGAATATATCTCAATGCAAACTCAGAAGTCTCCTCTCATCGCTTAAATAAACTTCTCTTTGGTTAAAACTACACCGAGTATAAACGTGCTAACGTAGCTAAATCCTTCACTGGAAAAGAAGCTACGTCAGCGATCATCTCGACAAAGGCCTAATAAAATGAAAGTTAAAAATTTTTAGTAGCTTATACGAGGAAACACAAGGTAAATGTCGCTGTCCATGGACATCATGGCAGTTATATTAGGAAAGAAAGTTTCTATGAAATATTTTAAAGTTATTTCAGTGACTTCAGGTGGGCATTTTTTCTTTCGCTCTAATCTCTTTATCTCTGACTAGTACCTTTCTCATAATCTTTTAGAATCACCTCATATATTTACAACATTTACTCCCAAAATACTAACAAAAAACAGCAAACTCAAGAAAAATTGTCCCTGTTAGTAGAGCTCTGATGTTTGTATGTACAACGAGCCAAGTAATTATTTTTTGCGAATAAATTGATGAATTAGAAGACTATAAATTTGATAAAGAACTTAAAATGAATGCTTATTAATACTAATTTGAGAAATATATACAATTGTAAATAGTACAAATGAAAAATATACCACCGTTACTCTAAAATAGGAAGAATAGTTTAATGAACATGAACCCGTCGTTAGAATGATTTTATGTTCAAAGAATTTTAAAAGTCTTTTTTATTGGATGGGTCTAACTTAGTATCCGAAATACCACTAAAAGGTTAACAACATGTATCTACTGTTTATAAAATTCCTATCTATTCTAAAGCCTGTGGTAATAAACTCTATTTAAGTAATAAAAAGGTAAACTACTATTCTATGCCTGATATAAACCAGGGAAGCTTTTCAGATTCATTCTAAAATCCTGAGATAAAACTATAGGTGTACTACTATAATTTTCGATTTCGCTAAATATTTGTTTAAATAAGATTTTTGTAATGAAAACACCGAATCAGTTTCAAAAATTGAGTGTTGTATAATTTTAAATGGAAACGGAGTCATCAAACTTGACGAGTAATTTGAAATCCACCCAACTGTTCAATTTATAGGAATGATATTTCGAAATTAATCTCGAAAAGGGAAGAGTTCGTATTTTTTCCCGGTAGGCTCATCAACCTAAATTATGACTGAAAGGTTACAAAGTGGAATGAAAGGTAACTGATGGAAAGCAAACTATATTTGCGTGATGATAAATTACAAAGAGAAAAACAAGTATCAGAGAAAGATGCGTCGAACTCATACAATTGCTTACATAATGAGGATCAGAAAAAGAAAGGGAATACAGGCTCATGAGATTCGAAATTTAAAAGTTTCAGTATTTGAAATAAAATACGAGCGCTCACTTCGGAAAAATAAATATAAATATATAAAATATAAAATAAAGATAAGTTTATCTACAAGAATACTGATGCAGTGCAGTACTAGAAGCAACCTTTTTTTAATACTTCTAAGATTAGAGGTGAAAACACCAGGAAAGAGAGAAATGAGAAAGGATATGACAGAACCACTAACTCAGCTCCACTAATCAGTTTTATTTATATCAGTTTTTCATTTATAAAGGATTTCAACGGGAATCGAACCCTCTTTCACCAAAGCCGAACGCTCTACCCACTTGGCTATCCGGAAGCATTGTTCAAAATAGTGTTGCTAAGAAATATTTTACTTTGGTTAGGGATCTGTAATTTATTTTCGGGAAATTGCAATGCTCCAAATAGGAACCTTAGAGTGAAATGGGTTATTGATGGCTGCCACCTTGCTTTCCGGTAAGTTGATATACGAAAATATCATAAATATGCTCTGATTTTAATAATGCACATTGTGTGAAATACAAAGAGTGATGTTGGCTTTTACACTAATATTGAATAAAGTGTTATTCAAATTGCCTTTCAGACAGGATACCCTCGTGATAACTTTTTTCCTCTTAGTTAATATTCCTCTAACCTTTTGTGCATTAACGATCCCAACTCCTAAAACTCCCAAAAATAGCATAAAAATAAGATTAACGCAAAATAATTAATTATTTTAGAAGGACAATAAACAACATATCCCATAGAATAGGGTAAGCAACATAAATAGAATATCATCAAAGTCCGAATACGAAGAATTTTAATACTAAATGTATATTTCCATAAAATAGGGAAAACTTACAAATCACGACTAAAGTAAATGCGTAAAATATAAGGAAGATAGAGGTTTTAGAAAAACAGATCTTTATCTTGTATTTTCAACGAAGATGAATAAACGTAAAAGTTTCAACAAGGAAAAGAGCTTATTCAGGACTGCTACTGGCAGCTGCAACATGAAAACTCTCGAGCTTTAAGGAAGAAAGGAACCTTTTGAAAACTTGTAACTCTACGGTAATTACGTATTGAGTTTCCGTTGAGTTGATACCTCTTCCAGCTCCTTCTCCGAAAGAAATACGGAATTTCAAGGGTGTATGTGACAAAGACGCTAATATATGCAAGAAAATGTAGAAGATATTCAGCTCAGTGCTCCGGCTTAAGGTATCTCATAAGATTATTGAGAAATCTTCATGCAATTCAGTGTAATTAAAGGTGAATGACATCATTAAAATATTTACAATACTTAAGAGCGAATACTTAACAAGGAAAAAATGGAGGAATCTACTCGTATTCATATAGAACTTTTTACGTTTAGAATTTATTCGTCGTAACTAATTAAAAGCGTAGTGAATCGTAATTCATATTTTAGATTACAATCAATAGATATTTCAAATTTTCTTTTTATATTCATTGAAAAATAAAAGCAAAAAGCTTTTCAAAAGAAGTATCCCGAAGTTTAGTGATGACTTTTTCTAATATTCAAACGTTAGGAAAAACTGCCTCACTCTCTTCTTATTAAAGATTTATTTATATTTACAGGAATCGAAAAATATGTAAGAATGTTAACCGGCGAAGAATTTTGTAAAGCCGTGATTAATACCAGTTGATAATTACGTACCTGCGATACTCATAACATTCTCGATAGAGTGACGAATATCTAGTAAACAAAGAGATATGATTGAGTAAACAGCTGTTAAAATCTAATGGTGCCACAACGAAAAAGAGAAAGACGTTTCATTGCCGTATCTATTACAAAATTACGTAGGACCTCCGAGTTTAAGTGGTTTCAGGTTTATAAAAATATCGATCACTACAGTAATGGTCGCTGAAAGGGTTCAAAAGCTGTAACTCGAATATATTTTATCCATCAATTAGAAGAATATTTTCGTTCACATTAATTATTTAGATATCACTCGCATGAAAATGACTGCTCCAATTTGTGATCGTTTTACAGCTTTGGAAGCTTATTCCCAAGTATTTCACTTTGATAAATAAATTCAGGGATTACTTTGTATTTTCTAAATCAATTACTTAATTTCTAACATCTCCACACTCAGAATATGACATGACTGTGTTTCAATCAAGGAATAGACTTCTTCGATACAATTTCGTTCGATCAAAGAAGATTTCTTAATTTAATAATCTTTCCTTTAAAGTCAATCGGCGAATGTTACTTAAGTCCTTAATTTTAGACGACCCGCAGTTTGCATACTATGAAGATAAAAGAGTTGCCAAAACAGAATTTCAAACGTAACAAAATCATCTATAATGTCGATTTTTCAAAGTAAGGGATACGAAAAGTAGCATTGATTAAATAATTTAATCAAGTAATTAAAAATACTATATATTAAAAAGAGATAAATATAGGGCCGTTAAATTCTGCTTCGAAAGCCTAGGAAAGTGACTCCAACTGAAAGGATGAGAGAAGTTTCTAAGGAAACTATAAATAGTAGTTATAAATAGCTATCACAGATTCATTCATCGTATCATAAGTTTACCAATGAAGCTAAGTCGGCTCTCCGAATGAGTGAGAAGAACAAGGATCATGGCCATTGAAATGCAAGAAATTTTCTCTGCACTGAGGAATCAATCAGACTCCATTTACGATCGATCAGTTACTACTTTTTCGTCATCTCCGTCATTGAGACAATGGAAAATTAACCTCTGAACAAACGTAGGAATAAAACAATGAAGGTTTTAGTGTACGCAAGACCGATGTTAACTCTGTTGAGTACTGTCCATAAATCTTTTCAGAGAATAAGATAATCACATCGCATACCAACCTTTTATAATTTCATTTTTTTTACTTGAATTGATTAAAAGTGAGTGGTTCAATTTCCTCAATTTATTTACGATAGGAATTTTATGTATTAAAATTTTTTACCTAATTCATAATTTCAACCACATCGGATAACATCCCGCCAAATACGATAGGATTCACGCTTACCTATTGTGTAGTACACCACGCCAACTGGGTGGCAGCTAAACGGGGGCGTAACGTGTTAAATTTTTTGCTTCATAATTCGTTCATGCATACATATATCACTGTTTCATTCAATGAATGAGTAAATAAATGCTGCAGTTCATTCACAGTATTTCCTTATAATTTCCATCCCTTACATATCTCTATCTTTATAGTTACTTCCTTGCATTTAATTATTATTATTAATAAATATTTCATTGCTAAGATTAACCTTATATTAAAAATGACTAGAATTCAGCAAAAATCATATTTATTTTTTTAATAAATGCATATTTGTAGATCTATATAGTACAAAGAATAAATTTATTGATAGAAAAGATTTATTGATATATTTATTGATTTTTTCTATTGATATTACCACAAAATTGTATATATTCTAATCCTTGAATTATAAAATTTGTGTGCAACTAATGCGAAAAATTTAACAGAAGTAATAGAAATCTTCTGTAGCCCGGAAATGGTCTCATTCAACGTTTCGGACTTGCTTCTTCCTAGTCTTCTTCTTCCTTTGATACCACTTCCCCAATTCCCTTCGTACACTATTTTGCAACTAGGTGTGGTTTTGTATACGATAGCCCTATGTCAGATCTACCACATTCACAAAAGCGATGCTCGTGCAGTCTTAAACTGCTAATTGTAGCCACCTGTTCAACCCATTTTCCCCAACCTCATCATGAATCCCTAACATCCTATCTTACAGAGGATTTTGCTCAGCCCTAATGGTCTCTATGTTTCCACGAATGCTTCGCGTTAACATTGTTTGTGGAAAGGTGTTGAACCCTGTTGTACATGAAAACGCCTATTAGAAATCCCATTCCGGATCATCAGCACACTTCCTATCATAATTGCTCCAATTATCATTCGATCAATTGATCTCTTTCAATGAGCCCAACAGCTTAGTCACGGTCATCCTTCATTCCTCCCTTTTGTGTAGATATCACCCAATTAAGCTTCCCCGCAGTTAAAGGGCATCCTTTTGACTCATGATGTTACATTCATCAGGTCCATGCGAGTCTATCCTCTCACTGCGATAGAAATTAGTCCAATCCATCAACGCAACCCAACTCCTTACGTCGCTCTTATGGCCTCAAAAGTAGTTGTCCTTAAGCTAGAGATGCTATCGTTAACCGTACCTTACAGCACCTTGAATCTGAGAGTTGACTGATGAGAACTTATCCTTAACCTATTACCCCCTCTTCAACAGACGACAAATTTCAGCAGAAGCTTGGAACAAGCGGAAATCAGTATCATTTTTCGTAGAGTGAAAGTTCGATCTTCGGAGTTGCATTCTTCCTTTACCTTTACACTCTCAACAAAGATTTGCCTTGATGAATGAAATATCTCACTTTGAGCTTTTGATGCTGGATTGACATAAATTTATCTCTCATTCGCTTTTATCTTAGGCCTGATCATGGATGTTATAATTTTAGTCTCTTATATATGATATTGAATTAATGATATTCATCTTAGTCACTCCTTGATGAATTCTATGGAAAATTAAAGATAAACAGAAGTGAAAAAGTGGAAGATCAGGGTTCGTGTTTCGATGTCTGTCGCTATAGTTTTTGTTTTGATTTCAAGACGCGCAGCTAAGCAAGTGTATTGTTTCTTTTCTTTTTCTATTTACTACCCTTGTAATGAAATAATCAACGATTACATTTCTCTATTGCAGTGTGAAATTTTCAAAGAATTTATGAAATTCCAATTTCGGCAGCTAAATATTATTATGTGTTATAAAATTTTTAGTAGAATTATTTCAATATGATAAATAATTCTGATTGATTCAATGCCTGGTAGTGAATTTGTACATAAATGTTGGCTTTTTCTAATTCTTTGAGATTTTTTTCGCTTCCTTGCCTAATCTTAATTTATGAGTTTTACGACAGTGGAGATAGACGTAGACAATTCTTACCTAGCATTTCCAAAAAAATCCACCGTAATACTGTTCATCTAAAAATATCTATCTTGCGGCGCGTACGCAAGTGAGTCAATATCAGAAAAAATAAACATGCAAAATCAGCATGAATATCCTTTTCTGCATGAAAACCTAGGATACGCTCGGATGCTAAGAAAGTCATGATGGTCCCTTAAAAATATTATACACGTTATTTTATTTATCAGAATATTCACTTTCCCATAGTAGTGTTGTGGCTACCAGCAATATGGAAAATTCATATCATCTTCAACTTTTACGATATTAAATAAAATCTTGGTTTCAAAAATCAACAAGATACAATTTCATCAATCATTAAATTCTGAATGCGCACCAGAAATTAACAACTAATGCCTTTACTATGGTGAGACGAAATTTTACTCTTCCATCCAAAATAGTCCTTCGAATATTGATAAAATATCTCCGGTGAAACTGAAGCTTTTATAACACTGTTATTAAACTGAAGCTTTTACTAAATTACCATAATAAGAACTATTTCTATATGCATAGGAAACATACAACACATTTGGTATCTGAAGAGAAGAGAGAAGTACACAGATGTTATTCATTATTTTTAAAACTGAGTCTCAAATGATATCTCAGCTTAAAGTTAATACATACAATATTAATCTTACAATAGAAGTTCGCAATCGAAAAGGACACTTTTTCCAAATTGCTCGTTATTTCTTTAGAAGATTTTAGTATTAATGGAATTTTAATTTATATACTATCTTAAATTCAACCAAAACAAAATAAAAAACATGGCAGATCCAAGAATTTTTGTTATTTATTTACCTCACTATATATATCTTGGAGAATTGACGCAAAGGAGCAACCTTAAAGTTAAATAACAGGCCATAATATTAACATTCAGCCTTTTATTTTCACAAAATAAAATTTCAAATTCTATGGCATAATACAAATTATAACTTGAAGGAGTATTCTGAAGAGATTTTTCTAATTTCACCCTTTTCCCTAGGAAGAATTTAGTATTATGTGAGTAAATTTAGAATATTAACTTTTATCTAGCGTTAGTAGGACATAAAAATTTGAACATCTTTGCAATTTCTTTGCCTATTTACCTATTAGATGAGTTACAAGGAAAGGCAAGTAGGAACTAGGAAATGGAGAAGCCGTTCGACCAAACACAAGGTAAATGCTCATGCTTTCAATAGATGAAATACACATAATACTCATAGCTAAATAATCATACGATAAAATTCTCTTTTCCTTCCTTCAATAAAAATGGTTTGATTCTAAAAGGAATGATGTCTCTCAATTCCCAGTCGTCTTGGATGATTCGACTTCTTTTCAGAAAGTAATCCGCTAGAGCCTCGCGAATCCAAGGGTGAATTTCCATAGGGAACGCCATCCTACGCACGTGTATTTGCAGTACTCAGGGTGAATCGCTTCTACGGCATTGCGCATACGAGTGCATGCATCCGCCGCATCCCCTGTTTGGCGCTACGGTTCCTAGGTCACGGTCCAGTTCCATCACCATTTCCCGCAACTTGACACATATTTGGCAAGATTTAGTCCCGCCGACCTGAGCTGCATTCTAAGATGCTCTCCCTTTTTGCTGTGAGGTAGATTAATGTAGATAATATAACAGGAAATATGTTCCTGCCACATTGTTGAAGCTTATATCTTGAGTCTTATGTCGCTTGTTTGCAGTTTCACAAAAATTAAACTTAAAATATTATTACGTAGGGAGAAGAATTGAAGTTATGTGACCAAAAATCAGTCTGTTTCTTAGAGGGTAAAATAATAAGTTTTTTTCTCCTTTCACAAAAAAATAATCATCGACGAAGACGAATTACTAAAATAAAAAATACGGCTCAGTTCTGAATCGAGATAATGACTCCAAAGATATCATACATATTATAAGTTCTATTTGCAAAATATTCTCTGCATTCTTGCTGTTTTAAGGATACAGAATTACACATTATAATATTCTTTCATAACCTAGAGAACTCACGTTACCGATTAAATTATTACTATGGATAATCATTACATGATTCAGCCAAAATCCATGAGTTTGTTTAATTACACACAATCACATATAGAAATAAATTTATCTCTTTCTTACTAATGAAATGAGATTTTTCTAAATTTTTAATTAAATTAACTTAGAATTTACTTTTTGAAGCGTCTCTTTAAAAAGATAGAAGAAATTTGTATTATGAATTTTGACGTTTTTACAATCACAATAGCGGAAAGTGTAGTACAATTACTACATGTAATATCCTCGAAGCGCACATTCCCTCTGTTGGAAAACAAATCGGAGAAACAGTTCCCTCAAAAATTCCTTCGTAGGCAACGTGCGGTTTCCTTGGAGATCAGTTTTATTTTGAACGCTTCCTCTAGCAATTAGAGTACGAATCCTTATCAACTGCACTAAGCAATCGGTTAAATGATGTCGGATCAGAGCAACGTCAGAATTCTGATCTAGGCTCTCCGAGTAAAGTAAACCTAGAGGTTCCCAATCTCCAAACGCGCCTGCAAAATTTTATTGCTCCTACAATACATTTACCGGGCGAAACAATTTCCTTAATGCCGCCATAATCGGCACAAAGGACAATGATTTAAGAGTTGGCATCCCTACCGCACTGCGGTAAGCGATACACTTATATCACGAAACTTAATAACAAGAGTATACACAAAGCTTCCAGGCAACGCCTCGAATAATTGCAACAAGAAATTAGACCCATAAGACGGCGAAGGCAATTAAAACGTCTCTGGATGGGAAATGGCTGCACGCACTGCCAAGAAGAAACACCTGAAGTTTTTACTGCGGCGAAATTCGCGCCGAATTGGGATTCATAAAACAGCGAAATGGCAGAAGAGAGAATGTGAAAGAGAGCGAATTGGGGAAAAGGGCAAAGGTTTAGAGATAAGCATGAGGAAGGGAGCAATCTTCAGATATTATCTCCTCTAATACATATGCAAGTCCCATCCAGTAAGCCAGCTTCGTGGAATTAATTCTACGATAAGCAAGTTAAATCCACTGCGTTGTTTTAATTTTAAGGGAAACCCAGAATGTAAACAAGGAATCTCGTGAATCAAAGGAATCTTTATCTTAGGTTAAGAGGATGCATTGATGTCTTGCTTGCGCTTGATATATCTTAAAATTACTTTATATAGAAGTACAATATCAACTATAGCACCAAATTTGTTATTCAATTTGCTTTGAGAAAATTTGTTACTTTAAGATAAAATGAGTTATTAGTGCTTTTTATTACTTCTTTCTCATTTATATGATTGTGAAATAGAATTCGGAGCGATAGTCTAATTTGCACAATAAAGATGACAAATAATTATTCAACACTTGAAGATGTATTTACTCCCTATCACTTTAAACAAAACGTTGAAGATAAATTTTCTATTGCGCAGGTTCATTATTTTTGGTGTATAATACGTATGGTTTGAATAACAAGTTCATTATATTTCATTAAAAATTTGTCGCTGTTAACATTAACCCATTGACAAAAACCGGTTAAGAGGAAAATTCCAAGATACCCATTTCAGCATGTTATCTTAGGACAAAATTACGCTTTAACACATAAGGTTTCAAAATTTTTAATTACATTCTAAGTCACTGCCAGAACTTAAGAAAATGACGTCGCCTTCGAATTGTACAGAAAATAGATCTCTTGATTATACAACTTGCCAATTTCCACGCCAAAATAAATTGGAGTTAAGATTAAAACTTGCTCATAAAAATTTTCTAAAGCTAAAGTTAATTTTAAAATCCTTTCCTGTTCGTGTTTATCAATGGCCGCAATAATTAAATGTCAATTTTAATATGTTGCGGCTGTCGTGAGATAGGTCCCCAAATTTAAAACATAATTGCTCCAACTTTCTGAATATTTTAAAATTTTGCGATCATTCTTCACAAATTCGTTGTTAAATAGCTTCGACATATATATTCAGTTTTTCAAATTGAGTTAGAAATGTATGTGCATACGACCCAAATCATTGACTACCTCAGTATAATACTGTTTCTATAATAGTGAGTTACAATTCCAAAGTATTCGTATTATCTTCGATATTTATCACTTTTCATTACATTTACGCAGCCGCTTCTTCAAAATCTTTATGTAGGTGATGTTTGCTATGAATATATTCTTTGATGTTCCTCATGTGAGCTTTTAAATTGCCAAAGCCCACCCGTGGGTTATCTTAACAAACATCGACTATTACCACTTTTTATGAGAAAAAAACAAGACTTAATTGTTCATCTTGGTGTTTCAGAAGATTGTAGAATGTATAGTAGATTAATGGGGGTTACATGAAAATCATATTTTCATCCTCTCTACATTTTATATTATATCTTTGAGTTATATTCCCTTTTAGATTGTAGATATCAGTGTTAAATTCAATAAGTTTTCTTATGTTTTATCATTTCTGTGTGAATCTGAGATCCTTTGAATGATATCCTTTCAGCATCGCATTGATCGTCCTGGTAGCAACCCAACTTTTACTGAGGGAAGAATTAATCCTAAACATTAATAATCACGGATCCGTGTGCTCACAAGCGGATCTGAAACCATTTTGATCAACCAAAGGCGATAAATCACACCGTTTAACCTATGAGCCCACAGCGAGGATTGCAAAACCCAAACTCAATTGAATTCGTGCACATTCGCGGGTGGAAATTGTACAGGAAAACGTTGCTCAGTGGGCAAAAAGGCCCTCGTTCTTTAATCGGAGATTCGGAACGGTGCCAAACTGTGTCACGTTCATTTTCACTCAGTTGAGCCAAGCTGGGGAAACGAAAGAGAATGCGACTTTTGAACCTGCTGAAATTCGTCGCTTTGCCCTGAGATCGTTTACGCTCGAGTAATTTTTGGCGATGTGCGTTCGAAAAATTAAACTTTGATCGATCAGTAGTTAGCGGCGCTTCTGAAATTTTGCAGCATTTTATGAGGACTCACTCATTCCCAACTACCGCAGTGTCTGCCTATAACTTGATTTTCCCACGGCACACTAGGAATTGGAAATTTGTTTTGCGGTACATCATCGAAATTTAATTTCTTGTTAGCGGCTAAAAATATTATGAGTCTAATTTGAAATTTGACTTATATTAATAATAAATTCCTAATTTTCAATGTATGACATCCGCTTGATTTTTGGAAAGCCCTTACGATGGTTATGATATATTCGCTGAAAAATCCAATGGAACGAAAAACCTGCATATTCCGGAAAATCATCCACTCAGTCTACGAGTAACTATTGATTCTGTACATCCATTACAACGGCTCGCTAACCTAATATCCAATATCGGTACAAAACAGTTGAAATATTTAAGTCTAAACAGTTCCGTGGTGAAAATGTGCATAAACTTATGGAGCAGAAAAATTTACAAATACCTCGCAAAAATTCGAAGTTTTGCATCAATTTAATAACGTAAAATTTTATTCGACGCATCTACTACCTCTCATAAGTCCGCGAATCACCACAACAGGAAGGAAGAAACACAAAAGAAAGTAGAAAGCTACAATTCCCCAAATCACTCCGTGAAGTCAACCATATGTCATTCGTTATACATATTATCTATTTTTAGAACTTGAGTGCACATCGATTGTGAGTATACTATTATTCGAAAAATATTCCAGACGAAAATTAAAAAAAAATAATCCATAAATACGTATAGATTTTTTATATAATGTCATACTGTAAATTTAAAACTTCAATCACTTCAAAAATTCGTTCCAATTTTCCTCTTAACGGGTAATTTACGTTGGCGCAGTGAGAATGTATTTTTAATATTCAACTTTTTTTACTTCCAGAACAGGAAAGCTGAATTTCTATTGAAAACCGAAAACTCGTCTCCATAACATTTGCTAACGGAACATTAAATTTTCAGGTAGCGATTTTCAGAAGCAAATATTCCTAAAACGATAGAAGATGCAAAGGAAATGATGCCGAACTCTCCGCCTGGATCGGCAGGTTTCAAAGAAAACGAACAGGTGAGCAGTTTAATATCCTCTGGAATGTATTCGAATTCGTGAGAAAAAGATGCCGATGTGAGAAGAAAACGTCATCCTGATTTGAATCCAATGTTGTGCCGGATTGCGAATTCAAAGAGCGTTCTCTCTCCGTCTATTTTTACTCCTCCTTCATTCTTAGTATAATCTCTCTCGCTCTCTGCATTTTTACACTGGTTTTATTTAGAGACAGAATAAAAAAACGTGATTGCTCTCGAGACAGTAGTTTTGAAGTTGCTGCATCTGGCATCCTTCCTCGTGAGAAGTTTGATGAAGTCTGAGTGTATGAGCTCAAGAGAAAGAGTGAGATGTTATGCTATATTGACGGTTTATATCAGTGGAGGCATATAGCAGCTCGAGAACCGCATGCTGTCCTTTATTCTCTTGAATGTAGCTCCTTGTATTAATTATTATATGAGCAGGTGATTTTGATTAAAGTACTTCTTTATTTTCATTTGAAATTCGTAAAACCCAAGTTCCATTAACAACTTTTGAATCAATATATAATAATAAAAATAAAAAGACTTTATTTAGGGCGAGATTGAGACTATAAAGTCTCCTCTTACATACAACCCGTCGTCATATTACGGAGTTGCTAGAACTCCGGATTGATTGAGCAAATTCACTCAACGTAAAATTTGAAAGTTCATTAACCAACCGATAAATAGTTAAAATTTAATGAAGATATAAGGAATATTTATTATATTACTTGTTGGATTAGTATGAAATCATAAATTAATATGCTTTATATTTATAATGCATACTTCGGAGGCAGAGAATTTTTTTTATAAAAACTTGTGAAACGTAAAATTGTAGACTCTTGCGTATACACACGAGTTAAATGGGGCTAGGATTATCGCAACGTTGTGTATTCCTCATTTGCTTCCTTATAATACATATCTATAAATCTTCTATATAATATAATATGGTAAAGAAGTTAACTGGTAGAAAGTCGAATGTTATAACAATCAACACAGCAAAAGTGATGGAAAGGATGCTATAAAGATACAATAATTAAAGAAACAGGAATTCTCCAATGGGTGGTGTATTATATTAATTAACGATAAATTTCCGTGTTTACCCGTACTAAAAAGGAAATTTAAAGTTCTAGTCTGTTTCCTCCGTGAGTTACCTGAGAATGATGAAATAGACAGGAAAATTTTAAAAAGAAGATTATGATTAGAGTAATTTAATATTGGTTTCTCGTGAGCCAGGATTTGTAACTGGAGCATTAGAAAATATATCCAAAGGTAATATTTCAATATTTTTTAAAGAGTGTATCCTTCACTATATTAATATAATAAATTAAAATGGGCTTTAGTTTAAAGAAAGAGGGAAACCTAGAATGCAAATAAGAACATAATAAAAAATAGGATAAATGTATAATGAATATGTTTCTTAGAAAATGTACAGAAATGATTAGAGATTAAACTAATGATCAAAGATATTCAGAAGAAAACAAATATGTATAGTACTTTACAATAGTTTATAGTAAATCTGTTGTTTTTATACAGAGTTAAATTTTATTAATATTATAAAAATTTCCAGCAAATAGGCCACAAGCCAGGTGGGAAGATCTTATCAAGTGAAATATATTAGAGGGAAACATCCAACATTTAAAAACACAAAACATACAGTAATATCGTTACAATCGACATTCATCCTAGATTTTCCCATCCCATTTCGTATCATTCGAAACCTGGCATTTCCGAGTGTTAAGGACACTTATTAGTAAACTTCAGGTATAAATTTTGTCAACAATAAACAATAGGTAATTTTACAGACATGTTAAAGGGAATCATTCTCAAAATACTTATTAAAAATATTTAATGCTCTCGAAATCCACATTCATTCTTCATTTTGCATTAATATTATATGGACCATTAAAATATTTATCTTGTACATTAATTTCTATAAAAATATCAGTTATTTCAGGGTTTATTTCTGTAAACCGATACAGAATTCGAGCAAGTAAACCTTGGTCATATTCTACTTTCTCTGACTGAAACAACGCGCCAAATTTACTTAGAAAGAAATGAATATCTAGATTTTCAAAAATGTATAACATAAACATTTTGTTAAAACATCAACAGCAGTAATTTTACGCAGCTTGCTTCCTCAAAAAGGTCCACATTTACTTAATGTTTTCGCTGCAAACAATCTAGCCAGGAAATTATTTGGTACATTAAGCAACCTTTTTCCGTGAAATAATATAACGGAATGCATATCTTACGCTTAAATGAATAAACATATTCACGCATCCATTATCTCGCACATATATTCATTATTTTTGTTTCGGATGTAAAAATCAACGACCCGTGCACCAAATTTAGGAAGTAGAAGCGTTTCCAATGGGTTCCGCTATCCATTCACGAAATGTGTTTCGACATCAAAATTCCATCATCTGCACAATGCCTTTCTCTTTCTACATTTAAATGTCCAGCTCTGGAAGGAGATGTGATACCGTCGTGCTTTTTAAATCAGTCCATATAGTGCCATTTTCTTAAGAGATCCATATATTAATGTTCACACATTATTTGAGCAAAGAGTGACGAATTTATGGGAAAAAGTATACATCTGAGAAGGAAAATTGCGATGTTATTTATCCGTGATGATAGCGTAAAAGGTATAAAAATAAACAGATACATAAAAACTGCTTGAGTATAAAATCATTTTCCATTTAGAATATTAAATCAATACGATAAAAATTTATAAAATCATGGCAAAGTATTTTCATTTAGCAATTTACGAAATACCATACTACCAGTACTTACTCCATTTATATTTTAGTTCAAACATTATTTGCATTGGAAAAGATAAACAGTCTAACTAAATTTACGTAGCGAATATTCCTTTTCCCCCTGTTCCAGAATAAATCGAGTTGATAATTTAATATTGATTTTTCGCTTATAAACAAAACTGCACAGTTATTTTTGAATGCCCATAGATAATCATTTCACAAATTTCATTATTAGTTTGGTTTTGAATGGCTTAAAATCCTATCTCCTGTATTTTTATAAATATAGGATGAATTTTGATTGCTTGATTTTTAGACATTATCAAAAATTATTTAACTTATGAAAAATTTAACCTGAAATTATTAGGGTAGATCGGACTACTAGAAAACTGTAAATATGTTAACTTTTAATAAAATTCCTGTCGAAGATAAAGTTGAAAACACTGGTAGCTATAGGGCGTCAGATTATTATGAGGTGCTACCAGGAAATATAAAAGAGCAATGTACCACACATTTTTCTTATTCGACCGGTGTCAAGAATCACTTCTCATTATCGAGATGATTCTCAGAGCTGGTAACACTATAAAAATATGTGGAAAGATGGGAATCCATGGAAAGATATATCAATAATTGTTTCATTTATAGAAAATCTATCACGCTTTTCCTAAATTTCTAAATCTCGGTAAACGGTTTTTAAGACCATAAGGCTTTGCGTTCAGATACGAATCTCATTAAGAGTTAATAAAATGGATTTGACCTAAATTAATGCAATAACTACTAATATTTACTCATTCAGGAAATTTCAACACATAAACGGTAATCTATAATGTAATTAAATCTCATCTAAACTGAAAAAATAGTTTCGGGGGAATGGTGCTCATTGGTTATAAGAAACTATGCAAAATCATGTAGTTTAAACTTGATTCAGCTATCCCATCGACTCTCCTTCACTTATCGACAAAAAGAATTCACCATTAGGTCATACGCTGCTCCTAATCTCCAACATTCCTCCATTACTTTCGTTCGATTCGCAATAGACATCCGGTTGCAACATCACTTCAAAGCCAACAGCTCTCAATGAACTTCTGTTTTCATCGGCATTCCATTCCGACATCCTTTTTCACTCCTCGGCATCTTTTATGGGACTTAATTCATCCTCACATTCCATTGATTGTGAGCTTATTGGCGCCTTTTCCGACAAAACGCGACACATCTCGGATTCGCTATGCCAATCTCCGCCTCTTTAACATTCTCAAATGGCGAGATCAAGCCTTTCGAGATACATTTCTTCATCAGCCGATTCCTCTAATCAGATGTCTTTCATTATAGAACAATGACGCCATTCACAAACTGAAATCTACTTTCACCACGTGAATGCACAATCTCTCGAGAACTTTCCACACGGGGCCCCTGAAAAGCCAAGTGGGAAGCGCGTTCGCCTTTGGTGAAAGAGGTCCTGGGCTCTATTCCTGATTGTGGGCTCATATGTTTTACAAATGGGACAGCTTTAAATTTCAGATGAGCATTCATTACACCTAACTAATTAATCTTGAGGTGTTGATAAATTTTCTGAAATCGTACGTTCTCATTCAGGTATCCTGCTTCTCTAACTCTAGGAGTTTTACTTTTCCTTCATTCATTCCATTTAATAAATGCTGCAGAAATATCACTGCAAACTTTCCCTATTCGAGTTTAATCAGCGATGAGGTAACCTCCCTCCAAACACTTCACCCTTTTTAGCGAGCTTTAAAAATAAAATGGAAAATTTTCCATTGGGGTCGTAAATTTAACTTCCGCCCGTCAATTAGAATATTTATGAGGGTATTTTGGCTTCCATATTAAATTTGGCCATGATTCGATAACGTTCAAATCGTTTTATGCATTCGTGGGTTTCATTGGATCTTAAATTACCTGCTATAAGGTACGATGAATGGCAGTCTCTTCGGTAAAAAATCTTATTAGTTCGCTTTCTATTTGGAAGCAAAGCATAGAACACCTTTCCGAGCCTTGGAAATTTTTTTTATAATATTAAATAGCAATGAAATATAACCATGATTCGCATGATTTCAAATTTAGTACAATTTTAGCATATCTCCATGTCAGCATAAAAGCTCTATAAAATTAAGAGCGTCATTCAATTCCACCGAAGCTGACGAAGACATTGGAGATAAATTACCTTAGAGAAACAGTGAAGTGCTAACATCAAGTCTCTAATAATGTATTTCGGAATGTACAATAAACTGAACAATGATTATACCTTTGAATTAGTTCATCTATGCTGTGTTTGTCTCCATGTGAATGAGTGTGAATGAGTTTTAGATGCATATATAAAAGAGATCTAGTATAATGCGTGACCGGCATTTAGTATATCTCGCTTCATTCTCGATATCTTTAGAGCGTTTCAAGGAGGAAAAGCATTAAATGTATCTGAGTAAGGAATCTTTGATTTCGACGACAGTAAAATGATGTCATTATGATTTAAGTTGATGGTTTGATGGATTCCTATTCATATAAGGCCATCAATATCATTCAAAAGAAATACATTATCCTCAAATAGAGAATTAGGCGGTTGTTCAATGCAGTTATCAACTTTCCTTTAGAAACGAGGAGTATTTGAGCCAATTATATCTGTTACTTGTACGGAAATTGAATTCCTTTGCTAGTACGAAGATTTCTGTGACGTTGATCGGTTGACCTCTGCTTTGGGGTCTTCCCGCTTTCGTCTGGTCAACCGCTTTCGTTGTTTATCTGAGGACGATTTGCCAACGTTCGAAAAGGCGTTTACGAGTCGAATAGTTTCTCTAGTCGCCTTTACGTACATCTGTTTTACTGCTGCTTTTTGATTCATCGAAGCGGAACTGAACTAAAAGTAAAAGCAAGATGAACAGATTTTTCCGGAGTAAAAATCGAACTATTACCGGAAAAAACTGTAATTCTTAGATTAAAAGAGTTAAACACGAAACGAAACACAACATCATTATTTATTCCGTTCAAGTTTATGGCTCGCCACTGCACATTTCAACTAATTTTAATTTAAATTTAAGCTAAGGAATGTTAACTAAGCATGTGTTACAAGGACTAGATACAAACTATTAGCTTGAGTTCCGCTCGATATTTTATGCAATGGAAATAATAAAACTAACTTTTCGAGGGATATAATATTAGAATGAACACAGTGGAAGATAAACGGTCCGAAACGGTTAAACTTTGGCAAAAGGAGCAAAAGCGGAACTGAACCGATATTTGTTTTTCTTTTGTTGGAAACGGAGCGAAAACTAGAATGAAAAATATTACAGTTTGATGCCTTGTTTGTGTTTGGCTGGTTCATTGCTGCTCTTAGCTTTGTCCATTGTTCTTTCCTTTCAGGAGTTCCGTAGATGGAATTCATCCTTTCTGTTCATGTTGTTCGCCTCAGGATTTAAACATTTCCATCGACTTTGTTACTGCCCATGGGTTACAAATGCTTAAAACTCAAAATTATTATGGCATTCTCAAACCGTATGTTATGCACCAGTTTTCAAATCGTTTGCTGTTTACATCCTTTTATATACAAGATTGATAACTTCGAGATTTAATTTAATGCGGGTATCATTTATTTACTATCAAAAGAATTTGCATTCACTCTATTTGGTGAACAGACTCTTCTATTTTAGTTTTTTCTTTCGATCTTTCAAATGCAAGATATCGAGGGATAAACTGCATAGTCCCAGAATACGAGTAGATCACCGTCCGTTATATGGGCAGTAAATTCGTACTTCCCCTGTCTGTTGTACTCAATTGACAAGAATAAAAAAAAAAAACTTTAGTCGTATATCTGGTTTTACATCCCTCCCCTTAAGTATGACTCCAACCTTGTATCCCTTAGAATATATTTGTCTGATGTTTCTGATAATTGTGTGCTCGTGTACATGCGAATTCATAAACCAAAGCATTTTATACACGGATTCTTATTTTTTGGCAAAATCTAAAATGATAGCGAACATATTCGTTTATAGTATGTCAACATTATGATTAAAATCATTCTTAAGCTATCTCTAAATAATCCAAACATACAGCTTGTAGATAAAAAATGCTTATAATACTTTATCAGTTACTATTATACAATTCATAACCTTTTATCAATGCGAATGGATACCCTTCTGTTTTGTATTTCTGTTATCTTAAAAATCCTAATAAGATTAAATGATCCCTGATGTTACAAATAAAAATTGATTTTTTGTCACAGTAAGAGTTGCACAATATGAATTCAGTGAGAAAGTGATAGTGTGAAATTAGCGTGAAGTTATGTTATAAATTTAAAGTGGACAATGCATTAGAAATATCCTATTAAATGAACATAAACTATTCCGAAGTAATTTTTATCGAGCATCTCAATATACGAGGATGGTCTGAAAAGTGTCCGACCGATTTTTCAGAAATCTTCAGAAATTTTCAGAAAATATGTCGAGAAATGGCGAAATGTCGGAAACTTTTCAGACCACCCATGTATTCTTAATACTATGGGTTTTTTCTTGAATAAAAGATGAAAGTTCCTTTGCAAATCTATTAACACAACATGCTTCGCATTGCGTTTTCCATTTATGATGTTTGCTAGTATTACAATTAACAGTAATTCGTCTTCCCTATGAAATAGAACCATTTGTTAAATAAATCTTGCGAGAAATCTAACAATAAGTAGTGAAAACTTCAGCTCGACCTATTCAAACGTAAAAAATGTTATGTATCTTTCTAGATAATACAATTTTAGCTCTATATAATTTACCTACGAACGTAATTAGTATTCTAAAAGAAGCTCGCAAGGAAGTTTATGGCTCTGCAATATTACTTATAGAATCCAACGTCGGAAAACGAAATGTTATCTCTTTGCCTATGGAGAGCTTCGTGGCCATAAACTATCACTCTAAAGTAAAGGATAGCCAATATCTGTACATGGCCTCGAACAAATTCCTTTTGATTCCTCTTCAACTCAACCTTTATGCCAAAGATTCGTTAACTACCTTTTGATTCCTAACCCTAGCGTTTACGTCAAACGCCTCCTCTATTCCTATAAATGCCTAGAGGCACAATTTACAGAACATGGGGAAAAGTTGAATGGTTAGGAAGGCATACGATTAGCTGTGATACTTTTGCTCTTTCATGACCACGATCCCAGATTGTAAACAAATCGTTCAGTAACTTTTGCGAGGAGATCGTTTCGAATGGAAAACGGCGTGCGAAGTCCCATCTTAAAACATTCCTGTTTTCGCCATCGAAAAGAAACGGCTGAGGGTCGTATGCCGCGAATCCGATTACCCCTCCGGATTTACGCTTATTTTATACTCTCAGTTTTATTGCTTTTTCTCTTTTATAGGCAGCTGAGGGTCGAGTTCATCCAGAGGCTATTGTAATTGCTAGCGTAGCGAAGCGCGACTTTTTATTCCATAGTACTTAACCTGAGTCGGGAAGGTCATAAAAAAACCAATGAAAAGTTGTTTAGAGGTGGTATTTTAGCCAAATCACTGCGATCACAAGCACTCTTTTACTCGATCTTCTACAGAATAATTAAAACTTTCGTCAACTCAATCAACTCCCATAAAATAGTTATAGATTGTTTTATGGATAGCAATGAGAGATGATTGATAATTTAAACTGCAATTCTTCGTTAAAATGGATTGATTGAAAGGATACATACCAGATTTTATAAATATCATTATCTGTCTCCGTTACGTCATTGCCGTCTGAAAGAAGTGAACCGGATAATCTGCAAAAGAAAATCAATATATATGAATCCTTAATTTAATAAAGGAAGAAAAAATGTATTTCCTTATCCGATAGAGTATGGTGGCCAAAATCATTTTTAGAAAGCATTGCACTCAGAATAAACAAATTAAAGACGAAATATCAATACTCGGTAACGGAAGACATTGAGATGAATATTTGAGGTCATATGAAGTTCTAATTTACACCATAAATAGCTTGAGAATTTTGAGCCTTACCAAGTTGAGCACTAACTGAGTATGAGGAATAAAGAGAAATTCATCGATCACTACCTTTATGAACAATTACTTTAAGCTTTCTTTAACCTAGTATCTGTTTCGACAGATGGTGAAGTTAAGGAAGGCAGATGGAAATGTTGATGAAAAGTGTAAAGGAGAATTAGACTACAAAATTTAAAGGAATCTACGTGATATAAAACTACCTCTGTGAAGAGAAATAATTATTCATGATTTAATATGAAATTTTATTGTTAGCAGTTATTATTACGGTGGTTAATTATGATATCCCATAATTTCCAGTAACAAAGGTCCTATCATTCAAAATTGGCTATATCTTAGATTTTATTTGAATTCTTACAAACATTGCATATAATGTTAAATATTTGTTAGTATTCCCGTTTTTCATCATGCAATGCTAATATAAGGATTTATCATAAAACCAATTACATTAGCTAGTAGGAAGTTTACCAATTAGAAGCAACTCGAACTCGATAATATATCATATAGACACGGTATGAATCATTCCCACATTCCATTACTAAATTGTCTTTAAGAAGACATTACTGAAGACTATCCGAGTCACCATTCTCTTATCCGTCTTTTCCCTCACGCAACTAAATGAATTTGAATTGGAAACGTGAGAGTGATAAAGATCTCAGCATCAAAAATACTTAAGCTGCAGCCTTTGGGAATCCCAGCTGTAATGGGCAAGTTGAATACCTTCAGAGAGTTGCATTCTGCCACGTATATTATCAGGTTTAGAATTTGAAGAAGGAAACCAAATAAAAATAACTCATCAATGGAAGGGAGTTGAGCAATCACGTTCAAATTGGATAGTGAAAATGTACCCGTTTCATGAAGAAGTTTAAGGTGTTTACATTCTGAAATTACCAGGTTTGAAACAGTTTCTCTCTCTTTCCTCGTGAGACGGCGTCCGAAATTTTGGACGCAAAATTCGAGTAACTTAAGGCCCATCGAAAGATTCTTCTGAATCATAAATGAGGTGGTGTTGGGTGAAAGACTGCACAGATAGACCACCGTCGCGTGACCTTATCTCAGAGCCAATTTTCCGGATGGTGAAGGGGTTTCTTATCTTCCATCCAAATGAATAGTTAATGCCTAAAACGAGCTTCGTTGATCGATAGTCGAGGATTCATGTTCTTTTCGCCGAATCTCACTCTTTATTTCCATTTGGGCGTGACAAGGCCCAAATATTCACGATGACTTGGCGGAATTAAACATTACTTCATTCCAAGAGCATATCGGTCCTGAATCAAATAATATAAGAGAGAAGATTACGTAAAAATGAACCGTCAGAATTCTGAAGGGGGTTTTCTTGAAAGGGAAATGGAAAATCAGAGAGCCCTTAGATGATTAAGATGAAATTTGGCGACGTTTCCTATCTAGCGAAATGTCATTCCTCAGACTTCCACCTCTAACCATTCACGTCTCTTAGCTGTGCTGTCAGATAGCCAAGTGGGCGAAAAGCTCAACTTTGATGACAGCGGTCCCAGGTTCGTTTCCCGTTGGTCTGTATGTGCCAAACTACCTTTGAAGCTGTCGAAGCATTTTAGAGTTACTCCCTCAATTGCTTCTACTAAACATGCCGCTAGGGATCTTTTTACTATCTGTGCTGATTTGAGGAAGCTTATTCACTTTCAGAAATATAAAAATCAAAACGGAAAATTCAATACATTCCTATATATCACTCATGCTATTTTAGAAGATTAATGATTCCCTTTATTCACAGTAATCCTTCTTACGTACTTGACCTTGCAACACTCTTAAGTTTCAGTCATACAGATATCAACATTTTTATTCTTCACTTAGACAAGTTCCTTTCTTATTCCAACAAACTTCACAGATTCAGGCGAGGTGTTGTGGTAATCCATAATGGAAAGGAACTATTAAAGATATGTACTTGTGGTAAAAGTACATATCTTTAATAGTTCCTTTCTCTTATTCCAACAATCCAAGGCTTTGAACGAGCTTTTCTTCCTTTATAAGAACTGTTAAAATCAAGATGAAGCTCTTTTACGCGAACATTTACAAGCCGTGGGCTTGTATTTACCCCATATTGATGGATTCGACTTTCGATTACTCTTCTTCACTTGTGATTGGTTATTCAAATCATTTAGACCAATGGTTCTGAATCGCTCTTCCTCCTATTAGAAACACTTTCTCTTCAAATCAATCAATCTGCGAACTATGAAAAATGTTCAGTTATTAATTCAGAGACACTTTTCAAAGCTTTTCAAAGGAGAATAAATAGGAAAAATTATTGGATAGAAATAAAATCACCATCAAAACTATGACTTGAATTTAAGTGATTTGATGAGCTGCAAATATAACATCTTTTATAATTTTGTAACTCCTTCACAGAGGCACCACCGCAGAACTCACGCAAAATAAGAGATTTCTAGCGGCAAAGTAGCGAGATATCCTACATCGTTTGAAATCTAGTTCTCCTTTATCCGAAACTCACAGTCGCAAAAAATTCTCGTTGCTACAGTATGTGCAATGACCCAAAAAGTCAACCAATGTCACCCCAGGTTGTTTTTTGTCAAATAGCAAGAGAATCTTGTGTGAGCACTCGTTCTTTCATGTTTGCAAGAGGTAAACGCGAAGGATTTCGCTACCTAAAAATCATCAACCATTCTCCGTTTGAAAATGATGTACATCATCCCTATATATTCCACAAATATATGTATACACTTTAACTATCTTACAATGACTCCTCCTAATGTTAGTTTTCTTTGGATAGAAAAATCAGACACGTAAAGGCTGTGTTATATCCTCAAAATTACCTCATCAATTAAAAAAGGAAAGCACATTTTTGGTTATCTTTTCAAATTTTGTCATTCTTCATTCTCTTTCATAGGACTTCACGAAGTCACGCTTTTACGAAGTCACGAATATTTATTTTGACGAAGTCAGTAACTTTGATTTTTGATAATAAAAAATTTCAATTGGAAAGCGTTTCTTTTCCTGAAATAATTCAAAATAGTACTAAATTATAGGTAGTTCTCATACAGTCAAAAGGGTAGCGCGTTCACCTTTGGATCGATTCCCAGTTTGGCCATCTGTACGAAATGACCTCACCTGTGTAAACACTTTTAAATATACATAGCACAACTACAATGTAGATTGTTCCGGTTTAATTTAGAGTATACAAGATACGATTGTCGTAAAAGTTAACAATGAGGGATTTGGGATTTCAATCTAGATTTCAATTTCAATTTCAATTCATATCACTTTTGAATGAACTGTAAAGGTTCAACATCACATAAAAGTTGACCTGAACTAGAAAGGCTTCGACTTCTTTGTTTAATTAATGTTTATTAAAATTAATTTCCGTAATAATAAATAACCCGCTTCATGGCAAAATTTTCTCGTATCAAAATCTTTATTACTTCATTAGTTTCAATAAGAATTGATTTTAGATTAGCAGCCGATGGAGCAAAATCATTCGACCTTCGTGATAAATCCGACTCATATTCTCACGTTATCGCAGACCATTGTATTTTTAATTTATCGATAATAATGGTTATTTTAGTGTTAATATTTACTCATTCAATGCCAGTAACTTTCACAAGAAACATTGTGTATTTCTTTTTCTATTCGACGAAAAACTTTCCTTTTGGTAAAATTTAATCAGGAATAATATCTACAAAATCGACAGAGGACCCACGTGAAAGAAAATCTGATAGAGATTCTTATCTGCATAATGGAATATTGCTTGATTTGTCGTTCTCAGCTTCGTAAATATGAAAGAGATTATAAAAAGTTGTTATATTAATGTTTCACGACTTTACAAAATAGAGTTAAATGCGTTCCCATTTACGTATTTAAATGAACTTAGGAAAAAAGCTTTGCACTTAGGAATATGAAAATATCTTAAAATCTTAGGATAACTATTGAGACCAGAGTTTGAAATGGGACTTTTTTTAGAGTGACAGAATTCTTCCTGATGCATTCTACAATGTAGAAATGTAACATACATTGTTTATTTTCACAGAAATTCTGCCATTTCCGATTGCAGTTAGTTTACAATATTAAGTAAATGTATTTGTTTAAGTATGCCATATTTAAAATCGAATTGAAATTTTATGTAAATTTTTATGCGAATGACCTAAAAACATATTTTTCAAAATTCATATGCTTTCTAAAACTGTATTAATAATAGCTGGCCAAATCTTATCGGCTATATCACATATATCTCATGGTCTCCCATAGATCATAGGATCGCCAAAGAAGAATCACTGGTTTTGAATGAATTCCAGGTCGAGTTGAGTCATTCTTTGGAGTCACCTGCGAATTTTTATAAAAAAAATTGTAATCCTACTTAGTCATTCTCGCTGCAGTAATGCAACCTCTGTTTAGAGAAACCGAGGACGCGTTTCCTCGTTGCTATGCATTGTTATCACAGGCACGTCACCTTCTTCGAAATCCTAGTTTTATGTGTCTTCAATCCTTTCTACAAAGGAAATCCAAAAGACTCAAAGAGAAACAAGTTCAAGGATGCGCTTTGAAGTAGTTCACGCGATTCCTTCCACTGTGTCGGCACAGTGGTCTTCCGGCGCATAAAAAAGGATGGAAAAGAGAGCAGAGATTCATGAAAGAAGCCGCTACAAAAATTAGAATTTTGATAAACATAATCTTTTCGATATTCTGATGTTAACTACAAATCTTGAAATGATTTCATGCAAAATGCCATGATTACATCAAGTCGCCTATTTCATAAGCTATTCAAATGAAAAATATAAATAACTATCTATAATCTGAAAATATAATAAACCTTAGAACAGCAACTGATATTTCTATAAGTTGAAATTATTGTCTGTATAATTTGCAACAAATTATTTAATTACACATATATATATATAACATTAAATGTATATAATTATGTATATTTAATAAATTAATTTAATTATTACTATATAAGGTACTATTTTACCTTATTAAAAACAGACTTCGGTAGAATTTCAGTCTTACTTCAACTATTTTATCAATCGATAGGAAATTCTTACATATTTTAATACGTCTATCAACGTTAACTATTTCGCCCCACGTTGGGCGCCAAATGTAACTGTTATCGTTAACTCTTTTTCTTTTCTAAAGCAAGAGCTACAAAAGAACTTTGACGGGCACAACCATGTGCCGTATGTATCGCACAAATCTGATGGGGTACCTCCTCCCCCACAGCAACGCCACATGCGCCCAAAACTCCGAAATATCCTCCACTCCGATGGCACAATAAACGTAACGTACTTTCCCCTCGAAAGAGTAATTAAATTTTTATCACATTCACAAAACAAACAATTTATTCTGAAATAAACCTTTACAACATACATCCTTCAATCCCATCTCAACTCTAATAACATTTTGAGTTTGAATGCCCCTTTGTATAATCCAAAAACAAAACTAATGCACAAATAACCGAATTCCAAAAAAGATTACAAATTTAAAATATACAAGTTACGGTGCCCTTTTTCTTCTTGCAGAAAGCGATGCGTATTCTGAGTCACGTCAGAAGCATGTGCGATACGAATTTAAATTGTGATAGCTCTCTCCTACGAGAGTTAAAGTTCCCAAAATGAACACAACACACGTGTTGAAGTAGTCGAGGAGTCCATACCAGGGACGCAGTGTGAACACGACGAATGGGCACGCAGAAGCCCAGAAGGGTCGCCTCGGTGTCCTGCCCGATCAGCTGGTCCGCTTCTGGTGCGTTTCTTCAATGAGCCTCCTTAGTAAGAATGCGTGAAGGCTCTTTACTTTTGAGCCTCTCTTATGAGAGTCCCAAGTGAAAATATTCTTTTTCCCTTTTCTTACCAGCGACCTCTCCGAGGGACTTACCCGAAAAACATTACACTCCCGTAATTGAAATTTCAGCGCGCACTTGAACACACACGCACACACCATCTTGCAGATTCACTGTCGATACTTAGCACAATTAATTACGCAAAAAAATTTTTCAGCACTTCCGAGTCAGCAAAGTGACTACATTTTAATTGGAAGCGGAGACAACACTCATAAACAATAGGAGCATGCAATTTCTGCATTATTAATACATCATGATAGCGGAAGAAATACCTTTTCCTCAATTTTCAAAAATATTACAAAAACTTTACAAATAGAAATTGTAACATTTGCAGCATGTGCATTTTGTCAATATAATTCCTGCTACTTACATTATTCGACAACAATAAATAAGGAGATTTCAGCATTACCCACACATTCGTTATTCTATCAAAATGAAAGACCCACCGGAACTCCAGACACACGAAGCACCACTACGCAAAAATACCGCTACAATATATACATGTAAATAGAATCCAAATCTCTTATAACCGTTGCACGACGATATAACTGGGAAACAAATTCAAATTCACTTTTGTTAACCAGTTTGTAACAGTTCTCTTTTAATGCCATTTTTTTCAAATGCCAACCTTTGATTTCGATAATTCAACTTCATTTGCAGAATTCATTCTCTCTTTCGCTACTTTTATTCGATAAAGAACATTCCTCAGTTATTTTCGCAACGTTAATCTTCGAGTGCCATGAGCGGGATCTGCAGCAAGGAAAATTTAAAAAATAACCCTTCCTCGAACGTTTCCGTAATTCGCTCATACGAATAATTATCATACAAATATAATATAATGGTATTATAATCGTTAATTATAATATAATTAATAATGATATATCATAATATAATAGCGTTTATTATACGCATTCGATAAATAAATCTCATTACATAACTTAATACCGATTATTTACAGATAATGAAGATTTTCACTTAAGGAAACAAGCAGTTTTAACTAACTCCACGATTAAAACTCACTCTGAGAGATCGGAAGTAATCCAGTTTTTAACTTCGTTACGAAAACACTAATCTTTGCGAGCGCAAATTTCCAATCCTCGTGTATTTGTCAATCTTGTTTTTCGAACGAAAGGAAAAAAGCGAGCGGAAGAATCTTTAAAGCTTTTACATTTTGTTTGCCGAGGATTCGTTGAGAGGCGTGCTAAAGGTCAAAGAACCGATTCAAAAGCGCCGAAATCGAAAAGTGAAACGATCCGTGGACTCTTCTTTTTAAATCCAATTATAATCGCGTGATCATTCACTCGAAAATACCATAAGTTTCCTCTTGATATGGCCATTAAAACTCCTTCCGTCTGTTTTTCATCCTTTCTTCGCATAATCCGCCACGTACAATCCGATTTCTCTTCAATGGGACCTTCCGCAAGGCGGCGAAAAAGCCTCTTCATCGACCATTTCCAGCACTAACATACGCACGCACTTTCATCTCCGCTATCTTTTACACGTCTTCTCCAAAATCCATTTTCTCCGAATTCTCTCCCTCGACTCCGCCTTTATAACCTGGCCTGCTTGAAGGAAATAGGATTGGCTAAATGGCCGTACCTTTTCAGTTTGTTTGTCAGTGTTTCATTCCTTAAGACTGCGTTTGAATTTAAACATGCGTTTCCATTGAAACTCGGGCACTTCTGAGAAATAAAATTTTGTATGTAGCCCCTGAGATCCGAGACTCCTATCCTGAAATCTTCGCTTTCTACCTATCTTTGGGGATAAGTGTATATGGTGATAAAGACTTTATTAAGAGTTATTCCGAGAGAGGAATCGCTGATATTTATTACGATTCCGTTATACTCAACAAAGTCCTTTCTTAGTCAAATCCTAAGGATCAAGTCAGAATGTGATCATATCCCCTTTTATTCCCTAAACTGCGGAAACAAAATCGCCTAAATTCCAATAATTTTCGTTGATAATGTAATGTATCTATTGAAATACTATTAGAGAAATAGACTTATCTACAACCGTGGTTTTCCTTGGTGAAATTTTAAATTCGAATATATTTTAACGGGGTCAGTAGAAGGTGGGACAAGAGCCAAATAAATTTAAATTTTTTATTGTATGCAGCAAAAAATATCTCAAAATAGTACTTTTACGTTACTTGTTCCGCGATACTAGAAATAACTTCTGTGATTACTATTCATTAAACTGGATTAACGGACGCATGGCATTATGATAATGCCAACTTAAATTTATGATCGATAGAAAACCTTGCTGAGGGAATATATATTCAAATAATCTGAATTCTACCGAATAGAGATAGTAATACGTAAAAGCTTGGAAGTAAATTTTCATGGAAAGAAAACAAATAGTAACAGCTACACTGGTGGTAAATTTTCAAAATTTTGATACACTCGTAAAAATGACTGTAACAGCAAAGAAGAAGAAATGTTCTTTATTTCTCGGTACCGAAAATACCGAAGAATATAGATATCCTATATGTTTTTTACATGAAAAAATGACATTTTGAGATTTTCTCATTCACATATTAAAACCAATACCGACTAGTTTGGACTTTCACTGATTTTGAGTTTCATATATCTTCACCATAGTGAATGGCATTCTTAAGATGACATTTTATCTGTCCTCATGCTTACGATCGCTTATTATATTCGCTTACGAAAAACGGAAGATTTACTTGATGATTCATGATTTCAAATGCATTCATTTTTCTTTTTAATTTAAAGTATGATGCGATGACTAAAAGAGCTTCAGAAAATTACTTTGGAGAGGAGAACTCGTGAAGACGCCGAAAGCCTGCTTTATAGATGTTTTATTTATGTTGATTCCAGAATTTACTATGTTGGCCTTGACTTTGTGGTAGGCTTCCATTATGATGAAATGAAAGAATTCAAAAATTTACCGTACCACTTGATTTTATTTATTTAGGCCATCTTCAGGTGAATTCACTAAGGGGCCGAAACCTTGGTTGTGATAAATAAAATCAAGTGGTACGGTAAATTTTTGAATTCTTTCATTTCATCATATGTTGATTCCAGTTTAATTTCACAACACTGATTTTAATTTACCGTTGACCCAGATAAGTGTTTTTAATTTAAAGTTTTTAACTGCTCTATAAAGTTCTTTTATTCCCAAATTATAGTCTATCCAAAGATTTTCTGAAAAACATATTATTTTTAATGTTCTACATTTGATTAAATTTTGAATAAAACGCGTGGAATCAAAACATCAATCATTAGAAAATTCATTAAAATATAATTGTTAATTAGTGAGCTTCAAATACCGTTACTTATGATCATTAAAGCATAACTACTGAAAAATCCGATCAGTATACGAAACAGAAATTCAAAAGAATAAATAAGAATTTCCGGTTTCGGATTATGTCAAAAGTTTTAATCATTTCCTGCTTAGATTAGGCTTCACTCCGGCAAAATATTGGTTTGATTGGTTTACGTTTGTGGGTTGGTTTCTGTTTGATGTCATGGTTTTAAAAAATACACAAATAATTCAATTTACTCAATTTAACAGTAGTAAGGAGGAGGTATTTTACTACCCAACATATTAAAAATGACTTTTTGCGCAATTATTCTCTCCTGATTATTTAATGTGAATGAAGAGAATGTAACTCTGTATCCGAATCGGGCATCCACTTTAATTGTTACACATCAATTTATAGAAGATTCCCTCCTGCTACATGATATGCTGTTTACATTTTTCCCTATAGCTTCTACCACCAAGGTATGATTAGTGCAGTTGAAATACAATTACGGCCTACATCATAGAATTATTTCACACACCGTCAATCAGCTCGCTGATTCGTAGAGCTACTCAGATGCATTACGCATTCTCTGATTCCTTTGATAAACCAACGTTTCGAGGCTTTGAATTAAAATCTCACGCTTAATTGCCATCTCCTAACTGGTAATGAGGTTCACTAATGAATGATTCGATTTTATGAATACCCTTGACCTTCATCCGTGCATGCAAATATGACTGATAAATGCATGCGAACTATCAGGTTACGCGTGAGTCGAAGTAGGCTAAGAATTCACAAAGGATGCAGAAAAATTTCCTTTCAAACTAAAATTTTCGAAATGAGTTCTCATGCTTCTCTAGCAGTTACGAAACTTATTCTATGAAAAATGGTAAAATTAATTTGAGTGGTTTATGGTGGCAATTGAGTACGCGAGGGTCAATAAAAATGATAATATATCGTCTATGATTTATTGGTAAAAGTAAGCTTGCTTCTCCGATGAATTTTCCAAAGAAAACATTTATCGAAGTTTTAAAGTGCAATGTAGCATAAATTTATATTATATATATTATTATTTATTTATATATATACACAAAAAATTAAGTGTTAAATTCAGAGAATTGATTCTACTCTTTGATTGATTATTCTACTATTGATTGATTGACTCAACTAGTATTGTGCAAAATTCCTTCGGCAATTAATACAAATAGTAAGCAAACATTTGTCTTTACTCATTATAATTGTTATTCATATCCCTTTGTAGAGTGTAATATAGAAATATAAATTAAAATAAGATGTGAATGTCTTATAATGTATGATTTGGTGAAGACTATCCTTGAGATGACAATAATTCTATGCCTACCGGTGATGAGCCATCTTTTCTGATGATGTAAGAATGCAGGTATATATGTTGGGCATAAATTAAGTGGTCTGTAGCTTAAACTATTCAATAAATCTTTAAAAATATTTTTTATAACTCCCATTTACTTAAAAGAATCAATTGGACTGTAGAATGAAGAACTAAATGGCTGGTAAGAGGAAGTGAAGAAGAAAAAGGAAATATCAAGAGGAAGAATAAGTTGGAGTGGAAAGAGATAGTATTTATAAAAATACAATAGAGATCAAATAACAACCAGTGCATATTCGTAATGGTTTATTACTTCTTTCGTAATTCATGGTCCGTAGGATGAACCTCAGAAATTACATAGCATCTGCATCTGCCCCTGAGGGACAGCGCAGATCTGCTGTACAGACGAGCTCATATATTTCTTTTATCATTTTAACATTAAGAGAGAGCGGAGATGGATGCAAATCCAATTACTATTTCCTCAGAATAAGCAAGAGGTTGACAATTTGGCAAGCTTATCCAGGAAATGAAGAGTGGGTTAATGAGAGCCTAATGCCATCAATAGAAGTAGTAATATTATTAAAAGTGCTTCGACAGCTAAGGTCATTTCACGGGTGGGCTTCTACCAGGAATCGAACTCGGAACAGATTTCATTAAAGTCGAAAACATTGCCCACTCGTCTACCCGGGAGCTTGCCTAATGCTATCAAAGAATCCCTAGCTAGTCGTTTTAACACAATTTCCAGGTATTCCATGATAACTCTGTCTATCTGGAACCCTTAAAATGCATTGCAGACTATAATTCCAATCTGTAGTGGTTAATTTACTAAAAGCGAAAGGTATAAGGAACTAAAAAGACAGAAAACTGGTATAGGCGACGGTAGTGGAATTTTTTCATCTGCAAAAGTGTGTATCAAGAAAGCTCTATCAATCCTACGCAAGATCCTAAAGGTAAAGAGGAGATGTGAAATCGCACTCTTTTCATTATCTTCGCCCTCTCCATGAGATCGACGTAAAGCTCAGATAAACTTCTAGATTACGATCCGTGACGCACTGAGAGGGTCCATCGTGATCGACACGGCCGGTTGCGCCATCTATTGCCCATTTTAAGAATTAGGATTTTCGTCTCGCGCACTTGAAAGGTTAAGGGGCAATGTCAAGTGAAATGATGCGATGGAATTGAGAAATGAAAGACGATGCACATACACGCCGAGGAAATAGTGGGGCTATTGTGACGTAACTCTCTTCTCTGTTCAATCCTTTGGATAGTATAGAGCATTGGAAAGTTGCATCAATCTTGCGTTAAAATTCTACGTATATATTTCCCAAGCTGCTTGTGTTAGAAATTTCCCATTCTGATTAGTAAATAGTAGGATCTAGAAATTCCGGACATTTGAAACCTTCGGGAGTGGGGAACGGGATGTCGTATTTCCCAAGCATTCCATAGGAATAATAATAATGTTTATAAGTAAGAGTTTACCAATTAATTAATTAATAATAAGAGTTTATCAGATTTACAGTTTAAATAAATCAATTTCGTTAGCATATAAAAGTACTAAAATATCTAACCGAAACAATCAAATATTCAAATCTTTTTTAATTAATATTAAATATTCATTCGTAGCAGCCACCAAGAGTAGGTAAGAGAAAGTGCTACATCTTTTATCTTTGGAACTGATACTTCTATTGTTACAGCTACAGTGCAAAGTTAAGCAAAAGCTGGAATAGCCGGTGATGATTTTTCGAATTATTTTATGAGCGCTGCACCATCACTATTAATTGTAACCGTATTACTTTCAAGTTTCTTTGATCTTTCCAGAAGCGTGAATTTTCCAATTTCCAAAGGACCGTTTTCTCAACTCTATCAAATTTCCTTATTACATTTATTATATGATTCTGGTGCCGCGTTTTTGAAGGTGTGTACTATTGTAACAACTTGAAGTTGCAAGAAATGGGAAAAATGTAACATACACGATTCCAAGTTAGTACTAGAGATGTGTCTTCTAAATTTACACCTAATAATTTTCCTTTTGAGAACTGATTGATCCTAAAAATTTGAAATTTACAACGTATGTACCTTTTTACTTTCATTTCTAATTTTACTATTGAGCCATATGTTGCTCACGAGCAACATCTTCTTAGGGGAAGGGGGAACGCAATGAACCTGAGAGTTGGTAATGAGGTTCTGGTTTAAAGGGTCCTGCATCTGACGCACTTTCATTCCAAAATAGGATCTAAAAAAGCTAGAAAGAATCGTTTTTTTTAATATGAAAGGTTTATTTTGACGCCATATTATATTTCGATTTTACACTCATTGTTTTCTCATTTTCATGAATTCTATAAACTACGGTTGAAGACATAGACTTTTATCTGATCTTGATTCGATCATGAAATCAAAATTAATGTAAATGGTTCGAAATTGTTTGGAAATTATTGCTTTGGTACTGAATGATGAAATCCTCTTCTTGATTTTTAGTGGAAATAAGAAAATACTTTGGTTAGATAATATATCGGATATTACAAAAAACATTTCATAAACGGTATGTTTTATGTTTATAACTTTCTTTCCTTCCCTCTTTCAATTTTTCAATCCTTTAAAACTTTCGCTTAAAAGCAGCATTTTTATCAAAAATATCCAAAACATGCATGGAATTGATCAGCTAATTAATCAGCAAACTATGATTTATTTAAGGACCCTATAAATATTCCGAAAAATTTCGTTTCCCATATCCCCGATATATTTCTTGGAATACGTTAAATTAAACTCTTAGAGGCAATCGAATGCGCCGATCGAAGTCAAATAAAATTAATCGCTCCCATTTAAAATGGAAAAAAGGGATTTCCTTCCACTTCTTGCAAAAGGACTGATTTCCACAGCATAAAATACGGCTCGCTGCTCTGCTATATCTCTCTCCCCCTCCTCTTTTTCCTTTTTCTACTAAGCCTCTCTTTCCACTCTTATTTTGCCCTTTTTCAACATTTCCTTCTCTCTTCTCCCTTTCCAACTGTTTCCTCTTGCTTCGTACCTCTTTTAAGTTGTATATTTTTCACTTTACACTTCTTATTTCATCATATTTACATCATTCATTTAACCTGCATTTACTCTACCTTTATTTTACTTCGAGATCTACTAACTTTTAAACTGACGAGCGCAAAATGTTACATTTTGATATCAAAGCGTTTTATTCCTACTTGGGTAGCGAGTTTTACTTCACATTTGCTTTATTTTCTCATGCCTCACATAGCTTAAGGTGTAAATTATCTAATTAACTAAACAATAGCTCCTGATCAACCGGTGATCATTGTGGAAGTTCCCAAAAATGCCGCATGATAAAATTCAAGCATAGGTAAAGAAAATAAAGAAAATCAAAGTTTAATCCTCTTATCCGTTGAAAGGTTAACTAATTGGACTTTTGCTTAACTTTTTTATACTTCATCCTTCTTTCATTTCATCCTCCTTTTATTTAATCTTTCTTTCTACTTTATCCACCTTTATTTAATGCTCCCTTATCTGCACCATCCTTTATTAAATCCAACTTCCTTTCTTATGTTTTTCCATTGCTTTATTGGTTCCCTTCTTTTCCTTCTTCTAAACCTGATATATCTATCTTTTACCAATACTTCATACTACCTCCTCCATACCATGGCTCATCTCCGAGTCCTCTTGTACATTTACTCATTTTCAACCAATATCTTTCTCAAAATTCTCAGTTATTTCATCCTTCCCACATTTATTTTTCATCTGAATTTGTGAGTAGAATTTGTATGGAAGTTACTGAAGAGTTATTATTTATTGAACTTTTAATAAGAATGCTTGTACTCTGAAGATGATAAAGCAATATTCAATTAAGTAAAACATGTATAAATATCAAAATACATGTGGATAATATAGTGAAATTAGGCTCACTGTGTTCTTGAAAGTCTTTTCATTAAGAAATCAGTTAAAATTTGGAGGTGAGTCTAATCTGAGGCCTTATGACTTGATAAATAAGATACAAAATTAATATACAAAATAAGTTATAAGAATCACATCCAGGAATAAAAATTCAAAGTGAATCTTATCATATTAAAATCATAAATCATATGAAAATTACTTTAATTAAACAGTAAACTTTCAATGATAATGTTTGTACCAATGGAAATGAAACTGTATGATTCAAGTATGCAAAACAGCAATGAAGATTCAGATGAAAACGGATAACATCGCTTTGCCTCCTCTGTTCTTGCTGCTTTAGTATTCTTTAGCTAAACGACTAAAACAGGGTCATGTCTGGAGGCTGGATTAATCCGGAGTCTCAGTCGCAGTAAAGTAAAATATGGAATTCAGTCTGAAATTTTAAACTCTTTTATTCATCCGTTTATTAGTTCAATTACCATTTTTAATTGCATTTATTTTGAATTAGCGCGATTAATTCATTAGAGGGTAGTGCTCGAAGGCATAGTAATTACTGCTTAATGTGCTGAGATCCTCATTTCCTAAAAGCTCCAAAATGCTAATATCTTGGGAAGATTCCAAATGCGGAAATTTCCTCAGGAAAGTTCCAAATTTTTAGAAGACTATAGTACGGCATTTTAATATATTTACATCGGAATGGGCCACGTTAAAGTAATTAATGGGTGCAATACTCCCTTATGAACAATTTTAGCAAGAAGCCCAAGGGAAGGATTAACTCTAACAGAAAGCTGCTGCAATTAAAATCTGTTTCTATGCTTTCCGGTTAAAGTCTAAATTTGGCCTCACACGACTCCTTCACAAAAAATACTGTTCATTGAATTTCAAATTAATATGAACCGTATTTAAGAATTGTGTTCAAAATGAAAAATAAAACGAGACCTGTCGCTATTGAGCGAATAACGCTAATTTGGCGTTGAACGGATTTCTGCCCGTCTGCTAAGCTGAAAAGTTTTTCAGCAAGAGAAAATATTTCTTTAAAATGCCAAGATTACATCTGCCTATGCTTAACACTTGTTTGAAAATATATGTCCTTCGCAATTGCTCTATTTTCTTCTAAAATGAAATTTTGTCCTATTGTTGTAGTATTATACGTTATTAAAGCTATTATCATTTTATTACATTTCAAATATAGTGTAAAAAGATGCTAATTCACCGATTTCGTCGCTAAATGTAGCAAGTTTTCCTTTTTTAGCGATTTCTTCTTCTGTTTCAGCGAGCTTTCTCACTGCAATCAGCATGTTCTCTTGAGTGTAAACTCTTCTACGTTCCCGTGTTTGACTTATATATATATATATATATATCAAAATAGCATCACGTTTAAGTGATCAAAGTCTTTGAGTTCACATTACCTATTTATTTCATTTAGTATCCGAACGAATGGAATATTTCTAAAAAATAATTCAAGATACTACACTTTCAAAATAACTTCGACGTTTTTCGGTCTTAAGTATCTGCCATGTAAAGTAAAGAAATGGAAATAAAATAAAGAAATTTAGTTGACATTAACAATTTTAATTTAAGTATACGCGTCGTAACCAGGATAGCGTGAAGCGTGATAGCGTGGTATTGTATTACATTTTTAGCAGTCATTAATTTTCTTTATTTCATTATAATCTTTAATCATTTTTTAGAGAGGCTATTGGACAGTTTTGACATTTCAAGAAGATTTATCGATCCATATTATTACATATAGTTTTTACTACCTATAATAATATATAAACAAAATGGAAAGAGTTACTAAATAACCAAGGTAGCAACGCGTTTGTCTTTGGTAAGAGCGATCCCGAGTTCTATTCCCGGTGGGAGTCCAGGGGCGAAATCAACTCAGCAGTCGAAGTACTTTTAAAAAAACTACTATCATTTCTTGCGAATTTTTTGCGAGTTTAGGTCTTTGCGCAATTTACGCAATTAACCCTATTTGATGATGGAGACAGTCTCCGAAAAGCGCATCGGGAGTTTCTGAGAACTGGTAACAGCAGCTTGCGTTAATCTCTTATAAGGAATGGGCGCCCGACGGTCACCGGCATTCGGCGATAGGAGAGTTTCTTGAACATCTCATTCATGAACAGCCGAGTTCCATGTTCTTTTCTTCCAAGATATTACAACAAAAATATAAAGCGTCACTCTAAGAGCGAAATTGCTTGTTTCACAACAGAAAGGAACATCCGCTCATACAAATAGAACCATCCTAACTTTCCCCAAGCCTTAAAAACTAACCACCAGAGTGAAAGTGGTGTTCGGAAAGTGCAAGGAGGAGCGCCGAAGAACGGGCTGAGCAATATGCGGTGGGATAAAACTGGCGGAAAGTTGACCGTAGCGTGTACGGTATGAGTCCGGAATATGAAAGCGAGTATGAGATAACACCCTTGTGCTTCCACTTCCATGCTCTCTCAAAGAACAAAGAAACTCTTCAGGACATCGATCGGGGATACGTGAAGGAGATGAAGCAACCTATGGAGGATGTCTCTCGAGGGAAGAATAGTAATAACGTATGGGATGAAATGGAAAGGCTTTATTAAAATACACTTAATATGCTCTCCTATCCCTGCGGACGAATTAGAGGAAAAAGCTGAGCTCGATAAAAGCTTCTACGTGGGGATTTCATCAGAAATACGGGGGACACTAAATTCATGAAATTCATAGAAAATGAAATGAAAATAGAATTTCATACACATATGAAAGAAAATTCATTCATTCTGTAGTTACTTTCATACTACTGACGAGGTTCTCGGATACTACTTAAATTTCATTCCGAATTTTTTCAGCGTTACCTTTGAATTTTCCAAAGAATCTCTGACATTTATAATAGCGTGCTAACATCTATTTCTTGAAAAACGAAGATTAATCGTGAAGTATTTGGTTTTTAAGAAGAGAAGTATGACCATAAAACTGATTTTTTACCATATCGATAACGAAAGTTTTACTCCCTCAGCAAGCAAAGAAGCACTTCAGTAAGAATTCCCTAATTTTGGCAGATATAGTATTCCGCAAAGAAGTCTTCATAAAAAAATGTAGCGGGAAACTGCAACAGGTCATCGATTCGTCTTCCACTGGACGCAAGGTCCGTAGCTGCCTAGTTAAAATTTGATTTTATTCCCTTAAAATTGATGACCCAAAAACTATAAGTTTCCCTTACGTAACCTTACTTAAGTATTTTATATGAAAGAATATACTGTCGATAGAGGAATATAAACCTAACTTTTACAATTTACATGTGTTTTCATTCTTCTCTCGTAATGAAGAGCTACCACTAACAAGTGTTAAGTCGAAGTTAAAACAGTGGATTTTAGAAAATCATGTCATTTTTATCAAAAATACAATTTTTTCGCCTCTTTTTCCATCATTTATGTGGCCAGAAAGTGTTTATGCTGAAAATTATTAGCGATGGAGATATTGGCTCTGGCATCAATTTCTGTGGCTAGGTGCCAAATTCCTGCTGCCAATCCTGGAATATTACGTTACTACTAGTATCGAATTCGGTGCTTTTTTCAGTAAGAGCGAGTGTTCTCTCACATAAACTAAGAATATCGACTATTTCGTAAAAATTACTTAGTGTGTATCCTGATAAAATATCGTGAGGTTTTAAAGAATTATTTTGTGGTGCATTTTATCTAAATGAGTACTCTAATAGTCACCTATTCTTAAATAATCCTTTCCACTCTATATTTCACTACTATAGTCCTTTCATTTAATTTCGGAGACATGAATTTATAGCCAATGCATTTATTTCTAAACATGAAAGTCATTTTGAAACAAATTTTACTACTAGACAAGGAAACTTAATCAATGTTCATTATGGGTCTCCACGAACATATTTTTTTAAACTATATTCAGATCTTGTAATTCTTTTGTCACTACAAAGCTCCCTTTTCAGATCCCGCTCCTTAAATTTTGCTTTAATTTTGGACTTAATTCAACTTCCCACTTTGCTAATCCTCCCAAGTTTCCTTCTTTGCCAGTTCGCTATCATCTATATGCAAAATATATTCCCTCACTCGAATCCCCGTTTCTACTCTAAGCCAGAATCTGTCATTTATGATGAAATCTATTTCGTGAATTTCTTCAAACCATTGTCCAAGGCTGGCTGGTTTAGCTTTGGCTATACTAGACTTGCTGTGAGGTAATCGCCGTCAGAATGTTGGCTTTAAGATTGTATTTTATGTCCAAACTTAGTAGTTAATAGTTACCCAGTAAACTCAATTCATAAAGGAATCCGATTAAACCTCAAGGTTTTCAATGGTATTTAAAGACCCTAATAAAATCGGTCTATCAGTTTAGATGTATTAAAGTAGTAGAAAAGAAAGGCTAATCCGAGGGAATGATGTGTAACTTATTACGGACAGCTGTGTGGCTGCCAACCAGAGAATAAACAGAAGTTAAAAATACAACACAATGAATAAGCGTACCTGCCTTGAAAGTGTGAAACCTAGATTCGAGTTCCAGTCATTTCAATATTATTCACCTTAAGATTTCAGCCTCATGGTTATCGGAACTAAGTAGTAGTAGTAGTAGTAGTATTGGTTAAAGGTCCTTCGACAGCTAAAGTCATTTTGCACGTGGGCTCCCACCTGGAATTGAACCCGTGATCGCTTTCACCAAAGTCGAACGCGCTGCCCACATGGCTGTATAACTATATGCATAACTATATGTAGAATGGTTCTTATATATTAAAGTGTAAAGATTAACCACAGAATGTTCTTGACACTAAATTCATTGGCGAATTTTTCCTTTTACAATCGGTAAAGTAGGTGACAAAATTAGCACTCACGGTCTGAAATATCTCGAATGCCTTTACTATATTACTCGACTGAAAATTTCTGCTGAAAATATTAAGTGTATTTATACCTAGTAAAGCGTTATTTTGTAACCAGGGGAAAAATTCCTTGCGGATAATCTGGTGGAATAAGCCTCAAAATCTTGCATACTCTTAAGCGACCTAATTAACTTGTTGGAATTGCATGAAATTCTCAGAATGCTTCGCCGTTATCATTCGAGAAGATCCCCGTCGAAATGTGGCGGTAGAAGGGAACGGCGAATTTAATTAGATGCCCCTTCGATGGGATGAGCACATCAGCAGAGGCATCTTTCGCAGTCGGAAATCTCACTTTGATACGCTAATCTGTTCAGAATGTCAAAATTTTCGTCTAAATCCTTAAAATCATTGGTGACGATAGTAATGAAGTTATTTCGATACAAATTTACGTGTACCAAAATAATGAAGCGAAAATCATTACCCTAATGAGGTAACATAAAGCACCCTATAACATATGAATTCACTTAAACTCTCAGAGTATCACTTTGAAAAGGTGATAAACGTAAGAAGGTTAAGAAGAAGGTGTTACCAAGTATTGATACCGGTTGTACAGATTAAGTAATAGACGAATCTGTGAATCTGTCCAAGTACTTAATTATTTTATGTTGAAGTTAAAAGTTTAATGATAGGGAAATTTTCAGGAATTATAAGATCCAAGAGCAACATGTATATTTTAACACGGAGTGCAATCAACACAAATACATGAAAAAAATCGTTCTTCATACACAAATTACTTAAATAGACATGAAGGTCACTTTGATGAATGACAATATTTGAGATGGAGAATACTTATGAGTTGAAATTATGTTAGTTGTATCAATTGAGAAGAGCTTCAAATCATCTTTGAGATATTTAAGATTGCTGAGAGACATTTTACATTTCAGTTAGAAGAATTTTAGAAACAATTTTGGACTAAGAGACAAGGGTTCTCCAAGCGCCGAACGCGGCGACCATCTAAGGGCGATTCCCGGGAAACGGATAATCGTTTAGCGGTCCCAGTTATTCAGAATCCCTTTAGGGATCGCCGCGTTCGGCGCTTGGAGAACCCTTGTCTCTTAGTTCATTGACCGCCGAGTTCCTTTTTCTCTCTTCTAACAATTTTGGAGCCATGTAAATTCTCCGGAACACTACGTCTTCAGCCATGAAATATCATCCATATGTGGGAGAATATCACAATAATCTGAATGAAAGTCAATTAAATTGTGAATGTATGTGTCTGGTATGTAGCCACCTATTTTAATTACGTTTAAATTGGAAATTTTCATAGAGAATCAAAAAGGTGAATCATGGTGAATTGAAAGGGTATCCCACAATTAAAGGTAAATCGATGTGGGCATTTGATTGTATTCTATGATGGAAAACAAAATAGTATTTGCATCAGCGTAGTGATTTGGCCCCAGTTAATTTGCAGATGACTAAAGGATATTCAAATTTAAAATATAATTTGAATCAGCACTATACAAACAAAAAATACCTTGATTGGTATTACTGAGTGATTCACGGGAAAAAGTGATGATCAATTTCATTCGTTAATCAAACAATGTGCATCTTTATAAAGCTGTCGCAGAAATTTATCCAAGTGTGGAACTAAGTATTATCTCTGAATTTTCTAAAAATCCTAAATGTAAAAATATAAAAAGTTGGTGAGTAGTGAGTGAGTGAGTTTTGAATTTGATTAAAGAATAGTATTAAAGAATAAAAATACTTTGAAATATTTTCATTTTTCTTTGCTTAATTGGAAGAGGAAACGGAGAATTTATCGAAAAATGGGACACAGATGAAAAATATTTCCCGCAAAACAGGAATGTTAAGATAAAACATTTATTTTCAATGCTGAACGAACTAAAAGCTAAATAAATGTTATCAAGCCCCGAGTTACCTTGAGAAGTTTTAAGTACCCTTACATGGTGACTTAAATTTCCTCCTTCAACAGAACTTTTCAAGTAAGTTTAGCTGGAAAAGTAGCATCTGTTTCTCTTTGATCTTCTTTAGCTTAACTAAGCCATTGCGAAAAATTCGAGTTTCCGTTTTCTCGCCGCAAATGCTATTAAAGACTTGGACACAATAAAAATAAGGAAAATTCTTGGGTTTGGAAGGGGAATAGAATTTTTTAATGTAAAATATCACCACAGAGAGAGAGGTTAAATTCACCGAAAATAAGGAAATCAAAGGAAAACTATCAGAATGGTATAAAATCTCAATTATTTTGAACCGTGCCAAATACTTCACATAACTTGCGAAATACCTTAAATTAACGCCTCACTGAATATGCATAAACAAACTTTCAAGAGGAATTGTAGTTTTAGTGGAAATGGAATATAATATCCTAGAGAAGGAGGTTCTGTAATTTCTTTTAAGAATAGAGAAGGAGGTCCTGTAATTTTGGCTGATATATTTAGTCACTAATCTGTCTCTACAATCGGGGTTACGAGGAATCAATCTCTTTCTTTCTCAAACTCTTGATTCCATTTAATTATAAATGTTCTATGCTATAGTTCAGATCGCATTGGTCTATCTACTACGAGTTAAAGGTGGAAATCTCTCCAATGGCGGATTCATTTGCAATAAAGATAATCAGTCCGAAGATTCATTTGTTGCAGCTTTGTGACCATTATCCCCCATCAAATGCCTTTCTCCTTCACAATTGACAACTTTGACCATTACTATCACCGATCCCTCGTAATTTAATCTAGTTTTCCCTCTGTAATTTTCTCCTTCCACCATTGATATCGGCATTGCTTTAGCGCCATAATATGCGTTCAATCTTATTTCCTCCTCATTTTATCGAGTCCCTCGGTAGATCTCATTCTTCTTTTTGCTCTTTGTGGAACGTCTTAAGTAGAATTTGTTCTATCCATTCTATATTATCATTCTCCTATAAAAAATCATCTCTATTGCCTCTAATCTTCTCTTACCTGATGTCAACAGTCCAAGCCTCTTAAAGAGTACAAAATACTCTAAGCAACTAAGGAAAGATGAAAAGGGAAAATACTTTTCCAAGGGAATCGAATTCTTAATTTATTATAAATCACATTATGAAATACACTCACTCTTCCTTTTAGTTTTTCGGTGGTATTTTGCATATTGTTATTTATGATAAATAAAGAACTACTTTCCCCAGAAAGTAAAAGCAGTTTCCCCTCTTATTTTACTTCCACTTACAAGGAGTATATACTGGAATGCCACTATACTCAAACCAACATCATCAAGACACCACGTAAGGCATAAGGCTACATATATTTCTTGCGGGAGAAAAGCAGCACTGTAACTACATTTGAACAGAAAAAGAAAGACGAGAACTAATTTGGAAGACATTCATTCAATTACTTATGGAATAGAGAAATTCAATTCAGGTTTCATACTGTCAAAATTGAAGGAAAAATAACTAAGTGATACTTTCAAGAAAATTGGGTGCAAATTATGAATTTTGAAACCGATGAAATAGGCCTTATCATACAAGAAATATCTTTTCTAGTTGTTTTTTAGAATCTGATGTTTGATGAATACCTAACCTCTAGGAAATGAGTTAACGTATCATTGCAAATAAGCTTTTCTACCCTGGATAAATTCCTAGGAAAAACGAGAGAGAAAAAATATGTCGCGATGTGGAATCGAACCATCGAACTGGCTACTGGCAGAATGCTTTAACCAACTCGGCCATCTCGGAGAAATTTTTATGGTACATTAGATTTCTCTACCCGGGTGGCCGAGTGTGATAAAGCATCCTGCGAACAAGAGGAATATCTCGGGTTCGAATTACGGGGACGTCAGTATTTTTTCAAGACCATTTTACTTAGTAAGTAGCTCTTTTATCACCTATTTTATTCTAAATTTTAAGACAAGCCATATTCTCTTCGAGATTAAAATTTTTTGAGTGTTTTGATGATATGAAATACTAATATCAGACTGCATACATCCACTCGAGAATAAACGATAATCTGATGTTTGAGGAGTACCTATCCTCTAGGAAATGCCTTAACGTATTATGATAGATAAGTGTTTCTACCCATGATTAATTTCACGGAAAAACGGGAAAGAAAAAAATATGTCGGGACCTGATCAATGCCAGAAGTTTCTGTATGTGAATAAAATACGACTTAACAGATTAGAGGGAAAAATGCGAAGAGAGATTCCTTGAGAGGCGCTAGTCGCCCTGAGGGGATTCAATGATAAAAAGCGGTCTTAAGCTCGACTTTTTCATTACCCAGTGCTCCTTTGTTTCGACGCGAACAGAAAGTAAAGAGACTCGAATGGGATAAATAATGACCCATTTTTTCCTCGTCCGTATTTTTCATTCTCTTGATTCGTGAGAAAAAAAATCACTCCGAATTTTTTTGAAGCTCTTCTCACTCGATTTAATCTCGAAGTCATTCAATCAAGGGAATTGGTTAAATTCTAGCTCGTTTACTTATTTTTTTCGATTTTTCTGGATCTTTCTTCGGAGGGGAGGGATCGATGGGGGATTTCCAGAGGGTCTCTGAAACAGCACTGTATCAGCACGCGTAATTTTAATTCTTCCGAATAATTCGCTAAACTTTTTCGAGGTCATGAGGCCATTTCTGTGATTTTCTGAATTTTAAAAACACAGTCATCGTTATTTCCGTCCTTACCTCATTTTTTCCGGCTTCGAGGAAGAATTAATAGATCGCTAATTAAAATCGCTGCAACGAAATTCCTTACTTAAACTACATCAGGCATGTTCCCGACGAACAAACTATTGTAGAATTAAAATCGTATTTATTCCCAATTTCGATACAGACTTCAGAGACAAGAAATTCGACCCAGAACAAGGTCACGTTCTGAATATGATTTTGATGGCTGCAACCCTTATTTCCATTTTAACAGAGAACAGTATTCCTTAAAATACAAGATAATTGGTACTAATTATTAATAAAATCTAAAACACTATGTTAAAGAATTGTATCTTGGCCCGAGATTAGAAAAAGTAAATAGAAGATAATATTGATTATTTACGATCGAAAGTTAAATTATGTGAATAAAGTAACGCTCAGTGAACCTTTGCTTTTAAGCTTAGTTTCCCATTGAAAGGGTTTAGTTGATTTAAATGAAATAAATTGCATAAAGCAATTATCTTTTTCATGAACCAAAATCCATTGAAGAATAAATTGATTCGCAAGAAGAAACTGTTAGAAATCTTCAAGATTAGTGGTGCACAAAGGACCCTGAGTACATCTTCGTTAGAAGCATAAAAATTAGATCATCATTCACTGTATTTTTCCGACAAAGATGAGGAACTAAAACGGAGATTTCAACTATGGCATTATCAGTAAGCTATGAAGAACACAACGTTACATTCACCTAAAATTCAAGGTCGCATAAGAATCATTACATTTTCCGAAAAATGTTATCCTTTCGTAAATCCAGGTCCGACCCGATTACTGACCTAGATCGCGGCTCCCTTCCACGCCAGTCACTTCTCATTGCGTCCTTTGCATTTAAAACACCGATATTTTTGGAACGTCAATCCAATTTCCTCTGCTTCTCTATTTCTAATGCATTTACGGGTGTCCTATTCATAAAAACATACCGCTTTTGACGGATAATCGAGAAATTAATTCTTCATTCTCATTTTTCATTCTACTACGTCAGCCGGCTATAGAGGATATGTTTGGTTAAAGGAAGGAACGGTTTTTACGCAGATCGAAAAATTTAGCGGGGAAATAATAATGTCACTCTTATCATAGTGGAAGTAAAAAGGTAACGTCACCGCTCGTTTGTTACAACGAGGAGAACGATTCGATCATTCGCTCGACAGAACGAATTCTCGCTGAACTTCATCCTTAACTCTTACGACGATTAGATACATAAATGTTTGTACTCCACATCGTTGGAGATAATATCGTTTTTGCGTGCATAAATCCCTGAGATCCCGTTGCCTACTTTTGGGACTGTTCCCGGAGAAGATAAAATGATCTGATCCTCGGCTATGTTTGTCCTTACGCGGCTTCGCAGTCAACTTTCGTTTCTACCCCTCTATTTTCAGGAACAGAATTTATGAAAATTCGCGGTGATTTACTTTACGCCGCTGCGAAGATAAAACGGTAAGAGGAAATATACGGTTCGGTCTAATCAAAGTACAATGTTACAGCTTAAGTACTTTTCTCGATGGATATTTTCGTAAATCTCACGGTAAAGCTGGGAATATGTAGAGCATAGCATTACTTTCCTTCATAAGTAGTTAACTAAGCGACTTAATTTTCAGATAATCTCTATTTTATGTGACCATTTTCAGTTGGATTCGCATTGAAAACCTCTGCAAATTTCAAACGATTGAATCAATCTTCAAACGTTCTTATCTACGTCATCCCTTGATGTATGCAAAAACTGATCGATTATCATCATGTTCTACTATATGCTCTACATATTTATAATCATACTGTTCGCTACTCGATAATATTCGTAGACCCTACGTCGCCACTCTACGTCATTCCTTAATGAAAAACTTTACTTCTTAAAAGCAGTAACTTTCTTCGTGACATATTTTTATTTATCTTTCCCTCTGCCTTTTCCATTACATTCTGCCATCAATTAGTTTCTTCACCAATCCCTCTTCTCTCAATATCTGTCCATTAAATCCTTCTGTCTCTACTTTATTTTTTCAATCAAAAACCTCTCTTATCCTAAAATCCCCAACATATATGACTTTTCTAAGGCTTTTATTTTTTGTTTGCGCCAGTCCAGTTAAATCATAATGAAGAAAATGCAATTATGAAAATTGGTCTAGTTAAAGAAAATTTCTGTTCTGTTAAAAATACTCCCTCAATAGGCTTGTATTATTTATGCATATAAAATGAGCTGAGATAACAGTCATAATTTATCGCAGCTTACACTGTGAGCATTCTGTAAAATTTTGCCTATAAGCCTTTACTTAAAGTAACAAGTATTCAAAGGATTTTGGACACCTCCCTTCTCACGGCATTTGCATAGGATGCGAAATGTATTGTTTTTAGTATTATAGTAATTCCTTTATATTTAGTATTATTATTCCAATACATTTGTGCGTAAAAAACGAAGAGAAACGAATTATTTGTGAAGATGAGCGCGGTTCCTCCAGTACATTTGTTTGTTCAGCGAGGAAAACAGCGAAAATTAGTCGTAGTTTTATTAAAAGTCGTAAACAGGATTAAATATTAACCGAGGACCACGTAAGAATAGCAACTGAAATATGAATTACTGGTATCTTTGCACTTGTACCAAGTCATGAAAAATTCCACGATTACAATATTCGTATAACGGAAGCATGAAAGTTTTCCTAAAGGGGAAAAAGTCTGAGAATTATGGAAACAGAATTTCCATTTCACAAACGGTTAATCAAAAAAGACTTCCCTTGCGGAATAATCGAGGTAATAAAGAGAGTTACGAAGAGTATCCATCTCTGCCATTGCTGACTAGAGACAAAAACGTAGAAAGGGATTTTTTGTTACTTTTAGGACGTTATATGGGCCAGCTGTGTTGCAGCAGGGAAGGGATTTTAGAAGATTATTTTGTTTTTTATATATGCTTTCAGGGTGAAGTATAATTAACTAGTTAAAGTTCTGTTTTTCCTCTAGCGAGAAGTACTTCATTCTTAAATAAAAATCTATTCTGAACCCATAAATATTGACCACCGGAGGTCAAATTAGACCGGAGATGTAAGTCATGCTGTTACGCACTTGCTGTTATCACACATGTTCAATTTAATTGTTTCTCTTTCTACATTTAATTAACGTTATTACTACAAGCATAATTATTATGATTTATTTGCAATACTGCATGTATAATCATAAGGGTAATAAGCAAAAACCAAGACTACCAAAACCATCTCGTGATCTATCAGTAGATAGAAATTGACTGATTCGTCAGACCTTTCACATCATGCAAACTTTAATAAGAATTATCTTATATCATGATTAACATAATAAGAATAATAGAATTAATAATAGAAGAATAGAAGAATAATAGAATTATCTTATAATAGAAGAATAATAGAATTATCTTATATCATGATTAACATAATAACATAACATAACATAATAACATAATAGAAGAATAATAGAATTATCTTATATCATGATTAACATTTGCTTAAAATTAAGTTTCTTTTCTTAATATTGAGTTTCTTTTCTTAATCCTAACAGTTAATTTATAATTCTATTGCATTTTAAATTTAATAGAATACATCTGAATTAACAGGAACATGTTTTTCTTTGTCAATAAAATTGAAGTTAGTCCTACAAGACGAGAGTCTAAAGATTTTTAGTCAAATTCTCCTTACTTTGGGTTTCCTCATTAATTTTTTGTATCTATGAATTCTTACATTCTTGCAATTTTTTCTAGAACAATGAAAAACCCGTTCCAGCTCTCCGCATTTCGTTTTAAGAATATCTTTAAGAGTCTTGAGTAATGACACCTCCAACATGACGCAACAAGAATTGAGGCTTTTGTTTTCGCATTTTCCGAAGGAAGGCGCATAACAATCTTTTAATTGTGATTTTAATGGTAGTGCAGAGGATTCGTGAATCTTTTTGCACCCAAGGATATAAGGCTTCGTGAATTGCACTTAACAGAAAGCAGTTGTAAATATCTTTAGCCTTCAGAACAAGAGAACTTTAATATGCTCCGTCATTCTCTGACCTCTTCCTTTGGTTGAGACTTTTAAAGAACATACTCTAAGGTAGAGTCTAAGTTTTTCCAATTGTTAATATTAATTTTAGATATTTTGGAGTTCGTTGTAAAATAGTGGAATGAATCTGTAAGGTTTAGTAATTCTTTTAAAATTGAAAGTGCGACGATTGAGAAACTGATAAAGGAACGATATAAACTGTGGCTATAGTGAAACTGTAATTATGGGATATATGCAGTGTAAATGTTTTTGAATGGGTGCCAGGGGATCTTCTAGAAATGAATGCCTGTTGTTCCTGTTTGTGAGCTAATACTTTTTGTAAATAGAAATATGTTATTAGGTTGTGTTAATCTGTTTAGTTTAGTATTTAGATTTCAATCATTTAAGGGAAAACTACATCAATTGATTAAATAAATAATTACACCGTACCGTAATTACCGCTATCACCACCAAACAAGGAACAATCCATCTAATGAATTTTCCGCTGCTTTTTCACCCAGTAAACAAATTTTTCGTAGGATGTGCACGCATGCTTGAGAACAAATGAGTATACTGAAAATACTGAAAAAATTAATGCTGGCCGTTTCTGATGACCGGTAAAAGATTTTTAGGAAAAATCTCTGAGGTATCGCGGTATTTATAGCAAAAACATGTGCGCAGAATGATTGACTCCTCCCTGGCTTATATTTTATGAATTCTGTTCAAATATACCGTATGTCTCATTGAATTTTGATAATATCTATAATGATGAAGCTAACAGTCAGCATCCAGTCACTTCTTTTTCAATCTATTTTGAATATTTATTTCACACCATTTTACTATCGATTGTTTATCCACACCGCCGCGTAAGTGTAGGAACAATCTATTATACTCGTATACATACTCATTGCTTTCAAGGAAGGAATTCACGCTTTAAATTTAGTGAATATGAGTTATTTTTAAGAACCTAATCACGAAACGAACAACTGATAAGTCAAACCTGCCAATCGATAGACAATTTGAAGATAAACACTGCAAACGTGAGAAAACACTTAATGAATTTAAACTACGTTTTACTCAACGTATGCTTCAGCGCACTCTTCATCTTTAAGTTGCAATAATATTTAAGCCCATCTGGACTCTCTGGCCAGAATTTTTGCTTCTCCAATAGAAACTAGTTTTGAAGTAAGAGAATAAATCTAACGGAAACTTCAGGCATGCATCTTTCAAGAAGGTCTCTTATTCTCTTTTATTCCTATGGAAGCATGTTTAATTCCTTGAAGTCCATGGATGATTTATAAGGTGCGAGTTAGTTTGGCACATTCTGTTGAGTTATCTTTAGGGGCCTGAAGTTGTATAACAAATTATTCAATTATGTAGGAATTATAAAATTGTTGAGTAGAAAAATTGTGCATCGCCCATGATTATTGTACTACCATTTTTCATCTTCATTTATATATGCATACTTCTCCATCCGCCATTCGTCAAATAGCAGGAAGTGTTTGCATCGTACACTAATTACCGTTGGGGTGTTAATGATCAACATCCTCTTATTGAATTATAATTCAATTATAATAACACAGGATTTTTATTTGTGATTATAATTAGGTAAAACATTGGAAGGTTTACACATTAGGACAGACATAGCAATTTCCGCTTAACCGCATGTACATACTACATTATCCAGCGGGATCGAAGAAATTTTCGCACATTCCCCAAATTTTTCGGAAAAGTTGGTAGTAGACTCTCAATGGGAAAAATTCCGGTAGTCTTCCCACAGCCGGCATACTGATTTCGGGAATCGCATGAAGAATTAGTGCATGATTTAATCAGTTTCGTTATCTCTGCAAATTTATTGGATAAAACATTAGAAATATTTGTTTAGATACGAATTTCATAAGGAATAAAGTTTAAAAATTAAATATTTGAACGAAACACAAGGTTTAAAAAGTCAAATCATCCACCAAATCGACAGTTGACAGTAATTCTTTCGGATCAAAATGTCCTTAAGGCAATTCGTAAGCATAATGTTCCGGAATACTCAGGCAACGTATTGAACACTTCTTCAGCGCTATAAATATTTAAATTGAAGGCAGATTACTCTTCATAAGATAAAAATCTTCGTTTTCTTAGCCGTTCATGTTTCAAAACGACTTAAGTAGAGGTAGAAACGGGTGGAAGTTTTGGCGAAAAGGAGTAAAGTGCCTATATCCCAGGGTAAATACTAAGGACGCAATAATTGGAACGAATTACGCAGCTGGAATGGATCCAGGAGATGGACGAAATACCCAGGGGAAAGCATCTTTTCCCTCACTGGTCCCTCTCTTCCTATAAATTTTACCTCGCTCGGCAGACCATTGAGAGCGGTACTGGGACAGGACGCTGCCAAGCTAATAGGTGAGGTCTTTAACCGGATGGAAGGTAATGGAGATGGAAGAGAACCAAAGAAGAGAAGATGAAAGAGCAGCATGAGATACAGAAGGGAAGAATGGATACAGAAAGAGAAGAATGAAGTAAAGGTGAAATATTTAATCACATTGCCTTACACTTGCTTTCGTAATAGAGAATCGTCATAAAGACCGCCTCTGTCAGTATTTTTATTTCACTTGCCGAAAAACTGATAAAATAGAAATAAATTTAAACTAATAGAGTCAATTCAGAAAATAGAGAGCCGTTACATTCTCTATTTTGTGAGAAGTTGAGGCCTATATGAAATCTACATGATCAGGCGTAACTTTGTGGAAAGCCATTATGGTAAAGAATAAAGACACTGGTATTTTTCCACACTGTTTATTGCTGTCGACCGGTTTCGCTACCCGGAGTAGCATTTTCTGGAGGAAAAATACCAGAGTCTTTATTCTTTACTTGAGGCCTATACTTCTGACATGACTTTTTCACTTATGTGTAACTATCTACAGTAATAATGACGGTACATACATGCTTTACGTACATTAACAAGTTCCTAAAAGAATTTGTATCAAATAAATATTTGTATGGCTCTTAAAATTATCTTATAATTAATAAGGTTGCAAAAAATCAATAGGTTATATTGGTTGCATGATTTTGCTACCGGCATTATTTAACTGGTTGGAAATTGGAAATAATTTCAGAATGATTACCTCTTCCGGACAAGTAGTCTCATCATTCCTTTATAACTATTGCCTCCTAATTTCAAAACAACGTGGTCATTATATATTTAAATGCGGTTTTATCCCCCATAATTCCTTCAAATACTAAACTTATCAATCCTGAATGAATTTATATGTACCTAATTGTCTAATCCCTTCTATAAAATTAATATTTCTTGCCATTTGAATGAGCAATAAATGTACAAGGAATGCAAAAACATCATAGAGATTTATATACATATATGATTAGGACATGTGAGATCATTAAGGAAGATTTAACTGAAAATTGTTGAGAAAGGAATGGATAAACAGTGAACGTCTATGGAGTGAATAAGAAAAATAAAATGGCGTTGTAACATGAGTAACACTCATTGTAAAGCGAGAAAATAAATAGCGTGAATCCGGAAAACATTAATCAAACCCTTGAGCAAAGTCAGGATAAAACTTCACGTGATACGTGCTTTGGGCAGCTTCCCTTGGAGTTTGGAAGTCTCCATCCCCATTTATTTTACGGGGAAGCCATGTATGGTAACGAACACACAGACGGGCGAAATAAAGCTGAAATTTGAATTAGACCTCTTGAGAATGTATCACCGGAAAGTTTCCAGCGAGTCGTGAGGATTAAATTATGAGATATTGAAAGAAATTTCGTCGGAAGCATTGAAAAAGAAGGACGTTGACCGGAAGGAGAAGAAGATATGATGAGGAGGAAGATGAGGACGAAGGAAATTTTAGAGGAATTTAGGAGGAGGAAATGTAGAAGGAATGATAAGGAGAGGAAAAGTAAAAGAAAGTCGTAATTAGGGCTCTCCGGATTTCACTCGAAACGCCGGTTTTCGCAGTTCATCTCCGGTCTCTGATTTTGTTAAACCAATCTCCGGTATCTAGATGTTTTCAGACTATTACTTCAAATATCATGCATCCTCTTTAAACCTAATGAACGACCTTTGTAAGAATACGCTAAACATGCGACAGAATCATCCCATTTGGGTATGCATTACGTTTTCTAATACAGGGGTCTAAAAAAACACCATGGAGTCCATTTTTCTTAAAGAGATAGTGTTAGTTAATACGAAAAATCAAAAGTAGGAAATTATTACTTTTACCTCACCATCGTTTCATGAGTGAGTGGAAGCGATGCGCAATATACCGTACTGTTATTCAAAAACATTAATGTGGCTTTAGATTGTAAGATCAGTTCTTCTGCCTGTATCTCACCGTTATTCAAAAGAAATTAAACTATAAAACTTGAGAGTATGGTAATATACTTATTTATCCAAATATTTTGATTTGTGACCAAGGAGCTATTGTCAGCACAGCTTCGACGCATGTAAAATTACGTTAATATTCGTCATATCATTTCTCATTTTTAAAGTAATGACTTAGTATGGTAAAAACGTTTATGTAAAGGTATTGTTAAAATTATATTAGCATATGGTATGATTCCATGAATATAAAATGGCACTTAATGTCTTAAATTACATCACAACTTTTATTGGGTTTCTCAACCCCCATACTTCGAGAAAGTCCTGGGTTTTCTTTTCCTTTTTGAGTGAAATAATTCTCTTCCTCTGACAGAAACTGTTTCTCCATTGGTTTCTGGTTGATTCCAAACCGATTTACCGAGCATACCTGTTGAATAACTTATTTGAATATAATATTTTAATTTAATGTTAAATGCACAAACCCCTCTTCCGTAAAAATATGATGGTCAAAGTCTTCCTTCATAGATAAAATTTTCAGACAAAATCAACTTACAACTATGCTTTAATTCAATGAGACGACAGAAGGTAGTGGTGGGTCAAGATATGTGGTCAATATATGATCGACCATTCAAAATCCAGCATCTTACATTGTTAAAAATAAGGTTCATGTGCAATATAACGATTTGATTAAAGAAAGAAGGATATCCTATCGTCTTTCAATGTTTTGGATATGTTCACTCTTAAAAATAATTTGGGAAACACTACAGATATATTAGATTTCGTATCTCACAGAACGTTGAAGATTTGGGATTCATGTAAACAAAAGTAATCAACCAGGATAATCTCCAAAATTCTACCGTTTAACTGTCATATCTTTAATTACCGATCGAAAAATGAAGTATTCCCATAAGTTATAATGCTGATGATAACCATTCCACCCGCTTCAGCCAATTTCTTATATCTTCATTATTTTTATTTCAAGATGCTACTTTGGATTCGACTCCGTAGCTTTGGGATACTCCAAAAGTAAATACCTCCGGTTTGGAATCCTTGGAAGAAGGCGTAGTAGGATGTGGTAAATGTAAGAGAAGATATGGAAGATGGGGAAGAGGGCATTAAGGGAGTGATGGAACGCAAAGGAAGGATGAGAGGGAAATTAGTGTTAGGATTGTGGGGAAATATGGGGAACCGAGGGCCCGGATGGGGAGCCTGAGGTTTGCGCGGACAACAGATATAAATCATTCCCCCTGAAATTGTTTCTCTCCGTCGTGGAGTGGAAAATTGCATGGGATCGTCCCGGAAAAGGACGCTAAGCGAAACGAGTTCCACTGCTATCGTAAAAGAAGCGCACGTCATCTCGAAAAATTATTCGCATAATGTGCTGATTGTGACCACAAACGCATGGAAAGAAGAAATGGGATGGGGATGGTGAAAGGATGAGCACGAGTTGAACGTTTGGCGCTCCGAATTAATGAAACCGGAGCGGAAACGACGTCGGAAAAACGTTTATGTTCATAGTTTCAACCATTTTCATGCGGAGAAAGTTTTCGCTGATAATTTATGCGCACAACGCATTAATTGCTATCACAATGTGCATATTCCTAAGCCCAGCGCAAACATCGCTAATCTCGATGAATGTTATAAAATATTCACTCAGTCGTGGACATAAATCAATTGCGAAAATCAACATATAATTTCTATTTAATAAATATGATTTGATTGTACTTCTTGGAACTCCACGGCAAAACACGAGAGCGTAACGGAGTACGGTGCTCCGCCGCGCGGATTTGGGCCTTGCAGCGTTGTCGAAAAGTCGACTTATATTTTATTGGGGCAAATTGGGGCAAGATTTTATTTCAGATTCCCATTAAGGAAAGTTTATAGCTTATTGTGGTGTAAGTAATCCCGTGTCACACGGTGTCTCAATCTACTATTTTCCTCGCTTTATGTAAAAATTTGTTCCAAAATAAGGGTCGGACATTTTTTGATGTAAAGTATATAAATATTCAACAGATCTTATTAAAATTAAGTCTAATGAAGGACAAAGAACATATTTATAACACGGCATCATATTTTACCCGATGATTTTCCTAGTTTGGGTTCACAATCGACTCGACGTTGAAGAATTTCGCGAAAAATCGGAAACGGGAAATTTTCGCAAAAATTGGGCAACTTTGACCTCCTGTATAAATTTAATGCAAAGGATCCAACGTAAATGACCTCCATAGTTGTATGCAGGATTTATTCATAATCAATCATGCGAAGTTTTGAGGTGCGCACTCAAGAAAAGCGTTTTCGTATTTTTGGCCAGCTTTTTTCGATTCTAGCCCACTGTGCGACGTCTCCGATAAAAATTTTTATGTTACAACCATTCAACACCGCATTGAGATGTCCATTGTTAGCAATAAGACATACCTACCGTATTAACGACGAATTTGTCATGTGGCTAACGCTTCGAATAATTGTTGAAGGAAATATCATTTTAATTGACGTCGCAGCGAGAACGAAGGCTCAATCATTATTATCTATAAATTACTACGCATAAAACATGTATCTAATGTTTACTATCTCAAAAGACAGGATTTCAATGCATTTTGTGCCATCTCATGATGTTAACGATGTCTACGAGAAACGGAATGCCTTTCGAATTGATCTCCTCCTTTAATTCTCCGGTCGATAGCAACATAGGTGTGGTCAAATAAATTAAACCACCGTTTAGTGGATGAATAAATGTAGGGAAAGACGTCTACCATGGCAGGGACTAGAACCCAGGTCTTCCACTCAGCTGGCGGTTGCTCTAGCCAATTAAGCTACCATAGCAAAGCAAAGTTGGATCGCGATAGAGAGATACCCTAAGGAGAGATTGCTCTGTCGTTGTAGCTTGATTGGATAGAGAAACCATCCACCGAAAAGGAGTTCCAGGCCCTGCCACATCAAAATTTTTCTCCTTAATTTCTTCGACAAAAATGCAGCTTCTAGCCGTGCGTTTGTTTCCGCCAACTACATCTAAATCTACATACATAGGGTGCAGTGTACATAACGTACATACATACATCTAATATTTAGTGGTTTGAAAAGTAAAACATTCATATCAATAATTAAAGTGATTTAATATACGGATAAGGAGTTCAGATACGAGAGAAAATCACTTATTTGCGGCTTACGAATTCCGTTAAACTCAAATGATTTGTTAATTAACTAAACCTTCTTTTAGAGCTAGTTTTCTATCGACGTAAATAGTAGGAATGATAAATTCCAATATTAATATGGATTTTGCGCAATGGTCCTTTCGATAAAAATGGTAAGAATATAGTTCCAAACCATATAGCGTTGAAATCTGAGTGATTTATCATTATATAGTATTCCATAAACTAGTACTTCAAACTTGATCCCTTTTAACTCACTGTCCCTCAGCATACTCTTGCGATCTTACCATCAAAACATTTGAACCACAATCTCGACTTCGACGAAAGCTGATACTACAGGCAGCGAGGAAAACTTAGGAAATATAGTCTTCGATCGATACTCTATACATGATCAATAGAATACTCTAAAAGATACCGTATATCCATGACAACAGTGAATTAAGTCCACTAAGTTATGAATTCTGTAATACACACCATTCCGCTTAACATCACTTTGGTTTAAATTCCAATTTAGATTAAGAGAATATTAAGCGATTAAAGGCGATGTCCTAAATTTTAAATACAAATTTATTTGGTAACCTTGAGAGATTTTATGGCAAAGAAATTTTAAATTCACAGGAATCATATTTTCCCGTGGGAAACTAAAAGCCTGAATTTTATAATTATTGATAATCCCCAGAAATAAATAATATACGATTATTTTCGATGCACGAGCGTCATTATGAAACGTGAAGGATGCAAGAGAGCGTTATCTATTCTTATGAAGCAAGGGATAAGCAAGGGTAAATGTTTATCCTGAAAAGCATACATAAAAATAGCGTTCAAGGAAAAAGAGAAAATTTTAAAGCTTTAAAATAAACCAGACATCGAAGGATACACAATATTGATTGCATTTCTGAAATCTTCGTCAGAATGATTTGAACTTTTTATCAACTTTATTGTAACAATTCAGATTATGTTACTTTTTAAACAAAGAATATGCAATCTTTTTAAAATCGAGCGATTTGCAACTTAATTTCTTATTTAATTCTTTAATTTTAATGTAAGCACCTGAAAATGTTTTAAATAAGCAGAATTATTTCCTTCTGACGCATTGCTCAGCTCGATCGATATTTAGAATACTGCTTGAAAAGTGAATTAAATTTACTATCCAAAATATTATATTTTTGGAAAGTAGTGTATGCATCTAACAGCTCAGATTGCGAAAATTCACCCGTAATAATACCTCCAGCTCTAGAGAGAATGTACCATTTTTCGTTTCCCTCTCTTACTCTCCACACTTCTTGTTTTCATTTTAGCACATTTCGTTCTTAAAAACTTACTTCTCCTTATATTATACTCGGTTGCGAAATCTTTTCAGCGCCATCATAATTTTGAGACAACTATTAAGTAAGAAGGATGACAACATAGCATACAGTTGGCGAGAAAAACTTTTTACCTCAACCTTGCGTTTTGAAGCGATTCAAGTTTTATATTACAGAGAATAGAATGGATAGAATAGAAGGATAGGTTTTTCAATCTGCTTCTCCAACACGTCCATTCCTCACGTATCTGCTTTTAATAGTAACTCGGAGGCCATGAACCTCTTGGATCGATCGATCTAGAACGCGACGAGTTTACAGGGCGAGAGCAAAGATCCCTATTTCAATACGGATAAAATCTTACGCTTCTTTCCTTTAAACATATCTCTATAACCAAACATCGTGAAGTTCTGCCTCTCGTTATAGGAGAATTGGGAGGAAAATAAAGTATTGCGTCATAATGGGGGCTATAAGGAGAACATCCAAGAAAATTACACAGAGAAAAACTTTTATTCTAAAAAAAATACATTCGAAGGGAAACAATAATTCATACTATATTACTCTTCGTTCTGATCTATAAGGCGCATTCTCCAAAATTCAGACGAATTATCAATACCAAATTCCGAGAATGATGTCTTTCTTTTGCTTATTTCTTCAATTGTATCCTTAAAAAAACAATTCAAAGGACTTTTTCCTTTTTGAAACGGTCCTTTCATCATATTATCAATTTTTAAGACAATATACTCTATTTTCAAGGAGGGTAATTTTGAAATAAAATTCCTTCAATTTTAGGAAAACAAAAAAGGAACCTAAAGGATGAGTTGTAAATACATATAATTACAAGGAAACTATAATTAACTCCACCAGGATTAACTAAGAATCCTGAAATAAAATGCTATAAGACTTGCCAAAAAAATTTCCACAAAATAAAATTCCAATGTTCTGGGCCGAAATATCTACTCTGGCTCACTGAACAAAAGGAATAAATTGCACAGAATATATACCATTTATGTAATTAAAGAAGCTAAATGCGAAGTAAATGGATATATAAATTGATTGATACATATATACCTATATATATTACTCATACTGAATCCTTTCAGAGCAAGCATCTAATTCGTAACGCTCATTCAGAATGCTACTCATATCCTCCATGCTTCCTATCTATGCATATATTTTTCTCTCTGGACATATCCACTATTATTTCAGACACTCCTCTTTATTTTACCTCTCTCCGATACAGAATTTCCTTCAAACAGCTTTTCTCTCCCTTCTTAAACATTCACATTTCCCCTAGACAACAACCTGTCATTCTGCTCACACCAAACTTTTCTATCGGTCCAAGATTACATCTTCCACCCGCAGACTTTATTTCGGTCTATATTCATTCATTCCCCAATCAATAGGATTCTCGAATAGCCAAGTTCCACTTTGATGTAAGCAGTCCCAAGTTCGATTCCCGGAGGGAGATTCATATGTTAGAAATGACCTCAGCTGTCAAAGTACTTTTATCAGTATCACTAGCCCGTTATAATTGACAGCTCTCCTGATTTTTCCAGGCATCTTCCTCTAGCACATCAGGACTCGGCCTACTGGCAATTTTTTCCCAATACACACAACTTTCTACACAACAAAATGAGCATAGGCATATTTATTAAATGCAGCCATTTTCGTCTTTTTAACGATTTTTCTCATTTGATATCGATTGAAAGAATAAATATTGATCGATAGAATAAATATTTTTTAGATAAAATTATAAAATTACTCTTTTTCCATGCACGAAAAATGCAGTGATATATGAAATTCTTGCAATACCCCTATTCATATCTGTGCACCTTTTCTACATCATCTCGACTTTTCTGTTCTGACGGAAAATCAATTACCAATCCATTTCCTTTTCTTAAATTCTTCTCTCCGTCCCTCAGTCCCTACATATTTTCTTCCTGCGTCTACCCACAAGCTTCTTTCCGCTTACATTAACATCCGAGAGAGAAGGATTCTCATATCGTATAGTGGAAGAATGATGCAGGCAGCGGAAATACCGAAAAAGGAAATTCTTTTGCATGTTTTTTTTAATCCAGCAGTCTCCTCGCTCAGTCATGCAAAGTCTTTTTTTGATTGTTTCACATTTGTTTTTAAGAGTAAGAGAAATGTATTACCTGGAATTTTCGTTCTCCTTCCCCTTATTGATGGTGGGGTCATCGAACTTATACAGACCGCATAGTTAAAATGGAATTCCGTTCCCTTGAGAAAGGTAAAAGTGGAGGCGAAAATGAAATTATTAAATATATCGACGTACACGTAATGGAAGTTCCTTTCTCAACGATTTATCTAAGAGAGTATAACCAGGCGTAAACCAAGGATTTTCGCTCAGGGGTCTCAACTGGTGGACTGTCAATAAAAATACGTTCATCATGTAACAATTAATGCTAGCAGATGAAATCAATAATTCTCATAAAAAGATTTGAATGGTGTACTGCTATTACTCTCACTGTACTCTATACTCACTGTTTACTTAGTACGCTTACATCACATTACTTTCCCGTACTCATCACGAAGTAAGTGTAAAAATACATAGAGTAGAATTTTAGGAGCTGAAGCCTCCCCCCGGGTGCGCGCCTGTACATAAAATTGAGTTCCAATGATATAAATAACATTCACGGGTCAAAAGGTAAAATTGAAACTTGTGAAATCGATTTTATCTCATAAAACTGATAGGTTTGCTTCGAACATAAAACTGATTCGTTTGCTCTGCTTCTTTGTAACCGGAAATAAAATCGTTCAGGTCTTTCAATTATCGCGGTTCAAGACCATGGGAGGTAAAAACAAGGAATGTAAAATATCTCGTATTTCATCAGTCACTGAGCTAGAATCAATTTATCATTTAGTTTCGTTTTCAAACTTTCATGTAATTGATGCTGAATAATGAATGCAAAATTCCTCCGCGCTGATTCTGACTTGCTATTCAAAATTAAACTGCTGCAATTCTATGGATTCGATTATCTCAGAAAAATTTAGCGGCTGCAATCCCTACGTGGTATTCTAACCGATTAACTACGGTTAACATAACTATGTAACGGTGTGAAGACCTTTTTAAACTTTGACTTCCTTATATAATGTCACATTCATAAAATAATTGTATCCATTGTAGTATTGATCATTAAATTGATTGTCAATTATAATACTTACTTACTTAGTTCACCCTAGAACTTGAGTTAAATTCTTGATGGTTGTGATCTCATTTCTTTCTGGTAGTTACAAGATAAAAATGTCGCCCAACGACCCCGTGATTAAGAGTCTCATGCTTTACTGACTGAGCAATACGGTCATGTAGAAAACAAGAAATCATTATCCACAGACTACAGTAGCTATACAATAGAGTCTACGTATGTATCACTACATCCTTACATTTACGTAATACAGAGACCAAACTTCTTTTCATCTTTCTTGATATTTCTTAATCAACAAATTCTGCACAGGAAATGGTAGTTAGGAGCCAATTAAAGCTTTTCCTAAACACAACTGACGTATGCATTATGCGATCTCCATATACTTGTGAATTTATGCAACATTCCTTGATCGAATTATAGGTAATCGGTTTCCTTATTCTTATCCATTCGTAACATTCTAAGGAAGATTGTAGGGTATCGAATATAGAAAGCTAAAGATCCATCAACTGCTCAAAAAAGCATATCTATTTTGTTATTTGCTTATAGATGCTCACCGTTAACAAACGCCTTAGGAAATATCTATTTTACACCCAAAGGATGTGAGGCGATAATGTGGTATTTCATTCAGTCGTATTAGACTTCCCTTTTCCCGGAAGGCATAGAAAGCAATAAATCTTCTCTTTTAATGCGGTGAGAGTCATTTCATCGCGAATGTATTTGAATTCGGTGGAGCAGAAGGAATCCACGGATGATAACTGACCTTGGATACTGCAATTCAGGATCGCATCGCGGAAATGTTTCATGGAAAACCGTCTTCTTATGAAACGCCTCCTTGTGGATTCAGAGGAGGATTAATCGACCGAAGAGAGTTGAGATCTCAAATTGCACTCGTAATATTCAACTCACACCTTTCCTTAAACAGTATTACAAAGCATTTTTCGTTAACTTCAATGAACCCGCGGGTAATATAGATAAGATTTCTAGGTGTCGTCTTTAAGAATAAAGGAATCTATTTACTAAAGTCGTGTATTAGGTGCAGTAAAATTGAAATCTTACGGTCCCTGCCTGTGCAGAAGATCGGTAGGGAAAGGTTCTGTATGTTCATTGAACTGCTGCATTGAAAGAAAAAAGAATATTTTTAGTTATGCTTGAATAATTTATATCTTAAATTTTAAATTCGGAGAACTTGTGATCATATTTTAGGTAGCATATTATATTTGGAAAAATATGATACAGCTTAATAGTTATGTGACCGAAATCAGTATTATAACTAAAAATTATAATCCAGGAAATTTTAGGATTTGAGATGTTTTTTTGATGATGGTGAAGAGTTACCAACCAACACCCTTTTCAACCCATTTCTTGAATAGAAGAGATAACTTGTCAATTCAGATAACTATAACTCTAGTGCTCTGTAATTCTTTATCTTCAACCAGTTATATTACAAATACTACGAAAGTGTCCATAAATTATAAACCTAAAAGTACTAATAATGGAAATAAAATTAGAGGCTATATTCTTCTTGTGAAAATATTTTTCCTGCGAATCAGTAATGGCTTGTTTAGCAGTATTTTATTCGCGTATTCTTTACTAAACCAGCTGAATTTTTATTAGCACATACTGAAATTTTGCGTTCTAAATGATCCTTAATATATTTTTGAATACACAGGTCGTATGTGTTAATGGAAACGATACTGTGACAGGTATTCACGGAACTTTATCTAATGCATAACTTACAATATTGAATAGCAAAGCTCGACTGAATAAATAAATAATCGTAATCAGATTGGGTTGATAGGGAAGAAATATTCACATTTTATATATACATATTCACATTCACATGGATTAGAATTACTAAGAACTAAACCATGTTATGTTATTTAGAAATGGAGCTATCATTTTTAGTTCACATGATAAAATAAATCTACGCTAGACCATTCAAATTTTTATCATTCATTTCAAATTCATTGATGTCATTTATATTGAGAGGAAGCAATATAGAGTGGACCAAAATTTTAAATACAACTCAGCATTTTTTTTACCCAATCGCAGTCAAAGAATATAAATACAAAAATGTTTATTTTTAATTCCGAAAGTCTGAACATTGATAAACAAATTACACTCATATAATTCAATCTGCGGCATTTTAACCGAATGGCTGTAAATTAATGATTGAAGATAACACCCAAGCGAACAATCCGATAACAAAGAGAGTTGATTAAAGTCCAGATTGATACCTAAAATATTCAACGGCCCGTTTCCCTTTAATGGAAAAATATATCTCGCACAGAAGGTGTAATATACATTTTTCTTCATTATATATCTACATAAAAGAATAAAATTGGCTCAAGCAAATATATTTTCCATTATAACATCCATTTTATGTCTGGAATCATCTTGCGCAAAACATATTAAGTTTTACCTTAACATTCAACATAAGAACCAGTTTTATGTGAGAAAAATTGTTTCAGATATGCAACTAACACTAACCTGCTATACTTTTTTAAGGTATATTTTTACATCACAAGGTTGATGGTTCTGTATATAATGTCATAATAGTATATTTCAAAGTTAGTATACTCATCATGAATTAGGGATATTACATACACACACACACACACACACACACACACACACACACATATATATATATATATATATATATATATATATATATATATATATATATATATATATATATATATATATATCCCCTCCTCACACTGCCACAGTTCATTGCCTCAACGGGGCGGAGGGGTGTTAACGGAGGTTGGAGGCGATGCATAGCCCAGGTTCAACCATGCTAAGAAGGCTTCAACAATATCTCCGGCCAAATTGTGAAAGTGGTATTCACCAACCGGCAGTAGGACAGCCTGGTGAATTAATGTCCTTCATCCCCCAAATGCAATTACAATTTTCATGATGAGCTTCTGTAATGGAAATTTATCCGGACGTAAAAGCACCACCCATTCGGATGTCCGGGAGGTGGTGGCATTACAGAGGTCCATCATGAGGAAAAGAGCTACCACCCTCCACTTTGCGACTTACAATTGCCGCAGCTTGAAGAGTGAAGACAGACTACTGGAACTACTGAATGAAGCAGAGAAGATAAATTGGGACGTCATCGGACTCAGCGAAGTTAGAAGAAAATCAGAAGACTTGATTACACTCAAGGAAGGTAATTTATTTTATTACAGGGGTACTAAGGATGGAAGACTAGGAGGTGTCGGGTTCCTGATCAACAAGAGATGGAAAAACAATGTACAGAAGATAGAAAGTATATCTGAGAGAATTTGCAAGCTCATACTCAAGATAAATGAGCGTTACTCTATTCAGATCATACAAGTCTACGCACCAACAGCAACAAGCAGCGAAGAAGAAATTGAAAAATTTTACCAAACTCTGGGCACTGAGCACGATAAGGAAGCCCACTACTATAAAATAATTATGGGCGATTTTAACGCTCGTGTAGGTCAACAGGAAGCCGATGACACCGTCGCAGGACAATACGGACTGGGCCAGAGAAACGAACGTGGTCACCGCCTGATAGAGTTTGCTGAATGCACCAATATGTACATAACAAATACATATTACAAGAAGAACCCAAAAAGGAAGTGGACTTGGAGAGGACCCAACGGAGCAAAAATGAAATAGATTACATATTGGTTAATAAACTCTACACAGTGACAGACTGTGAAGTCTTAAATAACTTTAGCACTGGAAGTGACCACAGGATCGTAAGATGCAGATTGAAGATTAATCTCCAAATGGAACGCAAGAAGTTGATTTCATGCAAGAAACATGAAATAAGCATCAAAAAACTAGAGGAAAACAAGAATAAATATCAGCTTGAGCTAAAAAATAGATTCTCAGCACTTCAAGAAGAAGAACTAGAAACCAAAGTCATGCAAGCTGTTAAGGAAGCAGCAGAAGAAGTAGCAAGCACACCAAGAAGAGCTAAAGATAGAAAGCTAAGTGACAGCACCCGACAAATGATGAAACGACGTAAGGAACTGAAGAATTCAGATACACAAAAGGATAACATCGAATACGCCGAGCTTAGTAAGGCTATCAGGATGGCAATTAAGGAAGACGTGAGAAAATTCAATGAGAGAATTGTGCAAGAGGCTATAGAAAACAGCAAAAGTATGAAGAAGACCAGACAACGCCTAGCAATTGGAAGAAAACAGATTTTAGCCATACAGAAGGAAGATGGTACAAGAACTTGCAACAGACAAGCAATACTAAGGACGGTAGCAGAATACTTTGGCAACCTATACAAGAAGGAAGAAAATGATGAAGAGGAAAACCAAGAAGAAAGCCAAAACCAACGAGATCCCCTCTCTATTCTCCCAGAAGAAGTAACTGCAGCAATAAAGCAGACGAAGAACGGAAAAGCAGGAGGCATAGATGGAGTGTTAGCAGAATATCTAAAACTTGGTGGAACAGAAGTTGCACACGTTTTAGCGCAGCTATTCACAACTTGCCTGAAACAAGGAAGAATCCCCCAGGACTGGAATCATGCAAGAATAGTCCTTTTGCACAAGAAAGGAAGCAAGGAAGAGCTGAAGAATTACCGCCCCATCAGTCTCCTTCCTGTTGTTTACAAAACATTCATGAGGATAATAGCTGAACGGATAAAGATTATTCTATCATCTGCCCAGCCTAGAGAACAAGCAGGATTCCGGAAGGGCTTCAGTACTATGGACCATATCCACACACTACAAGAAATAATCAGCAGGACGAATGAATATGAGATGCCACTAGTACTATGCTTTGTGGACTATGCTCAGGCCTTCGACTCAGTAAGTACCTCCTCTACACTAGAAGCTCTGGAAAAACAAGGAGTAGATGCAGAGTACATCCGACTCCTACGCAGCATTTATACAAATGCCACAGCCTCAGTAATGCTACACGAAGTTACTGAAGAATTCAAGATTGAGAAGGGAGTTAGACAAGGAGATTGCCTTTCCCCAATTCTTTTCACAGCTGTTCTGGAGGAAGTTTTTAAAACCTTGGAATGGGAGCAGAAAGGTCTGCGGATTAATGGGGAACACATCAGTCATCTGCGCTTTGCAGATGATATAGTACTCTTCGCAACCAACGGAGAAGATCTAGCTTCAAGACTTCATGAACTGAACACAGCAGGACAGAAGATAGGACTCAGGATAAATTTAACAAAAACAAAGGTAATGTATAACTCTTTTGCAGCACAAGAAACAATCAAATTTGAAGGGACGCCTCTGGATGTCTGCTCAGAATACACATACCTAGGACAACTAGTAACCACAGGAGAGAACAACAGGATTAACGAAGTAAATAGAAGAATTAAACTCGGCTGGAGTGCCTTCGGAAGAAATGCACACATTCTAAAGTCACAAATGCCAATGGTCTTGAAGAGAAAGGTCTTCAACCAATGCATTCTACCAGTGTTGACATATGGAAGTGAAACCTGGGTGTTAAACGCAGCAATAACCCAGCGACTTCAGACAACGCAAAGAAGTATGGAAAGGTGTATGCTTGGGATCACAAGAAGAGACAGGAAACGCAACAGCTGGGTGAGGATGAAGACCGGAGTGACAGACATCATAGATAAAGTAAGATCACTGAAATGGATGTGGGCAGGCCATGTGGCGAGAAGAAACGACAACCGTTGGACAAGAGCGGTTCTGAACTGGACACCAAGAGATGTGAAGAGACCAAGAAGAAGACCAAAGGACCGATGGAACAGAGACATCATTAAGTTTTTAGGTGTGACATGGCAAAGAGAAGCTCAGAACAGAGAGAATTGGAAAGCGCTTGGGGAGGCCTACATCCGACATCGGATTGAAAATGGCTGATGATGATGATGATGATGATGATATATATATATATATATATATATATATATCATAATCTGATGTACAATTTTAAAAATAAAACGTGAAACTATGGACAGCGATAGCTAATTCACTTGGCTGCAGTTGCATCACGTCATACTTTGCTAAACATTTCGATATAAAAAATGAAAGAGGCAAAATAAATTTATTGCCTTTATTTAACAAGTTTTATCAAAAAAATTCTGGTTGATACATAATATATGACAATCCATGAGGAAAGCTTAATCCTAATTAACGACAATTTTTAAAACGTGCAAATTCATTAGTTTCACATTCGTCTCGTTTAAATAGAATATTTGGCGAATGACTAACGAAGGCTCATTAATCAAATTCATCCCTATCAATGAAATCGTTAATGTTGTGTACAATAGCTCTTCGGAAGCTTGATGTAATTCATATCTGCAGGCTGAATAATTTTTAAATCATATTTTAATAATTTAATTAAGTTCAAAAATGTCAAACATTTTATATTTGGGAAATAAAGATTAAATTACTAAACATCACTTCATTACATGAATTTACATTGATCCGTGAATTGTGTTGATTCGTTCAAATAATTTTGCAATTTTTTTCTATTAATTCAATCCGTAAATTTTTTAGCTCTAGAATTTATCTTAATCACAACTAGATGTTAATATTCCTTGTTTAATTTTCTAATGAGCACCCAGCGTGCACGATGAGAAAGGTATTTATTTTGTATAAGCCATAATGGAATGATGATTTAATCTCGTATCCGAGGTGAGATTTGATTTATGATTAAAGTATGTATTTGAAATGCAAATTTTTATAATCTTTAAACTTCACATTACAGACATTTAAAATTTAGCAAAGGGATGAAGTAATTTGTAGAGAGAAAAAAGAGCCAGTGGCAGCAGATACATGGTGATTTTGTTAACCTTTTTACGATTACAGTCAATGATGGCAAGAAAATTATTTTATAAATTTTATACTCATGAAATTAGGGATTGACCAGAAAGTATCATTCTCAGATAATTCATTAAATGTAAAATTCTACCTATACTCCAAGTAAAAGATGAGTGTTATGTGAAATAATTGAAAGCCCATTATGGTTAAATTCAACATTGAAACATATATAATATCAATGGTGAATTTGAATATATTGATATAAATTTAATTTAACCTTAATCAGAATCAAGAATGAGGTTTCTTAATTTCTAATACAATAATATAATCTCGACCATTTCGTGTATATTCAGAAAAGGCCAGAAGAGGAGAAATATTGCCGACACCATGATATGACGCAATTTTTGCAGAAAATATAAATGTTCTTCTTAGGAGTATAATATTATTGTTAAAAGTGCTTCTACAGCTGAAGTAATGTCGCATATGGAGTCCCCCACATGCGAGGGAATCGAACCCAGGACCGCTTTCACCAAAGCCGAACGCCCTGCCTACTTAACTATACTTGAACGGCTTCTATTTCGTTTATGCTACTTCGGTCTCGTAAAAATTATACGCAAAATAGGTATACATACAATACTGACATTGTTCAAAGCAGATTTATAAATTATTGACCTACTTGTTGATATCTGTTGAGCATTTCGAATTACGTAACTTTAAATTGATATTGAAGCATCAAAAACTTTACTCTCCCGACTAGAGCTGACAATGAGCTGTACTTGCGAGGCTCATTTTAGGCTTCAAATGTAGTCTCAAAAATAGAAATGTCTCAAACAGTCATTTCGGAAACAAATGCACAGAAAACTCCTCCTTCAGCATAAGCCGAACATTTTCTTATCCCCATAGGCGTGTTTCACAGAAGAATAATATGATGTTGACGCCCTACATAAAGGGCCTACGAAAGAGATACGGAGACTAGCCGCCAGTAGAACAGATTAGCCAACTTTTCTCCTCGTTATCTTTTTTATGCGAAGAAACTTGAGATCCGCCTGACATAGACCTCGAGCGCTTTTCCTAGTCCTGCGCTTCTACTAAAAGTTAGAAATAGGAAGATCAGAAAAAAAGTGTTATGTAGAATATCCGCCGACGAAGAGAAAATTTTCTGGATAGATAACAAAGAATAATGAAAAGAGCACCTCTACTTTTAATATTCCAACCTTATCTTACAATTATTTTCGTTGTTCTTTATAACAAAAGCCTTTCATGAAGTTGAGCCAGAATTACAAGCTCTATGTATAGTTAAGAAAAAACTCGAAGGAAAATATGAAACTGAACTTGGCTGTTTTCACTGGCAGAAAAAGGAGGAATTCTTTGATGGATATATTTAATGACTCACGACTCATAAATATGCCTTCAAAAATTCAACTTCCATGATTTGAACTTCGACTCCGTCATACTAATCAATGGAAAAAAGAAAATTGTGAAATTTATTAATTCCATGTCACAAAAGTAATGATTTTCTGTTATGGTGATTCTGAATACACAGATTTCGTATATTTATTAAGAAAACATTCCCTTTAAAACATTCAAGAAGACGGTCAAGATCGAAGTATTCACGACTAACTAGAGTAAATCTGCGAAATCATTATCGTTAGGAGCATTTAGCAGTATTGATGTTAAACATGGACCATCAGAAAGGAAGATATGAAAAGGTTGCATGCTTTTGAGATTAAGGCAGAGCGTTGGATGGAAAAAACTATCTAGGATCAAGCAAAATAAATAGTGATGAAGATGACGGGAGAGAAAGGGATTCTGAATGATGAAATAAAACGGAAGAAAAAGAAATGGGAGGGTTAGATATTGATAGGGATTATTGCTATTGAAGGTAAGATATAATGGAAAATCCAAGAGAAGATCAAAATATTTGACGAGTGATGTAAAAGAAAGGACAGGTTACCATTAAATAGAGAAAAGAGGTTTAAGAACGGTGAATATAATGTGAATAAACCGAGGGAGTAGTAGAATATTAGCATATACATCTACGTAGTGTTTCTAAAATATACCGGATTAATATCACAATCTCGTATCATAGCTCTCTATTAGCTACATGGCAGATGTTACTCATGTTTTGTGGAAAATTTATGATATAATTTTTACGCAATATTACCCATGATATGATAACTTACGGTGTTTTTATTGTTATGATTCGAATTTCTATACCAGAAATTTCTAATGGACCTTTTAAGTTGTTTTATTACTTATTGTCACGTCTATCATGGATAGATGAATTTCATCGCCTTAGAGAGAGAAAGAAACTGAATGCGTTCCCGATATCTTTATATATGTCATGCTACGTGCTTTCAGTTGATTTTTAATTATTTAATCTCAAATTGAATCTACAAATACATTTTTACTCTGAAAATAAATTATCAATATTTTAGTTAGTTCGCAAATTTACAATTGCCGCATTCGTCCAAACCATAGGCTAAGTAGAATCATTGACAGCATCTTAACATATTGTATTTGGCTAAAGTTATACATTTATGCATGCATTATATATATAGCGCGATTACTGTATTCAATAACTTCAAAATTAAAACTCAAAAAGGGAAATTTCCTTGAATGAGAATAAATTCAAAACAAATTCGCTATTAAATGCAGGGAAGTCCGCAATTTTCCCGTAAATAAAAATACATTATTTCCAATATTTTAATGAATCAGTAAACATTTATCTGGAAGGGTGTGGGATGCAGATGCATTAAATTCTCATCAGTTGACTCCGGAAAATCAACTTGCTTTCGTCCTCATTAATTTTCATAGGGAAATATTTTTTATTGTTCCGCCTCTCTTTAGTGTCATGATCTGTAAATCCAATACATATATTCCTATTTTCAGTATAAAACCGTTGTCATTCCGTTCAGTATACATCATTAGAAAAAGTTATATCGTAACATTTCTTGCAATTAATTCATAAATGTTGGAAAAAAAGTGCCAAATTATTTCTGACAAGATTTAAGATTAATTTTTACCACCATCCTTTCGATTCGAGGTAAGGCATTCAGAATAGAGAAGTGTAAATAGACTTTCTACAGGAAGTCGATTGTGGTTGAAGGATTGCAAGTTTTCAGTGGTATTCCTTAACTAATTCGCAATATAAAATATGAAAAAATATTTATGCGAGAATGTGTACACATTGATAACCATTGAAAAGGTAAACAAAAAACGATGCAAAGACGCAATCTTGTAAATTTTTCTTTTTGCTATCATCTGTTGTACTAGTATGTAGTGTATGTTATATAACAAACGACGAGTAGCCTGATCATAAAACCTTCCCATAAAATATCTGTGAAGTATTTTACTATTTTGTTCAAAGGATTCATTTCTGTGAAGCGTACAGATAAATAAATATTAGAATTATTTCTTATTTAAAGACAACTACATCCTACCTGCTGGACTTGATACCTGTCTTCATTTTAACGCTACGAATACCCTACTATGTCGAAAAATTCATACTCCCTGAGTAATCCGAATAATTAATTGGCCTCCAGTGGAAGTGGCCGTGCGGATAGCGAGTTCGGCCTCTCCGCTGTGAAACCTGTCATAAGAATATGGTAACCTAATCCGCCTGAGGAAGTGTACGAAGAGGATAATCCTCTTCTATATTAAGCTATGAAAGGAGGCTGAAGGCGGATTATATCGCAGTCCTTAAAGTTGTCCCGTTCGGCAACTTCACAAGCAAGAGTATTAATAAACGTTGAGACCCATCTCAGACACAGGGCTTTTTCAGCGTGTCCCTTAATGTAATCATCAAAGACGAGATATTTAAGCCATTAATGACCTACAACGGATAAATAGAACTACAGCGAAACAGCGTTTTCTCAGTAGGTTATGGAATGAAAAAGTAAAAAGAAATAATAGCCCACAGATTATAGGATATAGCGCTCGCCTTAAGGTAACATATACTATAGTATATTTAATCCTCAGATATAAGACAAAGAGCGGAATTCGATTAATTAAATTTATAATCAGTTCATAAAAGACTATTTTCTTATATTTGATCTGATGAATTTTGTCCATATAATGGATTTTTCGGTTAGTTCGTATGGATATTAAGCAGATGGAATTTAAAAATGTGAAAATAGTGTAAGAAATCTTGAATTTTAATTATGCGCATACACTTAAAGGTCAAATTGAACCCATCTTTAGAAGAAATGTCCGTTGTAATAAATTTGTCTCTTTTCTACTCTCATTGAATACAGGAGAAATCAACGTGAATTTTACTTACTTAATAATTTTATACAAATCAGTCAACAATTCCTCTATAAAATCATGTTTTAGCGAAAATAATTGTGCGCAAGTGGTGGGCTAAGTTTATTGAAGGGGTTTTCAAGTCAGTAGTTCCGAATTTATATTTGTGACTGACTTTATTATACTCTGCATAGAGATAAGTCCTGGAAAATGTCTCGCATTCGATCAGTGTATTCAATTAGCATATTGGTTTCACAATAATCAAGCTTTCAATACTAAAACCATTATCTAACGCCTCAACTATCAGTATCGTAGGATATACAAATGACTTTAATCTACATACGGTTGATATCCAAGCACTGTTTTCTATATTCAATTTTAAAAGTATGATGTAGCAAATGATTATTGATTAAAATATGAAAATCACGGTATCTTTGTTTCGATCGTCAATAATATATAATTTTTTATCGACGAGAATTAGACCAGATTTAAAGGACGCGCATTAATTAAATTGGTTAGAAATTTCCGACTCCATAATTTGTCATTTATAAATATATTCCAGCTTTTTAACATTTCAAATTTATTTTTAAAGTAAATGAAATGTAACTCTTCTATAAACTGTTTACAGTCGTGACTTTCCACAAAAGTAGAATTTTTTTAGTGTCCTGCAGGTCCCGAATAAGCTTCCAAGAAATCTTTGAATGTACCGCGAAGACATCCTAAAAATACGTTTGCTTTAATAAGATATATGAGGACAACAAAAGGTTACTCCCTAACAATACAAAAATTAGCACTACGAGATGCAGATGATGTCAAACAGAGAAGGATTAAGCGTAGGCTAGTCGGAAAGCAGACGCACTCGGACTAGAGCTCGCCTAATTGAAGGGTCAACCAAACCACTAAGTGGAATTGCAGCAAGAAATAAAGAGTCTAGCCCATAATTCCTAAGTATTGGAAGTATTTCAACTGCGTTCTGTTCTCCATGCACATTTCACAACACCCATTTATTGGTCTCGTGCTCGCCCAATTCGAAACAGCTATTCAAACGTGCCATTGAGGAAACATTTACGTGATCCATCGAAGATAAGCATTTCTTATATGAGGACTGTTATGAGCGAAATAAGAATAGAGATGAATATTCAGACGGCTTCGCAGTTGAAGGCCGCGCGAAACAATATGGCAACCAATCACACACAGATATGGCTTTCAACATATCGCTCAGGAAACGCGTGGTCTTCCGTTTTCCCTGCGCCTTTCGAAGCCAACTTATCCGTGCATTGAATGCTGCGAGATGCATCTCAGATTGTCTTGGAAGGTGAATCTAGAAGATTTCAGTATAAATAATACTGAGATAGCATACGAGATGTTTTCCTACGCGATTTCATAAGCATCTCATCTGAATCACCATCGATTGTTCCAACTATAATAAATATATTCGAAATAAAAATTGTAAACAATATGTTTCCAATCTGATAAAGTGTTCTGCAATAGCGATTCACGATGATTAGCAGGATTACGGTGAATCTCATTAAGGGAGAAAGAATGGGGAAGTCTGTCGTTTCACTGTGTGGTGTAACTGCGAAAGAGTAAAAACTTGAGGTCTCATTAATAGCAATGATATTTTGATTCTTTATTGTATTTCAATCTAGATAGATGAATAAAAACTTCATAATCCGGAGATAAGGCCGTGGCTTCGTACTAGCCATCGAATGAAAAAGGAACGTCGCCTTCCACACCTTTCTACAGATTTGGATTGTACCGGTTTGGACCAGTTTCTTGAAATGCTTATCTCAGAGAAGCGATTCTCGAAACCGGTCGCAAATCCAAATCTGTATCAAGGTGTGGAAGTCACTTTGCTCTTATGCGGAATTAAAACCGGATCAATGTTTGAGGATTGTCCTTCCTGCGTGTAAATAAGGGCATAAATGGTAGTTTGAGCTGTAAGGGAGTGGTTTGGTTCACTGGCAAGAGGACATTACTAGATTTAGCGTGAAATGTCCAGCTATGAGAAATGATTAAGAGAAATCAAGGTTGAACTTCAAAAATCCTACAAATAACTAACACAGTGGTCAGATCAAATTTGAAACTTCTTTCATACCTCGGAGCAAAAGACATTTAGAATACTTCAATAAATAATTTTTGATATTTTGTCTACTTTGAAATCTTCTTATATTTCCCTTGTATATAAAAATGTATATAAAAATTCAGATAAAATCCTGTAAATAAGAGAATTGAATGGAAATTATGAAAAACTATGTAGAAGAGTTTTGGCTATCATTAGCTTAAAACCTCTTTCTATATTTGTTTTATACTGAAGGAATTCGGAGAAAATGCATCTAATCCATTATTAAAAATATAATAACAGAACATTTAATATATCTAACAGATACGCAAAATTATTGTAGATTACTTGGTATACTATATATATCCTAAGACTCATCTAAAAAGGCACTCCAACTAAAACTTCATTTAAAACTACTTCATTCTTCATCTTGCCTAGCAATCTTCTTTCTCTCTCCAAAGCTATAGGAAGCTAATAGTGGAGGTATGGAACCAGACCGACCTCCAGATTGAATAGTATATATTATATATTAATTATAGGCACACGGTTAAGTTGAGAAGATTCACAACAAATATACGCAATTCAAAATAAAGTAATGCATATAGATTGAGTTCATAATTTGAGGAAACGTATACTTATGTTCAGGGAAAGGCTTAACATTTTCTGAAGGTTCGAAAATCCAGAATTGGCTTGCCAGGAGATAAATCAGCAGTGTTAATTTCTGCGAAATCCCTTGTCTCGATTCTCGCTGAATAAAGGCATTTAAAAAAATAAGCGCCCTAAGCCCTTGTCTCCGGCTCTTCTCAAACAATATTATTTTTGTATTCTCTCTCTGAAAAGCGCGACGATGAGAAGAGAGGATTTGAGAAAGGCATTTTTAAAGCCGCGGAGCATTCATTAGTTTCCCTGGTGCGAACATTATTTGCGAAGAATTGAAGATGGAGCGAAAAGAAAAAGAGTATTAAAACAGACTCTGCGATAACCACGGCAAAAGTCCTTTTGATTTATGTTCCCTCTCTTTCCTATAATTCAATTTTGGAAATATTCTCCTTCATTTTAAGATTCTTAGATTTCAACGAATATAATGATGATTAATGAGGTCGTCATCAATCACAGTTTGACGAATTGCTTGTTTTGTACAAACATTTGTGACCTTTGTACTTATAAATGTGAGATTTCCATTGAGGAGATTTCATCAGACGTCCTGTATAAAAACAATATTCCGCATCTCTTCAGAGTTCTCATTCATATTGCAGATATCAATGGGTTAAATTACGGGAACTTAATATCATCCAATACGGGAAAGTTGCAATACTAGAAAACCCTAACAGAAGAACTTTCTTTACGCGCAATCTATTATTTTTAATTAATCTTCCACATCAAAAATTTCAGCGAAATAATGATGTTTATCAATCATTATGGGCATTTTCGTGATGATCTAAAGTTACCTAAGTTTAATTTACACCTATAGCTTTGTATACTATACGATCATTGAGTTATTCCGAGGTTTTTATGATTTAGTCAAATAATTAATGTAATTGAATAAATTAACTTTCAAGATTTTGTAGAAATAACACTATTAAATATTTCGCAGCTGTATAAATTATAGATACAATAAAAATAGGCTGCAAAATTAAAGGTTGCTAAAAATGCATTATTAAAGTATATTAAGTATATGAATATATTATTAAGGAGGCATAAAAGGTTTCCTAACGGATACTAAGGCTAAAATTTACCAAGATAATTGAGAACAGTAATCTTTTTCATGAAAAGGAAAGATGAAGGCACCACCTTTGTAAACGTAGAACACATACGCGATCACATTCCAATAAATAGAGCAAGGTTACATACGAGATGTAGCACTGAGTTTAGAAAGCCATTTTCTAATTCTTTTAATAAGCTAATTGATAAACCTGTGAACTATAAAATATCGTAATAGGACCAAAATTTCTAGAGGAAATTCATTTCATCCGAAGTAATTTCTATGAACTACACATGAAACAAGATATCCCTGGAGAATTTTCCGGCTATAAACTTTAATTGTTCAGTAACAGAAATAGGATTAAATTCTGTTCTCTGCCTTGAGTATTTGGAGAAATCATTTTATCTAATGCAATACAAAATAATACTTTTGAGAGGAGGCTTATCGCTTTTCGATTCTTGGATAGCTTCGATAAAATTGAAACAATCTCTACTCTACCAAATTTTTTGTTTCCATTGTTAGTAGTGGTATTACTATGCGTTTTCAGATTATAGTATTAATAAGAATAGTGTCATTAGAGTTTGTGAAGCAATTTAAATGACTTTTCCACAAATCAAAGTAATAAAACAGAAAATTTTCTAAGTATTACTCACCAAAAGGAGAGGATTGGAAATGAAAATGAATTCTCAAAGGCTACGCTCGAAATATACCAAAGAAGTCATAACAGATTTTAGTATTCAATAATAGTTTTCTTCAGAAAAGAAATTACTGTTAGTGGTATCAGTAGTTCTAACTAAATTTATTTAAGTAGGCCATTCGAATTAGAAGTTCGAACTAAATTATTCAAACTCCCAGTCAATTATTCGCATTCTAAGGAAAGAAAATGCAATCTATTAAACAAAAAACACACACAATTCATGATTTTGAATGAAATGAGTGAAAGTATGAAAAAGAGATTAAATGCTCAAACGACTATAACAAACCAATTTCTCCCGAGCCGTCCTATATGATGGCAGCATTTCTACTGTAAACTGTGTTCGATTGCCGCATTTTAGAAACATTTAGGTGAACTATTGCAACCAGGATCGATTCCTAAGCATTCTTCCCCAGGGGTTTAAAGAATGGCTCTATAACATAGTTATTGGAATGTGCTTTGGATGTTTCGTAGAAAGTCGGTTATCCCGGACTTCCGTTGCTTCCAGATCTTGGTCGACGTCAGCCCGCATACCGACATAAAGCGATAGGAGGCTTTTAAAACCTTTAAAAATATTGTTATCTTTGAGAAGAGGCGAGTTCAAAACTGAGACCTCAATGAAAATTATCCATAAAATTAATAAAAAGCAGTAGTAGCCAACTTAAATGTGCTCCAACAGCTGAGGTGGTTTTGCACATGATTCCACCGGGAATCCAGCTCTGGACCTCCTACCAAAGTCAAATGGAATGCCCATTGGCTATCCGGAAGCCCTTACATTCGATTAAATTCCAATGTGCTTGTGTTAATTTATTAAAATATACACGTAGGATTAGATTTCCACCCTTACTTGGCTTATTTGCTAACTAAAACTGTCATATCTCTTTCCTGCGAATATTGAACGTTTGTCGATCAAAAACCCCTTAAATTTGTAATTAATTTCTAAATTAATTGGCTATTTTATACTTTTCTCCTAAATTAATGAAGTGATCGTCATCGCTGCTACTTATCCCATAACTAAATACCGGACAGATGTCTACACAAACTATTTGTTATATTTGAAATATGCCGATATTTCGCTCTACTGCAGGCGGCGTCTGCTTCAGTTGGCATACAGGTCGCTACAACTTTAAGAGAAGAGGGAAAAACAACAAGATAACTTTTGTTTTGCGTATATCAAGGAGACCAAAAGAAACCAAAAATTTTAACGAAGTATTTGAGAAAAATATTAAGAAAATGGAGATATGAGATTATTGAAATTAGCATCCTACTGAAAAAAAATTGTGAATATAAATCCTTACTTTTCATATAGTACTGCTGATTAATTTTACAAAAGAAAAAAGCTCTGCAAAGATATGAAAAACAAATTTATGATTTCTTTTGGAAGTTGCTGACATTTGATAAATAAACATATAAAGTTAGATATATACACGATGTGATATATAAAATAGTAACTTAAGGCATTCCTTCAATACAGAAGAAGACATTGGAGCACAATAAATGGCACTAACGCAGAAAGCGTTTCTCTTTCATTCCGTATGATTTATACAAAGAAGCATGGTTCAAACAACCGATCGAATTCCTTTTGACTTTAGCAATCAAGTTCTAAAACGATAAGATCTAGAGTCGCTCAGTAGTAGAAGTACCACTATAACTCCATAAAAGAAACTAGTCGCTACAACTCACAGGAAACTTATTATGATACTAGCCATACATGATTAACATGAAGATATAATTTGAAAGTAGGATTATCTCCACTTAGAAGTGAGGTAGAGAGCGCCTCGAAACCTGAAAATACGCGAATCTCTCCATAGTTTAAAAGCTGTGTAACTCGTGTTATTGCCACTCGTTGGAAAAGTTGCAATTTAAGTTTACCATTCTCACCAAGGGTTTGAACTAAAAAAGGTTAAATGATAGAAATGATCTTATGAGTAGCAATTGTTTGAGAATTTCAAACCAAATGAGTGCGATACATTTATATACAGAAATGTATCTGTGAGAGATCTTAATCATATCATTCAGAGAGGTGTGAAGTTACTTGGGTTGAATACTCAAATAAAATATGAAACCTGTGATATACATTGTATATATCTGTACCAATGTTATGGAGATTTTATAACCCGTCTGATTCTGTAGTCAATTCTGAGTCTTTATCTAACTGCAATAAGTCCAGTTAATTATAAATATAGATTATCCATTTACTTTATGTATTATACGATACATTTTCAATGTTAAATATTCAGTCTTTCTCTGATTTTTTTTCCTGACCAGCTCATTGAAATTCGCCTAAACAAATCATTATTTCTATTTAAGGGATAAAATTAATCTAGAACGCATATTTTAATAAGATTTTAGAAAAATTAATACCATATCTTTACTATACTGTAATATCATGAAGAAAATCAATGAAATCCCGAAGGATGAAATGAAAACAAGGAGTACTAATATGAAATATAATCGAGCACCTGTGGAATACCAATGATGCCTTTGAATTTATCGCCAGCAATCCATTAACAACGAGCCGTGAATTAGTTAGAGACCTTAACATTCTTTTGAATTACGAAAGATTGACGTCTGTCCTGTTTTGGCATTCGCAACTTGGCGGTATGAAAAGGCGCATGACCTCATGGATGAATAAACCACGTCAAGGTAATCGAGACATGATTTATTTCACTAAGCTAATCACTCACCGAGAATTCCACAGACCTTAAACTTGGACCAATCTGTTTGCGTCCCGTAATAACCCTAAATTAACAGATACCTTTCTTTTTTTACGCAAACTCGTTCTCAGCGTGACATTGCAGGAATTGTTCCGAATATAAATACGAGCTCATCCTTTTTAGACGCCTGCACATTCTCATTATCTGATTCCGTTATGACAATCTACTTTCATGACCGCCGTATAGGAGAAACGAAAGGTATAGGCTAATCTACTTCCATACTTAGATGCAGTAACATGATCGAAAAAAATGTTATTACCATAATTTCTAGCAAATAAAGCGCTTCCAATCTTCACTAAAAATAAAAAATAATTAAGATTTATCTGCAGAATGGCAAGTTGATATTCCTATGAAAATTGAGATAACATTGAAGTATATGAAATACATCGAGGAAGCTAGTTCTTCATTGATTTTTCCATAGATTGACATGTATTTTTGGTATTCTCAAGAAGAATTTGGTTTCATAATTTGAAAAATTCAAAAATTAAAAGAAATTAACTTAGAAACTATTAACTGCACATTCTGATATAATATTTTCAAAGTAACATTTTATGTAAGCGATATCTTTAGAATCATCACTGTATTAATGGTACACCTTATTCCAAAGAAAATAGACTATCCGTTTGTCAATCCATGCCATCCCCATAAGGTATCACTACTTACACATATTCTTCATAGTTTAAATAGAATTCCTAGAATAAAAATAGTCGCCTTCCGATGACAAAAATATACACACATAAGATGTTACGGCAAACCGGGTTGAGTAAAAGATAAACTTATCGATAGATAATTATAAAAAGAAAACATTCAGAGATAATGATTGTGTCATAATTGTGCTGCTTGCATCTATGAACGGCTAGTCACAGCTGGAGCCAGCACAATTCGTTCCTTTTTAACTTTCCTTGAAAATGTTTTTCCGAATTAAAAAAATGCTTACAAAATGAGCGATTATTGCTGTTTTTATGTTAAATGGAAGTGTAGTATCATGTTTAAGCACGCAAGAGATGTTATTTCTTGTTCAAAGATCATATCTATCTTAATTATATTAGCATAAAATGTCAATTCATAATACTACTTTGATATCAATGCTGATATATAAAGGGAAGTAAAGGAAAATATTCTGGATTGAAAATTGTGAAAGTAATATTCGCATAACTCACCTCTGACGGCTACCGCTGGAACTGGTCGAGAGGGAATTTCCTGGCAGAGATCAGCTGGTTTATGCAGGATTCTTGTCATTTACAAATCTCACTCAATTATGGGTAGAACTAGATTGTGGTAACTCTTGGTTTTCAGCACTGATGTCAACGAACTTCCAAATATATTTCCACTGCGTGGCACATTTTCTGCGGGTTCGAAAGGGAAAGTTGGATTCAAGATCAGCACGTGGGTCCGTTATAGTTGACAACCGCGTTAACACTGCAAACATTTCACTTGAACATTTTGATGCAGAACGCACTATTCACACATGAGAATACTATTTGCTAAGTTATAATGAAATTTCTATAATCTTATATTTATTATTCTATCGTTATGAGAAGAAAAGGCGAAGCTAAAGAATGAAAGTTAGTGATAGTATGAAAATTATATATGGTTCTGGTTACACAGTATTCTGAATGAAGATGAATTTATGCAATGTATTATTTCTGAAGTGCTATACTTTGTTAAATTGTCAGAGCATCCCACCAACAGCGATATCTAAACAAACTTTTCCTAACTCCTTTTTAATGAAGTTTATGCGTACTGTTCTGATGACTGTGTTTATGTTATGTTTTGAAATTCTTTGTGAATCAGTTATGATTGTTTTCGAATATGTCTTTCTGTGTTTTTTCTACATACTCTTTCACATTTTTACTACGATCTTCTAAAGGTAAAATCATCTGCATAAATCATCATTGGCTATTCAGGGCTAATTTGTAAGAAGTTTCTCAAAACTTTAAGTTTGGAAGTGCCAATTGACCGTTTCCAATTCTACGGCATCACTTTTCTCTCCTTCACCGCGAAATCGAGATGGGCAAGGGGCGATTATTCAAACGTCGATATTCTTTTTATTATCCCATACACATGTGCATACGTCAACAAAACAGCATCCACTCCTCCGAAGATCGATCACCCTCTCCAAGTTATCCCGAAGGGGATATTTCCCGAGAGATCTCGCAAATCCTCCACCTTTTGAAGGCCCATAAAATGGCACACACTCTCAATTTCTCATCTCCAACATCTCGATCAGCACCGAGGGAATGCACACTCTCATCCGAAAACAATCGTCCTCCCTCCACCCACTGCGCCCTCTCACCACCGTCAAAACAAAAGAGGAACACTCTGCGATACACACAGACGTCGCGATGGAACCACCTCAGAACACGAGGACCTCTTCAAGAGGGAGCGACGTAACGAACGCCCCCTTTCCTCGCACATGCACTGCTTAAACACTCGCGAACACTCTGGAAACAAAACACGGTCACTCCAACTTCTCACTCTCCCAAAGAGAATGGCGAAAGGGAGGATGAAGGAAGGCGTTTGGGAGTCGTCTTTTGGCCTTTTAATCGGAGTGGATGCCCGCCCCCGCGATTCTCGGCACGTGGGGAGGGGAGAGAAGGCGGAGTTGGCACTCCCGATCCGCGGTCTTCTCCTTCCCAACTGCAGGGAGACTCGCCTCGCCGCTCTGCCCTCTCCACTGCTGCCTTCATCACTCCCTCCCTCTCCCTCCTCCATCTATCACTTCATCTCTTTCTTCATCTCTCCCTCCTTCTCTCCCTTCTTCTCTCCCCCTTTCCTACACATCTCCCAATACGTCTCCTCATCCATCTTCGTTCACTCCTTCTTTACCTCCACGTGTGTCTTCCAATGGTTACTTCACAGAAAAGCAGATCTCGAAACAGCAAGCACACAATATCTTCAACAGTTCCCCACCCCTAAACCAGCCACACCGAATCCAAAACAAGGCAAATAGTATACCAACGCATGCCCTTAAAATCGTACCTGTAAAGGTTACACGTCAGAAAAGCAAACCTCAAAAGTCCCCCGCTATAGTTCTTTCTATGGAATTAAAAAGAGATTATTTTTTCAATCTATGAGAAGAGAGTTTCGAACCTCTTATTCATTAACAGCCGAGTTCCATTTTCTTTTCTTAAAGTAAATATGTGAAGACAGTCATAACTACTTCATCATGATCTGCTCCTTTGTCACATTTTTCTCTTGTAGTAAATTTTACATATAGAGAAAATTAGCAATAGTAGTATTGTAGATAACGCTTCGACAGCTGAGGTCATTTCGTACATATTGGCTCTCAAGGGGAATTGAACTCGGGACAGTTTTCACCAAAGGCTAACGCGCTGCCCGCATGGCTATCCGGGAGCCAGAGAAAATTAACTAAAAAATTTTCCCTGATGGTAGCGATAAATGTCATGTAATAGTGAAACGAGATGTAGTGAATTCCTGAATGCCTGTGATATACTTGCTGCTTCGAGACATGTTCCTCTGGTATGCACCGCTATATGGCTCCCTGTTGTTTTGTCTCGATGCGCCTCCGTCTCTCTCAAAACGTGAACTAACCTCCTCCTTTCCTAATTCTAAAATCCTCCATCCATCCTGCCTCCGGAGTGTTTCTATATCCGCTTCTGTACACCTCGTTCCTTTCCCCTATCCTCTCCCCCATTCACTCTCTCTTTTTCTTCATTCATGGCCACTCGTCTTCACACCTTCGTTCGCGATATTCGTTTATTCCTCGATCAACGAACACCGATTTTCGGATTTGGACGTTCCCACTTTAAACTTAAGAGGGATGATCAGCAGAATACATATCCATATCTGCTCATCCAGACGACTTATTTTCTAATCTCTTCTTTAACTGGTCATATATTCGATGAGATTTTCTTAAACTTCAATTCTCCTTTACCAACGGTGCGAGAGGGTAGAATGTCCTCCTTTATAAAGTGTCTACAGTTAAATAGTTAATGCTTAAAAACGTCCTTTCAGTAATATGTGGAGTAGTATTGCATAATCTTTGAGGCCTTATCCCTTTGCATACCTTCACATGGTCACCTTTGATTCTCAACCTAATGCGCATACATACTACGTATAGCATACCTCTGTAAGTAATTTACTGTCAGCAGTATTACTTATTTATAAACGTCAATATGATCAAATTATATTAATCTTATCCAACCACTAACTCGACGCCACGATAACTTTAAATCCTTACTGGGATAATTGCATTGAGATAATCAAAGGAGATAACCTGCAGTACTGTACAGTGTGATCCAGTGACCTTCAAGTCTCTTACCACCACTTACCACGGTTGAAAACAAATGATTTGGAACATGTAAATGTCATTTAACTTTTTAGGATCAATCAGCTGTTAATTAAACTGAAATAAAGCCTAAAATTGTCGACACAGGGGTTTTTTGGAGTCAGCTGACCGCGTCCATTTCCTTCGTAATTTAAACCATTTTCTTTCAGTACACCTATATCCAATCGGTTCCCTCAATTTTTATTTCACTATTCCTTCGTCTTTTTTCCAACTTCCGTTTCGCCTTGTTTTCGTCGCCCAGCCGACCATACTCGCCGAATGACCAACGAAGCGCTTTCTATATCACTTTTTTCGCCTTCCTCTCCATTTTTCCCTTTACACCAGATTATTCCTCTCTGCCACCACCTCAAACCGTTTCCCCATCCCTTTTAATTTTTTCCGCAAAAGCCAATATCTTTTCTTTTTTCAAATTTTCGCCCTTCGAACACACGCTGCCGTCGCCGTCCGGTTCATCCTTCTGCATCCATAAGCCTCCTTTAGCGAAATTGCCGCACCGTCGACTTCCCTTTGTTTTTCCTCGATTCCTAAAAAGATGCCGACGGAGCCGAGGGTGCAGCGGAAGCAGTCTTTGGCGGAGAGATGAAGGATGTTTATAAGAGAGGCGAGGGAATTGAAGAAGACCGACCATCAGACAGAAAAATGAGGTATTAAATGTTCTCTGCGGTCAGCGATCGGACTCCTGTATGCGGTCATCCTTAAGGTCTTTAATCTGCGCCGTTTCAGATAACACGCGTCATTCTTGTATCTAAACAAAAAGAATTAATTGGTATGTTCAATTTAATTGATATTGAATGAAGAGCTTCGATAAAATAGATAACTAGCCGATGTGCTGCGGAACTGATGTCTTGAGGAGGCATATGGTCTACTGCCTACTATTTGTATACTTGGGTATACTTCTACGGTAAATTTTATTACGTCGCAGTTTATTTACATTGTTCCATGTTAAGGTAAACGTCACTTCAAAGGTACCTTTCCCGGAAATATCCCGGAATAAAATATTTCCTAAATTTCGCATCACGTATGCGCTTTATTTACCAAGATATTTTGCCGTTTGTGAGAGTTCGTTAAGTAAACACTAAAATATTTTATTCTTTTCCTTTATGTGAACTCTTTGTCGCCACCGACATTGTTTACTTGAGAGCAAAAAGAGAAAAAATTCAGCAAGGCAACACCATTGTTAATTCAGGGCGGCTACGCGCCTGAAGCCAGAAATGCATTGTGAGGGTCTCACAACTGTGGAGAAAGTATCAATTTTTGTTTTATTTTTCTCTTCTTAGATAAACCAACTATTGCATTTTTATAAATATAAAAGCTTTTTGTATTCCATCCATGGTCACATAACAGATCCATAAGGTCACTGAAAAATATTCCATTCATTAAATGAAAAATATTCCATTCATTGTAATAAAAATGCGAAAATGTAAGTATTATTGCAGAAATTTAAAGATAAAAAACTACTAAATCAAAATCCTTTTAGTTGTTTGGAGATACAACGTTCTTGTGATCGCACAGCTTCGCTTTCTAAGCATTCACCCTTGAAAAGCGCTCGATAATTTATGTCCACCAAGCGTTACACATCTCAGAATATATTGCTGCAGACCGCAAACAACACGTACACCGCATCCGACACGAATGGCGGCCATTTTCGCGGCGAAACCGACACTGGCAAGTCCCTTAACAAGGCGAGTCAAATGGGGAGAGGCATGAAAGTGAAAGAAGAGGGAGAGAGGAAGTTACATAATGTCTTAATTAGGGCGAGATTGAGAGGAAGGGGTTTCATGTGGAGGGGGAATAGATGAAGAGGGTGAAAATTAGGGGAATAGAGGAATTCTCAGCGAGAGAACTGCAGACACGTGTTCGCGAGGTCGAGGTGTCGTCCACGCCTCTTCTTCTTCCCTCGAGACACCCATCTGCTCCTTCACCGACACTCTTTTGTTTCATTAAGGGACACCCGTATTGGTTACCGGCTCATTACGTATGGAATGCGTCGCCTTTTTCTCGGATTCTTCATTTTTTTCGCTGCATTTTATCGCTCGGTTCGATTGCGTCTCCATCTATAGGTGTCCTATCGCCCTCCTCTCCCCTTATTTCTTCACCACACAGCAATTCCTCTCTGTCTCCTTTTAACATCTTTCTTCCTTCTCCCACTTTCTACGCTGGTGTCGTCTCCATAGCAGGTGCCTTTACTAAACGTCTCCGCTGACTAGAAACGTTCCGCCACCCGGCGATTGCCTATTGTCCGCCGGATAATTTATTTTTCTCCGCTCTTTGTTCTAGGCTTTTTTGTGTCCAATAGCTCTGGCTCTTTGCCACGAGGAAGGAGATATTTAGGATTTCGCCTCACGAGGAGAGACTAATAGTGTTATCATTTTAGACACCGGCGTGAATAAATTGAGAAGCTCAGAGATGGTTGGATTTTTAATCAGGGCACGGATTCAAGATTGGATTCCGTTTAAAGAATGACGAAACAGATGTTTCGATCCTGTGCTGTTTATTCTAGATGAAGATATATTCATTATGCTGCAAAGATATACAGTTGTATCTCCGCTAATTCGTTTCGGAATAATATTCGTAAGCGTAATTGCAATATCCCGCAGAGTCCTGAATTCAATCCGACGCAGTAAGTACTCTACATATTGATAATAACGGGCAGTATTTTGGTCATCATTTGGCTTCTTTCCCACCACGACGGGAATTTTCACAAACACATTCGTCAACCGAACCTGTGTTTGTTGGTTGAATCCTAATCAATGATAATACACGGATATCAAGAGAGAATTTTATTTAAAAAATTCTAAAATAATTTATAAAGAGGCATGAATGAATTACTAATGAATACTTGTAATTATTTAACAGATAATTAATGCTTATACATGGCCTTCGTATTCTGATCTAGAAAGAAAATAGAAGTTTTCGTAATTTTTCAGCAATTCTCAATTTTTCACTGTCCGAGGCTTACTTTCTCCATACATTACATTGATGGGTTAACTGAAACATTTATATTCGTCCATTAAAACATTTTTAATGGCAAAAACTTGACAAGTTTTATTCTTGATATACTATATAAATAAACATGTGCTATAATACGAGTATTATAGGTTAACGATGTATATAAAATATTTTTGTCATTTCCGTCAACTTTAACTCAAGTATTAGAAGAAAAAAAGAAGAAATTAAAATAATTTTCTTTATAGTTTGAAGTACAGAGATAAAAGTTTTCATTTTGGGGGGTTGGAAATAGGCGATAATATTCCATTACCTTTAAATAGGCAGGTATGGAGATCGAAATTAAGAATCGATTAAATTGAGATCTACACGCGTCCAAGAAAAAAGAGTTAAAACTTATAGATTACTATGCATATCAATAAAACTCTCGTGCTTAAAAATTTTTACAGAAATTATTACTCAGGACAACAGAGAGTAATTCGCGTGCTCCAATTCTTTTATTTAATTATTTGGGTATACCCTGAGTTTCAACTCCTACTTTAGATTCAATATTCGATAATCTAGTAAGTCTCGAAGCACAAATCTATCAATAAAAATCAATTGAGAGAATCACTAACATTAATTTGGATCAATTTACTACACCTCATATAGCGACATCCAAATATAAAATCAGGGAAAACGCTCGCAAAAATGCTGTACTTCCTTTCCCTCCTGGACCAATGCTTCGTATAAGATTTCCGATCTAAAGATTGCCTATCGAACGATATAGAGCTTTATATTTTTCCCAGGAACACATTATTTTTCGATAAGCTCTGGCGACGTTTTGAGTACAGTAGCCCTTCACTTTCTTTTCTTTTAAACGTTTTCTGGACGAATACTACTTCAGGGAAATCGAGTGTATTATTTATTTTCCCTCTCCCTGGGGTGTTTAGGAAACTCGATCGATGATATCCAGATAGCAGAATACTTATATATTCTTATCGGTGTCCCCTTCACTTTTTCGTGTGTATAACGTACCAGAGGGCAATATTGATCATGGCATTTAAAACTTTCGGTGCCGATAAATGCAAACTCTATCTTTACGACAAAACGCGGTCGTTTGAAATTTATTCCGTCGCATATCTAAATACTGTATCAGTTTCATTTCTATTAGGTTATTATCTGATGTTTAAGGGTCTCGTATTCATTCGCTTCAGATTATCTGAAATATTTTTTGTGATATGAGGTGTAAATAAATTCAAATGATTAAGAAATAAGTCGATCCTATTCAATTGAATTCTGTATTTCTGGAGAGAGATCTGAATAAAATAAACGGAGATTCTAATCCAGGTAGTATTGTTTTGGAAACCTTTTCAATATCCAATGAACTCATATTAAGTTTTAAGATTTTCATATCCATATGATCATAGCAGGTCAATGAACTGCAAAATTTCTCAAATTTTTATAAGTGCTAAAATAAAGAATACATATCCATCATTCTTGATACAGTGATCGCCTCAATTACAGTTGTGTTTCCATCATTCAGTTTATTATTATATACAGAGACTTCTAAATCAGCTTTTCAATACTTGGTAAATTTGTGGCACGAAAAATGTTATCCAGAGATCTTTGGAGATGTTCATTTACACTAATTGCTATTACTTGACCATTTATTGTATGGGTGAGCTTAAGGCCGAGTGGACCTCTCTTCCATCTACCCTCAAATGAGATCTTTACGTGAGGATTTATGAAAAAAGAAAAAAAAGACCAATAAGAGAAAAGAAATAAAGATAAAAATAAAAATAAAAACAAAAGTAAAAGATAAATAGATTTCATTATGCATTCAATTGATCCAATGGAATGATCAAGCACGGAAAGTTAAACGGGAAACTTGTAAGCAATATTTAATCACTTATTACCCCAAGAGTAAGACTTCCCTTGATGACCTTGGATGTAATACCTTTGAAAAAGGAAAAATTAAAATTGTCAAATATTCCTCCTAGTAAGTTCAGCCAAAAAAAAAATACAATTACTTCATAAATTTTTACAATGTAAGACAAGGCGATTTTATACTAGATAAATAGATGGCATAAAGGGATATCAAGATCATTTTATTTATATCCATTGGAAGGACATAAAACAGCAAATTTAATTACGATGTGTTTACTAAAAGTGCGAAGGAGGGAAGATGTACCTATCGCACGCGAACAGCGGTAAACGTTCTTCGGGAATTCCATGAATATAGGTAAAAAGGGCTCAGCTTTGATACCATAGTATGCAGATTAAAAGTTTTTCATTCATCTATTTTTTATAGAAAAGAGAGAAATGAATCTTATCTTTCATTCACCAATTTCTCAATCTTAATCATGGCTTTGATGTTAAAGAACAACAGAATACGAACTATGTTGAACAAAGGCATGTGTTTCTGTCACACTTTTTTGAGTGCTATGACTTGTGCTATTATACGATTTGGCTTCATTTTCATAGACATTTTCCATCTACGGCATCCTGACTTAATGAAAAAAGCAAAGACAATCCACCTCAGTCCTCATCTTGCCTAATAACCCACATTCGCACTTTAGAGCTTTTGTTGGGTGATTTTTTTAGAGATTGTGGTTCAAAGAGCCTTTGGGCTGAACATTTTACTAATGGTAACAATGAAATTGAAATAAGTAATAAATGAAATAATTGTGATACCAATTATTGTAGAAAACCACGCGTCCTCCTTTTTTTGAAAAACTACCTCACTCCTCACCTTGTCTAGTAAGCCTCATTCTCACTACGAATCTTTCACTAGCCAATGGAGGAGGAGTCGAGGTTTGAGGGAAGTAAACATACCGGACTCCAGACTTAATGAAATTTTAATATCAACTCATCTGTTATGCATTAAGCCCATGCGTGAGGCAGCCAAGTTTTCTCGAAACACCACTTGCTTCCAGTCTCTGAAATCCGCGCTGTGTGCGCATTCCAACCCGTTTAGCAGGTCACCATACTTACCTCCGCTGTGTATCGCATCGTCTGGAACTTCCCACTCTTCCCATAATCCCTTTCCAAACCGGACTAGACGACCTTCGGCAGCGGTCACGCGTACGCTTCCGATTACGCGTTTTATCAGAAGTTCATTAACTGCCGCCGCAGTATCTAATCTGCCCTCCGCAATTCTATTCATGAATTCACCCCAAACCGACCGCCCTTTAACTCCGATATGTTACCGCTAATCGATTCATCCAACTGAACATCGCTCCACTTCCCTTTCCGCCACCATTCAGTTGACTCTCATTTCTCTATGTCACACATTTTAATGGTGTTTCCTCTTTTCGAATTAAAATTTTCATTTTGATCATGAACGTGTTATTCGTCTCCAAAACGTTGTAACACTAAAACGAAGTTCGAACACGCTGAAGAGAATGTTTTATTTACCACAGCCAAAAGATTCGTTCTGTTTACGGCTACGAGGGTGTATTACTGAATTGTTTACGGGAAAAATCTCTAAATTAATATTTAACGAAGAACTGACTTAGAAATTGCGCTTATCAGAGAAGATAAGTGAAATAAAATGAACGAGAAGCAAAAGTTCTCTCATAACATTTTCTCCAGATTTCGACGACCAACGAAGACGAAAATAACAACCTTAAAATTAATATAAAAGTATGAATAACGAATTAATATATATAGTTTACCATGAAAGCAATAAAATGGTTTATGAACGAATTTAAAAAACGTTGCACTTATTATAACTATTGGGAAACTAAGCATCAAATTTATAATCCCATAATGCAAACCTCATGTATTTATTGTAAGAAAGTTATTATTTATCACCTCTAAAGATATACCTATCTTTTATGGAGAAGTAATATGAGTTACATAATAATATATATCTTCGGTATATTTTGTGCTTTATACTGAAGAACGCTAAAGTATATTTGTTTATATATATTACATTTCTATCATTTTTCAGGGTAAAAACTTTAAATCATTATATGTATTTGGGTAGCTCCAGTAAATATGATTTCTGTAGAGTTTTCACCAAGTAACGCCGCAATTTTAAATTTATCGGTAGGTAAGAGTTATTTTTAAGTTTTTCGAGAATACTGAAGCTAAAGTTAGCTATTCATTGGTAAATGTAGCTTTATTGCTTTTATATTGAGTCACTTCCTACTATATCTTAAAAGTATATTTCAGTCTAATTAACGCAAAAACTACGATATAAAATTTAATAATGCGTGAAACATAACTAGAAACTAGATTCTGTTACTAAAATTTAAAATAATAATCATGAAATCGTGTGCGTGATTAAATAAGATGTTTCCTCTGGTAAAAAATGTGGACTCAGAAAATATGACGCTTTCGACTTAGCAGAAATTCCAAATTAAAGTCTAAATGAAATTATTCTCCATGAAAAGAGAAACGACTCTCTCAGTCAGCATATATGACTGCTCTGAGGTCATAACTTAATTAGTAATCGTCTCTAACTCGATGGGTGGAAGAGAGGCCAAGATAAGCCTGGCCTAGACATTAAGGGCCAATCTATCTATCCGTCTAACTCTTTAATTCACTAAATAAATATCCATTTATATCACTTAAAGATTAACATAGATATTATGTTGGAAATATACGGAATGTAAGGACATCAATACATTTACACGGTGAATGCCAATCATTATATGAAACGTAGTATATTACACATATGACTAATGTACAACATACCTCCAATCAGGTCATTCATGCTAAAATCGGGCCTTTAAATGGCTCTTGTTCAGCCATCGTTGAAACCAAATTAATTTTTCTTCCCTTTTTATTTTAAAATTTTGATTAAGGCAGTAAAGTGGACTATGATATCGTGAGTAATTAAATGATTACCTTACCTCATATATAGTTGTACTATAGTTGTACTTTTTCGATGGTAACTCGTTAATTATTTATGATAATGAGGTTCTATCACAATGATATCACATTTAGTAATTTATACTACGATAAATTATCGTGAATGTTATTGTTTACTTGTTAAAGAGTTTCGTACACCTATCGCTTTATACTTTCATTTTAGTGGCAATTATCATTAATTTATACGCCAGTATTTTCTTAATGAGGGATATTTTTCAAGTTTCCATAATTTAAAATCAAAGACATATTCTACTGCAAGACAGATCTTGAATGTGATTTCAAATTTGATACATTGATGTTCTGGTTAAACAGACATGAATGTACACATGAATGACCGTCGTCCCCAATGGGATTGCCTCGTTAATTTAATTCGTCGAAGCTGATGTGAGTGATAAGTTCATTTAATCAAGAATATTCAAGAGAGCCATTAATAACACCAATGTTTAACATACTAATTTGTGTCCTCTAATTTCGTCAGCCGGTGCTGCGTAAAATTACCAAGCAGCGCGTAACATTTAATGAATTCCAAAATTAATTGATTTCAATTGCAAAATTTTACTTCTTGATATCTCGATAGTAACGGCTTTTACTTGCACATATAATAATCATATATAAAACGAAAGGTAATATGTTTTATGGAATGAAAAGAGACGTTAAACTTAGCTATACTAGTACTACATACAACCACAACTAGTACTTGGTTCAACGCCTCTCTCCATTCTACATGATGGATTTCCATAACAACTCTCCTCTTACTGAGAGAAATACGATTTTTTAAATTATTGCTACGACAGCTCAGTGAGCAGATGCTTCAGTACAAGGGATGAGAATTTTTGGAAGATATAGTATTTTAACAAATGCTTGATTTGCTTAATAAATGAGAAAAATTATGCTCTTTAAAATTATTACAGACATATTGCGTTCTGCTAGATAGATATAAGGTTCTAATACATCAAGATAAATTAAGGAAATAAATGCTAGAACAAGAACTCATTTTTCCACGAAGGTGCTCCCTGGTTTGCTATACATTTCTCTTCAAATCCGACATGAATGAACATGCAACAACCCTGACATTACTTTTGAGCGAAATATAGATTTCAGCGGAGTTTCAAATAATTTATTTGAAACTTTTCACTGAGTTTTTAGCGTTCAGTTCACGATGAGTCTCATATGATATTTCCTGCTGCTATATCTTGACTAATGGAATATTTTTCATTTGTCTCTTTGCTTAGAACAGTTAAAATCGGATTTTCATTTACTTTTTTCCGCCTTTTATAGCATGAAATCGACCTGAATAGTATGTAAATTATGAGGAATATGAGGTATGAGTGATTCAGAATAGCATTCATCTTTGTCACTTTTTTTCAATGCTATGATAAGTGACATTATTAGGGTCATTGTCCTTCACTTACGTTGGTTTTTTCGGTCACTTCTGAAAGCAAAGTCGAATTACTTCACACCCTTTGCCTAGTTAGCCGCATTCCTTTTACAAGGCTATATGTAGCAAATGATATAGTAAAGCTGAGATGAAAACCGTCCTTGGGGCTTCATACTTATCTGACAGGTGTTATTATGTAGTTTATCAATCTAACCGCAGATAATACGATGATCGTTAAATCGATGTTCCGAAGCATGCTCCGTTTAATGCAAATGGAAATAATTTTCTCCTAAACATAAACAAGTGTGGTGGAGTAAATTATGAATTGTTTAGCAATATAGCTGGCAACGAGAATAACTCATTCCTCCCGAAGATACTAACTAAAGTCACCTTTAAGTAACCTCTTCCGCATTCACTCCATAATGTTAAGTGATTTATAAGTTTTCTTTTACGTCGTATTTTTCACATGATCTTGTTAATATCATAAACAACCGCTTTATACCTCTCCCTACAGCATCCATACCTCCATTCTAATCTCTCCTTTTTTCCACTTGCCTCGTTAATGATTCGTAGTCAATCACTTGGAGAATTTCTGAAGAGATTTTCCCTCGGTAGGTGACTGAGAAAACTAAGCTTATGAAAATTACTTTGAAAGTGCTAAAAATGAACTAGTCGATGCACCAAATTATGAAGGAAAGAATTTCGGGACGAAAAATATTTTGAAAAAAATTTCTTGTGAAAGAAATGGAGGAGAAAAAGCTGAGACTCGAACCTGTATCTACCACTGGCCCGATTGTTGCCTTATCCCAGCTACCGCGATAAAAAATCTTTCTCTTACGAAATGTTAAGTTATGATGGGACACAGCGCTTCGGAGGATCCGGAAGATTAAACCTACCCCTACACATACAATGGGCATCTAAGATTTTTTTATATCCTATCTTTATTCTGACACTAGATTTGAGAATGTGTATCATGCGCTTTTCATCGTTTATATACGAGGTATGTCCCAAAAAGGGCCTCATGCGCCTAACACCCGAGAAAAATTTTATTTTCCAAAGTTCAGTTCATTTCAAGGGCTTTTTCCCTTTCCATGGATATCTAAGATAATCAGATCAGACGCTTACTTTGAGTGTAACACGCATTAGCGGTGGATGCTTCCACGGCGGCCACCTCTCTTCACGTCTACGCTCAGTGCGAGCTCAGCTCCGTTACTCGTTTCTTTAATTCAAAGGGGAAACGCCAAATTCCATTCATCAAAAATTAAGAAAGGCATATGGAACGAGATGCATATCAGCGGAAAATATAAGGAAGCGGTGCAGAGAATTTTCAGAGAGTTGAACGGAAGTTCATTAAGATCAGAGAGAAAATCTGCTCGGAAAATCATCGCAATATTTTTGGGAGCAAAAAGGGGCTCTTCTCATCGAGTTTATGGCTAAAAACTTCACAAATCAATCCAGAATCGAAGACTAGATATTCTGACAAAAATCAGCGCGCTGTATTGAATCAGTTTGGTTGAAGGGTTTTAATGCATCTTCCGTACGGTCCATACCTTGCCCATACGAGTAAGTGAGGAAAGAATATCCAGAAAAGAGCTGGCGGAGAGTTGATATGAGTATAATATAAAAAAAATCCCAGTGCGCCTTGAAAAGTGCATCTAAGTAAATGGTATTTATGTTAAAAGATAATGATTATATACGCAAAATAACCACGAAAAAGATTTATTGAATAAAGCTTTTTTTAATTTTTTTTTTAATATAGGAACCTTATTTTTGGCACACCCATCGTACTTCGCCGCTCCGGCTTTTAGGAAGTCGGCTATGGTGGCGAAGTAGTATCATGACAAAGATGTCTAGCATGAGCGAAAGGGTTGGAGCCATCTTACAGTTAGATGCATCCTCAGAAGCACACCCTGCCCCGTAATTATATTATATAGAGCTATTATAATAGCATTAGAAATTGAAAGAAATATTGTTCTGTCATGGTAGCTTAATTGGATAAAGCAACCGCGCAGCAAGTGGGAAATTCGGGTCCCTGCTACGGCGGACTTTTTCTCCTTCTTTTCTTTCTCTAAAATGTATGCGTGTGTATCATGCGCCATTTTATGTTAAGCATGGGAAAGAAATTTCAATTGGTAATTGTAATAGATGGAGGAATGCTGGTGCAGTTGAATCAATTCCAGTACCTGGTAGGACTCTTACTTGTAATAGAATAAGAAATAAAATGGTCAAAGAAAGAATAACTTTAAATAAGTAAATCATCTGGAAAGAAAACATGATTACGATGGGCATGCAAAAAGATATCAACCAGAGACAATTTAAACTGATCCACATTTTTTTAAAGTAAAATTGTAGCTTTCTAAGATGAGGCAAAGTTACGGAAATTAATTTGTTACAGCAAAACAATGAAGTAGTACTGCAGATGAAGGAAGAATGCAAGGCTTTAGACTTGAGTAATATTTCAGTGGTAGAAAATGGGTCATATATTTTGATACAATGGATTGCTGTAAAAAGAAACTGATATAAGGACGATTGATTAGAATAAAAGAGGAGACTGGCAAAAGTTGTTCGATGATATGAAAAGGGAGATTGGTTATCAAGAAGTAAAAGTAAACCTCTATGTAACGAATTTTAATGTATATGACTCTACTAAAAGGTATATGTATTCGGGAATATATACGTAATCTTATTCTTGTGGAATCGAATAAGTATCTAAACGAGCGGCAAAGTTTGAGTTAACTTGCAAGTACGCCATAAAAGGAAATAAAAGGCACTGAGATTAATTTAAATGGAAAACCAGCGAGCAGTTTGCAGCAGTGCATACAGCCAGGGGGTGATTCAACACTAAAATAACTAATCAATACCAAAGATATCCTATTATAGCTTATCTATTTCTCTGCGGAAAGAATGACTGTGAGTAACTGCCTGTTTCAGTGGTTGATTTCTGGTAATGTATTGTCGATGCCACTGGGAGATTATCTTTCTACCAGTATCATATCGGCCTACGTAAACGGGGGGATACCTAAAATTTCGTCAATCTATGTATCTAACTAAATCCATGTGGCTACATGGTCTTGAGTTAGAGTGATTTTGTATTTCAGATAGTTGCCGCTTCAACACATGGTTTTCAGTTGACGGAGCTGCATATTTCCAATCGATTCAGAACGATTTAAAGGAGCATATTGTACCATTCGTGTGAAACTTTCGGTCTCAAATTCCACTTTCATTCTCTCCTGCCTTTCAATCATCCCCTGCACTGCGGTATGTGCTGTCCCATTTTCGACCAATCGCTTCTCATCTTCCATTGTCTCTTACCCCCATCGCCAGCCATTCATTCGTTCCATTTGACTCCTTTCACTTCCTTTGATGGAGACACGCTGACCACTCATTTCACCACCTGTCCGTCATTTTCTTCATTCATATTCCCTCTTCTCTCTTCTTACTCTATGTACCATCACAGTTTCGCGCGACACTCGTCAAATTCTTCCTCTGTCGACACTTCATTGAGTACTCCCGTCTCTCCTTGTTACTCTTTTTATCGATGAAATTCCAGAAATGGAAGCATCTGCGCGTAGATCCAAGCCGAATATTTAATATTAAAAAATCTATTCTCGAAAGAGAAACAAAACTTCTCACCTTAATCGGTGCGAAATATACTTCGATGAGTTTTCTCGGTTAATGAGTTCATAAGCTTAGTTACTCGCATAAAAATCTGATTTTGGCTTTCAGTGGGGCTTCAGATAGCCTAACGACGACTATGCCCTGATTTTACCTCTTTTTCGAGGGTAGGTTTATACTGCGGGTTTTTGATCCAGCATATCTTTCACTAACTTTAAATCGTTAACATAGGAAACTAGTAATAGTAAAAAAATAATCGTATAAAAATATTTCAATAATTTTCAAAAATATATTAATCTGCATTTCCAACTTTATGAAGTAGCTCATCGGAGTGTGACTGGTGATTCGCTCAGCTATCTAATTAATTTCTACCTTAAACTACCATGGTTTCGACCCTTTAGGCCAACATAAGAGGACAAGGCGACTCTTAATGGTTAAAACCATGTTAGCTTGGTAAAATATTGGTGTAAAGGTGTGTTTTCTAGTCATTTTTTTTTCATTATAATGGGGATCTACCACAAATTCGAGGCCGACTTGGTAGATTTGATTAATTTAAAGCTGTGGTTCATGGAGGTTCACCAAGTATCAAGGATTTTGAGCTTGTGGGACACAAAACAATTATAAATGAAATTTATTCGAATGTTGGTCGTTTTGGGGTTAATAACTGAGCAAACCTATTTTCTGATATAATTTTACCTCCAATAAGTCATGTTGTCGACGTAAGATATTTCTATTATTTTCGAACTCTTACAATGAAATCAAATATCTCACATTAAGGATCTCTGAAAGCACAAGATTTGATTCCTATATTAAGCAAGATTTCAATGCGGGATTCGACTTGTTACGTAACTATTCGGAGGTATGGAATCAGACCCGTATTAAATATTTGTATCGTCTACGGTAAGCCAAATGATACTAACGTACAACTAAGAGCGGCCGAATTTTTTAAATAATGGATCATTCTATTTACATTATACTAAAACCTATATTAAGTAATTATACTCAATGCTGCTAGGTCGTAAATAAATTTAGTAAATATGCGTGAGACATAAAAAAACCATTCATTTTTGTAATTTAGTAAGCATGAATTTAAAGTTTGACTGTGGTTTTCAAAACTGAGTGCAAACGAAGTGATTGATTTGAGGCATGAATCGTTGCAATATTTTATTCATGAGAAAATTTGCGATTTACACACATTTGTGTAACGCAACCACTTTTTAAAACTTGTGCAAATTTCTCATGTAAAATGCCTGTGTATTACGCGAATAGAAACTTTTTGTTTGTCGGTCCTTACCGACAACGTTACCCATTTGTTACATCCGCTTGATATAAATCTTATCCCTTCTTTACTCGTTCCTTTGAATCTCTTCACATTTCCAAATCTCTTTCTACTCTCCTTGATGTCCTTTTCCTTTTTTCTTTCGTATCCAACTATCTCATTCTTCTCACGTTTTTTTCATTTATCCTGCTAACTTTTGCCCATTTCCTCCTCCTTTCCTTTCCTTTCATTCTGTTTCCAACCCTCAGTTTCCTTATCTTTCTCCTTTTTCTTTACGTCTTTTTCCCTTCCGCAATGCCGCTCCCAATGTATTTCTCATCATCACTGCAATATCCACCCACCTCAAACCCCGTTCCGCTGTACCATTCATCGTACTTTCCTCTCTGCCCTCTTTCTCTTTTACTTCATGACCTCGACCGCTGTCCGATTCACTCTCCATCGCCAACACGGAAAAATTTACTCCCGAAGTGCTTGACGTAGGGCAAAAACAAGACCTCACCGAGCCCATAAACTTTACCAGCGCTCCTTCCGAAAACCCTTCTCCCCGCGTTGCGTCATCATGATGGATATTTTTTTCATTTTCTTAGCGCCGCGGTCAAGGGAAATGGTCTTCATCTGCGGTCACTCTTGTCTTAACTTCCATCGCTCCGAATGAATGACTTCCTGAGAACAATTTTCTCAGACGAGCCGTGACTGAATCTCAAATGCGGAATCTATAGTATGTTTCACAACTAGCGCATTTTTCCGCACGAAATCGGTCTTAAGGGATTATATAAAAGGAAAAAGGCTCTCATGAGGATATTTATTCTAAAAATAAAGACGAGCAGATTTATATTATTCTGTGAGAGCTACGACAGAATTTATTCGAGATCATAATTTATTCGCTTTATTTGTGAACTCTACGATAGAATTTCTTTCTTGAAAAACCTCCTACCCGCATACATAATGAAATTTAGAAATGAAAATCAGCAAAATATTAAGAATCTCTGAGAAACTTAAGATAATGCAACATATTAGGCCTGTAAAAATCGTGATTTTTAATCCTGTACCTTGTTATTGTTTGTTTTTATTTTCATTCCTTTTTCTGTTATAGCAGCATCCAAATCAAATTGACGTAGATTTTTAGATTTAAAATTCATGGAATTCGGGACGAACTTTGTGAAACGCCATCTAAACCCAACTAAAACAATGCTGCGTGCCATTCGTTTATTTTGAAGAGCGATTTTGATCATGAAGATCATCTGAAGGAATACATAAGTCGGGAAGTAGAAAATTTATTCTTGGTTATGGAGTTTTAATGGTAGGGAAATGAGAGGGAAGGGACATTATAGGTCATGTCATCAATCAACTCGAAAATCTCCCTAACTCCCTAAAATAAAAAAATGAAAATATGAAATGTTGTTTTATTCTGTGTTTAAAAGTGACTTCTTAACCAGCATGGGTATCTCACGTAAGCAAAAATATATGTGCACATGACTGAAACTTATTCTTAACCCATTAGCGAGCTGCTACAGTTCCAAATATTACATCATAAACAAATTTGGGGTTAAGGTAAAAAATAACGTATAAAGTTATTAACTTCTTGAAGCATAATTTAATATCTAATATACATTATCTGTATTTTACAAAACAAAAAGTGCTTAGTTAATAATTATTTCCGAGTATTTGAAAAATCTGGTTTTAAATTCACTAAAAATTGATGGAAATATCGGCGAAGCCAATGCGAAGATTATATCTAATATAGATATTCAATGAAATTATAAAGTGACAAGCAGCTGTCCTAAATTAATGAATTCTTCCTTGTGTATGATGCAACCATTAAGAAAATTAATCCGTATTAAGATGAGAGAAAGCTCCATGATAATCCAAGCATAGAAATTACGTAACTGAGGTCCTTTTTCAGAATTGTCAAACGCCTTATTTTTATTTCATCCTGGGGATGTATTTGAAAGCAAACCACTGCTGATTCGGAGATCGAGATGTGGTTGCATGTTGGAAGAGAATGAGCGCATTCGAAAGGACATCTAACAAGGATAGACGTCAATTTAAGAAGAGACATCCGTGGTATTGGTGATCGGATGAACGTTAATGGGTGATTTGGTATCAGTTAAGTATTTGTTTAAATATCAAGATTCCTTCAACAACATTCAATCCTGAATAAATCCGTGTTCTTTAAAAGACATTTCCTCCAGCAAAGTTTTTTCCAAATAATAAAAGCTGTAGAGAACAAAAGAGGATATTAAGGGTGGCGACTGACATTCGCGTAAAATCTTTGACTCACGTAGGTCGAAAGGGTTGGTTAACAATGAGATTTATGGGGCTGTAAAATTTATATGGTCAATTCCATTACGTTGGAAAGCTATAAAAGTGAACTTCCTAAGTTTCGCAACCATCGTTTCTCAGACTTTAAAGGAAGTTGTATGGAGACCTAACAACTAGGAGAAAAAATTTCCAATTATGTGAAGGAAAACGTTCCCATTTTTCTAAAAATCCGTTTCTACTATCTGACGTAAATATTTCCCTTTAAGGAGTAAACGGTTGAATCAGCTTCAATGTGTATATATTTAGCTTCAATGTATCGCGATTAAGTTTTAATGTGTTGCGTTTAAGCATCAATGTAAGAGGAGATAAGAAAATACTGTTTGTAGTGATGTTGCCCTAATGGAGCATATGAAGTTAAGAAACTTATTTATAAAATATTTGCATTATTTCTAATTTACCAGAATGATCCACGATACTGTAATCAGCTAATAAGTTCCTTTTCTCAAATCTCATAGAAATATTAGATCAGAACTTACTTTGTGGGATATTTTAGCAAATGAGGTAATATTTTTCTTTTAACTATTAAAATTACACGAGAAACAACAGCAATACAATAGCATGCCGCCTAATAAAATAGACTACTTGACCGAATCGGTAATTCTCAGTTGAAAAATCACATTAAAAAATGTTATAAATTAGGAAGAAATTGAAAGAGGCAAAGTGGATTGTGAAAGGAAGAAAATGGTAAGTAACAAGGACTTGTAGGACCGAGGATAACTTACTAATAGAAGATGAGTTTGATAGGATGCACAAGAGGAGAGGAATGTCGATGTACTACCATTTCTCCGGGAAGATAATTATATGATATCTGCATATAATATTGCATATCTAAGAATGATATATGCTGCAGAGGAGAAGCAAGGATGGTTCAAAATTAAATTAATGGCGATATTTTGGGAAATGGGAAGATTTAAAAAGAATTTCTTGTGTTCGTTGCGCACAAAAGGGACTTATTGAATCAAATTTATTGTAAATGAAAATATGATATTTATATTATTGTAAATTTCTTATTTATACGAAGCCAGAGCTATAAACCGATAGCATTTCAGTTTTGAAATCATATTTTAAAATCGATTTTTCTAGAAAGAGATAAAAATTTCAATATAGTATAAGTTCTCTGGAGGTATTTTCCCTAACTAATTTTCAATCTTAAGTTAATATTGTATCAAACACTGGTCTTATAATTTTCTTTCTTTTGTTTTCATTCATGACTGTACCAATTAGAACGACATAAAAGGTAAGGAGGAAGTGAGGCTTACCAAGGTTTCAATCTTGCCAATTAAGAACCCATCTATCTTACCTACCGCAGACAGAGCTTCTTTATCCGTGAACCCGCACTCATCATCCATACAATATATTTTATTCCTACATTTTTTATTCCTCTTCCTTACAATGTGTTTCTTTTGCAATCTGCTAAAATACATATAAATACGCTCTCACTGCATTTTGTACTTTACTTGACGATGGCGATCGTTCATCGAAACCGGACACATGCTAAATAAAACTTAAGAAAAGATAACTTATTCACTTTTATAGGGTGGATTTATTCTTATTTATATTATAATACAAATAGATTTTAAGCAAACCAGCTAACTGATGCAATTAATCTACGCCTTGGGGCGGTGGCACATAGAAAAATGGCCCCTCTAGATAGCACGGTAGTAGGAAACGACTTCTCAAAAACAATCTTAAACAGTTAAAGACACGCTTGACTCGCAAATGAAGTCGAAAATTCAGTCGCAAGTAAAGGCGGATCGTGAAATATGAGGCGGTAAAGAATTCTAAGCTGAAAGTTGCGAAACGGCCGCTCTGATAAAAGGATGCGATGGAATCGCAATGGATGAGTTGAGAAACTGCGCCACCGCCATGCAAATCGGATATCGAGTGGCGCCACTGTGGTCAATCTCCAAGAGCAACAAAAAGCATACTGGCGCTCGTGTAAAATAGAGGAGTGATTCAAGAAGAGATCCCTCGAATTAAGCGAAGGCAAATGTGTTCTTAACTACGTAAGATGAATGTGTGAACTTGACAGTCGGCACTACCCATTGATTGATGGCCATCAACTTTCTTTGACCGCGGGAATTAGAAGGCGTGATTCAAGAGCCACGCAATCGCATTTTGCTTAGATGACATAACGCATGTCGCTATAACAAAGGATGATCATCCCTGAAAGTTATTTAGTCAATTCAGCCAATTAGTTTATCAATATTTAGTACTAAAATGCTTCTCAGATCTTATTGCTTCGCTGGATGAATTGTTTTCAGCCCTCTTCGTCATTTTCAAGTAAAAAATTATTTTTTCTATTATTTTCAATTCCTAAAATACATTAGTTTTACCATAACTTATCAGAATGATAAAAAAATAAACTAGAGCATACGTCTCCGACATGTTTAAGAAATACTGTTTCGAAACCTTTCTGTGAAGAAATATCAAGACTAGTGTTTGAGACAATTTCTTCGTAACTTAGGATTAAGAAATATAAACCGAAGTTAGGAAAAATACCCCCATATAAAAATAAAGGATGAAAATGAATTATTTGACTAAACAAGTTTATACTAAAGTGAAAAACATTGAGCGTACAAATATTCCATATCTAGCTAGATTTTCCCTCTTCCAAGATCCTTTCTACTTGATCTGAGTAAATTTCTGAAGTTACATCAAATGAACTTCTCGGGCGTTAACTAGAAGAAACTGATTTCTCATCCTATTCAAAGAAACATTTTTTGATGAAAAGGAAGAAGTTAAAATAATTAATTAATAACCGTCCGTAAATAAAACTGATGGAGCAGATTTTCTCGGAATTAATTCCTGGAATAAAGGCAAAGTAGAGATTTTCTTGCTCATTGGGGTTAAGGTAACAACGTTTAATAACGTACCTTCAAGGAATTTGGCTCAAGAATTCAGTCAGTGAACATAGCTAATGGATGAGCGAACCGCTAACGATAATAATCACCGCCGTTCGAGGAAACGTCTCCTAATATTCAAGACAAAATATGATCGATGGCGACCCTCACTGAAATCAGGACACCGATAAAGATCGCAGTCAAGAAAAAATTGAAATTCGAAATCATGGATAACGAGAGAACATTTTTACGAAATATTTTGCTTCGCTCTTTGCAGAATTTTTGGAGCGTTAAAGCGCGTAGAATACCCGTAATGATTTGATCGTTTGAAAGGATAATATCTCAATACATCGCGTGACTCGCTTATAAGGTGGATAAGCTGAAAGCATAGCGTGGCCGTAAAGCTCAATGAACACATAGATTCATCTAATATCCTCGTGGCATGAAGAGTTGTATGCATACTCTCTAAGCCAAAGCATAGTTCTTTTTTCTACGGGAGCAATATCGATGCATTAAAGTCGACCGTTCTGCCCAAACACATCCGCTGAATTGCGCGATGGAAATGACGTATAGGCTGAAGGACCCGGAGCAAGCTTGCCAAAAGTACAGGCCAAGACAAATTGCTTGGCACCCCAACCGTGTCACTACTGTTTCCCTTCCATGCATTCTTCTTTTTCTAACGTTTGGAATTCCTCCGCATATAGCACCGATCAATGACCAAGGGCCATGCATCAAGCCGAAAAATGACGAATAAAAAAGGAGTAAATACTGTCCCTAAATATAGAACAGCTTTCCGAAATAAAAAAATTGATAAAATTTACAGCAAAATATTACATGAATTTAAGGACAATTATCATCTCTCAAGGGAAGGCATAGAGGAAAAGAGAAATAAATTACCTTGGACCGAGTTTAATTTGTTACGGCTATTTTCAGTAAAAGGTTTTTAAACGTTTGTACTTGCCGTATTAGATCTGCTAGGCTTAAATATAAAGCCACAGTACAACCTTCCTCTACATATATATTCTCCTACATATTATTCCTATTTATATAATGTATTTTCTTAAAAAATAATACCTTTTTGAAAAATTTATTTTTGACATAGTGAAATTTGTAATTTTAATTTGTGAAATTCAGATAGCACTCTCATTTCTTTAAATAGAAGCGACTTTATAGTCACATCACCAGGATACCGATTCTATTCAATCGATTAATGCCAAATAAATCGCTAACAATTGGATAGCAAGTAAAAGGGTATTAATTTTACAAATAAATTCAAACTAAGTAATTAACGATACTGAATTGGAGAGGTATTTAATCTTAAAATTTCAATAAATATTGGATATGACTTATAAAAATCGAAAATTTACATTTCATATAATACTTCCAGTAGTTCTATATTCACTGCAACTCCTTTATTTTTAATATTTCTTTGTAAACTTGAATTTCATCGCAATCTTCTCCGCTGTTCCTGCGGACACGAATATAAATTTAGTTTTTAATGTGCAAATATTCAAGAAAACGTTACATTCCCGAAAGTGCATTCAATGTGCGCAGGCAGTGTAATAAAATATAATATATAATATAATATTTTTATTCCTTCGGGGATATATTGCTTTCCAGTAAGAACATCAAAACGAATTAAATTCTTCTCCCTTCAAATTATTTGTTCAGAGTCTTGAAATATTTTCTTTATAAAGAGAAGTAAGCTATTGTTACATGAAGTAGTGAAACTTTTCCGTGAAGAACTGATATCTTTAACAGCTTTCTTTTATTTATTTATCTCAATTTCACTCTTTTATCTTGAGTTGATCTTGCTTCTTTTCCGATTCTTACTACAGTATTCTTTGCAGTGATTCATTTAGAATTCGGTGTTTTACAAAACGTACACGCACGCAACTAAAAAGATTTCGAGCCGTCATTCACCCATTTTAGATTTACCTCTTATGAGAAATAGTCCTTTTACGGTTGTTGATTTTAGCTGCGGTGATTTTCAATCGAGGCAATTGCGCTCCATGTTATCCGAAACATTCATTATTCCAAGAGAGTGAGTGCGATCAATCACAGAAATTCCATTCACGTCATCACATTCGGGAAATTTATGAGACAATGGGCTCCATACCAATGGAGCATCAAAGCAGCTCTTGGATGGAAAGAAAACACCGGCTGCTATATGGAGACTGCGACGTGTGCATAAGGAATATCTATGCGGAGTATTACACATTTTTCAAAGCAGTCATCTCCTGGAAATGCATCCCGGATGTGAAAAAAACTGAATGCACTCTCAGGTTTAGCGCCAGAAAATTATTTTTGACGAAGAAAGCATTAGGCCCTCCCATTTTTCTCGTATTATAAAAAAGTCTCTGAAATTTTTTTTCATTTTTCAATTCCTGGACCATCGAATCCGCTTTTTCGGTTGATTAAGACCTAATGCTTCCTACATAAGCTTAGAAACTACTTTATTCGTAAAATATTTAAGTTAGAAATCATAGACTTCCAAATTATATTCTATAATAATGTAAATCTATATTTAAATGTTCAACTGAGATCTCAACTGAGATTTGAAGCTAGAAAGCTTTATTCGGACCTTACATAAAATACAAGACAGTGTACATAACAGCATCACAAGAAATCTTATGCATACCGAATGAATTCATTTCATTTCCGAATCAACATCGCTATCCGTTATACAACTTCCCAAGGGTTCCCAAATCACAAATTATATAATATACTATTAATTACGAACCATATAAAATTCTAATATAATATTTGAAGTAGATTCACGCTATTTTAGTCGAAAGAAAAAATAAATAACTTTTAATTCGGTATATTTTGCTTTTTTGTACAATTATTTATACTCTTAGATTCACCTTCCGCTTTTTTGCTCCCAAAGAGCAGTGAAAACATCTTCTACGCTAAAACATTCGTTCGCATGGATACCTGTCAGCCGGAGTTTCACATTATATACTAAATTGTTACTTCTTAAGAGTTGTTGAAAATAATTAACATTGAAAATAAATATGTGAAAGTGTAAATATATCATGGAAAATTTATTTCCGTAATCAATGAACTCAAAATAATTGTAGGTTCCACTGTGAATTGAACTGAATAAACTTGAGGGAGATTTAAAAAATGTGTGATTTCAGAAACATCACTGCGAGTATTCTAATGTTAAATTCTATTCTCGAGGATTCTCTTGGAACAAGAATTTCTATATCCATCCCCGAGATGTTAGCTGTTAAAATCTACATTCATCCTCCACATTCACAACGCTTAGGCAGTTAAATGAACATGCTAGATAGAATTCGTAATTACTTTCCTACCGCTCCATTTCTATCATCCTTCCACCGGTTTCGCGATAAAGACGATTAAGGAAACATAAAATTCTTCTTGTGCTTAAAGGAAGCGCTTTTCTGCGATGCTATTTTATCCCTTCCATGAAACTCCATTTGTACGATGGAGCACCTGCACGGAGACGGCTGAACGCATAAAGAGAGCAGTGGAGGGAACTTCTTTTTCACCCACACTCCTGCTACGTTGACGATTCCGAGCCCGCACCGCATCTCAGCATATTCACCTAGCCAAGCGTGCTCCCACATCGTTTGCCAAGATTCGCATGCTGGAAGGCGCTGGATGGCAGGACCTCACGTAGTAACAGCGCTTCTAGTCGCTAAAGGTTAATGCCAACCACCTTCCTCGCTCCTTATCTTACCATAGTCTCCACTCCTAATGCGCGACTCTTTTCCTTAGTTTTCAATATCCTTTTCCCATATTGCCTATCAGTGAACTAGGTCTTCTCCTATCTGATACTCTCACCATGCCCTTTCCCCTTGACATCTATCTGATTTTTTTATTCCCACATTCTCCTTCCCATTTTATTCTCGCTCTGTCGCCTTTTCCTACTTCTACTCCCTTCGTTTGGGAATTTGGAATTTTTCGGATTTTGGAATAAATATTCGGTGGAGTTAAAGAAAATCGAAACAAATATTTCAGAAAAATTAATACTACGTACAATTACATCAGAAATACAGGGTTTTGTTTTATGTAAAAAGCATTCATATAAGAACAATTAGCAAAAAATGTATTGAAAAAATATATTTCTCATTGATAAAGTGATGCCGACTAACCAAGAACTGAATCCTATACGGATGAAGAAGAGACATACTATTGGATGGATTATTAAAATATTTCCCTTACTCTCTCAGAAAGTTCGTAATCCCCACTCAGTGCTTCTTGCACCTGGAAAATGCTTGTCCGACAGACTGCTAACGGAGTGTTTTGAAGCCACTGATCCATTAACTACTGCATTCCAATTTCCTTTCTTACATTTCCTAGTTGCTATTTTGCTCCTTCTAGTATCTTTTGCTTTATAAGTGTTTATCTTATGTTGTTAACTTTATTTTATACAATATTAACGATTTTATGCTATTCATATCATCCAAAGACTAAAAGAACACAGTACTGAAAATTATACTGTGATAAAATTTTACAGGTTGAATCGGGAGACACCTATAATCGCATATTATGTAATACATGTATAATCATGAAGACATTTTGTACTTTATGCATCAGTCTTGTTCCTAGCTGAGATGATGTGAAAGTTAGTGAGGTTATGAGTCATGCCAAATAATGACATTCATTTTAATCACTCAATATCGAATGTTTAAAAAGTATATACCAAAAAGTATTCAGAAAAGTGGTACCATTCCTTCATTTGCTTACCAATTCATTCATACTTCAATTCCAAATGTCACTCACTCTTCCATTCCTACTTCAATTTCTTCTACATTACCCTTCATCCTTTCTTGAGCCGTTTTCGATTTCATTTCATTTTCTATTACCAATCATTTTCACTTCCTTCACTTTGTTCCTGCTAAATCGTCTATCTCTACCTTATTGCGAACTACAACAATCCCTTCATATTTTCCTATCTTAAGTAGATATCAACTTCATGTATTGTAGGTCTGTAAAGTTACCTATTTGGATGTAGATTGAATTCCTCGTTCGTTTCTTCCATTCATTCTCGTACCATCCCAGTTTCCTGCGCTCGAAATCACTTTATCCGTTTCTTTTCCTCTCCACTAGGCCTCATTTTTGCGTGAGCGTTTTTCCACTGCGGGGGTGTTTTTTCGTCATCAATCAGACGCCACAATTTTTACCGCAATCCCACTCTTTGTTTACAGTCATTTCCTCACTTTTACTATTCTTTTCTTGAATTTAAAATTGAAATCGAGCACGTGAGATCGACATTAAAGGTTGGGTAGAGGAACAACCAACTTGGGAATACTCTTGTCTATAAATGGTCCAATCTTCTTCAAACTTCAATCCTCTTCCTTGTCATCCTAGGTCATCTGTATTCTTCCTTTCCTTTCCTAGCTATTCCCTTTCCTTGCAACGGTTTTCTCATCTCCAGGCAATTTCCTCTATCCCATACATGCTTCTATCCCTTCCGTCTCAGTGTCTTCCCATACCTTCCTCCGCAACTCTCATATCTCCTCATCTTTAAATCCCTCTTACCCTCATATTTTACCCAACTTTTCACCTTTTCCTCTCAGCTCACCCGACCCTATTTTCCTCTCTTCATTCCTTTTTTGCCCATTCCTATCTTTTTATGTGTATTTTTATCCTTCTCACGTTTTCCCTCCTCTGTTTTCCTTCGCCTTTTGCTCCCATTTTTCCTCCGTTCTTTTGCCATAATTCTTTTCTTCTAAAACAATTGTGGGACTAGTTGGAGTAATGGCTAGCTAGCTTCTTTCTTAAAAGACCGGAGCTAATTTACGGCTAAGGTGTGGATGTTATACCTCAGCAAGGGTTAACGTCAAGAATAGCAGTAAAATCCTAGGCCAATTACAAACTGTCACTGTATTAATCAACAATTTCTGGGAGAGAAATTCACTAACGTTTATCCATTAGTTACATCGTCTTCAATTATATTTTTTAGGAATCGCATAAAGCTTGCTGATCTATTGTATTTAAGAAAACGTATTATGTAAAGCGTAGCAGTTTTCATATCTTTTAAAATTAATTTACAGTTGATATATAGTTGATATAATAATTGACATATAATTGATAACGTCAGTGACAATTTATATTTTTATAATCTAAAACAGTTGTTTTAACTTAATTTGGGTAGGATTGCTATCCTGCAGCCATGTCATAAAATATATAATATTTTGATTTGTCTTTCGGCACAGAAAATACAAAAATGAGTCCTTCGTGTCAGTTTCCCTTATACTTTTTAAGAAGCTATTTATCAACGGAGCACAATATTGCACTTCCAGAGGGGAAGGGCATTAGCTCTTATAAAGGTATCGCGACCGCGTATAGTGTATACATTGATGTATCTACATTAAAAATCCATCCAAGTCTAGTTAAATAATATTTTACAACTATATTCAAAGCAATTAGAGAATTTCACAATCTGGGGTACAATTTTAATTCGCTTTATTGGCCTCGTAAGCTCTAGTATGGTAAATTGTGGATAGCTATTAGGTAATATTTACTTTTATGATATAATAAAAGGTTCGCGAGTTGTAAATCACTGTCGCAGATGAAGCCAAAGATTGCACCTTAAGATAAAGGCGAATAATATCTTAAGAAATAGGAAGAGCCTCTCCTGTCTGCCCGTTTCTCCTTCACGTATCCAAAGATAGTCACATAGACGTATCTAGAGAAGGTACTTTCTGACTTTTAAACGTATGCGACATCTCGGACGACATGTAGAAGAAATAATACGCACTGTGTCCCGGCAGATGCAAAAGGGAGAAAGGACTTAGTAGATTAATAAGGCCGCTGCTATAAAAAGTTTCGATGTTTTGTTAGCACTCCTGAGTTATGGTCTGCAGCTGTTTTCATAGAGCGGTAGTCGAGTTGGGGCGGAGATGAGTCCGAGAACATCGGAGTCAATGACGATAAATCGTCCTCGAAATGAGCGGAATTATTTTTAGGGAGGCAATCCCCAGAATTGAATGCTCGCTTACATTTCCATAATCACTTTCTAAGTCCAAACGATTCATTTACGAAGCATCACTTCACGGTTCCGAGCGTTATTAATCGAAGAGGGGAGGATTAATTACTTCTGTGATTTACCTTCGTCAAGGATAATTACAATATTTAATTCTGGCAGTTTGTATAGCGTTCAATTGCTTCTTATTCCTCTGCAATAATTTAAGTTAGGAGGACGGGATGATGCTATTATTAATATATGATTCTAAAGATAGAACATCACAGAACCACAACTGTTAATGTAATTAATTGATGACGCTGTTCCTTTATAAAATTCTGTACCTGGAAGGTTAAAACTCTGGGAAGTAGTAAAGAAATTACTTCACAGATATTGTTTTACACCTTAATATCCCCTAATTTGACCTCTAAGACTCATTATTTTTCGTTTTAAGTGCATGACGATTGTTCTCTTAGTATATATGAATCAATGATGAGTCTGAGAGTGGAAAAAGTTTGCTGATAATAACATAGAGGTGAAACTTAACAGATTTAATTTTTCTGTTCTCACTGCTGATTAGTCTTGACAGGAAGCATAATGTTGCAAACACATTTTATTCGTCAGTTATCATAAATTCTACTGAAGTAGACGCCAGACTTGATAAAAATCTTATTATTATATTATTTTCAGTTCTAACTTTCGAAATATTATTTTCAGAACTTCCTCCACATGATTTCCACTCGCTACGCTCACGCTAACTAAATACCTTTGATTTCATAGACGATTTCCCTAAAAAATATATCAGTATTATTAGACAGGTATGTCTTTATGTTTAACCTTTTTTTAGGATTTTTTTCGTTCAAGGTGTGACGAAAGAAAAATTTTAATTTTATTTGATTTTCATCGGAATAGGAATTCATCTTTATTGTATGTTTAACCTTTTTTTAGGATTTTTTTCGTTCGAGGTGTGACGAAAGAAAAATTTAAATTTGATTTGATTTTTATCGGAATAGGAATTCATCTCCGTTTTTGCTTTTGGAGCTTGATTTTTATTGATTTCATTGGTTATTGTTTACTTGCATACTAATTATTGACTTTTTTCTTATTGATTGATTTTCTTATTGAGTTTATTTATGACAAGTGGAGCATTTAGGAGATCTTTGTGATTTCCTTGATCGTTCATGAGAATTGTTTTAGACAAGTATTTAAAATTAACTATAATCTGCTAAAGCCTGTATTTCCTGGAAAACTTTCATCTGAAAATGGTATATTTACTTGTAAACTGAGGAAAAGCGACTAAGAAAACAAGTGATAACAGGACGGTATATAAAGCGGAAAAATGAGAAAAAAGCATAGAAAAGAAGCAGAGAGGATTACGAGAAAGACATAAAATGGGAGTTACCACATATTGATGTTAGATATAAGAAATGTAGACGATGCAGTAATCATATAGCTGTTAGATTACTCAAAATTCTTTTTCCCAGTAGCCGAAAATTGTAGTATTGAAAATATCACTCCGTCGGAATCCGGGAAAATCAAAAGCAGAAATGCCTGCGGCAGATGGGAAAGGTAAACGTTTCTCGATGCTATTATGTGACGAAATGGTAGTATTCTGTGACGAAAGCACTATTTCCGCCTATGGCGCACATTTCAGGACTATTACCTGGAGGATTTAATAGAAACTTGGACGTGGAATTCGGCACGGGCAAACGAAGGGAAACAATGCACGCAAATCAATGTTCACTGACCTTATTGATTCGTGCCTCGGAAAGAGGAGTATGAAATGCCGGGCATTTTTGCTGGCCATAGGAAAGGTCATTGCGCATGACCCTATTCACTTGTCCCTTGATTTCTCCCTCCAGATGGCGCATGCGACGTAAGTTACCGCCTCGCATTGCCCCCATTCAATACCACGGTGATTCCGACGACCTTGACCCGCTTCCCTTAACAATGAAATCGCCTCTCTAACTGAAATTTAGAGACATTTCACTCGGAATTATTGTTCCCCCGATTCTCACCTCTCTCTTTCCATCTCTCCTGCACTTTTCTCTCCTCATCACTTCCTCTCCCATTCATCATTATCAATGAATCCATTTAGTCATTGATCCTCATTCGCTCCCATTCATAAACTTTCGTCTCCTTCACAACAGGAAGTCGCGAACTGCGCCCACGAACAAAGGAACGTTTTAACCCGTTTATTTCACCTGCTTCCGTGAAATATGCATGATTCAAACGTAGAGGAGGAACTCGCTAAAGCATCTGACGATAGAAAGGACACTCTATAAATGATGCATAGGAGGAAAGGGCAAAGACAATCCTAAATGTTAAATTAATTTCGGCGGGTCTAAGGAGTGCAAACGTCATGTTTTCTCCGGGACTTGTTTTGGATGTCAGGAGTCCAGAAGAGCGTTAACGTAGCTCAAGTAAAATTAATGTAATCATTCAGAAGGATTTTTGTATTAGTGTGACGGACATGTCACCCGTTAATAAATATTTTAAATTCGAATAACATAAATGACTGGAGCATGCATTATTTCTTGCTACAGGATTTTCGCTCCCAAGGTAGTAAATGTCGTTGTTTCGCACCATTACTCTCTAAACTCCCTGGATATTACCTATAATCGGCCAATAATAAGAACAAAAAAGCGGAATTTCATTAAAATTAACTATTTCGCTCGAATACATGTAGCTTGATTCAATATCTCATATTCTTACTAACTCCAGGGATTTATGATATGAACATTGCATGACGATATCGTGATTATGATATATACAGGAGAAAAATAGAACTTCAAAATAAGATTTAATACAGATACGAATTATAGGTTTTTAACCGGAAAGTCAATCATTGCAAAATTCTGCACATAAATTACAGTATGAGTAATGTTGTCGTGGATGAAATGGGTGTAACTTACCACAGTTATTTTTATACTATATTAATCTTTTGCGCGGAATAGCTTCACAACCCCCTTGAAAGTACTGTTGTAATGACATTTTTAATTAATCACATTAATTTTAAAATTCTTATATGAGGCGATATTATTTTTTTGATGATTATAAGTGCTCTTGTTGGGCCGGGTGGTTGATATAAAAATATGGCCCTCCGGCCTAAGATTATAGACCACTAATTTTTTCAGTATCTGAAAGCCTTTTTCCCATTACTATTCTCCCAATTATTTTTCCACGAATTGTGGATCGGCTGATAACAATGTAAAAGATGACAAATTTTCGTTTGGCTCAAATTATGGTGGGATGCTTACTCTACGTTCCCCCATGTCGGGAATATTGGACTCCCTTCGGGATCGAACATAAGACCATTTCCAAGCATTGGACAAGCAATTAGGCTAAAAGGTAGTATGAATACGTAATATTAATACGAGTAATTTAATTGCAGAGTTTTCGTTAAGAACAATTTAAAATTCTTCGTTCATTATAAGCTATAATTTCTTTGAATTTGATATCTTCTTTACATGGCTCGATATACCGAGAGCTTTATTAATTGGAACCGAAAACAACGTTTAAATCACAATTAACATATCAGATGGAGATTATGGATAACTATATTTTTGTTAATATTTTTATAAATCTTTTTTAAAATTTTATTAAAAATAGCATTCAATATCATTTCTTCCATGGGAAAAGTATTCATCGGGGAAGATGTTACAAAAAAGACATCCAAATGACTCCAAAATGAAGATTGTTAAGTTTTGAACATCATATATATTACCTATTTTTATACGATTCAACTTCACTCTTTTCTAATTCGTGTATTTTTCTATTATTTTGCTTCTAGCATTCTCGCTATCCTATCCTCGCTATCCTTGGGAGAGCCGTACATGGATTAGGCGCCATCTACCTACAGCGGCTTACTTGAACCACACGTCAAGAACTTGGTGTAGTATTTTTAATTCTATACGTAATCTGTCATTGCTTCTATTCCATAATAGGAAAATAAGGATGCATTTGCATGCTCAGATAAGTGACTTGATGTCTGTTGGAGATAACGATGAGGATGTGAGCTAAGAAATAATCAGTATTCTATGGATGAAGGCGGATCACGCGGTAGGATTTTCCGTTGATTCAAGGATAGAGGTGAGAAAAAGAGAAATTAAATAAATATCCAAGTCAGAGGATGATAATATCGGACTTGTAACCTAATGTAATTTATTTAATAAATGCCATTTTATTAATTAGAAATTGTTAATACTTACTTGTTAACGCTAACTAGAAGCTAAGTTACATTGAGGTAGTTTTTGGTACTTTTCCATATATTTCGTATTTTATAAGCACAGAGGAACCCTGAAGTGCCTGTAATTTAAAATATTCGCCGTTCCAAAAAAACTCTGTAAATCATAATGTTTGCGTTTACCTGGAGTCTTTAATGGAGCGTAGAAAAATACTCGTGCATCACGCATTTGTCGTATGTCTGTATATCTTCAAAAATTAATAAAATGTCCACCACGGAAAATTGTAGACAGAAAAACAATAAGTAATAACGATGGAGCTACTGCAGAATTATCTTGTTTTGAATTGTATATTATTCAAAAAATATATTATTTATGCATGTGATGACGTGATTCGTAAATTAGGTATTCTGTGTTTAACAATCATAATGAAATACTGTATGTAAAAGCGTAATATACTTAGTAAAAGATTCATTACAGTAATATTCAGCTTCAATCGCTACTTTCCTGTACTTGGTTCTTAAAGTTAAGATTATGGTACTTCATGATCTATCGGCGACCTAAAGCTCAAAAGTTAAATATCTTCTGGGAACTCACCACAGCATGCAATGAACATAGGCTGATTCTAGTATTGTAAAGAGCAAAGCTGGCGGAGTAGCATGGAACGATTTCATATCTTCCATGCTCAATACTAAAAGAGGTTCATTTCGCATGCCATAGAAGTTTGCGCCGAATTTCTGCACGAGCTGTCTCTCATCCAATGCAAACAAATTCTAGGCCTACATAACACCAATCACAATCACAAACATCAAACCTATTGAATATTCATATATGAGTCTCGTATTCATAAATTGCGTGCTGTATTTAATTTTGTCTCAATCCTATTAATGGTTGTAATAACAGGAAATCACTGAGGTATGAGTGATACTGAGTAATGGTATTCATGTTAAGTCTCATTCATAGGATCATTGTGCTGCACTTCCGCGGACTTTATCAACTTGTAACATTCTGACTCAGTGAGGAAAGAAAGGGGAAACTTCCTCACTCCTCATCTTGGCTAGTCGCCTCATTCCCTCTCCAAAGATTTCTGTAGCTAATGGTGGAGAGGATAAGATTCAAACAGACCACTGGAATGAAGACCATGCAAACAGATGTGCTGTCTGTGAAGAATGACTGTTGGCTGTATCGACAGATTTTCTTTTGAGTGTGATCCATGAATGAGTTATGTAGGCGACGACTCGAAATTAAGAACAGAAAGGTGATCTTAATATTTAATCTTAACAAATTAAAACTATGATGGAAAAATAATGGAAGTAAAATCGAAATTAATAACAGCGCTTAATAAAACAACATGAAGAGAAACGTTAATGGAATGATTTATGCAAGTAATTGCGTTTCCTTGAAAATGGATAAGCAACCTCCTAAATATATAACTCGACTCTAATTTGAGTTAATGGACAAATAACAAGAATAAAAGGCTTATTTCCGGTCCCGCTTTAGTGATTCGGTTCACAGGCTTATGAAATTATCAAAGATTCCTTAGACCCGAATTAAAAATTAATCAAGCCATTATTACGCATTCCAAAGAAATTTTTTGCGTCAGAAGTTGGTGCGCGTCAAGAATTTTGTAAGCAAATATTATCTCCAAGGTTGTTGACCTTTCACTTTTGGATATTTGGAACGATATTTGCTCCCGAAAAAGATATTTACGGCGAGATATTCCTCTATTTTCACAAAAAGTTTGTTTAGCTTAGATAGGAAATTTTGCGAATATATCCAGGAGAGAGGTTATTCAACCTAAGTTTTTTGATACTGAGAAGGGAAAAACTAGTAGAACTCTTTTTTCCGCTATCTTTTACATTCTGATTAGAGAAGATGTAGGAAAAGTTATGAACCTTATCCTATGAATGCTAAATAATGCAATGGATCCAAAGGTTAATTCACATATCTTATAGAAGTTAGTGAAAAGAAGCAGATATGTTGAATGAACTGAGGCCAAGTTCATTGTTTGAAGTTTATAGTTGAACTCAAAACAATAGCAATATAATGATTGAAATACAATCCGCTTATAAGCAACATTAGGTCTTAAAATCGGTTAATTGGATGACTTCTAGAGTTTCCATCCGGGATGTTTCTTCGATGAGTTTCGATCTTTCGATTTATCTTGAAAATGAAGGTCTCAAAGTTATTGGTTAAAAGATACTTGATCTGATTATTACTTTACTGGGTATAACATACATACTATTCTGAGTTCTAGAGATGAAAATTATCGTTGGTTATTCCATGAAAATAATTAATATTTTAATTATACGATAAACATGAGATAACGATGATAATTTTTTGTTATATTTTCTTTTGAGATGTTGCCCTGTGTCATTCATAATTTAGTACCATTTTAAGCTAAAATGATCAAATATAAACTTCTGAGCCATGAATCACATCTGTAGTCCTCATCGAGCACTTTCATCAAATGATTCTGAGAGAATTCTTGTGCGGAAATCAACTAGGAGAAGTAATTTAGAGGGATGAATTACTGAAACTTACATGTTTTTATATTAATATTAGGATTACCTAAAGCTGTCTTTACAAAGCATGCATCTCTTTTCAAATGTATTCCTAAAAATTTCGGAGTAACATACACAATACCAAATGATCAGTTTTTGAAATTATTCAAGATAATAGCTGTGAACTTCCTCGAAGTCATGATTTATCTCATTAATTTTTTATTTTTAATTATTATGATTCCGCTGTTTACCTGCAGCAAAGTGTTCATCTACACCAAATCAAATTAATAAGAAATTCTAAGCATCAAGATCTATTAAGATAAGAGAAGAGAAGTTATAATTAAAGATCGATGCAAAAGGAATCGGAAAGAAACCAACCAAACTGCCTCACGAACTTTCTCCGATGGCTACGGTTGACAACGTCAAAAGTATTAGGAAGAAGTTGGTAGACCAATTACGTCTAGGATCCTCTTTTTCAAAAGAAATGCTACGGAAAGACACTCCTGAAAACTACGAAGAAGAAATCTGGAAACCTTTGTCTCAAACACTCCTCGGGATAGTGGTCTTTAAGAAGAACTCTTACGGGGGACCCACGATCAGACATTAAGGGGCTGAAATATAGAACTGCTCCTCTCCATTTTTCGGTCGGCTTTTGTCTGCCAGACAAGGGGTTTAAAAACGATGAGAGACCCTTGTCAGAAGCTTGCGGTCCTTATCCTTCCCGCCCCTCCTTTTCTTGATTCAGAAATTACTCAAGTAATTTCAAGTCAACAATATTTTTTTCGATGCTCTCAGTGACGGTTCATGTCTTCGTGTGATCATCTTCAGATGCATACTTATGACGATGGTAAAGACACTTCTGGTTCATCAGTCCGCAAGGGTTTGAATAGAACCGCTTGAATATTCTGTTGAAAGAATAATTTTTCGATGAGGCTCTTTAAATTTAAAGCGAAATTGATGTTAAAGGTAAAAATGTCATTTTTTCAACTCCATACATATAGAATCAACTCAATGCATACAAATAGAGTAATACAAGATTCAAAACACAATGTGTAAACACACACTATGTAATATAGTAAGAATATACGACGCAGGATAGTGCACATCAGTTTATATAGAGTAATTCGATCGTTAAGTCAAGGATTAAGTATTAGAATTTATATATGATATATTATCATCTTCCAAAACAATCTTTGCAAAGTATGATTTTGTTATGATAAAACTAACTACTGGTATAACATCTGTTTGAAAAGTAGCCCTCTAAAAACCTATTCTAATACTAATTATGATAATTATAGCGAAGCAATGATGCCATATAATTTGAGTTAGGAAGAACTTCATCAATCATCGCGTTGAGCTAATTATTTAGGGCAGTATACGAGTATTTAAATTTGAGTTTAAGAAATAGAACCGTCTATGTATCAGCATAAGATCTATTGCTTTATTTGGTTGTGAAATACTGTATTTATATTACAAAACTAGAATTATTTTCGAGAAAATGACAAAGAATATCCGATAGCAATATTAAAGAGAGGTTTCTGTTTATTAACAGTTTAATAAACGAAATAAAGAAAGATGGCAACGACAACAAGATGTCAAAATACCTGTACAAAACTTATGTGGAAATATTAATATAAACTCATCAAGAAATTCTTATATATGCTATTCTCAAATGACGAATTTGAGCAATGGGCTTTATGAAATACCAAGTCCGCGGACAGGATTAGTAAAATCTATTGGAATGGATAATTATGTTTAGACTTATCTTTAGTGTTTTGGATTAACTTTGGGTTAAGTCCGGTTAAAAAAGGGGAGGGGTATTCGATTTTGAATTGGTACATTAAAAATAAACTAACGCAAATTACGATCTGGCACTACGCCTTAATAATCTCGTACGGAATTCAAATATAGTTTGTGTGAGTTTATTATAAATGCAATTCATCTTATGATGCCCTCCCTCCCCAACAGGACTCGAACTAATCCAGCCGATCTTACTCCCAAATGCTAAGCCGTAAACTGTCATTTCATTTACGGAGTGGCCAAATCAAAGTATCTTTCGTGTATTACAAACTAGATGAAATTAAATACCCACTCCACGTAGCGGGTATTTAAATTCACCCATTGCCCGAAGTCGGCAATTGAGAATGACATATATACTATTAACTATTAATAATTATATTTATGAAAATCGGAAGACTATATTACCATTAATGGATGCAAAGATAACTCCTGGTGGGAGAAAGACACGATATAAGCCTAATCGTTCTTCTCACTGGATTCTTTTCATAGCTAAAATTAATGAAACCTCAAGGTCGATATACTATTGAAGTAATTCTTAATCTCGAAAGAAGGTGAAGTTCTATAGAATTTGCATTCATAAAAAATTTAACAGAGCCTATTGCAAACTTTTCCTTCGTACTTTATTTTCTTTCGAACATAAAAAAGGATAAGATATGCAAGCGCACATTTTGCAAGAAAAACAATAAAACTTCGCTCACCATTGCATCACCGGAAACTTTCCTGAGGACAACTCGACAATGAGACGTAGCCTACGCAAGATTTTATCAAGACAATCCATTAGAACCGTTTCCTCTGCTCTCTTGTTTCGAACTCGGGCGAATTTGCAGTCACGTCGTCCTACGTTCATCTCGCCTTGCGCAACGTTTACAACTAGGCACAATCGCGATTAAGGGAACTTTCTTCTTCCTCTCTCGAATGTTGTGAGAATTTCAAAGCACTTGCTTCTCTCCTTTCCACCTCTCTTTCGAGGCCTCCAGAGTAAAGATCCTTTAGGTAATGCCATATCTCCGAGAATTAGAACACTTTGAGTGAACGCTTTGCGCACTTAAGTGAATCCGCGGTCTTTAAGCATTGCACCGGAATGGATTGAGCAGTGGAAGCAAAGCAAAGACGTGAACGGATGTAAAGCGCCATAGAGAAAACTGCGTCTCCATCCGAAGACCTAATTTCCAAAACGTATGGAAGTAATTAGAAGCGGCTTGAACTAAATGAAATTTAAGACTTGACAGTGCTTGGCACATCCATCGTTAGTTGCTGAACTCACGTCTCGTATATTATATTATGCATGGTTTTCTGAAGATCTTCCCGTATTTCCTTAGGCTTGACAAAAATTTTTGCTACCGTTATATAAGACGCAAATTTAATTAGTTTACGATGAATTTTTGAAAATGAAAAAATAATACTTTTAGACTCAGTATTCTTTTTTGGAATTAAGGCATTGGATTGGAGCTTATTTGGAACTTTCTTTTTGATGTATTTTATGGCATCACTTAGTAATTTTAATCCTTGGAGTGTTTTACAGTCTCATAAAGACTTTTGAACTCGATGTAATTAATCAAACATTATAAAATTACTATACAAACCAATAACCAGAAGAAAGGAAAGAAATACCTTACTGAAATCTCTAATCATATATGAAAATATTCAACAGTAAATTATTGCATATTTAATTAAAATGCTAAATACAAGCTTGAACTACTTTTTATACTTATGGCAGTCTAATGACATAATGGTATGACACGAATTCTCTTTCTATTTTCTTCCGCTATGAACTCTATTATTTATTAATTAGCAAAGTTATTCTCACAAATTGTTTAGTAAACAACTACAAACACGGCAAATACGCTGAGAACAAATATAGAGAAAATATTCTGAAGATACATCTAAAATGTCGTTAAAAGTTTGCTAGATCACTCCTGCTTATTTAATAATTTTTTTGGGAAGATCGAGGATTTTGCAGTAATAGAAGTTCTGTAATAATCCCAGAAGCTTAAACAGCAAGGCTTTTTCATGTAACACTGAGAACCTGCACGTTTACGAATTCGCTCGTTTAGTGAGAATAATTGCGATAACCTGAATATCTTTAAATAACAGATATTTACCAGGCGAGGCAATAAACATGACCATGTTGATTGGATATATGAAGTAATACTGCGTAATACTTGCTGTTAGTGGTTCATAATCCTCCAGCAACATAACATTCAGTAAGAGACGCAGACTACAAAGCTACTAGAACTGATTCTGAAATTCTGATAACTGTGATTCTGAATACGGTTTCCAATTAGTATCTAATCTAGTATCAATCAATTCACTGATAAGGAAATGTTTCTAGGTGGAATCGCGATTTTGAAACGAGATCTGTTTAGAGTAATAGAGAATTGAAAATTAAATAACCACTTTTGTTCTAGGAGTTTCTCTCCACTGATTCTGAAGATATGTTCGTTTAAACATACCTTCAGAAGTAGCAGATTAGATACCTGCTGTTAAGCTTTTTAAGAGCTAATCAGTCGCAGCAATGACAGTGCGGGAACTCGCCCTTCATTTTGGCCGCTTGGGTTACGCTGTGAAGGCGGCCTATCAACGGATTATTTTTTCTTCCTTTAAGATATTTTAATAATCATATTTTCCTTTTATAAAAGAATGATTATCTGTTAAGAAGCTAAGCATTAGGCATCTAATCTGATTCTCATGAAGGTATATTTAAGCAGTCATAACTCGCGAGCTAGTAGAGAGAAACACTTAGGACAAACTGATTATTTCTTATATTTAATTCTCTGTTACACCAAACAGATCTCGTATATAAATCGCGATTCCACCTGTGAACCTCTCCTTGTGAGCGAAAGCGACGTAATTTAGGATGAGGACAAAGATCAGTAAAGCTAGAGAGAGGAGATTAAGTGAGGAATGAAGAGAAGAGTTGAGAATAAAATTAAGCAGCCACAAGTAGAACCCTTAATCATTGATATGTTGTTTTTTGTATGGATGTAAAACGTGAAGCCTAAAAGATTAGTGAGTTTAGAGACACGGATGCAAAGTAGGAGGGAAAAAATTACTTGCGTGACATACGGAAAAGTAGTCCAGATCATGAAAAGAAATGGGGTTTGATAATAAAGATGGATTGGGGCACGGAAAAAAGATGATTTTAGGTATCATGAAGCAATAGAATTCTTTAGTTTCTTTCAGCATGATATTTCTGGGCATAAGAACAAACCAAAAGACAGAAATGAGGGCCTTGAACGGTATCGGAAATCCTAATTCACTGCTAACACGCAGATACATGGAACACATATATTTATATGTATTTATTTCTAATTCATCTCTAATTAGAATAAAAGAAAATAATCTCCAATGCAGCAGCTAAGTTTAAATTTAAAAAAAGCCTCCGGAACTCTTAATTCCTAGGCTCTTTTCCTTCAATTAAAAAGTTAAATTTTCATTAAAATCAGAGATACATAACCATTTCAAATCATATATCTCTAAACTGCGGACAAGCAGGATTTATTTTCCCTTTTGGCTATGACTTGCCGTAATTCTAGTGATGCTAATTAAAATACTTCTCCTTGAAATATTCGCATTGCCTTTCAATTAGGAACAGCTTTAATCTGTAGTGTAATTATTCAGAGCTCTGACACAATGTCTAAGCAACAAAAGGAACAGTTAAGAGTTAACAAAAGGAAAGTTAGCGGAACCTCTTAATTATTGAGAAATAGCTAATACGCTCAATAACTTCAGAAGCAAGCTCTTTTTTGCCTCTCTGAAACTTCGCTGCTCAAAGAGCGTTAAAGTTTAATTCGGCTATAATGCGTTATTCCAGGAACTGGAACGAGTCTATGAACCTGATGTTCTCAATCAGTATAAGATTTTGCTAAAAAGGGCAGCTCTCCTGACAGCAAAGTTGAAACCTACCTTTAAGATAAAACACACTGTGATGAAAAGAAAATAGAGGTTTATAAATTAAAAGGGCAGGTGAGTTGCTCTAACACCTCAACTGTAACTATGTAAATCATAACAATTAGAGCGGTGTTTGTTAGTATCGTAGATTTTAATTTAACGAGAATTATATCAATGAAACGTGCTATATTTATTGTATTTATGGTCTCCTTCTACTAAGAAGCTCATTCAAATGAGAATGTGACTTGCGAGAAAATCTGTGATCAAACGTGCTCCAATTGTGATGGAGACCAGTACAGTGGAAAGAGAAAAATTAAGATTTAAATGGTGAATTAACTGTTTATTAATGAAAATTTCAATCATAAATTGGTTTCTGACTCTTTATGATACTTTTTGTGCCAATACGTTAGCTATAGGACGCAAACCTTAAAGCTAACAGAAAACTTGATTTATAATTGACCCCTTCGAGAATAATAATAAACTATCATCATTAAAAATTGAAAATCTAAGGAGAAGATAAATTGTAATCATCTTATCTATGTAACCTTATAATATCATTCAATAACCCTGTCTCTATCTTATCCTCTGTCAGTTTTAAATCACTATTTATTATTACTTATTAATATAATAACATACATAATATATAAATAATACTTATTTTATAAATAAATAATTTATAAGAAGATAATTAGGAGAAATTATACTCACTATTATACCCAAAATAAAGAAGTATTTTATTTATTTATTTACTTGTCAGGCACCCTTACGTGTTTAACCAAACATCGCGGCATCTACACCATCTGCTTCTTAGTTTCAGTAAATATTCCTATTCCGAAGAAATGAAAAGATAATAACTTTTTGCCCTTTTATTTCTACCTTGTATATTACTTTAAACTTTAAGTGGTAAAAGGTAAAACGGGTAAAAGTTATCATCTTTTCATATGGAATCCTACAACAAAGTTATATCTTAAGCAATTGATATTAGTATGTAAATACATACTATGTGAAGGAGAAATCTCTTATTGTAAATATAGAAAAATCAATGCGTTCATTTCTTTACCCACTAATTTTGTGTGTGACACTCGATAAATGTATGTATCCGCCTGGATTACTACGTGAAAACGTCAGTAGACACTGCGTCACTCATATGGGGTGGAAAAGGCCCAACGTTAAATTAACCAGCGACCAATCTTATTTCTCTCCCATTACAGTAATATCGTGTTCTATTCAACAATAAAACATCTAAAAACCGAACTTTATGAGGAAACTAAGGTTTTCGTGGTTGCTTTTTTGAATTTGATTTAAAAATCTTCTTGATCCAGTCATTTCAAATTATTTTTACCGTTGACAATTTGGGGGCGCAGGCATCAAAGTTCAACGAGAAAAAGGGGTGGTGGCTCCAAATAAATGGGAAAGAGCTAGCCACTCGGCATTTCAGTGACCCAAATCCCCTTTTTCCTGCTGTTTCATAAGGATGGGGTCACCACTCCACCCACCGACCCCACCTTCGCCGATGCATCCGACGTTTGACAGTTTTCCATTCATGTTCCAGCAGCTTATGACTGCAAGCAGATGACCTCATCCCCGGAGGGAGTGTACGTCTGTTAGCAGACTGTTTATCTGCAGAGACACCCTCGGAAGCTCGGCGAGAAAGAAGCAGACAGGCCACATCCATCATGCTCCATTTATGTCGGACGTTTACTGCTTTAAAGAGTGGTACACGACGCGAACATGGTAGATTGATTTTTAAACGCCTTCATGAATGACATCTGAATGCATCATTCACTGGATTTCCGAATACCTTCCTTTGCCCTTAATTCGAACACAAAAACCTGCTATGCGTTTATCAGTAAAGGGACAGGTTTAAAAACTAAATGAAGTAAACTAGGCCAATATTTACTGTTTTTATTTTTACAATTATTCAGATAAAATTCACTCCCTTTGAATTTTTCATAGTTTTATAATATTTGAGAATTCAATCATTTTAAATTTTCAATTAAACCTTAAATTTTTAATATTTTATATACTTTTTATAATATAATTTATTATTTGATTATTTCTTCATTTTTTAAATTTTCTTTAAGATTTATGATTAAGAATTGCAGGATTTGAAATTTTTCAATTTCGCATTTTTTCATTTCATTACTTTTTCGTTGAAATTCATGCTGGTTTTTCATTTCTGATTTTTTAAATTAAATTTTAAGATACCGTAGAACTAATTGCTCTAATATTCCTAGGAATTATCGAAATGAATCTCAATAACGTGTACTCTCCATTTTTAAGCTTTTTCGTCTTACGTCAAAATTATGAATTTTACTTCAAATTTAAAGACTTTCGAAATCTTAATCGAATTTATTTTTAATGTCGGATACTCCTACTCTCATCTACAACAGGCTTAACCTGAATAAACAAAAAAATAAATCCATCTTGAGACTACTCGCAGCCTCACTTCTCGCTCTTATCTGATGCTGTGGTGAATTGTAGAGTTGGAAGATTATTTATCCGACGTCATAAACTAAATGTTTAGAATGATTTTCAACGTGTGAAGTCAAATTTTATTATTGACAGATTAATGATAACAATATTTCTAGTGTATTTAATTTAATTTCAGCTCATAAATCAGTTGTGCAATCTTTAAGCTTACACAATATGTTTGACTAAATGTCTAAGGGGAGTTATGTTGAAAAAATGACCTCGCCAAGACTAACTATGCTTTCCATTATGTTTTTCGGCTGTTTTATTTCTATTTTTTCCAACCTCGACCTATTTAATAGTTACAATTTCTTTATTCTCCTTTTCATGCTTTCCACAGGAATACCGAGGTTTAACGATCTTTCATCACTTCGCCATATCCCAAAGCTTTTCTCTTAGAAATCAATAATTTTTGTCGTCTGCCGTAGTAAAGAATGCCGTACGCCAATCCTTGTCAATCGTAAGTTAACTTAATTTGAATTGCAAGAGTATGTATATGAACTAAAGTGAGCAAACAAAGCTCAAAAAGGTGAGCACAAGAAATTTTTCCCTACTATTTATTGTCTTTTTAGTACATATGCTGCAACTTACTCTCTTACATTGTTCTCGTTTACCTTTGCATAGTGGTGAGGTATTCTCTTATATTATGCTAAATTTCAACATTTCTCTTAAAAGAGGAACCGGATTAATTCCAATACAGGCTGAACTCCGAAGTGATGATATTCAATGAGTATGCATTTTAATCAACCAAAGAAATGAACTAAAATCAAAAAACGGCCAAATGGGGTACCCTATAGATGAGATATCGATAAATTATGATCCATTACAAGGAGTACAGTTGAAGTCGGTAGAGTGAATGCAATAAAAGTAAAACAACGAGATTCCTCATAGGATATGTATGGATAAAATATGTAAGCTGAATTTATACCGGGTTGTGAATCAAGTAAATCTTCATTTGTTTCAAAGAGCAATAAATTTTCATCAGAACCAAATTGTTCGGAAACGATAGCGAAAATTGGGAAATCTCTCAATTTATCTGTTGTAATCGAAGATCGTCATTCATTCAATCCTTCATCCAGTTTTTCCCGCATAAAAATCGCTTGACTTTCACTCGGCCTCTATTGGCGTTTCAATAACCGCAATTATCCCGTGACCTTTGCCCGGGACCGAAAGCCCTAAAAAAAATAAATCCCAGGGAAAGAGAAAATGGTGATTTCGGCTCCTAGTGATGGGCACTGTAAAAAATTTTGAAAGCTTAAAGTGAACGATCTGTCTTCTAGAAAATCGGACGAATCCCCTTGACAATCCCTCGACCATCACCTCGTCAAATTAATCAAAAAATTAATTATCTTCTCCTGAATAAGTCCGATTCCCCGGTCGACCAGTGCCGTTTCCACAAGTATTCGAGGTAATTAGAAGATCCGGTCCCAGTTTTATTCCCCGCCATCGGCTTTTACGCCTCTGCAATACGGGCATTCTCCTCTTTCTCTATGTTTAAGTCCGCTTCTCTCCTTTGGTTAACCGCTATCCCGTTGAAACCCAGGGCGGCGGTAGAGGTCGCAGCAGATGTTTGGGCCCAGAAGGGGAATCCTCGGTTACAGAGCTGCGATTATTTGGGCACCATTTCAAAGGGGTTCTCGAGAGGTTGTGGATAGAGAACTACATTTCTGCCAATAATCTGCACTATCTCTTCCCTCCGCTCGGTCCCTCATTTCGGCTCTAATATCTTTGCCCGTATCCTAAGCGCAGTAGTTTCCTCAGCCCTTATCTCTAACGATTTTCCCTTCCCTCCAATTTCATTTCTCGCTTGCAACGTAACCGTTTAATCCTTTAAATTCTTTTAATAAACACTTGACCGCCCGTTAACCTGTGTGTTTGATTAAAATAAAGTGAGACATACAAAGTTTTCAACAGCTTAATCTAGAAGATATTTTATGCTTGAATTTATCGATTATATATCTAAATATACCTCCAGTATTTATTTTTGATTGCATATCTTACAGGATATCATAGTCCCCATGCCATTATGTCAAACTGTTTTGTATTTTTATTTCAATATTTTACCGTATTTTATTAAATATAATATTCTCATATTCTAATATATGTTTTGTTGCTTCCAACTTTTATTTATTAGAATCTCGGATTCCACCGTATTTGTGGATGATTTCCACATAAATTATTTTAACGATTGATCTATTTCTATAGGACTTTTAAATTTTTCCTTCCAAATATTTTCTTTGACTTCTTTTATGGAAAGTATTAATAATGGCGATTTTCTAGGAGAAAAAAGATTATTTTTCCCACAGAAGTAAATGTGTTATTTACTCATTATTAATATGAATATTTGAAATTGTCATACTATCTCACTCTTCCTGATCAATTTCCAGTAATTTACCATATTTTCCCTATCTATACGAAGCAACACGATTTTGGAACCCGAAATATGAAAGAAAATTCCTAATACAGTTACCTAAGTAAACTCAATAAGAGAGAAAAATGAATGTGAGCACTCTCCAAAAATATTATTAACGACCTCCGTAGCGTTATGGTAGCATTTCTTTGAAAAGATCCAATCCCATTACACTGCCGTGTCCTCTGCATGGGGAAATACATAATATATTTAACCTAAAATAAAAATCTGCCAGCAATTTTGTAATGTTTCAATATAGTGCACTTTTTGTTATTTACTTAAACCCTGTAAAACGTTATGCGTAAGGAAGGATATATAAATAATGTCCTCCATGAAAATGTACACAAGTTTCTATAGCTAATGCATTACAGCTGATTTGATCATGAATGACTTTTTAGAAATCAAATTATTATTTTCTGCGTCGCAATCGACCCTAAAAGCAACGCTTATTTGTTTCAAATGTTATTGATGCGATTTGAAACGAAAATTTCGTTTCCCATAAAAATATACCTCAAAAAATTGAATTCCTCTCCGGCAACTACATCAGAATAAAAATTAAAAATTCTCAAGCCCATCTCTCTACCAAATGATCCAATTAGGCCTGACAATGTACCCCCACTCCCACCCATTCCAATACGTTACTTCCAATCACTCCTCATTTTTATCTCTCTCCCTAATCTCTCTCCCTTATCACTCCCTTTCTGCGGCTACAGTTCCTTTCTCTCATCCATGGGTTCTTACACCGCAATCTATCGGTCCCTCCTAACGTGCTTTCCATCTTATTATAAACTCACCCGCAATTCGATCTTCGTCTGTTCTTTGAGAACCGGTTAGCAAACGAAGCCTAATGATATCCGGAAAAGGGTCCCCCCCTCTTAACCAGACTCCCCCCCAGGTTGTAATCTGCATGGAGAATTTTTTTTTAAGAGGCGAAATTTATTAAAGCCCGGGCGTGAGATACCGAAGGATTTATCAGGAATCCATATCCGATACGGCTCGTATTATTTCTCAAAAAATCGGCCCATGCTAATATTTACCTTCTTCCTGATCGTCCATTCTTTTGCGATATTCGTCTTTTCCTTTTATTGCGTGTATCAACTGTTCTCTATTTTATTACCTCTAATCCAAGGGTTCTTACTCTGGGGAACCTTACTAAACCCACGTGGTAATCGAAGCTTGCTGGATGGTATGGTTAAAAAAAATAATAATTACAAATTCTTTTTGAATATTGCAACAGTAGATGTTTCAACAAAATTTTCCTGCTATTTCATGTTAGTACTGTTCAGCAGCACTTCCTTGCATATGCACTGTAGTATTTTAGTTTACCTTAAATTTGATTTCTTATTATAACGATTAATTCTGATATATCTCTCTATAAATAACTCTCTTAATTGTGCAGTATTATTACTTTTGTCTGAGCTGAAACGTTGTTGTATTAATATTTTGCTCTCACTAGTATTCCCCAGAGCACAATAAGAGTATTTTTATTATTAAGGAGTATGGTATGATTTACTTAATAGCAAATTTGGCCACGGTCAAAAAATAGTTTATCCTATGAAAGCCCGAAAGCCGTCTTGTATGTATGTGCTCCAATATCACGTTTGCTTACATTTCTGCTTTCTGTACGGAGGGCAGGGGGCATAGAAAGTAATCCCCACTGCATTATATCGATAATTTTATCCGAGCGATTCGAAGTATTTGTTCGTTCATTTTGATAAACATACACATATAAATTGATATCTTCCTATACTCGTATACTTGAATATTTAACAAGCCTATCAATAATTTTATCGTTAATGGTATACACTTAAACAAATTGGCATGCTTTTCAGAGCCCAAATAAATTTAAAAGGTTTAAAAATGAAAAGTATATTTTTGGTCGGCAGCAAAAAGTTTGGAAAATATGCCGGCAATACGATGAACAATTGTTATTATTCTCCATTTCCATCTTCCCAAGTTAAAGACGCTTTATCACTATTGATATTTATTACTATTTTATACTGAGGCAAGGATAAGGAATATGTTGATGTATACTTATTATTGCTACTATTAAAATGCTACAAAGAAAGAAGCAGAAACGCGGATTTTATAGAGCTAGAGATTTGAGAGCGCTGATAAAGCCGTTTCTTCCGTACGACCCTGCGTTGAGATCAGGGTCTGGAAATTTGAGAAGTCAGGGATTTTCGACCTTCTAAGAATCACCCAATTCGCATTATTAGAGCCATTCTAACATCCTCAGGGGCAAAAGAATAATAAAATGTATTCTCTTCATTTATTTTCATTATTTTTTGACCCCTGAGGATGGTAGCATGGCTCTGGAAATGTGCATCTCAGAAGGTAGGTAATCTTGGACTTCCGGTTGTTTACAGACCCTGATCTCAACGCAAGTTCGAAGTCAACAAACTTTTAGTAGCGTTTTAAAACTTCTAATTTAAATACTATTTATATAAACTCGTCGCACTTCTTCTACAGTCTGTAACCAGTCAGTTTCACACTATAACATAATCTGCAAAACTACTCGTAGCATAAGTAGTGAGTTATCATTAGATAAATAGGTTTATATTATTATGAGTTTCTATTACTATAATATACTTCTATTATGAGATTTTCCCAACTATATACTGAAATATAATTGAAATCCTTAAACACTGGATAGATAGTAGTTGGAGGTTGTTGAAGGCATGCTCTATTACTGCAAATACGAAGGATTAAGCACGTCCACATTAACCTAAACAATATGTATAGGTAATTAATTATAATTAATTATCTTTGATTTGAACTGATCAATTTATCAATCAAAATTCACTTTTTGATAAAGTTAATTTGAATATTCTGCGTATACTATATAATTATCTCTACTCTTAGAAAAATAAATTGTAATAATGCAATTGGAATAAATATATACTTTTTAACCTTTGATAGGGTACCTCCCCACTCCAGAACCATTGTAACGATTATTGTGTGCAATAAGACGATTGTGAAAGAGATTTAACCAAATATAGCTCCCGAGATTACCTTCGGAATGAAAGATAATTTTCTTCACATATTTTGCCAAATAATATCTTTGATATACCTGAATACTGATTTTTTCATGTAATTGAATACCTAAAACAAGGGGAGTTTGGAGCATTTAATTGGAATCCTCGATTTAAGAATAGGTACTTAGCACTGAAAGAATGAATTGCAATTAAATGGCCGATGTAAATACTTCTCAGGTATGTATGATTATTTCAGTCAGAATATTTTGAATTTCTCGGCGATGCACGAAGAAATTCTTTTTTGCATTTCTAGTATCGATGTAAACGGAATAACTGGACTAAAATAATTCCTCAAAAAAAATTATTTTCCAAGCAAATTTCTTTAACACCTTGGTCCTTTCATCCTCTCACTCTTCACCTCACTTATCTATTCAAAATCATATGAAAATTATTTTTAGAAAGGAGTGTATCAGAGAGATACTAAAGTTTTCTTACGAAATTTCTTGAAAGATGGCACTGCGGAAATATTTGAAATGGAAATAAAAGAAGCTTTTAGAGTTTGAACGATCATTGAATTAAGAAGGGGTTTAATGTATTTATTATAAATTCCCCCAATTCAACAGGAAAATATTTACAAAAATTATATTTATATTAAAAGGAACGTTGAGTAATGAAATCATGAAAACCATGGAATAGTTTACGCATGAGTCACCCAGGAAGGAAATTTTTCTGTACTCCAAGAAAATGGTTGTCCACAAGTTAAATGTAATAATTTGGCCAAACATCGAATAAAATTCTGTAAGCGAGAGAAGTTGATAAGAAATAAATGTATATAAACACTAGTTTCTTCTTCATAACAGCTATAGTATTCATCTTGCTTATTTCAAATAACTATTGATTCTGACGTTACCTCGACTTTAATCACCAAGCATGTTTAATTATAAATACTTAAACCTGAAAACGTCATGACGAGTCGTTTGAAATCCTAAGTTCACTTTCATTTTTTTCTTCGTTTGCCTTGGAGTGGCTGTCTTTATCAAATCTCTCACATCTTGAAATATTAAAGTTTCCATTAATTACATGCGCAGTTTATTTGATGTGGAAGTCAGCAGTTTCAAAACGAAGACTTCAACCGTGAATAATTATGGTATGCAAGAAAATGCACGACTAGAAAATTGATCATCAAATTGAGTACGTGAGGAAACAAATGAAAGAGTAAGACAAAACAATGAATAAGGAAAAAGGAAACGCGTTCCGCCTGTACGCTTAACAATACGAGAGGCCCTCATAACTTCTCGAATATGGCTTTGCTTTCCATTCTCCTATTTACAGTTAAAAGAGTATTTTGAATTGAAATCATCACCATAAAGGTGACACTTACTTTTACTGTAGAAAGTAAGAATCAAAAATAAGGCATAAAAAGGAGAAAACATAAAAATATGGAATTTTCTTTTATCTCAGATAGGTTTATCGTTATTCTTTTAGATGAACAAGATTCTTATAATCATGACAATAGCGATAAAACGAATCTTTTTGAAATCGCATTCTAAGAAAATGGAACTCAACTATTAGAAATTGATAAGGGCATAGGTCTGAAGAAACCCTAAATCGAAGACAAAAATGTATTTAAGGGAAAATATAGATTTTTCGTATTGCTTTAGTGGATTCAGAAAATATGAAAGAACCTGATCGTATGGAAAGGAAAATGTGGTTTAATAAATGCAGAGGATAGGGAAACATTATTTTTTGTAGATATGAAGTGTTGAAAAAAAGATCCAATGGAGAAGAGAAAAAATATTAATTTAATTACTAATCGTTGAAGAAATGTTATGAATAAAATTAAGAGATAGATTAATCAGATTAAATAATATATTCATTTTCAAATTCTTAAAATTCTAGTAATAATGATTATATACTTCCACAACATTTGTTTGCAAATTAATGTATTTGTAAATTATCTGCATTTTTATGTTTGAAAAACCGTATATCTATTAATCGAGTAATGTTTAATTTCTTTTATTTTTCATACGTTAGTCTAACTAGACTCCAAGCTTTAAAAAAATGTATTGAAAAGCACTGTCACGCTTCCAACTGAGATTACAGTCAGTCTGTACAACCGAAATAAATTTAACTTACAGCTCTTTAAATATTCTTAACAGTGGCAGAAAATCTTTTCCTTTCAAGCCTTTACGTCTACAAGGCTAATTGTTTGCGAATATAATAATTTTAATAGATTTTTTTGGAGTGAAAAAATATTTCGGTAACTAGAATGCCAAATTCGAAGTACATATAATCGTAATATTTAATATTTCCTTATTATTAATTGGAAAATCAATTTCGGGTACAAATTCTCAAAGGTAATTTATATACTTTCTTAATATACAGCAATACTTGGGCTAAAGAATAACCCCTTTCATTTTTCGCTCACAAAATTGTTTCCGCTACTTTTAGAGCTCGAGCATTCGACTTGGCTGTCGAAAGTTTTAGAGGAATATTCACAAAGTTCTTATGCACAAAAGCTGGGATAGAATCGAAACAAAATAAATTCCGGTCTGAACAAGACAGTGAAGGCTTTGGCGATGCAAACATGCATATTATGTTTTGACACTTTATAGGTAAAGGCATTTCGACTATCAAATATAATTATAGAACAAACTATCTTCGTTAACGAAGGTATAACATTACCCACAATCGATCTTATTATTTAATGAAAAATAGCTCACGTAGAAAGTTTCGATAGGATCTCTACGTATTGGACTTTTTATTAACGTCGATTATCGATATATCGGTATCCAATATGTTTCTCACGCGGAACAATTCGAAACACATGGCGGACTCCAGAAATCTCGCTCACTCTTTAGCGCAAGAAAGAGAAAAACACGACATTCTCCGGGAGCGAACTTCCAAAATGACTTCTCTCTCATCGAGAGAAAAATAATTATTTCTTGTATATTTGGGAAAGTATCAGGTGTTTTGGGTGCTGCGAAATTAGAACGAAAGACGGCCGCAAGAAAAGAAACCTTTAATTCCAATGGATTAATGGAAGAAGAATCCGAGCAATAAAAGGGGATGTTACAGGAATGGCACTCGAGAGGTATAAAAAGAGATGAAAGCGAGGACGACTTGCATGATAAGCCCTGAAACCGTTACAAATATTTATTAATCTCGTGGGATCAATATGACCCAAGGCGATGTAATGCCTTGAATAAAACATTAACTATTAAAGATAATCATATGTTTGATATCTGAGTATTATAGATTGATTATTAATATTTGAGAACCACGTCAATTTCGGCAACATTAGAGTATGTTGTTAAACAGTATTACCAAATTTGCAAAAATCGATGTAAATATATATATATTATGAAATTTTCTCAATTTTAGAGCATTCTTGTATAAAATGACTGATAACTTATAAACGGACATACAATAACATCGATAACAATGTCGAAGATGTAAATTATGTCAATTATCGTTTGGGATGGCTTCACCAATATTTTAGAGAAAAATTTACGAAAACTGACAATGCATTAGTGCTTAATCTGTCGAAATTCTTCATTCTCAAATAAAATTTAATGAATTATTCAATTAAATTTCGCTATACACCATCATCAGGTCACCTTATGGTGCTGAGTAGCTCGTATTTTTCACAAAATAAATGTATTTCCTCACTCACATCTTTATGATATGCCGTTCCACTAATTGTAATTTCGGTCAATCAATACAGATAAAATGTAATGGTGATAAAAATGTTCCGAATATTTACAAGGAATTACTTTTACATGACATATAATTTTCTTTGCCAAAGATGGAGTCGGTATTTATCATGATATTTGCACTAAAATTTATGATAAAAAATATTTGCAGTTGATATGTCCAAATATTCCTGAGAATTTTCATACTAGTAGATATATTTCCCACGACTCAATTATATATTCAGACAGAGCACGTTCATAGAAGATGTAGCCGATATTATGCGCCCTCCTTGCTATATAGGCCGTTCTGATACAGCGAGAAAGATCAGAGAAATAGATGCTAAAACCAGTCGATTCAAGAATTCTTTTTTTCCGAGAACAATACGCGAAAATAATCGACTAGGCAAATAGAGTCATGGTGCTTGCACCCCCTGCCACACGCCGAAAGACGGCTTGCAGGGTATATATGTAGATGTAGATGTAGATATAAATTATTTTCAAATATCTATCACCGTAAGTAATCCATAAAATTGTAGAACAACGTTATTCATTTCGTATATAAAGATATTTGAAATATTTTAATAATCATTGTAATTATAAACATTTATTTAGAAGAAAACTTTCATGGTGATTAAACATTAATTATATTTCAAAATATTTTTCTTTTATTTCACTAAACCGATTAGCACAACTTTCCTATGTTCATACGAGACTAATGAATTTTATTTGAATGTATCTGCTTTCCTTTATAAATATTCACTGAATAATTTCATATCAGCGTGTATTTGCTATCGCTGTTAAGACTATTTACTCAGCATCACTACTAATAAATTAACTGTAGTTTAAATGACAGTGGAAAAATAAATGCCCGCTCTGATTTGAATGTAAACATAGGTATAATTTTGGCTCAGGTTTTTAGTCTTCAGGAACGTTCATTATCATTTTATGAGAACTGCGCCCCTAAATTAAAAATTCTACATAATCATAAATAATATTTGTTCCCCAACAAAAAATTACATAAATAGAGATAAAATAACATTACGAAATTTTAGCTTAGCGACAAACAGAAATACTTATTATTGCGTATTATTTTTGGCGTTTTATTTTCTTTGGCTAATTAAAACTGTGTCAATGAACTAACATTAACTCAGAGCTAAATTTCAAAACTAGGATTGTAATAAACTTGCAATAGACTCAGAGATTGCTTAAATTTAATAATAATCCACTATTTTTCTTTTCTAGTTCTCGCATAACATATCTAAGTTATGAATTACAATACCTAGCTTTAAAAATTTAATGCATTATAAATAACTTTTGTAAATCTCTCACGATGATTTAAACTTTATGTAGGACTTTCTACTAACAGAGCAGCCAAAGAAAGTCGTTATTATGTAGGTATATTTTTATTCATTATTATTTATAGAAAAATAATTCACTCAAATTAAATCTTAATAATACATACATAAAGAATTCTCTCATTTCTAGTTCCAAGAAATAAGGAACTGAATTTAAAATCTTTATAGTTAAAATCCTCAAGGAATCTGTTAATTAAGTGGAAAACTTTGTAGAGTAGTAAATATTGAGACGTAACGGCAAAGAAAGAAGCAGCACACAATGTAAGAAAATAGGTAACCTAAATAATACTTAGTAAAACAACGTATGAATTATGTCTCAAATTCATTTCAGTTAATTCAAATCCGCAACAAATATAGTAAATATCTTCCGTCCTCGTTTTATGGATTTCAAAGGTTCCGGATGCGATATAAGTTATAAAAATATACCCAATAACAAGGAGTAGAGAATTCATGGACTCAAACTTAGCCATAAAAATAGGCAATTTTTCTATCCTAGGAGCACGGAATTATCTATGGTACTGCCTGCCATCTCCTGTCCCAGTTACTCTATTTTGAAGAGTGAGCGAAGCGGAATCTGAAAGGGCCGAAGGGATAAACTAAATGGTGGCGTATCGAAAGGTACACGGAACCGGAAGGGTTGAATGGTTCGGATTGGAGTAGGTTGAATCCGAGGCGAAACGGAGCAGAAACTTCTGCCGCAAGTTTGCCGAACTTGCGGCGGGGAATTTGTCAACTCTCGGAGCACACACGCACTGACTAAAAAAGTTCCTGTTCCTAAACTTTCGGAAAACGTGGCTTGCAGACTTTATCTTAGTCTTCTATCCACGTGATCTAATCAACTCCTTGCCATCCTCTCTACAAGCTTCTTCCTCTCTCCTATTTTCTCCGATTCCAGTCCCTGCCAAATCCTTGCGCCTGCCATCCAATCTTTCTCTCCTATTTCCAAAACTTTTTCCCTTATGCATCCGTAGGATTTATATGGTTCTTTTATAGCATTCATTCTCTCTGCATGTATATTCAGCTACAGTTTTCGATTTTCTTTTTCTTCATCCCTCCGAGTAGAAGTATGAGCCTTTTTCGCTCACATGTTTCGGTCCGTTGATCCTTTAACTTTTTCCATTATATATTTTTCTTGTGTCTTCCAACTGAGCTGTCCTCTTATGACGAATACCAAATACATTTATGTCTAAACAAAATCAGATCACGAAAAGATTACTAGAAACTATTTAAATGTATGCTGTGATTTTTTTAATCAGAACTTTCTACTTTTAATGCTTCATTTTTCCATATTTTTGTCTGCTATTTACAAATGCTCTTTTCGTTCGTTCTACATTCCTGAATCCTAATTCTTTTACTATCAATTAAACCTCGTTAATTTGGGATCGAATAATTGGAATTATCGTTGGATTCGAAGTGATCCCTAACAAACACTAGACATTTTTGTGCTTTTCAATCATTCAAAATTAATGATTTGATTTAATAAGCTTTATAGAAAATCTGCAAATACATTGCGTAATTACTCATAAAATGCTACTTTTTTTACGGATAAAAATATTTTCCGATGAATACAGTGTCGGCCTAGTGATGGAAGGTCATCACTCGTCACCACACGTCTGTTTGATCACGGTAGGTCTATGAGATATTTAGCGGACATTTCTTATGCGGAAGTGATTCGATATAAAAAATATTATTTATTCTTGATAAAATAATTGTTTTCTTTATATTTTCAATACGTAACACAATAAGTTATCTACAAAATAGGAACGTATTACTTTTTATTGCCCTATTTTATATTGTAATTTAATTTAATTCTCCTATTACTTGCTCAGAATATTAAATAAATATAAATCACCCATATATAAATTAGAATAGACTAAATCCCTTAAACACAATAATATTTTCTTGTAGAATTTTACGTTCCTGACGTCATTCGATGATGAGATTACGTCTCCATCCAACACTCTTTTTGTATCATCTTTGCGTTTTTTACCACTATATTTATGGATATTATTGAACTTCTATAATACTTAAGAAGGGTCATGTCTTCGTATTTCACTTGAAAAGGTTCACATATTAAGTATCATACGGAAATCCATTCCGTTTCCTCGTTCGACAACTAACACGAGGATCAAATATGCTAAAATCCTATACCGCACGCTGGGACCCTATTTCTTTCCGGATAAGATTTGGTTTTCACTTTGCACAGGTTCTACTTAATGCAGGTTAAGCTATATTTCTATCCTAAGATATGTTTGATAATTAATCATACACAAAAATTAATTATAGTGAGTAGACATTGAAGGAATTTTATCATGTTTAATGATTATACTTAGAATTGAATATAAAATTTTAAAATTCTTATGAACTGAATGAATTCCGGATGAAATTCCAACGAGCTAATTTTACGCTCTAACGTCTCATATTCAAATTCGCCATCTCCTAATTGGTATTTTAACGCCAAAGCAGCGCGCCTGAGTTGTTGGTCTCGAATTTCGCATCCGATGAGTACTCGACCAGTTTAAGTTCGTTAAGTTGAGTAAAGGACCTAATGGTATTTCGAATTTACGCCGCGGAAGTGCGGTAAGCTGTGTGGAGAGCATGAATCTTTGAAGAGGGAAGGGTAACAAAGTTGGAATGAGTGCAACTCCTTAGAGGAGTTTCGTTAACAGCTTCCCAAGAAAGGGCTCCGATGACTAATGAGGCGAGAGAAACCGAAAATTGCCGAATTCCTGTCATTGGAGAAGCCCTTTCTGAAATATTCATCTCCTCTCGACACTACAGAATTTGCAAATTGGCGGAGGGAATTTCGAGTCGATATTCTAAATCCTGGAATGCGGATATTGCAAGACAAAGATTTACGTTACCGACTAATATCCTTTGCAATATGAGCGTACTATTTTTCGCTCTGCAACGACCGGGTAACTAGGACCGGTGAGTTTCGAGAGCGCTCTTAAAGGGATTGGAAAACTTATTTTTTAAAAAATAGAGCGAGATGGCATGGTGTAAGGCATATGAAAATCTGCGGCTGTAAAATATGTATTTTCTGATGTATTAAAGGAATATGGAGTAAAAAAAATCTAAGCAGCAACATCTAAGGGACACGTAATGTATGAATAATTATTTTATCATTGCAATGTACAGCTCTAACACATTTGCAAGTAGATTCCTTATATTCCTCCTAGAGAACGACATTTCTATTTCTCCAGTCAAAGCTCCCTCCTGTCACTACCTTTTCAGTGTTATTCCGCACATATTACTTTATTCTGCACAAAATAACTCTTAGATCTTTGCTGGTAACTGCCTCAAGTAATTGTAATTCACTTTCAGCTCAGATTAAAAACTTCACTTTAATACGATCCTTTAAAGATAATATATTCAATTTCCTGGTCTTCAACTACGATCAATTTTCCTGTACTTTTACGGCTCTAATTTCTCCCTTTCTTTATGACTTTGTTAAGTAACTTTCATTTGATTAATTATTTTTTAGTCATTGATGAATCTTTCCTTATTTCTCTTTTCAGTGTTCATTAGGTTTATGCTAGCTGGTACGTAATTGTAATTATATTTTTGTTCTGATGGAAGAGCATAGAGCACAATAAATACATAGTATTATTCTGTAGAGAAATCCGTATGATTTCTATACCTCAGCTTAGTATTCTTCAAATTCAGAGATGCTTACATTTCCTGAGCGTGACATCCAATAACATTGGTCGAATTTCTTTGTAAAATTACTAGAGTAAACGAAATAATAGCTCATAAATTACTAGTACTTTATTATTAATAATTATTACTCAAAAATTATATTCTTAACAGAACTAAATAGAAAACTCTTTTTTGTGTTTATGAATTAAATGGGTATTCCAGAATATATTATGTGAAAATCAAATGGATTTTGTTAAAATAGGAGACAAAACTTTAAATAATGTATGAACAAGAATTCTCAGTCATTATCATCAGTATGTATGCAATCTAAAGCGTTTTAATCATCTTTGAAAGACGTTCCCAAGCATTTTAATCATAATCCCGGCTTCAATGAAAGGCTAAAAATTTTTATGAATTTTACTTGTAAATTCTAAGTAGGCCACTCTATGTCATTTTCTTTTAATTATGTATATTATGTGGTACATTATGTTGAACGTCACAGTTAACTAACCTCATCCATAAGTCGCTAAGTATAATTTAGGCATTTATTTCGTTATTTATTTAGCCGTGAGATACGTATTCGTCTCTTCCCAATGTTTTTCATTGATTTTGATTCACCCTTCAAAGTCTTTATTCTCTGGAAAAGGAATTCAGTATTCGAAAAGAAGAATAAAAGAAAACGTGAGGGCCCTAATCAAAAGAAAAAAAATCCCCTCATTGTCTCAATATACCATCAGCCTTGCATCGACTCCTTTTGTTACTCTGCATTCCACTTTTCCATCGATCTGCAGTAGATGTAAAGAGTTTCAAGTTACCTCTCTTGTGCATCACAATTTACCCGACCAACGTCTTGAGCTGCTTCCAAAAAAACTAGGCTGAGGATGTCAACATTGTCTCTCTTCTCAATAGGGAAAAATCTTTTCTTTCGAAAATGGAAACATGAATGGGAGAAATGAATTTTCTTCGACGCATTCTTTAATCCGATCGAAGTGATTGCTAGAGTTGAAATATAAAAGCATGGATTTTATTCTTGGCTTAAGTGACAAATAAATTCTATATTCGCCTCTATCATATAATATAATTTGTGTATCTTTTCTCCTACAGAATATTATAATTTCATCCAAAAGAATATAGGGAACTATTTCTTAAAAATAATGAGGAATAGTATTTTTGCTAAAATTGCTAATAAAATTGTTATCAATCTTTATACTAATCGAGGAGAATATATTAAATACTAAAGAAAATATGACCGATATAATATATTATTGGTAGTTTTTCAATTATTATGACTCCCCTTTCATTTCGTGTATATCGCTGCACTCATTTAATCTGTATCAATTTCTTTTCGAACTTGTTAAAAATCCAGTTAACAAAATATTCAAATGGAATCAAGGCATAAAATAATTGGCTTAAATTTGAGATCCGTGACAGTGCTAATTAATATATTCCGTCGTTAATTGATTTAGAAAGGGGCGGGTGTACACGGGTAAATTTAAATTGGAATGCAGTAAATACAAGAAAGGTGAAAACAAATACCAGATTTAATTTAACACAGCGTAATAACTTTCTCTTTTTATTTTCAAAAATAACAATGGAATTTAACGAATTTGGGCTGATGAAATTTTCCACGTACATTCGGTACCTGCTAAACCAGTAGCACAAAACATTCAATGTTGGCATTACTTTTCAAAGCCAGATATTATAAAGTAAGACATAATTAATAATAATTGCTTTTTATAATGGCTTTTTTTCGCCTTTTAGCCATCTGAAGGATCTGACTAATTATTTGCAAGAAAATAAATATTCAGACGGATGGATTTATAGTTTTTGTTTCATTTTTATATTCTAACGGGTTTATCTCAATTAAGTGGCACGATAGAGACAATATGTAAGACAAGAAGAAATTATCTTATACATGAATATATGAACAGTAATCAATAAACCTTGTGCTTTATAAGTTGCACGAAGCATATTTTAGAATGCTTGACAATATTCCGTAATAATTTAATTTTTATCGTATCTAAAATTTAGGACATTTTTTATGTTTAAGATATTTAATTTTTCAGTCATCAAAATATTTAATTGGGAACGTATTCCCATCGCCAGTGGTTTATTCTAAGGTAAAACAATAATACATCTTATTTCTGCGGTCTTATTGAATTTTTCGTTCAATACAATTTTTTTATTTCTAACGTAATTTATCGGAAATCACTTACACTTCTCAGTAGTTTTTCGAAAAAGCAATGAAAATATTCTCTGAAAGAGCTTATGTTGAGAATTTTTCTAGCAACCAAAATTTTATTAGGAATGTGACATTTACTAGATTTACGTTCCTTATTTCGCGGCATGTCGATGTTTTCTATGACACTTTTAAAGACTCCAAATTGGAAACTATTTCGATGATGAAAATAAGAAAGCCAATAAATTTATTTCTATGATATGCCTCCCAATTTCGCATGACAATTGAATCAAATTAATTTGAAGCATCAAGAGAAGCTATCTACGAAACACAAGATGAACTTTGCATGCATTTATTATGGCATTTCCGGACATACAAAGGATAAATATATAATTATAAAGATTATTAACATATGAATTTAGAAAAGAATAAATTCATAAATATGTTCACGAAGTTGTAGTTATGATAGATTCCAGTATCATGCCGGCTAATGCAAATCTCATCATGCGTTCGAATTGGTTAGAGACTCGTGCTTGAATCTTTGAAAAAAAATCTCCCTTGCCTCAGCACCCACAGTTACCTCGAAGTTCAAAGACCTCTGCAGCGAGAGATTCAATCCCCACTGTAATCAGACTCGAAACTTCAACGACTACATCGTCTAAGCTAAGGCAGACCGATAAAACGTGGACGGCATATTGACCCCCAAAAACTTAACCATTTGACCCTTGGAAAGCAAACCTTCCTCAAAGACGAAGTCATACCTATCTGCCGTGATGATAACAAACTTCTCCAAAACAGAGGACCCTCACGCTCGTGCCCTTTCCTCCCAAAACGGCCTTCTATTATGCCTACGACCATTAGCCTCTCTTTGATGCCTCTCCCTACATTTCTGGCTCCATTAAAAGCCTCCCTCTCCTTCCAACGCTCTTTTCGTCTGCACACACATTTTGAAGAGATCGCTCTTTTTCACGCGCTTTTATACCTTTCATTTCTCTTTCTCCCTTTTTTTCATTCTCTCACTCTTTTTCAGCATTATTCTCGTTTGACATGTTAGGAAAATTTTCAATGACGATATACTCTGTTTTCGATTAGAATAGAATATTCTTAGAAGATTAGACAATTGCAATGCATAGAATTATCTTCACTATCCATATTGTTATTATTAATAGTTTATATTAGAGGCGACTCAATCTTAGCTCGCAGTTCTTTGTTCTCATGAATACTGGAGTTCATACCCATCGAGAGCGCATGCTTGCCATAATCCTCACAGGCAAACACTCACTCAACTGAAGAGGGGATTACTTCGAGAAATAGGTAAACCTGCTAAACATTATATTATGAATCCATTATCTAATTAAGAAACAAAAATTGTCTTTTATTTATTTCATTACAATGGTATGAATCAAGCATGATTCAATATAAGCTATAATTATATGGAAGAAGAATATTTAAGAAGAAGAAGAATATTCTCGAAGGACTAGATTAATTTTTATGAAAAACTTTTAGTGGCTCCGAATATCTGGAAATTCCCGAGTATATGGCTCGCAGTGGTACGAAGATCGGCCACTCCTGGTTTATCCTTGCATTTAAATGTAATTCTCTTGATCACCCCGAATTATAGCTAGCGAAAAGCCACACTAGACATAATATCTGAAACTAAGATATGGATACTCTCCACGGGTTATTTGAAACTGAACGACCTCGGTGTATGGTCGCTTCTAATAAAGATTTTGGGCAGCTAATATTTCATAGTTTTATTTATTACATCAAATATCAGGTAATTTATGGAAACCCTATGCCTTATATCAATGTGTGTATTTTTATTTATTTTTAACCCTACTACTTCTATTTTTTCAACCCACTATTATTTTTCTTACTAGTCGAATTTTTCACCCTTGTAACAGATTTCAAATATTTTTATTCTATTTTGTATTTATTTCTTACCCCTTAACAATAGGATTATTCCTTTTTGTCCCTTCGTTTACTTAAGTTTTAAAGGTTTCCCAAAAACCTACACTTTCTTTTACTACAATACTTGTTGTGAAACATTATTTACTAAATTTGGCATTGCAATACACCATTATGCGCCAGACCTCTCATAATAGAGGGTCTGTATTTCTAGCTCAGTTCTGTCTCTTTTTCCTCCCATCCATCTCTAAAAGTGAGTACAACTTTCCCAATCTCATTTTCCTTTCTTTCGCAGAGCATTATTCTTTCTCTTTCTCCCCGTTAACTTGTTTTTCCTTCTTTCTCGCGACCTTTTCTCACATCCTCGACTCGTTCTGCTCTCTGATTCTGGTCCCCTCTCTTTCGCTCTAATAAATGGTTTTTTCCCTTTCGTTACAAGTTCCTCTAAACTTTAATAATCTATCACTATCTCTCGGCCTGTTCCTCGAGAGGGAGCTTTGTGTAAAGTCGTCGCCTAAGCAGCGCCCTCTCGCCACTGCTGTTGCGACGAGATAAAAGGGCGAATTTCTTAAGCTGAAAATATCTGCGAAGAAAGGAATTTCGCATCCTTTCTTAGCGATAGTGCGCCTGATGCATGTAACATGACGGAGACGAGTTAATGGCTTTTATTCGTCGAAAAATGGCTCGATAAAATGAGATTAAAGAGAAAAGTTTATTTTGGAGAGCAATATTTATATTTACGACGTGGTTGCTACTGAAAGAACAGCCAGCGCTTCCTTTTGGAGATTCAAGTACCGTAGGTGCATATAAATAATTTATTTGTATCAATGGATACAAATATGTCAAATATTTTGCTGAAAGAGTTATCAGTGAATAATTTTGTCTATTTTTATATCTTATTATTATAAAACCTCTGTGTTTTCACTCCTTTTTCGACCACTTTTATGTGTAGACATTTTCCTGCATCGTGAGTTTTTCTCCGTAAACCTTCATGAGTTTTTCTCCCCCACAACCCATCTTTCGCACAGAGGTTAGCAACCCTTGTAATGAAGGAGACTAGAAGCTAGATTGAGATTGCTTGGTAAATTTAGGGACTATAGGGAAGGAACGCCCTCTTCAGTGAGCCTCTTTCTTCAATAACATTTATTGAATGCGTTGAGATCATTACCTGAACACCTCTTTCACACACATCCCTCTAATACTTTAACTAACGTCAGCATTTATGACACGTAAATAATAGTAATAAAAGCTCCTTTATTCTCTACATAGTTTGTTAACTGTGTCTACAAATAAGGCTATTCACGTGAGGGTAACCTGTTATTTCCTACATGGCATAATAATTTCATAATGGAGAACCTCGAAATGATGAGATTGCTTATTTCATCCCAAAGGCATATTTAGGTTGAAGAAAAAGCAAACTAATCTGTTGATACTGATGCGGATGACAAACATTTTCTCATTAATTTATCCCTCAAACTCAAGAATAAGTCTAGTGTGACTTAACAAACATTCGCAAATGTTGAAAGTTATGAGGCATAATAAAACCATCTTATTGGTTTAACGTAAGAAAAGCCGCCATTTAAAATACAGCCTCACTGAATTCATCTGGCAGATTTTATCAACAAAAACTATACATAAACGGTACACCTATGAGAAATATATATTATAAACCTGTAATTTATTTTAAATACCCTATAAAAACTTGTAATTTTTATATTATAAACCATAAATTCGATTTCATAATGTTATTTACCACCCTAGATATTGGTACAAGCCATAATTGTCATTTTTCAGATGAATATCAGTTTACTTTCACATCAATTATGAACTCGTTATAATTTAACTCCATAACCATCTCTTACTTACGGACGCCTTTAAATCGAATATTCCGTGGGTATCTCGAGTAGAATTAATGATAGTAAACTCATTACTCTTTCCCCTCTCTCTCATAATTTACCAACTTCTGACAACAAACATAAGTAATGAAATAACTTGATGAATGGGCGCCTTAAATCTTCATCGCCGCATCCCTAATTAAGGACCCTCCCATTTAATGCCATTTTCTCTCTCTCCTTTATTTTCCTTTAATTCCTTTCAAAAGCAACTTGTGAAAAGATTCTCAATCTCTGCCTAGCCAAAGGCATTTTCTCCCTTTCCATTCAGCCCAACACCTTGCTCCATTTCCCCGCTTTCTTTACTCGCATTCATTTCTTTTCTCCGAGTTAAATTTCTCTCCTTCAGACCCTCGATTAATAGTTGTCGGAAGCGGGCTGAGGGAAAACCCTTTTTCAATGAATCGATAAAAGGAGAGAAATAAGTCGGCTGGGATTTGAGCGGCTCTATACAGGATGCGCTCCGAACATGCTGTGGATAAAAGCCGAGTTTCTACTCTTTCTTGAGCATTAAAATTTTATATGAATACGAATATACGATAGCATATGAGTTTTTAATTTCAATGAATACTAAATTACTAAATATTTACTCAATAATTTTTTTCTTTTTCCAATGGTTAATTTTTTACTTTATTCTTTTAATATTGTTTTTGCTTCAATAAGGCTACGAAACGGGGACCCATAGAAGAAAGAATTCAAAAATTACTGAAGGCCTTAAAATGTGCGTATGTGTGGCGTTAAATGGGAAAAGACAAGTAGGATAGATGGGAAAACAAAGACGGAAGCACTGGTGACGTACGAAAACGCAGTATTAAATGAAGATGTAAAGCGACAGGAGAATTGTGGATTCGAATATTAAGGATAGAGGGATATGAAGACGATATTTTATTTATTTATTAACATTTGATTCAAAAACAGCCAAATTTGACTAATGACATTGAATCATAACAAAGCATGAAACAATACATAACATAGCATGATAAAACTGAGTTAAAAAGACGAAATTAATAATATGTTAAAAAAATCGAAGAAAAATATCGAAGTATGTTGTATAATATATGCTCATTGATTAATTAATTTTAGATTGAAGACGTTTAAGATACAAGGAAGTACGACGTTATTATCAGTCGGGAATTAACCATCACGGGTAATATAGTGTTTCCTTTACTCAATTATGACGTCGATAAATTACATTTTAATAAATTGGTACATTAATACAGGAATTCTCTCTCGTCGGCCTAAAGAGATTCCTTCAGACATGGAATTGTAAAATGTAATGCGATATCACTTGGGAACAGCGGACATCGTTAGCAGGGCCTCAATTCCAAGCAATCCTTTCTGTGTGCCCTACTTTGATCCCATCCTTGGACGAGTCGCCAATTCCGCGGAGAGATCCCTCACGTTTTTATTCTCTTTTTTTGTCTTTCGATTGTTGATGCGGAGGTTTTAAAAAGACTTCTTTTCCAGCTAATGGATCTCCGCGGCGAAATGGGAAGAGGAAGGCATTTTTTCTCCGGAGAGAGTAGTGGGAGTAGGAAGAGAAAGGTTTACACGTTTAAAATAAAAAAAAATAGCCGGCGCAACTCGTTATCCGCCGGTTCCTAAAATAACTTGCCCTTAAACAAAGTTAAGGTGGCGTCCTTCACCAGGAAACGAGGGATAGGACCATATTCCTGCCTTCGGAGGAGTCATTACGCAGGTTGCCGAAAAGTTTGGTAAGGGCCCATGGAGAACGGGTCACCTGTTGTGAATTGCCGTCTCTTCCCTAACCTGCTTATCTTTTCAGGGCGACGTCAAGAGGCGAAGCCTGTGTGGCCAGAAACGACGCAACAAGACGATGAGGACATTTCTTGACTCTCATTATGAAGAGGGAATTGAATCCAAAATTTGTTAGCGTAAGGGATTCTCAGCAAGGGCTAATGAAGGTGGTTAATGTCTGTCTCTCGCGTTCATGGAAATGGTTTCCAAGGCGAAGAATGAGGAAGATTCGAATCAATGCATAACGAGGCAGTGGGAAAATCTGTTGTCGATGAGGAGTTTTACTTAAAAGACGCAGGCAAACGGGATGTCAACAAGGACTAATGAAGGCTCATTCTCAAACATACACAATCAATTCGCTCAGTTCTCGTTATCTCATTTCTTAGAATACCCATTTTATATACTATGCCAGCCGTCCGTCGGAGTGTAGTAATTTTGTAAAAGCTAAACTATCGCACATTGTCTTCAGTTAATCGATATATCTGATCATACAAAGAAAAGGTGAGTTTAGTAAATCATGCACTTCGTTGCATTCCTCTTTCTTTATCTCTATTAGTACTCTTATATCGAATCCAAGCACTATTCATTCACTGTCCAGTCTAAAAATTATATATTTAATTACAGATAAATTACATCAGACTGACATATTTTTAAAAAATTTTACTTCAAAATATTCAAATCTTTTATTACGATAAATTTTCAAACCATAGATACGTCAATTTATCATGGGTAGGCATAAAGAAAATTACTTCGCAAATCCTTTAAAAGCTTCAGCTATTCTTAGCAGTCCTATCTTGATTCTGTTTCTTAATATTTCGTTGCATGACCTCATTATCTACGAAAAGTTTTCAAAATGTTTCTTCTCGGATGTCCCATATACAAAGACGTACAGAACAGGGAACGAAGAGATTAGTGTGTAGGGGATTATTCAAATTATGCAATTCAAGCGAATCTTAGGAAAGAAAATATTATCCATGTCGGTATCCTATTCTTCGTGATTTTCCATGTAATCTTACGATACTTAGGATATAATTACGTTAATTTTACGATTTTTACGATAGGAGATCTGATGAAATGAAAGAATGCAAAACCATTTACCGTACCACTTAATTTTATTGATCACTACCAAGGTTTCGGCCCCTTAGGCCATCTAGCCTTGCGATATTAAGGTTTCATTTTAGCAGTAGCTATCAGAAAAAAACTACAAGTAACTAAAAGCGAACATATGGTAATAAATCTCGATTTTTCTAAGCTAAAGGTCTAGTGGTAAATATTTGCTGTCTCACGGCTAAACGAGCGTCATCCAAGTAACAAAATAGAGTATTTTCACCTGAGTCAATCTACGAGAAACTTCAGTATTATTTTTCTATAAGCGATCGCATGTCGATCGATGAAATACATTAGCGGCGGCCTTTTTATTTTCTGATAACGACTCATACCCTTTAAAAATCACAATCAATGAATCGACAACAGGTGCTGCACCCTCTTACTCTTGTTAGTTGCGAATTCTCTCGTGAGTAAAGTGCCTTTGCTGGATTGGGGCGGTTGTCAACTGAAAATTTACACGTGAAGTTCATCTGAGCAGAAGAAGATGAAAGTACTTAAAGGTTGAAGAACCTAAGGACATGTTTTCCACTTTATAAGTTTGAATTGAGGTCAAATTCACAGTTTTATTCAAGCATTTCTTTGATATATATAAAGGGAGTAGTTTTTCTTTTTACTTTTAAGTATTCGAAAATTCGCCATAAAGGTAGTCATTGCTTCTTAAATGGGGGTGTTTTCCACTCGAAAAACAGCCCATTATTCTTTAAGTCGATTAGTTTTCTCTTTTACGCATCGTTAACAAATTTTTTCCCGAAACCAATAGTATTTACCAAATAAATGGAAAATATTACTTCTTTATCTACAATAAAGAAACCTTTTTTGTAGCTACTGCTCATCATAATTTTCCTACCTCCCATTGATGTTCCAGCTGCTTAATTTAGCGCTTATGAAAATGATTACGCAAATATATTTGCCATAATAATTTAATGTAAAATTTCATTGTAAAAATAAAATAATTTTTTAAATTATTCAGCAGTAAAAGACAAATTAAATATTTTAAAAAATTGTCTTCCATTAAAATGCAATGCAAAGATGAGTATAATGACTAGAATGTATTGGAGAATTTGTAACATAGATAATTATCATTGTCCCTTAAACATCATCAAATTTATAGTAAAACTTCTCCATCAGAAATATTTTTGGCATCATCCGTTCAAAACACATTTAAATTCCCCAGTAATGAATTCCCAAACATTGTCTGCATCGACTGTTTATTTTATCATCAGTTAAATACTAACTACTCTCCTGAAAATTTTAACGCCCATTATTTGGAGGTTCAGATTAACGACCACTAAATCAGAGCGACATTGAAACTGTAGTAGTATTGTTAAAAGTGCATCGACAGCTGAGGTCATTTCACAAGTGGGTCCCCACCAGGAATCGAACCCGAGATTGCATTCACGAGAGATGAAACAATGGCATATGAAGAAAATGACAGAGGATAAAATTGTAGTCTAAAATACTGACTCTATCTTATTACAATAAGTCACGTATTCTCATTAACTTATACAAAGGAAGATTTCCTTTACTCAAGGAGAGGAAAAAAACTATACTGCGCGTAAGAGTCGTAAAAGGCCCCAGAGAGAAGGGAGTGACCCAGAAAGAAGTATAATTACAGATCAAAAGAGAAATAGGACACATCAATATCCCATTTCTATCAGAAAAAATACTTCCTTCGTTCCTTTAAATTCTCCCGTTGCTTAGTAAGCTGATTAAGAAAATTTAAAAAATACAAACAGGGACTCCTTAGTCTTCCTTAAAGAAGCCACGAATATAAATAAATGAAATGAAATCTTTACCTGATATTTAAGAAATTTCTTGAATAACCCCTTTGGAAAATAGTCGCTTCGGGAACAAAATAACATAAAACCAAATCATTATTTTATAAGATCCCCTCAGTGAGCGTACCACTGATCGAACATCCTTAGACTCCACGAGAAATGGAGGTACTGTCGAATCGATATTACGCCCAGACACCAATCTGGAATCCAACAGGTCACTGTAGTCATAGGAAAGAATCCAAAAATTCATAATCACTATAACGAGTTGTGCTATCTTGATCTCTTTATCTTTTTTATTTATCAACCTCGGCTCTCTTTCTAAAATGAAGAGCTTACCGTCCCACACGTTTCGTGGGATTTAGTATTATATAAGGCTCAATCTCATTTTGATGGAGGTACGTGAAGATCAGACTCTCAAACTTTTAATTAATGAGGTGAAATTTAATATTACATAGAAAAATCTAAAGGAAAAAAATGAGAATAAGAATCACTTTGGACCCTGTAAATGAAGAACTGTAAAGAGATTAATTACATTAGCATCATCGTAGCTATAACCTTATTTAGTTGTAATTTAACATTTTTAGCACCGAAATCATGAATTTTCCGGTATTTGCCGACTCCGGGATTGCTTTTTTATCCGACTTCTTTCTGCATTCAGTAGAAGATGCATCTATACTGCCAAGTACGAGAAGTTCATTCCATATTCTAAAGATAACTTTACCAACAATTTTAGTGATAGACAGCCACTCTAGATTAAAAATTTAATCTATACCTTCATTTATTACGAATCGGCTGAAGTCACTGTCACTCGCCCACAATTTTGAAAAAATGATAAAAATTAATGCGAAAAATATTTATAAAGCTTTTATAGTCAAAATATTAGCGAATTTAATTTTAGTTGTTTGGTTCATAGTAATTTTTAATGTATATTATATGGAATTGAATAAAGATGAATGGTTCTCATTGGAATTAAAACAAATTTGCAGATAATCACTATCAACTATTTGTAATTCGACCTCGATGCGCTTACAGCTGTAATTAGATCGAGCATCATCTAATTGCTTCCTGAGTAACTCTGTCATATAACTTGGTAGTAATTAACGTGTAATGTAAATTGTGTCATTCAAAACACCATAAAAATCGATTCTAAATGGAATTGTATATTTCACTTAAGGAATTAACGAATACCAAGTTAAGGTATAATACGTATTTGAGTCCCCATGAACGTAAATATATATTCAATGAATCACTACGTTGCATTATTAATTATCATTGTAGATTTATACACGTAAGAAATAGGTCAATCTCTCAATTTAAAATTAAGATACTTAAGGCTCCAGGATAGCCAAAAGGACTCGCATTAAGTCAGAGCAGTCCCGAGTTTGATTCCCGGTGGGGCCCCATAAGTGCGAAATGATCTCAGCTGTTGAGACACTTAAAATAAAAAATACTACTACTAAGATACTCAGGCTGGACCTTTGCACCCTTTGCATATTCTACGACGGATTTAGTTTTTCTATCATTTCACATTCCAAGCACAACCTAAACCTTCTTCACCAGTCAAATTTTCACCTATCTACTGGAAATCCGGCAGCATTCCACACACGTTCAACGCCCTATCTGTCCTTAAGCTCTCTCCAGACCTTTTCCATCCATTTCTGCATTTATCTCTTCAGCGATTCAACAGTCTCTCGCCCTCTTTTTGTAGATAAGCACCAAATTTCATTCTTCAGTTGCGTACATACGCTTTGCTATCATTTTCATTGAGTTGTAAGAATATTTCACGCACGTTTGAGATGCTGAGAATATATCATCTCCGGTTAAGGCTAAGCTGATAGCTCCTCAGACCACTAATATAAGAGAATATTTAATGAAAGAAAGTTTTAACGAAGGCGAAACTGTATAAAATAACAAAATAGCACAATATTTTGAGAGTTTTAATAATTTTCCCAATCTAAAGCTCCCTATGTAAGTTCATGTAAATTTATTCACAATATTTTAGAAAATAAACTTTTTCGTATACTATCCCTTCATTTAATTGCGTAAATATTGATTAAAATTTTAAAATGAAATGAATAGATTTAATGAGAGATTAGAGTGGCAGAAACAGGAGTCAAAAGTAGTATATATACCACCGTACCCGACTGCAAATATTTAGGTGTTAAACTATCGGAAAAACTTAAATGGGGGAGCCACATCGAAGATATTACTTCGAAAGCTTATAGAAATCTTCATTTTGTAATGAGCAATCTAAGACGGAGTGGGAAGGGAGTAAGGGAAAGAGCATATAAATCTTTGGTTAGGCCGATTGTTGAATACGCGACTAATGTATGGGACCCACATGAATCAGGCCTTAGTAAGACACTCGAAGGAGTGCAAAGGAAAGCAGCTAGATACGTAACCGGAAGGCATAAAAAGGATGAGAGTGTTAGTAAAATGTTAGATGAGCTAGGATGGGAACCGTTATCTTCTAGAAGGAAGACATTTAGACTAACGGGCATATTTAATACGTGGAACTCCAATCACGGCTGGGAGGAACTGCGATCGAGGTTCCATATCCCTAACTATATCGGACGCGGCGACCATGAGTTAAAAATTAAGGAACGTGAACAGAAATCCGATGTAGCGAAATATTCATTTATTAATAGAGGTATAAGGGAATGGAATGCATTACCTGGAGAATTTCTCTCTCCAATGCCTAGAAACATAAAAATTTTTAAAAAGAAGCTTAAACGCTTATAAATTTTTGCTTATATCTATTAATGTAACTTTAATGTATTTATAACTAGTAATGTAACCTTAATGTAATTTTGATATCTATTAATGTCTTCTGTACATACTGACTGTATCTCTGTATTGTATACTGTTCTATTTATACTGTCTGCGGGAGGTTTTTGGAGGGTTTTTCCTCCCGCCTAAGGGCGAAAGCCAGACAGTCATGTAATTGTAATTCCTTTCTTCCCCTCCACCGTTGCCACCTGGTCCAAAGACCAAATTGCAGCGTTTTTTACAATAAATAAATAAATATTGGATGAATAGGAAAAATAACTGAAAGAGAGGCCACATCAACAGTGAGAAAGGGATTATTTACGTCGGTTCGTACATAAATACGAGAAGAATGAAAGAAAGCAGACTGACTAATATCGCGTTTGAAGAGAGTGGGTATGGTGATAAAGTCAAAGGCGGAAGTCAGAGTAAAGCTGGCCGAAAGTGGTGAATGAGACGCTGATGGGAAGAGACTGAGTTGCTCAAAAATAAATGGGAATATATGAAAGGATATACGGATGTGAATGGAGCGTAACAAACACGCAAGGATAGGAAAAATGGAGGAGTATAGTTGATAATTAAGGAGAGAGTGATTGAAATCTATGAATGTCTGTATATTTATTTATTTTTAGATCCTCATATTTCTTTTAATCCGGGTGCGAAAACACCTAATATACCATATAAAATATGTCTAAAATAAAAGTATACAACCTGTCAATATTGCAGTAAACACGGTCTTAAAGGAAATAATGAATAAAACAACTATTCAAATTAAATGAAAGAGGTACATTAATGTAAAATAAAAATGTGACCGTAAGAGACTCGGCTGCATTAATGAATTCAGAAAAAGACGGCGCGTTTAAGGAGGGCAAAGGTCGCATTCTGATTTAATCAGTGACTGGGCTCTAATGAACCTAAGATTAATTTGCGCATCAACTCTGAGTTCAAGACGTGCATAAAGCAGGTAGTAAAATCTCTTTCAGATTAATCCCAAGTCAACTCCGGGGAAGAACGAGTGACATTAATCATAGCTGAGAGCCGTGAAAACCTAGACAAGGTTGGCCTTCCAAAGGTCGCTTGCCAATTGAACCTGTCGGCTTTGCTGAGAAATCTTAAGGATTCGCAGCTCCAATAATAGCTCGTGATTGACCGAGCATTTGCGATTGGGTCCGATTCAATGCCGCAAGCACTTTGTGATCTATCGGATGGCGTGGGTGTTCAAAGCAAAACAGAAGCCCTTATGGATTCCGTGCGCCCTCACACTGGAGCCAGAGATTTTTTCTCTGCGGGAAATATATTGCGATGGATTTCCATGTTTGCTCGAAGGCTGTTGGGTTTGATCCTCAGCGGGTAAATTATGGCAACAGAAACGGAGAGGAAATAGATGGAGCAGATACGTACTTCGGTTATGATTATTTCTGAGCTTGCAGCGGCGTCATACATGCTGAGTTAACATTTATTACACTGTTATATGTATGTGCTATTTTCCATATCCATTTTATCCTTTTTACCATGCATACCTCAATTTTTCAATGCGGTTGTCGCATTTAATCTTGAATAAATTGAATAAATAAATATGAAGATATAAATTCTGCAACTACCAAACTGATTGAGTTAATATAAAATTAAGTTCTATCATAAACGGTTCTACTTTACAGCCCGATTAACAGTATTTTTTGCCAAAATCAGGCTAGTTAGAAAACAAGGAAATCACTTTTGTTTAAGTAAGTATGTTTCATTTTATGATATGATAAATATAGCGTCTAAGTTCAAAGGAAGTTTATTTAAAACATTTTATTAAAATATTAGTATAAGCTCAAATATTAGTATAACCAAAGTAACTGCCTTTTTCTTCTCGACAGTAAATGACTCATCTGAAAGAAGTTAAAAGATTTTACCATTAAATTAGAATCTGCTGTCCCTAATAAGCAGACAATGATTAATAACAATTAGCTATCCTTTCATATAGTAAGACACCTTATATTTACTCTTCTTATGAACACCTGTTCATAAAGAGGATAAATATAAGGAATATATAGGAATACGGGTATCAAATTATGAGTTGAGAACTACTAAACGATCATCGAAAGATAATTGATACATCACATCTTCACCGTTCATTACTAAATTTTTAGCTCGCATTCCACATAAATGTTACGTTGACGGTATAAACATTATACTCGTGTTAGTCAATATTGCTTTCGGTGCAACCTCCTTGCTAAGGGTGATTTCTTCTCTTTGTTTGTCATTCATGGATTTTATTCTCATATGTAATTCAGATTTTGAATATTCTTTCTATGTACCTTATCCGTCTTTCTCTTGGTATGCGAAATAACTTAACTTAGTAACTTAAATATACGTATCTGGCGGTCCGAAATATATGTTGAACAATAAGAAAATTTTGCGTAGAAATGTGAGATCAATTTTTTCTCAGTCAAGCGGTTACTTGTCACAGTAACAACGGAAAACCATTTAATCAGTGTAGGATGCCCTGGTCTTCGGCTGTAAATGTTTTACAGAAATTATCCGAAAAGCTGTCCAACAAAGTTAATACAAAAAGACAACAAACCAATCTTTACATGGGGGGAGAATTTCGATACGGTTCAAATACATAAAAAAATCTGTCTTGGTACATACATTAGCTGACACACTCCAACATGCATAAGTAATAAAAATACCAATAATTTTTCATACCATATCATAACAATAGATCGCAATTTAGAATGCATAACTCGCGCAAACATTGGAAAAAACAATAGTATTCGAATTCTCCATCAATAATTTATCAAACTGTCTTCTTCGCAGTGATAAACAGTCTCCTCAGAATGAACGGAAGCAATTATATTTCTAATGATAAGCTCTAACCTCTACAGAGATCACTTGAACTCTATGATCCGATTTTTGAGAAAAGTCAAGTAAAGACTCGGCCCTCTGCTATTCTGCGATAAAATGAGGAAAACTAAGAATTGAACAAAAGTTAATACACATAGTTTATACCAGTAACGAATTAAAACCTCGCTTCCCTAGCTTCTTAACAGAGAAAAAGTTTTTCCTCCATTATACATTACATTCATATGTTGGCAAGCACTGAGAGAGTTTCTGTTATAAGAAACGTAACAGTTTTACTTAGGAAAACAAAAAATGTTCCCTATCCGTAGGATATACACATTGAAAGAAAATGATCAAAGTCTCCCAGTAAATTCTGAGGGTAAAATCCCGATTATCAACTGTCAAGGCATAAGGCCAACTCTTAGAAGTGTTGGATACAGCGCAAAACGCATCTCCTCTACAGTCATTCCGTGTAACGAAAGACTAAGATCCAAAATAAAGCTGCTGTGGACTTCTTCGTGTGCAGAATAAGGAAGATCCACTGATACGAATAACATCTCAAGGCAAAGTGTAGGTTAAATAATCATACCATCATTGTAATAGAAATGATTTTAGCGCCCCAATATATCTACAATAACTAATGTTTCAACTCGCTATTAATAAAAATAATTTACTTAATACTTTGGAAATCTATTCCATGAAGACCATGAACTTCTCAAACTATGATAACCTAAGAAAATTATTAGAAAGATATCCTTGAAAGAACCAACCAGAAAATAAAGATTACTTTTAAGAATTGAATGTCTTACTCATTCATAAAATTGAAGTGTTTTAAAGGCATTTTGAGAAAGTTTTCCATAAATATTTTTCTGTATTTTTGGTAAAAATCCGTATACAATATCCTTGGTAATCAAGGTATTGTTTAAAAATTTTAAGAAGATTTGTATGAATATATGTACATTATAATTCATTGCAAGTCAACACTAGAAAAACACTAACACGACTTCTTCACTTTCATAGATTCCCAAATGAAGTATACGTTTTACTTAATGATTAACGAATTACAATAACTGTAAAAGATAAGGGCTGTCAATCTCTTTTCTTTAATTCCAGAGTATATAGGATTATAAAAAATATTCGTAAATCGGACTATCAGCTAATGTTGATCACACAAAACTTAATAAAAGTATGCAGGAATTTTTTTAAACTACCTCACCATGCGCTCCTATACAGAAAACATCTCCATCTTTTTTAAAGAGAAAATAAAAATCCAGTTAAAGAACAGCATATTGAGCACAGCATAGAAAATTGATTGTAAGAGAAAATTGGATTATTCCCCGTATAGGAAAACTTATCTCTATAATCACCTCTCACCTCCAAAAATGGCAATTTTGTTTTCTCCGCGATTTTTTTGCATACTTCATTAACACCCGTGCGAGATGATTAAGGATAGAGGAAGTGAGGGGCATTTTTTAGCCGTGGCAGCGCAGGAAACAGCGGGAAAAACGGATGTGGAAGAGTTAAGGGTCACGAAATGAGGAAAAAATAAAAAAGGGATTTATAAAGTTAAAGGGAAGTTGTGAGCATGAAAATACCAGAGAGTGTTCTTTTAGCGAAGGTAGGCGTAAGTAAACTGAATCGAAACAAGAATTTTCTAGCAACATTCACACCCACAGAGAGCAAGTTAAAAGTGTAAGTTTAAACTGTTTTACACAATTCGTGATACTAATTCAAGATATTCAAAACAGAATTATAGCAAAATTTAGATTACTTTCTTGCATTACTAGTAAGCAGAAGACAATCAGATCAAGAGCTGCAACTCCAATCGGGAAGACATTTCAGAAAAATATATATTTTAGTTATAAATTAATGAAAATTGTGTAAGTGTGTGATGTAAAGTGTGTGAAGTAAAGATGCATTTCATAATGTTATTCGGCCATGAAATAGTCACCTTTCAAACTGAAAAAATAAGAAAAGATACATTCTTCGTGCGTTGCACGAGAAGATGATATTGACTAACGGAAATTAATTCAAAAATCTTTCTTATTGCTGTATTATACATGTAGTTGTATCACTTTGATTCATATCAAAGTTCATCGGATTCACGTTATAGTTACCAGTTTCCTCGCCTTTGAGGGAGTAACACTAGTAGTTGTTAATCATTTAATTCACTGTATTGAGTAGAAACTTTTCTACCGTAGTTACGATTACCATTTTTGGGATAGGCCAGGTGGGGAATCTTTTTTCGTCAGAAGAAACCATTCAAAATTTGGCTGTTAAAGTAAGGGCACTTGTGAAACAATGAGACCGTTTTAAAGTTGATATTTTCCTAAATTCAAATAGTTTAACATCTAAATTTTATATGAAAAATGAACTCATAATTTGAAAGAACTAAAAGAGAATATTTTTTCATTTTTTATTGCTGGCGTAAGCAAGACTGCAAAATAATATTGAAATACGGTCTTTGTTTCAAGACGTGAAGTTAGCAAAACATTTGGCCTGAAAACCGCAGGCTCTTCACCTCTGGGGTAGGTGATGCCCTCACCTCCGAATAGTGAAAATTATTCCCATATTTCAGATCGGAAACATATCGCCCTTACAAATTCCATACCTCTTTGTATAACTTATTGTGAGTTGGAATTCAACCGAGCATTTTTCCGCCCTCTCCAACCCATGTATTTTTAGGCAAGTCTTATATCATCATCGGTGAATTTGTGAAAATGTCCTTATTGATAGAGCTACCATCAAATTGCGAAACGAGACATATCAGTACACTGTAAAAGGATAATTAAATTTACCCTACTTCAATTACTTTTTCTCTTCCCTCGAACGAAGCCCCCGTCTCGAAAAGCGTAAAATTTCCAACGTAGTTGAGAATTTTTTTATATCAGATTAAAGAAAGATTGAATAACGCACGGTAAAGCTTGGGTTGCGGGACGATAACGAGTTTAGACACGCAATTTGCTTCTTCTTCCGTGTTCCACGGAAACACTTTCGTGTAAATTGATGAGCTCGATGAAACCGTTTCACCCCTCTCAACTTCGGGATATGTGAGGCAACGCTCGATTGAATGCAATCTAGAGGACTTGCAATTATTTTAATTACATTCAGAAAGATTATTCCTGAAAGTTTTCAATAAGGAAATTTTCGTTCTTGTTTTATCATAATTACTTGTTCATTGCATCTTGTCGGAAATTATATGATATACCTAATGGAATCGAAAAAAGGTAATTCTTTCGATTCGATTAGTTAATTCCCAATTTTTATTCTCACTTTCATTTTCTATGAAAAATATTGGAATTGAGCAATTAGTATCATTTAGTTGTTTCCAAAGAGAAACAAATCTACTTAACCTGACTCTTTACTTAAACCTTACTATGGTTACGAATATTATCTCTTTAAACAATCTTTAACAACGTTGGAAAAGGAAGCACGGTAACACGGTAAGACAAAGCCGACTCACTGGTTTTGAATGACAAAAATTATGTTAACAAAAAATTTTAATTGCACTATTTTTGGTAATATAGTCAGTGAACGTTTGGAGCAATGACCTCTTCCATCATGCGAAGAGAATAAATTATCCTCAATTAAATCACAATTGATAATCGATCATTTGCATCAAAACTATTTATCTTTACCGTACTATATTTATTGCATTGGCAAATATGGAAATTATCCCAATAATAGGTCAAAATTATACGAATAGATACAACATAATTCCATACTCAAAGTGAAAACCTATGGATATCATTCTAACATCTTCTTTAAATTAATTCACATCATCCTTCTTTATGTAAAGGAAAAGAACAGCAAACTTAGAGAGGGATAGGAAAAACTGGAAAGAAAAGGCAGGGACCAGGACGTTGGAATAACATAAATATAAATAGAAGAAAACTTCAATGCTGTAAGAAATTTCAAAGTTAAAAAGGGGACTAACTTTCTGAGTGATCCCACTGTTGCATATGGGATGGCCCAAAGACCTAGAAAAAGAGAAAGAAAGGAAAACGAATAGGAGCCCGGTAATATCTTCAGTAATACTGTTAGACTAATACTCCAGATGCAGCAGTGGAATCTCACAGAAGATAAGCTCTGCTTTGAACCCTTACGGATGATAGAATAGCTATCAAAATGCGCATTGGATGATTCCCAGAAGGTTAGTAATCCGGAACCTCTCGTTTCCATCCCTTGGTTCGCATACTGACATTCGGATATCGGAGAGCTTTCAAACCTGTTACCTCTTTTTACCCTTGAAAGTTCTTATGGATTTAAAATTCATTTTTAAATTGATTTAATGGACGAACATGGTGACAAATAACAGGTACTTGAATAGAATAAATCCTGAAGAAAAATGTTGGCACCTTTGTTAGGAGATGGTTTAAAATCGAGGGAAATGAATTTTCAATTAAGATAGCATGTTTATATTGCCACAGAGCAGGCAAACGTTTCAAGTCGGCACTACAATAGAACGACGAGTAACGCATTCTATTCAAATGATCAAAGTAAAGGTTGGAGTAGCCCATACCATGTTAATTAAATGGCGTTTTCTTAATGTACACCTGAAAGATTAAGTATTCCAGTAACGAGAGTGGGTAATGGAAAATAAGCTGCAAAGATGAATAGATACTCGTAACCTGAGTATAAAAGCACTATTTTCAGATCCGCTGGTAAAACGACAAGTATTCTGACGCATTATACACGGAATGCCTCGATCCTTAAAAAATGAGCTCTGTGCGTGCCTTGCAGAGAAAAATTCTGCTTCGCAAAAAAAGTGTACTCGAGTGTGAACCTATTCCCCGCACTCGAAAGTACGGAGAAATTTCTACGAATGCCACGCACGTATTCCAAGGGAGGTTTGGTTTTTCTTTCTGAGGGACATCAAAGAGTTTTGAGCCGCTGAGTAAATGCACAAGTCATTTCTAATTGCCACGCGGCGCATGCAGAAAGCAAGGAGTTTTTCATATCCGCAGTGATTTTAATAATTATCCTACGACGTTTCTTCTTAATTGCTCAATTAAAAGCTAGACTGATTCTAAACATCTATTATGAGACGTGGACTATCATTAAGTCAACAAATCGCTTTTCACAATTTTCCGTTTGTTTATTTTTATTTTCTCTTTGAATGAGGAGATAAATATCCATCATTACAGGCGAGATTCTAACCACTGACATCAGAAAAAGAAAGCTGACTTCAAGTCAGTAGGATTCCACATTGTTCTTTATTAGCTATTATATTAGACAATTTTCAACAACTGTGATTTCGGGGACTGATTGTCCCGCACAACTGTGCGGGACAATCAGAATGAGGTGATATTCATAAATTTTCCGTCTTTTCAAATCAAGAAAGTACACTTTCTGTGTACTTTCGTCCAAAAATTTATATGATCAATATGCATATCAATCAAAAAGAAAAAAATACCAATGTCTAAGGATTTATAGCAGTGTTTCTTAAATTTCCACGAAATTGCAGAAGAATTGAAGCTTACTATTTAAGCATTAAATAAAGTACATTGATGTAAATTATATTTTTGAATTCAGTTCCTTCCGTTATTTACTTGACAAAGTATTTGATTCTGAAGAGAACCAAATCAGAGGCTTAACAGCAAAAGCAAAAACAAGAAATCGAGAGTTACCCCAATTAAACGTGTGTGCAAGTGTTAGAGAGTAGAACCGACGCAATGACCATGTCCAATAAAATCATTTAATTCCTACAATCTTCTGTATGCCGATGAAATTGTATCTCTTGAGTTCTCAAACGATCTCTCAGGAATTATTATCATCATGATTTTCCCAAAAAATGGAGGAATTTGACTCATATACTGATTTGCAATGGAAATACGAATGAATCACAAAATTTTTCACAAATTCGTCAAATAAATAAATCTGCTTCAAAAGCGACCATTTTTTCCCACCTCTAGGTTACGGAAGATAATTAACTTTCCATGATATGGCCGATACCCTACGTACACGTTACATGACGCTCATATCTCTAATTGCCAAAACAAAATTAAGTAGAAATCTTTAAAAGAAATAAGATTTGAACTATGGCTACATTTTCTTAATAAAACATTACATTCTTGAAGGAAGTTGCAGACACCATGAGTCTTCCTATGGGTTGATTTAATTCTGGGAATAGAATCAGAGAAATGGATGCTAGGACTATTCGTAGCAAAGGAACTTGTATTTCCATGAACAATACGCGACGGTAACCGAAATAACGGAAATAGACTGAATGCACCTTTTACCCCGATTAACAGGTCACAGAATATACTATATCGAGATTTGCATAAATAATCGATTTTTAACAGTTTATTTTACTGTCGCATGAATGATTGCAAATGAAATTTTTTGGTCCGCTGAATTTCGAAATAGCGAGGTCACTATGGACGCACATAATTTTTATTTGTAAATACATCAAGAGAACTGAAAAACCTCTAAGCAAAAAAGATTGGTTAAACCATAAAGAAACGGGGGAAATATCGTAGTCTCACTCGAACTGAGAGCGGTGCACTGGAAACGTCACTGGTTACACGTCTATGATAAGATGGGAGAATCGCGTCAAAACTGCCTCGAGTCATTTCTTAAGGAGGAGAGATAATGCAGGCAACTTTCTGGTCGCCTTCTGAGAGCTGCTCTTGATACATAAAATGATTCGTGAGGCGTGGGTGACAATTTTGAACGCCCGACTGCCCAACGAAGTAACGACCTCCGATCCCGAGTAATAATCCGAATGGGTTGCGTTAAAATTTCAGTGAACATCATGTTTACCTCTGCTGTAGAATCGAATGCAAGGTCCTGCACTGAGCTTTGAAGAGAACGTGGCGGATAAGTCAAGCAGAGCTGTCAAAGGGAACTAATGCAAGGAGTCAGAGGGTGAGGGGAAGGAAAGCGCTTGTTGGGAATCCAAAGCAGGTCGACCCACTAAGGAGCTTAACTACCTGACTAGCGTAAGTTGTCATCGAATGGTTAAATGCGTCTAGTATAATTTAGAGTACAGTATTTCTTCCCCAGATGTGATGTTCCAGAAATATGTCGTTGCTGGTAAAATCTCTGTTTACAGCATAATATAGGACGTTGCGAACAAAACAAAAAATACGTGGTATCAAACATAAATTAAATTAAATCTCATATTGTAAAATGGCGTATGCGGATCATTATGACAGCAACTTTAAAAATTATATCCGGAGATAGAATAATCAATGATACGGATGCTTGTTTACATTACCTCTTACAACGATAAATAAACACAGAATGAAGAGCCGAAAGAATTTTCGAATAATGATAAACCATCAATAAGACAGTTATGTAATGAGAATATAAAGAAAATTCCTTATCTCTTAACAATTAACAGAAACAACCTGTACAATAACTCTAATGGAGCAAAGAGATATATGGTTTATTAAACTTTTCTAAATAAAAACTTCTCAAAAATCAATTTAGATAATAATAGTTTTCGTTGTCAAAAAGTGAATCCTGATATAAAATATCTTACATCCTTATAATACCGAGTATTTGCGTAAAAATGCTTGCGAAGACCATGATTTTACAAGGTGACAAAAGAAGCTTCTTACCAGTTTGCAGTTGACTAGTCCCTGCATTGCCTCCCTGGATCGACCGAACGAGAGGACGATCCGCGAAAGACTCCTCTTGCCCTTCGTTTTTCATACGAATGCTAGCACACAGGCTGAGGGCCTACAGCACCTGCTCTACCACAAAATAAAACGCGCGGTGGGAAAAGGAGGGAGCTTTGAACTATGTAACGACAGACAATATGAAAGCAATTCTACTCAGAAAAAAAATGCAAAAATGAAAAAGACCATCCTACACATACGAAAGCAGACATATTTCTGGAAGTAAAAGGGTATGCGAACGGTAAGATACATACTTTCTGGGGCTTCTGGATAGCCATGTAGGAAGCGCATTCGACTTTGATGAAAAGGGTCCCGGGTTCGATTCCCGGTGGGGACTCATGCGCGAAATTACCTCAGCCGTCGAAGTACTTCTAACAATACCACTACTATTATAATGTACAGTCACTTGCAAAAAAGTTACCACTAAGAATGTAACCCGCTTAACAGACGAGGAGCCCGATGAGGGCGAGTCTATGAGCGTCTCTCCTTTTACCGCGCGTTTCGTCTTCCTCCTTACGCACGTTTTGATGCTTTGATGTTATTTATTAAATAACAGCTAAAATACATTCATTTGGATGCTATTTACGTAATATTGTATTATAAAGAAAGTATATTCAGATTTTTCTTAAATCGGCTCATATCTCTGCGTAATTCATTCTTCTTCGAAAAGATCGGACAAGAAATACTTTGGTTGCCCATATTTTCTCCTTACGTATAAATTCCCATCAATGGAGGTCTGAAAAGGACTTCGTTATCTTGCTTCATGCTCCACATGCTCGCAGGACAAACTTCTCCGTAAAACATAATAAATAATAGAGCTTAAATGTATGACAAATAAGAGAAAATGCAGTACTATGAATAAGGTCAAAAGAAGGGGAAATTAGAGAAAACGTAACGAAAATAGAAATGGAGTAACAATGAAAGAAAATATTAACCCTTAAAAACCGCCTTTACTTTTGGGGATTATCTCGTTTGGCGTAATAGCGAACACATCGGATGAAGAGACGTTCTATGCGTAATTTCACCGCTGGCTAATATTTCTAAGTTAGATTAGTCAAACCGTGATTTATATATTTTTAATTATTTCGTGTATATAGTGAGTGAGGTGAGGGTGAGCACTGGCGCTGAAGTTGTTAGCGGTAGTTTTGGTGAAAATGTTTTCCTAGAAATTGCGCCCGGAATCACGTGTGGGACTAAGAGGAGAAAAATTTACAGATAATGGAATGGTTAGGGAGTAGCAGGTAGGCGAAGGAACACTGAACTCTCACGCACTCACTCACCGCGTATGCTGATCTCGGAAAATAATAGCGAAGTCTAAGGAGTAAACAGCGGGGGAAGAGATGTGGTCAATGGGATACGACATAAGCCAGTCGTGAAGGTGCATTTTAGAACGTAATGTTTCTAGGTAGTAATCAATGAATATGCATTGTCGAGAACCCTCTCCCAAAAGCATCTGGCTTTTCCAATCCATTTATTTTGTCTATTCTACATATATCGCATAGGATATACGATCACAAGGTATAGATACGATATATCGCATAAGAAATACGATCACAAGTTGTAGATACGATATATCACGTATACATATATCGCATGCGAAAAACGATCAGAAGGTATAGATACGATATATTGCATAAGATATACTATCACCAGGTATAGATACGATATATCACATATACAAAATTCGCTTACGATTTACGTTTAAGGTATAGATACGATAAATAGCATACAATATACGATCACAAGATATATAAACAACATATCGCATACGATATACCATCACCATCGTAAGCGACATATCGCAGGTGACATATCGTAGGTAATATATCGTAAGAGAGATATCGTAAGTAACATATCGTAAGCGACATATCGTAAGCGACATATCGTAAGCGACATATCGTAGGTGATATATCGTAGGTGACATATCGTAGGCGACATATCGTAAGCGACATATGGAAAGCGACATATGGAAAGCGAACTATCGTAAGCGACATATCGTAAGCGACATGTCGTAAGGGATATATCGTAAGCTACATATCGCAGGCGACATATCGCAGGTGACATATAATGAATGTAATTTGTAATGAATTAAGCGAATGTGGCATTAATGTCAGTGCATGGATTGACGATACTTTCTATATCTACGTATATACTATGCAAGCCTGCTTTCGGCGTGTGGCAGGGAGTATTTATCTAATAAATTAAACTTTAATTTGTTTGAAAAACTCTCCGATAGACGATTGTCGGTGTACGGACAAGGGAAGTCCTGGATTACAGAGTTTCTAGGAATCACCCAATGCGTATTTCAAAAGAATACTGCCACTGAGGATGGTAACAGAGCGATGTAAATGCGCATTGTTTGATTCATAGTTCCATACCTCGAAGTACATCGGCATTCGGCAATTGGACACTTTTCCTCTAATTCCTCAACAGCCGAACAGCATTCAGATTGTAAGCAAAATCCTCGACTTCGATTTGACGGCGTAATCTAGAAATTTGCGTTATTCAGCGTGTCATTCTTTATTAAATCATTTTCAGCGTATAAAAACTACTATGGTCTATCCGTGTACCAAAAGGCAAGAATTATTCAATTTACGAATATATGGTAGCGGGACCATGTATTCATGATAACTAAGAGAAAATACTTCCGAGGAGAATTTTTCACTAAGCTACGCATTATTTCACTATCACCATTGTATAGTAATAGCGATTGTTAATTTGTTGATATAGATTTACGCAGTTTTAGCTTCTTTAACGCAAATTGTAAATATGTGAAAGTTTTGATAAATTACGAATTAAATCATGAATGGCAGAATTGAGTATTCTATGAAAATATATAGTACTAAAATAGTAGTTTAAATTTAAACGTCCAATTAATCTGCGAAAGTTAAAAACGTCCCGTAATTATTTTTCTTATAAGAGCTTTACGATAAAATTATTTAGATCAAGTGACCCCACCAGATTGTTAAAGCTGCCGCTTGGGAATTAGTGGCTATAGGCTTTTACGGCTTTGTTGAATACCAAAGAGATCAAACTGAACATCCGCAACATCAACAATGATTAAGTCTTTTTAATAATGACCAAAGTTCTGTAGGCGATAACAATAGTTCTCTCTTACATTCTCAAACGGAAGTCTGAAATCCTAAATCGATAATTCCGCGAAGCTCGTCCCCGAATCGAAAAATTCTATGACAGAGGTGGGAAACCAGCGATCTTCGAATTGATCGCGGCTTTTTCTACTTTCTCAAATACGCATTTATATGTACAGTAAAACTATTAAAACGAATTTTAAGGGCCTTTTTATACACCCAAGCTGAAGCATTTTTGACTTTCATATCGCAGGATAGTAGGCAATATCGTCCTTGTAAGCAGTAGTTAGTTTTAGATTGAACTGTGAAAATACATGGTTGCTTTTCCTTTTAGTTAGGTTGTAGGAACAATACGCCACTAAGAATCAAAACAGGCAATTCTCAATATTAACTTTTATTTCACTTAAATCTCCCTGTGATTACATCAGACAAAACTAACCAAATAGCAAAACAACATGAAAACAGGCATCACGAGGAAGACCGGAGGGGAAGAACAAATCTGCCTGGCATTCGCCCGAAGTTGGAAGGAAAACCCCTCCGTAAAAAACCTCCCAAAGGCAGCCAACCACAGAAGTTAATCAGCAAAACATCTCAAATTCAGTGATTTACAAACTGATTATTTAACTACAAGCGATTCCTCAGATACTTTTACAATAACGAAAAACCATGTTTGATTCCATCAAAGCGTAATGTAAATACATTATCTGGCAATGCAAGCTGAAAGCTGACAAGATTCCAAAAGTAGGCAAATATATTTGTACATATAGAGTACTAGTACATGTAATAATTAAAGTATGTGATAAAACATTTACATGAATAGAAAACTTGGTAAAATTAAGTTCCTCACTGGATCTGGTAACCTATTGTATTATTCATCACTCACTCCTGAACTTCGATTAGGTATAGCACCATCGGCCACAACATTTTAGTTCACACAAAATAGATTAACTGCTCCATGAAGAATGAATAGTGCAGGGTTAAAACAACAGTTAATAATGCGGTCAGCTCTTTACGAGAACATGGATTTATAAGCACTTCAGCACGTTCAGTTAAAGTGTGGCTTCACTGATGGAAGAGACTATAGTTCAAGTAAATGCTCTGCAAATGTATCTGAACTTGCCACACGTCAAAATTCACTTAACAATGCACGCAAGTGATTTGGTGTCCATTACGGGCGCCCCTCTGGAAGATGGCCGTGGATGAAATATGCTGCAGCACCACACTTCTGTCTGTAGGATTTCTAAAACTGAACCAAAGGGTTGTAATCTGATGAACTCTAAGAAACTCCTCGAGAACCTCAGCATATCTGTCGTTCAACTGGCAGCAAGAGACCATGAATCAGGCAGACTAAGGCTATCCTATCTTTGGGCACCTAAAACGGCTCAAACAGCACCTTCTCCACTAAAATTCCACCAACAAATGAAAATTGTGACTAAATACGAGGCTGGACCTGGAAATTCTGAGCAAATTACACGGAATAGAAAATACACCAAACAGACCTTTCAAAAACTAAAATATGTAGTCATATGCGAAGACTGGAAAAAAGATTAGATATTTAATGCAAACATTGATATGGGAACACGTACGGAAAGGAAAGGAACGATACATCTTACAACACAGCCTGTAAAATTTCAAGAAAAATACATCTTATCAGTAATTACAGATAATGAGAAATCACGAATTCAAAGAAATACCTTAAAATGTTGAAGACTTCCCGTAAAAAAGGGAAATTAACCATATGGATTACCACAAAAAAGATTAGAAATTTAATGCAATATGATAATCAAGTTCTCATAATAGGAAAAAACAAATTATAACACCAAGTAACACTTAATGAAAATAAAATCATCAGTAACAACATAACAAGAAAAGACATACTAAAACCCTCAACAACCTTACTGACATCCAATAAGAAAATTAGGTATAGTATCAAAGGGATATAAAAACAACTTATAATCTAGCAGAAAAAGTTGCCTTAAGGATAAGGCGATATGTAATATTAAATGAAGGACAAATACAGCAGGATCTATCGCAGTAAGTTCATGAATAATAACTAAATTCGTAAAAACCAATTGCAAAAACGAAAAGGCAAAAACATATACAGGCGTTATATAGATAAGTCGACTGCGGACACCATACGCAAAAAAAACTTGCATAGTATAGTGCGAGCATCGGCTACAGCCGATGGTGATGGTGATCGTAGGCATCACGTATACACAAGGTGATGATATAATATGATGATCCAGTAATTGGGAGAACGCAGAGATAATAAAACTATGTTAAAAAACACAATCAACCGCATTAGGTGGATGAAGCGTTTAAACGGACTTATCAGACGCATCGTGGACGTTTCGTTTCGTGGGATCTGTAGAGACGAAGTGTTACCGCTGAAATTCGGATTCGTGCGTGGAAATCGTCGCAGGCTATCTTCGTTGCTTGGCTTCGCCCGCCAATGCACAAATTATACCAGTCCATGAAGCAGTTCATGAAAATAAAATCATATCAGTAATAATATATCAAGTAAACACTAATTCAAGAAACTCCCTTAAGCTTAACGACTTCATATAAAAACATACTCCATATAAAATAGCCTGAAGGATGAGGCGACTTATGTAATATTATACGTAGGAAGGACACCGAAATGCAGCAGGATCATTCACACTAAGTACATGGCTATTAGCAAAGTTTGCAAACAACCAATCGCAACATCTAACAGACATATAAAGGCGTTGTACACATAGGTCGACTGCAGACACCGTATGAGGAAACATTGCGTAGTATTGAGAGAGCATCGGCTACAGCCGATGGTGACGTTGACACAGTTGTACGCATGACGTCGACGCAAGGTGATGATATGATAATCCAGTAATTGTGATAACGCAGCGTTCGAAAACGCAGTTCAAAATCGCTGTCTTAAAAAACGCAGAGTTAAAAAAACGACATGTTCGCTGTGTCATATTCGCAGTATTCAATCGCATTACGTGAACGCAGCGTTAAAACGGACTTTTTAGACGTATTGTGGACGGTTCGTTTCGAGAAATACTTGTAGAGACGAAGTGTTGCCGCTGAAATTCGGATTCGTGTGCCTTAAGGATAAAGCGACATTTGATAACATATGAAGAATACTGAAATGAAGTAGGATCTTTGGCAGTAAGTACATGACTAATAACTAAGTTCGAAAAAAAAACAATTGCAACATCTAATAGGCTAAGACATAAAGGCGTTATACACATACACATAGGTCGACTGCAGAGGCCGTATGAGGAAACATTACGTAGTATTGTGAGAGCATCCGCTGCAGCAACTGGTGACGTTGACACAGTTGTCGTACGCATGACGTCGACGCAAGGTGATGATAATAGGATAATCCAGTAATTGTGATAACGCAGCATTCAAAAACACAGTTTAAAATCGCTGTCTTCAAAAACGCAGACTTTTTAAAAAACGATATGTTCGCTGTGTCATATTAGCAGTGTTCAATCGCATTACGTGAATGCAGCGTTAAAACGGACTTTTTAGACGTATTGTGGACGCTTCGTTTCGAGAAATACTTGTAGAGACGAAGTGTTGCCGCTGTATATTCGGATCGGTGTGTGCAGTTAGTCGCAGGCTATCTTCGTTGCTTGGCTTCGCCTGCTTTTTGCAGGCTCTTCTTTCTCTTCCCTCTGCACTGCATTCGGGCTCGACCTGCGGCCACCGCTGTGAGGCTCAACCTGCAGTGGCGTAACTCTCGGCACCACCTACGGACGACAGACACGCAGGCATTACTTACTGGCACACCACGCGTACGGCCTCAAGGATCGACACGAAAGCCTCGCGTGCAGGCCTCGCTCACACAGCTAGGCTCGCACAATCGTCTCGATGCTTCGGCTCCCTGACCGCTTCATCTGCTCGCAGAATCTTCTCTTCATTGACGTGAAAGCTCCTTCCTCAGGTCCCTGCACAGCCTCCCTCCGCACCTAATACATTCGACTGCCGTCCCGACAAACGGATCACAAAACACAAATAATCTTATAAATGCATAACATCTAAACAAAATACCGAAACATACTAAAATTACAGATTTCCATTTAAATTCTAGCGTCCAATCTACCCTATTATAAAAGCTAGCAATATTAAAGTCCAATGCATCCATGAAGTATATCGAGTCTTCTAGCACAACTTTCTGCTTCTAATGGGTGCTGCTGTAGGGATCCGCATTTGCTGCTTGAATTCAGTGTTCCAAGGTTTGTCTCCTTTAATAGCCTTGTCAATTCCTTTTGGAGGGAATATTCACTTTATCCTCTTTCCAAAGGCGTCATATGCAGGCTACAACCTCAGGTTCTGCAAACAAATACGATGAGTATGTTGCAATCTATAATAACCTCAGTAAAAGCAGGTTGAGAGGGCAAATAAAATGAATTTCATAAATGAAACAAAGTAACAATACAGTAAAAATAGAAACTGCTATGTATTAAATATCTTGCAGAAGTACAGAACAAGTACGTTGTTATCCTTAAATACGCATGATGTACAAGGTAAATTAATTAAATACGCATAATGTGCAGGATCATAAAATCTGAATATATAAAACTGCTAGTTTCCACATTCAAAAAATTCCCAGACAAACTGATACTCTTTTCCCCACCCAAATGTATTTAAGCAAACCCTCCGGTAACTACGAACTAATACAGAAATACTAAAATACCCAAAAACGCCTTATCCTGTATCAGTGTTCATTTTCTCTATTTTATTTATGTACTTGTCACATTAAACATTCAAAAGGCTTCTGATATATAGTTTACCTGAAATGTTTTATAAATAGAGGTAAAACATTTTCCATTCCATTTTCACCGAATCTAATAAAACATTGTGAGAAAAGTCATGCATAAAACCATGTAAAATTCAGGAAGAGAAGCTGGTACTGAATGACAGAAAGGTCATACATGGCACAAAGGTTGCAGGCTAAGTCCATCCATGGGCTAAGTAACTGTAATCATTGTCGAAACGACACCTTTTCTAATTAAAAGCTATAACCTTTCGGTGAATACACTTTTTAAACTAGCATAAAGCAAACGATTTAAAAGTATCACAAATAAAAGTTAAGGTACAATATCATTGCTATTTAATTCTACCATGCAAAGCTATACTCCTATATTATCTAATCAAAATCTTGAAATATATTGACTTGAAGCTCTATCTTTTTCTTTTAAGCGTTACTTCTGATGAGCGTACAATATGAGAGGGCTTGAGTTACTGTTCAAGACAGCAGCACCGCTGTCTTAAAAAGCATTGCAAAACTCGCTTTAATTCCACTACACAAACTGAAATGATACAATTTAATAAGAGAAAAACCTTACCCCTTCCGGCCCCCAACTGTTTCCTTTATTCCTTGATCTTTTAACTGCTCAGTATGCTTGCTTGATGTGGGGGAAGAAACCTCTGGAAACACCACTAATTCCCTTGAGTCTTCCAACGACATCCACTCAAGTAATTTTACTGAAAGTGTATAACACAAGATTTAAAAAGTTCAATTTGTGTTTTGATCTAAGCTGTAAGCCCTACGTTATCTATAAAGATTTTGCAAAGTTTGCTGAATTACTACAACTCTTAAATTAATCAACACAGCATCTGCAGAAGATTCATATCCCCTCTAAAAATTTGATCAACTTTAATAATCATTATCGATATTTTCCGTTAAAAATATATCTACTGCTTTAAGGTGATCGAATAAAGGTTACATCATAACTGAGGGTACTCAAACAATGTAATTCTCCGAGAAAATGATTAAATTTAAACGTATTTAAATATACGGAAATTACCTTGAAATAACTCCTTAGTAGTAGTACCCTGACCAAATGGAATAAATTATTAAAAGTACTAATTGCGCAAAAAACTAAAAGGGAGCTTTATATTTAATTACGTTTTCGTTGAAGTTAAGAAGCACTCGAATTTAAGACAGCTCCAGATAGCCATGTGTGCCGCGCGTTCTACATTGGAGAAAACAGTCACGGGTTCGATTCCGGTGGGAGACCACGTGCATAATGATCTCAGCTGTCGAAGCACTTAAGCATAAGATACTACCATATTCTAATGTAACAGGTACCGGATGAATTGAAGCTCCGAAAAGTCAAACACGAGAGTCTTAAAATTACAATACAATATGTATAGGATAATAAAAGCGGCACATAGAAAACAGATCAAATCTAGAACAAAAAAGCAAGTCTACAAACAGATTCAAGATTTCTTAAAGTATGCCTTATTTAACGCATTAGATTATCGACTAAATTGACTGAAATGAATCGAGAAAAATACTCTATACGACCATAGAAACCACCAAATATCCAAATTATATTTGATGAAAATTAGCCAATATAAATAACTTAGGAAAGCTGAAAAGTCTGAAAATCACATGTGCAAAGCTGTTCACATTGAAAGAAATAATAAACTTGCTCAAACGGGAGAAATGTTCAAAACTATTCCAGCCGAAGCACATTAAAAATTCATTACATACTGGAATATCTATTTAGATCGATATTTAAAAGCATCTGTCAAAATCTTCCGCGATAAGTGGATTTGAAGCAAAGCAAAGGATGGTTTAATTACTGTCGTAGTTTTCTTTAAAAAAAATACATCAGAAGATCTTAAATTTGTTCGAATAAGCAAATTGGATTTTCATCTTCATTGTTATGCCACACCACATACATGAAATGAATAGCCATTAGTAACGATGGAACTAAAACTGATAAACAACCTAGCCTACTCTCCTCCAGCTCTCTAGCGATTCCATTCCGAGGATTTTAACCTTTCTAAACCGCTACCTTTTTCCCCTCCCCAAAACATACCGACCTGCCTTCCTTCGAACTATCTATATTTGCGATCATTCTCACGGAATCTCTCAGAATACACACTGAATATTTGTTAGATACCATGGAACTAAGATTGCTAATACCATAATCCATCACCAAGTACACAAAAGAGAACACCTCCAGTCACATCACCATACACTCCATTTTCACTGAGCAGACAAACTTAGTACCAAAACCAAATACATGCACTCTCAAAATTAATGAAAATGAAAATCCAACTTAAATGAATATATAGAAACAAGTCGTTTTAAGTCAAACAATCCTCGCTTTGCTTCAATGAAAATATTTCTATTCGCTCATTTTGGAAATTTTACCATATTTGAAAATTTGAATATGACTGAATGAAAGGATTTAATGATCCATTCCCAAATTCATAGCAACGGATTATTTTCCATTCATGGAATTAAAATGCCCGAAAAACAAAATATAGTATAGATTTAAAAAGGTATTTAAAATACGAAATTACGTCTGTATCCAATCAAGGACAAAATTAAATCTAAGAAGCGCCGACAGCTTTGAGGTCTTGATTCACAAGATTGTAAGTCTCGTACTATTCTCCAAATTACGTACCCACATAATGTAGGCGATATTCATGGCTTTGTCGGATCAACCAAATTAACACATTTAATACCAGTTGTATGGTTCAATTTGTTTAAAAGCAGAGGTAATTTCGCGCATATGACATACCAAGGAGAATCGAACCCGGGAACGTTATCACCTAAGTATTACACTCGGCTATCCGAGTGTTCGACGCGATAAAGTAACTGAAATCTGATGGGGCATACTGATCTAAGGAGAATATGAGCAGACACCTACTCGAAATCTCCTATTCTGTGTGATTTTACACATCTCATGCTCGCCAAAGATATCCCTGGTCGACTATTCTTCGTGAATGAATTTAATTTCGGAGGAATGTGGAAAGACTTTAGACTTTCCTTGCATGGAGATGTTTCGACAATCCTTAAATCCCACTGATACTTCGACGTAGTAGAAGTATTCCCTAAGGTTTCTGGCGAGCAAATCTACGAAAGCACATGTTAACCCTGACAAGCATCCCGTCGTAGGTGATTATTGAGTAGAAATGAATTCTCTATCAAATGGAGCGACTGAGGGAAATCTTGCACACGTGGGTCATTAACTTTCATCCGCATACCCGAGAACATACTTCAGACTGAAGAAACCTTGGCAAAAATTATGAGATTTTACATTCATCGGCAAATTACGGTATAGGAAAATGAATTTACTAAGCACGCCGAAACCTTCTTAAGAGTTCGAATGGCTCAACGCCGGTCCAACCATTTCGTCAAACGCCAACGATTCAGATCGCAATTTCTAATGGATGCCTGACATTCGAAAATGTGGTGCGATTCACCATGAAAATGACGAATTTACCGAGGAAAACCTGGATAAAATGACTTCGAAATAAGAAGGGATGACACGCTTTAGAATTCATGACTGGAAGATATCTGGAAGAAATGTTCAAAATCACTTAACTTCTAAGACTCATTGAAGCTTCCTCGGAGCAAGCCCCTCGGCATGACAGCACATGGTTGGCAGGATAAGACTTCCGAAGACAAGCCACAAATCCAATGCATTTTCCAATTTAAGAAAGGCTTTCCTGAAATTTAGAAGATTGTAAGGTATTTAAACTACTAGTAGAATGTCGTAAATTACGTATTTAAATTACGTATGAAGAATCTGAAAATAATAAAGAGGATAGACGCAGAGTTAAGTAACATAGGTATCGAAATTTACTTTACCTAATATTCTTTACCAGAAGAGCTCACGATGTGAAGACGACTGGCGTTGAAGTATTGAAGTCCTGAAATGAGAAGGAGGAAGGAATCTATGAAGGTAAGGGGGGGAGGAACTAAGTAATGGTTTGGGGATAGTCTCTACCAATGGCGTGGCACAGAATATGGATGAGTAATATCGGAGAGGAAAAAAATGGTTTAAACTTTCCCAAAAATATTATTCACTAAAAATGTGGAATTTGTATACATAATTTTATAATTTATATAATCGCGTTGAATATTGACGAATCAGTTATCATATTATTTTTTCTTTTGAATATTCTTTTCTCTTTTTCGAACCCTTACTATATCTGTCTACATCGTTGCCATTCTGTCTGCATTGTTGCTATAATCAACAACTCCATCTTTTCTCATGATCTAGTTTTCTTACTTAATGCTATAATCTTCATATGCATGCTTTCCAGTAAGCGATGACGTATTTTATAATAATTTTAGGTCGAAACATAGTATGACCTTGTTATCAACTTTAAGAAATGTTAAATCAGTATACTAAATGTAAAAGAAATATTTCTCAGCGAATATGAACTCCATTCCCTCTCATGCGGATCCCAATTATCTATAATTGTAAAAGAAATCGAGATAATTATTATATATCTTCCTGATCCAGATACCTGATTGCCTCCAACTTAATCAACCCTTAATGTAATTTATTTATTAAGTAATTTATAATATACTTTACCTAATATACCTTTACCGTACACCCCGCTGAGGGAGTCGCTGGGTCTTCTATCTTTGTGGTGGCTCTCCGTAGGTTCAAGGGGACATAGAAAGCCGCTCTCAGGTCATTAGGAAGCATGTGTCCCAATCTGTAGGAGAGACTTCCGAGGAAACCTTTTTGTTAGGGACTGTACATGCATCATCTTGAAAGGATGTTGCAAAACGATCTTCAAAATTAACCCAGGGAGAATCTTAATAACAATTTGCATTCGCGGCAATTAAATAGCTAACCATATCAAATGCACTTTTTATTTTACGCCATTTGTTTCAATTAATCCTACTTGGATGGTCCGAAAGGGATTTACATTTATGTATTTTCCTTTTTCAATAAGCCTCGATCATTATAAGACAGGGGGAATATTAACGCCAACATCCCAAACCAATTCGTAGTTATATTAGGCACTATAATACTCTCGGGAAAAGAAACGGCTCGCGTAACTATACATTCTAGCGACTATTTCCTTGAAAAGCTTCGTTTTCTATCGGAGTTCGCGAACTCTATGCACCAGAATAGCAAAATAAACTACTCCGTCCACGAGTTCTGTTCTGATTCACTTTTCGAAAACTTCCGACAGTAATCTAGTCTTTCTTCTGGAGCGAATCCCACCCGAGAGACTTTATCATTACCGAAACACTGTTTTGTAGAACCTGGTATCTCCGCTAATAAACAGAGCTACTCTACTTTGGACCAACTCCAATTCAGAAACTAATCCTACTTCGTGAGGATCTCAAATCGCATAGCAAATCCGAGGAATGGTATAACGATGGAGGTAATAAGGGAAACACACGCTATTTATTTGACTCTCAAAGGGCGTCCACTCAGAAATCGCGATAAGAAGACATTTCTAATAGTGAAGCGGTGCAGCTAATTTAAACACGGAAACTCAGTGGCTACACAGTGCGCTTGGCTTTACTCGTTATTCTAAAGTCAGATAGTATTTCTGATACCGACCTGCCCTGAGTTATGGATAGTAGCGTATCTGCTGTGGTCCAAACCCAAGACCACTTAAAATATGAACACACCAACAACGTGGTTATTAAAAAAAATTAAATGAGTGAGTGAAATACACAACTTTTCAAAAAGAAACTGGCATTTATTTTATTCAGAATTAACTTTGCAAAATACCACAGAAAAAAACCACTTCACAGACAATTTTTCAATGCATTAGCGTCACTTTCAAAAGTTAGAAACATGTTGTGTCTGTGAAGTGCTTTTTTTCTTAAATATTTTGCAAAGTTAATTCTGGATAAAAAAACTAAATGTCTCTTTTTGAAAAGTGGTTTATTTAATTCATAAATTTTGTTATGGAATACTACAAAGTGAATCGCCATCCATTGAGTAGATTCAAACGTGATTATTGTACAGATCAAAGGAATAACTCTGCATGAAGACTACCAAGAAAGAAATTAACCAAGGGGAGAATGGTCAGAATTTCACCAGCAAGGACACAGACAACACAATACCAAATACAAAAACAGTGAAACTTCTGCATATGAAAACCAAGATGTTAAAGAGGAAGATTGCATAGCGTTGTTAAAATTGACCAAAAACAATAGCTTATTGAGCAAGATGTGATGAATGCATTCCTAAGACAAAAGCAAAATGGTAAAAATACATTAATTACCACAGAGAGTATTTAAGGTTAGACACAAGTATGTATATTTTTCAACATTCATTCAAAGTGTGGATTAAACTAAGATAAAAATATAAAGCATTAATTTTCAAAAATATATTTTGATACAGAAATAGACATGTCCAAATTTAAATTTGAATATCATAGTATAGCCATCAGAAAATGAAAATTCATTAAGCTCTACAAACATTAGTTCATTTCAGGTGATAATTTTCATTAAACCAGCACAGTGATAGCTAGAGAATATGTTTCTATAACAATAACGAGGATGATAGAGAAGAAATTAGAACTTGGCAGTGAATAAAAGTTTTTCGGAGGACCAGTAATCTGCAGTTTCCTTTCTCCTTTCAAAGAATTGGCCCAATGATGACTGGCATATTGGGCGATTGGAGAGTTTTTCAAGCCTCTCATTAAATATGAGAAAATTCAGATTTCATTACATATTCATGGAAAGTGAAATATTGGGATCAACAAAATTTTCTTCATATCTAACTTGCATGTATTTAAGTGGACTGTAATTCTAAGGGAATACCATAAACTAATACATATCATGACCATATTTTCTTTAAAAACAAGGAAAGAACCTAAGAACATATAAGAACATTCTAAATAGTTTCCTAGTCATGGATTTATAATTGCATTCCTCTTACCTTATATTTCTGAACAAATCAAATACATATATTGATTTATATTCAATCTATTTTTCTTAGATAAATGAAACTACAGAATAAAATTAAACAAAAATTTTATTGTATAAAAATTACCAAAAAATTAACAATATCTATAAAAGTAACAATATTTCTTAAATAAGATATGCATATTTTCACTTCTCAAACTTTAAGCGAAGTCTTTTGAAATGTAAAAGTTCTTCCTCAGAAATGGAAGGTTTAATTCCTGTTAGTGATTTTTGAAAGTCTTCTAGAGTAACCTGAAGACTTGCTCCACTGATGTCCGAGTCTAAAAAACAAGAATACATGGTTGTTAAAAGTTAATAATTTACTGAAGCAAGTACTAAAGAGCATGCAAAATCACCTTCTCCAACAGTTTCAGCTATACGGACTTCTCTTTCAATGGCTTTCATCATTGCTCCAGAGCAGACAGCCTGCATATCAGCTCCACTCAATCTCTCAGGAAGCAGAGAAACAATATCCTCCAGAATCACATCTGGAGCTAAGTTAAACCTGAATTAAAAAGAAAACTAAATTAAATGAAAAATCAAATAACTTCAGAGAAAAGAAGCTAGAGCTGAAATACTGGATTCTACCTAAAACATCTATTTCAAATGTCAGAGACTCCTGATATCCTTAAAATGAAAATAATATAAAATATTAATCCAAAAAAGGCATTACAATACATAAATATCAATTATTATAATTTTCTATGGCTTCATTTCAATTCTGTTACTTGAATAGTGATTCAAAAATGTTTCCATAAGAGAGTTACTTGATGACACATTTTGATTAACAACTCAGATGTTAAAAGTTAGCAATTTTAAGCATGATATTAATTTATTTACTTCCCCGAGTCTCCAGACATTACATTCACACAACCCAGTCATAAAACTTCAAGGCAATAAATGCAGAGAATCTATCTTATATTTCAGCATATAAGAAGTACTATTTTCAAAATTTTTGCCAAAAAAACAACAAGCATCTTATGTGAATAATGTAAGAATAAAATTTTCCTTAAGCCAATCTTTTCAACTTTAAACAAAATTCATAAATTTCCTAATGCTCTTGGACTGTTAATTTGACTTCAGGAAGAACCAGAGAAATTAGAAACAAAAATAAGTCCATTTAGTTGTGAATGAAATTCTCTCTGACTTCCCACCAGGTCAAATAGTGCTTAGGAATAAGAATGGGAAGCTCAAGAGAATTTCACTCACACCATACACCAGGAAAAAAACAAATACTATGTAAGTCTATTTAATTGTTTAAATATGGTTAAACGATTTCAAAAATTAATTCTTTTATACACTAAAATAAAGTGTGATATGAAGTATTCATAGCAGTCTTTCAGAATGCCCCTAACAGATCACTGAAGTAGTCTACCCATCAAAGAAAGCATTGTTTTGAATAAATCAATTTAATTTCATGGTTATGATCATCAAGTATCATCTGAATTCTTTTTCTTGAATGGAACCTAGCTTATGGAGCCTTTATTCATCTCCTTGGATATGGACACTGTGATTCAGATTGAATTAATTCTAAACAATACTGCTGTTTCATTAAAAACTGAGCTGTAACAAAAAGATTCAATTCCAGCTATCAACTACATTTATTGAGATGAGTAACACCAAATCTTTCACTCATAAATGTCTTCCCTATATGGTATCATTCAACACATTTAGCAAATATTAACTATTTCTTACATGCTAACATCTATTTTCCTACTTCATAAATGTCAATTATGAATGGAGAGGAGGATTCAGAGTCATTATCTCTCCTTTTGGATGAGCTTGTGAATGAAGATTACTCAGAGAAGGAATTAGAATATTTGAGTGATACCGCAAACAAAATGGAGAAGGATGCCGAAACAGAACAAGAAATTTCCAACATAGAAGATGATCTTCAAGATATCAAGAAAAATGATTTATAGGGAAAGACTCCACAATATGGAGGAAAGATAAACCACACCGAATAGTAAGAATTCGTGCTTGAAACTTTGTCATGCAAACACTGGGATTCAAAGAATGCAAAATTCAATGCAGGATTCAAAAAATCCAAATAATGACTTTGAACTAATTTTTTATAAGAAAATATTAAATCATATTATAATGTAAGCTAATGTTCAGAGGTTTCAAGCAAAACACTTATCAAAGGAATGGATTAAATGGACTGATCTCCCCATTTTTGCAGGTGTTTATAGATCAGGCAAAACATTACAGATCTGTTTAATCAAAGTGCATAAAAGGTGAAGGTTATTCATTCCTCAATGAACATAGAAAGGTTTATATTTCTTATATTTCTTTTATTTCTCCTAAGAATTGGCAAAATCTGTGATATAGTTCCAAGAAAAAGAGTTGGCATCAAAAAAGGAGATTTTTTAAAAATTATCTCTGTGTAACCACATATGGTGTATCAATGGAGAATATGTGACTATAGATGAGAAACTTGTAATATTTTTGCAGGCAACGTATTTTCAAGCAGTATTTATCCAGTAAGTCCTCCAAATGGGGCATAAAAATTTTTGCAAGAAATTGTAAAGTGGCTGTCTGGCCCAATTCTTGGGCCTCTGAGAAATTTCACAGCTAAAATTAGTTTGGTAGAGTTTTGCTTTCACAAGATCTTCTTTTGTAAAGGATGACCTTTGCAAGCAATTACTTTCACCAACTACCCTCAAATTTGGTAAAAACAAAAAGCAGAGAAGAGGGTAATAATGTGGTTTCAGACACAAAATGATAATAGTTTCCTATGTTCCTGTGAAATGAAGGAATGTGATTCTAATTTCAATGATGTATCTTCAAATAAATATAGATGAGAACATACAGACAGAATGAGAATACAGACAGGTAGCCAGAAATAATTGGATTAATTACACAAAGTCAAAATTTGTCCATTTTATGATACAGGATGAAAAACAAGATGATTATCCTTTTTCATTTGTTAAATACAGCAGGTATTAACTACGACAGCACTATTGACTTTACTCACATCATTGAATATAACCATGGTTATAATCAATGATCTGAGTAAAGAAAATATTATGATGAGACAGAAGTACCTGTGAGCATTATTGTTGTAGTTGATCAGTATCTTCATAGCAAAACGGTTAGGAATGAAAAGATTCCAAGAGAATTCAAAAGAAAGGTAGAAGCAACTGTGGGGATTCTGTGTGAGGAACTGAATGTTCAACATTTGCAGGAATGATAAAGAAACCAAAGAAAGGAAATCAGAGAGATATACTAATGTCCAAGGAGTAATAACATTAAGACATACAATGTTCATTAAATTTGTGGAAACTGGATCTTTTTCAAGAATCTGAGAAAGATTTGTGAAGATGCCCTCAAGAACAGAGATAGAAGTAAGTACAAAATATTTCAAAATAATTTATTTTATTCCAAGTGAAGTCTTCTACTGCTCTATATTTTTCTTAAAAAACCATCTAGATTCTTAATTTTAAATTCTAAATTATACAAAAATTTATATCTTGACTTAAACTATCATAATTCATTTTGTGTTTATAATATTTTTAATGGTAATTACAATATTAGCCAGTCCTAAAATTCAACAAAATTAACATTTCATATACTGTTAACAAACAGAATCCATTGTAAGGAAATGTTATTTGTTAGTTCATATTCATCTTAAAGTATATTTATATATTGTTGACGGTTAAATAAGGATTGATGGTTACATAGAGAGGAAATCTACCCCATGGAACCGTTTTTGTAAGTAAAACTTGTATGACTACCGAATTAATTAAAAGCAACACTGCAATCTCAGAGTTAAGGAATTACAGGATATTAACGAATACACTAAAACCTTAAATGAGTAAATAATAATAAGCAAAAATGAAAGATACCAACTTTCTTGTCAGAGCTGCCATCACACTAAGCTGAGATTTCCTGTCTTCATAAGGCCCAACATAAAGCAATTTATCAAATCTGCCAGGTCTCAGTAATGCTGAGTCAACCAAATCTGGTCTATTTGTAGCTGCCATTACAAATACATTTTCCATTTTTTCATGCCCATCCATCTCAGCCAGCAACTGTGAGACCACACTGCAAAACAATTTAGATATTTTTTAGAATTTAAACTGAGACAAAAATTTCCTATCTAGGCCTAAAGATATTGACCTCATTTCTTACTTTTAAATAGATTACTTCAATTTCAGCTTTCAAATACAAATATTTACAGCTATAAAAATAAATATTCTTTCATTGACATTAATTAAGCAAAAGAACAAAAACAGAATTAAACTGTATCATTAAATTCACTAAGCCAGGGAAAAATTTAGATTTAATGAGGCAATAAGATATACAGAGACTGAGTATAATTGAGAAAGGAAAAAGGCACTTGGAATGTCAGATTCATAATAATTACAAAAATATCTCAATTAATACCTTGATGCAGTAACTGTCTGACCATTGAAGCTGAGATAAAAGATAAAAAAATTCTTAAGCCAAACCCAGAGAAAATTTTAATTATGAAAATTAAATCAAAAGTATTTAAAAACATAAACCCAAATATGCATACTTTATTTCAGAAAGAATTCATACCGATCCATTACACCACCAGAATCGCCAGTTCTTCCACGATTTGGTGCAAGAGAATCCAGCTCATCAAAGAATATTATACATGGTGCAGCACCTCTGGCTCTTTGGAACACTAAAAAGGAAAACAATGGGATTCTCAAAATGAACAAGTATATCTTAAAAGGGTGTATAAAATTTTTTATCACATACACAATCAGAAATTTTGTACAGCATGTTACCAGGAATTATACAAAACACTGGTCAAGACAAGGTCATAATGATGATCATTTTTATTGCCAATCCAAATAAAATGCATTAAGTAAAAAAAAATATCAACACAAAAATATTCCTCTTGGTGATGGAAATGTTATCTCCTATTTCAAGAATATCTCTAACAAGAAAATAGCATTTTAAACAGATAATAATTAAATACTTCCCATCATAAAATGTCTTTTACACCAGAATCATGCAATAAAATTATCATATTTGTCAGCATATGACACATTCTCATTTCAATAGGACAATAAAGAAAAAAATCTTAACACCACAGTTGAAACTTAAGTTATAGTTCCACTTTATATCAAATTTTTCCTTTTAAGGTTACTTTTTATATCGTATATTCCATTCAATCAAGGTGATATCCAAATCCCACCTCCTTCAATATAACTGAAAAGAGCAAAATGGTACAGAAGGCCAAATTTCCACATAAAAGACACAGAGCATTATTTAACCATAATGTAGGAAAAAAAGGTGCATCCTGCATGCCATTATATATAAAAAATTAGTTTATAGTTATATTCAAGATTCTGCTACAAAATTTGAAAATTTTTGTAGTTCTTTCTTAAAAAAAACAATTTGTGATAAAGTCAATTATGACCCTCCCACTTAAGACACTATCCTGCTTAATGTCTTTTTCACACAAAATACCACTTAAGATGCCAAGCTTCCCACATAAGACAGATTTTTCTCATTCCCAGATGCACTGTACCCCAGCCAATCATTTGCCCTCATTCAATAGGCAAAATATTTTTAACATTTTTTGTGTCATCCTTTTACATTTAACTATATGGTACTTGAGGATTCTCTCTTTGGAGTGACTAATTTTGTGAGAATAAAATTAAGATATTGTGAGGTACAATTGAAAAGTGTCTTAAATGGATTTTACTTTATTTTTCAGAGTTTAATATCACAATTATTTAAGTGAAAGAGTTCACTACCAATGTTCTCCATAAATTTCTGTTTTTTTCTTTAGTTTCAATAACAATATGACAAAGAAAATATTTCTTCTTTCTTTCAAGTCCTCAAAAAGTCAAACACTTGCATAAATAAATGCCTAATAAAGACCACTGTTGACAATTCAACTAAATAATTCATCTTTTACATATATAAAAACAATAAAAACAGAAATATTCCCAAGTATTGTAGATCATTATATTATTCTATGCCCCAACTTTGTTAATCATACTTTTAAGATACTAGACAGCCACAAAGAAAGGGAAAAACCATATTAAGATTGTACTTCAAAGAGAAATACCATTATGCATGTATTCTAATTGAATTTCATAAAATTTAAAACCTATATTATTCTTGTTCAATATAAATTCATGAAAGATGAGCGGATGGTAGGTCAGTGCTATAATAAGAATTAAATAAAATAGATGAAGACAAAACATCATTAAGCAGGAATGAGATATAATGAGGTCTTGTTACAGAATGTGGAATTGGCATCCTTTCTTGCAGCAATAAACTCATTAGAAGTAATAGTTTTATAAAGCACACGAATAGCAGAAGATCTAGAATATTTTCTGATCAACTATGTTAAGGCATACTAACCTTCTCTAACATTGGCTTCACTCTGTCCCACATACATATTCAAGAGCTCAGGACCTTTAACAGAAATGAAGTTGAAGCTGCATTCTGTGGCAACTGCTTTTGCCATTAGAGTTTTACCAGTTCCAGGAGGACCATACAAAAGTATGCCTGAAAATAGATTGGTAGATTAAAACATCCACTGATTATTTATTTTTTATGAAATACATAATTCTTTTTAAAAATATACAGCATAACATCATAATACCTACCAGTTCTTTTCAACCCAGATTTTACCAACTCAGGATATTTTATAGGGAACTCAATAGTCATAAGAATTTCTTCCCGAATATCAGCAAGGCCTCCAACATCTTCCCATGCTACACATGGTATCTTAGGAGCACCAATAGCATCAGAGTAAGCTGCATGCATTGATGCTAGAATAAATAATTTTTCCAAGAAAAATTACAAATCATTCCATAACATTCGGATATAAAATAAAAAAAGTCATTCTCTTTTTGTCCACAACACTCACCAAGCATATCTTTGAAATCTTCCTCTTCTAAAACGATACATTCATCCCTTTCAATATTATTCTTCAACTTTATGTACTTGTTCCTAAAATAAGATAGTAATAAGATGTTTAAAAAATCTTATCGGTAATAAAAATAAAGCAAGCATAGGAAGAAATTAAATACAATGCAAAAATAAAATGTAAATCACCATATAAAATTCTATAGAAACACACATCTGAATTTCTCATGTATACATATCCTTAAAACTATGATTTTGCTTGAAAAGGAAAAGAGAAAGGAATAGAATCTCCATGAAATAAACCTTAGGGATCCTGAAACAAGTGAAGCAAGATCAGCATAAAGAAATCCAGCAGTATGTTGAGCAAGTTTTGCAGGAACTTCTTCAGGAAACTGAATTCCTAGGGCTCCCATAGTCCATTTGAGCAAATTCTCTCTTCCAATGAGGTCTGGTGGTTGATGCAATGATATTTCACCAACAAATGTGCGAGCTAAAGGAGCTGGAAGCTGAAATTTTTCCATACGAGTGGTGGCCACAACTGCTATGACACCCTTGCGAAGTTCTTGAAGGTCTGTTAACCAATTCAACCAAGCTTCAACACCTCGCCCTTCATCAGGTCCATCTCTTCCTAGAGCAAGCCACTAAAGGTAAAAAAAAATGATCGAATGATCGAATATACTATCAATGAAACAAAGGAACCATGGCAAAACAGAATTCAGGTGAAACATTTTTCAAAGTGTCTTATTAAGTTAAATATGTAACTATTTTGTAATATGTAAAATTAAAAACTTTTAAATATCTAGATAATAATGGAGCAGAAAATTTAATCGATGGATGGATAAAATAAGTAAGATAAGGGACACTTACAAACTGAATTGCAAGGAAAACTTCTTAATCCAGTAAGAAGGAATAAAGTCCCTAGGGGAGGTTGACAAAATACAAAAGAAGCATATTCAAAGACAAAAATATAGTGACAGAAAAGATGAATGTAAAGAGGATTATTTGCATTTAATAAAAGAAAAATTTTTAAGCTCCTGAAGCAGGAACAATCAACTTTATTATAAAGAGATAATTTATGAATAACTCTATTTGTATCCATCAATTCAGCAACTTAAACAGATAATGACAGTTATTAAGTTGATTGGGTTAGTTATTTTTAAATTTGATATGACAAAATAATGTAAAACATTTAATTATTTCAATGTAATAATCATTATATTCTATAAAAAATTTTACAATTTTTTTAGATTTTACTTAGCCTTACAGGAATATTTTAATACAAATCTTTATAAATGCCATTCTTTCTAAAATGATGTAAAGTTGGCTAAATAGCCAACAACATTATTTCACCAAAATTTTGTATCTAAACAATTATTTCAATTCAAGTGTGTATGAATGGTAATTATGAGGAAAAAGAGGCACATTGCTTGTATATCCCATAGAGAAAGGTATACATTGAAGAATAACTTTCACAGCTTCACCATTATAGTATTAATAAGCTGGCAGCCTCATTCATTCAAAAAATTTCACTCATTCCTCTCCTCAAGTTTTTTGCTTAGGAAACATCCAATTATTATTCATACATTTCTTTCACCTTTAACATGTGTTTTTCTACTTCTGTATATTGATCACAAAATTCAAAAGTGTTAAAACTTGTAATTTAAAGAAAATAATGGTTAATTTCACTAAGTTTTCAGTTGACTGAGTAAATATTCTCCTCAATTTTGGAAAATGTTATTAAAAATGTAAGAATTAAATAATGTATAAAGTCATGAAAATTCATGGTCACACAGGTTTTTTCAAAGTTATTAATCTATAAGGATGGTCTTTAAGGTTGATATGAATAAACATAAAATAAAAAATATTATAAAATAATATAATAAAATAATGAATAAAATTAGATAATTGAGATATTTCTTCTAGCAATGAAGATAGGCTCTTTTCCACACTTCCAGGACCAGTACCTCGTAGATTAATGAAAATATTCCAACTATGATAGATTGTAGAATTTGAATTACTAAAATAGATTAATATTTCAGAACCTGTTATCCTTTAATCTCTATTCGCTTAAACCCTTATGTTAATTCTGTTTTATAAATCTCCATTGCTGAATACATATAGATATGAAATGGACTGACTTCCTATGAGATGTTTAATTTTAAAACTTAACTAATTAAAAAATGAAAATAGTCATCTAATGTATTTTACATAACAAAACAGGTTAGGGCAATACAATAAATTACCACCACATACAAATCCTTCTTAACTTACTTCTACACTGTGCACTGCAACTATACATGGTGATAATTGAGATATTTCTTCTATCAATGTGGATAAGCTCTTTTCCACACTTCCAGGACCAGTACCTCGAAGAGTGGCTAAGTTGTGATGATGGACATGCACAGACCCAATATCCCACACTCCAGCTCCTTGGGCAGCTCTCTTCAGCACAGTTCTCTTACCAGACCCACGAGGTCCAGAAATAAGTATCACAGGAAGACGATGTCTTTTTAGTATGAGCTCTTTACTGTTATCAGTTGGCAGAAGGAATGGCTGTAGAAACATGGCAAGATGAACAGCATGATCTTGTAGCCAAGGTGGACATCTAAGGTAAAAGAGAGACATCTTTCAAAAGATTGCAAATATTAATAGCAGCAAGCTTTAAGAATACTCAAGCATTACAATTAATGACATTAGCTATATCTAAAAGTTTATCAATGTTCTCCCAAACACAAATTACAAATAATTTACAGCAATTCTTAGTAGAGTTAAGCAATTAGCATGGAGGCATATTTTTGTATATGAATACAGTTAGAATGGAAACTCCTATGATTCTCTCCTACTTTCTTTTCAATAAGTTGTAAGAGAGCCAAAGTGTGTACCAGAAACCATGCACTTGTAGCATAATTTACTAGAATGAAGATAGTTTAACAAAATCATCTGAAGGTAAATATACTGATATTCAAAATTACATGATAGAATTAGGTTTGTCATCGTTCATTTTTAAACATAGACATATAAGATATACAGAGATAAATAAGCAAACAGAAACAAAAATAACAATGCACAATCAGAGAAAACCATAATGGACTTGATATATTCATTATCATAATATATGAAAATGAAAAATTTCCTATCATTACAGATTCAATGGAAATAAATAAAAATACATAGCAATGTTAATTATATCATAAAAAGGTATCTGATAGCAGAAAAAGATACAGAGAAGAAGGTGAAGTTCATGTGTAAATAACTTACATATCAATGAGAAAATCTTTGAAGTTTGTGGCAGTCACAGGGGTAGAATCAGATGATGGTCTAACCGTTACTGAGTGACTTGGAACATAACCCTTCATCTCTGGACCCTAGAATAATGGTTTTTTAAACCAAAGTTCAAAAATTTCATCTCAGCATTAGTAAACTGAATGAGAACTATATGAAGCACGATATAAAACAAGTTGTGGTTTTAAGAATTCTAATTCAGGATAAATTGCATTGAAATATAGATCTTTACACATAACAGACTTACTGTATAAATTTTGGAAGTAAAAAGACTATAAATATTACCCAAAGCTTTAACATATAAAGGCCGTGAGTAGATGGATTGATAATTCCGGATATCTTAAAACATACTACCTGTTCAATTTTCGCCTTTTCGGAACTGACTAAAAATCCTGGAGCGATTTCTTTCCCTTGTACTCTGACTGCGTAACAGAAAGCTGCCTTTTCCTCGAGATTCGATGCAAAGAGGATGTCACCAGCCTGCACATACCGGGGATCCTATATTATTCAAGAAAACAATTACTATGCTTGAAGATACCTTCTGCCAGGTTAGTAACTGATAGGTTACGAAAAAACCGGTTGACACACATGGGTGCTTTATTACCTTAAATAGGGATTCTATTTGCAACTTCAACGGGTGCTGTTTCCCCCTCTTCTCTAAAGGAACTTTAACTGAACTTAATTCCAAGCAATCAGCAAAAGTTGGAGAGTCTTTCATAATTCGAACAGTATATCGTAGTCTTTCTACTGGTTTACTGATTCCATGCTTTAAAAGACCGTACTTAATGTTATGGAATAATATTTCAGATACGATTAATGTTTTTCCCTTGCTACCAGTTAATTCTACACCCATTGCCGATCTAATGACAGTAAAAGAGGAAGCTGCATCACCGGTAGATACACACAGTTCAACCCAAAACGGGATTGTCTTCGCATATGGCAATATATTTGATGGCACCAAAATGCAATTGTCAACATCATTCACGTCATTAATCCTTAAGTGATCCAATATACTTTTCATTGCTTTAGATGGGACACTCGATACGAAAAACCGCTTTCCTGTCATTTTTACACACATGTAGCAGAAGATCACAAAGTAAAAAATTGGACGATTTCCAAATACAACCCAACATAAGAATTTAACTGTTATTTGGCTAGGATGTCCTTTCATTGTACTTTTTGTAATACAAATGAAATTTATTACTAGCAGGGCCAACAGTCATAGATAACATCGCGTTACCACATTTACCATTTCGATACCAAATTATTGCTCAAGTTTAAACTGAGCGCATTTCATTCCTCTTTTGGAAATCACTTTCGCCGCAAACCGCGGGAATAGTTTGAACGTTTAAATTCATATTCCATTTAGATGAATGTTCGTTCCTACTTTTGGCATTTTTATAGTAACATTTAGAACATTTTTAACAATAACAGACGAAATAACAATGAAAATACATTGAATGGATGTATCGAAATTTTAATTAATACGATTAAATTCCAATGCGAACCTAAGGTGATCAGAGCTGAATAAAAATTTTCGGATGAGAAATTGCTATATTTTTCGTAGCTCTATTGTCCGTTTCAAGATTACAGTCAGTATGGAGGGCTTACGGGGGAAAAACTCAATGTAATTTGCCGTAAGCGAAGAAGTTAGCCACGCGCCAGGTCGCCTTTACGCGGAGCTACGGATTCGGACGGGTATAATTAAGATTTGTAGTTTACATTGACCGATTCAAACTTAAGTTCTGATGAAATCTGAATGAAAATAACTCTAAAAGGATCAGATATGTGTAATAATAATTGTACCTTTTGAGTTCCGTCACTTTTGACGGGGGAATCCATTAGTAATATTATAATCAGGTAAGAAAGGAATAAAAATATTAAAAGATCCAATATTCATAAGAAAGAGAACTAAGGCTACAAAACATGGAACTCAAGATTCTCTGCCCTACTTGCATTTTGCAGCTTCCGTAGACACAATTAGTAATTTACGCTTCTGCGCTACATTCGAAAGTAATGGGAAACATGTTAAATGATTCATTTCTTGCTCAAGCGTACGATAATTTTGGATGCTATACTTTAGAAAGTCGATTTTCATTCTTTAGTAACCCATAAAAAGTCGAATCATTTTTGGCTGTCCTTAATAAGCACATTTTTCCGTTTAACATCATTTATCGGTGGATTGTTTCTGAGCCAGTTAATGGACAAATGGAACTCAGGTAACCGTTGATTATCTAATTATTTAGTTTGGTATAACAAAACTATGTCGAAAAGCATAAATAATCCCTTATTTGATTTCAAATTATGAATTACGTTTCACATTTATCGAGGAGAATTTTATAGACTTTTGAGTGGTAGTCTAAATAGTAAATGGCTTAGATTTAGTCTTTTGTTTTGGTCCTCTGAATGAGTTTATAAATTTAGGAATGTCTGTTGCTTCTATTAATATAGGCTATTTGTATTGTTCACCTCTCACATTATTTCGCATAAATTATATATTAATTATGCTAACGAAAGTATCAAGTATGTAATCGAGTTTGGAATCCTAAGTTGAATATAAGGAATTCAATAGAAGCAACACACTTTTTAGAACACAAAAACTGCTTATTATCTCAGGTGGCGTTCCACAAGTTATAATAGAATAATGTGAGGCTTAGCATAGTTCTTCTCCGCGATGTATTTAGAGAGTCTGTTTTAATAGTTAGCATTTCTCAAACAGCCTATTTGAACATATCCTAGACCTTGGTTGGGTTTTGAAGTAAATATTTCAAGCTAATAATAAAGAGTAATGAATTGAAAGGAATCGTCAGTTTTGACACGTATATCTAATGAGTACTAATTGTGAAACCTATTAGTAGCAAAAACCTCTCCAGTTCTCCAAGTTCTCCTATTACAGAGAGGTACCTAGATTTTAGACTATCATCTAGCACACTTTAAGAGAGAAGAAAATCTAATAAAGCTCATAAAGAGAGCCCCTGCCTCCATCCTAATACATGCAACCTTAATGCCTCGTAACTAGGAGAGGATTCAATCGAGATTTATCAGGTTGAAATTAGAAAAGTAAAGTACAGTGAGCAAAAAAATCAAACATTAATACCTAAGGGTTTTGAAGAGTTCCTGCGACGTTGACAATAACTCTGGATGGAAATCGAGGTAGAAATAAACTTATTGTGAAATTACAACTCTCAACCAGTAACGAACCAGCAAAGCAAAGGGGTGATATTGACGGTCGTTTGCATTTCATCTGCGAAATGTTTTCTTTCCCTTCACTATGGCTCTCATATAGAGGGATGGAGTGCAATAGGCAAGTCGGCCAAGTATCTCTTTACTGAAAGAGGAATATCCTTGAGCCAGCAAAGAAATTCGGAATAAGTTATGACACTTTCTAACCATGATTCTCAACGATTGTTGAACCCCAAAACATAAAAATCCTCATATTTTGCAAGAAATTCAGTTAAATTATGACACAATAGAGAAATAATTAACGAATATCGGCTTGATTATTTAAGATAAAAATAGACTAAACGATGAAGTATAAGATGTGAAACTGAAAATGAATATCATATCACTGTTTGAACCAATACCCTGGAAATTTTTAACTTCACAAATCATGTGAAAGTTTAAAAAAAAAATTCTATTTGGAATTTGATGATGACATAAATTGAGGCAAGATTGTAAGGCATATAAAATCAATGGCTGAAAGCGATTACAGTGATAAAATTAAGCCTAGGTAAAGGTGGTTTTGGATTCTGAATGTTAGTAAGTGATAGCGATAAAACTAAAAAAAAATTTTTTACATATAACTTTCTATATCTATTTTAACAAATAGATTCGATTTATAATTCTTCAGAATTTCAAGTGATCTGCAAAGGAGCGAGACGAAGCATGAGATGATATTTATCACTGAATCAATGGCAATTTCTAGCTAACGTAAGAGATTACGATCCAATTTTAGTTTGCTGTGTTTATTTGAATATTTAACCTGACACACAGTAATTATTGGAGAATTTACACCGAAACTATCAAGTATGATTGGCGAATTAACGAATAACCATCTTAAAAATCTTGTAAAAGAATAATTGACAATCACTTTTCGAAGTTTGAATGAATAGCATGTTTGTAAAAGACATAACAACTTTTGTGACGAACTGAATGTGATCCAAATGTTATAGCGTGAAGATTTCGCAGTTATATGGGTATAAAATAAAAGCAGAAGACATTCAATACATGATTCGTAATCAGAACGAAAAAGTACGATATTGCTAATATAATCCATTTATTGATAAAATATCGGAATCATATTAAATTTTATTAACAAAGGAATGATCGTTTAATACAAAAAACATTGAATCTACTTCTGATAATAATCATTAGCACCGAAATGGCTCGCAATCGATTCTCGCCTGAAGACAACATTGATTACGAAATGTAAGGAAAAACAAAGAAAAACGACTTTGAACTCTCACGTCCAAATTTCCAATTTTCAGAAAGTTTTTATAAAATTCTCACAACAACCGCAGCAGAAAAAACGACGCACTTTCGAACACATTAAAACCACATTTCCTCTTCAGCGAGATCAAGATGTCGATCAAAGTCACTGGCGCGCTCACAAACACATTTACGCGTAATACGGAATCATAGAAATATTAAAATTTACACATTTCCCTTCAGTAAGGGCACAGAGGAGCAGACGGGTACGGAACTCTCCCAGGAAACGCATAAGGATCCGGGTTGTGTACCCTACAAATTTTCTTCCACCGCTCACCGCCAGACTTTGCACTCTCTCGGTTACTCTGACCAAAGAATCTGTTAAGGGAGAATCCGAAGAGTCGGAGGATAGGAACTGCCGAACAGAATGTCGCGCAAACTACGACGAGGAACGCAAAATAGAGTAGTAAGCGTATTGCTTGCATCTTCACTGAGCACCAACAAGTTTCAAAGAGATTTGAACGCGCGACTCCAGTTTGGCGCTCACCGAAGCGGCGCTATTAAGTGAGATCTTTGCGTAAAATAAACTCTTCCTTTCGACATCGAGAGCGCAAATGAAATTTGGTCGGCGATGGCGTTTCTGTCGCGGATGGCGGCATCTGGCGAAACGAAGAGCGCGGGGGAGGCATCTCAAAAGAAATCGAAAGGGTGTGTAAAAAAAGAAAGGGAAAGGCTATTCTAAGAGTCGGCATTCTTTAAATGGAGCTTTTTGAGTGCCCAAACAATGAGTTGAAGTTGACCCATATACAAATGCACGGCTGCGGTTCGATTGTATTTTACCTGAAAACAAAAAAGAGCGAGAGAATAAATGATTCTCTCTGAACAAACTTTCGATAGTAGGGAAAAGAAAATTTTTGGAGTCTAACGCAATTTCCCTTTAGTAACCACAAGGGAATGTATGTTTTATCTTCACGTACAGGTATTTTAACATACTTTTTTATCCTCGTTATGCTTCTCATTAAAATAATATATTTTCTGGAAGACATTTTCTTGGGGTCATTTTTGTTGTCCTTTAAGTAGTATTTATTTATAAGAAAAATGTTCACACACTTTATTACTGTAGATAAATGACTCTTTGTAGGGTATCACGATAAGATGAGATATACTATTGTGGCAATGTTATTATCATACTTTATTTTTCAAAGAAAATTATACATTTATAATTGCTTACTTGAAAGTAGAAAACTATCTTCGCATCGTTACGAAAAATAAGCTAATGTATTACAATGTTGAATAGATAACAAAACTGGTTCTTATCTACGTCAAAGTAGGAAAATGATGATCATGTCTTTATTGGATAATTTCTATCTATAGTGCATTTCAATCATTTCAGAGTATAGAAGCTCAAGGTAAAACTCCATGTACGAAATGTACCATTACAGTACAGATTACATGCTTACTCTAACGTACAACCTACTTTCTCATACCTAAATGGTGAAACTAACCTCACGCCTGCTTACATTACGTTGAAAAATTTAGCATTTTTTGGGAAGCGGAAAGACCGTGATCATGTGGATTGTAAGATTCTAAATGTCCTTAATTCACCACAGCACGTGTTCGTGGCGACTCCGTCCATTAAGTATGCGTCAGCGACGTCCAGTATTAAAATTTTTAGATATTGAAAGACTCCTAATTGGTACGGGAGATGTGAGTGAATCAGTTTTTTTTCTTATTTAGGTCTTCTGTATACAACAAATTTAAAATCTTCAGCTTTTGTATGTAGCCAGGAGATATTTTTGCGTTATCAGTGAAATTGAGATGATGGAATTAGTTCCATATCTTCTGACATTTTCTCTCTGAATTAAGGTATTGGATTTATGAGTCTCTCCTGAGTACACCATGCTCCCGGAAAAGCAAACTGAAGGTAGACAATCCACCCTAACCTCTTTTGGGTTACATTTTTCTCGTAATTTCCTATTTCGGAGCATAAACCAGTGTCGGTCATTGATTTTCCAATTTAATAACGTGTAACGTATTGGGAGACGTCACAATGTTTCAGAACAAACTGAAACTAACATATATAATGGGCTAGGAGTCGAAAACTTAAAATATGAATTTAAAAAATTTTGTTTTTCGTAATAAAATCTTATATACTCGTATAAGATAAAATTGCTGATTCCTACGCCAAGTGAAATATCTACAGTGCATAAATTGCGTAAAAAGATATATTCCAACATATTTATGAATTTCAGATTTGACAGGAATGCTCCGAACAGAAGAACCGAACTTCGTTTTTCATTTCAAATATTTGGGACGATACAAATATTTTTCCTTACTTTTACGTCCCTGTGGAAGAAAATTCATGGCTGCTAATCTTCAAAAAATTCGTCCTCAACTTTTCATTCCTATCAACTCTTACCGTTTCCCAGATTACGCATCGTCTGAATTAACAATCTATGATTTCTGGATTCCGGTACAAAACGACTAAGAGACACAGGAATTCTCCAAGCGCCGAATATCGGAAACCGTCGGGAGCAATTCTTCAGAAAAAATGGATTCCAGCTAGCATGGGTTCGAACTCAGTAGGCCCAAAATCCCGATTTTTTCCAGAAGAATGTGCGATTTTTCAGAAAAAAAAATTATATAACATCCGGCAAGACAGAAAATCGGGATATCGTTATCAGTGGTGCTTCTCTGATGTAAACTGAATACGTCTCATGCAATCATAGAATGTATTTAAAACGGTTCTAGGTTCTCCCGAAATCCTTTGACAATATTCTTAGTAGTCTATTTCCAATGCTCAAAAGATGGGCCCCTAAGATTTAAAATGGCTTCCAAGGTATGGTAATATATATTACTATGACTGGCTGTGGCAAACAGAGCATTGTAAGTCAATATGGGGAAACTATATTGGGTGATTGATAGAAATTTAATCACCCGTGAGCTTTGCAGTGTGCAAGCGACTTTTACTCGTAATTACAAAGTGACACATTCGCATAACTAATGCGCGGTCAAGTATTAAATTTTCTTGAAGCTTAACGGCTGAAAAATCAAGTTCTTGCAAAAGAGACAATTCAGAAATCGGTTGGCATTCGCCCTATATCATGAGGGGAAACTGCTAAACTGCAAGCAGTCATCTACGAGTTAAATTATAAAATAACTATTGAGAAAAAATAAATATTTTGTGCATGATATTACATATACATAAAGAAAACAATATCTTAATGCTTCACCTAATAAATAAAAGAAGGAACAATAAATCACGTCTTCAGAGATAGATTTATATTTTTTCTTTACGTTTTTAAGCGTATTTATCTCAATCTTGATCCTACATACTTCATAATGAGAGGACGGAAAATCTCTCGAAGGCACTTTATTATAAATTCAGTGACAATAGACATGGGATGACGGCCCTAAAATGATTATATTTGAGAATATTAGAAAAATATCCAGTAACGTATAAAAAATATAGTTTTTATTCCATATCACTTTGACTCAAACAAAATATCGATGGCTAGAATTAATAGCTTTTCGAAATAATATTTGAGAGTTTCAAGAAGTTCTTTCATTTCAGAAGTTTCATTTTAAGTTCTGAGAAAAAAGGTTTTTAAATCAATTGAGTATGAATTTCTGTTGTTTTTATTGTGCAGGGAAAGCATTAGATACTGCTAAGATAGACAGGTCTCCTGTCAAAGAGAGACAAGCAAAGTGTGGTGATAGATGAAAATGCAATGATAAACATGATGAAAACGTGAGTGATCAAAAAGAGGGAGACCGAGGAAAAGCTGAATAGCATAAAAAATTGAATTAAATATTGAAGGGAAGGGGCTTATAGAGGGACTTCGGGTATTATAGAATAATAAGGAAATATGGAATAGGTTACTAAGGTTTCTCTTTGATAAACTGCTGTCTCCAAGAGGCAATATCGTAAAGCGTTTTAGAGTGGTGTCAATGTGTCCCTTAAAAAGCATCTTTCGTCTACCGGTATAAGGACGTTTGGTATAAATAAAAATTTGTTTTTCGTGTTTGATTAAGTTTAAGAGGTAAGTGTTCAATAATGTTTATGCATTATTTCAAGTGATCTTCTTACATTGAAAATAAGCATAACGTATATCTAAATGCTTACAGATAATCCTGCAATACTGGTATTTTTAGTTTGCTACTAATTCCAATAAACAAAGGGTATTTTTCTGTGATGGCGGGTCAGGTAAAATGGAATACTAGTATTATTCTCCCAGAGATGCCGAAATATGCCGAGAAACCACGACGTATTTTAGACGAACCTGCTCCTTCGTCTAATAGTCTACACAATATTTGGCTGTAGTATTACCTCAAATGTAAATGGTAATCCATAATACCCGAAGTTCCTCTACTTATAATTGGAGATGAGGAAGCGAAAGAAGTATGCAACAATAAGGAAGTTTGTATCTGTAAACAACCCGCCCTCCTGAGGACCAATGTGACTGCTGAATGAAGTGACGCAATGAGCTCATGCTTTTTTTTAAAGTTTACGAGAAGAATTTAAGCCTATCTTAGAATGAACAAACAAATATTTTATTATCCACTGAATCTTATTTTATCGACCGGTTGCGATCATCTTCAGGCAAAGCTTCATGTAGAAATGAGAGGACTTATAGGAGAGTTAGATGTTTTGACGGTAGGGAAAGGAGTAAAAGTTATAAATTCATGATGTTTTTATCTAACAAAAAAGCCGACATAGCTGCTTATAATGGAACAATAGTGATCTCAAATTTAAAATTACCCAATTGGAATCGAATGATTGGAAAATTGAAGAAAATATAACAAAAAATAATTCAAGAAATTTAGGAGGAGTATTAACAAAACAGTTCTTTGTTTACCACAAGTTATTTCGAAATTATTGGTTCACTCATTTAAATCGGCGCCTAGCAAGTTTCATTTCACAGAACGAAATGTGCCCTCTAATGAGTTTACATTAGCTCCGCTAGATGGCCTTAAAGTCGGAGAATCGTAACTTTAGAGACGAACTTCTCGTAGATAAGAACTCCATAGTAAATCGACTGATACAAGTTAGTATAAGCGGATTCGTTCAGAAAAAAACACTATTTATAATGAGTTAACAGGTCTCTAACTGTGTGCCATTTCATAAACTACGATTATGTAGTTAACTTTACACCACAAATAGTATAACAAAATTACGTTTAGGGTTAAAGAGGAATACCGTTAAAATGTTATCATTAAGTACTTTTGGCAAAAAACTGATTCAGACAGAGGAGTTATATCGAATAATAGGAAAGTGAATGATCGCTTTAAATATTGAGATTGAGAATTCGTCTATAGCTTAGCGGAAGCTGCAAATGCAAAAATCCATTTTTATATTAAACGAAGACGGGATTTCCTTAGATACCTAACATCTGGGCCCCCTGTTTAATGGAACCTAATGAGTTACCGGTAATTTTTATTTTTCAAATGGTAAATGATATACATATCTATAAAAAGGGGCCCAGGTAGACATTTGCACCTGAGCTCCCTTTGGTCGGTTTTGGTTACACATTAGAATCAGTAATGATTGGAATGAAAGAGTAACGTCTGTGTGACAAAATAAAAGAAGAAAATAATACTTTGGAGCAATGATTTAAAAAATATATACAGTACGTTATAAGATTACAGGATCTTCAGTCATTGTCCAAATAAACTAAATGTTCAATGTAAAGATAACAATTACATCGTAAAAATATTTTATATTATTCTGCCATATTATACAAGATAGCAATTTCAAAAAACATAATTGAAAGCGCAACACTGATGGACCTCTGTCTTTAGATCAATTTCTTACACCTCAGATATGGGTTTTTCTCAACCTGACTTATCACGCCCGTTGAGCACAAAATGCAAGACATTCTCCTTTAGCTAAAGAAGAGGAATTAAATTCCTTTTCCCATTCCAAAACTTTTTATAATTTTGACTACTCAACAATTATTACATTTCATAAAATTTTCTACCAGTCTGACAGAAAGAGAACAATTCAAGGAATTGCGGTTAACTTTGATCGTCTCTGCCCAGTTATCCTGAAAAATTTTACTTGACAGAAAATGGCCCATAATTAATCTAATCATGTTGCTTTAAAGACTTTCTCGATGTGAACACAACTCAACATGAACTATTTCAGAAATTTATTAAAACCTGTTTACAATAAGTGATTCATAAATGTATAATGAATCCAAAGATAAACATATCTACTTTTTCGCTTTTGTTTATCTCACGCAAAGGTTTAAACGTTCCAAGTTAAATACCTATTCCCTTATCAATTTGGGGATATATAGTCTATTTAGTGAGTGTGGTTACCGACCGTACACTGTTAGCCCTCTTTTGCTGGCCATAAAATAATTTCAATATCTAATTCTTCCAAATTATTGTAGTGTTTCCGTATTCAACGTCTTTATTACGGGTGATATCAAAAACGTTGCTGCTCTTCTTGTTTACACATATTTGATGACGTATTATTAAGTTTTCTTTGACTGAAATTCTTAATTCTGCAGCAAATTTTGCATTATATACATAGATATCACCCAGATTCACGCGGAAAATCAATCGAAATAACTCAACGGCTTAAATTTTTTTCAAGGTCATTCGATGACTTGCGGTATTAACAATACAAATCTAGCCCTTCGATATACATTAAAGCAATTACAATCCATTTCTCGTCCAATTATTATTACTATTTTTTCTTGTAAACGGCAATTCTCGTCAGGTTTATGTGAATTGTAAGTGCTATTGACCATCTCAATTAAGTGCGACCTTGAAACTGCATTAATTTCATCATTTGTGCTTTATATGATTAAGGAAATAAATTATGGAGATTGCTATCACAAGTTATCGTTGGAGCTCTATTGGTTTCTGAATAATACTCTCTTAGCAAGATAAAATCTTTCAACGGATTGATGTATTCAAGAGGTACTCAAGAACCTGATAACTACTGATGATGAATATAAAGTCACGTAGTAGAAAATCGTGACTCTCATATCCTCCATATTAATCCTCCATGCATAACCACTGAAAGTAACTTTCAATTAAAGATATTTACTAACTATAGATGCTCGTTTCGAATTGAAATATTGTCTACGTCAAGTATATAAATATTTTTCTCGCAGCACCTAGTTAGTTACTGTGAAATCTTTACATCCTATTCTCGAGATTTTTCCTACATTATTATAATTTTTACTTCACCTCTAACACTGCTCCATAGATAACCACATAAATAGTAATCATGTAAAACCATTTTATTAGAATTCTGCACAACGGATTTATTGAACAGGATTGTTCATAACTCCTGCACCAGTATTGAAAGTACTATATTAAATTTATTAAATAGGACACTCTAATAATATGAAATCTAAGTATACTAATTCCATTATATTATATGAGAAAATAATTTACATCCCCAATAAATTATGCGTGCAATAGAACTGTAAATGCCATAACTTGGTTAGAAATCTATGGAAGCTTATAGAGCAATTGAATACTCGGTAGATATATGAACTTCTGTATACCAAAGAAATGCTTGAAGTCAATAGTAATTTCGAGTCCATACCGTCAGAATTTTTTCTAAGAATTGAAATGACCTTGTTCTTGATTATAAAATCTCGTCTTCGAATCATAACCAACACTGTCCATGGAAAACAGACGGACCTGAACATAGAGACACAGAAATAGACACAGTAATAGTAAAGTATAACTGTTTCTGAAATAATCTATCGTCAAGAACTTTAAGCTTCATACGCATTATGGCGTCAAGAACCGTACCATTTCGCCGATATACTTTGAAAATAACATCTTGAAATTTTCTCAGATTCGCTTTAATAAAATTCAAAGAACTGAAAATGGAAATATGTAAAGGATCTCACAAATCTCCCAAGTGGATTTCCTTTATAATTTGGAATATAGACGCCAAATTTCAATTTGCTAGATATAACACTCTTAGATATTCCTTTCTTTATATCTCTACCCCAAAGTACGAGTTCCTAAATCGGTAGCTGTTATCAGAGGTAGCTGATGTAATGTATCGACAGATCTCGTTTAGGTCATCGATCTTTTACGAGGTTACTAAATTGCTAGGTTGCAAATGTAAAATTAGATTTTTGTGTTTGTCAGCGTATTCAATTCGAGTGAATCGTAGTCCGTGGAAAAGCTTCCTCAATCAAGTCATGTGGTTTTAACTGAGGTTTGCGTTTAAAGAAGAATTCACTCGAGAGTGTATTTTTATTTTTAATTGTGTTCAAACAACATAATTTTGAATCAAAGATGTCTTCTTTTAATTTGCTTGAGCTTTATTTTGCTATAAAATTCGACAAATATAGCGCGAACTCATTTCACCATGAAACTTTACATATGAAACAACAAATTCTTAAGTAGAATTTCTTCTAAGAATTGACAGACTTAGCCTTGCAAATTTGGCCGTTATTGTATGCTATAAGTATAATAATAAATAATTATGTAACTGGGCTTGATTATAATTTATATTGTTGTTGTGTATACTTTTTATGCATCTTCAATTACTTTTGTATATTGTATATTATATCAAATATTATTTATGTGTTGTTATGTGAGGTACTTGACACTTGAAATTATATTTTTGATACAGATGTAATAGCGTAGTATCGTTTGTTAAATACCATTGTATGACGTGCTGCCTTCAGGAGGTATTTGGAGAGATTCTCCTTCTGACTAGGGTGAGTGCCAGGCAGAGATTTTGTTGTATGTGCTCTTCAAATGACTTCCACCAAGCTAGATGCCAATGTTCGGTCATATAATGTAAATAAATAGTGATCGAGCAATATAATACAAAGGTGTTTTTCAAAATCTGATTTTCGAAGAAGATAAATTTCAAGCCCGATAAATATTTAATTTCTGAAAAGATATTTTTCGAACAGAAAAGTTAACAAAAGAAGTATCGTCTTAAATATAATTTTGTAAAGGAATTAAAATCTTCCGTAAACAATAAATACGGAATGAGAAATCAATCTCATTTTCAGTTAAAATTCGCCCGAGATATACCTGATAGGTAGCACGTTTGGACTTGGAACTTTCTATAATCGCGAATCTTCATCATTTTGATCAACGTTATCGACAACGGTGACAATTCGTTAAAATTGTATAACTTAAGGAAGTTTTTAGAGAAATACATCTATATAACCATGGCTAGACTATTAAAATAACAGTAACAAAGATAGTTCTTTTTCGTTGATCTAAGGCTGAAGTGGAGTACAATAGAGGAGAATGGAATGCCTCCATAATACTTTCCGTCATTAGCCATCATATAATCTTAATTTTATAAAATTTACTTTCAAAACCCTTTTTCAACTGAAAATATTGAAAATGTTTCCGATTTGCTCCTGTGGGAAGCTTTTAGAGCATTCTCTAAGTGTAAATTTAATTTCTCAACGTAGTTATATTGTCTGTGATCATTCTCTCTTGCTAATTATTCACGTTAAAATGTAAATATGTAAGCATTAACCGAATTCGGGGTAATATTTCATATATGAGGCATGAGACAAACTTACGCATCCTCTATAAATAAGATTCTTTGACTTTGGAACTGATTTTCCCTGCCGAATAAAAAAACTGTAAATTGTTCCCATTCCAGCTCATTATCACGGATTAGCGAAAAATTAACAGAAATTTTGAAAGTAATAAACATATTGGAAGGCAAGAGAACTGATGTAGCATACTAAAGAACAGTTCCTTAAAACTATCAAGAGGAGGAATTTAATTTCTTTTCTATGTAAAGGACATGAACCCGAACTAGTATAGAATTGCATTGATTTTTGTTTCAGGTGTCCAATGCGAAAGAATTCTACAGCGATGGACAACATTCATTGACCATTACCATAAATGGACTAACTTGACTAGTATTACGATTGCGGAAACCTTGAAGCGGAAATTAAACTTTTACCGCTATTGCGAATTCATGGCGAAGAAAACGTAGCAGAGGTTCAAACGTGTCGCGTCATCGATGACGTTGCGTCGTAAACGAAGGCCGTTCTCCTCACATTGAATGTACCGATAGCTGTAAAGGTTGAGTTCTCATCTCCATGTGGAAGTGTATTACGACCAAGACATGGTCTGATAAATTGAAGAACACTGAAAAATCGAAGGAAAATAATGAAGGAAACTTCAACTGCGTGACATAGGGGAAATCTTGCATTTAGTAAACATTAATATTTTTAAACTTCAGAAACTTTTCATTTTATTCTTATCTGGAAACACCTAGCAATCACGATATTATAAAAACCTTTTATGAATAACGAGAAGATATTTGTTCTTTACGATCTTTGGTTCGCCGTACCAAAAAATGTCTTTAGTTAATTAACAAGTTTATTTCTCGAAGTCAGATATCTGAGATAACTATTTTTCGAAGGATAATATTGGAAGGTGATGCGGGGCATTGAATAGTCTATTCTCATGAATTAAAGGACCAATCCATTTTCATAAAAAAAATCTTCAGTAAATGCACCGGAATTCCGGTTTGAAAGACTGGGATGATTCCGGGAGAAGCTGTCACTAAATATAGCCGCAAGGATACTCTCTCTAGTGATCTATTATTCACCACTCTATTTTCAGTCTAGGATCTACTAATTCATTCTCGGGTCTCATTCAGAGCGGTTTCATCCTCCAGACAGGTGCAATAACGTCTATTAGGATATCAACTGGTAATTTAAATTTTCGCACTTGAACATAAATACATTGAGTAGCATGTAATGAATGTTGATGATCATCAGTAGCTTGACTTTCTATCTCCATCTATTTCGAGAATTGGCTCAGTGACTCCCAGCGACGGCCAAGACAGACGATTTCTCAAAAATGACTTCATTCCTAAGTCATACGAATGATTGCAAGCCAAGTCGATCGTAACGGAAAGAATTCTTTGCCTCGAAAATTCTCCACCAAGACCTTTAACGCCGTAATCCGGAGCAAGTCACCCACCTGAGTGGGTGTGTCCCTTGAATCTCCGTCAAGGTTACGGATTGCCTGACGTCCACACACGTCATGACATTTGCTTGACGACGACCTATTCCGTCGTCCCCTTTACCTGATCAGAAATTCATTCAGGGAAAGAGCATCTGCACCGATAAGCGGTGGAGACGCGGAAAAAAAGCATCGATATAACCGGTTAAAAGGTAAGAAAAAACAAACGACGCGCTCGCGCCCGCAAACGAACAAAAAAAGATGACGATGATTGAGTCGGTGCTCAATTGCGAACGGAATAACAAATAGTTTCGAGGGGATTCAGAATCTTGAAGCGTAAGTCTAAGGAAGGCTGGCAAAAAGAGTATTTCAAACGCGGCGCCCAGATGATCGAAGGAAGGAGAAAAAAACTACGACGCGAAAGTTCCAAGACTGGTTTGCGGTCTGTCCGAGGTTTGCGCATGCGCGAGACGGTGTGTGGCGCGCTGCCTTCAACAGCGTAGGCTCAGTGTTATTCTCCGCTGTGTTGCTGCAGAGTTGAGGTGTGTTTTATCTCCAGAAGAGAACCGGCGATTCCCGTCTATCTTCAGGTGCTGCCTGTCAGTTTCGTACAAGTCTTCGAAGGAATTTCATTTCTAAAAAGGTAAGAGGCGTGATTCCTTTCATTTTGATATGTTTTTCGAAATGCAGTATCGATTTCCGGAAAAAAAGTATCATGAAGTTTTAGCTATCCGTACATGAAAAGTTTTATCATATGACTCTAGCTCACCCTTGCAAAATAATGATTGAACTTAATGTATGCATTTTTCGATTCTCCATGTATATACAGGTAAAACAGTAGCGTATTTTCTTTGGTATTTTATCACAGCTTCGCAATGCAGTTTCTATGTGCGGAATTTTATAATTTGATACTTGTTAAAAACTTTTCCGCTATTGGTTAAATAAAATTATAAGGCTTTAGATTTAAAGCCATATTACAGATTTCATGTTATAACTATACAATATTCTCGATTTACTAATTCACGGGAAATGGAATGTTCGAAAATTATTTTCCGGACTTACGTATTTCGCATAATCCTCGATTAAATGATCTTTAGCATGTTTTAGCGGAAAAATCAGTTATTTGTTTCGGAATCCATGTTGTCTTAAATTTATAAATTATCAATCCAATAATTAATCCGCGATAAATTCAATAGTCTAAAATTTATTCAAGATTAATAGATTAGAAAATCATAGACTAAGTTTGTTTGGAAATATCCAACTGACGGCTACCTCTTTTAGATTATAAAATTTCCCTTAGTTTAAATGAAAATTGATGTATTTCAATAGGCTATAACTTGCGACAAGTATTTACTCTCATAGAACTTTAAATGTAACCAGATAACGAATACGATGATTGAAACTAAATACAAAATATGGTTATGTGAGCCAAGAAAATTTTATTAATATTAGATTAATTCAGCTATCGTTAATTTATTTTATATCCCTATAAAAATTGAACTTATATTAAAAATGAAAGACAGACAAGAAAAATAAACTCAATGATAAATTTAGTTGAGGAGAAAAAAATGAAGAATCATTGACTCTGTAACCCTTCGCATTTTCGCGGTTTATTCTTAAGCTAATTATATTTTAACACTCCATTTCGATTTATGGTTTTGCGTGTCGAATCTACGCTCTGCGGAAATTCTATATTTATCCGCGAAGATGTTGTAACATTTTCACCACTTTACGAGAGTTCCTTCGTAACCTCTCAAAGTTGCCAAAAGGCTGTCAAAGAGCGGGAGATACAAAACTCCTCGTTTTTGCCTCTTCTCCTTCCACCAACAACCGAAAAAATATTGGCAGGATATTAAAACTTTTGACGCGCGAAATTGACACATACCCTTTAATTTTTCTAACCTCGTGAATGTGGTTGAAACTTTGGAAAAAAAAAACATCATCGGAAAGGACGAAATAAGACCGACATTCCGAGCGCTTCCGAACTACTTTCTACATATTCAGATCGATTATTTCAGCGGCTCGGTTAATTTTCGGAAGCCGTTTTCACCAGTGGCGAGAAATTAAAGATGGGATGCCCGTTCTCTTCGAATTTCCGCACTCCGTTCCCACTTAGACCTTAGAATTAAAGGAATCGAGAAGCAGTTCTCGGGAAAAGAAAGGGGAAAGTTTCGATCGCATCGACCGAAGAATTTTTACTGCATCGCCCGAGAGAAAATACGGTGAGGCATCACTTCCTCCTGAATCCAAGAGTGAAAGAAAGTGTGAGGTCAGCGGGACAAGTGAAGATTATCGGATGAGTAATGTGGAGGAGAGGCTCTGATCGAGAGAAGCGCTGGAAAGAAATTTAAATGTCCCACCCTAAGATTGGAAGGCATATTTAAAGGCCCACTCTTGAGTGTGGTCGCCAAAGCGGAGAAAGGTCTATCTTATTTTAATGGATGACGAAAAAGCATTAAGTAAAGGATACTATCAAATATTTCATAATCTTCGAAACGTATCTCGTATATATTGAAAAGCTTTCGATCTCACGCTTCCTATTTTGAATGTTAAAGGTTCCTGAATCGTCCACATATACTACTATATTTATGCCAAATAAATCGTTTGTGTTAGAGGCACCCAGAGTATAGTTATCAAATAATCTAAAGTGTGAAGTAACATCTGATTAGGTAAGCATTTGATTTATGGAATGCCAATTCCACTAAATTTTTGTCAATGACCAAAGGGTAAATCCAATGATATTTTCGTTCGAGTCATATGAGGTTTCGTAAATGTTGCTATCATCGCGGATGATTGAGTTTTACATGATATGGATGATTTTTTCCATTAATTTTGCCGAAGAAAAGTAAGGGCTCAATATTACAGTTGTTGAGAGAGCTGTAGTAAAATACTTATTTCGAAGACAGAATTAGAGTCAAAGGCTTCAGAAATGGTAACAAATGGTTTTTTTCGTGAGAACAATGAACATTAGGAGCAGCGAATCAGGGGCGTATCCTGAATTTTCGAAACAGTTAATTTTCATTATAAAGTAATTATAATTGTATGGAAACTTATTTAAATTTTCTCAAACTAATTTATAAACTTTCAAGTATTTGCTTCATAAGAAAGTATTTTCAGAATCTTAGTGTGATTATAGCCTATCAGCCACCTTCCCCTCGATGAGCGCTGTGGTGAAACAATTTTGATAAAGGGTTGTGATAGAAAGAGAAATGGGAATGAGTGCAAGGTAGAGAAGGGAATAATGTAATAGTAGACGGATATGCATTGGATTTTTGCAAAGCGCGATAAAGCAAATACAATCGAAGGAGGGGGAAAAACAGCTGATATTTCAAACACAGCAAAAAAGTGAGGAAATTATTTACAATGCCATTTAATTCTGATACCTTATCTTAAATATAGATATTACGATGTTATCTTGAATTGTGCTGAAAGAGGAAAGCCCAAAAGATACGAAGAGTAAGTTTAGCCTTAGAGGAAAGGAATACGATCCAATAGTTTACGGAATCTCTAAATTATATTCTGATTTGAAACATTTGGAGCAGCAACTACACTAAGGAAAGTATCAGCTGGTGCTCTTAGTTCAGCATGCCACACTAACACAATTCCCCACCATTCCTCAAATTTCAAATTAGTATTCTAATTAATGAACGATGGCAAGAAATAGTGAAAGTAACTTAAAAATACCTAAACTGCGAACAAAATACCTAACTATTGGTATTCCCAGTGAACATGATACTTTATGTGATGTATGCAATATAATCATTAAATTTCAGACAATTAATCATCAATTAATCATGGATTTGTAAATAAATGTAATTTATCGAAAAGATTACGAATCGACTTGAAGGATTTCAGCGAATATGGAGAATTGGTTTACTTTCATTAATTCTTTACATTTCAGTAACAAACATAAAAATTCACGACAGTGAAACAGGAGAATTTTCAATATTAACAGTTGGAAAGAATATAAGATTGTTTTGAAAACAGCATTCAGCAAGGAAAAATATTATTATTCGTATTCTCAAAATTCCCCAGATCTCAGGAGGGTTGGAGAAAACTTACTGTAGAAAACTTGCTATACCTTTTTTTTAAACGAAAGGGTCTTCGCAATACAATATATAGAAGAGCTAGAGGGGATTCAAGTTGCAAGCCCAAAACAGTATTTTTACATCCAGCACACCGTAAGAGGAAGTTTGCGGGAAAATTAGGAAACTTTTATCTCGATCTCCACGTAGGTTCCCATAAGATCGGATGGGAAAAGGATTAACAATACCTCATAACTCATGCTTTTGTCTCTTCGCAGTTCGCGTGTGGCTAATCTTAATGGTATCCTCTTTAGGACACACTACTTCCTTCCGTTTTCATTTTTAGAAAGAATTAATTTTCATTTCTTCTTTAAATGATCTTTTATATCAGTTTTCATTTCGCATGGTATATCATCGAAATGTAGGAGATGAGCATGAGATTCAGCGGAAGCTGTCCAAAAATTCCTGGCGTAGTTTAATTTGCGGAAGATTTCTTATAGTCGTAGAATGATAACATAGTCTATTGGATTTGTGCGCTAAATTGTAGGATTAACGTAGTTGAATTCAGCCAATTACTTGATTCTATGATCTTAGCGTTCCTCATCCCATTCGGCGTAGACTGTTTGAACTTGAAGGGCATGATGCTAATTGTATTTATTGACGACTACGCCTGGGAAACATACCCTCTTCCTTGAGAGAGAACCCTCAGCTTAACTGAAACGCTTTAAGCAATTCAGCGAACACGCAACTATGAGAGACTTAATGTTTACGATGCTTGAACAAGTGACTTGGATGTCGTAATATAATTCTTTCCTTTCTTTCCACGAAAATAAATAAAGTTGTATTTTTCTAAGGAATAGGACCTATACCGTGTACTTGGAATAAATTCGACGACTGAAGACAAATTTTTCCGAAATTTATTGCAAATTAAAAAATTCTACTCTTTTTCAACGGAATGTATGTTTCCAGCGATTACATCCTTAAATATTCTGCAAACTAAGTACGTAAATCAGCTTTCTTCTTTACTTACAATTGGATTCTTGAATATCACGGGGTAATCTATGAATTTCAGTTTAAAGTTCAAAGAAACTATTTCTCAGCAAAATATGGCAGCTATATTCGTAATCTATTATTTTGAGTTCGTATATTTGGAGCGGCCTACATTATTAGCGAAATTCAAATTAACGTTGGATGATTTTCGGATATGAACAGAAGTATATACATAAATTTCGTAAAATATAACCATAGAAACATTTATTTCATTCTAAACAAGCATTAATTGTTATGATTCTTTCCGTGAAAATCTTTAAATTGGACTCTCTTGTAAACGGTGGTCAAATTACAGTTCTAAAAAATAATTTAGCAACGTGCTTCCTAGGCGACGATACATAGAGTAAATCATAAAAATTATTTCGATTTCGTTTAAAATGCAACTAAAAAACATTGAACTTTCGAAAGAATTTTCTGGTACACTTATGAAATATTTCCTCAGTAATGTTCTCACCATGACAACACTCATGAGGAATGGCATATTGCATTCACTGGGTGAGCACAGAACGCCCACCACCATTCCTCCGCAGCTAATTACGCGAAGATTAATTCATTTTATCGGGAGGAAGTGGGTCGGCGAGCAACGAGGATCGCCTCCTAATAATCGCCGACGTGGTAACCGGCAGAGCGTGTCCTCGGTGGGCGTATTCCGGCAAAAACCATTAAATGCAGACAATGTTCGGTTTGGAGCGCTGTTGAGGGCGGGAACGGGAGGAACTATTGTCATTTTATATCGAGCATTATGACGCAACAAGGAGAAAGAAGGGGCGCGTACCAAGGCGACGCCCTTCTTCGAGGGGAAATTCCGGCGGATATGCTACCAGCAATGCGCTGAATAATGAATCGCTTAATCTGCACCAACGATTGCGCCAAGGTTAGCGAAACTTTCAGATGCTGCATGTTCAAATAGGAGAAGAGAGCTGGGAATTGTTCGCATACGGTTACTTGAAAAGGAGAGCGTGAAGTCTGTTTTCGTTGAAGAATAATAGGACCATCACAGGTCTGCACGAACTCGAGCCTGGCCCTCGAGTACCGGCTGACTTGGGCCATATGACACATAGGGGTCACATAAAAAATTCTATTAAGCATTCCTGCCGCTTATCCCTTCATTTGATGTTCCTCACATGATACACCACACCTGTTATTGTTCTGCACATATGTGTATGCTTCTCATTACATTTCTGTACACCTTTATGAATCATGTCGGACATAAAACTAGGGATTTTATAATTTACTCTTCGCCCTACAAACTATTCTAAAAATTTAATTTTCTTATTTTTTACTTTCTTTTACCAAGAAAGTTCTAAAATTATTCTTATAAATTTTATTCTAAATATTTTATTATTAATAATAATGTCATTTTCCTCGAAATAATGTTTTGATCGAATTATTATTGCCCGAGGGATCAATGCAATGAATAAAACTAATCCATAAATAAGGATTAAAAATGATTTTAGCATATCAGAGCCTACCTACAGAAAATCAGTCGAGTCACATCTGCAGAGATTTTTAAAGTATTCGGATTGAGGCAGGCTTCGGGTTTAATATGCGGCCCACTCATTTGGGTCGGACGGGGATCGGGTTCAATTATGAACCGACTGGACCGTGCTCAAACAACAACTTGCAGATATCTACAACATAGAGTCAAAGAAGAGAGCTACGCCCATAAGTACGAAAAAAAAACAATCAGAGAAACCATATTGTTAAACAAAATTCATACTCAATTTCCATCTTACCCTGCGAGGAAGGGAAAATACGAGGAAGAAAGATTTTTTTACTATAATATTATTACGGCTGTCAATAGAACTCTCATTGTCAGTTTAAAAAATATATAATTCTATTTTGATAATAATTCTTACATTAAACTGTCAATATCAAAGGACCGAACTGCTCTAACTTATTTCAATTTTTTCATGAATTAAGAAAAGGGCACTTATTTAAGAAGTCCATAAGTCAGCGTCACATTATATTACGGTAGTCGAAAATTTATAAGTGATGAACAAAACGGCCAACTATTAAATTAAAATTTTGGCATTAAACAATGTCACTTATCGATAAAATGATTATGGTTCTTAATGAATACATAATAATAATTAATACTTTACTCGAACGTAAGAATTAATACTTTTTACTATTTAATATTTTGCTCCGCGAGTAGCAAAAGCCATTTTGGACTGTTTCGATGAAGAAAGATGCTCGAAATTTATTTTAGGTTAGTTTTTGTCAATTATAGATTTAAAACGGTAGAAGAATCACCATGGCGTACGCTTTAAAGGAAAGTATGCTTTCATTGAATTTGATTTGGATTAAAATTTAATAGAAAGCTCAAGTGGAATGGAAATTTAGGATGAACATAAAATTGGAAATTTGCTATTAAGCCCGATTTTTCATAATTTATGAATCGTCTCGTATGGTCTGTCGTTTATTTATTAATACTTTAACAACAATTCCAATTTTCATTACAAAGTAAAACATTGACGATAGAGGCCTACTAAAGGCTCTGGGGGCCCTAACCCGATATTTCTGGGGTACTAAATCCTGAGATCCCGAGGGCTATGCCTAAACAGCAAAAATGGAAGAAAACTGATGATGAATGAAATATTTGCATTTTGAAGGATTAAAATATTTTTTGTTATATTTCATTCGTTACCTCAATTTTTTCCTCGGCCTCTCATAACTCATTCAGCGCCTGAGAGATTGTCTTCCCCACATGCCAGCCATGTCCCTGGACGGCAGCGGATACCATAAGCATTTTTCCAGAGATATACTGTTCACCACAGCTCTTTTTCATGCATGCGACGAGATACAGTTTATCTCACAGCCATTCTTTCTCCCCTCGCCATCTGAAATGGACTCGAAGTTTTCTCCTCTTTTATTTCGCATGGGCTTCGCAATGCACTTTCCAACTTTCCCATCGCCCAGCACGACGCCAAACGGCCGCCCAAGACGTGGGAATTGGGTTCGACTCCGTCTCACGGCGCACTTTTGCTCGGCTGAAGGACGCCCTGCTTCACATTAAACTTACAAACACTTCCTACACGAGCTGTCTCCTTTTCCTCCGCCTCACATTCTGCGGACCACCGCCCTCCTTATCTGCCATGGCAACGAAATTTTCATTTAAATTCACGCTGCCTTGCTTTTTCCAATGTATTGTTCCCGAGAATGAAGAGACGGTAATCTCGGTTTCACCTTGTCAATAGACTCGTTTTTGCGTCAGCTTTTTCTCGAGAACTAGTATTGCAACTTTTACTCATTTCTTATCAATGTGAAGTGCTACGTAATATTCTAATGCGGAATCCACCCTTGGCTATTTAAAGTTACAGCCTCTTTTAAAGAAAATAAAATTTCCAGACCTATCAATATAAATTTGGTTATGCGGAAAAGCGTAGTATTATCATTGGGAAGGAGATAAATGCCTATCTTTCGAGGAATAATTGAAAGTGTTTCTATCTATCGCGTATTCTTCAAATATAAGGTCAATTTGAAGTTACAGTCTTATATTAAGTGACGCAATAAAACGGCAAATATATATTATGTGGCTTAAAATTATCTTCGTCGAAGTATAATCTTGAAATCTTACCAATTCTTGGACAACTGTAGGTTTCTGTGAATATTAGGTACTGTAAAGAGGGCAAGAAATTCGGGGGAAAATTCATTACAATATATTTCGTATTCAACCTTCATTTTCGACGTAAGGAAATTGAATTGTGGTTTCGAGTACTCAAAATTTCTAAAATTTCCATAGCTTTCACGTCTACACAAGTTGGTTTTAGGAGTGAAATACGGTTTTAAGCCCCAAAGTCATACTCACAAAATTATTACATATGCTGATTATTATGTTAGGATAAACAAGTGGATGCGTGTGTATGACCCACAAATTAATCTTCACTTCCTGAATCTTTTAGAACAGTTGACCTACCGGTATACTCATTTTTGTATAATGTTTGTCATTTTCTCTTTCCCAACGCACGATAAATGGTCATATTTAGCGTTAATACGAATAGAAATATTTTCTACTTATCAAATATGTCGTTCCCCTCTGCTAATTATTCTTAGTTTTATCGTAAATGATCATCGTATTCATCGTAATTATATTGCTAAAGATTGTGCTATCGTTATAGAAATGAATAATTATCACAAAAAGAAAGTCTGCCGCTTGTCCGAAGTCATTCTCTTCAGTATCCTTCTTCCCTTTAGCTAATTGATTCCGGGTCTGTATCCGGCACAACTCCGGACAGATGTCTGAGCTATTCCGGATGAAAAGCGGCCTGTTGGCAATCAGATACCGTCTCTAAGGGAACCTATCACGATCCACCCCTTTCGTAGCTGACGCAATTCATAATCGACACTTCAACACGACCACAGACAGAGAAAGAGAGGTGACACGGGTTCCGTGCCAGTCATACATATGTTACCCCTTCCTCACCACGCCATATAGATAAAATATGAGTGATAATTTGGGGTTTGGAACCGGATCTGGATGTAGGAAAGAAGTCCACCTGCATTGTTTCCTAGCTAATATCGAGAAATTGGAAAATCTATGAGGACCTCAATCTAGCTTTACAGGGGAAGGAAAAGTCCTCGCTTAACGTTCTGTGTTGTGAAAGATATGAAATTTTTAGGTTAATGAAATCTGTCAAGCGAGGCTCGCTGGAATTTTTAATTTATTGAAAAACTAAACAAGTCTTACTCTCGCCGAGAGAGAATCAAACACATTCGGTACTTTCTCAGTGTATCTTATAATTAATTTTATTAAAGGGAGTTCGATAAATTGAATTTATGATCTTTTATTGGGTGAACAAACTTTCGGTCCGTCGTATACTTTCGTTCAGTCAGCGAAGATTTTAGTAGCGTAAATCAAAAGTATTCATTAACTTATTGGGAAATCTATAAAGTTTATAATCCTATCATCTTTTTTCAACTCAAATCAAACGAGCAAATCATAGAATCATCATTAGTCGAGAAATCTTTAGCCCTGGAAAAGGAAAACTCAGGTAAGTGGGAAAACGCCACATCGTACACAGAATTCCCTTCAAAATATTACAACAATCTAAAATTTTCATTTCCTTAAGATTGAAATAAATACCAAAATATACCAAATTTTAGAAAGGAAATTGGCTTATAAAGCTATGGAAAAATGACCTATTTGCATTGTGTTGATAACAAAGTTCGTGTTGATAATATTGATTTAATAATTCAGTCCTATTCCTGTATGCACCAATATACTTTTCGAACTTACTATTACAGAATTTTGCTTATTACAGAACTTATTATTACAGAAACTTGCGTTTATGATCCTCAGTCATGACTACTAAATCCTTTTTCTTTTGTACGTAATAATATTTATTCTTTTTTGTAACAGTGACATTTTATTATTAAAAATTAGTAAAATTCGCTGACAATCTTATATTTTAGATGAACGTTAAACTGGTTTTGTGTCAAGGATACGTATTTAAAGCCCTTACGTTTTCTTGAACACAACATATCTGAGTTAAAATCGAAAGGGTTAAGTGACAGCAAAGCGAAAGGCATAAACTGCGTAGGCGATGTGTGAATTTATCCGTCGCTTAATTTCTCAGACGACACCTTTTCGATGTGGAAGAACAGGTCATCAGCGAGAAGTTGTTTCCACGTTATCTTCCTCAGAGCGCCATAATCCGTCCTTCGCTGCAATTAAAGTCGTTTTATCTCTTTCACTTCTGGCAACTGAAGTTAACGTCAGTCTACGCAATGAGAGACAACGAGAAGTTTCCCTTTATCTTATCTCCTTACTCTTTCTCGGGGAATATCAGATGCTCAATGATCGAGCTTTTCATGGACAAAATCAGACATAGTTTCAATATCACGCAAGATTTTTCATTTCATGTTATCTAAGGGCGAAGACAACGGACGGAAACTGCTCGTGATTGGATTCGGCATGATCAAGCATCTGGCACTTCATAGTAAGATAAGCATATCAATATTAAAAATAACCCAGCAAGAGCCAGATTATGAATAAATAACACTTTTTTATTCGAACTGGAAGAATTCTAAGCATCTGGCGGTTTTGAGGAAAGTCAAGGAAGAATGAACTTATCAACGTGAAAAAGAGCTCTTGCTATACTTGCCAGATTGTATATATACGCCCTTCCTTACTCAGATTAGAAAAAAATCTCTAATTCAATTAAGCTTCAGACGCACAATTTATAAAACAAATGCGATAATATACTTTATTATAAAGATTTTTCTCTTCCTCCTCATTACCAACTCTTTAACTGCATTGGAAATTATATTTGTGTCATTAAGTGAAGGAAGATATTATTATAAATGAGGGAACAAAAATAATAATTTTCAGGAAAATTTTGTAATGAGTGAATTCTTATTTTTAAATTCTTAAAATATCTAATGCACTATGTATTCGGACTAAATTCATAAAAAAATGCACTGATCATATTCAACCGACCTTTTTTGTGGAATTTTTCTACAAATGAAGTTGAAAAGTAATATAAATTAATACTCTTGGAGATATCATTAAACTTAATGTAACCACCTTTAAAATCTATCGAATTTATCGGCATATATATTCGTAGAATTTTTCGGATGATTTTCAAAATTTCCTCTCTTGATCCGATTTAAATTATTATTGGACAGCTCACTAATTTAAAAATTGATATTGTTATGGATTCATGCAAGTTTTTCAATTAAAAGATTTTTTAGCTCCGTGATCAGCCCTAGGTTATTTCCCTGATTTCCAGTATGTTATGTGGAAAATGCTCTTTTAGCTGTGACGAAAGCATCCGTTGCAATGTTTCCTCTATCATCACACCCTTTTACCGTTGTACATCGCATACACACCTTAGCTTAGATCCAGTACATACTTAGTTGTTAATACATAGTGATATACAGCAGAGATTATATTTTAGCTTACGTAGTCGAATCGAAATCGTATTAAATAGCTAAAATTTGTTAGTCAATATACTATATCCTGAAAAATACCAAAAATATTCTAAATTCTGGTACGTAGAATATGTCACAAAAAGACTTCTCTTATAATAAATGGCAAAAATAAGGAATAACTATTTTGCTTTCGTTTCCTTTCTAAATTTTCATGCACGAGTACAAACAAAACTGAAACATTGTCATTAATTATTCGATTCTGAAAACAGCTAAAAAAAATCTTCATAAGCTGAAACATTAGTTAGTAGAAGTATTAAGTCTAGCATCACTATATGTATCTAAGGCTTAGTTCCGGTAGGATATTTCTTATCAACCGAATATTTTATGTTAAACTCTAAAAACTACGATGCTTTGTTTAAATCAGTAGGGTCCTTTTATCCCGATATCTTCTTCAATTGCAATCTCCCGGAGAATTGGCATCCCTAATTGGACTCAACGCATGGATAGTCGAACTCTTGGCACGGAATGGGCTTTAAATTGAAAGACCGTCCATCCGGAATTCCTGCGGTTTATCTTCGAGATGGGGAGTCCGTCAATCTCTTCCGCCAGAGAATAGGAATCGTATGGATTGACAAACATGTACAACACCAGCAGAAACTCCTCCCGATGTCCTCTCGGCAGAGTGCCTTCCTTTCGTCATCAGATGTCTTTTAATTCGAGGACTTTTTTGAGTGAAATTGACGAAATTCGTCGCACCAAGGTGTAAAATCTGTTGCTTAAAAGTTTCTCGTTGCGCTAACGTCCTCGTATGAAAGTTCTGAGCGACGGTGTCGAAATCAGAAAGGTTCACGAAGGAAATTTTAGAGTGGCCCAACTTAAACAAGCATAATTTAAAATCAGCCTTGAAGCAGAATGGCACAAATCTTTATCGACAGAATACCGCTGTCTCCTTCACGAAAGTAACATTGTCACACAAATCACCAAGTTAGTTTGCTAAGATTTCTTTTCGCTTTAGCATTGAAATTTGAATTTCATTACGTACCATGCTAATGCTCACGCTAAAAGGGCTAAAGGACGAAGATTATTTCATTTTCCGTTAAGTATCCAAAACGATTCGCTATGATGTATAATAAATACGTTATGTAAAATCCCGGAGAAAAGCTGAAGCCAGGTTTAAACTGATAACACTTCGATATATGCTCAAAAACCAGTGATCGAAAAAGGAGTGATTCTGATGTAACTCTTAGGTAATGCAACTCATTTAAAAACAGAGATCGTCAGAAAGTTGTATGGCTATGTAAAGCGCTGCAGTCTAGAAAGGAAAACTAGGGTGACTCTCTAGGGTTATGGAAAGAAATCGCAACCATTTCTTTACAGTAGAGAGACTAATGGTAAAAAGTAACTTAGGGAGCTAGATATATCAATGTGGATTGATGAATCTACTATTACCAAGGATTTCATTTTTTTTACTTGGTAAAGTTACGAAATAATTAATTCAACATTCTCTCTTCTTTCTCGTATAAGGAAAAGAAATGTCTTTCCGTGAGGCTAAAAAGATTGAGACGCTTAGCTAATCAATTGATTCGACTCCGCTATGACACGCTTTTTACCTATTTTGAGACAAAAATTTAAGTAAGTTCCATGATTAAATTGAAATTTAGCATAGATCATTTATTGGTGTAGTAAAAGTGATTGTGACGGAGTTGTGGCCTTCCACCACAGAGTAAAATCTCAACGTACGCGTTTTATTTGTCATTTATCAGTTTATTTAAAATGATATAGATAGACTTCCAAGAAATCACGCCAATGGTGTTCTCCGTACGCGTATCATTTCTCAGTTATTAGCGTCAAAGATAAAAGAATTCTTGGAATAATCGTTCGTGAAGATTGAGAAGCTTGAGATCACGTTTCTCGATTATTCTTATGTAAGCAATGATAGTAAATATCGGCATACTATTACATATAAAGCCGAGGTTAAGGACGTCTTTACAAATCCCCGAGGACAGCTGCATCTCTCGAGGAACGATTGCGATACACAAGTGGGTATCGATTGCTACATTTTCTGCGCAGTTGCTCATATTTTACAACGTGTTTCGATTAAGCATAATTCATTCAATATGTAACCTCATTCATAAGAAAGCTATAATTTACTCATAGAAACCTACTTTTCTCAGTTTTTTACGAGAAGATACCAGTATATTATTTCAAAAAGTGGGAGTGATTCCTAATGAATAATATTATTCCTAAAGAATTATAGCCACAGCTCTCCTTTGTAGATTTATTGCTACCGCGCCCTAAATGTCATCGATTAAAAAATAGACGATCAAATCGAGAATATTCCAAACATTATTATATTATGTATGAAAATTAGGAACTATTCTCTTATACTCACCGTACGGCGATTTCCAATTACTATCAACCTTATATCAAAGTCATTACTACAAAATCAACATAGGCTTATTTCACTAAATAAATTGAGAGAGAGAGAGAGAACGTTTTTAGGTATGCAGCCGATATTACGCGTCCTCCCTTTTATAGGCTCTGACCCTTCTGATTCTGCGAGGAAGAACTAGAAAATAGATGTCAGAACAAGTAGTTTAAAGAATTCCGTTTTAGCGCGAACAACGAGAAAGTAATTGATTATGGAAGAAGTGTCAAGGTGACTCGCACACCGGCTTGCAGGGTACATCCGAATATGTAGATAAAGTTGCGTTAGCTTGGTTTAGTTGGGAACTTTTCTACTTAAATCTTTATCCTTATATCAATTCTAAGGGAGCTGTTTTTCAATTAGCAGTGTTTCCGTTATTAGATAGCTATCAGTTGTGTTGATACTGTTTAAGGTTCTTAAGACATGCATCCATATCCTTTAAATCAGCTTGAGTGGCCATAGAAAAAAAGCACAGTATAACAGAAATGTACGAAATTAAGGAAAACAAATGCGAAAAATTCCTCGAAAACCGTGATTCGTTTAAGTTTGATTGTGTTTGAAGCATCCAATATTGCCAAATTCAAGGAAGGAATTATATTAAAAACTCAAAGTTGCACTCATTAAACCTTACCGTAACGCAGCATCCTCAGAGGCACATCAGGTCCCTTTCCAGATTAGATAAAAGTGATTAAATTCATGAATCATTAAAAAATGAATCAGTTACTTTTTCTCCTCAGGTCGTTGAAATTTCATTTTTCGATAAGCAGTAAAGACCGGAATCGTATGCTACCGGAAAGAAGCAGAGGAAGATAACAGTTAATGGACAGTTGGTATTTTCGCTGAGCTAACCGTACTCAATATGCGGCATTTGTGTTTCAATTGACCCTTGTCATGCGAATCGCCGGTGGTCCCCATCGTAATCCCTATCTAGTATTTTCATGGATTGGCAAACGATGTATCAGAGAGACCAACCAGGATTTGCGGCATGGAAAAACCTCATTGAAGGGCAATGTTTTTATTTCACAAGCACTGAATGTGGTGCAGATCTTTAGCGATTTTGAAAGGTATTCCTCACTTTTTTCTTTTATCTCTTCCTAAGAAGCGAAACACGTAGCTGCAACTTAAACTCATAAACCTCCATTATTGTATTATATTTTATTCGAATGAGTTAGGAGTAGTGAAATCTATTTATCTTTGCTTTTTGACTATCTTCGATAATATACTATAAATATTAATTCGTCCTAACATCATTTCTGTATTAACCTAGAAAATCCAAAATTCTTAAAATGACTGTTAGTACAATATAATATGGGATAAAGATTATTGTCGATTGATTTCCTATTCTTCCTACCTTAAAATCGTGTCACATTCTTCTTGAATGTTTTTAATACAAGGAAATATGATAGCGTCGACAATTCACGGATTATAAATGCATACATTTGTTAGGCATTCTAATTAGTTTAGGACTCAACTAGTTATACCAACCGAAAATGTATTTAGTAATATTTTAGTTTTTTATATTGTTAGATAAATTTCTATCCACTAATTCTAGGAATATGGCAGCACCAATTTCACAAATTACGGGTTCTATTCAATTTAAGAAATACCAAATAATCTGCAATGTCATGTGCTTGATTGATAGAGGATAGCATCTTAAGTCGGAGTTCATACAACAATGGAAGGCAGTCAAAAAATTAGAGCACTTATCTGAAAGCCCTCCTTAGAATTTAAAAAGCCATTCCTCGTCTTCACCACTTGACTGCGAATTATTAAGTCATCGAGGACGTTGAACTCCAATAATTAAGTCATCTTGATCTGAATGACATTCCGTTTGAAGGAAGGCGGCAGCCATTCGAGGGAAAGTAAATGAATTAAAAAGTAATCTTTGAAAAGTTGCGAAATCAGTTTCGAATCCCTTTTCGCTATCAAAGGGCAAGTAACAAGGGAGATCCATTCATAAAGGGTTGGCCACCGCCCTTAAGAATTCTATTTAACCAAAGCAGAAAGTAGAACTCCCCCTTCTCTCGGATTGCAGGCATTCCTTAGCTGCTGAGATGAGAGATTTCGCGAGAATGAAACTCTATCGGTCCGCCGCATACCACACGGTATCAATTCTACAATGCAAAATATATTCACTACATCAACATATCATCGACGCCTAAGGTTCAAGAGAAATAAAAAACCTCCGATCTAAAGTTATAAAAGTCGTGTTCAGCAAAGAGTATTTGTAACTGCGATCACTGCGGAGCATAATTAGCATATATAACTCCTGAATCACCATAGTGAATTTTAGCAACAAGTGGCAAATAGTACCGTTAAAACAATAAAACAAACGAAATCGATTTTCAAATATGAATAATAATTAGAATATATACGTGGAATAACATTAATTTGGCAATCGGAACTCTCACTGTGCTATCCTTGTCATATTTTCTTCAGTTAAAAAATTAAACTTTAAAGAAAATAATCTTGGATTCTATCTGTTTATAATTGGTTTCTTCGGCAACAACATCTTAAAACTATCATATCATAGATAATGTTAGCTTCCCTTACTATGGATCGGCGTCACAACGGTACCCTTCATTTTGACAAATAAAGCTCTTCGACAAGAGGTTCCCCATCCCTATTATGGAGTAAATAATACTTTGCAATTCCTATACAAGATATATTTTGAGATCAGTTTAACCATTATGGTAACCATGAGCAAATTTTCTAGATACGTTATTTAACTGTAAATTTAAATTACAAAATTATCAAAGGCTCTGTGTTTTCTCTGCAGTTCTATATGAAGATAATTGATAAACAAATTTCCACTCCATCCCTCAGTTGCAAACAGCTATCAAAAGGATGTCTGACATCTACGGATTTCATTTCGTAGAACAGTAAATTTTGTCTCGCCTTTTGATAACGTAGTAAATCCTTCACGTGTCAAGAGATGAGCTAGAGAACTAAACATAATAGAATATTTAGAAACCCATTAGCCGTGACCTAAATAACAATGAATTCATACAGGCTTAAGTTTTCATTTCCCATAAGAATAGTAGTCAGACCTCTTTTGTGACCTACAGACCTAGCAGATAGACGAAGGATCTCAAACTTTCTCAGTTTTCCGGTTGGCCCATGTGGCGGAGTAGTTAGCGTGCCCACTTTTCATCTCCTAAGTTTAAAGCCTATGAAATATAACTATATGGACTGGATCTATGTATTTAGAATGAACGAAGCTGCCTCCCAACAGTGATGAATCGTTTATAACACCCACTAAGATACGAGGCTGATTTATAATTAGTGATAAAACGATGTGGAGATTTTATATAAATAGTTTGAATCATTATTCTACCATAATTCTAAATTTCCATCTCTAGGATGTACGTGAGATGTAAAATCTAAGGATAGTAGTCCTCGTATTTAGATTAAGATAAGCAGCATTTTCAGCAATTTATAACAAACTGATTAACGTAGATTTTCCTTAAGAGAATTATCGTTCTTTTATAACCCAGAAGATTTAAGTCAAAATAGATCTTAAAATTCCCGGTCACTTATTGGTATAAATACCCTATGTGATTTTAGATACACTTCGATTATCTCTGAATTGTAGATGCTTATTATTAAGATGCAAATTAAATGAGCAGTTTATAATTATCAGTAATAAGTAAAAAGATGGAAATTTGTATGGTAAAATCGTATATTGTTCCATCAGTTACGATAAAAGAACTAATTAAAGTATGAAGGAGAAATTCAGTAAGATACCACGTGATGCTGTAGAATGAGTCTACCACTGATTATTTTCGAAGATTTTCGGACTCGGAATATTATTCCAGATACAGTTTTTGCATTCATACAGTTAACGAACGGTCCTGCAAACATGTTTGTGGCTAACAAAGACTTTCGTTATCTTACGACATCATTAACCTTATTAATTACGGATTAGGCTGACGAAAGTTTATTAGAATGCTCATGTACTTATGTATTTGTGCTTGAAAACTTCAAAAATTACATAAGAATATATGCTTATAGATAAGTGAATATAGTATCTCTTTGGTAATTTCTGGGGTATTTATTAATAATTGTACCATTCGCATATGCTAACCATACGTAACCGCATCATCATCTTGATGCAATCAATCACGCTGCAGTGTGCAGTCAGATCCACTACGTCATAATGAATGCATATAGTTATTCTGCTTATAAGCCGTTTGAACGTAAACTGACCTAAAAACTCATAAGTATGCCTCGAGTGAAGGGATAGAAAAATGCGATGGTTGGCTCCTAGGAGCCGGGCGTCGGGAAGGACGAGACGGGGTCAATCGCCTGGCCCTCCCTTTTATTAACTGCAAGCAATCCGCTCCATTTACTGCCCATCCTCTGCTTAGCTCACGTCCCCCCTTAAGGTAAAGAGGTACCCCTCCCACGCACTCTCTTCTCTCCTTATAAGATACCTTTACCCTTGCCGCCATCTCTTTCCCATCAACTCACTCTGCTCGATTCCCGACTTTCGTGCGACGGAACAATAGCTTCGATGTTGTATACGCTCTAACGTGAATCTAAGGGTAACTACACTTCCAAGAAGACACTTTTGCATCTATTCCGGCCTATTACATGGATCTGTAGACTATTCCGTCCGCTTAAAACCTTCACTGTTAGTTACCAAAAGCTCTGGAGAGGGAATGAAGTTCACTTAGCAAAATGAGGATGAGGTAGTTTACCTTTGCTTTCTGCACCGAGCCAGAATGTTATGAGCGTCCAATGAAGTAACAGGATCGTATGAATAACATCTTTTTATTGAATTCAATAGGTGGATGAATAGAAACATTCGGTATCTTTCATATTTTACTAGTATTCATATTACTACAGCCATGAATAAGACTGAGACAAGATTAAAAGTAAGAAACACTTTTTTCTAACCTGTAACTAACCTCTAATCTTAAGATTTTCAGGCAACATTTTACCAGATCTTCTATATGAATTTTAAGTAACAACAAGACTGAAGATGCTAGTGCGCTAGCGAAATATGTCGCATTAATGAAATTTCTAAGGAAGTGTACGAAAAGTTCTTTCATTCTTTGTGATTACTTCCGTGTATCATTCTCAGAGAAAATTAAATCTTAAATCAACTGGTTCTAGCATCAATTTCACTGATCTTCCTTGCAGTATCAGAACAGTCTAAGTAACAAGGAGAACGCATAACATAGGCTATATCGTCTACGAACGTAATTTCCCTCAATTTACAAAGTAAATTAACTTTTCATTGAACCCTCTTTCTTCTAAAGATTCTCATCCTGCCTCTTGATGCATCCTCGTAACACTCATCGATTTGTCATAGCAAGTCTTTAAAGAAGGTACACGTTGTACCTTTTCTAACTGGCGAATGTCTTTAAGCCTGATGCTGCTAAACCAGCTTTATGTCCGAGGTATCATATTATGATTTATTCCCTCCATTTGGAGTCCTAAACTCCTCTATTATCATTCCTTCGGCAAATAAATCAAGTAGCATACGAAATACTACTTCACTTTATCCTTTCAATTTAGAGACTCTCATTCTTTATTTCAACCGGCGCTCGTTGGAGTGACGGTTTTTCCTCCTATTTTGACCGGAAGAACTTGCATTTCCATTGTACTCTTCCTCAGCACATTCTCATTAGAGATACCTTTAGTAACGGGAGCGGGACTCTGGCTACCAGTTTTTTTTATAATCTGAAGATCCGTCTCGGGTTTGCGACATCCCGACGATCTAGTTTTACGGTTATTTTTAGAACAATCGTGGTTTCCAAGTCTCATCAGTCGCAAATGTTCTCGTCTCATAGACTTTCGCCGTGGGGCGAATACTACCTGTTTCCTACGCTCAGATGCCCTCTTACGGGAAAGCATTTTAAGACAATCACTTTATTTTGCTTCAAAATCACGAACTGTATATCTTATACAAAAATTTCACACTCTAAATCGTTATTTACGAACAAAGATTAAAATATGCAGAAGAATCAACAGTTTCATCAACTTGTTTAGCCCTAATGTTCAGTTGCAAAAGAATTGTTCAACTTCTTCCCAATCAAGGATAGAAGGTCTTCAATCGTGTATGTCTTTTATTTTCTTGATTTTCGTCCATATGATAATTATATTTATGTATTATTCATAGTTTATGATGTACATTTTTTTTAATATAGGCATTACTATATCAATCGAGATTAATTTGCAACTTTGACGCTTGATTTGAAATATCGAACATAGAAAGGTCGATTAGTTTTACAAAAAATTGTTTTGAGTATGCTATGTATCCACGCATTTATTGCTTTCGACTGTTTCTAATAACTTTCATATACTGAATAATCCCTTTATATTTCTTAGGTATGTGTTTTTTTAAATTGAATGAACTAGCCAAACTTATGAGACGTTCTTTTTCATTACAGGTGAGTGTGGCTTCCGTTGATTGTTTCCCTCGACATTATCTGTGAGTATGACATCAATTAGTCTTTAAGATTTCTAGTTTTACGAACAAAAATACCCTTATAAGAACTTATTCCAATCAAGGATGCAAATACCAATATTCCAATTTATATTAATCATCAGAATATAAAATATGGTTAAAGTTCAAGAAAATTATGTATTTTTTAATGATTAATCTTACCTAGACAAACTTGGTTTGAAAACTACTTGTCAATACGTAATAGAATAGAAAAATATACGTTCCGGTCTCTAAGTCTAAGTCTTTTGCGTACATCGTTCCCTACTTTTACCTACTTACGGTAGCAATAAGATAAGTTGACAAACATAGTGGAAATCATGGAGATAAAATAGTCGACTTAAAATAAGTAAAATCGAAATCAAACATGGTACCAATAAATAATAATATAATCGAACATATAGGACATCATCAAAAAATTTTGGTGAAAAAATTTCATCCCCAACCATTGAAAGATTGAGTTTCGAGATGAGAGGAAATGGAAGATGGAACAGGGAACTATGGACCTGATTTTTGCAATCTGCTCCATTTAGGTCAAAGCAACCCCACGCCAATTTTCGCGTCATGAGGATGCTTATTTTTCAAACGGCGCACGCGATGGAACAACTTGGCATCGCCACGGGATTACTCTATCACTCGTTGAGAAAGTAGGCTAACGCAGAATTCTCCAGTTTTGTAATGGAGAGATCAAACGCTAATAGTTGAGCGGATTTTTATTAATAGACCATTTATCCGCGTCTCCGGGTAGGTCCAGAAGCACTAGGAAAGTCCTTTAAGAGGCTTCTTTCGCAGCGGCGGCGGCGAAGGAATGCAAATGAATACCCGTTCTTGTCGTAGAAAGCGTCCTAGGTGAGAAGGGGAGGAAGGTGCTATTAGAGGACGGGGATGACCGTTTGGAAGCTCGCGAGAAAGTGGAAGAACAAGATGGCAGGCAAGGAAAACAAACAAACAAACCAGGTCCCTCTTGAATATATTCCGGAGTTTAGCTGGGGAGAAAGGCCTCAGAAGGATTAAAATAGTGGAAGTTGTTTCTCCTTAAAAAGAGGGAAATGAAGCGAGACCAGAAGAATGCCAATGGCTTGTTTTTTCCGCGCCCACATTCGGAAGTAGACTTGAGGGATTTATTCTGAAAAGATACTTTATTGATTCAAGTTTTGTGCAGTTTTTTACGAAGAATACGAGCGACATTCCGAAAACGTGAATGTACCTCTAGATCTGTTTCCTCTGTTTCCATTTATTTTAATTCAAAAGGTTTTTCGCGCTGTGTCAAGTTTAACTATCCTATGGAATATTATAATAAGCTATTTTCATTACCCATAAAATATAAAGTAAATTTCTTAGACAATGCAACAGTAGTTCCGTCTACAAAATTTTTGGCTCTCTGAAATATAAATAAACAAAATTTCATTTTTCATTTTCGTCAATATTTAACGAAAAGAAAAATATTTGAAATTTTTCTGTAGTTTCTACTCGCGACTATGAACGACTCTTGGGATTTTTTTTATCTAATCAATCCACTCAAACCAGGAACTCAAGGAAAAATGTATCCTCGAGAATGATGACATTAAGAATTCTCATACACGGAAGACTATATATAAAATACTTTGAATACAAAATTACTGGTCGCACCTATGCTCGATTCTAAGATTTCCCCCTGCCACACGCCGAAAGGCGGCTTGCAGGGTATTCATGTAGATGTAGATGAAGAATTACTTATTTGGGATATGAAAGAGGATTACTAATTTACATGATCATAATTAGGATTTATATCATCATTCGTAATATTTCAGTTGCCCTTGTATGAAACAATGAAAAAGGACGTAGAAGATCATTAACTGGTAAATAAGAGGAAAAATAAGTATGCATTGCATCCAACCTCATTAATTTTTTAAAAGATTATTTACTTAACCGAAGAAAATCATAAAAACCCATCTCTCTGAACTCTCCTCATTCGCGATTATTTTTCATACGCAGTGTTTGTGCACTCATTTTTGCGGTTTGCCGATGGATCGCATTTCGACGATGCTTGGCTTCAGGTAGAGAGCTAAATCGGGTCGAATGTTGCATACAAAGGATCAAATCAATGACTGGTTAACGTGAGGCGCAGCGAGTCTCGTGGACGAATACAAACAAACACAAGTCAGCTGCGACTATCAAAGTCATACGCAAACATCGACATTCTGATACCATCAACATGCGTATGAAACAGCATGTCTCTCGGGTCGGATACTTCTCAATAGAAATTACTCTATAATATCGTGAGTGATTAACATTAATTTATGTCTGTGGGAGGCGTATAAAGCAAAATTTTCGAGAAAAACATTACAGAAATATTTTAAAAGTAATCTATGTCTACGTATACACCCCGCGATTCGTGAGTCAGGGGCTACATGTATTTTAAGATTATTTCCTTAATCTGTTTATTATTGTCGCGTATTATCCGCAGGAAAGAACTCAGCCACTGAAGCGACTAATTCTAGCATTTATTTCCCCAATTTTTTCAGTTTCTTATCGGACAATGTAACATGGAGGACCTGAAATATCTACTACGTCTTCCGAGAAAGTATTATCTCTGTGTGTCTCGAATAAGTTTCACCTAATACTTTATCTTCTTTTTTCCTAAGAATTCTCATCCTGTAGAGAGTAGTATTATCTTGGTAACGCCCAATGTTTTGCCTTGACAATTCTTAACAAAATGTTGGGTTCAACGGACCTTTTCTAATTCATAAATGAAACGCTTATCTGCATGGCCCCACACACCGTATGCATGCCCCGGACTCACTGGCGACGCTCACGGACTAATACAAGGAAATCTTAAGATTTTCATGAATCGGATTACAAGGTCGCATCGTTCGAAATGAGTCCTTAAGGACAGTACTGCGTATTAAAACGTGTGCACGAATAGATTCTCGAGTATCACGCGCACGCAAATCCGCAAAAGACCTAATTCCGTCCCTCCAACCGCATGACTGAAGAATCCCGCAGACCTCAAAGCACAGGAAGAAGGGTTTTTATGTAGAAAAAAGGAGTCTAGTTACCAAATGAGGGATTTTTCCGGGTTTCCAGAGATATCGAAGCTATCGGAGATACGTGTACCGCCTCCGCATTTCAAAAGCCAAAATAGACGGCGGAAGTTTTTTCCTCCATTTTTTTTATCGGGATCAGAACGTCATTTTTAATACTCATCGCTCAGAGAGACAGCGCGTGTCTAGCAATCCATTCGTCACGTTCATTAGAGTCGAAAAGGCAGTTTTGACGTGAGCCGTATTAAATGACACGCTTGTCACGAGGAAATTCCTGCCGCGACCATTATAATTAATGCCAAACTGGGATGATTCGGCCCTATATGTGTTTTGAGCGCCGCTAAAAATAACGCTTTTCGATTGTTTTTTCGGACCAGTTAGCCACGAGGCGGAGTGACAGGAAAGTTTTAGTTTCCGAAGTGAGGAGCGATTATCGAGAAGTTGTCTCTTTGCCAAATCCAGTTTTGCAGTCGGTTCGATGCCCTACTTTTATCAGAAATTCGTGATGGCAGTTTGCCACGGTCTCTACGCCGAGACGACACCTGGAAAATGTAAAATTTTGCGATATCTCGGATAACGAAGGTAATGCACTCCTCAATTATATTCGTTGTTTTTTCTGTTTGTTTGCAAACACTCCATCAATGGCCATCACAGGCAAATCACAAATAAAAACATGGACCTCTATCATCCGGAATAGGGATTCGAAACTGGGATCCCAGTATTGCTAGGTTAGGAAGCTAACCTCTACGACAGCAAGACCGAGTACTTAGCTGAAGCTATCGTGAACCGATATTCTACTTCTCAGAAGGTGACAAATTCTAAAATTCAAGTAACCATCTTCAAAGAAACTACCAATTTATACCGTTTACCGACTACCTTCAGTTAACCTAATCCGTATTCGTTAGCCGAATCCAAGCTCGAAGAAAACGAAAGAAATTTCTTCAGCAGCAAAATTCGTTAGAAAGCTCACTCATTAGCCAAGACATCGCTATACCATATACACAGAGTGAAAATTTTCGCACATTATGTTGCTTCTTCCTCATCGAGGATGGTTGTTATTAACGTGACGTTTTTGTGCAGGAAACGCAACAATGGAACCGAGTCGAGTGCGATGAACTCAATTTCAAACATGCATATCTTTAAAGTTGTGTTGGCTTAAGCTCTTTACGTGTAGCGGACTTCCTTATAAGAGTTTCCTCGGTTAGTAAAGATGCTTGGGGTTGCTTTTTACGACTCACCCACGGCCTAGGTCATTACGAATCCAGGAAAGATGACGAAAGGCAAATTGTTTGAAAAGCCTACTACCCTCGACGGGATTCGATCAGGAGGCGGATGAAAAACAGCCAGATAATCCCTCCTTTTTTTGGGGTTAACAAGAGTCGTTGACCCAACCTTCCGCAATCTTTCTTGCATCGATAATCGAATATCAATTCTCAGTTTCTCCGTTTCCGTTAGTCATGTTTTATTCGATTTCAGTGATGCTTCGTTCGCACGATTTTGTACTTTATATTCTGAAATTTAGGTAATAGCAAGACTGACATTGATATTTTAATTTCCATACGCTGCATTTGCACTACTATCTTGTCTGTTAACCTTTCATTTGACGCAAAAGTGAGATAAAAATATACTGCATTTTAAGGCATAGAAATTAATCTTCGAAGCATTATGCTGTGGAAAATAAGAACTACCCTTAGAATAACGAAAAATAAATCGAAGCACCCGAAATCATTAAGGCTAATATGTTTATTTTCTATAATAAAAGGAATATCATTTCAGCTGTATGGCATATAGCAAAAATGTAGCAAAAACCGCCGTATTTAATTTACATACTTAGTACCGGTTATAAATAAATACATTTAATGTGAAATTCAGTTATTACTCCGTCACTTTTGGAAGGGTAGAAACTTTTGCTGTATTCAGAAAATGATACAATTTTATCCATGCTATCAATTATAGGAAACATTGAATTTTTTCCTCTACCTAAAAGAAAAATTGAATATAAGATACCTATCGATTTCCATTAACACCCTTTTTTACAGACTTTATCGATTCCCTATCTTTTTCCCTATTTTATTCATTACAAAAGACTTAAATGGCTTTAGGATTCAAAAGGAAACGATTGCAATTCACCAACCAGAGAAAATTACCTTTTTACATGTTCTTTATCCTATCCTTGTTGCTGAAAGAATGTTCTAAAACTACGACGTAGAACTACAATTCTATTTGATGAAAGGTACTGAAAGAGAAAATATGTTTCACTTTTACCTTTCAGAAATAGAAACATTACCAAATATGGGCATAGAGTAATATACAAAAATATGCGACAAGTAATGGTATTAAATTTTAATTTTTCCGCAACAGTAATTAACTAAATAATTTGATTCCATCACGCCAGATTTCGATAAGAAGCATACAGGATGCTAATAAAAAGTAGAATTCGATATTGAAAGAAAACTAATGAAAAATATCCGTAATGCTAATCGAAAATCCCAGAATAGACAACGGTGGTTAGCATTTATTTTTACATTTTAGTAGTTTGACGCGCAAACATCACAATTTCATGAATCATTATCGATATTATTAATTATATGGATGACCCAAGAGAGGATTCATGGATTCCTGCAAAGGTTAATCTAAGCATGGATATCGCGGATGTGGTCGTAGGTTACGAGCAGAAATTTCCCCGTTCATTGAAAGATGAGAGCCACAATTGAGGATTGCGTCACCAGAACTCCAATTTCACCGAGATAAAAACGCCCAGCGACGGCCTTCTAAAAATAAAAATAAAACGAATTCTTCGCACCGCAGCGTTTGCGCAAATATAGAGTACCAGACCGCGAAACGCAAAGCGAAAAACCTATTCAAAAGGAGGAGATTACGTTATTCTCTTTTTTTCGACTGAGTGTCCGGTGTCGGCCATTAATAAAAAATAAAACGGGGGCAGTCGTCGCGACCCGCGGAAATTGAAGACGTAGGACGTGATGCAAGCATCTGTAATATAAATTAATGGAAGCAACTGCCTCTTGCGGTTGGGAAAAATAGTGCCCTTCCGTCCGAGCTCAATTTAGGTGCGTTTCCAAGGGTGATAATTGAGGAAACAAATGAGTGATTAAGGGGATTTTCCGTTCCCATTTCCCTTGCGAGGAACCCTTCGGTAAAAGCGGTAAATATGCGGCCTATATACCCGAAAACATAAATATACGCTCGCTTCTTTTCGAAATTCATCGGCTGCTTTTAAAGCACTTCCGTAACGCTCTTAAAATCGGGTAATCCATTAGAAACGAGTTTTTCACGGCTTGTGATTCATGCGTCGCATCAGTCCATTCTGTCCTTTGAATATGTGATCATCCAAAGTTTCATAGCTGCCGCACACATTTTGACTCGAGAATTTTCGATCGACTGATTTTCCTTCAAATAGCTCAACACTTAGAACTTACAAAGTATGTTTTTGAAGCTATATTACCCAAAAAAACTACAGCGCGTTATAATCTCTTTTAAAGAGATATTTTAGCTATACCCATATATTTTTCATTATTATCACGCAACGATTTCTTTTAAAGAATACAGACGTATACTAACTACAATTAAAAATAAGGATTAATAAAGGGATTGCTTTATATTATTACACCATCGCGGTGCTAGTTGGTACAAGATTGTCTGTCAAAGATCAACCGCAAGACGCGAATGATTTTATATCCCCCGTCAAACTGTCAATTTAAAATAAGAAAAAGGAAATCGCGCGGTTAAGAAAAATTAACGTTTCTCGACCTCTTAATGACAAAGGGATGTCATTATCAACTGAATTAAAGGCTATTTTATACATTGTCGGTTCCCAAAAGTAACTTAAATTTTATAATTTTCCTTACTCGACGCCAATTTAATTCTATCTTTGCATGATCAAGATATTTACAGAATATGAAAAAGAGGAAGGAGGATAGTGCAGTTTGGGCCATTTACCTACATATCTATTATCAGGAATATCCAAAGATAGAAAAAAAAGAAATTGACATAGTTAAACATCTATTAGTTTCGATGTTTTAATCTTATTTGTAGTGTAGTAATTGTACTGAGAATTATTTAAGGTGATGACTAAATAAAAGTTAGCTGTAAAAAGATATAACGGAACATAACTGTATAAATATACATAACGAAATGAATTTTGTTAATTGTGAAGAACGTAGTCTTAGAATTTGTATCGTTTCAGAATAAATGTAACTGAATTGGGAATAGTCTCTCTCGAGTTTTTATTCAGACAAATTCTTCAAACATTTAAGTATTTTTCTTGAGGTTAGGATATGTTTCTGTTACCCTCAGCATACTTTTGGAAGCGATTTATATGATCTTTTATGAGCTATTCTTATAGCATGAAAGAATAAGGCACCAGAAACGTGACAACTTTTTTCCACGACGCTATGAATGTACAGTTATAGTCTCTAAATAGCAGAGGATAAGAAATATAGCATCCTTTTGAACCGTCCTGAAATCCAAGATATAACCAAAGATATTTATGCCGCATTAGAATTTGTAAATTTGATTGAAAATTTTAAATAAACAACAGTCACATCACACTGTCGAAGTGTCTTATCTAACGCAACTTTTGTATTAGTTCAAAGATCGAAGCCAGTGTCTCTTCCCTTACTTTGTATGATGTGCATAAGCACTCTTTGAGCCCCTATATCCTCATGTTATGCTCTCAGACTGTAAATATGGACTGGCCTGAAGCTTTTACCAAGCAGTTTAAGCGTCCATATAACTGCTCATGAACGTGAATGAGTGCTTAAATACAACATTTACTTGAAGGTGTAAATCGTGACACCGCCAGAGTCTCAGTCAGCGTTTTTCGGATGTCGTTTAGCCGAAACGCACTCAGCATTTCAGATAGCCTTATTACGAGTTTTCGTCACGATCGTGACGTCAGAGTCAGTTTAATCGCGGATGTTAAGAAACTGGCCCGATTCCTGGAACTCCTTCGAGGAACGGGTAGTTAGCGTGGCTCCAGGGAGTACTTGCTTGGAATTCCATTTCGAAAACGTCATTCCGCGAATACTGTCCTCTCTCATTAGAAATCTTCGTGAGCAGTTCCTTGTGCACGAAGGGATAATGCGGAAAATACGTGTACCGATGACATCCGAAAATTTTCTTAACCTTTGTCATCGATCATTTTAATCGGAATCCTAAGCTGAGAATTGCTCAACCTATGATCGAACTAATAGAAATTTAAATTAGAGGATATCATAATTCTCCTCAATTCTGTTAAACCCTTTGAAGAAAAGATCGCAGATTCCATTTTTCAAACTTAAATGACGGTTATTGCTAGTGAACATTATTACGCCTACATGTTGTGAAGTCAATTCTTCATGGCTCTATTGCTGCTTAATACAAGCTATATCTCTTACCGTTAGCTTTATACGTATATGTACCTCATAGAAGATATTACGTGATAAGATAACGGCAATAAATCAATTCTGGATCCTTTAACGTACACCCTTTACAGTGAAGTATAAAAGCTATGCTTCTGCGCGGTTTTCATATTTAGTTTCCTGTACATATATTTTAATTTGCGTAATCACTATTTATTCAAAAAATATATTGTGGAAACGTTATAGAATTAAGAGAATTATTATCTAGTTACGAAATACCTATATTTACCCATATAGAGGAGCGAGACACTTTTATAGCTTTATTTTTTGAGTAAGAACACTTTTTTTCTTCGAGGTACTTTTTATGTTCTTTTTTTATACTCTTTCCATATCCTTTAATTCAATATTATTTGTAAGGATACATAAAGGATGAAGACTACGAACAATTTTTTCGCTTTCTTATGCTAAGAGACGTAATTGCTGCGCATTAAGTTTGAGAAAAGTCAGCAAAAGAAAACTTTCCCCCAAATTGACGAAGAAAACGTCAAATAATAGCGCAATATCAGCGATAAGTTTTAATTTTCCATCTCCAATTCTCATCTCTCGTACAAACTACTTTTTTATGCTTGTACGTACGTGGAATTTATTCGTGTGTTTAATAAATTACAATACAAATCATTGGATGAGTACATTCTGAGTCAACTACACTATTAAGTAGAGATAAAGATACATTACCGACTATATATGAATTAAAGATAAATTCATTCCTTCTTTACGTAATGTAATGAGCATAATGGCTTTATAACCCGCGGCTCTCGGTTTGCGTGCCAGTTATGTCCCTGAAAGAGCACGCGCCTGCATGATCGGCTAAATGTCTGCAGTGTTACTAAGAAAGCGCATTCCCAGTCGAGGTCTAGGCTTCGAGAAGCTATTTGCTAAATCATCCACAGGAAAAAAGGAGTACTCTGCTGAAACTATAGAAACGGTTCAAGCAAGCGGAAATCAGTCATGCTTTGAGAATCTCCTCAAATGCATTCCACCACATGAGTGCCCACTCAACATTTTTCGCTGTACAATCTACTTTTGAGCGACGAGGATAAACCTCGAAAATTCATTAAGTTGACAGGACTTTCATTAAGTACAGATATTTTTAATGGACCAATAAATTTCGTAAACAGGATTATTTTAGTTTTACGTCAAAGCAACAAAACTCGCCATTACCTCTTATTTATGATCGAATTATATGAGAGCGTTTAACGAAGGAAAATTACGCAATCAATATCACTCCCAGCTACATTTTTGATACTGAGTCTTAATCCTTATAGTAAATTGTTTTGGTAAAATCCTGAACCTGTTTATAAGTTACAATATGTGATTATTTAAAGAAAATTAACCATTGAGGAGAAGTGACAAATAAACTTTGTAGCTTCCACTGAATTTATTAAAATTATTATACAGTAGAACTTTTTAACTCGAATGATTTAATATAGTAAAAATTAAACTTTGTTTCTTTGCAAATTCCGCTTATTATTAAGATGAGTCTATTTAAATTATAATATTTATATATTTATTTTTATAGGATTTATTAATTTTTAATTTGTTACTTTAATTAATTCCAGCTTTTTCTATCATGAGAGGACTCCACAAAGCTACTATTGCGTCTAGCATTTCTTTAATTAAAAAATTTACCAGTTTAATTTGTTTATACTTTTCTATTTCATATGCTCTTATTGCTATTCAGGAGTATCCTTGTTTTCTTAGGAAGCTACAAGGATATCAAATAACAGACGTCCTTACCTAAGTTAGTCGTCTTTCAATATTTGTAGCCTTCAGTACCTTTTCAGAATTTTCAGTTTTCAGAATTGGTAGTTTATCAATAGCCTTCGATTTATTGGTTAAAAATTCGCCTCGTGCCACTGTTTCGCAAGTTTAAGACATTGAATTTGAGCCATTAAATCAAGGAGCCTAGAATCTGGGACGGACCCGGCCGACAAGAAGACGCCAGAGTGAAAATTACACTTTTAAAGGTCCATAGTTCTTTGAAAAAGGTTAAAAACCCATTACAGCCTCAAGGTAGAGCTTTTCTGCAACACTAACTCCTAATCTCGAAAAGGCAAATGAGAAAGGGAAATCAGCATAACTCAGTCTTTTGACGTAAATCACGAGCTAACGTCGCTTCCGCTCGTTTTAGTCCCGTTCGACCTGCAGAAGGCCGTGCGCCCTTGGGATGGTTCAAGGTGCTTGGGGAAGTATTTTTTTTTCGCCCACAGTTACGAAAGTAACGCGAACTCTTTACTTTCACCGTGTTTCAGTTCAAAGCCGTATAAGGTATTATACAGAGATCTAGCGTCACCCTTGATGTATTACGGTAACTTTTTGCATAACTGACCCTCGATGTATTCCTCCTTTTCAAGTTCAAGCTGAAAAAGACCTTATTGTATAGGTGAAAAAACGCTGAATATTTTTAATCATGGTAATATTCAGTAATAATTATGTGATCCAATTTTTTGGCTCACTTCACTGTGTCATGAAATACAAATTTACATGTATAAATTAACTATGTATAAGGAAATAAAAATCTAAGGCGATGTCTTTTTATGACCAACATAAAATATTTTTAGATATTTAAATAATATATAATACAACAAAAAAACGATTACGAACGTGACTGTATCTTGATGTTGGTGATGTTTTGACGTAAAGTGGACAGAAATCGATAAGAATTTGCCAAAATTTGTTCAGATTTTCGGATTATCTAACTGCAAATCACACCATTTTTTTAATATTAGATCAGAAATTAATTCCCAAGTAATTTATTGATATTTTCAGCTATCTCTCTACAGTAGGATGAATAAAGAAATGACGAAGTCAGCAATAAGCTCTCCGTTTAATTTTTCCATTGGGAAAGTTGGAATAAAAGGAACTGCTAAGATTCATGTTGAAATATTCATCACTGGGATCAGTTCATTAAATTAAATTTGCATATATATTTTTACCGAAGAGCCCAAAGGTATTTACTTAACAGAGAATAAGCATGTATCGAGACGTCACTGAACTGTGGTATATTATGACATAGTGGCGTCAAACCGGTGGTTACATAGTTTTCTTCTCCGCGCATCGCAAGATAACTTGCTATTTTGAACAAACAATTTATTTAGGGAAACAGCATTTCTTTGGGGTATTAATTGAGGCCAGAATCTAAGTGAAATTCTTTTGGCATTTAAAGCGAAATAACGCTCTAGTTTCCCGTTAGTGGTGACGTAGGAAAAATTAAAATCAACGGAAGTTTTTCACAGTTGAGGGCACTTTGGTTTGGTAGTCCGGTTAATAGAGGACAAGTTCATGAGAAAACGGATTTTCCCCTCTATCTTTGACTGCATGACGCGTTCAAGGGCGCCCTTTTTATACGCTTAAATATTATGAAATGTTAGTTCTCGTTAACATGCATTTTCCGTGCCTTAGTCATTTCCACATTGAGCCTCATCCTGTATCTCATAATTGGATTTTACCCTTAGATTCCTTATAAGGTAGACACACATTGTCTTATTTTAAAACTTCGGAGAAGCATCATACACATATATTTCGCTAAATACTTTTCTAAAATTAACATGTTAGTAATCTTGGGTGTTATTTGTATGGACAAACCCCAACCTACATTGTGTAAGAGATAAGCTGTTCCAGATGCGTTCTTATGAGAGTAACGGATCAATATTAACTTTCGCACCTGCTATATTACCCCCTTATCTTACTTACGAGACCCTGTATAAACATTTGCTGTGAGCTATACTCTTCAAAAAATTCATTTCTTAGCTAGCTTCAGGTAGGGTAGCTACAACCAAAGAATTTATTGTGTCTTCGAAGCAACCAGCTAAGGTTAATATTTCTGATGAAACTTTAAAGAGAGAAACAACCATATATATTGATGCACTATCGTAGTAGTCATGCTCATATTATGAAGCTGAGAAAGATCGAAAGTTCTAAGTATAAATAATTCATACTTAATTTTGCATTGATCTACTTCTTATTGTCGTTCATTTAGCTTCCAAAGATAACTCCTATCTTAGATAGTGGCCACTGAAGCTCTAAATCAAAGTTTATCGTTTAGTTTCTGATTTATAAAAAATATTTATTGTTCATCGTTATAAGGTCATATTTCATAATATAAAATTAATTACTTTCATAATCACCGGCGTATAAATCACTCTCTCATCAAAAAGGTAAAGATTCCGCAAGTACGATAGAAAACGCCGAATAACGTTTCCCATACGTGAAAAGTGTTACCATACGGATTAGAATGACATTCGATCATTATGTTTCATTGCATTTCTTTGACCGATAAGAAGTTATTTCGTCCGACATATCAAATCGGCATGTGTTGAAATCATGTCACTTCCAGACTAGATTTGACGATGTATACAGTGTGGTACCGCTTTTTCTGGAATTCTTAGCAGACGTCAACCCAGATGGCGATGTGTTGACGTCCATCAATTTCCATGAGATGAATCGTCTGCAAATTTTCACTCTGAAAAAGCGTGGCTATCAAAAGTTCACCTGAGAGTATTTGCTCCGAATACATTTATCGTCGTATTATCCTTTCCATTTGGAACGATTATCATCAAGGCTTTCCGGAAATCGTGAATCAAAGAGCCAGAGGGTAGATTTCAAGGATCTATTTATAATAGAGCATTCCGTAGTTCCTTTTTTGTGGAATTTATGAATAACGCTGTAGATATGACATATTAATGTTCTGACGTAGCGCGAATCATCGGGGGAAATAGTATTCCGAGTAACGGCAGTTCTCTTTACTCAGAAGAGCATCGCTAAATCCTGTTCTTGGGATTTTAAGTTATATTTGTGAGCGCTGGAAAACCTTGGGGAAAATAAACACTCGCGGCAAACTTTTCCTTATACGCTTATCTTGCAGGCGGTTTCTTTTTTTTACTTCTACAAGCAAACGCTCGCTTTTCTAGTCAATAGTCAGGAGGAAGTAGCTCCAAATTGATACAGAGATCCCTGTTCGCTATGCACAAAGACTACGCACTGCATAAATCAAAGAACCCATTCTAAAAAGCACCACGTCCATTAGTCGTGCGTGGTTTCCCTTAAAGTATACGATTTCAACGAGAAGATTCCGCGGCTCTTTCAAACGTTCTCAAATGATCGGAAGAGCAAGAAATACGAGATTAAAAGATTTCGAATGTCATCCAAACGCTTGAAGGAATATGCGAAGCACGAGGCGTTCACTAGGGGTGGTGTATGAAAGTTCTGCCAAGAAGACTCGCTCCAATTCCGCCCTGTGATCATAACACATCTTGCTTTGCCTCAACACCAAGTCTATTTTAAAAACACGGGCGTTCTGGGTATCTAAACGCATTCCTTTCCGCATGAATGAATTTTTAGGCGGAGATTCCTCCACGGAAAACTCAAAAAAGTTCGAAAATACGCCCTGAACTGTTTTTGAAGTGTGTACGACAGCGATTTCGAATGTTACGAAAATACCAAAGGGAACCGACTATTTTACACCTAGGATGCTTGTTTGTTTACCATCTTCCGGCAGTAAAATACTAGAAATCTTCCCCTTCCGAGTTCCTGGAATTCCTTTAAGCGTTTCCTACATTTTCATTCTCGTTTTAAATAATCTTCTAAATTCGATGCATATAGCAAATAAAAAGAATCAAAGCATTTTTAATAATTAGATTATTTCTTATTTCGATAATTGGAGGCATTTGTCGAGCGCCATTATGTTAAGAATTTAAAACAGTTGCTCGGAAGGAAGAACGAAGGACAAAACCACGCAATTGTTACATTTTACTGTAGTTTACAGGTATATAACATAAAAGTTGAATTTCCAACCAATTGATCGCAATGTCTATCTTACAAAAATTTCTTTCCATTTGAGTCGTAGAAAAAAATTCTGTAATTGTCTGAGAGTCAAGTGAGAGTGAAAATACGTGAACTAGTATTCAAGCAATAAAGAGTGAGCTTTTGTGTTAGTGTCAAAAATGAAAATATATTTAAACGTTCTAAACTAAATTATATAAGAAATATTCTTTCATATTGGCGATTATATCAAACTATCTAAAAGTTACATAAGTTCTAAGGGAATGTCATGATATTACTTCCTAATTCAATTAAAAGAAAGATTTTGAGGAATGTATACTAAGAAATAAAATTTTCCTCCCCTTGATATAGTCATATGATAGGATTTCAATAGAGCTCTACACCTATTTCAAACTGTATAGCTCAGATTGTACTCATAGCAGAGATATTACTCGATGGAACTCATTTCTAAACATCGATTTTGCGGTTTAAACACTTTAAAAACCAGTAGAGTCAAATAAATTTTGATTTCATAAATATAGATTTAGACAAATGTTTTATTAATTAATCTTCTGTATGCATGTAATATTTGATTTCATAATCTCTTAACATTATGCACTGCCTGATATAATACATTTCGGCATATTCAGAGTTTGATCATATAGCATAGAAGCTCCCTTTAAACCCTTTATCTAAAGGATCTTCCTCTGGTTGCGAAATGCGTCGAGAACGATCGTGTTCATAAAGAGAGCGCCACAGAGCGACTCATAAGCGCCAAGTCAATTCAGCTGCGCCAATTGCCATGTTGAAGTGCCGGACAGAGTACTTCATTCTCTAAATCACGAGCATCCACGTGAAATGAGCCATAATGGGCTCCGCCAAAGAGGGTGAACCACGGATGCTGAGGACTTTAATGTTCCTTTCAAACATCGCTGGAACCAACGCTTTGTTTCCATCGCTATAATACTCCTAGAAAGCTAAATTAAATAGTTTATGCCTTCTGCTTCCTCATTACAGAGAATGGCTTTCATCCCGGAAGATTCTTTTGCATCATCACTGTAATTTTACGAAGGTTTTGAAATTAGCTTCATCTGTAAAAGACTTAACCATCATGGATTCCCTTCCGGGAGAAATCACTGCATACTTCGTGAGAAATAGTTCTGAACAACAACGGTGAATAAATGCGCTAATAGTATTTAATGGAAGTATAAATTTGTGAAATAAAAATTAGAGCTGGATTATTTGTCGATAGCTAGATATTGTTCACCGCAAAATTTACTTAAAGTTATAAATTTTACTCCGATCGATGCATAATAATGTGACGTATAATGTCATCATATAATGCAATGGAATGTAATAATAATTAATAAGAATAATAGCCTTAAAGATATCAAGATTCCCCAAAGCATGAAAATGACTCTATGATTCCAAAGCGGCGAAAGGATTGTGAAAGTCTGACGCATGAAAAAAATCTCCAGAGAGGCACACACATTATTTTTGATCATCAATTCAATTTCCTCCTCTAATATTCACATTATACACGAGATTTGGAAAGCGGATACCCGAATAAGCTAAGGTGATCAGGGTAGAATTAATTCAGAAAATTTTCGTAGAAAATTAAATTTCCCGATGTGACACCAGAGATTTAAAATTTTAAGAACCCGCGGGTTTTATTTTAAAACTAATTCAAGATATTTTAATAACTATTAAATTAATTTATAAGTAATTCAAGCGATTTTTAACTACCTAAATCGCAGTTTCATCATTATGTTATCAAGCATTAATATATTAGATTTTCAGTTAACCATTCAACAGCTACTATTATGCTCTAAGACAATGCAGCCATATCTACGATATTCAATTTCATCTCAAAGCTTTTAATTTCCACTCTAGAGAATCCTCATTCATTTAGACTCTCATCAGAGCACAGCCTTTACGGGCAAGCGCTTGCGTTTCGAGCAAAAACTTTAATCAAGGCGCAAAGGTTCAACTAAATATTTACGCGACAGTTCCGTGGGAAAGCGGCAATTGTATCGCGGTTTCCATCTCACCAAAGTCTCTCGTGAGAACGGCCGGAGAACTTGGAGGTCTGCTCCTGGGCGCAACGAGCCAAGGTCAAGCACTTGAAACGATAGCAAGCAACTCTGAAAACACAGTCACTTGAAGCGCATGGACGCATGCATACATTTGAGAGCGTTAAGTGGCCCGCCCGTCTCCATTCATTGCTATCTTCACGCATTCCTATGCAGTATGGATCAACTTGAATTAGCATGGACGTCAACTCGAATGGAATCACAGATTCAAACTGAGCTTTGGCGAATGACTCTTTGGATAAGTTTTCGTACGACTTTTCCCATACTTTCGTTATTTAAATAGAAATTATGAAATCGAATTCTTAATTATCTTGAGTTTTATGAACAATCTTCCCACTAATTTCTTATTCATCAAAAGGTTGTTTAATTATAAAAATGTCCGCCTTCACTTTATGGAATTACATAATATCACCTGAAATATATTATTTTAAGAAGCAAAGAAAATATACGAATTACTGATACGCAGCCACCTAAAGGTGGTAAGAATATCTGATAGTTGTATATCCTTTAGTGGAGCTGTATCTGCCTCCATGTAATTTTTTAAGAAATGTAAGCGACTAAAAAACAAGACTTTAATTACAAATGTATGTACGTAAAATCCTCGATAATCAAATAACTTTGATACAGATTAAAATTTTCATTGCAAGCTATAAATTAGCTATCCTAGTTAGCTTCGTTAATACAATTTTCTCTATTGCCAAAAATTGCCATCGGAAATATATTTTTATTATTTTTGCATAGTTCGAGTTATTTAGCATAATTCTCCCATCAACAGCTAGGATACTGATATAATCATATAAAACAGTTTAATCTTTCAACATATGCAGCAGAATCAGCAGCAATTTATGTGCGAAAAGCGAATTTCTTCGTCGAAAGATTAATTACTTTAGCATAAGATTCTGAAATGAGAATAGTTTCCGATCCTTCGTACTATGAACACCTTGCTCTATGTCTCGTCTGTGCGAATAGAAAAACTAAAAACCCAAGCCCGCTTTAGGAAGGCGTCCGGCGGAGTAGTTGGCCACTCTCGACGCAATGCATGATGGGCAGATTTTTTTACGCGCAATATAGCTGAGTGGAGGTGGCTCCGCGTCTCCCCAGCGTCACTCCTCGAAAGATAAGAACATGGAATCCGGCTCCATTTAAAAACCTCCCTCAGCACGTGTCCCGTATTTCCAATGTGTGACGTTATTGTTCTGTTTCTGACACGCTCTTCTATGCATAGAGGAACTCTGGGTCGTCGGCATCTTTCTGATCAGACGCCGGCGGAGGAGAAGGACTGCCACCCACATAAACCCAACTAGGCAAATGGTCAAATAAACCCCGCCCCCAAACCCAACCTCGCAAATGGAATAAGAGTCCATTTGGGATGTATCCACCTCTCCTCATCCACCCCCGCCATCTACCGGAGAAAGAAGACGGGTGTCACTTGGTACTCCCAGACTCGCAAACGCCCCCCCTCCGCTTCCTCTTTAACCGCCCCCTCCGACATTCCTCCAAAACGTTTTCAAGATCGATCTCGGCCTCCTTCTGATGTTGATTAGAAGCACTTAAGCGAGATTTGTTTCAAACGGGATGCGGTCTATGAGAGCGCTCTTTTTACGCTGGAGATGCTCGGCGGAGTGTTTATGCGCGTGGGAAATATTTTACGCTAAAGTAGGAGATATTTCGGGGGATCTATCTTTCACCCGATGCTTGGTGTATTCGGTAAACTCGCGGGTTTATTATTAGAGCTTCGCTTTGTTTCGGATTCCTCTGCGTTGTTGAGAGCGCTATCTATGAACGGGGCCGAATTTCCTTATTTTCGAGCAACGAAATATGTCCATTGTTGATTCCATTATTTGGTGATGCGAGGACGTATTTACAGGAAATATTCCGTAATTTCCATTCCATAAATATTGACTAAACTCGATGTGTTGAGCAAATGGCTGCTGAAAAAAATCAGGAAATAACCTCCAACGGATATTTACAAGTTTCAACTCTATTGATGGTAATATTGTTAAAATTGTTTCTGATATCATTGTTGACGATTGGAGGGAATGTTAGTCGAGGGCCTCGCCGCTAAGAGGTCCCCAAAAGAGACTTTTTGTTGTTTTAATAGCGAATAGTCTCTTGTTGGGTCCTCAAAATGGTCCTTGTACCTAAAGGCTGCAATTGGTAAAATTTTCCTCCGGAGTTCGGACACATTTTGCCGTTAGTGAACGAATATGACCATCGTTTAATCCTTTGTTGACAAGTTGAGAAGATGGAGGATGACAACATCTCGAATGTTCTCCCTCAAATTCGCACGCGATGAAAACTTCATTATCGCAACAACGAAAACATTCAACTGCTAAAACGTTATTTTAAAAGATTATCAGCAACAAATTTAACCTAGCATAAATTTAATCCGACGTTGTCGTGCACCGTTTTCAAGGTGGAGCCGAATCACGTTAGGTATAGGTCTCGATCGATATCCTTTATGCATCAAACATATTCAGCGATCGGGTCTCCCGCCGAGATTCGAACTGGATGCCGACGTCGATCACAATGGGCGGAGCCATAAAACCGGTCGGAGAACGCCAAGAAGAAAAATCTCAAACTTAAAAACCTTCCCTTCTTACAGTCCTCAACCGCTTGAGTGGCTATGCCGTGAAAGATAGTCGTGGCTAGGGGGTGGCTGACATATGCAAGCATAGAACATTCTAGAACACTGCAATAACTGAATCATTAACGATCTCATACTTGTAATATCCTTTCGTCGAAACTTTTCCATTTCTGCTGATGCTACAGCATTAACGAAAATGTTTCCGCTGTCTACTTGCAAAGCGGTATTTGCAGACTAATTAATTTATACGTGCACGATGCACATGAGTGACTTAATACTGTCTTTTCTAAATCGTTCTTCCAATCATAAATTAACAACATTGAAAAAATCCAATCAACTCCCAAGTGAACAATAACGTAAGATTCATCGTGAAGCTAAGTTTCTGCGTCGAATTAGATAAAAAAGAATTTTAAAATTTGCCAACGGATTTAAAAATTAATTTTACACTTTATTACTTTATGTACGCAAGAAACTCAGCATAAAAACGAATTTAGCGAAATTTTCTGAGTTGTAAGCTTGCGTTACTCACGAGATCTTTCATTAATAAATTAAGCCAAAACCTAACGGAAGGTAAAAAGTAATGAAGCATCCTTACATTTATCAGTACCTTGCGAGCCGCCATTTGGCGTATGGCTGGGGTATGAGGTCGCTGATTTCTGTAATTAAGTACCTTGTTTGCGCATAATATAATACGAAGAAGGAGACCACATGTACATTTATATTTAATTAAACATTCGCATTCAGCAGATCTTCTACGGAATGTTATGATATCTTCCGGTTTCCATGAACTGCCGCACCATATGTTCGACCTATTTTTTTATTAGCCAATTGAAATTAACTCGGTTTAAAATATTTTCAAACAACAACATGAAATGTCAAATCAGTGCATAGTGAAAATTATTTTAAACGGTGCATTTTATAATTTTTACCGCAAAGGTACCGTGGACTCGTGCATTCGAGGTCACTAAGACGAGTAAGCGACCGTGACTTTCAGGCTGGAATGTAAGCGTCACAGGCAAGGACAGTAAAGATGGACACGAGGCCGATCAAGACTAGATTCACGGATAGAATTTCTTTTGAAAGGATTCTTCGCAAGCGTGCTGTTCCTGGAAGCCATAAATGGCGAGATTTTTAATTGCCTGCCCTTGGTTAACCTCGTTCTATCGTAGGATCATCATCGAGAATGTATTTTTTCGCAATTTACCGCAACCTTGTTCTTGGAAATGTCCTCATTCCATTACGATTGCTATCGTATAAAAATCGGCTAAATATGTTGTCTGTGCAGGCACTATTAGAATAGACAGATAATCATTTATCATCAGAGGGAATGATGCCAAATGACTATCTCGCCATCTCCTCAACCTCCTTTCTGCTCTTCCTTTTCCCATTCTAGCTTGTGCACATTTCAGAAAAATTACAACCCGTCATTCAATTATCAGGGCTGAAAATTCATTTATATTTATTGGAAGAAGCGACAAAAAAATTCTCCCAATAAGGATTTAGTAACTATTATAAGTTATCAATACGCCTTACCCTTACCTCCTTACCTCGGAACTACAAAATATCTAGCTTTATGTTTACCTAGTTATCCATGATGTCATTTAAAGTTCATCAGATTTTATTCGCTACTTTTTTCATGTATGCCTTTTCTAGGTTTTTCTTCAAACTTTTGCTTGCGTTTATTCCAATGACCCGATTTTCGTCTATTTTAGTGTCAAATTTATATTTGAGTTTCGGTGGATTACTATTGATATATTCCTTAAATTTACTCAACTTATACAGCTATTGCAAATTTATGATAAATTGCTGTGCTCTGATACCTCACTTATCATACATTACTTTTTGTATTTTACGGATTCCACAGTCATTAGATATAGGAGGGATTTTCCAAAAATATTCTCTTAAATTCTATTCATATGGATTGTGATTCTTATTCATTTCTCTGACTTTATAAATTATTCCTAAGCCTCAAAGTCATTTAACCGATCAGATTGAGCATATTTGAGTTTTACCGCGCATGCGAGATAGTTATGTAGATTTATAAAACCACTGTTGCAAAATATGTTTGAAAGTTCATAGTGCCAAAACATAACAATCTTTAAATATGGACTTTAACTAATGCCTTTAATATAATGAGCGCTATATTTCGACCGAAGATAAGGGTTAAGGTGTTAAGGTTTTTCTCATAACATGGATACGCACGCAACACTAACTTCTGGAAAGTAAACTACGGGCCGTGAGAAGATATTTTAATCTGAAAACTCGGCTGCGTACGTGCGAAGAAAACCTTGGAACAAATAGGAATCCGGTCTCAAGAAACTTTGTTATGTGGGTGAATAATGGGTGCCTTGTAACATAATGCACGGCTGAAAGAAACACTCGTGCTGTGAACACGCACATTTTCCATTATAAATAAAGAGGTAAATTGAATCGCTGAAGGGTACCCTCGGATAAAGACATGGAAGAAAATGAAAGTTCTATCCTGACCTTAACATGTAGACTTAATAGGCGGAGATCACTAGCGATCTGTGAGAAATTAATTGAACGTAGCCTTTTTAATGAACTAAATTGGTACTCGGCGATCCTGAGGCAAGAGAATAACAAAGAGGAGAAATCGAAAGAAATCTATAGCCTCGTGTGTCTCTATTCACTTCTCTATCCATATTTCTAACCGCGAAAACCTCTTCGAATTGTATAACTGTGAGTGTGTGTGAGTCGATGTAAGACCTTGCGCCTATTCCACAAATAAGCAAATGTCTGACAGATTCTCCTTTTTTCTTTGCAGAAAAATGAGCTACTACTTCTCTCCGTCCTCACACGTCAAATCCGTGTCCCCTCAGTTGTCTCCGGGGTCCACGTCGACGGGATCCTTCTCCCCCGCCCCCGCCGCCTTCCTGCCGCCGGCGCCCTTCATCACTGAGGTCCAGAGGGAGGCTCTTGAGGCGCAGTTTGCCAGACTCAAGAACCCACACAGCACCGATGTGATGCTCCTTGCAGCTGAAACTGGCCTCCATGAGAACGAGGTCCAGGTGAGATAAGGAGTGATTAATCCTCCTCATTTGATACACCAAAAATTGTTTACATTACCTGTACCTCCCCTCTCTTCTCTTGCTTTGCCTTGTCTCTAATGGGATTCCATTGGACTTTTGTTTGGTTAGATATTTCATCTTCAACTTTGGGAAATAGACCTAAACAGTTGACCATTTTATTTTAAGATGCAAAGAACTTATTTCAAAATTCAAGAGACAAAACCATTCACGTTGTATTCCAAGGAACAAGAGATGTGATGTCACTACCCGGTTAAACGCTATTCGGCTTAGAACGCGGTTTTCATTCCGTCCCCTGAAAACCGTCATGAGTGTGTTTTACTTCCTTTTACGCGTTACATGGAGCAAACTTTCTCGGTCCCCTCAACCCCGTATCAGATGCATTCTTTGAGAATTTCTAAACTAAACGTCATGCTTTAACGCAGCAATGAATCTTGAAGACCATTGTTAGATATTCAGGAAGTAATAAGTATTTTATATCGAGAAATCATGTTTCATACCGTCAACGATCATAAACCAATAGCGATTTTTTACAGAGTGATTTATTTTTCTAAACCGTGATTTTCTGATAAAAGACTATTTTAAAGATATTTTAACGTGTTTTTTTTGGAAATGAAAATACCGGAATATCTTATGAATTGGATTAAGGGTATATTCGATCTGGGAAGGGATGTGAATAGTGAATTTTAATTGAACGAATTCTACCGGATCTCTCATCTGTCAGATAACTTTTCAAATGATCGGAGATTCTCCACAATCTATGTCAACATTATAAGGCAGTTCAATAAACAGACCTATTTCACACTTTCTGTTGGCACCGATATAGTCAGACATATATGGAGTGAAAAGTTATTGGTGAAGGGATAGACCTTCAGACAAAAGGATTCTTCAAGGGAGTATGTGTTTCAGATGGAAAGGTAAAAAGAAGATAGGCGATGCAATCAGTGCGAAGTCATAAAAGGTCTGGTAAAATACATGAGAACGAGTATCTTTATTCGATTGCTCTCATTCAGAGACGGTATTGAATAAACATCTTCTGAAACACTAACTCTGTGAGAGGCAATATCTTGCCTTGACTCACTTTTAGTGATTTTCTTACGTTAAATTTGATTAACTAAGACGCATACATACATATGACAAGAAAATAATAGATTAGCATTTGCTTCTGGATGAAAAGTATGGTTCTGTCGTTTCCTTGATATTGATTTATATAAGGTTAATGCTTCACCTTTAAATTGATTAGAAAATTTATAATGATTGAATCCATATTTTAAAATAGAATAATAGGGAAGAATATCAGTAGAAAAATTAATCATAAGGGTCTCTCTTTAGAAATAAATTTTTTTTCGTTATTCGATCTCACGTACTACAATATCGCATCAATTACGTTGGTATGAAGTCATCCGTATTGCAATTTTTTCTCAGTAAGGAGCGTACGCTCAATTGCGTAAGCGCGTGTATGTACCGTGAAGAGGTTATGCAAGAATTTCGCGCAAAAAGAGCCGCTTTGAGGAAACAATTTAAATGGCCACAAGCAGCTGCGGGGGTGATTGGATTCCCCAGCTGCGGCATGAGTCCGTGATCTTGCGGAAATTGGTGATCTCTTTTTTAAGTAACTTCATAGGTCTATGGTTGAACATGAGTAACACCTGAATATCACCAGTCGTATAATGGTGCTATATAGCTCAAGAATAAAGGCACTTGTTCCATGCTTGTCCCGTCACTTGTGGGCTTCATTCGCCAAGAAAAAGAAAAATGTTTATTAACTTCGATGGCTTTAAACTTTTTACTGTGTGCATATCTACAATATAATCATCGGTAGTTATACGTCACGCTGTTTTTATGGCAGCATATAATTATTAGTTCGGTGTCTTGTTTATGGTTACTTATATCATTTCTCTCTAGAGAAACTAATAAATACTAATTAGTAATAAATATTTTGCATTTTGATAACTGTGTCAAATACTTCCGTAATCATAACTTTCTTTAAACATGTTAATTACATACGTTGAGAAATTTTATACCTTTGATATCCATTTCTATTTGCGCTCAAATTTGCAACCATTATTCATGCATTGACCCCACACTTATTACCACAAGTTGAGACGATATCTTTGCTTGCTTACTATATGGAGTAATATAAAGTCACTAAAGGAGCATCTTCTTCTTTTAGGCCTGGTTCACCCGCCGTTTGGCTGAATGGAGAAGGGACCAGGGGTTGGTTGGTGCTGGAGGGCGTATTTGTTAAGGAGTCTGTATAAAAGGGGGTAAAGGGGAGGGCAGGACCGAAACCCGGTCTTCAAGCAGCAGAGATCCCGAAGCTACTGGTCACGTCTTCGCCGTTGTCACCCGTCGAGAAACGGAGAGCAAGAGGACAATTCGGTTCGGCCGCAGTGGTGCCCTCTGCCGCTGACCGCCCGAATTGTTCGGAAGATCATGCGCTTGCATTAGAAGACCACGTGATCAAAGGCAGAAGATTCAAAGACTTTTTGCTTTGGATGTAACGAAATTGTTTCTCTTTCAACCCTTCTGCATCGGCACTCGGTTTCCGTGTGTTTTCATCTCAGTGACCCTTTTTCTGAAGTTTTTTTGATGGAATTTAGGAACTGTCTTCCTCGGTCGCGCTCTCGTGATCTTCACGGCGAGTTTTTTCGCATAAACTTCCTAGAGTAAAATGCTTTCAAGGCCGTCGGAAGGATGAATTCAAAACCTCTTATTCGAATACATGATCTGGCAGAGGGTGGTTACGGTTCCGCGTCGATGGAATATTTGAATCAGAATAAAATCGAAAGTTGGCCTTGAGACCGCTGGATCTTTTTCTGACCGAAGATAATAAAGAAGATAGCCATCCAGAGACAAAAGTTGCCGTAAGGGATTTGAGACTCGGAATCTCCGTTTCATAATCATATCCCGTTGCATCCTTCGCAGTGTTTTGTCCGATTTTACTGCAAGAATCTTTCATAAATTTATACCATCATAGTTTTTCCAGCATCCGTGAATGCAGTCGGGAAATCCGAGAACCACGTCCATCGGCGATCTGAAATTTCTCGAAGGTGCAACGTAATGGGAAGTCTGATCACGACGTCACAAAAAAGTGGGCCTTAAAAGAACAGATTCTGTTTGAACAAAATTCTTTTTGTGACGTTGTGGGAATCATGTGTGTCCAACGGATGAGAGGAAAATCTCGCAGTTGTTTCGTGACAGGGAGTGATTTGTTGAGCTTTTCAAGACGGTATTTCATCTAGATAGAAATATTTTTAACATATTTATGAAAATATTTTTTTAGCTGCAGACGTCGGCGAGTGAGATGTCATTATCGACTTGCCGTTCCTAGCTTGGCGCTTTTGCCGATAGAGAGCGTTTCTTTCACGCCTTCGAATAAATGCTCGCCTTTTTCGCATTTCACGAAGTAATGTAGAGTGTAAGTAGCATGATTTCAAATCTTGCCACTAAATTGTTACAGAGGAAAGATAGATTTTCTTTGATGCGTAATACCAAAGTATGGAGGACGAGAAAATTCGTTCGGAAGTTATATTCTTATCCCAATCATTACGTTTTGATATTCCCCAATGTTTTAAACATAGGATTTGTATACAGATGAGTATACATGGAGGAATTCATAATTTATTTTCTAAAACCTAACATATCTTGTTGTTAAATCTCATGTATTTTTGTATTACGATTCTTTGAAAATTGGACGAGTACAAAGGCAAGAATATGTGCGCGCCGTTATCTGAGTCACTGTGCTATGTAATAATATTGTACATATTTATCGAGTATTTTTTTGGATGTGTATGTATTTTTTATGAAGGTTTTCATATATTTCATGTTATTTTAAGCAAGTTCATTAAAACCTGTGTCGTGTATTTGAACACAATAAAAAAGAAAATAAAATCTCTATAGATAGTTAACGCTGCTTTTTCATTCTCCATTTCCTTCCTCAAGGTTTCCCCATCGAATAACTCAGGTCATACTTCTTGAGTTACATAATTCCCGGACTAATGCCATAATTACTGCAATATTAATTTAATTTATGAGCTGTATGTCGTGATGATTCAATTGGAATTATTACTACATTGTCTATTAACGTATGTTACCATTTGCAACAACATGATAAGGCACATTTTGTGACGTCATAAAAAAGGAAGTCGAAACATGTGTCTCGCTCAAATACACTCGGAATTGTAATTAATATTTGTAATTAATGCTTAATTGTAAAGAAGGAAAGAATTCTATAACCTTTCAGAGGAAATATATTCTTGATTTCCACTAATACTTAATATAACTAACCTATCCCTCTAAATATTTTCCTCTGTCTTAAAGAATTCGTAGGACGTAACTGATGACAAAAACTCTTATCAAACACTTCCCAGTAAAGGGTTTTCTTACTATTATATCCTACGCATTTGTTTCGTTCGCAGGCATCATTTCTGTTTCTACATATGCATATAGTGGGAATATTGGAATAATGATAATAAAATAGTAAGAAATTATAATCCACGTCCGAAAGAGCTTTGATGATGAATAATCCATTAAAAATGCAATGAACCATTAACTCTGCTCTTATTATTTATGGAAATCAGTCTCAAGCACTTTGTTATAAAATATTTTGAAACTATAATTTTCTTACATAGCACCTACAGAAGAAGTGAAGATTTTGAAAATGAGTATTTGAATCGATAAAAGGTGAAAAGGACAATCTTAGAAAATGGCCTGCATAAAATTACCATTCACCGACCAAACGAATGCTATGATTTTATTCTTGCAAAAATTCCGCTAATGTTTGATTGTTTTCTCGATAATTTGATTTACTTTGGGGAATGGAAGGAATACATTCCAAAAGCTTTATGTATCTCTCATCATTCTTCGAGTCGCGCTACATAAATCAGTTATAAATGACTTCAGCAGAGTTTGCATCTTAATTACTATAGCAGAGTTGAATAAGTGACTGGACTGTTTCTTCCTGCTCCGTTTTTGGCAAGCGATGAGGGAATTGCCGTCAATTTTGTCTCTTACGCCTTATCTGGAACATCAATTTATCACGGAACGAAAAATCAAGATATCTCTTATTAAATTTTCTCACTTATCTACTTTGTAGTCGTCCTTGGAAAGGACGGCTAATGATATCGACAGTTAAAACACTTGTTGCGCATTCCATCACGACCAAGCTCTCCTTCTATGGATTTTGGACCGCTGATCCTTCCTTATTTACAGCTACTTCATATCAAGACTCGAAATCCATGGCGCGCTTATTCAATCATTCGGGACACTAAATCTCTCCTCATTCTACTACTAATTTTATATTCTTTGTGTTAGCGTAGCATATTATGCCAAGCGTACTTACGCTTTATTATCACGTACTTAAACGTGTCGTGCATAAACGATTTTATTCAGAAATCAAACGTAATTACGTAATCTTTATAGCTTCAATGAGTACCTGGAAGGGAATGGTCGTGAAGTATGGTTCAGTACCAAACTAAAAGAGCCTATAAAGAGATTAATTCTTGGGAGGGCATAGTTCAACCTCGAAAAGTTTATCAAAACTGTTGAAAGTACAGGGTAAAAGATTCAGCTGTAAGTATAGCGTTATTTTTGAATAAAATTTGTAAGATGTATTCTTAGGTAAACTTCAATTCCTTATATTATACCTACTTTACCTTAATCCATAGTGAAAGAAGTGATTTTATGCCTGCAGTATGATGTAGAACAGTTTTCCTACCGATAAATAGGTACGGTATGGCGTTCTTATTTTAAGATATTCAATTGCTATAAGGGTTATTACCAGTAAATATAATAGGGCAGAAAAATGATGATTACACAATTATGATAAATGTAAATGTACAGATAATACACGGTGAAAGCTCAGATTATGAGGATAATACGACCGAAGAAAAGATATTTTTAGCCAAAATCATCTTCGTTCGCGACAAAGCGATTTCGCATTGGTTACCAAATACCCATAAACTGCCAAAAAATACTACCGCACTTTTACCAGTAAGTAAGAATGAGCAGCTTGGGTCAAAATGAACCTTGGTAGCCGAAGAATCACGGTAAGTAATACATTCGCAAGAGCAATATCTAGCATCAGCTACGCCAGGAAAACACGAGATCATTCTTCACCTAATACATTTGTATGGGCATTACCTGGCTTGGAAGGCAGACTTAAATCCAAATCATACAAACACTGTCACTTCGTTTTAATTATGAAACTTCTTTTAACAGTAGGTTCAGACTTAGGATAGCGTTCTAGAGTCACCTTAAGACAGACTTCTGTGTCCATAAAAGGATAAGGACGCGCGCTCAGAAAATAAATACGAGGAAGACCTTTAAGCCCTAACTCGCCCCGCCGCTTCACCCACGCACTGGGCATTCGCTCAATCCACTCACCAATTTCCGTGAAAAATTCTTCTCTCGGTGGGCGCTTTCCGAGCAAACGTTCGACGTGACCAGGAGACATTTTTCGGTATTGTATCTGCTTTTCAAACTATTTAAAAGTAAAATAAAAAACAATTTAATATGTCTGACTCCTTTCCTTCAGCCAAGAGAGGCGCTGCCTCTCTTGGCTGATTCATAAAGCCGTGAATTGGCATATTTCCTTATTGTACTGCGTATTTTCATTAGTACTGCTTTAAAAAGCTTAATTTTAAAATGTCTTAATCAAGAATAAAATTTGAATTGCCCAACGATCATCATGATATTTTGTACAAATGATTAATAAATATTCAGTACACGATATTGTATAAAAATTAATTATAACTATTTATCAAATAAAATTAAACTTAATTCAAAAGAAAATTATAGCTAACTCGCGGAAATAGTCATAGACAAAAGTGATACAAAGACGCAAATAAATATGAAAAAGTAATTCCCTGTGATTCGATTTAAAACGCATTTTTATGCCTTTTCGAACAATTAATTATTCTACCGAAACACTAAAATTCAAATCTCTAGGAGAAAACTTATTCAGGATAAGGATTGAACACTTTAAACGATAGTGAAAGCAACCTCTAGGCACAAATTCTTATTAATTTTGTATACGAGCAAAGCTTAGCAGAACAACATCATCTGAACGATCTTTCCTATAACCTTTTGCTGTTATCCAACCTTTATTTCCTGCTCAGCATACATATGTCTTGACAAAAACATCACTCTATGAGACATTTGTTTCAGTATGACTTCACGTCGATGAAATATACAAAAATACGTATGAAAGAGAAAATTTTAATACTTTCGAAATCAAATTAATCACAAGATAAAATGTGAACAAAAGAAAATCATTCGGATCTATTAAAACTTAATTTTGCACACGAAACTCTGACCATCCTTGATAGTTTTTTTCAAAAGAACTTTATTTACCAGTAGGTAAAGTAAATCAGTCGATTAACAATGATTTCCCATCAATAGCATTATCTACAGTATATCCTAATTACATAGATAACTTCCTTATCTTACGTCATTCTTGGACACGTTGGTCTTTCTTCTTTCCATCATGTATAGCACTCTTCTGACTAAAGAGTCGCCATCCATGATATGATGGTTCATTATTACTGGATTTCTGACCGTGAAAAGAAGTTTCGTGTTGAATAAATAAGACATTTCAGCATTACAATGTTTTTAATCCCACAATGGTGAAGCTGTAGTGGTTTTTAAGATCCCACCATCATGCTACTGCTCGACGTAAGCCATGGAAGCCACCCATAGATACAACCTGCATACATTTGAGCGCGTTTTACGCCCTACTAAACGGAGTGATAATGTTTTGATTGCCGAGAGAGACTTTAACGGCCGCTGGGCAAGGGCGCAGTGTGACGTTGAAGGTCGGACGAGAGGAATCTCGCGCTAGACGGAGTCGTTGTTGTTTTGAGATGCGAGGGAGGGCGTGGCAACACCTGCGCGGAAGAGCGTCCAAAAGATAAAGGTCAATAAGTGCGCAATGGACAACTCCTTGTAGACGGAATTCGCAAATGGCGAATGGACGCAACTTGTCTCAATCGGGAGGGAATCCTTTAAAAGGAGAGGAAGGAGGGGGAGACTGGTTTCGATAGCGAATCTCGTTCGGACGTGGGAGAGTGCGGAGGGAGAGCGGAGATTTTTCCCACGCGAGCAACAGGTGGAAAAGGCGGGATAAAAAGGGTAAAGAGTGTTTATCAAGTGAACGCCGACTGATTTCGAAATGCTTCCGCGACTCCGTGAAAAAATGTGAAGATTGAAATGGAGCGATTGTTTTCCTATTGCTCTGAGGTGGGGAATCTGCAGCCACCAACGACCTCTACGGGCTGCCACATATTCATAGCCTCCGAAAACAGATGAATGCAATTAAATATTTCCGTTTTACAATTTCGATTATTGCGTCCAGCGAAAATAAAATGCAACGTATTCTACCTAAGAGTACTTAGCTATAAAATCTTTTCATTCGTCCGATTAAGCTGTATGTATGTCCCAAGGAAGAATAGACTTGAAAAAATCTGTATGTATGTAAGATATATTCCGCAAGTGTGGCCTGATACTATTTTATGCGACTTAATGATTTCTTATGCGGCCTAGTAGTGCATGAAAACTTCCCATAGAGATTCTTTTCTCATCTAAATCTTATCTTTAAATTTCCAAACTGATGAACCATGTCAAGCTGGTGGTCTGTGAGCAAGCTCTTGGTGCTCTGCATGATTCACGAGGGTTTATATTCACATTATAGGATATTGTTAAAATTGCAGAATATATAGTCACTTTATTTTGCCTAATATATAGTTATTTTTTAATGGGAGTATGTTCTAACCTTGTTTGTAATTAACATTAGGTACCCATAATGGTTAGGTGTAAGAGAGGTCCTAATGGGCCTCACCTCGCCGAATAAAGAGTTTTATTATTATTATTATTACAAAGTGAATACAGAATTATTACAGACTGCCTCAGGGGTTTTCTTTCTTTTTGACTTAAATTTCATTACCTCAGGAGCAAATCTAAAAACTCGGCATAGGGGTGCCACTTTACACATTTCCTTATGTTATTATCGATAATAAACATTTATTGCTTCTATTCTCTTTAGCAAAGCTCTCAATGATACTTGGGATAAGTGCATTCATTTAGATAAGATAAAAATAAGATACAAATTGCTGGTTTTGCAAAGGAATCCAGGAGGGATAATCGCCCCCAACCTGTTCTGGATCCGTCTATGAGCTAACGACATTTAAACATATGACTAACAAACTTGTGCTTTAGTGCTCTGCATACATTTATCGTGAGGTAATAATTAGAGTACCGTGTAAGAAAATAGGGAAGATAGTTTCATCACTGACTTTTTCGAGGAAAGAAAAGTAAGGTCCCCATAAGAATTGAAATAACTGGAATATATGATACCACCGTTTTTCCCTAAAGGAATACTGGTAATCAATAACCCACAACACGCCACACTAACTCATCAACTCAAAGTTAGGGGCACACTAAAGTGTCGATCTGTTAGCTTCAGCAAGAATTCAAGTTGATAAAGAAGAAAATACCAGGTGTAATATGGAAAATTCCCTCATTTCGCAACGATATTTCATAGAAAGATAGAGCATCTCGGAGAATGACACGCACATATGATGAAAAATAGGAGCTATGTAGTAACCTTGAAGATTAACTACAGCTATAGAAAACAGATTTGGATACACTGCAGTAATTAAACTGGATGCACAGTAATTAAACCTGAATCAAGAAACCACAAGAAATAGCAGGGGACAGATATACCCTCATAGTAGAATAAAGGTTAGGAAACCTTTAACAGCCTTTTAAGGTTCTTCACGCGGAATTCCTTACTCTTGTTTACACAAATTCAGTTGTTAATTTTTCAAATGTAAATTATCATTTATCGATTCAATCAGAAAACGAAGATTACCCTTCTTCAATTAACTCATTTTAATTCATTTCGATTTAATGTTTGTTGAAAGAACAAAACTAGCGCATAGAGATAATCTTTTGTGAAATTGATAGTTGAAGCCGTTACTTTGTTAAACTCTATATCAAGGATGGAAAACGAATAACTTAGTAAAGCTAAATAAAATCTTGTGAACATTTACTAAGTTACACGTTCTTCCATCTTAGATTATCTTTTATTTGCAAATAATTGACTCTCTGATTAAGAATTGCTTAGCTCTATATAATACAAAGCAAAACTGCACTGGAAATAATTCACCTTAATTTAAAATACGTTGCTTTAATTGCTCCATTGAAACCCTTGGGGGAAAAATTCATCAATGACAGAAAATATCGAAATATTTTATAAAAATCACTGCCTCTAAAGAATCCTTTCTCCGCTATCAATACATAAGATTTAAAGCTATATGTGTTGCAATTTTCAATCCTTGAGAAGGTAAACAATATTGATAGACGGAGATTTCAAAATAGGTTTCTGAAACTACACATTCCAATTATTACCATCTGGTAATGTCTTCGTGAAGGGTACTCGTCGTGATGAAACGATGAATTACTGATGATAATGATGACTTTCCAAGAAATATAGTTCGATTAAGAGTGGAATTCGTAAGGTGTTAGCCTTCAATGAAGTTGCATTTACGTAATTGAAGCACGATCATTTAACAGCTGGGTTTCTGTGAAATATACAAAACATCACGTACACGATTCAATGACAAAGCGAGGGATATAATTTAACTTATGGTTAAAATGTAAATTTTCCAAATAAATACTGAGCCTATGAATAACCTAGAATAATCTACAATTGTTATCGCATTTATTTTTTATCACTTGTTTTTATAATCTGCAGCATAGCGAAAAGATATAGAGGTCTGAGAATACCTTCCTGCTAGACACAAGTTAGTATTTTTACCGAAAAATAATCGGAATCAGCGCTAAAAGATCAGTCATCCGTTGAATTAGCGTTAAATTGTAAAAAGTCAGTACTATTACAACTAATGACCTAGTGAACCAAGAATATCCCATGTACCCAAAATTGGAAGCAATAACCATGTCATATAATATTATGAAACGCAGTTTAGTCTTTTGTTAGATATGCATTACTACCAGTTATAGTAGTTTCATAAGCGTAATGATTTTACTACATATCCGTCTACACAGTAATACTTTTATCTGAAATATAATTTAACCGGTTTAATGTTAAATGCACAGAAAAGTAAATGGACTGAAATAGAATTTCCGGAAGATTGACACAGTGATTTAAGAGAGAATGAGACGAGATGCGATAGACGGGAAAGGCAATTCGACAAGGCAGTTTAACCTAAAGGAAACCATCCAGAAAACGTCCTCAAAGGGAATACTAAACTCCTTCTGCGTTGAAAAGAGTCTATCATCGCCAACTCTACCGCAGAAAGGGAAGTTAAAAGATTTCCTGAATAGAATTCGAATGTAAAAAAGAGAAATCCTTGAAGCAATTTCACTTTTGGATGGATGTGTCTTCTCTCACTTATAAAGAAGCGAACTAGAGCGATCTCAAAGTGAATAATGTCATTTGTTCCGAAGCTCTAATTTTGGAACTTCTGAATTGTTCCCAAAAGAATCTCCAGGAGACGATGGATATATACGTTTTCACTTTCTATGTGTCAGTTAAGGTTTAGCTCTAACCTGTTTTTCATTATACTTTTCTCTTTTGCTTAAATTTTCATCTTACTTAAAAATCTTGCCATGGCGCAGTGAGGATTCAATAAATGACGCAATGCGCGTGATGTGATTACTACATTGAAATCTCAAGGGTAATCGTACATGCATAAAATTTCTACTCAATGGCATAACCGAGGTTATTTGTCCAAATTTTATGTAGTAGACAAACTATACTTCTACTTCGTTACTAGTGCTTAGAAAGAAACAATAAAATGATTCAAGATATCCACTTTCTCTTATGTGATTAAGCATATTATGTTCACAGAACGTTCTATTTAGATGTTTATAATTTTATTTTAAATTTTACGTGAATTAAAATATTTAATTCATCCCTACCGTGAGACTGATATGGCACATAGTTAACCTCAAAGAAAAGGTGCGTCGTTATTAAATAACATCCACCTGTGAATACGGCAGGGGGCAAATTTTCATTCACTTAAATATTAACTATTATATTTAAATATGATATAATTATTTTTCTGATGTTAGGAATTAATATTTCCTCCATATGAATCTCGTCGTAAATGAATCTGTGCCAAGGGATTTCTTAGAATTGGGCAATCAGTTTTTGCTGTGCAAACGAAGCACTTCTTTTATAAAATGAAGCGTTTCCTTGAACAATTACAATTAGGTCTTCGTCGATAATGACTCAGCGTTCAAAAGTCGACAGAAGTGATCATGTCTTTAGGCTGATTTCCTTCAAGGTAACGATTCTGAAAACGAATGGAAGTTCTTTCAAAAAAAATCCTCTTCCACAATCTTCCGTAACAGGTGTGCTGGTGACTATGCGTGTGGATGCTGAGGATTTTTTGTCGATAACTGCGCAGTTCTGCTTCAAAACCAACACTGAATAGCGCGTGTCTCTTTCCAGAAAAGCGCGAAATACCTGGAAAGGCCCTCCGGGACTCCTTATCAGGTAGGTCCACTTAAAAACGCCCTTGCATATTTGTGGACACACCTTAGCGGCATTCTATAGTTTTTACTCTTGGATCCATAGCTCACGCTAGTTGGAGTCATTTGGAAGGTCCATTTCTGGGAAGTAGTTGAACCTACGTTCCACCGCTGAGCAATTTTTGAAGAAAAAAGCCACTTGGATGAGAACAGCATTTTAAGGCTTTTCCAATCGTCGATTTAAAAAATGGCAAATGAATGGAAGTTCATTTGATAGGTTTAACATAAAGAGAGGTAGGTGTTACGTTACGAGGAATTCGTTATGTTGTGGTTGATTTAAACTCGTAATAATGTATGTGAAAACATGACGCGGCTAAATAAAGTAAATTTGCGTTAGATACGGATTTGTCCTTTGAATCTGTGGAGTATTCCGACCCTAAGGCAGGTTAGAATCTCAATTACTCCACCATAAGCAACGGACTGCTTTGAAGAAGGAATGAACCTAAATATGCAAGATGAGGAATGAGATACTTTGCATTTGCTTTCCTCGCTGTGGCAGAATGGAAAGTGTGGAAAAAGTCCGTGTAAAAGCAGCATAATTACGCTATGAATAATAGCATTCAATCAGGAGGGATCAAGATGAATACCGTTATTCAACATCACCTAAGTGTTTCTTTTCCATGAGAAAGGAAGATTAAAAAATGATCGGTACTTATAAAATACTTATAAAACCCAATCCGCACATCTGCTGTTTCATTTGAAATTCCATTTCAAATTGAAATTTAAGAATATGGGAGGTGAATCATGCGTAAGAATGTTAACGCCGGACTAACGAAAATAATTTATGACTTGAAGCGTTTGAAATTCGAACTTCAACCTCAGGCCATTTTCCTCGAAAAATTCGCAAATAAATATTTCTCTAACAATAACCATAGTCGCTGCATTTTTATGTGCAATATGCGAAGATATGATACCAAAATATCAAAAGATAATTTGAAGAAAAGCAATCGGAGAAAACGATGATACAACCGCGGTCAGGACATTACTAAGTGGCATTTCATAGGAATGTCAGATTTTCGAATGATAAATGATTTACGCGGAACTGGGAGCAGATGCCGACCTCGACAGCGCTACAATCAAGGCTCCACCAGGAAAATAAATACTTTAGCTGATTCACTTAATTAAGATTCATTCACAGCTTTGCTGTATTCACACCGAGGAATTCGAAAAATTCCCTTTCCATGGATAGCGCCAGTATTTATAGTTTATGTATGCATGTACCACATATATACTCAACTATACTGCCTCAACATCCTTTATTTCTCCTACTATAACGAGATATAAACATTCTCTATAATCATCCCTTTTCATCTAAAAGTGAAGTACTAAGAGTATTCTTTATAAATTCATAATGGAAAACACATACGTTGATCTTTATATCACTATCCTAGGGTTATCCGAAAGCTGAATAAATTTGCGGTTAAATAACTCTTTGAAATAAAGTAATGTCTCATATCAACAACGGTTTTCAAATTCTACTTGGCCATTTCAAATGACAAAATCAACAGAGTATTCCCAGAATGCTTAAATGTATTTCCAAACAAAAAAAGACAAAAGGTTTATTTGGTAATTTTGTCTTTATTTTAATAATTTGCTTAATATGCTATTTTTCAATTAATAAATTAATTCATTATTATTGGTCATTTATAATTAATAGTTTTAACTTAATTAATTTTTTATGTGATGTCGTAGTTGGAATCTCAGTTAAGTAGTATCTTATATTATTTGCACCACAGGCTTTCATAAGTCAAATTAGTCGTAGGTGACTCCTGGTTTAGCAGGTCTCTTGTTTCATCATAGCTATTTATGTTAATCAAATTACACACAGTGCCATTACATCATTAGTTTATCCGTTGGTGACTCAAAAATAGTTACGCTATCCAATTCCTATTGGTATTAGTGATGGCATCTGTCTGAGGAAGAAATCGGAAAAGCGGGGATGTCTCTCTATTTTTTTCCCGTGAGTAATCACCTGGAAACGTCATTCCTTTTTTCAAGCGAGCGGAACAAAGAAGCAATAAAAATCAGTCATGGAACTTTTCCCTGTGTAAAGCTTGAACAACCACATATTTACTTTCTCTTTATCGCAGCTTTCAACTCATCAATGAAGATACTTTAAGGCATTTCAATTCAATCGCCTTCTTTAACAGCGACTCAATGCAAGTTAACGAATATAATTATTTAATATAATAATATCTACTGCGTGAAATTTTACTGATGTAATTTATTGATATTTGAGGGCATATCGTATTGTTAATGATCAAGTAAGACGATTCTGTTAGTTTTTCTCTCACGAACAGAGAAAATTATCCATCTTAAAAATTAAGTTAAATTTACGTATATAAATATTTATTTTTCTGTGCCACGAAAAAGAAAAACGTTGCTGATTTTATACGATTGAGGAAAATATATTAAGATTCTAATTAATGCTTTTAGTTAATAATGCTTATCCCAGAGAGGGATAGGTTTTTGCATCGAAATACGTTTAAGGCTTACAATAATTCCTATACTTCTATTTCCTCCTATATACCTCTATTTCTGCATATGTATCCTTCAAGGCGGCCTTGGAGTGTGGCAGGTGGTGCATGCCCCATGACTGTATTAACCGATTACTTTCGCGTATCGTTTGTGGCAAAATAATTCTTGAATCGACTTGTTCTAGCATATATAATTCTCTCATCTACCTCACAGTATCATAACAGCCTATGTAACAATGAGGGCGCATAATATCGGTTAACGTATGAAAGTTCAGCATAGAAATCAATGGTTGAAGAAAACAAATTTTTATACCTCGATTGTCATTCAACGTTGTATAATGTTTCAACATTCTCTGAAACTGCCATTCCCTTGTAGTATTTAATCCAGTTTTCCTATTCCTTACAAGATTAAGAGTGACATGATTCTTTCTATCTCTCTCTTAATCTATCTTCTTTTTTAAATGACCTAGTCATCTTAGACAATAAACAAATGACAATTTTCAAAACACAGCTTTTTCTTTGTATTCATAAATCACTGCAGTAATTAAAAACGGGCACACAAACCTTCCTAAATCTAATTAAGTAGTTTTTCAAACTTTATCACAAGGTTCATCTTAATTCAATTGTAAGTTTAAAGTATGGATATACATTTTCTAAGATCGATCCCGTTTTTAGTTACACGCTATGTTGTGGTCGAGAGAACGAAGTGCGTTTTCATCTACCGTAACAACATTGCTGGTGCTTCTATTACGCTCAAATGAAAAGGATACCATAAATCTTACTCCAGAGAATAGCGTGAATCATTCCAAGAAAAGATTGATGTCCTTACAGCTGTCTTTTTGCATCTTCCAAAATGGACTTTTTTACAGTTCTTCCGGCTAGCTCAAACGAAAGTGCTTCCAACACATGTAACATGAGTCACTGAGTTAGACACCGAGGGGAGAGAGATAATTGGAAGAATAGAGCGAGAAAATGGAACACAGGGATGGAAAGAAAAAGTTGACGTCAAGAAAGTCTATCTGTTCGGTTTTCATCGTTGATATCTTTGAATAGAAGCTATTTTTATTGAACAAGCTTGACTCATTTTATACCTTTCCACTCCGATTTTACGATGTTTCGTAAATAGCACTTTAAATTTGGACAGATATTTTCTCACTGTTGGTTCAGGCTTGCCTTTTATTTTCTCATAAATATATTTCTATATGTTACTTTTGAAATTATTCCGTAAAGTAGGGTCGGATTTACAATTAGGGGTGCATCAGGGGCCTCTGAGGGCTAGCTGAGGGCCTTCAAAGGATGGTCTCATTGAATATTATATTATAATATTATATTATAATGCGTATATAATATAGTCATTATACATACTTTATAACCTTCAGTAAAGCATTTTTAAACGTCTATAGGTGTCCGGTAAGTGCACAAATGCAAAGAGTTATTAATGTCATCAATGTTTAGATTTTGAGGGAAATAAAGGATTTTAAAATGCTACTCGAGTGAAAAGATTCATTGCTGAAATACAATGTAAAAACCTTAAGATCAATAAGATTCCTAAGTATATGTTAATCATCGAATTCCCATTTTGTTTTGTTCTGCCTTGCCATTTTCTAACAATATTTTGTTGAAAGCATTTGTATTTATTGCCTAAGAAAGGGGTAATTTTTTAATTACTATTCAAACAACTTCATATTGAGGCCTCGATCAAAGCTTTGCACCTCGGGCACTGATATTCGAAATCTATCCCTGATACACAGATTACTATTATTAAATACACGTTGCCTATCACCGAAAGAGTATTACTATAAATTTAGAACAAACATAAGCCATAAGTAGAAAAGTTGAATCCTCAAAAGAAAATAGATCTTATGAATAGTTCATTAAAATAAGCAGGGAAAGGCTAAAATTTTTGTTCATTCATTTCTTCTCTAAGTAATAGATAAACAGGGCAATACTTCCGTTAAATTATAATGATCGGTATTTAAAGTAATAAGGAATATTTAAAACGTATGTATTGAATACGCACCGACGCTATTTGAACTATAATTCCATCTGAATTTTGCCCACATGCATAATTCCGACAGAGTCATAAGATTTGTTTCAATATGGCGATCATGAAGTGATTCGAACAGGACACTTTATAGCTGACTGAAGTGTATCATTTCAAGTATTTACTTCATCCTTAGACAGCAAATTTGCCAACGAGTGGTTGGTTACGTATCCTAAACAACGCTAAGCATTACATTATCAGAGGCAAGCATTGAAATAACATTTTCAACGAAGTATCTTGGTAAAAAAAATTCTCGGTAATTAGATGTCTATTGAAAAGTTTTCCTAATCATAGAAAGTTTTCTGTATATAAAATTATGGAACTGTTTTAAGAGATCGTTATAAGGTATTTGGACAAAATATGGCTCATAAGTTCACACGATGATGTCTTGAATTGATAATTTAAGAATACAAAGACTATTTGCCAAGAAGAGGGCTAAACGGCATTCTTGAATGGTTGAAGAAAACAGAATATGATCCATCAAATTTAAGCAAAGTTAATTGACATAAGAGTGAATTAAAATCACTTTGACTGAAAATTTTCAGCAAACAGAGTCCAAGTATATCTGCTCAGCGATCAATATTTAATTGTGCAATAGAAACAATATATACGCGATACTTTGGGCGGCATGAAGTCGGAGACTGCGTTATCCAACTAGGTATCGGAAGGAAGGACGAGGTTGAGACAATGCCAACATCTTGAGGTTCTTTGAAGGGCAATAAAATAGAATATTTCTCGAGCGTGTCAACATCGGAAATGCTTACTCCTCGCTCGATTTCCGGACGCGCTCGACTGGTAAGAAATCTATTTTCACTTGAATAACAGATGACGTTTTCATTCGTTTTATTAGAACTCAGGATTACGTGGCGTCGGATACACGGATAATTTCGGCCAGTGTGATTTTATTTCAACCGCATCGCTGGATTTCTCGTTGGATTCAGTTTCAGGAAAGGAAAATAATTTGACAGGCCATACTTCTTAAGTTATGATTTAACTGCTCATGAAGCCCAGTTCGTTCGGGCTTTTTTTTACGATTCTTGCATGTGTGTAGCAGTCAGCAGGCGAGAGATTTTTTCCTAATACGTAATTTGAAAAGAGTTTTATAATCCCCAAAATAATTACATTATCAGTTTCCGCAATGTGCAGATTCCAAACGGGTGATCACGATAGGTATACTAGAGGAGTAGAGGTTTAGGACTCCATCACGCCCAAATAAAGATGAAATCTAAAATAATCTACAATAATAAAGATTTTCACGCAGGGAGAAATAAAACTAAAAATTGTCTTCTTCCGCCCGACAAACAAAAATTTAGCCCATGGGGGGATCGAACCCACGACCTTCGCGTTATTAGCACGACGCTCTAACCAACTGAGCTAATGGGCATGTTGAAAGAATAATCGCACATCACATAACTTATAAATATAGTATATAGATGCACCAAGAACTTCTACAGCATGGTGGTCCCATCTATTTTGAAATGCCCACACACGTCCGCTCACGTCATATATGACGTCACAAGAGGGTGGTACAAAAAGAGGTTTCACGCTATGACGTCGATTCTAGGCCACCTTACATCCTGCCGCTGCGATTGATGGCGAAGCAGATAAGACTAAGTCAAGTGTCCGACACCCAAAAGAGACGAAGGTTACGCCTTCCCGGTCATGCTTCTCGAATATTGGTTATCGGTCATGGGCATCTTTAGAGTGAAACTCCCAATTCCTCGTCCCTAATGCAAGTCACGCAGGCGTCCTTCCGGCAACAACGTGTCCCAAAATTCGGCTCAGCTTACACTGAAATCCCTGTTTTGCAAACAGAACATATTTCCATTATCATGTCCTTTGTCAATGAGGATGCCTCTAAGTGTTTAATTGTGAGTTTCAAACGCGTTTACTATCACAGACTATTACAGCGAAGACGCGAGACAGGTATAATACGTCACTGTTATATTATATTTCTCATTTTTTTTAGCATGTTGAATTTGAATATTTGGATTGCATATCGGAGTTTTCGCTTACTTTATAATCCTCTTCTCTATGGACGTCTTTTGCAGACGCGGAGGTTTTGAAGATTTTTACCCGCAAACCTACACTTTTTGTCATTGAATTTGGCAACATTTTAAGGCAGCATAGCAAGATTAGAGGACGGATGCGATTTCGCATGTTATCTCAGGAACAATAAGTAGCGCTTCTACCTAATCTAATTAATTCCCAATTCCGTACATTTTGAGGAAACAATCGACGCAGGTACTAGGTAGTTAATAACTATTTATGCAAACAAAAATTTGAGAGCTCTTACAATTCTAAAGCATTTTCAAATTTTAACTGCGTTTTATATATGGATTTAAAATCGTAAAATTATTTTATTGTAGTATTTTCCTCTTGCAGACGGGAATATAAAATTTGTGATGCAATTGCAAGCTGCTGAAAACTGGGTAACTTATAATTTGCCACAGATATGTTGTATTTCTCCTTCAGTGGATATCGTCATTTATTTCTCAATCTTCAATCATATAAAGAGTGCTCTTTTAACTTTCGTATCCAAGCATTTAGTTTCCTTTAAGATGTTAATCCCTTTCCCTTATGTTCCCTATCCTTTCATTTTCCTCTCCCCATTTTAGGATCTGATCGGGATCCACCTTCGCCTCAAGAAACAGTCAATTTAATTCGATTACTTAATAACCACTTCCAATATGGGACGCGGAGACGTAAACGACTCCCATTTCAAAGTAAATCGGAATAAATTATACATCCGAAGAACCGACTTGAAAGCGCAAAATCCACGTGCGAAATCACAGTTTAGCAACCGTTTCCCATTCCTCATTCTTGCGTTTGTCATTGAAAGATTTGACAGTTTACCGCTAAATCACAAAAGACTAAGCTCCCACTTTTTCCACGTAAAGGGTAAAGGCAGCAAAAACGAACGTATAGCGCTAATTCTAAGAAACCATTAACAGATGAACACATGATAATTTTATCCAGGCTTGTCAGAGTCGGCATATTCGCAATATCCGATGGGCTTTCCTACTTTCCAAGGACAAGGATAGTGAAATTTCCTTAGGTGTCATAGTTTCAGCAAAAGCAGGAAGTATTTTCATGGCGAGGGAAGAATCTGTCTGACCTTGGAGGGAAAATATTCAGACTAGGAAATTATGTCATTCAATTTTTCACCGCAAAAGAAAGAAATTTACCAAGTAATACCTCCTGGAATACTGATTTTAAGAGTGACCAAGCATCCGGTTCTTCAGTTAATAAGGTTTCGCCATAACTGCTTTCAAAATTTCCCAGAAAGGTTCGAATCCTACGATCAAATTCTGCAAAGATATTGATTTTTTTCGAAAAAATCGGGTACATTATATGATTGGTAATTTAACCCTGGTTTCATTATATACTATGTAATTATTTAACCCATCCTGTCAGCAAAATAACGTTTCGAAGATGGAATGATGGATGGTCTTGGAAGCCCAAGATATGAAACAACTTCTCACCAACGGGGAAAATATTTTCCCATAAATCTTCCATTTGAAAGGCACGTTTCAACGAATGTTTCAACTTGTAGTTTACACTCTTTCATATATATAAATGTGCGTCATAATATTCCACCGAAACAAGGTGATAAGACTAATACAAATATTGATTTCTTGATATGAATCCATATACACTCAGAGCTGAGCGTAAATGAGTGTAAAAATTTTGCAACCTTACTATAGCAATTCCTTACGTTCTCACATGCCCGGCTAGCTCAGTCGGTAGAGCATGAGACTCTTAATCTCAGGGTCGTGGGTTCGAGCCCCACGTTGGGCGAAACTTTTTCCATATTCGAAGATACGAATTTCAAGAAGTTTTTATATACATGAAGAGCGCTTAACTTCCGATAAGAGTGTCTATGGTAGACACTTTGATAAAAATGTTCTTGAGAGTCCATTCTGTATCTACATATTTTAATGTGAATTTTTCTTTTCCAATTCATATCACGAAAATGATGCGCATACACATTCCTGCAAACTTTGGGTCTATCTTTCGTAACTCTCTTCTTCCCTCTAACTTATCACAAAGATGATTCACTATTGTTAATATCGCTGCACGGAATATAAGTCCGTCATAAGATAACAGCAATTATAAATAATGGCAAACAACATTAATAACAATACAGAAATATTTAGAGATGGCAGTCTATTCCATAATGAGTGTAAAACATACATCCCGAGTGTAAAATACACTATGATAATCTCATAATCTCCCTCGTCAACAGAGTCTAAGACAGATAATCTAATTTTGATTTTAAGCAATACGTTTCTGCCCGATAAAAATTTCGCCCAACGTGGGGCTCGAACCAACGACCCTGAGATTAAGAGTCTCATGCTCTACCGACTGAGCTAGCCGGGCAGATGCATATGTTACATAAATAGTAAATTTTATCTGACAAATAATAACTTCATAAACAGAATCCTAAGAAAGATTTAAATTGATCTTCTAGCTTATAATCTTCGACAAGACAATTCGTATAATGTTTGAATCATTTTATGATTAAAGTGCTACTTTCCAAGTCCTAAAGAAATATTTACTGACCCAAAGAAATTTATGATCGCGAATTTATTTTTTATTTTTTCGCTAAGAAAATCTGTAAAAATCGAGCCTTGCTTTTTATTTTTACATTTATACATTTTATTTTTACATTTATACATTTTATTTTTACATTTTTACATTTATATGAATAAATTGAAGCATAGTATGAAAAATCTCCACGAATTCAAAGCAGGGAATATCCCTTTGATAAAAGTTATTTCAATTTTTGCAGATATGTAAACATTTAATAACAAGAATCTTTTATGTAATGATTTTCTTAGTCTTCTAGTAAGATCATTACATAGAGGCGATATAAAATGAAACACGGGTTTATCAAATGATCGAAAAACTCAAAAAGCTTTTCCTATTGTAGGATGTTTTTTTCAAATTGTCCAGATTTGTCTAATACAAATACAAGTTACTACCGAATCACATCGCTCCCTAGGTATCAGATCTTCTAAAATCTATTATGTTAAAATCAACTTCCTGTATTTTCCATTTTACATCATTCTTGTATCCAATATCACTACTGTGCACCATATATACGTAGCGTATACTGAATCGTAAACCTATTAAATCTACCAAAACCTACTTTCCCATAAAATATGTATTTGATTATAACTTCTCTCTTTAGCTTCCACAAATATTCTCATCTGTTATGAAACTGGGTCACTTTGAGTCAACAGACCACGAAAATTACGCGGGAAACAAAGTAATCGATTGGTATGACGCAAGAGTTACAGGTTATGATTTCTTGATGGCTAAGTATAGTAGTAACTATCTATAAGATAGCCATTAAAGTGCTTTCGTGCCATAAAAAGATCTTCCATAATCATGACAATTTATTTCTTGAGCGACTGATTTTACTCTTTCACAACTTCGCCAAAATCGTCTCCTGTATGACCTGTTTACTAATAAAAACACTCCTCTATAACGGAATATCGGCCGTGAAAAATTATACAGTTATTTGAGAGTTATCAAAGTGGTTTCTTATTTCCATATCTTTCTTCGATTATACATCACGACAGCCAAGACTCGGTCAGTTTGCATAAATTTGAAATTAAATGTTCTGAACTAAGCGAATAGCAGTTTTTAGAATGTATTTTGAGCTTCATGGAGCGTTGAGAAGTACTCTTCTGACCTGATCTGCCAATGGTACTATCATAATGTTCATTAATTATTTTCTTCAACTCATTTGAATGCCAACTGGCAAGCACTATTCCCTGATTAACGTTACTATCATTTCGCTACTGTTTCAACTTGCTCATGCAAATATCAAACACACACCTCCTACTAGATTTCGTAAGCACAATTTTGGAAAACGAAAAATCATTGATAACAACATCAGAGAATAATTTTCAACTTTTAAAATTGAGGCCATACTTAAGGTAATAAATAATGCAAGTATTTTTAACTTTAAAGTACTATACTGACGTCTTAAACTATTTGTTTCGTATTCTATTTCATCGCAAAATATAAAAAACACTTGTCCATCGAATTACATAATTCATTTCTTTTAAACAAAAACTGAAATCAATCATTTAGGTATTCAAAGTGTACTATGAATTCCTTTTCAATATTTAATCAATAAGAGTACTTCGTTTAAACAGCAAAAAAACCTTTTTCCATGGGAACATTTAGTAATATACTTGGTCCGTATATTCTATGCATTAAAAAAGGAATTATTACATCAAGCGCTGAACGTCACACTGTTAGGCAAAGCGGCTACAATCAAATAACCGCTTATTTTTCCTTTAAATGAAGCATAGTATTTTACGGTTGATTAAATTTCCGCGATTAGCTAACACAAAATAACAGTAAATATACATTTTACTTCTTCAAATCATGTCTTCAAGGTTTAATTTTCTCATCTCAACCTAACGACCTCTCACAGTTTCATATAAATTTACCATATCGTTTCCTTTCTCATTTCATAAACTTTGACTGTGATATTAAATCAAGGAAATTGTATATTATAAACCTGATTTCTCAAAAAGATTTCAGATAATCGTCATGAATAAAACGGTAAAAATACATTCAACATCATTACTCTAAAAAATTATGGAATCAAATTATCAGTAATATCGAAGCATTAAAGTAACGGAATGAAAACTTGCTATGATAGAATATAAATCTTAACTAGTGTGAATGGAGCACATACAGAAAATAACATCATTTAGAAGTAATCAATAGTCTACCCATTGGAGCAGTAGTCATTTAATTGACCAAATGTGAAGAAATCCCTCGCACCCAATTAAATTTCCAGAATGTAGAGAAATGATCAATAATAATCTATACGAAAATACGGAACTTTCTACGTTCCGAATTCATACTAAATTTCTCGCCAACCGGCTACATCGTTGCGTAAGATTGTCGAACCCCTCACTTCGTATATTTGCCAAAATACTTTCACTTAAACTGAATATCCCCTTTCTATAAAAACTTGTCAACGTTATGACAACTCTGTACCGCTTAAGCATATGCAGTCTTTTATTCGTGAAGTCCTTCAAACTAAGGTAACTGATTCCCAAGATAAAAATACTGCTCTTTTCCACTGAGAGATTGTCAGCATAGTACGGCTAGCGAGTAACAAGTTGCTATCAAGTAAAACTGAAAATCACAGTAAAAGTATATATGTGATGCACTTGTAAACTTTATGCCTACTAGGACGAAATTCATCAATACTGAATCCGCGAGCTAAATTACAGGTGTCAACTTGGAATAGTGTCGAGAAATGCGCACGACAACTCTAACATCATAATCATTTCACCTTTCCTTAATAAGCTATAATTTATTTTTTTAAATTTATCTACTTAATTCCCTCCCTTTCATTTCTTGATTTCCCTATAAACGATATAGCATATTTACCTTCCTCGCTCTTTACCCCTGCTTTCTACATGTTACTACTTTCTTTAGCTGCTTTCTCAGAAAATACAAGCTAATTGTACGCACAGCAAATAATCAGTGATAAAAATTTTCTTGGATTTTAACCATTTCAAACTTCCGTTAATAAATTCATCTAATGCAGCAACATTGTCGAGAATACTTACAATGATCTTTCTTCGAAGAAGTCTATTTATGAATATCAAATGACTATTACATCGTGTTAATGGATAGTTTCATCTCTTCCATCTAAAAAAACTTTCCGAACTCTATTCCAGCACACCTTAGAAATAGCCTATTCATTTTCAGCATCACAATGACTATTAAGAAACACGATCTTTACGCAATGATAATTCATAGAGATATTTGACGGTTCCTGCCATAAAATAGCAATATCAGTTACTAGTTGTGAACATGTTGTGCAATCATCAGATCCTATAGGCTACCACTCCATCACAAATAGCTTTACTACTTCGGCTATCTTTAAAGAAAAAAATGTCTTCCTAACTGTTGCCTGAAGGTTACTATTAGCCGCGAAAAAGAGAGACATGGGAAGGTCGAATGAGTGGGAATATTAATAAATTGACACTGAAAGACAAATATCCCACCGAAGTTGAGAAACTACTTTTAGAAAGGTAAACAAACCCGGCTGCAGCCCTACTCTATTGCGTAATACATCAATAGAACGCATGGATTTTTACATTTTAGCCAATCCAATGGAAATAGAATGGGGAAGGGCGAAATTTCAAGGTTTTTTTCTATTTGTGGTTCTATCTTTGTGTGTTATATGCTAGATTCGAAAGTGACTGCCATGCGCAAATGTGAGGAAATACCAGAAAGAGAATGAAAAAATACTTCCACAGAGCATATTTCTACATAATTAAAATGCATGCTGATGAGAAAGCTGTACGTTTTATATTTTCTACTTTAAAAGTAACATTACTCCGCCTGACATAGAAATAATTAAGGATTCTCTCCATCTTTCCTTGAACAAAATCCCGCTTTTTTAAACAATACCAACTACCAAGTGCTAATTGGAAATATCCGGGTTAGAAAAAGACTAGTAACAAAAAATAAGTCCTTCAATTATTTCGTAATTCCACAGTGAAACTGCGACATCATATTTTTTCTGCTCTACTAGAAAGCATAATGATATAACTTTATCAATCAAAGATGTTTACAATGTTCTATTACAATATCATTTACATTATCAAATAGTATTTACGATTATTCAATTATTGAAGTGTTTACACCAACCACACGCCGTGGCTGGTGGTGAAAAGTGGCTTGTAAGGTTTTTATATAGATGCAGATGTATTCTAAAAAGCTATTATTCATCTGCTGATGAGGAATCACGATGTTTGAATGCGAGAAGCAATTAAATAGGTGAATAGAGCGACTGGAAATAGTAGGTAATTAAAAGCCGTAATGCTTTGTGTAATCACTAATGATGTGCTTTAACTGAGAGCAATACTACATAAGATAACGACAGGGACAGATTCTTAGAACTACCATATTTTGACGAATGCGGTATTTTTCATTTTCTTTCGATGCTGTATCAGGAAAACCATAAATGTCATTCTATTTTCCCAATTTTTATCGTTCGTAGCTAAGGTAACATGAAAGGGACTGAGATATGCGTTATGCTGATTAATAACTTTCATTCTGGCCACTTTTATTTCAGTGTGAAAAGTGTGATTCACAGAGTATTTGAGCTGTTCTTATATGAAATTTTTCCACTCATAGGGTGCAGGTGGTCTCGGTAAGAAAAAGAAAAGCGCTACTCCTTATTCTCCTGTACTTCATTCCAAATTGAGGGTTGAGATACAATAGATACCGGCTGAATAAATTGCAGAGAGAGGATGAAGAAGTAAACGAAAAAACGAGGAAACCAATATAAATACCCGCGATGTTATAAGATTTCCAATTAAACGATGTATTTGCAGGTCATTGAACTGAATTTGGACCAAGAGTTTCATCACGTCCGTATTTTGATACAACCTATATGGGATTGACCATGTTTGCAATCAATTTGCGCACGTTTATAACCATTTAATCCCACCATCCCAACTGAAGATATGTTTTTTAGATTATTCTAAGAAATGTATTTCACAAACTGCGTGGATTGACTGAGTCGTATATGTTTACGAAAACAACACAACATCGTATTAGTTTTTTCTGCTTTGTTTTTTTATTTTGCCACGGAGCAACGTCTCTAAATCGATCTCAATCTGACTCCACTATCGCTGGTAAGAATAAGCGCCTCATAAGCACCAAGCATCAAGTGGTCGACAAGTGGTCTTCCTAACCATACATTAACCTCTGTCACTCATGTTTTCTTCTCTTGAGCCCTTTCTTCCTAAATGCCTCACATTCGCGTATCGCTGAGCGAGAGTGACGTCACTGGAAAAAGAGTCCCGTCATCATTAGGACAGCTGCGGTCTCTTATCCTTGGCGTCCTCGGCAGATTCCTTTGATTGCGGACATTCATCCGATAGTCGGCGCCACGCCCCACTACGCAACACGCGACCATCTTCCTGGAATGCTATCTTGGCACGCGCCCCTCTCTTCTTGCCCTTTTTTTACCGCGCGTACGTTGTTACGACACAAGTGAGTAAGCCTCCGTAGTACACAAGGCGGAAAAATGCGCGGAATAAATCCGTAGTTACGCAATCCGCTTCAAGAGGCGGATTCGAGATCGAATAGCGACGCGTAATGCTTCTGGATTGTTGTTTACGTCGCGGTTGCCCTCTGCGCGGTAAAACGAAGCTATATACCCTCTAGGATCGTATCCATTATCCCCGCAACTTGCGAAAACGGTACAGTTACGTGGAAGACCTAACATATTGAAGAAGGAGAGCATTCTGCGCTTGAAATATTTCCCCATACAATGATACTTCGGCTGATGTGTAAAAATGACCAAGAACTTTTGCTATTGCGGACTTAATCATAAATTCGTATTCTAATGAATGTTCTTGTGGGTGCGTGCGCTTTTACATGGGAAAAAATCAAATTAGTGCATTATAGGTATATGGTTTAGCCCATTATTGATTATCAGGGCATCGAATTATAATGATTTAGTCCCGGTTTACGGTCCGGTCTAATGAAAAAACCAAATTTCGGTTCCATTCCGGTTTCGCTCTACATGCAAACCTCAAATCGGTTAAAAACAATTTGAAAGGCCTTTTTTGTCTCCCAAGATAAAAATTTCGATGTCGATGATGAATATCCTTCACCGAAGATGGAATCATTAAACTAACGTAAAATTAAGCCGAGTAAGTCGCCGGGTCCAGAAGGTATTCCGGCTAGAGTATTAAGGGAACTGGCAGAGAGCATTGCCCCGTACCTCAAAATAATATTTTCCAAGTCAATAAACGAAGGTCATGTTCCTATAGATTGGAAATTGGCAAATGTCACACCTGTTTTTAAGAGTAGATTAAAAGATGATCCAAGAAATTATAGACCCATCTCATTAACTTTGTTATCAGGAAAGTTTATGGAGCATACCGTTGTCAGCTCGCTCATGAGATTTTTAATTAATAACCGTTTCCTCAGTAAGAACCAGCACGGTTTCAAAAAGTCGCGATCGTGCGAAACACAACTTGCGCTATTCGTTCACGACATCTTAAAGTCTGCCGAGAGTAGAAAGCAAGTGGGCGCAATTTTCCTCGATTTTAAGAACGCTTTCGACAGAGTCCCCCACTATAAGTTAATTTAAAAATTTAAATTAGCGGGAATTAATAAAGAAATAATTGACTGGGTTAAGGACTTTCTTTACGAACGGGAAGTAGTACTTGATGGCGTTCTTTCGAACAGAGTTCAAGTACCTCAGGTGTACCTCAGGGAAGCGTAATTGGACCTCTTCTATTCCTAATATACATTAATGACTTGAGTGAAGAGATAGATAGCAATTTTAGGATATTCGCGGATGACTCGGTCATATATAGAGACATATCTAATGATGATGACAGTATTTCTCTATCTAACGATTTAGTAACAATTCAAAAGTGGTGCGAAAAATTGGAGCTAGATCTCAATGTGAGTAAATGCACCGTAGTTAATTTCTTCGAAAAGAAAGAATTTCGTCATAATTACCCATACTTAATAAATTAGAATAGTCATAGATGTAGCCGAATCAGTTGAGTATCTTGAGATAACTCTCACCAATAATTTAAATTGGAGCACTCACATCCGTAAAATCTGCGGCAAAGCAAGTAAAAATCTCGGCTTTATAAAGTGTATTGTCTGTAGATGCAAAGAGAAAGTTAGAGAGCGATGTTAATTCTCCTTGGTCAAGCCCCATCTCGGATACGCGGCAAGTATATGGGACCCAGCGGATGAAACGGGTACCCGCGAACTTGAGAAAGTTCAGCGCAAAGCGATACGTTTCGTTAAAAAATGCTAGGTAAAAGGTAAGAAAGAAGGTAAGCATCACGAAGATGCTCTCAGATGCAGGTTGGGCATCATTAAAAGAAAGGAGGTTAGGAGCTAGGTTGCGACTTCTTAACAAATTTAGAGAAAGCACGTTTTCCCAAGACGTAGTTGATATTATGCGATCTTCCTGTTACTTCTGCCGATCCGATAATGAGAACAAAATAAGATAAATAAACGCTAGAACAAGTCGTTTTAGGGACTCATTCTTTCCGCGAACAATACGCTATAGTAATAGGCTAAAAAAGTAGCTCAATCGTTCGGTGTTTACACCCCCTGCCACACGCAGAAAGGCGGCTTTCAGGGTATTTGTGTAGATGTAGATGTAAATGCAGATACCCACATTCACAACGTACAACATTATGATTTCCGTTAGTAAAAGTAAGCGAACGACAACTAATTCTTGTTGAATTTTAAACAAGACACAAGGTCTAAAACGAAACGAAAAATCAGCGATGAGAGATCTTTTAGTGTATTTACACGGCGGTAATTATAAAGGTCATAAATAATTACTTTAGTATAACTAAGTAAGTTTTCCATATTTCCTTTTAAAGAACCATTTAATTTCTATGAAGTTACACTATATCATTTTGCGGACAACCAAAATATCACATTGACACTTTATTAAAGACGCATTTTAATTAATATATTATGCCATTTAATATTTTATAGAGAACTAGATCCTAGGTTTAACTTATATACGTTCGTATTCAAACATATCATCACTAGAGTAGACTTAAGGTTTCGACACCCACGACCGAAGCGTTGCTCCTCTGCTCTACAAAATATCCATCTACTTGTAGTTGACAGGATATATTCTTATATAGATTCCTTTACCGTGCATTTTATCGTAAGAAGGAAGGCAACGTTACGAAAAATTATTTATTGATTTAAAATATTTCCTGGTTCAGAAATAAACGAAAGATTTGACCTATCTTTTCGAGCGTTGGAAATCCTTACATAAAATGCAATAAACGTAATTCATGGTAATGATCTTGGCGCAGGGGATTTTTAATTTAATATGATTCACTGTACTATTACACATACATACTTCTATTTTCCCCTTTGAAAATAAACGGGCTCTTCAGCTAGGTATCTTTAAGCAATTCCTCTTGCAAATCCATTTTTAAGACCAATATCGCATTCGCAATATCGCAAGAAATATAAAACGTTTTAAAAGATTTTGAAGTATCTTAAAAAAATTTAAAGTACATATTTCGTTATTAAATTGGTTTAATTGTTTATAAATTGCATTTTCTAGGATGTATGAATTTTCCTTTCTCAATACATTGCCATAACTTTCATAAAACAATTTGAAGCATAACTTATTGTATAAAAACGTTTGATTTTTATAAGATAAGAAAATGATTGGAAGCGTTTCTCTTACTAACTCCTTTATGATTCATCTAATTTAGGACCGTAGCAGCGATTGAGAATCTTTATCCCGTACATCATAGATCAACAGCACTTGTCACAACATGCTACTTTCCCCGGGCAAAAATTTCGTAGACATAGACTGTTGCTCTATTTCTCCACCCAAATACATTTAAACAAACACTCAAGTCACTAGAAAGGAATTCACAAAGGCTAAAGCATACTTAAAATATACACTTACATATTCTGTATCTACATCAATATACTTCGTTTGTATCGATAGATATCGATACGATATTTACACATCCAGTAATGAACCTCTATGGATAAATTCAATATTAACACGATACCTTGACCAAGCGGTTAATTTTTCATTTGTTGGACAATTTTTAGCTATTTTTAGGAAAAAATTCCATTTAATTAACTTTTACTCTATATTTCTATTCACCTACACAAAACTTTTTATGTATGTAATACTAATGACGAAAGGTTAGATGGAAGTAGAGACTTTTCAGTCCCAATCTCGCCTGAATAAAGACCTTATAGACCTTATTTAATGTGGTATGATAGAAAGAGCAATCGAAGCAAAAACCGATGTCTTTTACTAGATTTGTTTGTATAGGTTTGTAGGTAATAATGGCAGTTTCAAAAATGTTCACAGGAAATACAAACTTTCATTCCTTTTCCAAGCAATATTGTTATCTCTACAAAAACATGGTAGTGGGCTCAGATCTCAGGTTAAATCCTTCGCGCAGCTATCCTGGGCTGAGTACCGTAGACATCTTAGAAACGTTTCGGGTACTGCGTCAAATTCTATATATAAGTAATATACGAAGTATATCCCTCTATTATAATTAATCTAAGTTATTACATACATACATACATTACAAGGAATTGAAAAGATTTTTTCGATAAAATTGAATAGAACGTCTCCAGTTTTTGAATTCCTTATAAATTAATATTGATAATATATCTTTGAATGCATTTTGCTCCATAGATCATCCTTTCGTTTGTGTCATTTGGGATTATTCTTCATATTTTTATTTACTCATTGCTGTCAATGTAAATTACTATTACGAAATCTTATTTCCATGACAAATAGCTTTCATGATTTAAATGTTATTATCTTATCTTTTTCCAAAGATGCATTATAGTTTATCGTTAATCTTAAGATGAGTAGTTGGTTTTATTGCTTCCATTCACACTGTTTTTCCTAGAACATTCTTCGTAACGTAGAATTTTACCTTCGTCAACCATTTTTTGATGATTATTGTTATCTACTCTTTCTTATCTTGCATAAGAGTTTTAGATATTACTACGACATCGTACGTTAAGAAAGAGAAAAATCTTCAGGGTGTTTAATTTCGCCAGGTAAAGGGTCAACCATATCTTTTGTCTAATAATGTAAAGTTCACGAAATAGTAACATAGTTCTGCTTAGCTCTGATGAGAAAATTCTGCTTGAAGTGTTTTCAGTCTTCGGGTTTTAGAAAAAACGTTTGAGACTCATGCAAGTAATCTTGTGGGATAATTCATTTGACTTCATACACCAAAGTCTCGCCGAGATTGTTATGATTTCGTGATGTACAAATCAAAAGAAGAGCGTACTTACTCCTGCAGAGCATTGAGATGTAAACAACTTCATTAAGAGTTCATTAATCATCCTCAAATATTGCCTAAACACCAGCATAAATATTTACATTTTGCGTTGCAGCCGCGAATGCGAATTCCGCACGCTTTCTCCTGACGAAACCTCGGAGGGCAGAGTCGACCAAGGGAAGATAAAAAATATTGGCAGCGCACTGTGTTTTCCATCTAACGTTGCGTGTTATGCCAAGGGAATGAAGAAGAAGCTATCGTTACCCGTCACTCAAACTTGTCCAATACGTCGCCTTTGGAACGAATCCCAATATTTGCGAAGTCGGAAGCAAGACTGAAATAAGAGCATCGCCAAATACTAAAGTACGAACTCGAGCTCTTCCAAGACAGACACAGAGAGGCAATTTTTATTTGCTAGGAATATCAACTTCCAATGAATTTTTCTGCGCCAATGAAGCAATTTTGATCAACTCAAATGCTACCAGCTGATATACATCATCCGAATGTTATCTTACTCTGAAATGCGTTACGAACGCATTAAGTATTGCATACACCATTTACCAAACTATCAGCCTATAGCCATGCAGCAAGGAGCGCACTCACCATATTTTTATTTAGCTCTCTTTGGGAAAAACTGCCTTACAAAATGGAAATTGACGTGAGAAGTGAGCCCATGTTAAAATCAATCCAACTTAATTCTAATTAACGATTAATTAAATTCTCAGGGCCTTCATATTGCCAAGTGACAACGCATTCGACTTCGAAATAGCGGCCTCGGGTTCGATTTCCGGTGGGGGCTCAAGTTCGATATTACCTCAGCTGTTGAATTTACTCTAAAAATTGCAAATAATAAATAAATTAAACTCTCTCTTCAATGTGAATTTCTACAGTTCGGATATTTGAGTGGTTTCCAATTTTGAGAATATTTAGTTAGACGTGTTATTCGATGCGTCATACAGACATCCCGATCAACCAGAATTCTTCGTTAAAAATTAATTATATATTCGATGAACTTCTAGACATTTGCTAAAATTATCTTAAGTGTATCCAATTCGGTCATTATACCGCAAATTGAAGCAATGTTGCTAGATCGTCGATATGATAAAAAGAGGGACATTTCTCTAGAATTGGCTGAAAGAAAGAAAAAACTTGCGAACATAATTTCGATAATCAAGATGCCTGAAGTTAAAAATCGTTGACGCGAAATTAGTTTTGATTCTGGGACGATGGGAGTGTTATACCGATGATGATGAAAGATCGCCAACAAACACTCTTGGCAGCTTTAATATGAGTCATTTCTCAGATGAGATAAAAACTTCGCAACATCGTCTGAAATGGAAAACCCCACGACGCTAATAGTAAGACACCTTAGCAAAGGCGGAGGACTGGTTCAAAGCACATACCTGATTGAGATACATCTTTATTATTTCAGCATCTTTCCCTAATCCTCCTTAATATGGCGTAGGGCGTGTACTTCCGCCCAGTCGTGAATCATTCTCCCAATGTGACCACTCTTCCATTTGGAGAAGGAGATAATTTGACGTTTTCTCTCCACTGAAACAATAGAAAGACGTAGTAGGAAGTCCGTAAAAATAATTTTTCTTTATATATAAAAGGACATTTGTGGAAAGTTGGAAGGAAAGGTTACTGAGTAGCTAGAAGAATTAACTTATGCGGAATTCTCTCTGTTTCTTCTGTCACTGATAGAATTATCTTGGCAAACATTAATGATTTATAGGTTGAATTATCGCATGAGCGTGAAATAAACGCATTTATCGAATTTGCTTGGTATCCTTGTTCAGAGGTTACCGTTGAGTCAATTTGCAATTTGCTACGTTTCTTATAACTATGTGGACCCCGAATAGTAAGATTCGAAAAGATGAGTCGGTTTACGATATATGAATCACTGTAGGAAAGAGTAACTTCAGGGATTCTTCCTAAGATTATATTCGCAAAAATTACTATAAATGGTCATCCCGTAATAACGAGCGCGTATTTTATTCTAAAATGTTATGAATTTAAATACTGTAAATAAAAATATACCTAGCGTGATTTATGCCAAATATGAATTGGAATCTTCCTTCATGATTCATCTTGAATTTCTCATTACAATTCTTACTAATTGGCGTAGCAATATCCTTTTCTTACTTTCGATAACATTTTACTTGATCTAACGTTTTGAAATGTTATCTTTACCAATAACCGCAGCAATAAGGAAAAAATTTGCACAACCAGATTATATAACAAAAGCATATCGAAATATTCATCAACAGCCGTATGATAACGAGAATACATCGAAACCGGTTGCGTAAGTTCCTTTTTATGAAAAGAACGCTTTTTCTCACTTATTTAATAAGGAATTACATCTTCGTCATTAACGGGTAACATTGCGGAAGCATGGACCATTTGGCTCGCTCCTCCAATTACCAGCTGCTTACACGCGTAACGATCGATTGCTAGTTAATTAGTGGTGTAATTACTTTTCAATTGCAAGGAAAGGATGCGAAGTGATCGTTTCGCTTAAACCATCAGTTTCACTTAGAACTATTACGAACAGTGCACAAAAAAATTAAAAAGAAATAAACAGTTAAAACTAAATTTTCTCTCTTTAGGATTTCTTCGGTTTGAAGCAGTTATAGTTTTCCTGAGTTATCCCAATGGCTGCTGCTTTTGTTTCCATGCTTAAAGATGAAATGGATACAACTTGTAAATTCCGGACTAGGTTGTTTAACTATAATAAAAACATTACATAACATCCCATCATGAAAGGTCGTTTTCGATTCAACATAATAATATCGGGGCTGTAGTTTCTCATTCTGGCTCGAACGAACACGCCAGATTTACAGCGTTTTCAACGTTTTATACGTCGGCACATTTATATATTACGAAGATTTAACGAGATCTTTTATAGTGGACATATTCGAAGAGAGAAAGTATAATTACCATAAAAAAATCCGGCAACCCAAAGGAAAATATACGTAAGAGGTATATGACTACATTTCTTCGAAGTACTTTACAACTCACTTTCCTCGAGAGAAGGCCCTTAAGGATCTGAAACATGTCTTCGCCTTGCTTTCACCTTTTCTCGTATAAATAGTTCGTCGACCCGAATCAGTGGTGCAGGTCTTCCAGAGCGGAACGCGCGGTGGTTGTCCGCACGAATGGCGACACCAACAAAAAGCCAGATGAGACATTTTAAAATGTCACTTGCGTTTTCACTCCAGCCTCTCTTTTGCAAGATTTCCAGGAAACGAAGATGCGCTTCAAGAGTACACTCGATGCCTCGCTTACTAGAAAATTACGGTAAAACCTCTACTATTGACCATTCAACCGCTAAATATAAAATGAATATACGTTTGCTACCTCATTCCATGTGCATACGTTACCTTAAACTTAACTTACTATTGTTTATTCAACGACTAAACGTTTAATCATTCTACTTCTTTCTTAATCCCTCCATTATTTACTTAAGTTATCTGAATTTAATTACTATCCACTTAACATTGACGATTTTTACGGTTTGAGGAATAGCCAAATGGGCAGCGCTTTCAACAAGGTTCGATTCCAGACGGGATCCACATAAATTTAACTTAGCTGTCGAAGTACTTTTATAGCATTACTTATATTATTTTAAATCCTCCATCCAGCCCAGATACAGGTGTTGTTTATTTGATTATTCTCCCATTTTGAAACTGCAATTAACTACTATAGATATTCATTTTACAGCGATAAATTAATTGACACTTTAAATCGAGCATTTTTCAAAGATTTTATCTAATTAAAGGTGGTATTTTCTCTATATATACTTACACGTTGATTACATTATAACTGAATAATTATATTTTATGCGCAATACATTATACTTATTTATTTCAAGATAATTAATTAAGAGAATTATAAGATGACCTAAATTTTCCGTAAATCTTGCTAAATTAAAGAAGCCTAAGCCAGAATATAGGCTGAAATCAAGCAGTACTCCCTTTTTTATAAGAATCGATTCATTTATGACTAGACCTTTTGTGGCAAATTCTGAACTTTTGAGCTTAAAGAAAGTTCAAACAATAATCTGACGAAAGAGAAAATGCAATACTTAAAGTTCAGTACATATTCATTGATTCTAATAAATACAAAATTACATACATCCATGGCTAAGTTCTTTACCTGATCATAACAAAATTTCATCTTATAAAAATAAATATTATTTACTTTAAGGTTCGTTAAAACAAAGCGTTTAGATTTGCAAGGAATCCTGCAACTACATTTTATACTTAATGCCTTTTCTCTTTAGGTTGGAATGGATAATTTCACGAAATAAATTTAAATTTATACCTCGATATATCACGTTATTTACTTAAAATAAATACTGACTCATATAAGTAGATAAACTAACCCGTGTTACACGAAAGAATCACGCATGATCAGCCTCGAGCATTTTCGCTTAATAGTAGCTTTTCTTTTCTGTTAAATGAGACTCAGGGGGGTTTAAATTAATACTCCCTCTTAAAATTTCAATATAGTGGATGTTATCGGTCCGTTTTAAACATACAAAGTATATTCTCAAATAGCGTCAGCAGTTGGTAAGCCAAAACTAATGCAGAACCACACAAGGTTGACACTATGAGTGCACACAATACATTATCTGTAAATTATAGCCCTTGAAACTGACTTCTAATACTGCTATAAATACGAGGAGATAACTTAAATAAAAATCACCTGCTGTGATTGATTTATTATATTGTCATGCACCTGTCTTCTATATTTTTCGTAGGAGGTATTCACACGGAAGCATTCTCACATTACGGAAGCGTTAACCAACAGTTATCTCTGGTAGTGAAACACAATTTTAAAAATGAGGAAATGTAAAGGAGATCGTTGAGTGTGTCTACGATAAGATCAAAACGTGCCAGATTTTGTTCGTGCGGCCCTGACCCCACAGTTTCCTTTGGTGACCACCGCAAAAGGAAAGGTGAGGATGTGACCGAGTCCGTGATGGCCTCCCACTCGCTCTCTCTAGTCCTGCCAATCACCCTATCCCAACCACCACTTCCTTTCTTATATGCTTAGAGTTAAAGGTTTTCCAGAATGCCTACATCCTAATGTTTACGTTTCAACCGTCTCTATGGATGAATATACTAGCGGAATTGGATAGGTTGAGATACTGGAAATGGTGGAATTTGACATGCATTTCCATTTCCCAATATTATCATATCGTAATTGCTTTCTTTGGAAGGCATAAGCACGACGGAATATCCTAAATCCGATCTTTGGTGGAAATGGAGGTTAAGGACGCAAGAAGCGGAAGCTACCCACATTATAATTAGCGAGACAATACAAAATTACCTCGACGATTATCTCATCCTTAACGAGGTGTTAGCTCCTTTAAGGCTAATGAAAATTTCAATGAAAGTCAAATAGGTATCCTTCAAAAATATTCATTGGATTAGAGAACAGAGCTTGATTCAGTAGCGTTACCGCCTTAAGGCGATATTAAATGCGACGAAATTAAATCAATTAAATTGATGAGTTTTCTGCCCCTTCCTTCATCGATTTCAGCCTCAGTAATTGTTTCCTACATGATATTTATTGTTAAAACATTTTCAATGCAAACTAATTATAATGAAGCTCTATATATCATCTTAATTGTCTCCTTGCGAAACTCGTGTATATTGTCATAGAATTTCATTTTAACAATTTTTATTTTCATATAAAAATCTCAATGCAGTACATTCTCATCTCTTAAAATAAAAAGAATTGAGAGATTTCAATTTTCAAAAAGGAGTTTCCTAGTACTCTTACTCACGTATTAATTATTGCACTCTGAAGTGGTTTCCTCATCTACTTCCTATCTGCAACCGGTCCCGATGGAGGGCTATGTATACATGGAAATCGAAAATATCGGAGTTTACATTAAGACACGACCTCTTCATCATTCTTTTCTTCCCTTAATTACCAAAGCACACTCGGAAGAATCTCTTACTATAGAAGGTATGAACAATGTTATCAGAATTGCGGATATTGAAACTCAGAAAACTTATCTGAAATGCATTCTCAAGAAAAAAGATGATGACCCATGAAGGACGGACAATCGAAGCTGACTTTAAGATGATCGTACCAAGATAAAAATGTTTAGTTTACTTTTACTTTTAATGCTTAAAAACTGAAAATCTTTTTAACGGTAATTCTTTTTCCCTTATCTCTGATAAGTGTGACCGTCACTCATCTGCTACCGTCAGAGTCCAAAATCCGTACAATGGAACAGCTGTTACGGTAACTTGAAATTTAGCGTCTTTCCCGCTCCATACTTTGACTTTTGAACTTATGATTCCGTATTTCTGCAGTTTGTTTCCGGCGTCTTTATCTTTGTCATAGCTAATACTGTTTTAAATACTCTAACAGATTAAAAAACTGATCATGGATAATAACAAAATCCGTTATCGATATTTTTCGAGTGAGGTGAAAAGATGCACGAGGTGAGGGATAGAAATTAGGAATGAAGGAATAAAAGAAAAGCCACTCATCCGCATAATCGGCGATTATACGGATGAACCTAAAGAATACCGAAAGAACTATATGACTCATGTAATAAGGTGAATACTGCCTGATTATTCAAGCAAATTAAGGGGAATTGACCGAATATGACGAAACAGCATCTAAACAAAGAAAAAATGGTTGAATTTATCTGAAGAATCATCGAACAAACAACCTAATCTTTAGAGAGAAGAGGAAGATGCGAACGGAGTTAAATATTTCATCTTTTTTAAAGTTTAATAAGAAACGTAAAGTCTGCTTTTAGATAGATCGCGATCTTTGCGTCTATTTCCGATACAATCGATAATTCTCTCGTTAATATTTTCAAACAAAAGGTAATCCTGTAATTAATGAGTCAATTCAATGGTATTAGGATTCAAATGGCTTCAAACTACAATGATGCAAGAGAGAATCATTGGAATAACAAATACTCAACACCAAGAACACCAGCGTTATTACGAGAAAATTAAGTATTTCAGAATTTTGCTAAAAACGAAGCTTAAATTTAATTGGCATGTTACATGTAATTAGAATTCTGTGCCATTTTCTTTCCGCTGAACAGAACGCTGCTCAAGTGCAACATCCATGGTAAATGAGCACCAATACAGACTGTGAATGATTAATTTTCCTAAAGGTGCCCTTGAATTCTCGAGCAAGAAATCTCGTTTGTAGAGCGGCAATCCGCAATTAAAGACCCCACTTAAGGCTCGTCATCCCAGCGGCACTTGTGAAGTCCTCGTGACGCACACCCTTCCAGATCACTTGTCGCGTTCCCATTCGCGTGCAGATAACAAGAGAGCGAAGGTCGGCAGTTTACCCAACAAAAAGCACGTTGGGAGGGAAAGAAAGGTGCCCCATGTCGTAGGCACCATACCGAGTTGGATGGCCTAATAGAAGAGGCGTCGTGGATTTAAATGCCGTTTCGAGGTTACGCGTTGGCGTAGCGCACGCGTCACGCTTTACTACGCTCCGTATTCCGCTGACCATTTGTGAACAGGAAGATGAGGAACGGAGATTTAAATTTCCTTCCCTACGTTTTGCGCCTTCTTGTGCGGATAAAATTCGTTGCCTTTGGCGTAATTTCTTCTTCTCGTTAAAAACTCAAAGATAATGTTCCAGATCAAGGATCTTCGGTGTCAAGCTACATTTTTGTGTCTAAATAGTAATTAGCGGATTTGTGGACTGAACTCTTCTGTATTCCAAGTTTTGCCAGCTCCAAGAACTTAAGTGTCATTTTTATATAAACAAGTGCAGCTTCTAAAGAACATGCAAACATACTCAAGTTACGTATAAAGCGAACAAACTTACGAAAAGAATGTTCCTTGGAAATATAACACGTGGAAGTGTTGTTGTCCACAAGAAGTAGATCTCAACATGTGCACAATACATTAATCGAACAAGTTACAAAACAATAGGGTAATGCTTTAGGCTAACTTGTTCATTAATGGCCTACAAAAGTCGGAGGTTTTCCAAAATTTTATTTATAATGAAAATAATCGATCAATTCTGTTATGCCTTTGTTTCGTAATATTAAAAGCCGTCATTTACAAGCAATCGTACAAGTGGATATTTTATGCGATGACATCTTTGTCAATGAGCGCGAACATGAGCATTTTTACGAAAATGTAATATTTAATCTTCATAATATTTCACTTTTACTGAATTCGAAAAAGAATAAATAAAAGTACAAACATCGAAACGGATAAATGATAGGAAAAAGAGATTCCATTGTAACAAATTCTGGTTTTTCTTTAGCATGTCTGGTACAAAAATGATCATTTTCCTAACATCTCTATTGTATGTACATACATGAGATTGTATAATATTTCGAGCGAAATTTTAAAAATATTTTCCAAAGTCACCACTACCGCTAACTCAGGAATTCGTACATGGCCTAGAGAAAAATATCTTCAAATTTAAGAATTATGAAGGTAAACTTCACTTTTATCCATAAAAGAGGCAGTAGAAGCATCTACCTAAATCGCACTTCATAAGAAGAGATGGCGTGGGGAAATACAATGAAAATGTTAAATTTAAACCTTTGATTCTTAACCACCAACGTTGAGACATGGAATAAATAAATATACCTGGATAAAGGAAAAAGCAGAATATAAATTACACATCAACGTCAAGAATAACGAGTATATCGCTGTGAGACAACTTTCTCAGATACCACAGTCTTTTCCATTTTTACTTATTTCCGCTGTTTTTATACACATGTAAGCGATAGTTGCAATTTGATGGCCGGGGTTTCGAGGTCGAAGTTTCTTATTCTCTTACATTGAAAAGTGCTCGTTCGTTAAGTTTCTCTCCATAAATTCTACATTTGATCACGCAAAAACGTCGCCTCCATCAACAATGAAACAACTTTCTTTCTTGCAAAGGAAACTCACAAGCAATGGATCAGTGTGGCTTCGTATCTCCTACTCTCCTTCAAATTTCACGTCGACCACAAATCGACTGTAGGACGTCTTTCTTCTCCAATGACAAAAACCTTTGTTTTCTCTCTATTACTGCCCAAATTGCGAATATTTAGTCCAAAATATGCCACGTTTTGGGCTATTTTTTCTCTTCACACACACATTCTAGCGAGCACTCTGTGCAGTACACCTTGGAGGCTAGTACTGCAAGCCCTGTACGAATAGTATCTACGAAATATCTAGAGAGGTAAAGAGGCTAATTTGGCAGTATGAGGAGTGAAGTAATGATTGCATGTAAACATTCAATTCTTAAAACACGCCGTTTTGGAAGACTTTATATGTAAGGGCGTATAGTTTCATTCGACTGTACGGGATCGTCCATGGTCAACGTCCTCATTGAGGCACCGGCCTAACAAAATGCCATGTCTAATCTTTTTATCAGATAGATTAATTGGCTAAAGAATTATTCTGGAAAGTGGAAGATCGGGGTTTGAGTCCTAGTTCTACCAAAGCTTTCCTTAACAGTTTTTCCTTGGGAATTTTCTAACTGCACACGTTTACAAGCAATTTTACCTTTTACCATTTACGACAGTTTGAATCCCAGTTCTCCACTATCAAATACCAAAAGCTTTGGAGAGGGAGCGAGGCTTAGCAGAAAAGATGAGGAGTGAGGTAGTTTGACTTGGCACTCCTCACTAAGCAAGAATGCCATAATTGGAAAACGTCGACGTAAGAGCAGTACGATGGCCATATGAACATTTTCATGGCATTCAATCTTAAGTGATCATAATGATTGACATTATTAAACATCTTTTATACCTCAGTAGCTTTCATACTATTTTAGCCATGAACAAGACTATCAATAAAACAAACGTTAATAAACGATATACATCTATTCTGAGCCAAAACACAAATGAAAAATATTTCAATCATCAAGATACAGCAGTAGGAGCCTAGCGAACAGTGTATGACTGATAATATTTCTGCCGAGAAAGAGACGCAATCTCGATCGGCTTAAAAAAAAAGAATTGAAAAAGGAGTGGGCGCATTTGACCGCCCCTTTGCGTGAGAACGGAGGAGGCACGCAAAGAGAGATTTGCCCGCGCCCACTTGTAAAAGGGCGACTCCAAAGGCATCGCTTTATTATGGAAATGGACCAAAAGGTCCTCATTCTCTCTACGACCCCAAAGGACTACAGCGAGTGGGCGGGTCGCAGAAATCATACCCTGAGGGAAAGAAATCCTAGCGATATTTATCAAGATATTCCGCGAACAGTGAGTCAATGGCCTACTAACTAAGAGCTCTAAGTTATACGATTTCCCCGAATATCGACTGGGAAACTGAAGAAACACGAATTTCCGAAAGAAAGATAACTGTAACTGCCAATTAACTGTGCTCAGTTCTTCATATGCGAGTTAATGAGTTGGAAACATAAGCCCATTAACAAAAATAATCTAAATCAAGTCTTGCGATGAAGCAAACTGGTATATATTTTACGATAGCCCGCTTTGTTTATTTATTTACGCGCATGTATATGAGTAGCCAGGCCAAGTAGCGGCTTCCGGACGCTGAGAAATTCTCAAGTTATATGAAAATAATAGAATTCATCATATAAGTGATAGTATTAAAACAAAGTATTGAGCTCACTATGGATGAGTCGTCATAAAATCTTTCGAACAATTTCTAGTTATTTTTCTAAAGCACAAAAAATTCACTTGAAGCTTTTTCAATAATACCTAGACGGATGTTATGGAAGAAACAGAATATTATCTCAAGACTAGATTTTATCACAAGATTTTAGCTTTTGAATAACATCACTTCTTGGTATTGTTCAGAACCCTGGCAACTAAGACATCAATTCCTATCTAATCTATAATCGTATCAATTAGCATAGAGAATTCTATTATGGCTTGGAAAGCTATGTACTACATTTGATCTTATTTACATTTTCTTGAATGCCAGCAATATGATCATTTTATCAGGACGGGATAATTTATCCAATTTCATAGCAGGTATTCTATGATAAAAAGCCATAAATGGTTAATATGAAGAAAGAAGTCTATAAGATTACAGTTATTAAAAGAATTATTTTTTAAAATTACTGTCACATTATCAGAGAAACATCTGCGAAGACTTCTGTTATTTGCAGAGGTAATAACGAGATTTCTTTCTGTGAAATTCATGCAAGTGGTTTTCAGTTCAAACTAACGCAGAGTGGTCACTATCACTATTGGAAAACTTTAGTGATAGGTAAAAAATTCGTTAATCCTTTCTTAGAGAGAAAAAATTACAAATTTGGGTATTACATAAATTCAAAACCACCCTAATGAAGCGAAAAATGCTGATAGTTTCTTTGGTGCCAGTCGCAGATGGAGACTTGCTTCCTTGCTAGGTTTGACATTAATATCGAAGCATAAAATTTATCCTCATTTATAATTTAATGGGTCTTTTGGGCCTAGGCTTGCTCGTATTAACCCCATTACCGAAATCGAGGCATAAAATTTTGGTGCGTAATGCGATTCCTTTCTCACCTGTTTACGGACCACCATAGACGATAAAACAGTAATAAAAACCAATAAGGCTGAGGCCTCACCTTTATTAAGTATTGAGAAGTCTTACCACACCTTAGAAACACATAAGCAAGATCGCTGAATTAAAACTATGGTTCGGTAATAAAGTATGAGAAGACGGTCGGATTCTGCGAATATGGCTAGCTTAGAAAAATCGCGGATCAAAGTTGCGCGTCCAGTTTAGAACGCGTGACGCAATGCAAAATTTTCCCGAGCGCCTGACTGTATTAGGTTAGAGAGCGTTTGCCTCCCATTCTAAAAAGGCTTCCTCCCGGAAGTATCTCAACGACATAGGGCTAACGAATTCCTCGAATCATTCCCACAAATCAGTTTAGCCCCACGCTTTATCTCACGAGAAATATTAATCGGATTCCATACGAATGAAATCTGTTGGAGAACAACATAAGAATTCCTCACATGGGAATAAGCATTGATAGAAATAAGGGGGTGATATATTTGATTATACTCGTTCGTTAATTTTTTCATTCCGGAATCCAGGACAATGGGTGGTTCATCTTAGACTCCAGCGAAGAAAAGGAGGTTAAATCAGAAAGGTTTACCAAAATACCAAGTTATAGAGGTGCTTCTTAATGTTGGGTGAGTATCGTTAATAGAAGAAAAATGAAATCTTAAGTTAACTTCTTCATTAAATTTAGAGTTAATACTATTATGAAGACTTGGTAAAGGTTGTGCGTCCACCCTGCAGAAAAGAAAGATCTGATTAGTAAAATAAGAGAATTATAAAATAGATAGCTGACGGCAACCGAGAAGGAAAATAGACAAAAAGTTACTTTCACCATCTCCCAAACTCACCGGAAGGCAACTGAAGGGGTACCTACTGATATAATTTTATATTACGCACAAATAATACATATGATACGGTAATTCGCCTGATAGAAGTCTGGAAAAGGTGAGATAATATAGTTCAGATTAGGAAGTTCTACATGTGGCACGACAAAGAAGGTAGTAGATTAAAACGAGAACAAAAGAGAAGGGTTGGTCCATTGGTGAAAGGGTATGAATAGCTGATGATGGAAATTGAAGGTATGATGCAAAGACAAAATTTGCTACTAGGGAAGTGTTTTAAAAAGGGAATTTAGGATTACATGAACATTTTCAGTGGTTTATCATGTAATGAGGGTTGTGATCAACAATGTAAAGAAATGATAAGAGCATGAATTCCAATCATAAGGGTGTAATATTTCAAGAGGACTAAATTATGGGAATAGATTTCTTGCAATTTGAAACCAAAATATCCCAGAAATCACAATTCTAAACTTATATTTTGCTAAAATAACGGTATAGAAAGCTAGAGCTACGAAGGCAAGAGGAGAATTCCAAATATCCCCAATATTTGCTCCATCGAAAACGAGCGTATCACGGCCAGTTACGGTAAGGCTTCTTTGAACTGGAAAGTTTTTTCCTGTCGGATCGATACAATTAACAGGCTTTAGATTCCTTTCGAAGGGAAAACATCGGCTAAAACTGTGACATTATCGCAATTTTCGGTGCTTCAAACTGCCTATAGCTCGACAAACAAGAAATTAATATCCTTCTACACGGCATTCACGTCTGTCAACAGCAAAATATTTTAGCGGAACCTGTTCCGAGCAAATTGTTACGCCCAATTATTCATAATGATGGTTTCGAAAATGTGAAAACTTTCGTGGAGCAGATATTTCAACAACGCCGAAACCTTTTTTTATTCGCGGATATAGTACGCTTCGGAAAAAATCTACCTTGCTATTTTGTCAGAAAAACAACCATTATCCAACATTTCTTCTGATATACTCACGGATGCTTTTCCTATAACTTTCGATTAGTATTTGTATATAAAAATTTAACATAGTTTGCATAAAAAAGAATTAGAGTCTATAGCTATACTAGGAGATGAAAAGTTAAACTACAAAGAAATAAATTTAGTATACAAGGAAAATTCCAAATAAAATGGATAGAGGATCATTACATCGAATTTGACCAGGCAGAAAGAAGGATTTAGGCATACGACGAAGTATATATGTCTACCAGAAATGTTAGCAATATCATAAAGAAAGGGGTACCTTATCCGGTAATTTTCGTATTTTACTTTAATTTACCGCAGAGTAATTTCGGTATTTTCTTATAGTTACACAGGAAATGTAACGTCTCACCTCGTTGTAAAGGTAAAATTATTCCTTGTTCATTTATTAAATGTTACAACACAAAGAACAAAGGTTTAAGATCTTAGAGAAGTTCTTGGGTAATTGTAAGCAAAACGATGACTGCTATTACGGAGTGATTACATTGAAGATATGTAGCTATATATAATATCTGTATGAACCCAAGCAAAAATAGAACAGATACAACGCAGTGTGTTTTCATTTTCAAGGGCGATAAAGGTGTTTTTCATGGGAAGTCATTGCACTTTTATCTTGCAAACCCACACAGTAGGCGCCCACTCAACTTGCGTAGGTTTCTAAAGAAGAAATGTGTTGCATATTCGCGAACAGAGTATCTCCTACAGAAATCAAAAGAAGTACAAAGCGTTCGAGTTTCGACGATTCAAATCGTTAAGAGCCAATAACGACGTTGTTTCAAATGAAAAATAACAGGTTACGCGTGATTATAAAATTTTTCGAGTTTAGCACAGCAAGGCAAATTCATGTAGTCAGTCGCATCAAATCTTTTTTAATTCGCACATACACTTCCAGAACATTCTCGTTACCTATGCTCATGAAAATAGGAGAAATTGACTGAAAAGATAATAAATATGCATTATTCTTTAAGATAGCTAAATAAAACTTGCAATTCTAATCTTCAGTAAATTATTTTGTTTTTATCTTGGGTAGTTCTCGTAGAGTGTTAATCTAATCTTCTGATATCTTTGAATTTTTAAACACATTGTTTACCTTGTTATTTCTACATTTGTATGTACCCTTTATGCGGTCTTTCGGCGTGACTGAATGAATTGGAATTGTGACTCTGAGGCTTCTGCGATATGTCAATTTTCCCCAATTTATGATTTATACAAAGTCCATCAAGTAATAAACAAATTACATCAGTCTTTTGGCATCTCATCGAAAGAATTGAGGTTCCTGAAGAATGTTCGCCTTATTCGCACCATTCTTGAAGAGTTTCAAGGGAACTTCAATTAAAAAGATAAGAAATCCCTCTAAATTCACTCAATGATCATTCAAGATAAATATTTTTTGTTTTATTTCTTACCTTTTGTTTGCATGAGAAGAAGTACACCTTGAGGACGCATGTACTTTCTATAAAATATTTCCTCTCCCAAACATCATCGTATTTATTTCTCAAGGGAATTTCATGGCTGATTTTCATCTCCCATACCATATCCCAACTAAATACTTCTATCGTTTTTAAGAGAGGTTTCTGATTGTAATATATTCTCAAATCTTCATTTGATCAGTATTTTTCAAAATGAAACCCTGTGTCAATTAGGACATTGGTTACACTCTGGTGTTCTCTCTTGCAAATGTTTGAGAATAATATGAAAACTGCTTGTTCTGTCTTTTATTAGAGAAAATGACCAAAAATATTGCAAAGATAATGCTACTTTCAGCCTAAAAACCTTTTCATTCTTACGGGAGCTTCGTCTATTTTTAGGCAATGATAATAACATAGAAGCTGTACGAGTATCACTTGATCGTACTATATGGATGATGGTGTGCTATAACGCGCGATCATTGCATTTCCTCAATTTCATATAAATTTCAAGTTATTGAACTGAAACCCTTAGCGGATGTTTCCATAGTTCAAAAATGCTATATGTTCTGGGTCTAATTGGAACGAATTATTGAATTTGAAGTTGATCAAAATTCCAAGCTTCATTATTTATCATGATATTATGAGTATATCACATTTTTACTTCTTTAGTTTATGTATGCACATGTTTTGGATGTACTTGATTTTATATACTGGAGCTTATATGAGCTGATTTGAAATATTTTTCTGCCTATTTACAAATGTTATTAGAGTCTCAACCATAAAATTTTCATCATTGATAGACATCGACACATCGTCCAACTGTAGCCAAATTTCGATATTAGAATATTATACTCGGAATAATTGTGTCCTAGCCACAATTAGTCGACTTTCATGTTCTTGATTAACAAAAAGTTCACATATTTTCTGTGAATACTCTTAAAAACGTAAGCTCATTTGGCGATGTTACGATTCCTTACATTGTTAACGTTACTAAAACGCAGTTTACTCCCATTTGTGGCTTCTAATCCTATTTTCCTTTCAGGGACACCAGCGTATGTATGTACATTCAAATAAGTTTAAAGAGAATATCAAGTCGGCTTAAAGTGATCCGTTTACGGTAAAACTCGGCCACTCTACTTTGTGAACTCTCTGAAATATACTCTAAGCAATAATCGATGGTGAAAGTATTCACTTCATAGGAATAAAATAGTAAAATGTTTGTAAAATTCCTAAAATTTTCATTTTGAATACAACTACAACACTGAATTACTTTATTTATGATATAAAATTGATAAGACACAAACCAAGAATACTGAATTTTAATTTCTTTGAAATTGAGGAAAGTTTACAGATTTTTGATATCTTGATACTTCAGAGCCTTTTCTCTTCTTTACTTGCATTTCAAGATCAAAAATTTGGCCGAAGAGTAGAAAGTATAAGATATGTGTCAGTGTTTAACAATGCTCAAAGTACTATATTGATTCAGAAAATGGTTTTAACGAGCTAAATAAAACATTTAGCTGTGTATGAAAGATTTTTCCTGCTTACGCCGAGGACTCTGGGGAGTTTAAGACTATGGTTACCTTTTGTTTAAAATTCAAAATTAAATTCAAATGGAAAAGCTCTTCCTCGTCATTTTTCCTTCAAATCACAGCACACGAAAAAGACTGCTAATGTACTGGAATGAGTAGATGAAATTTAAAAAATTTCAAAAACTAAATTAGCCTATAACAAGGAAATAAAAGTTGTTTCCGCCCGGGATCGAACCGGGGACCTTGCGCGTGTGAGGCGCACGTGATAACCACTACACTACGGAAACTTGAAAGCTGAGCTCAAGAAAAAGTTTTCTCATTGAGAGTAGCTATAATACTTCCATACCAAAACTATACTAAGATTATAATTTTTTAATGAGAATCAAAATTACCGCTACTTTTCTCCAGAAACAGATAAGCATGACCTGTGCTCCATAGGGCTTCAATAGATAGATGCTATGTACTGTGTAAGCATTCATCCAAATCAAAAACGGCTAATCATAGCAAGGGATCTCCATTCTCTATTGAATTTTTCAGAACAATTAAAACTCATGTATAACTACTGAAAAGTTCATGGGAGCTCTCACTCTATTTCAGCTTAAGACTGCAAATAATTCCAATGGATCCCATCATTCTGCGGCGGAAGAACCGTTAATGATATCTGTTCAATGGATTCTTTTCTCTTCAGGAAATACTCGAGCTGCCGAACTTTCCGGAGCTTTGTCTTCATTTTCCCCATTCTCTCTCTTTCCCATGCTGTTTCATCGTTTGAAATCCGGTTGATGGAAGCTACTTCTTGGGAAAACCCAAAATGCAATTAAAGCCAAGAGGGTACTGCAGCGACTCGAACGTAAGATCCTTCTGGATCGACATTTTGTGAATAAACCGTTGAAAAAGTCATTCAACGAGCAAGAGAAGTAAAATTTCCATGGAAAAATTTGATAAAAATATTAAGGTAATTAGTTGATTGGAAAAACTATGATGTATGATAGTCTGTATTAAGATTGGAAGGAAGGAACTATAGAGGAAGACCAATTTGTATTATGAAAGGCGGGTATAGGTTAGAGTTAAGGATTATGATGGAATGAAAGCGATTGGCTGAGAATTAGACGGCTTGGAATTCTAATAAACCAATCCTCGGAATATTAACCCATAATGATGATAAGGAAGGATTGGATGAAGAAGAACAGAAAAATCACATTTCTGCATACGTTCCTTCTTTAATTAAAATATTCCTAAAATAATAGTTTCAGATACATCTTTTCTCTGTTGGAGAAATAATAACGAACAAAACTCATCTTCTTTACTCCCGTCAGCGATGGATGTGAAATTCATTCACGAGTGCAAGGTAATTTTAACGCGGGGCGTTTGAATTGGGCGCACATATGAATAATCTTTTTATATTGTTTAAGAATCACTTTTTACTTTAAGAATCACTGTTTACTTTAAGATTCACTGTTTACTTTAAGAATCACTGTTTACTTTCATTTCGTGATTTTTAATGTTTATTATCGATTTCATTCACAGGAATAACGGTCATGACTCTTATAATGAGGTCTTCATATTTAAATTGTTAATAGGTTACATTCTTTGGTCATGTAGAGGTCCTCTCTAGGTGGGTTACTTTTCCCATGGACCCATGATGCTGTTCAAACACTCCTGCGAAGGTGAGAGGCACATTTTGGCTGCATATCGTCTCCTGGGGACGTTTCGAAAGAAACTGAGGGAGCGCAGAAATGAAAGAGTGCATTTAGGGTCCTGGCAAAGAAAGACATGCATTGAAAACGCAATTTTTTATGATTACATTTTTAGATTATAACTGATTCGCAATTCTTGGCGTTATTAAAGTGAAAAATTGAGAATAAATTCTGTTTAAACAAAACTTTAGTATTTCTTTGCTTCTAAATTTCTATATTTATTATATAAGGACGCTAGTAAATTTTATGTTATGTAAATATAAAAAAGAAAGGTAGTGCACAAGGAAAGATAAAAGACCCCGGATAAAAGCCATTTTATCAAATAATCAGCATAAAATATTGATTCATTGAATCAAAACGACAGATACTAATTTAATTCGTTTTTTCTACCGAAAGTAATGTGAACATCATATTCACTATATTCATTTTATAAGTCATTATATTATATTCATTTTATAAGCAATTAATCTATAAAATAGTTCCTCTTTTCTTAAGAGAGGTTAATTTATACTCATATTTGTTTTTATATATTCCTTCCGCATTTGCTACTTAAGTATATGCTGAGATGCAATAAAAATCTATTTTACAGGAATTGCGAGAAAACTTTAAGCGTCACTGCTTGGTCAAAGGAAAAGCAAAGTGTTTGGAACATCATTGACTAACAAATTTTGCATATATTACTACGTGGACTTTCTATCATGAATCTATCAAAGAGTAAGCGTTAACACCCTAAGCACTTTTATAATTTTTACAAAAAGGTTCCCAGTAAACAACAAAAGTACTTTATCACACTATTAAAGTTTGGGAAAATTTTTAATGATTAATAATATAATACAAAAAAATTGTTTCCGCCCGGGATCGAACCGGGGACCTTGCGCGTGTGAGGCGCACGTGATAACCGCTACACTACGGAAACAACGATTTCTCACAGAAAACTGACAGTACACACAATCTTCCCATGTATTTATATAGATTTTATAGTGATATTGCATGTACTGTGATGCTGTGATTCATATTTTGATCATTTTATATTTCATTGCATATCATAGACCATTCTTTTAGTATCACGCTTCTGATTTATAGGAATTACATCTACACACAAAGATTTCTTCATTTTTATGCTGCAAGTGAAGCACATAGTAGATTAGCTAATAGTATAGAATAAGGAATTTCTTTTTTTTAGAGTTTTTAAGAAAACACCGATCATTGAAAGATGCATGGTTGAATATAGCTATTTCTAAATTCTAGTTGAACTTCTACGCAACAATTCAACATTTACCCTCAAAATTGATTTTTTAAAATTTCCTTCTCATATAACGCAGCTACAGGATGAAGATTCCAACTAAAAAGTTATATTATAGTTAATCTGAGGTAAAAACAGCTATGGATAGTGAAGGTAGGAAAACTCGGACAGCATTCTCCTCAATAAAACTTTACCACCGTAACATTCTTTCCATATCAACTGATAGATTCTTCTTCATTTCTTAAATCGACAAATAGCTGTCAAAAAACTAAATTTGTTCATTTATAGGACACTTACTCATTTCGACAAATATCTATCATCACTGACTTAAAAATGTTCGGCCCCCAGCATGATTTCTGTTACTTAAATCATGCTGAAATCTTAAACTTAATCCTGTAGAATAAGCTTATGCTAAGCGTACATTTTAATTTTTCTATCATCGATACGATGAAAAAGGGAATTTCAGCATATTTTTAATCACTGATCTTCACACGTTAAGTGACAGCTTCGATGATATTGATGGAAAAATCATAAACAAGACCATGACAGTGAGTATGTGCCTTCAAATCAATCGCACTCTAAAATTCACGCCAAAAGTGCAATGCAATTTCGCCCCGAATAACTGCTACTAGTCACCGCAATAATTTTGAGCTCGAAAAGAACTCACGTGACAAGGCCAAGGATTTTCTCACGAAAACCACAAATAGAACGCAAAAAATAATTTTTTGGCGCAAGGCCACGAGGCGCCAGAAAGCATTGTATCACCTGACTACCGATCTGAGCTTGAGTTAGGTTTCTTTAGGAGACACTGACCTTAGAATGAGGAGATTTATAAATAGGACGGAAATACATTTTTAGCTCGCCATTCCAAGAATGATTAGCTATTCGGAAACGTCGGGTAATTTATTAGGCATCTATATATATTGGCGTTATTTATCTGTGAAGAACGTGAAACGCTCGTTTTCGATCTCAGCGTATCGTGAGACGACCAATGTTTCATCTTGATTACAGAATCGGTTGCGAGAGAACCAAGGACAAATAGCACCTTAATATTATGAAATCGATGTTTGTATAAGATTTTATAGAAATTCGTATATTTAATGGTATTTCGACCTAATGAGTGATGAAAATTGCAAAACTTGAGATTCCCGAGTTATTTAATGCTACGATTATTACTTATCTCATTTAATGCATGTATAAATTACCTATATATACGGAAATGATTTAAGTAATACATCCAAAGACAGGTTAATTAAGGTCATATAAGAGAAGCTAAAGAAATTAAAAAAATGTACAGGAGGGCGTACCAAAGTCAATTGGTGTAATTCCATAATCTGATTACGTATGTAACATAACTGAAATTATTTTGAGCTGGAATTATTTTGTATAGCTATCATACACTCTTACTACGTAAATTTTTTCCTCTGGTGCGGTTGGGGAAATACATTTGAAGAATTTAATTTTAGGAACTCGTCCTTCAGAGATCGAAAGGCCTTTCAGTATTAAATGACGGTAATATAAGTAGGACAAACCATCCTCTACACATAGCTGGACACTGTAACGACCTTGAGTCGCCTTGAGAATAAGAACAACAAATTTTTCCTTGAATTTTATTCCTTTATTTGATTTCCAAAACAAATTCGGAGAATCAAATCGATGATCCATTCCACTGAATTGAGGATCGCTTTGCAGATAGAATTCTTATTTTAACGGAATTTTTAATTTTGATATGTGATTTCACGATAGATAAAATCCAAACAATAATGATGACTAATATCATCTCAAAAGAGCAAATATATCTTCATTTGAACTTAGGCACATACGTTTTACGATAAACTTTACGATTTCTCCAATATTCCAACAATACAATGACGAATCAGAGTGAAAGCTAAAACATGATTAAGTGTTCCGAAGGGAACAAATTTACAGAATAATGATAAACCTGGAAGTTGTGCTTAAATCTTAGTCTTAATTTTTCGTGGAATTGTAATTTTTGTTACATTATTAATTGATTTTACCTACATTTTATATTATTAGAACCACCTTATATGTTTCTTATTCGCGGTCCTCGAAAATACTTCGGTTTTGATATTTATTTCTATGTGTGGTCTCATATTAACTTTAGCATTACATGATTGATGAGATTAAAATAAGTTTGTAATTACAGGAAATTTTGCGGGATTCGCTCGATTAATGATGCTTTATTATGTTTTACTCCAGTTGGTTAGTAAATTTCATTTGTGCATGAGAGAAAGGATTGTATTTAGACTTTAGAGCATCACCCACATTATACTGTAATAGTGAAACACATGAGTTACTCATAAAATGGAGCAAATACATCTTTATGAATCGCAATCTGGGAGAATTTTCCATGGTAAAGTTGCTTTGAGAACAAGGGCAGTTGAGTTCACATTGCTCGCTCGAGGAGTTTTGATCTAATAAACTACAATATCATTCAATCACAGTGAGTTCTCGATTATCCGGGCTAATGATGTGGAAAGAATGCAAAAATAATCAGAAAACACGAATAATCCAAGCTTTCACATTTATCTCTTATAATGTTCATGATTGATGTAAATAAACATTCTATTATTGTCTGCCCACATAGTCCATTATTTTGGATTGTTTCATGAAAGTTGTCTTCAGCTTACCGCGGATTTTTTTTTGGCAATTCATGTTAGCACTTATCGTGCGTTGGAAGCGCTTTCTTTGTACGTTAGCATTTACATGTTTTATGAGTTTAAAATTTTTCAAAAAGACCGGATAAAATATCGACGAAAAATAACCACCCAACGGACAATTGTGAGTTCACTTAATAACAAAATTAATGAATTTCAATAGCCTCAATCTTCCACGGATTTTAATCATTTAACTATTGAATTAAAATTATATTTGGTAAGACCTGGGTTCGAGTCCCAGCCGAGTCACAATTTTTCACTTCTCGTATAACTTTGGGTAAGTAGCACATGTGCAAGTTTCTTTACATTCCATCAATTGACTAAAATTATACTATCCAATTGTACACATTCGTAACTAAATATGTACAGTTAATTTCGATTTCATTGATATTGTGAATAATTAGAATACAAAGGGCAGGCATTTTAATAAGAAAAGTTGTTACAAGATTTTTAATTCATTTTCCACAAGATCTAAGATTTTAGATCATTCAACTTACACGATTACATGAAATGATCAATTTTAAAATGTGTTTTGAAGCATGTGTTTTATTAGCTTATTTAATCATGATGGAATTTTTTCAACAGTTGATCAATTTCTTTCCTACCTTCGATAAGTAATTAAGCTTCCGCCTACAAGACAGGGCCGACCTACTTCCCGGTAAAAAAGCAATATTTTTCGAAAAGTCAGTGCTTCTTTAGGAAACATACCGTTAAAAAATGGAGCATTTATTTGATCTCTCAAGATAGAATCCAAAGCGCACGTTCTCTAACAATAAAATTATGTTTCGAAAATCAGGACGACCGAAAGGAAATTTCTCACGAGACTGCGCATAATCAGGATACGAAGTTCTCACTCGACCCTTTCCATTCTAAAACAAAAGAAGGGAGCGCACCAGCCGCAACACTTGCCACACGAATTACAAAACAACGCGACATTCCACCAAAGCGGAAAAAAACACAATTCTAACAGAAAACGAAAATTAGGTGAAGGCTACATCGCGGTAGTCGAAAAACATCGAAGAAAGCTCGTCACGTAACGACCCTTTCCTAAGGATATTGGAACCTGACCAAAAGACATGAAAGGTTCGTTGCGAAATTGAAGGAAGACCTTGATAGGGTTTGACCCCTCGCAGATGGCGCGCCTATCTCTTCGGGATCCCTCCGCCCACTCTTCAATTGAGACACAGTTTCCGATCCCATCGCAGGAAGGAAGGAGGTCCATAATGGGACAGAAAAGCAGACTGGCGCTCAAATTTCACGTTTACGACGCGCCCAAAAACATTTGGATTCGCAATGGTTGTTAAAAAAACATCGGAAAACATAAGGCGAAACCAACAGAAATGGGAAAATAAGGGCAAGCGGTCCACGGAAAAATAACAGATGTTTCATTTACGAAACCGAATAAATCTTTATGTTTTCGCTACACCTGGGCCCACGAGTGGACTAATCAACTAGAACTAAAAAGATTCCAGATTTCTAAACCGCTGCGAATTGATGACTCGTGACCCATTGTCAATACGCTAGGGCAGTTGATTAATGGAATGATGAAAATATATGATAGCTGTCAAAGCCAAGACAAAAATTATAACAGTTTATCAAGAGGACTTCCTGTTAAGTCACAGATTTAAGATTCGTTTCAGCTGCCAAAAAAACACGAAAACATTGCGACAGGAGCCAAGTTGAAAAAAATCGAGCTCCTAAGCCAAATTTGAGGGAAAATGCTGGTTTGTTGGAGAGAGGCTGTTAGTTTATTATAAGCAACTAGAATGAAAATTTATTTTCGTCCCCTTTAATTTTTAAATTTACTGAAACATCTTTGTTTAGACATCATAAATATACTCTGCCATATACATGGAGAAAATGTAATGCTATAATACATTATCAACGAGCAAAGAAGATATCAAAAAATTTAATAGTAAATAATAACCATAAAAAAATTAATAACAATAATGAATAATTAATAATCCCTATTTAGATTAAACCAGTTCCTTAGGCAATCATTAGCAGTCACAATCCGAATGAGATGAAGAACTTTTTTGTAAGTGTATACAAACTCCATCAAACTCAGTATATTTAAGATGAAAAACTTAAGAAGTAGACTTTGAAATGCTTTGAATAAAGTATTTTCATTTTTAACTAGGAAGGGAAAAGGATAACAGACACTAAGTTTGTTTGGAAATATGGTCAAATAGAAAAACTGACATGATGGTATGTAGTTGAGATGTAAATCAAAAATTAAAAACATATTTACACAGGAAACAGTCTCCACAATCTTAAGCGTTTGAGAAAAATTAATTTCTTCTTTTGCAGAAGTATATTAGGAGTATAAGGAAATGTGGATATCTTTCACTTCTAAATTACCAATCGCAGAGAAGCATTATTCTTTTCCCAGATACTCTATACAAGAAACTTTATATATTTCTAAAAAGACATCTATTCAGATCTTAAGCCCAAATGTAGGCATCTAATATATTTAACATGTAAGTGGCATTCAGAAAATTCCTGCAATAAAGCTTCACCATTTATGTGATAGTTTTAATTAAAATAATAACTTAGCTATGGAGTATTGCTGCAAGGATATAATAATGATAAGTCTCAATAAGCACAAGTGCATGACTGTAAAATTTATTCTTATGAATGAAAATCAAATCTTTTTTGAAAAGATGCGCCCTAAAAAGTAGGTAAACAGAAAGGATATCACTAAAACTAGTTTCAAAATAAAATAGCCAACTTTTTCTTCTACAATTGATTATCTGCCCAGAAATTACACAAATTAAAGGTGTGATAGAAATATTGTCTTTCATGATTTGATTATAATGTTATTTTATATTTAAAGTAATTATTATTAAAATCAAACATGTTACACCAAGAGTACCTATTCTAAGTTTGCCAAATATACCTACGTGTAATAGAGGAGGGTTAAGATAACAGAACATGTTCCACAGAATAAGATGTCATTAAAACAAAAAGAAAATGTTGCTAAAAGAAGGAAAACATTCTTAGATCTAGCAATAAAATTGCTAAATTGGCAACTAAAGGCAACTATGATTAAAATAGATCTTTTCAAGGAATTCTTCTGTAAGCAAAACTAACAGCTATATAATATATTACATTTCCTTCTATTTTGAAAGCTGATTTTTCACATTTTTTCAGATATGACTTCTGCTGTAGAAGTAAGAAGTGAAACTTACCAACCTTTTAACTTATATTGATACTTATCATTTGAATTTCATCAGTCTCCTTTTCAAGTCCTTAAATTGACTAAATCAACTTCAGAGATTGATATTTTAGAGAAGAAAGCATATCCAAGGGTCACATCTAGTTCTTTCAAGGCCTGCAACAGAAAATGTGTCATAAATATAATAGGATACACATTTTAAGAATACAATAAATTCATACTCTCCGGATCTTAATCTTAGCTTTCAGAATTTTCTGCATTATTATGTCAAGCACTGCCATGACCTTTAAGAGAGATTTTGTTTTCCCATGGCTCAGTAGCTTTGTTGCTTATCAAAGAAATAGTTGAGCACATTATCCAGAAGCTTACTTAAGTTACTTGCTGACTTGATAGATCTTTCAATCTGCATCTTTTACTTTGATCAATTTTGGCAACTGGTAAATTAACAATATATAGTTGTATTTTTTAATCATTCCATTGTATTTCTTTAGCAAAATATAGATTGTTTGTGATTTTGTAAGCATTACAGTGGTTAAGCATATTATTTCAGACCTCATGATCTCAATGCCCTTGGTAATTGCCTCAATGCCAAAAAGTTAGGTTAGACAAAGCATCTGTTAGTGCCTCACTCTCTCTGTCTTGACTCAGTTCAGCTTTAAATGTAGAATAACCAACTATAGAGAAAATCTTATTTCAACATTGGAAAAGAATATGTCTCTCTAAACTATGATGAGTATTCCTTTCAAAGTAATTAAAAAGAAATAAATTTTCCAAAACCTATTATTAATCAGATTTCAAATTATAATATTTGTTGGTCTGAACTGTGCTCAAGGAGGAGGAAAAAAGAAGTATAAAAATGATGAGATAATGCAATTAAAGGTCCCCTATTAAGCCCATATATTTTTATGATAAACTGAATTCATTATAAAGCTCATTCCAGTGAGTTCAGTTTTTACTTAAAATTATAAACTCCTCTTTGTTTAATTTCAAAGCTAATTAAGGTTACCACTGAATTGAAACCAAGAATTTGGTTAAGATATTCTATAAAACCTTCATTTCTGGGAAATATTCTTCATGTACTGAACAATTGTTTCATATTTTGGTGTTTAGAACCATTTTAAAATAAACTTTCCTTTCTTCTAACAAGTAAAAGGAGGTTACATGAGTAGAAAACAAAAACGTAATTTTGTAAGTAACTGAAAAATCAACAAAATGTATATTATCACAATCAGAGAATCATCTCTATAAACTTTATAAGTTTTTCTACCTCTATCTGCTCTAACACATCTAGAGCTCTTGTTAAACAATTTGTGAGTGGAAATGATAGAACTCACCCAAAAACAGAGTGTTATTGGAAATTCTGTTCACAACTAGCATAGTACATATGCTGAGCAAGGATCTTTGAAGAGAATGACAATTATTCTCATCAAATACAAACATAACTTAAAATAATATAGTATTTTATCATAGAAATATACAAGTTATAAAGTTTCTTATTAACCTAGAAATTCAGTTGCTATTTCTTAGTTAGTTATAATTCAGTAGCTATCATCTAATTTGCTTCCTTATTTAATTAGCTGAAAATTGATTATCACTAACAACAGCAACATATTATAACAAACTTATGAATTAAATATAATATATTAATTAATTTAATAATTTTAAATCGCTCAAGTATAAAATTTCATTGAATTTGAGTTTCATAAAGCAAAAGATTTCCTAAATTGAGTTTTGTTCTTCATAAATCATTTTGTATATTTTATATACAAATTAATCGTAATCAATAAATGTATCAGTATTATTAGATAGAAGTTAACACAACTAGTACTGATGATTAACAAATAGTTTTACATCTTAAATGTTTCCATTTAGCTTGATTAATTTCAAATAAAAATTAAAGCTTGAAATTTAAGAGCTTCACTTTAACTCCGGTCATTAACTATCTCTACCTAAGGTTCCTGAGGTGTTTGAGAATGAAGCATCAACATATAGTTTGGAATGCATAATTAAACTCTTAAAGTTAATTAGTAAGTTCAGTAACTCCTTGTTTGACTATACAGATGGCTCATTTGCAATTACATTAAGAATATAAAATGTGTACACCATACATACATGTTTAAAAGAGACAACAAGGTTTTTGGAACTGCATTCTACAGTTTTATAGTGATAAATTTCTTGGAAAATCCATTTCCTTGTATACAAGGCACCCTGATGTTTAACTTAAATTTTTGTGAAGTAAATAGGTGGGTGCATGGTACATACTTTCACACCTGAATCACTACTTTTCCCTTAATCTTTTAGAAATTACAGCCTGATAAATATAAAGCATTATTTCACTCAAAGTTACTGTAAAATTAAGAAACCTAATCAATACATCCAAAATATCAAATCATTCATCATCTAATTGTAAAGAATTTGCTGATCTGATTCACAAAAAAAATGATTTATCATGATATTGTTATTTTCATTTTTGCATCTTGTTTTTTCTTATGGAAGATATTTATTTACAGAAAGACAATTCATTATCTTGCTGCTCCTGTACAATATTGACACTAATATTGGTATTATTTTTTCTAAATCACACATTAACTACTGGATAAGCATCATTAAAATAAGAAAACTGGCCTTTTGAAAATAGATTTCTCTACATTTTCAACAGAGCTTCAAATTTTTAAATTATTATCTTTATTACATTGTAATTAAATTGTGATTATAATTGGCACCTTGGCTGAATACCTGGTCAAGTACCATTCCGGTAGAGTGGAAGAGTGTAACCAAACAAATCTTAACTTTCAACGTTTCCAAGTTTTATCTTTCTACCAGGAAGATGAAAACTTAACTATTAAAAGCAACAGGAGTACTTCACTTTCGAAGGTAGTGAATCAGTTGTTTCAAGCATAGGAATGCTTCCAGGACATAAGCTATGCCTTTATCTATATTAAAGATTATTTCACGGTCTTCCTTTTCACAGAATGGTAGTATTTCCAAAGATTATACTTGTATGAGGAATAATAAATACTCAATCTTTAATAATAAATAAATTAGATCGAACACTGAACATCTGAATAAGATAATACATACTACAATACATGGTCATTTATGACATACCATTCAAGGATTTCTCCACAAAGGAAAATACGTTAACAACTGTTCCTACGAATGATATACTGCTTCTAATGAAGTTTTATCCTTTTGCCATGCACTTCATTTCAATCACTCTTCTTTTCATTTTACTCCTCTGTGTTGAATAATTGCCTCTATCTTAGTAAGATATTTGCCGCCATTACATTTGTCTGCCTTCGTTCCGTACGGTGTTGCCACATCGAGGTAAGGTGAAGGTGGTGCAGGAAGGTCAACTTCTATCCCAAGACCATAGAGGGATTAATATTACAGTCATCCACAGGCGCTCCGCCTAGGTGGTGCTGATGTCACTCTCTCGAAATCACTATACCTTCCAATAGGCGGTTTCTGTTAAAATGTTTTTATTAAAAATAAATTAATAAGAAACGTAATATTCGCGTATTAATTATTCCCTACGAAAGAAAAAATTCAAGTTAGCAGTTAGTCAAAAAAAATAGTTTGAGAAACCACGGCCATGGCCAACACAATTCAAGTTCGAGTCATTCTCGCAATGAAAAAGCACTGAAAACTTATAGTTGCATCGAGTTCTCCTTCATTCGGTAAGTAACTGAAAGAAAAGTAAGACAAAGAATATGCCAAAAATATGCTGTAATTACAAAATTTTATTGATATACATTTTGTTAATACATTTTTGAACTACAAATGTCAATGAAAAACGTTTTTCATAAATAAATAAGACTGAAATCTGAACATGGTAAAGAGAAGTAAAAAGATTAGTTAAATTAAAAGTAAGATCTAAGATTCACTGAGAAAATTAAAGAAGCTTAAGGATTCGCTTTAAATTGAAAGTTGCTAAGAAATGTTGTAACTAAACCAAGTTTGATCGAAAACATTCAGAAACATTATCTACTTAATTTAATAAGCTTTCAGTGGATATCAAGCATAAAGTCGAAATACCACTGGTCTGCACAGAATTAAATCTGAACTCGTGTCGAAATTAAGTTACCTAGAACATCCTCAGAAACTGTTGTGTTCATCGGTGTTGCGGAAAGTTACAAGCATCTACCTGTCTGTGTGATTGCAATTCGTTTGTTGAATCCTGGTAGTAAACCTTTCCGGGAATTCGAGCCTATTAAGAAGAAACCGACGACACTTTCCAATTCATTTTAGAAGGCAAAATTGTCCGAAAAGCATGATTCGTGAGGAACTACATTATAAATTAAAATTATTTCGTCAACAAAATCAAAGTTAAAAGAGACACATTAAACGACCTGTACTCAACTACGCAGACATAGAATTCCTACGCCCACCATTCACCGTTACAAGCAGCAAGGATTTATGCATTTACTTACAATTCAGAATTCCTCGGAAAATATATCACTCCTTTCGCATAAGTTACCCTAATTTTACACCCATTCACGCAGCAAATTGCCGGATAACTTATCCTTTGATTCCGACATTTAGTTTCAGGACGAAAGCGCACACAGAAGCACAGAACCAGAGGAAATTACGGTAATCACTTCAAAATACACCCGGGAATCTCCAACGGAGAGGGAGAAACACTGTTGTCAATGTAAAATATTTTGGGGAACCAGGTCCTTGGCTGCCACTCAACAAGATTAAAAATGGGTGCTCTAGTGCTGCTATCTCTGCCTTCTGAAATGTCCTCGGGTAACAACCAGATAACACAAATGACTGTGTTGCACGCCCTTGAGGTGGTGCTACCTGTTAGGTATTATTTACAACATTTGAAGCTGCCTATATGAGGAAACCGTCGATTCTATTAAAGATAATAGCATAGATTTCAAACTAATGAGAGCTAGCTATTGGGAAACCGTCGATTCTATTAAAGATAAGAGCTGAGATGTCAAACTAATGAGTGCTAGCTATTAGGAAACCGTCGTCTCTATTAAAGATATTAGCAGAGATAAGCACTAATGAGTGCTAGCTATTGATGCACTTTGCTGTAAATCACAGACAAATAAAGTCATACATTAGTGAATTTGATTGTACATAAACTCTGCTTGAAATCGTCTTCTTCTGATTTATATTACGTCTTTAATAATGAGCGGCTATCCGTCTGGTATGCTAGATTTATATGACTAAAATTACAGTGGGAATATATATTTAATATGAGCATTCGACGTGAAGTAACGAAATAATTTCGAAATTCTAGTATTCAATAGCTCGGTTGTCCATGAATCTCTGAAGCCACTTTCTTGGCTGATTGGCCGATGGAGAACAGAAGAGGGTAAAGGATTCTTTCCAACTATTAAGCCGTTCACTTACTGCGAAGAAATTGAATTTACATCTATTGGCCAGCCTATCCTCAACTATCACTCTTACTCATGGCATCCCGAAAAATTAAATCCAATGCACCTCGAGACGGGATTTTTAAGGATTAAGCCTGGAACCAACGACCTTGCATTCATGGTTGCGCACAATCTCGGTTGGTAATTATTTAATCCTAATAAATAATCGTGATTTTTCAGCATTTATCTATATTAATTAGCTCTACTTGAGTGATTTTTTCATTGCTTATGTTATCATCGTATGGTGGTTATCTTTATAATCATCGGTTTGTTTTATTCATTTTCTTTTACGAATTAGTAATAAAGCATATCTGGACTCAAGCCAAACGGTATATCATCTTCTCATAATAAAGTAATGGCAATGAAAAGAAAGAATCCATCATTTTGCTATCACTCACTGAATTCGCCCTTATAGTAGTACTTAGGCCATAAAAATAAGGAAACTACACGAAAAGGTTTATTCTGAGATATTAACTTCTTGGCTGGCTGAGAAAATTTGTCCGTATTGTCATATATAATAATGGGGTAACCTAATGTGTTCCTTGACGAGTTTTAATGCATCAGAAAACCCTGTTCACATTCACTGCACCAAGCTTCCTACAGGAAATCTATCAGCTTCCAGATAAATGCTTCAGATTACACAAAATTGATGTTGGGATGCTTATATTGTTGTTGGATGTTCTGTACTCTGTGTGGAGGGGTTTCAGATTTAAACTGGGATTTAACCACAATTCTTTATTCAGAATACATTGCTAAGCAAACAGTTGCATTTATACTTACAATTTATTTACATTACAGATTTAAGTAATGTGTAATTTCCTCTTGGGACAAAAATGAATCTATTGAGAGCTTTATATTTTAAAATACATACTGACATATTTACTTTGGCCAAATTGAAACTTAATAGTTCTGTCTCAGATTTTACTTGTAAAATACTACATCAAAGAAAATGTATTTTCTTCCATAAAGGTTTTTAATAATAAAGATATGAGTAAAAATGTAAAGCATCAGACACATTGGAGCCTGTTATTTGAAGGTTTGTGTCCTAACTCATCTGACGCAATATCAGTTTGATGCTTGACATTAATCTATTGAGGATGAACCATTTCGTAATTATATTAGTTCATCATTTCCTTCTCCTCATCTCCAAAATCTGATCAAAATTAATTAAAAAGACATTGATATAGTTTTAAAATTACTAATATTACCCAATAACATGTATATAGTTCCTTTGTATTATATATAAGTAAACTATATTTAAAATTTCCTTTAAGGGTTGAGCGTTGTGGAGGAAGGGAAAGTTGATGGATACCAGTTATCTCTTTTGAGTACTGGAACAACAGGAATATCATTCACCAAAGGATCATCTGTTGTGAAGGTAAATGTTAATTTTAGTCTTTATTTATGATCATTTATAGACAACTCACACATTCTTTATTTATTTTAGACTCATCGATCAATCTCACTGGAAGATGGCAAGCTGAAACAAGTGATTTCTATGGAAACTAGTGACCAGCCCATGAATGAGCATTTAATTGCCATTTATGTTAAAGTAAATGAAGTAAAATTTGTAGCACAATTGTAAAGCTTTAAGACTGTGGTGCTTAGATTATTTTTTCTGAAATATGTACAATGTTGTAACTCCATGTAGATTGAGTTTAAAAATAAACATAATTTTTCTCTATACTGAGTTAATTTATTTTGGCCAAATTCCACCTGTGACAGCTGTTAATTAACATAGCATATCTAAGTGCGCTTCTTATGACTTTCTTAAATGATGAAACAACCATGACATAGGCAACTGATTGCAGTATGTATAAAATGCTGCTCTTAAAAGAGTTGAGCTATGGAATTCTTCTGAGGGTTTTCCTGCATAAACTCTCTCCCCAAAAGGTGAAATTATTGAAACAAACATCAAACTGGAACTAACTGCAAATATGAATGAATAGCATCCCTCACACCACAGGTTAGTAGGTTACTCATAAGTTTGACTTTGCTAAAGCATGAGTTACTTCGTTTCAATCTTGAGTTCAATTAGTTCCAGAGAGAAAAATTTGAAGAGTTAAAAATGTATTAGTCTGTCATCAGTATTACTCACTATATGAACATGAAACATTTCTAGCTAAAATACGTCACTAGCTTAAAATTCAAATGTAGTGAACATTTGGACAACTTATAAAAAAGTTTGGAAATAAAACACTTATAAAACTTTATAATACAACCCTTGATTGGTACACAAATGACCAGATTTTACATAGAGTAAAACTATTATGTTCCCAAAGAAAGGGAATGCAAATGACTGTTACAAATATAGAATGATCTCCCTTCTGTCCCACCTATCAAAAATGTTGATCAATGTTACAAAGCAAAGGATTAAAAATAAAAATAATCAATCACAAACAATTGATCACAATATGTTGGAGAAGAACAGTTTGGATTTAAGCAGAGCAAAGGTAGAAGAGAAGCAAATCTAGCCTTAAAATTGATATTAGAAAGAAAATTAGAGTTAAATAGGAGAATGTTTGCTACTATAATTGATCTTGAGAAAGCATTTGATGGGGTAGATTCGAAGCTGCTAACCCAAATTATGAAGAAAATATAAATTGACTAAAGGGATAGAAGACTAGTTCTCAGCTATTATAAGTCAAAAACCACAGAAATTAATATTACAAGAAGTCAATGTAAGAAGAGGGGTGAGAAAAGGTCTCCCCTTTTACCTTATATTTTCAACCTCTTCATAGAGGAAGCAATTGAAAAAAAATAAAGATTAAGGCCATAAAGGTAAATGGCAAACTCATTGATTTTACCCAGTATATATAGTAATTCCTATACAATATAGTAATTCTTGCAGAGTCAGATAAGGATATGAACTACGCATTAGAGAATCTTGGAAAAGAACTGAACAAATTAAAATTAAACACAAAAAGAAAATGATTGTGGTGGTGGTGTTCAACAGCAAAATAAAAGCAAACATTAAGTTAGGAAACTCAACTATTGGCCAAGTAAAAGAACACAACTATTTGGGAAGTCAAGTAATAAAATGAAAATAGAAGCATAAAATAAGTTAAAAGAAGAATCAAACTGGCCAAACAAAGTTTTCAAAGAAAGTGTAACCTCTTGGTAAATAACCACCTCTCAACTGATATGAGGAAGAGATTCGTAAAGACATTTCTGTGGAGTGTACTGATTTAGCGTTGTGAACATACAGCCAAAATATGGTTCTGGAGAAGAATGACAAAAACAAGTTAGGTCACAAGGAAAACAAATGAGCAAGTTTTGAAAGAATTATGTAAGTAAAGAATGCTTCTCCTAACAATTCATTCTAGGAAAATTAAACTCATTGGTCAAATAATAAGACATAACATAAGTTCATTAAGAATATAGAGGAAGGAAAATTGTTAAGGAAGACAATGAGAGGACAACCTAAGATGTCCTTGCTTCACTGTGTGATATCAATCATGAACTGCAACTCTTATGGGGAAATGAAGAAAACAGCCTTAGAAAGTGATAATCGGCAACAATGACAGCAACAAGGCCTTGACTTTTGAGAGATGACTACAACATAAACTTCGGAAATTGTGTAGCACACTTGTTTTTAGACAAATTTTCCCATTGAGATATTTTGTCATATTCTTGCTTATATTTGATACTTTAGGATGACATTTTCAATAGATCATAAAAATTGAAGTGGGAATAACTATTTCAGTGTTTGTAGTATCGTGAGCTTAGAAAGGATTTAGCAACAATTTTAAAAATTAAATGACAAATCTTTAAGAGTTGTTATATTCTTAAGATCATATAAACCCTCTGCTGTGATACCAATTTTAAAAATAAAATCCAGGATACCTATAGTATTGGCTCTGTCTTTCTTCAAAGCAAGATTTTTGAAAAGGCTTACTTTTCTCCAAGAGATTGATCATTTATTTCAAGGTTTTCAACATCTACGCTATCACAAGGATTCAGAAAAAGCAAGTCCACAACAATAACTAGTCACCATAATTATGTATGCCATGATGTATTATTATATAAATTAGCGAGTTATGGAATAAAGGGTCACCTCTATACTTGGATTAAAAATATATCTTATAGATTGGGAATGTCATTTCAATTAAATTTCTACAAAGAAATAGAATTCTGATCCTAAAGTCTCAATGCTTCCCAGATGTCCATTTTAGACCCTTTTCCTAATTTTATTTCGCATGAATGGCTTGCATAATTATCTTTAGGAATATGAGGGGGCAAAAATGATCTTTGTGCTGATAGTACGCCTATCCTTTCTACCTTAAGTCATCTTACTGCTCTAGTACTACATGTTAGCAAGGCCAACTCTAAACGAGCGGGCAAATTGCGTCTTAAGCTGTCAAACAGAGCTAATGATGATTTACATTTAATTAATTGAAATTCTACTAAGACAAAGCCAGCGAGACAAGGTCCAAAATCTCTGGGTATTATACTGTACAACAAACCTCCATTTAAAAAGGAGACGGTTTTATGAGTGAACATGATCAGTCAAAGAGTAAATAAGGATGAATTAAACTAAAAACTAAACTAAAAGATGTGTTACTTGCTACCACGAGAAACTCTTCATGAATTAAGCATACAAGAGACAGAAAGCAGGCAACCTTTCGTCAATATATCATTTCTCGTTATTAATCATCAGTAATAAAATGTTACTATCGATCGAACATTTCGGTGATACTATCAATCTCATTCAAGCATTGAAATTACCAAATGGAAAGCGTTCAGTAAAGCTCCTTAGGAAGTGATAGACTACTTAACATGGTATGGTATCTAAGCATATATAATGCAATTAAAGGCCCCCTATTAAGCCCACATATTTTTATGATAAACTGAATTCATTATAAAGCTCATTCCAGTGAGTTCAGTTTTTACTTAAAATTATAAACTCCTCTTTGTTTAATTTCAAAGCTAATTAAGGTTACCACTGAATTGAAACCAAGAATTTGGTTAAGATATTCTATAAAACCTTCATTTCTGGGAAATATTCTTCATGTACTGAACAATTGTTTCATATTTTGGTGTTTAGAACCATTTTAAAATAAACTTTCCTTTCTTCTAACAAATAAAAGGAGGTTACATGAGTAGAAAACAAAAACGTAATTTTGTAAGTAACTGAAAAATCAACAAAATGTATATTATCACAATCAGAGAATCATCTCTATAAACTTTATAAGTTTTTCTACCTCTATCTGCTCTAACACATCTAGAGCTCTTGTTAAACAATTTGTGAGTGGAAATGATAGAACTCACCCAAAAACAGAGTGTTATTGGAAATTCTGTTCACAACTAGCATAGTACATATGCTGAGCAAGGATCTTTGAAGAGAATGACAATTATTCTCATCAAATACAAACATAACTTAAAATAATATAGTATTTTATCATAGAAATATACAAGTTATAAAGTTTCTTATTAACCTAGAAATTCAGTTGCTATTTCTTAGTTAGTTATAATTCAGTAGCTATCATCTAATTTGCTTCCTTATTTAATTAGCTGAAAATTGATTATCACTAACAACAGCAACATATTATAACAAACTTATGAATTAAATATAATATATTAATTAATTTAATAATTTTAAATCGCTCAAGTATAAAATTTCATTGAATTTGAGTTTCATAAAGCAAAAGATTTCCTAAATTGAGTTTTGTTCTTCATAAATCATTTTGTATATTTTATATACAAATTAATCGTAATCAATAAATGTATCAGTATTATTAGATAGAAGTTAACACAACTAGTACTGATGATTAACAAATAGTTTTACATCTTAAATGTTTCCATTTAGCTTGATTAATTTCAAATAAAAATTAAAGCTTGAAATTTAAGAGCTTCACTTTAACTCCGGTCATTAACTATCTCTACCTAAGGTTCCTGAGGTGTTTGAGAATGAAGCATCAACATATAGTTTGGAATGCATAATTAAACTCTTAAAGTTAATTAGTAAGTTCAGTAACTCCTTGTTTGACTATACAGATGGCTCATTTGCAATTACATTAAGAATATAAAATGTGTACACCATACATACATGTTTAAAAGAGACAACAAGGTTTTTGGAACTGCATTCTACAGTTTTATAGTGATAAATTTCTTGGAAAATCCATTTCCTTGCATACAAGGCACCCTGATGTTTAACTTAAATTTTTGTGAAGTAAATAGGTGGGTGCATGGTACATACTTTCACACCTGAATCACTACTTTTCCCTTATTTTTTTAGAAATTACAGCCTGATAAATATAAAGTATTATTTCACTTGAAAATTACTGTAAAATTAAGAAACCTAATCAATGCATCCAAAATATCAAATCATTCATCATCTAATTGTAAAGAATTTGCTGATCTGATTCACAAAAAAGATGATTTATCATGATATTGTTATTTTCATTTTTGCATCTTGTTTTTTCTTATGGAAGATATTTATTTACAGAAAGACCATTCATTATCTTGCTGCTCCTGTACAATATTGACACTAATATTGGTATTATTTTTTCTAATTCACACATTAACTACTGGATAAGCATCATTAAAATAAAAAAACTGGCCTTTTGAAAATAGATTTCTCTACATTTTCAACAGAGCTTCAAATTTTTAAATTATTATCTTTATTACATTGTAATTAAATTGTGATTATAATTGGCACCTTGGCTGAATACCTGGTCAAATACCATTCCAGTAGAGTGGAAGAGTTTAACCAAACAAATCTTAACTTTCTACGTTTCCAAGTTTTATCTTTCTACCAGGTAGATGAAACCTTAACTATTAAAAGCAACAGGAGTACTTCACTTTCGAAGGTAGTGAATCAGTTGTTTCATGCATAGGAATGCTTCCAGGACATAAGCTATGCCTTTATTTATATTTAAGATTATTTCACGGTCTTCCTTTTCACAGAATGGTAGCATTTCCAAAGGTTATACAAGTTGAGGAATAATAAATACTCAATTTTTAATAATAAACAATTAAGATCGAATACTGAACATCTGTATAAGATATAATACACAATACATGGTCATTTATGACATACCATTCAAGGATTTCTCCACAAAGGAAAATACGTTAACAACTGTTCCTACGAATGATATACTGCTTCTAATGAAGTTTTATCCTTTTGCCATGCACTTCATTTCAATCACTCTTCTTTTCATTTTACTCCTCTGTGTTGAATAATTGCCTCTATCTTAGTAAGATATTTGCCGCCATTACATTTGTCTGCCTTCGTTCCGTGCGGTGTTGACACATCGAGGGAAGCTGAAGGTGGTGCTACCTGTTAGGTATTATTTAAAACGTTCGAAGCTGAATATATGAGGAATCCGTCGAATCTATTAAAGATGTTAGCAGAGATGTCAAACATATGAGTGCTAGCTATTAGTTCACTTTGCTGTAAATCACAGCCAAATAAAATCATACATTAGTGAATTTGATTGTACATAAACTCTGCTTCAAATCGTCTTCTTCTGATTTGTATTACGTCTTTAATAATGAGCGGCTATCCGTCTGGTATGCTAGATTTATATGACTAAAATTACAGTGGGAATATATATTTAATATGAGCATTCGACGTGAAGTAACGAAATAATTTCGAAATTCTAGTATTCAATAGCTCGGTTGTCCATGAATCTCTGAAGCCACTTTCTTGGCTGATTGGCCGATGGAGAACAGAAGAGGGTAAAGGATTCTTTCCAACTATTAAGCCGTTCACTTACTGCGAAGAAATTGAATTTACATCTATTGGCCAGCCTATCCTCAACTATCACTCTTACTCATGGCATCCCGAAAAATTAAATCCAATGCACCTCGAGACGGGATTTTTAAGGATTAAGCCTGGAACCAACGACCTTGCATTCATGGTTGCGCACAATTTCGGTTGGTAATTGTTTAATCCTAATAAATAATAGCGATTTTCAGCATTTATCTATATTAATTAGCTCTACTTGAGTGATTTTTTCATTGCTTATGTTATCATCGTATGGTGGTTATCTTTATAATAATCGGTTTGTTTTATTCATTTTCTTTTAAGAATTAGTAATAAAGCATGTTTGGACTCAAGGCAAATGGTATATCATCTTCTCATAATAAAGTGATGGAAATTAAAAAGAAAGACTCCATCATTTTGCTCTCACTCAGTGAATTGCCCTTATAGTAGAACTTAGGGCATAAAAAGAAGGAAACTACACGAAAAGGTTTATTCTGAGATATTAACTTCTTGGCTGGCTGAGAAAATGTGTGATATCTAATAATGGGTTATCCTAATGTGTTCCTTGCCGAGTTTTGATGCATCAGAAAACGCTTTTTACATTCACTGCACCAAACTTCTTACAGGAAATCTATCAGCTTCCAGATAAATGCTTCAGATTACACAAAATTGATGCTGGGATGCTTATATTGTTGTTGGATGTTCTGTACTCTATGTGGAGGGGTTTCAGATTTAAACTGGGATTTAACCCCAAAATTGAGATGTAATAGTTCTGTCTAAGATTTTGCCTGTAAAATACTAAATCAAAGAAAATATATTTTCTTCCGTAAAGGTTATTACTAATAAAGAGATGAGTAAAAATGTAAACCATTAGACACGTTGGGGTCTGTAATTTTAAGGTTGTGTCCTAACTCATCTTACTCAATATCAGTTCGATGCTTGACACTAATCTATTGAGGATGAATCATAACATAGTTATATTAGTTCATCATTTCCTTCTCCTTATTTCCAAAATCTGACCAAAAATCATTAAAAAGATTTTGATATAGTTTTAAAATTACTGATATTACCCAATAGCATGTATATAGTTCCTTTCTATTATATATAGGTAAACTCCATATTTAAAATTTCCTTTAAGGGTTGAGCGTTGTGGAGGAAGGGAAAGTTGATGGATCCCAGTTATCTCTTTTGAGCACTGGAATAACAAGAATGTCTTTCACCAAAGGATCAACTGTTGTGAAGGTAAATGTTAATTTTAGTCTTTATTTATGATCATTTATAGACAACTCACACATTCTTTATTTATTTTAGACTCATCGATCAATCTCACTGGAAGATGGCAAGCTGAAACAAGTGATTTCTATGGAAACTAGTGACCAGCCCATGAATGAACATTTAACTGCCATTTATGTTAAAGTAAAATAAAGTAAAATTTGTAGCACAATTGTAAAGCTTTAAGACTGTGGTGCTTAGATTATTTTTTCTGAAATATGTACAATGTTGTAACTCCATGTAGATTGAGTTTAAAAATAAACATAATTTTTCTCTATACTGAGTTAATTTATTTTGGCCAAATTCCACCTGTGACAGCTGTTAATTAACATAGCATATCTAAGTGCGCTTCTTATGACTTTCTTAAATGATGAAACAACCATGACATAGGCAACTGATTGCAGTATGTATAAAATGCTGCTCTTAAAAGAGTTGAGCTATGGAATTCTTCTGAGGGTTTTCCTGCATAAACTCTCTCCCCAAAAGGTGAAATTATTGAAACAAACATCAAACTGAAACTAACTGCAAATATGAATGAATAGCATCCCTCACACCACAGGTTAGTAGGTTACTCATAAGTTTGACTTTGCTAAAGCATGAGTTACTTCGTTTCAATCTTGAGTTCAATTAGTTCCAGAGAGAAAAATTTGAAGAGTTAAAAATGTATTAGTCTGTCATCAGTATTACTCACTACATGAACATGAAACATTTCTAGCTAAAATAAGTCACTAGCTTAAAATTCAAATGTAGTGAACATTTTGGACAACTTATAAAAAAGTTTGGAAATAAAACACTTATAAAACTTTATAATACAACCCTTGATTGGTACACAAATGACCAGATTTTACATAGAGTAAAACTATTATGTTCCCAAAGAAAGGGAATGCAAATGACTGTTACAAATATAGAATGATCTCCCTTCTGTCCCACCTATCAAAAATGTTGATCAATGTTACAAAGCAAAGGATTAAAAATAAAAATAATCAATCACAAACAATTGATCACAATATGTTGGAGAAGAACAGTTTGGATTTAAGCAGAGCAAAGGTAGAAGAGAAGCAAATCTAGCCTTAAAATTGATATTAGAAAGAAAATTAGAGTTAAATAGGAGAATGTTTGCTACTATAATTGATCTTGAGAAAGCATTTGATGGGGTAGATTCGAAGCTGCTAACCCAAATTATGAAGAAAATATAAATTGACTAAAGGGATAGAAGACTAGTTCTCAGCTATTATAAGTCAAAAACCACAGAAATTAATATTACAAGAAGTCAATGTAAGAAGAGGGGTGAGAAAAGGTCTCCCCTTTTACCTTATATTTTCAACCTCTTCATAGAGGAAGCAATTGAAAAAAAAATAAAGATTAAGGCCATAAAGGTAAATGGCAAACTCATTGATTTTACCCAGTATATATAGTAATTCCTATACAATATAGTAATTCTTGCAGAGTCAGATAAGGATATGAACTACGCATTAGAGAATCTTGGAAAAGAACTGAACAAATTAAAATTAAACACAAAAAGAAAATGATTGTGGTGGTGGTGTTCAACAGCAAAATAAAAGCAAACATTAAGTTAGGAAACTCAACTATTGGCCAAGTAAAAGAACACAACTATTTGGGAAGTCAAGTAATAAAATGAAAATAGAAGCATAAAATATGTTAAAAGAAGAATCAAACTGGCCAAACAAAGTTTTCAAAGAAAGTGTAACCTCTTGGTAAATAACCACCTCTCAACTGATATGAGGAAGAGATTCGTAAAGACATTGCTGTGGAGTGTACTGATTTAGCGTTGTGAACATACAGCCAAAATATGGTTCTGGAGAAGAATGACAAAAACAAGTTAGGTCACAAGGAAAACAAATGAGCAAGTTTTGAAAGAATTATGTAAGTAAAGAATGCTTCTCCTAACAATTCATTCTAGGAAAATTAAACTCATTGGTCAAATAATAAGACATAACATAAGTTCATTAAGAATATAGAGGAAGGAAAATTGTTAAGGAAGACAATGAGAGGACAACCTAAGATGTCCTTGCTTCACTGTGTGATATCAATCATGAACTGCAACTCTTATGGGGAAATGAAGAAAACAGCCTTAGAAAGTGATAATCGGCAACAATGACAGCAACAAGGCCTTGACTTTTGAGAGATGACTACAACATAAACTTCGGAAATTGTGTAGCACACTTGTTTTTAGACAAATTTTCCCATTGAGATATTTTGTCATATTCTTGCTTATATTTGATACTTTAGGATGGCATTTTCAATAGATCATAAAAATTGAAGTGGGAATAACTATTTAGTATTTGTAGTATCGTGAGCTTAGAAATGATTTAGCAAACAATTTTAAAAATTAATTGACGAATCTTTAATTGTTATATCCTTAAGATCATATAAACCCTCTGCTGTGATACCAATTATAAAAATAAAATTCAGGATACCTGAAGTTATAGCTCTGTCTTTCTTAAAAAGAAGATTTTTGAAAAGGCTTACTTTTCTCCAAGAGATTGATCTCTTATTTCAAAGTTTTCAACATCTACACTATCACAAGGATTCAGTCCACAACAACAACTAGTCACCATAATTATGTATGCCATGATGTATTATTATATAAATTAGCGAGTTATGGAATAAAGGGTCACCTCTATACTTGGTATACTACATTTCCCAGATGTCCGTTTTAGACCCTCTTCCCAATTTTATTTCCCATGAATGGCTTGCATAACTATCTCTAGGAATATGAGGGGGCAAAATTGAGCTTTGTGCTGATGGTACGCCTATCCTTTCTACCTTAAGACATCTTACTGCTCTAGTACTACTTGACAGCAAGGCCAACTCTAATGCGGGCAAACCGCGTCTAAGCCGTCAAACAGAACTAAAAATGACTTACATTTAATTAATTGAAATTCTACTAAGACAAAGCCAGCGAGACAAGGTCCAAAATCTCTGGGTATTATACTGTACAACAAACCTCCATTTAAAAAGGAGACGGTTTTATGAGTGAACATGATCAGTCAAAGAGTAAATAAGGATGAATTAAACTAAAAACTAAACTAAAAGATGTGTTACTTGCTACCACGAGAAACTCTTCATGAATTAAGCATACAAGAGACAGAAAGCAGGCAAACTTTCATCAATATATCATTTCTCGTTATAAATCATCAGTGATAAAAAGTTACTATCGATCGAACATTTTGGTGATACTATCAATCTCATTCAAGCGTTGAAATTACCAAATGGAAAGCGTTCAGTAAAGCTCCTTAGGAAATGATAGACTACTTAACATGGTATGGTATCTTCAAAAAATATCACTCTTGCCCATTTCTACTCTGTTAAAAACAAAAGCTCCTATCCATTTATTTAAAACGATAGTAAATCACTTCGTATTTGATCAACCCGTTCAATCTATACAACTCCCTGAGGAGAAACAAAGATTTTATGATTTATAGCGGCTCTCACACTATGAGCATAAACATTCTGATGAATAATATACTATTTTACTCGAGATACGCGAAAGCAGAACTTTGCCGTCTCCGTTTCTACATTTGGAAGAATTCTTGAATGGCGAAGGTGAAAGTAGCAGAAAGCTAATGCGTTGACCTGGCTCTTGTGAGCTGGTTAACGGGAAATATGGTACGGCGGTCGACTCGCATTTTCTATACCCTTCAGTTAACTTTTATCGTAATGAGGATATATTAACCATTAAATATGTATTTTTGTGGCATGGAAACATTTTTAATTATCATATTAGCTGTTATAGGTAAGAAATAGATAATCCTCTTGAGCACATATGTTTACCAGAGACCTTTACTATCTCTACCCGCTTTCGGAATTAACACCTCTCAATGAAAACGCTGGATGTTTAATTGAAAATACAGTGAACGTCATAGACGTTAACACAGACTTTTTTTACCTACCTCGATGTGTCTTTTTGACCATAATGTTTGTAGATTCTATTTTATCTGTTCTATTTATAATTTTTTTATATTCGTTCCATAGGAAGGACATGTGAAGGATTGAAGTTAACATCGTTTTTCTCTCAAAGCGGCATAAGAGGTTATGTTACCTTCGAACAGAAATCTCCTGAATCAGAAGTTTTAATTAATGTTGACTTACAATCTGCATTCGTTACTCCAATTCGTTTGGCATGGGAGGTAAGAGAGTTCCCCGTCGACTACCGAAAACAAATGGAAGAGAGGTGTTTGGAATCAGAGATAGGGACAAGGTAAGTCAGTAATAATTCGATTGCAAGAAGTATTGGCGCCTTACTTTTAAAATTTTCTTATTGCGATTTATCATTCATTAGTGTACTGAATCTTGGTCAACTTGTGGGAGAATTGAATTTACCAGATAATGCATCCGAGCGGCTGACAACCAACAAATTCAGCTTGACAGGAAAGAATGGCATTTGGGGAAGATCACTTCTGTTGTCTTTTATTGAAGGAGAATCGGATAACTTGGTACAGCAAGTAGCAGGATGTGGAACCATAACGGTAACCAATATGACGATTTTATAATATTTTCTAAATATTTAAAGGAGTAATATTGTGACGCATTGCTACAATAGTTATCTATGGCTTATTACTTTTGAATATTTCTCGTCCCTTTAAAAAGATTTTGCCTGTATCCTGTCACCAAATTCTACGATACGAGTAAAGATATTTACAACTTTTATTCTAAATATGTAATTTTCCCATTGCTATCTTATCCTTTGATTTTCAGGTTGATGGAGATTTTGAAGAGAGAGTTGCTGAAGTTAGATTTTACTACCCTGTAGCTGGTTCCATTTGGTTTCGATGGCTTGGGTCATCCTCCATTGTTGATTCTGTTATTTACAATGAAGGCCTCTTTCATGTTAGTGAAAACCTAGACAAGATGTCTGGGAAACATAAATCAAGATCTCTTCCAACTAAACATGGCTGGCAGGTTTTTGCTTCTGATATATTAGACTCTGAAGCAGGTCAGTTTAGGTTTATTTTGTTATGTTTTCTTTATTCTATTCTGAATTAAATTGCAGAATATATCACACACAAAGAAAAACTCACTGATCACCTGATGATGTTACTCCGTAACGAAACCTAGGCTGTATAATAAAGTTTTTGTGGACTCTACCTAGGGAGTTTTTCTTTGTGTGTGATCATTAAGGAGTTCCACCATGTCTCACCAAAATCTGTAATATTGCGGAATGTAATTTAAATGCTTCAATCTTTTTACTCAATATCTGATTTATCATTTGTAAATAATTTGGTATGGCTTGAGGTTGTGAAGGAACTGAACTGGCTTTGTTATGGAGGTAACTGCAATGGCATGATTTTTTATGATATTATTAATCAATCATTGAGAGCTACAGAATGATTTCACTCTTTAGTGCTTCATTGGTAGGATTTTGTTTGTATATGAATTTTAAATGTTAAGCTCAATGTTATGTTACTCTTACATTTAAATATTTTTTATTAATGTAAAAGATGTCTTAGTTAAAATAATCATGATATTGTAATTAACTTTGAATATGCCCTTCTTGTTCCAGATAAATCTAGAGCAAACTGTAATTTCCTTCAAATACTTTTTGATCCTGATTCACGAGATGATAGCAACTGCTCTGAAGATAACTCTGGTTCTTGCAAGGCTGGCGATTTGACTAGTAAACTAGGAAAAATCACTGTGCAGCCAAACCCTATATTGAAGCCCTCAGCTGCTGCTAGTGCTAAGAAATTTTTCCGTGATCCACACTTTCCTATGCCAACAGAAATAAGTGCTAATGCTGCAGTGGCAACGAGAAGCCTCTATGTGGTATTGTATGATCCACAGCATGAAGATAGTTTTCTAGCATGTGCAAGATTAAGGAGACACCATCCTCGAGTTGTTCTAGCAAATGCCCCTGGATTACCCCGTGTTCGATTAACTCAATATTCTCCATTTGAGCCAACTAGAATGGATGTGAATGCTACGTCTGCTATGGTGACGAATACTTTATCTTCAGAGGATGTTCATTTGAAGATTCATGAATATCCAGTCCCTCCTATCAGTGGACTAGGTGCTGTTAATTTGAAAACAAAGAATAGTAGTGAAGGTGATCCAAGATGTAGTGAAGTTGGGTATATTTTTGAACCTAAAAATAATCCTCCTAAAGAATCTCCTTATCCACGACCAGGAGCTGGCACTCAGGACCGTTACTTCCTTGGTAAGTGGGTATTGGTAATTCTTCAGTAACAATTTCTCCATCAAGTTGGTTTGTCTATATTATAATGCTTTTTATATTTGTACTTTTTGATGAAAAATCAATCAAGTTTAGTTCAGTTATTTTATTTAGCCATTTCTTGTCTTTAATGTTAATATAACTCATCTTTCTGTATGTTTATATTGTAGCAATAGTGATTGAAAATGCAATTTGTTAAGGAATTGCTTATGTTTAAAAATTTATTTTAACTATACTAGCATAGAAAGGTTTCTATCTGCATACCAATTCAAGTGCTTAATTTCATAAATATTTATTATTTATTAATGCCATAGATTTACCATATTCACTTGTTTTATGAAAATATCTCAAATTAAAAGAAATCTTAATCAAAATAAGTGCTAGTTCAACTTTGAAATTCATCTATTTTGGTTTCAACAAGCTTTTTAAATTTTTGGTAACATGCATTTAGCAAAACTTGGCATATTTAAACAAAGCATCCACATTTAAGCATAATACAGTTTTAATTGCTTTACTGACATAAAAATGGATTCATGCATTCAAATAATTAATTTAATCTCATGAGTTTGATTGTTTTCTCCATAGCAGTGAGTAGTTTATACAATGTTAAAAATGGCAAAATCTATGCAAGGTTTCAATTTCCAAGGCTTACTTAGAAATGAAAATTCCATTTTTATAGGTGACCTTGGGGGCAAGCATGGATTTTTTCATGTTGGTATAGGCACAGGCCCACGGACAATGTGGGACGCTCACCTTCCTTTACATGGAAAAGACAGTGTAGCTCAACGAGCACTTGTGGCCCACAAGATTACAACTGATGAAGGTAAGGTATCAAGGTTTCTCTTTTCTTAATTGCCATAATCATTAACTTTTAATCTCATCCAGAGATTATCTTCTGTTGATAAATGATGTGCAATTTAATAAGTACCATTTATTCAAAATTGTATTTTAGAATTGACATAAATTGTTGAGAATTTTTACATGAAATTGTTTCATAGCAGTAAAGATATAGCTTACTTGGTGATTTTGAAAATCCAATAACTGACTCCACCATATACATATATTGTTGATTGGAGATTTTAGATTGTTATTTTTATTTTTGGATGTAAGTTTCTGTTGGGTCAGTACTTCTCTATCCCAAAAAATCCACTCTTTATTGGCTTTCATATTCTGTTTTTACAAAATATCAAGTTACATCAATTTTCAGAACTAAAGCTGTTTAATCCCTGAAGTAATTAGGCTATCTTGAAGACTCTAAATATAGAATCCAGCTCTGCATTGGTTGGGAATTAGCATACTCCATCTCTGATTTAGTTTCCAATGAAATCAAAAATATTCTCAATTCTTGGTTTAGAATCTGGATGGTTGTTGACCATTCAAACTCACGTAAAAGCCAATGGTACTAATTTCTTTCTTCTTATGTGTAAAATGTAGAAAAAGTTTAATCAGAAAATTAAGCTTTTTATTACTATAGCACCTAAAATTTGACTTTTCCAGAAAATGTTGAAGGAGAAGTTATTGCTTGTGCCCCTCTTGTTCCTGAAGAACCTGTGATCACAGCTGTTGCTCAGTTTCAATATCCAGCGGTTGGAAGAATTCTTTTCAGACAAATCAGTGGTGACCCTTGGGCTGATACAGCTGTTCTTGTTGAGTATTTAACATACACAGATGGCACTAAAAATGACACTGATGGGCATCGATGGGCTTTATCTGAATCACCTATTGGCAGGGACTTCTATAATTGGAGTGAAAGATGTGTTAGTGCTGGGCCTCGCAACAATCCTTTTAAAGTAAGTGATTGCTCTGCATTCAGCTTATTTCATTACTCTCACAGTTTTTGTGGACAAACTCAACTGTTAAATTTATTTTAAATTCAGACTATGAAAGAATAATTGTATTCACTTAAATGCAATATTATGATATTTTAATAATTGTGTATGTTTATTTTCTTGTAAATATCTTTGTTAAATTGTAGCATTCAATAACTATGTTATCTTATTTCATCATTGTTCATTCTTTTTAAGTTAAATATGTAATCAATTCAACCAGTGCTGTCCTTTGGGTTGAGAAAGCAGGGATTCTATTCTGGGTCCTATAATTCTTAAGGCCCAGTGTTTTTAATTTTCTCTTTTATCAAAGGAAGATAAAATTTAATGATAACATTGAACCAAATCAAACAGGCCATCACTTTTTCTCTACACTTATATTTATCATTTAAAGCAAAGTGAATTATAAAAGCACTCTTGGGGTAGTAATTTGTCTTTAACTTGTAAGTCATGAAAGAAATAAGGCACTGTTGCCTTAGACTAAATTATTGCTCTATATATAAAGTTTGTTATTTCATTGTCTCATCTCATTTTATACTCATTAGCAAAGGAAGGTTAACATAAACTTACACTGGACTGTAATCAATATCTAAATAGAACAAATAGCAAATGTGAAAACTGAGCTTTTTTCATTTAGAAAACTTAAGGATATTAACTAATCATATTTAAAATGAAAATTTATATTTTTTATACTGGTGTATATTAAGTGTGTTCCCCAAAATAATGGTTTGCTTCTCAGTTTAGAATTCATGATTCTCATTTGTATTTTGGACTTACAAACTTTTAAATCCTTGCTTTCAATAACTCTTGCTGGATTTGATTTTAATTCAGTAGAATTCATGAAAACATGTAAAAGTTAAAAATAATCAATGAGCTGTCAGTTTAAGCTATTAAATACAATGGACATATTATCAGTACTTAAAAATGGCATACAAACAGTTTCTGTATTATTACAAAATGTGTTAAATAGTCATATTCAATATTTTCTCTAGATACCACCAAGTTCTAATGATAAAGGGAAAGAGCCTGGAGATTGCCAAAATAATAACTTTGGCTCAGCCCTTATATGTGCCCATGGAGATTTAGGTGGAAGACATGGAATGCTGAAGGTCACTGCAACAAGAAAAAATCTTGCGTTCACTAAAAAGTTTTTCATTGATTCACATCTTTCTTTGGAAGGGGCAAATTCTATTATTGGCCATTCAGTTGTTTTGTATGATGACTTTGGTCCTAAGGCCCGTGGTGAACGTTTGGGTTGTGCAACGTGAGTATTTCACATTTTTATATTATATGTTTATATTTTGTGATAACCTTATTTTTTGTCGGTTGTCCATGATTTAATATTGTTTTATATCTAACTTATTCTTTTAAATTTAATATAATTTGCTTGTTTGTTTACAGTTTACAGAGAATGTTAGACTTTCCATAGTTTGAGGAAGTGTAGAATGCTATGATTAATTTTATATCCCTTCCTCTTTTGCTTGGAAATTATGTTGTCAAAGAAATTATCACTTTACAAACTATCATTTATGTACCGAGAATGTTATCTCTTTGAGTGTTCAAAGATCATTGCAGACTGTTCCATTTTTACCATAAACAATAAAATTATTGGAATAAATATGGTAATATTGGAGAGTTTTGAAAATAGTGTTAATAGTAACTCCAAAGTGTCAATAAATTGGGTCTCTTGCTTGTTTGTTTGATTGTTCTGGTTGTGATATCTTATCATAAACCAATTTATCCCATAGAATTGGATGGCATCACAGATTAAAAGCAGTGGCTAAGGACTGGTTTGGCAGTGGGGAAGGAGGAGGAGGAACTGTGAGTCCTGTTCGTGGCAAAGTGGAAATGATTCAACAGTCAGAATATGATGATACTGACGTTGAAGTAATCCTTGATGGACTTGATGGTGAAGAAAGAGGCTATTACATACATGAGGTATTGTATTTGTTTTGAACTTTTTGACTGTGGAATGAGACTTTGTGTTTAACACATGAATTTTTTATTATCTTGAAGGCTTCAGTAGAGATTCACCAAGAGTTTCCATGTGAAGAGAGTTCCCTCTATGGAACATGGGATCCATTCACTACACAACAAAGTCATGCAAAAAGAGAATATTTGGCCATTGGAGACTTGAGTGGTAAACACGGATCATTAGATGGATTAGAAAAGACATCTTTCGCTTACAATGATACACAGTTGCCATTGTATGGAGTGTACAGTGTAATTGGACGATCAGTCATCATACACAGAGGGAAAATGTCTCGCAGGTAAATGATTAGATAATCTCTGAATACTATTTTTCCACATCTTTTTATTATAGTCATCTTTGTGCTTCAAAAGGCTATCAAAACAAAAAATAAAAACGGATAAGATAGATTTTTATAATGAAATAATGATTTACAAACGGTCACATTTATTATCCATTACCTTTTATATGTATTGAAAGTGTAGGTTGAGTAAGTTTAAAAGTATATTTCATTATCCTTTCACAATTTAAAATATCAGTGAATTATTACTTAAGTGTAAATTGATATTTTTGTTAGTTTAGGTATGACGTCCTTCAATTATTTACTGATAAAAGGATTAATAAATTATCTAATGATATATTTTCAGAAATTCTTATTTCTTTCATTATAAATATATATGTTTCCTGCCAGAGTTACTTATCTGTTTTTTAAAGAGTGTTGTATTTTTGTTTAAATTTCAAGACAGTTTGTTATTATGTCCATGTTGTGTGGTAATAAATATTTGATAGAGGCACATTGGTAATGTATAATATACTTACCATCATTAATTAATGAATCATTTTAACACATGACTATGCAACTAATTTTTGATCTATTATCCAAGAGTTTTGTGTAAAATTACAAAAATTTGTGGTTCTTACTAATCATTTTACTAAATATTTTCATGGAGATAATTACATGCACTGTTTCCTGTAATTATCTTAGCCATTGGTACTGGAATACTGCATTATTTTCCTGCCAGAAAAGTATAGTGAAATATTTTTGAGAGAGGGTTTATTATTCAAAATATCTTCATAACCATCCCATTTATATTTTTCTGATAAATATATGACATTCACATCCAAGGTGGACCTGTTCCACTATTGAGAGAGGATACTCCCCATCTGAAGCACGTGAACTTCGTGCCATTGCATCCTTCCACCACCCCAAAGGATTTGCTTATGGTTATATAAGAATGGTTAGTCAGTCATAATATTTCTAACTTTGAGCAGCAATTTGTTGTGAAAACTTTCCTTTACTCATTTCCTCTCTTTTTTCATCAATCAATTTATCATTTACCAGAATAAAATATAATTTACAAATTGAAAATGATGCTGATATTATATTTTATTTACCTTTTATAAATAAATATTGATTTTTTATTCAAATTTATTTAAATTTAATTTTGGCTATTGATGCTGCATTTTTTTCTCTTTTGTTACTCCTTTAAGATCTTCAATTAACTTTTATATAATATTCAATTCTATGTGGAATAGATATTCATCAATGATCTTTCTTTCATTTTCATTTAAAATATGTTTTACTTATACTTATAGAAACAGCTAATTTATAATGATGGCAGTAGAAGTGATACAGCCATTGAAGTGAAGCTAAGGCATCCTGGTAAAAATGACAGAAACTTTGTAAGTGCTGCTGAAATTTATGATTTAAATATATGATGTTATTCTTCTGGACTGAGACTTAATTTGTGTTTAAAAAACAAATTTTTATTTCCCAGACTCAGAATCATAATTGGGCTATTTTTGTCAATCCTGTTGGACAAGATGCCGCTGTTCCAACTTTCAATACCCGCTGTGTTGCTGGTGGATACCGCTGGAATCCCTATTACAATCAATTGGCTGATCCCCTAAATGTACGCTAAATATATAGTGAATCACTGAATTATGAGAAGATTTTAGTTGAAATAATGTATGCAAAAATTTCCATGTGAATCAGTGTAATTATATTGGAGGTATTCCAACATTAATTTATCATTCAAATTCATGGGTTGTGATATAGATTTATTATTTAAAGATATTATTTTTATAATGTTCAGTATTCAGTTATATCATTATAAAGTCAATAATAACCAGAAGCAAGAAAAGTTTACTTAGAATCTAATCAACATTTCTTTTAGTTCTAATATTGTTAACATGTGAAAGTAAGCTATAATATCTTGGGTTTTGGCTTGCAAACCTTATATGATAATGATAAAAGGATAATTTTAAAGGTATAACATACATTTTTCAATGTAGTTCCAAACTACTACTAGAGTTTATTCAATGAAAAATATAGTAAATAATTTATGAACTTTTTCTTATTATGGTTCTTTCTTCTCAAATAATTTTCCAATAGGATAAGGAATTGGATCACTTTAATCCTTGGTTATTAATTTATTTCTAAGTAGCACCTTTATCGACAGATAATAGGAAGTAAATATTACATTTTTTTCTATTGTATTCTCTGTATTGTTGTAGAAATATGTGAGAATTTTACTCACATTCTTTAAGTATATGTGCATTTTAATCTTTGACTTTGTAGGATGAGCTGTATAGAGCTGAATGTGGCCCAGATAACCCTTTGAGATGTGATGTTGGTGACGTATCAGGTCGCTTAGGTCCTATTCATCTTGGGGGGAGGAGACAACTTTTCAATGATGTAAATTTACCCTTGGGTAAGATATGGTGAATTTAAGTATTTGGCATTAACTTTGTATTTAGTGGAATTTTTGATTCAGCTAAATATAAAGAAGGTATAAAATTGTTATTTATTTTTGTAAATTATGTTCCAGAGTATATATCATTAATGCTAGCAAAATATTTTCCATGAATGTAAAAGAAAAGCATTTTAGGCATGGTTATTTCTTGGGTGCCTTTAGATGTGCCTTACTATTAATTTTAATAGTGCATAAATGTATTAGTTGCAGATAGTGCAATTAAGATAGTGAAGTAAACACTAATATTGTGAATGACTACATTTTCAGAGGGGACTGTTTCTGCTATAGGCAGATCGATAGTAATATACAATAAAGATGGAAGAGGTGAGCGTTTTGCATGTGCCAACATAGAACCTGATAAAGATATTATCAAGTATGCAAACATACGAAAACCACCAAGATTTGTTACGTAAGTATGTCTTTTATAATCTTACATTAGTTGATTAATACATTGCTTTAATGAAGTAAAAAGTTCTCTAAAGTCATTCCTCCATCTCTGTAGACTAGATAAATCAATTTGAAAGCTTAATGTTGGGTTTACTTTTCATATAGAAATCTCTAATTAAATCACTTTATTATTACGTTACTCTCAGGAAACTATAATAATCTGAATATATGTGAACTCAGAATGTAAGTTACTTTAAAAAAATTTGCCATAATATGTTTTTATTTTAATTTAGTTTTCATAGTAATTGTTAAAAATGGTACCTTCTGAAGATGTGTCTTAGATGTGTCTTTAAGTAATTTAGCTTTAGCATTTTTATTGGTGTTTGGTCCATATTCCATAAGTGGATATCTACACGTATGTGGATCTAAAAGAAATTATAGAGATTATTTAGGCTTTTTGTGAATTATGTCTTGCATATAAAAGATATATACCATTGAGCATTATATGAAAATTTTAAGTGCATGAGGATATAAATAAACTTAATGTCTCATAACTGAGACATAAACTGAGCATGGTATCAAGCTAAACTATTATACATTCTGGGTAAGGCAGTCTTAATGTTAATAGTGCTAGTTTTATCATGAGTGACTTTGACCATGTTTTACAATAATGCAACCATGTAGAAAATGACCTGCAAAAAAACTTCATGCACTTTCTTCGAGGGTTACTTATTCATGGGAATTCTTTCACCAATGCATTCCACCCTAAAAACTTCACTTTCTTATGGTTACTAGCTTTTGTTACTTGTCTCTTTGGTTTTGTTTATAGATATTTTGATTGTACATCAATCAGTGGTTAATATTTATGAAAAAGTGGCAAAATTATAGTATGCAGAAGAGACTTGTTACATTATAATTAAGATAAGGGGTAGCAAGGAAGCGATTAAAGTGTAGAGTAGATAGTACAGGCTCTGCCAGCTGGGACTTGGAAAGGTCTTTTTCTAGAAAGCTGGAATAACAATTCAGAAAATAATCATTTTTATGGAGTATTTTTAATAAGATAGTTTTTGTAATTCTTCAATCAATCTCTTTTCAGAGCTCAATTTATTGATGATGTGAGAGAAGTGATGGGATTGCCAGAATGGATGCTAACTGTAGATAGTCGAAAAACCAAAGTTCTTCATGGAGGCGGCTGCATTCAGTTCCTTCTTCATTTTAAAGGTATAATATTATAATTTTTATTACGTAGCTGAGAGTTTGAGTTAAAATAAAAGAAAATCATTTCTTTTATATAGCTTTTAGACAGTAACTATCATTCTTTTTGTTTTTCATGTTTTACATGATAAATACACATTGTATATGATAAGAGCCCTGTAAAAAATAGATGTGTGCTTCTTTGCAGAAGAAAATGTGTTGAGATGTATTGAAGTTGTTGTGTAAGAAAATAAATAATTATCATTATATCAAAAATGTCAGTGGGGTACCCTTCATAGTATAGCTTTAAGATGCAAACTAGTTTTGTAATAGACAATCTGAGCTATATGCAGAAAACTTAAAAGAAAGATAAAATGTCTTTTATGGTTATTGTGGCAATTTAGAATGGAAGCATATTCCATTAAAACTATATGCTTAAAGTTATGGATGATCTATATTCACTTTAAAGTTAGTTGTATTGAATTTTAGTTATTTTTAGTCACGTTTCTAAATTACTGAAGGGCCACAGAGCAAATTCATCATTTTCTTTTTTTAACATTGCATGCCCAAACGTGCAAAAAGTGTGTTGTTATGCATCTATTGAGGGTTTTATTAGTTTTCTTTGCTATCATTTTTATTTTTTCCTTTGTATGATGTATGGAGCAATCTTATGCATCAAATTGGATTAGATTGTATTTGTTGATGTATTTTAATGCCTTTACTGATTGGAAGTCATTTACTAATTCATTCTTTCATTCGCAGGTCCTATTGCCAATCAGTTGGAGCAAGACTTCAGTCGATTAATGAGTGTAGGAAAATTAGAAAGGCCATCTCTTTACATACCTGGAGCTCACCCAAGTTCAAAGAGAAAGTCACAACTAGCATATCGTCCCTGTGGATCACGAGATCCAAATGAAAAGAGTAAGATTTATGAAACAAAGATGAATATTTTGCCTTTGATAATAGTAATTGATATTTCTCCTAGACTTAATCATTTCCTACTTAAAATAGATTTAATGTTATTAAGTTATACCAATCATGTTTTGTATTTTAGAGACTTAAACTGCTTTAAGGCCTCTATAGGTATTGCTTAGAAACAAATTTTATGAAGTGCTATATTTTTCTGCATCTAAAATTTTTTGGGTAAAGATGGACTTTTTGAATTAATATTTTACATAATGTGCTTCTTTTCTTTTATGAAAGTCCTGAGCTTTGGCTCCTGATTACGTCTTAGTGTCTTTATTAGGAATACTTTTTCTTTTTAATTTTTACTATCAAGCTATTATTTTGATCATAACACCTTTGCAGATTTATTACTCCTATTATTGGTAATATTATTCTTCATTAGTTTATTCTCAATCATTGAATTCTACTTTATTATTTATGAAGGTATTCTTGGTTCAACAATCTATCACCGAACTTTGAATTGTAATTGTTGAATGTGTATCAAGGGAGATAAATAAGTGGCAATCTAATTCTTATCTCTTATTTTTTCTTGCAGGTTCAAAAAAATTTGGATCACAAAACTCATCATGCTCTGTATCTCCCTCCCAAATAATTTTGAAGTTTTTAATGCTCATCTTGGTTTTAAGGTATATAATTTGATGGATCTACATTATTTTGGGAGATTATTATTATTGGTTATAGAAGGTATTAGATAGCTGCAATGATTGTTTGTTCTTGGCTCAGTATATAACTACAGGAATTATTCCAAAATATGAGAAAAAAACCAAATAGAGGGAGAGTAAATAAATAATTTAACTATGAATTTACTAGAAAATTACCATTTTAGAGTAATTTTACTTAAAACTGAATATTTTGGAAATTTTACTATGGTAATAGTTGCTTACATTTTGCTGGGCTCTTGTTACTTATAGATTAAGAAGAAAGCTCAAATATAATAATGTGATATGTTTTATGTGTGCCTTCTTGTGCACATCTCTTGCTGTTCTCTTAACGAAATACTGAGAGACAAATTGTAACTAGCAATAATTTATTTGTTAAATAACTCTATTTGAGATGCCATGACATTTTGAAAGCTCAGAAGTTTATATTTTATGTTGAAAGAGATTTTGACGTAAGATTTTGCATATTGAATTGTGAGCATATTTTTAATAAGTTTCAATCATTTCATTGATGATTTTAATCATAATTTTCTTGTTTTTCTTTATGTGAGATTAATTTATAAATTAAAGAAGACTTTGGCAAATGATTGGACCCAGAAGAATGTGAAAATAGGCTAACAGTGTTTCTGATATCTGTATCATTGATCATATACTTCTGGGAATTTGCATACCCAAGGTAGATGGGAAAAGAAAACTAAAATTGGCATGTACTGGGGTATTTATTTCTTTAGATAGTTTTAAAGCTATCTAAAAAGTTATTTGCAAAAATTCTGTTTATTGGCAATTTAAATCTAATTTAGACATTGTATTCAGTCAAAAAACCAATTTTCATGTCCATTACGAATTTTATTTTATTTTTTGGAGATTAATACTTATCTTCCTCTAATTAACATCTAAATCCACTTTAATGTTCATAACTAAAATTTTTGTGATTTAGTCTGTGATATGTATTTCCAGGTAAAACATAGATATTGTATATAAATTTCAATGTTATTTTATTCAGCCAAAATAAAGAATGTATTTACATTGTAATAAAATAAATAAAATTGAGGAAAATTCTAAATCAACTATTAAGAAATAAAAATTCATTATGAACCTTTTAATGGAAATATTACTTTCTTACATATTCCTGACTTTTCAATGGACTTGGAAAACTCACTTTTTGTGTGTGAAGTGCCATCTAAGTCTAAATTCATCATTAGCAAAACACACATTTTGGGCACATGGACTGAAACCCCAGATTATGCCATAATAAATCCTCCAATGGGGCATGGCAAAATAGAAGCTTAGAACAGTCTCAATTAAAAGAGGTTACTTTCTTATAATGAATATGATAGAATAATTTAATGTTTATATCTTTCCCAGTCAAGAAGACATTTGATGCCATATTGTTGGCTCAGAATGAAAACCTTTATTTCAGATAAAACAAATTTTCCTGGAGATACAAAATATTTGATTTTCTGCCTTCTCCACAGTAGTGCATACCACATTGCAAAAAAGGACAATCTTAGTATTACTAGGTTACTGTACACTACTGGTGAGATACCAGCAATTATCAATTCATGGGATCACCATCAAATGGATAAATGTAAAGGATATATGTACAGTGTGTGTAACCTAGGCAATAATGATTCCTTATGTATTAAATAACTGGAGCGCCCAGTTTTTCCCAGGTGTTAAATAATTCAATATATAAAAATTACTTGAGTGAAAATAGTTTTAATCCCAAAATAACATTGCTCCATTTGTAACATTTTCAATAAATTGTGAAAGTAAGAGGTATAGCTCTAAAAATTAAAAGTATTGGTAAAAAAGTCAGAGCTTACTTTCAATAGTTAAAATTATGCCACAGGCAATAATGTAAAAAATATTATGTAAAACAATAGAAGCTATTCAAAACTAAAGAAATGAAATTAGTACTAGTTGTCTTGTGTGAAAATTTTGCACCAATGGTCACTGGGGTGTATGCATTTTAATTAAAAGAAAGCAGTAGTTTGAATTAAATGAGGTCTTCAAATTTGATGCAAATCTTCATATTCAGCAATGCTTATATCTCTGAGGTTGTCATTCTGCTCCCTAAAGATGCAAGGTGGCCAGTTTATTAAAATGTTGCTATGGTTGCATACAACATCAAGGTCTCTGTTAATGGAGACTATAATACTACTTATTTTAATCATTTAAAAACCAAGAATAAATATCACTCTCCGATTAGTAAAAGTATTTATTTACCACAGCAAACATAACCAACTAAACAATAAACTCCAAACTGTCATTATCTACACATCCCGTAACAAAACTAAAAAATTTGAATTGAAATCGATTTTTTGACCAAATGGTGCATTTTCCATTTGTCGATCTATTTTTTGTGGGAAACTGGGAAACTCTCTTTCATATGGTCAGCCATTTATATATATTGATGGTGTGTGAAAGGAGAAAAGCACTGGTCATTGAAGAGGGATGTTTAGAAATAATACGTAAGATTTCTTTTTGGAGAGAAACCACTTGAAATATTTGCAAGTTAATTGTTGTACTTAAAGCTTTTTTGTCATAAAAATAATTTCTTAGCAATGACACCAGTGCTCTTCTTTCTGTAATATATGCCAATTTACTACCGATTTTAGGTCTTCTCTAGTAAGAAAATAATTTAATAATAAGTTTTAATTTTGTATTTTTAGAAGAGGAAATGATTCAATAGTTTTCCAAAATTTTTTAATACAAGGAATTTCAAATATTTTCATTTCCTTTAAACTGAATATTTTTCCAAAAACAATAGCAGCTTTTTGCATAGTTGAACTGAACATCAAACATGCATTGCCATCAATCTGAGAAACAAGACTTAATGAGAAAAATTTTATGGTAGTAAAATAATTTATGCAATTATTTACATTGCATTTTTTTAAATTCCTGATTAAGTGTTTCTGTTATTGAGTAAGGATAATCAACTGTATTTATCAACGCTCCAACAAAGGAAGTCAAAAAACCCAATATAAATAGACAGTTACAGTATTCATCTGCATAATAAGTAAATATGCAGATGAATGAAGTCTTTTCATGTTGTAACTGTAATAATTTATTAGCGACAACTACAAAATTACATTACCCAGAATACAATTTTTATGTAAAAGCCAGAAGGGCCAAAACAGATTGTTTACTTAATTCACTAACCTCAACATATTTACCTAATATAGGCAAAATCAAAACATTATACATGTCATTCAAGACAGATAAATTTACATAGCATTACTATAAATGCTCAGATCATAAAAAATTACACACCTTTGCTTGAAATTGCTTAAATTCTGGATATGAAAACTTAAGTTTTCGTTACTCTGCCAGACCTTATAGCAGCGTAAAAATTACATGAAAGGGAATGCATGAAGTAATGCATTAATAACAAAAATATTAATATGATTACACAGGCTCACCCATAATTGCTGATATTTGCACAACTAAAATATTCCTTAAAAGAAATGACCTAAGACAGTAAAACTTATAGGATCTCTAGATGAAATTCTCAAGTTTTGGTCCAATAAGTATCCTTTCCATAGTTATCAAGACCTTCTAATATAACCATCCATAATCCACTTCAATACCAGTTGATAGTCAAATTTTTAAAGATTTGATAAGGTAATGCCTATAGAAAAGAGCATATAATTGGTAATTATTTCCTCATTACAACTTTCATATCACTGAATTACCAACTACAAATACCCTCAGTTTTCTTTCTACTACAAGGAGATAAGAATGAATCTTTAGATTTTGGGATTGAATTTTGGATATGCTTGGCAAATTCACCAGAAAAGATAATTCAACTGGTTGTTACAATTTTAAATTTCAGAAATTGGTGACACCATTGAAGGTGTGGATCTAGGAATCTGTCATCAATCTACTTGGTTAGACTGAAGACTACAGAGTCAAAAATTTCAATCTTCCATATGATAGACGTTACTAATTTTTCAGACATTATGCCACAATAACTGATTAGAGAAGTAGGGTTATGGTGCATGCACCCCATGCCTCATATCAAAATGCAGCAAGTAGGGTGCAAACATGGAATTAATTGGTCATATGGACTTGAAAACCTAATTAAATAGGTCTACTATTCAGGACCAAAATTTCTTATATTTTTCAAGACACCCTTCAAGCCTTATAACCATAATTCAAATTCCAAGGAAAAGTCAAAAAAGAATTGGCAATTATGGCCTGGTCTGTATTTTTAAGTGAGTGCTTCTCAACTTTTTCTCTCCATGGCACAAGTATTAAAACTTGCAGCGAAGCAAACATAAAGAATTAGTAATTGATAAAATTTGCATAAATGAAGAAAAGTTAGATGCTTTTGAATATTGCCATTGCCAACTCAATTTTTAAGTAAATACTATGGCATGATTGTAGCATACATATAACTTAACAGTAAAATAATTATAATTTTCTGGAATAAGGTGGCACGCCATCGGCTTCCTTGTAGTACATCCTTATACCATGGCATACCAGTTGAGAAGCTCTACTTTATGTTATCCATCATTGATTAAAAACTGAAAATTAGAACAAATGCCATTGTATGAACAAAATATATTTAATTCCATCCAAAATAATCAAGAAAATTAAAGATTCCACCCAAAAAATGGCAAAATATTTGAGCTAGGTGAAGTGATAGATGTCAGATAATGGTCACACCATTAGACCAAAAAACAACAAGATGTCAAATTTTGAACAGGTAATATGCAGCATTTATTTACATTTTGATCAATAATAAGGCATTTTAATTTTTTTTCCAATCACAGCAAATTAAGCATATGGACTTATTGATACATATCATATAAAATATCACAATTTATTTTCATTTCACTCTTTTCTTGAACAACTGTTATTTTACTGGACATGTATTCTAATTTTCGTAGCAGTGGCCAGTATCATTATTTTGTCACTTGAAGGCTTTCTTCATCACCCTAACATTATTTTAACAATTTCTAAAAAATCATGGCATCAAAAAAATAAAAACTAGAGAATCGATTAACAGCCTGTAAAGTACAGTTGTCCAAATTTAAAACAGCAAATCCTTATTTTTTGCAGTTTGCTGCAGTTTAAAAATTGAAAAATATTCTTATTTCATTGTCAGGATGATTGCCTTGACAATACATGAACTGAAATGATACATAGAGAAGAATTTGCACACTTTTACAGAAGCTTATGAAAAAGGTCTTGCTCATAGCTTCAAGAAAATGAAAAAGTAAAATATACAATATTATTTAAATATCCTTGGAAGCTAGTACAAAGTATTTAAGGAGATTAATCATGTACCCAAACCTCTAAAATGAGAACTGATAGCATTCAAAAGCATTATTGCTTATTGTAGACTACAGCCAATCTCTGCATCAGCAAGATTAAGCTTGGAAAATTTTACTTATTTAACATTACTCTGTTTTTAAGTTTGTATATATAATGTATAAATATTTTCTTAAAAGTCATTTGAAGTGAATAAAACTTCTTTTAAGGCTAGTACACTATCAGTATTAAAATAAACAACAATTCTTCGTATAATAACAAAAATTCTCATCAGCTATTCAGGCACATGCTCACAATTGAAACTCCTTCGTCATTTTAGGAGGCAGTGATCTCAGGAGCGTGATGGGATTTCTTCGATTGTGAATGGGGTTACCTGATACATAAAACACCTATTGCAAACTCGTACTGGCTTCACATGACCATAACGAGGCAAAGGAACTGAGTTTGAACTGCATCTTGCACAAAAAACCTATAAATAGAGACAAGTTTTCATTAAAGATAATTCTATAATGAATATATACATATACAGTAATTAGAGGAATACAATTTTCAAACAAAAGAATAACCCATTTGCTTATAGCTTACGTGTTTTGCACATTTCATAAATATCATAAGTTTGGTAATTTTTCTCAGCTTACTATGTCTATTTTTGGGGTGAAGTGGATCAAATATCTGAATTAGTACTTGAATGATTTTTATGAAACATTTAACTGTTATCTTCTTTATTCCATATATAATCAATTGTTACTTCAAAGGGATGCTCAGTTTTATATAATATATACATTAGTATATAATATACAGTAATACATAGTCTTATAAAAGGTATACATTTTAGATCCTCCTTTGCTTAATTTATGTAAGCCCAGAAACATAATTTAAGGAAGAGAAACAATCCAAGGTTAAACAGGTCAATGAAATTACCCATAAGTTCAGATTACAAACAACACAATTAGATGCTTCAGAGATCAAATAAACATTTCATTAACAAGGAATTTTTAAATTTGCTTACTTTTTAAAATAATAGATTAGCAAACATATTGAATAAACCTCTCTTAATACTTATGGAGCTATTTCAAAAATGATTTTCTTAACAGCAGAATGAGCAATATCTGACACAAACAAAAATATTCTCTATCTTTACCTAATCAAAATGCATCACCTAAAAGTTAATCACTTGTGATGCAGTTTCAAAGTATATTTTGCAGATTATAAGTTATTTAGTATTATAACACTTGATTCAGCATAGGTTCAGCTCAGAGGAAAATAATATAAAAAACAGTTATTTATAGAAGTATATATTTGCTATTGAAATTCTTTCTGGGTAGATGCTCCTGAAGCTTTTGAGTAACAATGAAAGCAATTATATGAATGTAATATTTTAAAAAGGTGAATAGAGATCAATGGAAAAAAGAAAAACTACCTTTCCACAGTTGCGGCAGTGATGTCTTCTCCTGACTACAGTAAAAACTGCCTCACATGACATGCAGCGTGGGGCCATTCCATCTGGAACCCATGGAGGAGGAAGTTCCACTGGAATGGTCCTTGTGCTATCTCCCCCACCTCCCGTTGTTCCTCCAATGGAAGATGATGGTATAGAGGAAAGGAGAGCTTCTTCTGCATTCTCAACATGAACACCATTTGGTGACCTTACTCGATTCACCTCCACTGCTAACAAAAATAAAACATTATCACTTAAATTTGAGTTCAAAGTAAAGCAAAAAGACTATAAGGATAGGGAATGGTACAAAATTATATGAAAGGAAATGGATGAAATCCCTAAGTAAAACTATGCTGCAAATTTTACTGTTTATTTTCACTAGACTTAATGAACATGTACTAGTACATGGAAAAATTTACCTAAATGTATATTTTTTTTCAGAAAATGATGAGGCCACATCAAATCCCAAAACAGACCATATATGATGGTAAGCTAACTGCACAGTTAATTTCAAAGTTGGTAAACCATGTCATTGTCTCCTGTCTAACTTTGAGCACCAAATATAATATTAAATGAAGAACAGGGGATGTAACTTCACTGAAATTAATTTCAGACTGCAAAACTAACTTTAATTCATTATTTAAAGCAATTCATTAGCACAAATTATGTTAATACTATCTTATAAAATGCTGCTTACTAATGCATGATTTTGTAAGAGATACAGTTTTACCATGATAGTTTCAAATATTACTCTCAAAAGTAGTTTGATACTTCAGTCAGATATCCCAAACTGTATTCAACAGAAAAGTAAACTCACTCCAGTAGATAAAAGACACCAAAAATATTAAAGATAAAAAAACTAAAAATAGGTACCGAGGATAATATAAGAGACGGAGTCTATACCAGAACTAGCATTGTCATATATTAGAAGTGTATGTATATTAGAAGAATGGATGCATTCTTTGAGCTCTTACCTTGACATCCATCAAATGAGGTGACTGAAAGACTATGATTTTCATTTTAAGTTTACAAATTATAAAACAACAAAAAATACCAATTTATACCATATGTGCATGAAAATGATAACATTATCCAGAAAGCAGTACTAATGGTAATGGAAGATATATCGAGTAAGTACATAGATGAAGATATATTGTGCAGAACAACTCAATTAAGAATACACTACAACAAAGTAGTAGCTTATAATTAGCAAGAAAACTTTTGTACTTTTTCCATAAATTAATTTTATTATAAACAAAAGACTTGATGATGGAGATCAATCTCCGAAACTAGTCGTGTGTGCTTTACAGTCTTTTGTTTATAATAAAATTAATTTGTGGAAAAAGTACAAAAGTTTTCTTGCTAATTATGGAATATTTCCACAAGACAACGCCTGAAACTGTGAATTTTATTAGTAGCTTATAATTTCAGCTCAAAAGTAATGATGGGATTCATTGTAAAACAAGCATTATAAATATGAAGATAATCTTAAGTATCTCCAATATCAATTGTAGTTGTCCAAATTTGCACTACATGCGAATGACATTCATTGAAACTGCAACCACAGCAATTAGTCATAAATGGATTATGCTGACAGCTACATTATAATTTCTACCAATTACCGAAGAAGTTTTTTCAGGCAAAATTGCAGAAGATGATTAATGAAACAATGTACAACAGAAGAATAGTTTGGATAGAGAAAACAGAGTCTAGTAAAGACTACATGAGAGTGAAAGAAACCAACTCAAGAATTAACAAAAAGAATCTCAAATATATTTTGAAACATGCAGGCCTCTTAAAGATGGTTATGGATTTAAGACTGAATGTGAAGGATAGCCAAATATTATGAAGTATCTAAAGCTAATGACAATAGTATAAAGAAATTAAAAAAGGAATGAAGCAGGAACTTGGAAGGAAAAACAGAAACTACTCAAAATCAATTCCAAAATTGACAACTAATCATGGTGAACTTTTTACAGAAGTATGCATGTCATCAACTGTTTAGACTCATTTGAAAGCTTCCTACATTCTAGTTATCCAACAACCCTCAAATTTAAATTAAAGCAAGTTTAATGAAAATAATCACCTTCAAATTGATCAGTAGACATTTCCTCTATCACTCCATTTGATACGTCTTCCTCAGAATTGCCTTCTCTATTTGTTTCTTGGCTAATTTCTTCTGCTGCCATTTTCCCACTCTCTTCTTCTTTCTCCTCTTCCTCTTGAACCACACTAGGACTTGCATTCACTAAGAATACACACTTGAGAATGTTCCTGAGATCCCCAGCAAAGTTAGTCTGTAACTGATCTGCTACTCCGGCAATACAAACAAACAGCCTGTGGACTAAGTCTTCACTTGATCTGAAATTTATAAATAAGATAATTTCTAAGGGTCTGACTAGTTACCAAAAGACAAAATAAAATTTGATGGTAATGTATAAATGAATTGGGAGAAATGAGAATTGTAAACAAATTACATTTTTCACTATGTATTTTTGTTTTTCTCACGTTAAAAATATTAAAATTTGTGTCATGCTTCAAAAAAGCATTTCATTGATTGGAAGATGGCATTTTCAAAAAGCCAACGACTCTCTTTTACCGAAAAAATGCAACTATCTTTAATTTGACTGTAAGATATCCTGTATGAGGGAAAATGGGATTTTAAGCTAGATGGTGCAAAAATTTAAAGATGAATTCTTATGAAACATAAAAATGTTTTCTGTAATCAATAAATCAATAACCTCCTGCAAAAGTTGATATCTTAATCTCTGAAGAATGAAATAATTAATTAAAGCAAGCTTTACAATGATGAAAATCAATAGTTTACCTGAACTTTGCTCTAGCTTCATTACGATTGGCTATCTCAGCAGCTTGCATTGCAAGGGCAATTTCTTCATCATCTTGGCATTCTGAGTTATATGATGATGTGTCACTGCTAAATTACAAAGGAAATAGTGAGAATTAATTTTGCAGTTTGGAATTTGATAGATCAAAACTGAAATTTCAGTATCAAAATCTTTCCATATCCCCAAAAGATATCCAAATATCTGGAAGTGTCCAGAACGATGGTATAAGTGACATATGACTTTACTAGTTTCAAATAAAAGTAACTCAAAAATGAGAAAACTCAATACAAAAAAATGAAGGTTTCTGGCATACCCAGATGCAAATACAATCCTAAAATCTGTGAAATAATATCTAAGTCAATGAACTCAAAACTTCAAGGTATCAGATATGCCAAAAAATCAAATGAAGCTAATTCAGCATTAAATAGAATATAAATTCCACACAATATCAAAGGTAAATTTTTGTTTCCTTAATCCTTATGCTACATATTTGGCTTTGATATTTAATCGACTTGAGTCTATTATTCTGGTGAAATAGTTGTAACTTATGCTTTTGATATCACAAAAAGCTCAAAGATTCAAATTAAATACTAATAAATTATCTGATGGTTCATTTTCTCAGCTTAAATTGTTTACAATGACTTGTTTCCATCTAAGTAAATCTAAGGTTAGGTGAAAGAAAAGGGATTAATCTATCAAATTAGTTGATTAGATTAGATTTTTCCATTGTCCTGCATAGAGAAGACTCTCCCCCAAGATAATTTAGTGCAACATCAGGCTTCATTTAGAGGAGATATTCAACAAATTAATAAAAACTGAAGTTATAATACTTATTCCAGAAGAAATCCAAAATTATTTCTCTTGATTAACCATAGAACCAGAGAGTAGTAATTTTTTAAATTGCAAGTTCCTCTGATTCAATTCTTTACTTTGGTCTCACCATCCATGTAAATGCTAGGCAAGCTTAAATGTGGAGCCAATAATATGATTTTCTTTAATGATGAAGCATAAGTAACAAAATAAAAATTCACATTTATATATGAGGATTCCCAAAATGAATAAATTGTTTAGACACTTCCAATTTAATAAATTGTTACTTCAACTAACTTCCTGTCCTGGGCATTTTTCCCAGCTGTCTTGACCTTGCTATAGCCTGAACAACTACTAATACATTAATATATAGATAAACATCCTAATATAAAATGTTGATCTATATCCTGGAGAACTGAGGAGCCCTCAGTATTGAAGGAAAGTAAAGTTTTAACAGAGCTTTTACCTATCTATCTAATTTTAATCATCCATTACCTATCTGTGCTGGCTGTACTACGACAACTGGAGCATGATGAAGAATAGCTGCCTCCCAACTCCTGCAAATGCGTAGGCAATGGTACAGCTAGGCCTCTGAAATTTTAAAAGAAAATTTTCAGTCACAAAATTTTATTCATTCCACTAAAAAAATAATAAAAATTTTGTAGATCATTCAATAACCAATACAACAAAAATTATCATTTATTTTTGGTTTCTCAATGACACATGAGTGACTAATCTCATTATTTGGATTAGTACCTAAGTGACAATTAGTAAGGCAAGTTCAGAAAAGTAAAAGTTATGGGTATTAGTGCCTAGAATTTTTAGAAAGATACAGTGCATGCAATTCCTGCAATTATCATAAAACACACTCCAAGTTTAATTTTGTCATAGTCTGATTTACTTGATTTCTCACATATATTTATGAACCTATCCAAGCAATAAAATTCAGTTTCAAGATAAAATCCCTTAGATAATTAACACAAACAAAGCTTTATAAATTATTAGAGTTTATTGTTTTGACATTATATGAATCTTTCCTGTCTGGGACAATATGCTAGGTGATAGAGAAAACAAAACAGAAGTGCAGGAAATTATGGGAGAAGTGAGAGTTTTGACTAAAGTAAAAAACCAATGACAAAGGATATCAGTGGATCGCCTATTAAAAAGAGGAAAGGAATCTAATAGTAACAAAGCAAAATTAAATGTGAAAAATGGAGTAATCACAATTTAACCAACCAGACAAAGACTGAAAACAAACGAAACCCTTTTCTAACATCTAAGTCAATGATAAATCATCAGTAGAAATTAAAATAAGAAATTATATTCAGCCAGTGGAAATAGAAAACAAAATAGGAATGGTAAAACAAATTTTAAAAAATCAGTTTATTCTCAACTTTGCAGAGGATATTAAAATGGATAGTAGTTATTCCTGAAAAGACATAATATAGTTCATAATAATCTTATATCTAATTAATATTTTATTTTTTGGTAAATCAGAATATGAATGAGTCTTAGCCAAAAACATACAAATTCAATCATAAATTTGTCCATCGTTAGTTTCACACCTTAGAATGTATAAATATCTACGAGCAGAAACCTCAAACGGAGTTTTTCAGCAAAATTATGAATAATATATCTATGTAGATAAAGATATGAGAAAGGCAATAAATATGGTGCTGATCAATGCACCAATAAAAACCAATGAATGTATTTATATATAAATTTAAAAAAGAACGTTCAATTCTCAGTATATTTTAACTTTAAGGTTATGGTCATAATTTTGTTATTTACTAAAACAATTACCTCTCCAATTAAGATAAGTTAAGTCAAAGTCAAAATCTGTAAGAAATCACACATGTTATTATTGGGAAAATCAAGGGATCGCAGAATTTCACTAGTTGATGTTGATAAGATACGAATGTTAATGCATCCACAGAATGATGTAATCAAACAAAGCATTGAAAAGCCTTTAAAAGAAAGTTATGGATGTATCTATGTATGAATATATCTATGAATTTTATATATGATATCAAGAAGACTTAAGAGTTGTTTAAAATATAATAACGAACATAATAAACCACATGTGTGGCTTATCACTTTGATTCCTATATTCTTCATAAGAAGGACACTAAGTCCATACATCTATATTTTGCTACTTGATTCACAAGTTCAATTTGATGGAAAAGGGAGACATTATGATGCTTCACTGAGGCAATAAATATCTTACATTTGACTAATAATACACAGTGCGTCAGAGACATTCCCATGCACCAGTGGTGACAATGTGATGGGGATAAAATCAATCAAGAATTCAACTAGACAGGTTGGCTTGCTACAAAGCAGTTCAAAAGTATTCAATTCTAAATTTAGAGGTAAATTAAATGGAAAAAATCCTAAAAGCTGAATTTGGCAGTACAAATATTTCTGTTAAACAAACCAAATGGCTAAAACTTTCAATCCCAAAACTGAATGCTCATAATTTCCAAAGGATTTCATTCATAAAATATCACAGGCAGAACTAATTATCTTTGAAATATGAATACATGTACTATGAAAAATAAATGTTTAAGAAACTGGCTAGAATAAAATATATGATTATTTCAGATTATGTTGGATTTCGGAAACTGCAATCCAAATCACACATTTCAATTTAATTAACTGATAAACATAGATATTTTGATTACTGTTAGAGCTTAGAGACAGCAATCTCACAATTCCTATCTAGAGACTGCCAACAGAATTTGACTGCCACATCTATAAATATATGTCCTTAAAATAATTTGTTAATGGCTAAGCTTAATCTATTACCCTTTGTTCCCAAAGCTTTTACAAGTAATGCAATCAGAACATTATAATAAGGGCAGTAATATAGTGCATCTAGCATCATTGTTAAATGTATATTGTTAGTGATGCGAGTTTATTCACATAGGATGTAAGGTGCACTATGAATTGATTATCATTTTGATATAGTTTTAATTACCACCCGATGCAATTACAGTCTCTCACTATATGAAAAATGAAGGCAATAATCACTATGAAAAAGTATTACGAACACATCAGGTAACTTTGCTAGGCTACTTTTGGCATGTTGTCTAACATATTTTCATTAAGGAAAAGAACAAAAATCTACCAAAGGTAGTTATTTTTGGCTACTATCAATAAAATAAATTAGACTAAAGAGTATGCTTTTTCAACAGGTAATTTATATGCACATGAAACATACATGGTTTTTGTATAGGTTCTTACCATCATCAGGTGAAAATCATCAACCCTCCCTATAACTAATGAAAATAAGTTGTTCTTGGAATAATTTAATATGTTAAGTATGATATAACATGAGGTGATCAAATTTACTAAAGTACTGATTAAATTATAACAACTCACCTAACAGCATTTCCAGAACTCCCAAGAGAAGATAGCATTGGTGACTCTAATATTTCTTGCCTCCTTGGGCTCGCTTTCACACCTCTTGACTTCCGCCCATCCAGAGACTTATTCCTAAGAGATGCAGCTGCACGACTCCATGTCATCTCTGCTGACTGATTAGGCCTGTTTGGCCGACCATTGGAGCCACTGCTCCCACTGCACACAGAACACTGTCCCTCCCCTAGCACCTGTCCTCCAACCCACTCTACATCATCATCCACACCACCAACACTAACCAGACCTATCCTTTTCTTTCCTTTTTTACACTCCTGTCCCAATTCACTCTGCTGCTCATTAATCACATCTGCCATCTGATTGGAAGTTTCAGTAGTCCTCGTGTTACATTCCTGGGAATCTAGCAGCATGGGATCACACGAACAAGGAATTATGGGAAGGGACCACACGGGACGATCTTCTTGATGGGATGTTGAGGATGATGGTAAGCAGTCTGTGGGATTCTCTTCCTGAGGTGCTGTCTGCCCATCAGGCGATTGATCAGAAAGACTGGCAGAGTCACTAGCAGCCACTCCAGAATCAGGCGGGGAATTGGGTAAAGGGTCATCAGGGTGTGCTGGCGCTGGAGCTTCTGAACCTGAGAGGGATGGAGAAGGGGAAGGAGTCTGGGAAGAAGAAGAAGTAGACTCCTGTGAGCAGTTATCTGAGTTGAGAAGACTCGTAAGACTTGCCTGAGCTACCTGCATTGCATGACGTGCCTCGATATCCTCACGAGAATTTGAGTCTGGGAGAGATTCTGAGGCTATGTCAATGAAGTTGAAGTTTGAGGCTGCTGCCACCAATGCATCTCTTGACACCTGATTTGCCATTCTGTATCCACTAGAAGCCATCACAAGAGAACTAGATGAAGAGGCTGATGAGCTGACTGAAGAAGTTGGACCGGCTGGAATATCTACCCTTGGCGAGACAGCATTATCACTTCCCATCCTGCTATCAAAACCATCTTTTGGAGTCAAATCCTCTCCCATTTCACTACCTTCATCCTCATCATCATCCATATCCCTATTGTCTAAAATGGGAGAATCCCAGTCATCCACACTCTCCTCAGCAGCCCAAGCTTCCGTGGCATCCGTAACAGTGTCCTCTTCATCCTCAGCTCCTTCCCTTCCTTCCCCAGGCATGATGCCAGATGATGAATAGAAATCAGAGATGAACTGCTTACAGTTTGGGTAGTCATTGTAGAACTGCGTGACAAAGTCATCCATATCAGGATATGGATCCAAGGCACCATTATCATTTTGGATTCCACACTCAGCTCCGGAAGTCTGGCTGAAGTAATCAGGTGGATCCTCCGTAGAGCAGAGCATTTTTTCCAGTGTGTAAAGCTCTCTCTTGTTCAAAGTCCATAGCAATTCCCTTATTTTGTGCAACAGGTTCTGTAAAGAAAATAATCATTTCATTGCTATCCAAATGGGCAGAATGAATTAAGACATGTGGAAATGTGATTATTTTTACATCTTACTTTGAAAGGTCTAAACATTTCCGATATTTCCATGACTGACAGGTCCAGACAGAGAGGTCCATCAGGGAAGATGAGCAAGCCACTAACTATTGCAAGCCTAGGAATGGTAAACATCAGTGCTGGGTCGTAGTCATCCACCATTTCTTGAGTTAGGAGTTTCATTTTAAGAGCTCTAAAGGAATAAGTTTCAATATTGGTGTAATGATCAAGGTAACATACATATCTTATAAGAAATTAAATGAGAATCAAAATGTTTTAATCAACAGAGGGTGAAATATGACTTAAAACATTAGGAAAAATCTAAAGATTCCACGTCACCAAAGCCATGAGTAACCCAATATTATCTAATCATTATTAGAAATGTCTATGCCAGTTTGATGGCTATCAGAAGACATTACAATGATAATAATAAGAACTCACTGCTGTAAAAGTAATTACTTGAAAATTATATTGCCAAGACAAAAAATAAAAGAAACTTAGCAGTAAAAAAGTACTAAATGAACTCAATTTTTCATGGACTACATTAAATACTTAGGTCGTATCTTTATAGCGATTCCCAATATTTAGTCTGACTGAATTGAAAACCATTTCTATACAGAAATCACCAAGAATCATTATCAAACCACATATTACAAAACAGATATCAATATCAGTTACTTTACCTCTGTAATGTCTCTGAAAAAAGCACAACCACTGCTTGCTGAAGTTCATATTCCCCTGCACTTTTAACAGGTACCATTGCACTAACATAACAAAGTTCGAATTCTGCAAAGAGTTTGTCAAAAATTCTAAGAGATTCGCACAGATGTTCTCCACTAGCAGTCTCTATTACAGACGCCAAATCTGGAGGTGGCCTTCCTTTGCTTCGGAAGCACTGCTCCCTTAGTTGATTTCTTACATTCTGTAGAGACTTTGTCAATGCTTTTGCTAAAGGCCTCATGCCAGCACTTTCTGCCTCACGGTTCATTATACTTGATCCTGCAGCAAGACACTAAAAAAATAGGATATATTCAAATCAGTAAAGGAATTATAAAAAAATGTTTGAGCCTAAACCTTACAAAAAGGCAAGTTCCGATAAGTATAAATATCTTGCTTGATTTTTGACTTTTTATGTCCAACAAAATAATAAAGGATATTTTTTATGTAGAAACAAAAAAATCTAAACAGAGTTAATTGAGTAACTATGATATATTTCAAGATATTCCATCCAGATCGAAGAAAGGAAAAAAGTAAATCTTCAAAATAAATAACAAAAGGACTTTAAATACTTATCATGTTTTGTTTAGATTATATTATCAATTTTAATTGAAATTCAGAATACATAGGAAATATTTAAAAGCATGGAAGTTTAAATTACAACTTCAGTGATTTTTCCTGCAGGTAATCAATCAAGTTACTTGTAATGCTGTCATTAACCATGCTGTATTGGTCTCTTTTTTTGTATCAAATGAGAAGGTCAAATACCTCAGCTCCAAACCAAAGCTGGCCGGCCAGGTTCTCCTGCATCACATCATCTGGAAATTTCACTCTAAAATCTCTATTGGCTCTCTCCCCTGGGATAATTTCATCCATTATGCGATTGCATATTGTGAGAACCTGTAAAATGTACAAAAAACATCTTAAATTATAAAAATAGTTGGTTGAATCTCTTAATATTAACTTATTGGAGTAAATTACTCCACAAAGGGATCCATTAAACCCTTAAGAATACAGAGATGATATGCATAAATGAGAATGACAGACAGCTTGAGTCAATGATAAAAATCACCACACTTCAAAGTAAAAATCAGTAGTGCATGAGATATCATCTATTAAAAATATTTTAAACAAAGCTAAAAAATACCTTATCTTGACAAAGTCTCAGGTGATTTACTAGCATTGTGCATCTCTCTGGATCCTTTCTTCCGTCAAAGCTATCCAGTTCAGATGCAACAAAAATGAGTGCTTCATCAGCAAAGAAAAACTGGGCCAACAGGGAAGTGTCATCTTTCTGTTTAAAGAAAAAAAATATTATTTAACTATGACATCAAATGTTAAAAGCAGATAGATAGTGGTATATTTCTAAAATTTAAGGAAGTAAAATATTTCTAAAATACAAATTAAATTATTTGATAACAGAAATATACATTACTACATCTACAGTTCATTGTTATATGAACTCTTTATTATGATATAACATTGAATTTATTTTTAAAAATCGCTTTGTTATTTTCAAAAGTCGCTATCTAAAAATATTTTATTTTTAAAAGTTCTGTAGAGATTTACAAATAAGAAAACTGACATAGGAAGAGCAAAAAAGTTTCTTTCAAGAGAAACAAAATACTTCCATTCAAGTTTAATATTGAATTGGAGACAGCTTCTAAACTGACAAGAGGTACACAGATATCAGACTCCCAAAGGGCATGAAATTGGTAGACAGTTCTGTCTGACCTATCACTTATTTATACGCTGTCAGCTATTAATAATAAGAGAATGAAATGGCACAAAACTTTTTCAACTAGGTTAGAAAACATTGACTAAATTCAAATAGGTTAGAAAACACTGACTAAGTTTTATAAATATTAAAGAAACATCTGGCATTTGGTGATGCGAAAATTTTCTGTATCATGGATAATCCACAGCATACTAGGAATGTAAATTAATTTTCTATTCGTGTAGATCAGCGTTTATTATAAATAAATAGAATGATTAAAATTTATGAAACTGTTCATTTCATTGTCTTTCATCCTGTATCGTTGATGCTAACTTTCAAACATCCTAAGCGACCTTCTCGGAATACTAAGTTTTTCCAACGAAAGCAGGACGGTGAAGCTCTAAAGCACTGCACTTTTGTTACAGTCCACTTTCTACGCTTGACTCGCCCTACATTTGGACTGGAATATTTTCGTTTCTTTCAATAACACATCCTTCCATTCCACCCAAGGTCAAGAATCAATATTGTACGATAAAAGATATTCATAAGGGAAAAATACTCATCCAATCCGGTGAGTTTTAATTTCTAGCGCTCAAAATCGATTCAGCAAGGAAAAAGAGAGCAGAATCAATTTACGTCGACGTCCGCCAGAGTTTCAAGTATTTCCAGGCGCATCGCTAAATTACGATGAATACGTCAAATATAGAACAGGAGAAATTCAAAGGACTCTCGCGCCTGACCCATTTACGCAGAAAAACATACGAGGGAGAGAAAATAAGGTTAATCTCATTATGAATAGGTGGCCGAGCATTCGAATTCCTTTACTTTTTCATATGCATGTGTACGTGTATACCGATCCTTGCTTGCCCACGAAAAATGACCTTTTTTAAAGCTTTGATAGGACTTCAACGATATCGATTTCCGACATTGGTGGAGTAGGGGAAACTGTACTATTACCACGTTCGAAATCCAACAAAAAGGAATGCAAACAGATTTCTAGCCCTTAGGAAATTCTCTCCTCTAAAGATAGACAGCTGAGACTTAAAACCGCGTTTCCCGCCTCCAACAAAAATCGTCAATTTTCCACGAATAAAAGAAATTCGTCCTCATTTCCTATAGATATAACACAAAAACGTAATGACTACCAAGAATCATCCGATTGTCATAACAACACGAAGATCATTATTTTCTAAGAAAGAGCTACGAAGATCAATGAAAATAAATTAAAATGGCACGCGAATACCTTGATTTATTGGTCATAGTATTAATGAAGACAGTAATGGCAACGCCATTACTATCTTCATAGACTCTACTCTAGGTGGCGTTGGTAAAGTCAGTGATTGAATATCCTATTTTATTTCCAGTAACTAATTACATTATTTTCGGAATATACAGCGAGACATAAACTACAATTAAAAATTCAATTCGGTACCGATTTAGTCGAGCGTTGGTAGTTTGATTGCATAAATAACATGATGTACCGTAAATATTACTTTACTATTGAATGCCACTTGCTCTTCTAGTAAAACTTTGCCAGTGTTGTGCACGAAATAGACATGAACTGACTAAAATTTTCCTGGCTAGCTTGACCAAATTTCAGGACTTTATTAAAATACTGTAATGAAATTTATACGAATATGAATAATTAGAACTGATGAATTGTTCTTCCTTTATTAGGGGCCGAAACCTTGGTAGTGATCAATAAAATTAAGTGGTACGGTAAATGGTTTTGCATTCTTTCATTTCATCATAATGGAAGCCTACCACAAAGTCAAGGCCAACATAGTAAATTCTACTAGGTCTCACAGTTAAATATACGGAAGGCTCTGTAACTTCACAACTAATAAGAGAATAATTCAAAGGTAAAGTTAATACAGAAAGACAACATTAGCCATATAAACTAAATTTAAGAGAAATACAATCGAAAGGAATAAAATTTCAAGAAATATATGCTATTCAAAAGTAACCGCAAAAAAAGATGGGAAACTGAACCCACATATAATGAAGAAAAAAATAACAAAGAGCCTGAACGTATTCAATTCTTCAATTAGTCATTATTGACTTTTGAAATACGTTGAAGAGAAGGGAAATAAAAAAATGCCGACAAAATGGGTTCAATGTGGCATCAAGCGAGCGTGAGAATGTGAAACCTTCAACAATAATGCGACGTAAATGTACGCAGAGTTCTTTTCCACTATCAAGGCTTTAAGCCAATATGGTTCAACAAGGCCATTCGGCTATTAGAAGGTGCGTGGGCCCCTACAACTTCTAAGGAAAGTAGGAACACTAAGAATCAACAGTCCACTGAGTACGTTCATACTCTAAAAAGGGATTTTTACATGCAAGAAATATCAGATTATAACTTTCAAAAAGAATAATCGTCAGTGTCTTCAAAACATAAAGCATGACACTTGGTTTAGTATAATTGTATGTTTTGAGTCCGATATCAACATAATACTTTTAATAACTATGAAAGCACTAAATGGGCTGAAATTTGCTTAATATCTTAATCCTATTCCTCATTGAAAGTTATATTAAACGCTTTCTTCAACGAAGGATTCGTCTCATATTCGCGACTGTTTCCATAGCATATAATAATAAAAGTCGCCACACTAGTGTTTATGAGTTTTGACTGAATTTGATTTAATATCTAGCTAATATCGCAAAATTGCAACACGACACTTGAATGTTCCCGTTCACGCTAGAAGGATCCATCCAAAAGCGTATCCATAAATAGCACCAATAAATACACTTATCCAGGTCAATCCTAACTTCAGTTTCATGAATTTTACCCGTGTATTACAGGATAAAATACAAATCCGTCTATTACAGGATCCAAAAGCATTTACTCTGATTTCGGACCAAATATATGGGGGAAATACTCAAAGCCATCAGAGTATAGAGAGAATTCTGGCTTTAACGTGAATCCCTTTCACTTTCCATGGAATATGAGAAAAAATATAACATACACACATGAATCATTAAGCTATAGAAAGGATTTGAACGTAAAAAATAATTCGAAAAAAGATATAACACAGAGAAAGGAAAAATATAGAAAATAAGCTGTAAACATGATGAGTACAAGTGGCAAAACTATGCAGATTGCACTTTAAGGTAAAAATTGCATCAATAATATTTGATGCGAAATCGTAAGGGAAAACTGAGAGAGACTAACCATCGATTTGTACGGTTGATAAGTTCAACAAAATTGCCACACATGTATGTACACTGTACATACATTGTACAGTACCAAGGCTAACATTTGTATAAAAGGGTTCTTAAAAATTATTCTCAAGTTGGTAAATTAATTTTTATTAACACTCGTAAATTATACGACTTGAGCTAATAGGTATGTGAAGCGATATAAAAACGAACAAAGACGATGAGAACCTTTCATTCTAGATCTTAATAATCTGCTAACGTAGGCCGTACTTCCTTAGACTTTTATCGTCTAAATAACATCTTCAATGCAGAAGCCGTTTTCTTATGTTTCGGTAAGTTGAATATTCTCTAGTATTTTTTTCTGTTACAAATTAATAAAAGGGCAGTTTTCCTACAGAAAAATCATCCATTTTTGATACACATTTATTTTAAATGTACATACAAATCGAAACTTTCTCACCGAACATAACATAGCATTAATTAATAGCATTAGATTCGTTGACCGTACTAAACCTACACCGTAGCCACAAATATCGTACAAACCGAGGGTTAGGCGCATCTACTTGCTATATGCGCGCGAAAGTTCATTGATTATTTTTGTAATACGTGCGCAACCTCATAAGAGCATGGTAACTATTTCTTTCGTGTTGGTACAGATAATGGATAGAACTACTGACTGTAAGTTAAACATGTAAATATACATTTATGATATAATTATGTTCGGAAACACGAAATTATAAAAATAATTTTAACAGAAAATTTTTATTCAGTCGCCATAGAATACATCACTGCTAAAATAAAAATGTGTCCGGCAAAAATATTTGCTCCTTTCGGAATATCTTCCCATTTATAGATGGGAATATTCTGAGAGGATTGCATGTCATCGTCCACGGCATTTCCATTTTGGAGGCATGAATTAAGTCCCTTCCATTCCCATCACCAGTCGGACATCTCGCCCATATTTCGTCGCTCGTTGTTAAACATGTAACGCGAAAAAATACGAAAGTCCTCGATCTTTCCAAAATGCCCACGGCGCCGCAACAAATTTGCGCTGGGATCTGTCACTATTCCACTTCGTTCCTTCGAAGAACTCAACGCGTTGTCCACATACTGCGTCATAGTTTATGCTGCACTTCGGGTTTACAACGGAGTGACTAATTTTATTTGCGTTCGTCGATTTCTTGAGATAGCCTCTCAAATAGCAACGACAGTTTATTTCAGCTCTATCATATTCGAAAAATATTCAGGATTTGAATAAAACAGGATTATCGTGACGACTGGAATTTATAGATAAAGAATACACTGAGAAGGAAAACTTATAAAATTTTCAAGGCAAATTTCAGAAAAATTTACACAAAAGCTTCTCGAATTCTCCCTTCTATTCAGCAGCATTCCACAAATTACCCTTGACCATATCGATCATGAATAAAGAATGAATAAAGGAGAAAATTCTCCTGGAGAAATCTACATAATGAAGTGGTGCGTATTTAGACAAATCCTGAAATCTCCGCGGATTTTTCTGAGGAAGAAATAAATAATCTAAGTTTAATGAAAAAATATCACAGAACTTTTTCTCGCAAAACCAGAGCTTCAACGAGTAAACATCAAATTTAGATAGAAAAACACAAATGCATACGTATTTTACATACAAAATTCTGATATATACGAAATTCAGAAAATATTTCACCGCATCTTTTTGATAACTTGAGGGGAGTATTGGAGTATGAGACTATAAAATTATCCGGTACTTTTTGAGATATTCAATAGCATTTTATCCAAGTCAGTAAAGTGAAACGGAAAAACATATAAGCAGTGAAAATAGATTAAAAAATTGAAAGATATGACAATGAAAAGCAGTCTGGGTTAAAAAAAATATGTAGGGATATTTCAATTCATGAATAACTTGAATTTACCTTTGAAATAACTTTGGGTTTAACAGAATCTAACTAGAGATTCATAGCCAAGAGACACGACTTCTTCACTGAGCAATTCTGAGTACCACAGAAAATGAGAAAATTTAGGCAGTCGTTAAGGAAGTATACTTCATATTTCAGCGATTAATGTTACTAAATATTAGAAATGTTATATTTCAGAAAATATTACATTTATTTTCAATGAAACAATATCATATTATCTGCTGTCGAATCAAAGACATTAAAATTTCATCTGCGTTCCATACACATACTTCTGAGACAACTTAATTTTTAATAAGAAATGGACTTTCTAGCTACTGTGAACTAATGATCTGTTTGCTCGTTATAATAAGCAATTATAATCTGAGAATATCTGTAAAAGTAAGTCGGGCATCAAGGAGTTTTCCAGAAGAAGGATTGGTAGATGATCGAAATTCTTTTATGTTATCTCAGACACGAAATCAAGAAATTCGACCTTTGACTATTCTGAAGAACACCTTCACCAATTAATCCGCTTAATTACGATTAAACTTCGCATTTGAAAAAGTGCACAGAGAAATATTTGTAGATTTAAACAGGATCGAGCGATACATTTCGAACTTGCAGCTGTTCCTTTAATTGCAATTGTAATAATCAATATTTAATTTAATGATTGGCTGCATTTCAGCTCTCTTGATTAAATCTAAATTTTGCTATAAGGATAGAAAAGTTTTCAGTATACAACGCAGATCGTTTTAAAAGTAGACCGATCTGAAAGGTATCAATTTCTTACATGCACTGCAAAAATTGAATTACAGGTATGAAAAACGAGGTAAATTATTTTCTTAGATACGTACAACTTTTAACCGTAAATACAAGATATAATTCTATTCTTATTACCGGAATGAGCTGGTTTCAAAGACTGAGCTTATTCAAGTAATCAATAACAATCAACAATCTGTAACCGAATAACAATAAACAATGTATTAATGTCAGCAAACAACCTGACTATCTCTAACTCATGTTTCCTGCAAACTAGTGTAAACAACAACAAAGATAAAGAGAACTTCAACACCCCACCGCCGATCAGCGTAAAAAGACGCTGGAATGGAAGTACTACATCATACTCGCGGAAGTGTGTCTCATTTTCCCCGGTGTTAAAAATCTCTTGGCGGGTCGCAGTTATCGTAATGATAGACTAGCCATTATCGAGGCAGCTATCAAGAGGTAAAAAGCAATTTTGGGGCACATCGGTAACCATTATCTGGAGCGACGTCGTAAAAGGCGGAGAAAAAATCCGTTATCTGCGGCGCAAATAAGAATCCGCTTCCCGATGAAGTATGTTACTTCTTAAAAGAGTAAAAATTAACTTTTTATTCTATAAAACGGTGCTATCATTATGGGAAGCGAAGATTCAACCAAATTAGCTAACGGAGGGCTAGCCGTATCTAATAAAAAAATGAGGCTATAAGCTGTTCAAACTGACATATCTTGATGAATGAATCATTTTTCATTTCTCTACTGGATAATTTTTTTTATTTACTTTTGTCCTAGTCTTGCTCATGACTGCTATATACAGCTATTGAGGATGGTGATGAGTGATGATGAGCAGGAACGGATCTAGAAACTTACCAAAGGGGAAAGGCGAACTTACCAGGAGGGGGAATTCAAGACAATTATGAGCTCATCTCAAAGTAAATTTACAAAAACCGTTTTGTTATGATAGATGTAGTGAATGCGTAGGATCTTGGAAACATTCACTATCCGATTTTAATTCAAGCTCCATGTCAGATACTGGGTAAGTTGTTAGAACTAAAAAGTCACCAGGACGATCGCCCCCTTCGCAGTCCCCGGTTAATGATGCTGAGCATTAATGATACTGAGAGAAACTCATCTTGGTCAGCCCTTATTGAATTCAATCAAAAGTGTTATCCATTATCTTGCGATGCGATTACAAGGAATTTCTCTACATAGTAATGCAGGAGGGGGCAAAGACCCTGAGTTAGAGGTTACTTCAGATATTAAGTGTCTTTTTTCAGACTGCTCATAGAAATTATAATCGTACAGCGTGTCCGTGCCACAAACTAATGTTCATTGTAAGAACTTCTGAGCCAAGCAAATATTCCTCATTTCCTATCATAAACAAATACACAATATTAATAATCTAACAAGTTACCCACTCAGCAATCTGGGTCTGAATTTTTGAACTTCCTCATAGTAAGCGAAAGAATGAATATCTAACAATCATAAAATCTCACCTCGAAAAACATTAATTGAATTTTTAAGAGATGACCTTTTCTTCATCAAAATAACTGACGGACTTTTCATACACGATCATCAGCAATAGATTGTAAAAAAGAGTTATTAGATCATATCTCTTCAGAATGGAGAGGGAATTATGATAGCGAAAGATTTCCTTTATTTTGATTCTTTATATAAGTAAAACAGTCATATTTTTCAGAAAATAAAACATGCTTTCAGGACAACGGCACTGTTGAACCTTAGTTCATACATCTAGAACTAAAAAATATTACGTCGCCGATTAGGGAAGTTTTAGCTCGAACCGTTCAAACATAGAATACCTCACACTTGAAACTTCCAGGCGATGACATTTCTTTCAGCAGGCTTCTATTTAGAAGGTCGAGTTGATTTCAGCAGATTTCTATACGAGTTCCGAACTTTACCAAATATTGAGTAGATTTCTTTCGATACATTTCATTCCTGCATCGACGATAAATTTTCTACAGTTAGATATTAAAAAAATTTTCCATGCGTGGAAAAGAATATTACGTTCTCCCATTGAGGTCTTTGAGATGAAAAGGATATGAAAGAAGTTCTTATTTGAAAAGTCCCGAAAAGAGGCATGGTATTGAATTTTTTTGTTCACATATTTCGCGTTACGTTTCCTCGTTCTCTTCATTCTATTTTTTCCAGCGCCAACATTTTACTTTTCGGTAAATAGTAATGACCTCTGTGACTTTACAAGGTAACTCACGCTATGACTAAAGTTAAGATAGGATAAGATCAATGGTAATTCATTTCCAGACAGCACATTGTAAACGAGATACTTGTGTTTGGCAATTTATTGCGAACGGGATATTTTACAATAATCGCCATGTTGATATAATTATACAATTATTTATAAGACGTCGCCAGCCCTCTTAAGAAGTTTACGTAAAGCCAATTTCACATTTCGTTGCAGATATTTTTCCTACTGCAAAATTTTTCTATTTTTCTAGTAATGGTACTAAATCGTCGAAATAAGAAATTACGATAAGAAAGGAGATTGCTAGGAATTCTTAATGCTAAAAACCGCAGAAATAAGGTGTACTACCGTTTCAGACGTCGAATAAGCCAAAAGCGCTGGAAATCACGTATTTTATTGAATAAAAGAAGACTTGCACTATGGAAAATTGCTGGTAATCTTATGGAGACACATAATCGACTTCTGAGTTCGAGCTCTCTTTTTCCCAAAGAAGACACAGGAATGATGACTTGGGAATGTCTTTATAGAGTCTAATACAACAAAAAATGTTGCCATCGCTCATGAAGGCACGGTTCATAAAGGCACACGATTTATATTCATTGTAATATGATCCTCACGAACAACCCTTAATCATAACGATCTACTGTTGAATGATTAAACTTAACGAATGGACTTTATAAAGCTCACTTTTGATTAATTGTCATTATTGGACGACAATCGAGTCATTATGGAGCGTCATAATCCACAATTCATAACAAAGACACATTGCAAATGGGTGTAATTACTCTGTTTAAGCATGTGCGTCAGGACGTATATCTCAGTTCAAAATTTCAGGGAAGCTACATAACTTGGAGAGAGCAAATCCTAGCTAACAGTGGAGCCAAGGAAGAGCTGCAGCGATGAGAAAATCAAGCGAGATTATGATCTGAGGGAGTCGATAAGTGGCAAGAGAAAACCGCCACGGGCTCTGACTTCATTGCGCAACGGCGAATATTTCGTCCAGAAGCACAGAAGCATTCATATCTAATCGAGATAAGACTTTTTTATGCAGCAGCTAAGTATTACTTAAAGCAGTTGCATAACTTTCGAGTTGCTCAGCGAAAAAAGAAATTGCAGGTTCATCGGTAAAAGAAAGGCGCTAAGTGTCGGGATAAAAAAACGGGAACGTGGAAAATGACGGTAGGAATGGTTAAAAAAAAAAAATCGAAGAGTTTAAGAGCGATATCACCAAAAGAAATAATTCGACGTAACTGCTGGAATTTCCGCCACCGAGTAGTCTCCGTAGGCAGTGAGTCACATCTAAATCTTAATTAAATCTATGCATATAAAGCATTCCATTTCGTTCAAGAGGAGCATCAAAGAGGTTCCTTTTCCCAAGAGAACATACTAGCGATTTACCATGCGTGTAACTCATTATTATCTAATGTAAGCAACATCCGAACCTCGCAGAGTGATAGCATCGAGATCGCAGATATGTCTCCCGTTACAGAGCCTAAAAAGGATTGCCAAAGAAACTGACGAACGTGCATTAGCCAACATGCACTTTGTATATATCTTTTAATCGTTTTTTTGATGAATGTAGCGTTAACTCTAATTACGGGCATGAGATGAATGGAGAAATTAACATCATCCACCCTTCGCCGATTCTTCATCAATTCTCATTCTATCATGTTAGCCTCTGAAGTTTATAACAAATAGTTTTAATATTAATATATAATAGTAATATATGATAGTATATAAATACGAATTCCCATAAAATTTCCTGTTTTAATTTCACAGCTTAGGAATTCTAACGTTGATAAGTTTCTTCCACGTTTATAACAGCTTGCCTATACAGAAAAAACTGAAGGAGATTACGTAAAGAATCAGCGACTATAACATGTTACGTGGTCTTAGTCCATATTTCTCCGGATGATCAAGGTGTAAAGACTTTTTTTTGTTTAATGTATGAAGTTTCGTAGGATAAATGAAAAAATATTATTCTAATGTTAATCTCAATTAAGACATTCATGAGTAGAGATTACTGAAAAATACGAGGAACTGCCAGCACAGAAAACAGTCCGGAGGCTTTCTGAATCCACCATTAGCAAGCAAAGCCTTTCGAAATGAACGATGCTTACATTGCAAGATGAAGAGTGAGGTCTTGCTTTCTTCACTGAGCCAGAATGCTACAAGAAGGAAAGTGTCCACGTAAATGCAGCACAAGACTCGAAGAGTAAAACTTTCCAAAACATTCAATAAGGAATGAACAAGTTGCATGCCATATTCAGCATGACTCAAATCAGTAGTAGTGGCGGTAGTAGTATTTTTCAAAGCACTTCGACACCTAAGATGTTCTGCACACATGGGCCCCGACTGGGAATCATACCAAGGACCGCTTTCACCAAAGGCGATCGCGCTACCCACTTTACTATAGCTTTATACTCAGATCAGCAGCTTCCATATTAACTTAGGCATGAACAAGAAAGAGACTGATGTAAATGAAAGCTACGCTATTCACTATGCTGTACAAAATAAGTACCCCAAAAAAGACAAAACAAAGTTACTTTCTTCCAAATATGGTAGCAGGAATGTTATAAAGCACTACTTATTTCATGAACTTTTCTCATTCGCCACTTTCTATTCAGCGATTCTCTCTTTAGAATTAGCCTTCTATTTGCGCACGCAGATTCCGCGAAATTCGGCTTCCTTTCATCTTTACCCTTGATAAAAGTTATGAGTTTTTAAGTTCAAACACAATGGAAAGTGAGCGAGATAGAGAGACCCAATTGTTCAACTGGTGACACGCTTTGTAAGAAGGTCTCTGGGGGTTAACCGGGTCACCGTGAGTATATTATACGGCTGTTATTAAGAATGCTCGTGGGAGAAGCGGAGCCCGCTCAGAATTTTAAACTTGAATTCTCCGACGAATTCATACGTCACGTCCTTGAGGCGGACGATAAGTAATTAGGCACGAGCGCCCCCTGCCAATGCCATGGACCTTCGGAATTTGTCGATAATTAAACTACACGTGACACTTTTCCAGGACTTGAAGTCTTTAACTGCCTCTTTTTGGATTCAATTTTCGAAGATCATGGCCATCTACGAAAACAATTTAGAGAACAGTAATCAATGACAAAGGAATTAGAAGAGGCAGTAGGGTATATGGGGATATTTATCTATATATTCATCAGTCTGAAAGGTGGTTGGGTTCTCCCTTCCATGATTAACTATATAATGCTTTAGAGATGATATTAGGGAAATAGGCAAGATGAGGATTTAGGCAGTTAGTCCTTGTTCTCCTCACTGAGTTAGAATGTTATGAGTGTAAAAATGTCCACGGAAGCGTAGCAGAATGACCCTATGAATGACAATTATCACATTATTCCAAAACGAATTACCAAACTGAATGAGTGGCGGATGTAAATGGGATGAATACGATAATCATCCTTCTCAGAATCTTAGATCGTACCAAATGGAACAGCCGAACCAATGCATTAGAACATTCCAAGGAAAATATTTAAATTATTTAGTCCCTCCAAATCACTTTATCATTTGATTATTTGCGGAATTAATTATTCTATTACTGTTGTTTAAGCTAAAACGATAAAAAGACGTCACTTAGATATAAAATATCCTCTTTGCTATAACTTTTTCTCATTCGTCGAGGAATACTTCGTTTTCATTATCGTATCTTACTAAATAGCAGATGGAAAATTTACACAGATGAAATGAAACTCATGACCTGTATCAGTAAAGTGGGCATTTCTCATCCGATTCGATGGCTTCTAGAGATTATAGGAAAATTAATTAGTACGTGGCGGAGGCACTTTCTATTGTTCTCATCGGGTTTCGAACTAACGATTTCTCACGACAGGCTCTATAAATACGGAGCTTTTGAGCAGACTCCGAATTATATTAAACACACGGATCCCACCCGAAAATACTTTTATTAAACATAATTAGTTAGAGTCGCGCGTCAACAATGTTTACCGTATCATCCCCCTTCATGTAACTACGTTGTTCTTTAAGAATATCTTGGTAACTGTCATAAGCGAATGACTGAACATCTGACATTTTCGCGCGAGGCCACGAGGAAAAAAAATGAATGATAACTTGTGCAAATGGACACTTAGTAACATACGTAGCTACATTTGTGATCGGAAGAGTTTCGATGCAAGATGCGGAAATAAAGTTAGATCACTCACTTAAGCACTCCGGTCTATGATGCCAGTGAATACAAAATTTCCAGGGTGGGGAGCCTGAATCATCATTGAAAGCAACGAAAATTGTGAAAGTTAAGTTACGTAAGTATTTTGATCTTCAAACGACAAAAAGAATGGAAGATGAATTCCTTGGCGGCTCCAGCAACAGAGGGACAAGTGTCTCCATCCACCGGTCACCTTGGCAACGTCAGGGACGATTCGGGAATGTCAAGCGATCCTTCGGAACACAAAAGGAAAATCGCTAATGATGTCAATCGACGGCGAAATTCGTGACTCAATGCGAGGACCGAGGCTCACGAAGAAACTCGAAAATTAGAAGTGATCGATAACATGGGCATGACTTTCCAACAATTTGGTCTATCTCATACGTAAAGAAATGTGTGTCCAACTAAGAGATCAGAGTCCCTTTGAAGTCTTAGTTGATATTTTGCATACACGCTGCAATGGAGACAGATATAAGTAATGTATGGAAAATAAGAGACGTAAGCTAGGACCAAAGTATTCCAATTTAATTTTTTTCGAGAACCACACAATACTAATCAGACGTAATTCTGGAATTCAGATAAACCTAAAACAATAACATATCAATGTGGTAAACAGTGATTATACACAACATGACATTATTCTGGTATATCCAAAAAACACGCATTTTTCCGGAAATCCGGTTGTTTGTTCATGAGAATATATGATTACTTTATGACTCTGCAATTCCATTCCACCCCTGACTTTAATTTAAATCTGGAGATTATTCGATTATAATAAAACTTCACAGATCCCTGCATAAACTTTATAAAAACTGTGAGATGTTTCTGAAGGTGAAATTATGCTGAACCTTGAACACTTGAACTCAAATATTATCCTCATACAAAATCACTAATGCAAGAAAAATATTAACCAATACTAATTAAATCAAGGTAATTTTTCGCTTAATGAGAATGCTGTCGCACATCTTTCTGCATACAATATGAATTCTTCCATTAAGAACCAGGAATGCTAAAATTTCAGCATAAGATTTGTAAAATAATTTGAATCGAATCGTACTAATTTGATGTTACAATTTTCAACTTTATGGAGATACCGGAATGCAGCTTCCCAACGTATAATTGCCTTTCTGATAGGAACTGCTGATATGAAATGCTTCACTCGAGGGTTGCGAGAACACACTTCCTTCAAAATTATGAGAGCAGAAAATGCTTGCGACCTCTATTTAAGTTACGACACCGATTGCGAGAAAAACATGAGCATCTCTTCAACCGAGTTCTTCCATAAGAAGTCAATACCTTGGCACCCGAAAGAACGGTGAAATGAACTCCATCCACAAGATTTCACATCGATCGTCATATTTCCACTGCAATATTTTTTCACCGGGACAGAGAATGCCGTTGCGCTTAGGAAATTGAAATACCCGAGCGGCGGAAGCAAAGAGGAATGGATTTCCAATCATTGTCAATTGAAGCCAAATAATAACGATCTCGGGTAAATAAATCAAGACAAGACAAATTCAAGGAATCAGAATAAAGTACTCTACTTGTATTTTAGCTACATCCTGCATCTACTTGGATGCAATGTTTGGATTTTTACTGCATTGTGGATCATTGTTGATTATTATTGTAAAGACAATGTTTTCCATGAACACGTTGCTACGTACATTTCCAAATTCTACAGCATTTCACCAGAAAGTTAATGGACGTTAATTGTTTTTATTTCATCAAGATCATAAATTGATGAAGGCCATTATATTTGGATCTGATTGGCATTAAAATTATTCGCGACATTTCTGGATTTTCTTTCAATTGATAATAAATGGCGTTCCATGAAGTACCGTCATGTTACACTGATTAGATTCTACCAATTCTGAATTACCTTACTCTCTTTATTCGTTAGTGTAATTATCAGCTTATTGAGAGATTACAATACGTCCCTTTAAATAGTGAGCTCTGAGGTCTTCGGAAGAATACGTTCAATTAGCTGAACCCTGAAATAGATTATGTACCTGGATTCCATCTTTAAGACCACTGTTTATTCAACACAGGATCAAAGGGGCCAAACGGAATGTACTTTGGCATTGTTCACTTCCTTATTGACAAAACAAGGAAGAAGCATTCCTAGCGTACTATTTGCGCGGCGTTGATTGTTATCGAAAACACTGTTTACTATTACGAGCACTATAGATTTTTTACCTAAAAAAGTTACAATTAACAACTGAAAACAGTTAAACAATTAAAAGACGCAAATTTTGTGGTAATAACTAAAAACTTACTATGAAACTCAATTTCCCATTTTAATAAAAGCCTCAAAGGTTGAGATACTCTTAAAAAATTAAAGAATTCATTTTAATTATTGAAATCAGACCTAGATGAGGGAAAGCAGGCTTAACTTTATGGTTTTCATCATATTTTACTCACCCGATTTTATCTTTTAATGTTTAAAAAAATCATTAGATTCATTATGGAACAAAAACTACCTTAAACCGGGTCTGAACCCACGATTGCGTGGTGCAATATAACTAAAACTTAGTAACACTTGTGATAGTTAGTAAAGGACATAAATCGTCGCGAAACGCTTAAGTGTGTCATGAAGTTAGAGTTGCTACGCTAGGAAGCCGCGAAGGAAATCAGTTGAGAAGCTCCAGACAACAGTCTCGCCTTCTACATCCACATATGTTCCCTTCGAGCCGACGTTCGGTGTGTGCATACACGATGACTCTACTTCCTTAATCGGTTACTGTCGCGTATAGTTCGTGGAAAAAATTAATCTTATAGCGACAAGTCTTAGCATCTATTTCCCTGATTTTTCTATCAGGATCAGAACGGTTTATATAACTGGGAGGACGCATGATATCCGCAACGTCTTCCAAGAACGTAATTTCCGTAGATTTAGTCAGTAAATTAAGCCTTAGTATAAGTCTTATTTCGTGTAATGATTGCCATCCTATGTTATAAAACATCTGAAAACGCTCATTGCTCGTCGTAGTAATACTCGGAAAATCGTCTCGCTTTTCGCTGTAATTTTTCTTCTTCTCGAATAAAAAACTTGTAGGCAGTCTCATACACTCAATCGATACTCAAGGTGAAGTCTAACTAGCGCAAAGTAACACCTTTTTCTTTTTAATATCTTCTTGAATGATCTTCCGTAAGTGAAGGAAAATTCCTTCATTAACTAGGAAGATGCTTGAGATGTGTCGTTAGAACGGGTCAGCGGTAGAAGAGGAAAAAAACAAAATAGAAGGAAAAAAGGGTTGAAGTGAAAGCTTTTCCTATTAAGCAACACACACCTGACAGAACTTTCAGTCCAAAATCGAATTTTGGCAGCATTTCAAAACTTCAGGAAGCAACTTCAGCTGATAGAAGGGATAAAATTTTAGTTAAAAAATGAAGTAGGAATAGCTAGGCGCGATATTTCAGCACCAATCCGAAACAAATCCATCGTGTCACGTTGTTACATCCGGTGGACAAAAGTAAAACGAAATCGCCAGGAATACTTGACAAGGGCGCGATAGAAATAAAGTCGAGGATGCCCGAGGTGAAAAACACACAAATAAAATCTTAAGGTCAGCGGCGCATGGAAAATAAGCCAAAAAGGATTCAATGCCAGCAATGTTAAAGTCTGAAAATAGGAGCAGGAAGTGTGTACATGACGAACGTATTAAAAGGAAGTGCAGATTCAAGTGCTCTCATATTGAACAGCTACCAAATTGAAATAGAGGACGCTATATAAATGATTATAGCAATTAGCTAATGACTGTCCACTTTCGGGCTGTCTGCATTTCAGTGAAGCTGAGGACAAAACTGTCTCTGTGACTTTGTCCAAATACAGGAAGAAACTAACTGATAGGAAATTTAATAACTCTGTACATTACCAACTAGCGTTCATAGAAATTCAAACATTTTTACGCTACTACAATCAGAAATTACCGCTAATAAAATATCAGGCCTGAGAAAAGGGTCGATCAAAATCGACTTATCGATCATTTATGGTCGATATCGACAGTTTTTGCGAAACCTCTAAATAAGTGAATTACTTTTACAGCTTCAAAAATCTAATATCATTTTAAATTAATTTTAATTAAATTGATTCGGCGGTACTGAATCCAAAGTAAAAACGAAACACACGACTCGAATGAGTGGAAATATAAATCTAATGAAATTCTTATTTTTGTTGATCTTTGTCAATCGCAGTCGATAAATTGGCATCAAGCTCATTTCAAGATATTTGAACACTAGTGGTTTATACTAACAACCGTAGAGTAATAGTAGGACACAAAACGATTTCCTGTGAGTAAAATCTCAGAAAAACGGAGGTTTACCCTGTGGGATAAAGTGATTCCACGAAAAGGCAACTTTACACTTACATGACATCCAAATCATCTTCAATTTACTTAAGAAAATGGAATAAGAATTAAATATGTTCCACGCGGGTATTACTTATAGAGTCAAAAAAAGACGGCAAACTAAACAATTCTCAGGGACAAACAAACATTTAAGGGCTCAAGCCAAAGTTCTATTTATAATATTTTATGTTTATATGGCGAATCATGTTCGTTCAGGAGCAGCCACAGTAACATACACACAGGCAGCCTTCCAAAAACCTAGAATACGTTGAAGGGACCTAAAAGTGTTACATATACACATTTAGAGGCTGAAGCAGTTTCAGTGTTTAGTGATAACAAACCCGCAACATATATGAAGACATGAATGAGATAATTCTCTTGACAAAGACAGAGATAACTCTCGAGAAGGCTTGAGTAATACTAGAATATGACAAATATATATGACAATAATCATAGAACGCTATTGGACTAATCATAAAAAATCACTCTGGCCTAGTCGAATTCCATGGTTAGAGTTATGCGTATCATACTTCTCTTTCCACAATAAATGATAAATTATTCCGGATAGACTCGGTTAGTTTTTCATTTTGCCCCGGTTTCATGGAAAAACTGCAAGAAAAACTATTGGGATACCAAAAGGAGTAAGACAGAAATCAATCAATCAATCAAGAGAGTACACAAAATTATTGGGTAATACAAAATAACAGCTAAAATTTTAAGTCATACGTACTTCTGGTCTTGTACTGGTTTTACTCTCCTTATAATTTTTTACGTCCAGGTTTCTATGTGACCTAGTTTCGAACGTGGAAACCTTAACTATAAAAAAATCTAATGCATCTAATTCACCAAATTCTGGAGGAATTTCAGCTTCGAAACGAGAAACTGTCAGTGTGAAAACCAGCTCAAAGGATACTTGGAACCTCATTCCTTCCATCATTAGTTACAAATGGCACCAGAAAGGAGGCGCGCAGTATTCTAGACGAGGACTGAGGTAATTTTCCATTTCTTTCCTCCCTGAGTCAGAAGGCAATAGTCAACTTAAGTGACCGGACGAATCATCTTTTAATAGAATGCAATCAGAAGTGATCGGAATGAATTGCATTTTTCAGTATCACTTATATCTTGGTAGCTTTCGTTTTATCTTAAATAAAAGTACTTATGTGAGACAAAAGCAAATGATTCACTCATTCATCTTCATCCAGTAGTGAAGCAAAAATGAAAAATACCGCATTTATCAAGATATGGCAGCAGGAATGTGAATAACGACCTGATTAAATTCAATAAATATAAAAAAAACTCCTTAGTCTCATTTCCGGGACTGGTACCGCCTCTTGGAATAAAAACAAGACAGGCCAGTACACGAATAAATTGGTGAGAAAAGGAGACTGCGATGTCGAAATACCCCGTGATTCAAACGCACGATACTTAATGGCACGATAGTAATTAAAGCAATTAACGGGCAACGCCGAGGGCGTAGATCGATGCACGAGACACAGTTCGCGAAGATAAGGGAAGCAGTTTCCGTCGACTATAAATTCAACGACAGTAGACTTTACGGCCTCGCTAATATGCAATGCGAGCAACGCCTCCATATAAATTACGAGTCCTTGGAACTCAAAAAGTAAGCGTGAGACAAGCTATCAGAAGCACCTGCGAATATGCACTACGTTTTTTATATCTTCCCTAACACGCAAACGATATGATGATATTTAAAAGTTTTTACTGATGAAAAGTAATGGGCATTCAATCGCAATTTGGCGCATAAAATTTCTCCTCCGATAATTCCATTACATTGGTCGGCATCTTTCCTCAGTCTTCTGTAAAAAGCAAGATGGAAGGTTGGAAGGAGTGGGACCATATATCCCAAGGAATTAAAAGGAGTTTATGCATCAATTATCCGCAGCTCATAACGAAAGACGTACCTACTCAAGCGGTTAACTTTACGACCTGTGCGCTCAAGAGGTATTTATTTTGTGATAATGAGGAGGGAAGAGATTCACGCTTCGGATGAGCAAGCATCTTAGGCAAACGAGGGCAATAAATACGTCCGTCGGAAAAAATAGAGAGTGACACATGAAGACACTGAAAATTATTTATTGCGTGGAAAAAATTAGAGTAATGCGCATAAGATAGTTTTGCTACGATGACGGTATTTAAATACTTATAAAAACTTCAGCAGCGAAACGAAAAACAATCTACTTTATGAGACTGACACACATATTAAGCGTAACATTTGTAAAATCTAAAAGATGTATTATTATTTCGAATAAAGACTTAAAAGAAGTCCATTTCAGTCCGTCAATGAAAAGGTTTAAACAAAATCAAAATTAAGATAGTACAACAAAAGAAAGAGTTGATTAAGTAGGTATGGAATATTGCAATAAAATTCAAGACGAATATTCGGGCTAAAGCTATTAAAATACGCACTTCACATAACGATTCTCAGCAAAATGTTCAGGATTTTAAACGATTTTTCGATGAATATTAAAAATAGTATAATTGAATACGGTAACTGACAAAAATAAGCATGAGCCTAACTGAAGCAAAGCAAGTAATCACAAATCGTCTTATTTATTCAATTCTTAAAATGAGAGTCTGGGACGGTAAGAATATTTATACCTTATATAACAAGAGGTTAGGAAATTTATTTCAATATAGGAAGTAGAAATGCTGTAGTCGGAGATAGCTTCTAAAGAAATTGACTGCTAAAAATAAAAAGAAACTAAAATTAACGTTCGTTTTAAAATAATCATTCTTTCAAGTTCTGTTGCGGTAGGTCAGGATCCGTTACTTCATAAATGGGGTCATTTCCTTAGCTTTCCGATAGCAAGCCCTCAATTTAATAGGAAACGTTTTTCTCCTCCTCTACGTTTTGCACTAACACTGTTTTATTTTCATTCACTATTATAACGTCTGATATTATATATATTGAATCTTAATGTTTACACTCTATTAAGAAGAAATATAGCCCTATTACTGATATTATGTTCCGAAAGAGGTGATAGAAGCTGTACCAAAGGAGACCAACTTGAAACTATTTTCATTTACGCCACCGTTTGGTTATGGTTGATAAAAACACCGATTTTTTCCTTAATTTCTCTGTCATTGGAGTGGGCATAAAGAATAAATTCCAAGTCAAAAGGAGTCACGCACAGTAAGATTTATTCTTTGGTAACTTTGCAGACCTATGGACGAATGAAATGAGCGTAAAAACGGGATAAAATCATATTGCTATCATTAATATTAGCATGAATTTTAACATAAAAATTATTACAATTCGTGCTTTTAAAATTTCCTACAGTATGATTTATCTACTTTTTAATACCTTCATATAGCGACAGAAAAGTCGAACATGAGAGCACGAAATAAACTTTAAAATGGTAAGAGCATATGAAAATGGTAAATGAATAAAATTCATAGATATTTTTGGTTGATCGTTAGTCAATGAAAATATATGAAAACACAAAATACTATTTTTATTTCTTGCAAGACTAACCGATAGTACTATTTGCAATCATTAAGTAGCGAAAACATCAGGTAGGTGGATAAACTTTAAAGGCTAGATAAAAAGAAAGAAAGAATGTGCATTTTTCCTTGGTCTCTGCATCCAATACATTTGGCATTTCGTATCTTTTCATTTACTAAGAAAGATAAAAAAGATGATATAGTAAAATACGATCGAACTGAGGTGACATTTCATTAAAAATGTTTCATCGTATTCTTCTTTGAACTTAAGACTTTCTAAGGTACATACATACCAATGTTACTTGGGAAGTTCTAAAAAGAAAGAAAAAGAGCCGTGATCGGTTACATCGGTAGTCATGAAAAATCGAGAAGCATCAAGCATGGCTAAAGGTTGGAGAGGGAGGCCTTCGGTACGAGAGGAAATACATTGGTGAAAAACCGTGCGATCCTTTGGATGATAAAAGCAGCTATATTATATACGTGGAGTGATAAATGCAAGTTCTTAAAGAAAGGGAACTCATATCGAAAAACGGAGGGAGCTCCACAGCGATATCCACGTTACAAATTCCAGAATGTGTTTCGGCAATTGTACGGTCGAAAGAATTTATTGGCAGTATAACTCGCAACAGTAATACGTAGAATCCACACTATTTTCTGCTCGGACATAAAAATCAATGAGAGTAATTCACAACAGATTAGAGGAAGAGGATTCGGCACGGGGAAAGGCTTGGAATTATTTCCATTCGCTGATTCAGTTCGAATGCACTAAATGAATTCAAGTCACGTTCTCAAAATTTCGGTCGAAGTTGCCGATCGCATTCCGGGGACAGCGCACCATGTATATCACGTTCATATCGCTTTACTTGTTTATGCTATATTTGGTAGGAGCATCACATTTTTAGATTCATAACAAATTTTACCTAAATATGTTTGAAATTCATTACATCGAGAGGGAGAGGGAAAAAATTTAAAAAATGCGAACCCTAAATGCAGAGCTGGCAACGTGATCTATTTATTGCAATTTCTGCCGATCAATCAGAAAGAGATTCTTACAAATGAAAGAAGAAATCGATATAGGAAAAATACTTGTATACACGGCATACGACGCAGTTCAGTTTTTTCCAGAATAGTACATCATAAAGACACCTAATGCGGGAAATATATAAACTAGAGCAAATAACTTTCCATTAGTGGAAATAAAACGTTGTAACCTTGGCCCTGTTCTAACCGAATCCGATTTATTTAAAAGAAAATGTCCCTTTATCACGAAGGGCGCTGAAGGGCAAAGGGATTCGTCGCGACTGTTACAGAGTTAAAGCAGTGAATGAAGTGTAGAAAAATACTTTCACTTTTTCGTGGAACTACATCTTACGTATTTTATAAAATTAAGAGATTTACGTATTAATAGCCCCCTATTGTACTTTGAAATTTTCCAACGAACCGGAACGTATACCGATAAACTAAGAAGATAAGAGATATTTTATCACTGGGAAATCTAGCCCCAGAACAGAAACCTAATCAATGCTCGGAAAAATCTCTCTTCTATATCTCTATTTTCCTAAGAGTTAAACCGAAAAGAAAATAGTTCCTAAATAAGTTTTGCAAGGATCTGACATTTTAGACAAATACCGAGCAACATTTTTACTACAGAGAAAACCATTTTAGGGTTAGAATATTCTGCAGTACATACAGAGTGCAATTGCGAGTAATAATTAAAATAACTTCTCTATTTTAGAAAAATGTATATTATAATAGTACTAGTATAGTAATAAAAGAATTAAATGTTTCTGTTTGAGTAATTTGCCTCATAGGCTAAGGTTTTCGGGTTGAAATTCTTTCTTTCATTTCACACTCGTGTATGATAATTGTGTTACGGTCGATGTTCACATTTTCAAACGATATTAAGAAACACGGTGCTGACAAGGGAGCTGAAAAAATGTTACATATTCCGAAATTTCAGATACTCAACATGTATATTATATTATTGTATATTGTAGAGTACTAACATAAATCTTTATAAAACACTTTATTATGCATTAAATTTCTATTAACAACCAATTAAAGATAGTTATCGAAGGAGCCGAAATGGGTTGCATATTGAAGAGAGGTTGCATCAAAAGGATGATAAGATTTAGAGTGGTTCTATAAGGATAACAAATGAGATGAGCAATGAAATGAATAACAAAGATTATCGTGAATATACGAAACCATCAGCGTGTTTACTCCAAAAGGAAATTACTTCATTGATATGTATATGTGATGAAAGCTATTGTGAGTTTAACAAAAGCTTCAAATATTTTAGGCCAACCAACGGGAAAAATTTCATGATAAATGCAAGATAGCTAAATTACACTCCGAACGAAATATTGGCCTGAAAGGATGTTACCGAGAGCGCCTCCAGAATTCGCAAAGTGACGTTGAGGAACATTGGATTATATTTAGAAACGAGACAAAAAGTCTGAGGCGTTCCGCTGACCAGATCCCAGCGGCTATTCAGAAGGTTACACGGGAAACTTGGCGGACTTGTATGTACCACAATAGAGGGAGTATTTGAATAGGGTAATTATCATCTTCATAAAATTTTAAACAAAGCATTATCAAGGGAGAAAATACTTCCTTGATAAGAAAGTGAAAGTGTAACACGTATATTTTCCTTTTCATCGGACACGACTGCGTAAAATCCAAACAATGAAGGCCAACGATGTAATTTTAAGGTGTTCGTTAATGAAAGGCAATGAAAATCTGTTTTTCAAGACCTCTCACGCCGATTTTCAGCCTTACCTCGTTCGATTACTGTGAAGGTCATCTTGGATTTTTTTAAGATCTTTGGCGAGCGATCTCTTCCTACCTTAAACATGGCAAATAATTCTCCTTAGCAGTGAAACTTTCTCACACTTAGTGATACATTTATACGCTACACATTTAATGAATATTCAAGATAACCACAGAAATTTTATTTCAAAGAAAAATATCACGTGTTCTGCCAAATGAATACCTGAAATCATCTGTGCCAGAAAATTAATGCATTTAACCACAATTTTCCCTGTTTTTCTCTCTGTTATATAAGTTTGGAATTCAAAGGAATAGAGAAATTAAGCGGAATAAGGGTGGATTAGCTTTAACGCGTTAAGATTTAATCTATCACACATCACTTCAGAATCAATTTTTCAAAACCTTTAGCTTTGTATAATTACCTTAAGAAGAAGGTACCTTAAGAAGGGCAAAAGAACAAATACTAACACACAAGTGATGTACTGACAATTAGGCTCTTGATTGATTTGCAGAAAATTCCAAGTCTTTCTATGTACTTTGTTTTCCTTCACATAACCTGTGAAAAACTGGCTTTTTCTTATTTTGAAGTTTTTGATTCTGAATAGGGCACTTGTTGTAATATCCACTAACTAGACTTAGAAAATATTCTATGATTCCCATATGCGGGAGGTGAGATTTGGAAAGATTCCTGACTATTTCAAAAGAGAGCAGAATTAAAAAATGTTTCCCCAGGTATCCAAATTGATCCAATTATTTCAAAATACTTAAATTAAAGTCCACAACTGTGACCCCTTAAATCTATAAACTTCTCAATCTTTTAGCTATCCACAAGCTTCAAAAGATTTTAGCTAATGAAATAACCGGTAAAACTCGTAGATTAATCAAACACGGCCAATTATTACGCCCAATTATTCGAGCAATTTGAAAGCTTCGTTTTTCTCTTGCAACTATATCGATGAAACTGGTGGCATACTGCGCTCTTATAATCACGCCAACACACTGTCGATATAACTTCGTATCAATTTACTATTACAGAAAAAATACAACATTTTGAATACGTCCTTTATTTTCATTTTATCTTCATGGAAAATATAATTAACATATTGTTTTAGTGTCCAGTTAAGGAACTTGTTTCTATCACGCAATGAATTATTTCTATACGCCGACGGAAATGATATATATATATATATATATATATATATATATATATACACTTGTTATCAGTTTCGTAACAATCTCATCATCTCATCTCACCGACGATATTTATAGGTAAAAAGAGAATTCGACAATATGAGACGCCGCAAAAGAGCTGAGAAGACAGTCATTAGATATAAAGTCATTCCACCAATTACGTAATAGCTTTAAACGTCTAGATGCATAGATATATCTGATTTACGTCATGTTAGATAAAAAACCGATGCATGTAAGGATGACAATATGCCAAAAATGAGTGATGATTTACTCCGTTATCATAAAACTTCCAGCATATTACATGGGTTGTCGTATCCAAATGGAAAGATAGATTGAAAGTGTTCCGGATCGATTAGATTCTAACCCTTTTTTTGACATTGGGAAGGTAGAATGCTGATCATTAATATTCCGGAATCCACTTTTGGCGGAGATTAAAATTGTATCGATAACGTCGAGGGTCAGTGAGTGTGGGTGTAATTAGAGAGATAAGATAAAGCTGCAAACAAAAAATGAGAGGTCTACGAAGGCCGATTATCTGGAATGAAGCCCTTAGGATCGCTACGGGAACTAGATCCTCCGTTTAAGGTCAATGTAGTAACTAAGTAAGAAGAAAATGCAGCCGATAGCAAAAAATATAATTTCAACGAGTGTAAAAGCCGATCAATCAATTTTACTATCGTGTTACGCAACAGTTAACTATAGGAAAACGATATGTTTATGCAATGAAATGTGAAGCAACGGTATTCCATTAATAGAAGCCCTCATAAATATAGAAGAGTATGTTAGCCATTAATTATTACGATTTCTACTCTCTCATGATAGAGTAGAAACACTACTTCTATCTAAGATTATTTTGATGATAATAAAATTGATAAATATCACTTATTATACACTCAGCAAATAAATAAGAGAAAATGTCTGAAATTGTTTTTATTTCCGATTATAATTCTGCAATACAATTTGGATATTGATTTTTGAGGGCTAAAAAAGGGCTTCCAGATAAGTATCTGGCATGAGATAAGTGTGATTTTTGATTTTTTTTAAAGAACTACAAAATTTCAAAGAAGAAAGTATGGAGACAAAAAAGTATCTGTAAAAGATTGACACTCATTACATAATTTCTACCTTATCGAAATCTAACAGGCCGAACTGCATCAATATATCATGAGATAGGATAAGAGATTTGAGCGAAGATATTATCAACTAATCCTGCCATTTCCATTCTTGGGTTGTCAGAAAGATATTGATTACCTATTCCAGTAGCTATTAATTTTTAACTTACCGCATGAAAATATTAAAATATATTCAAAATGATTGAATCACAAGAGAAATCAACTCGAAAATTCATAAGAAATATACCGCTATAAAATTAACAGTTTAACTCACATGTCCAAAGGCAAATATGCTCTTAAATATGTAACGTTTTTGATATGAAAAGAACAACACTTTGAAAACAGCTATATTAAAACAATCCATTGTCATCTCTCTAAGATATTTACGACAAATTTTTATAATTTCTAAACCTACACAAAGTATGCACTAATTTCAACAATGCGTGCATTCTATCAACGGAGAAACCACAAGTGAGAGTGAAAAGTACCGTTGTAATCTCTAATAAACCCGCAGTAATGCACTCGAAAATACACGAACTACCTTACGATAGAAGTAAAAGACACAAATCCCACGCTTCTGACAGACAATAATTATGCGATGCAAAAAAAGACCGACAACATCCAAATCCTAATAGAAATGATGCAAAGTTGAAGAGTGAAGAGGAGGAAACACGGTACAAACATCGTTTCAAAACAGATTTTGATGGGTTTGCGAATGGATGGTCGAGGAAACCGCAGGTTGGCTATAAGGAAAATGTGAATAAAGAAGTGAGCGGGAAAGGGTGCAAGTTAAAACGAACGGAGACCGTAAAACCGCTCTCCCGCAGACGGCGGCCAAAAGACGTGCGAAATCAATATCGCAGTACACGAGAAAAAAACAAGCTCGACTTCCGCAACTCGTTCTTGAAAATAAAGGTCACTTTAAAATAATCAATGAGAGCCTATATCTCGTTATAAGAGCGGTTATCGCCGCGCAACAAATTTCAAATTGGCTTTCTAACGCGGCTCTCCAAAGACGAGGAAGTTGATAGCAGCGGTTTCCGTTTTGTGATAAAAATTGCAATCGTTACTCTCCATTGGATTCTGTACTGTGAATATGGCTAAAGAGACTATCAATGGAAAATTAATTTACACATAATAAAGCTTTTCCTACAACCAAACTGTGTTTGGGAATGAATATCTGTCTAATACGTTAACGGATACATTCCTGTGGGATGCAGCAATTTATATGGGGGGCAGTTAGAGATCTTTAAGAGATTACGCTTTCTCTAATTAGTCTAATCCAAGCAGCAAATCGGTTAATTTCTACAATTAAATCAAATTAAAAACGAATTGTGAAGATATATGATTTTAAAACGGTTAAGATCCTAGTCTAATTACTTTTAATAGTTTTCGTAACATGATACGAATTTTTTGCTGGCAACTGAAATTTTTATCCTCACCATTAATACAAATTTACCAATTTTATTATTTACGCAGTTTCCAAATCGTCATAGCAGTATGAACATCATAGAAGTATAGAGCAGGAATAGACGATATTTTCATAAGTATAGATTTATTCGAAAATAATGACTGAAATATGATAGAAATTTAATTTTCTGCTCGAATAAAAAGTGGATTAGAACTTGAAACTCATGGTATACAACCCCTAAATCAAATGCTGAAATATTAGAATCAGACTTGTGAAACTCGCAATCGGTAGTTGGGAAATAACGCACTCAGATTAATGGACTAAATGAAACAAACTACACATCAAAGCTTAAAAATTTGTATATATTGCTAATTTGTAAATGTGAGAGGCTGTAGACATTTAAGAGAATAACACTCGAGACGCTGCACATAATGACGTCTCGACTAATGGAAATAATACTTCTCCGAATAATCCGATATTAAAATGTACATTTTTACAATCCAGCTATTGCTAAAATTCGATTAAAGATTTGAATCGCGCCATCCTTTTAGGCAGTTTTAGATGAATCAGCAAGGTCTTCAAGACACGGAGCGGAAACAATGGTATATAACGGAAACGGCTGCTTATAAAAACCGTTAAAGGAGGAAATCGAGGAGGCAGACTCACAAGGGAAAGGCAGAATTGCCTTATTTACAAGCACACTCTCTGTATTCTCAAGCTCCTTTCTGAAATCAATGTTTCGTCGTCGACTTTTCCTAAGGGAAGATCGCAGCGAATTCATGAACACTTTCCCCAATGTCATTTTCCGACCTTTGCGTCTCTTGTTTTTTATTCTAAGAAAGTCAGTCGGAAAGAATACATCTAAGTTCATAGGAATTTACGCTAGTCACATTCGCCGTTTCCGCCAACGTAAGCGACTGTTTTCGAGATGTTAAGCATGTAAACATACGGCAGAAATCCAATACGCAGGAGGCATCGAACAGAGGTCCAGATGGAAGTTTTGAAAGATAAACTGAAATTTTTCAAAAATAAGTTTTAATGAGAGTGAATAGTAGCGATCTCCAGTACAAGGATTGACGACAGTATCAATAAGGATAATTATTTAAGTAAATGTGGATTTTTTGTTATGGTCACAATGGGCTACATTAAATCTTCCAAAACAATTAAATTGAACATAACTGAATCAGATTAAAGCTGCTTCACAAATCGACAGCTAATGAATGATGAATGAAAGGAATTGTTCATTAGGAAAGTAGATGATTACAATGAATTGGATAAGAAATCTTATAATCGACTGTTTGTGCCATGACTGCGTCATAGTATTCAATGATGGCTTGATTCGTCGTTCTTTAAACTTTGCGTCTAACGGTGGTAATCATACATGAATACAATTTAAAGCTTACAAAGAACACTGTAAAAACTACCTTCGGGGATTTTCAACTATTTCGAAGAACAATTCTCTACCTTACGATACTCTGTAATTGTAAAGCGAGCCAAAGGTAACTAAAAAGGATCAGCGGGCGCTCGAGAAATACTTATTTTCAGAGTAATAAATCTTCTCGACTGATAAAATATTAGTGAAAGATTCGGGTGCTGCACAAAAATATAAAATGCAATCATATTTTAATTAAATGTTAATGAAGATGAGTGATATGATGGTCGATATTCGGTAGCTATTTTTGTCTTACGGTCACTTTATGGAGAAATCTTACCATTAATTACAGAACCTCCAATATCGTCCGTGACCTTTCTCCTTTTATACCAAATAAAGTAAAACCTTGGAAAAGTGACCACCTGTGGAATCAACCAAAGGTGGTCAATAAAAGCTGTTGGGAGAACATTCAACTGCATCAAGTCGATGCCGTGACATTTCTGAGGGAGACGATGATATGTAATGGAAGTAAGCAAGATTACTCTTTCAAAGCTGGTTCTCGGTGTTATTTTTATCGCAAATTAATTTATTGCATTAGTTCACACCTAAAACACATATTCCAATATGAGGATTCACTATTTTTTTTATTTCTTCATTTTTCAATCAAGTCTGAGCAGTATTTGGAAACTAGCATTATACTCGTACTTCCGTCTTTACCTCCTTATTCCGGTACTGAAAACAGTATACTGTTATTACTATTTCCGTTCATCTAAATTTTTACGCCATTTACGAATCCACCAGTTCATTTATGAATGGCTGCTAAAATTAATTGACCATATTTTTGAGATCTTTTATCCGTTTATACATACATCTTGGTTTCAATTTGCACAATATAAATTTTTAAGGGTTATTTTTGCGGCATAAATCCATCGTTCTAATAGAGGATTAGTTTTATTTTATTTACCGTAGGTTCTTTTCCTTTCGTTACTTCTAAACTCTCTCTAATTTCTAATCCCGTAGTACAGTAGAAATCTCGATTACGTAACAATTCTCCACACTAGTTCCTTTTTAAGAGATATCACGTTTTGCAGCCAAGTCACGGGAGATGGAAGCGAGAGTTGTTCACCGTTACAGCGCTCATCGTGACTAACTCTAAGAACAATTAATGAGGAAATGATAAATGTTCGCTTCCGCAATAAGGGGTCGCTTCTCATCTAAAGTCCGCTTCTTCAACTAACAAACCTGGTTCACTCATTGTCTGTTTGCCAACATCCACAACAAACACACAAGGAGACTTACATAAAACGAAACATGAGACAGGACTAAAACAGTGAGGATTTCGAAACTCCTGAGAATGGCTATTTACTTAAACGCCTAAAAGTCAACGGGTGCTAATCGGAATGGCCGGATTTTTCTGGCTCTCATTCAAACCCTCAACGTCGCGAAATGACTGGAAATGAAATTCGTTACCGCGATTAACACCATGTGCAAATGAAAGGCTGACCTTCCTTGAAGATTACTAAAAAAGAAACGATGAAATCAAAACTTGAAAGAACTTCCAGCTGAATATTTTATTTGATAAACAAAATAATTAATTAGGTGGATGAAGCAAAAAACTGATGCAGTACAATGACGCTGTCAAACAAATAATGCAATCAGAGATTTAAAACTAGGAAATGCGGTATGAATACTAAGGAAAACCATTGCGATGGCATGAAAGAAATCTTTTCCATACTTTCTAAAACACAGGAAAAGTAGACATCATTCTTCATACATTTAATTATGCGAAACTTTTCCACATCTAATGACTCTGTATATGAACATCTTCATTCTTATTTTAGCTATTGACCTTTCACCGAAAATTATATCTTGGATAAATATCACATTATTTACACTCAAAGCACGATTGTAATTCCATAAAAACTTATTTTTTTTCAGCAACTTACTTTCATAGTTCTCAGTTATCTTTGTAATATGAAGCATAAAAAGTAAGAGATAACGAAAGAAGAAACTTAAGTGAAACAATAATGCGGTGGAGTGCCTCCAAATTTATCTTCCAAGTATCTACCGATTAATCTATAACTACATGTAACTATAGATACTGCTCATTCAGTTAAGGTAACTCAATTGCGTAAAATTATGTCATAACAAATTCATCTCAGAACGTAAATAAAAGGTTATTCTGGTAAAACCATCCGCCGTGACTATCGAATTTCCCGGTTTTAACTTTGGATACTGATTTCGAACACAAATCAGTGAAGCGAAAATGTAACGGAATCTTAGGATAAGAAATGAAATAGATCTTGCTGATCCTCATGACTGTGAAGTGGTATTAATTCCTAAAAAAATATGTGAAAACATTAAAGGATAAAAATAAGAGAAATAAAATCGAATAAAATATATTGCCTCAACCCTACTTTTCATCGTCATCAAAATGGCTGAGTGGTTAGAGTTTATGGTACAGGAGCCGATCTGAGTTTATTTTCTGTGGTTCGAATCCTGCTCAAAGAAATGTTTTACTAACAGAAGTATAAGGGAATGGAATGCTTTACCTGGAGAACTTCTCATTCCAGTACCAAAAATAGCAACAAATGCTAAGCTCAATAAGGTATATTAATTGAATTAGTTAGAAATCATAATTATATTTTATTTTATATATAAATTTTAATGAATTCCTGCTCAATTTTTATTACTATAAATTTTACGTAGTAGAAATTGTATAAGATAGCACGTATGACTTAACATTATTTGCGTGTTCAATGCCAGTGTAGTAATAACTTGTATAATTATTCAATATGTAGTGTACAACTATATTAACTCAATGTAATTATTGATCGTTGTGATTTAATTTTTGATAAGAATTATACTGTCCACGGGAGGGTTTTGGAGGGGTTTTTCTCTGTTGGAAAATTTTCTTGCCCTTGTAAAGGCAGAAATAGACCCTGAAATTCTTAAATAAGGTGAATATCTACTAATTCTGCGAAGAATTCATCTTTTGTGGCGTGAGGGGAAACGCAATAACTAGTCAAGCAATGAATTGCACCAGAGAAATATTTAATTAGAGCGGCGTAAAAGCATAACCCCCCAATAATGTTTTAAGTACCCCTTTCCATAGTGCCCACTGATCTGTGAATATTTCCTTCAGGAAAAATTTTCATAATTTCCCATAAGATAATTATTATTAATCATTACACTCGGTAATATTCCTTAGTTAATATTTAGAACACCTTATAGATCAAAAACTGTAAATCTGCAATCCGAAGTTCACTCTAGATGAGCATCGCACAGTATGGTGAGTTTCCCTGAATATATACGAACCAGCTCTCGCTAATAAAACTTCAAACAAAACACGATAGAGAATAACGGAAAATACTGAAGCATTATGATGATATAACCACTAAAACGAGATGAAATGAAAAACTCGCATTTATAATAAAAAGTTAAAAATACGCTTTTCATAATACGAGATTAAAAATTAAAATACCGTTAGATAAAGCATATGAATAGGGAAAATCCGACAGAAGTATGCATTTTCTAAACGAGTGCTCGCCAAAGGAGCGCCTACTACTTTGTGCTCGTATGAAAAAGAGCGAATTTCACCGAGATAATCACATGCATCGCAGACTACGCCCACGAGCAATCCACTCCACTCCTAAGATGAAACCTCCGCATAGAGAGAAAAAATCGCTCTTTTTAGAATCTCCGCCGAGAGATGCAATAATCCGATGCTCTGAAAGGAAAAACTACGACTTCCTCTTTATTTGCGTCAACGAGACGAAAAATCAACAACTCTCCTTGGCGACGCTTCACTCTAATTTTTCCGCCGAGACTGAGCGATACAAAGTGACCGAAAAAAAGAATGAGCCGAGTGACGTCGTCGGAAATTACCGTGATAACAGGTGCCGATTCTTTTTTGTTTAAGCATCGCGGGATGGCTTTTTTCATGAATTCCGTCATTAGCGGCCCTCCCGTATTCCCTTTTAATTACATTTTCCGCAAATCTAATGACATACGAGAGAGGAACAAGATACTTTTCCGCAGACTACGGCCTACGCGGCGCGGCTGAAAGAAGAGCAAAAAATAAAACAAGCGAGGGCGGAGAGGCGTTTTTTTCGACCCGAAGAGGGGCGATCGACTGACCGCATCAAAAGGCCTTTTAATTAGCGAACCGATGTCTTAAAAAAGTGTTTCCTCCCCCCTTTTCCACCGACGCCATCGAGCGTCGCGGCGTCCGTGCAGACGCTCACGTAGCGACTCCATTGCGTGATCCACGCCATCACGGCGAAAAGAGAGGGAAAAAGCCGCACGGATTGAAAATTCACGCGGTACTGCTCTATTTGCGCGATTAATTAAGTTCAAATAACGTCCGAAGTGTGTGAGTTTCGGCACCGATTGATGCCGAGCGATCTATCAAACGGTGCGATGTGACCAATTAGCGAAATCCTAACGTTTCAAACCAAATGCTGACGAAAGAAAGAGGAAGAAAGTGTACCGTGGGCGTATTGCGTGTTGCCTAACTTTAGAAAACATTTGCATTTGCTACATACGTGGTGGTAGGGTGATATCTGATAGTGTTTCTTCGTAATTAAAAGCAAACGACTTATTATGATAAGACGACAGTTTAGTCTAATTATAAGCGTTACAACGTGATGCTTTTTAATAATTTATAACGATATCTTTTTATCAAATGTTGAATTCTGAGAAGAGCAGCTATCATATGCTATTACCCACAGTGATGACGCACACAGCAAGTCATACGACAAAAATATTTCCAAAGAATTTCGATGAATATTATTTATTTTTATGAGCAGTAATAATCATCTTTCACAACATAACTGTCAAAATAAGTTATGCCCACTTCATATGAAGAAAAATAATTTAGATTTGAGGGATAATAGAACGTCGTTTTCGTAATTTCATCAAAGAAGAATTGTACCATTATGTTAGTTTTGATATCAGCGTTAGTTTTTCCGATAAATAACATTACATTGATATTATTTAAAAATTGAAATTACACTTTTATGCGGAATATCTCCCAGCAACTTATTCAACAGATTTACATTTAAATTTGCGACTTCAGGGGCAAATAATTACAGTGATTATAAGCCATTGAAAAAATAAGCATGCTTGCCATGTTTGATATGTACATTGGTAAAATTAAGTGAAACTCGTTCCAATGACCCTCATCTGTTTTCAATATACCATTTCGGTTCTTTTCGGTCATAGTAGTCTAAGCGGAATTAATCGGATAATCGGATTCCGCGACTTTTTAACGGAATCCTGAAATTGATTAACTCCAGTCTAATGATGCAACAGGGATGCAGTTCAACAAGTTGCATCGAAAACAAACAGTCATTCGTGAAACTAACGAAATTCGCATTGTTGAGGGAGATTCGAAGAATTTCACGCTCCGGAATTCCTTTCAGCGGTCTTGAAGTTTATTCCCTTTCCCAATGGTACGGATCTGTCAAACACAGTTCTCATGGGAAAAACAAAGCAATTCGCTTGAAAGGTACGGAAAACACGATTCAGACTTCGTAATCATGCAGAGGTTACACTTCATTAAGACATGTAATTAACTAATGATCCGAAGTCCATATTTATGTCACAAAACAACATTCATGCCTCGCAAATGGGAAACATCTTTAAAACATTATTCTTTTGTGTTGAAACACGACTGAGCAACTGTGAGCGAATACCTCACTTTCTTACGTGTTCTTCGGAACCAATAATTAATTCATGAGAACGGGGAAAACGTTTTTATTTACGCGAAAAATCCGCGCTGCATAATTCGAAATTTAGCCTCGTTTGCATGAAAAGGTAATTTTGTTTTAAGAAACGCACGAAGGAAGAAATGAGGTCGGAATGACCTTGAACTACTGCAGCTACCTGCTCGGATTTTGGCCTATACCCTGCCTTAAGGGTCATTTCCGTTTTTATTATCTTCTTACGGTGAAAAAGTTGCTTTAAAAGAAGGCCATTGTAAGCAATAAATTCAATATTACCACAGAAATACCCCACCATACTACTATGAGTAGCGTAATGACCGATTCAATTCAGAGAGTTAAATAACCGTGAGGAAGAACGGAAAATTTTTTATCGCTTGCAAAGGTTCTCCGTATCGCGAGGAAATAATGACATTCCATTCTCTTTTTCATGCCTTTCATGATTTTCCGATAGTCATCATTGTCGATAAATAAACATTTGACGAACTCGATGCTTTCCTCTCTCACAATTATAAATCGTCAGCTGAGAGACACTTTGAATCGCAGAATGAGCAGGAAATGAAGAGCTTAGAGTACATGGGGATGTATGCGGTCATCGGGATCGATGCTGCAAAAGGATTAAAAATGGCTCCCAAGGACAAAAGGTTCTAATTACTCGACGAGGGAAAAATAACAGGAAAGGGACGAGAGGGAAGTCTGCGGCCTCTTTCTTTACATCCTCGCCGGAATAATTTGCAACTCTTTAATTATTTTAGCTTATTTTTGTTGAGCGACACTCGCGGGGGAAGGATAGGCGGTAATTTGGCCTTTAGAATTAGAGAGGGGAAGTAAATGAACCCTCCCAAAGAAAACTTCTTCGGAGCGTAATTACTGTCCCAACTTGAGGGAGCACTTCGACACTTTCAGAAGAGGAGAGAATTTCCGCATGAGCTCATATGCATGAAGGGATTTTTGAAAAATGGGGCGATAAGGGAAGCTTCCAACACTATCTTGCGGGCACATTTTCCAACTCCGCTTCTCTTCTGTCCACGAGGATATTTGAACATTTCAAAGCGCGGAAATTTAAGAGAGTGAGCTTTCTTAGAGCGCACGAGAAGAAAAAGGATTATTCAGATTTTAATACATTTTTATGCGAGTCAAAAGCAAAAGCTTTCAAAGTCTCCTACGCCGCTTTTAAAGCGAAATTATTCGCTTGCCGTTCAAACTGAAGTAAACTATGAGGATTACCAAACGTAATGCTTTTAATCTCAAGAAATTAAAAATCATAGGATATAAGGACAAAATTAATTAAAATGCCTAATAAACAAATTAGAATCAATTCTATAAACAAAGATTCAGTGAATCATAAATAAGAAGACAATTTAATCAATGTAATAAACTTATTATTCACTAATCAATTTAATAAATTGAATAGCGAGTCAATCATCAAATCAAAGTTGTTAATTAGTAATAAATTAAGATAAAGTAAATTAAACAGTACCTCATTTAAGTACATAAGTAAGTGTTGCATTGCAAGGAATGGAGTGTTTAATTTCAAATGGCAATTGATCAATATCTTTTTCGTTTCTTGAAATAGTATCATTGTGAGCGGGAAATAATAAATAAGATGGAAAGATATAATCTCCGAAAATACTTGAGTGCAATGGTAAGAGAATGTTTTCCCTGAGTTATTTCATAAGAAAATCTAAGAAAAATCTTAAGCCTTCTCTTAAGCCCAGAAAATAATGAATAATAGTAACAAAGACAAAATTAATCGTAAAGCATCGGATAATTAATAAAAAGTGTGAGTTGTAAGTCATACTTCATTTCACATTATTAATATCATTTACCATTATTCCCTACTAAATCATTAGGAAATTGAAATAAAGAAATCGTGGGACATTATTTCCGTCATAAGAGAGGCGATAATTTCGGGTGAGATAGCAAGTCTGCAATGGGTCTGAATAAAGACCAATTTTCTCGTGTACAATGAGCTCTTTGTGAGGACTAAACAGGACTCCAGCGCCGCTTTTATTCATGGAAAGTCCGCGGTCCCTGAGAAATATTGAGCGAACAGTGGATCTAGTTAAGGGAGGAGAAGACTTCGCTCGCTTGAAAGTCAGTTATGTTACAGGGTTAAGGAAAAGAACCCAATCAATGGTATTCTCATTAAATATTACGGATACATAAGAACGGAAGAGGGACGTTAATGCTGTATTTACTAATATCAGTAAACGAAAATAGCCATTGCTTTTTAAATAACCGAAAGAAGAAGTTTAGCCGAATAAAATATCATAACTTTTCATTAAAACCATTCTAAAAGTACTGAGGACTAGGATTTCTTACATTTTGTGGGATACAGCTGGAGAAATTGACTATTAGTATTTCATATAATTCATTAGGAAATCAAATGCGATGGATTCATGAAAATAACATGGGAGATGTATTTATCATATTTACTCCAGTATGACTCGTAACTTTAAAACACTAAATTGCAACAAAAGAAATTTACATTGGGCCTTTACATGAGAAGACATTCACATAGATTTAAAAATATGTTATTTAAGATCTGAGCAAAATATCCACTACATCTTATTACAGTTTAGAAAGGCATTGAATTAATATTAAATTCATCGATATATTACTGCTTAGAGCTTTTTCACTACCGTTATTTGTCAAGAAGGAAAATTTTAAGCAAGAATTCAAAGGTCGATCTAAGAACTAGATAGACTCTTTCGCAAATTTATAAGATAAATAAGAAAATTAATTTATAAAAGTAGTGAAATTCTCTATTTTATATATACATTTAAAACATGAAATCTGAGTAAAAGAATGCACAGGAATTGTGGATAAAGTAAGATTAACATATTAACGGAAACATGTTGCATACCTATTACTTTCTACGAGCCATAATAGATTGAATAAAATGTGCTACAGGTTGATAATGAACGTATCTCGCAATTTCCGGATGTTCTGCAATTTAATTCCAGAGTTTATGAATGTTAACAATGCTAATCGCTTTGTTTCCTTCACCAATGTATCGTACACAAATGCGATGCTATGATAAAATCAACGCTGAATTACTATTAACTCGGAACTAGCGTGATAGAACGCAGTATATAGCGTGGATGGCGACTGTTTCTGTCACGATTAAAATCCCTTTTGTTTGCAAACAAATCATATTTTATCTCGAAGCCATCGCATCCGTTTAATATCCTTTGAACAAAGGTAAAATAACACGAATGAAAAAGATTGCGACTGAGATATCCTCTTTTAATGGATACACGTACTTTAATGTTTCCAATCAAAGAGCCCATTGATCTCAAATACACTACTCCGTACATAATATCTTTGTCGCCAGAGGTTACGTCATGCATTGGAGTACAAAGGAAGAGCTCTTCCTCCACTAGTCAACTTATCAATCTTGTTTACCGGTCTATTTTAGAACCTTCTTTCATGTGATTTTTCGTTTTCCCAGAGCGTAACTTCCTATGAGACCGTTTGGTCAAGAAAACCCGCGGATATGACTTTCCTATGACGACAGCATGTAATGAATAACTGTCGCTTTTCCAAGGCAGCATGGGTAATGTTCCATCTAATAATCTATTCATTACCTTATAAAACCGACATCGTATTTCTTCATTTATAAGAGTTATTACTATCGTGACTTCTTAAGGGAACTTTCATGAAAAATACTTATTTCAGTACCGAAAGGAAACTTACTTAGCGATTTTATAACCTTTAATTTTTTTAAAATTTTCCTACCTGACATTCACCTTTAATGATATAAATATCTATATTTTACAACCACGAAATATTTTAAGTTGCCATAATTATTTAGAGCTGATAGTCCGTCATTAAAAAGCATCAGGTTGAAGGGATACTTAATCTTGCGCAAACTAATATATGGATTTGTTGACCTAGTACAAATAACAAAAATGCCGTTTTTACTGAGAAACATACATTTTACATGCGGGAAAGGGACCAAAAAAGAAGATATATTCAACGCACAGATTAAATCGAATAAAGACTGGAAGAGAGTATCGTTGAGGGTTCCAAGTTAACTCAAAATAATATACTCTTGATATATTTATATATTAGATCAGTATTAGACAAATTGAATGGGATTCGCGGAAAAAAATAAGAAAGAATACCATATTAGTTCTGCAAAGGGAAAGATTTTTAAAAACTCTTTATTTTCGACCAATTGAATGTTTTCGTTTAAGCTTTCACTTTTTTACTCAAGGAATTAATCGATGATAATGCAGGTGATGATGTAGGACTTAACTGCGACAGAGGTATTTGATGTGAAATATTCACAAAATTCCATAAGGAATGCCAGTAATGGATTTTATATAATCGTTCTTTTTCGTGATATCTTTCAATATTAAAAAAATCCTTCACATCTGTTAATCGGAATGAACCAATGTTAAATAAGTAACACTAAATCAATCAATCAACGGAAAGAGAAAAATAAACCCAGAAAGGAATCTGCTTTAATAACATTTCCCAATAACCACAAAATAGAAGCACTATTTGCTTCACAGCTGGAAACTTTGCAATTTTTATAGAAACACTAAACACTATGTATTCTATATTTTACACAGAAAGGTCTGAAACACACTCAGTACAAGCATCGTTCTTAAAGTTGGAAGACTAAAACTAAATTATTCACTCTATGATCATGATATTTTAAAATGATTTAACAGAGAGAATATTGAACTAAACACGTTCAGGCTTAACCTTGCGGAATATTATGTATAAAATAGAATATTAATTTTATTAACAAAAATAATAATAATTATAATAATATTCATTTTAAAAAGTGACCATTACACCTCAGTGCTATTAAACTACCTTTTTGAGGCATAAATATCAAGTAAAATCATTCGCTACCGAGGGAGCGTTGATTTGACACATATTTACAACAGAAAAGAGAATCGCGAAAGCATCACGCGACTGTTTTAAGGAAAAAACTATGTCGTTCGGTGTCTGGATAGAAGTACCATCATTCCTTGGTTTCGCCGTAAATTACGGCCGATTTGAAGGTTGATTAGGGACACATCCATACGGGCTCTACCGTTTACAAGGCTGTCTCTCCTGAAAACATAGTTAAAAAAAACAACTCGGAGAGTAAGCTAACGATATCCCATTGCAGAAGGACACGCTGCTCGGCCGCCATATGCTACTGAGGAATTCTAAGTTAAGCGGCAGGTGACGGAGTAGCATGCTAACGGTTGGAAGGTTTTTTTGAAGAGTTGGGATCTTCCACCGCTACACTGACGACTTGTGGTTTTTTGGTGAGACGTGCAACACCTGAAGAAGTCGCGGAAACAGATCTCCTTAAAGATAGCCTCCTTTAAAAATTTATCTTCCGCCGTTCGAATAATTTGGTCCATTGGTTTCCTACTTGCTAATGCTATCTTAAGTGTGGTTTGCTTATCGCGGAGGAAATGTTTCCGAGAACTTAAAGATATTTCGATTAACTTATTTCACGAGCTATTTGCTTACACTTCCTTCTGAAAGAATTATTCATTCGGGTGAGTCAATCAGTAATAGCCCTTGGAAATCCACAGGGCAACACGTTATCTTTTTATATCCTTATGAAGGCTAGATATGAATTTATCGCATTCAAATACAAGTTGTTAATGATTTTGCGGTCGTAGGGAGTCTAACTGGTGAAAGATCAATAATTAATTATCTAGATTACCGAATGGGAATTGACGTTTATTTTTAACTGAGGCATAATAATCGATTGCATTTTACAGACGTCATGGTTCGAGTATCGGGGTTTATATCTTATCTTAGGAAAATATCTCCCAAAATAATTGAAAAGTTGCGAGCAGGAGCGGGTCTTTTTGTGCGATTGAACTAATTCAGAGGTCATAAAAAACAACTGCAAAGTCGGAAATCAAATGACTGAATGAAACTGACGCGTAAGGATGACTTATATATACATAATTTTACGTCAGGTATTCCCGGCTTAAAACTGAAATCAAAACGTTCTTAGGCTGTTAGGCCTTTTGTGTGCATCACTGAAATACTCTCGAGAATGTATTTCCAAGACGAAGAATTGGAAGCCAGGCCTAAGAAAGTTATCATCTTCGATTAATTTAAAAGATCCACTGACTACACAGCATCATTCTCCTAAATTTCAATCAGTTTTGGAAAAGAACAAAAGAGAACAATGATAATTGAGCAATATCCGGACGTCCCGGAAGTCAAGGCTGAGGAATGTACAATCTGGAATAAATTTATAGTAACCACATCCGACATGATTATTCACTTTATCTATTTAGAGCTTTGGATAACACCGGTAATGGTCAATGCGATGAATCGGAGGGAAAAACCAAATTAGGTTTCAAAAGGAAGCTCTAATTATATAAAAATAGAGCCTTGATTAGCATTAGATAAAAGATGGCTCCCTTCATTGGAAAGTTATCTGCTACAACAACGAGAGAAAATAAATATTTGCTTGCCGCACATAAATGTTAACTGAATTAGATTAGAAACAGTTGTAATTTGGCTAGGTTAATAGTTCAGTAAAAATACAACTGAAACATATAACAGGATTTGAGCCAACACCACCGAAGGACGACGAGTAATACCAGTTCATTACTTCCTTGAAAAAAGATGTAAAACATGATCCAATGACAAGTCTATTTCAAAGCATCAGAAAATAAAATGTTTTGGCGGCACATACAATGATTTTAACACTTACCGAAGGGCCAAAAATATAATGGTAATGAAATAGAAAAGTATTCGATACGCCAACAAGATCAGAAACTTGTGAGCGGAGAGTATTTACAGGTATCTAGCATCATAGAATCGCTCTTTTCTCTTTTTAACATTACATTTAAATGAAGGATAAGACATTGAAGCTGGTGATAAAGCAGTACGGAACCATGACGAAGGTCCAAGCAAGAGATTACTTATTTGCAATGCTTTTTTTGATACGACTGAACACGTTTAGCTTTAAGAAAATAACAAAATATAATGAAAACAATGAATAATCAAGTAAAAGAAATACTTCATACACTAATAAAAATCTTGGCAAACAAATGGGTCATCAAAATTAAGGAAAGAATCATCTCCACGAACTTACGTTCAGAGCGAGAAATCAGGGCATTCAAGCCTAAAAATAGCTTTGGTACCGGAAAGGGTTCAATCAAGGATATAATATTAATGAAATAGGGTTTAATCAAGCAGAACGATATCCCCCTGATATAAGTAGGTACCTCTGCATACAGTAGAAGTCACTCAAAACGTAAAAGATTAACAAGGAATATCAGTTAACACGAAATCAATAGTGACTCCGTTCCATTACGCCCCCCATTACCACGCCAATAAAGACTATTTTCGTAGGCATTCCAAAAGAGAAGGAAGATAAAAACTATTTTACTAAGAGGAAAAAGAACGGTCTCGCCTTGGACCACATCTTAACATATGACCAACTTCTTCTGTCCTCTAAAACTTTAGTGTCAACCGTTTCCGCGAAGGTCTTCGGAGATATTAGACAGACAGCGGGAATTATTTGCGCAATGTGTAATGAATAACGCCTGCCCTTCAATTGCATGTTGAGAAACTTCTCGAAAATCTCTTTCTTGAAAATGTGAAAAAATATGACCGAGCTATTAATAGCAGTTATATGACAAATATATTTCACGATATCGAATTGGAACGAAACCAAAAATGAAACCGGCCAGAACTGTAGCAGAATTCAAAACCGATTTAGTTATCAGTTTTCAATAATAAGTTAACTCTTTATTTGCTACTTAATATTGGCTAATTAATACCTGCATGTGGCCACCAGGCCGCACTTTGCCCACCACAAGGCAAAAATACTTTTACGGACAAAAGTGGTACTTAATTTTTCCCGATCAAATATGATGAAATCTAAATAATGATGAATATTAAGCACGATTAAATGGATTTATATTAGTTAAATTTTCATTTACTTAAATTTGAGATTTATATTAATTTTTTCCTATGGGCTTTATTTTAAAATTATTCTAATATTCGTATAAAATTACAGAAACAGAAGTACTTTCAGGTATAATACAGATAAATTTTCAAACGCATCATAGTATAAAAAACGAAAAAAACCGGTTCGAACTGATGTAACAGTCTTGTGGAAAGAAACAGAAAAAATCGAGAATTTCTGAATATCGCTTGTCATTGAACGGGAGTGAAAATCGAAACGCAAAAGAATATAGTTGTCCTGATAAGTACCAAACAAACCTCCATGACTTCAACATCTTTCGAAGAATACGCAAATACATTACTTTAACCATCGTTAGCGATACCCAGCCCCTCTTTTATACATAAATATAATAATAAATGATAAATATTTGGTGCACATCCATTCAAAACCACATCATTCTTCTTATAAGAAAGATGAGGGATAAATTGAGATAACTGTAGAAAAGGCGCACCGAGCAGTAAAAGCGGTATTCATAGAAAGTCGATCGTGGGAGGCGAAAGAGGGCATCTTCGACCGACTGCAATCCCCTCAGAGAACAATAACCACAGAGCGCAGTTCCGTCATCAGGATTCCGAAAGGAAAGTATATCGAAAGAGCAAATCATCAAGGTAACGCTTTCAAAGAGATGCGCATTACATTCGCAAAACAGTCATCCGGTGAGTCATCTATCTAACATTCTGTGTCAGTGAATCGAAGCTCAAACAGCAAATGCGCAGTTTTTGAAAGTTACTTATTAGGGGCAACGAGAGAAAGGAGGCACGGGATACCGATAAATTGCAGGTGGAGGAAATGAAACACACGTATGGCGTTGCATTAGAGGGAATATGAGTGACTCTATAATCGAGAATTTTTTAAGACTACATTCCTAAGGATATGTGCAGATGTTCAGCTAGACGAGTTGCCTCATAGTATTTTCAATGTTTTTAATCACCCAACGTGATGAATTTTAATAAAGCGTTTCAAAGATTAAAAAAGATATCTGATTTCAGACCGATAATAAATTTAGAATTAAAAATAGAACCCATCAACCGTAACGCTTTTCTATTATAGATGTGAAGAATTGGCTTAAGGCTACAATATCTGTGCAAAAACTAAGACCACAGTTCTTAGGAAGGACATAAATAACATCAGAGTTTATTTCCTCGTACGATTAACGATTAAAACGACGGAAATATCTAATGAATAAGTAACATTGTAAATGGGTATCACTGTAAAACAGGAACTGATTATCAACTGGAGTTTCCCGACTTACCATAATTCCATAGTATGAGCAGAAAGACAAGATTTCCTCAGCCGTACCAGGAAGTTTACTTATGGGTATTTCTTCTGGATGATCCAGTATTTAAGGGCAATATTAACATCATCCGAAACTGTCGATTCAACATAATTTATTGCGCTACTTAACAGCTTGACAGAACGTATCAAAGCAGCACTGGCAGGTCAGACACGCGAACTGAGCAATTATTTCAATTCCGCGCTTGCTTAGTAAATATTTGATTAAGTATCTCGTATAAAAAACTGCTATGGCATCTTCCAAGAAAGATTCTTCAATCTGTTTCAAAGGGAAAGACTGATGAAAATCATTAACCACAGGAATTCGCTGTTACAAAATCTGTTTTCAAAAGCCTATTTCTCTCTAGCAGCCATCGAGTTTTACTAACCTTGGAATGGTAATAATGAGGAAAGGCAGGAATTTCAATATACAAGCCAACTTGAGAGAGAGTGAAAAATAGTAAAATGTCAGAGTAAATCACTCTAACGAAAAGAGTCGATAAAAAACCATACATGTCTATGTATGAAACGTTGTTACAATAGTTAAGACTGACGCCATCATTTATCTATAGATAAGCAAGTATCATCTTGAGTTCATTTGAAGTTTGTTCGGTGCAGCACATTAAGTCGTTCACGAGCCAATCGTTCCGATGCCATTAACCTTAACATTGCTTCTCACTACCTAACGTAGGTCTTCCTCTATAATTCCATCTATTTTCCCATACGGTTTTCATACCTTAGAGTATTCATGATTAATTTTCTCCTTTCTAAGAAAGTTATCCGGATAGTTCTCTCTTCCTACATACTTCGAAGGATTAGATAGCAAATTGCATTTCCCCGAGGGGGAAAGATGTCCCTGGTTTAACTCGCCGTAGGGGCCCATCCATGTATGCAAAATGACCATAGCTGTAAAAATAACTTTTAAAAATGCTACTACTAGGATATCTTTATCAATTATACTGCTCGTCCGATTCATCTTCAACATCTGTCCCTTTCGTTTTCAACGTCAGCACCTCATCTCCAATGCATTAAATTTTCTCTTCTCTGGACTATATCTATGAAGTATCATAGTCAAATAATTTCAGAAATATCATCATGTCAAATGTCCGAAAAAGACGAGAATCGAGAGGGAAAAGAAGAAAACAAGCAGCACCAAATCCGAGAAGATGCAGTCTCCATAGCCAACGAGTGGTAAATGTTAGATATTTATACCCATGACGAAAATTATAGCACGTCTACTAAACAATATTCAAGCAAATGCTTTGAGACAGGAAAACAAAGTTACGCATAGAAATGCTACGAGCTGCGATTTCAATTCATTTACTATGTGAAGCGCACGCCTCTTCTTCTATCAAGCATACGTTAGATTCATCTGATTTGCATCCACCCGCAAAGAGAGATGCAAATAAGACGGAATAGAATGCGCTCTGTTGTGTCGAACCTTCGGATGGAGGGGAAGAGTGAACAAACATACAGTCTCATGCGACCAATTAGGGTTCAGGATTCAGAGGCTTGCGGAATTGATAGGAATATTCAAGAGACTTCAGGATTATAGAATCTACTGTAAAGAGGTAGAAACAATGATCCGAAAAGTTTTTAAAAATTCAGACTTTTTGGAAAGGTCATTTTAGTATATTATAGAAATTAAAAATTTGGAACAAATTAGCAAAAGTCTCAGCAGTTAAACTGATATTTAAGTACAAAAAGAAGCAAACCTAGAAAGTTTTCATAATATAAGAAGGGATTCTCAGAATATATGGCTTCATTGAGCCGATTTTCATTGAGCTTCAGTCATTCGACGTCGAAGTTATAACTGATTTGATATCATATATGTACGTTGCGAGATGAAAGAGTTCTGACAAGGATTATTCAAATATAGTACTTGAAAATTTCACAATTAAATCAATACTAAACTATCTTACTGAATTATTAAATATCAATCACCATCCAATCATCCAAGAGGGGAGTAAATTTCTTGTTAGATCATTCGAGTTTGCTTCTCTACTTAATTGGATACCTTTGACCAGATGATTGAAGTTACATTTAAAATTATCAATTATTCACTCATAATAATATTTAAGCGGATACAAAATACAATTTATATTTTGAGGCCTCAAAGGAATAAAAAAAACCAAGATGGAAATGGAGATTAAGGTGAAATCACGAAAGGCAAACATTGATTTAAACTTCCACGCTATCTTTACCTGAGCAATACCTAGAAGAACATATTAGCGAACCAATTAGCGATCAATATGTATCTATGTATGATCTTCTATTCTTCCGCAAGGCTTTCGCTGACAGACTAGTACACAAAATTATCCATAGTACTTATACTATTTAAAATTTAAATGTTTACATAGAACTGCAGCCTTCGCTTATCGTTGTTCAAAAAGTTATCTCACAAAAGACCCGTATCGTTCTTATATAAAGAAAATCATATGATAATCAGGGCGAAGAAAGGCTTATGCGGCACGAGCAAAGGGATATGGAAAAAGTCCCGGCATCTGTGGAATTCTTTTTATGGCCACACGGAAACATAGTGGAATGCCATTCCGCGTAGCAGGAAAGTCGCGTTTAAACTGGTTCGCGGTGCATTGAATAACTCTCGAGGTTTATGCACCCTTAAAGCATTCCTTCCCTTCATGACATATGCTTCCCGTAAAACCGCTCCCTTTGCGTGCTCTCCATCGATATCGCCATTATGCGTGCACCTCGCTTCACGTCCACAAATAGCATCTCAATTCTTCACCTCACTCACAGCATACCCTACATTTAATATGGCTTTATTTGTAAGTGCTATATTTATTTCCATTATGTGTTCAAATTAAACTGGCGAATCCGGAGCACGTAAATGAAAAATAAAATGAACCCCGAATACCGATGAGGATAAATTTGGAGTCAAGGCGATTACATTAAATCTTAATATCATTCCCGAAACCCTTTTTTACCTTCAGAAAAATTTAACTTATTGGTGCCGACGAAATATATTCAATTTATACACACTACTAAAAGTGCTTCGACAGCAGAGGTTATTTTGCGCCCCTGCGCTTCCACCGGGAACCGAACCAGAGCCTTAGGAAAACAGACCTTTAGAGAAACGATGGGGGTAAATGTCACTCATTTTAAGTGAATTTCTAATTGGAGAATTTAGTGAATTAATCTTCATTTCTAGGTATTTAGAGTTCTGCTGAAAATGGCTAAGGCAGAATAAAACTACAGTGATTGCTGAAACTCATCTCTCACTTCCGGCACGGAACATTTTAGTATCAGAACAAAATTTTCGATATTCACGTTACATGCGGTCTACATCCTGTATAAAGAACGAAATTCAGTCATTTACAATTACTGAGCAGTGGATAAACGCTCATTTATTATAAAGGATTTATGAAAAGAAATTCATTTAGCTCTCAATTCATAAATGCGTGTGTATGTATTTTCCTGTTTTCATTAAGCAAAGTATATGATCTCACTCGTATGTTCTTTATGCTATTGACATTCGAATAGGCGTGTATTGTTTAAAAATTCAAGATTATTATATATTTTCATTCGGTTATATATATCTCCTGTAAGCATTTTATGAGCAAACTTATTTATTCCATCCAAATTCAGTTGTTCTTCAATCAAGCTTTTACGAACTATTTCAGACCGTGAACAATTAATCCTAAAATTACCTCGTGAAATTAGATTTATTGTGCAATCAAACAAGGCCGAGACAGCATTGATAAGAAACTCAAAAGATATAAAAAGGGGAAAAACTGATTACAAAAGAGTGAATCACTGAGGAAACTATGTGAACACGGTGATTACAGAGCGGAACCGAAAAAAAATCTCGTGCGCCATCATAGAAGAATTGATGCGTTCTTGCCACCCGCCTCAATTGCTGGGTGTGACGTATAGCGTAATTTAATTCTCTTCACAATTTCCGCTGGCAATTCCTGCGAGCTAAACCTCACGAGGTGAAATCGGGCTGTCTTTCCTCCGCCGTTTTCCAATTCAGCTTCTCCGCAATGGACTTTTTCCATCTCAAACGCTTTCCAAAGTAAATAAAACGAACTTGATAACGCGCGGAATTAAAAGGCTAAATATAATCAGCTAGTGCAGAGATTTATGACCCCAATAAGTTCCCACACCCTATAACCCGAAAGGACCAAAATGAGTTATTCTGTCTCGTAAGATAACGTATCTGCAAAAAGCAGCGGCTGTCGCTTGAAAACTAGGCCTTCATTATGAGAACAACGCAACCGTTTTAGAGTGATTTAAACTCAACCACGAATTAAAAACATTCTTCGTTCAATTTACCAGCTGATCCAAGTACATACCAAGGTTTTTATCAAGGTTTTCGATTTATCTGATTAGTGGTAGTACTGTTAAAATGTTTCAACAGCTGAGGTCGTTTCGCACACTAGCTCCCATCGGGAATCGAACCCGGAACCGCTTTCGCCAAAGTTTCCAACCCATATGAGGATCCGGGAGCCCGATCCGAATGGTATAAATGAATTTTGCAATTGATTTTTATGCCTTACTAACAACGAAATGTTCCCATGTCCAATTTTTGTATTTCAATAACTATGGGCTTCACCAGAATTTTTGAAGATTATAAAATTTGGAAAATTGATGCTTATAACTGATTGATATGATTCTTATATGTTAACCAACAAGTTATATGCAAGCATGGCAAGACGATATGGGAGTCGATGAAACAAAAACAAAGATCTGGAGAAAAAATATACAACGAAATCACTTACTATGTTCTCGCTTTTTGATATTTTTAGACAATTTCAATATTTCGGACAATGTCAGGATTTCCAACTCAATACTCTTCGGTAAAATATCGTAAAGAAGTATGAGCAAATAAGATACAAGACCAGAAAAATCAATATGAAAGAATGAAAAGCGTAATAAATGAGAAACGCAACATAATTCACCTAAAACGCAGCCACCGAGTAGAAAATTGCTTTGGTAAGATATGAGTGCCTAAGGCTATGGCCACGTATGAGACCCTTAAACCAATTCCCCGCCAATGACAAATCCTTCCCTGAAAGTTGGATACGATAGCATGGACCCTTTAGTAAAAAAAGATTGAATGTAACCAACTCAAAAAAGAGGAACATTGCACTCTCTTTTAGGTATCGCTGCAATTAAATAAAAAACGCTCGTGGAAGAATTCGAAGGAAAATTAATTACAGTGAACTACATTATAACTACGACTCATGAAGTCCTCTCGAACCTTATTCGTCCAATGGGAAGCAAAAGCACGGACATCCCTATTCGAAATGGAATAAAATATGGGGATGTCCCGTCATCGGTGACGACTCTCTACGCCCACATGCGGAAAATGAATTCACGGTGAGACAACCAAAAACAACATCTCAGCCTACTGGATTATGGTCGTAATTGATTCACGGATTAGAAAGTAGGCAGTACGTTTTTGCACCATTTCTTCCGTTTGGAGGGGTGTGTCATCCGAGCAAGGGCGAGGGATGCAAGGACCCATTCAAGGTAATGGAGAGCGAACGTTTCCGGTGAAGATAGCGACAGTCCGTTTGCCCCGAAAGTTTTCGAGAGCCGCGTTTACACGAGGGCTCCGCGGCCTTTTTTATTCGCAAATATGAACCGTAGTGAAAAGTCGCAGTGGCGCAATATTTTTTGGTTCTAAAGTGTGCCCTCGTGCAATGGGAAATGATGGGATTAGATGTGGAGTATCTTTGAATCCTTCGAAAACTGGGTTGGGTTGATGCAAATATAATTGGAATTTTGAGGTCGGGGTTTAGCCACATTCGTAAAAGTTATTTTAAAAGTGCTTCGGCAGCCGAGGTCATTTCGCACGCGAGTCCCCACTGGGAATCGAACCCAAACTCGAGCTTGCTATCCACTTGACTCCCCACCTCTCTATTAATTCGACTTTATCTGACAAGTACGTAAAAATTGAAACATAAATCAGTGACATATGTCAAGGAAATAAGCAGTACGCCCTAGATTGGCTTCCTAAGAAACACCACAGAATGATAGACAGCATTCAATTAGGCCATATTCTGCGAGATCTGACGTGCTAATTAAGTTACATTCTACAAGATCTGCTTGCTAATTAAGTTACATTCAGTAGCACCAATCGTGTAACTCTATCTCCAATTGAAACATTAATTTGAGCGTTGCGGTAATATTCATTTTTTCACTTTGTAAAGGTTACTAGAGCACAAATTGTTCAATTTTTGCTGTTGTAGAAAAAGTACATTTTTCCGCGTTTTCTTCCATAATGAATTTCGCTAATTTATTGCCGATTCTGTGAAGTTTATCTTTTCTTCTGACTGAAAAACATTAACTGAGCGTCAATGTTTATTTAAACATTACCGAAACATCATGCATAAATTAACAACAAGTTTTAATGAAGTTTAAATAAAACATTTCCAGAATTTTCTCGAAGAGTACGAAATCATACTGATGAAATCAGGAATATGCGTCATACAAAAGAGGGCTACGAAAACACTGCGCATAAAAGAAATAGCATGATAAAATTAGAAATAGTAAAAACAAAATGGTAGTAAGAAATACCATTTCCATAAACCCAACCTGGAAAGATATCTGATTGCGTTAGTAGACACGATTTCGAAATTCTTAACCAAATAAGAACTTCGCAAGGATATAATAAAGCCGTCAGACAGGATATAAATAACAGACATGGGTGCACTAAGATACGACTTAATCCACGGTATTAAAGATCTAATATTCACATTGAAATAGCACTGAAAATAGTCCTATTCGTAAAGGGATACGAGGATGTTACGGAAGTTTCCTCAAAGATATTTCCTTCCTTTCGACCTTAGACGCCTTCGACCAATTAGAGATGTCTAAAATCTGGCGAACGAAGCGGGAATTCCCGCAGCTCATGTCGACTTTGCTTTTAGCGAGGGAATACTGGCTAACTCATGCTCTTTCATTATTCAGAACCTTTTAATCCAGAGCACTTCGCAAGGTCAGAGCTTCCAATATCATCCGATTCGCCTCTTTCGAATAATTATATTGGTACAAACAACGATGCTTCTAAATCGGATGCAGCATTATCGTTTTACCATAATAAATTATGTCTTAAGTAATCCATTTTCCTTTTGAGATTCACTACTCTAAATTTGGTTTTATTACGGCCAATCACTTTCTCTGAGCAATATTTTCGTTTGACGTGTTGCAGAGTCGAACCATGTCACCAATGCGAAATCCGCCGGCGCTTGTGAAGTCCCGAGACGGATGTTTTGTAATGAAGCATACATGGAGATGTTACGAACTTGAAAGTTATGCAACTTTTCTTCATTTTTTAAGTGAATTCGCTGCCTCACTCTTTCTCCTCCCAACCAACAAGTCTCTCTCAGAACGTCGTGGAGATATCTTCCTTTGAGATTTGACTCCATGTTCTTCCCCATGGGACACTAAAACGAGCATCTCTAATGGGAAAATCATCAATATCCGGTTATGAATAAGTTAAGCATTAACCGGAATAATTGGTATCAAAGTCACCTTCTTCTACAGAGGCTGCAGGTGGTCAAAGTTAACGAAAAATAATAAGATGCACTTTTAAATCTTTCCAGGGGGTATCGAACTAAACGATTTTTCTTTATATTAGTGGGATAATCATGGCAAGTTAGCATTGAATACTGAAATAATTGAATGACCTGAGGTATCAAACCTCGACCGATATGAGCGAGGTAAGACGAAATCGTACAAATGCACAGAATGCTACGGAATCTTCAGAATCCCGAAAGGTGAGGTCTAAATCGGTGGGGTTTGGGATTTCCTAGATTTTTACCTCCAGGAGGAGATTAGTTTGCGACAGTTTTTTAAACTTAAGAATAATGTTTTGACCATTGGTCTGCATAAAATTTATCGCAAAAATATGATGGAAGTAATTTTCATTTGACTGCGATAACAGAGGACGGCTAACTCGCTTATCTTGGCACCTGAATGAATTACAGAAAATTCCTCAATGATTACCGGTTCGAAATGCAATAATATTGTATTCACTCTCATTAGGGTAGCAGGAAAATTCCACTAATATGTCATTTTCGATTTGACTGGGTCTGTATGTAGTATCTTAATGGAATAAAATATGGTTCAACACGAAGCAAATCCATAGAGAGGAGGTCGAGCTTACCCGGTTTCTCTTTGATAACTTCGAATGAGTAGGACTACGACGAGAAACCCGAACAAAACTGGTGAATAACTTCAACTTAAAAAACTGCACACTAATTACTAAATAGGATCCAGAATTAGGTATATTACCTTGACTTGAAGGAGTAGTTCAAGCCAAAGAAATGAAAATGACTTCCACGCCTTCGGAGATTGACTTTTGTTGCTACATAATTAAATCATAGAAATTCGAACTCCAAGTGTACCGTTTGTACTTTTAGTGCCTAGCACATACAGCACATGTACCTGCTATTACTAGGATGCGGGCAATAGACAGCTGGTTTGCGAGGCAGATTGTGAAAAGAGATAAGGCCCAAATGTGCAAAAAATGGCCGGTTGAAGTGCATTTTGCATTATCATAGAATTTCTGATTAAGGTATGGTTACGATTTACCTTTGTATCCGAATCTATTTCATCCTCATCATCAGGAAAATTGGAACAAATAATTATTTTCAGACGTTACTATTATAGATAAACTTCCCGCCCCATAAGAAATTTTCGGGATCCGCTCCAGGTTTACACAGTTCATCCATGACCACTAACAAGCTAATACAAACCCATGCCAATCATCCCCGGATAACGAGAGAAAGGCGCTAATTAATTTAATAAATAGACTCCGCGATAGCCTCACAGCCAATCAACCATACGTTACACTTCTGGGCTGACATATCTTCAGAGAGATCGTTATACGTTCCCGAAAAAACAAACCCGCTACCGTAGCGGGCCGAAAATTCTCAAGCCACCGTCGGAACGACACAATGGGAAAACGTCCGCAGACTCTGGGATTATTTCACATAACTTTCCCGTCAATTTCCCAACACACCCCAATAATTGCTCCCCGATAGTGTTCGAGGGATCGCGAAAGCAGCCGATGCAGGAGCGTCTAAACAGAGTCGCCTGACGTCACTCCGAGGAATAGAAAGTGGAACGTCTGTCCGACACGCTTTGCGCCGCGGAGGCCAGATGAAGGAGTTTGGGGGGCCCCTCGCTTCGATCAGCCCAAATGAATCGCTCGTTGCAATTACTTCCGGTTTTCACAAATCTTCGGAAAAAGGACAAACGAGAGACGGATCGATCGGCGGATGGCCTTCTGCACGATTCGCAAAATCCCTTCCTCCAAACGAATCGTCGAATCACGCGTGTTAAAGAGCGTGAATGCGTTATTGATTTCCGCATGCTGGCACGGGTAACGAGCAATTAGGTTGCCCGCGCGCTATTGAATATTCCAGCCGAGTTTCTCTGGCCCGCCAAGAATCCTCGGCAAATCCATTAGCCAAGAGTGTACCAGTTACGAAATGAAAACCCCAAGGCGAGGCGCGTAAGTTTGTCTTCGGTCCGACTTTCATAAAGAACTTGCGAAGATATGCCGCGACTGTTTTGGTGACCGAGAGGAAATATGTACTCGAATCGGAATACTACTTTCTTCCAAAAAACATTACGTGAAAGCTCGTGGGAAAGACAAGATCTTCCTCTTACATAATCTATCACACCTGATGATGGCAACATATGATCTGATACCCAAAATGATAAATAAGCAAAGGAGATGATACACTTGATACTCTTGTTGATGATCAAGCACTTTGCGGAAAATTTCACCAACAGATAATGAAATTGCTCAGTAATAAACGGGTTACTTCAGGGAAAAGAAATCAAATGGACTGGATGAGTAATTATTGAAGTTCCTTGAAAAATGAAGAGCTTCCTAGCAAGAAGAAAACTAATAATTTACATTCGGACACGGTGGTTTTCTAAAGACAGCATTGGAAGGAATGGTGAAAGGGAAGAATAATACAAGAACACCTTGGTTAAGTTACGAAAGGCAGGTGATGGTGAGTTCTGAAGTTAAGAGAAATGAAGGAATTAAGGGGCTAACAGATGAAAGAATGGGTAGGATAGCAGCTAATAACTAATAGGATTGTCAAACCATGTTGATAATGAATTACTATATTATCTTAAGGTATTTCGCGAGAATACTCTGAATATTTCCACTGCATGCTCACTAATGTAGAAGCGGCCTTGTTTCATTTGAACGCCCCACCTACATTTAACCATTGGGTTCAATTTCAAATAGGGACTATAGCGAGATCACCTAAGCGCTCTTTTATTGAACACATTTACGCGGCACGGCAAGTTTGACCTTCGCTGCGAATGATCACGCACGGGATCGAGCCTAGATCGCAGGAAACGTCGCTTCTGTGACAGAAAAAAGTTTGCCCTGAATCACGCGAAATGAGGCGAACCCCAGTCACTTCAGCGGAATGAAAGGGAAATATACCACACGCGTTTGAGGAAAAAAATCTTGGCAAAGTATACTTTAAAAGGGAAGGGAATTGACGGGCTTTCCGCGTCCGATCAAAAAAACCTGTCGAACGAAAAGAGACGAAAGTGTTTCGAGATGCGGGGCAGTCGTTATAACTTCCGCACTTAAAGACGAAACGCACAGAAGTGTGTCAAGATAAGGGAAAGTATTGGATACTTCTCGATGGTGATAAGGGACAAGTATGTTTTTCTTTTTCCATTAGGAGAAGCCGGCAGCGGGAATTCGATCGGACGCATGACAGCTGTAGTCTGTGCGTCGCAATGCATCTTTAGATCGTATCTCCTCTCATGAGAAGGGAAGACGACATGCAAGGAGAACCTGTCCTTACCTGGTCATTACCTTGAACGAGCGGGAGACATACGTAAAGAGAACGACGGAAGTGATAACGGGCGTACAATTTAACGGAGATAATAAAGAATGAGCAACACAATTTAACCTTCGAATATCATCTCGATTTTGAATGCACGAATATTCTGCCATACATTGTAACTGAACATTCGCAACGCCTTTACGTTGCAAAATCAAACTAATACAGAAAGTGAAACGCACAAGCAGAGAAATTTGAGTTTGCCTGTCGATGAATAATGAATGGAATCTGTGGCTAACACAAAAATCAAGCGAATGCACTCGTGGGCAATATTGCAACCGTAATTACCATCTGACCATAATGGGAACATTTGAAAGACACAGCAGATTTTTAAAAATCATTACCGATCACCTCAAAAAACCACTGATTGTAAACTAAACATCCCTAACGAACATTTCAAGGAAATGTGTAACATTTTCACATCGATACGAAGGTATCATTTCACTTCCTTGTTAAGTAACGTCAAAGTATGAAATACTCCATTACACGAACACGTTAACATGGAAATATTTACTTTAGCGTTGAAATCCCACATGCAAGCACTCAAATTGGATAGTTTGACCACAAAACAATGGGAATTGCAACTGACAGCTACCACAGAGGGAAAAGAATCAGCGAAAATGCTTCCATGCAATGTTCTGACGTTTTTCGATCGATGGATGCAGTCTCACACACGTAACCTTTCAACGACATATCGAGGAAATCCTAACCAACAAATGTAAACAAACAATTGGTTATTAATTACGGTTAGTGACCACCATTTTCACATTACCTTAGGTTTGTAGAACCATTTCCTAAGTGATTCCATCTTGAACAACACTTAAAGTTCAGACGTATAAAAATAACGGCAAATCTAACGAACAACACAGCCAGATACTTATTGCAAATTTCATTCTTCGGTTTCAACACATCAACACTAAGGGAGCACTGAAGTAAATGACTCACGTACTTCTAAAAACTGGAAAACGTATCATAGGGAAATCGGTGACGGAAATGCGACTGCAGCGCCGTTCAGTGCGGCGAGCTGGCAAACGATGACAAACGAATGCCGATAAAAGAGATAGAGAGGGAAAATCAAAGGCGCATGCGTTAGTACCACCTCCCGGGGTTGAATTGATGTACCCAGATTTGATGATGAGGATCTGACGAAATAAACTACAAAAGAAGGTGCGCAAGACTAGAAAAAATAAAATAAAAGATGTAGGCGGGACTCGTGAAATTGGATATAAAGATCGAGCAAGTTGAACCTGCGAACGGGAGTAAAGAAACTGACAGCGCTGAAGCAACAGTGCGTCTTCTACGAAGGAGAATCTTCACTAAATAGAGAGTAGCATTAGAGGTAAGTGAAATCAGACAGGACTTTGTATTTTCACGACAGATAGTCCTTTTTCAAGGCGAGTTCGTATTTTATTTCTTCAAAATCGAAAATATAACTACAAGACTTGTCTAAAGTTCAATTTTTAGCGCTCTTTCAATAAAAATCGCAACAATATAACTAGAACCGTCTTTGATTACGAATGAAGTATTCGCAATTTTTTCGTCAACTCAGATATTCGGAAAAAAGTTTAAAAGTTATTTAGAAGGAAATTTCACCGAATTCGCATCGCGGAGGTATTTTCGGGTGAACGCAACAGATTGATTTAGCTCTGAAAAATCTTGATAATTAAAGGATATAGAAAAAGAATTTTAGCGTAAGATGAAATCAAACCTTCAGAATCATTTTAACGAAAATTTGATTGTGGTAAGAAAATTAGAAACCCCTCGGGTAGTGGATGATGTGTAATGAACAATTTATTCTAAAACAAATGTCCTTAGAGTTTTCTCGATGGATTTCATCCCCTTCTCGAATCTTTATTTTTTTACAAGGAGACTACGAAGAAAATATATTAGGTTTAGGCCAATTTTAAAAATGAATTTACTGTAATTTCGCAGGGTTTCGAGATCCAGTAATGTTGATATTAGTCATTTAAGTCGTAAACCTCCTTGTGTAAAATTAAACCCTCTTCTTGTGAATAATCGTTCAATTGCATTCATTTTAGGACGGAGGAAACGAAGAGACAAATTCTACAAATCAAACGTTATTACTTTATAGATAGAAAAGTACTACTCGGAGAGATAAAATATTGGACATACCATCGCAAACTGAAATTACACCTAACCCATGTCAAAATCATGGTCTTCGGTTGGTCAGTGAACGAGGTGGTGAATCTCTGCTATTTCAACGGTTCTGAAATTTGTTTGCCTGTGTTGTAAAACGTATATAGCCTGCAATTGAATCCACAAATTAATTCACTATAGAAATACTGATTTGTTTAGTCTTGTTTAATGCACCAAAAATATAAGTAAACGGGAAGAAGGGACATCATAGATCCAAAATGTAAGGAGCATATTGATGATTTATATTTCTTACCTTGACTCTCGTCTATATTAGATATTGCCTTAAAACATTATTTAGATTGATAACCTTATACAAATGTTATAATTCACCAACGGGTTGCAATGAGCTACAGCTATTTCTTTTTCCGAACTTCCTTTGCAGTATTTGAGGACAGTACCGAGGACATATATAGCTTTAAACTAAAAAGGTTAACTTCCAACGAGTCATTAATACATTGAAATCTCGTCTGCACTTTCATATTGCAAAATATTCAGCTTTTTGTTCTTTTTAATCCCATCTATGTACTTTAGAAATGAAAAATTACCGGAATTTCCTCGTTCATCGGCTGTGTGGAGGACATATTCCTCTCGATGATTTTGTTAGTTATCCTTTATTTTTAAGGATAACTTCTAAAGTACTTGAATAACTTAATAGATCATACTTAATATTCAGATAAGCTACCCTCTCACGACTTTCGATAAGGGAGTCCAGGCGTAAATTTCAGCCGGAGTCAAAGTAAATTCCGGGAAAATATGGTTTCTACAATGACGTGTGACTTTTGGTGATTTTCGTTTAAGTTTCCTTTAGCATTAACGTATAGATACCATCGAGATGATGACTTTCAATACATTCATATTAATCATTTTAGCGACATTCAGGTGAGATATTATATTTGACGTGGAGCTTTGAATAGCGTCCTATGAATAATGAGTTTCTGCGCGTTTCTCCTTTGTGAGCGACTCCAGGGATTTTAGATTCTTCTCTTGAAGGCAATCATCATAAATATCACAATAAAAGAGGAATTAGTTGTATTCATCTTAGCTAAATTCAACGAAAGTTAAATAACATTTCCCTCGAGTAGGAGACATAGTGTCCTATGGAGGTTGTCACATAAAGACCGCTTCTATCTTATGAAGCAATAATTCAAACAATCTTTTGACATATTTGATCTCTACTTTGCGAATCTTCAATAAATAACCTAGAGAACAATTTATCGATACTTTTCAACCGAATGAGAATTCAATTTTGTGATATTCATTTCAACTTACAGAGAAAATTGAATTAGAATACGATTTCGATCAGTATTCATAAACTTTTGAGTTCCTTGAATAGGAAACGTCTTTTTCTCTCCATCAGGTACAAAAATTATGGCGCAGTCAGTCATGTGTATTTAAGATGATATAAATTATTTCGTAATTCATATCGGAATGAAAAATTTTGTTGAGGGTAAAGGTTCATTTTAAGTTTCCGTGGGAGATAAATCGTAAAGATGCAGCAGTGTGAGAAATTATAAGATTGACGAAATTTATTCATTCTTATTTTTATATTTAGAGAAAATTTTAAGACTGGAAGCAAAATTTGTTTAAGTATGCTATGCTTTCCACACACAATCACTGCAATCGCAAATGGTACAATTATGAGGGAAGTAATGTCATGATAGATCCTTGAAGTTTGAATAAAATTACGTAAAAACTCGATGCTGAAATGAGCTTTCATGTTTAATTAAATTATGCTTAGGAAAATATATTGTATAATAAATTCCGAATACTATACTGTATCTACGAACAAAAAGGAGGTATTAGACGTATGGCGTTTTCACGTAAAATATTCATGTAACGTATCCAAAGTAATTTGCCTTAATTAGAAATTTCCGACCGTATGGTAAACAGACGCTTCTGAATCGGGGAACTACATTTACGTTTCACAAGCACATACTCTGATGACCGAATAAATCTCTGAAGGAGTGATTAAGAGGAGAATTCCAAATTATGCGTCATAGATTCATTCGCAGTCAAATCTCGAACAGTGGTAATAGTGCGGTTTAGAGTGTAATAGACTTAAAATTTGCTATGGTCTTATTTTATTCTTTTCGTTATTGCTAAAACCTAAGGAAGTGATTTTTTTATTTCTGGATCTAAATTTTGTGTTTTATTAAAAAATTGACGCTTAGATACACATGAAAACTTTACTAACTGGCTTTTCGTAGGAAGGCACAGGAGAAACTTAACCGCTGGAAAGTTACTTACGAATTCACAATAAGGAAAATTGTTTGTACCAGACTTTTTTTTTATCTGAGTGAACTCCAGCTTAAAATGGCGTTTTATCAAAGACCCGAGGGCTAGTTCTCAAAAATGCATTATTTTTCTCTCTCCATGCAGTTGGGTTCTTGGATTCTTATCTATTTCTAGCTCTAGAATGGACCTGAGGTAATTTGGAAATGCACGCCCCTTGCGTCTTCATATTACGAGAGTAACATTGCGCCCAAGTTTTGCGAGGATTTCTTTTTTAATTTAGACCAGATTACTTTTAGGTCGGCCTGCAGAATGTTTTGAAAGCTCATTTGCGAGAAGACCTTAGGTTAATATTAACGATTATGCTCGGTTTAAGAATAGTCGCAGAAAATATTTTTGCAATATTGCTGAGCGAAGAGTATTTGAACTTATCAATAGCTTAATTATTTTAAATCATTCCTGCTAACCAATCTTGACGAAATATTTTCCATTTGCCTTGTGCTATAGGATTGAGTAGAAACCATCTCTTACTTATTTTTATCTCATTGCGGTGATAAAATTAAAACTGCTGCTGATGTTAGATGAGAGTAATGCAGAATAACGGCATTCATTTTGGTCACTCAATATTAACCACCAAGAAAAAGATTGATTCTAACATTGTGTTGCACTTACTTACTTTTATAGTTTTTTTTTAGCTCTGTGGGTATTCTAGTAATATGCCAGTATATGACAGTCTTCGTGTTGCTTATTAGCAGTATGTGTCATTTTCCTTTCCATGGTACCAAATTGTTGAGGGGTTGCGGTTTCAACCACCTTCTGGGCTGAATACTTTAGAGATCAAAATTTTTACGCCATTTATAACAGTGAAATTCAGTTTCTTTTCGATACGCTCTCTTTAGGTTGACTTATTTCTATGATTTTCCGTCATCTCCTAATTTATTTCTGTCTCATATCTACTTCGATCATCGTCAGCTCATAATTCCGATGCTGCTTTGAAACGTGAAATACGACTTAGTTTGTTGTTCTCAAATATAAATTTAAATTTTGGGCGTAGTCTTTTCATGCACATTTGGCACATCCAGTAAAATGCTCTGATAAACCGATCCATCAAGAATTCATGAGTCTTCCGATTCTTGGTAGGTTCATGTTTCCGAAATCTCTTGATTAACACTATTTATTTTAATTTATTCAATGCAAACTCCTCTTTATGTATCAACAACTTCTCGTCTTCTTTCCTGCCTTTACCTTTTGTATTACCGTGATTTATCTTCTCAGTCTTTAGTAATGCTTTCCCTCTCAATCAGGGCTATAAGAAATCCGAATCCAATAAGTATAGAATCGGAATGGGATTAAATTTTCCGATTCTGATTCCCTTTGACAGATTTCAGCGCATCAATGGAAAGGGATCTAATTGATGGGATTATCTTATATCCTACTATATTACAAAATGATACTGAATCAAACGAAATAAAATACACAATTCTACTCTCTCCAAAAATTATAAATTCACTAAAGAACGCTTTTGTGGATGGAGGCAAGTTTTGTATTTTATTAAGATTAAACATAAATACATTCCACCAATTATAGCTGTGTATCTTAAAAATTTAATTGATTTTAATATTAATATATTCATTATAATTTTATATATTCTATCTTTCTCAAAGAATATTTTTCATGGATTTGTTGATGGTATTGTAGTACTGCTAAGGGGTACTATTTTGTATATATTCATATTGTATTCAGATTGTTATCTTAGGCCAACCTATTCAATACATTTTATTTTTGGGTAGTTGTACAGGAGTTGGAGTGGAAGCCTAGGGGATATATATACATCCCTGCTCTCGGTATTTGCCTACTCTATCTACCTACTATCTTCTGCCTGATTTTGATGACTTAATCATAATCCTATACCCTTCCGTCACTATAAAGAACGAATGCCTTAAAAACGCTCCATTCAAAGTCCGGGATATAAATAAATATTTTCGTCTGCGAGAAATAGCGATCCTGAATTTCCGGGGTTTTCACCCTTTCGACGCAAGATTTCTGAAGAGTAATTTTTAGCCGAGCTACAGATTTCGTTCTTTGAGCACAAAATGATATCCGACTGAGAATCTACGTGGCGCACGCACCCAAAGACAAAGGTGAAAAGCAATACTCGGTTCTATAAGAGCTCCTTGAGCTGTGATCTTTCAGAAGTTCCTCGTCATCTTTGCGGCGAGCAAAGAAAACTCCTCTTTCATCTCATTAAAGCACCTTCTCGTTTGCGGTCTAAAAACAAAAGCCACCGGAAAAGGTTAAGTATTTTAATTATCCTCGTAAGGTTAAATGAGTCGAAGAGGAGGAGGATCTATTCCTTCCAATTTCACACCGCCCATTCTAAGGGTAAAATAATATTCGCGCGATAAATTAATAAGGGGCGCCTGAGAGATTCATGGCCATGGAATTGATACCTCGTCTCATTAAGACTGCTTTGTGGTCGTCTTTCTCAACTCTCCGACTGGGATCGATATGACTCGGGCTTTTGTAAGAAATGCCGTTAGACGAAGCAAGTACAACAGGAATTCTCTTTCGCTATTTGATTGCACGTTTGAGGTCCATCTGTAACAAGTGTTTCGACTGCCACGCTTGTATTATTCAGTTTCTGATTCGATCAAAAATTTTTCGGACTTCAAGCAGTTTACTTGTTATTTTTATACGAGGAAAGTTACTCTTTCAAGCGAGAACATGCTAACAAACTTTTCAAAGAATATTAATTCAATAATTAATTGATAAGTAATAATTATAAATAAAAAACATCGGGAGCGTAACTAGGGTGGGGCCAATTCCTGGGGGTAATTCAAGGAGGAACGCAACAATTGTCAATAAGTATTTATACGATGTCGCTTAGCACAACATGGTATTTTATTTAGCATTATAACCAGTGTAATGAATTTGTAATGATAAATAATGAGATAATTTTTATGATAAACAAAGGCAATTTTTTTATATAAATCGTACACGATCCTCGAAAAAATATCACCTGGATAGGCAAGTGGGTAGTGCGTTCGCCTTTGTGAAAGCGGTGCCGAGATCGATTCTCGGTCGGGGCTTATATATGCAAAATGATTTCAGCTGTCGAGGCACATCCAATAAGCTATTCCTGCTCTTGTGGTTGAGTTACTTAAGTAAAAAGTTAGCTTGATGATGAGGCTGCTGTTGCGAAATCGGTCACAGTTTCAACTGTTTTTATTTTTATTGTGGATCGTATGTGTGTACCTATGTTGTCTTGAATATTTTGGTTTTTAAATATTGGATTTGTACCAGATTCCAGCTCAACCTAGTTCTTTTCACGTTGTAAAATTTTCAGTAATTATTAATGAGGAAGGTGCAAATTTCAAAAGTTTTCCGTGTTCGCTCCAAAGCCAAGTTACGACGCTGCAACGACTCCTATATAAAAGGCATTAGCAAGGGTTAGTATTCTTTACATTTTAGAAGAAAAAGTTGAAAAAACTAAGAAGACACATTTATGATTATAAAATTCACCGGAGCACTAATTTCGAAGTTGAGATGAGATTAGAGATGGGTACGTGATACAATAAAGCTCACCAAGAAAGATTGAAATTCCGTTACTAGATTATCATTATCTTCAGAAGTTACAGCTTATGCGAGATATAAGGGAGATGAAAATAAAATGAGAAATTTGAGGATTTATAAGAGGAATATATCACGCAAAGCCCTTCAAAGTTTCATATCAGTTCCTCTTACTCTTTCCTTGAAATGCAGTGCATAGTCGGAGAGGCAAAGTGAATTCCTAATTAATCTTTGAATTAATAACAGGCGAATGTAGTAACCGAGTATGAACATTCCGTTTTAAATAAGGAGAATTTTATCCACAGATGAGATAGATGATTCTAGGGTTTTTCGTGACACTCTCGCTAAAAAGGCTAATGAAGGCTTCATGCTTTGGTTCTCTTGAGAGAATTAAGTTACCCATCGGTTAAATAAGCCTGATTTATTAATGCTGTTCATATTTTCTTTTTCGATTCCATCTACTAAAGTTAGACTCCAATTAGCAAGTTATTACCTCATATAGTTATTACTTCATGCTTGCGATTGTTTTTTATATTTTCTTGATTTTAATAGATAATTTTATCAAGAGATCATTTTTTCTTTCGCCGTACTAGTATTCCGTGATTTTTATTTCTTCCACAAATAGAAAAGCTTTCTTCATAACTTTCAGCAATCATTTTTTAATTGAGCTCAATCTGAGGGATTCCTTATATATCTATATATAAGACGAATTAAAATCGGCAAAATACATAATATATTACGTAGTATGTATACACAGTACCATTTTTACAATAAGTTTTTTTATAAAATTGTGTTTGCTGACATTGTTTTATAAGATTTCTGTAGCACCTAGATGTCACTTTGGCAACTTTTTTAAAGCAGTACTCTGAGGAATAAAAGTTTCAATATTTAGTCGGGAAAGTCTTAATTTAATGTTATGCGTCATTCTTTTTCTTGTTCACAAAGATCCTAATTGCCATCGCAATACTTTTCAAGTGGAAGGAACCGTGTCTTTCACGTGGGCACAAGATGGTGAGTTACTAACGATTTACGGTAGTTCTGAAGTAAATACAATTCTTAATCGAATATTCCTCGTCTAGAATAACTGTTTAATGAATTATGCAAGCAAAGACAGAACATGAGTCACAAGGAGAATTACTTTATTTCCACGACTGATTTTGCAAATTTCCTCGCGATGTGACCTTTCTAGATTAAAGAATCTTTCACGAGGACCACTTTTGATTCTCAAGAGCTTCCTTGAATCTATTTTGATTCACTCTTGAAGAAACAGCTGGAATATTTGCTGCATCCTATCCTCTAGGAGAAGGATTAAAGAACTGTGGGCGATGCAGAGGGCAAAGAAAACGTTTCCTCGACCATAGTACTTTAGATTTAATTATCTCGCAGCATTAGATACTCCTCCTTTTTTCGTTCAAGATTATTAACATTATGAATACCGAATTCCTAAATTCCATCGACAATTTTTTCCTGGAAATTTGAGCGCTCTGAAGATTTTGATGAAAGTTTCCTTCAAATTTAAAAAATCTAAAAATGTTATCGTGTAATTATTTTTAGTCTTTGAAAAAATTACTGATGCGATAGAAGAAGGGAATTACAGAGAGTACACTAAAAGGTTTTAGAAACAAGTAATGCATGAACAAGTAATATGGAAAGCCTAATTGGTTCAACCGACTGTGCGATTGCCGATTAATGACGACATGTCTAACAGAACTTCGATAAAAATAAATAACCCTATTAAATAAACGGTATTACTCGTGCATTAACTATCTAAACACATATTCGTACTGAGCATACGTTCATCGCATTATCTGACCTATGTTTATACGAGAATAGACGAAAATAGACACGTTTCCTCGTAAATTAGAGCGATGTTGTGATAACTGTTGATATTTGGATCTCTCGATTTTAGATCGCAATTTTGTTGCAGATTATAGCTCCGAGATGCGAATTAATTTAGCGTACTTTCGTGATATCGAAAGACCAACAGCTCTGATATTAGTATTTTGGGTCAAGTTTGGATTCAACATCGGAGTATCAAACGAGGTAAATTCTGTTGATTGACTTTGGCAAACAAAATCTTAATAAGGACGAAATTACCATGTTTAATATCGTCGAACGTATGTAAATTGTAACTTTGTGGTCGAAGTCTAAAAGCGGGCTTACAGAGCTTATATGAGGCATCTACAGCTGTGATGAGCTTCTTTATCGAACAATAATCCTCTAAACTCTAATTTATAAAGTAGGAGCGTTTTCTCTGAAATATAATAGTTGATTACTTACAAATTAATTTTGATCATTTTTCACGCAAGTCACAGGATGCCTGATGCAAGAAACTAGAGTTTAACCAAGTAATACGTGGTACTAAATACACAATGCTTTAAAGGTCCCATAAATTATCAAGATAAAACTGAAATCTGCATTTTATTGCGGAAATATAATGAAGTATAAATATCAAGGTTCTAAAAATTCCTCATAGTTAGCTGTCAGGGTAATTGATTGATAAGAGCATATCTGAATCATTGATGAGGAATAATCCATAGACGTCCGTTAGAGTATCCCGGAAGATGGGGTTTAGTGTTTAATATTTTACAGAAGAATGATCAGCCGCTCTGAGTTTGAAGATAAAGTGAACGCCTTTCTTCTCCCTTTATTCATTCGATTCTTTCTTTCTAATTGGAATATCAAATCATAAAATTTTCGGAAAGAATCTTGTGCCGGATAAATGAACCGGCAGCACGGCTCAGCTGAGGAGTGTTGGATGAAACATTTCATGTTGTCTATAGGCATAAAATATTTATGATTCTGATGTAGTGGAATAAACCATCATATCTTGGTGAGCATTTAGGTACCAAGATATGTAATATTTTTAAACAGACGGTTAAAATGCTGAAAGGTGCTATGTCCGAGAAAATGTATCTCTTAAGAATCTGTTAATATTTTACATAAATTGATTTTTAATAATTCATCGATTTTGCATACAGTAGAGGTGCTAATAGAAAGTGGAAACGTAACAAAAGAAGGAGAGAATAATTGAAGCAAATACATTTATAGCAATGTAAGATTTAACTTCAACGAACATATATGTATAGAGGGACGGTATCATGTTTGCCTTGTAGAAATCTGTACTTTGTACGAATGAATGTTACTCTGGGTAATAAGAGAGAAATGCCTCGCAGAGTGGGAGGGAATTTAATAAAGAAGGAAGGCAGTAGAAGGGGGATCGTTTAACGATTGAAAATCTCGGAGTGGAATAGTGTAACAGTAGAGATCTACCAGGGACACGTGAATTAATAAAAGATAAATAAGAAGGAGCATTGAGAAGGAAAATTTGTATGGAGTGTTAAAAAGGCCAATAACATCTAGCTGGGTAAAGTGGATCCAAATAGATAGCACAGCCTTGTGGAACACTTGAGGGAAAAAGATACCAAGAATTTTAAGTATTCTGAGAAAAATGTTAGTAAATAGTTTCTACTCTGGAATGCAGAAGATTGGCAACGGGTAAAATGGGCAAAATTGGATTAGATTAGGAAAAGTACATGAAAAATGAATGAGGGTTAATTTTGTCGACGAGGCGAATTGTTACTCATTTTTCCTAACAGTGAACAATCAATCATCTTTATGAATCATATGAAAAGGATACCCAACTTCCTTCTATTAAATAGTGTGTAGTATATTTTAATAGTGATGCAGAGGTTGATTAACAAATGAGCCCCCACCGGGAATTGAACCGGGAATTCACCGATGGTGAACACGTTTCCCACTTGGCTATCCGGAAGCCCTTTTTTCGTCTAATTTCTTAAAATTGTTAAGCGTCTGTAAATAATTAACGAGTCAGGCGATTTCACGAGGCGTCGTAACTTTTTGTCTGATTGATGATCGTCAATGACGGATATGCAGGAGATTTAAATTCTTTGATTAAATATAGATTTAAATCCGCCCTAATTTTTATCTAATATATGTCATTGTGAATTTTGGGGACCTCAAAACCTAAAGAAAAAAGAACAGATAAAATACAACCATTGCCTCAACCTTTTCGGACAGTCTCATCATCATCTGATCCACATCGTTATCAAAACAAACACATAGAAAGATCTAAAATGTACGAAATTCCAAGAGATAAGACAATATTTAGGTTTTAAAGAGAAGTTTAGACTTATGGAACGAACGTAAACATAAGAAACGTGGCTCTAAGTTAGCCAACACAATGCGTCAGATTTCCTTTTGTATTCCCGCTGACTATGACAACGCATATTTTTTATTTCCATTTGCTTTAAATTTATGTCAAATTTTTCTTGCGCAAATACAGATTTGAATATCTCGCATTTCAGGACAAGAAAATAGTAGTTATTTCTACTATTTCGACAAATAATTTCAGATTATTTTTAAATATATAAAATAAAATTGGTTGTGATTAAAAATCGCGATGGATTGAAGTAATAATTACAAATTGGTGATTATACTGCTATTACCAAAAAATTTATCTCAATGATTTCAAAATTTCATTTTGAGGAAAAATCGTAAATAATCAAGCGTTATTAAAAATGCATAGAAAGATTATGTATCATTTATTTCATTTAATAAATTATAATAGTGAAATCTTTCGAGCACCATGTTCTTGTTCTAGGACATAGTTATTTACTTGGACAAGGTACGCATGAAATTTAAAGGGCCCAGTTGTTCTGCTTTTTAGTAAAATATTTCTTCAATCTATTGTAAAAAATACTGAAATAAACAAAGCATTCAATTAATAATCTGATTTCGGAAACTCGTACTCACACGATATTTTTAATCAAATAATCCAGGCTTCCGTATGGCCAAGAGAGCAACGCTTTAACCTTTGATGGAATCTGTTCTGGGTTCGAATCTGGTGGGGGAAAATACGTACGAAATGACCTCAGCTTTCGAAGCCATTCCGACAATTATAGAAAGATCCCTAATGTTTTAATTCATTAAACTAAACATAAAAATCGCTTTAGAGGTAATTTGCTAAAATCAAGAAATTTATGTGCATGTAAAGGTGTGTCTAAAATGGTAAATGAAGAGAGTTGAGTGATCGCTTACAGGATGTCGAATGTTTCCTAAAACAGAATTCACGAATTTAGATGAGACTCTACTCTGATTTTTCTAGAGCATCTACGAAGGAGAGGCTCTGTTGAAAAAGAATCTAAGAATGGATAGGTATTTGGTTAACGATTCCAAAGGTCCAGAGAGGGGAACGGAGGCTTTTGCGTAGGCAGGGTCGTTCTGAAGAGATTCACCCCAAGGCTCCCTTCATCCATTCCCAATCCATATATCTTATCATCTCACTATCCACCTAAATATCTCGAGACCGAAGATCAAGAACACTTTTCATTCTACCCTCGACCGGCGAATAAAAAGAGGGAAAATTTGTGAACAAATTTCTTTGAAACTGTTTTTTTTTAATTTCTCACGTCTATTTAAACAGTTCAGATATTGCTTTCAACACAACTTTTGATCAGCTTTACCACTGGATTTATTTGGCGTTATATTCTAAATAGAAGCTATGAAGAAAAAATACATTTTAAAAAATTTCTTAATAAATTATTATCGATGATTATTTCGCTCGCGATCAGTTATTTCCAATATAATGTCGTAGATGCATACATGAAAGCTTCTAATTGAATAGTTTTAAAAACAGAAATTTAAGTTATAAACTTGAAAATCTCCTGTTAATTTCTTAGAGTAGTTGACTTTAAGTAAGATATTGTTTTATTTTCCGAAAATAGATCCTTATCAGCGATATTCACTCAATCTTTTAATTTAATGTTAATTTTTACGAAGTAATTCTGAACTTATAAAGCAAGCAATAAGGCATCGTTTTATGGGATATTGAAGAATATATTTCATTAGATATACATTTTCGTGGCAACGCATTGTGAAAGAAAACTGGACTACAATTTTCTCCATAGTTTGTACATCATAAATTAACGCTAAGGTATATCCATCACTACAAAAATAATAGATATGTTAAAAAATACAAATCAGGAAAAGGAATTTAAGCAACAAACTTCATCAGGAGTCGAATTTGAAGTATCTGACGGGATGCTGAGCTTCAAAAGGAACGCTGTCCGTTATCGCCGAATACAATTTTATCCTAGTATTCCAAGTATTAGAATACTGCCTTAACGAAAAAGCGCAACCGACAAAGAAGCGAAGGTCGTGTTATTTTTGGGCCTCTTCGAGATACCTAATGACTTCTTTTTTGGTTCGTTTGGAAACAAAAGACGAACCGCAAGGGCAAAATGAGATTGCGTGGGAGATACACCTCTTGAACAGATGAGCATGGGAAGATGAAGGTTGGCCGGCGTGGCCCATATTGCATCCCTTTCCGCGATACTTACCGCGTTCGAAGGCAGGTTCCTTCGGCTGATATTTATCGATCCTAACTGACCACTCTTCACAATTGGATTCCTTATGCCTCATCTCACTAGCGAGGGCGCCATCACTTTGATGAGCTCTGTAACGGGAATCCGATGCAAGTGCGAGGGCGGCTGAGAAAGCCTTCGCCGACGTTCAATTCTTCCCGATTTTTTTTCGCTCGAAAAATGTTCCTTCCTTTTTCCCGATACACAAATGCGTTCTCTCACGATCCCGGTGCTTGATTTTCATTCGTTTCCTGTTCTTGCAAATTGTTAGAAGTCAGTCTCTTCCATACCGAATGAAATGGGCGGTGGAACAATGCGCCATTAGAGCATCTTCTCTCATTTTATTTTAATCACTCAACGTACGGCTTTGTTCATCTAAGGTGGAAGTGGGTGGATTTTGCAGTTGCGATGCAGAAGAAGATGAAATGTACTACATTTACATGTTCAACTATCTAAATTGCAAAAACCTCGCGTGCAAAGCTTGGATTCTTATTTCTTGGCAAGACCTACGAGGACTCTTAACTTTCCTTTACTATTCGAAATTACACTTATAATCTATGAATCTTGTATTGGCATTTCCTCTGTCTAATTTAATACCTGTTGTTGAACATACAATCTTCAGATACGTGATATATCACACGGTCAATTAATAATTCTGAGTTAACCATATCATTCATCAGCTGTATAGTGAGAATACCTATCGTTATATCTAATTTAAATAACAATAAATTTCATTTTCATTTTAATCAGCACAATCAGTAAACATACGCTCAATTTTCAATTTTTCGAGCTTTCAATTTTTTATCATTTCTTTATCGTGTAGCGTACTTAATGATTCATGTTACCTTCTTTGTATTCTCCGTTATTTGTAAATGATAATCTTGAGATACAAATGATAGATTTGGAGTAACTTGGCACGATAAGCCAGACAATTCTTACGTCCGCTGAAAAGCGATATCTTAATATTTCCTTCACTGATCTTATTCTGATGCTGAACTGATCGTTTTTGCGGTAGGCTGAATGATTTAAATAAATCCATCTCGTAAAAACGCACATTAAAAATGAAATTACTAAAATTCATTCTCATTCCTCACTTGCAGAGTTATTTATGATTACGTTACTCTGATGTAGCTTTGAGCACAAAAATTCAAGTTTCAAGTACTCGTGGACGCTATCAAATAGTACAAAAATTTATGGCGCGTTTTTCTAAAACATGCTGACTCAGTAAATATAATATTTCGGTTCTTTCTTCGCACCGCAAGAAGTTGATAATTTTAGATTTCCTTCGTTTTGAGCAAATATTGGATGAAGGAGAGGTTTATCTGGTATTTCCGCCGCACTATTGTTTCAACTGGCTTTATCTAGGAGGGCTTCTTTTGTTCTTCGACCTTTGCACTTTATCTATTTCTGCCGTCCTCTCCTTTATTCATCTCAGGAAGTTACTACGTGCTCAAATATCATCGTATCCTTTTACTCTAAAAATTCCGTAATCTTCATAACTATTAATTCTCCCAAACTCAGTCGTCCCTAAAACTATTTCCCCCAAGTACGGAGCAACAAAATTAACATTTTGAGATTTAAGAATACATGCATAAATCGATAAAACATTTCTCTGCATGCATATACATTTCTGCAAAGAAATTTCAGCTAAATAGCTCTACAGGAGAGAGAATATTATGATTGAAACCTTCTACATAGCGTTCTTTTTGCGTATATTTACTTCACGTTTATGAAAACGAAATTTAATTATGAAGCGGAACTGGAAAATAACGTGTTGAAATTCAGTCTGTCTTTTATACTATAGTCCTTGCATTATATTCTCCGTCTCTGGAAAACTTGGCTGCTTCACGAATATTTTACGCTATTCTTCTAATTGACTTGCAGAATTCACGTGCATTAGGAGACATATTTCTTTCAGAGAATGTCCTGCTTAGAAACTAAGAAGCTTAGAACTAAGAATAAATACCCAAAGAATGAAAGATATATTAAGACATTAATTACATATACTTCTGTAAGTATGTCCCTATGATGATCACGAAGTGAAAATCGAACGAGATTAAATCTATATAATGAATAAATATGAGCCAGTTGCTTATATTTATGCAGCCTTTTAACTGAAATTAATTTTACTGCGTGATTAATTCTGAAAAGATATCATTTAATGGCGAAAAATTTATTATCATAGAAGGTAATACGTTTATTTTTGTTATGCTGCTAGTAATTTTTACGTGGAAGAACTGAGAAAGTACTCCTTCTTTCTCGTGATCATTTGATAAGATTTTCTAACACGTCTATTTCTGGCGTCAAAATGAATTCATATTCTAGAAAAGACATATTCCAAGTATATTTCCAATGATCGAATCAAAATATGAACTTTATTGCTGAAAATATTGGCGAGATCATAGCTAACCTTAAAATGTATCTTATAAAACATTGTCTTATAAAGCATTAATGATTTGAATACTAGTGTAATCAAATGTTATCTTGATTACGTGAAGTCAAGGACGCTTTGGCTCATAATAGTGCTCAATCTTGAGGATTAATGTCGATGCAAGCTTGCGACAGCTGCCTTGGTTTAAATACATTACCGTTAGGAAGGCAAAGAGCGAACGGTAATAAATATAAGATTATAGAGACCAGATAAGCACAGTTTGGGGCCTAATTAAGAAGCAGACATTCAGCTAAAATATCTCCAAGCTCTGAAATATTTGGCTTATGAAGATTTACTGATGAATGGAGAACTTACAGAGAGTATGTTAATCACGGCTTCGAAAACGGAACATAACTTTTTCTATGAATCATATGCATCAGGAAATTCCATAAATTTGCATACGCACTCGCACTCTGATATTCTGTAAGATATTACCTATGTTTTGAATTCGCATATCTTGTTCATATAACCTTCCTAATCTTTCTGCTTGCCGAAAATGAATAAAATTTTTTATTCGCAGTAGAATTTTAATATTAACCGTCAATTAATGATAATATTAAATATATTTCATTATAAGTATTTATATAAGTTTCATTCTTACAATGAAAGACATTTAAGTTGGTTCCAGGGATATGTGATGTTGTCTTATAATTTTCCCTGCAGTGACATCCATTCACATAAGTGTCTCCGAGTCCTGAACTGGTTCTATCCATCGATAAGCCGTTATACGATTACATAACTCAATTGAGTTGTAGATGGTAATTAGAATACCACAGCAATGATCTCCATAAATTAAGGTGAATTAAACAAGGTCGCCCCATTGGAAGTTAGAAAATAAACGGTGAACACGTCGTCACTGTCGCAACCCACGCAGCCTCCGTATGGTTGCGCCGGTGGAATCGCGGGAACAGGATCATCGTAGGACTAACGGTGGCAGTATCGCGGAACGAACCAGGGGAGCATTACTTTCATTGCAGATTCTTTGGCAACTGTACCGCACAATGGCCGCATTTTCCCACATCAGCTGATATTCTGTATTCTATTCTGTATAAGACGCAGCGCTCACAAGCGAGTTTCCTACCGTGGATAATACAATGAAGGAAAATTAATACTATTCACCCTAATTAAAAGAATCATTAACATAGTTGACAAAAAGTTGTTGACGCATGTTGTGGTATTTAAATTGCTATTAAAAAGTGTGCCTTGACTGCGAAGACTTTTTCGTTAATATGCTCCTGTTACCGTATCAACGGAAAATTTTTCAGTTGTCTTTTTGCACGGAACTGAAAAAATTATCTTCTATTCACTTTGGTTACAGTATGACTGACATACAGGGAGAAGTTGAAATATTGACGACATCATAATGATGACTGTTTAGATATCACGTAAGAATCTATAAATCAAAAATATTTATAATACTGAAATAATTATAAAGTTAGTGAAAACAGAGTATTTCAAATCAACCAGGAAAAATAACCATGAATAAAGATTACTAGAAGAATGCAGCAAAGATATTTCTTTGAATTAAATGAAATACTACCATATTGCTATTTATCTAACTTCCTGATTTCCTTAGTACTTCGCTTACATAGGAATGCTCAGACAATTCATAGAAACTATAGGGAAGTATGATGAAGAGAAACATTTAAGTACAAACATCTTATCCTCGAAAATGTATATGAATGACGCATTCTCTATAAGCGATGAAAGATTTGAATTTCAGATGTTGGAACATAGAGTCAATATCTATTAAAAAGAAAAGAAGTTTGAAGGAAGGTGCAAATATATTAGTCATACATTTTCCTTCTAACTAAGCACGCTGCCAGCCGCGCTTTTAGATAACATCAAGGTCGTCTTGCTGAAAATTCGACCTGCCACGCTAAATGTTTATTTTGGTAATTATTCCTCATGACACGGAAAGAGCCTGGAATTAGGAAACACACTACTCTTGAGTTTTCACTATTTTGATAACTGCCCGTTTTATCTGCTACGAGAAAGAGTCGTGCTACCTTTCCATCGGTTATCGCAGAATCGAACTAAATGTGAAAGAGCTAAATGACCTTCCAAACCACTCTGAGAACCTTGGAAACTATTTGGGGACTCTCACTACCTAATGATAGTAGGAAATGGGCTGATCGAGATCAGGTCTCGTGTGTACTATATATAGGACTAAATCCCCCATACAATTATTGTATTCCTACATAAAATCATATGAAGGCGCTTTTCTCTTTCTAAGCAAATAGGAATTGTAATGATAAAACGAACAGTTAAAGAATCAAATGTCCACAGTGCCATCCACAGAAAGCGAGCACCCAAATGCTTTGCTTATCTCACTTACCTCCAAAAGTCAGCCTTGGGATAAATGAATGTATATGAGGTAGCTTTTCCGCCTTACATGAATCCAAAGGATCTTCCTGTAAGAGTTTCCTCTGAGGAAAAGATATCTCCTACATCCTGGAAAGTATAGAGATAAGGTCATGGCCGGTAAAGAATTTAATCGTTGAATAGTTTCATAGATACGGCACGTATGGATGATTAATAAATGGAAAATTTTGAATTCCCTCTGATGAAGCGGAGCATTCCTCGTCAGCTGCGTTGATACCGCTTCTATATATTGCCTCAGTAAGTAAAAATATCAAAATAGAGCGAAAAGAAGGGAAAAACGATAAGAAGGGTTTATAATACTTCGGGAAACAGGAATAAAAGTTGTGCTAAAGAATTCTTTATTAGTAAGCGAGTTTTACTGTATAGGAAGGGGCCTCATTCCTTGGCCCATTATAATACACGCTATTAATTATACACGTTCAATGCCTCCGAGAAATAAAATCTTCTTCTGGCGTTTAATAAACGATATTCACCAACTTTAGACAGCTGGAATGGAAAGAATGCGTAATTCGATTGAAATGCATGTAATTACCTAAAGGAATTTTCGTGATTTTTTTATATTCCTTTTCTCATCTCCTTTGTGTTTTGCTTTATTTGTGTTTAACTGTAAGAATAGCTGAATGGAGACTGAATGCATATACACGGAATCTCTAAGTAACGATCTAGCAAGTCAAAAATTAAGAAACTTTCATTTTTTATTTTGACAATTTACAATTGATTTCATCGTCTATATAATTGCGTTTTGAGGATTTCATGCCGTCAGTTAATGAATATTGATCGCATGACTTAATTTATTATGGCAAAAAGCTAGGTGAATCGCAAATATGAACAATTAAAGAACGTTATCATGGATATAAACTGTCGCAAACCAACGACTATTCTCCTGTGAAAGGAATCATTGCTGACACGGTGGGGTTACTGTCAGTATTAGACATCCATCGATTAATAGCGAAGAAAAACTAGGTTCTCAAAGAAGAATATCGTTAATCATGATGGGACGTATTGTATTCTAAAGTGATAGAGGAAATTCGATAAAGTTCTGTTTTGTTTACAGCGCCTTACCTTGGTCTATCCTCATTAAATGAACGTCGCATGAGTGTCTCAAAGGACGGTTGCGTCACTAACAATGACCCTCACAATCTTGGGACAACCTTCTCTTTAGGAACTTCGCTACACCTATTAGCATGTCTTAGGATGGTCGAACAAACAAGTTTTTCCTCTTAACAGTTCAAAAAAGTGGTGATAAAAACGAAATTAGGATATACTTTCTTTCGAGTGCTCCTTTACTGATGCGTTCTTCTCGCATGACCTCTATACGGAGTGAAAAATAATACTAATCACTCTAAAATTAAGGAATTAATTCTCAAGTTCTGAATCATGAATTGGTGTATGAACGGGGTTTGCTTTATATGCAATACTATGATCATTTTTTGCCCTAGTTAATAATGTAAATGGACATTTTCGTATTGATTTCGTTCCCCATGACAAAACTAAATACAATGAGTAAAAAAAGTGGTAGTTTACAAAATTTGCGAAAGTTCTGAAGATTGAATGAATGGGATTTGAACTTTCACTGAATTTATCGTTTGCAATTCCTTATTAAATGGCAAAAACGTATCATAAATCGAGGAAAAGTTTAAAAAAAATCAAATTTGTCTTAATACAATTTGGGATTTAGAATTATATCCTTAAAATATATAGATCATATACTTAGGAATGAATATTTTCAGATAATACTTCATTTTCTGAACGTGATCAAATACACAGAAACGCCTGGTTTTAGTAATTTTCAATAGAAAAGAAATAAAATGGAAATCGGGTGGCACTCTTCTAAACCCTGTGATATCATTTGCATGTTTTGATCAAGAAGGTCATTTATTAATTAAAGCTCCATAAATTTATCGAGGTATAGTTTAAGGTCAATCATTGCTCAAATACATATAATAAAGTAGAATATGAAGATCAATGTGAATATAATCATACAAATTCCAAATATTAAATACTACAATAGACAAGCGCACATTGACGCAGGTAAAATGGAATAAATTACGTTTGAGAAACGTATGTATATTTTAAAGTTGATTAGCAAGTGTAATTACACGACTTAGCATAATTATAACTGCATACACATTGCACAATATTAATGTTGGTATACACACTAAGAAAAGCAAAATAAACAATACGAAGATGAGTTTGACGGAAATGAAAAACAGAACATTATCGCTTAGTTAGCGAAAGCTGGTTGCTCCATCAAGTAATTACAGTTACTTCATCTTTCGACCTACAATAATTTCTTCCTTTAAACGAACCACAAGTTTTCCTTGGGTTTCTTATATACGCCACTGCACCTATTTAACCATCTAATACCATTGTCCTCATTTCATCGGATCGCACTAAATGCTCAAATTATCGCATAGCACCTCTAACACGTTAGCACCCCGATTTCTTTAAGCATTGATTAGTTTATCGATCACAATTACAAACTATAACTGGGTTTTTCCTCATACTCTGTTCCTCATAAGGTGGAACATTCAACGGCAAGATACGTAAGCCATTTGAAAATCAAACATCTCCACCATTTATGATTCTATCCTATGAAATCCTTTCATTTATTTACCATCATTTTTAGGGCCAATGAATTAAAGCAGAAGCAATATTTCATTGCAGCAATGGTATCTAACTATTTTTTTTTTTAAATTTTCTCCATTTCGCTCTCAATGAAGATGAAATATTTCTGAGAGAATAAAATATATTTTAATACATATTTGTTACTTTACGCATACACACTGAAGAATTGTTAACCTTTCGTTAGAGTGGTGTCTGTGGGACACACCATATACCAGTAACTTATGTTATCATTACAACGCCGAGATGTGAATCATAGAAATTTGACAGGCTTACTAACAAAGGGATCAATAGACCGATTCTTCATATTTCAGTTTCCATACTAAAAAGTATAACATGCTTTCGCTCGTTGAGGACCTGACTGAACTGACCGAGACATTCATTGGTAATGCAACTTGAATTTCGTTGTTATGATCAATCATTATTCCTGAATTACTTTTATAATTAGTCGTGCATGTTTTCGGTATTCAATGTAAGTGAGAGTTCAATTACTGTAATCGAGATATGAAACTTCATTGGAAAATACGCAACATATACTTTGTGTTCTTGTTTTTATCCTTAAAATTGAACGCACTGTAAATGTTCTAAATATATATTTGATATATTCAATAATAACGTATCAGGTATTAACGTTAAGTAGAAACAGAAATTAGATAGTCCCAGAAATGATTAAATGAGATTCAGGAGGATAATTAACTATTGGAAGGATAAACTCTGATTGTATTTATTTTTACTTTGAACACCCTTCTTTTATTACAGCTAGCTCTGCCAGGTGAAATGTCTTCTGCAAGGGATTCCATCCTTGGTACGTGTGCGTCGCGACGCCTCCGACGCCCAACGATCTCCTTAGCCCGTCTTCTCCTCCTCTTGTGCTTCGCTGTCCACACCCTTGGACAAACATTCCAGTACAGCCGTGGATGGACCAACGGACGCAAGAGGGCCTTCGTTCCACCAGTTGAGGTCCACAGGGAAGGATCGTCATTGACAACTGGGGATGACATGTCAGAGGAGGATCTGAAACAGCGTGTCCTTGCAGAAGGCAACAGGGTGGAACAGGGGAGACTGGAGGCTTTGCTGCTTGTGCTGGGAAACAACCTGAGGGATAATGCAGAAGAGGACGGTGACGAAGTGGAGGCAATGAAGCAGAGAACAGGAGGGGGAAAGAGGAAAGGGGTGAGGGTCTTATATAATCGGGTATAAAAAGAAAGAAATGATTATCAACGGGAAATGTGGCACACCAAAGATAAACAAAATCATACATAGAAAATTTTTTGTATAAACCTCTATTGAGAAACTGCACAACTTGGGCAATGCAGTACCAAATCAATTCACCGTTTCGTCACCAAATATTGTTTCCTTCCACAAAATTAGTAACGTAAAGTTTTTGCAGTCCAAGGATTCCATTCATATTTATCTTACAAACATAATTTATAATTTCTATAGCACTTTATAGTTAAACCCTGGATAGTTTTAATATTCCCGCAAGATGTTGCGGCAGCGCATGAAGGTTACAGCAGTGGAAATATATAATTATAAATATAAAATGAATATGAATGTATTATAAATGGGATTCCAAATAATCGTATCATAATGCATTAATTTACCGATCAATCCTGGTAATTCTTCTTAGCGACGAAAATGAAAAGTTTAAATCACATAAAAATTGCGGGATCAAATATAGGTGGTCCCGATAGGTAAAATTGATATGAGGCATGTGAAATGTATGTACTAATAGCTGGCTCACAAGGAGTCAACGCCAGATCGATGCAGAGGATCGTGATGAAACCTATTTCATGTGAAAGTAGACAGAAAGATAGCAATTAACTCCAGTTCTGTTTCCAATGGCTCTGGTTCGGGAGAAAGAAATTTCGTACCGTATACTCCTTATTTTCCCCTTTCAGACATTTGACCAAGAAGTGGAATTATTTTTCTTCTTAACTATCAACCCTTATCTTTTCAAAGTAAACCGTATTGTGATTTTAGTAATTACTGTAATTGATTATTTTCGCTTTTCTAATATTTTTAACTGGGCGAGAATTCGTAAATACATTCGTAAAATGATATTTAATAAGCTAGCCTTGGTTTGGAATGCATTGTTACTGCTACGAATTTATTGAAGGAGAAGAGTTGGAAATTACCGATATAATACGATGATAATTTGTTTTTTATTCTCTCGAGCTCGGGCCTATGGGGACAAAACTCGCCGCACTCGTAATTATCTTTCTGTCTATCTTCGCATAAAGCAGGTTTCATCATGATCCTTAACATCAAACTGGTGGTGGATCCTTGTCACTACCCCCATTATACATACCATGCAGCAAGAAATGAGCGAAATGTATCAGCCAGCTCACCAATAATATTATCATAGGATCTCTTTCAGTAACCTGGAATACCACAAAGATAAATAGAAGTGGGTCGCTTTCGAAACTAAGTTACAAAGGGAGAACTGATTGAGAAACACCTGTTCTTGACAGTTTAGGAAAATGCGAAAACCCGTTTCCTGCAATTGCACGATCGGGACCCAATAAGCAGTGCGATTCGATTTCTTTCAACCGTGCTTCTATCTTGTTCCTTCCAGGGTTGGCGGAGGAACTCCTTGGGCGAGAATTTCTTACGCCGACGTCGAAGGAGGATGGCTATCCAGCAAGAAGGGGGCGTCGAGACGCTCAACTGAGTCCGACGTCGCAGTGATGACGACACCAAGGGATGACATCAACCTTCCCTTATCTTTCAACGGTCGACTGCTTGTTCTTCTAGTTGACCATATGACGGCACCGAATGGCAGTTTCATTTGGGCCTACCAAAAACTCCCAAAAGAAAATGGACTAATAACATCTTCATAGCGTAGTCATTTCTATCGTTAAGAAATATCTTGGTGTTATCAGAGAAAAACCTTTTTTGCGTGGGAGAATATAAGATGTTTTTGGTGTCGTAACCCTGAGTAATTTATTATATTTATATTCGACAAAGTTAATTTAAAGTTGATCTTTATTGGTTGTTCATTCAATTTTATTATCAATAATTATTTTACCAGAAAAAATAAAAATGAAAATTGAATTAAGCAAACATTTTCCAAGAGAGAGAAAAAGTAACTTCCTGCCTCAATGGAATAAAAATATCTCACAATCAGTATTAAGCTTTGTGCTAATTATTTTTCACCGTAAATATTTGAGTTCATGAATAATGAATGGCAATATTGATTCTTAAGTAGAGTATGTAGACGGGAATGTGACTCGATATCTGTGAGATGGATTTGTTTAACTGAAACTTCGAATTGAAGGATATTGGTAAAGTAAAATAACCAAATGTCTCGTGAAAAATCTCAGAATAGCTGCATGTACATCACTGGCGTTATTTTCTTGTGATTCTTTAATAAAGAAGACTGCAAACATTTAGACATAACCTGTTATTCGTTGGTATTCACTTCATAATAAAACCAACATTATATCATGTCTTATTAAAGAAGCTCATTTAAACCCATAAGAAAATGTGAAATATTTGCTTGAATGTAAGCTTAATTAAGGAGATTTCAGTGAAAACATTCCAAATATCTTGCAAAATTCTTGAAATCTAGATTGATAATAAGTATTATGAAATTAGTCGTTTATCTCGTCCGCCTCGTTTACCAATATGATAATTTTATTCTGAGGAAGAAAATTTGAAGTGCTTATATCTGTTTCTCTATAAGAAGCTTGTAATTCTATCAATCCAATATATATCTGTAAGCAAGATTATGTATGTTATTTATTTTGCCATTTAATTAAAGTTGGAAAGAAAAGCGATATTGCTTATATCAAGACATTTCTATGCTCTGAATTGTGCATACATGTCAGCAGAAAACGGTAATTTATCCACGCAAATTTACTATTTTAATCTTGGTTAATTTAAAAAATAACTACCATTTCATTAATACTTTACCCACCAAGCAACCATTTCAAAATGATTACCTTACACATATTTCAATATGAATGAAACCTTATCTCTTAATAATACCAATTTGACTTTATCAAAAAAAAGGAGATTTAATAATACCTTAACCAAGAACAGATCTGTATTATTTCATTATTACATTCATATCGTTAAGGATAGCCACAAAATTAATGCCTCCAGGATTCAACGTATTTATTTATTTTGTCAAGTAAAGATAAAATCATTGAAATAAGATTGTTTACTTAATATATTCAATTAAGAGGGATATATATAAAATTTATGATCGAGGACTTTGCTTGGACTAATTGTATTTTATCTACTTTTGATATGAGAAATCAAGTGGCTTACAAGGCATTCTACAAACAAAAATATGTATCGCCCATATTTGCATGAAAAAGACATCTCGTTATCCTTGAACACAGAGGAGATAAATTAATTTTAAATAGTGGCACCGCCATAAAAATACGGTTCATCGGTAATGAATGCATACGAGGCAATCCTAGGATTATAGCCATGTCTTTCAGGTATTCAGTGGACCGGTTGGCAAAGTATTATTTGAATTTGAACTTTTGGACACCAAGCTCTACTTTTTTTTACAGGATATGCATTGTGTTAAAAAATTCATCCAACTCCTATTAAGACTCAATTAAAGTTTCATTCTTTTATACAAAGAGAAATACACTATTATGAAATACAAATCATAATATTTTATCCGTCACAACACCGTACTGAAAATTGGTAGTTTAACCATAAGTCTGTTCGCTTTTCGCTGCATATTATGCAATCTCAGCATTCATATAAACATATACAGCATAGTGGGATAAAGCAAACTGCTAAGGAATTTCATTGGCAAGGTATAAAAACCTTTCTTTTTCTAAGATAATAAATCCCTGCACTACTATGCAAATAGAAAGAAATAGTTGGGATGAAATTTTTAATAAAACAGCGTAATTCAGAGAAATAGCTCTGATTAATTGATTAAAATGAATTCCGGAAATTGGAAGATTCGGGTTTCAGTTCTCTCGATACTTTTCACTATTGTGAAATTATTTTACTAATAAGTATACTATCACAATCTTGCGGTGGTTCTATTTGATTTATTTCAACAATTTAGGATTCATATAATTAATGAAACATCTCTTCTGGAGAATTCAAGAATCTTTGTAAATTAAATTTTGCAAATAGTACTATAAACGACTGAATTGATTATAAAAAAACATTACAGTATGAAATTTTTTTGGAAGTTCAATTAGAACTCAATAATTATCGTGAATGATTTGTTCCATCACAGCTGGAGATGCTTAGGTTTCCACGGCAAATTATGCACGCTTATGCTTACATTAAACTCATGAGTTGGATTTCAAGAATAAACTGATCTAGATTACAGTTAATAATGAGTCTACGAAAGATATTGACTGAAAAGTTTTGAACGGCTCACAGGAAAATTTAATATAATACAATATTATTTCATGCATCACCTGTGAGTATTGTTCACTCATTGCAAATTGTATAAAGAGGTTAATATTTAAACTTTATGATTGTTTCTTGCATTTAAGAACTTATCTGAGGTTTTCATTATATTTTATTCCACAATTGTAAAAATAAAACCACGAAAGTTCGTAGAACGACTTTGAACGAAACATAATTTTTGTTGCAACGAAATAATACTGATTTTCTCTATGGTTATATTTCATAATTTAGGGAAAAGACTGTGCAATAGATAAAAGCTGCAATGAAGTCTGATTATATCTAGACATTTGCAAGATCCAGAAAATAAATTCAATATAGAAAGAAACACGTACGCTTTATGGAGAAGAATTACTATGAAATGCAGTTTGATGAATATTTTATATTGGAATTGGAAACCGATGGCATAATATTAAAAGTTATCTCAAGACCTCGTATATGAAAATTAGAACTGAAAACCGGAACCAAGAAAGAGACCATTTCAAAATTTGTGACACATGAAGTAATAAAAATGCCAATTTACCATATTATAATGAATTGGTTCATAATAATATGGTAAATTAGAAAAACTTCTTTAAGAGTGTCATAACTTGGTTTCTAAATACGTTTCTGAAATAAAAATTCTATCTAATGCATATAATGTTTGCAATATTTCTTTTCCATTATTCCATCCAATTTCTAATTATATACATACATTCAATGAAGCAAAGATAAACTTATGAATATACTTAAATATTATGAATGGATGAAGCATGCGACCAAATATTGTGAGGTTAAATGAAAGAAAGTAGTAAATAATTTAGAAAATCCTTACTGAAATAAAAACATTATCTCCGGAAACATAATATTGGAGTGAAAAGTACCGGCATCCGTAAGAATTCACGATAGAAAATTGACGCTGAGCAATAGAAGTATTGACATGAAGGGACAGTAGTCTCATACAGAATGTGTGCTATTCATTAGCCTTGAAGTCATATTTCCTCATCCCTTTTAGTTAAATTACACCCTTCTAACTTACTCCAAGAACAGCCTAACCGTAATCCACCGGTTTCTCACTTTTCGTTTGTCTCGGTATACTTACGTGTCCTGTAAAATTGGTTGGACACCAGGTGTTGAATGAAATATATTTTATCAAACGGAATCCCTTTGAAAAACGAAATATGTATTAAAATGAAGCCCGCATACGCTTAGAGATTTGAGGAGGGCATTGCCTTCAGATGTGCGGTTAGAACTACTTCTCGGCGGTTTGGAAATACCGCCATATTCTATGAAAATCAGGAATGATTTAATCACGAAAGTAATAAAAACAAAGCTAAAAATGAACTGAATGCCGTCACTTAACATTTTAAAGTAATCCGTCGATGGTTACTTTCTGTAGAAATCACTGCTCAATATTATTCTTTAATTTTTTAAACGATTTTTAATTATATCACCCAATATATTAGGGATCCTATGTAGTCGGTTTGCGGTATGTAATTAGAAATGAGTTTTCTTCACTATAGAGCTCTCTTTACATTCTATACTATTAGCACAACAAACCTTTTGAAACTTACAGGTGCAAAGTGGATTGCCGTGAACTTTTCGTTCAGGCTTCGAGCAGTAATTTGAGAGAATGGGCCCGGACTACGATGCAGACATATCTGATTCCATGGCTCAGAAGCTTCCCTATTCTTGGAATTAGAAACACATGTCCAGCTTGACATGGTGAGATTCAGAAAGCTCTTGATTGGTCGAAGCACTATTTCGAAGAAATTGACTAGATTTCAGTTTTATTTCCGACTTGTTCGCGTGTGGACGGTGGCCGGCAACGTGCCTGCTGATTAGGTGATTTCTTAATCATATCCTCAAGGATCTATATTCCATCATATCAAACTCCTTTACCGTAATCAAATCGTCTTACTCTGCCAACAACAGCTGAAAGATATTCGAGTGATGTGCTAATGGTGCCTCTTGAATTGTGCTAGGAAGATATATATTCTCTGATTCGATTCCCATTCTTCCGATCGTGTTGTGATAAGTGGCATGCTTTGCGTGTGAACCGATTTAGGATAGAATCGGTGTATTGTAAAAAAAATATTTAAGCAGTGAATTAAAATGGAATAAAATGGTTAGTTCGAACAAAAGCAAATGTGCGTCGTAGACCAACTCGTAGGAGATGAAATATAACATCGAACCTGACGTTGGAAGAAAGTTGAAAGAGGAATTTCTGCCTGTAAAGTGTCAACAAATCTTGTAAGTCATTTTATTTCTCTATTTCTTTAATTTGTAGATATAGATCAGAGTTTCAACTTTCTTTCTAGAATTGTAATTACATTTCGCCTATTAGTTCCACAAAATTCAACTGATTAATGACTGTAAGTAGTATGTATTTGTATTTAGGAATGGAGAGCTATCACGGTAGTAAATGTTGTCATTGATTTACAAAGATACGAAAATAATGTTGAAAATTCTTAGAGTTTCTATTTAGAAATGAGTAATATTTCTTAGAGAGAATGATATCAAACTTATAAATAATATACTTTTTCACCATACATTCTTATATATAGTTCTCGTAGTGTTCGTCCACCCGTTTTCATCTGTTTCGGAAACGGTTTGATGTAGAAATATGAAACGAATTGAATTGTGTCCCTACGAGGTGGAAACCCCAAGGAAAACTAAATTTCCCGTCACAAAGAAGGCACCGACTCGGGCTCCAGAAGGTCCTATAAATGAGCTTTTCCATAATTAATACATTTCTCAGATATTCGAAATTTTTTTGAGTCACTTCACAGTAAGATAGAGAATTACAAATCACAGAGATATGAGGGGACACAGTCATCTATAGTAGCAATCTAGGAACTGCCACGAAATGACCGTGAAACCGCTAGTGCGAAATTTTTAGATTAAGATTTGTAACCCGCCAGTTGCCAGTGGCGCAAGGCAGGTGATTATCCCATTTAAAATACATTACAGCGATTTTAGTGAAGCACATTTCGAAAATATGGAAATATATCACTCTTCGTGTCAACAGAATTCATGGATATATATCATGTAGGAAATGGATCGTAAACCTAATGATCCTTTGTACTATGCCAGAGCGCATTTCCATTCTAGCATATATTTTAATGCCAATGTATATCCGCCATACTGTTTTACGCGCAATGCATCATGGATATGTTTACAACCATGATGCATTGCGATTACACATCATTGTAGGATTTGAAGCCAAGGCGATTTGATTAAATCAACGTTGTAAATACAACGAAAGACTTTGATGTAGATTACATCACGGTTTGTTAAAGATAACGGGTAAACTCTATATTAATGATAAAAATTGAAAGAATAACCACTGCTAAGTAATCATGAGAGAGTAAAACACCCATGAACCGCCAAACCTTGTTTGGTTTGGTGGTGGTGTCATACCTCTCTTATCTATATTAAATATATCGTACAATATAAAATTAAGCCTCAGTGTATTGTTTGAAATTGCTTTTCTAATTAATTTTCCATAATATTAATTCTAGCGATTGGACATAAACTGGTAAATTGCTGACGAGTCAACTGGAATTGAATCTTGCTCATCTCATCTCTGATTCAAGAGGTAAACATTTTCAAGTTTCTTAATCTCAGACTGCAGAAATACAAAGATTTATCAGTAAGTAGTAATACTACTTAATACTAGTAAGTTTTTATGACAATGTATTCCATCTCTCATGTTATTAGTTACATTTATTTGTAACAACGTAACCATACGTACCTTTATCGTAGAATACAAAGGTTTTTCAACTTGCGTGAATATTGAGCAAAAATTCTATATGGCAAAAGTACGTATTGTAAAATTATTTACCTCAAAATTTTGTTGATAGCTACTGATATGTGGCTTCTTACTGCGAATGAATATCATACCCATCAACATGACATTTTTCGAGCATTGTCGCATTAAAATACTATCCGGTAGTAAATTTGAAGAATAAACATGTTAAAAGTTCGATATTTGAACATCATCATATATTTGGAAGAATTTATGGAACAATTATGGATCCGTTGTGAGTATTGCAATACCATATCAGAAGTCTTATGAAAAATAATCCAAATCATTTGCACTGAGTTCTTCAGAAATAAATAAATATCAATGAGATATTTATAAGGGCAATATTTATGGCATTTTTAATAAGATTCTGCGGGATTGAGCGAATTTTTATTAAAATATTAAAAGAAGCGTGCAAACAACAGATTGCAAGCTTTATCTCTTATGAAAAATCAAAATAGAAAACTCAGAGTCGAGACAAGTATCATAAGAAAGAAAATTTCATGAAAATTTTTATCCTTATTGTCGATTATAGATTCCTGGTCCAAATAACTGATGGTTATTGCTTCGTCACATAAGTTACATTTAGTTTATGCTGCAACTAGTTTGGTATGTATCACCTTTTTATTCCCAGTTGACTATCAACGGGCAGTTCAACTTGTATTTTATAATTTTAGATTCATTCATACATTTAGATCAGACGGGGAATGAAAACTGATGAACTGCACAGGAAATTGATTTAATACTTACCTGTTCACGGATCTCTTCTACACGGAATACAGGTGTTGAAATTTTTAACAGTTTAGTTTAGTTGAAGTAACGGTTTTATTTCAGCAAATTTCATAGTGATGGCGAAATTCTAAAAGTTGCGGCTTCCTCCGTAAATTATAATTAGATTTAGACAAGAATTGCAAAAGCAGATGATGGTTTGCGTTAAGGTTAGCAATTATGGTGAATTGAAGCGAATAGTTTGGTACAGTGGTTTGGAAAACTTGGAACCACCAATTCATATTGCAAGTAGTAAGTATTTTCTTTGAAAAATTTTTGACTACTCTTTTTTACTATAATCCATATTTTCTCTGCCTTCCCTGCTTTGACCATAATGCTTGATACTTTTGACCATAATGACCATAATTTGAAATTTCTTTAGGAATCTCAATCGAGTGTTTACCGGATCGTTATGAAAAGCCTTTGGAAGCATCGGAGGATGTCCTGAAAATACAAAACGATGGATCGAAGGTTATCTCTGGAATCAATCTCCTCGAGCATGGATTCATCTGCCGTTGGATTAATGAATCATAAGGTCAGTGATTACTCTTCGCAGATGGCACTCCCAACAAGGGATTATGAATTTACCCCATCCAAAGGTAAGAGGACGCATTTTGCAGACTAACATTCTTCAATAATATCCAACAGGGAGTCGCACATAGTTGTCACCACGAAATTACTTTGGTTTATTTTATGGACAGTTTCCTCAATTCCTTTTTCCTTATTTGAAAGATGTTGAGATATCTAAATATTTCAATTCTACCGTCTTTGCTGCTATTGCAGTGCGGTTAAAACAGCTGATTTTAATGTCACGAAGACAGCAATGTGCGAATACTGTATTAATGTAGAGTAACTGTAAGGCGATCGATTTCCGCAAGGTGTGTTGGCGGGTAGGGAATGTTAGGTTTCAAACATGTGTAGCGTATTACATACTACTGCATTACAGAAACATGTTCACAGTTTTCTATGGAAAATTTTATACATCAGGGAGATTTATTTGTAGGGAATGAAACCTCTGAGCATGTTCTTTGTGCGATAATTTAAATGGCACTAACGCGTTATTAATGTCTATAAAAATTATTTAAAAGTTTGAAAGGTAACTTCCATGAACCAAAGAAGATTCTCCTTTATAGAGGGATCAGTTAATGGCAATTATGACTATAAATGATTTATCTTCTCTTTTTGAAAGATTTCCACTCACTAATAATTTGTACTTTATGTGTTCATAGGAGAACTATCTTCGTAATGAGAGGTGCAATAGAAAATGTTAGATAAATATTGGTCAGAGTGAAATACTAAGACCAAAGGATGGATTGAGGTAAGAAAGTGATAATAATAATTTGATCATAGCATAATTACTCCTTACCCAAGATAAAATGGATCCTTAAAACTATACCTTGATGAGAGAAAATTAAACTTATTATTACATACGAACAGCAAAGCATTCTAGCTCCCAAAGATGTAAATTTTCAAGACTTTCGAATTGAAAATATTTCTGAAAGTTGGCGAAATAAGTTATCATGAACGCAAATATCTTCATCGATAATATTATCGTAAATCTTCTTCATTGATTTTAGTAGTAAAAATTCTGAATGTATTTTCATAATATATTTCTGTTGTTGTTGGGCATCTTTGTGGGGATACGTAAAATGCTACAGCAAGTGACTATCTCAATGAATATCTAGTAGTAAATTTAGATCTTTAAACTTTTTCTTGGATAATAGCTATTTTGAATAACCACTCTATTGAGAAGATTAGAGATCAGTAGTTGGTTAAGAATCTATTCTTCTGGATAGTCTTAGAAACTCTCCAACTCGGGAATCGAACTTAGGTTGAGAGTGGTAAATTATGACCTCCTCTGAGTACAGAAAGTGAGAGACTCAAGATCCTTTCTTCCCATTATATGTCCTACTAACAGTCTTCACTTCCTCTTCCTCCCTCCTAAGTAATCAATAGAACAATACCTGTGATAGGAAAATATTTTCCTATACATTCCTCTTTTTTCTCTCTAACTTTCCTTCAATCACTTCCGTGATCACGTAATCACTTCTCAGATGATTTCTCACCTAATCAACTCTCCTATCCCTATATATTCAGTTCTCATAACAAAAATAATTATTTAGTTGATTTCACATTGAATTTAATTTTAAATACAGACATGTTATCATTTCTCATTCACATTTTTTTCGTCAAATATTTCTTTTAACAAAATTCTTTGATCACTAAACAAGAGAAAGTCATATTTTGAGCACTAAATCATAGAGTTTGAAAATACAATGAATTATTTTCGCGTTATCGCCTGTAGACTGTGGAACACAGTTCTGCCATAAGTTCAAAATTCTCATTCTATTTCTTCCTTCAAAAACTGATATTGCAAATATCTATTCTTGATACAGCAATCACGGATACTGTTTGTATAGAACTTTTTCTCAGTGTTTTGATACACTAGCTATTTGTAAGTAAATTCTGTACACCAACTATTTGAAAATGAGTTAGAGTCAATTGCTATGAAAAATTTCTTCTTTAGTTATCAATAACAAAAATTTGAGTGAATTTCTTTTTCTCTTCATGCTCTTCTTTTTCATTAATTCGTTTTCGAATGAATTTTTAAGAGAATGGCTTTATTGTGCAAGAAATATGATTAATACGACAGAGGGCCGTATAGAAGTAAGCTTGATATTAACTGGCATAAGTAGTCTTCACTTACATCAAGTATCAGTTGATGAAAGAGATCCATCACATTTTCTATTGATTATTATAGTAACTGATACAAATCATTAGTTTGTGTTCCATTTACTATCGAACTTATTGATGATTATAAATCTGGGTTGTCCAAGCCTTTTAACGGAGAGCTAAAATATAAATTTATCATCAAGCAAATGGGGCGGTAAGGATTCCTGAAATTAGATTAACATTATTTGGTGAAAGTATTTCGTATTTCGAATTACTTTTGTGCAGATCGTTTTCACCAAAAAAGGCATGAACTAATTATTAAATTAAAACTTATCTCGCCAATATATTAACAACCTATATTCAGTAAAAAAGGATGTTGAAGTTTAGTGAAACAAGGATCTTTGTAGTAAATGATTTTTTTAAGGCCTTCGAGTAAGTACATTTATATAAGGAAAAAAGTCTCTTGAGTCAAAAAATATTTACCAAACTTCAAAAAGGGCTTGTTTAAAACCTTCCGTGTGCCGTATTCTTGCTCGCAAGTCATATGATGTACAACATTATTCTAGATATTCTACATATAAGTATAATATTCTAGATGTAAGTCCTAGTGAATAACTTTGTGTAGTAGGGCAAGGCACTTAGCTCTCATATTTTGAAACTAAATGATAAAATAGATTAATTATCTTGCTTTAACTAACGGTCAAGACCATTAGGTGGTCATTGGCAGCTGAAGTTCAGTCTCGTATCTCGGAAATCTGAAGAAGAATCTTTGAGTGACAACAAAAGACTGTTGACAGAGGAAACATTTATATTTTACAATCTAATGCTTCCGATTCAGTTATGCAATATGTCTTAAATCGAAGAAGGTATTGCGGATGATATAATTTCACATTTGAATTCTAACTTTGTCGATGTATCCTATGCAAATAATATGAGGTCAAAATCAAATTTTGATCGGCTAGAACTCATAAATTAATCCCTTTTATTTTGTTCGTTTACTGAAGAATATTGGCTGTAATTGTTCTTTATTCTATTTTATTTGTCAGTTTGGGATAGAACTAATATTATTTTCTGGTGGTTGCTGTATTTCTCATAGCACTGCAATAGTAGTTGTCTTGCAGCTTATTCACTGGTAAGATTTCGTCATTACTTAGGCTTTATGATTAATACTATGATTTTGACATTTTAATCAAAGTTTGTATCCAAAGAAATGAAGACTAAAGGTAGAAAAACATTCCTAACAAAATTATCCACTCTTTCGTTTCTTAGATACAATTTGTGTGAAATAAGGACATATGTCCTTATGAGCTTACGGGAAACGTGTTTTTTGACGTTCGATTCGCCTCAATAATAGCGTTAAAAGAATCTAAAAACGTGATTCATATGAATCGGAAAGTTTAAATAGAAAAACTTGCAAACGCAGACATGTTTATTTTATCAAGGTGAGTTTTGTTGATTCCGGAAATAAGATTTACATTAATGCTCACATAGCTTAAATTAAACTTCATTACTTTATATTCAAGAAGCATCAACTGACTTATGTGGTGTTATCCATCGATAAGCAGCTTCTGTTCGTAACGTTTCCTCATGTTTTTCTTCATTGAATTACAAAAGAGAGATGCTCGTGCCGAATAGCATATTGTATTGGCTCAGTGGTAAAGACTCAATTAATCCTGATCGTGCTTTTACTGCGCAGTTTCGACTTCTCTTTCCTATCTTTGTATAGATCGACCCCGATCCGAAGTTTTTTATCAACTTTTTTGCCAAATGCTATTTGCTGGTTTTGTCTGCAAGCATAAAGTAGAATAAGGCTTTTTGCCTTAGATTTTTCTAGGTCATATTCTAGCGTGTAAAATTCTTTAGTCATATGCATTTTGCAGGTGCTATTAGACAAGGGTTTACTTATCGTAAGAGTATTAGTTATTATAAAAGCCAAGGTTGACATGTAGCTAATTTTTATGCTAATTATTATTAAATGTTTACAACATGGTAGTCTTGTATTTCAGCAGTTTCCAGTTTTTCTGCGAATCGCGCATCGAGTGCATTTTTTTCAGCATCGACCTATTCTCAAGACTAAGTTCGCTAAGACAACAGTTCTTCTTTCCTTTCCGGGTAAGTTATCTAAAACGTCATCGCGACGGAAAACGCCGCTCACGTATTTAAAATACGGTCAGTGAGTCAGATGCACGTTATGCTGTCCTTGGGAGATAGGAGGGATAGTGGGTGCCAATGACGTAGAAAGCGTCACCTTTCCGGAAGTGAGCGCAATTGCGGAGCAAGGAATCCCGAGAAACAATTTCCTCAATCTGTATCACTACCCTCATAAATTTAGATGCATCCTGCGAGATTAAGAAGGTCATCTGTTTTTAAGCGCAGGGCGATGCTGTAAAATTTTATATGAGAGCGTAGGTCACTTAGAATTTCTTAGGCACATTCTATTTTTGTATCCGCTGTGTAATATGCGATATCACAAACCTGAAATAATCAGCAAGTTTAAGCAAATTTTTCACGTATTGATTCAATTTAGAGCTAACAACTGACTTCCTTGTGGCAAAGGATGTTTATATTCTATATCGGTTTATGATGGGTCGTTCAATTTTTATTCGTAATCATTCTAATATTAACGTAACCATGGATTAGAATCATATAAAGCCAAATAAAAAATAGAGAAAACATATGGAAGAATTAATGTTTGAAATCAAACTGCACATTAAATAGGAATATTCTTTTTCACTCCGGCAATACGATATATCCATCTGTGATCTTTAATTTAACATTATCGTATTTCAATTAATTTACTCAGTGCGTATAAAATGTCAGTTATCGTAGTTCAGGCAAAACAATGACAGTCAAAACGACAATTCAGAGTTAATGTCATCGTTCATTATAGTAGTGTATTGGCCAGGCAATATTCAAATATGGATGCTTACATCAATGACATTTGCTGAGAAATATTTTCACTGCTAAGGCCAAAGTATTTAAAAATATATTTTGAGTAAATCACCTAATTAACTTGCATTAATTTTTAATGAAATCAGATTTTGTTGATATTTAGAGGTATAGGAAGTGAATTTAATCCTTATAATTTCGTTGAACCCCTCTGTGATTTCCAACTTTAGTAAAATTATTCATTTGAATCAAGATTATTAACTGTTGCTGCAGTGAACAGTTCCTAATGCGCATCTTTCCTGCCGCTGCATGACGTGCGCGTTAGAGGATAAATGATAATTGAAACGGTAATAGCATGAAAATTTACTTTTAAAGAGGAAAGTAAACATAAAGATTAAGTTAATGAAGTTCGATGAATAATTCTCATTTTTAGGCTGGCATTAATTTAAAATTAGTAAGCTTTAGTAAATAAAGAATGATACCTAACGATTCTGTTTCTTTGGTATACCATTTTCACGAAAGATCTAATGAATTCTTTATTTACGATAGAACCTCTATAAAATTCTTCAACTGAGGCATTTAAACTATGTATCGGACAACCTAAGTACTCACAAATTCTATGATTCAAACATTGAGGAAAGGCTCTCCGCCTGCATCTCTTCTTAGTTCACCTCTGAACATATGGCGGCGCAACAAGTAGGCCTGTTCCGATATCGAAAGAAGGAAGTAGTTCTCACAGTCGCTGAGAGATGTCGTTGGCTGGTTGGAGCTTGGAGCGCGTTGATAGAAGCGCAAATTTATGTACCGATAAACTTTACCTTTCTTCTAAGATGGATTAGAGTAAATTTCCAATCTCAGATTTTTATAAACAGCAAATGGAGAAATGTATCGCATATAATATCTTTTGTTTTCCTTAGACATAAAGACAGATATCGAAGGAGCCCGTATAAGCACCAAAGGGGCGATTAATTAAAGTGATTTTCTGTGAAGTGAATTCATGGAGTATAAAATACTTGATAGACTCATTGAAGATTTATAAAATGGCTTAAAGAGGATAGAGAATTTATATTCACTTACAAATAATACTGACTTGATAACATTGTTTAGAAGCAGAGTTTTGAAAGGATTCAGTAACAGTAGTCTGTGAAACAGTTTTAACGCATGAGTACGAGGTCTGTTCAAAAAGTTCCCGAACTTTTTTTATAGTGTGCCTCCAGTTGGTTATTTTTTAATCTGCTAGTAGGCGTTGTATCCGCGAAAGCTTCTCAAACAACCACCTTCAATCACTTTGTCGATATCTTGATTTGTTCATTAGTTACGGATGTTTATGTGAACAGATGATCGTAGAGTGCGGCGAAAAATCGGGTCCGCGGAAATGAGCTCTTGGAAGGAGCAGCGTTCTTCTGTAAAATTCTGCGTGAAACTGGGCAAATCTTTCACGGAAACTTTTGAGTTGATTACCAAGGCTATTGGTGAGCATGATATGAAACGTACCGCGTGTTATGAGTGGTTTATACGGTTCAAAGTCGGGCGGCAATCAGTGGAAGACGAAGAGCGTTCCGGAAGACCATCAACGTCCACAGATGACCCCCACATCGAAAAAGTGAACGATCTCGTTCGTGCAAATTGACGTTTGACTGTCAGGGAGCTTGCAGAAGAGCGTGGCATCCCGATTGGTTTTGCTACGAAATCCTAACTAAAAAAATTGAGGATGCATCGAGTCGAGGACAAATTCATGCCTCGCCTGATGACAACAGACCAGGAGCAACACGAGCAACTCGTGACTTTTTAGCCAAAAACAAGACCACTGTGCTTCTTCAACCACCCTATTCACCGAGCCTGGCTCCATGTGACATTTTCCTATTTCCTAAGCTAAAAACCCCGCCCAAAGGAAAAAGATTTGCCTCCATTCAAGAAATAAAGAAAAATTCGACGGAGGAGCTTATGAACAGTCCGAAAGAAGCGTCCCAAGACTGTTTTAAACAGTGGAAATACCATTTGGATAAGTGTATACGTTGGGGTGGGGAGTACTTTTAAGGAGACTCGGAGCAATAATTTGTAAGTGAAATACTTGTGCTGTAATAAATAAAGTTCGGGAACTTTTTGAACAGCCCTCGTATAATATGTTTCTACGAAATGAGAATTACTCACTGCTGCGGTTAATAAAATCGATCATCAATTAAATGTTGATAAATGATATTGAATTTTTATAGCTCAAAATTAAGGCTTTAATTTTAAGGTAATGCTATTATTATGATAATGCTTTGGGTGATAAAATCACTATGATGATTAAATCACCCACAATTATGATTAAATATTTGCATCAATTTTGCAGTAGCTAGTATACAATTCGCTCCGCTTAAAGAAATTATAAAATTTGTTTGAAAGCACATTTTAATTTTGCAGAAATTCCAATGATTTTATACGGAACCTTGATTTAATGATCTTTATTTGCCTTGACTGTCATTATACCAATGAAATGTAGAAATCGACCGTTTTCAATCTTAAATACTTCATTGAATAAAGGAATCGCCTGAAATATTTAATCTGAATCAATACCATTCATTCTTAATGAGTGGTATTGAAACCAACCAGATATTAAGCCTGGCATTGTTTACTTCATTCCTGACTTTAGTTTGTAATTATGGATTTCACCAGCTATTTTGCTATTTATACATTATGTAGCATCTTTCTTCGGTGCTTGAAAGAGATTTAACTTCATAATCAAATTTCATAACTAACAATGAATATTTATTTTCAACGAATCCCTTTTAGCCTCAATTCGTATTTCGAATACAAAAACCATTTCCATTTCATCATAATCTTTCTCTACTTAAGTAATTTAGCTTCTTCAATATTTAATAAGTAAAAATTTTAGTATTTTCCCTTTTCTTCGTACAAATCATTAAAAAGTGACCAAAATAGGGGTCGCCGCTTCATCTCTTTCACCGTTAAAAGGTAATTTTCGTGTGTGTTAAGGGATACTTTAACATGGTAAAATAAGATCTCTAGCATAGAATAGAAGCACGTACATTTCATTTGAAGCGCAAATTTGAACGACAGCCATGATGCTTAATATTATATATTATAGTATTCCGTGTCTCCTTAGTACCATTAATTTGAAGTAAAACTGTCATTGATCTTCAGCGTAACATTCATTTGCAGCTCGATTTCTTAACGCCAGAGTCCCATCACTTCTCCGTCATGTGGTATGTTAAACTTCTCTTCAAGACTCCAGAGATATCGAGAGGTGAGACACAAAGAGGATATCCCATCATTCGAATATAAATAATAAGGGATCTCAAAAATGAAAGGTACGTCTGGCGGAGTGAAGAGGCAATCCTTTTAGAGAGGTTATTGGATGGAGGAGACAGTTAAAATTTGGTTTTCGGAGTAAGAAGAATGATTGGGGAACATCTAAGCTTTGGAGACGGCAGACGAACAATATACAGAAGCCTTGGAAGTTGTTTCAGTGACAGCATATGTTACGTTCTATTCCATTGGGAGTTGGTCGTACTCTTTGGATAGAAGGATACATTTGGAAATCGCCCGTCAAGGAGGTAGCTTAAATACTCATCTTGATACGATGAATTTTATGTATTCTGATGGGTTATTTCTTCTCGCGAATCTCTTTTTCTCATGCTTAACTTCCTTAGGATTTCGAGAAAAATTGCAACTCAGTAATTTTAGTGATTCTCGTAATCCTGAACATTCTTCCAAAAAATTCTCCCAGGTTCGAGGGATAGTAACCCAGAGGGACCTTCATGTATATTGTTAGTGATGTTTGGTTTGTTTCCAACCGGGTAACTACACGGTGGATTACGCTTCGACGGTTATCTTTGCTTCCATTCTCAGGGCTGAGTGTTGAAGTTCTGCCTTAAGATTCGATTTTTATCCAGCAGAGTTCGATTCTTTTGAAAAATGAATTAGAGGTAATGGCTCCGATAAATTGTAACATACAAAATTCTATTTTAAAGTTTAATTTCGGTTTTGATATACCGTATTAAATTTGAAATTACTCAAGCATTTTACTAAGATTTCGTAAAATTATAAATCAGGGCCTTCAGGGTTGTTGGATTTTTTGGACTAGATTGGACTGCATATTTTACAAGTATTTGAAATTCGATTGGTTTGTCAGCTACCTTGCAGAGTTGTGCAAATATTTCAATTTCTATCATCAGTAATACCAAGTATTGTTCGAGCTGGGATAACGATTACATGATGGCACATTCGAACCTCCGGACAGAAGCCGGACAATTATCCTGTGTTACTTGGAATTGGGAAAGTGAATTAGGTTGCCTACCGCGATGTATTAGCCTACTGGTGGCTCAACTTGTATAGTTAATGCGTCGATTATTTCACTTCTTGCGTCATGAACCGTAATATATGTCCTCTATTGAGTTGATTGGTAGGATAAGTAAAATTTTTAAGTATATGCATCTGTGTGCGAATGTAAGTGAGAAGTAAATTAATAATTTACAATTTTGATTTCTCTTTAGTATCGATTCGCCGCTTAGATTCATGTAATGTCATTTTTGAAGGATATGTTGGCTTTCCTCATTATAGTTTTCAACGATCAGGATTGAATGCATTAAAGTTTTTGAAATAACATATTCTTAGGCACATTAATTACAGTATATTGAGGACTTTACCACAAAAGGTTACCCCTTCAATAGTTTCCAGCATGAAATCTCTCAGTTAAAATATTACTGATAGGTTTCCCATTTTGATCAGGTACTTCTCTGAGAATACTTCTAAAAGTGAAACATATATTTCAATCCGCGGCTTATTTTCTTCATTCGGGGAAGTGGCCCGACATTCCCTGACTTATTCGGAGAGTTTTTCGAACCTCTTCCGTCTTAATTTCTCTTATTATAAAAGGTCTTATTGTCTCTTAATGTGAAAGATTCTTTTAATCCTTATCCTACCTTTCTCATAACTTCAACGTTTTAATAAATCTACCTATTTTCTTATCTCAGTTGATCTATTCACTAATATATTTTCATTTCTATCAAAATAGATTGCCACTAGACCGCATGCCTACTTCTAATCATTTATAGTAACGATAAAATCCTTCAAAACATAAATCCATCGCTCATTCGACCTCTTCTTTCGGAAAATCCGAAATCCTTAAAGGAGACATTCGCTTGTTTTCTCAATTCATCAGAACCATTTCATTCTTCCTCTGATTGATAACGCCGCATCCTCACCCCTCGTCTTTTCATCTCTTTTCTGTTGTCATCCGAATGTTTGGCTAAGCTCCGCAGGAATTCCCCTTCTGACACCAAACAAAATCCCCTCTCAACTCTTTCGGACGACATTCTCTTTCTCCGCAGAATCCACCCCCCGCAGTCCATCTGCACAGTGTACAATCAAGCGCCCTCTAACACGGCTTTCTAAGGCGAGCTGGACTAAAGAGCATGTGGGTGTTAAGAGGGACAGAGCGTCGCGACGCCCTCAAGTAAGCGTCTGTCAGAGCGGATAAGCGGACCACTTCATCACCGGACTGCACCCGGAACTAGTTCCGCTCCCTCCACTGCTCCCAATCACTCTCCAAGTATTCGCTTTTCTCTGACGGAGGCGCTCGTGTGCTCCACAGTCACTGGTGTAGGAATCTTACATAGAAAGACGAACTACGGTAAAAACCCGTGTAAAACGTTTCAGCTATCGCTTAAATTTCGTTTATTTCTTTTATTATATTCGTTTATTTATTCGCTGGAATCTCTTTTTCTCCTGGTCCCTACCAAGTGAATTACGCGGTAAAAATACTGCAGAAGACCCTGCTGTCCGCTTATAGCGCGGATTTTTCCCATCCCTAGATACATTGTAACCCACTTTAGCCACATTACAATGACCAGAATTGTTTCATTATTTGTGCGTCGGCCATCTCTCTCCTCTCTGCTTCTCCCTATCTCCAGAAGGTTTCCTTATAAGTATCTATAGTATGGAATGACTAAATAGGTGAGTAGAAAGTGAAGATGTCGCGAAGTCAAGCAATCTCTGCCCCACTATCTGAGCCGATACTAACTCAGATATGGATGGCTACGAGATCTGATTGTCTTTCGAGCTTTTTATTCATTAATAGCCGAATTCCGATTTTTTTCTTTCAATATTAGAGCTGTTTAGATTATAAGCACTTTATGTTTTATTGTGTACGGAAGTCAGAAATTTCAAATTAAATTCAAGATTCTATCTGCCTATTACCTTGATGTGCTTATTTTCAGTTTCGTGAGACTATATGGTTCTTAGCGAGATTTCTAAGAGAAAGGGAAAGGATTAGAAAAGTTTTACTCAGAATAGGGGGCAATAAGTAAACAGAAATCGATTTCATCATAATTTATGATGGAGCTAAGCGTTTCTATCCAAGGAATGGGATTAAAACAAAAAAAGATGAGGAGTGAGGAAGTTTAGCTTTGTTTTTCCTAACAAGCTAAATGCCACGGGTGGAACAGGTCTATAGTTTAGCGCAATGACCCTATGGATAACGATTTTCATAGTATTCAGTAATCATTGGATATATAATTACTCATCATCACTCACTCATAAGTAAAATTTCCCCTATCCTTTGCCAAAAGACAAATACATAATACCCATTTTATAAAGATATGGCGGCAGGAACGTTGTTGGCGTATTGCAGGAATATTACAGTGAATCTTTCCGCCCATTTACCTGAAGTAAGCTCTCTTAATGATGCAGCTCACGAGTGGGAAGGAAGGATTGCAATTAATTTCATCTACAATCGTTGTCACGGTGAAACAAATTATGGGGCTCTCCGGTAAACCTTATCGTAAAGAGCCGCGTTTTAATCGTTTTCTCCTCTCGATTCTTCCTTTTTCAACACAAGCAATTATCCCTAATCTCTTTTAATCTCGCCCCGGGAGCTGTTTGTTGCGTTATCACCTTCTCTTCTTATGAAAGGAACTTCCCTCTCTTTTTGCCATCTCCATGACTGCCAGAGACAGCAGTCGGAGACCAATGGCTTTCGTCCGAAGCTGTCATTCTTCGAGGGGTGGACGCGCATTAAGCTTTAGTAGAGATGGCAGCAGGCGAGAAGGGGTTTTCCCCTTTCCATCTCTCTTCTTTACCAATTTCTCTGCTCCATCCGTGTATTTTCGTTAATCTCTCTCTCATTCAAACAATTCCCTACTTCAGCCTTCCATAACTTTTTGATTATGTTCTTCCCGTATCTCTGTCTTTTTTTCACCAAAGGAAATGCTCAAATGTGGAGATATACACATAAAGGTATAAAATTTTCCTATGCATATTTCTTGTCATAAAAATTGTTTAATAACAGTTAGACATGAACTGCTAGTTAGTCCTATACATAGTGGAAGAAGATGAATTCTGTTAACGCATTACTAAAATATTATTAAGACACTGACCCCATTTATGCACAAATACTACCCTATCTTAATAAGTATTTTACCTTTTGATGTGTTCTTGAGAACTTACATTTCTTACTTCATGCCCTTTCTTTAATTTTTTGAAAACATATCCCCCTTCATGCCATCGTCCTTTGCTCTTGTCTTCCCCTCTTAAATCGAATCGAAAAAGTTTTCCATTTAATTATTTTTAATCTTATCAGAAGAATATCTTATGATACCAATTAAAGATCAGAGTTACTGTATTCATCCTGCTTTCCCCTATCTTGGATGAGAATGTTTGGTCTTGCTGTTGTCAACATAATATTGAATATTTAAGTTCTTCTGTCTTTCATTCCCCAAAGATGCTTATATAAAATTTGCGTAATTTGCGTCCGTTACCCTTATTTCAGAAACAGTTTGATTTAGAGATTCGAAACAAACTGCAATGTGCTCGAAACGCCTAGGAAAGCTATTCCAATTATTGAGAGGGCCCCAAAAATACAGGTAGATTTCACAATTATTGGTTGCAGGACTTATTTCTTTTGCAAAATTAAATTAGAAAAAATCGTAGAAAGTAAACCTGTTAGCGCTAATCTAAGCGAGTTGAGAATAAACGGGTAGTTCAGTCATTGTATGTGAGCTTTGTAAATGTGTGTGCGTAAGTTCGTCTAGACTTGAGAACCAGAGGTAGCAAAAACGCAAATTTGCACTTTACAGAAAGTTGACGCCATGTAGATAACTGACTTTTCTTTGTTCATCTATTGGTCTTCGGTTCCATGTTAAGTTGTAGGCTCTTTTTCATTTTCAAAAGTTAAGTAAATTAAAGTAAAGTAAAGAATTATCGTGAGACATGCTGATAATCAACAGGCAATCTGACTGGTATATTTAATAGTTCGATAATTTATGACCTTAATTTAATATTTCATGACCTGGTACTGACTTCAAAATACCAGCTTTTTCTAATAATCTATTCTTAATCTTACTTTCATACAGTCTCTGGACTATAAGTTCCCATCCTCCCCAAAAGAATAAAAATAAACATACGTTAGATAAGAATATAATAGCCGAGGTGTTAAATATTATAGTGAAGTATCAATTCAATTCACGCAATAGAAATATAATAAATAATTATAATAATTCGGTCCGTATATTTGTTTACAAAGGAATTTTTATTCTTTGTATTTTTTCTTTTCAATTTTGGATGAGATAAATATAATTTGAGTATATTATTAAATAATATGATTGTAGAACATAAATATTACTCGACCTTATAACATAATCCAACCAAACATAATGGGTTACTTCAGACTTTACTTCGTGGAACCTTCTAATAATATTAATGGTGAATGAATAGACGGAAATATTTTGAACCCAATGATTTTATTGCTGTGTTGTTGATATGAAACTTTATTTGCAACCCTCGAATTATATTTAAGCATTCCTGATGAAATTTATATCGTTTTCTCTTTGAGAATGTCTATCAATCCGAGAATTTCTTTGCAGTACTTGCAATCAATCATGTTAAAAATCAGAAATTTTGTATTTTACTATAGAGACATGTAATTCCTTAATTATTCTTTATTCTTCATAATTCCTTTATGCTTCATTAATTGCTTCTCGAAGAGAATTTGAAAAGAAGTATTTCATGAAATTTTCGGAAAGCTCCTTAATTCTAGCGGTATTGTTACAAGTGCTTTGTAAGTAAGGATCATTTCTGCCATATTCACCTCTACCGAGAATCGAACCAGGGACCCTTTCACATAAACTAGTGGTCGGCAAACGGCAGCTCGCGAGCCACATGCGGCTCCTTGACCTATTGAGTGTGAGTCTTCCACAAAATACCACATACGGGAGCGCGGGGGTCAGGCGACGGGATAAGCTTGCGGGATTCAATTATAATGACAATGTACGTACCTATATAGTTAGAGTTTTTAAAAGTTAGCTTTAAAAAGAACGCTCAATCCATATACTATTGATATTTGGCTCTTTTGACTCATGAGTTTGTAGAACACTGACATAAGCCTAACGCGCTGCCTACTTGGCTCTCTGGTATAGTTTAATTCAACTTAAATCCATTTTATGTTTAATGATCATATATTAGGTCATGGTCTAATCGGTAGGGGATAGGGGAGGGGGGATAATTATCTATCTAAAACAAACCACCTGTCTATATTTCCCCAGCAGAATCTAAATAGGATAGTTTCTCTCCATTTCCACTTTCTCCTCATTTCTTTCTCTTCCCTTCCTCTCCCAAATGCAGAGTTAATCCTTCTGGAAGATTGGGCGACGTCCACCCCTCCATCTTTTCCGATTCCGTCGCTGCGCATCCCTCAGGGAGAGGGTGATAGGGGGAGGATAAATAGGGTGATGGCAGAGGGTGAGGGCATTCGGAAGGGGCGTGAGAACTCCGGAATAGATTATTCATTCGTGCCCCGAAGAGACCCCTATCGTTGTGCCGGGGTGGTTTTAGTAGGGATCGACCAATGAGGAGAAAGAACGGCCCTCGGGGGTGGATGCCGTCACCACCCAGCGGGAAAAATAATTCCCCGTATGTATATTAATGATCTTACTTGGATTCTAACTGTGCGTGAGTCTCCTCCATTTTTGGCGCTGCGTGCGATAGTCGCGTGAGAGGGCGGTGGTTGCCAAGGTTTTGATTGCCGTGTAGTCCGTTGGGGATAAGGAGTGCGCACTGCGGCTAATTCAGTTTCCGGAGGAGTGATCGAGAATGGATTGCCTGACTTCTTCTCCATCGATGTCGCCCATGAAAAATGTCTCGATCGGCCCTTGACAAGGTGAAATGGAAAGTAGGGATTCGTTGATTGGAGCGTTCGTTTTTTTCGATCTTTCTCTTTCTGCGCAATTTTCAGCCTAACATTCCAGCTTTGCTGTGAAACAAGTTCTGTAATCTAACTGTTTTCCCGGTTTAGGTGATATTGACAATCATACATTGGAAAGAACGAACGGTCGAATCGTAAGATCATCTCCTAAAATTTCCATCTCAAGGTTCAAAATTAGCTATTGTGATCAGTCACTGATGGTATTTTTTTCCTTCGTAGTTCCACCGAAAATGACTCCTTATTTCGTTTTCTCCTAGAAATTCATCAATTCAAGGAAGACAAAAACTTAATTTTCTATCCCAAAAAACCTCCTGTCCTTATTCTCGTCAATAAGCTTTGCTTCTCCAACAATTTTTTCAATGTTACATGCGTATTTACCATTAAAATCTATACGATATAATTTACAATTTAATTAATTTATTCATTGATACACTTAAAATTGTTAAGGCGGGGGCGACTTTCTTAAATACTCATGTTAAGGCCAGGTGCCTTCTCTCCAAATAATTGCCGAAAAATACAATAGGTACAAATTAATGTTAAAAACACTTGGCTTCTTGTTTTTAGTCTAGCTCTTCTTCATATCCCAATCAATTACATTTCTTGTGACATCATCAGAGGGGGGCGATTGCCCCTTCTCGATCATCCAATTCATTGAATTACCAGAGTGCATTCGATAATTAGATGGCAATGCTACCAATAGTGTTATATGCATAATGATTGACGAAATACTATGACTGTAATTAGACGTCGTTCAAAGAAGATAGTGAGTAAATATGTTAGATCAAGAGGTAAAATGGTTGCCTGAATTCAAACTCTCAACTAATTGTGGAATGAAGTATGGTTATATAAATATCAAAAGCCTTAATTATAACCGCTCATGTATCACTCCTTTTCTAAACGTGATAGATTGTAACATTCTTACTTAGTATTTTTCAGGATGCAGCGTTACCTTGGTTAGCGGATAGTAAGATATGGATTCACATCCGTTTACCGAAATCTTCAGTAGTAAAAATTCGAAATTATCAAATTTTCAATTCTTACAAGCTTAAACTTAAATTAAACAACTCGTACACTTCTACAGCGGAAGGGGCTGTGGAAGTTTAAGAGATGTACCGTACCTTTCTTCCAAATCCAATATTATGCACAATAAATGCTGAGAAATACATGGGTGGTCTGAAAAGTTTCCGACTTTTCGCCATTTCTCGACATGATTTCTGAAAATTTCTGAAGATTTCTGAAAAATCTGGGGTCGGAAACTTTTCAAACCACCCTCGTACATTCTAAAAAGTATATTTACTTGAATTGACGAACACGTAGTCGTTTCCCTGGCTAAGGATGCGTGAAAATCTTTATTGCCCCAAATGTTTGTTTCTCGGGTCACGTGATATGCGATAAAGGTATCACTGCATCTTCTCCGAGAGGAAATTCTGTATTACTGAACCAATTTCCTGTCTTTTTCAAATGCAGGAGTTTCCAAATCCGTCTATAATTGCGATGACCTTCGTCTGCACCTGCTTTCTGGCCACTAGTTATCGATCTCACTCCCTTCACCATCAGTTGCTGCACACTATCGTTATCGTTGATCAGTAGCGTCCCAGAGGATCAGCCATTGTTTGTTAATCTGTAGGAAAGGTCGGATAATATACCTGAGCGCACCACTTGTTAAAAATCCTTTTCTAACAAAGGCTAAAGACTCCGGCCATATGCTTACCACATGCAACTTTCAACTTCAGGCATTAATTTCAGCGAAAAGTAAAGGAGAAACTAAATCGGAGGGATCGGAGAATAATTGGTCTCCTGCTTGGTGGCCATCAGTTATTGATGTTCCGAACAATTCTGGACCTCAATGATATTAGCAATTATATTTCATTGTTATTTATGCAGCTATAATTGAGCAGACTGATTTGATGGAGCACTACAATCCAAATTTAACCTTCCCTGAGCCTACGTCATTATCTCTGCACAAATATTTTCACCGTAGAATTCAGCTATCATTTGTTATGTTCATTCATAGGTTTACGACTTCCATTTCTTTTAGTGCTTTCTCCTAAAACTGAACAAATGGTTTTGAATATCTAAAGATAAAATCAATCTGCCATATGTCATCATAAAGGTTTCTCTAACCAATAAGGAATCTTATCAGTTTTATTTGCTTAATTTTTCTTTGTTTTCCTGTTTTATCGACGGATGCAGTGATAAGACGACGTATTTTCACATCAGTTACTGTTGGGAAGAAAAGTACATTTATTCTCTTCCTTATTCATATGGGATTCTTACAAAACGTCGCCTTCTACTATGATTATCAATTTATGTTAATTATGCTATGGCACATATTAAGGTCACATTAAATGCTTCATTGTTCTTATGGTCATTATTTCGCTCCCGCACATTGCTACACTTCAAATAAGGGCTTTCAGATACGTTTCATAAAATTTAAGCAAATTCCAAGGATTTCTTATCTATAATCGGAAGATTGTCATGCCTGAAATATACGAAGGTGGTCTGAAAAGTTTCCGATCCCAGATTTTTCAGAAATCTTCAGAAAATTTTCAGAAAACATGTCGAGAAAAGGCGAAATGTCGGAAATTTTTCAGACCACCCATGTGCTTACATGCCAATCTCATGAAAAAGCATAGTGTGAGATGGTGACTTAAGATTTTTAGTTAGATCACAAATATAGATAGATTATTACTTAAGTAGATAGGTTGAATGTTACTTTGATGCAGTTGATAGCTTAGATGTTGTTATTGATAAAGAACAATTTTTGATTGATGGAAATCATATTTATTTGCACTGGATTTAATTAATTTTTTAAGTTAAGGTATTTCCGCCAGAATTTCGGCTTAAAAAATATTCTTTGGCTCATGACATTGGACTCTTGAGCGGTGAATTCTCTACCCTCTCTCTATGCTAGAGTTGACATATATTTTACACTACATACGCAGCTGAAATTTCGATGCCTGTATTGAATGATGGAGATTTTGTGTGAGAGTAATTCGTATTTAATCAACCCCCGAAGTATTTTTTTATCAGCATACATGTATCGATTTGCTTTCTATGAAAACCAACAGTTGAATTGTTAATTATATACGCCGCGAAAGATGAGTTAATTTGTATGTATTCAATGTGTTTTATGTTCTAGAACAATGAAGTTCTAGAGTTCAAGGTGAAGTAAGGGAACAAAATCAACTTCTCTGTAGAGGATGCACTTAAATCTGACGGAGCACGTTTGTTGTGATTTTTTTCACCGAAGTTACAAGCAGCAGAGGGTCGGAGGGGCACAACAATCTGGAGTCCACCTCTTAATCGGAAATGTAGGTGCTGGAAGAGGGATAGAGGGAGAAAGAGGTTTGCAAACCAATCACATCCCACGTGCACATGGAGACGCCCCGCAGAGTTGATGTGCAGAGGGGGTCATTCGATTAGCCTCCGACGGCTGCGCGAATTGGCGCGAGGGTCTCGGAGGGCGACGGCCAGATGTACTGCGACTCCGGCCCGCGCGTCCAGATTCACCAATTTCGTGGCTCCGGAGCCTAACGTCGTGGCGATTTGAAAATATCGCCTCAGGCTTCATCGAATGGCGAATTATTGATGAGATTGAGTGGATTCGGGAGATTCCGACGGTCGGATGCCCTTTCCCCTTCCTCTGTTTTCACTCTCTCCCCCTTTTGCGATGTGTCGCAAGGCATAAATTGAATCCTGAGGAAAGAGTCATATCGTATGTCTGTCCCACAAAGGGTAATTTTAATATATCTCGGAGAAAGAAAAATTTCGCCGGAGGTACGGTGACCATGTCGGTTATTTGTCGTTTTTTCTGGAGGACAAATTTTGCTCAATTTAATGGCTTTCTCTCTTAGATATTTCTTCCTTTTCCGAATGAATAATTCGATTCCCTTCCATTCAAATAAAATTAATCTTCAACTTCAATTCAATTAAAAATAATAAATTCTGTGTGTAAAGCTGTATATGTATCCACTTGCAACGCTAAATCAAAGATAGTTTTATCGAATGAGTGTTTGTGGTACTGCGATAGTTGCGAGAGCGAAGATAAATAGAAAAGAGATGAGGAAGAATAGATGATTCAATATATATAGAAAGTGATATATTTTTACAGCTGCTGGATCGTAAAAAACGGCCACTTACTGCTAAATAGAACAAATTAATTCTGTAAAATGAATTAGTGGTGAAATAATGCGATTATTGTCAATTATGGCTTCATATATCAATGATGTTTATTCAACTTCTACGAAAAAATATCTCAGACAAGCGATTAGTGATAGTCTTCCAGTAAATGAAGAAAGAGGCATCAATAACTTATTACCACAAAGAATAATACATGGAATACAAACTTCTAATGCTTATGCAAAGGGAACTTATGGAAACGGCTTATTTATAATTTTAGATATTAAAAAGTTACATTATAAAGAACAATATCTTTCAAAATTTGCAGTTTTAATTTCGCATTCAATGTATAGTATTCATTTATCCTATTCTTCTGACTCTATATTAATCTTCAGTGATGATTAATATAGTATCAGAACATCCAATAGCTGCCGATATAATGTTTTCGTGAGAAAATAATTTCTAAATATTTTGACAATACGTAATCCAAAGGCGGATTGTGTATGGCGTGCGTTAGGGTGCCATCTTGCAGGCACTCTTTGCAAAGTTAGTTAGTAGCTCAGCGGTAGATACGAGATGTCTCAATGGTCACAACACCGGCCGTTTGATTTAAACATTAGATGAACATAGAGCTATGCGGAGGAACATCCCGCTGTAAAGCGATTTTGCCCACGTCGCCGGTTTCCAAAAATTCATTACGCCAAAACGCAGTTCCGTGCCGAAAAATCCACCATCTTAAATCATCTTTTTACTTCTTACAAGTCTATCAATAGCCTTCCTTGCGTTTTCGTTTTCGGGACAACCTAGGATCTAGGAGAAGAGACATCCTCAGTATGATATTAGGGTAATTTATCATTCCGGCGGCCATATTATTATCACTAATTTGGAATCATAATGATATAATATTTTGCTGTCACGTAATGAATTCAGTGAATATGTATTTGTGGAATATAAAAATTATCATCATTAATTTCAACAGGTCTTCAACAATTTGCCTTGTCCCTGCAGCCATTTGTTTCGGTCTGAAGTCGTTTTCATCTTTCAATAGGATTTGCATATTGTAACTCTGCGAAGTAAGGACTTTCTTGGCCGTCCTCTTATCTTATTCCCCACCACAATTCCTTCCACTATAGAACTAAGGAGACCGACATGTCTTATTAAATGACCAATAAGTTTGGATTTTCTGGAATGGCATTGAGATAATATCATTTGAGATTGAGTTTATTGGGCTCAACTCACGAAAATTTTGGATGAGTGAGATATAAGTTCAAATTCGTTGTTTATACAATGAAACTTCGGCCAACAGAGGTAATGTAAACTTTGTCGTGCAAAAGAAACAGTCACAAGAAATGTTTTCGTAAAAGGAAAATGAAGGAAACATACTTTTACCTTTTCTGCGAAAGTTTATTTTGTAACTTAAATTTCAACGCCTCGCTTCATCAACAACCAAATATTCAAGTAAAGCTTTCTCTTGTGGTATAGGTAAATGTTTATTTTCTCTCTTCTCCTGTTCAATGGAGATCAGAAAGTGGTAGCTGAAGTAATAGATAATATTTCCTTAAAAGGCATTGATTCAATATCCCTAAAAATCATTTCCGAGGTTAGTATTTATCAAGAAGAAGCTATAACGACCTCAAATATAAAATGACGCGGTGTTTCCATTCATCCACCCAATCGTGTGGGCGCGTTGATGCACGGGCTTTTAAAATCCTTGACGCACAAGGTCATACGCCAGGACCACTCTAATTACTCGAGATGATATATACGACTCTTTTACTTTCGGATCTCTTGCGTCGTTTTGACGCTCTCTTAAAAAGATAGATATCAGATTCGGGATCAACACGCAAGTGCTCCAAAGGGGATAGGGAAGCGTGAGAAAGGTCGAAGAGTGGAAACCCCAGAAGAATTGGACGATTCGATCTGGGTTAAATTACCCGTGATGCATCTCTCTCACGCCTCCCCATGCTTTGCACTTGCTTCTTTTCCTCTCGTCAGTCGCTTCAAAAAATCCACATTATATGGAAAAGAGGCAAACTTGAAACAGTGCATGCTAGCAATGCCCCAAAACGAAAAAATCTATATTTTATCTCAAGATATTACGGTATTGTATGTTGATATTTCTAAAAAAATCATTGTCATAATTTTTGCTCATTTATCTACTCTCGATATGATTAGAATAGGATTGCGCCCAGCGAAAGTTTTGACATACATCCGTGAACTTTCGAAGTTGCTTTGATACCTTTAAATGTAGGTTCAACTTCTACACAAATTACTATTAAAATAACTATAGTCAATACAGGATACATCACATATTGAGCTATTATAAAATTCAACAAAAAGTAAAATTGAAAACACAAAGACGATAGCCCCTGAATAAGAAAATCATCCATGTATGCACGTTAAATATGTACATGTACGTAAAAGACATGTTCACATAAAAACAAACAAGCTAAAAAGAACACAAAACTATGGGCAAGATATAATTGAACTTAAATGAGAAAGAAAATAAAAATAATAACACTATAAAATCTACTACTTATTACCTCGAGATTTCAAAGTATTCTGTGATTAAACGTTTAGATTAAATTCGTTGCAATACATTTTGTACGCTCATTATCATAACCTGCTAATATGCTGTTCTGCGTAACTCTTGACAAACATCTGTGAACTTTCCAAGGTGCTTAGAAATCTATGAGATGTAATTTCAATTTAAAAACAAATATCCCAAAAATCAATTCCAGGGATGAGCGATTAGCAACATTGCTGGATTATTCCTCTTAATATAGTATCAATAATTAAAAGATAATTCTGCACATTTCTTTAGGGTTTCCTTTCAATTTCTCTCAAAGAGAGAAATTTATTATGTGTTTATAGATTAAATAGTTAGCATCGATGGTGATAAGCATTATGATCTAACTCGTTAATGACGGATAAACACCAATATAAATAAATGTAAAATTTCGTTGTGTGTCAACTCTTCTTCTATTCAATTATTTATCTTTGTACTGAATGATTCACTATCGGACTGCTTACAAAAATAATAATCTATTATTATTTATTAATAAATAAAATATATTTCTGTATTTTAGCGATTGACATTAGTAGATACGCACCTACTTCGATTAGATGAACGGCAAGCAGAATTGGAAAAAGTAGCTGCAAATATTCGCGCTGTTTTTTCAGCATTATAATAGTAAGTATAAAAGAATAAGTAGTAGTAAAGTAATAAATAATTAATGGTGTAGGAGTGTTATATAGCTATTAATATAGGAAATTAGTACATATAGTAATATAGGATCTGTAACACATTCGATATATAATCAGGGGTAACTCTGTGGAGGACCATAGCACAGAAGAAAAGTTTTTCTTTTCTTTGCGAGTATTAGTAAGAGCATAAAATGTGGCTTTTTCGAGGCGCACCGTAAATGAAAAAATCTCGAGGAAAATATGATGAATTAAACGGGAGATCGATTATCACTTAACCTTACAAGGAAGAATCGAGTTAAAAACAAACTTCCCACGATTGGAAATGTCAATCGTTTAGGAGGATTCGGGACAAGGTCCTCAAACTATGCAACCTAAGCAGCCTTCCTTCTCTGTGGTCGCTACTGCTGAAATCGATCTTCGTGAGAAAGCATCTCTCTCATTTGATGGGGGAGAAGAGGGGAGAAGGGGTGAATGAGGAGGGGATCTCTTGGGATGGAGGAGGCACGCGCCGTCCCTTCTGCAGCGATAGACTCGTTATGCTCTTTCCCTCCGCACACCATTTCAAGCCAATTGGGTCGCCCTCATTGTCCTCCTCTTGAAAGAATAATGCCCCTCCCGACGGAACCTGTTCCATATAAATATACATTTACAAAGATGTGATCTTCCACGCATCGCACTCAATCTAAAGGGTCGTATTTATCAATCACTTTATTTTGGGTGGGGGAGGAGAGTAACGTCTTTATGGCATCGAGTCCCACTGGCGAATGATGTGGATATGAGCGAAGAGCTTTTTTTGATACGGTGACTTCAACGGGGGATGACACCTGTTCTTGGGAAGGGTAGGCCAGCAAAGCAATCCATCTTTCACTGAACATTTTATTCCATTTCCGTCATGAATATGTTACACTCCACTTTATGTTTACGAAGAACTATTATTTCTTAGAACTTGGTAATTCAATATTGATAAACTAGCTAGGATTCCTCTTCTTTAAATTTTTTTAACTCACCAGAGGTTCAAGTCCTCAATATGAGTTTCATGTGCTAAAGAATAGTATTAATTACTATTTAATGATTTCATTATTATTTACTGTTATTTTAAAAAACTTTCTGTCAGACACTCTAGGTAAGAGAGAAATTTTTATAATAGTAAATAATTAAGTTGTGTGCATTTTGTGTATGTGTGTGTAATATGTGCATTGAAAAAGAAGGTTGGCGATAATTGATTTTGAAGATATTCAGCATAGAGTAAAATGGATGTCTCATAGAACGGTCTCTCGTGAAGAAAAGACGGAACCACAAGATTTACATGGCCTCTTCAAGACGTTAGACGAAGTATAGATAAAACTTATCTCCAATAAGAAGACCAAACATATACACATATCAGTTGTAATTCTGCAGCCTTTATTTCCAAGAAAGGATCAATATTTTCTTCTAATGTCGTTTATCGAATTTCTGCATATCTCTCTTTTGTTTCAATACCATGTATAGTAGTTCCAAATCCTCGGAAGAGTACTAAAATGTTACACGGGATGATATAGAGAAAAATTCAACCTAAAAAGACATCCGAATTCTTGGTAAAATAGCACCTAGACTTCCGTTTGATAATTCCGTTGTTATCCCCAATATCCAAGGAAACAAAAAAATTAAACTTCAGCTGCAATCGTCGCATCACAAAAGCGTTCTCGGGACGGCATCATTAACCCTCGGAACCACTTCCTTTCAAATTTACGACCGTTTCAATTGGTTTTCCTTTCTAATCTTTCCGACATCGCGGCAATCTACGCTTTATAACCAAGCCGCTTCAATTTTGAAATCCTTCCAAAAAGAGAATTCTATTCAATCTCGGATTGCTTTATTACTCTAAATACCTCCAATCCTTCTTATTAAGGTCTCCTGCGGGAGATCGTGCACGCAACCATCAGTCAAAGCCACACAGAGAGAGGACCTTCGGATGAAAAAAATATGAAAGACGAAGAAGATGAAAAAAAGACCTTTCGCGAGAAAAGGATCGCATGGCAATTTGAGACGAGAAAGTCACAAAACACAGAAGACCTGGAATCTAATTAAGAGGTAAGAGGTTTTCTCTTTTCCGGTTTATGAAAGAGGAGTAATGCTATGGATTTAATTACGCTGTACTACGCAGCATTTCATCATTGAATGCGATTTTGCGCGGCTTATTTAATGAAAAGATTTCTCAATCGAAAATCAAAAGAAGGCTTTTGGTTACTTATACGCTGTAATACTGGTAAAACATCACTTAAAGCAAAGAACAAACAATACATATGTAATTTGCAATTATGGAATGTCATATAGTATCTTAGAGTCTGAGAAGAGTATTAAATTTTTAAAAACGTATTCCTTTCTCTTCAGATGAAAACAATAAATTATCATTCACTCAGTTTTCCTGATTTTTCAAAAATGTCCAATCAAATTATACATGTTTAAGTCTCTGAATATTACAGTACACTACTGCTACACTATTCATTCAAAGTTGGTTTAGATTGGTGTTACTATAGCTACATTTTTTCTGCTTCATAAAGTTTACATTAAAGGCTGACAATCATCTTAAATCCAGAGGCATAATTAGTTATGATTACCGATAATCCTTGACAATGAAGGGACATCAAGTGACGTAACCGTCAACACCAATATTAATCACAGAAAGATATTCTGAAAACGATCGTAGTAAGAAATTATTACTCGTCGATTTCATCAGGAATGGAAGAAGACCAAATATTCATTTTAAAGTATATATGCTCATCAATAGTGTTGAGAATAAGTATGATCATCTTCATCTTTTATCTTTAATCATCTCTTGGTTTACATCGAATGAAACTTGAAGGTATTCTGGGCAATCATTTGTTTCTTATAGAAAACTTCGAACCCATATGTCAGATAAGATTTTCTACAAAGGTTTGCTCGCTTAACTCATTATTTAGTTTTGTTTATTAACATAATTCGACATATCTTGAAGAAAAAGCAAGAAAGAAAAGCTTATTTAATAGAAATCAAATGTATGTAGAAGAAACAATTGTTTCATTATAAAACATGTGGTACCATGAACATAAGATAGCTTTTATATTCAAGTACGAAGAAATAGAGAAGGTTTTTTGCGAATCATTTTCACATAAACTACAAATTATAATGGAATGGAGGTTAAAACTACGTTACAGAGAATATGTCCGAAGGAAAAGAAAAGGTAAGAATAATAATATGTAAAGTAAACGTAATATTATGAATTAAGAAAGTAAATGTATACATTTATGAGTTTTGGTTAGAATGGATGCACGGTTTGGATCCAACAGTCTATGTAACACTAATATAGTGAAATCGATGAAAATCAAATAGGGAACACATTCAAAGGTAAGGTGTGAAATGGGAATATATGGCATGTATGTGGAGAACCTAATAAATATGTCTCCATGCTATTTCAAACATCACGGGGATCCTCTCAAGAACTAGGACGATTGGTGTCATACCAATGTCAGAACAAAAAGGAATGAAATCTGTGCCAAAGTAATCGGTGAAAGTCAGTGGTGAACTCGACACAAGTATCACGGAAGCTTTGGGAAAAAATTTTTAAGCGAGTCGTCATTCCCTTCTATCAATTCTTTTCTACTGGCTCCCACGATGAACCGCCATTCCAACCAAACTTCTAAGCTACCAGCTCTCAAGCGATTTTCCGATGTTCTTCATATAATTTGGCTTCTTTGCTCTTCCACCTTCTCACCCTTCTCCCCATCACTCCCCCATGATCCCCGTTCAATGCGAGGCATCTGTTACAGATGCCCCCGATAAGTGGTACCCCCTCATGGATGTTAAAAGTTGGGTCTTTCCAACCAGTCACCTCTTAACCCACCCTTGGACCACCGCACCATATAAAAGTGCTTTGCGACTCGTACGGTGCCTGTAGTTTAACCCTCACACCCTCCTTCAATTCGTCCCATTGCATTGGCAACAATAGGGGATCCCACAAAGGATACGACAGGGGGATGAGGTAGGGTGCGTACGAGACGGGGAAGGGGATGAGTAGAGTAGGGGGATGCTCCTTATGCACGCACGCATGTGGTCCTACTCGGAAGCTGCCGGACCATAAACTTTTGAATGTTTCGTCGCTCAGAACGGCAATCAAATCCGACGAAACCGCTCTGCGATCCTCTCTTTTTTTCATTGAAGTGACGGAAGCGGAAAGGTCATCAATCTTCAATTATCCAATCGACTAAATTCGTCAGTGCGATTTAAAGAAACCGGTGTCCTCTGTTACAGATGTCATCGGGTGGTTTGCGTTCTCTCCGTTAGAATTGGTGGAAGTTTTCTGGTCTCTTCCAAAGACTTATATTTCCGGGTTTTGGATGGTCTTGGTTTACCGTATCTCGAAACTCCTTTCCCTAACAGGTATTGCGTCTAAAGTTAACGAATCTCACAAAAATATTTATTTACAAATATGTATAAAATATATCAGTCATCCGTGTAAGAGCTCATATATTAAGAGCTCAAGCATCACTTCTTGTATTTGTGCGAATCTGCGTCATAACTACCGACACCGATTAGGTAACGAGGAGGCTAATATCTCTTCGAACGAGAGATATTATTCTGTTTCTATTTTGATATAAATACAAATGGACATACTTTTAACTTTATTTAATTCTTATATTTCTTAGTATGATTTTATTCGAATTTTCGCTGAAAACCTCATTAATGAAACAGCTTTATCATTCTTACTTATTTTATATGACTTACATAACCATAAACAATCATCACTATCAAAAAAGAAGTACTTAAAAAGTTCTTTGATATTGGCGGGAATCGAAATTAAACTAAAATTACCATGTCCCTAGCAATCATTAAAAATTATGTTTCAATTCATAATTTATTCCTATTTTAAGGATAGTCCTACACTTAGATTTGCTCTTTACTATGAGAGTACATACTTTTAATGAATTTGATATAAAATTGGTGCATTTGAAATTTAATGAAACAAGAGCGGGTAAATAATTAAAAACTGATATTGAGGTTAATGAAAATGGCCTAAATAAGCATTTTAATTAAATAATGTCTTCCATAATACTGAAGTATGATAACTCTAACAATTTACTTTTTTCGGTTTTCGATTGTTTTTTATGCTCTGAAAAGATTAACATAATAGTTCTTTTTCAATATAATTTCTAATAACTTTTTCTAAAACTTTATGCGAAATTTTCCAAAATTTTAAACTGCGTAGATTGACGGTTTATTTTAAAGATTTTGGAGCATCATGAGAATATTGCCTAAAAAAGCAACTATTAGACGTTAGAAAGATTTCAGCCGAATTGAAATTTTATTTCAAATTAAGTTATCTTCACTTAAATAAATTTAAAATTGTCTCTGCCACATTTTATTTTGGAAGAACTCAAAATCATTTCGTTTGTTGGGATCAAATTGAAATACTTGGTTAAATTTTGACGATAATATTACTCTTCAGCTAGAATTATATATAAAATATGTGAATTCTGTCAGCCCTGAAGTATTATCTTGAGAATTCTCAATAGTGTGAATTTCAGATCAAAAATGGGTCACAGTTGGTCGAGGATTGCATAATATTGAATTCAAAAGACGACCTCGAGGATGGTATTTGTAATCTACTTGTGTTTGTGTTGAGAAGAATATTCTTTAACCATCGATAGCTCACGGCTCTTTTCATCTAAAAAACCTACTAATTCTGTTTCTCGCCGCATTACATCATATTTAGGACTCAGCAGTTCTGGTTCAAGTTATTGCAAGAGTTGGGATGAGCGATTCTAAGAGTTACTATCATTACTAAATTACGATTCGTAATTTAGCCACCCCAATAATACTTTTAACAAATATAAATTCTAAAGCGGTGCATTAACGATTTAGGAAAAATCATCGTTTTCGAATAGTTCACTCTGTGTTTAAATTATTAGCTGCATCATATTTTTATTTTAAATGATCATTCTTCCGACAAATATCTATTGACGTTAGACTTGCTACTCTTACGACTGGTTGCCTGTCTCCGTAGCGCATATTGCCTCCACCGGCGCAGGATATAAAAAATGCCAATGAATGTGTGTATACTTTTGCATCCCCCATTCACGTAAATATTAGTTACACCAAAAATATTTCGCTGGGAGTTGACCTATTTCCCGTAATAATATTTAATATATATTTAAACCCGTTAAAGACGCTCCCGCATAGGACGCTCTCCCGCTTAATGAGCAGCTTTATTTTCTCATCCCGTTCCCTTTCATACGGAACGAATGGTATAGATACTACTAAAGACACTCTGCTACCCGTTTAAACCGCGCATTTTCTCCTCCCAAAATGTATCTTCTACGCGTTATAGCCAACAATCTGCCTTAGACGAGTCCAAAAATATGTTTGCATAATCTTTATCGCCGTCCTCTTTTCTTCTCTCTCACTTCGCCTTGTTTCTAAAAGGGTTCCTTGTGAGTCTCTTCTTTGGAATGGTTAGTTTGTGAGAATTGAATTAATTTATTACAAAGCAGAGCAATCTTACCTCGATTTCGGACCCGATGCGAACTCTAACATAAGGTAAGATCTTCTCTATCAGTTTTTCTCAGGACAGAACGCTAGATTAACAAGTAGCTCGGTTCCCTCTCCTCGTGATCTCAAGAAGTAAATATATCGGAAAACCAGAAAAAGAGTTTTTTTCTCTTCTCCGGAACCATGCTCGGCATGGTCTCGGAGAGATCGTGATGCCCTCTCATCATTGCTGTTAAAATATTCGTTATTATTCTATCTGGTAAAAACTACTTCATTATAGACAAAAATGACCAAAATTAAGTAAATTAAAGGCTCTCTTTGTGTGAAGAGCAGACCAGTTCTCAAAAATATTACGTGCGGCAACCAGAATTACATACCTGTTTTTAAGGCTATCCCGCTTAAAACGCGGTTTTAACTTGTTCCCTGAAAAACGTCTTAACCAGGATTTACTGCATTTTGTTCTCATAAAAATTTCTAGGGAAAACTTCACTCCTCGGATAAGTAGGATCATGTTGTACTGGTAGTATGTATGCTTCTCCTTGTACGTTTTATTTATTTCTCTCTTCCTTACCTTCTTTTCCTCCAAACACGGGGCCTAATGAATTATTCCCAAGCTGCAGATGGGAATGGAAACAATAAGAGAAGAGAGGGGAACGATGGATTGAGAGGGACAGTGGTTGGGTCCGAGTTCTCTTGGAGTGAGGAATGGATAAAGGATAAAGAAGAGAGGTGGGTGCATGTCATGTAACTCCCTCAGGAAAAGGGGTTTATGCAGAGAGATTGGGGAATGATTGAGTCGTCGGCTGATCCTTTTTATATCGTTTGTTTTCATGGAGGAATCGGAAAGCATATTGGGAAATTAAATAATCCGCTTCAGTTAGGGCTCGTAATTTTAGAGGCAATTAACGTGAAGAAGTAGAGTATTGTATGTACAGTAGTAGTATGAGTTGTCTGAACTCCAACCAATGTGAACACTTGCATTATTGGGTTATTGAAATGAGTTACTGATTCGCTATAATGTATCGATTACTTTACTTTTTTGCATTATTTTACCACATAATAATTTAAACCGTGGAAAATGATCAAGATTATTAGCAGCTCAAACAGAAGACAGAAAACCAATATGCTTTGGATCAGCATCAGAGGCAATTGCTAATCCTCTTCTCTTCATTTCGAAAGAATCTTTCTTTCAAATTATTGCCGCTTCAGTTTTACTCAATTCTGAGGATAATTCTAACACTGTGGACGCATGATATCAAATTCTAGGAACAGCCTTACTGCATAATGTTAATAGAATGTATTTATTGATATTCTTGTTTTATCCATCCGAAATTAACTAATCGTAACGAGTAAGGTCTTTTCATATATTCTCCTTGATATCTCAATCTGTTTTCATAACTATACATATTATTATTTTATTACATTATTATTACATTTGGACCATTATAAAAGCGGACCAGAGAAGAATAGAAGCCTTCGAAACCTGTCGCTGGAGGAGAATGTTGAAGATCAAATGGACAGATAAGGTAAGAAACAAGAAGTATACAGAAGAATAGAAGAGGTTAAAACAATATGGAGCATCATCCGAAAAAGAAGAACCAGATGGATTGGACATATCATCAGACACAAAAAAGCACCAAGAGGAAAACCAAGGGATGAATATATTAGCCAAATAAAGAGAGATATAGTATAGGAAAGAAGAGACATCAGGATGTAGTAAAGTTAGCACTAGAGAGAGAGGAATGGAGGGCTGCAGTCAACCAATCTACGGATTGAATGACCTATGATGATGATGACATATTACATTATTTTTACTCCCATTTTGAAAGAAATTACCTCCGAGCAATAAATTATTTCAGTTCAACTAATAAACTAAAATCTTCACTTTTCAATGATATAGCTAAAATTATTTTCTGCTGCATTCATGTATTAGACATTTATAGGCATATATAAAATAACTACTCTCTTTAATGCTGCCATCCTTGTTTCAGAACTTTCTCGCTTCAATTTCCCAACGGGTTAAGTATTTTATGACCTGCACTTATAACCACTCAATAAATGCATGCATTACTTTCACACTCTCAGCTGCAGTCCTTAATCAGCCATTTCATACAATTCGCACCCCTCAGAGAGTTCTGCTTTATTCAAATATATGTCGTATAAACTCTAACAAGTCAACACTGTTTTCCAGAAGGTCCTTTTTTGATTTATGCTCAATATATGAAAAGTTTAAAAATATGACTGTAAGATAAAAACTCGGAACTAAGGTTACAAAACTTTAAGTCAAATTTTTTGTATTAAAACATGTCATGATGTTGCTTTGAGGCAAAAATGATTTTCAAATCACCACTGCTCAATTTAGACTAAGTGCTTTAGCCCGAGTCATATTTCTATGCAGAGGGAATCAATCAGGATCACTTAAATATATATTTACCCAATAATTTCTATAGCATATCCTACATTACATATCTATAGCATATCCTACATTACAAAGTGCTAAGCGCACGAAAAATGCTTACACCGATTGAATTATTCTAAGTAAAATGTTTCTATGGTGATGAAAACAAGATAAGAAAATTCTGATAAGTGCCTTTAGTTACCTTTAAAACTTATCACAGCACCAAAATCATGATACGATTATCAATTTATGCAATAGCATACTTTAATTTTCAAATGATAATGTATGGTCTAATGATAAAATTTTAATTATTTTTATATTATTATAGTAAATTTATGTCAATATGTATTTTCAGTTTTGAGAACAAATCATTCGTTTGCTTAACAGAAAAACGTTCAATAGTATGATTAAATAGATAATTATAAAATGCTATCAGTAAAACCTCTTCAGCCTTTCTTTGCCTATTAATTACATTGAGAGTTAAATTAAATAATAATTGATGTAATTAATAGGCAAACGCCTTTATTATTTGAAACGGGATTTGAATTCACAGCCTCGAAACGAATCCATCCAGAAATAAAGGTCAAGGAAATCACCGCTCATAATATTTAAGAGCTGACTGGTTTTCCTTTAAATTTGGCTCACTTTATGGACATTTTTGTCTACGGTATATCCTGTGATAGCATGATAGCTCTTATTCTTCCTTGCCGAGAAAGCAGTCCCCTATGGAGAAATCTTTCGGATAACCTTATCATTGCAGGCCTACATCGTAAATTAATCCAGTATAAACGCTGCTTCATAAATTCCTTCCCAGTTCATTTGGAGGCCCTCATCGAATCTGCCAATAAAATTTCCGAAACGGGCATAAAAAATATCTCGCGATTATCTGGAGAAGAACATTTAGGACTTTTTGTTAATGATTGATTATGCACATAAACCAAGCAAATGCATCGTCTGGTGTTTAGGAATTATCAATTACATACGCAGATTAGAATGAACCTGAACTGGCCAAGTAAATGAAGGCATTTGAACCTCATCGTGAGAAAGGTGCTGTAAAGAGAACACTCAGCTTTGAACTGATTGTAGAGATTAGTTTGCAAGAATGCCGTCAATGACGAGTAGATGGCAGCGGCGACGGGATTCCTACCTTAGCGGCTTACGAGCCCAGTCTTGAGCCATAAAGATTACGGAAATGGAGAAAAAGAGAGCGAGGTATGGGCGAATAGGGGACTGAAGGAGTTTTTCGAGGAGACGGAATCAGAATACTATTTCAATGAAGAGCTTTTAAAATTATTTTCTTTGCATATTTTTGGCAGAAGCATGATTATTGTGCGACGAAAGAGTACCACAATAAAAACCAGAACGTCTTGTGGTTTTTACTGAGGTGAAGGTGCAGTCACGGCTGAGTTTCTTGTAATATAATATTATCACTGATTTAAGTCAAAATATTTGTGCCGTAACGGAAACTATATTACCATTATTAAATAGGGATAAATAGCACATCATAAGTGGAAATGGATAGTTATCAATAATATAATCGAAAGGAAGATTTTTAAGTAGCAACACAATCTTATTTGTGCATATATTTTCGCCTTTTTCGGCGAACAACGGTGACAGTTGTAGTATATTAAAGTTTGAACAAAAATTCGTTAATCTGATGTAGCTCAACTTTGTGTAAGGGAGCCATATTAAATTATCACAAAAGCTTTTTAAGGAAATTACGAAGTTTTTATAACTCATCTGTAATTCGTTAGTCGTTTGTCAGGGATAACGTCTTCTAGGTACCGAAGTACCGGGGAAGGTCGGGATTACACTTAGGTTTTACATTGTATAAGGTCAAACTGTGACACCCAAGACAAGATCGGACAGCTTTACTTATGTTTCGAAGTGTTGATGGTGTTTAACTTACAAAGTCAGTCTTTCTGTATTATTTTAAGAAATCTGAATTTTTATATAGATACTTACCGCTCTCATTAGTTTAGAGTAGTAAGCATCTGCTCCATACAAATATATTCATTGTCTTTGAAACTCGCGTCTTATTGTAAATATAGCAATTAATTCTGTGAAAAAGTAATTGGAATTTAGCTTACTAGATTTTAATGTATGGGTTAAAGTTACGTTAAGTTTATACATCTATGTTATATAGATTAAATTTTCGTACTTGGAGCTAGTAAATTCTGTCACAAGTGTGACTTTCTAATGATAATAGACTCGAAAGCGCTTTATCTTGTGATTATTTTTTAATTAAAAAAATAAGTACAGATTTATAACTATCATCTAACCGTATTTCCTTACACTTGCTTAATTATATTTACTTGATTTTGCTAGAATGATTGCTTTTGTATTCATTCTTCTTTCTGCCTTCGTTACTTAATATAGAAATCTGATAGCCTAAAATATATGAATTGTAGAATAGACTAATTTTCAACTTTGTGAATGGATAAAGTTCGCAAATCACTCTCTCAAATATCAACTCAAATTAGCTTGTTATAAGCTTCGTTCCACTAAATAGACGCTTGATTGATGTCAGCTATGCATCGTGTTCATAGAGTAATGAATAAGTAATTGACTATGGTCTAGAATTTACGCATCTAATGCTGTGTGATTATATATCATAATGAAAAGGAATTAGCGTATCCTGTATTACAGGATGAGGCGTTAAGTAATTATTATTAACAAGGCTTCATTGCTGTGCTATAGCTCATTCTATTACTGCATTATGCAAGATCAGGAGCGAGATTACATGACGGCGTGATGCGTTTCTGGCTTATCGTTTAGTATTCTAAGCGTATATAGAGAGATTTATACATATATGACATATATTAATTAAACTCTCCACCGAAAATCTGACCTCGAAGCTCAATTAATAATACGGAACGCAGAAATGTTGTAAAGCTAATGAATATGAATTAATTTGTTACTGGGTATAATTGGAGAGGATAAATCAATATTTCATTTTGTGCTCTATGATAAGCACATCCACAACATTTTCAAAGATAAATAAAAGTATTTACCGTTTCTGCACAGACTATATCTCCCTTAGGATTGCATTTTTGTACTAGCAGCTTTCGAAAGCTCACAGTCGAATAGTATTTAAAAAAAATATTTTTAGCATTAAGGCCTAACTTAAGATACTAATGAAAGTTTGATATTCTCTTGGGATCCGAAGTATTTTGGAGCCAATATAATAATTCTAAAATTCCAAACGCGTGCAATAATTAAAAACATAATATTCTATGAAGTAAAACATATTTATATCAACATTAGTATTTTATGTAGATGAATATTTCTTAAAATTATTAATTAAGTTCACTATGTTTAAGGTTATTGAAATAATAGACCAAAGTTTCCATACATAATTCGTTCGCCTTGATATGTCGCTTTGATGATTTTGTTATATATTTAAGGTTCTCATTGTAAATAGATGATGTTTATGGCATACTGCCACATTTAATATCATAATTCACACAATTGTGTATTATAAGTGATAGATATTAAGTGTAATATGTATCACATAGTGATTTTGAGCAGAATTACAAAAGATCGAATCAATCTGTGCAAACTGTCACACTTTTAGAGAAGTAGTTTCGGTGGGAGGCCGTGGGAAGCGTCGTGTTTGGGAGATGGTCATCTTTCCTGCGAGGCGACGATGTGTCGATGGAAGTAGGGAGAAAAAGAAGGAGTTGGGAGGCCAATTACTGTGCGAGAGGTACTGGAAAGGGCGGGGGCGGGAGGATTTCGCAGAAATAATCTTCTTCCGGTTATGGTCAGCGGGACAAAAAAGGGACATTGCGTGGAATAGCGGATTGCGTGCGCTTTCGAAATGTCTTCAAAAGACGTAAAAGCGTTTTTTGATCTTCGCTGATTTGATTGGTGTTTGCGAAGGTGAAGTAAATTGTCCTTGTGGTGTGAAATGAAAGCTAAAACTTTGATTCCGGCTGCTTATCCCTCGTATTTGCGATTACAGCTTCTGCTGACTTAACAGTGAATTTATATTGAGAATAAATTTTGGAATTTCTTTAGTATAAATTGATGCACTGAGTAACTTTTTACCTATAGATTATTATTGGCTCATATCAAAGGAGCAGCTGCGAAACTAGTAATCAAGGATGGGGGTCGCGATACAAGGTTTGATTACAAAATGTACGAGGTCTGTTCAAAAAGTTCCCGAACTTTTTTTATAGTGTGCCTCCAGTTGGTTATTTTTTTATCTGCCTATAGGCGTTGTATCCGCGAAAGCTTCCCAAATAACTACCTTCAATCACTTTGTCGATATCTTGATTTGTTCATTAGTTACGGATGTTTATGTGAACAGGTGATCGTAGAGTGCGGCGAAAAATCGGATCCGCGGAAATGAGCTCTTTGAAGGAGCAGCGTTCTTCTGTAAAATTCTGCGTGAAACTGGGCAAATCTTTCACGGAAACTTTTGATTTGATTACAGAGACTATTGGTGAGCATGCTATGAAACGTACCGCGTGTTATGAGTGGTTTATACGGTTCAAAAACGGACGAAGACGACGAGCGTTCCGGAAGTCCAAAGATGACCCCCACATCGAAAAAGTGAACGATCTCGTTAGTGCAAATCGACGTTTGAATGTCAGGGAGCTTGCAGAAGAGTGTGGCATCCCGATTGATTCTGCTACGAAATCCTAACTAAAAATATTGAGGATGCATCGAGTCATGCCCAAATTCGTGCCTCGCCTGATTACGGCAGACCGGGAGCAACACGAGTAACTCGTGAATTTTTAGCCAAAAACAAGACCACTGTGCTTCTCTAACCACCCTATTCACTAGGCCTGGCTCCATGTGACTTATTCCTATGCCCAAAGCTAAAAACCCCGCTCAAAGGAAAAAGATTTGCCGCCATTCGGGAAATAAAGAAAAATTCGACGGAGGAGCTTATGAACAATCCGAAAGAAGCGTCCCAAGACTGTTTTAAATAGTGGAAATACCGTTGGGATAAGTGTATACATTAGGGTGGGGAGTACTTTGAAGGAGACCCGAAGCAATAATGTTTAAGTGAATTATTTGTGTTGTAATAAATAAAGTTCGGGAACTTTTTGAACAGCCCTCGTATATAAAAACGGCAGTAATGAAGGTGTCCAGGTAGGATATGGCATACATTTTTGATAGATAGTATGAAAATATTTTATAGGGGACCTAAGTTAAGATGCTGTTCTACAAGAAAGACACAGTCAACTCTTAAATATAGAGTTCATAAGTTCCTTTTTACTGTTTTAAACCGTGCTAATCCTTAAATCTGTGCTATCAAAAGATTCTTGTCTTATTACGACGCTTTATTTCTTCTTACACTTATATTACACAGTTTTTCTCATGTAAATCATCATTTAATAGCTTAGTTGAGTTTGATTGAGCTTATCACAGTACTATATATGTTTACACTCTTAGTCATAGTTTATTATTTGAGATGTAACACTCGCAGATTGATGGACACTTGACCAGAAACCGGTCATTGACGTAAAAGTGTAGACGCAACCACGTACATTAGTTTTCATTTTGTTATGATATCGTTCTTCGAAGCCCAGCAAAATAATATTAATTACATCGTCATGTGAGCTTAGCTACTTTGATGACTCTATTATCGTTTTACACATTTGTGGTTATACTCTCTGAAACTCGAGGAAAAAGCCAGGGTAACCATTAGCATGAATTTTCACCATTGATCTTGATTTTGCAATGTTCCCAGAATCATATCTAATTAATCACCTTCGTATAACAATAAACCAGGTGGTAAGCCTTTTATGTTTGTAAATAGTATGATAATGTCTCCACTTGGCTTTCGCCTACTTGCAACTTGTATATAATAATGAAAATAGAAGAATAATAATATATTTTATATGAATATAATAATGAAAAATATTTATTTATTTGACCCTTTATTAGGCGAGGTTAGGCCCGAGTGGGCCTCTCTTCCACCTAACCTCGTATGAAGATACATCGTTATAAAGATTCAAAATAATACTAAGAGAATAAAAAAAGGGAAAAAAACGAAAAAGAAAGATTTGATTTGTGGGAAAAAATCTCCATAACTGAAGGTTGATAGAGAAAAAACCCACAGAAATAGAGAATTAAACTAAGAGAATGACGTTCTTCTCTTCTAAATAAAGATACCTTTTCTCCAATGAGAAAATATGTATCAAATTATGAGATATATCATCAAAAGAAACTTCGGATATTATCCAGAGGGTTATTGTAAAGTGAAGGAGATTCATATTGTAGAAACGTTGAATTAGATCCAACCAAGTTATTTTCATTAGGTACGAATTCCGCTATGTTCTATAGAAAGCATTAACTCCGTCAACTAATATAATCGTCAATATTTCAGTACTAATTAATCGCGGTGTGTGAATGCATAAATATGGCTTACTTCTCAGGTGGTATCGTTAACATATTCGTTTCTTTGAAGAATACTCGAGGGCGGTTGGTGGTTCCGCAACTTGAACACCCATTAGAAGGGCGGCCGGTCATCTTTCCGGAGATAAGGAGAGCAATCTGCCCTTCCAGACGTCATAATGTGAGGGCGCTAAGGGACTCGGCGCCCTGCTCGCGCGCACAGGCTTCCATTCTTTTTTCCTCTCTCGTTTTTTCCCATATGCGCTTTGCTGCCGCCGCTATTAAAGGGCCCAGAGGAAATTGCATTCACACACAGAGTTCACCCATTTGCACGCATGTTTTTCTCACGCTCTCTTCCAATAGTTCCCAAAAGAATTGGTTATGAGATTCCATATCTGTTCTAGGGATGACTCTTTCGGCAACTGCTCTCCTTTTCCTATACAGCTGTGCACCAGTGCACCTCGGTTTCAACTTTTTAGTGGAGCTATAAATTCGTTTTCTGCCACTCAATGATGCGTTGTAAATAAGCTCTTGATGAACTGCACTCTATCAAATAGTTTCTTGTGAATCTAATTTTGCATTAAATATGGTTTTTACGTGGTCATATTTGATGATATTTCACATTAACGGCATTTTCGTTTATTTTATGCACTTAATTATGTGCTCCTACAAAGTATCTATTCTACTACCCACAACCATATTCTTGATTAATAGACAATTTATTTATTCTTTCCGAAAATGTTATTCTTTCTCTTTATAAGACCGGCGTAAATATTGAAATCTAGCGAAGATACCAAGCAAGTCATTCTTTACGTATAAAGCAGAGCCTTTCAGTGTCATTAATCAATTGCTCAAATTATACTATATTTATTCGTAAGAAATACATTCCTGAAAACAGTTAAGAGTGAATGAAAGAGGAATATAGACACAACTTTTACACATTACCACAAAAAATTAACAATTAATGACCTAGTTATTTGTTTCGTTACTCTCTTTATTACTTACTAACGATTTTAGAGAGCATGAAGAGGGACAGTTTCAGCTAGCAATAATATTTCTCCCTAGAGAAGTTTCAATACCTGTATTAAATTTTTCTACACATTCGTAGGTATCAAATCATTGGTATCCTTGCTATGTCCAAGGACGCCAAACTGATCCGGTTCAACCGATTTAGTACGAGTTGTATATAGTGAGAGATATATTTTGTTTCATTTTTACCAGGCTCCAACATTTCCTCGATTAGAAAGCCCATTTACCTGTATTCGCCAAGATTGTGAATAGCCTAACAACGTCCTTCACTTAATAGTAATGCATAAACACGGTAAAACAGGTTCACATCATCCTCCGATCAGGTGACCATAGGTCTGCGTACGCCAACCACCGGAAGGCAAGAGGCGGCGATTCCTCGAGATAAATACGGTCGTTGAAAGTCAAAACACAACCGCCCTCACCTCGGCTCAGGTAGAGGACCTCTCCAGTTTGTTTCTACGGCTTGTTTCCTTCAATTTCTTGAAAGGGAAAGGCGAATGAGGATCATTATAGTGGTGGTGTTTGCTTTTCCGCGTTTCCGGTAGGCCTCCCACGAGCTCTAGGAGCGGCCCGGCCTCAATTACAGAGCAAGGCAGTCGTTTAGCGGCCAAATAGTGCTAGAATACACCTTTTAATGGTGTTGGGGCCCGCGTTACAGACACATGGAATCCTAAATTTTGCCAAAGGAAGTACGATTGCCTGTCCTTCGCATGAATGGGCAAGTCTTGTTCCTCATCTGGCTGGGGTGCTATTTTCGTGAATCGTAGTCTGACCCTGGAAGCCTTCTACGGTGTTTTACGCTTTGGAAGTTTGGCATTTCCGCTTATATTGTATATGGTGTTTACGAAGACAATCGTGCACAATTGAAAGAACATCATCTGGTATTCTATAAAAGAGAAAAATTTTCATCCTAAGTGCAAGCTAACTTTGTATAATTAGTTGCATTAAGTTTGATAAATATGACTACCAAGATAAACTAATATTCGATTCCTATGAGCAAGGATAAATATTTTAAGCGTTTTTCATAACCCTGGTATCACTAAACTACCATTTCATTATCAAAACAACGAAGAATATTACAAAGATAAGATAGAAAATCTCATTTGTCAAGATTTTCAACATTTTTTCCCCTCGGAAGAACTGAAAAGAGGAATATAAAGAGGTTACCGAGAACAAATTATTTACTCTGCTGTTTTCGTTATTTAATTTAAATTTCATATTCCAGCCACGCAGCTGAAACAAATTACCATTGCGATGCAATCTCTCACGGAGGGGAAAGGATATTACAAGCCTATTAAATGCACTGCGATTGGTGCCTCTGAGTAATATGATGCCGTAGCATTGGGATGTTTGTGAGATACAATTGCACCCTCAGGACAATGCGCTCTTCCCTCGGGATTAGGGATCTCAGTCGTGGGAACCATGTTTACTCATTTCTCCTTTTATCTGCTCGACAACTAACCTTAGGGGAATGAAAATTTGGAGGATAAATTTATTTCGTTAAGTAAGAAGAAAATACGGATATTTGCAAAATACGACCCACGAGGTATATGTGGCATGTTGGTCTTATACATGCGGCTCTGAAGTAAAATTAAGTGCTAATATAACAATAACCGGTGTGTGTATTAAGTAATCCTATGTCAGTCAACCCCCGTAAGAAATACATGGGAGAAATCGTCGAAAATTAATTTCACTTAAAATGGAACATTTCGTTAGAAGAAATTCTGTACCTTTTTCATGTACGATACTATATAATGCCACTGCGCTAGTGAAGAGTGATTAATTTAATGGTTTATAATTCAGAATTATTAGGTTTATGCGATAAAAGTAAGACATTATTCTATAAAAACAAATTGGTTTCTGTCATTTTTGATGGAGAATTCACTAGATTGTGATACTGATAGAAAATCCTTGTTACATAGGCTAAAATGATATAGTGAGTAAAGGATATGGATGCAAAAGCAAGTCTGTTCTAGGATTAATTATTTTAAAGTCAATTAATGGAAGTGAGTGAACGTTCCCTCTGCCATACCCCAAAAAGGGTTATATAGTAGATATGCGGATAATTAAATAAGATATAAGTACCCCACTAATTAATTTTTAAGTAGGGAGGATAGCTTTGTTAAAAAAGCCGTGGCAACTCGTGATATACGAAGAAATAATATAAAATGAGAACTAAAGTAAACGTTTAATGAATTTTATAGTAAGAAATAAGGGTAAATATTCGAAATATATTGAGATATAAAAATAAAAATGTATTTTCGCGTATTTAAAATGAGCAAAAGCTTAAGCATGTAAATAATATCATTATTAAAACAAGTAAGCAGTAGAAATAACTTAGATTCTTCTTGTGAAGATTCTTAGTAGTAAACCTGAAACTTTTGAAACCTGAAAAATTTCTGGAAAAATTTTGTCATTAATCAGGATTCGAACCACTGAGGATTTGGATTAATTAGATTTATTTTCACTGCAATTTCATTCTTTTCATTTATCGTCACTGCAATTATTCAAATATCTAAAAAATTAATTTGTGTCTTCTGGATTCATTGCACTTCCTGCATTCATGTCATGCGCCATAGGTTGGTCCTTATCTCTTCAAGTCTATCAAAATAAAACTCGCACGAAGGTGGGTTATTTTTTGTCGTGTTTTTTGAGTGCGCCAACGCACGCTTTATTGAGTTGATTTTCCGATTGCCCTTTGGAGTGCGTGCCGTAATACGATAGCCTCGTTTGCGGTGCGGGTGACATTATCTTGTATTTCAGCCCTCTTTGCATTCAAATGCATTTCTCCCTCGCCTTCCCGCCCTTTTCCTACGGACGATTAACCCTTTCTGTATCTTCGGGGGCACTGTGACAATTGCCTCTTTGCAGCTCCCTCTGGTAGAGATTATCCGGAACGAGTTTGTTTGTTTCCGCTCCCGAATGAGAGAGGGTGAGGTTCACCAGTTGCAGACCGACTGACAGACAGCATTGACGAGTTTCCGAGTGGAATGTATTGCCAAGTGAATCCGTTTACTCGGATTTTAAGCCGAGAAGAAATAATTAAGTTTAATTTCCGACGTAATATTACTTAAATTAGAGCTTCTCAACGGATATGTGAGTATCTTTTCCTGATGTTTGCCCTCTACAAATGGCCTTTTTAGCTGTATCCATCGTCATCATCATCCTCTTTTCTGATTAATTGAAAGATTGGGGCCCTAATCATGACTTCTTCCAAATTTCTGCAAACAAATCTTCGATTTATCGTAGCAGTTAGTTTAGTGTCCGGTTTCTTACGTCTTTTTATTTGGTCTAATCATCGTATTAGATACTTCCTATGTGTTCTTTGTATATAATATATCACAATAAAAAATTGCCTTTCATTATCGGAGAGAAAATATTTTTCATCTTGAATCTGTTATTCTATTAATCTTCCTAACGTTGTAAATTCTTGATGAGAGTATTTGACTTGCTATTGAGAGTATTCAACTTCCTATTTGTGTCATTAATCCCAAGCCAGAGTGCACCACTGACACCTTCCTTCCTACAGTAGGACTGTATAATACACGAAGTTGAATTTGTGTCCAATATTACTTTCTGAAGAGATCCCAGTGCTTTAAATGACGATTCTATGGTTCCTTAGCTAAAAAGTGGCTTCATATTTACCCCTAAAAGAAAATGGACGTTCATCATAGAAATCAGAAACAGCTGAATTCTCCTTTTTATTCCGTTCCTTCGTCGATACAGGTTCAGCTCTGTGGTAGGAATAAAATACACAGACGAGGAAAACAAAACCACTTCTATTTCTTATGATCATGTTATTATGGAGCGTGCGCTCGAACCCCATGCACATAAAAGAAGATTCCCCTTGTTAACGAGAGAGAGATGTTCTCCCCATTCATATCCTATACACTTGCCTCCTTTGAAGAGGGGTGTGATTGGGCTGTGGATGGCGCGTGTGACACTAAGCAGTTGGCCAGCCGTCGCACGGGGGGTGCACGTAAAACGGATTACGTAGTTTGTGTGAAGGGCGACGGAGAGTGCACTTATTCGGAAAGTTCATAGAAACAATACAAGTTTGTTTCCGAAGTAACATCATACATTTCTGCGACTTCTCGCTGAGATATGTGCGATTTATAAGTGTTTACATGAGAGAATGAATGCTACAGTCAGTTTGAGACCTTTTAAGTTATTATTTATTTGTTAGACTAGATTAAAGAAGCAAACAGTAGAAGCCAATTTAAATTATTCAAAACTCTGATTTTTGCATGAATCATTCAAGAATTGCGCATTTTATGTAACGATCGGCTGTCTTATTTCTTGCATCTTATATTAGTAGTTCTAATCCAACAGATCAGCTATTATTTTGTATGAAAAGGTGAGCCGGTTTGAGGGACTCTAAAACAACCCTCCAAAAATTGACTCTCGAATTTCTTAATTATTTTGCCATTTCCTGCTCAGATCTATTCGCCGCCAAAGTAATTATAGACAATTGAAATATTTACTTTTCATTTAACGTGTCGTTACACTCGATGCTTATAATTTGAAGCACAGCAAAATAGCGCCCAAATAGTTTTTGCTAAAAACACAGATATAGAATCCATATTAATGGTTCCCCATTAAAGTTCCCCACTCCTGTAACTAATTACTCCCATATAATCTCCTGTGATATCAAACAGTAAGTTTTGAGCTTAGTACATGACCCTTTTGTGATTGATCCTTGAATTTCTTATACATACGTCGAAAGTTTACCTCTAATTACGGTTTTGGTGGAGCCAGATTCTGCTAAGGATGGATACATTACTTCAAAAGATATGTTGATGAAATCAAACTATCTATTACAGCGATAGGAAAGTCGAATATCGTCCAAAGAATAGGAACATTCATAAGATGGAGAGTCGAGAAACTTTTTACCTCTGAGAAATATACTTCATAAGTATGAATGAAAATAAGTTACCGATTCGTAATTTAAATACTTCATCTGTTCTTATCCTTTGTATTTTTGGTTTTATTTCTCATCCTGAATTAAGAATTATTTTATAATTTGGCTATAAGGTCACTCAGTGATGGCTCGGCAATGGCAATCAAGCCCTGAAAAAGTTTTTGTGTGAATAATGTGAAGAAAATAAGTGGGCATAGTATTAGTGGAATGGGTAAAAGGGGAGGAAATGTTGAAGCATTGCGGTTAGGGGTTAGCGAAACCAGATGAGGATATAAGGATTGCCACAAACGGACCAGAAAGCTAGTAACAGAGCCATTTTTGGCTGAAGAGCCAAGCTGATGGTCCATCGAATTACGTGGAAGAGTCTCTTTCTGGAAATGCGCCCTTTATATGGATATGAAGCCTAGAGGAAGAGCGTTCTCCGACCAGTTGACAGGGAAAAGCCTCGGATTCTTTTAAATGCTCAACCAAATGAAGGTGTGAATCCCACTTTTTCCAACCGCTGCGAAATAAATGGGCCGAGATGTGACAAATTTCATGATGCTATGTTCCGCGAGCTTCCTAATGGGCAGCGTGTGTCTCCTTTCCTCCCGAGTTCCTCTATTTAAATTCGCAGCGTCGAAAAGAGGAGATTATCATGACATACTCGCGCTCAGGTTCTTTCAAACCGAGGACTTTAATCGGAATTTAACTTGGTGACTTCCGCAAGCCTTTACTTTTTTAATATGGGACGCAATTAGAAAATGGATTGTCGCCACAGAGTGGAAACATTGCAGGTGGGAAATTTTTAAGGTCTTAACCTTGTTATAATTTGAATGTCGTGGAGAATTCTTTCGTGGATTAAGAGATGTTACCCAACTTTGACGTTAATCCCGAACATTGTCAGGATAAGTTATTTGGGTGGGATGAAGTTGAAGGGTTGTTGATTTTAATTCGGATGACTAATGAGTAGTGGAGGGGAAATCAGAAAAGGAATGACACGGCCGAGGAAGCCAAATAACTCTGAATACGTACTCAAATAACGTTCCACTATGGATGTCTGAAAAACGGGTTGATTAGGTACATAAAATTACATCAATAAATACCTGAGATAGGAAATCGTGTTTCTTTGATGACTTTAATTTCGTTAAATGAAGAATTTGTATCCGTTTTATAGTTTATAGGTTATATGAAAACTTAATTATTTAAAATGTGCACCTACCAGTTTTACATTTCCTAAAATGATTTAACATAAAACAAATTTTATATTTTATATCTTAGTGGAACAGTTTATAATTAGTAGTCCAAAGTAAGAAAATTTATCATTATATTAAATGTTTAAGGTATCGTTTAGTAATAGCAGAGAATAGTAATGTGAAAATAAAAACGCCTTAGGGATATTTTCGTTACTTAACTTAAGATGGGATAGTATGTGAAATACTATGAGGAATAGAATATGATATGAATCTTATTCAATTATAGGAATCATGTAGAAAGTCGGACGATAGTTTAGCAACTTACAAATAAGTAAATAAAATTAAAGTATGATCATGATGTGATTTTAGACCTTAGGTTTACGTTGGATGAAAATTATTCTCTCTGAAATACTTCATTTCTCTAATTAATCATATTTATGACTCATACTTCTGAATACACTTCTGATTATTGATTTCAATTTCCCATTGTATATTGAACTTTTCTTTCTTCCATTAAAAACGATCTATTTATTTAGCCATGAAAGGCTGAGAGGAAAAAAATATATTGAAAATTTGTGTAATATTCACCTTTTGTAACTAGAATCGTTGTTGTTTAAATTAAGAGGTATTTTGATGAAAAATGTGTAGAATTAATCATCAGAGCAAATTTAACTTTTTCAAAACCACAAAGAGCCTTCAAAGAGAGAGCTTGTAAATCAACCAATTTGAATCAACGTTGTCATTAACCCTCATTTTGCTAAATGAGAAATGAATAATAACAATGATCATTTCTTTAATGGAAATAGGTTAAAAAGTCAGTTTATATCCCCTGTAACGTGAGAGAAAACATCTCAAAATATTAGTTTAGGAAAAATCCAAAGAAAAACTGAATTTTTTTCTAGGTGCACGCTCTTGTGTGCGAAATTACCATAACCATCTTCATTAACTTAGGAACCCAAGTATCTGAACCGTTATCAGAATCAATTTTGCTAAGTCAGAATATATGCCCTAATATCTTCATGGTCAGTAAAAATAGATTGAAATTTCTTTCGATGCACGAACACGCAATTATTTAATGCGAGATAATTTCTTTAGATTTTTGCATTAGTAGGATTTCTATTCGTGATTTTATTTGGAAGGCCAGATTGTTAATGATTATTGCTTTTCCAAAAAAGCTTATTTTCCGTAAATATTCAGCGTCCAGCGCTTGGAAGATAAAGAGATGACGCTCCGAAATTATTACGGAAATAAATGAATGGAGACATCAGTTGGTATTTTATGCCCTTGGTGGATTCGAGGTATAAAAAAGTTGAGGAGAGTTAATAGATTACCTCCATGAGGCAACTTAATCTCAGCGCTTGGAGAGAGGAGAGTTGCCATGGTAGCAGAGAGAGGGAGGGAGAGGAAGGGAGAGAAAGAAGAGAGAGACCCCAAACGAGGTCCAAAGGGCTATCAAAACCCGGACTGCGAGACCCATAAGCTAATTAATTCTCGGGGCGTCCATTTTTCATCCGTGCAATATAGGGACTCGAATTATGCGCTAATGTACTTAGCGTGGGGCAGAAAAATTGTCGAAGGATTCGCAAAGGGGAAAGAGACGTTCAGTGGGGGCGAACATAGAGCATTTGAGGAGAGGCCGTATGAGGAATACATGAGTACATCTCTCTCCCTTCCGTTCTGACTTGTTTCATATACATTGGGTTTCTCTGCTTTTTCTTCAAAACGCATTAACTAGGAGGATCCATAGAAAATATGAGCTACCAGATCAATGGAAAATTAATGCAATGGAGTAAGAAAAATTATTACGATGCTAGCATTATTTTTATTAGACTTATTTTTATTAACAAAATCAATCAAATTGGCATTAACTCCTTAGAATCACTTCTTTTTTGACTTTGTGAAATCATAAAAACACATGATTTATAACACATATTTTTCTTTATTTCACTAATATTGATTAACGCTACCGATGTTGACGTGTTCACGTCATCTTTAGGTGACACCTGACGGATTTGTTAATTATCAGTTTTGCAATATAGAGGAAATTGTGTTTTCAATCTTGAGTTCCAATATTTGTGATTTTTATCGATTTGTATGATTTTTGTTTGATGGTGTTTGATTATTTCCCTAAAATAATTCTTAACTGAAGATGTTTATTTTTATATGCCATACATTGTACAAAAGTACCATTTAATTAATTAGTCAAAAGGAGTATTGTACAAATGATTATAGGCGCTTGAATAAAAAAGGGAAAACTTGTTTGAAATATCGAAAGGATCAGTTATTCAGTAATTTTAAAAGTTGGAAATTAAAGCATGAGGACATGAAGATAATAATTTACTGTTTGGTTTACTTTAATATTCCTCGAATGCTCTTACCCATACTCATACACGAATATTCTTATAGAACGATATTCAATTCCTACGTAGGTATAATTTATAGTATTACCCCTCTGAAGACGGTTCCAAATTTACGTGTTGGTCTTCATGCAATACCGTTTCCCCACACCATGCATATACCTTATAAAATCAGCACCTTTACTTATATCGATAATTATTCTTTCCACTATGAAAATTATCCTTGTATCTTTTCCTCGATAGAATCTTGATGTAGTTAAAAAAGGAAATCTTATATTTCTCTCTGGTGTTGAGATTGGATTCAGTCCGGAATTCATAACGGAGTTATACGTTTTAATCTAACACTATATATACATAAAAACGAGAATGATTTTGATAAAGCTTGTAGATAGCAATAATGGAGTAGTAAAGAGCACCTCTTTACATTTTTTAAAAAAATTTACAGCTTTCGATCAGAAAGTAGAGCTAACTCGCCTTTCCAGCTGATCCTTGGCCTTACTCAAAACACATCGCTTTCCTGATTCAAGATCTTCAAGATTGTCTTTTCAGTAATTATATAAGGCAGTAGGAATTATACATATAAATTACTTTTTAAAGATAGGCTATGTTTACATTTGAGAATGGATACGATCTATCATCCTCGCGGAAATTACTTAATTATTTTTGGAAGAGTATATTTACTCAAAATGTCTGCGAGATTAAATCAACGGAAAAAGCAGGCATTCCGAGCGTCTTTGTCACTCTTTGATATAGAGCAAACTGCGGTCGCTTTCAGTGTGAATTGACATGTCGCATCTGAGGAATATGGCCGCTGCAGGGGTAAGGACATGCACATCAGATAAGGGTCGGCGTATGCGCCTGGGCCTAGGGAGGAGGACGATGAAGACTAATTCTAGAAAGTCCTCGTGAGCTGGGCATGGTGGGGGGACGATCGAATTAACTTCCCGTTGGCTGCGACAATGATTGAGGAGGCGGTAGGCGCAGGAATTAAATTGCGCGTGACAGGAGAGGGGAGAAATGGGGTAGTTGAGTCGGCGGACTGAAGAGGGTGCTGGCGTAGCAAGGGAAGGTGTCAGAGGATGCGAAAAAGCGGATAAGGGAGGTGTTTAGCAGGGTAAGATGGGGAAGAAATTAAGTTTGGAAATTATTTTCGTTTTTTGACCATCATTCTTTCTCTTTTCTAGTAGTCATCATCTTAATGGATTACACACGGGATCAATCACAATAACATTGATTTTAGTTTAAATTTGGTTTATTAAATCGTACACCTTCTAACTACTCCAAACTTTTTTCCGCTATGTTATCCATATAAACTTAAATATTGAGCATAAAAACATAAATATTAACTATAAAAACAATAATAAGTAGCATATAAATATCGTATAAACATAAATATTAATCGTATAAACATATATATGTCAAACAAAAACCCATTGAAAATATTTTTCCAGGTGACGTCTTGCATAAATGGAAAAATAATATTTTTGTTTCACTTTATTTTCTTAATCAATTAACATCATCGAACATTAAAATTACAAAATATATAAAACCGGGAAAATGCAGTTGAATAAACAAGGTATATCACAAGAATATGCCATTGGTTCGGTTATGGCCATAATACTATCACTGTCGGTTGTCTTTCCTGACGACAACCCATATCCAGAAAGTTACGTCTATGACGGGATGGAACTTAGGACCACTTTTTCATATCGGATACAGTGATTAACCATTAAAAAATAAATAGCAATGAATTTAGCTAACTTATTATAGATATGCGTCACGTACGAGTAAAGGACATCCTATAAAATAATTATTTTAGGGATATTTCCCAGCTGTCATCCTATGACTTTATTGATGGCAAACTTATGATTGCCGAAATTGTTTATTAATCCCAAAGCAAAACGGACTTGAAAAACATCTAACGGAACAGGGAATCGAACCAGAGAAATCTGATAGTAAATAAATTATAAAATCTCCTTATTGGTAGATATTTACTACGTACTCCCTTCCTTTCTGATATGGACACGATCGCCAATTTCGCTCAATAATCCTTAACTTTATATCCTGGCGAGTTCACGAGATTTATCGAACTTCGCATGGGAGAATCTCTAGCTTCATTTCATCAATCGTAAAACCTCGAAACATAATTGTTGAAGGATTACTTGTTTATAATCTTGGGAGTTCCAGTTCCTGGGAGTTTCCTATAAATAGCAAGTAGCAGATGAATTGGTGGATCCGTGGATATTCATGGATTATTTAGAAATGATAAAGTTTGTAAATAAGCTTGTAAATAATATGACTACCATTGATCTTTACCTTATATTTAATAAACTTTCCCTTTTCGTAGAAATTACAACATTTTTAAGTGAAAGAAATTATTGCAAACAAACCCAACCAAGCCTCACTACTTTTATATTCGAACGATAAAAATTAAAGCTGTGCTTGATTGTCATTCTTCCAAAATGAATCCTGTCGCAGTAGGCCGTGTTATAGATTTCTCCTTCTTTTTATCTGCAGAAAACGTGAAATAGAAAAATATTCACCTTGTATATGGTGAGTACATAATATATCCTATTTGAATCTATTTAATTATTTGCAGTGCTCATGCAATTTGACATACGTTATTATGTGGTATTCTAGGGCAGGAAGGTAAGAATAACTTGCGACGTGCCCGTGGACATTACTCAAAATATCTTATCAAAATATAATACTCGTAACTTATATCATATGAGTATCGGGTATTGCACATAATTTCATCTTGTCCTAGTTAAAGGCCTCCTTTTTTGTATTCCTCTGAAATATTAAATGGTAGTTATGCGGTAAACTTATTTGAGAATATCTATCTCTGAGTGATACAAATTATGAGCGATGGAAATCATAAGGTTTTCGGTTGAACATTATATATGACACACATCCATTAAGAAGGAATTTAAAGATGATCGCCAACTCATTTAATAAAAGACGGCTGTATCAAAAGAGGCATGAGCCTAACTCGAGAGGACGACTAATAATTTTCTTCCTCGAAAAATAAGACACTCTAGAAACAAATGTAATCGCTGGATGCAGATTTTTTGCCCCGAAAGAATGAAGCACGCGAGCTTGCCGCTCTAAATTATTTAACAACCTCCCGGAATAACTGCAAATGTTCTCGGGGAATAGTATTAAACGCCGGCGGCGAATGGCAAGAGGAGGATTAGAGAAGCACCCTTTAAACTCCATGCTCATTAAACTGAGATAAAACCTTTTCTAATTAATTAAACGGCTTACTCGGAGTCTAGCGAGGAAATATCCTCCGCATATCCATAGACGGAGATCAAAAGGTAAGCAGGCGTTCACTCCTCTGCTTCATAAAGCGCGGAGGAAGATAAGCGGAGTGCGTTAGCGTATGCTTTCAATTTAATGGAGAAAGGATATTAGGAAGGAGAAAGCGGGGGGAGGGGGAGGCGTGAAGATGGGACGGGGAGGAGGAGGGGGAGGCGTTATCGAGTGTAGGGGGCGAGAGGTAATGGAATGGCTTTTAATGGAGGAGATACAGGAGGAGTGAGAAATGGCGGCGAAGGAGAGAATTATGAAGGATTTGTCGGGAGAAGATAAAAACGGAAGAGAGGCGTTCGAAGGAGGTAAATCGACGGTTGTGGATGGCTGGGATTAGCGGCGGAATGCGAAAAACATGCGAACTGAATTTCGAATCCCATCGAGTTCTACTGCTTGTGCTGTATCTTCCGTGATTAGCAGGATTGCACAGTGAATTGTTTTCCCAGAAAATGGCGGATCGATCTAGGCACTGAAACCTCGTGATCCCTATGCCTGTTCCTTACATTTCCTGGTATAGCGATTGGTCGATGTTCAATATTGGCCACCACGGCATATTAGGAATAATTGTAATAACTTGCCACAAGCATACTACAATCCTAGCGCCAACCTAGAAGTGCTGCATATACATTCTAAATTATTATAAAATGTAAAATTCCAATAAATTCGAAGGGTTGGGAAGTAGGGATGAGAGAGGCATTTAAATTATTTCATTATTCCTCTATACTCCACTGAAGTACATACATTTATTACTCAACGGGGATGCTGTAGTCGATGTTGGCCTATGAAAAACCTTTTCCCTAGCAATTCATCTCAAACTTCATGGCATATCGAAACCATTACTTTATCTAAATTAAAGTTATTATGTAGAACATTGTGATATACTTTCCTTCTATACAACTGGGTATACAGAATTCTCAGAATGCAATTGTCGCAAGATAAGTATGTTATGTTTTGAATACCATAATTTTTATAATGAACTATATAAAACAAATATAGTTTAAAATTCGCTTAAATTAGAATACAAATTAATATAATGTAAAAGTTATTTTAAAAAATTCGATAGATATGATTAACGCAATTGAATTCGGATATCATGAAATAATCCATAAGGATATAGCAATCGCAATTGATCACAAATTCTCTAAAATCAAAAGTCGCTAAATATTGAAATTACCTAGAAACTGAAGAGTAATCTGTAAATATAGCAGTAAATTACAATTTTTCATGCCAGTAAACCAGTTTCAATAATTTATTGTAACTCAGTGAATTTCATTCTGAACCTCTGTGGTTAATTAGTCTTAGAGTATTCTGGAAAATATATTTATGTTTGTCTCTAAAAATGAATAAATAATCAATCACCTCTATTAAAAGTAGTTTAAAAGCTAGTTAAATATAATTCCAGAATAACATGAATTTGAAGTGACCGAGATTTAAACCAAGGATTTCATAAAATTGCGGAGTGGTTAAAAACGATTTTTAGGATGTAGAAAGGATTATCGAAAAAGGAACAAGAGAGAAGATGAGAGAACACAAGGATGAAGGGGTGAAGAAGGCAGAGTCAAAGAGTGTTTCCATGACGATGTGGTGGGCACTTAACTTGGATAACGGTTATAACGAAAATAAGTAGAGTTTAGGGCAAACGATTTTAAAGCAGCGAGGGAAGTGCTATGGCTTAACTGAGTGCGTCGGGAGGAGAAGCAAGTGGGACAGATAATTAAGACACCCACCTTCCCTCTCCTACAATGGAGGCATCTGGCGGAGGAAGGAAGAGCCTGCGGAACCTTGGTAATACAATCAAGGCAAATAGCGGGGGAGGGTTGGGTGCAAGGGGGATTGAACGTTAAGTGGGGATTAGTTGGAAGAGATAAGAGAGAGGACCTTGCGATCACGATCGGTGGCGAAGGGTTTAACCAAAGAGGGGACAACATGACGAGGTGAGTGCGTAAATGATTATTCCTATTGATTTCGATTGAATTGACCAGTCGTGTTTTACCCTTTTCTAGCAGTCCATCGGGATTCTTTTTTCGTTCAGATTAGATAAACAATTTAGAAAAAATTCTGGATAATGAATGCTCTCATCGGAGATTCATTAGCAGAAAGTTCTGTAGTAGTATTGTAAAAAGTGCTTCGACAGCTGAGGTCATTTCGTACGTGGTCTCCCACTGGGAATCGAACCCGGGACCGCTTTCATTGAAGTCGAACGCGCTGCCCACACGGCTAACCGGGACTCCATACATTAAACTAAAATAACATCCCAACCCTTGGCCTAAAATACTACTATTAATTTATTATTTCATTCATTTGACAGTTGGCGATGATTACTTTTGATTGGAGGTAAACTATAGAACAATAGATACGATTCGATAATAATTTAAATTCGAGGCCTCATTTTAATCATTCATTCATGTTCGATTAGGTGGAGTGAATACCAATTTATTTTTGTGTATTTAAGAGGAATTCTTCGTTAGTTTTCGGTGTTAAATTTGAATATGTTTTCCACAACACAAACAAGCAGTGGATAGGAAGAAAAATTTACGAAGTTGAAATCTCTAGGAGTTTAATAGCAATCAAAACTTTAAATTCAGAGAAATTGATCCCCAGTAAATTAAATCTATTTCATTCCAATAGGAGGATGAATATTAATTGGCTGTTTCAGGAGATGAATTCATCCTCAGAATAATAAAGTTTGATGGATGGCACAGCCTACCCTCTCAACTTAAACACCTCGGTATACCATATTACACCACCTCGTTACTTTACTTATACATACTCGTATATATGCTTATACTTCCTTTATATACTTGGGCTTCAATTTGCGGGATATTTTATTTCTAAGTTGAAAGTCGCAAATCTAATACTCATTTAATTTCACTCATCCTTTCACTCATTTCCGAATTTAAATTTTAAATCTAAATAGCAAATATATTGCATATTTGTATTATATAATCTAAGAAGTAAGAGGTAATACGTAATCCTATCCAATGATAAAAATTTCTTAGTAAGAAGAGTTGATTAGGAGGATATACTTTTATTTTTACATACTAGAAAACTATGTAAACAACTGTGATCTCGGTTTTCATCCTGACGATGAAGCCACGATTCGAAGCCGAATTCGCGACGGTTTGTTTTTATATTTTTAAAATAAATCTATATTAGGGCTAAGAATACACAATTTATGAACATCTACACCATCCTCCACGTAAAGTTTAAGAAGCTCTTCTGTGGTGAACACCGTTTAAAAAGATTAAGAAGATTAAAGATAATAATTTAGTGGAGACTGGGAGGGTGTTTCTCCAATATTCTTCATCGAGATCATGAACGCTTAAGAGAGAAAAGTGTTTAACGATTAAACGTTCTCTCAATCGATAAGAGTTACGTCGTTCCATCAATTTTACGCTGAAAAATATCTCTTATCTGGAAACGGGGAAAAATTGACTGGATAGATTTCCTTGAGTGATGCCCCTTTTTAAGCAAATGGCCACACTTTAGCTGGAATCTTAAGTACTTTATATTTCTTACGTAACTATTCGCACTGGCCCATTCTGCGAGATAAGGTTTAAAATAAGGAAAGAAAAACTAAATGAAGAAAATATTAAAAATAAAACAGAAGAAAGTATGGCAAAATTTAGATTGAAAGAGTGAGAAGCCTATCTGATTTTAGATATTAGCTCCGAATGAGCTCTGATCTTCCTTCGATGCAAGCTAATGATTTTTTTAATAGACAACAATTTATTATTTTAGCAAATAAGAGAAAATAACTCTACATCTGAATACTTAGAAAGTTCAGCGTGGTTTCATCTGAAGTAGGTAACCGTAATCATATGTTCTTTCATAATTTGGAGCGAACATAAGCATCCGTGCTTAGGAATAATGGAACATATGGCCAACCGAGACTCGAACCCGATAAAGAAAAGTTGATAGAGCCAAGAAAAGTTGATGTTAAAAAAATAGCATGATAACCATTCCGCCACCGTTGTCAACAAAGGCTAAACTTTCTGAACTAAAAGTAAATTGTATTAATTTTAGCTATTCCAACGTGCGGGAAGTCAAAGAAAATGTGCCATTTGCTTATCCCTGTTCTGTGGGCTCTAGCTAAACACGGATAAGTTAGAATTCATGAATAACGTGCCTAACATAAAAACACAATTTTGCGTCGAGCAGTTTACTAACGCAAATTTTCTTATGAGGAAAAAATAAAATAACTATGCTATCAATCTTTTAATGCGATTGTTGTCCTTCGTCTACGCTGTATTGGTAACAAATAGAGGATTAAGGGTATAATAGTGATAAAATGCAAATAATGCTCAAGCTACTTCCCAAGCCGCAAAAGGCTTCTTCCGGACCATTACCGGTTGGCGACCGCTGGCCTAGTTGGTTGAATAAAAAACAACACAGAGAACAACTCTCTATGTCTCCCCTAAAACATTGGTGAACAACCTTTGACCATCATGAAATTCTTCATGTAATAAAATACAAGCCTAAAGGCAGCATTAATAGAAGTTTTTGAAAATTCATATATTATCCTATGCGTAATAATTTTTAAGGCGTCCAGACTTACATAAAGAAACAAAAGGATGGCAGTCAGTTTCCAATTAAATTACTTCAAAAATCAAGTTCTTGAAAAATAATTTTCTAAAATTTGGACGAGTGAGTAAAACTCTGCATTGGTTTGATCTCTCCTTTCTCCAGTTTTATACAGCTAGTGTACCATCATGAAAAATATCAACTATAGGTAAAGAATGAAATTTTAGCAAAATTAATGAAAAAAAATTTCGATGAGCGGTTGCGGCCGCATACAGCAGTTGATAGAGTTAATAACATAACATCTATATCTGCTCTTAAGGACTGCGAGAGGTAGATTTAATATTGGAATGAAAAAAGTTCAGTATGCTACAAACTGGAAGAGAATTGGAAATGTTTCAGGAAATTAGAATCATATGCTGTTGTAGGAGTACAACCTTCTTATCTACGCGTTGGAGACAACTGTAAAATTCACATTACTCATAAACAACACGCATTTCCTCGGGCAAAACAGGCTATCAGTGAGAAAATTGAAATGGAAGTCACGTTGCTAGATATGCGAATTCATGACACACCTGCTCGTGGGAATGACGGCAGTCCATCTACGTTTTCCGGCGATAAAGGGTAATAAGGCACGACCAAAGAAGAACGCTTCCGGAAACCAAGAAAAGAGGGCGCTGATATTCGGCACGAGAAGCCTTCTCGAGAAATAGCCGATAATTATACCTCCGCTATCCTACTCGCACAAATTCCACTAGCGCCAGCACTTTACTATTGCCGTTTTATGACGTGGAAGAGGTTAATTGGCACGCAAGGACGTAAAGGATAACCCTTATGCATGCAAAAAATAAGGACAACCTAGAGAAAGATTAGAAAAAAGGAAATAGGTGGTCTTTTTCGAAGGAGTTGGTTTCTTCATTTCCTTTCTGCGGAGGAGACGTTATTACTTTTCGTAGCACGCGATTTATGAGATTTACGAACGTCTTTAGGGAAGGCGATTCTTAATATATTCTGATACATTTTCTGTTATACCTGTGAGGAAGAGGGTAGTTGTGTCTGATACATTTTCTGTTATACCTGTGAGGAAGAGGGTATTTGTATGTATTTGCATTTCAGTTCCAATTAAAGAAAACTTATCAGAGAAAAACCTGCTAAAAAGACGGTAACCAAAAAGATAGGCAAGACTCCGGAAGACTATTCATTCTTCATCCACACAAATACGATATCGCCAGGGCCGCTACAGCTTGAAGGCAGTGGAAAATACACCACAGGGTGCCAACACAATCAGTGACGAATCAATGAATGAATATCGAGGACAGTTACAAAATGCTCTTTCAATGAAAATTGAAGCATAATTTAAAATTAACATGAGTTGACTTCGGGGAACGCCATCACAGAATTGAGTAAAAAGAAAATGTATATCGTATAAGATACCAGGTCTAAATTGTGGTCTATCAACTATGAGTGTAGATATACGACAATAATTTAACTCGTAAGATTTATCAAGGTTTATTAATTTAAATTACTGTGTTACTATTGTTTGCGGCACATAGCGTTAAGAAAGAACAGAATTGAAAATATTGATGTAAGAGTCGAAATGAAAATGTGTCAATAGGCGGTCATCAGGCGGTTGAAGTAAGAGTGCGGATGCCTTATTTAATACTGCAGGATATTTCTACTCTACGGAGAGCTTTATATGAAAAATGTTACTTTTAAGTCGGTTCTCAGTACATATTTGGCCAGAATTTCATTATTTCATTGTAAATTCTCAAATTTAGTTAAAAATCTAAGGAGTAAAAAATGATCGCCATGATTGAAAAAAGGACACGAACGCATGATTTTATCGAGCTATGATTTCTTAAGACTTGTAACTCGATTTAAATGATATAATTTATCCTTATATTTTATGATTGAAAATATTGGGATCCAAAATTCTCCTCCCTCTCTTTATTTTCGAGTTTCGACTATTTGATATTCAACGTCCGTAGTATTTTTTGAGAAATGCACAAAAGGGAAGGAAAAGGGAGGTTTTAAAAGTTTTGTTTCCCGAATTTGTGAGTCTCCCAGGAGTGTTGGCAATCTGATTGGTTGATACTAGACAGAGTATCTGGCCGTGAAATTATATAAATAAATGTCTTTATTTTGGTAAGATTAAGACTAGCAACCTTCTTCTTCCATTTAACTCAAAATTAATTCCGGAATAAAAATTCAGCAATGTCACGAATTAATATTATCATATTCATTACTATATACTTATTCATACAATCTAAATGAATTAATTCGAATTCGAGATTAATAATTTTGGTTCAGGAAATATGGAAGAAAGGTCCTATGGTACTATGCATCTTTGTTTAGCAACATTTTCTCAACGATAAATTGTATGTACCCTACATTTGCAACGGTTTGCCGACTACAATAACTAGATTTGGATTCCCAATTCGTATTTTGTATATAGTAAAAAATGTACTAGTACCATAGCATTTGGGTATGCCAGACACAATTTAATTAGAACATTCAACGGATAATTAGGCAAGAGATAAGAAGTTACCAATGGTGAGTCTATAGCTGTGCGCAAGGTTTGGATTGGAATCCAGAGTTTACGTAAGAAAGTACTAAAATGTAAAATTGACATTTTTTAAGCTAAAGAAGATCTCTGTTGGGAGCTTCGTGGTGATCCTTTTTCCTAAAATCTACGATTACCTAAGCATACCCGTCGATACAAAACTGGGTATAGTAGAAGCTGATTTAAAATTGGAACTGATTGTTAAACTCACGAATGGGAATCTAAGAAAGTTGTACAAGAGTGAAGCAGTGATTGAATTTAAATAAGAGTGTGAACATGCTCGGTGAAACAATCTGTATCTTCTATCTATTTATGCTATCTATCTAAACAATCTATGTATCTGTAACTTCCTGATTTAGACCAACTGCATACATAAGTAGCTGGAGCTATTTTTATGTTTCATCAAGGATAAGGCCTTATAGCTGATTATGAAAGATTAAACGTTTCTTTTAAGCAAGTAATATATTAGTTATTTTATTAGGTATTTTAGAGGTTTTATTCTGTTATTCCAAGCAAATATTTATTTTTCAGTTTATTATGAAACTATATTAATCTTATTAACAAAAATTAAACAAATTTTAAATAAATAATTTATACTAATTTAAGCCTTTTAAAAATTCTTCAATTAGCCATAATTATGATTTTTGGTTTAATGTTTATAAAAAGTACTGGATATCGATAGAATAGATGTTTTATTCCCAGCAGTCATTTTTACTGAAATGATTCAAAATATGGTACACCTCCAAGATATTTGGAATTGCCCTTACTATAAAACTGAATGTACTTTATAATGCTTGATTTATGGAATCAGGTTTTATTTTTGGCATTGGGAAAATAATTAACACAATGAGTAAACACAAATTCTTGTATTCAGATTCACAAAAGGGAACGACTTCCAATGATACTTGATGTAGAAAGTTTCAGTTCTCTCACATAAAGCATGAGTGGATTCAGGCGTCCTATGCCATTGCAATTCCCGACCAATGTGACCGATCAACCAAATTTATTGCATCCACACATTCATACAGTTCTCTCACTATTTCATTTGCATGGCTATCTACGGTCACTAAGAAATATATAGATATATACACTACATAACCACTTTCCTCCAAGAGACTAGCACACATATACAAATATTAGATATGTACAAATAAATTTACATACATATTAGCCCTCTGACTCTCTTTCACACGAACTTACACTCCAATGAAAGATAAAGCTTTTATCAATCTTTTGCAAAATTTGTGATTTATGAAGGGGAACGAAACAGCGAAGTATTCTAATGCACAATCGCTATTCATCTATATTTGTTGGTTTTTCCACAAGGAACGCTTATTTTAAGTCTTTCTCTCGTGAGAAGTCTTTTTCATCATTATTATCATTAACATCGTGCACGATTTGTTCGATTAAAATTACGTAGTCCGATAGAGTATTGCTTTGGTAAAATATATAAACTTTCGGTGAGGCAAGATCTTTCCATCGAATGTCAATTTTTTCTCTTCAGAAAGTCTGTGATTTCATCATCAGCTCGCGCCTTAGGCGCTACATCTAACAAATGAAAGTCTAAATCACTATGTTTCCTGGCATTTATATTCTGCCGGAGTTCTGTTGGTCACTCAGGAACGTAATGTTTTTAAAACACTTTCACCACAAAGTTCATGAAGGGCGCACTTGGTTGCTAATGAAGGACTATAACCACTTCTTTGACCCTTTTTGGTGGCCGACGATTCTATCGTCTCGAAGTTGAATCTATTCAAGGCACCCTAGCATATCGGTGAGGCCATGGGTGGCGGTGGTGGTCCCGGAGGACTCGAGAGGTACGGTGGAGGTGGATGGTCATTGGGCGGTGGTTGGCTGCCGTCAGACGACTGTCCGTTGTGATCTGGAGGACCTCCAGGTCCCCCTGGCATTCCAGCCCAAGGCTGCAGATTCTGCAATGCGTTGAGGGAAGCATTGGCTACGCACAGGGCTGCTGCTGCAGCGGCCGCCGCGGCCTCTCTTCCATCGGATCCAGGAGGTCCTCCTGGTCCACCACCCATTGAACCAGGTGGTCCCACGCCGGGAGGTTGATGCGGCCCTGGATACATTCCCTTGGACAACGCCTCGGCTTGCAGAGACATCATGAGTCTATTTGCTGCCTGCCTCTCAGCTTCTCTCTCTTCAGCTGTCTGCCGTCTGTCAAAGAGAAATGAAAATCATCAATCCAATATTCTACAAAAAGAAACCAAAATGAAAATTTTCAGGTATAAAAACTTACGTATAGCTATTTTCTCTACCTGTCTCTAAATCAATGTGTAACGAATTTTAAATGGCTACATTGCAATGGGAAACAATAACCAATTTATAGAAAACTTCCATATTTGAAACGTATCAAAATTAATTGAGAATATGTCCTACAAAAGTGACAAACAAAGTAATTTATTTCTGGACGAGTTCGCTCTAATTAGGGAATTATAGATGATTCTGAGTGATTTCTAAAAGTAAACTCCCTCTAAAACTGACTTACCCTATATTTTAACTTAGAAACTAATATGAAAGACTTTCAATTTGAGGATGCTTCTGCTCATGGAACGAAAATGATATTATTGTTATTTAATGCTCAGCAGCAGACAGGCCTTCCACTACATTTAGACCGAATTCAGTCTTCGGAAAGAATATTCAGACGATCGAATCTTATTCGGAAGCTCGCATACATGTAATAGGAACTCGTATTCACGACTGAATGACACAAATTAATGGAGGGAGAGGAGAGATTTAAAGGAGATGAGATGGTAGAATTCATTTCTTTTCCAAGCGATCGAATACCGCGCACTGGTGTATGAAAAATTCACGTCGTCGAAAAATTATCGCGTGTATTAAAATACCCCCGCACGATAAAGTTTCATTCTTAATCGAGGGATTTAAAAATTTATAGAAATTGTCAAAAGTGATGGGCGTCAAATTTTTACCAATATGTCAAAAAATTCTCTTAAGCAAACGCAAATTGCTGTACGAGTAAATGCAATTGAATGAAAACGCAAGCAAAATGAAATATTCAATTTGAATTAATGGAATCGATTTACGTTCATCAATGGCCAGAAAATGATAAAGAAATATACGATGGACGTGAACAATACTCGCAGCACCAAGAATTGAATATTTCAAATTTCCGTTAGTATATATGCCTCCACACTAACAAAGAGATAATGAAGACTAAAGACTATTTATTTCAGGCATTCGATTAATCTTTAAAAAGCAGAGTTTCTGTGCATGTATGGATTTCATACCACTATTTCATAAAGATTTTTTATATATGCTAGATATTTAACAAATATCAATGATATACTAATGACTCGCAAAACTAGCTCAATTGAAATAAATTAGGTATTAGAGGAGTATGACATTGCAAAGAGAAGCTCAGAATAGAGAGAATTGGAAAGCGCTTGGGGAAGTCTACATCCGACATCGAATTGAAAATGGCTGATGATGATAACGATATATTATGTCTCTAATTATTTTAGTTCTTTGAAATGCTTAATTGATAAACTAATTGTTAATATTACATGGTGAGGCATCTATTCAATAAATCGTTAAATAATGCAGGATATTGTATCTTACGAGAAATCACTCGCATTAACAAAACTTTCAATTGCTCAGTAATTTAAATAAGAGGCATCGAAGTAATAAGTATTGTAGAATCTCAACGGATACATTCCCTAAGTCGTAGATGCTAGTTTAAGTAGTATATAATCGATTGGAGAAGTATTTAGGAAAAGAAAACAAATGTGTGTACGTGTAGTATCCAACGTATTCAATATGACAACTATGAATTATAGGATGAACTATTATAGGATGAATGTTCTTAGAGATTCGTGAAGTTATATCCACATTTCGTTCAAGTACCTCGAGATTGTTGGATCAAAAACTTTCTTTGCGAGTCATATAACTTCGTGTTCATGGAAAAATGGAACACAGTTCTGTTCGGAGACTCATCTCGTCCAATACCCTTCGACGAGATTTGTGAGTTCGAAACAAAGCAGGGCACGGAAACGACGCCGATAAATGCGTATAATTTGGACGGTCCTATGGATAACAACATCCAAAGCAACGCTTCTCACGTCAAAATGAGTGCAGGCGGGGTGAGCAGGCGTGCACACGCAGCCGTGCATTATTCAGGGAATCCAATTAAGCGAGAGAGGCGGGGACGGCGTTTGCGGTGGAGGACGCAACCCATCACCTCACCCCGCGGACCTTTAATCACATCGCTCAGAACGCGATAATTAAATCCATCTGTATGAGCGCGCGGAATCGGTTCGAGATGAGAAAGCGCCGAGTGTATGCATAAAGAGCGGGAGACCGACATTACACAGTCGCTCTTTCGCTTTATCGAGTCGATCGGCGATTAAAGGAGGTGCAAGAAGATTGCTTTTCAATCTTCTCTCCGTTTGAACTCGGGCCGATTGGGTCACTTCGGAGGGGAGTTCGATTTGTTTTCAAAGCGGCCTGAATTTTAGCAATCGATGCACGGCGTGCATTGGACATAGGGAAGGGAGCGCCGCGCTGCCAATGGAGGATATCTGCCTTAACTCAGGATTTCTCGATAGCGATTTCATTACTCGACTGACCCTTCAGAGGAGATGATTTTCCAACGGTATTTCTCCATCCCTTCGAATATGGAGGTGCTGTATTGTGCTACATCTTTATTCTTAGATTTCCATGTAAATCCTTTCCGGAAACAATTCCCGAGGATTAAAGTGGTATTTCTCTTTGATGATCAGGTAATGGAAATGTAATATGGGCGTAAGATCTAGTTATACGTATGCATCTTCTATTCACCCAGTGACTTAGTCTTTAACCGTAAGGCATTCAATTTTATTCCTCATTATCATAGTCATGAGGAATTAGACATTACTCCCTCTTGAATTGTTGAAACACACACGTTATAGTATTAGATAGCTTTTGTGATGCTAAAGAATAATTAAAAGGATTTATATTGCAATAAAAAAGAGCCAAAGTGTGTAATCAAGTTTGGTAAATTTCTTCGAGGATGTGTTTGGACTCGAAAATTACCGAGGATATAAGTCGATGGTATGACTAAAGCTCTTCTTATACAATACAAATTGATGCGAAAGGTTTAGAATTATTATGACCAATCTAAGTAAGGGATAATGAACTTCTAATTAAAAACTAGATGACGGGTCATTCGTTTGATTTTAAGCCAACGGCTCCAATTACTTGCAGACATTAATTCAAAGGCAGAAGTGAACATTTGAATACACGGATATTTTCAATTTTCATTTAACATTTTCTGTAGTCATTCTATTCATTTGCTACTTATATCATTATGCGGTGCTTTCCTGAAATAGCTTTCAATGTGTTTCTAAATGAAAATTTTGGCGATTTTAATTTTTAGGTCGGTTGGCTGACGCTAACAATAGTTATTTTAAATTTTATGAAATTCCTTTTTATTTATTTCAAATCATAAGCGATAAAATATTGATGGTTTATATTTGAAGCCTGGTGATAAATAAATGAATTTGTTAATTAAAGATAATGTTCAACTCCCCCAAAAAATTCTTCGGGTCTAAAGAGTGACCGTTAAAGGAAGTTACCTCCGGTACTGACTATTCATCCACCTTAGATTTCATATTATACTCCCTAAGAAGAACTAGGCTTTTCATTCAGGCTACTTCGTTACTTAACCGTAAATCTTGGGTATACATTCTCTTCTCTCTTTCAAAATACTTCAGCCCTTCTGGAGTGTAATCCGTACATTCGAATGTAGTATGTATATCCATGGAATTCGAGGGCACCTCTTCGACCTTTCAGGATGACCTTCAACTCAAACCGACCGAAAAGAGCTCCCCGGACCACCCCGGGATGACAGAAAGTGAACGCATTTAATTACGTCACCGATAGCCTATAATGGGCATACCGTGTTCTTTGGCGAAGAGCGTCGTACCCCTCGAAAGTGGCCGGATTAGAAAAAATCCATTCCAGATTAAAGGAGCACGCGAGTGAAGATAGAGGACAAAAACATGGCTAAAGTTAGTGAGCGTGATTTTGAAATATTTGACAACATAATGTTACGATCTGAACTAGAACTAACGTCGTCGTTTGGCTAGGCAGCGAATAATGACGCACCAATATTACCTTTTCGCAATCCTCGCAAGGAAACGAAAATAACAAGAAACATTCATGAGCGAGAATCAGATAAACCCTAAATCCCAATATATCGAAAGAATAAAGGCAGTGTAAGAATAAGGGATGAAATTTAATGACCGATAACCTTTAGATTGATTCGATTCCTACTTTTATGAGCCCGCGACCGCTATAAATCAATAACGACTGGGATTCCGAGGAAAATATTTTTACTTAAGCTTCGGAGGAAAAATTTTTATAGCTCTCAAGAGTTTTAACCTTGATTTCTAAATGCCTTCTACAAAGTTTTCCATTTAATTCTACCCCCTTTGACCATAAATCTTTAGCCGCATTGCAGTGATAAGCCGAACCTTTAAGCTGGTTTTAGTAGGAGTTCGACAGTCACCAGTGTAGTCAAGCTGACGCGTGACGGACAAAAGAAGAGGCATAAAAGGCTAGAGGGCCAGGAAAAAATGAACTAACAGGAATTGAACCATGAAATTAGAAAGGATAGTATGCGTTTGGTAGCTGGCTCGGAGACTTCAACGGCCGAAGAGGTGAGTCTATTATCTGTTTGTAATTTTCGTCTTTCAACTAAATAATTATACTATATAAGTTATTAAAACCTAAAATTTAGTAGCATTAGACTTCTCTTTAACTTCTCAGCTTTTCCATTGCTAAAATTTGATTTGTCTGTACTGCTCTACAATATTCGCTAGTTATGTACTCCGTGATGCACGTTAATACTAGCAGCTACGAATTGTTTGTACATTATCAATGCCATAAAATCTGTAAAGTAACTAATAAATTAACTTAAAATCAATACATTCACCAAAATTTCTGGAATATAGTAACAAGAAAAGGATCTTTTCAATAAGGAAGTAATATAAAATAAATCAGAGGCATGATGGAAAACCGGTTTATTGTAAGTGTCGAAAAGTTTGTAATAGGTTAACACTTAATTATAACGTAAGATGATTGTAAATGCTATTTCGGAAGCAACACTTCAGCGTTGTAAAGAATTTGATAATGCTGAAGACTATAAACAAAAACTGTAATTCAAGTTATGAAGTAACAGCGACGTCGAAAATAAAGGAGGACGATTTTTATTCACAGCAATACTTAATCTTGTGCAGGAGTTGCAGGAACAAGGACTGTTTATATTTATAATCGCGTGACAAAATTCAAGTGAATTTACATGTAGGTTAAGATCGACAAAAAATCGAAAGAACAAAGTGGCTTGAACTATTCGGCTCCATTTGAGGGATAATATCTTACCTCATTTGCATATAAATGATGGCAATATCCACTGACACTTTGCCGCGATAAAAAGTAGAGGATTTTTGAGTTGAGGGTTGTAGAGATTGAAGTGGAATGATAGGGAGACTGGGATGATACGCGGGTGGAGGAAGTAAATGGAAAGCCCTTTCCCAAACAGGCTTTCATAGCAACGGAATGAGATGCCATGTCCGATGAGATATGTTACGGAGTCCAGGTACGAATAAATAGGGAAGAAACACATAATTATATGTGTGTGTTTATATATATGTGTATATATTTACATATATACTCACACAAGCACTCACGTTACATAACCTTTCCTCGAGAGTAGGCTTAAAAGGCTGTGACATTAAAATAAAAAGGCACTTAGTTCGGGGCATAAGCGGTAGCAAATTTACGATTAGTTTGAGCATGAATACTGTTATCTCGTTCCCTTTAAATGTTTTTTGAGCGAAGGAATATAAAAAGATGCTAATGGACCCGCTTGGAAATACTTTACAGGTTTTTTTCTGTCCGGTTTCCTTGAGCGAATTTCAAGGAGCATGGGATTTAGACGTTGATTGACAAAACGAGGAGGGGTTCGCTAATTTGCGGCTGTTTCCTCATTTCTGGAGATATGAAACTAAAAGAGCTTTTAATATTTACGGAATCTTGGAATTGTAAATTGACAACAAAACAGTTTCCTTTCCTGATTTTTGATATTTTTCGGATATCGCATGAGTCCAAGTTTTAGACAAACGAGCGGTAGATGAAATTGAGAATTAGTTTTTCAATGGAATACCATGCAGAAGAAGAAATATTAGCTGTTGAAATTTAATGTTTACATTTTGCCATGGCTCCCAGATAGCCATGAAAAGCTTTAATGAAAGGAGTCTCGGGTTCGATTCCCGGTGGAATCCCACATGCGAAATGACCTCACCTGTCTAAGCACTTTTCACAATGACCTACTACCACTACATTTTGCCATAAAATCCTTTACTAGATTTCTGAGTTCAAGAATTCGAATGCAGCAGAGAAAACGTGAAACGAATATTATCATCCTCTGCTTAAAATCAATTAGTATAATGATTCCAATAAAGCCTGTATACCGCTAAATTTGACCTTTAATTCTTCAAATCCTTAAGACAATATTGATGAATCCTAATAAGTGAAAGTTAGAAATAATTTTGGAAATAAGAAGATGATCAACCCACTATGATTGCTCTTTGACACTACAAAATTTTATTCCAGTGTTCACCATTTGGTAAACGTGGAACTCAAGGAACTCTTGATAAAATATAAAGGGCTCCTCAGATATTCCTTTAACAGACTGCAGTGAAGAGTAGTTTATAAAAACTTTTGGTCGTCCAAGTGCTTTGCAGGTAGAAAGGTATGTGAGATAAGAAATTCGAACTCAGATAGAGACTGGAAGCAATAAAAGGTTAGAGGGTTGAGGATGGAGGAATAGATAGCATTCCGGTCGAAAGCCTCGAGCGAATTTTTGAGGGTAGAAAGAAAGTGTGAAATAGGGCAAAGATAAGAGAGGTTTGAGGATGAAGCGAATACGGCATTTAGCTATCGAAAAGAGACGAAAGCTTTTGTACATGCTACCAAGATACGGAATATCTTTAAGAGGGACAGCGTGAAGGTGTTTAAACTCATGGGCAGCATTTGGTAGAAAGTAAAGAGGCAGGGATGTCCGATATAAAAAAATATCGATAAGGGAGACGGGAAATCAATCAGCCCACTTCGAGTTAGTCTGAGAATGAGTCATAATGAAAACTAAATGAAAACTTAATGAAATAGCACAATATAAGGGAGGCATGAACTAATGAAATATAAATCAACCTTTAGAGAATTTTGACGGGTTTTTCATCTTTTGAATTTTAAATTCAGATGCCATGGCTCTGCTCCCTTATTCTTAAAACCCTTAGACCTAAATGATACTGTGGTCACCTTTTCAGCTGTTGTTTGGTATTTCAGCTTATAGAACTATCTATGAAAGGATTGGGTTAGTACCTGAATCAGGCTTATAATTTATAAAATCAACACTAATTGAATCAAAATTCTTGTATAAATGGCTAGTAGTGAAATAATTATTTATATCTATAAGAAATTGTTGTTTGAATCATAATAAAGCACAATCAACTAATTTTTACCCATCAGTGAATACTGGGAAAGCAAATATTGAAATAATGGAATAGGTTACTAAGTATTGTATATACGTGAGTGTGAAAAGAATCATTTCCACAGTGTAAATGAAATCCGAGCGTTTTATTTGCAGAAATACCGAAATTATGTGATAGACATTCCTTCGCCTGCTTTACTTTGTAGCCCTCTAGATCCTACACATTCTCTCAGCTCTCTTCGTCTGCTCCCCTTGAGAAAAGCTTTCCCGAAGTGCTAGTGAAGGTGACGAGAACTTGGCGAAAGTGCGGTTCGCCAGAGATATCGGAGAACCACAGAAAGGCCTTTACACATTTGCGGCGACCCAAACCATTTGGTTAGGAACAAGGATCTCCTCATAGAAAGCCAAGTCTTTGCGGAAGGTGTGGTGCTTGTTACGCAGAAAACGCGACAGGTATGCATACCACGTCACAAATTCCCCTGGCTAAAGTTCACTTAATTCATATTTCATGTCACGATGCGGATAGCTGGAATCACTTCTGTTGTCGTTATTCGGAAGCTCACGAAAAGGAGATTACCGGCAAGATGACCAATGAATTCACTCAGTCTGTCGCCAGGATAACAGTTGATAGGCAAAAATCAAAATATAAGGGAATCAAACATTTACATAAGTTATTAAATTGATGTATGCACCCATTAGCACGATTTTCTTAAGATGGTAAACAATCACAATATTCTTAATATAAAAGAGATATTTATCCTAATTCCCAGAATCGAATTCTAGTACGATCGCTAGAGTATATGAGAATAATAATTAACTTAAGTAAAAAAGGACGACACCATCTTCTGATGGAATTTCGTTTGTAAACATCACTAAAGGTGTCTGTTTATGATAAAAATTGTTTAACAATTCTTCGTGCCCGTTTGTTATATCGTATAGCAATTCATTTAATTTGAAAGTTTGGTCTAGGAGTTTTGTGGCTTTGGTTACTTAAGTGACAGTTAGTCCACTTGTATTTTACGATACCAAAACCCAATTAGATTAAATCGCAAATAGATAATTTTACAGAAACACTAAATATTACATTATTATTATACTCTTACGACGTGATTAGGTGAAAATAGTCTCTTTCTCCCACCCAACCTTTCAAGTGATAATATGAGAATTTCACAGAATTTCATAAGAAATTGATGAAAAATTAGCTAAAATATAATCTTGGGAATAAATACAAACATATACGAATATATTACGTCGGAGTTGTAAATAAAATTAGTTGATGTGATAAAGTGATTGAACTTGGAAAATCTTCTTCATCTCAAATTTATCATTATTTTACCGTTGTTTTTTCAGTGTCTATTGCAAAAAGCTCAGATGACTGTTCTTATACATTACATGTGTTACGATAAAGAATATTTCAAGCTAAAGGTCTCAAGTAATCTATTAAAATCCTTTTATAACTCCAGCTAATTCGCCCGATATCAAAATCTTTACCCCTTGAGAAGTTCTTCCCCTTTTACTTCTCTTCTTGTGGAGGAGCTCCTGGATAACCTTCTTGACCTTTTCAAGGGAACCCCGGTACGCCCCCTGTACCATTAAAGAGGCGTTAATTTGTCGGCGGAAAAATAAAATTGCAAGAGATGAGAAAATTGCTAGTTTTCTTAATGGACTTTAATTTTTCACGCTCAGTAGAGACCGTTGGTCTGCTCTCTCCTTTTTTAAATTAAAACTGACGCCCGCCTTCCTCCTCAGATTAAACGCCCGTATTAGAGAAGCAGTTTGCCGGAGGCGCTACATTAAAGCAACCAACACGTTCCGTGAGAAACTCTTATGCAATATCGCGATAGCATCGGATGAGTTAACCCGTTCTTCATGCTGTTATATGACATATTATATATCGGTTACTATAATGAATTTCCGAATCTTTAATTACATTGTTTCTGAATTCGCCCTGTATTTATGCATGGTGAATTTCACTCCATTATTGATGTTTCAATTAGATTTAACTTAATTTTGTTGATATAAATATATTTTCGGATATATTTATATCAACAAGAATTAAAAATTTGGTAAGCAAATCACATTATTTAGAGAAGATCGACTTATCGCTTTTGAATTGAATAAAAATGTCTTCACACTCGCTAAAGAATGCCTGTTAAAGTTTAAACACATGATATCACCAGTCAGTTTTACGTACTGTGTAGAAATTAAAATGACTGTTAGGTTTTTTCTAACAAAATATTTCACTTCTTCAAACGGAAAAGAGTGAGTTTTTTTTTAAAGAATAAGATTTATTCTTAACTTGGCACTTCAATGATATTTTTTAGCGTTAAAATCAGAAATTTCTTTTATTAATTTGACAAGTCAAACAGAAAAATTGAGCGCTCTCAAATATATCTCATTATTTTCTTATAGCTATGAATAAATGCGATATAATCCACATTATCCTCTAGATTAGGAGTGCTCACGATTTTCTGTGCCTTAAAAAATACATCTAATAAATACCTTTTATTTGATCGATCACAAATGAAACAGGTTTGTAAATACTTCGTCACATTTTATGATATGGAATACTTAGACACGTTTTAAGGCAGGCCATTGTTACTTGAATAAAATGAACTTAAAATATTAAAATCGCAGAGTTTACATTTACTTTTGGTAATCCTCGTCCAGCTGTATGAAATACAGATTTCAAACTAGTATATTCATTGAAAATTTAATTTGATCAGTAAAGTGTAGTAACAGCCTTTTTATTACTCGGATTAAAAATCTTTTTGAAAGATGGTCTTTTTTAAGGACATTACTCTTATAGGGAATTTATAACTTTCGGATTGCTATAAAAAGATTAATTTGGCTTAAAGAAATGCTACTGAATTCCCTAAAGATATATATCAAGGTACGCGTTTTGAAAAAGATGGATTAAAACATTACAAGGAGAAGCACGTAAGGCTAAAGAATTTTTTTATCAAGTGAAAACCCTTTTATGTTGAACACAGATTTCAGAGTAGTGGATTAAACAAGGAACCCCTTGAATGCTAGACGCACGTTCTAGAATCCACAGGGAATTGCTCTGCAGCAGAAGAGTTGCTTCTTTTCAAACGGTACCGCCTTTTTTCTTTGAGATTATCAGAAGAGAGAGGATAAAAAGAGGGGTTCAGAATAAGGGGAGAAGAAAAAAGTGAGTGACGATAATCCCCTAAGGCTAGAAGCTGAACTTATAAAGAAAGAAAGATGTACCTCTGCAAGAAAGAGTAGGGACAGGCACTTAATGAATTGATGAGAAGCGTGATTTGTTAATCAAGGGAAAGAAATTATACTGACGGAGTAATTTAAGCTATCTTTGTTTCGAGGGGAAAATAATCCCTTTACCGTCCTTGTAAAATTAGGAATAAAGATGCACATCACAGTCCAAATTCTGCCTCTTTAAAATTCTTCTTTTGCTTTCATTTTTTGGAATGCTCTTGAAGATATCTTATTCATTAAACAAATTTTTAGGATTATAGAGAAAAATGCTCTAAAATCGCATGAATGGTTATAATTTGATAAACGTACTTTTTCTTGGATGTCTTCAAAAGGAATCCCAGAAACTTGGATTTTCCAAATTAAATGACAAAGAGTCCATACGGAACAGGCATAATATACCTTACATGTTATTGAAAATTTCCAAAAGTAAATTTTAAAATATCTCAAAACTAATATCATATGAGCAACTTTCATAATCACCATTGAGTATATGATAAAAAGTTGAATTCAAATAAAGTAATTAAAGAGCATTGATATTTCTGAGGATCGTTAAGATTGATCAAAATATTCATTCATAAAATTTAAAATATTAATTGTGTTAGATTTTAAGAAAATAAAATTATATGTAAAACGTCGTCTTCATAGTTGTAGGTTCGTGATATAGGTAAGCCCCTGAAAAGGAGAAAGTAAATAGGAACGAATTTCAATACCTAGAACAGCATACTTAAAAGATATCTCCGTGCAGGGAAATAAGGGCTTCTTAGGTTTCGGAGCGGATTGCCATTTGTCAATTAATTTTCATCAGGAGAAGTACAATAGTTAAACTGAATTTCAAAAATACGCAACTGACATGCTCCTAAACGTGACTCCTGATTTTCCATTTCCTTGACATTCTTTCATCCGTCCCTACGATCTCATTTTTGTTCCAAATTACGACTGCTTCAAACTTAGACTTTTTCTAATACTTTCAGGAATTAACCGAAACGATAGCTCGCGTGACAGAGAAGAAATGCCCATAGAGTTTCTGCCGTTCTGCGGGAATCAGACCCGAGCTACTTAATGAAATTCTCCGCGGGATGAAAATTCTTTGATCCGTGAAACGAGGCCGGTGCTGGCACCAGAAGGTGAGCTGTTTTAAAAAATCCATACCACTCTTGAAGATGGAGCGAAGAAAAATCGAGCGTTTAAGGAAGGCCTGAATTTTTTTTTCGCTCCGACTTAAGAGGCTCGCCTCGATGTTTCATCCGCGCCTAACTCCATCTTCGCTCGACAATCTCTCTCTTTTTCCGCTCCCCCACTAGCAGAGGGCGCCACCTTCGAAGCAGCCACTTTTCGTCACCCAATCTCTTTCCCACTTTCATTCGTGGAGGGCACTTTTCATTAAATATATGGAGGAGAGGCGATCGAAATGCTTGAGGAGAAGGGAGGTATCTAGGAGAAAACAGGGAAGAAGTACTGTCGCAGTTGAGCTTTGATAGAATATTACTGATAACGAGTAGTGGCAAAAATAAAACACTTAAAAAAAGAACTACATAAATGATTAACATCAATTGATAATAATGAAAAATAATACCTAATGTAAAGAATCGGAGGCTATACGTACAGAACCAAAGAGCAAAGAAAGCTGTGGGTGAACTTTCAGAAAAGGTAGCACAGTTATTTTGGAAATATGAGAACACTTCTCGCCAATATGTTATCAGTTATTTTACTTTACTTATCCAAAATAGGTAAAGGTATTAAAATTCTCTTCATGGAGTTGGTTTTTGGTTGAAAGTGCTCAATCGAAGGAAATATTATCTAATTTTGATGAATAAGGAGATTTCTAAAAGGATAAAATAGAGAATTTTCACATTAAGAGTTTTACTAATTTATTTTCGAGACGGATATTCTTTTTCCGGTAGGAACATTATTTCAGGGTGTTTACGTTTAAGAAGACTATACATAGTGGTCATGATAACCCTTTTCACACCATACTATGCTGTAATTAAAATCGATACATTGCCTATGATTAATGTGAAAAATTTAGTGTATCACACCCTTGAGAGAATAGATGTTTTTTTTATATCTCTGTTAATGATCCTGAACTAACTTTTCGCGTTTTTCTCTTAGACAAAGATTCATAAGGAAGGAATAAAAAGTCGGAAATTGATTTGAATATTTTATAGATAGGTGATTAACGAAATTCTATTCCAAATAAATCCTAAATCTCCGTGTTTAACTACTAAACAAATCATTCCTAAAATAGTTAAAAAGAAGGAGGAGTTAGAAACATTTATCGAAAATCATTAGAGTAACTCAAAAATGTTAGTACAAATTGTAAATTTAAATAGGCGATATATGTCTTCCTTTAGGTTCAAGCAATAGGAATGTAATTAGTTAAATCATCATAGGAGGCAGTCTTTCTGATGCAAGGCTTTCCATATTTGGTTTATTAAGAGGAGAAAAAGTCGGTCCAATCTATGCCTGCTAAAGAGCATTTATTTTGCTTTCTCTCTTAATCTTCCTCAGCTCCTCTTTTTCCTTTCATAATTGATGACTAGTCCCGCGAGAGAATTCGCGAATCTTCGGAGATAGAAAAAAAGGAGTTTTTAAGGAAGTTGGCGGAGTGGAAGGAGAATATTGGAATGGGCATGCGAAGGGGAGGATTTGTGAGTAGTTTGCGGTGGCGAGGGGAGGAGTCGGCCGGGATTCGGCGCCGAAGTTACTATGGCAACGATCTGCTGCGCCACCACTCGATTGCGGAGTTTCCAAGAACCCCTCCCTTCTCATCCCTGACTTCCAAACCATGAACGACAACCATCTCTTTTACTGTTTCACGGCGAACGTTGACGTTTATTCCTCAGAACCGATTGCGAAGGAGACAATGTGTAGGGGTTATTTTTAAGGCCATCCGCTTTTATTCCGTATTTGTTCTTGGGCTTTTAATTTTTTGAAGAGTGAGTACGCCAAACATGGGTTATCACCTGTGCCTAATATCACTGCTAAATTATTAACGAGTAAGGATTGATGATTGAACTCTAGAGGAACATTTGGTTTTAGTTTTGTCATGAGAATAAGGAATACATGTACATCACTTATGTTTACCCAAGTGCGCGTTTTTTACACATGGATTTTGCGAACACTTTTTTAGGATAGAAATATTTATAAAAAGCACGTTACTGTCTTGAATGATTTATGCGGTGAGACTAGGAAAGAGATTATTTTTTGATGTTATGGAGTATTAGTTTTTCGTGGATTATTACATCAATCAAATTAAAATCATTCTCTTATCCTAAGAGATATTTCGAATGATTTTATTCTTTCAGTCTGCCGAAGGAGAATTAATTGCTTACCTAAATATTATCTCATAACGTATACATGATCAGAAATGCTGAGGATGCGGTTATTCAGCTTACGCTTTCAGAAATGAAATGACCTTTCAGAAATAGTTTAAAATTGACAAATGTAAATTTCTTATTATATTCTTAAAACTGATAATGAAAGCCATAAAATAACTTTTTATTTTAATTAATGTAAATTCGGTAGCTTATTGCGATACCTAGGCTAAGGAGTTACTTAGATGACGAGTACCTAATATTTGTTTACGGACTCAACAAGCGAATATAGCTTCTTAGTATTCAAGATTTTGAAAATACGGAAAAATTCGTTTTGGCTAACGAATAATTGATTACATCATGAGTTGAGTTAGATTGATTAGTTATACAATCTTTCTATGTTGATAAAATAATCTGAATTACTGCAAGCTATTTATTTTCAAAACTAAGGAAAATATGTTCTAGTTATTCGATTTAGCAATTGATAGTAAAGTGGATAGAGCGTTTGCCTTTGGTAAAAGTGGATCCAGTTTCGGTTCCTGATAGAGGACTTTAAATACGAAATTACCTCAACGGTCAAAGCTTTTCATATAATTCTACGATAAGAAGAGATTTAAGTTAAATGTATGTTACGCCCCAATAAATAAGCAAATGCTTTTATGTAGAGCACGTTGAATTTTCAAAAGAAATCAGATATAAGAAGAATGTTATAAATGACCGGAGACAGAAAATCACACTCAGGCGAAAATATTGAGCAAATTGAGAGCGACACGCTTTCTTCTTCTCTCATCCGCGATTCCGAAATCTTCGAATGGATTTTGACGCTATTCCTCAAGTCTGCATCGAGTTGATCGAATTATGGCTCTGAAACTGTTCAAATCTGAAAGCTTTTCACCCTGTCAAGCGAGAAAGAAATGGGCTAAGAATTTCGGGATTTTGGGCAATAGAGCGCCATGCATGAGAGTCATGATTTACTTAATATAATTTGTTAAGAATGGATGACAAATTATGTAAACTTCAACAAATTTACGTAATGAGTTTTAGAGAGAAAATTTTCTGTATTTTCTCATTCTGTATTTTCTCATTCTGACCGGTTATTTTTTATTGTGACTTTTTTATGACATTTACCGACTAAGCTACTTATTTAAGTTATTGATACGGATTCTTTTTATTTTAGAAAATTATCATTGTTAAAGATTTAAAATAGCCTCAAAGGCTGATTATCAGGTAACAAGGTAAACATATTTCTAGCTTTGAATCTTGAAACATTTTACTTACACTACCTACTACCTTACTACTTACACTACCTACCTACTTACCTTAAAGTATAAATTCAGGTGATTAAAAAAAACTTTGTTGATAAAATTATCGATTCCACAGGAGAAAATAGTTATTGAAAAAGAGCTGTTGTATTTGCAAAATTTCCTAAGAGATAGAACATTTTTATATGCAAGGAAAGCATAATTCGTTAGGTTTACGGAAAGAGTTGAAGAGTATGACCCCATAAAGGTAGATACATCTCTTCGACAAAGGACAAAGGGTTGAGGAAAGGGAGAGTTAGCGTAAGGATTGAAAATAGAGGAGAAGGGGTTGTGGGGGAAGTGAAGGGTGTGTCCCTTTTCTATATCCCGCGGGAGAAGACTGAGGGACGTAACTTTGTAAGGGGAGGGTCGCCAGTGGTCCATTAAGCCTGAAGCTAATGGAATTGTGGATCTCAGGAGAGCCGAACGACAGAGCGATGCCATCGTGAAAGATCCGAAGAAGGGAAAGGAGAGCAGAGAAGATTGAGAAGGAAGAGACCACAGGGGCGAAAATACGATTCGATGAAAAAAACGACGCGAGTTTCCGAGAATCTGTATTGGGAAGATGAGTGGTATCTCTCAAATTTAACCGAGTCACCAATCACGATAAACGTAATCCTTTTAAGATAGTATGAATGAAAGACTTTGATAGTCAGTATGGCAGTAAAAGCAACATGGGTTAATTCAAAGTATGAAAAGAAAGGCTTGCGACTTTGTGATGGGCATATTACGAGCATCAATTTTCGGTAGAGGAACCATTTTAGGTTAATTTTCAATGATAAAAGTATGACAAAATTCTATTATTATCATCTCGAAAAATACCTCGAGCAATTATTATGAAGAATATAGATCAGTTAATATCCAAAAGTGGCAGGACGAAACAGAATAAGATCATTCTTCTTCATATGAAGTCATACTCCTCCAAGAATTGATTGCCGCTATATTTACTACTTCTTGATCCTAGTCTGACGTTTCTAAACTACGAAAAGCTCTAGCAGTCTATCAACTTTTTGCTTATAATTTTATCATTTAAATTTAGAAATCTTACTCAGTAAGAGATTGCATATATTAAAACTGATTTGTATATTACATTTAATTCGTAGGAAAAATTAGTTTGCTTGTCCGGCGTATTATGCCGGGACATGGGTTTGAAAAATACGTGACAAATCAAATTAATTTTATAAGCGTGCTTCTAAAATAAATAAAGAGGCGAAATAAAAACTTGGATGCGTTCCTTTATGTGATTCGCGGATTGAAATCTGAGGAATCATACAATACAGATTTACTTTTCGCCATTTTCTGATCTAGAACTATCACCTATTATTTTCCACACTCCGAAGAACTGTTGCCCGACACGAATTCATACATAAACCGTAGCAAATAAGCAGCGAACGTTCGGAAGAGTTAAGTCAGGAGAAGAGATAGTGAAAGATAAAAGGAGAACACGGCTTATCTGGAGAGTCGAATTGTTTTTGACGCATTGGGGTGCGAGAGATGGAGAAAGAAAAAGGAGATCAGAAGATTGAAGGTATAGGGAAGAGGTAAGAATGGAACTGATGCTGCGGGGAACAGATATACCAAAAAAGAGATTCAATTGATTCGAAAGGAGGAGTAGCTAGGTAAGAAAAGTTGAGCGGCGGAGAGGGGAAGTATTATGAATAAGTAAGGCATCGAAGAGTCTGAAGGGTAGGGAAGGGAACTCCATTTCAAAATTAAAAAGCTTTTGCGAAGAGGAGGGAAAAGAAGAGAGAATCTGTCGGAGGAGGAAATGAGGTTAGAGTTTAAGGGAGTTGGTAATTCCAACTTAAGTTATCACACCGTTAAGTGGCCTTGTCACTCAAATAAATTAGGCATTTCAAGCGAAGATCTTCAAACTAAATTAAATGTGAGAGAAAGAGTCTGGAATGAGTTCGAATAAAAAATAAAGGGGTTGACTCGCTCTGGGCTTACCGCCTGAAACCTTGAGAAACTTCTTAATCTTTTGTTACTAAAAGTGTGATTTTAAATGGAAAGGATCTTAAGTTTAACAACTCCAATTAGACCAATGTAATTTTTGTATCACGTAATCATGAAAATGTATTGAGAATTATGAGGGTATCATTGATTTCTCATTTTTTGTTTAAATTTCTAAAATTAAACAAGTAAATAAGGAAAGGGATAATTATAAGGGACTCGAACAGAAAAAGGCCGATGATTGGAGGAAAACATTAGCTTATATGTTATTTTATCACTAAGAAAATGTTTCTTTTTATTATTTAATGATTGAACAGCCAAAGACGTTGTTCAATCAGGTCTCAGGATTAGGAGGCAAATTGCAAAGAAATTCCGAAAAATAACCAGAAATAAATCTGAGATATGCATAGTTTTGACGACTTAACAAGCCAAACCAGAGGTCAATTCCAGCAGTGATTTTAGAGGAATTAAATTTAAAAGCTTACCTAAGATAAACGAATCGATTTATTCTTAACATAAATTTTCGCTATTTTAACAACCTAGAAATAGATTAAACGCTATTCCGTATTATTTACGATTAATAGAACTATAAGTCAAAGGTCTTTACCTCAATAATACACTTATAAATCTGTAATTCATCCGATTCGATTTGACAGGGAAACTTATCAGGCAGCGTCTATAGAATTATTTCCCAGAGGCGACTTTGATTCAAATCGATAGTCGAATTTCACGGAGGCATTTATCTGCCATATCTCCTGGGAAAAGGCTGACCGTCGGGAGAATAATAAAAAAACACAGAGGAAACCAGGGAGGAATTTTTTCCAAGGAGGGAGTAGTGGTCCATGGAGACTTCGGTTCGAACGGCAAGAGATTCGAAGGGGTGGGGAGGCGACTTTTTCTTGTGCGGGGGATAACTCCTCACGGTCCGAATCTCTCCTCCTATAACAACATCCGATTTCAAGCCTCCCCTCTGATAACTCGCCCCGTTCAGCTCTGAATAATGGAGCCACATCTCCCACTTCACGGAGAAAGATTTCTTTGCGAGGGAATTTGAAATGGCCTTCGACTGCGCAATCCCCTTCATTCACAATCGCAACTCCTACCCCAATCACCTACTCTTCCGATTATTCTTTGGTGTTTGCTCTCCACCCCACACCTCCTTGTCTCCGTTCCTTCAATCGGACATCCATCCATTCCCTAAGCATTGCCTCTTTTTCCAAATCCCCTCACTCCATCCCACAATTCGCTTTCGTTTCCCTCCCTTTCCCAAACCTCTTTCTCTCGCCGAACAACCCTTTTCAATCAGTGCTTTTCTTTCCGCCTGCCTTTTCGCCGCTCTGATCTATTTACTTTGGCGGCCTCTTTTTCAGCGGCGGAAAAACATCCTCGCGATTGCCGTGTTTTTTTCGATCCTCGGCCAAAATCGGCAATTAAATGTAAGCAAATAAAGGCTATTGATTTTTCTTTGGCGATTGGGATACCAAGGGGTGTGCCGGAGAGATAATGATAGAAAAGAAAACGCTAAATTATCTAAATCTATCAGTAAAAGCTTACTGGGAACTAACCATTAAGCTTGGAAGTACATATTGTAACTAACATTGAACTGTCAAATAAAAAAGTTCAATTCTAAAAAGCATAAGAAAAAGAATGCATGGCATACAAAGTATTATAAACATAACTAAAGTTTTGATTTATTAAAATGATAATTTTACGAGAAAAACCAAACTCTATAATACATAATTTGTAATTATTTATTCTCTAATTATACCGTTTTATTAGTTTATTTTCACTTCTTGCTATAATTAAGATAGATATACTTAAGAGTTACTTTAAGGGTAAATCAAATTATTTAGAGCTGTATAAATTACTTATGAAAGACATTTAGCTAGCTAAACATTACTGATGTCCGTTTTCGCAAATTAATAGGATGAAGATTTTCATAAACAGTATTTGAACGCCGATAATTTTATGCATGAATTAGAATGAATCTAATCTAAGAATAAGGTTTAGAATCTAATATTTTAAAAAAGGAATGTTGAAATTGAGAAGACACGGAATTGATCGGAATTTCTGGAACTGACTAGATATATCATCAGGTATTATTACATAACAAATGTCATAGAAAATGTTAATTTTGTACTTAATGGTATTTTGTATTATCAATCTTGCATATGAGGCTTAAACTTAACTCAAAGATTATGAAGTTCATACCGTATAAACAGAAAAAATATTTCACATTTCTTTATCTAAAGAAATCCTTTCACCTCTTCGTTTCAAACTTTGAGGTATGTATACTTGTTTGCCGCGAAGATAACAAATGGTATTGAACGAGTCTCTTTGTTATATCGTTCACTTTGAATGCCACAATGAAACCTCATGTTTCATTTTGAACTTAAAAGAATTAGAATCGAACGTTTGTCAAATATTTCCTTCCTTCAGAATAATAGGAAAGATGGCTGTCTAATCTGAAAGCCCAAAGATAAAAATGTACGATGGAAATATACTCCCGTTTTCTACCTCAGTGCCGAAGGACAAAAATGCAACTCCGCGACCGAATCAAATAAAAGAACGAAATATCTGCCCAACTTAAAGCGTTCTGAAGCAAAGATATTCTGAGACTGCATCAAGTTTATCGAGTTTATTCTATCATTCATTCCCAAGAAATTCCCGAGGATAAGTTATCTTCTCTGCACCAGCCATTTCTTTTGTGGAGTAAAAACTGTTCTTATTCGAGAGTAGCATTTCCTTTTCCTCCATAACCACCGCTCGCTTTGGCATATGAAAAGGATTCCCCTTTATTTTGAGTGCTGTGAGTGAAGGCCTCCCACAATCCCTCACCACTCCCGACCAGTCTATCTAAAGAGGGTTTCCGATCTGCCACATCCTTCCCTCTCTCTTATCCAATGAATAGGGCGAGATTGACGCAGACTCTCTCAATCCTTTTCGCCTAACACAGGTCTTTTCGCCACCATTCCCTCCTATTTCCCGGATATACCAACATCCGGAAAGAGGTCCAATCTCCTTTACCTATGAAACTCGCAGTGCCGCCGAAATCTTCGCCGTCCCTCCCTGTCCCAAGCCGTACATCCCCCTTTTCGGTGCCCCCTGCCATCCTCCGCCCCCCGCTATCTGCCCCCACTACTCAACCATACGCCGCGGGGTTGAATATTTCAAGGCGTTAAACAGCGTAGTCGTGTATGGGCCTTCATTATTCACGAGGGTGCATTATTCAAGGCGCCTTTTAAACTGTCGAGTTATCCGTGGTTGGACCGTGCTACCGCCCCCATTCCTCTAGTTTCCCCATTCACATCTCTTCCCTTTATCCCCTCATCCCTCTATCTCTACCATTCTCTCTTTCTATGGCCCCACTTTTGATGCCTCTCATATATTTTTTCCGTTTATTAAACCCTCTTCTCTTTTGACTCCCTCTTCTGACTTTATCTCTCTCTCTGTCCGGTTCCCTTTTCTCGCGATCTTTGCTCTGTATTTTTTTCCATTTGGAAGGGCTGGGCTTCCGTTCTCGATCCTTACTTCTTTTTCTTCTCCTGCGGAAATTCTGAAAGCGGGCGGCGTTCTTTTCACTCTGTCGTGAGAATCCTTTCCCGATTCTCTTTCGGAAACCGCGTATTTTTTTTCGAAGCCTTTAATTCGGTCTTTGCCGAGTTTTCTTTGTTCCTCTCTTTTAGATCAGATATAGAGGGCCGAAATGGTTTTACTATTGTTTCCTTCACAACAAGCAGTAATGTGCTCAAAGGTAGATTTATATAAATCTGATTTATAATTTTGCAACTTTTGCTAAAAGTTATCATTATTTTATTAATATACTATTTAATATTTTTCATACAATATATTTTTGATTTAAGATGTACTTTTTGTGCAATTAAAGTCAAAATATTGCTGACTTTGAACTAAGAATTGATAATGACTGGGAAGTTAAAATCACACAACATTTTTAGGATTATTTATGAGAAATATCTATTTAAGATCACGGGAACCTTCTCTAAATTTTTATTCCATAACGTAACTCATATATATCTGAGATTGAATTATTAAAGTTACGAAAATAGTTCTAATACATAATGTTAAGCGTTTGTATCGATTAGATAGGTCGTTGCTCGTCACTATCAATGATGTATAACAGCAAAAATACTTCAAGAAAATAATAATTTACCTTGTCGATTCTGCTATTATACTTTGTAATATTAATTATTAATATATTGTCTGTATCCAAGCGTTATATTTATCAAAGTATTTTTTTTAATAAGAACTGTGGAGCTTATGTATAAGTCTAAATTTGGCTTACGTCCCTCTTCCTCCTCATAGCCAAACCACGCTAAAAGGGGCGATGGGATTCAGGAACAAAGAACCAAAAAGGAGTTCTTTGTGCAGAGCCAATTGGGATTTAGGATCCGATTTTGCCTTTAATAGAGAATTTTTCCTTTGTCCGTTTTTCGAAGCTCTCTTTTTTCCTGATGTACACTTGGGTCAAGTCAATAAATTGCGATCAAGTGGGATTTTCCCTCGTATCAATACCGACCTCAACGAGCAGCAGATAAAATATTGGTGGCGTTTCACGCTCGAATTTTGCTGATCTTTTCTTGCAGCCTCCGATAAAGCTTCCATTGAGTCTGGCGTTATTAAAGAGATGTTTAATAAACTCTGTTAAAAATCGTAACCGTCATACTCTTAATCTGACCAGTGGTTTGCTATTATTTTGCTATAACATTTTTAAAGCAAACCGTATAAATTTAGCATAGCTATGCATTTTAAGGGATGCTAATTTTATAAGGTTCCTCTAAATCGCATTCTTTAATGTCAACTTATTGAAATGATTATATTCTAATTACGAAAATCAAAGCAATTGTATACTGACAGATTACAATAAATTATATAAATGGACATATCTTTAAGTGTGAGGGAGGCCTTGCTTCTACAAATAATACGAGGTCTCTCCATGTATAATATATAGAGCTTGTAGATCTGGAGGGCTGATTGGGTTAAGAATATACCCCTTTTTATACTTAAATTTGAAATTTTAGCTGACCTTACATTACGGGCAGGAAGTAAATTGCTGAAAATAATCTTCATATACATTGAAATTTTTATGACGGTAATCTGTTGGAAATCTGTTAAGAGATTACTGGATAAGAAAGTAAATAAGGAATAATACGAAATGAATTTTCTGATGATTATTATTTAATTAGTTTCAGTTGCCATTTACATGGTATAAAAATAAGAAGTACCCACAAGTAGTTAGATAGAAAAATATTTACTTTCGTTTTATTTTATGTTTGCTTCCAATGTACAACCACCGACATAAGCAGATACTAAACTTTAGTCTCGCTATTTACACAGCGGTGATTTTTTTACTACAATAACTTTTTTATATCATAGCTAAACTTAGGTGATGTGGATAGACGTTGTCATCAACAACTTTAACGTTCATAGATTATCTGTATTCGTCGTATTCATCCAATAAAATTATTTCTATCCATTATATAAATTGCTAGGCTTCTGTGAAATATTTCAATCCGTTCAATGTTAACGCAGCGCGCCAATTTCGTTAATCTTGAGTGAAAGCATTCCTTCCGTCGCTCCTTTAGGGAAAAAGAGGGCAAATGTGACACGCGAGTTGACCCCAACGAGTGGATCTTTGCGGGGACTTGTCTCGAAATAGCCCACCTGGAGGCCCCATGGAGAGAGAGGGACCCCTTTGAGACAAAAGCTTCTGCATTCTGGATAGCCCTTTAAACGGAAAGGGTGAGAGGTAGGGTTCATACGCGGAGGAGGAGAAAGGGAAGATCGGAAAGAAAGTCCTGAGGTGACTGAATTCTTTAGGAGAAGGAAGAGATCGGAAAAGAAAGGAAGCAGAGGGGGAGTGCACCTGAAATGAAATTGGGAAGGAATCTTCTTTCCCCTCTCCCTATTTCATCCCATTCTCTATCCCGGAGTTCTTATTTCGGGCACGCATTCAGTTAAAGGGAGTTTTACCACCTGAATGGGTTACGAAGTTTTTCTTAGAGAGAAGGTGTAAGATAGAGGTCGGGAGAATGGAATGGGGATCTTACCGGATTGTTGGGTTCGTGGTCGTTTTGAGGGTGAAATATCGGCAGCCTTTTCCACTCAATTGTCCAAAGTAGAAAAAAAATGTATCCGGAAAGTGGAAAAAATAAATGGAAGGTCTTGAGAAACAGGATGATCCTATTGGAATCTCTGGAAAAGCTCTATCGTCTGAATTGAACGGCAAAAGAAGCTTCTTTTTTTGTTTCTTTTCTTGTGTAAAAGGCATTCTTTTAATCTGATTAGGTTCAGAGTAGGCTGAAAGTATTCAGACTGAAACATGTGTTGGAATCTTTCAGCTATTACGGTTTTCATCTTAAATAAGGGTATCTTTGTTGCTACTCCTATTAATTATAGCCATATTTAATTCTGTGCTAATCACAATATCGTATATGAAAGAAAATTTATTCGGCACGAGTCGCTTAACTCTGAATATCATGGTTAAATCAATTTTTTTGTTAACTCCTGGAGTTCGCTTTTGAGTATGGCATAATTTATATGATGTGTATCAATGACATTTGGATCGCTTGTAAGACTATATTTTACGATCATTCTACTGATACTTTACGGTTATATAACCAAAACGTATTTCGGTTGCTAACTGGTAAATTTTGTTGTCACAGAAATAAAATTGGAAATCTGTAGACTTTGTTAGAAGTAAGCCATCTTAGCGCTCACTCAAGGAATCGAAAGTAATATATACATGTAAAAAACTTTTTAGTCGTAAATGGAAATTCCGAAGAAATAAATGTATTATTTTTTAAATAGTATTAATTGATATTTCTTGATAACGTTACATGTAAAAGTAAAAGATTAGAAAAAGGACCTGTTAATTAATTAATTTTGACATAAATTGGAGGCATAATAACTATAGTAATGCATGAGAATATTAATGGACTTAAAGAAACTGGAAGACGGAGATACAGCTGGTTGAAGGAAGTGAATGTAGCAGAAGAGACATGTGAAACAATAATAAATTAACAGTGAGAAGATGAAGGGATACAGGATGCGAAAGATGTGTGCGTTCATAGGAAAGTAAGAGTGGATATTTTGAGTAAGCAAGGGAAATAACCTGCTTGCCCGAATTGGAATAGCGCATGTGATACTTATGAATGTATGGTAAATAATTTGCTGCATTCTTTAAATTAAATCCTTGAAAATTTTAGGCCGAGTTTTGTGTTAACTTCAGCTTCATAACGTGCGTTTTTATTTGCAAATTTAATATCGTACCAATTTCCGTATTTCAGATTTGATCGAAAAGAAGGATAACCATATCTCTAATTACCTTGAAGTTGTTACCCGCAGTTGGTACGTTAAAATTTCTTTAATTCTTCAAAATTCTTTTAATTAAAAGCAGCAATTCCTCTTTTTCATGAAATACGCCAATATTTGATTGCCGTTAAAACTGTGCATTATCACTTTTTTACGTAATAAATAGAACGGTTGAAAGACGGTGAGCGGGAAAACACAAGGAGCAGATAGAGGTGGAGGATCAGAAAGAGAGGGCAATAATAGTCTGTGAGAGAGGCTGTGCGTCGGCGCCACGCTCGATCCTCTGGTTTCACACAGCCCTTCCTCTTAACCTTGGCGACAACACACGCAATCCCTTAAAGAGCCGACCTCCCTCACCTTCCGCTTCGATACTTTCGGTCGGCGGCTCCTTTGCGGGTCGTCCTTCCCCCAGACTGCTAATTAACCACCGGATGGTCTTTCCGTGTCCACCTTCCCCTTCGTGAGGAGGTTTCGGTCGGATTGTGGAGTTTTGTGATAAGTGGCCGGGGATAAGTGGAGGAGGAGGTGTTTTGTTATAATGGAAATAGCGGAGGCTTTTCGGGGAATCGGAAGACGAATCGTCCGGTCCCGCCGTTGGATGTCATTTTCAGAATGCAAAAGATTAGCGGTTAACACGAGCGATATTTTTATTTACTCAGATCCCTTGTCGATTCGTTCCGTATCGAGTTTTATATTGACGTTCGACTCGGACGAATGTTAAATTTTTATCTGTCATTCCTGGTTTACTGACAGGTGTTTAGCGAAGGTTATGACAATCATTGAAAGTTTCCCTAATTTGTTTTCGTAGTTTCGTGCCAGTCCCGTATTAATTTGGTGTAGATAAAAGAAATTAAAAATTTTTAATTTGGACATTGTGAAACGGTGCCTGATGAGCTTATACTTGCAAGGAGGGAAACTACGCAGTTTTCCATTACTGTTTCAGTAAGTTCCATGAAAATTTTAGGATGCTTAATTTAAATACTGCGAATACAAAAAAATGAACCGAATTGACCTAAATACAGGTGGAATATACATTATTGTAAAAGCATAATTTAAATAGAAGAATGACTTAAAATATTATTTTATTACTAGTTAAGTAATTTGCTCAACAAAATATCAATTCTCAAAATCACTGCAAAAAATATCATTTTTCGAAAAAATTTAAGACTTTTAGGGGAAATCATTGAACCATCGATTAAAATTGACTTCTATGACTCGAAAAATATCTCCAAGAGAATGTTTCAAATTGAAATAACTACGAATTAGCTTTTACCCGGAATTATAAGTTGGTTACCAAAATAAGGTAATGCATGTTAGATAAATTAGGTATTAAAAAGGGTCCTAAGAACGATTTTCGATGCGCTTAGTTTTGCGGAAATAGTGACCCTATCACAGGTCATTAAAGTTGTGATTAAAGGCAGGGAATTTTCAGATAAGTAAGTAATTTCTCATTAGTTATGACTATCTGTTCAAACATTAGATATCTCTTCCCTTTACTATTTTCAATCACTTGAACTGATTCTGAATCTTTTGTCGCAAAAATTCTGATTCCTCACGGTTATGAGGATTAGTAAGAAACACGTACTTCTATGGCTCCATCGATGTTGAAAAACTCGCTGCTTCACACGATGACGCATTTTCAGGGAAAGACTGAATCGTGTCATTGGCCGACGGGCGTCCGAGCAACCGCAGCTTTGGCGCACTTCTTTCCGAGAAATGTTCGAAATGAAGAGACTATTAATGATAGGATCGGAGCAGAAGTGCAAGGATTCCCGAGGCGATAAAATCATTTCCGTGTAGAAAGAAAAGGGACTCTTCGAGGAAAGTGGAGAAGATGATGAAAAGATACATCCGGAGATTCATGAGAGAAAAAAGCACGGTGATTTTTGAGGAATTCATGCATCCAGAGAATATATGTCCGAATGATTTCCACGGAAATACAAATAATAAGCGGTCATTACCAATGAAGGGAAAGATTCTGAGCTCTACGTGAGGAGTTAGCATGTTGAAGGGCAAGTTACGAAAACGAGTATGCAATGCCAGAGTAGCAAAGAAAGAATAAGCGATAAAGCCAGACACCAACTGAAATGAACAGATACTAATTTTAATAAATATCTTCTCCTCTCTCTTTTTTTATTACACACACTCTCTTTCAATCGACCCGGATATTGATATATATATTTATATCTGATATAAATATCTTAAAATATGGTTGGGATACATTAGTTTATTTAATGGAATCAAGAAAACCTTTGTTGCATTCATTTAATAATACTCGATGAACACACAGAATAATTCCCTTCTCAGAGCCTTTTGCCTTTAACCGTGCAATTTTCAATTTTTTGTTTTGCAATTGCCTTTAACCGTGACTCGAACTCCGTACCTTGGGATTAGAAAGTTCACATGATAATCTCTTCGCCACAGCAGTCGGTCACACGTATGTTTTCATAGGGCATAAAGCAAATCTCAATTGATGATTGGTTTATGAGACATATTGAGAATATAGGAATATATAAAATGATGATAGTTATCATATGCATTGTCCAGTAGCATCATAACACCGAGAATGATAGTCAATGAATAATTTATTCGATTCTAAGAAAGTACTGTTGGAAGTACTATATAAATGAAAGTTTGAACTATTCGCCATATCCACGACCGTTACCCAAAACTAAGAAAGTCTCCTCTGGCTTTGTGCGAGGGTGTCCAGAGATAAGAGGTGACATGGACCGCTTAAAAGCAAAGGCCTGGAAAGAATGTTGGCAAATGATGACGACATGAAAAAGGGAAACATTTATCTCTGAAGTTTTCCGAGGATAAGTGCAACCGCCGAATATGCGAGAAATTCAAGACATTTGGCAATAAAAAACCTATCAGACGCTGGAAAAAGTAAAATTATAAAGATGGGCAATATATCAAAGGCATTTTTCACTTTCATTGCATTTAATTTTAACAAATACGGCACTATAGCTCAATTTTTTGGCACGAAAAATGCATTCATTACTATTGGGTTTACGAGAAAAATGGCTTTGTTATAACAGAGGATGAATACGTACTTCCTGTGAAATAGGGATTTTAGTGTCCAAATGGCAATAGCATCTTCGTTTAAAAAGTGTGAAGCAGAAATTTCATATGAAATGGTCATATGAAATAATTACATGTAAAATAAACATTTTCTCAAAGAGGCGTTACCAAAAATAGTTGATTCTACGAGTAGAACAAATGTGATAAGTAAATTAAATAATCCGATTAAAGTAGGAAATAGACTGAAAATCAGGATATCGAACAGGAACTGCGACAATCCAAACAGGATGTAAACCACAACTTGAGATGAAGATAAAGCTGAACGAATGGAAAAACGAAATTCCTTTCACTGGAGTATATGTCGAAATTTGATATTCATTTTCCAAGGAAATATGGAGGTGTGAAATTCTGACAAGATTTGGGCTATACGTAACTCAGATTTTTCACTTGTCGGACGGCTGCTTTAACCAAAAAGACGTGGAAGATCAGGTGCAATTTTCGGTTCTGTCAGACTTTGTTCGTACCCGTTCCCTCTCGGGATTATTCTTAGGTGCACGCCATATCATGCAATATACATTACACCCTTGCCTTGATATTTATTTAATGCATCGAATCGAAACTAAATTGAAAACCACAGACACCGACTTTTTTGTTCAGGGTTGTTTAGCATTTGAGCAGAAAATCAGTTTTTCTAGAGTCGCGACGAAACGGAGAGCGGAATATTTTCGGATCGATTCATTGACGAAAAAGGACGAGGACATTTTTGGATGTTATTGGCACTGCCCAAATTGTTGTGCTAAATCAGAGCCGCGGTGCATCAAAATTTTGCAGTGAATCAAGCGAAGACAGCTTTTCATCTTGCTTTATAGCGGCTTCACATCTGAAGATCCTCGTGGAAGGAATAAAAGGGAGAGGTGGCCCAAGCATCCACTCCGGTGGCGAGGGAAGGGTGAGACGAATGACGCTCGTACTTCATTACAAGGAACGCTGGCCATTCCTCTGTCCTTTATCCTCCTTTTATTTCTTCTTCCGCTTTGATCCCTCTCTCTTTCTCTCATACTTTCTTTTGCTGTTTCAGCAGTTTGTGAGTAAGTATCAAGGCCGATAAAATGCCTAACTTTAACGATTCTTTTTTGTAATTAGCAGGATAAGCCGAGTCGCCTTAATGCAAACGACCGCCTCTGTGCGAAAAATTCGCCGCCCTCTGTACTTGATTGTATGCAATCCAGGATAATTTTATTGGAACCCTAAGATGGTTTTCAAAAATTATATACGACAGTAGGTAAATACTAATTTTCATAGTTTACCTATTAAGATAAAATTGATTTTTGTCGGTTTCGAAATAATTTGGAAAACGTTTTCTAATTCCATGCAATCGAGATCATATGAGATAGGAAACTGCTAGTTATCGAAAGATTAAGTGCCCCAAATTTTATCCGTTGAGGGCCTAAGGGACTTAATTTTTAAAGGGGGACATTTTACAATAATTCACTGAGAAATTTACATTTGAAGTTTATAAATTTATTATTTGAAACATATCAGATTTCCTGCAAGATTACTATAACTCGTCCGATCCGTAGAACCAAAAATTACATTTAGAAACGATTTCACAAATTTTAGCTAATTTAGATTATAATCTCCAGTAATAAGTCATTGGATAGCTTAAATAGAATAATAGCAAAAATTAATAATCAAATCTTAAAACTTTTTAATGTGAATTCCACGAGTGTTTGCACTGAAGTCACGTACCCGAGCGCTAGTAAGTAATCCTAAATTATTTTTTTCCTTTTATTTTCTCGAGATTAAGAATTGAGTTATATTATATCGTATGCGTTAAACCAGCTTAGAAACAGAGGGGGTAAGTTAAGTGACTAAAAATCAAACCCGGATATTCTGACAGCAATGAAAATGCCTTGACTGTTTTCCAGAAGCTACTTTTTTCATGATTAGGCCGATTATAAAAATAAATTTTAGGTTATACAACAAAGCGGTCGTGATATCATGAAGCTAGAAATGATTTTGTGTACTCTATATTTCATTTCGCTCAAACTTCTCTCCTCAAATTCACTCTCCTTTATCTCTTTCCTTATCCTCCTCATCATCCGTTCACTCTTCCCCACCTCAGCAGACCTCTATAATCCAAAAGGCTCTCTCTTTTTATTATGGCCTCAGAATGGGTCCTGTAGCACTTACACGATCTTCTCACTTAAGAGAACGTGGCCATAGCTGGAGGAAAGGTGGGAGGAGAGAGGTAAAAGTCCTGCGAAGGACAATATCAGAGAACTCGGTGAAATGTTGGGCGGAGATGACGAGGTTAACAGGTATGACCCATTCTCCTTTACTCCTCCACCATTATTTTCAGAGCTCTATTTTCATTTGGCCCGTCGCACTTAATTTTTTCTTCGTGGCCCCTTTTCTCTCTTAATCTGGAAGCACAAAATCCCGATCGATCAGTCTTCCTCAAACGATTGTAAAACCTGTCGATGAGACAAGAGCCCATTTCTCCTTTTGACTGATGGTCGCCCATGTATTTCTCTCCTCTTTGGGTGTGGGAAGGACCTCTTTTTAGAACGGTCATCGCGTAACTATTTCGAACATCTAACGATCGTCTGGAAGAGTAAGCTATGAAGAGGTCTGGTAGCTGCATGTTAGACATCAGACTGTTTGTAAGGTCGAAACGATTTGTCATATATTAGAAAGCGATTTATTTTTATGATTTTGATGAGAATGAAAAGCTTCGGCTTCTTTCGCTTTTGAGTTGGTTGTTAACCTTGAATGGTGTGACAACCCGGAGATGCCTATTCATTAAAATATTAATAGTTTATTTACTATTCCACTCTCCTTGATAAGACTAAAAGGATCAACTTTTAAAAAGGAAAGGAATATAGGTACCCCAAAATCCTTGCAAAAATCTTTTGCTAGATGGTAAAGCATCTGCCAGACCAAGTTTTTGATCCGGTTCGACCTCGGATAGACTGAGAGTTTTCGTCTCTGTCTATCTACTGAATGTAAAATATTTCAATCCTATTGATATTGTCATTAGAAAATTCACTAATAGGATACTGATTGAATAAAGCTACAATGAAACATAACAGACGTTAATACTTCCAAAAATTCTTATATAAAATGCAATCAAAATGAAGAGTTCTAAAAATTTGGAATAGTCCGAGAGGAGCAAGAAGATCGAAGACAAATGCGGCAATTTCTCATCAAAAACGTTACACTAGTGTTACGCTTATATGCATTACATAGACGGATTTATCAAAATATTACAATTATCTATCTATATACGATGTCCATAAAAATCGAAATATAGTAAATTTTACATGTATGGATGAATATATTCTATTTATTCGAGATGATAATTCGAAGTAAGAGGTCGTAACTCAGACGAATGAAAAATTAAATTATCAATGTCTCCATAATGCATTCTACTCGCTTTATATGTCTTTTATGCACTCCTAAAACTATTAAGTCTGTGTTAATATGTTTTTTATGCAAAAATCGATTCAACGTTTCGTTTAACTTATTCCATAAGAACGATGGTAGAATGACGCGTGATGTAATTTACAAAAGAGACAAACGAGTATACCTCACTTTTAAGTTCTCCGCTTTTAAAGCATCATTCATCGATTTTATGTCTTCGACTGGCGGCAATCCAGCCCATAACCATTCGATTCGAGGCGCTCTCTCTCCTCAATAGCATATTATATATCAGATTTTCTTCACTCCAAAAGAACATGATAAGGCTTTTAGGAGTCCGTCGTATATATTCTAAAAGTAAAACGCTATTCCAATTATTTCAAATGACCGTAAGCTTCAGGGGATGTTTGAATCACTTGAATATCGACACGATAGGGCACTATGTTTATTACTTGGGAGTTTTATGGTGTAGATTCATTTTTATTCGAAAAAACTGGTTTCATATGTCGAAGCAGTAATTCAGAATAACCAATTTCTCGCTAGTCATGGTAAAAGCACGCTTTTTACGCTCAAACTCACTTCAGTATATGGTGATAGGTGAGAGCTACTGCATCCAGATTCTTAAATTCCTCCATCATAACCATTTACATTCTCCTTTTAGTGATTCAGAAATCCAGAAAAAAGATGAATTCTAAGTTTAAAGTGTTTAAAATATTCTCAAATTAACAAGACAAGATCGAAAATATATTTATTTGTTCAAACAGATATTCTTATACCTAGAAACTCGAGTTAATTCTCGTATTTGAGTTAATAGAAATTGAGTTTGTTTTAAATTCGAAGGCACTGCAAGATATTATTTAAAATACATTATATAAGACTGAATTCACTCCACTTAGATGATCACTTAAACAGTTAAGAATGAGAATTTTAGAATCCTTCTTTAGCTTAATTATTAAGCTAAAGAAGGATTCTAAAATTCAAGTTGATTTATATGCAAATTGCTCTGCAATTTCTGTGGCCTAAACTCCAAGATAGAGAAAAATCCCCAAAATTATATTGCTGAGATATCAGAACAGAACTGAAATCAAGATAAGCTTTAGAGAAAAGGAAAGAAGTAGCCGAAACCGGTTCTCTGAATAAAAAAGCTTTGAAAATTATTAAGTTATTCTTCATCTCTGTACAGCTCTTTCCTCACCTCCGTCAAATTATGCTACATTAAATAAAACAACCTGTTCCATTGCAAATAACTGGTTACAACTAATATTTAAATGCTGTTTTGTAGCCATCCTCAATCTAATTCACGGCTATTTTCAGTATTGTCCGGGATTATTTAAGCCTGAGAAAAGATCCCGGAGTGAGGTAGACATGGGTTCAATTCCCGGTTTTGTCGATATTTTTCGCTTGTTGTTTCTCCATATCTCAACGTTTGAAGTTCAAATCTGATTTTTTCTTCTTGAGGAACGAGACATCAGTATCATGACGAAATTATTTTAATTAATATTTTTGGAGTATTTAATAAGTCATCGTTATTTTTATATTTCAGAAATGAAAATTACGATGCTATAGTAGGAGCTTATGTAACTGGAATGCTATCAAAACAGAAATATTTTTCATTAAAGTTTTTATATCGAGCTTGAAAGGATCAGATTTAAGATACTTCAGTTATAAAATTGTTAAGTAGTAGATTTTAGTGGCATTAGAACCCATTCTGAAATTATATTTTTCATAATTCAGCACATTCAAAAACAGGCTTCTTCAGTATAAATTATTGCTCTGAATATGTAGCGATGGAACTGGAAGCCTGAAGGCATAGTTTAGTTTTGGTTTGCGAAAGAGAAACAAGCGCATTATCGTCATTTCAGTATAGATCAATAAATTGAAGTTTCTCTCCCAGGAATTTCTTCCCAGTGCAAAAACTGGCGACGTTATTCGAATCGCTCCTCCTAATAGCGATTCTTTCAGGATATAGCAACGCTTATCAAGAGTGAGATCTGAGATATTTCAACAGGTAGCGTTTCAAATGTGACGAGAACGTGTGCGTCCATTAGCAATGTCGACGGCCATTCAAACGCAAATCCTCTCAAGCGATTGCCTTCACTAAGAGGATTCTGATCGATAAAACGGTGATTCCTTTCAGATGGAAATAAATTCTGGTCGAATAGTCTCCTAAGATACCGCTTGTCCTGGTCACCTCTCTTAACCCAACCCTTTCATCCCTCCCACTGCCCAACGATATTCTAATTCTTTTTCCTCTTCGCCAGGGCTGGCAACTTAACTTTTTTGTCCCCGAAAACAATGAGTTAATGCTTAGATAATTTCGAAGGAAGAAAACATCACTCATGGGACTTCAGATCATAAATAATTCTCAGTTCATAAAGATTAAAATTATAAAATAATAAATAATATTTATTGATAAATAATATGAGAAAATTAGCCTTAGTTAATTGCAGCTTAGACTTCCATTACCTCTCAACGTTATGAGTTAAAAAATTTACTCTAGCTATTTGTGCTTATGGCAAAGATTATTTCTACTTTTCTATTATTTTGTGTATTTTCTAGTATTGTATATCTAGTAAGTGTACTTTCTCAAGTTCAAAAGGTTAAAACTAGCAATTATTTTCAATTTTTTTGACTCTGTTACTCTGTATAGGCAATTCTTTCATAGTTAATTTGCTTCTCTTATTTATAAATGACAAAGAATACGATTGCAGTTTTTGATCTAATCACCACCATATGAATAGCCCAACTTCATAGCCAGATAGCAATAAACAAATACGTAATGCTGAATAATACTAAATAAGTGCGCCCACGACGTATTACGACGGATGAAAAATATTTTTTTAAAATTAAATGGAATTTTTGAAAAATTTCTTTTCATTTTTTGATTAATCTCATATTCACAAATAGATAACTCGTGTGTAATTTAAGCACGGAATCCTAGAAAAACTTTCCATTCCTGTTTTCGCTTCGCTACCAAGAGATGATACCTCTCAGGAGCTCGTGTATCCCTCTCCGAATGCATTCATGTACAGCATAAATTTATATAAAGGCAAAAAAATTCGGTTGGCAACACTGCCCCACCCGCATTCCATCTCGCAAAAGACGAGATTTTCCACGCGGTCAACCAAAGGCTATCCACTCTAAGCAAAACACAGGAGGGAAAGAGGTGAGCGTTCCAGCCTCATTCATCGCCTCTAAAAAAAGGAGGATTGATGTGACATTAACCATCCTCCCGACTCGTCTCCCCTTCAAAGCGCATTTGGCCGCCATGTCCGCTGCCGCTCCGTCTGAATGCTTCATCGCCTCTCAACCGACACCCACACACGCACAATGCGTACAAGACTTTGCTATTTAACCGACTCCTCCATCCTAAAAATCCCGCCTCACGCGAAGGTGGTCTCCCTCCCCTTCCGTCAAAACAACACGTGTCCGAGGCAGAAGAGGGCTTCCGGAAGGGTCGTTGCGTTACTGGTGGCCTCTTCTCATCTTCCTTTCCTTTTCAACACGTCATCGATCGGGATTTTTTTCTACGTCATCGAGACGTGGAGGAAAGTGTTGTGCGATACCCGCAATCAGGTGGCGTGGCCCCCCGGGGCGTTATGGTTGTTTCTGCCGCTTCATGGCTCTTGTAACCGCATAAATTGTCAGCACTTGATCTATCCTCGGCTATAGTAACTCCTTTATTCCTCTCGCAAATATTCAATTATAAACAAGGAAGGAGGAAGGGTAGAGGTGTTTTAATGCGAGATGGCGTGTACCCAGGATAAATCTCAAGGAAGAGTAAACTTGGAAAAAGTCCGACGGGGATCGAACCTGGATCTCCCAATTGCTCATCGGTTGCTCTGTCCATTGAACTATCCCGCTTGAACACAACGGTCAGAGCACCCGATCGGTGCTTGGGAGTTGGGAGATCCGGGGTCGATTCCCGGTCCCGTAGGACTTTTTTCAAGACTACCTTTCCTTGGAATCAATTATGAGTTGTAGTTCTGGTCTCCTACGCAGAGATAAAATTCACTTTCCGTTTTGAGGCATTCCTACCTATTCTAGGTCTGTTCCGTAAATCTTATAGGTTTATGGCCTTCGGTGGCGTCCGGGTCAGCCTAGCAACGCCGAGGTTCCGGTTTTGAATCCTGGTTGAGGCATGAAGATTTGTGTTTGTTTACAAAGTATTAATTTTAAGAGTTCTACTTAGTAAGACTTAAATTCGCTCGATGAAGGAGGGATTATTATTCTCAAGTCAATTTTCCGAATGAGTTCGTTCATTACTGCAGGATGATGGGCATGAAGGTTTTTAGATGCATTTTCCTAACAGAGTCGCCATTACTATTTGCTGATGCCTTAGATTATTGCAGGGAATCAAGCGTTGGAGGGAGATTCCTTGTATACTCAGGTTAATGGAAAATAATTTTAGCGTCTCAATTCTTCATTTTACGCCGTTGCCGTGATAAGTTCAATTTATATGTATAGTGGTATAAAAAATATAGTAGCAAAACTTCGTCAAACTGGTCATATTCCAGGGAAAACCGCGTGACCTACAAATTTAACAAGAAAATGATTGCCTTCATTGATCCCTCCTCGATCTGTTAATGGGACATTATCTTCGGATCAATATGAAAATTGTTCTGATAAAGAGGGAATTTTACAAAAATGAAAAACCAAATGAACATTCAGCATTGAACATAATTAGCATATAACCAGTACGCATATTCAGGAACACGATATTTTTTAACAGAAATATTGCGAAAAATTCCGTGAGAGAACCGATGATCACAGATATCATCGAGATCATGAGTGACTAACAACATTATTGATGATTTTAAGTCACACCCTTTGCCTTCTCTTTTAAAATTGTTCGACAAATAGAAATGTTAATTTTCTGTTTGTGAAGGAAGATGTGCTATCAAAATTTCCTCCAAATAATATCAGTCTATTAGAAGTTTTCGGTTCAGAAATTGAACGTAAAAACATGAAAACACAGGATGCTATTCTCTTAATAATAACAAAAAACTAGTACAAAAGGATGGCTCTGGCTATACCGAATGGATTGATTTTTCACAGCTATTTAGTCGAATCGCCTTAATCAATTCTAGGTAATTAAAACTAATGCTGGAAGTAATTCAGAAATCAGTAAAAGGAAAGCTATATGTCAATAGATACGATGTAAATTAATTTATGGGGAAACTTGTTCAACAAATATGTTTGATGAAGGTACTAGTTAGAATTATTTCGATTAGAAAATTTTCACAGGTGCTTATGATAAAATAGACAAGTATTTTTTATCAAATGCTCTTTATTACCTAAAATATCACCAATCTAAATAGAAATTGATATACCCAGGAAACCTGAACCAAAATTACATTAGCAAACCAGTTTTGACGTGTTTAAAATTATGGTGTTACGTTTGTAAGCTGAAATCCATGACGCATTTTGTTTATCACGATTCCTAATTTTGGATGATGATTAGAATGGAATATGTTATTCTCTCAGCTTTGAATCTATCTTCCAGAACGTTTAAGTATGTATAAAATTTTGTGTTTTACTAATAAATTTCAACTTATATAATGCATTTATAATTATGCATAGAATTCTCTTTTACACAAATGACTTCCATCTATAAATTATTCATTTAGTAAGTTTTTCGGAATAAAATTCACCTCAAGCTAAACGAGTGTCACGAATTCACTCTAACGTGTCTTTCGATGAGTTTGCCAATAATTCACGGTCATTCACCCACGAGAGGCACTGAAATAAAAGTTTCGAGAAGGCTAAGCGTTTGTTGAGTGTCAACGACTGTTATGAACATATTTACATTACATCTGGAATAGTATACCACTACTGGAGATTAATCTGAAAAAGAATTTTCGTAAATTAAGCAGGAAAGCTTGGAGGTATTTTGTAGAAAGAAAGACATTTCCAAGGAGTTATAGAATATTTTCGAGATTTTATGTATTCTTATTTAAAAAAGCATTTATAAGAGTCAATAAGATTTTGAACAAATTCCATTTCAAAGTCATGAATATAGCATATTATCATACTCGTGAACCGTCACAAGCACTCTCAGAATTAGAGTTGCGATTATCTTAAAAATTCAATGAAAATATATTCGATAGCAAAAGTTGTTTGATTGAAACTAAGGTAATTAACGAATTATGATATTACAAAGTAACGAGATACAATCATTGTGCATCCATAAATACGCGATTCGATACAATTTAGAATTTAAAGAAGGCTTCGAATTCCTGCACTATTGAAGAACAAATCGAAGGGCTCTCAGATAGCCAGATAGGTGGGTTAGATGAAAGACTTTTAGTCTCAGTCTCACCCGAATAAAGCCGTTTTATTATTATTATTATTATAGCCGAGTGGGCAGCGCATTCTAAACCTACTCTATATTCTACTAAAAGGGGTCCTGGGTTCTATTTCAAATGGAATTCCATTTGAGAACTAACCTCAGCCGTCGAAGCGCTTTTAGCAATACTACTAAGACGAATCGAAAGGTCGTCAAATTCAACACTGAGTCTTTCTTTACTTCTTATAATATCATGATTCGTTCCTAAAAATGAGAAAAAGAAATCGACCGAATAGGTGCCTGACGCTTACCTCCCCTTAGGCATAGCAGATCAATAAAAGAAATCTGTTTCTTTGACGCAAACCTCATTTAAATTTCTTCCCTCTGTTATCATAATTTAAAAATCGTTTTAATGGCGATTTCTTTCCGGCGTTCCGCTTTCTAAACCTTGGATAACTAACCGCATTTATTACTAATAGCTTCTGTAGCTGAGTCAGCAAAAATGACAGCGAAAGCAATCATAAAAATAATTAATAACGAAAATCAATTTGAGCGCTATAAAGCCCGCGTAGCATGACCCGGAGGTAACAAAAACGTAAGCTGAAAAAATACACACACAAAAATCATTTCAAGATAACGCGGAGCTATTATATTTCATTCGGAAACCATAAACAGAGATAGAAATCTGGAAATTATACCCATAATGGGGTGATATAAAAGAACACAACCGCTTTCTCGAACAGGCATATAGATTATTACAATGACATATTTCAAACCGAGCAATCCTCACCCCCGTATGGAAGTATCATTACCATTCGAGCAAAATTAAATCATATTCTTATCTTTATCACAGCTCTCATGATGCACTGAACAAATAGCTATTGATCTCGCTTAGAATCGCAGGCATACTTACATACTCTCACGCTTACAGTTAAAGTTATTGCTGAAAGTAAGGTTCAAATTCGTTTTTATTACGAATAATTGGAAAAGAAGGGCGGAATTATTTCACACCAATAACATTAGTTATTAGATAGAACGAAGGTGAATGAAGCAATAAAGGTTCTTGGAATGTGCTAAACGAACTGCATAATAACATAAGATTCCAATACGCGATATCGTTTACAAAATAATCAAGGAAATTTTCTTAGGATATCGATTAACATTGTTTTTGCTATGTATTTGAAGAAGGCCGCACACAAAACGGGTTTAAGTATTGATTTTACTATATCAATAACTCAATGTCGGTATATATAACCTTGATGTCCTATTTGCAACCGGCATTCGTCATATTGAGAAGAATACAAAGCTATGATATAAAAACTTTGAATTCATTTCACTTTCTTGCGATCAACGGCGTAATACCACTATTATGTTGACTAAGAGAAAGGGAAAAAAGTCGGTGAAAACGTGACAATTACTTCGATAGCCTTGAGCTAAGTCATTTCAATTTCGATGAACCGTTTCCCTTTTCCTATTTGGTTCTGATTGGTCGGTTTTAGCTAGTCACGTTCTCCTCTCTAAAACTTAAGCCGCAAAATATCCTGATGGAACGTTTTCGCTCTGAGGGCATGCTTCAATATTTCCATTCCATCTTTCATTGTTCCTCCTCCTTCCTTACTCTTCTCGTCTCTCATCGTCGATTCTGTATACTTATCCCCGCCCACTAAATATGCCGATCACTGCCTCCAATTGGGCGATTCAGTCCAACGATCACTGCGAAGGAATCACGCTTCAGTGGTCGCCAAGGGAACGGCGCCGATACACAATATGGCAGACTAAATTGAGAACTTTCCAAAACAATACGAAAGATGACTTCAACGAGCCATCGATTCAATTCATAGTTAATCTTATTTCCGGGACAAATATACTAAGAATGTAAACGTGATCCGTCATCATGAAGATTTTAAATGTGCATTAATAATCTACATTGAAATTATCAGATTATGAGGATTTCGGCTTATATCGCTATCATTAAATGCCAATTTAAACTTTTCTGCTAAACGCTCCTTAAGGATGTCGAACATTGTTTCCAGCTTTTTAACGGTGTAGAATGTGGAAATTACAATTTGTAGAATCCGGAATGAAATCCAACATGAAGTAATATTATAGATTATGAATCTTACTTGGAAATAATAAAAATGAACAGAAATCGGTATTATTACTACTATATAGATTAATAACGTGAGATTTTTCGCCCGTGGGTCAGAATACAGCCTCGCCAAAGTTTTGATCTGCTTTTCGTTTTCCATTAATTAATTAATTTACATTAATGGAGGAAGTAGTCGAAACGAACATATGTATAAATAAGTTGCAAACAAGCAAAATTCAGGTGGCAGCATTAAGTATGCAAAAGCACTAAATCCTACTTGGAAAGAAATTGGTGTCTTATTTTTAAATTTTCATATTACTCGCCACTCTGAAAAATAAAGTTGGACGAAATTTATATATGAGTTGAAGCTATTGATGATAAATCAAAGAAACGGTTTAAGAAAATGTTAAAGAAGTCTCCTAGATTTCGGATTTAATTCGTAAAAGAAGAAAGCAGCTATAAAGCGACATCAATGAGGAAAAAAACCTTTTCAACTTTCTCGGTATTCTTATCAAATGGGAGTAACCCGCACGTGTATCAAAAATGCTAACGACGTGTTCTATATATACCTTATTTATCTTAGCAGGGCAATCGATCTACTGACGAGACGCATGTTTCACTTTCTGACGTGTGTTCTGTTAATTAATTCGGAGAAAAAGCAGAGGTGCTAAAAGCGCATTGGCTGTGAGAATATTGTTTTCATGCTAAATTTCCAACGAATATTTTGGGGCCACCTTTCATTTTTTTGTCAGCATTTTAGAACAGAAAATCTTCTGGATAATGTGGCAAAATAAAAAAATTATAAAGAGTTGTAGGTAATTTGATAGTCATAATTCCACGTAGCACTATAAATTTGAATCACTCCTTTAATTTTTTTTACGCCATAAGGTTTTTCACACAACTTCAGATACGCGAACCTCACCTCGATTGCTTTCTAAATCAGTTTCCATTTCCGTATCTTAAAAAAAGACTTCTGAGGGATTTCGTTAAATTTATTTATCTATCATATTCAACTACATTTAGATTGAAGACTTCGAGTGTGGACAAAATTTCGTCATACGGTATAAATAAAGTATTTCAAATTGCAACATCAATTTTCTAATTGGTTAAGCATGTGCCTAAATTAAAAAAAACTATCGTTCTCTTATCCCTCCTTCCATTTATACCCAAATAATCTAAATATATGTACTTATTTTTCTATAAAGCGTGCTCCACTATTTTAGGCCATATTTTGTTAACTTGTACAGCTATTTAGGAATTCTCCGATATGCTTATTCTTCCTTATCAAGGAAACAGTTATAAATATGGCTTTTTCTTTCATTTTATATCCCTAGCGTGCATTACGCATCACTTAGACATTCCGACAAAATGGTAGTGCTAGTGAAGGAAGATGGAGCAAACTTAAAATGGGATCAAGTACCCAAGAGTTAATTCAAACAGCTCGCAAATATCGTCACCAAATTGCAAGAATGCCACAGTATTGTGGGTAAATATCGGGTACAATAAACATCTATCTCGGAATCTTTTTCTTTAAGACTTCAATTAGAAAGGGGACGAAACGGATGTGAGTAAAAACAACGCATTTTTCGATAATGAACATAACTGTGATAAAGGGCAGGATATAGGAATTAAATGGAAAACAAAAACAGAGAATAGTTGGATACCGCTAGCATGTAATTGGAGCGGAGATAAGTCATTCCTAGAAGTAGCGATAGCGAAACTTTCCATCTTCCTTTTTTGACTAATTATGACTCATTTGGCGTCACCGAGCATTAAAACCGTTGAGTGTGCTGATTACCGAATATCGCACCGCTACTTACGCAGCAAGAGGCCCTTGGAGAAGAGAGCATCGCAGTCACGATTTTATCTGCGCGGGGAGGGCAGTGTATCCTGCGATGCCCGCATGGACGGCCAAAGCACGCGCGTCGATGCCTCGTTATCGGGCAGTGCGTTGCAGCTGCGAAGCCGTTCCACTATTCGACCGCTTCGTGCGTGTGTTTGTACACAAAGGGATATGCGAAGCGGGAAAAGGAGGAAAACGATAATAGTAATAGCTAAGTGGGATGCGTTATCCTTCTCACGTAACAATATAACAGTAGAGCTATCCGGAACGTTCCATTTTCCTTCTAGTTCCTGCGGCCGTAAATGCTTTCCCGAGTTTGTTTCACCCGCTTTTTGAGCAATTTTTTTTCGCGCGACGGGGAGCTCAAGTTCGAAGAGGGTTTGCGTGAGTAGTATCTTTTGATTGCAATGGAAGATTCGAAAGGTTTATCTACATGTAAAGGAAATGGAGCGGTTGGTATCTGTTTTCCGTTATTCTGACGAAATTATGAACTGTTTCAAACTTTGTTGTACGTGAGTAGAATGGAGAGAAGGACAGTGAAGGGAAATGACAACAGCAAGTTTGTCTTCAAATTATTCGAGAGCTCTCCGTTCTGAAAATATTTTTGGCTACTAATAGTAATTCATTACAGAATCGGTCGATAGTCTCTACTGCAAATCACCCGTGGTCAGGCTGTAGGAATCTGGTTGAAATTATTTCTAAAAGATTATAAACTTGAAGTTATTCGTAACCGTCTGGAATTTTTATTACTGAGCTTTCTGATGAAAAATTTCATATACCATGTTTTTGTGGAAAGATACACTGATACACCGCTAGTTAATTTGACCATCAAATACTGACCTGTAGTATTTTGTACCTATACAGCATTTTCACGCTCTCACGTTTAATTTAGTATAATAAATATTAATAACAATACATGATAATTATCAATATTCTTATTGTGATCTGATTTGGTCTAATAAAACATTTAGGGATAATTAAATTGATATTCTAAATTAATAATCCATTTATCACGCTTTCAGTGAGAATTAAACTATTACATTAGCATAATCATAAGATAGCGAAAAATTCATTCATACATTCATCTCTTTCGTGTGAATATTCTGTTACATCTAATTTTCTTTTTCGATGAAATGTTAATTATTAATTGGAGTATATCGATACGCTTTAAATAATAACTCACCTCCACTTCGTTCTCCTGTTCTGAAACCACGTCTTCACTTGGGCGTCGGTCATTTTAAGCGCCTTCGCGAGCGACGCCCTCTCCGCCGATGCGAGGTATTTCTGCTTGTGAAATCGCTTCTCCAGTTCCGCGATCTGTAGCCTCGTAAACGACGTCCTCGGTTTCTTCCGTTTCGGTGGAGTACGGTTCTGGTAAGGGTGCCCAATACGCCGTGTCATCGGGAATGTGGCTGCTGGTAATTAAGAAGAACGAAGGTCATTTCTCTGAAAGCTTTTTATATTAGTAAACAACATCCAAAATTAGGATAAATATTTCTCAATTCAGTAGGGAAAAATGAATTTGCATTCTAGAGGTATTAATGAATAGATCATGGTCATAATTAATTTACTTTGCACATATCAGAACTGAAGCGAATTTTAATCTGAGCTCGATATTATAATCCCATAACCATTGTTATAAAATAAAACTGTTGAGTTACGCTCGGAGTGTTAATTCCTTCGGTTTTTGCGTGGAGAGGTTTATTATTCCAAAGATAAGACAATTTTAAACAGTATTCATGATAAATAACGATAGCCACGTCATATTTATCGTCATTTTTATGTTACAGAAATCTCTTTCTTCTATATGCAGAATGAGTAAACTAATAGGAAATTCTGAAGAACATCCATTATTATTTTACAATATCAGCCATAGATGATAACATTTCTTTTAAATTAAATAGGGAAAATTATTTAGTCTTTATACCAACATAAAAACAGCTGTTGAACATCTAGACAGAAATTAGTAATGCTCAAAAACGTAAATAAATCATAAATTAATAATGCAGTAATACTTTATAAGACTGTAATTAGTGTAGCTTACAGAAGTATATATTCAAAGCAATTTTTATCAGAGCCTGATATTGAAAAGGAATTCATCAGTAAAGAAAGTTAACCAACGGTAGGCTACAAAGAAAAAACCGAAAGGAAGTCAAAACGGTGTACGTACTATATTATTAGCGACGAGATAAGATATCATAGAGCAAAGATGCTGGCATTATGTAACGAATGATTTACACAGCAATAATGCCTACGTAATGATAGAATATTCATTAATACAATTTATATATTTCAAAATTTTTACATTTACGTTTCGTAATGATATATTTACCCAAAAATAAACAATGACGCAAGTATTCTTCAGGTATAATTATTATTCTACCGGTTTACAGACGAATTTAGAGATACCGTTTCCCTAAAAGATACTATGAAAATTTACGGGAACAGAAATATATACTGGATTTTGAAATATATTAGTCATACGGAGATTCCATCAACTGTGAAATTATTCCATTTCGAGATTTTCAAATCTGAACCGCTTGCTCTTAATGAGATACAAGAGCTTAAGCCGTTAATGAGATACAAATGCTTAAGCTCTTAATGAGATACAAGGAAAAATTAACAGCAATGTGCTGAAAGGTTAGCTCCTACATTCCATTATCAGATTTCCTTCGCTTGGATAAAATGGCGCACGCCAAGATGGCGTCAAAGGCCGACGAAGCAAATAAACGAGGCTGCGGTTGGGACCAGTGAACGCTGAGTGCGAGGGGAGCGTAAAGGAGGGGGCGCAGGAGGAGAGCCAATGGCGGAGAAGCTATTTGTAGGACTTCTTCGCTCCCATCTGACGCTTCCATGCCCTCCGATGCTTTGTTGTCAAGGAATATGCCGAAAGGAACTGTTCCGGACGTTGAAATCTCCGTTTGACGATTGATGTAAGATGATTATCAAATGCTGTTTTAGAGGATTTGATGCTGAGTTCCTTATGGTTGTTCGATGACACATTTGAAAGAGCAAAAGCTTTTACAGCTTAGAGAGCTACAGCACAATGGATTAAATAGCTTGTTTTCGCTTCCAAATACTTTTGTTCATACCATGTGATACAATAACGATGCATAACAGTGATTGCAAAAGAATTTATTTAAAATTTTAATTCATTTAAAAATTACTGGCCTCCTTACTGAGCAGTAATTTTAAAATTGGATGCTTTTTAACATGATGAGATTCCTTCAAATAGTTTCAATAATTTACGAAAAGACAATAATAGCTCCGATATTCCTATCGTTTGAATAATGGTGAAAATTTGCTGTGATTTGAAATCGTCCATCCCTAGCTTGAAACAAAATTGTAAGTTTTGGAGGTGTGATGTATTAACCGTGTCGTTCGAATGAAAGGACCAGTAACTTCAATACTGTGGCCACGTTTAACAGCAAACGGACCTCTTTGCGGTACTCGATGAAGCGCTAAGGAATTGAAATCATTTCGCTCGATGAGGCATAAAGATCGCTCTTGAGAGATTTCCACTTGTTACGTCCCATCGCTCCTCTCAACATTGTCAATCTTTCCAAGATACTTAACAAAAGCCATGTAATCATATTGCTTGTTATTGATAGAATCACACTAAAAATAAACTGATACTTGTTACATGGCAGGAGTTTTGGAGATTTTATGTAATCTTGTTGGCAATTTTAGATAGCACAGTGTCAATGCTCACGTTACAAAATTATATTTCATTAAAGAATTTCCAGATCATTGAATATAAATAAAAATTAAGTTAATGTTATTGTTTATAAAGAGGGAGTGGAATGTATCATTTTGATAACGCAACGGCTATATTAAAATACATTTCTTTAAATATGCTCTCCTTTCACAATCGGCAATTAAGTTAAACGTCTGAGCCCTGATTACACCGATTGACTAATTTATCGATTCACGCAGGATCGAATAATAATTACCATGTTGGGGGACAATTGGTCTGGATATGGCAGGGGGAAGGAAAAAGAGACAGAAAAGTTTTGGAGGAGAGATGAAGTAATTCTGAATATGGAGGAGAAATGATGAAGTAGCAAAGGAAGTACTAGGTCGTGGTGGGGTGAGAATAAAGATGAGGATGGAAAACAATGACTCCACTTATATGAATTAAAGTAGTACTGTTAAAAAGCTTTGAGGTCATTTCACATGCATGTACTAATACTGAGAATCGAACCCGGATCCGCTTACAACAAAGGTGAACATGCCTCTTACTTGGCTATCCGGTAGCCTGAATGAAGTGAAGTGAGGGTAGAAGAAAGGATAACGACGATTTTAAGCATAAAAGTTGATGCGATGAAAATTACAAAGTTTTTTACGCCTCATTCTTATGGAAAGTCTTTTAATGTAAATCATTTGCAAGTCATTCGGTTTTTGGTGTATGATAATTTTACGATAGATATTGAGGAAATTGGAATGCGCAAGTTGTATGTAAGTTCCATTGAGCATTATGTTTAAAAGGAGGTTTCGGAGAAGTAGAACGTTCCCTGGTCGTCCATCTCTGTCCCTATAGACATCTTTTTCACATCATATTCCTTTGAAAGTCCGTATCATCCTATATATACTCCTCTGCTCGGAAATCTCACGGGAGCGTTACTAGGGAAGTTTATTGGGCCCCTAAAAAAGGAAAAAACATAATCTCGCAAGGAATCGTATATTTCGGCATGATACGAGTCCTTTCGAAAGCAACAGGGGGCCTTGGTTATATGAACTCTGACCGAGAACCCTTAAGAAGATATGAGAGATATTATTGGAACTTCTGGAATCGTTGCTATACCTTGTCACTTCCATTCGGTTCGCAAAGGGTAAAAATAGTTTTCTTATTATTCTTGACCACTATTCTTTTCACTCTTACGCAACAAACTGGCGAAAATATTGTTTTCTAATTAGAAATTTCATTTTCTATGCTAGAAGAAGCGTAGATGTGTGAACTCTGAACATTACTCTGCTTCAGCTTGCATTTTTACAACTTCATCTTTGACATTTCCTGATACAAATACATGCAGTCTTGGCGAGGTAACAATCTCAGAGAGGTAAAATTTAATAGACAGTTGAAATCAACGATTAGGGCGGTGTATGAAATACTTTTTTTTGCATGAAACGTTTTTTCTTACGTAAACACTGTTGAGGTGGAACAGTTTTACGAAGAAAAACAAATTCAAGAATCATTAGAAAATAAAACAATAGATAGCTTCAAATGCCATCTCAGAACATTTCATTTTTAGGGTAAAGAGAACATTTACATTTCTCAGTTAATCAGCACTCAATATCCTAAAATCAGCAATTTTTAATCGCATCCATCCAGAATAGAAAGAAAACAGTATATTTCATCATTTTCAACTGTACATGTCATATTGCCAGAAAAATTAACTTTTCATCTTACTGAACACTTATCAGGTTATTGAAGGTCTTTAGATCTATTTAGCATTCATCTAAGAATTACGAGATAAATTTATACGGCTTGCTCATTGCCCACGTTTATGCGGGGTTTTGCATTCTTCGATCTACTCAGATGTGAATTAGGGCGTTATTTGATGCTCCTATGCAAAAGACCGGTGAATTTTGCTTAGTGTATTCTCATCATAAAATGGCTAACATAAGATATTTTACTGAAACATTTTCCGGGTGCTCCTCAGAGTTCGTAGAACTTCTGACAAAACGTGTAGCGGAGAGAAAAGAATACGGCGAAAAAGGAGACAAAAGTGCTTACTGGAGCTTTTGCATGAGAGAAGGGGATGCATGTTTTGGAGTCTTGTAGGCGGTTACTAAATGGGCACCAGGGGCTGTGATGCGCGCCCGACTTATTTCCCCAGAGCGCCAGTCGCGGCACTCTCTCCGGTCAGAGTTTCTTCCGAGGAAATAAGGAAAGGAGAGACGGCGTCTCTTTAATGTATTTCCCCCCCAACTCACCCCCGTGCACTACTTGAATATAAGGGAGAGACCTCCTCCACGGAAATCCAGCCTCTTTCAACCCACGGTTGGAAGGGAGGCTTTTAGATTGAGATATCATTCATAAGGCACCTGGGATTTTGCAAATCCAATTCCTTACTTTTCATAAGAGGAGCGTCGTATATAAAACTGTTCGGAGAGTGGGAGGGTTTGATGGGAGGAGCTTGGGAACGGAGCTTACGATGACAAGGGTCGGTTTTTCATATAGAATGCAGAGCAGGGGAGGATGGGGTAGTTTGAGATAAAGGGACCGAAGAGGATAAGATGGTGACCCGGAAGGAGACCCAGGAGAAGACAAGGAGTGGTGGGAGGGATAAAAGGGGGAGGAGGGGGTGTCTCGCTGCCAAGGGAACGACAAAACTTCCATCTCTTTAATATATATCTTCATCGAATTGGATAAAGGGAGGAGGGGTGGGAAAAAGAGGCGATAAATTGAGAATTTTTAAGAGCTCTTTCGTACTTTTGTGGATTATTTATATAGATAAAGCAAGGAGGAATTGAGGCGTGAAAAATTAATGTAGGTAATGAAAACGCTTCGCAGATGGTGATTCCAGGAAATGTCAAGCGGAATGAGTGAAGGAGGAAAAATACTTCCTTTGTTCTTCTCATCGAAGGAGTAGAAAAAATATCTCTTTAGAATCAATATAATTCTCTTTGATTGGGTAGTAACACAAAAACATCCTTCTTATTTTTCAAGAGCCTATTAAGATATAAACTTGAAATTAATGTATAATAGCGTATTAGCTTATTAATCTAGCTTCCTCATTCTTTTACATTCTTGTTTAAAAGTTGTATCTCAAGGCCTTAGTGTTACTATTAACCTAAACGGAACAACCTATGCAAATACGTTGATCTTAAAAGTTACATGTTTGTCTTTTGAAAATGACAAGGTGTTTCTAACTACGTATAAATTCAATTTTTGTCACGTCTTTCGAAATGTCGGTCTTAAAATTTTATATATTTTGCTCGACTTTCTCCAAATCCTCATAATGCAAGATAAACTAATGTAAATGTTCTCATTTAAATTATTATTATGGACGATATTCTGAAGCAAGCATGAATGTGACAACTTCATATATGGTTGCAGTCATCTCAATTAATCTCTGTGCAAAAACAAATATTTTTGCCAAAGTGTTATGCGTTTTAAAATTTCTGTGACGGCTAATAACTTATGTAACAAATAACTGTAAAAATTGATCATTATTCAAAAACGAACCTTGCCTTTTTTCCTTCAGTATGTTAAGTTAGATTAGTTAGACGATTCGCTCAGCAAAGCCCGAGTTCGCCTCTTTTCCACCTAACTTAATCTTTTGAAGACATTTCACAAAGCTTAATGAAAAATGGAAAAAAGGAGATTGATAAAGTTAGAAAAGTGGATGAGATTTATTAAAAAACACAGGAATTTTCATTAGGAAAAAAGACCTATCTGAAAGCTTCTCATCTCTAATAGCAAGTGAAAATATGTTGTAATTATATTTAACTATTTTGGATCGTGTTTTTGTAAGATTTATATTTAAGTTAGGTATATTATCAGTATTGAAGAACAAATTCGTAGCACAGGAACTTCTTACTCTTCCTTCCACTCCTCTTTACCCAAAGTATCTCTCATCGTTAAACTTCTGTAACTATTTTCCATATTATTTGAACACTTCCCGTGGATGAAGATGTTGACGTAATTCACAAAAAATAGTTCTTCGGCTACTGCTGGATATAGAATTATAATCCACCGAGAGAAGCGGAAAAATTTATGCTAAGATAAGTACAGGATTGATCAAGATGGAGGGAAAGGACGACGCAATATGGAACGGTTTAATTTTGCTGATGGATTCCTTTCTTAGGGAAAGACGGGAAAAGAATCTCGAGGTGAAGAGAAGTGAAGACCTTTTCCAGAGGTACGGAGAGATGAGTGAGGAGATGAAGAGGAAGAGGGGAAGAACGACGATGCGCTCCATAAACTCCTCCCTCACATCACATTTGCCTCGCAGCACGCACGCCCCCCCAAAGCACCCCCCTACTCCTCCTTCGGCACCATGCCTATCCCCTCTACGCCTCCATCACTTTTTCTATTCCTCTTTCTCCATTCATCTCCCTCATTCCTCTCTTCTTTCACTTTCCTTTCCTCGCTCATCCATCTTTCTAACTTTATCAGGACGGGAGATAAGTTGAGAACAATTTCCCCGAAATCAACATTTCCTAAAACTAAATCCCGGGAGAAAAATAGTGCTGAACTTGGTAATGTAGGGACAAACGTGTCAGCTTTCTTCGCGCAAGTACCGGGTTCGATTTTCGGTAGGGTCATTCAGAAAATGAGATACGGGTTGAATCTAAAAACTGCCTTCTTAGACTGAAATTAGCCCATTATTTAGTCGTGATTCATTTGGTTATGTGATTTAAGCAAACTGAATGGCTCAGGGGGACCTTAACTGTGTATCTTCTTTGATTTTGATAGACTAAATTAAAATATTAAATTAGGGAAACCAAGTTTGTTTTCATTAATATCCATTTTCTGGAAAATTGAGATTCAGAAAACTTGTGCAGTTTTTCCACAACTAAGATGATTTATATGAAAAATTGTACTATTTCAATTGATAATATTAAAATTCCTGAATGGGTTCTTTTTCCCTTTTATTTTTCCATTATTGCATAGTCAGCGAGTAATAGCTGATTCATATAAATACAGAAGTTTATTTGGCTACATAAGAAACTATTAGGTAGCATATGAAAAACATCAGGGCGCAATTGAGTGGTGTATCGACTATACTGAAATAATTTAACATCTATAGTGTACGAAAGAAGACGAATTTAATGTGAACATAATATAGATAGAATATTTTACATTTTATGATATCAAAATGTTATTCTAGGCGCATTGTTTCAGGAAGTGAGGAAAATACTCATTGCACTCTTATAAAGACCACAGGTTGCCCTTTGCCCTTTTATATACACATTTAGTTCTTAAGACATGGACACCCAGACATTTCCCAGACATGGCCTTCATTGTTGCTATTTGATTTTTGGAGCTTCTGTTTACTATTTTCTATAGTTTTTCATCTACATATAATAATGGATTTTACCCCAAAAATAACAATTTTAAAGCTGGGGTCTTCGCACTTTAATCTCTGAAAGTTAATGGCGAAGGAGGGCCACTATAGAATTACTTTTTGCAAGGGCCCTATTAAGATATTCTTGCATATAGCTATCTTTCATTTTCTTCCTTCACCACTTATTCAGTCTCATTCCAACCCCCCCCCCCCAACGGTCTCCGTTGTCTTCTCTTTCACCCCCTCTCTCTCCTTCACTCAAACGCTTCATTTCATTCTCTTCTCGTCCCCTTTCGCCCCACTCTTCCCTCGGCTCCTCTTAAAACACGTTTTTAAATATGCATAAGCAATAATGCAGATGTGTTGGTATCAGGAGATCAAAGCATGCAGTTGAAGGTTTAAAAGAGGAGACATAGGGAGAGGAAGGAAGAAATAAGAGCAGGAGAGAAAATTACGAGGGGAGAAGCAACGGAGTAATGAAAAGTGATGCAATGTAGTTTGCCTAGGCTGCTGATGAAAAGGAAGAGAGGAATACTAAAAGGGTTTAAAGATTAAATAATTTATTGGGAGCTAAATTAGCGCCGCTCATCATTCAGGAAAAATGAACTGGTATTTAGGGCGATTATGGGATGTAATTGATTAACATAATTTCTCTTCAAAAACCTGTAAGTTCCATTCCGTTTGGAAATCTTATCGGTGTAAAAATTCAACAAACATTTTGAGGTGTTATTTATAAAAAGGAAGATAGCCATAAGAATTAATTAAGCAAAAAGAAGTTTGTCGAGAGAGTAAGAGTTGACGTGATTTGAATTCGATTAATTACCGATTGCTTTAATATTTTTTCAAACAAAAATTATTCACTTTGATCATTTGACTAAATTTTAATCATGGATTTATAACTGAATTCATTGTACGAATCGAAGTAAAATTTTTACTTATTTTAGATGAATATCGCCATATATCCACACACAACTTACACAGGTAAAAATTCTTAGTTTCTCTTACACATTAAATATGATCAACTAACTTATGTCGATGAATGCTATACAACCTACGGAGAATGAGTAAAGATATTCAGATAGTTATTTCCTAATTCCTAACAGTCATTATAGAAGGATATCGTTTATCAAAAATCGTTATAGTTCTGTAGCTTCTATTTTCGTAAAGTAAAAATATAATTCGACTGAAAAGCAAGTCATTCACTAAAATCAATTAATTATAATTCTTAAAAAAATTTGTTGGAGACCATTTTAAGCTACACTTGTTATCGAGAGATTGAATATAAACTTTATGCCTTAAGGCCCTTTAATAGCTATTTTTATTTTCATTCCTGCATCATAAGATGTGTTATAAAGAACTATGAAAATTGGAGGTATCACTTTCAAATGGAAAACCGAATTGCAGCTCTTAGAGAAAATATGAATACCTGAACATTACTTGGCCACTTTCAGCAAAGCTTAATAATAAAGATAATGAAGAAGAAATCCTGTCACTGTAACCCATGAATTCTTATTAACTTTTCATGCAGATATAGGTCTTCTTATGTAACATTAACGATTTCAGTGATTCCCGTGGACACGTAATTTATTTCCGCACTCAGTTTTCTAAGAAAGAAAATACCTATCCTTCCATTTGGTTCCCCCATTCTAAGCGACCATTTCCAATACAATCGGCTTACAATAAGATGGATCTAGGGCTTGTTTAAACACAGAAAGCGGCGCAGTTAAAGAAAGCGATTTCGCAAGATATCCACATTGAGGCGGAGGGCTATGCATTACCTTAATATGATAGATTTAAGCGATCGACGTGTCACAAACGCCGAGTAGATGATGAAGAGGACTAACGGAGAGACAGATTACAAAGAGAAGGATGGAGGGAGATCAGGGATCGCGAGCTCCAGTTACTTTGTCTCCATCCTCTTATTAATTCCTCAGCCCATTCGCTCGCAACCCCAATGAAATACACCTTCGGAAACAAAAGAGCAGAGCCTCCCGCAGCGACTCTCCACGTATTCCACATGCACACACATACCCTTGCAAAGCGCCCGTATTTCCCCAGCATAAATATTGCACGGAGCATGCGCAGAGCGTAAAAAGCCTTTTTTCTCTTCTTATCTCATTGGTAACCGCCAAAAGCATAAACAGCGCGAAAGAGAGGAAAGAGGAAGGGTTTGTGTGGGAATTCACCCGAGGGATTGCATCGCTTCGCCTATTCATTCGAAAACAAACGACTGCGGGAATGCGACCACCCGCCATATAAAAGGTCGGTAGCGGGAGAGTAGGGATAAACGTAATAAAGCGAGCTCTTTCGCGGAAATGTATTCGGGAATTGAGGAGAGCTTCGTCTACGTGTTTAAACCCTTGCTTCCGTGGCTCTCAAACATGCGGTCGGATTTTGCTCTCTTTCCTGGACTCCGGTGGGTTTTCCACGGATAAGGAGAAACTACAACGAGGTTGAGGGTCCGCAGGATGATGCCGCCTGCCCCGTGGGTCTTCCATTTGGTCCAACCAAGATCCTCTGGCGAATTCCGAGGGTATTACCGGAAAGCATCCCTAAGGCGCGTTTAAATTCTATTGGATATCAGGGGGTGTTTTTATTGCGTGGTTTTCGAGATATTTTGTGTTCTTAATAATGGGAATGATATACGATTTTAGGATGTAAATGACCACAAGCGCGAATTTGGGTGGTGTGAAATCATGCCCTACGTACATCCTCGACTTATTATTTTGTTACTTTTGTTAAGTGGTTGAATCAAGCGAAGGAATGGAAAATATGGGTTTAGATTAATTTGTTACCAATATTCAATATTCCATCTTGTTGGTAAAATCTAGCGAATGTTTAACGATTCATTTATTTATTAATTACCATAATTTTTTCCTTATTTCCTGTAACATAAGACTGTAACTTAATTAGAGACCCCCTGCCGTACGGGTTAAGGCGACCGGATAACTTACATGATCTAATGTAAATATTGATGCAAATCATTCTCAATCTATAAAATTAGTATCGTCCATTTCATTTACCGCCCACTTCACTATTTGCAGGTAAATTATCTCATCGCTCTTGTTTGAAGTTAGTTCGAGTTTTCGTGTAATTAAAACTGAATATATTTCTGAATGCAACTTACACAATCATACAGTACTTAGAAATCGGTGATTGAGTTAGGGTAGAAGAACAACAATATTATTTTTAAGCAACGAATATTGGTAAGAAATTTATCATTCATTTTGGACTTTTAAAGTCAGTCTTCAGTCGTTATCGTACTGTATGCTAGGAAACGTCGAAATTTGAGATTGCAATATAAATATAGGCTGTAAATTCCAAATGTCATCTTGCTACTTATGAAAACAAGTAGTCATTCGTGGAATTCATATATTGGAGTAACGGAAGAAATAGTAGTAACGGAAGAAATGTTCCAGATCTCACGTGGGAAAACGATAAAAATTAATCAAAATCAACTTATTCCCTTTCGAGTGAATTCTCCGCGTCTTGAGCTGAGGTCCATAAATTTTTAATTTTGAATCAATTGGAGATCTTCATTTTAGATGGTAATAACATTAGATCCGCTCGTAAAAGGGATGAGATCAAATGTTCGTCACATTAATTGGTTTAGGGCTTTATTCCATTCCGATCCGATTCCACTCGGAGGGGAATATTAACTCGCCAATGATTCCTTTCAGATTAATTGAAGTCAACAAGGATTTTTGGAGCGGAAAACGTAAACTGAACTGTCTCTTGTCTGGAAGTGGGATGTGAACATAATAAAAGCGAAATCCTTTATTTAAGCATTTAATCCTTTTGATTCATTTTCTGAATGCTGAAGTTAATTGGATTAACCGAGAAACGCGGGAAGATTAAGAGTGGAACGAAAAATAGAAACAATTCCGGGGTTTTATTAACTTGAGTAAAGTGCCTCTGCTGTCGGAGTTCCTGGTATAATTTCACTCCACTCCTCATCCACACATTTGAAATTACTAAGTTTTATGTAACTAATTCAGTTGAACCCAAGAATTCTCATCAAAATTTTTATACTCTGTTTTAATATTTTTTGCTGATTTAACTCTTTTGCTTTATTAAAAATGGATACATTAAAAGTGATGATTAATTTCGAGTTAGTAGAAGATTGTGAGAATCCTAAACAATCATAGACTATTACTTTATGGAAACATTTAACCGGTGAACGAAACCTTTAATTCTGCATTTTCAGCTTTAAGAAAAAATAATTTACTCAGAGACCTCTAAAGGTCTAAATATTCTGCATTATGTCTACTAAAGTTTTCTTCAAGTGGGAAGGATTTAAAATTTTGTCATATGTTCCCTAAAATCATGTATTTTACATTTTAAGAATATTCCATTGTCATCTCCAAGTGGTTATGTAAAAGTACATTTCGGACTATTTGTACTATTTCGACGAGTTAACTCAGTTTCGTATATTAAAGGTTCACAGCTAAATTTATCTTATCTCCAGTGAAATAAATTATATACTCATTTCAGTACATCCATTAAATGCAGGAGAAACGGGATTAAATATAAGGATTCTATAATTTAATGGTTCGAAACTATCGGGCGAGAAAATATTTCACAAGCATTTTCAAAGTGCATCGAAAAGTTGATTGCATGAACTTCATATACTCTTTGTAAAATCGGACTCAATGAAACGAGTATTTAATTTCACTACATAAGCCAACGAGCAGAAATTTACGACGGGGGGTCATAAAAGCTAACAATGCGTCAGAGTAGCAGATGGTATCCGAACCGCCGCTTTATGAGTGCGATGCAGACCACCAGGTTGCGTACTTAAAAACGAATTTATCTACAATAAGTACTTTATTCGCTGGTAAGTGAGAATGTAGCAAATTCACTACATTCTATAATATGAAAAATGTACCAAATTAAAATTGACACTTCCTATCAAATTATTGAATAAGAAGAAAATCATTCTTAGAACATATAGAAGTAAGAAATTCGCGCACGTAGACGAAGATTTTAATGTTATGATTTTATGAGCGTTTTAGAAACTAGGATCTTAAAAGTGAACGGTAGAATAGATAGAAGCATTTAATCCAGTAATCATTACTGATAATGAAGCGTGTATTGCTGTTAGGCATGGTAAAAGGCCAATAGAATCTTTGAATTTATATTTCAATGTGATCTTATGTTTTTGCGAAAGTCAAAGTTGTGAAATTGCGAATGCTGAATATTTAGTAAAAAAATCGACTATCGTAGAATGCATTATAAAAAGATAAGGAGGTCTAAGAAAGAACGCGTATTTTATTTGCATTCACGCCCAAAGTGCGAAAATAACTGTAACTGAATAAACGAAGATATAGAAGCATGCACGAATTCACTGGAAAAGGCTCGCGATGAGTAAACAGTGACAGTTGCTAACGAAATAAATTGAGAGGAGTATCGCACCTCATCTGTTTTCCTTCTATTTTCATTGCGTAGAGTAAAAAAATCAAAAGGCGTTTGAATCTGAGGATGGTAAACCTCCTTTATATAACAGTATATGTCCCCCAAAGTACTGGAGAGGATGGGAAATGCCGTTAAGGTCCCAGACCTCAAGGAAGGGAAATATCCAACCGCACCTCCTCGTGGTAGGGGATGGGCACCTAATGGTGGCTAACGCGGCACTGGAGACCGAGTAAAGGCCGGGATAAGCCTCCCCCCATCTTAGGATGGGACTGGGCATCCTCTTGTCCATGGATCTAGAAATGGATCCTAAAGGCGGACGAGCTACATGGTTGGCCAACGGCAGAGGGTGCGGAAGGCAAAAGGGAAACCACCGCACTAATGAACCATATGGTTTCCCTAGTTGTACGAATTTATGTTTTTGCAGCATGACGAGTTCTATAATGAAATATTCCGGAGGTAAAAATTACCCACAATCGGATCTCCGGGTGGGTAACACTATGGGACAGTTGTGGAGCAAGGAGAAGAAAAGCAAGAGGATGAATAATAAAAATTCAATGAGAATAGGAACCTGGAATGTAAGGACAATGAATAGAAAAGGTAAATTAGAAAACTTAAAAGTAGAAATGGAAAGGAATAAAATAGATCTAATGGGAATTAGCGAAGTTAGGTGGGAAGGAGAGGGAGAAATCATGTATGAGGGATTCAAAATGATTTACAAGGGTGGAAACAACAAGAATAGAGGAGTTGGATTTATCATGAAAAAGAAAATTGCGGATAGGATAAGCAAGGTAATAGCATGTTCTGAAAGAGTAATTGCTTTAAAAATAAGGAGTGAACCAGTAGATACCTTGGTAGTTCAAGTGTATATGCCTACGACAACAGCAGAAGACGAGGAGGTTGAAGAGGTATATGAACAAATCTTGCAAGTGTATGAAGAGAATGGAAAAGGGCAGGTGAGAACGGTGATAATGGGTGATTGGAATAGTGTAGTAGGAAATGGAAGGAAAGGAAAAAGTGTGGGAGCATACGGCCTTGGAACACGTAACGAAAGAGGTGAGAAATTGGTAGAATTCTGTGAACAACAACAGTTTTGGATAGCCAATACGTGGTTCCAGAATCATAAGAGAAGGCTGTACACGTGGAAAGCCCCAGGTGATAACAAGCGTTATCAAATCGATTACATAATAATAAACCAAAGGTTTAAAAATAGTGTTATTAACGCAAAGACACTACCTGGAGCAGATGCAGACACAGACCATAATCTGCTGATAATTGACATACTCACTAGGCTTAAGCATGTGAAGAGGAAAATTCATCCAGCAAAGAAGTGGAACATGATGAAGTTAAAAGATGATAAAAAGAAAATTGCTGAAATTCTAGAAGAGAAGCTGAAGAATGGAGAAGAGCAGAAAAGTATTCAGGAAGAATGGACAGATCTGAAGAAATGCATATTAACAGTGCTTGAACAGGAGGTTGGAACTACAAACAAGAAAGAAGCTAGAAAAAGCTGGATAAATCTAGATATTTTGGAAAAAATGGAAGAAAGGCGGAAGTGGAAGGGAGTCAGCTCGGAAGAAGGAAGGAGGCAATATAGAAAGATTAATAATGAATTGAGGAGAACGACTGACAAGGCTCGAGAAGAGTGGATGAAGGAACAGTGCCAGTTAATCGAAAAACTGGAAAAAGAAGGAAAATTAGAGGAAATGTACAATACCGTGAAAAGGCTGACTATGAGAAAAATAAGAGCTATATCAAAGAAAGGTATGAAAGATGAGCAGAGAAGGATTAGAACAGAGGACGAAGACATAAAGGAAATATGGGAGAAATATATAAAGGATCTATACTGTACAAATGACAGAGGAAGAGAAATAGAGCTAGAATTGAGGAATCATGAGGAAAGAGAGAGGGACAATGAAGGTCCAAAAGTAATGAAAGAGGAGATAGAGATGGCAATTAAAAGAATGAAGAATGGGAAGGCAGTTGGAGGAGATCAAATACCAGTGGAAATTCTGAAGTCCTTGGGGAAGAATGGTATTGATCGGCTTACTAATCTAATTAATAAAATCTATGATACGGGGGAGTGGCCAGAAGATTTACTTAAAACGATAATGGTGCCGATACCAAAGAAAGGTAATGCACAGGAATGTAAAGACTACAGAACTATAAGTCTTATTTCACACGTGGGAAAACTTATTACCAACGTTATACTAGACAGAATGAGAAGGAAAATAGAAGAAAACTTGAAGGATGACCAGTTCGGTTTCCGCAAGGGTAGAGGAACGAGAGATGCGATTGGATGTATGAGGATGTTATCGGAGAGGGTGCTAGAGTTGAACCGCGAGATGTGTGTCTGCTTTATTGACTATGAAAAAGCTTTTGATAGGGTAAGATGGGATGTCTTGTTAAGAATCTTGAGAGAAATAGGCATAGACTGGAAAGACAGAAGATTAATTAAGCAAATGTACGTAAACCAGAAAATAGTTGTAAGAATAGGGGACAAGGAAACAAAGGAAACTACCATAGGAAGAGGAGTCAGGCAAGGATGCTGTCTTTCACCATGTTTGTTCAACTTATATGCAGACAAATTACTGTCAGAAGCTCTGGAAGACACAGGTGGGGTAAAAGTTGGAGGAGAGAGAATAAAATCCATCAAATACGCGGATGATCAGGCTATCATAGCAACCAATCAAGAAGAACTTCAAAATATGATGGAAAGGATATGGAATAAGAGCGAAGAATATGGAATGAGGATAAATATAAGGAAAACAAAAGTAATGAGGATATCCAAGTCAGAAGGACCCTTAAATATATGGTTAGCAGAAGAAAAGCTAACACAAGTAAGTTCATTCCAGTATTTAGGAAGTTTAATTGAACAAAATGGTAGTTGCACAGCAGAAATAAAAAGCAGAATTGGGAGGGGAAAAGTAGCATTTAATAAAATTAAAAAACTGCTAACAGCAAAGAAAATCAATGTGGCCACTAGGAAAAGATTTGCGAAATGCTTCATATGGAGCATTGTACTGTATGGAGCCGAAACGTGGACCTTGAAAAAGAGAGAAGAAAAGTACATAGAAAGCTTTGAAACATGGCTTTGGCGAAGACTGGAAAAGATTAGTAGGAAAGATAAAAATAGTAATGAAGAGGTACTGAGGAGGATTGGGGAAGAAAGAAGTATTCTGAAAGAAATTAGAAAAAGGAAGGCAAATTGGATAGGACACATTTTAAGGAGGAACGGAATACAGAAAGTGATAATAGAAGGGAAAATAGAAGGGAAGAGAGGAAGAGGACGGAGGAAGTATGGAATGCTAACAGACATCAAAGAAGGAAGGAAATATGTCGAGATGAAGAGAGATACGCAAAACCGAATGCTGTGGAGACAAAAATTTCGCTGAAACCTGTCCTAGGACAGAAAGAACAAAGAAGAAGATATGACAGGGTCATAAATTCTTTTCGTGGGAGTATAGGAAACCGTTAACCAAGCAACATTTCTGGGCCTACATAAGAAAAATCTTCTTCGTTTCAAAGTGTTCTTTTATATTATTCTTAGATACCTTCATTAGTAATTTAAAGGGCTTTAAATCGAAGTTAGTCATAAAAAGTGTGAATAGAGATGGATTTAGCATTTACGATAAATTTTCATCACTAGTAGCTATCTAATGAGACGCAGGAATGTAGGGAAAGTTGTTGATCTTTCATTGAAGCATAGATGAAAATAGTTCTCTCACCGACGTAAGGGTGTATATTCATGAGGTAGTAATATCGTAGAGAAAAATATACGTTACATGAAGATGCATTTTTAATAGCATCTTCGCCACTTTCAATGAAATCCTCATTACTCCCTCATAAGGATGTATTTATAATAGACAATTTATCGCCTTGAAAACCTGAATTCAATCTGAAGTAAATGAATATATTAAAGTTATCTTCCATAGTGTTTATCTTCCTGACAAGGGTATTTCTTTAAGTTATGTATAAATGAATCAATCTCTGCATAACTAGTATCAAGGATTTTCTTTCGAGTACTTTAAAGAAATTACTAACTATATGTTAAGGAAGTCTTATTTCAGATATCTATGCATATTCATGTAGTTTAGTCATCGGATTTTTTGAAAGACATTAATTAAGCTTCCTTTATGTATGTTTCACTTCTTGAATTCAAATCTATATACAGATTATACTCTAATATATTTTAAATTCAGCAAAATAAAACGAAAAATATTTCTGCTACAGGATTTAAAAAAATTACACTCTTGAAGAAAGAACTTTCAGGGCTAGAATGGATGGTCGGTAAACTTCATAGAATTTATTTCTATGGTAATTTTCAATAGCACACGCTGAATTCAACAAGTTGATATCTTGAGACTCAGGATATCAACTGAATTTTTTTTTAACTATTGAGAAAAACAAACATTGAGTATTCTTTCTATCATATTTGCTTTATTGAGAAAGTTACATTGCATCACATCAATTTTTAAAATGAATCGGGATTTTTTTCCTTCTGACATATGTATGACTTGTATGATTTAAATGACTTGAAGATCCGAAAGATCCTATGATATGACGATTTTTTAGGCCTTTCTTAATGATGAAGGGTCAGTATATCTGTTTCATACGTTTCATTCATTGGCTGATATGAATTAGACTAATTTTCTCTTGCATTGACTTGCATCAGCTTTCAATTACGAGACATTCTTATAATACATACATACAAAAGGAGATTTGTGACGAATCCAAGATGAAATAGACGCACATAGTCCCGGAATCTTCTTAGAATAGAATCGAATCCCAGTTGAATTTATCGCGATTGAGGAGATTGAGATTCTCAAGAGTACATGTAATCGCATTTACTCGAGCATCACGTGCAAACACTATAAAGAGATTTTATGCTCTTCACGAGGACATTAATGGTTTCGTTTTTTTATCTTCATCGGTGGATATACTTGTATTTATATGAATTTACTTATATGAATATCATTTTCCAAAAGCAGTTGTAAAGCCTCGGGAAGCCTCGCAAAAAAAATCCGCCAGGAAAACGAGACAGGAATCGGAAAGTAACTGCTTCTGGATTACATATTTCTAGTGCCTTTACGTGGGACGAGTTCCCGCGGTCTCAACTTTGACCGTAAAATGCGAATTAGGGGAGGAATCGGGAGGGAAAGAGAGGCAGATGCATAGATGTGGAGAAGGAAAGGGGAATCGAGAAGGGAATGATGAAGAGGAAAAAGATGGGATGAGAATGAGAAGAGGGTAAAGAGGAAAATAGATGAACAGAAGGGGTATAATAACCATCAACATATGTTAAGTTCGCAAGTTTGTGCAAAGAAAGAAGTATGTATATGAGACAAATATGTGAAGATAAGTTGTACTGACAGTTGTGAGATTTAAGATGTACACGAGAGCCGCATGCATTCAGAATTATGGAGGAACTACAAAGGGCTAAGTCGTGGACAGTTAGTGAGGATAACATTATCTTATCCAGCTCTTATTAAACTTGGCTGATATTCAATACTGATGAATTATTATAAAACCCTGCTAAGAGTTTTAAATTTTTTAGTGAGCTGGAATTTAAGCTCGTTCGATTGTTTTGCGTCCATTTGAAAATCTATCAACATAAATCACAACAGATTTTTCGCCAAGAAAATTATTCCTTTCCACAAAGATCAACATGTAAAGTTCAATATATTTAATCATTTGAACTTTGATGCCATATTTTTACACGTTAATTTTTCTTAATATTCTAACCTATCATGAATGCATTTTGAATAAGAAGATGAATAGAGAATTTTAAATTCAAAAGAAAAGGTCACGTTAAAAATTACTTTGTTTATGAGATAATATGGAAAATCTTATTCCAAAATCATCAAATCCTTGTTTTGTTCATCGTCAAACACTGTATGGAGAGATATATACAATGAAGATGATAAAAGCTAAGTTGAAATTTGCGGAAACGTGAAACGGGACGGAAGGATTAAAAATAAATACATTAGCCTGTAGAATATTTACGAAATAAAAGGATCCTTAAAATAAGACAGTTATTTACTCTTCTATTAATTTTTAAATGTATGGAAACGATTGGAAGAAAAAAATAATCATAACATTAATACATTAATTGACCATATTTGATGCTAAGTTGTTCTCAAATTGTAAATTTAACGCTTTCTTATAGTTTTTCTCATCTTCTACATTCCCTCCTTCTCGTAGGGGGTAGCATCTCTCGGAAAAAGAGTGAATCATTTCGGGCAACTTTATTGACGATTGATGCCATACGTATTTCAAACGATGACTCGCGATGGGCATTAAATAATGGCGGAGGAGCAGGGATATTTAAAGTAAGATGGGAGGGCTCCCGGCGGAGTCTTTGAGAGAGCACCACGGAGGAATGTATGGCCAAAGAGGATCGTATAGTCGCCGAGAATCCCTTGGATACGGAATGAGATGAAGGCAGGCGTGAATCAGTAGAGGTGAGATGCGGGAGGCGTATGTTAGGGGGGAGGAGATAAAAACAAGATGGAAGATGCAAAAGGGGGCGAGTGTTAGGGAATAACTCGGCGGTTTTCCATAAGATGTAAGAGGGAGCAGGGCGATAAAGTGGAAGTGTTTTTAGGGAGGGAAGGCCTGGGGAAATATGTGCGGTTTATAAGTTGGTGTGGGAGGAACATTTCCCACGATCGGAAGCTGTCTTCATTTTATTTTTTCGCTTCTTTCGATGCGTGCGAGTCTGCCGATAATCGTAACGAAATGCAAGCAAAACGCCTCCGTTTTTCGAAATTGAGGAAGATGCGATCGGACTGAAAATAAGTGGTATTCATTCAGCGTGGATCAAATGAGGCTTTATGCATGATGGCAGAGGCCTTTCGTGAGAAAGCGTGAATTCGGTATCCCTACTCGGTGAACCCTTACTTCCATCGATAAAGATTGGTTGCAATTTGAGATTCGTTCATCATCACGCTACGAGGAATATAAGAATAAGACAAGGGCTATAAATATTTAGCGTTGAACAGACCATTGCAATAATAATTCTTTACTTTGGATAGGATTGGATAAGAAACCTTTTAGAATGAATTACACTGCTCAAAAAAGAGCCAAGTTAGTATCATAATAATTGAAAAGTCGTATTTTTAGTTTTAAGTATGTATATTATCAACCATTAGCACATTATCCTTCTCTCAATCTTTCAAACTACCTCATTTTTTGCTTATTTTTGCTTGAAGGTAAATACTGAATATTCATTTCATCTACAGCTATATTTAAACGGTATTTACTTAGTAATTATTCCTGGGAATGAGTTGACAAGAATTATTCTTATTTGAGTTTCCGCAGGATTGATTTTCCAGTAAATAAAAGATAACGAAATAATTATGAAAAGTATAATTGAAGCTTTAAGGAAATCTCATAAAAGGTTGGATTTTATATTAAATTAAATCATCTTCGCAGCCAATTTTATAAAATCACTCATGACTGCTATAAATAGATGTGAATAGTAAAACGGCAAAATGCAAAAACTTCCATCGAGTAGCAAGAATTAACTTTAATACTCTACATAAGATTATTCTACCGCAATGTTATCAGTTGTTCCTGATAGATATTCGGATGACGCTTAAAACCAAAATGAAAATGTCCACTTTAGCGAAAAGCTCTTTTATACGTGACGCCTAGAAGGGCCTTGAAGTTAGAAAATCATATAATCTTCTAGAAAGCAGAAGAAACAAGTCGAAAAATCCTAGGAAAAACCTTCTTTATGGGAGGAAGAGAAATAACCACGATCGAGAGGATTAGTTCGTAGCTCTCGCATCGAATGGATTTGATGGGTAAAAATGAAACGCCTCCTCTCGCAAAATACGAAAGCCGGATGATGAAAAGTCACCCGGAGAGATGAAGTCGGTTATTTTTGCTCCTTTTTTGAGAAAAAGGGATGGAAGACGGGGGTTAAATGAAATAGGTTGGAGGGGGAGAAGATCTCGCAGTTACGGGAAGTTTAACGAAGTCTGACGAACGAGCTACTGGTAAGGGAATGGCAGGAAGGTTAGGACTGTTCTCTCGAGATGGGGATTTTTCAGCGGTGGGAGAAAAGGGTTTCCAAGGAGCTTGTTGTGGGAGTTTCCCAACACGCCTTCCGATTCCATCAATTCTGACGCCACTCAGTCGAGTTGGTAGTCTTTTGAGGTTCTCGGAAGAGGAGTTTTGGGAAGGATATATGGACGGATTGGTGAACGTCTTTATTCGGTAAGAGTTTGAGGTTTGAAAGGCAATCTTTTATGCTCGAGTTTCGCCAAAAGTTAGTCCGCAAGAGGAGAGTGATTACGGTTGGATGCGTAAGGAAGGAAATCGAGTTACGGACGCCGCTTATCGGCTGCTTGGAGACGTTTCCTTCTTGCAGGTGCAGTATGGAATGACAAAGGCTTTTAAAGTATACTTGGCATAAAGAAATAAGTCAATCGAAAATCTCCCGTATTTTCTCCGATTGATTTTAAACTCATTGACAATGTTGGGTGATTTGGGTATTTCTTCATAACTCAGATAAGAAACGCTTGTTTAGTATATCTTAAAATCATTATGTTAAATGCATATATATGCTTTAAAGAATGCTTTTAAATATAATAACGACTCTTCGAAAGTGAGAAAATGCTCTTTATTCTGAACTAATTGCGGTTTTTCATGTGTTTCGAATGATTTATAATATGTTTTTAGAATTTTCTATGTACAAATGATTCGATCCGAGCTTCCTCATTATCACTACCTTTTTTAAAAAATTGCCACCCTTTATATTTAGCATGAATACAAATATATGTATTCCATTTTGAGATGTATTTACGTATTAATTGGCAGCAAGAGACTATAGTAAAGCATCAGATTACATTGAAAGAATAACACATCGCAATATTCAGATGATTTATTAGAATTTATTAGAAAATTGTATTGTTAAAAAATAGAATCATCATAGATATGTTTTGAGGCTCGCACGGAGAGAAAAATAATTTGCGGAATGTTTCAAAATTGTTTAAACTCTCTGAAATGCTTTTGTTTGCATTATTCGATTGGGCGTAGAGTAAATTAAGACAAAACGTTCTGAAGCTAATTTTTCAGACATCAGTCGAAAAAGTTTGGAAAAAATTCTATACTTAAGGAATAAGTAATTTTAAAATAAAAAGTGAATGAGCGAAAATTGATAGGGAATGGGGAGATGCAGATGAGGGCCAGAGCATGAGGAATAAGAAGAAGAATATTGGGATCAGTGGAGTCAGGAGTTATAGGTATTTTATACATCGCAACCGGAGTTCAGAGAGCGGAAAAGTAGCTCAATCTTCGAAAGGCTCCTGAGAATTGCCGTGTCTTAATTTTCATTTCCATCTTTACGAATTTCTTTGCGGGTCATCAATTTCCCGTCAAGTTTACTATCCATTGGAGAAAGAGGGTATCCATAAAAATGTTCTCTGGTTTTTCCTGAACTGCCCCTGACGTACCCATAAAGTTCGTAAAAAGTTTTTCAATTACTTTTGAGAGTGAAAGATTACTGGCAGTCTTCTGTAATGCATACAAGATATGATATATCTACTTATGCAGTGTGATCAGAGTGTAAAGTTGATTTCGATGTTGAGTATATTTATGAGGCTCAGTTTATAGAAATTTGCTTAAGTTCGAGCTCTTCTTAATATCAAGGAAACGAGGCTACTTGGAATAGAACAGGAATAGACGGCATATCTCCGGCAAAAATATATTTCGGTTCTAATTGCTCTCCTCCGATCGAATTCTATGGAATAAGACTAGAATTTATAATTATTAATGATCATCATCGAACAAATGTCAGTTCATGAAACCTCTGTATATCCCTGTATCAGTTCATATACCTCTGTATGAAAGCTGTATACACTTCAGTCAGTCGAATAGTTAGGACAAACTTTTGAATATTCTGAAAAACAATAAAAAATGGTTTAATAATCTAAGAACAAAATAACAAGATAAACTGAGTCCATAAGAGAATGCGCAGCATGTTATTACTATAAAGAGAAAGTCGATATTTCTCAAGTTTATTTATTTCTTAAAAGTGCACCAACTTATGAAGGGGCTACTAGATAAGTCTTTAAGCACATAAGACTTTTACTTGAGAAATATTCTGATAACTTACGGTTCATAAAACCCTTGATTCTGAGGACATTAAGACGGAACAAAGTCTTTCAGGATATAATCGCGCACTCGCCATTTATCACGGTTCCCAAAGGGGCAATAACGGCTACAAAACGGAGGAAAAATCCGAATTTTCCTTTTAATTTTCTCTCGCTTAGGAGTCACTTATCAGAAAAGAGGAGAAAAAATACACGTTTTTAAAGCATGTAAAAGTTGTCCGCTTGCTCAATGAAGCATTAAGCTTTCGTAAATATTGCTCGCTATCATCGGAAAGCATGAAACAGCTGATTTTCCAAAATGTTTTCCGAGCCTTGGGAAAGCAGATAGAGCGTTTATTTTAGGGGGAGGGGCGGAGTGGAGGGGGCGGGGGCGGGAAGTGGGGGGGCAGAAAGCGCTTCCACCTGCCGCCAACGCGCTTCCCCTACCACTTCACGCCTCCCAGAAAACCATTTCCTCCATGCGTGCCCCTTGCCTTCCATACGACGGTTGTAAACACGAAACAGTCTCTAGAGAAGTACACGAGTGCTTCATTTCAAGGTACCCTTTTATCGGACTCTTACTGTAACCGCGGACTGCAAAAAGCCTACTCTTTTGAGAGCACTCATGCGTCGGTCATTGGCTCGCGTCAGGGTCACAATCATCACCGCCTGTCTTCACCCCTTTACCTCGCTCTTTCCCCTAAACTCTTTCCTCTTCATAGTCCGGGACTCCCTTTGGTTTCTTTACACACTATTCGACTCGTGAATGCTATGATTCCTTTCGCTCAAGCGGTTTAGATCATGTATCCATCCTCAAAATATGAGACATCCTCCAGCAGGAAGAAACAACCTACTACAGTGTTCATTTTGAGGCTCAACGTTTCAAATCGAGTGGGTTTAATATTTTCTTAAATATTCATTAAAAAATGACGAGGTTTGTTGAAGCACGAAATTGCAGTATATGGCACACATTTTGCTTTTCAGTAATTTCTGCCAATATACGAAAAATATAGGCCGAGATATAGCTCGAGTTTTCCTTAAATTAAATCGTAGGTGTAAGCTGTAGACATTATTTCACTTCAAATTTAAATTTATCAAACGAGAACATTTTAGTTTCAGCTTTGAGAAATTTAACTCAATGCTCAGTACCGTTTTCAGTATACAAAGAAAGATAATCGATCCTTTTAATTTAGGATAATAAGTTGTGAAAACTTTTCTTTCTTTCTATAAGTACGCTAGAACAGAGGAAGTAACTACCGAAAGGCTCATTATAAAGCCCCTCTCAAAGGATTTTTGATGATAATGTTTCCAATCTGCCTCCAGAAGTTTTTGAGGAATGATCATTAATAGAGTAGAATGGAATGAACTTCCGAAACCAATCAACTATACAATTCATCTTTGGAGGCTTATTTATAGTTCTAAGGATGTAAGATGGGAGCCATTTGTACCCTTACATAATGGATTGAATAATTTGATTGACGGAAGAAACAAAGATAACCTTTAGCTGTAAGAAGCTATCTTTCATTCACCATCGTCTTAGTATTTTGTCTCGAAACTTTACTTTAAAAATGTTTAAAGATATTTATTTTTCGAAGGTTACTTAAGAAAGATTTTATTTCGAATTTCCTCAATAAATAAGTCGACACTACGAGTTGACAGGTTCGTACGACCAAATTAAAAGTAGCACATATTTGGAAATACTGTCAGATAGAGGTAATATCTATTTTTTATGTATATGTTTGCAAGAACCTCAAGATAGATAATCTCATGTTTACTTTTTACGTAAAGAATTGTCGATGAGAATAAAATAAACTTGTGAACACTTATATCAGGTAGAAGATTCTCGCAAAATGTTGTGACCTCAGTATCGCACTAAGCAGAGAAAAATATGTAAAAGATATCGGGGTAATACCGAGAGATTTACTTATAACATCTGGTGATTTTCTCCTAACACATATTTTAACTTCCTGTTTTCTGTCCGTCTTCCCAATGCTTATCCACCTTCAGCCCCTTGTTTCTCATGTCTTCCTCTTCCGCCAGCGGAACAATAACTTTAGATTTCTTCCAGTATGAATAATGCACTTATTGCCGCTGTTCTCCATTGCAATGGATAAGGCACCTGAGAAGACAAACAACCATCAGAGTGTGCGATAAGCGATTACACCCGCAACCGGTTCCGCAGCCTTTCAAAGCTCTGACAACTGAGGTTAAATGCACGCTTTCAGACTTTGATGTTCAGGAGAGGAAATGAGGGGGGAGCAAATTTAGGAAATGTACACTTCGGCTTCATTCCTTGAAATTCGCAAGGCCACGCAAAAGATGAGGTTCATTTACTTTGTTTCCCTTTATTATCATTATATTGCTTGTCTCGCGAGACAGGCAAGGATGCCTTTTATCGTTCCCTCCTTCGAATTTCTTTGCCTTAATTTTTATTTGATATATTTTATGTTCACATTTTGTACAGTTATTACTGCTTCCAATACCATTTACGATAATTCATTATATATGGCTTAAATATTTTAGATCCCCTACTAGATACTACATAACAATTTAACTACTGAAAAACCATAGACCACAGAGCTCAACACACTTTCACAACACACAACACAACGCGTAAATTTGAGTATATGATCGTTTAAATCTTTCTGATTGAAGTAACGATATCTAGGAGCCGAATCATACAGGCTTCATGCAGACACGCTATTAATTGGGAGAGATTTTAGTAAAACTGTGGGACATAAAGAAGATGTTTGAGATGACGAGAAGAGTGAGAACACAATGTATAATTTTAACCTGCTTTTCTCCTTACCACGGAAAAAATTAATATCTTAAAAGGATAGCTGAAAATATAATAGATCTTCATTACGTGATTATAATTGATGGATATGCTGTGATAAATTGAGAAATGGGCCTCTAGCGTAGAGAGATACGTTTAAATTGTGTAAAATTCTAAGCATAGACATAATGTGAGCGATTAGGACAAAACGTAACTCTTGCGTTCCTTTTGCCGTAATAAGTAGCCAAATGATTGCTACAATTGTTTTCCTTTTATCATTCAAAACAGCTTTAATTGGTTCTCTTTGTTTCTCCCGCATCCATTTCCATTCCATAAAATATTATAGGTCTTACTTAGCATTGTTCTCCAGAACTTTCTAGTAATAAATATCTGTTTATCACTGAGAGTTAGCACTTTAAATCAGTTTTATAGGAGTCCCACAAACTGCAGCAGTTGAAACCCTGTATTTAAGACTGTTAAAAAGACGTTAAGCAATCTTTAATAATGTCGAAAAATGAATATTTCATACATTTTCCCCTGGAATTGGCAAGGATAAGGGATATTTCAAAAATTCTTACGATCAAATCCTGTCTAAAATCTTGTTGATCGAATAAAAAATAATTCGAACCCAGCAGAGACTGACAGAGCCTTCATAATGATGAAGATTACGGCAATTTGCTACAAAAATCTCTCATTAAGTTGCCGACCTCGGTGGCGGAATGCCTACGACATTACTATACTTGAAAATTTTTATCTTAAGAATAAACATTCACGAATGTATACCATCTAGTAAAAAATAGACTAATGCACTTACATGTAAAATAATAGGATAGGGTAAATTTTTTCCTGAATTCGATGACAAAAAATATATTTTCTAAAGAACTAGCTTGTGTTCTGAAATAATCGCTTAATAACGTCCGGTGTCTTTATCTCGAAGTGAGCGATAACAGTACAGGAATGTAACTAAACTCCCGGAAATGGAATTATGAAATTTATCAACAGTACTCCTCAAATAGTCTTTATCTCTTTTAAATCCATGTAAAACATGAAAATAAATTTTGAAACGATTTTATCGCAGCAATTTTGAGCTACAAGTAAAATGATTTTTGGACTGAATGGTTGCTAATATACGACTATACGGTACTACACGGCACTATTTTAACGAAAACTTCTTGTATCTCAATAAAAAAAAAGTTTTAAATTATAGAATTTAAAGGTGTAACAAGCTAATAGGATATTAAAAAAAATTAAAATCAATTCTTAGAGATACTTATTCCAAGTTATTATACCAGTCATGTTGTTCATCCCCTCCATTATAGAAATTGATGATGATGCGGCATAAATCGAACACTTTTACGCTGCGCTAACGAATAAATGTAAAAGAAGGCAACATTCAGTGTAGGTTCTACGTTTTAATATAATGTATCAATAAAATTCAGTTGTGGCCTTAATTCAAGAATTACATAATGATTGATAATTTGTTTGGTGATAAAATAACATTTGTAATTTTGCCGAGTGACATTGAGGTTAAATCCTGTTGGTGGAATTAGCGTAATTATCTAATCAGAAGACAACCTTTAATATATATCAAATGATACTGAATCACTAAAGAACATTCCGTTAGCTTTCAAACAATGATAACTTCAAGACAATATCCCCCGCTAAGTTATTAAGGCACTTGAATCGGAACCGATATCGATTTTTATCAATACATAGCAGAGAATTTTAATGCGTGATAAACCTTATATTTTCTTATTATTATCTAAAAATTTAAGTCTACGCTTTCTAATAGTATTCTCTCTAGAGCATAATCGGCTAATATTGTCTCGTTGATTCAAACATAAACGTGAAAGCTCCCGAAGCGCGAGCTAGAAAGCAGATGCCAAGGGGTATTTTCCTTTAACAAAAAGGGACGGTTGCTAGAGATAAGGTAATTCGAGAGACATGTCACGGGAATGGAGGAAAAATAGAGGCAAAAACGCAAGCTAAAGAGTGTACTTCTTTCCATTGTTATCCGCAAAAGCAACCTTGTAGTTTACTTATGCCCACTCATCTTATCAGTGGAAGAAAGAATTGAGAACGATTTCACATACAGAAGTAACTAAGAAACAGTAAGACTTTTTAACCTACGAGCTCGAGAAGGCAACGAAACATAGTTTAATCAGGCTGTGTAGACAGAGGCATTCATTTCAAAAGAGATTATTGATGATCCTAGTGAGAGCTAAGAAATATAAGAATCATTAAAATGAAATAGCTTAAGTCATTGCGTGTTACCTAATTAATAATTCTTGTATAAATTACTCCTCCCGCAGTTTCTGTCTTACAAGGTTTGCTACTACCTCCTGACGAACAAGATATCTTTTACATATAAAACGAAGAAGATGATTCTTAGAAATGACAGCGATTAACCTCAAACTTAATGCTCTAAGCGCGGTGATTTCGGAGTAAAACTAAAAATTATTCTGATAGAAAAATAAGGATAGGACGAATGGTCTACGATTGCTTCATTTCTCAGTACTATGAGAGGAGATACATCACGTGAATCAAAACATAAATCTTCAGCAATTACCAACCATGAGTAATATTATATGATGACTGCAGAACATTCATGACAAAAAACTACTTAATAAGAAATTACATCCTTATAATACCCAATTAAAAAAGCGTACGCTCAAAGTATTGAATATCTTAATGTTTTTTTAGACTTGTGAATTGTGAAATTTGTTATATTATTGCATATAAAATACTACTTCCTAATTTCTGAATTATATTTATGCTAAACTACTTTCACAATATCATGATATTAGTATTAATTATCGATTAATTACCTAAAAAAATATTCAAGTTTTAGTAAATTTCCTTATGGATTTTTTCACAGAAGCTTTAGAATATTTTGATAAAAATCACGAACATAAAAGAATTTTTAAATTGAAGAATCCTTCCAAAATAACATCCATGCTATCCAATAACTTATTAGATAGCATGGATGTTATTTTGGAAGGAAAATTATCAGAATAAATTTACCTTTTACACACATTTCTCCCTTCTACATCATTAAATATACCTGTGTGCAAACTGAAATGTTAATGGCAGTTTTATTTATACAATCTCACCAAAATAAATTCGAAAATGGGAGGAAATGCAAGATACCGCGCTGAAATTAATTAAAGGCAACATATCCTTGGGAAACGGTCGATGGGATAAAACGGTGCATCGGACCACATTCCTCGACTCGTTTTATAGCTATTAATTATTTTGAACTGAGAGAGATAATGTCCCAAGTGTTTTTACTTCCGAAGCGATAAGAGCAATGAGTGGCGGTTTCCGATTCGAGTACCGATTACTCAGCTCCGTGCGACGAATTAGACGCTATCTCTCGGTAGCGTCGCGGTTTAAGGGTGACGCAAGAAGTGGAGGTCTAGAATGAGATGGACGGAACGAAAGCGCTTGTTTCGATTAAAAAAATGAGGCGTATTTGAGAAAAGTTTACTTCCATTAATAATAAGCGGCTAGATACGGGAGGAAATGAGCTCGCGGCGAGATAAAACGCAGGAGAAGTGGCGCGCTTATTTGGGATTCCATGGAAATTATAAGAACGATTTATGGTACTTACATTCTTGTAGATTATGTATCTATCAAAGTAGAGTATAAGTAAATAGAGGTTTTATTATCTTGGGGAAAATATGCTGAAAATACTGTTTTTACATTTGGCATCCCAAGGAGAATTTTAATAGGATCATTCCGTATCTGGAAGCAACGTAAAGTAATCTCCAAATTCATAATTGGGCGGATATTTCTAAGGTGAAACGATTCATAATGAATATTCTTCTAAAATATTTTACACTAATATCTAATCTCTGTGCGGTTAATGAATAGTTTACTCGTATATTTACCTCTCATTAACTTCATTGTGAGGAAATATGTTGTCAGAGATTCGTGTAGAGCTACCATCGCGAAATAATAGATATATGTGTTGTCGTAGATAGATTTGATAGTGCTACGATTCGTATCCTTTTCAATTTTGATTTTTAATGATGAGTCAGCATTATTTCATTCGTTAAGTGTTTATAAATTACTGAAATTATACAATACATACGGTTTATAAAAGTATCCCGAAATTTATTGCACGGTTATGTATGTAAAGATTCGTGATTCTCCACTAAAAACGAGTTTGCTTTATAAGATTTACGACAAGCCTGATAAATCTTATCAATTGATTTTTACTCGGTTATTCCTTCCTAATTTATAAAAATGCAATTTTTTAAATGATGACCATTCCATTTAGATTTAGACTGAATTTAAAAGTAATAATTTTATAAGATCTTTATCATCTTGTATGAAATTCGACACTTCAGTTTGAAGAAATACAAGACTTAAATTATCTCAATAAAAATATTTAATTGATGCTTTCTGGCGATATCTGGTGGAACCTTTCCATAATCTTTCGTATTTATTAAAAATATTTAAGAGCTTTATTAGCTACCTTAGACTTTCCAGTAAAAAATACAGATTATCAGGCGAAATATGTCCATTAATAGAAATAGAAAAGGGACTATTATCTAATGAGGCTATTTAAAAAGTTAAGCCAACCTGTAGTTCAGAGGAAAGCTGAGCAAGGCAGTGTATACTAGCTTGCTGACATGTTTTACACTCTTCCCTGATATTTACCTTTTCTTTTTAAATTTAATTTGTTTAGATAATGATATTCAATAGCCATCATTACTTCTGATTTGGCAAGTAAACACGGGTTTAAAATACGTTTGATAGCTGAAAGTGCATTTTTGCTCATTTTAAGAGGTCGTACGAATTACTACTACTCTCTATCGAATACAACTGCTGGTTGAGTTTACGCTCCTTTTTTAATAAGCAAGCATTCACTTGAAACCACTATCTTTACATACAATTTTCAATTTGAGTACATAAGGTTATTTCCAATCAGTCTCAGAACATGGAGCCAGTACTGCAACAGCGTCATACAAGACTCTTACTATCTTATCAAATATTTTCAGTATATTTTCAGCATGTGAGTAACCGGTTAGATTCTTACTGAGGAATCTACTGAACTACGGGCAAAAATTCAATCCCACTAGAACATTCTAAAGCTTACTCTACGTAAGTAAAGTTAGGTAAATTTTTACCAAGAGTTAAAGGCAATATTTTTCGGCTTATATAATCAATTTACGACATATGTGAGTGAAAATACTAGAACTACTCAGGTTTTTAGTAAAAAAATCGTCATAAAAGTAACACGAACTTAAATTACTTGAAAGAAAATTCACGTTTTGATTGTTATTTTATAATCCAAATAAGAAGATTTTAATTTAGAATGATTTAAATTGCAAGCTTACCGCAGTCACAAGAAGATAATCACACATAATATTCTAAGATTTTAAAGATGTTCCTTATGAGAGTAAATTTCAGAAAAGTAAAAAATTTATCCTTCTCAATTTTTACTCGAAAGAAAGCTGGATGGAAAACCATTTGACATAACATTGACGATATGTAAAGATATTGGACGGTTAATCAAGATGTTCTTTTAGAATGACTTTAATTGGTGCACTTATATTTTCATCGCTGATAGATATATGAAAATATATTAGATTAAATGTCTTTAAGAATTAAATAATTTAGCTCAATCCTTAAAGTATGAGATTAGCTAAAATAGAGCATTAATCGATATAAAATAAAGATCCAACAATTTACATAGAATCATCATTTAAGCTTTAACATGTCTTGGTCATTACTGAGCGCTTATATCTTTGTAGAAGAAAACATAGTTCAATGTTTTTGAAGTAAACATATGATTAAATGAAAGAAGATCTGATTCTTGCAGTTTTGGCTTTGATTTATTCTCGTCAACTACCTTGACAAGGTGCTTACGCTTTTCGGTGACCCATTGCTTAACATCAGTTCATAAGCGGAACCCCAAACGCTAATGCCATTAGGGGCGAAGCGACGTAAATAGGTGAGAGGACAGTATGGATACCTTCCCGCAACTTGTCAGTGTGAGTCTTCCTTTATAAAAGCCATCGACAGCGTGGAGACAGGAGGAAGAAGCAAACACATCGCCGCGCGCACCAGACGACGCTCTCACCAAAGTGGAGACGGACATCGAGAAAAAGAGAGAGCATTTTCTTGTTCTCGTCGCCGCCTCTTCCCTCTCTCACCCTTTGCCACAGTCACCCTTTTACAACCCTCTTGGACTATGAGCAGCCACGTCTTGTACTGCTTTTTTCCCTCTCTATCCTTCCAATGTTATCCTCGTCATCGAAGACAGGTCGGAGGGGGAGATTTCGACGGGAGAAGGGAAGTGAGATCGGGATGTGGGCAAATTTTACGAGGGCCGCGCACGGAGGCCGCGTTTAAGACCCGCGAATGTCGAAGGGGTCAAGAGATCGCTCCCATGGGAGAGGATGGAATCCCGAGAATCTTATGCCGGATTTGGGAGCGAATAAAGTCCCTCATTTGCATTTGATGTTTAATTTAAAAGTCCCCGCAGATTGTGTATTTTTCTTATTAGGAAAGACTTCGGATTTGAAATACACCCCCACTTCATTCGTATCCTTCGGCAGCGATCGCGTGATTTGCGTTTTAATGCCGAAAATGTAAAAGTGCCGCGGAGTTTCGCACGTAAACGAAATGGAGATGAATATTCATGGAAATAAAACGATTTATAAGTAGCAATACACATATTGCGGTGAGCTTTGACGGTGTGGCACCTTGGTCACGTATTTGCCTTCCAATTTGTCGGCATAATTGTCCTGCCTTCATATAGTATCATGCAACTGATTTGAAATTCTGGCGCAAAAATACCTGAAAAGATGGATTGATTACCTATAAATTAAAAAATGAAATTGTTGATTTTTAGCTCAATTTTTCAGTAAATGAGTTTTTTAAGCATGCCTTATTTTGGGGGTATTTACAAATACCTAAATAGTTTACTTTTTCTGGTGAAGATTTATCTATTCCTATTTGATTTGATACCATATTCTTCACTTGCACAATTTTTGTATCCTACTTTGTTTATTGGGAATGTCTCCCCTTCAGAGGGCTAAAAATACTCGAAAATTGTGAAAAAAAGAAATTACTCCTTAAACGTTACAACTTCATACTGTGTTATGGCTTAGCATGAAACTATTGTGAGGGAGTTTCTATTAAGATGAATCGGCAGAGAAAATATAGTGACAGCCTCACCAACAGATTATTATATTTAATGAACGATACCTTATAGAATAAAGTTGAATAGTGATATGTTTATGATAAAATGCCATGTGCATTCCTCATTATTTACATAGACCTAAACACATTTGCAAATTAGAAGCAAGGATGAGAAAATATCTCGTGTTTTCCCGGTGCAAGTGTTGAAAGAAGCAAGGATTTCTATCTGAAGTCACATAAATAGATAATTTTAACTTTAATGTTTATATTAACATAGATCGCTAAATACTTCACTTAATCATTATTGTAATAGATTTGAAAATGTAACCAACATCAAATTACAAAATATTTTTATTCTGTAACTGGCTATTACAGAAACAAAATTTCAACTTCTGGAGTATAGCATCCATATGTGTTCATTATTTTAAATAGTTTAACACAAAGGAGTTTCAGCTAGTCTTAACGCTACGATAAAACACCGTTCATCATAGTAGAGATCCTCTACTGGGCGACTAAAGGAAAGGATCCGTGCTTGTGCGAAATGGCTCGGGCGCTTATTTTTAAAGTGCATCGTGTTCTTCCGGAAGACAACAGAGTAACATAACTAATGTATTAGCGATAGAGGATTCGAGGAGCGGCTTTCTTAAGCCGAAGGTGACACAAGGGAGAGAGAAAGAGTTAAGTGAGAGAGAGAGAGAGAGAACGAGTTAAGAGGGTTGGAATGCCGAGCGGATAAAAAGGAAAGAAGAGAAAGAAGGATAAAGAGTAGGAGGCGAGCAGCGTGTCGCTGAGGTCGGGGGTCAAGGTCTTTGAGTAACAAGCAGAGGCGAAATGGGATAATGCGAGAGAGCATCGTAGCGTAGAGATCGGAAATCTAAGGCCTTTTAACATAGGGAAAGGCATCTTCCCTGTCTTCCGGTGTTGAGGATGCGCAAGGGGGATGCACACAAATCATAATTAAACTAAAAGTCCGAGAACATTAAAGAGAACAGCGCAGCATCGTTTTTATAACCGTCGTTTACAGAAGAGGAACTAGGGCTAGGCGAGGAAATAGGCTATGTTTAAATAAATATTCTTTAAATATTTTAACGTTGCAAACGTCGCGAGAGGAACCACAGTACAATATTGTCCATTGAAGGTTTTATAGTGAGAATTGTATGATTTCTTCAGATTTAAAATAATCTCCACCACGATGACTCCCTTGAAAATGAATTCAATCTATTGATCACTTTCACATGCGATATCCATATCTGAAATGCGGATGAAATGAAAAATTATACTGCAAATTAATTGATGCTTCAGGAAATTGTCATCAAAAATTCTTGCTTGAGTGCTTCTTGTGTGTAAGTTATTGATTTAGTCAGAAAAAAGAAATAAGGGGATTTTTAAATCTACATATCGATGCACTTAAGAATTAAAATTATTCTCTTCTATAGTATACCATCAATGACCGCTCCCGGTCATGTGTCTATGATGCTTCAATTTCATATGAAAAGATAACTGGAAGCGGAGTCGCTTGCCGTTTTCATGAAAGAGATTAGGGTTATGCTTTTTGACGATGCCCCGTTAATTCAGAGGAGGAAAGAGTTGAAGATACCTACATCAGGGGAGTAGCTGATATCATGGATGTGCGAAACTGAGGAAGGAGCATCTTGGCAACTTTGAGTAAGAATGGTCTCTTCCATGGGGCGGGGTCACATGTCGGTAGCTATTTAATTATTATTTTATGAATATAAAACCATTTATATTGAATATTTGCATCTTTAATTAAATAATATTTATTAAGTTTTTACTAATTTTCCTTAAACTAGTAAAATGTAAAGCTTTTGAACGAAATATTTATTTTAACTTATTATTTGTGCATTGGAATGGTAGTGTATACTATTTCTAGTGCATATTACTTAATTCTTATTATTTGAACTATGTCTCTATTTTAGGTCAAAATAAGGGTGTCTGTTTAACATTTTTTAGTTATTGCTCTCGGTAGGTTTCTGCGTTTTTTTTCACACTTCCTTCTTGATGGGTATTTTCTTCCATTATTTATTATTTCGAATTATCTTTCATTATTTATTACTAATGAGATCTATTTACATTTTCAATGAGCAAATTCTCCCTTAATGAAGCAATTACTTATTTATTTAATACGTAAACAAATCGTGCCAACTGGAAAGACTGAGAGTACGATCTCACTTCTCTCACTACGATCGTGAAATTGAAGTTATACCGCTCATATTGTTATAAATTAATTTATAAATAAAATAAATTCATCCTTTCTCAACAGTTAAATAGATTGATCCTTTTCTGGTGGATGTGGTTCTAATGGTCTGGTTATAGTTTATTAAAAATATTTTTGATTCTTTCGGGATTATATAACTATTATTATAGTTAACGAAGATTTCGGATAGAGAAGGCGATTCCGAAGAAAGTCATCTTTATTATCCTGTATATATTTTTAATGCATCTGTTCGAACCTCAGATAGGATTTTCATTGTGAATAGGACTGGAGAAATAGAATAGATAGCTACGGTGAGGAAGGACGTGGCAGACTTAGGAGTATGGGAATGCTTTCCTAATGAAACGACGAGAAAATACCCCAAGAAGCTTTCTTAGTAGGACAGAAAGGATCAAAAGCCATGAGTAAAAGTTAAAAGGATAGTTCTGAAGTGATTAGTGATTCGCTCGATTAGATTTCCCCAAGGGTGGTCTGGTAGAGGAGACGAATAGCTCCAGACGGAAGGGAGAGAGAGAGGTGTCAGGTGGTTTAAGGAAATGGAAGAGAAGAGGGGAAGACGATTGAGCGGGAGAGTGGTAAATGAGGTTGTAAGGATTCTGGGTGGAACAAGAAGGCGAGGAATGCGATGAAGCCAAGCGGCAGGATCAAAGAAAGTCTCGGGCCAAGTGGGAGTTCTTCGACTACCGAAAGGATAGAGAAATGGAAAATGGCATACTGTTTGTATTCAGCCCGCGATAGGGTAATCAGTAATAGTGCATCTATTACTTCATCCATCACATAAGCGTTTATTTTAATATCGCGATAAATTGATGAACTCTCTGATTTAAAGCTTCATCCGTGGTGAATATCTTAAGTCAGAGCATGATTTTTGCTAATCGTCTCTTCTTCAGGAGGAGAGAAGATTACCATGGAGCTATGGTAATTGAGCTTCGGCTAGGTTGTCAAGGAAGAAAGGAGTTTGTTAAATTATTTATCGATTGAAAGGTATAATAAACTAGTACAGATGGATAATTAATATCATCCTACAATATCATTCATCATGAGCAATTTCTTAAACAATGAAAATTACGGCTGAAATTAAATTTCTCAAATAATAGCGGGCGCTGGTAAAATAGGTTACTCGGTATTTAAAAAGTATTGGACTGCCGTCTCAGCTCCTCTCTTAGAGTGTACCTTTGTTGTGAAATCAATAATATTTATATTTTTAATGAAAATCAATACTCCTTTAAAATAACAACAAAAGAAAAGCAAGAGCATTAGTAGTAACAAACTGAATATCTTCTAGATAAGCTCCTGAAAAACTGAAATGAAGTTGTTGACATTGAAAGAATATCTCAAAGATAAGGTAATGTATTCAGGTATTATACCCTGGATATTGATGAACAGATAGACCAGCTTGGAATGCTACATTTTGAACAACCATTTTTTAGATAAGTGAAAATAAGAATAGTCTTCCATTGAAAGCATATATCCTAGGATGATAGTAGGCAAGAGCAGCTAATACCCAGCCAAACGCTGTGGAATGAAGATACTGCAACAAGTACTACGCTTCTATCTCGTTTTATTACATGGAGTTCTACCTCCGGAACTTATTTATGCAGTCTACCAGTGGTCTGAGGTGCCCGAAAAACGCCCAGTGGAACTACCGCGACTGCGGATTGAGCCCAAGCCGTCTGCGAGGCAGGCGAGTGCCTAAACCACGTAGCCGCCGAGGGCTGCAATCTGTATTCAAATTAATCAGTATAATATTTCCTAAACGGTGCCAATCATGCAATTCATGCTCATCTGAAATATATGCCTTTTGGAATAAACGAATGCATAATGTCAGATAAACGTGGATCGATTCGAAGGTTGGCAATATGGCTCGTCGTATTAACTGCTCGGTGAAGCACATCCATCTCAGTTTCTTTCCTTCTCCGTTTCCAGTGATCACGCGCCTCATAAATTTTAACGCGGGAGCGTATCTGGAGAGCGACGTGGGAGTGCTCTGCAATTGACGTATGACTTGGAATGTGGAGACAAGGCGATCTCTCGCGGGGTCGCGTTAAACGCGTCACATTAATAGGACGCAACGCGCCACTGTTTCTGGCGGAGTAAGATATCGCAGGTGCCGTTCCAAGTAAATGGGATTTTGCTGAGGGGAAAAGGAGGACAATGTGACAGACAGCGGGAGGTACAGGAGCCCCGTTGATTGACGCACGGATAAGGAACAATGGAGCGAATTCCGACCGGTAATAACAGAGAAAATGCGTGCGAGTTCTTATCCCTCATGAGGAGCGTTAAGACACTAGTGAGAGAGATCTGGATAGAGTAGATAGGACTTCAAATCTAACACCTTAAGATATGTTTTCGTTATCCCGAATGCATCCAGCAGAAAGGAGCGATTGAGCTTATCATTTTTCATTTTGCATCACAGGAATTATATCACCTTCGGAGACTGCTTTTCTATTATATCCTCTAGTTCCTGTCATAATATCCTTATCATTACTATAGGCGAAACAATAATTTTGAAATGCTCAAAAATAATCAATTATTTATAAAACTTTTATAAAATTCACCAAAAGAATTGTCAGGATTCCGGTGATATCACTATCAGATTGATAATTAAATTACTATACATTTTGGAATCAGAAAATACATTTACATTTATTCTGAAATTTCAATTAGTGAATTCGTTATTTCTATTGCTAATAATGTAAGTTTAATTCCGTTAGATTTGAAACAAGGCAGATTAGGTATCCTAGATAACACGGGCAAACAAAGAATATAATGGTTTAAGTATGAGAAAGACTTTCATGAACTATCACGTTTTAAATTGTTGTGAATGAAATTATGGAGACGTGCTGATATTATTCTCATTGATTACATATTTTCTCGAAATAACATATATAAGATATGGTGAATAACATATATAAGATATTATATTTAAAGAACTGCATGAAGGTGGATATAATTTATTTAGGCTTTCGGGGGAAATAAATGAAGTACAAACTTCCAGATTTATATAGTTTCTGCTATCTTTATTTAAGAATAACACTTACATTTAATTTAGAATAAAGTAACTTTGGATGAAAAATATACAAATGTACTGAGTACAGACTGACCATATGTTCAGACACATACTTTTCGAGCATTGTAGCGACCATGTAGGAATGACGAGTCTTTGTTTGGGGGGAGAATTCCCTCGAAATCTGCGGGGGAGAGAACTTTTATAAGTTAAAAAACTCCCGCCAGAAAATTCTCTTAGCGGTCACACAAATTTTCACCGTGACCCGCAGGTGTTTAGAGCGTAATTTACTTCGCTAAAAGTTTCCCTTTTTAATTCACGCGCATATTTTCGCGTGTTTTATGAAATGGAAATAAACTGCGGAAATGTCTATCAAGATAAGTTATTCAGCAAACGTTAGCTCACCTTCCAAAAATGGCCAGCATTTAAAAATTTAAAACCCGCACTCTTTGCCGAGGAGAAATTCTGGGCAATACAATATTGTATAAACACGTGCACGACGGAAAATCCATTAATTATCACGAAATGAATGCTCCTGGCTTACACATGGATGCCCAAGGGTAGCGAGAGGAAAGACGAGAATTGCGAGGCGGTTAATTTGAACGAAAAGAAACAGTTTCAAGAGACAATGGAAAGTGCTGAGAACAATACGCACGATGGCGGTGATGTGTAAGTTTTTGCGGCATCATAGAGAGAAAAAGCCGAGAGAGTTGTGTAAAGGAGAGAGGAACATTTTATGTCATTCTTGAACACGTGTTCTGACTCACGACCTCTACTGGCGCTTTCCTCTTCTCCTTTCATCGATTGACACCTGGCGCTGCCAGTCAGTCCGATCTCACCAATGGTATTTTTCACGCTGCCCGTCAACGATCAGTGCCAACCCATCCGCAGCATCACTTACGGGTCCATTCTCTCCCACTATACCGCGTTCTCACTGTCACTCAGCCGATTTCGTAAGCGATGCCCTGCCTCGATCACATCAGTACTGTTGAGCGTTGAAGTTGCTGTGCATCCGTTCGCTGCTGTACGTTTTTCCGATGGTTAGAACGAGTAAACTTTATATTTACATTTAATGGTTAGTCCCCACACTGTCAGTTATCCCTTTCGGAGAAGATGTTTTTGTTAAATTAACCGTTCCCATCCTGTCTCTACCGATTTCCAGTGCAATAATGAATGAGTTTAAATGCGGTTTCCTCCTGATGCAGCATTACATATCTAATGAAGTATCTTCTGCATAATGTATGTACCATGTAGATGCAAAACCGAGATTCGTGGATTCGTGCTGAATCACATTGAAGGTTCATCTAGTCACAAATTTCCATCCAATATATTTTATCTTGGTACATGTATACTTACATTAGAGAGAAGAGGTAAAAAAAATCAGCCTATGAAATATGAGCATGATATAAAATGATGAAAGTCATCGAGGGCGTAAAAAATGTGTTGTTGCCTTTATGTTACGTCGTTATGTTTTATTATCTTAGTCTTTAACAGAGTAATAGATAGTAATGTTTGAGTAAATAGTAACTTCTGCATTATCAAATTACCTTGTAACCAATTACTAATTTTTCTCCCTAGACGCTGCCTGAAATTATTTTATTTTTGGTAAAAGATTACTTTGACATTTTGAATTATTTTGATTGATGTATTTAATATTTTAGCCATGATACCACTTAAAATACGGTTGTTTGGTTCATACTCTATACGGACAGGATGCAATGCAATACAATAGTTCTGAACTTTATAATTAATTAGTAATAAAAACAGAAAACAGAAGATTTTCCTCATACTGCAAGAAGAAGAAATTGAAGTATCTCGTTTTATATGAAATCATATCTTACTGTCATGTTTGAATTTAGTCTTAGTGGAATAGACGACTGCATTCTTACTTTAAGATAAATGAGTTCTTGGAATATATTCTGCATGAATTTAATTCAGTTTTACTTCAATTTCCTTCATAAGGAGTTTCCAGTTATTTGGGTAAGTAACAGGTATTCAACACGTTTTCTCTGGTTTGATATTTTGATGAATGCAAACATGATGTTTAGAAATCCATGCTATTCAGTGATGAATTAAGCTATATTATTTTACTCAGGCGTTAAAGTCTCCTCAGTAATTCTCAAAGCAAATCCTTGTAGTATCAATCGATAGGTATACTTTTTATTAGATAACAATCGCTTCCATTTGCACTAGATACAACTAAAAAATAAAATATCCCAGCGACTCATACCTTGCATTTCCACAGCTCAAGATATATAGAAATTCAACCTGTAAAAATAACCGCTTTAATCGATTGGGAGTAATGGAAAAGACATTCTCTAATAGCATTGCTTGAAGGCTAGGTAAAAGGCTTACGATTATCGCAGTTCCATTTGGTGCGTCAGCCCCTCATTCCCTTTCCTCTGATGAAGGCCGTTTAATGGAATATTAGACGGCTGTGGCGGGCGCTGCAAACTACTGCCTTTGCTAAGATACCGAAAACAAACATTACGGAAATGACTAGGAGGAATCCTTCCCAATAGAGTGAGTGCACTAATTGCTCGTTATCTTGAAAGTGCTCTGTAATTTTCATCACGAGAGCACTAAAACGAAAGAGTTTGGAGGGAGATAAGACGGTGAGGAGGTTATTGGGGTAGACATCACGTCTCCTTTTTAGGGCTTGAAAATTGGTTTTCGGGCGCCAATACCGTGGTGTGAATAGAAGGGTTTTGTGTGCCTCTACACAACACAGGAAGCTAACGTATTCGATATTTAATCAAAGAAGATTACAAAAATACGCGACAAAACAAGAATCCAAAAGGTTGTGAACGCAATAACGATGAAATATTACTATATTTCCAATTGCAAATGGAACGTTTCCGTTTAATCGTAAATAATCGAGGCAGGGACGGAAACTTCGTAAATATAAAAATATCTTACTTTATGATTTATCGAGTTTGCCGTAACTTTGTAGAATTCCATTACAGGAAAAATATACACTCACTTTGTAAAATTCTACTATTTTAGTAGAATTAGAATAAAATAGTAGAATTTTACAAAGTGAGAGGTATTTTTCCTATCTTACTTCAGTCAGAATTCATCCTAAATCCACTTTCAAATTGAGTATGAGGTCCGAAAGATAGCTGTAAAAACTCACAGTTTAGGAAATACACGGAATCTTGCTACTCTGGAAAACGTACCATAATAATTTCGTCTGAGGCATGAGGGTATAATTCGAAAATAATGATGGCGTGAATACCTCGAATGTAATTATAAAAGAATGTCATTCCAGTTGTTTTGAAACTGAGACATGCTGGTGGAAACCAATTAATTCGCCGATTCTTGAGTACTGTGTTAAATTAAAGAAATTATCTCATTCTAAACAAACGATGCTTGAAAAACAATATTTATAAGGATTCCAAGGAATGATATTCATTTTATGAAATGAAGGGTAGTTTCTCCACAATTATAAAAATATTACCTTGCTATTCAAATGTTATACTGTTGGAGTGTTAGAAATTAAGAAATTAAGGTTTTGTAATTATACAATAATGAAAATTTGCCTTCTTCAGCGGTGGAGCGATTAGCGCACGAGTTATAAATTACATAGCCTTCAAATTATTCTGGCTAACTGGACTCAGCAACCATTCCGAAACCGAAAAATTGTGGATATGGAATATATATTTGTTTTCGTCCTCTTTTGGGCACCTCACTGTATGACCGAATAGTTATGGGGCTTTAAGAAATAAAGAATTACATATCAATTAAAATTATCAAAATCTGAATCTGGTATATTATCTTTTATGAAAGCTAGTTCGGTGGCTTATGAATTAATTTCTCAATGTAGGAAAACATTTTTCTGTAAAGAAAGCATTTAATTTTTTCCCCTCGTCTCACTTACTTGAGTCTTTTTGAGAGTATTTCTTACTTGGGAACCAAGGGTGAACGGCGGTAACCTTTGCCGACTCTCCAGCCTCTCAAGGCAACTATTCATGGTGCCGGTCTAGCTAACTCTTTTTAGTACTTCAAACAGCCTTTTTACTCACTTCCAACAGTATTTCAGTATATTAGAGCTCTGTCTGTTTTAGTGTGATAGCCATGGTAGAGTATCTAATGTAGACGTTTCGCGGATAAATTGAAAATTCACAACTTCATTCAGAAATTACCAGGTTGTTTTCGATTATCATTTTGAATCTTATAAACTCAAGATTCTTATATACTCAATAATTAGTTTCATTTCTTGATACACCCGGGTTTTACTAAATATGCGGGTAGGGAAATTCGAGACCTGTCCGATTGAAACAGCTGGATCAATTAGTTCCTTGAAAATACTCAATAAAAGCAAGGAATGAACGACGTTCAAAATGCAATATCCTCTATCATAAGATACTAATAAATATAGCATTAACGATGCAGAAAATACTTTCTAAGTTACTTTATCTTTATTTACAGGTTACAACAGCACTCACAGCCCTTGAGTCCTCTCTACTTTTACGCTGGCAAAGTATCCTATGGAACCACCGATCTGTTTAAATTCAGAGAAGAAAGTTTGTCGCCCAACAACAATATTCCATAGAAGTATATAAACTTTAAGGAATAGTAAATTTTTAAGGTAAGAAATTATTACCTTGTCATGGATTTTGACATTGTAAAGTCCTCTTCGATTGATTTCAATCAATATGTGCGTTCTTTTCGTTGCCATCAAGTGTGAAGGATAATATGCCTCTTGCTCATTTGCCATTTAATGCCGTGTCCTGATATTTTATTCAGAAATATAATTTTTCTCTGTGTAAACAAAAATATTTCTCGAGATGCACTCACCGACACTCAAATAGGGATAAACAACAGAATCCTATGGTATGCACTTATCTTATTGAAGAGAACGAACTACATGTAGAAAAAACTACGGATTTAACATTAACTTGTTAATTAACTCTAAAAGACAATTAATAAAAAAGTTTAGTGAGAGAGAAATTATTTTCTTTAGTAGGTAATTCATTATAGATTACAGAATTATGCAATAACAAGAACTGTAATTATAGAAAATAAGTCACTATTACCTACGTCATCGATATTGACGAGCGTGAAAATAGTTAAATATCTCAATTACTTAACTTCGTTTTACGTTCTCCCAGTTTTACGCTCTAGAAATTCTTGCTACGATATGCAGTGACTGTGCTTATATTTAATGCTAACACAAGCAGCCAAACTTCAAAGTCCCGCCTCAGTTAAGTAAACATACCATTTCACATTTATATTTATTCAGTTTCTACGCTTTACTAATATTTTAGACATATGTGTACAACTGATTTCGAGGAAGTTTTAAAAGTGTTTCGCACTTCACTCTCTTAAGGCTAGAGAAGGATATTTGAAATAGATCAGCTAGTGTCATATTATATTAACGTCTTAGGGTCAAAAAGTCATTAATAAAACGACAGCATAAGATTATTAAGAATTTCGATTTTAGTACATACAAATTGGTTCTACCATAAATTGTCACCATTCTGTTATTTTTAAGGTATATTTTAAATACTAATTAAGATGCAAGTTACTATTTTTATTCTTATTTTTTTACGCTTCATTCAAACTTTATACTACATTTAATACAAAATAATTCACATTTTCCTGCTATTGTAGTTGTACTTTTTCGCGCTCTTGGTTTTTGCTGGTCATCTTTGAGGAAGGGTATTAGTAATCTTCTACGAAATTATTATTCGTGCTAGATGGCTTTCTCAGGAGGTTGATCGAGATTTTGTCGAGTTTTATATATAAGTTTGCTGTTTCTGCAGTCAATATCATCATATGAAGTTCAGCATAATTTAAATGATACTCCTATTAATGAAACCTGATTATATAAAAATCTATTCTATATAGAAACAAAGAATTTCCGTTCACGTGAGACAAAGTATTAATATGCTGACTATCAACAATCTACTATGACTAACAATAATATTCCTAATCCCAATTTTTCCAAGATTCATAAGGAAGGGATAGATGGCTAAAATAACCGATGTTAATAAATATAAGGAATTTAATTTTTATAGAGCATAAAAGTGAGCAATGCCTCCCATATCACTAGGACACTTCACTAACTTGGTTGATAAGAAAAGTAAAGCTTCTTCGTATCCGAGAAATTCCTTGATTTTTCGTGATAAATAAAAGAAGAAACTGCTCAAAGACACGCGGCACACGTCATCGCTTCTCAATTTATTTTTTGCCCACGCGCGCAAACACAGGACTGTTAACTTCATCTTCACCATTCCGCTCTCTATTTCTGACGAAACATGACATTAAGTCCTCGAAAGCCTCCGGCAAATGAAAGAAAGGGGGGCAAAAAGCACGTTGCGAGCTACCCGTTTGTGCTTAATCGGAATGAGAACGATTCCACGAATCACGGGAATCGCGTACGAGGGACCTGCGGGAGGAAGACACGCAAGAGTCGATGGGTATGCGTGTGCGCAAACTGAGGTTTGATTGCTGGAGGAGGATTGCCTCAGGAGAAAGGGGATAAATAACTTAAGAGAAATTGATTCCCAAGATTTTTAGTTCATGAACTCTGCGTAAGTTACCCGAAGAATGAAGATTTAAGTGATGGGATCCAATCAGTAGAGGACATGTAATAAGTAGAAATAGTATTGTAAAATTTTTAAATACTTTGAAGTTTTAGTTTTTCAGCAAAAATGATATCGTTGATAAAGTAACGTAAAGTTTTAGGTGAGGGTCGTAAATATATTTTCCAAATCTTTTGGTTAATTTTGCTAAGTATTGTATGCACTTTAATTCTCCGACAAGGCAAGGAAAGTTTTATTTTCTTCAGATGTTTCTCATAAATTGTAATTTTAAGCTAGGAAGCAACTACTGTAGCTTGGAAAATTAATTAAGGCATAAATGTGCAGTTAATGTTTTGGCCGAGGAAAATGACGCTAAGCACTTTATATGCTCGATTTCAATTCTGTAGTTTATCGGCATAAATATTAGAGCAAATAAATCCGAGAAATTATTTAGCGTCTAGTAAATTTCTGTTTAATTATAGATTTCATTCTCAAAGACACGAATGTAGGTATGTGCGAAGGCTGTTCCTGCCCGCATTTTTCTCACTCATACCATTACAATCGAGACTTCAAAAACCATCTCACAGAATTATTTTAAATCTCTATTATGATTTAATTCTTTAAAAAGGTCGTTGTTTGTTTCATGAGATTCAGATTATTTTCGTACTAAGAAAATTTAATAATGAATGCGGATTATTTTGAAAAGACGCTATGAAAAATACGTTTCACAACAAATATTCAGACGGTCGGCAGAAAAGTTAGAATACAATCCTTAGGCCGAATGAAAATTTTAAAATGTTCAGTATTTAGTAACGCCAGTCGAAGCCCTCATCGAATTTTGGTCGGAGATTCGATCTGGAAATGATAGCGGAAGCTGTCTGGATGAGGTCCAGCGCGTCACTCCGCACCCGTCCCTTGCATTTCTCATGAGCTCCTCTATTCACAAAGAGTGTTCCATTCGCAATGCTCTGAATAAATACGACCCGCAGGCATTGTGAGCATGCATTGCTCAGACCACGTAATTTATTATGAGATGAATAATTAGTGTAGCATTAGATCAATGAGGCTAAAAATAAAGGTATATTTACATATAAAGTTATTTGTTTAATTAGGCGGAAATTTACTAGAGATTAGAGATTAGTTTTTCTCATGGTATAAAATTTGCGAAATCGTATTTTATCAGAATATTATTATAAAAATGTTGGAAAGCTAGTGCCTGAACTAGTAACTAAGAGATATTATTCTTATTACAATCAGCCGTTTTAAATGGCCAGAATAATCTTCATTAGACCTCAAGCTTATAAGAAATATCAATTTCCATTGGCACTTACATTCATATCAATGAATCACTTAATGAATCAGTAGAATTGATGTGTTTTTCTTTCATATGACATTTATCTTCCGTCTTGTGTTTTGTTGTTCTTATGGAAAATACCATAATCTAATATTTCAATCAGAACTGATAATTTCATTTTTCATATCAAACTGCTTTATTTTCCCTTCTGGTGTTGTATTCACATTTTGTATAGTAGAGAATTTTAGGGTTTTCGTTACAGAGGTTTTAGCCGTTAGTTGAGGTTTCAGAATCAAAAAGAGAAATTACAGGGTTATACCGTTAGCAGCTTGAATAAAGTGAATATTGATATGAGGGTTTCATCATTTACTTTGATATTCTCTTCGAATTTCTAAATAAATTTCGGAAAAAAAATAATTCAAGTCCGAAGAAAGAAGTTTATATACCTAAGATAGCGCACAATTATGATAAATACGTTTAATTTTATACTAAACACTCGGAATCCGTATCGTGATAATCCAGGTTATATAGCGGCAGATACCCAGGTTGAATAAAATTTGAGAGTTGAAATCATTCAAATCCAAGAAAACGTAGTAATTAAATAATGCAGTTAACATTACCTTATTTATCAATAGCTCACACCAAGAATTGTAGGCAATGAAAGAGTTTGCTTGTCATTACGCCAAAGACGGAATCTGTGGGTAGGGCAGAATAACGATGACAGATTGCACACAAGTGCTCTATTAAACGCTGCAAGGAAAAGAGTGCGAAACGGAATATACGCAGAGAAAGAGATAAGGATGCGAATAAATGGAAGAGGCGAAACAAGAAAGGGATCGAGGAAAAGTAGTGATTAATGAGATGGAAACCGCGTGTAAGGAGGAACGACAGCGAAAATTATTCAAAAGATGTAAAAACAAAAGGAGAGTATGAAGAGTAAGAGAGGTAGCAGATGCGTGGGAGGGAGATATGAAGAGAAAGGTGATGACGCGGAGAAAATGGATGGTGGACCTCTGGGGACATGAGTGAGTGGAGATGACGTGGGGAGAGGGATCGTCCTTGCCGAAGGAATTTTTTCTATATCGCTAAGCACACCATAAGTATTCACAAAGTATACTTTAAGTTGGTCCCAGAAGTAGCAAACGAATCAAATCCTCTAATACAAAGATGAAACAATTTCTGTATTCAGGTAGCTGGGATGGATGGGGATGGAAATGAGATGAAAAATAAAAATACAAAAACAGTAATGGAATACAATTACTAAAATATTTTAAACGAGGGTATGAATGTGAAATTTAAAATTTATCCATCCTATTCATCTTTTCATCAATGGCTTCTTAAATTGCTACAGTTCGGATGGATGAGAATACTGTAATTCAATGAGGATGGACGATTTTGAATCTATGCCTAAACTAGGATAGAAACTAGGAAATATTAAACTAGGAATATATTAAATATTGCTTAAACAATAATAAATAAAGCTGACGGACGATATTATGCACAGACTAAAAATATTGAAGATGCTTACTATGATCGTAGATTTGGAGAGGGAAAGCAGCAAGAAAATAAGAGGGGAAGTGGGAAATTTAAGGGAGAACAGGAAGGGGAGGTTTATGAGTCAGTGTGGGGGACGAAGGAAAAAGAGGGTGGGATAAGGAATAGATGAAGAATGTGATGGAGAAAGGAAATAACTTTCATACTCGATGGGGAAAATAAACTTTCAAGTATATGGTATACTCAGTAGGTAGATACACCCAACGTCAAGCAGGTTACTCAGAAAGGATCTCCTAAGTGGTACGTTAGTCTTTCCGGTCAGAAGATAATGGCAAAGTAAACAAACAGAAAGCAATTACAACTTATAGATAATTGAATCTTCTAATTCAAAACTCAATAATTTCGTATAGAAGCGTAGTATATGAGGAAATAGAAAAATTCTGAATGTTTGAAAATTAAAGAATCTACCGAAAAATTGATACAAGCTCAATTAGTAATCATTACATGTGTATATAATAGTATTACCTAAGTGCTTAATGACGTTCTAAATTCTTACAAAACGGTCATCTCTGTTAGCAGGGGTTACTAAATGATGTACCGATCTTGAATATTACTAAATTAATAATATGTAGCATATTATCTACAAGACTGGATGAATTCTGAAATGTCAAATATTAAGTTGTCATTCTGGCTGAAAGGAAGACGATAACTAGAGAAAAATCACAAAGTTTTAGGAAGCTGTCTTTTGGGTTTGTCATCCGTAAGATTTCAATCTATTGAATGAGAATAAAAGATCCTTCTACGGAATGTATCGGACATTTACTCGCATGCAAACAGGTATAGCGAAAAGGAAACATTTCCAGTTATGAGATTCGTCTTGTTTTTCTAATGACCGTGTGAAAACCCACAATTCGGGGAAGTGAGGCGTACGGAAATCGTCTTACACGTGTACGTTTAAGATTTTAAAAACTAGTTCCACGCTTAAAAACCAAATGAAATGACGGAAAAGAGTCACGGGAAATCTCATTGACGTTAATGCCTGACTTAGCCATATCTCCCCGCGTGGTTCTCCTTTTTAAAGAGGTTGACGACCCGTCCTGCACGTGCCGACGAATTAAAACTTGTGAATGGTTAAAAAAAAACCTGATGGGTGTTTCCAAATATCAAGCATCCGATCGGCTCTTTCAATATTCATATCCTCCCGAGAAAATTAGGCGCACTCCGAAAAAAGGACCTCCGCAAAAGCAAGGACATGATAGGTTGGATGTTATTTAATATTCATGGCAGATCTGAACATACTACGTTCTATCTCAACCCCTGCGACCGTGGGATCCCCCATAATAGTCCAATTATTCGTTGGCACCGTAAAAATATGCCCCATTGAAATTCGACAGGGGACACGCCGAATCACTATCGTGACTCGTTTTCATTTGCTTCGATTATCCACGAGGCTATTCGGGGCGATAAATGACAATCGTGAATACGAAAGAAAAGTCTAGTGACGCAAGTGTGAAGAACACGTGAAAATGCAAACGTGTTTTTATTTGGAACGAGATAATCCAACACACGGCGTATATCTGATGATTGGAGCCGTTATTCTGACGCACTGAAGAGCGCTGACGACAAACTGACTTTTGCGTTGTATCGATTGAGATATGGTCGGTATTCAGTCCAAGTTGATACCATGTTAAAAACCCATGTAATGCGAACGTTATGAAGATTTTTAATTTGGAAAAAGTAACGAAGAAATGGAAGCTGTTAAAAAATAGCATTCATGTATTATTCGAAAAAGAACCAAATGTACAATTTCTCTATTGATTGGGATAATTTTGTCGGTCTTAGTTCTCAAAGATGCAACAACATGATGAAACATTACTTATCTATATTAAATCCCTATTAATTTCTTTTTTTGCGTTCAGAAGGAATGCTTGTAAGGATTTTTCAACAATTATATTTAATTAAGAAAATTAAGCTTTTTCGAATATATATAAAAAATAATGTTGAACGAGATTTGATATTAATTAATTTGATTATGCCCTGAAAATTGCAGCATCTCTTCAAGCAAACTGCATCGATTTTTCATTGTCATTTACTTTCAAAACAAGCTAAAGACTAGACAATTGAAAATCTTTTCAATTGAATGTATACATAGATCAAAGAAAGGTTGGTAATAGAAAAATGAAAATTTTATAGTGCTCAGCAAATATCTATTCCCGAAGTGTGAAATGCGCTACCTTACCTCCCCCCCCCCCCAAACAGTGCAATTTCTATTGCCTCATTTCTTCACGCACATTTAAATTTCAGCTCTAAAAAATTACGCAGGAGTAAATTTCTGGTTATCTATATATACAACTAAAAATGTTAATTAACTCCCACCAAGTCTATTTTGCTAATGCATTTCAGATCAGACAGTAATGCTTGTTTACATTTATAACTTCGCAAGAATTTAGTTGATTGTCAGCATTAAGTAAATTGTGAAGTGCCAGATCTAACATTTTGTTATATGTCTATAATTTTTGATGATTTCAACATTAATGCTCCCGCTACTGAATTTTAGCATATATAAGAGTTGATACTGTCAGAAAATATTTATTTATTCGACTGAGAAAAATCAATGAAAATCATATAAATGTATGATTGCAAACTCATGCGAATAAATCAATTCTAGTAAACTATATCTAAGGTTGAAAAGCTTAAGTGAAACGTTATAATTTTCATATTATTCTCTTGTGGGGAGACTGGGATTTGGTATCCCTAAAATGTTGCTAACAATTATAAATTAATGAAGGGACTGTTGGGAATGAAGGACAGGTTGGACCCTTGTTGGCCTCTCTTCCACTAAACCTCAATTGTTACTTTATACGTTCAATTTAACATTTAGAATTCGAAGAAAATAAACAACAACAACACCGAAGGATTGAGTTTGCGGGAAAGGGTCTTCTTAATGGAAGATTGAAGAAAATAAGAATCCCCCTGAATTATCAATACTCAACTACAGATGATTGAAATAAAACTAAAATTAAGAAGGAATTAAACTAAAAAGGCTAAGAACGTCCAATGAGATATATTTATTGATTGACTTAAGAACTTCGTTTCTGTGAGCAATTCTATAGAGGAGGAGAAACAATCAAATTGTGTTTTGTATGAGCTCGATTCAGTTAAACTCATTTAGTAATATCTATTTCCTTCCAATTAAGTTATGGTTTGTATCTTATTTTTTTTAAATAAAACTTACCATAGGATGTGACATGAATTCAAATTTTATTTCATCAATATTCTGCTTCAATTTTCTATCGATTGTAGTCACGAAAGGTTTATTTTCATCACTGACCGCGTATAGAAAAGGACGATGATTTCAAAACTAGATGAATAACGTGAAACAATTGTATTTTTAACGTATTTGCTGTCTCTGTGATTCACTACATTTGTGCCAACGGAATAAATCAGCAGAAAATTACTTTTAATGAGGTCCATTTATATAATATAGATACGCTATACTAATTCGGATTCAATTCGTGATTCCATTATATAAAAAATGTATTTGGTATATTTCCTGAAGCAGCAGATAAATTTTAAACTAGTCCGTCATCAAAGAACACAAGAAGGTGTTGATACTAACGTTATGACATTAGAAAAAAAGAGACCCTATGAAGATCATTACTACTCACCGGATAATCTCTCCTTGACGACGTGCGACGCGAACGCAGCACTCCTCTGCAGAGGATCTAGGGACGCCAGCCACGGAAACGGGGAAGCCAGAGCCGGTACACCAGAAGGTCTGTGCGCCGGCACCCTGATGACCGTCCCTCCGGCTCCCGGGCCGTAAGGGGAGATACTCGGGGGCAGAGTTCCCGCAAGCAGAGACGGCACTACGACGTTAGAGCAAAGGGCGGCGGCGGCCGCAGCCGCTGAGGATCTCTGTTCCATCGACTGGTGTTCGGGTGCCCTCGGAGGACCCCGGAAAGGGAACCCGTCGGCCTGGGTTTGCTGGAGAAGCAGATGGTGATGCGGATGTTGGAGAAGGGAGGGGTGGATTCCGGGTGGCGAAGATCTTTCGGGAGAAGCGACAGACGTTCCGCCGTCGGACGCGTCCTTTCCGATGACGCGCGACGCAGGGCTCCTTCGCCGGGGGACTTTCTTGCCGTTGGTCCCTGCCTTTCCGAACCCGTTTCCAAGGAGACGGGAGATGCTGAACGAGAGGTTGTTCTCCGCCTCACCTTCTTCCTCGGGGTCCTCTTCGCCGTCCTCCATGTCCTCCTCACCGGAATCGTCGCACTCTTCAACGCCGTCTTCCATGCCGCTGCTTCCGCCGCTCCTGCACCGTTGGTTCGGCGTTTCGCCTTCGCTGTCCGAGTCCACGTTTATCTCTTCGTCCAATTCCTCGTCCATTCTGGTCGGAGAGGCGTCGCCGGGACGCATGGCCTCCGGAGGAGACTTCCACGGCATCTTGCACGGAGGACCTCCACAAAGAATTGCCAATGTCGCTCGATTAAATGAATCAAAACAACTCCCTTTCGTAAGGGAAACCTTTTCGTTCGCACTGTCAGTTGGCTCGGCGTGAGAAAGCGGAGGGCTGCGAGGAATGACCTGCCGCATTGACCATCCCACATGCACTGAGCGGGGGGCGAAGGGATAGGGACGGGGCGGGCCCCGTATTACAGGCAATCTCTCCACCCACTTTAACTATCTCCCACCCGTAAGGGCTGGACAGGCTGATACAACCCGTCCTGCTGCTTTACCCACAATGCACCTCTCATCCCCGCATCCCCTCTGTGGTGTAAAAGGGGGGATAGGGAGTGGTGGGAAGAGAAATCGGGGAGAAAAATGGGAGAAGTGGAATGAGGGGGGCGTGGCATTCTTCTCTTTAGCTCCGCCCAACCGCGTGGATCCGCAGCCAATGGGGAAGATGTATCACGCCCTCTTCCTCCTCTCCCATTGGTCGGAGGAGAGAAGCGTCGGTCCGGAGCAAAAGCAGCGTCCTCTCTCTCTCTATTTCGAGTTTGAAAATGGGAAGAGAGAAATTGAAGAGCACTTAACTTGCCCACCCTTTCTGAAACAATGCCTTTTCCCCTGAAATCCCTCCGTTCCTTTATTCTCCCTTGATTCCTCCTCGGCGCCGCGCTTCGTAAAGCCGGGAATTAATTAACCGCCAAATCCCGCCTTCCACTCGCTCTGCCCCCTCGTCGCAACTCTTGAAGGGAGCTCAAACTAGCCGCAGCCGATGATTCTGCGATCGCGCTGTCAATGCAGATCCCAATTAATAATTCATCATTTTCCGAACGTGAAATATCCGAGAGTTCTTTACAAATTACCTATTTCGGGAATTTCTCTGAAAATCTCTCACTTGAATTCGATGTTGAAAATTTTTTCGTAACTTTTTCATTAGTTATATCAAAGTTTAATCACTTTGATAAGAAATACATCTTCAGTTAAGTGATAAAATCAAATAAGATAGATTTTCAAGAATACATACAATTTCATTACAATGATTATGATACTTTCCCTTCTGTCACTGCTGTATTAGTTACAGATTGTCAACTTAATTACTTTGCCCAGTTACCTACACATCAGACAAGTACTAAAGCTTAAAAATGGTTAACAATCATATATTTATCATGAATTGGAATTAAGAAAAGAAAAGATTTACAAGCTTGAGAAGGAATAAAATCCGAGAACCAGTTATTAAGGACAAATGGATGAATTTAATTAGTAATAATTTAGTAGAGATCTATCATAACACATATCCTCATGTTTTGAATGCTATGAAAGGTAAAGAGTAATAATTGCAAATAATTCAACTCAATAGGAAACTCCATAGGATAGAAGGAAAAATTGTAATATAAGAGATAGGGAAGTGGGCAGCGCGTCCGTCTATGGGGAATACGGGTTCGATTCCCGGATACGTGCGAAAGGACTTCATCTGTCGTAGCATTTTTGACAATACTACTGTAATAAAAATTCGTAAAAACCAAAAAATTAAACCTACTTCTGAGAAATAAATTAAAATTGAAACTGATTACATTATTCCAGTATCACAGTATTCCAGGATGCGTTTATCTAAAAGAATTTCTCAAATTTTAGTTGAAGGTTATCATGTCATTCTGCTTAACGATAGCACGCATTTCGTTATTCATTGTATTTTCTGCTCTCGGAAAACTAATTCGTCGAGTAAATATATTCGTAATCGTCTAAATGCATGTCTGTAATGCGTATCGTTAACCATCAATCAAAGGGAAAAAAACACGGAAAGAAAAATTAAAGGAAGCCCATTTGTCGCACTCAGATAAAAGATTCGTAGTTGCAATCAACGCAACAATAGATATATTTAAGATCCATGATGACTTTCCGGCAGGGTACTTAATCTCCGTCAACGGAAGCACAAATAGGAATGGAGCCATTTTGCTATCCTGGTTAGCAGAAAGTCCAATTTTGGACGAAAGCGACTCTCCTATTCGGAAACGGAATGAAATGACTATATCTATTTAATTGAGATTTCGTGATATTGCCTCCATCGTCACGCGGATGATCTTTCATTGTTTGGAGCCCCTCGTTTCCTGTCACCCTCCCCACTGATCACAAATTGAGCGGTAGCAATTCGTCCCTTATTCCCTGGGGGCAACCAAAGCACGCAACCCACTCCCATAGAGGAGCGCTAATGAAGACGTCGCATGATGGGATGGATGTGAGCACTGCACCAGAGGTGAAGGCGCTCCTCTAAGGACAATAAAAAACATTGGCGCATGTGTCGTGCGGCGAGATGTTTTTTTTTGTTTCCGATTGCATTTTTGGCGGCGCCGCTAATTTGAGGATGAAAATATAACAGGTCGCATGACACGGAAAGTGAGGCAGATGTGACTGAATCAGTCGCACATCGGTGATGGCCGTTGGTAATTGAGGCAGTCTTCCATATCAGGTCTTTCCGATCGCTTTATACCCGCCTGTTCCCCTCTTTTCTGCCTGATTGATGGAAGTTGTCATTTGTTTCGAATTCTAGTTTGTGGATGCCGAAGCGATGACGTGAATGGTGCGATACTGGTAAGCGGATCGAATTTGCGCTTCATTTCCTTTACGACTGTTTTTAGGTATCCGATTCATTGCGTGAGGACCTAGCGCAGAGTCAATTGGTAGAGTATTGGGGTTACCTATTATTGACCGAAGAGTTTATATTCGGCTCTCCGTTAATGACGAATATAAATAGAAGTATGTATATTATATTATGAATATTTTAGCATATTTCTTCCATTGAATTTTATAATGATCACTCCAAGTATTAGATTATATATAAATCTAATAGTATTATTTTTCATTCAAATTTCGAATTCATACGAAGAATACTTTTTCCATACACAAAATCAAATCAAAATATCAACAAAATCATGTCTCACCCACTTGTGATCACTCTAAGGTTTTGGCTAACAGGATATGAAAAACTTATTTTTTAATCAACAGAAAGTACGTACCGATTCTTTATATCTCACAAAATCCCTAAAATTGATTAATAAAATATCAATGGAACAAGAATTCTACAGGGAAAAAACTCAATCCACGCCATATGGTGCTGAGGTTACATAAGCAAAGTAGCACGATTTCTCATTAGTTATGATATATCTCGCTATCTTTATTATTGAACTCCTTTTTGGGTGAGTGAAGGTTCAAAGTTGTCGCCATATTCGTTGTGATTTTTTTCCAGGAATTTATTCGTGAAATTGCGTGGTGAGAGGAAATTACAGGGTAAATTAAAGTTTTCCACTTCTATTACAAAGGCTTTTTCAGCCACTAAAAAAGTTTGAATTGTTAGGGAGACATTTAGTTTTACATTTATTAAGTGTTGAAGGTGAATAGTTCGTTAAAATTGTTGCTTAAAATCGTTCTGTTTTAAGCCTTTTTGGAATAGTTATTTTTTAATTTTGTAATTGATGGATTGGCAAATTTTGATTTCATTCTTATATTTGATTTGAACGAAATTATAAAATAATCTCCCTATATGGGAAGCTCGCATTGAAAAAGCAAAGCTAATGTCGCCATAATTCATCGAATAGTTAATATTTTATATAATAATCAACGTTGATGCTCAATACCATGAATGATGATCAATACCATGAATCTACTTTCCTAGTCGATTAATTTCGCGAATAGTTCTCGGAAAAAATCAATTCTTGAATCGACTGATTCTAGCATCTATTCCTCTGATCTTTCTTAAGGTATCAAAACGACCGATATAATGAGGGCGCATAATATCGGTTACATATTCTATGAATGTACACTATCTGAATTTATCAAGTAAATTAAACCTCTGATTGATCCTTCTTTCATTTAAAGAAAGTCTGAAGTCTATTAATGAAATAGAGTGCGCGCACCTCCTGCCATACTCCCGAAAGGGTTAGGTATGTAGATGTGCGGCGAATTAAATATGATAAAAGTACCCCATTAATTCATTTAATAAGTAGGGGAGGAGAAGTTGCTTTATTAAACGAAACAAGCCTTGGCAACGCGTGATGTATGAAGTAATGAGACGAAATGAGAGCTAAAATACACGTTATATGCATTTTAGAGTACGAAATATACGAAAATTATGAAGTTATTTTGAATACCTATACATATATGCAATCATGCGTCATTGAAATAAACAATTGCGAAACCAAGTAAAAAATTGCTTTATGAAAAATAGCAAAGTACGAGGAATTATTTCTTCTTCTTATGAAGCTTCTTAGCAAACCTGAAACTTAATTTTCCGGATTTTTTTTCCTAAATGGGATTCGAACCGCAGAGAATAAACTTTTGGATTAGACTTTGGAAATTAAAAAAAATTAGAAGTAGACACTCGGTGATTTTGATGTCGATTAATGATATTTGTTATAATCCAACAAAAAGGTTGCTTAATATTAATAAATAAGGTTGCATGACAGATAATATGGCAGATACATTTAAATTAATCCTTGGGTATTTTGACATACATCGGATGTATGCGATAGTAGTAATACATTTTTTATTTATTAAATTCATTTCCATTTTTGACGGGGAAATCGCTAGCATAAAATAAAGGCTATAGTCGATAAACCCAACAAACAATATTTTCGAGAAAGAGAAGAAAATCTCATGTTGGCTCCTGTTGTGAAGGGATCACCATCTTATCGTACAAATTTTAAATAGAAGCTCATACTCATGTATAACGCAGGTCCCAAGGATCTGCTTACTTAACTTAGCACCTGGAGCTGACCCTGGTTAATATCTCTCTTTATACGTAATACAATAGAGATAAATTACCAATGTATTTCTAAGCCAGGGATTTCTCATCAAATTTACCTTCTCTATCATCAATAGATCAGTTTCATAGCTCTCATAACTTCCATTGTCCCAATAATCATTTATTTTTCCCTTAGAAGTACTTTGGTAAAAGTTGATCAGTCAGTCAATATTATTTTCATCATTGCTTATATCCTAGGATAGTAAATTCATGAATAAATATTTGTTATGCCTGGAATGTCAGACAGACGAAGATGAAGTTAAATGAATGAATGCAAACACATGTAAGAACAAGAAACAAAACTTAAGATATACCAGATAACAGTCTTAGCAACAGTGCATTCTAAAGAACCTTTCCCATGGGAAAGACAAAAATATATTAACGTATTCTGATTGAGATAGAATATATTGCTATCGCAAAGTTCGATCATTTCGAAGATTAGATATTCGAAGAATCAGGATATATTTGTAAAACCTCTGGGCCGATCACGAATCTGCTACTCTAAAAATAAGATTTATCGTTTTGAAACATTATCTTTATGATATAACCTTGTCACGGAATTCAGAGTCAAGTTAAGATCACGCAGCTTTCGTTCCTATCCTCAAAGTCAACGTATGGTTTCTTAATATTTTGCAATCACGTGAAATGTATTTGGGTTCATATGCGTCTTCCCGATTCAAGTAAATATTTTGGAAAGACAAAAAACGCGCGGATTTTCGGTATGCTGTTATTAGAACCATGAATATGGACAGCGATGCGCCTTACTGGATTGCGTAGAGATGTAATGCTTTGATTATCCCCTCCATTCTATTCCAATCTGCCTTGCATTTGGGCGTACGTTCTCCGCTTCATTCTCCGACCGCCCGTCCAAAATCGAAGACCCTTCGCCGGGAACGTTTGAATCTCTGGAATTGGGGTTTCAATCAGATCTTAGGGTTGCTTTAATGCGATTACACGTTGCTAACTTTGGGTTCTGCTAATGCCCATCGCCCAATATCTGTACCGTTCCAGCTAGAAGCAAGGAATATTGCCTCTATTACTCGTCCCTTGCCTGATTGGATATTATTTCTTGGGAAGGGCATCATGAGAGCCTTGCGGTAAAGTATCGTCAACTGTAGGAATGTAAAATTAAATTCCTCAGAATTATAGATGAGAAAATTGTGGATACATTTGTCGATATTCCGTTATAATCTATATAATATAACTACAATATGTGCAAACATTACTAAACCGTTGCAAAATTTACTTAGTGGGAATGTAGGAAAAACAATTATTCACATATAAAATGCCAGAAATGCTGAGGCTCTGTATGATTTCAATCAAAACTACGTTTCCAAATTTAATTAAAGATTTTAGCGCTGTACGAGTTGAATATTTAATCGATAGAAAGGAAATGAAGAATCGAATGCATACATCAATTTCAAAGGTGCGGGATACTCATTTTTAAAATATCTCTATAATAAAAACTTGGTTGGGCAGCATGTACATAGGTGGTATTCAATATTCATTTAAATTAATGCGTTGAATCGTGATGCTAACGACTCTTACATTCAAGATAGGTGAACTAAGCACTTAAAAATGGAAAAAATATACTTTTAATTGGAGCCTTTTTTCCGGCGTGTAATTCATCGTACATAACTCAAAGAAAACAAATTACGGATGACTTTTCAGCTGCTCCTCGCAGAAATACCGTCTGTAAAAGGTATTAAAATTAAAGTTAAATTTATATTAACATTCTCAAAATGAAAATCTTGGAGCATGGGATGTGAAGTTTTTAAAAATAAAGAGATGATAAATTGATTCAGTAAACAGTTGATATTATATTTTTACAATCAGGAACTTGCCGATAGAAATTATAGTAGATATCTCTCAAACATTGATAGTTTGTGTGCCGTGAATGGATACATTAACTATTTTTATAAAGTATGAAAATCGATTACTTACTATGGAGAAATAATTCCTTGTTCTTCAATCATAGATTTCGGTCTCTAAAACATCAGAAAACTTTTTATCTTCTGTAAGTTGACATAAAACTGGACACATATATTTAATGGGTGTCCACTATTAGAATATTTATTTTATTATAGTTTTATTTCCTGTCTACGATTTAGGTGAAAATCAAGCTACAATTAAGGTATATAATAATGCAGTTATATCTAGAGGTTGGTATTATGAACAAGCGACAAACAGCGAGCAAGCAAACAACATAAGTTACTTCATGCTGTTCATTGCTTATTCACATCCATATAGTTTTATCTGTGCGAAAGTACTGCTGTCTTTTCTTGTCGTAGAATATTAATTTCCATATTGTTGGCGAGTATATTTTATTTAATGGTTGCTTTAGTTTAAATAAATTATTTTTAATTTACAGAGTCTTGGTTTCCATTTGAATCTGCATACCTTATAGCGCAGTTCTATCTGCCAAGTATGAGAATAATCGTCAGGAATGAGAAAAATACCCATGAAATGCAATGCAAGAAGCTTAAACCGTAACTTTTCAGGTAAATCCAATTTTCGCATTTGTAAATTTCTTTAGTTAAGCTACAGCTTTCGTTTAACATATATATTTATGAATATATGATTTGAATCATCAAAATTATGATTTTCGCTAAGAACATTTAAGTAAATAGCCATTTTCCTCATAGCCATTGTTACCACCTCATAATTTAAGTAGATCAACAAAACTACTTGACTGTCTAACATAAGGCGCAATATTCGTTGAAAACCATGGGAACTAGTCTTAAAAACACAAGAGGGTCTCTTCGACAATCTCAGGAATGGATTTTATCTTTTACAATCACTAGAGAACGTTTTTAACGCGCTCTTAAAAATATAGAGTTATGGAATGCGCTGACCGACTTCGAGGTGTAGGCGCCGTCTGTCCGCCGTTCAGACAACGAACTAATATGTGAAACCATTAGAAGAGATGAACCGGTGACAAAAAAGTCACCCCGGTATCGGTGAGGGCAGAAAGGGTATGGAATGAACTTGGGTAGGGTAATGGCTGCTAAAACTGACTGACTGTCTTGAGAAAAGGAAAGAAACGAAGGATTTTAAACCGGATGTTATTCTCCTTATCATAATTAACTGCGTGGGAGACATTGTGTGCAGTCTCGTGCTTACGTTTGTCTATCAAGGGATTATCAGCATGCGGATTTTCTAGTGCTCATGCAGAAACATTTTGTTCATGAGGGGAGAATATTGGATATAGTGGATGAGAAGGAGAATTCGGATATTTCTTTTCATGTTTAAATATATCTCGACAGATTTCTGCCGCATTATAAATTTCCTTTATTAACAACTTTCAGCCGATTTGTAGCATACCACATTGGCAAAGCTTGGTCAAAGATCGATGGAGTTCGAGGAGTCGATCGATGAGGGCTATTTGGTCACTAAAGCCTTAGAACCAACCGAGAAATTTCTAATTGCTTCAACTATTCAGCTTCATAATAGGCATACACCTAATTAAAACTAGCGTGATCGTGTAATAGTGTAATAAATGCCAAAAACATTTCGAAATTATGACTATCATTTTCGTCTTAGTCAATGCCAGTAATTGTCGATATAATAATCGATCAGTTAGTATCGAAGTCTATAGATGAGGTAGAAGTGGTAGTGACCTATGTTGTACGCATGGAGAAATTTATCACTTACGTTTCCTCGAGCAGCGAATTCTTTCCAAAGTTTCTTACTTTGGTTTTAACTGCGCTTATATTTTTTCCCGCTTTCCCTTAATTGATACTATTTATCAACAGTTTTGATGACGGCATGAATATTATACAATTTTATTTAAAGTATCGAAAAATCTTACATAATTACCCTGATAAAAATTATTTAATTCGTCCCTTAAATTATACGTTTGCTTTATTTTTTTTCATGTCGTTAACCAAATCTTGTCTCGCATTGAGACAAAGGCACACGAATAAAAACTGGTTTCCCTCAGTCTTTCTTACTGCATAATCAAATCAGCTCCATATATATTCTCTTTGTCTCGTAAAAGCTTGTAGTCGTAATTCTTGCAGCCTGGCAATTCTAGGAGCTTTTCATTATCCTGTCAAGAACAAGATGAATGGTTTTGAGAAGCAATAAAGTTCGCGTCCGACTAGAAGTGCTGCTTTCTCCTTTACTTCATATTATTATCCGCAATTTTTCAGTGTACGTAGGCAAAATACAAGAACATGGAAGAAGAATGGGAGGGAGCGGGATTTTCTTTTGAGAAAACACGTACAATTACAAGTCGCGAGAGAATGAGGTTGAGAGGCAAGTCAGTCGTGAAAAACACGAGCGGTGGGAGTAGTGCGGGTTCTGATGGTTTGAAAGATGGCCTTTACGACGGATAAGACATCAAAATATATTATTTATTTGAAATATAAATGTGTAAAAGGAAATTAAGAAAGCGATATCTCGGGAATAAATGTCTTTAAGCAATGACGAAGATTATTTTTTCCTCTACTTCACACTCAAGTACAATACGAGAGTTTGATCGATCCTTTATAAAATTTTATTCTTAGTACACTATTTCATACATATCGTCATATCTTCTAATTTTTTCATTTCTCAAACTTTTCTCTGTACCTTAACTTCAGATACAACCCACTAGTTTCCAATTTTCGTTCCCATTTTATCTAATCTCACACCAGAAAAGTAAGCAAAGTCAGATAAGTTGTTTGGTATGTATGAAAATTGGTTTGATATATTTTCGAAAGAGTCAGTCTCGCACTAAGTACATCGATGTAATGTACATCGATGATTTTCCCACGCGTTTCCATGCAATCCATTCTAACCGAGCTCAACTTTCTCTTAAGCTCCTTCAATGGTTTTCAAAAGATGTTACCTCATATTAAAGTGCAGCTACCTCTGTTTCGCGTTCAATATTGCCTTCAATGAAAAGAACTTTCACCAAAAAAATAACGCTGTTGTTGAATGTCTAAGCAAAATTTACGTTAAAAGCTAGATCGAATATTAGAAAAGTCCTTATATATTTAAAAGACATTTTTATAAGATAAACCATCAGGGAAGGATGTTAAATATATTAAGCGAAAATGATAGAACATGCCCCGACTGGATATCCATTATAAATATAGTTCAATTTCAGAGGTTTCAGTACCTCATTGCAGCTATGCGTTTTTAAAAATGCGTGGCTGTCTTTAATCGCCAAAGATCTTTCAGGTATTGCTCAATAAGTAATCTTGGGCTTCAGTAATTGTAGCTGTTGACTTAGAATATTATAATATTCTAATCTTAAGCCCTAACGAACTAAGTATAAGATGCCATAACTATTGTTACATCTAACTAAAAAGAATGATTATAGGAGAGCTGTTAGTGTGCTAGATTTCCCCGTGCGATGTCATATGCAAGGAGACAAATAAGAAAATTGGACTTAGTTAAACAGAACAGTATAAACAATAATGTAAGAGGAGAGAATTTTAAAAATTCATAAAATTATTTAGAAATATCATTTAAGTGCGAATCACATCATTCAATTTTGTGTCTGGTCTGTGTGTTGGAGGCGTCACTGCAGAAATCACTTGGCAGATTGGAATATATGTTTTGTGTAACTTCGGAAGGCCGTAGAGTCTTGACGGCTGCGGATTCATTGGCACTAAATGGATTTTTTCGATTTGGACAAAGATATGTTTGATCGAAGACAGAATTTTTTTGGAAGTAAAAAGTTCTTTTTATTTCATTATGGCCTTCCATAAGTACGACCAAAAATGAATGTTTACGTTTTCCCCCTATTTCACAGATAACTCATTGTGGATTTCCTGTCGAGGTTCTTCGGTTTTATATAATTCTTTTTCGCTGTTAACGCCTCTGGCATGCTCTTACTTCTGTTGAGGGCTGAAACCTACACCTTTTCTCTTCGTTCCTTCAAATGCCCCGATAAAAATCATTTAAAAAATGTTTTAGCGCTGAATTTTTAACGGATGTAGTTTTGAGGATGGGAAGTATAATAAAAGTGTGCGATGAGAGTGGATACGAGCCGTTTTATGACAGCATGAAAATAAATATGAAACAATAGAATACAGTTATGGAATTAATGGCTTGATACACGGCTTATCTTACAAATTAACAGTAGCACTTATATATAAACCGGGCTTTGCTACCGCTCAAATCTCCCTCATAACAGTTCACTCTTGGGTCGTAAACGAGATAACATTCGACTTCAACGTACCGAAAAGAAATATTTGGAAAGTGATGGATAGATCGTGCTTCCATGAAGTGATAAGAATACCCACAAAGTTTAGCTTAGTTGTGTTTTAAGTTCTGGTTTAAGTTGTTCCGCCATTCTATGATTTTCATATAATATATTGTCTGCTGCTCCTTAAATATCGCTTTTTTCAGTAACTCAGCTTCTTTCTGGAATTATATAAGAAAGTATGGGATTAATTGATAAATTATGGCTATATATATAGACACCTAGAAAGGATACGAAAAGAGGGAATTCATGTTTGTAAGACCGAGAATTGAAATCGATATCGAGAAGAAAGGTTCAAGTCGATAGCAAACAGAACTTATCCTTTTTCATTGATATTATTTGCAGTAAAAAGTTTCTATCAGATTTTTCTACTCAAAACTCAAAACAAAATATAGTGAAAACAAAAGTCATGATAGACTGCGTAGAATATATGGTATGTACGCGTTAAGCCAAGATAAATGTATTAATTTGTATATTCATTACTCTGTTGTGTTGTGAAAATTTTTAAACTTCCTTATTTATAAATAAATCCAGGTGAAGCCTGAATCAGCATATTTTCTGCGTTATTTCTGAAATTAGACTTTTAAGTAATGATATCCTATTTTAGAAGAATTCTACGAAGGATAAAGTTGTTTATCATCTAATCTAAACAGTTCGGTGAATTTTCATTTATGAACTGTATTTTAGAGATAGCGATAAGATAATGAGCAGATCATAACTAGATTAGTTAGTTTGATAAGTGACTGCGGATACTTTTCTAAGCTACGTCTGAGAAGGAGCATACTGAAAATTATGTTCCCCATTATTTCGTGGTCAATCTGCCATCAATTTAAGAATATGCGTTCGTTCGAAAATTCGTCGAAACATGCTCAATATCTTCGATATGAGTTAGTTAATAGCCTTGAAGCCCAAAAGTATAGATTGGCGCATTCCCTATCGTTGGACCATCTGGTGGGTGGAGGTCGTAAAACCACCTCTCACAAGGACAAGGCAGTATTCGCTTCATCGCATATGGCAAAGGGGTTTTATTCCATCCGGAACGCTATATGGTCGAAATGAGGGACTTAATGGAAGAGTGGAAGAGATCTGAATTACCGGTATCAAGATGGCGAACGCGGGGATAACCGTCTGCAGGTAGGTCCGAGGCGAAGGACAAACGTGGCCACGGAGGGACAAACGTTTTAAAGGATCCGAAAAAGGCACACGATAAAAAAAAGCAGAGGGCAGCGCATCATTCGATATGAATACCTTCAATTTATCCGCATAGTGACTCTCCCGTGTTTTTCTCTAATACATCGCTTGAGAGGTCTTTTTCGATTTCCGGTCCCAGGACTGAAGCAGCCGCCGCTGAGGGACTTTGAGGAAGATGGCTTAGGGGAGGGGAGAGAGAAAGAAAAGGGGAAGAAGGGATGTGGAAGAAGAGGATGAAGGGAAGGAGGGAGACGATGGTACAACAGTATGACACACAGTTTAAGTAAAGGGTGCTCATCCATGCAGATATGTGGTCGAAATGTATACATTGTTCTTGGATAATGAATGTAACAGAAAAGGATAAGGAACATGGGTTAGATACATTAGTTATATATAGCAAAATTCTTGTTGGATGCGGTGTTTAGTAAAGCTAACACTGTACAACCTACGTTCTTCCACCTCTTTTTAGTGGACTGATAATTTTTAACACAAGCATTAGAAATGAATCACGAAAGTAAGACGAGGACCAAATGTAAATTTTAGAACCCTATTTCTGAGATTATTAATATCACTAAACAGTGAACAAGTGATTTATATAAGCAAATTTTTAATTTAGATCGACATAAAATTTTTTAAACTTATAGTCAATGGAAGAAGCCGTCACTTTGTGAAATTCCATATCAATGGAAAAAATAAAAATCAATTTCATCAGATGATAACTCTGTGAGTTGAAACATGTCGCAGTAGAGGAAAATATATATTGTGAAATTTTACAAATTGAATTTAATTTTTTCCATTTTTAAACTTAAATCTGGGAATAATTTTAAAAAATTATTGATGATATCCCACTGTAAATTAAGATGCTTGATAGAAAAATCATTTCACGAGTTTATTAGGACCGTTTGCGAATAGGATGCAAAATTATTTACGATATATAACGCATTAGGTATTCAGAGGCCCAAGACGCAGCGATCTCTTTGATACCAGAATCAAAAAATCTTTTACACAGAAGAGTGATAATTTGTTATCTTTAGCCCTTCGGCTAGTGCATAATAGTTATTGTAAATCGGCATAAAGTGAAGAAAGTACTACGGTCGAACTAGGAGAAGGATAAGAATGACATGGAACGATAAGGCAAGAAATGCCAAAGAAAATATCTCGGAAAGAGACTTCTGTGAGGTAGCTCAATTGGCTTAAGTATAAGCTCGGAAATTGGAGAACAGGGATCGGTCATCTGCCCTCGGAATATTTCTCTGTTTTCCGTTTATTCAACGATTCTACATAATTTAAATCTTAACTTTAATCTACATTTACAAACTTGAGGTATTTATGTATTCAATAGATTCACATATAATGATTTCAATGTTGTAGAGTGAATCCAAAACAATATTATATAACAAAATTAGAGTAGACATTGAAGAATACAGGAACTAGAAAGAAATCAATAATGATTAATTCTAAAACTATTTACATAAGTACACAATTAATTACATGTGAGATTATTTACATGAGTAGTGATGCAAAAATTCTTTTAGGAATGAGTAACTTAACAATCTGAAAGAGTCACTGAAGGGAGGGAGTTCAGCTGGTTAGAAAGTCGATAAAGTAGGGATTGCTTTGGAAGGCATAATCTCATTGTAGGAGGCTAGGAGTATGTGAAAAGTAACAGAGAATAAAGCTTGAATTCGAACCCAGGACCCCGCATAGAGCTCGTGGTAGACTAGAAATGTGAGGGGAAATAGGTGGAATGGGAGGGAGTGTAGGCGGTTGCAGAGAGGAAGAAAGAGGTTCGAGCGCAGAGCTAAATTGTTCTCCGCCCCCACCAATTGGGGTTCTCCCATTAGGCACGGTCGCGGGGGTGGAGGTTAGTCCGTGTCCCCACAATCATCGCCCCCAACGTCCGGGGCAACACCCTCACTCCCACCCACGCCTCTTTCACAACTATCCGATCATTTCCCTCTTATCTCTTTCCATTCCTGCACACAACCTTCCTTTTCCATCGCAATCTGTTTCCGGTTGCTTCTTTACTGCTTCCCTCTATGAGTATTCACATGCGATAAGAGCGATTATTATCCGTCAACAGACTCTTTATTTCTCTGTTTATCACGCAAGAATGTCGACTATGGTTGGAGAAGTCTGAAGCGCTACGTTTTGACTAGAGTTTACAAATTATTGTATCTTTTGACAACCGAGAGTTTTGAGAGCTATTTCATGTAGATAACCGACTATTTTTATTTTAATCAATTATGATAATTAATTAGTTGAGATATAAAACTATACTCAGGTTTTTATATTATTTGATAGTTTGAAAATAAAATCTCTAAGAACTGTTTAATGTCATTTATTTAGTGTGGTGGTGATAGTGACAGGTCCAAGAAAACATGTTCAAGAACCATAGATAACAGCTGGATAACTATCACTTGCTTAATAGATAATAGTAGACCACTATTCTCTCATTACATATTCGTATATTCTTGGTAGTAATAGTAATTTCAAAAGTATTATTAAAAGCAAGCTCCCGCCAGGAACAGAACCCAGGATAGCTTTCGTCAAAGTCGAATGCGTTGCCTACTTGGCTATCACATTTTTTTATTCATACAGAAATATATTTCCCATTTTAGTTTCACGAAATCTCAATTTTACATCTGCATTCAGATCTAGTTTCCTAAACCTTTGACCAGGTATATACTTATTAGCTGATTCATAGGGTCAATTTCTTGAAAATATGTATATGAAAATAGCACTTAATTGCATAAATAGACTAACTAAACGAAGCGGAATATGGCGAAGACAGTTTATAATTAATGGAAATAAATATGAATTATCCATTAAGCTTGAAAACGAAAATCTTCCGTTGGATAATATGTATATTCATAAATCAAGATTTAAAAATAAGAATTAGGATTTGTTTCCAGCAGTATATCATGGGACATAATAGATAAGTAAACTAAAACTTATAATGATGCATATAGGGGAGAGGTAACCTTTATCCTTTGATTTCATATTTCTATCATTTTTAAATATCTATTTTCAGACTTAATTTGTTTATTTGACAAATAATTAATTTTTAACTATTGCTGCCGTATTGCAAGTTTTGAGATTAACAGATGAAATCGCATCTTATACCAAAGAACTCAAGTTCATTAAATACTATTCCAGCGCCTTAACTGATCAATATTTAATTTATTCCAATAAAAAAATCCAATAATATTTAACTTATTCCAAAACCAATTATTTTTAGCCTGATAGAAGAGGGTTGATAGAAATAATGAAGGTTTTTTGAGCGAATTACAGTCCAATGATAACACTTATACAAATAAACATCACCAAGGTATATAAACCTTAACCAGAATTCAAACCGAAACACTTCCGAGATTTATTACTGATTAATCGATTTCATTTGCTGATGTGACAATTTGAAAGCAATTCATACCTTTATCAACCATGAGTATAATTGTTTTAGTAATGTTTTATACTCTTTCTTTCTTTTAGACCTTGAGTTTATATATCAATTTTCACTCCCATAGATCGGGGCGGAAAAAAATCGAATTTTATGTAGTTATCGCTTAATAACTAGAATGATATAAATATTAAGATATCAATTGAAGTGATCATTCAGTACCCTTTATTTTCTTTAATGGAAGTCTAAATAAATTTTTGTATGTTCGGTGTATTTATAAATCAGCCCATTCGACAAATGAAAACAGCTTTGAGAATGCCTGCATTGATCGCACGATTCCCCATCCAAATGTATTTCCCCACCTTCCTCTTTCCACAAACACTCTCTCCCTCTCCCACTGCCATTATCCACCCCATCAACTATAAGCGGATGTCATTCTGTTCCTCTTATTGCCTACGAAACGCCAATGAAGGCCGCGTAATTGCGATCGTTTTCCATCGTTCGTGTGGTTTGTTATTTTCCATTCCTCTTAGCGACGGAATAGGCATTTGATATGTTCTGCGAGAGGGGCTTTCTTAAAAACTTATAAGCTGAGACGAGGCCAAATGACCTTTTTACCTCCAAAATTCTCTGTGATTAGGAATACGAACATGAGTTGACCATAACTGCATGAGTTATCATAATTTGAAGTTTTGAATACGATTCTTGGAGACCAATGAATTCATAGGAAAAATTTACTATTATTGTGGGGGAAACCCTGCATAAATATGTTGTAACAATATCTTGCTAATGTACTACAATATTGTATGATACAATCAGGTGACTTAGCAAGGATGAAATATCTTTTCCTTATATATAAGTATCTATCTAGGGAATTATTTCTTCGTGATTTTAACAATAGAATTAGTTATGAATGTGATAGTTTCAGACGAAAAAACTTCCTCGAAAAAGTTAAGGAAAAGATTTTCTTTGTGAATTCCTAACTTGATGTTATCTGCATCGCTTTTAAGGTTTCGTTACGAAATAATATCTTCAAAAAAGAAAGAAAAGATGTTTTTGATGAATGAATGAAGGATAAATTAACAAAACAGTAAATATATGTATTAGTGTATCCTGAATTTTATTCACTTAATTTTATTGTACTTGCTTTCAAAATGAATTAGTTAAGGCTTGCGATAATACAGTAATAAGGATAGTGTGTGAATAAGTATACAAAAATTTCTGACCTAGGCTAGAAGATGAATGTGTAGTTCGAAATCGGTTGCCACTATAGTAACCTTTATGTGAACTTTTTGGATAGTTATTTATAGACTATCCTATTATGGAGTACCAATTAAGGTTTCATCCATTAATTTAAAGTTATAAGGTAAAACTAATTGAAATTCGGCTTGAAAAGTTATCTTGATGATTACGATAGATGTTTTGATTATTTTACATATGTTTTTACTTATTATTTATGTATTTTTCTGTATTATACACTCATTTATACAGTAATCCTTCTGTACACAATATTAAATACGTGCGTATAAGCCGAAGGAAAAATAAGATGACTAATACATTTCATAATAAGTAATGTGTAGCACTTTTCCAAAAAAAATGTAATAATGAAGCACGTAATCTTTCATAAGCGTGTTTTATGTAAGCGCTCTCAAGGTCTGGTGGATTAAGCTGATTTCAACTCATTTGCTAAGGTCACCTCTCTGACAAAGAAAGACATAACTTGGATAAGTTCATGATCCTAGGAATGCATTCCGATCCCTTTCTATCTCTCACACACGCCCTCTCCACACTCTCATACCCTTAATCGATTCGACACGACAAAGTCAAGGCCAACTTTTCGAATGGAAATAAAATAAAAGAAGGAAACCGCTTTTCTTCTCCTATTTCATCACGATATGGAGATGGAATACGTGAGTCTATCATTTCGAGAAATGGCCGTTTCAGTCCGATTATCAAAAGCGTTGAACCTTTGGGAAAACGGCCCTAATAGCCGAGGGAGGTCATTTCTAAGTTTCCTTCCTCCACCCTCAACTCCCCTTTCCTAGCCCTCTATAAATGCGTCTTTCTTTTCCTGATAATGCGATCTCATTTCCCATAGTGACTCCACCACCGATTTGGATCTCAATTTTCTCCTATTCTCCGAGACCATATCCACCCTTTTTCCAACCCCTCGTCCTTTCGGAAAGTGGTACGTCAACCCCTTTACTTCATAGTCTCGCACCCTTTTCCCGAGCGGGGTCACCCTTTTAGTCGGCGCCTCTTTTATAGGGTTTCTCGTATCCTTCCTCCATTGGAAGGAGCTCTTTCCTGTAATGTATGGGTACATTTGATGACGGCAGAACCCTTGGTTAAACCATGTGATTGGGGTAAGAGAAGACATAACTTCCTGCGATTAGAGTGCAATTCGATGGTCAAGAGAAGGCGTGGAAATGAGAGAGGAATTGGGTAATATATCTCTCCGATATACTTTTCCTCAACTCAAAACTGCCAATCGAGGTTTTGTTGTTATCCTTTCAGTTCCTTTTCGATCGCTTGGTTTTAATGAGGATTCGCTTTGGAAATTGTACACAAATTCAAAGCTTTTCCCGCTCCCTCTTAAAGTAATTCCGTAAGTTAAGGTAATGAGGAATGAGTAAAAATAAATTTCCAGGATCCAAATTTATCATTCCTTCTTTTATATAAGATTTTGAATCTGATTGCAGGCAATCTACGTTTCACGATATTTTTCTTTGAAACTTTTATCGCACTACTAGTGTCAGTTTGGCATCATATTATCGCCTGAAACTTTATTAAAAAATTAAATTTTTTCATATATCATTACATTTTTATTAAGATCTCCTGTATTGCTTTTATTTATGCAAATAATTGTCACCAAATAGTTTCTAACTAATCATTCCTTCTGGAGCATGCATATTCTTTGAGTTTGTAGTGAAGAATCGGAGCCAGCACATATTTGTCATTTGAAGTGTATATGTATCAAGAAGTGGAGACCAAAATGTCGTCCGTTATTTTGCAGCCCGTTCAAAGAAAACAGATATATGGGCATAATATACATGTTGGAAAAAGTGTTAGTGAAGTGAAAAGTGAACTTTGTTTAATATAAGGAGAGAAATTTCAATTTTTTTTCTTCATGATGAGGCACAAATGAAAATTAAGTCGACAAATGAGAACGCGCTAAAACGATAGAGATATACTCAAGGCGCCATGGTTTGAGACGTGATTGAGCATATAAAGGTAAGCAGTTTATTAAAACGTTTTCAGGTTTTAGAAAGTAGACTCGAATCAAAGGAAATCAATTCAATCCATATTTGAGGTGTGCATCGATTCGAAACAAAAAGCGCTGTTTCGTAATCTGAGGTTAACACGATTTTACGGTATGCTGCGGGAACAAAGGAAATCTGATTCAAACCTCGGTCGAACACTTTCCCTTTTGTTCTATTCTCAGGACATTCTTGAACAATTCTTCCGAGCAATCCAGGTATAAAAAATTTTAGGTCCAGGATTTCCTACGCAATAGGATAATTAATTAATCCTATCGAAACTCTATATGACAAAGAGGGAAAAAAGGAAACCTCTCTTTAAATGGATTTACTTAGGCTAATAAATATAGTACGGGGATACCTCGACTAATGAAGATAATTCGTTTCGGAATCACATTCGTAAGCCAAAATCATTGATAACTGTAACGTAATTTCCCATACGTTTCAATAGAAAATCGTTTATTTCGTAATGTGCTCCCTATTTCAAGATAGGTTTTATAAAATAATAAAAAGCATTCTATTAAAGGGTAAAAACTCACTAAAGACTGAGAGAAACAGTTAATAAATTTGGTGAAGTGGAAGGGAATGTATAATGGGAAATATCATGACACATTAGAACATTGATAATTTTTCAATCAACAAAGCAATCAATTCTTCTTTTCCCATCTGCATATTTGTTCTTTCTCTTGATGATATACAGAGTTTGAAGCATCGAATTGAACGAATGGTTCACCCAATGGAGAGGAGCGAGTGAAAAACAGAATGATTTTCTAAACTAGTCATTTATTTGTTTGGGGCGCCAAGGAGAGAGTGGAAAATCGGCACGCGTTTTGTTCGACTCATTCGATAGAATGGTTAAATTGAAATATTCGAATTGAATTATTGAATCGAATTGAATTATTCTCACTTGGTTCCTCTCACCTCTACGCACATCCACTATACACACCGAATCTATATTTGTTAGCCGAGTCCGAAAATCAGCGACAAATATATTTTTATGCGAAATTTCAAAAGCCGGTTTACTCTTTATCACTGTCGTTTCACTTTTACATAAATGCATCAGATCATATAAATTAGGCCACTGGAAGGGGAGCGTCTTTTATAATTAATTGCAGTAAATAGCACCGTCTCAAAAATCTACCATTTCCTTAATTATATTGGTCACCTTAACGGTCATAATCAAGCAAAAAAATATACGATTGGCTCCATTCGTAAATTTTACCAATCTTCAAGTAAAATTGTCCTGGTTAAAAAAATCGGAGCAAAACTGGTTGTTTTAATGCATGAAGGCCATTAATTTCTTTTAAAGAATTCAATGATAGTTAGCATTGCACATATTTCACTCTTATCCATCTTTCGGGAAACCAAAATGACAGCTGTCTTGAAGAGACAGTGGATTCAAACTATTCGGGGATAAGAAATGGCGATCCAAAGGAAAACTAGATTGCAGAGAAATCGCTCACGATGGCGGAAATGAAAAACCATTTCAGAGAACGTGCATAGATTCGGATAAAGGTCAAGCTTTCACCTCACGATTTCCGTCCACTCCCTTTGGGTTTCTAAGTAAATGCCTGCGGTTCTTTCTCGTCTGATAAGATTGTCATTTATTAGAGAACAAAAAAACCTTGACATGCACGAAGCAACGATAAGGAATCAGAAGAATTCATGTTGATTAGGTAAGGCTTTTGGGGTACATGCCTTAAATATTAAATACTGGTTCTTCAAATAAAAAGTCTACATTCAGTATTGTGATTTTAAGACAAATATTTTAAGTATCAAGACAAAAGAAATTATCATTCATCTAAATCCGTTCTAGAATAAATCATCAGTCAACTAAATCTAAGATTTTTCGCCCCATAAACCAGATCAGGGAATGCTTTGTTTTCGCTTGCCTTAAACCACATATGAAAACATTTGGCTGCATTGTGGTCGCGAGATGCATAGAGATTAGTTTATTCCGATTTCGTAATGAGTAAGACGAATTCATTCGCTAAGAACTCAGAAAGAAAATGAATTCATATTTTCTTTCCATCATCAGCAAGACTAAAAAACAGAATAATATAGAGACTGGGAAATGATGTATATAGGCAAAAGGCTGCTGTATCCCACTGCAAGACTGTTATCACAGAACACAGAAGTTGCGGATACAAACACTAGGAAGGAATCAAGTTATTGAAGCTGACAAAATTTTTATAATATGTTATCATCATTTTTCCAAATGTCATCCAATTAAATATTTTGATTTTTGTTTGGAAAGTTTGAAAATGGCTTTCCAGTAAAATGACACCGTTGAAATTTCGCCAAATTAATAATATTTATATCTAGAAGCTTCAGATTTGTTATTATATCAGTTAACTAAACTACTGCCATACACTTTCAAAAAGTTGCAACCACTCCCGTTAATTATGTGAAAAGAGTTCATTCAAATTTTAAGTTTACTAAATACTGAAAAATGTATTATATTAAATATGTACTAAAATGGAGTGTTATATTGAATTGCTGCATATGAGTAAGAACTACTGTATTTCAAATAAATAAACGGAAGCATATCTTTATATTACAAAACATGAAATCGGCTAATACTGGTTTTGAAATCCATTTCTCATGAATTGCGGATGAAAGAGTACCTTTATCATTCTTCACCTAAATAAGACAAATTATTCCCTAATTATAGATGGAGATAATGATAGGGAGTGATAGTTATCAACCATGTAATTGTATTCTCTTCCTTTACATTAAAGTACCCTTCGAATTATTCATAAAATTCTTAACCTTCTTGCACGCATCTGTACTAAAAGTAGGACATCACGTAAATCATCATGGTATCCTGAAAATTTCGGAATGGATTTTTCTTTATCTTTCAATGCCGAAGCCAATGTCTCTAAAATGATTTCAGTTGCAGGAAGTTGTCAATAAAAACAGAGTTGGTCGTAGATGTGAATACAAAATTATATCAGAAAATCAAGATAATGAGGCCATTACGATATCTTTCATCGAAAAACTTTGAGTGGAAATTTGTTCCTTTATCTTATATTCATGGTATTATCTTGAATATTAACATATTTTTATTAAGAAATTAATCAAGATATTTCTTGCTTAATAATTTTTTATGATAAACGAGTATTATTACTGCTCTCTCTTGCGAAATATGTTATTGCACGATAGTAAGGGAAAGGATTTCACACCCTTTCATGGAAATATGTGGAATTATTTTACAGATCGTTAGCATTTGTATCTTTGCATACAATATTTATTTTTTTGATATTTATTAATTAGATGTATTTTTCTCATAAACCCGTAAAACCTTATTTTTAACACTCTCATATGAAACATTAACATTAAAATCACTTTACACCATATTTGAATCAGTACTACTTTAACTCGCTCTGTGCAGTAGTATTCGCACCCGATATCGACGAGTCTCCGCCCCACACCAACGTGGTATTAATTATCATATCCAATCGCGCTCTTTTACGCCTTTATTTTTAGGACTCCCGCAGTTTAATCCCATTCCGAAATGGTACCTCGATAATTAACGATCTAATAACCCCAAAATACAGTCAAAAATTAATACCCATTTTAGTACCCGCCACACGTCGCGTAAACGGGTTTAATTTCGAAATAAATTCCCGCGTTCCGCGTTTGCCTCACCGCAAACAAGACCCCGCATTAATTCTTCTGCCATCGCGTTCGAAAGCGTGGAAAATTAAACGCTTTAACATAAACAGCGAATGCTGGCGTAATTGACGATGTTTTGATTTTGGACCACCAGGGGGCAGCAGGCGCTCGCCGAACAAATGCGCTCGCAATTAGAGTGATGCCGAAAGCAGAGGCCATCGATTAAGGTTTGGGATGCGGTCGGCTCAAAAGGGACTCATTTGGGAGGAAACAGTATATTTCAGGGCTCGGTAATGAGGTGCCCGGATCACTCCGATTAGGAAGGAGCGGGATTGGTCAGAAGGCCCGCATCATCGCGGAGCTTCATTGAGGTTGATGTTCGGAACGTCATTATCCCCTCTACTTTCGATTGTCCCCGCAAGGGCGCTTCAGTCGCATGAATAAGAGAGGCGCGATTCCGCGAGGAGATAACTCCAATTAAATAGAGCAACAGCGGCAGTTTATGGCACGGTTGCCGAATGCGATGGAATGTTTCATCATCGGAATAACTGCGAACATATTATCATCATTGAGTGACTTCTGATTGGAGGGGTAAAAATCTGACTACTGCTCCGTTGTGGGCGTGTTGAGAACTAATTTAAGGATTTCAGAAATGTTTGAGAAAAGTAAATAATAAATAGTTTAGATAACAATATATCTTAGCCTACGAGTATTGAGGATTATATATGACAAATATTATAATTATGCACAATGTAAAAGTTTGTCTGAAAAGGCAGTGAGAAAATTATGAGAACCATAAAAAGTTGGAAGAATAATTTGAATGTTTATATGTACATTTTAAAGGCCACTTCTGAGCCCTGTAATCCAAATACTTATCAATACATCATTGTAAAGCGTCTATACTACTCTTTTATAATGTTTTAATAATTGCTTAATACAGGTCGGAAAAGTGCGGCAATACATTCTCTTCTCTAATTTTGTCGATTCCTATTACGTATTTATTTTATGTCATCATACTCAGTTACTAGCTTAGATAGTATTCTAATACAAGTTCATATTGTTATCATTAAAGTGAAAGAAAATTGCGAAATATTCTGCTGATTTTCATTTACATTTCTCTATATTTTGCAGCAGAATTTACCATCTAGACTCAATTATTAATAATTTCATATAATTTATTTGTAAGTTAACACAAAGCTGTATGAAAATTCTAAACCTTTCTATTCGGTGACGAGATGAATAATAATATATTCATTTAATTTTTATTGATAGTAAATTAATCAATGAATACTCCGATGTGCATGAAATTTCCAAATTAAAGGATATTAAAAGGTCTAAAATAATTCCTGATTGGTTCTTTTTCATCGAGATAATGATGATACCACCAATATTCTCTGGTTGGCCGATATAAAAGAAAATATTAATTATGTTGCAGAGGATTTTCCAATTAGATATTCAAATTTATTTATAGGTTCATTTTTGGTTTGATACGCGATTCATTAATAAATAATGAGTCATAAAATAAAAATATTATAAACTGAAATATTTTATTCAAAGTTTTTGTCTGCAATCACTTTCCACCTTTTCATACCTTTCCACTATTTATATAATTTAATACTCATACTATTTATTTCCAACTATGGATCTTTCAAAGCAGGATTAATTTAGAATTTGGGTAGTCGAAAATAAGATTAAAAGATTTTTAATATAACGGAATAATAGAGTAAATGCAGGTTAAAAAATCTCAGTAGTCTCTAAAATTTTCTTCGTAGTAGTTTCTCTTCGTTTTAGACTATATCTAATCATTTCCACATGATCCATTTAAATGGAATAAAACATAATAAAATCATTTTCGTCGCAGAAATAAAATTAGAAACCGTTTCGCTGGCATACGAAATACAGGAAAATAATTCTGACAGAAGTAAGCCACGCTTTACGCCGTTTCATTTCACATTAATCTTTATCGCTACCTCGGAAACCTTTAAAGATGGCGTGTATTGGACGTTAAGTGCTGCCTAATAAATTATTCTCCTTGCATCAGTTGGAACCGTACACATGCTACATTGGAGGCGTCTGAGGGGATTTGGGGAAGGAAGGGAAGCAACGCTAGGGTTCGTTGTTCCGAAATTGATAAGTTCGCATAGGTGTGGATTCCTCAATTATCCCGTAACGTGGCAGCCTGAGAGACGGCGCAATAATTCATCATTTCGAGCCCCAGCAAACCTGTCTCTCCACCTACGAATGTGATTAATTGCCTCCTACGGGCAACTGGATTCGGGAATCGGCTGACGTGGTGTAGGGGGAGAGTAAGAGCCAAGGAAGATGTACGGAAAAGGAGTACGGAAAAGGAGAGAATATGAGTGGGAGAGAAAAGGGGAGAGATCGATTCGAGGGCTCTTGGGGACATTCCGTTCCGCCGCCATCTGCGGGAAATGGCGAGAACGCCGGAAATAACTCGCAGTGGGCGAATCGATGCTTAAATCCGCTTTGGCAAGGATTTAGTCTTCGATATTGATTGTCACTGGATAAAGCTGCGGTATTAAGGACTGTGAAGGGAAAGAGGGTGTGTGATTGCTGCTTGAAAAATCATTCGCAAATGTTCGGCTGCTGGTTGACTTGTCTCGCAGATTGAGTCTTATAAATCCAAGTTTTGCTAATTAATTTAAAAGTTTTACTTCCGCTATTTATATAATTTAAAATTAAAGATAAATTTCTCGTACTTAAATTCTTTAGATCCCAAATTTGTCCCTCCTTGCACTTTTTATGCCATAGTCAATTCTCTTTGAATGAATTAAGAGATGACTGTTATCCTCAAAGATTTCTGAAATATTGATACATATTTTGCAAGTTGAAAGTGAACCTTTATGGTCGGCTATTAAGATTTCATTTATAAAATTTTATATGAGAATATATCAATAGAATATATAAGTACAATCAATAAAATAAATTTAATATTAGAAAAAAATATGATTAGCATCCTGGATGCGAAAACATTATTTTAATCTGTTTTAAATTTACTATTTTGCAATCTTCGGTAAGTAAACTAGAAAAATAATTTGTTAGGTACGGTGGTATTGTAACACTTGATTCAGGAGGAGAGTTGCTACAAGTTCTTCAAGAATTGCAACGTGGAAGTTAAACTTGGCTAATTGAGTTACAGTATTATTGTAAAGGTTTCTGGATATAAGGCGAAGATTTCTGATGAATATCCCTCCGCAAAAGAGATTTCCGTTTGGGGAAGCGTTCCACAGAATCCGTTGCTTATTTGATCGCGACTGAACTCCGCAAAGCATCAAATACATCACTAAACCCAATCTCATTAATCAGATTAACTGCTCAAGCCTCCTCTGAAGAAAACTCGACGGTTTCATTTGGCAAGAAATTCATTCTCACCCACCCAACTTATCTAGATCCGCAAACATTTGGAAATTAAAAGTTCGGCGAACCAATTTATCTCCGGGCGTAATTAGTTACATCTCGCCTCGGAAATTCCGACCAGAATCCCCGAATCAGCGTTCTTCTCATCTCCTAAAGCGCGGTTCCCGCGGTTTCCAATTGCCCCTTGTCAGCGTCTGAAGGGCTCCCATTTTTCCGCCGCGCAATATTCAACTTCCTCCCTCCGTGGGAATAAGAAAACCTTTGCCTCCGTTTTCATTTCCTGAGATACTATCCTTTTGTGCTCCATCCCTCTCACTCTCTCTTTCCACCGCAGCCCGTGCTCACGCTTGAAAATTCCTATCCGACTCGAATATTTGTATGACTTGAATACTTGTCACTGATGGATTATACACCCTGGAAAGCCTTCGATTCAAGGATAGTCACTACTAATTGGTTACTTGGAGATTTCCTGGGAATTCTGACATGATGATCGTTTGGACTCTCTGTGATGAAATAGCATTTCATCAGAATTTAAGAGGGTAATTCGGAATTCTATCTATTAGCAGCCTTTTAAACCGAAATTATTAAAATTTTCATCTTGAATAGTGTTACTTCTTTAAAAAGCAGATTTAAAGGCAGGTGCCTTTAGCTCATTCATCCCTCATAATTCATTGGGAGTGAGGTTGTAAGTCGTTTAATTAAGTCATAGAAGATGGTATGTTTGTGATGGTATAATTTTCTTAAGTTATTTCAGAATTATATGTCAAAAATACTTTTTACGTACTTGCTAATGGATTTTATTAAACTCTGGTCTGCCGACAGAAATGCATGCACACCCTTCAAAGAACCTGAGCTACTGAGCAACGCTGCTGATGAATTCTTAGGCCAAGAGTGATTTCTTGCTAAGATGATGAAAGGTTAGTAAACTTTAACTTGGAGGAGTGCGTTTTAAAACATAATTGCTGACTCAGAAAAACAAACGGATTTTGTTATCAATGAGTGTAAAAAATTTGCGGGTATATACGCGGACAGAAGCAATGAAACTTTATTAATATATATTGAATGCCCTTCTTTGCCTATTTATAAACAGGTTAATTTTTAGATAGTGTTTGCGTTTATTTTAAGACTTGGGTAGGAAATCGCATTTCAGTAGACCAAGATAATACTGCAACTTATCATACTAGGCAGCAGAGGTATCACTTTATTTATACCACTAGCACATTTATTTATTTTTTTGGGTTTCGCAGAGGTTTGTAAATAAATTCTAACCTCTAAGATATTTGTATGCTGACATATTTGGTATTTGGTGCTATCTTACATTATAGATAAAGCAGTAATAAACCTTTACATTCAAAGAAACCTTTAAAATGCTGAATGAGGCATTGTTTTCAAAGATTGCTGCCATAATCTGGAAACAGTTCACGAAAACGGAATTTATCTAAATTCTGACATAAATGCGTGGGTGTGAAATTGCTTCTGAATTTTGAGAGCGGAATGATTCCAAGAAAGGAAACTAATTCAAAATATAATCAGGAACTTAAGTTGAGGGAGATATTTCCTCGAATTAATACGCCCAGCATTCGAGTAAATTGCTTCTCTACTTCAGCCGTGTAAAATGCTGGTTAATTTTCTCATGGCGTGCGGGCAGATAAGATCTAGGAAAAAGAATAAAAAAATATGCTCCTTGCAAATAGAGAGCAACTTACACCTGAAGCGTAAATAAGATTTCTCACTCAAATATTCACTTCGGCAAGTAGTTTGACAGCAATCACTCTCCGCCAGTGCATCTGCATTTTATTATCCTGTTTTTTGCTTAGTAACCATAGTAATTGCTGGGTTATCTTTTTCATAGCCATAAATATATTTTCGTGTGTTTTTATGGGATTTTTTCGTTTGCCCTTTACGCCTACCGCTATTCTGTTTTGGTCAGATTGTCAGTAATGATAGTCATATTCAATTATAATATTATTTCATCGAAGAATTCATTAACAATTCTCCCAGAAGATAAAACACTTTGCTCGCAATTGATGTTACCTTAACTGACCCCTTAGAATAGCTACAGTGAAAATGTATTACAGCAAAGTTATTGGAACTCTAATCCTCATAATTAACTGGTTAACTGAGGGAAATAGTTTTGCTTTAAATTTATTTACGTTCTGATACATTAGAGCTAGTAGTAATTAGAAGCTAAAGTTATAGATAAAACTATTCCTTATCATTATCACTATCCCTTTATCAAATTATTTAATTTATTGAATTGAAACGGCATCACCCTGTCAGTATTCTTATGAATCTTATTGCTACAACATTAATTTCAAATCGATGAATTTTATTTGACCATTGCTTTAATTACGAATCCGATATTTTCATTAAAATTAAATTTCATTCCGATTCATGCCGTACATCTTTTTCTTCCATCCCTTCTCTCCTTTTATCTTTTCATTCCGTTTCTGCCATTGCAAGTGGATTTGATTTTTCTTCGAGACTCGGCTCATCAATCTCCACAGCATTAAGGATGTTCTCTCACTTCACATGTCCACTTCCCCACCTTCATTTTCGCTCTTCTCGTTTTAACCCGTTTCCCTTCTGCAGAAAGAAGCCCCGCCAACACACCATCTTCTCATTTCGAGATAACTCCCAACATTTATCAGCGCCTCTTCTTTTGACCAATTCATTCGTTGCTTTAACATAATATTAAACGCCTCTCGACCGCGCATTTGATTTGCTGCAATCGAATTTCTTCGCTGGAGAATTCATAAAAGAGAATGTCTATCTTTCAAAAGGGCGAACTAGTATCACTGTTAATTTTATTGATTTTTTAGAATACTTTAATCTTTATCCTTTATCTCGATCGCTTCTTTCACGTATTAACAGGTGAAAGGGATCAGTTTCCATTTAATTTATAACTACTGGTCGAACGTTGCTGACCTACATAGGTTGACATTTGAGTTGTGATTCTTTTCACCTGAGCGGAATGTTGTTCTGTTTTCCTGACTTTCAGAAGTTGATCAAATTATCAACCTGAATCAACTTGATCAACTCTATGAAAGATCAGTATGAATGTTATTTATACCATAACTATATCTGGTGGCTACTTTAAGATTGCAATTAGTAGAAATTACCCCTCCTGAAGATTGCTGGATAACAGTTAATGTCATGTATCTAAAACTTGGATGTAAAATATCAAGCTGTACTGAATGATAATTTTTATTTAATCGATATGAGTTTTCTGTAGCCAAAGCTTGGTTTTATTTTAATTTTTAAGCATAGGTTAAGAATAATTCCAAAATATTCCAATAGAAAGACTCAAGAAGGTTGGAATATTTTGAGACCAAGGGAAGAAATTGGGCTAATTTAGTTTACAATGTATCCCTATAAACATTATGTACCTCCTCTTCGAGATACATCAATGATTAGAGGAGTAGACCTAAAAGTGGAGAGTTCCGACTTCGAGCCTCGGTTTCGTCAGAATTTTTTCATGTCCACTATCTTTGTGGCTAATGTGAAAATACTTAAAATGGGTGATGACAGAGGATAATTTGGTAATAGTAATTATTTTAAAGGTGCTTCGACAGCTGAGATAATTTCCCCACCAAGAATCGAACCCGGGACCGCTTTCATCGAAATCGGACGCGTTTACCACTTGGTTATCAAGAAGCCCCGGAGTGTAACTTTCACATATGAGTTAGTTTAGCAGAATATATTGAAAAATCAGAAAACCTTAAGATTTATATCGACCAAAACTTGTTTTTCATCCGAAGAAGTACTATTATCACACAATAATTTTCAACAATCCTATAGTATGTAGGTCACTTCCGCACTTTTCGTATCGAATCAAACTTTGAGATAATATTGCCGTTTACTTAACTGGCTTAAGTCAAGGAGTCCATCATTTTCATAGTGGGGAAACCCAACCCCAGAAAGTTTTATATCTTCCGTAAGCCCCACCCCTCTCCCAGACACTTCCTCACCCTGGAATCGACCCCCCCGCCTCCCGCGACTCCCTGGCGCCGCCCTCCTTATTAAGCGAGAACAGCTCCTGAGCTTAATTATGATACACGATAAGAGAAATTTGATTAAGGAAATAAATGATTAGCAGACTTTAATTAGCGTTGATTACAATAGTTAGGTCTCTGAACGGCGGTGCAAATGGACCAGTGGGTTAAGCCGAGAGATATAAAGGAGTGGAAGGAGGAAGTTAAAAGAGAGTTTCAAGGGGAGACGGAAGGAAGGGGTTTCCTATATCATTATCTTTCCGCTTTGTTCCCCGTACAAAGCTCTCCCTTAAACACCGTTTCGTTGAACTAAAACAGCTTCCGTTTTTATTCTATCTTGATCCACATGGAGCGCTCCTTCGGCTCCTCTTAGGGAGATTTACCGGTAATGCCGAAGCAGCGCTTCCATTAAACAGGCTTAGCGAAACGATTTTATTTCAAGGAAATTAATTCGAAAGAGGCGGGAGAGGTAGGGAGGCTCTTTCCGTTAGGGGCAGAGAAGCAAGGGAAAATTTTGTGAAATTTCCATGTTTTTTGTGCTAACAAGTCAGGAGACCGCTAATTTAGTTCCGACGTTAAATTAGGAAAGAATGAGGCTAATTTTTGTGGCCTCGTAAAAGAATAAAGCTCTATGTAACGGTTTCTCTTCAAGTTTTATTAATATTTTTGAAGCTTTCTCGAATGGTAAAAACGATATTTTATCATTCATTCCCTTTAATAAGAGTGCTCAATCGCCTCATAAACGTTGCTTTTACATTACCATTAAGATTAATTTTGGTTTTCGGAAAGATTAATAATTCTATTAATCTTCCTCCATTAAGAAATATCTGATAATTCGCTAATAAAACGACCATTTTTTTATAATTACGGGGAAATCAACTCGATTTTACGGTCTTGCTAATGTTAAATTACATTTTAGTATCTTTTGTGTTTATGATATAGAAAACAGCAATATCAATAAGAATCTCTTAGCGGCCTTTTTTTAATGAAATAAGTCAATTTTAGACGACCTTTAGCCTAACTAAGTGACTTTATCTTGTGAACTCTCTATAAATTGCTAGGTTTCATTACGGCGACATTTCATACTGTGCACCTCATGTTACGATTATCATGATATTATAGTATAATTGTACGATTATCTCTTTGATACTCTCTTTCAATAATTTCGTATACATATCACAAGAAACTGCATGGTCAAAGGAACTTTCTCAATAAACAACTTTCCACGAAAAATCAATTGTTAATTTCTCTCCAATCTTGGAGGTTTAATGACTTAACGGAATAGTTTGGCGAAGGCTTCCCCAAAATTAAATCTTCATAGATCAATTGAAACGCTTGAATCTTTTTAGCACTCTATATGAAACAAGTCTTTCCGAAAATTCCATGTATACACATTGAGGCAGATGAAAAGCTACAATACTTTCAGTCATAATACCAATTTATTTTAAAATTTAATGGGTTTAAGAATTCATTAGTTTATTCTGAAAATATCTTTCCCTAGACCCCTAGTTCTTTTAATGAAATACTTTAATTATTTAAAGTAAATAATTTCATTACTAACTAGTATATTGTGTCAAAATCTCTCAATTTACTATTATACTAAAAAAGATAATTTTCCGCTACGGAAACCATTGATGAGTACTTTGAAGTCCTTGCTTCTGTTTACTTTCTTGCTCCTGTTTACGTAATGTCTTGTCTTGTAGAAATAGAGCGATAGAAGGGCTCTATCCGGCCATTGAACGTAATAGTGCAGCTATTATGTAACATTCGAGTTATTAGTTTGGTACTTTGTTTAGTAATAGATGCCGCAACCTCAAGCAATGATTCCGCTCTACACCCATCGTTGTAAAAATACGTCATATTCATATTCGTTTGGAAAATAGGTATATTTGATTATTTAATCATTAACAATAATCTGACGCCACGTATAACTTTTAGAACTTTCCAAAGCTTTTCAAAATAATTTAGCTATCTTTATTACATCAACTATTTAATTATATGTTTATGTAACCTAAAATACTATACCGCTTGTTTTAAATTGTTTACAGGCGCCATATTGTTTTCAATCAGTTATTTTCACACGTATATCTGAGTTAGGTTCTCATGCAATTTTCCCATTCCACTGAAACTTCATTATTAAATGCACTGCATAGTAAAGCAGAAATTAAATTAAAATATATGTATTTTTGAGTATGATAGATGCCTCCTCGCAGAACGTGTGCGGAAAGGGAGACCATGAATTGGATTGGGTATCGCATACACTCGCGGATTCCGGAGAAGATAAAACGAGTCGAAAGGCACGCTCGCAGACGCCCCCTTCCAACCAAAAGCCCGAACTCCCTATCTTTTTCCCGCGGGATTACTTGTAACAATACCAGAAAATTACTCGGGGATTAGCTGAGGGAATCCCCACCCCTGTAAATAATTTCCTTCATTTGGGACGCAGTATAAATGGCGATATGGCGAAAAGAGGGGAGGGCGGAAACCGCGTTACATCTCGGAGAGAGCTCGATTAAAGGTGCAGAGGGAGGAGCAGCCGGTAAAAGTGGCACGGCGAAATGATGTAAAAACATATGGAAGAGGGATGGTTGGAAGGCAGAAAGAGAACGAAGGAGAGGTGAAAAGGGAGACGAAACCGTTTCAACAGTCCGGAGGAGACGCAATAAAATAGCACATAGAAACATTTTCGCAATAAACTATCTGTTATTTATTTCATTCTATATCCTGATTTATTTTACTGATTAAATCTCCATGAAGGAAAGTGTACGCCGCTGTTCTTTGAGGCAGAATAGTTAGCAATTCAGAATTTTTTACACATAACTTAGGGAAAAACTTTACTATCAAAGCTCTGTAGTACCTAGAAATAAATTCGAATAAATTAATACCTGAATTCAATTTCCGACACCTTCTGACGCATATGTGTAAATTTCTTCGTCTTTATGATTCAGTTACGAAGTTACAGCCAATAGTTCTTGCCGATATAGTTTACTTTCTATTTCTCTGGTACTTCTTTTCATATTCTTACATTAAATACTCAGCTCTCATCTTAATGGAATTACATATGTATATACCATGCGAAGATTGTAAGTCGACGTGAATGAAAATGACAAAACTATGGCAAATAGCTATTGTATAAGTAATTTTTCTTCCGGCGAGGTTCTGAAAATTAAATATCTAGAAAATTAATTATTTGGAAAAGAAGTGTTGCCTATTTTAATAGCAAACTTCTCTTTTCACTGCACTGGTAATATGGCGGTCGTTTCGGATTTGATGATAGAAGCTATTTTATGAAAGGATTTCATTTTTGTAGACGTTTCATCCACAGTTTTGACTAATCTAATTTTAACTGATGCCAGTGCAGAAGGAATAAAGGAAGGAAGTATTTACCTACATACAATCCTAAAAACCGTATTTACCACTGACCCCTCTGTACTGAGAAGATCGGATGCTATCCTATATTATTAGTAATGACGGAATACTGCAATACCTAAAATGCAGAAAGGAATTTCTTTGGTAAATTTGATTAAAGGGTACACTTAAATCCACATGGAAGGAAGCTGCACGGGCGATAAGTAGTAAAGAGACAGACACACAGGCATGAATGCCCCTGTAATTTGACTAAATTTTCGCCCATAAGGTCATGCAATGGGATTATTACTCAGAGGGACTCGTGACCCGGAAAACGATTGCCTCATTAGGAGGATAGCGTAATGGAGGAGGGATCGACAAATAAGGGCAAACCATTCGGGAATTGTGGTTTCCGAGATAATGGCCGCTGGCACTGAAAAGTAATGGCCGATAGAGAAAGAGGATCGCTGATTGGCTCTCAGAAAACCGTCATGATAGGATCGAGGATCCCGATTTGGGTGGCATTTAGATCGATATTTAGAGCGTGAGGCCGTGATCTTTATCTAGAGCCTGAAAGCACATTCAAGTATACTGTTGCCTTTTATGACTTAGCTTAGAAAATGTATCGCTAACGGAATAGACCTACGAATTTCCTGGAGAATTATGGAGGCTGCCCTAGATGAGAAGGGAAGATCTTTCAAAGATTTCAGTCAGCGATTACCTCGATTTTGAATATGTATAAGGATTGTAAAAATATAAGAAACAGGTTTGGTTGCCGACAACGTTACAAAATCTTTGATTCCTGATGCTGAAGCAATGGAGAGTTTTGGTCGTTTTTGGAATTGAAATACAAACATCATTGCTAAACATTTAGTTTGAGATTGTAAATAGTATTTATTAGTGATAAGCAATAGTATTTTTTTACATATTTTACAGTTAAATCCTGTATTGAGTTTGAATATGACTAAGGACAAAACTCAGGTTCCACAATCTATCCCATCCTTCGAAGATTTCAGTATATCAATCATGCCCCGATATCCACATTTTCGTAATAGAGAGCTTTTAGTTACCAAAGCATTCTCCATTCAGCTATCAACTCCTTACGCGAACTTGAACATTAGGAAAACATTTTAATCCTTATTAATATTGCTGATCCTATTTAGTCACTTTACGGGCGGAAATTCCAACTAATAAGCAATTATACCTAACTGTCACTTCATTTTTTAATCTAGGAAAATTCCGTTTTCTATCCAAAGCAACATTGACTCATACATTAATATCAGGATAAATAAGAGGTTCGAAAAACTCTCCAATCGCCGAACATGCCGGTGACCGTGGGACCCATTCCTCGAAAGAAGGAATCAAAGGATTACTGACCTTTTAGGAAACACCCCAGAGATATGTTAAAATATCACAAGTTTTCAATCGTAATATTTTGTCATCTTACCATTTATGCCATTAAAAATGCGGGGTCGCTGGAGACGCAGGGCTTAAGGTTGGCCCCGATAACGATGATTCAAAACTGGCTGTTAAATTAGCACAGTAGTCAGAATTCTGCGGAATTTCATGAAATCACTCATTCATTTTGATCATAAAATGGGGTACGAGTGAATGTCAAAGCACCGCGAAAGGTATAAGTGAATCTCGGAGAGTAGAGAGGTTAAAGAGAGAAAGGTTTGAGGAAAGATTGCGATACTTAAGCGAAATTGTGTGCTCTTGGGAAGGAAAGAAAGGATAGGGGTAATGGTTTCATAGCAGAGGAAGCAGTCAAGCGGGGAAGAAATGTGATGAATGAAGAGAAAGAGGAAAGGATAAACTAGAATGCGTATATTCTGAGAGTTCAATTTATAAGCACATGATAGACTTTATAGAAAGAAAATAATTTACTGAATCACTGGCCATCAATTTAGACATTTTTCTTGAAAATTATCTCAGGGACAAATTGCTAGAATTATTGGGCAAGGTAGGCTGTAAGCAAATAAATAATTGGGATATATATTTATTAAAATTTTCTTTATAATAAATATATAGTATATCATTTATCAGGCTGTAGTCTTCTTCAATAATTTCTATATCACATAATTTTTTTAAGATCATGGTATTTATTTCACTCTAAACGAATAATGTTATATTCTGAAAATAATATTGCTGTAAATTAATATTCATGTCCTAGTTATGTTAGTAGTCAACACAAAATTTACTTCCCCGTTATTGTACTCAGGGCTCTAAATCTTTTCTTTGGAAACGGAGCCAAAATCAGTTATTGCGATGAAATATAAATAGCAACACAACTTCTAAAAATATAGGTAGACTGTAGTAGTAGGTAGTGAATTGAAGAAAAAATTATACTTATTTTTATTTCCTAATAATAAAAATGTTTTTGCTTATCTCCGTGTTGTCACTTTTACGTATTTGACTATGGTTATGAGTTAATTTATTGATATTTAAAAATACTTGTCAATCATATTTTCATATTTTGATAGCAAATGAAACTTGCTTATTGAAATTAGTCTATCGCCATGGTAAAAAAATTCTCACTCAAACACGTTCCATGGCTAGGCTATAGGTACTGTTTACATCCAGTCAGAAGTGCAGAATTTTATCGCTATTCTCTTCTTATAAACATGCCCCTAACCTATAAATATTTCTACGAACAGTAAAAAAGATATATGTCGATTTACATACAGTTTCTGGAAGTCATCTTACGAACTTCAACGATTATCGAGTGACACTTTAACGGTTAAAAACATAAATTTATAAACTAATATGGCTTTTGAATCTACGGAACTTCCTTCATATTTGAATGTTCCATTTACTTTGGGGGTTAGCTCTGAAAGTAGCAAGGCGTAGAAGATGGACGTTGCCCGTTTAGGTGCGACGGAAGGAGAATGCGATTGTGGAAATACGGAGGAAAGGAAGAGGGAAAAGGGCATGCGGAAGAGGAGTAATGCTCAGAGGGAAAATAACGCCCCAGGGTCGCCCCTTATTGTTTCAAACGGTCAGCGCGTAACGAAATTAAGTGAACTCGGCTGCTATTTGTATTCCGGTGCTCCCGTAGTCGCAAGGATGAGAGTGGCCGTGTGTTGTATGTATGTATGAGGAGGAGCGCGTGGGATGAGATAAAAACGAAGAGAGTCATAACAGCCCCAGAAACAAGAGTAAAAACAGTTGTTCGTACGAAAGCTTCCAGAGGAAAAAAGAAACGTTTTCTCCACTGAAGATATACCTGATGCATAAAAGAATAGGGGGATATTTGTTTACTAGAAGCTGTCATTACGATTATTGGGAAATTTGTTTGAATAAAACTTTAGAAATACTATTTTTTGGAGAAGCCCAAGTTTTCGAACTGGAATGATAATCTATATTTTCCGAATTTTAAGGTACATATTAAGTTTATCAGAAATGGGTATGATTGAAACGTACATAATATAGTTATAATCCGATTTTGGTATTAAGTGGAAAGTTGATAGATTTATGAATAATAATAATTCCTTTCCTTTCTCATTTCCTTAAGAAATGTAAGTGTAAATCGCCCAAGAATTATACACGGTCCCTTTCTTACGAAACACAAGTGAAAATATTTCCTAAGAAGTTCTGTTAGTCTCTTATTAGACGGATTTTTCCCATCCCTAATTCCATTAAAACCCTCTGTTGCCAATATTTCGCCTCATACTATAGATAAAAATATATCTACATTATCTAGTTCGCCGTCTTACTCCCTCTTCTCCTGCTTCGACTTGTCCTGAATCTGGTTTCTTTTGATATTCTTGTTTGTGGTGACTAAATTTGCTGAAAGAAAATGAAGATATTTGTAAATAGTAATATTCCAATCAAACGGTAAATCGCTAATAATGTTTACCTACTTTACGTTCTATCCCTCTAATAGAAATAGCTTAAATTAAACAATTCTTGCAACGAGTTCTTGATTTTAGTAAGTCGAAATATGATTTCCATTAATTAGATAGTATCTGCCGCGATTCCTTTTAGAGGAGGAAGAATGAACTGCCATTGATTGTAGCACTTGAAAGTTACACGTACGGGAATAACAGGTTTATGCGTCTTTGATTTTTAAAATTTCCTCTTTTCAAGGTCTAATCGACAACACCATGACAAAATGAGGTTTCGTAACTTTACCCGCTTTTCACAACGTTTCACTCAGCACCTTATGAAGTATAAAGTGATTTTAATCGGTGTAGAAATGATACAGAAATTCGTTTTGTTTCGGTGGTACTAAAGCGAGATGTTGAGGTCTCCTGCTATAATTGACTATCCTGGATTTTTATAACAATACATAAACGAATTTTAAGTAGTATTTTTCTGGATTTCAGAGAACTGTCTATGTTCGTAGAATCTTTTGCATCCTATTTTCCCTCACTCTCCAGATCACGAATCAGATATATAAAATATTCAAAGAAGCGATACTGTTGACGAATTCGTCGCCTAATGAACGCGTGGTAACCTCCGTTGACGCCGTAGAAGGTTTACTCAAGTCGAGTCTCTCATTGCTTAATTAAACCTCCATCTCGTTGCAAACAACACCACTGGTCCTTCAGGCCCTTCTTCGGACAAACAGCGAAACCCAATCCACTCGAAAGGGACGGATCCAATCGGTTCAATCCGTTCCTGGAAAGGCGCTCAAATGTTCGAATTTCGCGTTACAGTGGGATATCGTAAAAGGAGGAAAGGGGAAAAAGGTTGAGAAGAGCAGAGAGGAAGAAAAGGTGATGAGACAGTGAGAAAAGCAGGGTTTGAGGGAAAGTTAAATGTTAGAAGAAAGGAAACCAAAGGAAAGTATTATTAAATATTTTAATATTAGATATTCTATTAGACGATTCAGAATGATTCATATTTTTTCTCCGCATGTAGTCACTGTATGGTGCGTTCCAGGGCTGGGCCTTGTATCTGTCATATCGCCCTATGAGACTCAAATGGTTTACCCGAGTCCAGAATATGCCATCACCCTTCAATTTGACCCTGTAACAGCAAAAACGCCCTCACTAGGCCCAAAACTAGACCAAACAATTTCGGGCCCTAAGGTATTCGATACAAATTTCCCGCTGAAACTGGAGGCGCAATGAAGAAAGTAGCCACTAAAGAATTGCAAGGTGACTTTTGAACTAAAAACGCATCATAGGGCCAAAAAATGTTGTGTTCTAGCCAATTCGGATCTAAAATTTTCCGCTGAACCCGAATCTGCAATAAAAATATATAGGTTTACATTTGAAATTTCAAAGTAGGGCCTCATATCCCTTATGAGGCCCAAAATCTGATGGGCCCATTCGATTCCCCGGGCAAAATTACTAAAGACCCCAGTATCAGAATCCCGATTTTCTACCCGTGTGCGAAATAAATTCGCCGTTTCCAGACTTTTGAACCACCCTGTATAAATACCATTTCAGGATGTACGATTATTAGCATATTAAAGGATTAAAAATACTTTGTAATTTCAACAGAGAATCAATTTATTTTGTATTTCAGACCGTGAATTCATACAATTTGTTCCCGAATTAATTCATTGTTTATGGAAATCACACATTTTTTATACTCACACAAAGTTGAGCTTGGCCACATCAGATTTATTTTAGAATCATTATGAAGAAGCGATAGAGTTAGTATGTGATAGGGGGTGGTATCTGATTGTCGGAGAATATCATTGAAAACGTGAGCAAAGCAAGGAAATGCGGAGAGACGAATGACTTATTTTTCGACATCCTTCCGGACACTTTGAAGTTGGAGAAAGGTTTTGAGGGAAGGGAAAGAGGAGGACGATTGCGGAGAGAGGTTTTCTGGCAGAGGGATTGAGAGAGCGATTGCGCTGCCACCGTTTTCCTCCCCATTTGACCCCACACCAGCTTTATCTCTTTCCCTCTCCATCCTTGGACAGCGCGAACGCAGTGTGGAGGGGGCGGAGATACCTTCATTTGTTCTTTGCGGGATGAAACATTGATGGCGGGTGGCCTTTGGGGATTCGAAGCTGTGTTAAGGGTTGGGAGGGTTATTTGGTGCGTCTGACTGAGGGGGAGGGAGTAGTGATGGATCCATTCGGAAAGAAGATACTGCAACACATATCTCGTGCTCATTCACGTGCGCCGCTAAGAGATTGTTCTCGATGCAACAATTTGATTGGCCTCTCTCAAGCATTTGCAGGAAATGCGGTCTGGAATTCATCACTTGGTCTTAATACTTGTATGCAAGGCATGATAATTCCATATTGCTGATTTAGCTTACCCTGGGTCATGTTTCTGTGCATTTCCCTGCATTTTTCCCAGGGACTGAACGTAAGGCGTATAGGTTTTGCTTTAGGAATCAATCTCCTAAAGATCATTTTTATTTTCTCAACTTTAGAGTTATTTATGATTTATGTAACTCTGGAAGTCTTTCGTTTGACCATACAGATTGATTTTTTTTAGTTCATTCCGATGAATTTCCTTATTTGTTTATAAATACTTATCTTTACTCTTCCTCTTAAAATATTGATGAAGAAAGTATTGAAATCTCGCCAGTTTCAGATTAAATAAACACGAGGGAAAACATAACTTAAGCACAAGCTAGTCGGATTTACATGTTTCGGGCGCAGTACAGAATGATGAGAAACTATTGTTAATATTGCTATTCAATTTGTATCCGATACTCAATGCCTTTCTTTATTCTTGGTTTTTAGTAGACTATTTTTTAAAAATTAGGAGTATCTGAGTTTTACTCGTGTATAGCGAAGACAGTATATAAGTATATCATCATTCAGATGAAACTACGTATCTTACAATTAGACCACGGAAATATAAAATGTCTAAATATTGATATTTCGATACATTTTGATATTTCGTATTTATAACGTTTTCCTTTAGCTCTAGACGATTAACCGAGCCGTTCCGTTGAATGTATATTCATCATTTCTTACTTTTACTGACTTTCGCTTTGTGCCAACGGAATTGTTCACGGAATATCTTACTCTTACGACGAACATATATCGTTGCATTATGAAAAATCATGCATCACCATATTACGTTGAGCTGAATGCATAGCATCCCGGTGCTCTCTCTCTATTGAAGAAATGTGCTTCAAAATAATTAACTAAATTAAGCTACGTGGCGGGGTGGAAAATATTCATACGACGATATCGGCAATCGGGTCACAAATCAGATGAACATTTCTTTTATTTAAGTAGTCTGATGTAAAAAATAAACGACTTAAATATCCATATAATTCATGTAGTATGGGTATACATTAGGCTATTATCATATGAACTGATAGTCGAGACTGAGAAGCAAGATGATTTGTTATCTTAGCGTAGTAGTATTTTGAGCAGAAAATGCCTGAAGTATCTAAAAATGTCGTACATTACTCAAAATTTGCAAGTTCCTATCATCCCTCCTTAATGCTACGTTAGGGTATGAAACATATAAAAATTATTTGATAATTCCTTTTTCCAAATGAGTATTTAAATTTAGAAAAATATATTGCCTTAATATCTGAAAAATATGTGTATGCAAAATGGGTTGATTGCGATGGACTTTCAAGATGAATGACTTGTCAAGATTCATACGCATAAATTGAGATTGAGCAGGTTTTCCTTCGGCCTAAATATTCCGAGGATAAGGTCGGATATCCACTGACATTATAAATGAAAAGAAGATATTCGGCGCTTTATCGTTTGATATATCCCTTCTTTCTCAAGCCCCCGCTCATCACTCCGCCTTTCCTTCTCCTCTCATCCGAACCCTCGATTTCATTGCCCTTCCACCCAAATCCCAGAAGTCAGTCCTTTACACCCCTACCAATCCCTTCCGCGCTTCTTTATGTCCCTACCGACTCGCAAAACAATTAGCGCCCCCATGCTTAAACTTTTAAAAAGCCACTCTGTTTGTGTGTATGTCCGTCCCACACTTCTTTTCCCCTTCCATCATCTCACCTCCTGTGCGGTATCTTTCGTCTCCCAACTGCAGCACATTTTATTCATGTGTTTAATTCCATCCGACTCTGGCGTAAATTGAGAGACGAGGGCGTCGTGCTTCATTCAGACTCTTCTCCCCTTACTTTGCCTTTCTTTCTCCCTTTTTTCCTCTTGATCGCAGTGCTCTTTTCGGTCACTGCCACGGCACTAACTCAGCTCAGATTCATGGATGCGCAAAGCACTCCTCTATTAAATGAACGGTGGTGAAAATCTTTCCTTAAGACGGCACTTTTGAAAGAGAGATGTTTGTTTCCTTGTAGAATAATGGAGGATAATGCGTATCATTTCCGCGCTCTCGATAGCAAAAATGTCACATAAGAAATAAGTTCACCATTTTGTTTGATAATATTCAGTTCGCTCTATATAATACTTATCACAAAAAGTCACAATTAGGTGAAAATATGATAAAAATTACGAGCATTTATTAACTGTATGATATCTTTTAAGATAAAAAATAATTTGATTCACAAGGGAAAATGATGACATTTTGTGCTTTTTATTTTAATATCACCCACAAATTCAAGAAAAGAATATGTAAATCTTCATTCAAATATTACGAAAAGAATAATGAAAAATAAGAAATATTTGAAATAATGCAAAACTCATAATGAAATTTATTTAAAGTAAAGATAAACTTCAGTAAACTTCCATATAAATTTTATTTGGTGACGATTATGCAGAAAATTCTAATTCATTTAAAATGAATGATAATATTTAATTATATTAATTACGAACAGGCTTGTTATACCTCATGTTTAAGTGCAATATGATATTAGTGAATATTTAACGTTACTATTATGTATCCAGCAATCACTCCATTTTAGAGATATCATTTAGAAATAAATTTAGAGATTTTGTAAACTTATAGCGCTAGCATATGACGACAGAATTTCTCCCGAATTATCTTAAATGTATATTCATAGAAGGTTTCATCTATTCTCTTACAAAGGTCACTTGATTAGAAAGTTTACGTCATTTATACGGTTATAATCAAGAACGAAAATGAGTGTAAAGCTAAATATGTAAAACGATTCTCTAGAAGATGTACGACAAACTGACTTCTATTACTATCAGTAATAACTGAGTCAGTTAGTTAACTGAGGTCTACTACTTTACCTCTCCTTTACGAATTTATATCTATGTAAAAACTACTGTATTTCCGAAATTCAGGATTTATGCACACGCTAATGATAATATATAATGCTATCAGTTTTATATGAAATTCACCTGATTTCGTTAGTTATAAAATAAGACAGCCATACCCTAGCTTACTGCAATAAAGATAATATATATTTACCCTCATAAAATAAATTTGCGCGCTAGCCTTCAACATAATGTGATAAAAACAATTCACCGTGAGGTTTGCGAATATTTCCACACGTACATTAAAACGGGTGATTTGTAATTCTTGATGGCCTAATAAAGCAATTCAAATATTTCTGAAGCGTGCGGAATCACGAGTGAAGACGGAACGAAACGGAAGCATATTTTAAGGAGATCTCACAACGATATACTAAAACAACTCCACGTGAAATATTCACTCGTTTTAGCGCCTATAAAACGTTCACCTGCAAATGTCCAGCAGCGGCACATTTCAACTCTCTCTAATTTCCAGATGTTAAAGCGGAATCCGTATTTCCCCAAAAAGGAAATGGGGCCCCGAAAATATTAAGCTCGGAATTTATAGCTCGCGCATTTCCCGACGCAGCTTCCAATTCTTTTGTTGCTGGTTTATTAAAACGCTGCCGTTCTCTTTTTACCGTCAAAGGGCGGACTCGTCAGGAGGACGATGCTAAACGGCCAAGACACGTTTCGCTCTGTCGGAGGAAGAGAAAGAGGTGACGGCGCCTGAAATGGGAATTAGGGAAAGATCTAAAAGAGGGGAAGAGAGCTATTGCTCCCCCCAAAGGGCGTAAAAAGAGGGATCAGCTATACGTCAGGACGGGCTATCCCCTTCCTTCAACACTTCTCCCCTTTGATTCGGAAACTGTCAACCCACCGCCCCACCCATTACTTCTCCCCCTTAATCCACCTCTTCCATTCACTTTTTTTACTTTCTCTTGCACGCCTAGACTTGAAGCGCACGAGAAAGTGAAGGACTCATAACTCAAGGTCAGGCTAAACGCAGTTTATTTAGTTCTCCGGTATTTTAGTTTAAGAATGTTGAGTCATGACAATCCTTTAGTTTTCATTAGTGTATTTTTTGGTTAATAACGTGAGCTTGATGGATACGTGCATTAAAGAAATCACTTATAAAAAACATAATGGCACAAGAGTGCTTCTGGGAAATTTCAGTTGGTTTATCTAGAACTATGTCAATAGTAAAATAATCTAGAATAACAAATCTCAAACATCAACTTATAAATTGGCATGATCTTCTCCAAATATAGTCTTAAGCATATGTATAGTGATCTTAGCGCGAATGCTTTTATTTCATGTTCGAAAAATAATTTAGAAAAGGAAAAAGAGTAATTACAGTAGCAGTGGTAGTATTGTGAAAGTGCTTCGATGGCTGAGGTCATTTCGCACGTAGGCTACCACCGGGAACCGATCCCGGGACCGCTTTCATTGAAGTGGAACGCGCTGGGTTCTGGCTGGGGTAGCGAAAGCTATCCTGGAGGCCCGAGAGTAATTACAGGAATCTCGAAACCACGATTAAGATTCATTTTAAAAGGAAGGAAGGAATCTTACATGAAGAAAAGAGTTTACTCTCCGAAGGTGATCGAAATTCCTTATAAGAGACATTTCAACTGCAATTTGCGATTTAGTACGAAATTCCTTTGGAATGTAGATAATTCCTATCCTTTTAAACCTGTACACAAATTGATTATTTTCAAACATTACGGAACGAATTACCTGGAAGAACCAAAAAGAACGAAAATGAAAAGCGTATATCATGCTGGTTTTCATTAACCATGGCGTAATCTTTTTCCGCGAATTTTCACAACGGAGCTTATATAATTTGCGGAGGAAGATAATTACAGATACATTAATTTAATTATCTGTAAATATCCCCATCCCAAAAGTCGTATTTGTCGTGGTATTCTGTATTTCCGACAGGTTCGTGATCTTATTTCGATCTCGCTCCTTTTATCTCATTCACTCCGGGAGAAGTATGTATTTTTCATATAACCCCACCATTCTTGTCGTTCTGCATGAGCATTTATTCCAACCATCAAAAATCCTTCCTCTCAACAATTTCACCATCCTTTCTCTACCACCCCCACTCTTCGAGGAGAGCCTTTTATTCGACCCTTGTTTTATATACCCTTGTTCCAAGCGTGCGGGGGTCCAAACAAGACACGCGTGGAATTGAGAAACGAGCAGGGGAGGAGAAAAGAGCTATGGGGCGTGTGTTTTCGGTCAGCACGTGGAGGGATGGCCCCACATAAAAACCGACCCTCCATTTCTCGGACATATTTCTTTCCCGGGAGAGGAGCCGAAGGACAGGGCGGGAAATCTGTAAAAATTACACTCTCTCCACCGGTCCCATTTAACCGCATTCGATCCCTCCTTGCTTTATCTCCTTCCTGCCCCATTCGAACGCCTTAAACTCGCTAAGGGCCCTTTCGTTGCGACCTTACGATTTGACCCCTGCCCAATACAATGGAGCATCACTCAAGGATGGTGTAAGTCTCGATTAGCAGCTCTTGGATTAGGAGCCTCTCAGAGTGGCGCCATTTCTTTTCGAGGGAATTGTGGGTAGGTCACATGCTAACAACCATCTCTCACCTCTTTCCTCTTCCTCTATCGACCTCAAAAGTCATTGTTTCATTAAATATGTGACGTCCGCCTCTTTCATGAACTTGGAATGCAGAGAGCTTTTCGATGTCGTGAAAACATTTTAAAGGATTGGAGAGAAGCGGGCGCGAAATGCAAGCGCGGTAGCCGCTCGGTAGCTCTTTAAATAAGCATCATGCTGATGTTTTTAGCTCCTTTTTCCCACTTGCCTGTGGAGGAGCGACCGTCCTGTTTGATATTTTTTGGATTACCTTCATCGCTGTGGAATGTCCATAACTTAAGCTCGACGATAACCAAGCACTTCCGCGCCAATTTATAAGCGAGGTGTACCTCGAGAAGTACATTTTGTCTTAAAAGTATTCTATAGTAGGAAGCTCAAGATGCTCAAGACAAGCGAAGAGACCCACCCTCAAGTAATGACAATGATCTCCTCTCTAAGAGATTCTTCCGTTATTGGAATTTTAAAAGTCCACAAGTTAACTCTTTCGTAACGGCTTCTGTTCTCCAGTAATCTAAGTGTATTGTTTAATTAGGAATTTAAGCAAAGAAATTTTCTAAGAATGAAATAAAAAAGCGAAGCTCAAACTTTAGGAAGGCTGGTCAATACTCGACGATAGGCATATTTCTGTCTCAAAAAATATTTTTTCGAAAACGCTGTCACTGTCAACCTCATTTTCTTCGAATTAATCCGTATAAAGTGAAATAAGAGAAGGTTAGCTAATCATCATATTTAAGATAGTAATGAATTATAATTAAATCCTTACAATTAATAGAAAAGGCTATTAAATTGCTAACTATCATAATTATTTTTTAAAATTTCAATAAAAATAAATAGGAAATAATTAAATCATTTGGTAATATTTCACGAACATGCTTATGAAAAATATCCCAGGTATCGACAAAAACTAAAAACCACATTTGGTTGACGCAGGAATACAAGAGTAATTTCTTCTAATGAATAAAAAAATCTAAAAAAGAGGTATAGCAGAATTTTACTAGTTTATAGATAAGACTTGTTTGGATATTTGGTTGTTGGTTAAAATAATATTTACAACATTTTGGTGAAAAATATTTTTTTCCAATGCTAAACGAAATACCCAAAAGAAAAATTTCAGGTTTTCTGAGGATTAATATGTAAGATATGACGGAACCCCCCTACTGTGGCTTATGCTGACATCTTAATCTAGCAGGCTATTAATCTATCCCTATTTTATGAATATTCACCTTGCACATGTTTTTAAAATGTGACTACTTTCACCAGCATTATAGCTGGCGTCTTAAACTCAGCACAGCTGTTTAAGAATTTTCAACCGGAATAATATGGCAGCTGTCCAACTTACGCCGCGAATAAACTGACTATTAAAATTCATTTTTTTTTTCAAAATTTTTGGTACTCGTAAACAGCAGTTAAAACTGAAGCAGCTTAAAAAGTAGTTACGATAATAATCTCTTAACAGATGATTACAGTAAGACCTGATTTCTGTCTCACCTCTATAACTTCTATGAGCCCTATTTCGATTGCTTTGAAAGCTTAGTTAATATCTAAAATATGGGTCCCCATCGGAAAGAGAACCTTGGATCGCTTTCACGAAAAACGAACGCGCTATCCACTTGGCTACCCGGGGGACCTCTTTATAATCTCTTAATGGAAGAAAGTATCAATACATTAATTATAGGAAATTAACACCTCTATTCCCCTAAAAAAAATGTACTTAATTTAAAGGAAAAAATCATTCATATCTTTCAGTCGTTGACATATTTTATCTGAATAATGAGATACATACCCTATTTTTTGTAGCAATCAAGCTTAACAGTGAAGTTCGGAAAAATATGACTCACATCGCTAAAAATAGGTTAATTATTCAGGAAAGCGGAGACAAATTCCTGGTACAATAAATTACTTCAAGTAATGAGAAGTTCTAGACATTTTCTTCGTAATCGTGACCCGTAATCGCCATTTCAGTGGAGTCATTCCCTATCTGCTCTCACAGAAGACGAGTCCTTTCTTCAGTGAATTAAGAGCATGATAATTCTTTCTTGACTTACTCTGTGGACATATTTATGCCCTCGTTTCTTTCTGTGGACATTTACTCTGAGAGCTTAAAGAGAGAGAAACTCCTTTGTGAGATATTACTCCCACCACCCTGCCACCTTTTATACATAGGATAAGTAAATAAAGGAAGATAAATAAATATTTAGCCAAATGCTTTTGCTGGTTAGAGATATCATTAAGGTACTCAAAATGTCAAAAAAATTTCTAATGGGCATAATTCTTTAATAAAATAGAAAATATTTTGCATAAAATTAAGGCATGTTAGGTTTCTTGTTTTGCTATTCTTCGGCGATTTACGCTGGCAATTGTGAGTCTAAATAATGATTCATTCGCCCAGAAAGGTGGAGAAAGTAAATAATCGATATGGGTTACAGCTACAGCTACATTTCTTTCATAGCATAACTCAAAAAATATTTCGAAAGTTGGAGTTATTACAACCTATCAAATAAGAAATCTTATAATATATTTCTTAGTTTTCACAGAAAGAATAGATGCCTTTTGTAAGATATTTTCATACTTTCCTTGACCAAAGGAAGGAAACGAAAAATAATATACAAGTAGGAAAATCCTTTGTTATTTATCCATCCGTAAGTTTATTTATAATCATTTTATAGATCATATTATAGCGTAACTCGTGCAACATTTGTGAAGAAAATGATCTAAAAACCTATTTTTGTATATCGAATCGATCTCACTGCAATCGATATTATTGCGTGATGAAGAATTCGATTGTCGATTTAATAGATTCTATTCCTTTGTAAAACTTTCGTCAAATATCGTAATCATTGCGTTATATCGTTTTCCGGTACTTTCTCCAACATTCTTGCATAAAGTGTTGACTTGGACTTGTTTTCAAAGAAGAAATATGAAAACAGTAAAGATGGCATAGGAAACAGACGAATGAAAAACATCATAAGAATTGGTTTGTTAAAAGAGAATGAAAATGTATAGTAACTTGCAATTTTCAACTTCAGCCTAAATAAGGACCCTAAGAGCAAGTATGATACGTTGTAATATCCTTTGCCATTTGTTTGACAGAATATCAAAAGATATGTCACGGACTTGAAAATATTGTATTCTGGTAGTATAATATGTGAAAGTATGTCTAGTATAAATTGTATATATCATCATTAAAAATATAATCGATTAATAATGTTAACGGAATTTCCGCAACTAAAGGCTGCATTTCTTTTATAGAATATATTTTATCTTCCTCTAATTACCTCGATTAAAAATATTCATTTATAATTTCATGTTGCTCATTCACATATTATACAACTCGATGAAAACAATATAATTCTGACGAGTTTATCTCACTCAAAAAATAAATTATGCCTTTAAATCATTGCAGCATAACTTTCATTCATTAAAAATTCATATTTTTGATTATTTCATCATCCGTTGATGTATTTTCCAATTTAAAACTTTGGATAAGCATCAAATTATTTCATTTAAATATCATCGCTGATTTCCCGTTCGTTTTACGTTTTATATTTCTGACAGTGAATATTTGTTGGCATTTTTAAAACATGGAGGCTGAAATGGTACCAAAGTATCAAGTTGAAGGCGAATAAAATAATTTAGGATAAATGGGAAATAAATGCGAGGTGATACATTCATCAATAAAAGTAGACACTTTTCTTCTAATCTGAAAACGGATATGATATACAATGCTTTTTGAAATCCAAAGTGAGTTTTGAGTCCATTAGTTTTTACTTTTAAAAGATTTTCGAAGGAAATTTATCTACTTACCGTGCATATGTAATGGTGTTGATCATTAACACTGTTTTTGAGATTTAATCTTTTTTCCGTTGATAGATCGAAAACTTCTGAAAACGTAATGTCCGTTAACTCCACTAACACTGTCATTTATTTATTATTTTGAAGAATTTCCATAAAACTGCCTTTGGAAATGCTAAAGTCGTCTAAGGACATAAATTCTATGAACTACTTAGAGAAGTACATTAACGTGTTCTATGATTTCTCCCAAACACAAAATAGTTATAAAGTTTATATCAATTGAGTAATAAAGTAAATTATTATGTGATACATTAAAAGAGTATCACAGATTTATTCTTACTAGTACTTGTATTCGTTTTTCATTTTAGCAATCAATGAAGTTGCATTATTGTTCAAAATTATATCCATCATTTAGATATTTTATTATCATTTTACTTTGGACCTTGTAATTTATTTACGCGTGCCGCATATCCTTGAGAATTTTCTATTTGCATTCCTGTACGTACAAATTCACCAAGCACTCATTATTGAAAATTAATTTACGTATTAGCAGAAATATCATAGCTTAATTATTGATATAATTATTGACAAGTCTAAACTGATCTTAAAATTTGAAAATGACACTACGCAAAGTAAAAGACCATGTTGGTAGTGTTAACGTAAAATATTTAAAAACAAATTTAACAGAACTGCTCTTTTGTTTTCTCTCGCGAATCCTTACAGTTTTACTTCTCAATAAATTTCATTTAAGATTAGATAAGATTTTCTGTAAAAATAGAGCTAGTACTCAACTCATGGTTGTTTATTTTCATTACGAACATGAATTCTGGAAACATTTACTTGAACCTCAGATGGAGCTCAAGTTTTTTAATGAGTTCCTAACAAATAGAGAGGCCTCTTTCTCCATATCTCAGCTGTTGATTGATGCGGTTTCATCCATCCCCGAATATTAATCCGGTTAACTCGTGACCCTTCTCTCTCATTCATCTCTTCGTTCGTCCTCTTTACTTCCCATTCCTTCTCCTCTTCCAATTTTCCAACTTCGCGGAGAAACTAAGTTTGCCTCGAGTTTTGAGTGTGGAACTCCGCAGGGAGAGAGGTCGGTGCTATCAATCAAGGAGGGTAGTCAGAGGGATGGGGTTCTTCTTCTTAACCCTCTTTGTAAGAGATTTGGGCAACTGTCTTGGGGGTAACTTTCTTGGAGGAAGAGAGAGTGGCGGTGAGTTGATAAGTAACAAGTTTTAAGATGAGGTTTCGGAATCGCGGAGAAAATTAGACGAGTCTCTTTTCCTCGACCATTCAAGCGCTTTCATCATTTCAGTTGCGGTTAGAAATGAGAAATGTTAAGCTAAGCCGAGAGAGCCGCTTTTTTCATGCAAATCTGAGTTCTGTAAATGAAACATTAGCTCTATAAGTACTGTATAATAGAAAAATGCGCTCTGTATTTATCAATCTCTGAGTGGTACGGTTTCTTTTAGTACTTTTGCTGGAAAGTAGACTCATGTACGATAACATCATTTAGTATACGTCAGTTGTGGGTTTAATTTGGTTATGTATGATTAAATATGCCTTCATTTCGAACGAGAGAATAATTTCAAGTATGTTTGGTGATACCAATACCTGAATCAGTACACTACGGTTCTTTCTGTAAGCTTTCTGATTAGTAAGAAATACACGCTATGATTTCTTAAGCAATCAGGAAATTTACAGATAATATATTTTAGTTAATATTAAGTGCATGTTTATTGTCTGCACATTAAGCATACTTTCATACATAAACGATGATGAACCCATGATTTGTTTTCTTAAATTTAGAGAAAGAAATGAAGAAGAATGAGAAAGAATGAATCTAATAAATTCAGTAATATTCAAATGTGGTTGAAAACCTATGCATTACTTTTGCGGATTTAAATTGATATAAACTTCACTGAATTGACACATTTGTAGTCGACTTTAGAAAAATTGTTTCAGAAATCGGTATAAAATCTGAAACTTAGGTTTTTGCACGACAGTGGTGAGTTTTAACAATGAAGCGTAAGAATCAAACATTGATGGGGATTATTATCCACGGAAACACTGTATGTAATTTAAGATATAGGAGAATACACGTTTATAGTATTCTTTTAGGATTCTTTGGGAAGGGTCAAATCAGTAACACAGCTTAAGTTGAATCGATATTACACGCTAAAGATTTTTTTCCATTACTCTTTTCCGTGAAGCATTTGCTCTGAGTAATATTTGTGGTAACACTAAACCGATTACTGAATCAGCGTTACTCTCAGTACATGTAGACTACATTAGTATGTAGTAATAATGTAGTTAAATCATTACTATATTATACAAATCCGTATTAAGACAAATTATGAATTAAAACAAATTTTATAATCTATCGATCTGTAATTTGACATTTAAATTAATTACTTTAGGCTCTGTTTTCTAAATCCAATTTTCATTAATGGCTCCGCATTCAGTGGAATAAGATAAAACGCCAACCTAATTTCTCACCGTGAATGCAAACAACATAAAACCAGGAAGCGTATCAGATGAGGATAAAGCAGGAGATGAAGGGAAGGGAAGAGTTGGCGGGTAAAATACGTTTTAATTACCTGTGAGTTGAGCCGAGGAAGAAGTCGCCTGATTATGAAGCCGACGGCAAAATTGCCTCGGGCGCAAAAAGAGCAACAGGCTGGTCGTTCTCTGCACAAACTCGGCTGTTATCTGCCCCCTCTGGCGGGAGGAAAAGAAAGCAAAGGAGAAGGCGACGGGAGGCGACTAATAAGCCGATATGCGGGGCTCCTAATTACTTGGCTATAGCACGTTGGAGGCGATAAAGGAGCCATTATTTTATGAAAGGGTTTAGCTTGAATAGTGGAAGGGGAGAAGGAAGGAAGGGGTGTAAAAGAACGCAGAAAGTTCTCATTCGCGACACAAATGCCTAATGACCGTTGAAGTCATTGACTTCGGGGATAAAATTTTCCCCTTAATCGAATCCTTTTACAATTTTCATTTTTACTTAAATAATGTGTTGTTTACTACCTTGATATCTGTTACTAATGAGAAGCTAAGATGTTTTCCTGATGATAAACATGAATAAAAATTTCAGGTTTCTATTAAAATACAAACGGACCATTTTTAAATGAAAAACATTGTAGTTCCCGGCTCCTGGATAGCTATGTGGGCAGCGCGTTCGACTTTGGTGAAAACGGTCCCGGGTTCGATTCCTGGTGGGGCCCTGTGTTCGAAATGACCACAGATGTCGAGCCACTTTTAACAGTACTACTACTGAGACCATTATAGTTTCCATAATCCAGTATCAGTCTCATTGATTCTTCAATTTCCTATTTTTACTGATTAAACCCTTCTTTCCTTGAAAAATTTTTTCGCATAAAAGAGTAACTTTTTGAAAATAAATGGAAAGACCTATGTATGTAGTATATGAGTGCTGTAATATATATGGAACATACGAGTATCGTAGTATCTCGTAATAAGAAAAACTTTACAAAGACATCATACTTCTGAGACACGGACTCACGCTTTGATGAACGTATATTTTTCAGAAAGACATAGCTTTAATTTATCAACTATATATTTTCCTCATCACTCTTTATCTCTTATTTAGGGGTTAAGTTCTAGCATTTTGTCAGTAAGACGGTAAAGTTTTTTCGTGATATCTTAGACAATGCGTCGTATAGCACATTCTATTTTTGGTGTTTTTTTTCGATATGGGTCATTCCACGCCAAACCGTATATATACAAGTTTTCTGCATACAGTCTTATTCGGTACATTTAAGGTAAACAGAATTGGATAAATTCTGGTAATTTTTTGTAGAAGCAGACTATTATATTAAGCAATTCTATCTTGAGATAACAATTTTATTTTTACATAAATAATTCCGTTTTAAGTATTTTCATGAATACGTACTGCATGCTTTGGTATACAATTTTATCCTAAGTAAAATAAAAGATATCTATATGGAATTTCCATGGGATATACATCTACCTATAATAACGATGATTAAATGAATGGGCTGTCGGTCGAGCGTTCACATAAAACCTTTATTTTCATTCCGCGTCGATTTGACCGTAAATTTTATCGCCCTCTGTTTGAGAATCGGTAATCAATTTATGACAGAAACGCTTTAACTTTCCAATCAATCCTGAACCTAAATATTTATAACTCGCGTTGTAATTATTGTTTTAGAAGGGTGAACGATAAATTGCTTTTTGAAGTTTGAACCGATTAATTATCATCGGTAAATGATTCGGAAATAATTACGTTGAGGCGTCGATTTGTTCTGTTTTTCGATTTTAATATCTGCTCCTGTCGAATTATTTATAAGTTTGATTATGAATTCGTTAAATTTACTTGGATTTGAAGAGACGGGTTCAGGGAACAGAGAGTAATATACCCTAGTTTTCTAGGCTCTATTAAGGAGTATGAAATTTCTAATTCTTTATCCTTGTAGATTTCCTCCCTCGCCTCACAAGTAATTGCTTACCACTATTTCTTCTGTGTTTTTACCTTAATGATTACTTAATGGCGATAGCATAATGAGACAATTTATTAATAAAATGGAATTGATTATGGGGTCTTAATAGATCTTTTACAGGCTGAAATGACATTGTATGCTCTATGATCGCAGTGCAGAGCAAATCTTCTTGTCATTTTGGCCGTTCAAACAGAGCGTTTAAACTTTTATATCTATCGTATGGTTTTTGCCATCTAATCTCTCCATGAATTAGCTTTGCGTCATTTTTTACTATATTTCTTTATTAACTATCAGATATATTTTAATTTTTCCAATTTGTAATTTATTCTTTATTAAAATTGTTTTATAGGCTATAGGGTTTATTGTGGTGTATGTAATTTTTAATTCTTCCCCTCTGTTTCCTCTGCACAGAAAATCATGAACCTTTTTGTTTAGATCATCTTATTGAGTCAGTTGGTGATTCTACCGTTCTTAGTGGTTGTGTTATATTATAAGTACGTCGACAACCAAGGTCATTTCACATATATGAGCTTCCATCAGGAATAGGACCCGGGGACTTTTTCACCACACGCGTATGCGCTGCCCACTTGGTTATATTGAATTCCTTATAATTGCTTCTTCTGTAGATAGAACCTCAAGGATCGCTGAATTAATGCATCTATGAGCTGCTCTGTCATGGTGTAGAATGTCCTCCGTTATCTCCTTGATGCAAGTCCTATTTGGTCGTGTATTTGGGCCTGTATACAGGTATAAGCTAATGTATATTCTTGCGAGTTTTCCGTAGTTGTTTATCGATTTCTCCATTATTCATCCTACGTACGAGATTAAAAATATGAAGAGATCAGTTTTCTAATTTCATGATACATTCAGCGATTATCTTTATTGAGTAAGTTCGCTTAATCCTAAACCTTCTGGAATTACGGCATTTTTTCCTAGTTGGCCACAGTGTGCAATGGTAGTAAGATTTTCCCTAGGTAATTTAAAAAAGCCCCTTTGAAAGAGTAATTAATCATTTGCGAAAATGATTTATCAGTTGCTTTTAACACTCCGTCATTCTTTCAAATTTCAGTTTAAGTAACAGTCAATGAATTACAACTAAAACTTGGCTCAAATTCCACTCTATAAGATAAGGAAAATATGGATTTAATGTTAATATTAATAAGCGATTAGATAGAGTAATCCTCGAAGTTATGATGAGCGGATATTTTATAATGACCAAAAAGTGTTTTCCTAATTGTACATTCTTTCTTATTAACAAGCGAATAATAATTTTCTCGAAAGTCAAACGCATAAGGTGAAGGTAATTTTCTCTCTCGTCTGGACTCCTTTCTTTAAACCGAAAGTTGTACATTTTCTTTCTAATTTAATGAAGACCTCTATAGATTCACAATTTTCAAACATGAATAATGAAGGACGAAGCAACGTAAAATCAATACCATTCACTAGGTATACCCATCAGTTTCCAGGAGCTCTTAAGAGAAAACAAGAGGAGCCATAAAATAGAAACGAATGAATACTCTCCGGATGCAATGGGCCATAAGAGCTGCCTTCGAAACAAATTATTTGCTTAGGTACACGACGTATACTTATTCAGCACTAAACCGCAAACCTGCTTTCTTATTGCGTTTGCTTGAATAGCAGAAAACGAAATGACGGGTAATCTGGACCTATTAAGGCGAACTTCGATCCCTCCGATCGCTAAACTACGGGTAAATGCACTTCTCGGAGATGAATAAGACTTTCTTGTGAACTAAACCTGCTTTTCTTCAGCATAGCACCTTTCGACTTTTCCTACAGTTTTTCCCAAGAGACGCCATTAAAAGCTCACCACAGACAACGTAATGAACAAATACCAATTGTCTGTCTTGTTATGACCTCCGAGGCTCATGGGGGGCGATAAAAAAGCGACAGTAGAATTATAGCCTCGCGTTCGGTCTTCTCTACTGGACTTTTTTCTTTGGTCATATATGAGTGTCCATTCGGAGAGGTGCTTACAATGAGGGACTTTTTAACCCTTTTTATTGCTTTGTGTTTTTACTCCAGCTGTCTATTCTTTAAGGATACATATTTTAGTCACTTAAGTCGCTTTACACTACACACTTAATTATCAGTGCTAAATATTACTTGCTTGAACTGTTAACTTCTTAAATAGTTATGCGAATAATTCATCGATTATAATTGAATATGATATTTTTTCATTTTGCATATTACATATCTAATATCTCTAATGATAATTATTACATGTTTTTGATGTGCAATATGCGATTATTTCAGAGATATAGTTTCCCTAACCTAGAGATGAGGAATTTCTTTTGCAACGGTAGGCCATCTTTACCTTCGGCTGCATAAGATAGGCCACAAGTGAAACAATCATGCCACTCTTGAGTAGCGTGTTGCCTACATTCGTATAGTTTGAAAATGAAGTTGTATACGAGGAAATAAATTCATTTGTTGAGTTAACTAAGAAAGAATATTTTTAATTTCTTCGATTGCTGGGATTAGCAAGACTGTAAAGCAAAAATATTTAAATTTGGGTACTGGTTTCAGGAATCGATTGAATGGCCGTGTTGAACGCCCAAAAAGTCCACATTTGGTCTTAAGGCCACAGGTTTCCACACACAGACGCATGCCACTAGAGATATGAGACATTCGAGTAAACTGAATATATTTAGCTTAATGGAAGATTCGATCCGTATTATCTTGCTTTTCATCTTGATTATTACTCCAACTGATTGCAAGCAAATATCTATCGGACTTCAGGGTTACAGCCGTCATTTTACTTTTATCTCTAGCTGTAATATTTGTGTAAGATTTAATCACTGATATTAATCAAGTTCTAATTACCATTTCATAGGAAGATTAGGCGTCTCTGGAGTATGGTGAATCAGTCTCTGTCAAGACTAATATCAGAATTATCTTAAAATAAAAAATATAAGTTCGCTAAAGAAAATTTTTATGCCTTCAAAATTATTTTTATCTACATTTTTTTAATCTTTTATTTCTAATCCAATTTTGGAAGGAATGCACCTCGTATGACAGCGATAAAATTAAATTCCTTTAAAAAACATGATTTATAGAGAGGAGTATGTAAGCTTTTATTGAAAGTATCTTTGAACAGGGGAATTAAACTCATTGTGAAATAAATATGGGAGGTGAAAAGCACAAAAATGTTAAGAAATATTTCCGGTGTACTAACCCGTAAATACTTAAGCGACAATTCTTTGTGACGGTGGAGTCGACATCCGGACTTTATTCGATCTTTATTGGTCCAGATAAAGTTTTCTATTTCAGAGACCTCAAGTACAAAAGAGCACCCAGAAATTTGACTGTTCATCCCCATTTTTGCACGCCAGCGGTCTTCAAAAGGATAAAAATTGACGCTTATCGCCGACCGATGAGTTGGATTTGGGGTTGTCAAGGGAACGCACGAAGTGTGCACGGAGTAATGAGTGCGCTTTGATGAGGTTGCCAAGGACGACAAGAGAAGACCGCATCGAAAATGAAAGCTTCCCTTTTTTTCATCCCGGGATGGGACCTTAATGAGCTTTTCTAAAATATAATTTTTTAATCAGCGAACTGGATTTGAACCCTCGATGTTCTTTCTCGCAACAACCAAATACGCCGTCTAATCCTCATACAACATATATACTCCTGGTTATACTTGAGAATGAGGATTAAGCAGGTACTGAATGAGCTGGAATTAAAAAAGCGTAACTATATTATACAGTTAAATATTACTGTTACAGAAAATCTGCTGACGAAATCTGATATAATACCTATGCACTCTCTTTATAAACATAAAGTATTTAACTCATGAAAATTTCTGAAATCATCACGTATATTCACAACGGTCAGTCAACACAATATAAACACGATTATTTGAAATTAATGCTATCGTTAATCTTTAAATATTATACGAGTACAATTATGGTCGTCATAACGAAAGTGATATTATTATTTTATTAGTATCTCTATTATTATATTTTTTATACAGGTAATAGATCTTATACGAGTTATGTTATGAAAAATGAAGTTATTTTTTTAGTATCCAGGAAGTTTATTATGGGTCACATTTAGTAGCTGGAAACAAAAATAGAACATTTTGGACGAAAACCACCCTTAAATAGTGACACGCCCATGCTGAAATCGTTAATAATATTATGACAATAAAACGAATGAAACTTAACATTTTTGATGACTTATTATGATAGAAAAGAGACGGAATACATAACCAGCAATGGCCCGTAATTTTTACGTAGATTCCTGTCCTCGCTAGAATTTGGACAACGTCGCTGCTAAATTACTGGGATAATAATGTCATTGTCATTTTTCGTGTACTCCCAATGGCAATTAACTTAAGGAAGCCAACGGCTTAAGCGGATACATTACCCGCACAGTTGAATCATCATCATAAATTACTGTCTCCTTCCTTCGCTTAATTATCCTAGCACCCCTTTTTCCTATCCACTTTCCCCCGTCTCTTCCCTTCCCCACGTGCATTAATGCAAATGTTTCAAATGTCAGCTGTCGGCTTTTTTGCGATGGGAATTCGGTGCAGGCGAAAAAATAACACTTTCCTTTTCGATTCGTTGCGTTCTTTCGCCATTTTTTACGTGATTCGTTTTGACAAGATAAATTAAACCCGCGCGCCGTGCGGGTCGCACTCTCCCGTGATGAAAATAAATTTATCAAAAATGATGAGAACTTCGATGCAGTCATTAAAATATGAAACGAGCTTTTTTGAAATGCCGTCACTCACCCTCCGGGGATCCTTTTTATCCGTTTTTCAATTTTTGTTCCGAGTGAAATTTTTCCTATTGATGGATTTATGATTGAATTAGAAATAATTACAACGAATGAATTTTAATTCTTAATTACGGGACGCGGCCGCACTGGAATTATTCCAACTATTACGGATTTTTAATGACGCCATAGAAATAAAAGTGGACGTGGAGCCATCAATGCCTCGTTACTCGAACTAATGGCGGGGTAATATCTAAATATGGAAGGTTGTTGTGATGAAAATGGTCGCCTTTGATAACTATTTAGTTCATTGGTTAACTGAGTATCATATTAAAAGTTAAGTAAGGTATCTGGAGTAGTTATAATTTAATAGCGTAGCCTTGCTGAATACACTAGACGTGACCTTATTGTAAATATAGGCTGACCTTATTTGTATTGGTAATTTCTCCTTAACAGGTTTTATATTAATCATAAGCTTTTAGGAGTTAGCGGTATCATAATTTATTACTTGAAAGAAACAGAAAAGTGAATAAGTACTCTTAACGTGACTGTTCTGGAGAAATTTCAAAGGCCCCAGGATTAATAAGGGGGTAACGCTTTCGGTTTGTGGTTTGCTTTCAGTGAAAGCAGTCCTGGTTTCGATTCTCGGTAAGGCCCCACAAATGACTTCAGCCGTCAAAGCACCTTTATGAAAATTACTGAAGTATAAAGAAGTTTTGGAGATAATGTGTTTAGTAAATCGTCTTACACCGTTTGTAAAAGATTTTTTTATTCACCTTAAGCATTGTTGGGTAATTGTCATATTTATTTTTCAGAGGAAATAATTCATTAGATTTAGCTTATGAGCGATTTTTATGGAATATATTATTTATATTAAATTATCGATTATATTCAAGAGAATAGGATTTTAACTTAGAATGCTACAACATACTAATTCTTTTCATATCGGGTAATCAGTTTCTAAATGTGCTATAAATTATGCATACCTGTTTTGAAACGCTAAATTGAGTAATAATCGGAAATTTATCTTTCAGGTATCCCTAAATCTTTGTAAATTCATAAATCCTGATTTTTGGTCAAAACACACAAAATATACGAAAATTTTAGCAAATTGGAGAAAATTGTAATAATAGCTATTGCTAGGGCATTTTGTGATATTACAAGCGAGTGACCATACGAAGAGTGCGAAAAGTTATTTGTAAAAACAGATATCTATCACAAATAGTGAGGGGTCACTGCCCTCTTTATGTAACATAATCATTTGTCTTTTATATATAAAAAAATGAATTTCAGTAAGGGGATCCTTTTAATTACTGTCCTATTGAGGTTATTTCGACTGAATTCAAGCGAAAATAGCCCTAGAACAACTTTGCAAATATCACGCAATATTATACCACTAGGCTCAAAGATAGAGATAAATTGTACAAACGTATAGCTATGATATATTGCATTATACTTTATGATAATTGACCCTAAACTCACTATAGTTGCTAATATACGTTTATTGCCTCACTCGAAGATTGTAGCGGAGCTCTTTTTATCATAATGGCTATGAATAAATTGATATATTATTAAGAATTACTTAAGAACAAGTCCTAGTATTGATATTAACAAGCCGAATGTTGATCTCTATGAGAGTTACTGATTCCTTGTAACCATTCTGCTTTACTATTTTGTTCATTCTTCTTGAATTTTGGTTCCATGGGACCCTTCCTCGCCATACTATAGTACCTCTCTGTCGGCCTTCCCGAACCACGCTTAGTTACATGAGTCGGTCAAGCAATCCTTCCTTACCCATTCAACCTATAAACTGTCTCTTTTCCCTCTCCCCCTGCATTCTCCCCTTGCAGACTTGACAATTGAGTTAGGTGCAGGGGACGAGTGGGCGAATAATTGATCCAAGTGGCAGCTATGCCCAGTAGATGAGTTGGCAATAGGGAGATCGGGATGCAAGATAACGGTCTGAAAGGTTAGACCTCAAGACTGGAGCAAGCGAAAATATACATTTAAAATAAAAGTTGTGATAATATAGAATAGAAGCTATAATAATAGATGTTTTGATAATATACAAAAAATATTAAAATGATCCGGAAAACTTGGCTTGATAAGGGAACATAGCTTATAAATGTAAAAAAAGATAAATGGAGGCAAAAAACACCTTTGAGAATTTATTTCCTTAATTTTTCTTAAATTCTTCCTCTGTTTTATAAGCCCATGACTTTCGGTAACTTGCTTGTAAATGAGGAAAATTTCCGAAGGATCTTAATATCCATCAAATGATAATACACAATCATCGTTACTTCAGCTATTTACCACATCATAATCCAGATTTTTTGCTGATATGTATCAACGACTTTGAATGAAAAAAATGGCATTGAATTAAATTATACGCGTACGGATTTCAATGGAATTTTCTGCATATAAATATGAAATATAAACGAAAATGATGAAATTATTCTCAAATCCTCACACATTCTTCAAAGATTTTCGGAATAATAGTATAAACAAAGACCTGGTTCAGAAATTTTAAGTAACTTTTGGTGTTGATTAACTCAACGGCTATTTAGGATTAAATCTTATTTTTTATTCCTCCCCTGAACTCTACTTACAGATTTTTTTACTATAAGATAGCATGGTAATATTTTAGTAAATGAACTATCGGAAAGTATTGATTTTTATTTAATATTCACCGTAGGTAGATTCTAAGACTTTGATTCTCTGTATCGTAATAAATACATTATGGCACGCCAGTTCAAGGCATCATCATGAGATTTCTTAGTACAGTTAAATTTGTAAGAAAATGATTTCGAACTCTGATTTCCAGCTAAGACTTAAATTACTATATACATCATTTTTAGATAAGGGTTGGCATTGTGAAGGATATTTCCCTCCACATCCATTTTATTTTTACGTATCTGTCATTGTAATAGGCCGATTCCATGAGAAGCAAATAGCTAAGACTAAAACTTATATCAACAGTCAAAGATAAAAGCAAAATTAGCCACAAGAAGGATCATAGGGATCCAAGGAAGATAATTAATAATAGTGTAGAAATTTATAAGGATATGAATTAAAATTTATCCGAAAGAAAGGGTTTCGTTAGGAAAGGCTCCAATCATTTGCGGCCGCAGGAGAGAGAAATTTTTGAGTTGTTCGGCCATTTATAGAACTATATACTATAGAAGTTTCGCTACGAGATTCCCTGTTTTTCTGTAGGCGACAAATATTTCATTTCCACCTCGTCCAAAATGAATGCAAGTGAAATGAAAATATCGAATAATTCGAAAATGGGGTTTTCATCTGAATTCCTTTTCGAAGAGCTTTAACGGTCACGCATCACGCGCCGGAAAAACGAGTTAACCAAATTGAAAAATTAAAAAAAGGAGAGGAAAAACGCGCGAGCTCCGATATGAAATGCAAATTGCGTGAAAAAGGGACAATTTTTTGACGTCAGCGTCATTTTGGACGGCCTTTTTTGTTCCGGGCCCGAGAGAAAATTCGTGCTTAATGACATTTTCAAAAGAATTAAACGAAAAAAGGAGAAATAGTGATCGCCCGGATAAGTTCGTTTGTCGGCTTCATTTGGACATTGACGTGCATGCTTTAATATGTCCGAATGAATTGGAAGTGCAATTTTTGGACGATTCACGTTTGTAGGTGGGGTGAGATGAAAGGGGAATGCACGGGTGTGGGGGCGGGAGGGGAGGGAACTCTGTGGGGAAGCAATTATAAAAAGGGAACAAAGGGAAACCAGTATTAAGCTACGGTTCGCAATTAAACGTGAACTTTTTCGACATTATTTCACGGATCCCTGATGATGTTGGCATTATTATCGTGATATTCAATTAAATATTTGAAAAAAATGCTGAAAATTTTTTTGTAGAGCCGGATGAATTTGCTTCGCTCCCAAATAATCGGGAAATAGAGCCTTTTATTTTTATCGCCGAATAGGATTTAAAACAGTAATTTTTATCAGCGTTTACTCTGATGAAATAGTGGAAAAAATGAAACGGTGCTTCTAATTGCGTATTTTGAATGTTCTCTTTTCTGGGATAATAATTCCGTACCTCAATCTATTTTCTGATTGCATAGTGAATATTTTTCGTGAATCTTTGAATTCGAAAAAAATCGAATGGTTTATTTTTGCGAAAATTTGAAGATAATTCTCGAAGATTTAACACGTTTTACCATATTTCGTCGTAACAACATGACATTAATTTGCAAATTTTGTAATTTGTTGCAACTGGTACGGTAATCGGTATAATGTTCATTGTAATGATATGCGGCTATGAAATGGATTAATTATTATTATTATTTAATGAATATTAAATTTTGAATTACATATAGTATTATTGATCATTAGCTATTCCTAATTTAAAACTACTACTCACTGCATATTTAATTTCTACAAAGCTTCCATAAACTCGAGAAAGTTTCCCGTTAACAGATACATGCCAAGACAGATGCAGTTGTGAAAGAATCAGAATTCTCATAAAGAGAATTTTCATTCTCTTTATGAGAATGAAAATTAACTAATCATAGCAATGAAGATATTCCTCGCATTAGGATGTATAATGAGAAGTAAGTATAACGCTTCATAGGAAGACAAAATTGATGTTCTAATATGCAAATTCATACATTTAACAGTTAAAAAAAATGCACTTTCCGATATTAGCCGCCTATAGTTAAATCACTTCAATCGCCACCATAAAAAACGAACAGTTAAACAATCCACTCGCTTCCCATTCCCATGAAATATTCCTTAAGAATCGCAGAATTAAATAAGGGGTCCCTAAATAACGTGGATATTTATTCACAAATTGTGATTTACGATCCAAGATCACGCAATTTCCGAATTTAAAAAGTCCCAATTTTTTCCATACAAGAGCGCCAATTAAATTACATCAAGGCATCCGGAAATTTATTCCGCATTGCGATCTCGCCTAATTCGCTTATCGAAAGAGCTCGCGAAATTTTTCGGATGCCCAACTTTCCGGCGGGGATATTTTTTCCCCCGTTAATGCAGTGATATAAGAGCCGTACCGGAAGAGGTCCATATTACGGGAGGCCCTTCTTCCCATTCCCTTCATTCATGCCCCGTTCTCCGACCATATCCGCAGCGAGCGATTTGTAATATCCGATTGAGATGCCGCAATGTTTTTCACTTCCTCCGCTCCATATAAAAAACTGAAGGATGTGCCAATCCCCTCGCGGAGGCTCAATCCGCTGTTACTTATTCAAAACGGCTATAGGAAAAAAAACCGCGTAATGGAATTAAGAGGACTTCCACGAAGGCTCGCCAAGCATCGGGGAGTGTGATTGATGGAGTTTATAGTCGCCGTTTTTTTCCCCCGGTTTAAAGGCTAAAGACCGCTCTCTTTTCTCCCTTCCTTTGCGTCGGATGTTTAAATGTAGAGGGGGAAAAGCCGATCGACCGATAAAAAGGGATTATCCTGTCAATCATGCCGCGAGGAAAAATGTCGATTAAAACTCGTCGGAAGGCGGGGAAGGGGTCGGTTTTCCAGATAAGCCTCTCCAACGCTTGTTTTTTGTTTTTTCGCGCTATACAAATACGAATGGGAGCGCCTGTCAATTTCCTTCGGAAGGGCGTATTTGTGGGCGTTCGCGAAGGAGAGAGAAGAGGCGTGACTTGATACAAATGTGACTATGCAGATATTAACATTTCTTAGATAATGTGTGTGCAGTGATACCTCGACATAGGACTACCCTATACTTCTAAGAATACATCTGTATTTGGGCGAGATTGAGATTAGAAGATCTCTCCTTCTAGTAAAGGCTCACCAAAGGAAAGCCTCTAGCTTTAGTTATATATTCGATGCGTGGAGTCATAAATAATTAGTAGAAGCGGCGTAGCGCAGTAATAACTCATTGGCCCCAATGTTAACATTTTTCAGGAATCGGTTGAAAACGAACGAAGGAAATGTATGTGAGACATCTATTAGGACTATCAGAAATATTTAAAGTATAATAGGCGGAGTAAAGCCTTCATACATGAACCATAAGCGAGGAACTTAATGTAAAGTTAACTAGAAGTATTTAACCCATGTCAATTGTCTTCTTAATCTTGTTGCTCCTGTCAGTATAATTTAATATTCTTAGATTCGAGTTACTTTCTTAATCATTTACTGGACTGTGAATGTTGATTGATCAATATAACAGCATTTTATTTTTAAAACGTTTTTCAAAAGTTTTCGCAATACTTAACTTGAAGGTGCATGCATTCCGAACACTCCGTTCCTCACAAATTGCTTTAACGGTAGCATTTTCAAAAGGGTTATTCTAGGCTTATGGGCCCCATCTGGAATCGAACCCGGGACAGCTTTCACGAAAGGAGAACATGATACTCACTTGGCTATTCGGAGGTCCCTAATTACTGAAAAGATGAGTAGAATTATTGTTCGATGTAATTTTTCCATTCCTTTTTTTCCATTTTGGATATGGAAGAAATATCGCAATTCATCGTTTTGGCGTGAATTATCCAATTTTGAATATACTTCATGTATTTGTAACATTTGATGAGAGGTAGAACCGAAGTGTATATTAATTTTTAAATTTCCTTTCATGACACTTAATAAGGTATTAAATTATCTACATAAAACAAACAGGAATAAAATATAGGTCATGAATGACAAATGGGATACTCATTATTTTCAAATTTCTCCTGTAGAAGTGTGCAAATAAATTATCAAGAGATATCCATAAATGGAATATCTTTTGTAGATAGCTGCCGTTGGTTATGATGATAGCTAAAAACTGAATTATTTCCATTTTACTTACTTTTAGGATAAGCTCCTTTCTTATCAAAGTGATGTTAATCGATTAAAGATCTCCAATAGAATAAGGAATTGGTTAACGTTATATCTGCACGAAATGGTGTGCACCCAGAACAATTCAGGAATAATCGAATTGAAAATGTCCGATTTCCGGTCCCGTCGGACTTTTTCCAAGTCTGTTCTTCCTTTGGAATCTCTAAGACAGTTGAAAAATATTCATATCTAATTTTGAACATAGCTTGCATAATATTACTACATAGTTACTTACTTTTTCCGGCATTCCAGCAAAAATATTTTACCACTTTCACCTTGAGAGACAATATTTAGAAAAGTTAAAGAATTATAGAGAAAAAAGTCAAGCCAAAACGGCAAAAGAAACAATGCACTGCTTTCAGAGCTTTGTCTGTTGAGAGCCAAAGAATAGAATCCGTTGGGGACAGTTTAAAAGAATTATGAAGGGGAGGAGAACGAGGGGAAGTATATGTGGGAGACAGGATCAGTCCACTAGAAAATTAGATTCCGACAGATAGGTTATCCCTTTACAGCCACGGAAGTGGACACCACCCACAAGCACCATTTCCAATATCACTCCTCCAGTCTCCCTCAAGCACTATACGCTCCGTTCGGGACACCCAGAATCAATATTCAAGGCATCGGCACCAAATTACATTCTCAGTTCCGATACCCTCCCTCTCCTTTCCTATGTTTTCATCCCTATCTCTCAGTCCGTAGTACTGCTCAGGGTATCTCTTGTTAAAACTCTCTCTACACTCTTATAGACCAAAATATCAGCACCTCTTATGCATCAGTACAAGAATTATGATAAGTATAGAGGACAGATTTTTAAATTGCCTATTTTATTTACTTTACGTCATAATGAAGATGTCATTTTATTTATTGACACGAATGTCCATAAATTAGGTAATAAATATACAATTGATAAGGTTATAAAAATAAAGATATGAACAATAATAAAATTAATAATATAATAATCAAAAGTAAACTGAGGATTAGTTTGACGTAAACTTATTTGACTTATCATACTTAGTAGAAGCAATAACTGTTGCAATTAATGCATTGATTATTAAATTTGAGAAATGTTTACATTTTTCACATTTTAACAGTTAAATTCTTTACTACGCACAATCGTGTAGCGGTTTAAATAATAAAATACATTTATTTATTCAACCTATGGTGTGCTTCCCTGATGAAAAAGTTAATATAGGGAAGAAGTGTGATACATAGTACGAAAGCTTGAAACATATATCATTAACAACAATCTAATTATTCTTGAAATAATCGCGATTGTTATGAAGCTACAGATACAATACCGAATTTAGATTCAGAATATAGCTTTCAGATTTCGAAATGACTTAAATGGAAATAGGAGAAGATAACTCATTACGGAAGGTATACCAGAGTAATCTTTTCCAATATAAATTAAGTGGATGTCACTTCTTTTAAAAAGTTAAACACCGGGTATAAGAATCATTTTTCCCTTACATGTAAGAAATTAATGTAATGTTACGCATACTTGGCATGTGTATCAGATTGCATTGTTCAACAATAGTAATGAACTAAGAGACAAAGGTTCTCCAAGAGCCTACATCGGCCACCGTCTAGGGCGATTCCCGGGAAACGGAAAATCGCTTAGCGGTCACCAGTTATTCAGAATCCCTAATGCGCATTTCGAAAGCAATGCTTTTATGATCACTTTTATGATATGAAGGGGTCCAATATTGGTTGATTCCTTTTTTAAGAATAAAAATATTAAAAATAGGATCAGGTATTTCGAGGTTAAGAATACCATATGCGATTTTGATTGTTCTAATAGTAAAAAATTCAATGAAAATCTGCAAAAAAATCATAAGGAATGGCTATCAATAAAGATGAAATAAAAGAAACCGAAGCGACGTAATTCTTCTATGAACGCTTGCTTTAAATATATGAGAGTAAATAGGTCGATTATCTTTGGGATTGGTTGAAAAAACTCGCAGCCCAATCACAGACTGTTGGAGACAAAAGAGAAACAATGCAGATATCGCGAGGTTGTCTCCGGAATATTATGATAACTGCTTTTTTTCCTCCGTTGCTTGCCTGACTATGGCATATATCATAAGAGAGGGAGGGAGTTAATTCGTTTGTAGGCAGGGAATCAGAAGGGAAGGAAAGGGGAGACTCGGCAGTCACGAGAAAGATACGGGAAATTGGCAGAGGAAAGCGGGAAATATTGGACAACGGCATTCAATCTCATATGGAATTCCTCGTTCGGATTGTTTACCTATCGGCTGAGGTTGATCATCGAATCTTATTCAGAATTCCTTCGGAGGGGAAAACCAAGAAAATTTTGCTGCTATGATGTCGTTTCCGGTTTTAAAACAGCTATGGTGTGATTCACTTACAAGACACCAATCTCAAAGTAATGTTATTTAACTATCTGATATAAAGGTTTATTTTGATATTTACCTCTTTCAAGTTATATTTTAATTCATAGTTGTCTCACCAAGAGAAATTTCAAATTAAATATTTGATCGTTATATTTATCCGGTACTCCGAATGAATTTTAGGAAAAAATTGTAAATAAATTATCTTCGTAAAACTCTTAACAAGAATCATGCTACATGTAATATTTCAGTAACAATTGTAATCGAATGTGAGATTGTCGAATGTGGGAAGGGTTGAGTCCGTGGTTTGAAAAGAATTCTCACTTAAAATCATAATTATTAAGGGTATTAATAGGTATGTATTCTAATTAATAAATAAGTGAATAATATGAATATAAATAGATAGTATTTAGCTGGGAAGAAAGGTCAACAGCTACAACCTCTTCTGACCATCCACCACAGCGGACGTTAAGGAATTCAACCTTGCTGCTCATTTTCTTTGGTGCGCACTTTAATTAGGTTACTTCGTAATAAAGAGCTCAAAGGACATGACCATAACGAGGAATATTCGGACGTCAAATAGCGGGCTAATGAGATTTCCCTCCTTTTAAAAACGAACCGCTCCTCTTAAGAAGTCCACTCGCTCAGATCTCCGCTCACGTCTGCGGTCGGACTGCTATAAACAGAATAATAGGAACGACTGTCTTCCCTGAGATAGCACTTTGATCGCGTTGCGGCGGGCATTCGGAAATAAAAAGAAATTAGGAGAAACCCCAAAGGGCAGCGGGAAGAGGGAAACCAGAAGAACATGTCCAACGAAGTCGCATCTTAAGCGAATGACCATCGAATAGAGCCAATTAGCGGAGGGAACAGAACTCTCCTCCGATACCTTATCTCCAGATTCCCTTTATGGAGTAATTGGAAGATCGAGTTAATGTCGGCGATGTACACAAAGTCGGCCTCTTCCTTTCTTTTACTCCGACCGACCTTTGGCCTTTTAATCAGATCGTGACGACAACTGGCACAGACGTCTTGCTCGAAAAGGTTGAGAGAAATGGTTGAGGGCCGACCTCAGAGTCAAACAGTGCGATGATCATATTAGTCTCATCATGCTTCGCAGCCAAACACTTAATTTTGGGTTCTAGTTTCTGAGGGCGAAATCCGATAATTTGTTACCAAATCCGACATGTGAAAGACGTTCTAGCTTCCTTCAAATTTTTTCCAATTAAAGGACTTGGAAATATTCCTCTTTCTCTTTCACTATCCATCTATAGCATAGTACCAACAAAATCAAAAAGATCCTACAATAACTAACGCTTTAAATTAAAATAATATTCGTTTTTTCTAACCATATCTTGATTTAATAATAATGATGATCGTGATTTTTGGCATAATATCCATTCTATAGATCTCGCCTTCATTTAGGCACCCCAGTTGATTTGATTCATTTGCAGTCTGAAAATCACGTTATCCAAAATCGTCAAAGATTCACTCGTAACACTTCAATCACCTGATCATCACCTTCAATCATCCAAAATCTTTGACGATACTGGATAACGTAATAAGCAATTTGCACATAGTAGTGCATATGAGTTTTCTATGTGATCATTAGCAACTATTTTAATAATACTGATGAGGAAATTTTGAAGTGATGAGTACAAGTCTGCGTAGAAGAGGAGTGAGATAATTTTCCTTTACTTCCCTCCGTTACAAGCGAGAATTGTGGAAACGCTTTCCGTAGCACTGGACACGGAGTGGCCATACTGAAAACCGTTATTTAGAATCATTTATACTTCATTTTATGCCAGTAGCTTTTACATCATCACAGTCATGATTAAGACCGACATAAGGTACACTCTTCTCTATTCTGTATCCAAAGACAAATGAAAAATTCCATCTATCAAGAAATGGTAGTAGGAAGAGATGATCAAGCTGTTTTTGACTTAAGGTCAGGGAGAGAAATCCCTCCTGAGTCTTTATCCAGCATTTAATGAACGACCTCTGCCTCTTCCTCAGATGTCTTCAAGTATCCCAAGCAGGCTACGTCAAACTTCGGGTCGACTTATCCAATTAAAATTTGATCTGGTAATTCTCGAATCTACTGTTTCGATTGTATTCTTCTGTTTTATTCGGAATCGAGACCTCGTTGGAAAGTTTTGGTTTTCTCGGTCGACATCGCTTTTCTTCTGTCGGCCAATGAAACCCCTCACCTTTACCCCACTTTGCACTTCCTGAAACATTCATGCGGCAGTGGGCTTCTTCCTGCATCGCCTTAACCGCCTCTCGGGAAGACCCAGAGGGACAAGGGTTCCCTTGGACCTCGGTGGACTCTTCCTATCTGCCATCGCTCTCCAGAGGGAAAGCCAATGTCGCAGGAAAACGAAGAGGGAATTGAAGGAATGAGGAAAAGAGAAAGTACGAGAAGAAAGGGATGGATTGGGGAATTGGCAGAGAGCGGTTTAGGACGAGGAACAGTTTGGGATCCAATTGCAAGGGTACAAAGAGAGGGATTGGCTGGTAGGGACAGGTTTAGGGATGGAACAAAACAATTCAAGCCTGCAAGTCCTCTGCTTCGATGAAAACATCTTTTTTCTAATTGGTTTAAAATCAATGCTCTAGAATGATAATTTAGCATCTTCAAGGATCATATTCCTTTCAAGGAAAAAATATCACGCTTTGAAATCCTTTTCCTGGTTTCTACTTTTACGATGTCCACTTTTGCTGTCACCTTGCATGCAACTCAATTCCATCTATTCCACTTTTATTTTCTATATTCTTCCTTATTTTATTCTGTGTATCTATTTTATATGTTTTCTGGAATAAATATTAGCAAACTGTAGCACTATATACAGGGAGTTCCAAAATTGACAGGATTACTGAATTCTTCTTGATTACAACTATAAAAACGGAGAGCGGTAGAAATGTACCGTTTGCCATAATTTCTGGTACACCCTGTCCTTTCCTTAAGATCTACAAGATAGAATCTGAGAGTAGAACGTATTATGCCAATTTACATGGATATATGATAAAATAATTTATTGCTCCATTGAACTGTACGTTCAATCCAAGCGCATACAGAATACTATTCCACTATCAGCGATAATAATAACTATGACAGAGGAATACTAGGTGCGTATCTGAATGAATAATGAATTACGAATAAAGTTCAATCACAAGCTCGTTCGGAAATTACCAGTGTAAGCTGTTCTGTAAGGGTGAGACATACCGATACTAAGTGGCAGAAAAGCAAAAGTAGTGCTTCAGGATACTGATTTCCGAGATTAACCAGGCAATTACTAAGCTCTCAATTTACTAACTAAAAGCTCCTCATTAATTTTAATCATAATATCATCGCATAAAAATTTAATTTGATGTAGTGACATTTTATTAAAATATTGTACCCATTTATCATGATATTATATTTTTACATGTCCTTAATTCTATCTGATAATGCTTTTTAATACTGAAATTGTCTTTTTTTCAGTGGGGTCACGTGCATTTTTCTTCCGCATTGCGATGAAATGCTATGTGGGAGAACATTAAAGGCTTGCTGGAGGAAAGAGCGGGAGAATCAGCAATGCCGGTGAATCGAGTTGATAAGAATTCTCCGAAAGGAGGTCAGTAAAAAGCGCATACAAATCGTTCTTCTGAGGTGGGATAAGGGAATTCTGTTATAGCTTAAGAATGTTTTGAAATAGTTTTTGAAAATAACTTGTATGAAAACTAATACAGTTTCCGCCATCTGTGAATGTCAAGTATTTTCTTCTGCAAAATTTGAATGCAAAGCTTATTTCGGTTGTAAACATGGTTTCATTGCAGACGTGAGGAAGAATGGCAAGAAAATAGATTAATTAATTTTTAAGGTTCTAATAACAGTGACGCTTCTTTCCGGCTATAATTAAAGAGAAATGATATTTCCTCTTCCTTTTAATTAATCTTTGTATGTATTACGATTATATAAGTGGTCAGATGGAAAAGAGTCCCACACTAGCGTAACCTCGTTAATAAGGGTCAATCTATTTATCACTAAGTTATCTGTAAGGCATTAGATTATTGATTAGTTACAGGTTACATGCAATATTTAAAAGTTTCCTAAAAGAAATATTTACAACTTTACAGTTATAACGAACACGAATTTGACAGAAAGCTTCGAAATACTGAATGATTCTTATTGCACTTCTTAGTTTGTTATGTGGGAGAATTTTTCCAGTGGTCATAAAATTCTTGTTTGACTTCTCGAAAACAATAAGTTAATATATCTGCAATGACGCAAAAATTTTTCCGGCGAGACGTTCATTAGGAGTAAATTATGAACTGATACTATTGAGTAAGTTCTAAATTTTAGATACTATGCGAACAAATTGCAAATTAAACATGAATGGAGTGCGGACTCTCTTTCCCTTTTGAAAGACAAAAAATGGCCTTAAAGCGTGTTTCTTGGGGCGAATAATTTTTTCCCTCCTCCTTTCTTAATATTTCAAAACAATTATTTTGATTTTCTCGCTCACGATTCCGAGGTCGACTATAAAAAGATATATTCAATCTCGGGGAAAGCGTTTAATAGCTCCTTCGCAGAGGGTATGGAAAGAGAAGAGAGAGTAGAAGGGCATAAAAATAAGAACTGGTAGTTGATTTGGGACGGAGCGAAAGATTGTAAGAGACAAAAGGGCGTGAGAGGATTAAAGATCGGAAGAAGGTTGTTTGGGGTTTGAAGAGATAGAGGGGAGACTTGAATAATGGAGTGCAGGAGAAGGTGGTTTCTATGGAAAATGAAACAATAGGGGGAGGGAGGCGTTTTAGAGGCAGGAGGAAATCGTTGTTTCATAGGGGAGAATCAATGTGGAAAGGGGAAAAAGAATGCTTTGGGAGGGAGGCAAGGCGAGACTTGGTAGTGAATAGCCGAAGAGGAGGAGATTCTTTTGGTCCATTTGCTCTCCGCCGCCTATTCTTTCTCCACTGGATGCTTTCACGCCGCGGAGATATATACCGCTTACTATATATAATAGTTGGGATAACATAACTCCGCTGTTATCTTTGAAGAAGTATGCGGCATATTTTGTTAAGACTCGCACAAATTGGGTCGGTTATTGAAGCGCAGCAATATAAAGGTGTACACAAATATTAGAGAGTGATATGAGCGCCTATAACTAAATAACTGGTAAAATAAGACTGATATTGAACTAATTATGACTAGATCCTTAATTAGATTTAATTTGTGAATTATTTGAGATGTCGTTGGAGAAATTTTAAAACTATGAATTGAATAACGAATAACTGATCTCTTTTGCAACTATCATAGAATAAAATCATATTAATATAAACCTATTTTGATTTTATTTAGATGGAGAGAGAAATAGACAACAGTTAAGACGGCAAAGTGCAATAAGCCGAGCGTTATGGGATTACTGACACCGACTAAATTAAAATTTGAAAGGGAATGTTTACAAATCATACAGCGACTAATTCTTCCTCGGAGCTCCTATGCACTCTCCAATTTATTATCTCTTTTACGAGACTCAAGAGTGATTTAAGCGCGTGAGATTGTTCAAAGGAAAGGAAGAAATCCGAATTTGTACCGAAGGTATATCATTTAAATACCATTTTTCCCCATTTATCCCGGACTAACTTAATTTTATTTATTCTTATTCATATATTGGAACCAATTATATTATTGTTTTGTTGAATGCACCTTTTTTGATTATCAGTTGTATAATTTAAAAACTTTTGTTACTAGAAATGAAATCAAAGAGTCATTTTAGCGCGTGTAAGTCCTTCACGAAATCACTATAAACTTATATTCTACCGCATTCCCTTCCGTCTCATCCTTGAACCAACAGCTTAAAATATTTGACCTCTATCCCTGTGGAGTATAAATCGAGAGGCAATTTCCATAGCAATCGAAACGATCGTCTTCATAATATTTTCCGTCGGCACGTTTCGTCTAATCTTCTTGCCGTGCGGAGCGTTTTTCTTCTCTCGACGCGTTTGTATTTTCATCCGATGATGTAATCGAGTCTTCGAGTAATTGGTTACTTAAAGCGATCCAAGAGAATCATCGAGGAACGCAGGATTTCTTTCAGATTCATTGTCATTCTCTTCGTATCTTTCGTAGAACCTCTAATTTTCTTATATAACAGCCCTTTGGAAGATTTTTCCTAAGACGTAGAAGAATCTCAAACATTCTGTTTTGTTTTCCATTGTGACTGTATAGAGGTATGCAGGGAAGTTTTCGTACTTGTTCCTCATACAATGTGGCTGACTTCAAGATGTGCGCCGGAATATGTTCTTATACTAGCTGTCGTGCCCGTTGATTTTTAACGGGAAAAATTTAAGTAGGCAGGAACAGTATAATTTATAATATTTAGGAATAGGGAAACTAATATCAAATTAGTTGATGTCAGTGAGATAGGTTATCTAAAACTAAAATGTTGAATGTTTTCAAATTTCTCATGATGTGGAACCGAAATCTAATATCAACAATAAGAATATGAAATTTTGTAGTATTTCCCCTATTTAGAACTTGGGTCGAGTTCGTCCGAACAAATCTCCAGTACTTTGTATTGCTTTAAATCGATGACTGATAATGATGTTAGAAATACGGATGTGTTTAATACGAATTTTTCGTACAAAAATCATGTTTATCTGCCATGATGAATCTATCTTCAACTTTACAGGCACCCTTACATTTATTTAAAATAAAAGTAAGGTGTAGCACGAATGCTTCTTTTATGACAAAATATTCGCTAGGAATGCAACTTAGATAGAAGCACCTACTCTGATGGAAAGATGCTGATAAATTTAGATTACTCGCAGACTTAAAAATCGGATGGACAGGCGTCCATAATCGAAACTTCGCAGTAATGAAATATACTCATTATGCCTAATATGCTTAAAATACACGGAAACTTAAGGGTTGTCAAATACTTATAAGAATACAAGAAAAACTATATCTATTAGATATTAGGAAAATTATGCAATTCTCTGATATATTAGAATTAAAACCAAAATGATATATCATTATAGAGGCAATTAAGCAATAGAAATGTATCCTGCTACTGAAAATTATTACGTTGTCTTCAGCTGCACGCGATTTCTATACTTCATCAAATATGGCAACAAACCTTTGTGATGTTAAAGTGAACTTCATAAGATGATAGTCGATGATTAATTTTGATCCCTTCTATCAGTAATATTCTGACAACCGCTATACCTACATAAACATACTCTTAAAATCTTTACCATAATTCTTAGGATATGTCCTACCCAAACGCTAATGCTCAATTTGGTTATTAAGTATCCCTATACATTTATTCATACTAATTCCTTATTCTGCCTAAAAAGTTACATGTTGAAAGTAACTTTCATTCCGTCACAGCTGCTTACTTAGAGTTAATTAAAGATTATAAATGAGGTTCTGCGAGACAATGTATAGATCCTTAAAAAGTTATATCCAAGTAATTCAACTTATTTAAGGCAGAATAATCGGAGAGCTGTGGAAGATTGCTGATTCAGTCCACCTCACCCTCATTCATCTTAATTATTTATTTATTTGCAAAGTAATTACGTTGATGAATATTAATGATTACCTCATAAATCTATGTAACAATTAGGGCAAAATTCTTGCGTGCGGTTAGTAAGTTAACATAAATGGAAATCAGCAGTACAAATGAAGTTGTACTTTTGAAAGGAAAGTTTTAATCTTTGATTATAATTTGATCTTTGATTTGGAAAAATGTTCTAAAACTCTTGAAACACATTGCGAATTAACTGACCAATTCGTTCCGCTTAATTCTAGAGTGTGGATGAGACTAATCGAGTACAACATTCTCGAGTTTATTTCTGCAGCGATCTTAAACCACTTCTGCTTGGATAGAGTTCGTGCACCGCAGAGGAAAAAAGGCGCTTTTCATTTTGTCCTGCGGATAGCATCTCGCGAGGAATTTCCAAGATGGCGCACCTCAAGAGTCTATTTCGTGATGCTATCAGCAGAAGCACGCGGAGCCATGGCTCTCAATTTGAAACGGCCGGAGAGGCCATTGCTGGGCAGGAGAAGGGGTGAGGAGGGCCTTCGGACCAATGGCGAGTCCCGCATCCCGGTTGCTCGTAAAACGTGGAGTTGGGGTTAGACAAAGAGTTAGGAGAGGAGGCGAGATTGAAAGAGGAATCGGGATTTGTGAGCGACGTGGCGTGGGTGAGATTCTTTCTTCTTAAAAGGCTGGACCAATTGAAGATATGGAGAGGTGTGGGGAAATGAATGTATATGCGCAGTTAAAAAGTGGAGAAATATGGGACATAGGATAAACCTCTCTTAGAGTATGACTGTCACTAAAGATTGTCACGAAATGTATTTCTGGAGAAACTCGTGAATCGTAAGGAATGTGATTCATAGTTAATGAAAAATGATGTTGAAATTATATTGAAATACTTTGATTGCTACTTCACATACTCTTTACAGAGCTAAACTCTCCTTCTGTTATTTATTTATAGCACATATAACACAATTTGGCCAAGTGGCGTGGTGGTAATACCCAAGGGGAGCCTAACTAAATTAACAATTGTATCTCTGGAAAGAATTCAGCCCAGAAGGAAAACTCCCACAAAAACTCCTGCGGGAAATAAAAATTTAACATTAACCAGGTTACACTGTTCATTCATAAATAAGGAATAACGTTTTAGAAGTTAGTATGGATGCTGAATTCCTAGATATTTAACATGAGGCATACACTTTATAAGAGTTGAAGGCATTTCGTAAAATAATAAACGTGGTAAATAATAGGCTACATGTTATACATTCAGAGAAACAACCAAATAAATAACCTACGTATTAGATTGCTTACAACATTAGTAATTGTAAGCGATTTAGGACAACTTTCATAATTCTACAGCATATGATGGGAACTGCTACTATTAAGCTATGATTGAAACCATGAGAAGTATAGCAATGAATTTGATTGTCCCTCAATAGCTTTCTCTCTCTCTGGTTCTCGAAGCAAACTTTTTCTTTCGAGTATACCAAACAGCTTTTTGTGTATTATTAGTCGGATTAAAACGGAGCCTGACCCTTAGGGAGTTGTACTTTCTAGAAAAGGATCTGAACGTCACTTTGATTACATGTCACAATAATTCAATTCAATGAACCATTTAAATTCAGGGGGATATCACTGAATCGATAGATTTCTCACGATGAAAATATATCCAACCAAGCTTAATTTCACTTTTTCCTTCGACAAAAGGGGAAGAAATTCGAAAAAAAGTTGAAGAGTTTTATTAACAACTCACTGTTAGCCAGATTGGAGACCACCAAATGTTTCGGCAAGAAAATTTTTGTTTCATTAAAAGTTTGATTTCTTACAGAAATTTTATTCTGAAATTAAATAATTCACACAGTCCCTTTAATGTAGTCAACTATTCATAAACACTTCAATCATTAATTTCAAAAAAAGAGGAAGGTACTGGTTATTAATTTAAACGCTATAATTTTATTCCATTAATCGCTCAAGTTGTCCAGATACTTATAATAATAGTATACTCCAAGTTATCCTAAAAAGCTTGCAATCTAATTTGTCTCTATCTGGAATAAAAACATCTTAGAAATCTGAGTGTATCCGTAGCTTTATTAATCTACTTCAGAAAACTTTATTGAGTAAATACTGTCATTGCTAAATTCTCACGATAGTAAATAATGTTTCACCACCCTACAGGTTAAACAAATAGTATTTTTGCATGAAAACATATATAATTTATAAATTTACGATAAGCACATTAATCTTTTCTTATTTATCTTAGTTTTTAATGAAAAGTAAACTGGAAGTTTCAGTAGTATGATCATGTTAAATTGGTATCAAAATATAGTTATTTTTGATGATTTCGTCTTTTACGGATATCTCTGATAACTTCTGTTGCTTGATATCTTCATTCTACTACTGTTTCTATTTAGTGCTGAATTTTATCTTGATCCATTTTTAATGTTGCTTGTTGAATGATTCTTGATCTCCTTTCCATACTATCAAATCATTCAGCATGCAAGTTCTTACGGTCGTCGTGTAACGAAATGTTTGTCGTTGATGTTTCAAATTTTTTCTTTCGAATCTCAGTGAGACTGTTCCGTGAGAAAGGTTGTTGAGTAATGTGAAATATTCGATTCCAATCTTCAGTCACATTTAAAATACTATTTTTTTAAATTGAAATTAGCAACTCTGGCTTACAATCTGGCTGAGGAATTTCATTATTTCTGAGACCCTCAGGTGTTTTCTTAGTCAGGATTCGCAAGTCATTACTTGTTAGATTGGATTCAGGAAGGGGTAAACAACTACTAGAAAGTTTTGATTGAAGAACAGTATTAATATAGGATAAATAGCCTTAGGAACCGCTCGCAGTGAAGAAATTCAAATACGGAAATTTCGAGCAGCTATCACGGAAAAAATTTGCTCAAAAGCTCCATTAAGATATCGTAATTTGCGATTTTCTGACTAGAAGATTAATCTGAGTTTCCAGCCCCCATGTCAGAATATTATGAGCGATTTTAAATGGACAAGGTCATTCATTCCTCGAGTGGAAGAAAATACACAGCGATTTCCTCGTGAAATTGAAACGGCAATGGCTTCCTTCGAAACCTATCAAAGGAATGCTGATGTTTTTTCTATGACCACTCACCATCTCATTTGATGCGATTGGCCAATTACCTGCAAATACATCCTCAAGGCGATCCCGAGTAATTGGAGATTGGATTTGAGGTACGGATGGCAGTTTAATGTGGAAAGAGAGGAAGATTCACCTCAAATGCTGACCACATCATTGTAACAAACGAATTTCGATGACTTGCCTACTTCATCTCCCAGTAGCAACTATTTATTCGCCGAACTTGAACAGGATCTTGCTGTAAAAATAAGATAATACTTATGTTTACTTTCAAATATCAGGGAGAAATGAAATATTTCAGTAGTCGAATGAAATATTCTATAAGCTAATAAATATATCGTTTCTTAATTTTAATCGGATTACAATTTTTGCGAAGTTTAGAATATCTAATAAATATATCGAATTATGTTGCTAACTATATCTATAAATTACTCTCCGATTGCCCCACACTGGAATATATTCCCCTTTACAGCACTAGTTGTTCGAATGGATTGGCAGTAATGATCCTTAACTGTGCGATATACAATCTAGAGGAAAAAATTTATTTTTCAATTTTCCTCAAGGTAAAAATGAATTAAAATTTTCATGAGAGTAGCAATACACTCCAAGATTGCTAAAGCTTTAGGTATAAAGATTTATTCGGCGTATAGGTATAGAAATTAGGCTTTAGGTATAGAAATTTATTTATTTATTTGCATTGCATAGCAGTAAAAATTATGTAATTCTAATGCTCTTACAATTTTTCTTGGCCTATAAAGTATCTTATTTAATAATGGGGTGTTTTAGAATTAGTTACCCCAAGAATCTTTCTAGATAGGTAATTATAATATTTGTTTTAAGTTTGGGCGCTTAGTTGTAATGTTTTATTTCCTATCGTTCCCGTATTAATTCAGTTCAAGTGTTTACGCTACCTTAAAAAATTATCCTTATGGATTTTCAAAAAAGATTTTCATCACCAACACCCATGCTTATCATCGTGCTTAAACTTCTCCAAATACCATTTCAGAATCTCCCATTTAAAATTGTTTACTTTGTTTGGTTATCGTAATTTATAATTTCTTTTCATACCGACAGCTACCGAATCGCTGAAACGTGAAATTTAAGGTTATGAGACAAAAACTAATTTTTTCTACGATAACGGTAAACGCTATTTAGGTTTTTACAGCATTCATTAGGAGAAATCTTCGTGACATTATTCCCCCTACGAAAAAATAAACGTTTTTAGCCGGAGAAACCGTTTACCCAAAATCATTTCGGTGAGTTTTGATCGAATTACGTTCAAATTGCCCGAGTCGTATAAAAGATATACGTTTGAGGTCCATAAAAAACACGAAGATTACGTGAGAGCCTTTCTCCGTCCAATCTCTCATCAAACTCATTTGCTTTTCCGAGTCCGGCGTCTTTCTTCAAAGAACCCCTCCGTTGTATTGCCATAGTTACTCGGGATAGTTTGTGCGGTTCCATAGCCTTTCCATTTCCGCGGCGCTTTACCGATCCCAGGTAATAGCGATGGTCGTAGAAAGGATCATGGGGGGGGGGGGGAAGGGGGAGTGGCCTCACAAACGCCGATTGCGTGTTTCCTTTCGTATCATTTCGGAGCTAATTCACCTCTTCCATCCTTCCTTAACCCCACCTTCCTTCCCCTCCCACAACAATTTCGACCGCCCACCCCTTCCCCTCTCCCCTCCCTTTTCGCTCTTTCATTTCCTTCGTATCCGACACGATGCGGACCAATTCCAAGTGCTCTCTCTCAATCATTTACCACTCATGTAACTCTTTCTAACTCCGCTCCTTTCCTTTTTGTCTCGCTATCCTTCCACTCTCCGTACCTTTTCCTCCTCTTCACTTTCGCGAAACTGTTCAAGGAGCTTCATTTTCTCTTCCTCATGTTCAAATCTCTTTCCCGTGTTTGCGATACTTTGTTTTTGAAAGTCTGCTCCCCTTTACAAGAGATTGAATTTAGAAAATAAAACTTTAGACTACACATATGACTCCCAATATATCAAGGTTTTCTTCATGTAGCATTCTCTGTTATTTTGCAGTAATATTTGAGAGATCATGTCTAAAACGGTTGAACGCCTGAGCGATCAACTACTTTAATAAATTATGGTGTTTTATGCCTTCATGCTGCTTTCTCCTTATCCTATGACATCATACGCTGTGATGATGCTTTTTCCTCTGTTAATGTCGCTAAGAATTGGGTTTGATATCTAATCTCTGTCTATCCGATATCTATCTGTCTCCTGTCTTACTAATTTGATATGTATATGGTATTCATATACCTTATAAAAAGATTTGTGACTTATCGGCGAGATGGAAAATATTTCGCTTCACCACAGACGAATTCGATTTTCTTATCACGAATCTCCAGTAGGGCTGAGTGCTTTTATTTAATCTTTTCTAAATGCCACACGGAAATCCGTGAATACTATTTTCCCATAAATTTCTGCGGAGACTTTGTGGTAGATTTCTTGATCATGACACGACACGTTGAAACCATGGTCGCAGAATAAAATATAATAGTAGAGGAAACGTTTCTTACTTTAGGCTTCGCAAATAATATGATTACTCAATAACAATATGTTACAGTAATATATTATAATCGTATGATAGTTGTTGATGTTTGGAAATGTATCTTTCAGACGACAATTCCTTCGCATCTACTCTTTCTTAATCCACAGGAATTATTCTTTTTTCTCACTCTCCGAATTCCTTCCTTCACTTACCTTTCTAGCTGTTTTCTTTTTCTCCCCCGATTCCCCTTCTACTCAATTCCTCCCACTTCATTCGTCTTCTTCCCACGTCCAGTCTTCCCTCCCCGGGATTGGAGGGCCTATATGGGCGTGAGTAGGAAAAGAGATTGCGGTAAGGAATTGGTGTATTTTGTTCCGCTGGCGCTCTCTGAGAAGAATGCCAACTAAACGAAGCGGGGAGGTATGTAAGAGATAGCTTTAATAGCGGTTAATAGTCGACCATAGCAAGGAAGTAGACGAGTGTTGTAGATTAAAATTCAAATTACTTTCTGGAATAGAACGTAGCGGAAGTGCTTTAAAGGAAGCTGTTGATAAGAATGGAATTAAACAGGCGCTGTTACTATGTTTGGACACTGCTAGCAATAAATTATTCGAGAGCTCTTCGAATTAAGAGCTCTGAATTTTATTCCCTTAGGAAGATATGTATAATTTTTATTTCACGATCAGATTTTAATCGTGGTTTCATCAGTTAGAAGAAATGCAGCAATAGGAAGAGAGTTTTAAGAATATATCGCATTATTCTAACTGCATTTCCTCTCATCTGGATGAATTCAATTTTCACATTTAAGAGGTTTTTCAAAAGAGACTCCAACACATCTTTTCTCTTCAACCTTAACATAATCGTTAGATAGCTTATTTTTCAATGAAATGTATATGATTGGGCAAAATTTTCTAAAGTGCCCAACCTTAAAAAGTTCTTGGTACAATATAAAGAGTAAGTTACAACTCAGGAAAAAGACGAATACCCTGAAATATCAATACTTTTGTACTGTTGATGGCAATAAGATTAAACAATAAGGGAGAATAGCAAACACAGAAAGAGGCAAATGTGTGTGACTCAGATAATAACCTGCGCATGAAAGATATTCTGACATTTTATTCGAGAGGAGCAAATGACTTAGTTGATACCGGTTTATATCTAGGAAAGATATATTAAATTTCTCTTTAGTATTCTGATTTGTGAAGAATGTATATATTAAAAGCGAAAATATAATTAATGATCTAATCAATAGGATTGCGATAAAACATTATGAAATCAGTTTACAAAATAGAAAGTTTTGGGAAGTATGTAAGAAAATCTCTGATGAGAATATTGATGTTATAAATCTATTTAACTATCTATGTACGTCTATGCTGATTACTATATTGATTTACTATATTGATTGCATATCGAGTTTTCGAACAACCACTAATAATCATGCTATAAATATGCCTTTGAAATATATCGTGGATTAGGAAGAAAATTCTTCAGCCGGAAAAGCTCATTTCAGACCTTAGGTTGTTTTCTCCGATCGCCGTTTCCCTAAGGACACAATTGGAATCGAAAAATCATTTCGTAACTCTCTTGCCTTTACGTTTCGATTTTATATCGTGTCGTGCATTTTACGTTCAGACACGAAAAAGGGGAATGTCTCCACGTTTTGAAAAATTCCTGATTTATTAGCTCCGAATCCCCCAAAATAGCATTCATGTTTCCATTCCGAGAGTTTAGGATTCATCGACATATTTATTACCCTAAAAGCTTCGAATTACCTGATTCCAGTTCCTTCCACTCTTTTGACGTAAACGAATGAGATGGACTCAGTGATTGCGTTCGAAATGGGGAAACAATACCTTCGTTCAAAGACCTCGTAAGCAATCGTGTGGGAGTGGACGTTACAACACGAATGCGGGAGGAGACTTCCGATAATTTGGAATTGGGATTTATAAGACCAATCACCGATGAAACGAAGTCCGTAGAAGTTATAAATCAAGAAATGGAAATAATATCAAACTGCCAATATTATTATTTTATCCTTTTTACACAGTATGTACGATCCTTTAATTATCATAATAATTAAAACCTGAGTTTGAGTCTCAGTGACATCGATATTTGTCATACCTTTTTGATGATAATAATGAAGGATAAAGAAATTAACTCATGCAAGCGCCAATGCTTTGGAAGGGTAGATGAAGTAAAACCCTGAATTGCTCACCTTTCATTCACTTCCTAATTTTTTCAAGTGACCACAGCAACTGCCATATCCCAAGATATTTTACGAAAAAGCAGTCCTTTTTAGCTCTAATTTCCAACATCCGTCTGAAACGGACCGTGTCAAGTGGTTTCTGTCGGAGATAAAACGTTAAATATAAAGCCTTTTTTATCACACGATGTCGTCCAAACGTTGCCCTACTCTTGTGAAATAGTAGCGATGGTATCATTATCAGCCATCATTATAAAATTTATTTACCATTCTAATTCAAAAAATGTTCTTATTAAACCGTAGAAAAAGCATTTACTGTTGTTCTGGCAGAAGAAAAAACATTTCTTTTTCTTTTTTTCCCTTTAATCACCGCAAAGATTATGCGGAGTAAATATTAGTAATAATTTTCAATCACAACGAAGCGGAAGAGTTCCATTTCAGGAGTTTTTTTTTTTTCTTTTTTAAAACTCAGCGTTTTCGGAAGTGTTCTATGATTTCTATAATATACCATTTCTTTCTTAAGAATTCTAAAAATCTTCAACGGTTCTAAAACTTTAAGGTTTGAATACAAATCTTAGCTCTTTGTAGTACTATTTCAGCACAATGTACAGTACTTTTTATTCACTGACTATATCATTCTTACCTTTTATCTAAAGAAGTTTATTCGTTCTTTAAAATTAATATAAAACCAATCTCATCAGAAAGATCTTCGGCATACACTGGAGTTTTCGGTCAACAAAATTGTTGGTTGAAATCCCACGTTACGAACGCGTCAAACTCTTTTAAGTGCCATTTTTATGATTAGCTCTAACTCTAAAAAAAAATGAAAGTAGCTCTCAATGTTCCTCTACGATAAGTGGAAGTTTAATTGTACTTTTAATTACTTTACTGACAAGACATCGCAAATTTCGTATGATATGCGAATTGTTTTTTTCAAATAATTGGTGGTGAGGCCTCAAAGCTTGATTAAAAGCGAGCAATTTAAAATAGAACTCATCAATATATACAAGTAGTTTCCTATTATCTATCATGAAATAAATAATTGCGAGTCGATATTTCAACAAAGAATAATTTTAAAATGAAAACTTATTACATCGGACCATCAATACCTTCAGAAGAATAGGTTTTAACTAAAATCTATTCCATAATTATATAGATATTATCTTTTACTTTAAAGCAAGATATATAGAGTTTCGATTAATAAAGTGGAAAATAACCTTATGAAATTGTTTGAGGTGGCATTTCAGAGTATCGAAAACCGCACCGCTTACTTTCAGTTCAATTTCTATAACCTTACTTTTATTTTTTTACGGGTATTGAAAGGCAAAGCAAAAATTCTTTACAGCATTTCAACTGTGAAATTGCATTCCTCAATTGCTGTAACAGAAATGACTGCGCATAAGTAACTTTTCATTCTTTTTCCTACAAAGTAGAACAATAATGAAGCATGCTTCATTATTTTGACAAAATGGGTTGTAATAAAAATTGGCTGTTTTTATAAATGTCCACGTTGGTAATCATGTTCATTTATTTTCTGCTCATTTCAAGTATATTTATACCGAAGTAAACTTATAGGTTATTAACTCCCAGTTTGATTGGCGATATATAAAAATAGTTGATTTAATAGAAGACAAATGACCTGAGGTTTCTATCAGATTATTTTCTCTAACAAACTTCTTTGAATATTCTTCTCTCGAAAATTTTCGAGCGTATTTAGGGATTTCAGAATTACGTATCCAAGGTAATTAGATTTGTTTTATCAATATTTACCTCATAGAACGTTGAGTTGATTTTGAGCATTTTCCAGGTGCAATGTTTACAAATGTAGCAAATTTAATATCCAACTTAGCGCCGCATCGAGTCTTGAACAGCCTAAGTAAAACACTGATGGCGGCCTGTCTTATATCTACAAAAAAATATTAGCGCAAACAATATGTTTGTCCAAAAACCTACTTCTATCTAAAATTCTCACGGTATTTTCTGCAATATAAATACAAACATTCGTTAACGTAACTCTCAACCACATGTTTTTAAATTCGATACGTTGAATTCTTCTTCGGAGCAGCTAAATGAAGTCTTTCTCGCAATCTTTGAAGAGCATGGACCGAAACTAAGAATTCTTATATATAACTCGAAAAGAATAGTATATGATATCACTTAGCAGGTTTAAATTGCCTTCTAGATATTAGATCTGACATACGTTTCAGTATTCCATCAAGTGAGCTATTTCCAACTTACGTCATTCTACTCTATTTATATCTCTAATAATAGTTGTTGTTTGCATAATGACAGGAAACCGTTCCCTTAATTAACTATATCATAATCGCCCTGAAAACATCTTTACATCCTTTTTATGTTGACAATAGATATTCAGAGTAACTAAAACTGCGTCACAGCCTAAAAATGGCTCTATTTCGATGTCTTACGTAACTATACCTACGATAGTAAACAAAAAAATATCCACTATGAATTCTCTAATCATTTGATCCAATTTTCCACTTTGCCTCTCCATTACGTCAAATTATATCTTTTCCATTAATTATATACTTTTGTCCACTATTGGGCAGATTATGAGGAACGCTAATAGAGCGTTTAAAGAATATTTTCCTTGTAAAATTTCAAGTCTTTACGTTAGGAGATACCACAAATTAGTCTCCGCCAAAACGCTTGTATCATTTCCGGTGTAATTTGGGGAAGATGAACATGTTCCGCTTTATTTCAATACCCATAGATAAAGTTGAGAAACTATGCATATCTATAACAAAATAGAAAAGATAACGCTTCTGGTCGACTTTGTAACCGCAACAGCAGAAAGAATTGAGGCAGGAACACATAGCACTACTCATTAAATTGTGTCTTGGGAAAAAGGTAATGCAGAGTACTTATGCTTTTTAGCAAATTCATTTTTTAATCATTTCACCATGAGGTATTCCAACAGATTTCGAAACAGAAACTTGCTTATTATCACCAGCGTAGTATTACTCAACGCAATAATACACTGATATTCTTTGAATTGAAAATCCTTTGCCGTTATAAATCCAATAAAATCCATCCTGATAAAATCGTCTAAATTGAAAGCAATTTCCTTATAAATTCATCCCAAATTTAATGCCATTTTGTCTTGATGTTTGTATTGATCTTACAATTAGATAAACTTCCCAACCCGATTTAATTTCAAATTCTCTATCAAACCAAAGGCGAATTTCTAATGTTACAAAGACATCAAGACGCGACAATAGCTTCTTCGCCCCCCCCCCAACATCTGATATACTTTGCCATACAACAGAGGTGGGGATCCTTCTTACATTGGAAGGCCATATTTAGCATTCTTTCAGATAGGAAATTACATCGTTGGAAACTATCTCGACATTCTCGTGTTGCGTATTGCCTATATTCAAATTGTCAAACCAATAAATACTATGGGAGAAAATTGATTCAATTGCTGAGCGCAACGAAGGAGAAGATTTTCCTTTTTATTTTCGCTTACTAATTTTTCGTGAAGAAAATGATTGAAGTACAGATATTTGTTGCGAATTGAATTAAAGGCTGTAATGTACGCCCAAGAAAGCCAAAAGCCGCAGATTCCCTACCTATGGTACAGTATTCGCTATGTAAGGATGCTCATGACCATTTTCTTGTGTCTGTCCTCAACGTATGAACTTTGCTCTTCCATTATTTTCGAGAAAAGCATTATCTGTGTTTCTATTGACCCCAGACAACTTAAGGCGGAAATATTCCAAAATTTTCATACCGTGGACAACATTAACTCCTTTGAGGGTCTCACTCCCATTAAGGTAATCTACGCTCCGCAGATAAAATAATCTTTCTTGAATGAAAATACTTACTCGAAAACCACTAGTTTGGCTGATAATGAAGAAATTTAAATAAAGTTTATTTTTCTATACTTTAGAGTAGATTATGATAGAACTTTGCTATTTTTCTTTTCAGCTATCTTATTTTATGATATGCAATCGTACGAAATTATAAAAAAGTCTCTTAAAAAATTCGACACTTAGTCGTACAGTGAAAATGATCTGGTGATACGAGTTTGAACAACCCTGAGTAAAGGTTTAAGGGGATAACTAAGAATATCTATCATGATGACCGAAATCGACTTCTGTAGAGCAAGATTCCTTCTCATCCTTCGTAAGGAATCCCATCGCATCGTAAGAAAGCACTTTCATTCTCGATTTCAGTCGCTCTCTTAAAAGGGAATCGAGCAGAGCACCGCGCCATTCAAACGCCCGTTTCGAAACAAATTGCTTTCATAATGGCTTTCGTCTCACGAGAGAAAGAGGTGTAATCTGAGTATTTCACCCCTCAAGAATTTCATTCGCGCGGATCTCTTCAAAGAAAAGGACATAACAGAGAACATCGGAAAGGATGAGGAGCAAGTATGGGATTGCTAGTAGATTAGTGTATTACGGAGAATGCAGATAAATGGAGCGTTTAAAACAAAAAAGGAAATGGGAATCTAAAACAGAGAAGTTAATCTCGTTAATCCCTACCCATAATATACCATTCATATTAATTAATTTTCCCGCTAAAGCAGTAGAGGATTGCCACGAATTTTCTTAGATAACCAATCGAAATTTAATATGATAGAGCAAGAGGTATATTATATAAGTGCATAGCTGAGCGTTTTGTCCGGGGAGCCAAAAATGCTCGGGGAAGGCTGTATGATTTCCGATGCATTATACTCCTATGTCATTATATCTAGAAATTGCGAAATACTTCATTGATAAGTGGATATATGTATTAGAATACTTTTAAAATGACTAGAGAGGACTTATGCACTTTTTCCACATTTTTTTTACTTTTTTCTGTAGTAAAAGTAGCACCTCTCTTCATTCCCTATGATATATGTAAGAAATTAATACCGAATTTGATTGATCTTTATTTAATTATCATTTCAACTCTCTATTTTTGCTCAAGAGTGAAAGAATCAAAGTGGAGCAAGAAACGTCAGAGCATATTCTATCCCTATCCTTGATGAAAAACGAACGCAGCTTTCCGTTGTCAATTGATCCGTCACTACCTATGCAATAAACTTCAGAAATCATAACAGTCATTATAGGGTCTTCCATACATATATGTCGTTATCTTTCTATTTGTCTTTAGGATTTTTCGAAACGTAATCCCTGGACAATGGATGTGCCTCTTCTGAAAGATTGTGAGATCTGTGTTAAAGGAGTGTTTAATCTTCAATTTTAACTTATGGAAACTATGTACGATGGCAAAATGAAAAGGCTGATTTATTATGAGAATAATGGTGTTATAAAAAGGAAAGGAACACCAAATGTCAGTAGAGAGATTATGACGAGAAAGAAAATGCATAATGTTGAAAGAAAGGGAATAATAGTTATGAGGGTGTTTCTAACGCAAATTTAAATTGAAAGACTAAAAAACTGGATAATTAATGTTAATAGAAGCCATTGGTGTGCCCGAATAGGGGAGCGAGTTTGATATTTACACAGTAAGCACATTTGCAAAAGAAGTATGGCAAAATGATAAATGTCGTGATGTATTAATATAATTTGCTTTCAAATCTAAATCATCATTTATCATATCGTTAATTTCTGCAGAAATTAAGGATATGGTAAATATCCGGTTCAACAAAGGGAAAATTTTTCTATGTCACTCTCAGCATGAGGTCTGAAATGTGTTTTAAACAGCTAATGAGCCTCAGTGGGTAGACGAATTCCTTCCGCGGGTAAATTAAGAAAGAAAACTTAGCATTGAGCTCGATAAATTATAATCTTGAGGTGAAGAAATGAGCTAGAGGCATGACGCAGTAGCAGAGACATATAGCCTCTTCCCATTTGTTTCGAGCATTCAAAAGAGATAATACAGCTATTAATCTTAAGTGGTCACCAGATACTGCTATTAGGTTTGCCATAAATCGATAAATAGAAGTGGTGACTCGTTTTCGGTAAATTATGATGTCTTAATGCACGCTTGGTCACAGAAAGGCGATAGTAAAACCTGCCTAAAAATACTTGACTCACTTAGAAATTTAAGTCAACATTAGATAAAAAAGCGGGAACTTAAAAACTGTTTGTTGGGCGAGTAATTTACGATGGCGTAAATAAGAAAGAAAATGCACCATAATCTAAAATATAGAAACTCATAGACATATTTTAGAGCAATAGAACATTAATTATTACAATACTACGCCATTACGATCTTTTCAATCTATATTCAGTTCTTTACGTAATCCTGATTTAATTAATCAAATTGATCAATCAACTCGCAATTTTACAATTGCTTTTACGTTGTGAAATCCATCACTATCCTCCGTGCAAACTATCTAACAACCTACATAGTGGAAATTCTTGTAAGCTTACAGGGTTTTCCAACTGGTGACCCGCTTTCCATTTTTGTTCCTAGAAAAGTATTTAATTTGAATTGGAAATATCAGTTGAGAGGTTTATGAATGGAAAATAAGAAAGAAATTTCTATCTATAAAAGTACCTTTGTTGACAACATGATAATATATAGCGGATTCATATTCATATAAATATTTCATTCTCTCATATCATTTTACACAGTACCATGAGAAGTCTGATGTGGTTATACAAATAGAAATGATGGAGAAGTTATTTTCATTTTGATATATGCGGTGCTCACTTTGCAACAGTTTGAAAACCTTTTGGCTGAAAACCCTCGTGGGACCGAAGTACCCAACTAAGACGAAATTTAAAGATTTATGGTAACATATCATTAACATATTAACTCAACTTTATTTAACTTTATTTTAATGAGCAAATACTTAATACTGCCACTCAGTTAAGAACAAATTCATTCTAATCGGCAGGGGCCTAGCCTGTGAAAAAGAATCTTTTCATTTTAGCTTCATTCGAGTTTATATTTCGTTATCTAATGGAAAAGCAGAAGGAAAATCATCCTAACATTTAATATGCCCTCTCTAGAGTTATTTGCTATCAATGCAGAAACACATGTACAATTCCACCAAATATATTTGTCATGCGACTTAATTTCCCAACGCTTAGTTCATTTTCAGGCAACGGAAGAGCAAAATAAGTGGCATATATCGCATACATGTAGATAACGTCAAAGGAAGATACGTTTGTCATAGAAAAATGTATCATTTGATACATCGCTTAGGTTTCAAATGTTTAGTTCTTTAGTATGATATATACTGCTTGTTTTTCTCTGCCGCTGCCTATAGTTGAACTAAAAATTCGAAACCTAAGTGAAAAATGTTTCTATGACAAACTTATCTTTCTTTGACTTTATATACTTGCGATTCTACGGTTAACAAATTCAACCAACCAGATATTTATGTGTGTGTATAACGTTACTCATCAGAATTTAATTTTGGAATCGTTTTTTAAATAATTTAGCCGGGAGATAGAGGGAGAATCTACCAGTTTCTGAGAATTCGACCACGTTTTGTTTCCTTGATGATACTAAAATTGGTTTTGTTATCGGTATCATTTGTATTTCCATCGAGTAACGGATATTGAGGTTAATATTTGCATAAAAGTGTGTCTTATATCACTACATGGTGTCATCTGGTCCCTGCTGTGACGATTGTTGCTGTTGCGACAACATTTCACCTCGTGGAACTAATTTTTCGATCTGAAGAAGCCTGCTGGAAAGTAGGCGAAACGTCGTCAACAATAATCGTAGTGATAAATCGAAAACACCATGCAAAGATCAATCGATCGCTACGTTTATCTACGATTCAGTGCACTAAATTTTAAAAGTAACTGCCTCAGAATGTCGGAGGTCTTTTCTCCTTAAGTCTCTTCTGTATTTTACAACCTTACGTTAGGTACAGGAAAAGGAAAATAAAAATTAACGTTGAATATTATGAGGGGAAAACAGGCAAAACGGAGACGTAAATGACTATTCAATGGGTAAATTCGGATTAGAAGAACGGTTTGGAACAGGAAATGAGTTTTTATGAAAGTTTTTAAGATAGTTTGAACATATAGAAAGCGTGAACGGAAGCAGCATATCTAATTGTAAAATAGTGTTCGAGAGGACAAGCAAAGGGAGATGAAAATCGAGAAAAAACTGGTTACGTTTATCAATGGAGACACTAATGAGGATGGAAGATTCGTCTGTATTAAGAAAAACAAAGAAAAACCGAAAATATGAAAAATTGGGTCTTAAACGAAAAGGGTACGCAAGCATAGGGAAGTATGAAGAAACAGTTTGAGTAAACGTAGTTTGATAGTGGAAGTGGAATAGTGGAAGTTATACGAAGGAGGTAATGACTTTGTAATGAAAGAAAGATTTATGGCAATAAGGAAACGAGTCAAGTCCGTAGGTATTAACATAACGGCATTTCAAAGGAATTACAGCATTATTATTTAGTATACGGATATATTTCTTAGGTCCGTAGAGGCTGTTGCAAGAATCGCAGGGCTTTCTCACCACTTTGGGGCCAAACTATCCGGGAGCTCTATAGAAGAGAGATAATGAAAGACAAATATATAGAGGGAAGCGTATAGAGGGAGGAAGCGGTCTCCATCGTCCGGATGAGACACGGAACTTCCATTAGCGTCGTTGGCCGATGCATAAATAGGAGTCCTCCACCTGTGCGGAAGGTGCGGGGGCGGGAAGCGGTAGCCCGGCCTCTTTCGCCGGCTATCAACGTCCAACGAACCATCTCGCGAAACAACATGGGCATTGGTTTCTCTACATGGACACCCCTTCCTCGATTTCCTTATTTAATGACTCGTTCCGTGCGATCGGTACCTTCTCACTCCGCATACGCTTCCTCCGACCATGTCCAACATTTTCCATTCCTCCGGCACAATTAATTTAAGATTTCCGCCATGCGCAGAATACTTAATATAATTTTTGGGTTTGAGGATTTGGATTTCTCAAGTAGCGGTAACAAGGGAACCTTAGTCGTCACGGCAGAGAGAGCATATGCTGGGTTTTGAGGATAGGTTCCTTGGCTAACATAGACAACAACTCTCTTTTAGTACTGACCAACTTTCGGCCGTTTTTTAGAAAAAAAGCGTTCAAAGATTGCGTCAAAATTCATCAATTTCCGTCTTCCGATATAATCTAACACATCGGCCCACTATCTCACGAAAGTGCCGTTATAGTGGTTAGTGCGTAAGGCGGCAAATTATATGACCGCGGGTTGGAATCATAACGAGGTTATTTTTCACTTAAGTTTCCATTTATTTACGTTCATATTTAATCAATTTTAACGGTACAGACGGCAGCAACTACAGCTCTAAGAATCCGAACTGAAAAGATTCAGAATATTTATGCTGACGGATTGACATTTATAGATTTACTAGTAAATTTCCCCGTCAAAAATTATGGGACTAAATTTAACTTATGAGATATGCATAAATATCGGGTCCTACTTGATTTTCAAAAATAAAAATAATCCCTTTCGAATGATAAAAACTGAAGCTATACATATGAACGGAACGCCTAAAAATAACTTGATAAAATTTTATTAAAGCTAATATATGCCTGTCATTATTTGCCTTGCAGTACAGCTTAACTTAGTCAGCATTGTGTTCAAATTTCATTTATTCATTTCAAATTCATCATCAAAATGGCCGCGTGGTTAGAGTGTCTGGTTCAATTCTCTAAAGTTTCAGCATTTCCAAAGATTATTTCGAAGGATTATCCTCAGTGGTTCGAATCCTGTTCAGGGATGAATTTTTTCCTGAAAATTAAGTTTCAGGTCTGCTAAGAAGCTTCGAAAGAAAAATCTATGAAGTTCCCACATTTTGATTGTTTTAATAAAGCGATGTTTTACTTGACTGCGCAATTGCTTACTTTAATGTAGCAAATTACATATATGTATGGGTATTTAAGATAAATTTATAATTTTCTTATATTTCGTAATCTAAAATGCGTATGTTTTCTTTATTTCTCATTTCGTCTCAGTTCTTTACACATCACGCGTTGCCACGGCTTCTTAATTTCAACAAAGCAATCCTCCAACCCTACTTATTAAATGAATTAATGAGGTACTTTTATTTCATATAATCATCCCTACATCTACATATGTAACCTTTTTGGGCATATGGCAGAGGGTACGCGTACTCTAACTCATTAATAGACTAAAAAAGTTAATCTTAGAACCGATCTGCTTTAGCAACTATGCCCCTTTACTCACTATACCATTTTGGCCTATCTAACATGGATTTCTTCATATAATCTAGGGAATTCTACTTTCAAAATGGCAAAAATCAATTTTATTCATAGAAAAATGTACTATTTTTATCGCATACATCTGATCCTTCTGAATAAGAAAACCATTTGATTAATCAGTGACTTCATATCGTAAATGAAACAGAAAACTAAAATAAGCAACATAAGCTAACAATCATATGATGGAACATTTCAGAAGAAAACAATTCGAATCCTGTTTCATTGTAAGGTTTACTAATGCTTTCCTTACCATGAAATGTTGGTTTTCCTTCCACATACATTTTTATGGGCCCTTTATTCCCATGTATTCTTAAAAGAGTTTAACAATTGCCTTTGTCACCTGGAGGACGGGTAGTTTCTACCCGCAATATTACGCTAATGTAATTTTTCGCCATTTTTGTAAGAATTCTTTCAATTTCGACTTTAATGCGATATTCTGGCCAAATGACCACAATAAGAATCTTTATTCAATATTCTTTGTTTTGGTGCTTGTCTCGATTTCGCAGGACCATTATTTCTGACTTAATTCTACAAAAGAAAAGAGTCAGGAATCGATCACAATGAACTTGACGTCCATTCCTTATGGCAGTATTTTCGAGTCGTCCAGGGTCGATCCAAGGATACTTTGGACAGACAAATATCAACATTAAATGCTCCATTAAACCTTTAACGACACCCGAAAGTTTAGAAACTTATCACGTCGGGAAGTTCTTGACATTAATTTCCGAAGATTTCTCCCATGTATTTCTTCCGGGAGTTAACTGATATGTGGTCTGGACTGCGGTCGTAACAGTGAAATTCGAACGTTCTTCAGCAATTCTTTGAGTAATAATATAAAATATATATCTATTATAAGAACTTAAGTAGTACTTGCACGTTTTTTTCGGAGAGTAAAACGCCAGTATTCTAAATTACAAGCTCCTGTGAAGTCGTAACAGAGCGTCGCCTATACCTGCCAACAGCTGCAGTTTTAATAATATCCTTTAGAATCATTTCTTTCTAAGAAATTCCTTTCTTTGTTTGTAATTATTATTCAACCGAAATAAGCAAAATCATGGTTTTATTAAGAATGAGTTTGTGAGCTGTATAGAAGTAGGAGGTGATGACAGAAATCAAAAGCCATACAGTCATTAGAAAAGTAAAGCAAATACATGGTGTAGAGTACGGTGGGATTGCTTATAGAAATTGGTGATTAAAGGTAAAAATCAACGATAGAGAGGAAAGAAGATGTTTTTTGCGCTAAACGAAAGTGAGAGAGGATAAAAATACATACTATATGCTATTGAAGGCATAAGCATAAGACGGAAATTCCTGGAGACGTGAGTTCTATTAACTGTCAATGGACGGATATTCTAAAGAAAATCATATTTAATTTTTGTGGAAAATTGTGCATGGATATGCAATTGGAGTATGAGTAATGCCTGTGTTCCCTTATTCCATATATTTCGTGGTTGTTACAAAAATTAATATATGATTACCAATGATTAAAATTTATGTAAAACATTTCTCTATGAAAATGTTCCCATATATGTGAATGATGTGCTAAATGAAAACATTCTTGCATTTTGATTCTACGTGCGTACATACATTACCATAGGAATGATCCCCTTTGAGTAAGTCAGGATTCCTAATATATTATTATGACATTTCAGAAGTTAATGTTAGAATAGGAAAGTGCAGAGGGGCTTCTATGCGGAAAGTAGTGTAGCTCAATTGCTCCATTCTTTATATTCTCCGCAAAGTGACAAGGTTAAGCTACTACTTCATTCAATTATGAAAATAACGAAAATCTAAAATCCTACACGTATTAAAGGCAATATAATTAATATGATTTAAGTGAGTCGGTTATTTATCTTATGTAATGAAACTGATTTAGAAACAAAATAATGTATGCAGCAGTATTTGAAGTTTATATGCGTAGGTTTCCATTAGTATTAGATTATGTAACCTATCTATACGCAAACAAGCACTAGAAATAAAGACAATTATTTAATAAAAACGCTAATGGTAAAGGCTATGAACATCACATCAGACTGAAATATGCGCTCAGAAGTATTCTATCCTTTAAGTATCATACTGTTTAGAGTAAATTAAAAAAGTAAAGTAAAAAGTAAAAAAAATTAAATAATAAGAAATAGAAGAGAAAAAAGATAACAAAAGGATTTCTTTTCAAAAATAACGAAAATTCCTTGTACAGAATGATGCAAAATGGTCGAAAGTCTCAATTCATCGATATTACTACTTGTAAAACGTATGTATGTAACCTTTATTATTTAATCAAAAATTCCTTCTTTGGGAAGAGTTTTCTGTTTGAAATGGACGGTAATGATTTATTAATTAATACTTACTTTTAAAATACTCTCTCTTAAAAATAGATTCATATTAATTAAGTTCGACGATCGTGACTTACATTGTAGAATCTCTGTTATATACATTTGCAACGCTCGTTCGGAAATAGACTCGTGATAGGTTTGTTTTGTTTTGATTAATGATAGCATCAAAAGGGAAGTAAGTTTTACTGAGGAGTTTAGCCGTTCGTTAAATGATACACAGCCGTATGGTTACAATTCAGGTTAAATTTAACATTTTATTTTGTACGCAGGTAAGGGATAAAAATCCTTACTATCTTTAGTTTTGGCCGTTATCATTTAAGAGATACCACGTATTTATTACCACATCAATTGTTATTAACGTAATTTATTTTTGTGCCGAAGGGTCCAAACTTCTCAATTTATATTTCTTAATTAAGATCTACTAGATAACAAGAATTCTTTAATTAATTTTTTAACAGTTTTTTATTGATGTGAGATTTCCGTAATTCTATCCACTTCATGTTCTAATTGAAGTGAAATTAATAGCATCAATAAGCAAGCAAATTGTGAAATGCATTAAATTAAATCTTATTTATCTTTCCATAGTTCTCGCGGCATGAGATTTACTTGCCACATTATCATATTATCGTGTTAATGAAATTATTAATTAACGGTGCTGTGATGAAACTTTTCTTCAACTCCTTTAAAATTTCCTCTGAAGTTCTTTTGTCTCAGTTCTCTCTTAGTCTCTTTTAGTTCAACTAATAAATCTTAGATTAATTATTTCATTCATATCGAATGAATTCAATTTAATAATTTTCTTCGTCAATTTCCGTCATTTTGTAATTTCTGGAGCTGTCTTGAAGGTTTGGCAAAAGCTTTGCAAGGCCCTTTGGGATTTATATCGCTTGTTAAATATCTATACTTAAAGGTTGAAATCTGTGTTAATTATACGTCCCGAAGCAGTAAACCTGTTTCAAAGAATACGAAACACCAACAGGAACCTGTCAGTACAATGCGGAATCCACGAACTGTGAGGAGGCGGTACCTATGAAGGAAAGGGCGCACTACGTAGTGCTGGCTAGTTGTGGCGCATTTTTCGAATTCAGATCGAAGTGATTGTGTGCCTTTATGAAGTAGTGTGAACTTTGCACGCAACAAGTAAGAAGTAAAGCGGAGTAAAAGATTTTTTCAACTTGAGATACGTAAAAGTTACAATGCGATTCTTCCTTACTAAATAATTTTTCTTCACGGAAATAAATCTATTGTATTATTGCGTCTTATACTAGTTTAAAAAGTTTCAAATCCAATATTTCGAGATTTTCAGAGATTGCCGTAAAATCACCGTCTATTCTTACGGAAAAACGCAATACCTCGGTTTCAACAATTGCATTCGTCGACAAGGGGACTCGTTGTTCATAGCCACGAAATTTCCCGAAATTCCCAGATATTTTAACCGACTTACCGCAAAGTCGAACCAATACGGATATTTCACGACCAAAATAAGAATCTCTATTCATTTCTCTTTCTTTTGGTGCTGGTCTCGCTTTCGTAAGCCAATTATTTCTAATTTAATTTTGCAAAAGAAATGTAGCCTGCAACCGATAAAACTGAGGTTTACGTGCATTTCTTATGAGAACGGTTTTTCTTGTCTGGGTTAGAACGGGGGACATATAGGTAAAAGAAAAGTGGCATAATATCTGCGCAGGGAGTACATTTAACAATTGTGAAAGATTGAAAGTTGTGTCATTTAAGGTTCTCGAGTTTTAGGCGAACATATATACAAACATACATACACACACCCACACAGATTATTCATTATATTAGATTATCATCAAATACTTCACAGTTTTTCTGATAAATATATTATGTATTATATGCCACAAATCCTGTGCAGCTCTTCCTATTCCCAAAAGCTATTCAGCATTTGAAAAAGTTGCATAAAGTGATGGAAACAGCTGTGCAGTAAATGGCAATTCCTCGTGCAGCAAATGCATTAACTACGAAGCAAAACAGTTGCACAGCAGCGCAGTAATAAGCTACCCAGAAGCAAAAAGGTGTCCAAATACGCAGCAAAAAGCTGCTCATCAGCAGAAGACCTGCAAAACTGCGCAATAACAGCTGCCAGGAAGCAAGAAAGCAATAATATATATTATTCGCAGTAAGTGTTGAGCAGCTTTTATACACTATAATATTATACACTATATTTTATGTATCATTTTCAGCAAATCCTGCACAGCTTTTTATATCACTATATATTATAGTTTTTTCTTCCAATACTGCACACCTTTTCCCCTCAAAATGTGTTATGTATTATTAACAACAAATGCTGGGCAGCTGGTTCCTATTACCGTGTGGTAGGCATTATTCATATCATAGGCTATGAAACTTTTCCCATCACTATATGTTATGTATTACCTATCTATATATTATTTTAAAACATGCTTTTTTGGTGATCGGGACTTTTCTCCCTTATTACTCCATCAATATATATAAATGAATGACCGTTTGATGGCAAAAGTTGTCAGGTTCCTGCGAAAAATAGTCAGACAAATCAACAATGCACCATTTGTTAAACAAATTGAAATAATATTTTAATCATCTCATTTTTTACTGGACGAAAAAAGGTCCGGGTTGCTATATACAGATTGAAATTGTTTACTTAGTGACGAGTGTAAACGAGTTTTAAAATCGGATAATGCATCTATTCTCGGGCATAAAATGATTCGCAATTAACATTACAGTCTCCATGAACGAAAACTTCGACGTCGTACGCAACCATAACAGTTGAATAAGCAAGCCACATTGCATCTTGCGGGAGCAGAACGACAGCCAAAGAAACATGAACATTGCCGAATATGAAAGTTTGCGTCATGGTTTTATCATGTGGTATGTTTGAATAATTTTGCATCATATTACTTCCCGGTTTCGTATGTTGCAAATTCTCTATATATCTAAACCTGATATCAAATGATTTTTATTGTTTATATGTCACTCATTGAATAGATAATATTCAACATTTAATCATATTTCTGAGTAAAGAAAAGGATGTCCTGCGATTTCAGAAAACTCACCAGCATGTAGTACAAGCTTAACGAAAGCCTTTTATTCCCAATCGCTATCTCCGAAGCACAAAAATGTATTATTTTGCCACATTAACGATGTAAGAGACTTTCAATGTGGGGAGAATGCTATGCGCTTTGACAATGTAACACAATGTATTCGTATGAAAGTGTGACATTTAGCTTCCCCTCTAGCTCTCCTCTCCCAGATCAGATCACTGCAGACGAGTAGTAGTTATTTTTGTATTTTATGTATGAAGAGAAGAACATAGAAAATAAATAAATAACGTGGATGCAGAAGGTATGTTTCGTTCTTTAATCTTGGTTATTTAAGTGACACTTCATTGCCGGTATAAAAGGAAGTGGTTTTTATAACGACAGATTTAGGTAAAGCTGGCAGTGATATTTTGTATCTTTACCATAATTCATTTAGTCATAAATGCATCGAGTGAATTGAGGTATTCGGTGTCGGATAAGATACATGTATCGTTATAGTGATGACGCGCACCATTCGTGATTATACTACTATAAGAAAATTTTTAAAACATTCGATAACATTTATACTCTCACGTTCTCTAATATAATAGGGATTTTGTCTGGGTTCATATGTTCATATGAAAACGCAAGGCATTTTATTTGGCCATTGAGTTTCGTTGATTTTTAATCCACCATTTGTTAAACAAATTAACATTTTAATCATCGCGTTGTTTACTGGACGAAACAATGCCCGGGTTGCTATATACAGATTAAATTTGTTTACTTAGTGACGAGTGTAAACAATTTCAAAAATGAGAAAGTGATTTTAATACTTAGTCTTATAATGATTGAAAAAGTACTCGGAAGTAACATATCGACTCCATAAACGAAGAAATCAAGATTGCACGCAACTATAACAGTTTAATAAACCGGCTGCTTTACATCTTTTGGGAGCAGAACGTCAACTACAGAAATATGAGAATTGCCGGATCGTTAATGTTTGTGTCACAGGAGTATCGCTTGGTATGTTTGAATAACGTTGCATCGTATTACTTCTCGGTCATTTAAATTTAAGATCGACCATAGTAGAATATTCGATTTATTTTTGTCTAAATTCATGATGTAATAAATGCATTAAGTGAATTGGGATATTCGGTATAGGATAAAATGCATATACGTCGTTATATAAATGACGCGTACTATTCGTGATTATAGTGCTAAAAGAAAATTCTCTCTACAAATCTATCGCTACAAACGACGTATGTCGAAACTGACACTGACATGGAATATCAAGGTACGATTTTTTTGGCATGTCTTATTGTTTGTGTATTCGACTGTAGTGATTAGAGTAGTTGCTGTAATGTATTTGGTTGGGGAAATTGAGTATTACTAATCGTCTGCGAAATTTTCGCACGGGGCAACTAGTTTACATTAATTGCTGTGCAGATTTTTCCATAACCATGCTTGTAAATTATTCACAGCAGTTGCTGCGCAACTTTTCCCATCACTATATATAAAGTACTATATTCATGAAAGCTGTGGAGCATTGCTACAAAAAGTACAAAGTATATAGCGATGCTGAGCAGCTTTTCCCATCCCTATGTGTTATGTATATTTCTCAGCAGGGAGTACATTTAACAATTGTGAAAGATTGAAAGTTGTGTCATTTAAGGTTCTCGAGTTTTAGGCGAACATATATACAAACATACATACACACACCCACACAGATTATTCATTATATTAGATTATCATCAAATACTTCACAGTTTTTCTGATAAATATATTATGTATTATATGCCACAAATCCTGTGCAGCTCTTCCTATTCCCAAAAGCTATTCAGCATTTGAAAAAGTTGCATAAAGTGATGGAAACAGCTGTGCAGTAAATGGCAATTCCTCGTGCAGCAAATGCATTAACTACGAAGCAAAACAGTTGCACAGCAGCGCAGTAATAAGCTACCCAGAAGCAAAAAGGTGTCCAAATACGCAGCAAAAAGCTGCTCATCAGCAGAAGACCTGCAAAACTGCGCAATAACAGCTGCCAGGAAGCAAGAAAGCAATAATATATATTATTCGCAGTAAGTGTTGAGCAGCTTTTATACACTATAATATTATACACTATATTTTATGTATCATTTTCAGCAAATCCTGCACAGCTTTTTATATCACTATATATTATAGTTTTTTCTTCCAATACTGCACACCTTTTCCCCTCAAAATGTGTTATGTATTATTAACAACAAATGCTGGGCAGCTGGTTCCTATTACCGTGTGGTAGGCATTATTCATATCATAGGCTATGAAACTTTTCCCATCACTATATGTTATGTATTACCTATCTATATATTATTTTAAAACATGCTTTTTTGGTGATCGGGACTTTTCTCCCTTATTACTCCATCAATATATATAAATGAATGACCGTTTGATGGCAAAAGTTGTCAGGTTCCTGCGAAAAATAGTCAGACAAATCAACAATGCACCATTTGTTAAACAAATTGAAATAATATTTTAATCATCTCATTTTTTACTGGACGAAAAAAGGTCCGGGTTGCTATATACAGATTGAAATTGTTTACTTAGTGACGAGTGTAAACGAGTTTTAAAATCGGATAATGCATCTATTCTCGGGCATAAAATGATTCGCAATTAACATTACAGTCTCCATGAACGAAAACTTCGACGTCGTACGCAACCATAACAGTTGAATAAGCAAGCCACATTGCATCTTGCGGGAGCAGAACGACAGCCAAAGAAACATGAACATTGCCGAATATGAAAGTTTGCGTCATGGTTTTATCATGTGGTATGTTTGAATAATTTTGCATCATATTACTTCCCGGTTTCGTATGTTGCAAATTCTCTATATATCTAAACCTGATATCAAATGATTTTTATTGTTTATATGTCACTCATTGAATAGATAATATTCAACATTTAATCATATTTCTGAGTAAAGAAAAGGATGTCCTGCGATTTCAGAAAACTCACCAGCATGTAGTACAAGCTTAACGAAAGCCTTTTATTCCCAATCGCTATCTCCGAAGCACAAAAATGTATTATTTTGCCACATTAACGATGTAAGAGACTTTCAATGTGGGGAGAATGCTATGCGCTTTGACAATGTAACACAATGTATTCGTATGAAAGTGTGACATTTAGCTTCCCCTCTAGCTCTCCTCTCCCAGATCAGATCACTGCAGACGAGTAGTAGTTATTTTTGTATTTTATGTATGAAGAGAAGAACATAGAAAATAAATAAATAACGTGGATGCAGAAGGTATGTTTCGTTCTTTAATCTTGGTTATTTAAGTGACACTTCATTGCCGGTATAAAAGGAAGTGGTTTTTATAACGACAGATTTAGGTAAAGCTGGCAGTGATATTTTGTATCTTTACCATAATTCATTTAGTCATAAATGCATCGAGTGAATTGAGGTATTCGGTGTCGGATAAGATACATGTATCGTTATAGTGATGACGCGCACCATTCGTGATTATACTACTATAAGAAAATTTTTAAAACATTCGATAACATTTATACTCTCACGTTCTCTAATATAATAGGGATTTTGTCTGGGTTCATATGTTCATATGAAAACGCAAGGCATTTTATTTGGCCATTGAGTTTCGTTGATTTTTAATCCACCATTTGTTAAACAAATTAACATTTTAATCATCGCGTTGTTTACTGGACGAAACAATGCCCGGGTTGCTATATACAGATTAAATTTGTTTACTTAGTGACGAGTGTAAACAATTTCAAAAATGAGAAAGTGATTTTAATACTTAGTCTTATAATGATTGAAAAAGTACTCGGAAGTAACATATCGACTCCATAAACGAAGAAATCAAGATTGCACGCAACTATAACAGTTTAATAAACCGGCTGCTTTACATCTTTTGGGAGCAGAACGTCAACTACAGAAATATGAGAATTGCCGGATCGTTAATGTTTGTGTCACAGGAGTATCGCTTGGTATGTTTGAATAACGTTGCATCGTATTACTTCTCGGTCATTTAAATTTAAGATCGACCATAGTAGAATATTCGATTTATTTTTGTCTAAATTCATGATGTAATAAATGCATTAAGTGAATTGGGATATTCGGTATAGGATAAAATGCATATACGTCGTTATATAAATGACGCGTACTATTCGTGATTATAGTGCTAAAAGAAAATTCTCTCTACAAATCTATCGCTACAAACGACGTATGTCGAAACTGACACTGACATGGAATATCAAGGTACGATTTTTTTGGCATGTCTTATTGTTTGTGTATTCGACTGTAGTGATTAGAGTAGTTGCTGTAATGTATTTGGTTGGGGAAATTGAGTATTACTAATCGTCTGCGAAATTTTCGCACGGGGCAACTAGTTTACATTAATTGCTGTGCAGATTTTTCCATAACCATGCTTGTAAATTATTCACAGCAGTTGCTGCGCAACTTTTCCCATCACTATATATAAAGTACTATATTCATGAAAGCTGTGGAGCATTGCTACAAAAAGTACAAAGTATATAGCGATGCTGAGCAGCTTTTCCCATCCCTATGTGTTATGTATATTTCTCAGCAAATGCTGAGCTGCATTTCCCATCACGTTTGATTAAGGTATCATTTACCCGAAATACTAATGTAATATGCGGTATTGGAGTCATGGTTCAGACACCCACTGCCACACGCCGAAAGGCTGCACGCAGTATACATTTATATATTTAAAGTTTTTACAGCGTAAATCACACTTAGTAGCTTCATTATTTTCAAATAGAGTTGGCAAAGTCGAGGTAATAAAGAAACTTTCCCTAAATGATCGGACGTTGTCTCATGTGAATCAACACTGCAAATTGTTCGAAAATGCAAATGCTGAAATTTCAGAATATTGCCTGCTATGAACATTCATTCATTCTAATCATCTTTCGTATGGACCTAAAATCACCGTGTATTCTTACGGAAAAACGCAATACCTCGGTATTGATGCTGAGCTGCTTTTCCCATCACTAAATATATTTATTATTCGCAGTATATTCTGAGCAGCTTTTCCAATCACAATACATTATGTATTATTCGCAGCAAATGCTGTGTAAGTTTTAATATCACTATATCTTTTGCAATATTTGTTGCAATTGGGTTCATCTTATCCCGTAACAAAGTGTTATGTACTATTTCCAGCATATGCTGCTCAGCTTTGACATTGGTAAAAATTATGCATTATTCTCAGCAAATGTTTAATGCTTTCCTAATTACTACACATGCAAAGCAGCGCAGGAAAAGCATTTGCTGAGAAGCTCTTCCTATCACTATATATTAGTTATTATTTGTAGCTATTCTGCACAGCTTTTCCCGTCATTATATATTAAGTATCATTCGCAGTAATTGCTGCTCAGCTGTTCATATCTGTATAATAATAAATTATTTACAGCAAATGCTGCGCAGGTTTTCCTATCACTATATCTTATTTACTATTATCATGAAAGATTTTTCCGATAAATATATATTATGTGTTATTTTCCACAAATTCTATGCAGCTCTTCCCATTCCTAAAACTATGCAGCATTTGCATATGGTGATGGGAAAAGCTTCGCAGCAAGTGACAATTATTCGTGCAGCAAATGGATTAGCTGCGTAAGAAAATAGCTGCCCAGCAGCGCAGCAATAAGCTACCCAGAAGCAAAAAGGTGCCCAAATACTCAGCAAAAAGCTGTCCGACTGCGCAGGAAAAAGCTGCCGAAGTACAAAAAACCTATCCAACAGAGCAGCAAATAGCTGAAGGCAGCAAAAAAGAATAATATGTATTACTCGCATTAAGCGTTGTGCACCTATACAATCACTATATTTTATGTGTCAATCGCAGCAAATTCTGCTCGTCTTTTCATATCACTGCATATTTTAATTTTTTGTTTTAATACTGCACATCTTTTCCCTTCAATATGTTTTATTTATTATTCGCAGCAAATGTTGGATAGCTCATCCCATTACTATTGTAAGCATTATTCATATCATAGGCTACGCTGCTTTTCTATACTATATTATATATTATTATTAAGTTACTGTATATTATTATTAAGCATTACTATATATTATGTATTACTTACGAAAAATGCTGTGCAGCTTTTCCCATACCCATTTCTATAAATTATTCACATCAATTGCTGCGCAGCTTTTGCCATCACTATATAATTATTTTCATGAAGTCTGTGGAGCATTGCTACATTTAGTACATAATATATAGTGATAGGATAAGCTGTAGAGCATTTGATGAAAATAACAGATACGCAACGCGATGACTGAATATTATTTCAATGCTTTTAACAAATGGTAGATTTTACAGTTGTTTGACTCATTTTAGCAGGAACCTGAAAACATATCCTATCAAACGGTCATTTATATATGTTTATTGGTCTAGTAATAAGGGAAAAAAGCCCCGGTCACCAAAAAACCATGTTTTAAGATAATATATAGAGGATTATTCACAGCAATGCTGCGAAGCTTTTACTTTCACTATTAATTATGTATTATTTCCATCAAATACTGCGTATTTTCCCGACACTATATATTATGTTCAATTGGCAGCAAATGCTGCACAGCTTTTCCCATCACTATATTCTTATGTAATATATTCATCGAATACTGAGCAGCTTTTCATATCAAAATAACGTTATTATTTTCATCAAAGGCTGCTCAGCTATTGACATCACAACACTTATATTGTAAATTATTTACAGGAAAAACTGCACAGAATTTCTTATCCCTATAAAATATGTATTATTATCAGCAAATACATCACTATATCTAATTTACTATTATCCTCAAATACTGCACAGACTTATTGAAAAATACAAGTTATGTAATATTTGCCACAAATCCTGTACAGCTCTTCCAATCCTCAAAAGATATGCAGCATTTGCATATAGAGATGCGCGGCGAATGAAAATTATTCGTGCAGCAAATGCATTAGCTGCGTAGCAAAATAGCTGCCAAGCAGCGAAGCGAAAAGCTGCCCAAATACGAAGCAAAAAGCTGCAACCTACGCAGCAAACTGCTGCCCGAATGCACAGCAAAAAGTAGCTAAAATGCGCAGCCAAAGGCGGCCCAACAGCCAAAAAAGGTGTATAAGCAGAAAAAAACTACGCAGAAAAAAGCTGCCCGAATGCACAGCAAAAAATTCCCAGCAGCAAAAAGCTGCCCGCAGCAGAAAAGATGCCCGACTAGGCAGCAAAAAGCTGCCCGACTAGGCAGCAAAAAAGCTGCCCGACCAGGCAGCAAAAAGCTGCCCGAAATCGCAGCAAAAAAGCTGCCCGAATGCTCACTAAAAACTGCAATTAAAGCGTTCCCAATTTCGGATTTTCGTATCACTTTATATAATGTATTATTTTTGACAACTAGCTGAATTGCCCGCTGATTCTCAACGGGCAAAATAGATGTAGTATTAAATTAGTGATGCTATATGTGTAGAAGTGAAATTATCCCTTTCAAAGATTTTAGAAGCAAATATAGGTGGTCAAGACTCTCCGACCCTCCGTCTGTTTGTGTACTGGTATGCATTTAAGCTTTAATTCCATGAAAATGAACTAGGAACGATATTTATAACGTTTGGATAGTAAATACTTACAAATAACTCTAAATAGCTCTAGCATTTTATTTGTATGCATTTAATGTAATTGAAAAAATTATTTAAGTTGCCTTTATACGAATGCAGAAGATAAAGGAGCTTTAAAGACCGAAATAGGTTCCAAGCTCACCTTAATGATATATTCCAAAACAAGATTTTCTATCAATCCCCTTCTACAAATAAATTATATTGTACATTACTCATTAGACATTATTTAAATCCAGTGGGGTTAAAATCTCCTGCAGGAAAACTTCATATTATTTCGGAAACTTGAAAGTGCTAAGATGTATGTACATAATTCACATATTCTATCATCATACCAGGATACGATAATCAATCATTTGGAAATTGTTGCAATAAAACATTGTCGAGTTCGACTCCATGTCTTGAGAAGATATGTCTTAAGAGAGATGCAATACATGATCTGTAGTCGAACCCATACAAATTTCGGTAGTTATCATTGCATCTTACGGGAGCTTCTCCTCTAAATTTCTAGTGCAGAAAAATAACAGGGAAGAGTATCGAAGAAAGTTCAGTGTATCCCGTTCATTTCTTAAATAAGAGTTATTAAAGTTCCCTGGTCCAGATTCGGAAGCGGACAGCTTCCAGTATAAGACTTAATCAGGACTTCTATTCTAACGCTGCATGATACCTATTGTCGATTTCACAAAATTGTTTTTAAACCATTGAAGTATTAACCTTCAACAGGAAATTATCCCGCTCTATTTACCAACATATGCAGGTGGTTTTTTACATTATGGGCTCAGGAAAGGAGGCATGAGAAACCGCACAGTGGATCACGCGCAGGATCCTCTGAAATAACCTTCCTGATTTACAAATAGAAACTGAGTAACGAAATCGTTGGTTTTTCTTTAAATTTCTCGGTAATATGAGAGGAATATCAACTATGAAACGAAAAACACACACAACCCAAAGAAATAATACTCACTTACCCCCTCCGTATATGTGTGTTTGCATTCGTTGATACCTCAACGGGAGAAACGGAGTTCACAAATTACCTTATTCCTCCATAATTAAAAAAATAAAAACAATATAGCAGATGTGTATCGGCATTAAAATGTATGGTAGAATGCAAAATGTAACTCTGGCTCAAGGATCATTATGGAAACGCTGAACCTCGTATATCGAAGGCGTATATAGCTTTGTTTCACATAGCTGGTCCCACGTTTCCATGTAATCGGGAAAGCCTTCAAAAAATTACTCAAGATCGCCGCACTGTATTTTGAATATGAGAATTTCGCACCCTTATGGCGTCGTTTGGTGACATTCCATTGAATATCATGCAGTTCGTGAGAATCACACAAACGCACTACTTTAAAGATCAATTTTTGATTCCTTTAAAATTTTGTCCCTCAAAAATCTTCCCCTTACTCGACGTAATATTTCTTCGTCATCTTGATCACGACAAACGAACGTATAAATGTCATTCTGTAAATCGGTTTGTTAAAGAAAAACTCCAAAATGGCTGTAATTCTGTTCCCGCAATTTAAATATCATAGTTTACATTCGCTGAAATCTCAGTTAATTGCCTCCTCTTCATAAATTCTAACGTTACTTCCTACCATTAATTCGGTATGGATTAAAAATCCACGTGTATTCTTGTGGGAGAATGATTTTATCGGATTCAACAATCACCTTGGTCGTCAGGGTTCTTTACTACATCGAAATTTTTACATAATTTGCGTTTATTTTGTCATAGTTCTCGTAATTTAGATTTAAAAAGTGTATTTTACGACAATAATAAGATTCTTCATTTAATTTACCTTCGTTTGGTACTTTTCTTGACTTCGTAGGACTATTATTTCCAATTTAATTCTGTAAAAGTAACAAAGCCTGCAGGGTACAAAAACGAACTTTACGTGCATTCCTTATAGAAACGTATTATGGAGTCCTGGGTTCGAACCCGAGCCTTCATAAAAATAGTTTTCGTGGGACTTTCAGCATATTAGAAATACATTGCAGTTTGTCTCATGGCTCTACGACAAATAGTTTCCAAGATAAAAAGGGGGCGTACAGACAGACAGACAGACGGACACTCCGCTATTTATATATAAGATTACCAACGAGAAAATCTAATTCACTTCTATTTAATTTTTGCAAATGCTGGTTCATATTGTGTAACGAGATTACAAAGTAGTCATGGTTCGAAATTTACTGACAAAGATTCTAGTAGTAGTGTACATATCACCGTTTTTTCTAACCTTCTTATGTAACTGAATTATATAGGCGAGTTAGTGATCATAAAATTCACTTCAACAATAGCCTGTGTCAATAAGAATTTCTTTGAAAGTAGTTAATTTTTACGAAATATCTCTAAATCCCATGAGTAAATGAAAATGTATAAATTGAATATTCTTAATACTAAAGTTTTCGAGCTTACGCAGTAACTATTCAAATTTACTTCGGCGATATTGTGTTCATCCTTATAAAAAGGTTACTCTAGGATGATGGAAAGAAATTAATTCTAGGTACTTGATTAGAAATTCCCGATGAAAGACCATAATCCAATTCATCATATGTTCTTTTGGACTAAAAGAGAGTAAAGATAGGAGTACAATGAAATATAATTATCTTTATTAACTAAAATGATATATTAATCCATTAAAACAAAATTATATCTATAGAAATTGTAAGTTTTAATTTATAAATGTGAAATTATCTTCCAAGTTCGAACATTTGAGAAATATTTCCATTGAATGTGGGGCTTCTGCCATCTCTCTTCCGGTCGGATAACCATTTAGCAAGTAGTTCAGAGATCCGTCGGCTGTGGCGCTCAAGGTCTTGCTGTACTTAGCGACATCTACGGAGGACGCCGTAAGCTCGTAAAAATCCCCGCGTTCTTTCAAATTATGAATCCCTGATTACTTACAAGATGGAATTAGTACGACTTGATTAAAGACGGAAGTTAAAGCTGTTGCTATCTACTTCGGCGAACCTAAGGGAATACCTTCCTCAATCTTTCTTGGCCTCAGGTGAGATAATTTAGAGATATATGAATTCGAATTTATAAGATTCTAGTTGTTACAGATTCCAGTAACGTAGCTTGATTTACATATAGATATATAAAAAAGAGATTGTTTTTTTTCCGTTTGTATAATCTAATAATACTAATGCCGTCGTTTCCAAGGATGTAATCGGTGAATGAATGAGAAAATTGACTTGGTGGAAACCCGTATTGAAATAAAAGATAAAGTTGATATTTTCCACAGATTTATATTTATACAATATTTAGAAATCGTATCTCGTGGAAAAACAGCATTTATCGCTGCATCTCATTGAAGTCTTCCACACGACTGCGCTGTAAACCAGTACGTCTTCATATAATCCTATTTTGACATTCTCCTGAACTTTCAGAGATTGATAATTTACTGCCTCTATTCCGTTGTCGGATATGCGAGTGCGAATGATAGGAAACAGAAAAATTAAGAAGAAAACTCTTCATGCCAGAATTAAAACTTTACATAATGTAAGTCATTCAGTTTTCCCACGGAATATCTGCCTGTGCATTCCATGTAATCTATTCGTCCTTATATAAGCACGGGTAATTAAATTCATACGTAAGCAGTCGTTAGACGGATTATGAGGACACATGAATATGAGGTAGTATTCTGATATTTTAGCATTAACTGGTAGAGAAATTTTGCAGCGACGGTTTACGGGAAAAAAAATGTACGAAAACTTAGGTAAAGTTCTTTAATCATGGTTTTTTTCTTTCGAAATTTAGAGACAGTTCTTTTCTAAAGCTTTTATTTACAATTAAGCTAAATAATGTGCTTTATATCGAGATAATTTAAAGTTATACAAGCGTCCTGCGAGTCGCCTTTCGGCGTGGGGCAGGGGGTGTATGAACCACGACTCTACTTCCTTTATCTAATAGCGCGTGTCTATAATATAAGTATAATTAAGTAAGTATAATTTTGAGGAAATAATAAAGTAAATCAACCTTTCATGTTTACACTGGATATCCATTTTTGTGAGAGTCGAATAATTTGATTTAGTTAGTATTGCATACATTAATTTGGCTTCCTGATGGAAATCGACTATTTCAGCTATTCTTTATTATAAAATAGCTGAACCGCGTCTTTTAATGCATATATTTGATTGCCGGTTCGATCGCAGACATGGCAATGCATTCCCGAAAACAGCATATAAAGTTCACTTTTAATCGTTTTAAGGTTCTCTTTCTATCGCAAAATTAACTTAAAGAGATTCATCCTACAAATTACAGACAAGTTTCAGAAGATCGTAATTCTGTAAAGTTTTTTATTATTATCTTCCTTCTTATATTTAGATTTTAAAATAAGAGAACTATGAAAATATTAAAACTTTTCGTATTGAATAACCTGAACCATTAATATTCCTCGGATAATATACTACGTTCTCTACTTTACGTATATCTACATTAGTACTACCTGCTTTCATTTTCCCCGTTGAGAGTCAACGGGCCCTACAACTTAGATGTATTTTGTCTTCTATAATTATTGTCATAGTAAACAAAATATATCGTAATGTATGGTAAGATCGATTTGGGCTGGAATTGTATGAATAAATCTTCACTCCAATTGAGTAAATTTACCTGTAGGTTACACTCGTCATTATCTTGTGTTCATTGTAAACTTAATATATTTCGTATAACTCACAAGTTTTTATTTCTGTTAACTTAGGTATTGAGATAGTATTCTAATATTAAATTTCTTTCTTCTATTCGAGCCAATTAACACATTTCTAATTCCGTCCTAAAGGATATCTCTTACCTTAGGAAAAATTAACAGAATGGCAATCTCAAGAATAGTCAAATGCTAGACTTATATAAACGGCTATAATCGAGGAGTGAGACGAAAATTAGAGAAAGCTGGAGAAACCCTGCACTTAACATTTCATAAAATTTATTAACACTATTTCGTTCATAAATGCGATAATTGACAAAACATACTGCTTCGTACTGCGCTTTCTCTTCAGTATTAATTAACCTATTTTGGAGTGCTCGTTTGAGGATTCAGCTGTAGTTTTGACTACGACGTATCTCTTGAGCCATGCACGTCATTTATGAAACATTGAAGTCACTTTGATAACTTTCCATTAAAAAAATAATTGTTGTTTAAGATTGTGTTCTTTAAAAAAATAATATCTAGAGGATCGTTCTTATAAGATCTAATTTGTCTTAAGAAGAATTATATATAAATTTTCATTGAAACGTGTATTTTCCGTGGTCTATGTCGGTGTTATTGCTAATAAACGCATTGGTAGTAAGAGGCTTCCTCTATATTTGCAGATGGTTTAACTCTAAGCTGACGAAATCGCCTATACAAAAACACGCCTTCATAATCATTGGGTATAAAATTAATATTTTCCGTAGATTAGGCGACTTTCATCTTAAGTTTCCAATGATAGTATAACGGTTGAACTAAGATCTTGTATCTCAAAGCATTTTTACGCTGTATTAAATTTCTGTTACATCTTTGTTAAACAGGAAATCACATTTTTTTCCTTAATTTTGTTATTTTTAAAGCAACAATTTCAACAAATAGAAATTGAATTTCTGAGACAATTAATCACATAACTAAATCTGTCGCCTAGTTTATGGGACGTGTTACGGACCCCTAAAATAGAAACATCCTGTTGCAATATAAGATATTGTTTTACAATTTCTATTTGATATTTTCGTGTTATAATCAATATTAGGTACAATTTTCGTATACCATCTTACGCAGAATATCTCATTTTATTCATCTGTCCAAGTCATTGGTGGATCCAAGGGTGGTGGCAATCGCCCGCATGGGCATGTGTAATGTGGCTGAGAAGGTTAAAGATTGGCTGCGCCATTTGCTGAAATATTTCCAAAGACAGCGAACGTTACGCTTTCAAAGCATTTCGCATCAATTATTCATATATTATTCAAAACCAATGGTGTAATTTTCTATCAACATAAAATATTTAGTGAATACGTATTTGAGGAATATCAAGAATTATCATGGTAACATCTTCTGTTATCGAGAAAAATTTGAGTAGTAGTATATTTGAAATTACTTCGAGTTGAGGTTATTTGGCATATGTGATATTCCACTGTTAGTGAAAGCTGGGATGGCAATCAGCATAGGCAAAACGCAAACGTCCAGGAAGATTTCTAGACCCACCCATGGTCAGAACAACCACTAGGTTCCGATTTTCCTGGTATGTGACGTTCTATAATACTACTACATTAAATTTCCAGCAGAATAAACAGTATTACCTACCGGAATCTACATAATTTGGATTATGAGGTACTTACTTTCTACTCCGCCAACCTCTTTTCTTACTTGGTTTCGATTCTCGGCTTTCAAAAACAATGGCAGAGAGACAGGAAAATTACTCTAACTCTAGAAGTTCAAAATAATGTCAAAGTAGGATTATATGAAGACGGACTTGTTTCCAGCACAGTCACGTAGTAGACTTCAATGAGATGCAACGAAAAATGCTGTTTTTCGTTTGTTTGTTTTTCCTGTTTTCCTAGTGATATGATGTTTAAATATTTGAAAATAATTAAGCATAGGAAGGTTGATGATGGCCTTTGTTGTAGTGCCATCTCGCTCGCGTTCTCTGCAAACTTCTTTAACTTTCCCGCAATTTTACTAAAGATTTGGCGGAAGATTGAAAGCTCGACTCGGTATGTCAAACTAGATCTCCCGATGCTCACAAAATAGGTCCTTTTGATTTTGCCATTATTTTCCCAAGCAGGTTTGGGGAAGAACGTCATGCGTAACAACAGTTTGGCGCTCTCCGTCGATTTCCAACCTTCACAACACAGTTCTGCGTTAAAATATCCCCTATTTTTAATAATCATTGTACCTCATCTTACTTTCTTAACCCTTCTATCGTTCTTGCGTTTTGATTATCAGAGGATCTAGCAAACGTAGGCTAGAAGAGACTTTCAAAAGATGCTTTCAAATAATACAGGAAGTTCTTTGTCTTTGATCATGAAGGAGTTCCACCAGGTATCACCAAAATCTGCCAAGAATAGGATGTATCACACCAGCATTTTATTTGCTCTCTACACATAAATCATATGCACTTTTGTTCGAAAGTTTCATGAACCTTAGCGCGATCAAGCTGCTTTATTTTCTGCGATATATAACTCATATATTGTAGCAAAATATTCACGTAGGGTATTGATTTTTAATTAGGAACTCGACTTTATTCCTGCGCATCGGGCCTCCGGTAATCTACCACTTAGTTTGCTTATTCTGGTTGTTAAAATAATTTTTAATATGAAACTGTTTCCGAAGAAGCTTAATATATTAGAAAAACCTTAAAATGTGATCACATCTTTGTATTCTTTGTATTGAGCACATCACCCGAGGCATATTTTACTCATACGTTGGCGGCTATCAGAAATGCTCGCAGGAAATTTAAACTGTAAATTAAAATAGCAGAGAAAAAATAAAGAAGCACTTTTATCTTAGTTAAATATTTCATTAATTACACATTACGGAAGTGGTAAAATACGAGGGTCGTTCAATGAGCAAAAACTGAAAGTTGTACTTCAAGTTCAGTGTTTCTTCTCCAGGTGGACGAAGTTTCAAATCAATCAGACGCCATTTTACAAATTCTCTACAGCTCTGCCATCTGTTGGAATCATTCGAAACTTCGTCCACCTGGAGGAGAAAAACTGAACTTGAAGTAATTAGAAGTACAACTTTCAGTTTTTGCTCATTGTGGAGAAAAAAATATGGGGCATTAGTTATTGAACAATCCTCGTAGTATAATCATTTCGCAATTTGCCTGTAGCGAATGTTGAGTCATAAATCAAAAACGCCCAAAATAGACCTATTCAAGTCATAATTGAGTATGAATGGAATTTATATTTCTTTCTTTTTATTTATCTGATGTAGATGTGAATTTTAAGAATTATTTTGATTTGAATATTCAGATAAATAACAGAAAATCTCGTCATATTTGAAATACTGTTGACTAAGCGCTCCAACACGGATATAAAAATATTAGATAAAGACAGAGCACAAAGTCTTTCTTGGCTTTAAAAGGTCTTTAAAACATTAAGGTTCTTAAATAAACATTTAAAGCATAACATTTTATAAAGTTACTGCAACCAAGTTTGAATATTATGTATTAATCAATTCTTATTTTCCTGAAATAGATTTTTCAGAAAATTCATTCAATTTTTACTATCGTTATAATTTTTCGGCGACATAATGCTAAAATTACTTCTCTTCTACTTAACCTCTGAAGCTTTTACATGATTATTTAAACTACTGACAAACATACAATGAAAAAATACTCGACAATAGATACAAGCATATAGATAAATAAATACAAAGTAATAAATACATAAAAATACTAGATAATACATTCAGATAAACACAGAAAGTTCTGGGTTGAGGAAAGCAACCGAATATTATTAGGAAGTTGGTTGATGAAAAAGATAGGAAGAATAATTTCAAAAACGTAATTCTTAGTCAGAAACGGGGAAAGCATTAAATTGTTATGATAATGTTATTTAAAAGAGTCAAAATATTGAAATAGTGCGTAACTGATATAATGAATGTCTACATTGAGAACTGTCAAGAAATAAATTGAATTTTTACTCTGTGTACAGAGGCCACAAATTTTATTCTCCAGCATGAGTAAATGGGAGAAGTCTTAGCGATGGGGTACGAGAATATATTTCGATACTTCAGGGGGCAATGGCATTCTTGCCGTAGATGAAGAAATCACTGAGCTCTAGTCGTTGTGGTTCAAACTCAGATTTATCCTCACTTTGAGGAAGTAGTAGCTCATTCAGATATCATCCATCCTGATCATCGAGTGCGGACAGTGGATAGGAAGAAGTGCTAGAGTGAAGCGAAGAAAGAAAAGTGAATGAGAGAGAATACAGTTGAAAGAGAAATGGGAGTGGGAAACCAACTCACTTTTCTCGAGAATGCTTTTTTCCCACATCTTTCTCTCATCGCTAGATAGCGGCAGATTTATAGAGCGTTTTTTCCGCAAGCGGAGGAAGGGCGACGACAAGGCATCCATCTGGGGCGGGGGTGGAGACAAGGGTGTCTCTGTGGTGCAGCAGCTGTCTCCTCGACTAATGAGGATCCTCTCTGGTCACGTGACATCCGATCGTCACTAACGACCTCGTCATGAAGATTTCCTTTTTTTCCTCGCTAATTGAGAAACATCGAGAGGGAGAAATTTGCGAAACGGTTTGCGGAGAAATTGACGCGGACGTGCACAGAGCTCGGTTTTTAGCCTTTTTTCGAAATATTTTTACACCCTATGTTGCTCTTTTTTACCACAATTTTATTTGCGTCTTAAGTGCGGACGGTTACTAAATGTTGCCAGTTTTCTTCCGATTGCTTACTTTCGGTACCTTATATGCAGTAACATTCGATTCGCTTGTATGCGGAATATACATTCCAACAACCATTCAAACTTGAAAATATTCTTTCGTGTACTCTCCTAAGAGTATTTCAAAGATTTTTCGACTAGATGTATATCTGAAGCTCAACTAATATAAGGTGAGATTCAACATCGAAATATCACCAAAAAGTTCCCGAAACAGTTATTAATACAAAATATTTTAGCAGTGGTTGCAGATGAACCATAGATTCGTCGTAGCTGAAGAAAATCAATGTAATGAATATACTTTTAAATGTCTATTTTTGTCAATTAATCTCTGTTTTTTAATTTCAAAGAAGTTTTCTTGCCCCAAATATTTTGGTTAAATAAGTTTTTGGGTGATAAATATCATGAATGAAATTTCAGTAATTTTGCTCTACGTATCTTGTTTCAGATAAGATGTCAGAACTTATTTAACCATTGCTTCTGAAGTTAATGGTTAAATTACTCGTGTTTATGGTTTTTTCCTATTCCGTACGAGTGATCATCATAACTAACAAATTTTGCTTATGTTAAGTCAGTACTTTGCAAAGTTTTCCTCATTTTGATCATGGGATTGAGGGATGTAGGCACCAACACTTTCAGTCCATATGTAAATGAAAAAAATGAACATCGTTTTGTTCCTAAATTCTTCTTAAATACTCTAAACTCTTCTAAAAAGAAAAGATTTTCAGGGCTTTTGTTCAGAAATTACCAACCATATCTTTTAAATTTGGAAATTAACCGAGCTAAGACGAAATCCTCATCAGTAGCAAGAAGGGCAGTAAAAACATTATTTTCTACAGCATGTTATCTATGAAATGATATTGGTAACAAATTCAATTTGAAACGTGAATGTTAATACTTAAGCGATTTATCAAAACGTAATTTCTCCATACTCTGGGTGCAGTGAGCTTTTTCTCAGTCTATTTCCGAGTTCTCCGTTACGACCAAGATTAATTACACCGCGAATAAGGCGTGCTGTCTAAGAGGCTTTTGGCACCAAAACAATTCTGTTTCTCATCGCATCTTATCTGAGTGGCTTTTTCAGGAAAGCATCCATTTTCTCAACTAGCCGCGATTCGATATTAATAAACCTAGTTATGACAGAATCTGTACTAGAGCCAATTCTAGTTTTATCGCATAGGCCAAAGTTGCCGTCTGCTAAATGTACAGTACATTCAGGGAATCTATGAATATAAATGCCTCGATCACTTGAGATTGTATCTAGTACCGAAAGGAGAAATTTTTTGAGCATTTTTAGGGAGTTATTTCAATCAATAACGTGTAGGGTTTAATTAATATTTTGGTTACTTTAATTTCTCCTGGTATGAAAATATCTCGCTTTAAAATTTCTTAGATAGGTTTATGATAGAAAAGAAGACTACGTAAAGGAAAACTCAAATCTTAAGTATTTCACTATATTTTGTAAATCACTATTCGATATAAAAACAAGACATAGCTATATAAGTACGCAATTTTTTATCAGAAAAGTTATAAGATTATATAAGCATCGAAAATTCCTATATTTTTAACCAATGATAATAAAAAAGAAAAGGCCTTAAACTTCCGTAGTGAAAGGACGTATTTTCGTTATTACTTTCCGAGGAAAGTATTTCTTTTAAAATGATTCTGCTACATTCTGCAAGCTACCGGGGATACCGGCGAGAGTCCGAAATGACCTCAGCTGTCAAAGGACTTTTAGCAATATCACTACTGTATGTAATAATAATATATGTATATAATAATAATTTAGCAATATAATACTGTTTTCTAAAAGGTTGATAAATCTAAAAATCTAATGAATAATAAAAATCATCACCTATTAAAAGAATATATATTTAATTACTTTTATACTGATTTATTGAATAGGTGACCGAAATACTCCGAAATTAATTTTTTAAATTTTTATTAGCAAAAACTTGATTAATATTAAATTCTCTTTAATCATAAGGGTCACTTCTTTATTCAGAGTATCTGCGGAATCATCAAAACTTAACTTTCGAATTTCATTATTATTGAAGCGTAATCCAGTCAAGTCTTTAGAAGAAAATAGAACGTATTTAAATCTTCATTTCGGCTGAAAATAGAAACCACACTTAAGAAAGGGAGAAATGTGGATAAAAGGGTGAAAATCATCTCCGAGTATATAATTTGAAGTAACTTCTCGACAATTAACTTAAAATACACAACCGTTGTTTTCTTCCCCTCGACTGTTTTGCTATTTTCTTGCTACGTGAAAATACCTCCACGGTAAACAGTCGTCCTAGAGAAATAAACATACCTTTCGTTTGTTATCTTTCGCTTAAATCAACCGAAACGCTCCATCGAGAAGCGAAGTAAGGCCAAGTCATCCGCCGCTGTAGCAATAGCATCACAAGGCATTTATTTCTCCGGTCCCCTCACTTGTCGCTGTAATACGGAAGGAGTCCATCTGCTTGCGCTTCGCCACTCCTCCGCTAGGCGGTGCCCCAGTCGAGATAAGCGGACAGATGAGATGAAGAGCGGCGATCTACAAGACAGATGTGGTGGGAGGTCTTCCATGCGACGATGCCTTCCTATTTAGACGTCCTTAAAGGGGGCTCGGAAATAAACCTTCTATTTCTGAAATCCAAAAAAGAAACACTTTTATTCGTAGAAATCGAGCGGGCATTTACTTGGATTTGTGTTGGGTCCTTCCACTTGGATAAACACGGCCCTCCCACCCACACGCACTCACGCTTGTCAAAACACGCCTCCGCGGGAAAAATTGGTCGCGTGTTTAATTGGCTAAGTGAAGTGTTTATAAGCGGAGAGATCGCCGGGGTTCTTTTAAAGAGTTTTCAAGAATAATATTTCTCTGCTCTCGGAGCGTTTTCATCGCAGTCGTAAGAAAGATCTAAATCCGAATGGCCGGAAAGAGGGGGCGATTATCGAACGAAGGAGACGCACTTACGCAAATATGCACGCACGAATATCACTGAATATATGTGCGTGCGGATATCCCGTTCTTGTCGCTATGCGGAAATAAGTACTTTATATGAAATGATACACCGAAAAAACAATATAGTATAATCTGTAATAATATAATTATGATCAACCAAAGAATTAGTAGAATCAACCATTGGCATAGGTTGATATAGCTCCAACCAAAGTAAATGATTGAATTTCCCATGTCAAATTATTGGATATATCATTTTTTCGGTTGAATTTACTAATTCAAATTGTAAATTATATACACTCACCTTCATATGTTTAGCATAAATATGACAAATCCCACGTGATTTAAGAACACACTCACTTCTTCAGCATTTGCCATTTCTTTTTCAATTTCATGCAAGAATAGCAACGATTATAAAAAGCAGTTATGCACTCCACACTACGGTGTATAATTATAAACACGGTAACTTATCTACTTGGAACGGCAAGGAATTATGGGTAAATCATGTATTTGGCCAAAATAGCAAATCAGAGGAAAGAAGGACATTCAATCATTTCATGTTGTTGGGATGACGATGTTAAGTGTTAATTTCAATCATTTTCATGGGTAAAATTAAACCTTAAAATTCAGCAGTGCTAAATTGTGGAATTTACTATGTTTTTTCTTTCGGTGTAAGATTATCAGAGAATGAAAATGTAGCATATTCTGACACACGAGAAGGAAATCATTTTTATTCGCCTATTCTTTGGTCAGATTTCGAAAATGGAAGATAGGAAAGCTTAAGTTTTCTAAAACCACCAATTGTAAGTCGCAATGGTTAGAAAATAAACCTTTAGAGAGAAGGAATATTTTAACTACTTTAATTTCTTACAGAAAAAAATGCAAAATATCAACCATGGATAATTCTATGAATTTCTGTTTAATAACAACCAAAAGAAATTAGCTAAAAATGCGTAGTTGAAAAAGGCTTAGTTCGAGAACTTTAAGTAATTATGATTACATTTGGGAATATGCTATCGGTTATACGTTGTACATCTCTAAATTAAACGTGATATTTCATGCATAATCAGTCACAGTAACTTTGTCGTTTATATATATTAGTAACAAATATTTGATATGATTAGGTGTTACTTATTGTATTTCACTAAATCTCTGCGATACTAAGTAACGGACATTGGCCGTGAGATTGCATATAAGGTTATTCTTTCCTCTCAACGAAGAGATGGTAATTCTTGATCAATCCGACGGCTGAACAAAGAATCTTTGAGGCGTTAACAGGGAGGGAATTGCAAATTTAGGCTTTGTCAGAATGGAATATCTCTCCAAAGAAAAGGTTCATAATCTTTTTCGATGGGAAATAATCGACAATTTTAATATTTATAAAAACCTTTGGTTATATGAATCCCCTTGCAAGTAACACGATTTATAGTGCTGTCGTTGAGAATTTTTAAAGTGTATAATAAACTTACTTATATAAATAACTTACTATAACGTTTTTGATAGATTTTCCTTTTCTAAATAAAGAGGGATAGTTCACCGGAAATATTGAAATTCCTAGTATCTTCAATACTTCCATCGCCGTGAGATTCTAAGTTAGCTACGATAGCATCAATATATTTCCATAAGCTCTTGGTAATTGCAAGAAATCACGGTCCCGTAGAATTTTCTTTGATCTCTTCTCATTATTTACTTCCTTTTCTCCTAATTGAATACCTCCGTTGAAGAGGACTTCCTAGTATCGGAATTGATCTTTTGAACGCTTAACAAATCCTCCACTCGTGGCGCCAGCGTTCGGCGGTACATCGTCAAAGGCAAAGAGGACGTGAAATGGGGCGCAGAAAAGGGATGTCTAAGGGAAAGAGAAAGTTAGTGGGGCGAAATACGGAGGAGGACTTAATGGCTTCTTAGAGACATCTTCAGAGGGCCCTCGTGAGAACATTATTCGATTATAGATCTTGTTATGAGGCTATGGAAGGACAAGCAATTAGTCAGTGGCCAACCGATGCTTGAGTGGAATTAGTCACACAACTTCATTGGGAAAAGAAGCTCTCTTTAGATAAATGACAACTTTATTCTAAGGTGCGAATGGGAAATATATTAACTCACATATAAATAAAGAAATCGTAGAAGTATGCTGTTAAAACAAGAAGTATTTAAAGAACTTACTATTTCAGAACTCATTTTTGATGAAAATAATAAATTTCGGAAAGAAAATATTAATGAAAAAATTAAGAATGGTCGGTTTTCTTCCTAATTTAAATTTAAATGAGGATTATCACAAGCAGATTGTCAATGTAAAACCAATGTATGATTTAAGAAGACAAACATTTTTGCTTGTTGGCGAAGGTAAGAAGTGTATAGATAACAGGTAGTGTAGTATGAATAGCAATGAAAGTTAGATTAAGGGAAAAACAGCAAGGAGGAATATGAGTATACTCTCAAATGATTCTGCAATGCAAGAATATTCCAAAAATTTGGAACCGGTTATGTTACTCATAGGAACTGTACTTTCTAACTAAATGACTTAAAATGTTAATTCTCCTAACGTTTAAGAAAACCTTCCATGGTTCAGTATAAAGCTGAATTTTTAATAGAGCAGTATAAAAATCTATGATGACGAGGTGAACCCTAAAATTATAGAAATGTCACTCGTTTCAAGTCTAAAAAAGAAGCGGGAAAGATGAAAACGGCATGGTAAAGTATTATCAATATTAGAGAAACGTAGAGAAACTTTGAGAGCAATGGATATATCCACCTTTCATTAATTACCACTCAAAATCACGTTAACATCAGCTAATTCAGTTCTTGGTTACTGTAGCACAATTATTTAAAGTAATAAATGCAGACGAGTCAGCCATCAAAGTGTAACATTGCCCCTCGAAATTAACATTAATGTTGACAAAACAACCACCAAGAGATGAAAAGAAAGATTTTAGTAAAAGCAAATGTCTGTATCGGGAACCAGAAGCAGACGATAAATTATGTGGGCGGTTATAAATTGTCCTTTTTCTTCAAAAGAGACGCTTTCGCTTCTTGTAATGGTTCTTTAAAGGTAGATTTCGCATGCGCCTTTGAAGTCGAGAAGGAAATTTTCCAGAATTGGAGAAAGAACGAAAGGCTTTAATCAGATAAATAAGGAAATTAAAACTTTATGAAGTATAAATATTAGATAGATTTATATAAAGCATTGAGATGATTAAATATGATTAATGAATGATAAATGAAATTGGTTTTTATGTATTATATGAGATCAGCGTATATTTAATATGTAATAATGTTTTCATGAGAATACAAACCACATTTTAGATACTCGAAAAAATATTTAAACTCTAGTTATTAGTTTAGTTAAGTTAGTCATCACAAAGAAAAATTGGATACCTTTTCCCAGAAATAACCAGGAAAATTCAATCAATTTTTTCGTACTGATATGTCATTGATTTAGTCATATTCTAGCAATTTGGCAGTCTGGAAATGTAAATGTATACGGTTTGATTAGAAAATAAATACTAAGACACGTAGGCGAATTCCCAGGCGACAATATTTGTGAACAATTTCACGAACTTTATCCACTTAGCGTCTGTTGCTTATTCTGAGAAAAGTAGTCCATCTTATTTATTCCTTCTTCAAACCTTGCACTTTATTTTCATATTTTTTCAATCTTCTTTGTTAAATATCGCGTTCCCCATTTTATAATTCTCTTCTTCGGTAACGAGTGAAGGTATAAATGGTATGATAATGATGTATGATATATATCTAATCCCCTTATTGATTTCGCCATAGATAAAGACGTAATGTATGCATTTTTTAATCATACCGAAACTTGAATAGATTAGTAAAATGTCATCATCATTCACTTTTTCGAAAATCATGCGAATTTTACGGAATTCCCATAGTACTCATGGGTAATACCATTTAATTCATAGGAAAATGCAATAAAACATAAATCTATTACCCAATGCTAAAAATTATTGCCATAGTCTATCTCAAAATAATTGAGAATTGTAAGTATTCCATACCGCCTGAGAAATGCTTTTCGGTGAAATAAAAATATAAGAACGGATCCCGAAAAATCGGAATATCTGTGCACCCGTCACTTGAGAAGCTGTTGTTTCAATGGGATTTAATTTGGTGAGAAATAGGTACCACATTCTGTTCAAAAACTGCATTGAGCAGTGCTTGAAGTTGTTCCTAGAGGTGACTCTCTCACTTTCTTGAGTCCGCCTATTCGCATGGGGATTCTTTCTGAAGACGTCCGCAGCTTGGAGCGACCATATCACCTACCATTGCATTTCCATTGAAACGAGAGATGTGTCGGCCCTCTTTCAAAAGGAACTCCCTCTGAGGATTCTCTGATCGATTCAACATGTGCGACGATGGCGCCAGAGGAGGCCACCGCAGGGCGTCGTCAAGGCGACTGCCCAATTGCTCCCTCTTCATCCCGTTTTTTCCCGTTCACCACGGATGGAATACTTGTGGAATCACACAGTCCCTTCCGGTGCAATTCCCTCCACTTCTGCACACGTCCTCTGTGAAATATGGCTGAGTTTTTGCGGCTCTTCGCCAAACCACTAGCATTCTCACGGGAACTGTATTTTTTGAAAGCATGAACTAGGAATTTCTCCGCTGTGTATGACCAGTTGCACCAATACTTGCATATATATACATAGGTTCTTGTTTGCATATATAAGCGGATCCAGGAAGTGAGGGCGACCGCCCATCTCTTTGATGGCTTTGTATTATGTACTAGTTATAGGATATGATGTGGAACTTAAATTGAAATATGAGTTTGAAGTTTTTCTACAATCAATAAACATCTAATGCGTTTATCATGGCAAAATGTCAATAGTTAATTCGAGATGGGTTCATTGTTTTGGGACAAGGATTGTCTTCAATCGTCCCCTCCTCTCTTGTCTCCACTATTTGATGATAAATCGTGTGTTTTCATTACTTATTTAGTTTAGGATAGATATCTACAGAGGAATGAGTGATGGTATTCATCCTTGGTCACTCCTGATTGAATAACGTGACAAGTGCTATTTATAGGGTCCTTGCACTGGATTTAAATGGACGCTTTTCACTTCAGCACAGCGTATTATGACTTAGTGATTGAAGCAAGGACTAACTACCACACTCCTCATCTGGTTTATTAAGCATTTCTTTCTCTCCAGAGCTTTCGGTAGCTAATGGCGTAGGTGATGAGGCTCAGCCTTTTGACTGAATATTTTATGGACATATACATACACGTATGCTTACATACGCTATTATTTTGGTCGAAACTGAGTCAATAAGTATATAGAGCGATGCATAAGGCAACATTAAATAGTAAAAAGGTATATAATGCTAAAAACAGAAAAAGAATACACATTGAGAATGATAATTTGTATAGATGAAGATAACATAAATACAGATAATTGCCATACTTTAATGAATAATGTATCCACTGCAGAAAAATGTAGAAAATTAACCCAAAATTATTAGCTCTCATTACGGCTCTCCTCATACATAATTTTCTATACATAAGATAATAATTAATAAATAAATCATGGTTGTGTGAAGTTAACTGTGGAATACCACTAATGCATTACCATTGTCTTTTATTTAGTTTAAATTATCTTAATATTAGGTGTGGAGATAAAAACTTGTTTATATAAAGTATACCTTTGACAGCCACCAAAAGATGGCGCTTGAAAGTTATTCATAGAAATGAATACCTGCTTAAATTTTAGAAGTGATGATTGAAACCATTGATTCACTGTGTCGCTTAAAGATTACCTTTTCATGATGTTACAATTTAGATTACAATACAGTGCCATCTTCCAGTGAAAATAAGAAGATGAAAATGCTTATCTTCGGTTAGACACGGATTTCAGGACGTGATTCATCTGAAAGGCGTGGTGCCCCGTGATCCACTTCGGTGATGTTCCGCGACTAATTTATTCGGCCTCGACATGCTAATCTCTTTCATCTCATAACGATATTTTTAACGGCCGCAGTCGCATTATTTTTATCGACGTAGAAGAGAAGATACAAGAAGGAGGTCCAATTTGAAATTCACATGGGCCCACGTTCACGGTTGTTAAGTGCGTCGTTATGGCAAGTTAAGCAATGCGTTCTTCGAGATAACACCTTCGGAAGGCGACTCGTAAAAGAACCGAACTAGGAACTGACGGATGTTCATCTTCAAGCCCATAACAGGGTGTGAAATTCTTCCTAGAAAAGCTTTTCTTTATGACTATGCAAAAGGTTTCTTTGAACTCGAGAGAGGTTGAGGTTTTCGTATAAGTATCGTGAACTTGGTCGAATTATATTTTATATCCAAGTTCATTAATGGAACCTTTTTTTAGTCCATAATGATCTACTAAAGGGGAGGTTATCTTTGATCTTCGTTATTTAATTTAGATGTCATATGCATATTAGCGGTCAATTTTAAACATTAAATCTATTGCTTGGATTTCTAAGGATATGTTGGTATAATATTTTCAATCAGAATTTATTCATGAATCTTCCCGAATGTTAAAGAATGTCTGAATTATTTTTATTTTAACAGTAAATATTCCTCCGACAGCTATGTGAGTTCGAGCAAGCCGAAATACCAGAAAAATATTTGCTTTTTTGTAAATATGAATCTCCCTGGCACTCTGATATTTTTAAATAAAAAAATCATCAGCCCTCTATTACGAGTCACGCATGAGACCGATTTTGGTAAATCAATAAAAAATAAACCTTATTATTGTGAAAGGATATAGCTTAGAAATTGGGACGAGAAACTCTTTCAGATTCTCTGTATATTTTTTGAAATATATACAGAAATATGAAACATTGATTTGTTTCGAAAATATAACTCATAAGAGCCAAACATGATTTATTACGATTTGAGTGAAGTACTTCTATCTCTTAAGCAGGAGAAAAATAGAATCTTTTCATGTTGGTGAAGTAAGATTGATAAACTTAGTTCAACAAATGGAGCCAAAGTTTTTCATGGCCACTAGAGAGTTTAAGTATTCGTTTTCAAATATATAAATAATTCTTTATCTCCGTCGGTATTTTCTTTCTAAGTTATTTATGCATAAAGCTATATTTTGGGAAAATCTTAATATACCACTTAGCGCTTTCCAAAGCTCACGATAATATATTTCAAGGTTATAATCTTATTTAAATTATTTTACCGTTTAGTAATCAGATTCTTTTTCTTTATATGGCAAATAGAAATCATTCATAATATGAATGATTATCTGTAGATGGCAAGAATCAAGAAATTTCCTTTTTGGGTGTCGTAGTGAAGTAAAATGTATTCGAATATCTCGATAATTATTTTGATATGATTTACATAAATACCCCTTTATCCTTCCCTCGTGATTGGTATGAATTGGTTTTTAAACTACGGCAGTCTGACTGAAGCACCTGCATCTACGCTGGATCAGTGCCGCAATTCACTTGAAAACCTAATTCTCAGATTACATACTCTCATTCCAAAGTCAAACCCACTCCAGACGTACCCTTGAGTCAGATTCAAAATTCTAAACGAACGGGTGGCCTAAGAGGAGACATGAAGCTTATTAAAAACGGCTAAAATATCTTGTTTCACCGAGAGCGCGGTCTTGGTGACAGCCTTTTGGAATGATACCCGAAGAGAGAGGACGGATTAGCAGAAGATGGGAGTAGGACAGAACGGAGGTGACAAGGAGGACGAGGAGTGGAAGAAACAAGCACACATCGCGCGGCGTGTCTACCACTGCTTCCTCCAAACAACTGTCTCTTCCATGAGGAAGGCAAAGGCCGTAGATCAAAGGGAAGACCTCCGACGGATCCCAAAATGTGTCTTTAGCCGACGACCGAGTCGTGTGCTCGAAGGAAAAAAGGGGCGTGGTCGAGGACGTTTACTGGGAAGAGTTGTATTCGGCGCCGTGACATGGAAAGAAGGAAACAGAGCGAGATTCGAACGTTAATTTAATTTAATTATGTAATTTTGAGGGCGGCGATGATGGAGGTCGTCGAAGATAAAAGGATTTCGAGAGTTTATTCGATTTGCATTAAGTACCGTAATAAATTACCTTGATCTCCGGCCAAATTTTGGAGAAACGAAAGTTTATTTTCTTGGGGAAGATTTAGACCATAGCGGAAGCTAGATGAAAGAGAACTTTTTCTCTCTTTTTTGTGGAATAAATCAGGATTATTTATTTGTTGCTGTGCTACTAGTTTATGCTAGTTATTTTGCTGTATCAATCCGAATATCGAATATTTACTCTTCCGTATTTAGTAAATAAATATATTTTTAGTTGAAGAATATATATGCATTCAAGATTTTTACATTTTATATAGGTACTTTTTGTGTTCTATAATGCTACACAGTAAAATTAAAATTTCTTAGTCATTTGAACACTATGACTTCATCAAGACCCCTTCCATGTTATTGTTTGTGTACCTTTTGTCTGTTAATATCTGTACTAATGTTTTACATAATCACAAATTATTGATTCAACAGGCACAGTTAGCCAACGTTTAATTCACCCCCATTACTTCATTTTAAATCAACGGTTTGTGTTTGTTTGTTTTTTAATGGCTGTTTGCAGATAAAAAACTGAAAGTAGTCCTTAAGAATTAATCGAACTATTGCAATCTTAAATATCAATCACCAGAAAACGCCTGGAACACGATGAGTTAATCAATGTTTATGATGTTTTCACTAAGTTAAATGATTGTGTGTTATTTCCAAAGGAGTAGAATTTAATCGGAGAAACTCTAAGTTGATTTCTGTTAATGCGGCCAAACTGACAGCATTTTTCTCCTTTTCATATTGTATTATCAGTTACTTTAATATAAATAGTACTCTTGATTCAAGATAGTTTTATCTTCTATTTTTTCTTAAATAGTTTTCAAAGCATTAATTTTTTAACCTTTAAAGAATATTTTCCGTTTAACGACTGTAAAATCTAATGGGAATAATTCATCGCAATCATTAAAATTGACATTATTTGGCGCTTACTTGCTATAATCAACTCGTCAGCGCTTGAAATCGCAATACATTTGGTTTTTTATCAATCATTTCCAAAGTTTATTTCCATTCCTTTGATAAATATTCGTTATAAAAACTGGAAATAAAACACCCTCGATTCAGACCGAATAAATGTGCGAAAAGAAGTCTGACGATATATTAATGTCTTCGGTGACCTTAAAACTCCCCCGTGAAATATATTTTGTTTTCTTTGAGCCTCAATCTTCACTTTATACTCGCTATTAATTCACCGCAGCCATGCCGAAGAAGTTTGTCATTCGCCGAAATTAGCGTTGCTATTTCTCTTCATCCTGCTCGCATTTGTCGGAGGCACGAGTATCCCTGTCACAGATCTCTTTAATGTGCTCAAATAGGAGAAACAAAAATAGCGAGAGCGGAATCGCTTTATTCCCGGCAATGAATTCGAAACACGCTCGGCTAAACCAACACTGCCATGCTTAAGCGAGTCTAAGAAAAAACCTTTCCTTCCCGCCTTCCCCTTGCTCTATCCCCTCTACCCTTAGTAATAAGTCTCTCCACGATATTATAAATAAGAGGTTTTTAATCATTCATCTCACCCAGAATCCAAGTGGGTGGGTGTAGCAGGAGATGACGGAGGAAGAAAGATGAGGAAACGAATAAGATGCTAAATAAGAATGAGACGAATTTATTGCGTGTTGAAATTTTTCGTCTTACGCAAGAATCGAATAAATTTGTGAGAGTCTTCGCTACTCCTGACTGCCTAAACGGAATATCGTAATTTGTTCACGATGACGATTTGCGTTTAAATTAAACCGTTGAAACGGGGAAGAACCGTTTTACGAGTTCGGACAGTTTGCATATAATTAAAGTATAGGCTCCGGATTCGAGCCCTGGATACCCAGGAGGGCAATGTCTACAACTTTGTTGAGTATTATTTTTAAAATTCATATTTTGGGCAAAACACTGGCACTACAAGGTCATCAAATGGGAGCGGGGCGATCACCCCATCTTGATCGGTCAATGATTTATTGGTCATTTTTTCAAAGCAACAATCACAATGACATTTCAAACAACAAAATTCTTCGCGTGAAAAATAAAAAAAATTTCGATATGACATTGGTCGTACATTGGTGGAATATTTAACAATAAATTTCGTTTTCAAAGACGATTGCAGAATGATGGTATAAAAATAAAGCGTTTTAAGTATCATTCGTTGAACCCTGCCACATTCCGAGAGGCGGCTTACAGGGTATTAATGTAGATGTACTATAGATTCGTTACCATTGTATTTTGTATTGCCCGATATCTTTGAGATTTACGTTCAGTGGAAGCTCGTAAATCTGGAAGATAAAACTTCAAACATCTTACGTGAAAAATTCCTCCTCAAGTACAAACTTGCTTAGTAACCTTTCAGTTTCAGCGCATCGGATGTTTCCACATTTAGAGGCCCACCCGAGTCTCCCATCCGAGAAAATTATAAATAAAGCTTTTGATGATCTGACTAAAGACGTAGGAGAATGTCAGCTGGGGAGTATGATAAGATTAAGGAGTGAGAAAGGGAAAAATGAAAGATTGGAACGAGGAAGGAGGAAGGCGGAGTGTGCAAATTAGTTCTCATTTACACGACTTTTAGTGTTTACTAATGAGAGATAAGGTGGAAGCAAAAGGGGGAAGTTGGAGAGGAGATGGATGGCGGAAGAAGTGAAAGAGCGGCGATGGAAAAGGAGAGATTGGTAGGAAGGGGACATTAAGCGAGCTAGATGGGGGATGACGGGGAAGGAAGAGTTATGGGATCCCAACGTCCCCTGTGTTTGCTCAGAGGAATGGCGATTTTGGGGAGAGGGTTGAATCCGTCGGGGGACGCACCGCCATCCGTCTTTTAAATTCACCGTGAGACAATTGTTGGAGGAATCCTGCGGAGACAAACCGAATGTGGAGGCGCTATCCCCCGCTTTCTTTGGAACCGCTTTTTTTCGCTGCGGAGGACTAATTGGGCTCGGTCTGTGTCGCGATGCCAGGAAAAAATCCGGCACTTCGAATGGGAGTGCAGCTCGTTGGTGAGGAGGTGAGCAGAAGAGGGAGTGACAGCTGCTGAGGAGTGGTTTGATGAAGAGGCGAACAGATGAAGAAGAGTTCTCTTTTTTGCGACCCCCGCCTGTTGCGTTCTTCGCGAGAAATCTCGTCTTGCTTGTTCTGTCTCAAGTACTACATGCAGCCGTCATGTTTTGGTTCCGACCTCGGCAATCAAAACGATTCGTTTCGAGCCGTGATTTAGTTTCAAAGTATTGAATGACTTAGGAATTTGCGAAGGTTGAATGTAATGCCAGGATTTTTTCGATTCTGACAAAAACTCCAAGAAATTGGAAAATTTCGATGAATGCTGATAACCTCAACTTTAGCTCAAGCAAAGTTGTTAGATCTACTACGTTGGCATACGTAGCATAAACGTCACTGTGATTGCGTTGAGATTTTGTGTCTCTGTGTGAGATAAAGAAATACATTAATTCTACTTGTCTTGGAAAACTCAAATACGCCATTGATAAACAAGATATACCTTTACAACGAAAAATTTCTGATCAGTAAAAGAAAAAAATGTTTTTAAGCCCTGAATACTGTACTGTCTTATATATTATAATCCAACTATGTCCCGAAAGTATTAAGAATATCAGAAGAGTGAAATGTCATTTACGTACTGAGAACACGATGATTATAACAATGAAGAAGCGTCATCTAAGATTATCATTTTAAAGTATTCCTTTTAGTGAGTAATTAAGGGTCTAAAATGTTATCAAGGAAATTTAGTTTAAGTTTTTCTTAATATTTTAGTGTATTTTTCAATTTTAAATTTTACACATACTTTTCAAAATACAAGGAAAAATAAATAATTTATGGTTGCGATTATAACATGAGTCGTGATTGTTCTATTTTAAGTTTTTGAGATATTTTTCTACTATTCAGAGAATAAGGTTCACCTTTTGTTTTGTGAATTTTGTACTGCTACTGTAATACATAGTCTCTCAAGCGTTTACTTTCATTTTAACCTTGATTTTCTGGTCATTACGCTGAGCAAAAAAGCCTACATGAAAGTAGTAGCCCTACCGTCCATCAGTCTTGCCAATATTCAAAATTATGTTCGTGAACCCTATATAGTCATGCGAGCGTGATAAAAATATATTGCATTGTTTTGAGTGAGTTAATGCCGGTATTACATGGGGCAGAGGTAGATACATTTAGATAAAATACACATATTGTCAGGAAACAATCATGGAATGCTGAAAAGGACTCCATAAAAGCACTCAATTACGAAACGCAAAGAGTGCTTCAGGAAGCGCATTGGATGCACGTGTATTAGTGTACACCTGGCTGAGTGTTATGGTGACTTGGGCGTGTCAGAGCAAGTATACGAGAAAACGGAATGCAATTAGAATGAGTTACACGCGGGGCGTAGGTGTGAAAAGGGAAGAATTCATGGGCGGTTAACAGACGTTAACTGAGGAATAAGAAAAGGCACAATGAAAGAGACTGGTTTCAGCAAATATAAAAATCAGAAGAAAGTTTTATAACTCTATTTTCATCGATTTCAATGACAATATACGTTTAGAAAAATAAAACAGGTAATAAGCTATTAAATATAAAATTAGGAATTTAAGAAATGAAACGTAGGAAGTGTTAGATGTAATGATGTAATATCTAAAAATGTAATTAGTTAGTTTATAATAAGTTAGTATTGAGTTTGAAGTAGTGTAATAGTAAAAGTAGCATTAATCGTCAATGGTAAAGATGAGTTTTGTATGTAAGAAGAAGGGTCTGTTTATTCAACGGCCGTAAGATACTCAAGATTTTCGGAATTCGTAGAACGAAATTTTCATGCTTCAAGCAGAATGTCTGTGGGAAACCGAACCTGAGACGATATAAAAATCATAATCTCCTGAATTTGAAAATTAAGACGTGAGGAAGTGAAGGATGAATGATTAAGATGAGATTCATATTAAACTCATTTTCTGATTATGAGTGTGCTCATATTTTTCGCGTTGTATTGTTAAAATTTTTAGTATGCTAAAGAGGATGAGCTTCATCGACATAGATATAAGAAATTACGCCCTAAAATTTTTGGTGAAAGTAAACAATCCTCCTTTGGAATGCATAGCTTTGTGTGCTGTTCATTTCCCCCACATTAGAGTAGATATACGAGTAGAATGTGAAAACACAGGTGTCTAGTATTGGAGGTCCAATCCTTTATTAAACTCGCACAGAGAATTGGGAGTCAAAGTGCCTTAAGGGAAGGAAGGAATTTTCCAGAGAGAGTCTGAGGAAGATGCTGAAAGGGCTTTCTCCACAAGATGGACCAATCCGTCAGCAGCGTCGCTGTAATGCCTGTCGTAAATCCTCATTATCGGTTACGCTTTATGGGTTTCTCTAACAGAGGATTGGCGTTGGGGGAGGAGAGAGGTTATTAAGAAGGGGTGGAAATGTTCTATGCCTCCCCCCTGCCCTAGGCTCCCGTGTCCGACTTCAAAAGAAGCCGACATGGCGCCTCTAGGGGCGGCTGCGGTAACTATCAAACAATTTCAAATCTCTTATTCTGCCATATTTTTTTGCTTGTATTCTTGTTTCTGATATGAGTTCCAGCGCCTGCAGGTATGCCGAGGGTGGCCCTAAGCAGACATTTAAATTTGGTTCTCGGAAAATAGAATCCGTTGGTGTTTTGGCAGTAGATGCCTTAATCAGTCATCTAGCCACAGAGTCCAGATGGCTAGACAAACTATATTTGAATAACCGATTTTCCCGTTTATGTGATTCGCCGAACGATCAAGTGAGGATTTTTTAAGACTTATGCTTTTAACTGAAGACCCAATCTATGATTATAGTCAATAACACGTATATTACAGGATCATATTAACCACACAGTTTTTTTTATCTCAGCTACTGGTGTCTGCTCTAGGATAAAATGTACGATTATTTCATGGTGATACGTATATGTACCTAATAATTTGATTGAAATATTATTATTCTGATTCTGAAGTATTATGGTTCCTCTTTCCTATGCAACTAGGGTTCGATACTGAGCTACGTTCAAAGTTAGAGATTAGATTTTGGGCAATAAATGGTGGTATAAGCGAATAGCTAGCCATAACACCTCTATATCATAGAGCTAGGGCCAACAGTATAATATTAGCAGAGTCAACGTACGAATTGCAATCATGATAAGATCCTAATAATCCTGATGAGATGATCCTTAATATATTGATAATGTTTTTTTATCTTGTTGTTATTATACTTTAATTACCCTTTAAATAGAACCAATGAGCGGAATGAAATATATTAGCTTCATCAATTGAATTTCTTGATGAGTCATGCTAATAAGGACATTGAATTAAGGCAATAGGTAGCGTCCAAATTCTATCCGTGGCTTTCTTCTGAAAAATTTTTACTTTAGTTCATATATTCCGGATTCTCTTTCCATAAATTAAAGAACATTCCTCACGTAGTTATATTCATATATTACAATATAATTTCGAGAAATCCTTTTGCATCCTATTTCCCTCAATCCCCAATAAACGATGAGCCTGAAGATCTCTTTCATTTTCATGCTAATAAATTTATTACCGGAAGAGTGTCGAATTTTCCACTTTGAGAGGCGCTATGAATACATCCAAACCTCAGCAGTCGCTGCGTGATTGAGGAGTGAATCCGCACTTTGGCCTTATTAGTGGACTAAGGTTTCTTTCGCATATGCGTAAGAAAAGAGAGTTTTTTGCGTGATGAAAGAGAGAAAAATGCCTCGCGGAGATAAGTTCGTTTGACCCCTGACCCATTACGACCGTTTATGTCTTCCGAGACCGGGAGCTCTTAACCCAATAACGACGAGTTTCTCTGTCTAAGTGTTTTTCTCGCATCGTTATCTTAGACGCGTTTCTTTAGCACGCTTTTTTCCTTCAGTCCGTCCTCAGCAACCATCGATGCGAAATTCGCATCCAGGAATGGAATGGCGATTACTAGAGTTAAGTGCTCCAGTAGGTGACTGTTAAATCGCTGAGGAATTTATTTCCGAGGCATGCAGTTTCAGCAATGCACGGGACTCTAAATAAGTACTTACAGAACCGTCTCATGGTTAGCATAGCTGTAAACCTGGTGTTAAACCTCAATGCGTGGGTTTTCTAACGTCTAATCGTCTAGAATCTGATGTTAGTGCCTTTCTTGGCATCGTTAATAGTAAATAAATCAAAGAGTGCCAAGAGCGCTTCGATTTCTGCGGTTTCAACGTGCCTCAGTTAATATGACCTATGGCTTATTCAGCTATAAAATGGAATGAATGCTATGACCTTCCGCATATGAAACATGGTGGTTCTGTTTGAGTGCTGCATTGGTTATTCCTTCCTGATCCTAACGTAGTCCATCCACCCTTGGCTGTGCCTAGTGCTCTTTCTCACTCATTCTCAAAAGTAAATCTTATTCTTCGGAAAAAAGCAGTCATAAGAAACGATAGCTATTTATACGTCCATAAAAAATAATAATAATAAATATAAATGTTATAAATAAACCATTTCATCTATCATAAACGAGGGAGTATGCCTTAAAGACATCAATGAAACTTTAAATTTTGTCTACACAATATGCAAAATCTAGCAATCATACTAGTACGTCTCCGAATTTCATTCAGAAGTGATTCTTTGATTTATTATTATCAATGTTTGATTGTGAAGTTTATTTTATGTGTAGATTTTTGTTTCTTTGAACATGGAAAAACATTCCATGTTTAATGTTCAATGTTACAGTGAAATTTCATAATATTTCCTTTGCTAACTAAGCAATAAATGAGGCTAGAATATCAAGAGAATACTTTTCTCGAAGATTAGGTGAAACCAGTCTCTTAATAAAGCCCTGAGATTTTTTAGATGTTACAGATCTAATGTTATACTCTAGCAGGTGCCCTCAGCCGCCAAGTTAAAAACAACAAGTTAATTTTCGAACACGGTGGAGCACATGTAGAAAAGTGAGATTATTCACATTTAAATTTTGCTTTATACATCTTAATTCCAGAATATGAGGAATATCCTATGTCACAAACTATGGGAGATCCCGATACATGGAGCTGAGTTTCTGTGAATTACATTACTAATCTCTATTTTATCTGATGACAGGTTTTTCTTGCTCTTCTGGGATAGTAGACGAGCCATCGTTATGGAATTCTTTAGGATGGTCATTTCCGGATGAATTTCTTTGAAAGCAGATTAGCATGTTGGTGTGATTGACGTTTTTTAGTTTCACTTGAGATTTAAGTCCTTTTCGTGGAAAATTTGGATTCATATTTCTTTTGTGGCATCCTAGTTTCCTACTATTTTCTAGAATACCTGTCTCTCACGCCGTTTTTATTTTCCTCGGATAAAAAATGAGTTAGAACCTAGTAGATAGCTCTACGGTTACAGAAATCTCCTGAAATATATAAATCCGAATCTTTCTGTTTTTGTGTCGTTTATCCCTGAGTTTCTCCTATTCTCTTCTATCCCGGATTCTCCCTAATTTTAGACCAGAAATATTGCCACTATCCACCGTGGGTTTTATACTTAAGAAGTTAATAAATGTATAAAGTTGAGAAGTATTGTGTTTCTTACCTTGAAATAAGATGTTAAACCTGTGCTGTTTGTAACGCGCATATCTTTTGAATAGGAGGAATTTCAAATACACAAAATAAAAAAAGTTTAATGAAAATCGATTACAGCGATACTGGGAGAAACAGTCTAGAAAACACATAGATGGAAATTTAGATGATTAGGATTTCATAACTCTTCAGAATATTCCAGTGATATTTCTACACTGAGATGAACATGGTATAGAGAGGAAGTTTAAAGAGTATAAAGAAAGTAGAAAAATCGGATTGGATGTTTTTGTTCTTCTTTCTTTGAGAGGCTTGAAGTAACGTAGAGAAATAATAGGAGTATGTATAGAATGATTTAAACCATCTTTCCTTATCTTTCTTTTATTGGTATAATGCCTGGATATAAATAGAGTAAACGGAGAAAGAATGACTTCCTAAAAAATAGCCCAAAATGAGAAAGAGGAAATATATTGTATCTTTTGGTTCAAGTGAACACGAGATCTATTTTAGATATTTGAGTCGTAATCAATGAGAATGTCCCACTAGATCAGTAGAATTATCAATTTGTTTGGCCAAAAGAAGATGGAGGCGAAAAAGGGAAGAAGGGAAATAAATTCTTCTCGATTTATCCTCTAAAGGGAAAATGAGGAGGTCGTAAAGTTCCACGCAACTGCAAAAGTTAATCGAAACGGGTGAATAATTTTCAATTAGCCACTCGTCTTTCAGTAATCCTTTAGGAGCGCCGCCTGAAGAAAACCTTTTTTGCCGAAGCGATCGATGCCGATAACGGATGGATGAGCATTTCTCACCGATTTTTTCGTTTATCTCCGATCAATTGCGCGTTCCACGAAGGAGGCGGAATTTTTTCTCTTCGCCCTGCCTTCCTCCACCTTCCCGTAGATGGCAGCAAATTCCCTGAATAGTCTTCCGCGTGCTTACTTGGCTAATCGCAGGGGCGCCGTTTCAATGGATAACATCCTGTCACTTAACGATTTGTTAAGGGTGTCTTGAATGATGCAGAACTTCCTCTTATTTAAAAAGAAAGGAGAGGGTGGAATCGAGTGTGACTAAAGCGCTCTAAAATACTTCGAGGAAGGATCGCTTTCTATTATCGGGGAAGGGGTGGTGCCTTACCCATGGCTTTCCTGTTAGTTTGGTCCATTTAAATTCTTAAACGAATGCTTACGGGTTCGTATAAGTGATGTAGTTTGTCCTCTTTAGTCTAAACATTTCTGATTCTCCTGCCTGAGTCCTTATTACGTGTCAGATGCTCAATCTATAGTTCCATTCCAATGAATGATTGCTAACTGTGAATAAGGTGCAAACGAAAAATGATCTTTGCAATATGATTCACTGAAATTAGTCACTTATGTTTTTTCTTTAAATGTTGTAAATTTATGAAACCCGACTAAATCTTACTCTATAGATTTTTTATATACCACTCAGATTGTTTTGTTATCAAATTGTACGAAGGTTGAATCGAGCTGAAAATTTCCCAGGAAAAAATCTGTCAATATTCAAATTTAGTTTTCACAGTTGAACCGATCAGATGACAGTGAAATATTTTGATCACCGACTGAAAATGATATTTTTACTTTCTTATCTTAATAAAATAATAAACTTCTCACTGTGATAAGGAAGTAAGGAATTATGTGCTGTTTGGAGATAAAAATTTACGTTTAATTTTACCGGATCAATAATAATATTTCCGTACAAATCTTTATCAATCGGAATTATGCAATAATTATTACAAATATTCTTAGATATTTGTTTATTTATGTTACCATGCTGAGGCATCTCAATTTACGTACAAATTTGAAGGAAGAAATGCAAGTTGTTCCTATAAAATTTCATGTAAATTAAAAACTATTCGATATAAAACTTAGTGGAATGCAACTACAGATATACTGTCAGTTCTGTATACTGAACCTCTCTTTAATAGGTTTTAATTGATTTAGTATGCTGTTAAGTGGATTGTTTGGTCTCAGTATCGTATTTTTGCTCTAATAACCAAACCGTAAAGATGTTCAAAACCTGAACTGATGCAATTACGCATCGAGTTACCGAAAAATAATCCCACACCTGCTTCCGTGTGCTTAACTCCTTGAGATGCGGATCTAGTTTATAATGGAAAAGAGATTAATCGCCTCTTTACTTCATTCCGGACTGACGCACGTATGAAATCCATTCGTTTAATGGACTCAGCTGTAGAATAATAATTCACCGGTAATGTCCCCGGATCTCATTCGAGCCAATTTGCTCTAACATTAATTCGGTGTTTTCCCTTTCTTTGAATCTCTTACTCTTTCTAAGACTCTTGGCATCGCCTCTAATAAGTCCTCATTAGTGACTCGTTCCGTCGACCAACTCTTCTCTCCATTTCTCTCTCTCGTCTAAGTTTGTCGCCCTCCAACGCTTGTCACCTCTCCATCCAATCCAATCCAACAAAACGGCCATGTAATTTCCGGGAGCGCCGTCCTATAAACAAAGTCTAAACATTTCTCTGTTGATTCCTAATATATTGCTTCTCATGTTTCATATGTTGCGAACTTCGGAATAATTCAAATGTCAACGCCTTTCTAAAATACGGCTTGTTTTGAGGAATTACTCCTTCTAAATTTGTTGAGTCAAGATAAGTCACACATTACAAAGTTTTTTAAGAGGTATATTCAGAAAACATTCATTCCATGCGTGACTAAGTGGAAACTGCCTATACGTCAGTTCCCGTGGTTTGTAAAATGTAGGTTCATTTTCTCTTTATGCTGACTATCACAAGAATCACGTCATGAGTAACGGTTTGCATTATGGTTCATTCAAGTCTCTCAACTTGCAACTTGCTTGTAAAAATCTGCAGCGAGTTAGAAATTCAATATCCTTGGCAATTCTGGAATTAGAATTTTCCAACTATGTAAATTTTGTTAAAGGGGAAAAAGTCCTATTTGTATCGCAAGCAAATATAATGTAGTCTACCAAATTGTACTCATTATTTTCCAAATGTCACTGCAATATAGCGTTAATGTTCAAAGGATTTATCCTAGATCTTGTTAACCTCGTAAATTTTACATGAATCAATTTAGTAATTTTCACCAGAAGTAGAGCGAATTCCTGTAAACACTACAAGGGGTGATATTGCGCTTTACTTATTCATTACCTTTCAATCCATCCCAGTGTCTGCAAAACTATTTATCCCACGGCACACTGGGAGTTAGGAATTTGTTTTTCGGCTTCTCAGCGAAATTCACGTATAGGTTCACTATTACATTTAAAACGTACTTCGAATTTTGAATTTTGAAATCGTAATCATAGTAGAATTCCTACTCTCATTGTCAGTGTCTCTTACTAAGGTTAAAAAGATATGACTCAAGTATCAAGGAAAACGAAAAACAAATTTCCACGTTAATCTAAGAGAACTATTTATTACATATGTATATTGCAACAGCTCACCAACCGAACAAAATTTTTAAGTATCAATAGTTTTTAGGTGAATTTTTTACCTTTGCGCAACCTTATAGCGCAGAAACATCTACAATATCTGCAGAGATACTACAAATTTCATATTGATATTATTCTATTTTTCCAGTACACATACAACCACTAACGGCACGCTGAGAATAACTCGTGGCACAACACTGCCGTGACACACAATTTAGAATAAGCCACTAACCGAACACTGAAGTTATCATTGCAATCATTTTCAATCAGCTATTTTTTCGAAGGGAATTTTCATTCTTTACTTGTTGTTTTGAATTTAACCAATTATTTTAGATAAACATATATGCTGATATGATTGATTGCTAACTGATTTTATATTTTTTAAATATTATACCAACTTTCTTGTATCTCCTTTAACTGTCGCGTTAAACCGAGATTTCAGATTCAAGATTTTATTTTTGGCTTGAAATCCAGCCAAGTACGTGTCTTGATTCCAGTATATCCCGGTCGAAAATCAAGCGGTTGTCAACCTTCTTCTTTCCCCGATTTTAAGCACTCTTGCTCTTGGCGTCTTAAATTTCGCTGTCTTCTACGATCCTCCCGGATCGCCAAAAGCTCTACGAATATCTCTCGTAATATACGAAGCTCTCCTAATATATGCAAAGGTATAATTTAAAAATTTCATCATGATTTGGCATACCTTTTTCCTTGGTTGATTGTCGCAGAGTCCTAATAGATAGCAAGGTGCTAGACATTTAACGATCCAGCCCTCATAGTCTATCGCCTCTCTTTTTTTTCTAATATATGAATTCAGGTATGGTATCGTATGAAATCGAAATTTTTTTATAGAAAATATTCCTAAGTTCATTCCTGATGCCATGCGAGTGGGGTTTGTGCTATGTTACAAAGAGAGGTTCCCAAGTGAAGTCGAGTTTTAGACGAGACCTGTTTAGGGTAACAGAGAAGTGAGTCTAAAAATTAACCGTTTTCGTCTATAGTGTTTCTCTCCACTGGTTCGCAAGACATAATTTTTTAATTATCTATTGTATATAGACTCTTCTCCGGATATACATATAAATAGAGATACAAATTACAACCACGTTCCACAAAATATTTCGGCTTGAAATTTTTATAACTTACTAGCCAGATAACCGCCAAAAATTCAGACTTTGAACCTAGCTATCATGAATTCAATTCCAGAAGGCTCAAAATATCCAATTTTTCCTATTAAGATACATTGCGCGAAGTTTAAGAGAAATTATCAAGGCACTAATCAGTAGAATAAGAAATCAGGCTGTGGATGAGGCGGTTTTCTATAGTATCATTGGAAGATATATCACGATATGAGCGTATGTGCGACGCCAGTTGGGTGCAAAATTTTTCCGTTGACATGGAAACGTATAACCAGCATCTGAGTAGAAGTCATCAATAAGTTTTATATATGCAGATCAACGTTTTACCAACAGCCCTTGATTAATGCCCAAGTGGGATTACCAATCCCCCATACATTTCAGATGCAGATAACGAAATCTTATTTTAAGATCTTCCCAATATAACATCGACTAGAAACGTTACAATGATCATAATTGTCTCTAACAAATATAAATATCCAATCATCTTTGAACGGGTACGACACAAGGCGATCATAATTCTCTCATATAAATTACATGGCGGGAAATTCAAATATTTTTCTGAGGCATTTCTCGAGCAGATGGAAATCCGTAAGCCGCCATGCGAACAGCAGCCATGAATATGGTTTACAAACTCAGTTTACCGTTTCCCAGATGGTCATTGGTTCGACCACAGGGTAGAATTTGCATTCTACTATACAATTAAATGGGAAATTCAAAAATAGATTTAAGATATCGATTTGAAATTCAGCATACCATTGGTAGCGTATCAGATACCAGCTGATAAGCTTTTTAGAAGCTAATCAGTGTCAGGGCTGAGGTCGGGAATCGCCGTAGCGGGAACTCGTTTGTTTTGCTGCTCTCGTTACGCAGCGATAGCGGTCTATCAACGTGTTATTTTTCTCTTAGTTTAAGGTATTTTTAATGAATTTATTCTCCTTTTATAAAATCACCGCATACCAATCGCAGTTTTATCAGCTGGAATGCAATCGCAGATCAATCAAAGTTCACAATCGAAGATGGTTAAATAAAATCGGTGCATTAAGGTATTATCTGTCGGTTTTCACACCCCTGCCATACGATATACGGTGGCTTGCGGGGCTCGTATTAATATAAATATAATGTATCCGTCTTATTATATGTCATAATCTGGTTGGCGCATGCGGTAACCAGCCTCTTTGCTGCACTAATACCTACTTCTTTTAACGTTGCGCTATCGTCAAAATGGCCGAGTGGTTAAAGTGTGGTAAAGTTTCCAAAGTTTATCCTTAGCGGTTCAAATCCTGTTTAAGGTTTTTATTCCGGAAAATTAAGTGTTCACATTATGTGACGTCGATGATCAAGATGGCTGCCACCCACCTCCACTTCTTTTCGTCAGTCAGTATATTATCTAACCCCCACCATACTGGTAACTCAATTAACCTAATCATGTTTCTCTTTGTTATACCTATGGTATCGTTCTTTAATTAGAGATATTATAAGAGTGTTTGCCTTTCTTTTATACAGTATAAATGGCTATTTGTACTAGCACGATAACCACACCGTGACAGCGGCCGGCAAATTCGGTCACGGTCAACAAAACATTCTAAACCACCCGCACCCCGGAAATTCCTTGCTTTTTTGACCGTCAAACAAATAATCCAGCCATTCGTCATCCATTATGACACAATTCTTGAATTCAGGATCCAAATTTGTTTGCCCTTGTAAGTCTTACAAGTTATATATGCGGTGAATTTAGTAAAAGCAAATTAGCTTGGTTAGGTAAAGCAACCGGAAAGTGGGAGATCCGGGATTGAGTCCCGGTTACGACGAACTTAAAATCCTTCGTTTCTCTATCTATATGCATATTAAATGCATATACATGCTTGCAACTTATAGCATACAGAGATCTCTCTAAATTGGCATCTGGTTGCCATGGGGATGCGAACGTCAGTGTTGAAGAAACTCGTGAGCAGGATTGAGGAGGGAGAAAATTTGTAAGCACAAGTTAAATCGAAAGGTTTATTACGACTTCCGAATAAATTTCGAAAGCGTGAAAAAGTGGGCGGATTACAAAGTCGACGCTGAAATAAACGCGAGAGATGTCTCCGGTTGCGAAACGACACGCTAATTTGACTATTTTTTTGTCTTTTTTTTATGAGCAGGTTTGCTCTCTGCTCTTGCGACGTTGATGAGTTCCCGCTGATGAAATCACACTTCCGAAATAGGTCGGCACGACAGTTTGAGCGGTGCTTTTGAATGCCAAAGATTAATGCCAAAGGTTTATCTGACATCTTTGCAAAGACTCACTACACTCCGAAAATTGCTGGACGAATTATATCAATTTTCGCGGGTTCTTCATAAACTTAGAATGCCTCCTGGCGGGCGGAAGTAAAACTTCACGCTCCATTTGCAAGAACGCATTTCCGCACCTTATTCCGAATCCATTACATCTTCTTCCTGTGAGATTCGCGCACGAATTGATATGAAAACAGAAAAAAAAGTTGAAAGAGTGCACTTAAGATAGGAAATGAAGGCATGAAATGAGCGCTGATAATTTAATTACTAAGCTCATCTCTTCATTTTATTTATCAGGAACAGCTGCAGGTTAGGCATCTTCGGAAAAATATGGAATGTTTTTATGGGCGGACTTAATCTAATGTGCTTCCCTCGTGAATCTAGTGCTGTGATCTTAATTATATTAGACATGCTTAGTGTAATAAAGCTTCAGTCGGTTAGCTGAAGAGCTAATTTCGCGCGTAAGCTTTTAGTATACTTCTGAAAGACATTTTCTGGACAGATCATAATTCGTTTGTTTAGGATGAAGCTCTCATATTCCATTAAATGCTCATCATTTGATTCAATAGGTAAAATTAATTAAACGGAGGAATTGCGTAATGACTTATAGAAGATGTTTCGTCGATGAAGGGCATTGTAGTGAAATGACTCCGACGTTGTAAATTTCCCAATAAAGAATAGATTGAGGAGGGCTTGGATATTTGGAGTCACATTTTGGCGAAGCCCTCGCAAGAAGTTAAGGAAATAATCCTGAGAGCATTTTTATTCAGATGGCGTGTCAAAAATATTTTTACCTGAATCATGTTACCTTATTTATGTTACCAATATATTGTTTTCATGTATAATAACTATTTGTTTGATAACAGCACAACTTGCAATTGGTGGCTCTATAAATTTTAAATATCCGTAAATATTCTGGTAGTAATTTCTTCGGTATGCTCTGAATAGTCACAAAATGAAACTTTTTTCAATGTAAATCTCTTATGAATTCATATGAAACCTAGAAAAAGATGTATCTTCTGCGAGGAAGTATTTTGTTATGTTTAACCTGCACAAAGGTACTCCCAAACTCAAAAATTTTATTTTGATTATTACTGGAAAATTTTGGTAACAACTTTCGCTATTTATTTTTACTAATACCGTTGAATTTCATTTCACAGAAATCTAAGTCAAGTTATGGAATTTTTTAAATTTTAAACATTTTCTATGGATATTTAACATCTTTAATGTTTTAGTAAATTATTTACAGGCAGTGGACTTAATATGCTTGTAGAACTGTCCAAATCTACTCTTTTATATATCCTTAAGATAGACAATCATTCAATTAATAAAATCAGGAAAAGAAGCTCTTATGATACTTTATTCCTTATTTCTTTTCAAGCATTTAAAGTTACGTAAGAATCACCAACCATAAACAAAATTACACTTCGCACCGCTGCCTACAAGAAATCCGGAACACGAGCGTCTCAAATCATTTACAGTCATTGTTACTGAAAAACCAGCCATTATGTGCGTATTTTTAGACTATGAGGTTCTCTCACGTTTTATTTGGCAGCGTACGCAAGAGTTTTCCGCGTATTTAGCATCGAAAAGGAATGCTTAATGCGAAGAGGGTGAGGAATCTGTCTGATTTAGAGATTCAATTACAGTAACTGCTGTTCTGTTAAACCCTGTTCTTCATCCAAAAAACTCTTCGCACATCATAAGTGTAATGGACGAAATAAAGGATAATGCATGGAAAAGAGGGAAGGGGTAGAAAGAGGGCATTACATGACAGCCATGGAATGAGGAGAAGGTTGAGATGAGGTGATGGGAGTAGAAAAGAGGGCTTGGTGATGGATTAAGCGGATTCTTTGGAGGTGGGGCGACAGACGGAAGCAGCAGGTGAGAAATTCCTGTTGAAACGGAGTGCCGAAGGAAGAAGGATGGAGTAAATGGCATGAAAATATGAGTGGGAAGATACATGAAGTTGTTAAGAATCTGATCAAGAGGCTTGGAAGCCTTTAATGTAAAGTTTCATTGGGATAAACTAGTAATTTTATAGTAATTTTAAAAGTATCTCGCGAAGTATGAATGATAGTTTACAATTGAAGAAAAGCAAGCTATACAAACTTCTCAACCTATGCGAGCTTATTGATGTAAGGATATCCTTAACATCTCTTTGGAACAGGTTTTAAGAGTGAGTTTATGGTTTTCTCGACGCCGACACTCTTACAATTGAGGCAAATGAGGATGGGTATCCGCCTGCCTGAGTAAATGTAAAATATTCACTCTTCATGTAGTTAACAATTAAAGTCCCGCAATACTCACATATTAGATATGAAATTAAGGAAACTAATTCCATATAAAATCATCAAATTCGAACGAAAGAGGCTAATTTCATAAAGCTATTTCCATATCCAATATAAGACCAAAGTCCTACTCCTGTCAACAATTAATTCCTAACAAGTATAGATACGATCATACAATAGGTCCTTTGGCCAGTGTAAGACAGGACTAAAGAAAATAAATCAAGGAACAAAAATTAACAGATAACTATTTACATGCGATTAAAATGACACGTAGTTCTGACTTGTATTTTGAAAGAGTATTAACTCTCGCATAGGCATCAATAACAAGCGAAATGAAGACATTGGAATATGGAACAAATTTTTTCACACAATTCATTATCTCAACTTTTTCCAAAAATATACTAGAAGGACGAAAATTAAATGGTAGAAAACAATTAGTAACAATTTCAAAAATGCTAATAACTGGTTAAATAGAAATAATTTTTCTCATTTTTTGTTTGTCAAAATACCGATTCTCTTTTGAAGCAGTATGAAAATAAGTCCGTCTTCGTGCTTATGCCGGCAAAGTAAAAGACGTTTGTTGAAATTATTTACTATTATATTCAACTGACCGAAAATATTAGAAATTTATCCGTAAATAACACTGAAAGAGTGATTCGGTTTTCAATAAAATATGGGAAATCACGGAACAGTAAGGAATAGCTTATGAGAACGGGAAATTGAACCAGAAGAACAGGCGACTTAATAGAGGCATCGCAGCCACGGATGAGAAAGTAAGGGTTCCGAAACCCTGGGATTCCGAAAACAGGCATCTCGGAGAGTGTGAGAGTGCGGAAGGATAATTTGAGGGAGGAAGTGAGATATTAATGGCTGCGGTCGGTGATATCTCACTTTTTCACGCGCCACCTAGAAAAAAACGAGGCCTTTCTGAGGGAATAAGTTTCCCGAGACAGTTATGTTAAGGTATGAGCCTTTAAGTGCCGTGAAATCTCTCTCTTTCTGTCTGTTCCGACACTAATGCAGTAGCGACGTGGGCGACTTTTGCTCAGGTGACGGCACTTAGACTTTATTTCGGGCGATACGTAATTGTTTTTACGTTCTTTTTAATGGAGTGTGCGACGAGGCGTTTACGGTGGGCTCAGCTCATTTTACCTTGCTGCTCGTTCCTAAGTTATGACGCATTGTGGGTCGCGCAAAAACTTTATTAGGCTATTCGTTAGAGCTTGTCCCGCATAAATTAAATTCATGCGGCGTCTTAACTCGGACGTTAAATAACAACTCGAAGGATATTTCGGGAAACATGACTTTGATGGAGGGTTTTAGTGAACTGTTTGCTCGAACACGTCTTTCGAAATGCTGTACCTTATTAGAAGAGAACGTTTGTTCTTTTATGCTGCAATGAGCAATCAATTCGTTACATTATTGTCATTCATTATGCCGTTTCATGCCTTATGGTTCTCCGTAAAGTGAGCAACGCGCTCGACTTCGGTGAAATCGTTCCGGGGTTCGATATCCGGTAGGTGCGAAATTATCGAATCACTTATAAAATTACTTTTGTTTCATTTTTGTGTTTCTGTACTAATACATCATTCAATGTGTGTGATTCTTGGTTTCATAATAGTATTATGCGACATTTTTATTTATGACTTTAATATAACAGGTGTGAATGGGATGTTTCCCGAGGGTTATAATACTTATATTATTTTTGGGAATTTAGACGATATTATTTCGCATTTTTTAGCCTGCTTAATATTTGTTTCACACGAAGAAGCTAGGTTTTCTTATAATTTAAATTAATTATTTAGGATTATTTTTAAGTTTGCAATTAATGAAATATTAACCATTGAAATTTAAATAATGTAAATTGTTAGTTATGTCAAACTAGCATTGATTTTATGTCATGCAATACCGTCATCTTTGAATGGCACCATTTGCATAAAAATTCGGGAAATAATTTCTTATTAAGCATCAAAATTTTATATCTTGCCAAGGAAAGTTAAAATTGGATAGTAGTTACTTCCACGCACGAGTCAATTTCTTTCCGAATTCTTTATTCATGAGTTTTTGGAAGAGGAAATTATGCAGTGTCAGTCGTCTAGATCGTCTATCGTCCAGATGAAGGCATTATGAACCTCCTAATTTGATATTGAAATAAGAAATTACGTATGATATATTTGTCTTAATTTCAATATAAACATATTGATAAATTTGACTTCAATTTAAATCAATATTGCACGTTCTTAATTTCTTATTAGATAGAAATTTATTGATGGTCATAATTTCTGCTACTTATGAAGGGAAGATTTTCGTAACATTCTATTTAAGTTTTCGTCATGAATACCTTACACTAACGATTCGTCATATTCCAAAAGAAACTATTTTACTAATAAAAGACAATAAACGAAGCTTGACCTCGAGGTATTGTGTAACACAAAAATACATTAAACAATGAGATAACCACACAAAATATAACAGAAAGAAAATCGATTTCGGTCATCATCGTCATCAGTTGTGACCGTTCATTATCATCGACATCATTAGTGACAAATTTAAAAATACTGAGAAAAGGGCTTGAAGGTCGGAAAATCTGATTTCAAAATCACATTATGAAGGAGCGTTAAGGAAGTTATCCATGATCCAGATTTATTCCAACACATTCGTTAATACCTCATTTAATTAGCAAATATCACTATTAGACTCTATAGTTTACTCTATATAGGAGTGTTGTTTCATCGAAGTTTCATAAGTTTCAAATCATGACATTTTGAAGATAATATTAAGGGCATGATATGGATCGCAAGGAAGGAGAATCCACCGTTATCTTGAGATTCAAAAAATCCCCTTTCATTGATGTGATTCCTCTCGGTGTAAACCAGTTTGTGATCTGGCGAAGAGCAGTTATTTCGTCGCCATGGGATTATATAGGATAAATGAATGGTTTCAAACGGGGAAACCAGATAGAGGAGGTTAGAATCGGTGTGGGCAAAGGGTGGGAACGAAAGGGTTTGGATGCATTTCGTTGGCCCAATCCCAGACCACCACTTGCCTCACGATGCAGAAATAATGAAGATTTATACCTCAAAAACCTTATCCAATTCACGTCCGGAATGTCTGCACCATCTAGTCATCCACATCAAATGCCGGAATCCACTCCCAAAACATTCCTTACTCGGCCAACCAAATTTATTTTCCTTTAATTTCCTCTTCTCGTAGTTTCTCACATGTCGGTCAAAACTATATTCTACAAATAGTATGATTAAATATATCACTTAATGTTGGGGATAACTGAAGCAATCAGCTTAAGGACGACTTCGAGACTCCAACAAATTATTATTCACTTTAAAATACGATAAAATGTCTTTAACTGGCCCTCAGATAGGCTCTAGTGCGCCAAATATTAAGTCCGTTCCTAGCTAAAATAAGCCAGTAAATTATGAAGTATGTAACGGATGAAGATGGCATCTCATATTAAAAATATATCTTAAGAAGTCTTTTCTTAGTAATTTATAATATGCGGATATTTAGTTTAAGTATTATTTGCAATGTAATGTTAATCATTTGAAGAGCCGCATTTAATGTTAAAAACATTCAGTTATGAATACGAGACAGCTCCGAGTAGTAGCTCCGAAATGTCATGAAATAATTAAATACTTAGAGTAATTCATTTAGCTTCATTAATCATTGTCAGCAAAATCGTCTTCAAAAAGAAAAGCAGTATTTTAATAATTTACCACTTGACAGGCCAAGAGATAAAGTAACTTCTAGAATGAAAAATACATATATGAGATAGTCTGCTTGAATTTAGGTACACATTCTTCTTATAATGGAACGACATAAGTTCTTGTCAATCAATAAAAATAAGGCTAAAATCAGGTATGTACCTCACTGCAGTTTTGAGATAGTCATTTGTGTTCTGTTCATATCGTTCTATGACTTACCAGCTATCAAACAAATTCTGGATGAAAAATAAACTTTAAAGTTAACGGTTATTTTGACTTCTACTGTGGTGAATTGTTTTTATATTTTTAATTTATTTTAGTGAAAGAAGAAAAGATTTCTTATCATAGTAAAATGAAAGGCATTTCAAGTTAGACAGTGGTCTTAAATACGTTGTATAACTCTGTGTTTTTATTCATCTTCAGAATTTCAACAAAATGTATTCTAACTTTGCACTTGTCTCTCATCTTTTCTTTTTATATCATATCTTTCCTCTTTCCCTATCGATGAGAAATTTGTTTTATCTTTGGACCTTGTGTCTGAATGATAGGTGCTACATTTAATGGTTTTATGAAACTTCGTGTAGTTGCAATTGATCTGAAGACTTCGGTAACATATAAAAGCTATTTCTGTCGGAAATTCTCATTTTTCCTCAAACCATTAAATGCGAGACATGATGATAGCTAGGAAAAGTTATTTTTCTTCTCTTACTTCAGCTATAAATATAGATTTTGTACTAAAGTAATGATTTTCTTTCTGTTCATATTGTGTAATACTTCAACTTTGGTGTTTTTTTAAAATTTAACTGATTAAAAAGATTAATGCGTCAACTTCAGCGACTAGAATTGTTTTTTATATTTCCATATTTTTTATACTTCTCTTCCTAACTAATTAACGCATCATTCATCTCCCACTTTATTTACGCTGCGGTATGGAAATATTGCAGCGGCCATAAGAAACCTTCTCGGCTCCAATAAAACGAAGAACCTATATCCATGTCGTAAGTCCTTCGGATAGATAAATAAAAAGCATCCGCCTCTAAACAATATTACCCGCTCACATGTTCTGTTACGCTTAAATTAACTTTCCCCTTCGGACAGGTCAATTGCATGAAAAAGACGGCGATATGCGAACCCGTGACTAAGAATTCGCTCTCAAAGGGTTCAAAGCCTCGCTAGCCTCTCATCCTCTTTCTCATCTCAAGGCCCTTTTTTGATAGGGACGCGTTGGAGGCTAGGAGGGGAGGAGTTGCTAATTGCGGCCTTTTTCACCCCTCCACCATCTTCAAGCGGCGGCTCCTTTGATCTTCCTCAGCCTCTCCTCGATGCGCCTCTCTCCTCCACCCTTATTCCCTTTACATTATCACTCCTTATCGCCCTCCTCTTTCCACTACTTTCGATTCTCTCACCTTTTCACACCATTCTCATCCCCTTCTCTCCCCCACACTCCTCCACTCCTTCTAAGCATTCCTATATCATTCCTTTCATACTTTTCCATCTCCTTAACATTTATTTCTTACACATTCTCATGCATATAGAGGATTAAATCTGTTCGATCATCGCGATATTGTGGTTTGCGTTCGTATGTTGTTAATTGTGGCCCGGGTTGGAATCGTCTCTTGTTAATATGTGGGGATGAATTTGGTATTTCTGTGAGTTACATATCGTTGATTTCTCTGAGTTTAACTCATGGATTAAGAAAATATGATTTATATTTATTTGTCTGTATCGCAGTTCCCCGTTTTATAGTATCTGGTTGGTGATTGTAGTTGTAGCTTGTTGCTTACTATATTTTACTATATTTTCTTTTTGAAATGTTAGGTATTCGATTTAACTGGTTTAAATATGGAGCTCTTTAAGTTTGTTAGCTTTATAAACACCTTATATTTATTTGACTTTTAAAATGAAGAGAATAGCTTCATTTTACTAAGAAGAAGAACTATTTTCTTTGTATATTTACCTTATTATATTTAATGTAAAAATACGATCATGTTTCTACGAGTAATAGTCATCATCAGATGTTCATTCTTAAACTCATTACAACAAGCAGAGAAAGCAAAACTAAAAATTTACCGGTAGAATGTCATTATGCAATTAAAAATCAGGAATAGGTGATATAATTTATTCTCGTTTCCGATAAAATCACCAGCATTACTGGTGTAGCTGGGATGTTATGAACTTTAATTTTATATTCGATTATTTATGATTTGATCCTATGGTTATGTAGAATTTTTTGTGAAAGAATATTTTTACATCGAGTTTTTATGTGAATTTAAAAAGTTCTTGAATTATTTATATCATGCGAAGGGTTAGATAGTACCAAAAATTTTAAAGAAATTAATGATCGAAACTTTGCCACATTTTTTCAGTATTATATCGAATGTGTCAGTTAATCTCAATATTTCTGATTGCTCTAATTTCAGTTTCGTTTCTAGTATAAATGAATTAAATGTCGAACTGACTCCGTAGTTGTTCCATAAAAAGATTAAAATTTTCAGATTTCCAAATGAAACAACTGAAAATATGTATGCAACTTTTCTGCTCAATATAAAAGTCCTATTCTTTAAGATTAACTTTGAAAGATGCACAGATGCTTTGATTATATATTTCATACATTATATGCAATTTTACTTCGATGTCTTTCATAATGGCTGCGATGTTGTTTCTTTTAACTCGTTCCCCAAAACATTATTTCTATCGAAGAGAAATATTCGATTTAGACGTATCTTTTCCGCAATCTCACTCACTGAATCAACTGAGGAGTGGAATTTATGAAGGAAGCTCCATCGATGAAAATTAATGCTCATTCGACTTTTAGTGCCCAACCATATTTGTGCGACTTTCTTCAAAATTACAGCCAATTTTGCTGTATTCGTGGAGAAACGATTCCGTTTGAAAGATGAGCTCATCAGCTTATACAAAATACTGCATTCGTGTCGAAGATAGCTCATTCTTTCTAATGGAAGCCTTCCATTATCATCTCTCATTTATCCATATTCCGCGACTTCCTCGTTCACGAGCATCATCTTCCCATCCCATTGCACTTATCTGTTGGAACTGCGCGCAGGCGCGTCCGCCATTGCTATTCCCCCCTCTCCTTCCCAAACGCTCCTCCAAAGCTTCGCATTCCGATTTTTTCTCCGAGCTACTATGTATAAGAAATGTGAGATAATCAGCATTAATTGGCAGTGACCTTTATGAAATAAAATGTATGCATAAACTTATTACAGTTTATATCTCCTTGAAATTCTAAAGTCAAGGGAAATGTTTCCAGTTCCAGATGTTTTCCAGACACTTGTCATATATTTATAACTGACTGATGCTTCATTAAGATTATTTCAAATCTTCACTATTTGCGTATTTTATAGTTTCGAGCTGGTTTTTTATTGCTCAGAACCACAGTCAGTCGTAATAAATATGTTCAATAAAGTCTAGCATCTCTATTTCATTATCTCTCCGGATATAAAATTCCAACTTCCGTAAGTAATTTATCAGCCGAAGTTTGGTTTTGCTAGTTGTGTACATGTTCATCAAGAATGCTGTTGGCATTCCAAAGAACTTGCAGGTGAAAGGCGAGAGGTTTCATTCTTAAAATAGTTGTATCCCAAATACCCATCGTGTATCATTATACAAGTGTACAATTATACTTGTACCACCATACTGTATCACCAATTCCGAATAACAATCGCGATTTATTGTATGTAGCTCTATAAACTATCCTGATGTTAATCTAAGAGAGAAGATGTGAATAGTTATCCATCATCAACGCTGTTTGCTTGGAATTGCATTACTCTTCCGGATCCGCTGCAATAGCATTATATTTATATTTCTCCATGTTTGTGATAAAATTTTCTACTTGCATTCATAGATGGATGATAACTGGTTATAAATTCCCTACCAAAATGTCATGTAACTTATAGAGTCATCCTTCCATTTCTTCACTCTGCTTGTTTCGATTCTTTTCCACGTTTCACTTCCCAACTCTCGTCAGAATCTTAACACCCCAATTAAACATCTCTCTCCTCCATAATTCCACATGACCATCTTCAACAGAGGCCGTCTCGTTTTTATTTCCAAAAGTACCACCGCTGCCTCCGTCGTTAAGAATTAATATCTCGAACTCGTTTGGTCTTATTCACTATGTTTTAGCACGGACTCGAGAAGTCGTTTCAAAACTACGTTGCCATGGGCCAACATCCTCCATCGGAGGGGTCATTAATTAATTACGCTTTACTCAAGCATGAATTTATAAGTATACGGTTGAATGCCTTGAATATATTCCGAGAAAATTACTCCGGGGCTCATATCATCTCCATAAATATAATGCAAAATTATGGGCATTAAATCCGGCAGATGGATGATATTGGTCTGAATCAAACAGGAGATGGATAATTTTCATTGCCCAAGCTGGAGGTAATTGAATTTAAATGAGGGAAAGAGTATAAACTCTAAAGGTGATCACATCGTTTTTAATTTGATACATGACGTAGCAACAGAGGCAATAAACCGTTGAAGGGAAAGAATCTCTTATTGAAAACGTATATATCATGAGACCTTCAAGGCTCCTTGAAACTGTACAATGAAAAAATATGTTAACAATAATCAATAAGAGGCCTCTATTTATGGATATCTATTGTTATTTGGATCAATCAATTTGGACAAACGGTATCGACGAGGTAATCGATATTCCAATTTCGTTTCTCTTTAACTACCAATAAATCAACCACAAACTAGAAATTGATCACATTCATTTCCACCTTAAGCGATATGGCATTAAACATCACGCCTGCCTATTTTTCTTCTCATTTTTCATTTTTAGTTTCCTTAACTAAATTCTTAACGAAACCATGTTTTACTAAAATTATTTTAAGATCATGTTCATTAAGAATTATTGAATGTTTACTAACGATATAATATTTCAAGGCAATACCTTTATTACATATCGAGTTTATGCATTAAAATTCAATTTATTCCTCAATATTGCTTCTCAACTTAAAATTGTTAAAAATATGATGATGGGTTGGATAGAAGAAAAGAATTTCAGTCTCATACTTGACAATTTCACCTAGTTAAATATTTTATTATTGTTATCACCTCACTGTGTAATCATAAAAACTGCAATATATTGTAGTCATTGTATTCTGAAATTTTTAGCTTCGCAATCAGCACTTATAATCCCTGCAATGGAGGTTTCTAACTGCTTTCTTGATACATCTAAAGAAATATGTTACAGAATCTTAAATTCTGGCATATCATCATATTTATTGACATCAAAACATGTTAATGATTTATAGATAGTCAATTTAAAGCTTGAGAAAAATAAGAACTTTGTATTGATTATATACTCGTCAGTGTTGTGGCGCTAGAAAAGTATCTCTTATTCAACTGTCACTCTGAATGCTTCGAATAAGTCATTTGCGCCATCATACGAATTTGTGACCTGGACAGGAACTCCTGCGGCCTTACTCCTACTGCGACGTAGATATAACACAAGGAAATAGCGGCATTATCGATATTTTTAATAAAAATATATAGTATTCATTCAGCTTATAGAAAATGACTTTACTTGTTAAATCCAATAATATGCTAGCTGTTTCTAAGAAGTTGGAACATTTTGAGGATGAAAAGTAAATAAAATATCAGTATAAATCGATTTTTTAATCGATTCATTTCTTACAGCATTTGATTTATCTTTTGAGGGAACCAAAACTTACATTTCTATCCATGACCTATCTGGCTTAGATATTTTCATCGCGCCTCAAAGGCATTAAAATAGACTCCTGTGGTATAGATTTTACTTACAGTTAGTAGATAGAGATATTTTTACATTTAGATGTTTATCAGTCGAGTAGATACCTAATAGTTTTACATAGATGTAAAGTGATCAGCATAAAGGTTTCTCCGCAGAATTCACGTGATGAATTCATCGATGATGATTAAATCATAAAGAGTGATATATCTGGGGAGTGGTATACGTCATTATACACATTTGCCTCCATTTGGTTTGGTGTCGCTCCTGGTAATCATCACGAATTTCAAGTTTCGTGCATAAAGTATGGCAAATCTCCTCTCCTTGAGCTATTTCTGGTGAGCGTCTTTACTGCCCTCGCATCTGCAGGTGACTGGATCTCATGTGGACCACCCAAGCCGCCATCGAAACATTCCCCACCCCCATCTGCAACATCCGTTCGCAGTCCCCTCTCACCATAGCAATAACGCGATAACACGGTGTGACGACGGAGAGTTTTGCGTTGATTTTATGTCGCTCGTTCCAATTCCGCGAAATCACGGACAATTGAAGGTTACACAGCGAGACAGCTCTTTAGAAACTGAGGCACGAGACTGATAAGATTGGTTTGATTGCCATGTATTCTGCTCATGTCATTTAGCGGTGTCTGATGGATGGCTCGAAAGTATAGGCGGTGTTACGAGAGGACAATGCTAACAGTCTGAAAGTGGTACAACAAACTCCTGGTGGTAATGAAGGTGCAATCGTGAAACCGCCTCAGTGATTGAATCGTGTTTCATCGATTTGCGTATTTATCGTGAATCGGTTTAAGAGGAATCGAATTTTTTATCGGTTCATCTGTTAAAATTCAAAAGGCATCAAAACTTTAATTTTGACCATTCTAGTTTTGGCCTGAAATATAGAAGTATTCGCTATTTTGGTGGTTTATAACAAAAAAATGATCCTTAGAGGGAAGCATGTCTTATAGGCTATATCATTTTACTTGAAACATGTCCAAGAATCGTTATTTAAAATGCAAAAGGAAGAATACTTAAAAATAATTCTCCTTTACGGATTTACGTATAAGTAATTACAACCTCTGATAAATAAAAAATACTAAATCAAATAGATGGTCTGTAATCAGAATAAGGAAGCAAATTTTAAGGTGTAGCAAGGATTGAAAGCCCTTGAGGTGAAATAAAGGACACAATAAAGAAACATAATTTTATCTCAAAAACTATTAGTAAAAGAATTTCAAGAAAACCCAAATTTTATCCCGTAGAAGGCATATTTAATGAATTTAATTTTAGACGGATACATATACATACACACATACATGTTTTTGAATTTCTGAAAGGAAAAAAATCTTATTGGAAAAGATAGCTTTGTATTTCTGAAAATAGAGAAAAAACATCTAAAACGCAGAAATACTATACCGTGAAAATAGAAAAGCTCAGATTCAGCTTTTATATATAATAATTAAAGTACATATTCTATGTCCGAGCGAAATAAGACAGTTATAGGGGGAAAGATGATGTCTAACTAAAAAGTAGATGACTATTATTGAAAGTCGGTTAAAAAAATGAAATACTTGCATCGGAATGAATTATACAACTATCTGTTAACGCCCTTTTTATATCATATTTATCTCTAGAAATACATAACTTTTATAATTTTTTTTCCTGATAATTCTCAATAACAATAATTTAATAGTAAATTTATGTTTATTTTCTTGGATATTTATCAATCTTATATATAAAATTTCAAAACTATACTTCTGTAATGTTTGGCTTGGGTAATGTCTCTCATTATCTTAAATTTGCTGATGTAATAATAATTTTAGATAGCTTGAAAAGATTATACAAATATTTCGGCAATCAAGAGAATTTTTCCAATGTTGGTATTGAGTAGTACAAGCTTAAATATAAGGAAACAGTTTCTGATTTCCTTTGCGGAGTTTACTTTTTATGGCTTCACATGTACTTAAAACACAGAAAAAGAAGGAAGGTTGAAAGCCATAGAGATGTGGTTCAAGTATGAGGGAAATGAAATGGATACACGGTGTAATTAACGAAGAATTCCATAGAAGTCCATTGAAAAGGAAAAAAATCACCTATCACCAACATTTGTAAAAATAGTTTCTTTAAAACGGTATAGGAAGAATACATAACTATAGAAGAATAATAGAGGAAGTCCTAGCTTGAAGTACGAGAGGCATATGAAGGTGTAAAAGTTAGGAATGATGACGGAATGAAATGCGTATTAGAAAAATAGCCAGAGGAGTTACAGAAAACCATTTCTCAGATTAATGACCCTGTATAATGATTTCCTGAAACAAACTAATGCTGAATTGGTGTGAGTCGATTCCTCGGAAGTATTAAGCAATTGCATCGAAAAGAATACCACATCTCCTTGATTGCCGTGACCATGAATGAAAACGTGTTTTTCTAAGTGTCCTTCGAAATTGTCCGAGAAACATCCTCAGTTGCAGCTATTATCATCGTAGTGAGGTGAGATGATTTAAAAATAAACAGTTGGGAGTGGAATTGGAGCAGAGACGCGTTGCACATGTTAGCCCCGACGCCGGAAAACTGCTCGGATAATTTGATGCAATAACACACAGCAGCAGCTAATTACTAGTCAGAGAAATGGGGATTCCCCAGTTGTAAGACTCGTTCTCTTTAATAGGTTGTCGGGAATGGAATTCAAAATGAACTGAACACGAATGGCAATGTGCGTCTTTGGTCGTTACGGAGAGTTTGCGGACTGAGGTTCGCAGATGTCGCGACGACTGCACTAATCGACATGAGTTTCCCTTTATTTTAGTTTGGAGGGAGCAAGAGGATTTCCTAATTTCATTAATATTACGCAAGAATCATCCTCGAACAATATTTATACGCAATATTTTGCCTCGTGGTCACAAGGGGCCAATGTAATTTACAGGAGTGTTATCATGTGCACAATAACACCGTGGCTCACATTTTTCTACTTGCAGAATTTCTTCTAAAATAATCCGGCATTAATCCCAGCTTTTCAAAGATTTTCAATATTGTAGCTGTAAACTTTATCGAATATCAAATAATGGATATGGATGCACTGGACCTTTTTATTACTGCGAAGTATTCATTCTTTAGAAATGGAGAATTTGTGTTATTGCTAATATCTTTAGAAATGTCTATTGATGGTTATCGGAAGAGCAATTATTATAATTTCATGCCTGAACTAATTTTATCTATAGTAATTTATGATAAACTACGGCTGCTAATATTCTAACTATTTTTCCTTGAATTTCGCTAGAAGTTCCCCATTTTTGTATTTCGCATTCCTGATATGTATTAATACTTATTAATAATAGAAGGGTTATAGCGAACCTATTTCATAAAATATTATGATGAGAAAAGAAGAGAAATCGTCATCCTATAGTTGTCTCAAAGACTATGCGCAGAAAGTATCGGCTAAACTACTAGTCATTGCTCTTGAAGCTACGTGTGTAAGCAGTAGCTATTCTCCTCACCCATTCACTTAAGATCTTGCTCCTTGGACCCGCGAGCATATTAAAGCGATGGATCTAACGAGTTGTATTACCATTTTCAAACCTCTTCTTCGCAAGGCTTGTGTTGGCTCTTGTATAGAATGCGGCATACACTCGCTTTGTCTCGATACCTCAAGGAATCGAGAAACTTGTGTTAACAATAATTCACTCGGACTTAGGATGAATTTATTCGAATTTTGTTTTTTAATTCCACAATGCGCTCGACTAAAGTGAGATGAAGCTGTATTTGAAATAAGGACTTTCGTAATTTGAGTAAGAATTTTCAGATATAGATTATATATTCGCAAACATTTTCGTCATTACGTGCACGATGATGGATACTACCATTCAATCTCAAAACGCTTGAAACATACTATCCATCTGATATCAATTCTATATTTGATTAAGTTGCATACACCTCAAACGTTGAGGTACAGCCGCAGAACAAATGCTCTATTAGGTAGGAGAACCTAATCTAGAAAAGAACAGAGCAGATGAAGGTATCCCACCATTATAACCGTCTTCAGAAAATCACGTAATAATTCCAGCCTGCGGAAGTGTATCCCACACTTAGATTCGCCAGGATGAGTCAATATTGTCTCTAACTTCTAATGCTCAAACCCTCAATTCTGTGACTGCTGTTCGGAACTACAAAGGAACATACGGGGAATGCAAAGGTGTGTGTTGAGTGCCTCAAGGAAGTATCCGTGGGACCAATTGGCGTCTCCGGAAGCGAATGGATTGTGGGTGGGACGGAAGCGATCTTCAGTTCCAGAAGGGGTTCTCGGAGAGGCGTGGCGAACAGGATGCCCTGGAAGGAGGCGGGTTCAAGAACATTTCGCCGGAAGTACAAACAGACGTGACAGGGATGGAATACATTTAATCCCCGAACAGTCTTAATGCGATCCCACATTTTTTGGAGCGACGAAAATGCAACTGTCTATTTTTTCACCTCCAGCCGCAGTGTGTAATCAGGACACTTCCGCGATTGTGATTGCTGATAAAAAAATGTGTCGGAAACGACCGTTCCTAATTCTTTTGTCAATTTAACCCCACGGGGCAGAGCGGTCGAATTGAATGCGGCGCACATTTGAAAGAGATCGTTGAATTTAATTACGGTTTCGCTCTGACGTGAGCCGAAATTCAACCCACGAGATAATTGCCATTGTGGTTGAATTAGTATCCTGAATCATCATCGAGATTAAAATGTGTGAACATCCTGTCTATTAGAGCTGGAAAGAACAGCGCGACAAATGTTACCGTAATTCTTTTACCCTTCCGTATATGTGCCCTTGGGAAACCATCTCGTTACTGTTTTATAATGATTAAATAATCTTCCGTAGATTTGTATCTATAATGGAATCTTGAGTGAAATTGAAAAAGGAAATTACTCAGATCCTGCAACCCTTTCTGGTGGACGTCCTAATGCGTTTCATAAATGCATTATTTAGTCTACACCTAGATTTCACTTTACTTTAGTGATGCACAGTACGATATTCTTAAACATTTATTTTCCAAAAGAGAATATAATACAATACAAGTTCTATGTCGAGAGCGAGCAGAAAGCATAGAACTTACAATTAGTGCAAAAATGTTGGGAGAGGGTTCCATATATTACTAACGACAAGTAGTTTCTGTATTCCGAATGAGTAGAATTTTAGAAAAACAGTATCACCATTAAATCTATTGATATTTATGTAAACCAAGATCTGCTTAGAGGACCAAGATCGTTTAAAAAATTATTTTCACTAAATATAAGATGAAATCTTGATAAATTTTAGACTTAAAGTTTTAACCATGGGGATATTTAAAAAAAATTAAGCTCTTTTAATTACTTAAATGTCCTCAGTAAATTTACTAGAATGATTCTCAGCATTCTACATCCGAATAAAGTTAGAAAGTAACATTCACTTAAACACAATATAAAAATATTTTGAGTGTCAAATAAAGATTTTTTGAGCATTAGGCTTGCAACTTGAATATGTAGGGTAAAAAATATGACATGAAATGGTAATATCATTGTTGCATAAACATGGAAAAGAGAAATACCAATCAGGTCATAGGAAATTAGTGGCAATAAACATCTGAAAACAGCATTTATTTCTTTAGGAGGAGTTTATCGTAATTTTTGCAAAACCAACTCCGATCGTAACTCAAAGAAGCTTTGAAGTTCATGAAATTTATTTTCTTTTATTAGTTTAAAAACTTTTATCCTACTTTCCAATGAAATAAAAATAGTTATAATTTTTATTTTTTGTTAGGAATCTTATTGCATAATTGTGGAATTGTGGAATGAGACTTTAAATGCGTCGATATTTTATTCACCTGCAATATTCTCTTAAGGAGTGCGTTACTGAAAATTTTCCCCAAGAAAACAAAACACCTAATTCCAAAAGCATCCAGCTTCCTGGTTTAAACGCTGGAAAAACCAGAAGCGACATAAAAGCACTCATTCGGTCCAAGATGCGCATTCTAAGACGACCTCTCTCAACAGAAGCCGCTCTGTAATTTCCGAACAGATCTTCTGAGTGGGCCAATTACGACCGTTCTGAGGCAGAAGGAGTAAAAAAAAAGAAGGGGCAATAAGTGAATTGAAATCTTCTCCTATGTTCCATCCGACACCTCTTAGGCTTCCAAATTTCCTGAAGTCCAACTGTTACCATTGAGGTTTAATTTCCTCCCCCTCTTCCATTTGAACATTATGGCCATGAGGAAATGGAAACATTTTTGTACGAAAAAAATTGAGTTTATTCCTATCGTTCCTTTCTCAGGAGTTCTCTTTAGCTTGGTATTTTGTCACGTTCTCTCCAATTCTCTTTGTGTAGCCAATATTTACTGTTTTCTTTCGAAAATGTGAGATGTTACAAAATGGGTGATAGTTTCAAGAAAGACCCTCGGTAGTAATAAACAATGACAGATATAAGAAATAGGTGGATCGTTTTAAATTTACAGCTTTCTGTCACAAACTGAACAGCAGCTTACAAGGTACCAATTTATATACATATAAGATGAAAATTTAGGTGAGAAGCTTCCAATATATATATAATATAATTTCCGATACTTCTATGGTTTATTACATACCTACCCCCACTCAATTTCAATTATTCTATTTCGTTGAAGATTGCATTTGATGAAGATTTGATTTGAAGAAGATTACATTTAATGAGAAAAAGAGTCGTATGGGCTACTTATTCAATGCAACAGAGATGATAAACATCGTATTTTTCAAGAATATCACGAATATTAAGAATATTTTGCATTTCATTGTCTGATTATTTGTGATCATGAAATGATGATTCTCTTTATTTCTCTTCCCACCGTAAGTGGAAACTTAATTTCTGGAGCAGCATTTGAATGTTCACTTATATTAGCCTATATTATTAAAAGCGAAGTTTTTGCGGGAAGTAGTATATAGGTGATTCATTCCACACTTTTTTATCTTGGTAGCTATAATGCAATTCTTATTTCTTATTGATTTACTCTCAAATGGCTACTTAAAATTTATGGAATAGATTCTCGTAAAAAATTGGTTGGAAACCTTCCAGCAATATGAGAAAGTGTAAGTATACTCGTAAGTAGACATGTTATGGCTTTTGAGATTTTTCATTTTTGATTTGATTTGGAATCACAGATCGCTAAGGTCTTGCGGAGAACACTTGTATCATATCTTAATAATTATTCCTTTACACACTTTTTCTATAGTGATATAATATTAAGTGCTTTCAATTTCATTAGTTCAACGAGAAAATCAAGAAAACTTGCAATGAAAGGGAATTTATTAATTTAAATAGTTGGAGAGGTTCGGAGATTTTAGTCCTAGTAATTTAGGTTGGCATATTCACAATTTTGGTTAGCCATATGCATCATAGTAAACACGCATCTACATGTTTTAACAATGTTTAAATTGTGGACGCTCGTTGTGTGGTAGATTTTAAAGACATTTTGAAATACTCCACGGATATTATAGTTCACGATCCATAGGTAGTCATTAAAAAAACGAGTTTAGTGCCCATTATTCTTACCTCCTTCAAACATTCCTGAAGTCCCTTACATCTCCTTTCGTCCTCGTTCTTTCCAATGAACAACCCTTTCTCTTTCCACCCTTCTTTCTGCATCCTGCTAATGGCCCGGCAGAGTGCGGGTGGCGGCGCCGTGCGGAGGAGATAAATGAACGCCTGGGTGATGAGGGTGCCTGCGCCGGTGCGCGGTGGAGGGCGTCAAAATGACCATTTTCGCGTCCACACTGGTGAGAGCCGAAATTAATTTTCTGCGTCGCTGGTCGCGCGAATTGCTTTTATCAGCGTTCAGAGGGGGTTGGTTTCAGGGAGCGTTCAGAGGGGATGCGAGAGAGATTGGGATTGGGGAGGAGTAAGTGAGAGTAATGTATATTAACCCGGTAAGAGAGGGACGGTTTTAAGGACTCGGTAGAGAGGAATACTAAAGAGGAGAGGATAAGGGAGCCCCCTCAAATATACGAAGTTTCGGTTCTAAAGAAGAGTGAATGAATAACAAGAAAATGCGCGAGAAATAATTTTCATTGGTTGTGAACCTTTTTCCAAAGTAAATACACTGAATTCTGTTGTTAGATATAGAAGATATTCATTTTAAACTCTAATTTGTAAAGATTTGCTTCTAATCCTTTCAAAAGAAAATATATTATGCTAAACAAGTTGATAAAGGAAGTCAATCCTCATTTATTGTTGGCGTAAGGAGTGTAATCACAGTTTAGGTAATGATATTTTGTTTGGGTATCATTAATAGCTGGGTTTGTTGTAGTTGTAGTATGCAACTGACGAAATACCGATTTGTGAAGGACGCGAAAAAAGATTTTATTCTTGCGGCTGGTGAAGTAAGTGATACATTTGCACCCTATCATTTATTATTATATATTTGGAGCTGAACCTAAATATCCTGGATGACTTGCAAGAAAGATACATTCTTTGTGTAGCACGGACTCGCTCAGGACTGTCAGAGTATGTTCTTTGCTTTAAATTAACAGACATGTGGATCCTTCCACACTTCTGTTGCACATGCTACACAACAGACCCTTACACTCAATATATTTTTGCAAAATATTTTTTGAAAATTGGAGTAAGAATATCATGCCATTCACGTGCATTGTCTCGATGTTAACTTATTTTTACGTCCTTAAATTTCAACTCTTCATCATTATTCTCTCTCTTTACCGGCCGTGGTGGCGGAGTGCTTAGCGTGCTAGCGCGTTAACGCTCCAACCACACGGTCCCGGGTTCGAATCCCGGCTAATCGGATTTTTCCGGTTAGGGAATGGTTGTTTGTGATCGTTGTCTTTACAAAGAAAAGAAAAAAAAATATTAAAAAAAATAGAAAAGAAAGAAAAAAAAAATAAATAAGGGTTAATTGTAAGAGTGGCCATCCTTGACCAAAATTCGCCCTAAAAAAGACGGAATTATTATTATTATTATTATTATTATTATTGTTATTATTCATTCAATGGTAGATTATAAGTCGAATTTCAATTAATATAGATATTTATTAGTTATTTATCGGTTTCTAATTTGCACTATACACTCCGAACATCATTGTCTAGGTTCACACCATACAAAATACAACGAACATGCACTCCACATTTGTAAACGGAAGTAAGTGGAAGTGCATTAGAGGGTGGAAACAGGTAATATTTTAGGGAAGAATTGGTTTTCGGTATGTCTGTTCCGTTAATTGGAAAGTGAAATACCGTTCTAAATCTCAACAGAGAATTAAAAATTATTTAAATTAAGTAATTGGAGGAAGGTTTACTGAATTGTGTAACTACGACTATCTATTTTTTTGAATTTTTTGTTCTAAAATTTAAGTAAATGAAAGAAGCAAGAATTTATAGTACAAAATTTAAGAGAGAAATTAAAATATTTCAAGGGTCAGAGCGAAGAGCCTGTTCGAATAGTAGGAGTTAACTGAAACGATGGTTGTTTAATTTCTTTAGTTTATTATTATTATTATTTAGAATAAAAACCGAAACAAAAGTATTACTGTTCGAAGACTTGAGGAAGGTGAGAAAATATTTGAACCCATCCATGCAATCTACAATTGCTTAATTGCGGAATGCATGGGTTTCATTTTAGATTAACATCATGTGTATGCTTTACGGAAGAAATGCTGATCTTTGAATTTTCATTCAAAGAAGCGGTCGCTGGAAAGCCTCTAATGGAGGCCACTATGGGTGAAATTAGGAATAGTGGAAAAGGGAACAGGAACCAGGAAGTTTAAGCGTGAAAGATAAAGGATTGTAAAGGGTTGAGACGGTAACGGTAGAGAAGAATCAGGAGATTCATAGTCAAGATAAAAAGCTGATAGATTACCGAATAATGTTCTCTATTCCCTAAGGAAACGAGCACAAGAGGAAATGAAAAGACTAAAAGTAAAAAAATGTGACGTAAATTAGATTAGATGAGAATTTCTAAATGCAGCATTTGGGATATTAAGGAAAGGTTCTAATGGAAAAAGAAAGAGTCGAATTAGCATCTAAGCATCGGAATACGTATGATGTAAGCGGGATAAGGAAGTGACAAATGACGAAACGGTAATTGATAAAAAATACACAAAGGATGCGAGTCAAGACGCAGAAAGAACTCAATTTTTCAGATTTATAAGAAAATTAACGATCCCAGGTTCCAAACGGATACAAATAGCTCTTTCCTTACCCCAAATCTCCGTCTTCTCGGGCAGAAAAAGCGATTCTACATTAAATCTAATGAGGGAACGGAAGGGAAGCAAATGAAGGCGAGGGGTTTTTAACATAAGGATGAAGTAGGAATTCCAAGCGTGCACGGAGACAAACGGGGAGAAATCAGGTTGGATGGAAAGAGATAAAACGAGAATGAGAAAGGAAAGGATATTAGGAGGAAAATGGGGTAAGGAGAGGGGATTTTCCTTCGCTTACACTTTAGGAGGGCTCTTAAGTTAAGGATTCTACTGTCGGAGAAGGCATTGTGGGTAGAGTTTCGCAAATGAGTGCATTTGGACGGCAAGAGCGGAATCGGAGATAAGCAGGAAGAAGTTTGGAATAAATAATGGAGAAGGGAGTTTACGAGCGTGGAATTATCAAGTGAAGAGTGAATTCCGTGATAAATTATTTGCGTAACGGAATTCTCCCTCGCTATCCGTAAATTTGGAATTAGAGTCGGCAAGTTTGAAAATAAAATAAACAGCGGCGAGACCGAGGCATGCGGATTTAACGAGGAAGGAACATTAATTTCGGTGTAAAAGTTTTATGCGCTGACATTATATGAAATTACTCGATTTACGTTTTAAGACGATTCGCTTCAAGCCAGAATTTGTATGAGTACTTAGCATCAAAACTGAGCTCTGAAAACCTCATTTCCATTGTAATTGATAATGGTTATTTTTTGACACGGATTACAACTACTATATTTAAACACAAATGATGGAAATGAATTAACTATATTCAATTCCAACACAAAATTGTGCGGAACCAAATTAATGATTCATAGAATTGAAAAATGAAGACTTGAATAAGACATTATAGTATGTTATAAGTTACAATCTTTTAGCTTGAGAAAATTGCTTCACTGGCTTTTTATTTTTTAAATTAATGGAAATTTTTTATATTAATGGAAATAAAGGCAAATTTGTTTAGATTAGCTACAGATTTTGCTGAGGCGATTCAAAATTAATTGATTTTGATTAGTATTTTATTTGACAGTTGTTTCTTCAATTTCTTTATTTTTAACCAAAAACTCCGTCCGTCATCCAAGTCTCGGAACTAATGCTATAAAGATGTTACATATATTGAGCCTAAAGTATGATAAAAGTAATTATTAGGTAAACTATTATAACCAGAAATCCCAATAAACTTGAATCTTTTCAGAGGTTATGCATTCGTTGTATTAATTTTCGTATCGGTAAACTGGATGTATTGCAAGTTTAGGAAACTGACCGTGCGGGTTGCACATACGCCAGGGGCAATATAATCCTCTGAGGTCTGGCCATCGTTCCCTTTGCCGTCTTTTTCTTACTATTGATTTACGTATGTGACGAGTATTTGGAAATAAAATCTAAGTATAACGAGGTTTTAAGATCAATGTATGTCTTCTGCATGTATCACTTCAGAATGGCGTTTTAGAGTTAATTGAAGATTGGTTATAAAAAAGTATCTTAAACATGGCAAGGACCTACACCCACGCGTTACTAAATACCATACATGTTAATAAAAATTATTAGAACGCTCATGTATCTATTATTTATACTCAATAAGGTTTAAGTAATGGCATAAAAATGGCTGATGAAATTTAAGAGACTGTGCAAATGTATTTGATTTTTGTATAATAACTATAGTTAAATACAGGTCGCGTCACACTTTTTAAGCTTTTAACATCATTGCCTACATTGTAGCTGTCACTTTCTAAGGCTTTCTCCTTGCATTAAAGCTCTTTATTGTGAATTAATGAATGTAATCGTCTCGAATGCTTATATCCGTAGAAGTCGCGGTAGGACAAGTTGTCATAGTCGGCGGAAGTCGTTTTTCCTCTTCCTCCCTTTAAAAATATTTTTTCTTCTCTATTCGAGTGCAAAAACAGCCCATCACGCTTAGTGATGCAGCTCCAGCTAAGGACAATTAGATTGTGACCCTTAAAATCAGCGATTGTTTCTTATTGAAGAGTCATCCAGGAACCACGGAAAGAAGTAGATGAGGTTAATTTCACACCGCCGGATCGTGCTACGGATGCACTTTTTGCAAAACCTCTTGTTTACTCTTGCATTTAATGAAAAAACGTTTTCGCATCCTTTTTTTGTCTTGGTAGGTGTTTAGTTACAGGTAGTAGTGCGATGAAATTTGATCAGGAAGGGTATAAATTATACATTAAAGAGAACTACGTTTGCCATGGAATTTTCCTGTTTAGCCCTGAATCAAGCGCTCTTCATACCGATATAAAATGGCTAATTTTTATGTTAATAGTAAATAATTAAATGGTTGAAAGGCTTATCAAAAAGGAAATGAAATTGCTATTTAATATTATTTAGAAGTTCAAAACGATGAAGAATATAAAATCATCATTAAACCCCTTCTCTGGAAATACTCAAGTCTTTCACCTACTTATGTACCATACACAGCGAATGCTTATTTTAAAGGGGTACTTCAAGCAGAGTTTTTCATTTTAGTTTAGTTTCTTCTTTGAGAAATGATACATTCGTGCATAAATACAGTTTATTATCTTAAACCACCCAAAGCAGTGCTTCAGTCGTTGACGTGGGTATTAGAGGTTACATAGCGACCGGGACAGTCGACAGAACAGTAAAGTATCATCCCTCCAGAATATGACTATTCCTACATAACGATGATTAGCCATATTTATTTATTTTCCCGATAAACTTTACAAGGCATTAATTTACTTTGACAGACTATACATAAATTGCTGCTCGAAAGTCACTTTCCGTATAAAACCTTAAAATAGAGTATGTTGAAGGTTAAACTTTCCAGTACTTTCATCCGAGAATTAACTCCTTCGAAACACTTATTTTCGAGCTTGAAGAATAGAGCCTGTGATAACAGAACTACTAAACCAATGGTCATTTACTACCCAAAGTTAATGCGATGTCGAATTTGCACAAATAATGAAATCCAAGTAAAGGAATCTAATTAAAGAAATCGGAATTCAGAAATACTCATATTACTAATTTATATGATATAATAAGATGTAACTGTGGAAAAATGTAAAAGCTAAAACATTTAATTGTTAGTTTCCACAGCGTTTTCTAAGGGTAGGGTGAAACTTTTTCTTCCCTTACGATTCCATCCTTAACTCGGCTATCCATGTAATCAGTCACACTATATTCATTACTGCTCCTATGCAAGTAATTCTTGCAGTAGTTGTGTTGCTTCTTTTAGTCGCTAGGATGCAAGTATTTTTACTATTACTAGATCTAGAAGCAAGTAAGCTTGTGCAGATTGTAAGCGAAAACTCCGGAGGTAAATTCATATAATTTGAAATGTACGTGTAAATGGATTCCTCGGGATATAAGAAGCCTGGTTATCTTGGTGTCTTTGGTAATATAATATCCAGGAAATTTTCCACAGTGTCGAAATTAATTCATTGGAAATTTATTATTTGATTATAAAATAAATTCTTAGTTTAAATTTCCTGAATCTTAGTTATCTTTAAAATTTCTATCATTACGAAACGAAAACGGTGACATCATGGGCAAAAGATGAACACAATAGATATAAGGATATCGTACTTCATAGAGGAAGGATATCGTATTTCCTCAAGGTAGAAGAAGTACGATGTCCTTATTACTGGTTTCAAAGATGGACTTCTACATCATCAAGATCGCATCGGTTGTATTTGAATGATAATGGTAATGGATATTCTTGTACTTTCGCATGGCTATCCTATTTGAGTTTCATTTCATTACTAGCTGTATGGCTATGCGTAGGTCTCACCGGTGTCGCTCCTCTGGAAGGTTAATAAACGCAACCGATTGTACATTGCATCAAGGGGATAAAACTCCGCAGGAACTTGAATCTCTGGCAAAATCTCGTCTCCTCCAAGATCACCTCATCCCGTGTCAAAGGGCACGGGAGATGGTTATCGCTTTCGATCCCTTTTCTGACACCGCTCTCAACTTTATTGCCTCACTTCGCCGTTCATTCAAGTCTCCTCTCATAAACACGGTCTCCGCTTCAATCGATTCCTCCACAAAAGTCCCGCACTTTTATACCCCTCTTCCATTGTGTTCCTGCAGCCGAGTACTCGGGCGTCGCTCATTTCCCGCTCAATTTCACCCTTCGTTCCAGAGGGGCGAGTGCGGGGGCGGTTGGTGCGTTTGTTTGCTTTGAGGGCAAACTGAGCTCCCATAATGGCGCTTCTATTCGGAAACACTGCGACGTTGACGCAAGTTCTCACGATGCCAGTGTCATTCAAAGCCGAATACGACCGCTCCGTTTTGTGTTCATCATACGGTCGCGTGTTTGCAGCCCAAATTAGACTTATTACGGCGGTAAATTCCCTTATAAATCAGTATCGTAGGCGTGAAAAGCGACTCCCGGGTTGACTTAGTTGATTTCACTCACCTGCTTCTCTTTAGGGAGATGAATGTAATGGGTTCCGTTTCTCTTCTTGTCTTTCTGGAGAGTGTTATTTTTGGGGAATCGAGTGCACAGAGGATTGTGTTATTCCTTGAAAATTGTTTGTCACCATGGCCTGCCGCTGCAGTACATGATTGAAATGGCTATCGGAAATGTTCGTCCATAAGCCAGTGTGCTTATTTGTCCATAAGCCAGAAATGCTAAAGAAAAATTCAGAATAACTAAATATATGAGCGTTTTCCTGGTCTCATTTTGTAAATGCGCTTCTCTTTTTCTTCGACTGGTTTAAATTAAAACGCTACTCATATTTGCATATTATACTGAAAGTTAGGGAAAGCGGTACGCAGTAAATACCAAGGGATAGTATGAAATCGCTGGAATTGATACTTATGAAACACCTATCACGCTATATCTATTTATGCTGATAATGGGAAATTTAATTCTATATTTTAGTTTACAATATGCCTTATACCCTTCAGATTCATGTTATAGAGATTTTGCGATGCTGAAACCAGCAAACGGTCCACCTGACGTTACTTTAAGATTCTATCTGAATTTTAAACGTAGTTACGTGTATTCTGTAAGAGATATTTATATGATTTAGTTTATAAGAATCTAAGATTATCACGTAGTGTCTTCTTTTTGATCTTTGATAACACTTTTATAGAAAAGCTAGATGAAATTAAAAATATAAACTATTTATTTCAGTATATTATCATTCAGTATATTATTATATGCAGCAACTATTATTTAACTGCCATCTCATTTCTAAAATAAATTATTCCAAACAAGATGGGATGGGAGAATAAATTTTTCTTTATACCGAGATTATTCTGGAAACAAAAAATAAAAAGAAAAAGGGCGAGAGGAGATAGAAAGGAGCGAGAACTATTTCTTATTGATATTTATTTGACATAGATTTGAGCTATAAAGAATAGTAATTCGAGTTTTAACTTAATATCTGATAGTAAGATGTATCTCCTCTTTCATTTTCTTTATCGACTGGTCAGTCAGATGTGTTTTGGAAATGGCAAAGATAGGGAAGGAGCTCCATTCTTTATGATTTAGAAAGCATGATTAAGGCCATAAACATGATTGGAAATTCCAAGATATGGATGAAATATAACTATTACAATGAAAACAGTAGAAAAGAAAAATTGATGCTATTTTTCTTATCTCCTTTTATGGTTAAAAGTCGCGCAGGAAATCGAATTATGAAAATTGAATTTCGTTGCCATAAAAAGATATTTCATTAGAGGAAAATTATCGATCTTTCTTTGATTATTCATTCTTATTTTCAGGATTATGTAATTAAGGACATTTTGGTGATAAGAAAGTCAATAAGTTACCATGTTCTTGCTTTTTAAAGGAAACGACATCAAAATCTCTCAATTTTCTAAAAGAGAGTAAAATAACTGAGGGAATATGAGGGATTGGCACAGATATGATACAAAATATATTTTTCGTGCTATTATTAGGTGTATTGTTGTTAGTAATTGAGATTTCCTTCATAAGGATATAATCAATGTAATATAATAAGTTTGAGCAATACATAATATTGGTTCTGATATATCTTATTGAATTAAATAACATTGACACGTACTGTACATTTTGAATAAGCAATTATGCTTGATATTCATAAGTGATAATATTTTATGGTGTAATAGGAAATATTTTCAAAGTTCTGATAGGAATTTAGCTAAAAGTAAATATTAAATTCTAAATTTACTAAAACGTGTATTCCGAAGAAGGTTTAAGACTGCTAGAATACCTTGACTTACTTATAAGTTATTCAAAAGAATGGTCGATTATCGCACCTGTTGTTAGTATATAAGCTAATGGTTTATAATGAACAGGATCACTCAACGAATAGAGCGTAGGTTTGTTTGTCTTCTCTTTTAACCCTTAGAAAACAGATTCAGTCATTTTGAAATAGTCAAAGCAGTGGGGTCATTACTTTACAAAGTAAACGCTCAAATTCAAGATTTAGGTCGGATAACGTAAAAGGAGGAAACGATTCGTTGTGAGCAAGTGTTAATTGCGCGCTTTCTGAAGTATGCTTCGTTAATTAAGCGGACAAACAGATGGTCAAAGATTCAAAATCGAACAAAATTCTTCCATTAGTTTCTCTGTTTCCGAAGCAGGAAAAGCATCACAGATTTTCATTTTCTCTCCGAATGTGTTCCGGAAAATCATAATCCTTTGGTTAATTTTCAAATTGTCATAAATATTAATTTTTTTAATCTAACGAGTCGCTACTAATGTTATCAAGTTAAATCTGAAATGTAACATAGATTGCTTCCATTTATTCATTCTGCATTCAAATTACTCTTTCCAAACGGCGATGTATTGGCATAAAATTAATTTTTCTATTATATTGTTTAATTTACTTAAAAGTTTTGAAATTTGCTCAAATAATTATGAGAAATATTTGAATGATCTTTCTTTTGATTTTTTTACGCTGGTACTAAAGAATTTTGCCATCGCACGAAGCAAATTAAATACTAAAGATGTTAAAAAGAGTCATTTGCAAGGAGTATTTTAAGCTGATTACGCATCATGTTAATCTTATTTTCTAAACGCTTTGCATGTGATTAAAAAAACCCCATCATAAGAGAGCGCCATGGACTGATGGGCGGATAGAGAGCTAGCCGGGGAGGGAGCCACTGTACTCCGCATGGACGTCTGTGCGTGGTTCGCGCATGCGTCATGCAACAAAATGAATTTATGCCCCCTGAGAAATCGCCTGCCCTATTTACGATTGCCATTACAATTACTTACGGCCGGGCAAACAAGAAGAATGTTTCACATGGCTGAATGGGTGATTCTTCTCGTGAAAAAGAAATGAATCGGAAAAGGGATGAAAAATATGCGTAAAATATTGAGTAATATTGGTGTCACCGATGGAAGGATCTATAATAAATATCCCAGGCATCATTGCATTTGACAAGAAAATAAATCGAATGAATAGATTACTCGCTGATAAACTGTCGGAGATACTCCTTAAAATCACCATTCTTTATTGTACTGGGTGATGAAATTCAAAGGATCGTACAACCTCAAGGTTCAACTTCCTAGGCTACAGATAGCTGATAATCACATTCTCTCTCAGTACCAAATCTTTCATTGCTGTGTGAAGATGATATCTGAATAAAATTAACTGAAGGTAATAATGAGGGTTTATGTTGGTCCAGTAAGTCATGAGTTAATTGAAGTTTAGTAGATGATTTTGCTGGGATGACTTAAACGCGGCCATCAACAATGAGAGAATTCCCAACCGTTAAATATTGCATTTTCAAATTTCAATCAAAATATAATGAGAACGTTTCGTTTTGTGTATTCTTAGGAGTTGAAAAGCTTCAGACAACCATATTTTAAATTAAATAATGAAATAATCCACACTTTTACCAATAAACTGGTATGTAAAAATGCTGGAAAGGCAAATATTATTATTTCATTATTACATTATTTACAAATTTGAGCCAGAAGCACCTGATAGGAACTACAATAATAATTACTCTAATTTAAAATTATAAAAATCATCAACAGTGGAAGGTATTTCTAAAATCAGACGGTTACCATAAAATATTTATCATCCTTTATTCTCTTTTACATACGCATACATATAACTACAAGAGAAAACACAATGTCAGTAAAAATTCATAAAGTATAACTTATGAATTACACACAATTGCTACTATAAACTACCCAGATAAATAGAGGTTCATTTATTTACAAGAGGATTGATAATTAACAAAAAATATTTCCTTCGGGCCGGATTTGAACCAGCGACCTATGGATGTCTGTGATTTATTTCCTCTACAGTCCACCGCTCTACCAACTGAGCTACCGAAGGGGCGATTAATGTGCTGCGAATGTTTGTGAGCTATTTTCCAATCGCCGGTAGTATTTATATTTTATTAATTTTTTAGATTTATTAAATTTCATCAAGATTCTTAAGAAACACGTTGTAGTCTAATAATAGCTGGAAAGACTTATTCACCATCTATATTTGATAAAAACCGTATATCCTCCCTTGCTAATCTGAAAAAGATTTGCTTTTTCACTGACTTAACTAAATATTTACCGAAATTTTCTGGAGAAGATCGCCTGACTTTGGTTTATCTTTAATATTTACAGAGATACCTACGTCAATCTTTAAAAGAACAGCTTTAAACGAATTAAATTTTAGACTACAATACTTTTATGAAATTGACACTGTATAGATCCATGATAAAAGTTTAAAATAAAGTCAATAGCTCCTTGTATATTTCGCCAGCTTTGAGGAAGATTAGAAATAAGTTTGATATTATTGAAAATTCACTACTATGCCTAAATGATTCACGTACTTCTGGAATCACAGAAAGCTACATCAGAGTATTAAATCATTTTCTCTCGATGTGAGAAAGCTATAATAAGTTGTAAATGAATAACATAAAATCAATGGTCATCCCTCATCAAATAAAAATTTATGTTTGGTAAATATTAGCAGAAAGAATCTTCATTTTTTAGTTATGTGAATTTGTGAATTAGAGATATCTACAAAATCTGTTTAATGGACGTCTTTGATCTCTTTGCGTTAGCTGCCACTCTTAAGAAGTTAAAATAGTAATCATTGTTTCTTGTCGGCTAAAATGTGAAAAATTGGTATAATTCGAATATATTATTTGATAACAGAGAAGGAATTGTTTCCCATGGATGGACCATGCAAAAATACTCACTGGAATCATATAGTCGAAGCAGCCAATGTTTACTCTAAAGAAAGGTGTCTTTCAGAATACAAAAGTAAAGATATAAAAAGATAAGCATAATGAACATCTCTAAAAGCTAAACTTTACTACTACTAAAACTACTTTAAATACGAGATAATCCACGCTCATCCCACCCCTAAAAAAACACCGGATTCTCTTATACCGATTATCTCGTTAAAAACGCTCGGAGAAATCCTTTCTCTTGAAATGTAATGCATTGACCCTGACGCCGGCCATATGCCGTGTGTATAATGCCTCTTTCCTATTACCACCGTATGTTCGCGGAGCATCCTTTTGCGGCGTTATTCTTTCGAGATTCGCTCATCAAGGATCTCGAGAGATAGATGACGCGAAATAGATAGGATAAGTGATGCGTTTAACACGGTGGCCATAATGGTTGCCCATTCAGTCGGTGTACGTATAAAGCCAATGGTCCATTAAAACCAGATTAGCCCCATCCCCCTTTAAATGGCCGCGTGATATGGACACCTATGGGTGTCTTTCGACACTACGCACGACCCGACGGCGCCAAGGACAACGCTAAAAGCTCCTTTTTCCTCCGAAGTGCCTCTTCGACGTCTTCCCGAGGGTAGATATGGAAGCCCAGGAGCCCAAGCGTCGGCCCCATTTCAACTAACGGTCCCGGATCGCATCCCCTTTAGCTCATGGACACGAATTTTTTAATCCATCTTCGGAAGCGTCTTCATCGCGTTGGCGTTTTTGTCCGCCGATTTCATCTCGAATAAAATGATCTCGATGCGATGAATCGATCAATCGATTGCTACTATCGTAGAAGAAATTGTTGGTTTGTGAATGTAGACTTTCCGAGATGTTCGTTCTTTTTTGTCGATTCATTTTATGGAAAAACAAGTTCATCGGCAGGATAAAAACTCCCCCTAGATAGAGGTGTCATTTAGATGCTGACCGCAGTCGCCGCTCTCAACGGAAGAATTGCTTTCGATGCTCACCTCATAGTTCCGGGTACGTGTTGGACAATTCTTCGAGTTATTTTGTTTTGAGGAAATGCTCGGTTAGTGAGCTGATAATGTGAATTTTAAAACTTTGGTAGCAACTATTTCCTATTAAAGGCATAATTAGAATCGTATTACTCATTTAAAAAACTATATTTATAAACCTTATTGTTCCACAAAAAACGTGATGAGTTTCGTTATTACTTGCTTCTCATACCTTCGCTAACCATCCTCGAACATTCTTTCATTGATATTTCTATCCAATCGACTTAGTTTACTGCTCTGTCGCTATTTACACTCCGCTGTTTTTATTTGCATTATTGAATTTAAAATATATTTCCATTGTAATATCATTTAGTTTCAAGGCCTGAAATTATCGATTAATTTACAAAACTAATAGCCTTACACAAATATAAACATGTGTAAGCTATGAATCTCCATATAGTTACTGCTTACTAAGGGAAGTATATTATTCATTTTGTTATCATTTCTTATCCACGTATAGCTGACACCTCATTCACAGATACGCTAGCACTCCAACGCCGTTCCGGGTTCGAATCCCGGCTAACCAGATTTTTCTGATTAGGGAATGGTTGTGTGTTCATCTATAGTATTAATGATTATAATGGATGTGATTGACATATTCCTATATCCATTAAAGAAGTAAAATAAAATAAATATCAAAATCGATTTAATTATTATTTTTCAGCGAAATATATATTTCTTTATAAAAATTTTATAAATGAATATTTCGTTCCCAGAAGGGATTAGATGGTTAGCTTAAAAGTATTACTGCATTGATTTGGAAATATTAGTACTTTATAGTTCTGCTTTCCTCTATTTTCGTGATGAGGTTTCTCACAAATTTAAAATTACTCGCCAACTCCAATTACTGTAATTGCCGAATCAAAAACTTTTCGTCGTAGATACAGCATTTCCCAATTATTCTATAATGTCAGTGGGAGTCATTTACATTGGTTGTCATCGTACACTTGCTGAGTGAGGATTGTGGCTCATCCTCGGGCTATATCAAGTAATCTCTTCCGCAGTAGCTTCTGTTTTCCCTTTTATTTCTTTTGTTTAGTTTTAATTTTTTAACCTCTTAACATTTCTTATTTTATGGTAAAAATGGACAAAAAATTTTAATGCAGAATTTAAATAAAAATTCACAGAATAACTCGAATTAACGGTAAGTCCATGGTGTTACACCCCATTGAGGGTTAAAGCCTAGTAAGGCGGCGTTCGCTGGACCTGATATCTCTTAATTCAGTTGGTTACCTGTATTCATCACGATGCTGGGTGGATACTGATAAATATTGTCTCCCACTGGGAATCGAACTCGTTGCCCACTTGGCTGTCAGGTGGTCATCGGAAGTAATGTATTCTGTGGAAAATATACATTCCACTTATATAATAAGTCATTGTCAATGTAATCAGATAAATTCTAGTAAGTACTCTCATTCCGCATTTGCCAGAAACTTATGACAGAGTTTATTTTTTAGGTGTTTAACAAAAATGAAAGTGCATTTTTTTTAGATCGCAAGGATCGGATATATTTATAAAAATCCATTGAATAACTAAACTAATCGCAATATCCTCAACTGAAGATGTAAAAGAAGTTATGTTTACGCTTTGAATCCCCGTATAAATATTGCTTACTTAGGGAATTAGGGAATTTACTAAAGGATACATTGACCAAATATAAATGTGGTTTGATGTAGTAATTTTCCCTCGATATATTTATCTAATAACATTTTATTTAAAGAAATCCAATTAGATTAATCTAATCAGAGGAAGTTTAAGGTAAAGGGATCATGTCTTTTTTTCGGCCTTCAGTTCCCAACAGTGTTTTCCTCGCAACCCATTTAGGAAAAGTAGATTAGAATTAACTCCAAATACAAGGAGTTAAATAAATTATTTAACGTAATTACGTAAAGCGCGTAATTGATTTCGCTAAGATTTGAGTAAGAACAACTATTCAGAAATAATATAACGATGTTCATAGTATGCATTTCTGGGAAAGAAACTACTACGAAGACTACGAAAAATTAGTACCCATGGAATGCTATTCTGCCAGTATTGTATCGTGGCGCATATTTCTCGATCCAAATAATTCCCCGAAGAATAGATCTAGAAGAAAAGTGGCGATATCTGGTTTTCAGACAGTAACTCCGCAGATATATATTGAACCAATATCCAAAATAACATTCCATCTGGAAGCGAAGGTATGATTTCCGCCAAAACGCTTCGACCACAAGGGGAAAGTATGCGATGAGATAACCGCATGGAATTGGAAAAGAAAACGGATTCCGTGGTAGAAAATCCCTCCACAATGCACGTGTTAATAGTCCTAATATTGCTTTGGGATACTCGGAAGCGCGTGCCGTCACAAACCAACGCACACGGCGCCCTGTGAGAAATACGCCTTTTTCCGCGTCTTCCTCGAATCTGATTTCGATAGAAATGACCAAGAAAGGTTGCATTCCTCAGGAGGTGTTCACGGCCTTCCTTGGTAGCACGAGGCTATCTTAATAGCGTGGGGCTCTGTAATGGATGTGAGGTTTCCGAACTTTGATGGTATCAACACTATGTCATTTTTGGAAAGAAACGCAGATGTGGGTAGTGATCTTGCGGTGCAACGCACGCGCTGGGATTTTGTGGTGGTTTTTGGAAGCTCATGCTATTCTGTAGCAACCACAAAGAATTAGTTGGGGGGCATTTCTCCCAAATTGTACTTCAAGGCATCTTATTTCTTACCTGATTTCTATGATTTGGGTCCTCAGTCAAACGTTTACATCATTTCAAACCAAAGGAATTGAATTACTTCACGGTGTATAAAAAGAGATATGATGCTGCGACAGTTCTCTTTGGTCTTATTTCTTTAACCTAGCAGGAAATGTTAGAATATTTTCGTAATCTGCTTTAAAAAGCATGGGACTCTCGTTTCAACTTCCGCTTCAACATTTTCTTTGATGTACTTTTATGGTATACCTTATATTATATTAGTTATTTGATGTTTACAAAGTATTGGTTGAAAATTTAGTTATATGCTTCGACCATCGATTTTATAGTAAGTGTGATTCCTACTTCATAAGAGAAACCTTATATGATCGTGAAAAAATTTAATCCTAAAAATTTGGAAACATTCCTCTATTTGAAAAGTAAAATATAAATTATAACAAAATTAATTCTGTTGATAGCATCGAGTAGTATTTATTTGTTTAGCGTTTGCTGTAGTTTGATTGTCGTCAGATGGCCTATGGTCTAAAAGTACTTAAAACACAAAATCCATCCACAATCCCTTACACTATAAGTCCTATACAGATTAATATACAGTATAAAATTTGTTATCTTTAACGTGAGATGGAGGAAGGAAGGAGGATCATTTAAGCACGTCAATCATCATCATTTTAAAACTATTTTTATAAAATCATGTTATCACTGCTCATGCTTCAGAACGCAGGATGGGTATTTTTAGATGATATATTTAAAACAAGGATTGGTTTATTTGATATATTCAAGGAAAGCACGTTCTTGGAAGATTTTCCCTGTATTATGTGTTCTTTCTGTAACATAAATCGTTCTGATACTGCGAGAAAATAGATGCTGGAAATAGTTGCTTTAAGATCAAGCGCAGAAGGATATGGCTATGTATTACTTTATGTAGTACTTCTTTCAATGTACGTGCAACACTTTTGACATGCTTTGATATCTGACGCGTAATCATATCCGAAGAAAACACAAAAACATAGGTTGCCAGAATATAATGCAGAGTTATCAGACATGGCGGATGGGATTTTAGAGTCAACATGAAACATAGAACCAAAAGATAGTCCGAAGCGAGTCCGTTAAGAGCATAGGATTGAGCATTAAGTGAGAGAAAGGACCACCTGTGAGAGGTGGAAGCTGATTGGTTGAGGGTGAAGGCTCACGGGAAGATGCTTAGAGATTTGGTTGGAGAGAGGAGAAAATGAGGCGGTAACTGGATAGAATCTCGCACTAAAAATTCCTCACTTCCTAATGGAAACATTTTAAACCCAACGATCTAATGATATGTCTCGACAGCAAAAATGTGGAAATTTTCCCATTTGATATTTTTATAACTCCTCTTTGCCATTAAGCAGTGGCATTTTCAACGTTTTCGCTACCGATGTAAGAGGACTGGAGTAGCGAGCGATGGATGGATGCTTTGACTCTATCTTACGAAATCAATTCGAAATTTTCTAAAGTTTCGCCATTTTCAAAGACTGTGTAATTATATTCTACCTTCACTGCGATCTGATGGAAGTCATTGAATATTTCCTTATAAAGGGATTAATATTTTACTCTAGTACAGTATTATTACCGGATAAATATTTTACCGTACCGTACCAATATCCCTTTTACACAAAAATTTTAATGACTTAAGCGGTTCCGAATTTTTTTCAAACATTAATTTAAACTATTGACATTGAAATCTTTTTTTCACTTTTCAGAATTATCTTCCGATATTAACTTTTCGATATACATTTTACTATCACTCATACTGAATTTATAGGGACAAAGGGTTTCAAGCACTATTAAACAGGAGATGACGAGGATCCTGAATTTAAACAAGGAAATGGGTGAACTCTTTTGATTCATCCGAACTGAAGAATGATATTATATGTTATATAAAATAATAATCACAGCTGTTTGAGCTGGAAGTAAAAAATGTTAATTCCTAACGCATGTTTGCAAAACTTCTTCTAGAATAGCTCCCCTACTTGGAGGAAAGGGAGATTTTCACAACTATCCTTGAAATAGCGCCGAGATTCTCATTGTTTCGTGTGCTTTGTGGAAAGAGGAATCGCCGTTAAAACCATGACCTTTTGTATTTTTTCACAGATAAGCATCCTTGATGGAGGTGAAAAAAGGGTCAGCCAGGATAATGAGGTCAGTGGCCACTGAATTATTCATGAAAGGTTCACGTTATGGTGGCGCCAAAGCCACCCTTTTCCCTGCTTATCAACTTCCTGCCAGAATCCGGAAGGAATGAAAAGGTAATAGCTCGTATTTTTTCCTTAATTTGGCACGCCCCATATATCTTTCCATTTATAATACCTCCCTCGATGCTTAAGTAACTAGAGGTCCTAATAATGGTCGAAGAGGGCCAATTTTCCCTAACTCCTTTCTCCGCTTCCATGTCTGTGCGCGGATAAAAAATGTTCCGAGCCAAACAAGTGGTCTGAGAAAAAAAAATACTGGCAAAAAATACCGTCAAAGTGAGACTTGACGCTGTTAATTATCCCGTTTTCTTCGACGCAGATTCGAGAAATGGCCGTTAGGTGGCGCCCACTGGAATAACGCCCCGCCATTATTCCGCCATTGTTTTTCTTTATCGCGATTACGCTCGATTTGCGTGAGCGTACTACCAAAGCTGCAAATTTATCATCTTTTTCTTCATCGCCCTTGTTTATTGGGAGAGATTGTGCATGGAAACCAATGCGGAAAATATAGCAAGAGAGCAAGGGAAAAGTCTCTGAAAACCTATCTAAAAAATAGTTTACTTGGGCCAAGAAATGCGTAATGGTTATGCAGTTTTTATTGCTTACGTTTTGTGTAGTCTAGTTGCAGGAAGAATACGACGAGTGGTTTCAAAATATTACAAATTTATCTTAATGCAGAGAGACTCCACAAGAAACCCTTGTATACAAGGAGGAAGAAATATCAGAGCAACAGAATAGCAACGAAACACCAATAAAGTAGTTCCACAAAGTTAAGCATTCGTCATTTGAATTTATTCAAATTACTTAAAATACAATTTATCATAAAATACGATAGATCGTTCTCGATTAAAAAACATTTAACAATATTGATACTGATATTGAAATAATTTTTAATCGGCTATTTAAAGCATTTATTTGAATTATATACATAGGATTTTCCAAGCATCTAAAATAGTATAAAGATGCGGTTTTAAAACGATTCAATTAATAGGTTAAAAATATAGTGACGTACATTTTAGCTACTTAATTTTGAGGTTGCGGCCCGGAAAATTTGATATTTAATCATAGAGTCATCATAAATTTACCTGAAATATCATTTCTAGAAAATTTGGTAACTTACACTGGTAGTTATCACAAATTGTGGTTTTAGTAACTTCCAGCAAACTTGAAACTGCATGTAAACCGTTCAATCATTTTAGGATTGTCCTCCTTTCAGTCTCTTTCAATGACGATTTACAGAAAATGAATTTGGCTACCAATAGTTTACGCGATAGTTTGATTATTGATGCTTTTTCATCTACAGTCATAATTCTAAGTTAACTTTTCTCATTATCAAGGTACCGAGCATTAGAGATTACATCACTGAAAAATTAGAAAAATATGCCAATATCCTGATGATTTTTTTTAACTCAGCATAAGAGGTGGACTTGTGGACATTTTTCATTATTCTTTGCCATATAACTTAATTTTGGTATTACAAAAATCGGTAGTATACAAAAAACATGTAAAAACAATAGAATCAGATTAAGCTACATCTTATTATTATAAAAACAGAACTCGGAGATATTTTCGTATTTTACTAGGAGAAATACTTTCAAATTGATTTTTTTCCTACGATAGAGGAGAGATATCCTATTAAAAGCGAAAAATATTTAAAGGTGTTTCCATGACTAATCATTTGATTTCCTTAGAAATTACAGCTGGTCGATTTGAGGAGATTTTAACGGAGGAAAAATTCAATAATAGCTCATAAATCAGTTGTCTTCTCAAAAAGAAACTCCTAATATTTCAAAGGAACATCATGAAGGACTACACCTGTAAGTTATTCATTGAAGCGCTTAAACAATGATGGAAACGAAAGGCGAATACCCTGGAGAAAATTAAGGAGCGAGAGATCGTTTTTTCGGGCGTAACCGACGTGCATCTTGATAGGTGGAGGAATCACGTTCTCCGGTCAAATGGGTTCCTATATTTCTAGATGTGGGATTGGCCACATTTGCGCAGCCCAAGGAAGGAAAAGCAGATCGGGAGAGATAATTACCTCCGAGTATTCCCGCCTACTTTCTCCCTATAGCGTGGGATGAGAACGGGATGAAGGCGAGTTTGGGGGAGGGCTTAGTCGGTAGCTGGTCGTTTCGGAACCCCTTTTTCCTCCTCGGCCACCCACGGAGACTAACTAAGATGGAGAGCGCGTATAAAATGAGCGTGAGGAGGGCGTGAGATGTGGAGTGAGACATGTGGAGGTGGGAGAGAGGCATATGTCAGCGGATAAAGGGAAGGAGAAGTTTCCCAAAGAGAGATTCTTGTATTCTACTGCCACTTGTCACGTAGATGGCAGCCAATTTGCTTCCTAAGAACGAACGGCCATAAAAAACGAAGTCTCTTTTTCCATCAGTTCGATCGCCTCCAGTGCATGTCATTTACTACACGGTTCCTTGCTTTCGGACGATGGGAAATAACGATCTTTGCTGGAGGCATGAAACTAGTTTCTCGAAATTTGGAAAGCATGAGGGATTTGAAAATAAGTGTATTATAGCTGAGTGTGTATACCTCTTGATAACTTTATAAGCGTTTTCTTCAGCGTCTTCCGCGTATAATGTAATATTCGATAGAAATAGAGGGGTCAATATCTTGAAAATAGGTTAATTTTTATTAAAAAATGTCTCATGAAATTGATTTCCATCTTACGATTGTTGAAAATATTTACGTATAGCATTAAAATCTTAGTAGAATATATTACTGTAGATCATTTGTGAATTTTGCTCAGCTTCCCTGGTAGGGTCTAAATGATTTACAGGAAATATATCCTATTTCAGCAAAATATATACTATTTTCAAAACATAAGTTTTAGTAAAATATTGCAAATAGTGTAACATAGTTCATAATAACAGAGACATAATCCTGAATTAAAGAAAGTAATCTACGTTAACAGTGAAATTAATTTTTCATTTCTTATAAAAATTTTGTGAAAAGTTTCAATTTTCGAAGGAGAGATGATATTGAACTATGTCAATTTCAGTTGCCGTGAGTTTCGTTCTATGGATTTTGCTGGATTAATGAACTCACGAGATGAGTTTCTAATAAACATTTAGATTATTTTATTTCTATAATATGGGTGTCGAAGAAATGAATATTTAATAAAATAAATTAAATACACAAATTGATCGTTGAGAAAGAAAAACTAGCTCATTACGAATTTAGCATCTTTTCGAAGTTTCATAACTCACGCACACTACGTCACCATGGTTTCACAAAATGTAAATAACCTCTTTTGCTAGGACACCGATTTGCTGGCAGAAGCGAAAAGGATTGGTAGTACGTGCCACGAATCGCCTCCCAATGATCGTTTTTTGATCTTAACCCCGCCACTTTTTGCGTTTTGCTTTGACGCAAGCGCATAAATCAAACTCCGCAGGCAATCTGGCCATAGACAGAGAGCGATAGCAATTTTTTCGAGACTCCAATTACGAAGCTTGTATATATACTACGTTCCGCTCCCTTTGGCTCGATTTGAGTGCGACGTAATGTCCGGGTTCGCGCGGTCGTTAGCAGAGACTTTTTCACACGCCCTCGATCACGGCAGATCACGTGACGCGGAGAGGCATGGCGTGATTGGCTCCCATTCGATCGCACTCGATAAGTCCGATGATATCTCATTTCCCCAAAGTGCGGACCTCGGCAAATACGAAGAAAATGGCTCGAAATACGGATATTTCAGTGGCACTTTCCACGCAGTCAGAAGTGGATGAACACCCCCTCCGAGCTCTCAATCTACTGAAAAAAAATTGCTTCGCCTTTCCACCATCTTATTTGGAGAGATCAAATGCGGCACACTGCTCAATTGGTAATTTTTCTTCTGACTGAATCTACTCCTGCTTCAGAGTTAATTTTTCCTAGTGCTTGCAAATGCTAATTTTTGGTAGAATACTTAAAAAACATTTCGCTAGATTATTTTCTACTTTTGATTCAGACTTAGTTACATTAATCCCTAAAATTGCTTTCAGTGTGCAAGAACCCGTATTAGTAGTTTGTAGCTGAATTTTGGATGATTTGTTGTGATTTTAGGTATATTTCCAAGCAAATTCAAGCCACAAATGTCACTACTAGGTTTTAGTACGATATCAAAGGGGGTATTTCAACATATTACAGATGATACATCTAATAGAAAATGGACTATCAAGAAAACTGCTTATAGAGAATATTTTCAATGAAATCCTGCAGCGATTTCCGGGAAAAATCGAAATTTTTTATTTACCTTTTAGAAATCTTAGTATATTAATAACATTCGCGTCACCTCATGATATAGATTGGGTGAGCAGTAAATAATATAAACCATGACCGCTAGTTAATGACTTATATTGGAACATTTCGTAGAATAATTTGGAATTATAAGAAATTCGTCCAAATATACTTCATAAGACATAGAATACTATAATAAATATTATTTAAATGTTTTAATAAAAAATGACGTTGATTTTCCGATAAAAAATGTCATTTAATTTATTTTTCATCAATTCTTAGAATTATCTCACAGTAAAATGAAGAAAAGAGTCTGATATATAAATTACTTTTTTGACAGTTTTTCTAAGTCTTAGAAATGCGAATTCATTTTTTGGATTTAGTAGAAATCACACAATGAAAATTTAGTACATGTGGTTTAGTACTAAGGAGTTGCTTATGAGATTAAAAATATTGAATAATCATTGCCATGCTGAAACAAACTCATTACTATTCCGAAAATATTACCGAATTATTATCGTACATTGCAAAGCACGAAGAATAAAGAATCAATGTAAACCAAAGTTAATCAAAGTAAATCAAATTTTCCTAAAAAATTGTTTCTTGGAAAGCATTATAACTAGCTATCCATTGAAGGACATAGCCATTTGAAGTATAGGACGACTCTGAAGCTAAATCATGAGAAAGGGCTGCAAAATCACCAATCACTATTGAGAACTGTTTGCGCTGTCCATATTTTAGAACTTCTCAATCGCACAAAGCTCAAGAGAAGCATTCTTCCAGAAAGCATAATAAATTAATAAAATCCCCCTCCAAAAATTACCCCCTTTCCCTCGCATGCAGTGTTTACTTTCATTACGGTAGTGTATAGATGGAAAACAAGAGAAAATAATCCTTTCATAATTTTCGAAACAGATAATAAGAAAACACAGATTGCAAAGCTTATCAATCGGTTTGCGTCGCACAGCTAGCACCTACTGATTAGTCGACCCTGATATATGGTTTTAATGATATACGTATTATGTAAATAAAAGGAATGCTTTAACAATGCTCCTTCCTATCTATTTTTGAATGATCCGTCTTCTTTGCATTAAGTATGCAATTTGAACAGCTAGGATAGTTTTGTATCTTTTAAATCTTACTAAGAGAGGTTCTCAGGTGGAATCGGGGTTTTGAGACGAGACCTGTTTAGCATAAGAGAGAATTGAATATAAAAATAACGTTCAAATTTCGTTCAAAGTGCCATTAAATACACCACAAAACCAAACGGAGTTTCATCAGCTTACGCTGGAATGCAATTACGGATCAATCAAAGTTTACAACCGGATGAAGATGCCTAAATAAAATCTGTGAATTAAGGATATTATGTATCAGTGCACCCACCTCCAGCCATACGCCATACGGCGACTCGCGGAATATTAATTTAAATGTAAATGTATCTGTCATACTATATGTCATTACCTGGTGGGCTCATGTAGTAGCATATTTAAATAGCCTTTTTATTGCAGTATAACCTACTTCTTTTTACTATGAGTAATCGTCAAAGTGGCCGAGTGGTTAACGTGTCTTTTATAAATTTCTAAAGTAATCAAAATTTATCCTGTGTTTCAAATTCTGTTAGAGGAATTTTTTCCGGAAAATTAAGTTTTGAGGTCCTGTGACGTCAATGATTCAACATGGCTGCCACCCACCTCCGCTCTTATGGTCAGTCAGTTAATTTAATATAACCCCCACCACACTTTTAAATCAATTAATCATGTTTCTCTTGTTATACCAGTTGTATCATACTTTTTATTAGAGATATTGTAAGAATGTTTTTCTTTTATATGCACAGCTTCCTATTTATTATTTGTACATATATTATTTGTACTAGCATGATAACCACAACGCAGCATCGGCCGACAAATTCAGTCACAGTCAACAAAACAGTTTTAAACCCCCATCATCCCTAGAATACCTGGCTGTTTTGACAGACAAACAAATTGGCCGGCCTTTCGTCACCCCTTATGACACATTCCTTAAATTCAGGATCTAAATTCTAAGTCGGGGATGTCGGAGAAGCTTTTGATTTACACCGTTGTAACGAGATCAAAATTATATCAATCAGTATTTGCATGAAATTATTTTAACTAAGCCCTTTATTGCAGTTAATTGCCTTAACAGAATCAAAGTTCATGGTAAGGTTAACGAGAAACTTCGGAAAACTGTAATTTAATTAAAGCAAATTAGGAATTTTCACAGTTCAATCACATATATATTTTTATATGAAATATTCCTGACGGAGATAACACAAGCTTAAATTTGGGAAGATAATCTTATACAGTATAAACTCCTCAACATCAATTTTTTGAGATTTCATGAGATGAATACAAATTACGCCTGCCCTCTAAAATAACCAGAGGTACCTAATATAATGTCCATCAGACTCGTGGAAATTGACAGATGAAAAGTATGACAAATGGCGGCTATTTCAATGGATTCAATGAACTTTAAGACCATATTACTTCCTACAGCAGTTTCAATTAAGATAAATGTCCCGAAGCTAATGAGACACAACTTTCAGCAACTCTTCCGATTGTAATGGATGGAAGTTAGTTTGCACAATACGCATTATATATATTCTATCAATAAATTTGGTATTAAAATATTTTTGATGTTTTCTCATCCAGAAGCCATGTATTCCAAAAACAATGTCGATGGTTTTGATCTTCACTTGGTGGTATCCCATTACAATATAATTTCTAAAATATCACAAAGAAGAGGATACGCACGACACACGGGTTTCAGTGCGGCTTTGTATAAATTAAAGTTATTAGTGCCCTTTAATTTTCTTTTTCTCTATTTATGTTATTTCGCTGACTCCTTACATGACGATTGCCAACTCCCTATGGGATGATCGCTTTAAAATTAATTTTAACTCTCAGGTATTTAATTTTCGTAACAGTGTAGTATCTGATGAATCATGATTTAGATAGACAAGACAAAATAAAGTTATGCAGAAAATGAAGGAGGAGGAAAATGCCAGCTGCGTTTGTCGCAGTCTATGTGGATAAATAATGCCTCAATCCTTCAGCCAAATTCCACTCGCGTGCCCAAAATTATTTGCGTCATTCCTCGTGTCGCATGCGATTATTTTAGTGCTTTGATAGCATAACCTTCATCGTCAAACCGCAGAATTTCCATTTTTGGCAAATTTAGCAAACTTTTTTCGAGCGGCTTATCTTTCGCAACCATCGAATAATGTAAAGCCGCAATGCTTTTCATACGATTTCATTGCAGCAACAAAAATTGGAAAAGGTCTCGCCTTTGTTTATCCTCTTCCGCTTTAGAGACGCCGGCGATTACTTTGGGCCACTCCTTTGCGTCCTTAATAAAGCATCAAACAAAGTTGTTACGCCTTAAAAGGCTCCTCGGTAATTTTTTTTATTAACGATTCTTAAGAAGACGTTGAGGTCGAAGGTGAACATACTCTGAGAGGAAAATCATGGGCACTCAATCCATTCCGGAGACCAACGGGCAAGGGACGCCCACTTCCGGCCAAAGGTGTGGTTTTTTCCTTATGGGTACTTTTCGACCGCCCAGGGCGTCAACTCTCAGTAATTTTTTCTGAAGCATAGAGGGGTACTCTCCTTGAGTTTAGATGCTGGCGTTAGAAGTCCAATTATGCCATTTAAAATCCGAAAATTCTTTCCGCCCCATTAAGAGCCTATTTTTTATCATAATTTTCGTGGTTCTTAAGAGTATTGAAAATCGGTACCTCCAATCATATAGTAAACGAAAAATCCCTTCGTAGGAGCGACATATTTTCTCCGTTTAAAAACGTTTCCCCTAACAGTCACTTTCTCTTACGTTACGTTATGTATATTTTGTATCAGATGAAGACCTCTTCGCTTCAATAATTAATGATTATATTCAATATAACTATCCTGAAATGAATTTTTTGAATAGAAACAGCTAAATTAATATTCCAAAGGAAATTCTGTTTCTTGTTATTTACATATCAAAATTGTGTTTATCAAAATGAACTTATTGAGTTGTGTAAATTATGCGCATAGAATAATAATCTCAAATAAAGGCACTGAATATACACTTATAAAATGGAGTCTCATGTACTTGGCGGTCTCATACCAGATGGTAAGAGAAATAATGGCTGATAGCTAAACATAGTCGACGCAGTAGTTGAATAAAATGAATCTTCTGATATTTAAATGTGTATCAATGAGTAAATCAAAATAAAAATAATTAGGAAAGTAGGAAAGATTACAATGATTCAATATAATTAAGATAATAATTTTCACATCCGACTATTTTCACGTCCGATTTATTTAGTGTGTTTGAATGAAATTGGTGAAGTTTACAGATGATTGAAATTGCGAACGCGTTTATCCTTCGATGCTTTACACTTAAAGCATAATCAAACTTAGTACACAAGCGACCCATTCCAATACAGGTACTCATTATCAACGTGAGAAAGATATCTCGATGAGCATAGTTTAATTTCAAGATGTGGCGTCCAGAGAGATATAGTATTCGAGCGCTATCCCTAGCTGCCGAGTTTCATCCTTTGAAAAGGGCATAAAAATGGAGGGAGGGGCGATTATGAATGAGGATGACCGACGGAGAGTGAGTTATCTTTAAGAGGCCACACACACTCTCCGGCCTTGCCATGTTAGCGTGAATGAATGATTGTAACGGAAGAAAAGGCGGACAATCTATTGCCCTCGCGGTCGCATTATCACACGCGTTTCGACGCGGAGACGAAAATTACGGTATTCCCACTTACGTCGGATAGAGATATATACGCACAAAAGGAATTTCCGACGGAAAAAAGAGCCGTTTCCCGTTGTTAAGTTTTTCAAAAGGAAGGTTTTTATTAAGGCGACTAAAGGATGTTTCGTAATGAGAGGTTATCGCAGGAATGTCTCAAATCCCGGCCGTAACGAGAAGGGATTTCATTGTCGAGTGATAAATGTGTTAGGAGGTCGTGTCGAATCAGCCGAGTCGCGTAAAAATGCAAACGTTTCACAACTCATTAGCGATTGGCGCGAAAAAGTCCTCTCCCAAGATGTGAAATCGACGGAAGGAATAGCGCCGAATGATTCGGTGAAAAAAATGAGCGTAAAATATATATGAAAGAGGAGAAGATTAAGAGAGCCGTCTTAATTCAATTACCGCTTTGGCGGACGAAATTTGGGTGCGGAAGCGGCCTCTTTGAATGACAAAGGCGCCATATTTTGTTGTTATCTTTGTTATAAAATAGCATTTATTACGTTTGTTAAAGGAGAAGATCTTGGAGATCTCTTTAATCATTCAGGCTTAAATGAGATATTTCTTCTTCGTTCATGTTTATTTGAATAGGGAGTGGATTTCAGTGCATTTTCAATTGTGCGTAATTCAATTTAGTCCATGTTTATTTGTTTTTAAATAGAATAAAGGAAAATGCTTCTTTCATTTCGTTTCATCTCAATTTTGTTTAAAGCTGAGATAATATCAAAACTACCAATGTATTAATGGCATCCATTTTGGTCAATCTTTCTTAAACGCTATGAAAAATTTTATTTATCATATTCATAGGGTCGTTGTGCTGCACTAGCATGGTCTTGCTCTACTGAAAGCATTCTGGCTCAGTTAATAAAACAAAGGAAAACTACTTGTCTTGCCTCATTCTCTCTTGGAGGCTTTGAAGTAGCTAATAGTGTTTCTCAGTTTTACTCTGGCTTCGATGATACGTTACAGACAGATATTGTAATTCATAATATATTCGGAAAAAAGTAAATTTAAAATAATATTAATAGCATTCCCGTTACTTAATTTATCAGTAAATGGGATGGAGAATTATTAAAAGGTTAAATATTGATGAGCCTTGGATATTTAAAAAATATCATTCATCCGAGTGGACTATGCTTAGGAATTAGATGCCGTCACGTTGGTAAAAGAACATGGTTTAATGCACGGCGTGGAAGATATACCGATATTTTCTCACCTACCGCATCGTTACGGAATTTAACGACCATCGATATCTCCAACACTATTTATGCGTCAAAATCGTGGATAATGATGTGCTTTGGTTTACCCACGGGGGTTCCTCTCCACGACAACACATCGAACATAAAACCTTAATGAAGAAATCATTTAGAAGGTCGAAGAATGAATCGATAATGATCGCGGTCGAAACATAAAGGTGCCACGAATCCCGTAATTTAAAGAAAAATCGACTATCCTATTCACTTTGAGGTTTAGAGCGACGTAGTTTACGATCTCGGGGCGGGGAAAAGGCCCTCACAAATCAGATGCTTATCATTAAGTTTTGGATCGGATCGAAACCAAAATACGGTTACAATCGTGAAAGAAGGTTACTCCCTTACCCAATCTGGGAAATGATATCTACGAATTATCATATCTTCTCGCTTTAATGAATGGTTAGGCGATATACTCGAAGCAGTTAATGAAATTAGCTAAGGTAATCATACGCTATTACTATGCAATCTTATCTCACAGAGAAAGACCCTTATCTATTGGTCTAAGTGGGCTGATTTTCAAGCTCCCAAAGTTTTTTATAAAATGTCCATGACCTAACTTCAAGAGATGATTTTCTTATAGCACATTTACCTCAAAGAAAAACACGATTGGAAATTTGATTTGAGATCAAGAGGTTCTTTCAATACTTGAAAAATTATTGTTTATAAATGGAGGAAGATAACTGAAGAGAAAAAGAAATTTAAAAGCTTTGAATTCGAGTAGTAGATAACGAGTTTGATTATAGAAAGCTTAACTCATTAGCATTAGCCTTAGAAATTTCACCTGTTCTTGAAATCAATTTATATAACGAGGAAAACAATTTATTTTTTCAAATAAAATATTTTTAATGATTATATTGATTGCTTATCATGATAAATTCGTTAATGCTGCCATTAAATATTCTTCGGCAATATTCTTGAAATTTAACTCCTAATTCTCACTAATCATTTTCTTAAAATTTCCTGGCGTGTTATACAGTTTAAACTTGATCTACGTGAAGCAAAGGAACTTCCTTTAATATAATTACTAATGACAGCTCCAGGAGAGTTACGTTCACATAATGAAACTAATATACAGTTGAGACGAAGTAATGGAGAGGAATCACAAGAATAAGATCTTACATTGTGACCGGACGTTATTTACGGCAATTTTCAGAGAAAATGAAGCCGCAATCATTTGCGATTTGAGCCGAAGCAGGTAGGCGTCCGCAACGTCTGTTGTTAAGGTACCGATTTCTGAGGAAGTTATGAAAATCAGAGTGCGTGCGTCGAGTATGATGCGGGGAATACTTGTCGCTCATCTTAAGTCTCTGGTTGTGGGCGGAGCTGAAATCCCTCCTAATTTGGAGCGGAGGTGAGGACCACCTAGGTGAGGCGGCCGGTGGGGGGCGTGGCGACCTAACACCCGTTGGCGAGAATTAGAAAAAAAAGAACGCTGGGTTAAATTGGATGAATGGGAAATTCAGATGGGAAAGACGGCGATGGGTGGCAAATGACGTCTTCTTCACGTTGGCTCACGTACGCGGAGTGAGTTATGAAGGGGGGCGTGGGTGGAGTAAGCAGGTTGTTTTTCCAACAGGAGAGGAAAAAAGACAGGGAATGGCTCTTCTGGAAACATTAGAAAGGTACGTAGCTGCAAGGTGCCTCGTAAAAATGAATTTTCTCAGTTTTTATGGCTCTTCTCGTGTCCGGCTACCAGTTTAAGTAATGTCTTTGGGAATGTGGAACACCGAAACTATCCGAACAGCTGCCTCGAGGAAGTGATAGTTGGAGGTTTAGAGTGTTAATTATTTGTCTTAATTATTCATTACGAAAGATTAGTGTTTTTTACCATGCGCTTGGGAAAAGTAAATGAGGAATTTGCGAATGTACCAGTCGCCTGGAGGGAGAGAGATTATGTTGTAACGAAGGATTGGTAGTGATCACATATATGCTTTACTATTTATATACCTTACTAAATATTTCCGAATTATATTGAAGTTTAATATATAAATATTGCATATTTTTTTAAACTAGAACATATTTTATTTATTTTATGATTATCTATGCAAATGCTACTAATCGTGGAATTGAAATTCATACTCATACTGCGTTCATATTTAAATATATTTAAATGCATTGGAATTATTCTGTCAATAATTATTACATAGTCAAAAAATACCCATACGATTAAACCAAAAAATGATTGAAATAGATTACGAAATATGCAGACCTGTAATATAATGAGTAGATTATTTCTTTCACAACAAGTTTTCAACGAATTCCGATGACGTAGACGACGAAGAATGATTTCAAAGAAAAATTTATAATTTGGTGAAATTTTCTCTTTCAACTTGTAAAAATTCGTTTAAAAAATGATGTTAACAGCATCGTGCGAATTACCTGGTCAATTTTTGACGTTGTTACAATTAAGAGTTTATCTTACTACCAATCTCAGGAGGTGATGCATTTCGCCGAGTAGCAGATGTTTCCCGACACCGTGTTAATTCGTGATGTCTTCTTTTGCTTAAATATTTTTCAGCAAATGTGACTCATTTTACTCTTTGAGTTTCGACCTGCTCAGCTTTTATGGTCATCATTAATTAAATTATTCCTCAGAAAATATAACGACCCATTTTGCTTTATGAAATGCGTGAACGCATGTTTCTCGGTAAGTTCCGTATTTCCTCTTAATTTCATAATTAACCGTAGATCGAATACGATATATTTTAGATGCATTGTTTAATATTCTCATGCAAAAAATCATAGTGGAGTGCCGCTGAATGTCATATGTGTTTCATAAATTTGTACAAAGACTCGTTCAAATAATATGCGTCATTAACACTTAACCATGATGTACATTTTATACGGGAATATATCAGTCGATGTTCTATAATCTTCTGTTTACTCCATAAAGAGAGGATCTTTCGCATTATTTGAGGTAACCAATCTCAAGTCGCGGCATTTCAGTAATTATTTGATTCTTAGCTGTATTTTCTCATTGCCTATCTCACTTCTACCTTAAGCAATCTTCATCGATAAGTTTCCTTATGGAAAAAATCGACTTTTTTTAAATGTCCAATTTGGTTACAATCGCTTTATGGTAGACATCTGTAGAGGAAGGATTCGATTCCCAAGCAATCATTTATTTTACAAGGGATTTCATATTTGTTCTGCACGAAAGCGCTAGGTCCTAAGCGGTGTTCGCCAAGATGATTTCGTTGGGAAATATCGATTTAAAGTGATAGGCTCTATAGTACCTGCAACACGTTTTCTGTTATTGAGATTCCACCTATATCTTCATGAAGAATGTTATATTATATCAACGGTATACAAGAATTTATTTTGCTCGGAAACAAAATAACATCACATGGATGATTCATGAATTTATTCATGATTATTAAACCGTTTCCATAAAATTTATTCCTTTTATTTTCATAATCATAGCAGTTTGTACAGATCAACAACAACGGGGGAATTCGCTCAGAAATTTGCCAATGAACTTTAAAAAGTCTTCGAGTTTGAAACAAGCATTCTTAAGATTTATATTGTAAATTCATTCTATTCCTGCTTATGATAATGGAATAATCCAAGAATTCAGATTTTTTCTTACAAAAATATTCCTTTTAATGGTATATATTTATTTTACACAAAAACACAAGCTAAGAAATTTCATAACATCAAGCCTGAAATGTTTGAGTTTATTTTTCTACTAATCAAAGCATCAACAGTTTAATTAAATGCTACAGGGAACGCTGAAAAGAGTTACTGGATACTTAATGGAGCGCAAACTTTGATCGAGTTTAGTTATCGAGTATAGTTATACAGTCATAATCGGAGAACTGAAACTTTTATTACCCAACCCCCTCACAAACCGCTTTATTCTCAGTTCATTATCATTTAGAGCAGAGGTGGAGGACCTACTCCTCTTTCATCTTTTCCTAAAACTTTCCCAATTTCTTATTTTTCAATCTTGCTATTGATGCCAATCACCGCAGCAGATGCAGCACCGATGAAGAAAGGTTCCCTTGACGTAGAGAGCAAAGGTAATTTGAGAGATCTACGTAACACGACGTCAAAGCAGAAATGACTACCCTATAATTTATTCCGCTAACAATCTCGTTAATACCTGTGGCGAAAGTCTCACTCACTAGCAGAAGAATGTCATGGTTCAAGCATTTCACCAGTGAGCTCAGACATATTCGGCGGACTGATTTCAAAGAAAATTCCCCGAAAATAATAAAGATTTAACGACCTCAGCCGGCTGCAAAAACGCCCTTCGTTTCCTTTTGTTTTCCGATTGACTGTTTCTCTCGGAAGAGAATATTTCGTCATATTCGTGATGGCAGTCGGAAAAATAAAGAAACGTAGACTAATTTGCTGAAGGGACAAGTAGATGGCTCCAATCCCTTCCACCGCCTGTCGCGACACTGCCGATAATGGCGCTCATTTTCCTTCCCTTTATTGAGACCCGTCGTTCCAAAGACAATTTCAATTCAAGGTTTTCCCTCTAACCGATCCTCTTCTCAGAAAATCACGATGAACAGAGACTCTTCGGCGAAGTTTTCGACGGCTCAGCAAAAAAACATGAGGTGATTGAGGCGCAATCCAGAATTGGTGACGAGTTTCCTAAATGGAAAGTCATATTTTTTAAGACAATTTTGGATTCTTTATTTCATTTCGGTTTAAAGATAGATTCCAAGGTGACTTAAATGCGTGATCAATATCGTTCTATTTCAATTTTGATTTTTAGATCCAAAAGTTTCAAGCAGTGGCATAAATATATTTAGATATCAAACTATAATTGTTAAAATTCAGCATAAACTCATTATCTCAAAGTCGGTGTAGAATTGTCGCTTTTGGATGGAAGGTAATCAATTGAACCAATTCCCTGTGTTATGCAAGGGTTATGAATCATAATCCTTTGTGTAAGTTGAAATTTACCTTTTTCCCCTATCCATCGGATTGATACTATGTGAAAGGTCTCATACTAAGATTTAAGTAAATAAAGAATTCACTTTAGAATTATGAAAATTTATATGACTTTTTTCTATATTTCTCTTTCAGTTTTTCATCATTTAACGGATCTAACTCTGCATTTTATCTTAGAAACAATTCAATTAATATCAATTATCTCACATGAGATTTTGGGACAGATTCTTAGATCAAGTCTCTCTTATTTCACAATTTTTATTATGAAACGTAATAAAATCAACCAATAGATGGTAGTTTGCAACTACATAAATAGATCCACGGCCATTTCAGTAAGTTTTATTAATTTGTATGTACAACGACTTTTGAGCAATTTTCGTATATTCTCTGTCCGATGTGATTCTGGTGGTTCCTCAATTTTAATAACGAAATAGAGGAGTTTTTTTGGACTAGATGCGACATATTATTGAAAGTCAAGTTTTATTTATTGGTACCCATTCCCTCTTAAAAGTGGTATTTTAGGTATTTCCCGAATAACCCGGAAATGGCTAAACTATGCGTAGCTCTCAAAACTTTTCCTCGTTTACGAGCTGCTTATAACCACGAAACTTATGAGTCGTTAAATATGTCATGGTCTGAAACTAAAACTGGATGTGATATAACGACTTTGGGAGGAACCATTTGGAATATTCTCTCACAAATAAGAGGGAAACAGCTCAGACCTCGTCCCAATATCATTCGTGTAGAAAAATGGAAAGAGTATGAGAATAAAAGAGAGAAATATTGGAGTGAAAGGGATCTTCCATTAAACGGGAATCTGGAGGAAAATTATTGCAAATTATATTCCGAGAAGACGGAATTTATTTTAAGGGCCAATTACTCGAATGGAGATATAAGTGTTTCCCAAATTGAAGAAGCGTTAGTTGCTGTCTAAAATCATCCGCCGTCCCTCGTAAAAACCTTTGGCTTTGGTCCTTCATTTTCTCCTAACGAAACGGTCGTAAGGCATGTTGATTAGCTTGGCGGCTTATCGTTGATGCGCTGAACGATAGCTTCAGACCGCAACGTTTGACGCCATTTCACTGCAGGGCCCTCCGAAATCTCGAAAGTTACGATTGGAAGAAGGATTAAAAACGAATAATTCTGGTTTATTCTGATTTGAACTGCTAATGAGATTCAACTAAAGGAATTATGACTATATATAAATGTAAAGCTCAATCATAACCCAAGAAATGGACAGAGCCTACGAGAAAGGTCAACGGTACCTAGTCTTGTCAATCCTAATTAATTCCGTGTCGAGTGTAGTAATTTCTTGTATTTTAATCTGCGATTTCTAATGATGTAGCTAATGATATCAAATTAATACCTACTTCGTCGATGGGAAATATGTCAAAAAAATTAGAAATTGTGGGGCTCATCGTTTTGTTGAACTTCTTTTCTGTTGAGTACGTCTATACGTCAATAAATTTCTACCAACACCATCTTTTATTTGCATCCGTTTGAATTCTCTAGATATACATTTCAGATAATACCTTATAAGAGTCATACACGTAACATTGACTGGCCAAAATTTCTTCTAGTTTCAATCATCATTAAATGATTTTCATTCTTTGCAAGCCCACTAAAGTTCATATTTTCATCTTAGAAACAATGTCAGAAATAGCCTTTTTTATATCAAGTTTTGGGAAGATACACAAGTTTACAAATACAAACAAATACATATTTTATTGAAATATTTTCATAACTTAGATAATATGAGATTGGGCAGCACGCTGAGTTTGATAACTGAAAATTGATAAAAAGGGGTATTGAATAACAGTCATCATATAAGCGCATATTTACTCTCTATCATTACGAAACCGAAGGAGCATTATCAAATCAACTTGCGAATGAGGGACTAAGGCAGGATCATTAATGAAATTATCGTTCATTGCTATCGTATACCATTGCTCGATATTTCCCTTACTCTCTTCATAAATGCAAAAGACAAAAGGAGATACAGGATGGAGTGTGAGAGAAGTTGCGCGATTAAATTGATAACGCGTAGCGGCCGTACGGAGGCAAGAGGATGGGAAGACCCCACACGGTGGGGCCCAAGGCGCCTCACCCCGCCCAGGAGAAGAGGTGGGGAACATTCTGGATGCTGTAGAGTGTGAAGGCAACGATGAAGAGAATTCTTAGGAGATTGTGCTCGGAGGATAATTTTCCCCACACACACCTCCTCTCACCCTTGACAGGTACGAACAATGTTATCGTTCTGGGTAGAAATTATCTCTAGGAGAGTTTATCCACATTTGACAGCTTAAACAGAATCTTTCCACCCATACCGTTTATTAAGCTCGCGCAGACTTCAGCTTCTTCGGCTAATTCACTGTTTTAACTTTTAAAATAGGATTTCGGAGTAGTTAAGAGGTGGCTGTGCCGTTTAAGATAACGGATGTTCTCATAAAATTCGAAATGCGGAGGTAAAGCAACAACTCTTTTCGCTAAACGGGTATCGGTAAATGAGACTCGCTCACCTTTGCCGGTGATTAATATTCTCAAAACACCGAAAGGTAAATGAAAGTGGAATAATGTGATATGGAAATGTCCATTAACTAAGAAAATGGAGGAATGGCTAAATAAATATCTCCAGTGAATGAAGAAGGTTGAGAATTTCTTAGCAAATAATTACACTTCATAACACAATAAAGTTATTTAATGAACAATCCTTCATTATGTAGGATTTTAAAATATGAAGGTCCATTAAAATGGAAATCTTAATTTTTTCTGCATTCTGCATGTAGTAAAGTTAGCTTTAGAGAGAGAGGAATGGAAGGCTACAGTCAACCAATCTACGGATTGAATGATCTATGATGATGAAGCTGAAAATATTGCTACATATATGTAAAGCTGTATTTCTTCCATATTTAGACGAGGCAAAACAAAACGAAAAAAACGATATCAAAATTGCCTGTAAGGCATACTTGATCTATACTTTAAATTTGTAGCGGTAAATTTTCATTATATTAATTTGAACGTATATTTTTTCATTCAAAAACAACTTACTGAATTATTTATATTCCCACTAACACTTAATATTCTATTTCTTTTTATATTAGTTGATTTTTATTTTGGGTTGAGTTTGATTATAATATCCATTTGTTATTTCATTCATAATTACGTTTATATCTCCTATTTTCTTATTTTTCTTTTGCCACAATCCAATTCCTATGGAAAAGCAGGATTTATGAGTATTCGCCATTGAACCTCGTTATCGTTCGATGATTTCATATACTCGACATGTGAACATCATCTAATTGGAGACCTTGTATGGCTAATATTTCATTAGACGACAAATAAATATTTTAAACTACTACATTCACCAACTCGGAGAGTATGTTTCATTGATATCGTAAGGTCTGTTTGAACTAAACCTTACAATTATTTTACATATTTCAATATTACCTCCTTTATAGGAACTTTTTATCCATTCAGGTGTAGGCAAGGTAACAAAGGTAGAGAAATAGGATAGGAAAAAGATCATTAAAAGCCTATTATCCTAACATTACTGGAACACACCTAGATCTGAACTCGCCTAAGGGGTCAATTTCAAATGCGCAAACCACATCCATTAATTTCGTAAACGGCGAGATATAATTTCATCCTAATAAGCGTGAAAATATAAAAATGAAGATAATTCTTACCTCACCAATTTGAGAACGAAGCCGCGTTAACACGATGATATGGTTTACCCGCTGAAATTTGGTTGGATTAGACCATATTTGGAATGACAGCTCGAGGCGGTCCGCGGCCGAAACCAACCTAAAACGTTTAACCTATTAACATTTTCATTATGATCAGCTAATGCGGATCAAGGTGTCTCTGCCACGCCAGGCGGAACTCGCACTTAAGCGAGATAGAGGGCGGACGGTCTCAACAAGTTACTCGTTACCATGTTAATGCTATTGCATTTAACGTTTTTGTGGTGTGATATTCAAGAGATACATCGTTGCGGATTCCGTACACCTTTTTACATGTGAGACGACTTCTGAGGTGGACACCTGTCCTGCTGATCTTTTAAGTTTAAACATATGCCCCGAAAACTCAATTAGTTGTAGAGTTGTTGAGTTTAATGTAGAATAATCCTTATCACCTGCAAAATATAGGCTCGATTACAGAAATTGAAGCGAAATGTACTATTATAAAGTGAAAGGATTTCATTTTCCAGTGATAAAGTTTTCTTCTTCATTACTGCACTCAGGGATAGATTTATTATTACTTGAGACAATATAGATATCATTCATCAAGTTTCATGTAAACATCAATATATTGTGTTTTCCCTTTACCCATAAGTAAATCTATATAAGTATATACAAGGTTTCAATAGTATGATATATATCATCTACCTCCTCAACCAATTGTTTCATTCGAAGACTTTCAAAAGAATTTTATACAAATGAAATGAATTTTTTGATTAGGGTTCAACATTAAAAAGGAAAATTGGTAAAATAGTTCTGGGGGTAATATAGATAAGACATCGTGCATTGTACTTTCGATAAGTCTCTGTTGTGAAACACATTATCTCAGAATGAGACTTGGAAAGGAGGGTCGTCTCAGACACCCTTATGTAACATCTTATTGAGATGCCCACTGTCCAGTTTTCCATACAAACGGTAAATTGAGACATCCAGGGATCCTCTGAAATCCGTCCTTCCCATATGTTTTGTTTGTATCGTTTACTGCATAGAGTGGGACTAGTAAAAGGCAAGCTTAAAGGAATAATTATCAATATATGCGCTCATGCATTAACAAAGATGTATAATTTATTACGGAATAGAATTAAAGAATATTGCATAGTATCTACTACTGATTTCAGTAGGTGTACTATTCGTCGATAGTACAAAATTAATAATTACGTTAGCGTGGTTGGAGGTCCTTCAGATTTTCCTCAAATTCCTCTATCTTTGGAGAAAATAAATCACGAAAAAATTTTCATGAAGAAACTATATGCTGTTTTAATAACTTTGCAAAAGAATACTCTGTATGAACAGTACACGGTAAATGTAGATGCTTGAGAATTGTCTTCAAGTTTTTCTTCAATGTAAGCATCATCTTCATTGCATCTAAACTAATCGTGCATTTTGTTCTAACAGTGTGATATTTTCTGAGAGTAGTGAAATTATTTCCTGATTAATTCACCCCTGTCATGGACTAATACAAAGTTATTCACAAATATGTGGAATAAATTATATCTTTGGTCCTGACAAGATTCATAACTTGTTCCTACCAATAAATATCTTTAGACAAAAAATTTATTTATTATTTTACGGAGATAAAAGTTAAAATTTCTAAAAATATTCCAATTGATTAGCCTTCTTGACGTCACATGCACACTAAGCTACTTCATGAGATCTGAAAGAGGTTCTTAGAAATCGATCAAAATAACCAAAGAATTGGCAGGATTTCCCTCTTCCCAGAACTTTAATCAGGAGTACCGAGGTTCAATTTCCGTGGACTTGTAGGGAATGCACTAGGAAAGAAAAGTGGTTTTCGGCAAAGACGCTACCAGGAGGAAGATCATCTCCCCTTCCATCTCGTTCATTCTCGCCTTTCAGATAACCCTCCTCGTGGATTGGTGGGCCGAGAGGTTCCTTTGATGTCTGCCGACCTTAATATGCAGGTGTGTCGGCCTCACACGGAACCCGCTTGTTTCCACCGCCAGATTAGAGAGGGCTTGTGGTCCTCCTCTTTGCTATACCACCTCCCCATCCTCACTTTCATTCCCTCCTTTCGAATTCCTTCGTTTTTCTCATCCGCTCCACACTTCCTTTGACCGGCTTCTTCCTGTCTCTCCTCAGCTTTGTCCTTTTACGCGTTCTCACATTTGTAACTATAAAACTAGTCTTCAGATTTTCCTCTCGTGAATTATATGGGATCATCATGCATTTTGTTTCCGTGATGACACCGTTATCCATAATTTGGCAGATTTTATACGGAGTTGAAATGATGATATCTGTTTTTCTGTTTTAAATGCAGTATTTAAGAGATGATTTCATTAACTATTAGGGCCTCGCAGTTAACTATTCAGATGGAAAACGGACAATTTTAAATTCTTTATTTTTTATATAATGCTCCTTTTCATGATCGAAACTTCAATTTAAAGGCATAGTTATTGAAAATTTTCCTTGCCAATATTCTCATCCCTCCTATTCTTACATTCAATGTTTTCTGTTTTTAAATCCTAAATTTTAAAAATAGCTGGAGTTAATGTGCCCTTCTCACAAGTATCTTCGCTATATTTTGAATGCGCTTTCTAACTTTATCCCGAACTCTATTATTATTTGTTCGCTATTTCCACATTATTAGCATATTTTCGTGTTTTATTTTAATGCTGATGATTACGATTACTTTAATATTTGATGGATTTAGCTACTAAGTAATGGGGTCTGCTGTCAGAACGCCCTCTTCTCGTACATTTCAATTATCTCCCTCATTCCATATCTTTCTTCTCCGTTTTCTGTGAAATTTTCCTGTTAATATGCTATTCCTAGAATTTCTTCGAATTTTTATCCATCTTCAATAGGCTAACTAATGTCTTAATGATTTGAAATTTTTATCTTCCTGGATTAAAATATCTCCTGAAATTAACTCTATGACGAATATAAATTTATTAACAGGATTTTATATTCCACTTGAAATAACAAATTTATATTTTCTGATGGATTTAAGGTTATTGAGATATTTCAAACGCTATTACAATGATTTAGATACACCGCATACATATATTTTCAGTTCCTAGCTTTCATAGCTATCTTATAACAACTGCAAGTTTTCTAAATATCAATAATGTGGCATATAGTGTGTAATTTTTTTATATAGAATTTTACAGTGTTATTAATAGAAACACATAAGATCGGGAAATTGCGTTATTAGATTATATTTGAGCAAGTTAGTAGCATAACTTCTGCTGTTTAAAAAATGAGTACTTAATAAATTATCAAAACCTTCCATCTAATTATGATAAAATTTAAAATAAAAGAACTTAACGTTATAGAATCACAATTAATCAACGATGATCTTGTTAGCCGCTGTTAAAAATACATTTTTTTCCCTTCCTGCTTCTGATCTATCTGTAAAAATTTCACTACTATAAGAAGTATGAAATTCTGATTGATCTGAATTGAATCAATTTATTCATTATATTGAAATTGATGACATGAACTTTTATAGATATATACAATACGTAGTGGATATCATCTTCATCATTCGATGCAAAATTCAACAGTTAAATTTAGGGCTACAATTCTTTTTTGTAACTATACTTTAAGACATTTTCAAACGTATATAAACTGATAGGCTTGCAGAAATGTAGTACATCGATGCTCAATGCCTTTATATACGTTTGCATGAAACTTCAACATTTTACTCTGGTATAAAATCATTAAAGTTCTCGCTTATCTACTCGGCATTACAGTATGTAAAATCATCATTGTAAAAGCCTTAATTAGCAAATGATATGTCAGGAAGAAGATATTGAATGAATTTTGTAGCATTTGCTCACGTCTACTCTACGAATGCGCTTTCTCCAAAGCATTTCCTCGGTATTTTTCCTCCCTTTTCTTGTTTCGCTGTATCTTAACCCCCCGATCTCCTTATCTTCTCTTCCATCTGCCATTCCGAATGAGATAGGCGGTTGATGCAACGTTGGAATGCTCTTGGTTTCGTGATCCTCTGTTCCTTCGAAGTGTGATTATGAGAGAATTCCCATTGTGTTTCGCTGCTATTGATTAAGTCTTAGTCCCAATTTCGCCAACGATCTTACCTTTCTTGAAGTTGATTAAGGTTTTGGTACTTATCGTGCCGATGATTGCACCTTTTCTTTTTTCATCCGGAATGTATTCTGGTTAAATGGGTACAGGGCTGATAGGAAAAATTGGCAAAGCTTAGCTGAACTACGTTTTGTCGAAGTACTCACAAAAATTACAAATAATTTCATTTATATAAATCTTGACACGAAAACGGACACTACGCTCAATAGGAATTTTTGCTAGTTAAGATATTTCATCTACTTTCTCTAGGTCTATTAAAGCATTTCTATGAATGCAGTATTAGCTATCAGAGCTATCAAATCAGCCTGTTTATTTCGTTCAGTTATTTCGTTCCTTCTACCTAAACTATTGAACTACACGCCAAAAATATCCCTGATCGTAATCAGCCCATGAGAAATAATTATTTTTTTTATGGAAATTAAGTCAAATATGGTAAAATTTCATTTTGTAATAAAAAAATGCTAAACTTAGATGATGGAAAATTAATAGAATACTTATACTACGGTATATGATATTTTTCCTAACTGTCAACTGAATAAATTAAAAAAGAATAATTAAAACATTAAAGAGGAAAATAGAAAATAGTTTTCGATTTGAATAATGGTATAGTAAACTTAGGATACATCTCTTTTCGTGTATATTTCTTTTTTCGGATAGTAGGATTCTTTTCTTTCATAAATCGAAGAATCGGATAAACATACACCTTTCGACTCCTCTGAGCTAATTAGTTTGCCAAAACATTTTATAAGTCATTTTCACTAAGCTCTATCTTTATTTATACGAGTGCTTCAGGAAGCAGAAGCTCTGTTCTGGGACTTAAATGACCAGTAAATAAAAATTTGCAGACATCATGGTGCATGTATATACATATGAAAACCTAATTGGAGTAAACAATTTCCTAGTTAAGTATAAATATTTAAAAAAGTCGTATGATAAGGGGAGGTAATTAAAGGAAGAAGAAAGGAGGAGGTGCATACTAGTGCAAAGGTATGAATGGATATAGTGTATGAGGTTTTCAGGTTGATCTGTACGAACCAAGGAAATGCAAGTTTTAAACTTTGGGATAGAAATATTTTGGTTCTGGACACAAGAAGTATCTCTTAATTGTGACGAAAAGCAGATGCTTGAGACCACTAAAAAACTTGAAAGGAGAGAAGAAAGCGCTTTCTGGGAAAAGATTTTGGAAACAGGAAACGAGCATGTAAATGACATTTGTAGCATCTTTTATCGCGTACACAAACTAAGGGAAATTTCTTTGGAAATTAAGTCCACATATAGCGACTGCAACACCTAGGCGAAGAAATGTCTGCTATTAACTCTTGCCAAATGAAACTGAAATTCAAAGCATTAACTTTCTGCCAGATGTCTCATCGCCATTAAGAAATTAAGATTTCGAGTTTTAAGTTTCTCCTTTTAATATGTTTAGCTTCTTCCTATCTCCTTATTATGCTGTTAGTTCTTAATTTGTGAAATCGTGCGAAAATTAAATAGTCTACATCTGCCATTAATGTGTTTCCGGTTGAAGTTATCATTAAGAAGTGGGCCCATTTAGAAGTAATTTGACGCTAATGAAATATTAGGATATATCATTTATCTCCTTCTTTCCCTAAATTATTTGTGTGTAGTTGACTCATAAATATATCCTATGAATTTTATTTCGTTATTATGTCTTTCCTAATATAAATTTAAAGTTAAAATTATGGATTACCCGATCATATAAATTATAGTTTAGGTTGCGATCCGAATAGTGTCTCAAAAATTTTGCCTCCTGAGAGAGTCGAACTCTCGACCCCTGGTTTACGAGACCAGTGCTCTAACCACTGAGCTAAGGAGGCCCATGTTAAGATAGAAGAATTTTAAGAGGAAATCGTAATATACAGTACTATTCATATAACATAAGGTCAGGATTTTCTAAAAGCTATTGAACACCTGAATCAGTTACTTAATGATTAATAGTGAAGACTACGAATTAGAGGATTAATAGATAATTTTTCCTTGATTAATTAAAGGACATCTCAATGTTTAAAGAGTATCATCTATCTAATAATATTAACTTAAACTCTTGGGTGACAATAAATTTATTAGGGATAGCCATAGGTATAAACAATGTGGATATCTTTAGATACTTATGGCGAAAATTAGGGAGAAATTGCAACATGCAAATATCAATCTTATCTAAGCAGTACACTGCCATGAATTCAGATACTCAATAAATTATTTGATGTATAAGAATGCTTATATGAGGTTAGTATCAGGATGTAGTGATGATGGAGATAATTTTTGTGATTGTCGTGGAGCAATGTTGATATTTTATCGTACGTCAATTAAGGGTAATCTCCTTTAATTAAAACATTGATAAATTAAATTGAATTTAATTTAGGATAAAAGAAAATACTATACATTTTCTATGCGACTTCAAATTTCGATGACTACTAATTAATAAAACGAATTTCAATCCTCACGGTATAATCTCAACAAATAATAAGGATATCATCTATCTAAAAGAAATAAGTAATTTTCCTGTGGAAGATGCACGATTTTCTAATTATTTGTTATGACAGTTGATTTAGATTGAATTTATTTCAGGATATAATATTTCTATATCTCTTATTAAAATTAATCTGACCTATCCTGCATATAGCATGATAAATTTTTATAAGATTAAATTTTTGATTGACTTTTCAAAAGGAAATTAAGACACTGAAAGATAATATATTTACTACATCAAGAAAAGGTATCACTCTAAGATATGACATTGCGAGAGAAATTCACTGAATTGCTTGCAGTCTGTTTATTGAAGATTTTACTTGAGTTTACAATCATTATTACTTATTCACATTGAGGGGTAATACAGAGAGGTAAGGAGACTTAGGAAAGCGGTCCTGGGTTAGATTCCTGTTGGGAGCTCATGGGTGATACTTGACCTCAGCTGTCGAAGCACTTAACAATACTATTTCTATGGAGAGATTCGTTGTATCGAATGAAAGAAAATGAGCAGGTAGCAGATAACGCTTTGAAGTTCGGGAATAAGGAGCAGGAGATAATGCCATGCAGGAGGTGAGCTATTCACTATTTCGCTACTAAAACAGGTATTGGTTGAAGGTTTAGTGTTGTACCAAAATAGATGAAAAAATAGAACTTTCTCAATATACCAATCTCAGAATGATAAAAGATTATGTAATTATTACACTTGTAATAACTAAATTGGAATGATTTCGTTTCAAGTATATCGTAAGTATATCAAAAGCTGAATAATGCCTTTATGAATTATTTATTAATTATTATTTGTTAAATTCTAATATTTTACTCAGGTAATATTTACGAAAAATGTCGGTTCGTAGTAATTTTTTCTCTGACTTTTTAAGGTTAAGGATTTGCGTAAATTAGAGGAATGGAAAACTCCTCATATGGACGATTTATCTTGAATGATCTACTCGGAATGTAATTCCACAGAATTTTTAACAGAATATAATTTCACAGAATAATATATTCAATGGTAAATAGAATTAATAAAATTGGCCAAATAAAAAGAAGAATTTTCAAAGAGAACTAGACTCTAGTATATAGGTTTCTTAGTAAAGGGGTCAAAAAAGTCGTTTCATTTTAATTGGTTTAATAATTTTTTATAGTAAGTTAAAATGTAATAATACATATAAAATTATCAATAAGGAGGATCAAAAATATAACGGATTGCTAATGTGGCTTGTAACTGACAGCTTCGCTACTAGCAAAAAGTAAGCTTACGAACTTCTTCAGAGTTATATTCGCTTATTACACCTCTTTTGAGTGTTCATTGCATCGCAACTAAGTCATAGGAATTACCTATGATACGAATTTTTGGACTAAGACCTGTAATGCAGTGGATTTTCATGAGTCTTGAGTGAGTTAAGAAGGGAATCAAGAGAACACCATGGAATGAGCAGAATGTCAAAAGGGCATTAGGTAAAGAGGACTTGGATCAGAGAACACTTGCCGAATTTCGGCTTCGTTTACAAAAGCATTTATGCGCATCAAAGAAAGAGAGAATGACTTAGCGACGAGGCGTAATAATGTTTCCACTTTCACCTATTCAAACACACGTCTTTTCAATGGAAAGATATTTCATGAATCGAAAATAAGGCAGGACAAATATTGCAATGGGCATCCTTTCTGTCTCGTCACCATACCCTCAATAAAGAAATTTGCTGAGAAGATAGTGGCTCTAATTACGAAAAAAGTTTGCAGCCGTAAAAGCTAATAGCAAAATATAAGGAGCTATGTAATTCCATTAATTAGCAGAGTTAAATCAACATTAGTTTCTTCTCTTGGTTTGTCTTTATTCGGTTCGTTTGTGAATCGTATTTCAAAAGCGGCAAAGGATGAAAGAATAGTTAGGAAAAACTCCTCATATGAATCCAATCTGTTTCGACTACTCCTCGACTACATTCATTCAAAGCCATTGTACAGATGGCGCATCTGTTGATTAACATCAAGAATAATTTTGAAAAGGTCAAACGCCCACTTAAGAGGTGAAAATAAGCTTCACACTACAACTAGAAAGTGTCATGAAATGGCCTGACAAAACACTAATTTTTTAAAAAAATAAATGGTTGCAGTAAGCAACTTTTGAGTATATGTAAATCCGATCATAGCACTAATAACTATACTAACTAATATCGTTAAATGCTTTCTGTAATTTTAACAATCAAGAATAACAAAAATTTGAAAACAAGTTATCAAAACCAAAACTTGGTAAATTTTACAAAAGTGAATTTGTAATGCAATAATTAAAACATCATTGTGACATTCATTTGTTTGTATCTTCTTCAGCATCAATAGCAATGTCTTTTATGCTTTAGGAATGAAAACGGAAACCGAAGGCAATTCGAAAATATGATCCCTGCGAATATAATATGAGCCTAACTAATTTTTATCGTAAGATATCGATGGCTAAATTCGGGGTTCCCAAGCCAGGGTAACCGCACCCCTAGGGATATGAGAATCATATACATTTGGTAGCGTTTATAGTAAGAATACAAGAAAATTTTTATATTTAAATATATCAAAATTAGAGGGTATCAAAAGAGCAGTCAGTGCTAACACATATTTTGTTGGCACTGCCTGTCAACCACACCTTCATGTGATTAAGGTGAACTTTAGTATTTATCAATTTAAATTTAAAAGAGAGGAGTAAATCTAAGATTTACTGAGATGGGTGAAAATTTCCCAGTATCGCAAAAAAAAATCCTAGAAAGTCTGAAATGCTTCAAAAGTAAGGAAACGGTCATATGCGTGAAGAGGACAACTTTCGGAAGGTATAAACAAGGTATGAATGAAAGTCACTTCACATGAGCAACAGAACCGCTATAGCGGAGCAATCTGATTCAAAAGAGAGGAAGGGCAGCAGGAGAGAATGAGGTGGGGAGAAAAAAAGAGAGGATCTTGTAGGAGTCGCGTATTACATAGGATCGGCGCGGGTCGATAGAACGTCGGAGCAATGTTATGGAGGGGCAAAAGATGCTGCAGAGGTGGCTGGGGAAGCAAAGGGTTTACGGGGGCGGGCGGGGCGCCCACGTACAAGGGAGGAGACGTCTTCCGCGGCCGACTTCAAAGGCGCCGCTCCCTTTGATCCTGCTTACGTTGCCGCCCTCGCAACCAATCCGCCATATTCCCCTTCCCACGACCCTCCCTAACTCCCAATGACATGGGGGAAAATATCGAAATGGAATTCCTGGATTAAATTGAAATGGACGGTGGGTGGGGTGATCAGTTAGGAGGGAGTAATTCATAGAGAGGGGATGAATGGCGTAGATCGGGAGATTTCTTGCTTTCGTGGAAATGAATTTTTAAGAAGTGTGGTTTCGGATGGTCTTGATTGAAAGTTTTCAATTTGTACGGGCTCAGAGTAGGATGAGAACGCGTTTTAAATCGGAAGAAGTGGGTACGTAGTTTCTCACGTTATCGGTCACGTTCATATAGATTATATGGAGGAAAGTAAATGAAAATACATCTTGGAGCTCGTTGCAGGTTGATGCGTTGAAGTGGAATTTGAAGTACATACACAGAATATTTCAGCCCGAAACCATTATATATATTATTTGTGTGCAGTTTAGTGTTTTCATCTCAAGAATTCGGCAGGAAAATTACTGCTTGTCAAATACCATTTTAGATAGGTGCTTAAATGACATGCCTGCCAGAACGAAAGGATTGCAGACCTGATGACAATGAATTTACATACATACCGTCAGCCGTTTCGATGTGCTCTACATTATGTCAAATATACTTGATGGCTACGAATTGATTTAAGAAGATGTTGGGTTTGAAAAACAAATTAAAGTAAATTACATTGCATTGTCAAGTAAATCAAGCAAATATGCAAACTATTAATACTTCAGAGGAGTAGTTACATTGGAAATATTTTCCTTTACAATAATTTTACCGCCATCATTCGGAATATTAAATATTATTTTACTTTAGAAAGAACTATATTTTATTTTAACTGTGTAATAATAATGAAAATTACTTAGTTTACCGTCACAATTATTTCAAGAATTTTGTAATTCAACCGTTGTGTGCAAATTATATGAAACCATTAGCCATACTTGTATGCGTAAATCGCAATAAAATAAAGTGTTTTTCACAGAGAGGTGGGTAGAGAGGAAGAATAGGCCTAAAACGGCCTCATTCCGGGTATAACTTTTAAAATAAGTTTAAGCTGCAGAAAACCTGCTCCATTTCATACCATCGTCGGACTTTATAAGGAGCCAATCTTAGGCAAGGAACTTCTGCTGTTTTTAATTTATCATAAATAATTCACAGTGATGAAACTATATGTTGAATTTACAAATTAACGAAGTCATTCGATTTTTATGGGATACGTAAATTATAGTAATAACTGTAAAACTACTTTTATTGAGTAGGAATGAGACTGACTGATCTCTTCTTGCCTTCGCCTTATGAAATTTAAAAAGAGAAGATGGAGTGGAGAGGAGGTTTTGTAAAATTGAGCAGATGAAAACTACTATGTGAATTTAAAAACCTCAGCTTGTGTTTAGGAAAATAAAAACACCACAGCAGGAAAACACTTGCAGGAAGGGTTGTGTGAAAAACCTACGGAACATACAAATAATTAACTACTTTTTAAGGAAAAAATAGGTTAAATATCTAAAGACAAACATCTTAAGATCTGAAAGGCAAACAAACAATTCGGATACACTATCGAAAAGATAAAGAAAAACTAGATACATGTTTGCATAGAAAGTATAAACAGAAAAAGTATTATGGTAATTAACATGAGTAACAACAGAGAAAATATTATTACTGGACATTCATTCAAAATATAAGAATAAAACAGATAACAACTGACATTAAATTGTAATTATAAAATTAAGTAGTATAATTGGATAAAATAAAACAAGGAAATAAAACAAAGGCTAAAACAGTGCTTTAGCAAATTTAAGGAAAGAAAAAATATTCTCAAAGATGGCATGAAATTCTTCTTGTGTTCTTATACAACCTAAATACCATACTATAGAAATAACGACGCTCATGCTAATCAAGGATTTCCATTCATTTACAAATTACCTACCTTATTATATACAATCAATGTAAATGTCTCAATATCACTTCTTTAATAAAATTAGCACCCACCAAAATTAAAGGCAATCATCAAAATATAATCGTACGGAATTCCCCAAGATATACTATAGGGCTTGCTTTCCCAACCATCCAATGGTATGTCGCTTCTTTCCATTCTTTCTGGATTATCAAGTTGTGGATGATTTAATTATCCCTGGAGAAGATATTTTGGATTAATCATAACGGATTCTTTCCCATCTATGGAAAGATTTTTACAGTGTTATAGACACTGTATGTTTCCCAAGTCGGTCAGTCTGAAACTGGAAAGTATCGTTAGAGCAACCACGAATAATTATGTGCTATCATCTTATACGTCAGAGTTAGAGCTATGATGAAATATATATATCCAATTGAAACTATTTTAACGATTTAACGTAAGGATCAGTGTATATCCTAAATGTTTTTCTCAAGCAACATAAAATGTAGGACCAAAAGAGAATATGTCAGCATTTTCACATGTAAACTTCAATCGGTAAACTGAGAACGAAGTTAAAAAAAACTAAGAAAAATTTGAAAGAAATTTTAATTACTAAAAATATTATTAGCAAAACTCATCCCGTGTTTCTAAATTTTAATAATGCATCTCAAATTATTATTTCTATCGTTCCATTCATAATATTGAAAGAGATCGTGGTTTTCCATTTTCTAATGTATATTCTAATTAATTCTACTTCTTTAGCTTCGATTATCATGCATCATGGTGAAAAGATAAATGAACCTTTCTGAGAAGAGTTAGCACCAGGGTTTATGAAATAAGTGAAAGGGTCACAATTAGTTCTTCTCTGATCTAGGCAAATCCTGTAAGTTAATTCAAAGAAAGCTGCAACATAATGAACAATGAAAGCTGCAACATAACTTTATTTAATTCCTTCTCTAATAATTTTTCAATCGTTATTTTCCACTTAATTTTGACAAAGTAGGCGAACTATCTTTCTAAGATATGAACAGCTAATATAACTGAATAATATAACTGAAGTGAAATATTCTTGGATTCGTTCATGTTAAATCTAAGCACTACTAAAACTAAATGCTTTAGTAGCTCCTCCTGGTGCCTGCCTCATGCATATAAGTCCATGATGGTGAGAAAGGAAGTCTCCTATAGAAAGCCTGCAAAAGATCAATCCATTTTTTATAATTTACGATGTTCGTGAGAAAGCTAATTCTCAATTGCATATCAATGCCCATCGAAACGTATCTGAATTTTCTTAGAGTTCAATGAGATGAAAACCACACTCGGACACCGATGAATCGGTCCCCTTCGAGAGACAAACCACTATGAGAATCAAAAAAGCTACTTCCGTACTATAAAGATCGATCGAGAGAGGCTGCGTGCTGGGCGCAAAATTTCCCGTGTGAATGCGGAGAGGGAACCAAGATATGCTTCTCCCAACAGCCTCATGTAAGGTGTTCATTCGGATGTCCCCTGGTGCTGCGGTGGCAAACTTCTGATTTTGGTCGGTGAATACTATTTGGCGTTTTCCATCCATTAGAACATTTTCGCCATAAAATTTGGTCATTCTTTCGAATAATTTGGATTTTAAGATGTATTGATGAGGTTCAATTTTGCTACAGTTTATCTAATGCCTAATGTTTCGCCAAGGGCCTCCATCAGATTATTCTAATTTTTAAAACTTCACAGAAGATTAGTCGAATTTTTAAAACATCAATTTCATTATTTTATGTTTTCTTTGTAATTAGGAGCTATTTCATAAGTAAACTGAATTTTGAGTAAATAACGATGAATTTTGAGCCATTTATGGCAATTTAAAACCTGATTGAAATCTTTAAAAAGGAATTTTTTTGTGATCTAAAAATCCATGTGTGCAGAAATTCATTTAGTAAAAATTATAAACATGAGTCAATCAGTTTCTTTATTTCAAAGGAAGCAATATCAATATCATAATTACTTTGAATTCCTGGTTTCCACTTTTAGCTTTGTGATGCTATCTACTACATTATGGGTTACGATGGATTTTGAAATTATATGTTGGGATGAAAATTATCTGAAGTATGAATGGCTTGCATTTTGTGCAAGACTGAAAAAATACGCGATAAAATAAAGAAAACGCGATATGACCCTTAAGAGAGTCAAATCCTTCAATACCTACATATCTATCTACAATTTCGGAGGCATTTCAATTTGATTTCATTCGCGATGATCGCCTTTTTAAGAGGTTAAGTACGGTAGCTATTGGGGTGATTCAGAAGTAGCCGCGATTTTTTCAGCATGATTTAGGTAACGGGCCTCCACTCAGGATTCTTAAAAATCATTCGGGCCTCATTTAGCGATCATCCCTCTGTAAAGTGCCGTTCCTTTGACTGGCCAAGACGAAAGATTGAGTATAAAACGTTACTCCTCATCTATTTTCCTTTAGTGGCCAAACCGTGCGAAAAATCTCACACGGTGCTCTGAAAAACCTCAGTAAGAAGAATCGAAGGAAAGTGCGAGGTGTGCGAATAAAAAGGAGCTCCTGTTCATAGGGTGCTGCAATCTATTGAACGAGTAAATCTGGGGAAGGCAGAAATGGATACGCACGGAGAAATTTTAGAGAAAAAAGTTAGGTGTGGGAGCGGAAAATATACCTCTGCATCAATAGAGGGGCAACGGACGTGAGCAGAAGACGTAAGGCCAGAAGAGAGGGTTATGGTCTCGCCTGGGTAGCGTCGGCCTCGGTGGGAGATTCCAATGACCGAAGCGGAGATTTCAACGCCTGAATCGTCGTGATTGACACGGAAGACAGCCTTCCGGATGGGGGCTTATCCGATATAGGAAAGGAGTCATTTAGAAAAGTGGCAAATAGAAGGAGATGATGGATACCCTTTAGCACGTACGATAGGAATTATCTCCTTCCTGTCTAAAGGGACGAACCGTATGAGTATCCAGTGGCTGCCTTTTTTTGGTGTCGGCATCTTAACCACCATAAAAAGGGCTTCCGAGATTTTCAAGTGACGCGCTTCGTGAGAACATCTCCTCAGTCTCTCTCTCTTCACTAGATGATTGAGCTCTCACGAATTCGATCCTTATTTCTGATTGAGAGGTGGAGATCCGGGAGTCGTCTTTCATCGGGAATCTGAGGTCTTCGAAAGGTCAGAATGAGAGTGAAGAGAAATGGCAAGGTACGGGACGGGTACCCGAGCTTTGGAAAGCAGAAAAACTAATACCAGTCATTACATAGCATGAGATTGATCCGCGGAACAGTAGCTTACGGAAAAAGAATTGAATTGGCATAACGAATTTTTGGTCTTGTTTAATTTCGTTGGATGATTTCTTCGGTCCGACGAGTAAAGTAGGAAAGACGCATATTAAAATTTTCGGAGTTTATTGACCTTAATGGAGATTATTTTTGGCAAGGATATAATATCGGAGGGCTTTATTTCGAATCTTATGAAAATTTTAATAAAATACTGGTGGAATTCTTTTTATTTATAAGAAAAAACTGTAGATGAACACCTTAATCATCAGGTATCAGAATATTTAAACGTCAAAACTGTGAATTTTACTTTAGACTGGTTCACTTATATTTTATAGAAAACGTGGGATGCGTGACAACATTTTCATTTAAGGAATTGAAATTTCTCGAGCATACGGAAATAGATGAGAGCAAAAACAATTATTCTCCAGGGGATTGCAAATATTTTAATTACTTCAAGGATGCTAATTTATTATTTATTCATGTACTACATTTAAAGACACAATTGAAAGAATTTGAAGATAATTAATTAATTAATTTAATAGTTGAAGGCGATATTATCAAGATTATGTATTGTTATTGAAATAAAAACATAGAATGCATTTGCATTTTCAAGGTGTTTTATAAAGCAAGGATGAATTGTTTGCCCGAGATACATCCTTGGTTTATAAACCCTTGGCTGAGGCATCATTTTACAGTTATAATCAATGGCATGCACACGTGTAGCTGCTCGATCATTCATTATTTGAAATGAAGTATCAATTACTGTTAGGAGAAATGAGACTTTTGAATATGTAAAATTTGCATGCTTTGCTCTACTAGACGATGGAGACGCCACTATGACTTGTAGTATTTTCATATTAAAAAATGGCATCTTAATGACGAACATTACCCCCTCTATCGGTCCCACGGCGTATAAATTTCAGAATCATTGGCATGAGCTAAGCGGGTCCTTTTAAGCGGGACACGCTTACCACTCATACCCTTCATTTTAGATGCAAAATGCCGCATTGGAGCCATCCAAAGAGTGCTATGAATACCTTAGACAATTCTCCATGGAGTCGAGGAAAGGGACAGGTGATGGAGAGGGGCCTCGGGCATACAATCCCCTGTCAAATGAGATGAAGTCCCTGCGGGTATGCCGCTGCTGACATGACGTGAATTACGAGTAATTAACGAGGCACAAATACCCTGATTAAGGTTAGTGCCTCATTCTTCGTCTGTCCTTTTGGGACTCGAGTGGTTCCTATGGGACCGCGGAAAAATGAAGCCTCGGCAGAAGCATCAACTCTCGCTCCGTTTTGATTGATGAGCGTCCTTTGAGGAAATTGCCCGCCGGAGAACACCCTTAAGTTCCGCAGCAAATGTCATCAGTAGCTACTGCTAGTCTATTCTTTCTTTGCGCTTGCCCTTGTACTCTTTCCTTCCTAAAGAAAAGCTTTGCCCACCCTGATGCTTCGAGACATTTGACAAACCATGAGAGTGTTCTAGATCGTTTACGTTGACATTTTCTTGATCGTTTCGAGACCACACAGGCCGCATTTTGTTAGTGAATGATACTAAATATATGTTAACGATTAGTGCAGTAATAAATGTAAACGAAACGTGATAGCGTATTGTATGTTTAAGATTCGATAATTATGGGCGTGATTGAAAAAAACGAATAGAAAATATATTATTATTGTCGCGGTTAATGACAATAATGAACAACGGAATATTCCTAGCAGACGATTAGCCGTTGATAAATGAATTTGTGTTTCATGTATTCTTGAAACGTGTTAATTTAAAAATTTAAGAAAAACACTAAAAAACAAACCATCTATATTTTTATTCAGCTTTCCAAACGATTTTCCTTTTGCCTAATGTTATCCAAAAAGCTTTTTTATTCTTATAAAAGTTTTTCCTCTCTCTCAACCTTTCTCATTTTCCTCTATTCATACTTCTTTCATGCTAACGGAGTCCTAGATCAATTTAGCCATACTTTCTTAAAATACATATTCCGCATCAGTTATCATATTTAAATTATTATTCTTTCTATAGGTGAAATTAGTAGTAGGTTTTTTAAGTACTTCCACAGCAAATATTATTCCGCATATATAGGCCCCAACTAGAATTCGAGCTCTGCACCGCTTTCACCAAAGTTGAATTTGTTGCCCATCCAGTAGCCCAATATGAGTACCCGTTTTTTAAAAGGGTAACTAACCGAAATTATTAGCAAATTTTTGTATTTGATCTTATTCGATATACTGCCTCGAGTTAATGCACCTGATATCAATAAAAAATATCATCTTTCCTTTTCAGTTTTTTTCAACATAAGCGATTATATATTGAAAGAAAATGTTAAAGCTAGACATCAGTTAAAACTTTAAGCTCACACTATTTATTGAGATTGAATCACACTTTCCAAGATCGTAACTGATCTTCTTTTCAATCTATATGAGCCTTCCTTTCAAGCACCGAAGCACGGGTGATTTCTTTCATAGATTTTTACTACGGCCATTTACACTCTGAATCATTATATAATATATATCGCACCCAATAAATTTTCGTCCGAATGACAATCTCAGCCATCTAGATTGTCGAATTGCTATCATTACAAAATATTGCACTTCCTTATCCAATATATTTTATTAAACGAATTATTCTATGGGATCTGAACTTTGCTATTTTACCTTTGGCGTAATTTAATAGATAAGATGATGAGTCCATTTAGAAAATCACCAAACTCACTGACTCTGAATGGAATTAGAACAGGTTTATCTGATATATTATTACCAGTACCTTTCTATTTTGATCATTTGATAAAACCTCAACAGATTGCGTACCGAAAATATTTTTTCATCTTCATAATTCTTGGGTTATTTTTCAACTGCCTCAAACCATGAATTTCACATTTCCCAACTTTATTTTGCATGGTGTAGGAATATAATTTTATAGTGTTATTTTTAGGTGCTTATGGATGTCGTCGAATTTTCTAGCTTCCATTAAACTTCATCTTTTAGAATGTTTAAGTTTTCTCATTCAACCTTTAACTTTTTATATAAAAGTTTAGGAAAATCAGGCAACCCTCTTATTCATTCAGTATTAACCCAACTAAATTCTATTATAGACTGAAACCTGCAGTATTTACTCAATGAATTTTATATGTATTTAAGATAAGTAATAGGAATACTTACTTTGTGTTTTATATTAGGTGGGTACTGATGCGCTCCTGTCTTAAATGCTTCCTAGTTTACTCCCTCACACCAGCCGCTGAGTCTGATTATTCCTTACTGTGTAAAATAGATGTCTTTGACGAGAGGAATGTTTTTTTTTACTTTGGGCTTACTACTAAAATACAAAATATATATGAATTATTATTGAGTATTTCCTTCTCTTTATGATACTTAGAATAGGTTTTTGAGAAACTGTTACATTTTGGTGAATACTAGCATTAGAAATAATCTGTCATTGATTTTAAGAAAGATCCTTATGATAACTTCATTAGTTGCTTTCTTGCCCAAAACATCTTTATTGTAACTAAATTTGCGAAAAATTATGTATTATTAAAGTAATTCTTAACCAGCAACATTAAAGAACTCCAACAGGTATAAGTCCTTATGACTGAGATGAGACGGATTGAGAAATATGATTGAGAGAAATTATAGGCAGCTATATTTTTAATTCCAATGAAAATGAAATACAAATAAGCACTAAAGTAAGTAAATAAGTCTTCCTTGAGTTTTTATTCGTAGGATGTATTCGTCCTACTCAGGTTTACCTTCTCGATTGTAAATTATATTTTTGCAAATAATGGCAGGTTTTAAGAATTTCAGTTAAAAGTTTGATGTGTGACGCTGTATTTATATTTTTGCTTTAACGTAACAAAATCTCAATCCATGATTCCATCATTGCCTGTTAACGTACTTAACTTTTCATTTTTTATTGCCTAAAATACTTGTGAAATTCAGGCGTTGGATGCATACTTGAAGGAAATTTCCTTGCTTGAACATGAAGAGTCAGATTCACTGAGAATGAGTTGTTGGCGGATACAACACCTTTCAAGCCACCTTACGTAGGCCGATATTTCATATTCTTTCTCGATAGTGATCCTTCTATTCACTCAAGAAACTTAACGGATCTAGTCACGAACGGTAGGCACGCAACAACTTGATACCTCCGGAGCTTCAATGGGAAGTTAGAACGCAAAGTAGCTGTAATTTTGGTAAGAGTGCAACTCGGGGATAGGAGAACTCGGGCGATATCGGAATGAACGGCAGGGGTTATTTACAGCGTTGCGGAAGAAAGGCTTGACCGAACATACCGGAACGGGGCTTTCGCAGCGTTCCCTTTTTCCATTGTGCTTTAGGTTTCTCAAAGGAGTCACTTTAAAAGGTGTGGGAAGGGCTAGAGGCGTCACATTCGTGGTGGTCAACCGGTAATTGAGTGAAGAGGGCGTATCTGCAAGCATTCTTTGGTGAAGCGCCCTTATGAAGTCTGCGAGGACTTCATCTCTTCGGACACGCTCTCGAGACCATTCTTGAAAATGACGTCGAACCGTCTGCTCCAATGACAAAAATTCTTTTTCCTCGCGAATCTTTGAATAAGAGTCGAGAGACTGTGGAGAATGCGTGTTGAATGGAGGCGGCAAAAAGGCAGTTTTGGGGTAAACGATCAGAAATGAAAGCTTTCCGGTGAGTGACCGCAAAACTGTGAGGAGGGTTCTAACAATTCGAAATCGGAACCTATTCTTCGTGGCTGTTTGAGGGGAAAAACATGAAATACTGCACCCGATGCGAGATTTTTGGCGGAAGAATCTACCCTGTTTCTGATTGGTCCACGGCGAACTGCTGCTAGTAAATTAATCGAATTATATTCGATATTATTAAGTTTACTTTAGTATATTGCAATATAATTCTATGTTTCGTGTGAAAGAGAATATTTCACATGAATATGCGAAGTAAATTCCATTGAAATGTTTACCTTTGGTTTTAAAGAGAAACGGTTACATAATTTCTGCAGCGAGGGCATCGGCTTCGAATGCAAACCGTATTCCAAAATAGCAAAAAATTTGTGGCAGTGCCCATCAGCTGAAATTGTGAAAAATTTATAGATAAGTTTGTTATTGCAATACATAATTTGTTAGAGCTGAAGTAAATAAGCAAGGAATCTAAATTTTCAATATGCAGAGCCTTGTGAAATTGAGGCACATCAACAAACTCGTTAATGTAAAGCATTTGCCAATGTCCGCCGATAGAAATTCTTCTATTTTGTTATCAACAGAACTGTATAACTTACTAAAATTGCATCGTATAAATTTTATCTGCTAAACACTGAAAGGTGGATACTGACGAGATATAATATTTGATTGAGATAATAGTACGTTGAATCAGGTGAAATATTTTATCATACACTTCACTATAGACACATACCTGTACATCAACGAGATAAAATAATAAATAATGATGATATTTGTTTTTCTCAGCACAAATACATTTACAGTAATTTTCGACTAAGGTAACTTTCCTTGATGAGCGGGAACATGCTATCGCCTATATGCCTACTACATGGCTAAGATGTTCCCATATTTTCCTAACATCCTAATAACCTCTCACGAAGCGGCCTCTCAAAAAAATGAAAATAAACATCGATAGCTGTATAGCATTTTGAGAGATCTATTTTTAAAGAAAGCCATAATGTCGGTTGAGCTAGAGAAACGAGACCCCAAATTTCGCAACCGAAAGGTATGAAGCTAAATCTGTAGCTATTCACTAAGTGATCCGACGAAGCGTTATAAAAAGGAAACCGAATTCCGGATGGAACATAAACATCAATTTCCCTTAATCCAACCATCCCATCAATCCTTTGACAAACATGCCGCGGCCCTCCATTCTCGCCTTCTCTATTCTTCCATTCCCTCCTTCTCTCTCTCCCACTTCTCCAACCCCCCAAAGGCAAAAAATATATCCCCTCTTCACACTTTAACTCGTGGCGCTCAAACTATTCCCCTTGCAGTGAGTGGCATCCCTCCTTCTAACAAAACACTAACACTTGGAGATCGACCAACCAAACTTCTCCTTTTCACCCTCCCTCAGCCTTCGCTCCGAAAACGTTCTCTCCATTGTGGGGTGATAAATTAATTTTCCCTGGGACCACCATGACTGCCCTCGCCTCTCACGCCCTTTTTGCCTCTCTCCCCCACGGCCTTTGCCGCCTCAATTATTCCACCGTCTATTTTCATACCGGTCTCTGGACGATGGAAAAAAGCCTGATAGCCTCGAGTTGCTCGTGGATAATGGCCTTATAAAGAAATCTCGAGGAGTTCTAAAAATCTCTCGCACCGATTTTCAACTCCTGTCTGAAATGTCTCGGAAACGTCTCTCCCGAGTTCCTCTAGAGAGATATCTTTAATTAGTGGTGCATTTGAGAGTGGAAGGAACGAATTTCGTAATTTAGTTCATCCTAGATCAAACTGTTCGTTTTGAAGACGTCTTGATTAGGCAGAGAACGCAAAATGACGTACTTATTATACCTATTCATGTGTAACATTTAGAAAGTGAGCGATCGTACGAGGCAAATACCCAAGAACTAATATTAAGGTAAGTTAAAAAGATTCCATATCATTTAATTTGATATAACATTTGGTTGAAAAATGTTTGAAAAACATTAGATTACTTTTTAGGGAGAGAAAGTGAGCCGAGTTTCTTCTTCAAGAAACTTAAAAAAATTTTAAATGGTTTAAAGGTAAATTACTTTAGTACTGATATAAATTACAAAAGAAATTGTGGCTTCTTTTGGCATACAGTTATTTACTCAACTGCTAAAGACCTAATCCTATTTAATACATTTTTTACAATCGAATTGGTAAGAAAAGGGTATGTTTTAAACAGAATGTCTGAATAAAACGCTCCTACGCTAATACATATTTATATATATCTCATAAGTTTTCCATTGATACCTCAGTATTTAATGTATAATGTATGACTAAAGCAAATGGTTAATATTAGTTAATGGAATTTCGAGGTATTCATTCTTCAAGTAACTGTGTCATCGACTACTTACTATATATCTCTATATATAAAAACAGTTCTAATTTCAAGTTTCCTTATTCAAAAAGGTAATTAGTGGCATTACACTCTTACAAAAGCGGAATAATGATATTTAGAAAGCTCAATTTCATCGAGTAACCTAATCCTCGGCATAAAGAGTATCATAAACTCTTCTATGATTTCCGGATTTTAGTTGCTGTTTTGAGCAATTCTACTTAAGCATAATTGTCTTCACTGAAAGCACAAAAACGAGAATTCTTGTGGATCCGTGAAAGTAACCTATTAATGTGAAATTATAGCGAATTTGTTTTTATATCCTGTGAAGTTTATTAACCGAGAAGAATTCATTACAGAGAAAAGATAATCTGTATTACGGTGAACATTCGCATTCATTGCAATAAGGGAATAGTGCAAACCTGATTTTCGTCAAAGGAAAAGACGTCTTAGTTCCACAACCTAACATCTGCTCCGTCTAAATTCCTATTCTTCATTATTTCCCATCTTAAATTATTGCTTCTTCCTTTACAAGCCACTCGTGCTTACTGTCCATACTTAAGGGTCTCGCAAAGTAGTTCTTTTCTTCCCTCCGTCTTGTATCAACGGAGGACAGGAGGACAAAGGAAGGAGAGAGAGGGAGAATTGGAGTGAGAATCCTATTTTTCCAATGACACCGCACAATGGCAGAGAGGGAATGATTTTTCAATAATAAAAGGGAGAGGTTTAAGGGTTTGGTAGGCGTGAAAAGGGTATCAATGCGAGCCTTTTTCACCCCTCCCACTCACGTTGCCTTTCCTCAAAGCCACCGCCAATTTCGGTATCCCCGTATTTTTTCCGCTCGATCGATGGCTCGCTCTTGGGACATGTGCGCCGTTGCTTTCCTTTAAGGTATCCAAATTATTGCGTACAGGATTTTTTTGATGAAAGGAGACAAATTCAGCGTATGATAGTCAGGTATCACTCCCTAGTAGAGACCACACAACTAGAGGACAGGAAGACCCTCTCGCCAAGTCAGAAACTACTTCGGGAGTTGTTTGTTTAAAAGAGTCAATTCTGACTGCTACTGGCTTCAAATACGCAGCAGCTGCGGGAGAAACAATCACTGCTGTATTAATTGTGGAATTTGTCGCTTACAATTTACATTTCAACTTTTTGTCATGAATCATTGTTTTTTAGCCCCAAATTTTAGTACGTTTACTGTCTTTATTATTTAGTATTTCGACTTTCCCAAGATTCCAGTATCTGCTGTTGTTGGGCTATGCTGCATTGCTGGTAAAATTAATTTGTTATTCGTTGTCTCACTCGTATCAAGTGCAACATCATTGATGGAATCTCTAATTCTTCTAAAAGGTATATTCTTGAATCGCATTTTGTAATTATTATGTACGAAATAAGCTCTGATTCATTTTGTTTGAGGCATCTTATACAATTGTGTCCGATATTCGGCTTCTGATTCTCCGCTGATTCTTTTTATCTGAGGAGATTACATCTCTTTTTTAGTCTCCGGACCAGTCCCTGAAAAGAATTACCTTATCAAGCTAAAATATTCAATATGTATCCGAAACGGAAGTAAGAGATTCTAAATTAATCGACAATCGAGTTCGGATTCTTCAGTCGCCGGACTGATGCATGAGCGAATTTATTTATCGTAGAAGAGAAGTCAGATATTGTCGTAAAAAATCCTAAAAAGGAAATTAAAAAGCTTTGCCTTTAATTGGTTTCAGCATCCACCAAGATCGACCCTCAGGCGCGTCGATCTTTCTCTCTTCCACTAACCCTAGAGTTATATGTATTATGGTATGCGATTTTTATTTACCAGTAAAAGTAACTTGGATATGCATGTGGTAAAAGGAGGGGTTCTGTTTTATTCAAAAAGTTATGGAGATTGAAAGAAATCACACCATTTCATTTCCATTCACCATGATGGATTTCCATATGAAAATCCCCACTCCGTTGATTCTAGAGGAAGCGTACCCCTGAAACAATCAGTAATTCATAAAAATCACAATAAGTAGCTTATACCTTCAGTAAGTTTAGTGCAAGGATTTTCAGGAAATATTAAGTAATGTATATGAGAAAAAGGGTATGTACACAAACGATGGAATAGAATTTTAACTTAGCACATTAAGTTGTGCGACCAAACCCAAGGTTATACAAGAAGTGAAAAATTGTGACTCGACTGGGACTCGAACCCGGGTCTCCCACTTGCCGGGCAGGTATTCTATCCATTGAACTACCGAGTCACTCTGCACTACTACACGAGCCACTGAGTGGCTTGGTAGTTCAATGGATAGAATACCTGCCCGGCAAGTGGGAGACCCGGGTTCGAGTCCCAGTCAAGTCACAATTTTTCACTTCTTGTATAACCTTGGGTATATACAGGTTATTTAGTTAGCAATACCCACTGTCGTAATCGAATCTGTTTCACTCACACTTAATCAATTTAAATGTTTTTGAAAACAGTGATTGAGTTTATGAATTAGAAACGAATTATTAATTGCATTACTATGGAAGTTAAATCTAGGATCTGGACGGCTAGGAATGTTTTCTGCTCCCTATGCCGGTGATTTTATGATCATTAGTTACTATCCGTATGTATAACATTTACAACAAAAAGTATGACGATAATATCACTACAAAATAATGGAAAGAGTATCGTCTTCATTCTGAAGGAGAAAAAAACTCAATTTTGACGGTAGGCAAGTTGCAAGGATGATAATTAAAGGGAGTAATTAAAATTAAGGAGGATAGTTAACTGTAGTATCCCTGAAGGTGTTACACATACAAGAAATCAGCAACAGAAAAGTCGAGATGCTCTCTATCTTTAAAAGCTCCACAAGAGAAAAATATAAAGCAGTATTCTCTCTGAGAAAGAGAGCCTCTAAGAAAAGGAATTGTCGTTCCTTTAGGAGTAGGCTTTCAGTATAAGGACAGGAATTGTGTTCTGAAGTTGGAATTGGTTACCGAGGACAGGGAAAATGAGAGTGATGATGACAAACAGCTGCGTCTTCACTGATTCCCTATGGTCCAGCCTCACTCCTCCGCCCGATCCCCGTATGAATTGAGTGAGAGGTCTACCATTGGTACACTTCTCTCTATTGAGAGTGCCTTTTAGTTCCGGCATCCTTACAATAGAGGGCGTTAACAGAAGCATCAGCAAACCGTTTCTCCTCGCTTGGTCCTTCTAATAAAGGGAAATTGTGTCTAGAAAAGGAGGCGAGTGCCTGAATATGTAACTTCCTATGCTAGGCTTTTTTAATGTATGAACTACTTGACTGCTTTGCCTTTCATGATTTCAGTGCGATTTCAAGTTTCAGTGAATGGAAATATCCAAATACAGATATTCTGCCATTCCCTTCAACACTGCTTCTTAAAAGCGAACAGTAATTGAGGAGTAAGGCGCCTTTAAATCTAATAAATATTTATTTCAATTATCACTTATAAATTGCGAATTGATTTTGTATAGATCTAATTGGACCATGTTTAATTGATGAAGATTATTAAGGGCTGATGCAAAATTAGTTCGCATGAAATGACATTCCTAATCTTAGTAAGTAAAACTAAAAAATATATTTTGATCTTCTTTTTGTATATGAAAATGCAAGACAGACAATATGAAAATAGCTACTAAAATGTTGATCAAGGCAATATTTAAAGTAAAAATCAATTTAACCGTTGTAACTCTTATGACGAAAAATTCACTTAAAAAATAAAAATTTGTGTGTTTGAATGGAATAAAAAGACAAAATCAATCAATCTCAAGGAGAGAACTATGAAATTAAAGGTCCCTCCTATAAAAAGGGCATATGCACATGATAATGGAAAGATGCTTCTAGAAGAAGTTTACAATGAAATATAATACAAATCAAGAGAAATCAAGAATGCTTACTGCCTGAGTAAATTTTAATGTTAACAAAGGAAATGAAGTTAAAAAATTAAGCGAAAAAGTTAAATTACTCCAAGAAAATATTAAGACAGCATTCATTCGTTCTTCATAGGAATCATATTATGAACATCTGAGAGAAGAGCAGGAAGAATATATTTCATTTGAAAATATTTACCTCGTCCGTACTTAATAGATTTTCATTGGGTAGAAAATCTACTCTCACTACATTAGAAATTAATCATGTAAACAATCATTGCTTGCGTTGAATTTTGAAACGAACAACAGAAAAATACAAAATTATCTGGTATGAAAGCACTGGAGGGTTCTCTATTCAGAAGCACTTATCTCTGTAATATTCCTCAAGGTTACACTCCATAGTGCGACTGGGTAACTTGTGCGTGCGTTTAAATTTCTCCTTTATCGTCGCTACTAAAAAGAAATTACTCGCATCTCCCTGGGCAATTTCTCCTCGGAAGGCACTCAACGAACAACGATGAGGGAGCTCTATCGCTTAATCTACGAGAGGCTCAGTTACGGTAGGCATATGAGGGCATATGCTGAGCATAGATCCTCGGGCCACACCCTATCTTATGCAGAGACCGGTCGCATCATTTGCAAGTTAAACGGTCGTAACGCCGCTCCTCTCTTTTGATAGGACCTCTCCCCCTTCAATCTACATATCCAAAACTAATTCATCTCTCTGCATCTCTTCTTTACATGTTTTCCAAGGATTTCTTCTTGTTACATTTGTGAGGCATTTCTGTTTGTGTGTGCTCTCTATATTCCGTTTCACTTTTTGTTTTGATCTTACCAAATGCATTCGCTCTTTTTTTTCTAAAAATATGACTTGAAACTACACTATGAACAATTATAAAATACCATTCATTTAGTACCTACATAGTAGATGTTACAGATTATATACAATTAACCGTGTTTATTTGGTGGGATTTCTGTAAATGATTTTGATCACGTGACGCAAAAAGAGAAATACAAATGAATATAATAAGTTTGTAGTACAGTAATATACATGAGTCAGGGTGGAAAAGCTCCGTTCATTAACCTCTAAAGATTTGAAACAACTAGTTGTTTTGAATGTCACTTGACGCGCTTGTTTGCTTAATGAATGATCTTTATACCTTACTTCTACTTTAATAGGTTTTACGCCGTCTACAATGTAGCTTAGAAATCCCAAATTATTTTTTCCCACATTCTGACTTATGCTGATTGTATTAGGTAAAAATCTCTTCTCTCCAACTCTTCAACCAAGTCATCTTAAAAGTCGCGGTCCATTACTATGTAGCAGGGCCATTAGGGGCCGATTTTCCGTTAATGCTTTTGAGCGTCCCTGTTCCATTGCGCTAGGAAAAGTGAGCGTCTAATACCGCGCCATAATTTCTTTCAAGATAAAATATATTTCGTCAATGTTTAAAATACACTGTGAACTGTCTATCATAACGAAATGAAAATTCTCTTGTACGCACAATTTTGCACAGAATTGGCTGCATTGAGCAATCATCGTACTATTTCGCGCGAGCAATAACTCATTCATTGATAATGCCAAATTCGAGCAAATGATTTCTTTAGAGCGAAAATGAAATACATTCAGTTAATAATTTCGCAAATGTGGTTTATCTTTCAATAATTTATGGGGTGACTATAATGCAATTGGCTCCTTTGCATAACGTTTAAGACGAGAGTACATGACAAGTCGAAAATCATCAATTAGATGATTCTTACAAAAATTTATCGTTATTATTATTATCCTTAAAAATCTCACAGAGTAGGTTTATTTATAATTACATTATTTTGCATGGTACAGCCAAGTCTTACTGATCACTATTTCATCGATTCACCGACGCCTTATCTCGAGAAATCGCCCCTTGACTCATAACTAGGAGCATAATTCGCTGGTTCGTACGTCTTCTCATCCAAATCCCCATTCCATTCTCAACTTCCCGTTCGTCCCCTCCTCTTGCATCATACATGTCCCTCATTTGTGATCTTCACCGCTTCATTTCACTCTGCACACATAATAACGAGTGATTTGGGTCGCGCCAAGTGTTTTGGAGGTCCCCCTCGAGGGAGGCTGAGTGCTCGGCTACCGCTGCGTCCCTCCCAAAGATTAATGAGCTGCCCCCGATTAGTCACGCGCCATATTTCTCCCAGGATGCAATCACATCGACAAAAGCGCGATTTCTTCTCGTGGGCGATGCATGCTTCGTCATCCTCGCCATCGTTTTTTCTCCTCTTCAGGCTTATCATCTCAATCTCCGATGCAACTATATCCAAAAGGAGGACCCAAAATAAATATCCTGAATTATAAGAGGCGCGAACGAGAGTCGAAGGTGAATCGAATGCAGATTTTGATGTCGGAGAGTATGAATTGCAAAGCGTGATTATCGAACGGACGTGCGTGTTGATGTATTGCTCTAAAGTGCCTTCCTTAAAGCCGTTTAAAAAGATTTGATTGTAGAACGAGGGTCGAGTTAAAAATCGATGAACCGGAACAAGGCTGTGGAGATTAATGCACCGTTATTGAGTAGGAAGGAAACGTTTTTAAAAGTGGGCACACAATGAGGAGATGGATATGAGATAAATATTCATATCTAAAAGCGCTCGTGGACTGAGGGGAGGAAGTTGACTGCGTGAAGGTTTATGTGACGCGGGGCCATAAAAATACGCTTTAATGACACGTAACAGATTCTACGATCTTCGGTATGCCGACGTGCGACTTGTACACAAGATGGATTGAGGTATGCCTTTCTGGGTTAATTTCTAATTTAAGGAGAGATGAAACTGTCATGAAACCGGCACGGAGTGTTGTATTGCAAATACGTCGTTGTTTACATTTGTTGCTACAATTTTTGTTCTGGAGACGATTTCTTGAGGAAATTCATCAATGAATAGTTGTTACAACTGTTGTTACCTCGGAAGAAGTTCAGTGGTAGCTAGGGATAACTTGGGCTCATTGGAGAAACTTGTTTTCCGAAAGCTGGGATAGAATTCTCAATAAAGCCATGAATAACCATGTCCAAATAGAATTCTAAAATTATGTTGCTATAACTAGGATACGATCTACTTCTGTCTGCTAGTTACAAATCATACCTCTCAGACCCAAATACATGCATCTGTAAGCGCTTTATAGGCTGATGGAAAGTAAAAATGAACATGAAAACTAGAGGTAAAATATTTGAAAATGGTATGGAAACCGCAAAACTATCCACATCGTTTCAGCAAGCGCGGCTTGGCTTCAATAGAACAGCAGCGATATTCATAAATTTACTCATATGTTCGCCTTTTGAAGTCACAAACAACACCTTTTTAAGCTTCGGCTACTATTTCCGGAGATCAAAGCATCAGCGTTCTCTCTGCAACTTCAAAGTCGCATATCTCCGTTGCTAGGTCTCCTCGGGGACATGGCGCTGGGAGTCTCTCATCAAACGAGATAAATGCCCTTATTCCTCCCTTCCTCACTTCACCCATTAAGCCCCGCCCCATCTGACATAAGTTCTCCATTCGGGGATTACCAATGACTTCATACTGGTTCCCAACATACAACCCACATTCAATTTGGCGCGCCACACCTCCATGTTTGAAATTCTTCCCGGTTATTATGGAAGGCCTCGGTCTCAGGGTGGTCATGGCCAAGTGTATTGAGGTAAGGAGGGTGAAAATTGTAAGGGATTTTAGAAACTTTCAGTCGAAAAGGATGAATCGCGATTAACATGAATTCTTAAGGGATTTTAGTCGTTTTTTATTCTAAAACCGAGAAGCAATTAAAGCATATTGTCATTGCTTTAGGCTTGTTAAGGTACGGTGGTATAGGGGATAGCGTATTATCATGGTGACACTGAGGTTCCGGGTTTGAATCTTGGCTATGAAATGCTTGTTCGTATGGGCTTTGTAATTGTGAGAGTGATCTCAATATACTAAAAATTCGCTTAAAAAAGATGAGAGCAATGTATCGCCCTTATGAAAGTGGATTCTAGCTAGAATTTGAAATTTTACGCTCCAGCTATGAGATATTAAGTATGCTTATATCAATGCCTAAGCTAGTTTTCTAGAAAACTAAGCATGTACGGAACTTGCATAGAATCCATGACTCTCAGGCTGAGCTACGGTTAGATTCCCCTAACATTAAATAAAGTTTAAAGTAGAAATTTTGCAGTGGCGTAGTAGGAAAGGGTTTTCATGATCGATTTAATAATTCTCATGAATTCATGAGAAATCTCTGTCTATTGATGTTCATACTTATTTACAAACTCTTGCATTGAATATCTATTTCATAATTGATACAATGATATATTTCTTCTGAATCGTCATTGTAACTTTATTCTGACATTATTTATCCATCTTAGGAATGACAGGTTTCTACGATAGACAAATTTGTATGCGTCAGAATTAACAGATAATTATTTCCATAGTACCTTTCTTCTTGTGTAAAAGATTACTTTCCATTTTTATGAAATATTAAACATATTTCAATGAATGAGTTTCTGTGGCAAGACGAATTACGTGAGTGAAGTGAGAGATAAAGAGTTCTTCAATAGCATGATAATTAGATAAGATCCCTTTTACGTAATATGGCCTAAAAGAAGTGTTAAATTCGAAATTTTTTCAATGATATTGCACAATAACCATTTCGAAAATACAGCGACTCTTATAAACTCGGTTTCCTAATTTTATTACCAAAGCACTTCCCATCCTTCATAACAACAATCATTGATATCCACAGTTTTGTTCTCAATCTGAATCGCAGGAAGAGTTCAACACCTCTTATTGATGTTATCTCCTAATTAGAAAGCGAGGTGTGAGTTGAGATCGTATCATGTGAAATATACATCCTACTTCCTCAGAAATGAGGACCACACGTGGTAATATCCCATACCCAAAAGAAAGGAAACTTACTCTTTTAATTCCACTGTAATTCAAGCGAATTTGTATTGTTTGCATATTTCGTATTTTCTAAGGCTTTTTCGAATCAAGGAATCTCCTTATAGATTGGAGTTTATTTACTTGACTATTCCCCAACTTCCTGTTTAATCTTCAAAGAAGAGAGAGCTTGATTCAGAAATGTGGAAGAGGACTAATGTCAGGTGATAGCTACTAGCTAGAGAAGTGTTACACTTTCAGTTATGAAAATTTATTATATGGCAAAAGATCGAAGAGTGTATACAAGATTTTAAAAAGAAGTATCTTAGGAATTATTTGGTGATAGAACTCGTCACCCGTGCTGCTAGTTATTTTAATTCACTTAGCTTAATCATATATTTTGAATGTTACTACTGTCACTGCTGTGCGAGATAGCTCTTAAAATGTTAATATCATATCTTATTTGTATCTAATATAAGTTTTGACTCCACAATATACAAATAAATTGCATATACAAATAAGTAGTTTGCCAGACAAGCCTAATTTATAATCTTCTCTGCATATTTCAACTTCATATTAGACCGTAATGAAATGGAACAGGAAGAAAATGATCCGATAACGAGCACTGAAGATTGAAGATAAATTTCCTTACAATATGTTTACTGCAGAGTCCAAGTTTATTTCCATTTATTATAAAAATTCTATTTAATTGAATGATGTTTGAAAACGTTCTGACTACTTTCAAATAAAAATTTAACGCAAAAGATAATTCATTGCCAATATAAATAAAATTTTTGTGGAAAGCTCCATGGTTTTTCCGCTGGAAATAGGAAATTGTTTGTAGCAATGGAACAGAGGCACTATTCATAGGTATTCGGCTGAGGGCTGCAAAACCTCACAGTTTGTGTAAAGACTTTTCATGAAATAAGTTATATTCAAGAAAGATATCGTAACGAAGTCACCTTTAAATTTCTGTAATTTCCATAAGTCAAACATAATTTGATAATCTCCAAAAATATCTCCGGATATTACAAAGTTATGTCTCACTTAATAATGTCGTTTCCCCAAAAGTGTTCATATTGATGACTTCCGGAAGTTTTCGCTGAGTGACAAAACGCATTTGTATGTAATCGCCAATTTAAGGAACCAATGAGCGAAGCATATCTTATCTCCGACGTTAGTAGACAAATTAATAAGCATAAAGGAAACAAGTTGAACACCCATGTAAACGTATACTAGAATTTAAATTATGAGCTGTGTCGGGGAGGTGTAAGAAAAACTAACTCGTTGAAAATAAATGCGGGAAGTATATCACCCATTAAGTATGACAGCTGCGATGTTTGTGTCTCTTTATTTAAAAGGCATATCAAACTAAACTTGCTCTTCCCTTGTTCTCTCTCGAATCCGACTGTTTTTTGTACACCCGTTTCCGAATGCGTAAGTACGTGCGATAGTCGGAAAAGAGAAGGTCTCGCCAACGAACTCAACCGACCTCTACGACCGTACCGAATGCGACTTCGCAATATGACTCCCAACGAACACACAAAATACACACCGAGCTGTATCAGCCCCTCCTCCTCAACACCTTTTCCTTTTCGCGGTAGGAATAATAATAGCGGATCCCTCTTTTTTTTAACGGAATGAATGCATAATTCTTTTGTGAACAAAATTAAAAAAACCTCCACGGCCGGGTTGAGGGTTTAATTGGGTTCTTAAGAAGGGAACGAGGGGTACCGCGATCGTCTGTTGTTCTCGTGGAGGCGTGGATGGAATGGCTGAAGGGCCTTTGTGTCGATACGCCGGAAAAAAGAATGGAATTAGGATTGCGTGGTGAAGCGGTGAAAAAAAGGTTGTGAAAAAGAAAACAAAATCGGTATGCTAATGCGATGGGAAGGGTGTTGAGTGGAGGGTTCGTGCGGAGGTGTTCGTATTGCCGAACAATAATGAGGTTTGCTTTGTTCTTACTGTTTATCCGCAATGGCTCCTCCTCCGACTTTCTTTTACTCACACCTCCTCTTCCGCCTCTTTGTCTTACTCCCATAGTGCATGTCATTCGGAGATCCGATACCTGAATTCCTGATCAGCGTTCTCGGAATCCGGAGAATTTCCTCCACTTCTCCAACGTACGTGATGGAACTAGAAATTCGTGTTGCATTAAAACGGATCCATTGCATCGACGAGTTAGAAAACATATAACGGGGAAATTTGCTGATTTAAATTTATAATTTAATATCGTACTCTTAATCCAAAACCTAAACCTATACTAATGATGACCTTACGTTCATTTCTTAAGGTTTCACGAAGCAGTGTAAATAGTTTTTAATCTTTGTATTTTGCTTCATACCAAAAGGCTTTAAAGTTTTGAAATAACGAGCTGAGTAAAAATTATAATATTTATGATTTTGTCATACATCAGAAGTTATTCAACTTAACAAATATTTTGTCAATCCAGCGATTTTCACAATAATACAATGAATTTACTTTTTGAGCGGAAAATTTAGAAAGGAAGTATAATCTGCTTATCTGTAAGTCAACATCGATGTAATGCAGTGTCATTACACATTAAGTAAAATATCGTGGATTTAAGGATTGGAAGAATTAAATCGTATAAACAGAAAAAATAAAAAGATTTTAAAGCATATTTCGGAGGCAACATATTTTCTAATGCCCGTATTCAGAACGTCCCTGTGAACAGGTCCCTGATATGACCTTCAATATTACCTAAGACTTTCATGTTCTTATCCATTGCTTTCCTTTTTCCTCCCGAGGTGTCGCTGTTGAGACCGAGTTACGTATTTTCTTCCAGATGCCCTTCTGAATGCAAGTCCTCATCGAATCCTGTACTGCTTCCACCGACGGCAGACGGAATAAGTCCAGGCGTATCCTAGAATCAGATAAGTGCTTTAATCGTCTTTTAAATTGTAGATAGCTGCTTTTAAAAGCTGCCATACATTACATTTATATACTTTTTGGCTTTATTATCTCATTTCGTATTACTTCTATGTCACTGTAGATACGAAGTGATGTTTCAGAATTATGGGATATTTTAACAGAGGTCGAATTTCATGAGCTAATGTTAAATTTAATGAATTTTATTGCTTAACAGTCTTATGTATAGTAATATTTGTTTATGCTAATCTTATTGTATGGTAGTGATCATTGGGTAAGTAATTAAGGCATGGCTGCCTTGAAAGCGGCTGGATTGTATAACGTGAATGGAATTACGGAAGAGAGTTTCAGTAATGAGTGCGTAATGGATGAATGAACGAATGAATGAATGTAGGCTAAAAGAAAGCCTATTGGCTAGTATGAAGGAGTGTCTTATATCGTACTAGACATTTTAAGAGGATAGAGGGAAGTAGGACAAAATGGTGTACAATGAAATTAATGAATTTAAAGATGAATTGATGTGTCTTAAGCTAAATATGTATGTAATGATAGAAAAATGTAGATCGATGTCTCAAGCTAAATATGTAGGTAAATATGTAAGAAAAATCTCAATCTGAAGGGACCATTGGTTCCTTAGCGCGATATATATGTGATGTGATTCATTCGAATGTAGATATGCATTTAAAACATAAGCCTTTTTACTCTAGTGGATAAAATCTCTTCGAGGATTAAGATTGCCTTACACCCGAAAACACTAAAAAATCCTCACGACGGGGAAAGTTGGACCTCGGGATGACAAGCGCAAAGTCACACTTTCACCCTCGTCCCTTTTGACTCATCATGAGAGAGTGGGGCTTCATCCACCATGACGCGCAACGAACATTTTTACCCTATCATTGAAACTGAGCGTTTATCCCTAATTTCCAGACCTCCGACCGGAATCCGACCGTCGGAGTGGAGCGTAAAATTCAAGTTTCCGAACAAAGGCTTATTACCACGGGTATCACCAACGACCCTGCGTGGGCTCGTGAGGCTGGCGGTGAGCCAATGGATCCTCAGCGTGGGGAGTCTCGTTTTGTGGAAATTACATATTCCCTAAGTAAATCCGGGCGGCGAGACGGCGATGAATATTAAAGGACTCGATGAGAGTCAAATGGCAGTCTAAGGTTCCGTGCTTAACGCGCTCGGAGCATTTAAGAGAAAAAAGTTGTTTATAACCTTCTCGGCGAATGAAAGCTGCCATTCGACGATCGCTCAAGGCTGTAAGTTATCAAAAAAGGATGGAGGAAATAGTTGGGATGAGTAGTTTTAGATATAACTACTACTTAGATATGAATACACGTATTCTGCCTGTTTTAATTCTAATTTGAGTCAAAATGTACTCGATCTATTGAGGGAAATATCACGTATAGCTACAATAAAAAACTAAATTTTGAACTGGCGACATTTGTCCCAATCTCGAATTATAGAAAGTGTAGCGGTGAACATATAAAATTTAATTGTTTACACAAAGATTGAATAATTTTTATCGATTCTACTTGATGATTGCGAGATATTTCAAAGAAAATGTTCACGTTTTGCTTGAGAGACATAATATTTCTTCCAAAAAAATCTCTCTAAATTATCAAAAGGATAAGTAACCTTTGAGCAAATTTACACAACGTTATCAGAATAAAAGTTTTGCCGCTGTACCTATAAAAGGAACTAGAGACGGAACGGCGATAGTTAGGGACAAGGCAATAATATTTATGTCGATCATAATAAATGTGATCTATGATTCCTGTAATGTATAATATAGATCGTTTATATTTCTTCAAAGCAAGGAGAATTTGAAAGCACTTTTGGGGTTTGCTTTCTTTTAGTTTGCAATTCAAGCACACTTTTATTCTGTTGATAAAACGTTTCCAAGAATCACACTGATTTTCGCAAATGATTTTCACTCAGGTCAGATAAACATCTGGATATATTTTAAGGGAACAGCCTTCTGTTACTTAAGTGTTGGTTTGAGAAACACCCAAATGTTTTTCCTCGCTGCTTAATCCGACCTATATCTATTTACAATGTTTGTTCGTTATTATCACCTTATCTGTGTTAACGAGTAGGTGCTAACTTCAGCTAAATCTTATTTCCAGACCATCTTCTGATCTTTTATCATGCTATTTGTTTTTATGAATAAGATTCTATGTTTATTGTAAGATTTTAAATGTAGATGTTACATTGATAAATCTATTTTAGCGTTTTTGTGCCTCTATTTATTTTATCCGTCATAGAAACGCATGAATACTCATATTGCCATCAGCAAGTTCTCCTTAGACTGAAATTCGGATTGTCGTTGATCCAGATATATTTTTCTTCATCTTAAATTTCTTATATTATTTAATATTTTGCACTTTTTTCGAGAACTTAATCCTTTCTGAAATTAGATGTTATAATTGATGAATTATCGTTCCTTTGTTCACTTGTTTATACAAGATAAAAAAGATTAAGCAGCTGAATAGTTTTGCTGTACTCACAGGTATGGATAAGTTAAAGATACGGAAGAGGAAAAGCAGACTGACTTCCTTTCAAAACTTAATTCGTGCAGGTATTGTTTATTTATATTTAAAGTGGTTTTTTATCTTTCCCTCGAGGGAGAAAGTTCCGGGCTCAATTCCTGTGGAGACTAAAGTGCGATTCGTAAAAAGAGCGATCTTCTCCGACATGTATCCATGTTAAACTTTGCCACCGATTCCAAAAATATTTAATGATTTCTATCCCAAAAAGAATGGGTCACATTTTCCCCAAGTCTGAAAAACTGTATGGAACTGCAAGGAAAATGAAGTGGGAAAATATCGTTAATCTTATTATCGGATAGCTGTTCACTGCAATATCCATGTTCTGTCCTCATCTCCTCAAAATCCAGATAGATTTTTATATGTATGTAATATATTAAGCATTAAGTTTTCGTCAATTCCTTAAAAAATGTTCCTATAAAATAGTCTTCCTCTGAAATTTTATTTTCTTGCATGATAACAGTAGTATTGCCAAGAGCCCTAACAAAAAATTGTTATTCCACAATCCTATTGAGGCCAAAGAGGGTTTTTCCTTGCAAAGAGTAGGAAATTTATCCAAGGGAAATAATTTTACCATCGGAGACCTTTGAAAACTTGTTATGATCATTAAGCTGGCTGTATTTTCATGATTTTATCGCCAAATGTTTTTCAGCTTTCCATTCTTTGAAGTCATGGCTCTCGGATGTGAATAGAGAAAGCGAAAATTTTAAGAAATAACTGTAAAGAGATTAGCGGATTCACACTTGTGTTAAGGTGTTGAATGCAAAGGTGATTTAAGGGCTATAAATGGAAAGTAGGTCGAGAGAATGCCTTAGTGTAGCTTTAAAGATTACTTCGGTTATGTCTATTTGCTAATACATAAATTGTCTTAGCTAGAGATTCTCGTTAATTTTCAGAAGGATATGACAACAGACCAAATTACTCTCTATCCTTCGATTGGTGTAGTACTCTCGCAACAACTGATCGTTCCTTGAAAAGTTTACTTTAATTTCTGTGGATAAAATCTCTCTCTGTCCTTCAGAATTCGAGATTCTTCTTTATTCTCCACCTTAATTTCTCAACTAATATCCATAATTGACGAATGAAAACTATTTATATCTTATTCTGCAACATTTTCGTTTTTTCATGTGCTCTAACGTATCCTTTCTTGACGTAATTTCTTCGACTTCGCAGGTTTATTCTTTCCTCTTTTTAGCACATTTCGCATGATATTGTAATTAGAAAATAATATTTGTATCTCTTTTAAGGGCACATCTATACAAAGGGACCGATTTCTTTACACTAATAAAGAATCTACGAATCTGATACGAATACTTAATCGCATCCATATTTATATAGACTATAAATGAAAACAAAATTCGGAATTTCCGCTGTTTGTAGATTTTTTTGACAATATTTTCAATCAATAGTCTCAGAACTCACTTAATAACTGGAAGACATAGGAGAATTTTAATTTTTGACGGTGATATCATGTTTTCCTTATGGCTGTTTTCCTAACTAATGCCAGTCCTACGCATAATTTATTAGAATTAGAATTTTTATTATGAGGTATTCCAATATACATGGCCAATATTCATGGAATAGACATTTCCTAGGAGTAAGAAATCTAGTGATATCCCTCCTTTCTTGTGTTTTCTGGGCTATTAATTTTCTGATATTTTAAAATATTATTTATACATTCTTATTTAGGCTGAAATAATAAACGAAGTTTAAAATGCTAAGTGACCACGATACGTCGATGGCTATCTGTTAATTGCACCGTTTCGTCGGGAGGAAAGATGTAATTAAATATTATCTTACGGCTTAAAACCCATGCCAAAGTGAAGGATGTTGAAAGTTGTTTATCATAATTATATGATCTCACGCACAGTTGATTCGCGCAAATAATAACTTATGGGATGTTATCAGTGTTTGATTTTATCCATTGTATGGTGAACATCATTAATGTACGAGGCCAAGTGAGGCTATTAAATATTTCAAAGCCTGGGTTTCCCAGTGGTGAGGACTTCGATAGATATGGCTAATGCAGTATTTTATACTAAAAAACATGGCTTTAAAATACCGGAGAGTGAGAAAGGTACTCAAAAGCCTGAGATGAATATATGTAGGAAGATATATGGTAGATATTAAACTAAGATATTATTATTATCTAACTTTTGGGATTCCAAATATTAATTGCTAATACTGATAGAGAGCTGTTAACATTTGTTTTCACTGAATCAGTTTTCCTTCAAATCATGCATGTCTTTCAATGAGAATAATCGATTCCAAAGAAAACGGACTTGAAAAAAGTCTTACAGGACCGGGAATCGAATCCGAGACGCTGCTTTATCTAAGCTAAGCTATCCGTCCAGAGCATTTTCTGAAACCATTCTCGAGTTCGGTTCCCGATCCCGTCAGATTTCAAATCCGTTTTTTCTCGGGAATCATCCGGAATTACCCCCTTATGAGCAAAATTTACCCTAACTCTCTTCCTTGGAGTAGTCGATATATATCTTTCTAGTGGTTGAGAACAGCATTTTCATTTATTTCGGCAATATGTAAACGCAGGAGAAAGCCCAGAGTTAAAATATGAACAATTTTAAATGTCATCCTTCCTGTGCAAGAGTTCGAACCTTTTATACTTCATATGTTTTCATGCAGCAGAGGTGCCTTGAAAAAAAATTCCTCAGGGTAAGAACAGCAGTAATAAAATCTTTTTTAATCCCTTATTTGATGGCTTCATAATTCCATAGTGGTTTAGAAATCAAGTATTCGAAATTAATATTACTTTCCGCGTATTTCTGTGGCATGAATCATGTAATTATATCCCGCAGTCAAAATTTTCCGCTGTACGCAGGGGCTTGGATCTGCTCACAAACACCGCATTATCCTCACAATCGGGTTCACATCATTGGAGCAAGACACGAAAATACGACTCAAAAATTTATTCCGCCGAATGCCCAAGGTAAACGGCGCTCAAGAAGTAAATGAGTAACTCGCGATGCAAATGAACTGATATCAGAAGCAAGAAGTCTGCGGAAAAGGGGTCCTTTAAGCCCAGGTCGATCCGAGGTCGGCGCCGTCTGTAACTAGCGTTTTATGCATGCATCACGATAAAGAGAGGAAAAAAGGGACGTTTGGGAGAGGGGAGAAAAAATAAAACAAATGAGTGGTATTACTCCGTAAAACGCCCTGTCGCCACCTCTCCCGATTCCATCCCGCGAGAGATAATTACATCGCAAGGCGAGGGATCAAAGCTTACGAAAAGCCAGGGAGTCACGGCTGCGGAAAGGGGCGAGCGCATGGCTGAGAGGTGGAGGATCTTACGCAGAAAAATATATAGGCTTCATCACGCTAGGGTGCGTCTCTCACATGGCCGGCCCCACAGTGGGCGGGGCGGAGGAGCCAAATCCACCAACAGCGAGAGTCGGGGGCGGAGACTTCAAAGGATGACTCCCATCTCCACCGACGCCACTCAGGACCCCTCGCCCCTCCTTCTCAGAGGGGAATGAGGAGAAAGGGAGAGCCTTCTGGATTGCTTTTTCCACTCCCTCACGAGCCCTCCGCACGGCCACTTCCCGTTCCTCCACCAAAGGATCTGCCGAGACAAAAAACGCGGAGGTGTGCGTGGTAAAAAAGGAGATACCTCGGGCTTTTTTCCTCATCCTTGGGAGCTGCAGACACAAATCGTGAGAGGCTATTGGACGAGGGAAGGTTCGAACTCCCCCCTCTGCAACCCCTTCCTTCCCATGCCCGCATAACTACCCTCTTTCTCTCTAAGGAAAGTTATTTATCGACGTTGATAAACCAGATGACAGCTCCCTCCCCCACCTCCCGGATTCTTTCCGAGGGACTTCTTAAGCGCCGCCCCCTCGAGGGGGGTGGGGGGCGCAGAGAGGGGTGGGGCGGCGGACAGCGTCGTTAGCGAGGGAGGCTGCCTACTCATCTGGCCGAGTGCGAGGGACGAGTTGGGTGTGAGCTAAGGAGAGATAGGAGTGATCGACAAGGCGTTGCTCTGCAGATTGATGGGCGGTCTCCAACCCGATTGCCTTCCTTTACCGCTGTCCACAGATGACGACGAGATGCGAGCAATGCTGTGAGACGTGAGAGGTTCTCTCCCGAAGAACCAACTCTGACGGTTTCCTTAGGACGTTGTTTTACTCCTCGTGGACCTCCAAGCGACCTTCAAGACGTTCGGTGCTCGGTTTTCCTCGTTCTCGAAACTGTTCGGAGAAAAAAGTGACAGTGCCGCTTCGTGTGCGATGATTACTTCGTGAATGTATTACAGAGTGAGCCCCTAAACTTTCGGTGAAGCAAAGTTCCTTCGGGAAGGCGACGTTCGCAGCGGAGTTTTCTATTCTCGGACTGTGGGAAACAAATCGGAGGACTGGAGACTATACAGTTCCTGAGCCGCTTTGGCGGTGGGTTCCCGCTGTCGGCTTCTCCGATGTGCACGGTGATGGACGCAGAGGTGTGTAGCCACCGCAGACTACACTCGTTGACGTCGCACCGCCGACTCTCCGCTCCCATGGCGACCGCACCCTTGTCTTCGGGTGCAGAATCTCCCAGGAGCGACTCGGACGCGACTCGCGGAGAAAGGACGCCCAGTCCCCAAGCGCCCCCTCCTCCTCCGACAACCTTTTCCCGCAAGCACCACCACCAACAGCACCTTCAGAGGCGCCGAAAAGCGACATCGGAGGATGCGGCGGCCGAGAGCGACGAAGGCGAATTGCCCCCTGAAGAAGATGACGATGAGATCAGCGTCGGATGTCCGTCACCGGCACCGATGAGCCCTCCGAAGGAAGACGACGATGAGGCGGATGCCAACGCGAGACGAAGACGCAGAAGAGGCAGCGGTGGCAGCGTGGGAGACGGGGGCGGGTCAGAAGCGGCGGCGGCTTCTTCCGAAGGCGGCGCGGAATCTTTGCCGGGAGGAAGCCCATCGTCGAGGGCGGAAGATGAGTGCGAGGAGGACGACGATTATTTCAAACCTCTGAAGAAGTTAAAGATGATGCACATCAAACCCTCGCACCACCAATCCTCCAAGGGAAGCCCGAGGATGCCGTCTCCGGCCTCTACTCCCACTCCTCCCCTGCCGCCCCCGCCACCACCTCCGCCTCCGGTGCAGGCTACCAAGTCCGTTGTGGCCGGAGTTAAATCCTTTTCGATAATGGACATTTTGAACCACAAACCTACGGTGAAGAAGGCATCCTCTCCTACGATGTGTAACGGCGTCGGGTGCGAAGCTAGTTCCGCAGCTTCTGGTGGAACTGTTAGAATAGTGAGGCCGTGGGATTTGGGGTCCTCCGTCTCTCCGGGAGCGGCGGACATCCACGGCCTCCCGGTGTCTTTGCAGACGAGGCCCGTCAGCGGACAAGTGTCGCGAAGAGGAGGAAAGTCCTCTTCGTTAGGTTTGCCGTCTTTGGTTGACTGTTGCGATTCCTCCAGTAGGTGCTCTGAGAGCGATTACCCAGACAGTCCCTCTTCTGGGGGCGCGCAAGCGACACCTCCGCCCCCGATGCTGATTCCCTCGCCTCATCTTCACCTTCAGAGGCATCATCACCACCATCACCATTCCGGTCATCACAGGAGGTCGGCGTCTGCAGGACCAGCACACGGTGCTTCCGGGACGACGACGCAGACGACGGGAGGTTCATCCACATCTCCTCTCGACGCTCTCTTCCAGATGACGAGCAAGACCTTCGAAGGACTCAACGGCACAGGAGAAGCAGGTGAGTTTACGTCTTTGTCTTACATTTTAATTTTAATACATATCTGATTAAGGTTATTCAACCAACCTTACATCTGATTTAGATGGAAGGCTGGGTATCTTATTCACGGACTCTTCCATTCTGGAAATATTGGAAATCTGTCAAATTTATTGACATCCATCATAAAACTTTCAGTACCTCAGCCAATATTCAGTTCATAGATATACATAATGGATAGACCTCTGAAGAGATTTTTACTGACATGAAAATTTGTTCTCTTCTTCATGTAGAAATTAATGGAATTTGATAGGATATGTTATTCAATTATAGATCATGATTAATGGCTGTGGATGGTTCAAACGAGGAAAACTTGTGAATAGTTTCATTCTATTACCAAACAAATCTCTTATCCAATATATGTACCAGAAAGTTTAAGAAAATCTTAAATCTAGGGAATAAAGCCTTAATAGTGATAAAATAAATGCAAATGAGTGATTAATGCACCAGTTTCGTCAGTTTTTGATGTAATGATGTCATCACTCACATTCACTAATTGTAATCAACCCGAATATACACTTTTGTATTTTAAAATTTCGACTTTAATGGTAGAAAAATTCTATAAGCTGAAAAAGAGTGAAAGAAAGATGCTGTACAGCATTAAGTATAGGTATTTACGTAGAGCTCTATATTTTCATTAAATAATAGTATTCTTACTACGTATCTTTATATATGCATCAGAACATATCAGACAAATAACGAAGCGTTTTAGCCAATGTATAAATCGATTTATTACCATTATTTATCCATTCGTATCCATAATAAAATAAATTTTTTTTCGTATGAGTGTTTAAGTATTTGTCGAGCATGTACCAAATCCTTATGTTTCTAAGCTTGAACGACTGCTTATTCGAACCAGAAATTAAGCGTCGAAAGGAAGTCAAACAACAACAGCAACGACTTCCATGAATAACATCGAGACTATCAAAGTTACACGATTATAAAAATATTATTCTTGGCAGAAGCTGCGAAGCCAATCCATTTGAAAAACGTCTCTTTCGTCTCGAGAAAGAAATTGTCGCTCTGCATCAGAATTAATGAAAAGATATCCTTCAGCTTCCTCTTCATTAGACGGACTTCCCTAAGAAATCCAACTGTTTGCACTTGGGAGTAAAATCACCCATGTAGTCGGAGGTTTTGAAAGGCTTCCATCCAACTCAGTGTCAAGTGAATGTCCTCCAGGTTGTTGAACGAAACAAAACAGCTTCCCGCGAAACGCAAACATTTGGATAAAGATGAATGAGGTAAGGTTAGAGAGAGGGAAGACTTGTGAACATGGACTTGGGACACAAAAGGACGATTCCCATTCTGTAGGGCGCGGCCGCCTCCTAAAAGGATTTGTAGGAATGAGGGGTGAAAGGGTGGATTTGGAAAAAGGAAGACGAATGCTCCATGCTAAGAAAGAGGAACCGTAGAATAGCCTATTGAGTTCTTTGGACCATCGAGATCAGCGCTAGATTCCTTTGAGGTCGCCGCCTTCTCTAGAAGCCGAAGAGAAATTGACCATGGAAGAGATTTTGTGTTCTATAGCTGTGCTATGGAACGTTGCTAAACCTTTCAATTAGGCCGTCTCACATTTGTTTATCTCTTTCTATAAGTTGTCCCTGGTCTTGTATGCTTTGGCCACGCGTTTTAGACTGTTCATTTAAAATACGCCAATGAAGAGGCTAAATTTAAGAAATCCTAATTTTTAAATATCGCTTATTTTCCTAACTTAGAAGGGAATGTGAGAATAAATTGTAGCTTGTGAGACGCTGATTGTTTCTTAACGTTGGGTTTTAGTGTATCCAAAGGCCATCCATTATTCAAATTTCGAGCGATTCCTTAATTTATGCGAGAAAAGAGCGAGTCAGAAACGTTAAGTGACTAGCTTATAAAGACGTTTCGCATGATTTATATAAATGCTAATGAGCGGAAATTATTTATGCTCGGTAGCGAAAGCGAATGGCTTAAAACACTCAAAAGTAAAGAACTAAATGGTTCTGTTGTAAAATTTACGGTGGTCTTGATGCCGTCGAGATTTGCGTGCCTAATGCGATGTAGCTATAGTCTCGTGTTCGAATCTCGTCAAGGTCGGGGATATATGTGCTGATTTGCTCATCTACTCCTATAAATCTTTAACTAGAAATTATATTATCCATGATCTTCCGCTAAAAATAACTAAATCGTTAACTATAAATTATTTTGTCTGTAAGCTACCGCTAAAATAACTTTTCAGTTATGCAAAACACTGCTCAAAAATATGTTGTTCGTCCCAAAAGAAAATTATTTATTCAAATTACGTTGTCGAAGAGGAATATTTTTCATTACCAATAATTTTTATGGAAATATGCGAACATTATGAAAGAAAATACAATAGGGAAGAGGATCTGAAACTTTATTTCCTAAATGATAACTAAATCTAAAATAAATTCAATATATTTGTTATGCATTAGCGTTTAATTCAACCATCAACAAAACACAATATTGATTCAATACATGCCAATATAGTTGTCAAATTTTTCTATCCAAAGAAATTAATTTCGGAGGGATATTGGTTCTATTCTTCTTAATTTTCATTTAATAGAACAGGAATTTCTCCATTTATATCTACACTGTGTGGCATCGGATATTTACCATGCGCACTATTCAGTACCCTATGGCAAAATACCTTTTTACAATTCCATGTCATAATACATGGAATTATAGATACTTGAATTTAGTGGGGAAGTCACAATACCCTGAAGTTCTCTATTTTGCTCTTTTATAGTTTCGTGAGTCAAAGTTAAAGAATTAAGTTGAATACTTAATGATATTCAGAGATGAATGAAGCGCCGAATTTAAAGGTGATTAGAATTCTATAGGCTGTATATGTCATAGGACATTTATTGCAGAGTCAAAACATACTATAAAGACTTAAAATGGGGTGTACCGAAAATTTTGACAGCCAAGCTAAATAATCAATTGTGAGCTTTAATAGGGAGTTCAAGCAGAAAATATTTTAATGCTGTAAATACTATAAAATGCTGAGCTTAGTATTCGCGCTGTCATAATATGAGGGCTGTCATTTTAAAGGACTTTAAATTTAACAACTTGGAATAAGTCCAAGGGAGCCGCTGCATGTATATACTTCAAGCTTTCCACAGATAAATATATTGAATCCAATTTTATCATTAAACGGAAATTTGGGGTGCGTTATAGAAGTTTTAAATGCTGAATCTTATCCCATAATAACAAAAAGTGAGTTTGATAAATGCGTGTTTGCCCCTCTTTAGGAATGCCATGGAAGCGAAATTCATTCAAAAGTTGTGTGTTATATATTTACCCGTATCATAAAATTATTTTGGTTTCAGTAGTATTAGTACTGTTACATATACTTCCATAGCTTAAGTAAATATCCTCATCGTAAATCGAACCTGGGACCGCTTTCATCGAAAGGCGCTGCCAACTTGGCCATCTGAGAGCCCTTGGTTTCAAATAGGCGCGTACATTTCTTAGGTAAACATCTAGGACAATCTGGTCACATTAAATTGATCCGATAATCTATGCAGCGGACTAATTTTTAAAAAGCATGAAGTACAATGTGCAATGGCACTATATATATATATATATATATATATATATATATATATATATATATATATATATATTGTTCACTAATCAAGCGTGAGATGCTGCGCAACTTCAAAGAATTTTTAGTTTAGTTAAGAGAATATAAAAACCAAATTCTTTGAACACAATAGGTACGTTTGGTTGATTTCACTTTATAAAACGCTTTCAAGGGAGAAATTCGATTCATAAATTACGAAAATAAAGAAAAGAGGAGAAAGTCGGTATAATTCAATGCTTAAGATCCGCCATTAATTAAAGACGTAATTTTGTTTAATTTTAATTTCTTTTTCGACGCAAGTTTCTTCAATTCCAAAAGATTATCCCTTTATTACAGGGATTTTAGTCTTTGGTAAATCATAGTGATTACGACCAGTCTAACTTTAGGCAATTAAGTTAAATTCAAAAAGACATAATAAAGGGTCCAGGGCATGGGAAGAAAATAGCATTATAGTAAGGTTGTACTCCATGTCACTGCTGTCGCGAAAAACAATATGTATGACTTTTTATGAAAATTTTTAAAATTAATTGTTTTAATAAGATAGGAGGAGTATGACTAGTATGAGTACTAAGAAATGAGGAGTATCTATTGTGAATGCTCACACAAATTTTACTTGTCACAATATGTCACGCAACGTCATTTGATCTGATAGACACGAATGTAAAATGTCTGTGATACATCCATACACATGTATACATGCAACATAACAGGAGCATTTAGTTCTTACTATTTGAATAAATCTCTTAATTAGTGTATATGTTCCACAGAAAACAAAAGGTCCGATAAATTATCTATGAAGAAATCATTTTCAATCGATTTGCCGTTTTCTTCCTTTTTTGCCACCGTGATTATAAAATGATAATCGAAAAAATTTTACAGTCTTTAAAGAAGTGTTTTATGAAATATCCCAAGTTAATTCAAGGCACCCTTTTATGTTTCACTCTTCAATTCAAATGTAATATCACAAGATCAAATACGACACTATAGATTTCCCATGGCATTTATTTATCTTTATTTTCAAAACGTCTTAAGCGTCAAAATTTAATATATGATCGTTAATCGAAATTTGAACATGGGCCAAACTCTCGACAAAAATTTGTTATGGGGGTACATACATATATTTTTCTTTTAAAAAACAATAATACCCTCATCGGTTCCTTGTTTTTAGTGAGTTTATTCCTGGAAAATTACAAATCAAGGAAAATAAACCATGTTTGTTTTTGTTTACATTGTGTATCGATATTTACTCTTGCTACTCTAACTAGCATTTAGTATTGACTTCGCCAGTGAAATGATGAGCACTTAACTAGCAAAGGTAGATCATACTGAACTTTAATGTCCTGTTATATAATGCAACGAATTTATTAATTTTTCGGCTAAAATCATGATGGCATCTATTTTCTGTTAAGATTGCTCCCTAGAAATCTGAAAGAACTAGTGCGGAGTTAGTGACGAACACCTGAATATTGCTGTAAACATCGCACTCGCCATTGGCAAGTTGATTTTCCTCAAAGTTTTAGGGAAGATTTTCAAGTCGTAAAAGGGGCTTTACTTTGGTTTTAAGTACATATTAAAAAGACAGGGAGGTTTGCTTTTCGTTCTAAATTTGCATATTCGTTAATCGTTATGTGAGGTTGGTTTGCTCCTCTTTGGTGATTTTGCTTTCGTCTGAATACTTTAAACATCTTAAGCCTAAAATCCTCTAATTGATGTTCATCAGAAAGCTTCTATTCGCGAGGAGCTTGTGGCGAATTTTTCTTTGGTTGTGCACGACATCCTCTGGAAATTCTGCGTTATTAGCGTCACCTGCGATGCTTCTTGGTCGGTTCGCACGTCCAGCCGTGTATCTCACCAGAAACACGTCGTGCTCGACACATTCTCGTCGACACAATTCCAACAAAAGCCTTCTTAGACGACAGTGGTGTCCGTTGTTTGAGTTAACGTGTCCAAGAGGCCTCGAGGACCCGGAAGAAGGCTACGGGTACAGCGAACGGCAGTCGTTGCCGGATGCACTATCGCCATCGGATTGCCATGAAACATTCAGCCTATTCTCCTAAGTCAAGAAAAATCAGCACTCAGAATCCAATTTCCAAACAAATGATTATCTAAAATGAAATGTTCACCCTAAATTCCATTCTTAATTCCATGGTAATATTGGAATTACGCGTAAGTTCCCCTTATGATAAAAAATAAAGACAAGCTGATGAAAAACTCACCGTGCAGATCAATTTGGTGTATCATTCATCGATACGAGGGCCATTTCAGAGGATTAAATGATCATCCGCCCTTTTTTAAAATAATTTTGAACGCCATCATTCCCGTTTACTAAAGATCCTTTTCAAATTATGAGCACTCTTTTCTTAATAATATAACATGATGCACCTTCACAGAAAGAAGGCGATAGAGATAAAGAGAAGACGAGGGAAACGAATCAGCGTAATTTTTTCACAATCTTATTAGAATTACCATATTTTTCATAGTTCTTATATATGCAATCCATCGGTTTCCCTCCATAGTGTTATATCTCTTGTTTTTCGTAGCTCTTTTGTAGCAATTTTGGCTTCTTTGGCCTTCATAAACATACACTAACACACATATATTTACGGGGCTAGGCAGTGAGTGATATTAAAACCTTATTGCTCCTAACCAATAAAATTATACGTTATTAATACCTATGAACGTTAGTTAAAACATTGAACATAATATACATTTGTGTAAAGAATCAAACTTGTACTAAACATGGCCAATTAGCAGATAACTCTAAATACTAGTTCTTATTTTTTTCCTTTGATTCGTAAGTTAACATGCAGCAATCTACTTACAGGTTTAAGATAAAAGTGAAGCCGGCATGCATCCGTTTCCTGCGAGCGAATCTCGTTATGAATCAGTGAGGTTAAAATTATAACATATGAGATAGGCTTCGTAACCAAGAGAAACCTGTTTTTATAATGATATGCTTATTACATTTTAAGATGATATTTCATTTGAAATAAGGAGTTGAACTCCCTCTTGGCGAACTAGACAAAGGAAAATTCTTGATATTCTTCGTACCTAATTCTTTTGGGACGAAACAGAGTGAAGCCAACTTTATTATTATTTGTTGTTTACTTCTTGATTTTTTCGGTTAGTACCGAATGAAATGTATGTACGTGTTATTATTACTGGAAGAAAATTGGAAAATATCACTTCAGAAGCACTTTCGAGTATATTTTCAATTTACGAAAGTTTTTCACATAGTTTGATTTGTCTTGTTTATCCTATCAATACTATTTATACATATCATTAATGAATCAAATTTGAATGACGAAAAACTATATTTATTTATTTACTGTTGCACTACGTCATAAAATAATATACTGAAAAAAGTGGTAAGCTCTCTAAAACTAGCAGAATCTGAATACATTTTGCTTTATATTTCAACTTTTCTTATGATTATCGCATTTATCCAGGTATAGAAATGAAATGCACCATGTATACATGTCATTTTCTCGAAGAAACGCAGTGTTTGTATGGAAATGAGGCTATAAAGGAAATTTAGTTGACATACCTGCTTTTGATTTGAAATTTCATCATGTAGTAAAACCTAGGTAGCCTTAGTAAACTTACTTAAAAATAATGAAATTCATTCTCTTTGCTTCTCTCGCTCCACCGTGTCTAAGGTAATAAGAGATTATTATTTTTTAAACTCTCTGTAATATTGGCGTGGCCTTACGTTGCGGTCTTACTAAGTTCAATCGGTTTTACATTTCACAGAAGATATTTTTTATATTAGCTTATAGGGTGAATTATCATAGTCATCTCATTTCAAAATAATTGATTCTGTTTACCTTCTTAGTAGATTAACTCCATTGAAGGCCAGTTTCCTTAGGCATTTTCTCTATTTTTTCCTTTAAAGGAATCCTAGTCATCGCAAATTGGCTTATTATTTTTAGCGCTCTTTCTAGTGTGTTAATTTTTTATTTGTCCCCTTTTCAAAGAAAGGTAGTTAATTATCTAGAATAAACGATAAGGTGAGTTCTCATTCAACATTATCGTATTTGAATCCATTCAGTGTAAATAAATTATTATCATCAGACTGTTCCATTCCTTAGATAGAAAACAAAGCAAGACTATCTCTTAAAGTAGTATTTTTTGTTCTGTATTAGCAACTAATTAGTTTCAAGAGTTTAAGCGTTATCGGCTTTTCGTCTTTATTACCCATTACGGCTATTTTTTAAGAGGTTCGATTCGTTGATGATCCAACTTCTTAGAAACTTGAGAGGTTATTGGGGAATGAGTTTTTGCTTTCTCCAAAATGCTCATTAAGGAGGCGAATGCATGATCTCCGCTAGCCTTAATTAGCACTAAAGTGTAGAAACAGTTCGAGCTGTACGCATTGGAATTTGCTTCAGACAAGTAAGCAAGGACAGTAAAGTTACCGCTGAGCTAACTGTGATTCATTTCTGAAGCTTTGCTATGAGGAATTCTCACTATCTTAAGTGCGATAAAGCTGTAAGAAATACGTATATCTTAATTTGTGTCATAGAATTTAAACTACTAAGGCTGAGTTAATTGCTATCAGTCGTTTCTAAATTAAATTCTGTTCGGTATTGAGCGACTCCTTGAATTTTTCCAATGATAAGATAAACTTAATCACTGGCCGATGAGCTAAATTTGAGAATGTTTTGGTGTTAGATATTCCTAGGAAACGGTACTCTACTTGTTATCACTTACGGGTATAAGAGCCTCGGACGCTTTAAGTTAATACACGTGTATTTGAAATAAACAGAAGGAAAAGTTTTGTTTATGATGATACTCGGGCATTGCAAGCTTTACCTAAATATCTTACGCTTTAATTCAAAAACTGCCATCCATATTAGAAGGGATTTCAAGTAAATTAGTACTTGAATGTGTTGATATAATTCGATACTTTCTTTACCTCTCATCTAATAGAGATTCAGCGGAATTTATACAGAATTACGTTATTACTATATTTGTTACTTAAAATTCTTGAATCCTGTCAATTCGTTGCGGTGAAAATTCCTGAGTGAAATTTTAAAAATAATCTAGTACAGAGTTTAGTGTCTTGAGGTAACGTTTGAAGACTGATTCTGATCCAAAAAAGATTTAAAATTTCTATAGTAATTTCTGGAAGATATTTGTAATTTAGAAGAGCAACGGTGTTTTTTTACGATTGACGATACCTAGTATTTCTTCCTCATTTCTGTTGTTATCTCTTGAACCTTCAGGGATATTTGTTTACATATTCACGTATTCCATGATATTTAGATCCTCTCCGTTATTAATACTCCATCTGTTGCAAATGAACGAAATGGAAAGTGGCAAGGTTATAGCAATATAACAAATAATATAAATTAATACAAATTACTATTTAAAACTAATACAATAATACAATTCCATATGCAATACTAATTACTAAATACAATATTGTAGGCTGTAACAGAACATATGCTATGCTCCCGTATAGCCAAGTGGGCAGAACGTTCTACTTTAGTAAAAGCGGTCCCTGGTTCGTTCCTATTGGAGATCCAAACGTGAGAAATGACCTTTGCGGTCGAAGCTTTTTGAACGGTAGTACTAGGGTGAATTGCTTCTGCAATACACCTTTGCAATTCACATTTCTAATATTCATATAAAAAATCTATCAAAAACCAAATATCTCCGAGCTACAATGATAAAATACCGATACATAACTCCTAAATGATATATACTCTCTTGCAAATAATATATTTTCATAAAAACGCTCACTAACTCAATACATGTTTACTTGTATCAACAATCGTTCTTTATTTACATCACTTATCAGCCGAACAAGTTTTTCTTGCTCTCTCGTTGGCTACCATAAAGGGACCCACGGACGATTCCCTTCTTTGCATCATCCTACCATGCAATGTTCTACTTTACCTTCACTTCGTCCACGGCAAGATTCCTTATCCTTAGTTCCTACACGTTCCATTTAAAAACTCCTGAGATTCTTGGGAAGGGCTCAAAGAACCAGCAGGTTGATGATTCCATTCTATAACTGCGTGATTAAAGAAATTTTCTGAGTATAGTATGCGAGAGGGTGCAAAAGCGATTTCGCTTAAGAAGTAATTTTCGAATTACGAGCGACCAAATTTGATGAATTGCATCTTATGAATAAAACCAAAAGGAGGGAGTCCCTCATTTTGAGTTCCGAATTCCATCGACACGAGCGATAATTAGCGATTCTCGGAATTCCGTCTCGGAAAACGGGCCATGACGTCAACTGCTATGTCCACAGGTACAGCGCACCAAGGCTGCACGAACTTGTCACGTCCCTAACTCGCGTACGCACCACGAAAAATTCGGGATTGCTAACCCGAGGCGGACCCACCGCGAAGGACGACCTCACATTTCCCCCGCCGCACGTATTAGCCCCTAAATACGCTTCCAGAAAAGATTGGGTACGAAGGGGTTCTCGGACCCACCACGAGGAGCGATGGAGATGGATAGAAGAGGCCCTCGAGGTGGAGGAGGGGAGGGCCCGAAGAGGTGCCGCTAAAGGTGGGAGGCCTTTAAGGGAAAGAGACGTGTGTGTGGGGAGGGGGGCCTTTGCCAAGATGAAAGGGACCGCCGCCGTGGGGGGGCGGTGCGAGAGGTGGGGCGGAAGGTTCTCCTGCTAATGGCGGAGGGTTGGGGGAAAGGTAGGGGAAGGTGTCCCTCTTCTCACCTGCGTCGCCCACACAAAACACCCATTCCCTTAATAACTTCATCCCTTCCCTCACGTGCTGCCATCAACATTCTTCCTTTGAGCTTCGGGAGATCGGCGGCTCGCATTGGCGGATGTCGTGCTCTCAAAGCACCGCTGGGATTACGGTCCGCCCTCCGCACGCGATTCACGCGTCCTAAGCGTTTGTGTTTCGCGGATTCGGTCCTTTCGAGGATCCTTTTTTACAGCAGTGGGTCTTTTGTGCTTACCGATGGGATTTGGAGGTGGCGGTGAAAGGAGAAATGCGCCAATAAAATCACTTTCAATTCCACTCATTCGAGCGATGGAGGTTTTTTTTTGGGAATAAAAAACGCGTCGGCACTTTCTTTTATCTAACGTGAGACTTTATTTGGCTATGGGGATTTTCCATTATTTCGGATCGCCCCAAAATTGCGAGTAGCTCAACCGCAGAAATGCAACTATCTTGAGGTAACCGTCGTTCCTACATCAGGAACAATAGTTCTTTGCCACGTATAGAAATAAATAATCGTTTTCTATAGTATGTACAACTTACCTCTTTGAAAGGACTAAAACATTTCCCCTTATCCCAATCTGTTACAAGTTTTCACGGGAATCACATATGATCAGCCCGGGCCGGACCTTGTTTATATATTAGTGTATTAGTAGTTGAAAGAACTTCTAGTCAAATGCTTTGTTACATGTGTTTTCATACATAAAGAATATTTTAATCATACCAAATAAATAGCAAATAAAAGAGAATTAAAATGGCCCTTAGCAGCTCTAGAAGCTTTTTCCGTAAAAGACCCTGAAAAATTATCTCATAATTTCGAAGCACTAAATATAATCATTTAATACTCTTGTACTAAAGTTGGTTACTACAGGGAAATATAAGGAAAGAAACTCTTTTATATAAAGAAAGAGCGATGGAAAACAAAAAGAACTTTGGGGACATTGTATTCGGTCAAAGTAAAATCTCAGCGGAAAGCTTTCAAGGAAGTTCATTTTTCCAAAAGATGGGCAACTATATCCTCAATAAATTTTATAAATAAGAGGAGAACGTTATTACACTTACTTTTATTAGCTATAACATTTATATATGCTTAACGATTTTTCCTCTGGGTAAAATCACTAACCACATTAAGCTAGCGTTATTAAAAAGATCCATTTCAATTAAATTGAAAATGCAATATTTTTGTAATGATCCATGTTGTTTCTGACGAAATACTTTCCTGAAACCAGCAAGTGATTCTTGGTATTAGGAAAATAGAAGCAAGTATATCTATCTTTGCCAATGCCCGTCCAATAATAAAATGACATGTTCTCTCTTAAATTGTTTGAAGTAAATATTCAGTAATGAGGCGGCAGGTCAAAATTATGATTTCAATATTCGAAAAAAGATTCCATAAGCCGAGCTAATAAGCGTGTATCAAGCGTAAGTCATTTTACGGGTTAGGTGATTCATACAGTGATGCCTGTTATTGAAGAGCTTAAATGTTGATCTTATGCGGAATGCTTATTGGAAACCCATGAAATTGTAGGCAGCCACGCGGACAAACCACGCGTGGAAATTTTCCCATTTAAATGGTGAAAATGAATCCGATCGGACTGAAGATTTCACCGGGTTAAGAAACTTAAGATACGTCTCTTTACTTTTCGCGGAATCAGAAAAGCGAAACAGCTGAGCATGAGAGAATTGCCAAAAACGCTCGTCCGAGCCGCGTGTTCAGTATCACTTCTCCGTCAAAAGCCGCGCATATTTTCATAGACACGGGAATGGTCACTTTACCTGCGTACATAGGCTCAAAAGGCTTGAAAGGGAAAGTCTTAATTTTAACTCTCTCTAAACACTTTCGCAGTAAATGTTTCACCGTCTGTGAGCATAGCGTAAGCATTCGTAAAAGTGAACCAGCAGAGAGAGGAAAAAGTGAAATTCTTTTGGAAGAAGTCAGCACTTGCCTCCCGCTGACAAATTTCTGGCCCCGTTCCACGGCCTCGCAGTCGGTCCGTCCTCAGGGAATTTCACAGGGTCGAGCTTTGCAGAAAAAGTCCCAAAGGGAAGAAATAGATGGTCTTACAAGTGGGTGCTTCTCAAAGGAAAGGTGGCATTGTAAAAGTGCTGTTAAAAAGACCTGTGCGGTCCAAAGCATTGTGCATTTCGCTGCCTAAGAAAGGCCACCTCAGAAAACATAATTGTGATGTTTTCGGTGAACAAAGGTGCCGGTTTACCTTCAGAGACTTACGGTCATTTAAGGCAGTGGTAAGGATTTTTCAGCATACATGTGACGAAAAACCTAACAAATGTCGAAGGCAAGGTGTCAGGATTATTAGCTAATTGGACAGTTTTTATGAAGAGGAATGGTAATTACCAGTAAAAATATTTGTGATTCTGATTGCGTTTCGATGACTTAACAAAAGTTGCAAAGTTAGGGATGGTCCAAATTTTATTCATCGATTGCTGTAAACAGAACAAATTAATAACTTCGCCTCAATAAACAATACCATTTTGTAGCTTTAATCTTTCATGTTGACAGTCACAAAAGGTAGTTAACGAGATTTCAACTGTGTTTACAATTCATAGACCCTGGATAAATATTTCGGTAGGAATAATTAAGATATCGCATAAAAATTTGGAATTATATATGATATATTAATTTTATGATTTTCTTAGTATAAAATCATACTCAATGAACAATTATAAAATTAATGAAATAGAATAAGATTTAACTGCTGCAATTCACAAGTAGCGTAGCAATTTACTAAGATAGAATATATATTCTAGCTTGGAATGCTACATCTATTTTTGTAACTTCTACTCGGATTCTTCTTTTTACCATGCTAAGCTTTGATGAATTCTTAAATGGATCGTGCTCGATGAAATACCCTTAAAAGACTGCTATTGCTCATTCCGTAGCCCTCCTTTGAACTCGTGCGTAAAGCACCGCTAAAATAACTTTGCGGTCTGGATCTTAACGCATTCTTTTCCACACTTTCCTTTGAAAGGATCCCTGAAATGGGATTACACCCTCCAGCACTTGGAAATAAACACTTGTTTCTTCCGACGACAAAGGACCGGGATCAAAATAGTCGATTGAAAGATTACAAAGGACGGGCCAATGTCCTTCGAGGTGTTGAAATGGTTTCGTTCGCGTCTTGGAATGGATATCGAGGTAAAAGGAAACGTCGGATGAAGTCCCAAGTGCACCGCCCCGAGTAACTTGCGTTGAATTGCAGGGAATGGCCCGTGAAAATGCTTACTCGCCGAATTTAGTGCCGCCATTGCAAAGGAAGGAGACGCCGAATTAACAGTGAGAAACGAAGAAAAGGAGCTTCGGCTGCTCTTGGAAAAAAACTTAAAATAGGAAAGGCGTCGTACCGAGTAAAAGAATTTAACTTGAATTAAGAGATGTATTCGGCTCATCCTCATCAGTTATGGTGGAATAGAATATAGCGTGAAATTGGTAGTATTTTTTCTTCATAGATATTTCCTTTCAGCTAAAGTTTTGCGCTCGTTGAGTAATCTTTCAGTGTTTTCCGGGGTTGCAATCATTGATGATCTAAATGTATCTCCCCTGACTTTTGAATGTTTAGTTTGTAGGAATGTGAGTTTACTTCGTTTCAACGTTTTTATTCGGCGGCCAATATTTTGGATTAAACTCCGACATAGATTGAATTAAAATTTTATCTTTCAAATGAGAGGATCTCATTTATTTTTAGGTTCTATTTTTGCGTTTAAATCAGTAAAACATGGAAAAATGTAAGTTTAGTAATTAGTAAAAAACTTAAAAATTGATTGACTCTTTTTTAATATAGTAACCACAGTGGAATCATGAAGCCATTATTTTTATGCGCCACGTCAGGGCTCAACCTCTTCCAGAGCCTCTAAATCACTTTTGACGTATAACATAGGGTCACAGCCGCAAACCAATTTCTTCATATCTCTACCACATCCCCTCCAGCAGAATCCAAAAGCTATCGGTAATAGGCATCGGCTTGTATTACGGTCCATTTGCGTAAGAAGAGATCGATACGTCTATCTCTCAATCAAGGGAAGGCCGTTCGCATGGGAACGATCTGAAATAATCGGTTGGGAAGGGAAAGATGATGAGAGACCACCCGCAGAGAGGAAGGGGAGAAGATTGGAGGACGGACCGGTGGCTATAGTGTATACATATCCATTTAGTCATTAATAGGACCTCCGGTAAACGATGGGCTATCGAAAGAGTGACTCATACGATCGGGTGCGAATCCGAAGGCGTGCTCGCTCGTTGCCGGAGGATCTGAAACCCTCAGATCGATCGATAGCGATTTGTTTATCTGAAAATAAAGACATCATTCAAATGTATTCATGAAGGTGTAATTTGTATTTCGTATTTCTTCCTCATCATCGGTAAGCTATTGGTCGGTGTCTGTTGCGTAGGAGTCGAAGTTGATAATAGCAAAATATCATTGAGGCCGTAGGTTTGAATTTTTTTGTTATGACATCGTTTTTTTGTAAGTTATAGGTATTACGTAATAAGCCTCCAATAACAGATGTGCTTACTTTAAGCCTAAATTTTATTCTTAAACTGATGGTTCTTCATAATTAAATCATGCGCTATGAATTTCGGATAATGCACTACATATACACTGCACCCTATATACTCCCAAAAGCCGGATGATGGTCCGAGGGCTTTAAAAGGACAAGATTTTAGTTTTTAGTCTGTGAAAACCTCTTACAAGGTAATATTTGGAAGGAGGTATTGATCTAATGTTTTTATCAAGGCACAAAAAATCTTGGCATTTTCGGAAAATGATGGAAGAGTGAGAACGCATTACAAATGCTTTTATTAAATATGCTCAGCCTTACCTAAGTGAAAAAACTACGCAATATTTTATCAAAATAACACGGTCAAACCTCGTAAGTGATATTTAAGTGGTAAATAGTTTCGGAAAACTCGGAGGCTGCGTTAGAATGGCAACATCCTTAACAAGCCGAAATTGGACGTTGCAGAAGAAATTTCGAAGAATATTGGCATAAGCTTACGCTATAAATCTCCTTGGTTTCTAAAATATGCTCTGAGAATCCGACGAAAATAATATGGAGTTTAACATACATAAATCATTCACGCGATGTCTTAAGAAATTTTTTCTTGGCGTTCTTGTTTTCTTGGTTGACTTGCTGTTTGCGTTGAATGATAATACATGGAAAACACATACTGCCCACATATCTGTGGGGACACAGAAGGATCCCTAACATCAGGGGTATGTTGAATTAAATCGCAACTAAAATATTTTGTAAGAGTTTGTTTTATTGCGAAAAATCGAAAAAAATATGCATTTTCACTTGAATCTCTGAGGATCTCAGATCGCATTTTCCGTTATGTTTACAAGAAAATTTGTAAGATGACAACAAGAGGTTTCAATGGGATTTTAGGTATCCTGAGTAATTTTCGTCAAAGTTAACGAGGACCGCTAATTGAATCCGCTTTCTCGCCTTTCATCATCTCACCGATTCCGTGCCAAATAGTGGCTCTCACACACTTTCTTCCCTCAAAATCTTATTTTCTGCGATTAAGATAATGGCGAATAAATCAAAAGCCTTGAAATCCATCAAAGCAGTCGTGATCCAAATCCTCGTTTAGCTCAAGATAATGATAAATTGGTAAACGATATTTTATTATCTGGAAGCATTCGTGCTCCTTTCTTCTTGTGAAATGTATTGGTTAAATCTCCCGTCATATATACTACCTCAATGCTGGTTATAATAGAACTTCAACATAAAATATTTCAGATAAACGCTATACAGACCAATGAAAATAAATTATGCATCGGCTGTTGAACGATCAATTATTTATACATAAAATTATATCATAGTAAATCTTAAATTATATTATAATATCTCATTAAAACATTCGATTTTTTCCTGAGAAAATAATTCCGAAGATTTGGGCTTATGTATATAAACCTCGAATATTATGGATAATATCTACGGTCATTTATATAGTTTTTATCTTGGAGCATGAATCATTAAAGCCAACGTTTTTATTTTATAATGTTAAATCCGCTTATTTTAGTGTTAGTTACCTGACATTACCTTCATTTTCAATAGGTTATTATTGTTCATAACAATTTATCCGCAAATAAACTGGTGCTTAGAAGTTTTAAAAATATAGATTCAATAAAATGGTGTAAAGATACGTAATTCAGATTTTTGTTCTATATATACTCTTCATAAAATGATAATTTCAGCATTAAACCAGTTTTAGAAGTATCTTGTTGTTTGTAATACTACTAATTTCATGATTGCTCACTCTAATTATTTAAATCAGCTCTTTCTCTCCCATCCATGATAACAATATTTTAAATGTTAGTCTCGATCGTTTATCAGTTTCTCGGTTTAATGACGACATTTTTACGACCTCAATGAACGAATGCTGCTTCAACTAAGTGCCGAGTATGCCTACACTAATTACCTATCTTCTCACTCGCAATTTCTCCCAGGGTTTTTCCGTTTAGAAGTTAAGATTTCGCTCACGCAACGACACGGATCTCTAGCTTTACAATGACAAAGGAACATCGATTGTAACCAGGATAACACTCGATCGCGCACAGAACAACGACTCAAGAATTAAACGGAAAATATGAACTGCCGCTAATTAATTTTTACCGCCGGTACGCATTTTTTATCCGTGGAGTTTTCCGCCATTGGAGACGCCGCGCGCATTAAGGAAATTATCTAAATTACGGTCACTTTTTGCTCTTAAAAATAATACGACCCGCCGCAGCCGCTTTCGACTTCAAGGGTAACCGACTCGAGGGAGGCCAAAGAGGATTGTGAAGGAGGAATACTCGACCGTTTTCGAATCCTCCGTTTTTTCCGCCAGAAACTCCTTTCGTTAAGCGATCCATTCAGATTGGAGTCAAATGGCGGAGGAGTTAATTGCCCAGACTTCTCTTTAGAGGAGGTCCTCCACCTCACCTCTCTTTCACCCGTGCTCTTCGCATCTCTGCTATCTTGGGAAGGGGAAGGAGCAATTATCGTCCATCCAGGCCTTGGTGGCGGTGAATAAGGCTTTATGGGGTTCAAAGGGTTAGAAGAAGGGCAAAGGAAAGTAGAACATGAATAGGCTGAGGAATATTAGTTAACTTTTGCAATTTGTTCCTAATATACGTAACTACCGTATTAGTCAATCCAAAGTTTTAAGAATTACATTTGCAAAAAGATACAATACCTATTAAAAGTCATGATACACAAGAAACTTGGGTAAAGGCTGAAGTACGTGGAGGAATTAGAATGAGAGGGATAAAACTCGAAATTACGCAGGAAATAAGCTATGAAAATTGGGAAGAAAAAAGATAATCCGAAACGGAGAGGAGAAATTAGGCAAAGAAAGTCGCTATTCAGCTATAAGTAATGTTGCTAATTTTTAAGCATAACTTTTGGATGCGTTAATTTTTTCACTTTTTTAATTCTGCCGTAACACCTGAATATTTCCGGCGAAGTTTAACCATAATTGCTGGTAAAGGTAATGATATTCTAATTCTGATAAATCACAAACAATTGGTTTCTGTGGAAAACTTTTAAAAAATACCATAATAAGTGCAAGATAACCCAGTGAGTAGGACTCGAACCCATGTCTACCACTTTCCTGGCAGATGTTTTAAACCAGCACGCAGTCTTTGACTCGAGTCTCAGATGTGCCGACATTTCTCACTTCTGCTTACCTCGGGTTCCAAGGCGCATTCCTATGCATAAGAATTGTATATACGTATACCTTTTCGTGTTCCTCGACTCAAATATTATATTAAATTTCTTCTAATATTGATAACTATATCGATGTAAACGAAATTATTAACGCAGGAAGAATTAGAAATGGGGATGGAGGAAGGGAAGGATTTAAAAAGACCAACGGAAGAGGATGTTGGAGGAGACGGAAGGGATGCACTAATAGAGCGATGGGGAATGTAGATACGAAGAAAGAGCTGCGCATAGCTGAAGATAATCTTTCCCTAACTCCAGCGACAAGTGCCATCGTAAAAGAAACGCTCAAAAAATTCTCCTGTTGAAGAAAAAAGGAGACCGCTCCACGTGGGTGGTACTACTTAGATATTACGTACTATTACGTCCTTCTGCAGTGGTATATGGTTAAGGAAAGCACAAGCATCATGCTAGAATGCTTCTACTTTCACACCATCCTCATTTACTTCACTAAACATCTTAATATTTGCGTCAAGTGATGAAAGAAAATCCCTAGTTACTTTTTAAGACCGCTTCGGCTTTTTTTTGCACTCTTTCTTTCAAACTACGGCGCAAGAAAGACTTTCTATGATCCTTGAACGCATTTAGTTTTATATACACGATGAGACTCGCTGCTCGAATAATATTATTTTCCAATATTTTTGGAACTAAAGCCTCTTTAGCCTCCACGTTAATGTAAAGCTATGTAGATTTTTTTAAAGATAAAACGGATCCTCTTCCTGATCCGACCTGCATTATTTTAAAATCAGGTTGCCTACCTCTAAGAAATCTTCAACATCTCTATCTTATGTTTATGATGATATAGAAAAATTATAAATGACATTCTCAATTAATGACTAAAATTAAGAGGTAGAGCTGCCTTTCCAGAGGGCAAATACGAAATATAGTATAGATATAAGAATCTCAGTGCAGTAGTAGAAGTATAAAGGTGGAAGATAAGTATCTTAATAAAAATTCTGTGGTTGAAGATAGCTCTTAACAGAAAAGACAAAATGGCGGCGAGTAGAAGCACCAAAATTTTAGCTCGTGCCTATCATCTTACGGCTGAGAGGAATAGATAAGATTCGACGAATGAGAGAGCCTCTCTAGTGCTCTTCAAAAGTGATGGGCATGGGATGCAGGTGCAGGCAAGGGAGGGAGGGGAGAGATACTGAGAAAATGCGCACGCAGCTACCGTGCCGTCATATTTTTATATATGAACTCTTCTAAAACAAAAGATTCATATTAGATAAACGTTCAATGAAATATCAGCACTGGCAGGAGAACATGTAAAGAAAGGAAAATTTCCTATCGGTCACATTTTGTATTATAAACCAATTATTAAGAGTTCAGTTTTTCAGCTAAAATCATTTAAATTTAATATTATGATTGTAGGATGAGAAATAAAAGTTTTTATTTATTAATTTATAATGGCGAAGTTATCGCTGAGGAAACATTTTTGTAAAAGTACTAATATGAAGTAGATTAATAATGATTAACAGCGTTTTAGTGAACACTTCGCAAATTTTCAAACGGACTTAAAGATTGAAAATTTCCATATGTAGAATATTTAGCTCAGTAGTTTTAAAACTAGATTCTGAATCAAAACTTTCGGACTTTATACTTACTTGTTAATATTGAGATCGGTTGTGTCAAGATCTATTTTCTAAAATGATGGCGAGATAATACTCTGCTACCCTCTCAGATCTATATATTTCACGGGTTATTCACCAAAAGAAAAGACATCGGCTCGTGAATCTTTCATGATCATCGGAATTTCTAGAGTTTTAAAGTAGGAAAATCTCTGAGGAGATTCATAATTCAGAAATTACGACGGCGACTATGAAGCATTGCAAAAACGTCTAGCAGAAAATTGCCGTCCATCGGAACTTTGTAATAACGTAAGAGCATTTGAACCCAGTCAAATCTCAGTCCCTATTAGGGCTCGCATGCATTATCAAAATGTAATATCCGCCAGAAAGCGAGAGATTAAAAAAGAAAAAGGAATCCTCGGCGGCGTCCTTTGATCTTCAACCGCTCGCCATTTAGGGTAAGGATTAGCGGTCTCTCTCTTTGCCGTCCTTCCCCTCTCCCTTCCTATCTTCTATCCCTCACTTCAATAGCTAATATACGAGTTATTCAAAAAGGAAGCTTTATGAATGTTAAATGTATGAAACTAATTATGCCACGAAAATATTTCGATTGGCGTTTCTACCCATCACCGTTTGTAATCATCTTTATTGTCATAAGATGACTGTTCCACTATCCCTCACTGTCGATATCAGCAGTATAAGTTAGTCTTCGTTGCTATGCAATCACTTATTATTATCGATAGTAATAAATATGAAACCGATTTACAGACACGCTGATGCGTTCCTTCTGATAATGTTTATTACTATATGAATGGGGTGTGTAGTATGAAAGATTTTCATGACATAATTAATTGCCACACTATCCATTCTGGGAAAGAAGGCAAAAATGAAAGAGATTCTAGCAAAAACAATCCGGTCAATTTCTAATATATTTCTTTTGAGTAGTGCAGGGCAACAACCAAATTAATAGGTTTATTACTAGCGAACTACTAGCGAATACACATTATCTTTCTTTGTTTATATTCTTCTAAGAATTTTCTGCAATTCTTTTCTTTTCCAAGACTTAGCTCCCAAGAATAAGTGGGAATGATTCGGCATTACGTAAGATTCGGACTTACAGCATAATGTCTGTTTTAGAGAAGGCTAAATATGAAGTTGAACTAATTTCAGTTTCTCTTCTTACGTTTATGATAGTCTCATTACATTTCATTCTATTCTCGTAGATCTTTTGAGGCATATGTTTTGGTTATACAATCTGATCTCTCACAGGGTTAGTACTAATATTCTGCGTTGATTGGTTTTTTCAACATTTTCGGATTTGAAGTAGATATAGCTCGAAGAAAAATCGTGAAAGTCTAAATTATTTTCTCAATTATAGTATAATATTCGACGAGTAAGCCTTGAAAAGCATTGCCGAAATGTACGTTGATGTTTACTCATGTCCGAGTTGCTTCTCACTCTACCTCAAGCATACTCACCTCACACCTCAGTTCCTCCTCCAAAACACAGGAAGGAAGGTGCAAAAAGAGGCTTAGAGTTGACCGCATGAGCTCGCACCTAACCCAGACAATGTGTTGACCGTTGGATTAGCCATTTACGTTCAACGGAAGAGATGAAAACTTTTCGTTCTTGTGGACGAAGTGGTCTCGAAGGTTCTTTTCTGTTTCAACTGCGATCATTCGGTTTACGTAGAAAAGAAGGGATTTGGGTGGGAAGCTTGATAATTTAATGGGAACGCTGAGAGCAGTGGTTATTTATGAGACTATCCTTTCGCATAGAACTGGAAGATATATGAGATAAGTCGGGCGTCATTAAGAGAAATAGCTCTTTAAATCTACTGATATGAAGAGCTTTCGTGATTTCTATCCGAGAAGTGGGTTATTAAAGAACCAGCTCCTTAAAAATTTCGACCTTTTTTATCCTTTGGCATTGTTGCTTGGCTAATTTGAACTTTTCGATCTTATCCAGGCACGCAATACAAATAAAGATATAGATTGTCTTTTTCTAATGCTGCGAAAATACTTTTTTGATTTTTATTCCTCAAGCACGAGTCTATTCGAAGTAATGTGACCGCGTAGTTAATGTAATGTTTAGGATACCTTTAATATTAATGTTTAAGATCTTATCTTGAGCTATCAGGATTATGGGCTGATTTTAGTTCTTAATAATTAATTAATAAATAAGAAAATGTAGTTTGCGTATGAAATGCAACTAATTGGGATGCCTTCATGAATCATAGCACAGCATAGTGGATATAAAATTGTAATTGGTATATTTTCATCAACGTAAAACCAGAAAATATTGGAAGGTGTTGATAATAATTTGTAGCTAGGACATAGTTTGCCAAAATTAATCATAAATTTGTAGTTACAAAAAATCTAGTTTAAAAAACTGAATGCTGTATAGATGAAATACTTTCCCTTTTATGCATCTTGGAACATATTACACGTGTATTCACCGAGTTTCAGAGCCAAAGAACTGGATCCGTCACTCCCCATTCACTCTTCCCAGCTCCATTCGCATTCCACGTAGGGGATGTACCATTACAAAAACATCTCTCCGTCCGTATGCATTTCTGCGTGGAAACTCCATTTGTTATCTCAATCGAGTCTCATCCTTAACACGGAATGGACCCTCTGTAAACGCTTCTCGTCAAGAAGTGGAATCCGCCTTCTGATCTTCTCAATCCCACCCTTCCCATCCCATATTCCCCATCCCATCGCCCACTTCCCCACACACTCTCCTCTCTAATGGCCATATTATTGGCACTCGGACAGTTCCGGGGATGAGTCGGTAGGCGTGGATTGTTCCGCGAGGTGTGAGGGCGGCTGGAAAATTATAAGGCGGCGTCGTGTGTCTATGAAAGCCCCTCGGGGGGTGGTCCCATCCATCCAGGCCCAAATGCCTCCGATCCTACCTCCACCCTTACCAAAAAAAAGAGGACCGAAATAACAATAAAAAATCGGGGATTTTTTTATTCACTCTCGGGTGCGAGAGTCGCGGGAGATGGTGGGCCAAAGTCTCGCCATTTACGAGATCGCACCTGCGCGCCCTCTGAGCAGTGGGCGTAGAACGCTATGCCCATCAACCATCCCCCGCGCCGCCCCTTCTGCCACCGAAACCTCCCCTTTCCCAACCACTTACCAAAAACCCTTCTCTTCCACAATCTCATCCACCTGTACGTTTTGCCTCCTGTGGATGAGGTTTGCGCGAGGTTCCGCGACCTACATTATTTTATTGAGAGTAAGAGTATACTTTTATTTATAACCATGAGGGTATATATGGAAAATATATCTTCACCCAGACGAGTAAGGCTCCCCTGTGATAAACATTCTCCTATGAATTTCGCATTTTGCGAAACTAATACTCATTACATTCATTATTTCCGTAAATAGTTCATACACGTAAAAAAATGTTACACGAAGAAGAAGAGATGTGTATATTTTATGTCCAAAAATATCTGATTAATTTCGCATATTTGAATGATAAATACAAATTTTCATGCGGAGTTTACGAAATAAATTTGAGTGTTTTCTTATTGGTTTGATGGAAAATATTTTCCATTGTGATTATACTTTCAACTTCTAATCACTATGATAGTACTGCATTTCATGTGATCCTCCTATCAGGTTTAGCTTTTTGTGCAACTGCATTAAAATATTCAATCACTCTAAATAGGTCATGAAAACGCTGATAATTACTGGTATTTAATTGTATGAAGCTTACAAGATATTTTCTATAGCAAAGACAAAGCAATATTTGTAATGAATTTAAACATGCATGGAAACTGCAGCATATTAATCAAATAAGAACTCATAAATATAAAAGCCAAGAAATTTCTCAAGAAGATAGATCTTTTCTAAAAGTTAGGTATTTCAGTGACTATTATTTCGAAATCTCTGATGCGGAAAGTATCAATTAGATGTATTGCCATCTCTTAACATTGGACTTTTAGGAAAGTGATTATGGAGAAAGGGTTACTCAAGAAAGGAGCTTTTTCTCATTCTCTCTAATGGAGGTGCATCTCTCAAAGAGCCGCTCTCCCTCTCATGAGGCCTAAACAACCCCTGACTTAAAGACCGCGGAAAAAATATTTGAGGGTAAAAAAAGAGGGCTCGTGTGTTTGGAAAAGGGGTATAACTCGGCCGCATCTCTATCCTCCCACTCTGTGCCTTTGCCACACGCACGTAAACACTTTGTGCTGCTCTGCTTGGGGATTTAGGGTCCTCCTATATCACCGCTTTCCTATCTTCTCTATTTTTACTTTGTCAGATAGGTTTAGTTTATCTAAGCGCGACTAAAGGGTATATTTTCCGTTTATAGGAAACAGTGAAATTATTGAGCAGAATATGTCATATCTCTTCAAAAATAAGCTACAGTTTGCTAGGAAATATCTGAAGTAGAGTAAATACAAATATACAGATATTGATTCAAAATTTCACTTTGATATTCGGAGAATATTGATAAGCAGTGTTATATCACTATTTTTGTTTCAAGATACGTTTTTATGTCCTTTACATAATATCTCTTAGGGATGGAGATTATTCATGAATTCTCAGAGAAAATCTTACCAGCATGCTTTGAAATAAAATTTAATCATAGTACTCTGTATCAGCTATTTCTTTTTGAAATGCTATGTAAGGCAGCATTTTGAAAAAATAAACTAAACTCAATGAATACAAAGATTTTCCCAAACTCGGCGTTTTTATATTTAAAAAAATTTTGCTAGCGTTTGGGCTTCGAGTGGTATATATACCGATATCGTTTAATCGTGTATTGGTAATGTTAAGAAATAAACGACATTTTTCTCAGCATTAATTTTGAAAAGTACCCAGCATTTATCGGTTCCGATACCCTTAGAGACGTATTAAAAGTGGCAGAATTCCTTTATTTACTTTTTCAACTCTTAAGTAACTGCAAAATGTTCGGTTACTAATTTTCCATTTTAAAGTCTAAGAAACTTCCTTTGATCCATTAACTGAAGATATCACCTATCAGGTGGCCTAATCGACGCAAAAAATCCGCTTCCATCACCTTCTTTAAATTCAGAGGAAAATTGCTCCAATTTGTAAGATATCCTCCTTTCTGCAGTCCATTCCTCTCTCCCGTCATATTTCTCCTTTCATCTTTCTTTCTTCATTTCTCTAATTCCCCTTCTTGTCACTCTTTCCTTCCGTTCCCTTTTGCTTGCATCGGAAACGCCTTTGATCTCTCTGAGGATGCCGACGTTGCTTTACACATATCCTTTTTTTCCCATTTTATCTTCTTCCCGTGACCGGCTTCTGTGATTAAAATTTGCCTTTTACCGGAGCGAGCACCCTTTCATTTGTTTTTTTTACAACCGTGGTTTCTCTAATATCACTTCACGCCCCGCATCCCTCTTTTTTCCCATCGGTTCCGAAAATGCGGTGGCCTTCTTTGGGGCGATTTCGTCCCTGGGCAGGTGGATCTCAGACCAAAATTCCCTTTTTTAGATCGAAGCGTAAAAACTCCAGACACGCGTGTTCACGGAAGGCATTATTTTTTTTTTTTACTTTGATCAGGAAGCTATGCAGCGTGTTACTTCTCTCAATTATATCCTGACCCGGGCGCTCTTTGGACACGGCGGCCTTGAATAAAGGCAGAAAATTGATTTGTTTTCATTCCTATAATATTCCGAAATCAACCGCTTCCTAAAGAATAATGTGCGCGTAAATTATATTCCTACCCTAATTCCCGGAGTGAAAAGAAGTTTTTAATTTAAGAAAAAATATTACTATATGTACATTACATAATTTACTATCGCATTCCATATTTTTTGGGAACCAGGAATCAAATGCGTTTAATTTAATCAAATAATAATTTCATATTCTTCTTCACGGAAATAATTATGATGATAATAATTTCCGTTTATTTTCAAGGATTAACTTTCTCAATAAAATAAAAATTCTCGCCATATCCTAAAAGTTATCTCACGTTTCATACATAATGGTGAAAAGTGAATAAAGTAACATGGTATTTTCCATTGAAGTTTATTTAGAGTTACTGTCACTACAGAGGATTTCATTGAATCGATAATGGAAAATTGCTCTGTACTGTAATTGTAAATTAAATGTATAAATTATGCTTGGCTGAATCATTGAAATATCTGGTTAAAAAGTCAAACAGACTTTTTCAATGTCAAAAAGTCTGTTTTCATCAGATTGAACATTGTAAGTTTTCTAAAATTTAAGGCTTTAATTTCCAACAACGGTAAGATTTCAACAGGGGAAAAATCAGTCTTCGAGTTTATTAGTATGTCTGCATAGCTAAATACTGCATAGTTCAATCATAGGAAAACTTTTATTTATGATGATACTGATTAAAAATTGATCGTCTTTGAGGAAATAGTAAAATACATATGTTGGGAGTTAATATTTTGGGAAATCTCTCGTAGGGTAATCTCTCCATTTGGAGTTTCTTTGATCGACCGCATATCATAGATCATAGTTTGTGCGAAAAATGCAATTTTTGTTACTCACCAGGATAAATATTAGAAATAGTAAACTTATTGTGGATAAGGTTGAGAAGGTGAGGCCGGGGAGAGCGGTGGTGGACTGCGGCGGGCGACACGGGTGGGTCGCGGCGGTCTCTCCGCGCGGCTTCGTGCCAATGAAAGAGGAGCGATAGTATAAACACGTGCATCGAAATGAATAGCCATTATAAGTGGGGGGGCACGAGCCACCACTCCCCCCCACGTCACTCCACACGACCCTACACGCGGACACACGCATATAATTGTGAGCTTTCCCTCCGCCGCAAGTTATCCTTCAGCTGGCCCAAAAGAAAACGTGCAATTTCGCACCAATTTGCCGTGATCTCACGTGAAGAGTGGGATTAAGACCGAGAGGCTTTTTTGCTATCCTCAGAAATTTCCATTTGCTTACTCAATTATATGTCGAATGTTTTAATTCCATCAATTTTCCGAGTGAGTGATGCTTGGAGAGGGTACGAAATAGCAGCGGTAGAAATGGTTATTTTTTTCTTCATTTTCCCTCCAGAATTGTGGATATGAAGAGGAAAGGTCTAAATCAAGACATTTCCATTCGTTATGGATTATAGAGATTGGTTCAATTTCGCCCAATCGCAAGCAATTAGGCATTAAAATGCAACGTACCGCTCCAAGCGCATAAAAAATGCTGATTACATTCATCGTCTATGAAATTGAAGTAACTGCGAATCGCTCTCCTACTTAAATGGAGGGTAATCAGTTTTTGTAGCACCTTTATCGAGATAATTACGTTAAGTATTTCATATACAACGGGGATAAAGACTAAATATAATTCTGCTATTCTAAAGACGTACGATCAAAATTTAATATTATTTTTGGACTATTTATTCGAAGAAGAAGTAAGACCCTTATGAGCCTCTATTACAGTAGTAGCATTGTTAAAACTACTTGGACATTTCATTCGTCATTTCGCACAAATAGGCTTCTACTGGATATCGAACCCGGTGCCGCTTCACCGAAGCGCTATCTGGCTATCCGGGATCCCTTTCTCTGTTATACTAAACCTCTGAAGTCACAATATTACATTAGATATAATAACAAATTCTGATTCAAAAATACAATGATAAAATAAAAAAAGAGGACAAAGAAAGATTATGGGGGAAAAACTCCTCAACTGAGAGCTGAATAAAACTACGGTATAGGAAGTAGCTTGCAGAAGAATTACACCGGAAAAGAACGCTTGAGCACAGTAAGAAATTAAGAAAATCTTTTAATATGTGATTTTAGTTTGTCGAACAAAATTTAATACTTCTTCGATACACAATAAATACATTATTTATAAACAACATATTTTATTAATCGATTCTTTTCAATCGTCCGGTTTTTCCTAATAAATTTCAAGTATTCCATAATTATCATCCACTAAGGATTCTATTTTAGAAAATAATTTCCTCTCACAGTAAACGAGGCACAACTAATATTACTAATAGAGAAAGCTAGCGTTGCATAATCATTGGTTTATTTCAGAATGATGGTTTTGCAATAGCATATCGCGTGATCAGGTTATTCTCTTCCACGTCAAACAATACCGTGATTTGATTTATCGTGTCATCATGACTAGGGTTGATTAATTCTCGGCGTCGGAATAAAAGACTTTATTATCAAATCGAACGGATTAGTCAGAGTGGTCTCCTTTTTGACTATAAGTCAAGCAGCAACGAATGCCATCGTAGACAACAAAGACATCAAGTTCCATTCATCAAGATCGTGATATAGTCATCTCTTGATACCAATAAAATCTGGTTACAATTATATTACCTCTGGAAATGAGTCCACCAAACCGTAATACCAGTTCTTAGAATTATTATTGAACGAAATTTGCTGATCACTTCCCGGTTGAGAATTCATTACCATCTATTATTCACAACCTTAAAATGTAATGGATTATCAAAGTAAGAATAAATCATGCTAATGGTTGCAAATATATTTTCTTCTTGTGCATATCATTCCGCGACTAAAAAATATAACGGATATTTTTCAATTTTAAGTACCGAGTATATATTTTCTCCCAGGTCACTCTCAAACAATGTATAAGTGCACTCAAATTTCTATTCAATGCTGCACCAAATGTAAAATCACAATCATATTTATCGCGAATGCTGCAGGATTGGAGTGATGTCTGTGAATCTTCAGAATGTATTTTTGGTTCACTGAGTGCAAATGTTCTGAGGCGAAACCGATTCATCGCCAGCAGTCAGTTGAAAAAATACGCCGGAATATTGTTTTCGGAAATGCTGAGACACCGCTGAAACGCATCATAAATTTGATTGAATAACTGAAAAACGTTCTCTTTATATCAGGAAAGGAAGAAAAAGCGAGAATTTTTCCCAAAAAAGGCCTATCAAACCAAGGCATCCACGTCATTGGCTGACAAAACGTCTGCTTAGCGTGCTCCTCTTGTTAATGCTCACGAAAAGGTTCGAACGTCATTTCCTTTTTTAACAGTGTTTCGCGACATTTTATCCTTCCATTTACAAACTTCTTAAAAGTGAGTACTAGATGAGATTTATGTCTTTATTATCTACAAGTTGACTGAGTATATTATGAAAAGTAGAGAGCAAAGTAACCCCATCAATAAAACAAAAGTATACAAATTCTCCAAATATTATCCTTAAGTAGTTTCATCTACTTTATTGAATGTATTACTTGATGGACTCTATTCTGTTTCAGAATGTAACTTTATCTTACAAAGAGAGCAATTTGCAGAAGTGTAGTACCTTACTTTTGTTTTGATACTTTGATCTACAGTAATGCGACAAACATGTTACTGTGGAAATAAATGTAGCCGAAACACCAAAAAGAATATCTACGGTGTCCAAGTTTCCTCCTCCGTTTGAAGTCATCATCACTATTAAAAGAGAAACTCTCTTTAAAGGTAAAATAAAGAATATAAGATGACTTGGCCTGATAAGAGTTGCACCAAGAAAAAATCCGAAAGGAAAATAAACGAAGTCTGTCGAAACCGGGAATCGAACTCAGGTCTTCCGCTTCCCGCTAAAGTTGTTATTTTCAAATACGGGACTGTAGATATGAAAACCGGACTGTTTAGGATAAAATTAGAGATATAATCACCATGAAAATTAACATTGTCAACTATTCACTTTAAAGATTCTTGAATAACCTACATTCGATCATTTCGTGAAACTACTTGTTCAGAGCAAAACCTTTTCCAATTCATGGCGGACTTAAGTTTCCACGGTAACGGAGTTGGCGTGCTTTTGGTTCCGAGCCATCGAGTACTGATGGACGTCTGCGGTCGGAGGAGAATGAGCGTGATCTATGAATTGAAGTAAAGGGTTCGAGGGGATGCCCATGGGAAACTATATTGGATTGAGGAGACAATGAAAGAGATTGAAATCATTTAAATAAAACGGATTGGAAAGAAAACTATCGAACGAGGTAAGCACAATCGAAGTGCAGATATCAAACAGTTTCGTGTTTCCCGATATATGAAAATAAAAGAACTTAATCTGAGAAAGTTGCCGAGTACAGGGGATCCGGAAATGCCAGAATGAGATATGTATACAGCAATGATTAGCGAAATCCAAAGAAAATAGATCGTGTACGTATTATTAAAATTATTAACGTTAACCGACTAGCTATCTTCACAAACGTAAAGTAGTCATATCTAAGGGGTATCTCAAAAGAGATATTATACCATGTGTACCTGAAATACCTTCTGAGCAAACAATAAAAGCTAATTTTCTCTATTTTGAGCTCCTCTTTGCCTTGTTAATCAATGAATCTTTGACAATGTTATCGTCAAACCAGCTCTACCTATTTGTATAAAGTAAGTGATTCATAAACCTCAGAATCACGTAGCATCTAGCTCATCCACGCTTACCACGACACCAATTTCTGTAGAACAAAGAAGGAACTATTAAAAATTAAAAATTTGGAATAGCGCCGCTCATTTGGAATCCAGGTAAATACATTGCAGAGATCCTCGAACTTACACGGCTTGCAATAGGTCCACCCTTCCTCCAGACGACCTAAATATCTTTCCCACACTTCTATGAACTCATCATCCAATCCTCGGCGCCATGTGCTTGAGGAAGGAAAGGGTCGACGGTTCGATATATCGCAGAGGAGATTCGAGGTATCGCTTTCGAGAGGATCTAATGAATCGGTGGAGGAAATGATGAGAGATGTTATTAAGAGGGGCCGTTTTGATTGGAAGAAAAACATATCGAAGAGATGAGAAATAATATTGGCCGCGGTGACCTTTTTCTCGGAGGATCGTGATGGGAAAGTCTTAGACGAGGGAGATCACGACACAATCACGGTGAGGAATAATTAAGAGCGACGATGGGAAAGACAAAAGATATCGTATCTTGATTAGTACTTTTAACGGTGCGTATCTATTAAAAACAGGTCCGGAAATCGAGGGATTTGAAATAATATGTTGTTTATTACTCAGTAGTAATTAAAATAAGAGCATCCGATGGTTGATGTTTGGAGAAAAATTATATTCTCCTTGCTATTTAGAGACACCATTACCGCGATAGAGTATTTATATGGAAATAATAGGAGTAGGAAGGAAAGAAAGTTAATAAAAAGAAAGTAGAATGATAAAGTAGAATAAATAAAAAATACAGGGTTTGTGATGGAATAATACAAATGAATAAATGTTAATATGCAGTTGTTCGTAATGATACTTTGGTGGACTTCGGATGAAAAAATTCTTACGGAAATTCTCTAGTACTAGAGAAAAAGCAAGGTAGCAAGAACAGATTTTGTATTAGTTACTTACAATAAGTGAATTTTATAAACAGTTAACCTGTACGTTCTCGGACTATTTCAAGAATTCTTCTCAATAAATGCTCGCTAGGCGCAAACTAAAGTTACAAAAACAAAAATTATACCAACTTTCTGTAGAGAAAAAATTCCATAAGACCGTGAAAATTCTGTAATTTTGGATTCGGAGTTGAGTCAGCTCTTGAATTAAATCGAGACAAATCTAGTCAACTGCGTTTCAAGCAAAAAAACACGGCATTCTATGTCTCTGACTCACTCATGCTCTCTAAAATCAAAAGTGGACTTGAAATTGCTCTCGGGCACGATCTTCTCGTGAGGTTTTTGTTTTCCTCACACATTCTTTTCCAATCGGCGAAAGCTGCATTGGGACCGCCCCGCCATTCCACCGATAGCTCCCGACTTTCCGAACTACGCCTTAAATTTTCCGTTTCGTTAAGCGTTTTCGACGCCCTAGGCCTCCGCACAAAACTTTTGATCCATTCGAATAGATTGATATCGCGTTCTGGATTGAGTTGTTTTTATTATTCCCGATCGCAGCCGATAACCCGTATTTAAAATGGGCGAGGAGGAGCCGGAAACGTGTAATTGGTCGGAATACTTTGATGGCCGCACCCCAATCTCGTGGAATTCAATTTTCTGACCCATCGCGGGCGTGAATAAGTGTCACGCTTTATTTTTTCGGGCGCGCTTTCATAGGGGTAATTATTTATGCTGATCCAATTTAAATTTATGTAACGAAGATCCTCAAAGAGTAACGGATGAATGAATGGAGTGCGTGACGTATACACTGGTATTGCTTGTTCCTATGCGCAAAGATGGACGCAATGTTTCTCGGAATTTGGTGGTAGATGTCATGTGGAGTGTGTTCCATAGAAATGCAGGTGGAATACGTTATATGTTAAGTAGCGCTTTTTTCCAGGAGGGTTCAGTAATTATATGCAAAAGCTTCATATTAGAATGACTTTTTTCTCTTTTGAAAGACTTGCATTTCTTTTAGCTGAAAAACTTTGACATATTTCGATGTGTAGGAAGTAACATTTCAAATATACAGAAGAAACATTCAGATACAGATTATATAAATATTCAAAACAATTCTAAGCCGAGCATGCAAAAGACTTCAGGTAAATCCCAATCTGATTATGGTTAATCAATAACGAATTTCAACTGAAACATGGAATATTTGTTTACTACCTATGTTTATGTTAACAAGCTGTTTTTAAAATTGCTCTTGAATTGTGATTAAAATATTTATAACTATTTTAGGGGATTTAAATCATCCCGATAAAATAATGTTAAATGGGAAGGACTATGCCAGCATTTGATATATTGCACGCAAATATTTTATTTTCAAAATCTTTTCGATACTGAAAAGTTTAGAATGCAAAAAATACTACTCTGCGTGATCTTAGCGTTATTTCGAAAAATAAAGTCACCCGTACAACAGGTCAGCATATCCATTTCATATCGAAATTATCTAATATCTTTGGGGTAAAAAATTCCGCGAACACATTACAAGGGGGGTATTTCGAGAAATGTCTGCTTCGTAATCGCATGAGTAATGATTGCCCTCGGAGGGGAAAGGTGCGTTGTTAGCGAAGCTTTCGCATTTCCCTTCCTCACGTCAACTATAGCTCACACTAACGAGAGACGGATGGAGAATAATCGATCCGTACGTTTTATTCCCCTTTCTTTTCCAATGCAGCCGAGTTATGAACGGAGAATCTGATTACTGCCACCTTAGGAAGGCACGCAAGGCCATTCATCCCAACCTAAAATTACTCGTCGATAACTTACGGGACACATTTTTTTAATACACCAAGATAACGGCATAGCTACGGTGCTAATGATGATTTACTGTCTAGTATTATTGCCATATATTTATCTCCAATGCGGAATATACTATATCATTCTAGAATACTTTACAGGTTACCTATTAGGCTTCGAATCCATTCCTCATTATTAAAAGAGATTTTATTTGATATCTTACGTAGCGAGCCGTTTTTTCGAATCTCATGGTAATTTTATTTTAAATATCTTACTTCTCCGATGCGTTTTCTATGTTTCAATACCACTATACCCAAGAGGTCCCTTCATTAAGAAAGCCTATTTAGAAAAATTTCTGCTTGTGTTCATCTCCTTTTTTCATTTATTTGCTTAGGAAATTTCTTGTAAACCAGCAGTAACAAATTTTATTCATTACGGTTCTATAATTAAATTGTAAATTTAAGAGAAAAGATTGTCAAATAATGAATGCACTTCTTCGACTTGTATTTCAGAAGATAGCATATTTCTTCATTCATGATTGATCAATTATGGGAAATAATTATCAAAATCATTGCTTTTTGAATGCTTTCACTAGAATGACTAAATGGCTCATCAAAAACTAGGACTGGTTGGCTCAAAGATGATATCAACTTCGTCAAATAAATATATCTTGAAAGAATTCGTAATGATTTCAAGATTTATTAATGAATTAATGAGCGAGAGTTACGTATTTTACACCTTCCCCTCATTGCTTATGTGGTTAAATTAACACTTTTACCATCAGTTTTTATTGCTTCTACTAGTTGGAAGGAAACTCGGATCGGAACCCCCTCATTTACTGGAGCACAATTAAAGCGGTAACTCCATACAGCAGGAAAGAGATTGAAAACGGATCGCCGTCCCCGCGTTTAAGAAACGAGAATAATGACTTACCCATCCAAGTAATGGGAACACGGGCTGCCAAAATCATCGACTTTAACAAGCTTGGCTAAAATATCGGATGCACGGCCGTGGATGTTTCCTGAGGGAAAAATAACATTCCGAACAATTCCTTATGCTTGTTTTCCTCTTCTTGGTAACATTTACGTAACCTAACTAGTTCACATTCTGGAATAACTGGAATCAATGTAAGGGTTCATAATTAAGAAACCATTTATGTCATCTCTAAACACCAGCATCTAGCGAATATGGAATTAGTACAGGTGGATTTTAATAAGGCCCAAGGCCAGAGCTTGCGGCCTTCAGGAAACATAGCGTCCTCACTGTTGTTCAACACAACCTTCTCCTCCATTCTCTAAATAAACAAGCATTTAAGTTATTTTCGCCTTAGTCTTATTAATACATTTTAATTGAAACTAAAAAGGCAAATATGTTAGTTTTGTTCATCGAACGATTTCAGTCCTTTCTTAATGGACGAATGTCGGATCTTCTAAATCTACTCCCAATTAAAAGGTGATCTGATGTTTTATGGTGCGGCCTTTCGATGGATAAATCGAATTATATTTTAAAGTACGTCGTAGTCACGTAGCGTGTTAACTTGCTTTCTCTCGCGTACACAACGGCGTTATTTTTACAAGTGTGGTTAAAACTTGTGCATTCAAAGGAAAAGCGCGAGAAGGAAACTACTTAAAAGAAGGTTTTATTTCCTCAGCGACGCTATAATACTTGGAGGATACGCATTAATTCTCTTACCTTGATATTATCATCTGTAACGTGTTCATGCCCAACCTACCACAGGCCCTTTTCTCCCCTTTGAATAGGGCACGCGGAATCTCAAGGGACACTCCCCCAGAGGCCCTGCTTTTGTGAACCTGCACGCGACTGCCTCCCGATCGACCTGTGCACCCTCTCCCCTTTTTCGTTACCAAGGCATTACGAAATCAATAGGCTAATGATGGCATGACGGAACACGAGACTCGATTTTTGCCGTATGATAAGAATGAATTTCCATGCTAACGAAAAAAACTGCTTCGTTACGGAGTTGGAGACTGGTTTGCCTCTTGATTTACATCCAAGATTCATTTTTTTCTCTGAATACATTCAGTAATAATCTCAGGAGAACTGTAGTATAGGATGTTATTTATCAGCAGTAGTCTATGAAAGAAAAATATAAAAGAATTGGGACTCTGAATTACTTCAAAACTTCAAATTCGCATTTCAGTATTAAAATAATTTTTCCAGAGATTATTTCTAAGCTACATAAATACTAAATTTCTTCATTCTAGTTTAAAAGTAATTATTGGAGAACATCGTGATCATTAGTTATAGCCTCAATATTATCAGAAGTCGCAAGCGTCTCGTGAGCAGTAAATTGCGTCTGAAAATGTCGTTGTTTTAGTGCGAGCGCAATGCTAGTACGTATATCATGCATTATTTTCTCTCATTATGTTCAAAACTGGTTGACATACATTAGGAAAGTAAACGACTATGACAAAACTAACCAGTTGATTATTATTATTTTCTCTCATACATATAGCATACCTCATAGATATGCTAGTATTAAACACTTCTTTTGCAACCTGTTTTAGTAATGTCATAAATGAAATATTCCACCACTTATAATTCAATTAGCACCTCGCATAGTTTTATAGTTTTTGCAGTGATAAACAAAAGCTGTAATGCAATGTAAAGTAGACGTGGGGGAGGTTAGGTTTTAGTGAAAACTGGCGATGAAAATATTTTCAGACCAAATTTCGACAGCGGAGGTGGTTCTCCGTAGATCGACCCCCTTGATTACCCGATCTTCTTGGCCGAGTAACACTTCATGACTCGAGATCAGCCCCCTTTTGAACTTTAAGTCGCTGATTAGTTTCGCCAAAATGTATCGTGAAGAAAGGCTCGTTTTCTCGAAACTGGATTTCAAGCTCTCTAATACGAGCACGCTCTGAGCATGGTATAATAAGACATCTCAACTCAAAGGTAACAAAAAAAACCCTTTCGAATCGTTCCTTCTTGAAATGCGGGAGAATTGCGTGTTTCTTCGTATGAGGTCGCGGCCGCAGGCGCCTGTGAAAGGGATCCACGCCAAGAATGTCCGAGAGAGGTGCCATCTGACAGCAGGTGGAGCGATCCTCGTGAAAAGCGTCCGAGAAGCTAATTAGATTTCTCTAACACACAACACCCGTTTCACGACCCCTCTGCGGGGGGACATTCCCTGTCATTCGGACTCCCTCTCGTGTCGCTAAAAAGAAACACGTCGAGGAGACACTCAGACACGACTGTTTATGCGGTGTACACAGTACGTGTTATAAATTTCAAGACTTCAAAATCCGAAAGATATCCGCAGATGAGAGAATTCTGCCGTTCTCGTGCCCGACGTTATCGATAGATCTGCCTATTATCTCTCGAGAGGTTGGCCAATATTAGATACATAATTAGAGGATCTCTTTTCCATTTCAGTGCCCACCAATCGCTTCTTCGGCGGAAATGATGACCTTTTGATATCTTTTGGAGCCCGGGAATGTTTTCTTATTATTAATACGATGGCGATGTATAAGTTAACTTCGTTCCGTGTCGTGCACCTGAGAGGGAGTCTTCTGGAAATATAATGGTGTCATTCGTTATGATAGCGATCTATACTGACATTATGAGTAATGATTTAGGGAAAATGCTGCTCGTTACGATTGTGATAAAATAAACGAGTCGGCGGCGAAAATAAGAGGATATAAAATATTGCTTTTGGTTGACGGAAGATATCAGAGATGACAGAGTAATACAAACACCTCGAAAAATAACAAAGCGCTCATGGCAGATGGTTTATTTGAACAGCGTAGGGCGAGAAAAGGAATATTTACATATTAATCATTTTCTGCGAATGAAACCAAGATGCGCAATTTTTCTCATTTCAATTTGTAAACGCCGAAAGAAATCTCGCTTGGTTATCGTCAACAGGATATCTAAAGCGCTCTTTAAACTGAAATATATACACTCGGAAGTGTTTGGCGAATGGTCGCAAAAAATAGCAACTACTTGAAAGCTACGTTTTTATGAAATGGAGCCTAATGGTTTACCTTCTGTTCTACTTATATATTTTATAAACTTTGCAGTCTAATTCTGTTTTACTTTATGCATAAAGTTATATTTAATTTTAAAAGTTCTACGCCCTGCGGTGACTTCACATACTTTCCGCGTCCAAAGTTACAAACCAATATGTTTTTATCCTTTCACATTTCCTATTAATTTTCTACTTTATAGAATAGGGAAAACGCCTTCGTAGCTTCAGTATATTTGAGCTATTCCTATTCTAAACGCATTCTTTATCAACTTCAATTTTAAGACCATGTGCCTTGCAAAATTGCCACTATCTTTTCCTAAAATAAATATTTAAAAATGCAAAAACCTTGAAGCTCTAAGCTGCATGGTACCCTTGAATTATTTTTAATCACACATTCTTCCAGTATTCACATACTCAGCAGAAATCATAAATCTCGATTCTTTTTCGTAATTATATTGAGTGAAAATATTTCCGTTGCCTTTGGTTTGATGAGATGTTTTGAGGTCGTAAGTTCATTAACACTTAAGGGTTCTAAATTTCCCTCATGACAGATTTGATTGAGAAAGACAACCATAAATCAGAGCATGCAGGGGAATAATTCCATGGACCATTTCTGCATTGCCCGTACGATACCATCTCTTCTCCTTCAGAGCATTCGCAGATTCTTCTTTCGTCGAAGTCCCACTCTTTCAGCCACTCTTGGGTGGGCAAAGACGACGCTTACTTTATCAATTTTTTCCACACGTTTAGCGTGGAATCCGAAATCGTTGGATGGCGCTGGTAGCAGTCGCGTGTGTGACGGCGGCTGGCGTTCTTCTTTTTTCCTCCGTGGATGATTTACAGCGCGGCGGCGAATAACATTTCGCGACGTAAACTGAGGAAAATGGATGAATTCGGGTCGATGATGGTCTGTTTTTTATGTTCCTAAGCGTCTGCTCTCGCGGCGTCATATATCTCCGCTTGATAGGCCGTAAATTTTCGGAACGAATGCAGCACAAGGAAAAGAAAAAGTGTTGTTTCAAAGTCGAGGGTTTTTCCGATGTCATTAGAACCTCTCTTTTCCTTTTTATATTAAAAACTGATAAAAACTAAACTGGGATTCTGATTTATGTTGACGCAATCGCTAATCGCTCTGGAGGTAATTTTTTTGGTGTTTGATTGCCTTGATCTTGTTTAGTTGAAATAGTATCAAATGAACTAAAAAATTACATATTATAAATAATTAAATAAATTGGTCATTATAGTATTAAAGTTGAATCCACCAACTTACATAACATGAATTTAATCAATAGTCAGCTTTCAAAAATAGCCAGGTGTTCGACTTTGTTGAAAGCGGTTATAGAGTCAATTCCAGGAAGGGGCCTATATGTGCGGAATTTTTATAAAATATCACTGGGTAAAAGAAATGTAAAGCCTTAGGTACTCCTTTAATAATGAGTATTTGTCAAGAATTCGGAATATGTTCTTTGTCAGGCAATTTTAAGTTATATTTTGAAAATTCATTATTTTTCCTAATATAAAATAATAAGTCAAGTCCACAAAAATTGCTAGGTTAAAAATATTGAATTTTATATTTTATCTATAGTTAATTATTATAATAATTAGTGTAATTGACCAAGGAAGTTTGATAATATTTCTCTCACATTTTAGAACCTGCCACTTTTCATGATTATTTGATTCTTATAATTACTAAAGAAGTCCGAAATAGTTATTTGACTCAATTGTTAAATTTAAAACTTCAGATTTTACATTGGCTACAATTCATCAAATTAAATCCCATCACTCAAAGCATGTGAAACTTTCAGGGATCATAAGAAACAAACATCACCAGCAAACCATGCATGATTCATCCTTATTTCTAACTAGTTAAGTTTCAATGCCACGATAGCCTCTGAGAAAAAAAATCGCGAAATAAAAGAGTCGTCCTAAATGAAATAAACTCTTGGAGGCGGAAATAAAACTCGCGATGGGGAAAAATGGAGAGAGAGTTTTATGGGGTGCGATGAGATAAGGGCGTCGAGGGAATGTTTTGACGTTTTGGGGAACCGATGGTCTCATAATTCGACCCCAAGGCGCGCTTTTTTTCGAATGCTATGTAAACATTAGAGAGGCGTCGTGCGACAGAAGTGTGAGAGGAGGGAGAGTACAACATCCTGTAGTCCTCAGGGTTTAGTTTCATATGGGGAGAATAGGGGGTGCTGTATGGAAGGTCTCTGTGGGTGGAGAGAGAGTAGATGTTTAGCTGATGAGGGATCAGCACAGCCAACGTTCGAAGCCGAATTTTTCCATGTTAGGAGGTAATGTAAGTCGATGCAATTTATGGGAGGCCGTAGTTTTATTTTTCTCTGTCTCATTTTCAATCACGTATGTATAATGGCTTAAAATTTTAAAATTTTCAATTAAATAAGATGAGATCTTAAGTGTATCTTAATTATATATAGCATAGATCTTAATATGTAATTTTAATTATTTTATTTTTCATTCCCTCATTATACTTCTTCTGGAATATCTTCGCTTTTCGTAACTTTTTTACGACGTTACATTAATTTTATCCGAGTATGAATTTGCGACACTAAAGAAATACTCTGGTGATACATACTAATACATAAAAATAATACATATACATATATATATATATATATATATATATATATATATATATATATATATATATATATATATATATATAGTAATACATATTTGTGGTCAGTAATCAAAATATCCTCTCGATTTTGTTTTAAGTCGAAGAACTTTTATTTCGGGTTCGGGTTCGTCTCTCTTGAAAAATATAGTATTTTCTCGGTTTTCGGTTCGGTTCGATGCTCTGTTAACTACTGAGAAGCCATGTAAAAACAATGTATGGTGTTGCAACAAAATGGTACATAATACAACGTCCTTATTCGGGCAATTAATTAATACATGGTCTTAGGTTGGCAGCCCTATTTCATGGAAAAGGATGAATAAATGCGAGAAAGAGGAACAGCTGAGAGAAAACAAAGGGGAGAATGGAAAAAAGAATGGACCGCAAAGTGAGTTATGCGAGGAGCAGAGAGTCATGCTTCCCAGGGGAGAAATAGACGGAAGTGAGTCCGAATAAAAACAGAGAAGTTAATGAGAAGTAGAGGAGTGACGAGCGAGGAATGAGTTCAGGAAGAGCCCGGATATTAATTGGCCAATAAGATGTGTCGAAGGAAAGAAGAGAGCGATTAGTTGGGCGTACACTTGGGTGGAGTGAAAGGGAAGTCGACCATTTAAATGGGCGACATCTACGAAGAATGCTTTTTGAGGCGTCACTATGAAGGGTAATTCTTACGACAGTTTATTAGGATGGGAAGTAAACAGAAGATTCTTGTGGGAGATTCTTTTCCTCTGTTTGCTTCTCTGAGAGAAAATCTAATGATAATATAAAAATGAATATCATGTACGAGAATCTTAACAGCTGAGTCATTATTCTAAATTAATATTCACTGTAGTACCTCTTTTATCTTCATCCTATTTTTCTTTGTGCTGAAAAATAGTCGAACTCGCTGCCAAAATAGCTATCCGAGAGTCCGTGAAAGAATTTCCTACTGAAAATACTACTATTATTCTGATTATTTGTAGTTTACCTTGAAAGGTTCATAAGTTTCCGGGGTTATATGTTATTTATGCATCTTTATGCTGTTCACTGTCCCTTATTTGGAATAATAATACCCTTCGAAATATATTTTTGAGTAAACTACCAGGAAATATACCAATTCTGGAAAACGTTATCAGTGACCGGTACGGCCATAGTATATTTTGTATATAACGATTCATATTGCCTAGATAAATTCGAAAAACGCCAAACTAATTCGCTGAGACAGTTACACAAAACGGAAAGGTAATACAAGAAATATGATTCACGCCTTTGGGTGCAATGACTTAGCCGAGTTCTTGTGAGCAGGTGTTGGAGAGAGGAAGTCGTTGAAGTGCTCGCACTAAGCCTATCTGAGAGAAGTAAAGCAGGTAGAAATTCACTCAGTATCTTAGAAGTGAGAAATGTTTCTGTCACCTGAAAACATCGTAGTTAAATGTTATCGAGGTTAATTTATTGTCTAAAAATCGAATCCGTGTGGAGTCGGCTGAAGCATATGGGCACCTGCATTTTGCGTTTCATGGGGAGTAAATTTTGCTGCGAGAAAAATATATATTAAGTTTTCGTCATGGAAAATGAAAAGTCGATTCACTTAGCATGGAGGTCGTGCGCCTTAAACCGTAGAAACAACGTAAATGAAAACTTAATGTTACATGAACGAAGTTTTAAATCAAGTTTTCTGCCTTCGAGTTCAAACATTACATAGTCTCTTCGTTTTTCTTTATGTTAGCTAGTGAACTTTTTCAATTCAAAGGGATATCAGCAAAGCGTGATCTGCAGTAAGTTCTACATAGTATATTTTTGGCTGCTTAATTAAAGTTTAATTCTCAGTCTCTTTATATTCTCTCGTTTAGAATGTTTTATCCTCATATTACTTCTTCAACTTGAAGTTTTACTGATTTTTATAGAATTATTATTTATTGATATAAGTCAAATAATAATTAATGTCACTTTCATTCAATCACTACCATTTATGGCGATTTAGAAGGCAAAGAAAATCGCTATTAGTGATAATGCCGCCTTAGGAAATGTCAGATTAACCATCAAGATATTTAATGCCCAAACGTACGTTCACTGAAATCACTTTCAAGTAATAACCCTCCAGAGTCGCCGAAGCAGTAATGGATATTGATTTGAAAAGCATTGAGGGGCTGAATCGAATCCCTAGAACGCTTCCAATCGCTACAACTCAAAGGTCTGCCATCCATCCTATTAACCGGCCTTAACTCTTCCCAAATCGTAAATAAAGGGTATTCGAATCACGTCTAGACGAAGAAGATTTGTTGAGCAGTCCATTGTTCCGGCCTTTGTTACACTCCCTCGGCTTCTCCCACACTTTGTCCCAATCGGAGCTGTCACCGCCCTCGCAATGAATCTCCACTCCCCAATACCAGACGCCCTCTTCCGCCTAAATCCCTCTCCAGGGAAAAACAAATGACTGGGATCGGAAGGAGGGAATCGGTCAACTGAGGTGGCAGTTTAAGGGCCCCGTGGAAGTTAGGCAACACCCCACACACCTTCCCGCTGTGACACCCCAATGGGGGATATTGAATCCGTCCTTATTTGCAAATCACCTTTAAGGAGTGGCTTCGGGAGGAAATAAATCTCGATTTGGAATTGAAGGCGATTGATGAGGTGGAAGAAGGTGTTTTGGGGTTCATTGGATTCCGGATTCCTTTTCCTTGGGCGATTTATGTTGCCATCTGATTGGTATTTATTGCAGTCGTGTATTGGAGGAAGGCTGGAGGGAGGGATGCTGTATGAGAGGGATGCATTACCTGCTGAGATTGACAAGCGTTCCAAAGGATCCGAAAAACCTTTTGCAGGACATATACTGTTCTAAATTTATCGTAAGGCGAGAAAATTTTTAAGAGTCTTTTTGAAGTCCAAAAAAAACATAGGCAGGATTAAAATTCATTGCTCTAGTTTTTCGTACCATGTGATACACATTCTTCATCACAAGTCACTAAGTTTCTCCTAGTTTTCAGGAAGCTAAGATAGCCACATTAAGTTACTAATATAGCATAATTAAATGAAGGTATCAGTGCTAAGCAATGCAAGACAGTTTTGGTAGGTATCACCGACAACGATTTCAAATTCATTTAATAAACTTAAAAACATATAAAAAGTACAAAATCCTTAGCATAAGATTTTAAACTGAAAGGTTTATCGTAAATTAAAAAATATAAATTTTCAGATTAAAAACATAGGTAACAACCTTGTATATATTTTCTGAATTATAACTTTTAAGACGCATCGTAATTTCTTTGATTCTTTTTCAAAATGTCTTTAGTGTATTTGCAGTAATTTTACCATCCTATTAATAAAATTCTTCTAGGAAAATCTATTCGGCTGTGTAAGAGAAGATTTTTCACATTCTCATTCTTCGTGTCCATTTCAAATGCCCCCAAGTTAAGCCGTCGATAGAACTGGATGGTTCCAGTAAGAGTCTTGCACGGGATGGAAGAAAGCGGTTTACGGATGCGCCTCACTAATTTAGCTTCATGATGAGAGTATGATGATGGGGAGAAATTATAATAACCTCGCAATGAGTTTTACCGTGGGGTTTAAGTGGCTCCAAGGTCTCTTGGTTCACTTTGGATTACACGAAACCGTCTCTCTTAATAAGTTTAGCGCATTTTGTCCTCATGCCATTTTGTTAGTGTACATTTGCAGATGAATACCGATTCGCGAACTACGTTCAAATCCACAAAACATCTGTACTTTATGGAAGACACATTTGAATGGCTACTTTGGCGTCTGGTATAAATGTTCTTATTTTAATGTGATTAAATATCGGTCATTTTTACTTATGTATTTAATGATTATATTTGCTGCTGTAAATATTTTTATATAAGCTGGAAGAATTATTGCTGATTTTTTTCCAACAAATGGAATTTAGTTCATCAATCCCGTTGATTGATACTCAAAATTATCATATTTGTCTAGAGAGTAGCATATTTTTCAATTGAGAGAAAGCTCTAATAAGTACAAACGGAATACGGAGGTGACATCACCGACTTCTAACATTTAGCCTTTAAATACCACTAACGAAATTAACAACCGAAGTATTTTCCCGGTCGACATGCCCTCAATAATTGTACGACGAGTGCTTTTATACCAACTCGCGACATCAACTTTCAATTAGTGCAACAGCAGATAGCGATAAATGATTTCCTCTACGCAATACTGCAATTAAGAGCACGATCTGAAATTAGCGATGATAATTCGCGCTACTTTCGCAATTTTATTCAATGTACAATAACACATGCACAAACAGGCTCTTTGGTCTCAGCTTAGCATCATCAGCGAATCATAAACATTAGAAGCAAGTAATTCTTTACACATATTTTTCTTATGATCGAATCCATAGTATATGAGTCGCTACATTTCTCTAGATCTTTATTACCTAAGTAGAATATGTTACATCTTCCAAATCGCAGGATGGTCGTAGCATATAATAGTGTTTCATTTGTTTACAGTAACGTCTAAATTTTCAATGATTTGTTATTGATTTATTTTAGATAGACTAATTAAGATAACCTTATCTCAGGGATAGTTCTGGGAAATGTGAAGGTAAATAAATAATAGTCATCATAATTGAGGGAATTCAACCTTGAGGCGCTGGAATCTCCGAGGGAAACCACCGCCATTTTCCTTCAATGCGGCGTGCATTGTGCCGGCGCTGGGCGAGACTCTTTGAGGAAAGCAAGAACAAGATATAAGGAGAGGAAAGGGCGGAGAAATGGTTTTCCACGAGAGATAGAGAAGGGGAGAATGGAGGGCCTGGCATTAAGTGAGCGGGCAGAATAACTGGGGAGATAGTGGCGGTGCGACTGTTGAGCTTCAGAGAAAACGAGTCTGCAAGAGAAGGGTTTTTGAGATCTGGAGATCGTAGTGTGGAAACCAATAGGAATCATGGAAACTCTCCAGATGCAAACTGGTTATGTTACTTTGACGATTTCATGGTGTATGCAAATGTCATCTCGTTGATGTTACCATCACCTACTCGATGATAATAGTACTATTGCCACCATGAGGTCCAGTACGAAAAGAATAGATGATTTTTTGATGCGAATACCTAATGTTCAATGTATATTAAGAATGTCCCTAATAAGAATTTCATATTTCTTTTTGGTGCATTAAATAAAACTATTATTTTATTAATATGCAATATCAACCGATGACATTCAAATATAATTTGAAATATATGGTCTACATAGTTAATTCGATATGGTTAATAATGCATCCTACGTGACAAGTAGTTTTCGTTTCCTCTAACATAAGAAAAATCATTAAATATCCATTAATCTTTGAATTTCTTTCTAATCTTATGAACTCTGATTTATTTATTTTAAATGCGTATCAAATATGTAGCTTTAGGAAATGCGGAACAAAAGCTAACGAAATTCTCTATTTACCATAAGAATTTCGGGTTTTCTTGTATTCACAACAAAAATAGATGTATTTATGTTCGTAAATCATTTTAATTGCAAATACAAAACATAAACGAAACACAGGCCATGCAAGAAATGAAATTGAGCATAAAAGCTTTCATGAATCCTTGTAACAACTGTCAGATGTTGAAGTTATCGAAAAAGCACAAAATATGACAGCGTAGCTGATTAATTAAAACAAAAATCTGTCGCAGAAAAATTGTTAAAGGGAAGAAAACGTATATTAAAGTTGCCATCGCTCACGGAAAATTTACGTTTTGGCATAAAAGTTTCATACCGTATAAACTCATTAAATACCATGACCAAATATCGCAATGGTTCAAAATATTAGTTCAAACATCTTGTACGTGAGCTTTCTCACTTAAGACCCGCCTCCTAATTATTACTCTCCATGTCGCCATTGGCACCAGAAGCGAATTTCGGGGCAGAGGGAAGCCCATTGGTTGTCTTTCGGAGGTATATTTAAGTGGCGGAAGAGGAGGGAAATTAGTGGAGGAATTGGGGGTTCACAAGGGGAGTCTTCCTTTTTTCCCTTGGGCCCATTTGGCGTCGACTGGTGCCCCTTATCGCCAACCCACGCCACCCATTCTCACCCCTTTCCCGGAGAGAATGCAGACGCATTCCTCCAATGAAAGGGCGCCGACGCCGTCTTATCTTACGCACCACGTGACCGAGTCATGAGACCTCTACGCAGGTTAAGGGCGAGAATTAGGATCTCTCCACATTGCCGAGGATATATTTTCGATGCGTGGGTGGGTTTTTTTTCTGAAGAGCCTTGGTGTCGGGACACTGTCCAGAAGGGCGACTCTCGCCTACACGTCGAGGGACTCTCCCCGAAAATGTCTTTCCCTTTTTTTTATTTTCCCTCCGCCACTAATTCACGGGCGCCGAGAGCACTTATCGCCGTCGGCGAGATCAACGCCAAATGCCCTCGTCGTTACTGTAGTAATGACGCGCCCATTAGATTCGAAGGGAAAATAAAAGGGCGAAGTGGATGCATGAACCCAGTACTCGTGATTTATGGTGTACTATGGATCATAAGATTTTCGGTAATGGATTAATCTGTCTTCCGATATTTTCCAGCAGTTATTTCTGTAAGAGTATAGTTTTTCAGTGGGATGCAGAAGCAAACCGAATTCTCAAGTGTCACTGCCTTCGATGATATTTTTTTTCTGACTTCTACGGTTTTATATGAAGAGCTTGCCTTCAAATGAAAGAAAATTATGACTTAATTTTCTTTAGAAGCGGTGCCGATAACGTTTCAGGATACTTTCGCACACAGCAAATAATTTTGATTATCCGTATGATTTTCTAAGGAAAGATACATCAATGAACTTCAGAGGAGTGTTTTAGAGATTTTTTCCCATTCTTGTCTTTATTTTTCCTTGTTTTTTTACTGAAATGAGGCTCACATCTAGTATCAAATAAGAGACTTAGCCTTAGTAATCTTATAACATTACACAATTTATTTTAATCAATTGGTTGTTTTGTTTCATTACTCATAACAATTATTTCTCTTTGGAAATGTTATTTCTGAAAATTTCTTCACAATGCTAGTGCATTTATATTTTAAGAATGCGTCAGTTACTATTTTAAGGGATGATACAAGAAGACTTATATCTTCTTCTCATATTCCAACGTTTTAGGAATCAGCGTTTTCAGCATATAACGTTTTCTTTTAAGAATTCCCGTCATATTTTCGCAATGAAGGATTTTAATCTTGTTTTACATAGAATGGAGTTCGTCTTACATCTAAAAACAATTCTGAATAAATTCCGAATTACTATGAGTAAATTTTATTATCATCGATCGAAATTCCTTTGAATTTAAACGTCCATTTTAATTCTTATACTAAATTCTTCTAATTTAAGTTATCATCGTAGTCTTTTATAAATTGCTCTCATTGTATACCCGTGCCATCATCTCGAAGACGTATCAGCACGTCAGAAACATCACTTCTATAGGATAACCCAACAGCAATTTTGACTCGGCCTCCATTTTTCTTAGCCCTAAATGTGCCCTACGATGGCTCAGCCACCAATTAGCAAGGGGAAGGCTGCCTTATTTTCCACAGAACGCTGAATATTTCCAACTTTTCGTTCTCGATCTTATCGAGCCATCTGCATTTCCTGAGCCCGAAAATTTATTCCACTTCCTCAGGAGGTGAGCGTTTGGTGGGCGGTGTTGAATACAAAAGGGAAAACATGAGGGAATAATTTAGCGTGGCGAATAAGAGGAGAATAAGGGGATCTTTTGCTTCAGATGATGGACTTGGAGGGGATCGTTCTCCAGAACAATAATTTACGAGGAAATAAAAACAAACTCGAGGTTCTCTTCCCTCACTAATATCGCTTTGTTTTTCGAAACGATGGAGAATAATCAGTTGAAAAAGTAGGAATTATTTGCCACGAGAATAAGTTAGACCATGGACAATTTACTTCGAGTTTCTGATGTCAGAAAGTCTGCACTTTTACTTCCTCTTCATACCAACCTCAAATTTAACTTTCTCCAAACTTCTTTCACTTTCTTATCATTCTCCGCCATGTAAGTACGATGCCTAATTACAAGCCTTAAATAAAAAAGCTCCAATTTGTTTTTTAAGTACTTTATACATCGATCAAAATAATCATGTGAATGCAAATAAAAATTATATAATGGCGTTCTTCAAAAGAGTTTAATATACGTATGAGAGGTTTTGAATTATAGGCTCCTTCAGGTAAACTCAGATGAGCGTCTTGCAGTAATTTGTTCCGTGAAGCAAAAACTAATTCCATTTCATCCATATCACACAAGATGAATTGGAATAACACAAAGCAAAACTATTAACTTATGCTATATTTCTGATATATAGAGATTCATCAATTAAGTGCTTCCTCAGTAGGATTTTTATGCGGGTCTTCTCTTCAAAGGTCAGAAAGAAAATCTTTTCATCTCTGTCTGCCTTTTCAAATTTTACCATAATATCCTGATGTATGTACTAACTCTTAAGATGATGCAAGTTTTCGAACCTGTGAGGAGAAATCAATACCGTTTAACACCTCATATAATTTCGAAAATATTTGCAAGCGGTTCGAGAAAACCGCTGATTTCTCACGAGACTTAAGGTTAAAGCCCTCAAAGAAACTAATATTCATAAGAGTTTTGGCCCAACGTACTTAAGCCATGTCTTACGTTGCAGCCGCTGAATAAAATGGTGTAAATAGGAATAAAGCATTTTTCGAGTCTTTATTCGCCCTTAATTTCCATAAGCCCAGAAATTCTAAAAGCGAGGTAATGTTACTGCCATCCGTACGGCGTCAAAGGATGTTAGTGAAGGCTTCTTAATGCTTATTTGATAGCATACGTGCATAAATACATAGCAATCACCTTCCTCACTAATGAAGTAAGGAAGTTCAATTACCTCTTCCATTCAAAACACCTCTTCATACATCGCCACCATCAGAAAACTCATTAAAACTCATCCGTGCCCTGCCGTATCCATTGAAAAGAGCGCCACCATTTTCTTTAAGGCTGCTAACGACTTCCTATCCGTTTTGATTCTCGTGCCGAGTTATCATATATCTATTCGGTAACTGAGCTCTCATCCGTCCAAAACAAAATCCACGAAATTCACCGAAAAATATATCCTCAGTCTCGTGAAACTGAAATTTATGGCTGGGTCAATCTGCTCTTGGGATCCATCGCTGCACGAAACTTCGTCGACACGAAAGTTATTTTGTTCCAACGACGCTAAGTGAAAGATCAATTTTTAATCAATTCAAAGAAGATGAACAATTAAAGGTATATCTCTTAAATATATGGATGATTGACGGAAGCAGATAGGAAATTTCAAGGGTGCTTAATTTTCTCATTATTCATTGCCATTTCCTTTTTTAGATAATGGAGGTATTCATATTAACTGATTTAAGCACATTATATTTGTATTGGTTATTCTCGCATCGAAGAATTGTGTTAATACTCCACATTTTACCCTTCAAAACGACAAATAATGAAGGAATATAAGTATATCTTATGTTTAAAATAAGTTTTTTTGGTTGCAAGTAATTAGATTCCTACTAATGCCTTCTGATAGTTAATTAAACTGTACTTTTTATTTGTGACCCTGGCATAAGAGAAAGATAATATTACTAATATTTTACTGATAAAAAGGAGTAAAATGCAGAAAAGATAATTATATATAATTTTGAAAACATATTTATCAAGCTAAATTTTGCCGAAAGTTTCTCGCTTCTAGTAGCCCATAGAATACATCTGCAAATGTAGCCATCAGGAAATAATCTAACCATTAAACATCAAAGTAACGCTCCATTCACATTTTGAGTGACAGACTAGAAGTCAATAGCCATGTCCTCGTTCATAAATGGTTAAACAGCTATCAAATCTCCGTTTAAGCGATTTGAATGCGTAATTCTGTCGTCGACTCTCCGCAGCATTATCTGGATGGACACGGAAGCCTTCTCAAAATGTTTTCAAAAAACGCTTTCTTATCACACTAAACGTGATTATCTGCAAACGCTTTCCTCTTCGGTATCGCGAGTTGCGTGGTCGGAAGGCGTCGTTGTAGGTGGAGCATAAGTGGAGAAGAGGGAGGGGGCGAGAGATAGCGTTGCCAGGGCAACGGAAGCGTAGGCGGGGGAGTCGCAGCCATTGGACGAAGCCCTGGGCGCAGCCGCCGTACTGCCACTCGTCGCGTACAATTGGTGGCGCCTAATCGTCTGCGATTTCCAACCCATTTTATCTTCCTAAGATCGGTCTCAGTAACGCTTCGGAATGGATTTGGTTTGATTTCGCTAGAGCACAGTTTAGCAATCTGTCGACTAATCAAAGGGTTATTAGTTTCCTAATGACGATACTGTTTAAATTCAATCGGAAGGAATTATCGGATCGGGAGAAAATTCAAGATTTAGAATTTCGAAAATGTGTGCATCAAAAATTTCATGGGTCCTTATCGGTTTTATACGGTCGACGGTTTTTAAATTGCGGAGGAGATTAGATGAAGGGGGAAATGTCCGAGATAGCATTTAGTGATCACCCGTAAACGTTTAATTTTCATGTCCTTCAGACCCTAAAAAATAAGGGAAACGAAAATGAAGCGATAAGTAATTCATTCAAGTAGATTTAAGGCAGTTCTTTTGCGTTTTTGGTTGTTTCTAGCATGAGAGATTTATTTAAAGAAGTTGGAACTTTCACCTTCAACTATGATTATCAACTTGCATTTTGTTTCATATTTATATATTATATTGTTTCATATTTATATTAGTACGTTAATCCTCTAAATCTTCAGCCTAGATTTTAATGAAACCTTGTAATTTAAGCACATTACAGATTTTATATAAATTTATCTCGCGTTTCACGAGTCACGAGCTTCTTTCGATTGCAGTGAATTCAATAATTGAAGAAATTTTCCACTATTTTATCATTGAAAGACAAAGATTTTAGAGTTTTAGATTTTTTAAGCGCCTCATTAGCCTTAATACAGAATTTTGTTTGGTAGTTTCCGTACTCAGTTTACAAATCTATGAAAAGGAAAACAATGGAAGAGTGTTTTATTGAAATAATTCTTTGGTGAAGAGGAGCATGAAGTTTAATAAAACTTATTCAACGTGATGGATATGAAGATTGCAATATCTAAGTGAAGAGATTATTGTCTTATTATTCACTATATAACGCATGTATTACTATTACCATATCCGGAGGAAATGAAATTCTCTTGAGTATGAGGTAATTTGCCATGAGAAATGCTTATATTATTATTATTATTGTATTGAAAAAATTACATCTTAGTGTAATTCATTGAATCCTCCCAAAGTACCAAAGAAGAATTTTTCCTACGCAGCTATTTTGTATTTCTCTTAAAAACTAAACTAATGCGAGAGAAATAATGTGGGTTGGATTTCGGAAATTTATATTACAAGGATTACGCTACGTTACCGCTTGTTTCTTTTTAGATCCCCAAATAAGAAAGTTTCCGTTCATATAATGAAGCGCAGGATCTCACGATGAACATTTTCCAGGTCATATGCTTTTTTTAGGCTCGTTCAATTAAGGGTTCTAGCAGATCGGATGGCTCGGAAAGGAAATCATCGAATTACGCGCATCGAGCTATCGTTATCTCTTCCATCGTTTCCCTATTAAAATCGACGTGATCTCGCTCCATTTCCATCCCATTACTTAATTTTTCTTACATCCGTTTCCCCTTTCGCAGGCAATCCATGGGAGGAACTAATCCAAAAGAAGCATTTCCCGTTTGTTAAGCAGCATCTCGGGGTAACTCCTCCCATACTCGGCAAAGGATCGATTGCGACCATTTACGAGCGCAAGATGTTTTTGTGATTGGGTTACCACCTCATTAACCTTTGGGTCTCCTTTGCTATTACTCAGGCTAACGATAACTGACGAAAGTAACGACTGTGGAGAGAAATTCAGTGTATTGATGTAGGCGTCTCGTTAGTTGATTCTTCTTTAGGTTAAAATAAAATAAGAATATTTTTTCTGCATATAAATATTATTTTATATTTCTAATATAATAGTGTTGTGAAATAAGGGTGCACATCTGAGAACATTTTTATATTTCTCAATGTATCCAAACATATTTTTATCTACCCAGTATATGGCGATGATGTTTTAGCGTTTATCACAAACTAACTTATAGGATTACCCTGAGAAATTTTTAGAAATCTTATTCTTAATCTAGCATACACAAACAAACCAGCTAAAATTGTGGACCGTTAGAATTTATTCGCTTCCTATAGAAAAATGTACAGTTCAACTTTTAAAGTGGGAGAGTAACATGAAGTAAAAGTATAAGCCTATTACAAAGGCATCATATTTATATTTTTTATCTTAGACCTTCTCACAGTTTGTCTATTTTCATACAAAAGTTCAAACATCATTTTGACTTAAGTAGTCCTAATGCGACTAGCACGGTACTATCCAAGCTGAATCACTACTGAATATACTTTTACTACAGAAATACCTTCAATACATGTACTGCACATATGAGAAATGTTTATTGCTCCTGTGCACTATTTGATTCTCTTAAGACTATAACCCTCGGGAAACCTTGCCGGGTGGCTGATTAAGAACATTTCTACGTTATAAATAAAGGAATTAATAATAATCTTTCCAGAGAGCTCCAAAACTCTCATGAAAAAAGCAGTGTAATGATGATTAACTTAGGATGAAAATGAGTGACTCTTATAGTGACTATGGTCGAACTATTATTGAGTTTTGATTGCGTCATTAAGGTAAATGTTGCACTCTTAAATATAGAAGAGAAAATTCAGGTACTTATTTGGGGGGCATATTTCTTAGTTTCTGGATAGGCACTTGCTCCTGACCGTAAAATTGGTCCTCCTTAATTAATTGTCTTCGGATTCTGGAAGAGTGCGATGATGATGGGGGTGCGGGTTTAGGGTTACCAAGCAGCACGTGGGTCGACTGTTCGAGGGTTCAGGGGTAAGCAGGTGGTGCAGAAAACGTATTACCGAGTTTAAGTGTGGGTTGTTTGGATGGATAAATTGGTAACCCTAAACTTTATATACGGACCTGCTGCGAGAAACGACTTTAGCTGCCACGGGAAAAGATGGTACAATTATGTCCGTTAGGGAGCGTTCGGGGTATTGCTAATGGGTTTACTATTATAGCTCGCTCACTTCAAATTGAATCCCGGGCTCCAGCAACCCTCTTCTCCAATGTTCGTAATTCCTGAGAAAAAATACGCATAAATCGTTGCCTAAGCTAGGTATTTTGACGAACAAAATAATATTTCGTATGCTCTCATTTAAAAGGAGTGATGCTATAACTTTCTCTTTGAGTTACACTTCAAAAATTTGGTGTACGAATTTGCTGAAAAATATATGAATATACACAGATACATTTTTCGTAGGAAAAAGACGCCGTGTTTTAAATGCCGATGCTATATCCCCGGCAAAACAATGTGGAAATATTTTTCGTTCCTTTAATTTCATGAGCGATGAAGGTAAGACATGTGAAGATTAAAAATGAAGGGTTTTCAAAATGGAGAGCAAAGGACAAGGTACACTTCTACATTACCTCCATCGACTTACAGTGACTTGTACTTACATGTACTTTGTTTACCTTCGCAAGGAGACATAGCAGTGATGACGCATCTTTAAAGATTTCACAACAGCACACACCCTCTTTCGTATTTACCCTTGCGTTCTATCCTACTTTTCTGAGAGAACCTTGTCTCTGGTCCTACCTCCGACAAAATTCTTTTTTCTACGGTCTCTCCAAGTTTGTTTTTCTTTTGTTTTCGTTTGGCTTCGGGAGAGGAATGAGGATGGTAGCGACACCTCGTTATGCGTTTCTCGGTGGCCCTTAGCAGCCACACTCTAAGAGGACTCTCAAATAGCGGTCCCCTTGTCCTCTTCCGCCCCCGCCACCTTCCGCCCCCGCTTGCTTTATCCATCGCCGATTCCGACGCTGCAGACACCACTTTGAACCCCGAGTCTAATTGCTGGAGTATAGGAGAGGGGATTTTCGGTAGGGTTCGTGAGAAGGGAAGAGCGCCGAGGAGATTCTGTAAAATAAAGGAAAATAAGGATTTATAGAAAGAAATAAATAAAAGCCTACCATACATCCTTTACCAATGCCTATCTCATGAAATGTATGCGTCATATTTGTTAATGAGATATGATAGAAGATAGATAGCCTCTGCCATCGGGTGGATTCTTCCGAGGACAATGTTATTATGTTACTAAGACTATTTTTAATCCTATTATTTTATATGCGTGTGGAAAGGGTAGGAAGTAACTAAATACTTTTGTTCGTAGCAAATTCATGCTTCTATATAAATAATTGAGGAAGTCAGCGACTTCTTTTTTTCGACGTATGTACCTGATTGTGTAAAATGGTCAAAGAGGAGACAGGCAAACATATGATTTATCCAAAAGAATTTCAGTTTAAAAAATATATTATCAGTACGTAGGAAAAATACGACAAAAAGTAGATAGAGCCGTACTCATCATGATCAAAAGGTTGGTTTTGCGTATGGCTGAAAGACGTAAAAATCCTAGAGAAATAATCTTAATCCTTTTTTGTTTCCGTTTGGTTTCGTGTCGGAAAATGTAGGAAAAGTAGAACGTAGTGTGAGGTGATAACTAAATGAAGTTTTTTTGAATGTGAATGAGAAATCGAGACGATGTGATAAGGACTAAGAACGTGAAAAAATTAAATAATGAAAATATATGAAAGAAAAGAGAGATGTGGATAATGGGAGGGCAAGAGCACGGAGCAAGTCGAATATCAACAGCAAAGATGGCTTCCACTGTGAGGTGTGGAAGGCCCCTCCCCTCCGTAAGCCAAGTAAAGCGTGCTAAAGACTCTTACGAAGGAGACTATATGTCTGCAGTGCGTTTCATCTCGTGGTCCCGATTAGCTTCGGTGGATTTTTAATGGGGCGTTGAAGGCAGAGGAAAGGGAAGAAGTTAGCAGAGGCTCATCTTGGGATATTAAGCTTTTTATGCATTTAAATATTTCCATTATCATACTATTACTCGAAAATGCTCTTTAACGAGAAAATTTGGACATATGTTGAGCATCGAAAATATGAAAATGGCCATTTCAAAACCGTAGAAGCTACGCGCAACTACAAGTTAACCCGCGTTCAGAAAGATGAATGCGAACGTCTGCCTTGAAGTGATACTTAGCGATATAAATTGCAGAATCTCCCAACAAACAAATACGTTATTTTATTTATCTTTGTTCAAAATTGTTTATATTTTAAAAATTTATTTCTGAAATTGACCACCGAAGCGGTGTCTTCTGCAGTGTCAAGAAGAATGATAAAGAGATTAGATTAATTCCTGTAAATGTGTGTTAATGGTCCCCTATGCATTATTAGATTAAGGAATATCATCCCTTTGTGGTTTGACGTACTCATTAGCCCACATTTGTGAGACGGTAGTAAATTCTCTAATGCAACCAGTCGTTACCGCAGTTCCAAGGAAATCTTTAATTGGTTAACGAGCCGGAAACCTCGATTCCTTTGATGATAAAAATACACATAACGAGCAGGCGAATGAGAAGAGAGTATTTTAAATATCTCATTTATTCTCCAACTTGAGCTCCTCGCTGGTATTCGTGGAACAGTCAAGGACTTTTTTTAAGGAGGGGGTAGCAGGAAGATGACGCAATCTGGAAAAAAAGAAGACTAAATAGCATCGATACCATTAAATCACCAGTTCGTTTCGATGTGCGAAGGAGCTCATTCGAGGAGCAACGTGTTCATTTGAGAAGATATTGCTTTCCCCCGCGTATTTATATCCGAGGAAAAATTAGTGGCGGAGAAATAAATCAGAGGAGGGAAAATGGAGGCGAAATGAGATCGATGTTGCAAGTGTTTGTGGGAGTCAAAGTGACGTTTAATTATTTTATACTCGGCTCATAGAGATGAATGGTGGCGCACCTCTATAGTTGGTATGTACATTAAAGGCTGAACAAAATGATCGCAAATACGCCTTAGAGGGGTACGCTGAGGGTGCAGGTTAAGGCGAATCGCACATTAAGATATTCCCATATCCGGCATTTCATCTCCTAAGCTACATATTCTATTGTATACGATGAATGTTAGTTTCTAACGTAACTGATTACTGAGGGCAAATATAATGCTAAGAGTATTGACCCGATAAGATACGGATCACTATATTCTCATACCCATTAATGCGCATAAATATTCTTCGTTAGCTTTAATTTAAAACGATTCGTTACGAGAATTTTTCGGTTTAGCTTTTAATGTTACATCTATTATTGACCCTCTTATTCTATTCAATCTTATGAACCATGAAAAAGATTACAAGTATTTAGCCTTTTTCTAAGATACCATAATTATGCAAACGAAGAAGAGCAGGCTCCGTTTTGAAAAAAACATGCATTTACTTAAACCGCAAATCTTCAATGACATAACTTAGATTTTTTGAAGTAACTAATGGTTTATTAGTATATGAAATCTTCGATTTAAAATGGTTACATAAATGTGATAAGCAAATTCTGTTATTTAGCAATTAATATTACATTAAATAAATTTAAAAGATTTTAAAAATAGCTATTACAATATATTCAATGATAGAGTAACAAACGATAGTAGTTTATGTGGCTTAGAAAATGAAGAACTTCTAATTGGAAAAGTTCTTTCACACCAACTTTGACAAATTCACAATATTTAAACGAAATATAAAAATTTTCATCAAGCATTCCTCATCAGCTTTCATCGTTCGTGCTTAAACGGATACTTGCATCCTTGCATTTGATCGCTATCGATGAAAACTGATATCCATGAGAATTTAAGTTATCACAGAAAAAACTGCTGGCACTTATCCACAGTTTACATATTCTTTCTTTACCTTATTAAAGGATTATTTAAAGTTGCTCAATTAATATTGCTGAGTAACATTAAGAAATATTCATAAATTCTTTATCTCATATAATTCGTGAAGCACTTATTTCACGTAATATTTCTCTTTGAAATAATTTCTCCTTTTTCACACACTCATATGGTAATCAATGTGACTGATCGACGTTAATCTATTTTTATTAATGATGTAAACCCTCATAAGCAGAAAAAGCCTCACCAGAAGTCTGAACTGACACATTTCGATGCATTCTCTTGGCATAATTGCACACTTTATCTTAAAGAAAACTAACCAGCGGAGATTTCACGCTAGAGCACGCCTGAGGGCGGATCGTCTACCTTACAACTTCCGTGGTTTACAGCTATTCCACTCCCATTCGAAAACGTTTTTCTCCCGAGAAAGAACTCAAGGAAATAGCTTTCAAATCGCTATGAATTATCTGGAAACTGGAAAATAATTTAGAGGGAAAAGAAAGTAGGAGAGGATATCAACTATTTTAATGGGACGCTAGGGAAAGATATGTCTGCCGAAATTAATTTGAAAGTGCAGGAAATGTGAGCTCCATTATTTCTGTATAATTTTAGATAAACTCGAATATAAAGATGAATATCTATCATATAGGATATGAGTTTACAACCGGAAATCCTTTTTGTTCAGAAAATTTCAGTATTTAGCCTTGTTGGAAACTACTTAACCACCACAAGTTACTTATCAATCCAAGATTTAGAGGCAGCTTACTCTATAGTTATATCGCCATATCTTCAGATGACTAAATATTCATCATAAAATACCATCATTGAAAGGCTTTACTATGCACGGATTAGGAAGTGATTTCCTCGAAGATAATTTGCTTTGATAGACCTATGTATGTAAGGATTCTTATAAAAACATTTTAATTTTTTTGATTCGTCTTTTTATATTTCTTCTTTATATTTTTACTTCGGAACTGAAAAGAATATTAATAGTTTGCGCTTATTCATTCTTCGTTTGCGTCATACCGTCGATGACGACCTGTGCTAAAAATTAAACCTCGAATATTTAAAACCTATTAAGAAAATTTGTATCTTGATAAATCTTATTTGTTTTAATTTTAAAGGTATAGTGAAAAGATATTATGCGTGAGAGAATGTTTTCCGTATGCACCTGAATTTGTGAAGTTGTGATGAACGGAAAATGCGTCGGTCAGCTCTAATATGATTTCAGCTACATTTTTCTTTCTAAAAACCCTCTGTTTCCTGCATATCCTGGCATGCCATTGCCTGCATACCTTTTCATAGTTTCTTTCTAGTTATCTATTTCATTCCAAGAAACTTTTCTAATACTATCCTGCATCCCTAAACATATCTCTACCTTTTCCTGGCAATGAAACGGTAGCTTTCAATGCGAAACTTAGGGAGTTTACGACCGGTCCTAAAGCGTCCATCTCAATTTCCTTTTAATGATTGCCCACACGGGAACACAGAACCGGAGATGGGAGCAGAGATGAGGGAGATAGGCCGGAAGGATGATGAGAGGGTGGAAAATTTTGAAAGCTATCCATCCCATTCTTTCGCCGTACCCTTTCTAATGCGTAACCCGGACGCGATGAAGAGAATGGCGGCCAGCGACGCTGCCTTTCCCCGGTAACCTTTCGGAGGAAGTCCGCAGAAAAATCGATACAATACCTATGACGTAAGGTTTCTTCAAGTAAATAAAAGGATGTCATTATCATATCTCGTCACCTGTGATGGTTTATTAAGTAGCAAGCTTATTCCCATTGTTTCATTTTATTCTATTTTTAGATACTTCAAACAAAGAATATGTATAAAAGATAAATCAGGTGTGCTTTGTCCAAGTATTACTCTTACTTTTCCTCAAAATTTGGCCGATGATCTTTTCGCCATATTTTTTAATGAAAATTAATAAATCGTCTACATCAACGAAACAATCGCAAAATTTGAAAATTCGTAAGATAAAAATATCTCATTGTAGTGCTTCATGTCGTTTCCAGAAGCTTCCGTCAACAGCCTTGATATCGCACTAAATTAGAGTTATACTTTAATGTATAAATGAACTTGAAATGCTGAAAGCATTCTGGCTAGAAGAGGAAAGCAATTGCTAAATACCTCACTCCACACCTTCCCTAGTATACTTCATTCCATTCAAGGCATTTCGCAGCTATTGTAGGAGGGATTGAGTATCCAACCTGTCTCCGAGCTGAAAACTTTACCGAGAGAGACTTGCAAACATCAAGGCAGGAGTACTTGCGGACATGAAGCAGACTTTTTTAAAGGAACCACGACATGTATACATTTGTATATGAAGTAGTAGAGGAGAAAGCGCTCAACAAATTAGAGAGGAAGCGATATGCGTGATGGAGAAATGTCCATTCCAATGAGATCTCATTTAATAGACCTAGATACAGGGCTGTCAGACAGCGTGATTAACGAATCCCCGCGAGCGAAATGTTTACCGAGGTAATTATTGCGATTCGTACAACTCCGCAACTTTCTTGAGATCGTTGAAGCGTTGAGTGGAGATTTTAAGCTGAGTTTTTTGGCCAGCATTTGCGAAACAAAGATGAATATACTCCTTGAATTTATCCGGCGAATTGAGAACGAAACAATTAAAGATGAAGAGAGAGGTGAGATAATTAATGCTCCTTTAACTGCCTCATGATTCAAATAGCTGAAGAAATAGAGTAATTATGGTTAAGTTTGCCATTCAATGGGAGGATGAAATTTCCGGCTTATTGAACACTTGTCGAGGAAAGGTTATACTTACGATTTTTAGTGGGTAATGGCAGTGATTATCCAGTTTTCCTGTGATTAACCCGTAATAAATGTGAATTTAGAAGCAATAAAACACGTTCAAAGATATAAATAGTTTTACCACCTTTCGTCTATTACTTATGAACGAAAATGTGGCATAGATCCACACCAAAGCAATTTTTAATTCCTAAACTTTTGTGAGATATAAATATATATTGTTCAGTCACAATAGTTTACTTAGCATCATTTGCGAGAGTCTATTACAAGGGGAGAGAATTTATTTACGTATTATATATAAAATGATTTTCAATTAAACCACAACGAGGATTAGATTTTCAACTATGAAAATGTTTACTTTATTCATGTTTTTAATAGCTAAGCATATCACACCAGCAACATTTCCGCTTTAATGGGATCAAAACGAAAAAGCAACAGCGTTTTATGCATGCAAGTAAGTAATGGTAGGTTTCGGGGGCTCTAACCTTCTCAATTAAAACAATCCCTATTCTATTCTAAGGAGAGAGAGATAAGGGGAGATAAATTCAAGGGAAGAGAGCGGCGGCGATAAAACAGAAGCCGCGCAGGGGAGACATACGGTGAGCGGAATGGAGATTAAAGCTAAAAGGTGATGCCGACAATAGGCGTTGAAGTGGAGTGGATAGATGCACCCTGAAATTATCTCGGTTGGAAGTAAGGGAGCCAGAGATGAGTTGAGATGATGATGGCGGAATAGGGCAAGAGAAAATGATCTCGAGAAGGGGTGGAGGGAGACTCTTATGGTAGCTACAGCGAAGCACTTTCGATGGTCTATAAATTCGAAAATTTAAAAATAATTGCATCGTGAAGAGTTTCGATGCATGGGAGTAATTACAGTTTGAAAACTAGGTTGATGGAAAAACCCGTCAAATGAAGGGGAATAAGTGAAGGATATATTAATGTTAGATACGCCGTCGCTTTGCTTAACATTGATGAATAAGTAAAAAATATATGAAAAAATTAATTTACTGATATTGACGTGAATCCTTAATCAGTATACTTAGCCAATTATTGAAATACAATTTAAGTCGTATTTTGCACTCTACTTATTTCTCGGAAGGAACTGTCCAATACTAACTCGAACTCTTCTAAGAAAGAACAGGACGTAGACCTGTAATAATAAAACTAGAAAAGAACTATAATAATCTTTTTCTCTGTAGAACAAAAGAATTATTATTCCAGTAACTTTGAAACTCTGTTCTATGAATAGAACAAACAATATATCTGTAAAATTGATTTTTCCTTTAAGTATTAAAATATTAATAGAAAATTTAATATCAGTCATAATGTTGTTACAAGTTTAAACACTTGGAATAAGAGGATGAAAACTTCCGGCAACTAGAGATATGAAAAAATTGAGGTCCTTGAACAGCTGTCTATTGAAGAGAGGTTTCCATAAGAAAAGGTGGCATTTCGAGCACCTCTATTAATTGCTTGGAGATAATACCTTTTCACTTCCTCATGTCTAATGATTTATCGAATGAGTTTCAAAGGGTGAGTAAATTTTCATTTTCTGGGTATTGACTTCGCTGCAGAGATTCATTAGCGTGATCAAGTCAATCAAGAAATTCCTTGTCCATAATGCGCTTTACTCTTTAGACAGCAATATAACATATTTTTTAATTAAAGACAATTGGTTCTCTTCAGGAGTAAGAAATCATAAACTCTTCTTAATTCTTATCATAAACGAATAATTCCCGATTTGAAACGGTAAATGCTTGTGTAAGAAAAATAGTAAGGGATCAGTCACTATCAGAATTCCTTACACTTAATTACTTTAACCCAAAATAGGCTTGAGCCATTGTGAAACCCTCTTAGCGTTATATCTACAGAGAATAAATTAAGTTATTTCTAAATATCTCATCTCTCTAAACATTTCATTCCACGATAGCTAAAATCTGCTAAATAAATTCATGCTCCTTCAATATGATTTCAAGGCTACTCAATATTTTAGTTACTATTTAAAAGCTTATTTGATTACTTTTATTAAAATCGTTATCTTTAATAATATTTTAATGAAATTCTCTATGCACCATTATCCTGCTTAGTTCCTGCCGTCGTCCAAAGCATGAGAAAATGTTTTTCAACTTTTACATTGCACACCTCCGGTGGATGAATGAATCACCACATTTACGACCCAAATTTCTGTAATTAGCTGAAATCGCCTCTCCCGCGTCGAAAATCCGAGAAAAATTACCACCCTCAGTTATAAAACTCGTTAGCCATCTCATTCCGGAAAGCTTGCTTTTCCTTCCTCTCAAAAAACAAAGATTTTCGGAGAGCCGAGGGCAGAGAGAATTTCATTCAAAGGATCCGAAAATAGGGCCCTAAGTAACAATGGCGACCATTAACGAACGCGACGTTTGAGTAATTGATGATGATCGAAAGTATCCATCGCGCGCTTCCCTTCTCTTCCGCTGATTGATAATCGGCGCTGCCAGCTATAAAATTGTCCTCCCGAATCCTCCCTTTTTTGTTTCGAATTCTCCGACATCATTAATCCGGGCGGTTTTCCGCGCCAAGAATTTCCTCTGCCGGGTTAATTTGTTTGTTTTGAAGACGATTAAACTTCCTTGGACGCGTAATTGTTAACCTCGGATCGATGGATCGATTCACGCGGCGTCGATTACACAAACGAGAGCCGCCCTCGTTGCCCAGATTTTTTCTTTATTCCATTTTCGCCCTATTGAGCATTTTCATTTATTTCCTTGGGGAGAACATGGAAATGGAAATTGATTCCATAATACGGCCTTACGTACTGCGTATTTCAACTTAAGAAGCGCCATTAACCAAGCTGATTATTTTATCCGTTCCGTCGCTGAACTGGAATTAAAGTAAACGGTCCGTAAGCCAATCGAGAAACTTCGCAACACTTCGAAGAAAAGTTGATAATCAGGGGCGATTACTGAAATGGGAACGTAAATGCTTTCAGATGTTTTATAAATTACGCATCTATGGCCTTCAGCATGCAGTTGTCGTCATGTCACGTTTTTGGCTGTGTAGCTAAGTAATCACAAAGCAAAACGTCTTGAGTCCGATTGGAAGCGACCTCCTGAACCTCTTTTTCTCTTTCTCCTCAGGTTTCTCTTTAATTTTCGAAATTGTATTCGCTGACACGAGAAACCCAAAGAAAAGTCTGTAATTCATTTCATGTGTAACTCGCTCATTGCTATATTAAAGCATATTAAAAATAAATTAATGGCGAAATGACCTGAAAAATTATTTTGTATTTATTATTATTTGTATTTATATATTTAAATGTGTTTCGAGTCGATCATAACATTAATTATTTGCTTTCCTTTGCAGGTGTGTATAAACGATCTTCTTTGGCGATTTATTCGAATATTTTCCGGAAATGGTAAGCATGCGAGTTCGTTTATTGTGCAATTTTGATGAAAATCGAGAATATTGAGATAATAATTCAAACGAAATGCACCTCATTCATGCTGCTTCACTCCTTCAGAAAAGTATGTAACTTGGGAGTCTTAATCGCTTAATGGCTTTTGTTATCTTTTTCTTAATTATATCTTCTCTTTGTGTTCGTGGAAGTTTGCTTCGGCTACATTTTTCGGAAATAATACTTAAAATAGGAACATAAGTCGTCAGACGTTACTCAAACAATTATATTTGAGCTATGTCTCGTAACTTTCCTGTCATTTAAACACACACGAATTTAGAATTTCATCGCTGTACGTTTAGAAATATGCTGCCCAAAATCGATACGTTAGCAATAGTTCGAAGCAGATGTTTTATCCTGAATATTCCAAAGCAGGGGAAAGTGATTCTATAATGAGTGGTGATTCCAGTATAGATACGTACCCTCCATCTTGTTTCCTAGATACCCACCATTTTGTCCTCATATACCTACGGCAAAGCACTCTGCAGCTGCTTCCTTAATCGAATGATTCCGTGCCCCAGGCAATGACCCATTATTCGTCTACTTCCGAGCAATCGGAGGTCGCCTCTATCAGAAGGTACAACCAATCCCATGTACAATATTTGTAACCGGAAGGGCCCAAAGTGTTAAGTTTATAGGGTTTTTAAGGTGTCCATGCGATCTCCATTGGCTGGCCGTGCACCTGTGGGGGCAGGTGATACACTTCATCTGCGCCATAAATTAATGATAAAAATCTAACTAGTCTTTGCTTTAACTTAATGCGTTCCTGAGTGCTTGTCTACACAAATAACCATTATGAATGCGTCTTCCAATCAATTAGACACGCCGTGTATACACACACCAGCTTTGGCGGCGACCATGATGAAAAGGGTTCTATCGGCATCCAGATCAAGGATATCCATGACGGGTTTTTTCCCGGAAGATCGAGTCGGAGCACATGCCCATAATTTGGAGGAAATGAAAATATTGAACGTCAAATCTCGGATGCAAATGGGATTTTACTTTCGAAATCTCCGACTCCTTCCGGCTGTGCTCGATTCTGTGCATAGAATTATCGATTGTTTCAGTATTGAAAGAAACCTCATTTTACCTTCCGCCATTAAGTCATCCTTTTCAGAACGGCAAGGAGAATAGTAATAGTTTCTACTCCATTATGAATATTAGATATCATAAAGAGCAAAATTAAACTGTGAGCAAGTTTATACCTGCTAAATTTTTATGCTGAGGTCTTATTTCATATTAAAGAAACAGAATATGACGGAGATTGTAATCTTTCACTGAAAATTCTTTACTTATGATAACTATAACTATTTTGTTATAATACAATAATCTATAGGATTACAAAATGCGTAGGGTATTAGTATGCCGTACCAATTATGGATCAGTGGAAATGAAAGACTATTGATTCCTCCGTGCCACAATAGGAAAGTAAATAGAAATGAAATTAAATTTGTGAAACCAAAATTCTTTGCTCAATTTTCCATTTGTGGATATCGGCGACGGGCTTGCTCTTCTGTAGAGGAACTTCTGTAGATTCGCGAAACTAGTACAGGAATTGTAGGGAGTGAAACAGCAATTTTGCGATAGAATCTCACATCCTTTGGCAGCTTATCATCCGTCCAAAACTTCACAGCGTACCTGGCTTTCTCTCCCTTGCTCACAACGCTACTGCATGTGGTAACTTCATATTGACACTCACCGACGAAGGTAATGGTATACACGAAGTGCTTGATATTAGCCTCATCATTTCAATTTTCCCACTCGACAGATCCGAAATGAAACGAATTGGATGTTGGTCCATTGTTACCGCTGACCGCAGAAGAATGGCGTCGTGATTTTTTGTGCGTGAGCGGCAAAAGGGAAAAGGAGTGCGACCTCGTAATCCTTCCAATCCATCCATTGACTCTTTTCACACACGAAGGCCTCCATTCACTCACCTCGGACCTCCCACGATATCCGTCGCTAACTTTATGTTTCCCCACATAAGCCCATCTTCTCCCGCTGACTGACAACTTTTTATAGGTAATATTTGAAAGGGACCCATCGCCCGCCTCGATAGAAAGGAGTGAAAGAAATCTCCTGTTAAACCGCAGTAATGAAAAGTTTCCTTTTATCATATTCATTTCGTCGAAAATGGGTGTTATTTATGTGAGATCTCGCGGTTTGAGTGGGATTTGATCCGAGGGTTCGTTCACGATCTTCCGAAGAAAGGAACGCGTTGCTTTCAAAGGCGACCGCCGAATTTACTTCATGCGCTCGTTTTCACCGATCAATAAAATACCAATTTTCCAGCAAGTAAATCCGTCATGGTCTACTATTGAAGTTGAAGTGGGGATGGTGTAAATTTATCAAGATCAAAATGGTTGGTAAAGTGGTAGCAAGATGGAGGAGCACTTAGGTTGCAGTTCAGGCTGGGCCTACCTAAAAGTATCCATCTACCTCTAATATAATAGCTATTATAGTTGGCATGAATTTTAATCTTTTTTGTCTAGATGGGTATTTTTCACTATTAAAACTTTAAAAAATCAGGTAACCGGATTACTACTAAATATATTTCCAGTGAAATGGTAAATTGTTCCCCTAAAAATAAAATTACTTAAATCATGCGGAAGAATTTGTTAGCTAAGAAATATTCTCTTCATTATTTTAAAAAATTAATTTATGTATATTTTTGTATCAAGATTGAAGTAGCAGACTCAATTTTGTCCTAAGAAACATATCGAAAATCCAATCATTTACTATTCTGCATTCCAGTAGCGATCGGTGCCTTTTCCCAAGGATACTTGTGCCTATTAAGAATCTTCAAAAGAGATTTTACGAAAAGAAGTAATCGGGCATTACCGGAGCGAATACTTTAAGCGGTTACTTCATCGTTCAACTTAAACTCATGATTAATCAAAGAAAATAAATTTTAATTTTAATATTCACCAAAATTAAAAAATAACGAAAGAATTTGACATCTCACATCTCTTGGATTACATACAGATATTGTTAACTTTATTTTAAATAAAATTACTCCAAAATATGAACTTATGTGAATCCGTCCATCTTACCGGAGAGCAAATTTCTTGCAACGAAAAATAGATATCCGAGATCATTTCATACGCCTACCTTTCAAGCGCACTCAGACGCTAAACATTAACACTTCCATTAATGATATCATAAAATCGTTTGCACCTCCGGAGTGCACATATGATTGCACAGGAGCGTAATTTTCAGGAGAGGCATGAGTTTTTGCGTAGCATTAATAAAGGTTTATGGCCCCGGATCCGGCAGCATATGGCGTTAAATAGTCGCTTGAGAAATCAGTCATATTTCAGAGAAGGAAAATAAGCCATTTATATTTACCATCCTCGATCAATTAGTGGCAAGTTAAATGCATTTGCCAATTCTGGTGTCAGTGACGTGACAATTTCAGCTCGCCGCCTCACAGAATTAAGATCCGGTTCCTTGGCCTATAACGCACACTTTGCTCATTATGGAATTCTGTTGAACATCGGGAATATTGAGGGAATAAGAACAGATCGCCGTACTTCAATGGCATTCACGAACGATCATGAGAGAAGCATCTGGATAGTAATGCGTATCAGCGTAATGGAGATAAAATGTTAAATTCTGTAATCTCCTACGGGGTTACGATTCGGAGATCATCATCTGAGATGATCATTCCGAGGTAATCGAGCGAAGGATTTAGCTGCGATAGCTACTGTCTGCAAAGTCCCTCTGTTTCATTCATTTTGAAATACAATTTCCCAAATTACTTCGTGCTCATCAAGAAACAAATTTAATACGTGTGAATTATACATCGAATAAGTATAAGCTTTAAATTGAAGTTCTAATATTTTCGAAACGAAGTAATATTTTGAAAATAATTCAACTCAGTCAGTAATTCCTGTTGATTTGTGTAGATTACCCATAGAAATAATATTTGTACTGTAATTCATCCTTAAAATTTATAGTGAAGATTTCTTTGGAAGAATATATTTTATTGATAGTGTGTGTCCTCCGAGGAAAATGCATTTTAATACGAGAATCATGCCGCTAACTTATATATTTTCATTTGAATAAGTTAGGAACAGAGAAAATCTTTGGAGCCTTGAAACTTTTAAAAACTGAGATCAAAGCTTAATATGCGGTGGCGTAATTTTTAGATATATTTCTTTATTACTGAAGCTATACTGAGAAATTTTGTTTCCACATCTGGATTAAAGTACATTTTACTATGATAATAATATAGCCACGCTGCTTATATTTAAGCGAAGCTAGCTGTAAGATTTCCGCAGCATTTCATTTACTGTTGTACTAGAACTGAACAAATGCTTTGAGTTTCGACTGAGTGGAACTTGATATATCCGATCTCTGGCTCATACTTTTGGCGGATAAGAACTGAACTTGATAAGATATTATATTCTCAATTTCTACGCTAACGTTGGTTTCAACGTTGAGGAAAAACTATCTGTAAGCGCTGCTTGTAGATGATGATACCGCAGCCAAGAAGTTAATCGATTCAATTTACCTTCTCATTTTTCAAACAAAATATCACTGCACCCTCATCGAGCATTAACGCATGACTTGCTTCGATTAATTAATTTCTTTCCAACTTGAGATGCTTGATTTGACGGAACATATTGCATTTTCCTCACTGGAAAAGGACACGGATTACCCAGATCAATTTTAATTGAGTATTCGTCGAGGCGTGATGAGGGGGTCCATAAATCTGAGGAAGGACCAAGGGGTGGCTTCGAACATGCATGGAGGGCGAGCCATTGGATTCGAGAGAGTATAAGGACTGGGATAAAGGACCGGTACGCGGAAATAATCCGCAGGGCCCGTTTTTCCGCGCGAGCGAATCGGTATAATATGGTAAGCAGGTTTAATGTCGTGTAGAGATGCTGCTGAAGTTTATGTGTGGAGTGGTGCTGAGTTCGGGAGGTCGTTTTTTTGCGTGGAGAAGACACGGATGTGGAGGAAGAAGGATACTGCAAAGGGGAAGAGAGATGGATGTTATAGGAGGAGATAAAAAAAGGCACGACGTCTCTTAAGAGGGTAAATAGAGAGTTTTCAATCGTAAGATATTATTTATCCCACTATTCAGGCGTAACAAATTTTAATGAATTTATTCCGGAATTTTTGCCGTTGCTAAATACAGACTTGTTTCAGAAGTAAAAACATCCGAAATGTAGGGATTTCAATCCAATTTCCGGATGAGGTATCTAGACCCGCGAGTTAATTAAGGCTGAGTGCATATTTGACAAATTTCATAGTGGGTTGAAAACGCTATAGATGTGTTACCAGCCATTACACATAGATACTAACTTTCTTTTGAAAATAACCAAGATAATCTAGATGTCAGCGATACAGGATTAACCATGCATGTGCACTTTCTACTTATACTGTGGAAAATGCGGTTTTGATAATAATAAATAATAATTAATAAATAATAATTTATCTTGACGTAATCTATTTATAAATTAATTTCCTATTTTTATTTCAAATGCAAAATTATTAAATGTGCATAAAGTTCCAATTTCTTATAACGATGGAGATTTTTGGGTGATGATTATAAAGGGAAATGAATACTAAAATAAATGAATTGTTGAATCTACTTCAATTAATTAATATTTCCTTCAGAAGAACATTACTAATTGAACCCACTGAGACATTCGATAGGTATAAAGATATCGGTGAAAACAGATTGAAGTAAACTAGAAAGTGGAGGATGAATAAGAAGAAAAATCAATATCAGAGTTGACCCATGTTAGGAAACGTGGAAAGCTGGAGAATGTAAAAGGTGAAGATACGGGGACAATGGTTTAAAAAGGGACGTAGGAGAGATATAAGGATATAGGAAAAGGGAAAGAGGATGGTGAAAAGGGGTGCAGGGAAGAAGAATGGAGAGAAAGGTATGCGAGCGGAAGAGAAGCTATTAATCTGAGAGCGAGGGTGACATAAAACGGTCCCGCTAATAGAGTGCGGGTCGTATAGGAGAGCGTTTGAGGGGAAAATAGAATGTCTAGGAGATTGGATTGAATGCGGATGAGAGGGCGATAATGAGAGAGGTGATGAGGACCTCTGAGATTTATAACCGAATTTCATCAGGGAAGCATAGGGAGTTCGGATCAAGGAGATCAATGGTTCGATTCGTCTCTGTCCAGATTCGCAAGGAGTGAAGTCGGAAACAAAACGAATGAGTGATGGGAATAAATAAAAGAGCTTGTATTAGAATTTGGGAATTTCAGCAAAATACGAAAAGCTATCTGGATACCTTAGGCAAATAAAATGTGTTATGTAAGTACGTAAAATATTTGACGAATATTATTTTGATTATTCTTTTGTGATGAGAGAGCCATAGTTTTGCGGAATCTGACCGAAATGCGTTGAATAAGTTGTAGTTTGAGGCAATAATTTTTTATTAGTACATAGCCCTGGGTTTATTCTTTGCCAACCTTCATTCGCCAAGATTTTTACCCTCTTTCTTTTTTCTTTAAATACTTTTTATGCACATTATAATGAAATACGAGGTTAGGTGAAATAGAGGCCCACAAGGGCCTAATTTCGCCAATTAGTGGTCAATCAATCCATCTATTTTTGACAGATCTCGTAATTGATTTTAGGAAGCATTTCATCAATAACCTAGCACAATATACAGACTTTCCCGAATTAATCTTTGGCAATGTATTTGTGGTTAAACTAATTCAGTGCAAAGAATATAAAGTTTAATGGGAAGATAACTCTGAACACTCGAAAGTTGAATGCGAAAAGCCGTAAAGGGACATTTTGTTGAGCGTCTGTTCCTCTGAATTTGGGTAAGAAAAGAGACAGTCGTCTAAGAGACGGTTTCCTTCACCTCTAAAAGGCCTCTCGCAAGGGTGCTTCTGGGGAAACGAGGATGCGTAGAAGGATAACGTCAGACGTCGAGTTTCTGCTCTTTTTATCTCCTCCAGTAATAGCAGTAAACTCCCTGAGTTGCGTGAATAGGGTGCGAGATGAGAATGCTGAGTTGGGGAAGGAGGATGAGAAGAAGGGATTTCGCTGTAACACGATGTAGGAGGTTGAGACTGTGCAAAAGGTGGAGAGGATGGGAAGATCCATTCTTATTGGCAGATAGAAGAGACGGGAGTAGAGTGTGAGACATTTCGCTCTATGACGGATTTTAGAAACGATGAAGGGGATTCAGTGAATGACGAGACACTTAGAAAATTCAGTACCTTTTCTTTGTACGAAAAGGTCCAATTTTTTATACGTAACAAGGTGAACATTCATATTCATACATGCATAGAATGATGAAAACTGCATGAAACACATGCTTAGACGGAAGGAAAAAGTCTGTCATAGTCGGGATTCCCAGTTTCCGAGTGATTGCTTTATTCCGGAAAGAGGGAGATCCGGGTTCGAGTCCGGACACAAAGGACCTTCTTCTGCTACACTTGTATTTGTTCATATTTTTTCTGTCTTCAGTGAACATCAACCTTTCATTTGAGCAGGAACGTTCATTATTTCAGTTCAGTTTATTTTAATTGATATTTCCCCTTAAATAGCTCAGAGTTATCGCTGAAAAGAGTTTCTGAAAGATTAACATGTTCAACTAGCGAAATATATGAATGATTCCTATTGACAAAAGGATTTCTATTGATGAAAGGTGCGAAATACTAATGCGATAGAAAATTCAGGCTGTCGCAGATGAATTAATTCACTGGTTTGACTACAACGGAAAAAGATTGCCGAAAACAAGGAAAAGACCGCAAACGTAGATGCAGATACATTTTCTGTGGAATTAATGGGATGAATGGTAAATAAATAGACAGAGAAATGGACGTAGAATGAAAGACAGACAAGTAGATTGACAAACGGGAAATGGTTTCACAAGAAAAGGAGCAGAGATCCGGCAAGGGAGATGGGATCGTCTTTATTGCAGAGGAGGGATAACATAGAGAGGAAGGCGATAGAAGAGGGGAAGGACGTCCGAGAAGAGAAAATAGGATTCCTGAGAGCAAATGGCCGAGAGCATGCAGGAATGAGGGTTAAACTCCGAGAAGGGGACAAAGGAGAGAAAAAATTAATGGAAGGAAAGAAAGGGGAGAGTTTTGTTAGCGGACGGTGGTGAAAAGGGTTTTCAGGTGAAGCGGATATTGGTCGTTTGGAGTTTGAAGGGAGAAAGAGATTGAGAGGAATGAAAAAGTATGGAAAGTTCTCAAGGGGAAGAGCTTCCCCTATATGTTTGCGGACGGCCATTATAGAGGGTGACAATAGACGCCCATGTCAAAGAGTCATTTTGGGAAACCATTTCCTCTATACGATCAACTTCCGCAGAGGATTTTTTCTGGAGAGGCTTCCTTTAAGAATCTCATGAAGAGGACTCGATAATTCACTCTGCGGTATAATAATTGATGACCAAAGGAGCGTAACAAATGAAAAATTGCGAAATGAATCTGGCTATAGTTTCCGCATCATAATTTCTTTCATTATTGATTTATTTTAAGGATAAAAACAAGATTTTGCAATTTCTCTTATCCTATCTGCTCAATGAATGACCATGCATATTTGAATTTCTTTTCTAAATCAATTTTTGACGCATAAGAGTTAAAAGCTTCGTATATGAGTAGCACTGGATTTCAATTCATCCTTAAAATTACACAAAGTATGATTAATCGGCATGCGTGTAAATTACAATAATGTAAATCATTATAAAATTTATTTATGATGGAAAAATCTAATATCGTAACAATTTAATTTATTCACATTCTTTTTATTGAAATATACAAAACGTATGACGAGAGCTATGATGATTAGAAAATTAGATTCGAGTTGGCAACCTAATTTTCCTTGTTATAGAGGAACTTTGGAAGCTATGGAACTCTTTTCAACTCTTTTCAAAGACCAATAAAGGGTGTAAAAACTTGAAACAGGACACCGAACTGCAGGGAAAAAAGGGTCGGACGGTAACCCAGTCGTTGACATCTCTGAGACGAGATTGCTAGAAATGTCTTTGGCAGATAAATGCCATTAGGCCAATCAATTTATCGGATGGATTTGCAGGGGGAGAATGCGAAACATCTGCGGGCTGAAGGGTGACAAGTGTTTCTCCAATGGCGCGGAAAAAGAATTCGGTCCAGCTTCTGCTTTTAGACGACTGCGCATGCGCAGAGGGAGAATGGGGTCAGAAGTCGCAAAGTTTGAGAGTTACGGCCCGTGATTTATTGAGAGCTGGAGACTCCCTTATATTCCCAGAATGCCCCTCTTTTTCACTCCAGCGATCCTCTTTCACGCAATCCGCAATGAATTTTTGAGTAATGCGATAACTCGGGTTCTGCTCGGAAGATGTCTCTGCTTTAATTAACTGTTCTTATTACTTGTATCAGAAGCGCTGGATTAGTTTTCGAATCGCTCTCTTTTGCTGTGTCATTTAGTCCTTTATGCGACAACTTTTTAGCAGCGACGTCAGCCTCTGGTGTTGACAATCGAAATGAATAATGGGACTTGCTAGATTTTTTAACCAAAATGATGATTTTGTAAATAGGAGCGTTAACCTTCCGTTTGAAAGAGAACTATTTTTATAAAACTGACGAGGGATTCATAACAATTCAGGAAGAAAAAAGGACTACCTGATGGAAGAATGAGATTTTTCATGGAAGCCTTCGGCTCGAAAAATGCTGGTTGAAATTTGTATCTCTCATGCATATTGCTAGAACATTTGACGAGGGAATGAGAAACAATAAACAGGATTCGGTAGCTTTCATTGCTTCTCATTAGCTGCTAGCTCTCACCGAGCCAGAATGATTACAGTAGATCGAGAACAAGTGTACCATGACCCAGTGAACAAAATTTTCATTGCACTGAATAAGGATTGATTAGGATGAATACAATTACCCCGCTTTGCTCATACCTCTTATTTCCATGAGTAAGACTGGGACAAAAATATGGATGAAGGATACATTTTTCTCTACCCCGTACTATAGTACAAATGAAAATTAAACATTCAACAGGATATAGTGGCAATAAAGAAAGAAACGTAGCCCGTAAAAATTATCGTTTTTGGGGAGAGTTTTAATAAACTCTGACCTTAAATAATCCCGTACACTCCCAGCCAACGTTTCACAGTTGAGGACCTTTCTTTCCGCAATCTCCATTTCACACTCAGATGGATCCATCCGCCCTACGTCCGACCCCAAAGTACCTTACCCCCCGACCGGGGATAGAACAAACTACGCCACACGACAAATGTCCCCGTGTAAGGGTTGTATGCATAAAGGGAGGGCGTGTTAATAGGGGAGGCAAAGTAAGCCGTCAGCCCCTGGGACATAATAATATGTTGACGTAACCCACACACTTCCTATCTAACGCGCCGACACAAATAAACGCGGGCGCAAACGAAGAAAAACTTCTCATTCCTCGTGTTTGCTTACGCGAGAGAAAACGAGGTTTCCAGAGCAATAAACTATTGACGTGTGATTCCCGATTGAGATGTTTCGAGTACTCATGCCATAGGATGAGACTATTGCTTGGGAACTGTAAATCACTGGGATGTGGTTTTAATTGATTCCTCTTGCAATTGTTAACTACCGTTTCCATTATTTCTTCTCCATACCCAAATTTATTTAACAGAGTTGTCTTTGCAGCTCTTAGAAAATGTTTTCAAGGTTTCGTCACCGGTCAAAGTAGTATCCACCAGTATCGACTTCGATCCTCTTTCCAATTTAGAGTGGTCTGTTTAACCCTTCAGCAAGGTGCCAGTTTAAGATGCGTATCTGACTGCAGAATGAAGCGGGTCGTTGATGCTGCCACTGTATTCCGCGTAAAGGCACGATCATGAAGACCGAAAGAAGTTCCCCGTCGAAGAGCAGAAATCTCTTCAGGTTTCGATACTTTACTGCGACATCTACGTAAAACTTTATCCCTTTCTTCGGTCCAAAGAGTTGCCTATGGAAAAAGACTCGGTCGCCTCGGCAAAAGCCGAATATCCGACCGATCCTCTTGATGTTTATGACGTTCTTTATCCGGAAAAAGGTTGAACTGGTTTGGAGGAGATGTTGATGACATTCATGATGCAGACATATAAGAAAATATCGATCTATATAGTGCGGGACTCTTTTCCATTTTTAGATCCTCGGATTCAGATCTCGGATCAGATAGAAAGTCATTTTAACCTTTTATTTATGAGCACAACAAAACCGAGGCTTTCAGGTTGTCATGTTCTTTTAATCATAACCAACCTTAGTTCTTTTAAACTCATCGAGTGAGAGTGCATTAAAAGTAAGGAGATATAACTTAATATTTCAAGAATGGGAGAAGAGTGAACAGTGAATATTCATGAAGGCTTTATAGAGCTGATTTTATACGATATCATACATATTTAATTCTTTAGTATTGAATGGGTTCATTACGCTTTAATTACAACGTGACTAATCTCTTTCTTATCAGATAAAGGGGTCAATTGATCTTGCATCCAATATTATTTAGAATACAAAAATAAAGCTTCTTACTTTCTAAGAATAGAACGATTTATTTTTGCACGATATATACAAGAATATATATAAGTTTTCCCGATGCATTCGTGGTTAAAATTCGATATTACTATAGTAATTATAAAAATGTTATCCTTTCTAGAAGTACACGCAATGGTAACAAAAGCAATGAGGGTGTAGTCAAAAGGAATTCCATTTATGGCACTAACATTTAGCGTCCTTAGATTTAAAACTTCGACTTTCTCATTGTTTATTGCGTAACCACGCCTCTCTTTCGCAGAAAACCCTTTAAAAATGGCTGATGAATAAGTTATGCTTAACTTGTACCAGTAACAGACCTCTGTGAATAGACGTTTAAGTATCACCACTCATTGTGTCCTGTTCAATATGTATTTAATTTTAAAATACCGATCCATAAAAAATGAATACGTTTTCGTAAACAAAAGTCGCAAAACTTAGGAGAAATTTTCCCTGTTAAGAGAAACTCACTAAAAGCAAGAAATTTGCAGGCAGATATTCTAAAAGACGACGAGTGCAAGGAAAGCGAAACTCTCCTTAAAAAGGGAGAAAAAGAAAAAAATGATTTTATGCTTTCGAAGGCAGCGCGTGTATCGCTGCGGCGGATTTTCATGGAAAAACATAAATTTAAGTCATCTTTTTAGTTTCCGCATCGTTCTTAATCGCTACAATCAAGTATCTCTTTTCGATGGTCAGCCTTCCTTAATGCAGAAGGATTAGGTGATTGGTTTTTGGAGTGGAGTATAACCTTTCTAGTTTTGCTATCCTCTTACTATTGCTATGATTCAATTCAACATGATTTATATACAGGAAATTCTCCATGAAAATATCAGAGAAAGATTGTTAGAGAACATCTGTTCGATTTTGGTCGTACATTATGGAACTGATGCGAATATCGATAATTGATTGGGCTTCAGCCATGATTTGGAATTTAATATCCTTTTTTCAACGATAAATACACGTTTTCGTATGGAAGGCAGGTGCATATATTCTTCTGAAGTAGCAAGTAAAATTCTTGAGGAAACCTCGTTTTCACTCGCAAAGATCACGTTATTCACGTCGAAACTTTCGAGCTGTACTTTATGTTGCAAAAAGTGATGCTTTTATCACTGTCCCTGATGAAACTTTTATTAGCCAATAAAATGACTTCGTTTGCACGTAATGGAAATTTCTGCGAATCGAGCCGAAGCATATGCTTCCAGCACCTTAGAAAGGGCTATCGCTAGCCGATTCGAAGAAAACTCTTCGAAAGGATGCAATCCGTATTATAATATTCACAGAAAGTCCTTCCCAGAGTGATTTACTCCCTTTCATAGGCTCTCCTTATTTTTATCGTTCTTCCGTTCATTTCATTTTAAAACTTCCCTTCCTTTCCGTACCTAAGCCCTCCTCATCTCCTAATCTCCCATACATTCGCTTTCTTATTTTACTCTTTCTTCACCCCTTGCTACCATTTACTTCTTTCCTTCTTTCTTGCACAGTCGGAGTCTTATACCATGAGTTGTGCCTCCCGAAAGACGCAACGTGGGAGTCGGCGATGAAAGGGTATTTGATTTATGTGAGGATATGCGAGATAGGGACGGAAGGAGAGCCATTGTGAAGAAAGGCAGTTAGGGAATAGACGAAATTTATTAGCTGACGAGAGACTGTAACGAGCCTACGGTATGAGAATAGTGGTCAACAATGATATTGAATTTAGTACCGTCCCAGAGATTTTGACATGAGTTAATCGCTTCTCATTACACGATATCCAAGTAAATGATAATACGAACACCTCTCTGATATCTTAAGAAGAATTATCGTAACTTTAAATGAAGGAGGGGTACATATTACAGAATCTATTGCTGAATTCATGGAGCCTTATAGACGGTGCTTTCTCTCAAATTACGTTTATATTAGCGAGGGAAAACATTGCTAATTAAAATGATTTTTGAGAGATTTACATATATTTTCATCATACAGCGTCAGACGAACATCCTTAACTTTATCCTCCATAACTCCATTCTTATAATGAAGTTTTCGACCTTAAATATTAATATGGTAAGTTGAGATACACAAGTGAAATTATTATACGCCACAGAGCATTGTAATATATTGAAACGTTTATTGAAATTGGTTGCAGATTTAATTTTTGATATGTGCATAATTTTATGTATATTGGTCCGAGCTTAAACCGGCTTCCAAAATTAAAATAGTAATAGATGGACAAAAAGATGATCCTCAGCTGTTCACTCGATGAAATTGAATGGATGCCCTTTTTATTTGGCTAAGAATAAAATGCCTTTCAATTCCCCATTGGACAATTAGTATCCATGAGCTGAAGTAATATCGCGTAGTCTCCATTAAAAAATACATCAGTGGCACTCGTGTTGAGACATAACAGGCAGGAAACGAAATGCGCATACATGAATCAACCGCGTTCCAAACACAACACTGAAAAATAAATTTTATGAATCCTTTATCAAAATAGGTGCTGCATAAAGGCAAGATTTACTGCCCAGTCTCGTTACATTTACAACCTGGGAAGCGGTGCTTCGTTGAGCTCACGGCTTTATTTTATCCCCACCGTTATGGTTTCCGGCGAAAATTTTAATCGCGCTGATTTGACAACGGAGCAAACAGTCTCTCTCGGGAGAAGGGAATTCTCGTCCATCGTTCCAATTACGTTTTCACGCGACCGTTATTCCAAACGGATAACAAATGCGTTAATTTACACCCCCGCGGCGCCCTACCGAACGTTTTATTTAGACGAGGAATAAATTCGCCAAAGTTCATTCCGGCCAAATAAATGGGAGCGTTCCCTTCCGCGAGTGACTACTTGATGAATGCCGCCTTTTAAATTCTCTACGGCCGTTTGCGTCCACAAAGATATTTTAGCCAGTCTTTTTCGCAAAACAACGCAGAGTAATTTATTTCCCGGTCGTCCAAAAATCCCAGCGCGTAAAACTTCGAAAGGCCTAAAAATAATTCGCGTCGATGGCCAATTAAATAATTTACGGAGGGACTCACCTCGAAAAATAACAAAAAATAACGTGTTAGGTGATGGAGCGACGACAATCATCTCGCATATTTATGGTGGAGTTTCATGAACTATCCGTTTGTTTTTTAGATATAATGTAAACAGGATGAAAAAGGTGAATAATGGCGATGCGTGCACGACAATATCCAAATCGAAGAAATAAACAAGAAAACGACTAAGGAGATAGAGAATTCGGCAGTTAAGAGTGGTAGAGAAGATAAAAATATACAACGCTTGTGGATGGTTCAGAAATAGAAACAAAGAGAGGATGAAGAGAAGGGTAAAAACGTTGTCAAAAGGTGTGCGTGAGGCGTGGGACTAATTGAGGCATAGAGGATTTTACAAAGAGAATAGAGGAAATCTTCCATACGGTAATAGCCAGGACATAATACCACTTACAATTATCAGAACATTTTCGATTGATTGTAATATGTAGTACCCGAGATTTATTTATTTAATGATATTTAAAATTTTGTCTCACATTCAGTCTCAATCTATTAATTCTTATAGAGCCAGGATTCTAATATCAATAATTAGCACGAAGACCATGATTCGTATAATTTATTACCGTGTAAACATCTTACACCCCTGATGAAAATCTCAAGAAACTTCTTTGCCAGTAAATTAATCTTGATAAAGTTAACATAACAGAGACAATATAATATTGATCAGTTAAATTATAGTATAATAAAAGAAGGCAATAAATATTGTGGTAGTTTTTCTTTTTTTCTTTCTCTCGACTTCAGTTTTACTATTTATAATAATTTTTACTTATTAATCTCGGTAATGAATTTCACGAGCTGCAGTTTCTGGAGCTGTTGGAGCATACGCAGTGATACAAGGAAGAAGCAATTGGCTCTTAAAATCTTTGTCAGGAAAATTGGGTTAAGAATCGGTTTAAATGGAGAAGAGAGAAGTGTTTGAGTGTTAGAGCGTTCGTTGGACTCTGGGTTGGAGATGAGATGAAGGATGAGGGAAGCAGAAAGACTTAATGACGACGGTGTCTTTTGGATGGGGACATTTGGCTCACAGGCAGGAAAGCATACGTTACAGGCGTTGAGCCGTGTAAAGAAGCCTCCATAAAGGTAAAGTTGATATGGAAAGGGAAGAGGTAATGGGCGACCACGCGAAACATTCTCCTCACCCAATAAACTCTCAGTTCCCTCTATCCTTTTCACCTTCTCTATCCCTAAAAACCATTTCCAAACCCTGAGAACCCCCTTCCCATGAGACACATATAACACTCACTGTGAGCCCCTGTGCCAGGACTAAGAGGAAATGGTTACAGGACAGTTGAGAGATGCTAAATGGATACGCGAAGAAAATATTACAGGAAGGTTATAGAAGTTTCAAATTACTCTGACCACAGTGACGATCTTATAGGAGCTAAATGTTGACACTTGGCTACTGGTGACAAAGTTAGCAATATAGAAGTAAATAAATGAGTGAGGCCTTAAGAGAATACCATGGCCATCTGCTAAAAGTCTTCTTGGTGGATTCACTTGAGCATGGATGAATCTACCGCAGAATAGAATCTATTTAAGGTAACCTAAGTTACATCTTTCTAGTCTCCCCGTATTGACGGTTTTCTTATTCTATTAATAAAATATAGATATAGAACATGAATTTTGAAGACATTGTGGGTTGAAAGGGCTTTTATGGGTTCATAATTTAATACTTTATTCTTGGGTTGTACCAGTACTAATCATTTATTTAAATTTGAAATTGAGTATACATTATTCTACGACAGTATTATTCTCATCTCTTATACTATTGCTGATGTCGTTAAGTGATCAGGATGATTGATATCATTGATATTTTGCTGATCATTTCAAAGCCGGATAAACTTCTTAACTGTAAAATTAAGAAATTAGTAAATCTGAATACCAAAGTGTTCAACTTATAGTTGTTGGACAGCCTGTACTTGTAATTTCTGTGTTATTTTGTCAATTTTCAAGAAACGCTCCCTTCTCAGTTTCGGAATTCACCATAAGGAATAAGAGTTCACAATCGCTCTTAGGGGATTTGAATTACCGTTATCAGGCAATCAATGTTTTCGCGGGATTAAATTACTCAACTAAAGGTCCCGACGAAGAAACATTCAAAAGAGAAACAAGCCATGCACCAAAAAACTAACATAGGAATAGATAAAAAGAGAGAGAAATTTAAAATAGATGGGTAACGAAAATAAACATGGGGAAAGAAAGAGCGAAGGAGGAACACACAAAGGAGAGGAGTCGAAAGGAAATTGAGTGAGAAAGAGGAAGAAGGAAAAGTGATTGATGAGGAGAATATGTTTCTCAACACTTTTGCCGACGCCTCGCTTAATAAGCGTGGAGCCGTCTGCATTCGATGCGCTGTAATTGTCCTCTCATAAGAGTGCAATGGACACTCATTGCTGTGCAAATCGCTGTGCCAACGGTGGATTGACAATGGCTCCGTATTTCTCTGTTTTGTTTACCAGAGAGGAACTCGGATCAAATCAAAGGGGGATTAAGACATCTCTTAACAGCTGTATAAGAAATCAAAATACTTAAGGTGGTTTTTAACAATTCCAGTTAACTGCGAAGGTTTGGTAAGAGGGGTAAAATCAGATTTTTTCTGAATTCCTCACATTCTGGGATAAAATTTTCCGACGACAAATCCTTGCCCTGCTCAAATTAATGATTCTTTTACCTAAAGTTTGGCATTTAATTTATTCAAAATATGCGCAAATACTCCTTATTAATATAACGAGTATGTTATTTTACACAAGAGAATCGCTCTGTATGTCTATTTCTAAATAAATAACTTCATTTGAGAATAACGTAGCTTTCTGGAACGCTAAATTCTTCTGCATCGAGACATTGCCTTTTTCGTCCAAAATAAAGGCACATGTATCTTACGGTACGATGATGGTATTCTATTTGGATTAAATCGTCCATCCTAAAAATTTGACTTTTCTTATAATATCATCCATCTGCCTTCGAATCCTCCATTCAAAAGCTATTTCCTTTTGAAACACTTCAAGGCATTAATTTAGCGCTAATAATTTTATCCGAGCCCTCCATTCACGAAACAACACTTTCTAGCCGTAAATTTTGCTCATTCAAAGCAAACGGTAACTCATTTCGGATGTTAATTCTCCTCGAAAGCATGTCAACGAGTTGAATTTTAGGCTTTAATTTGATCCAATTTTTATATCCATTAAAATCGGACGTTTGAGGTCGCGTCTTTATTTCACTCGCGCGCCAATAAAAACACCACTAAAAACAGCTTAAAAGTCGAGAGAAATATGGAGTGGAGCAGTCGTTTGAGGGAGTGAAGCGATGCGGCGAATGGGGAATGAAGAGAGGGAAGGGTTACAGTGTAGTTTGGAGACACGCCACACTAAATCCTTCAGCTCTTAATGGATAATTAAGAACCCAACACAAATATATCAAGAGAGGAAGCGAGAAGATGGAGCGGAAAGGTGGAAAGAGAGAGCTTTGACGCCCGCAGTGTGGGAGGGATGGGCTATTCCAGGGAGAGGGTGTTTATTTTAGAGGACGACAGATGGGGCAGTAATCGCCCAATCCCATTTTGCTGCGAGTACGCCCTCTCTGTGGTAGCATTACGAAGGGAATTTCAGTTGGACAGACATTGCATTGTGCTCCTTTTTTGGTACTTGCGCGCTTGCTTTTGTGACGTCTATGCGTTAGTTAATTTGGGGTGAGAGAGGGAGATGGATGCTCTGCAATCTCGGGTCTTTTGAGCATAATAATATAAATGGAGTCTGCTGTACTTCAATCTTCATATTTGAAACTGATATAGAATGTCTATTGTGTATTCCATAGTAACCAGTGAGATTTAAATTACCCAAAAACATAATTAGTTTTAATGATGAACAATTTTCTGAAAAAGTCAACATTAATATAATGTTCTGAGTACAGCTCCTTACTACTTCAACATAAACCTAAAGTCATATTATTTCTTCATAACATTTTCTTCAACTCTTCTTTTAAGGAACATGATTGGTTTATCGTTTGCTTCTACCCGATATATATTATTCTTCCAGAAATATGATTATTTTATTCATTACTTTCCTTTATAGTTTGTAATAAACTTACTCTAACATCATCTAACTTAACGTATGGAGTGGGATATCTCTGATTTCTAATTAATTCTCCGAAGGCGTTTATTAAGTTGTATGCCATAGCTCAATATCTAGGCGACCTATTTTAATAGACCTACAACTCTAGAGAAATCGGTTTTTCCCGTTAATTTATAATATTACTCAGGTCTTGTGGATCTCACTTACTGCTATAGGGATGCATTGCAGTAAATTGTGATTTTCAACTAATTCTCATTTCACTGAGGAATGTTATACTATAAACGCAAAGTACTACAAAGCAAACGCAATATACGGTATGTAAATAACTGTTCCTAATCTGCAGTGTTCTTTCCCTAGCTATGTTACCTTGTCCTCTGTTTACATTTTTGGGGAGTCTTCCTACCTCATTGAGTGGGCAGGAAGAAGAGACTTTGGTCGAAACAAATCGCAGTAGCCCGTAAAGAAATAGCTTCAGACGAAGAAATGTAAGGCCATTTGAGTTTTAACAGATACATGAGCGAAGTGAGAAAAGGGTCATAAATTAAGTTGCGAGTAAGGGCATAGTCTCCCACGCCGTGAGTCCAGGTCGGTGGTCAGTGGCTACCCGAAGATCTGCACAGGAAAGGATACTCTGTCAACAGCGGGGGTCTTGCATCGAGGTTCACGGAAGATGGGTCGCTTCCAAGGAAAACTTCCATGCTTTGGTGTGAACGGGAGGGTCAAAGGAGACAGTTTCTCTTTTGTTTTTGACTAATTGTAAGTGGTGAGGATGGAGGCTCAAGTGGGTGGTATAGAGTCCTGCATCTCATCGTCTTCATTCAGACTTTGGAAGAACGGACTTCGAGGCAGGTTTTTTAAAATTTTGGGAAAAGGACGGATTTGTATTTACACTTCTACTTTAATTTACTTCGCGCTCCACTTTGAGTATTATTGTGAGCGCAATTTTGAAAATTCATCTCATACAAAGGAAATGCAACTCTGGGCATCTTTCAACATATTAACTCGATTCATTGGCTATTTTCTTTCTTTATCATCGCATAAGAGGCATAGAAATAGAATACTTCTCCAATGGTAATTCGCATTTTATATAATAAAGACGGAATATGAGGGGGATGATATTTTCTAAATACGATTAAATAAATCTATGCTTACATTATAATGATTTCACCATCTTTGATTGTACATACAATGCCGCCTTAAAAAACTAAAGATATACTTAATGATTAAATAATTTTCATTTACAAAATTCATTGGCCTTTCCAATAGTAACCAGTAACTCTATAATAAATTGCAGTTTTTAAAATTTAAGGACACTTGTCAAAGAATGTCGTGTATAAATTCTTGTCATCTTTGTACACTTCTGCGTTGATATAATCCGCTAAAGTTAAAATCTCTCAGTAGGATATTTCCAAAAGTAGTTATGGTATAATGTATGTGTTAACGAATTGAATGCATTGAATAATTAACGGATTCATTAACTTGCACAGACTGCCGAGAAATGTCCCTTCAAAATATTCCAATATTCAGCGAAGACGAGAAGTTTTCAACCACGTTCGTTTTAGCGTGGTTCTCTTCATTTCTTACTTGGAAGTTTTATGGCGCTAAATATTTTAGCGTATTCTAACTGCATCCTCTTTACAGATGGCAGCCTCCCTCATTGCGTCTGTTCAGCGTCTGGAGGCTGATTTATCTCCTGGGCTTCCCTGTTGTGATTGTCTTGTCATGTGTCCCCTGAGAGAGTGTGGGGTGCCTTAAAATTGGAGACGACTCTCAAGAGAGCACTTGAGAGAGGTCAGGAGTGTGAGGGTCGTCTAATAGAGAGAAAACGATGCACGAAGGAGATGTCTGCGACAGAATGACAAAAAACTTTCGACCCGTTTAATAGTCGCGATAAGAGGTTTACTTTCCTATTCGTTTATCATTTGAGGGGAATGTCATTCCTCGTCTCATAGGATAATGAAAAGGATCAAAATAGTACACACTTTCTTCTAAAATTTAATATCATTGTGCGATTTTCCGAGGGCAGAAGGATTTTCCGTGTACTTACAAAGAAGAAGTGCTCAAAAAGAAATATTGGATTACATTATACTCTATGTATAATGTCATCCGACTCATGATTTGGATATTCCGATTACATCGAGTTTCTTCATCTTACAAGCTGTTTAAAACTTATTTGTTTATTTTTTCGTTAAAATGTTTGATTACAATAATTCTTTTGGTTAGCAACTGTACTAAAGGTCCATGAATATTCATGCAATCTCTTCACCTTAGCTGTAAGTTATAAAATAATATTTATGAGTTATCACAAAAAAGTTTAATACGGAATATATTTAGAAAATTTCATGAAATGCTAAATTTCGCAAAGAGAAACCGAACATTTTCGGACCAGAAGGAATTTCCGTTAAAGATTATTAAGATTATTTTATATTTTAATATTTTTCTGTTATCATTTTAAAATAGGAAATTATTCTTGTTTCCATGTATGCTAGGTTCTAATCACCGAGAAAATTCACCTATCGAGGTGATTAACTTTTGTTTCGGCTGCTAATCGCGATAACATGAATAGTAAATCAGCAGTTAGCCCTCCTAGCCACATGTTTGCAGCAAAGAATCATTAAAACGAGAGGAAAGGTGCCCAGAAACGAACGGGGAACCGAGTGACGAAAGAAAAGGGTTTGTGGGGGAAGAACAGGAAGTGGGAAGGATACCCCAAAGGTGAACGGGCGAATATGGTCTGAAGTTTATGAATTTGTTGTTGCGATGATGGGAGATGGCGGGAAAAACGCGGAGGTTGTGAATGGGCTTCGAACTGCCATTTCCGGGCGCGGCCAAGTGTTGAGGGCTAACCGTTGCGATGACACGCGGTTGCGTTTAGTGGCGACATTGAGGGGATTTTCGAGATCTCCTGGGAATGGCCGCTTCACGGTCGACGGAAGACTCTGAAACAACACACGATTCGAAACGATTTCCTGATGCGGGTGAACGGAAAATTACCGAGAATCAATGGTCGATCTCCGCAAACAGTTTTGGTTGAAGAAATATTCGTCGTGAGGAGAAAGAAAAATATTTCCCGTGGAGCGATGCGGAATTTACCCGAGAAACATCTTTATGTACACCGCACCTCGACTGTTTTTCTTCCGCTGTTTTTCTTTCTCTGATAGATCTGTAAATTGCGAGTGTTCCGCTCTGCCGTCTCTTATAATATCGGTTGAAATAAAGACGCGTCACTTTGACTCATTTCTGCTTGGGGAGAAGTCAAAACTGCTTCGAAAACATGATGCTGAGATTAATCTTGCACGTATTTGTACTACGAACGAAGAGTAGCGTTTAGTGAGAGTTGAAAATGTAAACGGGTTTAGAGGATCGACCGGGTGAAATATTTTCTCCTGACACAAGCCGAAGGAAGGCTTGCAGTGGTATTTGTGTAGATGTATGTTCCTTATCTTTCCCATTACATCAGAATTTAAATGGCGTAATTCCATACCGATCTCGATTAAAAGATAAAATAATCCCATATCGTTAAATGAATGATTCTCTAAATCAAGATTAATTTTGTAATGAATAACATTATATTTGGAAAATAGTGGTATCATTGCTGACAGTGCTTCGACATTTGAGGCGATTTCGCACGTGGGCTCCCACCTGGAATCGAATCCGGGACCGCTTTCACCGAAGTCTTAACGGGCTGCCCACATGGCTATCCGGGAACCCCATATTTAGAGAAATTACACGGAACACTCGAGTATTAAAATATTATAAAAATCTGCAGGATGTATGGCCAAAGCTTCTACTCTAATATCATCAACGAACTAATAATGGACCTCTTCCGCCTCTTGATTCATCAGTATTGAGGGCACGATATCTCAATGCCAAGCAAACCTGCTATTAATATAATCTAGATTAATTACCGTCATGCGAGAGAACTACAAGATATATGTTACCTCATTAGCTTATGGGTGGGAAGAGTTATTTAAGAAAAAAGGAGCTAAACTCCATTTGGTTGCAACCACGTCGGTTGTGCCGTCAGAAGTGTTTTGTCACCGCCGCGGCACCTAATTTCCTGTTTCCAGCTGTCTGCGCGATGACTCCAATTAAAGCAGAAGTCATTTGTTTTCACCCTTTCTGCTCACTATGGTTCCCTGCTGATCATCACACACGCCGACGGCTCAATTTCCCGTCTTTTGTACGCCGCGAAGTGATTGCCTCCCTCCAGACAGGTAAACAATAAACGGAACACCTTTATCCGTCGGATGTTATAACCGCTCGCAATACAGCGATGCTAAATTAAGAGCTGATGCGTTTCGATATGTTTGAAGGAATCCGGTTTAAAAAAGTCCGGTGACCATTCAATTAATTCTAAATGTTTTCAATGCTTCAGTAATTACTGCTATTTCCGACAGCCATATATTAATGGTTAATTCTCACTTGCGGCTCTATTAATGACGAGTCTCTCTTTAATTATAAAAAATAAGAGAGGTTACGGGTTATATATGGTCGATATATATCGAAAGTGATGAAATACAACGAAAGGGGAAGCGGTGATACAAGCGGCCATTTTGATCTTATAGAAATTATCAATGTATTACATTTGAAGTAAAAGAATAATCGAGGGCCTCAATCAGTCGCAAGGAGTTAGTTTTAGATTATATCGTGAAAAGCATCGCATAGTGAGCGTTATTATAATGTAAACTAATTGGGAAAAATATCATACATGTCAACTGTGGTACAATTAGGGAAAGATGGAAGGAGTCATTTTTAGAAACGAAATTCTATAGCGTGTTAGTTATTGAATTGAAATTAAGTTCAATTAAAAATTTGTGATTTATTGAAAATGATACTATATGTGCTATATTAATACATATGTGTATACAAATGCGTTGCAATTAAGATGAATTCCAAAACCTATACGAGTAAATTGCTTAACTTTCCTAAGAGATGCGCTACATTTTCACCCCCAAAGACAATTTCCCGATTGCTTCAGTATATAATAATAGGTATGCATTCCAACGCTCTATTAGTTCACTTTGTCAAAGATGGGAAGATTGGGACAAGAGCTTAAATCAAATTAAAGCCCTCCTCCCCCATAATATGAGATATCGCTCAACAATGTAGGTAGATTACATAATAATACATGGAAAAAGTTAATGAAGTAGTTCATTTAATCAAGCCAGTTTGTTTCTTTCCCTTCTATTAAAAGTATGTTGGGATCCACGACTTACATACTCGTACACGGTGATTCTCGTACGTAAGTGTGAGGTTAATTCCCACGCAAAGACCGTCCGCAATCTTTCGAGATCAGGGTCCAGAAAAGTGCGAAAGGGAACGAAAGCATAGATGGGCTATTCGGTTTCGTCCATTAGCTGGTTGGCAGATAGATAATCACTCTCAGCTCCCGTCCACGGTTGCAATCGAAGGTGACGTATTAGCGTATCTGAGGGCACACACGCCTCGGGCACGTGACAGATGAGTGATGATACCCGTCGCTAACTCTTTCCCTCCAAGGTTTTATTAAAACCACTTAGATGCCGAGATACTGACCAGGAAACTGGTTTAATGAGTTTCATTTCTATTCCTTCTCCGCTTGGATCCATAAGATGGATGCATCATTGATGAGAATCTGCTCGATATTTTCCGGTAGTAAGTGAGATAAGGAACGGGAGGGATAAATATATAATAAGAGGTCGAGAAGTTCTATTTTGGGCGAGGTTGGTATTCTCTTTCTGTTCCGATTTAATCTTTTCGGTGTAAAGATAGGAGGGCAAGCTTGAACAGAATTTTTCTCTTAGCATGTATAAAATTTAATGTTACAATTCAGAGCTTCCTTATGAAAGGAATAAATTCAGGGATATTACTAACTACATATTTAACATGTCATAATGTAAGTTTCAATGTGTAAAAATTAATTCTCATCATAAAATAAAGACCTCACTTTTAAAATTTTCCTATATTAATAGATTAAATGAAATTATCTAATGAAATATCGAGAATTAAGTTCGTAAACTTGCAGAATCGTAGAGGGCAAACGCTCTTAAAAAATACACTACCAACGTAGATTTCGCGTCTGTATGACTCAGTTCTGAAAGTAAATCAATCTCTTAAAATTTACGGTACATATTGTGATCTTCAGGTGAAAGGAAATCGCCAATTACTTCCGCATTAGAAAGTTTTCTTTGCAGCATTTTATGATGGAACGCAACATCATCAGGTGTTATTTCTGCGCGTAAAAACCAAGAAGGTGAAAATCCTCCCGTAAGCATGAATATCGCATAAATATCACGCCTCTCGGAATAGATACCACCACTTCTTACATAAGAGATTGCGAAGACTTCCATTACCCAAGTCTTTATCCAATTAATACTGTTAGTGACTCGACTAGGAGATAGTTTTTTCTTCCACCAGCTGGTTAGTCCTCTAGCTATATATTCCGCACAGTTACGCATTAGCATAAAAATGCGCGAAAAGCTCACAAGTCGACTAGAAAAGGCAGTTAAAAAGACAGGGATTGGAAAATCACGAGTACCTCGGTAGCCATTGTTATTGGTGAAGAGAGTCACCTCATTGTCGATTCCTCAACCAACCACGTTACGCCTCCGCCAAACGAGACGACTCCTAAAAAAGAGAACCTTTCATTTATATGCAAACCTAGATGTTTGCACAGATGACGTCAGGGACGAAGCTCCTAGCGACCGAGTTGAAGAAGGAAATTTGACCGTGTTAGAGATGGAGGTGGAAGAAGGGTGTTAAAGAGAGAGAGAGACATCGAAGAGTAATCCTCCCCTGCAATCCTCACCTGTCGTGTTCTCAAACGACGCCAATTATACGCTAATGAAGTCGTCCGCCTTCGGACATCGAACTGTGCCAAAGAAATGGAGAATGTCTGGCACAATGCCATCACTAGCGCTCCCTCTTCTCGGAGGAATAGCAAGGCTGGAGTAATCGTTTACGTCATTCCAGAGAAGAATTCTGTATTAAAAATGCAGGTAATAAAAACGCCCACGGGCATAGATGGGTTGCGTTTCCGCATAGGACGCCGGTCCAAGTCGGAGGTCTTTGTTCGTTGAACCCTCTCCTTCTAGTTGTATTCTAAATACATAGGATCACACGGGATTTCTGAATGCTAATAGGAATGTAATTATTCCGTGAAGGAGGATATGAGCTATTAACGTCTTCGGTGAATGTGGCATTTGTCATCAGTAATGTATTTCTATATGATGGAATTAAGCTCCTTATTTTGGCTGCATCATACGTATTTTCGTTGCAACTAAGCTGAGATTAATCACAGAAATATGATTTTGTTAACTGGGAAGATATGTATTTATTACCTTTATACTTGAGAGGAATTCATTTGAGTAGTCAGGTATAATCGATTTTATGCTGTGCGTTGTGGTTTTTATAGGCTGTTATGGGTCTCGGAAACCTTTGTAGAAAGATTCCAGAGAGTCAACGAAACAATGTGAAAAATCATAGTCTAAGATAAACACGGAGTTTTAAAATTGTTTCAAATCAAGTTCCGGAAATGTCACCTGAATAAGGCTAATATCGATGATTAATCGTCAACGAGAGATTTCATCCAAATGTAAAGGCGAAATAATTAACTCAGCAGCCAAACGTAAGGGCAAATATTAGGTTACGGGGGCATTTATCAACACGAATGAGGATAATTTCCAGCGCTTGGCTAACAAACCGTCATTTGGACGTCAAAAAAGCAAAACAAAAACACGGAGAGATGAAGTCGCTTGCAGACTCTTAAAAGCTTCTTAACTCCACGCAACATTTATTCCGCAAATGGCGGAAGTATAAGACCATCAAGTGTTTGTATGCAGTTGCGTGACTGAAAGAATGAAACACCTCTTGAAAAAGTAGAAAACGATCTCCCGAAGGAGCCGTGTGTTGATGATGATGTCGCGACAGAGACGTGATCGGAAGAAAAGAATAGTTGTACAAGATGGTTTTCTTTTTTCGATGAAGACGAGCTCTCCACGTTCGTTTTTTTCTTAATTCCGAAGAGTGGAGGAGAAAGGTGTGGAACGGAAGAAGGTGAGAGAGAATTATGGGAACGGGTTCTTATAGAAAGCCCAACCCACCGAATTGCCATCTCTCCCCCGCGGCTCTCGCCATCTCACGGGGGGTCCACACACCTCCGCCATATATTATTTCACTTTTTCCGAACGTTAATTTTTCCTATTCTGTCTTTCTCGCGGAAACCGCTATTTTTCTTCCTATCCCCCGCACCTCATTCCATTCTGCCCCTCCATTCCATTAACCCCTTCTCTCACTTCCTTCTCTTCCTTTGTTTCATTTTTGCGCCCTTTTGTTTTCAGTACTGCCGCAACAACTTTTTGCACCCAGGAGATGCATATTCGGTTCCTTGCGTCTTTGAAATTAGAAGGGAGTTAGTGTGGGCGATGGAATATTTTCGTGTAATCTTTGATTTTGTATGATCCGAACAATCTTAAGTTTGATTAATTCGATCAAATACAAGATTCCTCATCTTATAAAATTAATCTGACATGGCTGTACTTCGTGAAACGCCATTCTGAACAAGTAAGAAGAGCGATTTATAGATTTCACAAACTTAAATTAAGTTTGTGAAACATACAAAGTTTGCTCTTCTTAATTGTACATTCCTCATCTTCATTGATAAAAATAAAGCATTAATTCACGAAATAATATATCCCATTCAAATTTCGATTGGCCATCGCCAGTTCTTCGACCTCATAAAGAACCCCTTCGTTCCGTCAGCGTACCCTTCCTCTTCCAGGTCCATTTTTTCTCCCTTCTATTTTCCCTCCTACTGTTCATCCACTCTCGGCTCCATTGACTCAAACTGCTGTCGCGACAGACGGTCTAATTCCAAACACTGAAAAACAGACGTCGATTCCGATACCCTCTGACTGCCATCAATTCTTTTTCTCTTCTTTCTTCTAACTCATCTCGGGAAACGGAGCATCACTCACTTCTTTATTGAAACTTTCAACCGCCATTCAAAATAGTCGGCAGATGGTATACTGTGTATCCGGCCGACTCTATCATTCCCCCAATACGAATGGGTAAAATAGATACATCTGCGGCACCTGCAAAACAATTGTCGCCGCAATTATAAGCGATATTCATTCATCTGCGCTGTTTTCTTAGTTGATGGTAACGTTCCTGTTATTCCGGTCGTCATTATTCCCCGTGGCGTGTTTCTTAATAATCATGTCACCGAGCCAAGCATGGAAAGGGATGATTGTTTCGCGGTGTGAGAGTCAGTGGGCGTTTAGCCGCCCAGTATCCGCAGAAACGGAGTCCGAATTAGACACGGATAATTTTCCATCCGTCCAGGTGAATATGCCCGCCGTCTCTCCAGGGCTTTCTCCCGTTTACCGTAATATTCCTCTCTTCGCTCCTTTTATAACAGAATGGGAGTGATAAAGCTTTCTTATGACAAACCCCTAGTGATGAAATCCCTTCTCAAAGCATGGATTTAACAGAGATATTCATTAGATGTGATAATAAAGGGTTACGTGAGGAATTAATGAAAGATCTGATCGTTTTGTTTGCTTTTCAGTTATGTTTTGATATCTGATATTGATGATTGAAGAACGTTATTTATATGGGTTCTAATCTTAATTTGGGTACTCTATTGAAGGATTTGATCTCTCATTTGACTCTATTGAAGGATTGAAGGAGGATTTGAAAGTGCGATCCAGGCTTCGACCCATATCAGCAGCTGATGACAATGCTAAGCCTCAAAATCCGGGTCGTTCAAGTAAACCTAGATTCGAGTCCCGTTGTGAATCGTAGAGTGATATCCTAATTATCCCATAAGATTATCCTCCGAATTCCTTTTATTGATCCAATCCGCGGAACTCGGTTAATGTTTGGAAAGGCACTCGAATACTCCTAAATATTACATCACTCGGTCCATCCCCTCCTTTAATAATTCTATTGCGTTCATTAGATCGCTGAGTTCCCAAAGAAAGATGGCCTCTTTCCACCTTCAACACCTCAGGTGTTGTAATCTCCCCCAGACCACAATCGATCATGTTAATCGCATTAAACAAATTCTGAATGTAAACACAAATCATTTCTGGGAATCCGACAGTAATCCAGGTCGCCGACTTCCTCCTCCATTCTTAATGACTTTCCCTCACTACCAACTTAATCGATTTTTTTGAAAGGTGGATTTATATTTTGAATAAAAAAAGCCATTCGCAGATTAAAAGCGGCGAGTTATCGCTATTCATCTTGGAGAATGGCCTCTCCGACCACGTGACGTGAGTTTGATCCGAAAGGAAATAATAAGTGCGCCCTTGTGAAACTCTGTTACTCTGTCTCATTAAGAAGTTCTTGCCTTTCGTATGCTATCCTTCTGACGTTGATAAATGGACGGCGGACTGCTTCTAATGGAATAATATTTAATGTGAGAAGAAGAGAGTTCAGACGAGAAAAATCTCGTTATTCATTCCGCGATTATTTCCGAGTCATAACCGCATCGCTTTATCTTTTTCCTTATCTCTGTTCCCAGCATTAGTCTTTCCTTGTCGTTAGTTCACGCTTCGATTGATGCTGTCTTATTAGGGGCGCTCTTTAACTTTCGAAATTGCTTGTTTTATTTGCTCAAGATACTTTTTTGTGATTAAACCGGGACCCATTTGTTACCTTGATCGGCGTCTCTAATTTATGGAAATAAAATAGATTAATCACTAGAAAAACCGAAGTTTGTTAAGGATAACGACAAAGACGCAGTTATGCCGAACATGTTGTCTATTGTATAACGACAGGAATGAAAAAAAATATAATAGTCAAGTCAGAAGAAAATTCTCTTTTCAGGTAAACTTTGATGTGATACTTCAGAAAATTCATGAATCCTCTGTTAGGATTTACAAGTAAGTTTTCTCTAAACAGGAAAGAGAACACCTACTCAATAGATTGGTAGATTCGCAATAGTATTCATGAGTGGCAAATTCACTGGGAAAAATGTTGAATAAAATTTTAGGATTGATATTTGGAGTAAACGTCATATTGGAGTGGTTTGTAAACAAAATTAATGGCTGATTCCAAATGTTTGGAAAAGTAATTTTATTATTTTGTTATTATTAAAAGTAATTTTATTATTTTGGTATTATTTAGTTTTCTTATGTAGCGAAGAATCTATTCAGTAGAGTTTTATTATAAGGTAAAATTAATAATTCGGAGTACTAAATAAAACCACTACATATTTTCGCATGTTTCACAATTTAGTGTATACTCTCAAGCTTAGTAACGGCAAAAGCAGTTCTCTCAGAACCTTAAAAGAAAGGAATTGCATGAAAAAAGTTTGATCAAGGTCCTAGAATTTTATTACCGTCCGCTTTAGCAATTCATAGATATTTGCGAAAATTTTAACAATCATCGGTATGAAAATTGACATTTTACTTCGACAATCGGTACGAACATGTGGAAGAATGGCGGGTACCCTGAAAGCCTTTTTATCACGCATGATTATTCGCGGAAACGATAGAATGGGCAAATGAGCTGATTGATGACGTGATCGACACAGCTCCTTGGAGAGAGAGGATAAGGAAGAAGGAGAGGAAAGTGTGATGAGCAGATACAAGGCGTTGAATTGACGGTGAATGATCGAGTGAGTTTAGCGAGTGGACATTAATGGGAGACTGATTAGCAAATGGACAGAGAGAAAAGGAAGCAGAAACTAAAGAGCGTAAGAGAGGAAGAAAATATTTGCGAGGAAAATGGTCAGCTCTCGAACGAGGAGAGTAAACATGGATGTGAGAGGATATAGAGAGAATTCTTAGGTAAAAAGGAGGAATAGCATGGCTGATGAACGCTGGAGACTACGCTAACTGAGTGAACAAAAATAGAGGTAGTGCAACACCGAGTAATTAAAGCTCGTTTTCATCTTCGGATTAATGAACAGCTAATTAAAGCTGAATGAAAGCTCGGATGCTAACCTCTGGTTCTTTCAACTTTAATCTGTAATGGAAAATTGATCGGTTTCACTGCATGGAATGAAAAGCAGAGATGTGCGAGTATAACTACAAGAGTGTGGAATTCGCTGCTAGTCATTCATTTTCGGTTTGATATAATTGCTAAAGTCCGGCTACAATTAAGCTCATTTGTAAGGGTTTTAGTTCCTTAGATTCCTTCTTTCCAAGATGGTAATTCATAGTTGAACATTAAAGTACATGAATTGTATCTTGTAGTATTTAAAAAATGGTATTCAAATTGCCAATAAATTAGAAATATATTAAAAAATACTAATGTGAGAAGTATCCAAAAGGTCTTAAAAAATTCAAGTCAAAATAAATTATATTACTACTTTAATTCCTTTCAACGTTATCCACTGTCATTGTGTAATCAAAAACTTTCTAGAGTAGGAAAACATTTATTTGTCCTAACGTCAAATATTTCGCTTTTGCGAGTATCAGAAATTCCAAGAATTTATTCTGATGATGATCACTCTTTGATCTTAATCATACTCTGCATGGCGGTCACCCGTCTTCTGCATCTCCGCGAGGAATTCCTCAGTACGTATGTTCATTCCAGTCGAGTGGGAGTCGAAAAAACAAACCGCATCGGACGAAGTTAATGAACGGGCATAGAGTGTTGCCGAGCTCGGACGGGGAGTACAGATTAATTAAATAATAGGAGCGGATGTCTTAGAAAACGCGGGGAGGAACGGTTACACAAAAAAGGGGCAAGGAAGTAATTAATGGAACGAAGAAGTATGATGCGGAGGAAAGGGTTAGATATCTTTTTGAAGGGCGCTATCAGGTGAGACTTGTCCACATAGAGCGTCCTCGAAACAGGTTGATCCTCTTCTTGTATATATCTCGCGTTCTTTAGCTGCCCCTCCCATCTTCGCTCCACTCCCTCTTAACTGGACCCTATTCGCTACAACATCGCCGCCTTGTCATTAAGCTAATTCCGCCTCTCATTAGTCCAAAATGTACGAGTTCATCATTGTCTTATTAGGGGCAAAACCCCTCCTCTTTCTCTGCCCTCGTACGTCTATCTTTCCATCTCCTTACGCCCAATCATCGAATTCTTTAGTCGTTTCTAGTCGTGGATACACCCACGGAATGTTTCCATCCCAAAATATTTCTCTTTTGTCCTCGGGTTTATAATATTCACCGCCTTGAGGGACCCAGCCTTCTCTTCCGTGGATCGAGATAAATACCTTTGAAGTTTTTATAAATATATATTTTAATAAATGCGCATTCGACTTTAATCGTTGTGAAGTATTAGTCTTCATAGATGCTTCTAAAATTGATGCAAGATGTTTACTCCACTTTTTAACTCACTCATCTAACCATGCTTACATATAGTCATTATAATGAGTATCAAAGGTTAATTATTTAATATTGTGATTCAACCTAGGCGTGAGTCCTCATAAATGTAATTGAAAAAATAATTTGAAAATAATACTGTGATGCTTTTCTAATTACTCAGTTATGATCAATTGAACGTGTGATGATATCTCAAACACATGCAATCACTGTTAAATTTTCCTCAAGAGATTACAAGCTTGGCAAAAATATTATCGCTCAGATATATCTAATATATGTGAAGGGCTGATCCCTCAAAACGGAAGAATTTGCAGATATGAATATGAAGTATGGATGGACTTAGAGAATTGAATTTTATCTTTCATTGAGGTGTTTATTACAGATCAAGGCGATAATTGCAAAGATCATAACTATTTAGACACTGTTTTTGGTGTGTTCTCAACCTTTAAGTCAACTTTTCCGTCCGTCTGATATTTTTTAGAAATAATTAACATTTTAAAATCATGTAAATGCCTAATTTTGTATTGAATACCAATGTTCAAGCGTTGCTGTCAAGAGTATTTCCCTCAGAAGGTAACGCGCATTTTATTTCAGATGTGTATCCTAGGAACCGTGGCTCCTGGAACATCCTATATATTATCTCCAAAAAAATTCCTCATCCTCTACATTCGGAATAAATAATCGGATTTCTTAATCGAATAAAAAATCTTTCACGCATTTAAAACTAGATCCGAGAGGATTGAGAAATAGCGGCTTCTGTCTTCCTGTGTGGCCGCCTTGGGGGTCCGAGCCGTGGAGAAAGTCGTTTAGAAGGGAGACTCCTCAAAGGAGAGATTGGCTCCTTTTGTTGGAAGCGAAGATGATTGAGGCAGAAGGAAGGGGTTAAACGGAGGCGAAAAAAGTCCGATACCAAAAAAAAGCATCCCTCAGATGGAAATCGAGAGAGAGAAAAAATAACATTTCTTTATCATCGCTTGTTGGCGGTCGTGTCATTGTACGATTTTCTCCCATTATACTCCCTCCCGAGTTGAAATTGCCGCCTTGAGTGTATGCCTTCCTTTTGTGCGCCGCGTTATTCAGCTGTTTTACCTCATGCGATACTTTTCATCGGACTCCGTCATCCGCGAACGGAAGGCACCATGTTGACAGATGAGAATCAAAACTTTGATCTCAGTTGGAAGGATATTTTGGCGAATGAAAAGATGCTTCGCGAGTGGTCCATCTCGATTCGAACGGTGTTTACCGAACTCCTTAAGATCTAAAGTCTAATGAAAATATTTGCATCTCCCTCGCATATTTCTCTCAAGGGTTTTAGAACCTCGTTTGTTTTTGGTGGGCATTAATGATCTTACTAGTTACATTAGACATTCGGAATGAAACAAGCGTATCATGAACGTAATGTTATTACAGAAACGTGGCGGAATTAACGAGGTTGTGCTAAATGGGAGATGTTGGGAAAGAGTTAAGAAATCAGATGGAGGCCAAAAGATAGATGACGTCTATCTCGACAGGCAATGGTAGGGACGAATTATTGCAGTGGGTCCAGAAAAAAACCAAGCATAAAGTTTGAACTTGTGTGAGGTTATAAGAAAACAAGAATTTCAGCGGTACTCGAATGAAATTAATGACGCACACTACCAGTGGTTACCAGTCACGAGAATTAAACTAAATGGGAAAAAAATTGGGAATATCTGATGATGGCATTGGCCGTGATTTCAAAGTAACGTTTCAGGAAGAAAGACTGAAAATTTTACACGTATATGATATTAATTACACACGGATACAATAGGAAGAAAATATCAAAAATATTATAATATCGTGTGGTAGGATGTAACTAGAATTACCTGACGATTATATATTATATAATTATAGGATGGCTTTTTCTTGCCTACAATATATCTTTTCAATCGGTTTACTACCCAGCACTGGTGAATCTCAAGGAAGCTGTTAGACTGCCATTTAACCTATCTTCTAGCTTTAAGTTTTAAAGAATTATATGTAGATTTGACTTTGCGTTGTCTTGGCATTCATAAGTGATTGCAGTCGTATCGCTAATATTTTCATTTTAAACAACTTTTCCTTAATAATTTTGGATTACATCCAATATTAATCAACATACGACACAGTGTGCTGTAAATTGTGAGTCATTAATCTAGTCTGCTACGGAGCCGAGTAGGCTGATAAGCTCTTTTCCACCAAATTCTATCTATCATCAAAGATGAAATCTTTCTTAGCATCACAAAAGCCGCAACTAAAAGAAAATCGGTTGTCCTCGGTGTGATTTCTTGCTCCATCGCAAAATATCTCGAGCTACTCGAAGCATGAAGCTCGAAGGAAAAGAAATCCCATTAGGAAAAAAGGCGATAAATTTCAAAATACGAGCGTAATTCCTACACGAAAAAGTCTCGATACGTTTCGGAATCGCGGTCACCTCCGAGTATTTCAAACGGATCCGAAGAAATGACTCAGGACATTCGGGACTGGAAAATATCACGGTGGCTTCGAAAAAATTCGCTGTCGCCCAGGGCCGGGAAATGAACACTTTTCCAGCGAAGCAACGGAGTTTTTCTGACTTTTAAATGGACCGTTAAAGGTACGGACGTCACAGGAGAACAATATCTTCCGGGCTGAGAGGCGTGATCCTCAATATGTCAGATTTTGCACTAAATTGGATATAATCGGAGAGTGAAGGAAAGGAGATAGTGAACGCGATTTCATCGCCTCACAGCTATTTCACACTTTCACTGCCCTTGAAGCCTTCTTTTAGTTTTTTTTTCCTTCTTCTTACTTATGCTTATCCCCGATACTAAAATGCAGCAGAAGATGCAGTTTACACCCTAGTCCAATGGTAACCAGTCTTGACTTCCAGTGCTCTCAAGGGGCAAGGGATGCTTTTTCGGGGCTCAGTGAAAAATTATTAGAAAAGTTTAATATGTATCCAAAAACTGGTTGATTCAGATCCTTTCCTTTTCAAATTTTCCTTTTCATTACCAGTTCAAGTTGTTCCTAACAGATGTAATGAATGTCACTATGTTGATGGCTATTTTAAAATTGCCTGATGTTCACATGATATTTGATCTTAAGACTGTTTGCGGTTTATTACAGTAGATAGTAATTTGATAAATTAAAGTGATCCAGTGATATTATGATGCAATAATATATTTTTACTACGCACTCGTACAGCAATAAATTATTTTGCAATTTGATAAGATGGAATTAATTTTAGCTGAACAAATAGTACTCTTTTTCATGAAAAATATAGTAGTGAATGAAAATGTTTTACTCACCATAATATGTAATCTGTTGAAAAAGTATAGTAAGGAGAAGTACATGCAACCGATCCATAACCAGAAAATAACAGGGACTAGAACCCGGGACCTAGCCACTTTAACCAAGATCGGTAAATGTAGCAAAGAAAATTTTGATCAATATTTATTAAACGGTGAAAGTAGTAGCTTATAAAGTGCTTCTCTTTTCAAAATCAATTTCGAACTTATTAATAACCACAGGAAACTGCTAGAATTGTCTTGGGAAACATCAGTTGAGCGCAGAAAACCTGTTCAAAGAAGCCTAGGATCTGCTTTTGTTTAACTTAGGAGGTATTATAATAATAAATTTATACGACATCATCATTAGATATAAAGATTAAATACGGACTGATTTTTATTAGCTTAGATTTCGTATTAATAGCCCAGTTTTAGAAATGCTAATCATTGTGAACTAACTAGCATGAGCGCCATTGTAAGGGAAGAGAGCAAAAAGATTCCGAGAAGAGCAAGTATGACATAGACGGAGAATGCGAATGATGAAGAGGGAAATGAAAGCAAAGCCGACTTTGGAGAGGCCACCACACGTCTCTATTAACTTCCCCTTCCCGCCGTCATCGGGGACTAGCGGCGCTGCTGTTCCACTCGTATTTTTTACCTCTGCCAGCCGAGATATATCAGACGCGGTCCCCACACCTCGAGTATCCCATATTACAGGTCTGAGAGGCATTGAGTACCTTTTAATTTTATTTATTCCAATGGAGGGAGAGGGGAAGAAAGGAGTACGTAGCTAATGGGAAAAAGGGATAAGAGGAAATGTCAAGGGCGGGAAAGGAAGAAAAGGCGATGAAATACGGACAGCGGCGCAAAGATTACCGAACAACTTGTAAAGTGAGCTAAAGATAGACTTGGAATCCTCATTACTTATGCGTTTCACGAGACTTTTCGGTCTTTATTTTGATCGCTATCGCCCTATAAAGCACTTGGGCTTAATTAGATTAAACCTCTTTTCCTTTCTTTTTACTTGCAAATGCTGCCGATTATTTTTTATGTTCACTAAAAAGGGGCTTGTAATGATGGGACATTACTTGTTCTGGTAGTATGTCTGGAAGTGAATTTATTAGCGATGTTCCCGATTATGCGAGCATTGGAGAGGAATTGGCACCTAGATAAGAAGGTTTGCCGATACGTTACAGTATAATGTCTATTATATATTTTCCCTCTAAGTAATCATATTAGTTCATGAACGAAGATGAATCTATGTATGTATCGAGCTTATATATCGAAAGCGTCATTGGAGGATGAAGTTTGAAAAATTACCCATTTGAGAATTAACTCAGTTTATTAATTTCTTAGTTTATCTCAATCTTATGGCGATTTTGCATCTATCCTGAAATGTTTAATTACACCTGCGTGCAACCAACTTTATACTTAGTTCGGATATGATAGTTGATTTTAATTCCTCTAATCTATTCGGATACATATTCTACGCAACAGAATGTTTCCAATTGCATTATAACTAACTTAAACGGTGGCTTTAAATTAAATTTAAATGTCTGCATTGAGCGTATACGCAGGTATGTTGAGATTTCACAAATCCATAATTCATCATACAGAATCAGAGAGGAAGTCATCAAATTATCCTCGCGGATTACCCGTGTTGCAAAAATCAATTCATCACTTATGGACGTTTATCTGATGAAATAGGTTTTCAAGAAAAGGAAACAAACAAAGCAATCCACGCAAGCCAACGCCACCACGTTCGTGTCATTAACTGAAATTTAATGACATAAACATAACGCTCCGGAGTTAACTTTCAAGTATAATGTGATTTTAAGTATCGAAACGACTTTTTCACCAAGGTAATCGGGAATTATAAAAGAGCAACACGATTGCGAGAAAATCCTCGTTTTCCTCCAGAAGGCTATAAACTACGGCCAGTTATCGAGATTACAGGCGATCTTAAAATGTCAGGAGAATAATTCACGGGGCAAATTGGACATAATGCGTAAGCTATAGCGTAAGAACGCAGCTAAGGCGATGGTCAGCGGGAAATTAAACTTCGTCCTTGAACTGTCCAATTTAGAATCCGCAGCTGTTTAAAGAAAATCGCCCTAATGATGCAAAAGCTATTAGCCGAGTTGAAACGCTGGTACGGACAGCCTCTTTGCCTCGCAAAGCAGCTCAACAAAGCGAGAACTAATCACATCCGCCGACTTAGAAACAGTTTAGAAACGCTCAATTTGAAGAGCTGTTTGTTGCGATTATGCCATCGACAGCTAAAAGGCGGTCTCGAAGGACAAGAGATCTCTTTTTTTAAATCGACAGCTCTCTTTGATGACTAATCGATAAAGTGGAAGCTGCGAGAGCGATCTATTGCGGTGAATAGAACGACTGAAATTAAAGTAAAATGAGGGGTGGTGAAATACGAGAGGAAATAAACAATTCTTAAGGATTAATATGATGAGTTTACGGTAGAATCTCGGCGGCGCGAGAAAGCGGGGCGAAATTTAAAGTCGTGATTCGTGAAGGAATCCCAGATGAAGCGGTTTTGTAGTCGGATGCTGGGATTATCTCCTCGTGCCTCGTTACTCTGTCCCTCCACTTCCATCCGGGGCGTATCCAATCCGAAATGCAATAACTTCCAAAGCCTTAAGTAACGGTTTTTTCTACATTTTTTCTGCCTCCAAAGCCACCGCCATTGTGGGCAGCGACACTCGGAACGTAGCTCTACGGGCGACTGCAGCGAAAGTTAATCTTCCAAAAACGAGGCATTCAAAAAAAGAGATTGTGAGGAAATGCGGTGAGGTTTTTATCGTGAAATTCCTATTGTTTATGTGATCAACGACATTCGTACTGAGTTAAGAAAGGTTTCGTTTTGCTTGGAGTCCTCTGGTCCTGACGATTGCTTCCGCGTGTGAGTGAGATGCTGGAGCAATGCTCAAAGTCGATCAAAATGTTAGTTACAAAAGCTTTTTTAACGGCATGAGTATTAACATTCAACGCAGGTGTGCATGTTCGTTAATTATATAACGTTTACTTACCTTAATGGACCTCTATCGAGTTTAACGGCTGATAGATGTCATCAAGCCAGACTGTTATGTAATTTGAGTGATGTAACCTAGCAGGAGCTTTTATTCTATGAAACAGAATATCTCATCTAATAAATTTAGTCGTTACGAAGAACTCGCACCTCCACTAATATTTTTAAGCCTTGATCATTTCCATGTCAACATTTCCCTTAAGGTAAACTTTTATACTGATATTTCACACAATTCATCTTATTATAAGCCCCACCTCTCAGTGAATGAAGTCTTAAATCTTATCATAAGACTTTTGTAAATGGAAACGTCCAGTTTTATATCGGTAGTAACAATTAACGGTGTGACATCAAAGTATGTTTCTCTGATTTTAACTAGCGACTAGTTAAATTAACATATTAATGAGAAAATGAAGTTAGCAATGAGAAAATTTCGGGCGTCAAATTTAACGAGTGAACTAGAAAGATATATTGATATTAGGTACATATAAAATGTTCGTGAAGAGTATATTCAAGAGAATCTAAATCTAAAGACGAATTATTCCCCAAAAAGGTAAAGCAGAAGTCCACCATATTAGATAGAAATCATGTAATCATTTATTTATGATATAACTACACTGCTACGCAGTCTTCTATGAATTCCTCACTATAAACAGCAAAAAAGAGAACGAGAAATACCCGATATCGGTCGCACTCCAGTATGGTAGCTGTCAAAGGATACACCAACCACATAGCAATAAGGAGAATTTGCGAAAGGGCGTAATAAACTTCCGCGAATGCAAACCAGCGTAAATGGATGCCTCGTTCGTTTTTTTCCATCCCAAACAGCAATAATGAATTACCGAGAAAGAGGGAACGCAACTTTTTCCCCGGACAAAAAAGTACGTTAACGGCGCTCAATCGAGCGGAACGGATGCGAAGAGAAAAAAAGTTTAATTACATTAACGAAAGGAGTCCTTTTTAATATTCGCCGCCTTTAACTGCGGATACCGTCGAGGAATGTCCGCTGATAGGATAGTCGGCGCCATTCATCACGACTCAATTATTATGACAGCTCCAGACGAGAGGTTTGAGGGAAGGAGAGAGAGGGAGTGAGAGAGAGAAAGGAAAGGAGAGAGAGAGGGAGAGAGACCGAAAATAATCCCGATTACACCGCCGAAAAGGAGGTCTCGAAAATACGTTCGATAATTACCAAGAGTTCCTTTACACCTTTATCGAAACCGAAAGGAGAACAAAAACCCCGACGCATTTCGTCCTTTTTTTGTTTTAACCCCACGTCCAAAAGCGATACTATCCGTAATTGGACGGCTTTCATAAGTCCCCTGGCATAATGACCACCTCCGGGGGTGAATATTTAAGGCGCGGATTTCATAAATATTTTGGCCAACGTCGCGAACGGATTCGCCATGTTGAATGGGACAAAAGAGCAGCGGAAAGAAAAAAGAGGAGCGGCTCGCGAAAGTGGAACGTAAGTCACTCTTTTCTATAAGAGCCGCCGTTTTTTCTCACCTTGAGCATTCCTGCGTTAAATACGGGTTCGATTACTCGGGGAGATACTCTTTAGAGATTTTTCCGCGGAATCGCGTAGAACCGGTGCCGTAATTGGAACTGAATAATGAGCGCAATTTGCGAGATATTAAAAAGTGGCGGGAAAAAGAGGTATCTATATAAAGAAGGAGTGGGGTGCGGTCTCGGGATCGTGATTTCCTTTTCCCCCGCCTCTTTCGGCGGCGGCGCTGCAGTTCCCCACCGACAGGTGTGACTAATAGCACAGGCGGCTCCTTTAGCATTCCGAATGTGCCTTGAGGGGACGGCGTATGTGAAGGAAGGCATGGGAAAACGGGAGTGGTTGAGAAGATATCCCACCAATATAAAAGGAGGCGGTTGTAAAAAGGAGGAATAGTAGTGAGAAAAGAAGGCAAGCGTGGAGTAATCGAATAAAAGGTGGAAGGGGGAGAATGAAATTGAAGGTGAAAAGAGGGAACTTTTTTTGTGCTCCAATATCTCAACTCCGAGTTCACGTCCTTTCTCTGCACCAACAACTTCCGTCCATCTTCGATGACTAGAGGTAATTTCGGGGAGATTCGGAAATTCATGGAACATGCGTGAAATATATAAAAGATTTGGAGGTATTGCTCGCAATCCTAATAGGTGCCGGCGTTTGAAATCGCCCAAAAAAGGCATTCACAATTTCTAGCAGGGATTGTTCTGTCGTAAAGATTTCTTTGAAGAGTGGTTTTGATTCCTTACTATTAAATCGAATTTGACACTGAAAATCGAAGAAATGCACAAAATTTTCTTTGATTTCCCTAGTGTTGAAAATTTTCTCGGATGTGATCGTTAACCTTTAGATAAGATAAAATAGCGGCTGCATTTCTTGAGAATATACATCTTAAGGTTACCCTTCAAATGATTTTAAAATAATTTTTTGGCATTTCTTATCATTAGAATGGAAAGATGGAAATAAGAGAAATACACATTAGAAAAAGTCGTTTTAAGGATTTAATCTTTACTAACGATACGCGAGGATAACAAACTAAAGAAGTGCTCAAACATCAGGTGTTTACACCACATACCACACACCGAAAAGTGACTTGCACGATATATATTTAAAGTTAGATTTAAATGGATTTCTGTACCATTTATATAATATACATGTTATTTCCACGTTTATGAAAAGAAACATTTATTTAGATAATATCAGATAAGTGTGTCATTGATTAATCGTAACCCTGAAAGTTAGAAAATTTTTATTATCAAACGAAAGTTTCATCATTATCGTCAATAATTTTCTTTTCGGTGGAACGTAAAAATGCTATTTGTTTCATAAGCACTGCTTCAGTCTCATTTCATGAGAAAATCCTTTTCTTCGCTCTGCTGGATTCGGATTCGGGCTGAAGACTCTTAGCGGATCTAATCATTGTGCTCGAATCGATCTCCGACTTCGTTAAATCTCGTCAAAAGTGCAATCTTAGGAACGAAATACAAAAGGTGTGGCTTTTGTCGCTAATGAGGTGTTATTCCATTGCCGAAGGATGAAATCACAGATAGTAAAAATATTCTTCAAAAGTGATCATTTTAATAAGAAGTGAACATAGAAATACTATAACTTTAAGAAGGAAAGCTTGAAATTGGCTAGGCGAATTAAAAAATAGATTAAAATATGCTTTAGATTTTGGGATATAAATTAGTCGATGTGGAAACTCTGGACAGTTAAGTGTCATTTGCATGAGAAAAATATTCTTACTCAATGACAGCTTAGCAACTCCACAAACGATAATTTTAGCTTCCATAATTCATTCATAATTATATAGATTATTGAGTGAAATACTCTTTTATTCAAAGTCGCGAAAGAATAAAAAAATTTCGCACATCATCGATACTTGATCTATTCCTGCTTCATTTTGGTGTCTTCACGATACGATGTAAAATTTTAAGTAAATATCTTAAGTAAGTAAGTATAAATCATTCTAATTAAAGCATTCTAAAAATCGCATTTGAGATCAAAACTATGATTTAATGCCGTCCGGAGTTTGATGACGCACCGAAGGAAGAGCATTGCATAATCTATCAAGCAATGCATCTCTACCTGCAGTAGGTGTGTATGCAATGGTTCCGTACTTCCAGTAGCAATGGAAACATCCAAGAAAAGGCGAGAATACGTTGCAAGAAGAGAGTCTCTTTCACGGTCCAACTCAATATCGTAAACCCTCCGCTCGATATCAGGTAGAGAAGAGGCGGTGAAAAAATCATCGATTAACAGAAATGAGTTCACGGTTCATCGAGGATTTTCCGACTTGGGTCTGAGTTAAATGGACTCGGGAGAGATTCGCTCTTCGGCAAAAGGCAAAGGACCGCGGTAAAGGGGCTTTGTGGGGAAGGATGGAAGATGCAAAGCCTCAAAGATGAGGAGCAAGAGGTGAAGGGAAGTAGATGGTGGGAGAGGAGTGGGTGTGAGAAAGTGGAAGGCGTTGAAGTAGGGGGAATCAGAGATGTTTTATACCAACGTAAAGAACGATTATAATGTAAAATAAAATTGTAAAAACTGATGCCTCCGATGGGCTATACCCAATTCAGTAGTACTTCGTTGAATCATCAAAAGAGATGTTTCTTAGAGACTTCCATGATTATTTTAGCTCGATTGTGAAAATATTAAAAAGAATATATGAAAAGATTAATATTATTATTATGGCCGTTTCTTTTATACGAGGGTTCAAATAGTCCAACTTCTAAGAGTAATATTATCGTTAAATATGCATATTTTACAATACTATCAAGTGAGCATTCACGAAGGTAAATGATCTCGATTTAATATCTGTAATTCATTATTTATCAAAATCATAATCGGAGGGATTTAATACTTCAAAGATGAAGAATTTCATAGAGAATTATGAACACGTTAAATGTATCAGTAAGAATTCTACTGGAATTTAAGATTGTTTAATAAAATTATATCATCATTATTGTATTGTAATTATTTTGGGGCTGGCCAAAATCAAGTCATTCAACAGAAAACCCATTTGACCGATCAATCGCATGACGCATTCTCGTATACATCCAGACTGCTCAATAATGTCTTTTAGATCGAATTGAAAGAAATAAGAGTAGACTGAGGTGAAGAAGGCAAGAGAGCATGAGAGTAGGGATGGTTTCAGAAAAGGGCTTCGATAGTTCGGGACTTTGACTGATGTTGCGAGCGGTTGATTAGCTACCCTTTTCCTTACTGCCACCCACACCTCCTCCCCTCACCACTCCGTTTGGAAGCAACAATGCACGTCTCCGGAACAATACGGTGTTGAAGTATACGCTTGAGTTCCATCCCTGACCAAAAGGCGTCGCTGCCTTAAAAACACCGACGGCTTGTTAAAGGCGGAGGGAAGACGTGGGAGGGTTAAGTCAGAATGAAAGCGGCCAAAAAGACAGCTGTCGAACGAGCGGCTTATGAGACTCGTATCCGCGAAGATCTTTTTTGGACACGTGAGTGGATGAGAAGGAAAATTAACCCCTCTCTGTGGGCGTATCATATTGGATGAAGTGGCTCTCGAGACAGTTGGGATGGAGGTGAGAAGATTTTTGGAAGTAAAGTGAATCGCTGACACCTTATAGGCGGAGCTATGCTTTTTAGCGCGTTCCACACATTAAGCTCCTTTCTTCTACGCTTCATTCCAACTAGGGTCCTGAGGAAATACATCCCCATGGAAATATTTCCTAGCCTTTATCACCTACTCAAAGTGAAGGAAATATACTAATAAGGAACCATACAGAACAGAGATTTACAAAGTAGCTAATAGTAATCATGATCCTAATTGAATTTTCCTTTTGATTTTCCGTTATTACTTAAATTATGCTTGCCATACCACCGCATGAAGATTTTCTTTTCAAATTACTTGCAACATATTTACGCGTTATAATATTTATCTTTTATGAACATTCACTACTTTTCCTTTTCTGGAACATATTCAGATTATTTCTGGTAACTGAGAAATAAATAATTTCTCCTTGCGTAAATCGCGAGATAACCTAAGATAATAAACGCGTTAGATTCATATTAACTCTCTCCTGTCTTTCCTCATCTGATTCGCATAATCTTCAGAGTGGTTACACCTGAAACTTTGACTTCTGAGTAAATCAGAAAACTACACAGGGATCGCTTGTCGGCTTCGCCTTTGAGAATATGAACATCAAAGATGGGAGATCTCTTTGCATCTGCGTGTTCTTCCTTGCGTCTGTTGGCTCATCCGCACTTTCTCAGAAGTATACCAGTCTAAACTAACCACTCATAACCCCCTCTTTCCTTGGAAATGCGACTTACTTCCTAAAGCTCCCTTCTTCTCCCTTCCGGTCCACACTTCCTCTTCAGCGTGTCCTGCTCGTTGTCAATCCACAGATTCATCCTCACACATCTACTCCTTTGACTTTGGCGCATTCACCGACTCTCACTCACCTCCCTGACCTCCATTTTACCTCTCTATTCAACGCTAATTGCGTCCATCCGATTCACTCGAATCTAGACCAAACTTCATCCTCCGGAATCAAGATGACATAATCATGCGTAACCTTGTTAGCGATGTTAGATGTATCCCATATTCGGGTATTTTACTTTGATATGTCTGCTTCATGGGCTTAAGTTTCCATTGAATATTGTTATTTTAGAAGTCAACTCTTCAACTTCAAGGGACTGTACTTACAAATCACTATAACTGAAATTTGCAATTTTAATCTATAAGGTGAAAAATAATTAAGCGAAAACTTTAGCTTTATATTCTAATCTCAAAGCCAAAGGCTACATCTGAAATTATTTTATCTCTGGTTTCATGGATTTCAGTTAGGAAACTTCACAGTTTACTAGTCGATTTAATAAAATTGGAAAAGCTCGTGTTTATAATTAAGGAAATCCGCCTACATTCAACAAATTACATTGTACATAACTTAAAGCTGACGGTTCTGCAAAATCATCATAAATGTATTTAAAAAATTTTATTCTCTATATTAATTGTAAGAAAATAGTCCCATATATTTATGGAAATGAATGTCTTGGATAGGTCATTCTTAGAATTACATTAATATTACAAAGAACGGAAATGATTACTAACTTTGAAATGCGTGAATCGTCAATTACAAAGAATACACAAAAATAGAATTAGTATAGCATCCATGCCTAAGGAATAAAGCTCAATTGCTCCGGGAAGTATGCTCGAAGCAAATTCAGAATGATCCTGTAAACATCGCTGAAATGGAAATAAACATAAAGTTTTAGTCAACTGGTCATAAAAGATGCTTTCATAAATTATTTCCTCAGCATTCTGACTTTCTCTCTATAAATTAAACGGGACGAAATTAGATTAAAAATCGCACGAATATCTCTCGAATGTTTATCGTTGGCATTAATCATCCTTCCTCACAGAAGGGTTTAAGGGCATAATAAAACCGAGTATTTTTATTACGCGATACCCATTTTGATATATGCAGTGGCCGTCGGAATATATACTGCGAAATCCTTCAGTAAACAAACGGAAACAGCAATAGACGGAATGGATACATATAGCTTTAAACCCTACGTTAACATTTCCGTATGAAGTCGTCGCTAATCCAAAAACATCTCTTTGTCACATCCGGGTAATATGGAGGGTGAGAGAAGTTTTTTAAACGACGCCTCTTTACTATATTTAAGCGTCGCTGTCACGTCCGTGCTTTATCGTCAATCATTCCATGTCCCCCTCTACCGGGACAAAGAGGCCTTCGGAGGTCGCGGCAGTGGTCGCAAAGGGCGAATCGGAAACGCCCCGCTCAAAGACCGCGAACTCCGAAAACGACGTTTGATAAGGGGTCGGAATCGGTGTGTCGGAGGACTCCTGCGGGGCCCTCAAAGGACAGCCGAAGACGCTTTTGGGAGGATGATGATGATGCGAAAGAAGAATGGGAATAAAAGAAAATAAATGGCAAGGATCTGCCGTCTCGGAGAGGCGTAAAAATAAATGAGACGTCTCGTGAAGGATGTAAATACTATGCATGTGCCATTTTATTATACGGGGTTTGATTTTCTTTTGTTTTTTGCCGCCTTCTCTTTCGGTGCCGTGAGGAGGAATAAGTTGCCTCTTGACGTGATGAGGAGAGCCATTTGCAGCGCGCTGCTCAATTTATGTCTCTTATCTCCTAATCAGGAGGGTAATGTGATTGGTCAAAAGATTGATAGCGGTTGATCAATTTACGTCGGCATTCGTTATCATTACTCGGGGTTCGGGCGACGAAATCTCTGGGTGGAGAGAGTGAACTGGCGCCTTCTGATCTCCCGGATTTCCTTCAAATAAATTTCGTATTAAGTAGAAGTTATGAGGTGGAGATATTTATTGGGGCGCTATCTCGATGTCGTACGTTTCATCAATTTAGCGGATTGAATCGCAAAATCCCAAGGAAGCAAATCTGGAAACGATTATTTCAGGAAAGCAATGGTTGGAATCTCGACTCACTAGAAGATAATAATTACAATATTTGGATAGGAAAGCATAACTGTATTCAAAATAACGCATTTTGCTCTACAATGGAAGCATTGAGAAATAGTGGATGTTATGTTGTTAAAACTAATCGTTTTTTAAGGTTTTACATACTTGCTTACCGCAAAGTATATTAATATGGGCACTAGTAATATAGTGTATTATAGCGTCATTTCTGTTATTTTAATTTTCCCAAATTAAAATAAGACACGTCTTAAGAGTGACGTCGATTAGATAAAAACGAGAGCATGTAGTAGCGTAAGCTCTAGTTATCAATGCTTTTCTGGATGTATTCATTTATGACGTCTCTGCTGATGTTATTACATTAGCAACTTTATGGTCCTGTACTCAGGAAAAAAACGTTGTTAAGAAGCTAGTAGAACCGGTTCGTTGATATGGTCAATGGGGAATCCCCAGTGTTAGTCGAAAAAGTTTGCGAGAAATTCGCGGCAGAATATCCGCTTAAAAAAAATGTGATTTCCCGTGGCTGCGGCGTTAATTTTTCCCCAAGGAAATATTGTGTTAGGATCGCTGATCTAAGCGTTGCATGAGAGTTTGCAGCTGTTGGCGTTGAAAATTGAGTCACGAACCTATACTACGACTTGCTATAAGAACGAAACTGAGTTTACTCTTGAATTTCTCTTTGAATAGTCCATTTTTAACCTGCGAACGCTTCTTTCTGGTGGACCACTTTGAACACGTGCATCGTTATTATATTCAGATTTTAATCCTGCGAAAGGAGACGCCCGCGCACAAATTCATGTCACGAAGAAACGACGTAAATAATTTCATTTTTATGCTTCAAGTATGCAAAATCCCAACTGGGTGGTGAAGTGGATATTTATAAGGAGAATGCAGGATTTTTTCTTACGGAGGCAGTACGAAGCACTAAGAAACTTTTCCTATTTTTTATCATTTTATAAATTAATTTTTTCTGAGTGAGTTATTCAGCTTTGATTGAGAAGGAATCAAAATTATTTAGCGTGTTTTATTGGAATCTCAGAATAGAAAATATCCCTTGAATTACTATTCGTAAGGCAAAAAACATCTGGCATATGGTTTTGAAAAAACTCTAAACAACAAAATGAGAAATGATGTAATTAATTGGTAGAAAAATTGATTTATCCATAAATCGACTCATCAATGCATTTTGATAGAATAATTCATTACTTTTCAGAGATCGATTTGCTGTTCATAGTTTATGACGCTCTCTCGATTTCGCTCTCTATCCGGGTTCTTGCAGGCATTTCAATCTCCGATATTTCATTAATTATAATGCAAATGCGACGTCATTCATCGTGAACATCCCGCGTTATGAATATGTACGCGAGATAGTTAAAATCTCCAATTTATCGGGGTGAATTTTTGACTTCGAAGTCCTCCATCACAATCAACTCAAGACAAACGAAAACTTGCGTATCCCCCTGGACTTCGAAGCCGGCACCTTGGTGTTGTCAGGTTAACCACTCCGTTGCCGGTGTCGGCAGCTACGTACACTTATTTAAAAAACTTTGTCTATGTATTTGTAACCCCATTCTCCCCCTAATTCCCCTCGCATTCCTCGCTTCCCACGCGCTCTGATTGAGGCCCCCGGCGAGATGAGAGACTCCTGTGATCTCGCCGCCTTCTAATTGCCACTTCTGCCGATGGCGGCTCCCTATTGCGCCCACGCTCTTCCCAGCGCATGCGCAATGCTAAGCAGTGCAATAAAACACCACCGCGAGATGATCGTTATCAAAAACCTCTGTTTTTATTTCATCCATTTCAAATGACTCGGAAGAAATATCTCACATCCAATGAATCACGCAATGTAAATTGGGCACCAAATCTAATTTTCTCCTGCGATGTTTTTCTATGACGCTCTTCATTATTGATGCCGTGGAATAAAATGCCGTTTCAATGTTTCTATGCCTTAGGGTTCTGATATTCTCTAGTATTTTTTCTGTGTCCTATGCTAGATTTTTTGCCAAGACCTATTACTCTATTTTTCATTTACCTGTTACATAGTAGCTGTAGATTCAAGAGATGAATCTACCACCACGTAACAGGTATGATAGAGATTTTGTTTCAAGAATTACTTAAGAAGCTACGTAAATTATTTTATTTGGATACATGGAGAGGTGCTCAATACCCTCGGTTGTTGAAATTCTGTAGAGTAATACAATTATAATCTGTTACATTTGCCTGTATCCCTCTTCATATAGTAGTATTCAATATACCGAAATAACAAGTTACGATTGTTACTAATGGTTATTATTCTTTTCCTATATTTTCAGAAGGGGGCTCAAATCACCTGAATCTCTTCAACAGTCGCCAACAACCCAAGAAGAAGAGGAAGTCGAGGACCGCGTTCACCAACCACCAGATCTTCGAGCTGGAGAAGCGCTTCCTTTACCAGAAGTACCTGTCTCCCGCGGACAGGGATGAGATCGCAGCCCATCTCGGCTTGAGCAATGCCCAGGTCATCACATGGTTCCAGAACAGGAGGGCAAAGCTGAAGAGGGACATGGAGGAGCTGAAGAAAGACGTGGAGTCCACCAAACTCTTAAAGGCGCACAAGTCGTTCATGGAGAACGTCCAAGACCTGGGAATCCTCAAGAAGAAACCGGAGGACGCGAGATCCGTGGCGGCGGCCGCAGCAGCAGCAGCAGCTGCCGGGAGCGCTGCGGGAGGCGTCGTCATGATGCTGCCATCCCCCGCTGCCTCCACGGCCTCATCCTCCTCGGCTTCTTCCGCCTCCGGGTCGCCGTCTGCCTCTTCGTCGCCGTCTATAGCTTCGCCTCATATGGCGGAGAAATAACGCTGTGCAGCCACTGCGTTTCCTTCGAGACGGTTGCTACGGAGACAAGTTTAATCACTCCAGAAGCGGCCACAAAAACGCAGCTCAGTTTGGACAGAAAAGTCGCAACATTATCGTTTGTTGTCGAAGTGACTTGACGTCATGTTCCGTCATTGCCCGCTGACGGCAAGGCTAAATGACGAGAAAGTGCGTCAGCAGATAACTGTTACGGGGTGCGAAATTAAGCGGATAATTTCCGCTGGGATGCGGGAAGACTTTGTTCCTCGAATAAACTGTTACAGTTATTCTCGAAGGGTTATTCGTAAACTGTTGAAACTGCAGGCTTCCTGCAGATTTGGAAAAGTAATGAACTAAACTAGACGGAGCTGCATGATGTCGCTCCGTGGTTCCGAGATTGAGAGAAGTAATGCCAAAGTGGGGCAGTTTTACTGTCGAACTTGTATATACGTAAAGACATTTGAGGCAACACATCTTCGGGACTCCAAAAAAAACCGGTGACGTAAATTAGGACCATTTGGCAACAAAGAAAAAGTTGAAATCTACAATAGAATGGTACTTTTTGGTTCTTTCTCGATTCTTGGACAATGTGAAACAAAAGGAGGAAGAAAGAGAGAGAGATCGGGGTTGTACCGAGATAGAATTCTTAGTGTTATGATGATTATTCCAGTGATCTCGAATATTTTCCATGTACTTTGTAACGGTAGAGTACATTAAGAATCATAGAATGGGGTTTTTGCAATATATTTATTTCAGCCAGAACTGTACAAGGAATACGCCCAAGAAAACTTTCTCCCCTCTTTCCACGTTCCTCCATGAAGACAATTTTGTGAAGAGCCGCTCATACTAGTGATATCTTGTATCCCTATAAAAAACCAGCCAATCTAAACACCAGCATATTAGACTCCCATACAAGTAACGCTCACCCATGAAAGAGAAAAAATACCTTCGGAAGGAACTATGCTTCTAAAAATTAATGTTTGCGTTTGCCGTGAAGAAAGCATATTCACGTTGCAAAGCGTATTTTGTCTTAGGAAACATCATCATCTGCGGTCTGCGGTCTACCATCATCGCCTTAAAGTGTGATCAACTAGGAGCCTTTTTTTTCTATTTCCAACGGCTTCTTTCGCTAAGACATTCACGAGTCGGTGCACTTCTGCACGGATCTTTAGACGTTAATCCCATCGGAAAAAAGATCCGATGAGTTTCGTCGATAAAATTCTTTGATCTTTTAGGGCGGCTTTTTGGATCGGAAGAATGGTTCCCATTCATACATGACCTCCACGCTCTGATCTCTCCAATCGAGTTAGCAAAACAGTGGGGGAAAAAGTTAATGGAAGGTGAAAGTAAATGGTTTGCTTGTTTTTCGGAAAATAAAACCTTCGGCCTTAGTCTTTGAAGTTTTCCAAAAATTTCCGTTTTTAGGTCGTAAAAAGGGGTGCAGATTTCCAGGAAAATGTGAAACCAGCCGATCATGATTCGCTATTGGAAGGCTATTTCAAAGGAATTATCAGCTAAACAAACAGGTGTTTTCCATAGGCTTTATCATTTGATTGTGGGGGAGAATTTTCATTCTAAAGACACGAAAGAATTTGTACCTAGTACTTTACTCGTAAACGTATTCCTCGGATGTTTATAAAATTTTATTTTTACTCTTTTTCTAAAAGACCAGTTACATGCATTATTTCCGGCCTAAGTTTTCATTTGAACTGTTTTATAATCTGAGTGAAAATTTTCCTCTGATGTTCAACTAGTATTAATTGGATGAATATTGTCGATTTGTAATATCGACGATTTGAGACCACATTGAAATAAATTATTTTGACGAGATATAATTGATTAACAGAGAACACTGATTATATCCCATTTCAGCCATTGAAATTCCTGATGACTTGTTCCATATTGTGGTGAATACTTGTAAATTTATTTATTAATGTGTATTACCTTCGAGGAGAACAATTTTAGTGTACCTATATTCACAAATATACATTTCGCTGTGTAGATTATTCGGAAAAGACTATATGGTTCGACTTATACATAAATATATATATAAAAATATATGCCTGTGAAAATTCTATGTACATAGTATATATCTATAGAGAAATGAAAGAGAAAATCATTACGGATAGAGCTTGGCTTTTTTTATTTACTCCTGCACCTAATCTCCTGTCAACAAAGTTAACGAGCGTTTCCTTCTCTTGATTCGGATGAATGGAAATGACGTTCCCTATCGCCTTCCTCAGTGTCTCATTATGGCTTCTTGGGGTGATTTACCGTGAAGTTCTTTGCCCTTACTCCGGAATTCTCCCTCGTCTCAGCACCTCGAATCTTCAACCACCCACTCCATCAAACCTTTGATTACCGCAAATCTCTCCTTCCTGCTAAAGCATCCTCTCTTTTGAAAACTGCGCTTGCTGCTTAAGAAACAGCTCTCCGTATGATATAAGTATACGGTGGGCGAGCTGCATTCGGGTTTTCAACCTGCTTGCTAGATGGGTGATGCACGTCTTCATTAAATGCAAATTTAATGCTTAGAGTTAAAACGCCATTCAAACGAATTATAAAATAAGCTTTACCATCCTTAGTCGTGGTAAACTTGTTTAAGGAAGATTAATGCTGCCTTCGTTGCCATGCCTATGTTTAATGATGTGAAATAGATTATTATTGCTAACCCGTTTTGTTGCATTAATCGATTATATTTCATTCACTTCATCAAAATACTGCATGAAACAGGATGCTGTTTAAAAAGACACCAATATCAGATTTAGTTATGAAAGCAAGTTATTTAATTATGCTGCCAAGAAGCACGAGTATATATCACGCATAAACGTTGCCTAAATATAGGTATTTATGTTTTAAATTTAGTACAGTTTGAGGCCTATATTTTGGTTACAGCCTTTCTATCTCAGGATAGTCAGCCCAGCATAAAGGCGTGAAGAATTCATAGAATAAGGAGGATAAAATTTCAGATTTTTAGTGAAATTGCTGTCATGTGCCATTAAATTCAGCAGAATACGGAATCATTCCCAGGATCGGAATAATTTTGAAGCCCTATCACTTGCATATTTCCAATCAAACTTCATTTTCTCAATAATATTTATTGGGTTAAAATGAGAGTTTTCAGACCTATAGTGGTGTGTAGCTATTTTTGCTCTTGAGAGTTCAGATCAGTGGATAATAGTAATTAAAGAACTTATGCGTAAATTACATCTATTTAGCTTAAACTTTGTGTAAGAGGAAACAATTTCCCTCTACAGCTATCCAAAATATCGTATCTCCTATTTTTATACTCTTATACTTACACCCATTAACTTCCGTTCTCTGATTAGGATACTCAATCTTGAGAGTGGTTTTGAGCCTCATCACTCCATAGTTAGCCACGAAAATGGAATGAGGCTTCTAAAGCCAAGCTGAGGATTGATGAAGTTTGCCTTTTCTTTCCTCGCTGAGTTCGAACAACATAAGTAGAAAACGTCTACGAAAGTGCAGTACAATGACCCCATTAATAATATTTTCCTAAATGAGGGTTGACCAAAACCAAAATGGCTTTAATAAGTGTCATTCATATGCCAGTTACATTTCATTAATATGGCGATGAGCAGCATTGAGAAAAAGTTTAGGAAAAGATATTTTTCCAGTACCACGATTCCAGATTTCAACTATCATAGTAAGTCAAAAAGAGAAAGCTCTCGCTTAGTACCCGATAATGAAACATAGAAATCTCTAAAAAGGATTGTCGTCTTTGGGGTAAATTCAAACTTTCTCATTATAATTCTCAAAAAAGCGAAATGTGGTGACGCTAAGAATAAAGTTCATATGTATACCAAATTATTTTATATAAAACTACGAGAGAAGTCAAGGAGATGTCAAAGTAAATCATGGACCCTTATGTTGTCTGACCTTAGGGCTGTCCTTTGCTTTTTTCAACCCAAAATTAATCCTTATTAATCCGTCACTTATTGCTTTGACTTGGCATAGCATTTGGTCCGAGAATCACGATAATAGAATGAGACTGATATTCTAATAAAACATTACATTAGACTTAATCTTGCAAAGATCTGAAATAGTCTTAACCGCGAATGAATACATGCATTTTAATCTCCTGAATCAATAGTAAAGTAATATCAAGGAATGCCATATTTCAATGCCCGTTTCTATACCTTACGCGAGAACTCGAAACTGTCGTTTGACGATCTCCATTAGCTTATTGGTGCGTATTGTGCTATGGGTAAACATTTGAACGGGGCACGCGATTTAAAAAATGACCTCTCTCCATTGTCACTCAATATAATAGGGGAGAAAAAGGCTCTCTAGGTATTCGACAAAGGGACGGACATCTGCTTCCCTTGAAAAGGGTTGGGGAGAGGGTAAGAGGGTGATCCCCGTGCAAGAAGGGATTATCTTAATAATGGGATTTGTCTACGCAGGAAGGAGATTATTGAAACACGGTGAATTTATAGCCTGTAAAAATCTCGTTCCTGATCCAACTAGATTGAAAATTCACCGGTTTGTATAACTGTGTTAGGAAAATTCGCTTGATATATTTCCCTAGCATGCAATATGAAATCCTGGAGCAATATGAGCAGTCTTAATTCTGTTTTAGTTAGAAATACGATCGCTAAAGTGACGCTGAAAAGTAGGCTTGGGTTGCTCTGCATTCAGTGGGAGTGAAGATTATGGTTTGACATGAAAGGGTGACGTGAGGTCTTGATTCACCAAACCATAAGGCATGCTTCGCCCCTTGATTCATTATCGACATACAACAACTTTTCATCGACAGATTATATAATAATCGAAGAGATTTTAAAAGGTAATTTTATTTCACGATAATATTGACTTGAATAACTTTAATAATATGAGAATACTATATCTACCAATTCAAGAGTATTGACGCTCCCGTATAGCCATAAGGGCAACGCATTCGCCCTCGGTAAAAGTGATCCGGGGTTCGATTTTCGGTGAGGGACGACGTTTACCAGTATTCAGCCTGCGTCATGACGAATACGGCTAGCCGCCTGAATGAAGAGGTAGCGAGGTCCGGTCTAGAAAAGCCAACACGGCGGGTGGGAGTCGATGCGATGACTACGTGTCACCCATGGCGGGTCACCCACCTCTTTAAGCTATATCCCTCAAAGAGATAGGGCATCATTAGTAGATACTGTCTGTTTGTTTTAGGATGAAATAAGTTACAGTAGATAATCCAAATTGATATAGAGATACATTTAATTTATAAAATCAATTCCTTCTCCGTGATGAAGGTTGATACTATTACTGATCGATTCTTAATTATATTTTTCAGGAATAAAACGATTTAAAAATTTCTTGATTCTTTTATAAAATCCCAAATATTTTTTGAAGGCAAAATAAAACAATGAATTGATATAATCGGTCCGATTTGAAATTTGTTAAGAATTATTCTGATTATTATTCTCATTCGATATGGACTGAAATTTGAATACACATGAACAAAATTTCGGTGTCCAAAAGACTTAAAATAGAAAACTTTTTGAAAATATGCTATTAGAGTGAGACTATACGATATTCTTTTCGTTTGATAATATAACTCGCTAGCTTTCTGATATGACATACATTAAAATATCACCTCCATTGCAACAAAATGTTCTCGAAAAATCATGTGTAAAATATTGAAAATGTAAATATCACTTTGGGAATCTATGATTAATGTGACCCCGAGCTTTGAGATTTGCCATCAGTCATCCATTTATCCATGAATCTATTGTTAATTTTTAATTGTTAATACTCATTTCCGGTTAAAAATGCAAGGAGAATATGTTGTCTAAGGACTAAATTCTTTGTTTCAATCAGACGACAGTGAAAGCTTTCGTGTATTCGTGTGGACCATTTTTATTCCAACGCGTATTTCACTGGTATATTTTACGAACCGATAATAAATACCACAAAGAAAGGTCGATCGACAAAACTTCATCCGAGAAAACTTATTGGACGAGGAGCATTGTCTTCGAGTTCATTAGCGGGATTAAACTGGAATGATTTATCGTGAAACCTTCTTCTTTAGTTACGAAATCGATTAGTGCACGTCTGAAACGTGTTAAAACTGTCGGAAATTTGAGAGTTCTTGGAGAGGAAAAGAGAATGAAAGAAGGAAGGCATAAGCAAGGGGAAAAAATGGAACGCTTGGAAAATGCTTTTCTTTTGACGGACTCGTTGGATTAAGGGAAGCGGCAAAAAAGATGACGGAGTGAGAGTGGGAGAGAAGTCGGGAAGATGAAGGTGGGAAAGAAATTGATGCGAGTGGGAGCTAAAGACGTGTGTGATGGATTATGCGTGGGTGGGCCCAAAGTGGGAAGGATGTAATGGATGAATACGGAGCGTAATAGGAATTTCGGAGTTGGCAAAATGAAAAGGAGTTTTCCGGTGGGAGAGAATGAGTCGAAAGAGGGCTGCCAACTATCAGATATTCACGATCCAGGGAATTGGGAAGGTATCGGCAGGAGGACCTGGGGGCAGTTTGATCCACTAATTCACTCCAATTTTTAAAAACGGTTAATCGGTGCGAATGTTGTTTTCCTTATTATCTACTTCATCCCATTTTAAACAAAAGTATGCGATGAAATTCGATCTTCTGTATATATATATATATATATATATATATATATATATATATATATATATATATATATATATATGTCGTTCGCTCCCATATCTTGGCGAGTTGAATATTATTTTACCTCTTTTGGTACAGGACAGAGAAAAATATATTTTTTATTAACTTTCCCTTCAGTCTCGTTCATGGCTCTGATACTGTCTAGGCCATTCAAGTATGAATAATGCCAAATAAATACCCTTATTAAGGTAATATGTTCAATTCAAGGCGAGAGTCCATATGATGAGAGATATGACTGCTGCTATCAATACACTTTTAACATTATTACCATTACTACTATATGTACTTGAGCTCTTTCCCTTGATATTATTTTGGCTCTTAGTGGTAAGGAAGGGCTAACAATATTCTTCATTTTAAAATATGAAAAGGAATCTGATGTGTTTTTTAAAGATTGGGAACCCATGTAAAATTGCACATCCGTCACTGAAGATTTCCGTTAACTACGATTATTCGAGAATTAATTTTACCCGTCAGCCGAGGTATTCCAGTGTTATTTTCTTTCGAGAATATTCTATTTGTTAGATGGATTTGATATAATAATGAAAGCTGGAATAACTTAGCTCAATTTTAACAACATCTTAAGAAAAGATAAAACAAGAGACACAAGAATACTCACAGTGCAGAAGATCGGCAAACCGTCGGGGGAATTTCCTCGGGAAAGGATTATCACCCAGGCGGTCGCCAGTTTTCAGTTATCAGAGTTTTCACTGAACGCCGAGCTCCTTTTTCTTTTCTTTCAAAAGATGAGACCTAGATTATTTACATCACAGCAGCCAGTTCACAGCAAGGCTCATGTACTTCTGAGTCCGCCAGTGCTTCTACACTTTGTGCAACGTCATGAAGAGACCACGTTAATCTTATGGCACCGTGTATTACTTATGGCGAATGGCACGAGCTGTTGCGACCTTTGTATAGAAAAAGGAAGTTGGTGTTAATATAATTTGAAGACATTCAGAATAGAGTAAAATTGATATTTAATAGAACAGTGCGAACAGCGCGCGCTATTCTTCCTTAAGGAATAAACGGTTACATAAGTCTCTCTATGATGATGGACAAAGGATGGAAGGATAGAATGGATTGGTAGTGTGGTCAAAGAGGGGAGATCGGGAATTAGAGGATGATTTCTTGGTGGGAAAAAGGCGTGGGAGAAGAGGACAAAAGGGCAGCCGTGTTTTGACGGCACGATGCGTCACACAGTTGGAAGCAGAAGTCTTTTGCATGAAGCCTTGATCAAATTCTCGCGTGTCCTCTGCTTTGCCCAACCAACGATTCTCTTCCTTTGCCATTTCCTGCGTTTTCATAGACAAGAGAATCGCTGAGTGTAATCATGCGATCGTTTCAACATGAGAAATCCCTCTTCGTAATTGGATTGCCCCGTTTTCTTGTATTTTGGTCTGAGAAATAGACTATAATAGTCGTACTGCCATAGTTCATCTACGCTAATTAAAAGATAATATCATAAATTTAGGTCAAAATATTCTTTGTGAATGAGACATTCAGCTACTCCAGATTTCAATTCATAGATATCTCTCGGCTTGAAAAGACGCAGAGAAGTTGTTTTGAAGACTATTTTACTAATAACTAAGTTCACTAGAAAAGTTTAATGTGAAAAGAATTTGAATGGAATTTCAAAATTATAAATATTTTTAAGCATTGATTTGAATATTTTATTGAAGCTTGAACTACACCATTTTCTGAAATACTTCCAATTACAAGGAACTTTACCTTTTCGAAATCTTTTGCATAAATTATTCTTTCATTATAGGAAAACCACTGGCGTTATTTTGTTTCAATATTTAAAATATTAAGTAAATATGTTTTGGAAGAATATTAAAAGCTACCGAGGTAACATATTTTCTTTCGAGGGAAATAGAAGTGTTATTATATTTTAAAATACTTTGAGTTTAGCTAATTCCTCCTATAAGGGCTTCTGCAGGGGATCAAAGCTGGGATTGATGTCTCCAAAGGCGATAACGCAACCCGCATGAAATTTCCCCCGCCCCTTGGACGTTTCTATTACCGCCCATGCTTAACTGTGTATAATTGTGCATATATTTTACGAAAAGGATATTTTATATTACTCGGTAACGTAAGCGATGACAGGTCGAACGTAGTAGCTTATTCTGTGGGCATTACCAAATTCTGTTTGGTTTTTTGGTGTAAAAAAAGATATTTCACTTATTATAAGGGTATTTATTATTTCTGAGAAGAACTTATTGAACATGATATTTATTTCTGTGTTTCTCTCTATTTTCGGAACATTAAAAAACAATCAGTAGGAAACGCTCCAAAAACCATCTAAAAACTAATGAGCTTATGAAACATATTTCCCTCTAAAAGAAGACAGTCTTCATTAGATTGTCGGTAGTCTTATTTTAGACTGTGACCCAATCGTTCCTCACCAGAATATGTTCTCTTTGAAAACGAAATGTGTATTGTGAGTTAATTAATTTTTAGATGATTTTTGAATTTATTCTTACAGATAATAATTTAAGTATCTATGGCCACTATATTTTTCGATAATTAGATTATTAATTTTCCTCTTTCCTAATTCGCGTGAGAAACTAGGCTTACAGCGATGGCGTCACATGAACTACTAACACCAAACTCAAAGGATTAGAAACTTTAATCTAAGAGTTCCAGTCTACCTACTAGCATTAAGTCCTCCATAAATTACAGCTGATGAAACGTCTTCGTATCTGCACCCAATTCCACTCAGCGATTTCCTTGAACGCGGGCAATTAATGCAGCCCAAGTTAAACTTCATAACGGACTAGATCCAATTTTTCAAGCGAATTATCATTTCTGCCAGCACGTAGTCTCGCAATTGCAGCGCAGATTTACCTCCCTAACGTCCTTATTTTTCCGCCAACCATTTTCAGACTGACGCTATTACTTTCGAAAACACCACGGCCTGGATTATAACGACATGCTCACCGCAAGCGCGAGAGTCCTTATTACATTAATGGACAGAGTCGGATGGATGCTAGAGCCTCGATCAAAGGGTGTGGTCACCCATCCGAGTAAAGGCGTTGGCGGGGATATTCAAAGGAGCCGTATAATAAACTACGAGGGAGAAATTCATTCCGGCTAAGAGGACGAATCTCGGGCGATGAGCCATTTCTTCCTATCAAAGTCCAACTTTATTTCCTCCTCGATTTACGCTAACCCGGGTGCAAATTGTTTCGCCATACAGGGGATGCTATATGAGGATTCAAACAAATTGCGATTGGATTTTTGCCGGTTTTATGTGGGTGAAGATGTTTAAATTAACACCTCAATCACGGAAGGCTTTTATTTTTGGTTAGGATGAAATTTTCTGCATCGAATCTGCATCTTTCTCCTTCCAGTTCGGATCTATCCAAGCCAGTATTATTTACTCTTTATCTTTTTCTTTACTAAAGGTGAAATCGATTATTTTTGCGAATAAATACTCAATTTCAACGTACATAAATTCAACACAAAAAATGGAGGAATTAAAATGAAAAGAATGATTTTTATGTTCAATATCTTATACAAAACATTGATCAGGAATATCACTGTAATAACTTTTATACTAGCATATAACTTATATATAGCATGTCAGGAATATACTAGCATTTTGTTCAGGAACTCTTCTCAGATAATCAGCCGGGTTAGTGCGTTGGAAAACGGCTGCAAACTCTGCCGCTATTTTCAAGGAATTCTTGGGTTGAAAAATTCTTTCATTGGATAATTTCATCCTTGTAAATGGTAGCTGAGGCAGCCAAAACGGGGTTGAACTGAAGGGAGCCAAGATGATTACCCGATAAGAGTTCGTGAGCGACATGCACTGGGAAAGCATTTGATCTTTCTAGAATTCTATGTTTTATGATGTATAGTCAAGTAATTTTAAATAATACGGTTACCACCGTCGGAGAGATGGCGATGGGCTCGGAAAATAATTATTTATTATTTATAAGATTTAAATTGGATATGTCAATCTGTGAAGTACCACCCCAGCTTCTTTCCCCTCGGGTCTGTCGCTGCTGAATCTTGTTTGAGAGTACAGTCATCGCGCTCTAAGGATGAGCCCGAATTCACAGAAGTCAGGGAAAGAGGAAATAAAAAAGGGGTAGGTGAGGGGAAGATTTTAACCGATAGTCTAGAGTTTTTAAGAGCATGTCAACTCCAAATATCCCACCTATCTTATTTTTGAATTCTAAGGAAGAATAAACTCTTCTAGGACGAAAACTGAGAGATGGTCATGCACATCCTCAGAGCACGACCACTGTACGTTGTCTATTATGTCCTTGCGCATCCTGACTTGGTAATGCACGTCCGTTCACACGTGCATACAAAGAATCGTGAGATGATGTCCTTCCTTCGAAAATCAATCGAATCTGCGACGCTGTCACCGTATCGACGCCGAGGACGCGTCCGCAATTCCCGGAAAAATCGAGTTCGGGAAATGCAATTCGCGAGGGCATTTATCCATTTCCAGGGAACGGCCGCGACCAAACAGTTTCACCGCTTCGCTTAACCGCCTGTTATTTTTTATCTCGCATCCTGCAATCACGAGGAGAGTGATTGCCCTCTTTAAAAGTCCAATGAGAAGAATAGTCGAGCGCTGGAATCTTCCTCTAAAACGCTTTTATCGACAATTTCTCGAAAATATAGATGAGCCTTATGATGAGCAATTTTCTGAAAGGATAATTGGATAATTCGAAAGCTGATTTTCCTCTTCCACTGTGGTTGGCTGTGCACAGTGCAGGAAAGAGGTGTGCTCAAAACATATCATAATTTGATATTGTTGTTTTCCAAAAGCCGCAAGTATTTACTTCAATGTTGACGATTAGTGATATCTTACTCCAGCCAATATGTTACCTTGAAATAAAATACTAAAATTAAATGTTTTATAACTTGAACGAAAAATACTAGTACTTTGATTTAAGTTCAATGTCCTTTTAAATGAATATATCCTGCTGATTTCTGTGCATAGATAGATATGTGCACAGTAAAGAGACTAGGCCTGCTCGTTCGTTATCGAATACGTAATGGTCCTACATAAAATAATTCAGGTGGATACTCAAGTATTACTACAGGTTTATACTAGGATAATTAACAACTTTGGTGAAAAATTAACATTAGCAGAATCTTGTTCTGGTAGATAGGTATTCCTTGTGATTTCATGTAGAGTTACTGTATTGGGCTGTATTTGTTGAAACGGTCTCATAGTATCACCATTGAAATTTCATTCACAGAAGTTGTTAAATTAAGTATACTATTTCTCATAAGACCTTGAATTATTTTGGTCTAATGCTAAATTGAATTAGGAATTCTGTTTTCCCTTTCACTCTATTTTGTAAGATTTCAGGGAATTTAGTCTTTATCTAACCTGTAACGGAGAAGCACCTATAAATAAAAGAAATTTCTTTCTTCTTGGCCTAGAAATACTTACATGGATATATTACGATACATGTATACTTGAGGTAGGTAAATAAAATTATTTCATATCCGTGAATTTTAAGAGATGTACCGCATATATAAGAGATTTTGCATGAAATATCAATGAAATTGTATTTGTTGCAGTACGCTGAAATTTATTTTTGAATTGTATTCTTCGCGCATGATCGTTAATAATCCTCTCAAAAAAGAGCTACTATATTATACTGAAGAAATTATTTGATACTTCGTGACTGAAGTAGTCTACCATTGCGAACGCCAACCAACCCTGCGTCGATAATCCTTTTCGGAAAGTGGACTTTTCAAACCAGAATTCGTCTACTGCGCATAAACAGTCCAGTGCCATGAGCTCTCACGAGAACTTTAGAAGAATCAGAAGTATATTTTTGAAATGAAAAGGAATCCTCAATTCCGAAATTGTGATACAGGGAAGGGCTTTGCCGCTTTTGTTCAGGTATAAATGTCCCCTCAAATTCACTCCTTACAAAACCACCTTCCCCTCCCTACTGTGCAACGTAATCCCTTAAATTTTAGCGGCGATTTTATTAGATCTTTTTCGAAGCTTCGACATTGGCAACCCTGTATGGGAGCTAAGCACAGGCAATAGCGTGCTCTCTCGGAACGCTCATTCCCGCTCTTTCTCACTCACTCTCTTGCGGGCTAACAAGCGTGACGACAAGAGGAGAGAGAGGATCAAAGGAGCCGACTCTTGAGGAGAAGGAGATGAGGTGAGGGAAGGAGATGAGGTGAGGGAGGTAGAAAGAGGTGAGGGAGGGAGAAAGAGGTGAGACGGAGGAGGTGTGTGGATCGGAGAGAGAGAACTCGAAGGTCAGCGCGGTTGGACTTGATCACTGTGCGCTTCTTGAGGGTGTGAGATGTTTTTGAGTTGGGCCGCCGGGGGGAGCCTCCGAGGGACAAACCGCTTCATTAGGGGGCGAAACTGAGACAAAATGATCCCCTCTTATTCTTGATCCGTATTCATAATTGGTATAAACAAAGAGATGCTGGCGGAGAACGGTAAGAACGGATTACGACTGAAGGATAAGTGGGTAAGGCACTTACGTGTTTATCGTGACGTATATTCGGGGATTTCTTCGCATTCCTTTTTATTCCTGATAGTATTATTAGGCCTTTATCCAGGTTTTAATTAGACTACAAAATGTCCTCTACCATTTAGTCCATCGTAATTGTTAGCATATTAAAAAATAGATTTAATTTGAAATACGAGAGTTCGAGAAAAATGTAAAAGTTTGCGGATAGAAAATTACGGCTGGAAAACGCTTTTAAATCTTTTGTTTAAAAAAGTGCTCAAGCCTTTTGATAGAAATGGATGCAGGATGTTGAATTCCTTTGCCTAAGGCACGTTTAAAAAAAATTCGCAGCAACTCTTAAATATTCTACATTCACTTATTCAAAAATGGGATCTTAAGTAGATAATAAGAGTAAAAGAAAAATTTGGTGTTTGATCATAGTTTAACAGCTATACTAATATCCATCTACAAATCATGTGCATTTTCAATATATTTCGATCAGATTTTCATACCTTCTATTTCCTTATGAGCAAAAGTCAACGCTGACATATTTCCTAGGAGAAAAAGTAAGATAATGTCTACAGAAATCCAGGAGTCGTCTTTGAGATTCCTGGATTAATTATGTGAGGACTGATGAATATATTGGCGCAAGGGAGAGATTTTCCTCCATTTCTCAGCAAAGGTTATTTTTATATATTATTTTATTAGTTTATCCAAAAGCATTCTCATTTTTAGCTATTTGAATGTCTCGCTCTCACAAATAGAAACTATCTCACTCTTTTACATCGCATTGCTGATATTTAAAGGTTGAGCGGAAGCTTATATTCAATCGAAAACTTAATTCATTCCATAAGGGGTTATGTATTAATTATAACTCTCATTTCTGCCATGCCGTGCGTCCGAAGGAGAAACCTTCGAATTAAAAAAATCTAAACATGAACTCGAAGATTTACTTTTCCTTGTTCAGTTAAAATAGAATATATGGACGTCAAGTTAAACATTGGAGGTGAATCAGTCTTTACGTGTGAAGTTACATTCAGAATAATCAAGAATATAAGAATAACTCATGATTGTTAAAAAAGACTGTCCAGTGCATAAAAGATCTATTACAGATCTGGCATGTAAGATATACTTGAAAAATATTGGATGCTAAATGTGAAGTAAACTATGATTGCGTAGAATCAAAATAAGCCAACTCTGACTGAACAGCTACAATGAGCCAATATCTAAAATAAAAAATTTTGATCAAAAAGTGATTCTTTTCTTAAGTAGAATTGGATGGAAATAAAAGGTTGACTAAGTTACGGCTCGTGCCATTCCACAGATTCTCCCTCTGCAGAGTTTACATTTCCATGGTCATCTGGTCTGAATGAATTCCTTACCGTGTTACTCCAACATTCCTGAGGAATGTTTCTGATTCTGATGTCAGGTTGCCCTTAACAGAGGCGTGTCTCCCATACAAGCTGCTACATGCACCCCAGTGCTTAAAAATTCCTACGTCCACCTTTCTCCACGGTATTTTCGCCTGACATTTGTTAGGGAAGGAATCTTCTAATAGTCGTCCACGGCATATCTATTAGTGCCATCAGTGAAAGGTATCTCCGGGTAGGCATGTTTTAGACCAAATCTCCGGTAGCTTTTTAAGTATGCTAATTCATCTTTCAGTTGATCGGTAATTAATCTACCCCATATCAAAAATCTCAGTGATGTATTCGACGATGAAAACTTAATTAGTATCAAATGACGCAAGATTTGGAGACTAATAAGATGTGATCATTCTTTGAAATATAAGAATGTAATTTGTTAATTTTTGTTTCAGTCTTCGCCTTAGTTTAATGATATTAACATATTCGCTCGTATAGATTCGCTCCTTATTCCTCTATCGAACCGCTTCGCACAGTTTTTCCGCCCTGAAAATTGAAAACTTTAATACTTTTTGCTTTTCAGTTAAATTTTAGAACCTAAATTTAAATATTATATTATCAAAGCAATATTAAGAATAAAACGTCAAAATATTACACTAGATGTACTTGAATGCAAAGTATGCATTTTTGTAAGCTCCAAGTCGGTGGTTTACATATTTAGTGTAGCTTTATCAGTTTACGCTTGATTAAAATGATATTCTTTGGAATCGAATGCCAGAATGAAACAAATAATTGATAATTGAATAATAATCCAATTAAATTTTTCGGTTCGCGTTCGGTCTTCACTCTTCATAAGACAACGGTTTTATTCGGTTTGGTTCCGGTTTGATGTCTTACTGATCTCCTTTGGTCTTAACTGATGTCCCAGAATCCATATTAGAGAAAAAGCTTTGCTTTGAAGTTGTCGCAACTGTGATTGAAACAGGACAAATAAGAAGAGTCTTAGCATTATTCGAGATGCGATTAATAGTGATTAACACGATCGAAGTAATCATTTGCTTCTACATATCCTGTACTACCCACGGCCCTCACAGCAGGTTAAAGACCTCACAGTGCGAAAGAAAGTTCTCCGTTGAAATCCTTCATTTGCGAAGGCGCACTTCCTTATTGGATAGGATTTAATATTCCGATCAACCAAGCTTAGCGCGATGAAGCAATCAAAATGAAATTTGGAGTCATTCCCTCCCTAGGTACGAAAATATTTAACAACTTAGCACATTTTATAAGTCGTAAACAAATTTTCGCCTACATTTCCTATGGTAATCTCCCTATTTCTAATTCATCGCGAAAGCTTATAGACCTATTCCTGGGCCGAAAGAGGTATAGCTTCATCCATAAACTAATTTCGGAACACATCTGTCGCGTTTTTTCGTAAAAATGTATGGATAAAATATTCAGCGATTATTATCAGCTATGCGGCCCAAATTTCTCAAAGGTTTCCGAAAACAGAGTTGTAAATAGATCGCAAAGGTTTGACAGATTATCTACCAAAATTATAGAATAGGGCGAAAGAGAACGCCAGTTTCATGATCGGCGGAACCAATGAGTAACTCCCGAAAGGGTAGAATTATATCCGATTTGATTAATGGCCGGTTCTACGCCTAAATAACACAGGACAAGTTAGGACACAGGTGACTATGAAACAACATCTATCGCTCATTAACGAAGGAATTATAATATAGAGGCAATGAGAAGGAATACAGGTGGCGGTGATGAAAGGCTGCGCAGATCCGATCTCCCGAAACAAACACCTTTCTCTATAAAAAGCGTATCGAATTGCAAGGCGGCGCTACCGAGGTTTATTAGCGACTATTTAGGGAAATTGCTCTCGGTAATTTTTCATTTTGATCAATTCCCTTTCCTTTCGCCTGTTTTTCTTTATCCTCGCCGATGATCACCTGCTCTTCCCATTTTGCGAAACAGGAGTAGCGGAAGATAACAATAATTCCTCGGATGAGTTTTTAATAGCTTCGTCCGGTGTTTCACTCGAAAGGGTGGAGTTGCTTTTCTCACTCTTAGAAAAGGGCGCACACGAAATTTTAAGCGATTTAAAAGCGGCCATTATGTCGAAAAAATTACCTCCGCGCCGTTTATTGCTAATTAAGGAATGGACTGGCTCGATTTTCTTATAAAATTTAACTCCGTGGATGACTTTACACGATCTTTTGAGTTAAATGATACGGGGTAGATGGGAGGCTGATACCTTTTGGATGTTTGTGAAAGATTTTCATAATTTTGGAAACCTCATTCCCTGAGTTCTGTAGAAGATTAAAGGTAGAGGGATTATGGAGTCTTGGGTGAGCGTCCAAACAATTATTTTTGATTAAATTTATTCGCCAGATCTCTTGTGCGTGTAAAGTGCGTCATTCCGGAGGCCACCAATCTACATCGTGTTGCCCTAAGTCATGAGAGAGCTCTACTTTGGCATGCCGCGATTCTAGACCTAGAGATTTAAAATGAATAAAAATGAGTGGAATTTACTGCTGAAGGTCTTTTCTGTTACTTATTTCATTATAGAAGGGAGTTACATACGATATAGTTATGCACTGCGGTTTTTCTTTAGGACTAAAATAAATATCGCAGAGTAAAATATGTATGTATGTACTACAAAATATCAACGAATCGTGTCATGTTATTAGATTCTTAACATATATTATGAATTAGTAAAATTCATATTCTTCTAAAAGGAAATTAAAAAGCAAAAAGTTTCTGGAAAACTGTGATTAGACTAGGAAAATAGCGAAAAAGAACGGATTTTATTGTAAATATTTGTAAAAAGAAATTTTAACATCGTGACCCGTATCGGGGATAGATTATATGTAATATAAGTTGTTTCTTTCATGAAAATATTAAAGAATTCTTCATTGAAGTTCGTACTTGTTGTAACCATGATGAAAAAACATTACGAAAAATAAGATGTTAACCATGATAGGATAGTTTCAAGTAATAACGATGACTGTCACAATTTCTAATCTAATGAAGTTAGCGAAAGGAATTATAAGTTACATGCTCATGCTCATCATATTCTTTGCAAATATCAAATCTTTAATGAAATTAAGGGATTCAACCGTTTAGTTGCCGTGAAATGTTTTTCGAATACGATAGTGAAGATAAAAGTGAGTTTTTGGAACTAACAGCAGTCGTGGCCGAGTGGTTAAGGCGTCTGACTCGAAATCAGATTCCCTCTGGGAGCGTAGGTTCGAATCCTACCGACTGCGACAGTTCGTTTTTGTTGAATACTAAGGGAATTATCTTCATCAGTTTTCAATCTTCTTCGATTATTTTAAGTTAAAAAAAATTGTCTCCAAGTTTTTTAATTATCATCAAATTTACCTATGGACAAAAAAGTTACGCAATTACGTCATCCAGATCGCCAGAATAATTTTATTCTTATGGTTTTTAAAAATACAATACGCGTTTTACCGCGAGATGATTTTTCTAATTCACTCTCTTAATTTTATATTCAGATTTGCGGTTATTTGCCTCAAATTTAAGTAGTTTACGCATCCACTAGCTCCTCAAAATTCTGGAACCCGAATACAGAGGATATCATTCATTTAATTTATAGTTTAGCTCAATTAAAGAGAAAGAATTATAAACGAAGACCTATTCCTTCTCTGCAAATATATAGCCATCCTTTTAAAATACATAAAATGAAATTTCTCAGAATAAAAAATATACGACCAATCCTCCGGTTCGAAAGAATTTGTTTCAATGGCCAAATTAAAGGGGAAGTTCAAAAGTAAATAGATAAAATTAAATAACGGAAGTTGATCTAATATTTAAAAATATGGTTTCCCTGAACCTTTATTATGATCTCTTATTACAGAAACAACTTTTACAGCGACTCCCGGTTAGCCTTTTGGGCAGTTCGAATTTGGTGAAAGCTGTCCCGGGTTCGACTCCCGATGGAAGCCACGTGTGACGTGTAATTACCACAGATGTCGAAATTCTTCTAGCAATAATACTGACACAAATTTTACATCTTCATATGTACCTTACAGGCCACCTTTCAGCGTGTAGCAGGAGGTGCAATTCTCATGCTCCAATCCTTTTTCTTAAACCAGGAATTCAAGGAAGGCATTACTATTTCTAATGCGTTCATTCATAATTTGTAAATCATTTTATCAATCAGCAACTTAATCACCCCCTTTAATTCCCTTTCAACTTATTGATTCAACTTAACTTTCCTTCATTTTCCTCTCCCGTCTCAGCTCATCTCTAGCTTTTCTATCCGTCAAATTAACCTTTTTCACTCTAAACCACACCCGTTCCTTTGACCCTTCCATGCGTCTGTGTTTCCTACTCATACAATAGACCCATACGATTCAAATCTTTCACCAATTCGTTCCCGAGCACAAGTCATTCCGACAGTAAGTCACCAAGCCTACAATTTCGTGAGTTTAATTGGCTATTTGATATTCAGGTATTCCTCGATTGGGCCCTCAAACATCAACTCGCAATCCGTGCAGTTAAGATGATACAAAAGAAGGTCCACGAGGCTCGTAAGCAGCCGTCTATGCTTCTACAGAGAGAAGATGACAGATGAAACGAGGGAGTGACGGCAGAGTGAAAGGGTACCCGCGTCTCGGAGAAGTGGGCCCAGACTTCACTTTTAATGGGGAGAAGATGTGAGAATGTGCCGAGAGGAAAAGAATGTTATGGTAGCTGCACTCTCATGTTCTCGTTTAAGGACTATATTGGTGGCGATCTTCAAAGGAGAGACTAATTTTTGTCAGATTATAAAAGGTTTTGAACAATTGTCTGAGAATTTCATGTAAATGGAAATTTTAACTGAAGAGGTAGGGATTTGGCCAAGCACTCCTGCTCCAGGAAACTATGATAATAAGAGCCAGGAATAGCGCTAGCATAAGTTGTGTTAAGTAGAAATAAGCCGAGAAGTATTTCCGGGATCTTACATATTTATAATGCAGTAAATATGACATACAAAAATCGAATGTATTAAGGGAGATTTCTAAGTTTGTATTCACAATAGACCTCGAGGTGTGCTCATATACTTGCACGTATTATAAAAGGACACGACGGAAAAATAATAATGGCTTTCGATCCCGTAGGATATATTCGCAAGGGGCTCTATTGCGGTCCGTGTGTACGTCCTCTAATATGCCATGCGACTTCAGTGCTGGAGTCATTTGAAATCACTTCAAGAAAGATATTTACGTATACGTAAGTTTAATTAATATATGTACTCTTCGTGGTCAAAGACTCAAATTTTGGAAGCAAAATCTCGGAAAAAATTATGTTTTTATTTAAAAAGCGATAAAGTTCTATAGGTGATTCATATCCTTAGCATCGGCACGATTCATCGGTACGATCACTGTTATTATGCACATTTCACCTCTTTAAAATGACCTGATTAAGTAATCGGTAAAGGCGATTGATTTATTTGATAAAAAACGTTAAGTGTGCTGTAAACAAAATCTTCTCAAAATGTAGCTAGGTTATAAATACAATTAAATTTAGTGTACTGTAAATAACTATTCTCTTTCCATAAAGAATTAATCTGGCCATGAACACCATATGCAAATTTAACGCATTTAAGATAAATTATACATTAAAAGCTATAACTTTCAACAGACTCGGCCAAAAACGGAATGCTTGTATCGGGAAATGTCCTCTGTCTATTTGTTTCCTTTGATGGTTATCAGCGATAATCAGAACGAGATGGTTTGTAAATAATTAACGAACGTATCTTTACCTAAAATTTAAGTATAATTAGGATTAACTTAATTGATTAAATCCGATGTATAATGGACGATGAATACCTCATATTTAATTAATCAGGAAGCTTTTTTGTAACAAGATGAAAATGAATGAATGTGCTTGAGATTTATTACCACGCCGGCAGAAGATAGAACTCACGGCTCAAAAGAAGCGCGGGTTTTTTCTACGACTTCACAGCAGGTTTTACATTTGTCACACGAGAAAGAGAATTTTAGCGCATGGATTCAGTCGGCGCACGGCACAGGTCAAGGAACCAAGGCCGCGAGAACTTTTATCATGTGATTGTAGCGGTAGCTCCACGCCACCTTTGTGTGACTTAAATGCGTTTCTAACGGACATAAACCTTTCGGGAGAACTAGCATTCTTCTTGGACAGCGGTAAAGATAGCGAATCAACATTGGGTGGATGAGTCGAATGTTTTTACTTCTGGGAATGGAAATTCCCGCGAATTTTTATGATTCAGTTCCATTTAAACACAATACAGACTTTCCTTTTTTATGAAAAAAATGATTTATTATAATTTGTGAACGCTTCACGGGAAATCATAAGGAATAATCGGTCGGATTTTCTCTTCCAATTTTAGTTAGTTTAGCTTATTTATTCTATGATTTCCTTTCGACGAAACAGTTTTCACTCCGAAACCGGGGACTAATACGTCTTCCTTGCTTTATGAGCCAAACCTATTATTAATAACAAAAAATATAAAACTAAATATAATAAATATAAACTAATGACAATGCATATAATAAAGTAATTATATATTAAACGTAGTTGAATTCTCATTGCTGTAGTTAAATTCTCATTGCTTCCTGTTCAAACCAAATTATTGAGAAATTTCATAAAACATCTACATGTTATTTTTAGCTTAACATGTAAATGATAATTCAGTATTTTGAACACGACGTTAAATTATAATATGATCAAATTTTTACGCAAAGTTATGTATTGAAATTCCACCGGAATCAAATCTCAATCAAATTCCAGTTAAAATGATGTGCGCCCCTTCTTATTAAAAATAATTTCATGTATTGGTTTATTTTCAGCAGAACTAGGGAAATTCAAATCGTAAATTTCATTAAAGCTTTATCAAAATACTTGTATTTTAGACACTGTAGGTAAGAAATATAGAGGAATACGTGACAGACAAAGAATATCAGGAATTGACCCCCTGCGAAGGAACCTATTTAAAATCTGGGTCGGAAATCCTACTTTTCCCCGCCAATCACCAAATGATTGATTAATGAAAGAGGCAATCTATCATCCGCGCCGATTCAAATTCCGACATTTGAATGAAGCTCGTCAATGCGAAACTCTCAGTGCGTTCTACAGATTCTCCAATTTGTGACGCATTGTATGATGTACTCAGGAAGTTCAAACGACCCTGTTCTTTTTTATTACAATGTGATAATCAGAGTCTCTCTCAAAGATTTTGTATCCTGCATTACCTTGTTGTGCATCCATTTGTCTTGCGTGAGGCAAATTTTCTTGCGAGCAAATTCTAAAATTGTAAACTGATAAATTTGGAGCTCAGAAAATCAAAAGATCAAAATATCAAAGTCTTTTCATAAGAAAGATTTGCGATGGTGAAATCGATAATTATCGACGCCTCAGAGTTGAATTAATTAAAACAAGATCAGGTGATTTATCTATTAATTTCTTTTGATTTATGTCCAATATTTAAAAAATTAACTAGCGATGAAGGTTCTAATGGACTAAGAGCAAAATCCGGAAATCTGATCAAATAATAAATTCAGAAATCCTCCTTTGACATGATTGTCCTATTTCTTACTTAAAATTTTCATACGTTCTCCGGAAAAGCACTATGTATGACAACTTCAATAATGGAATACGTATATAGCAAAATTTATCAGATATGCCTCTAGAAAATTTCTACATGCTACCGAAGCGGTCAAAAAAGGCCTACACTTCTCGATCAGTGTGCGAGTATATTACCGTCCTCCATTGCAGTGCATTCCACAACTAATTGAAGGCCCTTTCAACGACTGCTATACACATCGAGCGAATCGGTCATCGAGCTGAAAGGGGTGGCGGGTGGATTGACTGAGTGATCATTAGCGCTTAAGGTGATGGATAAGGCGCCCCTTCAAAAGGCGTTCAGATGAAGGAGGAGTTGGAAGTGGAAGACGGTGCTAAAGAGGGAGGAAGGATAAGGAAGAAAGAGGTGTAAGAAGAAGACAATAGAAATGAGAATCGAGATCAAAATTAAGCCATAATCAAAATAATTACGTTGTATGATGGAAGAGGATATGATATTGCGGAGGATAGTCTAAAGAGAGAAACAGAGATATGTGGGCATGCATATATTTTATACTTTTGTGTACGTATGTGTATTTATTTTTAAGGATCTATATGCATGTATATCTATTGGTGTATTCCTGCCAAACGTCTTACCGATGGAGGCAAGATGTATTACCGCGACCTTTATTTTTATTGTAATATTCAATTGCGATTTATTGAAAATAATTCCAAACAAATGTTGAAAATTCAGTTTCCTGAATTTTTACTCACTTAAACGAACATTTAAAATTAAGAAATGAATACCTAAAAAATCACCTTTGAAAGCCAAAATATAAGCGCTGTAACGGATGTGCAGTTAAAATACATGATAAAGGGTAAAACGTTGATAGCCGGAAAATTATTAAAGAGAATGTATAATAGAAATACAAGTAATGAGAGAAAAAGGAAGATATGGATAAAAGAAGGAAAAAATAGGCAGGGAAATGTATTTGGGAAAATATGAGACAGTGAGAAGGATAATCAAAAACCATATTAGAGATTGTAGGAGAAGGTAGAGTTCGCGATGAATGGGCTAGTAGGAGAAAAAAATTTGTAAAATCGAGTAAAGAATGATTTAGGAATAAATAATATGGTAGCTATCGAAAGAAAATAAAAAGGAGAAGTAAACCTTTGATAGTTACATGTGAAAAAAGCCTTCTGGTGTTACAATACAATGAAAGAGATTATGGGACAAAGAAAATGACAAAATGAAAAAGGATAGGTGAGGAGATACAGAAGGTATACTTCTGAAGTAGATGAAAAATGCTTTCAGTAATGTGGAGAGTACGAGATACAGGGGAATAAATGGAAATATAGATGATTACAAAGAGATAAATTAGTTAAAGAATAAACGTAAGGGTAGACGACAGAATATAAATGTTGATATTTTCATTCTTCAGACGATATATCACTTGTCGAGGGTAGTTTTCTAAGAAAACTCAACATTCTTCCCAAAGGCATTTCCTTAATCTCTATAAATTAGCCATAGTAATTTCTTACCGACTATATCAAAACAATTATTTAAACGGATATCTCGCCAAATTAAGCTCGGTTGATGGCATTCCCATTTCTCAGGTATATTTTGGGTCTTAAATTAAGTTGTCTAGCAAAAAGAGCTCTTAATTTTTTATTTGATGATTAACGTTAAATTAAGCAATGGCGAGCTCATTTAACCGAGTTTATGATCACGAAAGATTTTATCTTTTTTCGAAAATTCCGCAGAGGGAAACACGCGAAATTATTTAATGCTGCTGTTAAAGTATTTAATTACGTCGATGATAATCAAAGGTCCCAATAAAACTCAACCCAACCATCAGATAATCACCTTAAAGAAATCCTCGTAAGTCATTGATAATCTTATTTATAGGAACTTTGTGAAGAAGTATCGATAAGCGTCCTTTTACAATTATACGCCACTTAAAGACGGGAAAAAACCATCTATTAACCGAGTTCAACCAATTGTATCTAAAAGTCATGAATTTGTGTAAGTATTCAAACGGTTGAAATGAATTGGGAAAATTTTCACCACCGTTTGTTATATCTATTGTATCAAAGTCTTAATGATGTTAACAAAAGAAGGGCATAAGACGTGCATGATAAATTTAATGTTCTTTCTTGCGTATGACATGGATGAATTCCAACAAATATCTCTTGAAAGCATTTGATCTGCGTTGTTGAAATTATATTAGGCTGCTCACTAAACAAAGCCTCTTAAATAACAATAATCAGTGTATTTTTGCAACTACTTATGAAATAGCAATATTTTAAAACTCAAATGATTGGATGAATTTTGCGTCCGCCAAAATATCAATGAAGTTATAATTTTAGCTTGATCAAAGTTTTCCCAAAACCGCAGAAAAGATGAAGATGCCTTGGTTTATGATACATAGAAGAAGAAATCATTATCTTTTAAATTCTTGAAAATGTTCCGATCTGAAGATTTCACTTGAAAATAGTAATAAAGTGTTTAAATGGAATTCCATTTTAATATAAAAGGGTAAAACACAACATATCTATTGCTAGATTACCTTTGAAAATACCTCAGAAGCTAAATATGAATGAGCCAATAATTAGAATTTTATTGAGTGTTACTTTGCTACGCATCGACATATTATTGGCCAGTGATTGAAATATGGCTGGATAAAGGTTTATCGTTTAGACTTATTACCATGTATCCGAGTGTGTGGGATGAAATCATAACTTGGCCTTTATCTCCGTTTGGCAGTACTTAGAGAAAGAGCTCCAATTCATGTATAAATGTAGAGGCTGATAAAGATTAGAAAATTAGGCTTCCATGAAAAAGCTTCCCGACCTTTTGTGCTCTGCGGCACCCTAAGTTCCTTTTAGATAGGATCTAATTATAAACTGAAAAGAAAGATAGTACCACTGGCTAAGTCATACATTTTAGTATCTTCATCGCGGACTCCAATTGCAAGACTTAAAACCAAGTAGGTTAAAAACGCAAAATCATTAGAAATATGAAGGATATTTTACCAAAGGATATCTGCGGCACCGCAATCGGGACTTGTCTACAATATTGCTTGAGTGTCAAATAAAAACTTTTCATTGGAATAACCCTTTTCGATTAGATGGACCGCTGAAGAATTTAAACGACATGATGAAGATAATTTTACACCCCATTCCCTGAATGTCTCTATCGCTACGGAGTCACTTTCCCAAAGACTCGATGACGGATTAACCTTCCAATCCACGAAACATCGACAGCTCCTCATCAAATGGAAATGTAAAAAGAAGAGTGCTTCTCAAGCGAGGCGAAGAGGACATTAAGCACACACGACGGCTGGGAAAAAAACAGAAAAAGAAAACGGAGCAACTGGTCAAAAAAGAAGCGAATCTTTGGCGGACGGAATTTCATTCCCAAAAGAGCTACAACATCAAAGGCAACCATCGCCAGAATTCCTCCGCTCCGATGCTTGCGCGCGATAGCATTCACTTGTCTCCATCATCAGATAAAGCTCGGGAGAAGTTCTTTCGGGAGGTCATCTCCACAGGCAGCAGGACTGGTGTCGGCACTAGTGGGGACATAATCTCGAGAGGAAAAATAAAAAAGCGGCAATTTCGTGGCTCATTTGTTTCGAGATACTCGTCGCAGCACGCGTTCGGCCTCATTCCGGCTTCTGCCGCAAGAGATGGTTGGTGGCGCGCGTGTGGCGGCATCTTCCTCACAAGATATGAGTGGCGGCATCCCTTTGTGACCTCAAGCAATCCCAGAGAGTCCCTGACCGGAAGTTTCGTTTATGTGGAGTAGGTTTCCTTGAAGTCGGTCGTTTTCTCGTTCTGTTTTGTTGTTTTTTTCACCAGATAGTCTCAACATACACGGTCATTTTCGGAACTTCTGCGGCGGCAAGGAGTTGCTTAAAAAAGCAGTAGTCCGTATCTTGTCGAAGGATCGGGGAAAAGCCGTTTTGCGAGGGATGCAATATTTTGAGGAGAAATGCAGTCATGAGCTCTCCCTCACGTTTTTCATTTTACTGCGATACTTACAGCGAATCTTGGTGCAACGATCTGAAGTCAGAAGGAAATCGTGTTAAGAATCATGAACCATTAACAATTTCCTTATCTAGCCATTTCTTTCCATGCAGTTGCCGACAATAGTTCAGAAATAATAGCTACATCCCTTTCTGAAAATATCACAGTTACATGTCGTAAAATACTGTATTAATGCAATGCTCGGCAGTATCTTAATTTACTTGCATTAGTTGTCTTCATCGTCTCCTTCTTAGTGCGACAAAACGTTGAAATGTATTATATTAAAAATTAAAGAAAGGTTTAATTATGTATAAAATAAAATTCTTAAAATTCATATTACGAAGAATGATTATTACCTTTCAGATCACATTTTTAGACGTAACTCGATCTTATCTTAGGAAAACCATCTTCTATGTGCAACATCTAGGCAAACCATCAAATTTAGAAATTATGCATCCCAACGCAAATAACTGCATGTGCAGAAAATATTATCAAATTTATGAATCTTGAGCCGAAGTAGAAAGAAATACCTTCTGAAAGGAGATAGAGAAAATACTTGTGAAAATTATATTTGTTAAAAACATGCATATCTCCAAAATTAAGATCAGATCAAAATATCAGATCAATGCTTTCTCGAAGAAGTTTTGATTAATATATGTTCACCTATTGGAACGCTCTAAATGTTTTACTTTTACGGAGAATCCGTTACAGAATAATTACTTTTTTTAGAATAATTTTAACTCATCCTCTCTTAAAGTTTAGCTCACTTAATTTACTTATAGGATTATTACTTAAAGAATGTGAAGGAATATTGGATAGCCAATCTTTGGTGGAAGCGATCCCGATTTCGACTATCGGAGTAGGATCGTATAGACTTAAACATCTCAGCTGTCGAAGTACTTTTAATTGGTTCTACTACTACGAATTTGGATTGTATTAAATTAATGAATAGAATATTTTTTGACGGGGCTTCAAACTACATGACACCTAAAATGAAGAAAAGAAACGTTAAAAGAAAAGAAAGCGACGCCATGCCGTCAGTCACTTCAGCAAAAAACCCACAAAGAATAATCATCTACCGCAGCCTTGTCATATTCCGAGCCACAGAGATATGGCCGAAATTTTCCTCAATCGCCAAATTATAGGAAAGCGAGCGAAATCTTGGGAAAACAAATACGAAAAGGAAATAACAAAACGAGGAAAGGCATTAAACACGAGACCGTTAAAGAAATAGATTAATAGGATCGAAAGTAGAGTGACAAAGGCAAAGAGGAGCGATATTTTTGGAGGCCGTCGTGAGTTCTCCGATTCTGTGGGTGGGGATTCTTTCGGAAGAAATGCGAAGAAAATTGAGAAAATTGTATGTTTTTTATTCTTTTTCTGCTACCACTAGAATTGGGCCTCTCTGTGGGCGTGTATTCCTGTATCTGATCGTATCCAAAGTTAGAATTCTCCTTATTGAGTCATTTCAGGTGATTCAGGTCCCTCGCAGTCTTTTTTGATATCATTTCTATTTAAGCAAGTCTTCTATTAGCCGCTCTTAAGATCATTTTTTAACTTGAGTTTCCATGTTTTCCTAGGCCTCGAACTGTTGGAAAGATGTTGAATTATATAATAGCTAGTCATACTACGTAGCATTTCTCTTTCTTTTCATGCGGAACCTGAACTACTAATGTACCATAACGGACGCGTCATATGTGAATACATACATGATACAGTGAACGTATTCTCTAAATTCATGAAGAAATTTTCAATTTAAGCTAGATTCTTGTTTTATTAAGGAATCCTCTCCTGTTTTGAGAATAATCTTGATTTTATTTACCCATTGATCATAGAAATTCTAGAGGGCACACATCACTTCATGCTGGATCTTTCCTATTTCATGAATGCAAGTCTTTCCTCAGCTCTTATATTCTAGATCGATATTTCATTTCGTATCATTGTTGTAGTTTATTTACGTGCTTAACATTCAAAAGTCGTTTTATTTGTCACAAGTCTTTGCATTCGAGCTCCAAATTCAATATCGTCTAAATATGACTTTATTACCATATTATAAGTATAAATTCATTTTTTCAATGTATTTCGTGTCTTCTTTCGATGAAACTTAATAAATCTCATTACAGAACGATGAAGTATGGCCTTAACCGATGATAATTTGTGTTATAATGGAAAATAAAATTAATGAGATTTTCCAGAATAATACAAAATATTACACAATTATATAACTTAAACGTGCGAAAAACAATATTGGGTTCTGAAGCATAATTAGAGATCAAGAAATCACAATTGTATAAGTCGTCAAATCACTGACTTCGGTCAATAAGGAGGAGCAGGAGACATGAAATGTGGATGAAGAGGACGAAACCGAGCGAAAAGAAAGTGAGGAAGAGGCTGATGGAAAGGGGGTGTGGTCGAAGCAAAGGAAGCCGCCACCAATAGATAGCGCAACGAGCGGTGGCTGACCCTTGAGGGCGCCGCCGGCGACTGCGGTAGACGCTTTACGGAATCGCTAAGTTACATTCAGTTTCAGCCATTTTAGATTTTCAAAGTGAGAAGCTGCTTATCTGAATGGAAAATATCGATAAAGCATTTGATCGGACCTAAGGCGCTATTTGGATTGCTTATTATTATAAGCAATAATGATCTAGGATATCGAGGAAGGTCTTTTTGGTGATCTTCCTAATCTCATTAACAAAGTTGAGTAAAGCGTAGGAATTTTTGTCTCAAATCAAGGACGTTTAATTAATTAAGATATCAAGAACGTAAGAAGGATTCCTTAGATAAATAGAAAATTGCTTATAATGGTTCACTGAAATTCAATTCCATCCATCGATTATTATGAAGAAAGCCGATGCAGGAAACTATTTGCGAAAAATTGAAATTTCAGCAGCGTCAACGCCCGAGCTCAAAAGAAAACCATGAGGATCACACAATTAGTTTCGGCAGACAACGAACGAGCTCAATAAAGTTATCATCCGATTAAAATTCTTCATTGCAACTGTACCGTAAGTACCACAAGGTTACTCGAATGAATAGTTACAGCGATTAACTCGGAGAATGCAATTATACCCCAATTCGACATTTAATTACAGCTCTCCGGCTCATCCTATGTGCTCGAATGCCGTGAAGTTTAAAAATTAAATGTTTTCCAGAATGGTATTTTTAGCTGAGGAATTTTCAAGGATAAATTTCACAATTCGCTCTTCCGTCACAGAACGTCGCGTGCCGTGCACAAATTCCCTCCACTGCGGATTTGAGGGTCCTTAACTAGTTGCTCGTAGCACTGTGAACAACAATACTATGGGCGCAGCCAGAAATTCCATAAGGTAGGGGTCTTTTTTTCAACCTGCCCCCTTCATTTACATATATAGAGTTACCTCTTGATATTTAATGCAATAAAACTATTCGTATCTGGTAGATAAAGATTTCACTCTTTGTTCGTAAATTTATGGCCACTCATTCCTCGTTCTACTGATAGACCTATGGGGGAGATCTGGACCCGCCACTAGCTCTTTCGTCTGTACGCAAGGGATTAAGAAAGTAGATAATTTTTTTTGCTCATTGATCTATAGAGAGGACTCCTAGAGTTTGTATGCAGATGATGAGACCTACAAACGGATGTTTAATTTGCGAGTTAAAACAGGTCGATTGATAATTCGAGTTTTTTTCTTAAAAAATCTAACAAATCGATGAGTGTTACCAAGGTTATGCTTTAGGTAGGATGTTAATCTTAGTCTAAATTTTAGATTTCATGATTTTCACTTTTAGATAAAATATACTCAATGAATTCGTAGATGAAACGTTTTCGGAATATGTAAGAATTATAATGTGTTCACATAAGCTAATTAGATGGAACAATTAAGGCTATGAATACCAGAACCAGCCAATTATAGTTTTAATTTTTTTTCGCGGATGATTAGCGACAGTCAGCTGCATTGTCAGCTTAATTACTTTATACTAGTGCACCCTAGGAATGAGGAGTTTCTTTTTCCGGACAATAAATGTAAATAAATATGTTTAATGTTCATATGAAATAAAAATCATATATAGAGGTCATTCAAAATTTATCTCAAAATAAGAAATACCACCTTTATTCATTTACTCTCTGCAATGGATAAGTTTATTCACTATTTGTCTAGTGATAACAGATTCTAAATATTTTCTTTTATTTCAAGTAGCGTTTTGAGTAATTCTTCTCCATGCAGTTTGGATGTCCGATGATTTAAACCTAAGCAACTCGCTACTCTAGTGCAACTTGATTTAACACGCTGCCTTTCTATGAAAAAAGGCATCCCATTCCAATGATAGGCGTTGATACAGCGGAAGTCTTCGTCTGCTGAATCACCTCTTAGCGCAGCTGGAGTCATCTTTTCCGAGAAATGGAATGATCAGTGCGTACAGAATGTCGAAGAGATACAAAGAAGGATTTTATGAGTATCTCGAATTCAAGTTTGGAAGTAAATTATCTCCTATATGAAGGAAAGTTTAAATTACTTCATTAAAAATGAATAAATTGCTGATAAGCAATAAATTGACCAGAAAAATAAGAAAATAAAGTGCTTGACAGAGAGTGAATCGAAACAGTGAATACACAAATAGTGTTCACCGCTATTTTGTCAACGCATCTCATATGAAGCTATTGTCTCACGCTTAATCTTAACAGAAATCTCCAAAATTTACGGCTACGTTTATTTGGAAATGGTTCAAAGTGAAGTTTTTATTTATTTTGTAAATCTCCTTCACTATCCCACGCGATGGAATCTCTTTCAGTGTGAAATAGTTTCTTTTAATTCAAATGACTATAGAAAATCGTGTTTGTTTTAGGTGGTATATTTTTTGCCTCCCTTTCTCGCCATAACTTATCTCCTTCCCTTTCTACCGACACACTGTTTACTGCGTTCCGACCCTTTTCAACCCCTCGCTTCCCACAAACTAATTTTTCTTCACATTCCAACACAAATCGCTCTGCCGTCTCTTTTATGGAACAAGAAAACACGCTCATTTTCCTCTCTTAGTGATCCTGTTCGCACCACCTCAACGTTTAATACGGTGTGGAATCTCCTAAGGTATGCAATGAAGATGTACAGTCTTTTAAGTAGAGCGGCAAATGAGAGACATATTTCTCCGACTCACTGCCAGTCACCATCAGCTCATCAACTTTTCAATCTCTTTTTTTATACGATTGGCGATTTTTTAATCTGAATCCATTTAACTATACTCCAGGATTGTGTTCTATTATCTTAAAAATGTGGTTACCAAACTGTCATACATTTCTGAACTTCTCTCATTGATATAATAAGAAAATCTATGTGCTATGTACCGAAAATTGCTATTGGTGGTTTAATCGCAATGTTTATAAAGAAGTCGGACCTTTACTGTATCTAGGATCAATAGGGCATTGGGCAAGAAATTTAGATCGGGGGAACCATGGTAAGAAAATAATTTCTCATTATTATTAATGTTTTCATGTTTTTGATAGGATCATTTTTTAAAACGTAGAAAAATGTATTTGAGAGCTATTTGAAAATCTTAGTTAGAATTACAGAAAACAAGACTTGGAATTTAAACATTTATTTTTATAGCCTAATTACTCACAGATTTGCCGATACTTTTCTGATCTTGTCAACTTCTTCATGTTGGATTGACAAAATACATTTCTTGGAAAATATTCAATCTCAACCAGCCTTTAACCTTGAAAATTTCCTACCGATCCACTGTTACTGTCATTCTTAGAATTATTCTAAGAAGTAATTCTGTGTTTAGGTATCCTCCTTTAAACCTATTTCAAAGGGTAATCTCCAGAGATGCGGTGTTAATAGTGATTGCCTCCATCTCCTCCCTTCAGATGACTGGCAATGATTAAAACCACGGATACTCAAGAGTGTACTGCGTTCGTCCTCTGAGATAACGCTCTCAGTTTCGATTCTCTTTTGTTATAACATTGGTGATCTTCCTACAATAATGAGGGCTAACCTTTGGGGCCTAGAAGAGCTCATATGAAAGCATCAACAAGCTAGGCATACGTCATCTACTATGTACGCCACTTCGTTGGATTTGAGTAATACTTAGACTGCTGCAAAGTGTAATAAAATAATCAAATTAGATACCAAAAGGTCATTTGTTATTTCTGATGTAAAATCAGATTTGGCAGAGGTGTTCACTTAACACAAATGACTGAATTACGGCATATATCACAAACCTTTGTATCCATCATTTTTCATCTACATGGACAGCTTCAACTGTCTATATTTGTAATAACGAGACTTGAAAACATATCGGTAATACATTTTATTATATTACTATCTTATTAATTTAACTGCAAAATTTTGCATTCATATCTGACTGAGATACACGAATTTCGTCTCTACAATTCTGAGAAGCTCGAGTAAAATCTGTTTTGCTCTATAAAAAATTGATGGTTATGTAAATGAAGCAATAGATGTCACTAATGGATGAAAATAAATTTGAATGAGCCTTTCTCAGCCGAACAAGATTGTGTTCTCCTGAAAGTGTAATAGTATTTTCCTTCGTGTTCAACCTCACATCTTACGTAAGACTTTGATACTTAAGCTGAGATAATACTTTTTAATTGTATCAATAAATTCATTTTATCTGTGTTTAATACCACGTTTATATGTGGCTGAATATATATAAATATAAAATGTTATTAAATATAGTTAAATATTAACTACCTAATGTATGTTAAATGGTATCGTTAAGGCGAACGAAATGATTTTTTAACACGGTACAATACTAAAACAAGTGTTATCAATATTGGTGAAAAGTTATACGATATGTGTGTAGCATTCTTTTGATCTTAAAACAGTGGTCTCAATCGTTCAAAAACCCGAAACACCTGCTCAATCTTGATTATAGGAACTATCGTTTCCTTTAACTATACATGTCTGCTACTAGGGCCCTAGGGAACTCTGTAATGCTCTCCTTTGGAGCACGACAATAATAGCACCTCAGATCGTCTCTTTAATGCATAAAATTTCACGCTCGTTATGTAATGTGAGGTATAAGATTCGGTAGCCCAAAATTCTGTGAGTGATGAATCAGAATAGGTTTTGAAGCACCCTCAAAGATCCGTATTTAATAATCCGGTCATAAATTCATTAACTATGATAGAGGGAAGAGTTTTTGTAACTCGAATCTGTGATCAAGGAACCGCTATAACAAATTCTTAATGACATAGTGGGTACTGAAGGAATGCGACCGGGGATTAGAATACGGGGGCAAAGACTAAATCGCAGGAATAATTAGTTCGGTAAAAATCTAAAGGAGGGCGATGATAGACAATTTGGGGGATAAAAAAGCACCTAATGATGATCCCTTAGGAAGCCGCTCTTCACAGAATCCAGGATCTCAGCGGAGAGGGAACCAAATTAATGGATCACCTTTCCAATTCCTTCGAAATGGGAGATTGTGGGAAGCGATGACAGTGCTCCCTTAAAAAACGCTAGACAATAGGCGCATATGAGGATGCTCGTAACAAGATGCGGAAGGCGGGAAGAGCCCGGGGCATCGGCCGGGGAATTATCATACGCGACCGAAGCTTTATTGGCAGTCGGTATCCTTGCGGCGCGACCGGGGGCCGGCGGCGAAGATGAAAGGGATTTTTAGCGGTCAGGACACCCAAAACGATGGAAAAGGTGGGAAAAACAGGTGGAGGTCCCCCTCGGGGGAGAGAAAATGGCCTTTTTTCTATCGATGGGAAGGTAAGGAGAGTGGTTGTCTCGTCACGCCAACAGATTGACCGAAGACAGCTCTCCCTTCCTCTTTCCTTCCCTTCTTCTATACTCATACACGGTTTTTGCTTCCTCTAGAACTGCTTTTCTCCTCTCCATTTCAATCATCTTTGATTCTTTCTCTCCGAAGGGATTCTACGCGCTTCAGAAGGATTGCAATCTCAGGAGCTTTTCCTTTAAGCCATAAGTTTTGGGATTGAGATTCATTTCCTTCCGGTCTTATACTAGGACTGAAGGAGTGGCAATCACAATCTATTTAAGTACGTGGTTACGAAAAATTTATATCTGTGCTTTCTTATTTGAGTGTTAAGATTCAGAAAGAAATCTTTTCCTTTGAAATTCATTTTACTGGCCTCGGTGGTGTAAGGGTTAGCCTGCTAGCCTATCAGCAGTAACATGTTCGAACCATGGCTAAGGCATGATCATTTGTGTTCGTAAGAATTGGCTTAATCGTAAGTGCGGGCTCGTTAAACTGTAATTCGCCAAACAAGGACGTGATTATTATTATCTCATATTAAATACACTCTACCTTTAGATATCACTTTGTCTTCGTCAGAAAATGCGTACCTGAAGACTATATAAGTTTGGACTTGAATATTTCATCATTTTTTAGTTATAAGACCATGCATATGGTCTTATAGCCAAAAGACTTTTCTTTGGGGTTTGTTTCAGTTTGGTTGTGTCAAGAAAGTTCTTGGTATACTGTACACCTTTTGAGACTGAAAATTTTTAGAAATAATTCTAAATTCAATCTTGAGCACTGACTTCATTTTATTTATCGAATATTTCTTAAAATGCTATTTGCGATCTTTAACTGGCAGGCGCATCTTCTCTTAAACGATAGATGCCTGTTTACAGTAAAAGAAATTCCTAGGTGGTTTATTTTGCCATAGAATTAGCTCATGACTATCCATTGATAAAACATACAAACAAACAGATCAACGAACTTGTTCTTATAATATTCTCAGCGAAGTAAGGCTTAGTTCTGTCCTTCAACCATAAACTTTCAAAACTGGCAACTCGATTTTAACTTCCTCTTTTCCAAATCCGTTTTCAATTTATGTGAAGAAAGAGTTCAGAAATACCGAGATCCTGTTTCTCGGATTACTAGAATATAAGCATAAGAACGTAAGGCTAGCTAGTTCTGGGCTAGGCTAAAATCCTGCCAATGTAGAAAGATTCCTTAAAATTCATTACTTCAAATTCAACCTTCCTTGTAATATTACTAATATATTTTATAGATGAAGAAGAATACATTTCTGGAAATTTTCAGTATGAAATGAAGAAATTTATCACCCCCATTCAGTACTTTTCTTTTTCTACTCTTATGATCACAGTGGACGTCATAAGTTTAATATTCTAATAATTCATCAATTACAATTACCGAATATCTCGACAGAATTAATAAAAATGCCCTGGATCTTCGTAGAATCGTTGCAGCTCTGCAGTTTTCTACTATTAATACAGGTGTAAATGACAGAAGTGACTAAACCAAAGATAATGGATTTATTAAATCCTAAAGTCAATCGAAATGGTAAATATCTTAATTTTTTAAAAAAATTTCTATGTATCTTCAGTAGAGCCGGCTAAAATAGCACATTCGAATTCCCTTCCAAAAATGTATCTATAGGAAGATCACTTTTCATTTCTAAGAAACTCTGTGATTCTCCAATACCATGTCTCCGGGTCCTTTCCCCTTTTCTTTTGATTCCATTGGGTTTCTTCCCTTCCATTTTTCAGCTCTGTTCTCGATTTTTTACCGATAGAATTTCTTGCTAAAACCCTTAATTTCACGTCGCGCTTACCCTTGGAAGGAAAAAATGGCCGCCGGCAAAGGATTCGTTCCCTGCCAGCATTCATTCCCCTACGTTTTTTTCTCGAAGTTCTAGAATGGATTTTTCCACCGAATTAACAGTTTTTTCCTCTTTTATGGTTCGTTGTTTGCGGTCTTTCGCAGAAGGGCTCCTCCTCTGTGATCGCCTTAGACATTCCCTCTCTTTCTTAATCAATTAGCGAAGCCACTCAAGCTAACGAAAGCGTGGACTTTTATCTCCTTCGATATTCGATGGGGTTCAGAGGAAAAGGTATTGCTTCGTAGACTTGATGGAATGCAATCCTTAAAAGTGAACGTTTCCGGTTTCGGAAGCATTTAGAGGATGTAAAATGTGCTCCTTCGAAGTGTCTTTTCCGAACTTTGTATTAAGTGGTCATCGCAATTCCAACAGTCATTTTACAGTTCTTCCATATCTCACCCCCTAAAAATCGAATAAATGTAAATTCTAATTTATAAATTAGCTTTTTCAAAGTGATCTCGCCTGTTGATACCATTCTGTAACCCGAAAGCGGTGCATATTAAAATATAGGTCGTCATAAAAAAGTCATAGTATGACCTTGTATTTCGCAGTGATTTAGGTCTTTAATAAATAGAATATCACAATCAATGATAAATCAAGTCCTCTTCGCTAGGAACATATTGTCATATTTGAGAAATTCCACGGATATAAAATAGGCGATAAGAAAATAGCAAGGTGTATTTTTGTAAAATTACTACAACAAATAAATGAGCTAAGATGTTTTAGTGCGCAAGATGTGAATCTTTAGAAGATGGAAGATTTAAAGAAAGACTTAAATTGCTTAATAAATTCAGAGAGAGTTCTTAGAAGATGTATACGGTAGTATATGTAACCCCTGTTACATAGGTAGTTCTGATACTGCGAGAAAAATAAGAGAAATGGACGATGAAATTAGTCGTTTTAAGAATTAATTCTCTTCCGCGAACGATATGCGAAAGTAGTAGACTAGATTATGTAGCTGCAAGCACCCAATGCCACACATCGAAAAGCATTCACGATCACAGTTGCATTATTTATAGCTACTTAATTTAGAAAACATTATTTCTCAATATAAGCGATACGATTTTATTATTTTCAGGAAATCTTTACTTTTTTCATCAAAAACATTATCTGTCCATCACTTAATACTTTCCACTAACCAATACAAGAATTTGTCATTTTCATTAACTTAATTCTATCTGCATAATTTACGAATATACCTATGTCTCATTATTAGTTGACATTTAGTTTTATCGATAGTAAATGTCTCCCTTAAAATACTTTCCGTAATGCAAAAGAAAACATTGTTTCAGTAATAGCATTAAATTCCGCTTTAAGTACCCACCACATCGTTATGTACGCCCTTCTTTATAACGAGACATTGTCCGGAAGATGCTTCCTCGGAGATTGAAATCTGAAGAGGGAGTCATTTGAATGAAATCTCGAATTCCTCAGCACCCTACTAAAAACTCCCTTCTCAGATTGACGAAATTTCTAGAGGAGATTAACGATCGCAGAGACAAGTTTGTCCCTGTGAATGCGTCTCAAAACCCCTGTTTTTGAAAGTCCTCCATTTCACCCCCATTTGCCTCCGGAGTCACTCCATTACCACTTCTAACCCAAATCCCTTTTAAGCAGAGCTCTAAGGAAAATATTTCTTCCTTCTTATACGACCACCCCGTCGCCTATTAACATTCTCGTCTCCCACCCACGCCATTCCAGGGCAAGTGCAGCGCCTCCCTCATTAAAACGGTCGAGGGGGGAACTAGGGAGAATCCAGTTACCCGCTCGGCTGCTCGCGAAATCCTAGAATGATTGTGATGGGGTTGAGAGAGAGAGAGCAACTGTGATGGGACAAGAACGAGAGAACCATCTTTCCTGGGAAATTGAGGGTTCTTGAACGTATTAAATACCATGTTTAGTTGAATGATCCTCTGGAAGCAACCTATGCAAAATTCTGCGCATTCGGATTTTGTGCATTAATTTCAAATGTAGAGCTGATTTATCGATTTAAATATTAATTCATTGATTGGAGAAATGTCTTCCATCAGAGGTAACGGAGTTCTATGGAAAATTCTACAAGATTCATATACTGAAATCTGCCTATCTGCGTGTGACAGGGTTAATTACCAACCAGTCAATGTGATTTATTTTTTATTGAATTATTGTTTCGTTTCAGGTGAGAAGAAGTTTTGTACGGTATTTTACTCGCGTACGTTTCCCAAATTTTGCGTTCGTTGTTGTATCTACCAAGGAATTGGAGATAAAATGACACTTTGTGTATGACATGGTTGATTTTTGCAGTGTTCTCGGATAGCCAAGCTTTCGTCATCGGATTTCGCGGTCCTGGGTTCAATTCCAGGATGGTTATGGTTAGAAGGCTTTAACAAGAATAAATATAGAATTTATCTGCATTAAGAATTGGCAGATTCAGTGCGATCTTGTGAAGCAAATAAGGTGGTCGGAGAGTCGGGCTATGTGTTACTCAATGTAAAATACCGCTTGACCAGGGATTATCCCACACGGATTTACACGGTTTTGATCGAAGAAAAGTGTTTCCGATGCGAGTTTTTGGTGATTTCCGTTCCAGTCTTCCAACATCTGCCAAGCCTTTTGATTTTGCCGCTGGGCCACATGTATAAATATATAAAGATGAGTCGATGACGGATATCGATAAAGGCAGTGCACTGTTCATATTAAAATATTGGATCCAACTTTAATATGGAAGGTTGCTTGAAAACAGATTGGAATACACACAAAACATATTACCGAGTTTTGCGTTTATGTACGTGCATACTTATTTTGTTAGTTCTTTAAAATTTTACTTTAAAAACTTACAATGAAATACAATTTTAAAAGAAGATTTCATTCACATCATACTATTAATTAGAATATATAGAGGATCTTTTTTCGGAAACGTATGATTTTGCGTTTAAGAGATTGATGTTGACGAATTAATAACCACAGGCAAAATGAAATGATGTTTACTTTTATTTGCTCTTCGGAAAGAATGCAAGAGAGATAAATTAACGAAGAAAAGGAGAGAGATCTGTAGTAATGAGAGGCGGACACAAAGTTTAAGTGGCGAAGGATTCAAAGGAGGAAGTAGAATGTTGAGGAGTCGAATAGTTGAGAAAGGAATGTCAGCAGGCGAAGAAATTGGGTTGGGGAAACGAGGTTGGAGTTAAATAAGCGGATCTCGCAGTTAAAAGACAGAGAGAGAAAGGGTTAATTTTTGTATTTCTCGAGGAATTTGGGAGGATCTCTCATTCACCATTAGTGAGATTGGACTCCAGAAACAAGGGCGGAAAACGAGTTCTCAAAAATAGCACCAAATGAGTAGCCTCAGTGACTATTTCCTCCATTCTAGATGATTGCTAGAGATATAATAAACTGAAAATATCTCTTTTATGGAGCCACCAAGATTACGAAAGCTTTTCAACTTTTTCTGGACTGTAAATAAGACATTAAGGATTTCAGCCTCACTTCAAAGGAGATAATGAATGTCTCCAAGCTGAAAGCCTATCTTTGAAAAATATCATTCGTAATATTGGCCAAGTGGTAAATGCAGAGAAGTTGTGAGTAACCCCTGTGTGGATACTTATTGATATTTTATTGTCTCTCTTAAAAAGAGCAGTAATTCTTAACTTATGAGTATACCTGCCTTATCCTATCCTATTATTTTGTAATAACTACATAAGTTATACTCTCATATTTCAGAATAATTACGTCGGTCATTATTTCAGGATAATATATGAAGGAGTGATTATACGTTGGTGTGTTGTTACGGGATTGTTAGAACTGAATATTCAATACCTATAATGACTGCTGATAGCTTTCGCTTTGCAGCTCTAGCTCAACGTTGGCTTAATTATACACCTAAATCAAGTTTAAACTATTGCCTGTGGATATATAACGTTATGCAAATAAAGTAAAGGGAAAGCATACTTATAAACCAGCGAATGGTCTCAAATATCTTTGCCAAAACAGAGCTTTTAAAAATATATGATTAGGAGGGATCTTTTCTCATTCCTTTCCGAACAAAATGCCAACGGGTTAACTCATTCTCATGCTAAATTATCGATGTATCTATTTCATAACTTCAGCTATCATTGGTTTGGGGAAAACTGGCTTTTCTAAAATATATGCAAAATAGTGGGATAACATCTCCATCCAGGATTCGCTCCTCAATACTATGAATGGATGGTCATTTTAGAAACTTTGGAAGCAGTTTTAAAACCGAATCTTTTTGCTTAAAAACTACACAATTCTGATAACTTGGATATGTGATGAAAATAATGATTTTTAATGAACCTGATACATAACTTATTAATTTTTAAACTGACTATCTGATAAATGATATCTAAACAGATGATAAGATTTTATTCTTCTTCAATCCTTACAGATCCACTCCTTTTGTATTTATCTCCGTTATCGCAATTATTTGTGTATTCATTATTTTATTGATCGTTTACCAAATATATATATATATATATATATATATATATATATATATATATATATATATATATATATATATATATCTTTTCGTTGTAATAGTATCTGTTTGTTATTGAAATTATCTTTGTAGGTAATAGTTTAGTTATGTTCTATATACCACTCTATCTTGTATCAGGTGCCACCTACTGCTGATTGTACCTTGACTTTAGATAACGCGCTCTTGAAAATTTCTGTATAATTTCATCTGCTATCTATAGAGTAATCTAAGAATAATCGGTATTTTTTATTAAGTGATCTTTTATTAATGTGATTTGTTGCTCTACTCACGATTACTAAAGTTATCCCGCTCACGATTATTAAATTTTCTAATCCTACTTTTGAAATTTTATCGATAAGAAATCTGCAAACTAAATTTATAATAATATCTTGTATGAATAGGCACTGCTTTAACAAATCAGGGAGAGGGATGCTATACACATAGATGTAGCCATAAAGTGTAAATACATGTAAACTTTTAATAATTTACCTTTGAACTTTTTCCTGTTGAATGCGTTATAAGACTAATACAGGTGATTGAGTACTGATCTATGTACTCAGAGAAAACATTTGTAAATTAATATGAATCATTGATTTAAGATAAGGTCATTCATCTTATAACATGCGACAGGAAAAGTGGGCTAGTTTTCTTTAAAAGAACATATTAGCGGAATCATATCAAATTCTGGCTTTATGCTCTTTGAGTCAAAATTACAAACTGGTTCGATTCTGAACTCTGCAGAAACACTCCAACAACAAGACAAACCATTTTCAGCATAACTTTTATTTTATATTAAGTCAAAATATTTTCATGAATGTTTGGGCAGTTTTCTCGTCGTTAAAGTATATTATAGTTCAACGTACAATATATATTATAGTTCAACGCAAATTTCTCTGAGAAAATCACATCTCAAAAAATATCAATCAAATAATGGATCTTTATTTTCATACGTGCTTAATTTTAATTCCACCATTTCATCATCATCATTTCTTCTTGAATCATTTCTTTTTGATAGTTAAACGCCAATGCGTTGACATCAGCGGTGTGAAGCCCTCGAGTTTTTCGATAGCTTGAGTAACCACTTTTATGGTTGAGATATAATGACATCGTCTAATAATGCATCACTAGATGTAATTGATCACCACTGTGATAGAGGTCGCGAAACCTATTGAGATAAGAACGCCTTCCTCTGACAAATTCTCCTCAGACAGCGTTATTCATATGAATATCGCGTATCGAATTGATAATTATCACCACCAATAAACTCGCGCTCGTCTTTGGGACCGCCATGCTTAAGAATGCATTATTTATGACGCGATCCTCTGCAAACCAAATTGGTTAGCACTAATTACAGTTATTGTCTCTCAGGATTAATGTGTCCTCAGATGAAGTTTCAACTTTCACTTCTCGCAAAGACAATGAAGGAGGCAGAAAATAACGAGACTTATAAACAAGCTGTACTTATGAAAAGGATGGAAAGAAACGAATTTGAAAGTTAATCGCTCTTCACACAGTAAAGAAATATTTGATCCGAAATTATATGCTTAAGAAATGTGGTAATTAATTAAATAAAATTTAGCTGGTAACGTTTTCCCTAGATTTTCCTGCTAGGAATTCATAATAATTGTAAAATTTTCTCGCGCAGAAACAATCTGACTTTTTCAGGATGGTAATGAATCTTTATTTATATCATAAAAGAGGCTTAATTAACACATATCTTCTACTATTCGTTATTGTTCAGCATAGCACTATACTTAATAGGTATTTTAAGATCGTAAAGGATTATATGTTGCCTAGACGACTAAGATTTGCGACGTTTTATAAAGATTTTCTAAAATGAATATATATAACAGTAACATAGTATCAAAATTCTAAAGTGAGAATACTAGTAGGACACCACACAACATTTTGTAGCACGGAGTAAGGTGCATACATACATCCTAATTTTATTAACAAAAATTTTCTCCTTTCCACGAGAAAATGAATTAACTATGGGATTGCTTCAAACCGAAAAGGCATTTTATTTAATAACTTTTTTGCCATGATATGACCACCATTTTATAATAAATGTGTACGTCACATATGTAATCACATCCTGTTTTACGAAACATTATCTAAATTTAGCTCATTTAGCTTAGTATCCAACCGAGAAATAAAAATGTGAAAATGCTAGCACATCTTTTTAGAAGAATATTTTAAAATAGTCGTTTTATATTTATTATAAATTATCTAAAGTGAGAAAATGGAGATTTTTATGCGATTATTGCTCGAAGTATTTTGGAAATATGGATAGTCCTTCAAATATTGCGTGACAGCTCGTAGTTCCGAAGGAGGAAAGAAAACTCATCACTTAGTTATTTCAGTAACAGACTGATATTCTGAGAATGTGTTTTTTCCTGCTTCCATTTCGACCCATGTCAGGTATGGAATGACAGAATGAGATTTCTAGAGCATATGGGAATGGAAATAAGAAAGTAATGGGAGAAAAGGCTGAATGACGGTAGGTGCAGATCGAGATATACTGTAGTAAAGTGGTACAATATATTAGTAAGAGATACGAAATAAGAGTTACGATTAATTTAAATATTCTTTGAACAAAATGAATATCTCTGTGTGTGCAGCGAAATCTTCTAACTCTGATTAGCTCATCGTCATCCGTTTCCTGATTTGACTTGTGCTGTTAAAATTATGGCGCAGTTAATTTTGTTTAGGGATCGTAAAATTTCTGTTTGATGTTCATCATATTCTGATATGCTTAATGATCTTACTGGGAAAATCCCAGAGCGTACACTGGAATCCCGTTTTTCACAAGGCTAATCGCACCCGGATATCCTTTTAGACAGCACGTTCGACTTCGGTGGAAACGGTCCCGGGTTCGAATCCCAGAGGGAGCACACGTGCGAAATGACTTCAGCTGTCGAAGCACTTCTAACAATATTACTACTGCATAAAAGTTAAATATGATGTTCAACTAGTATAATCCACTTGCTATTGAGGGTATCTTAGTTTTAACGTTCTGACAAGCTTCCGTTTAATTCCATCGATTTTCGAATCCATTCCTTAAACTTTTACTCACTATCAAGTGCTTTTCTCAGAGAAAAGTCATTAAGATATTAGTCTAGTCAACTATAACTTTAAAAATGTGACAGAGATGGCCTATGAAAAATAGATAAACCAAAGCAGTTTTAAATCAAGCAGTTTTGAATTAAGAAAAAATGTTTTTCAAAAATCAATATAAAGTTAAACATTTAAATCTTGCGATAAAATATACAATAAAATTAATTCATCATTGTATTTTTCCATGAACTGCGTATAAGCAACTTCATTCGACATTGGTAAATTACCCTCATCTTCAAAGGAAGTTTAACAAAAAATCTAGAAAATAAAAATGTATATATAGCTTGAATTTGACCAACTTATATTTTGCTTTAATAAAGCCCGGTGCAAAAAAGAAAGAGTTAAGTTACGCACATGAATATTTCTTACGCGCGTATAAGTATAAAATTTATATCTCAGGATTTTCCCACATAAAAGTTCTCCCCCTCGCCAGTTCTCGCCACTTCTACGTGAAGAATACATTTAATTTAATTGATATAAGAACATCAATGGAAGGAGTCATCGACCTTGTAACCTGCAAGAGTTATTGCAGTGCGATGGATTATTCTCTATAGATTCCCTCTTTTCTTCGGGGAATAAGCTACCGCCGAGTTTATCCGAAAAGATGCTCCCGCCTGAGCAGATCTGTGGGCGGAAGGCGGTTGGGAGAGAGAGAAGAGGAGTGGAAGGGGGAGGCAGGGAAGAGAGTAGGAGAGTAGTGTGAGGTCGGCACAGCATCAAACCCGTCGGCTTGGGCTCAGATTAAAGGGCGGCCGACTCATAGGATGAGAGCTGTGGAGAAAATGAGGGCCTCTCACTCCATCCTTCCGACACGTATACCCGTGCCTCCCCTCTCCCGAGTAATGAAATTGATTAGGGACAGGCTTGTTATCAAGGCGCCGGCCGCCCTAACCTTATACCGATGCACCCATTGTCCTCCCCAAAACAACTCACCCCAGGGAAAGGTAGCGTAGAGTCACGTCCTTTGGGAATAAATACGCTACGCCTCATCGCTCTCAATCCGTCGACTCTTTGAAGACCGCAGAGATACGTTATGGATGCGGTTGCCAACTGGGCCTCTGTGATCTGGAGAATATTGTGGAAGGAATGCTTCTCTGATCGTAATATTTGGGCCTCTATTAGTATTGTTTATATGTAATTTTATGTTAATTGGTTGGCTACAGGATGGGAATCATCAACTGCGTTAAATTATGAATAAAGACAAAGTAATTAAGTATTGCTAGAACTATATAAATTCAATAAAAATGATAATATAATGATTAAAGTATAATAAAATAATAAGGAAATCATTCATAATTAATTATACAAGTTAGATATTCTAATATCACTTTCATAGTTAAAAAGTAGGTACCTGTGTGTACGTAGTAGTATTTTTTGAATACGCTTCCAGAAATATTATTATTCTCAGCAAATTATTCTTATTGTAACCTTCTGATGAAAAATATTTAAAATTATTATTAGGTAAGAACAAAGTTGATTCACTCTTCCTCCCGTATTTACCTCTCTTTGCACACAGTTCTTGCTTCAAAACAAGCCCATTCATCTTTTCATATTTACCTTTTTATTCATGAATCTTCGTCCGACTCTTCTCTTCTGTAAAGCATCGTCATATTTACGGAATCAGCGTTTTCTATGTAATCCTATACCCTCGGTACTTAACTTTTACATTCACCTTATAAAACATCTGATTAATATTGCTTTAATTTATCCTTTTCAAACTTTGCAAACTACGTGAAACCATTTCCCTCTCGTCACATTCAGCCATTCCTAATTCATTCACAGTTCATTATTTAATGATAGTCTGATATCAGTCAGTACCGAGTCATTACTGAATCAGTCATTTATGAATTATGCTAATAAATTACATTCGTTCTTTGCTCTTTATTTAATACTATAATGCAATGAAAAGCGTAATTCATGAATTAATTACCTCTAAACTTAAATGAACGCTTTCCATCTATTGAGCATCTGAATCAGTGAGGAGGCCAAAGTGGAGGTACCTCGTACCACACCTTTTCTAATAAGCTTCATTCCCTCTCCAGAATTTTTGGAAGCTAATTTGTATAGGGGTTGAGCCTTAAACCGGCCTCCAGGGTAAGCACGAGAGAGGATATTAATATGATGTCAAAAGAAATATATTAAAACAAACAAAAGACCTTCACATAATTAACTCCAGCTCAGGATAAAAGTCGGCGGTCTAGGAAAGCATAACGAATCTCACTTCATTCAAACTTTCAGGGTTGCGGACGTAAGCGTAGTATTTCCCACAGTTGGTAAGCCTAGTTATGGATGGATTGTGCACAGGCATCCTTTAAAAGAGGTCTGGAAACATATAAGGAGAGAGATACGGAGAAAGATCCCCTCCTTTTTTGTTCTTATGTATACGTCTTGGCATTTTTGTAATGGAATCCGGTATCGCGTGATAGGAGACGGCGGCGCCTGGATCCTTCCAATCTCACAACCGTTTTCTCGCCTCGCCTCTAATCACCTCTTCATCTCCCTCTTTTATTTCCGCCGCCGACCTCAAATAGCCCATCGAACCGCTCCGTCGAAAAAAACACACGCCCACCAGCACACACATTTCGCTTCCATTAGTACATACGCCGAGGATTGCGATGCTCCTTTTTTATTCGCGCACGGATCATTCCGGATTCGAAACGTGCTGATTCCGCTAGATGACGCGCTCTTGTAAAACTATTTCATTATCAAACGGTGTACTTCTGTAATGAGCGTTTTTGAACACCATTGATCCGAACCCGCCGGGATTTGTGTGTAAAATGAATGAGCGTTTAAAATTTGTTATAAAAGTAGAAAAGTTTGAAAAGTACAAGGTGACGAAGGAAAGTGTGATTAAGTTATAATAATTCGTTTTTCCCGTCTATATTCTTGAGGAGGTTACTCAATATAAACTAAATTATCGTAGCGATATCGGTTAATTATTCTGGTGTATTCCAATTTTTCTAGCCACTTTGATACCTGAAAACTATAGCTGAAATCCTTCAAAGTTAACTATTAATCGTGATTTTAATTTCTAGAAAAATAATCTCATAGAGACGACTTTGAATGAGGCTAATCTCACGATTTTAAAAAATAACAAAATTTCAATCTCATAAATTCCATAATTACTGACTTGTAAAAATTAAACGCGCTGTAGTTATTTTACTTACATCAAATCGCTCATATTTTACTTTGAAACAGATCACTTAAAACGAAACATTTCCTTCTATTAATAATCTGAATCCTAATACGTTACAATTTATATCTTATTGCCACATTCTACATGCAATTGAAAAATATATTTACATACTTTAATTAATAACTGTAGAGCTTCATAGAATAGGAAAATAATTTTTTACAAATAAGAATTTTACTTATGAAAAAGGTCTCCTTTTAAAATTTCAGCACTTGTTGACAGAATCTAATTGAAATTGATTATTTTATATCAGTTTAAGATTATTAAAATGGATCAGGTGTATGAGACAATATCTGTTTTGTGAGCTAATGTAATTTTCCTTTATTTAAAGTTATTTTTAGTAACTAAACTAACATTTATAGCTCTAAATTCTGTCTATACATTTCATGAAGATTTATGGAATGAATTAGTCATGCTTTCGATGACTGTAGACGAGACAAATTTCAGATATTTCATTCAAGATTACAGTACATTTCAGATAGGCATAAAGATAACAAATTTGAGTTGGAGTAATAGGCCCATATACAATCATTTTGTGTGAAAAATATATCCATGAAAATGTTACGTAAATGGAAAAAATATTTAGAATTTAACATAGCTATGTAGAGTAGAGCAGATTCGGTTGAAATAATTGCCTGGTATTTCCAAAAAAATTTTCACGGTAACCGGTTTCGCCAATGAGTTAACGCGATGTCATAAAGGATGCCATATTCGATGGAAGATAGTAATTTATTTTTTTAACGGAGTTGAGATGGAATGCCTCAATAAGATCACAGCTGCATACACACATGCAGATTTACCAATGTGGAGGAAAATATGAAAGGAAAAACAAAATGAATAAAGAAAATATTTAGTATTTCACAAATTTCACACATTGTCAGTCGCCAGTGAATAGGTCTAAAAGGGAGCAAAGATAGCTAATATATTCAAGGCAATGTCATATCTGTATCGAATGGTCTTACCTCTATTTCAAGGTACTGTAAGCTCACTGCACTGAAAAATGCGGATTAGAAAGAATGTAGATATTTCCTTTTCCTCAATTGTTTGCGCCAATAACTTTACCGTTGGACGAGGAATTGCTTCCAACCTAATTCTCAATCTCACGTCTCCCATTCCATCCCTCGCAATAGAACTGTGGTCTCTGATAAGGAGTACCGGTTTAGTGGCTTCAAAGAAGCTACTCAGGAATTCAATAATCAAAATCCATTTACTTTAAGAATTATAATGTACTTTTTCGATAATTTTGAGTGAAATGTTAAGTCTTTTCTCTTCGCTTGCTACTATGTATTCTTTTGATGGAACTAAAACAAACGGTTTCATCCATTTCCATCATATTGTTCTGAATGGGATTAATGAAAACGAAGAAAGCATGTACGAGTATAAACCGATATTCAGAAACTAATTTAACCCTACGCTCGGGGAAATTTATTTCTATGTCCCGAATAAATGTCTCTTTTATGAAATCCTTCTTCTCATAAGAAATGAATATAGGTGTAAATCAGTAAGGAAGTGGTAGTATTTATTCACACTTATTTTTCTTGGCTCTTGGTTAGCATAGTCCAAGACTGATTAGCCTTTGTTTCATTAGAAGGACGCATATACATGCAAGTGCTTACTATTCCGTCGCATATGCAACAAAAAGAATGTTGAATTCGTTTTCCTTCAATTTTGCGGAATAATAAAGTGGTTTTTTTATCTCATATTGATATATTGATGGAATTGCCGCATTTTTCTGATTGGAATTGGATTTGGATGGATGAAAATTATTCATATTCACAGATAAATTACTTCACTCAGGCCAAAGTTATGAAACTGCCTGATTAAAGGAACCCGTTTTTATTAAATTATGTAGGTGATTTCTTCGTTAAAATATTGGACATCATGAAGCCTTCATTTCCATCGTCGGATAATTTAAGATTCCACTAGAAAATGTTTCATAAGAGACTAAGAATATTTGATGGAAGACAATCGATTCCTAATAGGTCATCACCATCATAGGATTCAAAGATTTTATGAATATATTCAGTGCCAGCGCATTCGATATAAAGTATTAACTTCTTCTCTGAAACCAGCCACGGTTCAGGAGCAATGGAGATGGAATCGAAGGTTAATTTAAAAAATCGGAGAGAATTCCATTTTTTTCGCAAATAAAATTCATTCTTTGGGTACTTTAATTCGAGAGTGTATCCTGGATCACGGGTAATTAGTATAGATGAGTAGTTATTTCACCCTTTCGATGGAATTAAAGGAATACCTCAGGTTCAAAGGAGCCGCCATCAGAGACACATAATGGATAATTGATTTTAAAAGGGTTTTAATTTAACATAAACCATCAAGGCATTACCACCGGAGACAGGCAATTTGTAATTCAAGGGAGCATCTGGTTATCTCCGCTTCATGAGGTCCGAGGCTATCGCTCCGCACAAGCATTTATAATGGGTGTCATTAAAGGATTTAAGCGGGAAATTTTACCGCGCAATTTAGTGGAAAAACCCTCTTCTGTAGGAACAGAGGGGATGGAGAATTTTTGAGAAAAAGAATTATGGATCAGAGGTAAATTATTTTATAGAAAATGTGATGAAAATGCAAAACCTGGCAATAAATTTCCATTACGCTTTTTAAGAACTCAAGATCGAGATAATTTTTGTTTTGCCCAAATCAACGGCATATATTAAATATAAGAACGGTGGAAAAAAGTCTCTGGAATGTAGATGGCTAACTGGAAATCAAAGAAAAATATTTTCCCTGCCTTGAAGAATAGCAGCCCGAGTTGTGAAATCTAAATGCATTATCAAAATTATATTTTTCAGTCGTGGCATTGGAAATTTAGGCTGAAAGTTGGCTTTACACTTGTATTACTTTGATACTATTACTACCATTATATTAATCTTAGAAATTATTAATTCTAGAAATAGGACGGAACAATTCCTTTTAATTTTGCTCGGAATTTGGCAAGACAAATCGCCTAATCTGAAAGAAAAAGTAACTTGAATCGGAAAATAATATCATGAACTGCTCGATTAGTATAAGATTCCATATTTGTGAAATATTGTTTCATCTAAGTTGCTATCCAGCCCCCTTTTCGAAAAATCTAGTGTTTTTATCTTACAAGAGAATCGACTACCTATATGCACTCGAAAATTTTATAGTAAAAGGAATTTTTTAAATATTAGGTACTATTCTAAAAAAAGATGACATTAGACTCAAATTCATTCGAAATATTTAATTCTTTGAATCACATTCACAAAATTCTTATTTTCCTTACCGTTTCTGGTTGATTGTCAGAGTATTAACTGAGGATTGAGGTAGATGTTGGAAACATTTTGCTTTATATTGATTATTAATAACATCTAAATTCACTATTATTTATTTGAAAAATTATTATTATTGTCTATTATTTATTTTATTAAATCATTTTTCTTTTGATGTCCGCAACGAGATAATAAGAGACATGTTTTTATAAAACCAGCTCACTACTACTGAAAACAACAAACTCATATACATTGTGCGAACGTGGATTAATAAATTTTTAAAAATATGATTTTTCATTTCTCATTCGGAGATTACTACTGTAAGTACGGACGCATATGAATACACATAAAAATTTACACTGGAATTTCTCATTCTATTATAATATTTAGGAGGATAAAAGGGAAAGGTCAATAGGAAGTCCACATATTGTTCTCCAGTGTCCCTGGTCGCAATGATTCTTAATCAAGTGGCGGCTAAATCGGGCATATGTATATCTACAAGTATAAACGGGGCTTTAAAAAAATAAAGGTAACGACTACTTCAACTTTTGACGAAAAATCTTCAAGCCCGAGTCCGGCGTAGTAGTCTGCAGGCTCACCAGGTGGCAGCAGCGTAGCCGGAGAGGGAAGGAATGTGTGGGCGAAGAAGAGCGGAGGATTTGTGCAGAGCGTGATAAGGCAGCAAAGAGGGGAGGGCAGGTGGAGGAGGAGCCATAAAACAATCCTTGGACCAATGGCGGGACGCTGAGTGGGTTGCGAGGGGCGGAGCCGAGGGCAGTTCTTAAGACGAGAAAAAATACACACCGAAAAGAAATAAGACAAATAAAGCAGAGTCCTTCTTGTTTATTTATAAAGGGCTCGTAAAAAAGGTGAAATAGAGGCAAAGCAAACAAGGCGGAGATGAGAGGAGACCGCGTCACGAAGCACGCTCTCCCTCACGGGAGCACGTAAATTACGTGTGCACACTGCCGGAGATCAAACCGTGTGCACCAATCCACGTCCAAGTATCCATTCCCTATCAAAACATCTGAAAGCTTTCTCACGCATCTGCATACTCCTTTTTATGGCGAACCGGCCATTACGGAACTCAACACCTGCTGCACTTGGGATAGCCCACGATGATGGCGCTCAGGAAACTCCTTTTATTTCGACCTATGGAACTATTTATCTCGCGCTCCTCGTCAAATGATGGCGTAGAGAAAACATACGAAAGAATAAGCAAACAAAGATGTGGAGGAATGTCTTCATGCGCATCGAGATGGTCATTTTTTCGAGCTGGAACGGCTACCGTGTGAGAGATTTAACTGTGGAATTCATAGTGGAAGGATAGAAAATTTCTTCACACATAAACATGCTTGAGCCGTCCACTAGCTCCTGTGGAGGTGATTTTTAAGTCTGGTAATCAGAAGATTCTACTATGAGATTGTAATTTCCGTGGTGAAAAATCCTTTGAAAATTTTGAAATGAAATTTATAAAATCACATATAAATTCTGTGTATTATTCTCATTATTGTTACATAAATTAATATATTAATTTCATTATCCTACCACTCAAATTTAATCATTAATTCACAGTTAAAATAGTACCATTTTCATTTGTAAAAGTTATGAAATCGTGTTTATATTGACGTATGTTGCTCGTAAAAAAAGATTCGGAGACCTTTTATTTACAAGGGAAAATTTAAAGGCTTGTCGCATATAGTAGAACATCCAAAATTAAAATATAATCCTGCAACATATGGGTTATCTCTTAATTTAAGATGCTGACTAGTGATTTTCCGTTCTATGATTTTTGATAAAATCATCTTCCATGATTAGATACTTCTTCTAATTAATTCCTGTAATTGATTCTTTTTGAGTGACCTAGGACTCTACTAAAATTGTTGTAAGTCAAATTATAAAATCATCTAATTAGCTGAATGAATGTTTATTTGATATTTGATGTTGTTTGATTACTTATTATTCCACTCCTCAGCCAAAAATTAGTGTTCCTTCAATCGCCTCGATATCCGTTATATTTTAATCAGAGTGAAATATATGAACAGCTGCACTAAGGACTTATGAGCGCCATCTTTGGCAATTTCTATATCAGCTCTCAGTGACTTTCGTTCCATTGATGTAAATAGTTGAATAAAATATCGAGAAAATGTTTCCATTTCTCATTGTGCATACCCAGGAGTGAGAAATACCTTTCATAAGAATTAATTTCACCGAAGATATTGCAAATATATACAAGTTACTTACTATTTCCTTCTCAGAGTGACACGAGAAAATATCACCTTACCAAAGAAAAATGCAGTATCTTATTTCGAGGTGTTAATGGAAGGAGTAATAAAGCGCCACTGAAGTTGAAAAAAAAATAAGTGTAAAGGGTAAAATGAACGTGCTGAGATTGCTGCAGATTCTTGCGAGTTCACGGTATTTAATTAGTAATATACTGATTGATTGAGAGATGACAATTTAATTGTATTCGTGCGAGGTCACGATAAAATGAATAATCCTTTGAACCTATGACAACATGTGTGCAGGACTTTATATTTTGTTCTTTAAAATGTCGCACTCACATAAAAATTTCCAAGTATAATATAAAGGTGCACTCCTAAAAATGGGTCCGGTATATTTTTAAACTTTTTGTTAAAGCAATCAATCACAAAATTAAAAATTTACCATACATTAGGAGATCCTAACATTCAGCGTATTCAAGTCCACGTTATCGAAGTCCAATTTATAAAAACGTCTAAATTCGGAATAGGCAGGATGATGAAATTAAATAAGCTTAATTTGATGGTTAAGAGGTTACCTCTTATGAGAGGTTAAGGTTAATCATCCAACTGATTAGTTCTGGAAATCTATTGAGACCACAAAAAGAAACGTCCGACAGTTTTTTGGCCGATTATTTCGCAGTACATTTACAATTCTACAGGGAAAGCCTAAAGACAGAACGCATACAATAATACTACTTATGCATATTTTATGGGAACTAACGTGACCTCTTACGTAGAAAAAGAGCTGGAAATGGGTTTTCCCTCTTCGCTACTGTTTTTATGCAGACATAAACTCTCCCGAGATTCAGTGTACTGAGATTCCTCAGCTAATAGGATTCCCTGTACATAAAGGCGATATATATTAACACCTGACGCATGCCTGCCTTGATCGTAAATAGCCCTGGGTGAACTAAGAAACCGGTAAGTCTTATATACGGGCAAAAAAGTAGGGAGTTTTGATTAGAAAGTAACTTTATAGCATCATAATTCCTCTTTTATGGGAACGACTTTGATGTGTCATTGCAATAGAGTTATTCTCCGCTTCTGTCTCCCGTGCCATTCTTCCCGTTTCTTGACTGAGATACTTGCGCAATGCACTCACACACAAACTCATACCTGAGAATTGTGCGAAGATGTGACTGACCGCTAAGAGAGACTGATAAAGAACAAGTGCTATTGAAGGAAGGTCTCGTTTGAAACGCTAGGCTATGTTCGAATACCTTGCGTTTCAAATATTTTTATGACTAGTATACTATGTAGAATTGTACGCCCCCTACCGAGATGTTCCAATAAAGGATACTTATACTTCTAAGTTATTTCTCCATTTCAAAGAAAGTAGAAATGTTACATTCAATAAGAATATTAAGATTAAAAATTTCACAACTAATTTTTTTGTAAACGAAGAAGCGGTGTAAGGCATTATCGGAATAACTCGGTATACAAGGTGCAATTTCACATATTTCACATACTTATCTTAAAAATATTTTGCATGCAAGGTATCTGAGAGATTTTCAGATTTCACTAACTCAAATAATGCATGTAAATTATCCCTGTGTCTTTAAAGTGCTAATTTTTCATGATTAAATATAAAATAAATACCTTCACGTGATAAATTCTTCTACTTTTAATTGTCTTCTTTCTTACTAGGGGTTTAGCTAGGGGTTTAGGGATAGCTTAGCTTTGGTGATTTTCAAAGAAGACGATTTGACGATGGGTTATGTAAAGTTAAAATCAGTTTTAATGCGGCACAGACGTCCTTTTTAACGAGGGACTGTTAAAAATCGGTGAAGCCTCGTCGAAAGGTAACCGACGATTTTCTTTTCCATTTCTTATGCATTAGGCATTACGACCGTGTGGTGTACAGTCACGCCCAAAGAGAGAAAGAGAGAGTGCTTATTCTATTGGCTTTAGGACTTTGAGGGCTATTCTAATGTTATTAATAGTTTTAATTGCTAATAAGTGTCATCCAATATACTTTAATAACTCCAGTGCAACGTGAATCTCTTCTATACGCCTCTATTCTCGAAGTGCCGGATTCTTGAATTGAAAACTTCGCTTCGTGCTCGCGCAGGGCCCTATAACCGATACACCGGATTATTCATCTATGGATTATACCATCCGCTAAGGACCACGACCACGTTGACAAGACCCTAACTACGATTAAACAACACGTAGGAGAGAGAACTTGGAATACAATCATCGCCGCCCTTCCTACCACACCATCACCCGCAAGAGGAAAGCACATCAGGAATATCTATAAACGTGAGTATTACTAGAAGCTCTCCTAAGGTGCACTTAAAAGATGGGCTACATTTGATGAATTTCATCCAAAATTTCATCTATCAACATCTTATATAATGCGAACTGGTAGGACATAATCAAAGCCCAAATCTGTTTGTAACTTTACTACTGTTGGCCAGATGATTCGTTAATCTTCGTGAAATGCCGATTCATTAGTATTATTATATTATAATTAGTATTAGGCTATTTACTTGCTGTTAAGAAACTAAAAGAAGACACAGTTGAATTCTATACTTATCAGATTCCGGAAAGGAAAACAAAGATTTTTTAATTCGAAATTTGCTCATTGATTTTCATGCTGATGAAATCAAAGACAAACTTATTGATCAAAACATTTAATTAATAAATGTAATACATATTACAACTATCCCTCTCAATAGAGGTTTAAAGACCCATCTGAGCGCCGATCTGTACTCCGCTTCACGGTTACTTCTATTGCTACTTCGATGCCTTTTCGAAAATAAATTCTTTCGGCGGCATGCAAGCTTCCATTAAACCCTACTCAAATCCGATTGCCCATCCTCAATGTCTTAACTGCCTTCAGTTTGGTCATACTAAGAACTTTTGCTCCCTTTGACCAAACTGCTCTATATGTGGTGACAACCACCACGTCTCAAATTGTCCAAGAGACATCAAACGGTTTCGAAATGTCTCAACAGTGGTGGAATGCACACTGATAAAATTTACCGAAATCTTTGCGGCCGTAAAACGAAGAAAATTGAAGCTACTCGAAAAAGAGTAAGTGAACAATTCAACTCGACTCAACAAAGTCAACCAACCCCCTCAGCCTTTCCATCACTTCCCATCCCTTCCAAAAGCTTTGCTCCCGCTACCTCTACCATACTCAAACCATCTGCCTCACCTAATCTTATCGATAATCCTAATATGTATTCCAAATGAAGGCGACGACGATGAGTTAGTTGACGACTTCGGCAAAAGCTTCAACTTGCACAGCAAACAGGACAAAATTACTTATTGTTTCTTATTTAAATTTATTATTTATTTATTGTTAAAGAATGGGTCTTACAAATTTAATGTTCTGAAGCATTAAATGGATTGCGACATAAAATTACGGAATCAATAAAATTCATGAACAATAATGATGTGCATATTTGTTGTTTCCAAGAGACTAAATTATCTCCAAACGTTAAAATTAGCACCCCTTACTTTCAATTACTTAGGTTTGATAATAATAGCATACGTGATGTTGGTATTTTGATTCAAAGTAGAATCCCTTTAAAACCGTCAATTAGGAAAATCCATATTTTAGGTAACGAGATCCTAAAGAGACGAACCATACAAGGAAAGTAGTATACTTACGATGATTTGTGCCGAAACAGCCGATTTTAGCACGAACAAAGCAAAGTAATATTTTAAAATTTGCCACCTTTATTGCTACAAAATATTAGTGTTGGATTAAAAATTGTTTATTCGTTATCCTGAGCCAATCAATGTTTAATCTAGGGCCCAAAATTTGCTTAGAGTATTTGAAACTTATTGCAAGGATCAGGAAGATAATCATCTACATGTTACTTAAATACTTGATGCATCATTTAATGCTTTCCTGTAATCATCTCCGCTAACAATATCCAAATAGAATTTTTAGATTAGAGGGGAAAATTTCATTACTTAGCATGATTCTTTCCGACTTTTAATAATGAATTAATGTTATTATAGGAATTGGTTATAGATTTTAAAATACCATAAAATCATTTCTTAATGTTTTGTAAATTATGAAAATTCAAAGCTTTATTGGCATAGGATTTTATACTGTAAGTACTCAAGCATATCTACATATGGAAGATACTACATCATGCGTCAAAAGCGATTTTCGATTCACATATGTCGAGTTTCCTTACGGTGACCTTCAAGCATTGAAGGTATATTTTTACGGTGAAAAATATAAATATATTAATGCGAGTGCATCAGGTAAATAAGTTTAGATACGGAAGATACAGTTAGATATTTTCACTAAATCTAAATACAAAAAAAGCTTGTATCTGTTTAAAAATCTTGTCAATCTGAATTTTTATGATACAGAAGGCGAATCCTTCTCGAGTTAATGAAGTAGTTTAGAGTGTACGATTTATTTTAGTCCATTTCGATCGTTTTGCCTACTAGATCGTAATTCCTCTAAATGATGATGATTCCAACAGCGTTTATTCATGCTGCCGTCTATTTCAGTTTATGGAAATGATAGACATTTTCTTGGAAGGCTACTTATGAAACTAATTTTCCATATATAAAAGGTCATCTTTTACCATTCGTTCATATATATGAAACTGAGTTCTCTTGAGATCTACGGATTCTTGGAAAAAGCCTTTATAAATTGAGGAATCCATCATGATCATTTACTTCATCCGAAAGAATAGGGAACGTAAGTGCTTATCCTAATATATTTGAAGCTCAATTTATCCTCCGGACGGGAGAAATGGGTTTTCCCTTAGAGATTGACTCGTCACTCGAATGGACTATTTGACAACATGACGGCGACTAATCTGTGTGACGCGTGAACGACTGCCTTCTCGCAAACACACGTGTACACAGGGGAGGCTATTCATCTCTGGCGTGCGTGACTCGTTGCGATCAGTAATTCAGAGCATCGCGATCTAAATTGATGGCGAGAGAAAGGAAGGGAAAGCTTTACAGGATGGAAATGAGGATTCGAAGAAAGATAGAGCATTCGCAAGAACGATTCTTTGAAAATCTCTGTTTTAAGAGCAGGTAGTTTCTTTGGTATTCATTAAAGTTAATCGCACGATAACTATAAGTAGCGCAATATTTTGTTATGAAATTTTATGCGATTCCATGAATATCGAAGGAAAACAGAAGATATAAAACATCCAAAAGAACCATCTCGATAATTTTTTTCGAATGAATAAACAAATTTAATATAGGAGGAATTTGATTGTCTAACAATACGAATAGCCATGCAAGTTATTAATGGTGTGCCAAATATATTAAAATTACGTCAACACTCTTTACTTATATCCTTTATGGCTGTTTTATGTATACGATCTGTTGGGATTGTTTCACTTAGTAATTATTCCTAATTTCTGTGACTAAGTACCATACATGATACACTTGTTTTAAAAAACATCAAGTACTGACCGATGATAAACTTGCTTAACATAAAAATTTAAAGCCAATTGTAATTTCTAATGATGAAAGTTAAACTTACCTATTTCGAGTTTATTTAAGATATTCTTTTTCTATTTAGTATTAGAAATTCTACGAGAACTTCTGCCGCTCTCACTTAAATTCATGCAGAAGGTAAAAAAGAAATAGAAGGAAAAATTCGAAACATAATGATGAAGGGTGGAGCGTTTGAATGAAAATGAAATTAAGATTAATTCGAGAAAAAGACACATTGAGGCAAGGGAAGCTGAAATTTATCAATGTTAAAATTTTCCTGGAAGTTTACAGTTTTGGTGAATTTGATGGTTGGAGATCTTAAAAAAAAAAGAATTCGGAGCATCATTTGCCATGTAAAGGAAATAGTATTAAAACTCGAAAGCAGGTGTAGGAAATGCAAAAGTACACACACACAAAAGTCACAAAAAACAAATAGAAGGCGTTAGAAAATCATTAAGTAGATCTAAAACAGATGCGTAAAGCTTTTATCTCAACCTGTACATAGTTTTAATCTGATGATATTATCATTCGTGATGACTTACGTCATAGTTATTTCTATTCCTCCAATGAAACATAACACTAGTAAATATTGGGTTACTTTTGCTTAGGTGAATTCCAACTAGTAGTTGTTGTATTCTATTTTAGTTATCTGGGAAAATTGTATGAAGCCTTCAGAAAAGAATAATCAAGTGGGGTGCACACAATTTGTTCAAGGACTGTAGGCGTCCCACGGGTTGAATGTTCTTTATCTAAAATTTGCCTACATTTGCAAAAGGCCTATAAATTCGAAAACAATGCAAATTGTCCCATCACATCAGGTAGAATGCTGAAAAATATGTAAAACGTTTTTGGCATTCGCGAGATAAGGAGTAATGCTTCTATTCTACCTTCTATTCTACATCGACACTACTACTAGTAAGATAAGACATGAAGATAATGTAGCCGCGTCTGGGTTGCAAAAAGCTTCTTGTATTGTTGGCGATGAATTATAACAAGTAATTTTAGATTTATAGATGTCGTAATGTCCTATAAGAAACGGTAAACATATTTAATGAATATTGTTTTGAAATAAATTCATTCGTTTTCATTGACACAATTCTGTTTTGATTTAAAGAGGAAAACATCGAGAGAGAAAATTGCGAAGGAAAGAAATTGCTGAACAAGTTACCACATTCTGCTCTCATATCAATATTTTATCATTGCGGTCGGAGAATGGATAAGCGCTCTGAATGTTGGCAAATGTCAGAATTTGCATTCAATGAAGGAAATTTATGCGTAATGTGTATCTTATCAAATTACACGATTTAAGTGAGTATTAATTTATAGTAATGATGCGACTGACCGCACTTGATTGATTAATTTAGTAATGGACATCATTTATATTTCTATTACGTCTCAATTTCCTCCTATAATTATACGATTAGTTGATGATTTTTTCAAACTGATAATTTGCATTCGAATTGCAAGGTAAACGAGATTCCCGATGAATTATCACCAATGCCTTCCGAGAATGAATGTCTGATCCAAGAAGCAAGGTCGATCTTTATACAACGGTAACCTAAGAAACTTATCCTTTTCTTACTGTTTTGTATTTCAATTTCTTATATTGTGCTAAATTTCAATACAGTCGAGATTTCCGGATATATGGTTTGATGAAGGCAATTGCAATGACATTAAAAAACTGACTTGCAAAGTTACAATCTTTAGAACTAATTACCGTTTACTACTAAAGGTTAAAGGTTCTTTATCCGTTAAGCTATCGCATTCAACATAACAGCAACTTACTTATAAAGATAGAAAAGTAATGGAACTTTAGAAGATTACCATCTATATTTGATACCACTTCATATTCAAGAAAAATTCCCTTTTGTAAATGGCCCCATTTTCCTCAAGTTCCGCGCGCAAGAACACAATTTTTTTGCATTAATTAGCTGTTTAAGATTATACCAAGAAATCGTTAGCTGGGCCAAAACGGGATATTTAGTTAGGGCTATTTAATGGAGTTAATTGGGATATTATACGCCGAAATGGGGAAATGGGGTCATATCAATTAATACCTTAACGCACTATCTGTATCTCGGACATAAAGATTAATTTAATGCACATTTTATTGAAGTTGGAAAGGAACCTGAAGATTGAAGGAGAGGAATTGAAAACGGAAAGATCACATCAGTAACAATGTCGACGAGGCGTAAAGAATAGTACATCCCCGCAGAAAACAGTTCTCATAGCGAATTTCAATGTTGAAAACAGGTGAGAAAGATTAATCCATAAGAACGATATTGATATCTGAATTAATTATGATAAATTCTTAAATCATTTTAGCATTAGCAGTCATATAAGCAAAATACGAAAATAAGTAAGCCCCAATCGGGGGTACCGTACGACTTACTAGTTATGATAAAACGATCGAATGAAATTCCAGGTATTGATGCAGATAATCTCATTTGCAATGCATCGCAATTTTTCTTAAATCGTATTCAGAATCAAGATGTTGAATTGATCTAACGATGAATACGAGAATGATTATTAAAACCTTATTACATCCATCTGTGATGTGAAAAATTAAGTTGTCTTGGACGAATTATAGGGAGAGCCTTTCTTCTCTTGGGGAACCACGCGGTCTTAAAAGACGGGAAATATTTTTAGCCGAAGATAATGACATTCTCCGAATGACGGCCGTCATAATCCACGATGGGCGTATAGTATAATTAATCCGTCGATGGTTCGAGTTACATCATATCGCACACTTAATGAGAGTAATTTGGTTCGGAAGAGTGTGTGAGCGAGGCCAATCGATTACGTGGGGAAAATAAAGAAATAAGGGCCACCCAAGAGAGATGTAAGCGTGGGTGGCGGCAGATGGGGGAGAAAAAAGAAACCCAATTTGATAAGTCCTTTGGCGTGCGTTGGCGTTTTTCTTTTGCATAATCGGAGGAAAAAGGCGGCCTCCAGAGGGTCGTTTACTTGGCGAACGTGTCATTTGTGCGAAAAAAAATCCCTTCTCCTCGGGCACAAGTAGATGCGTCATTTCCTAAAATGCTCCATCTTCTCAGACCGGTGCCGTTTATTTGTTTATACCGGTGCAAGTCCGCTGGTGGTCAGGTGTTTTTGAGGGTGCCAATGAACTATGTTCCTCGACATCCGGTGCCTCTTTAATGTGTTGCTATGCGCTTAGTTTCTAATTTAGAAAAGCTGGACAGCATCGTTAAGGTATGGTCTGCTAAAAGCATTTTTTTTGCTACGGATGTGCGAATACTTTCATCACAGAAAAAGTCAATGCTGAATCAAATTATTGTCAGACGCGATGTTAATGCTCAAAGATACATCCTTGAAAAGTTGTTTCCAAAAGTACAACGTAGATTTATGTTTAATTTACTTCGTAATTGTTACTTTCATCTTTAAAAATCTTAGGAAAGGGTTTCTCTTAACTGAAGTTCAGTTATTCTTGAAGAATACCCATTCCCATAGATATTGCTTGCGCAATCGATAAAATGCTATGTTTAGCCCATTGGTCTTCTATAATAATTAGCTTAGTTCTTATGTGACACATATATAAACGTTCCTTCCTCAAGACATGTCGAAAAACCTATTTACTTGGATAAAATATTTTATTTTTCCAATAAGATAATTAAATTCGTGGTTTTCATGTCATATTACTAAAATTGCCTTGAGGGTTACATAACATATCTCTGAGAGCGTCATTGATTTACGGAGGAATTCTTAATATCATTGATCTGAGTGGTTGATCGAGATTATTATGGCCTTTGTAACATGCGGTCTCTATCACTCTATTTATCATGCCATCCGCTTAGAATCTTCATGATTTTGACCTGATGTAGCTCCATATTTAATAAAACTAAACATACTAAATCTTCCTCACTTCAATATGCCTGTTTCGGCGCATTTACATAAAAGGTCATTTATATGATTTCAGTCGTTCAAAAGAATTGCGATTAGGGAAAAGATAGAGAAAAAAAGTTTAATAGCGAATCTCGAGTTTTGATAAGATGTAAACATTGAAATATTCGTCATTCCGAACGTCGTTCAGCATATATTCGAAAATTCGATTTCGGAAATTCTACAAGATATCAATATTATGGTGAATTTATCTGAATTCAACTTCCTCTCGAATTTATCATATTTTTCAGCTAAGATTATCTATGAATCGTCGTTATATATTTCCGTCTCATTTGAGATCGATAGTTTGTACACTCACTCCACGGTTCTCTTAGTCCACGACATCGTTCTGTGGAAAGGGAATGCTTAGAATTATTATTATTTTTTATTAGGAATGGAAAGGCCACGGCAGAAGTTTCGCCATAGGAAAGCTCGCGTAACAAATCTGATTTATTCAGACTCGATCCCACCCAACGCTAGGGCATTAAAGGGAAGCTTTTTTTGTTAAATATATCACGTTTCGGCGATTTGTCATTTCTTCTCGAGCGTTTCGATAGATCGCTTATAAATTGCGATCCGGCTATTCGCCTCTCTGTCAAAACCAAGAGAGATTGTAACTCAAACTTGGGAACACGGTAGTGTAGTTTTTCTTTGTGTGGCCTTCCTTTCATCCATTCTCCTCAGATATGTTTGCTTCAGAAGAAAAACTAAAACATGCATCCGTCCCTTGTCATTCCTTATAATTAATTCCGTACATTTTCGGTCCTTTACATAAAAGAATTAATGAGTGAAAATGCTGTGACGACCGATGAACTTTCTGGTGGAGGTACTTGACGTACAGTGAACATATGTCATTAAATTGAACAAAATAATTAAATTTAAATGTCTTATTACTCTACGGAAGCCGCTTAAATAATGATAAGTCATTTGGAATATTTTGGAAATCAAACGAGTGAGTATCAATATCTGCAGAAAAAAATATTGCTAAACATTTACTAAGTTACTGATTTTGTGCTTTAATAAATGGATTCCTATATACTCGATAATAAGAGCTATTAATAAGTATTTGTTGGTATTTAGAAGTGTGAATAATAATTATTGTTTTTACGCAGTGCTTCTGGCAATATCTTAGTGGCACTGGACTAATCTAGGATAGTATTCGACGCCAGAGGATTTCATTCCGGTGCCAATTATCTTTCTTGCTCTATTTAGTATTACTGATCGTCATATAGCATCATATATTGCCATTTAGCGATTTATGGAATATTTCCATTATTGCAGCGTTTTACTAATCTCTTGATTTACACAGATAATATTTTCATAGATGATGGTTGTGGGCGTTCCTATGATTAAGTTAGGGAAAAACTGTTTTAACTGAAGAATAAATGAATCAAATCATTAAAAAATCTATGACAAATGTCGTTAAATTTCTACGGACATAATAATATATTATTTTCAATTTATATCTTATCTATTACTTTCAGTCGGAATGTCTCCATTCAAGAAAATATAATGGCCGAGCAAAAACTGCAAAATTACTTAAATTTAGGGAGAGCATAAACAACAAAATATTTTTATGTTTTAGAAGGTATGGATAGGCTTTAACTTGAGCTGCTTTGAGATTAAAATAACTTCAAGTAATTTTTCCCTGACCATTACTTTTTATTCCTCGAACAGATAAATTCAAATTTCACAATAAATTACGTTAGAATACTTTTAAGTCAAAAATCTTGTAAGACTATGTTATCCGTGCTAAATTAATGCTGTCAGCTTTTTGTGTTCCCTTTATTGCCGGCATATATCTATACTAATGGAACTTTTCCTCGGCCTTCGGTTGAGGAAAATCCTCTTGAATGTAATTTATTCTCAGTGCTTTTATCAGAATCTCGTGATATTTGATCGACATTAGAGGCGAGTTGAAAGGGCAGCTCAGTGGAGCCTAAGCTCGCTAATAAAGCATCTCATCAATCTGTCCGTTTTATGGCAGCAAATTAGAGGCATCGCTCGCGGGAAGGACTCTCGACATTTATTTAAATAACACCGCCGCTGCAATTCTGCCTCCGAATGTCACGCCATTCTCACCAGCATCTTGTTATTTTAGACAAGCAAAAAACGCAGGCAATCTAAACGTTTGTACTGCCTGATAAATCGATCACGATTTCTCCGCTGAGGCCGGCGTTTAATCATTTATGACGGTGTGCAGCTTGTTTTTATGGACGTTTCAACAATTTACTGGAGTGCTTTCGGTGAGAGATATGCCTATAAATATCTGTAATTATGCACAAAAGTCCTTCTCCTTACCTATTTTTAGATGGAATTATTCCTTATTTCCGATACATTATCTACATAAAAACCCTGCAAGTTGATTTTCGGCGTGTGGCAGGGGGTGCGTTATTATGTGATTGAGGTCTATTTAAGTCTCTTGAAAAGAGAACTGAAGGTCATTTCCTAAAAAAAAAAAATGCTCCGTAAGGTATTCGCAATGCCGATATAAGCTTTATTCCCTGTACTAATGACTACTAATAGTTTTATTAAGGAGTCAAAATGAGAAGAAGTGTATATTTGGTTTCCTCATAGAGCTCGATGGTTAGAACGATGAACTATGTACTAAAATAGTACGTGTAAATGCTGAATTCCGTATGATTCTAAGAATGGCACTTGACACGGTATTCGATAAGAAGTAAAGAAATGAATTTAATTACTTAGCGTCTCTTATACCTCAGCGTTTTCCATTTTATTGCAGCTATTAAAAGTCTGAAATAGTTAAATTAAGGTGTTATATTTTTATCTATGCTGTACCAAAAGAGAAATGAAAAATTCCAATCATTAAGAGAAGCTAGCTCAACTTTATTCCTGCTTTTCAGTATCCAGGACTCATCAGTTTGCTCGCAAAAGTATTTAATGAAAACATAGCGCTGCATTCGCATTTCTATTCTTTAGTATGTGAACTACAATCTTTCGCTTTCTTATCGTGTGTTATTAATTTACAATATAAACTCAATAATCAGAGACTTTCCCTAGGGGAGGTTTCATGTTTATTATATGTGGGATATTTATTCTAATCTGTGAGATAAAAATATATTTTTTGTTTGCGGTTATTTTTCATCTACCTTTTTATATTATCTGATTTCCCTGCTCAGGTCTCCAGAAATACCTCTGCAACTTAAGTTGCTCGGAAAGGTAATTGAAAGGTTAGTTACCGACTAAATGAGCTTTGGAAGACCCTAGCAAAGAGTCATTCTAAATGATCGTTACCATAGTTCACATAAGAGATAAAGAAATTTACCATTGGCAGTTAATATAAAAAACAACGAAGAGTGATGATACCCCACGATATAAATTCACACAAACGCGTTATCAGCATTACTAGTAGTTTGTACTTTTCTTCGTTTTACTTTGATTGTTTGCGGGATATTAGAATTTATGGCGAGAGAGTTAGCCTATCAACATTTGTACCCTCTAGCGATATGCTATAGTAAGTAAAGTTAAGGCGCGATTTCTAGTTGAGAGATAAGGCCTAGCCAGGCGGCTTTCACCGTGTGTAATACAACGCATTGACACCCACACCGCCTTATTCGACTTTCCGAGACCGAACCTGCTAAATCTTTATTCAGGTTGCTATTTACATATACCCATCACTATGCTAGGAAAATACCGATGGATGTTGGCCTTCACCGAGAATCGATCCCGGGATTGCTAACACCGAAGGCGAACGTGTTGCCCATTATACTATCCTATATGTTTATAATTGGCTTCCTTAGTCTGTCATAATTATGATGATTGGCATATCAAAGTTCCTTTTATTTCTAATATTTTTCATAACATCATCCTCTCAAATGAGCTGTAATTCAGAATTTCATATTCGCCATCAGCATATATAAATAAATAAACCTAAATAAATTAAAACAGCCTCATTAAAATAAATTTTTACTCGAAAACTATACATGAAATGAATTTAATGATAAAAAAAATGGAGATTGATAAAATAGAAATTCGATGCGTATCATAACATATGATATATATAGTATATAGCTTATGATGATCTAATCTTCTCATAATTGCTTCTGCGGATGGGGTCAGTTTGCGTATATGGGTTCCCACCTGGAATCGAACCCGGGATTACTTTCACTTAAGGTGAACGCACCACCCACTTGGCCATCCATCTGGGAGCCCTGAATGATTTTGACAGTATATAATTAAGTTATTAATTCTATGACGCTTCGGAATAATAACATTATATAACCAATCGATATCTTAAAGAGATATAAGATTTTCGATATTAGATATCGACGGAAATAATACTGGATCGAAATTCACACAGTAAATAGCATATTTTAATTTATCGGCGGCCTCCTTAACGTCACCACTCCTCACTTTCACCCATTCAATTCGCTCGCTTATTAAAATATTACGGAGACATCTGCCGCCTCCATTGTCTCGCCCTCTGTTAATAGAATCTTCGCCGCATTTCGACAACAGAGAGAGCGCCTATAATCGCGATATCTTAACCGTTTGCGAAGATCCGCTTATCCTCATTTCGTCAGTCGGAATTCATTACCCCTATCTGTTCGCTCGTTTCTCAAAAAAGGAATCGAGCCGAAAAGACCTATTTGTGGAAGAAGTTCTATCCCTTCGCTCCTAATCTAGACCAATTTATCACCATTGCGAAAGAGCCTATGGAGGTTCTCGGCGGATGTTGGGAGTTGTAATCTTCGAAAGAAGAGAAATAAAGGGGTGGGAATTCACGCGATGGTGTGAGTGCAGAGGAATCCTTTGATCGAGCCGCCGTATCAGTCACGGATCAGCGTTGGGAAGGGGAGTGAGGGGGGGAATGATTAGGCTTTGTGGGGTAGGAGAGAGATGATGCATGCAAATGGAGATAAACATGGATCCCGTAAGAAAGGAATGATTGAATAGATCGTAGATCGGATGTTCCTCAGGCGATGGGACACGTTCCACTGACGCAGCGTCTTTTGGTGATGGCGGGACATTCGGATTGTGTGAATATTGCAGTAGCAGACTCTAAAGAAAACGTAATAATTTTCATTGTAGAAATAAATGTAGACCCGTTTATGTTGAAAATATGGAATTCTACAAAGTATCGCTCGAGAGGGTTGATTTTAAATCATAGATACGTATATTATGTGCCCTTACTATTTTTTACACGTAGAATAATCTCCATATATGTAGTTAGTCCTGACTCCGTAGCAGGCACTAATCAAATAACACAGAATTATTTTCCCACGCAACTTAAAAGTAGAATAAGGAGTGACAATAGTATGGCTTGAGGATTTATTCACAAAGAAACAGCTTTTCGTGTAAGTAAAAATATCTTTAGAATTATGCTTTAGGGAATCATATTTGGATACGTGAATTTGGATTCATTCGCAGTATAGGCGTACATTTACGTTATATGCACGTGCGTACAGGAAACTTAAGCTGCATTCTCCGTGAAGATATCATTGGGATCAATAATTTCTACTTAACTAAATTCATCAAAAATTACCTGTATAAAAAAATTATAACTGCTTTTACTATGCGCATTCTGAACATATAAAGCACCTTAGTATTCCCACAGGTGATCATTGAGATATTTGATTGTAATCCGTGAACCTATTTACCCATTTTACAATAATCTATCACTAAACCAAAAACGATAACGGTTTTCAGAGTATATATTGCCAAATATATCACACTCCTCTTCATATATGATTATCCAGTCATTCAGATTTTTTTTCGAAACTCGCGGATATTTATTGAGTTGAAATCCCCATCGGCTAAATTTAGAAATAGTTCTGCCTTCAATCAGCTATTGCGAGGTAGCTGTCCCACAAACATCTGACGAAAAATTTCTATCTCTTACACGCAAATGTCTCTCATAACTATCCTCAGGGATGGCAAACGATCGTGGAGGAAATATTTGATGAGAAAACAATGAGGTAATTACTCTTGGGATTAACGAGCTACGAGTCATTTGGTTAAGGGGAAGAGGAGTGGATAAACGATGAGTGAAAGAAATAAATGAGCAGAGCGCGTTCATGCATGGACAACGAATAGCTAACTCGCGGGAAACATGCGAACTTGAGTGAGACAAGAAAGAGAAACAGAATAAGATGAAAAGGCGATTGTTATGAGGATTAGCGAGCCGAAGGTTTTGTGAGAGACTTCGGAAAGAAGAATCTTTGGCCTCTAAAAAATATTCTAAATGTATAAAGAATATGCGTAATGTAAAAGAGAAGGAAAGGAAAACGAGGATCGTGATCGAAGTGTAATTAAGGAAAATGCATTCGTTGTGGTAGGAAATAAAGAGTGAAATAAAGAGGTGCAGCGAAATTGATTAGGACAAGTGAAGAGATGCGTAAAACACTGTTTAAGTAGAGTCATGCACGAACACTTCTGATTTATGTATTTAATAACATGTGCATTATGTGTTCAGCCGCCTGAATGGTAAATTATTGAGTCACTTGAATAGATTTCTACGCGTTCTTTATATTATACATTACACCGTAGAAACAAAACTTTACTATCTTATTTTGAATAAAAATCTAAGAATTATATATGAGATCATCATCTCAGACTATTGTTAAGGAGATGAAAAAGAAATCAACAAATCAAATCTCACATTTTTTCTTGCAAGTTTTCCGCCTGACGGGAGACGGGAGTTTCTAAACCGCAAATTATAAACTTGCGTCAGAATTTATCGCTGTCGATTCGACTTCAACTAAGCCATCATATAAATCAATTATTTTCGATTTTTATACCGAAAATCATTGACAGGTCGAAGCAGCCCCAAAACGGTCCTCTCGAAAGAATAAAATATATTCGGAGGATTTTACGGCCCAGATGTTTTCAAAGTGGGAGCAGCGCAGACCGCACGTCACAGTTTCATTCTCCCGAAAATAATAGAAAAGGAGACGATGAGTTTTTGTCTCTGACGGAGTGAATCACGACTCACAGGAAGAGGAAGATTTATCGAATGCGCGGTTGAGAAATGTGAGCGGTAAATTTTCCACATTTAGCGACCGCGATGGTGGTCAGGAGGTTGTGTGTTGGAGGTCTGGAAAACAGAAGGGGAGACCGGTGATAGGACGGGCTTTAATAAAGGTCCCGTCGAGAAAAGATAAAAGGCCTTTTGAAAAATTACTTTTCCCTCCTCAATCTCTCCCGTCTTCCAGCATTATGGAACACTTCTTCGTGAATGGGACTTCGGTTGCAACAGCCCAAATCCAGACGGGTCGTACGGAAAATTAGGGTTGGATGGCGGCTCTGAAATATCACCGCAGAAGTTTTCGAAATTCATGACGCCTGTGTTGTTGTGAAACGTGGTCGTTCCTTTTAAAGGTGACACTACTTCAGGAAGGAGCCTGCATCTTTCTCTTGCCAGTTGAGCGTTTTTAGGTTCTGTAATATAGCTTTCTTTTTCAATTGGCTAAAATTGCTTCTGCCTATCGAAAGATGATATAATTTGTAATAAAGAATTTTATCTCATGTATCTTTTATAGAAATAATATCTTGGTATTCTAAGTCATGCGAATAGTAACCGTCCATTATTATATTTAAAAATTAATTTCCATTGAAAATTTGCTGATTGTGTCTTAATTAACACTTCAGTAATTCTAAGGAATTCAATAACGTAAAATAACTGAAATTTAAACCTAATAATTATTAATTATTTATAGTAATTCTGAACAAATAAATGCCGCAAAAAATTAATAATGTACGCATGTAAAATTAATTTTTAACGATTGTATTAATAAACCAATACTCAAATAGTAGCCTACATTTTAAAATTAACACTCCAAATTTACTGAAAATCCTTTTAAAATACATATTTGGGCAGACCTGTCGGTAAAACATCCTCGAGATAAGGTGTCGGTCAAGTAGTTGTCGATATGCCGTCCCACTAAATTTGATTCTATCAGTATATAGATCGACTTATCCTTTTTATTCACTCTACCACTCATTATTTCAACAGCCTGTGCGCTGGCAATATTTTGATCCGAAGAATTCGAGGTTACTGAAATCCGATGTCCGTTTTGTCCTTTTACAATGCTTTGACTTTTACATCAAAGAAACCATCCTAGTAAACCGCCGAGCACAGAAGTCAAAAAAGCACGAACCAATCGACGCCCACGCTCGAGAGAAAAAGAAACGATTAAGACGTCTTCGCTAATTAGTATCCGAGACCACCAACGCGACTCGGGCCTCAAAGATAAAGCCGCAATCTCATAGCGTTCCTTTCGGGTTTTTAAACCTCCGGGGGAGGGTTTCCGGTCCGAAAAAGCGGAGATTTTTTGGGCAATGGAATCCCCAGCTCGCGTAAATTGCTCGAGAAATGTTAGATTGAGGCCCTTTGTCCATCGACTGAGGGCCTCTCTGATCTGCCGCCAGATGGCCGTGGGGAAGGACGAGGGCGTTGGGCCAATTCCTCCGTCTGTCATAAAGCATCCAATTAAAGGTGTTAAATGCTGACACTCTCAAAGGCCATTCGGGAACCCCTAATTCCCTAAGTTCGGCTTTCAGAGTCACCTAGCCTTGTACCTTACCGTTCACCGCATTCTCCGACTCAGGGTCTACGGAAGCAAAACGGGAACGCGAACCGACCAATCAGAGAGCGTAACAGTTGGTTAGTCCCTCAATGACAGCTATTGATGAACTTGTACTAGCCATCCTCACTTCCACAAAGAATTCTCTTAACGCGTTGCACTGACAGATTAATTGCTGCCTATGTTCCTTTTCTACTCAAATGGAGCTTCCACGTGTAGAAAGATAGAACAGGATTCAAATTCATTGATCTCCTACTTTTATTTCTTGACTTCCAATGAAAACTATACCGTACTGCTATCTCTGATGTTATTCTAACAGTTTGAAACGCCTAGCTTATTCAAAAAATCGATCCAATCAAATCAATGATTGCTATGCCTAAGTTTTCGTCAAAACTGCTTCGTATTATTTTATATTAAATGAACCATTATATCAAATGAGACGTTCTGGTATTTCTTTCTCCTTATCTCATTTAGATAAGATATTGACCGTTGAGTGTGATTTAAATGCGAATATACTCTTCAGCCTTTGTATAACTGTTATATAATCGCTCATAGAGAAACAATCACACACTCGCAATCAAAATTCTTTCCATCTCCCTTGGCTATTCACATCTATGTATTTTCTATGAAGAGAAGGCGAGAAAAATCAATCTATTTAAGTATCATTAATACAACTAGTTAGTTTTTCCTTGGAGCACTTCTCGTAAAATATGTTTTCTTGTAAAATTATATCTATTGAATTTCTTATTTCTTACTAAATATCATTAATCGTGTGGTTTTTACAGATTCGCAAAATTTTTTAGGGTCAGGAGTGTCTTAAGTAGACAAAATTGTTTGAATTAATATTCATAATAGTATGAGGAATAGTTGGCCCTGATAACTAAGGGGGCAGCACGTTCAAGTTCAGTTAATGTGTTTCCAGGTTCATTTTCCGGTGGGGGCCTACGTGGGAGATGACCTTAGCCTTCAAAGCAAATTTAATATTACTACTACTAATAACTATTTTTTACCGCAAAGATTTCTCTTACAAAGAAAATGTAAAACGTGTAAAATAATCTTTCATAATAATAGCGAACTCTTCGTCTATAATTTCATCCTTATCATTATTGTATTTCATGATAATTTACTTATAGAGTACTTACTATAGTTGCTCCTTGGATCTGAAGCTTGCTATTTCATCTAGATGAGTGGTATGCTTCAAAAAAGACAATGTGAATTAGAATCGTTTTTTGGTTTAACACGTTTTCTTCTGTAAGAAAATGTATCAAATAAGATTACACGAAAATGACTGCATTAATTTTAAGGGAAAATTTTCGGTAGTTACGCAACCGGAGTCTTTTCTTGTTCCTAAAGCCGAATTCCTCGGTGGAAACGCGTGCAAGTGATTCATTGAACCGGAAACCACGAGAAAGAGACAAAAAAGCATCCTTTTGTGAATGGACGTCTCATCCCACGTAACGTGTACTATTTTCTCACGTAAAAATATTACCTCCCTTCCATAAAACTCACACGAAAGGCGCGGGGCCTTCGGGACCACCAACGTTTCAAACGCTTAGGCTAATAGCTAAGATGTTATTTAGGCCCTCGTTTTGGGCCTGACCGAAGTGAGGGGAGAAAACAACCAAAGCGAACCTTTTTTGCCTTCCCCTCATATGCCCCACACCCCATGCCCCATCTAAATGCCATTCTACCCCTCCTTCCCTTTGTCCTTAGGAAACCGCCATAGACCTCACACCTTAATCCCCTCTTCTTTTCCTACTCCTCCACCTCAATTTATCTCATGCAGGGCTGCCAACATAGTAAATTTATCCATTCAGACAGCGTTTGAATACTTGAAATACAGGTAATACAAGAATCAATAGAGGATGCGCATGACGACAGAGGTATCACAAAATTTCTGCGATAAATAAAATTAATTAAATACAAGAGAATTATTTTAACATTAAAATATTTTTAAATATACTGTAATATTTTATCATCTGTTGAAATAAACGTCTTGGCGTATGTTTCAAGTCGACAGCCATTTGAACCTGAATAATTAGTCTTGTTAAATATGGAAATGGTTAAAGTAGGAGAATCAAATTTTGCATTATTCCTTCACCAACCAAACTTGTTAAGATAGCTCCAAGTAATAACATCTGTCTCGTAACCGTTAAAAATGATTTTTGAATGAAAGAACGAAAAATGTTCAGTTATCGGGTTAGGTACTGCCATCTGAATATGGGTTCACGAAATCCTCAATAGATTTTCCATTCATCGAGCGTTTCGATGAATGTACTATGAATGTGAATAATGGAACCATTCCTATTGTAAAATGTTTATCCTTTGATACTCTTTACGAGTATAAGCTCTCTAAAAATATACCCACAATAGCATATATTGTAATTCATGTAATTTATGTTACATAAGGCTTGAGAACTAGTAAAAGGGTGCAAAGCCGCCAAACAACTATATCCGATAAGCCTGCTATGTCCATCAGAAGTAGACCATGTCCTGTAGTAGTAGACCCGTCAATAGTAGACCATGATCGTCTTTCTAGATCTGCTCAGGGCTGTGAATCTCCAATCATTTTATTTATAGTAGGATTTATTCCAGATTCCCTAGCGTCTGCACAATCAACCTTAACATCAACCTAAACATCAACCTCAATCGCATTCTTTTAATTCAAGTTGCTCGTTTCTGACGCCTCCCTAAATTTTTAAGGATGTTTAACGGACACCGAGATGCTTTTACGAACATCGGCGACACGTCCAATTTCAGTTGGTATTTACGGGGAGAGACGGAACTGAGTTAGAGTTGGCAGCCCTGGTCCCTTCTCCCCCATTATCCAATCCATCTCCTCCCCTCCCCCTCACCCCTCCCATTTCTCTCACCTCAACTCCGTAATTACCTCACCTTATAAGGGCCGACAAAGGACGCCGCTACAGCTTCTTCTCCTCAGCTCGATCCCTCTCCTTCCCCTGATTTATTCTTCTCTCATCCTTAACCCATCTTCTTTAAAATAGCACACCACTTTCTCCGGGAGATCCATCCTCCGCAGGACTTCCTCTGGACGCCATTTTTTTCGCCGATTCCTCCGTTTAAAGCTATTCACTTCCACGCCTCGCTTTTCCAATCTCATCGCTCTTCACTTAATGTTCCTCAGCATTTTCTTCTTCTTCTGCATGTTCCATTTGTGCTCTGCCGTCATGTTTGTTGTTTGACAGAGACAGGAATGCGCTCCAAGGAGGAGAAAGGGGTTTTTTCGTTTCATCCTGAATTTTAAATATTTTATCGCCGTGATTTTATTCATAATTGCCCTGACGCTATCTTGATACTGAGGGAACCGATGTAGATGACAGATGTGTACATTTCTTGGACCAGAAGTCTGTACGGAACGAGAGTCCGAACTCGTGAGCCCGATCCCGATTGATTATGTAAAAATATAGGCCCGTAGCTCGACTAATTTCCAATATGGTCCAGCTTCGGACCGACTAGTGTACGTTAGATTTTAATACGTTAAATTCTTTTTTCATCAACCGATTTCTTTATCAACTAAGTTAATTACTTTTCAGTAGAGATAATTCGATTCAAGACTTCCGTAGATTAATTATATAATAAACTACGTTTGACAAAACGAGAGCCTTTATAAGAGTTTGAATGCTGAATAATGAATAACGAGTGCCTGAGGATTTTTATTTCCAACCCAAGTCATAAAACTAAACAAAAATATAAATAACAATACAATAATATGCAAGATATCTACCAAAATTTGCTAACCAAAAATAGATGAAAATAAATAAAATTTATTTCTAGAATATGGAAGCCCCAACCTATTCCATTATTTAATATTTAGTGTTGAGATGATATAATTTGAATGAAGCCCGCATCCGGCCCGAAGATGAAATTCGTTCCCCAACTTTCGGGCCGGATCTACTCGAGTCCTGAGTTAGTGCATGCCTATATCGAAGATTACTTTGTTCCGATATCTCGTCTAGATATCGCATTGCTATTAGAACCTAATTAATTGCTACCATATTTAACCTCGAGATAACTGGTCAATAAGGCATGTTAGTATTTTCGATTTCTGGTATTTTCCCCTTGGGGTGTTTTAAAGCGTTTAATGGCAAATTCATAAGAAAATGCCATTGCATTGATATGTAAACCTAGATGTGAATTTTAGAGTTAACTGGGAATTTGAAGTGACTGAGAGGTAGAGAATAACTCAGAATTGGTGAAAGGCATGCACATTGGGACTATGACACATCGGATTCTACACCTAAAGATCGCCACCTTTTAGTTACCCTTCGTTATTTTTTTCTTATCGAATATATCCAACACTAAACCAACCAAGTGTCAGCATTTAATCCCCTTGATGATGGAAACACAATTTTCGAAATGCGCATCGGGTGCTTCTGAAAACTGGCGACCGCCCGGGTGATAATCCTTTTCTGAGGAATTGCCCCTGACGGATGCCGATATTCGGCTCTTTGGGAATTTCCTTTGTCTCCTACTAAATCAAGGATGGATGAAATTCGTTAGAATGTGTTTTGTTCTTGGATTGATTGGGTCGGATTCCCACCGAAATCTGCTTTAAAATGCAAGAATAAGTATTTGATGCATAAATACCTTTAACATTTAAATCGTCCTCGATCAATTTTAAGTTCTTTTGTCTCCTTTTTTGGGTAGCACTTATATTACTTCGACTAATAAAACCAAGTCAACAACTCTGCGCTGAAATCAAAGGAAAACTTTCTCATTTCAAACTTAACATTGGATAGTTAGGGAAATCGAGCCTAATTTTTTAGTTATAATTTCTATGTGAGAACGTATCTTGTAAATCGCGAGAGAATAAGTTTTCAAATTGCAAGGAGTGCCTACCGTGTTTTGATGCTATGAAAGTCATGTACTCCTAATTATACTCACTTTCCCTTTCTGATTTTCAGTTTAATGAAATCACCATTTTCATTGGCAGCGGATAACATAGGTCATACTCCTACATTCATGCATACATTATTCTTCCCATTCTCATATATTTCTAGGCTTATTTTGAAACCAATTGCTCTCTTCGTCGAAGGTTCTTCTAAAACTCTCCCACGTGTTCATTTGTTTAATTATCAAGTAAAGCAATCACATATAATTAATGTCAACTTACCTCAGAAGTAATTCGCTTTAGAAATCGCATAAACAACGGCGAATTATTTCTATTCTCAGCCAAGCTTTTTTGAGGTAAGGCATCTCCATCACATTAAAATTAATATTTCTGTTTCAAGTACACATTTATTTACTACTACTACTTCTTTTATTTTCTACTTACTACATCCCATGTTCGTTCAATGTACACCTCTCTACATTCCTGTCCCAGATATGTCTTCCGCTTTAGATTCATACTTATATATGTAAATTTTTAGCAGTTGAGATGAAGAAAGTGGTTTCTGCAAAATGCCAACATCAATAACTCCGACTTAAGTAAGAAAGAACATAAATGTTATTGAAGCATTTTCAAAGCATAAAATTTTCATTTATAATCTATGCTTAATATTCCTAGACCAATATAAAATAATCTTGCATAAAGAAAAGGGTTTAGGTGAGTTGGTTCATAAATATGTTCATCAAAGAAAAATTCCCAAGCAGAAACGGACATGGAAAAGGTCTGACAGGAGCGGCACTTGAATCCCGGTCAAAAGTCTAGTTTTACTTACCCGTTTCTCCTTGGGAAAATCATCTTGAATAGCGTGCAACATGAGAGACAAAATGGGATCTAAATTTGTGGATAAATGTATTCTATCAAACTTTGGCGTATTTGCGGACATTTACAGACATTGTCTATGTAGTTGAAACTAGATCTGCATCGAAGTGAGGAGAAAGGGTTGAAGATAAGATTTCTTAGCTAAGCTTCGATAGCCATGGCTATAAAAACACTACGATAGAACTAAGACGTATAGTTTATGGCTCCACGAATATTTCGCAAGTCATTACGGGACGGTAAATTCTCGATGCATTTCGCAAGTTTTTCCCTGGCCAATTAATCATTTTTATCGCTCCACAATAAAGCGTAGTAGGACGAACGGAAAAAGGCTACGCTCCTACAATGACGCTCGATCCATAAAATTTCCGAAAATTGCCGACAGACCCGCGTTTCTTTCCCGAACCACCGCTTTGGCTATAAAATGATAAAAACTTGGGATGGGAATGCATAAAGGCGGGACCAAGGTAAGGTTTCCTCGGAACAAGTTTTAAGGATCGTCGCGATAAGAGCGAGATGGGACCAAATAGATAGAACAGCAATCGGAAAAGTCTTTACAAACGTTTACGAAGCAATTAAAAAGCGAACAGGGAATGGATACTCTCCACCAATTGAATGTCGGCAGAGTAAAAGGATCCCAAATATTAGCGCGTGTTCGGTGGCTGAAGATAATCAAAACAAAAGAACATCTGTCGCTAGCATCAACAAAGACGTAGGAATGCCGCGATATCGGAGGGACGATAGGAACCAAGGCTTCGTTTTAAAATGTAGAGGGCGTTCAATGGAAGGGAATGAGGAACCCTGAATGTATATCTTTGGGAGAGGAATGGCAGGTGCTTCCCTTATTTCGGGTAGCCTTATTATTTAGACACTTGTCTCGTGCTTGGCGCGCGGGAGAGAAATTGAGGGTTTTTCCGATCTTTTTTCTACGGATATTCCGTGATAAAATGGGCACCGAGGGAGCGCCCCTTCAGGTGCAGGGCGGGGAAAATGCCGGTAAAAAATATCCCAAAAGCTAAGGTGCGTGTTTAGATATGGATCCTAACAAAATGGCGGATGAGAGCCTATTAGGAACGCCTTCCGCGACGGAGGCGATGGAAAAGTGCCTCGTCCCAAAGAGATAATGGCAGTTTATGGCGTAAGGAGACACACCAAAAAAGGCGTTCCCCTTCGCCTGGCGATTGCGGGCCGGGGTATGGTCGCGTACTCTCTACAATGGGAATTTTTATATTTTCTATTTCGCATTGCTATATATTTTTATGTCCTGCAGTATATCCTGGATTACTTATCCCATATATAAACGGCACATTCTATCAGCGTAGAAAAATTGGTATTCAGAAATAATCGCCATTTATTATTTTATCTGAATTAATTGTATAAAGAAGTTTGTATAGTGAACATTCCAACTCCATAAAACAAATTTTGTAAAAGGCTACTGTTTTTAAATTCAAACCACTATCAAAGGTAGATGAATCAAGATCATATCTCCGGAGCATGCTTTGGTACTATACTAGTATACCGCACTTTATTATTCCTGTGACGCATGGTATTTGTGCTGCAATAGTGTAAACATATCCGAGTCGTAAGTTTGCGCGAATTTACCTTGTTTAGATTGGATTTACACCGACTCAGATTAAGCTGTGAATCATTTTGTGTATGATTTGTAAACCAAATAATTCCTATTTTGAAAGATTTACAACATTTGACTGCATATGGTCTAAAGTGACTCGTCAAAGTCCAGGCTTATTTTAGATCCGACAATTTACATTCGTATATACTACGAATAAATCTTATTCTCCAAATGTATCGATTGATTTTGTATCCTTTATGTAGCGTAGATATAAAATTTAATACTTTGCCTTGTCTTCTAAATGTGTTTCATTGTTATGTAACTGCTTAGTTTGGTGAGGTTAAATGGAAGGTACCACAAAGTTGGCCTTAGCAACAGTTTAATTTTAAATTGTATTTGTAAGGAAGCAAATACTAAGTTTGAGGTGGATTGATACTTAAAATAATCACCGTGTATTATTGTGGATACGTACGGAGATATAATAGATATCTCGCAACTTTGCTTTACTACATGCCTAGAATTCCTTAATCCGTCTATTTCATCTCAAATTTAATGAAAATCCTTGTAATTCAGAACAGAGAATTGTAGGCAGATATCACCTACTGTGAATGTGTTAATTAGCGAAATATTTTATTTATCACCAAAAATACTACCGAAATGTGAATGTTTTCGTTAATGAAAATGGAATATTTCATACACCGTTTCAAGCCTAAATATTTTGTTTTGCAAAACCATTAAATATTTTTTTTGTCTAGATTTGTAACTATTTTTCTGATTCATAATCATTTTCACGAAATTTAAAAAATGGGACTAAATCTGGCGCTTTGAGCCACTCATTTCAGCCCTATTTTTAGTGCTTATCCCATTATTTTGACCTAGAAACTTTTCATCTGCCTCCTTTTTTGCTACTTTTCAACAATTTTCTCTCTAACAATACTCCTAAAAAGGCCTCTTTAAATTCTTCCAATCTCTTTCAGGCCCATAGTCCTAAATGTCGCAAAAAAAACTTGAAAGAGATCGCATGTATATACTTTCTTTTCGTGTTTGCGTGCTGCTGCAGCTAGAAAGACTTTCCGTGCAAATAGTGCTGAATCTGCCGGTCTGTTATTAACTGTTTTGAAGTTTCCCGCTCCAAATTTCTCTAATCCCATTGCCTAAGTCGCAATTTTAGGAGTACTGAGCAGGATATCTGGCGTCAGATTTCGCCATTTGAATTAATGGTGGGATTAATATTACTTCATTATTCTTAATTTAAGAACAAAAAGGGAGAATTCCTGATTTTGTGTTACCGAACATGCTGTCTGTCTAAAGTTGTAATTCTAGGGGCTGGTGCTTATACCCTTAATCCTTAGACCCTTCAACATTACAGTGCTAAAATGTAAGTAAAAGGAAAGAGGTCAACACTTGATGAATATTTCATTCAAGTTTATCAGTAGAATTTGATTCAGAAAGAGAAGTTAGAAAGAGCGGTTGTAAAATACTTGTATTGCGAGACAATTCTGAACATCTGATGTGAGTGCGTTCTATATCCTTCATCGAAAGAGGGCAGGATTAATCATAAATTTCGGTTCTGTATTTTGGTATTTGGAGATGATGATTCTCATATGTAAGGATTATGTATACTGTTCATTGTACGGAAAAGAAAGGATAGGTATGGCTACTATTTTTTATTGAAGAAAACTTTGAGATGTGTAGGTTTCTAGACTGTTTTCTAGACTGTTTTCTAGACCCTGTCATAATCCAGTCGATTATGAGATTTGAATGATAAGAAATAACACGAAGGGTTGGTAATTAAAAAGAACACAAATGGTCTGGGAATTTTAGGGCATATGAACCTAAAGTGAGGTTGAAGACGTATGTATGGGATATAGTTTGATTAAATCTGATAATTTTTGACATAAAATGTAGAAAATAACACTAATAGGAATGCAGTCTTAATGTATACTTATAATTTCCCATCATATGAAAGTGCCTCATTTAGCTTCCTAACCTAATCATATCAGCTTCATTGATCGGTGCTTCAGTAGTATCTGAAATGTCTCATCTTGACTTCCATTCAATTTATATTTCGTAAACAATGCCTAATTTCTGGTGAGATAAAATTCATTCTACCTGTCAGATAAGCGTCATGAGATTAACATTATTTAATGGCAACTGATCTTTAGATTATACTCTTCAATCGAGGGTATTTGAATTACATGAATCCAATTAAGATCACGAGATGCCTATAGAATAGGTTCTCCATTTGCATCGTTAGTACATATTAAATGAATAAAATATTTAAAGTAAGAGTTTTAAAAATATCTCTTTTGATAAAACAAATGTGATAGGATTGCATTTTAATTGGAACATTCCCCTGTCCTCATAATATCAGTCATGGTTATTTAGCGTTTCGTCTGATCTCACGAGTCTTACTTGATGAATTCCGTGACTACTCCATAATCTGAGTTGATAATTTATATAAGGAAAATTTATGTTAATGCTAATATTATGAAAGTTATTCAAATCGGATGTTTCCCAATTGCGATCTTTTTTAAGATTCTGAAAGAATTTTTGTAGCATCTTGAGATCTTTTGTTGCATCTTAAGAGATTAACTGTGTTCGGTATAAAATTATCTTTATGAATCGCTCCTAATGAATCAGGAAAATACTTTGTGGTGATTTAAATTAAAGGCAGGTGTTCTAAGTCATTTCCCTTCTTTCTGGAATAAATGCCAGGAAGATGACAGTTGACAATTTATCCCTATCAATTAATATAATGAATATACTTCCATATATTAAATTGATTTATTTGATCATTCAATATTCTCAATCTTTACTTGGGGTATCTCATAGTTAAATAATTTTTAATAATCACAATATCTGTATTACCATAAAATAAAGTTTATCGGATAGTATTGATATGTTCCATGGTGATTTCAAACGTGGAATTTCACAGCAGTTATCGTAAAAGGACTGGGTTACCTCTGGGTTACTCCCACAGCAGATTTTTAATTTAACCGGCGAAGATGTCATTGCGTGGATGAAAGCTGTCGAGTTAAAAATCAGCGGTGGGGTTATCCATGTGTTTTTATTTTAAGATGGTTAGACTTAACTGGTTTCGGCAAATCATGCTAACATCAGGGTTCCGATTTTAACCTTATGATCAAAATGACTATTTATATTCGGGCATTGTTTAATTGTATTATATCAATTTTATCAATTATCACCTACTTATAGTGTTGAGTTAATAGTAACAATAATAAAAAACCGTGCATTGGATAGATAATTCACTTCCGAGGAAATGCACAGCTGAAAAACGTCCATTTTAATCGGCGAACAATGGAGAAATCCGCCTTTTGGGAGACTTAATGAGGCGGATGGCGTGACGTACTTTTTGTGATGAATAAGGATCTTGTGAGGAAGTTTCATTGAGGGTCAGAGGGCGGTCTGAAAAAGCGGCGGAGGAAGTGCATCGAGGGGCAAAAAGTAATCGAGTTCGATTTGCTAGAACGTTTTGGTTTGGTTTGGATGCAACCAAGGGAGACGAGGGAGGCATGTGAAAAAATGAAATCTCTACTGAGGCGAATCAGGTGTTGTTTTAAGGAGAATGACGTTTTAAATTGATTTTTTGAGGACACTTGTGTCGGGACTGCTCAGGAAAGAATGATAAAAGTTTAGTTATGAAAAAGGGAAGAGATAAGGTTATTGTAGCTATATTAATCGCTCAAACGACAGAGAGAATATCTCATGAATGAAGTGTTTCGCTGCATTCATGTTCCACAGTATTTATGTCCATATTTTTATTTCCATAATAATTTTTTTATATACAGCAGCGGAAATCTATTTGATTACTTATGGCTTCTTTTGGTAGAAGTGCTCGTCTGATAGTTAGTGGAACACAGCAGGAATAGCACACAAAATTTTCTTTCTCAGCAGAAAGAATGTTCAAATAAAATTGGGTTCAACTTAGAGATAACTCTGTATGGGTCTCCGTACTTCTCGGTTCAAGCAGTCCAGAAATCTCGTTAGTTTCATATTGAGTTTTAATCCCTTCCATTAACTTACGAAACTAAATTGTAGATGCGAAAACCTAGTTTGATAAGTGGATATCTTGATTATTCAAAATTATTTACTTGCCTCAGAAACTATTGTTTTTTTCCTAATAATGCAGCTTAACGATTATTTAACCGATATAAAAATCCTTTCTCTATTGAAGCACTAACCTTCCCAACTTATTCTATCTAATCTTCTTTATTTCCATTTGATTCTAGGTAGACTTATATGAAATATATGAAGCTTGTCATGAGAGTACATCAGCATGGGGAAATCCTACTTTTTTGCAGACGTCGAGATTTCAAACTATAAATTCTTGGAGAGGATCTTTTCCCATGAGATGAAGTGTGGGGCGAATATGAATAGTGAATGCGTTAGGGCAAAAAAGAGAAACGGTGGAATCCACAAATTTATGCAGAGAGCGGAAAGGGGTTCTTTTATAGTACGAGGCGGACGAGCGTGAATTAGATGCGATGATTAAGGCGTTAATCCCGGAACCTGACGAGAAAGAGATGCTTTCCGCCTTGGATGTGATCTTGGATCATTCATTCCATTTTCATTGCCATTGGATTAGCCCTCTGGGGTTGTTTGCAACGAAATGGACTGACTTACGCTCGCCGATGAAGGCCGCCGTTCACTTAGGTGATAAACGTAGAAATGTAGTCGTAAAAATGAAGCCTAGGTCTTTACAATTAGAAGAATTCTCGATCAAAAGAATAGCCCCAGTCGCAATGATGTGTTTGCATCAAAAGTCCAATTTAATTTCGTGTTCACGAAGAAGCAGTCTAAAGAAGAAAAAAGGAATGAATGGTAGAAAGCGGATGAATGAAGCAATAAAAATTTCCCCGATGCTGAAAATTTTGTTATATAATATTAATAATACTTCTTTTGTAAAATATGACTTTACATATAATGGTGACGCGAGATTCTTGCTCTAAGAAACGGTTACCAAGCAATAATTAACGGGGACTAACTTAATTCACTACAGATTAAAATTTCTCCATGTTTCTATCCTGATATTAAATCGAAGACCTGTGCTACGGTGGCATTCAGAGAGACTTAATAAATATGAATACTATGGTGTACATTGGTATAAAAAAATTTCATGCATTACCTTCATGATGCTTTCTGATTTTATCGGAAAAATCACGTTGCTTCGATGATAGGGAGGTGCGCAAAGATGCCACTCATTCGCCACAATTCCTAGATTTGCTTAAGTTGAACACGTAATTTTATTTGTAAGTGAAGAGGTACTGAAGAGACCCAAAAAGTACTCTATGGGAGAAAATGACTTATCAAGCAATAAATTCATCCTTTTGACTTTAACCTTCTGATACCATTAATTAATCACTGTTTTCGGTGATTACTGAGACGACCATAATTGATGCTACCGATTCAGTGATCGATGCAAATCAAATCTGGAATAACTTAAAATTCGGTATTACTGCAGTAGCAACAAACATTTTGTAGCATTTTCATTCGCAGCAACCTAAGCATCCACTTAACCTTCGTAAACTCTTGTAAAAATCGATATATTTCATTTAAGTTTTCCTAGTTTAGGATCGACCACATTATTAGATTTTATAATGAAAATATCGATGAATTTTTCCTTATAGTATCTACACTTCTCGAGTTTATGTGGTGATTATTATAAATTAAATTATATACCATGAAAATTCCTGCTACGTAAGAAATTTATCGACTTAACTTGTATTTATTATGAAAGTAACCGACGTAAAATAAATAATTATTCGAATTTATGAATATATACACAACGGTGCTTATTCTAAAAGATTATAGTATTATTTCATCTGAATACCGCATCGCAAGGAGACTGCGTTATTGACCTGGCACATATCGAGCGTCACTCTTATGAGAGAGACGGATATGGGTGTTGGAGAAAAAGAAGGCAGTAAATAGACGTTAAAGGGGAAAAGGTAAAAAAGCAAAAGAGCGGTCGGCAAAGGTAAAAGAAAAGAGGGGTCCGTTGAGGGAGGGAAAAAAACCAAAGCGAGTGGAGGGAGCAATAACAAAAGAGGAGAAAAAATAAAAAGTGAGAGTAGGAGGAGATCAAAGGATGCGCCAGGTGCAAAAAGACGGGGGCTCATTCCCCTCGCACCCCTTGACGCTCTCGATTATGCCCACACCTCTCTTTATTCCTTTCATCATTCCACCGCCATCCTCCCAACCATCCTAGTTTCTCTCTATTATTCCACTCCTCACCACTATGTCTCGCAGTTCTTCATCTTGTTTCCAATCCCTCCACGACAACCATTAGATTAATAGCATCTCCTCTCTATACAGCGATACTTAGGATAACGTGTGACCCAATCACTTTAGGGTGAATTTTTTTCATTTCTCATTCAAAATTTTCGATCTGCTAGGTTCTTTCGCTCTTTTTCAGTATCGCCCAATGAATTCGTGAATGGGTGCTCATGAATGTACGCATGGACAACAAGAAATACAGATATGACCTAAGTAAAATGTTTATTCCTCATTCCTGCTCTCTGGTTCATGCGCGTTATTTTTAATGGATACCCTTGAATTCGAAAATTCAGGAATACTATGCCAGCTAACGAAATTTTCCGTTAAAGAATATAGTTCTCCATTCTGTCATTCCCGTTCTACAAACATTTTACACCAAGGCGTTCCCATAACTTTCTTGCCGGCATTCCTTCAATATGAATCTGTTTTATTTACTCTTATTGCAATCACTCATTTTTACAGGTTGCCCTTTTTTTATAAGATTTTGACAGGTATCTTTCTTCTACATGAAATTTATATTTTCGCTCGCCCATAAAATTTGCACTGGGCCCTCTAGTTTTAAGGAAGACGCATTTTATTGCTGTTATATATCTATTGAAATATTCTATTTAGCGCGTATATTTTCGAACTCAGTGCTGTCAATTAAAAATTTTTGCGTATAATTCTCATCTGAATAACATCATGTTCTCCCTATGTATTGATTTACTTACATGATTATTGTATTTTTCACTCTTTTACCTATCCAGGTTCTCGATAAATTTGCTTTCCTCCATACAAACAATATTATGGTAGTTAATTCAGAAATATGTCAGCCATTTGAGGACATGGCTGTCAACTTCCTTGACTTCCAAAATAATTTTCTAGATAGGCAAAAAGAAAGTTTTATCACTATTATATACGTGATAGTAATGTTTAACCATATTTGGAGTTGAATCTTCCTTCTAATTATGCACAATGTTAGTCTTTACAGAAAAAATGGAAGAATCTCTTCTTAGTTTAAAACATGTATTAAAATTTCTTACGTATTTCTGAACGATATGACTACAATTCTCCTATATTTATTTAGATTGAGTAAAATTTCGATGTTTGGGGAGTGTTATCTCTGATTTTCAGTGTGCAAAGTTTCGGATTTGAAGCAATTAAATTTCTTTTTTATAAGTTGGAAAGTATCCGAACATTTTAAAACTTCTTCTCTTCTTTTCATTAATCTTTTATCCTTATCCATCAATATCAAACTTCCATTTAAAACAATATTTTTTTTCATATGGAATTTTACTTGAAAGTATTTCGATATTTGATAAAGATATACATATTTTTTCAATTTCTTATTCCATCTATTTTCTCTACATTCTAGCTTATATTTACTTTTATTCATTTTCAATATTCTCTCTTGATCCTCATCTCTTCCTTCTCCATCTGCCATCTCTCACTCCAGTCTAAACCACGCCTAGCATCACTTTCTCCTATTTCTCCCCTTATCTTTTCATCCGTCAGAGCTTATCTCTTTCGCACTTAAGCGATCTCCGCCTTGAGACACAATGCGCTACATCATTACATCACCTTGACACTCATCTCCAGTCCCTATTCCTTATTTTTTTTATACGTGCGTCTCATCGGTTTGCGCTTCTATAATTAGCATGGTATCAGTGCTATCGCATCCCTTTTTTTATGCCGCACTAAATTTCCGCCGTTACACGCGAGTTCTCCAACACTAGGCGTTTTAGAGCTCCTCCATATCGACGGAAAAGTTTTTTATATTTTCCCTCTTTTTCATCCAACTTCCTATTCTTAAGAGCCACATTCCGACACCTCATTTGTGCCCGACCCTAAAGCATCACATCCTCTTTTGTTTTATAGCGTTCTACTTTTTTATCCGCCGCGCGACCCGAAAATGCCTCCTCCATTTCTCTTAAACCTCGCCCACTTCCTCTCTCTCCTCTTCTTCCTCCCCTTACTCTCTCTCCATTTTGTCCAGGCGAATTCCCAATTAACGCTTGTTTCCTAACTTCTGGTATACCCTCTCAAGTGTTCCACTCTTCCTTTGAAGGAGCGCCATTTTTTCGGAAGAATAAGGCTGCTATTCGGTTGTTCTTGAAAAGCTTTTGGAATATGCTGCTGAGTAGGCAAATAGGTAATCATTGAGTCGATAGAAGTAATAAGTCAAAATCGATAACTTGCTAATTTGGCATTCGGAAGTTAGAACGCCTTGGCAAATGGTTACACTGTCTTTTGCGCGACGGCAAGCAAAGGAAAAAATACTAAAAACGCTATAGCCGTTGAACCTCTAAAACATTATACCTAATACAAAGTTGTTAATGATGTAAACTACTCAATGAACGGATAGGAGTAGAGTGAGTGGTGAAAATAACATGGAAGGACGAGGGAAATTTATGTTGCTTAGCACGAGTGCCGTACGACTGGAATCCCGAGAAATAAATATGAAAAATTATAGACATGAGTGGGACTCGAACCCAGTTACCTCACTCTCCGGGAAAGCGTCTATTACCAATGAACACTTTGAACGGAAAGCGGGGGTTAAGTCCCAGTCATGTCGATAACATCTTATCACATGGAAATGCCCATGAATACAAACGTTTTTTAAGACAAAAAATACAGTGCTATAAACTTGCGAGACCAAATTAGAATTTCATTGTGCACTTATTTATTACTATGGCATAAAAAATATCTATTGTACAAGCCGGGGAATGCTCACGATTTCGAAATATCCGACGTCGAATCAACGAGGTTTTATTGTATATTGTAAGTCAAAATTAATCGGCTGACTTGCACAGCGCTTTTTCTATTCCCGAGTTTTTCTTTCACTTCCTCCGGAGTCGCGCAACCCTCTGAGGGCGTGCCTCAGTCCAGAGTAATCTGAGGGATAATCGGTAACGCAATCCCTCATTATACGCTATGTCGAAGGGAAAACCGTGTAGAGATAAAAGCATATTTAATTTCTAGAGCGAGCGAGGTTAATAGCATTCTTAACCGAAGATAAAAACGTGGAATAGAATTAAAAACGATTTGTTGTATATCCAACCTGACGATCTCCAACGAATTTATCTCATTCCCATAAACGATTTCATGGTAGAGCTGCACGCAACTTGCTCTATAACAGAAGTTATCTCCCGTAACGACTAACAGTAGAAATGATGGTAAATCGACAATAAAATCTCTCCGTTGTTAATTCTCAGCTAATATGGCAGGATGGAAACCCAAGGAAGTACTAACAATTAGCAATATGCTACCACGTCGCAGTATATATCCAAACGTTCATTCGTTGTAATTATCAATATCTGAAACTTTTCAATATATATGTGGCATCGTTAGTTTATAAGAGAAAATAATATAGGAGACCAAAAATTGATATAATACAACCCACAGATAAAATACAGTTTATCGTATATGTTGGCAATACAACTTCCCGATTGACGTAAGACTTACGTTCTGCAATGAACGGCACTAGCCGTTCGTTCTTGCGATTACAGTACATTCGAATTTGCGAAATATATTAGTTTTCATCTTCTTCGTGACAAATATTTCGCCTCGCACTGTAGGCAGCATATGATAATTGATATGATGCTCAAAGTTATTACTAACTACTTGTAAGCGAGAGCGTTTCGGTCTCTGTATAATAGAATGGGGTACTTATTATTACGAACGTGATACAAAATATTAAATTCAATGGATTGGAATATATAACCGGTTGGTATGCCCAAAAATTAAAATTAAACCCGATCGAAGCCTGATACCACCAGGTTTTGATCAAGTTATTTGCTTGGGAACAATTTTTTGAGTCTATTGAACTATATGCAACAAAACCAAAATCAAAATTTTCTTTCCTACTGATAAAATTCTATCTTAAGGTTTTACTTAGTGTACGCGATTCGGGATGTTGGTGTTTAAGATAATTCTTTTCCTATTCCTTCGGCGATATAGATATTACTATAGTTTTATCATTAACTTAGAAAAGTAAATCGATGAAAGGATGTTTTATTCCACATGAACCGTATACAGAAGTATGAAAACTCCATTATTTAATATATTAGGGTAGGGTTATCTCAACCGTGAAAGATCTAACTTAGAATTGAATAGCCTATTTATCCTAATCTTCTCACCACTCTTTAAATCTGCAGGAGAAGTATTGATTACTATTGACAAAAGATATTTTAGGACTTGATTTAAAAGACGGTAAAATTCTAGTACTTAAAAGCATCACTCTACTACAAAAATTACTGCCTATGTTCACAGTGCAACCTAACTTCATAACTTAACTGAGAACAAAGGAATCTGAGAACTTCTTTGATTTATTTTTCACTTCTTTAAACTTTTTTAATGATTATTAATTTTTAGCTTCATTTATTACATCAAATGAAAGTGAAATGAAAAATGTTCTCCATTAATTGCATTTAAGATTATACTCGCTTCTCGGGTAAATTTGGATGCTAGGCTATTTAAATATAGGCAACACGCAACTCGAGTGTTATCTGATGCTTTTAAATGCGGCTTTCTAATAAAAGAAGATACTTAGCTAAGAGAACGCTCGGTCATATCCTTCATTCATTGATTTAGTCTGACCTCATTGAATAACCAACATTTTACAAAAAAAACAATTCTAAAAATTTACGATAAGCTACCTCGTTATTATTCATTCCTCTCCTTCTTCCTTCCTCCGCTTTCTCATAGGCATCAATTTATAATCACAATCTCCAAGTTAAGGAACTGTGGCGTATATTAATGAATTATGTAGGATAAGAATTTTCGATCCTTGGGAATTAGACACGCTAACAATCATCGCATGCCACTGCTATAATTAATCCTACCGAAATTTCCACGAGCGTTCGCTATATCTTTCAGCGAATAATAAAGAGAATCTAACCTCGAGATTAGCAATCCTTACCACAGAATGCGAATATATCTTTAAGTTAATTAAATCGTGATGTGTCCAGTTATCTAGTTCGACTTAATTGGAGTGACCCCCGCATTAAATGCTAAAGAGAGAGATAACTATCTGAATTGAACAAACGCAAACTGTAATAATCGTACATATTTATGAGGAAACGATTTTTGTATCCCACTAAGATGGCTCATTAGGGACTGAGGAGGAGAAAAGCACCGGCAAGGAAACGCCCATTAATTTCCAATTCGCTGAATTTGAGGACATAACCACAAATTTCGAATTTTTGTGCGCATTGGGTTTAGAGCTTTATCGCCGTCATTTATTGCCCCAAATTGGAAAATTTTTACGTCCGTTTCGCAAGGTGTGAGTGTAAGCAAGCGGAAATCCTCCTTATAAACTATCTCCATCAAAGTTTCCAAGGATGTGGAATGTTAAGGGGAAAAAATTTCAGCAGCTTGCCATGGCTGCCAGCGGTCATTTATTTCTTCTCAGCGAATTCCTCCTCCCACGTTTCTGAGGGACTATGAGTAATAATCTTAAGCTTTAACTACTAGACAAACAGATGAAATAAACATTTGGCTGGAATGGTGTCGGTATTGAAGCTTTCAACCAAATACATTCATTAATTACTTTATGTGGTGTCAATCATACAGCACATTTAGTTGGTTGAAGTGAGGGTCCTGTCAGAATTTGCAATTTATTTGTACGAAGTATTCATTTTATGAATTTTTACATTAAGATTGCTGCATATTAATACAATAGAAAATCACAGGGAAATGATATATAATATTTTAAGGTCCTTCTCAGTAGATTTATAGGTACTTTAAAATAAGACTATTAATTCTAGAAAAGATCCTATAATATATAGGATATGTAATGCTAATTAACGACAACCGAATATTTATGAGTGAAAATTTCGAAAGAATATCCAGTATATTTAACCTACTGGAATACAATTGATTTACTAGGCCAGGTGGTAGTCTAAAACGAAGAGATAGGATACCCTACTTGGTATTCGCGTTAGTTGGGATGGAATCCTCTTCAAAACCTTAGGAAAGTAGCATGGCAGACATAAGAATATCGTAAAGACGGAAGAAATGATAGCATGATATATTTTAACCAAGGAATCATAATATCATGCAAAATTTTGTGATTCTTAAAACTATTGACTCAATTTAAACGAATTGCAAAAAGGGGATGGAGTTCTTAAACTTCTCCATTAAATTTTAGTTTTCATCATCCTCCGATTCCTAAATAAATATTTTCTGACTTCCGTTCTGTACGTAAGTAATGAGTCATTGTAGATTGAAAAGGATAACTTGTACTTTCTCCACGTTTTCCTGCGATTCCGTAAAAAAATGCATTCCTATTCATTTCGAATAATAGACTCCCGTAAAAATTCACCTTTGTCAATTATATGGAAAATTGTGTAAGATTATTTCGTCCAAGACAATTCCGGCTCTTTTGGTCTATTTTTGAGTAATTATATTGAAGGATATCCTGTCGTAAATTTTCCTGGGTTTATCTATGACTTCTATTCTTATTCTTTCTACCATAGCTCCTTAATCATCTCAGTGACGCTGTCTGACTTGTCTTATCTGAAACAAACAAACCAGGTTACCTCCATTTTTTCTACTTTGTTCTTATATGTGTCTATACTGCTACTTGAAAATAAAATGTATATAAGAAAATAGGAAGGAAAATGTCTCACATAAAGCTACACTTAAAAGGAATGGGAATTAGAGTTTTCTTCCAACAGAAAATGATGGAAAACAACGTGAGATATAATGACAAAGTCATTTTGTTATCTAACAGAAATTTACATTCACTTTTTAAGCAAGCTCAGCTATTACTTCTACTACGATTAAGTAATCATAGCCGTTTAGAAATCCAATTACATTTCTTTCGATAGAAAATTTAATTTCAGGATAATTGTTGCTTTCATATACCTCATGAGAAGTGCAGTAAATTGATCCTCGCTTCAGAGGAATAATATAATTAGATAATAATAAGAAATTTATAGTGATCTGATACGTACATTACTTTCGTAATTAAAAACAATCATAATTATAAAATAAATACTATGTGTGAATTTTATAAATTAAGCAAAAGTAATTGTAAGAGTAGTTCATAAAATTTCATTAAAATTTGCTATTCGTGAGTTATTATTATCTATAAAAGAAAAAATATTACATAAACTTACAGTTTTAATGGAGAGGATTGGTTAATTCACAGCTCGAGTCACACGTTAAATATAATTAGATAGTTTCTAGTAAAAGGCTCAATATTTTGAATATTACCTTACAGTATTGATACACTTATGGCACTTTATGATAGTGTAGTTTCTTAGCTCTCCGCTACTCGTAAGCATTGCCTCAAGTAATGGATGGCCAACATATGGCGCATCTAAGAAAAATTAAAGATAAATTTCTACATAACACAGACACATACTTTATACTATGATTTTACATAGATACACAAACTTATATAGCTAAACCTACCGCTGAATTCTAAATAATGCATTTACATTTACACATTTATTATAAAACTTCACGGCAACTAATGCAATTTGTGTATCGCATCTCAAATGAGATGGCTCTAGCGATCAGTCGATATTCGACTTTTGAGAAAATGTCGAGGGAAAGATAAATAACAAAGATAAGCGAGTATTGTTTCATATCCATGCCAATGAGGGAATAACTACCGTGTCAATTTAAAGGCGATGGGCGTGCGAGTAATTATCGCAAACGAAGCTTTAATCTGTTTGAGGGAGATTCTCACGCACGAACTCCCACGCTTTTTAAGCACCCCAATAAATGCTCATTAACACCGAGAACGGCTGTTGTAATGCAACGCTCTTTAGAGATCCGCCGTAAAAATATATAACTCCGGCTTAAATATGTGCGATGAACTCAGATAGCGGGAGTTCCGGTTTAGTGGAGTTATCGCCGGAGCGATCGTCCAACTATGTTAGGGGAGCGAAGGTAATTAGACAGCGTAGGATTGGCATTTCGACGAAAAGTGGGAGGGACCAAAGAGGCCATGTGTGCAAGTACGCCATCTTTTCCTTTTATCGGGACAGAGAATATGGGGGAAAACGAACTACTTATGCTGGTGTAGCTCCGTTCAATTCTTTCGAGATTTGTAAATAATGCTATAGCGCACTTACAAATAGTCTAAATAACGCATCTTGCCTTGTTTAATTATCAAACCAGGGCCATTCGAAGTTTTGCCGGGTAAAATTAGGGAAAGGCAAATATCATATGATCGATGAATCATTTATCATGGAAGAAGGAAGAGAAGGAAGAGGAGTGAACAGGCTTAAATAAATGAAAAATACATACACTATGTGGTGTCGAATTCACTCATTATTGGGAAACATTCAAGGTGTATAAATTAATCAAAGCACATAATCGCCAAGTGACAATGTTCTATGATTTTGGTTACTGCTAAAAAATTCTTAAATTATCTGCAATGTTTTTTTTCTTATGGTAGATGTTTACGCCTAGCTGATGCCGAACTCAGGATCTCTTCATTGACCTCTTTGCGAATTACGTTACATAAACACTTCTACTATTAATCTCTATTCTTTTGCATCTCGGGAAACAGTTCAAATTTTTTTTCAACAACCGCACAATGTATTCTTACGGGAAATCTCGGAAATTTTTAGCCATCAGTTTTTTGACAAAAAATATGAGAGAAGCTTTTCCTATATTTTAATTTTCATGATTCATATCAATGATTCCCAAAGCGGACAATACCGTCTCCCATGGGAACATGGACTTATTTAGAAGGCCGTGAATGGATTATATTTCATTACCTATTATTTTCTCTCAAATGAATTTCTTTGATTGTAGATAGCAACATAATTGGCATTTTGTGGTTGAGACGATGTTTTTATCGTTGCATATTTGTTTTGCTATCAATTATTCTTCGGAATAGGTCGTGTAGTTAACACTTTTCGTAGATGACAGTTGGGAGCGTTTATCTGCGTTGTATGTCACAAAGGGGGCGATTGAATGAAAAAGTTTGGAAAGCACCAATCAAAATGGTTATTCATGTACATTGCGTGATTGCCTAATTGCGATTTCAAATTTTGCATTAAGACGACCTATTGGATTCAAAGGTGGGAGAGGCATCTTTAAGAGCAGGAAACATACCTTGACATTCTCGAGCGAATTTGTTCTATACAAAGACTGTGCATTTCTCGTGAGATATATATCGTGATAAATGTAAGTTATCATTGAATTAACAGCTATACATAGGTATTAGACGAAGAAGAACCAACTCATGCCGTATTTTCATTAGCATACTAACCGATACCCATTGAAAATATTTGATACGGCGACCACCAGATTAGTATGCTTCTCTAGACTTGTAATATCCATCGGTGAATGTTAATAATGTCAGTCAATTAAGTAATGCCACTACAGAATCCATTCTGATGAGAAGCACTTGATAGAGTTCTCTTTCCTTTTCGTTTTGATTGGATTCTCGTTCAGTCCGCTCTGAACTCGCATCAGCAGCATCAATTCAAAGGAAAACGAGCCGAAAATTCAGTGGTAGATGTAGTGTTGCCTATTTGATAAAAGGTTTGTCTTTGGCCGGAGTTGATCTCCCTGTAATTTACCAACCAAAGGATGGTAACACTCTCTAGGTGATTCCAGTGGAAGCTGCTTATCTCACGTCATTATTATAGATCCTTTTATTTTGTAATAGGGCTCTACGAACTTTAAAGAAAGATCAGAATTCAAATCGTTGAAGAGCGTGAAAAGCGGGTCGAAAACATAATTCATGGGTGCAATACAAGGGCGGGTCTCACAGAGGCGTCTGCTTCAGCTAGAAGTAGGTGATAGTCCGAAAACAGGCGGAACTGATTAGAAATCCATTCAAGTTTCTCTGCGTATGGTACGAAGAAAGTCATCTAATATATAAAGTATTTCGAATCTTAATCTATGTAAGGAACCATTGCGTAAGAAATGAGGAGTAGAACACAGAAATGTAAATTAAAGCAAAATAAAACTCCAAAATAACATCAACAATGAATGAGAAAGAAAAACGGAATGTTGAAACATTCAAGCAAAATAGAGACAAAAAGTTCTGTAATTCATCCGGAAGTATTCTTTTGAAATACCTTACAGTATAAAATTTTATGATTGAATTAAAGACCGTATACTTGTTCAATAACACAATGGTCGCGGGGAAAATATTTCTTTAGACTTGGAGTTGATCCATATTAAAATTTAAAATTGATTTGTTTTATACATTATGTATAAGTATATGAAAATAGGTTATTGTATAGGTATAAGTATATGTATATGAAAATTCTTCTCTCGTGAGCAAAACTATCTCTAATATTCAAGATTGGACATTTATCAATGATAAGTATGTGAAAAATCGGTTCAAATTCCATCACAATATGGACTACCATAACGAATTTATCTGGATTGTTGCTAATTTGATATTATTTCTTCTGTCAGATATGATCTTGCTTTTAGAGATGGGAAATTTACATCTCTTCTAAATCTCTGCTTCAAATTCTTTTCTTTTTCATAACTAAACTCCGAGAACTACTGTCATCGATCTTCCCGAGAGGAGAAAATTTCAAATAAATATCAATAACGCGGATGAAAATTTTCAAACGTTCACAGACATAGTTGAAGATTTTATTTTCTCATGCGAACGAAAAGTTGAATGCATTCAAAGAGAACGCATTCCACTTTTTTGTGTTATTTTACTTTATTTGAAGATGGAGACTAGTTCTTCAAAAGTCGCGGGCTAAAAATCGTTCAAGTTCAATTTTTCTCCGTGGCGTGGCGCTCACAGTCAGGTTGCTACTGCTAATTCGACAAATCGACTGCAGATGTCAGAATGCGTCGTGTTGCAAACGGCAAACACCATGGAGGAAAGAAATTCATTAATTAAGTCATTACTTCACGTGGTATATTAGCGAAAAACTAAAATCTTACCAAAATACTATTCACAGTCGTTGTCTAGGTTTCCCTTTTCTTGAAGATGAATTGGATTACGAGAGCCTAAATTTTAGATGACGATTAAAGGAACGTACAATTCTTATAAAATGTAAGTTATGGAACCTTTTAATGATTTATAATCAGTGTTTTCTGTAGTCTTTGTAGCAAAAGTTGGCGAAAGTTCACTTGCACGTACTTGCGAAATTGGTTAAAGGATCAATAAGTTGATGAGTAAGAAGAGGTACAGTAATTATCATGAAATATAAATTGGCGATTTTACATTATTTTGCCAGAGACTGTAATTCAAGAAACAATCCTGCCAAAATGACAAGTAAAATTACGGTCTTTCTTGCCTTAGCCTCGCAAAGAGTACTATATCTTGTAATTTTTCCTTGTTAAACTTCTTGTCTCTTTTTATTACTTATAACTTTTACACTATTTTTGAATTAAGAATTATTTACCTTAGAAGATGACTCATAGTATCTCTTAGTATCATGAATTAGGCATATGCTTTACAATACATTATTGACTACGTAAGAAAATAAACTATATAATAAAATTTGGATTTTTCCGTTGCTGACAAAAGACTTTGTCATCAATCCCTTAATCTTTAAATCAGAACGAGAATTATGATGCAGTACTCACCCTAACGTAAGATGTCGTTGGCTTTTTCCACCCTTATCATACAAAAATAAGGATTTTCATCGAAAAAATATTCTTGATAAGAATATTTTATTCAACTCCATACTTTTCCTTGCCTCTACTTTCTTCACTAGGCTGGAAATTTAGTATTACAGGTCTTATCAATCACTTTAAGAATCAAAATTGTAAATCTGGGTATATTATGTATTCATTTTCTGTTAATATTTTCGCATACCTTCAAATCTTGTCGCTGAAATGGTAACGTCGGTATTCTTGTGTGTATCTTATACATTTTTCTTCAGCCCCTTCATGTTACTTACAATATTATTATCTGTAATTTTAAGCTGTTTTTAGTGAATCGTATTAAAATATTTTATTTTTTGACTACTTTTAATTCCCTTTATCAAAATCAAATCGTAGATAAACGTCACTGAATTAACGATTTCCTATTTTGAAACGGTTATATTTAGACATTTACTTTAGAATGTATTTAGTTTGAGTTTCTGATATATTTTTAAATAACGCATGCAAAGAAAAAACAAACTTTTCAATTTCTCAGAAATATGTTGATATTAATGCAACTAGTTTCGTCTAGACTAGACTAGAAATATATGTCTGTGGAATATATAGAGTGGTTTTTCTTTGCATGATGGCACCATTCCACAAAGTTAGGCTTGACAATTTCAGTTATATATAGCCTTACCTAGCTAAAATGCAGGATAATTCTCAATGGAGAAAATTGAGGTAGAATTAGTGCAGAAAATAGCATCTCATCTTAACTTAGCTCAATTGGGCATGTTATAAAAAAAAGACACTTTTTAATCTTTAAAACAATACTAAAAAAATCGAAGCTCTCACAATTGAGAATCGAAATCTACAATCGACGATACAAATACGAATCTTAAAAGAATATTTTTTCTTGCTAAATTCTTCTTAAACGCAAGGGATGGTTCTTTTCAATTTAATCTTGCACTATAAAGAGAGCCTACAAACGATGAAAATACCTTTACTAGAATATATCATAAGAACACTTTGACTCATCTGGAATCGAATCGCAGACTAATATATATACAGAAACGGAGGTCTATCATATTCAGAAGGTCAACGTTAAATAATGTATAAGTTTGCTAGTTTGCAGCTTCAGATTTTTCAGTTTTAGGCAATCATACAAACTCAAACATATGTACACTCAAAATTGTATTACAGAATAACTAAACGGCCCAATGATTCAATCACGACTTATTCGATCCTCACGAAAACAATACATGACCGATGTAACGAAAGAGCGTAGGAATTACATTATTATTTACTAGATATACCACTATTATAACTGAGATTAACCGATTACGATGGTAGAATTATGGTGGAAACCGAATTTAGTCGCTTCAGTATTTTGAAAACTCGCTGATAGTACAGAGCGAATTTAAAAAATTTCTAAATTATTGCATGTTTGTCCCTGTGCTTCGTCACCGTAGATTAATAGCAAATGCTGCATTCACAAACAAGATAAAACAAAACTTAACCTTTCCGAATATAATCATCTCTTCCTGAAACATCTCTATTATTGAACTTGATCTTTTAATTCGAACATTATTTTATTCTATATTCTAACTAAAGTTCAGCTTAAATAGTAAATATTTTTTATAGACGTCCTGCAGTTTATGAAGTAAGATTTCTTATGTTAACAACAGGAAATCTTTCAAATTGGCACCTGATTTATAACCTTTAGTATTTTCAAGTAAAAGAATTGAGTATCACCAGTTTACTTATTTTAAGGTGACAGATTCAACAGATGATATAGCAGCTGTATCTATAAGAAAAAGATTGGCTTCGTAATTGATAAATGTACTGTACGCAAAGGTATTCGTACTAAGTGGAATTATTTTTTCGCCATTCAAATTATAACCATGAGTCATTCAAGGTTCATTTTGGTATAAGCTGGAAAAGCTGATATTACGTCAAAATAAACTGAGTAATCGGTAATCGGTAGTAGTAATTCGGTCTTCAGTAGACGTACCCGTTAGATAATATTGTGAACTTTCCGTAATGAAAAACTCGAATCCATTAATTTAATGTCTCGTTGATATAAGGCTTATTTTTTCTCAAAAAATTTGTCGTTCATTATTTATTAGAACGAAAAGTAAATCTTACTTCGGCTATCTTGGTAAAGGTTAACTTAACAAAGGAGAATCCATTTTTTATCATATTGATGAATAATTAATTCGCTCCATTAAAAGTGATTCACATGTATGTTATCTAAATGAAAATGATATGTGCGCTTACTTGCTTCGTCAATAATAGGAAAATACTATATGCATTCGAATTCGTCAACGGTTCCCTCTCTTGGCTTCTAGCACGAAGTAGTTTTTACTTTGTCCGCCACGCTGTGCTAGCGTCTCTGAGGTATTATGTAGGGAGTGGAAACATTTCCCCACTTCGCCAACAGATGGCCACAAATGCTCTGGCAGCAAAACTCGCCCTCTCTTGGACAGTTTCAAAGTGTTCACCAACGGGTTTGAAAACAATTTTATGATTTGAGTTAATAGTGTTTGTTGACGGATAACCGTTCGATCTCTTTTGTGCAGTAAGATATAATACGATGATAGAATATGATTGGTTGCATTTTAATGAAGATTAAAAGAAAATTATCGATAAGTCTGTTTTTTTAATTGATGGAAGAATATATTTCAGCAGTAATATGTAAGATATTTAGATAGACTTTTAGGACATCTACGGAAACTTGCTTAGGGGATGGAATCATAGCTGCGTTACAAGAAATTTGTCTCCATTCATCTTAATGAGTTAAATGATGCTAATAAAAATCCCACGGGGACATCTCTTCCACCTAAACATGCATATCGTTATAATATTTACAAGATTGGTTAATAATAAAAGAAAGGTTACAGTGTGAGAAATTATCTTTACGACTGAAGGTAGACAAAGAATAATATCCCATGTTACGAGAAAACACCCAAAGAGAGTGTATTATGTAAATACAATATTAGAATTACACCACAAAAAATATAAATAATATATTATGCGATGGCGTTAAAGATTTCTCCTGTTTACATTCCGCTGACTCTACATTTTTTTCTGAGACTTTTTTGACTTTATGAATTAACTTTTATGAAGACTCGCTAGATCCACTTTTTGTACAGTTTTGTAATATCTTAGTTCAGGTTATCGATTTGTATATCTTTAATATTTTGATAATTTGTATAGAAACATTAGCAGCAAATAATTCAATTTAACGTGAGCAAACATTTCCTAATTTAGTGAAGATACGTTAGGAAAAATAAAATCAAGTTGATATATTAATATATCAACTTATGTTTTATATATTACAATAGATGAAATTTAAGAAGTTATTTAATCTAAATATGCTAGTTAAAACAGAAAATAGTACGCAGGTTTATTAATTACAGAGATACTTAAACTGAAAATTATATCAGCACGGTTAATACTGTAGTTTCAGGGACGCTCAGGAAATAAGATCACGTCGGAAAAGTGTTTCATACTTTCATACAAACTTATTTCCTCTAACCTCATATGCAGTAATTAAGTAGAAAAGAATGTAACAAAGCTGGGCAATGTTGTAGGTAGGATTTTTAATAATTCCAATACTTCCGGGATAGCCTGAGTTTGTCAGATTGTGATTTCTACAAAGAATTATCCCACACCTTTCGACGTGAAGCTAGCTCTACTGGAATATCTACTAATTACTTCCTAATCCTTAGTTTATATAGTTTAAGATTAGTTTATATAATAGGGAATAATTGCCGTTGTCTGTCTCGTAGTTATTTACATGGATTTTTGGTACAAAATCCAGCACGGTCATTGTGAGAGGGTGCAGCAAACCGAAGAAAAAATTCAAAAGAAAAGATAATGTAGCTCCTTTTAAGAATGTTTCACACTTGGCACAGATGTGTACTGAATAAACAATCGGTATATAGCATACATTTTATGCTAGATACCGATTAAAAATCTAAATAAATTTCTTGATTTTTCGATTCCATTTAGGTAAAATAAAATAATTCGTAGTTCAGTTCAAATAATCACATACCTTAGTTACCTCAATTAAATCTAATATTACTTACTTTTCACCATGAAAAAGAAATTAAGAAAAGCCTTTGTAATTTCCACAATATATTTTTCTACAACGACATGTTTCGGCTCACGCCATCATCAGGTCTTGCGGAAATTACAAAGTCTTTTCTTAATTTCTTTATTATGGCTTTCCACGAAGTACGGCCAGAAACCATCAATTGCTTTTCACCATGTTTATAATGTTTCAATATGTTGATATGGTTTGGTTAGTAGAGTAAAAACCCTCTTTGAGCCAAAAGCAGATTATTCTAGAAAAATATTACGCGTTTGTATATAATATGTTATGTATGTATATTATTATGCATGTGAAGCAACCAGACTTACAAAAAACACTAGTATAACGCTATCCCACTGAGGCGCATTTTAAGAAGCGTCTTTAACGCTTAACTTAACCGATTTTTGTAGTAGTTTATAAACGTTTGCCAAATATTTTGCACTATTTACGTTGAAATAGATTACAAATATGCTAAAAATAATTCGCGAAGAAGAGAATAACCTCATTTTTAAAATCTTCGTTGGCTTTTATACTTTAGTCGTCGAATAAATAAATTTAAAACTTAATCATTCATGCGAAAGAACTGCCTCTCAAACAATGTTCTTGGTTTCAAACTTGACTTCCTTCAATGATTGTTAAGCGAACATGAAAAGATGGAGAAACTTAGGACGAACTAAGCGAATGAGCCAGGACCCGAAATGGACCAGGAACGATATTACTTTTATAAGTCTTCCCCATCAATTTCATACAAGTCTATACTCGCCGAGTTGACTCCATCACTTTTTCAGTCCTTCGCAAAGTTCTTCCTCGTCAATTCCATTTAAAAAGGACTTTTATGGAGACTCGGCGCACTCTATACTTAAAATAATACCCGTGAAAAAGAGAGGAAATACGAGCGAAAAGAAAAATCCACTCCCCAAGTCCAACCTGCATAAAGGAGCGTTTCTTAAGGTTCTTTACGTCCCTTTCACTGACTTCTTCCCCAATGTCTCCCGGCAACTTTTATCCGCAGACTTTCTGGGAGAAGAATCCGATTGGCCTCACTGATGGCTTTTGAAGAGGACAGAAAGAGAGTAATTTCGGAATCGATGAAGAGAATTATGGGGTTTGCGAGCGGATGGGGGGGGGGGGTATCGGATCGGAATGGGGGGGGGGAGGAAAAGGTAGTTCGAAATTCGCTTCGATCCAAAAAGTTTGGAGGTCTGAAGGAGGAGACGTCTTTGGAGAATCTTGGTAGGATTTCCTTATTCCCTCTCGCAAAATGTCACGCGCCCCGCAAAAGTGCTTTGAATAGTCCCTTCCATCCGCCCCCCATCCCATCCCCCCCTGTTACATCCCCGTCTTCCCTTCCGACGACAAATCCGCGCACTTTTCAATGGCAAATTATTTCGGTTCGCCAACGAGGAATGAAATGCGTTTTTTCCCGACGGTGCCGAAATATTTTTGTTCCGATGACGCCGCCTGCGGAAGAATTCCATTGGAGGAATTAGTTCCGTTTCATTTGGAAATGGGAGTTATTATTTTTCCGCGAGGTTAATGTTGGATTCATGGTTCGTTTCCTCTGGCGCTTTCAAATATAGGCAGAGCATCAATTAAAGAATATTGTATACGATCAAATGTGAATGAAAATGGGGGACTTCAATGTTTTTACTAAAAACGAATTCTCTTGATTTTAGCCTTGTTTCAGCACCCTTACACAAAGCACACAATAAAATATTTCGTCCCGTTATAGAATAAAGGTTACCTAAAAATATATGTAAAAGCCGCATGTAATAGTGATATTACTTTGTGGGAAGCCTTGAAGGAGAAGAGAGTACAAAAATGTTTAATTTCCTCTGGTTTATGAAATTTTATCCATATATTTATTCTTATAAATCTGTGGAAAATACAAAGTCGTGTACTCTTTTCTGCATAAGTAAAATGTCTTCCGCATAGAGTTAAATTTTAATTTAAGAAAGCATCAATGTTACCATCAGTTGATGCCCAAGAAGAATTAGTGTTTTCCTCTTTTAATAACTTGTATTTTTATAATTAATAGATTCATTTGAAAAATGCATTAAAGGAATCTTGGTTCAGCATTTTCCGCAAATTTCTATATAGAGGGATTACTATTCAAGTATCATCTGTTCTTTTAAGTTATAGCACATATTCCAGGAATTGCTTGGTTAGTGGATAAATTATAGGATTTTATAGGGATAGGTCCACAAATAGAATGACTCCATTACTATTACATCAGTTCTAAAACATTTTTGGTAGAATTTATCCTTGTTTTAGAATATCAATCAAATTGAAACTTCATGACCAGTTCAGCATACAAGTAAGCTATGCGTTCAGGGGGAAAACGTTATGTTGATCTTCATAAGATGTACTTGAAGAATTGCAAGATAAAGGTTTGAATTCATAGTTCTCTCTAAAATATCCTTAGCCAAGACAAAAAAGAATTAAGTTTAAAATAGCGACATTTGTTGAATTTAATTTATTCTTATATTTAAGATATTCTCTTCCTATGGTAACTTAACAAATCACTGATTTTGTACTGTTCTACGAATTCGAGCAGGACCTCGTTTAGTATCAAATCACAAATGAAAACTTCATAATATTCTGAACAATATTTGAAGACGGCATATGAATTCCCCAGAATCTCAGAAAAGATTCAATCCAACACACAGCGATACATCTCACTCAATTTGTTATAAGCAATCGCACATATAGGCCACCACCTGGAGTCGAACCCAGATCATACGCGCTGCACACTTATATATGCTTTTCAAAAACATATTACAGTTAGGAATTGATGGAACATTTATTGTTAGGTAGAATTTTTGTTATCCTTGCTAAAAGGTAGAAATCAGTTCTATGAAATGGAATGTATTGCTAGAAAATGAGTAATTTTTAGATTTTTACCATGACATTTTCTAGTGATAGGTTCGTTCAGAAACTTACGTCTTGGAGCTCAGAAAATATTAATCAAATCCTGGTTTACGATATGACTTAAGAAACCAACAAAATGGAGCGGTGGCATTAATTTAGATTTGCTTCCTATCATCTTAAGGTGAGGACGTCGATAAGAATACGTGCCAACCACCAGTGTGAGTAGGAACCGCAAAAGGAGAAAGGGAAGGAAACGAAGGGAGAACCATGAATCAGGACGGGAGTAAAGAGAATATCAGTGAGGGAAAGTGTGGAAGGAAGAAGGGGAGGATTCTCAGAGGTTGGGAGAGTAAGGGCCGTCGAAGAGGGGTGAGGGCGCAGAGAGTTGGAAGTCTAAACGCAGTCAATCGCCCAATATTCGCCGCAATTTTCCTGGCTATTGCACAAACTGAAAGTCGGGGAAAATGGCGCCAATCAAGGGCCTCTTCATTTCGTTTTTTAAACCGTAACTCCGCCGCCAACCGATGGCTGCGCCACTGGCACTGATAACTCAATTATTCGCTCGTTATAGGAAAAAGCGGAAGAGAGCGAAGGAAAGATGATTGGGAGGGTTAGGCGGAAGAATGCGAAGGACAAACATTTTTCAAAGTAAACAAAGGGATGAAAGAAACATGCTCAATACTTTGAGGAAGTATTCGTGAAATGTTGCAGCCGTAAATTGATTCGATATGGCTGGAAGTTTAATACTCACAGTTTTATTTGCAGTTTTATTTTGTTTCTTCGTATATATACAGGGGTGAATTGCGTAAACTGAGTATGTAAATATAGTATTATAATAATATTCATAAAAATGGAAGGGATTTGTCTTGACTGCGTCGATAGCCATAACTAAATTATTTGATTATTTCTTTTGTTTCCTGACTGAGATAATTTAGTATAGAAATAGGTTTATGTAGAGGTACATATTTATCAAACTAGTAAAACTAGTTGTTCAAATGAAACTAATTGAAAATTAAAATTTCAAGAAATTTAACAATTGTAACCAATTTAACAATTTTAATCGAACAAGATATGGATATTGCACAATGCCGCAAAATTTTAATGGTATTTTATGTATATTAACCATTCCTTGTTATATTAAAATTATTCAAACGGATTATTAGATTATGCTAGCTAAGATTCAATTTATTTACTTCTATTTATTTATTCTGTTCTTTACTTCTATTATAAATCCTTTGCATACTAGAACGTAAATTTAGTTCAACATATGCATATATATACTAGAAGCAAGCTGCCTTTCGGCGTAAAGCCAGTAAGGGGATTCATGCACCGTAACTCTTTTTCTCTTATTAATCGCGAAAAATACGACGTTCTGATTCTACTCGTCCTAGAATCTCTTTCCCTGATTCTCCTCGTTGTATCTGACCGTAAAATTAATATCTTTAATCCTACACTACAATGATTGATATGAACGTAATAACAGATCATTCCAATGTTCCTCATCCTTTCTAATGGCCATAGCTTAATTTCGGTAGATTTCTGCTGAGTATTTACTCTCTCCGCTTGAGCACTTTATTTATCTTACTTTTCGGTATCTTATCCGTATTTTTGCAAGTAAAATGTTGAACGTCTTCTTCAGTTCTCGTCCATCAAAAGAATGAAATAAAGGAATAAGTTATATACAGAATAGATCCAAGTTGACTTTCAATTCACATCTCATTCTATCCACTTTGAACGTGCACATCTCTTGCGTCATCCCTTTTTGCCGAATCTCTAAATGCCGTTTTCCTTCTTCTTCTGTGTTTTTTGACTTCCAATGTTTCTACAGTAGTGTTCATTCCTTTCCGACCTTATTTTGGCTCTCAGCAGTGCCGGATTCAGACGGTAAGCAGGTAAGACCTTCGCCTTAGTGCACATGTTAGGTAGAAAGAGGAGAAGACACACCGAATGAAACAAAGGTACCGGATGTTCGTGACCTCTACGTTAGGTAGCAGGCAGCGGTTCTGCGGTAACATTGTATTCGGCCCCTCGGCCCCAGGGTACTCTTTACCCTCGCGGAGCAATCCCTGACGTCACAAATATATACCTCCGCGTGACGTCACATTACTCACCGCTAACACGGCCATTCTGACAATCGGCTCGTCCTCGAGCCGCCTTTATTTACATACTTACTGATATGCTTAATTCTCCGTCAGAGTACAGCTCGAAAACCATGATGGCACAATGAAATTAACCATTGCATAATCCGTAGAATATTCAAGACTGAAAGTCTACTAAACATCTCCTGGAAATAGAAGACAGTCAACATTAATCACAATAATCCAAACAGTACTTCACCTTGGTTATTCAATCATAGACATGACATTTCCTTCCATAGTCATCTCAGCAGTACTAGACGTTACCATCTCCGCATCACAAACAGACCGCAGGAAGCCAAGTTCAGGGACCCGGGTTTGTTCCGCCACACAGGCCTGACACAGGGACCCTTCAGGGTCTAACTTGCTATCAAAAGCAACACTCATGTAGCCAAGTTCAGGGACCCGGGTTTGTTCCGCCACACAGGCCTGACACAGGGACCCTTCAGGGTCTAACTTGCTATCAAAAGCAACACTCATGTAGCCAAGTTCAGGGACCCGGGTTTGTTCCGCCACACAGGCCTGACACAGGGACCCTTCAGGGTTTAACTTGCTACCAAAACCAATGCTCATATAGCCAAGTTCAGGGACCCAGGTTTGTTCCGCCACACAGGCCTGACACAGGGACCCTTCAGGGTCTAACTTGCTATCAAAAGCAACACTCATATAGCCAAGTTCAGGGACCCGGGTTTGTTCCGCCACACAGGCCTGACACAGGGACCCTTCAGGGTCTAACTTGCTATCAAAACCAATACTCATATAGCCAAGTTCAGGGACCCAGGTTTGTTCCGCCACCAAGGCCGGACTCAGGGACCCTTCAGGGTTTAACGGGCCATCAAAACCAATACTCATATAGCCAAGTTCAGGGACCCAGGTTTGTTCCGCCACCAAGGCCAGACTCAGGGACCCTTCAGGGTTTAACGGGCCATCAAAACCAATACTCATATAGCCAAGTTCAGGGACCCAGGTTTGTTCCGCCACCAAGGCCGGACTCAGGGACCCTTCAGGGTTTAACGGGCCATCAAAACCAATACTCATATAGCCAAGTTCAGGGACCCAGGTTTGTTCCGCCACCAAGGCCAGACTCAGGGACCCTTCAGGGTTTAACGGGCCATCAAAACCAATACAGTAGAATCTAAGTATAACTTATTTATTTCTAGTAATACAAATAAATCCCTTCTTATGGCAGTGATACAAACACGTTGCCGATGTTGTCAAGTGTTGTCATTCCACTCTAAAATTTATTTACAAAAACATAAGGGTTGCACAAGGTCAATCAGTTTCAAAACAATAACAGTAAATGTAAACAAGAAGTATTTACCTTCACCTGGAAACACATACCATCAGATTCAAAACAAAAACTAAGCATAGATATACAAACAAGAGGGTATCGGCTTATCTCGAAAGTATCGTCTCAAATGACGCTCTCGGATTTTAGCATTCTTCTACAGAGTCAAATAGAAGTCCGAGTTCGTTCGGAAATGATTCACTTGGCCAAATTCGAATGTGCTCTTTAGCTAAGATGCAATCTTAGCCCAATTCATCCGTTTTAGAAACCTTATTACGGTCCTCCGTCATCACCCAACTAAGGTGCAAGTTCCGACGATAATATCTATTGAATCGCGACGCTTTTCATTGAATCTTTGCTCCTACTTGGAGCCATTAGACGCCAAGGACCTCTTAGCTGCCGCTCGGTCGCTATCCTTCTTAAGGGGAGGTCGCCTCGCCCACGGTCAGAAGGATGGAATGCCACCAATTCCCAATAGAAATCGAATAGGGGGGATCCAGTGGATTTTTGACTCATAGAATTTATGATCAGCTGTAATTTCCCGAGGACGCTCGCCCATTCTGACTTCAATTCCACCCCAATACGAGATTGTGCGAACGTAGCGAACCTGTCATTCCCCATGAGAGCTTCTGGGGTGATAAAATGGAAACGTATGCTCCCAGAAGTACAAAGTTCCGTCAAATAGCGGTATCAAAGATTGGTTCCCGAATCCGCAACTATGCAGCGTTGATTCTCAAAGATGACTATGAAATCCATCATTTGACTCACCGTTTCAGTGCTTGTCAAATCTAACAAGGGACAAAGCATATCGAATTTTGTAAAACAATCCGCAAGAATGAACATATGCTTAAAGCCTCCCTTAGTTGATGCTAGTGGCTCCATACGATGAAGATGAACCGTGACGAAGGGTACGAAAGCCTTCTCAATTGAATTTGTTTGGGTCCATCGCGATCTTTGTATAATTTACATGTTTGACAAAGGGAAACATATTCACTCACAAAATTACGTGATCGAATAAATCAGAAATATCTTGAAATTACGTCAAATACTTTGACTGCCCTTTTATGGCAGAATTCTTCATAAAAAAAAGTCTCAGCAAACCTATACGACTATCCCTCGGAACATACCATAGTAGCATTTCCTTGTCGTTTACATTTTCAACATGATAAAGCAAGATTTTCTTTTACACAGTATTGCTTCGGGTCTAAGTTCCCTTTCCTTACGGCATCAGTAAGGGCAGAAGTCTCCTTATCTACTGACCGCTCAATTTCTGGCAACGTTTGCTCTCCAATGTGGTTTACACGTCTAATGGGAGGCGGGTTACGGCTTAGGAATCCCATTAAATTACAGATTTTAGATTTTGCAGACCTGAACTTCTAAATAATCCCATTCAACTGTAAATACTTCAAACTCTGTAACCAACGTCGTTTTCCAAGACGTAGTCAAAGTGACCGACTCAATTCCATTAAACACATCATAAGCGAGGACATTGCGGCATCAAGCCAACCTTATCTGCTATGCCCTCCGACATTAACGAGCAGTCCCGAATCAGACAAACATCCTATGGGTTTCCCTCGTATGACCGCTGGGGAAAACCCCAAAGACGTACAAAAATTACATTCTTCTAATAAAAAGAGATTAACATTTATCACTGACGTATATCAGTCGACTAGGTCCTCATCCAACATTCGACTGGACTGTGGCCTGGCTTAAAGCAAATATAACACACAGCCCGACTAGTTTCATTAGATCACGCGGACTCATTAATTGATGGTCCCTTTTAACGCGGAGAGGTGAATTTGAGGTGATTGTCGGTCAAATATCTCCTTTCATCCCCTTCTTAATCGGAGAAAGTGAATTTCGCCATGGAATGACCTGACCGATTGCAGCGGAAGCAGCGTTTCCGGTTGCTATCGTCATTCATTAAATATCTTTCACTTTGCGGAACCAATATACATATGCTATGCTACTCTTACCGCAATTTCTCCCTCAGTCCAACCGAATTCCGTTACCGGTTTACCAATCTCTGCAGTCCACTTCAAATTCTACAGCCTCTGGACCGTACTTTGGGATGGAGAGGCTCGGATGGTCCAGCACGAGGATTCGCCGCCATTTGATCCCTCACGTCAAAAAAAAGCCCAGACAGGCTCTTCATTAATTCTTCTATATTCAACTAATGTTATCCAAAGCGCAGTTAGGATCCCACTTCTGATGTTAGGTAGAAAGAGGAGAAGACACACCGAATGAAACAAAGGTACCGGATGTTCGTGACCTCTACGTTAGGTAGCAGGCAGCGGTTCTGCGGTAACATTGTATTCGGCCCCTCGGCCCCAGGGTACTCTTTACCCTCGCGGAGCAATCCCTGACGTCACAAATATATACCTCCGCGTGACGTCACATTACTCACCGCTAACACACATATAAGAGAGGTGCGGTCTAATTCTCTTACTAAATGAATAGAATGGCACACTCACTTTCACTGATTTAAATCTTACAGCAACACAACATTTTATTAAGATGTATTAAAATATAAGGAACATCAAATAATAAGAAATTGAACATATCAAAATTGGCGAAGTAGTCTTCTACTAGTTTTATTTCTCCTAGAGAAGAGAAATAGCGATATATTTATTAGTGTGAGGTTTCCCGTTCTTCCTATCGATTCCATTCAACAAAATTTTTCCGCGATTTAATCATCATCATTTCATTGAAATTGGTTTTTTGGAAGAGCAAAATTCTGTGTTAAATAGGACAAACTAGTAATGGGAAGGTAAACGATGATGATTTTAAATGCCAATGGTCAAAAAATACCAGTCTCTTATTACTATGGAGAGTAAGGCGGCCTCAAACCTCACGGATGGAATTCTGAATCCGATGCTGATTATCAGAATAAGAATATGATAATTTACCTCTCTCTTGCTTCCTTCTGTATTTTACGGTAGTTACTTCCTGAATTGGATGCCTTAAAAATATCAAATTACTTGATTTGTCTTATCGAATTAACGCCTCCTTATTTTTGGTACGTGAAAAGCTTCTCTGACCGAGCCCTTTGAGTTTGTTTTATTACATTCCCTCCAAACATCATGTGAAATTGAAAAACAAGTAATTTAAATCTCTCACCTATGCAATGATTAATTTTAGCTGAGGCATATTTTCCCAAGCAATTGATTAGTTACAAAAGCTAATTTTAAATGATTAATAGTAGATGTGACGGATCATGTTGTTCTCTATGACCGAAAACGCTTTACAATTAAAGAGGTAAAAACGATGACACTCTTAATTTCAAAGGGAGAGGAGAGCCTTGTTTATATTTCAATTTTTTTATCAGGCCGTCGCAGTGAAAAGGTTCTCTCGCCCAGTGAAAGAATAAAATATACATCAATGTTTACAAATTAATTATTTTGAAATCGCCAAGTTCGTGAACTCATAGAACACAGTTTTCATGCATAAATGTTTCCTCATCACGATGGCAGGAGCTGATGCCATTTTTATCTTCGATTTAAAAAGATCGGTCAGCGGATGATAAACTGTGATACGGAGAATGTGAAACGAACTACAACGGAAAAGTTCGTAAGTTTATGAGATTCGTAAATCTGATAGCAGTAAGCATAAAATATTAACATGTAAGATTTTTCACGGCTTCATTTTTGTAAAATGGTAGCATTATCATTATATATCTTTGTAATATCGTAAGTGAAATTGTCCTTGACAATAATCAGACAGCTCAAAATTAGTTGAAATACAAGTAGATAATCATAATCAGTTTAAACAATTTGTCTTAATATAAACGCTCTATCCTCTTCGTTAAAACGTTACGTATGAAAGTGCAAGTAAATTCTCTCATGGAAGCCTTACAACAGTTGAGAACTTCGAAATCTCTTTCATCACCAAAAAATCACCGTGAACGGTAAACAAAGAAGGAGCCCCTTTGACAAATGACCGGAGATGACCTAGCCTTCACCTTCAACGTTCTCTCCCCGGGTGCCACCTTTACTCAACGCTCTCAAAAAGGGGCCCCCGCTTTGTGGTAGGATTCATCAGGAGTCCATATCCATAATTAAAGGTCTCTCTTGCAGAGCAAAACTTGCAATTGCTTCTTTCCATGGTCATGGCGCGTGGCACTCGGTGATTTTTTCCATTGAGGCTATAATCCATGCGCATGCGCACTTGACGAAACGTCAAACGGACCCAGACACGGCCTGATACCATTCGATCGAATTTTATTATCTGACTCGTGATGGCGGCGAAGGTCGAGCGGAAGCGGTTTATGAAAAACACGCGTTGGGTTGACGCGTGCGTTAAGGCCAATCAAATAGAGTGCGCCATTTCGAAGGGAATTCAATGTGCAGTGATACTCTTCCTGAAAGAGTTACTCTAAAAGGTGTCGCAGCGGAATGACGCTCGAAATGGACGGAAAATGGTCTGTTACGGAAATGGGTTCCCTCTAGAAATCTTTTAGCGTGAATGGACAGGAAATTAGGAATCTTTATTGTTCAAAATGGAAACCTTTAATCGCTATATCCTTGATGATGCCACCAAAGGAAATACAGATCTTTCCTGGAAGTTCCTTTGTTAGAGATATTAATGTTTCAAGGAAGAGAGAAATTTTCGAGTTATTAAATCGGTAAGAAAATCTAATGACTAAAGGGCTGGATTTGATCTCTTTTGATAGCGTTGATGAAACAATTTTCTTTCCTTTACATTTTATATACGTGAGTTCTCCTCGTTTATCCTCGTTATTAAAAGTTCTTTATTTAAGAAATAATTGTTCATAATTATATATTTCTATGAATGGGTATTTCCAATCAGCTATGCGTAAGCATTATCGGTAACTCACTAGTGGAAATTAATTACATCTAAGATTTCTTAAAATTACCTCCAACTTTAGAATTTTTCTATCCAAGTCCTATACTGGGCGAGTATTATTAATATTTTACCATTCTTATTATTTTTCTTCATAAACGATGCAATAAAGTATCTTTCGATCTATTGAAAATCATCAGGGAAAGTAGGATAATAATCCTGAAAATGTTTTAAATGAATGATGAATTATCTAATGAAAGAATAAGTTCTTTGGCTAAATAAACGGCATACATTAAATGTACCCCTTAATACGTACGAATCTATGGTGGTGAATGGTGCGATGGTGTATTTTAATCTCTTTATTTTAAATTTGTGATTTTTCAATCAATCCTTCAAAATTTGGATTGCTTCGAGCAGTACAGCATATTTGCATGAAAACTACATCGAAGATCAGATCACTAAAGATTTTGAAGGGAAAATAGCCACCGTTAAACTAATTAAGTTAAGTTCTTACATATTTTTAAACATCATATCGGAAAACTATGTTAAACTACCTTGCTTTGCTATGTTTATATAAACACTTGATTTATGAAAACTTAATTAATTCATTGAAAATAACTGAAAATTTTTAAGCTTGTAAGCCTTATTACCTTTCTAGAACTTTTGGTATCCAATGGTAGTGATGTCAAAGTTCAACCCGGCCTCCAGGTTGAACACTGTACAGACCGTTTAAGTGTTACATTTGCGAACAAAGACGGAGAATATATCCGGAAGCGAAGGAGTGAGAAAGGTGACAAGAGGGTGAAATTCAGATTTCCATTATGAAATCCCTTCGAACGAGCGCGACCTCCTGAGAGAAAGGCGTATTTTTCTCGGGGAGAAAATCGGTAGGTGCGGTAGCAGAATACGGAAGCTGAGGAAAGAGGAAAGCGATAAAAGGGGAGAGGAGGCGAGGGCAGCGATTCACAATGGGCTGTAATATCCTCCAATTCCCCGCTCTTTATATACCCCACTTGTACCCAACTTAACCAGGCGTTAGTTCCGCAGCGGCGAACAAGAAGGGCTTACGCCAAGGGCGCTTTGGGGGGTGAGGCAGTCACCTCTTTCGGTCCACGGGATGAGCTAAGAGGTCTTCCCAGCAGCAAGTGCTGATGAGGTCCCCTTGACGCCTCAAGGTGTATGATAAACGCCTGCATCGTGAAAAGGAACAATGGAGGAGCCGAGAAAGGGCTCGTCCGTAATTTGCTGCGTTGGTTCACATTTCAAATGTCAACCCAAAGCGCTATTTACTTTATTTCGTCTTTCTCCCCTCTGCGGATTCTTAAACTTAATGTATGCGAAATTATAGATATAAATAATTTATAAGGGCGAATATGACAATGATTTTATCGACTTTAATTTAATCTAATATGATTGAAATTTTGGACGTATCTTGCAAAAGATTTCTACACCTACATCTCTACATACATGCCCTGCAAGCCGCCTTTCGGCGTGTGGCAGGGGGTGAAAGCACCATGACTCTACTTTCCTAGTCGAATATTTTCGTGTATCTTTCTCAGAAAAAAAAATGAATTCTTGAATCGACTGGTTCTGACATCTATTTCTCGCGGTATTAGAACGGCCTATATGGCAAGGATGGCGAATAGGACATATTTATCATATTTGAACGAAAGAGTATGATGGTGAAATTGAATCAAAATAGTGTGTACAATTTTGGAATGCAAAAATATTACCCACCCAGTCTTAAGTAGCACAATATCATATTATATATTAGTAAAAATAACTTTAAAATTCCATTTAAGCTTAGATTTTGTAGCCAATTTGCCATAAATATAGTTAATTTCCTAAATATTATATCATCATCATGAAGTAACTGTGCTGAGATATGCTTCAGCCGAGCATTATCCAAATTTCTCTATCTTGCGCCTACTCTTTCATTTCTTTTTAGCTTTGATCTCTATGCAGATTCGTGAACATGTCAAACTTTCTTCTTAATTCCGTTCTGGCACCTGATCATTCCTCACAGTGTTTGTTCATCTCCCTCCTCAGATAGTTTTCTTATTTTTTCCTCAAGTTTCTGATCCGTATTAAATTTATCACATACGCTGTACTCAAGCCAATAGATATTATAAATAATAATTGAAATAAATGAAGCTAACGTTCCTTTCTGCATTTTGAGAAAGTAATTAATTGCGTTTTAAATAATTGCCGACAATAATGGTCAAATATTGTTGCAGATGTCGTTTTATATTTCGAGCAAGCAAGCATAGCAAGATTTCACAAAATTATAAAAAAATAATCGGAAATTGCTCTAAAACACATTTCTTCAATTTGTAAATAATTCTTAAATATTATCACAGTACTTATGGTCCTTAAATCTTCATCGAATTTGTCGAATCTCGAAAAATATCATGCAATTCTAATTCTCACTCGCTAAAATAATCATAGCATTTCAAGAGGCAAAAAAATTAAACGTAATGAGAAATCTTTGAGAAAGAAATGCGTTTTCAGTGCTCATAAGCTCTACTTTCTTGATTGTTCGCTCTAGGCCAAATGCGAACGCATTCCGATCGAAAATCACCCATTCATTCACGACACTTCTTTTTAAAAAAAGACCGAAGCGCGTCATTGATTATCCTAACGTAATTCATCTTCCTCGATGACCTATATCGGCCACCTAATAATTTTTAAGAGACCATAGAAATAAGTTTGTGGGTCATGGAGCACTTTATGTGCCGGCGGTGGGAATGACAATTGCGGAGAATCCCCTCTCTTTCCTCACGCCTCCTCCGAAAAGAAAAGAACCGGCGAAAAAGGGCTCAATTTGCGAAATGACTCGGTCCTTTTGTCGGCGGAGCGATTTAACTAGGGGAAATCACGTGCCGAACCGCATGAAAATGAGCTCAGAGAGAGAGATGAAGTGGGAAGAGGATTTAAGCGTCCAAAATGACACCCATTTCCCTTGGAATGGTAAGCGGACTAATGAAGCGTGTAAACAAGGGACAATATGTTAATTTGCCCGCCCTCCTTTCCCCGCGACTCTTTGAGGGGGGCTCAAGACCCCCCGCAGAGTGTATGTTCCCGATGGTGGCAAAGATCTGCGGGGCATACGTTAGAACTCGCTCTAACGATTCCAACATTGTTGCGGTCGCATTTGTCCGTCGATCCGTAAAAGGGATTGCTTTGTTGTTCTCCGACTGAGCAAAGATATGTCCCGCTCTCAGGCAAATAATTCAGCGATGAAATAAGAATGATCCCCTTTTTGTGAGCATGAGATAAAGTAGGGAGGTTAGCGCGTTTGGCTTTTAATGAAAGCGGACCCGGGTTCGATTCCCGGTGGGGTTCTATACAAGCGAAATGACTTTAGTTGAACAAGCGCTTCAAAAAATATTGAGTGTTCCATTATATTTTAAAACATCCATACTAACAAGGTAGGTGTTGTGGGAATTTAGAATTAAGAGAAGCATTATTTTTTTTCTACTGCTTGAAGACTGCTTGTTCCCTTTAAAAATACAACATGGCATTACGTTAAATGAAATATTTTTGTGGAAGGAGTACAACGCTTCTCTTCATTCAACATTACTTTACGTTGTTTCCAGAGTCTACTATTTTTTTATCAGCTTCATCATCTTATTCCGAAATGAAAGCAGTTTCCTTTGAGAGTATCATGTCTTCGATGCAATGAGACGTCCAGACGTATAGTGGATGAATAGACCCTTTATTTTTATTTTCTTTTCTTAATTTTTGATGAACGTCTATGCGTATTTAGATGCATACGGAGATCAATCATGAACATATCACGGGGAATGGTGATATGCAAATCATACTTTTTCTCTTCGATTCAAATTCGAATCGAATTGACCAAATATTAGATTCTATGCACAACCCAACTTCTCGTATGTTTCCCAAACTAAAGCTAGCAATTGTTCGTCTTCTGTTTATCATTGTCATCAAATATGAATTTCATTTCAACTACTCAAAAACTAATTATCTGATGGCTTTTGCTGGAATTTTTTTACATAATATGTTAGCTTTCTAAGTTTTAAGACGAATTAAAAACAAGATTAACGCTGCAAACTTTCTCGTGGCGCATTTTGAATGTGAACTCAAATAATGTAAGCCCTCTTTTACTTCCAACAACGCACCGTAAAATTGCTTCATAGAATGTCATTCGCTAAACTTTTGTTTGGCGACTTATGAGCTAGAAAATTCAATTTCATGAAATGAAGTAAATTATTTTTATCTTTATTAATAAATCCGTTGACCCTCGTATGAACATGAAGATATACACTCCTTCTTTTTCTTCTTAGAAACAACATCGAACTTGTGCAGTTAACGGCTTCAAAAATCGTTAAAAAGAAATTCACCACCGGAAGTCCTTCCTGTGAATCCGAAATATTCCGCAGGTTCGCCACCGTCGCCTGAAATAATACTCGGAATCTCGACAAACGCCTCTTTTTGATCCGTAGGAAATCGATCGATGGCTCCATCCCTTCTTTCCGATTTATTTCGTCGATTTCCTGAGCATCTGGGAATGAGAGCGCTGGGACGAGTGAGTGATTGGGAAACAGATGAAGTGAGAGGGGAAAAGGAGGCTTGTTACTGTTGTTTATGAACCCGTCGGCTGTTAAAGTCACATACGGAAAAGTACAAACATGCTTGATGCTCGAGGGAAGAAAGCCCAAGACTTAAAATTTTGAACTTGTCATTCATGGTCTGCTATTAGTATATGCCTTTTTTATACGAAATGAACTCTATCCAGTATCTTCTATTAAAACCGTTGTTTTGATATAATGAAGGATAATGCTTCTAGAAATTAAATAAACTAGGTATAAAAACGGGGAAATGAATTTTTAGGCACAGAAAATTGTCACATAACTGAAGAAAACATTGGATCCGCCCACTAAGTATTAGGTGAGACCTGATATCTAAAGCTAACATCTATGTTAAAAAGTGTAAATTTCAATATTTAGTTTTTTTACTGGAATTTGCATTTAAACCATTACTACCATTTCCCTTATCTATTATATCAATTCCTTTGGTCATGCGAAGACTATTTATACTTTCCACAAGGAATAACTTTTATCATAAATAATGAAATCAGGATATGAAGCCTTATTTCGAGCTAAGCAAGCTAACTTATTTTTGAGGAGAATAACTAGAAACGTGGAATATTTCCAGAATAGGACTACATTTGAATGCATATGTGAGAGAATTGCCCAGGGAACATGATATGAGCCCTGTTGAGTATATCTGGAGCGGAGGATTTTTATTATGAAAGCTGTTTAAACTGAATCTAATATCACTAATATTCAAATATTCTCTTTCTGAGACATACATTGTCAAATACTTCGTGATAATGTTGCAAATGTAGACTTAAGTACAAAAAAATCACCAGTCAATTGAAACCTAAGAAAGAGAAATTTTCCAATCCATTGTTTACTAAGGGAATCATTAGCTTTGATGTAATTATGGGTCTCCGCATCATCCGGCCCTGACAGAAACGGACGGTAGAGAGAGGATAGGCCTCAATACATTTGCACCCTTCAGCAGATAGATTTCAAGGGAAGGAGTGTAAATCTCTGAAACGGTGAGATTCGGAAACGACCTTTCCCTTGCGGAAGGGGCTCCTAAAGAGAGAGATGTAAATGGAACAGAAGGCCTCTTTGTGTCCACCCTCCAGATACCAATCGCGAAGATGACCCTCATATTACGGCTGTTAACTGCACCTTTCTTTTTGAAGCGGATACAGGAATGGATTCTCCATAACGATCGGTGGACTGCGGGTGCGAGAATAAAAATCTCGGTGAGCGATTGAAGTTTCCTCTGAGATCGCGAGTGTTGTTTTCCTTGGGATGGTTAACGGGCTTCAGGAGGAGACCTGCGAAGTATTAAATCCGAAGAAATGGGAGTCAGCGTGGCTCCATCTAAATCGAGAACGCCTCCATTTTATGTTCTCCTCGACATTTCCTAAACGTACGACGTAATAAATCTAACTTTAGAGCTCTCATTTGAAACGCAGGCTGAAATGTCGCGCTTCCGAGAAAAATGGTTTCGTCTTCTATGGAACTGTAATGATTGAAAAGGTCTCAGACATATTAAGTTGTTTATTAGAGGATGCATCAATGTAAAGATGGAAGTGACTTCGGCTATTCTCGGCAAAGTTTCTGTTTTGCGATGCACTTGATCTCTGAATTCTTTTGGGCTTCACCTAGACGATTTTTTTTGCGACGAGTTTTACCTTCTTATCAGCCATTTTCATTCATCTTCAAGCGAAATGCTGAGAATCTCAGTTTGTCGCCATTGCATACAAACTAATTTGTCCTATGTCTCTTCGAGATCGACACATTTATTTCCACCCGTTATGCTGTGTTGTTATGATAAATGTTGTAGCATATTTTAGTTTTTCTATACTTAATATTTATAAATTTTCCACGGTATTTTATTTATTGATCATTTTCCATCGTATATCTTATCCGCTGAATTGGTTCCCCTAATTTATTTATGTTTAAAATACAGCAAACATATCAGAAATTTAATTATAATTATTAAATCTTGAAATTGTCTAAGGAAAAGAGCATCAGATCAGATCAGAGCGTTAGCTACCTTGTACAAGAAGTTTCCAAGAATCCGACGCTTAAAGCTAGAGTGGTAAGAGTTTATAACAAAAGTGTATTGCAATTCAGCTTGCTGAGTCATCGGTCTTCCAAAACAATTGAAATAGTATTTTATTGACGGTTCAAGTAACGAGAAGGGATTGGTATTGAGAAAGATGCGAGGGATACAGAAAAAGAAATGTAACTGGCGATGAATGAGAAATGGGTGGCGATGAAATCCCCGGGGCGCTCAACAGCCTCAGGGCGGACATCGTCCAGGGGCGGTCGAACAAAGGGGTGATTAAGCTAATAAAGAATCGGTAAAGAGGAGAGACTGAAGTGGAAATGGCGGAAGCAAGAGAGGAGCGTGGACAGTTTTTTAAGGGGTTTACAAGGGGTGAGGGATTGTCTTCGTAAGAGAGTAGCATTTGATGGAACAGTGGGGAAAATGAATGGAAAGAAAGGGTAGTTTGGATTAAGGAAGGAAGGTCAGAAGGGTGAGAAAATGTGGATTGGATAAGGGAGAATTAGTGATGAGAGGGACTATGGAAGAAAGTTTAAAAGGGAAATAAAATGAGAAAGAAAGGAATAAAACAACGAAGGAGGAAGTAAAAGGAGTGACTATGTCCTGTCTGTAAGGTATGCACTCCGAGGTCGGTCTGTACTTATAGCTATCCTCTCTCAAAAGGCAAGGTCCGAAATTTGGCTTACTAAATAAATGAGGAGTGAGGTTGTTTTCCATTGCTTTCCTCACAAAGCCACAGTTCTTGGGATGAAAATCGCAGTTATATCACAGTGAGCGTCTCTCATACTATTCGATACTGAGAGTAGAAAAGGGATGCTATTATTTTGCATTAATCCTATCAGAGTAGTTTTCATAACATCTTAGCCATGAACTGAGACTGAGACAAAAATTAACGAAAGATGCGTTTTCCTCTATCCTGTTCCAAAGAACAAATGGAAATTAATTCTTCCATCAATATGCGGCGGAAAACAAAAAATGAAGGTATCAAAATAATGATCAAAAGATATGGTATATTTTAAGCTAAGGAAATCATTGAAAGAGGAAAAGTAAATGTCAGAATTGTGACAGCATTTTCCTTAGAGATGTAAATTTACTCTAAACCATTCACAAATTCAAGCAATTACAATTTAACGATGGGCGCAATAAAGCTAAAATACGATTCAACTATAAATTTTACTTGAATATGTGTATATGAATGAACAATAATTCTGTACATTTTATTCTAAAATATTAATCCGAAGAATCATAAGGATGGTCTCTTAGAGATCAAATGAATATAAGTATCTGGGAAAATATTTTATTTAAGTCTGCTTATTAATCTTCTCATTTAACAACTGCTCTGTTGTTTTGTAAAATAAAATTCTCAGTATATGATCAAAGTTATTTAAATATATTTATCTTAGGAGGGAAGATAAGTAAAATGTTGGCCCTGCAGCATAAATTTATACTGAATTCTCCAAAGGTAAGTGAAATATTTCAACTTTATGCCACTTTTTATATCCTAAAGATATGGAATAATGATATATCAACTCAAACCTGTGTCTTTCAATGGTGGCAGTAGAGGTGATGCGGAAGTAAAGAAAGTGATTCGCAGTAAGACAAAGCAGAGGTCAAATGATGGAAAAGAGGAAAGATGTGAAAGAGGATAAAAGGTGTGCTTAATGGGAAGAATGTGATGCTGAGAGAGGTTGAAGAGGCTTGAATTGGAGTTGGATTGGATAGAGACGAGTGGACGAAGAGAAAGAAAGGGCTCTCCATTAGCGGAGACTTCCCAAGTGGGTAACCCTCTTTTATTTTCGCTTCTTCTTCTTAAAGCCTCCTCATTTGGAGCAATTTATGTGCTTTAACAAAGTTACACCGAACTCTTGGAATAAGAGAAAGGAAATGTTGAATGTTCTCAGTCGGGAAGAAATTTTAAGCACGACTCCATTGTTTCGTACCACATTCAGAGGAGATTGCTAATTCTACCAAAATTAAAACTTCTTGAAGCCAAATATCCTTTCGCAAGACATGGATCTGAAAAGGACTTAAATGTCGTTGGCAACCACGAGTTAACTAATTAAATACTTCAATTGGTTTCTGAGTGTCCTATTTTTTTTTGCCCAAATAGTGTATGCTTGTTTTTAGAAATATTTTAAGTTGCATCTCTCCTTTCGAGAACGCAAACTAAAAGATACGGAAGGAGCACCATAGGTCATTTATTACTATAAAAGTGTAAAATCTTAATGCTGGTGATTGAGGCAATGAATTTGGCGCTTATTAAATGTTTATGTAAAAACAGCTAAGTATTTTATTTTTGCCTTTATCTCGTGAAGTCCCACCTTGCTACATCTCAATATATTATACTTAGTTGAAGTTAATTCGATGTTATCTACGCGTACTATGTCAGGTTACTCAGGAAGATAGAAATTCATATTAAATTCCACATTGATGCAGAATTTTTAATAGTTACCTATACGATCGGCTCTTCGTGTAAAGATGATTTTCCGGTATTTTTGGAGAGAATAACTAGATTCGGTGAATTTTTGGAAACAAAAAGGGCCCAGTTTAATTATTTGGGGTCTAATTATTTAATATTGATGTTAGATGGAATTTTTGAAATGATTTTAAGAGGATGAATTGTTTCTTAAAATTATCGCAAAGTAAATCTCTGCATCCAAGAGAATGTTCTAAGTATATAATTTTTCAATAATCCGTTTAATCGCTTAAAAGACAGTAATTCGTAGCATGGACGGAGAGCCATGCAGTGAAAAGGTCACGTGAGAGCCAATCTGGAAACATTCATGTAATACTCTCCTCCTTACTCAAGAATCTTAGGGATCGCTCTTCGTCCATTAAGAAAATCGCTCGGATTTATTTTCTCCACCGAAGGTTGGTAGTACCAGCCACAGAACGACTGACATTTATTAAAAAAGAGACCAATGGAAATTGAAGGGCTTCCCGGCCATAAATTCCGAGCAGACTTCATGTAAACGTTCAATTAAATATCTCTATGTATCTATGTTACGCTTCACTTCATCTTAGTATTTGGGCAGGAAAAAGTATTCTTAAATTATCTATTCATATATTCCTACGTAAGAAATCATAACCAAATATTTTTATCGCAGTTCCTTCTAATGTAATCACCAATAACTCTGGTGATTTCTTATGATAACAAGATTTTGTTCTCTTAGAAGAATTTTTGGAAGATATTGTGTACACCTTGAAAATCATGTAGTGATTACCTCCACAAACTAATTCACAGTAGAAGGCGATATTATAACGTTCCAGAGATAAAAAGTTGACTTAGTCGAAAAATAAAATATGAGATAACCTTAACAAATAGAAATTTGGGAAATGAATATTTTGATTGCATTTGCGTGGCTCCACGCCATATTAAAGCGATATACATATATAAAAAGCGATAGATACATAAACATAGTACATTTCCGCTAGTTTTGTGATCAGTATCTCTTTAGTGTTTGATAAAAATTGTTTTCAACCGCTTCCATGAAAGAAATCATTGAAGAAAGAAACTCGTAGAAATTCAAAAAATTTGGGTTTGACTAGTTTCTTCAAAAGTGAAATGCACCGAAACCAATTAACTCTTTTTAAATCAAATTTAATGTAATTCACAGGAGCAAGAATTCTACTTCTTCGGTATCTCTCATTTTGAATATCCATCAAGTACAATTCCTAAAATTTATTTTAACCATTGACTTAATATACAACACGGTTTTAACCTATTTTCACCAGTAGTTCATTTCAACGAAATTTTTTCTCGATCATAAGGTAAGACGAGCCATAGGAGGCATAAAAAATTTTATTGTTATAAAATTTCTATTGGAAGATGTACTGCTCAGTTTCACATGGCTGTAACTCACATAAAAACCAGCCATAAGTGTGAAATCAGTGGCAAGTTGGGAATTGGAGGGATAAAAAAATAATGGTGAAAGAAGTAGTAGAATAAGGGGGCAGAGAGACATTAAGGGGTAATAGGAGCGATAGCAGCTAAACTCCACCTGTGACCATGACAGCGGAATAGGAAAGTGTTGACGGAAACGAATAATGTGGTCACGGCGTATGCCACGAAAAAACTCCATTCGGGAGCCGGAAATGAAACTTAGGGAGAAACATTTCCTGAAATATCCCTATTCCTAGAATTGTCGTATGCAACACACGCTTAGAACAAATGCGTATAAAAGAAGTTGTACCGAAAGATTTCATAAGAAATGACTGCCATGAACAGTCCTATACTTACCTAAGCCGTAGACGGATCTTACGAAAAGTAATGTTATGCTTTATAGCACACTCATAACCGCCATTAATCAGGGAATAATGCAAGAAATATATCACATAAATATTTGAAATTTATTGATTAAATCAGCTGAAAATCATTAAAGTATTAAAAATTTTTAATTAATGGCTTTTTTTAGATTATTGCGGAAAATCTGTCACTACATCGAAAATAGCATTTGTGTAAGTGAATGCAGAAGATGGATGTTATGATGAATCAAAGCCAGATTCAGTCGAGATTTCATTGCCTAAGCTCGAAAAAAAGGAATGGAAAGGAGATATTTCAATAGAATTTTAGTGATTCAAATCCAAAAATTATTTTTAAAATATGCCAGAAAATTGGATTGGATCAAAGACTTCGTGAGTCGAGTCTATTAACGTAATTAAGTTTTGGAATGGAACACTTTGATTTAATCCTATACGGACAAAAATATTGCATGTAAACACATTCTGCAAATATATGTATTTTCATATAAGAGTAGGAAAAAGGAGACAACGGAGACGATAACCCAGCCACTTAGATTGGATGAAAGAACCCAACCCAAAAGAACCCTTTGGATGAAAAAACTTATGATTATACCTCGATTACTAATTACGTATAACATTTTCAAAGGAATAAATGTTTTAATTGTGGAATTTTGAAAATGTATACAATAAGATTGTTGTGGATTCTACGTCAATAAATATTTGAATTAGCATAAATCGGATCTTCTATTGGTAATTTTCCAAATCTACCACTGTTTGAGATACTTGCTGGAGCGTGAGTGTCCTAAAAACGTGTAAGCTCCACTGCTTATCCCTTCTAATGGCTCATTCCATTTGGACCTTATCTGTCACCTTGGACGACTTTTAATCTCCGCAGCCATTTCCATCGTGTCTACACGCGCCATTTTGGTCCACTTCTTCCGCACCATCTTAACTCTCCGCACGCTACTGTTTCAAAGGTCCTCCTGGTCACAAGTGCACCTTAAGTACGCAGAGAGAGCTCAAGAGTCTATTTCGAGCCAACTCTCTTATGCTCGATTCCAGACTGCCTCTTCCATTGCTGAGGATCTGACCAGCGGTCTTCGAAGCCCTGAATACTTGGCTCTCCCAACGCTGATTTAAAAAATTCGTATCCGCGCTCATTTATAGAATTCGATGTCCTACATTAGTTCCAAACCCATAATGCCTCCTGGTTTTGTACTGATTGCTACCTTGTCGTCTTAAGCACAGATCCTCTCATAATTGAGGCGTTTAAATTATCTATTATGAATATTGTATAATTCGGTAAAGATAAATCGATAAAGATAACCTCAAATGGAGTCCTCCCTTTCCAACTGTTCGTGTGACAGCAGCATTCAAACAATAAGAAATAATTCAAATAATATATACCTTCTCATAACACTACTTTCCCAGTGGGTGGCTTATTCCTCTCAAGGTTAACTAAATGAGGGGAGAAACCCGAGAAGGGAAACGCCTTGTCCATAGTATATATCAACTGATGCATTTCCAAGGAATTACCATTACTGACGTTGTAACACATTGAATTGAAACTTAACGGAAATAAATATAAATGTTCCGTTAATTTTTACTTTTAATATGACCTACCATCTGCCTTCGGGGGTACTTAAAGTCCTCCTTTTTTCATCGAGCTTATTGTTGTGAAGCTTCGGAGGAATATAAGGTCGGCGACTCAGAAACATGGAAAAATTTCGACTTCGTATACCCCATAAAGAAGGTAATTAAAATATTTTTGTATTTTTGCTATTTTCTGTAAGGAATTAAAGAATCAACTGTAATTAATTAAAGGATATTCTTGAAGTTTTACCATGCACCTTACACTTATCCAGTATTCTATTTGGGAGGAAAACGTAACTAGTGTTAACAGTAATATCTTATCTAGATCACGTTAAAATTGAAATGTGAAGGTAATTTTCGCGTAAAACTAAAATGATTACAAAAAAGTGTCGTGGACATAAATCCATTAATACAATCAAAAATTAATTTCATAAGGAAGAGTTTGTAGAATGGGAGGAAATAAATTCCGTCAGACTTCCCCATAAGTGCGCGCGTCTCTCCAAACTTGTTTTCTTTTAAAATATTTTAACGATTGAACTCAATTCTAAGAGGAGTGAGACTGATAAGCAGAAATCACCGATATAAATACAATGGAGGATAAATACGATGGAGAGGCTCAAATGAAATCCTATCTACAGAGATCGCGTAGATTATATCATCATAAATTTTAAGAACATTCCTACGAATGTGGAACATGCGGAGGAAAAAAGGAATTACTGGTACGATGGTTGAGTTTTTAAGCTTAAATTTGTTTAGATTTTAAAAATCGCCATTCGCAATTTACCGCGTGGAGTGGTCATATTCAATCTTTCTTAAACCAGCACAACCCTCCTCCGTCCTTGCGGCATATCTTTCCTCGTGCCCATTAGAGATTTCCAAAAGAGCCTCAACTTCTGTGGCACGTTGCTACTTCTCCCTCTTGAGGATATTTTTTGGTGTCACATAACCTCCTGGCTCCACTCCGACCCGACTACGGAATGAGGACCCATAAGACTGAGAATTAATGACTTCTTTTGGGTGCCAATGACACGCGCGCTTGAGTCAAATCGACCGGAAAGATTTGGCTTTAAAAATGTGCGAATGTATATTTTTCACGTGCTTGCATTCTTCTCCTGCGAGTTGGAGACCCTTACTTTTAAAACACTTAAAGAGGCATGAATTCGCCTTCAGCAGTAATTGATGAAATTTCAGAAAAAAATTCCGTTTCGCCCGTATTATGAAGAATAAGGAAATATTTGTAGGTGTTAATATGAAGAAAACCTTAAGGATGTTGATCACTTACTATATGTCTTGATTCATGTATGTAAAGATTAAATTTAATTGATTTGATTGAGGTCATGGTAGGAATATAACATTAGGTCTAGTACATTAATCTCTATTTTAAGAGGTCTTAAACTGTAAAGCTCATGTAAACTCGAACTTCAAATTTATTCTTGTCAGGGTATCACATATAAACTTTCTACTTCGTTGTGCTCTTACTTTTTTCCTAATAATATTCCCTCTAAAACTAAATAAATTAGCCTATATAAGACTCAGTCTCAGAATATGATCCATGAATCCAACTCGCTTTTTCTTCTTTACTGACATCAGTTGTCGTTCTTCGTTCACTTCTTTTAAAATTTAGAGGATTTTCTTCTTTTCCTTCCAACTAATTGTTTGCATTCCTCTTTGTAACCATATTTCCGCTGCTTCTTAACTTAATCTCAGTTTTTCTGATACTCCAACTTAATCATTAAGCAAGTAACTCCTGAGGAAAGGAGTAAACGAAAAGTATACGCTTTTTAATTTTCACGTTTTCGATTACTTACGCAGGCTTCGGCAAATTAAAAAAAAATATAAGACGCAATATAAAATTAGTTGTATTCGGAATAACCCTAGTCACTCCTCAATGAAACTGCGAAAAACTGCTCTCTTCGGCTCACCTCTTTCAGTTTTTCAAAAGACCCTGAGTTAAGCCCAAAATTTTGTATCTTGCACAAAGAAGTCGACCATCTTTCCAGGTGAAAACATAATAGGAAATAATCCACAGCAATGATCCAAAATCCGTTACCAGATATTCAGATATAATTTTTATAATACTATTATTCTGAGTGGACTTAAAAACTTCGTAATTGCTTTAGGTAAATTATTTCCTACTACGCAAAATAATAAATTTCCTGAGTACGCTACAGCATAACACTTCTCTGTGGCAACCACTCCCTCTCTCAAGCCTTTTTCAGTATGATTCTCTCCCCTCAAGAAGGCCATCCTCTTAAGCTTTTAATACACGCTACTTCATCCAGTCTTCCTCTTTATCTCTTCCATTGGACTGCTCTTCTACCAAACACTCAACTGTGCCCTTCAAATCCACTCGTCTGCACTCCCATCGCATTAAATACGCTATCCTTCCAACTCTTTTTACATCCATCCCTTCCTCTTTGGCCTAAATTATGTTACATTATCTATTAGTACATCTTATACTTTCAATTTATGCAAAAATTATCTCATGAAAATTTTCTGAAATTATAATGTTCAAGTAAATATCTAATGGTGAGATATGGTAATGAATACCTGAAGAATGCATTAAACATAAGGATATGAATTATTAATTCCTTCCATTAATTCATCAAGACTGATTCCAAGCCCTTCCACTAATAGCTAACAGGAGCTAATTTCATTTATCAGAAGTTTTCATTTTATTAAAGCCACGAAAAGTACTGACAATGAGACAGAATTAAACGAAATATACCTTTTCCTCAACCGTGATCTAAAGAATAACAAGTGAAAGACTTTGCATTCATCAAATTATAGTAGCGGTAACTAAATTTTAATGAAAGATTGTTGTTAATCCTAAAATACATTTTATTAAGTGACCGATATCTAAGTTCAAGAAAGCACAAGGCTCGATGTCGTAAGAGTTAGCTTGGATATTCTCCTTTTAATCATCCTCTTCCAATACTTCTCACATGTCTTTTACTGGTTTCCTCGGGTATTTTCTATAGTTCATGAGAGGCCAGTTTTTTACACTTCCCTTGCTTAGGCACTTAAGATCGAAGGCCACTCCAAGCAGACATCCTCCTCCTTGTTTAATTAACTTCAATCTTAAGAGACAGCTTTTCCTTTCTTTTCACTGGGTCGAATTTAATCCTCAACCTAAGGAGCTCAACTCAAAATGATTAGCGTCTCCTTTCGATTTAAGTTGTTGCAATTTATTCTCCACTCATGTGCTCTATTCTGAATTGGGTCAATCGGAGACGTGTGCTTCCGCCTCTCATATACTTATCATATTTTATTCGCTAGACTTTCTACCCATATTCATTAATGCCTGAGAATGAATCGAGTATTTTTTGGGATACTGAAGTTAACGGCAATTTAGAGTCAAATATTTAAAACAAAGCTTCCTTCTGTGAAAGGTAGAGGATTTTAGGATTATAATCAAAATATTTCTTTGCAAAAAACATTTCGAACCTATGAATAAGAATCTCTTAATATAGGATTAACTGATAGTTGAAGGGAATGTTTAATATGTAATCCATCAATAAGTTATTTATATCTTTCTGTATATATTGGTATATTTAATTGTGAAGTGTAATTTCTTGAACTATTATTGTATGTCTTATTGATCTCAGGAGTTAAAATATCCTAACAATTACATCAGTCAATTAATTCAGTAACATCTGTCCTTACTCTTTGGATAAAAATTATTTTTGTTTTCTGTTATACCAAAGGAAGAAAGGAAACCTTAGTTTAATTCTGAGTTATAATCGTGTGTAGGGATATAGTTTTTTCTAGACTTTTACGCATCGAACTCTGATGACATAACAATTTTTATTTCACAGTTCAGCCCTTTTACGTTTGCTAACTTTATAATATTTCCCTTTAATGCAGCGGAGTATAATTTGTAATTAAGTGATATTTCATTGTTTCAAATGACGTAAAGGACCCAAAAGACGCATGACTAGTATTCTATTAATCTTAGTACTAGTTCGTTCTGTTTGGATCGGCTAAAGACTCAAAAGTCAAGATAATTCTCAACGACTTATATTACAACATGATTCTTCAATACTTATATTTAAAATAAGCTGTATAAACGACCTTTCGATAAAAATATAAGTCATTTAAATTGACTTTATTTATCTCAAATTAGAAAGGCGCTATCATAAGTTTACAATTTTCTTCGCTGAAATGCTCTCATTTTGCGCGTCGTTTATTCTCGCAAAGAAAATATGGCTCTGGTAATTACAGTGCAAGGTAATTTCCCCGTACTAAACACCTAACGCATAATCTAAACTTTATACCTACTGAGATGAATAATCAGTTCATCATTTAGTTACTATTCGCATCCATTCCATTGTGTTGTCTAAATCACTTCAGCTTAGTATATTTTATATCCAATAGCCGAGGAATGGAAGCTGTTGGGAGCAGGCCTGCACGATGTTCAGCATCACCTCTCTTAAGGTTGTCACAAAAAGTGGGGCTGAGAACTCCGTAAGGAGATTAGGTCAGGCGCCAGTGACCCTCTCCTAGTGGAGAGGGCAGCCGTCCCACACCGTTACCGCACACATAGAAAGCAATTTGTCATCTGCGTCATTTTCTTTCTTTTCTGAAATGGCACGAGGTCTTAAATTCCAAACCAATAGGTTTTCCGGAAGAAAGGCATCCTTGCTATATTTCCTTCTTTTAACGTGAATCTTTAAATAGCGTTTCGTTATTTTATCTTTTTCTGATTTCATATGAGAAAATTAATTCTTTTATTCCGAACCTTATTATTTTGATTTATACTTTAAATGAACTAAAAATCATAATGAAAGAATAACTCAATGCGCTTCCAATCCAGAGTTCATAATTGGCAGAAGATCCGCTAAGTAGCTACAAACTGTAAACATATTTTGGTATCAATTTCTTCTGACTCTGATGTCTATATTTCGAAGCATATATCGATAATAATTTCCAGTGGAGATTTTATTCCTAACTACGCTCTGTTATCGCCAAGAGATTCTTCTGGTTTCCGCAATAAAACTAGATTTTATCTGCATCTCGATAGCGGTATACTTCTCTTTTATGTACGCGGGGTGCCACATTGCTTAAGAGATTTTCCCTCACCCATTGTTTGGAAGGAACTTTGTTTGAAATGGCGAGTAAATTTAAAAATAAGTATCAAGGAAAGCAGCTAAGTGTTCGCCAGCGGTAAATTCAGGTCGATGGCCACACAAATTACGAAGGAATATTTACACAGGCACATCTAAGCGTGTAACGCTGCATGACAATCACCGTTCTCTATTCCACAGTTTAGAGAACCCACTTCTAAAGCACAGAACCAATCTCTTTCCTGCTTATATTCACATAAATGTCTTTGATAGAATGAACTTCCCCGACAAATGAAATTGTTCAAATTTGCTAATAATTTCTGAAGCAATTTTATGCCTACATTCCTATAAATTTTATTCGAAAATATTTTGAATTGGATAGTTGGAATTCTGTCGTAAATGTAGTCTCTGATTAACTATTTATCGATATATATCATCATAAATTGGCGAGTACTAGCTTTTAGCTGCTCTCCATGTCACCCTTTATAGATTAACTAGAGATATCCAATTCATTCATCATGAAGTATTCAAACTTAATCTAACGAAGCGAAGTGAGAAACATATTGCGAGACTGTAAAACAAAGGCAAATGTAACTGACGATTATGCCGACTTCCACTAGATCAAAGCCTACGTTTATTGCCATCATGCAGCGCATTTTTAAAACTTGTATTATCCTGCAGAAATCTTGAATCTGCGTAACAGTTCTTAGATAGCTCCCACTTTTAAATCTTATTTTTGAGCTAATTAAAAGTACGCGCATGAATGTTACGATAAGATATTTTACTTGGTTCAAGCACATTCGCATTTATAAATAACGCCTTCTTATTTATAATGAGTAAAAATTCATAGTATCTTCTTATCCTTGAATATATATTCGGTCAAATAATTACTATCATCAATTTTAGTTTCCCGTAAAGTTTTTCTATTCATGAAAATTCCCAGGAAACTTCCATGCACGGAATAATGAAATCAGCTCGAATACGAGATGACCTAAACGTCGAGTATTCGAAGTCCAAAATAAGTAATTAACTCTTCTCTCTATATCATTTCACCTATTTTTGTGAGGTTATGGCAGTAGCAGTCTTTCGTGGATCTCTGTTAATCTGCAAAGCCCATCACGAGACAGGCATCCCTTTTATAGAGCGCTTCGAATACCTCTTAGCGGATACGTTGATCTTCTCTGCAGGGTTCTTCGGAAGGGAGGATGGGAAGGAGCACTCTATTGCGTCACTGGGAGATCATCGCCTCAGCAGAAGCCTCAAGTGCTGTGAGCAACTCCATCATCTCTCCTCTGTTTGTCTGGCAGCGCCTAAGTTCCTCTTCCGGCAGACTTTAGGGCCATTTGGACGTAATTACACATCGATAAATGGACGTAAAAATTAAATCGGCTGAAGCGATAACTCCAAGGGGCGAAATAATCTGCATTAAGAGGTTCTCTCGGCACGAATTGATTCAAGTTTTATGTTTAAATATCTTACGAGTATGTATTAATATTCATAGCGAATTCCACGCGAACTCATTCATGGTGACTGTTTGTGAACAAACTTATCTCCTCAACAGGTACGAAGTGTATATTAGTGAATTGTACCTGTATGTATATAGTATGTACACACATTAGAAGGTCCCTTATTTACTTGGAAAAATTACTATTACGAACCTCTTTTGCGAAACCCCCTAACTTTGTACCGGTTGCATAGAAAATAAAATTTGTAAGAATTATGTTTAAAATCTGCCCAGTAGTTCTTGAGATCCAACCCAAGAGTTAGCGGGCGCCGTTCATACCCTCGTTACCATACGTAACCCAACCACCAACAAGGGCCGGGGTGCTTACGATTCTATTCTGTTTATAACTGTAGTCATACCAAACATTCGGGTTTATCTTGAGCCAAATGATGAAAGAAAAGAAAACGATTGGAGAAACCTTTGTCTCTTAACCGAATGATGAAATAGTATAATTTCTGTTTTAAACTGGTCGCGACATATTAAATCGCGTGTAAATTTACGCATTGAATATTCATTCAGCTTTGATAGGGAACTCCGTAAGCGAAATGTTCGATATTACTGTATTTATTTGTTAAATATTTGGCATTACGCATAAGAAATCATTAAATTTAAAGAACTGAATTTTGAAGAATTTATATAATAAATTAAAGACAAGAAAAAAAATCATATTCTTAAAAACGAAACAAAGCTAGCTCGCATAGCGTCTGGAAAACCACGGTAACGGTAAATAACTAGCAATAAGATAATCATATAGATCTCTCTCCCCGATAAAATCATTTATCCTCACTGTACTTCGATAGGTTATATGGTTATTTTTATAATAATATTAACAATTCAATCCAAAATGAACGTCATTGCTGACATTTTTGGTAGCAGTTTTACTCAACGCGTACTCCCAGATATTTTTCCATTCATTACAAAAAAACAGTTGGATTCGATTCGATTTGAGGTAACCACTTTAATTTTATCCTATTGCTGTGGATAACACAACCCTCATCTCTCTTAGAACTACATTTATTGCATTTACGGAGTATGCTGTTGACACGAGTAGCCTTTAGTAATTGTAAAACTTAAGACGTATTCGCTTTTATCATTATAACATATCTAGTGTCTCCTTCTCGATAAAATTTTATGTTTTATATTCAAAGTGGAAATATGCTGTAAATTCTCTGTTTAGCACATCTATGAAACTGATGATTCAAAAACGCTTAATAAATATGAAAAAAGCGGTTTATCTTCACAATAATGGATAATTCTCCACTCCTTTATCAGCCTCTTCTATCTATATGTGAGTGTAGGAAACTAAATGGATCCAATTTCTCTATAATTGTAACGAGAATGATTAATACTGTGTTAGTGGTCTCTCCGTAGTAAATTGAATTACTTTCTGCTACATCAAATTTATAGGAACCGCGGCAGTTCACAGATGCATAAATCTATGAATCCGATTGGTAAATATTTAAAGGGAAGAAGTTTCTTAAATTAGTCCAAGAATTGGTCCGAGCTATTCTTACGTACACAGAAGTGTCTATTACATGTAGGTGCACCTTCAGAGGAAGATTAGATATCGAAATAAATATTCCTATTACATTTAAAAGTAAATTTATGCTACTCTTGTAAAAGTGGTTTAGATAAGTTACGAATCCTAAGCATAACCTGAACTTATCCTGAAATTTAGCATTTAATGTTGTAAAAATATGAATCACAACATTTTATATCTTCGGTTAAAAGTTATTTTCTTCATTAACAAAATCAGTTCCAACATTGTTCCAATCCGTGTAATGTCCAGTGGAAGGGATTCCTCTCGATCATCAGTAGAATTCAACCCCATTTCAGTTTCTTTTCCGGAGGATATTTGGGTTTTCAGGGCCCAAAGCAGTGGAGAATTGGAGTACCTAAATTGAGATGGGGCGGCGGTTTGTGGGGTGGAGAGTATTTTAAGTGATTTTTGCGGATCTTGAAGAGTGGGAAGCGAAGGAGAGAAGTTTTCGAGAGGTGACGAGTAACGAGGAGCACGTGAGCAGGACTCCACTTCCTCTCTATTCCTCTAAGCAAACCCATTCCATTTTCCCTAAGCTAGTCTCTTCCCAATAATCAACCACAGCGGAATACTTTCCGTCAGTTCAGCTTGTATTATTTGCTAATATAAATGGATCTATGAGAATCAAATCCCTTGCAAACATCCCTTGCAATCCCCGTGTACGTATGAAATAATCACGTACATATAAATTTTCTTATTGCATTGAGAAAGGAATATATATTTCGGAAATACATTTCCTCAGCATTTTAGATCAGGTGCTAATACCAATCAAATGGCAATTTTTAAAATTGATAAATCGTTGTAAATGTAGATTATTGTGGGCTATGAAAGGCGTCATACTTTTCTTAGAATGTTAGGATTCGTAAATAAATACTTTAATTGAGAATTTGTAAGATTTCCTCTCAGAAGACCACGCAGATTTATTTTTCCTAAACTGTGTGGATATATTCCAAAACTTCTTCAAAGAATCTCGAATGATTGACTTAAACTTAGAGTAAATGATTTTTCCTCGAATTAAAATTGAAATCGTCGTACAAGTATATCTTATCTAAATTTACCATAAGGCTCAATTTCCTCTTAATTCAATTGCAAAACTTCCTTACAAGACCTTTTAGATGCTCTGAATTACGATAATCAATTAGATCTATGCTTACGCATTGAGTGGCATTGCTTGAAGTTACTGTTTTAGTACCAGGAAGGGCCACTACTAAGCACTTCTCAACCGCGGCTAATATTTTGCTTCTGCAACAAACTCTAATTTTGAAAAGTAAGGTCTAATTTTTTTCTGTTTAAGCCATTTCTGATATGATAAATTACATCAGAAGCTTATATGAAGGAGTATATCACCCGTGCCGAGTAGAGCCAATTCAACTGTCATGCATTACTTCAGTCTTTCTCGGTATTCTAATCAGATATTTAATGCTGTGTCCAAAGGAATCTTTATCAGTGTTTCTTGCTTCGGCGCCAGCGTACATTTTCCCCGGCGTATCAAGCTGTTTCCTCGGGAGTATATATCTGCAGCGCATCTTTCCTCTCGAAAATTACTTCATCTCATGCCACTTCATCCATAAGATAAACCCAAGGTGATTTTCCTCCGGAAAGAGTGCAACGGGAAGAAAAATGAAGTTCTAAATTTCGGCTTTGATGGGAGTCTCCGTTATCGCCACTTGGGCTGCGCATCTTTTGCTTCCTTTGTTTGCTTCTCCTGAGGAAGGGCCCGTTGAGAGAAAAGAGGTACTCGGTTTGAGAGCCATGACGTAAATGAATCTAAGAGATGTGTGTACGGCGCACGGCGGGGAATCCTTCAGGAGATTTCCCAGCGATTCGCCTGCGGACAGCGCAATCGACGAGGTTCCCCAGCAGATTGGCTCAACGTAAACAATCCGAATATCGACCGATAGCTCGGGCGAAATTCGGTGTTTCACCTGTCTTCGAAACCTCCTCCTACTTCCACTGACCCTCTTTCAGTATCTACCGCAATTTTCTCGCGCTATTCAGAGTGAGGGTGAGTTCCTGAATGCGTGGGCGATTGATAAAAGCGATACTTTTTGACTGCACCGAAATATTAATGCATTTTAATGAAAGTAAAATATATGGCAAATTCCGCAGCGTATCATTTTGTGTTGACATATGCTTATTTATCATATGTGCATACGTTCTGTATGTATATCATATCATACAATTTTAAAAATTTTGCAAGGAATTTTGTGATGAGAAATAAATGTATCATACGTGGTCTTGGTGTGGCTTGATTTGAAGTTGTCATCTGGAAAAGTAGCCTATCTTCTTCATGCTTTGGGATGAAAATAAAATTTCTCGGAGGGAGAAATACGAATTTGAGAGAGATGCAATTTTCTAGAGGATATGTACGCGTCCGTTATTGCTCTCAATTAGTATGAAGCTTTAGCTGCATGATGAGAGATCTACAGTGCCCAGATTTTCGTGGTATACTCAAGATAAGTGAACCAATTGCACGTTGTTTCGCTAGGAACGCCTTTGGTGTATTCACGATATGTTCACAATATGTTCCAAAAATGGAAAATATAGGGCGCCGTCATGCGATCTTGCACTAGAGTTCAATGTATGTGTGTACATAAATATCAAGATATACCCTTACTTATATGTATACTTTGAATTCCTTTTTAACAAATGTATAGATTTTATCTAAAAGAAGCATATAGATTTCCTTCTCAATCGTTTTTAACTTTATTGTACGTGGGTTAGGTGTAGTACTTCCTACATCTACTAATATCATTTATCAATCGTTTTTCACGAAAATTGATCGTAGTTACTCAAATATGTAAGACATGATCTGAATGAGAATTTTACCAATGCACGGATGACATCACGCCATAAAGGAAAATACAAAATAAGAGCATCATAGGCTGAAGGCTAAATTTTCAGTAATACCAGCGAAATTGTTCGGTAGCGAAAGTTTGGTTCGGTGAATGAATCCATTTTCATCTTATTGAAAAAGGGATAGCCATAATTTTTCACAAGAAGTTTTCGACCAATATCAGGAAAACAGTTTCTCTGATTTGCTAAATATTATGGATTGAAGACGACATTTACGCTCAATTCGATCAGCACAATTTAGCTTCCTTCAATATAGGCAATCGTTTATTCCAGCCTCTGTAAACTATCAAAATTACAAAGAAGGGATCTCTATTATGCTTAAGTTTAGCGCATTCTTTCGCCAAATATAACTTCTCGGCCTCGGAGTAATTTTTATTTGGAATTTATTGCTAGGAATCAAAAGTCTATTCTTTTTCATAAATAAGAGGACATGTCTAATAACTATGTGCCACATATGAGGCAGAAGGCAATAATTACTAGGGGCGGATTTGGAAACTTGTCAAGCAGGAAAGATTTTAAAGAAAATTTACTTACAAACTCATCTCCAATCATCTTTAAAATGTCATGTTATTGTATTAAATGTAGCAGACGGGTAAAGATCGAATATGCACTTAAGAATCAGATTTCAATTCAAGATTTTCCTCATATCTCTCGCAAATCTCTAGTACATCCACTAAGTCATGAAAGGGACGGGGTCGCTAATTCCCTTCTGAATCTGAGGATCGATAACCGAATTAATTTTGGCATTTTAAAATATTTAAGCAATTATTTTCGGTAAAATTATCCTTTGACTTCTGACATTTTCAAATTAAGATAAAAAATTAACGTGATCGAAAATGCAACTATATCACTGTGGGTATTCCTGCTTCTATACTATGGAGTACAACTTATAACGAAGTAGTTCTTCACCTTTCCTGCGCCCGGCAGGTGAGAGAGAAGGGACCCGCTTTGCAGACATTTCAATTAAGTGCATACACTGCAGGCGCTTCGATAAAGCTATTGGAACTCGAAAAATAAATTCTTCGTGAAATTCATGAATGAAGCTAAAAAGTATCGTATCTACAAAGTATTCAGTTTAAATTCCCCATTCATAGTTATAGGTTAGAATGAGAATTTGAAGAAAAGAACACTGCATGTATGCAGAATTGCATTGAGTTAAGAATTACTCTTAAATTTTGTAAAATAGTTTTTAACTTTATCTCAATCTCACCGAATGTATACAGATCTATTGTATTGCAAATGTTTATTGTAATGTGATCATACGTTTAATTGTTCACATGATGATAAGAAGTTGAAATATCAAACATCTTTTTCATTAATTTTAATTTCAGATAATTTAATGGGTAGGACGAGAACAGAAAAAGGTTAGAATGTAATGATGGTTATTCCAAAAATGGATTTTCAGTAGGAATTCTGCAGCGGTATTTCGAAGCAACTGTGATATTGCCGTCAATACGGCGCAAGCGCAATATATATAAGAATTCGCCAGGCTATTAGCATGTAACGCTGCCAAAACTAAGATACCGGATTCGATTTCTAGCTTATCGGATTTTCTAAGTTACGGTATTCGCTTCTTGTTATACTTTATTTTTCTTGTGTAAAAGTCCAATTAGATGGAAGTTTGTGCAGGAATTGGATAATATGTAAGAAATACATCAAGAGGGCCTCCCGGATAGCCATGTGGGAGGCGCGTTCGACTTTGGAGAAAGCGGTCCCGAGATCGATTCCCGGTGGGAGCCCTCGTACGATATGACCTCAGTAAGAGGAATTCAAGAAGAAATTCATCCTCAAATCTTTTCATCATAGATTATTTTACGATATTTCCCTACATTTAGTAAAAGTTCCCAATCAAGATGAATCTCCGTCCATCAAGTAGCAGTAATGAGTTCCTCCAACGCAGTATCTCCTCCGTTTTTAACCCCTTTAGAATTCCTTACCTCTGGACCATTGGAATGCACCCACTCTTCCGCCCACGCCTGGGTGGTCCACAGTGTTTATGACCGCTACCGAGAGGACATCTGGTGGCTCTCCTCAGAGGGGAAGGACGAGAGGGGTGGGGTGAGCGGGGAGTTAAAAGGGGAGAAGGGGATGAGGGGGCCTCGACTATTAGCGGTATTAGCGATCGGACGTATAACCAGAAACCCTTTTGCTCCGCTCCTATGTTTTAGCGGCCATAAGAGATGCTCAGCCTCTGGATCGAAGAATCCTCCTCAGGAAGCTATTCTCTTAAATGATGATGTAGTTTACACAAGGAAGCATCTTTGTCTCGAACGGCCGCGGATATTTTTGACTGCATCATTAACTGGCGAGAATATTAAAGGTTCCGTGAGGGGATGAGTCACGCGGCCATTTTACAGTCTATCTGCTCCGGATTTTCTTTTGTGCTCGTTTCGAGAAAAGGTGGAAGAATCGAGGGGAATTACCAAACACTGATTCGTGGAGTTGGTCGTAACGCCGGATCTCCGCAGCGAACGAACGACTTTGAGGGAAACATTGAAAATAGACGGATCCTTCTCAAAATACCGAGATCATGGTCCTCAGTTTGATTAGCACCTGGTTTTAAGGAGGATCTGCGTCTGATTTCAAAGGAAACCTTCATCTTCCCATCTATTTTGATTGAGATGATTTCAGCGGAACTACCGAACGTTCAGGGTTGGGCCGAGGTGTGCATGAATTTAATTTTAGCATAATAAAAAATATGACAACAGGCTTAATGGACTTCGATGAGTCACGAATTAACTTGAGGATATCCGTCGTAAAAATAGCACTCAGTTGGATTACAATGAACCCATTACGGAATTAACGTGTTAGCCTTGAAGAGCTCGTATATAAATCTGAAGAAATAATAAATTTACTTAGGTATGATTATAGAAGACCTAACATATTGTGCTTTGATGAATATGAGCTTTTATAGTTAGAAAAATCTAATTTATTTTGTTATATCTAAAACCTCGTAATAAAGAAAATCAGGAAGCACTACACACAACATTTTAAATACCCACTTGTTTCAGTAGTATTTATGAAAGTGCTTCGACAGCTGAATCGTTACGGGGACCCACCGGGAATCGAACCCGGGACTGCTTTTACCAAAGGTAGAGCGCTGTCCACTTAGCTACCCGGAAACCCTGTTCTACTATTTGTTAACTTCAATTTTGCTGGTATGTTCTGTTGTTTGATTTTATTTTTATCAGTTTGTTGCTGTTTTTGACCATGTGAAACAGATAGATAGCTGAATTAGGGTTTGAGTATAAACAAATAAACACGGGATAAAAATTATCATAATGAAAAGTTTTGAAGTATAATTTTTTTCTCTCGATGTTCACGATATTAGTTCAATGAGTACCGATTGTCTGAGGAGTAAAATTGCACGAATATTACACATTGTATGTATAATTATACTTTGGATTCATATCATACCGCAACAAATATTAATGTTTCACATTAGTTGATGATAGAAGAATTATTTCGAGGATGTGGGAAAAAGAATGGAATATTTCGATTACAGCAGGATTAAAAGAGTAGTTGAAATGAGAGAGGAATTGTTGCACCGCCTTTAGTTTTTGTATGAATTAGTTGATGTTAGCGTAGCCTCAAGGGGATATGTAGTGAGCGAAGTAATCAAAGAATTAAGCGGCTCAACAGTAAGGGGCACCCTGGGCATTTTTTCCTTTACTCTTTGTACGGAAGTATAGAGAAGAGGGTCTATCTTTCCGTATATTCGAAAGACTTTGCATCGAGGCGCATAAGTATCTGGACTCTAATGGAGGTAATATAGCAGCAGAAGTTGCACTGGATGGAAAGATACTGGGCAACTGAAGAGAATGTTCAGGTGATGACAGAGCGTTTAAATGCAGCTCTAGATGGAAAGAGTAACATTTTCAGACGGCCGAAAAACGGTGTCCTATAACCTCAAGTGGGGGCGTGTCTCCTGTGCGAGAAATCCTTCTTGAAAGTGACATCGCTATGTCCAAAGCGCTTCTTGCTTAAAGAATGTTCGCTCAAGTCATAGTGTAGAGATTTATTGTAGCTCATGGTGGTCTTGTTTTCCTCGATTTTGAAATTCCGATTTTAGAGAATTTCTTAGCAAGTCAAGGAAATTATTTTCTGGTATGGAATTGTTCTATCCTCAATGTTAAGGGTCCAAACTTTTCGGCTTACGTACTTCATTTTGCTTTAAAGTAAATCCTCCCTTATCCCCCAGTCATAACTAGAAATAATTTTTATGTTACCCAGCATGAAATAGCATAGAAATATTGCTGAATTGCTTAATAATACTCATCTGAAATACATGTTTACTGAAAATTTTCTGAAGATTTCTGAAAAATCTGGGGTCGGAAACTTTTCAGACCACCCTCGTACTTCAATAGCATGATATACTATATAGTACTTGTTTAATAATTTTTCTCCGCACCCCGCCAACCAGCCACATCTACCAATTGGTGTGGGTATTCTAAGTTGAAAATCCCTTATGTACACCATCGTTTCAAGTCACAAATTACGCTGCGGAAAATGGATTTCAACCTTCGATTAATTAAATGCTACGAAAAGTTAAACCATGAGTGGAATTCAGGGAATTTGGATTGTGCTAGCACTGATTTACTGACTTTCCTAGTCAAATCTGTTCATTATTTGATAAATAATTTATATGTATCTATACTCTATTAAGAGACATGAATTTTATATTAAATTTCGCGCGATAGAAAACTCAGTCCAACTAAAAGTAGGAGTGAAAGCCCTAAGCCTTCATTTTATTATTTATTATAAATATATTACTCTAATAAATAACTTTGATCCTCGATTAAAATGTCAGAATTTGTAGGGTTTTTACCTTAACGGTAAAGTTTTGGAAACATCTCTAACAGTGTTCAAGAACGACAATAAAAAAGAAAATCCAGGCGTAATAAAACAAGAAAATGTTTCAAGCTTTGAACATTGTATCAAAAATCTTCGTCCATCATCACTCTGGTTTCCAAAGTATAAGGATTTAAAATGCACTCAGTCTTGTAAACAAGCCCTTACATCAACGCGTCTTAAACCAACGAACCATTTTAGCAATTAACTTCCCCGTAACCAATCAAAAAAACATTTACGATCGGCGTAAACCTAATCAGCTGGAGGATCGAAATTTGAAATACAGCTTAAATTACGCGTTTTATGAGCTGACGAAAAAGCTATAACTATTCCGCCGTAGACCATCTCCTGGTTTTAACGTTCGCTCATAAACGTAGAGAGCATTTCTTTAGCTAAAGAGCTTGGAGGAATACTCTAATTATTAACATTTCTCGAACATGCATCTCTCTGTGAATATTCCATTATTTTCGAATTCTAATTCTGGAGAGGTGGATCTATTTGTGAAAGGTAATAATATTCGATCCTGACGATTGAGGTCTAGCTTTAAACAAATACCTCACTGGACAGCTTAAAAACCGAACTGGCAAAGGACGAGAACCGCCCGCGACTTTCCAGGAGTGTTTTATGTAAACGCAGGCAGCGGACTTTGTTTTATTGACTCCTCCGTAAAAACCACTTCATTAAAACAGTTCACTTGGGAGACGGCCTCACTCCACGGCCATTCCACTGAGTTGTTTACACGTTCATCTCCCCGAGTGTCTGCAGCAACTCTTACTTCCTATGGACGTGCTATCATTCCCCAAACATCGCCCTTTACGACTCAACTTTTAGAGGTCTTCCCCCACTACCTGCGTGTTACACTTCTGCAAAACATCCCATTCTTATTACCCTTTGCTCCTTCGACATATGCCAGCTCTCCCGAAGACCAGCCGTTAGTGAAGAACTCAATGAAAGAAAGAAGACTTTCAAACGGCGAAACATTTAAGCTCCGCGTCATTCGCTCCTATGATATGCTCCTGTCCAGGAAATGGAGGCGATTGGTCGAAAAGGATTTTTAACAACCACGCTCTTTTCAAAGGTGGTAAGCGTGTTTATTGCCCTAACCATTCAAAAGTTAGCAGGCATATTCTTGCGTATTTACTTGGATTTGGACTGGTGCATCCTTCAAACTCTCGTTTCATTCACCAAGGTCCTCACATCTTCCCTTAAAAATTTCATCTGTATGCAAAAATAATCTTCATATTTCGTAAGGCTATTTAACGCTATTCTTTTCCTTCTGGAAAATTAAATCCTCAGGGAATGCGAATTGAGTATCGAACTTTCACTTTTGGTGAGAGTGGAACACAGGCCGATTCCCCGTGAATTCTCTGTATCTGTTAAATTATCACAGTCATAAAATACTTTTAACAATACTACTGCTATTAATTTTTTGAATCACAACCCAAAAACGTATTATTTTGAGAATGTATACCGCAGTTTCTCTAGCTCTCTTTTGATAGTATATCTTATAATTCAATTGTCAACACTACGATGCGATTTAATAAAATACTATATAAAATACCATTGATGCCAATGTGATTATTCGATATCAGAATCATTGATGATATTTTCGTAGAAGACAGAACGTTGGTATCACCGTATAGTCCTAATTGACTGCTGACTTCGGATTAAACGAGGGAAGAAAACTCCCACAAGCCGTCAAGAAAGATAAGAGTACATAGAGTAAGTCGCTATGTTTTACTAGCATGTATAAAGAATATAGAATTTATCTCATATTAGAGAATTATTTACAAACCCAAAAGCTTTAAAATTTGCCGAAATGTGTAACGAAAAGTCTGATGCTAAAGGGACACGAACCAAGATCTTCCTCTTGATCCTTGGTCGCATCTGATGATAGACAAAATAAAGGCCGGAAAATTGAAGATATGAGATCGATATGTCTAAAATCCCAATTAAAACCGAATAAACATGTCCATGAATTCAAAAGAAATAAAAATTTTAAGTATCGGAAATTCACGTTAAAGGAGACTATAATTTAATGATATTAGTGCGGAACATCAAATCACTTTTCGTCTGATAAGTACAACACAAGTTCCCCCTCTTTGAATTTTGAAAATGAACTAGTAGTTGGTGAAAATAAATTATCACGATTGCAAACGCTTGATCTCCGATATTTCCTAGTGATGATGTATGCGAGAAAATTATGGAGACAGCACTACATTATGCTGTCAATCTAATTTTAGATCAAGATATCTGTATCAAATTCGAATGAAATACAAGTAAAATTGGTATGGCACAGTTAATTCAGGAAAGCTACTAAAAAACTCGTTTACAAATATGAATATGACTGCAGTTGCGAAGGTGTTTCTATTATGAATATAATCTCATTTAAAATTTGAAAATGTATGAAGTAAATGGCGATGAAATGAAAGTACAAGTCAAGGAATACCGAATAAACATCTGCATGAATTCAAAAGAAATACAAATTTAAGTATCGAAAATTCACGTTAAAAGTTTCCCTTTTTTGTTTCGTTACGTAATGTTTTACGTACGACCGTTCTAACGCGAAGGTAGAACATCATTTTGTTGAATAAGGAGACTATAAGTTAATAATATGAGTGTGGAATATCAAAGAACTTTTCGTCTGAGAAGTGCAACACACGTACCTGCGCTTCCTGTACAAGTCGTCGTATACAGAGCTATACACATTACTTCTAACTATCGTAAACTATTTTCTAGTCAAAAGACACATTCCTGGAAAAAAACATGAAGTGGATCGAAGGATTTGTTTTTTTAATTTTGAAGAATGAGCTAGAAGTTAAGTGATGAGGAATTACACTATCACGAAGGCACTATTTCTCTCAAGTATTTGCTAGTGATAATTCATACGAAAAAAATTATAGAGCCATCACCAAAGTGTGATGCCACTCTAAATTTTGGTGAAAACATTTGCATGAACCCGTTTTATAAAGAAAATTACTCCGATTCCGGAAGTATCAGTACTCTGAAAATTTTCTCATTATAAATTAGAGAAATGTATGTAGTAGATGACGATAATTAGTAAGAAACGAAGAATATGCGAACACATGTTTGGCGAATACGAGTATCAAACGGGCAAACCATATCTTATTTCGAAACGGATATTAGAATGAACTTGAAATTCAGCATAGATATGCTGTCAATCTAATTTCAGGTCAAGAAATTTGTATAAATTCGATTGAAATACAAATAAAATTGGTATGGCACACTTAATTCAGGGAAGCTACTAAAAAATTCTTAAAAAAATACAAATATAACTGCAATTGCGAAGGTGTCCCTATTTTGAAAATTTTGAATTTGAAAGTGTATATAGTAAAGGCGATGATAATGAAAGTTCGAGGAATAAGCAAACTCCTGCATGGGAACTTCACGAGTAAGAAATGGGCAAAATAAATCATAATTCGAAACACTTATCAGTGAATTTGATTCCATTTCTTTCGAAGAAAGAAACCTAAGGAAATTTACCGAAGATATCGGTATAACTCCGGCGGATATACGTATTGCATTTCTTCAGCTCATTAAAAATTGATTTGTGGACACTGCGGCATTATTAAGCGTGTTGCAAACGAAAGTAGAGAGATTTGAGGAGATACAAGGGTAACAACAAGTTAATGATTACCGTTTTCGTTTACGTAACTTAGAAGGAGCTTGAAATTCAGTATAAACACGAAGGTCAGGATAAACAAGGCTATTTCAGTTGTCAATATCTCATCAGTGAAAGCAACGGGGAGCTTTCTGTCCTTGGGATAATTACGAAATCGCGTCCCTAAATCATCAATGTAAACTTCACTATACTTTTATTTTCATTCAGTGTAAACAAAGGCGAAAAGGAAAGTGACTCGTGTCTAAGAGGTAGTGGATAAAAGGAAAAGTGAATGGTAGGCTTTTACCTGCCAGTCGATTTTCCTACGACAAAATTATCAAGAAATGGGAAGTTTTGCTTTCTAATGATTATCTTCTCGATTATATTTACTCATTCGAAATTGATGAATTTATTCATCACATTTCTTATTTCCATTTGATAATTAACGAGAAGGGACACTTTTATGTGGTGGTGTAGAATATAGTTGTTCACATGCTATCATTTGCAAATTAAACATATGGGAAATCAAGAGAGAATGGGTTAGAAATGGATATTGATGCAGTTAATAGTTCATATTGTAGAGCGTTACTTAAGATCAAATGAATCATACCAAAATATCAATTAATGTTACCGGTTTTTTATGAAATCAGAGAAAAAATTTGAATGTCAATGTTGAGATTGCTTTCGAATTCTGTTTACTCGAGCGATTACTCCGTAAGTTCAAGACTTAATTTTCTTCAATACTTGAAGATAACCGTGTTTTAAGTAACAACAAACGGAAGTTATGAAATTGTTTGACACACTTTGTAGTAGACAAATGTAAAATGATCTTAGTAACAGAAATTCGTTTTCAGTTAGTAACGTGTTAACAAGATTTGAGTTCCTTACATAGGAATGTATCTCATAATGAAGTGGATCTTAAGTCGACATTCATTAAATTCATTTGAAAACTGATCTCATAAATTGATATTATTAATTAATACAGAAATAATGAAGAAATTAAACGCAATTTATTTTACTTCGAATGTCGGACCAATCTTCTTCCACAGTACGTAGAGTATCTTAACTTTATATACGGCACACAGGATAATGATCATGAATTATTAAAAGAAGAAAAATTATTAATTGTATTTGAACAACTCACCACTGCAAGTCCTTTGGATATCCTTGACCTCTTCAGAGACTTTCCACAATGACTCAGGTATTAAAAATGCCGAGAAGGATTGGAAGTCACAATCTGAAAACATAGAAAGAACAAATTAATTCATTGGTAAATAGGGAATTTGCTCTGATGTACGAGTAATATCGTACAGAATATGCATTCATGAGCAAGCATATGCTAATGCTGAAGATTGCAATTTGAATTTTGATAACGATCATTTAAGAAATATTTAAATTAATTTAGAATAAATTGTAAAAATCACAGCTACGTTACAAGTATGAGAGTCGTCGATAAATGAGAGATTTAACCTTAGGAGATGGTTAATTATAAGAGATTATGGTTGATGTTAAAGTAGCTTTATATAGCGTTTGTACTGATGATCAAAATTCGAAATATCTGTTACGAAATCAGTCGACTGCTTGCACTGAAGCCAAAGAGAAGTATTGCTATCAAATTATTTCCGAGATTCAAACACACTAATTCACGCCAATATCAAAAACAGAGAGGTCAGATTTTTCCTCCTATTTTTCAAACCTAAGAACTTTTTCTAAAATACTCTACTAATCGGCGAAGAAAAAGACCAAACCGTAACTTCTGAACGGCCGTCCTTTGATGTTGAATTTTGATTAAATTTCGCATTTAATAAAAAAGATCGCGGTAACCGAATTTCGTATTCAGTGAGTAACTTGTTAACGCGATTTGAGTTCCTTAAATAGGAATGTATCTCCTTATGATGTGGATCTTTAGTTGACATTCATTATATTCATTTGAAAACTAAACTCTGATTGAATGCTGATTGTTAATTAATAGCGAAATAATGAATGAAAAAATAAATCAAACGCCATTTATTAATTTTTTTCATATGTCGGATCCACAGTATAGATCCATAGTACGTAGAGTATCTGATTTTATATATGGCACACAGAATAATGATCATGAATAATAAAATGAAAAATTCTTAATTGTATTTTAAAAACTCACCACTGGATGTTCTTTGGCTATCCTTGACCTCTTCAGAGATTTTCCACGATGACTCAGGAAAAACAAATGCCAAGAGGAAATGGGAGTCACAATATGGAAACATAAAAAGAAAAATTAATTCATTGGCAAATACAGAATGTTTTCTGAGGTAATATTTTATTAAAATAATATACATGAGCAAGCAGATGCTAATGCTGAAGATAAGAATTAGAATTTTGATTACGATAATTTAAAAGATATTGCTTGTTGATATTTCTTATATAAATATTATATTATTTTTATTACATACATATCAACAAGCAGTGCCAATGCAAATGATTCGATTAAGGTTAATGGTTCCAATCACTTTAAAAAACTTACAACAAAAAAATTACAAAAAGAAATGTCTGTGGATTAAAAGCAAAAAAGGGGATATACGGTTGATTTTTAGTTATGGCTTATGTGAAAGTAACCGTATTTAGTGAGAATATTGATGAACAAATTTTGAAATATCCATTACAAAATCAGTTGAATGTATGCACTGAAACCAGCTAATAATATTATTATCAACATTAACATAATTCAAAGACACTTATTCAGCTAAAGATGAAAACAGAGAGAGACCAAAAATGCATGTCATGCATCTCTTACGTACGCGGCAGTACAAAGATCGATGGGTCAACAGAGGAACTGCCTGGCAAGTAGGAATACCGGGTTCAAGAAAACTTTCTCCGTCAGTCTTTTCTTTCTATCTTTCATACCTAAGAAACTATTCTACAATACCTTACCAATCGGCAAAGAAAAAGACAAAAAGGAACTTCTAAGATAGCCGACCTTTAAAGTTTACTTCTGATTAAATAACACATTTAATAAAAATGAGATTCCAATGAATTTGAAAATATAGAATACGAATCGAGGCCGAGTTCGAAACTAATATCTAGATAGAGGAATGTTGAAATTGGTTTCATTACTAGATAAATGCAAAATTAATCTGAAATTCAAACGTAAATTTCCGTTACGTCAGAGTCGGCAGTATCGTCTACACTTCTACTCTTCAACTCACTAAGAAAACTGATGAATCTGTTTTGCACCTCGTTATATTCAAAGAGTAAAGTGGTAACGGAAAATATTCGAAGCATAGTCGTTTCTTCATTTCTTAAATTACAATCTTGGCCAGCATATGGTAAAGGTAGCAATAAATATAAGGAAACCGTTGAACAATGAAAGATAGATGATCACTTTTAAGATTAATCATAAGGACGTCGATTTCATAGCTAATCCTAACACGACGAAAAAGTAAATCTACCGACGACAGTCACATAATAATTACTTAGAAACTAATAACATCAATGATGAAATCCAGAACTAACTAAAGCCACTTAATTTCAACTCATTTTACTTATCAAATAGAGGAAATTCCGAAGACGCGCCACGGACATTGTGAAGCCAGAAATTAAATTAAATTCCGATAATTTACATATTACTTATGCTACGATAACTAAAAATTGCACATTGATTGCTTTAAACTTAAGTTCTTTTCACGATTAGAGAATTACGAATCCACGTAACTGCACGAAGTTTAAAATTCAACGGTTTTTTTTCAAAAATTCTTCAGTACGTCTGCACTAGCCAAAGTTTCCAAATTAACTAAAGATTTTGCCTAAAAATCAACGGTTCAAACAAACGGCGACATCTGATTGGTTACTTTGGCCATTACTTTTACGAACATCCCCCTCTTATCCCCCTACCGGAAAAAGTTGTAACTATTTTGTAATTATGAATTAGCATTAAATTAAATTTTTATTAATATAAACATACTTTAAATTATATTTGATAGTCATAGTGAATATACATTCTTCTAAAACGTCGTATTAAAATTCAAGACGCAAAATAGGTGATGGTCCCGTGTGACGTAATTATGACGTACGATTCCCATATACGGTTCGATTACCACTTAGACATTTATTTAATTCCAATCAATTTAACGAAAGTCGATGAATTCATTATTAATCTTCTGCTTAAAAAAATCTAATAATTAAGGAAAGTTATTAAATAAGCTACGTTACGTACGTAATATCTTTGTGCTACGAAGATCATTCCCGTTACAAGCAAAGCGTATGACTGGGAATAACAAATAGGATAATTATATTCTTAAGTTGTAAATAATAAAATTAAATCAAAGATGTAATCATCGTTAATCATAAGATAATCTATGATTTTTATTACTTCTGACGTTGTAATTATTCGCCTTTGAGCTTTCTGTTTCCTTTAAGCCATGACTAAATATTAATCGGGAGTTAGCTAAGAAGCGATAATAATATTACAGTCGACCGAAATTACAAACTACATTGTTCAAAAATAAACTCAAATAAAACAACCCAAATGGAAGAAAGGACAGAAGATGTATGATTAAATTAATAATACGAAGTGGCGCCAGAGGAAATCGAATATAACATGAAAATGGCCGTCATGGCCGAAACCGGTCGGTAATAAAAAAATCAGCGAAACATACAAAGTTTGCTGTTCTTAATTGTTCAGAATGGCGTTTCAGGAAATACGGCTAAGTCAGATTAATTTTATATAACATATTTTACTTCAAGAGATTTGAGAGAAATCATTTTGGTGATAACACTGTTTTGCATTGTTCTGCCTGTTCATTATTAAAGGATTGAGACTTTTGCTTTTGTTTGCGAATAAAATGAATGATTTGCCAATATTTAATTCACTTAATAATACCCTCACGATAGTCTTCACGTTTGCATTAACACGTCATACTATTTTTTCCAGGAATATCGAAATAAATATCTAAGCATTAACAGTTCTCCTGTCGCCTAAAGAAATATACCTCATTATATTCGGAACATTTCGTCCTGATACATGAATACTTCATAACTCACCTCCATACGCTTCCAAAGCTAACGTCAAGGTTCCAACTACGAAGAAAACCCATTTTGAAGCTTCTTAATATTTTTAAGTTCCCGTCGCCATTTTGAGAGGTCCTTCCTCGGAAATGGTAATTCAATAGAGAAACCACAATCCTTCGATTCCATCTCACGCTTTCTCAAGGAAATCATTGAAATAAACGCCATATGTGAATAAATTTACACTTCACAAACTGCACTTCACTCTTGGCCACTTTTTGAAATTCTCACAAAAACGTATATAGAACCATCTAGAGCACAATCAACTTGGCGAGACAAATAAGTGAGGTATGCGATGGTCACGTGGCATGAAGAAGTTTCGCTCGTCAAAATTTTCTATACCATGATTCTTTTCAAAAAGGCGGAATCATGTCAAGACCTCGTGACATGCTCGAGAAGAGATTGCCCATGTTTCTATGAACTTCAGATCTTCATTCTTTGTCATCGGTAACTTGTTTTTAGAAGTCTTTGGATATTGCTGTCTGGCTGAAAATTAATCGCAGTGTGTCTAGTAAGTGCTGTGAGTGTTTGTGCAATTTCATGATAAAGGTGTGTTTGTGCTTTAGAAAGTCAGCTTTACGATCGGTAATTTTTCGAAAAGTGAATCAAAGTGTAGCAGTGTGAGCAGTTTTCAGTTTTATACTTGCTCATTTACTCAGAGTTCCTTTAAAGGAAGATGTTGAAACGGATCTGCACTATTTCTACGAAAGTCTACTACTGAACATTATTAAGATGCCATCCCGAAATGATAGTTGGATTACTGGTTGGAGATAACTGGATAGGGAGTTCTCCGTGTATTTCAAATGCTAAGCCGCCATTACATAGGATATGAAGGTAAGTATGATTGCTATAGTAGGGAAACAAACGAGTATTGTGATTTATTTCTTTTGCAATATGAGTTGGGCAATGTAAGGCAAAGAGCGGATTGTGTCGATTTGAACTGAATTGAGAAGAATTGTATTATTTCACAATCTCAACTACAGCTTAAAATCGTTAGTTATATCATTGTAAGCGTGCTTTAAAGACATATAAAAACGGTACTCTGTCAATCTTTTGATTTCTGATGAATTTCACCTGCTAAATGAATAGCATTGGGTCCCATCTCTAACTTCATTTGATTAATGGCCAGTAAGAGCTTCCACCTTACATTACGCAATCATTTGGAGAGATAACGTTTCTGTTGCTTTACTCACAACGCCAGAATGATAATGAGAAGTGGGAAGTGTCCATGAAAGTGTACTTGAGCATAAACGTTTTATAATATCCATTGAATATGGGTTGACATTATTATAATCAAGAAGAATATGTGTTACCTCAGTACCTTTCATATTCTCACTGCAATGAAGAAAATTGGGGGGGGGATAATCAGTATATTTCAATCCAAAAATAACTAACTGACCTATCTAACTAACAAAAAAACTAACAGGTAACTGACGAATCCTTAAATGTTTCATCTATAATGTCAAGAATATCTCATAGTTACATTTATCATCACATTAAATATCCTTAATGAAGCATGCCATTTTCATGGTGTTTTTGCTTGCATTTTTCACTCATAAATCGAAGACTGGTTTTTCTTAAAGGTATATCATGAACTTCATTCGTCATAAAATTGTTTGGAATTTTGGAATTTCGTAGCTAACATAATGGAATTGTATTGAGAATGTCTATCCCCCTTAAACTGTTAACTCATTGACCAAGGAAGGTATGATATTATGAAGGTAGTGAATGAATACCTTTCTTTTTGAATGATATGAATAGTATTTTTAATAGTTTCATACTACTACTTTATGTTGACAAATGTAACATTCTGCCTTCTTGACGAAATCAAACGTAAAGTATCTCACTCCTCATGCCAAATTTCATGCTACAGCTCGTAAAAACATCAATCTAATGATTAATAGGAAGGAATTTCGCATTTAGTACATAATACTGTGAGATACTGTTACTGTAATAATTGAGGATTTTGTTATTTAGCATTGCTTATCATTCAACAGTAAGTTTGATAAATTTTGTATATATCACTTTACACACTAAATGAGTAATTTGTCCATGAATATACTATTTTAAATCCATTCATCCTCCACCAAATGCCGAAAGGCGTATTTCTAAAGCAGTATTTCATAAGGTCATACCGTGGACGTTATCTGGCTTGTTGAGGAAAGAACGAAAACTGTCCATCTTCATTTTTCTTTGTAAGCCTCATTCTATTTTCAAATAGGCCTTTTTCTGAATTCTCTAAGGACAGGTGTACGAGAAGGAATAATGAATCATATACATATAAAGTAATATTTTCTCTCCTAACCATTAGGCACTCGGATACTTGTGCGGTACTCATTTTCGTTTCCATCATTAAAATTAAATAAAGTAAATAATATAATTTTAAATGTTGTAACGTCGAGTAAAGAAAATTTTGGTTTCTATCTTGATGAAAATAACTTGTTTGCATTGCACTCGAGGTCCGATGAATTACTCAGCTATGGATAATAGTTACGCCCTCAAATGTCTAACATACATAATGAAGAATCTTTGCTTATCTAGCGTATGATTAATAGAAATAATTCGTATAATGGCTTGTTTCAAATTCGATTGTATCGAATATGATTGATAGAAATATTCGGTATAATTGAATTGAACGATGATTACATCTTTGATTTAATTTTATTAGTTATCGTATAACGTAAGAACATTATTATCGTGTTTGTTATTCCCAGTCTTACGTTTTGCTTGTAACGGGAAACATCTTCGTAGCACGAAGAAGATATTATTATTATTATTATTATTATTAATTGAACAGTTACAGTTAGACATATAGTCTGGTGGCAACTACATACTAAGTTAAACAAACATCCTAAAAACATAATAAGTTAAAAATACCAATACAACCCAATAATAATGATAATTCCCCACAAAACAATACAAATTTTCCCACAAACAAAACAATTTACATAAATAAAATATGTACATCTTCCCATAAACATTCCCCCTCAGTCGCACAAGTTTTTTCAGGGTTCCTGGTACGTACGTAACGTAGCTACGTACGTAACGTAGCTTATTTAATAACTTTCATTAATTATTAGATTTTTTTAAGCTGAAGATTAATAGTGAATTCATCGAATTTCGTTAAATTGATTGGAATTAAATAAGTGTATGTATCGAATCGTATATGGGAATCGTACGTCATAATTACGTCACACGGGACCATCACCTATTTCGCGTCATGAATTTTAATACGAAGTTTTAGAAGAACTTATTTTAACTATGAATATTAAATGAAATTTACAATATGTTTAGATTAATAAAAATTTAATTTAATGCTAATTCATAATTACAAAATAGTTACAACTTTTTCCGGTAGGGGGATAAGAGGGGGGTGTTCGTTAAAGCTAATGGCCAATGTAACCAATCAAATCTCGTCGTTTGTTTGAACCGTTGATTTTTAGGCAAAATCTTTAGTTAATTTGGAAACTTTGGCTAGTGCAGACGTACTGAAGAATTTTTGAAAAAAAAACCGTTGAATTTTAAACTTCGTGCAGTTACGTGGATTCGTAATTCTCTAATCGTGAAAAGAACTTAAGTTTAAAGCAATCAATGTGCAATTTTTAGTTATCGTAGCATAAGTAATATGTAAATTATCGGAATTTAATTTAATTTCTGGCTTCACAATGTCCGTGGCGCGTCTTCGGAATTTCCTCTATTTGGTAAGTAAAATGAGTTGAAATTGAGTGGCTTTAGTTAGTTCTGGATTTCATCATTGATGTTATTAGTTTCTAAGTAATTATTATGTGACTGTCGTCGGTAAATTTACTTTTTCGTCGTGTTATGATTAGCTATGAAATCGACGTCTGTATGATTAATCTTTAAGGTGATTATCTAACTATCTTTCATTGTTCAACGATTTCCTGCTATTTATGGCTACTTTAACATATGCTGGCCAAGATTGTAACTTAATAAATGAAGAAACGACTATTTATTGAAGAAGACGTTATCTGACTAAAGAACCAAAGAATGCTTTTTTCCGTTACCACTTTACTGTTTGAGTATAACGAGGTGCAAAACAAATTCAGCAGTTTTCTTAATGAGTTGAAGAGTACAACTGTAGACGATACTGCCGACTCTGACGTAACGGAAATTTAAGTTTTAATTTCAGATTAATTTTGCATTTATCTGGTTAATTAAACCAATTCCAACATTCCTGTATCTAGATATTCGTTTCGAACTCGGCCTCAATTCGTATTCAATATTTTCATCTTCATAAACTCATTTTTATTAAATATGTAATTTAATCAGTAGTAAACTTTAAAGGTCGGCCGTGTCAGAAGTTACATTTTGGTCTTTTTCTTCCCTGATTAGTCGGGTATTGTAGAATAATTTCATAGGTATGAAAAATAGGAAGAAATGACCTCTGTTTTCATGTTGAAGTGAATTAGTGTGTTTGGATCTCGGAAATTTTTTAACAGTAATACTTCTCGTTGGTTTCAGTCATACAGCCGACTGATATCGAAGCGGATATTTCTAATTTTGATCATCACTACGCTCGCTATACATGACTTCTTTAATTTAAGCCATAATTAAAAATCATCTGCTTTTACGTGCGAATTTTATAATTTATCGATGATTTTTTTCTTGTATTCCACATGCGTATCCCTCTTGTAAATTGTTCAAAATCAACTCATGAGTATTTTAAAGTGATTGCAACCAAAAACCAATTGGAATCATCAGTGTTGGTAACTGATTGTTGATGTTTATATAATGAATATAATATTACTTCTGAGAAAATTAACTATTAGCCAATATATTAATTTGGTCTTTTATGTTTCCAGATTGTGAATCGCATTCCTTCTCGGCATTTTCATTGCCTGAGTCATCGTGGAAAGTCTCTGAAGAGGTCAAGGATTGCCGAAGAACTTCCAGTGGTGAGTTTTTAAAATGCAATTAAGAATTATTCATTTAATAATTCATGATTATTATTTTGTGTGCCGTATATAAGATTCAGATACTCTACGTACTGTGGATGAAGATTGCTCCGACATACGAAATAAAATAAATGGTGTTTAATTTTTTCATTATATCTCTATTAATTTATAATCAGCATTTATGAGTTCAGTTTTCAAATGAATTTAATGAATGTCGACTTAAAATCCACTTCATTATGAGACACATTCCCGCATCGCATAGAATGTCAACATTCTTCACATATCCGCTTTGATTTCGTAAATAAAACATTTTTCTTCTTCTTTGTTCGTTCTGTCCTAGGACAGGTTTCAACGAAACCTTTGCCTCCACAGCATTCTGTTTTGGGTATCTCTCTTCATCTCGACATATTTCCTTCCTTCATTGATGTCTGTTAGCATTCCATACTTCCTCCTTCCTCTCTTCCCTTCTATTTCACCTTCTATTATCACTTTCTGTATTTCGTTCTTCCTTAAAATGTCTCCTATCCAATTTGTCTTCCTTTTTCTAACATCTTTTAGAATACTTCTGACTTCCCCAATCCTCTTCAGTACCACTTCATTAATTATTTTATCTTCCAACTAATCTTTTCCAGTCTTCGCCAAAGCCATGTTTCAAAGCTTTCTATGTACTTTTCTTCTCTCTTTTTCAAGGTCCACGCTTCGGCTCCATACAGTACAATGCTCCATTTGAAGCATTTCGCAAATATTTTTCTAGTAGCCACATTGATTTTCTTTGCTGTTAGGAGTTTTTAAATTTTATTGAATGCTACTTTTCCTTGCACAATTCTGCTTTTTATTTCTGCTGTGCAATTACCATTTTGTTCAATTAAGCTTCCTAAATACTGGAATCAACTTATTTGTGTTAGCTCTTCTTCTGTTTACCATATATTTAAGGGTCCTTCTGACTTGGACGTCCTCATTACTTTTGTTTTCCTTATATTTATCCTCATTCCATATTCTTCGCTCTTATTCCATATCCTTTGCATCATATTTTGAAGTTCTTCTTGATTGGGTGCTATGATAGTATGATCATCCGTGTATTTCATGGATTTCATTCTCTCTCCTCCAACTTTTACCCCAACTGTGTCTTCCAGAGCTTCTGACAGTAATTTGTCTGCATATAAGTTGAACAAACATGGTGAAAGACAGCATCCCTGCCTGACTCCCATTCCTTTGGTAGTTTTCTTTGTTTCCTCATCCCCTATTCTTACAACTATTTTCTGATGGACGTGCATTTGCTTAATTAATCTTCTGTCTTTCCAGTCTATGCCTATTTCTCCCAAGATTCTTAACGAGACATCTCATCTTACCCTATCAAAAGCTTTTTCATAGTCAATAATGCAGACACACATCTCGCGGTTCAACTCTAGCACCCTCTCCGATAACATCCTCATACATCCAATCGCATCTCTCGTTCCTCTACCCTTGCGGAAACAGAACTGGTCATCCTTTAAATTTTCTTCTATTTTCCTTCTCGTTCTTTTTAGTATAACATTGGTAATAAGCTTTCCCACGTGTGAAATAAGACTTATAGTTCTGTAGTCTTTACATTCCTGTGCATTACCTTTCTTTGCTATTTCTTTTGGACCTTCAGTGTCCCTCTCTCTTTCCTCATAATTCCTCAATTCTAACTCTATTTCTCTTCCTCTGTCATTTGTACAGTATAGATCCTTTGTATATTTCTCCCATATTTCCTTTATGTCCTCGTCCTCTGTTCTAATCCTTCTCTGCTCATCTTTCATACCTTTCTTTGATATAGCTCTTATTTTTCTCATAGTCAGCCTTTTCACGATATTGTACATTTCCTCTAATTTTCCTTCTTTTTCCAGCTTTTCAATTATCTGGCACTGTTCCCTCATCCACTCTTCTCGAGCTTTGCCAGTCGTTCTCCTCAATTCATTATTACTCTTTCTATATTGCCTCCTTCCTTCTTCCGAGTTGACTCCCTTCCACTTCCGCCTTTCTTTCATTTTTTCCAACAAATCTAGATTTATCCAGCTTTTTCTAGCTTCTTTGTTTATAGTTCCAACCTCCTGTTCAAGCACTGTTAATATGCATTTCTTCAGGTATTCTTCCTGAATACTTTTCTGCTCTTCTCCATCCTTCAGCTTCTCTTCTAGAATTTTAGTAATTTTCTAATTATCTTCTTTTAACTTCATCATGTTCCACTTCTTTGCTGGATGACTTTTTCTCGTCACATGCTTAAGCCTAGTGATTATATACATTATCAGCAGATTATGGTCTGTGTCTGCATATGCTACAGGTAGCGTCTTTGCGTTCATAATACTATTCTTAAACCTTTAGTTTATTATTATATAATCTATTTGGTAACGCTTCTTATCACCTGGGGCTTTCCATGTGTAGAGCCTTCTCTTATGATTCTGGAACCAAGTATTGGCTATCCAAAACTTGTTGTTCACAGAATTCTATCAATTTCTCACCTCTTTCGTTACGTGTTACAAGGCCGTATGCTCCCCCAGTTTTTCTTTTGCTTCCATTTCCTACTACGCTATTCCAATCTCCCATTATCACTGTTCTCACCTGTCCTTTTCCATTCTCTTCATACATTTGCATGATTCTGCTGTTGTAGTAGGCATATACACTTGAACTACCAAAGTATCAACTGGTTCACTCTTTATTTTTAAAGCAATTACCCTTTCAGAACATACTATCACCTTGCTTATCCTATCCATAATTTTCTTTTTCATAATAATAATACATTAAAATGTGCTAGTCGATCCAAGCACATCTTCCCATTTCTCGAGTATTATGACGTAGGTTTCTAGGCGCCTTTTGGACCGTTACTTCGTTTCCATCGTTCAATTTTGTTATTACCTGCAAGTAAGTTTTCTTTTCATTCACTTCGTCTTAGACACGAGTCGCTTTCCTTTTCACTTTTGTTTACACTGAATGAAAATGAGAGTATAGTAAAGTTTACATTGATGAATTAGGGACACGACTTCGTAATTATCCCAAGGTCAGATAACTCTCCGTTGCTTTCACTGATTAGATATTGGCAACTGAAATAGCCTTGTTTTTTCTGGCCTTCGTGTCTATGCTGACTTTCAAGTTTATTCTGATAACCGTTTCGAAATACGATTTATTTTGCCAGTATATTACTAATGAATATTCCATGCAGGGTAACACGTATGACTTGTACTTTCATTATCATCGCCATTTACTTTATACATTTTCAAATTTTAAATGAGATTATATTCATAACAGAAAAACCTTCGTAACTGCAGTCATATTCATATTTGTAAACGAGTTTTTTAGTAGCTTTCCTGAATTAAGTGTGCCATACCAATTTTACTTGTATTTCATTCGAATTTGATACAGATATCTTGATCTAAAATTAGATTGACAGCATAATTCTGTGATGGCTCTATAATTTTCTCGCATACATCATCACTAGGAAATATCTGAGATCAATCGTGACAATGTATTTTCTCCAACTTCTAGTTCATTTTCAAAATTCAAAGAGGGGGAACTTGTGTTGTACTTATCAGACGAAAAGTGCTTTGATGTTCCACACTTATATTATTAAATTATAGTCTCCTTTAATGTGGATTACCGATACTTAAAATTTGTATTTCTTTTGAATTCATGGATATGTTTATTCGGTTTTAATTGGGATTTTAGACAACTTATCCATCTGTCAAATTCAGACAGAAAGGTAGTGTGCGACTCAGAGAATCGCGCTCCCCAGTTGAGTTTCTCGTAAATGCGTCCGTGAGGAGATGCTGTAAAATTCTTCGTATAGCTTCAGTTAATTATTAATCGATTTTGAGACTTAAGATGTATCACCAATTTACATATGCATATAAATTGTGGATGAATTTCTGAAAATGTAAGGAAAACTGTACATATTAAATTATTTTATCTGTTCTTTACAGGAAAATTCAGCATCATCAACTCCTGAGTTAGACGTGAGTACTCAGTTTCTGTTCTGTTCAGATTATCAAAGTCTTAAGGTCATCTCACGCAAGCAGCTTCTTAATAGAATTTACCTTTTCAGACATTATGTCTAAGCGCTAGTTTTCGAACTTTGATTAAATCATCATTTGCATTTTATACAAAGAAAGGATTTTAACCATCAAATTAACTCATTAACGTTTTGTAATTTCTTTAACTCATAACATGATCAGTGAATGACTGCAGCCAGATCAAAATTAATGCTGCAGTTAATTTGCCAGCAGTTGGCAGTAGTTTCCTTAAGAAGTGCACCATCCAAGTTGCTCCGTGTTTGCAAATCTTGAGCTATCCTCAAACTGAGAATGCGTACAAGTCACACGTATTGGATGGATATTCCGATGAATTGCTTGCTGTATTGATTTGCATTGAATTATTTTTAACAATTAGCTTCAGTGGATTTAGATTTCTTTTTGTATTTACATTTACGTGTGTTTTTAGGTACAATCACGGGAGATAGAGTTCGGAATGTAAACAACTGTATTCGGTTATTGAGAGCTTTTGTCTATACAGGAATTTTCCTCACCTAAGATCTTCCTCAGATTTACCTATTAACCTCTTGAAAATAGTGAATATTTCCTATGAATTCTTACAAGTGGAAAAAATCGTTCACCTATTCACACATTTTGTACGTTCGTCACAAAATTTACATTAATTGCGATGGACATTCGTGAATTATTCCTTTATGCTAAGAAATGCGAATGTATATATTGTTTTTCAACAAGTCACCAACCTTCAACACTTAATCCGATAATTTGCTTACTATATTGAAATATACTTTGAGAATGAAAAGTGCATCAATACTCCTAAACATACTTGGTCTAGAGAATAGTTTGTTAAGGAATACTTCCAAATGATTGTTAATCAGTCATCATAATTGGGAAAATTTAAATACCGTTAAAAATGTATCAAAAAGCTAACGTTCAGCCTCGTCCGTGCTTGTTAAATGACGAAACTTAGATGGTAAATTTTACAGTCACTTAGTTTAATTGATGATATTCTATAGGTAAGATTTCTACAAATGAATATAATAATCCTAATGGTGAGAATTGAGCAACGTTCTTACATATATATTGTTATTATTTATTCCATTTGCATGACCCATATTAACTTTCCATCTTCTTTCAAGAGCTTGATCTCACCCTTAGTTAAGATGAACTGAAGCTGTTCATTAAAAGAAGTTACATCAAAGACGGTATGAAATCAATCACTGCCTAATTCTTCTTAATTGACTTCGCATTGAGAGCCGACAGGTTAACCTTTTTATTTTATAAATACGAGTTAAACTCATTTTTACGTCGAATGTCTCGTTTTAACATGATTTTAGTAAGCATTTTCCATTCTTGAAGGATTGCTTAGCATTTTAGATATGAAATACAGAGATTGTGTGCATTCAGCAATGGAACAAATGAAGATCTTGATCTTTTTCAAGAAGTTTGAAAATGATGAGAAAGAAATGGAAATTGTTAAAAATAATTTTCTAGTTCTATACCTGGTTGCGAAGTAAACATGCAACATGTAAAAAGGAACATGTATTTATTCGTAATGCTACGGTAATATTTTTCCTCGAGGAAACATGTGGATAAATAGAAAGAAATTATTTGGTTATTCAACGGATCAAACGCCCAGATTTGTGATCCCGAGTTTGCCGGTTAAAAAAATTATACTTTTAAGTATTAAATGGAGAAACTTGGAAACTAATTTCAGTGTCAAGTCATTCATGTACATTGAAATCTCAATTTAGGGTTTATACTAAGATACCCAAAGGAGGGATGAGCAATCAATGTTACGTTTTCTCTAAGTAATTATTTTTAGTAACTGTTAAGATTTCTGTTTAAAGTTCTGAATATAATAGATTTACGTTCTCTCAGTTACTTCTTCTCTAATTTATAGTAAGCAATCGTTCGGATATTTGTTTTGCTGAATATTTACCATTGCAACATTTACCAATGAGTATAAATAAAATCCACCGCGAATTTCATTTCGAATCTTTCAGGTATTCGAAACGTCAGACACATTTACAAACTCAACTATTTCCAGGTTCGGCCTTGGTATTCGACAGAATTCCGATATAAGCGATAGATGTAGATCTTACAATATAATCATTGATTCAAAGACTTTTACAATACATTGTGATTTTAGATAGAAACGGGACCTAACTCATTTAGAAATATTAATACAATCATTCACTTCCGATTATCGCTACGCTTTGAAACTTCTTTTTATTGCTTAATTAATGCCAGAGTATGCTGTCAAAACATTTATCATGAAGCAATAACAATTGCATACTTCACAGCTGCAGCTACCCGCATTTACAATGTAAAACATTATAATTTCTGTTAGTTCAAGTAAGTCAATTGTTTTTGCTTGATATAATTTTATTAAGTACCTTACAATGTTTACCATGAAAAAGGATTTAATTAGGCGATATTATCTCAAATCTAACATTGGTCAGTGATAATCGTCTGATATAAACTGTTCAACGAGGAATACAGGTATGATTTTAAAAATTTAGTCCTAGAGGATCCTATTTTCAGTCTAAAATCCTTGCCATCTTACTTCACCTTCTTCTGAGAGAGCAATAGAAAGAGAAGTTTCTTCTTTCTTTAAAAGGGGCGTAACTCACTTTCCCTCTCTTTTTGGTTATGCACTTTCCTCACGATTCAGAAGAGTCTTCTTTGGAAGGTGCGTAGGGTTCATTGTAAGGGCTCAGCGACACTTCGACAGAGAATTCCTCTCCAACGTTTTATTCTCCTCCACGTCTGTCATATAAGAGCCTCTCATTCACAATGTATTCTGCTATGGAAAGGGAGAGGTACCAAGAGACGTTTCATGGATTATCCCATATTGATCACACGTCTCTAGAAGGTATATAACCTTTCTCGTGAGACGCACAGGGAATTCAGGATTTCAGATAGAATATATGTAAATCAATAGGATGATATTTTATCATTAAATACGTTCGATTTTAGTCGTTTATAGGACAACTTCCCTCCACACTTGATACCTCGGGTTAAAATTGTAATTCGTACACCGAGGTAACAGAATCATACTCTTTTAATGAAAATTTTCCTAGCAGAAATCTGACATCCCATAAGTCAGGGGTGCCCAACTTTTCTGTATATACAAGATCTACTTTTTATCTTAAAAGCGTGTCGCGGTCGACTTATTGTCATAGGCGTAATCTAAGGGGGAAGAAGGGGTGTGAAATGCATACTATTTATTCATACATACTGCTTATTCACTGAGTTTCAGCATAAGGTGCATTCCAGCGAGGTATGAGTAGATAAGTAAAATATATGTTCAAAACTATTTTTTATCTTTAAATCACTTATTAAATTTTCGAGATATAGGCTCCTGAAGAAAATAAATTTCCAGACCCCACTTTTGATAGCAGCATTCCGTACATGCGGTACCTAAAAAATTCGATTTTCCGACACTTTTTCGAGATAGATTTTTACTAAATTAAAATGCAATGTAATTTTTTATCAACTGCAATGCATAAGTTGTTGTACTATTTGTTCGTTAATTTAAAAAAGTTGTTATAAAAATGCACAGTATGACTGATAATTTGATTACAATATTTCACTTTCTCGTTTTTTTTTGGCCAAGAAAATTTATCATTGAAGAATAATATGACTTACTTAGCAATCGGAAGAGACGCCGTTTGAGGGAACTTCCTCGAATTGAATTAACAATTATAAATGCTATGTCCATTACCTCTTTTGTGTTTAGTCTCTTACTAGCTTACACTTGCTGGTGAATTATGAAATGATAGCTCAAAAAGGCTGGGAATTCATCTTCAGTTCGACATAGGGCTATAAATCCATTTTTGCAACCTATTATTGCAGCTGCGCCATCCATTGTTATTGAGACTAATTTGAAAAGTGGTACTTTCAAATCATAGAGCAAGTTTTTAAAGGCTTTGAATAGGTCGACACCTCTAGTCCTTTCCTTCAAAAAAATCATACCCAACAATTCTTCTTTAGATTTAAAATCCTTAAAAATCATACGACCGAAAACAAGTAATTGTGCTGTATCACTTACATCTGTCGATTCATCACACTGAATGGAAAAACAAGAACATCTATTAATATCATTAATTATCTGCTCTTTTACATTCCCACTCATCATTTCAATTCGTCGCACCACTGTGTTTCGAGACAATTGTAGACCTTGAATTGCAGCAACAATTTCACTATTGTTCTTAAAATCGTTAAAAAGTGAATCTGACATTTCCAAAAATATTTCCTTTAACTCGTGAACTGCGGCAATTATCTCCGTTACATTGAGAGAAATAATAACAATCCTGCATACTACAATCGGGGACAACGATACAAGTATATTAAAATCTAATATAGATCTATTCGAATTTACAAGAAGTATGTTAAAGTTACAATATATTTATTACGGTTTACAATAATGACCTCTTACTTTAGATAGAATTACTGTTATTCCTAATACTGTCCCTTATTTTTCTCCCAGTGTAATGACCGCAGTTTAGAGATCTGTTGCCGAGAATGCTCACTTATCAAGTAAATAGATAGGTAAGAAAAGCAATTTAATTTAAAACAAAGAAAATGTACTTACATTTTAAACAGAAGAAAAGTTGAAATCCAACGTGGTAACCGAGGATAAATAATATTGCTTAATAATGACTCAGTTAATACAAAAGAAAAGAAGCTACCGTATGGCACTACCAAATATCCAAGCTGACTGTCTGTGTTCTTCGATGAGATGAGTTGTAACTGTTGCGTTCGCGCGTTGTGTCCGGTGAAAATGTAACACATAAGTCAAAATGTATTGTGCTAGGAGGAGATAACAGTGTCTGGCTGTCAGAATTCAACGTATTCATGAACTTGGCAAGTTCCCAGAATACATTCAACTATTACTACAAAGTTTGGTCTTCTAAAATCGCTTCAAAGTCACGGGAGTACACGGAATTCTACCCCAGACATTGCGAGAGATCGACAATCGACCAAAATTGAATCGACTTGTTGGCCACCCCTGCCATAAGTTATCGATACCTAAAGTATGCAAAGAACTGTCAAAAGTTCACTTTCTTCACTATTAAACCGAATCGGCAATAACCATTCAAATAAAGTCAACGGAAATTTTACCTAGAAGTTGAGTATATCTATCCTTACAACAAATTAAAGAAACGTAGTACAAGTAGTTCTACAGGGAGTTTAATTCAAACGGCCGGTTTCGGCGATTAATTGAATAAAATTTAGTGCATTAATGGAATCGAAGAATTATATCCTTTTAGTTTATTGTATGATCAGGGTAATTCATTGTTTGAGTTATAGTTTAAACCATGATTTATGATTCATTGAATCAGACTTATCTTACCCTGCAAAGTAATCACAATGTTCATTTCCTTTATAAATGCCTTTTACTATTATTCTAAAATGGCCATTGAAAACTAAACATAAATTAATTTTTCACTTAAAATCTACATATATTCTAAATTTTAGTGTTTAAAAAGAAAGAAATCATAAAATTTAGATTCTCATTATAATAGTTAGCGTGATATTAAGTAGGTACTTTTTGGTAGCGAAGAAATATAAATGTCATTGAAAAGTCCAATTGTATTATACTAGGTAAAAATATATAGAAATAGTCTTTTCGAATGAATATGAGTATATACCTCAGTCTTTGTTAATGTCATAGCTTTAATCTAAGAGATCCATGATAATAATTCGGTAATTTAAAACGCACAAACCCAGGCACAATTCTAGAAACAGAGGAAATATATACCTAATTTTTCATTAAAAAAATTTAATTAAATTTAAAAATCTTTAATGGAAGATTTTGGCTGTCATGCAGATATTTTTGATGACTGCGAATTAACATGAATCAAAATTACGGAAAAATATAAAATTATAGATTGTGAAGAAATTAAAGCACCAAATGGTTAAACGCTTATGCAAATTTATCTTAAGACTAAACCTTAGAATTAAACGCTTTAGATTAAGCAATATCTGTAAAATTAAGGGAAAATTATTGACATTATGATTGATCACGTGAATATCTATCTTGCGATGCATTTGATAAAAGACTGCGAAATTTGCTTAATAAATCAGATTTAAGATTTAAAAATCTTACGCGAAATCTTAGCAAAATACACGAAGATATATACTCGCGTAATAATCTTCGTGGGAATCTTTGAGTGAATAGATTACTCGATGATAGCAAATCCATTTCATGTAAGGTATCCTGTTTAGTAATTTTATATTAGTTATTTATGACTTATATTCGCCGTGAACTTCTTGGAGGATTTAGCTATTACAGTAGGAAAATAAAAATTTGTGACAATTTCATTTTGGGAGAATTACTGTGTATAAGAATAAGTGAAACAAGAAGGACTTTTCCAAGAAACTTATTCCTATTTTTTGTCTTTTCGTCATGGAATGACACAAATAGACTTGTAAATCCGTTTATGTTCATAAGAATATGAAAATAAATTAAAAGTCAAGGAAAGGACGGGAGGTAGGAATAACTGTCGTAGTAATAATAATTTATTTTAATTTGATATGTTTGTTCTAATGAGCTCTCTGATAGCCATGCGGGCAGTACGATTGACTTGGAGGAAAGCGTTCTCTGGTTCGATTCCCGGTGAGAGCCCATGTGCTTCAGCTGTCGAAGCCTTTTTAATAACGTTACTGCAATTCATTGACAGCCGAGTCCCTCTCCCTTCATTTGAATTGCAGCTACTGTTTGTTCAAATCCTAGAATCTCAAATTTACTATCCATCATAAATTTATACTGTAATCACTTAATCTTTTCAAGTTTCTTTCTATAACACTATCGACATTCTTCTCTTAGCATGAATAAATCATTCGATTAAATAGATACGTAATTTACAGCGATATTCAGTGTTTCCCTTTTTCCTATGTTTCTATTAAACTCAATAAATCGAATATAACCTAGTTAGGTGCGACAATCGACGAGATTGACGAGATTCTGACAAGTGTTTCGATTTCGATGAGAAAGCAGAATTTCTTTCATTTTCATAAAACTTGCATCACTTCTCAAGTGTAGAGGAGGCTTAGTGAGATTCTTAAGGACGACTTCGATGAAAACCTAATTGAGGAAGCAATAAGACTATGAGATAAGAATAAATAGGATTTGGAAATGAAAGATTTAGACGAAAGAGGAGACGTTGGATAGTGGGGAGGGATTTATGAGGAGGGGAGAGAAGAGGATTCTGGGATGCATTGGTTTAATGGCCGACCTCCCATTCTTTCCGTGCGCATGCTTAGAATTTCCGATTAGCGGGAGGAAAAAGTGAGTCAAGAACTGTGGGATCTGCAGAAGTAGAGAAGGAAGAGATTTTGATGAAAGACGGGATTGAGGGAACGTAGCTGGTATAAAGTAAGTTGGGCCTTCGGGTAGATATACTTGAGAGGGTTTCAGAGGATACATCTGGATTCTGATCTTGGAATGAATCATTTCATAGGAATCCGAAGCAGGAGAGAAGGATGCTCTCACGAGGTCGTCTTCGAGGAATGAAATAGATAAATTACATTGAATTAGGTAGAACAAAATAAATAAATTGCATTGAATTTGGTAGAACAAAATAAATTGTATTGAATTTTGTTTTTCTTTCGCTATGGCGAGACATTCCACTACTGCGTACTTCGGCGCGGAAAATCTTTCTTTATCGGAAGAAGTCCTTCGGTGAAACCATAAGACCACTTACACCTGCAAATCATAAGATTATTATTTGTGTGTTAAATTGTCCGTCATAAGCTTTTAACTTATTGTTAGAGAGTCGCATGAAAACTTCGAACGACAGTCTAATTTCGAAGCTCGTTACTAGATAGGCGAATATTATTTTTTCCAATGGAAAGTTACCGATCACACGTACAGTCTGGAGAGCCAGGGTTTTCTGATAGGGATTTATTTCCCTCAGCTACTATTGTTCCGCTCCGGGTATCATTTCTTCGATACCGATCATTCTGAGAGGCGTTCCATTATCGAAATTCTTATTTTAGTGAACTAAAAAAATACTTCTGTATCATTTTCACTTCATCGTGAGACTGAAATACAGAATAATATTTGAGTTTGCCGAAAGGAATTGTTAGGAAATGGTAGAATAGGCCACGAGTGGTTAAGAGCAGAACTCTATGGCTCAGAATCAACTTCAAAGGAACTACACTTAACTGATTATGGAAAGATATATGAGGATTAGGTTGTAGATAAATGCTTTGAAAGAAAATGTTTAATTTAGCATTATCGTGGTTTTTAAATTATACTAAATATTTCTTTCGATGAAAAGCCAGAGTGAGTTTATAATTTGCATCACTCAGGGAAAAAATGCAATCAGACATCATTCAAGTAACGGGTCAATGCATATATCGTATATTGTTTTCAAGATAAAACTTTCAGCAGAGGAGATAATTGCAAGGAAAATAAAAATCATTTTGAGAAGGTATATAGGAAAAGGGTACTAGTACTAAATTTAAGAACTTTTATAAAATTTTTTCTTTATCTTCTTTTAGAAATCAACGTGAAATTTGTTATTTTGATGTCATAGATATCAGTTTTTCCAAGATATAACCCCCCTAAAATACTCATTAACCCGGAAATTTTCTCTTGCAACTCGGAGTTTTTTTCATTTCAACCAGAAGATAATTGCATTTTTAGAACTTTTTTCGTGACCCTTTCGCATAGAATATATGATCACATTTTGATCTATAAAATAACCGTACTTTACCTCACTTAAATATTTAATAATACTCAGGAGCGTTTAGCACCTTTGTGCTCTGATCAAGCTAGGAAAGATATTTTGGCGAAGTAGCTTAATCAGTTGTATTAACTGCATATACGAATATTTGGGTATTATTTCGTAGTAGGTCACAACGCACATATGGACTCCAGGGCTGTTTTTCTCAAAGACGAATCCACAACCTACTTGGTTATCGGGCAATCCATGAAGATTCGATTCCCAATTTAGTTAATTTTCATTACTTTTTTCTTTGAGTATCTCAATTTGTGCGAAGCGAGATAACTTTGAAAATTAATCGAAAATATTACTAGAAATCCATTTACTCTTCTTTCCTTTTGTTTGACGATTGGTGATCAGTACTTCTTTAAGCTTTACTTAGGTTTCTAATAAAAATCCATTACATAGTTTTCAAATTTATTTACTTCGAAACAACATTTCGTGCACTTAAATCTACGGAAAACACTTATAATTTACTTTGTACAAGCATCATGTGCAATATGTACACAGTTTTTGTAGATAAAAAGGTGATATAGTTTCATTATTTTTCACTCATTAAAATAGTGCTGGAATAACAATAATATTGCACATCACGATGAAATTTCGATAATTTTGATGCAAAGTAAGAACAATAAAGTATAAAAGATTGACATGTATTCTGATTCTTTAACTTCTTTGAGTCTTTGCTTTAATGAACACCGCGACTTCAGTCACTTCCGTGAACTGCAAGTACATTCCTCATAAGAAAAGCAAATGATTTTTATCATCATCTGATTTCGTCGATTGTATACAACCGATAAATGTAATTTGAGTCTTGTGCCGCTCCAGTGTATCCTAGAGTGTAGGATAACTACTGCCAAGCGGTCAAATAGAATAAATCCGTTAATACTTCTGTCTTATCAACAAGATCAGGCCGCTCTTTGATTTTTACTCTATTACAGAAAATTTTTTTAATTCAATGATTGACTGGAACTCTCGAACTCAAGGAATACGGGCCAGAAAAGTAACAACAGTATAATAAGACTAAGAGATAAAGGTTCTCCAAGCACCGAAATAGCGGCGACCGTCTAAGGGCGATTACCGGGAAACGGATAATCGCCCTTAGACGGTCGCCGCTATTTCGGCGCTTGGAGAACCTTTATCTCTTAGTTCATTGACCGCCGAGTTCCTTTTTTCTCCTTCTAGTATAATAAGAGATACCATGACTTCAATCACAGAGTGCTGGTCTGAAAAATTCTTCCCATCAAAATTAAGCATCAATAAATAAAATTAAGGACGAAGAAATTATACTAATTAAAAACAGCTTAATCTCGCAATGATTTCAAGCTCTCGAAATTTATTTACTTGAAATTGGTGATATCTACTGGAATATTTTCTTTCGTAAACAACATTCTTAGTTTTATCATCCATTCATTCATAGAAACGAAATAAAATGAATGATTAGGCCTGAACATTTTTCAGTTGCTTGAAAGCTAGATTTTAGCTCATAGTTGTGAAACATAACTTTGTCTGAAACTAAAATTTTCCCCGACGATAGAGGATATTGAAAGAGAAATAATAATTGACGTAAATCGTCCTATATAGGTATGATCGGCATTTTTTCGAGTGGTTATAGAGTCACCTTCCTTGCCCTACTAATAGTTCACTTTCTTTAGAACTGTTCATTTAGTGTCCATGTCCTCACAACCTTTACGCTCAAGAATAAACCACAACTGTAGTTATTGTTTCAAATAGAGTTTTCTCTGAAACACTGAAACGTCTCTTAGCACATACCACCCAACGTTAAATTTCACTGTGAACAAGACACAGAGACCACCGGTGGTGGGGGCAGAGTTGGAGGTATTGCTAGAGGAGGAGGCGGTGGAGAAGGAGGCAAAGGAGGAAGTGGAGGGCATAAGAGTGGATGTGGGTAATAGTAATAAGGGAAGGAGAGAGGAGGAACGGCTCCCGCGTGGCTTCCGGGAGGGAGGTGGTGGTAAACCATGGGACGGGTCAAATCCTCCGGTTTGTACACCAACTGATCGTCTCTCATGAGCACTTTGACGGCGACTTTCTTGGCCGCCGCGGCCGCCGCTGCTGCGGATGACATGCTGGAGCAGTGGGTCGGGGACATTCCTCCACCTCCCGAATCCTGCTGTAATTGCTTCCTCTTGGTCTTGTATCGCCTATTCTGGAACCATATCTTCACTTGCGTCTCAGTCAGTTTGAGTGCGTGCGCTAGGTCTGCTCGCTCAGGTCCGGAAAGGTATCTTTGGTGGTTGAATCGTCGTTCGAGTTCGTATACTTGTGCGTGGGAGAAGGCGGCCCGAGATCTCTTCTTTCTGGGCTTCCCGTTGGTCGAAGGTGGGTTCGATCCCCGTTCGGATCCAGAGTGCCCTGGTGAAGGCGGAGGAGGAGGGATGTGAGGCGGAAGGCGGCCTGTGAAGTCATCTGTGGAGAAAGAGAAATTCCAGTTCAATAGATTTGAAATTATGAACGTATAAACTGATACTGCGGTACTTATCAAAAACATATTTCAACGAAAGGGATAGTCGAATTAGCACAGGATTTGTTCAAAGTAGAAAATGAGTATGTAAAACAATCTGCAAATTGATAAATCTCCAATATGAATCTGCCATCAGCTATCAGAAAAGAAATCACGAGACACTTTATGAGTTACATTAAGAAGTAACAATTTTTACCAAAAGGAGATAAGCTCAATGTAAGTTAAAATCAAACTTGAAGCTAAATCACTGAAATGTCAACAGTTCGAAAACGAAATAATTACTTTAATAGTCATGTAACATAATAGTGGCCCGCACACGATTAAAAGTTTGTAATTTATACGGAGTGGTTGTTATAAGTCTAATATATCCTTTCAAAATAAATATATTTCCTCTTTTAGAAATCCTATTCCAAATACTGAAAATAAGTAAGAGATTAGAGAAAAATTTTCCCCGTACCTGATAACATTACGTTACGCGTAACTGGTTTTATAGAAAACTTATAAATTAAAGAAAGCGTTTTTGAATGCAAGTTTCCATTCGAATAAATAAGGAGTTTGTTAATGCTCTCTCATGAAGCCATTTCCGATTGCAGCCGTTAATGATCCATGTTATTTGCTTTAACGAGTCGTTTCTCAGAGATATCTGCAATTAGAACAATCCACGTTTTCTGGCTGATGTGTTTATAGTTAGGTTTACAACTTCAAGAACCTTGATCCTCGCACTTGGGCTTTGGGTATGCTGGTTCAAAGAGAAAATAGGAAGAATAACAATGAATCATTATCGAATCAGGATTTACCTTGGGTGGAAATAGCTTTCTAAGACAAGATGAACTTACGGTATCTTAAATTGGAAATCCCGTGATTGAGACATTTTGAAATGCATTTTTCAGTCCAAATATTCGTATAGGAACGCCGAAAACAAATCAGATCATCTCGTAACTTTTATTTTCTTCCTTTATTAATGATTATAAGAAGTAATCGATGATTACGTTAATGAAGAGTAATATTTGATTACTAATCATTAACGTTAGTGATCAATTTTTCATACCACAAAATTTTACTTGTTACATAATTTACTTCTGAGTAAAGGTTAGCGCTGACGTAAAAACACCGGGGTTATCGCGCTCGCTAAGACCATCTTCCACAATAATCGTAATATAATTTTCCTGTTTTGCAGCGACTATATTATAGGATTAACTCTTAGATAAATGAAATCATGGGGATCAGGTTTCGAAAGTTGTAACTTAACTTAGGATTTTATCAAATTCTCAACACTACACTGAATTTCGTTCGCCTAACGATATCACTTAGAATTGAAAACCTCCATTAAGGTAGAAAGATCAACCGTCGCATCTGAAAAAGGTATTCCCTGAATGATCTCAAGATCCGGTTCCAAAAATATATCCACCACAGAGGCACGCTGCTCGCCGAGGGGCATAATAAAAAGTTAACAATTATTCTCGGCATGAAAATTCCTGCAGAGATATTTTGGTTTCTGTGAAAACAGCCGCGCACATTATTAGACCGATCCTTGAGTAGTATCCGCTTCGATGCCTCACGTATAACTGGCACCTATTTGTTATTCCTCAGCCGCGAATCGAAAATCAACGAACAGATACTCCCGATTTACATTTTCCAATCTCGTCCTCCTTTGTTCTCGCCTATCGCTACAAGTGAACTCACTTCTGACACTTATTTCCTCCTATTTCGCCAAAAGAAATAACAGCCGACGGTGGCGGCGGCGCACCTTGGCAGTTATATCAAAGGGATGGTCCGAAGGGAAAAAAACGGCAAAATTAAACAGTTGAATCTCTCGTCGCGCGTGAAAGGAATCGGCTATCTCTTCTAGATGCGATATATATCCTCATTCGTGTGTCTATATGTCATTCCGTATTGCCTCCCTAAAGCTATATATTATTTGCAGACGGATCCAACCAAGAGCCGCCTACGTCCATTGACAAAGGATTTCCTTTAAGAAATCGCTCGGGAGATTATTTTAACGCCGCAATGGTTTTCTGGGGCACTGTAATGTTTACATCAGCAACTTTCTTTCTTTTTTCGTGCCTTCGTGCGTCTACCCCATGCTTTTGATCCGCTGCGGTCGACCTGATGAATGGGACTTGTTCGTTTTTCTCGACCCTAAGTACAAAGAGCATGAGTAGGATCATATCGACCCTTTTAACCAGAGACATCACTTGCGGTCATGCACTACTTACGCGGTTCCAACGGGGCTAATTACTGAGGCCAAACTTATGGGTCTTATCTTATGGGTTTCGTAAGTGGCAATGGAAAAGTAGGCACACTTGGAAAAAATAACATCTTCGGTATGAACAAGGAACTACCTTCGCAGAAATACATTCTTCACAGTTACATTATTTTTACTTGCTCGCTCCCAAAACTATTATCGCTTTATTTCCGTATTATTTATAACTCAATGCATCTCTCTTACTTTATTAATTAAACTATTTCAGTTGATATATAAAGCTTTGATCCGTCGAAGTTCGCTTTATATCCAAATGATAACCGATTGATTTGATAAATTTTAAATCATCATATCGCAATTGAATGCTAATTCACGTAATTATTGACTGTTGGACGCTCATTATTATATGGAAGAAGAACATACAGGTAATCATCCTTTTTTCGGTACACTATGGAAGTATGTAATTTTCGTGTCCCGACAAAAATAATCTAGGCCTAACCGAGGTATATAGGATGCGACGAGTGTACAGAGATAAGTGATAAAATTCGATAGAGGAAGTTTGGAGAAGTACATATTCGATGGAAGTGTGTGGAAGAGTGAAATCACAAAGGAATTGGAATGGAGGCGTGTGCCTTAGCGTGTTTGTGTGTGTGATAGCGTGTGCCCCATCTGTATATTTTCCTTAAGTCTCGGCCCTTTTGTTTTCTTCCAAACCTCTTTGTTCTTCGGAGCGACGGAACACCTGACCACCTACCTGCGCGAGATGTAAGACGCACGGAAAAAAATACTCGTCTGGTGGGAATAAAGAGAGGTGCACATCCACCATCTATTTTTGGAAAATTTCGCGGGCAAACACTTATTTTTACCCTCGTGGAATCCACATTTGGCCGACTTGAACGAATACATTTTTCTCGTTTCTCGAAAGATGACAGCAATTGTATTTCAGTCCGTGAACTTTGTGCGCTGTTTAGGATTTTTCATCGGTTAAGATTACGAAATCAAAATTATATATACATGATTCCTCGGAACATTAGATATGTATCTAATCATATCACTAAAATATTTAACCGCGCTACTTACTAAAGTAAGAAATATAAATAATATTTAAGATATTTTATAACATAATTGGGGAGAAGTATATTGAGGAATATTTCAAACCATTAAAATCTACAGAATATATTCCTATTATCTACGCTGACATCTACATTGAATTAAAACAATAAAACCTTGCATTTTAATTCAAAGGAATTATTGTCTTATCCAAATAGCAAAATGCGAATCTCTCTGGGAACCTCAAATATCAAAATGCGACTGAATATTGCAAATAACAAGATATCTAAATAGTAAGTAGAAGAGGGGAGCATCTAATATCCTTTTTTTATTTATTATGTGCGTAACCCCGAAAAGATCTCTTAACTCTTTAGTATTATTTCTTATTCGTTAGGATATTTTGAAAAACTAAAAATATTTCTTATCCGAAAAATTTGTCATCAATGTTACTCATAAGTCGAGGTATCACTACATTTTTGCATCAAATCGTAAAATGTTTGCCTAAAAATTGTAAATGCATTTACTATTGATAATCTAGTTCAGAAAACTCTTTGCTAATTCGGTTGAATTGCGTTAAGTTTACCTAGAGATTTGGTTCAGACCAGAGATAGGAAACCTGCGGCCTTTATGCAACATGCGGTCAATTAGAGTATTAACGATCTTTTAGTCACTTTCTGAAAAGAATTTCTTAATTTATATATTTTGTTCTTTAATTGTGTTCATGAAACCAAGGGAGAGTAAAATGGAAGAAGTTTCCTTCAGATTTATTCAGCGAATCAATTCGTTTTATAATGAGATACTTTGATGAACTATCTCGATTTAATCAATATGCAACTCAAGATCAGTCAGATAGTTTCTTCCACATGTGGTCTTTCTTATGCAACGCAATGTTAATGAGGACTTGCAATGGAAAAAGGTTCCTCACGTCTATTTACGACTATTTCTAACCTACTTAAATCAGTGTCGCGAAGATCCGCAATTTCGTGATTTCTTTTTAAAAAATGGGTTATTTCTTTGAGAACAAGACTTGGAAGAAGATATATAAAGAGTTTTGAACTAAATTCTAAAAGAGCGAGTCAAAGAATGGCTTAAAACACCGCGTTATTTGCGTAAATCCGAAACGATTTTCTAACGAAAACTTTCTTTTGGGCCGATTTACCCAATTTTCTATTTATTGAGAAACACGTGAAAACTCCTCTCCTTGGTGTTGCGGCAGGAACGAATAACCGCCGTTTTATTCCGCTCTGAGGAATTTCCTTCACAACGAAATCTTAATAGAAGAAGAGAAGTTATAAATCGGGAACGAAGAGATCTTTTGATGGTGAGTCCGCCTCGAAAAATGAAAAGATATAGAAGCCCAATAATCAGCGCGAAAAAAGCGCTCCGTCTTGAAATATTATGAATGAGTAACGTAAGCAGTTTTCCTTGAAAAGCCCACCGCCCGATCCATAACAGGGGATAACAGATTACTTTAGGGACAGCGTTGTTGATTCATCTCATTCATGCGTGTCTCCATTATGTCGGAAAGCGGGTGAGGGTGTGTAGACTAAACGAAGTTGATGGAGTGGAAAGAGAGATGGGGAAGAGAGGGGTGTGAGTCGAGGAAGAGAGATGCTTTGGAAAGAGGCTAAGTCAATGAGAGATCATATCTGCTCCATTTAGTCCATTTGCTCCTCACTCACCACTACTCTCATTCTTTCACTCCTCGTTATATCTTTCATTTCGACAGGAAAATTGTCAGATCCATGTTCTCCGTTTGCATTCCTCTAACTCTTTAAAATACTTGAGACAAAATATTGAGGAGGGAATACTATATAATTCAAGCATACGTTTTGAAAGTCCTTTGACAACTGAGGTCGTTTCGCACGTTCCCGCCAGGAATCGAACCCGGAACCATCATCACCTAAAACGAACGCATTTCCGAGAGCCCTTCAGGATTACGTCACGAAAATGAACTTCCAGGAAGAAATCGTCAGCACTTGGTTGAGCTGGCTCATAATAAATCCTCTTAACTGCATTATTCGAATAACCAGCTGTAGAATAAGTGAGTTAATTATTGTTTCATTGAAATAGCGAATAGAGGATGCCAAACGAAGGGGAACACGACCGGTTTGGGTTAGGGAAATGTAAACATCGCGTCTTGGTGGAACAGGCAATGTGTGAATCTACAGATATATCATAATTGAAAATTTATAAAATTTCACCATATTAATGATTCATTTCATGCTTCATCACGTTTAGATTATTTAAGCCTTTAAGATATCCACCAGTAACTTTTCATTTGAATAATAGAAATAACAAGCGATCACTGCAAGTGCTTTAGCGTTTCATAACGATGATCGATGAGGAAATCAACGATTAAAATATCCATTTCATATTTCCTTCAAGATGGCCACTCATCTGAATCATGTATGAACTATAGATCAGTAGTACCTAAACATCGTTTAAACTCCACTCTGATCCTATCATATCAACTCAGAGATTAATTTTTATCTTAAGTACTAACTAATAAATCAAGAAGATTTCTTTTAGTTTGAAAATCAGTATTGTTAGATTTTTAATTATAATTTTACTGGTATTGTTCAATAAATATATCAAGTTTTCTGAAAATGTATAATACCTAATTGCACATGATAAATGCAGAAAATAGGGTACATCTACCATTTGGCGATATGCAATGACTGAACATTGACTGAAAAGTTACTCCAGATCTGGTTATCAGTTCTAACACAAATATAAAAAAATTAATATTTAATGAATCATTTGAGTTGAGAAAATATATGTTCTTCGATTGATTAACTGTCACCAAATATTTTAATGCACTAAGATTCTACCAACCGAAATGCCCTGGCCTATAAATGAAAAACGTACATCTTTTAACTATTAACCTAGCTCTTACATTTCATGCATTTAAAGCAAAAATAATATAGAATTCTTCGGATACAGTTCATGCTCAGAATGCGAATTCCTTGACTGTTTACTTGCAAGGAAAGGCGTACCCATAGCACTGGGATCAAGGCTGGTCCGAAGGTATCTGAGGCCTCTAGGCAAAGAAAATTCAGGCGCCTCAGAACGCTGTCTAACGCGGAAGAATGAATTTAATGCCTAAAATGCATAGTGATAAAATTATACGTTTGGAATATAGCTTCGGCGAATTTTCATCTTTTTAAATTCCAAAGTAAAATCTTTCTCTCTATATATTATCACTCGACTAGTGAACAAAAAATATCTAGCAAACGTAGGGGTTATTACTTATGGTTGCCAAGATGTCAAATTATGTCGATTTTCTGAGATCATAGAGAAACTAAGGCAGATACATTCCTCCTACCATCTAATACGTATGCCATAAGAATAATATATCACAGTATTAACTTTCATTATATCCCATTATCACCGCATTTATTTAACTACAACAACTGCGTCTCTCTGACGCCAGACTCAAATGGACATGCGTAATTATTTACTTTTCATTTATCGGAGGAGATAAACTTATCAAATTTTCTGATGACATATGCATTGCTGCCGTAGCTAATGCAAGAGAGGTGCTAAGGAGGTTGCGAAGCCGGGTGCATCTTAGGAGGCCTCAGGAGTGATTTTTAGAAGTCCTTGAGCAACGATGCTGAGTCTACATTTCCTTCCTTAAAGATGTGAACGGAATACGATAACGGATTCCTTTACGGGAGCCAAGGATCGCATCCAAGTAAAAGCAAGCATCTTCCTCGTGTGTTTAACTCAATCACGCATATGGAGGAGAATTTTATCCAATATCGAGGCAAAGCCTAGTGGAATAGGACAAGCATAGAGATAGAAATCTATCACAAATGAGTAAATCAAATGAGATAGCTCTTCATAATTACATAAAAAATGTCCTGATTCAGCGATTGGTCGTGAAAGTTGTTGCGAAAAAGGGAATGATTTATGTGAACTAATAGCTGAATCACTGGCTGGTCAGTTATGTAGGCAATCTTTGAGTTATACAGATGAGCTCTAGCGTTTAAATGACTCATGCAATACCACATAATTAGTTAGCAAACCGTTCTTGTGTTACCTTAAATAGTTTTACCTTATTTTATATTTAATCTGTGAGTTAATTTTGTCTATATGTGACGAAATTTGGCCACAAAAATTCATGCAAAATTCGGAGAATCGTTAAATCTGCTGGAGTGGAAATAATTCCCCAATCCAATTTAACGTATGGATCGGCGATATTATATTTATTTGTACAAACTCAAAAATCATTCTTATGTACGAGTTTTTTGCAACACCGATATCAAAATAGCATGCTCTATGTCTATGTCCCCGACTTAAAACGAAATTCCATAATCTCTCCATTGGGTACTGTTAGGCCACGATGCGGGATACCGCGAACAATAGGGTTCCCAGCTATATTTATTTAGTCCCACAAGATGTTTCGGTACTCGCTAACTGCTCCCGACATTAATTCGCTCATACTTCAGCAAATATAATACGTAATAATTAAACGATCACTGTTGACTATTTACAGACGTTTTCCCGGTAAGCTAGGCAACCTTTGATTCTGATCGACAGTGTTCTCAATGATGAGGATCGATCGTTGAAAACGGTAGAGCACCAGATGCATGATGAACTGTTACTCCTCTTCGCAAGACGAAGTTTAGTTTCGTTGGTCTGAATTCCGTTCGTCAAACGGACGTTTTTCGCGCGTCACTTTACTCGAGCTCTTTCTTCGATATATGAAGAGAGTTGATTGCACCTAAAAGCTCGAAAAGGACGAGTGAAGGATTTTGAAATGGGCAGAAAAAGGAGAGGGCGTGTCAGTGATAGGCGGGATGCCATCGATATAGAGATGGAGGTTTGGAAAGGAAGGATACGAAGATCTGTGGCTCTCCTCTCAACGGGCCCCCCTCATCGACTCCCCTGCCCTTTTCCGCGGCACCTCGTTGAAATAAATAGAAAAACAAATACATGTGCGGGAGAAGTTCCCCTTCCTCGAGCAGTGGGGAAGGAAGTGGGGGAGGCGGCAGGCCAACTGCCTTGAAACGCGTGTTGTCACTTTGCCTGTCAAACAACAGAAGGCGCTCGACTCACTGTCCCGCTATGCCCGTTCTTCCTTTTATTCTTCGCGTATCCTTTCTTCTCCAACACATTCCATCTTCTCCTTCGATCTATCTCTGTTCTCCATTGTTACCTTTCTTAAAGCCGTTGCATTAGCGATACTTAAGCTTCTCATAGTACATACTTTATGACTTCAATACCTCAGTTCCAGGACATCGAACCGAAAACGAAAAAAGGCGGATTATTTTTCGGAGTAAAAAGCGAAAGGAAACCGTAACCCGTTACTTATTCCGGTTTTAATTCCGGTTCCTAGCAACATCAATAACATATATGTAAGGAACAATGTAACATATGCAAGTTAGAAAATTTTCACAGCGGCTAATTAAGATTCCAGCACCGCGGGCGGGATTTGCGCTTTCTTGGAGGAAGCATCGGTAAATGGCAATAAGATTGCTAATGTAATGAAGGAAGCAATAATGAGATATTAACCAGTAGATGCCAATAAATGGTTAGGATTCGAAGTACAAAAAATTTTGGCCCACAACGTCATGTACTGCAATTTAACATGGAGCTCGGTAATTGCATCCCATCGCAAGTCGGTGATTATGAAACTACGCAGTATTTCTTTCATAATATTTATCATCATAGCATTAACATATATATGTAAAAATATTTATCGGTGGCATCATAAGGCATGTTATATTGATATATAAACGGGACGTCGATTAAAATCATTTTGTTAAATCTTCTGGTTTCTTGGTCTTTGTTATATTTTCAAACATTTACACACAATTATATTGATTACTTATCACAATTATTTAAATTTAATTTTATACTTGTCGGAAAACAATAAAAAGAAGACTGGATTGATGGGTATTGTAGCACATAAACTGGCAATTAACACTTACCAGAATCTATTCAGTTTTCTCTCGGTAATACTCGTCATTTTCATGCAAGAATTCCATAAATTGATATACACGTAGTTTGCTTAATATCTGCGAAGTCCTCAGCCTGAAGAGAGGTTGAATACTAAAGCCCTCCTCTACAGCTACAGAAAACTTAGGTTAATAGGGGAGAATGGGAATGAGGTATTTTCCCCAGCTTTTCTCACGGAGCCAGAATGTTGAAATAGGAAAAACCGCGTAAATGCAGCACATTGGCTACGTGAATAACTTTCTAACAGCACTCAAAAAGGATTGAGAGAAAATTCCACCATTCAACATCACATATACCTTAGCGAATTTCGTATTATCAGAGCCACGACAAGTTTGAAGAAAAAAGCAACAGAAATATAATTTTCTCCATTTCATCCGCATGGTTCAATATGAAGCAAACATATCTGACAGTCTATGATTCTCGTAAATATATTACTATTCAATTAATTCCATGGCACTCATGAGTGGAAGAGAGAGAGAGATCTGTTTGCAAATCACTTAGCTTATGGTTATCTTATAGCGACAGCACCCAGTTTCATGACAGTATAATATTCTTCGTTTACTTTCAGTAAGAAAAAATTAAAATGCTCCGTTTTGACGCATTAGCGATTAAAGAAAAAAAGTTGCCTCCCGAGCTAACTCTCACCTTATTCCTTTACGGAAAGAAAAATATTCGGAATCAGTGCTTTAGGTCTCTCTTGATCTCACCCCCTGAGTCTTCGATGGAAACTTAACAAAGTGCCGTGTTGGAGCGGCACATTCGTTTGATCCGCAAAGAACATCCACGGTCGTAGGGTAATAATAGCCGCCTTTTCCTTTGATTCCTCCCCACCCACTTCTTTCTCCAAAGGCATCCGATATGCAAGCCCGTGTACACACGCGCGAGTCACTCACAAGGGACTCGAAAGCACTCTATAAAAGTGCTCGCTAGTGGCCTCTCTCCTGGCGCCACCTCCTTCCGATATCTTATCCCCGAGGGCGTCCATTCCCAAATACGCTATGCCCAAGTGCTCTCGATCGAATCTCCACGCCCACTATCGATATACAGTCGAAATTCGTGAATTATATCAATTTTGCTACGTTTTCAGGATTCGTCACCAGATTTCACTCGAGGATATTAATTTTTGCGTTTATCACACTTTTCATGTTATACTCCCCCAGCATAAAGGGATTTTTATCAAAGCATATTCAATGATGCACCCAAAATTTTTTCATGGAAGGGCCTTTACCCGATCTTTTGCATAAAAGTATGACCAAAATGTTAATTTAATAAGTATATTTTCAATTAGATAACACATATAAAGGAGTATGTCTATTGTCTTTGATTGAGTCAGACTATAGTAAAATAATAGTACGTTTTTCTTATTTTCCCTTTGCTATCAAAATGTGACTGATTTGCCAATAAAAGATTAATTTGGGTTTTGCAAGAGAGTTAAGGAGGAAACCAAGGCCCCTTTGCCCTCCCTCAACTATTAGCGATCAGGCTTAACCTAGGGCTAACTCAGGCCTGTTAAACTTACAAGAAGGGAAGTGCCGCTTGGATCTGGCAAAAAGCGAATGTGCATTAATGAAGAAAAGTTTGAATATATAAAAATTTCGATGTAATAACGCGATACGTATCTTATCTGAGGAAGAGGTCATCCTTAAGGTCACACCTCGTGGTGCGAGGGACCGCAATATTTTCCCAAGCATAACAAGATTCCATAAAAATATCACGAGTCAGCGAGAGAGAGTATTTTATTTTCAATAAGGCTCCCAGAGATGACCAGGACCCAAAATAGCGCGGTTCACGCTCACAGCTTCCGAAAGAAAAACAACCAATCAATCATTGTTCCGCGCGCCTTTTAGAAGATCGTGTCTTGGTCTCTAATACCTCGGGGCGAAACAAGAGAAGAGGTCTCCGAGGAACTCTCCGTCGAAGACTTCTGGTGAGCGAGAGAGATCTTCAGCTTGCTACGCCACTAACTCCTTCCCCTCTTCCACCTCATCCGTTCTCCTTCCGATTCTTTTTACCTCTCTCTCATACGTATTCGTGCACTTTTATAGTACTTAACAACCCTTGCATTTCCTACTAACGACTTTTTAATTTGAGGGCACCGATTTTCATTAACCTTCCGTTCCTGATCCCTGCATTACCTTAATCTGATACTTTATCCAGAGTAGGATACAAGACTGTAAGCCCCAGGGAACTTTTATCAATGGACTGTTTATGATTAGATAAGTGGAAAGAGTTTTCCTCCCCTCTAGCGATTATAACTGAAAATTGTTGATGATTTTTACTTTACTTAAAATGATGATGAGCTAAATTATCCGAAGTATTCCGGAAGCAAAACCAACCTTTTTGTACATTCAGAAATACGAAATCGCAACTATTATATTCCGCTAAAACTGGTCAACAGGAGTTATATATCCGCTAAATTGCTATAAATTATAATCAAAATTCTACCGTAGGGCACTACCTTATTAATTTTCGCGTTCTTGAATATATTTATTTAATTAAAAAGTAGCCTATTTTTACGAGTCTTGCCACTATCCGCTGACTGAGAGTTTTTGCCTAAAAGTGACAGCAAATTCCGTCAAATATAGTGGAAAAAAGCCACATAGCCGAATTGGCAGCACAGCATTTGTACTTGCGTTCATGTAACTATAAATTTAACAGGAGTGATTACTTGCTTCATTAATCTTATGCCTAGACATGCAAAAAAAGATGGATCCATAGTGATAATATGCATCCAAATGTAACGACTGTCATTTTCATTCCATTACCACATTTTTGTTCTCCAATTCATTCCTAAACCTGCCTCACCATTAAATAAACTTCATATTAACCCAATCAGGATTATCCATTCTTACTAGCCTACTAGACCAACACACTAGAAATTCTAACACCAACGTGGTTCGGTAGAAAAATCTTCGAATTAGACCTTTTACGTCGTTATTGTCTTAAGTATTTTGTATTTTCGTTAATTTTTGAGTGAGATTGCTTATTCCAAAAAATCACATACGTAGGAGGATTTCTTGTCTATTAGAATGAATGTCTATGCAACCAGATTGAAACATTATTCCTTTTGGAAAAATCAATATTTTGGTTGAAAAAAGAAATGGGTGATTAAACGAGGTATGTGATAAGGTGCACCTAATTTCTCGCGAGAAAATGTTTCCGAGATCTACAGTCAAGTATAAAACTTTGGGAAAGTAGACCCGTTCAAAAACCTTCCTCAGATCTTGTTGAACAAGCCTCCTTTACCATTATGATCATGCTGAAGTATGGTTCTTCGTTACTGTCATTTGCAAAACGTAATGACCAAAAAACGAAGGTATAATGGTTTAATAATCGAGTTTGTTATAAATTACTGAGGCCTTTACATACACTCCGGAAGACGCCTTCTACAATTTGGGGGTCAGGGAGCTTATAATTATGCTCTTGAAGCACTACCCAGCCTTCATTCTTTGATGTAATGGTTTCATATGTCTCTATTCTTCTTCAATTGAATATGCTTCGGTATCTCTATTACTCCCCTTTAAGTACTTATTAATAAAAAAACGGAAAAGTTTCCTAATCAGATATATCCAAATAACGATATCAAAGGGTTTAATTATTTCCTGATTTCAATTTCCATCTTTAACTTTCGTCAACCTTTCATATCCTTATCGCTTTCCATACACTAATTCATCACATATCTATTACCACTTCCTCTCCTTCGCCATCTCCTTTACCCTCCATCACTGTAATACACCATCCCATCTCACCTCCACCCCCGCACTCGACCTTTTCCCAAACCTTGCGTCACGCATCCCTCAATATTCTAAGCGCGCATCTGTCTTCAGAAGAGAGTGATCGAAAAAGGCTTTGAGTCCAAAGTGAAAGAGCGGGAACTCCTGCTGGGGCTTCAAAAAGATTCGCTCTTCTCGAGATGTGAGAGCCTTGAAGAACCTGCGTTTGAAGTTCCCGCTGATAATCACTGCATGCGCTTCAAGTTCAAATATATGGCGACGTCGGGAATCTTCTCAACCAAAGGATATTGCGTCGTCGAACACTGTGCGAAATTCGGGCCTTGGAGTTGCACTTAAGAAGAGCAGCCGCTCTTACTTCCGAGGATACTTAGCTCGATTTCCGATTTATCGGTTCACGCCAGTCCAGAAGAACGTTAGACTTACTGCAACTCACTCAAGGAGAAGAAGTACCATTCGGGAACACACTGTACTTTTATTTGTGAACACGCTTTCCTGAAAACTTTTTCATACGTGTTAAGAGATATTGTTAGCAATTCAAGGGATCTGAATCTACGTAATAACTGAATCAGGGTCATAATGTTTCTATGATGAAGTATAGGAACATTTCAGCGATGAAATTAACCATATACTTGAACTAAAATTAAATATGGATGATGAAATAAGAGTGAATATTAAATAAATACATGAATCTTTTACTTCTCAGGAGGTTAGTGCGCCCCAAGTTTTCCGTTAGTTCCCCTAATTTTCATTGCCATAACTGACCCTAACAAATAAAGACGTTTTTATTTATTTTATTAATTCGATTCAATCCTGATATAATCAACATGTTTGCTGTTTATTTACTGCTTCATATTTTCTCTCGGTTCCTCTCTTCAATGATTTACTTTAATAAGGCATCTCATCTCAATATCTGATCCACCCATTTCTTATGCCTCCGTTTTAGATCTTCCATCAAAAATCCTTCTTCTTCCACTATTACGAAATTACTCGCTTTCTTAGTCATTTCAACTTAATTTTTCCATTTAATACCATTCTCTCATTTCTAATGCATCAAATTAAAGAAATTCTTTCTTGTGATCTATGCATAGTAATCCTTTGCAAGACTCTCTGGGATAAAGATTTGACTTAGGTTTCCTGCAATATTTTTCACGCACCTTCGTAATCAGTTTCTTAATTTCAGTGTAAGCCTCTTAAACTGTCATTATTCTTCATCTTTATGTCTTTGAACATCCCCAATAAATTTATGATAACTGCGGATCCTCAAAAATTTAATCAGTTTTTCCAGTCAAAATAAAGTGATAGAAACTTGGAGTGTAAGTGATGTAAAATAAGAGCATTGGTCATATATTGCTAGCATATGAAAAGGTAAAAGAATATATGGAGACAAATATCTTTCCAAAGATAAATTTTAGTTTCTCATGAGATTGCTAACAGGAAAAATTCCAGAGTGCTAACAAGAAATGAGGATATTATAATTTTTCTACAGAAAAGCACTTTCCTGTAGAAGTACGATTTTCTTATTTTTCCAACTGTAGATTCCTAAATCATCAAAGTCGTATCGGTTGAATTTATTATAGAGTACTGATTATTTGAATCAGCTCTCGATTTAACGAATCTCTTTGTGAGTAATTTGAAAGTTACTGGATCAGTTCGACGACCATTACGTTAAAAGTCCATTTTATTGTCTAATGCCATTAGAGAGAAGGTAACTGCCCTAATGTCATATACTGATTAGATTACATGTCGGAATAATAAATGAAGCGGTCTTTTCCTCGCTAGAAATATACATTTTGCGTAGGCGGAACTTTTCGAAGACGAGTGATGCATATCCTGTTATCCTAGCAAAATATTTTTTCTACAAGCATTCGTTTTCTAAATAAATTTCGGAAATCAAGGCGCGCGAATCCATTAAGAACATCTAATTCTGAGGGGCCACTGCCGACCACTCACCCCCACAATCGGAAATAAACGGTGGGGATTTCTCTTGAGTCTTTGGAATTGCGCAAGAAGAGGATAACAAGGGACGAAGGGAGAGAGAGTGTTTCTCCAAGGACGAGCACGTGCGCCGTCAGGCGTCTGCCCAACGGCTAGAAAGGTCGGAAAGAAGGTGTCGGAGAGTAGAAGCTAAGGGGAGAGAGGCTGTTTATTTACCCAAAAACAAATTTGCATCTGGCTGCCCACGAAATTGACCCATTTTTCCCTCTCCGACTGCCTTAAAACGAAAGATAATAATGATTGCGAGGGAAGGCGTCTACGGTAAATATGATCTGGAGTTAATTTCCCATTAAGATCAAAAATAATTTCGATCGATTTGTATTCTACTTCGGTTCCTAGATTGCTGACAAAAATGATGAGATGAGCATTTTGTAGACCCTAACAAGTTGGTTTTAATTAATGCTCTTCGTCAGACTTAAAACAAATTGCTAGTAATACAAACTCATCAAGAGGGGACCATCGCCCAATTGCTTCCACTCAATTGGATCTGCCAATGTCCCACGATTGTATTTTGACTTGAATTGCTATTTGAAAAGAGGATTCTGATGAATCTGGTAAGTTTTGTATTTTACCAGAAACAGTTTTCCGTCATCTCACGCCTCGTCGCAGATAATTTCTTTCTAAGGATCTTTAGTAATTATTATCTTTCAACCATGGGATTCAAAAGGTCGCGGTTCAAAAAAGGCGATTTAGGATCATGAATTCTTAATGTTTTTAATATTTTGTAATTTTTAGGTTGGAGAGATTGGTTATTAATGATTTAACCTCATGGATAGATAAATAATGACCTGAGTTACTTCTCGGTAATAGTTAATTATTCAATTACTTGTAAAATAATTAAATGTATTGCCGTATATAAACCATTTTTTGTTTTAGAACATTTTTTAACAATCTCAAGAATTTCATTAAAAATGAGGAAGTAATTATGAATAAAATGACATTCTGGATTCGGTCCGTAATCTTCTCAAGAAGTCGGATTTCCAACATAAGTTAGCGCAAGAAATGTAATTCTGGCCAGCCCACTTTTAAAGTGAACTCAGAAAGGAGATTTTATATTATAGTTTTGACTGATTATGTCCGAGATGGTTTGACTACGGGTGGTCAGAAAGCTTTTGAGGGTTGGAAAGATGGACGTAAAGGTGAGAGGGTGGGAAGAGTATGAGAAGCACTCCGATAGTGTCGATGGTCCTCGCTTGAGGGAGACACTCTATCCGACTATTATCCGAACCAGAGATCAACATGCCAGTCTAGAGAGGACACTGCTTTGCTTGGACTTGGACCAAATGGAACCGACACGGCTGCGTGTGTTATTTGGATAGGCGAAGGGAGAAAAAAGATGAGTTTATTAACGAGGTTATGTGATCATAATTGGGTTGGTTAGCGACTTCGATAGATTCCGGGTAAATCTGAAAATCTGCAGATATGGGTATCAGGGTTTTGAAACAACAGGTGCGTCGCTTTACGATTCCTGAATATTCTATCGATGAAAACAGCAAAATTCCCAATTATGTAAATCCTTTGCTGAAGGAGGAGACTCCAGTTGAACTAAAAATTCATATTGTTGTAAAGGGTACAATATTTATCATATTTTACGTAGTCACTTTAATTCTCAGTCATGATCACTTAGTTTTGTTTACACTTCCTTCCATCTTCAATGGTTTTTAAGATGATTAATTTTCCAACACGCGATGGAAACCGTTCAGGCTTTAGAATAGCGGCAGTCTATTAATATATTCTAAATTAATACTATTATATTAGAATATAACAACCTAATCTTTAAAGTATTGTGACCTCATCTTTCTGTATATATACCAACGGAGGAAAGGGAGAGGTTTCAGAGCTCAATTCGGTCATCTGAGGTGATAGAAAAAGTCTTATTTTTCTCTTCTTCAGTTTATTATAAACAAATTTGCCTGTACTACGAATTTATTATAGCATTATAGTGATTTTTAAATACCTCTTATCTAAATTTTTCATGCCAAATTTCTGGTAACATTTACTGTTTTCATACTTTTCCTAGGCTCATAAATCAATCAGCATCGGTAATCCAACAATCCAACAAGTAATACAGTATTGTGTTAAACTAACAAGCTACGAATGTCCTTCGTATTAACCTTATAAGATCGACAACTTGTAGAAGTTTCGAATCGTTAATACTTCCCGCAAAACAGTATTATCAGTAAGCGAGAATAGTAAGCAAATACCCAACTTTTGAAAGTAACTATAAGAATAACTAAGATCTATTCGAATGTTATTAGATCTCATCCCACTCACCCATACCAACTTATAACAAGAAAAGTCGGCGCAATGCAATAATTCTCGCGGGCTTTTCATTGCTCCTGACGATTTGCGTAACTCTTGATGAAGCCAAGTTTCTTAAGAGCAATAGCTGTCATATGTTACGGAGGTGAGCACCACATGCTACTTTTCATGAGGCTTCAAGATATTTCTCTGAATCTACCGTCATTAAGTCATTCCCTAAAAGTCAGTGCAAATATTCATCTGACGGTGTTTTTCTTTCTATAGTAGCAGGTTTATAACTGAACATTTCTTTAGACTGAGCTCTGCTAAGCGACCATCACTCCATTTCATAATTGTCTAGATTCGTTAATCAAAATGATCAATCCTCTCTGCTTTTTGTTTTCCTTGAAATTACCTTATCACCCCCAAAATCCTATCTTCAATATAAATCTCATCTAATGGCGATGTTATACACTAAGAATACCGAAGCTCCAATTGCCCTACCTTGCGGGACACCCGAAGCTGCTTCAAAAGTTCGCTTCCAGAGAAACTCGCGGTTTTCTGCCGGAGAGTCTTTTATTCCGGTTTATTATTTAGCAACAGTTACTCGGTAACTTAACTTTTATCCGTGCATTAATTTATGGTGAATTACCTTATCAAGATTTCAGGCAGAAAGTCAAATACGGCATCGACTTACCTTTCTTAGCAGATAATAGTTTTCTTTCTAGGAGGATAATTACATAGCATTTGTCTACTAGTGTGCTCTAATAGTATCTCCTATACTCAGAACACTTCGTAAGGCACATTCAAACGAAAGTCCCTTACTTTAAGCCCTATTACTATTCCATCCTCTCCGAACGTATCTCAATCCATACGTCCGCAGGCGATTTCAGATGAGTTCTCTCTTTTAGTGTGATTAACTCCATATATATTTACTGCCCATCCCCGGAATCGCTCTTCCTGTAAGGGCTTCTCCACCCCCGCGCGGCCCACCGCAGCACACCCAGCCGTATGTATACAAGCGGCGCGGGAATCCGATTGTGTATTAGAAAAGGTTGGCGGAGCTATAATATTACAGAACACATATACTGAGCCGTTTTAGTGGCTTGCATATAGACTGGATCCTTCTTTCTCCGCGTTGGGGAGGAATAGAGAGGGGTGGGCGGCAAGGGAACCGCGCGATGAAGACAGCTGTTCACAGCCACCGCGGAAGAGATTTTCGTGGGAGAATGAATGGTAAGAGAGGAAAGGATGGAAGATAAGGATCATTGCGGTGCTGAGCTTCCATAAAGCGGGGTGGAAAATGTCGAGCAGACAAATGTAATCGGCAATTCCTTTAGCTGGGCAAGACAGGTTTCTCGGAATCATATCAAGCGCTTTTGTATGTTGACTTACATTAATCAATTGGTATTGGATAACGCATGCGAAAAACGGGAGTCTGCCATACGAAAAATTCTAGTAGAAAAGAACAGAGTGATATATAAACGTGAATTACCTCAGTTATAGTCTGTCTGTGAATACTGGAACGCTGAGTTGAATCTCAACCACTCCACCATTAGCTACAGTTATGCTGATGGAATGAGAAATACTAATCAAGATGAGGAGTGAGACTTGTTTAGAAAGGGTACTCGGAAGGCCCTGCTTCAAACTATTGGTCACCCGGAATCGATAAGTATATTTGACACAATTTATCTGCATATTAATATCAGAAATGCTTTATCTCTACGATTATAAGAGACAGTCTCCACTCCATGCCGATAATTTCCAATACAATAACTTTTAAATGCATGTCTTAAGTGATGCAATGATTTCGAGTTAGACGATCATATTTTTGGCAAGTAATTCATCGGTATCTCTGTAGCTTGCCTTAGACTTTTTAATGTTCTTTTGTTGAAGGCATTGAAGTAGTCGGTATTTTTCCCAAATTTCAAAATTTTCTCTTATCGAAATCACAAATATGCTGGTTTCCTCAATATTCTGAAAGAGGTTTTCAATAATCGCGGCAATAGATTATGCAAATGCTACTCTAATTCTGGTATTACTTCTACCGCCTCTTGATGAATAAAATGTTCCCATTTATCTTTTGATCCAGAATAGAGAAATGAATCATTCATTTACATTTCTCTCTCTATTTCGTGGCCTTAGCTAAGCTAAACTGAAATCTACGAAGATAAGAGAGATGTTGAGTAATGGCATTCATCCTGGTAAATCTCCATCGAATGATATGAAAAATGTCGTTCATAGAGTCATTTTGCGTCTCTTAAACAACGTTTTTATACCAGCCAAAGTCTGTCTCAAGAAGAAAAGCAAATATAATCTACTTCACTATTCATCTGGCCCATTAGGTTAAAGACAGCCAGCGGGCTGATGACTGCAGAAAGTCGAAAAGTGCTGAAAGTGAAATGTTTCCTCACCGTAGTTATCAAAAAGAAGTATCTCTACGCGTTTGATATCTAAAGTTTTGAATAATTAATTTTTCACTTCTTACTTTAACTCCCTTTTTTGACTTTTTGAGAAATGTACTTATTAGGATTGTTTCGTATGAAAATACGATTTGAAAAATTAGATATGAAAATACGACTGACCATGATTAGTGGCTGTGTAATAAATTCTAATTTATCTTAGCGTTGCACTTACTCCTTCGGTTATATGAAGACAATACTTCCGAAGTATATTCCTAATAATTTAAGATTAAAGGTCGGATTTTAGTCTTCCATAGCAGATAGTGTTGACTGTTTCTATTCTGATGCTATATTGGAGTTATTCATGTCACAAAGCAAGTAAATCAATTCTTAATCTTGATTCCCAACCGAGAGGAAATTGACGAATAAATACGAAATCACGATAAGTAATTGGACACCTTTCAAAGGAAATGCAATTAATGCGAAAATCACATAGAGACATTTCTCGTTTACTTCCAATTTAAAAAATCAATGAGATGTAAAAAAAATCTTGCACGTGAAGGGAAACGTACGACATTACGGGAATGTTAGGGAATATATCCGTTTCACTTATTTCCTGAGCCTTTAATATTTGAGATATCAGCGACATAGTTACGACATAAAGCTTCCTTTAGAAATTTTACATTTTTTTAACTACAGGATTTAAAATACAAAAAATATTAATTATATCAGCAATAAATGAAATTACATTTACTAGTAGTATTTTTACTTATTAATTGCATATTTTAGATCACCAATATTACTACCAATTTATTTCAAGATGTGGATTCATAACATACCAATAATCAACGAACAATTATCCAGATATATAATATTGGAGAAAGATCAACCTCCTTAAGCCGTTTAAGTTATTTATTTCAAATTACTTATTAATATACGTCAACTTAAGAACTCCTTTTCAAGAGAAAAGTGACTGTAACCACCAAATAGCTAAAGGAAGGTAGAAAGAAAAAATCACACGTCGTGAAGGCGAGTCAATCTTAAACAGTGCAAAATGAGATTGTGTAAACCCTCCAATTTTTATGTCATTTAGCTGCACAGTCATTCAATGAATTACCTGATTTTCTTGTTCTCTTACCAACTGAAACCTTATACAGAATACGCAAGATGACGAAACGCTAAAAGTATTACCGAAAGATACTGAATAATGTGTTTTGTGACAAATTATGGCTGCATAAAATTTTATATGTGATGTCATCAAAGTATTTTAATGATAAAAACCTAAGTGATATTAAAGAAATGGGGAGGAAAAGAATAAAATACCCGGTTTAAAGCAAAGAAATCCAAACAAGTATTTCCGTCAATAAGTGATAAAAATTACGTAAAAAAGATATCCTGGAAAACGCAATGAAACACAAGTTAACAAAACCACAGGGCAATAAAATCTAAGGTATACAGAAATATGGGAAATTCCTGAAATCAACACCTATCATCAACTATGCTTGATTCATATGCCATTCCTTAGTTCTATTGCTGAATTAAATTCATAATCAGATTTAGCTTCTGTTAAAAGATTTCTTATAATACTAGGGAAAGAGTCGTTACTTATATATTTTACGCGCACTAACTTAAATCGCTCAAACGAAAATAGGAAAATCAGGTTTTAATTGGAAGAAAGAGCATGAACTGAAAAAAGACGAATATTAATCGATACTTCCAATGATATTGATATCATCTGAAGTTATTAAATTGAAAGGAAATAAGAAACACAATGGGATTAAATGTATTCTCAAGACAATAAAATTTTAAGATTAAAAAAGTATCTTCTGTAAAGAATCAAAGTCAAATTATGTGAAAGTATGACAGAAAAATGATGCAACAATCGCAGAAAACTTTTACTAAATCAAATAAGTACATTTTCATAAAAGGTTTGAAACAGTTTATAATTTTGCGAGATATACTAGGGAAAATAACAGAAAATCCAATGATAGAATTGACTCCTGTTAGAAATCATTATTGTACTTCAATGAGGATGAATTGAATTAGTTGTGTCGGAGTATTTATACCTCAATATGAATGTAAGTGAAAATATAATCTTCTACACAGGGATCGGTTGGCGTAGAACGTCTTAGGTAAATAGGAGTAAAGCACCATTGAAACATGAATTCGAAATACTTACTTTTTATCCTTTAAAGGCAATATCATTTTGGGTTTAGACAAATTCTATCTACAGCTACAGGAATAAAATATGTTAATTTCGATATAGATTTAATTACAAGACACCAATTTTACCCGTCGTTTTCTAAAGAGAGTCAAAATGGAAACAGAATAGTAGAAAAATGAATTAATAAATCCCTTAATAGTAAAATTTGCATATAAAACCTAAGAATCCTATCTGTATATTTTTCCGATGCGCATAAACAATTCGTTCGATTTTTACGGTTCAGTCAACGTTGAATTTTTGATGCCTCTTAATCTTGAAACTTCCTAACCACATGATACATGTCTTTTCCACAATAATAGGATATCATTAAGAAGTTAAGAAAAGCTATAAACCACAAAGGATGCAATAACAAGTGGAAACGCATATTATCGCCGAGCTCTTGACCGAAAATTTCTTATATGATATTAAATAATTTCCAAGAGCGTTAATTTGAAACCATGATTCACAATTATTTCATCGAAGTAACATTAGCTCTTCGTGAATCCTTACACAATTTGACACTAAAATATGATTGCTACCAGGTTAGATACCAACTTGAAGTCATAAAGTATAAATAATTAAACAATAAATATTGGTGCTCATGCAACGAGAATACTCGCAAAAAACTGTTCAGGTGGATTTTAAATTTGATAAAGTCAGTTTAATTTCTTATTCGGAAATTTTATTCTCACATTATTCCTGACTAACAATGTTTCAGCGCGATGATATAGAGAGTAAACCATTGATTCTTCACTTTACTGACTTTTGTCATCCAATTTCGACAAAATCCATTGCCATAATCAAAATACAATGAATATATACAAAGACGAAATATATAGAGCAAATACGCAAAAACCCCTCACCTTGTTTTCTCGACTTCCTGGTCATGTCGAGGGCCACATCCTGCAGGACGGCCCTGCCTCCGGCGCAGTCCTCGCACCCTCCCTCAAGCCGGCCCCTCCCACCACCAGGACTCTCAGCTCCTCCGGCAGACCGCGTGAGGATGTCCGCGATGGAGAACGGTGTGACCGCCGAGGCCATCGCGGCCGCCGCAGCAGCGGATGTAAAAGTCGTCGGCACCATTTCCATTTCCCGCAAAGACAGAAGGCGGGTGTCTGGGAAGGCCCAACCGGGCACCCTCTGATGAACCTCCAGCTCAAGTCCTTTCCCTCACCAAAGAGGGACCACGAAAATTCGAAACAGTCAAAGAATGCAGAGGAGTTCACGAACCAGAAGGTACCCTAGTCCAAAACTCATGAGCGAGATCACACACCAGTTTCCTTGAAAGTTCTGGAGACTTGCAGATCCGTGGAAACTAGTTGGTAATGCTGGGATCACTCTTTAGGAGAATCTTGCGGCGGTCTTCATAGCTGTCAATTCGATGCTGTTCCTGCAGAATAATTCACTCGCTTCCTTTTCGTGTCAAACACGGTTACACGGGGAAGCACGCCCTCAGCCTTCTCTTGTCACGCGCACCGAAGTGTAACTGCGCAGCCGAAGTCGCAAACTGGATCGCTCGTGGGCGTGCGGGGGCGCTGAGGCAAGGGGGAGGGGCGGTTGAGGGGTTTTTAAGAAGGACCCTCACTCCCGCCTCACGTACAGGATTTTTTTCTGCCCCCGGGGGCAAGAATCTTGGCGTGGGGAGGAGGGGGGCGTGGTCGTTTTCTTTCACGTACTCAGATCTCGTGGTTCTGCCCCTTCCGATCCTATTCTGACGCCCGCCCCGCTGCCCCCTTTGCCCCTGCTTCCATTCGGGAGCGGTGGATGGGGCGGGGCCAGCTGATGAGATACCCAATGAGGGGGCCCACTCCGCCCCACCAGCGCACGCCACCGCTCTCGACCCAGATACCCTACTCCCTTACGTTTTCTACTAGCCGGGCATCTTGGTCGCGTCGAATACTTTCTAGGAGGGATTGTGTGCTGCCCGATGCAACTGTTTCCTCCGCGGGTCTATTTTCTCGGACTTAAGTCTCTCCTCTTTCTTCTCCTTAGGCAATATCTATGGAGACTGAGGACTCGGCCTCGTCTAGTTCGTACACGTCACGGAGTGGAGGAATAGATGGATTTAATATCTAGTAAATTCATCATCAATTGTTTATTGTTCTTCCCATATTTTAATGAAGACAATTCTTAGCCATAAATACGCATGGAAGATTTATTAGGAAGAGAACGGAATGTAAATGAATTTTTCTTATAAACGACAAATTTCATCTGCACTTATTTAGGAATAATATCAATTGTTTATGGTTTATCCTAAATATTTAAGCCATTCATAACAGCAAGATAAATTATAAAAGATACCTTTACTACAATCGTTTTAATGAAATTTCTTGCCAGAGGTTTATTTTCCCTAAGGATATTTTCCGTCAGCATATATGACCATTGATTTTAGCTAATCATATTCATGGTCCTGAAAGTATTCGATAAAAAATATTTGTGCAATATTTTTTCAATTCATAGTTCATCTTTCATAGTCTTCATTTCCATCCTCTGACCTCTCATTTCTTTAAAAATATTTTCCTTTCTTTAAACTATCGATCACCTTCACTCTTTTACTTCCTCTTTTTTCTTTAGTCTATACTGTTCTTTTTAACATATCTTTCATCTAGTATTTCCTTCTTAACGCATGACCAATCCAATTTCATTTCCTTTGATTGAATATTTTAATTAATATTCTTTCCTCTTCGACTTCCCTCAAACCTCGTTCCCGATCTTGTCGGTCCATCTTATGTTTAATATCATCCCCCATACTCAAATTTTCAATGCATTTCTATCCTTTTGTAATCATTATTAAGGAGAGTTCTAGCTACTTAACTTTCCCCTTCATACCACTCATTTTATCGTTCTTCTCCTCGCATTATTATCAATACTACTAGTAAATATTTTCAGTGTTCCCCGGAGAGCTTCCTTTCCTATCACTATTCTCGCTCGCACTTCTTTTCACATCTCAAGCCTTATGTCAGCCATGTGTCTAGATAGTTCTATCTAGTTCACCTAGTTCTAGTTGTCTAGATACTTCACCTGTTCTATCTTCACATCTTCAACAAATACTTTCATCATTTCATCCGGAATCATTCCCATCAAATTGGTATTATTCTGGTTTATCATCAAAATTTTCCATATATGTCTTCCAAACTATCCTTTTGGTTTCTCATTTCCTTTAGCGCTTTTCACTTTCTTCCATCAATATCATGTCATCCGCAAACCTCACATTTTCACTCTTCCCTCAAATAATCACTCCTTTTCATTTTCCGCTCTCTGAGGAAATTTCATTTGAATATATTCTAAGAAGAGCTGGCGAAAACCACTCTGCGTCCTTATCTTCCTTATACTGAACCATTCATTTGGGATGAATATTTTACATCAATTTGTTTATAATTATTTATGATTGCCTTTTTATATTATTATGCATTTTATTTATTGATAATATTTAATGATAATTTTATTTTATTTTCGTAGCAACAAAGTAAATATAAAAATAATTAAATAAATAATCATCATTATTTAATATCAAAATTTAATATTTTCACGAATAAATAAACTTAGAATTTGATTGAGAATTATTTTTTGTCACTTCAAAAATAAAATATTTCGTTAAGGATTAGTACCAGAAACCACTTTAAAATGAGCAAAAAGACTAGATTAATTATGGATCTTAAGCATCACACTAAGAGCATAAATCAACCTCCCCTCGCTAAATGTATTAAGAGAACTCTTTTCTCAAACCTAAGGAAATGCTAATTTTATAAGAGTTAAATAAGGGATTTGAAAATCATCTTCCAGAGAATGAAAACTCAAACATTATACGGTAAATAAATAACAGAACTAATAATGATATCTAAAAGTTTGTTTATAATTCAGCAGTTTATAATTTTGATAAATAGCTACAGCACGTCGGGTTTCCAGGGGTGGATTGAAAGAAATGTGTATGTAGAAACAAAGCAAAAATTACGAGACTAGACAATATGTTTATAATTTAGAATATTTATCAGAAAGTCACAAGATGCTTTTTGATCTTATTTTTCTCTTCGAGCAGTACAATAAAAAAATAATGTGAGCTGATGTTTGAAAAACAAATATATATCAGGGATAGGTGTAAAATAGAGCAAACTAAAAAAACTGTTGAGTTGCGGCGAGAAAGGAATTAGTGGAGAGTGCATTCGACCGCAGTGTGTGTGCGACAATGGTGACGAATCGTTCGAGGAGGGCAGCGGGGGGCAGAGGGGAATGAATAAGGGGGACGCGCAAGGCGAAAGAAGGTTCGGAGTCTGCTATTAGGCCACAGAGGGGTTCCCAAATTGCTGCTCACGACTCTTGTCCACTGCCCTATCCTTTTTCCACCGGATAAACTCCTGATTCTTTAATTTTTCCCACGAGCTGCAACAATCCCTCCACATTCGGAATGGACGATGCAATCTCGGAGTCAGGGTCTTTTACAAAGCGTCGCCACTGCCCGAGTGCATATCATCTCTTTTGGCGGCTCTTCCTTTGAATTTTGTTTACATTTTGGCGCGCCAACTCCGCGTCACTCCTCTGATATCTTATTATATAAGTATGAGATAACTTATCTACTTGATAAAATATAGACGACTACTTATGAAGTTGCGAATTTTAGTAAAGGCGGAAGATTAGTACACGAAAATGCATACGTATGGTCTGTGAATGCTCTTAAGGAGTGAATTACTAATGGATTATGATATGGACGATATATAGCGTCTCTTTTGCTTATGTGATATTTCATGACCTTTCCGAAGGGGAAGAGAGTTGACGTACTCAACTCAACGTACTCAGCTATGCGATACCATAGATGACTTCGATAAATAATAATACAGCATATCATTACTAAACGCTTTCCTTCTTCAAAGTACCCCCCTAAGTTTAGGAGGATAATGCGAGCAAGAAGAGCTAAAAAATTCAATGGATTCCAACTCTAGATTGACGTACACTTAATTGCATTTGGCTCTTATCTCAATAGGCTGCTGACAGTGCAAGGCAGAAATTTGATATGTCATGGAGGTCGCATGAATTACTGCAGATGCAGTAACTTGACTCGACTCTCTACTTCTATCGACTCGACTTTATACTGTGTAAATGTGTTAAACTTTTAAGAACTTGATGCATTTAACTACGTTTTTCGTTTAATTTTTCATTTCGCATGCTAGAAATCTTTGTGTTATTACACAATAACAGAGTAACGGCAGTATCTGGGAAGACCAAATTTCGTCGAATTCATCATTTTACATATCACGAGGACGCTAAATATTCAATCTTATCTCGCCTAATTTCCAGCACTAATAATTAAAAAAATATTATTAAACAAGAAAGCTAATGTATTTAAGTCGATGCTCCTCAAGTTCCCAATTTTCGTTTCAATATTTTATGAATGTCGGTTTTCTTATAAGGAGCGACAAATTTTTCCTTTATTTCATTATATTAATAACTCATCCCTTACACCATATTATCTTTCGTATTCGAGACTTTTCGAGATTTCGAATTCGATTTTTATTTCGAGAAACACTTGTAAAAGTTTTAAGCCCTTAAAGATTGTAGAAATAAATCAAAGTTTCAAGATTTGAAAATAAAATCATTTCTTTCCAACGGTTAACCCTTCGCATATTTATTCCGTCCTTTAATCCTCTTCCACTATTTGCTTCCATTCAATCCATTCCACCTAACTGCCACTCAGTATATACCCTTTCTCGGAAGTTTCCTTTCTCCCTCACCATTCCTATCTTCTTCTCTTCCTTTTCTCATTTTCTTTCGCCCTTTCTCTCATTTCTCCCAATCGATCGCATCGCCCTCTTCTCCTTTCGCACGGACACACATCCCTCTGCAGCGGCAAAAATCAAACCACTCCCACCCCTCCCTCAATACCCTTTCCTCTTACCCCCCAACCCCTCCCTCAATACCCTTTCCTCTTATCCCCTGCCTCAATGCCCTTTCCTCTTATCCCCCATCCCTCCCCCAATGCTTTTTCCTCTCACCCCCAACCCCTCCTCTCTTTCCGCCCGACTTGCACTCTTTTCGTCCGCGTTTCCTAATGGTCCTCCTTCCGCCTGCGGTCACCCAGTCAATTAACTATCGACCCTTCCACACAGATTTCAATGCCCTTCCCTATCAATTTGCGATCCTCTTTAATTCAGCCTGAGAGCTCAGTTGTTTCGTGGGAAAAGCCCTGAGATATACAATACTTATATGATTAACACAGCTACACCGAAAGCTTATAATATTAATACAGCTTGGCTAACGAGATCCAAGCGAATAAGTTTTTAGGTTTTCGTAAAATATTTTCCTTCTCACATGAATGCGAGCGCAGAAAGATCAAAAAATAAAACGAGAACATATTAGATTCTAAACATCCTTGAATGAAACCTATGCATTTTACGCCTAATGTTAAAGCTGTTTCATACAGAATAAAGATATATGCAGTCAAAGCTGGTTGAATCATCTCAAGGGATAGCTGAAATCTTTTGAGTGTCGAGTCTAATTTCTGAGGTATCTGCACGAGGGATGAGACTTCGGTTCTGAGGAAAAACGGACTTGAAAAAATCTTTCGGGACCGGAAATCGAACCCAGGATCTTCCTCTATCCGGCAGGTTTCTGTTCTGATCGGATAGCTTAGTTGGATAAAGTCAGATCTCGGAGATGAAGATCCTGGGTTCGATTCCCCGTCCTGTCAGACTTTTGGAAAGTCAGTTTTTCCTTGTGTACGATGATACCATAACCATTTTCCTTTGACTTAGCTTAACTTTAATCGTTACTTATCGAGAATTTCTAATATTATGCTCGCATATGTATCGCAATAGGTCGATATTAAAATAGAAAAGTGAAATATACTGTATACTGTGAAATCGTATACTGTAGGATCTTCTACAGTGATATCTGGTGGAAATGCATCTTTACAGTAAAAATACTGCAAGTTATTTGTAGGCAAAATGTACACATTTTTATTATTTATACCTTTATCATATTCCGAGCATAAATTTTAAAATTAGGCAAACTACAGATAGTATAGTAGTATAGCATTAATTTATTAGACTTGGTAGTTAATTAAAAAAATTAGATGTTTAGGAAAATATGAATGCTGCAAATTAGAAATTAACGTTAGAAAATCTATCTACGGTATGAAAATCTTATAGTTCAATAATTATTTTAAAAAACTGGTGATCGTCATCTCTCATAAAAATAGGAAAGTGAAATGAAAAAGTATCTTTTGTTAGAAAAAAATAACAACACTGTACTTTAAAAGTCAGAAAATAACAGTCTCATGACCACAGAATCTATGCATATAAAAATTCTCGCGAATTGCTGTCTGGTCGCCTATTCGTCTTATTGAGTTTTTCAGAACTCTGGAAGGTCAGAAAAAAATTCAAGTTTTTTTATGGTAAATTCTTCAACCAATCAAGTTTTTTCTTTAAGGTCAGACTTTTTCCTCGACTATAGGTTTCCGAATTATCGTGGTTCGACTGTAACGTACCATAAGTTTTGCGTTGATATTAAGAAGACATAATATTTAAATAAATAAATTTCATCTTGAAATATTTCCGTAGAATTCCTACTTTATGTAAAATATAGTCTCCATGAAATGGTACCTTAACAAGAATGGTACCGTAATGGTACCGTAACAAGAATTCCAAATAAAGTGACCCCTCGGCTAAGCAAATTGTACTAGCTAGTGATGGTTTTATCGCTTATCTTCGGACTATAATATGGAATATATATACTCGGCTAACGAATTTTTTGTCGCATGTGCATACATGTGTAAGTGACAAAAAGAAAAAAGTACGAAAATAATTCGGCCAATCTCCATTCTACCTAGCAAATAAAATAATAGGGAAAATTAACGGAAGCACAAGCATATTGTATGATTTAGAATTCAAGATATTTCCCATTCCGACAACCACCCGAAGGTGATTTGAGAATAAATTTAGCTCGTTAGGCGAGATAAGGCTTCTATAAGGCATGAACCGAAGTTTGAAATATAGGAAATGGGATAATATGGCATTTCTCGCAAAAGCCGTTGCGGTTCCTTAAGTAGTAGTAGTAACTTAAAATTTACGAAAGCTGTAGCAGATCTTTCCGCGCGAGGAATTCCGTAAATTCCTGACTCTTGAGATCTCTGTTTCCCCTTCTCGTTCGAATTCCAAGCAAACCCCTTAAACGGTAACTAATCTACTGGGCGACGTGTTCTGCTGAAAAGGCAGAGTGGATGGACGCAGTGCGTGTGCGATTGGCATTCCAACGAAACAGGGGTCAGCCGTACAACAGTTTTGTTGGTGGTCTTTCCTATAAGGACTTTTGGAGGTTCCTGGAAACCCTAGATTTTTATGAGAAAGCATGCTATTAAGAAATGGGTTAGTACTGTAACGCGTCATTCAGTCCTCACGATACTTATGTTAGTTATGAGTGTCCGAACTCATTTTCCCCAGCATCTTTCCTGTAAATTATGGGTTGGAACCATTAAAACCGGTTAACTTGCAATTTAACTTTTTTGTAACTACATTTTTCCGTGACTTCTTATTTTATATACCTAGCCATTCTCTAAATTACCGATTGAAATGATTCACGTAATCTTTGATGGAATTAATTCATATTAAGCATAAAGAAGAACACAGCCGTGTATTTTCCACAACTGTTTGATGATGTACTTGTCAACTAAAAACCGGTTGTTACTCCCGTGAATGAAATTTGCGGAAAACTACACCTTTTGTATTGTTTGTGTTTGACAAAAATCACCAGTTTGAACAAATGTTCACTTTCTTTTTCATTTTGAGATCTCTTAATCATTACTGCTTGATTTTGATGATTCCTTTATAACTTTTATCACTCCACTCGTATTCTAAGGCGCGCTAGCTGCTTGAGGTATTTCCATCATCTTTCAGTTGAACTTGCTTTCGAGAAATGGAATGTTTTCCTTTGACTTTTGTACGCTTTTCTCCTTATCTAATGCATAAAATAAATAAATTACACAGTAAGAAATTCAACAATTATTCATGTTGGAATGCTATCGTTTTAAAGTAGTCGCTATGTGCGAAACCATAAATATTTCTAAGTGGTATTGAGACCCACTGAATCTAGGTTTGACGTTTTTCGTCTATTTTTTATCTCTAAATAAATATATTTAATATATATAATATCTATATCAAATAATCTCTAGTTCTAATTACTTGAAAATTTAACAAAATACCTAACTGTTCTCACCTAAAATTATTCTACGAGTACTCCTTGGTATGTTGTACAGTGAACTCTTGATTATCCGTGAATGATTTTTTGAACTTTATTATATTTTGAAACTAAGAAATCAAATCATGTTGAAAAGCTGTGGTCACTAACCTTTCTTTTGCCTGCCCACCAACGTTACCTACCACCCATTGTTGTAATCTTGTCAATAGTTTAATATCCCAATCCTCTCAATCACTTAATTTTACGCACATAGAAAAAATTTCGGTAAATGCATTTGTTTATATTTATTATATCAATTTCATTATTCTTTCCATCCTTCTATACCATTTAACCACCCACCCAAAAACTTAAATCGCCCATTAGTAGGCGGTAGGGAAAAGGTTGGTGACAACAAATAAATACTGGATGAAAATATACACGTACATATATGCTGATCAGATTTGGAGGGAAGGAAATGAGGAAGTGGTCAACTGAAAAGGAGTCATCATTACAATTTAGTAGACTGAAAAGTCATATAAAACAGCACAGATTTATTAATATATCCAATAAGAGGTTCGATACCAATTCGTGAAGACGTGCGATATATTTGAAATTTCGACAAGATTTCTAACCAAATCGACATCTGCAAATCTTCAATTTCAATACAAGCTTTTGTTTCGGAAAATTATGCTTTCGTTACTCTTTCATGTGTCGTTTTCGAATTGAAATATGCATAGCACTTTTGATTTAAGTACGCTTATAACCAAAACTAATTTATTATAACTAATTAATTGTCTAAATTAATTAACCGAAAACTAATTAAGTAATTAATTACATCAAAAATAAATCTAATGTAAAAATTTAAGTATCTTATGATAATTTTCCAATGCTGTTTAAGGATGATACATGACACTAGACGAAGAAAAGACGAGCTCCAGTTTATAAGGTTACAAGAAACAAACGGCCATAAAATATCCAATCGAATATTTAGTCAATTAGATTTGAAATGGAACAGCACGATTGAACATCAATGCCTCTTAAACTGTCAACATTCATCCGATGGTTTTCTTCCCATTTTCGATGATACACTTTTTCTTCCCTTATACATCGCATGTATCTCATGTGTTTCTCCTTCCAACTACCGCAGTTGCGGAGACGGAAAAAGAGAGGAAATGATTGAAAGGAGGAAATGCGATGGGGGGGAGGGAAGGGAGGAGGAAGCGATTTTCTCGTCGAAAATGGCGACCGATGGAAGAAACTGCGCTGATGTCCTTTCCGTACGCGGTTTCCGGCAATTAAGGCTGCGATCGAAGGAGGAGAAGTCTGAAAGTGGTGCGGAGAGAGGTAATGAGACGGCAATGGAAGGAAAGGATGGACGTGTTGACTTTTGCGGGCCTGGTAAAAGAGAGTCGTAGAGGGAACCAATCGAAGGCACATGCCCAAATTACCCGCTGACACTCTGGCATCACGTACGCCCTCAACCCACGCGTCCCTTTTCCTCAAGGAATTCTACTAGTGGATGAGATGGAAGAACAGATGAAAGGCACGACCGAGTATTTTTCCCCAAGTCGTTCCTCGAAGACTTCTTTACGGCTAAGTATTTTACGAAGGAGCCACTATTTGGATTACGATCATTTCTGTTTTTCATGCCTGATTACTACTGGATATTTTTTCATTCTCCGTGAAGAGCTTTAGACTCCTCAAGTATTCCGAAAATTCCAATTAAGAATGCTTGCTTTGAATTGATGGAAAATTAGCAGCCTTTTAGAAGTAGTCCTTTTTTAGTTAAGAAGATTACTTTTTGTTTAATAAATTAAATTATAATACATAAAATATTATCGTTGTAGGGTCATTCACAAGCCCTGCACCATGATGAAATTGTATTTTTTTCTACTTTTAAATGATTTCTCTTTATTTCTATCGGTTTTATTAATTGGAAATATTTTTCAATCACTGAATTATTTATCAAGGAATTTTATTTATAATTGCAAAGATTTAAATAGTAGAAAGATAAATTGCTTGACAATTAGCGGAAAAATTGTGAGAATGGGCGCTTAGGATATATCGCGTTTGATTGATTGATTACGTAAAATTGTTAGTCGCAATGTATTTCATGTGCTCGCCAAAGAAAAGCAGGAAATCTAACATTTTATGACCGCTCGAATACTTAAGTTAACCTAAATTAATTCGAAGACTTTGAAAGTTTTTGACAGAAAAATTCTCCATTGGTCCGTTACCGAAATAACTGCTTATTATTTTAGCTTCAACGAGAGATAAATTAAATCTAGCCGAAGAACTCAACCACGTTTGTCAAATTCTCGGGCCTCCTCAATCTCTCAAGATCTCAATCCTCTCATTATTGTCAGATACCTGATACATACTTAAATTACTACGGACAATGAGGTTACTAAGGCTGCAGCAATTACTCTTAGTTCCCGATTTCTAAAAATGTTGTTTCTTCAACTTTCTACATTGATTCCATGGCTCCTGTATTTTAATGAAGAATTGCAAAACCAAGGATTATAAATAAAGACGAAATCGTAAAAGTATATGAAAAATCGTAACATTTCATTGACTGTAAATGAAGTTTTGAGACCAGGAGTTTCGAGGATGTATAGATACCTCTGACTTGGATTATCCTTACGTTTGAGCTTACTAAGTAATTCGAGAATGATCAGATTTTAAGCTCGAACAACGCTACTATGCTCAATCTTTATGCTCAATGAAAAAAGATGTTGCTGGTTTATACCATCTGCTATGTGCCGACGTAGTGGTATTTTAAAAATAAATGATAATGAAGTCGTTTTACACACATTAGGCCCCCATCGGAAATCGATTCCGTGACCGCTTTCACTGAACATTCCATCCATTTGTCTATCCGGAAGCCTGCACATTTCGTCTCTCGCTGTATAAGCATCTCTGGATGCAGGTCAATTGTATTAATTTGGTACAACGAGCAGTTGGGATCATGTAGGTGATAAGAAAATAACGCTAATTCTTTCACTATGGTAACACCTCCTCCTCAGAAAATCAGAAGTTTGTCTACCAGAATCCTCAGAAATTATATATCACATTGCACTCTTCCCTTCTAAACCATAGAACACTTCTAGTTCTGACAGATCTTGAAAGTAAAGAGCCACAGCCATGTATATAAGGTATCTAGCAAGAAAGTATAAAAAAAGCATCAATATTATTAAATTTGACTCTGCCTCTACATCTATATCAAGTTTTCAATCCTCTGTAAAATGATTTCGGCTTGTGATTGGCTGATTGGAAGCCGAGATCGAGCGTAATTTCAGCTCCTGCGTTTCCGGTACCCTCCTCAAATCCATTGGAAATGACTGGCGAAGAGCGATGGACAACCCTCAAAGAGCTTTACCACGCGTCTTCTCAGAAACTCTTTCCCGATTCACCTCTGCTCTTTCCGCGTTGCTGTGTCAACAAATGCAAAGGGGAAGGGATCCCAGGGTTTAGGACGGTTTCCGGTCGACTACTCAATCTCTGCCCCTTTTCCTACACTTCCAAATCCCCATCTTTCTCTCTCTGTTTATCTACCTCTATATCTATCCACACAATTTTAACAAGGGTATTAAGCACACGGATTAATATCTTATGTTTTAAGTTACGTTAATTTGTAAGGAGACGGACTGATGACTTTATCGGGAGATGCTGAAGCTGAAAAGTTCTATATAATACGTCCACACGTTAAACTGACTTGTGAGAAATGGAGTGATTGCGCAGTTTAGTGTTTTCTTGAAGGTTGCAGGGTCCTATCCTTTCGCAGCAAAATTCCAACTTTTAGTACATCCGTCCTCATACGCGTTAATTGTATGAATCCGCGTAACCTGATAGATGGACGTATACTGATTTCTACATCCTCAAAAAACATGTTAAATTTACTGATCAAGTCGTTGCTATGTTTTAATCCTATTTCTGTGAAAGAATCCTATGTCAGGAAGATTCTTGGCAACACTCACCGATCCATCGTAGCAATTCATAACTAAGCGTGCAGTTTCTCGCTGCATCTCTCCTATATCATGAGTCATTCTGATAGCGTAAACTAAATGATTAACTTAAAAAGGAACAACAAATCAACATGTAAAATTCAGGGCTTATAGGAGTAAAAACAGATACACTAACATTGCACGAGAAATATTTCTATAATATATACGTATGTATATAACAAGAGAAGGGGAAAAATCTTCGAAATGTAAAATTAACCAGAATGAACATTTAGTGTCCCATTTTCGTAAAATTTATCTTGTATAAGGATTCCTCTAAGTATAACTAGACATTCTACATTTACTCAGAAGATCGTTACAAATACAATGTGTGTGTAATTTCGGCTTCCATGAAATCAGGGACGTAATCGAGTATGAAAAATGATACAACAAAAACTTTACTTTTACTTTACTTTTTATTTTCAAGCGAACGAAAATTGTGGAGTAGCTGTGACAAAAAATGAATAAATTGAAGTTATCGTCGAACTCACTTTCTATTTCTAGGCTTAAAATGCTCATATTTCGTCTTCCTTACTATGGGTTCAATCAGTACAAGATACAGATGAAATTAATCGTTCCCGATGAAACTAGTATTTCCCTTTGTGGAAGAAATTGAAAAATATGAATTCAATTATATCTACATAACAATTAAATCGAGCACATCCGATTTTAACTCCCTGTTATTCAGAATCTGCGGAAGAGCTATCGACTAAAATGAGTTTAGAAGTTTGTTTCTTGTGCAAGAGGTCTTGGGTTTTATTTCTGGAGGAGAATTCTGCAAAAATACCTCAACTGTCGAAGCAAATTTGATACTTTTATAAATTTACGGGAGATATTCATCCATTGCGCAAGATTCCGAGTTCCATTATTGAGATTCTAAATTCAGAGTTTTAAAGTTAACGAATTATTTTGTAATGCCTTTTAATTAGTAATTTAAACACCACATGCCATTATCTCAGATTCATATTCCTTTAATTTTTAGGTTAAATTCTAAGGTTTTTTAAGGTTTCTTTCCTATTGATGTGATAGAAAGTGAGATATTCCAAACCATGCTATGTTAGAGTAATATTTTGAAAATTGCTTCGACAACTGACGTCATTTCACATGTGGGCTCCCACCGGGAATCGAACCCGGGACCGCTTTTATTGATGTTGAATGCGCTGCCCTCATGGCGATCCGGGAGCCTGTTATCTTAGATGTTCCAGGTAACAATTCAGATCGCAGAACGAATTAGTGAAAAAATTTGTTTGAATTTCTTCAAAGAAATAAAGTCCGTTCATGTTCACTTCGCAAATGGTGTCCGTTTCTGGAATACCGTGCGTGTGGCACACTTGGAATCACGTCGTGATGCTACTCCAAAGCGCATTTAGTACTGACCAAAAAGAAATGAGGCGGGATAAAAAAGATATAGACTTACGTCGGGAAGAAAATGAAAGATAAGAAGTTGACGCAGAGATGGAAGAAGAAAGGGTAAGAGAGGAGAAAAACAAGATGGAGAGTGTAAGGAAATAGGATCTTATTAAGAGAGGGCGCCTAAGTGAATATCATAAGTGTATTTATGGAGACCTTTCCACCCCCATATAAACATTCCCTCCGACCTTTCCCTTGGTTCCCTTGATCCCTTGCGCAGTGGGAGACTTCAGAAAGGGACACAAGTGTCCGACTTGAAGGCTCGTGTTCCAGGATACACAAGCGCACATGTGATCTAAACGCCTTTCCATTTTCCCGCCCTTACAAATGGCCTCCATTTTTCCACTTCGTCCCCTTCTCGAGTTCCCTTCGCCTCCGCAAGACACCGCCACAGTTATTTATTTACTGTTTGAAAACTCCGCTGTCATTATTGCCTTTCATATTTTCCGAAAGATTTGGATTGTCGATTTGGACGGAATCGCAGCCAGATAAACTAATTTATCAATTGAGAAGAGATTTAAACTTTGAATGGATACTCAAAGGAAATGAGATTAAAAACTACTTATCAGAGTTATTGCAAAGCTTTAAAACTCTTCATTAAATTACAATTAACTGGTTCGTAACTTCTACCATCTCCAAATGTATTTACAATGATAGAATTTTCAGTGGGGGAATGATATTTAATATCAAAAGTAAAATTTATTAAATATCAAACGATTCAACTTACTATGTATACTGATCAGATAATTTTAGTTATCCCTGGCATAGGCATCTCCATGATAAAATACATAGACATAGCGCCTCTATGCAGTCTACGGCCTTACTATATCGCAGCTTTGCTTACAGGGGTATTTTAATGACAATGTGCTCTGTAACAGAAGTATTATAACTCGGTAAATTGCACTTTCTAATTTTATACGGTGTCAAAGCATTTGATTAAAAATTATGCAAAATATCAATAAATATTCACCAGAAAAAGTAGGTTTTAAATTATAATAAAAAACTCACTATTATAATGAAGATTCTTATACTTCTTGATTCGTTGGCAGATGCAACATTGGGGTCAGATATAAACCTTTATTTTAAAAACAGCCATGTACAACTTCCTCTCAAACACCAGGATTACTACCAAATAAATTATTAATAAAATAATTATTTCATTCAATTAATCATACTCAAGTAATCATAACGAATGCCAGTAGCAGACTGCATATTATGTGTGACAATTGTGCTATACTCGACATCCACCACCGGCTTGTTAGGAAACAATCCGCGAGTAATCTCGGCCCATAATCCACAATCAATCCGATCCGGCTCTTCAACAGTGATTTCCTCATTTCTCGAGGTATTCAGCTACAAATCCTTTTAATTCATTCCTTTTACCGACCAACAGCTGTCCTCGACATGCCATCGTTTCTTTCAACCTTTCCGTCGTCCCTCGGCACTGAGCACCCCAAAAACCCAATGTGTACGAGTTTATGTACTCTACACCCACCGCCTCCCTGTGCATGTCCCTCTTCCAAGCCCTTCTCCAAACCATCTCTCACCCGAAGCCAGCAACTCCTAAGCTCAGTTTTCAGTTTATTTGTACCCGCCGTAAGCGCAGTCCTTTTCGTCGTCCTTTCCCGTCCGATTTCGTTTTATGTGTTCACAGAGGGAGGTACTGAACGCCCACAGGCGATGATATTGCTGGAACATTTTTGAGAACCGGAGAGGTCTTTGATGAAGCTTAGAGAGGAGTTTAGGATCGCTGCCCTTAGCTGAATTACTCTTAATGCTTCATTTCTGATAGAATCTTTAAAACTTTCGTCTTTCATTCTCATTCATTTGACTAAGAATCTTTGCTAGAAAATATGACCTAAAATAATATAAGTAGTTTCCAAGATAAACTTAGGATATACGGTATTCCTACAGCAGATCAGTTGATAAGTAGATGGGCTTAGATACATTTTACCTAAATTTTCGCAAGGACTTCAATATTTCCAAAGGCTTCCTTAGATTCTTCAGATCTTGAAGGAAGAGCTCTTTTATTAGATGCTCTGCTTTTTCCATTGATAGAACAGTTTTTTTCATTGGAGGCTATAACCGCCAACCGAATTTATTTGCTAACCGTTATTACTTAACAGAACACAGGAGTCTATGACAAGTTTAATTCTATGCTTTGATATGTGTATTTTATTGATTTTTCGGTCTTATAATTAGAGGCAGATGACGAGGAAATGCTCTAGAAGTTATATAGCTTTCATCGCCTCTTCGATGCTGGCAAACCAAATTGGACTGAACTTTTTTACAATCACCTCAGTTTTTATCACTTCATATTTTCACCTTAGAAGTAGACATAAAACTTAAATCTCTGATCCATGTATTCGTCAAAGCTGCTAAATAAATAATAAATTTTTTATCCGAAAGTGAATTAATAGATTTTCAGTGAAACGATCGCAAAATATTGCAAGTCTAAGTAAACTATGCCGAGTCAGCAAAGTTGCTTGTCCTTTCGAAGTGTTCTTGTCCAACGTTACTCCTTGCACAACTTTATATGCAATGTTGCATGATATGGATTTCAATCTAACGCTCCGGCCTATTAGATGTCGTTAAACCTATTTTTACATATATACAAATGATGGAAATGGATTCTGATTTGGCAAAAGAAAGTGTGCGACGTGTACTTTTGATAAACGAAAGATAGTTTATTAAATTATTTATTATGGAATTCCACAAGATTAGGGTCCCCCTTATATTTTTTCATTCAAATGTTCTCAAGGAGTAAGATATTTTTAACTCTAACGCAATGCATAAATATGGTTATTGTTATGGAAAGTACTCCCTTACATTTTCTTTTTTTGGCAGAAAGAAAACACTATGAGCGCTTGTGTTAGGATTGCTAAGGTCATCTGCGTTAGGATTGCTAAGGAATTATATAAGTTGCTTGTTTCTGTTTTTCATAGGCATGATTTCAAAAGGTTGTATATTGCATTTATTGCAGTCACATAATTTGATGATGTAAGGGAATACCTTAAAACTAAAGCTTTCAAATATCACACCAAATATTGGGACTTCAATGAAAAATTGGATGTCATCCCTACGTTGAGAGTATGTCATTAGAAGTAAATTTCTTATACTATACAAATACAATCTGGTAATAATATTACATTCTGTTTTGTTAAAATATTGATCTGGTTGAAATCAATTTAATAAATCAATGTCAATAATTAATACCATAAAGGGATGAAATTCTTTTGGATCTATAACGTGGAAGAGTGAAAAGAAGGAGAGAGAGAAAATATCCGGGTCCGGGAAGTCTCTTTCAATCATGTGCGACAGCCCGCTCAATAAAAATGCTTCTTTTCCAGCCCGGAATGTTCACCTAAGCGATAGATTTCAAGCAAATGCTCCTCGTAAATGGCTTTGTAAATAAAGGAATAAACAAGGGAATCCATGATGGAGCACGTTGTCACCCTCTGCTGTTTTCCGATAATCTGTTTAATGACTCTTTCTAATGATCTCTTTGCCAATGAGAGCCCTCCTCTCCCTTCTGCACTCCCATCTGTCACTCGATCAACTTCGCCCTCTTTCTCATGCTTCTACGTTTCACCCATAGAGAGCAGCACCCTACCGCAGCAATACGACAACCCGATTAGGGATCGAATTTTATTTTATTTTAAAAATGCGTTAAACCTTGCCGGCTTTAAATTTCCCTCGTCCCTTTTTAGTGGTTGTCATGATGCCCTTAAAAAGTTTTTATGGCCATTTTTTTCATTCCCTTAAGGTCCCATAAAGGGTGCCCTAAACTTCTTCCGGGGCCCTTGTATATACAATGTCAAATTTCCCCAGTTACGTCGTGTTTACCTCTTAATAGCTATTAAATTTCATCATGGTGAGATCTTTTTAAATGCAGCGTCGTAAAAACACCAGAGCGCCAGTGATTTACTTCTGTAACTCGGTCATTGAACAAGTGCGGGTATATGAATGCGGAAGATATAAAACTAATTTTCCTGGCTAGAAACAATTTAGGTGTCGTTTCCTGAATTAGTTCCGAAAAATTCTAATCCTTAAATTATGTACGCATAAAATAGTATAATATCTATAGTTCTATGTATCTCACGACCATTTAAATTATGTATTTCTAATAGTTCGGTAATGCTTATAAGTAAAGGATCGAATTTTAGACTAACCGTGATAAAGTAAGAACATTATATTTGATTCATATCGCACAATCATCATAATGTATCATTATATTCTTCTACACGAAATATTTCAATTAGTTATTTCTCCGATTATGTGGAAATCCTTATTGCACTGATATTTATAGGTCACTAGGTATGTATCTAGAAACTTTTAGAACAGGACTTACAAATTGGCGATTTAAGACGACATCCTCATGAAATCATCTGCAATTAACTTTTTAAATGCTATTTTGTCATTATCGATGTATCAGGTATATATTAATTATAGGAAAACTTCACAAAATAACTTTAACTCAAACTCCTCTTCACATCCTAGGCGAACTACTAGAACCACAAATTCATGAAGAGGGAAGACAGGGATGATAACCCCCTCTGAATCCGCCAAAGAATTCAAATAATAAGATATATATATATATTATAAATGTAAATATATGGAATATTCTAAAAACATGCTATGTTATATAAAATACTTTCTTCAAACCAAAAACAAGTACCCGTGAACAAGTCATTCCTCTAAACATCTGAAAAATATTTTTACGTTGTGGAGAGTAATTAAGCACACTATTGTTGACGCTCTCGAAATATTAGGACTTTGTCTAGTGCGCCTAATTATAAATCTTCCTTTGCCTTCAACAACAAATTTACGAATGGCCGTACAACCCGCACATTGGCTGTGCGGAGGAACCAATTCAAAAAATCAAGTCGAAATTAAGAATTAAGGGCTCTCATTCCGAACGATACTCGTCTCTTTTTAATGTGATTCATAGATTTTAAGAGCGAGGTCATCATCTCGAACATTAATAGTGTAACGGACACCGTAATTCTAAAAAGTGAGCGATGTATTTGCCGTCGTCGTTCTATTAGTCGGCTTAATCGAGTTCGTCTCAGAATGCTCTCAAATTCCACTTATCCTTCATCTCCGTTTGTTTTTGAGGAACTCATTGTCTTTCGAATCTTTCCCATCGTCCCTTGGGAGTGAAAAAAGGACCACCCCCGCACAGCAACCCCTTTTTCCTTTCTGCGCTCGAGGCCATTAAGTAGTAACCGCGGGTGCGGAGTGGGAAGATGGCTGGACCACCCCGGAATCACTCTCATGCAGAGTGAAAGTGCTCTTCAATCGTCTCGCTCATGGGCAATCTGATGGGTTTCATTCGATATCCGATGGGTAGCGGAGGATTAAAATTGAACTCCATTTAAGTACCTCTCGAATCGCTCGGCGGAATTTATAGGAAAGATTTTTCCCGCTTTTTCAGTGTTTTTAGTTATCTCACTGTTATAGGTTCATTTCCTATGTGATTTGGAAATCAACTCAATTATTTTATTAAATTAATACAGTTTATTCATTATATTAGTTCTCGACGTTGTAATTTGCATTTTAATTGGTTCCATCCATTAATTATTAACCTCGCAGCATTTTTAGCAATGCGGAGCAAAGAATTAGTCATGTACGGTAGAGGTACCGCGATTGATTCGTGATTGGTAGGAATACTTTTACATATATATGTTACGTTTTGTACTTTAATTAAAAATTTTATCTATATTCTGATAAGTGATGCGCGGTTACGGTAAATCCTAAATTGAATACGGGTTTAAAATTACACTGAGATTATCGCTGACCCTTCAAAACATAACAGAACTAGACTAAACTTTCTAAGGGGAGAAAGTTCGAAACTGAATTATTTAAGGAAAAGTGAATTCTGACTTTTATTTTTGATGTAATAACCGCTTATTTTTTAGAATTGCAGTTATTTTCACGATTTAAAAATCGTTTTATATGCAATGTAACTAAACTTACTCCTCATCTTTATGCTTTAGATAGCATTGAATTTTTTCAAACCTCTAAATTAGCTGGAAATCGCATTTCACAAGAAGTCTTACTAACGGAAATATTGTGTAAAAATCACTCTATTCACGACGAAATTATATCTAAGAGTCCTCTAAAGACTATCAAAGTATTAACTTTGCATTCCCAAATGGTTCTCGATTGTAATACACTTCATGAGTTAACTGTGTGGTTTCAATGGGTAAGAACACAAGAAAAAGCTTTGCCCTTATGGACGGCAAACAAACAAAGTCCGATAAAAGTCATTTTACTCGACATTAAACACATGTTGGTACTTGAGTGCTAAGTCGTAGAAAAAACCTCTCCTGACGTTTTGCAACTACTATCCTTCGCTGAAGATTTTTTTCCCTTTCCATCCAGCATCTAACTCCCAAAGCTCTCCATTCTGCCCTCAGGCACATTGTACTCTCTCTCTCTCTCATGCCTCTTTATTTTCATCATTCTATATTGTGTCTTCTTATCTTCATCCAGTCTACATCCTGCTGTATAATAAATTTATAATTTTCTTTCTCATTTGCGACATTGAACAGATAGATTATTCAGTTTATTTTTCAATTATTGTTATTATTTGCAGTTTCATACTTCGATTCCCCTTATGCTGGAACACTTTTATCAGTGACATTCGATATAATGTCACTTATGATTAATAACAATTAATGGCAGAAAATTGCACAACAAATGAAAAACTTCAAATTAGCCCGAATCTCTTGAATAGCAATAGGTATTCAAGTTATAGTAGTAGGGAATATCTCACCAGCAGTCAACTAGCGGGACTGCTTCTATTAGTGATCAACGTCTTAGCAATAGGACTAAGCTGGAGTGTTAACTTTAAATCAGGTTACTATACAAATAATTATTCTTACTTATTTGTTATGCAATGGAAATAGATAATTTATATTCAGAAGCATGAAAGGGTTATATCATCTTGCACATTTTTAAGAAGATATACCGGAAGTCTTAAATTTGGACATTGTTATGCAAAAAATGTCCTGCATTGTGCAAGAAGTTGAGTATAATTTCTAGGATGCAAAATTTATGGGTCAACGTATCCTTAAAGTGTAACCTATTGCCTGTTAACTACCACTGTACGCACGTACTACTGAACCACTACTAGTGAATTTTATTATAGTCATTCTACGTTAAGTTCAGAATCCTGGAACGTATTGTACTAAAGATGTAGACAGTATTTATGATATGACGTTTGGGTTAAACGGAAAATAACAGAATCTATTAATTTGGCCTCCACTTTGTGGTAGGTCATTATAGCGAATTGTTTTCGTTTGTTAGAACTTAGAGCAGCAAAAAGGTTGGACAGCATATTGTTCACCCGAAAGCCATAAGTGTCATTCCCGCACTTTGTTTGCGCAAATATTAAATAAATACTTGATCATAATTTTATTTATGTAACGTTTTAATACGTTGACTACTAACTGTTGAAAAATATTACACAACTCCATGAAATTTGAGCAAATATACCTTTAGCTGCTCTTGAAGTCTGTCGCTTGGGATCTTCATTTGCATCCTAAATCGAGCCCTAGTGCTACTTTAATAGTGTGCCAAGAGGTGCATAGTGCAGACATGTTTTTTATCGGTGCTCTAGGAAGGGGACTGAAAGTACATTTGCATGTTCCACTACTTAATTCCCCAGGTAGCCAATACTCGCCACACACTTAAAGCACTAACTCAGTGGTGCGTTACACTTTCATGAGAACATGATAAATTTCCGAATTGGTTCCCAACGTATGATATGTATGTACTAAATATTATCTTCTTGAATCGTTCGGCTTTCCTTAATTTCCTCATTTGCCGTTGATTAGAATTAGAGCTCTATCAATTGATAACCATTTTTCTGTATACTCATCTGCGGTCTGGTTCCCATTACCATTACCGATATCTTCTTTCCGTTATCTTTTTTCCTTTCCTATCCTACCATTGCCTATCCTTCCTCTCTCTCTCAACCACTCTCTTTTCTCTTCCTCTTGGGACTACTCCGCCGCCATTCCCATCCCCACTGCAAAAGTCCCAAATATTTAGATCTGATGACAGCTGAGTCGCACTGTGGGCTGCCCTGAGTGAGATTCTTTGCCTTAGAAAACGGCTCTTTTCTGCTCTTCAGACATCCATTTCTCTCTCTTCTACATCGTGTGCCGCCTTTGTACTGTTTACATAGCGCCAACGACGGACAGCGCTAGAAAAATGAGTGGGTTATTGCTGGTAAACTTTGAGGCTTGAGTTTTAACTTAGGAAGCATTGCTTATCTACTTTGGAAATTCCATTAAAAAAAACCCCATGCTTCTTGGTTTAGACTATAGTATTTTTGATTTCGATAAATGTTATGATCAACTTCTTTGGCGAACGCGTATCTTTTGCTATTTCTCAGTTAAAAGTAAGTGCCAATAATTACTTTTGAAACGCATTTAATTTTTGCTCTATATAAGCATTTTTTATGCTATCTTCTAACGCTGTTCAGGATTAACTTCTGATTTCGTTTTTTTCTAGATATTTAATTATATAATTCCATCATGCTTCCGCTGTATTTAATTTTAATAGCGTCTTTATACATTCTCAAATAGGCAAAATATGTAGCAATTCCTCATTACTATCACTCCTCTATCACTATCTCCTTTCCTGTATTACGTTAAATTAGTATCCCGCCTTTCAATTGGTTCCATGATGTAACCGTACACAAAAAAACGACACAACAAAGTTGCACTTAAGCAATATTTATAAGATAACAATAATGATATATAATATAAAACGTAAGAAAAGGATGTCCTTAGATGCGCTCAAAGAAAATTGCAGAATATATGTATGATTTATCTTTCACCACTTAAATAACATTTTAACAAAAGTTGTTATACAATGATGATAACGATAGCGATATTCAATAATACTGTGATTTATAACGTATGGCAGCTTATGCTGTACGATTATAATAGTTATAAAAACATTAATGCAATAACAATAATAAAACAGCCTATAAAAATAAAAAGTCACTTCTTAAGTTGCCCTTATATGTTCAAAATTTAACATGTTAGCGTTATCCTATGCGTGATTTTGTCTATGTGGGCTTTTGTCGATATGGGATTCTATCACTGTTCCTGGTTTTTCTTCGTGCGGGAATTCATGTCAGTGGGCTTTTGTTATTTCTGGTTATGTCCGACTACGCTTCCAATTATATCATCACTTACTCAAATCTGATATTACAAGTTCGATAAATTATAGCATTTCCCCTAAGCTTATATCTGATTCTTGCCAACTATGTATTTGTCTTCTACCTCATCTTGAACATGAGATAATAGTGTTTCAATCCTCAGAATTTTCCTATTTAATGCAGAAGTTATTTTCAGTTCCATTCATTATTTTTGTAAATTTGGAGAATGAACGACAGCTGTATAATGTTCAATCGCTAGAGTATCGGTATCACTACCAAATGCTTGGGAAAAAATTAGAAACCAAGGAATGGAGATTTAAATATGAAATTCAAATAAAATTGCCGAATTAACAATTTTGAAGTAATTCTTAAAGAACGAAGACAATAACATATCATCAATAAAAGCCCCTGAAACGTCTGCAATTAATTGAGGTAGATGTTTTGCCGGTTGCGTTTCGCTCACCTGTAAGGGGAAATAGGAGCAAATGTTTTAATATGCCAAAGGATTTCGAAATGAAATTATTTGGGCATACATGGACACTTTTATTTCGTTTATGCTTCTTCTTTGTTAAGATCATGATTTTTAAATGTATTTATGGAAGGTTTAAAAACTAAGATGACAATCGATACAAAATCGAATACCTCCCAGAAATGTATTTACTTTCGATTAAGATTGCTGAAGTGCTCGCCTTACGCGGATGAAAGCCAATTCGAAAATTCTATTTCCAAATTTTTAGACGTTAACATATATTTGAGAGAGATGCGGTTTTGTCTTAATAAAATGTTAGTCTTTTCGCCTTAAGATAAGAGATTCAACGCTTCCTGCAAAAGAGCGGAAGCAAGGGAATGGAATTGAGGGTACTCTGTTTATAATGTATACTCTGTGCATAAAACATAAAGCATCCACTTTCTAACCTCTTTATTACCATCAATCATCACCTCTTCGTACATGTTATAACATGAGGCCATTGAATACCGAAATCTCAAAGCAGACCTAAATGTTGACCATTCACCAGTATATTGCGTGCCGCATAATAATTATTTTAAGCTTAGAGTAGTTTATGTTGAGGTTTCCAACTGCGAATTTGAAATGCAAAGTGCATAAAACGATACATTTTAATATATATTTCATTTAGTTTATCGTTAAAATTAAAAACATAAAATTCATACAATTATTAATGAATTAAAAAGGATATTTTGATCTTCAAGCAGTAACACATAACTTAACTCTGTGCGTAAAAATTGTAAGATTGAGGGTTATGATAAGATTTCCTACTATGTAATGATATATTTTAAGTAGTAACTCTTATGTATATTTGGCACGGTAAATATCCTGATTTCACCCATACAATAGAGCGAACAATTGGTTGCTGTAGTAGGTTAATCGATTTTTAGGACAGTAAATACAAGCGAAATTTAATTCTAATTAAATAATGTGAATTACAAAATAACGAGCTTTAACTGTATAAAGGCTCCGGCATGAGATGACCATCGCAGCGTTATCTATCGGAGAGACGCTGAAACAAGTCGGCTGACGGCTCCATCTACTTCAGCGGATCTCTGGTAGATGGCAGATGATGAATGACTGGAGCGTAACTTGGACTTCCAGCTTCTCTTTTTCAGTTCTTCCTGAATGATTTAACTCCTACTCCCCTGTATTGATGTGTAAAATAATTTATCTGTATTGTATATACCTGTATTGAGGTGTAAGATAATGTACCGGCTTTCTCGTAGATAAAGCGAATTTTGAACCAAGAGTGGGGGAAAATATAATTATGGCAGATGTAATTTGTTTCGTTCCTTAATTCAAATTAATAAGAAAAATATATATTAAGAATTTTGACAGCAAATTTATCATGCCAGACCAAACGGTATCAATTAGAGCGACCACAAGTACTTATAATCATCACGCAGAATACATACGTTGAGTACCAATATACTTTTGCGTAATCTTTTGCTTGAGTAATGATTATTGAATCCCTAGTTGTCCTCATGAAAGAAGATTGAAACAACTTTCTCAAATGAAAGCTACATCGTAGAGTTAGGATATTAAAATTTTAATGAAGATAGCCACTCTCAATCCGTTTGTCTCTCAACTAAGACGTATTGTGACTAACTGACTCTAACCTTCCAGGATGTGAGAAACTTAAAATACTCGGAAACTCAGATAGATTGATAGATGGACCCTATATTAGGCGACGTTAGCCTCATGTGGGCCTTTCTTCCACCTAGCATCGTGTGAATTTATTATATACAAATTATAATTAAGTACAATACAAAAGAAAGAGCAGGGTGTTGGAGAAAATCTCTTCACCTGAGAGTTGTCAAAGAAAAAAACCACGTTGCAGGAAAACACCCACAAGAAGAGGGGTAAAAAAAACTGCGAAAACACAGTACATAAAACGCATATACATTAAAAATTATCAATAAGAATATGAAAATACATTATAAAAATGAATGACAGTTGAATTTGCTCATGAATGATTCGGATTCAAATCCTTGTGAAAAAGGCATAATTTACTGAAATCCCCTAAAAGAGTTAGATTTAAAAAATTAAGTAAAAACATACATAAGCAAATAAAATTATGCATTTTGTGTGCCTCGTTTTTATGGGATATTTTTCCTTAAAGCAGAGTTCATGAAGTTAAAGATTACCGATACGTTAGAATTTCTGAGCAACTGTCGGAGGTAAGGATTTTGATTAAAATCTATGGTTATAGAAAGTAAACTCTAGATGCTTTGAATGTAATCAAATGTTTTACCACCAGAGGACCAAATCTACTTCGTGGCAGCTTATTATATTTTTAAGAGTTTAATGATTTATTGAAAATCTTTAGACTACTAATTCATAATAAAAATATTCAAAACGGTAGCATTAAACATAGACGTAGCATTGCGATCACTACGGTAAATTACGGCCATAATTTTCCCGCATAGATTTCATTTACCAAACTTTAGGATAGAAAACTACATGCAATTTCAATCAAAATTTAATGAATTGCATGAAATTCCAATAAGGAAATAAAAGGCTGGACCGCATAACTTCGGTTATATGGTAGACTTGTATGTATGATTGCAATTATTTTTATGTATTTACAATTCAAACGTACTGTGGTGGACCGCGAATAATCGAATCCGCGGATAATCAAGATTTTATTCATAGGTATAGCTCATCCTTTTTTTAATATACCAATATCAAAAGCATGATGTAATTTGAATGAGCAATAAGTGAAACGTAGTTTACACTATGTATTACATTATTGTAATTAATAATAACAATTCCTTTGATCAAAACAAATGGATTCATCGATACATCCAGTATAATAATTTTTATCATTGACGAGCCCGATGTCCAGGATAACGGGGACAATTAATTCTGGAACAATCTTTGTTTTCCAAACTTCGAATTCATATAGAGTACCAAATCGTAAAAAGGCATTTAGATTGGCAAAAACTACCACACTCTGGCTCCAGTGCGTAAGAATAGACAGCACCAAATGCGTTTCCTTTTTAAGCACCGGTGCGTGCGTGCAATAACATACCTAAGTTGGAATCTTTTGTCGTGTTCCTACTCCGTTGAATAGCAAAATTGTTTGCATGAAAAGAATCGATATCAGGGCTCCTAATCGATCGAAGTGTCTCAGCACTGACATGAAGTAACTTTCTTTCTATTTAATGTTCCGATTACAATTACCATACAGTCATAGAAGGAAGAGCCCCGGGTAAATTATTTCACATTGATTAAATTACAGCAGATAATCATTACGTTACTTGCGCACGGTCGTGAATCTTTTCGATGCAGATTAAGCAAATCGCTTGCTTCGTTTAACCCTCTCATTGGGCTAACTATGTATATCAGGACCACCGGGGTCAGATTATACAGGTATCGTCTTACACTGAGCTTTAACGACTGTTTGCGTGGCATCCGAGCGTATAATTTATCGAGGTTGAGTTTGTGCTGCCGTCGATGTAGAAAGGGCATTCATTATCCCAGTTCTGTTTGCGGAGAGGGAGAGTGAGGCCTCGGCAGTTTACCCAGGATACACAATGACATTGTACACCGACCCACATCCCATCTACACGCGTGATCATCTTCCTCATCGATTCCTACCATCTCCCGCGATAAATTTTTCTTTCAGTTATCTCCAATCTCGAATCCGATCTATAATTTTACAAATTGTTGCTTATATGAGGCATCAGTCGTAAAGGATTAGACAAGCTGCAAATTTTGTAAACAACTGTTTGTTTACCATTTTTTAGAAGTTTTCGAAAATTTAATAACTTGGCAGTTCCTCAAGGTAGAGAGTATTCCTAAGATTTTTAATCAACTTTTATTTATTACCCCCATTGTTTTGCAGACCTTTGGGGGACCATTTTCAATTCCCTAATGAACGTAAAAGTGTTCTAATCAAAACACGATGAAAACTACATAGAGAGAATAAAAGGCCGCTTAACACCATTTCGGGGGGACCCAGTGAAAACCCAGTTGGCGGGATAGAAGTTCAACCGAACATGACGACTATTCATTTCTTGCGCATTGGAAAAGAACAGGGATTAGTTTTTTGGCTCAGTAAATGTTGAAAGAGTGCTTTCCACCTTAAAAAGAAAAGGAAACCTCTTTTATTTTCCTCTCACTAAAGATGGGAAATCTAGAGAGTCTGCGAACTACAGATATATAATACTGGTTCCCTTCACGTCATATATTATTGAATGGTCAGTTCCTGGTATAAAGTAGCGATTTTGTTGTAACTTTATTTTTGGTTATTTTTCACTCTATAATATAGCAATCTTTATTAGATAGAATATTATGGATGGATAAGGAAACAGTAGCGGCATGAAAAACTAACAGTAGTGGCCATAACAAGATCTTACCAAGACTGCGCCCAACAATCTAACTATCCCTATTCTATCCATTTCTAGATCCTTTATGGCGGTTTATGTATCAACATAGAATGAAGGAAGTTATTTTTTGATGACTTCAAGAGGCAATGACGCTTAATTCTTATGTGAGAAAAATAAATATGTGCTATCCTTATGAAAAAAGTCCTTGTGGGTCCTCAGGAACTTTTAAGAGCCTAAGAGACTTTCAGACTACGTTTTAGAAGTTCAGAAAATTAGATTACCGAGATTATGATCGATCAGAGTTTGCATCACTATAAAAAGGACTAATATTTGCTCTAATCCGAAAATTTCGGTTATATTCTTCAGCTTCTTCCCATCAAATTCCTTTTATTGCAATAAGAGTCGAAAAATATCAAGTTCATGCATGGAAATTTATGTTAAGGTTAAATAGGGATTGAATTCATGAAAACATTTTGAGGATTCTTCGCACGTTCATGCACATTTAAATTTTAAAATATTTCACATTTCCTTCCACCCTTTTTTCGTATATATTCATGATGTTCTTTAGTTTAAAGACCATGAAACTATTTGAACTCCTCAGGAAAAATCCGTTGTAAGAAATGGTATTTACGTTATTAATATTACTTATTTTCAATTTCAAACTTGGTGTTATTTTCCGGCATATCTAAGAAGTCTTAGGAATTATTAATAGGATTTATTATTATCCATGCCATTGTTAAACTTAAAGAAACTGAGAAAAGCTAAAACGTTAAGTTCATAACAATCTGCCATTCAGTGTCAATTCAGGATGCTAAGATATTTTTTCCTCTCAGTAACTTACTTGAATACTTCATAAATAATAGATTGTAATCCATTCTAGTAATGTCTAGCATTTCTCACTTTCATTTTCTTTTCGATTCCCAGATTGCCAGATAAGATGTATTCACAATGTATTTCATGTAATCATCTTTGTTTTTATACTTAGGTTCTAGGATGACAAACTCATTAAATATATAAATTTCAATAATCTTCTTAATAGCTCTCATAGGACTAATGCTTGGAATTTAATTTGTTAAAATATTATAAATACTCTAGAGAATTGTATTCGAATTCCGTTACATGATAACTACCATTGAGAACACATTAATGGTTCATATATCTCTCACACTATCCATTCCGGGCGTCAAATAAGGCTGCTTTAAGAGTTGAGAGTAAAAATGTACACTTTCTCTGATTAGGAAAGATAGTCATAGTGCCCCATCTATAGATATCTGATGCACGATCCTCAATCTCGGAGAAATATGTTGTAAGCCAAAGATAAGTCCTATCACAGGGATTCCATTTAATCGAAGCAGACGTCATCGGGCCTTTTGACATTGATCTTGAACTTAGACGGAACTTAAGACATGAGGTGATATCAATGTTCCAAAATCTTGCGACACTCTAAGAGGGCTGCGCTATATATGCATATGAAAGTGCTGAACATTAGTCTTTCTCGAGATTCCGAACCTATTTCAAGAGGATGGTTTCGAAATGGTTTCACTTTGATGTTGATATGGAAGCTTTTTGACTCTTCTCGGTAAGAAAAAAAGGTAGTCCTATAAGCTGGATTGCGTTACTCAGAGGAAAAGATCTTTTCTTTGCCGAAAATTAGTTTAAATTACATTTTCTTCTATTCAGGCACCATTTTCTTAAAAGATTAAAAGAAAATCAAAAATTAGGATACGGTTCTAAGAAAGAATAGATAATTATGATGGTGACACATCTGGTTAAATGTTGCATTTAACTCTAAGCCAAGAGATTATTATAAATGACCCTTACAATCTAAGGCCATCCAAGTAGCGTTAGGCTATGTTGCCGATCATCGAATAAAATAATTAACGAAGCCATGGCATATATTTTTTTACAATTTTAAACTAAGAAATTCAAGGAAGGAGTTTATTGGAATGAATTAAGTTTGACACTAAATAAAAACTTACAGAAAATGGTAACTAAGCTAAATTTAATTTTAACAAATTGTATTTTTTATCACTTTAATTAGTAAATATTTCGTTATGAGGTGAAGATGAAAAAAGTATTCACTTTAAAACCAGCGACTTCTCAACCTACATTATACATAATAGTGTATCATAAATATTTATCCCTCGGATAATAGGCGCATAATTTATTACAAAGATATGAGTGATACCATAGATTTAAATAATTTTTATAGAAAAAAACTTCAAAAATCCCTCCAGTCTTCAAGGGAAGCCTTCATTAGAAAAAAGGGTGAAGTTTTGAAAATATTCTAACCCCGGTAGAATGAGTCCCTCTTAAGATAAAATAGCCGTTCACTCTGTATACTTCTTCGTACCCCAACTCATTTCTCAGGGCACACCCACTCATACCAGTTTTTCTGGAATCTACCCCAAGAAAGAATCTGTGAGAACGTTTCCAACCCTTCCCACGAAGCACTCAATTCTGTTTTCACGAAAGTTGTGCGATAAACTCAGTCTAGTAAACATTCCGATAAGCTGAGACACCAAAGGTGACAAATTTTACTAATTTATTGCGTTCTCAGAATTCCAGAGGCTCAAGGGAAGGAATCTTGAACTTCACCGTTTTTCTCTTGTTTTTATAAGATTAGAATTTTTCCTCTTTTTATTTATAAGGTTAGAATTTTACCCGCATGTTTGGATTTCTTTCAAAGACTTCTTTTAATGATAGGACTTTCATTTTTTTACTTGGGATTATTGTTTACTCATAGTTAAATGATACTCATTAGCAACAGTGTCACAGTTACACTTTTATTATTTGGTAAGAAATGTTTCATAAAATTAAGCCTAATGGATAGGGCTGAGAACTCTCAAACTTAGGAATGGTCATGTATAGTAATTTTCCAGAAGATTAGAGAAAGACAACGGTTACACTAATTCGCAAAGGCATAGGTTCTAGAAACTCTAAATGAGAGTATTTGGAGAGATGAGGACGATTTAAGACAATTTTCTTATGAACTTCTCTACGGTTAACATTTAAAATTCCATTTTGTCGTGATGAAGGTAATAGATCTAGATATGTGATCTAAGAGATAAAGGTTCTCCAAGCGCCGAAATAGCGGCGACCGTCTAAGGGCGATTACCGGGAAACGGATAATCGTTTAACGGTCCCAGTTCTTCAGAATCCCGATGTACATTTCGGAAACAATGCTTCCATCTTCATAGGGGGTCCACTGCTCATTCAGCATTGGACCCCCTATGAAGATGGAAGCATTGTTTCCGAAATGTACATCGGGATTCTGAAGAACTGGGACCGTTAAACGATTATCCGTTTCCCGGTAATCGCCCTTAGACGGTCGCCGCTATTTCGGCGCTTGGAGAACCTTTATCTCTTAGTTCATTGATCGCCGAGTTCCTTTTTTCTCCTTCTAGATATGTGATCTTGGAAAATCTTCAAATTTTAATTCAAGCTCCTTATCAGATCATAGAAAAATCTTTTCACCTTCCCCCTAGATGTTATTGTGAAGGAACCAGGATTTAACAATAGATAAACCTTGCAATGTAGGAAATACTACTATTGACTAGGATCCGTTCGATATTAACTCTGGAATTAAGGAGACTGAAACAATTGTGTATAAGGCCAGAGACGGAATGGTTGGGAGCAATACATTATGTATGAGAGTATCGAATGAGTTGGTTTTGGTTCACTGTGCAAACAGTATATATTTTAAAGTAATAAGTACATAAATAAATGTAAAGAAGTTGATCCAACAGATAATAGATGTGCATTCACATAATTGTATACATTACAAAAATAAGACATTTTATGGTAAAAATGAGGTTAATGGCTGCCACCCACGTGCAGTACATTTTATCTCTTCACTTTCAATTGGAAATTTAATCTCCATATGATGGAGTTTTTGGACCCAAGATTGCCTGATCCCTTTCTCTGGACTCTGACTTTCCTATTTCACATGAAATTATGTCCTTTTAGGTCATTAATGACTATAATTATTACTGTAACTAATGTAATACTTAATATTAAAGATAATGTATCCTACTCTCTCTTTTAGATTCAAAAAGAAGGGATATTATACGAGCGGAAATATTCAAATTCAGGTGCCTTTGAATCTTTTTAAATTTTTATGTAGGTAACTTGAAATTAAAGAGAAGATTAATTCCTTCTCACATGTGTGAATGTAGATGGATGTATTATTAACTATAGAACTATGCGATATTTTCGATTGAGTGTGTTGAGGTTCTACACAAATTTACTTCAAGTTCAGTACGTGGATAGAAACTTTCTTCTACCCTTTAGTTTCTTCTAATCTGACTTCCTTCACGGACTTTCTCTCGGTCCCGTTTCGTCTGGAAATCATTTTTATAAACAAGAGATCCTCTAAAGTAAACCGTAAATGAGTAAATGGTCACCCGGTCTCTCTTTAGTTCAGGAATTTCCGATAAAGTGCTTCTGCCACTTCATCTCCTAAGTGCCACCTAATATCTTGGATGAGTTATTAACAGTTTAGAAAGCGTTACCTTATTTGTTATGATTTTCTCAATTTTATGTGTCACTTGCCCTGGAGAGCCATATATGATAATGGTGCCGCATAACTAAGGAACTAACTACAGATGGTTAGAGATTCATCATTCCAGACGGAGGTATAAAAACGGGTGAGAAGTAAGACTGCAGTAACATAAGTATTTCAGCGAGAACGAAGTAATGCGAGGGTGAGACTTGATGAAAATTGATGGTTGAGATGCGATTCAAGCAGACTAATCTTGTACCACCGCATGATTATGGCTAGTTTCTTGAAAAGAAAATAATCCAACAGTAATACATGTGCTTTCATTGTTCACTTACCGTCTCACGGTTTCTGTTCGTCCTTTTTTTTGAAAGATTATTACAAAAGAAGTAAAAGAATCCATAAATCAAAGAGCATCGTAGAAGTTGATGTTAGAAATTTTCCAACCTTTACTAAGTTCATTGTAAAAATTCTTCCTGATTACCTGGCTCATAAAGTATGATTTAATCAAAACAATAGCAGTCTCCGCTTCCAAAGATTCAATGAAATGGACTTGAGTGATATCATAAAATCTGAACTCTAAAGCATAAATCTCACCACTTCAATACGTCTCTTAAATTTTGCACCACTGGAGTTTGATTTATGATTAGTAATAGTTTCTTCATATATTGCATCTGCATCCTAATTTTCGCCGAGAACTGAGTAAGACAGGAATACTAAAAGCTGCTTCAGTAATCATTCTATCATCATGAGAAAATTGCTGGAAATCATTTATAAGATTCAATGATGTTATCAATAAAATTTGCTCGTTGATTGCAATCGAAAGACCTCTTGAAATCTCTAGTACCGATTGCTATCATTTCATCTATTAATATTTTTTGCATTTCAGTGTCCCTCGACTTTTGAATGTAATGTTTCTACGGAATCAATATCATCATGCGATGAATATTAATTTCTGCGTGTGATCTTAAGAAGAAGGAAATTCGAAAATGAAAAATTTTTCACAGAATATGATGATTTGGAAATTCACATTTCCTTAGCTATTCAATTTTGCAGTTCTGAAATAAAAGCATGGCCTCATCCAAGGAAGTTATTTCGCTGATGGATAATAAACATCCTCGACCTGAAGTGAAACGCATTTTCCTTTCTTCGGTCTGTGACCGCTTCTCACACCCGACTTTAATAACCACTCTCCGTAGAAACGTAAACAGAAATAATTCTTTGGAGAGATGAAAGACGTGCAAGGGACTCGCTCCCTTGCATCGGAATACAGTGAACTCTAAATTATCAGAATATTAATGCTGAAAGGATGCACGAACCACCAGAAAACAGATAATCGTAATAATATTTCTAATGTACTACGTACTATAACGTACTTCTTACTATGATCTATGTAATTAAGTAAAATTGTTAAGTATATGAATATATTAAAAGGCAGTAGGAGACAGAAAGCGAAGGATACTAGCATTTACTGTGTTATAACTTCTTCATGCCTTACAGATTGTTAAATAAAGTCTGACTTAAGGAATAAAAGACCTTTAACGAAAGTTTGAGCGACTAAACGGCGTGAATCATTCTTGGGGGATCCAAATAGATTTAGCTACAGAAATAATAGTAAATATTAAAGTTAGAATAAATGAAGAGTAAATGAATTCAGAAATATTATAAATTGTATTGTTTTACAGGAGAAGATGAGGCGAATTTATAGCTTTTATAGGACCAATAGAGGATTTACTTTTAATATTGTGGCTTTATTTTTGAACATTTTCAGATACTATTTCTCCAAACATATTTCTATCTAGATATAATCAACCCTTCTTGAATCCCATTTAATGACTGACAAAGATTTAATTGTTGGATTGCTTTGCACAGTAGTTATGATAGTATTAGTAACTGCCTGTTATTAATTAGCCTTCACAGATCCAACTACAGGTAATGATAAGCATATTTGCATGTGAATGATAACTTATTATCGTTATGCTTTTCAAGTCGTTTTTTATATTTATCAAATTTAAACTACATATTTACATTTACATTATTCTAAAAACTTATTTAGGTATGGAAGATGTAAAAAATATTATGTTATTAATGAAACAAAATTAAAATTTTTACAATTGTCATTTAGTACGCACTCAAAGATGTACGTTCTACTAAATTTTTGTTCAAGCAGTTCCATCGTTTTGAATATTTCTTAACTCTTTCCGCCTGCAAGATTTGTGCAAGATAAGAAAAATTATATTCATCAATTGTATTGTATAAAAAGAGCACATTTTACGGAATGATTATATGATAAACGAGGAGACTATAAAATAAATTAATATACACTCTTGAAATAAGGCATAAGCAGTGTATATTAAATTAGGCTATACATCGTAACGTTTGAATTCAAGAATCGAAAAAATTAAAAAGTAAAATACATTTATATTTTCAACGAATGGAACAATAGTTGCAGCACCGGAGCTAGAAACCATCCAAAAAAGGGGCCATCCAAAGAGGGGCGGTTTAGGAGAAACCCTAGTATACTTATATTTAAGGTATTTACAAACTAAATATATTTACATGATATAATACAACCTATATTTAAGTAAAAACAATTTTAGCACCTCAGTTTCCTCCAATCAACAGTTAAAATGCTATGATGTGCAGAAACTTCAGATAATATAAAGTTAAAGGAGATAAACATTGCTATTAGTTTTTAATGTTAGCTTCAAGAAAATTCTTTATTTTGCAAAATCGTCAAGTGTAGGCGATCCCTTTTGTTCCTTCATTTAGCTTGATTAAATCACGACGTTGCCGACGAATTCCTTCCCTCCCTACACTTCTATGTATGCAATCTCTAAATTTGCTTTCCTTTCTCCTCCCCCGCCTGTTCCCCCTCCATGTCACGCATTCTCGCTTTATCTCCACATAAACTAACACGCACTGCTCTACCATGGAAACGTACGCTTAGAAAGCATTCTCCTCTTATGAGAGCCTTGCTTCCAAACGGTCACACGGGCACTGATAGGTTTCCTCCCATCCCAGCACGATAATCCCCGCCTCAGTTTTCCCAGGCAACGCTCATAAGCAATCCCACAAAGGCGGCCTTTATTACCCTTTCTTCCCACATCTCACTCACACTAAAAAAACCATACCTTGAGTACTCTCCATTATCCGGTCTAATGATGCTGAGACGATGCACAAATAATCAGTAAACACGGTTAATCCAAACCTTCATTCTTATTTCTTATAATGAATATAATTTAAATTGAATTAAATTAGAGAAACAATTGATTATTATTTGAGCATAGAGTCCATCATTTTCGATTTTTTCATGGACTCCCTAAGAATTATGTTATATCCTGCTTGCATTAGAACGCGAAAATACTTTTGTGATTTGTGTTTGGGTTATTTGAAGACCGCGGAAAATATCGACAAAGAAAAAATCATGCTGGGAATATCCGCAAAAGGGATAATCCGCCATGGGTATAATGAAGTTTGCTGTACTTAAGGAAACTGACTTCATGTTAGACTTATATTCGATCTCATTGTCTTTTAGCAGTTCTGTCAAATGTTTATTTTCCAGTAATTGATACATTTTAGAAATTGGTTAATCATAGAATCGACGTTTATATTAATTTCTAAAGAAATTTCTATTAATACTGTATCAATCCGACTACATGGCTGTTAATGGAATTAAATGAACTATTTTTCTGAGTGGAGATGGCAAAGATCGTAAACATTCGACCAACGCCTCATCAGACATTTCACCAACGTCATAACCTCGGCGGTTACAATGATCCTTCCCTGACAAGTTAATATACATAATTGTGTAAATAATTATGTTAAATAAATTCATCAAATGAGCTGCCTCAGCATGTTAATATCGATAAATTCTACATCCAAATTAGATCAATTTTCATTTCCATTCAGGTGTTCAATATGATTCAATTCAATGATAATATTCAATATATCAAGAAACACCAATTAAATTAGATTCTTAATTCCGACTGTTTTCTTCTCCTTTCCTTTGAGTTTCTCTCGCAGCCTTGATTTTATCTCTCTGTTAGGCCTCAATACAACACTACTTTCGAATGTTGAAAATTCTCGATACGATAAAGAAAGAATCATTCTCTAGTAATTAGCTATAAAGCATACAAATTACATTTTCTAAAAAGCTAGAAAGTAAAATAGTTCTATATTGATCATTTCACAATAATGCCATTGACTCCGGGTTTTGAAGATACATTCTCACTTTGTTTGCCTTATTCCCCAACGGAGCCCACCCATTCGTGCGCATTACTCCTTCGATAGTTCATCGCCTACCCGTTCAAGATTTAGCACTTTAAACTTTTGGCCCTCGGTCTTCCCTTTATCTTCGGGAGCTCTCACCGAGGCCAAAAAGCCCACCTCCACTCAGCGCGCTTATCTGGACCCCGCGGTCGGAAATGGCCAATGCGCCTCTTCTTTTTAAAGCGATCTCTATTCCAGGACGGCGTACCTAACAGATCCCGTGACGGTAGTCGTGTGGAATGGATCCACCCCTTCTGCTGCTCCCACAACCCCTCACTTTTCCAGATCGCCTCCTGTTTTGGCTCAACAATATCTCATCTCAAAGCTGTCATTTCTTCGGCTACCGAATATATGTTCTCACGTCATGCCCTATTACTTCGAATCGGAATAATCCATTATCAGTTTTTTGTTACCTTTTTCGTATTCCGGGTATAAGTTTTTGGCCGTGACAAGATAGAGTGGGATAAAAAAATTCTCTTCTTAGAGAGCGTCTTGGTAAGATGGAGAACCAGAATGGAAATTGAAAGAGAATGAGGGAAAGGTATTTAACTTAACACGGATTGCCGTGCGGCTAGTAATCCAAGGGGAAACAGAAGTCAAAAATACCGAGAGGGACTGGGCTAGAACCCAGATCCCCTGCTGCGGAAATCTGTCCTGACATCTCAACTATTTTGCCGACTCAATTCCACTCATATGAGAACCCATGGCTTGAGTCTCATTGTCAGTCTTTAAAAATGAATCTTTCGGAGTCTTGGATGGTATGGCTAATAGAAGGCTATGGAACATGTGCAGTAGTTTACTGACTCAATTACCGACTACCGTAATTGCTCATCCTCAAGGAAAGAACCAAGTTTATGATCCATAACGTTAAGATTTTGTGGTATACAGCAGAGAAAAGAATCGGTACAGAGTAGAGAAAAATGAATCTTTCCTTTTCTTTTAGATCCGTTGTGTTTATGAAAGATACTAAGGTATAAATTATACTTATATTTGAACTATTGAATGAAATTTATCATAGTGCTCTAATCGCGCGGACATTTCCTCTTGTGATGTCACACATTAAGTAGCAGCAACTATAATTAGAAGATTGATTAGACTGAACTAGATTCCCATTACTATATCACCACCATATTCTATTATCACCCCAGAAATCCTCCCAAATACTAAAGCAGTCTGATGAGAGTGATTTTTTTTGGAACCTCCGATGTAAATAATATGGTATGAAGAGCGTGCTCTTGATTCATTGAGTGCATACATTTCCTCACTGAATCGAGTTTAGAGGAAATGTCAGTTGATTAGTTAGGAAAGTGAAGGGACTCATGGATATGAAGCCCGTGTGAGGATAATTGCACACCGAAGATTCGTCAAATACGTATCTGTCTGGCGAATAACTGTGCGTAAAGTTGCTCTCGCCTAATCCTCCGCGAAATATCTATTTTAAAGATTAAATAATGATTATACCTCTTTTAGCATTCTTTAACCTGAAATACAAACAAAAAATTATTAAATTCTGCTCAGGCTACAGCCTTTGTACCAATACGAATCAGCTATCAGCATTATGGGAAAATGCTTCTTTATATAATAGGTACATCCTGATGCACAGCTATTTTTAGTAGAACGAATTCGGTTTGGACTGTGTTACTAGTGTGAAATGTGATTAGGAAGGAAAATATTTAAAAATTAGAAATATTTGAGAAGTGGGCGTGGCCTAGTATTGATAGAAAGAACTAATACATTAATAATAGGAAATGTATCAAAAGAAAAATAAAGGAGTAACGGAGAGATAGAACTAAACAAAGATATTTAAGGCTGTGTACAAAGGAAAGGTTAAAGGGAAAGAAAGAGACAAAAGAAAAATATTTTGAAAATATATCCCAATATTGACTGGTAAATCCGAGTCGAAGAAAATAAAGAAGGCGATAGAGCCATGGTTGTATGATTTTAAAAGGTTAAACAATTTTTAGATAAACTATGATAACTAAAATGCTTATTTTAAATAAAAACTGCAATGAATTAAATTTGATTCTTGTTTATAGCGTAGAGAATACTGAGGGCCCAATTTTATGGTTCCATCGTGAATATCAATTTCGGTAAATGGGTTGATAAAAATATTTTGAGAATGCAATTGGTGACAAGTGTAGGAAGAGTTAATAACAACTGATATTAAAGGTGCGAATTAGCAATTAAAAATTGATGGAAAGGCATTATATGGGGAATGTTGTAGAACGTCAACCTACCGTGAGGTAGAAGACTCGTATTTCACCTAATTGTATGAAGATATCACCATATTGATTGGTGCAGTGATTTCAAAATATTAGTCAACTCAAGTTTGACTAAGAGGCGAAGATTCCCACGCATAATGAGTGGAATCGCGTGCGTGAATAGGTTCGCGTGCCATTGATATGTTCATCAAGCGTCGGAAAGGCCTTCCTTGTAAAGGAAGGACGGGTACTTGTGCTCAAGTGATGAGCTTCGCTTTAAACAGAGAAAGAGGCTCTCGAGGGCCATCCTCTGCTTCCATACGCGCAAAAGTACGCCCTCGAGATATATAATACCTCTGAATGTCCTTTCTGAGAGAGAATCGGTCGGGAGCGTGTTAAATACAGGAGAGGTCTCTTGTTCAGAGTGGCTCTCCTTTGCTCTCTCTTCGTCTCTATCACGCTCTTACTCTATGATCATCTTCTCACTTTCATTTCGCTACTTCAGCTGACCACGGCGATTTTCCCACGGTTCGCACCGAATAACTCTTAAGCGGTTTCGAAGAACAATCTCAAATTCCCCGGCATTTACGCATCCTACTCAATTAGGACATTCTAATTTTCTACTGTGACTCCTTAATCAAGTGAGCAGTGATATCCGAATGAACATGTTTCTCCTTCATTCCTCAAGGAGGCTTTAGCTTATCTTAAATCTTCTTTATGGTTTATTCTACATATATTTAATCAAAAATTAAGTGAGAAATTTTGAGATTTCGTTCATATTAAATTCCTATTCTTGACGAATAATATCAATTAGCAATCATACTTCAATGAAAAATTTAAAGGGTTAATATAGAGAGTAGAAGTCACATTATCATCGGAAAATTTTTGTTTAAATTAAATTTAAAATGTATCAATTTCAGAAGGACGAATTTTGTATATCTTTATATTCTTCATTTTCTAATTTCTCATTTAGCTCCATTTTTTATTTTTATCTGATCTGAATCAGCAGTTTAGATCAAGCTGAATATTTTCCATATTTTCTGGCTATTAGTCCAAAGTAAAAAATATATTTAAAAGATATTTTTACCAACACTTATTCTATGGAGTAAAGTTTCATTGTGTTTTCAATGCCTGGTCTTTGCCTATGGGGTAGCCAAGTTGGGCAACGCCTTTGATTTGGTGAAAGTGGTCCCAGGTTCTGTTCCCTGTGGGGGCTCACGTACGAAATTACCTCAGCTGTCGAAACACTTTTAAAATTAAAACTATAGTATTACAGCTTTTCTCAGGAATGATTCAATCCTTAATTTTGGCCAATTTTATGAGTTTTTTGGCTACTTTTATTTTGTGAGCAATGTAAAAAGTCAATGGTCTTGAAATAATTTGATATATTTTTCATGCCATATGGCCATTCCAGGCTAAATTGGATCAATAGGATCACGATACAATTTTTTGCATCCTGGAATTGAAAATTTACCTTAACTTTGAAAATAAAATTAATTTACTTTTAAAAGAATGGAGAAGTGTGTATATTTAAGGATTTATTCTGAAATAATTACAAAAAATTGGCTGGGGAAGTTAATCAAGCGATATAAAGACGACTACAATCATTTCTATGCATGGAGAGGGAAATTGAGATAGAAAATTGTTAAATAACTAAGTTCGATAATTTCAACGAGCATCGTTTGTAAAATATTGAAGAGAATGACAGCTGATTACTTAAGGAGCATATAGGATAAGTATAACTGAATTTATCAAAGCCACGGTTTTAGAAAAGGCTATTCATAGGAAACTCGATTATGTCACCTTAGCATTGAAATTTGCTGTAACCTCAGGATAACTGGATTAGTTACCGGGAGTAACAACAAATATGAGAAAATGACGCTAGCCGTAGATTTAGTTGAATTTTGATATTTTATGCAAAACAACTGGAAAATAAGAGCCTCGTAAAGGGCAATGTTTTGCAATGAAATACTTTTAAATTATCTCTATTTGACGATTAATTGAAATAAATTAATTAATCATGAAAAGGGAGAATATCCCTGTATAATAACTAGGCCGAGCAACTGGCGGCCCTCGAAAAAATCTTTCCAATTAGCACTGCATTCTTAAATTAAAGTAGTCAAGCGCAAGGCTGTAAATTTCCTCGGGAATTGTAAAAATAAATCAGCAGTGGTTACCAATCTTCTTTGTGACATAGTATGGAGAGAGAAGCTAGAAACGAGTCTTATGTTACGTAATGAATGCAAATAAAGATGTTGCAGAAATTTTGCTTCCATTCATATGACACACAAAATAATCAGAGAAGTTGATCAGTAATAAAAAAAAACATTGGAAAGAATAAATTTATAAAAAGTATTGGTTCCTGTAGATAATTATTTTGTTTAATTATTTATCTTTTGAGATTACTTAATATTTCCTGTTACAACGATTGACACTAAAGAATCTTTACTGAAAAAATTTAGAATAAGAACGTAATATTAAATCCTTTTGGTCACGTGAAATAACATTTCATAAATTAACTAAAATCTGAAAATTACCCTGAACATCCTCCATCATATATATATTTTAGTTATGCGCTTAATGGTTTACTGAAAATTCTCATGGTAAATTACAGCTACAGTTAGCTAATTATTTAGTGAGAAAATTAGAATGACGATTCTGTTAATCTTATGAGTAATCATTTAAATCAATCGTTAAAATTCATTAAAGGTGCATTATTTGCAAATTAGCCGTTTAATTACATGAACAAATTTTGTTTACTCAAATTACATTCCTGTATCATTTATCCTCGTCAGTCTTTTCTCCGAATACCTTGAGAGAATGAATAGATGGCAGGTTAGTTTAATTTTCACTTACAAACCACTTATCTACCTACAATGATAGTTGATTCCTTAAGAAGAGTATGAAATTAGGATAATTGAATTTTTAACGTATGATAAGAAGGCAAAGAAACTTTTTTTCCTTAAACATATGCATTCATCCTTTTCAAACATCAATTTATTTTCTATGTGAATAAAAATAAAACTTACCGAAGGAAAAGGATGAAGATCCGCACTTTGAAAAGGGTAGAACTTCAAGGGTTTCTTGTAATAAACATCTTTTTCCTCAGCAGGACCATGAGCAAAATATACTTTGCATGAATGCAGGAAAAATTATCAAAAAACCGCCCGCCTTTTCCGTAGTGGTAATCAATATGAATCGCAACTGTTTTTAGTGAGAACTCCCAAACAAAATATAAGCGTTTGAAATACAATAAGGTCAGTCATAAGCTTCGTAAAGCATTTTTATTTCATTAGAATATACAAAGAGGCACATATTTTCAGCTTCTTATCGAAAATATACAAGTTATCATATCGTGAAAATATATTTACGTACGTATTTTTAAATACAATCTCATAGATTTTCAAAAGGCACACCACTGCGATTAGATGCGATGGCGAAGTACAGTTCATTTTCAATGTTTACAATCTTTCGGATTGTGTGCTAAGTTAACTTATCACCAGGCCCTGAGGCCTTGCGCGTGGGCGCCATAATGAAACTGATGTCCTCCGGCGATCTGCTGGTGATCTAGAGCCCCATAACCACCATCAGCGTGCATCTGCTGCTGGTTGACGGCGCCATAGGTGGAGGTATCGTGGAAGAATTGGTTGTGCTGATGGTAGTGCTGGTGTGTGTAAGGAGTATGGTGATGGGACGGATAAGATGGCGGTGGAGGTAATAGGATGCCCTCCACTTTCACCTGGTGCTCCGTGACGTCCGCAGCGCTTGAACACATGCTTCCGGGAGACCCAGCGTCGTTGGCGTCGCTCTCGCAGCATTCTCTGCTAGGGTCCGTCTGCATTGCTGGCGAGTTCCGCTCCGGACAATCCACTCCATGGCCCATGACTCCCTGCGGTTGACAAGGCTTACCATCCCTCACCAACACGGGTACGGCCACCCTCTTCGGAGACGGAGGTCTGGTAAGGATCGAATGGGGATGCTGATTCTGTGCTACGGCAGGTTGCTGCTGCTGCGAGAGATGCTGGTGATGGCCGGTGTAGTGCAGAGTGGAGGCGTGCGATTGTTTCATGTGTTGGTTTCCATTGGCGAGGGACGCCTGTTGTAGATTCTGGTCCTGCCTTTGTCTCTTGCACTTGTAGCGACGGTTTTGGAACCAGATTTTTACCTGAGTTGAGCTCAACTTAAGCATTTGCGCCAAATGCTCTCTTTCTGGAGCAGAAAGGTATCTCTGAAGCTTGAAGCGAAGTTCCAACTCATACACTTGTGCCTGAAACGTGAATGAAGAATTCTGTAAATTCCTTGCTCGAAAGCATTGTAATTTTTTCTAATATCTAAATCATCTCCGACAAAATTAAAAGAAATAATTCCAGCAACAGAGTGAAAAGTGATTATTAATAGTTAACAGGAAAAATTCTTTGCATATTTGATCTTAAACATAAAATCAAATTTACTGGAGAGGATAACCCAGTTTTAGTATGATCTTAATTTATTTTGAAGTATTTTTATACATTCATTTGTTTCCTCTTTTTATTCATTTACATTTTCTCATTCAAAATGCTAGATAAATATTAATACTTACATATTAAAATGAAAAAATATATTAGAAATTATTTTTTAATGTCTACATCTTTCTATTGGATCCCTGAAATATCATTTTGATTTTAAAGGCTATTGAGTTTTGCGCTATTAAAAGAGAAAATTGTTAACTGAAGTAAAAATTCACCTCACCTGAGAGAAAAGCACTCGCGGTTTCCGCTTCGCTCTTGGACGATGATGACTGCCATCTTGAGAATGGGATTTCTTAGATTCGGATTTTGACGAGGTTACACATGTTGTATTCCCTATGGAAAGGTAGAAAAATATAAATCCAACGAGTACAAACATATGAAATGTACAGTTTTATGATTAAGTAATTTAAGAATAACTAAGTTTGATTAATCTGTATTTTATTTTGAATATACTGACGTCTAATGAGATATTCTTATTTGATACGAAAGCGAATAAAATCTCTGCGATTTCAATCAAACCTTTCAATATTGATTTTAGAAAGAAAATAGTTCCTAACTCTACTCTGGGTTTATATCTGGGTTTGATCTGTGACAATTTTTCACAATTTTTTCAATTGTTTATTAGTTAGTGATAAAATTTGATTTTAACTGTACCATACTTCTTCAACAAACTTTCCCATACATACATAAACATAATCTAATTGAATTCATATATTTATTGGATTCCTTAAAAATTCTTCTCTCTGTTCCATACGAAATAAGGATTGTTCCATTAATATTTTAAGTTAATGTCATTCTTAGTTTAACTAAAAACAATATTCTAAAGGATCACAATAAGAATATCCTCGATGATTCATATTATTAATTATTATTTACTAAAATCGGGCTGAATGAATGCAAATAAAGTGACGAGAGAGTGCTTTAACTGGAAATTAATACGATATACAATAACTTGTATTAGGATATTATTAACGACATTTCTTACAACCGATTCAGAAAATATACAACATGAAAATTAGACAGTATTCAATCACTTAAAATTATTTTTTTTTTATAATTTCCATTTTTATTATTTAGCAGTCTCTTGCCATTTGACGAGTTTCTTCTTTAGTAGATCTCACATGTGAAATTAGTTGCGCCGTGGTAGAAAGGAGTTAGAAACAAATCGCTATAATATCCCTATCACAACATAGAAGCATATCGGTAACTATATAACCCCTTTTCTCATTTCTAAAATAAACGCTACATAAGGTTCGGTGTCTATACATGAAAATATTATTTGAGAAACGAATTTTTTCGACTCGAATCCCGTCTTGAAATTAAATTGGACCTTGCGAATATTAATAACATTTGTACTTACTGTACAGAGCCGATGTTTCACTGTCCATTCCTTCGTGGCCTCCTTTGCTTTCATCTCCATGAACCACATCCGGAAACGGTGGACAAAGGTGACTCAGGTGCTGCACGTGCGGGGATGTCATCGGGGGCAGCGGCTGAGGTCCGTGCATTGGAATCGGGGGCAGAGCCGGGGGCGGGGGCATCGAGGGCGGCGTGGGATAGGCCGAACTAAAGTCCGTGGTCATCGCGCAATCCTTTAAATACACATCTCCGTCAGATAAATATTGCATGGTCTCCTGTTCCATTAGGTATCCAGAAGTGGGAGCCACTGCACCACCTCCTCCCTCCATCAGGTAAGCACCGCTGTCCTCCAGGCTGAGGATGTCTTTCACCGAAAATGGCCTGGTGGGTGCTGAGGTTAAACCTCCTTGACTCGATAGCATCCCATAAAATGGGAACGAAATTTGCGTAGCGAGGGTTGTCGACAAGTCCACAGAGAATATCCTTAGGTGTTATTCAGACGCTGGTTCGCGAATACGTTGTCACAACTGCTACGGGGATTCACAAACCAAAGGTTATAGAAATCGACCCGATCGTTTCCCCAGAAACTCAACGTGGAGTGGAGCACTTCCTCACCCGACCGGGACCTGATGAGGACTGACCTCACTTCTCTCCAAATACACAGCAAAGGGGTCGCAGAGTGACCCACCCCCGCAGACATCTCACTTTCCCCCTCCGCCATGGCGCCTCCACCCACGCCCGCTATCTTAATGGAGGGAGGTGCAGAGGGTGATTCCGCTCCGCCCCAACCCAACGACCAATGGAAAGGGAGGATGTTGACGGGGCGGGACACGTGTGATGGGGTTTTACTGGGAATTATGGTCTATCATCTTCCTCCACTCTCTCTCTCCCTTCGCCTTTTTATTATCCTCCACTGATGGAATTGTTTTTGGAAGGAGATGTGGACTTGATGTAAACAACGCAAAGAAATGGAGGTTTTCGCCTTTCAGAGTAAACGCTTGAGTTCGCGATTTAAACGTCCGGCCATATAGTCAGGCTACAAATTTAAGTGAAGGACTTTGCGAACAGAGCCGAAATCTAAACAAACGCTGGACGATGTAGACATTTGCTTCCGTCTCCAAGGTTACTCAACGCTTTCTTGCCTTCCGAGGATTCCGAATTATCCTATCGTTTCACCATCTATAGCTGAAAATTTCCTCGTAGTGATTAATCTAATAAAAAGCGAATCTGTGGACATATGTAAATATGTATATTTCTGATCGATTGATATATTAGTTTACGTAAAAGGATAAAAGACAAGGCATTTTCATAAAGTGAGCATCAATGCTAAAATCATTGCTTTAAAACGAAATTCACTCGAAAAAATTCAGAATGAATTCATATCTTTGCGCATTCATAATTTCTTAGAAATAAAGGTTTCAAGTTGCTACGTGATAAATTCAGCCTTCGTATAGTGCCAACCATGTTGTCGATATATATGCTATTCTATTACATAAATTTAAGAATTCAATAAAGAAATGATTTTACCGACGTATAGATTCCAATGATATCAGTTCTGTCACCAAGGATTCATATCATACAATAAAGAGTTCAAGCATTATATATTGTCCGAAGGTAGACCAAAATGGCCATCCGGAGGGCCAGAGAAATTTATTTTGACTAATGGTAATAATTCTATTACACAAGCGAACTATTTCCAGAGAATAGATTAGCCCTTTTCCTATACGATTATTAACCTATCCATTGTTAATATTATCATTTCGTCCCCCGCATCATTATATTTTCCCTTACAATGCCAAGATAGCAAGGAATTTGATTTAAGTATCTGAAATATTTAGTCGTTAGAAATTCTTTAGTAAAATTTTTCATTAGTTGTATTTAGAAAGTACCCATTTGTAAATAAGAGAAACCGATCAAATAAATAAATTCTCATATTTAAACTACTGATATTTTTAAAATTTAATTAGTAAGACTTAAAAAAACATGGAGAAGCAAGGATTTCTTATAAGTACTTAAAATCTACTCATTTGTATTTCCATTTAATGCCAACAAATTCTTTCAGTAAGACATCTCTCTCTAGGGATGTTAGTGCGAGTTCATTTAATCTCTCTTCAAGTAATGTATGTGAATATTTACGTTCAGAACTCAATTTTATACATTCGAGATCAGAATAGCTTCTTCTCTATCTTCAAAACCACCTTCCAGTAAAAAATATAAATATAAACTTTAATACCAATATTTTATTGTTGAGACGATAATTCTTCCACTATATCTTAACTTTCATTTGTAAGAATGAATATATTTGGAAAAAATACGAATTTACGCTGAATTCATTTCACGTTAATGTTTCTGATCGTCATAGGTTTACCTCAAGATGAAAATAATTAGTTTGGAATTTTATCTAATATTTGTGATATTTTCATTATTATTTTTATTACTAACAAGAAGGACCAAATGTTTTTGGTATTCTATTTGCAAACATTTTCAGTACCTCATTTCTTCAGGATTACAAAAATATTCCTGATTTCATGGACTGTCCCTCAACCTATCCCACTCACTTTTACCTTCTTTTGGAGAGCCATGTTTTTCATCAGCTAGATGACCATAAGGTCGCGAGGTAATGGTGGAATATTGAGTGGAAAATCAGGATCTTTGAACCCTTGAGGAAAAAGGTTAAAGAGAGGAAGGAGTTATTAGTCGTGGCGCCCTTATCGTTTTCTTGGGAGCCCCTGCAAGTCGCTGTATTTCTGGATCGCTTATCGGCTCACCACGTGGCTCCAGCATTCAAGAGGAAGCTGCGGAGAGATTGTGTCGGCGAGTTGATGCTGTTCAATGCGATTGGATGGACCGTTAATGGTTTCCGTTCCCTATTCATTTTTCTCGTTTTCCCTCCATTTAAATCCAAACCCCTTCTCATTGCGGGACCTTCTATGGCAGCCACAGATGACTTACCCCTCTGTGATCTCAGATAATGGTAACTCACGAAATGGTTAAATGTTTTATTTAATACTGGAACCAATCCTAGTGCAGTTCCTGAAATGGTGTAAGAAGAGAAAGTTTATTTTTGCGATTGCTGGAATAAAAATTCAATTAGGCTCTGCGGTCATCCTTTGGAGCAATAAGCATATACTCACTTTACTGCTTGTTCCAGTACCTTGGACATTGTTGTAGTGTTTAACAAGATTATTGTACTTTATTGTAGTCATAATGAGTTTTCAAGGCATTAGGAAAAAAGCGAGTGTTACTGTTGAGGAAGATTACGAACGAAAAACATCGTAGTTCATCATCTTACTTTATAGTAAAGCGAATAATGTTTGATTTGAAATCTTAGCAAAATATAGCTCCTAATAATTAAAATCGGATGAAAAAGCAAGAGAAAAGTTAGCATCAATATCAATTTCGGAAAACTGGTGCAATTGTTCTATTACTTGAAGATTATCATTTCGATCATCGTTGGCTCCACCCCTTTGGGATTTTATAGCATTGAAATTCTGTCTAACCTCACAGACTTACATTCACATAGCAGACTATGGACATTTTGTATGCGACTTGTGTTGGCTTCCGGTGACCTTGTCATCTTACCTCGCATGTGAGGTAAGGCAATAAATTGTGTCTCCGAACAAAATTATGCGTTTTGATGACATCAAAATGGTTAAAAAACTTTATATTCCTCAACATCGCCAACTTGCACCTGTTCTCCCTTATTTATCATTTTATATTCAAACCAAAGTTTTCTTTTACCGAACTTAAACAAATTTAGCTACAAATCTGTAATATAAAAAAACAACGAAAACTTCAGAAAATAATCAACCGACCGAGTCGAAGGCCTCGCCGGACCGCATTTTCCCATAATTTAAGGATGTATATTCGTGAAGCTTTTATTGCAAAGATTTACTGATGATTGCGGATAGCGTTGGCTAATGTATGCTGCCAGTTTGGAGAAATAAGTACTTTCAGAGAGTATAGCGTCCGTGGTTCATTCGATTGATTTGAGCATTTAAGGTAATTTAAATTTTTATTCACTATATCTTGATTTGCGTTATTTTTAGGAAACCAATGAATGGACGAAATTGAACTATTGAAAAAACAAAAGTAAAATTAAAGATAAAACAAAATTTTGATTGGTATTTTAAAGTAATAAAAATATGAACAGAAAATTTACAATGCTACCTAAGAAAATTCAATTTTAATATATTATTATTTCTTGTTATTCTTAATTTAAGGTAGATGATAAAAATTATTAGCATAGATCCAAGGTTGATTTTTCATAAATGAAGATATATTTTGGAATGGATATGAACATTTCTCCTGGTTCTCTTTCTTTCTCAGTTCGTTTTCGATAATTTCCAATAGTGGACTGTGTCCGGGGATTCGTTCAGAGGTTTCTCCCTAAGATAATACGGGATTCTGCTCAGAAGAAGGCTACAATCCTATACAGCAATATTGTGGCAATAGTTAAGAAATTGCCTGAATTATTTTCAAATACCGCATATATCAGAGTAATATCAGATCACTGTTAAAAGTAGCCCCCCTAATTTCCGGCCAAAAAATACAGATTCACCATTAGTCTTCGTATTTTTCTTTCGTAATGATTTATATTTAAGTTTGGCTTACGCTCATTAAGATTTCGACCAAGGTTGGGAATTAATTTCGTTACTTAAAAATAGTATCAACATAACCTACCAAATGGAAGAGGGCTCAGATATTAGCCTTAGTATAATCCGCTGTATATATAGGGTTATCTTTACGATAATTTGCATCTCATTTTCCCCATACTTATAATTTTGCGTAAGAGACCTCTTCTGTTTGGAAAGTGTAGGCAATGTTATGGGCGAGGACATGAGGTGTCATCCTGAGCAGGGCGAGGGCGCCTCGGGGTCATCCCTGTCTGAGTCAGTGGGTGGGCCGCATGGATGCTCTGGCAAGTTTCACTGTCGACAGGTGAACGGTAGAAACACCATTTCGAACTATCTCTTTCTGAAGGAAGATGCAGCCTTCACATGCATTCTCATGCCCATCATGTCTTCGGCGGGATTTTTACTCCCCTAGCGAGACACTTTTACGACTCCGTATTGAGAAAATCGACTTAAGTCATCAGTACATCATTATTTTACATGCGTGAAAATGAAGTTGTTCATGATGTCGAAATATTTATTGCAGCAATAAGGGATTCAATCTCAGCAATACCTTTCGGCAATATATCCGATGCAAATGATAACGTTCCATTTAGTAAAGACCGAATGTCTTATAAGAATGTTATGGGATCAGCATCAGGAATACATTCAAGTGAGATTATATGAAGATCAAAAAGGAAGTTTCTCTATACGGATTCCTGTCCAACCAATAATCACTGGTTATGGTTAACTTCAATTAATAATTTTAGAAGCCGTCCCAATTATACCAGGAAAGAATCTAGAAGTTATTGGAACTGCTTCAGTAAAAGAAGCGCCTATTTTTCGTCCGAGTTCCCCTATGAGTTAAACATGAGGAATAAGGATCACAATACCGAATCCGGGTTCCCGTTCAGCATCTAAATCCCCAGAGGATACTAATCCCGGGGTTTTCAGGATTGATATTTAGGTTTTGCAACAGATGGCGATATAAGTTAAGTCTTTTAAGGTGAATTAAAACGTAGAATCAGTCTGAAATCTCTGAGTAAAATATTTTGTCTGGTTATATAATGTCACATCAATAGACGAAAAATCAGTAATGGGTAAAGTAAAACTATATCATTTACTATCTCATCTCTATACCGTTTTATTTAAAATTACCACCAATGCACAAATATAATCAAATATACTCTTAAAGCACACGATGTTCAGGCTGCTGACGTTAATGATAATATGGAATTAAAGTGGAAGACCTACCAATGTTTATGCGATCGCATTGAACATAAATATGTTCTAAAAAGATTTCAACGTTCTTGCACGATTAACTACTTATTTATCGAGTTCAATGACATGAATACAAAAAAAGGTTAAACTGAATATTTTCTTGACATTATCTAATTCTAAATAAATAAAATATGTAAAAATTAATAAAATATATTTTCCGTGATGTCATTTATGCATCATGAAGTTGAAGTGCCAATGGCTAGCTGGCAATAGATCTTAAATATTAAGAGAGCTTGGACGTATTATATGTGAAGACGACTAGTCTTGTGTAACTGATGTTCACAGTATCTTGATCCGATCTTACTAACAATAGAGACAAGTTTTCAGTAATTAATATTTAAACTTATAATCTAATTATTTTGAAGGTCATAGAATTACCAATAGAAAGAGAACTTCACCATTTACATGGAGAGGAGAAAATCTGCCATTTCTATTAAGGCAGCTACTTGTCATTCCGCCCATTGGCGTTAAATCAGAGATCCACTTCCCATTCGCAGGGATGCTGTATAAGAAATACAGATCCAGAATGGATGAGGCAATATTTGACAAGTTTTGCTTTTTAAGAGCATTTTTCAAAAATTAATAAATTTTTCTTTCAGGAGAATCTTAATTTTGTGGTACTATTTATTTTAATATATTCAACAAAATTCGTTCTATTTAAGATATTAAAATGATAGATAAAATTTCTATAACTAAAAGTCGTCTTCACCAATGTTACTTAGTGATCTTGTACATATAATACTGATGGATAACTGTATATATTGCTTGACCATCATCATAGTGTTCTACTTTTCTCTATTCAATAATCTTTCCTTAGTTTCATTTTTATATTTTTTTTCATAAGTAATGAATGTATTTCATTTGCTTGTAACATATTAATTCTCGTCTTATAATACATTTCTGATGTAATCTGAACGCTGTCATTGAAAATTCCTCCTAGAATGCAGTCCCTAGTGGAGTACCAGCATACTTCTAGAAGGCTTTTATTGCGTTCAATGAGTCCTAATAATTCAATTCTTGAAACACGTTTTGGCGTTTAAATAATTTTTTCCTTGGTCAATTTTTACATCAGATCACAATGAAGTGATCTTTTATGGCCCCCTACCGATTAAATGTAGTATCATATTTACAACTTTGATATTAGTATTTGAATACGACCGATACTTCGCTCAAGTGCTGTCTAAAGTGTTTCGCTATGCGGCTTTCTGAAGAAAAAAAGGCCTCTTTTAAAATTTTTGATACTTTTGTAGTTTAAAATGCTGCTTTCCTTATGATTTTTTTTCGTTTTCATTTTCCAAGTGTTAGCAATGACTTTCTAAGTCCTAACATTTCAATGTGCCCAATTCTTTCCAATTTATGTAATTTTTTCTATAGTACTGTGCTTCTTCTTTCCATGTTATGCATAATTATTTTAGCTTACATTATCAGATAGTTTGCGCAGATTTTTCACAAACCTCTTCTTTGAGGGTATTTTCTTGCTTAGAATTTTTACCCTAAGGTGATATCGTAATAATTTCTTTTGACATTACTCTTTTAATGTTATTATCTCTATTTCTATTAACTTATTTATTATATTTTATTGATATCAATAATTTGAGGTTAGATAGTAGAAGAGACCTCTTAGTCTTAATCTCGCCTCAATAAAGATCTTTACGAATTAGAACTATAACCCCGTAATTATCTAACATGGAAAATATATTTTGTCTTTTGCAGAGGAGAATCAACATTAGTTCAAATTTTAAAGCAACATGTATTTAGATGGATTTTTATGTGTAATTATGTTTTTTTTATGTCCTCTGCATCTTATATTTTTTTACCATTATTTTGTTATTAGTAATTACTTGCCAGTTTATCCATATCATCATTTGAATAGGGAGAGAGATCTATAGAAATATTTATTCTGTATGACTATATCAGGAAATATATTTGTGTACTTTACTCATTATTAAGTATCTTACATTACAGAAATTTGAGTGAGTTAAAATTTAGCTCAATTACTACAACAAATATTGCCTAAATATATTGGATCAGAATAACATCAAGAAAACACTAATCTTAACTGAAAATGATAACTGATCTTACGATATGTTTTACTTCACGCAACCCAAAGTTCAAGATTCCAGGAAGAGTGATACGAAATGCAATTCTCAAAAAACCCTTCGTCAACATAGACGATATTCTAGTCATCAGTTAATCATAAGAGTTAAACTGTTGCAGCGATAGTTTTTGCTGTCGTTTCCTCACCACTGTCGTCATCACCCATAACCATTAACATAAATCAATGGAATGCAGCTTTGAGCGACCATTTGGTAAGAAGTTACATTTTAACATTTTGCACATTATGAGATGCCTCATATGAAATTAGAGCATTATGGCATAATACTATTGAGAGATAACATAACTTTCCTCTAGAAGATATTTTATTCTGCGTGCAGTATTTGACATTTTGTCGCGTCATTTTTTTGTCAACGACAACAAAACTTTAGGTAATGGATGCAATTTGCAAGGCAGAACCACGTCATAAATTTCAGTGGAAAATAATGAAACAGCAGGAGGAAACAGAGAGATTGGACATATATGGACGGAAGTAGATACAGTGAAGGCAGAGATGAACATATGAGAAAGTGACCGGAAAGGAGAAAAGAAGGAAACATAAAAAGAAAGGGAAACATAAAAAGAAAAGGAAAAGGCAGATGAACACTTGTAAAGCTACTTTTGGCGACATTTCTACTGATTTTCAAATTAAATAGGAATAGGAAGCTAAGTAAGGATAGGGAAGAGTGGGAGTGGAGGGAGGGAGAGAAGATCTGGCAGACTATCTCTCTAAGTCTTCCGCTAATGGACCAAAGGAAGGAGGGGGCAAAACCTTTCCGTCATCACAGAGCGGGGTCGTGTGACGCCTTCCTTTCGAAGGGGAAGATTGAAAGGGAATTTGCAGAGGCGTCTTGCGAAGTTATCTTTACGGCCGCCGCGATTACTTATTCCGCTTCCTCTTATTCATCCACCGGAAACCAATCTTTACTGCTTCGGAAACTATGTTGAACACCGCACTTAGGATATTTAGCTTACATTCTGAACATTTGCAGAATCCTCTGATTTGGGATTTTTTATTAAATCTGGAGGTTGAATTTGTTCATGCTGAAAATGAGTCTTATGAGAATTTTTAAAGCACGAAAACTCATAATTGTTTTGTCATTTTCATCATTGGAATAATTATTTCCTACGATCATTTTGAATTCGATATTAATGACCACATAAAAGAGAGTCAACAAATGTTCATTAATATCTACATTAGCTTTTAAAGATTCGTGATCCCCCCTTTTGAATAATGTAAGTATTACGCATTACGCGTAATTCTAATAAATAAAAAGTATGATATAATTTTATTTCATCTTTGATTGCTCCTGTGAGGTAAAAACTTATCTTTTGTCATATTTGAAAATTCATCATGATTCTCTTATTCTGCTGATTAAGACAAACGTTAACTCTTGATAGCAACGATGGTTTCTACATGCAAAGATTCTGGGCATTCCTTGCTGACAATCTGTTTATAAATTTTATAAGTTTAACGAAACATCGTAATACCTCAGCGAATTTTTGTAATATTATTCTTTAGCAGTATTTAACATGACTAGTATTATCAGGTTTTAGAAATGTCATCACCTTCAGGATCGGATATTCCTTTTCAAATTTATGTTTATAGGTTTAATTTTTCAGCATATATATTTCTACATTTAGTGGTAGTATAGGAATAAGATTTCTATTCTCACATATACTTCTTCGATTCATTAAAACTAACTTTTTCGAAGTATTAAACTAAAATAACTAAGCGTATACTAGACATACGAGCGCAACGTATGATTTGCACCTTTCTTTTCAGTGTTATATTTTTAACTAAAAAATGAATTCCTTTATGAAAACGCGCCACGTATATTGCAATACGAACGAGACACTACGAAAACAATGGCGACACGCTTTCGTGGGCCAAAGTGGGGAGATGGCGCAGAGATGCGTGGAAAGGGAAAAAGTGGCAAAAAAATGACAAACGGTCCTCCGCTTCTTTGGAGCCTTTAAGGATGCTGTGAGTTACTCTCTTGAAATTGTTTCGGAGTCTGAAATAAACACGAGATGCGTCGCCGACAAGCACATTGCCTCGCCATTTTTAAAAGAGATTGTGTCGCCGTCTTTGGGAGAAAGTGGTGCTGGTGTCTTCCGGAGGCGCCTAAGGTCCCCCGTCTCTGTCGCCGGAAAAAAAACACGGCGTCGAGTAGCGTGGGAGATTTCTGCCCCGAGGGGATTCCCCGAATGTGCCTAAATTTACTGCTCAGTTTTGCACTTAAACTCTCTTGAGTTTTTTGCACTTATGGCATAGTTAAATGTTCTTTTAACCGGCACCGCATTAACCGGTCCGATTAACAGGTGTATCTATTAGGTCTGTTTACGTAGAAAGACGCATCACACTTTGGTATCACCTTACATATTCTATTTTCAAGAGTTATTTAGCCTTTTAGATGATAGAATGGAGAGATTATGCATTCAACAATTCACCGAAAGAGAAAAAACGAAGATAACAGCATTTTCTAAAACTTAATGTTAATGTGTTTGGAATAACGTTGTATAGTTGATGCTTTCTGGCGATATCTGGTGGAACTTTTCCATAATAAATATGAAAGAAACAATCTGTCTTCTTCCACAAATTTTATTTAAAATTTTGTGGACGAAGACAGATTGTTTCTTTCATATTTATTATTAATAACGTTGTATTTTATTTTTCTATATTATAATGCATGAATGCAGAATAAATACGCGTTAAAACGAGCATTTCTTATATAATCATGATACCTTAGGAAATATATATATGTATGTACCTACATAAATTATGTAGATACACGTCGGATTAACCAGCCAAAACGGCAATCGGCCATAGGTTGCAGATCAAGAGGGATTATAATACACTTATGATACGTGAAGACCTACCACCAATATAACAATTGTACCATATGAAGCTATTTCACTCAATTCATTTAAATGCTATTTTATTGTCATATTCCCATAAATTTATTGTAAACAGAGCTTTATAGAAGTATTCCCATGGCAAATTCGTGATGAGGTGCCGTTCTCTTATGTTAGAATTCAAACGTCCGCATTACATTTCCTGGAAAACTCGGGAAAAACAATGTGGATCCTCAAGTAGTAGTCCTCAAATTTAATAATATTTTCGACTCATGACATGATAAATACCTAACAGTTCCAATTATTGTGGATTAGATTAGACAGTATGGGGTAAGCCATGGTATAAATATAGATTGAATGTTTTTTTATCTACATCAATGTCGAATTCAAATTCATCAGCAAGCACCGTTAAAGAGAGTACATATATCGTTCCCTCTTGTAATTTGAAAATCTTAGAATATACGAATTCAGAAGTATACGAGTTCTCAGGAGTCAAGTCTCAGGAATCATTACTCATGAAGTATAAGGAATCTGATTTACGTCCTTTGGGCTGAGAGCTGTAGAAACTTTCTTCCTCTTAGTTTGTATTAATATTACTTTGGAGCAGAAAAAGGACGAAATGAGTTAAGGCCGGACTAAAAAATTATTCCCATACGTAGATTTTGTGAGAATGGCTCCGTTGTTCCTTCCTGGTCCATCCTATATTCTACGCTTTTGAAACGAAGACAAATGTTTAAATACATCAAACATATTGTGTTCTTAATTTCACTTTGGCAGCCTCTCTTCCAATAAATCCTCCGTCCACGTCCGAGAAACAACAAACAGAGAAAGGGTCGCTATTAGCCCAAAGTTTAATAAAAGGCAGCATCGATTTTTCGAATCCCTTCGGATTTGAGTTATGGTTATCGAGATTGAGTCTCTGCTCCCCCTGCATCTGGACAGCGTCACGGAGCGGCGGAGAGGAGAGGTATGCCGTACAAACGTCTTAAAAAAGGAAGGCTGGCGGGCGCCAGGACCATCTACTGACCGCCGCGGCGCCTTGACAACTGGATCTGGATATCTGTCCACAAATCCCTTCCCAATAGCACTCCCAATGGGACCGTCCCAAAAAGACACGCGCTTTTTACTAGAAAACTGCGAGGAACGCTTCCTTACTTCATCTTTGTGGACGGAGAAGTTCGCTGAACTGGATGCACTTGAGATGCGAGACTTTGTTTCCTTGAAACACACGCTGAGGAATAAATGACTGAGTTCATCATGGATTCATAAGAGTATTAAAATTAATTCTGCTCTCCGTAAAAATTATTTTTATAAACAAATAGGCGCTAAAACTGTAGACGGAGCATTTATGTTAATTCTGCTATAAAAATGTTCTATAGTGATTGTAATGTAGTGATTCACATCCTACTTTTAATTTACTATAAAAGCTTTATTTTCAGATTTTCGTAGTGATATTAAAATACTTATTACTCAGTAATTTCTTCTGATTTGTCTCTCTCGGTGAATTATTACAATGTGTCAGATCATTGATACCGTTTTATTATTTCTCATTCCATATTATACACAGTGTTCCTTTAAATCTTTTGGTGGTATTGTCAGTGGGTTTACGCAGTTTTTCGAACCCTTCTTCTTTGGAGGCATTTTCGTAAGAAACTCTATTGATTCTACTGATGTTATTGACAGCAGGTTAGATGGAAAAAAGGGAATTTTCAGCCCATTTTCGCCTTATAAAAGACAAAATTTTTGGAGATGCATTCATGCGACAGTGAATGTTCTAAATATTTTAAATCATATATGAGGTATTTCATTAACATATACCAAACGTTGAAATTTATTTGGAAAATGGATTGAGGTAGCTAGAGGCTTTGGCATTGTCCAAGTGAATAGCAAATGTAAGTCCCTAAGAACAATTTTGCCTTGATAACAAATTAGAGGTTTCTCAAAAGTAAACTAATGATAGTCATTTACATTCAAATATTTCAACTCATGGTAAATCAAAACAATTTCAAGAAGTTAAGTATTGCCATACTTTAATTCTCTTCTTCAACTCTGTAAGTTCTTATTTAGAAAAATGTCGCTCTAATTTCAATTTTTTTCTACCTCGGAAATTATATAGCTGTAGATTTTATTCGAATTATTCAATACTTAATAGAAGCCTTACTTTGCACCACAATCATCCTTATATCATCCATCCCATACCTTCATCATCATACCTCATATTCTGAGATAAGACGCTCCAATGCGCACTTAACATGATTGTTCTTATTGCAAGTTATCTTTCACTGTTGTTTTACTTGGAAGATGATAAGTTTGTATTTACTTAGCTTTCATAACTACTACTAATACTTAATTAGGCTGAGATTTCAAGTTAGCTTTAGTTAAAGAAAGCACGAATTTAAATTTAGCAATGCTTTCATTAAACATTGTATTTATGTTGCTAGGAATCCACCTATAAACTTAGAACATTATAACTCGCTAATAACCTATAAAAAGTTCAGGTTGTAGAATCAAGCCCTGAAATTGTTCCAGTTCAATAAATTTACTGCTTCCCCCGTAGGAAAAGAAATACGTTTCCCGTTGTAGATAATAATTGTTAATTCAATAAGATAATTCAATTCTTACTACTGCCTAATTGAATGTATATAATTTATTTTTATTAAACCGAGATGGTATACATAAACGAGGAATACTAGTGTGTGAGAAAGTCAGAGTTATAACAATTTCCAAAATTACTTGCATCTCCAACTCTTTTCTATAATTCACTCCCAGAGCTCTTCGGGAAACAAAATAAATACATAATTGAAGAAAATTCAAGAGCAGCTCATAAGATAAATGAATCTCATTTGTCCGTTTTCTTCCGCAAAATTAATTTTCAAGAGTTATTTGTCAGATGGGGCCATTACTCTACTTTTAGAGATCACTTAGTGTCCAGGAAAGGAAGCTCTCTGGTCGAAAAAGCAAAGGACCTCCCTCGAGTTCATCCTCTGGCGTCGTCACAGGGTGCCGACCACCCCTGGATCTTCCCTTTCCCCCGTCTCCACAATGAAACAAACGAGACGTGAAAGAGACCCTCACAAGAGGAGACTCATCTCAAGGGAGGTGATACTCTCTAACAATCCTTACACTTTGTGAAGGGCTATGACATAATTAGGCTTAGTGAACACCCATTATATAATATATCCTCCATACATTATTTTAGCTTTAAATTTTAACGTATTAAGAAAAATAGTCCATCAATATATTAAATATTACTAAGAAGGAATCTAAAGTCGGAATATGACGTGAAAATTTCCCGAATTCGACATAAAATTGCCGAAATGCAGGGCGACCAAATTTGGGGTGGTCGGCCCAGGCACCTTGAGCGCTGAGCCGGACCCCACCTCCCTGTTAAAAAATCCGCTTTTCAGGGGTGGCAGATGAATAAAAGATTTTTTTTCAAATACTGTATCTAGACGCATCAAAAAACGTCATGGTGAAAAAGATATTTTAGGAGGACGCTTTCTGTTGAGTTTCTCTTCACTTTTGCTCAAAGTTGGCGAAAGAGGTGTCCACCATTTCCACCTAAGATTTTCTGCGACTCAACTATGAGCATGAAAATTATAGCGCTTCTTAAGGTAAAGAATCATCCTAGAATATTTCTACATCAGTGTTCCACATTTATCCGAATCATGTGATTCGTGAGAAAATTAATCTCTAACTCTAACGAAAATCTTCAGAGTTAAAGTGAATAAAGAGGGAGAACATTTTCTCGTTTATCAATTGTTCAGTCTAGAACAAATCATACTACACAGAAAAAGGGAATCCACTGGAAACCCTTAAAATTAAATCCTTAAGCTAAAACAGTTTTGTCACAAGGCCGTAAACTTCAAAATCTTTTCATGGTAAGATTGTTTAGAGTTACTTTCAATTAACAGATACAGAAATTGACAAACATAGGTAAATCAGACTTTACCAATACATTTGAAAAAGATTGAAACAGCGTAGAACATAATGGAATAGAAGCTCTGCATAGTGATCAATGTCGATGAAACTGATGGAGAAAAGCGGAAAGAGCCGATAACAGCACAAACAATGTTTGTTCTCTAGACTGATACTCAAGACGTTCGTAGATTATTTTAGAACAACACCGTGGCTACCTAACAGCAGCTATTGTGAGAGATACACCAGGGACGACCACGTTATCCTATCGGACTCTAAAATTCTAAAACGATTCATAGAAGACCGGTAGCTAAAAGGTCATAGCAAGTTATCTGGAAGGACTTTCGCAAGTGGCCGCGTGTGGAACCAGAAGCCTTCTGCGTCCTTATCACTTGTCTTCATCGCCATACACTCAAGACACTCTCACATATCCCTTCATCTCCCGCGTTTTCTTAACTCTTTTTTACGCTCAGAGGCAAGCTAATTCCAGCACAAAACCAATGCGGAGGAGGCATATGAGCAATTTTAAGAAATATTGTTAAAATTAACCCACAGCGCAAGAATACTAGTACACATTTAGTCATTAGCGATGTTTCTTCATATCCACATTTTTTTAATATTTCCCGCCATTGGCATTGCCTACTTTCCAAGGAATTTATTTTTCAAGGTAATAGGAATGGGTTCAAATTCCTTACCAATACACTAAACTATAGAACTATATATAACTATATCATTAGATAAATAATTAATTTTATAATTAATTACCACAGAATGAGACTAATGATGTTTTTTCTCACAAGTTTCGAAAACTAATCTAAACTGTAATTTCCGAGGGAAAAAAGCATGTTTTTTGCTGTAAGATCATCATAGAACTATGGGAATCTATAACCCAATCTCTAAATTTCGTTTAATAACGCTGTTCTTACTCGCGAGGTTCCATATATTTCATCGATGATTCTCAACTCAAGTACGTGAGGTCTTTGCCGATCATAATTTCAACTAAAAATATTTACAAATTCAAGTTCACGATAAATTTCTTGTAATTATCTTAACTAAATTTAAATTATATTTTACCGGAAATGTGCCCTGCAACTTAAAGCCTGATAGAAGTTTACTCTTGATTGCCGCATTTGTAAATGCGGTAATCAAGACTACTACTTGAAATGAGTAAATAAATACCTCTATCAATTTTGTAAATTCAGTATAGGAATAAATATATGCATTTGTATATTAGGGAACTTGACAAGCTAATGAATTAGAGAAACAATTTTAGACAAACGAAACAATGTTAAACAGAAACAATGTTAAGCTAGCACTTAGACTATGGCTATTATAACAAGGTAAACCCTGACGATGGTGATAGAAGAAAAGTCAGTATTCTCCACTTAAATATCTGCAAAGCATACGACACATTCACTACAGTGAAAACATTAAAATTTTAATTCCATTCCACACGAGTTCATGTTCATACTGGATGGGTGGGTAGCGCGTTCGACTTCGATGAAAGCGGTTCCGGGTTCGATTTCCGGTGAGAACCCACATATGATATGACCTCGGCTATCGAAGAACACGACAACTGAATCCCACTCATTTCAATTGAAACTGGACTAAAACTAATGAATGTATGGCTTAGTTTTCCGCTAGATTTAAATTAATCCGGAAGAGTGCTATGCAAGATAAAAGGGAAGTACTGCAGCAGGATGAATTTATGAAAACCGCGTCTAGCTATTACTTTTGAAAAAAGAGTGACATTAAGTTAGGCAACCATAAATGATTCAGCGGCTGGCGTCAGGAGACGAATTTCTGACTCAGCGAAAGTCAATCGGATTAGAGCTGATGGATTCCTTGGGAGGGCTATATTAATCCGGCTTCTCACAGACGGACTTATTTCCTCGTACTTTCTGTTCTGCATTTAAGATTTCTATTTTAAAAGCTGTGTGAGCTACTCCATCAAAATACTGACAGCAATGCAGTATATAAATTGTACGATCGTTGTAGCCAAATTCAGGTGATGACTGCTGAAGTACTTTATATATAAATAATGTTGCGATAGCTACTAAAAATTTTCTATCTTCACAACGATTATTTAAAAAAAAAATGAATACTGAGCCAACTCGCAGCTGTGCATATCAAAACTCTTAAAACATTCATAAAGGTAGCTTAAGAATTTCATTACTTTTTCAGATTTTTATAGGTTACTTCAATTTTGTAATCTGGATATAAACAAGGAAAGTGAGTTCAAGCTCAGTAATCAAATTTTAGAAAGAAACGCCTCAAGAATTCGATTACTTTGCGAAACAATAAAATTGCATTGTCTAGGTTAATATTACTATTCTTTTCAATGTTATATAACGTTTAATGAAATATTTTTAACGTTTTATGTTTAATGTGTGATTAATGTGAAAGTTAACGCCTCTTCGTTCTACATTCAGTAATTTTATTACTTTATTAATAAACTATTCATGTGAAGAAATAAATTTCCTCATCATTTGTTGCTACATTATTTGGTTATCTATCGACGTTTTATGTGATAAGTTGGCTGTCTCCTGAAACTTATTATTTAGTGTATCAATTCTCAGCAAGAACTCAGTCATAATTTTATAACAATCTTGATTTATAATATTTTAAATCGGATTTATCTAAAGAGTGTAGTACATACATAGACCCTTGAGTTACATCTCCTCGCAAACTATGCTGAAAATGTTGAGCACCTTAGATTTATTTAAGTTTATACTCTGGCAATACATTCAATAGGTTCGCATAATTGATCTCGGATATAATTTTGTTTATTTTATTAGATAATTGTTTGTTTTAGAATATACTGTATGGTGAATAAATCCCGTTTTCTTTGCTCATGTGTTTAATTAGAATGGACGTACTTGTAATCATCTAATTGACGTTTTATCCATTGAACTAAATTTTGTGCGGCCTGACGGTTTTTAATTTAGAACGAAAGATATCACTTGCCTCAAATTTCAAAGAGTAGTATCTAGTAAAGAAAACTTCTACTGAATGTCCGCTTCTTTGGGGGTCTTCAGATACTTTTGAGAAACGATTCTGAGATGAAAACGTCTGAGGCACACTGCTCTTGGCGATTCACCCCTCGGTTTGCTTTGAATGAGGCTTATGATTCCGAGAAATTGCAGTGCACTCAAATAAACCTTGGAATTCTAGTCTCGATTCATTTGTTTACAAAATCCTGAGACGTCCGAACCGTTTATCTTCTGATGCACTCTCTTCCCTTCGTAAGACAATGCAGGGCTCTTGAAGGGTCAAAACCATTGCATTATGGGGAGTCGAGGGCATCTGGAGATCTTCACGCCGCATGGGCAAATGGTTTAAGCAAAGCGCTGATAGAAAAAATTGTCTCGAGTATATGAACCGTTGGTTGTGCGGGTAAGTTAAGGAGAATAAGGAATGCGGAGGGATTAGTCGGAGTCGCGTGGTGATTGAAAGGACAACCATCAAGAAACGACCAATCTGTCTCATTCGATGCAATCATATTGACTTTTACGACGAAGGCCCTAAGTATTTAATAGAGGCGGCGCTATGGCAGAGCAATCGTAAAAAGGACGTAACTTTCTTATGAGGAGAGTGGTGTTAAGACGATGCGACATTTCGCGCAAAGATTGATTTTACAAATCATTTTCCAAACAATTCTCATAAAAGAATATATTTCGCATTATTTTTGACTTCCGGTATTATTCTTATTTTTAGTAGTCGGTAATGTAAATTTTACTTTTAAAAGTCTCATAATTTGATCTCCATTTTATCAGAGCTTTACATGCAGCAATTACTGCCAATTTAGGTAACATGGAAAAGCGCTAACGTCCATGCCCTAACCAGGAATAACCCAATGGTTGATGAAATTGATGTCTATTATTCCTTTGACTCATTTTTACGTGTCTATGAAACTGACAGGTATTATACGGTTCTTCTTGTAAGAAAAAAGAATCCACTATAACTTCGATAGCGAATGTGGATGAAACTTTCAACCCCAGAGGATCGACATGTTAAATTTGATGAGAAGATAGATAAGCGTCCAAACACTAAATTTGTATCTGTTTGTACATACATGATTCGATCTTATAATAGCTATGGATTGAAATTGTCATAACTTTGTACTATAAAGTATGAGTATATGTATTTACATACATTTAAATACCGGGAATTCGACGATGACACTCTGAGCTTGCAAGAATTATGTTTCAATTCATTATTGCAAGGATGGCCTAAACAAAACTCGAGAGAGATTCTTACCGTCAAATGTCATTTCTTGCTTGAAAGTTTGAAATGTTAACTCGGAATAAAACTCTTTGAAAAGCGAATTTTTTGTAGGTGTTATTTGGCGAAATTATTTGTTTTTAATATACATCACTAATCTTTTGCCATATTACTATTCACATCGTTTGCGGTCTCTCTCTTTCTCGTCTCTGCAGTCTACGTTAATTTCATGAACGAAAAATAATATTGACTTTCTTGTATGCCTTTTATTGAATACATTCCAACGAATTTGAAGTTAATTTTAATCCCAAAAATTTACGGTTGCAGTAAGATTACTCCAGTGAAACTACAATTAAATATCGATAAAAAAAGAATACGTCGGAGGAGTTATCAATATTCCTGTTTTGAAACGATTCAACCATGTAGAATACAAAACTGTGCAAACACGTTCATCATAAAAAAATGGGAGATGGGTCAATAGGTAAAATAGAAGAAAATGAACATAAGTTATCTATGGATATTGATGTTAATTGTTGACCGCACATTGGATGAATAACAAAATATAAAACATCTTCCAAACAAGAAGGAAAACACTCTGTAATGGTAATGTCTCAATTACATTGGAATAATTTATGAGTAAGACCTCCAACTGTACTCTTACCTTACTCCCTCTAAAACCCTCCAACTCCAACTATGGGAAATATTGAACTACACCATGACTGCAGTCAGTTTATTTCTTATGGAAGTTCAATAAATGAAATTCGTAAGACGAGTATTCAATCGCAGTTATCAAAATGTAATAAAAGTGCGAGATCAGATAAATACCTCACGGATGATGAAATGGAAGTGATAATGTAACTTATTACGAAAACAAGCACTTTTAATCCTACTATCTAACAATTTATATTATACATCACATATTACGCTCTTTTGTTGAAATAGCGCATTTTCCCATTAAGATTCTCAAAATAATAAACTCAGCATGTTTCAGAGCATAATCTTACCTGCTGAAGTTGCATGCGTGCAGAAAACATAATTCCAATATTCGCGGACTGAGCATACACTTTCTATTTATGTGTAGCAGCATAAGTAAGATCTCAACTTCGACATCTACTCTTTTGGCCTCCATATGATTGGGGCGACAAAGTGAAGATATATGAATGGGATGAGTAAGCCGGCGTCTCCCGACCGAAACCATTGGTTCTGAGAATGGTGTCTGGAAATGCCTCACGTCTTCGACTGCGAGACATTGACAGGTTTTTTTAAGCTTAAAAGTGCTCGGAAGCTTTAATCCAGCACTTGTTCGGCGATAAAAACCAAGACGCGTGTTTATAAGATAAGAAATACGGACATGAACCTCGACAATGAAATATTATGTAGAAATGTGTTATGATTTCGGACTTAATTTATATCGTGAACTCCATTGCAATTATTAAGATATACTATTTCTTGGTTTTCTTTCAATTAACAAATGATGCTATATTCACACAACTTATTACAGTGCATCGAAAGTAGACGAACGACACTTCACACAGCGGCTTTTTTCCAAGGGATGGCTGAGATCTCATCCCTTCTACCATTAGCTGGAAGAGGAGAATGATGTTTACTAGGCATGATCAGGAGTAGATACTTTTCTCTTTCTTTTCTCACTGAACCAGGATGCTATAAGCGGAACAAGTCCATGAATGTGAAGCGCAACGAATCTATGAGTAATAATTTAGCACTCTAAAAGGAGAAATTCTTATCAGTGCCATTATTCTGCATCAGTCATACTTCAGTAACTTTCATATCATTTCAGCCTTGAACAAGACTGAAACATGACTAGATGACTGATACATTTATCCTGTAAAAATATCTGAATAAGAATATTCTATTGATCAAGATATGGTATTAAGACCAGTTTACAAATAATAATAATAATAATAATAACTCTTTATTCGGCGAGGTTAGGCCCATTAGGACCTCTCTTACACCTAACCATTATGGGTACATATGTAAATTACAAACGAGGTTAGAAAGAAGAAAAAAAAATGAAATACAAATATATCTATAAAAAGAAGATAAAAAAAGAGGTAAAAATAAAGATTTGTGATGTGGGAAAAAACTCCTCGGCTGAAGGCTTTCAGAGAAAAACCCACTGTGCGGGAAAACGCTCACACAAGAAGGGGAGCGAAAAAAACCCGCGAAAACACAGATGTAAATAAATAAAAGCAGGTAAATCACTAGCTGCATAGTTGTAGTCAAATAACTCATAACAAATGAGAGTTTTATTTGAAAAAAAACCTAAAAGAATATTACAAGTATAATATTTTCAAGAGATTTACTAAATATATTATTTTTCACATAAATAAACACAAAAATATCTGTAGAATTCAAAACGGCGATGCCCATTCTGTGAATGGCAAGTTTTTCTAATTCATTCATTTACTCTGTAATTTAATTTAGCCATTGGGAGGACTAGTTAATTCTTCCTTTTACCCTTCAGATTTTACGACCATGTTGAAACCATCCTGTATTTCAATAGAAACCAAGCGAGGGAGGCTATCCCGAAAACGCTCACCATTTCTATGAGCTTTGGCTAATAAAATTCTCGCTATGACAGCAAATATTTGCCGATCTGAAAGTTAAACGTTTTCTCTCGGATTTCCAAACGAAATTGACGAGTATATCAATCATAAAGTCCGTTTGCGTCTCTCTACTGCCCCTGAACTCCCTTTCATCGCCAAATATCCCCTTCTCTTTACCTTCTCTCCCATCCTCTCTCTCTGGTTACTTTTACCATCCTTTTATTCAGCACTATTCCACATATTCAACTTTCGTCTCGTTTTTATCGTAATGAAAATCTTTTTTACGTTCTTTATTTATGTGTGATGGTTAAATGATTCTCTACATTTTTTCCACTCGTGTCTAATTCTCAGTGTGCGGATCTCTAGAGACCCGAAAAATACGTTTTCGGAGAAAATTTTCAATTTTTTGACAAAATCTACAAGTTACGTATTCCTTGGGGATTATATTTAGATTTTGAAATCAATAAAAAAATTCTACCTTAATTTAAGAAATAGAAGTCGCAGATCACAGGAATCTATACTTTTGAGGGACCTTGTTCTCTTATCTAATTGTATAACTTTAATCGCTATTATGGAAGGATTTTAATTATTACTATCACACATCAAACTCAGGTGAATCATGATACATTAAAATTAACTTAAAACAGCAGATTTTTATAAGCAAATCTTAATTCTACGTCCCAAGCAGAGAGTTACTAAGGCGTGATAATGATATGAATGAATAATGGCATTGATAAAAGTCTCCCCTTATGGAATATGTTAGTTACTCATGCATACTTATATAATTGATACTTTAATACATCTTCCTCCCTTACTCATAAACCAACTAGTTTGAATTAATTAAAGCTTAAATTTATGATTTCATATTCTTCCTTTTCGTACCATGTGAGGTTAATAATAATATTTTAAGCATGGAGGAAATGTTTAGATAGATTAGAAAATAATGTGATGTAAATGCGAGCATTTTTTGCCCAAGGCCATCGATTTCTAAAAAATCTATGAGTCTTGGAAAGTGTCCAGTAGCCCCCCAAAATGTGTTTAATTTCAGCACCAGTTCGATTTCTCCATTTCTGTAAAGTAAAGCGCTTGTAAAATTTGCTCAAGAGGGTTATGATATTTAGATGGTCTTTAATTCTAACAAGATTCAGTAACCGCATGATTATTATGCGCACCTCAAAGTATCTATTATTGCTGCAGCCTTGTTAAAACATATATATTTATGTGTTTTAACTAGGCTGACCTTTTAAATTAAAAAAAATGTTAAAGCTGACCATGGGAGATTTATCGATCAAATTACAACGTCAACGTTACACCGTTTTTAGGTAGTTAGGTCTTGGAATGTATCAATGTGAGGTAATTAAAATGATTTATAGTGTTTATTCCACAGAAATAACTCTTATATCATGATGTATCGTTTCAGATAGCTTTCAGATGAAATTTTAATTTTTCATCTTAAACAAACTATAGGTATACTAATACTTTTTGGCAAAAGTGAATGGTTGCTATTTTGTCGTAGAATTAATTTATTATTTTACTTATTCTTAACTGTAATTCAATGCATCTCATAATTTTCATTCGTACAATAAATAAAATATAGCATAATTAATTTTTAAATCAACTCAAACTATCACATTTAATATTATTGTGATATTTAAATATGTACTGCTATTAGAATGAATCGAAAAAAATGTGGTCGTAATAAATTTCTATGCGATTGCAACGCTATTTTAAAAATATTTTCAGCAAAGGTTTGACTTATTAGACGAAGGTAGGAAAGGATGGCTACAAATTGCAAAACTAATAGCACCGCTACTCAAATCTCTCGACTAAGCTGCCATCTTTTGGCCATACGTGAAACTATCTGCGTCTGCAGCTTAGCCACTCAGCAATAGATGGCAAGAATATCGCCTGCGGGAAGGAAGGTACAGCACTCACTTAGTTGAAAGAACTGCCGCTAGATGCCACATGCTGCACAGATTTCGAGAGTATTCCTAAGAGGGGTATCTCCGTCAGCAGTTAAAGAATACGGAGAATAAAAACTTGATGCACGCGGTAGACCTCATTAAAGTACCTATATTTCTAAAAGATAAGATAGTTACTTATTATCAATCTGAAATTTTTTGCGATCATTGCGTGATGATCTTAAATTCAAAGCAAATTTGATAAAACTTTTTCCTTTTTAACAGTTTTATCCGTAATAGAAATGTATCATTAGTTTAATAAAAAATGTATTCCATACAAGCAAGGTCCTCAAATATAAAAAATTCCTCAATATAAATTAATCATTAAAGCTCAATTCAATATTTCAATAGAAAGATTCGAGTGTAATGCTACGAAAATTGTGTTATGATAGAACTTCGATGTATCGATATCAGTAACATATATTTTCTTAGATTTGAAAAATATTTTTCCTTACAATAGAGCATTAGCTTCCTTCTCTATTAAATTTTATTGCTCACTATTAATTCTCTCTGCTACCAAAAATGATTTTCTATTTCTCTCGTGTAGAAATTCGTAACTGAATGAATCACTTCCTAAATCTAATTTACAGAGTATCATCATAGAATAGTAAAACATGGACGGTGAACAGTGATCGGAGTGATGAAGGAGCTTTTCCAGCTAGGTTATAAATTCATAAACTTAATTCATAAACGCTCCCAACATAAAAATATCAGCCGAGAAGGCCATTATTTATGTGCCATAAAAGCCATCTTTCGGCGTGTTGCAAGGGGTGCACCATTGTGCTACTCCACACTATTCACCTGATCGTTCGCGGAAAAAATTATGTATGAAACGTATAGTCCTGTCATTTGTTTTACTGATTTTTCTCGCAATATCTGAGCGACCAAATTAATAGGATGAACGCTCAATTTTTATTCCGTCTATAACACTTCCCATAGACGAACTCATAGACTTAGACTAGTTAATCTTCCTTCCGATGATTCACATTCCGAAGCATCTGATTAACGCTTACTGAATTTTTACAGCAATACTTAGCCTTTCGTTGCCTCTTTTCATATTCCCGAATACTCTTGTACAGGACCGGCTAAAGGGCTCCCGAATGGAAATTCACCTTTGGAATCCTTTGCTTCCTCTTCTCATTTAATAAGCAATAATCATGATAACGATAAATAATAATGATCATCATTATTAGGATTCATAATTTGATTAGCAATTAATTATTTAAATTGATAATAAAATATCAATGAAAATGAAATTTAATAATTAATAGTAAAAAAAGGATATTTGGCAAAACAGCAATCCATAGAGATAATTTTTCGTTATGTATAAAATAATGAAATTTACTTTTTAAAATGAGATCTCTCAAATTGGGGACCCCAGATGTAACACTTCTTGGTCGTTCCTGCAGTAGTCGGTAGTTTCCTGTATATTGCATGAATTCTAACTTTAAGGTATAATTGGCACAAAGTATCAAAGATCACGGAATTTTTTAATCTCTCCTACCGACTATTCTCATAACAAAGTTGAATGGACGTCGGCATATGTTATGGACATTGGTACTCATGTTATTCGTGGGGGTGACTCTGAGACATTTCACCGGGTCTACTGTTATTAAGTTTCTGCTTCGATCGATCGAATACACATCTCCCAATGATTTCCTTTCGAAGAAGTTAACTACTCAACATCTGTCTGCACTGAGCTCTAATTGACAATCATCGCCTCATTTCATAATACTATTTAAATCCTTCAAAAGATTAGTGTATCCACTAAACTTTTCATTTCCCCGTAAATGGCCGTACAATCTGCAAAGATCCAAGCATTCCTATCAATCTCATTGTTAAGGTCGATAATGTATACTATCTAAGAATTGCGAATCATGATTACGATAGCCCGAGGTCACCTTAACCGAGTTGGAATTAATACCACCCACTGCAGTTCACTGGTATTTGTCGGAGAGAAAATCCTTTATCCACTTGGTACTTTTAGATTGATTACCACGACTCTTAATTTGCATATTGATAGTTTATGACTGACCTCGGTAAATGCTTCCCTAAAGTCTAAACATGCTACGAATAGAGCTAAATATTCTCATAAGGTTCAAATCCAGTCATTCTGATGTACGTGATAGTCCGTTTCAAAGGAAGTGCATGTCAAACAGGAATCGATACTGCAACTTTCTGTTCGGTCTGTTTGAAACGTGAAGATACAGCTTAAAAAATATAAATATCTTCTACATATATATAGCTATAAGGCGGTCTCTGAAAAAGGAATAATTTATTTTTGTGTTACAGTGTAAGAGATAACAAGCAAGGTTACTCATTCAACTTCGGTGAAACGTGATCATTGGAATTCATCGCTTGTTCCTACATCAGTTTCAATTTATAACATTGATTTTTCTTATAATTGACCTTTACTTGTTGTGGACACCGATAGGCAATAATGTTTACGCAAGTTTAATGAATTTTATAGCAAAAATATATGAAATTATATCAAAGATATATCAGATGTTAAACTTAATTAATTATTACCAAAATTCCATTATAATGTTAATTCTTATGCTTAGACTGCTTCACTTTTGATCAGCAATTTCCATTAGAATACAACCAACATCGACACATTTATGTATAGACTATAAGATTGAAAGGACAGTACTTAACATAAGTGATTTCTCATTAGAAAAATTTGTCGCCATGGAGGAAAATTAAGGAAATCGATTGCGCAGTATCTTGAGTGCTAGAGTATCTATTTGTCAGGCAGAATGCTTAAAAGAACTAGTTGCGACATTAAAGGCTGTGAGTAGATATCATCATAATGTTTATTCAATATGCAAATATATCGATTGACAGTATTTCATCGAGTAAATTGAATCCTTGTCAAGATGCATGATTATTAGACTTCCATTCACGTCGTGAAGAAAACACGTAAATCTTATGGCGGTCGGTATTACTTAGGAGGATATGATGCGAGCTATTACAACTTTTGCTCAGGAAAAGGAAGTTGGCGATAATTTATTCCGAAGACCTTCAGCATGGAGTAAAATTGATTACTGATAGAACAGTACGAACAGCGCGCATACTCTCGTAAGGAATAAGCGGTTCCATAAGATTTATGTGGTCTCTTCAAGACGTTCAAGAAGTATAGCTGACAAAAAAGAGCAGTTTTTAGTATTTTTGGTAACTTTCGATGTTCTATTCAAGCGAGGATAACTTAAAATATTCTACAACCGAATCCACATTCGCTGGCCGAAAGCGAGAGACCGCAGAAAGATTGTTGATCTCTCTTCTAGTATCATTGACCTTAATACTTGCATCTCAAAAAAAGAGGCAAACGAAGTTATGCGATAACTTCTTTCAGGAAACCTCATTTTCGGAAATGGACCTGACATGTACACTTATCTGAGCATCTGCGGCAAACGCATCCTCGAGCAAAGGGGACGTTAATTGCGGCGTAATTTTCTTTCGTCTTAAATATCTCCATAAAAGGAGACGTTCAGTGTTTTGGGAATGTGTTAATGGCGCCTAAGCTGTCAACGAGGGCGCTCCTGTTCTGGATGGTCGAAAAGGGCCCCGAATGACCAAAGAGATGAAAGAATGCCGCCCAAAGAGGCCTTCTTGAGGCCACTCACTCTTCTTTCCCCAGTGGCTCTCCTTTTTTAACCATGAGTCACATGGCATTAAATAGTGTTTCGTGGACATTCACCAGAGACGGAAGATTACTAAGGGTTTTTTGGAAGCTAATGCCCCTAAGAGCCTAAGACAGAATGACCATAAAATTAGTCTCACGATAACGTTGCTTTTTTAAAAATTTTTAATAATATAGCCTATGAATGCTCTATCTAGGTAAGCGATCGAAGCAATATAGCATGATTTATTAACGTACATTCAGTTTTTAAGTTACGTACAGTCCGCCCAATAAACACAAGTTGCTATCATAATTTATATCGAGCTCTGAAACAAGGCTGATAAGGAATAAGATGAAGGCTTAAGAAACTTGTTGGCCTAAAGGTCATCATTCGTTCAAATCCTCCATTCATTCCCATCAAAAAGATTGATTAGAATAAAAAATACAACTAACGTAGTATACATTAGGGTGACCGGTATAACTCTGGTTATCTTGGTCTAATCACTGAAGAAATTAACGTTTATTTTGTTTATATAACATAGTGATTGAACTGACGTATAAGAATAAATGAATTAGAATAAATGAATTAGAAAAAGTGAATTTGTGTTTTCATTATTGAAGTGAAAAAAATTCTTAAACTCTGAAATCAATCCATTGTTGTGTACTGTGCCGTGAACTTATACGTTTTCCTGATTGATGATTGATGGTTTTTTGAAGTCTTACATAAAATAGGAAATAAACATATTCTGCCTTGAGGTTGAGAGATTTTTCCGTTTTTATCTATGCATCGCTATAACCAAACATCAACTTCATGAAGTGACGGAGATGAAAAACTACTTCCAATTCGACATCTCTTGTATTTATTGGAAAGGTTACGGAGGAATAACGTAATTTTAGATTATTAAATGAGGCTGGAATTGGTTCTTTATTTTATTTTATGAATTAGCAGTAGTTTTCAATTACCATTCAAACGCTTACGTTTCGAAAACCTGTTTCACCTATTACACCCTTCACCATATTCAACATTTTTGTTTTATTTTTCGTAAATAGGTATTAGCGAGAAGTGATTTTCTCGTGTATATATTAATGGCACCCTCAGGTTATGGATAACTGAAAAATATTGCAGGTACTTATGATATCTAATTAAAGTAATTTCCTTCAGTTTCTGTCACGCAGCCTAATTCTAAGTTTTCCATTCGAAAGATCCTTCATATAGATAAATCTTCGCCTGATCCATAATATTAATTATGATTTCAGTTTATCTTTTACTTGCTACTCCATCCATGCCATTAAGTCTAATTGAAGCCGACAGATTGATTTCAGATTAAAACTGTAATATTAAAATGTAAAATGTTGGATGGATATGGTAATACGAGTAATTTGTCGACTTGTCTCATTTGCTTATTCTCTCAACAATTCCTATAGGAGAGCAGAAAGTGATTCCCGGATCCATACAATGACCGTAAATTACTCCACAAGCTTGATTGGAAATAGTCCAGCAAAACCGGTCCCCATTTTCGATGACATTTATCATCGTCATCTGATGAGGTAAGTGCACTTGCATCTAGATAACGCCTTTTTCAGTCAGGCTTCTAAAAGGACTTGTGGCTTTATTTATTCATTGAGACACGAGAGCGAAACTACCGAGAACCGAGTACAAGACGATGCCAAAATATAAATCCAGCCTATAAAGTTCATAGCCAGCGTTGGAGAGACACATTTGAATATTCTAGCCAACATAGATTTGCTTGCAGCTATAATGAATGCATTGCGTCAAGGATCTAGACCAGAAATGGGCTACGTCCGGCTTGTTCGACTGTTTTACTGCAGCCTAAGAGACGCTGGAATGAAAATGCCTTTCAGTATAAATATCTGCAAGGTTGAATGATTCTTCCTGATTGAATGTGGTTCCCATAAGTAATCAATTACTTCTGCGTATTCTCTACCCAATCGCAGTTGAAGTTTTTGGTAGAGCATTGTTATTGGTTAAGTGAGTTGATTATTTTCATTGAGGAAACGTACTAGGGAAATCCCAAAGAATTTCTTCATGACGAAAAAGCATGTAGTGCCTCGTTAACTCTTGTTTGTATGCCTCTTCAAATTTCATGGAGAAATAATACCATTCACAGCTCCTGATGCATCTGACCGTTCGGGATTTTAAAAGCGAAAGGAGATTGTGAGACGAAGCAAGCTGCAGTTACTATAAACACATACAGTTGTGTAAAATACTGGGAGAGCCATAAGCTTAAAATAATCTCACATAAGAAACTTACTCAGTGCTCTGAAGCAAGGATAAGAATCCATCGTACAAAAATGTATATATTTCGATAATTTCAAAAAATGCTCTAAATCTGTCATCATTTGGGAAATTATACTGACTTAGAGGACCCCGTGAAAGGCTCTTCAGAATCCTCAAGAGTCTGTCGACCGCACTTCGAGAAACTCTGGCACTAAGGAGATGAAAAAGTTTGAGTGCCTTTGCTCAAAGCAAACCTCCGAAAGATACTCTCTAAAGAAACCCTGTTTCTTAGGGTTGCTACCTGGCTCTTTTTTTATTCCGTAAGATTTCTAATTTGTGTAAAGAAATTCCTGGAGGACCTTTCTGCTTGTCCACAAATTTACGGCGAAAGTCATGCATTCGCTACATTTATTACTACATGTGTTCATTTTCATTTCGCGTCGTCTTAATATGAAATATTTTCACTTCGAAATTTTACGCTAAAATAAATAAACTTACTGTGTACGGATTTGAAAAAATTTAGATAAGTAACAGAAGATTTAACTTTATGGCATATGTTTCAGGCTGGTGTGAACAATCATTTGAAAAAACTGATTAAAGAGAATTTTCCGAAATTTCATGAAAATATCAAAATAAAACCTACACTGTTATGTTATTATTAATTCAACTTACGCTAATCATACTGTTATGATGGGTGAAATGAATACGATTTATTGCAAAGCGGCTATCGGTTCCTGCTTGGTAACTATATCATTGGCAATTTTCCCTAGGATTCGGGAGGAACATGAATTAAAATATGATTATGAAGTTTTTCCATTATCACTGAACACGTACAGCATTCATACCGAATATGTCTTTTTAAAGTTATCTGTGGATGAATTCATAGGAACATTGTCTTCAATCGCCCCACTCTTGTCAAGGTTTTAGATCCGCCCCTTAAATAATTTGTTTATTTTATAAAATACAATTTTCCTTCTATAATAAAATGTCAAAGACAAAGTAAAGATTTGATTAATTTCAAATTATACTTTGAATTTCTCTACAGTGGTGGCTGAAAGTATTAAATAGAAAATATTTAACCAGTGGTTGGCAAACCGCGGCTCGTGAGCCACTTGCGGCCCTTTGTTATATAGAGTGTGGCTCTTTCACAAAATATCACATGCCGGCGCGTGGGTGTCGGGCGACAGAATGAGCTGGGGGGACAAAATAGAAATGACAACGGTATGTAAATGACCATATGTTTCTAGTTTTAAAAATTTGACTCTAATAAGAAATTTCAATCGTTGTACTGTGGCTTTTTTGACTCATGAGTTTAACGACCACTGCACTACACTATAGATTTAAATCGCGATAAATCAAGATAAATTGATGTATGCTTCAATATGTGAAGTTAAATAGAATAAACAACGAATCGGGGAATTCCGGGAGATTCGGAAGATGGGAGATATTTATCTAAGCGTACCAAAATCCAGAAGAGTTGGAAACCCTCTGTCGCGCAATGAGTTCAGGAAAAGGCAAAGGATAAAACAGAATATTTCGTCATAAATCCGTTTTTCATGGAAGAATATAAAACAGAAGGAACTGGAAACTGCGTTTTCCCGCTGCAAGAATCTCTCCGTTGAGGTCTTGTTTTCTCAGAAGTCTGAACGCAGTCCGAGAACATAAACACACGGAGAGCACCCAAGTCTTATGCTCTGGAGCAATTCCTTCTCTTCCCCATCTATCTCTCTTCTCTCCATCTTCTGCATCTCACGATCGCCCGATTTCAAAACGATTACAACGGATCTGAAATTCAAGGGAGCCCTTTCTTTCTCTCTAAGACGATTACCTGAGAGCGACGTAAGCCTTATGCGTAAGTGAGCACGCGTGCGAGTGCGTGCTTGAATATCGAAGAAGGCACGAAAGGAAGATTTAATCGAGACCCCGAATCGAAGGGAATACTGGACTCCATTAGAAAGAGTCATTCGGGTTGGTTGAGACGCCATACGCTCTCCTTGCTATGCTGAAACGATACTGTAATGTTTTGATACTGAAGAGGTCAAATCATCAATTATGTGCAGGGATATTATGGATTTTAATTATTCTGTAGCGATTCTGATAAATAACATGCGTTTTTACATTTCTGTGCGTGTACCAGAGCCGTTCCTTGGTTTGGTTCTTTCTCATCTGATGCAGTTTTTTCAATTTTGCTCGTATGAAACTGTTTTTATACGCAGGAAAATATATATATTGAATATAGTTGTTAAAATTTAATGTATTTATAGAAAAATATTGATACCAAAGAATTTGAACATATATTTTTCTAGCTTATATTTACGCAAATTTTTTTGAAAATTTTTGATTCAGATCACTTCCTCTCGCTCCTCCTATTGATAATGCATACATTTGTCGGCCTCTTTTGGAGAATGCTCAAGTTTAAGTAAATTTCATTAATTTTAACTTTGAAAAGGACCTTTCAGCCATGTCACTGTTACTGGAATTGTTGGAATTATTCTGCAAAGTATTTATGATTTGGTGCACTCCTTATTTGTATGGTAAGTTCCATCGGAGATACTGAAAGTCTCTAACACCCAGTATTGTCGACTCCCCAGATGCGTTAGGCAGATAGCGACTGTCCCCCCTTTATACAGTCCCCCTCTATGACTCTCAGGAATATAATTCTTGAGTATAGTTGAATAAAACCTCATGAGCTGTTACCGGGTAGCCGAAGCAATCTAATTGGCAGCAAGTTTTATAATTACATCAAAAAATGAATTTTTTAAAAATTTTGCTTGCATACAGAAATGCCAGTTTAATTTTGAAAACGTCACTAAATTCGGAAAAATAGCGCAAAAATAATTTTAAAATAAAATTGCTTGTATTTGCTTTTATGGATAGAATCTAAGTCAAATTGCACAAATTGACTTGTCATTGTCAATTTAAAAATTAAAATCAATACTGCTTTTGTTTTAAAAGAAGCCCAATGTGTTTTACCGAATATGTATATTGGTATCAATAAAAGAGTACGAATGATACTCCAAAACGAGCGATGAATACTCCATAGAGTTTGAGATGTCGCGAAGAAATAGTCGCTACTCCTAGCGGCAAACCTAGCTAAGTTAGCTCGTATCGTCGCTCGGTGCTGAAAGTAATCGTTGGTCGACAACTGACGACACAAGTAATTTTCATTCGTTCCACCATTATATCTTACTTCGGTCATGGCTCTTCCATTGTAACTGTACTTTACTAGGCAAAAACAGTGGAATAACTCAAGGAGCATAATTAGAGAATAGTGAAGTGGCGGATTCATTGGAGAAGGACAGTTCGTTCTCTAATATTTAGTTTTTCCGCTGTTCTGCATTGCATTTCCCCCTCTTCTTTTCCCTCTCTCCCATTCCATACGCCGTCGACATCTTCATCGCCCTTTTTCTCTCTCTTGCGTTTATAAACACGAAAGATCTCTGAGAGTGTCCTGTTTGCTACCCACCCAACCCACTTTTATACCCCTCTCAACTTTTTATTCTCTTTTATTCTGTGGTTCTCTTCTTTCTCCCATTCGTACCCATTCGCAGTCCTTTTTTCATCAGTCTTGCAATTGAGGACTTACAGGTGTCGAGTTTTTAGCTCAAGTCGTCAAACAGAAATAATAAGTTTGTTTTCAAGAAAACTCTCTCAAAACAATTGGGTTCATTTTCAGAATTATCTCAACCAAAAACAAAAAATCAGTGAAAGAAGCCCTTGCAGCTGACAAAGATTTATTTTTGTACACCCGTGTTATTATTAACGAATATTTCTAACGCAGAACATTAAAGTCTGATTTCCTTACATTAAATTTCTGAAATTTTTCATTTCAGACCCACTGTTGGTGGGACTTTAAATAATTACAAATAAGACTCCTTAAAAATCTGTTCTCATTGAAGAAGTTTTCCTTTATCTGAAAATTATGGTGTAGGAAACGAGAGTTTTTTTTTGGCTAGAAATTAAACTTTCCTTCTATTGTATATATAGTGCAGGATATTTATGATGAATTTGGATTTTTGGAAAGTTTTTGATTTCATACTTGATAGCCCAAGTAGCATAGGTGAAGGGCATAGTGGCGAATTCGTGGTGAAAGGAATAAACACGTTATTCCTTGGTTTCTAGGCTAATGAATCTGCTATAACTTGATTTTCTGCAAATAATACTTGAATGCATGAATTTCGACGTAAAAATCATACTTCCACAGAGGATATATTTTAGAAATGTTATATTAAATCATTACTATTAGTCTGAACCTAACTAAATGTTAAAACGAAAATAAGGTGATGGGCAGAGTTAGGCTAAGAAAGTACTTAAAGAAGTTACGCAGATAAGAATGGTTGGAAAGATGAAGGGAAGAACTATAGAAGATGAAATGGAGATAGGATGGAGAGGCAGAAAGAGGTGAATCTGCGAGACGTTCCAGAAGAATAAGCTACACACGACTGTAAGAGGGAAGGAGGAGCAGAGATATTGGCGATCCTTCCCTCCTGCACATCTTTTTCTTGTAAGGGAAAGGTTTACGATGCAAATAAGAAGCTCGGATCTCTCCATGTTCCCAGAACCTTAATGTCTTTTCTTTTCGTTGGGACAGTTTTGATAATCTCATTGTTCCCACGGCGACAATTTTTCAGCCGAGATCTGTTTCTGGATTGGTGAGAGACTATGGTTGGAAATTGGTCTAGATTCAATTAAAAAATCTATTCTGCATACATTGCTTGCTAAAAATTTTAAGCACTGAAATTTACCTTGAAATATACTTTGAAAACAAGGTTCAAAGTTATCATGGATTACGAAATAATTTAAAGCTATGCCTAGATGTTAATTACTTAAAAGTGACTTAAATATCATTTTCGAGAAAAAAAGTGCTGATAATTACTGTGAAATTCCCTTTACATGTCCGATACCAGTTTAATTAGATTTGAGTACTGATAACCAACAAGGAAAATTGTTTTTTAATGTAGAATAAACCTTTATTTACAAAACTCTGAACCTTCTGAAACTCAGATGCCGGATTGGTGTAGATAATAGATAGAGAAAAATATATAAAGAAATACACATACAATATCCAAGTTAATATAAGTGCGATCTCACCTAATGAATATAATTCGCTATAAAATAATATTCAATCAGAAATTCTATTGCTTAATACTATTTTCAATAAGTTTTAAAATCATAAAATATACGAAAATATCGCCTAGATAAGCCCAAATTCTTTAATTTTTATGCGTGTTGAACATTACTTTTTGCTTTTTCGTTTATATCTTAAGCAAATTCATACCTGTGCGACCATCCTTCGAAACATTCACTACCCTTATCCTTATCGTTAACCGAGTCCGAAAAATAGCAAAGTGGAGGGAAATCCTTTTGCTCACTCGTCACTCATTGCTCGTATGCTTGATCTGTGCGCTCTCAATTCCAATCCAAATTGAAGAATTCTTCGAATTAAACAAGCTATCTTTTTCTCGAATTTTCAATTTACATCTTGTATTTGTACTCTATTTTTTTTGGCTGTTCATGTGACTAAGTGTAAATGAGTGCGTTCATCTAAAAACGGTGTACATTGTAAGCGATGATGGGTTTAAATGGCGACTCTATTAGCAATATATTTTGATAGATACATCGATATATTCTTTTAAAATTCTCTCGCGTATTTGAGACGGTTGAGACATATAGAAGTATAATGTACGATGGTTTTCGGAGAGAAAATAGCACGAGCTTGATGACATAAACGTTCTGCATGTAAAATGAAATAGGAAGATGGTATCGAAAATTTACGGACAGATAGTGGTGACAGATACTGATGGAGATTGTGACAGCGTGATGGTGTAGCGACAGTTATTGAGCTTAATTTCCATAAAATCTTAAGACTAACTTCTTTTCCACTCTCGGTTTGAACTAAGCAATCTCCTTTCCTGGGCTCAATGCATACCTAATTTACATAACGTAGAGACTTAATCGAGTCCCCATGAGACGGGAATCATTAGGAGACGAAATAGTCAGCCATGCGCGCGCCCACATTCTTAAAGAACTCGTCCTTAATGAATTACTGAATTCTGACTGCGCTCAAAACCTGAGAACGTGCCCAATAAAGCGCATAAACAAATTGCGCTCATCGCTACATAATTTCCAGCGTTATTCTCATCGCCCTCGTCCACTCCAAAAGGGAAGAAATCCTATATTAACAACATCTCGGAACGGAAATATCCCCCCGTGGCCTTAGATGAAGAGATAACCCGTTGGCGTGGGAGGGTAATTTGGAGGTGAGTTGGTTAAAAAGGTTGTATGCGAGGTCTTTTAAAAGTATACGATGAAGATGCTTTCCCTGTCAGGGGAGGGAGGGCAGGAGAGACGTCTCTGTTCCGAGACTGGGTCCACTTGTCGTTGGTTATTACGGCCACTCCTGATCCATAAATTCCGTCCTGGGCCGTGACGCGACCTCCGCTGCCTGTATAAGGAATTCATGACCGCTGCGGAAGAATAATAGAAGGTAATTTTTTTATGATAAGGTTTTATCGCGGGGTCCGATGCGAGGCTGTTTTTTCTTTCGCTTCCTACTCGTCTTTTTTCTCCTGTGGGAGATTCGATGGGGAATGATGAATCGGGGGCCGATTGTATTGTATTCCACAGTCAGTGTTCTGGATCTAAATTTGAGGCGAATCTCGATAGCCTCGACTGGGTTTCGTTTCCTAAGTAATTACCCTTTCTGAAAATAACGAAGAGGAATTATGTCACGGAATATCAAATTGATACTTCTGAGGATGCGATATAAATTTAGTGAAAAACGAGGAAGGAATTTGATGAACGAAAACAAGTAACAAGTTGATTTGATCGCAAATGGCGGGTTTCGGTCTATTTAGCTTTATGAATAGCAATTACGTAATATATTTGTAGATCTTTTCTCTGATATGCACCCATGTCTAGCCCTTTCTAGTATATCTGACGAAAGGAAATTTAGCAGAAACTAGATAGCATAGAAAAAAATTGCTCATCGCTTTGTGCCGTGCAAACGAAAGCATCCTTTTTCTCAATGCATTCAGAGCTGATGGATACAAATGGAATAAATTCGAGGACGAATTCTAAACAAAAATAGGTTACAAGTAGTTTCAGGTACAAAAAAATCACGCCGTAAAATATTCATTAATTTTAAGCTAAAAATTTAGCTTCAAAATAAATAATTTTGATTTCGTTGCCTCATAATGCTATTTATAGTCATTCTTTCAAATACAATACCTAAGGTTCATTTTGACATAATTGCGTTGATAATATCAGATTCTTGATTTATATTTAGCGCCACGTTGGCTTGTATACTTTTTGTTAAATTGGCTATGGAAGACTTGCACTTGCTCTTAATTGCATTCTTTACACACTTTGATCAAATTAATCATAAAGAAAATGGATGCATAACTATGCATACTTAATAAAATGGATGATTTCAAATTTAATCGAGTTAAGAAATGTAAGAAGTTCCAGTCTTAGCTGTGTGGTGCTAAATAATATTAAAAATATAAAAAATGAAATTTTATATAAGCTGCATATTTATAACAATACTATTCAGAGATTCAATATTTTATAGATTTCCCAGGACATGTCTGGCGAATCTTTTGTTGGAGTTTCTGTTAAAAATATAGGACATCCAAGCCATTCTGAAGCCAGAGTGTAGCTCAAGATGGTGATATTATCAACGTAATTTCATCAACAATTAACCTAAGGATAAAAAAGAGTTCCGAGCGCCAAAAAATCTCCCGCGAGCTACTTTGGGTATACATGCCAGAGTTTCGCCACTTTGTCAGAGTTTGTCCTAGGAAACCTATAAAAGATTGCATCACTTAATAATACTGTTATTTTTTTATTTAATTTTTATATCACGGGCAATTCCCGTTTATCAATATCCCAAACTATGAAAAATTTTCAAAAATGTCAAAAATATTCGAGAAATTCCCAAAAATTGCTCATGATGGTTATAATTCAGGAATGAAAATGAAATGGGTGCATTCACAACTATTTTGATTTGCGACCAAAGCGAACAGAAATCGTCTAGCATAAAAAGAGGTAATGCTAAAACTCGATCTCTCAATGGTATTTGAAAATATTGAAAATAACATGATTCGATAGCTATTTCTTTGATGCTTAAAATTGAGAACCAAATGTTATTAAAGAATACATTCCTATTCTTAGCACTTACTTGTCAAAAAACCTTTACATAGTATAAGCGCTCTAATTGAAATAAATCATGAATTTTTTCCTTTTAGGATTCTTCAGCGAATTCTATGCGAATCACGAACTACATACTGCAAAAAAGCATTACACAAGCATCTTGTACGCTTTTAATAAGAAATAACATTACCTTTCATGAACTATCCTCAACTTTTAGAGCTGCCGTTGCACGCTCTTGGAAATACTAGAAATCAAGATTTTGATGAAGTAAAATTTTCTTTATTAACAGCGTCTCGTACGTTAATCTTTCTGATGTGCTTAGGTATATTACTGTTTGCCGTATATACCTAACTATTCTTCAGTCGAACTTGTTGCATTAAAATGGTAGATTTGTGATGGTTTTAAAATCAATATACTACAGAAAAAGAACCTGTTGAGGTTTAACCTTATTGATTATAATAATATGACGGTATCTGTGGCATTAACATGTGAAAAACATGGAATTTTTTGGAATCTTATTATACACAAGAAAATCAATTTCAACCATCTAAATGCTTACATGGAATACGAACAATCGGAAGGTATAATAGAAAATGAAACCTCCCATAGTGAATGTGTACTTCTCACTTCTTCATAGAAGAACATTAAAATCTCTTTTTCGCATTTCTATACGTCCCCGGGAAAAGATTTTCCTCTTAGGTTTCCACGTAATAAATGGAAACAAAAACCCTCTCGAGAAAAATGTTATCACTCTCAGGCCTATATTCCTTCCGGAATAATTAATCCCCTTCCCATCCGAATTAATCTTTTCCTCAAAACATTTGTTTCCCGAGGGATTCCAGAGCTCGTGAGTTTTTTCACTTCTCCATCCATTTCTGTTTTTTTTTCTACCCATCCCCCATTCGCAGCCCCTGCCATTCACCCCATCAGCATTCCGTCAACTTCTTCTGCCAATTCCCGTAACCCTCTGCGCCACTTGTTATCCAAGGCGGCTCCTCTGCCTCCCCCTCTAAGCCCCCCTTCCCTTTGCTTTCAATCCCCATTACTCCAACTCTTTGTCCCATTAAAATTCCCTCTATTCCGTTCCCTCACTTATAATCCCTTAACAATGTATTTGTCTCTTTCCTTTCCTACAACTCCCCCGCTTTCAGCCTCTCCTTCGTCTCTTTCTCTATCTAATTGTCCCACTCACTTCTCCTTCCTTCAAATACCATTCTCTTCCTCGTAAACACGCTTCCTTCCGCCCTCTGCTTGCATTTTCCCCCTTTACCTTTAACTCTTTGCCTTTGCACACTTCCTACATTGCCCATCCTACCTTCTTCTCGATTCGTTTGTACATCACATTGAGGGAGAATGGGGTGGCTTAAACTACATGAAATGAATTGGGACGAGAATCGAGGTGCTAAGTGCGGCGAATTGTTTGAAAGATCTAAACATTTAATAGCATGGCTTTTCCCGACTTTTCGGAAACGAAAATTGATAAAAACGATGTACCATGGCTCATTTGTGTTATTATCCAACCATAGTACAACTGGTTCAATCGGTGATTCTATTGATGTTTCGGATAACTGTCTCTCCACGAAAAAAATCATCATCTTATATTTTTTTCCTGAGGGTGAATTTAAATTATCGCCGATGGAATATATCTATTATTAATTTAGTTATTTCTCTTTGTTGATTTTGATTGCAACTGTCGACATGTGTTGCATACTCCCTTATTGGTGTTATTTTTTGCAATTCATTTAGTTTCTTAATAGCAGATTGATGTTGACATTGATGCGATGTCAAAATCCCACATATTCCCACACACATCCCACGTTCTTCTTTTTTCTTTAACTTCGAACAACTTTCTTTCTTGTACATTTTTAGTGACAAAGGGTTATGTGTATGACGAGACTTAGCTTTATCAATTTCTCCTTAATGATGAATTTCTCTAGGGAATAGCTAGCGATTTTTTATATTAAGTTATTCCATACGATTCGGTTGCCAAATAGTAAGAAATGTGAAAGTAATATATCTTTCTCAGATTGTTAAAACAGATACCCAATTCAGTTACATGTTTGGGGATTCAAGAAGAAATCCTCCCTTCCTTTTATTTTTTATCTCCGTTTTTAACATCTGATAGAAACTTTGATTTTGAAATTTAGATACTTCGATATATAACTGTAACAATATCGTCTCAGTGAGTATATGATTATTATTATTACTGTGTGTATCAAATATTCCTGGAGAATTACTAAATTAGAGGAGCGAATAACAAGATAGGAGATGAATGACTTCGTCTGAACCTTGTAAAATGTAAGTTCTTAAGGATGACATATATATTTAATTGGTATTCTATAGACCGAATCTGGCCATGACTAAAAAACATTTGTGGAAAACACGAAATACTGTACCTTTTAAGCTTTATATGGCGCTCCACGAATGACGACTACGGCATATAGATTACGCACGAAATATATTTTCTAGAATTTTACATTATTATGATAATATCTGCATTTCCAACTCTGAAAAATACGATTTATATGAAAGGGAAATATTCTATATCGCACATTCCTAATGCCTTCCCTCGTTTGAAATATGCTATACTTACTGCGAAATGTAAATCTATTTTAAATTATTCGTCTTTCAGACATCTTCTCGATCCTGCCACATAGTATATCTATAAAAGATATGTACGCCCCTCATTATCTATTAGAAACTTTACATAGTTTAGCTCCTAACATTTATTGTGATTTTATACGTTCCCCGCCGTGTGTGATTTTAGTACTACCCATTCCCTATTTCGTTCCAATACACATCGATGTAGAACAATCCTTTCTAACGTATCCATAAATTCCTACCATCTATTCTCAATCTCTTCCTGCATTTCCCTATTTGATCTTCCGTTTATCTTTCCCTTCTCACCCTTATTCCCTTTAATCTTCCTTTAATCCCTTTATCTGTTCGGATCATCCAAGAGACTTATCTCGTTAGATCAAGCTGATTGGAGAACGAAAAAATGAAGAGGAAGGTAGGAGGAAGAGGGAAGAAGGAAGGAGATGAAAGTAAAGGAGGAAAGGAGAAGTATTAAAAGAAAATCGTTTCCGTAATGGCTTCCTATTTGGGTTTTTCAATATGTCACTGTCTTTCCGATGTCGCATTCATCCAGCGCACTCTGTCCCCTTTACTTTCCATTCTCCTTCACCAACCCCATCCTCCTCCAACCCCATCCTATCCCATCCCCCTCCACTTACCTCATCCTCCTCCACCACCCGCTCTTTATTATTCTCCCGTCCCGACATCAGCGCCTCCCTCCTCATGCGGCTCACTCCTCAACTACTGCCTCCACTTCTCCCTTTCGTACCCTTTTCTCCTTTACTTTTCGCATCCTTCCTAATTTCCATTCCCTCTACTACCCACTACACTTAGTACTTCAAATTTTAGCTAATTTCATCATTATTGCAATTGTTGAAAAGGTTTATACTAAATAAAGGATAATAAACAGGTGGTAATATGTCAGCACATGGATCTTCAACAATACATAAATGTTGAACAGTGGTTACTTAATTCAAAATATTTAATTTTATTAAATAAATAGAATATTTATATTTCTGTCATGGCGCAAGATAGCGGTGAATTCATTTTTAGTTTACTTTTGTTCAAGTATTGATTATGGTTGTGTTGTTATGAAAGCTACAGGGGTGTGAAGGATGTACGATAATGGTATTTTTTTGCCTTTGCTTATCAAATGCTAAGGAAAATGTTATTCATAGGGTCATTGTGCTTTGGTGAACTTTCTCGGCTTCATAATATGCTGTCTAAGTTCTAAGGAGAGCAAGGGAAAACTGCAACACTCCTCATCTAGCCTAATTAGCTTCATTCTCTCTCTCCTTTTGTAAAAAAAGACGTGGAGGGTTTTAGATTCAAACTGCTCTCCAGGATGTATAATGTACAGACATATATCTCTCATGATAATATACAACAATATTCATGCATATTGTACAATGTTCATGATGTTTAATAAAATGTTCCTTATCTTAAATATTATTAAATTATTTTGAATGTATTGCTCATGATTGTTGTGTTAATTTTTTATGAAAAACAGCATGTTCCTATGTCTAATTCTATGCATTATTAACGTAAAAATAAATAAGACCTCTTATTAGATAGCCCAACTAGCTCTTTCCATTTTTGTGTAATTCCCTTGTTTCGAGCATTCTTATTATTCCATAATTATATATGTGTATGTAAAGAAAAACTTTATGGTCTTCCTTTACATCCTCTATGTCATTCCAGAAAGTCTGGCCAACGATGATAGATTATGATTTGATATCATCAACTAATACTCCACCACATAGTTTTCACTATATTTCTCCTTCTTAGTACCCCTTAATCATTTATCCTTCTCTGAATCCTTCGTTGCATAATCCACCTGCTGAGCTCTGACTGCTACACGCACCGCGGCGACTGATTAAAAAAGCCCGAATCATAGGAGATTCCGCTTGTTAAAAGAAGAGGTCTCCACCCATCGCATCCCTTATTTATTCCTCTCTTGGCCAGCGAACGTCGTAATTATTTTCCGGATGGTTTGCGTCGGCCGGCCGTGATTGCCATAATTATTAAGAGTAAGTTCTCTCGAGAAAGAGACAAATGCACTATGACTGCTTTCACCATCCAACTGAGTCTTCTTTTTACCCTCATGCGCAGATCGCGTTCATTTATTTCTTCGGATCCGCTCTTTTGATGTCTCAATTCGCGCCGTCATCTGTGGATGAACGAGGCGATTGCTTCACCATCTCGCGTTAAATTACTGAATTGCGAGGGAATGAATGAGGAGTGAATGAATTGTTCAGTGAGAGCGGTTTTTATAAAATAGAATCTGGAAACTAAAATGAGATTCGATTTTATAATAATGAGAATCGTATTAATGTCCTTCTAATGCATCCAGAGGGGAAATTTTAATACAATTCAATCATGGACGAAGTGTATAAACTTTCATTTTAACATGGAAACATCGGTCTCTTACACAAGATATTACGTGGGGGGTCTGAAAAGTTGGCGACATCTCGCCATTTCTCGACATGTTTTCTGAAGATTTCTGATAAATCTGGGGTCGGAAACTTTTCAGACCACCCTCGTACATCCTGTAGAAAATTTTTTAAGTTTAATTTTTTCCCTATATCTTCTCTCATTGAATTTCACACGGATCATACTCTCCGCGATTAATTTTCTGTCTCTTTTTCGGACTCAGCTAACCAATGCAGGTTATGATAACGAATGCTTTCTTTTTAACCCAAAAGACGGAAACATACAGGATATTGCCCTTTTGCTCAGTTGTAACAGTGCGGTGGTGTTTTTCCTGTGTTTATTCATAGTCTGATGTTTTGGACCTGTTAGCTAATTACATTTCTGTTAAAGTAGATATTGAGTAAGGAAGGAGATTAAGGAAAGAAAAAATATCCACGCTAAGGATGTACAAGAGTGAAAGATAGTGACATGACTGGGACAGGTCTTCCACATTCCGGACAGGTATTCTAACCACTGAATTACAATGCCGCATCAACTCCACTTCTGTTCGTGGTTATCTATGCTAGCTAAGGCGTTACTGTATGGAGGTTCAATCCGGATACACAGCGACTGGTGAATTCCCATTTATTAAATGCTATTTCAATCAAATTTATCTTTCCGTTCTTACAGACCTTGGTCCTTGCTAGTGTCATTTGGTTTTGTCAGCGAGTATCTATTATATATAGCTAACTCTCCGGATATACCTATATAGATATATATATATATATATAGATATAGGGGATACGAATTCTGACCATGTTCCACAGGAGCCATCGACGTCAGATTTTTTCGACGTACTGGCCCTACACTCTAGACGCCAGAATAATGCAGACATCGACGCTAGCTATCATGGGTTCGATGCCAGAAATTCCCAAAAATCGCAATTTTCCCATAAGAATGCATTGCGCGGATTTTTGAAAATTATTTTGAGGCACTTATCGTTAAGATAGAGGAACCAAAATCTCGGAGGTTGAAGTTGAGGTAGTCTTCTATATTACGAATGGAAGAAATGTTATAAAATGACCGTGAGTTCGACGCCAGGTGGATGCAAAATTCTTCCATAAGAAATGCATTGCTGAAATCTTTGAAGATTTTTTTAAATGCCTTCCCGATAAGCTGGAATGATAAAACCCTGAATGGTGACAGAAGCGTTTGAAAACTTTCTTCCATGAATATCATCGTTCGTCTAGTGGTCCTTGGTTCGATGCAAGAGGGTCATTCCGATTCCTCCATGTATTTCAAATGGGGAAAGCGGAATCTCATTTTGGGACCTTCCCGATAAAATATAGAATCGAAACTTTGGAACAAGTAAGGATGGCACTTATATTATTTTGCTATCTTCTCTCACGGAAGAGTCCTGAGTTCGACGCTAGGCGGTCTTTTGCGCGAATTTTTTCAATCTGTTTTGAGGCCGTTCTCGATGCGATAGAGCAATCAAAATCTCGGTGTTTACAGATGAGATGGTCTTCCATCGTACCAAACGAAGAAATGTTACCAAATGTCCGTGTGTTCGACGCCAGGTGGGTCCGAAATGCCTCCGTAAGAAATGCATTGCTGATATCAGGGACGATTTTTTAAAATGCCTTCCCGATAAACTGGAAAGATAAAACCCGGAATGGTGACAGAGGCGTTTGAGAAGATTCCTTCATGACGTCCACTGCTTCTCTAGAGGTCCTTGGTTCGATGCTAGAGCGTCATTCCGATTCTACCATGCATTTCAAACGGGAATAACGGATCTTATTTTAGGACCTTCCCGATAAGATACTGAATTGAAACTTTGAAACACGTCAGAGTAGCACTTCTCTAACATTCATATGCCATTGTCTCTCACGAACGGGTCCTGTGTTCGACGCCAGGCGGTCATTTACGCAATTTTTTAAAAATTGTTTTGAGGCCTTCCTCTATGCAGGAGACTATTCAAAATCACAGCGTTTGCGTTTGAAGTAGTTTTCTATAGAACCAGTGGAAGAAAGGTTACATATGACCGTGAGTTCGATGCCAGATGGATGAAAATTTCTAACGAAGAAATGTATTGCGGCAATTTTAAAAATTTTGCTGGATAAGCTTCGAAGATGACACCCGTAAGGGGAACTTATTGTAAATTTTTACCAATTAGCTTGCAGTATGCAAGCAACTTTTACTCGTATTATATTAATTAATAATTAACTTGGGTAACTAATAATGTAATCAATTGAATTTTATGGCCGTAAATGAAAAAGTAAAAAGTATCCCTGAGCGAAAATATCTGAGTGAAAATGTAACGTAATCACAATTTTAAAGAGACGGTCGGATGTAAATTGTTACATAATTTTTCTCTTATGAGAGTATTCTTCTATCTCTTTATTGTTTTGGACTTATCAATGGTCAAATCGGCGGGTACTCAGTAATAAAATTTTCAACAGATTACGTGCAGATTCCGTTAAAATTTTCTGTTGTAAGAAGGCACAGAATGATTTTATAATATTTAAATTTTCAATCATAATCCGTCATCATAGCGCAAAATCGCTTTACGTTTGCAAACTAATGATTATTAGTATTTATAAGTACTTATACTATATAAGTATCTTTCACACTTTTCTCGACTTCGCAAATTCAGAATTGCCTTTTACGACCTCTTAATAAATAAAGTAGCCAGACCATAGAACATGCTTTTCAGATTTGGATTCTATTTCGACCGCAATTACATCTATTTGTGGCAATGGTGAGTAACGAATGGCAGTGGTAAAATGCGGACCACTTACACAAGAGGTCGCGTACTTTGAATCACACTCTCCTTAATTAGGTTGTGCTAACGACTGGATCAGTTTAAAGTCGGTCCATCGTCGGCCAAGACGTGCCTTTTGTGTCGGAGTAACAGTTGGATCGCCTTGAAAATACAGGTGTAATTCGCCCCGGCTTACAATGGAGAGGAACTTGCCCTCGCTAAAGGGCGAACAAGGAAATGCTCGCCCGGCGTTTGTGTACACTCAATGAGGCTAAACGTGTTCAAATCTCCTCTTCCTGTCTTCCGTTCTTCTTTTTTACCTCTCTTATCTCTCTTCTCCTTTTCCTTACTTATTCTTTGCATTAACTCTATTACGTCGGAATGTAATCGTGCTCTAAGAACCCTTTTGTGCTGAGACTACTAAAATGAATACTATTATGCCTTGAAGTTAATCGAATGAATTTCAACAAGTATCATTGGTATTTTATTAGTACCTTATTATTAGTATTTACCTGTAAAATATCCGTAGCAGTAAAATTCCCAGTATTTCTAATTCCTTAGCCATTACTCTATGACGGAATGAAAATCGTCATCATTGACATTGGCTTACTTTAGTGAAATTTTTTGACTACAAAAACTCCAGTTTTGATCCATCTAAGAAGCACAATGTCTGATATATCATTGTGAATTGTTTAAAATAATTCCCTATGTTGTTGGATCAATTTCCCTATCATTAATCCCTAAGTTGTTTGTAACGCCAATTCAATTCATGCTCTAAAACTTTTTATACACGGCATTTTTCAGCATTGAGTATTATGGGATGCCTACTTTAGAATCGTTAAAAATTATTTCAAGAAGTTATTTAGGATAGTGAACATCAGTTATTTCGATTGTTAGTTAGATTTCGATAATTAGCCGTACTCTCAAAATGATGGAGGATTCCTTAAAGCCTACCTCACACAGTCAATATTATTCAATCAAAATCAAAATTTTTCAACACGTTGATCGTCTGAGAGGTATATGGAAGCAATAATGTTAATGGAAAATACTTATTAATATTGCTTCAATAATATTGACCGTGTGATGTTAGCTTGATTAAAGGTGACCCAAAGCATGAGGATACTAGAAAAGGTTTCTCGTTTAACTGTTCTGCGGAAAGCTCTAGATATGTATTTTAGCATCAAGTTTGCCATCTGAAGTAATCGAGGAGAACCATTCGGTAAAATTATTTTCCTTCGACTCTTGAAACATTTCAGACTAAGATAATGATTCTTGTTAATCGATTCCGATGTGAAAAGGACCTACTGGTAATATTTGCCTATAAATTCGAATTTTTAAGGCAAATGTTTACAATGAGTAGTCCTATGTTAAATTCAATTTGAAGTTTCCCAGTCGACTACTGTGTCCTTAATGTAAGAAAGGTGAAAATATAATATGAGAAAATGGTTACAGGGCTCTATATAAACTCAGTAAAGCTTTTCCTGTCAATGATTATAATTCTTCCTTTTTATTTATTATTATTTAAGGTTGATCGCATATAAACGTAAACCTCGACCCAGCTAACCTTTTGACGAAATCTTCGATTTTCATCGACTTTTCCTCAATTAGCTAAGAATCCCAAAGTACCGAAATCTAACTCCTTCAATTAGCTGCGAATATATTCACGAAAATAAGAATGGAAGCGACCTCCGCCTTCCCTCATTTACCTCCCCATCCACTTGCCGCCGTGATTTGTGTGCCCATCCGCGAAGAACAATGCAACGCACATTGCGGTGCGCTCGACAAGAGGGAGATTCATCATTCCGTAGAGAGTGGTCTCCTTGGAAAGGCCCTTCTTTTGTGGGTGGAGACGTGGGAGGCGAAGTCCAGTTAGTTGTTATCCTACGCGGTCGGGAAAAGGTTCGATTGACCGTATTGTTTTGGCGGTTGCGTGGGATTTATGCGCATATGAGCGGGTACTTCACTGCGGTCACCAGGACTCACAAGCTCTTGGTTCGTGGGTTATGAACGAAGTTACCAAAGTATGCGATGTTCATAAGAAGAAAGCAATTCGGCCAATGACTGCCATTCGCCAATATAAAGCCACCGAACAACGACAAAGTTTGGTGAATTGCTTTTCTGTCGAGGTTCCGGTGCCATTAATTAATGAGATAAATCGGGTAAACAGTAACGAATTTATCAAGCACTGATGATTTTTTCGTTGTCAATATTAATGAATCGAACATCGGGCTCTACAAATAACCTGAGAAATAGACCTCTTTATTTTTACTTGCATGGAAATAAATGTGGTAGTTATCTGGCAGATTTATTGTATGTATAAAGATCTGAGAGTTCGCGGACAAAGTTTTGCACTAAGTAAAAATGTTTTCAAAAGGAATTATTTTAGTCTGAAAAGGTATCACCGTACAACATTAGTATTTACCCCCTTTAGGACTTACGTAGTACTAGTATTTGCTTAGGATGTGATGAGGAGCTTGGAATAATTATCATGCTTTTCTACGGATTCTATACATCTGCTGTATTTACCTCGAAAAAAATTTTCCATTTCTACACTCAATTGGTGAATAATTCATAAGAAACTCGTCTTAAACGTCCCCCTTTGGAAGGTTTGGTTTTTGTGTTTGTTCTAGACCCAATTTTGCTGCATAGAATTAGTTTTCTCAAAATAATTATAAGTAAAAGAATCAATATTCAAGCATTGGCAGAAAACAAACTTTATTTTAAAATTAATATATGATTGGTTATCATACTATAAATGAGAAAAAGTACGGCAGGTCCTCTATTCATATTTCAAAATAGGTTTCTATATCATTAAGTAATTGTGTAACTCTTACTTTCACAAACATCGTCCTTTTCTCAATTATTGATACAATCTGCTAGTAGAATGGACAGTTCCGTTATGGCCACAAAAAGGCTATCGGCGAAAATTAATGATCCTCTTTTTAGAATACGTGGTTTCATGTAAGGATAATACACTTTTGTACAAAGATGAGTCTACTATAATTTGCTTGGATCACGATGTTTCTAAATTTTCCAACTCTTTTTTACCGAGACAACATTCTTTAATATTAACTTAATAGTTTAGAGACGTTATATTTACCTAACTCTAGAAGTAATTTTTGAAGCCACGTATCACTAAGGTCCATTTTTCCGAACTACACCAAGGCTAGTTTGTAGAAATTATTAAGAAAAATTTTAAGGAAGGAAAATATTCCGATCACTTCGTTCCTTTTCTGCTGTGAATTTAGCCAAGAAGTCATTCTCCTGAGCTTACCACAAGCTTTCAGCATCTTCTCTAACACTCGCACGAGGGAAGCGATCGCACCAGTTTGCCTTCTTGGTTCCACACCAAAGGCTACCCTTCTTCACCCACTCCACCACTCCCTCCTCCAGCCACTCCTCCTCCTCCCCTTGAGTCATCGATCCCATTGCGATCGAACGCTTGGGCGGCCATCGCTGCCTATATTTCTCCCCTTCGCCATCGTATTTCCCGCGCTTGCGCCATAAATGCACACACAGCGCCGCCGCCACAGAGAGCGGACGGAGTGGGAAACAACGGACGAGAACCCGTCGTCCTCTTATGAGACGCTGGTGAAAGAACGATGAGGGAAGCATGAAAAAGACGAAGGAATAAAACAAAAGCGAGTGCGATATGGGAGGGTTGGAGAGAGTCGAAGCGGAGACCCCACTTAAGGATACACGGGAGGCCCCCCAACAATCGGAGGCAGGTGGTCAGGTGTGGGTGGAGAGTGATGGGTCTCAGTGGACAATGGAGGGGAGGGGCTGTATGATTGGACGAGTGCGCAAGGCGATAACAGCGCTGGGACTTGTTAAGTGAGCTTTTTCATGGGGATGATGGTTGTAGCCGTCACTGGAAACGGGTGACGGTTCTATCCTCTAAACTGCATCCTGGATTTCGTCACTCCGTAACGGATGATTATTTTCTGTGAAAGGGCGATGTAATGTGGGATATTGCCATCGATGTAAGCTGCCCTCGAGGTGTATGGGAGATAGAATGTTTCATTGAGAGCTTCCAGTCGGCAGCACAAAAGAGACAATACTGGATATAAATAATATCTGCTTCAAATGATATTGCTAGGAGTAGTTTATTCCAGCTTTTCAATTTTCATAATAATTTCCCCCAAAGAAGGAAATGTGATAACTTTGTACTTATACTTATTGTACAGAAATAAACAGATTCGAGAATTCTCTCAACTCTGTTGATTAAACGACTATTTGGAGCAAGGGCGGATCCATAAACTTAATAAGGGAGAGTTTAATATCTTAAGAATTCATCGCCACTTCCTAGATAAATGACTAGTATTACAAAGTAATCATGGCTGGGGAAGGGGGTAGTCGCCCCTTTGCTCCCCCTTGAATCCACTAATAGTTCGGACACCAAAGCGCAGCAGATTCCTTTAATTGCTATTTTTATAATCAGAAATCTTACGAAACTGAATAACTCTTACGTTTCTGTCGTTTTTAAAGAGATTGGCTGAAATACCGGAATGAAAAATACAAGAAAAAGGTATGACATAAGGATAACTTGTAAATTAGCACACAGGTTACGTCCAATCTTAAGAATAAGTTCCCATTAGTAAATTAATAAAAATAAATATTTATCTCCATAGAAATCTATTTAAAATTAAGTATGTAATTTTGTCACATAATCGTTTACGAGGAAAACATGAGAAAAATATTGAAGTTAACGTGCAATGATTTTTGAATTCTTCACTTCCCTAGTTTGAAATTTTAAGTTACAGGATTTTACTGGAAACTTAAACCAAAAATTATATTTAAAGTTGATTTTCATAACATAATTATGCATATATATTGTAAATTTCAAAATACTCTAAATGTTACGTACGAAAAACTACTCATATGAAACTTTTTTACTTTAGCTATAATCCTCTCTGGTTAGGAATCATTTTAATCTTAAATATTATGTCATAGAGATGCAAAATAACACAGCACATATTCCCCTTATGTCTCTCAACGTAGCTTCCAATCTGTCAAAGATAATGCTTGCAGTAGCCACGTTGGTATAACGGATGCAACTCCTTCTGTAATAGAACCCTGTGGCCGAAAGGAAATCATACGGTTGCAATCTTGAAAACATTGATATGACGGTACTTACGCACCTTATTAACCGTGGAGGTAGACCTACCTTTCTCAGACAAGAGAAAAAAGAATCAAAGGTCGCATTATATTAGCACTTCGAAGTTTTGCTAAGGTCAAGGAGGCTCACCCAAATCGCTGATTATCCTCGGGGTGACGCCACGACCATTCTTAGGAATCGAAGGTGGACGTGACTAACCGATGCCATTAAGACGTTCTGATTGGCTACGTCAATCTTTTCCTCCCACCAAGTGAATGCGATTCAGTGATTTCATGAGCAAGAGAAACGTGAATACGGCACAAGTGACTTGCCCGTTTCAAGGGGTTGATTTGAAGCAGCCTGCCGCCGACCACCCATTCCTTTTAATCAGCGATCGAAGGATGCTTTTTTGACAATCGCTCAAATCTTAACCATCACTGTGACAGCGTGTAACTCCCGGTGACCATGGAGATATTAAAGGAGGATCGTGTATGACGTATGAGTTGGTCGACAATATTCCAACAAGTTGTAAACTGGTGATACATTGAAGACCAAAAATTGAATACATGAAACTGAACATAAAATAACATAGAATTGCACTCGGATGTTTTGCTGTTTAAATGGAGAACTTACTTAAAATAATAATCTTGTCTATGTCAGATGATATTTCATAAAAGTGAGTGAAACAATAAAGCGTGTCTATAATAATATAAGGAATATTCCTCATGTACCTTTGGTATTTATGTAAGGAATGCTGCTTATTTACCATTCCCCCCTGCCACACGCCGAAAGGTGGCTTGCAGGGTATTTATGTAGATTTAAATGATAAAGTATGTTTCTTAATATTGCCTTTGTAAAGGATGTAAAGATTCGTAAACTACTAATGTGTGTGATACTGAATAATACCATTCAACTGACTGCTTCTTTATTATATGTCTATGGTATGAGAAGCTTAATACAATTATATCGCAATTTCTTAGACTTTCAATTCTCTGATTCGTAGTGGAAAGCAAGAGCAGCTTGCCTAACCCCAGCTTAATAAGCCTCATTCATTCACCAAAACTTTTCATCTAATGGTAAAAGGGATGCGAATACTACCGTCCTTCAGGTTAAACACTTTACTGACGGTCTTAACAGATAGACATTGTATTATAACTAGAGAAAAGACCCCTGAATCATACCAGCGTATGGACTGAAGAGTTAGAGAGTTCAAGACGTATTCAACTTGAGATGGACCTATTTTAAAAGCGAATATTTTCTTCATCACTAATTTCTATGATTCCTGTCAGGGGTGACATTCCTCAAGTGAAGGAAATTTATCGTGAAAAATTATCATAGATTTTAAATATAAAATTTACAATAGCATTGGAATAATTATTTTATAACTTTTGAGGAATAATTTAATTCCCTGTTAACTGCAAGTCAATATCATCATAGATCAAAAGAGTTAATTTTCATTTTTGAGCAATCACCAAAATAACAAAGGTCCGATAAATGTATTCACCTGAACTGAAACTTATCCTATGATAAGCGTATGTATGCTTTACTGAATAGTTTCACGCTTAAATCATGCTTCCCTTTCGATCTCAACCTCTCTATCCACTTCTCTTTCGTTACTATAGTCTGCTTCGCTTCCTTTAGCATTTCCGCGAGCTTTTTAAATCGCCCCCGCAAGAGAGCGCGCTATTTCCAAGAATGGAATTGGATGCCGATGGAAGATGCAAAGGTGAAGAGAATGTGCTTTCCCTTGCGCTTGTCTTTGAGCCAAATTTGGCCGAAGACGCTTTAGATATGCGGAACTTATTCAATGGTCGTAAACCTTGTTTACCATCCTCATGTGCTTGGATTATGCTGATAATTGCGTGTTCACATCTTATCCAAAGTTGATGTAGATAAAAGACTAGGATATCCAAGTTAATAGTACCTACACCTATTTTATCCTCGACTCAACTAAAAGAAAATGATCTGAGAGAAAAGAAATTGATATTTAACGAACAAATAATCACCAAAAAAGAATATTGAGACACTTTTTAAAAAGTGGATGGCATTCTCTTTCATGTTAAATTAAGTTTCGCTCAACAACAACGGCTTTACTTTAACTATTTAAATGGAATACTTCTGCATTCTGAAGGTTAGCTCTCTGAAATTTAATTGAATCATTCCAAAAAGATGTCACATCCTCACATAATTACATTTATGCACATAATTCCTTAGTTATATTTCTTATCTTCTCCATCATTCTCACCTTGTACTTGCAGTCCACATAATAATCTACATAATTCTACTAGAAAACATGGATAATAGATAAAAGCGCGTAAATTATCTACGTATAATTATAGTAACGACCAAGCCACTCCTCGCAATTTAACTGTTTTATAAATAAATATTTTAAAATTTATATTTATTCATATATATTATAATCATATTTTCCTATCTTTCTTGCAACAATTATAGGGTAATATACCCTCATTAAGCTCTTTAAAATTAACCCAGGCAAAATTTGCGAGGGTAAACTGGATGATAAAAATTTATTAATGTGGTTGAATGTGGTAAACTGGCAGCACAAAATATCAAGGTGGCACTCTAAAAGATCTTCTGCGTCCTACCAGCTATATTTTACGATTAGATGTCGTGAGAAAATATAGATACATAGATGACAAGAAAAACCGTTTCAAACATTCGCAGATTTCAAAATGTCATGAGTAAAATGAAAACTATCGGATTTCTAAGTATATGCCCCTTGCTTTTGTGGTCTATCACAATCTTGGTACACAACAAATAGGAATGAATCTCACGCCAAATTAAAGGTAATTTTATATTCTCTTAGTGGTATTTTTTCCTTTGGCGCTGAAGGCGATCTGAATCCATCACGAAGAAATATTTAAACCAAGGTACCCAAAAATGGCACTTTTTCGAGTCACGGTATTTTAGGGACATATAAAATTCAATTGTAAAAAAACGACGTAACTTACGGCATTGCGATTTCATCCACTAAAAATCCGATAGTAGTGAATTAGGTTTATATCGTCTTGATCTTCCTTAGTATCAATAAAGTGTAACCTCGTATAACGATCATGTTGAGAAGTCAACGAATTCGGCCTTCCATGATTCTCAAGTCCTTACACATGGTCATACATAATATAATATCATGGTCCACACACACAAAAATGGCCAAAAAACTACCCTATTTTCTGCTGTTTCGCAGGAATGGGCAACATCTCATATGCTTCGGTCTTTTTTTAATTTCTTTGAAAAATGCGCATGCATCCTCAGAAACATTCGTTAGCCAAGTCCGAGAGAGAGAGAAAGCAAAAAATTCTTCATAAAAATTCTTATTAAAAATCGTTTCTGGGGCCACTCGTTGGCCTAAGTGCAATTGTGAATGAGTAAGAAGTTGATTTTTGCATCAAGTATCCCATAGTATCGGTTTTTTATTTACTTCCATCCTCTCCTTAAAAGCCCATTCCATTCTTTCTCACCTGCTCCTACTCACATTCCAGTTAGCGACCAACGGTGGCCCTTTTTTTCCTTCTTGTCTCTCATTTGTTTCACGCGGTTGAGTATTTATCTCCTCACTTTCTTTCGTCATTTAGCGGTGATAATTCTCATTCGCCCGCGAAACGGTGAGATTTCCCATGGAATCGCCCACTCAGAGAAGATGAAATGCTTGCCACCGTGGAATTTTTAATTAAAGGAAAGATACCACTGTGAGAAAATGAAGAGGGGAATTGAAAAACTAACGGATTGAAGAACTTGATAAAATGGTAGCTCTGATAGAAAAATATTCCCTACCAGTTGTATCGATATGAATCTGCTGCAGCATTGATTAATCTAAGATATACAATTCGTCTTACAATCAATCGCTTATGTTCAGACATCGCGTCGTTATACCTGATTGAAAATATTTCTCCTTAAATAATAGCATTAATGATATGTTGTAGGAAGGATATTTTTCAATAGCATACAAATCTCTTTTCTTTTACTAATATTGTAGAAAGGATTTATTGGTATTCCAATTTAAAATATTCAAGGTAATATCTTTAATTCCTATTAAAATTTAATTTATAAAATGCTCGCAAGTACTCAATACCGAACTATTATAAAATCAATAGATGTCGCCTTCAGTCTGTGGGATCTATTTCTCTCCTATCTATCCATATTCCCATATTTTTTCCTTGCCGAACTACTCTAGTATAATTGTAGATATATATATATTGTATAGTGTATAAAAAGTATCATACATAAAATTATAGTAAGTGAATATAAGTAAATATAATATAAGTATAATTGTATTTCACAACTATTATTGTAACAACTTATGATTATGAATTGACTATAAACTTACGAATTCAATATGATTAAATGAATATTACTGAAGTTTTGACATTAATTTTCACTAAAATTTTACTGAGATTCTGGCTAGCAGTAACATTTAGTTTGGCCATCCGTGAGCTAGATTCATTGTTGATCATGTTAAAATGGTTTTAACGTTATTTGAAAACTCTCATTTGAATAGCTATGCTGCCAATGAGCCCATAATTAAAAAAATGTTTACCGAGTTAAAATAGTACTTACAAAAAAACACAACAAAAACTTATGTACTTATAACCCTGAAAAATAGAGAAATAAGATCGATTAACGTCCTGGGATATACCGCAATAGAAATTTTAGTTCGAATTTTAGCCTCTCATTTTAGTCACTTAAGTGAAAATTACATCGGTCAATTAAATCTTGAAGGTTTACTCATTTAGGACGAATTGCAAATTTTGAACGAAACGAAAACGTAAAAGAAGCAGTATGCGCCTTGGAGGCCTTAGTTTGGATTTACGCTCTAGTAATACAAAACTCCTTTAGCTAACACCTTTCCATTCCGCTTTCAAGATTTATTGGAATGTTAAATTTACTCAAATAGCTTCTCATTAGCTCAAATGGCCGGACTGACAAATTAAGTAATCTTTCATGTACCAAGCATCCTATTGGTCGAAACCAAAATGAATTTTTATGACACCATATCATTTCAGATCTTTTGCCGTAGCGATTGTCGGAAGGGACGCAATAGTCGTTCGCTCCACAATTGCCTACTTAGGATTTACTGCACCCATCATCCCTTTCTTCAAAATAAGATAATCTTTTTTACCCCTTTCGAATTTTACCGCTCTCTTTTTCTAATTAAGTTCGCATAAAAGGCTAGCTTTCAAAGCGCTGAAACTCTTTCCGCGTCACTTTTTTATCGAGCAATTACATTAAGAATTTTAAATGCATTATAAGGGACCTTCTATTACTCCACCGTTTATCAAAGCGTCAGCGTGAGGAGCGCTTTCCATCAAAGGGCAATTAATAGCTAGGCGCTGTCGTGATCGAGACAAAGGTAGTCAACGATAGATCGATTATCAAAACCGCCCCGAAAGCGAGAAACGTCCAACCTTGATGAGGTACCATAAAAATTACAGCACCCATAAGTTTAACGAGGCCGAGAACGAGATAAGGAGACGAGAAGGGAAATGGATATAACAAAGGTGGAGAATGGGGAGGCTATGGTTAAACTCTCCGAAAGCACGTTCTTCGGCACCAATTTTTCGATATTCAAGGACTATCGAATTAACTTTAATATCCAATTCGCAAAAATTCTCCTTTCATTTTGCCGATGATTATCAACGCCTCTTAACGAATGATTGAAGGGATTTCTAAATAACCACTGTTTAAGGTTCTCACATACCGAGTGGTTAATATTGAGAAATTTCTAATTTACGATCTGAAATTCCGAAAGATATGAGGAAGGCTGATTCCTTATCAAAAAGTATAATGGAAGCTAAATATTCGTACTATTTTTCGTCTGAACCGGTCTATATATCGTAATGAAAGTAACAATAACTATGCGTCCACTTATAAGAAGGGTAACTATATTCTGATGGTAAGAAACCTTGAACCATCAGGTTTAAGTGGATAATGTCTCATATGCATGATGTGGAAAATATTTTGATGGAAAGTTCTCAGGATACTCCAACTTTAGATTTCTAGATTTACTAGAATTTATTAATGGATGGAGCTACTCCAATTCATAGTTACTGAGAGCGGAAGATATACTCATTTTCGGAATTTCACTGGTTCTTAAATAACGGCAGAAAAATAAGAACTTTCATTTTGATTTTAATTACCTCTGGATATAACGCTCTCCCAGGAAAAATATGATTAAAGAAAGATGTGCACAGTGAGTTGCTTCATAGAGCAACGAAAAAAGTACGCTTCATTCGAATAACGAAGTTTTTGTGAACAACAAGAAACTAGAAACAAATGATAAATTTTACAAATTCCAACATAGCTAACCCCACTGCACTACCTTAAGAATCCGAAATAAAAGAGAAAAGAGGTAAAAGCTTCATAGCCAAAACTACATGTAAGCATTAATAATACTTTTGAAAAAGAAATCCTCATAGCTAAAGAAAAAATTAGAATTCAGAAGGGAAATATCTCAAGTTCACCTAGCGCTCTAAGGCGCGCCTAAAATCAGCTGACTGATGGCTCAGCAAGACATTGAACCACACTGGCTACGCAGAAGAGTTGAGGTAAGACATATCGTTGCACTTCGTGGGAGGTATACCGGACAGTAAATGGAGCTGCGCGTATAAAGAATTTAACTTTCAAGGGAGAACAATGTACAAAAAGTGCGATGCGGGGATTGAATTCCGAGTTGTCCAAATATCATCTGATGCGATACTGAAATGATCAAATATCATCTGATATGATCTGAAATGTTTTCCCCGATTGTCAAAATATTTTTAAAGAAAAACGTAAGAAATAAATTAATGATTTACTCATAGAGTATGTATTAGTAGTAGGAAGACCTTCCGTTCTCATACGGGACCGGGCATTTTCATATAGAAAAACTGTAATAGGAAAAATTTTTTTCATTAAATTTACTTCAACACAACTGCATATATTCAAATATGTTTAACATTCGAGGAATATGATTCTCGTCCTTGAAGGGTTAAATGAAGAGAAAATTTCTCGATTTTTTAGTGAAAGTAAATCAATCTCGTCTGACTTTTTTCTTCCCCTCCTGAAAAATCTCGTTAACTAATTTTGTTCACAGAAACTCTCCCAGAAAATTATGCTTCAAAACTTCGTGTCCTGTAATCCTTCGGGGAAATCTTTTGTTGGGAGTCCTTTGCAGCAATCAAGCCGAGACGAAAAAAATCAGTACGTGACTCCTTTGCTGGACACCCCAAAAGTATCAGATATCGGCCGCCCTTCTTTAAAAAATCACGAGTAATATGGTGTTGGCTAATTGCTGTCATTAAGTTTGGAAGGTATTGGCCATGGGTATGAAAAAGGAGAGGACTTAAGAAGATGGGAAGAAAAGTGATACAGAGGAAACGACGAAAAGGCAATCACCAACCAATTTCTTTTTGCCGCTTCAAGAGAACAAATGGAGTAAAGAGGGTGTGAGAGAGAGGACAAAGGGGGAAGAATAGGTAAGGGATTGGCGGTGCGTGAGGCTAAGGAATACGGTGAAGCCGTAAAGGAAGATATTGAAGGTAAAGAAGAGCCATCAAAAAAGCGTGAGGCATTGTGTTCTTAGGGTCTCGAATAACGTGGGCAATAAAGAGTTGAGAGGAAAAAACGACGGGAGGAGTTGCGGAGAGAAGACCAAGGAAAAGAATACGAGAGATTTGAAGTCAACCTGAAGAATAAGTGAGGGAAATACGGAAGGGTAAATAGCTTCTTACGTGAGAGAACTGTGAAGCAGCTGGATTGATTATTGGAAGCATTTTAGTAATATACTGAGATTTAATATGAAGCGCAACTTACGTAACATATCATAATATTATGTGCAAAACTTTTCGCGTCATGTTAAATTCTTTCTAGCAGTGAATGAAATTAATCTTAATAAAAATACCTTTATATTATTCATGATAAGAATTGATATTAATATGACACAGCAACTTTGTACTTATACTTTGCAAGGGCAGAAGTTTTCTATATTTTTAGGGCATTTTATTGCAATATACAAGTGCCTGGGATAGAATGGAGATGAATGATGGAGGATTAAAAATTTTCGGACTTTTGTTCGGTTGAAATGGACCCATGATTTGAATCGGCTTGAGAGAGATGGGTGTATATAATTCTAATAAATGCAGTTCCTATTGAAACGTGCGTATATTATTACCAGAGTAGATAGGAGAAGTGCTGTTCTATAGTGTTATTTTTTCATAACAGTATGACGACAAATATAGACAACTTTAGTTATCTTGAGGTAATAGTAAAATATAATGAATTGTCACGAATATAACAAACAAAATCCAAATATGATCACGTTATCTAATTTATTCTCATCATTTGCTTCGATTCTTTCTGCAAAAGGAACGGAATCGTTGTTTTTATAAATTTATATATTTTATACACTAATCCATACTAATCCATTTTTACATTTTCACAAAGAAATGGTCTTAAATTTTGTTTTGCGTGTCCTTACTTTGGTCATGGATCTTGCTATCAGTATTAGTCGTTTAAAAATAGTTATTCATTTGTTCGATTTGAGTGTTTGGATGAATAATATATTTACATATGTTTATAGATAGCTATTTTTATTGTATGCGTTGTTGGTAGAATTATAATCTTTCAATGGGAGAATAAGTGATTGTAAATAATCTTCTCATACTCATTATGCAGTAAAAATAATCATGTCAAGTTGATTCTCTCCAAACAACTGTTAAAGTATGATATTGTCGTAAAATATAAAACAAATGTAAATTAAACAATGAAATATTACGTTAGGTATATTCATATTCTATGAATTATTTGATTCATTTGCGAACGTAAAAAAAGTCCTATTACACCTGAATCACCCCTATATAGGATGCTTCAACTGAGGAGAAAACTCACAGTGTTTACGAAAAATTAGCGATTGTAGCGATGCAAGCTGATGTCTGGAGTAGTAAAATAGAAGAGTGTGTATTATGAAAGCAGAATTCCTTATATGATATTTAAAATCAAAGATGATCCACGTAAGTGTATTTGATATTTCTCAGGCGTAATAAGATAGTAACTAGCATGCGACGTCGCGGATAAGGTTATTTAGGTGAAGTGGTTTGAATTAATACGGCGATTAGCATCTTCTAATTCGACCGCACGAGATAGAGACACGTACGACTAAAAGGGGCTCTTAAAATGCATTGCGAAAGGCGTTTTAATCTGTAGATTTTATCTTTATTTGATCTCAGGAGAGCGCCTTAATTTCAAATAACGGTCACGAAACAAATTAATTTCCCCTTCACCCACCGTTTCCTGTTTGATAAATGCTCTTTTTTTGCTTTGTTTTTGATTAATCAATTTCAAAGGGAAACTGTAATGTGAAATCCATTTGGAGAGAGAAATTACTATCCTCTCTATCTATTACTCCATCAATTAGAGCTCTCGTTTTTCCTGCATTCTTTCATATAATTACTTAATTGTCGTCTTTTATTCTTGACTAAGTAATCTTATTATGCAATGTTATACATTTTCAAATCCATATGAGAAGTTTTCAATGCTATGATTAAGTCAATGATAATTATACGCCGTGAAAGTATTTACTTAGAAATCACAAACTATCTTTTACATTACATACATTACATAACCCATCCCCATTGGAATAGTAGCTGATGGAAAATCATGAGATCACTGTTCCATTGAACTATATAGTTTTCCCAGAATCAGGGCATACATTCCATATTTCTTTTGGAAAAAGTACAATTTTTCGAGTTATCTTTCCATGTCTATTATACTTTTCTTCTTACTACTGGCATAGATATTTTTGCGAGGCATGATTGAATGAAATTCCAGGCAGAGAACTTGATTATCTACATGTCTTCTTTAAATAATATCACTTAGAATTAAAAATTCTACACTTCACTGTTGGTTTCGATTTTCAAACAAAGGCATGCTATTATGAATATTTTCCGTAGACCTACTTAAGAATCTTACTTTCTTTTGCTTATCGAAAAAAACAAATGTTTGCACCATCTCCTCTAGAATATATGTGGTAAGTAGGAAAATGGTTATCCTAATTCCAAATCCCGTTTTTTCTTTCCTTCCATATTTTCTCTGTTCTTCCTTCTTTTGTTAAGAATATGAACACGGTATTTATCACGGTTTACTCTAAGAAATGTAAATTGCTTTTGATTTCCCGGGTTATCAAGATAATATGATTATCTTTGCAATGAACCAATTTTCAGGGAAGCTAAATTCTGTTAAATTTGGCCGGGCAGCGAAACTATGAACACTATTAAGATCTGAATCTGTATTAATCTGACATATTTTAGTGATCGTGTTTTAATACATCAGTGATGAGGCGTCGAGGAAAAGTCTGTTAATGTCAAAATTATCTTAAAAATCAACTGATAAAGAATTACCTCATGGATTCACAGTTGGTAGTAACTGAAGAGATCAGAAGTTTACTAATTGTGCGTAGAAACGTATGTCCGTAGACGTCATTCATCCTAAATAATCACTCTGATAGTAGTAGTGCATATTACGAAATTTAGAATGAAATTTGGCTCATAATCCGTATATATCCGAGAATCACGATGAAATCACAAATCCAATAAAATTCTCAACCACAAAAGATACATTCGTGAAATCATAGTAAACAGCATTAAAAATCCAACGTGGGTTTCACAAAAATATGTTTTCGAAAAAATTAAGCGAATCATTTCGATAAATCATTTTACCAATTCAAAGTATTTCAAAGAGATAAAGCCGCAAATAATATCGGAATCCATCTTAATTATTTCCATTTTCATAAATCAGATCCACGCGGAATCAATGAGAAGTTATTGATTTGGCCATAAAAAGGCGACAAAACGATATTCCGAGAGCACGTAGCGCTTTCGCAGTTAATAGATGGAATACGAATAAAATCAACGGATGCGGGCGAAAATAAAAAGCGAAATTTCGCCCTTTTCGCCGCACTCCTTTTTTCATTCCGCATCAATCACCAGCAAAAAGTCAAAATTGCCGGAGTCCCGCAGTAAAGTTTCCGTCCCGACCGACGATCGAAGGCATAAAAACGACAAGGATTCAGCGCGTCCAGATTTAAACAACGAATAAATTAATTTTTTCTCCATTATCTAGCGCCGAAAAGTCGTTAAACCAAAACAAATGACATCCTGTTTGGAAGCGAATCCATATTTGCGAGCTCGCTCCGCTCTTTTCGCATTTCCACCGTTTATTTTTTCCCGACGCGCCCTCTTCTTTTTTCCATCCGCGCTATTCGGAGCCGTGAACCCCATCACCCCATCCGCAATACGTTTTTTTTATCCGAGCTGTAATTTACGCCCACGCCGAATCGCTCCGAAAACAACGCTCTCTATGGGGGACGAGTTCCGAAACAAAAACGCATCAATTGTCGGAAGAGCGAAAAAACATCCCCGGGCGTCGGGATTTTTTGTTTCCCCTCTCGCGAAAACTGCTCCGTGAATGACACCATCAAATTTTCGGCTCCGATAAGAGAGAAAATTCCAGAAGGTGGGGTGCCGAGTTTTTCCGGCGTCCCCGGCTGGAAATGAAAAGCGATACAATAAATATGAAACATGGCGTAAAATTTCGACGAGCGAAAAAATGTCCGGTTTAGTCTGCCGGTGATGGGACGAAGGAATGGTACGTGTGGGTGCGAGAGGCAAAAAATTGCGTTCGCCCCCCTTCGGCGCCCCCCCATTCAGCGCCCCGCGGACTCGCGAAAAAAGCGGATCCGCCGATAAAAGTGGACGATCTCTTTCGCGGGAACGAAAATAAACAAAGGACATTTGGGCAATTTACTACCGCTAGAGGACGGGCATCAGCAGGATGAGATAGGCAGGCGGAAAATTTTATGATTGATGCGCGGGGAAAAGGAAGGGATTTTAGAAAAAAAGAAATATGAGAGAGAAGAAAAGGGGAGGGGAAAGTAGGTGAAAAATACTCAGTATCTGGGGTATATTAGCTGAAGCTTAGGTCTATTCTAAGCTCCTTAGTGTCGGGAAATTGATTAATGCTGGCGTTACCTTATGGGAGGTGATAACACAGAGATTAGAAATTCGAGTAGAAGACTGTTTGTAGCCCATGTTTGCAAAATTACCCCCGCAGTCGAAGCACCTCTTTGTAACAATGCTGATAATATCCATCTTTCTTCCTTTGGAAAGGAAGTAATAGATATTTACAAGATGTTAAGATGAAAAGTCAGAATAAGATTTGAATTCCTTGGCTTGGAAATCTTTTGCCCGAGGAATATTATACACGAAAAAGTAAATGCATGCCTAAGTTATCCCAAGCCATGGTATGAGATACTGAGATTATCGAGGGCGACCTTAATGTGTAATTGCTGATGAATAGCTATTGTTAACTAGTGGAATATTAAGCTACTTTGGAGTTTACAATTTTAACTGAATGAGTAGCAAAGATAGCTACACGAGAGTTACACATGCCGAATTGTCTCGCATGGTATTGGTTCTCCATCTATAGCTCTATTCAAAAGGTAATAACCATCAACTCCGACTCTTCTCATTCTCCTAGGCACTTAAAATTCATCTAAAACATCAAAATAAACAAGCTTGCAAGTACTTGAACGAAACCGAGAAAATGCATCGCCCTATAAGTTTTATGTGATTAAACTTATCAGTCCGGTAGGTCTGGCTAGGATAGGTTAGAGATATTAACTCTCATTATCTTTCTACAATGGGCTAGAATGATGAACAATTAATTTCCTTCCGTTTGGATGGAATCCATCGATAAAATCTTCAATTGCCGTTTTGTTTCCATTGGCTTCTCCTTACGAAATCTCTAATCAAATTATATTTCTCTTCCAATCCTCGACATGGTTTATCACTGTTCTACCAGAACATATATCGTATATGTACAAGAAAGCAAAATATTCATACTTGCGTAATTTTTATTTAGCTTTTTGTAAAGGATGTAGATACTTTTTCATCCTTTGATTGGAGCTAACGAAAATCAAGGATTTCATCATATTCCTTCTAATTTATTTAGCCAGAGGTTCCGTTGGATAGAAAGCACATTACCTGTTCTGAGGTATAATTGGTAGCCCAATAGAGGAATTAACATGATTTATACCTACTGAAAGAGTTCCTTTGTCATCGACCATTAATATTGTAAACACGAAATTACCAAGGTCAAGATTGCTCTAAGACCGTATTTCAGAATTTAGCTCTCCTGAGTTAAAAATATATGGTGATAATTAAAAGATGATAATGACATCTAAACTATGTAGATATGATTAAATACTTGATTAATTCATGTAAAGAGAAAGAAAATATTATCCTAATATCAGGACCTCCACCCGTTTTATTTTATATCTACTCGTGTATATTCATAATTTTTCATATATTTTTAAATTTATTAATGTGATATCAAAAATAAGACGCACATTGTCATTGGACACGGACTAAAGATTTTTTTGCAAACAATTTTATGCTAGTCAATATTCCGATAGTCGCGTGAAAAACTTAATTAAAAGTGACACTTAACTGGAAAAATGAATCATGGCATGAAAGTTAGAATTCTATGTTTACTACTATTGTGGATTTTTATTTATAATACGAGAATTTTAAATTTATTTTCAAATATAAATTTAATGGGAAATCGGATCTTCGTTAATCCACTTTGTGAAGTGTTGGCAGGTATTGACGACGGAATTGTTGTGTGAATTGAAGTTATGAATCAGCTTTTCAAATTAGAGTTTGCTGGTTCAAACGTTTTCAGTATAAATTTGATTGTTAGCTTTAGAGTTAGGAGAGAGTAAACATAAGTCGTTAGATTATTCAATTAGAACTCGATTAGTTGAATGTCTATTGCTTAAATGATTCTGGCATGACTGGGTACCAGGATATAGGCATTAAACTATCCAAAATGAATGAATTTATTACATTAGCTTAAATGTGAAAAGAAGGATAGATTTATAAAAAACGAGGAAAAATATATTCATAATCAGGTGGAGCAATACAACAGGGATGTTCTGAATGTCCTGAAGACCTTATTTTAAACATTGAATATCACGTCAGTTTGCAATGTCTCTTGAATTTAGAAAACTCATCTTTCATGTAAGTGTTCCTATAAAGATATCAAATTCTGCAATTATTATTTTTATGATGATTCTTTATAAAATTTTTGTAAGCTAATTTCTGAACATGTCTTTATATCACGAATATCACGAATACAAATTTCAGAAATCCAAGTTTACTTAACAAACCATGAAAGGGTAACGGGTCGATTTGAAGTTTCAGCAAACCGAATTTTTACCATTCGTAGAATTCTGGTGAAATTATGATCCACAAAACTTACAAATCTGCGCTTCGTGGGATAAATTTTCAGTTGTATATCATTTAAACTAAGCTTTAGGTATTTAAAAGACACATTCAGAGTCCTTGATTGCTTCTGGAAAGAATTGTGCTCGCAAAGACTCAGTTATGGAGGTTTTGACTTCAGAAGTTAAACAGACTTCGCTTACGGAGGTTTTATTTTTTACCTTGGCAATGATGGAAAATTCTATCAATTTTTTATCCTCCCAGTTTCATTAAGTACATATTGTATCTCAATTGTACCGGTAAGAAAGAATATTCTGAAGTTAAACGGAAAGTTGAAATCGTGATTTCTCCCTCCCCAAAATCTTCATCCCTCCAACTTTATCTCTTCCACATTAACTGTCCTCTTAAATTTTCCTCGGCGTCTCCTTCCGCCATTGTCCAAGATGTCAGCGGTCAAAGCTTCGATTCCACCGCCTGCGTCGCAGTAGTCTGTCAATTGTTTTCTCCCGATTCTTGACAAGCAATGGAGGAGGAATGGGAGGAACAAAATAGAATGGAAGGGGAGGATGATAGGTTTGATAAAAAATGGGGGTCCTTCCACACCCTCTCGCAATCGAGTTCAATGGAATCTCCATCAATTCGATAGCGCTTGATAGGACGTTTGCCTCCCGTAGGGACATCTTGGTTACAAGGCTTGGGAACAAGAGAGTGGGAGATATATGGCGCCAAAGGATGCTAGGAAATAATGGAGGTCTGGTGGAGGAAAGAAAGGGGAGAATTGTGAAAATGGAAAAAGGAGTTCTGCAGAAAATACTGCCAACTTATTAGGAATCAAATTTCGGGAGATTTTCAGCTGAGATGCAGAAATTTGGAACGGTGATAGTATCTCCGAGGTAAAATAAAGCATCATTCCTAGCTTATAACCGTTGAATATAGACATAAAATAATAGTATGGAGAAATTATTTTCCTCGTCGTATCATTTCTTAATATTCTGTATTCAATGGTATTTTGGAAAATAAAACTAAAAACAGCGATCCTTGCTTTCATTCAATTTGAAGTAAAGCTAAATGGATGTAAAGGAAACGCTCTCTCGTAAAATCATAGTAATCCTCCATCCAGAAGTGATCCATCATTTAGTCCATAAATCAAAAATTACTCGCAATAAAATTTATTTCGAAGAGGAAAAAGTCTACGGTAATTTGAACGCATTCAACTTGACGACTAGCAAAGTGATACGTGTCTATTCATTGAGCGAGACAAAAAGGGATAAAAACTACTCCACATCTCCTGCAAAACGCAGTGTTTTTGCAGGCATCTGTGAGGCAAAACTAGATGAAGTAGAGGATCGAGAATGAGATGAGTAAAAGAGGGAATTCTTCTCCGCTACGCTGTCTTCTATGCGGATAATATACTCGGGTAACCTTCTTCGGATGAATTTTATTCCATTCGCATTTTATGATAATGCACGCCGTCTCACTCCGGATTCCGGATTTATCATCGAACTCTGGATCGTTTGTAAACGTCAGACGCTTTTTCTCCATCTCTCTCATCCCCTTCGCTTTGTATCCTACTCTCATTCTCTTTTGTCTTCTTCCTAAAACTTTGTCGTTTCAAACCTGGGACAACAAAATCTAATTCATTTGGTCAAGCAGTCTTCTTCAAAAAGAATCGTTTAAATCAACGCTAGCGTCTCATGTACGAGGTGGATGGTTGATACTGTTGAAGATAATGAGACTGGGCCATATGTAGATACCATATTCACAGTTTTCCATTTGCGGTAAACAATTTGAATTTTGGAAATCATAAGTAGTTGGCGTAATTTCCGCAAGTATACTCCTGGTAGCCCTCCATCTTCTTAATGAAGAAATTTCTCCGACTGTATGCTTAGATGTTGGATTAGCTTAGTTTAATTGCCTAGTTCTATGTCTATGGGCTTCATGAATACTTAAATGTAAACTTTTACTTTGAAAGTACCAGTGAATGTTTTCTAAATTTTATCATTCACGCATTTGTATCCCACTTTATTTCAAACATTTTTAGCTGTAGCAATTAATTTATATCGCTACATTTCTTTACCAATTACCATATCTGCTATGAATTATCTTTATGGGTATAAAAACCGAAATTTGACGCTATATTTTCTTACGATATATTCTCACGGTTTGTATTCTTCAAAAGAGAAGGAAATATACTGGTTATTAATCGGAAAAATGAAAAATTTTAAGATGCCCATTTTTAAGCGGATAAATCTCCTCTGAAAAATGCATGGATGATACTCTACGAATATACATGAATAAATTTTATTATTTATAACTCAGTTATTGATGAATGAAAGAGTATAATAGATTGCACTTGGTTGCACAGCTGTTATAAGCCACTGCATTTAATCTGGAATAAATCATTTCCATCTTATACGTAAGTTATAAAGACTGAAACATTTAATAAGAATATTAATTCAAAAGAATAATTAATGGTATTAATGCTATGGTATAGAATGAACAGATGACGTGAGGGAAGGATGATTCAAGGTGATAGAAGAAATTCATTTTTTCAATTCAATTCATAAGTAAGAAATTACAGAACCGGATGCGCAAATTCAATATTATAAGTAATTACTTGCACCTTTTCCATTAAGGTACAGCTTGCAATATACTGCTAAAAATGGTTATTACCTAACCTTTTCTTCTGAGGGAAGATTCCATCACTTCTGAGATTTCAAACGGAACACTTAGATTATTTTGAGGTGTAAATAGGTATTAGTGACAAAAGTTGATGCAAGCAATAGCCCAGAGTTCAGTGATAGCACTGGGAAAGAGAGCAGTCTCTGCTTGTCACACGCTTCAACTTCCCTTTCTTCTATCTCCAAAAATCTTATCAATTTATACTATAATTCATTTATACTGTGATCAATTTGTACTATAATCAATGTACAATTTCCAATATAACAATGTATAATTGTACTATAACAATGTACAATTACAAATAATAAGTTATCATTAATTTTTATGGAAGATTTATAAACTTTCCCCGAAAGATAAGAATTCTACTAGTTATTGCTTGGTAACCGATGCTTCAAATATCTAGAAACGAAGGACCACCCAATTGGCCTTTTATTCTACCATATTTTTCACTGCCATAGTCAGTGGGAGAAATTTGCTAATCATAACTACTTGATGGTAAGTCAATAAACGTTGAGCTTCGCGCAACTTTTTCAAATGACCTCACCGTGGTATTTTTTCCTATTTCTGCCGTTGTTCGAGTTATAACTCAATTTCCCGTTCGGACGAGGAATCCTTCAGTTCCTCGAACGAGGAAAACGGAGATGGATGAGCGTCGTTGAAGAAGATATGCGCGGTAGCAACGGACCAAAATGATTGGAAATATTCGAACTGCCCCTCATGCGTCTGCTGTCAGTCGCTCAATCAGTCACTCTGATGATGCCAAAGACATTGACAAACCCTCGCGAATACAAGGTATGCGAGTTTGGTTCTTTTTCCCTCAAGGGGTTCATAAAACAAAGGAAATTGGCTCCGGAGCGATATTTCCATTCAATCTCGCCGATGCCAATAAAATTTTATGGGATCATTACCAAAGTGAATCCGAAGATTCCTTGTTTCAGTGCCAATTATTCCTGCATAAATAGAGTCTTATTTTGGGCAGAGGTATTCCAGTTATCGTGATGAACGTGCCCTGATGCGACGAGCCTATCGAATGTATTTTGCTTTAAAATACGGGAAGATGTCGTCGTCTTGGCTACATGTATAAACATTTTTTGCCGAAACGATAACAATATGTATGCTGAAATTTTTTGATCCTATGCGGAGTTTTCACTTGATTTTCTCAGAATGATTCTAAGATCGATTGCTGAATCATGGCGTTACTATTGCTATATTAATCTTCATTCCTTCTTCTTGTTTATGAACGCTAAAATCATTTTATGTGATAATTATCCCTATTATTTTCCTTCTCACGTTCAATGTCGTATTCAAAATCTTCGTATATGATTATGTCCTAAATCTATATAATAAGTGACGATAAGGGTGGTACATATATATTACAAATTTATTCAGAGAGGGAACAATATTGATGTGATAATGACGAAATAGGGAATTAACGTGTGATAAATATGAAAAAGCACTCACGTTTAGTAAAGTGCATATAATCAAGGGAAAGAATAAAAATATCCTGTTTTGCTTTTTTGTGCGGTTAAATTCGTTTTCCCATGCACAATATCAATTCCGTATCATTACTAAGAGAACGCAACTCATTTGCGTCCTTACAGGTTAAAATGCGGCAATCCAGACCACCTCGGCTTAAACTATTATTTTCCGCATTAAGTAACTTCATTTCGCTTTGATTACGAAATTACACCGAATGTACTAATCATTCTAATAGTTATGGATACTTCAAATGAAAATATGATGATTTTTGTCATTGATGTTCTGAGTTAAACAATTATGAAGCTCAAGGAAAACACAGACTCGACAAAATATTTTAAATTGCATTCATTCCTTTATCTGAAGGTAACTTACAGAAAACACCTCTTTCCGTAGCTTTTCCATGATATTTCAATCATTTAAATCTCTGAAACTAAATCAATGATTATAATGTAATTCAAGAAAATCTGAGTTGTGAATGTTTTTTGTATAAACCATTTCTATCGCACCTATGCTTCTTTCGATTCGATACCCTGATCAATTGCATTTATAACCAGTAAAACAGGCATTATTTCCCCTTTTCCAACTTTCTTTCTTTTCGAGCAGGATCTCAAATCTATTAAATTAATTCACTACTATTCAATGCCAAAAATGTCCGTCGCTAACAATTCCTTTTTCTTTTTCGAATATTAAACTGGAAGATTCCTGCTTGCCACTTTCATTCATTTATAAATATCCAATTACGGCATCGGAATGAAAAGTTTCCTTCTCTGTCACCCATCTGGCAGTTCGATGAATGCGTAAATATGTCTCCGTTCAGAGATTCCTTTTTTCCCATTCAGTAAATCCCCATTAATGAATCTCTTTTTCAACTTCTTTCCTTCGGCTACCGCTCAACTCCTAATGCCTCCCCTTCAATTTGTTTTAAATTAATGTTTTTGTGATTTGCGTCATTTTTTTCTCGAGGCAATAACTCTCCAAGGCTTCTCTCGCCCATTTCTTTGAGCTCCACGCGTACGAGAGAACGACTCTTCTTCAATCCGAACTGTAATTGGTCGAGAAAGTAATAGGGTATAGCCGAGCGATAAATCTTGGGCCCCTACTCTCTCTACCTGTGTCAGGAGCCTTTCTCTTCTTTTCATCCATATTCTTCTCCGTGAACTCACATCTTCCCTCGAAAGTAATGAGCTTTCTTATATCCTGAGGAGGGAAACGAGAGATGCTTCTGCATGCCAGTTGTAAACATTACCTCGGAGATCTGGACTCTCATTTGCGGGAGATTATTCTAAATCGTGGTGAATATCGTTCAATTACAGAGCACTTATCGTGAAATTGTTAAATTAAATGAAATAGAATGCAAAGTCTGCCAGTCAAATCATCCATCGTGGGTCGAAGCCGAAGAAGTAGTATGAAAATATATAAATAATTTCAGAGGCACTCAAAACAAGAATAGTGATATATCTTCTGTTCCAAAGGTCTCTTGTAATTATTTGCTTTCTCTATTAAGTTTTACCAATCAATTACATAGCGATAGAGTATATTGTGATACCCGGGCTAGTAAAGATACGTCTTTTTGGAATCTCATTATTTTTCCGAAAACTTAGAAACGCTATTTTCCTTAAATTCATGTAAATACATTTAAAAATTGCCTTTCTCATACAAGTAATCAATGGGGATATTTTGCTTTGTTGATTTCGGAATATTTTGTCCCGCGTTCATAAGTAAAAGGAAAAAGTTCATGTACTCAAAACTTACCCCAGCCAACCAGAGAAATTATCTTCGTTAGCCAAATACTCGATGGCTGGGACTCTCGTTATTCAAGTTTAGTCTGTATAATAAGAGAGCAGTTAGCATCAGCAAATATGACTGTAAAAATAAAGTAAGTATAAGTAAAAGTAAGTAAATCAGTATAAATTCTTCTCAAAGAAAGGTTGGCCGATGAAATATTAAGATATTATTCAAGAAGAAAAACATGATGAGCATCAAACTAATGCAACTATCAACATTACTTTCAAATCCATTAAGAAGCGAAATAGCCGAAAAATACAAATATTCTCGCGTGCAAAAAAAGTTGACGTAAAAGAGTTGGCTTTTTTATGTTGCAAATGTGGGGGAGAAATAACTATTGCAGACGGACACAAAAATGTTCAACTTTTCCCAAATTCCCTCAGCAATCTTCATCCCATTATGTCTGCTCCATAGCATTTCTCGTCAAATTTATATTTTTGGGGACAATATATATTTCGACGCAGCTCATTACGTTTAGTCCATTTGAAACCGTTCATTCTCCCTGGGACACAAGCTATCCATTTCGTATATCCCGTAACGTATTTGGGAATTCCTTTGGGAAGCAATTTACCGCTATGGTTTCTTATCCGAAAATCTTACTAGCCCTCATCAGTTCTACAAATTCCGACCGTATCAAGCGGTGCTCTTTCGGACCGCCCTGGACCGAGAAAGGGCCGTCCCAAGGCGTTGCATTCACACGCACACACGCACCTGTCCTCTGCCTTTTTCAATAGCATCGCTGAAGCGAAGTGGTCTCAAGAGATTAAGCGTAAGAAGTCAATAAACGTTCACTGAGCCGCTCAGTTCCCAGGACACCTTCTTCACACTTCTTCACTTGAGAGAATCGCATGACAAAGGAGCCGACGAAAGTGCGAAAGGTAGCTCAGAAAAGAGGATAAACCTGAGATGAGGGAAAAGAAGATTGTGAAATAGACCTCTTTCTTCGGCCAACTAAGGAAAATAAGTTGCTTTAAACTGCGGAGTCCTTCTGTCTCCGCTAATCATACCATCTTATGCATGGATATAGGTAATGACGAGTGTAAATTATTATTGTAATGAATTTTTACTGCAGTTACACACATGTCTGGCGGCAGCGTAATTTTTTTTTCTTGAAACAGGATTTGAACCACTGTGGATAATTTTGAGAAATTTTGGAACTGGACCAGACAATCTAACCACTCGATCATAATGACGATGTCCTATGTAGCAAAAATGACATTTTATGCGTATATATTAATACTAATAATAAAAAAGTAAATTAAAGTAATAATAGTGTGACTAACAATATTCATCACCAAAAACATCGATTAAAATCGATAAATGATTATAATTGATCGTTATTAATTGATTATTGATGAACGGCAAACGAAGATAAAACTGTTAAAGTAATGGGAAAATGATCGTCAACAAATATTTTTTACTTATGACTTATTTCCTCCATTAAATAATTTTCTGTTTTGAGTACTTGCCTTGCTTTGTTATTGTTTGTTATTTTTTCTGTTTTTTTGTTACTTATTACTTTTCGATATTAATATAATTTTCGTTATGATTCTATGTAATAGGTCATTTGACTGTTTTTAAATCTTGTAACAAACAAATAAATAATATACTCGGTAGATTCTACAAGAAATCATGATCGGACTAATGATCTATGCAATGTTACAAATATAATTTCCACTTTTTTTTACTTAAACAGAGCGAAAGGTATAAATCAGCTCTGTGTAGAATCTGGAGCTTCGTGGCGACCCGTGTCCCAATAAACACAGATATTTCAAAACATTCAAATCTCAATGTTAGTTCATTTGAAAAATGTAATACTTCCAATGGACGAAAAGCATGGTCGGATCTTAGTACTCAGGCGCCCTGATACAAAATCATACGACGGCTCCCTATCTACATCTTTCCGCAATACTGGTGAGTTCTGACATACGCAAAACCTCCATAACTAGTCAGTGTCCCGATCCTTTCCTCACTAATCCTACTTGAGCCGGTCCTGGCAAGAAGCACATGTTTCAAATTCACCTCTTATTATATGGTTCAACTGGGGATAAATTTGCGCTCTCCATATTCAGAACATTTCCTTTTTTGGAAAAAATTGTTAATGAAATTGGATTGCTGCATTTGAATTGAATGAAAAGTGAATTAAAATTGAGGTCGATCAATCCAGTTTCACGTATCTCAGGTGGCTGTAATGGGATAAATATGCTAAGTACCTCGACTGCCTTGGAGAAGGATTAAGTCGTTTTATACTCCGGTATCAATCTGCATTTTAACAGGAAATTTTTGAAAATTTAGATTTATAGGTGAATTTAATTATAATCATTACCTGGATAGTTTTGACAAATTTCACTGCGTTGAAAAATTGGCCTGAAATATATCAAGTTGAGGGTAAAAATGCAGGGCTTGTCGGAGAAAAAAGTAGGTTTCCCTTACCTTAGAAAAATTAACTATCGAGAAAATAATTTCGTGAAAACATCGTCGAACAGAAAGGTTGAAAGATGAGAAAATAAATCACTGTTAGTCTTTCCGCGCGGTCAGCTCCATTCTCTCCTCCCTTCTCGCCACTCATTTCCCCGATATAAATCCATTTTGCTACCTAAACATTTTATTTTGAAGAATTTCCAGAATTCCGAGGATGGCTCAAAGGAAGAAGTTTTGGTCAGCCAAGACCAAAGCTTTTTAAGCGTATTTCACTCGAGTCCAGCGTCCCCTAAAATAGGTTTCTTTTGCAAAAAAGGTTTCCCTCGACAGGAATCCCACGGATCACTAAACCCAACGCTCATAAATCTCGGCGAAGAATATCTTTTCTTTCTTCTGCCATTCCTCGGACCGCGTACGACCTTTGAAAGAATTCTTTGGGAAAGGGGAGAGTTGTCCTATGAGGCGGAACATTGGGCAGAGACCAATACTCGCACACACGCATTCAGAGTTAAAATAGGTCCATTGGCGTGGGTGGTGAAGAGAATGTGGCCCGAGGTATTCATTCGTGTGTTGCCAGGAGACAGAAAACAACAATGAAGTACTTCGGAGTATTTTGATAGTAAATTTTCTTTCGTCTATTTAAAAGTTTTATGAATGCTCTAAAACTCAAACCTTGGAGCAACATTTAACTTAAGGTTCCTAGAAAACATTGAAAGAGGGAATGTGCTTCGTTTGAGAGGACAATTCATCCTAGTCTAGGAGCATTTTTTGAGTGTAGCTGATAAATGTTCGTGCATTTGGATTAGCTGAGTTATGAAGCCTGATCCTTTAAGCATCGATTGAAGTCATGCAGTGAGTAACTAGTTTGGTGGGCGCACATCTCTAAGGGTACAAGAAGCCTCCTTAGAGGGAGATAGATGTAAACAGTAGATAAGGAATAAAAGACCGTTTTAGGGTGCTTTTAGGTTGGGGTTTCCTTACTACGCTATAATCGTAAAATAAGAATTCTCAGTGAATTTAATATTACTTCATACCTAACGTAGATGCAACGACGAGGGAAAAGTGAGATGTTGCGGAGCCCTTTATCAACCACATGACATAACTATAGTTTGAGCAAAGGATAGGGCAATATGCAGGGACACACTCTGAGAATTCAAAGATTGTCATCAGCAGAAGAGATACGGCAGGACTTCTCTGAAGTAAAGATTACTGAAATAAAGTAGTATTTCCCGAGTTTATTTTCAACTGATTCTGTGAATTACTTCGGAGAAATTTCGGAGAAAGTGATATCGCCTTAATAAAGACCTTATAGACCTTATATCCATTGTCAGTGAGAGTTTATATTTCTCTATTCATTGCTTGGGGATTGGATTTAAATACGCAATGCTGGTTTACGAAAACAAATTCCATCCAACATTCAAAGAAAACTTATGTAATTCTAACGCTAACTCGCATTACAGAATCCTAATAAAAATCTGCGGTTCTTCTAAGAACAAAGTATTATTATAAACCTTTCTCTTAAGTAGGTGCAAAAACCTCATCATGCGCCGTACTATCTCTCCTTCCAATAAATTCGAGACCTTCGAAAAGTGGTATCGCAGGGTACTTATATAAAATATGGTGAGCATCATGAGTAATAAACACTTGTGTACTCAAACCAATACAAACCAGCGAGAAATACTATAATTAGGGGGGTAAAATTGGAATGCCTGCGAGATTTTGCGGAAAACCATATTGAACTTCTACATTTGATAATTGAAAGTTGAAAACTAAAGGAAAAAGAAAGAAGAAGAATATCTTGAGTAGATATTATAAAGTGATGAACATGATGACCAAATGCTGATAGTGTGCTACTCGCTGAAATAAACTCAACCGAAGTTCAACACGAAGTCACCAACATTCATTAATGGATATACATAGTAATAATAAATTGCTCCTCGAAACAATGATTAAGTATGTAGGTTCCTTAGAAAGTGGACATATAAACAAATTAAGTCGTTAGTGAGGCAACAAGTGCCCCCTTATCCTTCTGAACCGCTTTCGTCACGGCCTAGTATCTGCATAGCGTCCACAACCCAAAGGCCCTCGGACCCTATCCTCATAATGGGGACCCTTTTTATTTCAATAAAGGAATCGAGAAAGTCGACCACCGTCTCCAACAAGTCACACTGGTTTACTATGGGAAGGCCATTGTCCACAAGTAAAACACGCCCCACGCAGTGTGGGTCCAGAGGGACCTTTTGAGTGATGGTCGAACTGGAGGCGCCAGGGTGGAAGACTAAAAGGATTTTCGGGACACATGGGAATGGGAGGGCCTTCTTGGGGGGAGTTTTTTGCTGCCCTGGCTTAGGGATTTACTACAAATAAGGCCGTACCACAGATCACATGTTCTTCATTACGGAAGACTGATGACTTTCATGCGTCAACGGCATTAATGGAGTAATGGTGTCTGAAGCATGGCCCGAAGCAGTCGGCCATGATGGTTATGAAAAATAATCTTCCGGTGACTGTGCGTTAGTGTCTCGAAAATCTATTTGTTTATCTGAAGCGTTTTTTGGTATAGCGCCCGAGGGGGAAATCGGGATAATTCATCAGCGGAATATTGCTTTCTAGATTGGAAAAAAACTCGTCGATGTGACAATGGGCTATTTCAGATTTACGTTGGCAAGCTAATTAGTAGAAACAAACCTTATTTGTGGATTCTCTTTTGGCTCCTATCTTTCCTTTGAACGAGAATACTTCTGAGTACATAGGAGGGGAGATAATACTAGGAGGTATATAATTTTGAAATATTCAAATTAATCGCTAGTTTGAACTCAGATCGAATCTACAGTACTAATTTTTGGCACAAAAATCCAATCGAATAGTAATAATAGATTGAAGATTACTAAAAAGTTGCAATATTATACTCTCAAATAATAATTAAATTGCTTTCACATTTTAATTGTAACCTATTTTAATTGTGATATATTCTATGAATCCAGCTGTCAACAGCATCGGTATTGACGCCAGTACAACCTTACATAAACATTTCAAAATTCTAAAATTTCTAAAACTAGCATAAGTATCCACCAGTAGCGTATTAATAAAGATTGGGTAAGAGTCATATTTTACCCTTGACACTAACACTGGGAAGGGATTTTTCCTCTCTTACACTTTTAAATATATTATCTATTAGTTAATAAATAAATTTTAGTGGTCTGATAAATTCGTAAAATTAGACATTAACTCAATTCATTATGAATGATTGGAATAATTCATTATTGTTTTCCCGATGTTAACTGTATCGAAATAGTCGTTTGATACAGTTTGATATTCGAGGTTTGAGTTTCTAATTGCATTTTTACTGACAATGAGAGTTCACAGTGCAATCTGGATCAGTGGTATACATGTGCCAACATTAAAACCAATGAAGTCTGATCATGATATACATATTTAAATTGGAAAAATTAATTGAATTTTCATTGTATATCCACTGCCTATTTCTCGATATTGTTTTGAAAACTCCCTCTTTCTTCTTAAAGCTATCGAAAAATGACGCAATCCCACATATTTAACTGGTTCCTGTTATTTTTTAACATGAATTACATTTTAGGGTTTCTATCTAAATTTAATGGTAAAACCCATTTTAAATTACACGCTTTGATAGGATTTCGTCTGTGAAGAGGTTGTCAACAGTCGCGGGCAGCAGAAAATTATTTTCGGTCTTCCCCTCAAATGGTAATTTACCATGAAAATATCAAATTTCCTCCGATCCCCATTCTCTATGGGTTTTCGTTAAGGTCTTCTAGGGACCCTTTTCCTCTACGCTAAGAAATACCATTAACAACTTTAGGCAGACAAAAAAGGAATTAGCTTTTTTATCTTGAATACTGCAAGTAAATATTGAATTTATTCCCCCAATCGTAGGGCCTTCTACCTTTTAAAAATGGTACATGGGAATGGAAAATGTACGTTAATTTGGGAAGATCATCAAAAGCAACCATTAGCTAAATTTATTGCACATTCATAGCAATAATTGTACCTTTAATTCTGCTTCGAATAAACGGAAATATATTCCAATATCGCAAAATTATTCGAAATAAATTTTTGCTATCTTTCAAATTGATGCAATTAATTTTTCTTCATAATTAAATTTTTCTTGGTTTACTGCTAAAGCCAAATATATTTTAAGAAAATAATTCGCTGAAAAAGACCAGGAAATGAACATAATTGTACTATGAGACGGAGAATCAGCACAATTCGTAAGAAGTAAACTGAGATGATGAGTAAATTTAACAGAATTATAGACCAGAACAAATGGAATGGTTAGACTATTCGAGTCGTTGAAAAATCGCGACGAATAAAGAATTAAATTGAATTTTCTCGTAAAATATGTTGTAAATAAACGATATAGCGACGTTCTCACATGTCGCAACTGTTTTGTCTAGGAAGCATTCTCTACCAATAAAATTATACAGTATATATTAAATATCATAGGTGAGCAGAGTTGCTATATACTTCGTAAAGAGTTCTTTCAATTTATACAAAAAGCGCACGAACTTAAAAGCGCACTTAAAATATATGATGAGAATAATATATCCATCAATAACTTTATTTTCACATTTACATTAATTAATTAATGATTTAAAAAGTGATTTGTTGATACTTGTGTTTTTCCACGTAGGCAGACTAAAGACCAATAGCTTATTTTCATAGCATCAATACTTTAAAATAAGATAAGCATATGAAATTTATATGACAGCGGCTATCTGCGGAAGATATTTACTGCAAGAAGTTTCTCTTATTCATTGCGGAAATGAAAAGTCTTTTCCTCCAATTTTAGAAAAATTGTCAAAAATTTTATCCTGATGATTATTCCTAGTAATTACTAAGCGGGAGTCATATATATCACGTGTCAGTCAAACTGGGGCAAATGATTAAAATTCATAACTAAAACAAATATTATGTTTAAAATATTAAAAAAATGTTATAGGGAAGTTTGGGATCATTAGGGAGTGGACTGAGAAAATGAGTTCAGACTCTAAAGTAGTCTGCAGATTTGACTCGTAATTTTCCTAGCTTACCGCAAAGCCAAGCTAAACCAATGTTACTGAACCAAGCTAATGCAAAATCATCAGTTATCCTCCAAATGCAGAGAAGTCACTCCGAGTAAGATCTCACGAGACATTTCGAGGGTACGAGGGTATCTCATCCTCAAGCCAATCTTTCTCGCTTTACATCAGGTTTTCCTCATCTTCAACAGCACCTCTTTAATTTTCTTTGTCCTTCCAAGTGAGAGCCGACCTTCGGAGAGCCCTCAATGAATCATCCGCGTTTGCTTTTACAAATTGCTTCGGCCAGTGACAGATATATGCAGGAGAGCGTCTTTCTCTCTCTCGTTACCTCCTAATACTTTGAGTTCCCCCGAAGCGCCGCTCTCCGACAAATGGGCGAAAATTAAACGACCGTTGGGAAGGGACGGCCACCGTGCCGCCCATCCTTGGGCCCTTTTTCAGCTCCCAGACTCAATTCCCGCCCCCACACCTTTCCTTTCATCTCTCCAAACCGCCACCTTAAAAAATATTAGGGAACTCTCCCATTCCACCGTTCAAATCTCCGGCCTCAATTCCCCCACCCCTCTTTCCTTTCCCAATCCTGTGGTAATTATAGGACGAGGAGCCATTGCCCACAGGTTCTTTCTTCTTTAGCGCTTGATGGGATCACGCCGAAACCTATTGTTTACGGGATTGATTTGTGGGGTAATTAGAGGTAATTGGTCGCGGCTATAGGGTTCTCTTCAGAGGGTTGGTTTGCTTTGGAGGGAATTAGTAATTTTTTTCCGACGTTCGGGGCTTAAGACGGTGGTGCAGATCAGGGCCGGCTTTTGATGGTCATCAAGCGAGGTAGTCATATCAGGGCGAGAATTAGAGGCGCGGCCTGATACTGTTTGTTGCAAGAGTGGCTCATACCTTTCTCGCCAATTTAAAATTCACTGAAATATCTTACACTAAAGAAGAAATGCGGATATTTGTATATTTTAAAGAGCGCTCAATATTTAGTAAATTTGCTGTCTCGTCTCTCTTTTATGTCTCCAGATGAAGGGAAAACGCAATGTTTTCAAGACATTTGGCGAGAGATTCCTTTTTCCTTTCGTCGTATTATTCCAACAAAAGTCATTATTTTCCGAGATCTACTCTTCATAATTTAAATTAGTAATTAATATTGACGCGATGAATTATGAAACAAGTCAAAAATAACAATCGATTAAATATTCAGCGTTATTTTGAAATATCAATGATTAACGAAAGAAACCCATTACCATTATAGAGCATTTACAAGCAAGACCAGCTCCAGGTATTTAGGTGAATGATTAAGAGGTCTATTCTTAATTGATTCGCATCGTTTATAATCTATGTATACAAGCGATGCCGTGTTTAATATCAATCAAGACAATCTCTTGTATTCTTTCCGCCGGTGTCACTCATCGTCTTCGTTTCGATTACTAAGAAAAACGCGGATAGCCGCATCACATGGCTACGAATCTCATTTAGATACTCGACGCTGTCCTTAGTCATCTGTTAAAGACGATGTTCTACAACACTACGCGCATTCCACTCTTCGTTTATTACGTAATTTTCTCATCCATCAATCATAATAATGAAATGACTTTTATAATTAATCATGCTTCCTGGGAAGCGTAGCTTCTGCAGTTGCTTGAAAATGAGGCAAACAAGAATTCGTGAATGAGTAACATTGATTAATGAAACATAATTTGGTTGTTTAAAAAAAAGAGGAGACGAAAGCCGTCCTTCATAATTATGTTCACTCAAGATAAATATTCAGCAGTTCAAGATATAACTGACAACAGAATTGAAGAATAAGCTGTATCATGTGTATTAATTGTATATACATGAGTTAAACGCCATGGAGAAAAATCTTAGCTACAAAATTAAAAAATCGTTTCTTACTAAATTATGCCTGATATCATGCTACCTTTACATATGTTAATTCGTCATATCAAGTAGCCTGCAGTAGTTATATCTACCACTGCTTTTCATTTCTTGATATGTGCACAAAGATACTACTTTGCATAATTGAAATATTAACGAAAATTGTTTAAGCTAAGGTTTGTCTCCTTTAGCAATACAAATAAATTTTCTAGATGAAACAATTTTTGATACAAAAATTCAGAAGGTATGCATCAGAAATTCTTATGGATACATGCACGAGTTGTTTTTGAATAATTGTCGCGTCATCATCTTATATACATCCTATAAATATTCCATAAGATCACATAAGAGAAGACATCTATGGGTTGAAACGTGCTTTTTATCTACATGAATAAGTAATTTTGATTTCAGAAAATTCATGATTAAGAATATAGCTCCAAGTTTCTGAAAGCACTCTGCTAAATATGTCGTGATTGATATTCCTGTTGCTTTCTTAACTCGTAAAAAGAAATGCTCGGAAAAGGTTCTATATTTGGAAGTGAAGAATTATTTTTGCAGAATTTAATAAAAAAAGCACCTATACAAGTTCTTTGAGAAAAAAATCGTTAAAATCTCCATATAAATATGTTTGGATGCTGTTGGCGTTTTTCCAAGGCAAATAAATTTAATTAGCATTTAATACCCGACCTTTGAAATGAAACACATAACATAATATGTGCCAATACACTTGTTTAGTCAATCACTTATCTTTATATGGTAAATCAAACAATAAAAGTAAATTTTTATAATTTCTCCTATCTCTATATATTCTTATTTCTTAAAAACGGGTCGAATGAAAATTCTAAAAGCTGGCTGATTCATATAGAAATAGATTTGAAACAATTATCAAAAAACAAATTTATCCACCTATATTTATTTTCGATCGTTTAATTATACCAGTAAGACTTTTACGGAAAAAATCATGAATAATAATGAACAGTGTATCTTTAATTAAATTTGCCACCTATGAACACCATTTTTAGCGCAGACGTCATTTGCACATATTTCACTGGGAAGCAATTCAGATCCCAATCACGGGAAAGGTGGATATAGGCTATCATTGATGAAAATCGAACACATGTTTTCCTTTAATGAACTCACACTACGCATAAACTTCGATTCTCACGATTTCGCTGGATTGAAAACGCTTAAGCAATTCTTAGGAAATCCATTGCGAATTCAATCCATGAACCCATGACGTTAAGTAATAATATATTTAATGGTTACTTGAGGCTGTGAACCTGAAAGGCCAGGTCGATAGTCGCTTGGGAACCAATCTTTCTGCTTTGATGGAATACCATTTAATGCAATGGAAATGAGCGTGAAGAGTTCCGTTATTAATTTTACGAAATGTGTTTTCGTGGTATTGGAATTTGTGTGTTGAAGGATTCCCTTTTTCGTGGTTGTGAAATATGGTTGAGAAGAAAGGGTGAGGTGTGGGCGCGTAGCAAATTGGTGAAAGGTGGTTGAACTTAGAAGTGACAAATGAGGAAGTAATAAAGTCGAGAGTGGTAGCTCAAGATTTTAAGTCGAGAGAAGTGAAAGTTCGAAACGTTAAGATAGATGGAAATGTAATAGGTCTAGCATGCTGTGGGAAAAGACGCTATTGAAGTGGGTATGGGAAGAGAAATGAGTTTTGTAGGCAATTTGCGGGCGCGATGAACAGGAAAAATCGAGGATTAAATAAGTGAGTGAGAGATATTAAATGGTGGTGTGATTCTGCGCTTGAAGCGATAAGAATCACACATCGGTTATGATATTTATAATTCCGCTGGAATTTTCGCAGTAATGGAATTTTTGCGTATGAACGTTAATCGGGATAACCAAAGTATTGCTATTCATGTTCATTTCAGTACCTTATTAAGGCGAAGTGGGTGCATTCTGTGGTCATTATGTCCTATCTTCGTTACTCATTTTCAAAGGAACCAAATTTGATATCGGATTAGTGACAATTATTTGCACGAATTATTTGATTATTCGGAATTAAAATTTGTTCATCTCAATAGAATCATTTTTCTTAACTTGCCTGTGAAAGATATTAGAAGCCTGTGAAGGAAAGTTAATACAGTTTCTTCCGGAGACAAAACCTCCTGAAACAAGGATTAATCATTCAATAAATTAAATTATTCGTAACTTGCTACTTCCAACTTTTGTTAATTCAACATCTTTGGCGAAGAATGAGGCAAAGGATTGACCAAAAAGACTATTTATTATTAAATTGAGGAACAAATATTTCACGTGTATGCTTCCAAAATTTCAATGGTTTAAGCAAATAAGCACAAGGTTATAATGCGACGTCTTAAGTACGAGTATTCGTCATAAAGTATTCGGAGGATGTGCTGTGTAATGAAATTATTATCGTAATTGATTTATATTATTACTGTGGTCTACGAAACCTAAATCGTGTTTTGGCGTCTAAATTTTATTTTGCCAATCAAATCAATATCAAAAACTTTCCACTAGATGACACTGAAACTATTACGCTTTGACGTTAAAATTAAAAATGAGAAATATGCGTAGGTTACGCCAAATATAATTAGATGCGGCAGTATGTGAGAAATAGTTATTTATATTCTGACCTTTTATGTATTCAATTGCATATTTTATTTGTGTAATGTGTGTAAATGCTTTTGATGTATACACTTGACTCATTAGTGTACATATTAACCATGTATTTATACCTTTACAGTGTTCTTTCCATTATCTAGAATTCACTATTGGTAACTTTTCATCGACTTTTTACACCCCTTCATTCATTACTGATGGTAATTTATACTGGTGGTAATGGTGGCATTCATAATGAGTGTCTTTCTGCAATGTGTATATTATTCTGTTGATCGTCATAGGTGTTTTAAAACTCATATATATTATATTTTTTCTGAAGCTCTTTTCCTAATTAATATCTTTATTAAAATAGCCGTGGGTGGAAGGGAAGAGAATACATTCAATCTCTCCCGAAAAAAGACGTATTATTATTATTGCTAAGGCTAGTTATAGTTAAGGGAGTTACTGAGCATATACTCCGCAAATACCTTTGCTGGAGACTTTAACCCCAATCCAAATCTTTTATTTCGTACCTGTAATACAATTTGAAAGATTTCTCCTCCATGAAGGGAAAGGAAGGCCCAATTATTCCTCGAAGCAATTTATAATTTTTCATCCTTAAGCGAGCATGATTCAACGTCAGCTCTCTCCTCGGCCTTTGTTATTTATTCCGTTTTCATTTGCGGCGTAGATGGGAAAGAGATAGGCGTGTCCGCCCCAAAAAGAAATCCCTCGCAGGTGATATAAAAACAAATCACTAATTTTTTATAATTACGCCTCCCCGTTCCGGGGGCGATATTTCAAAGCCTCGCGGATACCCGAGCCATCGTAATTGGAAATCGTAAAAGCTCTTCCTTAATTCCCCCTCTCATTCCGCGCCGCCAATTAAAATTTAATCGCCTTATTCGCGCAATATTTCACGCCCGGATTGATGGCTCCCCGAATGAGCGAAAAAGGAGGACAAAAGAAGAGACGCTTGTATATTATCCCGATTTGCATGGACCATCGGGATATATTGCCTCTCCGCCGGACTCATGTTACGTCCGTGTTTATTTATCCCCATCGTGATTCGACTCGTCGCATGGGAAAACTAATTACGAGGCGATAGAGGCCGCTCTCATCGCCGAAGGCCGAAGAGGGAGAGAGTGATTGGGAAGAAAGATGAAACATCACACGGCGGAGAAACACCCGTCCTAACTCAACCCGAGTCCCAATCAGTGAGCCGTGATTCAGTTTCCAGCCCTCAAAAGAAACCGGCATGATTTACGGCGGCGGGATAATGTTTTTCATTCATAAACAATTTAGAACCCCGTGATTAAGGGCCGGTTCTACACCTATATGACCGGCAGATTTATATTAGCGGTCATTTATCCAATCACAATCAGTCATACCTCCCGCGATAACGCGGTCCGCTCCGAGCGCCAACGGGAAAGCGGGGAACTTTTTTTCTTGGGTGCGTAAAACGGTAGTAAATAAAAATGAGTGGTATTTTCTTTTGAGACTTAACAAGATTGCCTCGTAATAAGGTGGAATTTTCTTCTTTTATGACCGCGGGCGGGAGTTGTTTCCGAAGCCGTTTGCGCATTAAGTTATAAGTCATGCGGATGGAGGAATTGATCGAAATGATTTCCAGGGACGATTTAAGACGTAATAGAGTACTTTTCTAACGATATAATCACTGTTTTTAATCATATAAGTGTTTAATTATTGGATTGCAGTTATAGATGAAATTTCTGAGAATTAAACACTCTGAATGACAACTATTCAGTTATTATTAATTAGAAAGAATTCCATGGAAATCACCTAACATTTATGCGATTTTGGTGTACTAAGGAGTATATAACAAGAAATTGTATATTTTGACCAAGAGTGGATGAAATTCACACATCTCAGTGCTTGTTATCAAATGATTATCTTTTCATGTACGTTGTAATTTAGACAGCTACACACATAATTTGGTAAATTGCTGCTACAAATTAATATTAATGAAAATATAATCGAAAAGTGTTAATTATTAGTATGTTTATGAAGTTTCTTTAGTGCGAAGGAAATTATTTCAAAAGGGAACATTTCATTTGCTTGTTACGTTTACAAGTACGTTTTTCAGACACAGATTTGCCTAGATGTGAAAACTTTAGTTACTATTTCAATCACAATCTATCTTGCACGCACGAGATACAATACCCATTCAAATCCGGAGATCGAATATAAAATTCTCAGGAATTGTACTCGTGGGGAGATGCTTTCGTTGGCTGAATTTCTGTTTCTCATAAGTTGCAAAATCCTATATTATACGCAATAACTTCCAAATAGTTTGCTTTCGACTCATTATTCACTTTCCTTCACTAGCAAGTAAGGCAGACAGTGTTATTTTTTGCTTTAACTTTTCGAGCGCGATCATCCTCAAAAACATTCTCCTAAGAAATTGAGGAAAAATATTCATTGACCGATAAAGCCGTTAGCATGAACACTCATTTGCAGAGGCATTGCAACCCTAATTCACCGGTGATGAAAGAAAAGAGGAAAATGACTCCTCGCTTGACTGACTTCCCTCACAGTTTCCCCGTTGCGAGATCCGTTCAAGCGAAACATCGTCCATAATTGCCTGAAAAATCTCGTCCTGGAGAACAAAAGGGATTTTAACGATTCTCACCCCGGTGACAACGCTCGTAAAGAACCCACCTGCCCATCGTCGATGGAATCGTGAACTATTTCCGTATCGCACCTTACCCAATCGACCTATCGAAGTGGTAATATCTCCATCGGGAGGTGGACCGAAACCCATAAGAGTATATCCTTCGCGGAAGGAATTCCAATCTCCGCTGACTATATGAGAGTGTTAGGGAGAGGGGAAAGTAAGAGATGATCCAAGATGAAGATATCCCGGGCACACCCATGCCCGTGCATCCTCACGCCCTTCCTATGTCCCCTTGTGGACTCCATCAAAGCACGGAAAACCTCTCCGCCGAGTTGATTTTAATTCCATTACCGATCTCGCTCCCGTTTCTCTCAGCCCATCCTTCTCTTTCGATTCCACTTGTAATTTTCCCCCAACTTTTCGAATCCCGACTGTGATTTATAACGAGGAAAAGGCCGCTCGCCAGTCTTGCGACCGACAAAGGTCATTTGGCTTTATTAATTAATTCCAGCGGGGATACCACCGTTATTTGGTCTGAATATGTCGCTTGATTTACCGCCGAATGTCAAATATCGAAAGGAGGCAATCAAGAGGAACGAAAAACGAAATGAATTAGTGCAAGGTAAGGATTGATGTGAAAATAAGAGTGGTTATTAGCGTGATAGGATTTTGTAATTGGTATCGGAGGCTTTTCCGTTGGTAAGATGTCATAGACCTTCTTGGATGAAGATGCCGTATCAAATATCTAAAATAATTGGCATGAAAGAAATTAATTGATCCTGCAAAAATTAATCATAACTAAAATTTTTGAAAATACCAAATTATATTATTAATTCTTAGAGATATATTGAAAATGATGGTTGAAGATATATTGTTAAATGTATAATTATATGTTCACCCAATTTCTAATTTTTTAAATAGAATGTTCACCTTATTTCTAATTGCTTAATAGCTATCAATAATGTAGTTTACTTGTAAGGAAATTATTGTCATGGAATCGGTTTATTGATAAAAATACTATCGCCAGTTCATGCAAACTTTTTTACCGTTTAAATATATAATTAACTTGACATATAAAGAAAGATAAATTATCGTTATTATCTCATATTACTATTTATTCCATAGATGCCAACAACAAGATTTGAATCAAGTGCGACTTTGATTGAAGGAAAGAAATCAAAGTGTGAGAATGAGTATGGATAATTATCAAGAGCAACTTTGATTGGCCATAAAACAACACCGGACATCGTGTAGTATTATGAGGCAGCTAAACAATTACTACTTAATTGACAATCAGAGAGGAAGAAAATCTATAATCAAAATCCTATGCAAATTATTACATTACTAAAAGAAATTTTCTTTTGTGACTTTTCTAAATCGAATGGCTCACAAAAGCTTCCAGTTCGATACCAAAAATGTTTCTCTTTCTTGCCCTTGCGTACAAACAGAGCAGATCTTTCTGGGGGGGAGTATTATATGTGTGAAAACTATCCTGTAGCTTATATTGTGTCAATAGACTGCATATTTCCGGAAAGATAGCACCATATTAGGTAACTATCGGGTAGCCAGGTTGCGGAATTTTACCATACTTCTTGTCATTATGGTGGAGAAGATATAATGCATAAGAATTTTGTGTACCATGCAAAATTGTATCTCTCCCACGGAAGCATGAGTAAATTTCTATTCTTAGATATTTATATTAATAAGAAAGCATGAATACGTGAAAATACGCAAATGCATGGATAGTAAAATTTATATTTCTGCATTTTAAAGTATTTAAAAATAATTCAGTCTTCATTGAGTCCTTCTTCGTTCATAGATTATTTAAAATAAAAATTACCTACCTTCAACTTAGTTCACCCCAGCACAACCTACCAAAGTCAATCCAACTAAAAGAGAGACCCTTCCGCTTTATAGTATGTACTTCTCATTCCCGATATTCCCATCAAGTATTATCATCACAAGTGTTCCACCTTTCGGTAGGTTCATGTGCCTTAGTATTCCCTTTTCAATGCTCTTTCTTTCGTTTCTTGGTAACTTAACTTTTTTATAACAATAATAATAATAATAATAATAAATCGTCTTTATTCGGGCGAGATTGAGACTGAAAAGTCTCTTCTTACATCTAACCCTTCGTCAATTTGAAAGAAAGAGATAGCAGAATAAAAGTGCACAGAAGAAATTTATATTGTGGGCTTAAAAACCTAGGATAGGAAAAATAGCCCACAGCAGGAAAACACCCCAGAAGAGGGTGTGAAAAACCTGCGAAACCGACAGATAGATAAGAAACTGAAAATTTATAGAAAAGGCTGGAATCAAAAAGCAAGGAACATATTCACACTTCAAACTGCATATAAAATAGTCCATAAAAGAATAACAGTTAGTAAAAGGATAACATGAGATAAGATATTTAAAAAAACTGAAAACACAGAATGTTATAAATGGAAATGGCAAAAAAACTAGTATGGATACAGAAAAAAGAAAAAAAATAAATAAGCACAAAAAATCACTATCATTTAACAACTTCGTCAATGTTCTTTCGAAGAAAAGAAGAGAAAAAAAATGAAAACCATATACACATAAAAGGATACCCGACACCATGAAAAATAATAAAAAGTGAGAATAAAAGAGATGAAACATGCATGAAAAAATAAAAATATCATCACCTATCAGAGTGAGGCTCGACAGATAATACATTACGATTACTCATTCATTCAAGAAGAACAACAGCATGAAAAAAGCTACTTCGTACTTATATATACATATTCAACATGAAATGGGGGACAAAACCGTTATATAGGGCTAGCCGGCATTATCACCTAACATCTTCTGCCTTTGCGTTTTCCTCCGTCTTTATCCTTGCATTCTACTTTCAATTCCTCTCCTCTCAATATTTGAACCATCTACTGCCTCAGCTGTCGCTTTCTTACTTCAATTGAAACCTTCTCCTCTCCAACCATTTCTAAAACCCCCCTGTTTGTTTTTCTATCAACCTAGGTTCCTTTGTTCATTCCACTATCAGGTATTGATATTTTATCAAATTATATTTGTACGATCTTAACAAAACAATGAAAGTTACTGAAACCAAAATTCCCACATATTCGGCAAGTACGAGTAGTATTAAAATTCCTTAAAATAATCGAAACGGCGAAGGCTAAACGTCCTATCCCCAGAGAAAGTGATGAAAAGGAAGGCAAAGACAACAAAATTTTCCTAGATATGAATACCATTTAAAGAGCTGCGAGATACACTTTCGCTAGGGGACCGAATCTAAAATCCTTCACCGGAACCCAAAAACAAAAATCGCGGAGGGATTCAGTCGGGGGCACCCATATCTCAAAGTCAATCGAAGCTCGAGGAAGCGCAGCAATTATAACTTTGGAGAGACGGCTCGAAATTCAGGGGCAAAGGAAGAGAATGGAGCGAATAAATCACTCGCGCATTTAAACCAAACTATACGGCGATCGGAGACGTAAAGGAGCGGTGAGGTCATCCTGTTGGCTGCATGCAGATTTCGCTGTGAGAAGAGGACCTTCGGGAGAAGAAAGGGAAGGGGATTAAGCTCCGTCCCGAAAGATGCTATCGCTCCACTCCTCGCCTTTCAGCATCCTTGTCCCGATGCGGCCCGCCTACCGTCCCGGCGTCGCATAATTTCAGAGGCCTCCTTGAATAATTCATGAGGTCTGCGAACGGGGATGGGGAGATGCAAGGGAAAGGAAAGATGGGATTAAAAATGTGAGGTTTCCATTGCTTCGAAGGAGGAAAGAAGGGAAATGGGTTCGGTGATGTAAAGGTGGGCATATCGGTCGATTGGATAAAGGGAGGGGGAGAAGGAAGGAAGATTTTGAGATAGTGGAGGAAATATAAAGGTGGATAATAACGGAGGAGAGATCCTAAGGCGAATGAGATGATGAATTCGAGAGCGGGGTTAACGGTGTCGGCGGAAAGTAAAGTTTCGCGCGGCGAATACTTGGGATTCCGCGTGCAGAAATGCTGTTTTTGCCTCTCGAGGAAAATGATTGTAATAAAAACGTCGGAGTATCGGGAGATTTTATCTACGTTTTTGGCAGGAATTGTACGAATGGTTCTGCTGTCATTGATTTCATCTGATAAAATCTTCACGAAAGCATTCAAGCTCCATTCAGAATGATGCGAGGGCTGTTATTAATAGTATGGAAATTTCTTGGACTAATTCGGTTTGAAAATATATTGATATACATTCGTAATAATTTTCTAAAAGTATTTAGACCATGCGTCTATATTAATATTTTAAATGAATGCTCTCAAGCGATGTGTATATATAAATAAAACTAATCTTTTTTATTTATATTATAAACGTAAAGGGTTTCAATCTAATTTATTTCATACAAGAAGGTATCGATGAGATTTATTGAGTGAGTGCGCCTATTATGGAATATGTTCTTTACTTGGAATACCACAGTATCAGGTCAGAGGGCTAATTTTTTAAGTCAATGAAATAAGGCAAATAAGAAATTTTATTTCTCTTAATTGCACTAAAATGATTTGTTCTAATGAATTACCAATACAAATGAATTAAAAACCCTCCAGTGATATCTGAATCAATCTAAATTAAACGATGCGGCCGATGAGGTAGAAATGAAAACAAATAACATTTATATCGCAATTCTTCAATAGGAAATGTATATTCGAATATCGTACGAATACTTTATTTTGTTGGAATAAAAATTTTCCATGGAAAAATACGAGATCCTTATTATATGCTACTTGAATTAAGCATATAAATTATTGATGAAATGCAAGTTTTCGTGGACAAAGACTTATGATAGAAAAAAGACTAAGAAAGTTAAATAATAATCATAATAAACGTCTTTATTTGGGCGAGATTGAGACTAAAACGTCTCCTCTTCCATCTAACCCTAAGTTAAATAATAACTGAACTGTCATTGCTATGCAAAAACTATGAAATTTCATGCTGTCGTATCTTGTCGTATCGCCAGAGCAATGGCAAACACAACAAGTTGAGAGCTGTCAATTGTTATGCAGAACCAACCGAAAGTGCGTAATGAATGGAATTTCCGCCTGTCCATCGAAATGTCGCAATCAGATGGAAGAGCATAATTGGCGGGTCCTTTCGTTTCATCACCGCTTTCATCGATGACGTTCCCCATTATGCACTCGACCATGAGCCTTCCAGAGATTGATCTCATTGATTGATGCATGCACTCGATTTGCTCCACTGAATGTAAATGGACATGGGAACCGTCACACTCCCCATCTCTTCTTTACACGCCTGTCAATATTTATATATTATAGTATTTAGCAATACCTCCGATAACGGAGATTATTCAATCCTGAATCATAATGTTCAACCAAAGTAGTATTTACTATATTTCGTCAAATCCTAATGTTAAATACAGAAAGCAAAAAACTACCTATTTATTATACTAGAATACGAAGTCGGCGATAACCATTTTGTCATGGCCATTTCTGAAAAATTTCTATAAGTGTACACGCTTGAACATCCTTCATAATATTGGTTAGCCCAATCTATTTATATTTTTCATTGTAGTAAGTGATAGTAATCCTATAGAAATCAACAGTCAATTATAATAGTCATTTGAATAAGATACTTAAATCTAATTGAAATGATCTCTTTTTCGATTGCTTGCTTACTGACTACTCATACCCATACTCTTATAAAGCAGTTATAAAGAAACTATCAAACGATAGAAATAAGGAATAGAAAAATGTTTGAAAATTTGCACAGATTATACCAATTATATCTCCCTCATTTTCTCCCGCAAGGTAATTGTGATTTTTCACTTTGACAACATTTAGGAAACTTCGAGAAAAGATAGATCAGCTATTGTTCTTAATTTAATTTGTGCCCTTAATTGAAATTAGTTAATGATTAAGTTAATTAATAATTAAGTAGTTAATAATAATGGCGATAATTGTATATTCCTGATAGTCCAATTTCTGCTACTTATAGCTGATGAAAGTAAAAATTAAGATCTGCCTATTCCATAGCAGCAAAAATTATGAAAATTACCGAAACAATTGTAACTTTTGTTTATACCAAATTTTTGTTTCAGCTATGCGTTGAAAACTGCAATGCTTTTCGAATTGCCAAAACTGCATGGGATGACAATTTGTTAATATCCATGAATTAAAGGGAACTGAAAGAAATGACAACAGTTAAGTATGTTTGGTTTAACTTTGAATGACTCTGGAAACAGTCAGGAATCTTAAGTGTGGTGCAAGTCTATTTAGCATTATGATTTAAAATTTCAGGCAACTTGAAAAGAGATTTGCCCTCTCCCGTCTGATTCTCCTATAAGTACATACAAAGTATGAACTAACTGTATCAATTTTATATACTATGTGTCAATTCCATCTCCACTTCGGCTATTATTTGCGATTACTTACGTTATTTCATAATTTTTTACGAAAATATAGGTTTGACATTGTTGCTTGTATTGTATTAGACAGTTAAATTATAATTTCCAGTTATACAAAAATGCCAATTTAGCAGATGAACCTTGTCAAAAATAAACAGTATATCATCTGAATGAGAACATATAATTAATGACAAGGTCAAAAGAAAGGCTAACGCTGTTTATTCTTTGAAAATACTATTATTTTCCATTCCCATTTTCCGGCTTATATAATTTGTTTATGCTATTGGTTTTCGCTATAAGAAGACACTTTTGCTTTAATTGGGTCGTAGATATTTGCGAACAATTTATTGTCATACATTTAAAAAATAACATGTCTTAGTCTTCTTCAATTTGAAGAGAAGAATAGAAAACTTGCTTACAGTGTTAAGTAAAATACATGCTTAAAGTTAAACGTTCACTCTTTCCCTAGTTCTGAATTAAACATATTGTGTCTCTTAGGAAATTCGGAAATTGATATTTTCATTTTACCTATACCAATGAAGATTGAGTGTTAACATTCTTACAAAATCCTTGAAGTATAATATAAATATTAATGCGTTTGCATCCGACTTGTAATGTAATAATAACAATGCATTAATGAAATTTTGATTGATACATGAAAACATACAAAGGATAGTTTCAGATTCGAATGAAGTTAAAGCATTTTAAAATATTTTGATATCTTAAGTGTAAAAACTAGAATATCTATGAAATTCTGAAAATTTTTTTAATTAATAAAGTAAGGAGCCTGCCCTATCACTATATCTACGTGTTTACCGTAAATCAAATTATCACAAGGATTATTTACTACCATAACTCGTTCAATATGATATTCGTCAAAGCTCTCGTATTTATCATTTTTGAATTCATGCTCAGTAATTCAAATTATCGAAAATGCATTAAGTTATGGATTAATTGGTTTGATCTCGCCTTTGGCTTATCGCGCCTCATCTTTTTCGTTCCTTAGTCACGAGTTGTTGGGTTTGGACGTCTCACGTAACTCACGCAACCTGATGTCTGAAATTGGAGTTTCAATTCTAATCACTTCTTCAGCCAAGCCAATGTATGGAAATATTAGCACTGATATCCTCGTCCCAATGCACAACTTAAGATTCACTTAACTTAGAATGCTGTAAAACAGTCACTATTAAAGTAATTATTTTATCACTTATCACTGGGGATATCTCAACTGTAGCGTATGCATATATCATGCACGTGTCCATGCACAAACACAGGAATCAAAAGAGGAAATAAAATCCTATTCTGTTCCCGCTAAAGTAAATTGAAGCGTAAATCACTCATTGACGCCATCTATTGATATAATTATCTGACTAACAATAACAACTATAATGAAACGTTTAACGCTCAATTGAAAGCAAGTCTTAACTAATTCGTAAAGAAGTGATTCTCACAACCACTTGCAAACACTCAAGAGGCACAACTGATTTGGCACGTTCTCCCAAAACTTAGCCAAACCAATGAAAAGCCTTCTTAATTTTAGGAAATCGTAATCGAGACGTAGCTTCGCCGCTGTCTAGCGAAAGAGACCGAATCGAATCTTGCAACCCTCGTGCTTCATGAATTCGATCAAATTGCATTCTGCTCCCTTTAAGTGGTGCCAGTGGTATATATAAAATGAATGATGAAATGAAGTATACAAAACTTCACTTGGCGTTAAGCAATCCAAAGCTTCTCTGGTGAGAAATAAAGCAACCTAAACAAAGATTCTTCTTTGATCAATGATGTAATAATTTAACTTAAAAATTACGGAGCCCAAAATCCTTGCATCCATCCTTCCGTATTTCAACTTGCAAGAAATAAATGCCATATCCCGATTTAATCGCAATCCTGTTTATAACGCGGTATTCAGTCGGTCCTTGGAAAGCGTCTTAAGTATTTAGTACAACGTACCTACCCCTGGGCAAGCCTCATACCCTTCGAATGTATGTACGGTACTCCAGAAGGGGACCCACTGATCTACAAGCTTCTCTATCACATTATTCTTCACAATCTATCCTCTGTTTTTCTTCTTCCAGGAGAACTTCCCGTTCTACCTTCCATCTTTATCGACATCTATTCCATCCCTTTTTTCAGTTGTCCTAATTTAACCCTTCGATCCCGCCTTTTTGTCCCAAGCGACCATCGTGAGCTCATGGAGGGCGCCAGCGTCTGCAAAAGCGCGCGCGCTCCATCTGCAGGACAATGAGAGATGAACGTCGCGAATCCGATAAGGATTAGGACCGTAATTGGGGAGATCACCCTTCCCTCCGGCCGGCCCTTAAGGTAGAGATAACGGATCTTCACTCTCCGGAAGACCTCTCTTTCAGTCCCGACGTGGAAATATCAAGATGGCTCCCCGAATCTAGATTAGATTAAGGGTGTTTGCTGACGCGTGCGCGCGGCCATAAATTATCGGGATCACGCTCCATCGGCCTTATTTATTGAGAATGGTTCTCTGTGACCCGTCGTTCTTTCGTCCTTCTTTACACTCCGAAACTCTCTCACGACGATTGCGGCCTCCATTATTCATATTTTACTTTTGTTTTCCTGTCGGTTTCCCTCAAGAGAAAGCCTCATAAAAGGACTCGAACCATGCATGTATTTTACCGTACTGAGGTTTTATCGTTGCCACCCGCCATTTTTATCGGAACAACTTTCTGATTTCACGTTTTACATTAAATGATTGCTGAACCACCTAATATACTACTTCCATATTAGTAATGTTAAGCCGCATTCCTTGAATACTCATAGCAACAATAGCAATTTCCGAAGGCAGTAATGGAAGAAAGGTCTGTTAAAAACTTAGTCAAATCATTTAAAGGACCGAAGATAGCAACAATAGGTAGTTTCTCTTAAACGATGTTTTCACCTAAATTCATTTCATAAGGTTTTTATAAAATTTTTAATTGACTTATGATAAGCAACGGATAATTCTTGTGATTATGAATCGAAGAGGACTGAATTTGTTGATCAGAAAATTTATTTTTCACTTCTGAATATGATATGATTGAATCCTATTCACTCTATCAGTAAATTCTGGGATTTATATTTTTTTCAATCTCTTCCATTATACTTATTCAAGTTATTTTCATGAATATCTCATTTATAAAAGTAGTTTCCAATATTAAGAGGATTTTTATTACTTTCTCTCACTCTTCATTAAACATTAAAATAAGTTTTTTGTAAAACATGTATTTTTGGGGTGTGAAGCTATGAATTTCGACGTTTTGATGACCTATCAAGACAGTTGTGAAGGGAGCCCATTTTGGTCAAGCTTGTTAATATAAAATAAAATATATAATACAAGAAAATTCTATTATGACTTGAGTAATGAGGAACATGATAATTGTAATCTAGAAATTAATAAGAATACTAACAATGCACAATGATGGGTAATGTTACTATAGTTTCGTGGAATCTATATCTAGTGCAATTAGCGGGTCAAATCCAGTCATTCATAGGTGGTATTGGAATGGATGTGTAATCTGATATCAATTCCGTTTTGTTATCTTAGTCCAAGTCGTCCCAGAAGTAGGGTTTTTATATTTTTTTAAATAATACAATAGGAATATAGTGCATCAAATACAATGAATATTAAGGAGCACATTTAAGAGCTTTAACTAACTCCAATGTTTAAGAATAAAATAATCGAAAATGCCGCCGAGAAACAAATTTCTAAGTTCTCTATGTTACAGTTCAAAGGTATTCTAAGATACATATGACACCATAGATAGACGCCAAAACTAGGTGTCCTCTATCTAGAGATACATGGGCGGTCTGAAAAGTTTCCGACATTTCGCCATTTCTCGACATGTTTTCTGAATATTTCTGAAGATTTCTTAAAAATCTGGGGTCGGAAACTTTCCAGACCACACTCGTATATCAATTATAGGGTACGTGAATTAAATGATTAGCATGAAATTTTTCTTAAAGTTTAGAAAAGGTTTTACATATTTTAGCGAGTAAATTTAACTACAATGAAAGGTTCAATGTAGTATAAAATTTTAATTTTCATTAATTATTCAATATTTAAGAGTGATTTGAAATTTTAAATTTCACTATAGAAACCTTCCTCAGATTTGTCGATGAATGTATACTTCGAAATGGTATATTTTGCCATATTTTTCCAGTTTATATTTACCCTACTACTGTAATTTTTACGAACTTGAAAAAATTGGCTATTACCTGCCATGTAATGTATTACTACTCATAAGGAGAATTATTTTTAGAGTTCTCTGATTTTCCAAGCATTGATATGTGATGCACATATTGTTGGCAAACGAGTTCTGAAATAGAGTCAACAAAAATCTGCATTTAATTTAATCCCACGTAACCTAAACCATGCTATATGCGTGTGTGAGATTTCAAATTGTCAAATACGACTGCATAATTAGCAATTAAGTGGTTAATTAGTTTTACGTCGTCATATACGCGAATGGAATCTATAACTGCACCGCTTAGGGAAGGGGGCGATCTTCACTTCGACCGCTAAGCTTTATTCATACACTCCTTGCACACTCCTATTATCCTCTTATCCCTTATCTTACCTTCTCCCAACCCTGCACCCGAAAAAATCTTTTCTCTGCTTGATTGAATTGATTTATGCTCGTTAGAGATTAAACGTAGAGGGGGTATATCAATCATGGCCTTCTCAAATACTCTCCCCATCTTTTCTATGTCGCCTTCACGAATCGACCCTTCCCCCTCTGACCCTCGTAACAATGCAACCCCTGAATCCCCCTTTTCTCCCCCCTCACGCTCCATATTGCAATGGAGTATATATATCGCACCCCCATGTTTAATTTGCTTGTTTTACCGATGCCGTATTGTCACGCGCCCTACTCAAACAGTCAATAAATCTCGCCCTTCTAAGCCAATTACCAATAAACTCCTTTCAAAGAATAGGGCCATTTTTTCCCTCCTTGTGTATATGCGCACGAGAACCAGTTATTTTTAATGGCACTGCGAACGTGAGAAAGTCTAAGGAATGAGTTGCGCAAAAACGTTCCCACAGTTGGGAATTTTATTGACGAGTGTATTAAGATATGCGAATTTATGTCCCGGAGATTAGACTGATTTAGCATGTAACGGTTCAGGCATTCGGTGATTTTGAATTTTATGAGTTAATCCACTGAGCAATAGGTAAGAAGTACGTATGAGAAGTGTCGTTGACATTATGTTGAAGGTAAAGTGGCATTTCCTACTTGGGAAGGTGCGAGAGAAAAGGTAAAAATTAATGTATCCAGCGAAAGTAAATTTACTTCAGATATTCCTCCATCATTCTTATATTTATGATTACTGAAATTATCGAATTTTGTGTCCATATTCATCGACAAGAGTATATAACAACCGTACTTAAAAACTGCAAATATAAATATTAAGCAACGTAATCTATAGTTTGGATTGGTCTTATTAAAATAACTATATTTAGAATACCGCGCAATGTAGAATGCTCAATCTGGGTAGTTTTATAAATAAATTCTTAAACAAATCATTATCCAAGAACTGTCATGCTACGTAACTATCATATAGCATTTGTGATGTCTCTAGGTTTGTCTGTCTCAATACATCTTATTCTGACAGTTTATAACTTAATATTTGAAATAGTAAAGTCTAGTCTTCCAGTTGCTGAAGAAATGAAAAGCGTATTACTGTAATTCAGCATCTGCTTCTTCCTAGCATACCAGAAGCCTTCTCGAAAGATGTTAACTATGTCATAAGAGGTTAAATTTTTTATAGCATCTCCATTTCCAGCAGCCATCAGAGATCGTATGGAGAAAATAAAAGTCGATTATTCACATAAATCAATGGTAAAACATTAATTCAGAAACGGAATTCACCATATCAAGGTTTTAAGTATGTATTAAATTCCAGAATGACAATCTGTAGAGAGTACTCTTGGATTTGATAGCTTGAGGTTATGAAATAGATGCTTAAGTTCTAGAAAGGGAAGAATAAAAATATCCGAATTTGAAGCGTATACAGATAAATCAGAAATATTTTGGATGATTAACGTATGACTGACACTAATTAAACGACAGCCTGATAGTAAAATGTTATTAAATATATTTGATAATTATATCGTATTAAGTAGAATGCCCATTACCGCTTTTAAAGTCTGTGATAATTTGTGATAAGATATATTTTCTTGAATATTTACTCATCAGTTTTTTGTTTGATCATCTCGGCAGTTTACTCCTTTATTCTTCAAGAACTAGAACTTTTGTGTTGTACGGAATCATAAAAATTATAAATGATATTTAGGGTTTCAAGTTCACGTGGAAATGAGGAAATATAGTTAAGGTATCTCTGGCTCAACTGGTTTCAAATATTGATGCATTAATGTACTTTCAGTTAACTCTTTTATAAATTAACTAAGAGCAGAAGATATAGCAAAAATCTATTAAAGTAAAAAAAATACGTTCCAAACTATTGATAGGCTCTACTAGAAAATATCTCGTTAAATCGTTTTAATGTAGTTCTACCCCTCTGATTTCTATCAGTTAGCCTCTTTATGTTAGTGGACGACTAAATGAAGCATCGATTTAATCCTAATAAAGAGTAAAAATTTTAAAACTGCCTTGATATCTCAGTCTTACATGTGTACAGTAGTTCTATGCGTACGTTCCCTTCCTCTTCCTCTATTGCCATGTTTGTTAAAAGACGGTCACTGAATCACCTGAAAAATGGGAACTTGTGGAAAGGCTAAGATGTATGTGTGAGAAGTGGAAGCAAAGAATCAGATGCAGAGTGAGTGGGAAGACGGTCCAGGAAATGAGAAAGGAAAGGGAGACTAGTCTCATAAGGAAGCTTCAGTCCATATGCATTGGTTTTCGTGGGAAGATATACGTATTGCCTTAGCGGGATAAAACTCGTGTGAGAAAGAAGAACGTGGTGAGAGCGGACTTTACATCGCTTTGAATCTTAAGCACTGACAAAGAGAGGTTGAATCGTTGGTATAAGTAGCAGGAAGTGGAAACTTTTATGGTTCAATCTGAATCTATCATTGGTATTCACCAGGGTGATTCTTTCTCAGCAGTCAGACTACTCTTCCCCTCGTAAAATAAATTCGTATTTGTAAATCTAGATAAATCCTTAATAAATATGCTCATCGCTTCCAATGATGGACCTAGAGGGATGGATACTTGGAGCAATAGCTCCGTTAAGGAACTCCAAAGTGCAAGATAAGCATTTTGACTTCGAAATCGTGAGAAGCTTATAATATGATATGATTGCGATCTCTTATAAGATTATATACGTATATACATTGTGTTCATGGTATTAACAATGGCAGTAGTAGAGAATAAAAACACTAGGACTATTATTACTAGGGGCACGTCCTGCAATACAGTCCAACTAGGCATCGGTTGGGGCTACATATTTTTTTTATAAACATCTTCATTCTAAAAAATACCCTTGTCAGATTCTTGATTCTGTGAGTTTCATAATATTTATTTAATTTTCATACATTTATATAATTTTTACTATAAAACCTCATATATATCCTCATATAAAACCTCAACACTCACTGAAAGCAAACAACTTTCTTGCAACTCAGTCAGTCAAAGATTAATAGAAGAGATTTTTTGGTTTATTATGTCTTATATCTATTGCATTACATGATGCTTCAATTACTGTGTGATCAACAGTTTTATTTTCGTACCTATTTGAATAATATCAATCTGCAAAAAACATGTTACCGGTGAGGGCGCCCTTAAGAATCTTCGCTTCGGACGCCAAAATACCTTGAGAGAATATTGTCCATGCGATTCAATGCAAATCCCACCACTATTCGCTAGCATTACTACCTTTGGATATAACCTTTTAGGAGAGCGGTTTAACATCCACCGGGCAATCAGCCTCCAAAATAAGCATCTCCTAGCGGCACATCTCTCCTTATTTAACTTTGTAAAATAATCCCATTTCACCCTAAATGAAACTAAAGTCGGGGGTCCCGGATAGCCGTGTGGGCAGCGCGTCCTACTTCAATGAAAGCGGTCCCAGGTTCGATTCCCAGTGGGAGCCCACGTGCGAAATGACCTCAGCTGTCGAAGCACTTTTCACAGTACTACTAATACTGAAAATAAACTCCAAACTGTGACATGTACATAGGATGGTCCAGGATCCTCAAAACGGCGGACGAATGACTTACCGTATATCTAAATCCTAGTCTCGTTAGAATTGTCCGTTTGTATTATAATTTTCATGTAAATATTTATTCCCATTTCAATAACCAACTTGCTTCCCTCGAATTGGTCCCAGATTCTCAAATATCTTAAAATAAATACGAAAAGGATTAATTAAAATAAGAGTCTATTTAACAGAAATATCCAAAAACATATCACAAATAAAATCAGCGAGAAATGTCCGTCTGTTTCAGCATTAAAAAGTGATAATATTCCAAAAATAGTGTAGATGTGAGTCAGGTGTAATTCTTATTATTTTTGACTCAAATAATTATCATTCGAATAAAATTATTGATTTTTGTATAATTTTTTTTGTCAATTTCTGGGAGTTATCATTTTTGAAATGAAAAATTTAAATGGACAGTAACATTGTTTTATATTCTCTTGTAACGTTGTTAGATATTTGCTTACTTAAAAATTGAGAATAATACCCACCTATATCCGAGATTTCAATGCCTGACATTATATATTTAAATTTTCGAATTGATCCCCTCGATTCATTACGTTGCGAATTGGTTCACTAATCGAAAATTTCCTCAAAACAACTTTCTCGCCAACTGGAGCCATTCGATCTCCCTAAGTTAGTCCGCATTTCGAAGTGAGCAATGGACCGCAGTTGAGATATTATTAGCGCCCATCATTCATTCGGCGAAAAAATCATTAGCCGTCAGAGAGGGATTCGGCCCCGTGGCGCCCTCCATCCTTACCTTCCGCATGTAAAAGGATATATAAGAGAGTGAGGCGCGGGAAACCCAAATAAAAAGGGCCTACAGCCTTCCTCAAGGGCAAACTAGACAAGGCGATTTATAATGCCGCTGCCGATGCGTTATTGTTTGTGTAAGTGGGCAGGAGGATGAGGAGGGAAGTCGTGGGAGGGCTAACGTCATTATAGAGCGATTACGGGGGGAACCTTATGGAGGCGGGAAGCAAACAGCACCGCAGGGAGGCAAAGATGGGCAAAAATCCCAGTCGGGTCCGTTTTTATGAGGGGTGAAAGGGGATATTGCATCCCCCTCTGACGAGGAAAATAAAAAGCAATATGCGGCCGAGAGTTATGAAACTGATTATGGATACGAAAAATCTTGGGTCGTTGCAGCATTGATGCTGGGCCCGGAGGGAGGGGCCCTTTTTTGGGGCCACGAAGGGGAGAGAGGGCTTTGTGTGGATCTGAGAGGGTTGCCGGCGTGTTTGTGGTGCAGGAAAGAGAGAACATTGGGGTGAAAGGGAAAACCGAAGGGGATTATGGGAGGAGTGAGTGATGGGAAGAGAACGGAACTGACAAATTCTGAGAATGTCAATTTCCACAATCGCTGATTCCTCGGGAGTTTACCATGCTCAAACCGGCGAACATTTTTTAGTCAGAATAACTGGTATGGCATGGAAGGAAACAGGAATATTATATGCAAGAGCGAGCGTTGCGGAGGTTTATCGTCATATCTATAATGTCTAATGTTCTATTTCCCAAGATATGTTACGCGGAAAGTAAAAAAAAACTCAGTAAAAATTGAAAACTGATGAAATTATTGCAAAATTTTTGCTTGAATTTGACTACTACACTTTGAGTAATTAAAACACATGAGGATATAGGGAATAATACAACTATTTCTCGATAAATGAAATGTATTTAGCTGAATTACATAAAGGTGCAATATTTATTTTATTACTTATGAGTTGACGGAGAAGTGGTTGCTGGTTACGAATAATCCGAGGAATACAGCTCAGGAGTACGTTGGAGTATGAATAATAAGTTAGGAGATCTACTTGGCCGCTCAAATTCACTACTATTCTCTTAAATAGAAAAAATAAGCTTTTATTGTTGGAAAACGTAAGCAAAATTTCAAGACGTTCCGTCAGAAAATGTCTGTCGTAGCATCAGACTTTAGTCACACCAAGTGGGGTTTCCTTGTGAGTTTCTCTTATCCCGGGATAGATAACAATCTATGGAGGAGGTGGCTCACCTCTTCTCTGTGAATTTATCATTAATAAATTCTTATTAAACCCTCATTTAATTCTTAGGCTTCATCTGCTGTTATTTCTGTTAAATTTAATGGTTTTTCTCTTATACATGAGTGTAAATCGTTTATTATCTCCTCTTTACCTTGTGGATTATCTAGATCCACCCCTGGTAGAGAGGAACGGTGGAAAGGCACCGCAGACTGCGGTGGAGTTTTCATCATCTCTGCATATAAGAGGGCCCCTATTCTTCGTGTGGGGTTGTTTAAGGGATCACAGGATATTCTCTTATTGATGATAGTGATGAATGGGCGGAAGACAATGGTTGGCTCGTGTCACTTTATGCAGAGGAAAGCATTATTAATTGATTGATTGAGGGGAAATCTGAATGCGACTGAAACTTACGTTCGAGACAAACATTGCTGGCAAATGCCGGGCGGATAAAGGATTAATACAGAGGTTGGGTCGGAAGGAAAGAAGAAAAACCTTTGGGCAGGTTAAACTGTGACTGAGAAATGATCGTACTGATGTGATGTCTTCTAAGTAATGGGAATTGATGTGTGATTGATTTTGAATCTAATTAGCTTTCTAAACGCATTACTCCACTTATCTAACGAGGATTTGATTTCTTAAAGATATGGTTGATGTGATATTTAATATATCAGGAGATTTAAGGGAATGCGACTGCGAAGATTTTTAAGTCATATATCACCACGAAAAATGACCATGTCGTAGGTTTCGAGATCAAGGTTGCATTAGCTTTATTTTGTGCAACAGTTTATACATATTAAGTAATGCCTTGCTCTGCTTCCTTTTTAAGTATTCATTTTTAAAATTTTTGGACTTCAATAAAATTTCTTCTTAAGAATAACAGGCCCTGACTAACCATCATATTTATAATGATGTATATCATTCCCCGTATTCAACTTACTTTAGACTGGATATTAAAATATATTAAGAGGGGCATAAAGTTGAATTTTGCATGAAATGACCTCCGAAAAGTAAGGTTTTTATTATATTTACGCATTTCCGCCAGAAAAAAGTTTTATCATATTTTACTACAAGAAATTTTAAAATTGTTATCATCAAGCAGAGGATTTAATGATGTATCGTACTGTAATTTGCTCTTTTAAATACTTTCCAGCCTCCCACATATTTTCGTATTGCATACCCCATTAATATATAAATATTACCTTCAATTATTGTGAATTAATTCCCTGATTAGGCTTACATCGCTTTAATTCGTCTCATGACATGTTGCACGCTTTCAGTATATTTTCACAATATACATTCGATATATTTTACAATATATTTGCGCCTTATCTCAGTTGTTCCACTTGGCTGCAGTTATCCTAAACCTCTAACTTATCACTAATATACAAAAAAATTTCGCAGTCTGAGGAACTGCAGCTTAAAGCGGTCTGGCTCGTCACTGCTTTCGGACCCCACGCATCATTTTTCTCTTCAGCCCCCGCTTGCCCCTTGGGAACCCTTGGCTACCTCCCGCGGGGGCGTGGACTGGCTGTCCATCAATAACAGCTACCCGGCGACGGTTTCAAAACGCGGGAGGAGAAAAATAACGTTTAGTGATCGGTTATTGAGAGGCAGAGTGGGTGATAGAGGCAGAAGGATGAGGATATTCCGTCAGACGAATTGGTGCTGACTTAGGTGGTGCCAGAGATCCGGAAGAATTTGGGAGGCGCCCCAGAGTTACTTCCACCCTCCTGCTATCTGCTTGTTCTTCCTCTTCACAGTCTTTCTTCTTTTCTCTAGTATCGCGGAGATTATGGCGCCATCTTATTCGATACATTTCATTCCAATAATAATAGGGCTGACTACCCAATGATGAAGAATGAACATTGTTATAATATGTCCAAGTTGAGTTGCAATGAAAATCCATTACGGTTTTATGTAGTGTTATCATACAGTAGGATAATGAGGTGTCCCTTAGCAACGATATGTAAAGTTTTATCACTCTCTGCATCGTTCAGAAAGTATGTAGGTTTCGTAAAGAAACAATCATCACACAGCAATTATAACTGTAGATATCTATATTAAACGATCTCTAATGAAAACGTTTGCATTAAGAAATTGCCTTTCACTAATGTTATTAATATGAGAATTATGTAGAATTAACAATTACCTAAGAATATCACAATATTTCAAAAGTAAAGCTAAAGAAAACTGTTGATTTTTTATGAGGAACTAGGTGCATTAAATTGTGAAAATGGATCTTATGCTTCGATTGTAGTTCGTAAACTCAGAAATTCCTTTTCTATAAATTTCTCTTCGTTGAAGCATATGCATTCTCTCAAGCAATCCTTTCACTACCTTAAGTTAAATCAGAGTTGATTGTATTCCTAATGTAAATTAGAAGCAAAGAACATTGTGCATTTTCTGGAAATTCAGGAAATTTTTATTTATTAGGAGAGGTTTCAGATCTTTTTCGACTCATTCTATTTTGCTTTGTCGTAATAGCAACCGTCATCAAATATGAATAAAATTTCAGACAAAATTCTCCAAGTGAAGGAATAACGCTCATCAATTTTCTCCGATATTATTCGGTTTTACTTTATTAAAATCTCTACTTCTTTAGCAAGTGATTACTACATCAATTAGAGGCTTAATTATCTCATTCCGCATCGATCAATCCTAGAAACATTCCCAAGTCACCATCGAATCACAAGTAGTGTTGCGTTAATGACTGCAACTGGAGAGCAGACCTCCTTTAGGCTCTGTTTAAGGTAATGCCATCAATACGCCTGTCCTAGAGAAAGGGATTGGAGTGAGGAACAACGCCGGTAAGGAAGGCTTTGAAACACTCACCCATTGTAGAGATAACGATCTGCGGATTCGATGAGATCTCTTAGGAGCAGTTTTTCCAAATAGTGCCGGTGGATGCCGCCTTCTATTCTTCTCCCATCCCTCCGGAGTCCTCCGGTATGCTCCTCTGTGTGGTCCGGGACCACAGTCGCGAGGCATTCGGATTTCCCGGCGAACGGAAAGGCATTCGAGAAATTTTTCGTAGCAGATGAATTCATGAGCAGCCCTAACTAAGTTGTTTTGCCGCTCTTTTTGCTTCGGCCCATTATGAAGATGACCGGATTTTCCACTTATTTTTCGCTTTTTTAACGCTTCGATTAATTGAGTTTAAAGGGCTGAGTGCATATCTGAGAGGTTTCTTGAATAGAGTATTTGGATATTTCGCGTCGAAAAAAGACGCAACTTAATTTAAAGCTTTTTTTCCTTATTTCCGTCGTGGAAGTTATTTTCAAAGAGCCTTGATTCCTTCATTTTGAAAAATTTGGAGATAGGGACGAGTCTATTTTCGTAATTAACTTATGTTAAAAATCGATGTTAATGAAATATGCTAAATTTTGGATTTAGCTACTTATAACCCAAAGAAGCCTTGCGCAAGTGAATTGGATACGATGGATGATAGTTTCAAATTTATGTTATTCTCCTCAGGATATAGCCTTGTTACAATCGAGAAAACTGATGGTGGAATTTGATAAGATTGGAATCATTTTTCTTTCCAAAATTTATACAAAAAAATCATAAAATTTTGTCAACGGAAGCAAATAGTTTTGGAAAAGATGTAAATCTTTAGCGTAAAAATTAACCCAAGATAAAAATTTGTACATACATATTAGTCAAAATATATGCTGTAGGACAGGCATCACATCAAAATACAGTTGTATAGAGAATAAAATTACTGCGTTGTTTGCTATGCTTATTCACAGTTGATAAATTGACATGCCATCTTGAGTACAAAGAGAAAAAGAGGAAACCTCTTGTATGTTGTTAGTTTAACTGATATATATTTAATTAAATTCTAGTTATTTGAAATGGTAATTACTAACGCAATTATAAATGAGAAAACTCCATTATTTCGGCTTTATATACCTTATAAATAGATATTCTGTTATCAGGAGTATTTATGTTTAATGTATTATATCTAGATAATTAATTTTTTTCCTAAGTTTTTCCAAAGCAGAATATCTTCCAGCCGAAAGAGATAATTACAAACTTGATAAAATGTACATATTTTCTTAATATTTTGCATCTCCTAAAAGTCTCCACTTTTTAATTTAAAGAATTCTTTTTCTTCAATTCAATCGTGATAGTTTCTTGTCCCTTTGAATGTAAAAATTAAAATACCCGGTTAACTTAAAATATTCAAGAGAGCCATCATCTAGGAGAGCATTAAAAACTAGGTAATAAAGGCTATCAAACGTCAAGCGATTTCTAAACTGTATATACGACCTAAGTCTGTGGAGATATCCCGGAGCAGTAAAAAGTGCTACTCTGGAGAGCTATTATAGCGTAGTAATTGATAGCAGCTCGTTTCACGCTTAGTTCACCCCGCTCAAGAATCTCTGCGGCGGAAAGGAAAATTCCCCATCGATCCGCATTCAATATAATTAAAGATCAACCTTTTTTCATGCCCATCACACACGCACTCTCGCGAGCACAATTTGATCCGGCTTGTTCAAAGCCCCATCCCGTTTCGACCTCCCAACCCATCTTTCTGACTCGCTCAATCCACTTGTCAGAACCTGGGCCCCTTTCTCCCTTAACATTTCATTCGGAGGTCCCCATCCCCGGCCCAGTAACATCCCATTCCCCTTTAACCAACATTCCCTAGCTTTTTATACCCCCTCTCCTACCGAAAAGCCCCCCGCTGTCGATCCACGGGGGGCATTTTATAGGAGTCACGTGATGCGTGCACCCTGCCGAGAAGACCTTCGCCAGAGTGGAGTCGAGGGAGACTGGGTTCTTGGAGTGGAGGAGGTTGTTTGCGGTGGAGGAAGTGGTAAGTAGGCCGAAGAGAAATGACAGGAAAGAGAGGACTGATATTCGATGAAAAGATTACAATAATAATAATGATCGTAGTTGACGGGGTTTAGATAAAAACTAACGCCGGCTTGGTCTGTTGAGGTAGAGGATTAGGACGCGGTGCAGAGGCGTATTAATCGACCTGACTGGAAGCTTATTCAGCGCAGAAATTTTCCGACCTCTTACACTGGGATAACAACTTGATATCTTGTGGATGATTTTATAAATCCATTACGACATTGTAATAAATGCAAGCAGTCGTGACCTCTTTCCTTTAATTAAAACATCATCACCGCTCATTAGAAGTCTCTACCAAGGGTTAATTCCGATGGTCATCGGGACTGGATGACTCAATGAGGCGATGATTTAGGGAAGAACATCTTCTTCTTCCCTACAGATGTCTTAAAGTATTAAATGGAATCAAATTGAAGTCCATTTTCAATGCGAAAGATTTCTATCTAAATTTACGACGGTCTTTTATGCTGAAAGAGTTATCAGAAGTCCGGTTTGCTAGAAATGCTCGATAATATAAATATCCCTATAGTAAGCTTTTTATAGCTTTACCCTGCGTGACCATATATACAAATGGCATTCATTTAAATTATTAATGACGTCTGTTCGGAGAAAATCTCATTTCCCGCGTAGCTCGAATGATTTTACGCATTTACATCCTTCCAAGACGTGCACTCGTATAATTCCCCGCTAATTCGAAGTGAAGTTCTTAGACTGAGTCTTTCAGTGGTCGTAACGAATGAGGGAAGGGCCGATGAAAAACGAGCCTCCATCCACAAGAAATGTCTAATGATATCAAATGTAAACTTTCCTCATAAAATAGAATTAATATGGACATTTTTCTTTGGAAATCAAGCGACATGTTTCCCGAGCTGGAAGGATTCGTGGCAACGATTTCTCTTCAGTTACGACTATAGATCCAGAACATCAAAAAACAATTTACGAATGATTTATCGGCGCTCCTTCAACATACTCGAGCTTTTTTATCGAGAGATAATTTTCATTTTTATATCCGTATGGTTTTGGCGAAATAATAAATTCAGAAAATAACTTTATAGCGCGTTTCCTCAGTTATGTCCTTCTCATTTCGAGAGAGGACTTGATTGAGTGTATATATAAATTTTCCCGAATAAATTCCGAGCTTAACTTATTGCGAAATGACTAAGCTGCTTAAGTCACGCGATTTTATGGTAATAATCAATTTTTCATCATCGTGTAGTATCAATTATCATTTTGTAAATTATTCAAGTTTCGCTGGACGCCAGTCATCGAGACGTGGGGAGGTGGAGAAATACAAGCGACGAGTCCTTGGCAAATTCGAAATCCATTTCGTATAAAAACATCATTCTGGTTTTCGTGGGTTGACAGCCATAAAAGGGGAATTGTTTTACATGAAAACGGGATCCCCGCAGGATGAAAGTTGCTTTTCATTCCGAATATTCTTGTCGACTGACTTCTTGGCAGACATGACTTTAGTTTCGTCTCGTAATTTTAAAATATTCCGTTATAACATACTGTTTTTATGTGTTTCAACTCCGTTTATTTTAACTACATAATTACCGTAAGAGCCTCGATGACATTCAAGAACTTGAAGAAGAAGGGATGAAAACATCGGAGGAATGAGAAAATCGGAAAATTTTCTACACTTCTTGCTTGTCTGTTGTTGTTGAATCTGTTAAAATTTGTATCACACATGTTTATCGGTTTTAAATATATAAAATACATTCGGAAAACAGAATTCTTGGCTCGATTCTCTTCCATTTTTCTGATTTTGAAAAATACCAAAATTACTTTATTTAGTCCAAAAAGATAAATTACGATAGTGGAAAGGTTCATTTCAAGATTAAGCACCTTACGCATGTTAGTTGATTTTTAAAGATTCTACAATTTAAAAGAAGCACGATTACCTCTCAAACCATCGAAGAGTAAAAATAAATAATTGGAAAAAGTTGCGTAAATTGTGCACACTTACTAACGCCAATGCAATTATCGAGGAATTGCGTTTATTTATCTCCGGCTACATAAATAAAGAGGTTCAATTACCAGCCGGAGATAATGTAGAGATTTAAACGAGCGCGGATACATTTTCTTGAAAAAAAATCCCCCTCTCCCTCCGTCTCACTCTACCTCCCAACGAAGCAGCTCATGTTGCCAAGAGGTTGTCAGAGGACAGACGATTTGTCATCACGCGGCTTTATTACTAAGGGCAGAGCACCTTACCTGCTTCGAACCACCCACCCCTTAACACTCCCCAAAAAGAACGTCCTTTGCAGAGACCCTCTCGCATACCTATTCTCTCTTTTCTTTAATTCTCTCATTGCCTTCATCTTCGGCTTCCTTTTGAGAGTCCTCCTCCCATTCATCTCCGCATCCCATTGTGCTCATCCGCCGCATTCCAATCATACTTCTTCGACTCTCTCTTTCTATACATGCGTACATATTTTTTGACAAGTCACCGCTCGATGTCCGCAAGATATTCACTTCTAAAGTAACGATCTACGAGTTAGTTGTAGAAATGGTTTGAGGTGGATATATGGAGGCAAAAGGGCATTCCATGAACAGGTAGTGGTCACGGATATATTAAGGCCTATTTGGGGGATGAGAGTTTTTGATGCTTCCTTTACTATTATTCCATTAATTCCCTACATTTTTACGTACTACCGTGGATCGCTGACTCTGTATGTATATTTTGTCACTATACATAGAGGAGAACAGGAATCATTTCTCCTCCTACTTTTTTGAGATGTCTCTGAGCAATGGATATTTCAGTTACATTTGGGAACCTTTAAATACTCGTTTTTATATCGGATGTATTATTATTATCATCTTCCACATGCAGTACAAACTTTTAGATGAAGCGATGTTTTGAGAAGAGAATAGCATTTACTTCATTCGCATACGTATTTATCTTTACTGTAACATTCATAAAATGTTCACGTGGATAGGCAGATGACCTTTTAATTGACATAAATATTTCATCCTTCAGTTTTTTCTTTAAGAAGTAGCTACCTAGTAATAAAGGAAATATTTCGCATATTTTTATCGTAATTTTCCTCACTATATTTTCTTATAATACTCAGAACCTTTTACTTCTAAATTTCATAGTATCTCCCTACCTCAAGGGTGTGAATGAGAGTCTAACTCGTCATAAGTAACTTCCCGATCTCATGGAATTACGCACATTAGTAGCAATTTCTTCTCGAACGGGTTGATCTTAAAATCTCTCCTCGAGCAAAAATTAAAAATAGAGTGAAATAAAATTCCTTCTTATTATAATTTCACATTATCAGAGAGTTTGAGAAAATTTAGCCTCTCTTCCACCTAAATTCTTTACATCTTATGGGTAAAAGCGACGACCAAAATTTCAGCAAGTTACATATTTACATAGAAAATGAATTTCCTTCATTTGTTGGCCTGGGTTCATAAATTCATGGAAGAGGAAACCGATCTAAGAAAATCTCTCATATCACATTTTTGTATCATTTTCAAGATTTGATAGAAATGGACAGACATAGGAAGTCCATCTCTTTCCCACCAATGTAAGAGAAAAACTATCAGTTGTTAGAGCAATCATAAAAGGATAGTCAAAAGGTATGTAACTTTTTACTCTGGGTAAATTAACAAGCATATATATTCGCTGGTTGATGCAACAGGAAAAATGAAAATGTTAAATAAAGTAATTGAAAGATCAATTTTTAGGGATTATTCTGTCGTTTTCTTTATAAAAGTCTCTTTAATTGTTTAAATTCATTCTTACTTAATAGGTATACAAGCAGTAATATTCATGCTTTAAACGGCATTGTAAGATCAATCACTTAAATCACTGAGCTAGTGATAGTTGCGCGCATCACGCAGTATTAGGGAATCAAAGCATTGCTTCTGCTCACTTCCGCTATGTGCACGATAGACAAGGATCTCCTACACGTGCCGAACTAATATCATCAATCCTATTCTCCAACTTCACTTCGGTTCTCTTTTCATCTTTAACTACTTTCCTATTATGTAACAGGAGTAAACGAACCCTCTAGGTTACTCTATAGGAATGAGCGGCTCACGTATTCTTAGCTATAAAGTAACAAATCCTTTCGTTGATCACAAATGAGATTTAAGATAGGGCTCTATCAACGAGTAGCCATAACAGGGTCTTATCGCCTCAACTACTGATGTCATTAGGCATTTTTCTCTTTTTGATCGGTCGTTGAAGTCACCGGCGATCTCCCGTTTCAACCGCCATGTATTGGCAAAAGTGGGTGGTCGAGAGGTCTGTTAACTCTCATCTTCTCTTGGTCTCGGACACTCATCTCCTTTGGGGAGTGCCTCCCCATCTCGTTTTTCCATTGTACCAGAAGACCGCAAGATCCCACGCGCACTCTCGACTGTTTTACAGGTGGTCATTCTGCAGCAGAGGCGGAGGAAAAAGGCCTTCGGATGGCAGCACAAGGAGAGTGTCCATCGCGCTGACAGTTGCCTAACGACATGTGCATACTAAAGCGTTCCAAAAAGAATACGTTGTAAGAGAATGGGGTAAGAAAGAGAAAGGGGTTGAGGAGTCGCGATGGGAAAGATGGACGGAGAGTAATTTAATGATCCTTTAGGACTAATATTTTTCCGGCTAAGTTGCTCGCAGGGGGTTGTTTAATATAAATCGAAACAGAGAAATGCTCCAGCACAAAAGCTGATGACGGCTCGGATGCACTGATTCGGATGCTTCCATTACCAAGAATGTTAAGAGTATGATTTTGATGAAGCAGTGAATTTTACGTACATGACTATCTCGAAGGCATGCCCAGCGATAACAAATACTAAAGTCCATTACCTATTGCATCTCATGTCCTATTTGAAGTTTAAATATGAGATTTAGTTTCAGTTGGACGTCAACGCCACTGTTTTTTATGAAAATAGCATAAATTGATGAGTACTGGAGATCCTTATTTTTTTCAACCGCAATCAACCGCAAGTTTGCTGCAAGAAAAACTCAGATAGGAATTTTTGGTTGATAGTCAAATCAACTATTCTGGGATTCTTGTAAACAATATGAATGAAGTCCTTATTCAAATATTCGCAATATCTTTATTGTTTACGAGTTTTATGAGATTTTTTCACTTTAAGCTATTATTATTATTTATATATAGCCCAAGAATAGAGCCGTTTATGGAACGCAAATCTAATTTATTTTGAAAAATATTGTAAAATAAGTTTATAGTAAAATACACGGTAATAACAAAACTTTTCGGATAACTTTTTGGCAGCACGACAAACATCCTGTGGATAAATGCTAAGCTTTATTATGTCTATCTGTGCTATCCTTCCTAGAAGTCACGACTGCAAATGTCGATTTTTCATAGCAATTTTCATTGTCAATTCTTTGTATTATATGGAAAAATATCACTGAGGAAATATATCGCCGTCTTTTATTTCCTCCAAAAGGAGCCATTCACTGGTGAGGCCTCTTATTCGTTTCCCATCTTCGGACCGATCCTTAGCGCAGAGGCTGAGGGTGCCCGTTCCGAATAGGGCCTCAGCCGCATACCTCGACGTCGCCGAGCGGATTCCCCCGCTGCCGGACCCAATAACTTGGGAAACCAAGGGATCCTCTGTCACCCCGCGGGTGGCAACGGGATAAGTGCTTCTCAAACGTTTCGATATCTGCGGTTCCCTTTGCTATGCTGATCGCTCCTTTTCGCGATCACTTCGCGGAAGATAGCTGAGCGACCGGGAAGAATCGTCTTTCCTTTTGAATAACTATTCCATACCCCTTTATTCTATCGAAGAACCATTTTTTTTCGAGATTCAATGGTTTCAAAGTTTTGGGTTCCGAGGTTACATAGAAGGGGTCATCGTTTATTTTCTCATTCCGGTGTCCGACTGTCTACTCACATGTTTACGACTGGTGAATCTAATTTGAGGGTTTTTCTAGAGGTACAGGAAGAGGATAAGATCAGTTGAGGTTTGTTGGGTTAATACCCCTTATCCGGGATTAAGTCTATCGCACCTTATAAAGCGTGACGCATTATTTTTCTACGCGATATTAATAGCTGTTGGGTTAGAATCGATGGCATTGGCTTTTGTATCGATACGAAAGGAAAAGGATGCAAATGAATGGATGAGTAATCTCGGATTGTGTTCATAAAACTCGATTTTAGAGGTTATATTGATAATTAAATGAGGATTAAGAGTTAATACCAATGAGTTTATTTATATCAAGATCTGATACGAAAAAAAATTAATCCGGAGAATACCAATAAATAGTTTTATAAACATCATCACACGTTCGAGCCCTAAAATGTAGAAAAAGATTAAATTCTTTACGAAATAATAGTACTTATTCAGTGATATATTCCATTTTCCTTATGAAAATCAGTTGAAAATTTTCAATTAACTATTCTTTTCTAAATAAAAATGTCATAGTATAATTGATGGGTTATTCAAGAAAGGCTAACCAAAAACTCCAATCAGGACACGATACTAAAATCTTTCGAATTTTCCTATAATTTCCTCCTTTAGCGGATTGATTTCATAATATGCCTTATGGGTATCTAATCAACAAAACTGCATGTGTCTCAAAATTAAATTCTTCCTGTAAAATTTTCAGCTGTGGAAGAGTAGTTGATGCATTGACACGTGATCCCCTAATGTCTGTATTTGTCAGCTGAATCTGAGAACACTAAAAATATTTGAATCCGAGGATCGACATTAAATGTCTACATGACTCTGACTCTAACCTGTGCCTTTATAACTCAGATATCGGAATTTTTCATTTATTTTTATCATTGTCTTTAAATGCACACGCCTATACGTATACTTTTAAAGTGTTTACCTCTACTCTAATCCTTGAAAATATTTTAGCTAGCAGGAGAACTAACTTATTCTTTATCTTATGATTCATAGTGAAAATTAATCTTTGAATTTATGTCTCACCATTTATATGTTTATTGTTCCATAATTTTTCGCCAATTTCATCTTTTAAAACCATTTTGCCCATTCCGCCATTCTGCCCATCTTTTAAAACCATTTCTCTGCCTATTCTCAGTCTGTCATCAAGGTGAGTGCGCATTAACCGAGGCCGCACTTGCCTCTCACGGGAACTCCCTGCTTCCTCTCCTTTTCCATCTCCGCACTGCTTTTCACCATTAACGGCGCATCACCCCCAAGCCTCATTTAACTGCGCACGTTTTGTTTCAAAGTAAAAAAATGGAATGATGAGATGAGCATTTTCGCCGGAGTTAAGGAGGAGCGGAGAAAGGAAGACTCGGTTAGGATGAAATGTGCCCCTGCCTGACAGAGGGAGGAGAGAGACAGTGAAATGCGATCCCATAGGTAGGATGAAATTAGCAGCGAAGACGAGTTGTACGACTGCGGTGCCGAGGGAATTGAGATTTCAGATTTCTCTGCTCTGAGCCGCATGGGGTCCGCCTTCCGAGGATACTTCTCTTTTATGCGACCAAAGTATACTTCCAATGGTCCTCGTTCACTTCCGCCAAGCACAAGCATTCCCTTTCGCGAAAAAGGCTCTTATACGCATGGGTATATGCATATAAGCATGTTTTTAGGATCTCCCTAGCTGCATACTTTATTTTTTCGTTTCCTAGCAAGTGTCGCAATCTTAAGCTAGTACAGGTTATTAAGGCTTGGCCCACTCATGACTAGGGATGATAGAGAATACAGGTTAAAGCAACGATGCCGAAGACATCGAAGTTAAGGGCTATCTGAGCCGCTAATTATGCACATACTTCACATCTTTTAAAATTTATAATTTATCACAAACAATTTTATTAAAATTAAATTTGAAATAGAAAGTAGTTCCACTACATGGGGTATATTCCTACTATCATCCTCTTTGTTACTCATTAGTTTTAATGTGAATTGTATGAAACCTTTTAGAGATATTGATTACTCTTCTGCGTGGTTAAAATAGTAATTATTTGATTATTATTAGTTGGAATAATACTGTAAGTTAGACACTCCTGAGTTAAAAAATTAACTACGGTGCTTAATGTGCATACATACATACCATTATCACGTACATCCTTCCGTTACGAAATTAGGAATAGGGAAAAATTAATTTTTTTAAATAAAAACCTACAGAGCTATGTTCTTAATTAGACGGTCGCAGATTATATGAAACGAGATTTTTTATTCCAGTTAACAGCGTTCGCGAGATCCGAGAGACAACGAGAAAGCGTTACAAAGATATTATCTGCAGGACGGATTTGCTCTTCTGGTTGTTTATTCCGATCATAAGAGAAACTAATAGCAGTTAAGGAAGGATATGAGTGTTTTACACCGCCTGCCAGACGCCAATAGTAGCCTACAGAGTCAATATGCAAATGTAAAATTATGAAATAAATTATTTACAAGAAACACGGCTAACCAAATATACATAAAACGCGGCTGGAATGAATTTTCTACAATAACTTTACTTGAACTATCGCTAATCACTGTGGAAAATATGAGTTTTTACGAGTCAAGGATGGTTCTTCCTCATTTAAGAATCAGCACTATGTATGTAATATTTTTCTAATCGCAATGAAACTTTAATATATTTATATTTTCTGCATTCATCATATCGCAAAAATATTTATTTATATTAAATATTGAGAAAAGGACTTTCAAAGCGTTGGCGAGTTTTGAGCTATGAATGACCTTTCTCATCCATTAAACGGATTGGATGACTTGTTTGAATTTTTCGAGTTGATTTTAGATCTTCATGTATTCTATAACATCTAAGGAAAGATTTTTACGGAAACGACAACAAATAGCGATTACTATTCTCACAGAAAATTTATATGCTGACTTTTATTTGGAAAGAACAAAATAGGTTAAAACTTATATGCAGTCGCAAACAGGTAGTAAAATAACGTTAATGTGTTTATGCCACAAAAATCCCATCCGTGAATAAAATGTTTCTTAATTTTCGCATTCTGTTGAGATATTTAGGAGAATACAATCTATAAGTTATCTTATGAAAAATCTAGCTATGAACATTAATACATTCATACCAGTTCCAATAATATTTTCTTGCAAGTTTTTCACAACAGTTTATGTAAACTCACACAATATTCGTAGTCCTACGTTTTGATTCCATACTTTTTTAGCTAGGAAATCGAGAAAGTCTCAAGTACAACATATCTGCATACGTCGACAGACAGTAATTTGGCAAGCAGTCGTTACTGAGGATGTGTATGAATTTCCTCCGAGACGCCCTCATTGCCTGAGATTTAGGAAGGAGAGTCCCGGAGATTTAAACGAGCGTCTTCTTTCCGGAGACTGTTATTGCACCTATAATTTGGCCCTCATTACGACCAGTCACCCTCTTCTTGATCGATATTGCCCAAGGTCGCCCCAGGAACCAAATCGTTTATTCTCTGTCTCGTTATTTCCGCGTATTTTACGAGCTTCGTGTTTTTTAACGGTCTCTTAACGTTTTCAGCATGAGTATTTTTTCGACCTAATAGAAATATTAGTCGGGCGATAATGTCGGATTAATATACTGTTGCTTCCCGTTGTGTTTAAAATTTCGCTACAGCGCCTTCACGCAAAAAACACACATAAAAGTTTCGAAATGAGAGTTTGGAATAATTGGTTATCCAGTCGGTTTCTCCTAATGCAGACCAGCTAATTTATTCGCTCTGAGTTCATTATGCTAGTTAATAGGTGTTCCTCAGATGCTTGTTCCCTGCGAGAAGTTCTGAGAAGTTTAAACTGGTATCATGTGCAATTTCCTGAGAGCCCTCTTCTAAATATACACTTACTCTTCTACATACAGGTTTAGTTCTATCGCTTTTATGCTTTCAGCTAGAGAAAAATTGAAACCTTTTTTCATGTTAATAATATGCAGCAAATTTTACCTTCCAGTGGACATTGTCGAGGTGAAAGGGAAGATTATATACATCAAAAAGTGTAATATTTTCGGAAAGTATAGATGATGCATTTAAAAATGATGTTTAAAGAAAATATACAATGGCCCGGATTACCGCAAATTTTTAGTGCTACCTTCAGGAGTTGTTTTTGAAGTTTTTTTTCCCGACTAGAGTGAATACCAGGAAAGGATTTTGTTCTTTTTGCCCCTCCAACGACAAGCTTAGCACGGATAGCCCTACAGAAATCCAATTAGAACAGAATCAAATTTTCTTAGACATCATAAATTTTGTACTTATTCATGGCATCGAATAAATGCGATTCTCTCGACTGATCCAAATTAATACACCTTACTGTAGTTTCATTATTATTCTAAAAGTCTTTCCAACTGATTACGCTGCTAACTTTATTCCCTTAAGATAAAAGTCCTTCTATTCAATTCAAACATAGACGGATTTAGTTATAAACTTAATAAGTTACAGCATAGAACAACATAATCTGTTGAGGCCTCATAAAGTCTAAAATTGGCCTTGGAGCATATTTTTTAATATTTTTAATAAAAATATAACAGCAGCATATTTCCATCGTCCTTATGATAATAAATGTATACGTTTTCAAGTTTACCTGAGATTAGCTGATTTAATTGAAGAAACGGCAACGATTGCAGGGATTTATGTAAGGAAGGGCGTCGTCAAGTCTAAGTCCCGACTCGCATCTACTCTGTTCATACCTCAGTGAATGTAAGTTTGTTGATCAGCAAGAAATGTAGAATAGCTTTAGGAAAAGAAAACTTACAGGAGGAGCTTATGACATGAAAGAAAAAATCAAGAACAATGACCTGCTAGTCGTAACGGATTTTCTATTTTCAAGTTATATATTTCCTTCTCAGATTTGGACATGAATTATTTTACGATAATAAACATAATTACTGATAATTTCAATATTTCTCATATTACGCATATAAAACAGGATACTGAAGGCATTGAACAATATATTAACTTTATCATTAACCTAATCATTTTCCTTTTCTCATTGAATTAATCGCGTAGAGGTTTTCGGGCCCACTTCAGCGATAAGTTTCGCTCATTCCAAAACAACCGATAAACGTCTTATTTCTCAAAGTTATTTCCATTCCACCTACCGGAGGTAGTTTTTCCACACCGATTCATCTCAACCGCCCTTTGAGTGAGTCAATTGAAAATAGAATATCACCAAAGAGCAACTCCGAGGGATTCTATTCCGTTTCCCGATTCGATCCAATCGACTTTCAAAATAGGGCTTCCCTCAGTTGAAAAATGAAAAGCGGTCCGCAAAAAAGCGCAAAGAGCGGAATCTGGGAGATAGACGGGGGAAGCGTCGCGGCACGAAGTTAACTGATAGCGGAGGAGCTCTTGAACAAATGGCCGGGGATGCCGGCGGAATGTTCCAATGGTGGTTCTCAGCTCCACAAATGACAAGCGACATTACGATTGAGCCCACCCTCAATGAGACCTTCTCGCCACTTCCTCCCGTTTTCACGACCCTCTGTTTTTTCAAAGTCTGTTTTCCCTTGAGAAAATCTGCCCGATCAAATTGTACCATCTTCGATCGCCGATTTTTTTTCCAACTTGCGAGCGTAAAGTAATTTTAGATTTCAAAATCGAATTATCTGTAGAATTCTAGTTTGTTCAGATGACGTGATTCTAAAAGCCTAAGTTAATGGCAGTATCGGATCATTCCGAAATCAACAGACACGGTATGTATGCGATTAGATGTGAATACTATTGCATGCTTGCAGTTATCTGTACTCAACCACATGTGTATTTGAAATTAACGAAAGAATCTCACTGTGGCGGTTAGCATAAGATCGTAGTTGTATTTTAAATCCGTTGAGGTAATTCTTCTGGGCTCGAATTCGAGAATTCAGCTATAAATGGCCCAAAATTTGAACGACTATATGTATATATTTAACGGTTTAGTGGTTAAATTACATAGGTTTAGAAAAGAACATTAATAAACCATTTTCCATCGAATAAACTCACTCATTTCGGTATAAGGAAATGTATTGCATTATCTATTATTGCCTTTGTCATTATCCATAATTTATTAGAAAAAGAAAATCAGTATTTGTGTTGTATATTGTTTTTTGATACCAATCAAAATATATTTATAAAAATTTTCTAATAACCTTATCTAAATAAGCTGAGGAAACCTCAATAGGTTCATTACGAAAAATAGTGTTGTCTGCTGTAGACTGTTAAAGCAGAGAGCATCTTAGGCAGAGTAATATTTCCATATGGGGTGATTAGATCACGCACATTAATAATATAATGATATTCTATTCAAAAGTTATTAAAAAGTGTGGTAATTCTGACCTATAAATATTTCTTTATTTTTTTAAAATAGGTTTCTTTCTTGGCGCTCATCTCTGCAATTATTTCGTTCACTTCTTTCCCTCCCTCCCATCCTTTCTCTATCTCAACTGGAGCAAGAAAGATAGAGTAGTGATTCCTCCTCTGCTTTGCTCTCGCGTCACAGATTCGCAGTATCCACTTCTGTTTTTGTACCTATTTTCCTTTCTGAAAGCGTACACGTCTCACTCTGCTCAGATGATATCCTCATCTTCTAACTCCTCATCTCCCCCACTCACCCTTCCTTTACCTTTAGAATTCTACCACTTCCAATTTCAAATCCATTTCCCAGCTAGTTTTTCCTTTTACTTTACCATATTGAGCAACACCCAATCGAGTACTGGCTTGAGCGCAGCCGATTATCCTTAACCTCTTTGGATTAAATAACGGGAATTCCTTTGCATAATTCAGTCGAACATAAATTGTTCTTCCCAGAAGAATGAGCTCGCTATCTTAGTCCAACTAAATCGATTCCAAGCGTTCAGAAGAGGAAGTGGAAGTCCTTCCTTTCGAAGTGAATCATTCATTTCCATGGAATAGGATGCGAAACAGTTAATTATTCATCCAATCACTTTACTACTAGAAATTAATCGACCCAACGACCCAAAGTTTTATTTTAGCTTAAAATCTAATGCAATTGCTATATATTTATCACAAAAATTATTGGTCATACATAATTCGATCAAAAGAGTTATTAGTTACAATAACTACGTATAATAGATATATCGTAAATTATATTCATATTTTGCTGAAATGAGAAAGATGATGTGATTTCCGCTACCCTTTTCTCAGGAAGTACTTTGTAGTACCTAAATATGAACTACTTTTACATATTTGATTCGCTTATACTCGATCGCAATATCATATGAAAAGGAAATATCCCAATCGATTAATAATTTGGAATCATCGTGTTCGAAATTACATTGTTAATAACATGTAGCTAGTCATTGTGGCAAGATTGTTAATTCACTAATTTTAAAAACAAATTTCATTTGATTTCTGAACCGATAGAATGATGCAACGCATTTTAATACATAACTATTTATATCTAACTATATATTCTTCAAGCATGCAGGTAATAATCATTTTGTAGTTAAGTTCCATTCATTTCTTCTAAAACCAGAATCTATTTTCAGTAAGATAATTATTTTCAGAGTCATTTTTGCCATCTCTTTCATTTCCTCTGTCCTCTCTAATGCATCTCTTTAAATACTTTTTGTCCCCAATCAAGGTTTCGATGTTAAAACTAATTCATCAGAATCAAAACGGTAATTGAAGTTACTGAGGGTAAAAAAGGAAATTTCTGAGCAAAGATGAGGGGAGGGAGGGGAGAAGGAGATACGTGGAAGGGGATAAGAAGTAATGAGTAGGTAAAGGAAGTCAACAATAAAGAATATTTCGATATCTGATAGAGTACGAAGCATAATTACTTTCCATAATAATAGCCTTTATTCTTTGAGGAGGAAAAAAGAGCAATTTCCAAAGATTAAACTTTTTTTTATTGGAAAATGAACATCAATCTATCGAACCGGTAACATACCTGAATCGTGGAAAAATGTTTTTGCCTTTCGATCCGTCACGTTCCAATGAGAAATGCGCGACAAATGCATCTTCCAAGAGAATTGATCACTACTAACGACCCTCATCTTCCATGCTTAATTTTTAAATGAGTTTTTTTCGTTTATTCACGAGAAGCGAATCCTATACTTTTGAAGTACTGATAAAAAATAATTATAAAAATGCATCGGTCTAAAGAAGGAACGACTATGCAATCTAAGTGGGCTTGTATTGTAAAAATAAGTATAGAAAGATAATTAAATGGAGACGATAAAGGTTTGACACATGGTATGAAATCCAATCAGCTCGTAAGCAAAAATTTAGGGGGCCCGATTCATTGTATCAACATCCAAATGATTTCAAAATCATCGGTTTATGTTCAATTTTCATATTTTCTTTCTTATAAAAATAGTTATTTTTATTTTCCATTTTCTGGTATATGCCAAAATATTTCATATTCTCTTCCGGATATAGATTAATACTATACTACACTAGTAATATACATATAGTATTCTGTGACCTCTATAACATTACCGAAAATTCGCCTTTTTTTTTTAAATCCTGCCTTTTCGAATAACCCATGGCTTTACAGAATACAGAGTTCTCCATTCATTCATTGTACTGTTAATTTATGGAATAGATTGACATATTTTTCCATTGAACTGATATGTCAACTTAGAAGTGAGAAAATTGCAGTCCGCGGAAGGATTTCTCTGGTGGTTACTATGTTTAATACTCTTTAATACGTAGATGGAAAGTAAATTTGATAGTGGAAGAATGGCTAAAATGGAAGATACGACTGGGAAAGTATCAGAGGTAAAACTAAGTTGAAAAATAAGTTGAGGTTAAAATAAAGAGCCCCATAACTTCGTATGCACGAATCTGAGCAATGTTTGAAGAATGGCAACTCCACGTTTGAAGAACGATTAAATAGTGACTCAAGAAAAATAATTGCTCACTACTGAATAAACTATATTATTGTACTTCGAATATAGGATATTGCTCTCCTATCATTTAAAAATCCCTTCATTCGTCACATAAACTTTTCTGAGATTAATCCCCAACTTTCTTCTTGTATCTCCTTTTACTGCTATTAATGCTTATTCGAAATCAAGGCAAGGAATATAATCGATGTATTTGCATTCTGAAATTATTATAAAAATTTATTTTATTGGTAAGACCTAGTGTTTATAATGCTCCGTTTCTCATATTATTTAACAATCGTGAATATTCAGCGGGCATTGCGGATGGAAATTAGTGAGACAAATTTTAACTCCAAAGAGCCTGAGAGTACTGCCCTTACTTTCAGGGATATGGAATCGTATTTCATGCAGTGCATTAAAATAACCGTTAGGTATTACTTTCAGAACGCAGAGCGACCGACGTTTATCACTCAATTTCAAACCAGATTTCTTCGCAGCAAGAAATGGGAAGAGATGGAGTATCTTTCAAAAAAAATTAAAGAAACGGGGAACAACTTCCCTCCATAATAACGGAAAAAATTACACGGAAGATAAAATTTCTGTGCACAGTTATTCGTCCCATTGACTTAATATTTCTACAACTTTCCAACAATACGTTTTTATTGAAATATCTTTACACCTTATTCAAGCTGTAAATAAATTAAATCCCTATTAGGAATAGATGAAAGAATGATAGTAAAAACCGGCATCAGTTGTCTTTTACGTCATTGAAAAAATATAGTTTCAGGCTACATTATTTATTAATGCGAATTGATTATGAATTACCACTATTGTTATTTGCCCGTAGCCACTCTATAAACCAATTTTAGCGCTAGATTATTCTTTAAAATCGGTATTAGATAATTTTATGGTAGACATTTTATAAACATAAAAATTTAAGTAATTTTAATTACTTAATGGGCTTTACATAATTTTGTTTTTCTCTATCATTATCCTTCTTGATTAGTCTTTCATAGATTCTCAGACTCGGATAAAAATGCGGACTCGCCGAACGATTCTTATATTGGATGCACCTGATTACCCATGTGTAACTAAAAATTATCGATAATTCCCAAATCATAATGAATATTATCCATTCCGTCGTACTAGTAAGATTTAAGTTTTCTATGTTTATTTAACGATTTGAAATCTCAAGAAGAATGGCGCGTAGGCTAGCCAAGGTGATTCAGGCACGATATACCTTCGTTGACCGAGGTATCACCGTGCTTGGGAAATAATTTTTGACGAAAAACCTAGTAGATATGATCAAAATAATTCCTATTTATAAGAGTCGTTGAAATGTTCCCCAATCGTTAGGAAGAAAGCTTGTGAATAGGTGGAATAAAATGTGGACGGAACGCATTCCCCATTAATTCTCTATAATTAATGAATTATTGGGGCCTAGAGGACCTCAGTAAATTATTCGTAATAAAGAATAATGAATGGTTCAATCCAGGGATAAGGAAGAAAACCCGCTTCGCTCATAAAGGAAACGCTGTTTACCGCCGCATCGCGTTCTTTTCAACGCGATCAATTAGCATTTTCCACTTCCCCTTAAGAGTCCCTCTCAACTTTTGTCACACCCAAGCTCGCCGCCGTTCATACAAATCCAGCCGCCTATTGAAGTCTCCATATGCTGGCCCTTTACCGCCCTCCCGCCGGCCGAACCACGTAAAAAACGAAGGAAGCCCAGATATCCAGAGCGGCCTCCAATCTCACCGCCCACTTCTTTGAGCGGAAATGCTGCCGCTCGCGACATAACTCAAAAGGCCCTATGACTGTGCGGTAATGAACTCTCATGCCCGCTGCGGGGGGAAAGGGTGTGGAAGGTGAATGAAGGGGTGGAACAGGATGAGAGTGGAAATGCAAGGATGGAAATGAATGAGAGAAGAGGAGGAAGGTAAAAGATGGCCCGATAGAATGAAGAATCAGAGGGAATGGCAATACGGAAATTTAGTCAAAAATTAGTTTGAGATCTTACCTTAGTAAGTCTCTTACTTATGTATAATTCTAAATACGGCCGATAAGTATATGGGTTAAACTGATTCTGAAAAATAAAATCACCCCGGTTTTTGACATATTTTATCTCGTAGAAAAATAGATGAGTGGTTAGTCTTTTGCTGAAAAGTGTTGGGACATTAACAGAAATAGTAAATCTCAAAATTCCTACGGTAGAACGTTTGCTAAGGTGAGATATAATCTTTTCACCTGACTTTAGTATAAAACTTGTTATACCAACTAGTTTTAAGAGCACTCTCATCTACTTCTAGCAGCTGTGAACTTGCTTCAATTTCCCACGTTATATAACTGAATGAGAATTCATTCGTATCGGGATGTAAATGATAATATAACTAAAATATCTAAAACACCCCACAACTTTTATCTATAAAAGAACAAATCGCAATGGGTCATCTCTACTGTGTAGTTAATTAGGGTCAAGGAGCAAAATAACTGGCCATGAGATATTAAGGAATTTGAATTGGATATTTTGAAACAGTGTAATTATTATAATAACTTCAGCAAATTCCAAATTGATATGCCTTCCGCCGTCTTAATGTTCTCAAATTACCTTAGCCTTAATTCGACAAGTTTCTCCCGAAAATGTACTCAATATCACTGTCTTAACCAAGAGATAAATTGTCCCAATTACATGAGTTAAGTAATTATGCTCACTGAAATAAGGAAGGAATCTAGAAGATAATAGGTATTATGTGAATAGGATTATATCATAGGAATAGCAACTAATAGATAAATTAGAAAGGCATAGAAAATTTAGGTAATTTTTCAGTGTATACGAAAATGGATCCTATATGTAACTGGTTTTTAATGATTCTACTTTCGAAAACGGGTTAGCTTTGGCATAGCTTTAGAAAACCAGAGTTTTCATGAACTTCGGCGTTTTCAAGAGGGTCTTATATAGATTTCTACTAATCTAATATCTTAAAGAATTTAGCCTATTTAATTATTATAATTATATCTAGCCTCGCCAAAAGAAACACGAAACCCTTTAGAATACCTATTGGGTAAAAAAAGTTATTTAAAGAATTGGATCATCATTAGTGAAGACATTGCAGGAGTGCTAACGGAAGTTCGATAAGACACTAATAGCATGAAATAAAAACAGAGATTGGGGCAGGAATGGAGAGACAGAAAAGATGGAAAGAAAAGATGACTTAGGCGCATGGAAGTTCTTAAAGAAAGAGTGTAGGAGTGGGAAGAAGAAATAAAGGGATGGAAAGATGAGTAAGAGGGCGGTACCTTCGGACATTTTTTTCTTCCTCTCGTTCGAGGCGACCGGTAATAAAAAGGAAAAAATAATATATAGGATTCGCCGGTAAGAGAAAGAGTGGAGAGGTGGGGAAGAACTAATTAATGCCCCAGTTAGGGACAAATCGTATTTTAAGATAAATAACGCCCGACTAATTGGTAACGTCGATCGCGGAGAAACGACTCACTAATTGCGCGGAGGAAGGATGGGAGGATATATGAGAGGTTGGCCTTAAAAAAATCTCAAAATGAAAGCCTCGGAAAAAGAGATGTGGCCGAGGAAGCAATGAGACTGGAATGAGAGAGGAATTTCTGTTTCGCGTTGCGAGTCTGTGGGAAGAGCGGTCTGCTGAGGACGCGGAATCTACTCGTTAACGTCACGGTGCCTCCGAAATGAACTTGTTACGGCGGCGGAGGGAATTCGAAGGGAAAAATTGCCACAACGGGATCACAATTGATTTTCAGTTCTTTATTGCGTTCATTGGAAGGCGAGCGAGAATTGAGTCGTTCAGAGGGAAGCTCGCCGCCTATTCGTTATTTTTATGTGAAGGGCATTGCATAATTAAGCATATATAACATCCTATAATTGTAATAAAGCGTCTATTCTACTAATAGAATTCCGGTTTCTACAGTCACTTCGAAAGTTAGCCATCTCCAAATGAATCACTTGATAGCTATTAGGGATACGATGAAATACAACAAAAATTCATTCGATCATTTAAATATTATATTATTAAAATTAGTATTTCCAGAGAGATGAAGTATAATATTCTGAGGAAAGTACGTTTCCTTACTGTGGAGAGTTTGAGATTAAATTTATAAAGCAACATCAATTGAAATTCCTCAATAAAACGAATTGATATTAAAGACAAACTGATAATGAAATTTAGCTTTCATAACACTTATTGGGAATATAATATGTAAGCCTTTGAGATAAGAATTCTTTTATTTGAATTCTGGTATTTGTCAAGTAAAACATTTTTTTACTTCGAATGACTCTAAAACGGAGAATTGAAGTCTAATTTACTTACTGTAAATGTAGAAAAACTGTGTCATAAGCAACAAATTTGCTTAGATTGCATCTCAAGTTTTATGTTTATTACACCATATAGTTATAGATAACTCAGGTTACATTATTACATATATTCATTCTATATAACAGGGTTTTTTCTCTAAAAGGTTTTCATCCGCTTTTTTCCTTTTCCTTACACAATTTGCTCTGTGAAATCTTGCGATGCAATTATACAACCATGGCTTTAGAAAGAAGTGTAATTTCTTTACCTTAAAGTTTTTAAATATTCATTTATTGCTTCAGTAGTCTTATTATAGGTGTTCCCATGTTGGAAGCAACCATTATGACGGAAGATATTTATCATTTTTATATTACCGGCTCTACCTCATGTCCGGCAATTTAAGAGATGGAAGATTAATCTTATACGGCTTTGATTCGATTCATTGGTTTGCAAAAGTTGGCTCAAAGGTTCTTTCTAATCTTATTCCGAAACGAGTTCTTAGCATTGCAGTTTTATTACTTTCCGTAACGTATAATTTCAAACTGCACTCTTCAGAAAATCTGCGCATGTTTTGCGTCTTAAGGTAATTTTCTATTAAGTCATCGTTTTCTGATCTCGGACATAATTTACACGTTGTTTGGGGCAATTATTCATTTATCAAGCTTGAACAGTCCGTATAACAAGTTGTTCAGAATAATTATACGGAACTATGAGTCTAAATATTCAAAATTCCAATCTTTCGATACACGAGATCTCTTGATTAAATACATGAATTTTATGGTTCAAGTTATGAAAACTTGAGAATCAACCAGTCCTGATTGATTATTAATATCCTGTAATCTTTTAGAATATAGGTTCAGGACCTTTATCAATTTTACCATTTCGAATGACTTTAATTTTGAAAAGTTAATGCTCCGTCAATAAATGAGACATGATGCAAGGATTGCAAATTTCTGATGGCAAGGAACCGAGATATTAGATTTTAACGAGAATTAGAGAGAGAAAAAACCGAGACGATGTTTAAAACGTTTCAAATAATTACGTCCAAAATAAACTTACAGTTGCAGCTCTGATCATCTTCGGTACATAATTTTTCCTATACGAATTCTAAAAAATATATTCATCGGTTCTACCAAAAATCAAGACATTAAAATATTTCTGCTGAAGAATCAAATGGTCTAGATGCTTGAAACTAAATGCTTACCATCATCTCTTCTCCGTCCACTTATCTATTAATAACGGAAAATCCAAAGAAGAGCAAGAAATATGTTTCAGCGTAAATCAAGAAATCCTCATTACCTTCGGAACTAATAATCCGTTCCCATTCACGCAGGCAATAAATTCGAATATTCTCTCTCGGTTTTATGTTTTGTTGCGGACGGCGAGATAGTTATTATTTTCCTCGGACAGAAATTACGCGCGGGATAAGAAGGGATTGGAGAGAATCGAATGAGTTGTCGAGCGAACGGCAAAAGGGCGGATGTATTTGCGCCAAGAGAGTGGTTTGGGGGAGGAAGGAGTCCATCATAGCAGGCGGACGCATCGCGACGAGAGATAACAGCCAATCGGTCGCTTCCATTAATCTTGAAATGATTGCCGCACCGTCTTAACATGCTTCGAGACTTTTTTCCAAGGTGGAGCGGGATGCTCGACATGGATTTGAAATTGAGACGTCGAGGGAGACTCAAAAGACGCCGCTCTAGGGGAAGGGAAGACATGGAGTGCGAAGACCGAGAATGTTCTTAGAGCGATAGAGCAACAAATTATTATTCCCCGACCGCTATACTTTCACTCGCTAATATGATTTGTCCCGCGACTCATTAAAGAAAAGCATTCGATCCGAGGCAATTAATCCGTTATAAAACGAGATAAATGTGATAGATAAGGGCCGTCTCTTCAAATATTATGCCGGGGATGCCTTTGATTTCCGTCGCATAATTGCCGAGTCATTATCGAAGATTGTGCCTTCGGCGGTGTTCGTCTCCTCAAGATCAGATTTAAATGCTTTAGTCCGGATTGATGCGCGTCGCCGCATCTCGATCAATTAGGATTATCTTCCTTCATGTGTCATGTGGTAAATTAGAACTTTTTGATTGCTCCTCATTATTCCATTATTATATTTCATGAGGAAGGTTCACAATTATACCTATATCCAATTTTTTTAGGAGTCACTTCGCAGGTTTGACTAGAGTAGAGGAAGTATGAGGAACTGGTTATTGAAATTGTACTCAATTATTATAGTAACTAGGGAGGACGCATTTTTATAGACAATTAGTTAATTGTGGCGATAAGATTCTATGAACTGTTCCTTTAATAGAAGTAGAATCTGGAGCCTGAGAATATTTTCGGACCAGTGGTCCGCACTAGAAACTATCATTGAGTATCTGGGTGGCAAATCGCCTGCTTCAAATAGTTCAACGCCAAATTTGTACGAATGAAATGAATGCAATCGCTAATAAATGAAAGAGGTATACTTGCCATATATATATTTTTATTGATGATAGAAAAGATACATAATTACTTAACAAATAAATATAATAACATAATTACTTATACTTATATACTTATACGAGCGTTTCATGAAGGAAGTGAATAAAAAGCCGTATGGTCTTAAAAGCCTCTCTGTATAGGCTCTCGATCTTTAGGGAAATATCGTACTACCAATAAGAAAAATGATTATTTGGAACGTAATCAGCGCAATTGATGTAATGAATGGATTGTGTAATTCCTTAGTGAAAGTATATACCGACTGCATAATTATTTGGTCTCTTTAATGACTTACTGACTTTGCTGAGATCTTCAGAAAGATTTTACGTTCCTCTCCTTATTTTTCACCATTATCAAATCACTCATATTAAATACCCTCCTCTTGGGTACGAATACAAATACACCTAACCATCGATTTATGTGGTGGATGTGTTCCACAGAATATACTCATACATTTCATTCATTCATTGAAATCGTTCATTTGGAGACTGACATTTGTATTTAATTTGTATTTGTATTTAAAACTAAAAGTAGGGTTCTCAAGAAAGTTTGCATGGTAGAGGACTTATTTTCATTAATGGTTGTTTTTTAATGTAACGAGTTAGTGGACCATTGAACCGATCTGAATAAATAATAATGTTAACGGAAAGGATACTAAAAATTTATTTTCGATCACTTTCTATTGTAGACTACAGTTATATTTTTATTCTCAAGTGGAAATTGTCATTACAATTGCAACCTCTCCTTCATCTCTCTTCCGTTTTTTCTATTTTCTTTTACAAAATTGACAAAATGAGTGGAATTTCGAATACCAGTGCCATAACCAAAGCTTTATAAAAGTAAGAAGTTGTAAAATTACATAGCAGAATGTGTTCACCCGGGAATATCCTAAGGAAAAAGCACACGAAAAAAGTATTACAGATCTCTAATCCTGATCGTCCAATTTCCGGGAGGATGGTCTAAATAATTTAGTTGGTATTATGTAGTTCAGCAGTATCTATCTGCAATTAAATATCAATGAGACTGACAAGTGGAAGACTCGAGCTCGAGTCTTCCACTTGCCAGTCTTTTTGATCAGTCTTTTTTCATATCCTTGGCTAATGGTGCAAGCCGTCATCCCGAAATATTCAATATAAATAACGAGAAAGTCTCTCAGACGACTGGCTAATAGCGTCTTTCTTTCTTAACGGGATATCATGGGAAAATCTTCGTCCTTTCCCTCGAAAGATCTCTCCCTGAAATAAACTAGATTTGGGGAGATTTCCCCTCCGTCCTTTAAGGTCCAGCCAGGACAGCTGTCTCCAAACAGATTGCCACTCTCGGCGGCAGCACAATCGCTTCCCTGAATTGCTGATGATTCCACAGCATGCAGATCCAGGAGACAAAAGGCGAGCCCAGTGCGCGGTGATTTATCTTCGCGACCACTGGAGGCGTGCGCTCCACTCGGACCCTCTTAACCGCCACACAAATTCCGCTCTGTCCCAACTTCTCCCTCCGCCCCCGCACACATCACTCACCCCTCTCCAACCACCCCCGCCCCAAAAAACCCTCCTCGCCAACCTGGACATCAATCTCTCTCTCCTCAGATCGTTTGTCCTAGGAATCGCCTAGTCTCTTCCCGATTCGCATCCACAGATTTCTTTCTTTTCTCGCAGCGAATTCCTCGAGAAGTATTCCGACTCCTTATGTTGGCTTTCAACATGTCGACGGCTCTTAACGTGCGGTAGGACCTCATTAATTCCGGGGTAATAAATGGTCCGCGGAAGGAAGAAGATTTCAGGACGATTTTAATTGGATGATGAAGTTTAACTTTGTTTGACGGTGGCAAGGATTATGAAATATGTACACATATTTTCCTAGGGTTAAATTTCATATGAACATGGAATTATAGCATCGAAATGTTGGAGTTGAAAGATATATAGTAAGATTTTTCGAGTTGTGGAATCTTTCATCTGTATGTATTTTCACGTAGTTGGATTCTTCTGAGTTATAATGTATGCCACTTGTGTTCGATCATCGAAACCTACAACTCAGTTGTCAAATCAGTGTGGCCATATACGAGTTAGTCATTTTATGAACATCTCAACTAATTTTCAATCCTAACGCATGCTTAAGCGTGAAACATAACTTTGTATCGCGTTTTGAGTTATGAGAACTACATAAGAATCACAGAAAAAATAGTGAATCCTCATCAACCGAGGAAAACTTAATTTGCGGAAAAATTTGATGCTAAGATGTAGTCGTCGCAGGGCTGCTATGACTTTCAAATTTAAATCGGGGATGTTTTCATGGTATTATCGCAAGATTAACCCAAATTTCGTCATCGTAGAACGTCCTCCGATTCCGACTGGAGGAATGTAGTTTTTGCAATACGATCGAGCTCGTCCTTGTGATAGACCAACTTTTAAGGGCAGGTGTTTCACAGTCATTAATCCCATCACTTATGAAACTCTCACGAGCAATTGAAAACTTATTAGATTAAGTGGACCGAATCATTCTCGCCAATTCATTTAGTGAAGTAACTCAAGCTATTATCCTTAAGATCGCTCAGACTGCCTTTTTCTCCGTTGGCGGTCAAACGTTCCGCACGATTGGAAGCTACTCAAGTTTCCAATAAGGAAATGAGACTTTTACTCGGAGAATCCATTACAGTTGCAAGCACTAACTGCTACTCTTCAGAATGCTGAAAAGTCTTTCTCGAGACGAGGTTAACGTGCGACCTCTGTTGATTGAAATTTCTCATCGGTTTTTTATTCGCCATCCACCCTTCGCTGGGAGCAAATTGCAATCCCCTTCACATGGAACCGAGGGTGAAAAATGAAATGAAGTGATCGCGCGATTTTTCCGCCTCACTGGCGGTGTGCTTGCTTGCAGGGCTACTATGATTCTGGGGTATCTTTTCACTGATTTCTGTTCAAACTAAGTGAATCTGATATCCTCAACCATAGGGGTCAGCAAACTGAATCAAACTTCTCCCTCCAAACAAATATAACGTGCTAGATATACTTTAACGAAAGTGAAAATTTTATTAATATTACATATAACTAAATTTACTTTGGAAGATATTATTCTATGGGATCTTGCCGGTAAGTGCTGTAATTGAGAGTTAAAAAGGGTTTCGCAAAAGGAATTACAATATGTTTAGTCAAAGACCGTTATGAAAAATCAGTGAGCATCACCCAAATGCGTCAGATCAGAGGATGGCAATCTTTAGAAGAAAATTTTAGCTAAGGCTCAATTAGCTCAAAATATTCTCTAAAAGTACGCTCTTAGAAGTTGTTACGCCTTTCCTGTTACATAGGCCGTGCTGATTTTAGATTTGTAGATTTGGATTTATACCCTGCAAGTCGCCAGTGGTGTATGGCGGGGCACAAGCTGATACTGCAAGCTAAATAATAAAAATGGATGATAAGACTGTTGACTTCAAGAATTCATTTTTCCACGAACGATGCGCTAGAAAACTCCTCCGTCAGGCAAAACGGAACCTACTTTAACTTCTTTTTTAAATTATACATCTAATATTGTATGCATCTTATCTTAATCAACTCTATGTTTCCTTGCATCCTTGATCACGAAAAAGGCACCCCAGATGTTTCGACAGCTAAGATCACATTTCATGCATTGGCATTCGCAGAGAATAGAACCCAGTTCCTCTTTCACCGAAAATGAATGCGTTGCTCATGTGGCTATCCGGGATTCTATGACTGTCATTTGGACATTAAGAAACATTTCTTCATGGTCGTAAGTTTGTCTATGCTGTTTGTTCTCTGTAATTAGAAGCGATGAAGTCAAAGAAATAATATCCTATTTTAAAAAACTATCATGATTCTATATGGGCCTAAATTCGTCGTGCATCGAGATAAATCTTTAGCTCAAGTTTAATATTAATCGCCTTCGTTGTTAGAGGGAAGGGTTGTCAAACTAAAATTCAAAATTACCTCAAAATTCAGGCAAATCAATTATTTTATCAAAGTTTTGGATAGAAAACCTTGTTTTAAGAATAAAGTAAGAATGTTAATTAAATTTCTATTCTTTGTTTCAGTTTTCTACGGCTATTATTTTTAATTCGGTTTTGTAAAAGAGATATATATATATATTTCTATTTTCTATTCGTCATATATTTTACAGAATCGTCTTTACTAGTAGTGAACTCATGTTTAAGAGAATCTTACATGATAAGTAAATCTTTGTTCTTATGTAATCAATCGTACTTCGTGGAAAGCCATTTCATTTAATGAAAAAAAGAATAACTTGGTAATTTCCACAGAATATGTATATATCCACATATATGTATATATCCACAAATTTCCATATAATATATTCTGTGGAAATTATTAGTTATTCTTTATTTCATTCAATGACTTTGTTCTGATTGTTAATCTTACTTCAGAGCCACAATTACGTCTTTCGACTGCTGTAATAGTCCACGAAAATTTGCTGATCCTTGATTCGTAAACAATTACTGTCTCTTTTCTAAAGAATTTAAAGGCAATTGTTGACCTGATTTCTCCATTCATTCTTCGCTAGACTTCATTTCATGAGTTTTCAGTAACCTCGGGCTTCAAAATTATTGTCTTGCTAAACTGTTTAATTGAGTATATATAAGCATCGATCTTTTCAATGACATTTGATGGTATAACTAATTATAAATATGCTTCTATGTTTGGCTTTTTGGCTATGCTTTGATAAATATATCTTCTTGAATCTAAATTTGAGCACACATCTGAAGCCTGTTGGAGTTTCACAAATGTTACGGCTTCGAAGAATCTTCTAAAGCGATTCTTGGTGATACTCCACTCTGAGACGGAAATATCCATGGTATTTCTGGAATCTCTGGATATATTCACTCGAAAGTAAATAAGTGATTCATTCCATACCCATCTCTTTCTGTCAAATTATAGACCCGGAGGTATGGATTTGAACTTGCAATTTACAGTTTATGGGCCGAGAATGTAAAAATATCAGCGCACTACATTACTAGAAAGTGAAATATTGATCCTATTGCACCTGAAAATGATAAAGTTAGATTCTACTTCCTCCGAGTAACGTAAGGAATGTCCTAATTATTTCAAACTTTTGGAAAGAGATTTTCCAGGAAATAATCCTATGTTCGATTGATTAGGCTGCTAGTACTATATGCTTGAAAAATGATTTTAAAAAAGACATGGACATGGCTATTGGTGACCTTTCCGCCGTCAAATTGCATCATTACCTCTTCCAATTTAACTCAAGATGCAGATATACGTATTATTTCTTCCTTGTCATTAACGGCTTAGTGGTAGCATTAATTTATTACATCAAAACTCAATCCTCAGAGCATATAATATCACAGTCTAATCTATGTGGTGAAATTTAACCTTTGAAACAAATTTATGTACTTCCAATCGACCAAGGCATTAGCTCCAAAGGGATATATATTGGGATTAACTAAAAATAATTGTCGAGAACCGTCTGCGAAGATATTAACGAAGGAAACTAAGAGATGTAATGAAAGAAAGAGGGCTCCTCCGAAGAGGAATCTCTATAAAAGACCTCTGGACGGCATCCAAGCGGAAATTTATTGCAAACCGGGAGTCTTACGTTATTAGTTTCCTACTTTCTTTCACCTTGTTGCTCCTTTGAAGCGAAACAAGAGGGGCGCATAACCTGTTTGGAAGCAATTACTCGTGGGGCCTACTCACGCGTATCTGATCAGCTCCGTTCGATCGTTTCACAACGGACTCATCGGCGTCATCCCACCATTATATATATTTTTTCCGAGTCGATAAATTGGAAGCGAAAGAAAATCTGCGCTGGAAATATAGATATAGAACGCGGATGGGTGGAGATGCGGATTTGTAAAGGAATAGATAGAAGGGAGTGGGGTCGCAGCAGTAGAGGTGAATAGTGGGGAATGAGGGAAGAAAGAATAGGGAACGAGACGAAGGAGAGAGAAAAGGAGAACCTGCAGAACCAGTTCGAGGAAACCCTGAATATAGAATGGAGGCAATTTGTTTTAATCAGTGGTAGGACCCCCATTCAGTAAAGGAGGGGAAATGTACTGAGGAAAAGGAGGAATGAGTGAGAAATGAAGAATAAGAAATAAAAAGAAAGAAGGAAGGAGGATTAAATAAAGAAGTAAGAGATGAAAGAAGTGCCAAAAAGGTACGGATAATCATGGGCATGAATATTTTACTCACGCATTGATGTTTTAGGCTTAATTTGTTGAGAGCGAAAGTGGATAGTAAATTACCGTTAAGTATTAGTTATAGGTGGAATTTAAAAGACACATGACCTAAATGTAGATGCTCAACATAGAGCCGAATGCTTCCGAGAAAGGATGCCAAAACGAGTAAGGCTAAAAGAAAGGTAAAGGACATATCTCATTGTGTGATCCGGGGATTAATCTCGAATTAACAGACGCAATAATAAGGGAAGTTAACTAATGATATATTTATCTTAAAAGTATCTAATAATGTGTATGATAATGTCATGGAATTCGTCTAAATCACCTTGACCATAATTGCTAAGTTAAGATTTTAAAATCTTATTTTAAGACACAATGAATATAATTTTAATAGTTTAATTGAATGTAACATAGGTACCTTTCGTCATATAGTTTGTATGGTATGGTGTACTATAGTATAGCCCTACCTCTGTTAATTGATGTTGATTTTTGAGGTATATATCAATGGCGATTCCAAACTGTTTTGGAACGTTCCCAAATATTCATTGGCCTACGCTCTATTATTGACTTGAGACTGCTATTATGTAGCTCTTTCCTAGCATTTAGCTCTAACTTTACAACTCTTTCTATCAAAACAAGCTCCTCCGATACTAATTTTTATAAAATTTTGGATAACGTTACGGGGGTTGGTAGAGTAAAGAGTGATATGAAAACAAAGAGAGGAAGGATGAAAGAGATCAAGAATAAATGTGGATGAGGGAGTGAGTGGTTAGTGGGAGTCTGGTAGAGAGGACAGGAAACCCAGTTTATGCGTTTCTATAAGCACACCATAAACATTTATGCCGTTGGCCGGAGACCGCTGAGCATTTAATGTGTGACGCAACTGAGCGACGGGCTCTGCTTCAAAGGAAGGGGTTAGAAACAGGAATCGTCATCAAAGAGAGAAAGATAAACGATATGGAGGTATTACCCATCGTCCAAAGCATTCGAGTGCCTTCTGCTGAAATGCTAAATAATTGTTTACTGTCTATGAATACAGCAGCATCTCTTAGAGCATCCTATGTTACATCAGAGTGGAGAAAGATTTTACTAATTATGCGATGTTGTGGAACACAACTTGAACCTGTTTTAAGCAATCGAGTGGGAAATATATCCTCTCTCAAACGTTAAAATTAATGTTTTCATTTTAAGTTCCCTCTCGTATTTTCAACTCATGTTAGAAACTTTCTCTAAATTTTCATGATAGAATTCTATCAACACAGTCATGCTCTTATGATTTAGAATCAGACAAAACGAATAACGTGAGAGCTCTTATATTCAAGAAGGTTTTCCAAACCCCTAATACCTCATTTAAGAAAAATGTCGCATACCTATCTCATCATTAATTCACATCGATACCTCCGAATTATCTTTTTTAGTATTTGAAATTTGCTGCTGGATAGTTCTAGCCGTGATTCCTATAACTTTTCTGTCATTTTATATTCATCATACTTTTACCAATTAAAAAACGTAGGCAATTTGACCAACCTAACTGATAAATTTTAGGTTTAAAATGCAATTGGGGATTGATAAAGTGATTTTATTGATGGTCTATAGTTTTCTTTTTTATTCCTTCCTCTCTAACCTTACTTTCCGCAATTATTCCTTTCTCCTTCCTCACCAAAATTTTTCCGAAAGGGATCTCAATCTAGACTATTACCAATGTTATCTTGAGAGGAGGATCTTTACTTGATATCTTCCTAAAAATCTAATGTTTGCTGATAGCTCTGAGAATACATTCATTGACCATACTTAATATGGCATTGGAGACAATTCGCCTGATTATTTAAACGCTCCATAAACATTTGCAATCCAATCTCGGAGCCCAATTTATACGGCAGATAGTAAACCCTCGAGAGATGTCTCTCTGTTTTCACATAATAAGACGGAGAAATATACCCCGACGTGGGCTCTAATCTATCACCGAGCACTTTTCCGCCCTCGTCCCTTCCCGAACATTAATGCTGATGAAACATAAAGGCGGCAATCCCAAACTAGAGATAGCCATTGTTTCTTTGTCACGCATCTCCCGATAGTTGACGTCAACGAGGAGGGAACGATCCTCTCCGGAAAAACAACAATCTCCACAATATACGGCGATTACATCTGCATCATCCTCTAACAGAGATAGATATATATCTATAAAAGTCCTTTCTACCACGCTAGTTCCTTCAAAGGAATCGCCGATCGCCTTCGAACGATCGCTATCCCGTTTCATGTTAGAGGGAGATTTGAGGTCGCCGGCACCCACTCGGCCGAAGCATTCCTCCGCCCCCGACTTCCCCTCACATCCCATTTCACCTGCCGCCAAACGAAGTCCCCTCGAATCCTCCACTTCCCCACCCACGTGGCAACCGAGTTAGCGTCCCGGGAATAGCCTCTTGCGTGGTGCAAGACGCTGCGTCGAAAAAAGCTCTTCACTTTGTTCGCCCCAAGAATCAATTAGCATTCTTTTAGGAGAGGGACATCCCCTTTACGGGTTGAACAAAAGGGCCACGAGGTGGGGGCGGCAGAAATAATGGAGGGAGAGCACACAAGGAAGAGCTACTGTCCTCTTCTTAGAAGATCATCGGTGGCAATTCTTTGGTGGTGGCCTCGAAGGCGAGCGTTGAAGTCTCCGAAAACCGGGTGCTGTTTGATGTCCATCCCCCGGCCGCCCGTTCTCATGCGGGGAAAAAGTGGGGCGGCCTTGAAAGATGCTTTACTTTGCGCTCCTTAAATGGAGGTGAGCGTCACCCTTTTCCCTTACCTCCGCGAGGACCCGATTCGGAAGGAAACTCGTAAATTGGTTTACACCACGCTTCGAGGAGGGCCTAAAATTTATCATCTACGCCCTCCCTCCGTGTTTTAGATAAGTGGAAACTCTTCAGGTTTACACTGCAATAAGAGGTTCATCGCGGTAGTTTCTTAAGCACCTGCTATTAGGCAGTCCCCTCAATCCTCCTCAACACGATCGGATTCAGGTAGTGAGGGAGTTAAGCAACTGCTTCAGGTAACAGCAAACACTATAGGCCAAGAATCAGTGTTGGAAGACCCTACAAATGAATTGTATCTCGCAGATACATAATCGTTAAACGATGTTTTGCAATCGGTAACTGTTTAGGAAACAACTGGTGTGAAATGAGAAAATCATCCCTTTAAACATACATAACGATTCGTCCATTAGAGGAGGGTAAAAACATTCCTTTCTCTCTGGGTATATTTTATTTTATTATCATATTAAATTAATATATATTAATAAATTTGAGGAATTCAAATTTAATATCAATTTACTAAATCCCACGCAGCTGTTTTTTACCATATAAGAAAAAGCACTCTCAGATACTAACCAACTCAGATTCGCTGTTAATGTCTGCCTAAATGATCCCGTTTGCATTAAACGATCGATTCCTAAAATGTATCTGTGAATTATTCATGAGAATGTATGAGTTAGATGAATTCGTGATGCTATAGTCTATTTGTTAACTTACTGATGAGATAGATATTTCAAAATATAACGTTTTTAGGGTGTGATGCACCATATTTAGTAACCTCTATCGAAACGATAATAATATAATAAACATATTTCTGAGAGCTTATATTCTTCATCAAATTATTCTATCACCTTATGATGAAGAATTTAGATATTATTTTAGCTTAAGTTTCTTAATAATTATGTACGTACGAAGCATCAAATATTCGTAGTTATGATTTTTAATTACAGAAATGAATTGATTAAATAAAAAATTAATATAGCGCCAAAAGCACTAAACTCACTTGCATCAACCTCACTTTTGCACTCATACAATATATTCTACATATTGGAGACGAAGAAGATAGATTAGTGATAAAGCTCGATAGTTATATGCAGTGAGATAAAAGGTATGAGAGGAAAGGAGATATAAGATGTTAGACCAAGGAAGGCTTGGTATAAGCTATAGCAGAAAATTTAAATTAAACAGGACGATGCTCGCCAGAAAACCGATGGCGAAATCTATTAATTATTGCTGAATTCAATACTTATCAAAGCTTGAGTTAACGTCATATTGAGGTATTCTTTCCGTATGAATACAGTATCAAATAATAAATTTCATGATAAATAAATTTGGTGAAGGAATTTAAAGGAAGAGTTTCCATTCAACGGAATGATTTAGGGAATATGAAATCGATGGAGGCCAAAGCAGTGATAAAAACTAATGATATATTAATAAGCATTTCATAAGAAAACATATTGAAACTTTTATTGGAATAACATGAATGCATGTTTTTCAAAATGAGCGCTAATTGAAAAATTGGGAGAACACTTTTTTCATTCGATACACATTACGCGGATTTTTTCCTCTCCGAAGGCAAACTTTATTTGTAAAGCAAACCGCCAAAGATTTCACCACATTAACGCAAAAATTTTCATCAATTTCGCCGCATAATGCGATTAAAAGCATTCCAACGCCCGCGTATGAAAAAGTTTTAGCATCCCTCTCTTCCATTTATTAGTCTCGAACAACTCTGCTTGTTTGTCATGCTCTGCGCAATTAGCGCGAGTCTTCATTCTGTTCTCTTCCTTTTACGGCGCTGCCTTCTTTCGATTCGCATACCGTCGTGCTTTTTCCTGAATTCTCTTCTGTTATGACGCTTCTCTTTCATGAGCTCCTGAAAGAATTCCCGTAGAAACAAAGCCTCTTGCTCCTTCTGTAATGCCCCATTGTCCACCATTCTCATGCCCATAACCCTTTACCTGAGGTCTCTCGTCGGTTCTCTTACGACGGATCTGCTAGTGTTAATCGACCCTCCCTCACAAACCAAGGCGACTTGCCGCCCTTTCGACACGTGTATCCTCTCTCCCCAAGATGAATTAACAGAAAGCTCAAAAAGCGCTTTGATAATGACCATCTCCAGTCGCGGAAAGCCGTTAATGAGTCAGTGCTCCTCCTTTATTAATATACAAGATGCAAATTTGTTTCGTTTCGCCTTGCTAAACAGGAGAAAAGGGTGGAAGGGAGAGTGATGTGTTAAATTCCCAGTGTTGGGGAATTAGCGAGCCATCTCGTGATGATTCGACTAATAATTGTAGGCGTTGTTGGAATTATTGCCGGGTTATTGATGCGTGCGGCTTCCGAGGAAGAAGCGATAAATGGAGAAAAATATTTCGTTAATGCTCCCTGAGAACGTTTTAAACGAGTTAAATTGACCAAAAGAGGACGGATTCCATCCAATTCCCCACGTTTAATACGAAAATTATATGATAAATATTGGGTTTTGTGACTCGCTAACGAAATTCCGTGGGCACGGATGGTTAGCACGAATTCATGTTGAGCAAAAGTGAGATAATTATGTGAAATCTGTGGTTGATAAATTGGCTTAATTGGTGAATTGGCTGTGGTGAAAAGTAAATACATGTTTGGGTCTTTTCTCCTGGCACAAAAAATGAAATGTTACGCTAACTTAAAGAAAGCAGGATGTACGTTACGCGTATAATTTTTCTTTTGTGGAAAAGAGAAAGAAAGAATGTATCTATACAGTAATCATTAAGTAAAATTTGAAAATCTTTATTGAATATAAAAATTGTTTAAGATTCAGATTATTACCGATAATTGATTTGAAGAATCTTAAGCATGAATTTCTTTCTAAACGTAATTTGCCCCTACCTGTTCATATGAATGGAAACTTATTTTGCGAATTCTAGCATAATTTTTACTGTGGCTTAAAATTTCCTCGAATTCCATTTTCCTCGAATTTTAAGAAATCCTCAAAAGGTCAAAGTGAGTTTTCCTCGTTAAGGCTAATTTTCAAGATCATTTTAGCTGGGTTCTATTTACGAATATTTTCACGCAGTCGCGACGAAGTCACCTGAGCCAACAGTGTATTTAAGAGTGCAAAAATCAGTTATGAATTTCCATAAATTTGCATCCCTTTTCCAAATTTCTGTATGCTGTACTCTTTACCCTCGCTTAACAAGATTCGGAAAAATTGTTATGAGTGAATGTCATCCTGTCCAATACTGAGTTCATTTTGTTGAACTCAATGTTCCAAATATACATGAGTACACAGATAAAACATTGTAAGAATAAGCTACTTATTTCTGGCTACTTATTTTATTTCAGTAAAATGGCCTTCTTTATGAAACAGGAGGAGGTTAGCGAAGTTCATATGATCACATAAAGTTTACATAATCCATGTTGATCGGCGTTTAATCGAGTTATTCGAGTTACATCATAGAAATAAACGGGGAAGTAATTACTCCCCACCCTATTTCTTTCTAATTAAGATATGTGACAATATTAAAAGATATTGACGATTAGTGTGTTCATCTCTTTCCATTTGCTGATGTAAGTAGATTTAGGAAATTCGATGAAAGTATGAATGTAATATCTGATGCAGCTATTCCGAAATGAAAAGTATGAAAGATAATTTAATTTTCTGAACATCTGTAATATAATTTTCAAAAAAATTTAATATTCTAAATCTTACTCGCGTTCCGATTAAAATGTTGCAGTAAGTCAGAAATTTCTACAGTATTTCTATAAAATTTTTCTATATTAAAATGTTGGTTCTTTAATAATCTTTAGCTTGATTTTTTCATTCCAAATGCTAAAAAGTGTATTCAAACTCGAGGAGTTGATAGTAGCTAGATAGTAGGAGGATAGATACATAGCCTTGCATTGAATGACAGACTTAAAAATAAAACTTATTTTCTAGCATATTTTCTACGAAAGAAATAACCATTCGCGAAAAAATATACGTATAATAATATGATATAATACAATGGTTGCAATGTATACTATAATATGTTGTTATGCATGCAATATATCTCGACAAATTTTGCTATAACTGTAAGCATTTGAGACAGTCTAGTCAGGATGTGCCCAATTTCCAGCATTTTTTGCAAACATTTGAGAGCCCCATACAATTAATTATTTACAAATGTCCCTAAGAGACACAAAGAGTAGGGTATTGGAGGTTTGGTAGGTAAATCTTTGAACACGAATGAGGTAAACGATGCCATAATGCTACTGAATATATTTCATGGAATTGAGAGTTCACATAATTTTACTTAAATGCAACCTACTATTTCAGCTTCTTTTTCAAAGTACGATAAAATGTTTTTCATTGAAAAAGTATTTTTTCGTTGAAACAAATAAACTTCTTCCTACCACAGGAATAATCGTCATAACAAGTATAGGTTAACACTACAATGGAGGCATGAATTGTGGATTTCTTTCTTTCATAAAACCCATGTAGATACATTCACCTAAAAGCTTAGGATTCGAAATATAACTGTAATTCTCAAATCATTTATATCTCGTTTTGCACTAGTATTTGCAAGTTGTGTGTCACTTTATCGTAAGTTCAAATCCTAGCGAACGTAACCATCTTGTATTTTCAAGTTTTTCCGTAAAGCTATGAAATATTTAACAAACGTTTTCCAAGTAAATCTGCGAATGATAAGATATTGGTGTCACATAATTATCGTAAACGAGTAAAACAATTTGAGCTGTTCAAGTGTCATGTTTCTACTAAGAAATATTCTCGGGGATTTTATAAATCATGAACTATTTAAAGTGTCCTATATAACACGCCTTCAGTGGTTAACGAGGTCTTAAATATACAGACGTAATATTAACTGGAAATTCTGAGTTCAAACCCCAAGGGAACATGCCAAGGAAGTAGTTGGGCTCAGACGACCGCACCTCCTTATAGGAATTTAGTGCTCTAGAATATTTTTAATCGAATTCAGGTATTTTCGTAGGCGGCAAGACTGATATAGATAGCAATAACTTTTTATTGACTAAGTTTTTATTAGAATTAATCTACCGTAAATTTTAGTATCGAGCTTATTATGTCAGCTATGTACTGAGTTGAATAAGGAAAATGGATAGATGAAAGTTCTTCAATTTTTCAAATCATCTGTGCTCCCTTTTTTAGTTTAGATAATTTCATAGTTAAAGTTTATCAGGATCAGATGAAATATCAAATTTATTAAGTTTATATAGTAGTTTAATACCAAGATTATTCACGCGGAGATTATAAACTTTGCAGTTGGCCGGACCAATAACTGAATGGTTTATTTTCTTGTTGAATGTGTTTTATGAAAAAGAAAAATTTGGAGAAAGCCTAGCCTTCAGATTGATTTTCTATAATTATCAACTCTCGGAATGTGATAGTTATACCTGTAGCAACCACTAACTATTCCACTAAATGGAAAAGCATGAAATAGTTTGATAAAGGATAAAAAAGGCGAAATATCCATTATAATAAATAGCAGTATGTACCACCGTGGTACCGTGAAAATTAACTACATAAATACACCTAGGTATAAAAGAATTAATTAACACCTATATATATGACAGATTTGGGTATGGGCGTTAGTTAACCTACTGCAAGAATATAACTTTTTTCGGTAGTTATATTATTATCAATTAATTCATTTAAATATTACCCTGATATATTTTAAGTGCTTAAATATACTCGATTAATTACTGGTATTTGATGTGGTGATTTGGTTGCAGCACATATGATTCAAACTAACACCAATATTTGTTTTCGCTTAATCTCGAGATGTGAATTTTTATCAGACCTACTTTTAAGGAAAAAATATCAAATTAAATTAAATATTAATTCTAAAATCCAAATTCCAACAATGACGAAATCTCTCAGTAAAAGCTATCAACCATCTTCACGTTATCATAATTTGCAATGAAAATTCAATGAAGATTTTCCGTTGGATTTCTGCAGAATGATTATTATTAACTTTATATAACTATCAAAATAATCAAATCACAAAGGAGGGTATTTTACACTCCTGAATTGAATCTTGATTATTTCCTTTATTTGAGTTTTGAATTAATATGTTTTTATGCAACGTGTAAGCTTTGGACTCTAAAACTCAATCATATTGACATTTTTATAGCTAAAAAGTTGAGGCTGAAGAAAGATAGGATTGAATTATTCATTACGAAATATTACCAGAGGAATATTTCATTTACTAATAGTATTAATAATTCACAAGCGCCTTAATTTTAGTATTGACTTAAAATTTTTACCAAGACGTTAAGCTTAAGAGCACGCTACCAATGAATTTCTAGAAACTGATATAAAAGATTCATCGAAATTATTATTTTACATTTATATTATATTATTTTGATATTCATACTATTAAACTATCGAAGATCGAATTCTCGATGATCCGTGGACCCGCGAATGATGCATGTAACTCCAAGAGCTCCCGAAGTAATGACGTTGGTTAGAGATTAATTTTTCTTTCATGCATTATATTTACTTAACTAAAATTTAGACCAATTAGTCAGTCTATTTATATTATTCATATTAATGCAGTCGATTTATATTATTTATAGTATCCATATTTTAAAATTTTATAGCTGCAGTTTCTGGAAGTAGCTAAGCGTAGGTTTTCAAGCGGTATCCATGACAAGAACCTTGGAAACTGCTGGCTCAAAACGATGCAAGAGAATCACAGCTCGTAATTTCGCCCAAGCGTCCAGTATCCAAATCAAGCAGCGGTTAAGCGTAAACTGCCGATATACAGTACAACCAGAAGCTGCTTTCGAGCGATTAATAAATGGCCGAAATAAATTGCAAACAGACATTTGCGGTGAGGGAAGAAGGATACACCGTTAATATTACTCTTAGAAGGGCGAAATCTTTAGCATATTGAGACCAACTACCGTATTTCGCTCCAGTAAACTCTCTTTACGAAGTCTTCTTTGCTCGTAAAACAAATGTCTTCGAATGACATAAAAAGCAAACCCGTTTACTTCCTGAAAACATCCTTTGCTTCAGCTATGCAAGAACCGTTGAATTCTCATTAAGATTTTTTCTCTCATCGTGCAGCTCAAGAATGTGTCATCGGGAATAAAAACTCAGCCGCCTACGAAAATACAACGAAAATAAGTAAAAGAACAAATAAACGATGAAAACATATCCGTTCGTCTGGCATTAAAAAAATCAAACCTAAACCATTACAAACACGGTTCTTTTTTATAAATAATAATTAGATACAAGGATTCAATCGACATCAACATCGTTAGCAGTTGTGTATGACTGGTTTGTGAACCGATTTTTAAAATTGTGAAATTTGTTCCTCTAGCGTCTATGCAACTAATAGATAAAAATAAAGCATTTTCGACGCTAATTGTAGTCTTAAGAGAGTCCCTGAAGCAAGTACAAGTAAATGTTAACGCAAATATCTTTAATTTGTCATTCTTTTAATGCAACTAAAAGGACCATTAACTGATGGATTCTTAGATACCCCCGTTTTTCAGAGAAATAAATTTTGTATAGTATATGATTGCCTTAGTCAATATTCATGTACTTCGTATATAGGGTATTGATTTTTTATTATTTTTTAATGTTTTTTATATTTATATTTATTGTAAAAGTGAAGTTTAAATAGATGCAAGGTCTAACAATAAGATAAAATAATACACGAGCTCCGTTATGAAGCATTTACTGTTGAAAATTTATCATCTTACGAATGTTGAGTCAAAATTTTATTTGGATGTACTCATTTTCTATCTCTATTTTCTTTGAATGGTGGCGGAGCCTTCTTAGCAAAATCCAAAGATTCTAATTATGGTATATGTTTTAGGAAGTTCTCAAGAAAATCGAAATTTCAAGGCTTTTGGTATTTTCCCACTTAAATCAGATAGCATTCTCTCTAAGCAACGCCTAAACTCCAATTAACAAAAATAATGATTTGTAATTGAAAATTTCCTTTCATTAGGAATGTTTCACAAGTGGCAGATATCATCATATCAATTAGCTTTTACGTGTGCCCTTCCTGTTTCCGAAGAACCATTCTCTCTTTAGTATCTTTTATTTCGTCCGTTTATTCTCCCCCAGAGCCGATTTTATCTTCAGGAATTACGTGCCTTAAGGAGCGTGTTAATGCATTATACACACCGGATAATAAGTACCTCCGAATTGAGTCGGACATGAGAACGGCGAATCACGGATTATTTATTACTGCGCGAAACAACGCTAAAATATCTCGACGGTTAATTTAGAGCTCGTAAAAAATAATTTCTTTTGTAATTGCCGCCTAACGATCTGGATCTTTTTCGATCATTGCCGACGCCGTGAGAATAGGAAAAAGAAAGCCCAAATGATATCGGAAGGGGATCCTTCCCTCGTAAAATTTACCTCATGCTCTGGTTTAGGATCTATGAACACGCGATCGGAGAGCACGCAAACTAGCGGAAGAGGAAGAGCACGACTGCGCGCTGAGACTAACATTCCTAAAGGCTACATTGAAGAATATATTGGTTGCTATAAAAAGGTATAGTAGGTTAAAAGCGGAAAAAATCATCTCATTCGCAGCATCGGCTTCAGACCCAATGTCGCCCTGAGGCAAAATTCTTAAGCACACTTCATTACTAACGTCTTTATTAGTAATGCGATGATCAATGGAAATTGGAATCGGAAATATCGGTTATACACTGGGTATCGGAAACGGAGAATTTTTGACTGAATTCCCGATTCAGAAAATTTCTATTGGCAATTTTTGTTTAAAGCTCTTCCATTTATGGTGCTAATGATGGAAAGAATAACAATTATTGATTTAACTCTCAGTACAACTAAAATCTATAGTTTAATAACGCCTAAACGTAGTTTTGAAGGTGAGTATATTTTACTTTTTCTTATAAGTGGAAGCTGGAATGGAAATATCTAACGGAATCTCCTTCTTCAATTATAGAGAAAGATTATTTAATGTTGAAAGTAACATTCATTCTACACAAGGGAATGAGCAGAATGCAAGAGTGGAGGGATCATTAAATATTCTCATTTTAATTAAAAAAACTTTACGGCTCAGATATGAATAGTACATTTTATATTAATAGCCACGTAGATGATTCAAATAAAGAAATATTTCTCTCCCTTGTTTGAATTACTATTCAAATATTTAAGTTAAATTTTTTATTTCTTAAGCGATGGTGTCAATTTTTCTACTAAATGTTTTGAAAACAAATATACTCTCTCTTTATGTAAAGGGTATCCGGATAGAAAGTTATCGAAAATAAGATATTCATACCAGTATCTTCCCATATACTACTCCCGTATACTTAGTATATTCTCATATACTTAGTATATTAATTGATTTCCATTTTTTTATTGAATACCTTGGATTCAAACCAAGATCCACTATCTATTTTCTCGATCCAGTAGGTTTCACAAAAAATATAACTTATATTCGAGTGGGTGTATTTACGATTGATTATCAGTTTTAAAATTTCAACGTTTACTATTGTCAAAGCTTGCAATTTCTGAAGATGATCTAGCATTTCCCAATCTATCCTCATTGATAACTGTTTACCCTGTTACTCTTCCATCCTCTCTCCAACGTAACCTTTTCCTTTCCTCTTTTTTGTATCAAAAAATTTTCTTTTTCTATGCCAATCAAACGAACTTAAAATTCAAATTCTTAAGGCGCATTTCCCTTAAACTAATAGCAAAGCGGTGGATACGGATGTATACTAAACTACTAATGTATATGTAAACGTGTATATACTAAGAAGTGTTTAAAAATTTTCTTATCAGATAGAATAGGTGTATAAATTAAAAATATTTTCAGCAGCAGATAAATGTATTACTTTTACATGAAAATCGGCATTAAAAATTTTCGGACAGTATTCAACTTTAATTCAGAAAACCTATGGAAGGACAGCACAACCATTTCTTATTTCTTCCATGTCCACAGAAACTTTCACCATGAACAGTTGTCCGTCTTATCCTATTTCCAACACGTATATCACTACAGACATTGTCTCAATCCGTTAGAAAAATTAAGATTGCTAGAGACACTTCATAAAAGAACTACTATCAGGGATCAAATACGTTTTCTTTTCCTTTGCGTTGAAATGTTAACAACGACCATGTCGAAAATTTATTTACCACGCGGTACTGCAAGGAACCCTTAAATATTACATTATTAAATTCTAAAGATAACCTCTTTCCTATAAAATTCCCTAGTTTCGAATAAATGATTTAATATAGAATTTATAAAGCGACAAGGATAAATAAGTTTACGTGTATCCAAGTATGTTGATGAAATTGTACTAACAGATAGATTACTCAGTCACGCATTACTGAGGAATAGAACTTTATAGTTGAAATGAAAATAATATGTGCGTACAGTTGTTTCTGAGATCAAACTTTGTTCACGAAACTAAGGAAAGATTGGATGTGGAGCTTAAAATCTGAGTGTTCTCCTTATTTGCCAAAATATCCACATGTCGGCCAAGGTCTGATATAGAAATTTATCAAAGAGCAAGCGAGTGAGCCCAAGGGGGTAGGCACGATTTGTGAATTTTTAAGCTGAAAAAATTCATTGGGCATCAATCCAATTAACTTGTAAAGTATCATTTTGATGTGATAATTGCAGTAGACGTAGACTTCAGGATCAGCTTTCAACTCAGGCCCTGTCACATCCTAAGCAATTTACTATCACTACAAAGAAATGGGGTGGTTCATCCACTTCGTTCCTTCTTGTATCCGCCAATGTGTCGGATAGCCCTGTTATACAAGCTTAAAATATTTCACATAGCTAGGTGTACATTGCATTTCATTGTGCCAATAATAAACGTGTTATTTCATTCCAGTGATAGAAAGATGTATAGAGTAGCCAGCCAAGAGATAGTAAATGTAGATAAGTCGGGATAACGTATAATGGCAGATATCGTGAGTTAAATTAGTATCCTAGCTCTCTGCACGTTTCTCATGACAATATTTCGCTCACATAGGGCCATGAAATTCGGATTCCCTGCCTCATGTTTGATTTATTTCCTTGTTTTTCTTGTTTATTTTCAATCCGCAGTGTAAATTCGTAGTCCACGGCCAGCAGGAGAGGCAATAAGTTTACCTTAATTTAATTACCCTTTTCAGTTCTCGGCGAACAAACAGCGCCGTTTTGCGTGACGGCGTCTCCTCACGGAACTAATTAACGTCTTCATGCGAACGCGGAATGTATTCAAATCATCAAAAATTTATAAACCGGATCACATTTTCCATTCCATAAATAAATCGGAATTTCTCCGCCCCTTCTTCCTAATAAAAAAACATCAAATATATGACTGTGGAGGGAGAGCAAATGATTCATATTAACATACATTCGTTGAGATACTTTAGCCCCATGAAATTCAAATATTTTTAGAGGCTCGCATTCCACTTTTACGATGCTTCAAATGAAAGCGGGGAAACGTTTAGAAGCGGAAGACGGAGGGAATGGGAGAGAGAATTTATAAGAAAAAATGGCTCACAAACGAATGACTGTATTAGTGGTATGACTTCACCCGTAATCATAATAGAGATAAAAACATCGTGACCAGGTCTTGATTTACCTCAGAGCCAAATAACGGAAATGCTCGTGTATCTTAGTATATAGTATAACTTATAGTTTGGAGATAAAAGGTGAACTAGATTATTTATACCTGCTTTATTTTCTAGTAGGCAACGCTCGCATAATGTTTGAACTGAAATAAATACTTTATAAAAATTTTGATTCACGGTATCAAATTGAATAAAGGATATAGAATCTTTGATATAAATACTAATTAGCCGCATGTAATACTCGGACTAAACTCGGTTTGTTTTCCTCGTTCATAAGTTGGCAGAAATATGTTTTCGTTCTTCAAGATGAACCACTCTGCGCATGACATAGTTTAATAAATAAATATTTAAGGCACTTTTTATGAAATTATTACAAAATTTTGTGTACTCGTTCTCGATACAATTATCACGGTAGCTAAATTACTTTGTTGTAAGTGCCCTAATTTACTAGAAAATTGGCTTTTGGACTCACAGCGATCTAGGTTTCAGAGCTTCGTCATCAGGACTGATGATAGAGTAACAATCTGAAAATGTAAAAAAAACCTTGTTCACTTTCATATATTTAAAGAAACACCACTTTATTAAGGCCACCACGATTCAACATATAAACCAATGGTTCTCATCTCTTGACTCTCATGTACTATGAATATCGGTGCCTTCTATTTGTCTTTTTACTTAATGCTAGTCCTGAATTTTCATAAACATATCTTCTTGTAGAATTTAATTGATTTTCATTTTATATTATTATCGGTGATTTCGTATTAGTTGATATGGGTTGTTATTATATAGTTAGGTATAATCATCCCAATGTTTGCGTTCATTTTCAGTTTATAACGCTTGATTCAAATCATTCATACTATTTATGAAATGAATTTGTTCCACTAGATAACACTATGCTATTTCAAAGGCTGGGAATCTTACTCAAATAGTAATCATAGTCATACTAGCGTCAAACCCAATAAGTAATCTACTCCCTTCTGAAAATGACAGAGTGAATCTGACGCGATGAAAAATAATCCTTGATGTAAATAACAACCCAAACGAGGAAGATTGTTCGAGTCTAATTGTTCTTCTTAGTACACAGAAAAATAAAATATATTGAAGTGGAAAATTTATACTCCGCACAGAGGTTTATATCTCAATTTCTCTTTTACTGTGTAAAAGGAGACTTGATTTAAGCGCAGGAAAAGTAAGGGTGCGGCCTTGGATAATTAGAAAATTAGAATGAGAAATGGAATGGATACGTGACAACGGAAGAAGCAAACAGAAGTATCAAGAACGAGCAGGAGGAATAGATGCAAAGATCAGAACGACTCTCGTTCACAAAAATGAGTCTTTATAGTCCTTTCCTTTTAATTCAAGGCAATCCAAAGCAAATAGGCAGAAGTAAAACGAGATGGAACGAATAATATGAGGGAGATTTTTCGCCCCGACGAATGAGAAACGTGCTTTGGAGCTCAGCTTCATTTTTAGACTAGGAATGATCAGAAGGCATCTCATTAATGGGGATAAATTATGGAACACACACCGCGGAGACCGGTTCATTTGTTATTTTTTATGGAGAGACTCGAAGAGCGACATTAAGACATCTTCGCTCTAATGGGAAGAGGGGCGATCATTTCTCGGTTCGCGTGATTGGCAAAGAACGGGAAAATGCCATCTCTTGGACCACTTCCAACTCCTTTCGCTGCGACCGAATTCTCCGTTACAAATTACAATCCAATGACGCTCCTCAGCCGCGCTCTCCTTGTTCATCATCCACGACTTATTTCGCACTCTCATTCGGACATCTAGATGGTTCTATTAATCAAATTCCTCTCGCGAGAGAGAAAAATGCAATCTTTTAAAGCCCCTATAAAGAAGGCTATCTTCATTTCTCCTCCGTTGAATTATTCCCCCGTGCAATCGAGATCGCGGTCGTTAAGACTTGATGTCTTCTCCGATCGAGAAATCGAATTTCTTGCCTCATTAAATAATTTGATTCGAACGAGTCCGCCATTTGGTTTTTGTTAGCATCGCTTCAGCGCACGAACTCATCTGCGGTGGTTTCCATCGGGATTTTGATGACTTTCCTTAGAGAAATCGTCTCTATTTCCACGGCTAAATAGTTGTCTATGCAACAGTTTTTTTTGCTATAGCTTTAGTGATCGAACATTAATTTAGGGGCCATTGCATTTACTCAACATCTATTTCTACAACTATCCTCTAAAGTTTGAGAGCTTTTTCTAGAATTACTATCGATATTTCTCAATAACGGCGTAAATGCATCTTGAATGCAGCTAGTGTCTTATTTATTCATAATTCGTGGGAAACCTTTACGATCTTTGAATTAAAATGAAACGGTACCTGAAACTAACTACACTGAGGTGAAAGCGTCAAAAATTAATTGCTTTTTACTTTCAAAGTTGCCAAGAAAATGTTCTGCTTCTATGCTCTTTTATTAATATTTCTAAAGAGAATCAAATCAAGAGAGAAAGTATTAGCTTCTGCGGGATAATCGTGGGACTTACTGAGAAGGATTTAAATTGATTGGAAAATTATTACTGGGCATGAGTATGTATTTTCGATATTTTCAGCAAAAGTTAGTAAGATGCGGAAAAGTGAGAGACTAAATAACTTCTTGATGCAATGAAACGTATTTCACCCATTCGTGATTCTAAAATACGAAATTATTTTGTGGGATTGATCGTCTTTAGATTACGTTTGTACAAATTGAATTTGTAATAATGCCACGTAAATGCTTTCCTTATATATCTTAAATATTTGTACACATCAAATCACGTCCAAGGTGGGTTTGAATATCAAGAGTACAGAAATTCTCTGGTTTCTGATGGATAAAAACGGTGAGAGTTTTATTTCTAGTGTATTTGTAATTATACTTATCAAATAAAATTGATGGTATACTTTAAGTAGTTTTGTTGATAATAATGGTTTTTCAGTTAGTATACGTAAATGATGTAACAGATGTGTAGGAGTTTAGCTGGTCGTTACAACGCTTAATTCTAACTTCTATAATTTACCGAGTGATTGATGCACAAACTTTTGTTAAACTGTTCTCAAATATCAAAAGCCAAATGGTATCATCCCTAAATATTACTATCAGGGATCTGAATGCAATGGAAGATTTAAAAAATATTGCATATTTCAATTCATTTCAGTCAAATCTATATCTCTTTTGCTTGTGCTTTAAGTAATTTAGTTCTACTTGATATATTCACGGAATGATTTAAATCTTGCCCGTTTTGAAAGAAATTTCCTCTACAACTTCGACTTACGTAGCCACAGACTATAAGCTACGAAATTCACATTTTCGATGATAATGTGAGTAACGACAGGGAAACTATTTCATTTTCGTATTATTAGCTACATATGTGTCAGGAGTGTTCTACTCTAGATTGCGATCGTCTCCGAAAGGAAATATAGTTCCGAGTATTAATATCCCAAGATGACACGAATTTATCATCATTTAATAATGTTGAAGTAAGTTAATATTTTTTCAAATCGTTCGTTTTATTGGTTTATTGGTTATCGATAAGATTCTTTGAGGAAAAGTGCAGTTAAAATATTAATTGCGCTCATTAAATCTTAAATAAAGTTGATTGGGAATGCGACACTAACCGCCTCGGTACTCGTTCGTTAATTAGGCTACGTGATACGGATTTTTATTCACGAATTAACTTCGTGAATAGACGGACCAAGTAACGTTTACAGCCCGAAAGAAAATGACAGCAGTATGTTAAATCAAATTAATTATTCTATTTGGGTTAGTAGCTACTATTTGAGAAATTTTAGACGTAAAATATTTGCTATTGAATTTAACGAGAAGCAGAAACCGAAAGTACCAAAGCTAAAATTTCATTTCATTACGGTAACTGAGCGTTATATTCAATAAGAAGAGGTTTTGAGAAATAAAGCTGAAATTCTCCTCCTTCTTGTATCTCTCAATTATTCATATTTGCGTTCGCCATATATAATTTTAAGTAAATAAAAGAGTTGCCTCTGATCCTGTGTGTATGCATATTTATTGTATGTATCTGTGAGACCTTTTCCATACAGTTTGCACCCTTCATATGTATGAATCAAGGTATAATTATATCTCAATGTTGTTATTAAAGCATGTACACCATAGAAGAGTACGTGTGCCGTCAAATTATCCGACACCGCTTCAAGGCTGAAATTTTCGCATGTTTGAAGATGGTTTGCTTTCCCATTCAATTCCTCAGCCACTCCTCAAACAGCATAATCCAAGAGCTCAATTTACATTCAATTAGCTAAGAGAAGGCGTCGATTGCGAAACGGAAATAGATGAATGAGTCATATTGACGGCAGATCACAATGAAAACAGGTGAAGATGAAGGGCGTCGTGAAAAGCCTCGCGCATAATCCGGCTTCTAGCGCTCGGGGGTAACTGATTAGCAATTACGGAGCTCATAAAACATGTGTTAATGGTGACAGGAATTCCCGCTAATTAAGCCGTTTTCTTGGAACGGGTACAAATGCGCCCAAGGGAGCCGATGCATTTTGCAATTAAACTCTGGGGAATGTCGCGCTTGTCTATGTTTTGTTCGACGAAGTGACTCGATATAGCACCGCTATTTAGCAAGTTTCGCCTCTGAGACGTACCCCGTTAATTGTGCCATAAACAGAGATCTTATCCAAATATACTTTATTGATCGTAAGTTGCAATTAGCGTTGGCTCGAACAGCAACGCTGGGCTTAATGAGATCCTTATATGTCTTAGCATCAAATTTTTTGACTCATCGGAATGATTTCCTTTCATGGGATAAACTATTGGAGGAATTCAGTGCCAAAAATGCGATGAGACAACAACCCATACTCCCTTCGAAATACAGAATTGTAAATATATATTTTTTGCAATGTATCGCTCCAAGGGTTCCGTCGTTAAGGATCTGTTCCAACCCACGTGCGATTTTCCACCGAGCATCAATATTCGAAACCCCGGGAGCTCGAATGCATTTACATTTTTCTTTTGCACCATTGCCTAGTTGCTCTCCGTTATATCAGTCTACCCTGCATCTCCGTTTCTCTTTATTACTCGCTAACAACCTTTGGGTGCTCCGTCCAATTTACTTCCTTACATTCGTTTCTTCCACTCCATTAAATTATCTCTCATTAAGCCGCTTCAATCTCCACTCGCTCGAAATCTTTACTACTACATTCCCTACAGTGAGGTCATCTTGTTCCTCAGGTTTATTATGTTCCGCTGTTTTACTCTCATATCGTTGATCACTACATTGGCTATTTTCGGAGTATTCGAAAGATGTCGCTAAGAAGTAAAATTAAGTTATTGGGAAGAAATGCTTACGGAAAGAAAGGGAAATCTGTTCAATCATCTAAAAAGGATTTCCACCTTATCCCTAAATAAACGCGGTACGATATTAATTAATATTATTCGTATTCACTCTATAGCTTTCACTTACTGGAATAGGTTGATGCTACCGAAGTTTTCACAATTCAAAGGGATATTGGTAGCAATATATGAGTGTAGTAAAGTAGACGCCTCATTAACAATGCTAATTTATATTTTTTCTTATAGCTCAGGATGTGCTCTGTAAATGCTAGAGAATCTCAATTAAATGAACCGCTAAAACCTGTTTACTGAAACGGTGTGCAGTAGTAATGATTCGTACGATGCATTAATACTAATCAGATAACACCCTCAACGGAAACGTGGAATTGGATAAGAGTAATTGAAGTATTGGTCAAATAATGAAAAGTAAACTTTAGATCCTTGAGGAAAATCACTGAATCTTGGATACACCTAGAGTAATGCTTCGTTACGGTTATTTTTCAAGAAAATGTTACTGTTCAAGAAAATGTTACTGTTACTCTTCAAGAATAACAATCTGTGCACACTAATTGCCCACTCAAGAAACCACGTAATTAATTCAAACGAAATATTCCATTTTTCCTATTTTTCATAAAAAAATCCGTTCCAAAATTTTCATCCGAAACATTGTTTTATAGCAAATATGGAATTTAACATACTTATATTCAATTTTCAAATGGCTATGGCAATTTTCAAATCACTTAATTATTCAATTACGATATCAGCCTAGTATAGTAGTATAAAATTAATAATAAATACCCTTAATTTATTTTGTTCTAGATAACATAATATAGATAGATTGCTCAACCGAGTTGTAACTATACTAACTGTTAAGTTGAAATAGTAATCGACTTAATTTAATTTCCTTATTCGTCCATAAGCTCTTGACTTCTTCCCTTTTTGGTAATTTACACAGCAGGAGTGTCGCCAGCCCTTATGGGAGTAATCGGATATATAGCAATCTTGATTTGCTAAATAATGATCCGATAAAATTTTTATTTTTTTTGAAAATTGCTTCAAAAACATTTAAATTGCAATGAATGATAGGGCGAATAAAAATGACGTGCAATACATGCGATTTTTCTATTTAATAATTAACGCGGATGCCATTGAAAGAAAGTCATGAAATCGGGACAACAAAACAGCGAGATCGCAACATTTTCTATATTTCTGAATTAGTCATCAACGTCGAAATAGCAACTTAGTTTACAATGACGGATATATATGCTAACTACCAGAAAAGCGTAGGACCGGTAGTCTAACTAAATTCAGTTAGCCTCTCTAATCTTCTTTTGAAGTGACAACCAGAAGTAAGAATCTATTATGAAGATTATTTCTTTGTTACACTTTAAGGATTTATCTCGGACTTTCCTCGCCATGTTTATCGGAATTTCAAATTATCTACTTTGTGAACTGACGAATTTTTCGAAAAGCGATAGCTAATCTGAAGAATTTTTGTTTGACCGAAGAAAAGAGTCACAATTCAACAAACAGCGGTAATCGTAGCCTCAGGACCCCCACGATTATGCCATCTTTATCATACCGTGTTGCTGCCACCGGAGAATAGCCGTGGGTAGTAAAGTACGTGGACGTTTAAGGGCATAGAAGTTAGATGGGAAGGAGAAGGCGTGCTGTTCTTGAGTAAATTAAGCGGACAAAGTGTACTCGATCGGTGGACTGTTAAGTGGGGGAAGGGATTCCCATTTTCGCTCGAGGTTGCGTCAAATGAGGAATTCGCAGCCTTAATCAGCTCCTCTTGGATGAGTCCGAGGCCTGTAAATAAGCTTTTCCCCTTCAATTACCTTCCGATGCGTACGGGCTCAATGGCCTCCTATTAGTAGCGGTAAAGAGTCATTAAACAAATGAAAGATATCCCATTTGACGTGATTCAAGGCTGAAGAGGTTATAAGAACACATTTTTAATGGACAAATACCGTATGTAAGACGTGAGGAAGCTGATTTTTATGACCATTCAATTGATCGATAAAGCGTAATTGGCAGAACAGCATTTTATCGAAAAGGTTCATTTCAGTCGAGTAATTTTCGAGGATACTATGCTAATCGGTATGGTATGTTGTGGATTTACAGCTGTCGAGATACCAAAGCGAAGAAATTTAATAAGGCTGCAGCGGACACCGAACCGATCAACGACCTCTTTGTGAGACGTATTGCTTATAATTAATCGAGAATAATGATGAGAACAAGATCATGGGAAACAATCATGTAAAGAAATAATCACGTTACATAATGATAGAGTTAAAGTACGGAGAGTGCCGCCAGCTTAGTCCATTTTAGAGTAATAGCTTTAACTTCGGCTTTATTACAGCTCAAAAAGATTGAAACTGAAAAAATCGGTCTGAATCTGATATATTGCCTCTAAACACTATCCATATGGTGGTTAAATTAAAACTTGTTTACGTTTCCGTCAGATGAAACTGAATGCCTGATAAAATGAACTACTTATATGTATATATTTCGCATTCTCTACAGCATCTTCCGAAAGGTGAGATTCATGTATTAATATTAATCAGGAAAAATATTCAGTGCCCAAAGTGAATGCAATTTTGAAGTATGTGTAAACAGTGTTTTATTTATGTGTATAAAGAAACAAATTAAAAGTGCTATTATTTTATCTATAGGTCTGACCTCAATTTTTTATAATTAAATTACCCTCTCTTTGGTTCATGGAAATAAAATAAATCGGTGCCCATATTTAGCTTGCTCGACAAAATGAGGAACTTTTTTTCATACGATCATAGGTTAAATGGTTTCTCTTATTGACTGTTCCACACGTTTATAAGCATGGGCTAGAGTTGTACTTGGCATAGTAAACCTTTAAAAAGTTTTTCAAACTTGTAATATAAATTTAAATTTAAAAATTATGGAAGTATTCGTCAAATATTACAGTATAATACGTTTTCTTCTGATGGAGAACGCAAATATTTCATTAGCAGTCAAGTGAATACGTCTTCGTGAATCTGTCACTCCTTAATTAAGTGAAGTTACATGCTCGATTGGAGTAGTAATAAGGAAAAAGTAGAACTTTAGGTCAGGGAAAATTAGTAAGGAAAGAAATTACCTTCGACCTTGACTGAAATCTAAAAGAAGGCGTTGGTGGAAAAAAGTAAATGGAATGATAGAAACATAAACAGTAAGCAGATAGAACATCTAGGCAGGTCAATAGCATGTTGTGGAAATTAATTTAAAAAAATAATAATTCCTGATTTCTTTGAAAGTCTTTTGATCTTCCTACAAGTCGATGTCAAAATTGAGAATGCTACACTGGGCATCCTTCTTTTGAATAGTCAGCTGCCAATGCTAATTGATTTAAAGAGAAATAAATGAAACTGCCCATTTGCTTTTTTGCAGCCAAATTCACATCCTAATTTCGATAAGTCGTTACTTTTTTTCTGTTGACGGCGAGCTTCAGACTATCAAGTCTCATCTTTCATGAAAACCTTTGATATTTTATAAGAAGGTAAGGATAGAGGAAAATAAAGTTATAAAAAGAAAAAAGAAAAGAAAATACCGAGTGGATAAAAATATATCTAACAAGTCAAGTACTTGGGAAAAATCCACGCTGCAGGAAAGGAATATTGTTTATGGTTTCTGGTTATTTTACAGTACTATTTTTTTCTGGTCCTTTAATAATGATCGGCGACGAGGCAACACTTCATTAAGAAAGTTGTCAGTTGCTACATATATTTACATCTTGGTTTCATAAATTTTAATCCAACTTCGTCTATTGTTTGATAGAACAGGTTTATTTAAGCCGCTGCCATCAAATCTTTATAACATTGTTGTCATTGAAATATTTGCCCTATCTAACTGATAAACTACCTATGATATATAATTGAAAACTTATCAATCTTTTTATGTTTCTTTCTTAGGTTCAAACATAAGTCACAACCCACCCATCAGGACCGAGGATCTATCCTCTACCCGCTTTTCCGACGTTCTCTTCCGAAAGTGAGTAGATACTCGGATATTTTTAACTAAGAATATTATTGCATCCCATATGCAAAGGGTAAGGTTAAATTACTTTAAAAAATTCTCAGGAAATTGGCATGGCATAAACGGGAGTCAATTTTCCTAGAATGACAACATAAGGAAGGCTATTCATATTTTACCACAATTTAATGATATTCTGCGAAATATTTTTTGTTTTAGAAAGATGATTAAATATTGCGGTTTTGTGATTATAACGCCTCATACATGTTTTGACCCAGAATTCTCTTCCAAATTTAGGTTGCTTTTATTATGAAATATAAGATTATCTTTCTCTACCCACTATAAATTGTATATATTCGCTCAATGTTATATTTATGTATAAAGGAATTATATTCGCATGTAAAAAAATTTACCATATTTTAGAAAAACCAGTAACTCTGGCGATCGTATGTGCGGATGGTTTCCCTCAGTAAAGATAGAAACTCGCTGAAGTAACTCAAATCTTCTTTGACTCTTAATAAGGAGACAGAAATTCAACAGCAACAAATATTTAGAGTTAAAACCGAGTGTAACCTATAAACGGAATTACAAAAGATTTAATCAGTTTTCCCTAAACGTGCGCTACCACCCTGTGAGGGAGACGCTGTTAGTCTTTTGGGTGGTGCGCGTAATGCCATTTTCAGTAGCGAATCTTTCTTCATAAAATACCATGAGATTGAGTTCTATTCCACAATATAACGTAATCTAATGCCTTGGTCCTATTTGTAGTTGGTTATATATAATCATATGGGTACTTATCATTCTCAGTTTTATCTAAGACTGTTGAGGAAGGCGACGAAGGTTAATTGAGATGGTTTGAAACATTTCGGGAAACTGGTTAAAAATTTAAAATCGCTCCAAGCGATAAAGAATCCTTTCATATTAGAAGCTGGTACATTATCCTGCTTCTCTATGAAGTCATCATCCATAGGGATAAATGGATCTTAAACTCCCTCTTTTGGGAAATAAAAGTCCTTGAGGGGGAATGAAGCATACTAAAAAGGATGAGGAATATGCGGTTAATGGTATATTATGTGGTTTGTGCTTTATTTCCTCAAATCCAGTATACTGTGCGTGGAAGTCACATCTACATAAGAACCCCACGAATAACATTTTACGTAGCTTTCAGAAACGAGTGACCAGAATGAATACGATTATTCAGCATCAATCATATCTCAGTGGCTTTCATATTATCACAGCCGTGAATAAAGCTGAGACAAAAGTAAATGAAAAACATTCCATTTATAAAGATATGGAAGCCGGAAGCCTACAACTCTTCTTTCACGTTAAATGGGAATCCTTTTCTAGAAAGGGAAGCTTAATTCGAGACTCGAGGGAGGAATTCAAACGCAATTATTGAGTTGTTTACGCCAAGGTCGCCATGTTTTTCCCCTCGGAAACTCTACATGCAACTCCCGCGTTGTTTTCTTCAGTTACGGAGGAGAATGCCTTAATTTCGAATTCCAGTTCGTACTTCATCCCATCTACTTACCATCCCCTCCCTCGGGGAACCCACACTTCCAAGCGCCATATCCCCACGTAGGCAATTCCACAAGGCAGTAATGGGTCTCATAAATATTCATTTCCAAGCCAACACGTCCAACCCCCGGCTCCTCCCCGACCAACCCTCCATCGAACTCTTCCGCGCACACTCCCTCTGACATGGGGGTGATGTGCCCGAGAAAAGCGTTATAAGGGGCGCTTGCGAGAGGGGTTCCGTCCGAGAATGTTGCGGCGTGCGGCCGAAAGAATTTGGGGTCGTGTGCGGGAAATTGAGGTGCCAAGTTGCTCCGGATCCTGTCATCTCAAATAAGGGAGGAGGCGGGTGGCGATGAGGCTGAGGTTGGTGGAAAGGGGTGAAAAGAGGGGGACATATAGACCAATAACTTGCTTTAATTCAAAACTTCCTAGTAACATGTGCGGGGTAAACAGCTAATGGTTCTTTTAATGCAACTCAAACACAAATTTAGACTGTTCCTTTATACTCTCCAATCTTTGGAAACGTAACACTTTAGACATTCCATATCCATGCATATTTAGGATCGTGGTGAGCCAATTTGTGCCTGAAGAGAGATGTGCTTTTAATTTCATGGCCAAGCGATTTTACCTGCATTTATTATTAGTAGTTAGTCAAAATTATTGGAAAAGTAATAAGCCTCTCCTTCTCAAAATATATCGATATTTTTATCCAAACGCATTAAAACAATATATATTTAAATCATGTTTTCGGCGGCTCATACTAGAGGCACATGAGGCGTCTCACCCATATCCCTCTACCTTTACATACATTCCATCTTGTTAATTCCACTAAGAACGAATTGACTCAATATGATCTCGTTCTCCACAATAAGATGGCTTCATCTCGATCGACCTCTTCCTTTATAACCACTCAAATTCACGTAATTCGACATATTTGTTAGTCTTCTTCCATCTACAGTTTCCATTTGTTCAAACCAACGGAAAAAACTGTTTCCATAATGGTTACACATAATTTCTTTAAGTCCACATTCATAGATATTTTCCTAAAATTAGGACAGAGAAAATTAATGCTCGTATGTACATTAAAATACGGAGAATAAAGAATTATTTTTTATTTTTAGTTATATCTAATAGAAATGTAGTGTCTCTAGTTAGATGATAGTGAATTCTCATAATTTTTTAAATTTTATAAATGCGATAAATGATAATATTTTATTTTAATCTTTTGTTTTTTCAATTCTTTTCAACTCTCAATAAATGGCCTACATTCAAATTAGCGCATATAACTTCGCCTCAATACTGATAAATGGTTAATTTTAGAAGAAATATAAATATATCTCCTGAAAGATTAAAACGTTTAAGGAAAAATAAAAGTGGAAATGAATGGAGGAAAAGAGGCTACGCATTTTAAGAAAACGAAAATTAAAAGAATCTTTAAATATAAAAAATAGAATGAAAGTATAAGGATGAGGCGCAATTTTTTTGGTTTGCTTTTAGCTAAGCATTGATTAAGTTATCTGTATTATACAATTTACGTTTAAAGATAAATAATAATAAACTCTCTATTTTATATTTGATTAATTATTCAGATTTTCTTATGAGGTGAAATCTTCATAGATTCAGAGTCTTTCAGTTATTATCATATTTATTTAAAATTTTCAAGGAAATTTTCTTCTTATTTAACGAATAGCCTCCTTTAGAGGCAAGTGTAAAGGTCTTCAGAGAAAGGAGGGAAAATTAAACATCGTCATAAAGATCAATTTTAGATGAGATAAACTTGCACAAATTTTAGGCATAGAATATTCTTTCCTTTTAACATAATCGTAATTTTTTAATGGAAGATATTTGAGTATGATTTTGTCGCTTCGCCTAAAAGTGATTAATTAGAGGAAATTAGAGAAATTGCAGATTGCATCTTTCGAACTATATATAAACTACATGAACTATATTATAACTATCTTTATGATAAAGTATAGGTTAATTTCTATCTGCACTTTTTGTGTGAGGGAAAGTCTCCATAATATCTTGAGTGTGGTTATGATTTTAATCACTGCTGAGATCTCGCCCATTAGATCATGTAATAAGAACCTATCTTTTCTCTATAATGGGAAAATGTGAGAAGGGATTGTCTGCGGAAAGGCTTGCGAATGGTTTCCGCTTTGTTGTGGTGAGCACTACGCTTTGGGTGTTGAGATGGGCCATGCGATGGCCCGATTACGCTTTCCCATATGCTCCCGTCTGCTCGTGAACGACTTTATTGAACATAACCGTAGCATATTTGACTCTCCCTCCGCGCGTGCAAGTGATAAAAGCAACCCAAGGAGAGAAACTGCATGCAGCATCCTCTTAGTTCCGGCGTCCGCCGCATCTCCCATATGGCGCTGGGGAGTTTCATTAGTTCTCATTTGAGTAAATCTATATATCGCTCGGGACCGTGATGCTGTGGTCGTAGCAACCGAAAACGGGCAGATTCGCCTCTTTTATGGCATGGAATCCACCCAAAGTTTTCGGGCTTGGCCTAATACTCGGCTTCGCCAATAGAGATGCAGCGAAATGGAGGAAGGGATTCGGTTTAACTGCCTCGTGGACCACTCCCCATTGGTGACGAGCGCTTTATTTAACTCTCCCCCTCTCGTAAACCGGCAGTTTTGATTCGTGCGCCAACGAGCCTAAGCTAGAATGCGCAATATTACTGTTTGAGCAACTTTTACAGCTCTTCTTATTGCCCTAATTGATTTATGATTTAAGTAATACGCGTTTATGAGCAGGAATTCTTTTATAGAGGTGGAATCACTTTCAGGGCTTCGAAACTGCGCTGCGGTTTGGCTAAATTGAGAAATTGAGGGTGAGCTAAATTAAAAAGCGATTACCGCACGATGAAATTACGCCGCGGTCTAACAATAAGTTTATTTTACGCGCTAGAAACTCTTTATTACTGTCTGATCTCATAGGATTAAGGTTCATTGGCCCGTCTCTACTATGGTGTTATTTTCTTACATTTTCAGAATGAAAACAAAAGGATCGTGCATTGGTTTCATTTATTAAAACCTATTTGGGCATTATTGCCTTTTTGAGAAAAATAATGGACTATAACCAACCCTACCAACCCTATAACCAACCCTTAATGGACTATAACCAACAAGTGATCCCACTATAGCAGAGCTTGCCAATTTTATGTCCTAAACAATACACTTACGAATTATTTTAAACTTTACGGCACACTAAACCATACGATTTCTTCCAGAAATAGAATACTTGGAATTGGCAAGAAAAAGCAAGTGAATAAAAAATATTAACATATGCATGACCTTCCTCATTTCTGTAACTCTTAGAATGTATATCACAAGAAATTTCAGAATCATGCGACACCCTTGTGACATACTTTAAGCATACTTACTGCATATTAGTGCACCGTAATACACCGGCTCAGAAGAGAGTGTCCAAGAGTTATTAGCTATTGCGTGGTATCTTCATTATCTCGTATTATTCCTCGGTGATTCCTAAGCATAGTGAATCCAAAAGCTTGTTTTTCTTTTCTCGAACACATTTTGCGTCTGAGGTTTCTGGATGCGCAAACTAATGTTCACAGTTTAAGGTCTTCCCCTTCGCAAAGACTGCTGCAGTTCTGAATCAAATTTCCGGAATTCAATCCAGCGAAAATGATGTGAAAAAATTGTGGTTGTGGGGATCCCTCCTTTTTCGCATCCATTCTCTGGAGAACTTCCGCCTCGCGATACGAGGCTATTACTCCCTCGGCGTAGACTTCCGGCACAGCGCCACTCCCGGTAATTGTGTTTCAAAACAATTCAACGGATGACACTAGAATCAAGGATTTGAGCTATGAAGCTGGGGTTACTGTGAGATATGTTTACCATCTTAGGCTTACTCTCATGTATAGCAAATGTGTAGTGCGCATAGGCTTAAGAATATTGTTTCTTTATCATTTGCTTACGCTTCCAATAAATATTTACTACACCAAACTTATTCTCGTGGAAATGAGTATTAAATAAAGAGACTGATGATAGGCTTTAATTTTTATGATATTCTAGTTTAACGAATTTGACTGTCTTAGTTCATATGTCATGTATATTATGCAATATATGCGAAATTTATGGCATAAATCCATTACCAAAAAAAATATCAGACCGTTCTGTCCGTTATTTTTCTCAAACCTACGAATGAGTTCGTAATTATCCCAATTTTCTTGTGAGCTAACTGAATCCAAACCTAGCATCTCGAAGTAATAAGAAAAGAGTTGAGTTTTGTTAGAAAATAGAGGTGACGTCGAGTAAGACATTAATTATGGAAAGTTTCCCGTTAGCTAGGGATTTATCTGCATGTATGTGGTCGGACACGATTATTATTCAACAAACAACTATGAGGTACCTAGTGATTATTATTAAACATTAGAAGGCAGTCGCTTTCTATTGAATAGGAAATCCGAAATCGTTCGAATGCAAGTCCTTTTTGTGCTCCTAGGATAGCCGTCGTTAAGTACCGTAAATGAAGAAATAGCGCTGGCGAAGGTTATTTAATGGGACTATTGATTAAATCTATTTATTATTATTATTTAGTCCACAAGTAAGTAACAAGGAAAATAATTAAAAACGAAAATGAAAATTAATTATAAAATATTAGTAAAAAACGTGTTATTTCCTGCAGATTCGGCTAGTACGGGCGTGTAATGCGGGGTTGCCTATACTCAGATTTTCAATTTTCAATTAATTATTGCAGCGAAACTAAGGCCCATTCAGAGAAACGCCGTTACACTATTTCATTACTTTATGCACCACCACAAAAAGTTTCATCAAAATCCCCGGACAAAAGTGAGGGTCTCTCCTTGTTAGAATTCAGATCTAAATTGTGAGAAACTTTAGAGGATTCAAAATTTTTGTACGGGATAACCTGTTCTATTTATTTAAGCTAATATGAGTAACGTTAAATTATCTTAATAAAGAAGAATGTTAACTGCAATATAATACGACCTCATTCTATTTTTCCGTTGAGAATCAATGGACACCTCAGCTAGTAACGTAAATCAGTATGATAAGGCGTGCCCTTGTGGAAAGCCATGAAGGAGAAGAGAGTAAACAACTTCGCAGTTTCCAGGAGTTTATTTGTAAGCACCTTTTCTGATGTGCATTTAATATCTCGTTTGATGTTTTCAGCATGCACGCGAAACTATTCCTCGAAAATAAACATCTAGAAAATATAGTGTTGCGAACTTTCTTCTCCGTAAAATTACATGATTGGCTTGATTAGAATTCAAAGAGTATATCGCTTATTTTATAAGAAATTTGATTATATTTGCTGACTTCCCCTTATACATATAATCCATAAGATGTCGAAAAGCTATCGGCAAGCCGACTACGTCAATGAACGGTCTCTTTCTCGAATACAAAAATAACTGCATATTACTCAAAGGCCCAAAGGTCATTCCAATGAGCAAGAAAAAGTTGCCAAATCCCAGTTAAAACGCTATCCTGCTTATAACACGTTTTCACTCAATCCCCTGAAAAGTGTCTTATTGGTTTTTACTGCCTATGAACATGAAGGAATGATTGCAATTGTTACTGGACAATGATTACAATGATACATAAAGAGTGGCTAATGGCAGATTCATGTACCCAAAAATTCCCAAATCAACACCCTTCCCTTAATTTCTTGTTGCTTTATCCCGCCACTTTAATCGTCCAACACCTAATGCTTTTCTCCTCTCCTCTGCTTTTTCCCTTCTTCCTTCAATTACTTTCTTTAGAAATCCTTCCCATCTCAATATTTCATGAAAGCATTCTTGGGTATACTTTATATATGTGCACCTTTCATTCTAACAAATGACACTAAACAAGAGGGGGAATTGATTCAACTGATCACATTTTCCACCATCAATCGCTTTTGTTAACTTCTTTCTTTTTGGCAAAATTCATAATTTTTGTATTTTGTCATTTATATTCATACCAAACTAACTGAATTTATGACAAATGAGACTATTTCTACATGGGTTTCCCCATGGAACCGTTTTCACCAATGGTGAACGCGTTACCTTATCGGCTCTCCGAGATTAACCTAATTTTTTATTTAATTTATGATTTTTAAAGGAATATTTACGTTTCCGATTATTGAAAGTCAATTGGAAGCAATCTTTAACAAACAATACTCCGGACAGAGTACGTTCAGATAAAAAGGATATTATATAATGGATAAAAGGGATATTATTTAAGGGATATATACTTGTGATCAAAACAATTTCACATCATAAGGTGAGGACTACCCTGAACGACTGTACTGGATTTATAGATTTTTGGAGGAGCTGTGAAATTATCCATCCCCGATATGCATTATTTCCTTTTCATAAGGTGATCCTTTATTTTAGGACCTGAATTTAGAACTAGTAACTAATGTAAATAACTCTCTAAGCGTAGTTTAATAAGTTCGAGAGGATAACATCAAATAAAAAAATCGCTAAAAACAAATAACGCAAAAATTATTATCAACGACGTCCAACCACGCGGTGGTCTGCCTAGAATACCGTAGCAGTTTTTAGCGTAAATCTACGACAATTTTATAAGACGAACCCTGATTTTAGACCCCAAATCATTCGAAACTTATTTATGCATGAAGAAGTATGGTACTTCAGAATCACATTTGAAGGTGATTTTTATTATGATTTCAGCCATCGATGGCATTAGATATATTAGAATGCGTGAAAACATGGATCCTTTTCTCAATAAAAGTTTAAAAGTCATTATAAATTATTCAAAAGGTGTATTTTTGGTTGTGACAGTTTGATAGAAGACTTTTTCCGGAAAATGTTCGAATGTAACTTGATCAACATTAAGAGGATCATTAAAAGTAAATATAGTTAACTAACTAAGTTAGGAATAAGGAATTTTCTATGATACTTATAATTGCCATCGTGTATATCTATTATATATAGCTAACTCTCCGGATATACCTATATATATACGAGTAAAAGTTGCTTGCATACTGCAAGCTATCCGTTGAATACAGTATCATACCAAGTACTGCCTCTGTTCAAATTTAAAACTTCGCACCAAAGACCGCCTGGCGACGAACTAAGAACCCGATCGTGAGAGAAGACAGCAAAATAATATTAGATAAGTGCCATCCTTACTTGTTCCAAAGTTTCGATTCAATATCTTATCGGGAAGGTCCTAGAATATGATTACGCTATCCCTCTTTGAAATACATGGTAGAGTATAAATGACGCTCAGGCATCGAACCAAGAACCGTCAGAGGAACAGCGTATATGAAACATATGGCATGCCTCTATGTGCATCCAATATTATATCATTCCCGGTTATCGGATAAGCTTTAAAAATAATTGTCAAAATTGACCGCCGTACATTTTACAACGGAGAATTTTGCACACACATGGCGTCGAACTCACGGTCGTTTGGTAACATTTCTTCAGTTAGTACAATAGATAACCACAGCATATCCAACCTCCGTGATTTTCACTGTTCTATCGCTCCGAGTAAGGACTCAAAACAATTTTCGAAAATTCGCGCGAAAGACCGCCTGGCGTCGAACACAGGACCCGTTCGCGAGAGACAATGGCATACGAATGTTATATAAGTGCTACTATGACGTGTTTCAAAGTTTCACTTCAATATCTTCTCGAGAATGGTCCTAAAATAAGATTCCGTTTTCCCCGTTTAAAATGCATGGTGGAATGGGAATGACGCTACTGCATCGAACCAAGGACCACTGGAGAAACAGTGAACATCATGAAAGAGTGTTCTCAAACGCCTCTGTCACCAGTTCGGGTTTTATCTTTCCAGCTTATCGGGAAAGCATTTAAAAAAGTCGTCCAAGATTTCAGCAATGCATTTCTTACGGAAGCATTTCGAACCCACCTGGCGTCGAACACACGGTCATTTGGTAACATTTCTTCAGTTGGTACAATAGATAACCATCTCATCTGCAAACACCGTGATTTTGATTGCTCTATATCTTCGAGAACGGCCTCAGAAGAGATTGAAAAATATCGCGTAAAAGACCGCCTAGCGTCGAACTCCGGACCCTTCCGTGAGAGAAGATAGCAAAATAATATTAGATAAGTGCAATCCTTACTTGTTCTAAAGTTTCGATTCACTATCTTATCGGGAAGGTCCCAAAATAAGATTCCGTTTTCCCCGTTTGAAATGCATGGTGATATGGGAATTACGCTCTTGCATCGAACCAAGGACCACTAGAGAAACGACAAACCTGGTGATAGAATGTTTTTAAACGCCTCTGTCACTATTCCAGGTTTTATCTTTCCAGCTTATCGGGAAGGCATTCAAAAAAAATTGTCAAAAATTGCAGCAATGCATTTCTTATGGAAGAATTTCGCACCCACCAGGAGTCGAATTCACGGTCATTTTGTAACATTTCTTCAATTCGTATTATAGAAGTCTACCTCAACTTCAACCTCCGAGATTTTGGTTCCTCTATCTTACCAATAATTGCCTCAAAAAATTTTTCAAAAATCCGCGCAATGCATTCTTATGGGAAAATTGCGATTTTTGGGACCTTCTGGCATCGAACCCATGACACCTAGCGTCGATGTCTGCATTATTCTGGCATCTAGAGTGTGGGGTTAGTACGTCGTAAAAATCTGACGTGGACGGAGCTTGTGGAACATGGTCAGAATTCAAAGCCAAAGACCGCCTGGCGACGAACTAAGAACCCGATCGTGAGAGAAGACAGCAAAATAATATTAGATAAGTGCCATCCTTACTTGTTCCAAAGTTTCGATTCAATATCTTATCGGGAAGGTCCCACGCCTCTGTCACCATTCCGGGTCTTATCTTTCCAGCTTATCGGGAGGCATTAAAAAAAATCGTAAAAGATTTCCGCAATGCATTTCTTATGGAAGAATTTTGCATCCACCTGGCGTCGAGCTCACTGTCATTTGGCTACATTTTTTCCATGAGAAGCATAGAAGACTACCTCAACTTCAACCTCCGAAATTTTGGTTACTCTATCTTAACGATAAGTGCCTCAAAATAATTTTCAAAAATCCGCGCAATGCATTCTTATGGGAAAATTGCGATTTTTGGGAATTTCTGGCATCGAACCCATGATAGCTAGCGTCGAAGTCTGCATTATTCTGGCATCTAGAGTGTAGGGCCAGTATAATAGATATATATATATATATATATATATATATATATATATATATATATATATATATATACGAGTAAAAGTTACTTGCATACTGCAAGCTAATTGGTAAAAATTTACAATAAGTTCCCCTTACGGGTGTCATCTTCGAAGCTTATCAAGCATAATTAGTGACTTGTTTTCCTTCAGTTTTGGGAAAATTTCAGAATTTAAAAACACCGACTAATTTATTTCTAGGTAGTATTAAGGTTCACCCAACTAGATAACTCAATTAAAGGAAAAAAACTATCATAATCTTGTGATGTTAAACTTGAAATATCCCACAATTATTGGAATATAGACTATGTAAACTGAAATATTGCTGTATTGCGTCTCGTCTTTCTATGTAAACATGCCGTTAAATCTCTCGGTTAGTTAAGATGAGTTACATCCCTTATTAATAATGTTAAGGTATACATCGTCATTTTTAATAACCACCGTCATTTTTAATAATTACCGTCATTTTTAATAATTAATTACAGTCATTAAACAATACTTATTTGTCCTTTACTGTTCCGATGTGAAGGAAAGCAATGAATAAAATTAAATGCTATAATAGAATGGTGGTTAGCTAATCATAAATCATTAGAGTCGGATCCTCAAGAACATGTCATTTTCTTAATCAATAAACTAGTGTACCAAAGAACCGTAATTCCATTAATTCATAGTGAAGATGAACTTCATTTGTTTAATTGGGCAAGTTGGGTTTCTAGTTTGCTGTCATGTAGTGCGTACAGCGGAGATAAAATTCAATTTCCAAATGCAACTCTTACTTTATAAGTCTCATAAATACTTCGAAATAAAGTCTAATTTAAAAAAAAGACTGAAGTCTAAATGAATTTCGCGTAAAGTATGTGAATGGAATCCCTGTTTTCTCTTTACAGAAATTGATAATTTTCTTAAGATTGGTTAGTAAAATCTGAGTAAGATTTAAATGCGGTGTATTCAGATATCGTGCAAAATCCTAGCAATTTTCTCAATCTCCATATTTGCTCAAGTGCTCCGCTTTCAAAATATTATCTTAAATTACTGATAGTTTGAATTCTCCCATGTGTTTGTATCTTAAAAGATTCGTGAACGCGAAACCCAGAAGAAAATTAAAACCTGTGAAATGATAACAGCATTCCTAACTGGCTGCTTGACCTTTCCTTAATCGTTATAACATTTACAAATTCCTCCTGGTTCTTGTCACACACTCTTTACCTTAACCAACACCAAAACTTACTCCTGGGCGCGACATACCGTCGCTAATGGTGGTTCTCCGATGACTCCGCCGATGAGGGAGGGAAGGGGGGATTGGGGGGGAAACCCTAATAGCCCTAAGAAGTGGACCCTCCAGGCCGTTGTGACGTGCTATAGGGTTCACCTCTATGCCTAGAGGGCCCCCTGCCACAACTTCAAGGACAAGCTCCGACCTCATAGACAGAAAGAACGAGCAGGTGAGAAGTGAGTGCTTAGTTACCTCACCCCTGCAGAAGAAGGTGAAAGAAAGGCCCCTGAAATAGATGCCTGCGACTGTAGGCCTAAGAGTAGGCTAGGTTTGTAGGGAATGCCTTCCCCACGCCCCCTACAGAGCAGGTGGTTAGTACATCTATGGTGCACTTCTTAAGAAAACTACTGATAACTGTTGTCAAAATCATTGCAGCATTTGACTGTGATATGGCTGCAATAATCCATCGTTGACGTTTTAAGTTAAAAAAGTTATTGAATGTAAATTAAATGTTAACTTGATGGTTAAATTCTCATCTTTACATAAAATGCAGAGGATATTCAAATCAAAGATCGCAACTGTCGCTTAGGCTTAATGTAACAATAACTGCTGTTGTAGGCACAAAACTTGTATTAATATCCTCTATGTAAGTTCATCTGAACAGAAAAGAAACTGAGTACTCACGTGTAGTTCTGAAGTTAATGATGACGGATCTACCTGTGGAAAAAGAGAACGAATTCTTTAATAGGTAGAGTTCCCTTCATATCCTCCCAAATCTTTTAAACATTTACCGACAATTGTTACATTGTTATACATTTTTACTTTCTCATCAGTAAGTAATAATCAGAATCTACACGAAAGCCTTCAGAACTTCTCTTCAGGGACACAATTCATGAAATTATCTACTGTAGTGCGCGATCCTTTGAGTTACCCAATTCTCTCCTGAATTAATTCTTCAGGCCGATAAATATCTAGTGAATGAGAGTATTACATCATAAAATGCGAGGAGTTAGTGAAGTTAGATTACTACGAAGAAAACATTGTACTCCGAATTTCGTTAACCATCAACAATTATTGCTAACCATCTGTCAAATAAGCGTGAGAATACAATAGAATCTTAACAAAAGTATTAAGTCAATCTAATTTTAGGTCGTAATGAAATTTGCATGGCACATATAATGTAAGAATACTATTATTTGAAAGAGAATAAATTGGAATCCGCTGTTAATTGATAAGAGTTTCGGAGGGATGTTCCCAGAAGGTGTTAGCTGTCCTTTCTAGGAATTGGTGCCAGACGGCCATCAGTATGTCGACGATTGAAATGTTTTCCGAACCATCTACTTCACCAAAACTTGTTAACTCACGAAAAGGACTACAATCGCAAAAGAATATTTGATCTAAAAGTTTCTGATTATAAATTTCTGAATGTTTGTACTAGCTGACGATAATAAGCTAGAGACGAAATAATCAACTTCCTGTTTACGAATTTAACGAATAGCAAACGGACACACCATATCACAATACGAATCCGACATTAGTCAATAAGATTCGAACTCTAGTTGAAATGAAAAATCTCGCTAAAACATCCAGTATAAACACGGCACATTCACACTCTTAAATATGAATTTTCAGACTCCCTGCAGTATATTTAAGCATGGTTGCAAGTGATACAAATGAGCGATATTAAGTTAAAACATAATAAATATTTATGGACACATAAGAGGAGAAAATAGAATAATAATACATGTAGTATTTACGGTAATTTAGGAGAAAGCCGAACGTGGATGTACACTCGAAGGTCAGTGAAAACACGGCTATTTAAGAGGGACTAATGTCTTTACAGTGAAAGAAAGGAAGAGCCAACTGTCCTTGGATGATAACAAAGTCAATAAAAATATCAGTGTACACTTCATTGCCTCTCATTTTCATTGATTGTAAATAAAGGCAAAAAGGAAAGTGTCTTATGACGAATAGGGAGTGAATAAGAGGAAAAGTGACTTACGAGGGGTCCAAAATAAACAAGACAAAAGAAAATCCTAAGAACACCAAAACATTTCTCCTGCTAAAAAATTTGTGGAACAATCTAAAAAGATCGTAACGAATTAATTATTCATGGAAACATTTGATGTCACGATTAAAGTTTCTTAAATAGGAATATATAAGGAAATTCATCATCGACAGTAACGAGAGTTGATATTCACTTGATGCATCAGAAAACTGAACTCATAAATTGTCATTACGCTACTTATTATAATATTGACATCATAAATTGATTGTCATTACACTGCTTATTATAAAATAATCGAGAGCTAATGACCAAAAATTAAACGTTATCTAAATTACTTTTAGATTAATATCTCAACAAAAATGACGTTTCTTGTTCTTGACAGAAATTAGAAAATATTAATTAACTTCATTCGAAAGATAATTTAGGATTATTTTCTTTTGCCAGAAAACTATTTGCTGGTTAACCGTTCTCTCCTTTTAATCGCTTCGTCTCCTACGAATTGATATAAGTAGAATGTTGTGGGGGACAGAAGAGACCAATGCAACCCTTCGTTTTCACTGATAACCTACTCAGATTTTCTAAATTTAATATTAATACATTTTATACAGAATACATACTAGATATATGTAATGTAAAAACAGAATAGAGATTATTAATCGGTAAATAAAATATTATATATTGCTTATGAATTACTCACCAATTTTGGTTCTCCGGTAATCCTCAACTTCTTCCGTATCAAGCAGAAGAAACTTAGAAGTAAAACAATTGCCGAGGAGGAAAGCATGCTACTATCTGGATCTGGAATAGAAACAGAAGATTAATTTATTAATGAATAGTGAATTTAATTTTAGGTGATACCGTATTGTACATTTGTTAGATGAAGTATTGGCCAATGATGATAATTCAAATAAGCAGGATTTTGGTTAAGACCAAATTAAAAAATATCCAGTTCCAGGTAGACATCCTTACGGTAGATTTATTCGTAATTTATAAAGTTGATTAACAAGCATGAAAGGCAAAAAGAAAAAGAGGAATACTTAGAGTACGTACTATAGTTATCGTTTTTTCTGAACTGAGATGAGTATGGAAACTCGATCCAAACAAATATGAATAATAAAGATGTGTTAGTAAATCAATAAAAGATTTGTTTGAAAAACAGTAAATATTAAGTTAACTATTGAAATTCAGTACCCGATTTCTGGTAAGAGAATCGTTAAGTATTGTATTACACCTTGAACATCACCCAAAAATCATTATCTCGAAGAAAACTTCATAATAGATTTCCTCAAAATATCAGATCTAAGAATCTTCTTAGTGACTTCCTTGTAACTGTCTAAGCCATCCGTTGAAAATAAACTCACTCTATTGTGAATTTAAATAAGTGAGAACTTCAAAGTTAAAAAATCAGATTCGTCTTATATATAATATTATGAATGAAAAATAATTGAAAACTAAAGAAATATGCTAAGAGTTGTTCCGAATTTTAATGTTCAAATTAAAATGCAAAATTTGTTACATATTTGGTTCAAAACACAACTCATAATCTCTAAATGTCGCAGAAATATGACTTGCGCTGTAAGTTCTACTGGAAATTAGAATGATATTTACCACTTCATGGCGCAACTGAATTTTTAATTGTAATTTGCGAAACTCTTCTTGATCATTATGTGTAAGTTATAGCGACCTTAACTACGATTAAAAGAACAAGTTCCATGAAAATGATTTCTCAATTGAATTTAAACATAAAGTACAGGTTTGGCTGGAATTGGAATCACATTTTAGAAACATAAATAATGACATCGATTTAATTAACAACTAATCGCAAAGTTAAACTTCAAAATTCAAACATAAAATTCCATCGAAATATCGGTTGACAGAAAAAGCAAAAAATAGAAAAATAAAAGTTAAATCTATTCTGGATCTAAACAGCCAATAAATAAAGGTTTAAACCGGTCACGGAAAGCTATAGAAGCATTAATTTAAACTTTCTTCGGATATTGTCCTTAGAACTTGAGACTAGTGACTTGAAGTTTAAAATATCGTCAGTACATAATATATTGGATAAAATATAATTGGATAAAATTAGACATAACTGGAATTAATTGCTCAGTAATAAAAGTATTCATGATCATATAAGATGAGCAATGTAGTAGTAGAAATCGCAGATCCTTATAAGAGTAGCACTCGTCATGAATAACTATATTCCCTAACCTAACAATGGTTACGTGAATAATAATCAACAGCTCACTAATTAACTATAAAGTCGAAACGAAGGATGACTAAAAGTAATATACATAAGATTAATTAATGTTACTTACCATAACTGAAGAAATCCCTAGGAAGTCCCACGGTATGTAATAGCTCCGGGTTCAAGACCATCCATTTCCCTCCATTTCTTTCACAACTGCAAAACCGAACACAATACTATATTCATCAGTGATAAAAATGAAAAAAAGAAATTCTAAAACAGCCATCTTTTCATGTTAACTTCCGTTTAGATTACGTATTTAATAAAAAAATGTTCCAAATTGAAATTAAATACAGAATACTTATACAGGCCGGATTCGAATCGTTAATCAAAGTAGAGTAATATTGGAATTGCTTTAAGTAGCTAAGGAATGTTGAGTAAATTTGAAATTCAAATGTAACGGAAATGGCGGTGGACGTTGCGTTAAGATGGCGGTGGACTACATTTTCGACCCTCTGTAGTAAAAATATCTCCTAAAATTATTCTGGACCTAAATATAGCGAATATCCGAGGAGTAAAAGTTATATTGGAAAAAATCGAAGGATTACCTGGGGCTTTCGTCAAAAAAGTCTCTAGAAGTTGAGAATTGTAAATTAATTTCATTAATAGAAATTGTCGGAGATGGGATAAAAAATAAACATACATAACTGTATCATGGGACGATGAATGATAGTAAGAAAAACATGAAGACGAATAATCGGGATAGTAAATCATCTATAGTCAATCGTGAGAGTCATACATAACGATAAAAATATGTACACTAACGATTGTCTCTAAAATAACAACTTAAAAACTATAGCATCAATGATTGTCTTTACACTCAGAATTAATTCAATTAAGATTAATTTATGTTACTTACCAAAACTGAAGAAATCTCCGAGAAGTCACACGGCCATCTTGACGTCGGAAGATGTCTTTCCAACCCTTAATTTAACTATAAATAATTTAAGAGGTTCTAATTTGATAACTTACTATGTAAAACTTAAATTATGCTACACAAATACTAGATATAGAATCTACTAACCTCCAAGAAATTTGAATTCTAACGGTTTTTTTTCGTAAAAATTCTTCAGCATGTCAGCACCAGGCGAAGTTTCTAGATCAACTAAAGTTTAAATCTAAAAAATCAACGGATCAACGAAACGGTGAGATCTGATTGGTTGTTATTTCTCGCAGTTACATTTACTGTCACCCCTCCCACTTTTCCCCCTGCCGGAGAAAATTGTAACTTATAAGTAACGATAAATTAGCATTAAATTAGAAATATATTTATTTAAACATATTATAAGTTTAATTTAAAAAATATTGGAATAAATTTCGATCCTCTAAAACCTAGTACTTAAAATCGGCGTAAAATAGTTGATAGCTCCTTGTGACGTAATTATGACTTACGTTCAACCTATGGTATGAGCAACGGTACGAGAAACATAATGAATTTCAATCATTCAAGTTATGAAACTATGCAATGTGATCTAAAAAGAATTAATGCAATGACTACGCAATTAATAAATAAATATATGGTTAGTTGCTGTATTTTAATATCTTCCATCTCCTATGTGATTCATAGCAGGTAATGAAATATTTAAAATGTCTACGAAATTTAAATCGATATTATTTTACATTAGAAATATTAGTTACGATAAAATTGATTTAAATATTGTTAAATCCTAATCACTCCACGAAAGATTGCAAAGATACAGCATTTGAAATCAATTATTACCGTTTTATCGTTTTTACTGCAATCTCTCGATATTTCTCTCTCTTTTACACACGTTTTCATTACTGATTCATCAGGTATTTTGAAGCTAGTGATAAAAAAATTTCTACCGACTTCTACCGCCAAAATATAAATTTACAGTCCGAAAGGAAAAGGACTGAAGATGAATTAATAAAAAAAGAAATGATGGGGCAGCACAGGAAAACGTATACGAGATGTTTCAATTCGAGATGATCCAGAGAAATCATTTTGGGCATTAACACTGTATTGTTATTCTCAGCGTATTCATTATTAAAACTATGAAACTAATTCTAAGTTTTCAAATAAAGTGAATCATTAGTCCCTTTTAGGATTCCCTAATCAGCACGGCCAACGCTATTCGTCTTGTCTCTATAAGCACGTCGTTGGATATTCTTCCAACTAATCTTCCCAATAATATTGCAATAAATAACTTACCATTGAGAATTCTTCTGGTTCCTTTCAATTTTAATTCAGATTATTGCGTCCGAATACATTAAAATTTAAAAGCACACTTCCAAAGCCCATACAGCTTATGTTATTTGTCCAGCTGCGAAGAAATCCGATTTTAAAGCTTCTTCACTTCTCTACGAGGCCTTCTTCAGACTTATTATCTTCTCTCGCACAAACGATTTTAATATTCGCGAAGGACATGTTCAAGTTACCGACGCCATTACATGTGCTCCATACTCGGAATATGTGATGCACTACAGCCACCATGATCCTTTTATTTCCACTCACACTTTTTCCAATTATATCACTGAATGTAAAGCTGAATCCAGTCTACACTAACTCCTTTTCACCTTTGTTAAATTTGAAACCCACAGAAAAATGTAAACGGTGCCATTTTGAACACAGTCCACTTAGCGAGACAAAGTACTGAGAAGTTCGAAGGCCACATGACGTGAAGAGCAGGTTTCGTTTGTCAGAATTTTGTAGACCATAATCCTCTTTAAAAGCGCGGAAACACGCCAAGACCTGCTGCCTCAAGAAGAGATTGATCATACACCTAGGAACTTAAAACCTTAAGTATTTCCATCGGTATGTGTCTTAGAAGCCTTACAAAAGTAATATCTGATGAAAAATCAATCACATTAAGTTTGTGCTGTGAGTGTATGTGAAATATCATGTTGTGTTTGTGCATTTTGGATAAAGGTGTGTTTCAGCTCCATGATCGGTGATTTTTCGAAAAGCACGTCGAAGTGTAGCAGTGAGCATAGTCATCGATTGAATAATTATTACTTAAATTGGAGTTCTTATGAAGGCAGGTGTTCACATGGATCTGGACTAAATCTAGGGAATTCTGCGTAAGTCTTTAACTCGGTAGTGTTAAGATGCCATTGCAATTGAATGGATGAACTTCCGGTGTGAGATTAATGAATACGGGGTTCTTCGTGCATATCAAGCCGGAATTATATAGGATTGGAAGGTAAGAATGATTATTCTAACAAGGAAATACACGGATATTGTGGTCTATTTCACATACACTCTAAGTTGGGTAATGTAAGGCAATAGACAGAGTATGTCCATAGAAATTGTGAACCATATGATCTCTTCTTTCTAACTTCAGCTTGGTATTCATTATTTACATAATTATAAGCTAATTTAGCTAATTTTAAAGGTTCCGAAGAATGAGTGGTACTCTGGGAATCTTTCAGTTCCACATTTATTTCACCTTAATGCTAAATTAATAGCATTGAGTACCTCTGTAACTTAATTTGTTTAAAGACTGAGTTAAACGTCCACCGAGCCAGAATGCTAAGAATGGGAGGTTCACGAAATTTTGCTGTAATTTCGGTTGATATTATTATAATGATCAAGCATCACTAATACCTCAATACTTTTCATATTGTCGCCACCATGAACAAACCGGGGGGATATAATAAGAACATTACTAAGTACTAAAAGATAACTGAAGTATTCTTTATTCCACCGTGTATATTGTCATGAATTTCACAAAGTTACATTTAGCATTACATTAATTATTCTTAATAAAGCATACAATTTTCACGATGAGTTAGCTTGCATTATCACCCTCATGATTCTCAGTTTCTCACTGGTTTGACTCAAAGGTATTTATTTCATAGAAATCAATGCTAATCTATCTTCATAAAAAATGTAAATATCTTATGGAATTTCATAGGAAAAATGTATCCCCTACTATTACCTTATTCCCGTATCCCCTATTATACCTAACTATTGAATAATATTTGTCTTAATCAGGCAGTGATAAAGTTAATTTTTGAAATATGAGTAATTTTTAATCTATTACCTCTTCGAATTATATGAACAATTTTTTTCATGGTTTCATTGTTCTACTTTATCTTGGCACTCCCAAAATCCTACCTCAATAAGAAATATAAAGTCAAAGTATCTTATTCTTCTTCTGCCGTGGTAAACCTCATTCGTTCCTACAACTCATAAAATTCAATATATAGTTATAAATATTATGGCCAATGTATGTTACACTTAGTATTACTTCTGTGAGATAGCTATTATAATACTTTAGCGTTATTTTATTTACTATTATTTGCCTTTGACAGTAATGTCGGTACATTTTATATTTCTCTCTTTGCGTTCTTTCTACATTCCTATTTTCAATTATGTATTTCTCCTTCTCATCTAAATGGATTATACTGATGAATAAAACTGATAAAAAGAAATGTACAATAAGTACATTCCCTACCAAACGTCGAAAGGTTGTTTTCAGTGCATATTTGTAGAGGTATTTCATAAGATGATGACATGGATGATTTCCAGCTCATTGAGAAAAGAACGCAAAGAATCTCCCCCCTCATTTTGCCTTGTAAACCTCATTCTATTTTTGAATTGGCCTTTTTCTAAATACTAAAGTACAGATGTAAGAGAAAGGATAATGAATAATCTACATAGAAAAGTAATATTATGTCTCTTGACATGTGGCATCTGAATTATTCAATATATCTGGTTTAATTGTTTCTATGGTTTAAATTAATACCGCAAATGAAATGTATTTATCTTTATAGTATTGAGTGTATATAGTTTTTACTTATTCTTGGAGAAAATGAGATGTTCACTAAGGCTAATGAATTTTCTAAGCTTCGAATAAAATATGTGTTCTAAAATTTCTAAAAAAAATATTTCAATCTTTGTTTAACTCGAATGTAATTCATGGAAATAATCGGTGTGATAGCTTGGATGTAACGACTCATATCTCTTTGATATACATATTGTATTGATTAATTTTAATGACCACCATATGACGTAAAGGCTTAAATATTCAAATCCTTATTCCCGTTCTTATCTCATTATTGTTACATTACGAAACCCCGCAACTCAGAAATATATCACGTGTGTAACTTAGAAGTACGACACGTATGTAATAAATTTTATCTACCATTTTCTTGATAAAACCTTCAAAGTGAATTCGAAGTATTTAGTTTAACTTACGTTAAACACATAGTAACTAAACAGAAGTCTTACTTGGAATCATGCCAGATCTGGGTATCATCAAAAAATTCGTATTATGAAATCAATGCACGCTAATATAATTTATTTTCCAAAACTTTTAAAGCTTGATTTTCCTTACGTTCTAAATATAAAATTTTAAGTAAATGCTAAAAATTAAATTTTATTATCTGATATGTTTCTCATATGAGATGGAAGATATTAAAATACAGCAACTAACCATATGTTTATTTATTAATTGCGTAGTCATTGCATTAATTCTTTTAGATCACATTGCATAGTTTCATAATTTGAATGATTGGAATTCATTATGTTTCTCGTACCGTTGTTCATACCATAGGTTGGACGTACGTCATAATTACGTCACACGGAGCTATCAACTATTTTACGTCGATTTTAAGTACTAGGTTTTAGAGGATCGAAATTTATTCCAATATTTTTTAAATTATACTTATAATATGTTTAAATAAATATATTTCTAATTTAATGCTAATTTATCGTTACTTATAAGTTACAATTTTCTCCGGCAGGGGGAAAAGTGGGAGGAGTGACAGTAAAAGTAACTGCGAGAAATAACAACCAATCAGATCTCACCGTTTCGTTGATCCGTTGATTTTTTAGATTTAAACTTTAGTTGATCTAGAAACTTCGCCTGGTGCTGACATGCTGAAGAATTTTTACGAAAAAAAACCGTTAGAATTCAAATTTCTTGGAGGTTAGTAGATTCTATATCTAGTATTTGTGTAGCATAATTTAAGTTTTACATAGTAAGTTATCAAATTAGAACCTCTTAAATTATTTATAGTTAAATTAAGGGTTGGAAAGACATCTTCCGACGTCAAGATGGCCGCAGGACTTCTCGGGGTTTTCTCCAGTTTCGGTAAGTAACATAAATGAATCTTGCTTGAATTAATTCTTAGTTTAAAGACAATAATTGATGTTACAGTTTTTAAGTTGTTATTTTTGTGACAATCGTTAGTGTACATGTTTTTTTTCGTTACGTAAATCTCTCACGATTGACTATAGATGATTTACTATCCCGATTATTCGTCGATAGAAGATATCGAGATGACTCGTCTTCATGATTTTCTTACCATCATTCATCGTCCGATGATTTAGCTATGTACGTTTATTTTTTATCTCGTCTCGCAAATTATATTAAAGAAATGAATTTACGATTCTCAACTTCTAGAGACGTTATTTGACGAAAGCCCAAGGTAATCCTTCGAATTTTTCCGATACCACTTTTACTGCTCGAATATTTGCTGTATTAAGGTGGAAAACAATTTTCGGGGGTTTTTTTACTAGAATGAGTCGAAAATATTTCCGACCGACATCGTAACGGAAATCTACATTTGAATTTCAAGCTGACTTTGGATTCCTTAGCTAATTAAACCAGTTCCAATATTTCTGTGGCTTGATTTACGGATCGAAACCGGCCTCTATCAGTATTCTATATTTAACTTCAATTTGGAATTTTTTTATTAAATACGTAATTTAAACGGAAGTTTTCATCAAAAGATGGCCGTCTTAGAATTTTCTTTTTGTTCTTTTTATCTCTGATGAATAATGCATTGTGTACGGTTTTCGTAGTTGTGGAAGAAATGGAGGGAATTTAGTATTCGAAACTGGCCTATATCAGTATTCTATATTTAATTGCCTTTGGGGACATTTTTTATTAAATACTTAATTTAAACGGAAGTAAAGATCAAAGGATAGTTTCCTTAGAATTTTCGTTTTTTATCTCTGATAAGTAATGCATTGTAGAAGATTTTCGTAGATGTGTAAGAAATGGAAGGGAAAGGAAGGTCTTGAATCTGGAACTCCTACTTGCCGGGCGGTTCCTCTGATGAATATCTCCATCGATCTCGGTACCTGCGCGCAAGTGAGAGATGCATGTTTTTCTTTTTGAGTTCTTTCTGTTCTTACACTGAACTGAATTAGCGCATTTGAACGCCGGAAATCATTTAATAATTATACTTCACATTGATTTCAGTGCATACAGATTTCGTTTAGTGTACCCTCAATTTGAAATATAGCCATTATTTCTTTATGTATGTCGTGCTTATTAATAAATTGAATAAAATATAAAAATAATTTTACTGTAATAGTTATGATGTAGAACAGGTTACTGTTAAATATGATCTTAACAATAATCCTAAATGAATCATTATCTTTGCCAATTGCTCGCATTTATATATGCACAACACAATAATACCTTAGATTATAATACCACACAATATTACCCCATTGCTATTCGCAAATGAATTAATTTAGTCTTTCTATTTTTCCAGATTCTGACATCCTTCCCTTTCGGCACTTCTATTTCTTGGGAGTTTCTTCTATGTGATCGTGGAAAGGCACTTATGAGGAGTAACCAGGAACAAGAATACCCGGAGAACCACAAATGGTGAGCAGTTAAGAGTTTTTCTCTTTTGCATTTCTTCTTCTGATGGATCATTATTATTTCTAAAGTGTAGAATTTGAGTGGTTGTATTTTCGGTTGTTAATTAACGGATCTAAACCAGTTGAAACTGATTGGTTTATTAAAAGGGATAACATGGTATATCGGCTGGCACGAAATGCATTATTGGTCCGCTATTTATCGTGTAACAGCCAATGTATATTAACATGTTTCAGAAGGAAAGTTTTGCATGAAAGAACGCTTTTTGGGGAAACTTATTTTCAGCAGGAAATATAACATTATTAAATTCTTCCGTTAAAAAGAAATGGTATTTATAGTGCGATTTGAAGCCACATTTGAAATTGATTATTTCGAATTGCATATGGAGTTTAAAATTTTCTTTGAGCAGCTTAGTCGTGACCAATAATGAATTATTTTCTTAAACTTTTTTCCATTACAAACATATGAACTGCTAATCTCTTCACTATATTAGATGAAAAGTACTCCTTTCTGTGCGGAAAAACCGTGTGGTACCGTTATCATGGTATTAAATAAAAATATAAATTCGCGTATTAATTCATTTAGGCAAAATTCTTAGCACAGAGCAACTGTTAACATGGAAATGTTTTTTGACTCTCAGGAAAATATTACTGCGAAACCATACCAAATTGTACAAGACGCCATTCCTATTCTATATATATATATATATATATATATATATATATATATATATATATATATATATATATATATATATATAAAATAATTATAAGTATTTTGAGTTCCTTTTGTAATTAAATTTAACGACCACTTTATTAGAAGAAGATGTACTTTTCTTTTCTTAAACTTTTTTCCATTACATACATATGATCTGCAAATCTCTTCACTATATTAGATGATAAGTACTCCTTTCTGTGCGGAAATACCGAGTGGTACCGTTATCATGGTATTAAATAAATATATAAAGTGGCGTATTTATTCGTTTTAGGAAAAATTCTTAGCACAAAGCAACTGTTTAGATGGAAATGTTTTTTGGCTCTCAGAAAAATATCACTGCGAAACCATACCAAATTGTACAAGACGCTATTCCCATTCTAAATATATTTAAAATAATCAGCTAGTATTTTGAGTTGCTTTTGTAATTAAATTTAACGACCAATTTACAAGAAGAAGATTTATGGCTATTCATCACTTCTAAGGTTAAAATATTAATTATTAAATGTTTGAAATAATTTAATCCTTTACCATATGAAAGACGATAATACTCCTAGTAATTAATTAGCTGCTTAAAGAGATTGGTTGAATAAAGGAACATAATGTAATATTTTTTTCTTAACTGCTCGAGAACCAGGAACTGTATTGTTGGAGGGATTTTAATCAACAATTATTTTAAATATCGTTTAATTTTTTCATCATCTCCAGAATGTTTTATAATCAGCAGTGAAATGAAATTTTATGTGTTTAGGAGCATCTGCTATATTAATCAAAATTCGAAAGCAATTTAAAGATTCACCACCTTTCCGTCTTTGGTTTCATATATTATTGGTAAATTTTATCAATATTTTAATGTTATTCTTTTGATCTACATAAAGCTCAACGATTTAAAACAGGACTTGCGTAGATTTTAACGCTCTAACTGATGATCCTCTTCTGGTCTCTCACTTACATCGATAGAGACGCTTGTTTCAAACGATACAAACAATTTGATCTTTTGAGTCAACTATCTCCTCAAATGTAAATGCATGAAGTGGATAAATCCAGCAATTTTTAAATATATAAATATGTTTGAGAAAGACATTCTTAGAAAAGATAACTTCGTATTTTTCGGGTATTCGCAACTATGTTTTTTTTATCATGACGAGTGTTTCGGTATCATTAGGACTTTCCGTTTCTCTTGTACGCTTCTTGCTTCACCTGCCAGTCAGTACTTCTTGAAACGAGGGAGGCACTTTCCTTTTCACCTTTGTTTGTATTCAATGAAAATCAAAGGACAGTGAAGTGTACATTGATATTTTAGGAAAACGACTTCGTTATCATCTCCAAGGACAGCTGGCTCTTTTTTCCTTCACCGTTAAGACATTAGCCCCTCTAAAATGGCCTGTTTTCACTGACCTTCGAGTCTTTTCTCAAGTACAAGTTCTTTCTAAGTTAGGTAAACAAACACAGTAAATATTACATTTATCATTATCTTAGTTTCACCTCCGGTCTGTACATAAACAATTTCTTTAGTTATAACTTAATATTGCTCATTTATCATTTGCAGCCCCCAAAAACGTTCTGTGGGGAACGCAAAAAATTTTAAATATGAATCCAAAGCACGACTTGCTCTAGCATCTAATTCTCTTATTTTTTTGCTCGTAATTGAATCGGCCGAAATAGCACACGATGTCTCAAAATTTGTCAAGCTCAATCTAGCTTCTGGTATTCTTTCTTTCAAAGATTCCTAACCTGCGTATGAGATCATCTTCGTTAACTTTGCCTTTTTTCGTAGCATTTTACAAATAAATTTATCCCTAGCGCTGCTTTTTCTGGAGTTCACGGGTACCAACTTAATCCGCTGGATACTCTAATATTTTCATTCACAAGATTTTTTTTCAGAGACATATGCTAAGCAAGAAATCGTGTTGTAATTATTAAACGAACATTACTTTTGCTCTTCATTTACAAGAAAGCGATATTTTTGTATAAGTTTATAATGGTCGCACATAAAACATTGAATAACAAAACGAACAATAGTTATATTAAAGGAGAATATCCGACACTTCAGTTGGCATTCTATTTGAAGATTTGCAGTTTTTATTAAGAATTAATTGGGATTTTAGGCAACTTTCCGATGTGATAATTTCAGAAGGGAAGGAATTGTGTAAGTCATAGAATCACGCACAAAAGCAGACTTTCCCATAAACTGTGTCTCTAAGAAGAAGATCAAATTTTTGTATGAATTCCGTGATTTCTTAAAAAAAGTATAACAATGTTACAAATGTGGGTGATTATTGAATTACTGTTTACATTAAGGGAATTCCATCAGTTAAATAATTTATTCTCTTTTCCTACAGGAAATTCCATCATCATTAACTCCAGAATTACACGTAAGTACTCAGTTTCTTTTCTCTTCAGATGAACTAATGTTCCTCTATTTCATCAAACAAGTCTAATTAACTCAAGATTTGTGCTTACAACAGCAGTTACTGTTGCTTTAAGCCTAAGCGACAATTTCGATCTTTGATTTAAATATCTTCTGCATTTAATATAAAGATGAGAATTTAACCGTCCACTTAACATATAATTTACATTCAACATTTTTTTAACTCTAAACGTTAACAATAGACTATTGCAGCCATATCACAGTCAAATGCTGCAATGAATTTGACAACAGTTTGCAGTAGTTTTCTTAAAAGTGCACCATAGATGTATTAACCACCTGCTCTGTAGGGGGCGTGGGGAAGGCATTCCCTACAAACCTAGCCTACTCTTAGGCCTACAGTCGCAGGCATCTATTTCAGGGGCCTTTCTTTCACCTTCTTCTGCAGGGGTGAGGTAACTAAGCACTCACTTCTCACCTGCTCGTTCTTTCTGTCTATGAGGTCGGAGCTTGTCCTTGAAGTTGTGGCAGGGGGCCCTCTAGGCATAGAGGTGAACCCTATAGCACGTCACAACGGCCTGGAGGGTCCACTTCTTAGGGCTATTAGGGTTTCCCCCCCAATCCCCCCCTTCCCTCCCTCATCGGCTGTTTCATCGGAGAACCACCATTAGCGACGGTATGTCGCGCCCAGGAGTAAGTCATGGTGTTGGTTAAGGTAAAGAGTGTGTGAGAAGAACCAGGAGGAATTTGTTAATGTTAGAACGATTAAGGTATGGTCAAGCAGCCAGTTAGGAATGCTGTTAACATTTCAGGGGTTTTAATTTACTTCTGAGATTTGAATTTATTAATTTTTAAGTACAATCACCGGAAAGAGAATTCATCATATATTATTAATTATGCATAAAATTTTTAAGTCGAAACACTTTCCGAATTCGGATATCGTGATCATTTTGAGAACTTTTCGGTTTACATATACTTCCGTTAAATTCGTTTTCGTCACATGCAACCAAGTACTTCCTCAGAAATAAACTCTTAGAAATTGTTAATGTTCCACAAGATAAATTCTTACATCAATTTACTCAATTTTTATCTTAATATTTAACTTTTATGGCGATGGATGAATTAGATATTGTTTTAGTAATAATTGTAATTGGAGAGTTTGTTTTTCTCTCATGAACACCACACACGATCACAAACCCATTCACTAACGCATACGTGTATAGCACATTCTCACCGTGAAGATAATATTATCGTGATTTACTCGGACACTAGTGATTGGATTTAAAAAATGTCAATGTGTTGGAGGATGCTTTTTTTAATTATTAGTAACCGCCTTCTTATTATGGCTTTCACTTCAAACGATTAGCTTTCTAAAAATTGGAACAGTAAAGGACAATTACATTAAACGTTTAGTTAATAACACAGTATATTGAATAATAATGAAGAATAAAACCATTTTATCATTATAAATATAAAATATAATTACTCTTAGCTCTCGGGCAGATTAACCGGTATCTTTGCATAAAAGGATGAGACACAATACGGTTTCAGCTGACATACTCTGTTCCTGCATACATTTAACTTAACTAGCCAGGTGTCTTTTTAATCCAACTAACTTTAATCGGTATTTGTAATTATTGAACCTTCCGGAAAGAGATAAGGTAAAGAATTCACTCATCTTTGGCAGGCATTGGAATTATTTGCTTTCCATATGGAAGTATTTTTAAAAAATACTAGTGCACGAATATACGTTTTACGCTATTGGTTTACAGTAAAGTTAATTAAAGCTTCCTTCCAATCAATTCTTTAAGATCGCGACAGTATAAGGTACATTTAAAAATAGCCAATTCAATCCAAATCTTGGTGAAGGCTATGTGTATGCCATGTTCACTGTAAGACGAAATTTGCAATGAAACGTTCTATTCTACATTAAGTTGAATCGATACTACTAAAGTCTCTTGGTGGAATTTCCTCAATACAATTACGTTGTATTTGCTACATAAAAGTGCAGCACTATAATGAGGAATAATTTCAATTCTTTTTATTGCCAATATTTATTCAATTTGCCTGATCCATATGAACTCTCCGCCTTCTTCCAAATTACTAATCTCGTCTTTTCTTAAAATCACCTTAAACTTTAAAAGTAAATTAATAGAAGTTAGATTATACATAGAATGAAATCATCACAGTCTAATTCCTCTGAACTGTCTTCGCATTTACCGGCCAACAGATTAACCTTCCTGTTCCATAGATACATGATTAACTGCCTGTTTGTATCTTATAATTTTTTTCTACATTTATACGAATAAAACTGGTACGATATTCTAGGCAGACCACCGCGTGGATCGATGTCTTTGATAATACTCTTTGCGTTATTATTTTCGCGTTTGTTTTATTCAAGCTCATTCTCTCGCACTTATTAACCTAGGATTACTTAGCTATTTGGTCATTGGTCACGAGGTCCAAATTCCTGCCGCAAAATCAAGAATCAGCTTGTTTATGGGGAAATAATGTACTACGCAGATGGATATTGTCCGCTTCACTAACCAAACTACTACTTGCTTAAGTTCTCTTGCACATATGAAAACATTGCAACCACGCGCAGTAAGCATGGTTTCCTTCAAGGTCGCTTCTGTGATAGCCATTTAGTCATGATATGATGCAAGCAGCCGACAAAGGCTTTAGGCCAGATGACATTTTGCTAGTTTTTAGGACGGCATTCGATACAGTGCCATACGCGAAGCTACTTCTCATACAATCGGCGATCATATCAGTGTAGATCATTAAGTGTATTTAGCCGTTCCTAACGAGTAGTATTCTAACAAGGAGAGACTCACTTTTGTCCGGGGATATTGATGAAACTTTTTGCAGTGGTGCAGGAAGTAGAGTAATGAAAAAGTGTAACGGCGTTTCTCTGAATGGGCCTTAGTTTCGCTGCAATAAGTAATTAAAAATTGATAATCGGAGTAAAGGCAACCCCGCAATACACGTCCATGGTAGCCGAGTATGCATGAAAGAATGTGATGTTTTTTGGTATATTTAACATTACATTTTTCTTTTCATTCGTAAAATTCTTTCCTTGATACTTACTATTGGACTTATTATTAATAATAAATAGTATGCTCAATTTGTAATCTCGTTAAGGTATTTAAGGTAGTTAACGACTATCCTAAGAACGTAAAAGGAGCTTGCATTAAAGTAATTTTAGGATTGCACTATCATAAATAGCGATTGCTTTCTAAAATTTTATTTAATAAACACCATTGTCTATATATTAATTGATTTATTTATCCAATTTAATCAGAGTACAGGCAAATCTGCAATACACATCCGAGCTAGTCGAGTTTGGAGGAAATAACGCATTGTTCTCTGGTATATCTTGCACCTTTTTTCAATTTCATTCGTTAATAATTTCCTTGTTGTCTACTAATTGAATTATTAATAATAATAAATAGTAGACTAAATTATTAATCTCGTAAAGGAATTATATTACTTTCCAGGCCGGATTTACAGTGATTAGCGGTATTTTTTTTAATTTTTGAGAGAAATACTCTTCTAGTAAGAGAAAACGGTTTTTCTGATATTTTTAGTGATATTATTTTTCTGATATTTATATGATTATTAAGCATTGTATGGAAATATAAATACCTTTTGAAACATTAAGCTGAAAGTAAATATAATGGATGAAAAATTATCCTCACAAGAAAATACACACCTCGTTGGTTGACACGAATTTAACCATACACTATGTTAAACTATAAAAATTTCTTAAACTATAAATTTATTAATTACTTATTAATTCTCGTATTACAACAACGATTTTTGAAATTCAAATATTTGATATTCTGAGAATTGTTTATACTAAAAAAATGAAGTTATTTGAAAAATCAGTGTTATTTTCGATATTTTTCTTAATTTTAATTATATCGAAAATCGCTCTTGTTGGACGATAGTTAGTTTAATTTTATATATTTTCGACAAGTTTCATTGCGATGAATAAAGTGAGTGAATAAAATGCTGTGTAAAGATAGAAAATCTTAAAGTTTCAGTAAAATATACAGGTAAAGTATATCAGTATTGAATTATTTTTCACTAACTCCATTTATAGATTCAGTCGTTTCTACGGAACATCTGTCTATAAGGGATAAGTCTCCTGTTTGATGGTGTCATGCAATCTTCCGTGGGCTATGTTGCTCGCTCCTAGTCTTGTCTTTGTCAGTAGTCGATGTTTTCAGTCACTTTGACCTTAATTTACTTCATAACACTTATTAAAACGATGTGGCTGTCATTGGACTAGCATAAAACCAATCATAGCACATCAACTAAAATATGTTCTATGTTATACCCAATGAATAGCACCAACGTATCCATTCTCCATATTACTGAAATTATTATTGACATTTTCAATACCATGTGTTCACGATAAATAAAGTGCTAAAACAAGAATAGAACTGTTCGCTTCCTGATCCTATGGTAAAATGGAAATGCTGCATTCTTCCATAGATAACGTTAGAGTTATCTATTAAAAAATTAAGCCATCGAAAAAGAGGCAGGTGAATATAATCAAAAGATGAAAAAGCTCAGGTACCTCATCTTCTTTTATAATTTATTTTTAGAGTTTCTTTAACTACCTTGCACAACTTTTCTTTATTTGTCAAAAATAATGGAAAGTTGTGCAGGAAGAATAAAATAATAACATGGATTTATTCATTAAGTTTATAATTTTCATAAAACGAGAGAACCATTATTTCAACATGAATATAGGTACATGTACCACGATGTTACTTTGAGGAAAGAAGACTTTAGGAGAAGGTAATAACACCCATGTTCGACTCCTTAAGCTTACGAGTGTCACTGGCGGCTCATTGAGTGCTCTGCTTTGCTAAAGAAAATCTGCTGTAGCTCAGCTAATTTTTATAATATGAAAATACCACTTTGCCTGAATATTTTTAAGGTTGATTCTTTACATTCATGCAAAGAAACGAATATTTGAATTTTTTGAAGTTGAGAAAGGTCTGTTAACTCCTTAAATAACTTTAAATATTACTAAATTTTAAGTATTTCACTACAATCCTATGAATGAAAAAGGAATTTGCGTTCGAATTACTTAGGATTTTGCGTTGCCTTTCATATTCTTATTTAATAATCACTACGATTTATACATTTATTTATTTATCTGATTTCAGGATATCTGGTAAAAAATACAAGACAAGCAACAAAAAATAACTATCTATATTCAATTTCCTTTCTTTTGGTACTAGTATCGATTTCGCAGGACCATTATTCCTGATTTCATTGTATGTACTAAAGATAAATTCTGTAATCGATGAACGATGATGAAAATGAACTTTTTTCTGTTCTTTCTTAACATTTATTACAAGAGTATTTTCGAGTCATCTGAAATCGAACGAAGGATACACTGCGCAAAAAACTATCGATATTTAATACACAATTATGCATCTAATGCAGTATTTCTTGAATTTCTATCTCGTCAGGAAGTAGTGATATTGATTACCGAAAAATGGCTTACATGCATTTCTGTCGAGAAATGCTGAAATCGGATAAATAAATTAATTAATATATAGACAATGGTTTTTATTATAAATTCTAGAAAGCAATCGATATTTATGATTATGAAATCCTAAAATACTTGAATGCAAGCTCCTTTTTCGTTCTTAGCATAGACGTTAACTACCTTAAATGGAAAAATATCGCTCACGAAGGTTATTTAACGGGATAACTAATTGAGCATACTATTTATTATTATTAATAAGCCCAATAGTAAGTATCAAGGAAAGAATTTTACGAATAAAAAGAAAAATGTAATGTCAAATATACCATAAAACATCGCATTCTTTCATGCATACTCGGATAGCATGGACGTGTATTGCGGGGTTGCCTATACTCCGATTATCAATTTTCAATTATTTATTGCAGCGAAACGAAGGCCCATTCAGAGAAACGCCGTTAATTTTTTTCATTACTCTACTTCCTGCACCACTGCAAAAAGTTTCATCAAAATCCCCGGACAAAAGTGAGAGTCTCTCCTTGTCAGTGACAGAATATACTCAATATAGTCGGCGATTCGAAGCGCGAAGCGGAATACGCTCTTTGATATAAAAGTCAAAAACTCAAGTTCTATTCAAGATATCGTATCGAAATAAACTGCAAATGAAAATTACAACATTCATCTCGATTTCTCTTGAGATAAGTTTTTCCTCAAGTGAGAAACCAAAAAGTTTTAGGCGACGTATAAATTGGACTGCACGATGAGTCTTTTCTTGAGTTACGTTCCAACTAAATAATTTTTTACTAAGATTTCGTTGCTCTAAAATTACTCTAATGTAACTATTTTGCATTCAGATGATACAATGAGCAATGGAAGAAAAAAATAGCATTTTACGTTGGATTGTAAGAGAGTAATGGCAGTTTCAAAAATGTTCACGGGTGAAAACTCGCCAATTCCTTTAATTTTCGCTTTTAACTTTGTTGTTTCTGCTATAAATGCATAAAATTTTCACTGTTGTGTTGTTAGAGTTATGTTCATTCAAATGTCATCAGATCTTAAGTTTGAATCGGTCAATGTAAACTACAAATCTTAATTATACCCATCTGAATCCGTAGCTCCGCGTAAAGGCGACCCGGCGCGAGGCTAACTTCTTCGCTTACGGCAAATTACATCGAGTTTTTCCCCCGTAAGCCCTCCATACTGACTGGAATCTTGAAACCTAGAATAATAACGAAAGCAGGTCTTAATAATTTGTATTCCAATTAAACAGTATTTTATTAACATTTTCAATTGAAAATGGAGAAATCCTTTAATTTTATTTATTTTAAGTTAATTTAATTTATCACTTACAATTTAATTTATCACTGAAAACGAAGGCGAAATCTTTTCTCCAGTTTAAACTCTATAGTAGTATAGTATTGTGACAAGTCCTTCGATAGCTGAGGTCACCGGGAATCGAACCCGGGACCGCTTTCACTAAAGCCGAACGCGCTGCCCACACGGCTATCCGGGAGCCCTATTTGATTGATATTAGATCCCTTATTGATATCCTAAATATGATACTATGCTCAAAGAATTCTGAATTTTGAGAAGGAATATGCGTTTACGTTGTATCCGTTTACGAGGGACTGTTGAGATCTGATATGTCGGTGCATTTTTCAGTCGAGCGGAAGCTAATTAATGGGTTTATTAAACGTGATTTCTACAATTATATTACTCGTAGCAAGTACTATGAGTAACTGTTCAGTATTCAATATTTATTCTTTATCGATTGTATAAAATATCATAGAGTTATTATCAAATAGTCTAATAGTATAATATTAATAATAATCTAGCACATAAAATTTTTAATCATACTTTAAAATACATTGTAGTTGGGAGCGAATAATTTAACTAAAATCGTGCACCATTCTTAAATGGCTCGTCTTCGTATTATAATGTTAAATAGGTTCCTCTCGTACTTTACCCCAAAGGTACTAGTTTCATAGATATTGTAATGAGGCAACCATCCTCTTAGAATATGAATTACCTCCTTTAGCTATTAGAAACCGAAAGAGTGGAATATTTAGTTATCATACCCTGCTGCTTTCTACTTCGTTGCAACTCTGCTTCTCATGCGCTATCACCTGGAAAGTTACATCGTCAATCAAGAACTCTCATGGGGGTGATGAAAGCATGACTAAGTTAAAACACACCACGAAAATTTAGAGCGACTTCAAAAGAGGACCGAATAGTAAGCGCGCGTGAAACAACTTTAATTTTTTATTTCCACGTAAAAAGAGACGTATACTGTCGGAACTTCCGCTTCAGAGGTTCCCTCAAGGTGCCTTCAGCTGAGGAAAAACAGCGGGAAGCCGAGGGCGGGTGGTTACCACCAGATGTCACGAGTGTAGTGCGAATAGGAAGAGCATACCTACATCGATTATGTCACTCATTCAAAGACGCATTTATTTATCACTTTTCCACCCTCAACCATCTCCGATCGCCGTGGTCCAGGGAAAAAACCGCAGGGGATGAAAAGGGTGGGGAAAAAGGCAGGTGATGCCAACGAATAATGGCAAGAGCCCTCTCTCACCCTTTTGCCGACAAAGGGAAAAGAATACCAAACCTGATCCAAAATTTCAACCCACGCCCTCTTATAATACAGTTCTTGGCTACGGGAATCTGCATATTAGACAGATAACTTTGTCAGCAAGTCTGATGTCTTCCTTAACGCTCGGTTAGTTAACAGACTAAGCTCTCCGTTTTTAAAATTGTCATTTTCTCTTCTAAATTACTTCAAAATTGTGAAAAATGAACCATAGTTGGACTAGATAGATTTAAGAGCTAAAATTACCATATATAACCTATTTAATGAAAACGATAGAAATGCATTCATTTACATTTTTGGTGGGAGTTGACCCCGAGAAAATACATTATTTGTAGTAATGACATTTTTCTCTATAATAAATCTTTTGGCTAAAAAATTTAAAATTAAAGGTAACTTTTTCTATTTTCCGAGGGAAAGAAAAAGGTGAATGCACTTAGTATACTTCACTGTATTGCATGTACGAGGTATTGCACGTATCTATGGCACAATAGGCATCATACTTCCATTTTAACTCCAGTTTAAATTCCTATTTTAAATAAAATTTTTCTAATATTGGTATCTTTTATCAAACGACGTGATCCCTTTACGGGAAAAAAACGAATTTTATTCTCTCAGTCAGGATAACTTTATTTTAATCCGAACGGTGCGCAATACCTTACAATATTCGGTTATCGTATATGAAGGGGGAAGGATATCATTGTGTTTGATCAGAAATGTGGATCAATGTCTTTTTGTTGTGATTACAGATCATAAAACCGTTAGCTAGTTTTTTTTCAAGCAATCCACCTTAGTAATACTCTCCTTACTCTTTCTCTCATTGTTCTTGAACCTTTCACCTTCCATCATCAGTAACTTTATTGAAACCCTCTCCAATAATTTCCCATTTAACCGATTCCTCTAATCAGTATCTTCTGTTCATCATCATACATGTGTTTTTACCAAGTACATACATCAATTTTCCTGATAGTCACCCTTATATTTCGGTTGCATTTACTGCACGAACTACTTGATTTCGTATTCTCCAAGTACTTTGTATATCTATATATAACTTGTTTCAAACATCACATAGGTTCTAACGTTTTTGCTGATTTTACAAGTAACATAATCCCTTTAATGGTAACACATCCATATTAAATTCATAAAATACCCATCGTTCAATCAGGCAGCCGTAGTTTGGGTGAAATGTGGTTCCGGGATTCACAGAACTGACTATAAAAAAGATTCTGAGTAACGCCTCAAATTTGAAATGCAGGCTTCTCCGGTTTAGCATAAAGGGTAAAATTCGAAGGAGGCAAATGTTGTAGGGACGACAGAAGGAGGCGATATTTTCAGTCGCCTTTACACCCCCACTTCCCCCTTATTCTGCAGTCGAGAGAGAAAAAAGGAGATATCAAAGGGACTCTTTAGCATAGAAATGGCCGTGAATAAGATCCTTTCGCAGTGGGAAAGTGAGTTTTCTTCTTTTATTAATATCCCTTTAGCCTCCTTGTCCTTCCCCTCCCTCCACCTCACTTATTCACCATGTAATCTCTCGAAGGGCAAACTCGCCCGCATAAGCGTATGTGCATGCTATCCATTTGGTGGGAAATGGCGTTCCAGGGGTTAGAGGCAAAAGGCATATCCGGGACTTCTTCCCTTCTCGCCGAAATTGCGCCTTGCGATGCAAGAATATGCGGCGGGTTTCAAATTTTTCGGCCATCACGTTTACTGTCTCTCTCTTCCTCTGTTTCCCATCAATAATATTCCATAATATCAAGTGACAACACTACATTCTAATCCGATGAAAATGTGGACGTCTTCGACAATAAGCACTGTAAAGACCATCCATCAACAATGAATTCAATGGTATCAACAGTTCAGCAGATACTGTGTGTTAAAATTACAAGATTCTTCAATTAGATACAGTTACTGGACAGATATGCCTTATTAAGTGGTATGGTTAGCTGTTATACTGTCTTTCCAATATATTTTGAAGAGATTACTTTTTATTTCCCTTAGGCTGAGGATGGAGAAAATGTATATATAATTTACTTTTGTCACATTTTTGTCTGTCCTTGATCATATGAAAGCCACCGAGGCATAAATTATGCCTATAATAGCATTCATTTTGGTATAACCTTATTGAATGCTATGAAATACGAGTTATTCACAACGTCATTGTGTAGAACGTTTTCCGCTTACAGTATTCTAACTCAGAAGATTTAATTATTCTTTTTTTTACTGTGCTAGATTCAAATACCTGATTCCTGAAACAATGATTGCTCACATTCTCCAATCAGGCTAGCCCCAATGAGAAGTTTTGGTCTTGCATAACTGTCGTTGAAATTTGAACTCTGTTAGCTTAACAAAATTAATAAAAACTTGGAGGGAAATACTAAAAGAACAGCATTCCAGGACTCGCAAGAATATTTCTCGAAGAATTTCATCGCGGCACGTCTATGTGGTGGAATTACGGAAGCGCATTTTTAAGGAAATCTCCGAAATTAAATTCGGTTGCGGTAGCGAATAACAGTAACTGAATATTTCCTTGCTCTCATCATAATATTCAACGTCTTCTTCAAAGTCCATTTCGCTCTTTTGGCATCCCTTCATCCTCTGACGTCATAACCTGTTAGCATTCAACCTTTTGGAATCAAACGTCGGACATGGATTTCGGTTTGGACACGGAAGACCAAAGGCCAACGCCTATGTAACGCCAGTGAGCTTTCCTCGGATGAATCCTGTTTTAATGTCATGTTCCTGAATTCATTTCGTCCCTTCCGAGCGAACTAAATAAACTATAAGGTGTTTCAAACCTGTCAAGAGGTATATAGACTTTGATACAATGCTTTGGCATAATTCTTTGTAATATGGAGTCATGCTGAAAATATGTCAGATATACTCTGCTCATCTATTAAAAGAGCTTTATTCGTTATTATGAACAACCACTATCGAATTACTACAAAATAGTCTACTAGGCCAAGAGTGTTTAATAAGAACACATACAAAATCGGGTTTTGTTAGTGTATTTTAGTGTTTTTATTTCTATTATACTAGCAGTACAAAAGTATTTACATTTCCAATTAGACGTGGTAGGCCTCCAATTAACCGATGTTGTAATTTCTTTCACTTTTTAGTATAATTTTTATCGAAGTGCCCCGTTTGCCCCGGATGCTTTGAAAATCTTTTGAAAGGAATCTGCAAGTTTAAATAAAATATTTCAATTCATTGATGTAGAAAATATTAGTATCCTTTTGAAAATTATTCAAAATTATTCAAATAATTTATTTAAATAGGACGATAATACTTTCCATTTAGGCGATAACGGCGACCACATACGATATAAGGATGTGGTTTGAAAATTTATCATTCTCTTTTAGGCGTATCTGTTTAAGACTTGCAAAACAAATAGTCTTGTTTGGATTCAAAATGGGTAATCCGGACACTTGGATCGAGGAATTGAAACTTTATAAATGCAAGCTCGAAGAATGGTTTTGTATGCTTATATTTCATTTTATTCAAGCATGTTTAACCAACTTCTACTCTTAACTCTAACTCTCAACTTACCATACGTAAATCATATTTGAGAATAAAGGGAAGATAATACTAATGTCTTCAGCATTGAAACGGAGTTTGCGGGAGAAATATTTCCCGTATAAGTAGTCTTGAAACATTAATGTCTCGAATATCATGAATCTGATATAGTGAATCTCTTCTCGAACTGGACTTCCCTTTATTTTTTCCTGGGAAAATGAATTATCGTTTCCTAAAAGATGAGAATCATCCATATAAGTTCTTCCCTCAAAAGAAGAATATTCACCCACCAGCTCTACATTTTTTAGGCTATACCTAACACCAAAGAACTTATAATGAAATTTCCGCTGGCAATTGATTTCTTTCCTCTTCCTCTTCATTTAATTTCGATGAAACATTAAACTATGATTACAGGCGATACTTTGCAAGAGCAACCAATGTTTTCCTGAAAATTTGCAATTATTATCTTACTTCAAACTCCCGAAATTTAGCTCTTTCTAATCACTCTCGTCCGTCATTTCTATGAATGTACATTTTTGTCAAAAGTAAGTTAAAATCTTTAGGAGTCTTAATGCACGAAAAAAAAGATTCTTAATAATATCATAAAATTCGATAAAGTACTCAGATTTGATGATTCAGCGTTTTCTATCGAAAGAGATTAGCGAATCGAAAGAGATTAACCCAATTAGGTGAACAATATCGGTTGATTCTTTCAAAAAATTCATATAATCATTGCTGTAAAATCAGCTCTGCTGTTTGCAGGAGTCGATTTTAATAAATGAAACTAATTTGGATATAAAAATGATTCTACAGTCTACAGAAGTGCTTAAATAGTGGTATCTGCCTCCGCCTTATGGAAAATTGCAAGTTTTGATTTTTGGAGTCTCGCATACTTCTTACGCATTTTCACAATACACCACTTTGCCATGCATTTGAATAAAGACACAAGAAAGAAATCACCACTCAATATTTGAGGCAATGTGCAGCATGTAAAATTTTCATGTTATTCTCTTAATTATAATATCGTTCCACGTAGATAACATTTACCAGATGATTCTTACGTTTTACTTGGATTTATACACTTTTCAATACTCGAAATAATAGTTTATTGTTATTGCTATACCTATAACATCTCATAGATAATCTGCAGGGAGGAATTGAGCCGAGCATCCCAAAACTTCCTCCTTTGCTCTCCGCATTAGCCACGATTCGCACCACCTCCCTCTGTTACGCTGCAAAGGGTGCTTTTATCCCATTAACTGCGTCCAATAATCCCTTGCGCGATATCATTTCTGGTCTCATTCTGTAGAGCGGCGCGCGATCGTGTTTGTTTAGTTGAGCGTAGCACCGTCCCTCAGCAGCGCCAAGGGTGCCTTGGAAAACACACGCGCCTTTGAAAAGGATACCTTTTATGCCACCCGTTTTGTGGTTTTACTAGGCTAACACAGAAGAAATCTCTGTAGCTGGCGGATATGAAATGGATTGTGTGAGGGGAGAAAATGATATTTAAAGGATTAGGACGTTAGAACGCTATGCCATGGTTTCCCAAGCGCACGAGTTTTGATTCGATTGACCTGCTCTATTGCTTCATTGAGACACGGATCTGTAAATAGGCGTTATTTGTCAATAGCGAAAGCGTGGGAACGTCGGTAATGGAAACTATGAAAGCGAAGGGCTGTTAATACCTAGAAAACCAATAACTATGAATAAATGTGAGTTTTTTTCATCGCTTCTCCAGTGAAATAATTCTCACGTAAGTTTGCTTGACAAGAAAAGCGCTCTAAGTTTTGGAAGTTAGTCTTCGTGTTATTAGATGTATGATTATATGTTATAGATTACATGTTATGGATTATATGTTATAAATTAAATGTTATAGATAATTTGTTATAGATTATATGTTAATATAAAACAAATGTTAATATTATTGAACCCTTTTGGGCTTTCAGATGTTAAAAATCGGCTGTTGCTTTTCTGTATAGTTACCATGTGCTTAAATGATGCATATTTCTTCATTAACAACCAAAGCAATAATTAGATAAAGTATTCGTACTTCTCTACTTAATTTACTCTCAACCTCTCGGTGAGACCACCTGTCCAAAATTTCTACGGGGCGCCTTCACTAAACAACTCCACCCTCTGTATTGGATGGGGAGAGGCAAGTCCAAGATTTCGGCTCCATCGCTAAAGCTCTTTTAATTCTTAATTAATTAAAAAATCAAGATAATGCATTTCGCTTTTTATGTACTAATATTTCATCAATAATTATTAATTTACTGTATAATAATCGAAAGTCACATTTTAAGTTATATTCCAATACAAGTTTGTTTTTTTCTCTCCACTTACTAAGGTCAGGATAGGAAATCGTAGGAAAATTTCCAGAAAAATCAGCTACTGTTAACTTTTCACATAGAATAGATTCCACATGTAGCCCATGGACAACGGTTTATAATCCAATATTCTATCCAAACCTATATCTTTGTTTGTCATTCCATTAATCTCTCCTCCTGCATCCATTATATTTGCTATCTTATGCTATTCTTTTCCATTCAATATGATATCAAGAATATTTCCTCTCTCGCCACCTCTAGTACTGCTCAGTCGGTTTTCCTAGTAGATCTTTTTCAAGTTTCACCCATTTCTCTAAAGGCTTCCAACATCTAATTATTTGCGTAATTTAAAAATGAAAGAATCACGTTCAACGAAATATTTACAGTATTGATCTTTGAAAATATTTCTTGGGTACGCTACTATATCGGCTATTTACGGCGATGGGTTCTTATCGTTTCTAGATAACGCAGATTCCTAGACATTTTCGCCCGAATATAGAGGTGAAGTTAATCCGCTGTCGGTCTCGCAGCAAGTTCCTCAACTACTAAGACCTCCACTTTGAATTTCATAAATCATAAACAAACTTGTTCGCGCACGAATGTCCTCCCATTTGAAACAAACCCTTGCGAGGGAATCCACGTGCTCTTGCGGCGAAACGGTATTCTTATTAGTGGCGGAGACGAAATGAAACGTCATGTTTATTTGTATGTTTGCGTCGAGGAAGATACGGTCTCGGCACGAATTTTTCATACTTGACAGCAGAGGCAGCGGTCGCTCAAAGGCATTCCCGTGACAATCTAATGAGAGCTCAACTTTCCCCGCCGCGATGATTGATCGAGCCGAGTAATTCTTCTTCAAACGCCGGAACAAGCCCATTGTCATGGGAACGAGTAAATTAAAGCACGCGCATACTACTCTTTATATTAGCAGGAAACTGCCGCTTCATATGCCGATCCATAAATTCCCCGTGCAATAACACAGGGCGTCGCGCATGAATAAACGAGCGGTTCATTTGCAACGTTTTGGGCGCATCGCCGCCTCCTGCCGGTGGAATTTTGCAGCAAATGGGAGGGACGCTGATGTAAGAGAGCTTTTCCACTCCCGGAAGCGGCCCTCGGAATTGCTATGACTGTAAATTGTGTATCTTATTTCGGTGTAATAAAATCCGCGCGTTTATTCGCGTAGGTTATTATGTTATGGTTGAGTTGATGTGAGAAATTTCCAGCATATGTAATTCTTTGAGAACAGCTTGGAAAGCTCGACTCAATCTCGTCCTCAATCAAGTTTTGAACATTAAAGTTTGGAGGTATGAGGAAATGAAGGGATTGGCAGGGATATTGCTTGGATTACTGACAAAAAAAAACATTCTTGGATAGATAACCCTTGATGATTACTCATTTACTGAGGATTTCTTGTTTTAGGCAACCAAGCTTCATAGAGTCGCAAGCTGAAGATTCTGATTAAATGAATCTTCTATAGCTTTAGTATCCAACCCGCTGCTCGCGAGCCACATCCGACTCTTTAATATATCCTGTGCGGTACATACATATACGTTGATTACATTAAACCTTTCTCTTACCAGTATAGGAGCAATGGCGTCTTATGACTGAATTGCGAGAAATACTCACTTATACAGAAACCGAACCACCGTAATTGGAACTCTGTAATAATGTTTAACGGTAATATTACATAATTAAGAAAAAGACAATGAAATCACAGTTTTGAATTAACTGAGGAAGGTTCCCCAAGTCCTCCGAAATCATTCCAAATGCCATAGATGCCGAATAAAAGCGTAAAACCTCTAAAAGCGGAAGCGTAGTATGGTCCTGGTTCACAGTTCACAGGAAGGATAAAGGAGACTATCTAGTCCTGATTTAGATTTTAGTCCTAGTCATTAATACAAATGACGTTAAAATTGAAGCATAGGGTTGAACGTAGGGCATAAAATGATTGTGGAAGATTTCAATTAGTGATTTGAAACTATATTTTTAATTCCCATCCTAAATTTCTCATACATTACTGTTCTATCCGGCGGAAGTTGTAATTCTGGATTACTTGCATATAAATAAACGGATTGATTATTGGTTATGTTGATGAAGACGTTCGGTTTAGTAGTTATTTCACTTTACCCATATTTCAAAGAAAATACTCTTAATTCTCAAATACTATTCTGATATTGCGCGATATTTACATATGAAAGTATTAATTAAAAATTTCCAAGAAATAGGGACTTACTAATGTTGCCTTTGTGCAAATCAGTATTAGCGAAAAAATATTTAAAATTGGGATAGAAAAGTAAAATCAGGAAAAGAAAATACTAGCGATAATAAATTTATAAAATATTGAGTATGCCACAAAAATTATAAATAAAAAATAGCGGAAAAATCTAATAATTCATTGAATATTAGGTAACAAATACTTCAAAGGTTTCATAGTCAAAATTCTGGAAATTGAAAACTCATCAGTTGATAAATCACACATAAACCACACAATATTCCAATTCCAATAAAATTAACTTAAATGCGTATTGTATAGGGTCAGTAATATGTTTAAACGTTTACCATGACAAAGGTTATTCACATTCGATAAGCAAGCGAATTTCGTCGAAGTGAGTGCGGTATTCTTTCCCAGAATTGCCGCACGTCTCACGCTCATATGTGGGCGGAGAATAAGGGAGGGCGTTGAAATCGAGCGTTGAAAATCCAAGCGTATGGTTTGACGTATCAATTTGGTTTGTAATGCATTTATGTGCAGTATGTTAAGAGAGTTGGGAGGGGGGCAATAAGAAGCATGACCATGACGGATCTGCATCCGCATGATGATCGCCAATGTTTTATTCATGGCTTCCCGACCTCAGTCTTTCCGAATCCCCCTTCCACACCAGCGCCAAATCCCCCGACCCCTAAACCCTTTTTCTCCACGGATTATTATTCGCCTCTTATTTGCCAAGAGAGGGCGTGGCGATCGGACCGTATGAAAGGGAGGGATTTCCTGGGTGCAGCACGTCGCTTGACGTGCGGAAGGCCCTTTCCTCAAACGTATTAATGCCGTAGCAAAAGCTGAAAAGAAACTAATTCGAGGTCTAATCCTCATTAGGGTTTTCCTTAAGGGAATTACCTTTCGCGTAGAGTGACTTATGAAGCCGATAATGGAAACTCATATTATAAGACCTCTATTTAATCTCAAACCGAGGCAATCGTTATTCGAGCGACAGCTCGTGATTTCTCTCTACGTTAAGCTTCATTTAGCTTCAATATACGCTATGATTTCTATGTTATACACTTTTTATTTGCGAAAATTTGCTTAGAATATTGCAACTTTTAGTAAATGGCTTTGAGAGTACAAGGTTTTACGGGAAGAATTAATTTCCTAAAATTCGCAAGATATTAGGACTCTAACTAATAAAAAATCCTCGGAAGGTTAGAATAATTTACTTCTCAATGATATGAAGAGTATTAGTCTTCGCTTAAACATTCCAGCTTTACATTTTGCGTTGATATTCCTGTTGAATTGATCGTTTTTTGTCAGATGTTATCACTCGCTAGACAAGGATTCCTATCAGGTTTCCTGCATATTTTAAATCGATCACCCATTGCAGCATTACTAACATGATAATAGTTTTCTTCTCTAAATTTCGTATTTCGACTTTGGATTGCTAAAATCTTGTGATGCTGTATAAAATTTAACTTGTGATTACCTGATGGTTCACTGATTATAACTTTTACAAATTAAAATGGTGGCGAGAAAGATTTATAGGACACAACCAAATTACTCATTGCAGCCACTCAAAGGTATTCATGAACTATCGCGCTGTTTTTGACTCAAGTAGCACTGCTGAGTAGGAATTCCTTTTGAAAAGGTCGTCCATTCCTCCATTGACTCCTCAAATCTCATAGTCCCTGATGAAATAACTTAAGTTTAAGGGGTGTGGACATGACATTTGACGCATTCCAATTTCAACTTGAGGAAATGAACGACCGCGGTTACCTCGTTGCTCAGGTAAGAAGTGGCAACACCCGTTGTGGTTACGCAGGACAAGCTATGGCAGGAATTTTCTTCCTTTGGGTTTATTCATACAATTTTGCTTGTTGCGTGTGGTTGTGTCGTCATTGTATTAGTTATGCTACGAAAAGGAAAGGATTAAGTTAAGAATAATCAAAGAAAAATAATTCTATTTTCGCGATTTCAGTGTACGTATTTTGCACGTTTCATCGACTTCCCACCTAGTGATGATAGTTATTGACTTGCGGAGACCCGATTGGATTTAGTAAGCATTGAAAATTGAACGAGGGCCATGTAAATTATGGCGTTAGTTGTTCACATTTGAGTGGTTTATATTTCATTACGGAATAATGAAGAATGGTGTCGCTGGAAACTGTTTTGTGCTGTCAGTGTTGTGTTTAAGTGGAGTATCAATTTCTTCCGTTGGTGCAGTGGGCACATGGTTTTTTTTTTACCATCATCATCTAACCTCTGAAAGATACCTCGATTACACCTCGTGATTGAAAGAGGTAAGGAAAAGTCTACCTTCATTTTTAGTAGGTGTCAAGTAAAACACTACATATTAATAAAAACAGATTAGGTATGTATCCGTCCCCATTATATTTTCCGTTCTTTGAATCATTTTGCTCGATTTGATCTTATTTCTGACGAATACTGTAGTCAAATTTGCAAGCATTTGGTGGCCATAATAACGGTCGGATGTTAAAACTGGCGGTGAGACTTTGACCTTTCTATTTTGTAATCAGGGTCGGTTTCAGACACTAAACGAGTGAGGCAATCACCTCAGGACGTTGCGATGAATGACTCTTCGGCAAAGTGCAGTAGTACAAAATAATGGCAGTTTATCAAATTGCGTGTTAATTTCAATGAAGTACTTAAGATTTCCATCAGCAAAGCTATCTTGAGATCAGTGGATAAAGATTATTATATCTATTTTTGAAAACTATAATCGTGAGAACAACTGATCTAAGTAAGGCAAATGAATCGTGACTGAAATTTGACCAATTATTTCATTTCACGTTACAATTATTTATGTCGTGATCGTTTAGATGAAACTAGCAGAATTCATCAATGAGGGCAAATACCAAATATAGCCTCACGGCAGTCATACACAGGAAGCTGGCAGGTGACATGACGTAAGCGGTTGATAGTTGAAAATAAATATTTTTATGAAATTTTCTTATGTAATATTTTCAGAGAAGCTTCTTACAATTGGAAGCTTGCTATTTATTATATATCAGCTGTCTCTAACAACTCCTTTCCTCGCATCTCATCAAGTTATTAAACAACGAACAAATGTTTTCATAGCCTTTAGATGAAATCGATGATGGACATAACTCGAATCGGGGTCTTCTACTTTTCGAGGACTGATTTAGCTAATAAGCTATCTTGCGAGAAGGTTCTTTTGGTAGGATATTGTTCTGGCAAGATATACAAATACAGTAGTCACCCGGAAGTGGATCCTAGTTCGAGGTTCGATCCTGTCAGACTTTTTACTTGGGAAGATTGATTTAGTTGGTTGATGTGGCTGTATAATTATTGCTTATCCTCTAACTTAACAACGAAAAATTTTTGTAGTGTAGCATTGAGCCGGAAAAAATCTCGGTGAAGCATTAGCAAGAGTATTCTTCATTGAAATAGCCGAAAGTGTTTGGTAATTAAGCCTTTTCAATTTCCTATAGCACAGGATAAAACTTACAATCCAGACTTATTAACATCAAGCTTAACTTTTAATGTCACTATTCCTGTTACGCCTCTACGAGAGATATTTCCCAACCATAAAGATCATAAATACATACGCTTCACTAAGTCGCTTGTTATTCGGGCCTTGGATTTCAAGATATTCGCATTATCTCTCGGACATCGATCGATTAGGCTTCGGAATCTCTCGTGATATCCTCGTTAAAGCGCTACGAAAGGAAACGAAAGAAATTAATGACAGAGTCTCGGGTTTTCCTTTGGTGGACAAAACACGCCGGTTAATTGATCCGGAAGAGCATCAATGACGCCGCGAATCGTTGGTCTTTATCTGCAGCGGCAAATATGCTTAGAGAATTCCTTGCGGGAGTTGCGTGTTCGACCCTTTGGAGCTGATTAAACCATTATTTACCCCTAGGAAAGCCCCAGGGCCGGTCGTGGGTGGAGATACGGTCTCTTCTTTGACGCAACAATTAGGAGGCACTGCCGACCGCCACAATGCTATCGGATACATCGAAGTGAGTCTGCATCTTTTAAACATCCGTTGAAAAATAGTGTGTGTGAGGGTGCGGAAGGCCAGATGGGAGGGCAATGAAGCAGGAAGGGATCTTCTGTTTGTAAAAGAGGACGGGGAAATGTAATTTCCTTTTTCCTGAGAGAAACGAAAAGTGAGGAATAGGCGCGGCCATTTATGAAGAATCTCTGTGGTTGGACTGCGTGTTTGTCATTTCAAGAGGAATGCGCGATTACCAGCTGTTCCTGCGACTTCAGGATTTTTTGAATCGATGGATATTTTTCTTAGCAAGTGGAAGATTTATGGTTATCTATAATATGTCGTACACAATGAACCTTTGCTGAGCGACGTTTATAGTTTTGGTTCCGTGAAATCGCCGCGGCGAAGCTGCGTCATTGCGTTAGCTCATCGTGAATTTAGCGGTTCTGGAACCCGGTCTTGGGGGTATTATTTTTATGACAGCTCTTCTTTTCGACTGCAGCGATTCATTTTCATTAATTTAAAACAAATAATGATTTTAAATAAATATAATTTGATTTTATTAATAAGTAATTCGTAAAGGAAATGTAAATCGGTCAATTGTTCCCTCATTAACTGATGGTTGTAGCGGGGTCGTGTTAAAGCTGCTCAGAGGATTCAATAACGTAAGTTAAGATGCGATAACAGGAAGAGTTTTTAAGTATCCGATAAATCTAAATGCTTATTCTTATTCTTATTAATAAAGACCCTTAACTCAGGTTTACTTCCTTTATTCTCTTTGACCCAAATACTTTAAAGATAGAATTGCACCACCTAAGCTGAAAATATTTCTACGAAGTATCCAGCCACTATTCGAATGCTTTGGCAAGGGAGATCCTACAAATAAAGTCATAAGGACATTTGGCTATGTTACTGACCGAGATAAGCTGAGGGTTTTCCGTAACGAAATAAAATTTTGTGCGTATTTAAATGTTTTATCTGCATTCTTAAGATTATATAGCAAATTTTCTAGTAAAGAGCTCAAGATGAATAAGGAGGGTAAATATGTTTTAGAGAGTTTTAAATTTAAGGAAAATGAATGAAATGCATTCCTGACCGGCTAAAGCTAGCATAAAAGTGTTAAAATTTATTAACCATTAGGTTCAATAATTTAGTTTACTTAAGCGCAACAAATATAAGAATAGAATACTTCTTATACAGAAAGATATCTTTTTATTTATTGTGATTATGGACTTACAAAATCAAGGCCACTTCAGTCGAATTCGGTTTGCTTTTTCTAAAGAATGTCCATGAGTAACCTTATTGGCGGATTTGAAGAACTTGCAGTGGCCCTAACGCCTCATGAATATTATCTTCGCTATCCCGACTAAGCAATCCATGGTTTCCTGTAGGTGCAGGTTGAACTGAATTTCCTATCCTAATATCATTAATTATAATATTATTAATTATCATTTCTGGAAGTTTCATGTACTGGAGAGTATTTGATTTACCGTTCACTATATTTTGTGAGTATTCGTAGATGGCCTTAAACTTTACAGGAAGGTCTAATTCAGGGTCACAAACCTTTTTGAACATTGTTTGCGAGATTCTTTAATAGTGATAAAATTATAAACCACTTTACTTGTTACTCACACCGAGCTAATGAAGTCAATTCATTCCGCAATTCGTTTTGCGCAGTATCTAAGTAACCGCATATAAGTTAATATGCCCTTTTAACAGCCGTATTAGATCTCCGTTGAAGAGTGAATCCTCTCCTCAGAAATCCATTCATTTTCCCAAATTCCCCTTTCAGCCGATGCCACACTCCCACACAACGCAAAAGAAGCCTCGTCATAATTTCTGATCTATTCTTTCTCATTTTCCCCCTTTTTTCCCATGGGAACTGCCCTGCCGTCTCTCCTTTTTATTATCTTTCAACCCATCCCATTGTCGATGGCATTACTAACCAAAGTGTGCAAATGGAGACCCTCCTAATCTCGAGCTGTTATCAAATTAATTACTGGACCAGGTCGGAGGTGAACACCCGCCCTACAATTAATAATTCTCCCGTTTCCTCTCCGTTATTCTCTCTGCCTCTTCTCGGGTTTGCTTACCTCATCCTCTACGGCTCCTCTTACCTACCGCAGACCTCTCTACCTCCCATCATATCTCTTCAGTCTAAATCCCGTATTAATTTCTCAAGGTAAGCTTTCTGTAGTGAGCCGCACAATCTCCATGAAAATGTTTCAAATTTTGCAATATCTATGCGCGGAATTTTCTGTCGAGTACATCTAACCGTTTATTGGTTATTGCTCAAAATTATAAAAATATTCCCTTCTAGTAGAATTCTACATCTCATGGCTATCCGTAGTTCATAGTGCTGCAAAGTCCGAAGACCGAAGGGGAGGAGAAAGTATTAGGATTAACCGCATTGGCTATTATTTTCTCGGGTAAAGAATGAATCTACGGTTGTAAACGTGACATGAGTAAGATATGAGAGATTTGCACATTGAAGGTATTGTATGAAATCTCAGCAATCGCTTACTTATATTTGATTTGTATATCAATGAGATTCATTTGTATACAAATAAAATATAAGTAAGCTTTACAAGTTCACACCACTTTCAAATGTATAATATGTAATTATTTCAAATATCTTACAATCCCTTATCAACGGGTGACTGAAATTATTTCTTATGTTGAGCTGAGGGGTAACATCCAAATAGCCGACGTTATTAGTTTCTACCACTCTCAGTTCTTTTAGTCCCACCAAAGATTTCGGTCCTCATTTACGTTTGGTGTCTTGATAACATCGAAAGAATTCTTCTTTTCCGGAAGTATATAAACTGTCGTTTTATTGTATGTTCAAAAGATTCGATTTTGAAAAAAATATGTGGGCGTTTCGTTCAGGTAACACATAATATTCTATCGCCATTTCCATCCGAGTGGGTGCTAATAATTCAGAGGTAATCTTGTGTGGCTCTAGAAATAGATATTTAGATGTACTTTATCTTTCATTTTCGAAGGAATATCTGGCCCCCATTGGACAACCCAACACAGATAATTAATTACAAGCTCGCAAAAAGAGCTGGCTGACGTAATTTGCTTCATTCATACATTAGCAGAAAAAGCATTTAATTATGATGTGAGCCATTTTTATGACGAAATATGCTCAATTATTCTCTCTTCTGACATTTACTAACCAAATTTGTGACATTTTTACCGATCATCAAAAATAACTGCTACCGTAGACAGGGATATTAGTCCCCTCCTCTCTGGAAAATACTCCGAATTCATAGTATTATCATGTACAAATCTTCTGTGAAACTAAAAAATAATATTAATACGGTTACTATTTTTATTAAAACAATTAAATAACGTTATCATAATAACATATATAATAAAATAGTTACAATTTATGGATTTAAAATTAAACCAATGATGATATTGAAATTACGAAATTAATGAAAAAGAACGTGTATTATTTAAAATAAATGATATAATTAGTAAAATCATTAATGATATAATATAATAATGTTTTATATATATAGAAACGAATTAATTATGTAAGTTATATTATATATTCTTTAAATATTATATAAATAATAAAATAATTACTATTTTTGAATAATAACAACAGAATTACGGTCTTAAATTGATAATTTGAAATATTAAATTTGCTTTATAATTATTATTATATAATTAAATATTTTAAATTATGGAAATATTACAAATTAACGAAAACAAGGATAAAATACAGTAAAAATTATAATAAAGATTATTCCATAATTAATATTTGGATAAAAAATAAAAGAATAACCATAGTATCATCAAGAAAATAACGAAAAACACCACTAATTTATTAAATTTATTTTATTTATGAATCCCAATAATAATAAAAGTAATAATAATTCAAAATTCATAATTTTTCGTAATCCATACATTTCTAATCACATAATTTCGTCTTAAAAACTCCAATACTATATAATCTCGTATAATATAAGCTACGTATATATATATATATATATATATATATATATATATATATATATATCATCAAAAATAACTGTTACTGTTTACCGGGATATTAGTCCCCTCCTCTGGAAAATACATCTACATCTACATAAATACCCTGCAAGCCGCCTTTCGGCGTATGGCAGGGGGTGTAAACACTGAACGATTGAACTACTTTTTAGCCTATCATTTTAGCGTATTATTTGCGGAAAGAATGAGTCCTTAAAACGACTTGTTCTAGCGTCTATTTCTCTTAACTTGCTTTAATTATCGGATCTGCCGAAGTAACAGGGGGGTCGCATAAAAATACTCCGCATTCATGGTATTATTATGTACAAATCTTCTTTGAAACTTAAAAATAATATATTTCCAAATATTCCGCCGGTAATTCTTCAATTCCTGAAAAAGTCGTTGATGCTGGTAAGGTCTCGCGGCGAAACGGTGGCAGCCGCGGCGAATCGTCCCAGTCTCCCCCGGTCGCCCCACCCTCACCAAGTGGAGGCGATGAGGCTCCAGACAATATTCTGGCATGAGATTAAACCTTAGATTCTTTTAATTACCATCCCAGAAAAAATGTTCAAAAAGTAGTGGGTGCTCGTAGAATGAATAAATAAATAACGTCTTTATTTTCGTTTGGTGGCAGTAAAAAAATTATTGGACGAACTCCCAAGCAACAAACTCGTTAGAAGAAACCTTGTTGGACAACAAACCGTAAAAGAAGCAATTACAGCCGTAAATAAGTAAATGACGCAAGCGGTTTTGGCTTCAAAGATTTCGTTTGAAGAGGATAAGTTCGAACTGCGTAAAACCCTTTATTTTCAATACTTTCCGCTATTCTGTCCAAAGGAACTTCGCAAGAGCATGTCGAACTGTTTGGGAGGCGGAACAGAGCAGCCAAGGGTCGGCTCTTCCTTTGAAGAACGGAGAAACTATAACTCTCGCCTCTTGACGTTTGATTGAACGCAAGAACGTGTCCGCAACAGTCGGCGACAGTTCATTAGTGCAACTTGGTGATCCCTTTAAACCGCAAACACGGATATTTTATCACGGCTAAGGCGCTCCACTTTCACTTGAGATAAAAAGGGACCGAATTAAGGTTATTACCCTTTTGATTGACGAAGATACGGAGCGGCTCCGCTTTAGTATTACCAAAGAAAGTCCTTTCATACATTTTAGATTTATCCTGGGTACCCGCCGTGATGTGACATAGGAATTCATAGAAATAAAGATTAGTCAAAATATATCTGCGCTTTTTCTCCTGGTAGAATGAATTTCGCGATTATATGGGGAGTTTATTGAGATTCTCGGAATTGCGTAATTGATTATGAAATTTTTTCCCGAGAAAATTCCTCTCTTGTGCTAATATTTTAGCTTAAATGGTTCTCATTATCAAAAAATGATAAAGCAGTATAAGTTTCTAGGTAGAGCGATAAATATTGATATAATACGATGTCAGTCAAAAACTAGGGTGACAATAGCTATCAAAGGCACAATTTATTCTCAGTCTCATAAACACATTAAAGGCACTGTATCCCCTATAGTTTATCTTCGTCGCTGAGCAAGAGCAAGTAAAATTACATTTTATAATTAAGGTGTGGAGTAAGAAACCGATCAAAGATGAGTGGATTAATGCTAGTAAGCTGTAAAGTTGGAAGCACTCATTATCTTCATGTACATCTCTGAGAAATAAGTTCGTTTCGAAATTTTGCCAAATGTAAAATACTACTCTTCTTAATATAATGATATTTGCCCCCCATGAGTCTAAAAGATATTCCACGGGGTTTATTCGATCTCTGGAGTCGAATAGTTGTCAATGGAAAAAGCAAATACAAACTTACTTAAACAATATTTAAGAAATGAGAAAATGAGATATTACAAGTGGCAAACCAGAGTTAAAGAGATTGCTTTCTCATAGAACTCAATGGAGGTGATAAGCCTCCGAGTTTAATAAACTGCTTTAATCTACTCATCTCTGATCAGTCTTTCCCCATACCCTAAAAGAAGTTTTTTTCTTACTCCATGCTTTCATCCACGAAGATACATTCTACAGAGCTTAGTACTCACTATTTCTCAACATATTCACCTTTCTTGCCCAAACATTTGTTTTACCGATATACCAAAGCATCGATCAAGGCGTGGAAGTAATCGGTTTCAAGACTATGAAGCCACGTCCGGACGGCATTATGAACTTCCTCATCAGTTATGAAAATGACGAGAAAGTAATGGAATTCGACTTTAATTATGCCATCTGGATGCTGTTGTGAGGAGACGATGTTTTATGAAATTTAGGACTTTTCATCGAAATTTTCAGGATTTTACATACATTTTAGAAGTACACATGTATATATAACCATACACAAACTCACCTAAAAATTTCAATTTAATAAGATACATTCATTTTGGAATGAACTCTACTTTCACTTATCTTTTTAGTATGGAATTCGCCCATAGTTAAGGGATTTGACCTTTACTTAGACTATTAGCGCCTGTCATTACTGATTCATGAATCGTGATTACGCCGGTAAGATTGCATTTTTTCTGAGCCATGTGCACATCAGGTATTCTTAATTATATTCCAGTGATAATTTTATCCCTATAGGTGATTATCGAGATTATTCTAATAGGGAAAACCGAATAATTGTGATTAACATAGTGCAGGTGCTGCATAATATATTAAAATAAGAGATCTAATACTTATTCTCTGTTCATTTGCTTCCATGGGAGAAAGAGGAATTAAATAACAGATGTGGTTAACATATAATGAGGTGAGGTTTTCATTACAGGTTCACATTACATCAATTTCTAAAAAAAAATATTTCTGTATTCAATCCACTGTGAGAAAAAATTCACCAGACCACCATAAAGGAAAAATCACATTTTACGGTACATTCAATGTACAAAAGCGGAAGCTAACTCAGCACATTTTCTTGGAGATACTGAAGATCATAGGGAAATACTCTTGTGAATTACTGCTTATCTTCATTATTAGTCTCTGTATCAATTGGTTTTATTTTATTATTTTAGTTTCCAATTGATAATAGAAAAGTTGACGCAAGAAAATTACCTCGTGCTTTTCCAGAGAGAAGACAATGAGAAATCGCTCATTTAATCACACGGTTGCGCTGATGTTTGAAGAATGAATGTCGTTTCCTTATTGAGGACATATTCGCATCAAATATTGATATTTTACCCTTCACTTATTGATCACTAGTGTGAAAATGTTGTTAAAATTTCAGGAAAGAATCAGTCAATGAGCCACTCAAGATTGCGAGACCCTTATTTGTGCTGTGGTGTAATATTATCCCCATAATTTCTTATCTTTCTTAGCTCACTGATTAGATCTGCTTTAATGATATATTCGCAGTATTTCTAACGAAATTGTCGGTTTTTTTTGCACATTTTTGTGCGCACTGATGACGTATACACGTTTGAATGCTCAGAATTTACAAGAATTTCTCTTCTTTTAATGTTTATTTCATAAATCTGAAAAACTGCTACTGAATGATCATTTCGTTAATCTTAGAAAGCTGATTTATAATGTAGAAATACGTTCACGTGAAAATATTTAATTTCTGCCTAGCATTATTGAATTATATACTAAATTTTTCCAAATTGTGCCGTATATTTGCCGTTTTTATAAAAGTATCCGTGTCTTCCAAAGACATCTAACGTATTGGTACTTTATTTAAGACTTTCTGAACGAAGTGACTACGGTGATAATGAGCCTTGATTCAATAAAGCATAAGTTTTGACAACGTACAAATTTTATTTATTTCGGGAACGCGTGTTGCACAGGCCTAATACAAATTTTTCGGCTACACTCTATTTCCATGGTAAGGAAATCAAAAGTGTTAATACTATCATTCAATGGAGCACATATCGTATCTACTCTAAGAATCTTCATTCTATCGATAAGCTATGATGATTCATATTTTCATTTGATCGATTACTGCTATTTTTAGAGTACAAGGAAACTTCTTGCGCGAAGGGCATCACCCGCATCCGGTTCGGATTTAAGTGAGATCTTGGTGTTGGCGAGAGGATGCGGTAAGCCACAATTCCGAGAAGCGATTCCTAATTGGTGTCATACTTTCGCGCCAACCGAAAAAAGCCCTCGAACGAAAGCATTTCGAGAAAACCACAGCTGCGCTGCTAATTCACCCTTTAGGCCGTCAGTTCCGCCATCTGTTGTACTCAGAATGAAATGGAAACATGTCAGACCCTACTTCTGTTAGGCTGCAGTTTTACAGCCATTTAGGCATCTTAGTGATGGCAGCAATTTAGGATAAGAGTGGCACATCCAGACTTTTTAAGGTTCTTAAGCTGCTCTTAATTTTTTTCGTGATTATGCGAAATGAATTGCTTGTATGGATAGCTTCAAAGATACGAAAGGAAGAGTCGTTTTAATTGGCTTCTTTGCTAAGCGAAAAATCTCGACGTGACTGAGACTCAGGTGCACCACTCTGCGGACAGATGTCCTGACGTCTGAACAACTTCGTAGAGAACCAATCTCACTCCGTAAATGCCACCTACATTTTTCACTTCCATTTTCACTTGGGTTAAATACGTAGGCTATATCATGCTAAACAAAACACTTTCACCCTCTCTTGTTGTACAAAGCTATAAATTTTCAAAGCTCTAAATTTTCAAGGTTCTAAATATTCAGGTTTATTTTCTTAAGAAATGTGGTCTACGACCAATATTTTACTGCTTGCGATTGTTTACGATAGTTATCATTTTTCATAGTAAATTATATCATAACGTACTTTCATTCTGTATGAATATCTTTCCATGAAGTCCAATTTTTCGACTCATTCCCTTCGACTTCAAATATCTGTAGTTTGTCTTTAAAATTTTCAGTTATTCTATTAATATTTTTTAATTTCCATGTTATCACATCCAAACCTTGTCGCTCTCTAAAAAGATTTTTACATGTAAATTATTTGAGAATATTGATGTCCTTCCTTTAAATTTTCGTTGTCCTTAATTTTAGATTTAGATTTAGATAAGTACCCCACGAACCGCCAGTGGCGTATGGCAGGAGGTGTAATGACACCAACATCGTTTTTTAATTGACCCTATTAGCTACTCTAATAGCCCGTGGGAAGAACGGCCAGAAATAACTAACTGTTTTTGCGAGGAAAGAATACAATTTCTAATTGCAACTGTATTTAACTTAGCCATGAGACTTATCTTCCATATAAGATTGATTCATCTAACAAGCTTACCTGTCATTTTAAATCTTCATTGATACAATACACTTACTATCCCCTATCAAAGTTCTCAAACTTTTGGGAATACTTAGTTATTTTTCTTTCTTTTCGTGCTTTTATCATTTATGCTAACATCAGATGAAAGCTGAGCTGTAGTTTTAGTTAAGCATTCTCCAGTAGTAATTTCCTAAGTTTCCTATTCAGTCATTTCTCAGAGTTTCACTGGGTTCTGGATGTAGAGGTTGTCTCTCGTTTTTTTATTTCGCCTTCGTTTTCTCGGAAAGGTTAGAGGAAAAATTTCCCATACTGATATTTTCCTTTCCCCTTAGAGAAGCAAAGATAAATTTTGAAATGGGGTTTTAGTCCTATTCATTCGACTGATTTATGGTCATTCTACTATTCTCTTATCTATTCTATTATTAGTCTATTATTAGTGATAATTAAAAATATTATCACTCAAATGGTGTACTGAAATGAAATACTTCAAGTATTTATTTTTGTAACACACCTACGCTCAATGAAATGTAATATAAATTTCCCTCTTATAAAGCTTTGGTAAAACATAAAATAAGACTCTGAGACAAAAGATCACGACTGTTAATAATTTGTGTGCCAAAAAGGCCAAATTTTGCTTATCTTAGTTGAAAGAATCGGTTTCAAAGTCGGTAGCAGCAGTAGATAAGTTGGCCTCCCCTATCATAATTGAACTATCGATATGAGATTAAAGTAATTTAGCTAAGCACTAAGCTTCTAACGCAAATCATTAATCAGTATTTTGTACTTCTGAAATTCACCTTTATGGGGCGAGTCGATCGGTGACCTAAAAAGTATTCGACGTAAAAAAGTTCGATGAAATCTCGAAACCTAAAAGTCCTAATCCCGAAAGAGTCTCTGCAAATCGTCCGGCGTCCGATCCCCTCCTTTCTTAGTCCTCATATAAGAGATGTTCCTTCAGTGGTCCCTTTCACCTCTTCATCACGGACGCTCTCTTGAGCACGAGGGAGGCATTCCGATCGGGTCGGAGGTCGAGACCAAAGGGAGGCGCGCCACTCCACTCCCCATGTCGGAATCCTCTTTTAAAAACGGTGCCGACGTCGTATCTGTTGATGGAGAGCGGACCACGAAGCAGAGGGAAGGGATATCCGTGATAGATGAGAGAGTCCACGTGAAAAGGAGAAGAAAGGGGACGTTAGAAAGGCCTTAGAAAAGAGGGAATGAATGGAAGAAGATGGAAGAGGGAGGAAAATTAGGGAGAGTAATGAAGTGGGGATAGGTGAGATGAGGGCAATGAAGATATAATGAGAATAAATGTGGAATGTAAAGAGAGGGAAATAAATTTCATAAGGCTGTCGCGGTTAACGAAATGTAGCTTGCAACTTTGAGAAAGGGAGGAGAATGATCAATACAGTACTATGACAAATGAAATTTGCATATTGTAACACAATCATTATTAAAGCATCTGACTACAATAAAAGTGGTTCTGGGTTCGATCCCGGTGGAAGACCAGTTTTACCGAGATAAACGACGTCTGGGCGTGGTAGTCAGTGCTAAAACTAAAATTTCACTATATTACAAGTCGACATTCTAAGACTGATTTTCGGATATGCTGCGAGGTTCAAAATTCGACTAAATTATTGAATAATAGGTTGAACACTATCTCCATTTCCATTATCCGACCCCGTGCGTGATAGGTATGATAAGGCTATAAAGGAGATATTACTCATTTCCAAAATGTTGCGAATTGACTTGAGCCTATTTATGATCGAGTTAAATAAGATAAAATTATTTAAATGCAGGATTTCTCAATATCCGCTATCTATGAGTGATTTTAAACGAAATATTTTTCAATTAAATCTATTTCTTCTGTCCTATGCTGTTATAAATCGTATATAGGCAATTACATGTTATTTTTTTATAAAGAGGAAGTAATTTTATTGATGTCATTTGCAGTATCCTTTAATCACTAGCTTATTTATAATATTAATCAATATCTTTTAGTTGTTTCTTGTAAAGTATATGACGGCGTGATAAACTCAAGTATATCCTACAACCTCACCTGCGTCCGCGCAAAGAAGTTTGTGATGAGGACTTTCATTCATCATATTTCGTACATATTGAGTCCTTAAAATTTGAAATAGTAATTCTATTGATTTTTACCTCTGACACTCTATTCATGTGAAACACTGGAATCGTACATCATAAAAGAAGCCAAAATCATAAATTTTCATTAACTTTAGAAATATCGCCGGAACAAAACAATTCTCGACTCTTGATGTTGTTGATTATGCGTCAAAATTCTCTGCAAAATACTTTTTCTGCGGAATCTTAAATTTGTTAACTTCAGGAGCCAAGACTACCAAGAAAAATAAATGCTTATGTTGTTCTTTATTCGAAATGGATTTTTCAACAAAGCTCCACCTTTTCAAAGAAGTAATCCTTTATTTACAGTGGTTATTCCTGATGGAATCTCTACCCGGAAGAGTTCTTTCAAATCGAATATCAAACCCAAAATTGCCCGTGATTAAAATTTTACGCGACGAATAAAAAAGATGAGGCACAGATTACGCTGGAGAAGTAGAATGAGATGGGCCGTCACAGAGAGAGAGAGAGACGTTTTGTCGGAAAGAGAGAGGGAAAGAGCTGTAGAATCGTGTCGGTTTTCATGTGCCGCCATGCCAAAACAGCTCTGGTTTATGTTTGGACTACCGGACGTTTAAAAAGAGAAGCCAATGGGAGGGGGTTCGCTCTTCTTTAAGTGGGGCCTAATGGATATTTTGTCTCGTCCGCCTTAATGCGTGCGTGTGTGCGAGAGAGAGAGGATGAATGAATCTTAATGTCCCTTAATTGTGGATCGGAAGTCATCTCGCGGCATATGGGGGCGGAAAAAAGCGGATGAAATACATTGCCACTTAGCCGAGCTTCTACTTGTTATTCCCTTCCTCTTGGCACTTTTCTCGCCCTACCAATTCCACCCCTCCCCCTCTGGCCCCTCCCCACCCAATCCCCCTCCAATTCGGTCTGACTTTGATGATCCTTCTTTTCACTGCCTTCCTTTGAACTCCTCGTGAATGAGATCTCTGGAATGCCAAAGGAGATTTCGGAATATCTTTCTTATTAACTCTGCTACGTCTAGAGCATCGCCACGTACCGTCCCAGTATGCACGGCCCCCGAGATAGTATTTTCCAGTGAAAAACTCAAAATGTTACGAAACATGAAAATGTTATCCTTGACAGATAGAAGAGACTAATGGGAATAGAGTTAATGATATGTAAAGACATATGAAGTTAGCTCATTAAAATGATTTTCTAATTGCAACTATGATCTCATTTAATATATGAAACCCTCATGTCTCACCTATGGTAAATATGATCAAATAGGCTATGAATAATAATAATATAATTATATATAGGTAAGTGATTACGATAGAGAATTGAAATAAATTCTACCCTATTAATTTTGACGAATAAAAAGCCAAATAGCCATGCAGCTTTCAATGTTTCTGCTCCAATTCTTTTATGTTCGAAGATATTTGAAAATATTTATGGCACTAAATTACCGAAGGCCCTTATTTGGCACGACTACAATTTTGAGAGGCTCCTTTGGTGCAATAAAAAAGGATGCAAACTATATTTCCTGATGTATCGCATCCTGTGCTTTGATGCGGTATGATTCAAGCAACGGCGAAATAGAGCCATTAAACCATCGGCTGTCACCAAATCTCGCTCCATTCGACTCGTTTCCAAGGGAACCATTATAGCTGATGGATATAAAAAGGAAAAAATCCGAAGCGTTATGATCTTCTGGTAATAAAAATCAAGGCACCATCTCCTAACATGCGTCAGTCTGCAGAAAGAAAAACCCCGCGCGCCGTTGTTATTTACTTCGTCGTCGAGAAAATTGAATTGGATCGTGCAGATGTTCCATTTTCCGAGCCTTTATAAACCATCGTTTGCGATGCAATACACATCACTGGAGGAATTTAGCGCCTCTACCACGGGATTTCCCTACTATCTCGCCCAAATATGAGATGCTACCCTTATGCATAGGGTGCTGTTATTGGTATGCCCATAAAGCAAATCTTCAATTCTAAGGCATAAGGGAATGTTAGGAAGATTTTTATTCTTTCCCGAAAAATAATAAGCAATATCTTGCCAGCCGGGATGGCTCCAGATGTCCATTAACGAGGAAATATATTCCATAATAGAAGTTTATTGTATGAGAAAATGTAGGCTCATGACAGTATTGAAACATTGAAATGAATTAAGTTCATATTTAAGTTCATAGGTAACTGTAATCACATATACCTTGAGAATTGAGCGTTATAGTTAATCATCAATCATTTTCCATAAATCTTCAAAGAACCTGAGTTTCTTTTATGTATGTACAAGTATATTACTATGGAGGTTTAATTCACGGCAGGTTTTTTCTAGTTAGTACGATATTTTTGTGTTTGATGGTTAATAGTTATTGATAATTTACTATGCCTTTATATTTGGTTTTGTAATTCTAAGCGATTTATTTAACGATTTCGCTCACTCATTTGGCAAACTAATTTTTTTGATAGGTGCAGTTACTATCTGTTACTAGTTTATTTTCATTTTTATCCCTACTACATGATTTACTTTTTTCTCTAGTTAATGCATGTTTTAGAGGACTTCAAGCGAACATTCGCAAAGAAAATCTCAACCCTTGTATCTCTATTCAAAAAATATTTTCAGTTCTGACCTATAACTAAGCTCATTATGAATTTCGGAAGAAATAAATAGGAAATGTCCACATTCGGTGTTACACAAGTCTTACAGAGGGCTACAGATATATCGAAAGAAACGTTGGAGAGGTTTTATTAAGACATTGTACAGTATTCACGTGAAAGGGTATGAAGAGTGTGGAATGTGAGTTGGTGGTATCCTTGTAAAATAAATAAGTATAGGTAATCAATCTTTAAGAAAATTGCATGAAGGTCCTTCATAATTATAACAGTGCCTTAACTTTGTTTTGATAATTGATTTAAACAACAAGGAACGTAATTGGAAGGAAGAAGACCAATATCAGTCGGTTTAGAATGGTTCCTTGACTGAATGTATTGATACTTGCAACGTGAAAGATAATCTTCTATTTTGAAAGTATGAATATATTAAGTTTTAAAGTAAGTATATTTAAGTATATTAAATTTTGAAGGCAATAACCATATGTTTTGCAGGCAAATATTTTCACTTGCATTATCTTTTTCTTTTCTTTGGCGCTATAGTACTATATGAGCCTTGTCTCCATTTTTCAATTGCATACAGCTCTTGTAAATATTTGTAGCTGATAATTTACTGAAGCTGCCAAAAACTAATGTAGTCTTTCTTCCCATTACCGCGATACATGTCTAGTAAAGAAATATAACAATACACGTTCGTATGGAGGTAAAGATAGATTGAGAATTTTTGGCGATATTTTGATTTCTACCCCGGGATATCGCATGATAATTACTAACTTCAGTAAGAGTTCAGTAGAGTTTTACCACTCAAATTACTTCTTCAGTCCTCCTTAGTGCTCAATTAATTTTATCTCCAGGTAAAAATAATGATGATAACGTATTATACTGATGATAACTTATGATCATTATAATTTTCATTCATTTATTCATTATAATGATGATAACTTATGATAACGTATTAGAACTCGTTCGAAACGCATTCCGTCGTCCTTGGTAGCTGAATGGTAGCCTACACGGTTAGGACACGATGGCTTATGTTAGTCCATTATTAGTATTTGCATCCAAACTGTGATATTCCAATAAATAGATATTTTTGAGGGTACTGGAAAATAAAAATAAATAACTTTGACCGCGCGAGGTAATGTTCCCTTCGCTCAGTCCCACAAAGCACCTGGCAATGGCTATTTAACTGCCTAATCTGATTATGATCAGTTGATTACTCAACTCTTAATCAGCCTCAGTAGACACCGTAAGAGAGTGCAGAAAAATTCATAAAGCTCGCAGGTTGCTTACGAGAATCCACAAATGGAAACCATAAAATCTCGGCATTAACTGCACGGATATTAATCTTCCGAAATATTTTAGCTGACAGAGTAATGTGCCCCTCTCGAAGATGCATTCGATAGACGAACAGAAAACCCATTAAATATCTTTATAACTCCGCTCATATTCCCCGCACGCGTCCGTTATCCCTGGCAAACCCTGGCTCCCCTTGTGACCTCACCTACCCATAAACCCTTCGCAAAATATCTTCATTCTTCTCCTCCATTTGAATACCTCGGCGGGGGTCGGTTATTAGAAAAATGCGGGAGTTATTAGAATCTTTAAGGGAACCTTAAATCTTAAATGCGGGGAGAAAGTTGGAGGGAGGAGTTTTATAAGGTGTCGTGCAGAAGAAACCGCTTTGACGGAGTGGGTGGAGTTAAGGGTTTCTAGGGTACGAGAGTGGTGTGAGGGTGTATGGAGAAGGAGAGGTTTGTCGCAGAATGGGGTTCTGTTAGGCATGCGCAATCAAATTACTTCTCCCATACTCTTTGGCTGGCCAAAGCCACAGACCCCGCCCCCTCCTTGCACCCCTCATGCATGAAACTCATATGCTCCCTTTAGATGCAACTCTCTTGTCTAAATTTGCAGAGAAGATTTAATACGGTGAAACTTTTGTGTTAGATTTGGACATGGAAGGGACCGGAAATGGACGCGTAAAATTTATATTGCATGCGTTTGGCAATGACTTTTGATTATAGCTCTCCATCTATTGAAATGTTCCTGGGATGGGATAATGCCAATGATATCCCATTCAGGGACTGGGAAGGCACTCTTTGGGTAATAATTTTTTTTCGATTCTACCGTGTTTGTGATTTTCATTGCAATATACTCATGATATCTCCATTTCATATCCAATGTCGAAATTCATAGCAACTCAAGTGCAGAATATGCAGAAGTAATGCCGACAAAATGTTATAAACCCGTAGCACTTCTATACAAAATAACAGTTACAGTTAGCATACCGTCATTGTATTATTATAAAATTTATAGTAATAAACTAAAGTAATTTGCAAATAAATCTTAATATTTTTTAATAGCTGAAATGTTAGTAAATTGTTAAGTTATCAGAAACCGTGAAGGAGATCTTTTAAGAGGTTTGTATCCTTGTCTTCCATAATTTCTTTAAATATATACCTATAGATTGAAGCTAATTAATCATAATTTAAATTCGTATAAACAGTTCTATATTCGTATAAGCTCAAAAATATTTTATATATTCTTGTGATCTCAGGCATAGGTATGTATGGGAATAATTTTAATCGACAGAATAGCAGTGATATTTGAAGAGGGTGGGCCAATTAAGTCAATCTGTTGATGAGAGACTAAGCATTTTTGAAAATTTCCTTCTTATTAGAAAATCCTCCTCCTCCTTGTACAATATCGCACCTTCTACTTTCAAAATTTCCATCTGCATCTCTTTTTCTCTCCCCTCAACCTCATTATCCTCTTCCCGTAACATTTGAAACACCCTCTTCTCATTTACGTGCCTCTCGCAATATTTTCTTCCCTTTCCTCTTTTTACATACACACTCAGATGTTTGCATAGTGAGAATTTCATCAAAAGTTTCCTTTCGGGATTTTGTTGGGTTGATTGTCTCCACGTGAGAATTCAATTTATAAATATCTCTGTAATAATTATGTTAATAAAAGGGAAAGTATGCCATTTACCAGGTAGAAAATTCGGTTACGTTCTTTTAATCAAATTTCCTGATTATATGACGATAAATCGTAGATTTTTGAGTATTCAGATATTTATAAGAAAGGTTATGATTCTCTAAAAATAGCAATAACCTGCAAGAAACAAGTGAAAGTTAAAAGGCACTCATAGCGAATAAACATCAGAGGAATATGAAATAAGAAGAAGTTAGTAATTTCAAAACAAATAAATTATGCACTACCAGTATATTTTGTACATACTACTGGTTTCGGCGGGGAGCCATCATCAGATTCTGATACCATTAGTGCGTACTATCCGTCAATGCATAAAATATTTATGTGGAAATTATTTAATTCTTCTAATTTTACTATGCCTTGCTACGAAGTACGGCAAGAAATTATTGATTGTTATGCTCTCGTACAGTTAACTATATACTCGTATTTTTATATTCTGCGGGATAGTACATTTTTTTGGGCCATATTTCCTCAACTATTTCAAGTAATGTCCTTATTATAATTCGTAAGATATTCGTAGACAATTTAATTAATACTTTGCCAAATGTAACCAGTTAGTTTCCTATGTTACTAAGTTTGTGTTTTTAGAAACGTGATTTGGTCTATTTATCTGGAAAGACCTCTTTTTACCCCTTCTTCCGATCAGAAAGCGCCTCCTTTATATTTTTAAGGAGAATTTCCCTCTGGGGAAAATTTCATATCGCAAGGCGTAATTCTCGGTTGCGACGAAGCCCTCGAGAGCCCCTGGCATAATTTTTCCCTCGGGATCCATTCTACACCTCCTTCGTCACTCCCCTTTCCTCCATTTGGCGGTTGCGGAAAATTCTCTTCATTCTTATCGCGTCACTTAGAATGCCTTTACTTCTTAATTTCCCTCATTGGGACGTGTGTAATTGCTGCGATTATCTCAGACCTACTTAGCTTTACCTGAACTAGAATTAATTAATTAGCGATCAATGGGTGATGGAGAAAAGGAAAGGAAAACTAACTCACTCCTCATCTTTTCCAGTAAGCCTCATGCAACCTTCAGAGCTTCTTGTAGCTAATGGTAAAGGGTTTGTGTTTCATAACGGCCTCCTTGACAAATCACGCATAGAATGGTAACGAACGACATAAGGTAGTAAAAATATCAGCTGAATGATGAATTCCATTTTTTTCAGCTCCTTTACAAAAATGACAAGCCTTATTTAACATCTTAATATAAATTTTTCCTTCTTTTATTTTTATTTAGCTAGAACACATCATATCCTTTTTAGGATATGATGTGTTCTAGCTATTTTATTTTGACGAGTCGAATCACTTTCCGTATTTCTACATTTCTTATCATGAGATGTGGTTTTTTTTCGTGCTGTGGATTCATTTGTAAGATAATTATAGAGAGAAAAACAAGATTAAAAAGCCGTTGCAGATTTCCATATGAAATCGTAAAAAAACACTAACGATTTTTATTCTGGATCATAGCGCGCATGCTAAATATTCAAATGGTTCCTGATATTCCCAGTAAGTTTAGATGTGGACTTATTCTAACAATATCATCACTATTCGCAAAAAAGTGATAAACGAATGAAACGCAAATATGCAATTGAATAAATCGTTCGATAAAGGGTGTAGATAGATAAAACAGTCGGACCTCAATCTTGCTACCCATAAGCCATTCTTGTTACTCCTGAGTTCTTTCAATGGAAGAATTTCTCTCCTTTTCGACCCATTATTCTCACTCGTCTCCGTTGTCTCAGCCGCCCCCAACTCCACTTCCCATTTTTTCATTCCATCTTCCAGCGTTATCCTTTCGCCACCGCACCACTATACGGGCCGAAGAAAATTGGATGGGCTCAAGAATTTATTTGCGGTGGCTGTAGAGGGCGGTTTTCTTTATTGCTCAGCCATTTCCCTCGCTGCACAATTCTCTCCGCCCCCGCGCGTCTCTTCTGCCCCCCTCCACTCCCCATCCCATCCCCCATTCCCTCTACCCCTCCTTATTCTATTCTACTCACCTCTTCATTTCACTTGCCTTATTACTGATTAGTGATGCATGGAAATATCTTACAGTGTAAATTATTAGAAGAGAATGTACTTAGTATAAGTACTCAATGAGCAGTTATACTTGAAAGACATTTGATGTGATTCTCATTAAATGAGTTGAGTACAAAAATAAAAGAAATTAATAGACAAATATTTAAAGACGGAGAAGAGTAGTCAAACATTCATAGTAAATTATAAATATATTGCTATTCTAATTAATTTAATCGAATTATTTAATTAATCAAAATTAGATTATTATTATATTCTCGATGATTCAGTTTTAATCAGAAGAGAGCTGGAACGGGGACATTTTTACTCATAGAGCCTGTCAGGAAATCACTCCATTGTATCGGAAACTTGCCTTAGAAGTTGTTAACTATAGTAAATACCAAGAGATTTATTGACTAAAGCTCAATTTGATGTAAGTAAATATATGTTTCATTTAGAGCAAATCTCCCTTCGGCTACGCTCCATTATTCATATATGCTTCCCTTAGACCGTATTATCCAGTAAAACTCAACTTAAAATTTCCCGAAAACTAATATTCAAATTTAATATTTACCTCCTTAGCACTTATTCTCCTAAAATTATCCTTTGTAACTTTCATCTTAAAACATTTCTCCTATTCCACCATATTCATCGCCATGCCATCAATTTTAACCCCATTTCACCCCTATTTTCCCATCACCGCTTTCTCTTCCCCACACGCTCTCCACCCCCTGCGACCTTCTCCTCCTTACCCCCTCCCCAAAGCCATCTCCAACTCCTTAATTCGAAGGGAACTGTAATTTTCCCCTTTTTTAATAAAAGCGTTTTTACCTTCTCACTATAAAGAGGAAGAAGAAGGAGACGCTGTCCTTAATCCTCTCTGCAATAGCCCACCAACTCGCTCTTTCTTTTTATTCCCTCCTCCTCAATATTTTTAAACGCTCGCAATTCTTTCGCGGCCCAAGTGGTTCCCTCGCTCATAAATTCCTTTTTACGGCTCCCCATCGCCCATATTCACCTCCATTAACTCGCCAATAACTCTTCGGCGGTATTCATGGAGAATAAATGAACTGATATTACTTTTATCGGGGCGTATTCTTTCGGGTATTTTTACACTTTCGGTTATCTCGGTGGAGGTAAACTCTTGATTAATGCAAGGGCGGTAAAAAAGAATTGGTCCGCCGCGCAAATACCGTATTAGCATAATTTTTTAATGGAAGCGTTCTTATTCCTCGACTTGTTTCGTCGTTGAGGCTGGATCGATTAGATTTCTTCCCTCTTAATTAACTGTCATTAACTTCGAGTTTTCTTCGATATGGGGTATGAAATTCTGTTGGAAAGATTCTAAGCAAACTGCGCTTTGTAGGTTTTATTTCGTGTTGGTTAGTTATGCGTCGGAGGAAATACAAATAACTCTTTTCCGATGGTACCATCTTTTGGGATTAAATAATAGGCAACCAATAATATAGCGTGATGAAGGGAATCAGAATATTCCTCCTCACTTACTTAAATTTTTTGGTATATATGCCGCCCATGTATTGGAAAAGGATGTTCTCGCTCACCTATTTCGCAGCGGAATGCATTAATCTCAATTGAAATAGGTGACGAGCGTATAGTTACGATATCTCACAAGCTGCATTGTGAATGCATAATCTAATAACAAACATATGTAACAATCATGCTGTTCCTTCCCGAATTGAGCACTCTTAAGTACTTCTATGCATTATCTAACGAAAAATAATGACATTCTTTCAAAGATACTGCTGCGGTTAAAAAAATTATTGAGCATCAATATAGATGTGTCAGGTATGTTAGTAAGAAGTTTTGTTCTTAAGTAAGAAATATAAAATAGAATTCTCGATCAGAGCACACTTTTTAAATTTGCTCAGATGTCAGGCTATACTTTTAATGTTGTAAGAGTAAAGGAATTCTGTCTCTGAACAAGATTGGTTAAAGTACATAATTAAATAAATATCAGCTAATATTATCTATGTATGTAAGGTATATCGATTTTCTATATTTTCTTTCGTGATAACAAAAAAAAGTTGAATTTTATTACAGTTCAACTACATTTTAGTAAAAACCGTGAATGTAAGGTTTCCTTATCTCATACGCCTGGTAATTTCTTCAACCATTTTTTTAACTGTCGATGAAAAAGTTAAGGACGGAATGCCAATTTTAGTAAAATGGAAGATAACGACCATTTTCCTTTTTAGCTCATGAAACGTCATTCAGTCGCAAGACATAAAGCAAGAGAAACATATTGCCCCCGTTTACTGGCTTCTCTTTATGTACACTGCGATTGGTTCCTCGTAACTGGAACGATATATGATGAAACGATATCTTGAGTTATATTCCCATAACCATTAGGTGATAAATGGACGATATGTTCCTGAACTCTCGAATATCAAGCGTACATGAGCCAATTTGATATCGTGAAGGTTGATATGAATGAAATCTATGCAAATATTACTATACAACCACAAGAAGCATTCAGATCGTGATATAAATTATATATAGTAAAATTGTAATTAAGAAAATGATTTGGCTTAGAAAAATAATTATTAAGAAATTGGTACGTGAATCAACGGCTATCCTTTAAATCAGAAGATTCAATTAAATTTAATAATTAGATTTAAATCGGAATTTAATGTATTCCGATCAGACTTGAAAAGGTTGGAGTCATGTTAGATTATGTAAATTTAAGCGACCATTTTCAAGAAAAGTTTTAACTTCCTATTACCTTAAAAAAGACATCCTAACGGTAAGCTGGGAAAGATACTGGGTACTCATCTATTCATCGAAATATTCCGAGAAATCTCCGTAAAGTATTTTCTTGAATAGTTTACCTCAAATATAGAAATATACAGAGAAATTCAATTTCAATATTATTATACAGGTTGCATTTAAATATTTTATTTATCGATGTAATAGGGATGATTACGTGTTTCGGAAATAAAATTGAACTTTCTAATCACATTTCATCTTCGCTAGAATCTCGCATACTCAATGATAAAAATTTTCCATCAGCAGAGTAATATGAGTTTTCAATTCCGTTAGAATTTCCGAATGCATCGTAAAATCATAGGCATTGGAATTTCAATTATTCAGTTTAACCGCATCCAACGTTTATTGACCCCATAAGTGATAGGTTAATACTATGAAGGGAAACGGTTAGTAAATCTTATATAACTAACTCTATTTTTTCTGTAAGTTACACTTTCTATCCATTTTAATCTTCAAAATTGTATGTCATTTCTAGTAATATGCCAATAAATAAGAGTGCATGGATATAGTACTACGTCTGAAAATATTTTCTTCGTCATCTTTTGACTTAACTTACCGAGTGGTACATTCCGGCTATTATACCTTGATGGATGTAATATATTTTAAACGGTTACGAGAAAATTGTACGTTCCATTTACTTTTGCTTCAATCCTCACTGGTAATATAAAAGCTAATGAAGTATGAGTCACGCAAAATAATAGCATTTATTTTGTCCTCTTTTTGATTGATTGCTATCAAAATAGTTATGGTTCTGTACCTGAAAGACTTTTTCTATTCATAGCATTTAGGTTTACTATAGCGAGGAAAAGAGTAAAATATGTACCTCACTCCTCGCTTTGTCTAGCTACTTCATCCCTTCCATCCAATTTGAAGTGAATAATAAAGATTGAGGTTCATCCGGCCATGTAGCTGAATACTGTCCAAACTGAACGAAGAATACAAGCCAGACGGCATTTATTCATCGTGAATTGAAAGTAGCCGGTTATTAGTTGTGTCCACAACTAATTTGTTGTTTTCCTCATCGACATGAAAATCCTTTTCCAACTAAGGCGGCATCGTTTTGACTGCTTCATCGGAGTGACCAAAACACCAAATAGAGTCCCTTTGTTCGAGGAAATGGCTCCAACTCTGGCAAAGTGCCCAACGCGTAACAAACTGGTGCAACAGGCTCAGCGGGCGGCATACACTCACGGCGAAAGAGAGAACGGAAAAATAAAGGGAGAGGCGATAAAAAAGAGTGGAGGGAATATTGGGTCCGATTGAATTATAGATGGCTGCATGCGGAAGAAAGAGGCACCCCCTCCGGAATCTAATGCTATTGAATGCGAGAGTAGATGGAGAAAGAAAATGCGGTGGAGAAAGGCGTTTCGATCGAGTGGATTTGCGCATGCGCAGTGTAAAAAACGAGTCTGTGCCCGGAATTCGAAGGGGATAAAAAAGGTGAGAAATTATATTAGATTTTGGAAATGCGGAAGTGGAATCGGTGGGTATGGAGAAGCGGAAGGCGGAGAATGGGCGGGTTAGAAGGACTCTGGAAAGGTATGGGCTTTGCGGAGGAGCGGATATATAAAATTGCGTGGTTTTTCTTCGGATTCTGAAATGGAAAAAGGATTCTCTTCCCTTATTCGCGCAAGAGTGCATGGATATTTTTCCTCGATAGGATGGTCATTGGTGTGTATATTGGGTCCGAGGGTCCTTTTTACTGCGGGAGGACGATTCAACGCCCAGGAATGTATTGCTTTCCATTTCCATGGTCCGTCTTCGATGCGGTTCGGTGATTCGGAATGGAGATCCCGAAAATTCTCCCAAGAATATGCCTTAATCCGTTTCCGTTTGGCCGCCAAGAGGAGATAGTCCCATCCTTTACTGCCGTATTTTGCGAGTTAAATAACAGTTGCATCGTCTCAGACATGTTTCATTTCAATTGACTCATTTTCAATTCCGTTGCAATCAATGTTTCAAAAAGGAGATTGGCCAAGAGGATGGCAACCCGTATACATTTCCTATTCATCGGTTTTTACATTCGGATGATTCTCTTTCCTTACATTACATTATATCTATCCTACGTAAGAAGACGGAATAAATCCCATTTTGAATGAAACTCGTTTAAGATCAATCAACTCCTCAAAAATAGATATATTTATTAGATTTAAAAATGATTTTATAGCTGCCATGCATATTTGAATCCTTGTAAAGATAAAAGTATGCAAAAATATTACAAATTTTACAACCACCATTATTAAATTACTATGACTATAAAAGAGTAATTAAAAATTCCTTATCTTCCATATCGAATAAAATTTTAAGTATGATCTCTTCATTAGCTCCTGGTTGGAATTTACCTAATTCATTAGTTATCCATTTGCTAAATCAGGTTTTCATCTGCATTTCTCGGTGAAATATTTCATTGATGTAATTCGTCATTTCACCATTCATATAGCATTTACAACAGAGAGGAGGCGCCGGATTCATTCGGCATGAATCGTTTACATTTTTTAAGAATATATTTGTCATTAATCTTCCTTACATATTCTTATCGATCATCTGTCTCCTTTTTCATCAAGTATGATAACAGATTGAATTACTCATTCAGTCTTCAAGATGTTGCATTTTATCATTTTTAATAGCAACAATATAACTTATGAATAACTAAAAGATAGTCACTGAAGTCTAAAATTAGTTACAGAGCTCTTGATTAGGGGAGTTAAAGATATGTTTTTGCATTACTTTTCATAAAGCTTGTGAATAAGCTTGTCTTAACGTATACAGAATGATAAGTATAGTATCACCTGCCATTTGAAATTTTCTCATCCTGATATATTTATGCGTAAAATAGCAGCACTGAACCAATAAAATAAAACAGAAATATCATGAATTATCATGATTAATTATTTTAAATCATCTGGAATATATAAACCATATTTCTGGCTCTGAATATGCTACTCGCTTTGGAAATTCCACGCCCATTTGTCTGTAAGGAAGTTACCATATAAACAAAAATATTTAGTATACACATAATGATAAATACATTTATACAATTGATTTGGTTAAATGGTCGTTTTTTATATTCATCGTATAGTTTGTGGTAATATACCAAGAAAATAATGAAGTAGAATAATAAATAATAATAAAGAATATAATAATTAGAATAAAACAAAATAGTAGAATCCTTAGGGAGTTAGAATGGGGGTCTTGCATATGAAAGGCAACTGATAAATAGACAGAGGGTAAATTATGTATATCGTACCCTTCCGTAAAATACGATATTTTGTAAATAAAAGGAGAGGTAGAAGATTATGAATCTGTTCGAAATGAAATGTTTGGATAAAAAAATAAGGATAGAGGAGGTAGAATACAATTATGAAGCAGTAGGAAAAAAGGCTATCAATTATTAGGAATTTCTTATAATGATAAGCCATTTATTTCAACTAGGATATTTTATCTTTATACATTCTTACTTCATCTTTCAATTTAAAATTTATCTCCAATTAAATGGCTATGGAATGGAAACAACAAGTATGAGCAGGCCTTAACTGGAGAAGAGATGAGAAACACTTATAAATATAAATGATTCTATAAGGAGAATAGTCATATGATTAACCTATTATCTACCGTAAAAGAGATTTTGCGGCCTAACAGGAAAGCAAAGAAATGCTAGAAGGTTGAGAAGCAATTGATAAGAAATGTTTTTAGGAAATGGATATCAGGGAAAACGGGAAAAAGTAGTCTGTAACAATCGCTAAGGGAACAAGCACTGTTTTATGATTACTTGCATATATATATATATCGAAAACGGTGTGCAGAAATTTTGACGAAGTGGGAGTGCTTTGTACAAACAAGGAAAGCTATTTATGAGAGCCAAACAAAAGGAAAAGTACTAAATTCCTCTCTATAGGGTATTTAACTGCCAAAATAATTGAAAATTATTATTTGAAAGCTTAAATGTTCTTTGCAATAAAACAGAGAAAAATGGCGTTTATGAAAATATGGAAGTTCTCAAAGAAAAATCTGATTATTGTGGCTCCCAGATTGCCAAGAGGGAAGGGGTCCATATGTGCAAAATGGCCTCAGCTGTCGAAGCACTTTTAACAGTACTACTACTTGTAACATTTCTAATTTAAAAAATAACGCTCTTGGCGGATAAGGAATGATCAAATTCCTGATCAGTTTATAGATCAGTTTAAATAAAAATGAGTGCTTCTCCCTTCATTTGGCTCTTGACATCAAAATATCTTTTCCTTCCATAATTCACGCTTAAAAAAATCACTCCAACCGATATTATAGACTCCAAGCTGTTTCGCTCCTTTGAAAGAATAAAACGAATCGTGTTTTTCCGAGAGTAAGACATATTAGGCAAACGGCTATGTAATGGATAGGATTAGCGCATATGTGTGTATGGAGAATGGGGAGAAGTGCGTAAACTTGGAAAGCATGGGAGAGGACTTTTCGCATTGGAGTCAAAGGGGAAGGAGTGGGGAAAAAGGAATAAGCGAGTGTTCCGGAGCGAGATGGAAAGGCAATAGGGATATTTGAGGGCGGCTGAGATATATGCGTGTGTTTGGGAGGAATAAACATTTTCTCAGCGAGATTCGGATATCGAGGGGGCCATGCGAGGATTTCTGAACGTGTAGGGAGAATGGTTTGGGGGTGTTTTTATTTTTAAGGGCGGCGGAAGTGGAGGAGAAGGGATTTCCGCATCACTCCACGCCTTTCGAGCTTTTCTCCGAATGTATTCCGCTGACGTCGCAAACAAACTTTCCTCGGATTCGCCGAACGAATTCCGCACTTAAATAGACGTCGCAACATCAGATTTATATCCAATAACGCCGGGTTCGGAGCCAAGTGGCAGGAAATGGGGTTTGTCCCGGGGAGATTTTTCGTTGCTTTATAAATCACGGGAGAGAGGATTAATTCAGCGTTCGATGCCTCTCTCAGAATGGTTGGGACGAGTGCCGTAATTTCTTACTAGCGCTTTGGCCGACAGGGAATGCTTTTTTTGAGGTAACTGCGAGTTGATAATTTTGTTTGGAATGCGCAGTTCAGTTCAATTCACGTGAAATATAAATTGATTATTTGGTTGTAGTACTACCCAGTTCCGTATTGAATAATCCTGAGTGATAATTCGCTGAACGTATAATAGTATAAGTGGTAAGTCGTTGTTTATCCTTTATAAATTATAGCTGATTAGGGCACAGTTTTCTGAAATCGGTTTTGTTGTGAACTCATTTTATTATTATTATAGAACCTTTTATTCGGCGAGGTTAGGCTCATGTAGGTCTCTCTTACACCTATATTCTGAAGTCACAGTACATGGAAAGAAATAGAAGGAAAAAACAATATGAATTCATACAATGAACACAGAAAAATTAAATAAAAGAACGGGGGTTTGGGGAAAAACTCCTCGGCTGAAGGCTTTCGGAGAAAACCAACTGCACGGGAAAACGCTCACACAAGAAGGGGAGCGAGAAAAACTGCAAAAACATTTTGCTCAATATTCAAATAAGTTATTAATTAAAAATTATATACTGCAAATAACTCAAGCTCACAAATCTGGTCCATTAGATCGAAATCATACACATAGCGTATATAATGTCACTCAAGGTTAGTTAGACTGTCGATAATCAATTTTATCATTTCGTTAATCCAACTTTTTACTTACTCTCTGTAAATGCCTCTGGTAATTAAGTATGAGTATGCGTTAACGTAATGCTTATGTATTACGTTAACACTTCACCGATATTACTACATCTACTTTGAGTACATCTGAAAGGAATAGCTCCCTACCTATAATATCACACCTTAAAATGAACTGTATCAGGGAATATGTCAAGTATTTAGGTTAGTAAGCAAAAGTCAGAAATGACTGCGTTTTACCTCGGGTTTTTTAGAACCTCTAAGTTCTAGAGTGGCTAGGATCCATTTGTACTCACTTAATTTCAGTGAATTCAGCGCATGCGCATTAAACAACCATATGAGAGCGATGGAGAGGTTCTCGCGAGGCAGTGTTGATTGCGTCGACAAAAAATGGACTTTTCTCACTCGTAACATCCGTAATTTATTGCTGGCGCGTTATTGCCTTCTCTCCATTGGCGCATGCACTTCTCAAACCCATTAGAATGGCAGACCATTACTTTTCCAAGAATCCGTATTATAAGAGTTTTTCCTCCTCCGCTGCTCATTTCCACACTAAGCATTCAACCGCTGCTTGGATTCGCAACCCCCATCACAAACAACCCTTCCTATTGCCGCCTATGCTTCAGCGATCCCATAAATTCGAAGGCAGTCAGAAGAGAAATAAAAGGGAAAGCGAGAAGGAAAGAGGAGAAGTATATAAAGTCCTGGTAATGATCTCGAGTGGGGAAATTCAGACGACTGCCTGTTTACCGAAACACGGCGTGCTGACTGGATTATTCCACAGATCGTTTTTAAATGGCTGATTGTTATTTGTTGTCGAATTTTGTGTTATTTTCGATAAACCGGCAATTTGTGTTCGGAGAAATTCACTCATGTTGGCACGGAAAAAATTAATTATTTCTCAGAACTATAAATATTATTAAAGAATCTACTAATAATGAATTCAGCGATAAAAGATAAGCTGAAACTACTCCAAGAGAATAAACTATTCATTAAAGATTTCTCTCATTATGAGTCATAAAGTTTTATTTAGCTCAAGGAAATTAACAGCCTTCAAATTCATTAAGTAAAAATTTATTTGTGTGTTGATATCGATAGACTAGTGCTAGTAAATTATTTCACCGTTAATATTATCTTCACTGTTCTTTATTCTAAGAAACACAAGTCAAAATTGAAAACAAATTATTCTTATTTAATGACGAAAATAAGTGTCGAAACTATGGTCTTTGTATGGTAAATACCGTGTCATTTGGCATATCCTTGTTACATAGGTCATTCTGACACAGCGGGAAAGATCAGAAAAAATGCTAAAACCATTTGATTCAAAAATTCATTTATTCCGAGAACGAATCAACGATTTTTTTCCGATACGCGAAAGTAATCGATTAGGAATTAGAGTCATGGTGCATGCACCCCCAGCCATACGCCGAAAGGCGGTTTGTAAAGCACATATGTAGATATAGGTTCAGATTTTTAATCTCTTCCCATGTTCAATTACTCTTATATACTCTTGCAGAACTTATCCAGAATATTCTCGTTGGAATTCTGAAGAAATTCCAGAAATAAACTATTCCTTTTCCATGTGTTAATAATTATACCACTGTATATACTGTACACACCTGCTTTTTTGAAAGCTTTGATTGTAATTACTAACAATAATTGAATATATATATAATTATTATATGATAATAAAATTTAATTTTAATAATAATCTAATTACCAATAAAGAGTAATGCAAAATAAATGCATAATGCATTTAGACTGTGGTACAGTCAATTGAGGTGAAAATGAATGCAATCTTACTTTCGTGATTTTCTATAAATTTTTATTGACCAAGTTTGTTTTATATCTTAATAGATGCCCGCAGCGGAGGAGGGTTTGAGCTTAAGTGAACTGAGTTTAACTTCATTTAAGGGTAAGTTTCTCATTTAAATGTTTTTATTGTTCTTAGTATAAGTTTACATTACTAAAACACGAAGTGTACATTCCTTTTTAATGATCGTAAGTTTACTTCGTATTCTATTAATATGTCATTCCATCAATATTTATTAAAGAAACGATTTAAAAATTTATATTTTCTTAGTCCGTTATTCGTTAGGGTTTGTTTATTCCTTTAGTTAGCTCCGATTTCTCACATCCTATCCTAAATATTGCGTTTCTCTTCCAAAGAAAGTGACCCCTCTTGATTATGAAAGCTTAAATATTCTATTTCTGAGTACATTTATTATAGTTCCATAAGATTGAAATTTTAATTATATACTTATAAGATTTTCTTTTGTGTTGCTCGTCTTCTATAGCCTCTATTCATTAACTAAAAACTCGTGTGTACAAGCTTAAGGACGAATTTTAATTTTGCCGAACTATTCAGTGAAGGCAATTAGAGCAAGATTTCTATTAATTTGAAACAAACGCCTTTTCAGGCTTGCCCTATTAGCAGAAATTGACCAAATCGAAGAGTCTAGGTATATCTTAATAGATGGCATTAGTCAAATATTTAAGTCTTGCGTTAATTTCGAAGTACCGCGGGTACGTTTCCTTTCCCAAAATGCTCACAAGATGTGCCATAAAATATTTCCTGTATTAATTTCTTCATTGGTGTCCAATACTAAACATGATAGGTTATTCAAAAGAAATCATTAATTCTAAATTATGGATTCACCCTCGTAAATTTGTTCCCTTCTGTTTATATATTAGGAAGTAAATGTCAACTTAGAGCAATTTAATTATTGCTAGCATAAATAGCACAAACATAGCAATATAATAACACTGTTTATTAATAGAATTCTTTAACTTCATCTTTTGCTCATATGTATCACTTTCAAATGAATATTATTTAACATTTACATAAACTTGTCAACTTATCATATCACTGTAACAGAAAATATGCTGCAGGTAATCTAGCGGTGTAAGGCATCTCTGAATCTTTTATAAGCATTTTTATATTTTTTCTATCCGTAGTCTCAAATATTGATTTGTACAGATAATATTGTGTTACCTTAGCTAAATTTGACATCAATTTCTCGAATATGCTATGCTTATAATATATAAAAAGGAAAGCTGCAAGAGTACAATCTTTAAACATGTATGCTATAAGGAATAGATTATTGAGGAAACGTCCAACATTTACTCATTCTAGTTATTCATTTTAAGCATGATTGAAGTTTTTGATGTTATTGCGTTTCCATTCACATCGAATGCATTAGATATATTCTCCGCTACTTTAATTAATTTCCTCTGCTCTGTACTCACCTCGTCATTTTAGTTTATCTTTCACGTAACATTGAAGAATACCAGGAAATGAATGAAATTCAAATTCCATGAGAAGTACTTTGGATCTAATTATCTATTGGATGATAGAAAGTCGAAATCCAAGCCGATGCTGGGTTTCTGTACTTGAGAATCTCTATATTAAAAGGACCTCACTTCCTAGTATGAATCAATTCATGTAATATTCTCATATATTTAATAATAATCCAATACTTATTTCACAATCTCTGTATATAACTGGTGTTATATTGATTTCCCGTATTACACAGATAACGCCATTCGAAAGTTTAATCATAGGTTTTCTCAGTTAGATTAACTTCTATAATGGATTCGATGAGAGATTAATCTAGAAGTGTTCAATTTTCCATCCTTTACGCTTGATTTTCAATGCAATAATTCGTAAATGTAAGAGACGGAAGTTATTTGCGCTCATTTCATCTCGAATTCATCCGTATTCAGACGGGTTCATAAATGAGCATCCGTTCGAATTTTAATATCCCTGCGACAGTCGTAGAAATGAAGAAAAATCGTGGAAACCAATTAAGCCTCGTTTAAATGAAACACAGGGCCTCTCCATTCAGCGATAAAGTCCCTCGATATAGATTCATAATTGCGAATATCGCAGAGACTACTTAACCGAAAAAATTGCCCTCTTCCACACTTTTGAACCTCATTAGATTTGCTTCCTGTAGAAATCTCAAAGGAGAGGTATTCGAGAAGAAAGGGCTTTTTCTAAGGAAATGAGAAGAGGTCGAAGGAATTCATGGAGAAGAGGTGGTGTTAGAGGGGGGTGAGGATGCTGGGATAAGGAGCTATGGAGTGGTGGGGGAAAGAAGTTAGCAGCAGATGGAAGTTAAGAAGAAGGAACTGGAGGACTATTTCCCTTTCCTTTCAATCAGTCACCGATTTTATCGCGTCGATGGAAAGCAAGCGGAGGGCGCGAATGGTTTTCGGATCTTTAGAAGGCGATTGCCGTTTAAATATATAAGGGTTCGGGAGCTTATTCGTGCAAGAAAAAGAGGGGGATGGAGCAAAATCCGAGTCTGAGAGGCGAGCGATGCAAATGGAATGAGACTGCATTTACATCTGAATGTTTGAATGTTCGTCGAATGAACACTTCTAAATTTCTCGACAGCTCTGCGTTGAGGCTAAATCCTATATATTTCTCTCCTTTTCCTTCCGCGCTCTCTTTTTTTCTGCATTCCGCTTCCTCTAGAGATTTCCAGAGGCGTGGAGACAGGAAAAACTCACTTAAGAAACGGAGGAAAAAGATGATTGGCTCTGCGAAAAAACAGTTGATGAGCGTGTTTCGAAATCATCGGTTGTAGGCGGAATCACTTACGTGTGCTGATTCCATAGTAAACAGGTAGATTGACGAATCGTATTAAAATTCTGTCGATTAGAGCAATTTGAAATTAATTTGTTTGCCTTAGAAAGAATTGGCTTTTCGTGGATGTTTTAACTAAGTCATGCATATTTTCATCTTATATCTTAAATTTAAAATCATTGTACTAAATTTTACAATTATATACCTTTTGCCGGTAATTAGAAATGGTAATTTGAATGGAAATAGGACGTTGTGAAATCATGAAAATCCAAGAGATCTGAGAAAAGATTTATTTATACTTTCCGGTATGATAATTTACGGTAAGCCTTAAGGTCAACCATAAACTTCAGGTTAATTCTAATAAATCGAGTCATAATCCATAGTTAAGCTTTAATTGGCAGTTGAGAGAGATTTACATCTTAATCTTATCGTTACAGTGCAATGAATCATGGATGAAAACAATCGATATGGCGGATACGTATCGGTGAAAATCTCACTTTATTTATAACTCATGGTTTTATAATGCACTACTTGCCTCTACCTAGTAGTTAAGGTTGAGCTTCTTGTTAGTTAAAATGCACATGACAAGACATTATAATATATAGGAGAAGACATTATAATGTATATGCCTTAACATATAAAATATACAATCTATAGAAATCTATAATAATGGTAAGCACTCTTCTTAGAATCATTTCCTTATTTTCCTCTTCAAGGAATATAAACATTCTTTTCTAAAATGAGTTAAATACGAATAGCCTTGACGCATAATTTTCTACGTTAAATCTCCTACGTCAAAGTTTCTTTTATTTTTGGCGAATTTGCAAGAATATAGATTTGGAAAATAGATTAAGAAAATCGTTTTTTGAAATTGAGGGAAGTATCTGATGGCATTAAATTTTGATTCATATTACCAAGCAATAAAAAGGCCGAAATTTTAAATGGAATAGCCCAATGTCATCTCGCAGCACACTATTCAAGGGAGCGATGCAAAATACTTCTGCGTAATTTTCGACGTTCAGATATAATTTCCTTTTAATTCTGCTCCTTTTACGTTTCGTCGCAAGTCTTTACGACAAAAGAGAGAATGTGTTTTCTCGTCCATGAAAGAGATAAAGCTCCTTCAGATACTTTTACGGAGAACTCTCATCGAAACTGGAAGATAACCACCTTCAGAGCCATATTCCCGAGCGATGAATGCAATCATCCCCATCAACCGTTACATTTCACGGCATTCCCTTCTTTTCAAATTCATTTCCTGTATTCATTCCTCCGCAGAAACGACCCCGTACCTTTTTCGCCACCTAAACTTAAATGCTCTCTTATAAACACCTGCGCATTATCTTCTCTCTCCTCACTCTTCACAAGGAGATCTTTATTTCAAAAATATTCCGACGCCTTTTCTTGCCCTGCTCTTTTCTCGTGCTTTAGCATTCCCTTTTCCCTCCAATATCCATATCACTTATAGTCTACGGTCACCTCTTCAACCAATTCAGAGTGTGTCTCCACACCTGATGGTCGACTGTTATCTGAAGTTCCCCTTTCTCCCGATGGCGCTGGCGTCATTTTTTTCTCCTTACGGCGTCCCGTAATGCGTCCTATAATCACTTTTAGTCGGCGAGGAAAGAAATCTTCGGAGTATGCAAAAGGGGGAATGCCACGCCCACTCTGGACCCCTCGGGGGCAGTTTATTTTTCACAGACTGCCCCTATTTTCACCCCCAAATTCACACCCCCTTATACACCAGCCGCCTCATTCATCCTTTTCAAACATTTTTGCTTCCCTCATTCCGCCTCTGCATTTGGCATGGCCATCGGAAAAAAATCAAGTCATCAATTCCCGAGAGAACTTTTCCTTCGCTTTACTTCAGCAGATTTGAACACCTTCGTAAGAGAGGCTCGTTATTCACTTGTTAATTTTACGTTATTTGCAAAAATAAACGTACACGTTTTTATCTACCCTCGCCCTTTAATGCATCTTGGAGACAGCTAAGAGCCACATAAAATGTCAGAAATGCTGTGAATTGCTTGGCGTTTGCATGGACTCCTTCTTTCCTCGTTAACCTGCGGAAAAGTTGATAAATCTAGTAGACCCAACCATTAAGCTTGTTTTTATTTCTCAATTTACCTTTGGAATAATATGTAACTCGAAGACGAAAGGGAGTCAGTGTAAGACATTTATCTGCGGCTGTAGGCGTCAAGTATAAGTTTGACATTTATTTCCATATCCTAAAAATAACTTAAATGAATAAGAATTTTAAGTGACATATACACTAAAATAATGTAGCCGCAATGAAAAATATAAGCTTCGGCTGGATAAGTATAAATGTGATGAAATGAATAGGATTCAAATAAGGATGTGGAAATGCGTAAAAGCAAATTGAAATCTAAACAAGGGTAGTATTCCACGTCACTCATGAGTTTTCTGAAGGTTAAAAATGAAATAATTAAAAAAAGACCGTTATCTGTAATTGGTAATAGTACAAGGCCTGAATGTTAAACATACGTTAATGTTAGGGATATGGACGAGAAAAACCTTCGGAGGTACTTCACCGCCCTTGAATACAGTAAAATCTTTTATTTTATAATTTATCGGAAAACTCTGTGATTATTTCTGGTTATTAGAATGAAAAATAAAAGTTAATGAAAAGCTTTCTATGGAAAATTTTTCAGGTCAAGGTATCTAGGTATATTGAATATGAATCGGTAGGCTTTCGTTTGAAGCCTCGAATATCTCCTTTAGGCTGTTAACTTGTTCTCTTGACCACCATATTGACAAATCAAGTGAATGATATACGTTTCATTTGAATTCTGTTACATTACTTACTTAGTACTACTAAGTGGAATTCACTTAACTGGATGTCCATGTTCCACCTCGCAAACTGTCGACCGTAGTTATAGTCTGCAGACATCTTCTACATACTCTACTATTAATGAGTATAAAAATAATTACTGTGATTACATAAGGTAATTGCATTCTTCCATTATTCTAAATCTATTATTTACCTTTACCTCTATTTCATAGTAGCTCATCCTTTTTCATCACCCTATCTCCGCAAAATTTCTTACTCTTCCAATTTCCCTATATTTCTATGTTCGCATTATCAAGGAATATTCCATAAAAAATTTCAAGGAATTTTCAAGGAAGTTTCAATTTGACGATATGAAATATCTGGCCAATTGGCTAATAAACTGGCCAATGGATTTCCTTGTTAGTATATAACTAATTCCTGAGATCATTAATTACCATAAAGAATGTTGTTCTAAGTATTTCTTATAACCGTTAAAATATTTTCTTGGAATTATATATCTTCGGCGATTCGAACTACAAATACGCATATCTACATCTACTAAGAAATTTCTAGTATCAATTATTATTTTATCACTTAATACAGTATACTAATAATGCTTTGAAAGTACCATTACTATAACAAATTCGAAAAAATACATTCGTTGCCAACATCATACAAATGACAAACATCAGGGAAGTTTGCATATGAATGAACTTTAACATACTAAGTTCCTTTTATTGATTTATGACAGCTCAGAATTCCCCAAAGTGGTGTTCTCCAAGTTGCCCTAACTTGATCAACCGTACGGCATCAGGGAGATCCAGGCTTCGATTACCGGTTGCAAGTAATTTTTTCTTCATTTCTCTAAAATCGAGCATGCGAACCACGTTTATTCATTGATTATCGTTTTTATTCTACGATATCAAGGCTTTAAAAATCCTAATACATCTAATGGTAAGATTAGAAATCTCACTTCTCAGTGGCGTACAGTACTTTCCTGAGACCCTGCGAAAATTATAATTCGGTGACTGCATGTTATGACTATAGAGAAATTTTTCGCAAGGAAGAATTTTAGGTCTTAACGATTCGGTCAGGGCCCAAGAGAAATTCCCAGTGAATAACATGCCACTATCTCTTTTACCAATTTCTCTTTCTTTTCTCAAGTTGGAATTGAACAAACGTCAGAATAATCATCCTAAAACTTAGAACCCGAAGAAAAGTGAGAATGTTATTCATAATAAAAATCTCTGAGGCAGAACAAACCTTGGCGGTCATAAAAATCTCCAGAGTCTGCATTCCCCTCCTGATTCTTAATTCATCCCCCTTCGCCTATCCATATTCACTCTCTTCTCTCAACTCCTATTCCACAATTTCCCATTCCACCTCACTAACACACCATCTTAACTCGAGCTCTATCAGCCTTCTCCCTCCACCCCAAAAGTCATCGGACTCTTTAAAGAAATAATAAAAACGCTTTTTCATTTTCTCAGAGCCTCTCTTAAATTCCACTACAAAACCTCCTGAAACCATTTTCGCCTTGAATTCTTCTCTAGCAGTGATTTTCTCGACTTCCTCCGTTTCATTTCATTTTTTCCTTTTTTATAAGATGGAAATTCGCCCATGGGTTGGAGTGGGGTGAAGAGTGGTTACAGGGGGAGGAGTGATGGGGTGGAAAGACTGCAAAGTGTAAATGAATGTTAAGCAGAGGACGGAGTTGCGAGGGTTTAAGACGGGTTGAATAGGATACTCTGTAAAACGGAACAGTCTTATAAGGAGACGAGTGTGACCTAAGATGAAGGCGAATTGTTTAATTTGTGTTGAAATCAGCGTTCAAGTTCTGTGTGACGATGCTTTTATCCCAGTAATGGGATTTCTTTCGTATTAATCTTCGTCTGATTGCAGGGCATAAAAATCTTGGAATTGGAAGTTGGAGAGAAATGTGGAATATTTAAACCAATAACTACCATTTTAAGAACGCACTATAGAAAGTGTATTGTAATAATTTGAGGGAAGTATTAAGCGTAACAGCGTCAACTACATGATTCGACGGTGAAATGACGGCGCTTGAAAGCTGAAGAAAAAATTAACACATTTAATACATGATTCGGTAAATATTGGATATAAATTCTTTGGCTCATTTTTTCTGCATCGCTAAAAAAGTGAGATTCTACAAAAGAGGCACTTACAAACCAAGTCATTCTTGACAGATTAATTTTACAGCCTTAGCTAATTTAAGTTTGAAGAGCCGTTCTTTGAATACACGAGGAGGAACCTGTAAATTGGAAATTCTGTGCTCCTTTCAGTTATACTTTACATTATGAAATATTTCTAGCCTTAGTATTTGATTTTCAATTTCAGATTATAACATTACACCTACTTGAAAATTCTGTCTCGTGATCCTATTATTACGAATGAATTTAGAAGAAATGGCGCAAGATCATATAAAATAAAATGTATTAGATTTTATTTGATTATGAATGATTTGGATCAAAAAGAAACTATAGACCGAACTTCATCAACCGCCAGTTTATTCAGAGGTTTATAGAAAAAGATATAGTTTTACTCTCTATCAATTTGCTTCCCTTCAGTCACCTAACAAAATATGATTAAATTCTCCAGGGGTACTCATATCCATGAAGATGAGGATCCTAGGCATACTCGAACATAAAGGTATTCATAATAAAGAGGATGTTGCATTCATGGATGGAAATTTTCAATATCTCATAATGAAAAAACGAAAGCGATTGTAGCTAAGGAATGGCCTTCTACGATTCTCTCCATTGGATAATGACGTATTCTTCGAAGACCTTTTTACTGTTCTGTATCACATCCGCTCAGTTTCCTCCTCGTCTTCCTCCAAAGCACTCCGCTATTTGCCCTTTCTGCATCAGCGCTCCCTTTTCTTTTACGACCTTTTATAACTCCGTCTTTCCGCCATATTCCAAACACTTCTCTCGCGATCCCAAAAAAAAATCTCTCCCAAAATCCACGGACTAAAGGGACCAATAATCGCTTTTCTCGCCTTTCTTTTCTATCCACACTTACCTTCTGTTCCACTCTTATCCTACGTTCTAGGTAAATTACGGTCTAATATATTATTCAACTGAAAAAAGCATGGAATAAAAGATTTAAGCATAACGTAAAAATAAATTCTTCTCCTTGATAGCGTTCATAGTGCATAATAATCATCGAAAGGAAGTAGAGATTCATGCTTATGCCCTATAATTTACCTCTAAGATAGTAAATTACCCTGAAATTACCCGGAAGCAGAAATCGTAGAGGAAAGACTTGAATTATAAGGAGATGTATTTACTTACAATAATTTCTTAATTACGGCAAAAGAGATGGATGTCTCCAATAGACTCATGGAATATTTATCCGCCAAATCGAGTCGTCCCTTTGATGATGTATGGTTGGATAGACCAATTTCTAAAGCCAGTCATATAGGAATAACATAATTCCCCCTGTGTTGTAGGCAACGTGCATGATCCTTATATTGCACAGTGGGTGATCATTCTAGCGGTTTAATGGCAGCATCAACTTATTTTGTACCTGTGAAAATTAGATTAAGAGACAAATATGAGAATGCGTGGTAAATCAGTTCAGGAATTGTCAAAGATATTTGAAAAGGGAGGTTAGTTGAGCTGCAATTGAAAGCAAGATCTCCTATTCCTCCTATGAGTTGAGAGAATAAATAAATAGGTTCCCGAATAGTCATGTGAGTAGCGCGTTTGACTAAGGCAAAAAGCAGTCCTGGGTTCGATTCCCGGTGGAATCCCAGTTGCGAAATGACCTAACCTATCTAAGCACTGTTAACAATACCACTAAACTACTAAATACTACTACTACAATAAATTAAATATATAAATACACATCTTTATTTGGGCAATATTAGTACTTATAAGTTTCACTATTTCCGAACAGAATGGATATTTATTATGAATTTTGAAAGAACATCTTCGCTGCCTTTAGGAGCAGCGCATTGGAATCGGTGAATCGATTCATCTATCTATCACTTATTGATGCAAACTTTGCACTTTTATTCCTGAGAAAAGTTCGGAAGATATCGATTATAAATTAACTGAAAGTTAGTTGGGATGACGAATTAAATAACGGTTTTATGAAAGAAAATTTTTCCTTTTTTAAGTCAATTTTTTTAAATGGAGAGTTATAAAAATGAATTATCCATGGCTTAAATGGAAGTGTAAACGTCAGTCAATACGGGGGGTCCGGTATAGACGGACCTTTTCACGTTTCAAGTACCTCTCCTTCCATTCCTTTGAATTATCCGTCATTCATTCACTGCAATTGATTTGATATACTACAAACAGGAAAGAAATTTTAAGGTGAGAAGTGAACTTTAATGAATCTGTGGTACGTTATTTCCACAGTACAAAGTCCGAAGGTAGAGTTTATCCTCTACCCCTCCTTCACTAGCAACTAAAAAAAATGAAGAGGGAATGAGGCGTGCTAGGAAAGATGACGAATAGATGATGATGGTAGTTTTTCCTTAATTTTTCCCCTAAGCTGGAAGGGTATATAACTAATGCAAAACAGTGATCCAATGAGCAATACTCTTTAAGTAACATTCCAACAAGAGAAGACCAAAAGGAATGCCATTGGCTCAGCATACCTCAGTAGCTTTTCAATTTTAAAACAGCCATGAGAAAGACTGAGACAAAGGTGAATGAAAGTTGGACCAAAAGACAAATGAAAATATTCCATTCATCAAGACATGGTAGCAGAAGCCTCGAGTGATACACAAGGCAAAATAACAGAGCTCATTTAAAAAGTGTGAATCTCGTAGAAGAATTCGACCCGTTTCGAAAAAGTGGAGTGAGTATGGAGTGGAAGAAGAAGAGGAAAAGAATCGAGAGGGGATTTGGAGTAGTTTAACGTCGGGCCAAGAATAGTAAAAAAGGAAGCAGAACGAATGTTCGGATACTTTTTGTCTGCAACGTGCGAAGGAAGGCTGAGGTGCTTATATAAGCATTGCACTCCGGAAAACGGGAGGCGGAGGAAGAAAAGGGAATTGACTGTCGATTGTTTGGGAGAGGCTGAGATACAGGGAGTTTTTCGGGAGGGAAAAGGAAATTGTCTGAAAAGGGAGGAGCCTGAATCTGAGGGGAATTTCCATCCCATTGCAGGCTTAAAATTGTTAAAGTGAGGGGTGGGGGTCGAGGAGAAGGGCACAAGACTGAGGTTATTGGAGGCAGAGATAGGAACTGCAAGGGGATAAGATATGAGGGGGAGAAAGATGTACTGGCGAAATCTTTAAAGCAAGGGGTGCGAGTTTTACTCCTTAAAATGGGCATGTGAGATTACGGGGTAGTGATTTCTGGTAATAAAAGATTGAGGAATCGCTGGAATCTGATTAGGAAAAAATGGTTGAGATATCCCAATGTATTTCCAGTAAACACACTTTGCCTCTTACAGCAAACCTATCTCCCCTTCTCGAGCTAACTTCTACCATTCCTCTTAGGGAAGAACCGAGCTCCATATCCATAATGCAGGTACTTCTAACTTCATCCTCGGCTCTCGGAAACTCAGTTGTTTAAAAAAGGAACTCTCCACTCTTAGGATTTAACTGTGTAACAAATGTCTTCCTCGAGTTGTCATTTTCTGGAGATGCGACCGTTCTCGGTGATACTGAGATTCATCTCACACGTTTTATACTTTTCATCGGAGCTGTGGAAGTTTTTAGAAAGGGATTTTCCCTTAAATTTATCATACCGCTTGCGCTTCATACCAAGTCTACCTATAGAAAGCCAACTCAAGAATAGAGATATAAACGACTGCTCCATTTTAAGACCATCTTACAGCGATGGTTTGTATTCAGAGGCTGATGAATTTCAAATAATTTACCAAAAAACTTACTTTCATTCCTTATTATTTATCATCCACTATTTCGTTTTTGAATGGAAAAATAAATCAATCATAAGCAGTCACCTATCGCATAATTCGAGTGTATCTGCTTCTTTTCATAGATCTATTTATGTAGAATTGATGGAAATAAGTGAAGCAGCAGAGCTACTTGGAAACTTATTCTAATTATAAGATAGACCTAAATAATTCGTCTAAACGTATGCTGGATTCGTCATATGTTCAGAAAACTGAAGGACTACGATATTATATACGCGGAGCAATGGTAATGAAGTATTTTAATGCTGTAACTGTGCAAATGCGATAAGTACTGAGTAAAATAACATCCTAAACTTGGACGAATTCCTACTTTATTTTACATTTCATACTAACTATAGTATAATGAATTGTTTAATGAATAAGGAGGTGACGCTTTTTAAAACCCTGATGAAATTTTTCTTATAAATTCTCACAAAGTATCTCATAATGACCTCATTTGGCGTACAACCACAGAGTGAATCTGTTCAGTTTCCACTTAAAAATAATGTCCCAGGGCAATTTTTTTATTATAGACTTGTTACAAAACGTCCAAATTCTACCTTTTTCATACTGAAAAGTATGCATCCTAAAATGAAAAGATTAATTGTAATTTTACTCATTTTCACGGAAACTCATTTTTTCTTTTCTCGTTTTCCTATTTAAATTCCCACCTCGATTTCTGATTAATATACAATTTTCAAATTTCTAAAAATTGATTACCTGTTAGTGCAATTAGTAGAGAGCAACGGTGAAGAATAATGTAAATTCCAAATTTCATCGCGAGGGCGGAGAGAATTTTCAAGAGATTTGCCACCAGATATTTCGAGATAAATGCCTCATTTGGAAATTAAACTGAAAAGTTAAAGTCTAGAGAATCCAAAATATTGATAAGTTAGAAATTATAAATTTTTGGCACGAAGGAAGTATCCAAAAATTACTCCCAAGCGGACACCTATCGCATAATTCGAGTTTATCAGCTTAAAAGCAATTTTATGGCAAGCCCTTGCGTTAATTGAAGTGGTGCGTTCATTCTCCATCCTTGTCTCATTTACGTCACCCCATTTTACCCTAAAATTGTATTTACATTCTTCGGGTATGGTATTCTAAGGAGCGGGAAGTGAGACATCTCAACTGCTGTCCCCTCAGGGAATAAAAACGACTGTTTGGGAATCCGTATAAAACCGATTTCGCGCCCATTTCCTCGAACTTAAATAGTTATTCTATAGCCGTTTCATTATCACGAAAACGCCTTAAATCCACCCATAGCCCAAAAGACATCAAAGTGATTTAAGATCCGCGAGAAAAGGCAATCCCGTGTCAGAGTAAAGGGCGCTGTATGGTAATTTAAGAGCTGTTAAAAGCGGGCGCCTTAACTCCCTAACCGTAGAAGAGGAAGGGGAAGCCTAGTTCTTTTTATATTCCTTTATTTTTTTATACCTTTTTCTCCCCTCCGTTACGGAAAACCCTCAATCTCCATCTCCTGGAGAATGAGGAATTTTCCAAAGAAAAGTTCCCGAGGAATAAGGGACATAGTGAGGAGAAAAGAATTGGAGGGAACAAAAAGAATAGGAAAGAAAGGGGAGGGATTGAAACATAATGAAGATGGATCAGAAATAACCTTTTTGATGTCGCTAAATGCGCTTTTAAATACAGCCAAAGTGTCGCCATCACCGAAAAATACGTCGCTCTATATTCGCGGAATTTCTGAAAGAACAATTATTTCAATGTATATCTAATGTTTGGAATATTTATCTTCCCGATCACTTTAATTATAAATAAATCTCTTAATCTATATATTCCAAATCAACGCCTTTTTCTTAGAATACAAGGATAGTTAAGTATTTTAGATTAAACACGTCCTTTTGGGCCTAAACTGCTGTTATAGTTTCTCTTTACTTTTAACATTTAATGAACACAGTACCTTCATTTACGACAGCATTTATTTATTTTTTATAATTTCATTTCACACTTAAAAATAGTGAATCGATATTTAATCTCACGATAGATTTAGTCATGAGTTAAAAAAAATTCGTAAAAGAATTCAACGTCCTAACTTACTCTCTAACATTTAATACTACATTGGTACGTTGGAATATTTTATCAATCAAATTAAAATTAGCTTGAATCCATTTATAAGTAATATATTCTTCATAAATAATACTCTTGCATGTTCCATGTCTCAGTAATAAGTAGTGTACAATTCAGTAGTTTCGATAGTTTATTCACATTTTATGTGTTTAACTCAGTCTGTTCCCATACATCTGGTATGATACTTATTTTGATAAACGAGGGATACTTACATATGCCTGTTCCATCAACCTATGTAGGCATTTAACATTCTTTGATGTCTTCCTAAAGGGAAAATATTGCTAAATATGGCCTCAAAATTTCAGTCAACTTAGCAATAGCAAAAAGAATGCACCCTTTCCCTAAGAATACACGCACATTGCCACATATGCCACCATAGTTAACCTAAAATTTTTTTTCTAATAACCACGTTACCGCTAACGTAAAATAGAAGGATTTAAGTAAGATCTAAATCTATCAATAAAACGGGTAAATTGGCAGCCATGAGGACGAATGAGGTAAGAATAAAGAGAGATGGCGTTATGGAGGGTGTGGCAAGGGATTAGAATGGCGTAGGGGGAAAAGACCTTTAAAAGGGTGAAAGAGGGGGTGGATTGAGATGCAGATGGATCGACTCCTTCCGTCCGCCATAACTCATGGCTCTTGTTACCGCCCTTTAACTTCTAACACTACCCTCTCTTCCTTCGCCACTAACACAGCCTCTCGTTCAGTTCCGTTCACAGTTCAGCCGAAGATCAACGTCTATTTCATCGTTGCCTCCACATAAATCAGATTTCCCAATTGATTCATTATCCGTTTCTTTTCCTTGCTTGTTAAAAAAAGGAGCTGTGCCCAATGAGGCATCTTGTAGTCTCGTATAGGCAATCAAACGAGAACCTCTGATTTTTAAGGGTGTCTAACTCTTAATCCATGTAATTCAATGTATTCGTACAATTAATTTTTACTTACTTGACTGAACTTGCTTATTGCCTTCAGAAAATAAGTAATTCGCTTATATATTCGTGATATTGACACATATTCGACCAAGAGAGGATGAAGTAAACAAGAATATCATATCGCATTTATTTATTTTTAAATTGGGAAATTACTTAAATGGGATCAGATAATTATTCTAAAGGAACACTAAAATATTTTCGGCTTACATAATTTATAAAATCATTCCTTTTTATTTGAAATAGGATTACATTATTTCTTTAATTTGTGGAATTGATAAATTCTCTTACGCTAAAAAACAATAATAAAGAGTTAATAATATAGGGATCATCATATTATCCATATGTTACGATTTTAGCTTCAGAAAAATAATCTCTTGCAACCTCTATTTTATCTGATTATCAATTAGTATTCGCTTGAGATAAAACGTAAGCTAAAAAGCTTTTTAATCGATAAAATTCTCAAATTCATTGCTTTGCTTGATTTATCACTGCTTGCGTTTCTCTCTAATATTCTCGCCAAATTTATAATTGGTTGTGGTTTTTCCATTTAAAATCGCTAGTATCCCAAAAATGTCACCGACTTTCGTTAGGTAGGTTAAAAATTCTATACATATATTTGAAATTTATAAGGGAAACTCACTTCGTGATTATTTCTTAATGTTTTTAAATAGCGCGACTTCCTCTGGTGAGCATTGTTATTGAAAAGGTATAACGTATAATAGTCGATTTAAACTCACAAAGAAAGCTATGAACTAATCCAATCGGTATAAAGAATGCTTTGCCCTTCTGGTCTTCCGAACAACCGTTATATCTCAAGTCCTTATAATTTCGAAGTAAAAAGACGCTATCAGCTGTCCTTAGAACTGATCCCTCCGTCTCTTTTCCTGTTTTTTATCCTATGGGCGATGAGAACCACTGACTTCGGCGTAATTATCTGCTCAGCAAAAAACTTCTCTCTGCCCTTCCCAATCGCATAATGCTTAATTGAATTGGATCGGAAACTGACTCTGAAACCAAGCCAACCGACCAGTAATGGAGCCCATTTTATCAGAATCATCATTAACCTCTTCATTGATAGAGATGCAGCAAAAAAACCCTCCATGGATTGCTAACCTGTACGCCCGATTTAGAAAGAATAGCTAGGTTCCCTTGAATATGCCACGACCTAATTTTGGGTTAGATCGGTGGATGCCAATATTTTTTCCCAACCGCCCACATTTTGTTAACTATCACCCAAAGTAGTACCCTCTTTAACAGTATAATTTCTCTAGCGCCTCAATTACACTATTTGATGCTCATATAAATTCATTAGAGAAACGAATAGTTTTCTTCTGGGTTGTTTAAATATGTTTGTGAAAGTTACCGTAGTTGATTGTAATGTTGCCACCAGACTAGCAGTCTATCTGCAACAATGTACATAATAATAATAATAATAATAATAATAATAATAATAATAATAATGTTTATCAGCACCTTTAATTTACATGATAGTGCCATGGGAAACTTCTTCACACCGTCGCATCAATCCATTACCCCTTTCTCATCTCCTGGGTACTTCACGTACCTGAAAACCACCCACTCGCCTACTAGGTATAGGAATAGGTTGACAACCACAGAATTGGATAGATTGTTGGAGATTTAAAGAGACGTATTAACGCCTAAAATCAATTAAAATTACGCATCTTATTTAAAGAATACATAATTCGATCTATAAATCCACTAATTTCTTATTAAAAAAGCGCATTTTCTATTTTCAGATTCGTCGGTGTTCTTAGTCTAAGAAATTAATTGTAATTGCCCCGTTAAACCTCATCATTACCAAAAAGGTTATCTGAAATTTCTGTCCTTCCCGCATTAAAAAAACGCCCAAAACTCCTAGACTATATCCGTAACTTATTAAATTAATTCGGAGCCTCGCTAAAATGAGAAGGAAGCAGATTCTTAGAAGTGTCACTTCTAATTAAAATCTCCGGGATCTCCTAGATTCCGACCAAATATGCGAGCAGCACTCCCTCTGAAATATTTCAGAAAACGCCCATTTAAATCTCCTCTAATTTTGACGCCGTTTCAATTACGGGGAGCTTGATTAATTCTCCTTAATCAAGCGCTTTTTCTGGGAAAATCCAAATTCTCCTCGCGAGAAGAAAGGAGACTTTTTTTCTAAACGTCCCAGCATTTTTTAATTAAGCCCTCAACATTCTCTCCCTGCATTTAGCGGGAACTCTTATACGCCGCAATCCATTAGCCGAAATTTTCGTAATTATGTGCTCGTGTCCGACTCTCGAGTCTATAGATACACGAACCTCATCTCATCGGGGGGAGTTTTATCTAGCGCCCCATCCTCTCGCAGCCCTATTCTCCTCTCTCGTCCTGAATCTCTGCCCGGAATCATCGTTAATTAACTCTCTCCCTGTTTCCGTATAATTGGTTTTACTGCCGTTCTTGCTTAATTTTCGTAGCTGAAAAGGCGTGGGTCTGCGATGTGGGAGTGGTCCTTAGGGGTGGAGGAAGGAAGGAGGCTGGAGGGAAATCGCGCGATTTGCACTCATTGTTCAATGAAAAGGTGACTAAAGGGAGATATGTTTATGGCTCCATTTCCTTCCCGTTGCATATCTCTCGCCCGAAATTCCGCCCTTTCTCGGGGAAATTTAATCGGGCGCTTAAGTCTTAAGTCGCCGTATGCTGCGTTAATGGGGACTGCCGCTGCTTAGGCAGTATTTGTATCCCGGTTGATGCTCATTGGTAGCTCAGCTTCGTTCTCCTGATTTAACGTCAATGAGACTAAATTCGAGAACCATCTAAAGTATATTTGAGTTTCCTCTTGGTCTGTTCTAGTCAAAGAGTGATATATATTTTTGAATTAATTGCTTCGTAAATATTAATTTTATCCTCTCTGAATTGATACTATTTAAGATGACTATCGCGATACGGATGTTCAGCATTAGAGGATTGTTTACCGTATATAAGCTTGAAGAGTAACAAGGAATCGTTTACGATTTGGTGGAATTTCCATTTTTTTAACTTTTAGAATCGCTATTACTGGATTTTTGTAGTAAATCTGTGAGCTATGAACACGGAAGAATATTAAACTATAGGACTTAATCAAACTTACTCAAATAATCCAACAAAAACATGCAGGAAAGTTAAACAATCGTGGTACCATTAACTTTATTTGAACAAAAATTCAGCATAAAGGCAATAGGTGGCCTATTTTAAATTAACTAAACTGATTGCTCCTAGTGATTTTAATAAAACCCGAATATTATTGCAAAAATATATCCAAAGCAACAAATAGACGGTATATCATAACATTTCCATTTCTGAAGAAATTAAAACGAATTGATCTAAAGTTATAGGAAACTATCCTTTAATACCCGTATAAGTCATATATCCATTTTTCCATTTATATATCTTTTGACAAAATTGATACACGTTAACTGCATTACTTTTAATCCAGTTATTTTGCTTCTCTTTATATTGATAGATTAAGATTATCAATTTAAATCTCCAAAAATCGAAATTTGAGCCCCTTCAGGAGTTATTAGTATAAGTTAGCTACTACTTGAGGCAAAGTAATCAAGAATCAAGGGGCACCCAGGTGATTTGACCTTTCAGAATTTTTCCCGTATTCAATCAAATCTCTCTCTGTTCCGAAAAACACTTTCGAGAAATTCAAATCCCTGTATATTTTGATCACCCTGGATTAATATCAACGTTGATTAAGCTGTTAAGGATTTTCTCATCATTGAACTGAGTTTATCGATAATAGTGAAATGGGCGCTAGTAAGACACTTTTTCGTATACAGAGGCGCAATATGTTAATATTTTTCTACCTGCAATTCCGGAATCTAATGAAACATTGCGAAATTCACTGTTCTCGACACAGCCAATGCCCCAGTTCCCAGTCTCAGTTTCGAACCGTAGACCTCTGGACCAAAGCAATAATTTATCTTTCCCTCACCTTCTTATTCTTTAGTCCTATCCCCAATTAATCTTTCCGTCCATCCCACTCGCTTTTCCTCTTCACCTTTCTCTTCCTCCATCCTTTCATCTTTACCTCTCTCTCTCTGCAGAGGGCCTTAGCTTCGGAAGCAGGTGCTAATTCAGCGCTAATGAGTTGCGCTGCCGTCTCAGTGGCGCTAACGTCTCCCAAATGGTAAAGGGTTAAAATGAGTTAGTTGTTAGGGTATCGCGTCTGGCAAAGTAATGGCTTCAGATGGGTAAAAAGGGTGGCCCTTTTTTTAGGGGATGCTTTTTCCTCTCAAACGCAAAGGCCCCTTTGAGAATGGTTCCACCAAAACCGGACTAAAACGGCGAGATGAAAAGGCATTGAGCGTATTTTTTTACGTTAAAAAGACTGAATGATTCTTTTAAGAAAGAACACTTGTATTGAGACTTCCTCATTCGCGAGTTTCGGGAATATTGATTCGCGCACATTCACACTTAAAAGAAGTTAGTTGAGGGAATTGGGCGGATTTTATTTTGGAAATTACTCGATTCAATAATCCGTATATGGTTTGCTTTTCGACGCTCTAAATAAATCTTTATGGTGTAATGGTGAGTGGATAGACATGAGACGCCTTAGCTCATGAATGCGTCGCCTCGCATGCTATTGAGAGGTTCGTGCGTGAGAGACGCGGCAATTATTACTTTAACTCTGACCGTAAACATCGAAATCCACTCATAAAGACTTTTGAAACTGCTTGAAATGAGTTAATAGGCGTTCTTTGAGAGTTTTACGTCTAGCCTTGAAAAGTGGATGTGTGAAAGCGTTGGAAATGTAAATTTCAATTAAGAAGTATTGCTCTCGGTGAAGAGATTTACTCTCACATCCATTCACGTACATAATAAGCGGCATATCTGAGCTTCCACGGAGTTGAGAAATATCGATTTATGTGTCCTTAGAAATGATTAGTGATAGAAAGGAGAACGAGCTACTGTGAGAAGGACTGAGGTGAAGTCATATTCCTATCGAAAGGTTTGTATCATGTAAAAATGTCAGTCAAAGATATATCATCTTATAAACCCTCTTGGTGCTTATGTATCGAATACAAGGAGTATTAAATTTAATAACCGCAGGTGAAGATACGTTGTTTCGGAAGCATTACAGCATCAAAATAAAGCCAGTCATCGACGACGATTCCTTAAGATGAAATCCCTCAAATTTTACAATGATTGTTGATGAAGTATATTCAATATGTTGCCTAATATAAATACCACATGAGTATTCCTGTTCCTGGAATTATTTCCTGATAAATGAAATGTCCTTGATAAGTATTTGAAGCATCTTAAAACAATATATTTACTTATATCACAGTCTGGCTCATGGCTGCGATATTGGACATGTTACTGAGAAATGCTTGATGCTGAATTATGGCATTAGTTAGATCAATCCACATTAAATTCTATAGAATAATTTATTTATAGCGTTATAGTGCTGTACATTTCTGGACGTTTCCTAACCTTTCCAATATACCACAGTGATGTAAAGAATTTCAAACTACCTCTTCTATCCTTGGCTAATAACCCCTCTGCCTTCGCAGAACTTTTTTAGTGAATAGTAAATAATGTAAAGATTATATATATTTTGTAGGGATAGTGAATTAGTTGGACTGTTTAGCCAGCCGAAATCGTTTTCACATCTTACTGTTCGGCATATTGGATCGCATAGCCAAAAATAAAACATTATTTGAATGATAAATGTTTTCCACCATATTTATATCATTTGGAGATCACATACTTGCCTCATTTGTAAAATCAACTCAAGAAAATTGCGGTTAGCCAATCCATTAGAATGGCAATTGCAAAATCTTTCAATGGTGGAGTTAAATTGTTGGAATCTTCGACCGAGCGCGCGGTCTTATCGAGGAGATTAAAATTATGCCCCACGATAACATCGCGACAATCAATTTTCGATATTATAGAGGGATATTGCAATAATTGTTTGCCTCCCTTTGCCTGTATTCCCGCATTATCAAGATACGAATCCGGTTTCAGCTCAATATAAAGCAATAAATCCGTCCAACCTCCAGCGCCGCTTTTAGAGTCTTAAGCCCTGACGTCATCAATGCCAGCCTCCATTAATCAATACCAATTATCAGCTGATTATCATCTCGAATAAACTGGATGTCGCAATAAATTTATATACACGCCGATAGCGCTTCCCTCCGGAGAATTTGCAATTATTGCGTCCTTTTAAGGCAAAACGATTCGGTCAGGTTTACCTGGCCGTATTAATTGATATATACGAGATAAGAGGAACGACGCAATTGCCTCTTCTTGTAATTGTCTTCCTTCATTTTCTCCTCATAAATCAAACGCTTGATTCCAGCGGTCGCTCGAATGAGGCATCGAAGGCTGGGAAAAATATAAATTTCGCACTTTTTCGTACCCCCAAATCACTCGGGTAATATCAAACGAAATTTATTGCCCCTTCGATTTTCAAAACGAAATTTCTAGCAAAGCTTTCTTTAAGGGCTGCGTATTAAGTTCAGAGAGGGCCGCCACTCTTAAGGGACGATACAGATATAGGCTAACCTTTTCGCCCTAATAGACCATCCTCATACCTGTCCAACTCACGAGTTTACGATTACTTTGGGGAAGAAACAGATCGTAATTACCTTTCTGTAATGTGTCTTAAGAGGTTTGCATTGGAGAGTGTTTTCTCGCAAACAGAGTTCGGCGGCTGCTTATTCCTCCGGAGGCGGAAGTCAAACTGGTGAAAACCACACACACAAGCAGCCTCCGCTTTTTACATGGAGATCAAACAATCCCAAGAGCTCCCTCCAACTTGTTTGCTCCTAGGCGACTCTCCACCCTGACTCCACTCACCTCAAAAGGAGGAAGAGAACACAAACAGAGGCGAAATGAGCATAGAAAAGCCAAAAAAGGATTCCCTTAACAGGGCGCCGGCAGGAAAACGGTATCGGGAAACAAAAAAGCATCTGGAGGATGTTCCATTTGGCCGATAGGCGCCGCCTTCATCTCGTGGAGTCCAGCGCATTCCTTCGACGTGTTAACACAGCCTCATTATTACACCTTTTGTCCAAACTGCCTTTATTTTTCCATCGACCTCTCACGTCCTTCTCCAGGCGCCTCTTGGACCCAAATTGACTCTGAAGAACCCTTTTCCGTAACTTCGAATCCCGCTTCCGATGTCATTTACTCTCACTCGAAGAAAAAAATGTTTTCCTTATTTCCGTTCATAGTTCCAGACGAGGCGCTCGCCCACCTTCTTTTGTTCGCTGGTTACTCCGTCTGACTCCTGTTTGTTTACGGATGGCGCAGATGTAGTTTGCGCATCATCTCGATCCGGCGCTTGCATCCATCGAGTGAAAGAGGGTATCTACGGCGCCTGGTTGATAATTATGCTTTCTGATCCCATTCGTGGGTTTTTCTAAAGAAAAGGAGACTAGGTCGAGTTTATTTCTTTTTCACAAAAGAGCAAATCCTCACAAGTCGCGGAAACATAGAATGTTATGTTTTTCTTACCTGGGTTGTGAATTATCTTACGTTGCAGAATTGAGTGCACTAAATGGACAGTTTTAAGCCAAACTTTTGAGTCTCTGTTTGCCTATGTTCGTCTTTCTTGAAGACTGGCCTCGTTTTAATTTCTAGCTAGGGCGATGATAATGACCAAATAGTTAGTACATTGAGAAACTTCCTGAATCAGTAGACATCAGATGATATATGGTCTATAATAGCTACGTCAAGCGGGAGTCAATGCGCCAACCATGTTTCACTGTCTACAAAAGCCGCTTGGATATGTTCTTGTCCAACCTGGGAGATTTTGCGCCCTATATTTAACGCTAACTTATAATAAAATTAATAAGAGCATTAGAGAATTCAACAGAGTTTCGATATAGCCTGACTATCTAAGTTTAGATGCATTAACTGGAAACTCCGATATTGAAACCTCCCGCCATGTGCCTCCGGTGGTTTGCATGGTAAATATGTAGATTTACAGGCTATATCCTTCATAAGTCCCCAATTTTTGTCCCCAATTAAAGATAAACCAAAAGATTAGAATTAAGAACCCCGTACTATTCGCTCACTCTTTCCTTACTCGTATTCCTAACTTTTCTTTGGCCTTTTCCCTTCCTTTATCCTTCCTTTCTTCAGTTTTATCCTCAAAAACCAGATTTGCTTGCCAAACTTTGTCGAGTGGCACTTCCACTGGAGAGAGATCCTAAAATTACGTGTTCATGAGTTATTTACGATGGTTAAGCGCACAAAGACCACACAGCCGTAGAGATGTCTGATATTAGAAGTGTGACCTTCTTCCGAGAAAATTGTCTAGTTTCTTTCCAGCACGAGGAAAAGAAAATATTCAGCGTAAATGAACGAGAAAAGCGCGAGGTTTCCCGAGGGAGGAGAAAACTAATTGCCATTTAATCCTCACATTTAGTTAATTAACTGCGTGGGCTCCTTTCTACGGAGAGAGAGAAACGGGATTCAACTCCTTCTGGAAGCGGCTTTCTTTTTCAGTGGACGCCTCTTCAATGAAATTACTTTTCCAAATCTCACTCTCACTTCGTCGTCTTTGTAATTTGCGGATATTTTCTGCAAATAAATGACTTTGCACTTTCGTAATTGCAAAATGTTTAGAATTTGGAAAAAGTTAGGTAATTCATAGAAAATGTCGTACTTAAATATTTACATCTATAATACCTTTGGTGTATTTCTTCATCATCTTAGAGATCCTTGGCTTAAGTATATGTATAAGAATAAGTATCGTTGACGTCATTATCATGAATTAACATACAAAAGATCGATTTGTTGCAGTTATCCAAGCAGTTCTATTCCCAGCCGATTGCTTCATTCCTTTGTAATTCCTTCATTCTAACCTTTGTCTTATATTCAAAGCTGTCTTCCTCTGTAATTCTTCTTTCCCACCATCCCTACTCATCACAATCTTCAGCAGACTCTTGAGGTCGAAACTGTGCACTATCAAGTTCCCTTTTCTTTCTTTTAATTTTTTCCTCAGACCTCTCTTCTTTCACTCATCAAAAGATTCTTCAATACTTACTCAGTCTCTGTATTTCATAATAGTTACTCGTATCTCTATTTTTTCCATTTTAGAATCTTCTATTTGAAAATCCCTACCCTCAAAATTTCTTATTACAATTACCTTGCATTGACATCGATTGAATTATTTCGTAATTTACAGATCTTTGAAGGGAGCTAATAGCATTGCGAAAGTTACTAGTTGGCGCAAACAACACGAATATCTTGAAATTAATCGAGATACAATCGGTAATCTTGTTCCTAATCACATATCTGCAGTTATTTATTCTTTACGACTTGACGCAATAGCCATAAACATCCTAATGGAATTCTTTAATGAAGGGTCGGATCGTAAATGATATCGATTTTAGGTTAGCGATCTGTAAAATAAGCATCCATTGCTTTCGAATGCGTGTAATTAATGGCTTTGATTGAAAGACTCAGAGGTTAAAATCGACCGGAAATAAAGCTTATCATGCGTTTGCCGCATAACGTGATTTCTCTTCAGTCATCTGGAAAGGAGAAAGTCTTTAATGAAACGCCTCCTACTTTTTATTTCATTTGTGGCTAATAATTTATATTCTCTTCTGCGAGGCGCTGGAGTAACGGAGAATAAACAAAAGAGAATCGATTTAATCTCGTATGCTGACGCGATCTATCAAATCTGAGAGAATATCTTTGAATTCAAAGGTAGTAAATGTTTTTGTATGGAGGAGAAAGGCCTATCAAAGCAGAGTAACGAGTCAACAATTTTAAAATGTATTTGGAATGCCTCGGCTTAAGAAGATAATATTGGAATGATTTTCGTTAATTGAAAAAGATTTCCCTCGATTTATGGAAAGTAAAATACGTTACCAAAATTCGATATTTCCCTGAGTTTCCTCTTTCTTATTTTACATAGTCTTTGGTGAAATTCGACGGCTGACAAAGAAATTGACGAACACGAATAACGTGAATAGTTAAAAAATAATTCCACATTTCCTGAAATACGAGATCATATTTCTGTGAATTTGAGTTAGAATAACAGGAAAAGTTTGATTTAGTTCGATTGTTTTGTAGCACTCTTCCTTGTTTATCTGAATTGTATGAAAAATAAAATCATCTACTTAAAGAGACCCCAAGAGAATGTTAGTTCTAATCGCTTCAAAAACAGTGTCGTGTTTACAAATGTAATATAAAGCCTGATACACGATGAAATTAACTCAGTTAGTAATGTTGCATTAATTAAGCGTATAGAACCGACAATAGTAAATACAAACACGCTATGAATATGACGGTTTGTAAAAATCTTCATCGAGGTTTTCAAGCGTTTGATTTTTCACTAAATATGGATTTTTGAAATTTGAGGGAAATCTCCTCATATATATATGGGTAAATAATTGTTTGAGTTACAGAATTAGTAACTGTAATACGATAAAATAAAGAGATTAATAATATAAGTTATCCGGTCTAAGATACAAAATTACCTTAATTACCTTAATTACAAAATTTCTCTAAAATATTAGAAGTCTGCTGTTTCTTTGTGAGTTCGCTGTACTTATCGTTAAATACTTTCAGATGCTCTAACATCTCCGTAGTTTTATTAGCTACAAAATATACACACGAAGGTTGGATAATCTTTCCGAATCTATAAATACCGAGAATGGCGAATCATTGCAAATACAATTTTTAATCGCTCGGAGGCTTTTACAATTCTCTTACACTCAAATCACTGATGTCCTCAACCGCTCAGAGAAAGCACAGAATAAATAATAGATGTTCCACTAACTAATCGTTTTTTGGAACACAATTTTCCCAGTTGTCAGGTAAGCAATGCCTCGTGCACTCCGACCTCCTTAACCATAAATCACACACTCTCCGAGCGATCCCGATATCCCATTAGGTTCGAGTATTTTGTCCGTATAATCAAGGAAGTTAAGAGGATCTCAGAGGGAGAAAAACAGAAAATTCCCCACCCTCTCTTAAAAATCCGTCCTCCCCCTCATTGGAAAGATAAATTGCGTCGATAGGATCTTCATCTAGATAACTGCAGCCATTGAATCCGGTTGCGCACCTCATCCTCCACATGCACCATCCCTCTGTTTCTCAATCCCGCCGCGAGATGACTCAGGCGTCGTCGGAAAGCGACGCTCCCATTGTTCCAATTCAATGCGATGTCAAATTCCAACCAAACGAACGCTGCGATACCAAATTACTCGTATCGCTTCGTTAGAAGTCGCTCTCCAATAGGACAAGGGCTTTCTTCACTTTAGAAAGAATGAGACGGAAGCGGTATTTCAATGGAGTAGGTTTTAAATGTCGCCCCGATCTCGTTTTAATGGTGAATTATCTTCTACAGAGATGAGATTAAAGGAGGAAATCAAAGAACTATAGTCGCTATGGGAGAGAGATGATAATTAAGGAGCGAGAAATGCTGCGATCCTTAATCCTATGCTTTGAATGAAAAGAAAAGGGATTGCTTATTTGAATCCACTTCATTCAGTATTCGCAATTATGATTTCTTTTGTCAAACGCCAGATTATCTTATTTTTCCCCTCAGTAACTCCAACATTTTATGAGAATAGATTTTCCTTATCATGTGATCAAAGGGTTTACCATCATGAATTGCCGTGCCTCTGCATAAAAAGGAATATCTTTAAGGGAATAAGGAGTCAAAATGCTGTTGCTGTGAGGGTAAAATATTTACATCGACATAATTTCGTGGTATATATGGGACGAATAGAAATGATACGGTACGGGCTTACTTTCTGGAACATTGAGAAAGAAATACTATATTATAGAAAAAGAAATAAAATACTTTGTAGTTTCCGCAGAATTACTTTGTAATCCGACCGGTTTCGACTCAAGTCGTCTTCAGATGATGTACACCAGAAAATTCCTTCTTATGGGAAGATTTCTGATATTCCTTACATGAAGATAACTTCGTTATTGCCTTCGATAGAGTCGAAACCAGTCGGATTAAAAATTTGTTAGGTGGAAACTTCAAAGTATTATATTTCTTTTCAATAGTCTTCTAGTCATATCTGTAGATGGAGGTGTATAAATCATACATATTTGACTATTTTTCCGCCAAGTAACGCCTGATAATTTAGGCTTCATGTGCGACATATCTGTCGTGCAAATAATTGTTAGGAAATATTTTTATGATTGTATTAAGGTTATGATTTGGGGTAAAAAAGAATCGTCGTGTCAAAGCACGTTTACCAAACAGCAAACGAAGTCAAGCAAAAGATGATGCCAATATCGATTGATAAATGGTGATAATTATCTAAATTAAATGCTATTAACCAAGAAGTTTGGGTTTTCCGATAACCCAAAAAATACCGTTTACGATATATAGGGCTGGTATCTTTCAGGTTTGATGGAGGGGATTTTCCTTTTTGTCTTTAATCGACTAAGAATGTGAAAAAATTATACACCTAAGGGAGGAATATTTATTTCCATTGGGAAAGTATGTGAAATTCATTTCAAGGTGATACGATTCTCACTTTTATATACCTTCAAAGTGGAATCAATTTGGGCCAATGAGCCTGACATCACTCCGTTGGCATATCGTTGACAACATCCCAAGTAGGTAGAAGGCCCAACATCCTTACAACAATACTATATAGAAAGATTATCATATTTTATATACAATTTTCGTGGTTAGGCTTTAAATTTGAGCGTTTTAATAACTACTTAAAATCAAAATACCCAACGCTTAAACGAAACAATGTCCTTTGATCGCCGCCCCTGGCCCTAGAAGGTTTTCTCTGAATACCCCGGTCAACCGGTTTCATAGTATGAGCAACTCATAGAACTAATGCATTTAAAATATCGATTTCCTGCTATTTTAGTTCAGTGAATTGCAAGTTTGTTTGACGTTACAACTCAAGTACCCGGTTTTGCGGATAGTAAAACAGTAGGACGTGACTCAAATTAAGATCGTCCTCTCTCTACGATTCCCAAACTAATTGACCTACGAGGCTGGAAAATGCAAGATCGGGGTTCGATTCCCAGTCGATTCGATATTTGAATGTTTCGTCTAAGAACCATTACCATTAGAATTAGTTTATAAGACGCTGCGGGAACTTTATAACCATTATTTTCAACTATACGATAACCAATCAAAAGCAGGAATATTCCTTCCATTCTATTATTTAATATATACAAGAATATTCACAATTATCAAATATTAAAAGACTATTTCCTCCAATTTTTGGGAAAATAAATAAGAAACAGAATTAATAATTATCGGAAGGGTATCGATGGAATATTCATATGGGAGTTGATGTAATGGGGCATTTCCCTCTTCAATGGTTCAATTAGGAAAAGCATCATCACAAAAATATCTTTGTTCCGGTCTCAACGAATGTGATACCAATTTACACATGAATCGATACTTTCAAACCGAGAGATAATCTCTATACTATGGTTAATTGTAGTTATTATAAAGTATAGTTAGCGATAGAGGAGATAGGTGGCAGCAGGGAGAGGTATCTTTTCCCTCCGGATGGACCACCCTCGAGATCTGCTTCCCCAATTCATCTTCCGTCACCTACCGTTCCCTTCCCCTTTATTCCGCTTGCCTGCATTTCAATTACAGTTTCCCCCCACTCTCCCTCCGTTTAAGATGGCGGCACTGAAAGATGCATTACAATGTGCTTGAGAAACTGGAGACTTCGTCTTCTTCTGCCCTCTTTTGCCACGGCAAAGAAGTGATATCGAGCGAGCAGCGAAAAAAGGTAGATTAGCGCACAGCTGTTTCAGAAACATCCGCCTGGCGCAGCGTTTAAGAAGTCAGCAATTGGCGAAGAATGGCAGGATATTCCCAAAGCGTTCATCGATAACTTTTCCTATTCCTTTTGACCTTAATTGCTGCAAAATATAAGTTTTTTCGTAAGAATTTATGAATTTCTACCTTGAAAGAATCTAGCAATTATTAATTCGCATTATTGTCATTAGTGAAGTATATTCAGACCTAAGGACTTGTTGGGTCTTCATGATATTTATTGGATAAATAAGGCTAAAAGAAAAAGTAAATTGAAACTAATTACTAAGCAAAATAATTTGTTTCAGCCTTAAATTTGTGATGAATAATTAAAAAATAATGAAAACATTACATATAATATCTTTTGGCAACGCGTAAAATTTGGTTATATTCTTCTCTCACTACTTACTAAAGTAATTAAAATGATCGATTTAATAGGAAAACAGAATTAAATATATAAAATAGTGTAAAAATTCCTCATATATTTAATAGATTAGTATATGCCTTCATATGCCATTTCACCCAAGTTATGCAATGCTACGTAGTGAAAGCCTCCGCCATATATAGTAGATATACTCGTAGATTACCACGGGTTCGTAAGCTTTCCTCGCTGAGCCGACATGTTTGATGCAAACATTATACTAATATAGGATGATGTTTGATAGCATGGCATGATATTTCACGAAAACATACAAAGAATATATGTTCTGAAACAGCTTTTATTATCTTCTACAACCTATTTCTGGTTTGAGCTGCCTTCTGGATTGCATCTAGTTGAAGTTAGATACATCATTAAATACATCTTTACTTGGGGGAAACCGACATTGCGAAAGGTAGGTTGTTTATCGCCCAACTTTTTATTAGAATTTTATCTTCCCCTCTCCCTTTGTTCACTTCGTATGATTTCACCGCTCAAGCTTTCTTTTGCAGTGACAGGTTACATACTACTGTCATATTTCTAAAGTATGAGATAATTTTTACTACGGAATGTATGAAGAATTCTTCTTCATACTATTCCGTAGTAAAAATTATCTCATACTTTACATATTTCCCGGCTTCTGTTATTGAAAGTTTTTACTGTTAATTATAGTTTAGGTTACCATACATATTTTCAAGTGAGTCAAGATGGGATAAATCGGGAATTATTTTTAAAGTTCGGGTATGAGTAAATGAATTATGAATGTTTATACATCACAACCCGAGCGAAGAGTCAAAAAGGAAATTTATTTTGGCGAAAAAAGCATTTTTATTTCATAAACTTTTATTAAAATACTATTTTTTATCGATATATTATCTTTCTATTTCTGCTTTATCTAAGTTTATTTCCTTGAATACGTGATGAAAAGTTGACAGAAGCCAAACCTCCATCCGGGACAGTCCCACTCAGAAATTAAAAACCTAATTATAGAAAAGATTTTCATCAGATTCTTTCAACTACTCCGGAGATGTACCAAACATTTAAGCAAAGAAAGGACGAGCATTATTTCAGAGGAGATCTTGAAAGCAGCTATTTCTGTGAATATGGAAGTAGTAATGGACGATGACGCTTCTGTTAGGTTTTTTTTACCTTCTAGACAGATATAGGAAGCAAGGGAAGCCAAATTTCGTGCGAGGCCAGCTGGAAGTGCGAAAGACTACGATTTTCCTTCAAATTTCCTTTCATCTTTGAGACGAGATCTGCTGCGTGCGGTCGCTCCACTCGAGTTCGCGCAAGTAGACCGTTTTCCTCCTCTTCGCCTCTTTGTACGCCGAGTTTGAGAACCAAATCAAGCAACGGCGCCGCCTAAATGGCACGACAAATGATTCTCTATCATTCTTAAACTCGTGTCATTTCTCTATCGTTTATAAATAAGCCGTCGACGAGCTCTTCCACTCAGTGCCGCCAACTCCTCTGGCAAGGATTCCATTTCATAATGGAACTTGGTATTCTACGGTCTGGAATATTGAAAGGGGACATTATTCTTTCCTTCTAATACCTCTCTTCAGTTTCTATGTGTAAGTAGTTACTATACGATTTCAACCGATTGCTATATTGATTGATATCATTCACTTCATTAAAAGGTACAAATAAAGCAAGGTTATTGGTCTGATATTCGTATGTCGAGATGATAAGTATAAGGATCATTAAATTTTGTTTTAATTTAAGATTGTTTTTGAGGAAACTTATGTATGATTATTAATTCGTCGTACGTCTGCGATGCATTTTAAATGTGACAAATAATTCGAAATTCGTCATTCGAAATATTTGAATGTAACTAATGTTTCCTTTTTATGTAACAGTTCCTTGAGAAAATTAGTCACTAAGTGCTGAGGCAACAAAGCAACCATACCACCACAATGGATAACCTATCATCTCGTTTTCGCGACTTAAGTATACTAAAATGTGGATGAAGTGATTCAGAAGAATCTCGCTCACATTAATCATCTAAGTTCTTACTAATTATTCTGGAGTTCAACGGCTATGAGGTGAAAGAGAAAATAGTTTATCCATCCACTACTTTCTTGAAGTAATTGTAGTTAGTTTACTCAGTTTTTTAGTAACTTATCTGCTTTTACGTGTAAAGTTAAGCTTGAATTCCACTAAAATAGGATCGTTAAAGCCGAGAAATTCGTTAAAGGAGACTTTAGGCTGGATAGCATCAATAACCTCAACCTCTAGAGAATGGAATAAACTAATATAGGTACGAAAATTCGAGAAATTATTAAGTAGTGTTTTGAGTGATGAAATAAGCGACATAATGATGATTATCGCACTCGACGAACGCAATTTTAAATGCCTGAGTCGAAGAGATTTCGCGATATTATAGCAAGAATGGTTAATTATTTATAGTCTTTTTTTTCCAAAAAGTATTAGGTACACAAACAGGTAGCTAATTACGAAATTCGGTGTTTTCACACATCCTGCCATACGCCATTTGGGGGTCGGGTGGTATTAATATATACGTAGAAAGCTACCCTTAATTCACAGCTGATTTTCCTAAGTACTATAATTTTATATAGGTAGATTAATTTTATGGATACTTCTATTATAATGTTTCAACCTATTGCTAACCGACAGAATTTGTTATCAATGATGCAGATATTTATTTTCATCCTGTTCTCAACAGCTTACATTTTCACATTTTTTCTATAATTCCTTTCAGGAACTCAGAAAATGAACTCAGCTATTTCCAGTCTCCAGAATGATTTATCTCTGGGAAAACATACAAATTAGTCTTAAAGAGAGGGTAACTTGTAAATTCTGCTTTCTCTATTTCTCACCTAATTCTTCTTTCTGAAAATAGATTTCACGTACTAAACTGAATAGACTCCACTTTCGTATAATTCCGATATATTACATCCAGGAATGATATAAATTGTCTTATGAGTAGATTTTCTAAGTTTTTTGAATGATAGCGACGATTCTTTTGATTCTATCTAAAAAATAATGATTACATCAATACATGAGTCTATCTAGTTTCGAGAGCTTCATATGCTTTTCATAACCCCATATAACTCTCTTTTCTTTCATTATTATTTCATAGATAACTTCCCTGATTATTTCATCCAACAAATTTTCTCTCCGATTTCCCTTCTGTATCTTCCGCATTAGCACTCTCAATTACTTTCTTAAGCCTTCCATTCCACCTCGATGTTTGACTCACAGTCTATGTTTTATTCCTCTGTCAAAAATATTAATAGTCAACTCGAAATATTAAGCCACGAAGGCATTAGCTATTCTGGTCTACAGGATGTCACATGTCAGCAGCAGATAATACTTTATACAGGTTTCTAAGGGACTTTAACATATGTATGGAGTGCGAACCTTTCAGATATCTTCTATGGGATTCCTTATAGCCCCACTATTAAAATAATCTATGAGAAATAATCTGAGAGGAAAATGTTGGCCATACTGCTTGGAGGCCCCCCCACACACACACACACATGCATTCAGCTATTGCTGCGCCCCCATCCAGAGTACGCCACCCAAAAGTTCCTCTCCACTGGCGTCTCCTTGTGATCTTAATTTTGGAAACTCCGCTGAGAAGGAGCGCCTAACTTAACCTGAAGGGATTAATTACCATGGTCAACGTAGTGTAAAAATTGGCCCATTAAGCAATCAAGGAAAGCTTTTTGTGAAAATAATTGCACGTGAGATAAACTCGGAGAGGAGGAAATAGAGGAGATCAATTTCGCGGAAGGACGACTAATGAAGAGTGGGATGGAGGACATTAATTCCGTCTGCATTTTAAAGGGATCCCTTGAGGTGAAAGAGGAAAAGATCTTCAAGGGATTATTCCTGGGGAGCTTTTAAAATTAAAACTAAATTTAGAAACTGAAGGTAACGCTAGTAATTATCTACCACGAGAGAAGAAATTGAAAAAAAATGCGCTAGCGTATAGTCATTGCTTTATATCTGATCGGCTAATTTAAAGCCTATCAAAGGAAGTAAACAGAAAACTAACCCAGGAAAATATTAAGTTAGAAGTTACTCCTTCCAAAATTATGCAATCCTATCATACGAGCTTAAAGTTAGTTTATTATTTCACAATGGAATTCACTTTTTCTAGTGACATTATAATAATCCGATAGAATCTGTAGAGGTATATACAGAAAGACGTATTGTATTTCACAAGATACGTTCTCATTACATAAATCTGGAAAGATATTGACATTTTACAGAATAATTTGGGAATTTCAATTCTCCGGGAAATTATTTAATGCACGGCTAAGGGTTCCTTTTGAAGTATGTGTTAATAAGACGACACTAGAGCTTCAAATGAAGAGATGAATTGATTAAGTAGAAAGGTACCAGTATTCGATTATTCCTTTAAGATATTTTTTATTTTGGACTTTCTCCGATCAAAGCCTTGCGTAATTGATATTGTGATAATCGTTTTAATTCAACTCCAACTATCTTTTACGATTTGCTGTCCGCTAAACTTTAACGTTGATTGGTTTATTAGACCAAGTTATGTTACCACACGTCAAAGTTTCATAAATGTAATAACATTTTTACTTCAGTGCACATTTAATATATTTTAATAATATACATTTCTAAGTATTGTGGAACTCTAGCCATTGTTTTAATTACCTACTTATTTTTAAATTTCATACTACAGTCCACGGAAGTTTTGGATGAAGTATTCTAGTATAACTCCGAAGTATTAGTGTGGGTAATATCTTCGGTTCAATGAGAGAAATTTTCTTTTAAAATTCCATCATAGTCCATTTAACATTTGTTTTGCTTCCATTGGTTTTATTAGTAAGGAATTATTGATTCCAATTACATTTGGCTGAAATCTCGCGTGGGCGCTTTCCAAATAGATTTGGAACTTCTTAATTGCTCCCAAAGTGTCTCTATGTGGCGAGGTCGTCCCATTTCCATTAAAGAGCGATTGTAAAGCGCGGCGCTAAAATCGCCGTCACCGAGAACGCATTTAATTAGCGTGGCACCGAGATTCAAGTAACCACCCCGTGTCTTAGTCACACCCCTTAATGGAGCCATTTAAGCGTGTCGGTGGAGCGCTTAATCTCCGATGACAATCGCAAATAAGTCACTCGCAGCTGCAAGTCGCTGGATTTGTAGGTCAAATCTTAAATCGATCTCTGTCTTTGTTATTTACGAGGCTATACGAAACGGCAACAGGATCGACAAGATAATACACCTGAGGCAGTCGAATCTTTGCACTGTGACACCAGCAGCATGCGAAAGCATCTAATTTAGAAAGCTTCATTTGAACACCTTCCTTGAAAGGCACATTTTATTTGTTTAGCATAGATAGATTATACAATTATTCGAAAAATTGAGTCTTCCAATATTAATATTTGATAACGTTTCAAATTAAATTTCAAAATCCCTAGCTCAAGCGAGTTTTTAAGGAGCTTCTTCATTATATGGAAAGTATTTATACATATTTATTATTTTCTCTTCAAGGATATTATGATTCCAACAGATAATAATTTAAGTTACCAGTTTAATTTCTCTCAACAGTTGCACGATAGTAGACTAAAATAACAACGACAATCTAAATATTTATATTCTTTCGATAACAAATTCATCTCAGACTACGATTACCTATCCAAGATTTTTTCCTCCCAGCTCCCCATGAACTACCACCAACTCTTTCCAATACTCTTCTCGGACATTGGTACAGTGGTGAAGAATTTTATGGGTAGATATGGCGGCTAATGCGTACCCTATCTATTTCCGTTTTCATCCTACCAATTTTACTATGACTTAACACTCGGAATTAAATTTAAAAAAATTATTTTCTTTTGTAGCATCACCATACATTTCCAACATTCGTTGCTCCTATAATAATTTCAGTTTCTACAACAACTTCTATAAAATACTCCGAGTATTTCGATAACAAATTACAATTCACAGCTGAAATGTTAGTTTGTAAGGGATACTTTGTTAGCGTTTTATTAATTTAATGTTGAATCACATACAATATGTCATTTCATGCTACTGGAAAATCTACATTTACAGTGTTCCAGTTTTTCTAGTTAGTAATTATGGATGGGAATGAATTCCTATGTATTTTTCTCGATTCTGAAAAGAATGACCTCAGTTCATGTACTAGATAAGCAGTTCTCCTCGATCTGACAGTAAAAACTACGATCCTTAACTTACAATTTAAGATTGAACTATATTTTTCATTTATCAAACTGTCTAGAAAAATTGGAAAGGAGTACAGTTGCTGAAATTTGTGGTGCCAATAATATCCGTTCACAGCAAAGTTATCGGAAATTAACGAAAAATGAAAAAAATAGGGTTAGGCAGAACGATTCATGAGTTCGATCTCCGAATTATCGAAAAAATAAGTTTATTTGAACGTTCACCTCAATCTCAAGTAAACCACGACTAGAATATCATTCAACGACCGATTTTAAGTGGTTGTATTAACACTAATGCAAAACTGCGAAGCCAATTCATAAATCGCCCAATTTGGAGAAAACGGGAAACAAACGATATCTTGGATGGAACATTCGTTGAATTTGGAAAAGGCGATGAAAAACGCTCCTCCGTTTCCGAAAGGAAGCGATCTATCGCAGTGGGAAGAAAGGAATCGAAATCGGAGGAACAATCAGCAGGGACTGATCACCTGGAAAATTGTCCCAGGGAGAGTGATCATTTCTCGATATCGGTCGCTTTCCATTTGGGAATCGATGAGGAAATGAGAAGCATCCTGATCACGTCCCTGGCGAAGGAAGGCTGAAATGAACCTTTTGCTTAGGCTAACCTCAATGTTTGGTAAGGACCGATGATTTAGAGATGGAATCTGTGAATTGCCGGCTGAAGTTTCTGGGCTGCAGCCATCCTTAAGTAAAATTTACTCCGGAAATAATGATTGGGTACTTTTACAATATATGATCTACCATTCGCAACCCCCTGATGGATAACTAGAGAACTGTTTTTTATTACAATCCGTACACAACCACTTTAATAATTTTGTGTTCATTTCATATTAATTTATTGGGTGTATTGAGCCGTGATTTATTATTAATATATCTATACAGCGAACGAAGAATTATATCACTTCCAAGCCGTTCTATATAAATGCATGTACATATCAATAAATCAAAGGTATTGCGTCTCACTAATGCCGATTATAAATATACATGGCAATAATAGAAGCACTTTCCGTGAACCACATTTCATGATCTAGTATAGTTGTGTCCTACGTACCTTACATCTTTTACCTACCGAAACAGTTGTCATGCTTTGCTAAGTCATATTGGAAGCAAACATGGGATGTCGACACTAACTCTCTTTCCTTAACTCGATACCACTAGTCGAGTAATGGAAACGTTTGACTGATTGATAAATAGAAGCTTAGTTGGATCAGCTCTCTTATAAATATCGAAAAAACATCAAAAATAATTGTTGTAATTCTTTAATTTTCACTTTCTATTGTGACTCCTGGATGTACAGATAAACATCGCAACGAAGAAATCGTGACTTCATGCTGTCAAGGAACAAAACACTGACGTAACAAGTCCGAACATTTTGATTGTCACGCCTTGAATTAGCAAGAGATTATAGTAGTCGAAGTCAACACTTGAAACCAACCAGTTGTTTCAGGATCAATCACGAATCTCTCGTGATTTTCTCGAATCAACGTCATAGAAATTATCGCGGTGATTAGTTATTAATTGGGTCGAACCATCACTTGCGAAACGTCAAACTCAACAAAACGGGAAACTTACGCTTCTATTCTTAGACTGATACACATATAATCGAAAAATTTTTAATAGGAAGATATATTTGAGTTTTACAGGAATAAGTTAGTTAGGACGTAGAATTCAGGTTTTCCACAGAAGGAAATTTGTTGTAAAAAATATTTGTATTCTTCAATTGAGTTCACCCTTGAAGAATCCTTAGAGTAAAACTAATTCTAAATTTTTTTCTCTATTTTTCAGAGAAAAGAGGAATTTCTATTTTTGCTCTATTTTTATTTATATTTAATGTCATCAGTTTAGCAATTTAAATTTATTTTGAAATTTTGATAGATATCTGAATGCTTGAGCTTATTTTCATCAGGAATTATTCGCTTCCGTCTGATATTTCTCAGGATAGAAAGAATTACTGCTTCAAATCAATCTGATAATCATGCAATTTTTCTCTTTTAAATAATTGTACTCATGACAATTTTTTCGTGATCTACTTCCATACTTTTTACATCATATTAATCTTGCATCGAAATTGCCAGATCATGAAACGTGGTATTTCTCTTATTACTGACTAATCTGTCCCGATCCTAAAGATTATATTGACCTAATGACGGAAATAACAGGAGTTAAGTAGATAGTGGAGTTATCCCTACCTAATTCTGTGATTCTTCATAACCAAATATGTGTAAATATCATAATAAAATCCAAACAAAGTCAGTAAGATATCTACATGAATGCGCCGCCACAGATATGCGGTTAACGTATTGAATCATAGCCGTATTCAATGAAGACCTCTGATTCAATGAAGACCAATGATGATCTACTCTAACTTTAGGGATTTAAAGTTTCCTACGAACTTTAGTTTCTAATGTAATTCCACTACACAAAGATCCTTAGAATTCTGCTCATTTCCTATTGAATTAATTTAGCAATTAATTAAATATTTAGTAGAAAGAATTAAAAGGCGGGATATCCGGTGTTATCGCTACGCTTTCAAACTTTTCTACTTTTGTGAAATTACAGTACAAATCCGTTGTTTCAATTCAAAGTGACTTCAAGGTGATTGCCAGCGCTCTCTCCCAATATGTTTTCAAGAGACCTCAACTAAGTTTGAGATCAACCTCTTCTCTTTTTTATGAGAAATTATAAAGCTGCAGTTTCTATGAATTCTCGTATTAAATACCATCAATCATTGAGCGTATCTCAGTTTCATAATTAATATTCACTGTAATTCCACAACGTATCTTTCCTACATTTGAAGGATGAAAATCGCAAATTTTTAATGTGTATCCTTTCCAGACGCACACTGTTCAAATATTTTAGAGAAGCGCCTTTACTATCATTACCTTCGTCTAGATTCGAAAATATTAAAAGGAACTATTTTGTAACCGTTCCTGCCCCTATTTTTTTTCTTTCCATCCACCCTTCATCCGCTCTTTATCCCCATTTTCTCCTTTCCCTTTCATCTCTCTGCACTTTATCCCTCTCCTATTTGATCCCCTCTCAGCCCATTAAATGCCCCATCCTCCACTCTTCCTAATCTGTGCCCTCACGGTAAATTTAGCGGCTAGATGTCTCCATGAGAAGAGCGCCGGCTCTAATGGGGAGGAAGGAAAGGGCAGAGGGGGAGATAAGGTGGGGAATGAAAAAAGGTTCCAACTCTCGTAGGGAACTGGCAAAAGGCGTGTGAAGAGGGGTTTTTGATTGGTTGGAAATGTCGTGTGTCGGTGAATGAAGTGCGCCAGCGTTTCCTGCATTTCCCTACCCTCGTTCTTCAGGAGATCTAAGGTCCTTGGAGTAAAATATACGTATACTTGTATAATAGTCGATAGATGTTAGCCCAAGGGAATTTCACAACGCTTCTTGATCAGAACTCCGCGCAATCCTAATCCTGTTAGAAATAATTATTCGTGTCAATGACGAAAGATGAGAATAAATACCGAAAGGATCTACGAGTCTTAAAATAGAGTTAGCAATGGTTATGAATACGAGATAAACTGAGAAGGATGAAGATGCTAACATGCAGTTGTAGTACTTTTATAAAGATGTCTGGATAAAAGTATAGACACACATACCCGCACCGAGTGCGTAGGTTTGCGGTGAGTCGGAAGAGTCACTTCCAAACTTCTACAATAACTTTTTCTGTCTCAACCATACTTATTTTATTAAATTTTGTTATCTTTTTTGATCAAAACGAAACCCGAAAAGAACACCTGGAAAGATTCCCTCAGTCTCCGCACCGAATCCGACAAAAATTAAACTACCTTAACGATCACGTTCCGACTTCGGTGCGGATAGGTGTACACTAGCAGGTAGTATAATGCTACGTGACTCCTTCGGCGTAAGTCGACCGACTCACGCGTCGAACGTGGTGCGGATATGTGTGTCTAGGCCTAACTCAGATCATTTTGCAGCTCGATATCGGTTTAAACTTGGGCCCCAGCCGGAATGCAACCCAGGACCGATTTCACTTAAGGACTTTCACCAACGTAGTTTCACCAAAGTTTTACATAATTCATAAAAGCAATTAAAAATCTAAGTACAATAAATAATTTTATCAAATGGAATCTGAATAATGTCAATGTTTTACCGTGAGAAGCATTGATAATGACGTAGCTTTCTTTTCTAATAGGATTATTAATGAACTTCGATTCTTTTCCCTCATGATGCCCTTTCATATTGTTTTTCGCACACTTTAATTTTATCTCTTCCTTTGTAGTAATTTTAGCGATAAAACGGTACTGAGATCGATATCCACCTATGTTGGCCGTGGTCCCCTGTTGGTTATATATACTCTCTCAAACTTCATTCATTCGCTGTTTGGTAAACAATAAGGATTGAGTGACGTCATTCATTCTCATCATTCCTTTCATCCTATCTCTCAAACATTTCTAATTCTGCGGTACAGTGCGCAGCAAAAATATCACAGGATACTAAACACTTTAACATTAAGTTTGGTTCATAGTTAAATATCGCAATTACTTTACGAGCATTGTGAATCAACGGCTCGGACGAAAAAGTATTTGTGCTGTATTTCATCAGAAGGGACTGTCCGATTACTTTTGTGAATAGGAGATATATTATCTCCTATTCACTTTATCTCCACTTCACAATCACTTTGTAAAGTTTTACTAAATTTTCACTGTATTTAACTTACTTTATAAGGTAATTTTCTACTGAATTTGAATAAAGTTCTAAATTCAGTAGAACTTTACGAAGTATTTGTATTATTTTCTGTAATGGAGTTCTACCAAGTAACGGCTAACTCAATCGATGACTTTTGTGAATATTTTCCACTTCCGTTGGACCTTGGAATAGTGCATAATACCTTCGGTTAAATTCTGAGGAGTAACGTAGAAGATGGCATGATTCATCGCACACATTTTTGCAAGTATCCTTAAAAAGTCCATTGGATTTACCAGCCAATATTAAATTCATTATCGATTTTTGAAGTTCGGGATTAATGCTCTCCATGACTTCATCTGTTTCCCGATTAAAACGAAGCCTTTTGTGAATCGCCGCGGGTGTGTCATCAATCTTCCTTTATCGAGCACAAAAACAGGCAGCCCATAAAATATTGTATGCTCATTAGGTCAAATATCATTTTCTTCGCCTTTCAGATATCTATTAGTCGGTAACAAATGGGTCATTGCACTGAGATATGCAAGTGTGGAGCAAAGGCCGGTTCCAGCTTACACTTTGAAATGAATTTGTAATATTTTTTACATTTAACTACTGATTTTGATTAAGGAGCAGAGTCTTTTGATAGAAAACTTTTCGAGTCTGATGGATTTAGAAATCGCAATGTTTGTGGTAGGAATTCGAAAAATGCTTTGACAGCTGAGGTCATTTCGCACGTGAGCCCCCGCCGGTGATCGAACCGCGGGATCGCTTTCACCGAAGTCGAACGCATTGCACACACGGCTATCTGAGGTTCTATCCTGCTGAGTTTGTGATGATTCGACTACCTCCGAGGAGATTGAAATCTAGATAAAGGTATAACACAAACGATGGTGATGGTACCATGGTTCGGAATATTCAAAGCCGATTTAGAATACTCTCGAGATAAATTCGCCATCTGCTGAGTTAATTTTGTCAATCACAACTTTAATAAACATTATAGATATACTGTTAGCGTAGGATTACATAATTTTAACTTGAACGATTTTCAAACCTAGAGTTCTTGAACCGAAATAAGGTCAAATTCAAATAGGAATATTCAAATTTTTAGCATTTAAATAAAATTTTCCCTAATTTATTGTGAGCAATGATATATATGCATTCGATTATGATGTATGTGAAAGTTAAATTACATGAGTGAAAAGTGTTACAATAACATACACTTATAGATCGTCCATATACTTTGTTACAACAAATTCATAACAGGATGATAAAAGATAGTGCTCCAAGAGGCTTACGATAATGATGCAATGAAGACCAAACAGAAATGTAGTAATGTGCAAAATAATTGCAACACGTATTGGTTGCCAAAGGGTAGAGGGCAAAGGGGTATTCTAATCATAGTATTTAAAAAGAAAATGAAATAAAATCAGTTATTTGGGAAAAAACATACTCGAAATGAATATTATTTATATTTTTTAAATGTGAAAATAAATATGAGTAGTAAAAATAAATATGAGATACCATAAGGTTAAGCCTTGAGTTATTATGTTTGAATGCATATTCGCATTATCCCTCATCTTTATAAGTGGAATCATAGAATATGTACATTAGGGCGTACCGAAAAACAAAAATTTTTAATAGCGGGAACGTAATAGGTTGGAAAAGTTGCCTTTTCGGCTCAATAAGAAATGTGCAAAAGATGGGCTCTAACAAAGTTCGTCTTGGGCCTGACCAAACAGCTCGAATATTCGAAATTTTAGTGAAAATTGCGTTTTTTTAGGTAAGTTTATTTTTTGACGGAGCATACATACATTTAATTAAATGGCTGTTTTAATTCGTTTTGAATGAGGAACAATTATATTGAGCCGTTAAAACCGAATATGACGAGATATCGTACTTTTAAAATTTTTGGAAACACCATGGAAAGTGGCAGCTCATCGCTGGTTCAGCTGCAGTGAGCTTCCCAGGACTCATCATGAGGTAGAGCCTGCTAATCGAGTCCCACCCGCCTACACACCCGTGGACGCATACCAGAATACTAGCTGATGTCTTTGAAGGTTGCTTTTGTTCCAGTTTTTGGTATTCGCGAGAGGATCCTATCGCCTATGAACCCGTCTCTTGCATCGTGGCCTTAGACTAACCGTGAGTCCTCTGCGACTTCTTTTACGGTTCGTTCGACTGCTTGAGAATTATTTGGGAGGACAAATATTGTAGCAAGCTGCTTTATAGGTTCCTTAGCATTATCTTTAATGTTTTGAAGATCCTCGGGGGAAAAGCTGACAGTAAGTGGTGGCTCGGTGTCAGTGACTTTATTGTTAGAGCCCATCTTTTGCACATTTCTTATTGAGCCTAAAAGGCAACTTTTCCAACCTATTACGTTCCCGCTACGAAAAATTTTTGTTTTTCGGTACGCCCTAATGTACATAGAGCCGTGTATTAGTTTGATATGGTACATATAGCAATACTGGAAATGTTTCAAAGATGTCACTGTGGTACTCAGCTGAACATAGGATTCCAGATCTTAGCCCACTCCTATCCTGCTTTACACGACGCGACACTGTAGGGAAGATTTTATACTTTTATAGCAATATGACGATACTTAAAGCGAAAAAAGAATGAAGGTTTGCATTATTCTTTAATGAACATTCTAAAAACTGCCATTACTCCCTTCGAATCCAATATAAGACGCCGGTTATTTTCACGAGCGCTTTTTGCATCAACAACATGCAGAAATATTACTTTAGAGCCACCAAAACTTAAAAAAAATTATTTAGGTGGAACATAACCTTAGAAAAATTTGGTCGTGCATTCCAATATATATGTCGTCAAACACTTTTCTCATTCTCCCGTGACAAATAACTTCTTGCAGGAAAATTTGAGATTAATGTTTGAAATTTTCATTAATCATTTTTCAGGATGATATCGTGAATAGAATATTAGTTTACAGTTTTTCTAACGGTGACTACGAAACACGACCGAACGAAATCGAGAAAAGCCGACCAAAATTAAGTGTAGAGTTTCATGAACTTTCATTCCTAGGTATTTTATTTCCACTTTCTAGGACAACACATGTATGCGATTGCTCTAGGTATGCGTTTTTGCACGAATTATAGACGTAATAAGCGGTGTAGGACACGAATGGAAAATATTCATCACAAGAGACCCTATTTTTAAACATTTTAGATTATCGTGTTAATTAAGGACCAAACTATGTCGTGAAATTAAGAAGATAACCATATCATGATGACAAAAAAGGGGTCGAAACATGAAAGCATCAATGAAAATAGGGGACACTTTCATTTATTACATACTCATTAAATGAAGATATAATTCGCATGAAACTCTCAATCCATTAATTTAAAAGGGAAATTATTTGACTAGGGATTTGTAAACTTATAACCTAAGCTAATTCTGAATGGCACACTGCAATTCAATCGAGATTAAAAATTGTCATAGCCGAAAAAAAATAAGACAATGATATTTTCAAGCATATTGGGAAGCGATCACAATTTCGTTTGAACCGATGCATTTGGGTCTATTCTTTTTAAAAAAAAAACGATCTTTTCTGGTATCAGTATATACCTTATATCAACCGATTCATTTCAACAATATTTCGATTTAATTATGTAACTAGGTGTAAAATACTTTCTTTAATAATAGATTAACAATTTCCAACAACCTAATTGGTAAATCTGGGAACAGTAGGCAGAGGTGTACTGTATCAAGAAAAGGTAATAAAATGTTCTCAATATCCGAAATAAACCATTTACCCTAACCACCAATATATTTTAGTGAGAGAAATTTACGTTTAAGGTTACTATTTTTTGCTTCGTCATTTAATGTCTTATGTACGACAGTTTTAACTTCAAACTGAAATACCGATTTGTCGAATATGGGAAATAGAATTTTCTAAATGTGCAACATCAAAAAATGCCCGTTTAATAATGACTATTCGTATTCCTGTGCGTCTTGCCTAAAGTGTACAAAGCTATACGCATTGCTTCCAACGCAAGTTATACATTTTGCAGATATAAACATTTATGAGGAAAAATAAAATAAAGTGGATGAAAGCACTACAGCAATAGATATGACTCGTTAGTGAAAATACTCTATTAAGAAAGTGAAACAAGTATGCTCTCCAATTCGCTCAACATCGACTGTGTGTGAAATGTACAGAGCACAGCAACAGTATCCTGTCCATTTAATTATAGAATATGAAATTTGTATAAAATTAATTTGAAATATAAGTGAATTTCGCGTGGCACATTTAATGTAAGAACGTTACTAATAAAATTTGTGAAAATGGCTGTAAATACGGAAGTATCTCTGATCTAAAAATCCTTTATTACGAATGGAATATTACGTAGCACATGACGATAATATGCAAGTGACAAAGGAAATACTAACTCCTGTTTATGAATTACGACACATAATATCGTGATTCGAATAGGATATTAGAAAATTACATTCGAATTCTATCCGAAGCGAAAATTCACGGTAATAGAATGCGGTGTGAACATGGCACAAATATGTGTAGGACACTAACTGAGCCTTCTTTTTCGCATTAAAATCATGCGGAATAGTGATAAAAATCTCGCAAATGGTCTCGCAATGGAATCCAGTATGAACATGGAAGAATTATGTGTAGAACACTAGCTCAGCTATGGTTTTTGCATTAAAATCATGCAGAATAGTAATAAAATCTAGCGAATGGTTTACTAGGAATAGTCAGTAATTCATTGATTTGCGGACTTACAGCGGCATAATCAAGGGATTCACAAATGAAGAGTGAGAGAAATCAGGTTTTAACCAAATTAGAGGAGAAATTAGGATAATAATTAATATACTGTTTACCGTGTTTTCTTACGAATATTAGAAGTGATTCGAGTAAAGCATAGGAACGAAGGTCAGAGAAAACAAAGGCTATTTCGGTAGCTAATGTCTGAACAGTGAAAGCAACGGGGAGCAATCTATCCTTGAGATTATAGCGAACATATTTTCCTAAATTATCAATGTACACTATCCCTTCATTTTTATTGAATGTAAAGAAAGGCAAAAAGGACTGTCCCTGGTGTCTCAGAAGGAGAGTGAAAAACAGAGACACAAAAAGCGACCATAAGAAATTATAGAAAAATTCCTATAAAGCTGAAACAATATAAACAATCAAAGTGAATACCCGGAAATTATGAAGTATACTAATGATTACCTTCTCTTTCAAACTGATAGGTTTCAGAATTGATAGATTAATCCAGCTCATGTCTTTCTTTCCAAGATATTATCGGCTTAAGAGAACAAATATTTGTATTGATGTATTAACTTCACATGATTTTTCATACGAATAAAAGTGCGAAATCAGGAGGGAATCGGTTAGAATGGAAAACTTATGTAGGTGCTCATTCATATGCGATAGTAAAATATTAATAAAATTCACAGATTTTTTATGGGATCAAAAATGCAATGAATTACTATATTTCTTTAAAATTCTGATTACTACAATATATGCCCCGAAGATTACAGCGTCTATTTCCACAATTTTCAGAATCATTTGCGAGGATTACGGTTTCCTAAATATCATCTAAGAAGAAAAAAAATTGACAATGTTCAACGACATTTGAGATACGAATTAATCAATTTCAAATGTTGGTTGAAATCGCACGAAGAATCGGGAGAATCTAGGGGGAACATATTTTTTGCGGAAAAAATTTCCCTATTCCGCCTTTTTAGGGTCAAGCGTTTCTTAGGAAAGAAAATAATATACAATGATTCTTGTAAGAGAATAGTTGGACTAACACTACAGTTCATGCCAGCCGGAATTAAGTTTTATCCATCTTTATGTCAGTCAGTATCTACTGTCTAGTTCCTTTATTTAAGAATCGAAAAGATAACCCCCTGAGTTTAAAGTTTAAACATCAATACTGTTCCACCGAAAGAGGAATCACATAGAAAAAATATTTAGCTCACCACTCGCGGTCCTCTGGGTAGGTCATTCATATCCTTCTTCAGTGCTTTTCCACGATCACACCGGAGAAATTCTCACGTAATGCACGTGCCGAGATGGGATTTGTGTCATAATCTGGAATAGCAGAAAAACCAAATAATTTAAAGAATATAGCAGAATACAGTTGAAAATACCGTACACCAATACCTTGTAGAACGTTTTATAATCATCTTAATCTTACGAAACTACACTTATCTCAAGTCCAATAGTTTCACTAAGTTAAGCCCAAGAACTATTAATGAAAAGTGAAACAATACGTAATAAGTATTCATTGATCAATGTTAAAAGCTTGAGATAAAACTTAAATACGTCTTATTCAACCCAAAATAGTACCTTTTGATTCGAATGCTAGAAAATGAGCAAAGTAAAATCAAAAGTTAATCGACCTAGGAGAAATGATGTAAAAATAGGCAGCAGAATAAAAAAGGAGCCAAAGGAGAGAATTAATAAGTCATTAACTTTAACAATGGCTTATGTTTAAGTGTATAAAGTAAGCATACTGCAGATTCAAATTGTATATATCCGTTACGAAATCAGACGAACGTGTGCACTAACACCAACGAAAAGTATTACTATTACATAATTTCCGATATTCTATGACGCTAATTCAGTTCAGCATGAAAACAGAATTGAGAAACAAAAGGGAATGCCATAAATAACTCACTTGCGCAACGATACCGAGACCAAGGGAAATAGTCGTCAAAGGAACCGTCCAGCATGCAGGAATTTCGGGCTCAAGACATTCATGCGTCAGTCTTTCCTTCTATTTTCTCCATAGCCACGAAAATCGTCTCTCACATAATACGAAAGGATGACAAAAAGAGAGTGTAACGAGTGCTATGCGATGGCCAGCTTTTCATTCCCAGTAATTACGCATTGATGTAAATGAATTCCCGATCGACATTTAATGTACAATATGGAATAATACGAAGTTCAAATCGAACATCTAGCTTGAGAGGTATTCAAATTGACATAGTAAACTGATAAATTCAAAATCAATCTGAAATTCAAATCTAGATTTCCTTGACGATAGCGTTCGGATAAAAATAGACGTACGAAAGTTAAAATCATCGGACAATAATACATACTAAGTCACTTAATAGACTTCGCTTTCATAGCTAACGACAGGAGTTTCATGAAATCGGAACAAAACTAAAATCACCAACAACTATCTCGTACATAACAAGATAAGAACCAATAACATCAATGATTTTAATTAAACTCAAAGGTAACTTATACACAATTAAATGACTTCACTTACCAAAACTGAAGAAGTCACGAAAATGCGCCACCGGTGTCTGAACCCCAGAAATAGACTTCCTCTTGTTCATTCACCTATCAATATTAATTAAAAGTTTTAAAAACAGGAACGTTATTATCGTATGCTTGAAATTAAACCATCACTCAATTCCATGCATACCGCACTTCTAAATAATTTAAATTCTAACGTATTTCTCTAAGCAAAATTCAGTACCTTATCACAGGGCGATGTCTCCAAATTAACTAAAGATTTAGGCTAAAGAATTAACGGTTAACAAAATGGCGAGATTTGATTGGTCGCTGGCTGTTACTTTTTCGGACAACCCCCCTTTTATCCTCCTGGCTGAGAAAGTTGTAATTAATATTTGTAATTAGTAATTAGTAATTAGAATTGAATTACATATTTAACAAGGTGACATATTTTAAATTTAATTTGAAAGAATTTGGAGAAATTACGTTCTTCTAAAATTTCGTACTTAAGGTCGACGTGAAATAAGTGAAATAAGTTCCGCGTGACGTCATCATGACGTATGATTAGCGAATGTTATGCGAAAATGATTGAATTTTTATTAATCGATTTGTGATATGACACGATGGAATTTAAAAATGATTATTGCTATGACTTATGTCATTAACGCAACAAAAATTGTTCTACGTTACTTTATAATAGTAATTTTCTTCTTATATGATAAACATAAAAGAAAAGAGATTTCATAAGTCCAACGAAAATCTGATCGTTATAGTTGAAGTCATTATCATCATCCACAATTGATTTAGATTTTTTGAAAGTTTAGACTTCAGGAAACGGCCTATTTGAAATAGAATTAAGTTTACAAAGAAAAATGTGGTAGGAGGTATTTTTCTTTCTTTCCTCCATACCGGCCAATATTTATGTGTAGCACCTTGTATAAAATCATTTATTGTGCTAATATTCAAAATACATTTCAAATAACTAATTAAAATTTGCATAAAAGTAATTATAATTTAGATTGCCCCCTGGGCTAAAATACAATAAAAATGTTTCTAAAAAGTCTTAACCCTTTCGAGACTGTTGTCGGCTATAGACGACGGTAGATTTCCTTCGCTTAACTACTGTTGTCGGCTATAGACGACGGCATTTTTCCTACGCAGAAAGACGGCTGTCGTGTATAGACGACGCAGGTATAAATCGCGCGTGGGTGCAGTTTCAGAGGATTAGGATATTATAAACTTACCCTTCTGACCCTTTTCTGGGGGATTTCTGACCTTTCGTTCTGCACCACAAAGAGGAAACTCAGCCCCCGGGGTCGTTTATAACCCTTTTTACTGCATGGTGCCGCGGCAAATTAAATCTCATTGCAATAATTTTGCGAAACAATTGTTTTAGCAGTAATTGTCAAAATCACATTAGATATTAAAATCTCGCTCTTTGCTGACTATGTACAACTTTTAAACGAAATTCTACTGTTAATATTAAGGTTTTTAGTATACTACCATCTAAAAATATAGCAGTATACTGAATTCCTTAATAATAACGCTAGAATTCCGTTTAAAAGTTGCATATAGTCGGCAAAATGCAAGATTTTAAGTTCCAAATTCATATTGACAACTAATGCTAAAAAGTACTCTTTGGCAAAGCGACAGCAATAACATTTAGTTAGCCGCGGCCCCGTGCTGTGAGAGGGAAGGTTAATTACCCGGCGACGGTTTCCCCCGATTGCGGTTGCCGAGGATTAGGACTAAGAAGGGTTCAATTCTATACCCGACACCATCTGAGTCGAAAAATGCTTCCGTGTCCAGGAGAAGTTTTTCCTTCGAATGTATTCGGTGCCAGAGAGCGATTTTAAGAATATAAGTCCGTCTCGAAAGGGTTAAAAAGTCTTTAAAAGTTCATATCTCATTCACTCACACAGCACTATCACTTGTTTGAGGAAAAACACAAAATATATATGGTGGTGGGGCCTTGTATATAATACATACTTTAGTTAGCCTTACACAATACACTAGAAACCTCACTATGCCACATTTTTACAAGTGTGAACATGAAGTAGAACAATGAAAGTATTGAAAATACTTCTCATATTATTCTAAGAAACAATGGATTCTAAATCACTTATTCCTCAGATGATTTCTTTTTATCACAGCTTACTCAAGACAAATATTAGTCAATAGTAAATGTGAGTGTCATTTTCTTTGTGAAATTCCTATAGAAATTTACAAATGTTATGACGAATTAATGGCATTAATTTTCAATCAAATAAATCCCATTGACTCAAATCAGACTGCAAATATGTTGGCAAAATGCAAGTAAACATAATTTGAAAATGACATGTTTCATTAAGTAAAATTTTATATAATGCTAAATATAACTGTGTGATATTCTTCACACTATTCATAGAGGAATGAAGAATTGTCGGTTATCTTTCTGTGCAGAAATATTCTAACATTAATCCTCAGTTTTTCTTACTGCAGTGACATTATGGTATGTACTGAAGCAGGAATAAATCTTTATCATTATAATACTCTAAACCCTTTTTTCCAACCCGTAGTATTTTGGCTTGCAATTAGTGAGGAAACCAACAGAAACATTGACTTTCCATAGAATAGGGTAATTCAAGGTGGAAGGTATTCCCAGCCATCAAATAAATGAAGTTACAGAACCTCAAAGCATTCATTTCCAGGAAAAAAGTGTTAAGTCAATTTCACAAACTATTAAGTCTTCTGTGTCTTTACAATTGCACTATTTCAATGCTGGTGTTGAGGTCTTGAAATAAATCAAGTTGTTCATAGTAAAATTCAAATTAAATACACTATTACCTTAAATTACAATACTCGATTACCTCCTTCTTAGAGTAATTGTACATACCTTCCTATCCGATAAAATGCCTGCTCAATATATGAAAATATTCGAACCCCGTGTCCATTAATCAACAGCAAATGAACCATTTAGGTTGCAATGGCATCACCTGCCTTCATTAGAACTCCAACATTCGAACACTGTTCACTCTGCTACACTTAGATGCACTCTTCGAAAAGTTATTGATCGTAAATCTGAGTTTATAATGCACCTTTATCACGATATTCCACATATATTCACATAAAATGCTAAACTCACTGCGATTAATTTTCAACTACATGACACTGTCCAAATACATCTAAAACAAGTTACCGATATGAAGTTCATAGAAGCATGGGCAATCTCGTTTGTAGTACGTCATGAGTCCTCGACGTGTCTCTTTGAAAAGAATTATGGTATAGAAAATTCTGACGAGCGAAACATGTTCTTCGCGCCATGTGACTTCGTTCGTCTCAGTTCTTCGCCTCACTTACAGAATTGTGTTCAAAATGGTGTCGTTTAGATTTTCCTGCGATTTTCTAATGCAACCAAGTGTGAAAAGGCGATTGTGCAGTGTGAATTCATCGCTAAATTCAATGACTTCCCTAAAAGAAGCTTGAGGTTGGATTCAAACAATTACTGTGCCTCACATGTATTACCTATTCCGAGTATGGATCACTTGTAATGGCGGAAGAAACCCAAATTGCGAAGATTAAACATAGGATTTCATCGGAGTTGGAAAACGACAGCTCTACGAACGTATGAAGGTGAGCTAGAAAGAATTCGTGTATTTGGATGCAATATTCGAAATATAATGATAATTAAAATAAGAATTTCGAATGGTTAGAAATTTATTTCTAGAAACACACCTAGGGAAATTATATGTAACAATTGTATGACGTGATACTAGGAACAAAACTATAACGTTTTGTGTAGTGTAGTGTAATATGTAGATATATTGTGTATGGTAAACTTATAAAAGTATTATACAAGGTGAACACAAGAGCATAGTCCAGCTTATGAAGGAAAAATACCTCCTTCCACATTTATCCTTGTAACCTTCATTCTATTTTTAAATAGGCCGTTTTCTGGAGACTTAACGAAGTGATAAGGGAGGGGATATTGAATAATCGTTATAGAGAAGTAATCTTTTATCTCCTCACATAAGTCGTCTCCATCACTGAATTGCTTCCTTTCAATCCATCGTGAAATGATCAGATTAAAAACGTAGAAATCCTGTTATTTCAGAGCTAGCATTTTATCATTAAATAATTTAAGAGTTTGAAATATTCTATAAATAATATATATATATTCTATAAATAAATATCGATTAAGTATAGTGATAAAAACTTCAACTATAACAATATGAATGCCATTGGCATTTATAAAATCTCATTTTCTGTTAGGTTTATCATACTAAAATATTATACATTACTAAAATAAAATAACGTAGAACTATTTTTGTTGCATTAATTACATTAGTTATAGCATTAATCATTTTTAAATTTCATCGTGTCATTTCACAAATGGATTTATAAAAATTCAATCATTTTCGCATATCATTCGCTAATCATACGTCATGATGACGTCACGCGGAACTTATTTCACTCATTTCACGTCGACCTTAAGTACGAAATTTTAGAAGAACGTAATATCTCTAAAACATTTCAAATTAAATTTAAAATATGTCACCTTAATAATAATTTAATTAAATTATAATTACTAATTACTGATTACAAATATTAATTACAACATTCTCAGCCAGGGGGATAAAAGGGGGGTAGTCCAAAAACGTAACAGCCAGCGACCAATCAAATCTCGCCATTTTGTTAACCGTTAATTTTTTAGCCTAAATCTTTAGTTAATTTGGAGACATCGCCCTGTGAAAAGGTACTGATTTTTTTTTGAGTAATGCGTTAGAATTTAATATTTTAGAAGTATGGTATGCAAGGAATTGAGTGATGGTTTAATTTAATAATAAGATAATAATGTTCCTGTTTTTAAAAATTTCAATTAATATTGATAGGTGAATGAACACGAGGAAGTCTATTTCTGGGGTAAAGACATCCGTGATGTATCATCGGGACTTCTTCAGTTTTGGTAAGTGAAGTCATTTAATTGTGTATAAGTTACCTTTGAGTTTAATTAAAATCATTGATGTTATTGGTTCTTATCTTGTTATGTACGAGATAGTTGTTGGTGATTTTTTTTTGTTCCGATTTCGAGAAACTCCTATCGTTAGCTATGAAAGCGAAGTCTATTAAGTGACTTAGTATGTATTATTGTCCGATGATTTTAACTTTCGTACGTCTATTTTTATCTGACCGCTATCGTAATTGAAAACTAGATTTAATTTTCAGATTGACTTTGCATTGATCAGTTTACTAAGCCCATTTCAATTTTCAAAAGATGGCCGTAGCCTAACACTCGTTTCACTCTTTATTTGTCATCCATTCGTGTTATGTGATAGACGACATTTGTGGCTATGGAGAAAATAGAAGGAAAGACTGACGAATGTCTTGAGCCCGAAATTCCTACTTGCTGGATGGTTCCTTTGACGACTATTTCCCTTGGTCTCGGTATCGTTGCGCAAGTGAGTAATTTATGAGATTCCCTTTTGTTTCTTGTTTCGGTTTTCACTCTGAATTGTATTAGCGTCATGGAATATCAGAAATTATGTAATAGTAATACTTTTCGTTGGTGTCAGTAAATACGTTCGTCTGATTTCGACACGGATATTTCCAATTTGAATCTCTCTCTTTATACGACTACTTGAATATAAACCATAGTTAAAAGTAATGAGTTTGTCTTATTAATTGTCTCCTTGAGCTATTTCACTTGTTATTCTCTTGCCTATTTTTACATCATTTCTCCTACATCGATTAACTCTTGATTTTATTTTTCTTGTTTTCTAGAATTCGAGTCAAAATTCCTTGGGAATTTCTCCAGTGTGGTCATAGAAAAGCACTGAAGAGGGATATGCAGGAACGAGGCTACCAGAAGGACCGCAAAGTGTGAGCAATTAAGATTTTTTATATGTAATACCTCTTTCGAACTGATTCTGCAAATGGTGGAAATAAGCGCTGTATGCTTCGGAGTATCTGTTGTATTTATCAGAATTCTAAAGATATCTAATTATTCATTACATCTTTGTCTTTGTTCTCATATAAATCGGTGAACTTTATCAATATTTCACTATCGTTGATGAATCAGCACCCGCATAAGTTTTCCATTCTAACCGATCCTATCCTGATTTCGCACTACTTTTATTGTTGTTAAAAATCATGTGAAGTTAATACATCAATACACATATTTGTTCTCTTATGCCCATCATTTCTTTGAAAGAAAGACACGAGCTGGATTAATCTATCAATTCTGAAACCTATTATATTGAAAGTGTAGGTAATCAATAGAATACTTCGTAATTATCGGGTATTCACGAACATTGTTTATAATGTTTCAGCGTTAAAGGACTATTCCATTAATTTCTTTTCATCGCTTTTTGTGTCTCCTGGTTGTCATTTTTCCTCTTTTTCACTCCCTCTGAGACACGAGGGATATTCCTTTTTGCCTTTGTTTACATTCAATGAAAATGAAAGCATAATGTACATTGATAATTTAGGAAAATAAGTTCGCTATTATCTCAAGGATAGATGGCTCCCCGTTGCCTTCACTGTTCGGACATTAGCTACCGAAATAGCCTTAGTTTTCTCTGACCTTCGTTCCTATGCTTTACTCGAATCACTTCTAATATTTGTATGCAAACATATAGTATAAATAGTATATTTATTATTATCCTAGTTCCTTCTACAATTTGGTTAAAACCTGATTTATCTCACTCGTCATTTGTAAATCTCTTGATTATGCCGCTGTGAGTCCGCAAATGATTGAATTACTGACTATTCCTCGTAAACTATTTGCGACATTTTATCACTATTCCGCATGATTTTAATGCAAAAAACTAGGCTGAGCTAGTGTCCGACACATAATTTTGCCATGTTCACACACGGATTATATTACCGTGAAATTCTCTTCGAATTGAATCCGAATGTAATTGACTTATCCTTTTCGAAACACTGTATTCTGTGTCGTAATTCATAAACATGAGTTAGGATTTCCTTTTTCTCTTGCTTATTATCGTCATATGTTCCGTAATAATCCATTTGTAATGAAGGATTTTTAGATTAGAGATGCCTTAGTACTTACTGTTATTTTCAGAAATTTTGTTAGTAACGTTCTTATATTAAATGTGCTAGGCGAAATTCTCTTATATTTCAAATTAATTTGATATAAATTTCATACCCAAAATTTAAATTTAACGGCGTAATGTTGGTATGCTCTGTACATTTCACACGAAGTCGAAGCTTGGCAAATTGCAGAGCATACTTTTTTCTTCGTTAAAGTGTATTTTCACTAATGAGTCACAACTATTGCTCTACTGCTTTCATTCACTTTATATATTTTTAAAAATTTTATGGCCCAATGTGTAATATTTAAATGGAAGCAATGTTTTTTGGGAGTAAAATCATGAAATAATTAGATCGTTGAACTACATGAACCATAAATTTTGACTTCATTGACTTCATTTTGACAAATTGTTCATTTAATTCGCGTATCCTTAGTTGATTCGTCTTTTGTTATCAATTATCTTATGATTAAAAATAATCTTACCTTAGATTAGAAAAGTTCGAATGTTTGGAATTAAAACTTGTCTTCAGATTTCCTTCGTGAAATAAAGTACCCTGATGGCTTTACATTATATTAGTCTAATTCTGTCGGTGCGGTAAATTATTAGGAAGTTATTCTATAGGGAAACAGATCTGAAAAATGTTACCATAACTGAACTCGATCCCAGATCTTCTATTTGCCGACCCTTTTTCGTCGGATGTGCATCAAGAGGAAGTTCTTGGTTGACGTTCCTGAGATATAAGACTATTTTTCGTCCCCGTTTTTTCATTTCTATATATTTTTAAGGTTTTGGTTAGAATCTTTTCTTATGCGGTAAATAAAATAGACTCTAAACAAATTTGTATAAGCATAGGTAGAATATAAGCCATACGTATAACTAAAATTTTAACTTTGAATCCATCTATACTGATAAAGATGAATCATATTCGTTTCAGGAGAGAGGCATATAATGTATGTGAAGTAGTGTATTCAATGAAAAGCAATGCTACACTGTCGGATGCGGCAATATCGGCACCATAAACAATGAAACACTAAAATATGCTAACTTTAGCGATTGTGGATTAACTAGGAGCATTGATGATTATCATAATGCCGGAAATGCCTCATTGCTGTCCGTTTAGATCGCGCTGAGAATCCATACAGATAAAAAGATGATATATGAGCAATGATTGAATATCTCTTTAATATTTCTTCAACAGCATATCTGACTCAATAGAGGGACTTAGCATAACAATCCCCTTAGACAAGCTAAAGCGTCCTCTAACAGATAAGAAACGAAAAGATAACGTCTCAATAAATTACTTAACGGTGGACGTTAATGACGTGATGATTTGAATTATTAACTTCTCAATATAAAGATGACGCTGACACATAATTAATTGAAACAAATAGTTAGCTAAAGAACCGACCCGTCTTCTTTCCTTGAGGCACTATGTTAAGATTTGTTTGCCCATTGAAGAAAATATGCATTAATGACTAAATTAAGTATATGAAGAATTCTACGATTTCTCATTGCCGGTCAGATCTATTTGGAACTTGCTTAAAATCACAAAAATGAAGACATTATGTATATAATAACTTATTGTTCAGGTTAATTAAGAATATGCTTCGGAATTTCAAGGGCGCAATTAAAGGGTGTGTGAGGTTTATAGTCATAAGAGGAAGACCGGTGAAATTTATTTATATATATCTTTTATGTGTGTCTATATTCATATTGATGTTTATATTTATATTAAGAGCGATGATATTTATATGTTTTAAATAATGCAATAATATCAAATATTTTAATTAACGTCTAACTTAATTTTCTAAAATATAACTGTAAAGAAACTATGCACGATTTGGTACGAATTGGGATAATTTAGTGTCATTTTTTAGATTTTTAGCTCTGGGGATAGTGCATTTATCAAAAATTAGCCATCATAGGTTTTGTGTTGTGATGAATCGTAATGCGTATAATGGACATCCATATGTATGTTAAAAGCTTATTAGTAAATCCATCAATTACATATTTTTACTTATGATATGGAAAGTATGGTCAGTTGATATGTCGGTAATAATGGAACGCTACATTATGAAACTTGATTTATAGCTGCCAACAAAGTATCTAAGAATGCTAAAGAAACAGCTAAAAGCAGCGTTAAATCGATGTTAAATGATAGGGAACTAGCGCTCCTGTTTAATACAAAATTCAGTTGAGTATTAGATGGGTAACTGATTCCCTTTATGATTTAGTTGTCCATTTTCCTTTGGGACCTGATGGATATCTGAGAAATCTGAAACTAAAACTTCATCTTCTTAAAAATTACCTCTAAAATTAGAGGTAATTTTTAAGAAGATCTACCTCTCGTATTGCATTTCATCTCTACTAAATAGGCTGTTATCCCCCGGGACTTAGGAAAATATCAGGAAGTAAGACACAAGATAGAGAATGGAAATATAGCTGATGTATGCAAGTCATTTACGATGCTCGGACTACCAGGAGCATATAAATAAAAGATCTCGGCGTCAAGCATTTAGACTGCATCATATGGGAGAGCGCTTTATCATCAAGGGGTTTACTGTCGCCTACGCAGCGGACATCATTCCGCGGAATGCATATCAAACTGAGGAAGGGCAGTGAATAGAATGCCTTTATGTTACAGTTATGGCAATAAATCCTATTTTACGAGAACTAAGAGGTTTACCCAAACCTTGGCTCACGCTCATGTTTTACGGGCAGTATAAAACATTTCGTTCGGAACACATCAGATGTGTTTTTACGATCACCACTTAAGATGGCGTAATACACATGGACATGTATGAAGACAGGTCCCCTTTCATCTGAGCGGCCATCGCTCGCTTCGAAATTCCATTATCCGCGAGAGTGACCGGCGTATATAAGAAATATGAGTGTGGCATCGGGAAATGACGCGGCGTTGACAAGGGTTAGAGAGGCTGATTATCAGTGGAGGAATCGTTTGAGTAGGGAAAAACAATGGGGAAAACATTTACTTTGGGAAAGGAATGAGGAGAAATATACAAGGAGTTCCTGCAACCATATCTTCATGATTGGGATATTTTCATTGGCCTCTTGATGCTGGGTAACTAAAAATGTCTCTTTCTTTGGCCTGTCTCAGACTTTGTTTTGATGAATAAAGAACAATGCTGAATATTGTTTTTAATTTAGTCGCTCCTGATACTTAATAGTTGTTATACATGCAGTTATTTTATGAATTTACGTGGATCTAGTCCCTTCACGACAATTTGACTCAGTGAAGGAAGCAAAAGACCTTGGTCCTCATATTGCCCATGTAGTAAGCCTTATATCCCTTCCAAAGCTGTATTGTTAATATTGGAGTGGATTAAGGTTCAAGCCGGATGTAAAATGCGCTGATAAACTAGATAGTAGAGTTTCCCTAGCATTCAGAAAAATAATTTTTGTCAACTTATTTTGAAGTCATATGGAAGCAGTTTAAAGTACAATTGTATTAGAATCAATGTTCTGAATAAGCTGAAGTACTTCAATTGTTTCACTAAATATTGTGTATAGGTTTGCCAAATATTCGGGATATATGCTAATCATGAAGATATGATATTATTTGAGTTATAAAATAACAAAATAATTTTCTTTCTTCTATCATCATCAAAAATCATCACTTTTCCAAAAGAATCGGAATTAGGAGCATTTGAAACCAGCATTTGTAAAACGGGAAACTCGAAAAATTTTTAAGCTCTTTGGCACGACAGTTTATTTGCTTAGCTCTATTGCCGCTATAATGGAAAGAGATAACATCTAATTCGCATGAATGGTTCAAAAAGGACATATGAGTCAGCAAAAGCCTCTATCTATTCCCATTGAGGAAGATATTTAATTTTAAATTTTCGTAGGAAATAGTCTGAAGGGAACCCTCTAGAAAAGTTACCGCTCAATTTGAATAAGAAATAGTTTTGGACAGTAGAAGTAATTTTGAGGATTGTTCATTTAACGTCTATTACCTTGATATTCAATGTATAGTACAATTTTCAAACCAAAGAGTAAAAAGGGTCAAAAAACGCCATATTGGGGAAAATGTCTAAATGTTTTTTCGCCATGAGTAATCTCCTCTACAGCTAATGAATATTTGGCATATTAACAATGTTAATTTAAGCTTGAGGTATATTACATAGAGCTTTGATTTTCATGTAAATTGTACTTTTAACTCCAAAAACCGCAATGAGGACTTAAAATGACTTTTCTTAAGCATTTGACTTATAGACTATCATAAACTCTTTTGTATCACAGCCGTGAATTTTCTCGAATCAGAGTATTAACTAACATTAGAGAATTTCACGAATAGGTGATAATAAGAGTGGAATGAATTTCGAAAAGAGGTGCAGCAGGGGATGGAGTTAAATAAATAAAGTTAGATTGATGAGTTAGAATGGGGGGAGAACTTTCGAGAAAGAAAGGAAATAGAACAACGTTGTCATGACGACTTGGATGATCAAAAGACATTCGTAGCCATGCAGCGTAATGGGTGCGCTCACAGAGATAGGAAGATACCTTGGGAGAAAATGGAGTAGAAATGGAAGAGAGGGAAAGTTAAAGAAGGTATCCTTCTGAGTTTTATGAGTCGGCATCTCTTTTAGAGGCATCTTGTTCTCCACACACCGTTCTTATCCGCATATCATCTCCGGACGCCATGCGATATGTCATCGAAGCGACAGTAAACATTACCTTCAAGTTCCTCCGCCTTTTGTCTTTCTTCCTTTCGCCACAGTTGCCAATTTAACGATTCGGACGCTGCAGTCTTTGCTGACATTCTTATTTTTGTGTCCCATTCTTTTTCTTTTCGTTGCGGTACTACTATCTCCCGTAGCCCTACTTTCTTCAAAATATTTTATATCTTTCTTAAGGGGAAGGTAGACAACTTAAGTTATTGGCCTATTAAATTTCGTTGGTGAACTAAAATCAGCCGGTAATGAGAAAAGAAACGAAATATTTATTAATTCCTGTAAGCATAGTTTGCTTTGTCCCCCTGGTTCTCAAGGGAGGTTATGAATGTGCTAAAATTTCTCTGACGTTGTTTATATATTATCAAATCATTTCTTTAGGAGTTGCGTTTAAAATTATTAAGAGCTGGTTATATCAGCATAATTTCCTTCTTTATTATGGGAAAGAAAAGTTTCATGTGCAACAGTCGCAGAAAAAAGGCGTTAGGTGGCTGAAAAATATATTTTAAACACGAAAGTGGGTAATTTTAGTAATTATTAACATATAGTATATAGTACATATAGTTCACCTTAAAGTGAAAAATATTTTAAAGATATACTTCAGATATTTATTATTTCGGCTCAGATTTTTTTTTTAAGCTGTGAAATCGTAACTGCTATGTTAATTACCTAAATATTGAAGGTTAGATGAACTATTAAGCCTATCCTCATCCCCTAAAAGTCCTTATAAATTATAAGCTAATAATTTAAGGTTTCACTTTCAGTACTTCACGATAAACTTTTCGATGGTCTCATAGTTTTAAAATTTTAACACATAAAAGGATTCGAGGTTCTTCTGAATGAAATATGATCAACTCTCGCATTTATAATTTACTTTAATTTTATTCGCTGTAGGCCAGTCATTTACGATTAATAGGAATCTTACTTAAAAACAAAAACAAAGCTAGGAAGCTGCCTAAAATATCATGGTAAAATATGGAACACCATTAAACATTGAGGAAACGACTTTCCGGAAACATATTCCTCCAAACCCTGTATCCTGAAAATCATTTTTGATAGAGAGAGTCGAGCATAAAAATGTTGAATTTAATCTTATTCATCTGAAAAGAACTATTTCGATTACTCTTAAATTTTAAAGGCCTAAAGCTTCCTCTACTAATTTTTCAAAGAGAAACAATATTCCGCATGAACTCACCCTGAACATGCCGCTGCTTCATATAAGGTTTACAAATCGGGATCCAAACCTTTCCGGAGTTGCGTTCCAGACTGCATGTGCTATGAAAAACTTCCATCCCGTCATCCAATGATGCAAAGTTTGACCTTCTTGATTGATTATTTTTATTCCAAATCTAATTATGAATCGCTAGTATCAAAGTCTGCATACGATGGAGAGCCATTATTTTTGTTGAGTGATTTATAATCGTTAAAAGTAAATTCAAAGAAGTTATTTAAATATTAACATATATAAATAGAAATTCCACCTTATTGTTTTAAAGATGAGACGTATTCCTTATGCTAACTATCTCATTTCTAATCTTAGCTAGTAAGCGTCTTTCTTTCTTATTGGCATTTGGAAAGTAATAGAGGAAGCGGTGAATTTCAAGCGTCTTCATGCTGGATACCATACAGATGTAGCACAGTTTACAAATAAATTCGATAAATTAGGCCCATTTTATTCCAAAATATCTATTTAGGTATATTTTTGTATACATCCTTCAAGCGGCCAAAATCGTGTGTCAGGGGGTCCAAAAAAAAAAAAAGAAATCGTTCTCTAACTGCTCCAATATTCTCTAATGCTCCGCGACAAAAAACACAGGAAGTAGCTCTCTGCCTAGGCTGTTATTGCCCGATAATAATTTTGCATTTTCTCTCGAAGCACACGAACATTATTATCTGGAAGATCCCAGAGAAAAATGTTTTCCGAACCTTAGATAAATGTTATTACTTGTATTGCATCTAAGTGGCGCACATCTAAGCAATTCTTCTCATTTAATTATCTATCTCCGATTTATTTAAATTTAAATAAATAAAATTAAATAAAATAAATACAATATAAATTTAAATCAATTTAAATGTAAATGTATTTATCGCTTACGATAAATGGCCATACGGATGGCATTGAAGTTGTGATCGGATGCGGTATTTACTCTCATTTACATATCTATTTGATAATTTTTATATGAAAGGTTCCTCGTCATTAGCGTATCTACGTCTTAATTGGCATTCTACAAAATTTCTTAGAAAAATTACTTTCTTTTGGCAACACTGTTCCCTCCCCGCAGATGACCGAGCAAAGCAGTCACCTTGACCACTCCTCTATACCTTGCAACCCCTTCCCCTTTAGAACACCTCACCCACCCCAACGAAATCCTCATCTCCGGCGCATTGTCGCAACACCATTTTTTCCCGCGACGGAACCTTGTTCAAAATGTTCTATCAAATGATTAATCTTAACGTCTGGGTGATGTTTAACTGCCGGCGTCAACTGCTTCGTAACGGATTAATGGCAGGGTTATCTCCAGAGGGAACTGTAAAGCCGAGCTTGCGTTCGCTTTAGAGATAGAAAACGATTGCCGATCAAAATTCCGCCTCGAAGCGCTTCGTTGTCTGTCTCTGATGCGATTTCTCCCCGTTTGTATTGAGCTATAAATCCATTTTTTTAAATATCGAAACTGCGGTGAGATATGCGATTTAAATGCCCCCACCCAGAGGATATTCCATTGGACGGTGCTTCCTAACCTTTTGCCTTCCTCTTCTTGCGAATTAACTCAAACTTTGAGGCATGCTTCAAGTATTTCAGATCCAAATTAAAAATAAGAAAAAGTCAAATATGAAATAATTAACTTGTTTTCATCCTAAATTACTGTTGAAGGAATATCTCCCAAGAATAAACCATATCAAATATCGATGTGTTAACCTTGCTAATTGCAGACAATTTAGATGTTGAGGCAACAGGACAGAGAGATGGAGTTTGAAAATCGAAAAATCTTAAGTAACCTCCAACTATTAATGTTGGAAAACAGGAACTGTTCGTCGTATAAGACAATAATGCTTCATTAAGTTTGCTTAAGTGAGATACTCTGAATTTTCATCTCCGATGTTTGAAATTACATTTATAAATTTCGAGCTATAAATCATAATAGCAAAATATATAACGGATCGATGGCAATATGAATGAGTGTAACACTACGATGATGATTAGATTGGTGAAATTTCAGTTATGATTGAAGAAACAACAATGAAATGAATTCATCTAGAAAAACTTTTTCTGACGAATAATCAGGAGGAAATTTTAAGAGAACCGAGCTTCCGAGAACTTACCCATCTGATTCCCCAAATGGATTCATGACTACTCAGATACCGGAACTCACTACTACTTGTATATTTCGCGGCACACCAAGATTTTACTCATGGCGCAATACCAGTCTGCGGCACTCCGGACGGGAAGTACTCTCATAAAGGACGAATTTAAATCTCTCATTCCATTTTGTTTCGTTTCCCCATGTCTTATTTACCTCCGCATCGTAAAGCTATCCTTTTAACGATTCACGAGCCATGTGCAAGTATGCGACGTAATAACAGCCCCTTAAATGCTCCTCCTTAAAACCATAACTTCCGTAATTCACTTCGCGCAAGCACGACCTGGGGGCCTTATGTGCTGCCAGACAAGTGCACGTTTCCTTGCAAGAAAACTACTCTTCCAGGTGCATTAGCCTTATGAGATTCACCTTCCCATCTCAAGGAATTAAAGAATTGCTAATCACTGATTTATATTATCGTGGTGGAATCCTTGAACGCTAAACGACCAGAAAACTCGTAAAGTCTGAAGTCGTGCTGAAAATATCGGCTTTTAAAAGGTGGTTTACGCTCGCAAACTAAAATGAGTCTATTCAATCCTAATCATGCTCGATCGCTTTATAGACTGCCTTAGCTGAAGAGGCTATAATGAAGTTCTATACACGCTGTTGAAGTTGGTGACGTGATGAACATTCCATTTAAATAGCTTGGAGTAGAAATACTCATTTTCAAGTGGCTTCCGAAGGTAATATTTCGACTGGTCGCTTAGTGAAGTCTAAATGTTTATCAAAGAAGTATTTTGAACCCCACTTTGATGCCAGAAGAAACTGTTTTTTTTCGACATCAAGGAATTATTATTTACTTGTCTTAAGATAATTGCATAGTATTTTTCCACAGTGTCATATGAAGTGATAAGATATAAGATTCATTGCCACGATAAAGATTTTTTAAAGAGTTGGTTGCAAAAGTAATGGTTGTAAAATTCATTCATTAGACAGGGAACGTATACATTAGTCAGTTGTAATGTACATACTCTGTAAATTGTGTGCTGGCTTCAGAATATCTTTTAGTTTTAGCCTAAATAACACGCAGTTACGAAGTTGCTTGTTCTCGAGCTTCGTGTTTAAGTTTAACGATAATTCGGAAGATACATTTAGTTTTTTGATACAAAACTTGGCTTCACATTATTTAAGTAAATATGAAGCCAAACACTAGCGCGATATACGTCTCTTAATATAGCCGAAATTTTGCTGTATCTTTATGGGTCAAAAAATGGCTACATATTTCAATCCATTCTTTCCTACGGTGATGAAGAATCACCCCCAGAAAAAGCTTCCCGAAAGATAAACGAAATCCATATTTCCGACAGAATTTTGATAACATAATTAATATTCACGATAACTTTATCGCGTCGGGCGATGGGAACCGAATGTTTTTCATTCGATACCGTAAAAATCGAGATATTTTAAGCGATATCATCCGCCGCGTATCGAATATACATTTACGTCGCCTCCCAGAGTTTATCTTCATCCAAAGCATCATTCTCCCCCGCCGACGAAGGTTAGTCATCCGACATTGTCCTGTCTCTCCTGATCCCTCCCTTCTCATAAGAATCGCTCATAATTTAGCACCCTCTTCCATTCAGCCTCCTTTCATATCCACACAGCCCGCCACCCTCACCTGGTGGCAGTGACAAATGACGAACTATCTGCGCGGCGAATGTAGACGTCTTCCGAAAGATGCCGTAGCACAAACGGAGAGGTTCCCTCTCTATATATATCTCGCAAGCATCCCATTATTTCGTCACGGCGGCATATCAACCTATTCTTTCCGTCTACGCTGTGAGCCTCGTACCATCGAGACTTTCCTGTCAAATTCAGCGTTTCCAAGCGCGACTTCCCGAGGTTGTTAATATCGAGTTTTCTCACGATCGCTCCCGACTGGTTTTTCCCTTACGTAGTACGATTTGATTTATGACCAACCTCGTTTTCGTTCCTATGCGCAGACGATGCCGTTTTCGAACAATTTGCGGCCGAAATCGTTAATAATACCATAGATCTTGAGATTTTACTGCTTTATACAAATTCATGGGCAGAAAAAAGCCATTTAGCAACATTCACTCCTTAATATTCATCTATGCTCTATCACAGTACCACAAAAATATAAACTCTTCGTACATAAATTCTAAATCTGTCATTAAATAGAAGCTCATCATACTAATAGGCATATCAGTATGGTACTAATTGTAAGTATAGAACTATGTACTATTCATTATAGTATTGACAAATCTATTCATACACTGAACACATGATTAACCTGAATAACTCTAGTTATAATTTCTCAAAGCTATGTGACACATTTAAGGTACATATCTTTAAAAGGAAGCGAAAAGGTATATAGGTATATCGACGTTGAAGTGAATAAAATAATAGTCTAAAACATGAGTTATTCCTAATATCCTATATTATATTTATGACACCTTACAAATCTCTGATCACAAAAACGTCAAAGTAGAAGTGAATAGTTGCTAAAAAACTTTCCAAAATAATTATCAAATAAGTATATGAAGAAATTAATGCTCAGTAATGACCGGAAAGGATATAAAAATTCAGAACATCAGAAGTTTATTGGTCGATCGCGAAAATTAAAATTCTCACTTTGATTGAGATGGAATAGCTCCTTCAAGATGTAACCACACAATTCACAATCACTGTTCTCGTTTTCGATGGAAAGTGTACCAATTTTTTAAGATTAAGAAAGATGCAAGTATTTTATGAATGATTTTGTTTCTCGGGATTTTAATTATCGTCTCTGCACTTTTTCCGAGTTTAGTGGACTATCGAGAAAATACATGAATTTTTGCTAAATATCCTCATATTTGTTCTCTCGCCAATTTTCCTTAGAAATATAAAACAATAATTCTCAGTATAGAAATATGTACTCCTTAATATTATCAATCTAAGGTTTCTATTAAGAGTGATGTACGATTAATTAAATTTCATTTGAAGAAATATTTACAATTTTTAGGCAGAGAAAGCACTCGTCAGAAGTAGTAGTAGTAGTTTCATTTCAATATTAATTACTTTCTTATGTTTTCCGAGGAGTAAACTGATTGTATCAGACTCGAGGTATGGCTTGCGATATCTATACTTAACACTAAAGATTCAGCAATGTCAATGATATCTTAAATTAGAAGCTTGAATGAAGCTTGATCCATCACTGAATTAATCTACCAGGAAATAATATGCATTCCTGTATCTTAATTCTATTTCAGTAGAACCTGTCTCTATGTTTACCTCACAACTTCTTTATAATACGTCAACAGTTTGACCTTTGATTTCTTTCTGATACCTGAATTTTTTTGATTTTATAACAATTAAATGTAGCATTAACATTATAATAACCAAAATCAACAAACATAACAATTAAGTAAAATAACGAAAATGTATTTCTTATATAATATCCTTCTTTATAATGTTAGGTTTCCATAATTCTTAAGCAAGAAGAGCCTCCTGTATTAATTAAAACATTCTACTAAATCTCACCCTGCTGTAATCTAGAAACCTTATAAATTACAAAACACTGATTTGTAAAAGTGCTGCCTGTCACGATTTATCCATATGATAATATCCCTACACACTTCTCAATCCCCTAACGAATCTGAAGCTCTTTGTGGAACGTTTGCGTCAGAAGTAGGCCGGGTAACTATTGAAAAATGTCGGATAACTCTGCCCCTTCGAGATGTCGAATGAGTTAATTTTCAAGCCGTTAATGAAAAAACCGGGACCGGAGGCCATTCATTTCGGTTATCCCTTAATATACGACAGCAAGGAATAGGCGGAAGGCTTGAGAGATAAGGAGTTAAGGTCGGCTGGACCTCACTCCCCTCCCTCCGAACCAATTCCCCCGGACGCTTACCACGCTCTCTTTAACCTCTACTAATCACACCAACGCCGCACTATCACTTCGACGGATTATCTCTTTACTTGCGCAATAAATCAGTCCAGGGCTTTATGAAAATTATAGCTGGTAATTTTCGAGACGGCACATTTCTGATACGCATTCTGGTTCTCTTATTTTTCCCACTCGATCCATGCTCCAAGGATCTGCCTGATCTGAGTTTCCACTCCAGAGCGTATGAGTGACATTCATTGGAGTTTGTCGCTGAGGAGAGAAATTAATTTGGGAAGAAAAAGGGCGCTTCAAAGGAAGCAGGAAATTGGTTTGAAATGAAATATACGAGTTTATTTTCCTCCTAAACTCATCTTTGCGTCGTTTTTCAGTTGAGTAAACTTTCTTCACGTTTCAGTTACTTTCACCAGTATTTCATTTCCAAAAGGTTAGCTTCAATGTAAGAATGGATTGTATTTAAAGCAAATTGGGATTTTCATAGAGATTTTAATGCGTAAGGTTATCTCTGAATTTATTTTTCGGTTATACTTTGTTATAACATTTTCTATGTTGATATTCTATAAAAGATTCTGTGAAATAGGGTGCAATAACAGATCTTGCGAGTATTTTTGCCATTGATTTTATATCATCCTAGGTTTACGAAATATTCATAAATATACAAGGTAATAAGTTGGTATATTCCTCAATTCTCACTTGCCCATGGCTTTTCGGAATTCCCATTTGAAGAAATGCATGCGTCTTGAGATGCTTGTTGCATTATTTCTCCCAAGTGTAGTAAAGAACTCTAAGAAAATGTTCTCTTCATCGAAATTAAAAAGTACTTAGTACTTTTTAACGGGTATTTTAATTTGTTACCGGTGTTTTAAGCGTACTTAAATCGTCAGGCTCAGAGAAAAAAAGATAAAATATTTTGTCTAATCCTATAGATGTATGTATACTTACGAAACCGGTAATAAATCAAAGTCCATGTGGAAAAGTACGGAGTAATACATGGGTGAATAGAAATAGAGAGAAAAATTTTAGGAGTTGTGGATGTAATAAAAACTACACTATTATTTTAGCTTAAAGTCATATAAGATCCACAACAGGAAAATTGTGACAAAACTTAGGAGTGTGAAAAATTTGCGCATACCTACTAATATTGCAAAATAATAGATGCTAAGGAAAAGTATGTATAACATGGAAATCATAAGAGTAGTGCTATACATATATAAGATGTAATGAAAGCAACAACTTCACATATTACAGTATTCATTTTGACAGAGAAAACATATAAATCTCAAGTATTAGTATTTTAAACATGCTATAAAAATCATGCGATAGTTAACTATCGTTTTAAAAATTTGAGTAGATTAATTATTTTAAGATTTTAAATGATTCAAGTCGTAATTGGGCAAAGAAACCTTTCAGATTTGGAAAATTTTTGGGACTTGCACAGAAATATTTTGCTCTATACAGCGTGAAAAGACAGTCATCTTGTTGTTCACTGCTGAGATAGATATGGTGAGGGTAGGAGGATGCCTATTGTTACGATAATAGGTGACTGATTCACTAGAAGATGAGAAAGGTATTTTTCTTGAAGAGATAGTGTAAATCATGATATTTTGTGACTTAATTGATCAGATTTTCCACCTGAACTATGCTTCAATTGCAACGTCTCTCGCCGTACTGATAATAATAGCGCAGTTTAGAAAGAAATCCGATAGCGAACACCCATCATACTATTTATGATCAGTTTGCGCGTCGACTGCCTTTCTCATCTTATATTCTCCCCTCGTGTCTCACCCTCTCGCTCCTTAATCTACACCCTCTATAATAGGGATTGCGAGGGGTCTATGGAAGTCCACGCGTTTAGACCACAGAGAACTCTTTAGGCCGCGTGCGCTTTCCCTTATCTCCGAGGAGGGCGTCAAAAGATGGCCCAAACACTTGGAGCGACGCCAGAGATTGGCTTCTGTAATCTGCGAGGGGCGAAGTACACGCATCGGAAATGGAATCGCTCTCCCGTGATTCGATGCCTAGAGAACCCTCGGCACGCGCGTGCGGGGTGGCATCGTTTAAATAGCGCTGACAAGTAATGCTAATCCAGTTGGAAACGTGAACTTTAAAGTGATTGAGTACGTGCTAAATGATGTTACAACGTCGAGTCGTAACCCTCATAAGATAGGGATACCAAACACCGTCCTGTACTATATTTTCTCTGCTGCCGCTGCAAGGGGTATTCGGACGATCACACTAAACTGTTTCCCAAACCAAAGGACGCCTCACGTGAGACGACTCGCTCGAGGACGGCTCATCTAGGGACATCAAGTCCAAGAATTTTCACTCAAATATTTGTAATACAAGAGTTGGTTTATCCAAGAAACATTTTACCACAAGGATATTTTATCAGTATAATCTCACCAAAAGCTATTTCCGAGAACAAAATAATGTTATAAAAGAAAAAACCTTAACGATATAATGATATTTTTATTATCTTATTTATCATCTGAAATTGTCAAACAAGCAATCCCTTAAACTATATGTAGCCATTTTAGCCATCCTTCTTACCCTTATGTTTACATTGACCCCTGAAAGCCGATATTAACGTTAGACGAGGGGGTGTATTCTCCTATTTTTTATGAACACGGTTATTAATTTGTCCTCCTAATGCTATCTTAGAAGTATGACCAGATATAACCGTTTATCAGAAATCACGGAATCATTAGCTAGTTTGGATAACTTAAAGTAGCCTAAATAAATTTTAGTTTCCCCTAATTCTAAGGTTAGAAATATGGACTTTTCGCTTTATGATTGCATTTAATAAGAGAAATTTTCTCTCTTTACCAACATCACTTTAGTCGCTTTTTGAATATTTTATGGATTTTCTTCAATCAAAGGAAAAAATTAATATTTTCTCACTACAGCACTCCACCAATTCAAGCATAGCTAAAAATACTCCATAATCTGGTTAGTATATTAAGGCGAAGTGTTCTTGCCATGAATTCGAATTGTATACTTTCCTACTCGAATCTCAAATAAGAATCTGACTTTATTGCCAGCACTAATGAAAATGCTCCTGTCCGCTTACTTAGTGGTGATATTATTGCAAAGGGTGCTTCGTAATATGAGGTAATTTCACATGTGGGCTCTACCGGGAATCGAACTCGGGACCACTTTTGCAAAATTCGAATGCGCTGCCCACTTGGCTATCCTGGAGCAGTTCGCCCTTTAACACCTCCTTCCAACTATCTCAATGGACACCTCATTACCCATTCCTTCCATCGACTCTTTGATACTATGATTCGATAGCAAATGACTCATCGTCTTCCCTCCCCATTCATTTCCACCTCCTTCTAATTTCAATGCTAATCCATTCTCCTCTCAACCAAAACGCCTTTAATCGCTCCCAAGTGACATTGATGGGAAAGCTGTGTTTATTATCGCGCAGAATTACCAACATAATAATGTCGGAAATGACGTCGTTCAGACGAGTGAGGATTTTGGGGGATGACGAGTGGGTGGAGCTGTCGGACGGCTGAGATTGCTGACTCCGATAAGGTACAGCAGCTACACACGTCTTCATTCCATCCCCATATCGTCCCCTCCGATATTTTCCCATTACGGACCACAATGGCTTCGGTCGGGCGCAATTGTCGCTTAGAATCTCGCCGTTCTCATCACCACTCTCTCGCTACATTTACTTTTCAGATTTATTGTCCTTCCCATGCAAATACAAGCGATTATTCCTCCTTATCGCCTACGTGGGATAGCCTTGCGTACAATGGTTTCAATAACTAATTCCGAAGTTGATGGCAATTGATTTGAAGAACAGTCGTTGGAAAACTGGATTTCATGCTCATCGGAAGGAAGGTTATCGTGTAAAGGAGACTTAAAAATGAAAATTTGGAGTTGTGTTCTTGAAAATTTAATGTTCAAAGTTTGACATAGATATTTTATTAACTGAAGACCTTTCATAATCTAAATATTAGAAAAGAAAGATCAACGAAATGTAATTTCAAATGGTTAAAAATTACTTTAATTTCAGAAAATCACAAATATAGACTCCTTCCTTACGATAAATTTAGGAGATAGTGAGTCAGATGAGTTAAAGTAAAGCTAAATTAAAGTTGCTTTTACAATTTCTCATTTTATGAAATAGATCTTTTAGTAATTCAATGCAAATTATGAGTTGTAAGTCTGCTACCATATTATTATAGAGTTTTAACATACTCCTTAAGCAGCTGGGGGGGGAAGGGATCTCAGATATCACTTGGTAACCAGATGAAGGAATCCGTCGCCCTGAGAAATTCATTGTTCTGAGAAGAAGACTAAATACGTATCTCAATAGTTATGCAATCAGCTACAATATTCTACTTGCATCCCGGCCTCCGGCTGCATAAATCCATCTTTGGCCTTCAAAATTCCCCAGTAAAATATATTGAATGGTATAGACAAACGAGAATATCAAACAGCGTGCTTGGACAAAAACAATTATGGCATTGAAAACTAAAACTTGGTAGAAGACGAGGCACGGTAGGGTTCAATGAATCGAGGGTATAAATCGGCTATAAAAATTATGATAAGAAAGAACATAGCCAAATTGAATGAGGGAAGGTTGAATAATAAAGCTTGCTTTTCTGCACGCTGATAGGGCAGTATGCAACTGTGTTATGGAAGCAATAGAGCGAGAAGCTGACGAACTCAGCGATATGATCAGGCGCGGGATGCAAAGAAGTGAAATCAGAAATTTCATTCGTATAAGCTGGTGGATATGCAACTGCTATCAAAATGTTTAAATAATACCGATTATCGCTGGTTTTCTGTTACTTTCCTAAATTATCATAGTTTTCCTACTACAGCTGGAGAAAAATAAATTAATTATCCTCTTCATATCATTATAAAATATCAAATACGCCCACTGATTTAAAATCTCAGTGCATAGTGCACATTACATCCCAATATTAAGTTTCTACCTTTATCGTTGAAAAGTTTCCGAGTGATATTAACATCTCAAAGTGCTGAAATTAATTGTTTTACATTTTTTGTTCTTAATGAAATTGTCATTTCTCATTCATTAATTATTATGAATAACTGTTTCATTTATTTATAAAATATTTTAGTGGCTTAAATTGGTATATTATGAGCGTTTCTCATGTATCCACGAAGTATTATAATAAGTATCAAATAAATTCTATTTGCGTTGCAAATCTTCGTCGGCTTATTAAAATCTTACATATCTCATTCCTTTCCTTAACTCCAAGAAGTTTCTTTTTCTGTCATACTCTTTGGTTAATTTCGATAATTAACAGAAAAATTAAATTAATGACGATGGATATAAATAAACATCCGTTAGTGACTTCTCCGTAATTTACTTTGATGGAAAATTGGCAGGAAGTATTTTTCTAGCTGCCGTTTTATAACGCTTCGTCAACGTTTCACAATCCCAGATAGTCTTTTGTCGTCGAAAATTCGTTTTTTACAACACCAAGTTGCGTAAGAATAATCTTAGAGAGTAAGAGACTTAATCAAATACCTTAACTAAAATCCTATATTATTCATCATGAAGCAACTCTTCGATTCTTCGCATCACCGAGCGATCCCTCATTTTAATAACGCATTACATTGTGATCCGCTAGTCAGCGTCCCCTCATAAATCCACTCAATTGAGAGCTTTAGTCAACCTCAGCTCCTTTAATATCCTCCGCTTTCTTTCTCCTCTCTCGGAGGCCAATCGAATTGACGCTGGCAAATGATACTGCGGTGGCTTCCTAGGGCCACCTTGATGATAGCCCCGTGGGGCTCTTTTGCGGCCAGCCCTTGTATGTGTGTGTTTTAGCGTTTCTCTCGGACGGCGGTGATTTGGGGTTCTTGGCGCCGCGGGGAGCTCACGGGGAAAGATGGGGCGCTGAGGGTCGTAATTGGTTTATTAGTTTTGCGGCGTTGGGGAGGAGGTGGCGGCGGGGGGGCGTGATGGGGGCGGATATTGAGGTGGAATGGCTTTCAGGAGGGAACCTTCGCCGCGGGGGATCTCTCGGTGGGGGAGGAAAGAAAGTGGATGGCAAGAAAGGAGAATGACCGGGAGCGAAATGATAATTCGATATATTTGCCAAATAAACTACCTTCTCTTCCGTCTCCTTCTCCGAAAATATTTGCGACAATATAAAAGGACTAATTTTATTGTAACAGTATGAAAAATCCTAGCGTTAAATATTAGGTCTTTAATATGTTATTTCACGCTTTAGTAAGGGAAAACAACATAACGACTGCCTTGAGAAGCGTGTTTTCTTGCAGCGAAGGATCACAATGAAATTGGCTTTCCGCCTGAAATTAAATAAATCACGCAGAAAAAGATGGAAAAACTAATGTAAAAAGTGGTTATATTACATTTCTGGCATAGACAAATATTCCTTTGCTTGCATGAAATTAAATAACGCACTTGGTAGATATCTTCAAAATTCTACTTCTAGAATCTATATAATATTCATACTTAACAGAGTCAGTTTATATTCCTCAATGAATTTTCATTTCGTAGCATTCTAACATTTAAAGTCAAAATATAAATTTTAAATAAACAATTTTAACTGTGAATTGATATTTCAATTACATTGGAATCAATTCATAATTTCACGACCGCAATATGAGAGATTGTTTATTCCCTAAAGTCGTAGATATTATGCTCAAGCTTTCATTGGTACAGCATACCTTTCCTTCATAATTGTAGATGAATAAATAAATATATATAGTATGTAATATTAATTTATTAAGTTTGAACACTTGATGTTGCCTGTATATTAAGAAATATATACAAAGTTCATCAGTAATCAACTTTTAAATATCGTTTCCTTTAATTGCATTTCATTCGTAGCTTAGTAAGGGAAAAGGAGGAAGAAGAGAAGAGATAAGGAACGGGTAAATGGCAGAGCGTGGAATGAGGAGGCGAGAAAAGAGTTGAGGTGTGGGCCTTTGGTTAGGCCGTCACTTCGGAGGTCAGAGGCGAGACGTAGACGCAATTAATATCGATACCATGAAGGCGAGGATTAATGTATCAGTCTCGCTAAAGATTTGTCAAAGTTCGTAATTGCTTAAGGCTTCCAAATTTCAGAATCGGTAACTTCATAAATTAATCTCGAAGGCCAAATGGAACTTTCTTATTCGGAAAGGATAGGGATTGGCAACTATGTATTTTAAAAACCTTAACACTTTTCCAAAGAATTACTTGTACGAGTTACATAAGACGTATTCCCAGTTACATAAACCGTTCTTATACTCCAAAGGAAATAGATGTGGGAACAATTCTATTGTAATGTAAGGATTATAGAGTCATCGTTTATGAAATACGTCGAAAGGCGCCTTACAGGGTGTATATGTAAATAAAGAGGTAAAATATTTTCTTAATTTTGATGTATAGAGAAAAACTTTAGGGGCTATGCCATGGGGTTAGATGGGGACCAAAAACATACTTATCAAAATATAATATAAGTGATATAATCCAATATATAATATGATAGCCTAACTTATTCCAAAATTATTTAGAAATCCTCCGGAAAGCCAAGTGAGCAAGTATTAGACTTTGATTCGAAAGTGGTCTCCCGGATTTGAATACCAATAGGACCTTACGTATGGAGTGACCTTAGTTGTCGAAATACTTATAAAATTGTTTTCTATTTCGGAATTTAACGTTAAAATGAATGTAAATTAACTGGTTACTTTGATTTATCGCATCATGAAAGATGATGAAACATCATCAGTTAATTATTTACTTTCACTATCACAAAAAATGTAGATCTTATTATGTACCGGAATGGAAGAGTATGTTGACTTCGTTAGAAAGTAAAGTTTAATAATATTTCTAGTTTTTTTATAAACAATTATTATATTCTATGTCCTAAAATTTCTATTCCCGTCTTATTTCAAACCAACTTATTTATAAGTTCTTATAAATTAAATATCCTGGAATAAGTTGGTCTGTACTAAATTATACATTACTTGCTTTAATTCAAGCCCTTTGGTTTGTAATTTCTCAGTGTTTTTCAACATTATATAGACGCCCAGCGTACGAATGGGAATCAAAATTAATTTCATTTATATAATTGCTAAGTAGTATTAGTACTAGTATTGTTAAAAGCGCTTCAACAGCTGAGGCCATTTCGCATACTACTGGGGAATGAATCTGGGATCGCTTTCGCCGAGGTCAAATGAGTTGCCCACATGTATATACTGGAGCCCTTTTAGCTAATAATTGATGACATTTTACTCCTTCTAAAGAAATTATTATTAGAAAATATTTTCTCAGTGTCATCTCTATAAATTCAAACCCATCCTCAAATGAAAACACAAATGGGTAAGTTTAGAGAGATACTAATACTTGCTTATATAAAAATCCAGCTGTGTTGCTTCCGCCTTTTTGATATCCTTAGTATAAGAATATCAGCATTTTTTTCTTTTTCATTTACTTATTTCAATAAAAGGATCACGCTTCAATATATTTATTGTGATCCATTTATTAAAATTTTTCCTTGTTCATTGAATACGTATAGCGGACATAATTTTCTTCTCTATCGTATTATAGTAAACAGTAGCTATATATAATTAACCCACTACTGGCGGGCCTCGATCTAGTATTTACGCTTTGGTTAATGTTAATTAGTCCCTAATCATCGCCCATTAATTGATTTGAAGTGTACTCATATTATGAAAATATTCCCGCGCAGTATATCAGTATTTAAATACCCAATCCTAAAGGAAAAGAATTCCCCATAGTGACACAGTAAAAGAGAAGCTTATAAGCACACAAAGACATCTCTCCCTACTTGTCGCTGCCATAACCATCACGATAACTAATTAAAAATTGCCAAAAGCCCTGTTTATAACCCGTTGGAACGGCAATCCTGTCTTCCTGAGAGATTAAACTCCTCGTCGGCTGTCAATCCAAAAAGCGACAGCCGAAAACCTAATCAGCGGAGTCGTTTTCTGGAGATTTGAGCTCACAAATTGCGCCCTCCATTATTTTTCGCCGTCGATATTATTTCCGTAGCACTCAACTTGGTCGACAGTTATTTTCTCTGGAAGATTGGCGTCTGCCGCCGTCTCGTTCAACTCCCCTGACACCCGAATTTCGGTACTGTATACATTCTCGTTTCATTCTGGAACCCCTTCCCCATCTCGTCTCTGCCAAATTGATAATATCTGAGCACCGGAAATTAAGAACGAGGTATTTTTGCGACGGAAGGACTCGGCGGACAGTCGTCCAATCGCGACGAAAGAATAAAAGAATGCCAATGAGCGGGGTTTAGTTTTTCATTCCCTTTTGAGGTGGGGGAGGAAGCGGCGCCATAGCGTTTTTTTACGATATATCAATTTTCCCCCCTTTTCGGTAGGGCTGGGAGATAAGACTCTCCTTTTGTGCTGACAAATCCTTTTATTCTCTTGATGGCCCCGTTTCGGAGGAGCCTTATCACGCCGTCGAATGAAGTAAGTTTTATTACGACGCTGCTCTCGTAAATTCATCGGCCATTTATAAATTATCGTTCGGATCCTACGAATGGTTCGCTATGGAAAAAGAGTGGGGCCGTTAACCAAAGTCAACAATTCATTTTTTTAATTTCCTTTTCGAGTGTTTTGATGCCCCTCATCGCTTCGTTTGATCTTTGTTTCTGAGGTTGACCACTGAAGATGTTCATTTAAAAACGTTAGCTGGTGTTTGAGTTGGCGCGTTTTTCATAAAATTAGATTTTTAAAGCTTGAGGTAACAGTTTTTTTAGTATCGTTTGGAGTCGTCTAAAAAGGAGATAACAAGAACTCGCACACTTATGGTTGAAAATCATTCAGGAAAAATTAAGGAAAGCAAGCTAAAAAAAATATTAGAATTATAGTACACTTATTGATCGCAGGCGATAGCATTTTAAAATGTATAGAACGATTAAAATTATCTATTATAATTAGGGAAATTAATTGATATGATACGTATTGATTTTCTAGTAGAGGTATAGGAAAGAAGGTATATACATAGAGTAACTTTATAGATATCTTTTCAAATTTAACATTTCTCCTAATTAATAGTGATTCATAATAAATATAATGTGAATTTAATACTTAAAAAGAAATAGAACCTGAGCAGTTAGATAAGTGATGCTAAAACTAACCTTTTAAGTTGCCTAAATTTACATTAATATATACGAAATCATCAACTCTTGGAACCAAAATATCCATCAGATTATATCCGAAGTATTCCATAAAGAATATTAGAGATAGAGAGATATTTTTCATATATTCAAAGAAAAATATAATATCTTTAAATTCTCTGTTAATACGAAATTTGCTCAGGAGTCGTTAATCATTCAGCAAGCGACTGTGGTTTAAATTTCGAGAATGGATTTTAGCACAAAGCAGCTCATATCGTGATAATAATCTATTAATATATTTATCATTGTCTCATCTCTGCTTCTGAAATACTAGCAGTAATTGTGCAGTTGGACTTACAAATGGTATTTGGAATTCAAATAAAATTTTCATTTTAAGAATCGCCGAATGCAGACACATATATTTCTTCCCACGAACCGCAACCCTTGGCTAAAAACGAGATTAATAAAATCATAACGAAATAAGAGCGAATTTTCGCCCTCCCTAATTGACTCCATTCTTGCGCCGACCAACAATGGACCGCTCCTCCCTTAGCCGGAGATGCAGCTCCCGGAGTCGGATTACACCACCCTAAGTCCGGGGCTTACACATATGTTTAAATCCGCAGCCAACAAAAGGAGAATCGCTCCATCAGAAAGAGAGGAAAAAATGACTCGTTGATAAATCGGCCACCCCATTGTGGGACGAGTGTTTTCAATTACGGCCAGAGTCAAAGTGAGCCGGATGCACACCGCTGGAGGGGGGCAGCAGCATCGCCTTAATCCCACCAATGGGAAAAGAGCCATTTCCCCGACTCACCCCCTTATAATCCCCCTCACGGCGGCCCGTCGTCATGGTAACTCCACAAAAGCCCCCCCACCCACGCCTTATCCCCCCCCGCACTGCGATCATTGGTCGCCACTGATAAGCCCCCTTCTCTCCCCATTCCATAGACGTGAGATTGGGCTTTTCTCTCCCCACAAACACGACCCCCCTTCTCTTTTGAAAACTTCTCACGTTCCGACGCCGTCTCTCCCCATCATTCATTCATCTCTATACCTTCGCCCATTTTGTCGGTTATTTTTCAATGCTGGAATAGTTGAGGATGGGAAAATCCCTTATCGGGTGGGCCTAAGTGCGATTTTATACGGGAAAGATCCTCTGGGAGGATCGTCTCAAAAGGATGAGGTCGTCGTTCGCAATTAATGGAGCACGTTTACACGGAATGTGAGATGTTGCTATTGGATTAGCGGTTTTTATTAGTTTTTCCCGATGTTATCTAATGTCGTCTAACGGAAAGTATTCTGCCTTCTTAAGTAAAACAAGTTGATTTGAACTCTTTTATAGTGAAAAATTCCCTGAATATACGGGAAACCATAATACGTAGAAAAAGAAGTACTTTGTTGAATAACGAAAAACCTTTTATGAAATTTTCCAGCGTAATTATTGTTTATCTAAACTACTTTACGTCCATATTCTCAGGGTTCTAACTCTTACGAGCACAATCAAAATTACTCCCTGTAACTCATCTATATACCCTGATTAAATATCTATCTTTACAATATAAAAATATGCAGTGTTTCAGTGTTTTCAAAATTATTAGACTTTAATTCTACCTTTATTTATATTTTATGTATATAATTTAAAAATTATTGCATAGTTTTATACTGTAAATGTGCAAATTGAAGGAAAACTGCTAATTCCTAATATTGGAATTGATAGAATTAGTAATAGAATTCCTAATAGTATTCCCCATATTAGGAATTTGGGAATAACCTAACTCTAGGATTATTTTTACTTCATTATACGCGAAATTCAAAGTATTGTCCATAATCGACTTTGCAGATCTTCCTCAACTTCTGAAAATTCTCTGACATAATTCAAAATATCCTTTTACAAACACAGAAAAAGTTATGTCCCACCATCATTCTACGAGAGAGTAAATCCATTAGTAGATCTTGTAGAACTAATTCCCGAACCGAACTTATCTCGGCCAACCTTCAATCCGGCCTCGTTCAGAAGATAAGAACGTCAAAATTACGTTGTGCGAATGTCATCGGAGTTGTATAAACTTCCGTATTCTGGTGGAAGCCTCTGGGATTCGAACAGAATGGCTTCCAATTCACCACGAAATCTTATTTCCTTGTGTTGCGCCGTTGATCGCACGTCCACACGTAATGGTGGGGAGGAGACCGCCGTAGGGTTAAAGCCGCGGAGTATAACACCCTTGGAAATAGATACGCCGTCCTCTCCAAAGTGATATTGCAGTGTGAGGAGGGGCGATTACAAAAGAGGCCCTTCAATAAAACGCCGCCTGAGTCGGACGCTATCCAGACTGGAAATCGCCCGATATCCAGCCTCTCCCATTATCCCCATCTTCACTTCCTCCCACTTTTATCACCTTCCCCTCCTTCTCGCTCCTCTTTCTCTCCACATTTCATAAATGATCTAGTCACATCCTTGCGGAGTGTCATCTTATTCTTTATTCCTCTGGTTTTACTTAGACTTTTTTATGTCCCTATGTAATTTTAGGTGTAAGCTAGATAAACTACACCTTAGGGCCCAATAACTGAACGAAAGTTCCTATATCCCTTGCGAATTAAATTGACTTTTTCAATTCTATTAAAAGTTAAGTCAGTATATTTTCTTAGTGCATGCTTTCAAAAAAAAAAAAGATACGCATTTTTGAGCTGTTTCTAAGTTTTTCTAGTCTTATTTAGCTGATATAAGATAGGACCTCATCGAGTAAAAACTCGGCGCTTATTTTCTGATAGAATAAGACTTTTAGTCCTAATATCAGCCAAATAAAGATTTTTCTTAACTTAAACCTATTTATAAGTATCTAATTATTTTTTGGATCTCACATTATTTGTCATATTTCCTATATAGATTGTAGTTTTCTCATAGGTCATAGTTTTCATATGTGTTTGCTTTCTTTTGTTTATTTTCGCAAAGTTTAAGTCAATATATTAAAGAACGAGTCATTATATGATTGCAGTTGCATCTTCTTATTTAATTAGTCCCTTAATTTCTGAGTGAAACAAGGGATGCTTTCCAATCATCTTAGCCTTTATCAAACTACGTTTCACCTTACCTTATATTTAACCGCGTAATCTATACTAATGTTGCCATAGATGTACGGTTCCATATCGTCAAATTTAGGCTTTTGGTGGGAATTTCGTTAAAAGTTAACACCACGATTTGTTTTCACAGAATGTTCAATTCTAACCTAGTTGTACAAATATAATCCAGTTTCACGTTAAGATCGACGGAAAACTTTTCTCAGTTGATATATAACATTCCATCGCAATACCATTTTATCGTTTATTCAGCGAATTCACTCTGTGTATTCCCAGTAAACGGGAGACCTCTCTTATTCCCACGTTCATCACTGTCTTTCTCGGATGTAACGAATTAATCGGTTAATTTGTCTTATCATAATCGACTGGTTTGATTATCCCGCTTTAGTGCAATTTATCTATGTTGTAGAAGGATACTTCCAATTCTAAGTCACGCCCATAGAATAATAGCTTGTTTCGTATTTTCTTGTCCGCTGTTTCTCGAACCCTTTCACGTATTCTTTCTCCCCACAGGGATCCTTTGCCACTCCACTCCACTTCCCCTCCCTCACTCACTTTGCTCTGGAACAAGAGCAGCTCCTTAGTGACCGCTGCGTTTTGTAAGGGAATGGAAGGAGGTCCTTTTTTATTGCGATTGGGCCAAATAGGGAGGTAATCTTCGGAACGGTAGAGAAAGGAGATTTAGGGATAAATATACGAGGAGAAAACCTTACGAGTTTAGTAGAACCACTCTTTGTGAAGAAAATCATCACCTATTCCAAATCCTGGCTATACAAAGTGTATGAATTACAGAATTGAATGAATTCGATGTTGTGATGCGATATTAGCCAGAGCTTCCCCTATGCTGAAAACTAATTTTCGTCTGTTAATTTTTACACTTGTTCTAACCAAGATTAAATCTTCTCAATTATACTCTTTGTTGTGTTTTTAACTTCTTCCATGTATATATTTATTTTGGAATATATAGATATAATTAGTGGGGGGATTCTAAAAATTTTGGATCAGGTTCTTATCCTTATGGTGTATGCAACCACGCAATTCAGTCTTGACTACATAATTTCCCTATAATTCGTATTTAAAAATTTGTTTGCGAAGCTGAAACATGAAATAAAAATGAATTATTTTATGATCCAACGTCGATATATTCTCGCTGAAACGAGGGTCTGATAAGAGGGACCTCTATCTATATCCTTCCAGTACTATCGTATCACATAGATTTAAGAACAGGTACGGTGAACACGGAATATTCCAAGACTTGTTTCACACGAACCGTTGAGAAGCGACTGAGTCCCATTAATAGATATAATATGAAGATATAGACATGAATTCGTAGAAGAAACCTCATTTGTCAGAATTAGTTATTTAATTTTATGATGACACAAAGATACCTTTGTCGTCATAAATTTTTGCAGAGCGATCTTCAAACAATATTCTTCGATAGGTTTCTTTATTGTTTTAATTTATTTCTGTACTAAAACGTTTTTAGTTTTACTTCATATTTTATTTAAATTCCATAAGTGCAGTATAGTAACATTTTGTAAATAATTTACTTCAGTGCGGAGATTAATTTTTATGTTACTTAATGACTTACTTGATGTCAATTTAACATTTTCATCAATGAATAATATTATTGTTCTCTAATATAACAATCCGTTAGAGCTATGTAGTCAGCATTACTGAAATCAAACTTACCTTAATTTACATCCATCGTACAATGGATTACGCGAATTTGTTTGCATTTCGATGATAAACGTCGTTTTATGGATTGAATCACTTGCGGAGTTTAATTTCCTTTCATATGATGTTCGAATGCACTTCTGAATGTCTTCGGGATAACGCGTTTCGAAAGGCAATCAAAGAGAATAAAGGGATAATAATCTACGGAGTGCGACCGGTGTTCCATTATCTCCTCCCATAACAACCCAAGGGTAAAGACGTCTATTGGAAATCGGTTCTAAAGGTTCGGAAATTGGTTCAGATTACGCGCGACTCCCAATGATTAAGCGAATTGAATCCTAAGGACGTTCCAATCTGGCCCTTTTAACAGTTCCATTTCCGACCCTTGGAGGGAGCCACTGACCACAATGCTCTTTCTCGCGAATAAAAAAGGGAGGCCCTTAATGCCCGTGTTTCACTTTCTTTTTTCGCCGATTCCATCTGTATTGAACGGCGCCGAAGGGCGACCGCTAATGGGAGTAATTTCCGTCTTTCTTTTGTAGTAATGCGAGGCTATTTTTCTTCCATCTTACGCCCCGCGTGCTAAAATCACCTGCCTTAGGCGAAGGAAACCTTCTTCAGCTAAATAATACCATAAATGCGCGTATTAGAGGGGAATTATATGTTGTGTTATTCGAAAAGGAACATGGAAAATATGGGATGGATTTGCCGTGACGGCGTACGCTAGCTTAATCTCAATTCAATACTTTACAAGCAGAAGATCGTTTCCAATGCAATAGTACGAGTTTTATTATATCGTAAGGCGATTGATTTAAAATTATAAACTGTAGAGAAAACTATATTACACCTTAATATCTTTATTACATACTCGTAATAATTACTCTGTGAATAGAGAGATTTATTTGGATTAGTCATGCGAATCAGTTATTAAATAATCGTTCAAGGTTTCTGCTCTGAATATTTTATCATTCTATCAATGTCTTTCTTGCTAACGAACACGAATATACATAAAACGTCTCTCACAGTATAAACTTTAACTTTCACCTTTAAGCTAAATATCTTTAACAGCTTTTCTAAATGCTTCCAAATTTTAACCTAATTTGTTTACATATGCGAAGTCTATGCAAGACCGGGGGTATAATATAAAACGTAAATAAAATTAAGTACAATTGTGATTTACAGCGGAAACGTGACGATATGTAGTATTCTCTTTTAAGTATTCTTAGAGTGTCAGCATTGTTAACTCTTGAGTACACAAATTTTACTTGAAGGTTTGAATGTATTTGAAGAATAATTACTAAGTAAAACTTATTTCTATCAGCATTTTCTATGAAGATTTTATTTCATTGAGATATAAGTTTCTCCTGGGCGCTTAGGTCGTAAGTGGGCAACGCAGTCTTTGGTCCTGGGTTTGATTCCTGGTAGGCGCCAATTTATGCGCAATGACCGAAGTCGAAGTATTTCTAATTTTGTTACTATTTTCTATATTCAAAACTGTATCTTCCTCAATACACCTCCGTATTTGTTTTCTTTCATTTTGACTTTCGTCTAGATCTTAATACCTCATAAATCCAACCGACCTCAATTCGAGATTCGTTTCTGAAAATCATCATGACATAATCATTTCATCAACATTAAATTAGTTCAAATAGAGTTCGATTTTCCACAAGCGATATCTTCTCTTTGACACGCAAAGTGTCAATACACGTCAAGTAATCAGCCGATTCAAATGCAAAAGGCCTTCGGTATGTATTTTTTTGTCATAAAAATCCCCTCTTAAAGTCCTACCCTTAAAGCAACATTCTGCCCTGAGGCTTGAGGAAAAGTAGAGATATCAGGTGCAGAGCGAGGCCTCAAGTAATAGATATTTTACAGCACCTATTAAGGTTTGAGGAATGGTCAGAATTGTTATGGCATAGCAGTGAATTTCTAGTTGAAGGGGTGAAATAAAATATGAGCAAGGAGGTCACCCTGTGGGACTCGTGGGTAGGAAGTTAGAAGAAGAGATAGTGATGATGGCTCTGACGGATCCCGAATGAAACGGTCGATTATGGCAAGGGGATGCGTAAAAGAGAAGTGGGAAAGGCAAGGAAAGATTGAGAAAGAGGCGAAAGGAAAGGAAAAAATAAGGCAAAATTCAAGTTAGTCATTGCGAGATAATTATTAAAGAAATTATTAAAGCATTCGTGTGTGAGTATTCTACGAGATAACACCTTGTTACATTATTTCTGAAATGACATCGTAAACTCAAAAGGTATACTGCCCATATAATTTTTGTTTTCAAAATTGGGAAATGATACGCATTTCTTATGCAAGTATTATTGTTTTAAAAATATTTGGTGAAAACTGGTTGAATTATTTTGTTTTAAATAAAACAAAATAATGATGTTATATTTGTCGGGAAAATTGGAAATGGGATCGAGGTAAAAGTCTACGAAAAAAGTTATTGAGATAAAATAGCGATTATAAGGTGCTGAAGAATGGCGCAAAAAGGAAGTGAAAATGTGAAAAGCAATTGGAAGGAGGCGGAGAGAGGGATGAAAAGGTTTGAGGGAATGATGGGAGGGTCATAGAAGGGTCCAGACCTCCATCAACTCCTGAGCAAAAAAACTGCGTACATAAAAATAAAGCCGTCGTATAACTCGCTCAGTACACACACGGCATTTTTTCTGAAAGGCGGGATATAGTGCATATGCCTTGTGAGTGTGAGGTATAGTTAAGGTCTGGGGGTAGTTTTTGTAAGAGCCATGGGAACTCAAGGAATATGGGTTTGTGAGTTTATTTTGTTCGTCGAGTGAATGGAAAACAGGAAAGCAAATGGTTATTTATAGCCAAATGGAGCAAATATGTCACATATTTGACGCTATAATTAATTCAATGAATAAGAAAGTTATGTACTATTCTATTTGTAATACCATTCAGCCATAACTCTATCACTTCTGTTGACCTCCTATGTCCCGTATAGAGGTCAACTAACCCTAATTTGAATGTATAATAAAATTATTTACACAGTTATTTTGCGAGCGTTTCACCGATGATTCTTATCTGTCAGATAGTTAGTTTACATCCATGATATATTGCATCCTAAAATAAAGCAATGAGCCTCTCTCGACCTGCTATTTGAGATTTTATCAATCAGTTAAGGCTTAACCATCGATTATAATAGGGTTTGTTAGATTTAACTTGAAGATTAAAGTTAGCCTCTCAAATAACGATACATTACATCGTATACTACCAGACCTGAATGTTTTAAAGGTGTAATAAATATGGTATTTTACTAGTTCTTAACTGTCCACCGATTAGATGCAATGGAGGTAAGGAATAGATGGCGCACTTGTTTAGATGGAAGAGAGACATGGCGACGGACTCGGATCGAAGAGAAAAGGAAGGGAGGGGATACGATATTGTGAGAGTGTGTGATATGTGATGGTGTCACACTTGGATGCCCAGCCACATATAATAACGTCCTCCAACGCCTTCCTGCCCCTCCTACCCTTTGTCAGCATCCCGACCATTCTGCCCGAGGACGCCCCTCCTATCTCGCTGTAACAAATTCATTTTATCGTCCTATGCGACCCGATAAATGCCTCTCTTCCTCCTCCTCTCCTTTCCTTCCACATCTTTACTCCCTTCCTGCCAAAAATGGAGCTTCTCTTTCCACCATTATTTCCACTGTTCCGATCCTTAATATGAAAGACTCTACGTTAGCAAGAACTCATGCAATTGGTAATCTCTTTACTTGACAAAAAATATACAGCTTTCCTTAAACTAAAAAAACTGAATTAATGCATTACTTTTTTATGTAATTTAGATATTTATTATACAAATGCTTCATATCAAGGCTGGTTTTTCTTAGATTACCGTAATTACTTCGTCGCTCTATACGTTTTTACATTATTTAACCTTGATGGTTGTGGCGTAATATAGTTAACAACTCTGCTTTCTTAAAGAATTCCTCTAAGTTGATCATGAGATTTAATTTACTTGATATCAATCGATAACAATAAAGAAAATATATATTATATATATCTGTCTATAATTTATTCGGGTTAATCATTAAATACACCCGATTATGAGCAGATTAGATATTACGCTTTTGTAGCATAAAGAACTAAATCAGCCTGAGTCAAAACAAGTCAATAATATTCATAAGAAGTCTCTGCAATGAGAAGTTTTATATATTGAGAAGATAATCATTACGTGAAATCAAATATTACGTGAAATCAATAAAAATCAGAGATAAATATTTATATGCAGAATAAATCTTTAATGACTTGAGAAAATACATGATGAAAATTATTGAAATTTTTAATGTTTTCAACGATGAAACAGTTAAGTGATGTGTTTTTACAGAAATTCTCATCAGGAGTTCAGTTGACTAAGAATAAGTCAACAAGGAAATGCATTTCTGTAAGAAAGGCAAACATCCAAGAATCCCATTTGGTCGAAGGTCCATCTACACCCACCTAACTTAAACGTGAATGACCGCAGGACGAAAATAGAAGGCTACTTCCGCAAGTAAAAAATCTTTCCTTATTTTAAGCAAACAAAATATATAAGTCCACTTCGGATTCAAATTTGCGAAAACGCAGGAAAGTCACGCATTCCCTGCTCAAGAAAGACATCACGGAAGTGTTGAATTGATGCACCCGAGAGAGACGCTATTCTGGGAGGAAGAGCAAACACCAACTTGGGCTCAATTAAGTATTTGAAACACGATAATTGCCTCGGTTACCTTTTTATAGCAGCGCTATCTTCCGAAAGGAGTCCCTTTAGTCTCCTCCATCAATTCCCCCTTTTGCTTCCCCATTTTCCCCTCCTTAACCCATTTTCCCCCTCTACCCTTATAACACCTTCCGTACATTTTCCTCTTCATCTCTTACAAAACTTCCTATCCCTAATCTCACAGCGCCCCTTTTTTCCCTCGGGGCTCCTTTCTAGTGCAGATTGCCCTCCCCCGCCATTCCACTCGGCTCGTGAAATGAAAATGGAGTAATTAAAAGTATAAAGCTGGTTAATTACATCGTTGTTGGTGGGGTGATGAAGCAATTAAGCTCCATTGTCTGGGAAAACGAGCAGAGGAGACGTTTATCCGGGCTGAAGGCGGAGGGGGCGGAAGGGGGCGGGTGGGGAAGGAAAGTTGGGAATAAAGGAAATGAGGAAGAGATGAGAGGATGCGGAGGATAGAAATCCCGTCCTCGCTAAATGCTAGGCTAATTACCATTTATAAATTTATTGGCGTGCATAACCAAGAATATTTAATTCGAGTGCTCTTGGTTTTTGGTTTACAATCTTTTAGTTCAACCTAAAATCAAAATAAAGTGATGCAATTGCGTAACTCAACAATAAGTCATATAGCATTTTTTGATTTACGATGTAATTCATGTAAGAGAATCAGGATCGAAATTTTCTCATGTAGAGATAAGGTATGATTATTTTCGTGGATATCTTGTTAGCACAGGGGTTGCTATAAATTATTACCATGGTAAATTAAAACAAAATTACCAATTTAAGTTTACTCGCTCGATTTCATTCTTTATCACTTTTCATTCCTCGTCAAATTCAGCATATGTTTATGAAGGATTTTTAAGGATATTTTTATGTAACTTAACTAGCCAATGTTTCATAAAAGGATTTGGCCGATGTTCTTCGTAGCGTGAATTATTTCTTCAAAAACGCTTCTTGAAACTTAGGTGATAGTTTACTTCATACTTAAAATTTCCATGAGGAGCCAAATTTATCAATAATATAATTTTTCATAGGCTCATGTGCAATAAAGTTACCTAGAATCCAATGTGAAGGCTAAGAGAAATTTATATGAAAAAGCTGAAATATGTCTTTTCAATATGTGGCCATAGCGATCAGTGTGTAATCTATCTTCATGATTTTATTTCCTACTACCCGACCAGCTAACATATTATGAGTTGAGTTCGGTCGGGTTGTCTAGGTTGATAAAATCAAAACAAATAAATAAAGCGGAGTAAACAGCGACAAAGCAAAACAGTTCTCTGGTTCTCCGCAGGAGGGCAAAAAGTAGACCACATATTGAAGTGAAAAGGGCTGCAATAGGTCATATACTGAAAGAGTACCGTCAACATTTTCTTGTATCTGAAAATGCAATCACGCTTGCGAAACCTTTGGTACATAAAACAACTTGTGAAATACTGAATGTGAATATTCTATTGTTTGAAATTTCCAATTAAAGGAATTTAGCTTACGTTATCAAGTATAAAAAAGATGTATTCGAAGTATGTTATGGCATTAGGAAGGTAAACTTTGAATGGAATGACACATGATGTGTTTATAATGGTAAAGTTTGAGAATCAGTTTCCCAACTGTAATAACTACGAACCATGTAGTCTATTCCATATAAAACAGTAAGATGAAAATTTGGAATAGAAGAGCAGTACCAATCTATCCGAGCTTGATGCAATAAAAGTTGTTTGAATGTTAAACAACCCAATTCAACATAAATAAAATTGTAGCTTAGCAAGCAATACCAAAGCAACCTAATACATTAATATAAAATGTTTGTAAATTAAATAATGGGTTCTATATCTGAATCGATATTACTTCAGTATATTCATGCATTTCTTTAAATATTTAAGTTCTTGTTCATTCCATTTACATCTACTGAAAGATGTATTGTTTGCGAAATGAGGTTCCTACCATTTATAATGGTACTGCATTATGTGGAGGAAATTGTAAACTAGGGAACCGATTCCCAAATTGTTCCGTACGTAAGAAAGAGCGGAAGAAGAAGAGGAAGGAAAAGAGAAAAGAGAACGAGGGTCAAGGAAGCAGGGAGATTTGGCAAATGGCCGCCAGAGGGGGAGGGACGGAAGAAGGCCTTCCTTCTCCGAGAAAAATTAATAAGCGACGGGGAAGGGAGAAGTCGGGAGGCATTAACGGCAGAATTAGAGAATGAGTTGCGAAATTAATTAAAAGCTTTTTTGTTCCGAGCCCCGCCTTCGGAGTGTGCACGGATGTGTTTTTGTGAGATAGTGTGCTCTTGGAAGGCTTTAGAGAGAAGTGGTATGGAAAGAGAATGGAGTGAGGGAGGAATGCAGGAGAAATGTTATTTAATAGAAGCAAAGGAGAAATGAGACTAGGCTAGAGGAAAAAAAGTTTTCTTTTGCTCTCCTCACTCAACCGAAATGCTATCAGTGGAAAATCACTGCAAAATTCAGCGAAATGACCCTCTGAATGACGCTTTTTATACTGCTCGATTTGGAATAGACAAAATGAATGACATTTCATTGGATCACTAATATGTAGATTTCTTATATTATTATTAATCATGTCTGAGACGAAAGTAAATAAAATATGATTTTCCTCTGATCTATACAAGAAGTATGATGAAATATTCCACTCATTGAGATGAAGTAGCTAGAAAACATTTAGCAATATTTAATTTTATAGAATTGGATAGTCATTGAAAAGGTTTGTGAATGTTTCTAAATATGCTCGATCCGTTTATGATCCCTTTTTGAATGATACGTCATTTCGTGCGATTCATCCATGTGATCAATGCAAAGAAACTGCTGAAGTAGTGAGAGAGAAAATCAGATTTTCGGAGCTTTTAGAATTTATTATACTGCACATCTGATATTTCCATGTATAGAAATATCGGTGAGAGAGTTTATGAAAACTTCAACACTAAAATTAATCAATAATACTTAAGGTTACATAAAATTCAAACGTTATGTACGCGTAAATAGACCCACCCAAAATCAGTGACTTTAAAATACCTTTCGAACTGCTCTAGTTTTGTTTACTCTCTTGAATATGAAACGTAATATCTTAAGGACAATATTATTTTTCTATTTATTATTTTCTTAACTTCTTAGTGTACTATGGAATTTGCATTAGTTCATTCTAGTGATAGCCCTTTTCATGATATTCTAACTTCAATCGTATTTAATTTCAACACCAATCAGTTACATGAGAAGTGAACATTTAATGGTAAAATTAACTCTTTCCCAGAGTGTAAACAATTTGGTAGGTGTCGTGAATCCTTGAAAACAATATTTGAAAAATCTAAACGACGGAATCTTCAACCTAATGCATCACGAATAATAATTTCATCGTTAAATATACGAAATTTAAAGTGATAATAGAAAGGAATAAACTTAAGACTTTCGCGTTAGATTCGGTCATCACGTTTTCTTTATGGCCAATATTAAGTTAATTAGAACAAGGTATTGATTACTGCACTGCTAATGTTATATTTAAATAATATTGTACGATCAATAAATTTGTAGTCATCTTTTTACCTGTTAGAGCCATCAAATTATCTGAGCTAGTAGAGGGTAAGGTTAAAATAGTTGCGCAATTTTTTGAAATTTAATACTGATTACTTGCACCGTCGTGCAGCGTCAGATAATTTGAGAATTAAATAGAGAATCCTTATAGCATTGTGTCGTCCATGGAAAATGTAGGGGGATAGCTGAATATGATGATATGAAGGGCAGGAAACAGAGACCTGGAAGAAGGTAGAAATGAGGAAGAGAGAGAATGGGTGTGAAAATGGACTAGGTCGTAAGGATCCCATTCTTGGTGAAAGAGGAGGGTCTGCAGAGGGAGGTAAATGAGTGTGGTGGGGGAGGGCATCTTCCAATAACACTGGCTGCAGAGGGAGGATGTGTTTCTCCAACGATCCGCCATAATGGGGAGGGAGTCATTACGCGGAGGAGATTCTCTCCCTAGAGGTCCACTCATTCGCTGCCTGCAATTATTAATTACGCCCCGATTACAGCGCCTCTATTCTTAGGAGAGGAGAGTGCAAATGAGGCTCGATAAGGCTCCTTTTCAAGAGGCAAATGCTCCACGAAATGGCTTAATATGAGACCCTCGCTAACCGCGCGACCTGCTTTTCCAAGCGGCTGGATTCGCAGAAAATCGGTTGATGAGTTGAGGAATTAGCATTTGCTTCGATAAATGAGGTTATTACCCCATCTTTCCCGCATTTACTGCAGGAGATGGAAATTGTGGTTCGCGTGATAAATGGCCCCATCTAATAGAAAATACCGAAGAAGACTATTTTATTACTAGGGTTTTGACTAAGGCTCTTTCATAAATTTATTCTATATTGAGGTACAGAAAAAGTGAAGGATTATATTTTTCCTGTAACTTTGTAAATTTATCGAAAATAAATCAAGGATTTAAAATTACGTATCGATAGATTGATTTACGCAAGGTAAATATTTTGTAATTGAATGAGGATTAAGATCGATAATGCCTTAATCATGTGTACAGTCTTCTTGAAACTGAATTATTGAATATTTGAAGAAAGGAAATCTGGTGTAAGTTAAATAGAGTATATTAAAAATCAACTCCTCGATTTAGAGAATAGGTTAGAGGATAACATTCATTAAATTAGAAGGAGCAGGAAAAATTTGATATCCTCGAAGAGATATTTAAAAATATAAATCTCGGTTGCCAAATATCTATTTACTTATTTTTGAGTTGATCATTTAATATAGAGATTTTTATCAAGAATATTATCAAGGTTTATTATCGTTTTATAGCAAACTGTTGAATTGGGAATCAGGGGGAATTCTAGCAAAATTACTATATATTTAATTCAGTACATATTTTAATCCTGAGAGTATCAATTGCTCACATACTTCTGTATAATCTTATCACTCGCTTAACTTAACTTAGTGTTGAACGATATACTATGGTTGCGATAATACTTTTCACGTGAAATATAATAATCTTCTTTGTATTGACTCCGCCTTATTGCAATGCAATCAATTGCAACGACACTAATTCGCCTCGTGCTGTATGTTGATGCTACTAATAAATAAAATAAAAAATAAAATAAAAATAAAGATATGTTCAAAATTTAAAATTCTTATAATGTGTATGGACTTTTAATTCCATTCATCTAAATAGTGTAAAATAGCGTATTAGCGAGAAAAAATATAAGGCATCAGATTTACTAAAAGCAAAGTATTAAAAAAGTTTTCTTGAGATTATCAGTGTTTAAAATTTGATATAAAAGATAAGATATAGGATTAGGATGAACGGTATAATAGTAATGGAAGAAATTATGGATTAACGAATCTAATTTTTTTTCAGAAGTTTCGTTTTTATAATTTAGAATAATATACCACAATCTTTGATGCAAAAGAGTCCTCTTCTCATAAAATATTCCAGCTTTAAAACCATACCAACTTTCCATGATATCTCTCTCTATCATTTGAAGAAATGTAACTTCTTTAGTTCTATGCTCTTAAACGTTTCTCGCCTTGTGAAAAATGATTAGAATGAATAGCCTCTGAAGGCCCGACACCCTAAGTGATTCCTCTGCAAGCAAATGATTGAATAATAATTTCGTGCGAATGAATATTGAAGGAAAGGCTTCTTAATCATCTCCTTTATTGCCCACAGACTCCCTTTCTTTTTTCGTTTGAGTAAATCGTCGCCACCGGAAGCAGGCCCTCTCTCCACTTAACCGAGCCGTGGTTTGCTCTCAGTAAATATTTGACCGCAATCAAAGGGTTGCTTCCTTCCTCATCGTGAAAGGAATCGGAGGCTTTCGAGAGCCTTTTTTCCTTTCTCACGCCCACCTTTCTGTCTCCTGCCCTCTATCTACAGAAAAAGCTATTTTTGCCGTGAATGTCGGATTAATGCTATTTTTAGGACTTAGCAGGTTTAACGCTGCTGTTATCTTGCGTAGAAAATTGATTTCTGACCTATTATTTCCGGAATTGCGTTTAAAATTCTTTTCCAAATTCTCTGTGGAAACTTACTACAACGATCACGATTAATGTTAGTAGTGTAGGAGTGTCAGTATGTAGTTAGTATAATAAGAAGAAGAGAAAATGTAAGAAAAACACAGGAATATTTCATTATATATTTTCATAAGATCGATATCAGTCTAAATAGCAAACATGTAACATTATGTGGAGATTTGGAAAATAATATATAATGCAGGTATGCAATATAAGGGTTGAATGGCAAGAATCGAGGGAGGAGGTAGATGAAGAAGCTAGCTAACCTTAATATAGTATAGTATATAGGATAATAGAATTAATGAGTATTAGATTGTTGATGGCTAGTCAGATGATGAAAAATATCTGGTCAATTATCTCTAGCCGTTCAAAAATGGGCACTTTAAAGAAGTAAGCAATAATGAGGTATGAATTACGGGGAATAAAAAGGATGGTAGAGGTGTCGTGTAAAAGAAGACTTATAAGAACCGTTTCCAAAACATTGTTCAAACTCTTCGAAGGACTACTTCATTAGTAATTTTGTCAATTCATTTTATTTCCATCATTCGGCTATAGCATCATTTCTCCATCGTTTCATATCTTACCTTCTTTGCTGCCGGTACTGTCTATAATTCACAGCAATACAGGACATCTCCCGTAAAGATTTTCATTAACTGCTTCTTAATATTCAAACTTGAACAGCATGCTGAAGCCTTATTTGGTTCTGGGAAGAATTGATTCTTTGCTTATCTACTCAACTTACCATTCCTCTTTTGCTGCATCCATTTTTATTCATCTTGCTACCCTAAATACCAGAACTTTGCCCTGTTATAGTTTACTCATTTCTAGTTTGACCTGTAATTCCACATAATTTTCCTTTTCCGTTGAAAACAGAATCCTTGTTTTTTCTTATGTTTTTCGGTGAGCTATTGTGGATATCTTCTTAAAACAAATTGATCTTTTTTCCTTGTGTTTGTATTCCATTTATCTTTCCTAATAAATGTAATAGAAATATCTTCGGTCAAAGACAGTAAAAGATGAAAAAATAAGCTTTCGCTGATGAACGTATCGATGGAAATACAAATGTAAAATAAATCTATTTCTACGTGAGACTTATTAATTCTATATGAGAATCATTAAAAACGACGTCAAATAAATTCATGCAGAAGTGAACCCTGATAGGAGCAGAAAATAGATGGAGAATTTTACAATGGAATATAAGAAAAATGGTATCTCTTTTCTTTCTTCGCCAACTCTGAATCGAATCTGTTCTCTCTTCGATTATTTGTTAAGGACGTCTCAGTTCTCGAAACATTGCAACTTTATTCCTTCTAATATTCGGAATTTTCACATTTTAGATGGTCTTGTCACAGACTTAACTTCGAGAAGGGTATAATTAATTAATGGTTATAAGTAATAAATATCTGCCTCGCCACTGGCGGCTCTCTAATACGACTGTTTTCTCCGTAACTATGGGACAGTTTCTTGAGGTCAGTCTTTCCAATTCGAAGTTTACACCAACTGCCGGCGATTTTGAAGAAGAATTCCTGTTTTGATTCGCCAGAATTATATTTGACGAAGTAATTGTCTGCTTCTTGTAAAATCTCCAGACGTCTCCTTCATCGAATAACACCCAAGTTCAAATAAATCTCAATATTTACAAATTTCCCAGCGCGAAAAAAGTCGCGGGGCAGACAAAGGCGCTGTTTTCATTTCCTCACACGTACGAGGAGCGGCGCCACAGTCGAAGATCGCCAACTCGATATTGATATTGATACAAGGGCGACTACAAAGCCACCGTTGGTTTGCACAGACACGTTTTACTACGAGATTTTCTGGATGAGCAGTTGTTCAAAGTTAATATATATCTTCAATATTGAATTTCGCGTTAAAATGTTCCCCTCACCCCGGCACCCAAGCCCCATATGCCTTCTCACACCACTCACCCCCTCCTGGGCGCCCAAGCAAGTCATTTACACGTCTCTCCGAGATCTAACCGTGTGGAACCATTTGGAAAAGAGAGAGAAATAGGCAAAGGGAGGAGTGGAACGGAGAGGTGGCCATTCTCTCATTTCAGAGACCATTCTCTTTCTATTGTGAGGACCACACTCCCCCTAACTTTTTGCCCTTACTCCACGGCGCCAACTCCACCTGGGTCTCACCCTTCTTCCTACTCACCAAATAGCCCTCAACAAACAACTGTGAATCCCTCCACTTACTTAAATCTCATGGAAGACTAAGTTAGTTTCCTCTCTCACGATGTACTCTCCAGAAAACATTTGGGTATATCTTTTCGTCCATCTATGTTGACTCGGGTTTAAAATGAACCCAGATGCATCATCGAATCCCTTGTCTCCCGAAGACCCAAGGATCGTTTAGGATGCAATTAGAGAATGGTTTAGTCTAAGATGGCCCTTAATTCTTAGCTCGACCTACAGCAATGAATAGTATCTATATTTATAATTTTTAAGAAATGAGTAGGACAGTTTGGGATCACCAAACAGCTTCCGGATTATAACAACCGATTCTTGAACCCTATACAGAAATAGAAAGAAAACTGTAATTTAATAGCAAGGAATTATTTTTCTTTTTGGTAAAACTGAATTGGAAATGCTAAAAGTCGATCTTATGGTAAACAAAAAAGGAAGGAAAAGGGAAAATACAAAGGAAATTATCTGTTATTCTATTGCCATTTAACATTTTAAATTGAATCTATAGGCGGCCATCGAAAATGTCATAGGTCATTCCAAAATGATTTTACCTTTATAAAAGAAATTTGTAGCACTTTACAGAAATTGATTAACGCTCGAGGAGGAGCATTCACAATAACTTAGGAAGCTATTGATAGACTATTGATTGATTGAAGTATTCAAGATAAGGTTTGTCAACGATTAGTTTTTCATCTTTCACGGATTCAATGCTATCCTGAGCGATCTGGTTGAGTAGGTGGGAGGAAAGGTTACTTTCGTAAATCCATTTTGACTTATATTAAGCATCGAATTTAGTCCAATTTTGCATAAGATAATCTTAGAAAATCAACTAATGTTACATTGAGGTATGTTTGTGCGTGAGAAAGTGGAATATTATGATGGATTGCTTTCCGTGTGATCGAGATTAGCAAATTAAAATATCATGAAATTTAAATACGTCTCCGCAAAGTTATATAAAAATATAGATTAATTGAATTGTTCTTCTGATTACTATAGAATATTCGTCCATGTGATTAGTCGGTATACGAAATACGTGACTACCTTTATTGCCAGAAAAACCTTTGGGAGCTCCAACTGGCTACCACATGGTCCTCTTAGGGATGAAGACTGAAAATTAAGCTGATAAATTCACAATCTTCTTCGGATGGATATAATACATAATAAGAGTTTATATTTCATCCAATATTGACCCCCTGCCGACACGTTGTGAGCGCTTTCTTAAAGTTTTAAAGGAAAAATAGTACAGTTACAACAATAACAGTGTTGATAAATGAGATGAAATGATAGGCCCACTTTAAAAATCAGATTAGAAATTAGCGCTTAATGATATGTATAAGAGAGACTGCGGCGAAGTGAAGAGAAACGTGTTCTTAAAAGTGCCATTTGTTTTTCGGGAGAACAAAGGCGCAGCAAGTAGCCACTTTCGCGTTGAAGATTGATAAATTAGGAAGTTTAAAGTCAACAAATCATTAAGGCGGGGTAATTTATTCATTTAGCCCATCTCCACCCGCCTTCTTTGTTTCTCCTTCCATCTCTCCCACATCAATCCCTCTTCCTCCTCCGTCTTTTTTTGCCCTCACAAGAGCGCGCGCGACTCTTCAGAGACTCAGCGGGCGGCCAATTACGGATCCATTCTGCCCTCAGATGTCCTCCTCCCCTTCCTTTGACCTCATAGCGGGGCAAGCCAGGTATGCCCCGCCTTCATTTCTCTCTTCTATCTTCCCATCCTTATAATCGCGGGAGCATATTCCGAAAGTGATAGGGCAACATTCGGACCGTTATTGTTCTCCGTTGATCTGCAATGGTTTTTGATACTCTGCATTTAATCAGCTGATAAAGGAAGTACTCGTCGATATTAATATAAGTTCTTGAACGATGCCACGCGGCTAAATATATTTGAGAATTTTTTCGATTAATTTCATTCGATTGAATTTCAGCAATAGAAACTAATTTTGAAATTAATTAAACATAGTAAATATGCATGTAGGACAACAATTTTCAAAAATATAAAGGTATTCATTTGCCCAAAAGTGGACGTGATTCTATTTCAAAGTATTATTATCAATTCATTCGTTAAATTTGGCCAAACTGTCCAGTTGCATTATTGATGATCACAGTACATGTACTATTTATTATAATAATGCGATACTATAGAATGCTACAATACCGTATGATATACTAATTATAATAAAAGAACGTTATTGTCTATTACAATCTGTATATACTCTAACATGCATTTTCACAATATAGAATGTCCTAGCTACAAAAATATATTATTGCGATACAGATATCTCCCTTACAAATATGTAATTTTCCGTTAAAAGCTAATCGATGCAAAAGACACTTAGTTGACATCTACATAATAAAATAAAATATACGCAGTGAAAAGTAAGAAGTTATTTTACTAATCATGAGAACTATAACTCTTATTTTAATAGAGAAAAGATCCAGTACGTAATAAAATAGTTGTTTTTCGCCATGTCAGAAACTCAAGATATTATTCTGAATATTCCTTCCTGCGGTATTTTCTTACACTTAGCCGGTTTTCTCAAAGGTAATTTATACTCACTGACGAAATCAGTCCACTAACACTGCACTGAAAGCATGATTATAACTCAGCCAAACACTTTTAATCTAACATTAGATCACTCAAATGTACTCAGAAATGACACCCCTTTATTCAACATAGTCGATTATGGAACTCCAACCAAATTTTCCCTTCTTTCAAGCTCTTAGAATCGACCACTTAATTTTCCATCCCAGTAGAGGGCTACGTCATCGTCTACCTCTCTTTTTGTCTGGCGTATTTTTAGTATATTTTACGTCTCAGAACACGAAGCACGAAGGGATAGATATTTTTGAGATAGCAATTGCTAATGTCTTATTTAAAATCATCGCGTGCTCACTCACTCACACTTTTAGCATTGACTAGTTGAGTTGCAGGGAATTTTAAAAATACTTAAGCAGTTTTATGTTTCTTTACAAATTTCTTTGCCCCAAAGCATTCCCCAATGATTCTGTAATTAAACCTTACTGATTGTATTATATTTTTAAGATTTAAGTATATACCCTGCTATCCACAAGTGGCGTATGGCAGGGGATGTATTGACACCATCATCAATATTTTAATCTAGCCTATTAGCTTCTTATATATAGTTTTATATCCTAAGGAAAAACGAACAGAAGTAATTATCTTTTTTTGCGATTAATATCTTGTAACGTTTTGTCGATGCTTCTCGGAGATCGCGTTCTGGAACTAAAATTTCATTCAATCCGCCTTTAAGTTCTGAGCTGATGATTTTTTAAAAGGGCTTTCCATCAATAATCATTCCATCTCACCTGATGCTAATTTCATTCGAGGAATTCTATCGGAACATACGTTATACCAATCATACCCATATGGTGACTTTCGCAAGCTCGTAATTTTCTTCTGGATTCATTATATTATACGCTTCACCTATATTACTATACTACATTCCATACCTCCATATTTAATGCCATTCTTCCTCTATGATTCTTCTCTCTATCCCCATGCTTCGCAAGACAGGTTTAAGGAGCTAAGCAAGAAACATGAGTCCTTAATCAGGCCATTAAAGGTGATGGATTGCAGCATCATGTGTGACTTGGTTAAGAAACAAGGCGGTTAAAAAACTATAGGGATCGAACCGATGGAGGCATTCATCATCGGAAACGGAGAGGGTTGAAAAATGGAGACAATGCTCGTTTATAGTGCATTAATCTGTGTGATTACGCAATCATTTCTCATTTTCAATCCGTGGATCATTCCCTCTTTCGTTTCTCTCTGCAGGGAACCTTTACATTGTCCATCGTTCTGGGCTCATCCCAATCAAGGAAGAATGATTATCTAAAGGGATTTGTTTCATGTAAGCTAAGGAGCATATGTTTTCCGCTCTAATTGTAATTTAATCGATTTATAATCCGTCGTTGAATGCAGCGTTTCATTTCCGCATCACAGCACTTGATCCTCAAAAAATATCCGAGCATACTCCATGTTTTGATATTAGCCGAAAAATTTATACTTCCAGACTAAAGTTGTGAAAGCAAAATACTTGTAAGTAATACTTTATCAAGATTTTCCCACTCTCGTATATCGCGAATTATATTTATAATGGAAGATTTTATAGGTAAGAACTTCCTCATATTTCAGAAAAACAATCATGAAAGGCTTATTGAGGTAATAAGGATATCGATATGTTCTTTCTTGCTGAATATATACTGATAAAGTTAATATGATATTATCTATAAACGTATTATACACAAGATGAAAACACGCGTACAAGGAATGCATTTAAATTTTAGCTCTTTGTGTTAAGAAAAAGGCTGAATTATAGTTTAAAAATTTGGTGGTAATTGATTCGAATTTTTGATCATGGTGATTTCCACAATCAGTACCTATTTTCCTCCTATAGGTAATGATAAGGAAATTGAAGATAGGAATCCATTGAAATCTGGGATCCTAAGTGTCTCTGAGAAGCAGTGTTATGGATGTCATATTCCTCCGCATTATTAGAAGTTCCAATCACCTCATGAATGCCTGCTCCTTCTTAACAATCTAATCAAAAAAAGTTGTTAGCTCTCAGATTTTGGACTGCAGTCAATTAATTGGATTTGAGTAGCGTATATTAAATAGGAATTTTCCTCCGTGAATTACTCGAAGGACTGGCTGATTTCGAACGTGCATTCTAAAAGTGTTTTTGCGCAGTTCCAAAGAGGTCATCCCCATTCCGGACACACACCGTAAAAAAGGGAAAAAGATTCAATTTGTTCTCAATTACCTCATCCGAGAGAATCTCATGCTTCGGTGCATTTCCTTTTTACCACCAAATACCTCGATCTCCGCCGATTATTTCCTTCATTTCCTATCGTCGTCTTCATCAAGACTCAAACGCGGTTCCATTCCGCAAAAGGCATGAGGAAAAAGAAGGAAAGCAAAACAGACCACCCGAACGTGAGGGTAAAAAGTGCGGGACATTCCATTCGAGTCCTACCTGGTGCTGCCCTCTCTACGGGAATGCGGGTTTTTTTCTTAATCCGCGTCGTCTTGACTCCTTAATAGAAGGTGGACCATGTGCCCGGCTGGTTCACACAATGGACAAGAAAGCATCTGCCACATGCAGAGATCGATGGGGTGTAATTACTTGAATATTGAAAAGTGATATGAACCCTTAAGACTAGGATACATTACCAGCAAAACTTGCATTGTCCCACTAATCGTTAGAAGGTAAATCATGTTGTGATTTGTGAAGAACAGTGATAACTCAGGTAGAGAAAATTGTTCGTTCCGAAATCGCATTCATTATTCACCAGCCGAACCAATATTTTCCATAAGATGAGCACTCATACAGTTGAAAGACGTGTTTACGAAGAAATTACTGCTGAAGAAAGAAGTTCACATTCCACTGGCGAGAAAACCAAAGCTTTTGCCTCTCTTAGGTTTTCCAAGTGAGCCTGCATACGTATCCTCCAGAAACTTCGTTATCCATATCTATATCCCTTAGCCAAATCTAAAAACATCTGTAAGATCCGTGTTAGCAGAAAAGCTACTAATTATTACATCAGTAATGCAATTCTTGATAATTTGACGAATAACAAATTCCTTCACTGACAATTGTTGCGCTAAGTAATAAAAATCAGTGTCGAAATTGATCTCGTAGGTACGAAAAGAGAAAGAGTCAACAATTAAGATATCGACTAAGCCACAGTGATAGCCTTAAGGAACGGTAATTGACGGAAACAATAAACGGAATGTAAGGTGATGGGGGAAAGTGGGCAAAGATAGCAGCTGTTGTTGCCTCAGGAAGGCCACGTAAGGGAAACCGGCACTGATTCGGGAATGCGAAGTTATTTTCTTAATCCGCATGGTCTTGACTCTTCAGATGAAGACGGGCAATGGGGGTGGAAAGTGAGAAAGGTTGATGTTGAGGTAGGAAAGGGTGAGGAGGAGTACAGGCACGCACATTAGGACGGCTTAGAATGTAGAGCCGCGATGGTCCGTGCGTGCGTGCGCTATTGTGAGTGCGTGCGAGGAATAAAAAGATCAAAAAAACGACGGGTGGAGCATGAATGGAGGCCACACACATTTCCCTGTGATGGATTATCTCTTAGAGGAGGAGTCAGGAAACAAATAGGGGCAAAGATGATTGGAGCTCTCTCGCTACGAATGGAAAGGGCTTTTCAACTCTTATGTCACGCGATATTTTAGCGTAGGCATTGAAAAGAGTTTATCTCCATTACGGAGAGGTATTCCTCCCACTTCGCGGTGATCGATTGAGATCCTCGCCGAGGTCATTTCACGCCCGCATTGCGATGCGCTTCTGTCTTCGGGAGGAAGACGGATTGATGGTGTTAAATGTAACTGTGTGTTGTTTTCTCCGTGTCGCGAATATTAATGCCCGTGTTGACTTTCGGCGTTCGAAGCCTAAACACAATATACCTTTTTTTTCCGAAAGTGGGTGCTTGGATCCGTTGTTCGTGCGATATTCGTTTCGCCGCGGTTCGCCGCTGTTGTATAAATCCGGGATTTTTTTTCCTTTCCGTAAAAGGAGGTCTTTCTCTCTCTCTCTTGACTGCTAAATACACAAACCTATCCATACGGTTTTATTGTCCGCGCGTGTACTGTTATCTGGTAAACAGCGTCGATTGTGAGTGAGGACTTTCCCCCCATTGGGGAAATGGCTTTCCTCAATGGGAGCGTGGAGAAAGAGTGTGAGGTGTCCGTAGAGAATGAGGAAAATACGACTGTGTTGGGAAAGGTGTGGAGGGCGGTCAATGGAGTTCTTTTCCCGCCCTAACCAGAAGGTCTCTTTCGAGAACAGCCGCAGGGGTCTTGCATGAACTCCCCGTGGGTTGTCCGTGGAGTGTATATTTCGTCTCGATGGCTAACCCAAGCCATACACTCGAGTTGGAGAAATGGAGGGACAATGGCGGGTACCTCTTTGAATACGCTGGAAGGGACCCAACCCATCACACCTGCTCTCCTTCGGGTCAATAGAGTATACCTGAGGCCTCTCCTCGAGTTCACATTCTAGGGTAGTAAGGCATTCTCTTGCTTGTTGCCTCTCTACTTGAAATAGCTGAAATTGATTTTTACGGAAGTGTTTGAACCTTATTATTTGCTTGTCCTCCCCTTGAAATCTCGAGTTGAGTCAATTTCGAGGATAGCACACTCTTTTGTGTTCGACGACGAATCACTCCATAGAATATCACAATTGTAAGTGTTCTTCACTCCAAATTGTGAGCCGAATTGTCAACGACCAGGCCAAACCCCTCGATTAATACACTCCTTCCATTTCTGCTTCAATTTTATACTTCTGTAAAATTTCAAGTGAAAATTCCTAATGTAAAACATTTTGAAAAATATTCATTGAATTAAACAATAGACAATCACTGCCACAAAAGGTTTAAAAAGAAACGGAATGTTATGCGTCTTCGATTATTCGATCATAGAATTCATCAGTTGCTGGAGCATCTTTACCTTGAATGAACACAGTTTAAAATGTCACTCATTGATCCTCATTCATTTATCATTCGTATCCACTACATGGCTATTCGTATTGTGGTTTCTTTACAATTGTTTGCTTAAACAGGGTGAAAAAGATTAAAGGACTTGCGATTTCATTTTCATCATTTAAAGTTCAGATATCCACGTGTAGTACGAATATTATTTATATTTCCATATAAACCAACTAGTTCAATATTTTTTATTAATTGATTTATATGTCTAAATACGATTAGTAAAATCACCTCTCTTTATCAAAAATTCTTAATTCATCTTCATCAAATTTCTTTTTTGTAATGGGGAGTAATTTTTCTCCTACGTGTTCCTTTGAATAGGTTTAGGATTTAGATATTCTATAGAGCAGGGGTGGCCAACAAGTCGATCGCGGTCGACCGGTCGATCGCGAGGCCAATTTTGGTCGATCGTCGATCTCTCGCTATTGTTTAATATGCCTTACCTCGGTAGCCATTGCTAAGAAGGGTAATCTGGAGAGACATTTTTTAGCTTTACATAACAAGTATCAAACAGATTATCCACCAAATTCTGAACTGAGAAAACATAAAGTTAGGGATCTTAAAACTCGATTAACATATCAACAAAGCGTTTTTAAAAAGCCAAGGTTGAAGTCACAAGCGGTAACTACTGCATCATTCAAAGGGGCTATCTTTTTAGCAAAAAAAGCTATTTTCCGACGGTGAATTTGTAAAGGAAATATTTTTGGAAATGTCAGATTCACTTTTTAACGATTTTAAGAACAAGAGTGAAATTGTTGCTGCAATTCAAGATCTACAATTGTCTCGAAACACAGTGGTGCGACGAATTGAAAGTAAGTCATATTATTCTCTCATGATAAATTTTTTGTCCCAAAAAAAACGAGAAAGTGAAATATTGTAATCAAATTATCAGCCATACTGTGCATTTTTATAACAAATTTTTTACTAACAAATAGTACAACAACTTATACATTGTAGTTAATAAAAAAATTAAATTGCATTTTAAGTTAGTAAAAATCTATCTCGAAAAAGTGTCGGAAAATCGAATTTTTTAGGTACCGCATGTACGGTATGCTGCCATCAAAAGTTGGGTCTGGAAATTTATTTTCTTCAGGAGCCTATATCTCGAAAACTTAATAAGTGATTTCAAAATAAAAAATAGTTTTGAACATATGTTTTACTTATCTACCCATACCTCGCTGGAATGCACCTTATGCTGAAACACAGTGAATAAACATAGTATGCATTTCACACCCCTTCTTCCCCCTTAGACTAAGCCTATGACAATAAGTCGATCGCGACACACTTTTAAGATAAAAAGTAGATCTTATATACAGAAAAGTTGGGCACCCCTGCTATAGAGCATTCCAGGTATACTATACTAATGTTGGAATATAGAGACTCGTATATATTTTCTCCGTATTGCAAAAGTAACCTAATTATTGTTCGTCTCAATGCGATGTTTCTCGATCTGACGATTAAAGTTACAATTCATGGCTTCCATTAGAAAATTTCAACCTCAGTTTTCTGCCAGAAAACCAACTAGACAAATTAAGTATGTATAGTAAGTATAGGCATAGTTTTATTTTAGATATTTTGAGAAAAATAATTTCAACGGTCCAATAGAACATGTTAAACTTGATAACCACTTTAAAATACATTTAGCATCATAGGTCTCTTATTACAAAAATGCCTGGGCTATTTTATGCAATAAGATCCATTTGAACACGCATAAAATTCAAATTATTATCGAAATAGTTACAGCAGTGGTCTGAAGTATCTCTGTTAAAACAGCAGCATCTTCAAAGAATTTCGATGGATTATACGAAATATTTCGAATCCAGTTTTTCATTTGACAACTCCATCAATCTATATATTTTTCATTTATATATTTATGACTATGAAATCATCACATTTTTCTTTTAACTTTCAAAAAGTTACGAAAAAATTCCCTTATAATTGACAGGTCATCCGAAAGATTTATTGCAAAGACATCGTTCATTCTTTTGAGATGGCTCGCTGCACTTATTTGCAGAGAATGATTCCACATTTTTGGAAACGATGAATAGCGTAAGATTGAGCTTCCTTCCTCGAAGAGAAAGAATTTCCGAAGCATACTTCATGGTTATGGAAAAAAGGCTTCGACTTTTGGCGAACAGGTTTCCATAAGACGGGAAAATCTCGTTCCTTTTTTTCCTTTAATCCCCGTTCGGTTTCTGGACGGAAAACGAATATTTTCGGTCGAAGTAAAACCAGAAGAATTTCTTTATTAGCGGTAAAAAAGAAACGTCGGACAATGACGGGCCCCTCGTTGAATTCCCATGCCACGTCCGTCTTCGGAAGAGCGGAGAGAAAATAATGAAGTTGACTGTCCACGCCAAGGGAAACCGAAAATCGAATCGATCAAAGTACCGATTTTGACGATCGAGATTCCTTCGACAGCCGAGTGGACGCAGCGCAGCAATAAATATGAAGAAGAGCTTGCGCATCTGAAGAATTTTTCCACTGCAATAAATCCCACCGATCGGAATAATCCCGGTGCAATATTTCATATCCAATCTCTTTCAAAGATGAACATGAGGGATCTCCTTTTTATATTAATATCGATCCATAAATAATATCTGCGTCCTCGATGAAAGGGCATGGACACGTCCTTCCAGTTTCCATGGTATTTAATAATAGTCTCCTTTGTCACTTAATGTATCATAAATGGGCACTGGTATCTTCAATGTTCGCCTGATTCTCCAAGGGTGCATTCCGTTAGTAAATACGTACATAAACGCAAGAAACTGCATTTCGCGTTTGATTCTTACGGTCCTGGTATGCACGTACTCAGCAGAATTCCGTTTTATATTTTACGACTCCAATTTCGTCGACTTATTTTCTCCATGCGCATATTTCTACCTCCGCATAATTTCCCCCGCCTGAGGCATTTCGCGAATATTTTCGACCATTGTGATTCTATTTTTCTGGAAATATACTCAATTCCACGGAGGTTTTCCCGAGAGAGAGGGAGAGATTGAATCGTTTTTCGAATACCCCAGAGACCATTAACTCGAGAAAAAGGAACTTGAGTTTCAATTCTTGAGCGTTCTGATGGAAAAAATCCGCCGGGAATATGTGAAGAGATATGTCCGGATTTGTCATCATTAAGAAATCCTTGTTATCTCGGCTCTCTTCCGATGGATCGGTAACCACGTCGTCCAGGAGAGACCGAGAGATAGAGGAAGAGGTCAGAGTCACTATCGATGGGAACATTTTTGGATGGCCCGACTAATTGGCTTTTGTGCCCATCTTTTAGATCGAGACGCGCCGTGACACGTTCAGCCAAATAGCAAGACAGGAAGAGCGAAAGGAAGAGGTGGGGTGAAGAGGAAAAGCAGGGCTACCAACAGCAAATATACCTTCGAATCTGTTTGGAATGGACGTGTTCGGTTGATCTGTAAAATATCCGGTCGAAAAAATTCCAACTTTTAGAAGCTTGTTGTCAATAAAAGGTGAGAATAACTGCTAGTTGCACTAATGTCGTCATAAAATAGAATTAATTCTAACAGGGCCAGTCCTCTTCTAAAAAGGACCCGAATGAAAACGCGTACTTGGCCCCCTTTTTACGTAGTATTATTTTAAGGAGTTAGACTGATTTCGCACATTCAGGTCTCCACCGGGAATCGAACCCAAGATCACATTTCCAAAGGCGAACGTGTTAAATTAATCGTAGCACAAAAATTAATTGCGAGGGAAAAATCTGCAGCAGACGACAGCAGGCACATCGTAGTCATGAGCTTTAATGTAATATGCGTTTGTTATATATAAACACGCATAGATAAAATAAGGAAATGCATTGAATGAAACAAAATAAAGTTCTTGAAATTTTCATGAAATTTATTTAAATGCAAATAAGTTCGAGTATCACAGTAATTATTGGACTTTGAGATATCTAGCACAAGGGATTCTCTTCCGTATTCATTAATAAAAATTAATTGGGTTTTCTTTCAAATACTTATGCATGGAGTACCACGATTTATGGATAACTTTAATTGACTGCGAGGATTATTGTGAATAATGGAAAATATTATTTAGCTTCCCTTCAAATATCATGCTGATGTGCAAAATAACAAGGTAGCTCTTTCACATTGTATTTGGCATGTATAGTAATGGTCCTTAATAGAGTATTTTCATAGAAAATATGCGGCATTCTTGATGGGTTTGTGGAAAGATATGGAAGTACGTCCTTGGTAGCACTCAGAACCCCCGACAGATGAGATTGCTAAGGTCGGGACGTCTAATCCTCGGGACAGAGGCGGCTCGGATTGAATCGAAGCCAAAAACAACGATATTTCCTCCTCTTGTAGATCCAATCGGAGAGAGAGAAGGAAAAAAGAGAAAGGCCTTATCTCTCCCTCCTCTCGCTCGCTTGCGCTTTCTGACAGTGTTTTTTTCCGCCCGATAGAGGATTATGAGGTGCGTCTTTTCATGTCCCGAATTAAGGGGATAGCCGAAGCGGCGGAAACAAAACATAAAAAGAGGAGGGCAAATAATTAGGAGATGGTGAAACGAGTAGAAATCCGGCTAATTGGCCTTGTGCGAGTCCGTTATTTGAAGAAGGTCGTAAGACGAGGGGATGGGGAGCGATCAAAAGGAGATATACGTGCTTTTTAGAAGGGTTTATTGTAGGAATGGCTCTGTAATTGACGTTAATCAAAAGTGACGAACCTGTTAGAAGGCCAATTATTTATAATCCATTTTACATTTAAAGCGGATTGGGAGCGTTTAGCGAGGGAATTCGGATCAACAGTCTCAAAGATGCTATATGGCTCATGATTTTTCCGTTACTTTTTCACACAGACTCCACCCTTAGGAAAATTTTCCCATATCTTATTTCACTGTCCAAATATGCAGCAGAAGTTTTGTTCCTTTGTGATGATTTTCTTTGAAGTTGAAGCAAGAATTACGTCCTCCAAGGCTTGCGGAAGACAATCGTTAGTTCAATGATTTGATGAAGGAATTTACTTTCAAAACTTCCGTTTTGAAGCAGGTTTTGCAGATGCCATTCTAGTTTACGTGACCAGGTTACTGAAAACAAGAAAAGAGCAACAGTTATTTAATTTATCCAGTTATTTAACTCTCACAAACATTGCCTCCTATTTTTTCACCTCCTCTTATTAATATTGAAATCATTCCATATTCTAGAAATTCCTAAAAGCAAGCAAACCATTCATACATGAAACTCCCTCTCGCCGTTTTATTGCATTTTTGGCATTAAAGAAATGTAAAAGACGATAAAATTAACATGCAGCAGCTCTGATATCGAAAATGTGAGAACCCCATACTATGTACACATATCTTAAAATGCATGAGATAAGAAATGTAATTGCTCCTAGATAAAGATCTAATTCATTGTCATGAAAAACTAACAGCCTAATTATTCAGATCTCTGTAAATTTTATGTTTCCAGAGCAATAAACTTTCGGGATTAAATCAACCGAATGCATTCAGCGTTATCCGAGACTCATCCATGTAAAAATATTTGATGATCGGCACTATTTGAAGATAGTATCATGAACGGGGAAGAAAGTCGGATGGGAACCGAGACAGGAGTTTAGTTCAATTAAGTTTCTAAAATTTATGTTTCCTCTGAAACATGTAGAGCAGTTAGATAATCTTGGATCCCGAGTTATAATACCCAGATACACCTGCGAGACAAACCTAGATACGAGCTAAGAATGACCGTTTTCGAACGGAAATATCAGCTTAACATGGCTGCCTATCGTCAACCCCATTCAAACACCGCTCGATTCATCTGGAACGGAATTCCACAAGAGATCTGCCAGATGGCGCTCAATTAATAACGGAGATATCATCCCTCGAACTAATTTTGTTACAGCGCAGACGCATTGATCTCGAAATCTGTTTAATTACCGTGCGTAAGTGAAGCTTCTATCGTACTAGATCCCTGGGATTGTTCCAAACCTGTGCTCACATATCGAGAGAGAAAGATTACTCTCTATTTTATGGGGCACTCTGAAAGTATTTCGCTGTTACATGAGAGAAATAAGTTCTAATTAAGTATCGATAACACATTTGGAATTATAAATAATTTCGCTTCTCGGCTCCATAACTTTTTGCCTAAGGTCGACATTCCACACATTATATACCGGGATCAAACTGTGAGATAAAAATTGATTTTAAAGTGCACATATGATAGAGTTAATTAGAAAAAAGATGTATCATACTATTAGAATCGCTCTAGTGGGCCATAAATAATGAGATATAATGATATCTCATTATTATAATTAAATGATAATAATTTATTTATTATACGAAATATAATTATAGCTAGTATCATCTGATGTGGCTCAAATCAGAATTCTACTAATTTGTACATAAAACATCCTTTGGACTTACAAGTTACGTGTTTGGCATACCCCTATGATTCCGCAGATTTTGTGGGATACTTGATACGTTAGATTTCATTGACTATTGAAGTCTAGAATAAATAATGATATTACATAATTTAAATTGCCTCTTCTCAGCTTAGTGTTAATGAATGTCATAGAAATAACCCAATGGAAAAGAACATCGCGATTGTTGAAAGGCTAAGCATAATAAGAAAAAGTAGTATTCTTCAACATAGCGAAAATTACAAATCAAGAAAACTGGTCAAACTTTCTTTGATGATGTACCAATGCTCTGAAACCTAGGTCGCATATTTGTAATTTATTTGTTGATTCTGTATATGTTAGTAAATTGTTCCAGTTTTTATTAGCACTATAGATTTCCACTATATTAAGGCCTCTACCATCCAACGTATCAAAGTCAATCATCCTAACGGAGTCTTATCCCTTGAAATATATTTTTGAAAACTTTAAGAGTTCGATGGGAAAATAGTTATTTATTGCATTAATTATGTAATTACTAGTAGGAAAATCTGCTTGGTAGGTAGTTTGAAATGAAACGAGAAACACTTATAAAGAGAAGAAATGCGGGGAATGTAAGTAGCAGAGAGATTTGGAAATGAATGAAAGGAAAAGAGGTGATAAAGGAAGGAAGAGAGGAGTAAAATTTGAAGGTGGGCCTAAAACGATGCCCCCAATTTGGAGACGTGAGCTATTTCCAAGGGGCAATTAGTCGGAGCATTCAGGTGAGGTGATGCCGCCATGTCAGATGAAGGGACCGCTGATGCTGCTTAGAGATAGGAAAGGAAGGGGTACAAAAGAGGAGTTTAAAGAGATAAGAGACGGAGAGTTTGGAAGCCGTGTTCAGGAGAATAGAAAGGGGAAATGGTGTAGGTTTTGGGACGTTGAAGGGATGTTGGGAGATAAGTGCCCCAAAGTTTAACAGGGTTTTTTTATATATTGCAGAACGTTTTAAACTTTTATAGCACTTCTCTTCTGGGAAGCTGAGAAATAATTACCTTTTGAAGCAAGAAGTGAATGCTTGAAAACCAGAGGTAACGAAAGTAAAATCCTAAAAAACGTTGAATTCAAGCGATCTTTTAGCAATGTAATATTTAAAAAGTTAATTGGGACTATTTTATGTTATCAATAATTATGTTATAATCACAGGATATACAATGGTAATGTTTGATTAATATTATTTCCAAAAATATTAATCATTATAGGCCTGAAAAACCTACGTCCCGTGGGCGACATACGGACCGTTAGGGTTCCCTTTGCAACCCGAAATGGATGTGTAAATTATTCTTGAATTCAAAACTTCATAATTATTTCAAACCTAAAAACGGAGGACAGATATCAAGTATAGAATCACGAGGAGAAATTTTAGAATTTTAGAATATATATATCTCATCTGATCACAAATCGCAAAAAGTGTTTAACTTAAAAAATAGGATTTATAAAATCAATTATTTATTTGTGTTTTATGCTCACCTAAGAATTCTTCGTAAATAATAGAAATCAGCTTAATTACCAAATTTCAACTTAATTACCATTCTTCATTTGTGGTCAGCGATACTCTTCATACCCATGGGATCCTACTCTCCTTTTGAGCTATGCAAGCCTATGTTATGGATTGCGTAATGAAGGTTATGATATAGATTACAGAACGAATTATTTGGTAAGTTTGGTTTTTAATGTCAAAATAGCCCCCAAAATAAATCTTCAACGTAATTCATTGTATAAGTAAGCTTTAATCAAGCTGTCAACTTTACTGATTTCTGGGTCAGTATTTACGCAACAATAGTTACGTAGAGCTCTCATAAAAAAGCCGTTTGTTAATAATGGATCCCAAATTGAATTCTAAAGATGTAGTTCTATCAGATTAAAAGTATAAGCAAATAACCATTCAAACGATTCGCTTCGTATAACGATAGAAGCGATCGATAATGAAAGAAGTGACACAACAACTACCGGCCCTCTCGAAACGAGCACGACAGGACGTTAGAAGTAGTTTATCGAATGAAAAATGCCAAGGGATCCACGAGAAAAAAAATGAGGAGCAAAAAATAGGACGAGAAAGGGGAAGATGAAGATCACAGGGAAGGAAAAAGGAGCTCGATTTAACGGCATTTGAGTCCTTGGACATTAAAAGCAGACGCAAAAACTGAGCTGAGGAAAAACTGCGTGAAACGTTATGCCACAACTTACGAATATGAAGATAGTGTGATGCTGATTTCCTTTACGTATTAAGATACCACGTTATTGCTTTAGCAGCTGTTGATGAGTAACTAAATCTTCCTCTTTTTTCTAAGATAAGGCGAATTAAAATCGAAAAGTTAAATACGCGATTATAATTATATTTATTTCCAATGATTACAAATTTTTAAAAGTTATCAGTGCAAAAGCTTTTTGGTCGATATTTACAAGGTTGATTTTCTTTTTTCTTGATCTAATCTTTTATGATATTGCGAGAAAAAAGTTTGTAACTCTGATAACCTTTTCTTGGAATAATATAATTACTCTATGTCCTTCCTGTTCCTTAATGAATGGTATAATTCATTCAAAAGCATGGACTGGAAGTGAAAAGATGATTGTGTTTCCCGTCTGTGTTGAAATGTCGAAATATAACTTCTTACAAATTATCTTCTTCTTAGAAAATTAATCCTTCGTTCCTTTCAGGGGATGATGTAATATCTGTTAACCAATGCTCCGTCATCAACATTCTCTAGCTTATCCAAGTTCAAGCACTTTAATATCGGTTTGAATTTTATGATATTTAAAGCGTAGATATGTATTTACTTAACGAACATGAATCATCAGTACCATTTAAGAGCGAAAAATCTTATACTCATGTTATGAAATTTACGAAATCGTGGGATATTCAAAGGATAGCTGTCCTACTAAGAGGAACTAGTCACTGATGATGTTTCTATATGGCTGTTATTGCATGATCCTAAATTTGATGAAAATGTTTTATTCATATATTTCTTATTTATTATTGATTAGGTTATTATTTCGAGTTTTTTTTTTGTTAATTTTGATGGTAAATATTGCTGGAAAGATTACTATTTTCAGAGATTTACATAATTCGATTGTGAAACATTGGTTTACTCCGTAGTTTAATCTATGGTATAGTTCATCAAATAACAAGATAAAAGTGGTGAACTTTGTCTAATACTGAAAATTAAGAGATCGAAAACATGGGTAATACCAACACATAGTATACATACACACACGACCAGGTTTCGACGCACAGCATGTCAGCATCGTAATGATGATGCTGTGCATCGAAACCTGGTCATGTATGCATATTTTGTGGTGTGACAAAAATTAAATTTTCTATTATACTGTTCCTTTTACCATGGAAATACACCGAGTAAATACGGAGACTATAAACCTCGATACAGAGTTTTTAAATGAACGCTCAACTGGAGACAATGCTTCAGAGGCAGCTGCATCAATTTACCTTATATTACCTGGAATACCTCTTAACGCTCAGTAACGCTAAATTCTCTCCTGAAGAGAAGGATAAGATGTGTAGCTCGAGCAACAGTACCTCTTTAAAGACATGTCTGAGACATAGAAATGTTTCGACTGTGTATGGTTTCGTAGTGGAAATAGTTGCATATGTGGACTAATTATGAACCTGTGCCGAGCATAGGAAGATGGCAGGGGAAGGGTGTGGCGGATGAGATTCCGAGATAAGTGGGGGAAATGACGTCGTCATGTGCGCCGTCCCCACCCTCTCCTCCGCGCATATTCGATTACCAAAGGGACGCATGCGCCCATGGCATCCAAGATACAAAAAGACGGATCTTTATCTGCACACACCGAAACGTACACAGCGTAGACGCGTTGTAAGCTCTATGACGATCTTCTTTCCTATTTTCAAGTCTCTGACATCCTTTATGGATAAATGTTTATCAAAGGAAGTAATTAAATTTAATTAATTAGAGAGGAATTACATTGTGCCTTAATTATTTAAGATAATGGTACTAATTCCGTAAAGTAATTGAAGCAACCCAATTAACTAAAGAAAATCGTACGTGTTTGAAATATCGAACTATTAGCCTGGGTAGGTTCCTATTTAGAGGCGGATCGGGAAATAAGCAAAAGAAGTTATTCCCTTAAAGCGCATGGGTTAATCAGTTGCCCAAGCGTGAGTACCGAGAGAAGAAATAACCGCATGCAAAAATTATTACGAATAACTGAAATTTTATGCTCCAACCAAGAATATAGTAATATTAGAGATATCCTCAAGTATGAATGATTTTATGTTTTTTAGATTCAGTATAAAATTAATATGCTCAAGCTTAATTTGGCGGAATACAACGCACATGTTGAAAGAAATATATACTTAGTAACACTCCACGACAGATTTATTCTGACTAGTTTCATCAAAGAGTTGACATATTCAGTGGAATTTTACTAATTGTAAGGATTCATTTCTTTTAACGTTATTAAATTTCTACTGTTTTTCTGACTGGTATGCCGTTAGGGAGCAATAGATGCCGATACAGTCGATAATGTGAGTCAGAGGAAAGAAAAAGCAACAATTAGGGAATTAATGCAGGCCATAGGCAATCAAACTACGAAAGTGAGCACTGCGAATAGTATAAAGTTTCATGTTTCGAGCCCAGTGTAGCCTCTAATATCCGTGCTGCGATTAACCGTGAATTCGAATAAATGCATCCATTGATTAGGAATGTAACACAACACAAATCGGGACTGGCAGCAATGTAAGCATGCTATACATTACGTCATTTCCGGTCTCTTACGAATTAATTTAATAATCAAACTGTATATAGTCAGTATTTAATAGATAACAATACTCAAGCTCCATTGCTCAATATCCTAGATCGATCTTGCGTTAGAGTAATCCTTTAGTATCCGTAATTCTACAGCAAGTTCTCTATTCCCGATAAATGGGCCAAATCACACCATTGATTTTGCATGTAAATTTTTCTCACTTCTTTTCTCTACATCTCAGCAAAACCTTTGAACTATGGCGATAAGCATTATCACGCATCAATGCATAATAGTAAACAACTTTTTAAAAAATCATCACATTTCAACACATCGGCACGCGTTTATGATATAATTATCGGGTTGTTTGGAGAAAAAGAAGATTTCTCATATAAGTGCGCCTCTCAACAGAAGTCCAAGTGCTATATCGAGGGTGAAATCTTTTCGTAATAGGAGATGTTTCGTTTACACTGAGGAAGAGAATGGCTTTCCTTGTTCCGTTTAGGATTCGAGTCGTTCCTCGTAAAAGTGGAGGAGAGGCTTCTTCCTCTGTAGGGTCAAGCAGATATTGCCATTGAAAGAGGGGAAAACATGGGGGAGGAGGAATAGAGAGAAAGGAGATGAGAATAAGGAAGGAGAATATAGGAAGAAGGGAAAAAGATACGCCTCCAGAAATAAGGGGCAAAGAGTTTCGGGTTGGGAAAGGTAATTAAATTCGAAAGAAAGATATCGTGGGAGTAGAATTAAGTCAAGGAGGGCGAATTAGGAAAAGGGAGAACCAAAGACACTATTAGGAGGTACGGCTAAATTTTCCTAAATACAAAATATACAGCAATTGAAAGGTTTTAAGCCTTTAGGCCGATTAACTACATCATAATTAATATTCTGAAATTATATAAGCCCTAAAATGAATGAACAGGAAAATAGAAAGGGAATTTGAGATTAGTTTTAGCGGTACACGGGAATCGAAGATAGTAAATACAGATTCCACCAGTTCGGCCTTAACGTTGTGATAATTTTCCATCATGGAAATGAGAAGAACAAACTTATACTATATCATAAATTATTATATATTATATTTTGTGATATAGTGTAAGTTTGTTCTTCTCATTTCGATAGTAAATACATAGGAATCCAAGTATATCGAAACTAGTTCCATACTTGATTCGCCATTATGAAGATCCAATGCAATTCCTAAGACCCAGTAAGCGTCTCGGCATTCCCTTCACCTCGATCCTCTAAGACAGTTCCACTGAAATTTATAGCTAAAAATTTAGTAACGATGAAAGCACATTTTCTTCAATTTGGATGAAGAAATGAAGGATAAAAAGTACACTGTGCCAAACAGGAGGATTGTTCTGTAGTGGTAGCTCAATTGGATAAAATTACCACCTGGAAACTGGAGGACCTGGGTTCGTATTCCGGCTAAGGCGGACTTTTATCCTCCTTTTTTCGTAATTTATGAAGCTTCATTACTGGTTGCTACAACATTGAAACTGGATACTAATTTTTTTAGTTATTTTGCTGCACATCCATGGCTGTAATATGCGCTAATGGTAGATAAGAAATCCGAATAATTGTGTCCAGGATCACTGTTACGCAACACAATATTTCTGAAACAATTTCCGCAAAATTTGTTTTTCGGTGTCTGTATATGTTTCAATAGCGCGATCTAGTCTCGCTTGTGATAAACATGTTCGAGGCCATAGCAAACATAGTTTCTTCGTAATGGTGAATCGAGTATAGAGATAGGAGAGGGTAAAGATATCTGTTATAGGAAGAGATTTAGGGGAGAGGGAATACTGAGACAAAGGGAAGAAAAATGGGAGTTTGGTATATAGCTTAAGGATAAAGAGGAAATGAATGATGGGGAAAGAGGAGATGGAGAGGGAAGTGAAGGCGGAGCAGAGAAAAGATGAAAGGAGAAAATGCGTCTCATTAAACGAGAGTATCATTGGTCTCCATCTGAGGACACTCATCCGGATACGCTCGAGCAACTTGGAAGAAACGCTCTCTGTTGGACTAAGCAAAGGAAAACTTGCGAAGGAAAAAGACGAGAATGGAAGAGAAACGAAACGATATCGAAGTTGGGAACATGAGCAATTGAGTTAACGGAGAAATGAAACTAATTGATATACAGCAATGATCGCCAATCTCTCTTTACCTGTCACTTTATGGTCTTGTTGAGACTTAAATTTCCCTTCCGCCCACCGACGTAATGCAGAAGTTATGAATATTATACATTTCGAAATATAAATCTCGATTGTATATTTCTTCTTATATTATTTTCCTTGTGAATTAAAAGACTCTTTTGAATCGCTGCATGTCTTCATCCCTTGAAAATCATTAAACTTTTAATAACTTTTTATATCTGAAGCATTTTATATTGTCATTTCGAAGTGCATACAAATTGCTTCTATCAAGAATTTTCACTCAATATAGATCTCAGCTGACAATCTCAACGTCACACTCTGCCTACCTGAAAACATAAAGACACTCTTAGTTGGTTGCAGGGGATAAGTACTAAGGGCCATGAATAAATGAAGTACGAATTAACTAAAATGATTTAGGTGACCAATTTCACTAACGATCATTAAATTATCTCTCATAGTAAAATTATATGGCAGTTGTAATTGGTCGCTTGATAAAAATTGTTGAAAATCTACAGAGTTGCACTACTCTTTGCTTCCTAGTGGCCTTCTATGCTCTTTCATACCGGTTATACTTAATTTGCTGACAGATCGTCAGTAATGCTCTTAGACCTTACATGTCACTTCGACGTTCCCTCCGAAAGATGTAATAATAACGTGGTTATCAAGTCGACTGCTTTAATTCCATATGGAAGAGACTACAATTTTCATACTCGGTGAATAGTTTGAAAAATTCATATATTATATATTTTTCGAAGAATATGAAATGTTCATTAATAATTCGGTACAGAATAGAGGAAAAAGTATCATTTATTTACTTCCGGCACAGTGTTGCTCACGGTTATGTTGGTATAAGTAACAGCATTTATCTTGGTCAATCCTTATCGGATGCTACGAAGTTTTATTCATAGGGTCACAGTGTCATTGGATTTATTCCATTTATTGCATACTGGGTGAAGCGAAAAAGTCAGGGATAAGTACCGAACTTGCATAGTACAACTTCCCTCTACAAGACTTTTCGTAGTTCATTTTGGATGGGATGAGTATACAACCAGCCTATGGGACGATGAATTTTGAATCGGACAATATTCCGAGGGCAAGGATCGCATTGACTGCTTTCTACTTTTTCAAATTGGAATTACAAATTTAAATTCAAATCGGCTAACTGAATGAAGCGAACCAAGTCCATGATATCCTAGAGTGGATATTTGCCTAAAATAATTTAGAGCAGCGTGTACCATATTAAGAATTTCAGCGAAGATTTTGAAATATATTTTGAAAGGAGCTTCAGTCGTTTTTGTAACCTATTATTAATAAGCCATCGCCTTCAATTGAAAAGTCACGACTGCTTTCAATCTTCCATGATTTCATTTCCTTGGTGAAATGAAAAAGGTTATAAAAACGCACGAAAAAAGTAATGACGCGCTTCTGAATGACTGCTATTAGAGCACGAGAAGCGTGCGGCTAACTATCCGAAAAAAGGCTGAGAATTGCTTCGAAATCGCTTATACTAGACCTCCCAAGAGCAGCAATTATTATGAAAAGGGAAAATTTGGAGCTTAGGGTCAGAGTTGTTGAAATATATGCTCTGGTGGGAATAAATAACGTAAAAGAATTTCGTACTGAAATAAACGTTCTTTAGCAACTTATCTCAACAAACTGTTTTAAATGTATCTTGTGCAATAAAGCCATTTTTCTTTGTTAAAAAAGTAGTAAAATTAAAAGTTGAATCAAAATCAAATCCCCATGATCATCGGCTGAGTCATTCTTCTCTCATTAGCTTTTGATGTGAGTGGTTCATTGGACTACTAGCGGCATGCTGCAATCTTCAGAGAATAGTTAGAAATTCAAAAAATTAAGAAATACGTATATCCGAATAAATGCATGATTTCTATTATTGAAGATTATATTATTTTACATAAATCATTCATCTCACAATGTATGCAATATGGATAGCACATAATTACGTAAACAACTGCTTGTAGGTGTTTAAGACTGAAGCACGTCCTTCCAATGCTCAGTATATACATTTGAATTAATATTTCAACAAAGCTATTAATGATGAAGTTAATCCTGAGTATTACGCCGCAGTAATTTATTTCATTGCTAATCTTAGATGTTACGTAGAAATTAAATGTCTTTATTCGGGAGATAACGTAGCTAGTGGACACACGCAGAAGACATTTATTTTAAATTTTCATTCCTTCTCCCATGATATGAATCAGCCAAAATAATTGTTGCAATAATTATTCAGTATTGATGTATCAAAGTGTAAATAAAATTTCAACTATTTGGTTATTTGAATATATCTAGATACCCAGAGTTTTCATTTTTAGCTATGTTAAATGTAAGTCGCTTTAAAGAGTTGTGATTTCTCATCTGTGTAATTCTTTTTAATGTAAAAAGGGTACAATTGCTTACGTGTTCTAAATGAAATCTTTTCTAATACAGAAAGATCGTGGAGAAATTATTGCTGAACTAAGTACATAACGAAAAAGACCCTGAAGACATCGCTGGTGAGTGTTTCCCTTCGCTTTCTATTTTCACCTTTACTTTGGATGCAAGATCCGAAAATGACTAAACGCTTCTATCATTTCAATTTCTACAAGTCTAATTCTTACTAAGCACACTTATCTAGGTAGCACACTTTTAATGTGTGTAATATAAATACTTTGACTGCTAATGCATACCAAAAATACCTTCCACCGATCTAATTTTTCATCGTTCATTTGAGGGGCGAAAGGTGTTCATATTTGCTCCCTTCTGCAAATAAGCTTGTTTAGCTAGGTTTCTCAGTAATCAAATATAGATAAATAAGATAGATGAGTCCCCTTTTATTAGTGTATGAGATATTAAGAATAGTTGAAATCCTTGGAGTACAGGTAGTCGTCGATCGACGACAGAGCGTTTGACAGAGGTATGGTTGGTGCTACTCCGCTGGGTTATGAACATCCACAATTGTCACGATGCTGTCAGTAGCTGCTACATTATTTATTCAATACAAAAACTTAAACACTCTCCATTCTGGAACACAATGGTGTTTGGAACATTCCGATAGAAAAATCCTCTAAATAGAGTATATCCGATATTTCTTTCGGAATGCTCCAAAAAATATTGATATAATACTTATTACCCATCTGCCAAAACCGAACGTGGACGTAAGTCGAAGATTGACTCTAGTAACAAGTAAAGCATATGTTTGTTTCTTAAATAGTGATATGTACAGTAATTATGCAGATAGCGAAGTCTTAAGTTATCGGACGGATTCTGAGTATAAAAATTAAAATATACTCAATGTCGCATAATTTTCATATAAAGCCTATAGTTTTCATGTGTCGCGTAGTTACTATTTCTTACTCCAAGAATTTGAAGGATTGAAATCGATAAGGTAAATACATTAAGAATTTAGAATTTACGTCGATGGATTAGCTTTAGATGCACTAAGCAACAAATCTATGTTCCCAAGGTTGACGTAAGTTATTAGTAAAGCAAAAATTTATTTCAACATATTGTGAAAATATGAAGAGGCATGACACCGTTCTTCCCTCTAGTTTGCCTACTATAGGGTTACAGTAGCTATCGAATTAATGTTATGATAGGAATTCATCATAGCATGATGCACTGGTATGCTATTCTTGATTTCCTTATTTTACGCAAGGATACCGGTATGAGCCTCGACTCTTAGGGGTCATTTAGGGAGAAATATAGGGAACCTCAACCTTTATAGAGTTCGAATTACATGCTATTCCAAAGGAAGGGAAAGCTGTTGACAGGGTTAAGAGAATCATCTCTGTAAATGGAATAAACGCTTAAAAAATTGGCTTCTGAAGTAGAGAAATAATGCTTAAGGATGGCGGATGAATGACGGAAGATGAGAGACTGCAGAATATGGGGAGTCCAAGAATTTATCACCCAAGTGGTAAATGTCCTATTCATTCTTTATGAAATACGAAGAGTTCTAAAGCTCTTTTCCGACCCTCTGCTGATGCTAAACGCGAATTTTTCATTACTCAAGTGACAGTCCCTCTTACGATCTCACCTCTCTCCGGTGTTTCTCTCCATCTTCTGCTCCCTCTCTTTTCCACCTCTCTCCTTTATTTATCTTCCTTCCTTCATATTTGCCAACCTAATAATCTTCATTCTTTCTCCATTACCTTGCTGAGCTTCTATTCTTACTAACTTGCCATCTTTACATCTCCGATGCTTTCAATTACACCGATGTCGATTGTACTCAGAAAAAGCGCATCAATACCGAGCCATTTTGAGTCTTTTTTACGATGACAGATGTTTCTTCTCCGACGAAGGAGATGTCTTGCAATAAAGCGACAACATATATTCATCTCTTATATTGTGGAAACATAAAACTCTGGCTCGTCATAAGTGGATGACCAGCGAGTACGTCTTGAATGCCCGCTTCGAATGTTTCATAAAGCGAATACAGGGAGTATTTTTCGTTATATTTTTATTGGTTATGAAAGCAGATGTAAATATCTCCACTGCTGTTTGATCTTTCGGTATACTTTTATTTAACTTCGTAAATTTCTTATACATGGTCTCTCTGAAGAGAACCAACTCAGCTGCTGCATATAAATATTATTGAAATTTGTGAGCTACAGGATTTATATTAGCTTTTATTTGATAATTTTATCATCAGCTAAAATATTAATTTCGTTGATAAGCGAGTTAAATTTTTGTCATATCAAAAACTTAATGTAGAGAAGACTTTCAACCTCTCTTTTGAATTGAAAATATAAAATAGTAACATAGAATTAATATTTTATGTCCATTCTATTTGGCGTCATAAAGCTTCTCTTAAACATGTTTTATTTCGTTTTTAACATGCTGTAAAAGCCACAGTAATAGTATTAAAGAGACGGAGGAAAATGCATCCCTAGTTGTTCGCTATCCAGTCTTCGATTTATGAGTATGAGAAAATCTACTATTAGTGAGGCTTTCATAGGGAGTAAGATTCCAGTCTAGACAGAGGCAGGTACTGAAATTTTTCCAAGTTTAAACGACCATAATTCTAATGATCATACACTGAAATTGATATTTGTTTTCAGTATAATTTTAACCTTCTTTATTACTTAAATTTCATCCCTCATGTCAGTTGTAATTATGTAAAAGAAGAGTATTTAATTGATTTCAACATAATGGTTACTTGTTTCGAAGAAAATCTTCAAGAAGGTGTGAGAAAAGAATATCATGAGTTGGTTACAAACACTCCCTAGCAAATAATTAAACTCTTATAGTTCGAAATGGATTCGCATAAAGCAAAAAGGCTGATAGATGATAATTGTTTCATCAAATTAAATATTTTTGACTATGATAAAAATCCGCAAATCCTAAATAACAGGTCAAATAAAATAGCAAACAAAAATATATGTTTTAAAATGGAGTTTATTCCACATATTCTCGTAGACATTTCGATTCTCTCATCTCAGCATCTAGACACATTCACTTCAACGATTTTCAAATACATAACACAATAATAATTATTAATATGATAACACATATTTTTACATATCTGTTATTTACAAATTTTATATACATACTTTAGAATCCCAGGGTAGAGCATTTCATGAAAACAATCTAAGGTACTCTACCTTCTCAATGAAAGAGAATTTGAGATTCCGAACCGCTCTAACAAACTAGGTTCGAAACACATACTTGGTTCTTTGAGTTCCAAATATACAATCACAAGTGCATTCGCCGTCTCAGGTTCAACGCGTTTCACTCTTCCCGCAATCAGAAAACACTGCAGGGGAAGAATAACTCAGGATCTCTATAAGAGACCTCAGTAAACCCAAGTCTCAGTTTTGGGAACACAGAATCATAAGGTCCGTACCTATCGAAATATCGCTAGCTTTTTTCAAAACGATCTATGACGAATACTTATGGGAAGTTGATTCAGGTTCGCATTTGGCTTGCACCACTCGCTCGCGTGATGAGTCCGATATTGCCAACTGCAACCTCCATTTCGACACGGTTATAATTATCTTTTCAGATAGGACAGTTTCATTCCTCACGTTGCCCCATTTGACAGGCTTTCACACATTTTTCACCAATTGGACCACGTGGCGCTACGACATCCCGACGGATCCCGTGGGAGATGGATTAGGCGATGGGGCGCTGAGGGCGGGGGAGGCTGCTGGGGAGGCGGCGTGGGGTGGCGGGGGCGGCGGAGGCGCGTGAGGCGGCGGGGGCGGTGCTTGATGGCACAGCCCTGGGAACGGCCCCATGGAGGTCAGCTGCGTAGCAGGATGCGGATGGTGCTGATGATGTCTCTGCATCTGCACCAGTGGATGAGGTGCGAGGAGGTGGTGGTGCGGATGAGAAGGATGGTGCGGCGGAAGCAATCCGAAGGGCGGATGATGATGAGGATGGTGGGGGTGGTGATGTGGGTATAGAGGTCTGGCGGCCATCTTGAGCTTCTCCAGCTCCGCCTCCTGAAGTCTCTTCGCTTTTGCCCTCCTGTTCTGGAACCAGATCTTCACCTGGGTCTCGGTGAGGTGTAGCGATGAGGAGAACTCTGCCCTTTCCGCTATGGACAGATATTGCTTCTCCCGGAATTTCTTCTCCAGTGATAGCAGCTGCTGGGTGGTGAAGGGCGTTCTAGGCTTTCGGTTGGGCTTGTGCTTCCTCAGGTTGCACTTAATCTTTGGCGATTCGTTTGGATCTGTAAGTAGAAAAGGAAAGGAAATTTAGTGTTGCTTCAATCATCAACCGTAAGAAGTTTGGTATCATTAAACTTATATATCACGACCTTTTCGCCAAAATTGAACACTTATTTATTATGACAGCAAAAGAAGATGAACATATGGGGAATGAAAGGCAAAATACTATTTATTTATAGGGAAGCATTTTATGATAGTTAATAAAGTTACATTTTAATAAATAATCATTCGCAGTGTAATAAAAGTTGAAATTTACGACACCCTTAATTAAAAAAATGAATCTAGAGAATAGAGATAGGGTTTAATGAGGGAGTTCAACAAAGGCCGTGAAATTCATATCCAAATAAGGTTTTAAACTGGAATATATTTAATGAACAGAGAAAGCTATTTGAATCTAATTTGGTTTCAAGAAATTTAGAGAAATTTGGGTGACAAGATTTCCTCTGTAGCTAATACAGTTAGACACGAATCCAAATACAAGACAGTTCTCGTTCCCGAAGTGACGATCACAATTTTTTATGAGCAGAGATGAAAATCGGACGATCATTTTTTTATCGTTGGATTAAGTTTAGAACTTGATATATTAATGAAAGCGCCTCTTTTATAGCACTATAAGAATAGTCAACTACGTAACGTTTAGCCTTATATGAATTATATGATTTGCTGTTTACGAGACCCATTGATGAAATTTATTAATAAATGCTCCATAAATCTTTATTGAACTTAAAGTTAAACTACCTTTCACGCATTCGAGTAAATAAAAATAAATATACACAGATGTTATTATTGGAACGAAACTACGGAAATACGTCATAAACTCGAGGAATATGTAGTTCAAATGTGAAAGGTTGCCTTCTACAAATTCAGTACATTTCATGGGTATGGTGTACGACCGTTATTATTATTATTATTAGATTTAGAGTAGAAATTCAATTATTACAGATTCTTCATTTGTATTGATGTCAAATTGATCGCGGATGACCGTAGTATTATAGCTGGCATGTATCTGAGTAACTTCTGTTTCGATTATGAAGATATAAATACCGATAAAAAGGACGTAATTAATACTTCCGCTACTGTCTCGAACTGATACGTAAAAAAATCATCGAAACCACTGAAATATGTTCGTACGAAGTAATTACGCCATCAGAAACACGTCGTACACGCAAAACGAATAGTACTCGGGTTTCCCGACAAGATAGCTCTCATATCTTAAGGCCCTTCATTTGTTTGCCCTCAGAATGTAATTAGGCGGGAGCGAACCATGCGCATGATTTCGAGCAGCTGCTCCCGATGCGGCTGCCGCACTGAGGTGGCGTGGGTACCAATTCACCCACAATGCTCTACACCTGGACACCATTAGAGGAGAGGGAGACCAATTGGGTGGAGTCGTGCAGATTAGCGAACAGTTGCAATTAGATGTCCTATTGAGTCTCTTTGGCTACTGCAATAGAGTTTCGGACCCCCTAAACGTCTTCCTCACGCAACGGAGGACCAAAACACGCCATTTAAGCATCCCATAGACAGGGAGAATCCAACCGGAAATGGTCCGCAACACGACGGAAGCAGATATTACAGAAGATACCCACTTCGGTGTGTAAGTCCCTTAAATCGCGGTTTTAACAGAGTTGGCCGAAGAAACGGCAGAAAAAGCATTTTCCGCAGGTAGAAGTCTGTCGTGTTTGTGTTGAACCAGGAGACTCCTTCAAGAAACACGCCACAATAATGACTATAAAAGATGTGTGAAGCAGATAGGGAGTCCGCCGAGCCCCCGGTCCAAAGAAAGTTACATTCGAGTTTTATTTGGATGTCTCGAAAGAGAAGTTTTATGTGCGGGAGCCAAAGGGCAGCAAATGGCGAATCAATGAGGAGAATAATCATGAATCAAATGTAAATTATCCTCTTGATTGCGAAGCCACCGTAACATTCTTGGATACGAATGGTAGGGTCGAAAACACGAATCGGATTATGTTCTCAGTTTATATTACGGAGGTAATGTTGGCGGCTCTCAGGAGTTTCAAATTTAAAGATGTATGATAAAAAGGGACTCTCCTTTCACGATCACTCTGTATTTCACTTCAGAAATAATATGAAATAATCTAAGTTCGGCTAAAATATTGGAAATACAACATAGTATATGCTTAAATATTTTTCTGAATTTTTCTCTAAGTTACCTACTAAGACAGAAACTCTCTGTACCAAGAACCTAATGTTTATTTGCATCGATATTCGGATTAAATAATGAAGTTTTTCGCTGAATGTTTATAATAAAATAATAAGGATGTAACTATTGTTTTAAGCCCTTCATAAGAATAGTCAGAAAAGCGTTTGAGCGTGTGTTAAAAATTGGTCAAGTCTTAGACGAGATCGACAGATTTTAGTCTACATTCACAGTGATGTATCAAAAACCACTGATGTATAAATACCGAAACCTGCTTTTCTGAAATACTTCAGCTTACAAATTTACTCTCCGACTCATTCTCTTTTGGTGTTAAATATATCGTAAAGCTATTCCAATTCTTACAATAAATATTTCCTTCATATCAGGTTAGAATGAGTAAAGTTTAAGGCATCGGGTTAAGAATATCACTATAAGATTCGGTGAAAATTAGAACTCTCTAGTTTGAGTTGCCTTGCCTCCATTCGGAGTGTTGAATATTTTAATCCTCATCGATAAGGATTCAAAAGAGACAGTGTTTTTCTCACATAGTGTGTCATTCGTAGTGAAAAAAGCTTCATATACTTTCCCTTCACGGCAAAAATATTATTGCGGCAGATAAATATATAATTTTGCCGAGAGCCCGCAATTCGGACATCGCCATGGTATTTATTGCTTCCTTCCGTTTCTAAAGCCTTCGGAACACTTCTCGTCGACAGGATGAGCACCCGATAGAGAGGAAGGCAGTATTTATGCAGTCGTAAACATTAAATGCTACTGAATCAGCGGTAATCCCTTATTAAAAGACCCCGGCACCCGAACTCGTCTGCCCCACCGGGGCTATCTGCCCTTTCACCACCCAGCTGGGACGTTTTGCGAGCCCATTTGAATTCAATGGCGGTGCTTTCACCTCCACTTAAATAATTGCCCGTAGGAAAATTGATGACGAAAACTTCCGTCAATAGGCATTCTTTGCTCGGCGGTAAGACGAGAATAGGCGTCAATTATCTTTCGATCACGGGGGACATCCGCGTCATAGCCCTTCAGGTGGCTGAGGGGATAACCTTTACTCCGGAAAGCGTTTAATTGTGCGTGCCTGTGCCATTGTGCGATGGTCCGTTCCAAAGGACAATAAACGCACAGTCACTTCCTTCCTTCCTCCGTATACTTCCGCTCGCACTTGGGATACAAGTCGCGCGTTAAAGAGACCTTTAATCGATTCCGAATCGCCGACTCGATTTTCATTAAAGGAGACAATGACTCGCCCCGTCCCGTCACCTTTTCCCATAACCCTCAGCGATCGTTAAATTCTTCGTAAAACACAATTTCGTTCCGACATTGACCTTTCCCAACAATTTACATTCAAATTCCGCTGCTTTTTTCGTAAAGTGATTTCCCACGGTTCGAATCATCTGGAAATTGCTACAGGAAGTATTGACGCATTCCAGTTTTAATTAATGATTTTCCTTATTGATTATCGGATACTTTCTCGTATGTTCTGTGAATGTGAGGGGGTTTCTTCGAACTGCTGGTTGATTATAATTGCTTTTAGTTATCAAAATAATATCAAAAACTGAAACCAAATATTCATGGAAATTATCATTTTCTATGTGCCCATGTCTCGCTTAATTCTGTGGTGATCCGCGTATAGGAAAATTTCACTGAAGGAAATGAGAATAATAATTGATTCAACTATTTACTACTGAAAGAACAGATATTGGGCTTTATATCCCTTGGATAACCACTGAGGTTTGCTTTAGACGAAAGCGGTCCCGGGTTCTATTCCCGATTGGAGTCCAAATGTACACAATGACCTCAGCAATCACATTACTTAAAACGCAACTAGTAACTAGTGTGGTAGAAGCAGGGATTTAAATAAATATTGTTGTGGATTAATTAAACGCTAAAGTAACAGGAAAATTTTCATTAATGAACCATATCTTAATTTTTTCTAATAAAAAATTGTCCGTTAAAGTATAGGCGAAATATTTATGAATACCAGGCTACTGATATTTTTGGGTAATATGGTAGCTCAGAGATTCTCATTAAAAAAGAAAGCAACTTTGAATTCGCTGCTTTTATCGCATGGAAGCTTACTGATGTGTGCAACGCTTCCGTTACGTCAGAATCTATCGGATCGTTAATGTGTCGTTTAATTTATCTCGCATCTCTCGAGAGATAAGGCGATGATTGGATGTCGCCTAACGTGCTGCATGCGATGTTATGTCGCATGTAATTCTCTTTATCTTGAAACGCCGCTTAGAGTGAAGGTTATGGGTTAAGAGATTATTGCCCTTTGAATACCCTCGCCGACAAAATGGTGCACATTCTTTCAATACAAAATACGCAATCAACGGCAAATGTTAAAGAAATAGCTGTTGAGAAAACATTCGCTCATTCCAAGAATAGATTTTAACTAGTAATTCGAGATTGACTCACAACTAGCTATCTCCTAATATATGCGAAGACACTTAAATCTTTGGCATACTCACTCGACAAAGCAAAGCCTAACATGATATCCGCAATCTTTATATTTATGTAGTTATAATTTAGTAGTTATATTTAAACCTGTGCTTAACCTATGATGATTTGTTCTGATCGTAGTATTATTGTTCAGTAAGGAAGGAAAGGGTCAACTACCTCACTCCTCATCTTGGTACGTATGCCTCACTCCCTATCCTGGGATTGTTGCATAGCGAATGAGGCTGAAAATTACGTTTGGGCTGAGTATTTTACAAACAGACATACACGAAGGTGAAGTTTTACGTGGAAATTATACGCTCGTATGGCTCTTAAACATCTCTTATTGTGATCCAATGCTCACGCGACATAGATTTCTCCGCTGTAAACGACGCACGATGGAATTTCGTCGTCTCCTTGGTAACACTCTCGAGAACTCCCTCCTTTCCCTCGTCCGTTGTAATCTCCGATGTACATCTCAATTACACTCGGTCGCGAGTGCACATACAGCCGTTCGAAATCCTCACGATGCTAAATTACCGCACAGACTCGAAAGCAGGAAACTTTTTTTCTTTCCCTCCTTCTTTCGATCGTGTTCGCGATTCCAGAGGTTTTCAGCGAAACATTTTCCAGACGCGAGATGATTTACGCCTTTCGTCAGAGGCGTCCGAGAAAGACTTTTCGCCGATAGATGCGATCTCAACGGAGCGAAAAAGTATTGCCGATCGCGAAAATTGCTAGCAACCGGTTTCGCCATCGCATCGGTTCGCTTGTTTTCTCGTCGACGTCCTCAATGTGGTGAATTGACTCCTTTGATTCTCCCGCGTGAATTATAAATTCGGAGAATTTTGGTTTTCAGCATGACTGTTCGAGAATTTGAATCGCCGTCTAAATTGGTGTGAAACGAGCTCGGACTTTGCGTTGCCAAATCTGTTTGATTATATATATATATATATATATATATATATATATATATATATATATATATATTTAAATATCACTGATCATTTGCTTCCTTTCTTCCAATATAAGAATCTTGATAATTTCTTACCAGTTTATATTAAATGATAATTATATTCGACTATAAAAGCTGAAAATGAACGATAGTTTGCTTCAAAGGAGATAAATAGGCAATATATGTAAAAGACTATCAGAGATCTGATGCAATGTAGACCCTCCACAATGATTGTATCGTAATCTCCATAATAAACTGAAGAAATTTAAAACAGTCCTTGCTTTCTTAAGAATACTAAACACAGAAATTTTTATGACTAAAAATTTCGTAGCAACTATAATACTACATATAATAATAAAAATTAATTGTATCGATTACAATCAGTAATAGATGACTTTTAAATTTTATTCGGACACCTCGAGAATATTTTGTAACGCTCTATCACGCAACCTTGATTCTTCTTATTATAAATCTAGCATATCATCACAACTAATCGGCAAAATAACCAACCCACCTCACAGCCACATTAATGGCTGATTTTTCAATTAAATTATTCTCTCAGTTTAATTATAAATAATGATACGATACATAGCAAAGCTATTTTGCAATCCTAGTGTTTCTAATTCTTTTGAATTGATGTGAGAAACAAACATTCGAGTTTTTCAGTTTCCTCACATGTGTTACGAAAATTCTACCGATGTCACGCTTGAATAAGCCTCTCCAAGCAACTTTCAATTTCCAGACTAACGTCATCTGAAATTAATCCAAGGCCATAAAATTAGGCGAAAGAAAACGTATCGTTTGTTTACGCTTCGGAAAAAATGAGACCGATACAGACATCTGGTGCGTTTATTGGGACGTAATTTATCGCTGCGAATTAATATCTTTCGGACTTGATTTTTTTAACATTTCGTCGATTCAATTTCCTCCGATGAAAAAAATAACAGTAATAAATGTGAGCGCATAAGCGGGGCTGCATAAGAGATAAAGACGTAATGGGAGTGCAAGACAGCATTGCCCTCTGGCGGCGTAATGGATGAGTTAGCCGGTCTCATTAGGGATTTGATTAACAGGCGGCGCGAGAGAGAGAACGGGATCCTTTAGACGATACTGTTTTTATTCCCCGGACATTTTTCTCCTTTTTAGACACACCCCTCCTATATTTCTTCCCTTTTGAAAAAGTTTTCCACGTCGAGCGAGGAAAACCCTTTTTTACCCCGCTATTCTCTGGAGTTCAAACTCCTGCCTCCCCGTTAAGGCCCCCGCCTCATAACCTCACACCCGCAGACAGAGCTGTTTTTGTCCTCAAACGCCTTACATAATCGCCGAGGAAAAAGTGGTTAAGACATGCTAACCGAGGGAGGACTGAGGCGGAGAGCATCGATTTTTAATCAGTGTCCCTCTTGAGAAGTATTGATAGCGTTTCTTTTACCCCTTTTCCAATTTATGCCTCCTAGCTGAGCTATAAAATATAGCCTCTGCGACATAAGTACGTGGCACAATCAGTCTGCAGACATTCCCGTGCGTGCCTTGCATGAAGGCAGAACGTGAGATGGGGATTTTATAAACATCGGGGTGTTTTCATCTCGTTAACATCAACGAGAGAATTAACGGTAATTCGTAACCTTGTTAAGGTCGAGTGCCATAAAGTGCTCAAAAGTATAGGTAACCGCTTGTTTTTTTAACTCTCGAGGAATTCAGGCGTAATTTCTTAAGTTTGCTAAGATAGCCGCAATCCCAACCTTAAATTCAAAAATTATGAAATATGTACATTGCTTTCAAATTTTATTATCGAGAGAAAACTGACGCGCGACACTCTGAATGCTGCGAAGATATATGAAGGTGCTTTTGAATTAACTACTTGTATGAAAAACTGCTGCTCCCATACCTGTGACAAAAAAATCCCATTGCGCTTAATTTGTGATATCGTGAGGAATGTCTTACAGTTGAATGAATTACATCTTTTTCGAGGAATCTGGTAATTGGCATCTTAACATTTATGTGTACATAACCTAATTTTATATAAATCGCTAAATAACACGCACAATGTTTAATAGGCAGGTTATAACGACTCATATATAATTCTTCTATTTGTGGAGAAATAATATTAACTGCATAGTTAATATTACAAACGTTCACGGACAGATATCTATTTATAATACCACACGCCATCCAATCTTAGCTTTCGAATTACGTCAAATACTTTTACACTCTAATCTTCAAGGATGTATGGTATCACGTTTGGCGGAAGTCAAGCGTAAACTGTTTTGTCCTACTCTCGGAGCAATAGGGGCTTCCTGCTAAACTGAACGAAATAAAGTCTTCTGCAAGGCATAATTTGTTTCGGTAAACCTGCATTCCGCACGTCTTTCATTGTTCGAAGTTATCTTAAGATTCGAGGATGCTGAAACGGTACGACTGCTATAAATTCATTTCTTGAAGTATTATTTGAAATCTTTGTTTGTATCGACATTATAAAGCTCAGAAAAATAAATTACTGCAATATTCACATTCGTGCCTAAACTTTGCTTGTTTTTGAAAATGGTCTTCTACAGTTCTTCGAAAAATTCTCAATAGGAAGTTGACTGTGGGGAAGATTTATTAATAAAGGGAATATGCAAAACATGTAGAATAAGTTGTATACATCCTCAATTGGTGTCACACGGTTCACAATGAACAATTTTTGAGTAAGTTAACTAACGATTTCTCCCAATATATTTTGCGGCTAAAGAAGATTGTTTTAATTAGGCACAACATTCTGTTAATGAATATTTTGGTAGATGCTTTCTTATGCCTGCCTGCATAAAATTTTCGCATACCACCGAAACAAAATTATATGCCCATCCTTTCTTATTTATTACTGAAAATAAAAAAAAAATTACGGGAAATTTTATTATTAAGGCAAAAATGACGATTTTTGCGTAAGCTAATGAAAAATTTGTTAAAGTCTATATTCCATGAACAAATTATCTTCGATTATTGATCACCGTGTTCAACCTACCGCAAAACAGCGTAGCATTTACTGATTTCTTATAACCACATGTCATTTTGAGATTTCACTGCAAGGTGTCGCTTCTTTCGTAAACGAATTTAAAATCAAAAATTACATAGTAAAAGCCGACCTTACTCAGAAGTCCCATTATAGAGTTTAGGAAAAGAAATCAAAAAGAATGACTTAGGTAAAAAGATTTCTTTTCATGACCACCGAAGCGCAATACCTTTAACACCTGCTCAAGTGCAGTTAACCAACCATTAAATTTCCAACGAGCATCAATCGGAAGGGGAAGAGGCAGTCGCCCCGCATGGCCTAAACAAACGGTGCCTTCTCAGTCCTCTGCAGCAGGGCCACGACGCCCTCTGGAAGTACCACTCCTGAAGTTGGAGGATTTACCCGCTTCGACCAATAAATTTCCAACTCCCATTCTCAATGGAAGGACACACGCGCGATGAGAGATAGTCTTGACGACGCGACGGCTCTTAAATGCGCTCCATCTAATCCTCCTTGTCCCTCCTTGGTCCATCCCGCGGGTACATCAATCCAAACGGACAAAAAAGGTATTAAGTCCACCTTTTTCCCTCGCCGCCTAATCGTCGAATTCATGCCCGAATCTTATTTTTCCCCATTCAAGACCAATTAAAGTTATGGGCCATTGAGGATGCTCGCACTTTGTAGCATAATTCCCGACACGTGGCAAGCGTTTCCCTAATCCTCTGATTTGTGTAAGGAAACCGGTATTTTTTTCAAACCAGTCCTTACACCGAAAGACGCCCGTTTTTTATTCCTCCTTTTGTAATTTTGGATCTTTCGTGGGGACGTCTCGCTGCGAGGATTTCCTAAGCCTCTCCAAGTGCTGCTTTAAATTAAAACGATTCCCCCGAGCGTGGACGCAATTCGACATTCTGCCCCGCAATATTTGCGATCCAGCATTTATTTTTGCTTTTACGATGCGACTATATCTCCACGAGTAGTGGCTTCATAAATTTTATGATGAAATGTGCTCCCAAAGGAAATTCTCTGTTATCAGAAGGCGTTCGTTTGGAGATCGAGGTTTTTATAGCGCGAGTGCCCAGGGACCGGAAGCATTGAAATTTGCCTGGACGTAAGGAGATGAGAAATAGGCGGTGACGCAGGAGAAATGGCTCTGGTCTGGAAGTTAAAGGGTCTATGGTGATCTACGTCACAGGAAGTTGGGCTTTTGGCAAAGGTATAAATATTATATGACAGCGATATTAGTACAATAAAAATGGTCCGTCGATTTTATAGTAACAAAGTTTTGGTGTAACACATGAATTGTTACGATATAGATATTGATCGTAAACTTCGATTATAAGCTTATTCATCCGAGTGTCCTATTTAATTTTAATATCGATGATAAAGCATATCCATAAGACCGTTCTGATTGTGAATAAAAATACTATCAACTTGAAGAAACAATAAAAGAGAAATGTTACCTATGGAAAAAAGAGGAATCCACATATTAGAGAACTTCAATCATTTCACTCTTCCTGGCAGCATTTATTTATTTGGTCAGAACTCTAGTTGTCTCTTAGTTAGTAATACAGTATACTTACAATGACTCTACTTTCTATTTCATAAAAACAATGATTATTTTATTTCATTTGGTATGCAAAAAGATACTCGAGAAAAGGATAATGCATTCGTCCCACATATAGTATAAAATATCTAACTCTTTCCTTTTTAACTTTATTTCGAAAACGACTCATATTCAGTAATGAGATTTGTTTCAATTTCCTGATTTTTGAAGTTGCTTTTTTAGATTCAAAATTAAATTCAACGTGATATTCTTCCTTTGATCAGAGAAAGTTTGTATTGCATCAAACTTCAATATAGAATCAATCGTATTTTTCGTGTAAAAGAACCTCGGAAGTAATTCATCCACATTAAGAAATTTATTCTATCGTCTCAAGTGTGAAAAGAGCTCACTTTCCTTATCAATAGGCCAGACAGTTGACTTAATGTCCTTAAAAAAATGAAAGCTGCATTAAGTATGCGTTATGTTCACATTCTGTGTATATTGATGCGTAAAATTATGATAGTTGCATCCGTTCACATCCCGGTTGCATTGAAACACCTTTCATTCCTGAACTTTTCAGCGAAAGTGACTCAGGAAAAGCAACGAATTCCTCCAATTCCTGCGATATGTACGGGTGTTACCTTCCGCCCTTAGGATCGACCTTTATAGAGTGGATATCCGAGCATGTTGAATCCTCAAATGCGAGGAACAAACGAGTGTTGGATTCTCTACACCTTGCAGCGCTCATCAATGCCAAAACACAATATGTTTCTGAGTCGGGAAGTGTTTCCATTTTGGACCGCGTATCGTCACTCGATCGCAACTCCGCCGATACGAAGGGGGGAAACAAACTGAGAGGTTAAAAAAAGTCGGAGACAAAATCCCTCTTTAGAGAGGTCAGCTGAGGTTAATGGGAGAGGCGGAAGGGGAAAAGAAAACTGTGAGAGATAGACTGCTCCCCCAGTCCTCACGCGCGAAGCCCTAGCTCATTCACTCCACCTCCCTATTCCTGAGGATTAATGAGCCCACCACTCATTTCCCCTTCCCACAATGCCTCGAGCCCTAAACGGCGAGCACAAGGAGCAAAACGGCGGAAGGTTAACTGCCCCTTCCCCCACCGACGTGTTTATATTTATATATATCAGCCCTTTACCACTGCATCTTCCTCAACCAACGCTTCCCCGGAAAGATTCTTCTCACATCCCCCAACCGATGCCTTCCCAAACCGCCACCGACTCGTAAACTTCTGACTCTCAGTCTATCACTTTCTTCCTCTCCCCTCCTCTTCCATGTTTTTCTACTTTCTTACTCCCCTATGTCGCATTCTCTTTCCCTTATGATCATCTTGGAATGTCGCGAGCATTCCGAGGGCAGATTTGATTTTCCAGCGATTTTTCTGTAGCTAAAGCCAGCGTTTCTCTATATTTCTTTCCAAGTGGAAAACGTGAAACCCCATATATATTCTACGGCAAACCGTCATAAAGATTTTCATTCTCCATTAATTTATGTATTTGTCTAAACAACAGTCTCTGCGAACACAGCTTAATTTTTTAATGTATCATTTTCTACTGCTTAAGTTCATTAAGTCTATGCAATTTATTTCTCCAGAAGTTTTTACGATTTTATCTCTCATTAGGAATCAGCATTCAGAGCGACCCTGTTAAAAAAACTTTAACTTATCTACAGTTCCTTTTCTCCTATACTACTGTAAAAGTTGGCTTTTAATGTTATTATTTAATATTGGCGTACTAATTTAAACATTTTAACTATTCTTAGAAGCCTTTCATCTTCTTAGAATTTTACCTTTATAATGGATCTTAATTGTGATTTCAATGATACTATTAAGTTTGAATATCATAGAAAATAAACGCAGCAAAATCCAAAAATTAAAAATATATATTCTTACCTGTGAAAGAATATAGCTCGCATTTGTAACTTAGACTCCTGCAGATATAGTAAAGCATTCCTATTTCTCAGTGCTATGCTCTAGTAAGTCCTAACGCAGTGAATGAAATATGCTACTTACATCTACTGATAAAACCGTTTTCTTTAAACATTTCTTGGTTAATATCAAAGGGCTAATACCTACACGAACTACTTAATGTTAATTTTTGGTATTAAACAGGTATTATAACTTCTTCTTTCATTTCAAATACCGGGACTTAATTCGCACACCCTTCTGCATTCATTCTCAACTGCAGATGTCACCTAACTCTTTCTGTCTCTTAGGGATTACCAGCGAACATGCGTCCCTCGTTTTGCGGTTTGCCGTAACAAACAGTGCCGACTTCCGGCAGTGGCTACCGCATAAGAGTCGCGGATACCAGATGCGAGAGTTGCTATTTCACGGCCTTTGTATCAAATACAATCATCGTTGACGATAGCTGCTGAGTCTGTGTTAGAAATAAAAAATAGGTAATATTTCTTAAATGGATTTTTGAGACACGATATTGATTCTTTTAATCTAAGTAAAGTATTAAATAAGATTACGTTATTATAGCAAAATGTTGTATGATTAAATCGTATGTTGCAAATCGTGTAGAAGAAAAGAAAATCGTAGATACGTTGAATGGATGAGCATATTTATTCATTTCTTATAATGAAGCAATCCCATATAATGTATCTGCATGATGTACGGCGTTGGTGAATTTGATGGAGATTAGATAGTCAACTCATATAAGGATCTGATGATGCGATATGAGGATAGAAGCGCTTAATTAATCTGAAAAATAATAAAAAATTTTAATAATTTCCTTGAGAGTGATTCCCTAAGCAGAGAGCCTTAAATTTTAATAAGAATTTTTATGCTAAATTGGTCAGCGTGATCAAGATACTACTTGAGGTATGACGGGAGTCTCATGAAGAACGATAAAAATGTTAAGGTTTATTTTTCTTCCGTAAATTCAGACACGATAAACTCTCAGGTGATGTAAAAGATCTTATGCGTGAACCCTTCCTCAAAGGCTGAGCAGATAATATTGGAAAGACTTGGGAAATATCTATATCATATCATTGTAAATAGTGGCGTTAAAAATATTTTTCCGCGAACGATATGCGACACAGACTAACTATGAAATTAGACTTTTTGCCCTCCTCGCAAAACCAGCTTGGTGCACAAGTAAATCTATTAACGTGTTTCTTCATTGTTTCAATTAACATTTTCTCATCATTTTATTCTTCAAGGATTGAAGAAAAAAATCAATGAATAAGTAACCCCCTTTCTGGCAGTGATTTTTTTAAATTATTTTTTCGCTAGAATAAGAAATATCGTAAATTCGATGTGATGAATATTCCTGAATAATTCTTCTTCCATTTGAATTAGGACTTGAATAATTCTTACGTTCCGATTATGTCTTTTAAGTAAACCCCCTCTGACAGTGTCTCCTCTTCCCCATCCATCTTATCACCTCTCCGCCGAATCTCTCATTCCTTTTTCCTATCGCCAATCCGCATTCCACTGTTTCCAGAAGTTGTGGCGCCCGCCGCGTGGGTCGGGGGGAAAGAACGTGAAATTCCCGGCACGCGCTGGAAGACCGTCGTGACCCGACCAAGCGGCCAATCTGCGCCTCGCAATCGTTTTAGAGATGCTGTTGCTCCATCCAGACTCTTAACAGCCGTTTGCTGATCACCCATTCCAATGGATTACTGTTCGCGATCATTGGTTCTGTGTTCGAAAGCGAGTCTCTTTGCCGCTAATCACAGGGAGAGATAACGAGAAGCGGAAATTGAATCGTCTCTCACCGCTGAAATACATGGCAGGGGAGAGACATTTTAATACATCTTACTCCGGCATTTAGGAATAGGTTGGTACCTCGACTTCTCCTCTATCCGAACCGCTCCATATAGGGATTTGTGGTACTACATTTTAACCTCTAGATACGAACTTAATTTTGAGAAATCAGTTTAAAAACATGACGGTATTCCATGATTTATCATATGAATTTTGAGAAATGAACCGAATAAAATAAAAATATACAAAGGAAACATGGTTTTGGTGAAAAATATAGCTCTCTCCTTCAATATAATGAAATACCTTCTGGGATACCTTGCCTAACGAAGTTAAATAGCCCTGGAATGACATTAACATGACAGAAGTCGAAATTAAAGTATTTATATAATCTCAAATATTTTAAACAGACACTGCTAAAACATTGTCACACTGCTTCGTCAATAAACGAGATTGACGAATCCATTTTATTTTTGTCATTAGCGAAATTTTCGTGCATACGTAAGAATTCGGTTAAACGTTCAAAAACCGTATGTATATTCTTAAGCCGAGTTCAAAAAAGGAATGAAAATCTTCTTCAGCAGAGAAATTTGGCAATAGAGTCCTAAGATGTATCACTGTCACTTGAAAATACAAACAAACAAAGAACACCGTTGAATGAAAACTGAGAAACAAAAATTTGAATCTGTAAAACTATGCAAGTCAATAAAAACCAAATTCCTTAAAATGCTTGTTATATATTCTGATAACAAATTATTCTAAGAAGCAAAAATTTGTTTTCATTTATTTTTTTCAAATCATTTGGGCATTGATGGTTTCTATTGCATTTGTCTCATAGAAATTTCAAAATTTGATCTCCCGTTTCTTGTAATGACGAACTCAAGTTTGATTATCTGCGTTTTCCCAAACCCCTCCGTTCCTAAGGGTGCTGAAAGACGGAAATGGAAATTACTTAAGGTTGTTACTCAACTATCCCAAGGTGATGCATCTGTGAAACAGGACGTGTCGGTCGAACTACTTTGGCAATTGAGGGGCTTCTGAAAACGAGTGCTATGACTTCCGTATTCTGTCCCCATAAAGGGAAACAGTGCAATGAAACCCCAGACGATGGAAAGCCTAAAGATCTGAAATCTTTGTCGTGAGTCTGCGCTCACCGACTAACGACCTTTTCATGCTATTGTCATTGCGTGTGCTGAAGTAGTTTGCTAAGGGAGTTGTGGAGAAGAAGGTGTTTTTTCTTTGCTAATAAGCGAGTAGCTCAGATTGATAACTTGACCATTTAGCTAATTCGTTCCTCTTGCACGCTCAGAAAGCACAATGCCTTAAATTTATACTATTATAATTTGCTCTGTGAAATTCATTCATCTTCGTGAACGTAAGGGAACTCAAAGGATAAGAAAAGGTTTTTGAGAAATACTCAAAGGTTGCCTTCTTAATCCTCGAAGATAATGCCCCATTAGTAGTATTTAGTAGGACGTGAGAGGGTAATAATAACCCCATCTAAACGGGTAAGTTTAATCTGATGAAATTCTTAGTGCTTCTTTTACCTCTTTGATGGAGTAGCGTGGTCTTAGCCATTTTAAAGGAAAGAAGTTTTTTAGGGGTGCAGGATTTTTTGTTTCGTAAATATTCTTTTATCTATCACATAGAAGGGAAGTATATAGGCAACCAGAGGCGAACGTATTGCATACCTTGCAGGAAACTAAATTTTCGAAAAAATATTCTGGTTTATCATCAACCAAAAGCATATCAAGCCTACAGCAGAAGGGCTGAAAATTACTATCAAGCCAATATTTGGCGGATTCTGTCCTGACAAGTTCAATTAATATTGTATATAGATGTTAGATTACTGCAGCGGAAAAAGGATTGTGTTTTTATATATTCTGAGTGAAAAATCTATCCTTGCTTAATACATCACTAAAGTGAAATGATAAAAATATGGAATTTTAATGAAATATTAATAATTAAAACTAAACACAGTAAACTATATTGTTTGCGCCTGTGAATTATTAACAGGAGTCAATATGGTGTGTGTAAAAAACTTGAAATCCCCAATAGATGATAAGCTACTTTTTCCATTAAGTTATCCAGAAAATGTAAGCCGAGAGATGGATACTTACAACAGTTGTTTATTCCACTCTCCTCATTTGCAAAATTACTTTAAAGAGGAACACAGGTCTTTTATTTACCTGTGGAAAATTCCGAAGCGTAATCTGCAAGTGCCGAGCCTAAATTTGCTCAGCGAGAATACCATCTGAAACATCTTCTTCCGGATAACTATCGCCGTAAAACCTCATTACTTTCCTCGTCTTTGTTTGAAAAAATCTGGCTTCTTATAGCCTTTCGAAACTATAACAGGAGACACGTAAAGAAAGGAAGCCATTCTGTCGCCCTCGGAACCCCTCTCTAAATTTCACAAATAGGCTCTTTGATGGCGTAAGGGAATTTTCAAAAGACTTAACGACCATCCGCCAAGTTTGTTGGTTGTCGTGAACGCGCGCCCTGTTTTTGTGAAAACAAGCGACACACAAGAAGCGCTAAGAACGTTACGCCAACCTCAAGAAGATTCATTTAGCGGAGACCACACCTAAAAGGAAATATTTCCCCTCGCGAGAGCAATTATTTCCATGGTAATCACTCTGCGTATTTGCCTAACGGAGCGGGGAAACATTGTTTCATAACGGCGTCGCTATGAAACGAACTGCCTTATCCATTATTGCGGTCTTAACGATCGATCAGCAGTCACGCCGACTTGAACCTTTCGCGGAGCACATATCCGAAAGATAAGGGGTGAATTTAAAAAAGTGGAGGTGAGAAACAGCAGGCAGTCATTACATAAGCCCGGGAGATCATTAATGATTTCTTGGCGGCGCTGACAGCTCCTGCGGGTGTTGAAGGGAAAGGTGGACTTAAATCATTCCATTGTCACTCATTTACCAGTATTTTTGGGAGGCTCCCTCTTCCCGGGCTAAGTAGACCGACGTTGAGTACAGAAGGGCGCTTGCAGATGGGGACACAGGCGCTTACAAAGGCCGGATGGAACACTTTAGAAGAATTTTACATTTTCTTTGCTTTATTAACGAGTTTATGGCGCGCCGAATTTTTAACACGTCGATTCTAAATTCCTGCGTGCGTGACTCATCACCGGGAGTTTTCTTCAAGAATAGTAATTTTGTTCGGCGGAGCCAAATATTCGTCACTTTTCTGAATTTCCCGACGCGCCGTGATTCACACGCGAGTCTCTTTTAGCGTCCACTTAAAACATTCCTTAAGTGATTCAACAAATGCAGTGGCGGCATTAGCACATTAGCAATAATTGACTTATCCATAAAACAAAGGGGACGCTAAGGCATTAAAATACAATACGGTAATCGTCGGGTATTTTACGGACTATTCTATGCCCAAAGTGCTCATATAAGTAAATCGCGATGAATTATAATTACGGCTCCCTCTATTAAAATACATTGATAAGTAAATTGACGATTCTTACTTTTCAAGGCGTTTTCTGGGTGACAAGAGGTCATGTTTTGTAAGCCTAGTTGAAATTAATAGATTAATTAATTTGGTAAATCCTTCTACAGTCGATTTTATTCGAATTATTGGTTGACTTCAATCAATTCGAAGGATGAATTCCTCATAGAGAAAATCGTTTGACAGAATAAGGAGTAGTTTCAAAGTTTTCGAAATCAGGGACCGATAACTTCATTCGAATAAGTTTTCTTAAGTCTTAATAAAATACCTATAGATATAGGAATTACTTATAGATTTAGTTAGAGATAAGTCAACTATAATTTCAATAATAAAATTTTAAAGCCTAGGCATATTTCACGGATTGAGTTCTTTTGAAAGAATTTTTTGTAACCGATGCTAGTAAAAGGTTGTAATGGAGTGACTATCGTTAACTTGATTCGGTTTATTCAATATTACACCTCATCTCAAAAATCTTAATGTCCTCTTACGCGAATCGAGTTTTGAACATTTTTCTGATTATTTGAGTGAATAAATACTTTTGGTGATTCGGGCACGATTTTTAAGGGATCGGATATAGAAATGCAATTATCTTCCTTCTTCGAACCGCAGAATTCCTCCCACATTACGTTAGTCTCTATCTTATGTATTGCTATTTATGTAACAGTAAGCAATATATTTATATTTTATATGCTATATATTTATATAGCAGTGGAAAATGTATTTATTTGGTGTCACAGAAAGCAGTTATATTAAAGTAGATATTTTTCTTATGTGAAAACATGTTTCGAAGATAAATTCACTTCATCTCCTTAGCAATGTGATTCATTATGCAAATACATCCAGGGCGTAGGAAAAACATTCATTAAATGGCACATGGACGCCAAATTTTTGTAAACATACAGCTGAAGTCATCCGAATTTCAGCTGCTTGTAAATGAGACTTTCTGTGGAAGCATTTCGTAAACAAGATACTCGAAAACTTTATTTCCCTAAACTCGAGCAGAGTACTTGACAGCCGACTAACGTATCGCCCTCACTTCATCGCGTTCCTTTCATCCCCATTCCGCCATTCTTTTTTTCACCACTTCCTGCTTTCGTTTGTCACCTGCCTGTCCCACGGCGTCGTTGTCGTCACCTTTCTCAGCGCCATCTCTTGTCACTTCCTAAAGGGAAGGCTATCGTATGTCGTTTGCATACCGCCATCGCTACAGCGGCCATTGCGACTCACTTGTTTCTCGACCCGCCACGCCCCCTTGGGGAATTCTCTTCGGAATTAACCCTCTCATTCCCCACGGCTTAAGAGAGAGATCCGTTCACGTGAGTTTACCCCCCTCTGTCACGTCACGTCACGTTAAGTGTTTCAAGTTTGACAAGCAAATATTCACTCGACACATTAGCCAGAATCACGTCACGTATCATGTTTGTCGCTGCTCGTTAAGGATGTCTGGTATTCAACGCTGAAAAATGCGTACTCGCACGCTGACGATAGGTGGCTTCAGATGGGTTCCTTCCCATTTTTTGATTTACGCCAAATTGTGTACAATTCTATTGCACAACTGTACAATGGCGATGTTATTACCAATGCATTTCAGCACCGATGTACGAAGGTTTTGATAGAACATTTTTTTGGAAGAAATGGAGTAAAATTCCTGTCAAGAGAAGACCTATGAACATGGATGGGAAACCTATTCCCATCGGAAGGGCAATTTTAGCATTCGAAAGCATAAAAAAGGCCGCATATGAGACCATCAGGCCATTCCTGTGTAGCATGTTGCCTGCAACAAAATAGTTCTATATCAAATTCTAGTATTAGTAGTATACTTAAAAATTGCTTTTATAGGTGAGGTCATTTTGCACATTGAATCCCTCCTATATGTGCGAATTCACGTATTAAATCTCTATGAGCCCAAAGTAAAATTTTTCGATAGTTCTACCTGTTAGCATAGAGAATGTGTTGTATAAAGTGATAATTGTAAATATTTAACTTGATTAAATTTGACTGTCTCAATTAAATATTTAATAAATATTTAATTGAGACAGTCGCCAGAATGTCACGGGGAAAATTCAACTCATGTACACTTAATAAATTTTCTTTCAATGCTATCAACCTTCAGTCAATTTCAATGGTTTTCTAATGCTTTGAGATGGAGGAGACGTGACACGAACGTAATCTTCTTCACACAAACAAAAATAGAATGAAAGATAAAATACTCAATTTGAAAAGGCACATGAATACAAAAAAGTATATATTTGGATAGAATATGAATCAAAAGTGAGAAAAAATGTAGGAAACTTGAGAGAATTCTCATCTTTGCAAAGTTTTCTTTCGTCTTCTATTCTTCTCATTTCTGAGTTTCCGCGCCTGCGTGCCGCGAGCGCACGGCACCGTCCAACTGGAGCACTGACTGCATCGCAAATCACTTTTTCTATCGAAAACATTACGAGGCTTATCGAAATTACTCACGTTCGGAAAAGCCATTTTATGCATTGCCTCCGCCTGGTTTTAACAACTGACGGAATCTACTATTATAAATTGCATTTCACGTAATTGCAGCGGTTGGCTGACTGATGTCTGATGTGGTTTTGAATCAAAGCCAAAACTAAAGGTGCAATCGGTAAATTCCAAACTGCAATTGGAGCACTAATGGTTGACACAAAAATACGATTTTCGATTCTAAAAACGTACCTGAATTCTTTAGTAATCGATACATTATTACTAGTCTTATAATTATTAATGGTCTTCCTGTTATTTTTCTAAAGCACTTAAAGCAGTATGAATCTTGCATTAGATTAAACTGTAGTTAAGGATGAAATTGCTGTATAAAATTAGAGTTTCTGGATAACAGTCTTTTTGTTTTGATTCAGCAACATTGTGATTGCATAATTTTTATGCATGAAAAATATTTGAAAACAGCAGAAAAATAGTATTTCCTATGTTATTTGTACGGTAATGACAACTGTGGATTAGAGACGGAAATCTAACTGCCAGCACAAATTCGGAGTATATTAATGTGAAAATGTATGTAAATATATATAAATCTATATGTAGGGTTCCCGTTTTCATGCTCGAGTTGAAGTCGAAGAGAGACCCACATAGGCCTAACCTCCAAATAAAAATGGCTTATTTACCCATCTATCTTTTCAAGAATTGATTCCTTTTATTTTCTTAATTTACATCATAACAATATCATCATTTATAATCACTACTAATTTACTCTTTGATTGATTCAAAATCCTGACATTTAAGGTGAAATGATACATTGCTTTGTAAGGCACCACCATGTGGGTTACTCAAATGGTTAACATTCATGCTACATTGAAGAAAAATTCTTTTCAACGCCGTCGATTCCGAGAAATTTCATCACATTCTCCACGGCCAGTATACGGCATTTAAAGGTGCTTAAATAAATGGAGCTTAATTCCGTTTGCCACCGCGGTCACCGATGCGTATTTGAATTCCATTGGAATTGCAGTAATTAGCGACTCCTTACGAGGAAGAAAAAAATCGATTGCCGATTCAAGTACGCACTCTAGGGGAAGACGGAAAAAGTGAATGCATCTGCACCTGCAGGATGCTTACGTGTTTTCACTTGCTCCCCTATTTAAAGAAAATAATATCTTTCCTTGCGTTTCTATACCTTCATCGAAAGGACTTTTTCCCGTAGAATTGGTTACTTGTAAAGTCATCTAAGTATATTTAAGAATGGAATAATTACGATAAATGTTTTCCTTTCATATTATGGGTCCCACAGGATATATTTCCCTTTAGTATTTCCTCAGAAGAATAATAATTTAATTATTTCCTCATTGAAATATGGAAATGCAAATTATTGAGTCCCTGGACATTTTTAAGTTTTTAAAAAACACTATTGACTATTCAGTGATTAATTTTTCTGTTAGTTTAACTATTAAGATTAAATATTCTCTAATTTTTGTGCGTGATTTCTGATATCCTTCTATGACTTTATTTTTAGTTTATTATTCTATTAGTCTCGGTATCTATTTTTAATAGAGTTGAAATTCATCATAAAAAAAGAGTTGGTTCATCGATACTTCGTCATGACGACGACATAAAATTGCTCATCTTCAAACGAAAGGAATTATTTCATGTCCTTATGATTAATTTAGGATTTATTTACATTTATAGATTTAAGTTACTGAAACGGCGTACATCACCGGTTACTGAGTTTTTAGGAAACCAGGTTATGTCCATGCCTTAACTCACTTGTAAAAAGTCCGTGTAAATACATAAGTTTCAGAGAATTTTATGGAATAATGCCGTTTAATATTTCATATATAGAAGGAATTATCATCAGACTTTTAATAAGATAAGTCTGTCTAGAATCGTTCTTCCATCTTTCTCAAAGATTTCCTGGCTTACTCTGTCTCCCGTTGGCAGCGCTAAAGTCGACGCCGAATGGTATCCCTCTGGCTAATGATTGCCGCACCTCTTAATAGCACTTGGTATTAATTACTCCTTCCCCCAAGTGTTTGTCATCCTTTCCCCACTGCTATGGAACGCCAAGGAAACAGGGACCCTATGAGAAACATTCCGTCGAGATTCGAACATCCGGCACGCCATAAGAAGGCGCCGGTGTCTCCTGCGGGATGCGTCCCCAATGCAAAACGAATAATTAGCACCGATTAGCGAAAGATATGGGCTCATTAAGTCTCACGCAAGGAGTGGACAAACATCGGCCAAAATTATAAGTTATTAAATGCGTCGAATTATGGAGGTGGATGCTTCGGACCACGCAAATGAGTCGTTTCTCGGAAATTTGATTAAGGAAAGATGATTTCCTGGCGAGAAAAACTATCGAGATGAAGAGAGTTTTCCGAGAAATTCTTAATGATATACAGAGGTATGGTAATGAGTAAGATATTTTCAAGCGGGAGGGACGAAAATAGTGGTTAAAAGAATTTTAATCGGTTACGCTCGTTTACATTACAGATGTAAGATCGTTCTTTCACACCAATTTCAATGATGTTTTTCGGCAAAAACTTGTTTATCTAGGATTTTGAAATAGCATTCGAATTACGAATAACCTCTTTCTCTGACTTTAAATCCCGATTTAAAAAGAAATTTTCAGTAATGAACCCAAGGGTTTCAAAGTAGGACAATTGATAGCCAATTTTGCCAGCACTTAAGCTAAGAGTGGCATTACCATAAAAAATAAAGTGATAAATCCTTTAAATATGTGATTTGGATATAAATATAAATAATTTCCTTCTTAGTTTAGGTGAACTTTAGAGTTACTTCAGTATTTTGCCTATGTGGTGCAGCTTTCGATATACATGCACCCAAAGTTGAATGAGGAAATTGAAAATTAATATTTTGTTTTCTTTAAACCCTTGAAACTGCGAATTTATATTAATGAAGAATTATACTTTAATTGAATTGCAAGGGTTAATATTTAATATGTGTTCACAATATTTCCCCTTATTTTCTTTGCACCTTTACATATTACAGCAGCACTCATATGTAAACGATCTCAAATACGTACTCTTCACCACTCCGAATGCATCTTACAAGGCACGGCGGCCACAGCAAACATCAAGCTTTGCGCCTCTTTGAGAATTTATCTCCTTCTCCGAACACAATACTCGTTAAGTGTTTCGTTAGCGACTTCGGCTCCATAAGAAGGACTCGCGTTATTGTCGCCTCCGAAAAGAGTCGCCATTCTCGGTAATTGCCGTTTGGCGTACTTGTTTGTGCTCCGACGCAATCACTTCCACACTCGTAAAATGCGCTCGATTACCATTCTTCCGAGAATCGTCTCCGACGTATCGAACGCGTCAATGAGGGACTGAATCGGCTTTTAATTCCATTTGGAGGAGAGCCCTCGGCGGAAAGATCAAGATGAAGTTGCATTTAAGCGCCACCAACGACCGATGCGCTTCTGAAATGCTGAGGGACAGAATCCGATGAAACGACAAGTAAAAATAAAGCACGTCGTCGATTTCGCCGTTTAAATTATCGATATCGACATTAAATAGGTGAGGATTGTTTCCCAAAACGGTCCACGGCTGATTTCTTCTCAGTGATTAAAAGCCCTTTATAACCTGACTCTGCCGTGCCATCGTAAATCGGCACACGCGCACTTATAACGGCGGAAGTTATTATTTTTTCCGACTCGTAAAGTCTCTATGATAGTAAAAATCCACGGTCTCGAATTAAATTATGGATCGCCATCAAACGAGGCATAAAGAAACTTTTTTCATCCCTTTTAATAGTTCAATTCGTGTATCTTGGCTCTCGAAGACGTGCACGCGGGTGGCCGAACCGTATTTGGGGACGCGCTCTCGAGGATTCTGCGAACGACTCGAATTAAAATGAAAAAGGGTGGATAAATAAAAAGGATTATAGACTCCCTTCATGAATTAGTGATTCGATCTACTCCTATCCCCGCTTTTTACTGCTGCGGAGGACTGTGTGACCACCGTCCTAAAAAGCTGCGAAACGACGGCTAATAATTTCGCGTTTCCTCATAAAGAGGAGGAGAAAAAATCGGCCCTTTTTAATTGGCTCGTAAAAAAAGTCGTTCTACATCGGATGTCCAGCGCAACTAACCACGGGAACAAGCCGATACGGAATTTCTTCGTCCGGATTCTCATTTGTTTCTGCCGAGGACGAAGTTTTGAAAAAACCGTCATATCCAATTTTAACCGGTTTTTCAGGACGATTCCGCGGATTCCATCCCCTTTCCCCCAAAATGGCATCCTCGTATTCTCCGCACGTACGGACTGTCTCCGTTCCCATAATGCCTTGCGCGGACGGCGGAATGAAATCCTTATTGAAATGACCGTACGGCACATGTAGCTCGCTAATTACGGGGAGTCGAAGAAGCGTCTTCTGGGAGAAATAGAGCTTCCCGACGCCTCCGATGGCGTCGCTAAGGTATGAGCAAAGACCGGCAAATTCTAAAACAGACTCGAATATTTTATTCTTACTGAAACTTCAACTTAGACTTCATGATCGTGATTGAATTCAGCTATAAAAAACTTGGAAACTTCCATCAGCAGGTATTCTATTAAGGGCGATTCAAAGCTTGTATCCGAATAGGCTAAAGGAAGGATTACCGATATTAAATGAGTCCGTGACAACAAAGTGATCATTTCCTAATCTCCTTCGAATTTTGTTTTCAATTAACGATATTGTTTTATTTCATTTTTCCCAAATCTCAGGAAATCTGTGAAGGCCCTATTTGCCAAGGGTACTTGTGTGGAGGCTTGGAAAATGGATTATATGGAGTTATCATCCAACAGAATATTTCACTTCTGATATTGCTGCATGGTGATTTTGATTTAGAAAATAATTTTTTTAGAAAAAAGAGTAGACAATTCAAGAACTACTGTGGTTTTCGTTATTTAGATTATTATAAAAAATCTCAATACTATTCTAAACGTTGTATCTGACTGCAGTCCTGACCCGTTATTTTATTTTCGGAAGCAAATTTCATGAGTTTAAAATCTACAGTACTATAAAACAGCATTTAAATAATACAGAAACAGTCTTGTTTATGCGTCTGATATGTCTGTAGCTAGAAATAACTCGTTCTACATTGTTCTTTCAATTCCTGTGATCTATCCTTGGCGAACATGGAATTCAGCATTTATTCAATGTATGTGAATTTGTAAATTAAACTATCTCTTACATCATTATATAGGATGTTCACATGAAATTTCCGATATCAATTAATGGGAACGCCTTGTGAATGTTACATGAAAATCTTGTTTAAGTGAATTCAAAGAGACTTATGCTGCTCTTCGGGTTTTCGTATTTTGAATAATTCATGACTCCTTCGCTTAAGTTCGTAAAATGCCATCCTTAATTGTAACCATTTTCTCCGCTAATACAGGCGCTCAATTTACAGCATTCTCATATCTGATGAGAAACCTCGAGTAGAATTGTGAATGAACTATTAAATGAAAAATGTCTCATTAAAACTCAGAGTACATTATATCACTCACGATTTCACTTGCGTCTAATGATTTCAATTCATTAGTATGAATTGATACTGCATTTTAAATTCCTGTCCCAACTGCTGCAAATGAAAGACGAGATACCAAGGACATTCATCATCAGAGAAGGAAAAAATTAACGATTTATTTTCAAAAGGTCTTTGAAAGCAAACATCGAATGGGTAATCTTTATTCAAATGGAGCGATAGTACCGATTTCAGTGCGATATTACTAGGTCACTTGTCGCTTTTCGTCTCGTAAATACGCAGCAAACATAGAAATGATATTAGGATATTCATGAGATTACAAATCGCCTTAGGCATGAATTTTAACGTGCTTAGGAATGCTCTCAAAAGGTGAACATATATTCAATGAAGTGTAAGAGGATTGAGTAATGAGAAATTAAATATATGATTGGAAGGAAAACAAGCTTCGGTATTTATTGCGTTGTAATTGGTTTTCAAATAGCCTGAAAGGGGATATTTTCTTATTCTACCTATAATCTAATATATAAATATATAAATTTTACTATATTCTTTCATATTGTTTATGAATATTGGATACATCCGTTAGTCTTGAGTTGACAAGATGAAGGAAAAATCCACGATGATATTGGAGGAGATTTAAATTAAAATTGATCAGAGCGTAATCCATCTGCTACTACTATTACCTCAGAATCACTCGTATTTTTCTTTATCAAAATGAACAGCTGCTCATAGAAATTAGAAAAGTCGACATTTTTTCAATAATAATTAATAAAGTAGTAAAAACTGTATCAAAAACCTCCTCAACACAAACTCCATTTTCGAGTAGGATTCGACCTGCAGCGAAGGAAAACAGTTCTTCTAGAAGTAATTTTAAACCTTTCACCACATCTCTTGCCTATTCGTTTTTTTTCGTTTCTTTGTGCGGCTCGTAAAGCGAATTTTTCTTATCGATTCGTCTTCAGTGTGAGAAACTTATCTCTCATTTGATGAAAAAGAGATCAGTTGTTATTTGCAAACTTGTAATCAATGCTCTTCGTCGCGACGCCGTCGTTTTGCGTCATAGAATCAGTTATAACGAGACTAGCGGACCAACAGTTTGTGATAGCTTATGCATGTCGTTTGAAATTGATGTTTTCATTAATTAAACTTGGTTACGATATTTTGTATTTTTATTAGTTTTGTGGATTATGTCATCCTTTTTTAATATAAGCCTTTCTATTGTATATTATTACTCGCCTTGTAACATTTAGAGTAACTTTAATACGTGGTTTTATAGCGGTTGTCTCACATCGCGGTTAAGAGAGACTCACCAGAAAGCCTAATTATAACCCTGACAAAATTATTTTATAATGTTTCTATTTTCACCTACTTTCCTTCCGTATCCTGAAACACGCAGCTTCATTAAATTCCACATAAAGCAACGGATTATATTTTGAATCCATAATTTCTCCTCTCGTTAGATACGCGGAAATCAATTACGCACCTCTCCGCAGTAAATTTTCCCGCAAAATAATGCTTTCCCTACCAAACGATTCGAATGCAGAAAACGAGCAACAAGGGAATAATCTTGAGGGCGATAAATCCACTCTTTTAACCTCCTAAAAATCCCTCCTCGCCTAACAAGTCCCCTCGGCATAATTGAAGCGATTACTCGACTGACTCATTCATTTCTCCTCTTTCATATCGAATGGCCGATCATCCCTCCCTATATAAATACGGACCCTCCTTCCAGTGGACAGTCCCCGGAATCACTAAGACATCAGCTGCCAGCTGCGCCCCCTTTTTCCCATGGGATGGCTCCCCAAAAGGCCTTTCCTCTCCCACCTCAATCTACGTGCAGCACAGGGATTTGCTTCACCTTGTTTTCAGAGTCTCGCTATTGGAACGCTGAGCCCTTTTCAGCAGCCAAATCGAGTTTTGATTCTCGAACATCGGTCGCACTTTCCAAATGCCTCGGCTTTTCGCCGAAACAACGGGGAATTTATTCGGGGTGTCAGAATTCGGAATGTTCAGGTAACGTTCCGGTGCTTTAAATTCTCGGATGAGAGGTTTATTCCCCCGTCAGTCGTCTCGTAAGGCAAACATTTCCGGTAACTGTGGATGCAATAATACGTGTTGTGCTTTAATGTGTCTTTAGTTCAATTTTATATAGATAACAAAAATTTAAATCCATCTAAATGTACATTTTTGAGGGCCATTACCTCCCTCTTACCACGAATATTTCCATATCTTAAAAAAAACAGACTTTTTCATTAGTTAAATTGTAACATTTAGGATACGAATAATCTTTCAGGAAAATGCAATCACTCCTACAAAATGATTATATGATGTGCATGTTGTTGAAAACACCGAGTTTATCATAATCTTAATGACAAACGCCGAAGTCATGATACTATAGAAAGATTCTGCTGAAATACAGGGTCTTTAATAGGCAATTCATTAATACTATACGTTATCACTTCTCTGTATAACTGCAATCAAGCAGGTAGGTACTAAGATTGGGATAATGTATTCATAATGCTATTGATGTGGTGTTAAAACAGAGATATATGAACAAATATGATAATTTGTGATATTTGAACTTTATTCTTACGAAAAAAAATATTGCGGTTGAAAAAAGTAAATCCTGTATGCTAGATAACACCCGAAAACTTGCCAAAGAATTCCGAACTTTCCGAAGTTGAAATTTCTTTTAAATTGCATCTCTTAGTTAAATATAAATTCCCGAAGGAATTAAATTCATTCCGTAGCAATTTTCGGGTTGAAGTGTAAATATTCCTTGGAGAGTAGATAACTTTTTTGATATGATACTTAATAAATTATCCTATAGATGTTAGAAAATTAAATATATCAGCTATATAAATTTGGACGGATGTAGGAATAGAATTATCTTGTATAAACCACGTTAATTACAGGAAAATATAGAGGAACGACTTATAGAATAACTTTCCCTCGATAGGTAGAGAATAGAAAGCTTAATTAATATGAAATATGACGCATTCCAGTGCCTTTCACAAACTGTAAAGACTGTTAATCAGATACTCTAAAGCTAATTTGCGTATGGAAACAGATGTACATAACTTATATCCAATGATTTTCATCTGCATAAAACATGTTTGTTCTTAATACAAAATGCGCAAGTGCTATTCAACGAAAATCTAAAGGTAATGGGAACATTTGCTGGCATTTGGAGATACAAATTCTGGCGTAGGCGCAATTGCATTAACTTGGCGATGCTCAATCTATACAAATTGCTCTATCCTCAGAGTGTGAACTGCTTGGCACCTCTTCAATCCCTTTGGCTTCTCTCTCTTAGCTCCACTCATAATAAGTCTGCCAAAATGTTTAGTAGATTGGAGAAGGAAAAAAATAAAGGCCCTCGCAGCCCGTATTATTTAGACGCCTTCATCTGTTTCTCGTTTGATTCTGTCCACTACACTCTTCTACCAAAAAGTTATGTGTGCGAATGGCGCAGTTTTCAACCGCCATGAACTTTTTCAAGAATGACTGTACATCTTGACTTTTATATATTTATAAATCTTGTTATTTGGATAAATTATATGCGCTTGAGCTATAGATAGGGATTTAAATGATACTATTAAGCATAAACTATCACCATTGTCATGGGTAGTATCCAAGATAGTCGACAAGAAAACTTATGTTGACAGTAATTTTTGGTTGGAATCCTTAAATACATTCTCAAACAAGTAAGAGAGTCACGTTATCTTGAGCTGTCCTTTGTAGCATTTTCTTAACACATAGGAGAAATCACAGAACCTAAATCGTTACCAAAGATATTTCCTCTAACTGGTAGAGATTAGCGGTAAATTTTAGAGTAGACAGGCAGTTGTTTTTTATTTAACCGTTATTGAGTTCCAAACCATCAGTTTCTTAGCCGTTGAATGTCTGTATCAATTCCAGTTTTTCATCAGAAATTAATTCTGTTAATAAATATTCAAGCTTTGTTAAGTTTTTATGAGCCAAATGAATAACCAGCAATAATATCACACATCACTATATTCTATCTATACCAATCGATAACCAATATCTCCACTATTAAGGAAACGTTGCTATGTTTTTAGGTCCAGTGTCAATGAATTGCAACATCAACGTTCCTGTAATAGGATTTCCAGGTCCCGTATTGGTGTGCAGTATCAACAATTCCTTTTGTTCGGCCCTTAAGTTCTCCAGCAAACAGAGGCCTCCCCTTGGGCCCGATCAGTAGCTGTTGCACGCATAATCTGCGATCGAATCACAGCCCCCCGCCGACTTCTCGCCTAGTCACACTCCTCGCCTCGTTAACCGCCATTCCACGCCCATTGTCATGGAGATTGTCCCACGCCCCGCTCCTCCCACAGCTTTCGGCGGAAAAAGGCAAGCGGACGCGAGGTAATTGCTTGCGCTCGCGGCGGCAAAGGATCGCGGATCCCCCGCGCTTATTCTCGCCATATTTCTCGTTCGCGACGTCGGACATCGAAGCCGCCGGAATCGCGCCAACGCCTCCTGCTGCATCTCCCCGCAGACGACATCTGCGCTCCCGGATGCAGGAGGTGCAGCCCGTAACCTTATTCGTGGATCATTTCTGAGAATTCATTGCGGACTCCTCGGATGAAAACTATCTCAATAGCAGCATTTCGATCCAAAAAGGGATTGGAGTTGGTTTCTCAGACGACGATGTTAAATGTCTCCCGCCTAATGAGATGCATATGTAAAGTCATGAGGATGAATTTTCGGAAAACTCAATCCAATTGAAATATTTTGTGCAGTTATTAAGCAATTCTGACATACAGTTTAAGTCTTATCAAGGATTTTTAATTTACAAGTAAGAATCATCGATTCACTCATAAGCCTAATGAGAATACTGTGTTCTTTAAGAAACTTGTCAAGTAAAAGAATTTTAAATCCCCGAAAACAAATGAATTATGCGGTGCAATATTTGGTCTGAAAATCGAATATTGCAAGGAAGATAGCTTGAGAAATCTATAAGCAAGTTTATCGTAACATCTGCGAATTTAATTCAATCAGAAATTGCAGAAAGAGGAAAAGCACATCTTTTCGAACATATATTTCGCGCTATATGACACTCTTCTATCTCAACGCCTAAGGACTTATGATGATAGCATTATCATTCATGTCAAATGTTTTCTAATAATGCAGAAGTGCACGCCGACATTGATCTTCCGTTATTATAATGAAGAATAATAGGTAATTCCAATGCATTTGAAGTGTAATTATTTCTCTTTCTTGAGGATGGCTTGCGTAATTTTAATCGAAAATCTAAGAACTGCTGAAGCCTTTGATCTTTATCCCACGATAATTACGAGAAATTTTCTTTTTACAATTATATCTTCCCTTTTCCCTGACACTAATGGACTGTTCTCGAACAGTCGTTTTTTGCTTACTTAAACGTCCTCCATTCGACACTTAGCCAACTACTAACTCCGGCTTGGCGTGGTATTTCCTGACCCTTATTGGATCTCCAGTCTCCTTTTAAACTGTTGATAATTGGATTGTAAACACCGGATTTTTATGGAAAGTGATGCACATAATGGTCTTCGCTGGTAATGCTATTAAAAACTGAGTTCCTAACTTGTATACCCTAACGACTTTGATGCGGCTTCATATAATTGTTTGGTATTTGGAAAATCCGAGGAGAAGGAAGCAGTCGGACCGTAAAGGGACTCGAGTTACCGCGGAAATTAAATTAATGAACGACCGCAAATCAATCGCCTATATCTTCTCTCGGAAGGAGAGTTACTTTTCCCGGTGGCAATTTAAGAAAATAAGCGCATCCTTTTCCACGTTAGTGAAACGAACCCTAATTGTCTCGGTGTAGCTACCATTACGCGAGCTCCCGAAACCTTTCAAACAGTGATGTACTCTAAATGGATTGTTTACACGGTCTAGTTCCCCAGCTTCTAATTTTCTTCGCCTAGTTATTCCATTGTTAATTATGCAAAGTTTGTTAGCTCTCCGAGCGATAATCATTTGAAACGATTGCATTCTTGTTTGGATCCGGACTGAAATTATGTAAATTCTTCGTAAATTGCGGTTCTCGTGCACTCTTAATTATTTAAATTTCTCCGAAGCTGTTTGTTTTGTAGTAGTTAGAAAATTTAATCATACAAACACGAATTAAATGATGAAATATAAATATTAATATTGTTGTAATCTAATAACTTTAATCATTATGGATAGTTTTCCATGCAATAGCTTCAACAAGAATGGATACTGTTCAGATTATCAACCTTTGAAAACGATTAATACTATTACTATACATCCTAAAATTATTCTCATTGGTAATTTCACAAATTGATATTTTGGAATGAAGAACTAGTTAAAAATAAACGTTTATTTTCAAACTCTGCAGCATATTTAGTTCTTATATCAGATTTTAAGCGAATATGAATTTTTTAAAATATCCAGTTCCTCCGAAAACATGCAACAGTGGCACTTGTTTTCAATGAATACCAGTCTTTCTTGTAACCTAATTTAATTATGACTGTTTTTCTCATATATTATCTATATCTCCTTATAATAATTCATTAAAAGAACGCTTATCGAGGTAAAATTATTGTTTTCGACCGGAAATATCCATTATCTTTATCTGATGAATATGTTTCCATAACAAGATATTAAGATAAGCAACATCGAGGTGTTCTCCAGTATTACGCACGAAAAATATTGCCATTTCCTTTGAATAAATATGAATTTCAGAGAACCTTCCTGTAGTGTAATTAAATAATTTACCGGAGAATCTGCATAGGTAGAGGCTCATCCCGTCTCAAAATTGGATAATCTTATATTAAGGGTTATAATTTCCGTCAGAACGGCAGTTATGCTTTGTCATAGTCATTTCAATGATTTATTTTACCTTCCGTGTTGTGAAGAAGGACGGAAGAGTCCACTATATGGCAGGAAGGCCTGCTGTGATTGGTCCGAGATGGTCATTGGAAAAAAGGAGGACAAATTTAATTTCGAGGAAATTTGAGGTGAGGTGCGGAAGTAAGAAAAAGGTCCTTTCCGAATTTGATAGCGACGGCAAATTAATAGCACTAAACGTTAGGCCACTACGTAAACACATATTAAATCAATCCGTACCAGGAGATACTGAGAGAATAAATGCTTCCTTCCGATACTTGGCAAAAAATGTAGTAATAAAGTTTAGTATGGTTCATATTTAAATTGATTAAACACTACTTAGTTTCCTTGAATTTAACTGAAATGTATTCAACTCACGTGGATGTAAAGACACGCAGACGGACTGTTAATCAATATTGGCAAAATTAAATTAGAAGAAAAATTGCCTTGATGGCGATTTTTCTTCTAATTACTCTAATACCCGAGGTTGAATATCACAGGCTACATAAATACGATATTAAGTAATAATTTATGTACCAAAATTAACACTTTAATGTTTTTTTTGTTCTATACCACTAAGGATTTAAAAAAATAAGACATTAATTTTTAATATGCTACATTTTTAATATTCTAAATAATTGCCAAATGAGTACAGAAATCTAGGATTTTAACTTCTATACTCTGGGTATTAAGTATTGGAAGTCAGTCAGTATTAATACACGTGTTTATCGAAGCTTATTAATGTTAAATCATTCATCGCAATTTTGTGAATCGGAGACACGTGTCGCATTACACAGGTGAGAATTTAAGATTTGCATGTTGAATGAATTGTTCTTCCGTCTAAGACAAATAGATATAAATCCAAACAAGGTGAGTAAACAGGCAATTTAAGGAGGCTTTTAGGTTGAACGTTTATCAGTCCATTTATTTTAAGCCAGTTCCGCGTACGTTATCAGGCTGTTGACGTAAAAACCAACCTATTTTGCAGCAAGCATATGTTAGGTATCAACAGTCATTTTTCAAAAGAGATGATACGGATTTTTTTAACTTGAGAAGTTCATTTAAAAACTTGACAAGGTTAATTGAAAACTAACGAGGCAAAAGAAATGAACGGCGGCGATGACATACAGTGAGGAAAGTACTGATTCAACATTATTGAATTATTCAAGAGTAGAGATTAATAATTAGGTAATAAATTATTTTAAAAATTACCAAAAGTGAATATCAGAAGAGCAAATATATTCTTGAGAGTCCCTGAGAAATGATGAAATAAGATTAACAATTTACTGAAATAAGCAAGATCAAATTATTAGATCATAATTTCTAATTCTGTAAGTCGCAAATATAAGTAGAAGCTTATAGGTAGTTTATTTTGGAATATTCATGGAAACGAAATCGAGGGAGAGGTATCAATAATGAACTGAGCAAAGATCCAGGGCGTCCTTGTCTCGAAGGAGCTGCTTTCAACAATTTCCAGTAATAAACAACTGAATCGGTAGCCATGTCTCAGTCCGTCCGCTAATTTCTCGCCCATTCATCTGCAAATCTGCTCCTTATTGGTCAGCGTTTTAAATCTCCTTAAGAGCAGCCAACCCCTTTAAGAGGCTTTGGAGAAAAATGCGCTCTCCCCTCCCAATTCTCCCTTCCCTCATAATTGGAGTCACACAGCGCTCGGGGCGAAAACAGCGAAATTCGATAAAGAGTAAACAAAGACGCAACGAAAAAAGGGCTTTGAGAATTCAGATTCGCGTTAATTTTTCCCCTTAGTGGAGAAGGGGGGTACGCAACATCCCCCGTAATTAGTGATCGTCTCCTTCTGTTTGAGAAGGCAATTATCGCGTCCGCGAGCGTGGGCGTGCGTAATCGAATTGCGAGCACGATATACGAGGCGCTTGCGTGCACGGATATCGTTTTTTCCCCAATCAATCACGGCCTCTTTTAGCGAGACGAGTGTATTGGCCAGTCGTGGGTGGGGATGATGAAGATATTCGATGCCCACTCTATTGGCGCCCCGGGAAGAAAAAAGGAAGTGCGCCGAAAAAATGTGTTCGCGTGCGTGAAAGCATTGTCTCGTTGGCAAGGCGATGATTAAATCAAATCTCTTAAAAGGGTAAGTGAAACCATTTTAGTCTTCGGGGAGAGACTTGAGGGATTTCTCTCCGGAAGACCTATAAGGATCGAGTTTCAATCACCGCGCATTATCGATTCCTCAGAACAATACGAGGGCTCCACTCATCTGGCACCATCTGGTGCCTAATGGTCGCATTGCTCCCTCTCCCTCGACTCCTAATTTTCGGCGTTAGGTGACGTCGATTCGTAATTAGCCATTTGCTGAGATCTTCTTTATGGGGCAATTAGTCCGAACTGGTGTGTCCGAAGCCTTACCTCGGCGCGTATTTGTAACTCGACTGATGAGAAATTCACGCGGAGGGTGGAGCAGTCGATCTGCAGACTAGAAAATTGCTTTATTTGCATTTAGTGGAAATGCTACGCCGTGCTAAACTTCCATTCCTAGTTTACGCCAGAAATTTATGGGATCGGAATATTCGCCCGTTTCGATGCTAATAGGATATTTGTGGTACCAATAGAGAGGTTGCTCATAAAATGATTCGTACTTCCCGTAAGAATGAGTTACCTTTTTTGCGATGCTTGCTTTTTCAAATATGGAATCCCTCTTCTGGTACGTTTTCAAAATTAAATGCTAACAGCTGTTATATACCCGAGATGAACTCCCTAAGAGGCCCGATTCATTTATAAATGATGGAATTCTCTTATGCATTTCGCATTTAATCTGCTCTTAATCAATCACTTTGGTTACCAGAAAACCAGCCCCTAATCAGTGTACTTTATACAAATAATACGCAACAACCCACGACTGAAATTGTTAAATAAGATAAAAGCTTCATGATTGGGTGATGCTTTTTCCCTACGATCTTCCCACGAATTTATTTCTGGATTTTTCGAAAGCTTAAGAATTCTTCATTTCAGTCTCTCCCGGTTTCTATCCCCAGAACCTTAGAGCCTGATTCTTCCTTTTCAACACTCGCCAATAATGATTGCTTATTTTCGATTACATTTTTAACCTGAAAAAAATTGGTAAAATTATGAAGAAATATATCAATTTCTATGATTTATTCAGAGAAAATAAAATACTTCTTCAGATGAAACACGTTATTAATTGAGGGTATAAGTATCCCAATACGTATCAAATACTTACAAAACGAGAGAACTTCCTAATAGTTGACGTTGTCTATTGTTAGATATCTGCATTATTAAATCCTATCCGAAGTATAAGTCAGAATATTGGGTAGTTACTGGTTATGAAACTTGGGATGACATCCTCTAAGAAAAGGATGCAGTGAATAAGACATTTAAGACTCGATTATAGTTAATTATTTACTCTAACAGAAATCTCTGAGAAACCCTCTCCAGTCGGATGAAATTCCACTAAATGTTTGCCGAACGTATCTGCGAAATGGTATCGGCGATCGCTCGATGTCCTGGTGAGGTCTGCAAGGACGCGTCTGCCGATAGAGAAAGCGCGTTCACTGCGGGAATTCAACGCTGCGGAGACGATGCACGCATTGAAGGGTTGAAGAGCATCTTAATATTATCCAACATTATAGAAATAGACAGTTATGTCAACATCACCGAAGAGATCTAAACAACCAAAATTTGGCCTTAAATTCATACTTAATATTATATAACTAACTTTGGCATATATCTTAATTTAATAATGCTTTTAAAGCCCCATTCTCAAGAGCTAAATTTAAATCGCACTGAAAAGTTACGAAAAGTAGAGACTCTCACAATAATATTACTATAATTAATTAAATAATCTTTTGAGTGTTTCAGAACCAAAAGTTAGAGCAAGAATGACAAAACATCCACACTTTGCAGTAATTGTCTTCCGGAGACTCATGAAAACGCGAAGAGTACGAAAAGAATCGAAGCTTAATGATAGCGTAAAAAGTTATTTACCCTTCTTTCATTGGATATTGACAACTAAATGCAAAGGAATTTAATGACGAAGTTTGTAGTTTGATTAATCAATGCATTTTATTTTTCGACGGTTAAATACACTAGATAATCATTTTGAAAACTACCTTTTGATTTTCTTCTGGAACCTACGGGTGGCTGATAAAAAAATTTATTTTGTTAGAGCTACACTCGCATACACCCTAAAACAGGCGGATGAGTCTCGAATAACAAAACAACCTTTCACATTTTTTTATTTATATTTTCAATCATCGTAAATATAGGGTAGAAATTCAAAATGGCGCGACAACAAACAACTACAGTTTTTAGCACTTGTCTTGATAGTTTTGGAATTGGCACCAAAATTATACGCAGATTATAGAACAATATCTACAACTACAATCCAGCACCTTGCAATTAAAATATGGCTAAATAATCCTGATGCTCTAAGAGATTAAATGATAACTACTTACGCAGTGTTCAATGAAATTCTCTCACAATTTTCCTGTCAACCATTTAATTTTATTTACGATTGATTTCAACGATGCGATATTACTACTGAACCATTTACATTATTCCACTTAATTTTTTTTATCATTATATACATTTAAACATCCCTTCTTATAGATGTTTAGCCGTTCATGTATGCTAAAATCTGAATACAATGCATTAAACGGTATCTGGAAGGACGTCTATGAGAAAATTTGAATGCAATCATAGCTTTTGGCCTTAGAGCATGTTGAGGACAGTAAAAAATTTCTCATACTGAAACTTACCAGAGGATCCTCCAAGCGCAGAACCGAATCCCCCGGGGATTCCTCCGGCACCAGGTGAATGGAATCCGGCATAATGTCCCAACGACGCCCAACCAGCTCCTCCTCCTGGCGCTGTTCCATTGCCGCCGTACGCCGCAGCGGCCGCAGCAGCAGCCGCCGCCGCTGCCGCCAAAGAGAAAGGGGTCGGTCGAACGGGCGCTACATGGTGTCCCATCATGGACCTACTCTGAGGGCCTTCATCCGAGAGTCGAAGCGGGTGCAGCGGAGGAGGAGAGCCGGAAGGACTTCCTAAACTGCTTCCTCCACCTCCACTGCAGCTACTTCCTCCGGAGACCCTCGCATGGCTGCATGGGGATCGAAGGCTTAGAGGTGGCGATGAGGGACTGCACGGTCTTTCGGGTGTCCCCAGAACACTCACGTCGCTTTCCGAATGACTTGGTGATGGTGGGCGGTGTCCCGACGCGGGGGGTGGCGTGGAAGTTGAGGCATCTCCACCAGAAGATAGAGCTCCTGGAGAAGGGACGGATGGAGGCCTCGGTGGCGCGCACCAAAAGTGCTGTTGGTGCGTGGGTCTTCTGGGGGAGGCGTGCCGGGTGTCCGCGAGGAGGGCAGCGACGCTGAAGGAGATATGTGCCGTTGGGCGTGACGTCGGAGTGGAGGACGCCTTGGAAGTGGTCGGCGCCTCCACCTGGCGGTCCTTTTCCTCCGGCGACGGCGGCCCGTCCATCTTGAGGTGCGCTGCGCTGAGATCCGCAGGCGGCGGGTGCCGGGCGCTATTGGTCTCGTGGTGCGATACGACTGTCATCACGGGTGCAAGCATGGAGGGCGCTACAACACCCCCTCCTCTAGAGAGAGGTCCTTCTCACCACCACTAATGTAGAACTTCAAAAGATACGTTTGTCTGTCCACTGTGCTTGCCTCTGGTGATTCGCGAGAAGACGAAGCCTCCAAAGGCCAGCGACTTAAGTCCTCAGTGTCTCTGCGTGGTTACTCTCACACACGACTCTCAGGCCGTCGGAAGCAGACTGGCCGGGTTAGCACCTCTTCCCAGAGACCCCTGTAGGAGGGGCGAGCGCCGTTTTCTGCCCCCTCTCCGCTCCAGTAGGGGCGAGGGGCGGTGGGAAGGGACGGAGGGAGGTCGGAGGGGAGGAGGCGGAGAGATCCGCCAATGGGATGGGCACACGACTCGTGACGTAAGGGACGTCGCCTGTCCCTCGTCGTAAATGCTAGGGAACCTCCCAAAGGAGGCGGGGCCGCAGTATGCCTCGCGACGGTCTTCAAGTATACGCCGTACGCGCTGAGGGCTCGTTGCCGAAGGGATTTCCGACGGCCGCCCCGGGGAGTCTCTATCGCTGTTTACACCTCGGTCCCATTTTAGGGGACTGATAGAGGGGCTGATTACGAGCGACTGGGGAGTCTTTTGGAAAAGCCAAACGATCTCCACTTCGCGCCGTATTTTGAAAGACGCCGCTGGATCTCGTCCAGGCGCTAAGTGGAAGCGATTCTGAGCGTATAAACCCATCCGAATAAAGGAGGAATGATTCCTTCCGTTTCCACACAGGAGGGTTATAAAGAAGTCTGGCCGGAAAGATGTTTTCCAAAGGGAAATTAGCTCTCGGATTCGACCAATGGTAGATCGAGTGATTGCAAAGGATTGAAAGCAATAGCCTTGCTTTTTAATTTGCTCTCTCTGTCTCGTATAAATGCGAATTTATCTCGGTTATTATGCTCTGGGCTCGGTTTCCTTTGAATATAGCGTCGAATCAAAGGTTACTCTCTGGTTTTATTGCTCGGGAAACTACAGTGTTTTAATCAATTAGGCGGAGGATTTGTCGTCATTTAGTTACACTGCGAAATCTTTAATGGATTCAAGCCAACGTGTCCTTTTAAATTCTAAAGCCATCCGGCAAATTTTAAAATTGGAAAAAGTGGAAGTTTGGAGCTCTCTCGATTGACGCAATCTTTCAGAGCGTATATGTTTGGAATGCAAATATACCATGACTGTCATAGATTATGTCTTTTTTGTTAGCTTCTTCTTTAGAGTAAATTGTGGCCATACTTTTGCTTAAATCCGGCTTTAAGTCTACTTATAATAAAATAACTATTCTCATTGCTAGAACAGGGGTACCCGAATTGTTTGTCAACCAAAAATTTTTCAACCTTTGTGTCTCAAGACTGATTGTGTACTATCAAGTAAATGTAATGAAGTGAGCTACAACTAACCTCCTTTATTTTTTAGTACGTTCATTTTCCTGCGTATTTTCACTAAGAAGTACATGTAAGAAATACTAAATCTCATCCAATACATTCATATCAGATGAAACGTCAGAAGGCCTTGGTGAAGGAAGTGATTTTTAGTTCCGCTGACTGCTTAAGTTTCGGATAAGCATTTAGGAAAGTTTACTAAAAATAAGATAACACTTATTATAATCAAATGTTCATCACTTAAATCAACCTCAAATAAATCCCTACGGATATTATAATGATTCACAGTTGAAATTTTCTAAATTCTATTACTTGCGTTTGGAAATTATTAATAATATTTTGAAGTGTCCTTCCATCGATACCTGTTCTTAATAATTTTATATAATTTTATATATAATAGAATATTTTGTTAACCTTAGGCCACTTTGTAATTCGAAAGAAGGCTTGTGATATTGTGATAATGAGCGATTCCGTTGAATGTCGCATTCATAATAGTAATAGCATTTATTCCTTGTCAGAAAACAAATTACGTATCATAATACAAATCACTTAAGGAAAATAGGTACCCCATAAGTGAAAATCACATCACTTAACAATTACTTGAATCTTTCCGCTAGCAAACTAATACCATTTCTTGAAAATTCACAACTAGCTATCCACTCAGGTTGTTTTATAAACATTTTGTCAATGAAAAGGACACTAAGGTATCTGCGCCTTACAAAATGCGTCTTCCAAACTGTGACAATCCGTGCGACTGACCAGCTTGCCCCTTGTCTCGTGACGGTGCTGATGAGATGATAAGAATTCGAGAAGGGAAAATTTACAACATTTTTAGCAATTTATTTCCGATGAATGAATGCATGCAAGGATTATTATGAATTACATCTTTATGGTTGCATGGTTTCTAATATAACACTTCCTGAGTTTAGGCCAAAATTGATATTTCAATTATATTTAAATTCTCAAACATCCTAGCACTCATGAACTGAAATGAATAAGTTAAATATAATGAAATTCTTCAAAGAAGATTTCAAATTTATCAAGTAATCATTTATAAAATAGCTTGATAAATTTGATAATTATGTAAATAAATGACCCTTGATGTGCTATGAGAAAAAAATTTAAAGTAATGACAGAAAGGAATATTTTGTATGACCCCCTCATCGATATAACAGTAATAATTTCTTATTAATAATTTAATATTTATAGGGCATATTTTAGCCAAGGATGACCATTCTTGTCTTTCTGAACAAACTCAAATATTTCCACAAAGTTACGCCTGAGCATTTAGATTTCAAAATATCTCATATTAGGAAAACGTTTGTAGATTCCATAAAAACAACTTACTGTGAGTTAGAATATGACTCCAGATTCGCACCACATTCAAAGCTTAATTTACCTACCATTTTAAATTTTATTCAAGAAAAAAATTTAACAATTCATTTTTAAAGCATTTAAAAAAAAGTACTTACCTCTGTTTTGTCAAATACCCGACTGAGATCAACAGTAGAGTACAAACTGTTTTATTGAAATTATAAAACTATGAAAGATTGTATCAACGGAGCTAATTTAATCAATGTGTCACTAACAGTTAGACGGGTAAAGAACCTCAGGAAAGTCTGAACAAAGATATACACTATTTATGAAGCACATGCGCCTAAGAATAACACGGCAATAGCCATTCGCACTCAGCCGTAAAATACGCGGATGCCTTTAATTTGTGCCGAGTTTATTTTCGCTAGCATTTATACTTGAGAAATGCGATATTTCCATCGGTGACTAACAGTCTTGTGTTCAAACGTCCCACACAAAGGAAACGGAGCTCATTCGAGGGCGTCTCAATGTTTATTGCTTCGGGAAACGTCTGCTGCCAACTAATTTACACAAGTAACGTGACAAGAGGGTGTATCTCAAACGTTAACAGCTCCTCCTTTCACCTTTTGCCCGTTTCCAACGCTCACATTATCACTCAGACAACATTATTTGACCTCTCGATGTCGAAATGGTTCACCGCTACCGATCTGTGCCAAGCGTTCCATTTCTCCTTATTGGTCTTTTCCTGCGCAATTTATTGTTCAATTGTTCGGCTACGTGTGCTCCCAGTGTTCTTTTAATAGATAGCAAGATAGCGCGGTCTACACTTAATCCGCAACATTCATCCTCACTTCCACATCCTATCTCCCTTCGTCCTTGTAGGTATTTGTCCTTCCTTTTCAGATAGATTCCGTGTTCAACCTTTTACTTCCCAGATTCTCTTTCGTCTTTTTTACATTCCTCATTCCGTTAGTCGATTTCTGTATCCCATTCCTCCTGTACTTTATTCTTTACATCCCATAATTACTTTTCCATCCGCTCTTATCTGTCTTATTTTTTTCCGTGAATCCAAAAGAACTTTTAAATGAGTCTTAACTTCTGAAAATTTTGATTTCAGTATTATGCAATGCAGTTGGTGAAAATTGAAGCGATATTTATATAACGTATTCAGTTCCTCGATAAACAGAAAAAGATTCATGATCTGACTTATTAGGTGTTCCATTGAATTGATTACCCCAATCAATCCTTCTGACAATGGTTAAAAAAAACATAAACTAATCAACGAAAGATAACCAGGTGAAATTAGTTTAAATTCAGAAAGCAATAAATCGCTGGCATAATGTTTATTTTCATATCACCTAACTGATGTTGACATATTGAAAAATCAATTTCATAACAAAAAACAAAGAAATGAAGATGTGTCCAGAGATGATGGAATCTGTGATTGATGCACCAGTGATTGCAGTCGCGTTCATTTTATGTTTACATACAGCTGTAAGGTACTTGATCGACGTACCTCAAAAAAGATTTTCCAGAGCCAAAGGGGTCCAAATTGACTTTATGGGCCGTATGCGGTCTAACAAACTATTTTCCGTGAAAGTTAAAAAAGAATGTTAATGTTTGCTATTTCTATTAAGGTGAAAAATGCATATTCGGTTGGAATATACCCTACAAAGTAAACAAGAGCAAAGTAAAATAAAGTTTAAATATCACGGAGAGTAAAGTTCAACAGATAGTTTTCGTTTTATTATTAATTCTATGTATCGTACATAATGCACTGCGGAGTATTAAGAGGAACTGTCTTTTTTGATTTATTTTGGTATTTTTCTAATTCTCAAATATTGTATCAACTTTGTCTTCAGAGCTGAAGTGCAAGAGAGGCCTACAAAGGCTTAACCTCGCCTAATAATGAGTTAAATAATAAAAATGTACCTTAACTGGAGTTATAATTCTAGTCACCGAAGTGTAGAAACGAAGTCTTAATGATGGTCTGTAAATATCATGTATTACTGAGTTACTTTTATTTTTTACATATTGAATTGCATCATGAAGCTAATATCGTGAGGTGGTTGCTATGATTAGGGCCCGACCATTTGAGTAACAAGTGGAAATATTGCATCTAAGACACTTTCTTCTTCCTGAATCCCCACCTATCTCATCCGTTCTCCTCTCCCCTGAGCCACTTTTTCTTAGCCCACCCCTCTCCCCTTTCACTGTTTCCCGCTACCTCTTAATCTCCGCCTTCCTTAACACTCGCGGAAGGCAACTCTCCCGAGTGGAAAACGAAGTATCGCCGAGATATTGTTTCGCTCCCGCATAAATCGCCATCTCTTAAAAACGTCAATTAACGTCTCGGTAAGAAACCGCCTTCGTGTTACAATTAGCCTATTTCCCCGGTGGAGAGGGCGTTCTTTTCCCGGGAAAGAATGAAACCCCTCATTTGCCCCCGGCGCATGCGCCTATCGGAAGATCGCCCTTTGTCGGTGAGTGGAAAAAAGAACGGGACTTGTTTAGGACGGCAATCGACGTCGATTGAAGGCATGTCGTCGAAATAAAGGGATGAGACTGCGAAGGGATACTTCGCCGTTCGAAAAAGCTGAAAAAATGTGACTTTAAATATCTTCGTTGATTGTGAGTTTCCAAAACAGCGGGCGAGTCACATTAGCGGGATAGGAAAGCCTATTACGTTGGGCTCGAATGACTTCAATTTAATTTTTATGGATAACTATTTACTGTTACTATTATCCCAGTAATCGAATTTTATTGATTACTTTTGAAATCTAATTAGGACAGAAGTTATTGTCTGTGATCGTCAACATTTATTTTCGCAAAAAATTTATTAAGTCATTTCAATTTCATTAATTAGATAATTATTGAAGCATTTCCTATCCTGGGGCTGGCTGCATTGAAGAGGTTACAAGTCTATTTTATGTAATCAGGGCTAAACACTGCTTTGGAGATGAATTTCCGTTGAAATATGCTATCCAATGTGATAAAATCAAATGATGCTGATATTTAGAAATAAATGGCAGTAGGCAAAAGTGCTTGGTATAGCTTACAATGAAAATTAAAAATAATTTATTATTAGCTAACTTCTAAAGTAGATTTTATCAAACTGCGCTTAACTATTGATTTCATGGTAGTTACTTTAAGTTTTCAGAACGGAAAGAGAAACGGATATTCCGAGTAGCAGTTACGATGAAAACAGGATATTTACATGAAGGAACCGTAAGTCCAATCTCATCCGCGTTTAATTAATCTAGAGGTATATTTATAGTCAACGCAAGTAATAAGTAATAAGTGATAGTGGATTATAAGTAGCGATAGTCTAAAAGAAGGCTCGGCCTTTTTACATAATTCATCAGCTCTATTTGATAATACAAGATAATAAAACACCGAACTCAAAGAATTTATATCTACGAATTCTATCTCTCAGAGAACGATTCAAAGAATTTTCTAATGATCTCACCAATCGTGTTCCTAGAAAAACAAACTTTACTAGCAATCTAACAGCTAGATTATATGATAGACTTGATGCTACAGTCATATGAATAGAGAAACGTAGAGGTGATATTGATGATAATATATTGATTTAAATTTAAGAACATTTAAATGCGAATCAATACATCGTTTGTAAATCGGCAAACATACGAATAAAATTTATAGACATGTAAGCGAAAATCAATTGCATCGAATCATCACAAGGATATTATTATCCGAAAAATTCTTCATTCAAATAGATTCCTCAGTTTTTCACAAAGACTCAATTTTCTTCGCCCTTCTCAATACATGCATGTTTGAAAAGAACGTCACTTAATCGCCTCTCGTTCGGGTACATTGGACGAGTAATGCAGACGCAATAACTCAAAGACGAAATTAGCTTTTCCTTATCTAACGGCTCGTAACAAATCACAGCATTAGCAGAATTTCAACGGACTTTTATCCCTTTACAGAAGGACGTCTGAGATACTCTAATTTCTGCAAGAAGGATTCGATACTTTTAATGGGTGTATGACGTCAAGCGTGCTTTATAGGAAAACAAATAAACAGATAAACAAATTCGTATATCCATAAATAAATACGCTATAATGGTGATGATTCAGTTTCGTTCTTCATTAGACTCTTAATGTGTCCATCAAATACATTACGAGCACGATACGATCAAATGAAATATCAGGTTTCCGGACCTCAGGGGTAGCTAATTCTTTCTCTGTAATCTCCATTAGATAGTTTCATTTCTTAATTTGAATGTAGGGAACATATCACATCTATGCTATACCTGACTAGCTAGCTTATAGTTACGTCACAATCACCCCTAAGACTTACCAATATATTGCACCAATCTTGGAGAGAGTAATTTTATATATTACCGTCGAAGATATAATTACTAAGAATGCATTTATTTTTTAATATACAGTGTCTAATTAATTTTTGAAGCAATTCTTATTCCACTTATAAATCATCCTTAGTTTCAATGCTTTCATAGTTATATATAGCAACTTTATCGTTCTTATATTGAGTCTTTTTCTGTTTTAGCGACATATTGCACTCTATTTAGTATTTTGTCGTTTTTGCACCTTCCTATGCGAATTCTTGAAAAAAATTTAGAAGCTTCAATACATCAATATAGCATTATTTTCTCATAATCAATATTATATGTTTGATTCATGTAATGTCTAGCTCGGTGTGCTACTCACAAGTGAAGTCGAGCCATTTTATATTTAATTTTTTTTTGTTTTTTTTTCTGGGCTTAGAGACTTTTTAGCTATTTTCAGGGTCCCTTTAGTGGCCTTTTTGATAATAATCTCTGGAAGACCGATTTTGGACATAAGGATACTCTTAAGAAAGAATAATAAATACCCTTATGTACTATCGTAATTTCTGTTAAGAATTTAAACAGTAATCTCGGCGTCAATTATTGCTAATCTCTTATGAAACAGTTAAATATTTATAAAGGAATTCATTTGTATTGCTGTGGCATTCATAATTAAATCTTCTTTAATTTTAACATTGATACCTCATGGCTAGTAGGATTCTGAAGCGATTTCTCACTGACTGAAGCCATTCCCGCTGCTATATCATGTGCAATATAAGGAATGTAACTCTCTTTTGATCAAACATCCTTTTGATCATACAGTAAAGCAAGTATTTATTTCAGGATGGGTATAGAGCGTAATGAAAATAAACAGTTTGCATAAATACAACTCTTCCAATGCTCTGTTCCTAACGGAGCAGCTTCAATGATCATAAAGAAGAAGATAGAACATCATAAAAGAATACAGTTCCCAAAGTATAGGACCACACGTATATGCAAACATTATAGACTTCATTGGATAATGTATATCACGTCAAAGCGATTGAGATATATATCCGTCTTGTTATTTGGCTTCGTTATTTTTTATATCCATTGAAATAACCTCTACGCTGAATCTATTCTTAAATTAAAAAGGCTCAGTCCCATTGAAACAGGCATAATTTAGAGCCCTATAAAAGTTTCATAACGGAAGCTCATAAAATTTAGTAAGTCCATATTTACACAGGGACCAGTTCTATTTCTTACCCACAATATATCACTAAATTTAAAATCAAAATTTCTCTTGTTTGAGTTTTGATTTGTATAACCGAATAACCGATCTGGACGAAATAACAAATTTCCCTTGACATTGAGTACTGGCCTTTTTGTTGACATGAATTTTACCTTCCAGGGAAATTTAATCAATTTTTGTATTAAAATACAGTAATTCACTGCTAAATTTATTAGTATAACCTGAATAATAAATTCCTTTTGTGATTACACACTATAAAAATATTGCAATGTTATCCAACTGTAAAAGTCTTTTCGCTTAATCAGAAAGTTAGCCTCTGTAAGATTCGAAGCAAGGACAGCGTGACTCCATTCCCTCTAATCTGCGACCTAACACTTCTGTGGCGACCTCCTTGGCCTTTCCTTCATAATTCGGTGGCAAAGCCGAGAAATATGGCACGAGGAAGCGTTGGTTATCAATCGAAAGCTTTTTCAAATGTGTCTGCCGCTATCTCTGGTGACCTAAGGGTCACAGTCTTCCTTCCACTCTCCATTTCCCCTACCACACACACTGCGACCTTCCAAAGCATCACAAATTTCTGTTCGCACCAACAAATTTAAACGAATCGTACAGCCAAGCTACTGACATAAGTTATTGCTCCCGCGAAGGCTAATGCCGTTCCGATGAACATTGAGGGGGATAAAGCGGTTTCCGAAAGATAAATGAGAGGAAGTTAATACTTGCGATAAACATTGGAATGCCTCGTAATATTAAAACTAACCTCCATTGCTTGTAAAATAATTTTTGGCTTTGGTTTCTCTCAGATGTTAATTTTTCGCTAAGTAAATAATTTTTACTTTATTATACATTGTGGGATGTCAGAAAATTTGGTTGCCGCCGAGGACCTAATTAGCCGCCATCTCGGCAATTATTTCAGTAATTTATAAGTTATAAGTATTGCTTACTGCAAAATAATATTCTTTAATACAGAGTTTTAGCTCCATTAGAAAATTGTTTGGAAGTGAATTTAATTCCGTAATGAAATACAGTATGACATAAAATGTTTCGAATTTAGGTATCACGGCGAGAACATTGCTTTGATCAAATACTTCGAATTAATTTTCGCGTAATTGAATCATATAATTTCCTCACTCTGCATTTGAAAGCACCCTATACTGCCAGACTGCTTGTTTTCCTTCGTCACCTCGTTCGAATGTTCGAAATCTATAAAAGAGGAGCCCCGCATATGACGGCGATCGAGAGGCTTTTTTATGATCTTGGCTTCTGCTCGTTCGACTACTAAACTCGCCCCCGCCCGAAAGAGATTCTAATTCGAAAAGAAAGATATCTAAAAAAAGAAATGGAGGGAGTATTTTATAAGGGAGGAGGAGGGGCATTAGGAAGAGGCAAAAGGAGGCGACGAAGTTGTTTATAGTGAGGTGGCACTCCTCGTAGAAGGCAATGGGACCAATCCTGATGCCGTTATAGAGACCCGAGATAGCTCCAATCTACTCGCATTACACTCTGCCCATCAAACTTTATTATCCATGCCAACATCGAACACGCACCATCCAGTTTCTTCAAAACTCCAAAATTGTTCTGTCCCTGCTCATTTATTCTCATCAATCGTTTTAGCTGAATTACTGAGGCCTGCGTGCTTTATGTTGCGAGTTATATATCACAATACCATAATAGCACTCCTTAACTTAAATTTCTTGAACTTTAATTTTGATAATCTTTAAGTATTTGTCTTCGACTGATAAATAGGCAACACAAATAGTTAATTTTGTACGTATTCCTGATTAAACGAATTAGGCTGGAATAAATTTAGAAAGAAGTAAAAGGAGTGTGCTAAAATGTTAATTAGAGTCCACATTTAATATGTTGAAATTTATCGAAAAATAATTATAAATTTACTTCTTCAAAAATTTGACTCGATACTCTAATCGTTGAAAAAAAATATAATTTTGAAATAAGTATTCAATGACTGATTGAACTTTCCTTAAAAATCTCCGTGAATAACATCTCTTGAATGGTGGTAGCAAAACCTTAAATGCTGTCGGAGATCGCATCTTATTATCGATACAAAGTGGTGGCTGCATGAATAAATAACGAGTTTGAGTAGCCAATGGGGCATAAGTTGACGCTCTGACGCACTTGGCAACGAGAGCTCTCCTTAATTGCGAGGCGAAGACCACGTTTATTAGTTTCAGATGTGAAAGTATCGGGAAACGAGGGAGAAGGGAAAAATGGAGGAGGTGAAATTTGAGAGGAACAGAGAAAGGGTCGTGATGAGTTTCGGTTCATTTCCTTAAAAAGTCGATCGTAATTTTCCTGTTTCGATATCAGCTGCCGTTGGTCCTCTGCGATATCTGTAGCTTCGCCACCATCAATGCCTCGTGGTAAATTGGTTCGAGAGGGGAGCTGCCCTATCAGTCCCACCGAAAAAGTTAAGAGAAAAAAATGAGTGAATAATCTCCCCTTTCCCATAACATCTGAAATAGCCGAGCTGTGGAACACTTAATAAAACGTGGGGATACATCAGGATTCGAGAGAATCGCACGGGAAGAGAGGAAAGTATTGCGATAGGGAAGGAAATAAATGGAAAGGAAAAGCTGGAAAGAGATAGAAGAAAATATATAACAGTATTTTATTGATAATTGATTAAAAGTCCGCATCGTAACCCGGCGCCAGAACTAGATTTCAGTATGAATTCGATTATCATGATACGTACTCAAATTTATATAGGGGATTCCCTAATTCGATAAATTCGTTCCTGTGCCCATGCAAAACTGAAACTAAGTTTTTAATTATAAGGTATTTATTGATTTTCGGGTAGTTTTAGTCCAGCAAAGTCCTCAGTTTATTTAGTACTGCATCGGATTACAGCGAGATGTCTTTGTGACGGCTACATTCTATATTGTTTACCTCAGAAGTGTTTATCATAGCTGATATTTCAAATTTTTGCAACTTTTTTACTTCATCTTCATCTTTTTCTGCCTAAAAATTCTTCTGATATAAATTAACACCCTGTAAATATCAAAAACATAGACCCATTAAGATATAAGGCCTTTATTCGAAAAAAGTTTTTTTCCAATCAAGAGCCCAAATAATATTTTACTGATTTTGATAGAAGTGTCAAAACTCCAGAGAGAGATATCAGGCCGAAAAAAAAAAGATATGGAATGAAATACGGAAGAAATGCGATGAAGTAGAATAAATAAATGCGGAGTGAGGGAAGTGGAGTTTCCATGAGCGTAACTTTTGACGGCACATCAAACGAGTCGGTCGATAGAAAATTGAAAAAACATTTACGACTCGAAGAGGGCCTAATCGAAGTCGTCGTAATTACAGCGGAGAAGACGGTCGTTAGGGGTTTCCATGATATCGAAGGGGAAAGAGAAATGACCTAATGGAATGGACTTTTTCGGCGATTGTTTTTTATTAAGCGATTCCCGAATTCGGTACAACTCATGGAGAGCAGTTGACAAGCCTTATCTTTCCCTCCCCATCCCCTCTTCACTTACCACTGGTTCTTAACCTTCTCTGCCAGTGGCACCTACTTAACTCTCAGAATGTGCTACAGGACCAGGAACCCCTCGCTAAAATACCAAATTTTTATTCACTATTGGGAACGAAAATTGGTCTCTCTGTATTACAAAATACGACGCACTATAAGTATTATTACAATAGCGATAGTCAAATCTTGACTTACTAACTGAAACTGGGAAAACTACTCACAATCTTATTTTTGTTGTTTGTACTACATTATAATCAGTTATATAACTTTTTCTCTTTTTCATGTCGTCCATTCTGAGGAAATATCTCGCACTACCCTGTGGATGTGATTGTCCACGCTTAAGACTTGCGAGGTGCCCTATCCTATCTGCATTCCCTTTTACAAACACTATTTCCAGAATTATATTTTATAAACTCTATGTCAGTTTAAGAGGATTCTGGAAATGTGTTGAAACATAAATTCGTCGGAGACCAAGGACATAAAATTCGGGTAAAATTTCATACCTTTTAGATGGACACCCATCAGTATGATTTGCTTTTTCTAAAGCGGTACTTCAATATACTTGTAAAATTAAGATTTTAAATATATTTGTTGAAAGCGCGATAATTTTTTCACGGGCATGGCAACTTTCAAATGAGTGAAATGAAGATTGATTGGTTAAATCATTTTGCTAAAATGTTATTCTATTCGCTTTATTTATTTGTTATTATTGTTATCTGTTATTTTAATCGGTATCGTAGATATATTTGGTTCAATCTATCCCGTGCGTCTCCATCTCTTATTCTAAACTATTTTATTTGTATCTCATTCTCCAATCTCATCATCCTGCACCCCTCGTCTTCCTTTATCATATTTTCTTATTTCGTCCTCCTCAGAATCCATAAACGCTCGCTTATTTCAATTTTTATCTACGCTTAAAAAAACCATTACCAGTGCCTTTACGGCCTCTTTTATGGGCTCATTAATTTCATCGAATCATTATCAAAGGCTGGCGGCCGTATTGAACATGGCTTGGAGGGCCATTTTTGAAGGGGGAAGGACTCAAATGAAAGCTGTGTTTTCCGGATCCCCTGCGATTTTCAGGGAGGAAGAGTTTAAATGAACGGTCTTTAGGGAAATCCGGAGGCATTATTTCTCGAACGGAGCAATTTAGTAAAAGCGCGATATTCTTCAGTTGCAGCATCATTGCTTCAATTATTAGTTACAGTCCAAATTAAAATCTTTCAAAGCTCAATTCCATTTCAAAAAGATAACTTATGAGCGCATGCTGATGTTATCGGTAACTGATTCTTCTTGAATTAACGAAGAAAATTGTACCCGCTGATTGAGAGATGTTCTCCTTTGAAGCAAAGAGCTTCTTAACTCGTTTATAGAAGATAATGTAGGTACAATGAACCTATTCGTGATTATTCGTGGGCGGATAATCCGGTTCGCGGATCACAATTTGTACTTCTCATGATTAATCTCCGCGGTCTATATGAAAATAATTAAGCATGAAAATCACATAAGCATTTTCCCGACTTAATTCAAGCTATATTTATTTAAATTCATTTTCTATGGAGTAGCTGGAATACGACTTCAGTCACATTTCGTTACAAAAAGATCCACGATCGAGCTAAGAAAACTCTTGGCGAGTCCGGAAAAGCATAGAAAATAACAGACTAAGAGCCGAAATTATAATAAATTGTTTATTTATGTAATTTATGAAACATAAAAAATAAAAGAGTAAATTTGGATTATCCGTGCACCTTCTCCCCATTATATGTTCAGATAATTGAGAATTCAATGTTCAGTCAGTCACCTTACCTACCTACGTGTACCTACGTTTTTAATATCTTAATGTTATGTGCGCACGTCTCAATATCTTAAAAATATTCATAGCTTTGTCCATAGATTTGGTTATTCTAAAACCGCGGTGCCAGCCTATCGGCCAGGAGCAGGGATTCTACTAAAGACAGAAATCTATTAGTATCTAAAGTTACTACTTATAATACTACCGCAGATAAATCAAAAAAAGAAATATTTCCCTTCATAAATGAGCTAAATATTGGTACGCCAATCTTTGTGAGAAAATCTGTGATTTTCTGAAATTCAGCAAATAAAAAAATAAATTTCAATCATAACTATCCCTATCTTTTCATTTTGGAGCTTCTGCGGCTTGGACGCTCAAGACCCAACCCTCAAGAATATAGATGAGGATCACCAGAGAGGAAAACGGCATCTATAAGGTAAGAATTTTGATTGTCCTAAGTAAATAATATCATTGAATATGTTTATTGTGCTCTCGTAAAAGTATGAACTGTATAGGGACGTTTTTTGTATATTGCGAAATTCTAACTGCGCATTTCGGGTTGATTCTCGCAGGATAGATAATCGCCTTTTGTCTGATATATCTGTAGATGTTTTTCAATGGTTGTTTAGCGAGCAAAACATTCCACACGATACTTTTCAGCGCTTCAGATATATAAAGTCAATATAGATATTCCATGGATTGAATTAATCTTTTCGGATGATAATTCTTTAAACGATTGTTTCGAATATGCCGTTTGATCTGAGGAGACGAGGTATTGAAATCCGTTTCTGTTTGAGGATTGCAAAGGATTCGACGACTTAAGCCGCCATTGTAAGCACGGCTATTTCTCCCATTCCGTTAATTCCCTCCCCCTCTTTTTTTCCATTCCTTTTGCTTCCATAAAACATGGCTTATCTCTTAACCTTCCACTTTCAACCCCTCCCCATCCTAGCGATCACTTTGTATTTTTTGCCCCTGAATACGCTCCCCAAAAACCATCTTCAATGATTTCCCCCCTCTATATTCCCCCATTTAGTTCCCCCCCAATCAGCTGCACTCTCTACGCCCCCAAGTTCATTCCATTCCAGGACTACAAGTCAACTCCCAACCCGGTAGTCGGTGTTATTCATACTATTTATTTAGACATTCCATTAATGCAGAGGGATGTTAGGTGTACAGAGGTGTAAATTTTCATATTTCACTTTACTAACGGTCTAATTAATAAAGTGTTTCCTCTCTTCCATCTTTCATTCCTTCTATTTCGAAAATAATTGATAAAATAATAAATAACGTATAAATATGGTGTTTCCACATGAGACAGCAGTTTTGAGCAATTGAATCAATTTTTATTTCGATTATGTTGGCATTGATTTGGTGGTATTTCATGACAGAATCAGAGATGACTAAGATTTAGTATAAATGAAAACCTAGTTCTGTTTCTGTATGCGAAGCAACATTATCCAAATATTCTGACATTACTTTTGAACTTTGTCTCAAAACTTTACTTGGTGATGCAATCTTCAACCAACTAATGGTATGACTCAGCCCATCTTTCTTTTACTACGTGTCCAACTCATAGGTTGAGGAGCCTAATAAATAAATTAGCCTTACGATATGAATTAATGGGTATTGTTATCTGGTTCATTAATAGTTCATTTTTAACTGTAAGCTACAAATGCCTAATCAAATTGTAAGCTAAAATAATCGCATCATATTCAGTTAGATGGTTTGTCTTGAATTTTCGTAAATACCAAACCAAACGGCAATTGCAGTAAAGATGCTTAATATCTTTGCTATTCATCGTTTCTCCAAAATCAAGGTTCGAATCAATCGATCAAAATTAATAATTCGTACGTAAGAGCTTTACTTTTATTCTTTCCGTATGTTCATATGCAGCGGAGTATATGAGTGCTTTTTTATTTTTATTCTAAAGAATAAAATTAATTTATTTCATTATAGCAAAAAAAGTGAGCTACCTTAGAAACATATTTAACCTTCTCGCAAGAGAGATCTTCAGATATCTATTTTCTGTATAAACGATAGCTCCTGAAGTAGTGGGAGCTTCTATTGTGGTTATAAATAAATTTAACGTGTTTCTATGTTTTTGTTTACTACTCATAGTAAGAGTAGTTGATATTTCATATATTTCAATTTCAGTTTTTTGTATAGCGCATAATCTTTTACAGGATTTAAAATATTTTCTGTGACTCGCGCTTACTCTTCTCCCTTTTTTTCATTCCATTCTTTTTGAATCTCTTTTTTCTACTTGTAGCTGCGCATTCCGGAACTTCCATAACAGTCATCCCGTAGCGCAACCCCTATTTCTCTTCCTCTACATTATGAGCGTCCTTTTGGTTTGATATCATCCCTTCCATTTTCCACGCCCCTTTATTTGTGGCCCTTAACTTCCCTTATCTTTCCATGGCTTTTTTCCATACACCCATTTAGCGTCTCTCTCTCCCTTCTGTGCACCTCTTTAGCCCAGGACAATTATTTCAACCGACGCCATTTCCTCTCTCAACCGTTATATTCACGCATCTGGAGTCGTTTAGTCCCTTAAATTGCCTCAGCAGCCTTATTACGTCATCGATTGCAATTTCACCAAATTTTCAGGAAATGTGAACTAATTTCGTGGATCGATTCATGTAAACAACAATATGGGTTCAACAGAGAAACAGCGACAGTCGTGATCGTTAAAAGTTAGATAGATTAATAAGGAGAGAGTAATAATATATTGATTTATTTATGTAATGACACTGAATAAATTAATACACGTAACGTCAGTAATAGTTCTTTGAGTATATTTACAAATTTTCATTAAAACTTTCCAATTTTTTTTGATTCAGCATTTCTTACAATTGGTATCGGATTAATCAATCATCTTGTTATTTTTGCATTTGTCAATTATCGATTCAGTGTTTTATAGGCTGAATTCATACGTGATTGTTCCAAAAAATTTTATTATTCATCCGAATAATTAGGGTGAGAGAAGAATACTTGAATAGCAGGATATTTGCAAAATCATCCAAATTAAGCCGAAATTCGCAAAAAACGTCTTATTTAGCAGGATATTTGAAAAATCTTAAAATTAATGTAAAATTTGCTCCGAAAACGGATTGTTTTGAAAAATTATTTTAAAATCTTACAGATTAAGCCGAAACTTGTCCCAAAAACGGCTCATTAAGTAAGATATTCGAATAAACTTCCAAATTAATCACGAAATCATCTCCGAATACGGCTTATTTGGCAGGATATTTGAAAAACTTCTAAATTAAGCCGAAATTCATTCAAAAAACGGACCATTTAGCAAGATATTGGAAATATTTTCCATATTAAACCGGAATATTACCAAAAACGGATTTCTTTGAAACATTGTTTGAAAAATCTTACAAAATATGCCTAAAAACGCTCCAAAAACGGTATACTTAGCAAGGTATTTGACAAATCTTCCAAACTAAGCCAAATTAGCTAAAATGGCTTATTTAGCAATATATTTGACAAATCTTCCAAACTAAGCCGAAATGAGCTATAAAACGGACTATTTAGCAAGATATTTGAAAAATCTTCCAATAATAGCCAAAATTTGCTCCGAAAACCACTTATTTAAAAGATATTTGAAAAATCATCCAAAATAAGCAAAAATTTACTTCAAAGACGGATTACGTAGCAAGATATTTGCAAAATCTTCCAAATTAATTGGAAATTCGGATTATTTAGCCAGTTAATCGAGAAAACCAAATTAACCCCAAACTTTTTCTCTCAAAACGGCTTAATAAGAAAGATATTAGAAAAGTCATGTAAATTGAGCCAAAGTTCGCTCAAAAAACGTCTTAATAACATATTAGAAAGTCAGGCAAATTAAGTTGAAATTTGCTAAAAAAACGGCTTATTTAGAAAGATATTTGAAAAACCTTCCAAAGTATATGGATTAGCAAGAAAATCGGCTTACTTAACAAGATATTTGAAGAATCTTCTAAATAAAGTCAAAATTCGCACAAAAACCGGCTTATTAAGCAAGACAATTAAAAGATCTTCCAATTTGAGCAGAAAATCGCTCTGGAAAACTTCGTAGGATATTTTTACAATTTCTCAATGTAGCCAAAATTCGCCCAAAAAAAGGCTAATTACACAGGATATTAAAAAGTTTCTAAATTAAGCCGAAGTTCAATTCGAAAACGACTCATTTAGCGGGATGTTTGCAAAACATCCAAATTAAGCCGAAAATCGCTACTATAAAAGCTTATTTAGAAAAATATTTGAAAAATCATCTAAATTAAGCAGAATTTTACTCCGAAAACGGCTTTTTTAGCAAGATATTAGCAACATCTTCCAATTTTAGCCAAAATTCGCTCAAAAAACGTATTAATTCGCCAGATATTCGAAAAGCCTTCCAAATTAAGCCGAAATTTGCTCCAAAAACGGCTTATTTAGGAAGATATTTGAAAAATCTTCTTAATATAGCCAAAATTTTCTCCAAAAACAATTTTTCTTTCGAAAAACTATTTGAAATCTCTTACAAATTAAACCGAAATTCTATCAAAAACGGCTCAATTTAGGACAATATTTGCTAAATCTTTCAAATAAAGCCAAAACATTCTCCGAAAACCGTATTTTTCGAATAATTATTTGAATAATCTTTCAAATTAAGGCGAAATTTTCTCCAAAAACGGGCACATTTAGCAAGATATTTGAATAATCTCTTAATATTTTCTCCGAAAAATGCTTATGTAGCCAGATATTCGAAAAATCTTCCAAATTATGCCTAAGTTTTCTACAAAAACGGCTAATTTAGCAGTTAATTTGAATAATCTTACAAAAAAGCCGAAATTCCTTCAAATAACGGATGATTTAGCGAAATATTTGCGAAATCTTCCAAATATAGCCAACATTTACTCGGATAAAAGATTATGAAGGAAAATCTCCGTAAATGACTTATTTAGCAAAATATTTGAATGATCCTGCAAATAAGGCCGAAATATTCTCCGAAAACGGCTTACTAGGTAAGATATTTGAAAAATAATCAAAATATAGCCAAAGTTTTCTCCGAAAACGGCTTAAGCGTTAAGCATGATATATAAAAAAATATTCCAAATCAAGCCGATATTCTCTCATAAAACGGCTAATTTAGCAAAATATTTTCTAAATCTTACAAGTAAAGAATAAATTTACACCGTAAAGGCGGAAAGATATATTTTAAAAATCAATCCAATTAAGGCGAAAGTCGCACAAAAAACTACCTATCGAGCAAAGTATTTGAAAATTCTTCCAAAGAAAGCTGGATTGCTTTCCCGAAAACAGCTTATTAAGCAAGATATTTAAAAATCTTTCAAATAAACCAAAATTCGCCGTGAAAAAGGCATAGTTTTTGCAAGATATTTGAAAAATCTTCGAAATTAAGCTGTAATTCGCTGAAAAAGGGCTTTTTTAGCAAAAAAGTTGAAAAATCTTCCAATAATAGCAAATATTTTCTGCGAAAACATCTTTTTTCGATAAAGTTTTCGAAAAAATTATTTGAAAATTAGCTTGTTTAGCGAGATATTTGAAAAAAACATGCAAATTAGGTAAAAATTTACTCCGATTAAAGCTTTCTTCGAAAAATTATTTGAAGAATGCTAAAAATTAAGCCGAAATATCCTACAGATATTGCCTATTGAGCAAAATATTTTAAAATTGTTCCAAATTAAGCCGGATTTTTCCCCGTGTTATTAAGCATGATATTTATAAATACGTTCAAATAAAGCCAAAATCTATTTCAAAAAAGCCTTACTTTTGAAAGATATTTCAAAAATAATCCAGATTAAGCTTTAATTTCCACTTTTCTTTCAAATAAAGTCGATATTCTCTCATAAAAAGGCTTATTTAGCAAAATATTTTCAAAAATCTTCCAAATAAAGCTAAAATTTACTCCGTAAAGGACTTATGAAGTGATATATTTGAAGAATGAATCAAATTACGGCAAAACCGCACAAAAAACTGCCTATTAAGGAAAATGTTTGAAAGAACTTCCAAATTAAGCCGAAATTTGCTCAGAAAACGGATTTGTTAGGACGATATTTGAAAAATCTTCCACATTATGCAGAAAGTTTCTCCAAAAACGGTTTATTTAGCAAGATATTTGAAGAATCTTATAAAATTAGTCGAAATTTTCTCTGAAAACGGCTTGGTTAGGAAGATATTAAAAGTCCAAATTTAATCATCCAGATTTAGCTGTAATTTGCACAGAAAACAGCTTTTTTGGCAAAAAAATTGAAAAATCCTCCAAGAATAGCAAACATTTTATGCGAAAACAACATTTTTTGCAAATCTTTTCGAAAAATCTTACAAATTAAGCCAAAATTTGCTCAAAAAATGGGTTATTTAGCAAAATATTTGAAAAATCTTCCAAATTATGCCGGATTTCTCCCCATAAACGGCTATTTAAGCAAGATAATTAAAAAGTCTTTCAGATAGAACAAAAATTTCCTTCTAAATAGCCTTACTTTTGCAAAATTTTTGATAAATAATGAAGATTAACAGTAATTTGCTCATAAACGGTATTTTTAGTAAAAATTTTAAGCGTATACAGATTTTTTTGCAAAATTTTTCGAGAAATCTTACAAAATAAGCCAATATTTGTCAAAAAAACGGCTTAGTTAGAAAAGTATTTGAAAAATCTTCCAAATTAAGCCGGATATTTCCATAAAAATGGCTTATTAAGCATGATATCTAATAAATCTTTCATCTAAAGCCAAAATTAGCTTCAAAATTTCCTTAATGTTGCAATTTTTTTGAAAAAAACATGCAGATTAAGCAGAAATTTGCTCAGAAAACGGCTTTTATTAGCAAAGAAATCAAAAAAGTTTCCATGAATGGAAAAAATTTTATGTGAAAACATCTATTTTTGCAAAAATTTTTTCGAAAAATCTTACAAACGAAGCCGAAATTTGCTTAAAAAACGGCTTAGTTAGCAAAATATGTAAAAAGTCTTCCAAATTAATCATGATATTTCCCAAAAACGGCTTATTAAGCAAGATATTTAATAAATCTTATAACAAAAGCCAAATTTAGCATCAAGAAAGACCATACTTTGTCAAATACTTAAAAAATCATCCAGATTAAGCTGTTATTTGCTCAAAAAACGGCTCTTTTCAGTAAAAAATTTGAGCAATCTTCCATGAAGGGCGAAAATTTAATGCGAGTACTTCTTTTTTTGAAAAATTTCTCAAAAAATCTTACAAATTAACCCTAAAATTGCTCAAAAGACATATTCCTTAACAAAATATTCAAAAAATCTTCCAAATTAAGCCCGATATTTCCCAAAAAAACGGCTAATTATGCAAGATAGTTAATAAATCTTCCAAATAAAGCCAAAATTTATTTCAAAATAGTCTTGATTTAAAAAATTATAGAAAAATCCTGCAGATTCAGCTGAACTTTGCTCAAAAAACGGCTTTCTTAGGAAAAAATCTAACAAATGAAACCGAATTTTGCAAAAAAACGGACAATTTATTTATGTATTTGTAAAATCTTCTAAATTAAGCCGCATTTTTCTCCGAAAGCGGCTTATTAGCAAGATATTTAACAAATCTTTCAAATAAAGCCAAAATCTATTTCAAAATAGTCTTGATTTTGCAAAATTTTTAAAAAGATCATGCAGATTAAGCTGTAATTTTCTCAAAAAATGGCTTTTTTGAAAAAAAATTGAAAAAAACTTCGAGGAATGGAAAAAATTTTATGCGAATACATCTTTCTTTGCAAAATTTTTCGGATAATCTTACAAAGTAAGCCGAAATTTGCTCAAAAAAAGGCATATTTTTGTAAAGTATTTGAAAAAATCTTTCAAATTAAGCCGGATTTTTCAAATACTTTACTAAAAAAAAGCTGTGTTTTTAGGAAAACAATCAGCGTTTTCAGCGTTTTAGTTTTTTCTGCGAATTACAACTTAATCTGCAAGATTTTTCAAATATCTTGCAAAAAATAAGGAAAATCTTACAAATTAAGCCAAAAACCGGCATTTTTAGTAAAGTATATGAAAAATCTTCTAAATTAAGCCGCATTTCTCCCCAAAAACGGCTTATTAAGGAAGGTTTTTAATAAATCTTTCAAATAAAGCCAGAATTTTTTTCAAAATAGAACTGATTTTGCAAAAGTTTTGAAATATCATGCACATTAAGCTGTAATTTGCTGAAGATCGACTTTTTTTGGCAAAAAAAATTGAAAAATCTTCCAAGAATAGCAAAGAATTTATGCGAAAACGTATTTTTTTGCAAATTGTTTCGGAAAATCATACAAAGTAGGCCGAAATTTATTCAAATAACGGCATATTTAGTAAAATATTTGAAAAATCTTCCAAATTAAGCCGGATTTTTACCCAAAAGCGGCTTATTAAGCAAGATATTTAATAAATCTTTCAAATGAAGCTAAAAATTGCTTCAAGAAAGCCATAATTTTGCAAAATATTAAGAAAATCATCCAGATTGAGCTGAAATTTGCTCAAAAAACGGCTTTTTTTTTGCAAAAAAATTGAAAAATCTTCCAAGAATAACAAAAATTTTATGTAAAAACATCTTTTTTCGCAAATTTATTTAAAGAAATCTAACAAATGAAGCCGAAATTTGCTCAAAAAAGGGTTATTTAGCAGAATATTTGAAAAAGCTCACATTTAAGCCGCATTTCTCCCCAAAAATGGCTTATTAAGGTTTTTAATAAATCTTTCAAATAAAGCCAGAATTTCTTTCAAAATTGAATTGATTTTGCAAAAGTTTTGAAATATCATGCAGATTAAGCTGTAATTTGCTGAAGATCGGCTTCTTTGGCAAAAAAAATTGAAAAACCTCTAAGAATAGCAAAAAGTTTATGCGAAAACGTATTTTTTTTGCAAATTTTTTCGGAAAATCTTCCAAATTAAGCCGGATTTTTCCCCAAAAGCGGCTTATTAAGCAAGATGTTTAATAAATCTTTCAAATAAATCCAAAATTTCCTTTAAGAAAGCCATAATTTTGCAAAATATTAAGGAAATCATCCAGATTGAGCTGAAATTTGCACAAAAAACGGCTTTTTTGGTAAAAAAGTAGATAAATCATCCAAGAATAGCAAAAATTTTGTGCCAAGATTTTTTTCCAAAAATCATCGAAAAATCTAAAAAATGAATCCGAAATTTCCTCAAAATACGGCTTAGTTAGCAGAATATTTGAAAAATCTTCCATATTATGCCGGATTTTTCCCGGAAAGCGGCTTATTAAGCAAGATATTTAATAAATGTTTCTAATAAAGCCAAAATTTGCTTCAAGAAAGCCATTATTTTGCACAACTTTAAGAAAATTCTCCAGATTGAGCTGAAATTTGCTCAAAAAAGGATTTTTTGGCAATGAAATTGAAAAAATCTTTCGAGAATAGCAAAACTTGTATGCGGAAACATCTTTTGTAGAAATTTTTATTTGAAAAAGTTTGGGAAAATCTTTATTTAAAATGTCTGTAAAAAATTTTATTCGAATATTTTTTGGAAAATTTTTATTCAGAAAGATTTTAAAAATTTCTATTCAAAATCTTGTGGAGAAATTTTATTCCAATCGTTCGTAAAATCTTTTATTTGAAAATATTTTTGAAGATGATTATCTGAAACGTTTGTAAAAATTTTCATTTCAAAATTTTGGGGAAAATTTATATTTAAAACCTTTTCTTAAATATTTCTTTCAATGTTTTGCTGAAAATATTTAAATAAAACCTTGGGTAAAATTATTTTAATTTTTCTTGAAAAGTTTTATTTAAATAGTCTGTAAAAAAAATTTTATTTGAATTTTGCGGAAAGTTTTAATTCATAACCAATAAATTTTTTTTCTATTCTTTCTTGAAAATTATTATTTAATACGTCTGTAAAAATGTTTATTTGAAAATTTTTTGGAAAATTTTTATTTAAACGTCTGTAAAAAATTTTTATTTGAAAATTTGTGGAAAGTTATAATTAATAACGAACAAATTTTTTTTCTATTCTTTCTTGAAAATTATTATTTAATACGTATGTAAAAATTTTTATTTGAAAATTTTGTGGAAAATTTTTCTTCAAAACTAATAGCAAAATTTTTATTTGAAAATTTTCTTGAAAATATTTATTGAAAATATTTGTAAAAATTTTTATTTATTTATTTGATAATTTTGTGGAATATTTCTATTGAAAACGATTTAAAAAATTTTTATTTCAAAATCTGGTGGAGATATTTTATTTCAAACATACGTAAATTCTTTTATTTGATAATGTTTTAGAAAATATTTATTTAAATAATCTGTAAAAAACATTTATTCGAACATTATATGGAAAATTTTTATTCAAAACGAATGTAGAAATTTTTATTTGAAAATTAAGTAGAAAATTTTTTTTTAAACCATATTTTCAAGAAAATTTTGGAATAAATATTTCAACGAAGGTTTTAAATAAATTTCAGGAAAAAATTTTTAAAAAATTTTACCAAACGTTTTTAATAAATATTTTCAAGAAAGTTTTGGAATAAAAATTTCAACGAAGGTTTTAAATAAAAACATTTGAAGAAAAAATTTTTTTTAATATTACAAAACGTTTTTAATAAATATTTTCAAGAAAATTTTGGAATAAATATTTCAACGAAGGTTTTAAATAAAAAATTTCACGAAAAAATTTTTTAAAAATTTTACCAAACGTTTTTAATAAATATTTTCAAGAAAATTTTGGAATAAAAATTTCAACGAAGGTTTTAAAGAAAAATTTGAAGAAAAATTTTTCACTAATATTACAAAACGTTTTTAATAAATATTTTTAAAAAAATTTGGAATAAATATTTTAACGAAGGTTTTTTAATAACAAAATTTGATGAAAAAATTTTTAAAAATTTTACCAAACGTTTTTTATAAATATTTTCAAGAAAATTTTGGAATAAATATTTCAACGAAGGTTTTAAATAAAAAAATTTGAAGAAAAAATTTTTTTTTAATATTACAAAACGTTTTTAATAAATATTTTCAAGAAAATTTTGGAATAAATATTTCTAAGAAGGTTTTAAATAAAAAATTTCAAGAATAATTTTTAAAAAAAATATCCAAATGTTTTAAATAATTATTTTCAAGAAAATTTTTGGAATAAATATTTCTAAGAAGGTTTTAAATAAAAAATTTCACGAAAAAATATTTTTAAATTTTACCAAAGTTTTTTAATAAGTATATTTAAGAAAATTTTGGAAAATATATCTCAACGGAGGTTTTAAATAAAAAAAATTTCGAGAAACCATTCAAAAAAAATTTTCAAATGTTTTTAACAAATATTTTCAAGAAAATATTGGAATAAATATTTCAACGAAGGTTTTAGATAACAAATTTCATGAAAAAAATATGTAAAAAATTTTCAAAACGTTTCTAATAAATATTTTCAAGAAAATTTTGGTATTGATATTTCAACAAAGAAAATTCAAGAAAATTTGGAATAAATATTTCATAGAAGGTTTTAAAAAAAAAAATTTGAAGAAAATATTTTTCTAAGATATTACAAAACTTTTTTAATAAATATTTTAAAGAAAATATAGGAATTAATATTTCAACGAAGGTTTTAAATAAAAAATTTCAAGAAAAAATTTTTAAACATTTTCCAAACCTTTTTAATAGATATTTTCAAGAAAATTATGAAAAATATATCTCAACGGAGGTTTTAAATAAAAAATTTCAAAAAAAAATTCATAAAAAAAATTACCAAACGTTTTTAATAAATATTTTCAAGAAAATTTGGAGTAAATATTTCAACGAAGGTTTTTTAATAACAAAATTTGATGAAAAAATTTTTAAAAATTTTACCAAACGTTTTTTATAAATGTTTTCAAGAAAGTTTTGGAATAAAAATTTCAACGAAGGTTTTAAATAAAACATTTGAAGAAAAAAATTTTTTTTAATATTACAAAAAGTTTTTAATAAATATTTTCAAGAAAATTTTGGAATAAATATTTCAATGAAGGTTTTAAATATAAAATTTCACGAAAAAATTTTTAAAAAATTTTACCAAACGTTTTTACTAAATATTTTCAAGAAAATTTTGATAATATGTTTCAACGAAGGATTAAGATAAAAAATTCACGAAAAAAATTCAAAAAAAATTTACCAAACTTTTTTCATAAATATTTTCAAGAAAAATGTTGAATAAATATTTCGATGAAGTTTTTACATAAAAAATTTCAAGAAAAAAATTTAAAAAATTATACAAAACGTTTTTAATAAATATTTTCAAGAAAATTTTGGAATAAATATTTCTTAGAAGGTTTTAAATAAAAAATTTCAAGAATAATTTTAAAAAAAATATTTTTCCAATCGTTTTAAATAAATATTTTCAAGAAAATTTTGGAATAAAATATTTCGACGAAGGTTTTAAATAAAATTTGATGAAAAATTTTTTTTTAATATTACAAAACGTTTTTAATAAATATTTCCAAGAGAATTCTGGAATTAATGTTTCAACGAAGGTTTTAAATAAAAAATTTCAAGAAAAAATTTTTTTTAAAATTTACCAAACGTTTTTCATAAATATTTTCAAGAATGTTTTAGAATAAATATTGTAGCGAAGTTTTAAAAGAAAAAAATTTGAAGAAAAAATTTTTAAAAAATATTACAAAACGTTTTTAATAAATATTTACAAGAAAATTTTGGAATTAATATTTCAACGAAGGTTTCAAATAAAAAATTTCAAGAAAAAATTCAAAAAAAAATTTACCAAACGTTTTTAATAATATTTTCAAGAAAGTTTTGGAAAATATGTCTCAATGGAGGTTTTAAATAAAAAATCTCAAGAAAAAATTCAAAAAAAAATTTTACCAAGCGTTTTTAATAATATTTTCAAGAAAATTTTGGAATAAATATTTCAACGAAGGTTTTAAATAAAAAAATTTGAAGAAAAAAAATTTTTAAACATTCAACAAAAATTCACGAAAAAAATTCAAAAAAAATTTACCAAACTTTTTTCATAAATATTTTCAAGAAAAATGTTGAATAAATATTTCGATGAAGTTTTTAAATAAAAAATTTCAAGAAAAAAATTTAAAAAATTATACAAAACGTTTTTCATAAATATTTTCAAGAAAAATGTTGAATAAATATTTCGATGAAGTTTTTAAATAAAAAATTTCAAGAAAAAAATTTAAAAAATTATACAAAACGTTTTTCATAAATAATTTTCAAGAAAATTTTGGAATAAATTTTTCTTAGAAGGTTTTAAATAAAAAATTTCAAGAAAAAATTTTTTAAAAATTTTACCAACCGTTTTTAATAAATATTTTCAAGAAAATTTTGATAATTATTTCAACGAAGGATTAAGATAAAAAATTCACGAAAAAAATTCAAAAAAAAATTACCAAACGTTTTTCATAAATATTTTCAAGAAAAATTTGGAAAAAATATTTCGATGAAGTTTTTAAATAAAAAATTTCAAGAAAAAAATTTAAAAAATTATACAAAACGTTTTTAATAAATATTTTCAAGAAAATTTTGTTATAAATATTCTTAGAAGGTTTTAAATAAAAAATTTCACGAAAAAATATTTAAAATATTTTTAATAAATATTTTCAAGAAAATTTTGGAAAATATATCTCAACGGAGGTTTTAAAAAAAATTTCAGGAAAAAATTCATAAGAAAAATTTAACAAATGTTTTTAATAATTATTTTCAAGAAAGTTTTAGAATAAATATTTCAAAGAAGGTTTTAAATAAAAAATTTGAAGAAAAAATTTTTAAAAAATATTGCAAAACCTTTTTAATAAAGATTTTCACAAAATTTTTTTTTAATTTTACCAAACGTTTTTAATGAATATTTTGAAGAAAATTTTGAAATAAATTTTTCAACGAAGGTTTTAAATAAAAATTTCAATAAAAATTTTTTTTTAAATTTTACCAAACGTTTTTAATGAATATTTTCAAGAAAATTTTGCTAATATATTTAAACGAAGGATTAAGATAAAAAATTCACGAAAAAATTTAAAAAAATTTACCAAACGTTTTTCATAAATATTTTCATGAAAAATTTGGAATAAATATTTCGATGAAGTTTTTAAATAAAAATTTTCAAGAGAAAAATTTAAAAAATTATTCAAAACGTTTATAATAATTATTTTCAAGAAAATTTAGGAATAAATGTTTCTTAGAAGGTTTTACATAAAATATTTCAAGAATAATTTCAAAAAAAATTTTCCAAACGTTTTAAAAAATTATTTTCAAGAAAATTTTGTAAAAAAATATTTCAACGAAGATTTTAAATAAAAATTTGAAGAAAAATGTTTCACAAATATTACAAAACGTTTTTAATAAATATTTTCAAAAAACATTTGGAATTAATATTTCAACGAAGGTTTGAAATAAAAAAAATTGAAGAAAAAATTTTTTTTTAATATTACAAAACGTTTTTAATAAATATTTTCAAGAAAATTTTGGAAGAAATAATTCAACGAAGATTTTAAATAAAAAATTTCAAGAAAAAATTTTTTTTAATTTTACCAAACGTTTTTAATAAATATTTTCAAGAAAATTTTGCTAATATATTTCAACGAAGGATTAAGATAAAAAATTCACGAATAAAATTCAAAAAAAAAATTACCAAACGTTTTCCAAAAATATTTTCAAGAAAAATTTGGTATAAATATTTCGATGAAGTTTTTAAATGAAAAATTTCAAGAAAAAAATTTAAAATTATACAAAACGTTTTTAATAAATATTTTCAAGAAAAGTTTGGAAAAAAAATATTTCAGCGAAGGTTTTAAATAAAAAAATTTGAAGAAAATTATTTTTTAAATATTACAAAATGTTTTTAATAAATATTTTCAAGTAAAATTTAGAATAAATATTCCAACGAATGTTTTAAATCAATACTTTTACGAAAAAATTTTTTAAAAATTTTTTCAAACGTTTTTAATAAATATTTTCAAGAAACTTTTAGAAAAAATATCTCAACGGAGGTTTTATATAAAAAATTTCAAGAAAAAATTCAAAAAAAAATTTACCAAACGTTTTTAATAAATATTTTCAAGAAAATTTTGGAAGAAATATTTCAACGAAGGTTTTAAATAAAAAATTTGAAGAAAAAATTTTTTTTTTTAATATTACAAAATGTTTTTAATAAATATTTTCAAGAAAATTTTGATAATATATTTCAACGGAGGATTAAGATAAAAAATTCACGAAAAAAAATCAAAAAAAAATTTACCAAACGTTTTCCATAAATATTTTCAAAAAAAATTTGGAATAAATATTTCGATGAAGTTTTTAAATAAAAAATTTCAAGAAAAAAATTTAAAATTATACAAAACGTTTTTAATAAATATTTTCAAGAAAATTTTGGAATAAAAAATTTTATTCGAATATTTTTTGGAAAATTTTTATTCAGAAAGATTTTAAAAATTTCTATTCAAAATCTTGTGGAGAAATTTTACTCCAAACGTTCGTAAAATTTTTATTTGAAAATGTTTTGTTTGATCTTTATTTAAAACATATGTAAAAAATTTGTATTCGAATATTATGTGAACAATTTTATTAAAAACGAATGTAGAAATTTTTATTTGAAAATTTAGTTGAAAATTTTTATTTAAAACCATTTTTAAATATTTATTTCAAGATTTTCTTGAAAATATTTATTTGCAAGCTTCGAAATTATTTTTAAAAAGTTTTTTTCTTAAATATTTTTATTTAAAACTTCTGTAAAAACTTCTAATTTGAAAATTTTGTGGAACATTTTTATTTAAAACATTTGTTAAAATATTTTTTGAAGAATTTCCTGAAAATATTTACTAAAAATGTTAATAAAGATTTTTATTTGATAATTTTGTGGAAATTATTACTGAAAGCAATTTTAAAAATTTTTATTTCAGTCTTGTGGAGAAATTTTATTCCAAACGTTTATAAAATCTTTTATTTGAAACTTTACTGTAAAATCTTTATCTGAAACGTTAATTTAGAAATTTTTATTTGAAATTTTGTTGTTTAAATAATTAATCCAAAATTTTCTTGAAAATATTTATTTAAAATGTTTGAAATTTTTTAATTGAATTTCCTCTCGAAAATTATTATTTAATAAGTCTGTAATAAATTTTTAATTGAAAATTTTGTGGATTAATTTCATTCTCAACGAATGGCAATATTTATATTTGAATATTTTCTTAAAAACATTTGTCCAAAATATTTCTAAAGATTTTTATTTGATAGTTTTTTGGAAAATTAGTATTGAAAACGATTTTAAAAATTTTTATTTCAAATTCTTGTGGAGAATTTTTTTAAAATTTTTATAATAAATGGAAAATATTATCATTTAACGGATTGCAAGTTTTTTCGGAAAATCTTACAAAGTAAGCCGAAATTTAGTGAAAAAACGGCATGTTTAGTAAAATATTTGAAAAACCTTCACAATTTAGCCGGACTTATCCCCAAAAGCGGCTTATTCAGCATGATATTTAATAAATCTTTCAAATGATGCTAAATATATCTTCAAGAAAGCCATACTTTTGCAAAATATTTAAAAAATTATCCAAATTAAGCTGAAATTTTATCAAAAAACGGCTTTTTTTGCAAAGAAATTGAAAAATCTTCCAAGAATATCAAAATATTTAAGCGAAAAAGTATTTTTTTGCAATTTTTTTCGGAAAATCTTACAAATTAAGCCGAAATTTACTCAAATAACGGCATATTTAGTAAATTATTTGAAAAATCTTCCAAATTAAGCCGGAATTTTTCCCAAAAGCGGCTTATTAAACAAGATGTTTAATAGATCTTTCAAATAAATCCAAAATTTCCGTCAAGAAAGCCATAATTTTGCAAAATATTAAGAAAATCATCCAGATTGAGCTGAAATTTGCACAAAAAACGGCTTTTTGGTAAAAAAAATTAAAATATCATCCAGGAATATCAAAAATTTTATGCCAAAACAGATTTTTTTCCAAATTTCATCGAAAAATCTAAAAAATGAATCCGAAATTTGCTCAAAAAACGGCTTAGTTAGCAGAATATTTGAAAACTCTTCCAAATTATTCCGGATTTTTCCCGGAAAAAGGCTTATTAAGCAAGATATTTAATAAATGTTTCTAATAAAGACAAAATTTATAAAAGCCATAATTTTGAAAAATATTTAAAAAATTATCCAGATTAAGCTGAAAGTTGCTCAAAAAACGGCTTTATTTGAAAATTTGTGGAAAGTTTTAATTCATAACGAATAAAATTTTTTTCTATTCTTTCTTGAAAAGTATTATTTAATACGTCTGTAAAAAAATTTATTTGAAAATTTTCTTGAAAATATTTATTGAAAACACTTTTTAATGATTTTTATTTGATAATTTAGTGGAATATTTCTATTGAAAATGATTTTAAAAATTTTTACCTCAAAATCTTGTGGAGAAATTTTTTTCCAAACGTTCGTAAAATTTTTTTTCAAAAATTTTTGGAAGATCTTTATTAAAAACATCTGTAGAAAATTTCTTTTCGAATATTCTGTTGACAATTTTATTAAAAACGAATGTAGAAATTTTTATTTCAAAACTTTGTTGAAAATTTTTATTTAAAACCATTTTTTAAATATTTATTTCAAGATTTTCTTGAAAATATTTATTTGTAAGCTTCGAAATTATATTCTTTAAAATTTTTTTCTTAAACATATTTATTTAAACTTCAGTAAAAATTTCTTTTATAAAAATTTTGTGGAACATTTTTATTTATAACATTTGTTGAAATATTTTTTTAAGATTTTCCTGAAAATATTTATTAAAAACGTTAATAAAGATTTTTATTTGATAATTTTGTGGAAATTTTTATTGAAAACGATTTTAAAATATTTTATTTTAAAATCTTGTGAAGAAATTTTATTCCAAACGTTTATAAAATCTTTTATTTGAAACTGTTCTGTAAAATCTTTATCTGAAACGTTAAATGTAGAAATTTTTATTTCAATATTTTGTTGTTTAAATAATTAATTCAAAATTTTCTTGAAAATATTTATTTAAAATGTTTGAATTTATTTTATTTGAATTTCTTCTTCAAAATTTTTATTTTAAACGTTTCTAAAAAATTTTTGATTGAAAATTTTGTGGAAAATTTTTATTCTAAACGAATGGCAAAATTTATATTTGAATATTTTCTTGAAAATATTTGTTCAAAATATTTATATAGATTTTTATTTGATAGTTTTGTGGAAAATAATTATTGAAAACGATTTTAAAAATTTTTATTTCAAAGTCTTGAGGAGAATTTTTTTAAATTTTTATAATAAATGGAGAATATTAAAATTTAACGTATTTTTTGGTAAAAAAAATGAAAAACTTCCAGCATGGAAAAGATTTTATGCGAATACATTTTTTTTTTTTGCAACTTTTTTCGGAAAATCTTACAAAGTAAGCCGAAATTTAGTGAAAAAAACGGCATATTTAGTAAAATATTTAAAAAATCTTCTACATTTAGCCGGATTTTTCCCGAAAAGCGGATAATTAAGCAAGATATTTAATAAGTCTTTCATATGTAGATAAAATTTGCTTCATAAAAGCCATAATTTTGCAAAATACTTAAAAAAATTATCCAGATTAAGCTGAAATTTGCTCAAAAAACGGCTTTTTTGGGCAAAAAATTGAAATATTTTCCATGAATAGCAAAAATTTTATGCGAAAGCGTCTTCTTTCTCAAATTTATTTTTAAAAATCCAACAAATGAAGCAGAAATTTGCTCAAAAAACGGCTTATTTAGCAGAGTATTTGAATGAACTTCACAATTAAGCCGCATTTCTCCCCAAAAACGGCTTATTAAGGAAGATCTTTAATAAACCTTTTAAATAAAGCCAAAATTTATTTCAAAATAGTATTTATTTGCAAAATTAGTGAAATATCACGCAGATTAAGCTGTTATTTGTTCAAAAACGGCTTTTTTTGGCAAAAGAAATTGAAAAATCTTCCAAGAATAGCAAAAATTTTTCCGAAAACGTCTTTTTTGTAAATTTTTTCGGAAAATTATACAAATTAAGCCGAAATTTACACAAAAATCGGTCTATTTAGTAATGAATTTTAAAATATTCTAAATTTAGCCGGATTATTCCCCAAAAGCGGCTTATTCAGCATGATATTTAAAAAATCTTTCAAGTAAAGCAAAAGTTTATTTCAAAATAGTCTTGATTTTGCAAAGCTTTGAAATAGATCATGCAGATTAAGCTGTAATTTTCTCAAAAAACGGCTTTTTTTGGTAAAAAATTGAAAAATCTTCTAAGAATAGCATACATTTCCCGCGAAAACAGATTTTTTTGCAAATTTCTTCGAAAAATCTAAGAATAAATCCGAAATTAGATCAAAAAACGGCTTAATTAGCAGAATATTGGAAAAATCTTCCAAATTAAGCCGGATTTTTCTCGAAAAACGGCTTATTAAGCAAGATATTTAATATGTGTTTCCAATAAATTCAAAATTTGCTTCAAGAAAGCCATAATTTTGCACAATATTAAAAAAAACATCCAGATTGAGCTATATTTTTCTCAAAAATCGGCTTTTTTTGCCAAAAAAGTTGAAATATCTTCCATGAATAGCAAACATTTTATGAGAAAACATCTTTTTTGCAATTTTTTTCAAAAAATCTAAGAAATGAAGCAGAAATTTGCTTAAAAAACGGCTTATTTAGCAGAATATTTTATATAGATTTAGAAGCTATATCGAATATTAAATTAAGCCGCATTTCTTCCCAAAAAGGCATATTAAGAAAGATATTTAATAAATCTTTCAAATAAAGCCATAATTTATTTCAAAATAGAATACATTTGAAAATTTTTTAAAAAATCATGCTGATTAAGCTTTAATTTGCTCAAAAACGGCTTTCTTTGACAAAGAAATTGAAATATCTTCCAAGAATAGTAAAACTTTTATGCGATAACATCTTTTTTCGCAAATTTCTTTGAAAAATCTAACAAATGAAGCAGAAATTTGCTCAAAAAACGGCTTATTTAGCAGAATATTTGATAAAGCTTCGAAATTAAGCCGCATTTCTCCTCAAAAACGGCTTATTAAGCAAGATATATAATAAATCTTTGAAATAAAGCCAAAATTTATTTCATAATGGTCTTGATTTTGCAAAACTTTTGAAAAATCATCCAGATTAAGCTGTAATTTGCTCAAAAAAGGATTTTTTTGGTAAAAAAGTTGAAAAAACTTCCAGGAATTGAAAAAATTTTATGCGAATACATCTTTTTTTTGATAATTTTTTCGGAAAATCATACAAAGTAATCCAAGATTTACTCAGAAAATCGGCTTATTTAGAATATTGGTAAAGCTTCTAAATTAAGCCGCATTTCTCCCCAATAACTGCTTATTAAGCAAGATCTTTAATAAATCTTACAAATAAAGCTAAAATTTACTACAAGAATCCATAATTTTGCAAATATTAATAAAATCATCCAAATTAAGCTGAAATTTACTCAAAAAATGGCTTTTTTTGGCAAAAAAAATTGAAAAAACTTACAGGAGTGGAAAAAATTTTATGCGAAAACATCTTTTTTTGCAAATTTTTACGAAAAATCTAAGAAATGAAGCCGAAATTTGTTCAAAAAACGACCTATTTAGCAGAATATTTGATAAAACTTCGAAATTAAGCCGCATTTCTCCCCAAAAATGGCTTATTAAGCAAGATATTTAATAAATCTTTCAAATAAAGCAAAAATTTGCTTCATGAAAGCCATAGTTTTGTAAAATATTTTTAAAAAACATCCAGATTAAGGTGAAATTAGCTCAAAAAACGGCTTTTTTTGGCAAAGAAAATTGAAAAAACCTCCAGGAATGGAAAAATCTTATGCGAATACATCTTTTTTTGGAAACTTTTTTGGATAATCTTACAAAGTAAGCCAAAATTTGCTCAAAAAACGGCATATTTAGTAAAGTATTTGAAAAATCTTCTAAATTAAGCCTGATTTTTCTCCAAAAGCGGCTTATTAAGCAAGGTATTTAATAAATCTTTCAAATAAAGCCAAAATTTATTTTAAAATGTTCTTGATTTTGCAAAATTTTTGAAAAATTATGCAGATTAAGCAGAATTTTACTCAAAAAACGGCGTTTTTTGGCAAAAAAAAATTTAAAATCCTTCCAAGAATAGCAAAAATTTTATGAGAAAACATCTTTTTAAGAAACCTTTTTCAAAAAATCTAACAAATGAAGCCGAAATTTGCTCAAAAAAGGGCATATTTAGCTGAATATTTGAAAAGGTTTCAAAAGTAAGCCGCACTTTTCCCCAAAAACGGCTTATTAAGCAAAATATTTAATAAATCATTCACTTAAAGCCAAACTTTGCTTCAATATAGCCATAATTTTGCAAAATATTAAATAAATCATCCAGATTAAGCTGAAATTTACTCAAAATATGGCTTTTTTTGGCAAAAAAATTGAAAAACTTGCAGGAATGGAAAAATTTTATGCGAAAACATCTTTTTTTGCAAATTTTTTCTGATAATCTTACAAATTAGGCCAAAATTTCCTCAAAAAACGGCATATTTAGTAAAGTATTTGAAAAATCTTTCAATTTAAGCCGGATTTTTCAAATAATTTACTGAAAAAAGCTGTGTTTTTAGGAAAACAATCAGCGTTTTCAGCGTTTTAGTTTTTTCTGCGAATTACAACTTAATCTGCAAGATTTTTCAAATATCTTGCAAAAAATAAGGCTTTTTTGAAGCAAATTTTGGCTTTTTTGAAAAATCCTTTAAATATCTTGCTTCATAAGTCGTTTTCGGGGAAAAATCCAGCTTAATTTGGAAGATTTTTCATATATCATGCTAAATGAGCCGTATTCGGAGCTAATATTGTCTATATTTGGAAAATTTTTCAAATATCTTACTAAATAATCCGTTTGCTTCGAAGATTTTTCAAGAAATTTGTTTCAATTCGTTGGAAATTGTTGTTCTTAACGTTGTATGTAATTTAATTTTGAGACAAATCTTTCAACGCAATCGTGAGTAAAAGATGGTTCACTATAGTTACAATATAATTCAATTCTTGGAGGAGAAGGATGTTGTGAACTGTTGAAATTGAGAGAGCAATATTTTTTAAAGAAATAAAAAATGCCCTAATTTAAAGGCTGAGTTTAGTTTATATTTTGAATTTGTCGCTAAAGTGAAAATTAGCTAAAGAATTTTCTGATTTATAATATTTTTCAGGGGACTTTCCATTTCCGCCATTCCATCGTGATCTTGCGTACAGTTTATTCAAATGGCCGTGTCTGTAAGTACAAAGGTTAATTCATGCTTTAATATACATTTGTACATTAATGGATTTGACAATTTAATGATAATATTGATTAGTAAATAAAAAACTCTGTAAACAAATGTATATAAATTATTAGGAGTGTTTATTCATTGTGATTGAAGTAGATTTTAAAGTAGAAATTTTTAATTAAAATTCAAGAGACTTTAAAAAATGTTGAAACTTTTAATAACAATATTTGTTACAATTAATTACAAAAAATTCTTTTATTCTTCATTGAATATTTTATTTTATTTGAACTTTGTGCGGTAATTCTGGATGCTTTATTTTTAAAGTTAACTTTGATAAATAATAATTTAATATCATTTATCCCTTGCACTCATTTCTTTATAATTATTATCTTTTTTTAATATAAATAGATACATTCAAGTATAGTGAGATTTTTGGGAATTGCATAAACGTTTTTAGAATGTAAAGTATTATGTAATTTTTTGACGAGGGCTAACTTATTTTATTTTATATATTCTTTGAATTTAATGATCTTCTGGGTTTATGTGTGGGATAAATTTTAGAGCAAAATGACCAGAATTTGGTATATTTCATTTCAGGTGAAGGTAAGGGTAAGGAGTAAAAGCATAGTAATGAAGAGCAGTTGAAAAGGGTTTATATATACACTCATATATAAACTCATTCAAACTGCCTGTTTGAATGAGTTTATATATGAGTGTCATATGTTTAAATGTGAAATGTATTGTTTGAGAAAGAAATAAAAAAGTTCTTAATTTTAAAAAATGCATTGTTGAATCATGTAGAGCAGCTGAACCTGCATTAACTGCTATAGCAGTTCAATCAGGTTCAGTTTCTACATGGATAAAAAGGGGTCACAGGGCCAGAACCTATCTCCAAGACTCTCTTGGAAGTACTGACGTGATATCTTACCGAGTTTTTTTTAAAACTTTTGGGCTAAAACATAATTCTTAGGGATATTTTTCGTTCAAGAAAAGTTTGTTTACATTCTGGACCTAGAAAAAATTCAATGTTACATTTTTGACTTAGAATTCTTTGTGTTAACTTTGTCTTTGTCTACATTTTAATATTTACATCTTGGACGTAGCAATAATTTTGTTATTTACACTTTTGCAGTGATTTTCCTTAGTGATTCACTCCTAGGGAAATTTTTGGAGATTAATTCCTTTTGAAAAAGAATAAAACTATAATATATAATATTTGGATAATAGCTTTAATTATAATTATGCAACAAAATATACTAAGAATTTATAAATAATTATGAGCATACGATAAATAATTCTCCAAAGTACAGGCTATAATTTATTACCGAGAATTTGAATGCAGACTACGTAAGTTTTCTGACAGTGTAATTTTATCAAATAAATATTGATATCCAAAGGTATCAGCCGACTGAAAGACATTGAATAACTACTCAAATATGAGACATTTCTGCTGTCTTCTGCGTCATTGATGAGAAGTCTTGCTTTTTGCTTCATTAGGAAGAATTTAATTTTAATTTTAAGAATTTTAATTGTGAGAAAAGAAAACAAAATTCAGTTTCCATGATCATTAAGTATTTTTCAACCATTCCTTGTATTCATGCTTCTTGTCTGCTCATTCAACTTTGTTGGAGGTGGCGTTTTGTACCAGCCTTGGTTTATACTTTTACATTTTGCAAATGTAAATAGGCTTTTCATTTTCTTTAATTTTCAGCTTTGCTATTTGAAAGAAATGCACACTGGGGGAAGGACACAATTGAAATTGGTGCATTTTTGGTAAAAATTCTGATGCTATATATGCTTTATATGACATGCTATGCTGATATATATATATATATATATATATATATATATATATATATATATATAATTAATGAATCAAAAATAAGCCAATTATCCCATAATATACAGAATATCATAAAAAATAGGACGTTTTCGGAGCGGATTTTGCCTTCCTTTCTTAGATTCTTGGTATATCAACCATAATGAGTTGCAGCGGGACTTCAGAGGCGAGAGTCGTGATGAAGAGACCCTCCTAAGGTAACCGCGGCGGGAGTTGTGATGACTCTCTTTAGGAGGCCGCGGCGGGCGGCTAATTTATTAATATGAATATTAATTATGACTATATTATTATTATCTATTAATTATGACTATTAAACCTAGCTAGCGTTAATTTCGTCGTAAATTATTTTTTATTCGATACGTGAAAAATTTTGTAATATGTATGTAATTTTCTAAAATATTAAATTAGCAATTTGAATTTTGAACAATTTCCTTAGGATATGATGACAGAACACCAATTATTATTTTACTTTCTATCAATTGATTTGGTGGTATTTAAAATGTTTATAATATTTGATGTAATTATCTGATGTAGTTGATCGTAATTTACTTGTTTTACTTTATTGTAATAAATTTTTTGGGTTTAATTTTCAGAGTTCTTTTCCAGGTTGACTTAAAACAATTCTTTCTCGGTATATTCGTCCAGATAACGTTTCTTTTCATCTTAGCTTTCCTTAGTAGGTTTCGCAGTTTTTTCATACTCCCCTTCTCGATAGCATTTTTCTACAACATGAATTAGTTGAAATACAGTTGATTGCGTTCTTATTCTTAATTATTCTTTATCTCCTTGCAGAGTTTTCGTTCATCTTTCTATTTGAGTCATAGTCGCGAATTTCTTCTAAATAAATTCAAAAGTTCGTCCTGTGTGCGTCAAGAGCGTAGAAAACGTAATAATATAATCCTTTTTAATATTGTAATGACATAATTTTTTATTGAATAATTGAAGCAGCTAAAGTAAGTTTACCCGATGATTCCAGAAAAGGGTGAATTACACAAATTTCAGGCCGAAATAAGGAAATCCTATTTTCATTCATTTTTAGTACTACGCTGCTAACATAGTAAAAAGCGACACTACAAACTCTAGACTCGCTCTCATCGAGGTTCACGTCTGTTATGCGGGTTGCGGCTTAGGTGGTAAGATTTCTTTGGAACTAGCTGTACATATCCTTTCAAATAAATATTAAAATATTATCATACCGAGGATAAAAAGAAAATTCCGTATAGTCAGAATAAAACAAGTGATAAGAAAGCTATTTAAGATTGAAATTGGTATTGCAAAAAAGTCCGGTCCCGCGATTTGAGCAGACGTACTTCCGCTTGTCGGCAGGAGTCTTTATCGCACTCGGTCACCAGGCTAGAGAATTAAAAAATAGATTATTAAAAATTTTCTCCAGGATGGCCGGGTTGGATAAAGCCTTCTGCTAGTAAGTAGAAGTTTGCAGGTTCGATCTCCGGTCCCGACATAATTTTTTCTCTCCCGTTTTCTCTTGAAATTTCTCCAGGGTATAAGATGTTATCGAGAATGATCCGTTGAAGCATTTCCTAAAAGTTTGATATTAATTAAACATCAGAATTGTGTGCATCGTCCTGTGGGTGCACTCTCGCATGTACGATACATATCCTTTCATCTAAATATTAAAAAATTATCCTCCCGAGGATAAAATGGTAAGTATTTATAGTCAGAATAAAACAGGTGTAAAGGAAGCTATTTAACATTTGAAATAAATATAATAATAATAATAAATAGAAATTTCACAATTCAGAACATATTCAAATAATGAAGCGATAACATGCCATTAAGTGAAAATAAATTTGTCTCACGGGAGTTGCACTTATTGCTGTCTCACACTTCATTTTGATGTGTGAGACAGCATTCATTTTGAAGCATTATTATTTAGAAGTATTTTCCGAAATCAGCAATTTATTATTCATCCAATATAATTTTTGTTTCTCTTAGTACGCAATTTAATTTAATTTAATAATAATTCGCGGTTCATTTCCACCAATTTTCCTTGTGATGCACATAAAGCCAAGATAAGTAGAAAGAGAAACCAAACAAATATTTCCAAAGCCTTAACGAGTGATTAAAACCGTAATATATTCTTAATAGGAGCTTAGTCAAAAAATAATAAGAATCATTAATCTACATATTAATCTACAGCGGTTTTCAAACTAATTCAGAAAGGGAGAATTTCCTTTGTAGCTGCCATCTATGTACACGAGAGCCCACGGAAGGTTTTTTGCCCCAACCCCAAATGGAAAATCCCTCTCGACCACATCAATCTTTTCATCATAATTTTGCGACAATAAAAGGATTAAAATTAAAAATGAGAACTTGGCAGAGATTAATTTGTACGAGGGTCCACTCGAAATGAACTGAGTGCGGTGGGCTTAATGCGACTTCAGAGGAAAGGAAGGAAAGTGGAAGGAAAGAAGGGGAGGATTTGGTTGTGGTTGGCCAAGGGCCAGTCTTGGAAAGGTTTACACTTGAGGCTAAGTGGTAACACGCCTCAAAGGAGAGGACGAAGGTGAGTGCGGTGTATTGAGTAGAGTTGGGGGCCGTTTATTAAGAGGGTGGGCAACCGACTACGCAAACAAAGTGGATGTGCAGGCTTAAAAAGTTACTATGTCGGACAGTAGAGGGCGTTGCGACTGCGAAAGAAATAGAATAGCGGAAATCAAAGCGATTTCATTTAGGCTTCCGTAAAGGATGTTAAATTAAATCTACATGTCGATGAGTCAAGCACCTGTCCGCTAAACGTATCTTTGTCCACTTACATTAAGCTTCGAAAGCTTCCATTAGTTTTCCTTACTAAATTACCACTGAAGATGCCGCCGCTATCAGCTAGGAGCACTCAACAGAAAATAGCTCTTGAAAAAGAAAAATTTATGCATAATAAATTGTAATTCATTAGTGTTTCAATCTGTTACTTACGTAACAGAGAGTATAATGTAACCAAATATCTTTTTGAGCGCTAATGTTTTATCTTCTTTACGTGAAACTAACTACTTCAATTCCAAATGCAGTTTTTCCATCATTAAATATATTACTTTGTAATTTAAACAAAATGGAGTTGTGTTGCAATTTTATATGTCTTACATGTGATGTAAGAGTTGTTGAGTTCGTGTTATTTCGAAAAAGAATTATTACTTACGCTATTATATTAATTAAGCTAAAAAAGAAACTTAAATAACATGCTCCTTTGATAATTCAGCATTATCATTTACGATCAAAATTCAGCTATAAATAAATACTCCAGAGAAATTTATACCACAGATATAGAAATAGTTTCTAGCATCCTCGCATTTAGATTGGAAATATGCATGTTTCCTCGACGAAAGAAAGTAAGTTTCTAAAATGATCGGAGTAGGTAGAGGAAAATATATCTCCGAAGCTTTACATATTACTAATGCGAGGAATATTGTAGACAGAGCAGAATTCAAATCAAAGGCTTGATAAAAACTTGAGAAATTTCTGTATCTGTATCTAATAGAGGTCGATTACATATGTGTGAGACCTTAACTGAACTGTCAATGCTAAAATAACCGAAGAGGCATATAAATTTACACATCGATTTTCAACTATGAAAGTAATGAAATGAAAAAAAGCGTAAATTCTTAAAAGGCTGGAGAGACGTAAGATTTGATAGATTGTTATTGCATTATCAATGTTAAAAACACTGGAGAGAGACACAAATCAGGTGTTTCGTACACCAAACCTAGGGCACGAATATTGATATTTTGAAATTGCGACAATTTTCCAGGAGTATATGCATGGTCTTCGATTAGTATGAAATTAAACTTGTGTCTATCTACAGCAATTTGGTTAACTTAGAAGTGCAATCTAACATTACATTTTTCGTTCAATTAGTATAGAAAAAATCATATTTCCGAGCATATTCTAAGTTTTGGAAAAATGTTAATTTCTCACAATTCAAATTTTCATTGAATTACCTTGTACATTTATTATTTATACTCAACAATATCTACATTTACATAAACGTGTTCCTCTTATTTGTATAAAATTACGCTATGAATATCGGTTTCAAATTTTCCTTCAAATGTTTTCTTTTCCTGATGCGAGAGGGAGTTGTTTTGAAAGAGAAAAAGCTTACTAATTTGAACAAGCAACGCGACTAAATGTGTAACTCTCTCCCTTGTTTGAATTTTCATCCCGACCAATTCCACTTCTCACTAATTCGTTCGCTTTCAATATATTCAACACCGCCCTTTACAACTCCATCTTTTTTACTCTTCTTCTTCCCCCTCTTTGGATCTCTTCCTTTGACGCGGATTCACTAATGGATCTTTGACGCCTGAATCCAAGCCAAAGAGACTCCTACATTATGCTCACGAGGTGTGGTTTGAGGAGCAGTTAAAAGAGCGGATCGTATGCTCTTCAGGTGAGAATCTCTCCAACATCTCTTCTTATTTAAGTGTAAGATCGTGGCGTCAGACCGATGGCTCCACTTTCCTAAGTGCTCCATTAAATCGTCTATCAAAATCTAAATACGTCTGTAATCCTAAAATAGTCGTCTTGGAAGCGTTTGGAGAATTTTTAAGAAGGTCGTTAAAGTCATTTCGAAAGGTGAGTTACGCTCACTTATCTCGGAGTGCTATGACATGAAATTGGACAATGGTTACTAAATTCCAACGTTTTACCATTTGAATAGTAAATTAGGTAAACACTGCATACCATATTTGGTTCGATCGTACATGGAGGAATCTACATAAATAATGGTGATAGTATTTAATATTATGGGAAGAGATCAGTTATAAATATTGCACAGGAATCGACCGGAAAATGCATATAATAAATAAAAAATTGAAGACAAATAATTCTATAACAATCAAATGACACTTTTCGATGAGTGACTGGGAATAATTTTTTTATAGCAACAACGGGAAGGGACTAGAATAATCTTCCTATGAGTACCATTGAGACCTTTCCTAAGGATTGTAGGAGAATGAAGAAAAGATTAAAAAGAATTTCTAAGTCTTCAGCTTTGTTTTATTTTCCAGTGTAAGATAAATTTAATATTTTTTATAATTATTTTAATGATCACATCATGAAATTTTTGTCAAAAGCAAAACTTAATTAATTTTTATATTTCAATTTCGCTGTCATCACTAACTCTTGATCCAATATTATTTTATCATGCCTTAATAACAAATAAGCCTTTATTGATTTATTTCCTTGAAAATCAAAACCATAGAGAGTCTTACATGTTTGAATTCTCTACTTTTAAGGGTTTATCATCCGTTCTTTGCTCTCGTTTATTTTAAAGTGAAGGTATTAATAAATTAGTACTGAACCGCCTTCATAACTAGGTATATAGAATAGGACACTACTGGAAAGAAAATTATTAATTATTATTTATCTGTTTTCCTACCATGAAGACATTGTTTATTTAATACCATAGACTCGTTGTTTCATTGCCACTGAAATATTAGATTTAGTTTCATTTTCTATGTCAAAAATAACTTTTATTAGCGAAATATTTGAAGTAATCAACATTGTCTTTTAAATCAAATACAGACGACTGCTATTACTAGTAGTATCTTACTTGAAGAGATCACTAATTTCAAACGTGAATAAATAATGAACAGGAATCATGCTGAGGACGTCGATATCGAATTAAGTCATTCCTTCAGTCCGATATGTTTTCATTTACAATTTACTCATTTTTATAGAGGATACAATATTCTAGTTACAATGATAGCTGCAGAAGTATCTCCCACACGAAAGTAAATAGACTTGAATTGCCAAATAATTTAGCTTCCCTTCCATCCATTCGACCCACTGAAGTAGTAGAAGGCATTTTAATTTTTCTCTGATTTCCTCTCCGAATAGTGTCTCTAACTATATACCAGCTATTTTATGGCGACATCGTAAAGTTGCAAGCTTTTAACGACTTCCGTGACAAGTTCTCTTTTTTTCTTTCCACTTCTCTTTGATTTCGAGAAAACTCGGGACAATTAGCAGCCTCGCCGAACAAACTACTAAATCATTCGATCCTATTACACAAAGCGTGCATCGATATATCAATCGCGACTAAGAGAATAATTAGAATATCTTCTGTTTTATAAACAATTCGTAAATAGAATTTATGCTAAATGCTTAGAAGTGAAACTATGAAATCAAGAGGCGTTGCCAATCGAAGATAAAATTGTAAAGTAAACAAAGTCTTTTACTGCCGTAATTAAATACTATCTGTAGTATATTTTAGTAGCTTTATGCTCTATTACTAAGCTTATGTTGGATAAATCCATTTATTGGCTATAAAAGTTTTATCATACTTCTCAAAAATACTTTTATACAGTTAAATCTTTTAATTATGCTAATTTACTTATTAAAACATTCAAAAGTATTCAGCTAGTAAATAAACTAGCTAGTTTCAGTTCGAATATTTAATTTTTGCCAATAGTGAGAAAAAAGAAACAATAGAAGACGGTAGATATTTTTACAGTCCCGGCTATTGTTTTATTGCAAACAACTAAGAAATAGAAAGGATAAAATTCTTAAAAATTTTCGAATATTTTATAAGCTGAAGCTATCTGGCTCAATTGGCCATCGAAAGTTTAAATACCATTTTGCGTCCTTATATATTAATGTTTAAGTAAGTTAAATTAATTACGCGAAAACACGGTGCAAGCAGAAAATCATCAATTACACAATCTCTAAAATCCTCTGTGAGCAAGACTTTAGCATTATCAGAGGATAACCGTTTTACCCTTGTGATTACAAGTCTTTTAGACTTGCTAATATTTTTGGTTTGCTTGCTGATAAAAAATTATGTTAACGTCGAAAATTTTTAACGTCGGCATCAAAATCGAAATAACGCCTTACGGTATCACCACACCTGAGCACTGGGTCGCATTCGTGAAAAAAAATATTTCCATGATAAGTGAAATGAATATGATCTATGTTGAGAAAATTAAAAATTGTGTTAAAATGTAATTTCGAGAGGAATCAGGAAAAAAATTAAAAGAGAATCGTCTCCAAAAATAATTAAGTAATTTCCAAACCGAATTAATTTTATATCGTCGGTCTAAAACCATCGATAGGCTAGTTTCCAATGTATCATGTGTGATCTTTCTACCCAAACATATACCCTGCCTTCCTCTTCATTTCGATGAAACATTTTCCGTTATTTTAACGCAGTCGACCATCTTCACTCCTCTCTACTGTTCCTCCTGACACATCTTTTAGCAAACACCTCTTTGTTAATTTATATCTAAGCTAGTTTCTTTCCCTTTGATCGATTATTTTAAATCAATATTCCTTCCTCTGAGGCTTTATTCAGAACCTCCTCGTTTCTAAGCTTGTCTTTCCGCCTTATGTTTAGCTTCTACCTCCATACCCACATCTAATAAGCTTATATCCTTTAGTATTAATTTTTATGAAGGGTCCAAATTTCACTTCCACTATGAGACTAATACCACATCATGCACTTCATCATCTTTATCCCCCGATTGATATTAGTTTTAATTGCAAATATATTCTGCTTCTTCCGAAACACTTTCTTCATCATCTTTATTCTCACTTTCACTTTTTCTCGCTGCTCTAGTCATGTATCAACTCTGTGCCTAGATATATGTGCATAACTTTCCATTTTTCTATTTTCACATTTTTACAAATATATCCATCATTTCATACTAATTGATATACGAGGGTGGTCTGAAAAGTTTCCGACCCCAGATTTTTCAGAAATCTTCAGAAAATTTTCAGAAATTTTCAGAAAACATGTCGAGAAATGGCGAAATGTCGGAAACTTCTCAGATCACCCATGTATATTAATCCCTTTTCTCTTATTCTCTTTTCTATTACAATATATTCATATATCTATCTTCTACACCCTCCAACAGGTTTAATTCTTCCTTCCGTTTCTCTGTGCATCCCGCCAACAATACCGTGTCATCGGCAAACTTAACACATTCCCTTCTCTTACCTCCAACACTCTCTCCCCCTTCCAACACTCCGCTTCCATATCTACTGCATGTGTTAAAATAAATAAACTAGATGCAGTTAATTCATAGCTTTTTTCATTTTGTTTTAATTAAAAATCTTTGTAACAACAAAACAGATTTATGTATTTCATTATCTTGATTACGAGAAAATGTATACAAATACAACAAGTAATAAAGGCTGGCTGTAGTTTGTTAAGGTAAACCTAATGATAATATATTTCATCGAAAATCCATCTTTAACTTTATCTGTGAAAAATTTCGCAATAGATATTCAAGTGCATTACTTTTCAAAACAGTTGATGGAGTAACATATGACCATAAATTCAGAGGAATTAAAAAGACATTACAGTCGAGTTAGATTCGGAAAATAATATCGACGAGTCCTGGAACAAACGCAAGGAAAGTTGTAAACCCTTTGATGGCGAGATTTAAAAAAGGGAATCATAAAGGAAAGTCGACCGAACGAAATGAGCAATATTTTATTAATAACATGACTCGATTCGGAGGGATTGCGCTGCAGAGCAAAGAGAGTGCCGCTCCAAAGTCGTTCTCCCATTGTTCCCGGTATTGACGACAAGGATTGAAATAAAAGGGTCCGGATAAAAGGCGGCGGACTACGAAAAGGGTGTTCCTTTTATGAAAAAAAACAATCGCTAGAGAGACTCGAGAGGCGTGGGGGGGAGAGAGTTCCGTTTATAAAAGGTCGAAAATCCCAACAGGCATTTTTTTGCGCTTTCGCATCATTAAATCGGGATTTCACATGTGGGAGTTCCCCTTTCCATATCTTCGCAACGTACCAATCGCTCCTTCCTTGGACCCCTCCCACCCACTCAGGGGACCGCTTCTGATTTGCCCTCGTAGGCAATAATTATTCGGTTTTAAAGGGGACTCCGAACCCTTTCCCTGATTACGCTCCCACGTACGACGCACATAATCCCTTTTTCCACCCCTCGCGCCACCAATGAGACACAAAAGGATCCCTAATTTCGCCGAAATAGGGCCCCTTAACCTTCCTTATTTCCTCTTCCTACACGTCCTCTTTCCCATCGCGTTCGCCCCTTTTTAGCCTTTCGTCATCTCTTTCCCCTCGTCGGGGAAAACGGCGGGTTAGGCACGATAAAGAGCTTAAGTGATTTGTGCCTCCAATCTAGCTCGTTTGTTTCCCGTTGCCAACGCAATAGCGCCGTCCGCGGGGAGGCAAAAGCCCGATGTGCACTCGCGAGGGCCCTATGAGGAACGGCTACGTCTTGCGTCGATCGTGAACCTCTCTTTTTTCCAAGGCGTTTGTAACGCGGTGCTTTGTTCGCTCCTTCAATCAGCGTGCATAAAAGAGACGTGGATTGATTGAAGGTATCTTCGATTTCCGAAAAAAATTGGGACTCGTGAAAAAATGGTAATGCTCATGCACCTGCAAGAAAGCCTCTCTCTAGAGAGATAATCGTTTCAATAGAATGCGAGATTGTGAAACAAAGGCAGGAATCAATTACTGACGATGTAGGGGGAAAATATATTGGCTACGGTTTGACGTGAATGAAAGGATTCTGTTGCAAAAGTATGGAGAGTTTTGGAAACCATTTCATCAGAAAGATAAAATACCGCTTCAGTTCGCTTTTACGAAAGATGGTGGCTTCATTGTGAAATAAATATCACAATATATTACAGTAAAATATAAAATAAATATATCACAATTATTTCGTGTTGCTGGCAATTTTATTTGAATTTATTTTCTGCTCTTGCATTCTCAAAACGATAAATATATAAAAGTAAAATTGAAAAGTATGCCTTGATGATTGTAAATTTGGTGAATGTATATTATTTATCATGAAAGGGCAGATATCGTGGGACAATATCAAGAGTTACTTGATTATTTCCTCGACTTATTTTATTTAAGTTCGGTTACAATGCCATCATTACGCCCAAAAAGCATGGAAAAATTGAATCAACCCAACCTCAAAAGCATAAAAATTACACCTGCGCAAATGAGACCTATATATCCATTTAGAGAAATTACAGTTCAGTAAGAATTGACATCGGTTGAAAATGCCTTCAGAGGTTTCCTTGGCAAAGAAATGCAAAACATAAGCTAGGCATACGTTTGAAATAAATTATGATAATAATTTTTACATAACACTTCGATTACGGATTGAACTCGACTGTTATTTTCACCTAGAAGATTAATGTAGTTGATGAGTGGGAAATGATTGATGAAGTATTGAAGTTCTGGCGTAGAAGTGATATTTTCAACATTGATCGATCGGATGTAGATGGATAGATTCATTAACTTTGGAAGAAAATTTTGCACCTATTAGACTAGAAATACTTCACATGTTTTCAATGTAAAACGTACTTTGTCAACTACATAATATCAAATTTAATGGTAGTATTCTAAAAGGTTTATTTTCTTCCTTTTGCCTTAACGATTTATTATCTTTTGGGTACTTTCTTTTAATCATTCATTTTGGCCGAAAATGATTTGGAAACATTTTATTATCATCTGCATACAAAATTTAACAAAAGATCCCCGCTACTTATGACGATATTTTAGCAAGTGCTACTCGCTGAATATATCCGAAGGTGCTAATCCGTTACCCTGTTGTCTATAATAAGCAAAACTATTGACCACTGAAACTTGCTCTCCTTTTTTCTTATTATAGTTTCGAGAACAGTACTTCACGACCGGTGTTACGCGGCACACAGGAGTGCTGTATCTATACTCTTAATGTGCCGCATAATACTCGACTTAAATTTCTGATTCTAATTTAAATACACATTTCCCTGGATATATTATCATTTAATGGAATCTTCCAATAAAAAGAGTAAATTTCCTGTGAATCGTATATTCTTTACACATTACTCAAAATTAATTCATTAGAATAATTTCTAAAGTTAACAAGCATAGTTTACTGCACTGGGAAGAAAATATGGCTACAGAGCACAACTCAAGATTCAGAAAAACACCATATTCAACCGATCACAAAAATGTTATGGCATTTTTAAGCGAATTAGTCTTTTCAAAATAAGTTAAGCTAAGCTATTCAAATAGCTGTTTACAAAAATATCGTTGAAAAATTATTCCACTGTGTTGAGGGCGTGCTTGAATTTTATGCTCATAGCGACGGCCCTCGATAACTAATTAGGGATTGCAGTTCATTGAGTATTTCGAAATCGAACTAGCTTCACAAATTGTTTTCGCTATTCAAGAGTCTCGGAATCGTGGGGAAAAAACCATCTCTAAAGACGGGATTCTCAGCACGATGATTGCCGCCAATCCACCCTCTCGCACCACTTACTTACTAATCAGCAGCGCTGAGCCAATTTGCTCCTTTTTGCGACTTCCTTTTTTCCTCTTCCCATCTGCAGAGGGGAGAACATCGTTTGATCCGAAGGAATTGCTGTTTATGTCCGCTTTCGCGAAGAGCGTTTTGCTTGGAAACGGTTATGCATTTCAATGCGAACATGTTTCTTTGGACGATTTTTCCTCTCTTCAAAAGACTCTCTCTCGTAATCTCCTTCGCTTTGCCATTCCCATTACGCTGCCTCTCTTCCTTTAAAGGGAATGAAACACCAAAGCCATTTTCTCTCCCATAAAAATTTCCAAGGGCTCCATACCCTTTCCCTTATTTAATCCCACCCTCTTAATTTCTTCCCAACTGCGCATGCGGTGTATTCCCCCACTCCTCATCTCCCCATCCCCTATCCATACTTAAGCTTTCCCCTCAGTTTCCTTCTACTCAAACTTGGATAATTGGAAATAATTAAAACCCATTAAATTTTGGCGTTTAATTAGTCTGCCGACCTCCTTCCTCGCAAACGGAGGGTTTCTTACGCCTTCCCATTTTCACGCCATTGCTTCTCTTGCCCTTCCTTCCTCTCTTTCCCTATTTAATTCCTCACTCCAATTACTTCGCTGCGCCTCCTATATTCCAGGGCCCGTTGTAATTCTGTGCCTTTCTTCTTTAAGGAGGCTCTGATAAGGAGTGTGGGCGATAAAGGAAATTGCTAAATAACGAAAATTCTTCTGGATTATCTCGCTGTTGAGATTTAGACTTATTTGTAGTTGTAAGATAATGAGGACCAGAATTTCAAAGAGATTATTTTTGTAATTTGCAGCTGAAGAGGATTAGTATTTATTAGCGTTTTCTCAGTATGAGATAGCAAAGAGGAAAATTATTCCATAATGGAACATCATTTTATTTATCCACAGTGTAACAGCAGTTATATTAGATAAAAATTATAAAAAAGGGAAGTACTCACGTCTCCTCATTCCCTCAATCCTTCGATATGATACTGGCCTCCAATTGATTAACCAAAGACTGAACCCAAACTACCAACGTAGCAGTCTTGAAAAATATCGATCTGGAAGTCTAAGAAATGTCAAAAACGAGAAAAAGATGGAACTCTAAAAGCTCAAGGAAAGGATCAAAAAATTACCTTTCCAGTAACAGTTTGATTCGATGAACTTTTTCCCCAAGATGAGTTGGGTTTGCTAATTAGGGCACTTCTCGAGTTTTTAGATTAGTTTATTTTTCATCGATCCAAACTCAATTGAATAAAAAATAAAGTAAATTTTGTAAGAAAATCACTGGGATATCCAAGAAGGGAGCTGTATCATGCATAGATCAATCCTATTTTGGGATCCAATTAGTTGAGTTTTTGTCTAGTTGAACTGAAACCAGAACACAAGAAATAGCTATAATGTCAAAAGAACTTAGAATTTATCAGTTATACACAGTCGTTTTAAAATCACCCTCAATTCTATGAAATGCAAACAGCAAATATCACTGTTATCACGCTAGAAAATCTTCCTTTCGACGCATAAAAATCCATTTGTTTGCTTTGCTGTCTCTCTTCCTCTCTCCAAGTAGTGAAAATCCCAGTAAGGAAGCAAGAAGATCACTTTTCATCTTTATCGCTTTGGAGCGAATAGGCAAATATTTCAGCTCTCAAGTAAGCTTGTTTGCAGCTGCTCAACGTACGTTTTACTCGCGGTTTCTACTTTGACTCAACATCCTCCTTCATTAGCCTCCAAGTGTCTCGATAATTAGCATTTTTGAAATTGCCAATAAATTCTTACACAGCTCTGCGATGTTTGCGCTATATTACATCAGAACTCGGTCGGTGAATTTAAATTACCTCTCAATTCCAACTTCCTTTATTCGCCCCCGTTTTTAATGCATCCTGCTGCCCACCATTTTCTATTCTATAATTCCAACAGTGATTTCACATTGCTATGTTTTTCGGGCAGAGGTTAAGTTAAATTAAATTTCACATTACATTAATTTTTATGGCATTAATGAATCAGAAAATTAAGTTCGGCAGTACGGGTTTAATGATCTGACATTGTTACAGCTAAGAAATTTAGGAATGAAAATGCGTTCACTACTTGGAATATAAAACCTCGTGCGAACCCTGAGTTTCTTATGCATTCTTTAACAGAATATAACGAGAAAAATTACCTGAAACCAGAACTCGACAGTAACTGCAATACCAGTGTCGCTTGTTAAGACAAATCCAGTTGACACATTTCATAGCTGGTTTCAAAAATTTTTAATTTCCTTCTTGTGTATCCTTAGTTACCACAAAGTTACTCCTGAATCCGTGTCTTTTTTTTTTTTAATTTCCTAGTCACACTTGGCTGTTGAAATTCTTCCTTTGTCGTCATAAATAATTTAAATAACCTCCACTTTCAAGATAGATGATTATACCCCAGTAAATAATAATATTGGTAAATTTGTGGTTTCGATTCACAAAAATATAAATAATAGAAAAGTAAAAATTCCCTGGTTAGCCTAGAACTATTATCTCTCGTATGTTATTTTTGCCTTTATTGGTAGGTTTTCTCATGGTATTTTCAGCATTCAAGTGTTCTCTCAGCCACGTATTTTTCGTTTACTTTGACATTGTAAGACATTTCTTTTCCTGCCCTTTTCCCACCACTCCTTCTATTCCAGTAGTTTACAAATTATTTCTTTTCTTTATACTTTGGATTGCCAAGAAAATTCTGAGTACTCGGTAAAAATCATGAGAACACAAGTGATTTCTCATTTTTTTCAATTTTTCATGCCCTTACCTCTACAGAGTTTCCTTTTCTCTAATGTTCCATTTCTTCCTGTACCCTCCATCTCCTTATTTTTTATTCCTCTATCCCCTTCCATTCCTTCTCATCCCCTTACACCTCCCTCTCCTCCCATTTATCCTCCTTTTCACTTAAGCATTCCCTTTACGATTCTCATCCTTGGCCGTAAAACATGCATAACTTAATTCCGCCTCTCTCTCTTCCCTTTCAAATGCGCAAAAACGGTGTTTTCCTTATTAAAACCTGCTCCGCCGGCTCTTGAACTCCCAAGGGAAATAACGAGTTCGCCATCTTCTCCACAGTCCAACGGACAGATGGAGGAGATTCGTGCATTCCCACTCTCATAAAGTGATGCGAAATCCGTGCCGTTCTCGAGACACGATTTATTTATTGCAGATATAGTGAAGGTATTAGTGAAAGAGCGTAAGCACTATCGTTCCTCTTTAATCGTATTCCTCATATCATTAAGCGAACTCTTTATAAAAGGGCGATTGAATTTCTCATGCTAGCTTAACTTGCCAAGTCTTATCGAAGAAGCATGTAGTCCAATTAATTCACTGGTTGATTGTAATATATATTGGTGACAAAATATTTTAACGTTTCCAATCTAACCAATAGGCAGCGTCAATACATGTGTGCATGGTATAATTGACAGAACAACAGTATTAGCAAAATGCTAACATCTCTCATAAATTCTAGTTAAGAGTTAATTTTATTTGTCAGTTTAAACTGAATAATTTCATAGGCAAGGGAAATTTCATCGGAGTTATTTATGTTATTAGTTATGCTAATCTTAGACAACGTATATGTGTCATAAAAATCTCACGCGTAATCCTCCCGAGAGAATTATGATATGGAGCTAACTCTAGCCAAGCGTTAGCTTGAATACTATAAAGTAGGAAGAAAATTCCTTTCGGGACATAATTAAATTATATTATTTATCCTAGGATCAATTCAGCTTGTCACGATTTGATTTAATTAAGCATTAGTATGCATGAAGAAGTAATGCGAAATATATCCCTCCTATTCTACTTTTTAATTTAAAAAAGTAATTTCTTAATCCTAGTCTGTATTTTATTTCAAATTACCCTCACTCCCGTTTTCTAGCTGAGTAACGCAGTCTCTGTGATTACAGATTCCTATCTTCTTACGAATTCCCATTACCTCTAAGCTCTCCATATAATTACAAAAATAATTTATTTCAGTGAGTCTTTCAAAGATTCACGGATTAAAAAAAATATTATTTGATGAAGCTGTATGTACTTCAGTTATGTCCTTAGTGAGTGATACCTCGGTTAACGAAGATAACTTGCTCTCACATTTAATTCGTGAGTCGAAATAATCGTTGACGGTTTCTTACAGTCTTCCAAATCCTTAAAAATTCACAAATCTCCAAATTAACCCATATTCCTTAACAAAAAGAAAGAGCAGTTTCAGTTTTGTTATTTCCATATTTGAATATTTAGTGCATGAATGCAGACGTATTTCCCTTCATATTCGTTAACCAAATCTGTGAAACGACGATAATATGGTAGCTAACTTGATACTCTTATGTCGAAATATTTCTGTAAAAACGTCTACTTTCTAGTAACAGAAGAGCTTTTTATTCTAAGTTATAGATTTCTATGACTATTTTCATATATTGTCATATCATATCATAATATTGTGAGGAATTTTTTTACATTATAAAGATTTCAATGCTGTTTTGTTATATTTTTCATTAAAAATCGAGAACGACTGCAAAATTATAACTCTTCGAACTTCAATTTATTATTATTGAGGTTTATACGCGCTGGAAGTTGTTGGCAACTTCAAGGCAATGCTATTCTAAGATATATTAGCTCGAAAATGGATGTTATAATACCTCATTTTAGTTTCATTTCCTTAACAAAATCGTTGTGTCTCTGCTGTGCTCTCTACTTTGCTCATACATCGATGAGTCCTTATACTTGTTACAAACCCTCCTTTGACTCCTACGCTCATTCTCTCTCTCTTTTCCCTTCCTCTCCTCCTCGAATCTTAACGAGGGAGTGCCCAATGGAGCGGCATTAATTGGGGTGATCAAGCGAAGGCATAATTACGAAACCATTTGAGAGGAGAATGCCTCCAGATAATGCAAGTGGGAGGGAAACAAAAGAGGAGAAGGGGACCTATTTCGAAGCCTCTTTGAACTTCCTCCAGACGGCGTTGGCCTTTCTTTCTCGGAAGTGGAGGAATCCGCACGGAAATGTTGAGCTCCGCGGGTGCGGGCACGAGGATTTCTCTAAAGATCATATAACTCTTCAGTCATTTGAATGGAAAAGATTAAATGAGAGGTTATGCAAGTGGGAATTGCCACTTTTAGAGAGGAGCGAATGTCTCAGGAGATAAATAAATTACTGCGGAAATAGGTCTTTGGAATGATTACGAATCGAAACAGGGTTAAATGAGCGACAGGTATTTTATTTACGAAAAACTAGGGTGATTTTGTGATCAGAATCATAGCCTACGGGATTGAAAAACGAAAAATTTCGGTTTTTATCGTCGGGTTTGAATTTATGTTTCATTATGGTTGATTATCATGAGCCCCTACAACGATTCTCGATAGGTAGAGACACTTTAGAACACATAACGAGAATATAAGGAAGACGAAGATCGTAATTTTTAGTTTCAGATCAAAAGATACGAATCTTATGTCTGATATTATATTTACGGACGACATTCTAATGGACGATTATAATTATTTCATCAATTAAAAAATTTTCATAGATTCAGTTTTTGCTGCTTCCTAAACTCATAGTCGTATTCTTTCAGAAGAAATAATATTTTTGTGTGTATGCATTCGTCGAGCGATCTCTCATTACATTCCACGTGTATCAGATCCTTGCTAATAACTCATCAAAGGAAGCGATAAAGTATCGACCCAACTACCACCCTATAAGTCCTCGATGATAAACGAGATGCAAAGCTGTCATATTTAAAAAGCTATAAATTTTGCCAGGCCTAAATTAGGCACCATTTAATTCGTCAATTAGGAATTCAAACCTTTCATTTTAGATGATCAATCTTTCCCTTCACTTTCATTATTTGCCCTTCCTTAATTCAAAGGAGGAAAAGGAAACGGGAAATAAAAAAGAACGTAAGTTATCATCTTGAGCTACAACTCGCCCGGAAAAGTACGCATGCGCACAATTTGGCGGAGGAACGCAAAAAATCCGCAAAAGAAAGCGACACAAGGCTGAGGAGGAGGCATTGGATTTAGGGTTGGTAATCTGCCGGAACTTTTTTCCTCTTTTTTTGACCGTAAAATTATTTCTTACGAAGGGGAACTGAGGAGGAAAAAAGCCACCAGATGAGGATAATAATAAGTAAAAGATGTGGGGTCCAAATAAAGGCAAGAAGTCGTCGAAGAAATGAAAGAAGTGGAATTAGTGGAAGAGAGAACTGTTGGTGGAGATACGGAAAAGAAACGAAGGAAATTAGAGAGTGGGTGAGAAGACAAGAATGAAGATTGAAAGAAGAAAAGATAACAAGATTGGAGTTATTCAAATATAATAGCGATAGATAGTAGGAATACCGGAGACAACACAAGAAATTTTATGAAATTTTTTCTAATATTTTCAATGTTAATTACCATTAGAAATGCGAGTTTAATTTTAAATTTTAATATTAGTTTATAGTTATGTATGATTCACAGTATTATTTTATAAGTGTATATTATTTGATAATCTTTATTATTATAGTTGTGGATCCTTAAAGTAATTTAGAAAAAGTTATTGCAATATTGCACTTTGGGATACAATAAGCCCAAGTCTAGTGAATAATATTTGGCAATTCATCTGAATCCCCACGGATAAGTATACTATATCTATAGTATATTGCTTCTGAAGAAAAGAAAAACTGTATATACCTTTATCGCCGCCTTTCAAAGTAGAAATCATAAAATATCGATAACTTATTAAAGAGTGGTCGAGTGGCAGGATTCGCATTTATTTTCCAATTTTACGAATTCAATGGAAAAGTAGATTTAGCTTTAATCTCGCGGAAATTTAAACTTTGATATCTACATAAACTTATAACTAAATTCAATGTGTGTTAAGGCGCAATTAGGATTTGCTATTTTATATCTCACAAAACTGCTCCATTTACAAAACGCTTAGTTATACGCGAAGCTCTTTCCGCAGAAATGCACTTGTATACATCAGCGCATTCATTTGAGCCAGAGTAATTTTTCAAAGCTGAAAATTATGCAGGCAGGCTCGTAAGTTGAACTATTGGTATGCGACTCACCAGTTACTTAATTTTTGAGTTAATTAGGAGTAAAATCGACTCAATGACACTGCCCTAAGTAACTTCTGATGAGTCTGATACTATGACCAAATAAAACGCCATAAAAAACCACGCGTTTACAGTGATAGACGACTGAATCCAATGTATGTCAATGGCATGAGACTCGATTTTTAAAGTAATTTCGAGTGTGAGGTTGTACCAGGTGCTTACCGAAAATCCAGGAGTACTGCATCCAGGAGTACTGCACCCAGGAAAATCCAGGAGTCTTGATAAATACATCGCCTGCTGATTAAAATGTGCTGGCTCTCACAGCAGTGCCGTTTACGAAAACCGTGTAGACTGCTCGTTCTTGCCACATTACACTGAAGCAACGCATACAACAACTTTGAAGCGTAAGTTTTCGCTGCATACACATTCCATGGTTCCGAGTTCTGAGTATCGCGGCGTCCTAAGCTCTGACGTTTTACCGGTTCTGTAACCTAGAGCCATACATTAAATATTTGCATATCATGTCCTCAAGAATTTAACAAAGTGTTAAATTTACCGATTTCCTCCGAAAAACGTCCGGATCAGCAATACGGAGTTTGCCCACTGGAGAAAAAGACCATGCCATAACATCGTTTCCAGCACGTCTTCCACGACTAGCAGACACGGGCCAAGGATAAACAACCCGTTGGTGACTACTAACCATATCAAGCTGGATCCAACCGGGTAGAATTGGAGAATAAAATAATCGGAATCGGTCTTTCTTGACAATTCCTCTCGAGTATACTCATTGGAGAAACATAATGAAGGTGACTAAGGTGAGATCAAAATTGAGACAAGGAAACGGAATTGTAATGGAAGAATGGAAATTATTCAAAGAGGAAGAAGTGGGAGGATGAATGAAAGAGTGAGGGGATTTGAGGGAAGGCTTAGTAGAGGAAAAAAAGAGGAGATGCTTATGGGGGAAGGGAGGCTGTCTTCCTAATGAGAGCGTCGTGGGTGGAATGGCAAAAGACAGGACACACCGTGAGAAAAAGCATGGCAGTTTCTTTGGGGCAGAACACTTCCAAGCATGAAGGGAAGATGAAGGTGTTTGTATTTCGTGTTTGCGTCCGGCGGTCAGTCCATTTCTATTCCCTCCTAATTTGAATGTTACTCAGCAGCTGCCGCGAATCGACTTTCTCTTCTTTGTTAGCAGCGCGAACATATCACAAGAGGGCGGCCAAATCGAATTCATGATTTTTTGCTCGTTATTTAACAAAAGGGAGCCATAAAACGATTTCTATGCTGCGAATTTGAACTCTGAAGTTGGCAGTCTAGACGCACCGGTTGCTCAGTTCTCTTTTCTCAGCTCAATCTCCTCTTTAGGGGTACTGAAAATTATTTCTTTACTGCTTGAATTTTCAGAGTTGATTAAGGTAGGATTGAGGCAGCTTCTTACCCTTCTCTTCTCCCAGTTAATATGATAGTAATTCTCGTACTTAATTAAAAAACGGATATTTTGTTTTCGGAGAGAAACATCAAGGATGCTTCTTCAGGTGCTTTTGCTCCTAATTTTGCACGCATTAAAATATATTCTAATGCACAGAACGTGTTTATTCGAACTGTGGTTGGTTATATATTACTGTATTCTAGATCTGTGGTCGTCAAGCTAGTCCCTACCGCGCACTAGTGGGCGTTTTAAGTTTTCAGGTGGGCGGTGAGAAAAGCTGACGGAAGAGGCCCTTCCGAGGCTGCATCTCTGCATTAGGTGGGCGCCAGTCATAGGGGCGCCGACATTTTCCTCCCATGTATATTTAATGTCTCTTTAGAGATATACCTATATATTTCGAGATCTTATTATACCAAAATAGTACAGCAATGCTTGAAACATAACATTCTTTCCGAAAGTGCTTCATAAATATATATACAGAGAATTTACATGAATATTTTAAAAGAAGACCCATTTTTTTAATGGAGGACCCCAAATTATTTTTTAGGGAAATCTCGGGTGAAAATCAGAAAGAAAGTTAACGATAACAAGATAAAAACTGCGTTAAAAGATAACAACTGCGATGCAAGTCGCTATGACGGGGATAATTAAATCTGAAATATTTTTCAAAAATTTTTTGTACTACTTGTAATCATCAAGTTCTTCTCCACGTCAATACGATACACCGCCGTAAATAAAACATACTGAATAATCTTTCCCTTAAGGAGACTCGTCGTCAAAAAAGTAAATAAACATAAATCCCGTACAAAATTCAACTTGATATGCTCTTAAAATTTTTAACATAATGTTGTTGTTGTTAATGTCATTCCATCAAAAATGTCGTAAGCTAGCCATTAAAGTAAATATAAACAACCGGTTTCGGCAAACTTCACTTCTTCTGAGTATGAATAGAAATTAACAAATGAAACATCATCTGATGATTGCATAGTTTGCTAGGTCGGTTTCATTATTGACCGCAAGCTGAAAGTCTATATACCGAAGTATCCTCAATAGTTTTAAACCTTTTAACATTATTCATTAAGTCAAACGCAATTGACTCTATTTCTATGAATGAAATATTTTTACTAAGACCAAAAATAATCTATCACATTAAGGTTTTAGTCACTATCATTATTATTATTATTATTACGTCAACACTTAAAAATTCGTTACTTTGAAAGCAAGTACGGTAAAGCTACGCTGTCTGTACTTTGCAATATTATTTAGTCAAATTAGACGAACCAGTATTAATACATTTACGCATCGAATTTAAATATAAATATTTACTTTGCTTTCCGTAGCAAAAACAATATTAGAAATTTTTAAATTAACAGATACTATATAAATTCGAAGCAGTTTTTGTTACTTAGTATCCACTTGACCTTCGGGACTCCCAAAATGGTATTATGCCTCCAGATTCTAAAAGTGTAAATTTTGCTTAGGCCAAAACCGGTCGCGTTATATGTCCTTTCTGTGGATTCGAATCTCTCTGAATTTTTTGGTATATTTTGTAATTTCGTTAGCTTGGATTTGATTGTACTCGATTGTTCGATGTTCAATTCATATATATCAGAAAAAAACTTCAGAGCTTAAGTGTAAAAGAGGCTAATACTTCTGCACAATATATTACGGTGGGCCTTAGGGTATAATAGTTTGTAATAATAAGTTTATTATAAGTTTAAGTAATACAAAATTGGAATTTATTTACCTTGCATGATTCTCTTGACGAAAATGATGTAAATTCCCGATCACATCGCAAGCATCCTTCCTAGCAGGGGATCCTCCCCATGCACACGCACGACATAATTGATCGCCCGCGAATGGGGCCTTCCAGGACTATTAATAGAGGAGAGAAATATGGAGTTGGCAGGGGGAGAGGTAATGGGGGCTGTCGCGGTTCAAAGGATAGTGTTATTTCAAGGTGGCACATGCGTGGTTTCATTCCAAAAGGAGAGCCGATTTAGTTGGTGACTGATTAGCGTAACGGAGCCGTCCAATCTATCTCGCTGCCCAGAGGGTAATCACTTACATTAGCTCTCAAAGTGGTCCTAAATGCCTCCGCCATTCTTTTTGAAGATCCTCGCTCGCCGCTAAACGAAGCGGATCCCAACAGATGGATATTAAAATTAAAGATGACTTCCTCGGCTTTGTCACTGCTCCGAGGGAATTGATATTTGTCCTCAGAATTTTCAACTGTTACTAATGTCTCCGAGGGTCGGATGCTTCTAAAAGGGCTTCGTCGTAGTTTGTAAATAATAAATGCAGGTGATGTGTCGATTTAAGTGTTTTGAATTAATAACTCGCTGAGAAATATTAGTGGCTTAATAGGGACCTGATTCATCGCCTTTTCTACCTGCCTAGTTTTTGTAGGGACGAATTCCTCTCTGCTTTTTCTGTAAAGTGATTCAGATAATGATGTGATTCGGAGTATACCTAAGCGAAGCTAAATTGAAACGTTCTCTGTTTTCTTCAATCAATCACACTGCTGCTCTTTTCTTAAATCCTTATCTTCGTATATTTCTGTCTTTAGAGTGAGAATACCAACTTAATGGCATTCAGGACCCAAATAAAAAAATTATATTCAAGAAACTATTCAGAAAATATTAAAATCTTCTAAAAGCAATTTATGTGAAATTTATAATTTAAATTTTTACTTTATAATTATGTATTTCCGTAATTATATATTTCCACAATTATATATATTTATGAAAATTATCTGTAGTTTTCTCCCTGTATAGAGGTGGAGTGAATCATATTAAGACGGCTATACTAAAACTGACTAAATACGTAATTTAATTTGCTCCCATATTAATATGAACGATAAGTATCTGAAATAACATTTTCTAAGAAAAATTGGTACTGGTATGAAATATATACCTGTAAATAACTTCTAAAAGGTTTCAGATTTGTATACTGGTCCAAATTTCCATTAAAATACTATAATATTGCCCCCTGATAGTAGTAGCAACAAAATAGTTGTACGTCGACTACTGAGCATAAATTAACATATTGATATAATTAATAATATAATTAACCTTAAGCAAAAGTATAGCTCGTGATTTCTACTAACCCAAATATATGAATGGATTAAACGTGTGATTCTATGCGCTTTCTCATAAAATACATTATTTAATTGCAATAATTTCAAAAGGTCATAAATGTTTATGCTAAACGTGATTTTTCACTAAATGTAATTTTATTGTTTCAGAATACACAGAAGCCAGTCAGACAGCCATGAAAGACAAAAATTGTTAAGACATAATCTACGCACACTTTCATACCATTTAAGTGATGTAAATCTCACAAAAAGGGGAGGTTTTTCGAAATCAAATCCAAAGCCGTGTCGATATAGCAAAACTTAGCTGCCTATACAAATTAAAACAGCATTCAACCCAAATTTGGTCTTTCCAAAATTTATACGCGAACAAAGGAATGCATGATTAGGAGTGTTCCTCTACATTAACGAGGATATTAATCGGAGACTTTTTGGTAAGATTTAGGTTGACTAATTTGACATCGTACAACGTCTTTCCCCGAAAGCAGAAAATTAATGTTTTGTAAAAAACTCAACATTTTGCATATAATTAAATAAGCTGAATAACTACTTTGAAGTAGGACACGTAACAAAAGTTGGAACGTTTTCTTCCGGATCCACAGCAATCTCCTGAATTCGTGTACCAAGTGCAGCAATACCCGTTTCTCGGCCGCATTATCCAACCTCTCGCCATCACCCTCATTAGACGCTTCATTAGGGATCCGCCTACGAATTTGCGATGCACTTCCCTTGCGCTACTTAAGGGACAATAAACGACGGAGGGAATATGCCGAGGAAGTGAGGGAGAGAGAAGATGGATATAGGAACATGTAGACACAGAAAATCAGGGCATCCAAACTAATTTCGCCAACATTTTACCTATCAACGCCTTTGGAAGCGAATCGAGTTCAGATATATTCTTCTAAATTTATATATTCGCTCCCGATTGTCAACTACGAGAGATTTATTCGGAACTTATGATCAATCGCTTCTTCTCTCCACAGTTTGAATACGTTAGTACGCATACATTAATTCCGATGGATGAAAAATAAAAGTGTAAACATTTTGTTGACAGTTAAATTATTTTAAAATAGAAACATTTTTGCTTAAAACAATAATCATCCTTAACTTCATACTATTTGTTTATAATGTGACGATGTATTAAAACGATTGTAGACACAAAGTTATATCTTGCTTGCTTTAAAAAACAAAATAGGTTGTATAAACATTATTTAAGTGGTATAAATTTCATTACTCAAGGAATACGAGCATTACTCATAACACTAAATGTATGGGAAACGTTCAGTTGAAAATTTTCAGTGGAGCAAGTAAAAAGATCCATTTCCCCCGTCGCTACGCTTTCCATAAGTAGTTGAGTAAACTACTTTTAAAATTTCGGCAAGGCATGGAAAAGAAGCAGGTATAGGAATACTGGCGCCTAGGCGCTCTACGTGACTCAAACCTTTTAAAACCCTCCCAAATCTTCCCATACGTGCGCTATTATATCCTTTGTTTCACCCCTTACCTCTCAACAAACCAAGAAACCTTCCACTCAAAACTACATCAACAACAACAACAACTCAAGCCACATTTGAAACGTTTGTGTGTACAAGAAGTCAAAAGACATGGGCGATCCAACAGAGAGAAACCCCTCGAGAGCGACTCCCATACATACACACACGAGCCGACCAAGGCAAACATACTCCGAGGCACAAATAGGAAACGGTCTGCCGTGGCTATAGGTCGCGTGCTAATGACTGGGAAGGGTTGATGGGGGTGAGATCGAAGAGGGAGTTCATTTGTCTCTGTCTGGCCGTTCGGGATAAGAAGATGGAAGGGGTTTCCGCTACCGCTTTCATCTCTCTCTCCGTCTCCTTCGTGACGTGCGTGTGTGTCTTTTCCCCGGGGCGCGGCTCGCGTAGACGAAAAGTCAGGATTCTGCTGTTTGTTTTTACCGCTCCACTCTTCTTCCACTTCCCTCTTTCGCCCTTTCTTAAGGCTGAGATCGCTTTTATTTGGCATCGTCTGGAAGAGATAAAAAAGGCTTCATTTTCGATTATCGCTGGCTTCGAGATTTGAGTTAGCTTCCGAAGATACAGGTAGTATTAGGATACTGTATGTGAATTGAGATGTCTTTGAGAAGTGTTTATTGAATTATGGAGATGTCAATGCTATTCCTGATAAGAAATTTGGATAGACTTTCAGGATTTGCTATTGCCTTTTTCATAAACTTGACAAGTAACTTATTTGTTGCAAGCTTCCAGTCCTTAAGCCCTCGAGGGCCCGTCCAAAGCGAGATCGGCTCACCCGGACAGTGATTTAGCTTCAGAATTTCACTCAATTCGAAGGATTTCCTCAAGTTCCAAATGTTTTGAAACTTCGTTTTATTTTGCAGATATTCGCGACTTGTTGTTTGCTAACAGGGGAACAATATAATAGAAAATATACCTGCTATATACTTCCTGCATTTAGAACCGGAATTTAAAGTGTCTCTGGCAATAAGTTTGGTAAAGGAGAAATATGGTCAGGGGCATTGTCGTGATCTTCTATTCAAATAAACATGATTTCCAATCTTGAGGGGAAAAAACGACTCTTGATGTGGAGCGGGAATATGGAATTGTAAAAAATCACTTCAGTTTCTTAGAAAACGGTTTGAAACCGGCTAAAGAGATAATGAATTGAGTTTTGAGATCAATTTACAAATTGAACATTGAAACTCCTTTTTCCATTGTATTTAGAATTTCAGAGGTCGAGTTCCAGATGTATAAATTCGCTATGTTTTATGCCATAGAGCTACAATTATCTTAGCTCAATGGCGTTTCCAAATGCAAAGTACAGCTGTGATTAAAGTAGTACTATAATACGATTTTTAGGGTTACCATATTAACCCAAAAATGACCCTTAAGATTCCCAAATTTATATTATTGCAATGAAGATAATTATAGATAGATAACAATCTATAATAGGAGTTGCCAACCATTTTTTTACTTACCGCCCACCTTCGTACAGAACAATTCCCTACCGCTTACCGAATTCTCAATGACTTAATTAAGCGCTTATGCAAAAAGTATTTATAAGGATAATGATTATTAAAGTCATAAAATCTACTAGAAATGGCCAAATACGGATGTGCAAATAGTGTTTCCGTTGAGTACAATGAAAATTACAAATGAAATTTTCTGAAATATATTCTTCCAAAGAATTACAATTCAAAAGTAAGCGCAAAGTAACGAATAAAAATCTCGAGAATTCAGTACCTCATTACATTTAAATGTATATTTATTCCTGTATTTAAGATCATTAATCACATTGAAATACTTTTTAACAAATAATTCTTCGTCTTCGTCCTTTCAAAGTGTATTTGAAGTTCCACTTATTATAGAATGCCGATTTTGTCGACTAGGAAATAGGCACCGCCCACCTGATAACTCGAAATGTCCACTTGTGGGCGACCAGGTTGGCGACCTGGTCTATCTAGATAATCCTTCGTAGTACTGTATCGGGTAGAAAGTATTTGTTCCTAGATGCATTCTTAATGGAATGGTACGACCGTATGATGAGTGAAAGAAAGAAGACCATTGATGGTTTCCAAAACGGAAGACATGAAGGAGAATGGAGCGAGAGGTGAAAATTAGAAAGAAACAAGATGAAAGTACGGGATTCCGAAAATAGCAAATGTAACGAATTTAAAGTAATTTGAGTCGTTCGCAAAGGCTTGGATACTACGTCAGTGGGGAAAGTAATTGAATTTGTTGACGTGCTTCAACGGTCTGTTTATTTTACTCCTTCATAAATTCAATTTTACCCAAATTCTCGAAGACAAACATCCGTTCCGTGAGTGGGATTTGAACACGCTTCCTCAGCATTGGCGGGCAGACGTGCTAATGCTACAGTTGGCAAGCTCGACACGCGATCACTTTGAAGATATATACATACATAAATACCACATAAAATACAAACAAACTAGGAAAAGTACAAGCATCAAACTTCAAAATCACAAGAGCGCAAAGACTGATTTAAAACTGCTGCCAAAATTTCTGGTACTAACCCGTTGCCTTTGATACACCTTAATTTTATTCGAGCACAAGAGTCTACAGACTCTTGTGGAACGTTCTATTTTAAAATACCCGCAGGAATCGAATTCACAGAATATTTTTCAGAGTCTAAAGTAATTTCCGGTGACGTCCGACTTTGTTAAAATGTTTCTGGTCTTTTATTTCAGCCCTCTAAGGCTTCCGACAAACTAATACAATTCTCCCAGCCATCCATGAAGACCTCTGAGGGATTAATACGCTGTTGAGCTAGAAAAATTAATCCACTTACGAGAACATGCTTGAATCAAATCGATAATTGGAACAGTGATTTGAAATATTTCGTTTGTGAGAAACCATTAAAATTTTCTTATTAGGTATATTGAAAAGAAGCTTCTCTCATATAATTAAACATAGCTTTCCTAAATTTAACTAGCTCAGACGAGCGAATTTCATCTGCGAAACTAGGCAGAGTGAATAAGGAATAAGTTTTCCATTTTTTTTTAAATCTCGTTCAGATTCTCTTATAAATACATCACATTATTCTTCTTTATCACGAGGTAGGTAATTATTTGGAAAGAATGAAAATATTCACAAGTTGTAGAGTACAATCACAAGATAACACGAAGTTTGAACAAATTACATCAATTTTACTATAAGAAGACAATTTATCTTCCTTTCTAAACTAAATATGTGTATATGAACTGAATTACACTCCAGCTTCCTACATTCCTCGGTATAATCGCAAAATTCAGTATGTTGGTTATTAAAAAGACACCCTTTGTTGTTGAACAAATTTTCTTACTTAAATGAAATATAAAGAGGAGTCTATAAAATATTTTTGGAATCTTTATAAATGCTTCCTGCTTAATAAGACTAACTTTTTATCATAAATCACAGATGGAACAAGGCTATGATGTGATCCTGAGAGACGCACAATTGTCCTGGTAATACTCTCAGCCATTATTAATTTATAGATATCTAACTTTAGCGACAGACATTAGGCATTTCCAAAATAGTCCGAAATTACCAAATTATATACAGAGAAAGTTCCACTATAACTATGCTCAATGCACGGTAAATTTCCACTATTCTTAGTATCTCCAAGTAGTTAGAATATAAATAAAAATTACCTCTTCGAAAAGAGAAAAGAATGATTGAAAAATTTACATGAAATGAATATTTCCTAACCAGACAAATATGAGTTAACCTTAAACCAGAAATTGAGATTCTTGTTGATATGAAAGAAATACGCCAGGAGTAAGAAGGTAAAACAGGAATCAAAAGGTACTCAGTTAATTTTATTTAAACACGAAAAAGTTTATCATCCGCAAAAGAACTGGAGCTGGTGTTCCTCCAAAAATTTTGAAATGAGTATTTTCCCTGAGAAATGTCGTGATTCGGTAACGAAAGGTTTTTAGGAGCCACTTACGCTTTCATCCGTCATAAAAGAGATTTATAGGAGGGCGAGATGGGGAAGGAGATGGATTCCCTTGGACTAAACACAACAATGTCTGGCCGTATTTCTTAAATCTTATTTGTAACTCGGTGGGCTCGCATCCAAAAACGCGACCCCTTCACTCCTCCTTCTATTACTTTATTCCTCACGCCGTTCATCACAGTTAATTATTCGACCTCTTACAAATTCACCGGGGGCCAATCATGCGATGGTGAAACAAACATGCAATCAAAGCAGCTCAAAAGCGATAGATGTCAGGTATATTTATATTGTCAGGCTGTTTCCTCGCGTTGTTTAGACATCATTTTCAGAAAAATCCATTAACATCACATAAGTGGCTTTTAAGGAAAGACCTTGCGGTATTTTTTCTATAAGAACCTTTATCAAGACAAACTACATGTTGATTGGATTCCTGAAATAATGAATTGTAAAAAATGCTAAAATCTCTCCTAATGAGAAAAGCCGCATATTGGTTGATTTAAGTAGAACTAGATTTGAGTTTTAGGGTTCAGATGATAATTTAATAGCTTTTTCCACGTTTAAATCAAATATTATAATAGAAAGATATACAAAATATTCAGAGAAAAAATAGCTACTGAGCCGCACGGAATGGGTGAAAAGACGGTAAATTCAGTAGTTCATGGGAATTATATTTAATTCATATATCGCGCAAACAGTGACAGTCTACTAGTGTTTATCGCAGACAGATGACTAGATTGAGGAAATATAATATGATAATACCATCTTATATTACTTTCCGAGCATGTTTACTCACCTACTTTACATTTTTTAATGGTGCTCCCATCATAACATAGTTGTAGAGCATTAGTCGAGGGCCATATCGCATTCCCGCCCGTGCACTCTGTTTACCAAACATCTTCATTTGTTCATCGTCGCCTCGTGTCTCCGTCGAGAGGCGAATAACATTCCAAGCGCATCCCTCTTCTCTTTATACCAGGAAAAGGACTACCCACGGAGATCTCCGTTTTTTCTTCTCATCGTCACCCCGTGACGAGAGATCGTCTCCGGGTATTAGTTCGTGTGGGGGAAGTAAGCTTCTTTTGCCTGGAAAATATCTATTTCTTTTCCATATGGAGCAATAACGGTTATTTTCTTAAAATCGCGACTCAAATGTTGCCATAAGTTCCAATATTCTCGGAATTGCAGGAATCATAACGAATAATTCCCTCTTCATTACTCATAATTAATCAACCCGTCGATCAATAGTGGTTCTAGATGAATTAGGATATCTTATTATAATAAATGAATATCTTGATGAATGGAACATTTCTCATTTAGATCTTGGTGAAGGATAGAGAATGTATCTATTATTTATATTTGTCCCAGTCTTTCATGGGTGTGATAATATGTAAGTTACTGAGGTACGAGCAGTATGGAATAATAGAATACTTTTCGCACCTTTCTATAGGATGTTACAAGAAGAATTTATAGGTTCGCGGTACTGCACGTGCATGCACGTTTTCTAATCATAACATTTCAATCTGTGAAGAAAGCAATAGCAAATTACCTTACTCCTCACCTTGTTTATGCAAATATTATGTTTCCATGGTTGTTGGTAGGTTATTTTGAGATTTTAACTGGCTTCCGAAACGTGCAGACATACTAGATCTGATGAGCATTATCTACTGAATTCCTTTTGATAATGCATTAGATTAGATTAAATATCTAATAAACCTAAGGAATATGTTCGTAATTGTCGCATAATGACACTAGCTTTATTAGGAGGCCTGGATTTTTTCGTTGATGCTCCACATTCAGAATTTTTTTTATGTTTTTCAAAATGTTACTTTAATAAAAACGATGAACTGTTCGTTCGTAATGTACTGATACTGTAACTTCCTGTCGTTATGCAGAACCTATGACAGCTTATAGTAGTTTGAAGAGGTTTTTTTTTATAGTAGTGAATTGATATTTGATAGAGAAAAGCAATCCAGGTTGCGAAAATGATAAAAGAGAGAAAAGTTGAATATCATATTAATTATTTTAAGGAGTGGAAAATATGAGAGATCTCATGTTATACGGAAGTTGGAAGAGTTACAAGTAGAGAAATATTTTAAGTAACTGAACGAAGAATAAGGAGGCTCTTAATGGATTATATAGAGTTGCTGAATAATTATTGTTGTTAAATCTGGAGAGCCAGGCGTAAGATAGTCGCGAACGTGCAAAAAGATATTTAGTTTAATATTACGACGATTACTAGCGCATTATATCTCGCGATGCCAAGTTTGTGTTTGTAAGAAATTTGAATGCAATTAATAACCGCAAACTCTCAACTAAGATAGAATTTCTACAACAAATATGAATACGTACTTTCATATCCTATTCAGTGAAGGCTACTGTACGTTCAGGAGATAAATGTGTAATTTCGCCTTTAATTAGAGCCTGCAGCAGTTTGGCTACGTTACAAATATTCCATGCGCGTGTGATTCCGAATTAGAAAATCAAGCCGACCCAGTCCACCCTAATTCTGCGGCCGAGGAAGATGTCCCCGGAGCGGCGCAGTCATTTGTTTAAGCGGGAAACGCTTCCCAATTTACGGAGTGGAAAAAGCAGAGGATCTTTCAACCCCTCGACGCCATGAACATTTTCCTCGAAAGATATCTCTTGCAGAAATTGGCTTCCTACTTCCCTTCTTAACTCAGAAGAATTATGAGCCATTGAGGAGCGCAAGTAAGGCTCGGCTGGGTTAATTCACTTAATTTATCTCAAGTGGATACAATTACCTGGTTGAAAATTCATGTTTTTGCATACTGATGACTTTCTGTTACGCGATTGTTTATCATCTTCCCCGCTCTCTAATGTTTGATATCTCGAATAATTACTCGTAATTTAGGCTGAATTTAATGCATTGCGGATGTTCGAATTCTTTAAGTCTGTCACTCGACGAGAACAAGACTCTGTGCAGTGATATTCGCCTTTTCGGAATTGATATTTTTCGAATATTTTCGTAAAACGATTGAAGAGTATCATGTTCATCAACTCTTTGAAATTCATAGTCACCAACCCATAGCCATGAGTCAATTTTTTCAGTATTAGTTTCATAATATAGGCGACGCAGATTTATCTGCAAAGTAGATTTACGAATAACATCCTGTCTTAACCTTCCCTCATTCAATCCACAAATTTCATCCAACGGTATCTGATTATGTTAGAAGTTTAAATGCATTCTTTAAATCTGACCTCTTTTGTAGGACCATCTAGTGAAATAACTTAGAGCAAATCTGTACCCACAAAAGTTTTCAGATGGGTTATTTTAGTAGAGAGCCAAGCGAGAAATATATTTACGAATGCACGAAATAGTTTTTATTTTTTGATTTTGTCGCGTGGATTATTTTTCAAGGGGTTTACATCTATAAGAAGGATTAAGTTAGCCTTCTTATGCATTTCTCGGTTTATTATAAATAAGTGAGATAACAATAACATAAAAATGAAAATTTAAGTATGACTTCTACGGCGATGTACAGCATACTTTAACCTCAAACCATGTATTCTGAATATACCCGAACGAACTATTTCTAATTCCCTTAGTATTACGATTTCTCAATGAGACGAAGGTATTTAGTATATACTAGTTAATTACACTGTCAATAATGGGGGAATAAATTTAACCTCTGAAATATGCATACATATCTGGTCTTTCTTGATATTTCATAATAACTTTATAATTTTTGTGTATTTCGTACTCTTAAATGCATATAACATGGCATTTTAATGATTTCGTGGGAAAATTGCTTCTAATTTAACTCTGCGAAAGTAAAAATATCTGCAATCTATCAAAAAAAGACTACATGTATTTCTTATGAGAGCATTTCAAGTCTTCCAGAGTCGAATCAAGGATACTTTTGGATACATGTAACCAATGTAGAAAAATCTTCTAAATCATAGCCTTTTCGTATTTATTTATTTGCATTAAATGATATTTTACTCCTGAATTTAATTACAAGGGTATAAGGGTAATTTTGCGGTCTTTTAATTTAAAATTTCTCAAGTTTTACCTGATCTTCAATTTTCTTTCAAAAATACCCCATTCCCTTCCCAAATATTTAAATATTTCCCCAAAATACATTCATAAACACATAACGATTGCTGCGCTTACATACAAATATATTCGTCTAATGCAGGAACTAAGCTGTCCTTGCTCATCTCTCGCATTAACAGAAGGATAGTTCCCTTCTGAAGTGAAGTGATATCCGAGCAATATCCTAGCACTGTCATTCGGAAATCCGCCAATGGCCTTTCTGGTGCGGCGCCTATTACTTCACGGAGAGACGGATGGAATAGTCTCGGAAGGCGTTAATCTGTCGGCGATTAAAGGAGAGGAGGAATCTCTCAAGGAAGGAATTCCCGAACAGAATGCCATTCGCTTGGAGGAAGCGACTTCCGGTGGTGTTGGACCACCTTTGTGCTTCCCTGTATTAAGAGACATTTGTCCTTCGTTGATATCCAAACCGCTCAAGATTAATGTCTCCTTTTGTTCTCAGATCCCTTTGCCTTAGTTTAAACTACAAAAGCGAAGGCAAACGTGTTTCCGGTGTCCTTTCCTGTCATATTCCTGGTGGAGAATTGAAGCACGAAGTTATCCCTTGCCGTTCTTTTCCACAAGTGTTGGTATGGTCGAGAATTAATCATGTTTCTACGAATAGAGATGTAGACAAACATAGCTTCATAACAACTTAATAATGAAGATACCGTGCCTATTCTACGGGAAAGATTTATTCAGTATTTCTGAATGCCAAGAGATCCATTATTACTCGAGAGTGTCTCCTTCAATCTCGTTTTTATCGCAGCATACTAAATTTAAATCTAAGACATCCGAAAAAGTCAATATTTGAGTAATTTAGCTCCCTTGTTTACATCTTTTAAGAAGTAAAATTAGAAAAAAAACTTATAGACAGAAACTCGAGTACTTATAGTTTTTTTAACTTCGGGTTTAATTTTCAACAAAAGGTAAAGAAAAAACAAGACTAGAATAACATTTTATTTAAATCTGTATAACGTTTATGCAATAAATTCGATAACCAAGCAAATACTGATATCATATAGAGGAAACAAAGTCGTCTCTTCGAATATCGAAGGCGCGATTTTGAATCTCTGAGAAATGATTTCGTGCAAAGCCATAACCAAAATTAAATAATTAGTAAATTTGTAATCATCTTTCAATTTGATCCTGGTCCCAATAGCTATATGAATTCATTTTCGTAGCGGTTTCTTCGACTTTAGGAAAGCACAAAAGGAATCTCATACTGATTCTAGTACCATTGCTATGAACGCTGTTCAGTTACTATAACTAACCTACCAGTTCGATGTTATTTAATACACTGTATGAAAAACAACAATTTGAAATTAATTCAAAAATAATACGTCTATGCGTGTATGCAACATCATTTCTCTTTCATAAGGACGACAATACAACAAATAATACTTAATTTTAGCCTCTTTACCATAGCTGCAAAATACCTAGCTTCTGAGTAGGTTCAATTTTATTTTCGATTACATTATAATCGCCATAGACATTTCACGAACCATTAAACTTAACGTTTTTCCAGTAGAGTCCATCAGGAGCGTGCTTCCGGGTCGGCGGTTGTCTTTCTGCGGTGGGCCATCTCCCGCCATATCTCCCATTTTCGCTCCATCGGCAAGGAACTAAAGCGAGCCATCGGAATTCCCCTTTTCACTGCCGCCATCTCCGCCGCCGCAAAAATCACCGCAAATCGCTCTTCGTTTATTATATGCGCGTGTCCCCATTTCCTAGCGCGACCTTGTTCGCGCATCGCTGCCAAATACAACTTCGATTCGGTGAGCGGCGCTTATGCGACTCCACGCATCATTGAGTACCAGCACTTGATTAATAGCTAAGCCCGTTCTCAGAATTTTATCCGCTCGATAAATTGCACCGGGGTCCAAGTGAATCTTCTTCGTAAAAATTCGTGCTGGAGAAACGACAGTCCGTGGGCTCTGCTAGAGCTTCCGCCAGCTATCCGGTCCTCGCGCACAAAATCTGGGGACGCAGGCGTTCTAACCTAGCTTTATTATACAGGATGCTTATAAAAGACTTTAGAGCCTTATGCAATTTTGTATAAATTTAATCTATCGAATTATCGGTGATCATCCTTGCAAACCTCGGTACAAATCTTGATGCAATTTGTTAAACAAATTACTGCAAATATGTTGCTCAGTAAGCCTTCAGAGTAACCTTAGATATACTTAGATGATCGCCAAGACCTTTTTCTATATAAAAACTAAGTCTCTCTTTATATTATAAATGACAATAAATAATATACAAAAATAATGGTTTGGATATGTTTTGTAGGCCCTTAAAAAATCGTGAGTAAAAGTATACTTTTAATGGCCACAAAGTAGACTATACCCTTAATGTACCCTGTGTAGACGACTATGTACCGAGGGACGATTTTCTTCTCAGAAGTGGCTTCGTCGAAAACGTTATTCCATTTATTACAATCTTGGACTTAAGATATAAAGTAGTTCGATAAAAGTGCCGAGGAAAAATCAATTTTCGCAAAACATACGTTAGAAGCTTAAACTCTCTTCAATATGCTTTTATAGATGAAAATATCTGCACGTCATCCATCGCGTTTCAGTAATAACTCATTTCACTAACTTTTAAATATTCCCAGATGAAATTTCTTAGAATATAAATTTTACTTCTTTTCTCTGTTATGGGAGAATATCCTGGTCAGTTTTATAATCAGCATATCGACAAGAAATTCAGCTATAGCAAACGCAAGCTATAATCTATTTTGATGAGGATATAATTTTATAATATCATACGACTTATGTATTATCACGAGTAAAGCCAGATTCGCCTGAATAACTTAAGCTTGCATTAGAGTATCGTACTTTCACAATAGAAAGTATTGTGCGTGTCAGTGCGACTTTTCAAAATTATAGATAGATCGTTTATCGACAGAATTACACCTTTGATTTTCATAATCAACATATAGATTCTTAAGTTTTCTCAAAATAATTATAAGACGGGTGCAGACGTTTCTAGTTATCTTTTCTTGACCTGGCTATCAATATCTAATTCTTATCTGTTTTTTTTTAATCTGATTAGAATAATTTATTTGAATTGAAAAGAAGTAGAAAGCATAGAGAGATGCCATATGCTTTCTAGATTTTTCCCACGACAGAAAAGCACCATCAGTGATAAAGACACGGAATCCCATTCCTTCCTTATGAAAAAATTATAGCTACATTCATCCTTCACGTTCACCGCACTCGTGATCAATAAAATGTAATGGATGAAATAGCGTGATTTCTCCTTTCAGAAATATTCTAAGAATGAAGCCGTCACGTAACTGTTATTTCCCTCTCTCTCTTTCAATTAGTAACGACATAATGGCGAAATTTAACTATCCCTTCATACAGAAATATTTGAGATCTTAATTAAGCGAAACCGCTTGACCTTTTCTCAGCCACTTCCTGCTCCTTTCGCCGCTAAAGACATCGCCTCCGCGTTCTCTTCTTATTTTTTGCGTTTCTTTTTCTTGAAAAAAGGTCAGATGTCTTAGTTAGAGGTACTAATTTTTATTTCAGCCGCTGAAATGGCATTAGTTATCATACAGGTAGATGCATTTTACTAGAATCGTTAGATCCTGGGTTTTATAAGACCGTATTAACTTCAGTACATCATTGCTAAGGAGCATTTTTGTATTACTGATGACTACGAAATGAAGGCTAATAGTGTTGTTTATTCTTAACTTTCACTTTTATTGTAACTAAAGTATTGGATTTGCTTCGCTCTTTATTGCGACTACCAGCCATTGATCACAAACTGAAAGAATCGTACATCGAGGATTATTTTCTTAAATTAAAATTTTATTATCTTCATCAATATATTTACACTTCTGGCCACTGAATTTGAATGATTTCTGGAGAAAGATATTCCTTCTTAGTTTTACCTTAAAAAATCATGAAAAGCTGATGAGTTTATATTCAATCTATGACTTAAACCTTAATCAGAATGTAGGAAAATTTCCCTCAAACGTAACAAAAGAGTCAATTTTAAAAGAGCAGGGATTGCAAACCTATTGCACGCGAGAGAATTTTTTTTGCCACGTCAAGCTCCGACTTTACTATCCTTGTTATCTATCCAATATTTTAGAAATCAAGCCTCAGAGTGAATGAATGTAGATTCTATTAATTGTTAATGATATTTAATGATTGATATTATTTGCCTCAATTACTATATATTGATCCAGTCGTTGACTTGATGAAATAGATTATATCAGCATCCCACTCCATTGTTCGACATGAGATTGGCAGACACACAAGTCTTTAATATTCATCACATGTAGCACTTTTTCCGATCAAGGTTTGCCTGGGCTAGGGAATCCAAAATATTGTAATTCCAGCAACATTATCAAAATAAGACGACAATGGCTACTCTTGTTCCAATGAATATCAAATTTCTTTTGTCGCTACTATTTATTTTTCTGTTTCTTTTATTTCCTTTATATCTCTCCGTGGTTCATTTTAAGAATTATTTTGGAACTGAGAATGGAATTTCCCCTCTGTTATAGAAAGACAGTACCTTGATAAAGCTTTAACTCAGTATATTGATTGTTTTCGGAAGAATGTTAATGCAGAAGCTTCTTTAGTTCTTCGACCTACCAATTTTAAAAGGAGATTATTTTCTAGTTAACTTATCAAGAGCAGTACCTTTCCAGTAACATAAAGCTAAAGCTTCAGAAAATAACCATTGTTTCCCAACGTCGGACCTAATTTTAGCATCCATGCATGGAATATCGCAGTACACCTGGAAACGCGACCGTTTCACACGGTGCGATTAAACTTCAGCCCTCACCTGCAGCATCGTAAAACTTGGCAAGTTTCGTGACAGAGACATGCGATTGATGGCTCTGTTTTCCCTCGCATGGCAGCAGGGAAGGAAACGAGAAAGATTGGCAGAGCGCACCAGTGGTTGGTGACCACCGAACAGAATGCTCCCTCAGGACTCCCTCTGCACAGGCATTTCCTGGGTAACAGACGAGCTAGCGAATGGAGGCGCCGATGGGAGCGGAAGGATCGAGTGATTGGGCTTCACGTGAACCGTGATCGAGTGATGAATGCACGGGAAGTGTCTCCGACGCCGTGCACCACCGCCCTCCACTCCACGTCATTTCCTCCTCCCGCTAAAATGCCATCACTGCGATCTTCGCTCCAATTTCCAAAATCAGATTATTGGCCTCTAATACGGCGTAATTTCCTGTAAATGAAGAGCACCTCATATTCGGATGGGAAAGGGTTTCCATGCATGACGAAGCGATGTCGATGGAGGGGGTGATCGGATGCCTTTGTTGCATTTTCCACCGCATCAACCCCCAAACCGAGGGATTTAACTCCCGAAAGGTCCAGGGATTTATGTCTGAAAAAAAAATAAATTCCCGCTGCTTTTATTCAGAAAAGCGAGCCGTTTTGCCGTATATGGCGTACTAAAAGTGGCGCTACTGGAGAAATAAAGATGAAGTTTCCAAAAACGAATAATATTCCTATCATAAGGACACATTAAATTACTGATAACTAAGTGATGAGTAAGTAGGACGCTAAAAGACGTGACTATATTTTCGGATAAAAGATATTTTCAAATCTTACTATTGGAGAGTTTTCACCTTAGAAAATAGAGACCTTGATATTTGCCGTTTAAAATCTTAAATTCGAAATAAATCGTTTTGTAAATTCATGTAAAGTATGACGGCGGAAACTTGGCTCCCTAAATTTACTTAAGCAATTATCTGAAAATAAAAACTTTCGATTTATTACTAGATTCCTCGCAATTAGTATCCTGGCATCAAAATATAGGTTCTCACAAGTCAATACTCAAGTCATTAGCATTTCATGGAGAAAAATCAGAAAGATTCCAGTCCTAAACAATAATCTAATCCTACTTAATAAAGGTCTTTAGTATCGTATATTACTCAAATATTAACCAAAAGAGCTTCTTTCTCCCTGAGAAGCAGCAATAGTTTTCAAAAACAGTATACATAAATTTATTAACCTTGCATTTTATATTACACCTGAAATTTTACTTCAATATATCCCATGAAATAACATCATGGTTGAATTCAATCTTGGTCACTCAAGCTTCTATAAAAGTAATCTTTCTTGCGATTTCATCAGTCAGTACTTTCAGACATTTCGACGGAAAATAGATCTAGATTTTTAATAGATAATAATTTACCGAAGAAGTTTACGGAAAAATAGACACTAACATTAGAAATGTTCTAGAATTGGAATACCGAAACTTAAATATAATGATTTCTTTTTCCTACATGCATCTCAAATCCGAAATAATTTTGAACTAGGTACCGAAATAGTTATGCGATTCTTATGATAATGTCTCCGTAAAAGAAATACTTAACTTTTCTTTACTACCTTCTCGTCTGAGTTACATATTTCTTTCGACTTTTTCCTAAGATTTCCGAATATCGCTGTTCTGCAGGAGTGTCTAATTTATGGTGCAAGACCGAAATACTATGTATTATTATTAAATAAATGTATTAATAATATTATCCACTTCCGACTTGCATCAAAAACATGATTGTATAAAAATTATGATTAAATCCTTTATCTTCAATGTATTAGTGAAGTAAAACTTTATATCCCCCCTAAAAACTAACGAGATCCTCTTCCGTTCAGCACTTATTTTTCTCGGTCATTTTCTCCGTTTCAACACCTTTACCCAATTCATTATTAAAACTGTTTCATTAATTTTGACAGAACTGTAATAAAATTGATGGTGCACTGAACTGGTGGAACTCCATGACGCAAAGCAAGTTTAATCAACAAGTTTATTTGTTAACCCACAAGTTAATTTTTATTAGTCACATTTTCTTTTGTTATCATTTTCTCTTAACAATTTTATAGATTCAATTACATCTACGTTCTGGCACCTTCTAATGTAGTTCAACTTGATACTTAAATCACGGGATCACGTCATAAAAATACCATTAAATTTATATCGGTTGTGTATATAGAAGGCACAGGCTATCTCCGCGCTAAACGATGAAGTAAGTTCGTAAAGTGAAACTGATCCCCCCTCTACGGTGAGGAAATAGAGTTACGGATTCATATGCATAAATGTGTGCGGATCGTTGACCCTCCGTTGAAATTATACGATCGCCACATTCCCTTTTATGGCATTGCTTCGTTTGCGACGCGCTTAATGGAGCGTTCAGCGAATCCGGCGGAATGTGAGCCGAGATTTCCACTGCCACGGAAATGCACGAGAATATTGGGGCACGGTGATCCATGGCATCTGCGATCGATGCATGGGAAATGCGAAGGGGAAGTGAATTGCAGACAGACAAGTTTATTGCAGGGGAGATCGAAGATTCCATCAAATGGTAGTGAGTGGAGGATCAGTTTGCTCGCAACGTTAAGTTCTAATTCCTGCAACAACGTTAGCAAATTTACATAAGGCATTTTATTCCATAGAAAATCTTTAACAATCTTCGCCTAAGAAATTTTCAATGAAACTAATTTATATCTCTTATTTATTACCTTTCACAAGAGTGTATATTGGGAAAATTATTTGGATCATTTGCAGAATTAATGAGGAAGAGCGGGGGATGATAGTATAGGAAGGTTTTGATTGAAGTCATAAAACACAAGTAAAAGTTGTGGATCGTGTGGGTGGATCGATTATGGAGAGGGAGTGAATTGATAAAATAAAAAGGAACGCGAAAGTCAGGAAAAATTTGCATTTCACACGGTACAGTATACAGGTAGAGGTGCATCATGAAGAGATAAAGAGTTTAGTCGGGAAATTTAAGTACCCATTTCGGAGGATGAACCAAAAATTTCGTTTTGAAGCGCGTATTTTATCTATAATCATTTCTGTGGATTTAGAAAATAATCACTTAGCTTGTAACAAACTTGGGCTTAATAAATATATTTATAGCAAGAGAAATTTTATAGTTTGGGAGCGATATGATTATTTTCTGTTTTAGAAATATCTTGACAAGTCATGCAGAAATACTAGGAATAGTTCGCTAATATTTTATTGTTTTGCATAAAATACAGCGATTTCTCGAGAACGCCTTAGCGCATGTTTATGAGAGTAAATTTTACCTTGGTTATCGATTTATTTAATCTCTATCATTTCATGCATAACTCCAATGGGTTTCACAATAAATCACTTTTAAACGTAGATATTAATCAGGAAATTGTGATAATCTAATTCTGCTTAAGTTAAAAATTTTAAGGTATCAGCAATTAAATATAAACATTAATAGTTAAATATAACGATAAGAAATCAAATCATAAATTAATCGCCTGTTATAACATACACAAGCCATTATGAAAGAAGTGCAGAGTAGAGATTAGAACTGGAAAATGTAGGGGAAAATGGAAGAGGGAGGGTAGAGGAGTAGCGATAATTAGAAGAGACAAGGATCCAATATGACCTCACTTGGATGGCGCCATAGACGGGACGCGATGAGATCGTCAGCTGTTGCTTCGCTCCCCAAGCCTCAACACTGCCAGTCGAGCTACTACCTTTTTCTTAAAAGATTGCCTCTACTATTTAATTTTTATAAGCTTATCTTCATTATAGGGTAGAAAATGCATGAGACTTGTAACACTTGTTCATATTTTTAAGGTAAATTATTGTCAGAGTTAGAGGGTTACCACATATTTTCACGTGGAGTTTTACCGGGAAAAGTAGGGTGATACTTCTCAGCCCCTTAAATTCAAGACTAGCTTACAGTTAGTAAAATCAGCATAGTTAGAGTGATATTCCATTCTAATATAGTATGTGGAAACGAAGTTAATACATTTTGTTACAAGGTGAACGCTGCTACATAGGTATTGTGCTTAATGGTAAGGCTGAGTTTCAAATCCTCCACCACCATATATAGGACTTTATATAAAGCCTTAAAATTATTTTTTGCAGAAACTGGAGACAAATGAGTTCAAAAGATACAAGTTTGAAAGATTCTCAATATCGCAAAAGAATCTTCTGCAATTATGATTAATCGATTATGTTTTGAATAGCAACTAGTTACTGGCAACCGTAATAAATGCATGAACATAGATACTTCTATAGGCTCAGATATTACTTTTTAATAACATGAATACCATTCTGAAATGGTGTTCCATATATCAAAATGCAATTCTGAAATCAAAGTCTTAATGTAATTAATGGAATGTAATTACTCATACAAAATGAAATGAAATAAACTGATTTTATTTCAATAATTAACATTTCGTAAGCAATAAGCATCCATTTGCATGCATGTATGCTATTCTATGCAATTCATAGATAAATATAGGTGAAGTACATTTTCAATGACCAAGCGCTCATGGAAGTATATCTAATTCATTTCGGAAGGCAAATAAATTAACTTTTATCAAATTCAAAGGTCATTAGCTGGAGTGAAAGAGAAACCAATAAGAAGGTACAAATCATTTTGAAAGAACAATAGCTACTAAATTATCAAATAGAAAACTATTTGGGTCGCTATGAGGCAGAATGCAATCATGAAAGAAGTAATAGCTTTGAGAAGTGAGGGGGGGAGACAAAGGAAAACTGTGAGAGGCTTTCAGTAATCGAAATTAAGGGATGTGATAGCTGTCAAGCGGTTAAAGGTATAGCTTTGTGAAGAAGTGTGAACCTATCATTAGCAGGAAATAAACTGCTAAATATACTTCTATTCAAAAAAGATAATTAATGTGAGAAACCATCAAAAAAAATCGAAATTGTACACTTCTGGAAAACTTGTGCAAAGAATATTTTATTGTTACTAGTGATAAATTATATTTGATTGAAGAAGCCTAAACGGTGTAAGGTGGAATCATAAAATTAAAATAATTGATTTTGAATGTCGTTAATAGTATGGAAGAAAATGAAAATTGTTCGTGTTTTTTATTTCTACGTGAGTACGTAGAAATGGAGCTGAAAAATCCAAGAATTTTCTCTTCCTTATAAGTTGTTTTAATAACGAAAATTTATGGGAACCGTCTCTTAACATTGCGTTGGTTTTCTCGCGCTCTAGTATCTTTTCGTATGTCTGCATTGGGAAACGCAGGCCTTTCAAATTAATTTATGGACTTCGGATTAATGAATTGTCAGTTTTATCTACACCCTTGAAATGCCTATTCCTGATTTTTTTGTTCTGTAGGACATAGGTTTGAAATTAGGGATGAAGCAATTTCCAATTTATTTACCTAAAACTTGCCTTCAACACGCTACCTTCCAAATTGGTTTAACTCTCTTTATTTTTCATTAACTGGTAGACCTTGATCCACTGAGATGAATTTCTTATTTAATATTAAGTCTTTTAGTAGCCAGTAACTAGTTGAAAACATTCAGAAGTATTTATAATTCTTCCTTTTTGAGAATCAAATTCCAATCGATGATCTTTCTCCTTATTTCAAGCCAGCTAGAAGATTCTAATTATTTATGAACAGGAATAAACTCAAATCAATAGTAACAGCCGTAACTTTGTGGAATTCTATTACTGGATCATAAATATCAGAATAGTGGTCATTAGAACTAGTAATTCCAAGGGGCGAATCTGACCATCAGAAATGAGCAATATGAGCAGAAAGTTCTTACTCCAGAAATAGTAACGTCATAAACCTTAAACTTAGCGTGACCGACGAAATGCAAATTCTTCATTGGTTACGTTAGCACCTCCAGATTTATGCTTGGTCCCGTCCCGAGTGGAACATCTCACGACATCTCCATTTCGGGAATCCCTTGAAATTCTTAAAGTAGATCTTCTCCTTCCCTCGCTCGAGTTTTACGCCATCATCCCTGAGTATTACCGCGAAGTTAACTCCGTAATGCGCCTTGCACCCTTGCATCTGCGCATGCGCTCGGAGACTTAATCGGATGGAATTTCGCGGTGGTCTTCTTTTGTGGTCCTGAGTGGAGGAGAGGGAGCGAAGTGTAACGCAGAGGCCGCAACTTCCGGTCATGCCCCGCCGAGCGGGTTAATTACTAGTGGGGCGGGCGCCGTGGTGTATCCCTCCGCCATTAGCGGCAACAAAACGCCCCTGCCTGCAGGGATTACGCACCCTCCTCCCGATATTAATTACCCACTTGGCTTCTCAGAAATTCTTCTCACAAAGAAGGCTGTAATTTGAACGAGCAGGTATTTTTAGTGGTCCCCGCCAACTCAATTTTTTCCCTCTCGTCTCTCCTTCGAAACGAGGAATTGTTAAGCTGAGGGTTTTTGTCTCCTACGACGTTAATTTACTCCGTTTCTCGCTCCACTAATCTTTTATTTTTATATTTATGTTTGGTGGAATGAATTGGTACATAATTGATGATTTATAAGTATTAGATTGGTGCTTTGAATTTATTGGATCCTCAAGTTAAAAGATGACATTAATTACTTCAGTGAATGCTTAATACCTCAATAATGATTCAATCAAAGACGTTTCCAAAGATCTTAATGCGTCATAATGTTATATATATCCCAAGTAAATCATGAAAATAAAAATAAGGTACAAACAAGCCATTATTACTCAACCTGTTTGTGACAAAATTTTGCAATTACCGCAATAATATTTCATTTTCTATTAGTATCCTCAATGGAACATGCTGATTTCATAATCAACTTTGGGTAAAGTCACATTTTGACCTGCTAAAAGTATTCATGACTTATCTTAGGTTAATAATATGTTAAAGATATTTTTGTTTTACTGATGAAGACTGCCATATTTCTTCATGTTATACAATCGCCCTCTCCAAAAATATGATTTCCGCTAGATATTCTGGTGCTGTTTCGAATATATTGGTGAATTCACTATTTTTATAGCCTTCTAATTATATCTTGATTGTCATTATTAGTCAACTCTAGTTTCTTAAAACCCTCAACAGTTGATGCTGTCAATATTATAGGTAATTTTTAAACGTGATCTTCAATGAAAAGTGAAGCAAATAAATAAAAAATCGTAAAACACTGCAATAAATTCACCACAAGAGCATTTACTATTCGTTTCGATGCGAAAATAGCAATTATAATTTTTTATTCTATGTAAAGAGAGTAAGGTTATGGCAGCAGACGTTGAATCATGATGAAGATGAGAGACATTAGTGAGCATCTTTAATCACTGTTACTGACCATGGTGGCAAATTAATTAACATCCTAGAGCTCCACCCACGAGGTTCAGGCTTCGAGTTCCGAAATTTTCGTCTTAGGGAATGGTTATGTTTTCCGATTTTCTCGAGAGGCGTCAGTAGCCGGAAGAGCATTCTACAAGAGATATGAAAATTCTTCGTCTTCAACACTGATCATCAAATAATGATCAGCCGACCCTATAAGTGATAGTAATAATGCTAAGAAGGAAAATAAATTCAATCGATACTAAACGAGACTATGCCTGATCACTGTCGCCTACGTATATATAACAACTAACTGAAGCGCCCGTTGATTCTCAACAGTGAAATTTCCTGATTTTTCGAGGTTCACTGCTAGCCTTCACGGATACCATAGCAGTCATGTACTTCACCCACTAAAGCAATCACTAACTTACTACAGAAATAAGCTCATACATATACGTAATTTCTTAAAACTGAAGTGGAAAATCTCTTTAATCCTATGCCCCTAGCTAAAATTCGTGAATTTCCGCTCAGTTACGTTCCAATTTTCTCGCCGTGTTTCATGACGGATTTCGCTTAAGTTTATTCATTGAGGAAGAAAGTTGGCCTGCTCTATAGTTGGCCCATCTCGCCGCCCCATCGCCGTATCGCAGATCTCGGCGCCAGAGGGAGCGCACAATTACCTTCGGAACAGAGAGAGGGTCTTTCAGACGACCGATCTTATCCAATGGCGGCGTATTACGCGACCCATTTTCCGCCACCGACTGCCATCTTCTCATTTCAAACACTGATTCAAAACTGCTACTGGAAACTCTTATTACGCCTAATTAAAACCAGTGACGCAATTGCTGGCGGGAGATGAAATGATTTTTACTCCAGTCTGAAAGGGAGCGCATTCTTCTTTGCGGAGGAGGAACTCTAGATTTGTCTTACTTTCCATCAAAACACTTTGAAACGAGAGCCGAATTCGTCTCCAGCCATCAGATTGACGTTTTAGAGCGATTAATTTAGTTTCCGCCTTCGAGACGAACGTTCCTCTGGGGTTCAAAGGGATTTCGCAAACCGTAGTGAATGGAAATTTTGTCATTTGCTATTCTAGTATGTTCTACATGTCATTTGCTGTTCTAGTATATTCTATGTTCTTCTAATGAATTTCTTTCATATTATGACCTTAGCTTGCATACTAATGCGATATGGAAAAATTTACGATTAGAAAAAAAAGACATCAAGGATTCACATACTCACACCGTCAAACTTAGTTCACCGAATTAGAAGAATTCGATGAATTGTTCCGAAAGGTCATCTCATTTAAAATCGTTTCCTTGACGGAGATCTTTACTAAAACAAAGTCCATTCGAACAATCCCGCCGCTTTAATCGGATGATAGGGAAATATAGATCTTCTGAAAATAATGTTATTAATTGATACATGCATTTAATATCGTAGCATGCACATTAGTTAATTGGTAAGCATAGTGAACTTTCGTGTAAATTTTCATGATAATTAATTTTAATTATAAATATGTGATTTTTCGTAAATTTATTCTATATATTGGTCATATACAGTCGTATTGTGATAGAGAAATTTCAGACATGACAAACTAAATTAACGGCAATCACACACATGAACTACTTTCAATGTAGAATATCAAGTATTAAAATACATACGCGACCGTATTCGAACCCGAGACAGTAGCGTCGCACATAGGTCGCCTCGATCCACTACGCCAGCCTGTCGAATGGTTGAACCCACGCGGAATTGAGTATAGCTTCGTCCAAGGCTGTCCCTGAGGAGGGAATTCAAAACACGAACGGATTCTTCTAAGAATATTTTTCTCGAATATATATTGGAATATACTTTTCTCTTTCTAGATTTAATAAACATTTTCGTCAAAAATCACGGATTTTAATTTTTTAATTCAACTTATTTAAAAAGTATATTAATTTATACATCCTTCTAAGACAGAACGTTAATTGTAACTCCATAAAATTTTAGAATATTATTTATTTGTATTAATAATTAGATGCCATTTGCCTGAGTGTTTGGTAAGTATTGAGAATTGATGTCCAATGAATTAGCTACTGAAGTATATCATGAAAAGTGTTCACTTATCATGGAATATTACCAAATAAAGGCAAAACCATTGAAGGTATATCTTTCCAGTTGTACTTATGAAAACTGCATTCAGAAAGATTTTATATTTTTAGCAAGGAAAATTAATTGATCAATAAAATGATAAGACAATTATTTTTTAACAATTACTTCTTTCTGGTTAGAGATTGTAGACGCATACATATAGTTTATACAACAGAATCACAAGCACGAGTATCAAAATAGCTTTCGATGAACATCCCCCTTCAATCATGACGGAACATTCGAATAATACACATAAAGATGACATGTTATTTCATTTCAATTCATTTTCAGAGCTGTAGAACGATGAAATCACTGTTGTAATAGCGCACGAAAGCTTTCCTATTTCTTAGAAGCGAAGGCTAAAATCAATGGAATATTGTCGAACAATCTAATATGCGGATCTTATTTCCGAGAAAAATTGTAATCATTATTATCATAGATTCCAGTATTTTGAACATAAAAAGGGATTCCATAACGCATTTAAGTACTCAGTATTTGTAATTGCAATTTTCTTAATACGCCATCGAAACCTCGACAAAAGTTTCGACTGGAGGCATAAAATTTAACAAAGTCTTAATTTTGTAATTTTTTTAAGACGATCGTGGAACTTGGAAGGAATACCAACGAGAGATGTTTTTATAGCTTATGAGCTATATCAGAGCGAGACACTTATCTATATATCAACGAGACTTTTACGAGGGTCTCCAGTGTCGGAATTCCACGGCTTCTTTACTCTTTCAAATCTTTTCGACGCCATGCACACAAGCCCGAGATGCGATATAATTTAGTGGACGCCGCCCGCAGCGGCATCTTATCTTCTTTTAAAAAATTACCTCAGTCGCTTATTCGAAAAAGTGCAGTCGACTACCAGATTTTCCAGCGTCTCCATTAATCATCCACACGCCCGTGAAATGGACTCGGTCTCGACGCTGAGTCACGCGGCATTTGTTTTAATTACGGGTCTCGAAATGGTAATAAAACGGTCGTATTTATGAGAATTTCTCCGGGAGAGGGAAAAAAGCAGCATTCCGCCGAGCGATTTTATGGACTCGTTGAGATGCGCGAAAAAGCTTTTATATGACAACGGAGCCAAGGAGATAAGACAATGGCTTCTGGTTTTTAAGACGGGAATGTCGCTGGCTTGGCTCTGATGGTTGGGAGATTATGCACGACAAAGTCAGGAGAATGCCAAGTTATGTACAGCATAAAATGATGATGTAGATACCGCGATATCATCTCAAGTCTACTCTGACCTCAGATTTTCCCCCTATAAAATTTACAAGTGTGTAGAGATATTTTACTCCCGTAAACGCACAGACTATTTCAAGGCTTGGTACCCCTACATCGTGGATGCAATTGCTTCAGCGAAAACCGAATCCACGACCTCAAGGCAATCTTACAGAGTTGACCTCCGCCGTCGAGGTTAGGCTTCGTTATCACTATCACAATCTTTTCGATGAACACTGAATCGCATGTGTGGTAGGATGGTCATAGGGAGGAAGAAATTGCAATTTAACGATGAAAATGTTCCAGATGGTTTGAAGTAGTGATAGCAGGTTAAATATTTATAAAGTAAGACACTTTCTCACAAGAAGCTCAAATAAGGTGTTAACTAACTTACTTAATAATGTAATAATTAAAATTGAATATAATGAGTAAGATAAGAATTTTAATACAATGACCTTTCTTTATATGAGTGTTCTACTTTCCGGTACGTTCATATGCCCCCACATTCCACATTCAATGCCCTCTTCTTCACTTCTTCCTTTCCCGGTAACTCGTCAAACCCCTTTGACCATCTAACATCTTTTGCTTTTGTCTTCCCCTCTGTCTTTTCCCTAACATTCATCCTTCGTTCACTTTCTTTAAGAATACCTCGCCTTTCAATGTTCGTTCCCTCCATTTTCTCCGTCGATTTTTACTTCGATTAAGCTTGGGTTTAAGGGTTGCAAGGAAAGCAAACTCTTATCACCGACCACCCTTAGCACCTTAACGTTTGTTTTCCAATCAACCCCACTTACTTATTCCATTTTACGCCATACCCATATTTGAAAACTTCTAATCTTTTGATATCCTTTGATTTTCTTTATTTTGTAAGATCGATCCCATTTTATTCGTGACTACGGAAGGATATGAGAATGAGAAATTTTCCTGAAATGAGGTTTCCAAAAATTTCACTCCGTACCAGTAGAAAGCAAATCTCATCCCTTATCTTCCCACTCAGTACTACCATGTTTCAGAATCCATTTGCAGCTCGATTCTTTCCTCCCAGTCCGTCGCCAGACGTCTTCCTCCTTCCCTATCACCAATCCCACAATTCGAAAAATAAACTCCAATTCCGAACCCCTCATATTTGCGCGAGTAATAGAGCGGTCAGACTGACCGCCGCTTCGAAATAATAAAAAAAAGAAGTGGGAATCGTGAGAAGTATAACTGCTCACCTCCTTTCCCACACCTGAAACCGCGATCGGTAGCCATCCGACCGATAAAGAGACCCGTTGGCGACCGATCGAGTCAAACAAACAAGTAAACCTAATAACATATATACCCCGACGCTGCCGAGATAACCGATGAAAGTGGAGAAGAAATGGACCCCTCTTCTCACCGAATACATTATCGCCGCCCGCCCAAAAACCCGGTTCACTCAGTATCCTCAAAGAAATTCTCCATCCCCGCCCCGAATCGTAAAAACGAAGGATTCATTAGCATAGCTCTGGAGGGAAGCATTCTCCGAGAAAAGGACGTTCTGTGCGTCGATCGTCCAAATTGGACTCGAAGACAGCTCTGATAGAAGGGAGATGTCCTACGGACCACCAAAAAATTGAGGATGAGAGAGAGAGGAATAAAAAATTAAGAAAAGGGAGGAAGGAAGGCCGTGGTTACAATAATAATAAATCGGCCGTGGAGTCAGGAGGAAAAGGCTTAATTTGAGTGTGGCCGTGATATCCCTATCTTCTCATTCGGAGGCGACTTATCTCTGTATCGCTACTACCGTTTTCCCTTCTCATCCATCCCCTTGCTTACCTTCCTTCGTCTACCTCTTCTCTGCCTTGAGAGCCACAATCTAATCTTTGCCGGATGAGGGAAAGAGAAAATGATGGGGATTAATGGGAAAGAAATAAAAATTCTCCAGGGAAACGTAAATGGAAATGAGAACCTAATTCGGAATTTAAATAGATGGCATTTTAACGTGGAGAAATTAATGCTTAGAAAGAGTAGAAATCGCAAAAAATTAGAATGGGATAAACGAAAGAATTTATCATTCACACATAATTAGAGAATTAGGAATGTTTCTGAAAGATACCAATACATTTTTGAGATATGAGCAGTTAGAGAAGGATGGATGCGTGGTTGAATGAGCACGCTAAACCTAAGTAGAGGATCGCTTATTTAAGTAGAGAATGGAATGAAAAGGAAAATATGAGCCAGGACAATACCAATGGTCTAAGATAGTGCAAAATAATATTTTAGCAAATGATAGAAAATTAAAGAATCGAGGGAGGAAACAAATATAAGCACTCAAAAGTAAGAGAAATAAGGGATGAATCCAACATACGTTCATGAAAGTTTGTCCTCAGTTTATTCATTAGATATACAGAAAATAAGAGTCCATACCAAGTTCGGAAGTCACCAAGGCGATTACTTTATTTGTGTTTAAACACTCGAAAATATGAAATCATTACTGGAAGAAAAGGGGAAACGGATATTTATGTCCAATATCCATATTCCATTATCTTCAATTACTTGATAACTATGTCATGTATTAATCACGGGTATTTCATGGATAATTTTATAAAATTCCAATATCAGGATAACTTTAACAAAAATTAAAAGAAAAAATTTCGAATAATCGGATTTTCCAATGCATATTAAAACTGGTAATCTTCAAGTCACTAAAATTTGTCCGTACAAACATTCTGATATTCATTCATACGTGAAACTTTTGAAGGAAACATCTGGAACCAAAATTATTCCAGCTTCGATAGAAAAGGTAAGTATTCTGATTCCCACCCAGGGAAAGCAGGTATTCATCCATTTCCAATTAAAATTCCTCATTGTTAAACTCCGGTTACTGCATATTGACGAGGAGGCATAAATAAGAAGGCGTACGATTTTCCCGATCGAAAATTTAAATTTTACGGCGTTTCTATTTAACGGTGGGTGGCAACTGTTTATCAGCTTCCATCTCCCATCGCCTAAAAATCCACCTCTGCCGCGATGCGTTAAAAATTGTGTGTCGTTAAATTAATTCTCTTTAAATTTAATAGTCTCCGCTCGGGAAATCCTGGGAAATTCGAGGAATTTACATGAAACGGAACAAGAAAAAATCAGTGAGGGGAATGGGGGAAGAGATAGGGGAAGAATGAAGATGGTAAGAGAGGAAAGGATGAGATAACCCTCCCTAATTCTCGATTCCTCCCCCTCTATCTTACTCCGCCGCACCCTATTCGGTTGGGTTGGTCCAGCATTCCTATATTCTCTAATGACCTCCCACTCTATCCTCACCCACTCGTCCTCATTAAGCATGTCGGACTGCAAGGAAGCCCAGCCGATGACCGCTCCTTCCCGTCCATCTGATTGGTAAGCTTCTGGAATTGTGGAGGTCGAGGACGTATGGACGACCGCCTCGATATATAAGGTGGTCCGTATCACTCTCTCCCAAAGGAGTTTGTTCGAACTAAATACAAGGGACAGGAAGTTTTATCGTCTGCTCCGCCGATTATTTGACACCATATATATGTCGCCTCCAGAAGAGAGCTTGCTGGGCGACCAATTTAAATGTAGGGATTTGTAAGAGTGTATAAAAAACGAGACGTAATAATTGCGTTAACCTCTTACTCCTGAAACATAGTTCCTACGCAAAGATTCACTAGCAAATCACCCGAAAGAGTGACCTGTTTGCCGATAAATTTGTTTAAAATATAAAATATATATAAGAATTGAATATTTGAGATATAAATAAATATATATTCATCGGTTACATACTTTGTGTTCTTTTTCAGGTAACGTCAATATTGAAATTGGGAAATAAACTTTAGAAAAATAAATACATTACATCTAATGAAGTACAAGTTATTCGATTTAATTAACTGATATCTATAAAGTTCACATTAGATTGACTTTTGAGTCGATAGTACGCAAATGAATGAAATAAATCTTGTTAATGAACAAAAAATGCTGTTATACTGATGCCTTTTGCCAAAGCAATTCTCAGTAATAATAATAAATAATAATCGGACAGTCAATCGAAAATTTCCTTCGATAAACCGATTGGCAGATGACAGAGCAATGCTTAGAAAAACTCGAGAAGATACCTACCCCATGTCTTCCTCACCCCCTTTTCTCAAATGGAGCTTCCTTAAGTACACCATTCACGCCTTCCTGTCCTTAATTTTCGGTGGCCTTCCCTCATCCTCCCTCATTCTGCTCTGAATTTTCTCCATTTTAATTTCCCTACCAAACTCACCTCCTTCATTCCATTCTCCATTTGAAGATCCTGTATTTGCTTCGCTTTTCATCTCGGTGGGCTTTACGTCAAATCTTTCCCTCATTTCTCTTTTCTTCCTTTATACTCTGCTTTGCTTTCTATAACTCGACTCTCTCATTTCTATTGCTTTAGGAAATTGAAATTTATCGACTTTCTTGCATTGAATTTGATCCATAGGTTCTGCTTTAATTGAGCTATTTCGTCTCCTTCAATGAATAAATTTTTCGCAATTTCCAATTAGACATTCACGGAAATGCTACCTATATCTATCCATTACTTCAGTATAGATAGACAGCATATTTACCGGAGGAATCTAGTAAGTCTCGTTACAGAGAATGTGTTGTTTCTAAATAAAAATTTCTTTATCAATAACTTATTTGTATTTATATCCTCCGACATGATTTTGATTTGGAGATTTGATTACTTCTAGCACATGGAATCTATTTTTTGATACTATGTGTAGTAATTAATTTATATAATCATTTTTTATGACAATTTTCCTGCATTAGGATCGACTGAGAGATTCCACCCTTTTTATGTCATCACTTTCTCGTTTATTATCAAGTTTCTTCTCGTAAAGTATTTATGGAATTAATAAAAAAATATGAAATATTGGTAATGGAAGTATTTGCACTTAGTAATAAGCTATCGAATAGCTTCCTACATTAGATAGCTTCCTACAGTTTCAGCTAATGCTCGCCGAAAATTTGTTTATAGATCTTTATCTTTAATATTTACCTTGAAAATTGAATGGCGAAATCTTTAGAAACCAACGTAAACCTTCCTTTTTCCAAACAAATTTACGTATAAAATCACCAAACAGGAGCTAAAGATACTATTTATCCAACTCTTTAAACTTTTCCCTGCCATTCTTGGCTCCTTTTCTGACTAGGAATTTTTCCGCCTTCTTCTTCCAATCTTTCTCAGGAGGAGCAGCTTTCCTTCACTTCTTTACCTCTCTCTTCTTCGGTCTTTCCGTATCTCCACTCCTTCCCTTCGCAATCACTCCCGTATGCAAACGGTGGTGTCAATTAGGCTTAATTTGGAAATATATGTGCCTCGTAATCGAACAGAGGTTGTTACCAGCTTTTCTGACAGCATAAAATCGAAGGTTTTACGAGATTTACGGAGGGAGACCCGGTTTCACTCCGACACCCATCACCCTACTCGTTGCCACACACGAAAGCATATTAACAAGAATTTAGGTATTTGAAAGAAACGCGGAGTTTGCTTGACGTAACAAAATTCATTTGGCTTTTTTATTGCGCGAGAACCGGTGGGAAAAAAGGTTATCAAGTCGGCCTTCGCAGCACCTGCTCATTGAGAAGGCGAAATCTATCATCGGCAACAAGCGCCATTACGACGCCGACGTAAATACAGCGAGTTTGTGTGTAATAAGGCAGCTAAATGTGCCGATAACGATAGCTTCCAATGCAACCGGTGCTTAACATGTAAAAGCCCCGGAAGATTGACTTCCTTAATCATTAATATCTCTGCAATTAAGCACTTAAAATTAATCATAATCTTTTGAGTTATCCGATAAAGGTTCGCGACGTTCGCGCGTTTCGGATTAGGAAGATGCTGTGCAGTTCATGTACTCACTACTACATTAACGTAGTCTCATGTTTTATTATCAAGAATGATAAGATGAGGTGTTAATGCCAATTTTTTGTGTTTTAGTCGAATTCCTATCTTAGCAAAATATGATTACTAATAGGTTGTTATCAATATCCTCCTGTTATCATGAGGCTTACGTAGACGCACACATATACTAACATATGATAAGTCTTACCATTAGAGGCGGAAAAATCTCATTTACTTCGAACTCAAATATTACTGGAACCTGTTAGACTTGAACTCCACTACTCATTACTTCTAACATACAAAGAAGTTACTTTTTAATAATACTCAATCAGAGATTCAGTTTACTAGATAAATTTAGACACAGGACTCTCGTGGAAGATGTAGTCGATACTATACACTCTCCTTATTTATATAGGCCGTTCTGATACCGCGAGAAAGATCAAAGAAATAGATGCCAGAACCAGTCGATTCCCAAGAACGATACGCGAAAATAATCGACTAGAAAAGTAGAGTCATGGTGCTTGCACCCCCTTGCAGGGTACGTATGCAGATATAAATGAATAATAAATGCCTTCAGTTAACAGAATAATTTATTATTTGACCAAGTTTAGTATATTGATATAATTATATAGTTTAGTGTATTAATATTCTGAATCCTGTACCCACTCACTAGCAACCCGGTATTCGAAGCCGTGTACGAATTACATGGTAAGTTATTTTAGTTTCAAGGAAAATCGTTAAAGTTTTTCCCTGCATTTTTCAATGGTATGGGCTACTTTGGTTGCTGAAAAGCATTCGTGAGGTAATCCTTTTTGAATAATTACAAACAGAAAATACTATAATATATCAAAAAATTCAACTCAATACATTTGGCAAACACGTAGCTGCCTAAAACCTTAAGTAAATAGCCTAATCATTGAAAAATATCGAGATAAAATCATTTTCTTAGTAATCGGTATCCAAAAGCATGTAGTAAGCGAAATTAAATCCCCAAAACCATAATAATCCATAATTCTGATTGATAAAAAATGTATCGATTCTAAACATGATAAATACATCCCTTCCACATGCTATCATACCTCTTAACTTCCAGTTGTCCCATTAAATTATTTACTTTCCCCATTAAAAAGTTAACTATTCTGATGAATTAGATAGGGAAGGGATAAAGACTGAAAAGATCCGACTTCAAGGCCCAACAGTGAACAGCTGTCATTTACAAATCATCCCACCTTTATTATCCGATCCTAAAAGAGTCAAAATTGCCCTTATCTTCATTAAGAGAGGGTTATTATCGCTCCTTCATTTAAGCACAGCGGTGAAGTAATCATGTAGAAGCTGCCTCAACGCATCGAGAACTATCGATCAAAGTCCTCTCCTTATGACTATCGATATTCATTTCGTTCGAGATGTATCGAGACACAAATTAATCCAATTAAATACATCTCCCATCTCAACAGCAGAGCACATGCAAGCTTCAATTCCGCCACAAGATACATCGCGAGGAACGCTGTGTTTATCACGACTATATATCCTCGTGAACCATTACATACTTCACTTCGGATGGTAATCAAGACATCGATTGGGAGCGTCAAAAAAGATCCGGATTCTTTTTTCTTTCCTCGCCGTGAGCCACAATTTTCTTCGCTCGTTAAGGGGCAGAAAAAGGGAATAAAAAGTAGTTCGAGGATGCGGCACTACCCTTTCGTCACCCTCATTCCATAGCGTGCCGATTTTTATCCTTCGAAATATACTTTTATAGGGGGAGGGGCTGAATTAGGACAAGGATATCGGTGAATGGAAAGACGTTGTATCGGAGAGGAAAGAGTTATTTGGAAGATAAAAAAGGTCCTAGTTAGTCGATCGGCATTAAAGAGTATTTATGGTGAGGGAACTAGGATACATGTCGCTTTCTTACGGAGACTCCACCCTCTGCTAATTCAGTCTCATTGCTTATCCCGTTCCTTCTGGTTTATGACGTCCTCCTGATCATCCTTGCTTCTTCCTCGGTGCTCTCACCTCTATCTTCCTTTCATGAACTCTTTCTGTCTCATTGTCAATCTTTTACTACACCCTACCTACAATCTTCCACTTCACTTTGACTTCTCATGGGCTTAATCATTTAGCACAATAACTCTGGCAGTGAGTCTTCAAACGAATTTTTCTGCTAACAATGGTTTCTTCCATGAATAGACTGACCTTGTGAACCATACCCCTGAAAGTTTAGTCCTACGCTAGCGGAGAACATGACAGAATGAATTTCCGTGTTTCGAGAACGCGTTATGATTAAATTTATAAAGAAATCAATTTTTATTCTTTTCATATTATTCCCAACCTTAACCAGAATTATCCGTGTAATGTTTATCGGATAACTATTGCAATTGGTAAGGTATTTATTTGGCAACTTTTCCCGAATTTTATTATATCTTATTCTATTTCATTACAGTTAATTGCATATTATATATGTTGATAAATTATTAATACTGTGTACAGTGTAGTATAATTTTTAAATTTTAAGAGATATATCATAACAATATCCTTAATGATCCCAAAGTAAATATAGTTAAATCTGCAATTAGAAACGAGAGGTTACTGAAGAAAGTGAGAGATGAAAGGAATTTTACTTAGATGACAAAAGAGTTATAGGAAACAGTATCGTCAAATATTAGGAGGAGATGTATATTTACTAAGAGAAACGAAGCACTTGAGTATTCAAAATACCAAATAATCGAATATTCATTCATTCTAGATTCTATACACGATTTCTGAAAAAAAATACATTTGCTATTATTAATTTTAATTTTATTAACATTCGACAAATATTAGACAACTGTATAAAAACTATAAAAATATATTTCGAGGATTTGAGTAGCCGTATGATGATATTTGATATCACGTAGCAGGTTTTCGGACTTAGATTCCTTAAGCACTTTATAGAGTGATTAAGAATAGAGATCAACGGAAGGGGAAAAGGCAGAGCTCTATCGGAGCATTAAGAATTCTAATCCAACGAGCAAAAAGTTTCCGTAGATTTTTTAAGTAAAAAGTTGCATATTCCTCAGTGTCGAAGGGTAATTTATCCACCAATTAAAGTAATTTATGACCTCGGGCTGATGAAAAATGAAAGACGCGTCGCCAGGACTTTCGGATGCAGGTTCTCCACAGCTCGGCCACCAGGACAGGCCAATTACCGGATCGAATTTCGACTTTCATTTGTCTGCCAAGATCTACATTCAGATTGACGGTATAAAGCAAAAACTTTGCGCTTGCATGGTCCGTATATTATACGAGGAAGAGAAAGGATCTCTCTTGGCATAGTGTTTGTTTTTGTACGTCCTCTCTCTGTCTGCCATTCTCCAATTGCCGACTTAAAAATCCTCGTAAAAACGAACGCGTCACGAATTCCTTGTCCATCAACTCACTGACACTTCAAATCCCTTCCTTAAAAATATTTAGTCGGGTAACCCAAATAAGGCGACAGATATTAAATTAAAGCTTTCCCCGGTAAAACAGCCTAAGATAAGCGGATACAATTTGGAAGATATGGTTTTTGGAGTGTCCTGTGTACTGCTATCAGTAAGTCATCCACTAAATACGTATGATAAGAAATAAATATCTCAATTTAAATTAAATTATTACTATTTTAAGTATTTTAAATAAAACTCCAGCTAAACTATAGCAAATACGCAAAACTGATTAAACCTGCATTTATTTCCTATCAAAAATGTTAGAGTTACTTCTTAGAGTTCAGATTCTTTGATGAAAGATAATTGAAAAGTTTATTTGTTTTGTGAATGGTGCAATTCCTTGAAACGTCTTCTAAAGGACTAGTTATTTCTAAATAACCTAATTATTCTATCATATTTTAATCTCATATTTTGTCTTCATGAATGATCGATCCTGAAAATTTTTAGGGCATCCTATTATTAAAGTATCCAGGCACAGAATTAAAGACAGGTCGTCGGAGCTGTATACAATATATATTTCACAGTCCAAAAACGAATGCTTTATTCCGGAGTTATGACACAGGTATACAGTTAGAAGATAAGATTTTTACAAAATTTATATATTGCTTAAGAGCGAATATGAAATAATTTATTATGTTTATTTCACTTCATGTGATACTAATTAAACTCTCGTCCTTCGGTAAAAATACGGAGTCCAAACATCATTTTAGTGAATTACAAAATTGCTTTCGTGCTGTCATTCTATCTGCCACTTTTTAACCCTCATAATTTACATGGTAGTTTACGGAAACTTCATAACGAAATAATTTAGAAAAGCTTACTGACTAGATTTTCTGCTGGTAATTTTAGTGATTACGATATTTACTGGAAGAAAAAGAGTTTTAATTGGTGTTTTATTTATGTAAGACGTTATAATTTAAGTGCATGGAGACTCCAACGGTTGTTTTTAACAGGGTTTACATTTCCTGCATATGTAATATATAGAGGTCAATCTTACATTTCCTCCATATACATAGAGGATATTTCGAAGAGTATAATAGCCTCATTAACTCTATACTTTGCATGCGGTATCAGTATTTTAGTTTCCATCAGAAATCTTGGAATCTTGGGCGAAGCAGAATAAAAACTACGGAAGTAGTCCGATGTAAGTAGTCCATTGTAAAATTGATTAAAACTCGCATTGATTGGTTTGGTTAAGGACTCAAAAGTGGAGAAGTTCACGTTTGAATGCCTATTTGGATTCATTTTTATGATTTTTCTACCTCCGCAAGGCCTATAAAAGTCTTTAGGAAAAGGAAAGAACTGTCCATGATATTGATTCACATTAAAAATACTCCAATAGCCGTAATTCACCAAGGTAAATAAAAATGAACACTTACCTCGGGGTGGTTCCACTGCTGCCAAAGGGGGGAGTCCACTGTCGCAGGGGAAGCACCGGTATCTGCAGCACTAGGCACTAGATACTAGTATTTCGGAACCCATGGTTCCATCTTTGGAACTCTTTGTCTTCCTCTGCTACTGAAGATGGAACCATGGGTTCCGAAATACTAGTATCTAGTGCCTAGTGCTGCAGATACCGGTGCTTCCCCTGCGACAGTGGACTCCCCCCTTTGGCAGCAGTGGAACCACCCCGAGGTAAGTGTTCATTTTTATTTACCTTGGTGAATTACGGCTTTTGGAGTATTTTTAATGTGAATCACTTATTAACAGCCGTGTCTCATCTTTTTCATGTCATGTCCATGATATTGGTTTCAGCTCAGGTTTTCCTAGCCAGCTCGAAATTTTCTACGATTCAAACCAAGAGCTGACATATTTATTATTATTTTGAGTCGTTATCCTCACAGCAGAGTGGGGCTGTAATCTTCTGGATTTGTTGTCTAAATTGAAGCCCTAAAAAGGCTTAAGGAACTCCTCCTGGAATACGCTCGTTATCTGACTTGACTTTCCGATCTGTTCTTAATAAGATATTTTCCTGTTCCACTTTTTTTCCCATCCACTAGGCATGGAATGACAACGAAATGCTGGAAATGAAAGACGGAATCCAATTACCGTAACCATATTTTGACCTTTTCAAATTGCCTCTGGCAATATTTTCTGTCGCCAATCGCTAGAGCGGCTTTTAACGAATAACCAAAAGGTACTAAGATACGAGCCACTGTAACAATCTTGGTTATTTATTTCCTTTGTGTCAAGCGAAGGAGAGGTATAATGTAAAGCCTCAAAGGAAAAAAGATACAGAAATAACAACACTAACATTTCTTTGACAGAGATATTGAACTGATTGTGAAATTGGAGAGATTCCTCGAGAGAGGAGAAACAGAATTTTGGAATAGCAGTTATGTAATAATTGATGCAACGCACTAAGATGAAATTTCCAATTCAAGCACATTATTCTTGCTAATATAGTTGTTGGTAATTTCGTATTTGGAAGTGTTTGTTTTCACCTTAAAATACGTTAAATAAATGAAAAACGAGATAAAAATTGTTAAACGCTTAAATTTCATGCCTGTTAGTACGCAGATATACAAATATGCAGAAATAAAATTCTTAATTTATAGATTTGATTGCTTGGATGGTTTTTTCCCAGAATCTTATTTATAAATAAATGAATATATATTATCTCAGTAATCTCTATAAAATTTAATGATATTATATTGGATACCTAGTGGATAAAGTTATCATGACAAAATTAAATCATTTTCTTTGTTCTCAGAGGTTTCAAAATGATTTCTTGAAAATCGAGACGAGAAAAGTGAATTTTTAAAAATAAATTCGAAAAAACTCTATAAATAAGAGGTTCCTTTTTGACGATTCTATTTCGCGATCCGGGCAGATTCCATGGAAGCAATTAGCAGCAGTAAAGAGCAAATTCTTGAAAGTCATGGTGGTCCTACGGGAGCGCACCATTATTTTTCCAAATCGTTTGGGATATTACGTGCAGAAATAAACTAAAAGAAATACGAGGACGAGCTTCAGATGGAGGAAAAAACTCAAAAGCAGCTCATTTCACATGCGGAAAGAAATTCTTTTGATTTGAAGGTATTTGGTCGGAAATCAAAACAGAATGTAAGGGATCGGTTCGTCTTCCAAATGGGGCATGAGCTGCAGAGGAAGAAGGGTAGGGAAGAATGAGAAAGTGGAGGAGATAGAAAAGGGTAGGAAGGGAAGCAGAGGAAGCAAGATTGAGAAGAATAACTAAATGATTAAATGGGGAGAAGGGCTAAAGGAAGGCATGTCATTCGGTACTCAAAACCAGTTACCATAACTAGATTTCACTGAGTTGTATGAGGATATATTATGCAGAAAATCATCACAATAAGATTCACTTCCTTAGTTTCCTCTCCTAACGCATACGTGGAGCTGAGTAAATTTTCAAACATTAAATCTTTGAAGGTATATTTGATAAAATATTTTATTCCAAAGGAAGCGAATTGATTTCAATTTATCTAATATGGCACTTCTCCAATTTCCATTCTCATTTTAGGAAGTTGAAAGTACCTAAAGGGATTCAATATCAGAATTTAATACGTACAATGCTTTACAAGTGTTCTTTTACACTCGAATTTGATTGAAAAATTGGCTCCTGAATCATCATATTTTCTCTATTACTTATTAAATATATTGCGTTAATTCATATTCATTAATTGGTATTAAAAAGGTTTTATAAAACTTGGAAAGTATTTTCAAGTAAACAACTCCATGAAAATGCATCGTCTACGAGTATGATTCAGTCTCGAATGGCCACACTGAAGGTATCGAAAATATTTCGTCACATATTTTGGGATCCAATCTTCTTATGCTTCCATACATTAAGAACGAAGAACAGGATGTCGAAGAGGAATAAGATAAAAGAAAGAAGTGGACGAAAAACTAATACGAAGCAAGAGAGGAGAGATCGGAAAGAGAGAGTGATGAGGAGAGGAGGGATAAGATGAAGATGGGAGTTGAATTGAGAGGGCAGATGCGGGAGAAGAAGGAAGGATCTGCAGAGGATTTTGACAGGAGCGTTGGGGTGTGCACTGGGTGAGGTATATGTTAGAGGAGGAGGAACTTCCGTGGGAGTGGAGTTTTTTCCTCGGCCCAGAGGAGACGTTGAGGGCGGGACCGCCCGCGGATGAGGGGGGGCAGCAGTAGCTCCTTTTCCCCAATTAACCAGACTGCAAAGACAATTTAAAATAACGAGCTGTGATACCATCTCTGCCTCATCCTCTTCCCCCACCGAGACCACACACAACAGAGGACTGCCCCCGGGGGTGGGATTCGCGGAGAGGAATGCGGGGGAGAGGGAAATATAAGGAGACGTCTTCGTGAGCATCGAACTGAGGGATAAATCATCCGGAGAGGCAGCGTAAAAATCTGCCTAATTAAGAGGGTTTCCGGCTCATCGTTGACAAATGGAATAAATCGGACGGAATGGTCGGGAAGTTTTGCCAATTGAAATGGCATACAGAGAGCGGGTTCCCCGAGACGTGAAATAAAACCTCACGAAAATGTGCCGCAGTGCGCGATTTCATCGCCATTCAACTTCCGTTTCTTATCCAATTCCCTACAAATTTTCCCTCACGAGAGGAGAGGTCGATGAAAATGTAGAAGAAGACACTATCTGCTGAGATGTAGAAAATGTCAAACCATTCGATTCAAACATATTCTCTGCTCATTGATACTTCCAGGATTGATCATCTTATAATATTGATCCAAGAGATAAGAAAGGAGAAAATAAGAACTCTTCCCAACTATTTTTTCAGAGGGAACGTATATTTTATAATCATTTTTTGATACCGTGCGTACCAACTGCTTGGCTTCCGGGCAATATCTTAGGACTCCATTGTCAGAAAGGCAGCAAACTCATGCGATTAAAGCTTAAGCATACACACAATGTGAATCTTTTCCTAAAAAAATTGCTATAATCATAATAAAATGTTATTCAGAATTAATAAATTCTAGCTTCGAACCCACTCGTTAACATTATCCCCCACACTATTTCTTCGAATCACTTCCCTACTTTATCAGGCGGGAAATTGTTGAGAAATATAAATTTGAACAGTTGTTCAATTCCACAAAAGAATACTCTTTAATTTTTTTCTTATCATTGCTCCATTGCTCGTTTCCAATGAGGTGCTTTCAATTCAATGTTCTCATTTCTGTAAATAAACTTAGCTTGTTTTCGATTGTTACAGTTTCATTACAACAATCACGGCCGTTTTTAATCGATTTATTCCAAAAAAATCGTTAAAAGTATATTCCAAGAAAAATTGCATCTTACGAATTATGTCGCCTAACTTTCTTTCGCCTAAATCTTTGATTTTTGAACAGCTCGTAGTAGTAGACAGATCCCACTCATCCTTTACATACATAATTCAAATAATTTCTTCGTATCGAATATTAGAAGTTATTGATTTTATTCTGAATTAAATGCATTAATAACCGAATTTAACACTATAAACAAAACTTTGACGAGCATTAGGACATCCCTGTTTGAATTCTACGTTTTCTGACGCCTTCAGCATGTAATTTATGATCATATGTTCAGATAGTGACGTAGATATTGACTCCCAGTTTTCGTGACTGACTTAATCACGTATTCTTTCAAACAAGGTGCAGAAGCAGCATTCGCCTTCGAAACTCCCGCCTGAAAACCACGTACAGCTGAATCCAAACGGCAGTCTCATTTTCACGAACATATGCGAAGGCTTGTTTAAAGCCGGATCGATTCGCAAACGACTTCTCGAACGTGTTTGAATTTCAAAATCGTAAACCTCGCCTTCTTCCACGGGCGTAACATTAAGTGGCATCCTCCGCCGTAAAGCATTACGAGGTGGAAATACCCGCCCCGCTTTTTTCTTTCTTGGTGCAGACCTCGCCCTTCTCTGCTCGCATGTACCGCGATGGTGAACTGATTATTTCAGCCAATGGGGGCGTAGCACTGGACTCGGCTTTGACGCGATTGTTGGGAGGAGCATGGGTGACCAAGAAAGAGCTTTCTTCTTCTTCTGGAGCCAATTAGAGAGCAGAGGAGTGTCACTGGTGTAGGTGCGCTGTCTCCTAAATAAAACGAGTGGGTTAACACTTATGCACGCAAACTTTAGAGAGGAGAAATCCTTGGCTGTCCTGCTCGAGAAAGCGGAATAAGATGTTTTTGAAATATACTTCTCCATCAAAGTTTATCTTTTTTATTAAGATGATACAATACTATCTAAAAGATCGAGGAGTGGCGTAAGCGACACTATTTTTCCGTGCGTTATACGTGTTTTAAACAGCACAAAAAGGTCTAGCAACGATTATTTTGCATCCAATTGACAATCAAAGCTTAAATATACTGATATTACAGGACATTTATATGATAAATATGCAATTAAATAATTGTCCATTCCCTTGTTAACCAATAGCGAAGGACAAGCATTTCTTATTGCAGTGCTCGAACGAGAACGTAGTACTTTCTCCATCTTTTTAAGTAAAATAAGAAAAATTAGTAGAATTAGCTAAACTGAATTTGAGATATATGAATGGTTCAAATGTTAGTATTGACTGTAGATGAGACAAATATCAAAGTATTTACGATGTAAGTCAATCAAAGAAATTTACGTGAGTAACAAGTTTAAGAAAGAAGAGACAAAAGTCTATCCTCAAAGAAATTTAAATGAGCTTACTTTCCTCCGCTTGAGGGAATAAGAGACACATAAATTTGTTTTGACAAACTTACTGCGTGAAAATAATAACATTGTATTAAAAACTTCGGTGAAAATTTACCATAACCTAACGCTCCTTATGAATTTTGATGTTACATGCGTAATATAATCCATTCAATTTAGAAAGCAAGGTATACAATGACTGAAAATGCTTTAAATATACGGCGTAAGAAAACATTACTGTATGGAAGAATGAAGAAGTTCGTTGTAGGAATGAAGGTATTTTATAGAAGTAGCTTCCAGATAGCCAAATCTGTAGCGCGTTTACCTTCAGTGAAAACAGTCCCGGGTTCCATTCCCGTTGGGAGTCCAAGTGTGTACAATGACCTCAACTATAAAGGCTTTTTTAATAATAATACTACTACCACTTAAACTGAAATTATAATAAGCTGGGCAGATTGTGAAGAGAATGTTCAGAGACAAATATTGTCGAATTATTAACTAGGAGGGAAAGAGATTTAAGAAAACCTAATGTACAAATCACTACATCTAATTATCAATGGAATGTGTAAATTTTGGGAAATGCTTCTTAAGGATCTAGAACAAATAACGTCAAATTTCATATTAATATGACTTATCTACCCGGAAAGTGAGAGGCTTGGGTTTAGAGTCCCAGCACGTCAACATTTTTCACTGACATATGTCCTTAGGATTTTTAGGCACACAACTAGATGTGCAAAGTCTCATACTTGCAATATTAGCCTCTATGTCAACATTATTTATATTCGGATAATTCTAATTTATTTGTATTTTAACACCGAATACTTGGAAATTTACTCAAAAAATATTTCTTCCAAATGTTATACAGGTAATTATTGCTTCTGCATATATCTGGGCGTTCGTGAATAGTTATAAATTTCCCTTTTATCCTCCGATATATAATTCCTCAAAATTTGTTTATTCGATTAAAATAACACGTACTCAAATACGATATTCAAATAAGGCTAGATCAACCTCTCTAATGAGGGAAACGATAGCACTGAAGGCAAACGTCTTCAATTTTCGAATCAACCTTGAATGCACCAAATAAGATTACCCTTTGCATCGTACCTCCGCTCGCCTCCGTAATATATCGTTCTAAACCTTATCTTACAAAGGTAATTGGAAACTAAACAAACATGAAAGGAATCTGCTGAATGGAGTCAGTCCAAATCGTATTCAGAGAGCCTAATTAACGATCCCTCTCCTCCATAATACGTTGGTAGCAACGCGTAAAATACGTGGAAACTGCCGTCGGAAAAGAAATCCCCACGGGTTGTGTTTGCTCGCGATGTTACAATTCAAATGACTGTCATTAGGATTCGATGCACGCACGATCCGCCGACTCTCTTGTCTTCCTTTAAGATGAAGTGCGCTTCACCTCTCCATTTTTTTCATTAAGCACTCATTTCTTATGCTAGCTTAGAATACATCTCCTGCAAGCAAATAGGATTAATTTTAACCGAACCAGGAAATGAGATGATTCTTATTATGAGCTAATAAATGAACAATAAAAGTATATAATTCTGAGAAGTATACGGACCGAAAGTAATATTTAATTAATTTCAAAGGTCTGTTGTATAATCACATGATGAAACAATGAAAAAGTAATTGAGAATGAATTTGGATATTTTAGCAAATACTAGGTCACTCATATTTTCAAATAAATAAGTATATAAATTATTAAATATGTTTACATCAAGAAAAAAAAATTTAGTGGTCATTTATCCTCTGGTCTACGCTGAGGCGCGCTTTCAAATTTACAGTGGCTGAAATCTAGGTAGAGCCGGCGTCAAAAAGATGGAGGTATCCTGTTAAGAATGGTAATTTTTCTTATAGTAAAATGTTTAATCATGTGATAGCTCGTGATTAATTACAGTATTAAATATAAGATAGTTATTATAAAATAAAAGCGACTGCTAAAGAGAAAATAAGGATGGATCATATTATTTGTTAAGATTTTAAAAAATCCGTTTTCTTTTGAGGTATCACTTTGAAAAATTGCAAAATAAATTTGTATAATTAAATGTAGATTTAAGAAAAAGAAAGGAAAATGGTAATTTTTGTCGTAAAATATACGAATTTTTACATACACAGCATTATAAATTTAAGCGCTTTTCAAATATTTTCAATATAAATTATTAAGGGTATTATGATAGTATTACACAGAAAATTTTGGTATCATTGTAAATTATACACAATTTAAGATGCCAGAGGGATGTTCCAACAGAAAGATTTTATTTCTTTGCTAAATGTCACACTTCGGTTTCCATTCGCAATCAGAATAATCGACAGTACGTCAAATTTCGCATTCGAGTAATAAAAACTTCGATGACCGTTCTCAGTTGCTGCGATAATCTAGTCGAATTGAATAGTTTTCCGACTCTCGGTAGGATACTAATCGATTCCGTGTACCCTTTCCACACAATTTCAAACTTTCCGCGATAATTTACGGCCCTAAACTAGATTTAAACGGTTGTCTGCCGGCAGATTAGGAACAGAACCCTAAAAAACACGACTTTTTCACAAAAAAGGCAACCTTTCCGTCGAAATCTACGGCGCCTCTAAATTAACGCAGATCTGTTTGAAATTCAAGTGGAGGCATTCTCCTCAAGACCACTCCATCGTTTGCTAAATTAGACGACTGCTTCTCCTAGGAGAAGAAAGGAGGGACTTGAAGTAGATTTGAATTTGGAACCGGTTTCATTAGCAAGTCGGAATTTAGCAATGCACAAGAGCGGCGCCACAAAACGCACGTTAATAGGCCTCTTTCGCTCTAGCGCCCTGAGGAAGTCCCTATTTGGAAGTAAAGGGAGAGAGATGTCTGATAGACTCGTTTCCAGTCTCGATCTGCTCACGGTTTTCGAACGTCTCTATGTTCCTCTCAGATCGAGTTTTACCGGCGTGAAAACAAGCGGTTACCTAAGCCAAAGCTTCTTAGACTTTTCCCTCACCCATTAGCTCAAAGTTTGCGCATAAAGTCATTAGACAATAAATAAGTTGTTTGGTAACTCAACCCCTTCACCATTATATGTTTAGATATCTTAAGTAGAGTGAGGCAAATTAGATGAGATGAGGAAATAGGCAGTTTTCCACCCTCCGCATTGAATAGTGAGAAGGACAATGGAAAACTGGCAAATTTTTTATGGTATTCGATGTGCAGCGAACAAAATGGATGCCATAGCTCATTTCCATTCACTTATCAGAGTAGTTTTCGTGATTTCACAGCCATCACCAAAATTGAGATCATAGTTCATTACTCAACGAAGAAAAACATCCATATAGGATAATATCTAAGAAAGTTATTTTTCTCTAATTTGTACCAAAAGATAAGTAAATACTCTAATAAAACACTACACCAAGGTAAATTGATAGCTTTAGTACGGATTCAATTTTATAAAAGAAGACTGAATATGTAAGAAAAAAAATGAAACACTGTTTAGAATGAAAAAGTGAACAGATTTCATAATCTAAATAAATATATAGGAAAGTAAATCGTGGTTTTCTGAAATCATTATCTCGTCGCCCAGCCAACACCACCTCAAACATTTCATAAGGAAATAAAGAAATCTCAAAAATAGGGATTAGGATCAGGTAGGACCAATTTTTTATGACGTTGCTAGAGCAAATTGGAACAGGATTTCGTAAGCCCATGAAAATAACCATGTTTATTCTTTGGCAACAGTTCTTATAAGATTCAATGTTTGCGATGATCCTGAATAGCGTTGAAGACGTCGTGTCTGCCTTTATGTCTACAACTCATACAATGGAAGCACTTTTCTATACGTCTCGCCTGCCGATTGTGAGACGCAACCGAGTGCCCTAACTCGAAGTTTTTGCTGCTTGCAGATGTTTGATGTTTACCAAATACACTTCAATAGGTTTATATTTGATAACGTAGCCGAATGAAAGTTTAGAGATATAATTTATCCTTTTATAGAAGATCCTTCATCCTTTCATACAACTATCTAATGATTTGTATTCCGCAAGAAAATATTTACTTGTCGAATAACTTTTTTATAGATTTTAGGGGATCCGAACGTGATAAACTGCCAATAACATATAAAGAGGGAGTCACTGTGTTGGAATTCTAAGAACTTAGCCAACTGCAAAAAACTGGGAAACTGATATTGCCTTTTCCTTTAGTCAGATTTTTAGATCCATTCGATCTCGTAATAGCTTTCCTTGGTAACCGAGAATGGGTCATATTTTTGAAATTCTTCACATTTCAAAGCCCAAAACCTACAAAACAGGGAGACGAAATAAAATTTAATGTTATTTTGGAAACGTTTACGCAAATTCGAGCGTGATTTTGGCATATTTAAGAAAAATCTACATATCCAACAATTATTCATATTCATCATGTAAGTCTGAAGTGTAATACAAAATGCGACCTTTTAAAGTAGAGCAAATGTAAATAATAGATAAATTATATTAAATCTTACGATGAATTTCAAACTTCGAAATGCCATTTTTTATTTATTTAACTAATCTTTTGAGCATGCTCCATTATTTATACAGTGATAATAAAAATATTTTGATTAAGAGTTTGATAATTCCTGATAAGCTTTTTATAGATTTAATTATAAGTAGTCGCTTTCATGAATAATTATATCTTAATTATAGATTACGATTTACATTTATAATCAGGAAAATTAATGTAAGTCAATAGTTTTACTCAATAACGGTGGTCCAATATCGAAACTTTATTTTCGCTGAATGTAAAGAAAATAAAGAAGGCTAAAGAAACCGTATAAATGGTAATGGAATTTGCAATGATAGACTTAAATTGTATTTATTGGATATTGGTTTTCTTTTATATTTCTTTTGTACGTTAAAAATCGAAGTTTTTCGTAATTTTGTAACAAGCTATGTTATTTAATCAGTGTAAAGTGCAATACCGAAAGACATTCATTAAAGATAGTTTAAATTTTTATTTTTAGGTGCGCCCCACGAACTACCACTACCACATTTTCCATTCTCCGACGACGGTCATTATGCTCTGGGAATGTTTCTAAGGTAATCTTACTGAAGGGAGTACCATCGATACCTCTCGATCATCTGAGTTATATGAGCAGGAATTGAGCACTGATGGATTTATTCTATCGACGTATTAGAGTGTAGCTCACGGAAGTATATGTGAGAAGAACCTCCTATTTTAATTTTACGGAAAATATGATTCTCCACTGACCTTGCAGCGATAATCAAGACTTACTTTGATTAAATACAAAATTTCAGGAAAATATATTCGGTTAATTTCATCATAGACCTTTTGTTTTCGATTTTTTTTGTTTTAAGATAGGCTTTGCGGTTAAATGATCATTTCCTAAGCATTTCTTCTAACCCACACTTCCCTAGTTTACTAAATTTTTCACAGAAAATCAAACAACTTCCTTCGCTATATCGAATAAAATGAGCAAATACTTTCAAAGCATTAAAATTCATAATTAACCTCATTCAAGATCATGTTTTGAGTAAGCTGAATTTTTATTAATGTTAAAACCTTAATTTTTAATGTTAAAACTTTAAACATATAACTGGAGATATTTTGGAATCTAAACTACCTTGTGATACGTCTGCATGCTGTTTCCGTCAAATAACTATGGGTTACTTAAGAATTAAAATGCGCATCTTAAAAATTGAAAAATATTTCCAGCAGGCTAGTCTGGCCTGAAATTCGATATTATCTTCGGTTAGATGGGATGATAAAAAGTAAATTATGGTAGTCATAGAGGCTATTCAATGTATTGAAGGAGTTGATTTGTGACTAGAGGGTGGCATTCTGGGAGAAAAGTCTGAGACATTCCTTCACATTCCACAGCACTCGCTCGTTTTCCTTCCTCTCGGTAGCTAAAGACCTTATCTCATTCCCTTCTGTCCACACACCTGATTGCTGATCTTTTAACCACTTCCCCATTCGAAACACAGGTTTACCCAATTTTCTTCTCTTTCCCCATCAATTTTAGCCCATATTCCTTTGAATGTGCTCTAGATGTTCAAATGAGTATATAGGAACGTTAGGAAAAGGAGTATGTTTTCCTTAAATGAATTCTCTATCTGAATTCTCTGTGGTATATTTTGTCAATATTCAAAGCATGTTTCTGTCATTGTTACCACTAGCAATTAAAGCTGTGTATTTCATAACGGCTGTATTGAATCCTATCAGAAACCCTTAGAACTTTTTGACCTTGCTTGAATTGTATAAATGTTTTGGGTATTCGATAATTACTACCATGACTCTGTGGATGTATGCATATATAATGTATTGTGGATGTATGTAAGTTAATTTATATATTTTGAATGAACCTGTATGAGGTGGTTTATCGTTTGAATATTTTTAGATTACCAATTGAATTGGTTGTACGTTAAAAATATATCCTACGATGTTTATGTATGTTTACGTTGCATTTATACCTAATATTCTGTTTCAAACAGCTGTTATTTATTCGCTTGTCAACCTTCCATTCAAAATTTTCTGGACATAAAAATTTTAGCGGTTCAACGAGAAATAATAATGCAATGGTTTTCAGAAACTTTATTAATTTTCTCTTTATCGTCGATTCTTTAGAAATGATAGTACGGTGACCAATTCTTCGAAAATATCTCGTTAATGGTAGGTAATAATCTCGTGGTCTTAAAGACATTTTCAAAAAAAAAATTGGGGAATCGGGAGGTATTCAGGGAAACCTAAATTTCATCTTAAATGATTTTTCAGAGGACGTTACCTTTGGGTCAACAACTATGCACGATCGATTCAATACGCAAAACAGTTTACATACTTAATTATAATTTTTAGAACTAATAAAATTCCCAGTATCGGACGAGGTGTTATGGAGCATGAAGGAGCGAAAAGGAAACTATATTTTATACTATTTTCACTCTTCTCTTTTTTCTTCTCTTCCTTGCTAAAAAGAAACTTCTGTACTTTTCGAAAGAAAGAAAACAGTTTTGAGGAAAAGTGCGAACTTTAGTTTTTTTATGACGAACTGATAGTTCCCAAAATTAACTCATCCCCACATAGCATGTATGTATCATCATTGTGACATCCAAAGATTTTATGTGGAAGTCATTTGAATCCTTCGATAATGTCACAATAACATTCACGGGGTTAAAAAACGCCTATCAGCACAGGTCTTGAATCAACCCACACCACTCTTTTATTGGGTCATCTTTTAGTTAGTATGGAACTTCAACGTAATTCATTCACAATAAATCTCGCCCTTTAGGGTGTTTCCAGAGGGGAAGAACGTTTGTCTATATTTTCTAAGCTTTGGTAGACCTTGCTTCGAAGGTTCCTGCATCCTTTTGAGCTCATTTTCCAGCTAAAAGCGAATAGAGATTCCTAACGAGATAGGCGGGGATAGGAAGGCGTAGTTGCGAAGGTATGGCAGACGAAAGGTTAAAGACGAGGTTCAGCTGCGAACGAATACATTCCGCTCTCCTGTTGTACGGATTCAATGGCCCATGGTAGGCAAAAGTGAGACGAGTCCCTTCAGATTTACCGGAAAGAGTTGTCTGGTGTGCACATTTCCCTTCATCTTATCTCTTCGCCGACTTCCATTTCTTCTTCCGTTTCATTAGTAAGTATTGAATTTGAATGACACGGGGGTCAAAGGCACATGTTTTTCATTAAGGAAAAAAAATTCACCGAAGTTAAAAATCTTTCCGCCTGGGATTTGGATGGATCTTGTTAAACTTAACGTGAATTCAAGGATGAGGACCATGATGTCTCCATCAAGACGACTTCCTATAGCGATACTAAGGCAACTCTTAACTTCCTGTATGTTTAAGAAAAATTTTTCGAGAACGTCAATGAAAATTAATATACACCAATACGGCACGTTTTCGCATCGTAACTTAAGCTTATGTCATTCATTATCTCGTTGTCTCAATTGTGACATGCTTTGGAAAGAATCCCGGATTATTACTGCATACTCCAATAAATAGTTTTATGCGATGTCTAAGCATTTAAGTTTAAGCACAGAAGTTTCTATAGTCTGTAACGTTTAAATCCGTTTTATTTTTGCTGCCAGTAACGATCAGCTACCTCCAATTGAATTTCCATAAGATTAGAAAATGATCGTATTATAGGGTGTCCACAAAATCTCTTTACGATTCAAAGAATTTATTTGGAAAAACATTAGATAAGTACGCGGAAATCATTATCATACAATCATTAAAAATGAGGGGTAGACAGTGAAGTATTTTTTGCCTGTCACGGCTGATTAAATAGAACATAAGTTATTGATGTATTTCATTAATTGTCTTTTTAATATTATTTACTTAGTCTCTTTAAGATTTAGTATAAATACATTATGTAGATACCTTATGTATCTCTGGCCCTCTCACCGTTCTTATTCTCTTTCAATTAATTGAAAAGTACGGCTAGATAGCAAAAGATACTTATATTGAAAACTAATTTCACGAGCGAATCATACCAAAGCAGAATGGAAAGAAACGTAATCAGACTGTTGTATAGCATTCTCTTAGAAATACCCAAAGATAACTTGATAAATTAGTTATAAAACTTGATATATTGTTATATAATCGTAATCCCAATTAGATAGACAGTAGACTCAGAAATTCGCGCTGATTTCCTAGGTAATTCCCATTTCCTCTTATATAAATAATAATAATAATGATTATACAAGTTACTATTTATGTAAAAATATTCGAAAATTTCTAATGTTTTTCCTTCCAAGCTATCCAGTAAATTAAGACGTAGACTCTTGAGGACCATTTGAAAAGAATTGAAACCAAAGCCAAATCGGTAAAGTTATTCTTCAGCGCTGGAGAGAGAGTTAATAAGGAAGCACTGAAAAATAACGGGAACAAGAATAGCAAATACCATTCCACGAGTATTATAGATAGTATTATAGAAGTTGGTGCCATACTTAATTCCCCACTGGTTACGGCATTGATAGAGATGGAAGCCAAACATTGAACGACGGCTGCTTCCGCGACCACAGAGAGCGCGTGTGGTCTTAAGATTTCTATTTCCCGCTCCGATTCCAAGTGCAATGGAGCGCGCTGGAAGCTAAACGCCGAGGCAAGGGAAGCTTTTTTTAGTGAGGCAGGAAGGAGGGTGCATAGGACCACCCCAGATTGTTTCTCTTGGATCCGCACCTGAGTGTGCTCGGCCCTCAATCGTCACTCCCACAGAGCTCAACGCTTCGTCAATCCATCCTCCATTTAACACTACACGCAATTACTCTTTCCTCCGACACTCGCTATACAAACACATCACTCCTTCCTGACACTCTTTCCAAATTAATTACACATCTCCACTCGAACGAAGAAAAAATTATTCGCCAGGAGTTAATTAGATAATTAGATTTAGCGGAGCCTCGCATATTCTTCCGATGACTGACGGGTTCTGACAAAAAATGCGTTAGAAATTGTCGAAGCAAAGAAACTGTGTTTTGAGAATTGCGCTGCACAGTTGACTCTCCACAGTTGTGCGATTTGATTCTAATAGGTGACGGATTTTTATTGTAACTTTGGCTGCCTAATTGGGAGATTGAAATAGCGATTTTGTCAGAATTCAAGTGAAAAGTATTTATTATTCAGTATATCTGGAAAGCAAAATAGCTACTTAATTCATTTCATGGATTTTTATTTAAATGATGAAGCAGGGTTGTCAAACTTCCATAGCCCCCTACGTTGGAATTAACCACGTCGAAGCCAGCAGCTACCATATAATTTAGACTACCTCCTTCCGAAATAATATTTCGTAATTTTATGTACTGTTATTGTATAAAAGATTTAAGTAAAGTTATGAATATATTGCTAAAACTGTACGCGGAAACAAGCGTTGGACGAACTCAGTCCCTAGGTAAAATTAAATGTTTGTCATGAGAAGAATAATTTTCGTGGGAAATATATCGAAGGGGTTCGAGGAGTAACATCTGTTTTCACTGCGAATAAGAGCTTTTGAGTAATTTTGTATCCAATAGTTACGCCGAAGAGTTATTTTAAATCTTTAGGGTCACTGTACAGCATAAAATTCAGGTTATTCTATCAAGGAAAGAGGGACTATTATCATTTCATTAGGAGGAATAAAGGACGAATGATTTATTTATTTGAATTTTGTTGAGTACGTTTATGAAAGCAATGTATTAAGGTGAATATTATTATTCTATTCTACTCTTCTATTCTATTAATATCGTAGATTCATTTCCATATCTCCTTCAGGTACTTATTGCCATGGAGCAATACTTTATACTCTTATACTCTCTTTTATACTCTTGTTAGTCCTAAAAGGAATGAGAAACATTGGAGAGATACTTTGAATTTCAGAATGAAACAAAATATTGCATCACAGTCATTTCCTTATTAGGTGTTTTCCTTTGTAGAAGGTTTTGAAACATATTTCTGCTTTGATAACGGTTTTTAAAATCATATAATATTTATAACCATTTTTTTAAAATATATTCTTGACATTAGAACCATTTTTCAAACATTTCTTAGGTTATAATTAATCAATTGTTGGTTCCCTAAATAACTCATTTATTAGCATACTTGGATATGCTTTGATATATGTGGCAGCTTCCCTTCTAAACCTTCCAAGGTACGCGGCTAGTTTTCAGTAGTAGATACGCAGAGGGTTTACGATTCTAGCGGGATTGCTTTGTTTCTCTCCTATTTTCCTAAAATATAAAGATTCGATGATAATACATATTAATGCACTATGGAACTAAGATTTCCTGAAAAATGCTATGGGAAACCATTCCTTAGTTCATGTATAGAATACAACGAGAACAGTCCATAAAAAGCCTGCAAATTCATACATAACGTACTTATATACTTTATCTTCGCAGTGAAAATGTTAGCGGCCTCATGTATTCACGTCACTCCTGAAAACATTCTCATTCTCGGAGGCGTCTACCGCCTTATGGTCATACGTTCATTTATCTTTCTATACATCAACAAGCACAATAATCACCATCCTGTGAAACATGGTGCAACAATATTTCACTGAAGTTGAAACCGCATTCGGTGAGAGAGCAATTTTTGGGGAATTTCTATACATTAGTACTGAGATCGCCAACCGGTGGTCCTCGGACCACTGATAGTCCGTGAAAAGCTTTTGGTTGGAAATTTGGACATTACTTGTAACTTTTATGCCTCTTATACCCCTTCAATGTATTCATTGAATCGTCTTCATGTACCAACTCAGAATACACGATCGAAACCAATCGAATGAAAACAATGAAAGCTTAATCATTTTACATATTTCTATACACTTAAAATACTCAAAATTAGACATCCACGAAATGAAAAATTGTAACTACAGTAATATGTCTGTGAATTTGATTTCATGATAGCCATAGAAAAACGCTACCACATCATTCTTGAAATTCTTTTTCTTTCCATTTTACGAGACAATTATTTTCATGCAAGTGCCGCAGTTAACTTGACTCGAGTATGAAAAAGACTGCATAATTCACTCAGTCTTGCATTAAATTATTTTTTCGACAGGAAACGACATTAAGAAAAGACGAATGCGATTGGTTCCCCGTGTTGGAAAGACAAATTTACACGACCGTGTACGGCATGGAAGTACGATGACTGTATTTCCTTTTCAGTTCTTTGCAAATTTTCGAACTCTTTATCCCTTTAAGACAAGGGTGCTAAAAATTCGGGGAAGAAGTGACAAATTTTTTGGGTCCTTGCTCTAGAGTGTCACAAAATGAACGTTAACTACCTTCTTCCTTTCGTCACACACCGCGTTCAAAGAAAAAACATACATATTCTACGCTATTTACGCCATTACTTAAAACTCGAAGGAACGTTTAGTAAATTGGAAGGTCCCTTAACGAAAGATAAATATAATTTTCTCAACACGTGCGCGATTTCTCGCTTCGAATTCAACTATTAGGCTTTTAATTTCTAAAAAACTAGTATGCACAATTATCCTGAATGAAAAACCCATTTCTTTACATAATAATCTAATGACATACACTGCGAATTGGGGGGTGAAAGTTGAAATTAAATCAAAATAAATCGTTTATTGTGGAGCTATTGTAAAAAATCCAATTTCTCATGTAACTTTTCACGACTGCTGATCAATTTTTTTAATTGCTAATCATTTTTTTAATTGCTCTGATATAAATTTGGGAATTGAATACCTATCAAGTAGATTTTATGAGCTGTTGATGATTACGTAATAGTTGAAACCGTTCTTTCCATTAACTAAAAGTTATACATCCTCTTCTATTCTATCATATAAATCCCATTTCATAAGCTTTAGGCTTGACAATTTTCCCCGAGGTATCAAACTATAATTTAAATATTCTAAGATTTTTCACAAATAAATACAGTAGTTTTTCCTTTTCTGTATGATCTTGCTGAAACCTCATTATAAAATAAGAGTATCTAAAAAAAAGCCCTCCTGCGATTTGCTACTTCAAGTATTTATAAGAACTCACTTGTCACCTAATTTAATTTCGAAAGAAAACTACTGTCTGTACTTATTACATTACTACGTCACTGAAGGTCCAAACTGTATAAGGAAAGTAATGCAAACCAATACAGGAAATTCTTCAAGAATTTAAAAAGGAAACATTTTTCATTTTGTCACTTTAATGATTCTTTTGCGTTAGCAGTCAATCCTACCATGTCTTCATGAAGGGCCGTATTCGAGGTGACATGATAATGGGAATTCCAAGCTCAATAAACTACTTGAATGTTTTCAAAGCCGCAGTGCCGTCGCAAAATTTCGTATGTTTACACATGAATGGTAATTTATTCCATAAATGGAGGAAAACTAGGAGGAAATTATTTCTTAGATCAGTTGCTAAGTTTAATTTTAATCTACGAACATATAGAACCGTTAAAGATTAGCCATGCCCAAGAGTTTTCTCGTCACCAAATTAAAATTTAGAGAAGATTATTTCTGATATTTTACGTAATACGTAACTTTTTCGTGTGTTTCATTTCGAGAACTACGAATGATTGATTATTTACTTTCGAAAACTAATAGAACTAATAGAGAGATAATAGAGAAATGAAGATCACAATAAAGATAATTAAGTTTAGGATCCTTATTTGAGATTTTAATACGCTATATTTTTATAATCTTCTCACATTTACCATAGGATCTTTTATATTCTCATTTTATGTTATTAGGACCATTATATTCTATATATCCTATCTATACTATATTTCAGTAAAGGTGGCTGGGAATAGATCGAGACGCAGTAAACGAATCTTCGGATGAAATTACTGTTCATAACTAGGCAATCGAAAGAGAAAATTGCTGATGAAACCGGGAATCGAACCTGTCTTTCTCACATGCCGGGTGGTTGCTCTAAACCAGGGTTATTAAAATTTTTTTATGCACCCCCTTGTTCCACATTTCCATAACGTAAACTTTACTAGCACGTCCATCCCTAAAAAAGAAACTTTGAAGCAAAGAAATTATAAAACATTGTATTCATTTATCTAGAATTTATTCTTTATTTTACTTGAACAACTGCAAGATTTCTATTAAAGCTATTAATTGAAGAGTTACTCATATTATATAGCTCTTTACTGAAGAAAATCTCATTTCAGTATGTCTTTATCTTTCACCCCAGTGCCCCCCATTTTTTTCAAAACGCCCCTGGTGAGCAATATCACCACCGTCTACTGCTCTTGAGCTACCGCGGTAGAACTTGGAATAACCACATGGCAAGTTGGGGATGCAGACTCGAATCCCTGCTACGTCAGACATTTTCTCCTTTGGTTCCTTTTTCGTGTGTCCCACGCGTCACTCATCGCTTTCTCATGACTCAGAAATATATTCGAAGATTTATACTATGATTTTTAGATACCATACTAACTGAAACGCTGCGTAGCTGTAGTTTAGTAAGGGTTACATGGAGAATACACAGTCATATTCCATTCAAAGGATATTGGCTACCGCTCACAGAGTCATACTGTCCGTGCAGCAATAAACTCAACGATTCAATAGAGATCCGTGGCTATCTATTTCTTCGCCTCCTGTGACCCTACTCTTCATCTCGTTATCCCCTTAAAAAAACCTTCCTTATCCGTAGGATACAATTGAACTCGGTCGGATGCACGGCCGCCCACCCATCCTCCGCCATCACTCTTCCTTCGCTGCTTTGCATCGAGGCTTGCCTTCAGGAAGTGTATAAGGATGGACGGGGTGCAGAGGTTGGAATGAATCCTCTCCATATAAGGTTCTTCCCTCTGGAATCCGCTCCTCATCCTTAGAGCGGCCGCACTCTTTAGGGTGGGCCGTCCACTTCCACATCTGAAGACGGCATCGCATTTTTCAGTCCCACCAAAAGCCAATTATTTGGGCATCCCTTTGGCTCTTCCTTCCCTTCCTCTCTCTATCTATTCTCTTTCTCCCCATATATTTACAAGTCGAAGATGAGTTACTTCTTTCACGTTTCCACTCATTTCGCTGTTTCTCCTCAGGTTGCTTTGTAGATTAGGAGACTTACCATGAACATTTTTATGCAGCTCCGTTATTATTATTATACTTTTTTATAAGAAAAATTTTATCCTATAAAGGAAGAACTCTACATTTTTATGCCCGCATTTACCATTCCAATGAATGTATAAACATGGCTTTATGCTGCTTCCGCAATTCTTTTCAAAGAATTACTTTTCGATTTGTAACCGGGCCTCCAAATAGCCAAGTGGGAAGCATGTACGACTTCGGTGAAAGCGGTCCCAGGTTCGATTCTTGGTGGGGGCTCATGTGCGGAATGACCTCAGCTGTCTAAATACTTCTAGTAATTTGTAACTCTAAAGGCAATGTGAGAATGTCAGCTTTCACTCGGAACCACAAAAGGAGTAGAAAATTTTTAACATTTCAAAAAACGAAATTATCAATATAAAATTTTATTGAAATAGGCTATGTCAAACTTGAAAGAGCTTCTTAATTTTTTTCCATGACTTTACAGCAGTGGTCATTATAAATAGCTTCTATCCATAGTCAATTCAATGAAGTCGTACTTTGCGAAGAGCCATTCAAAATAGGAAAGTAATGGAAGTCTTACTCTCAAACTTAATTTAATAATTAAACGACTTATCTGCATGAATGGGCCCCATTTTGGGATGAACTAACATGATAAAAGTTTAGCTTTTACGTTAAAAAAGGTTGTCGAACTAATTGAGAACCATAGCGAGAAAGTCGTAGCTACAATTATATACTTTCCATATTTATTATTAGCATCTATGTATATGGAAATATGAAAGCCTTTCTCAAGCAAAATCTATAATAAGGTAAATCCACGGAGAGCTCATTTGAAATCGTTTTAGGGAAACCAATCCTTAAGAGACGTATGGCTGGAATTTTCCCTTGGTTATTCAATTCCGATTAAGGGCCAAAAATACTATGCGTTTACTAGAGTAATTATCTTCCATTCCTTAGGCATCTTTCTCAGAATCTCACTTAAGGAATTTTAAACGACGAGACATACTTAATTAAAAAGGAGTTTATATTTCCGGTTAACATGAAAGCCCTGGCTTTGATTGCCTAAGGCATCCAGCATCCGTTTTCCATTCATCGGGAATTGAAAACTTTGTACGATGTAATTTCTTTAGCCGCCTTTCCCTTGACTCGAAGTGTCAACTGCCTAATTAAATCCTCCCTTTTTCTCCTTCCTTTTAAAAGCTCCTAAACAAACCTCATCCATTCCGCTCCATTCCATTTCAGTCAGGAGCCACGTCTCCCCGTTCAAAAACTTATACACTAATCAGAAAATAAACCAAATCCCTTTAAGACAACATGTTTACTCTTCTCTAACAAAATGGAGCGAGCGAATTATTCCAAGGGCGGAGTGAGGTTTAGCCACTCTCACACATCAAAGCGGCGGTGAATAAGTGCGGGAAGTCAAAACATGAGATGGGTTTGGCCCGAGTCGTGGGGAAGAGTGAAAAATAGAAATGCAGAAAGGCGCTTTGAGTTTTTAAAAAGGGTTATGACGGGAAGTATGAGAAAAGGGTTGCTGCTAACTGACTCGATATTCCGATCTCTCTTCCGATTTATCCAATGAGACGGTGCTCTTTACTCTTAGCTAATGTCTATCATAAGATACGAATTACTTCCACCTTCCCTTTTGATAAAACCGAAGATGTTTCAAATAGCCTAAAAGCTCAATTAAGGATGGACGGAACTTTTAACCTCCACCGGTAGAAGCCGATGCATTAATTATCGCAAAGATGACATTGGGGTGCAGAGATAAATTACGACTTCCTTAATAACCGACGAAGGCTTAAGTAACTTCATATTTTGAAAGCGTCACGTTGTTTCACATATATAGAAAGAAGGGGAAATATTAAGCCAAAAACTCAAGAATGATAATAAATTAATAAGAAACTTCGTGATACCTTCTAAATATAACTACTACATTCCTGAAATATGACCTAGTTATTGGGAATAGGAATCCAGATCTAAAAATATTTTGCTAAAAAGATTCCATAAATAATCTTAGCATTTTTTATATTTCCATCGAATTCGGATTGCTAACTGCTGAATGTACTTTTCTCCATCGTACTCTTCTGCTATTGTCTACTAGATTTTGCGTGAAAAACTGAGATTTATTATTCAGTATATCCTAAATAATTCTTAATTATCCTACCTGTAATTTCACCCACACAAAATTTAGACAGTTTCCTTAAGAAAGTTACAGGGAAGCTGTGGTGCTTATCTGCTTGGAAGATCTCATGCGCTACTCGTAAAGTATAATTATTTTTCTACTCCTTTTGCCACTATATATAATGGTAGCTGATATCTCCTAAAAATTAGGTGATAACTTTGCGATCATAATGAAAACTCATTCTCGTTGTTTTGCTGCCACACCAAAAACGTGAAATTCGATAAATGGAGTAAATATTTGCAATATTCCGAGTAGCTGGTTCATCTGCCAAGAATATTAATTTATTCTCGTTCAAAAACACTCCAGCCCACGCTTGAAAAAACTCTCGGGGCGCATAAACAGAAATATTAGCTTTTTCTTTAGATATTAGATACGGTGATTATTCATTCAATAAGTTGGGATTTGTGATTAAGATGAGTAAAGAATGATCCATGCATTCCAATTTGATTGACGATGAGTTATTGACTTATCGCTAACTAATTAAATTGATCCTGACATCATCCATATTATGTTATGTATTTGATGCTAAGAAGTTGTGTATTGAAATCAACCATGCTGGAAAACAATTAACTAAGTCAAGGGAGTTCGATTTGGCGTCGAGGGTCAGCATTAGAAATTGTGGATGTTCATAGGAAAGTATATTTCTTGAAGAGAAAACGTTTTTCTACACTTCATAACTAAAGTTCGAATATATTTGCTTAACAACAACCTTTTTGTTTTTGTCCCAATCGTGCTAGAACCAAATTCTGCAACTGCTGTTGTGTTATATCATTTAATGTTACTGATTCTTATAGTCACCTATATAAGAATAAATATAACTCGAATAATTCTTCCCTAGTGAAAATTTGACATTTTCTAGCTAAATGAAAATTTGACAAAGAGTTAAATGGTAGATGGGGTCGCGTTCCCGAGTTTGTGTAATGAAGTTGTTGATTTTACATTACAAATTCATCAAACGCGGGATCGAGACTTTGCCCCTAAAGATTAGGCAACCCTTCTCTCACATAATTGATACATCTGTATTAATATTCTGCGTTACTATTCTTATGCAATTTTTATTCCTAAAATTTATGCTAACAATTTTCTAAATACATGAAATTAAAACTTCTAATGAACAGAGGTGAAGACGTTAAGCAGTACGCAATTAAACTAAAATATTTGGTAAATCTAGAATAATTTCGAAGGTCGATTTTAAAAGAAGTGCGATTAGTTACTCTTCTTTTGTAAGCATTCATTGATCGAATCGGATACAGCTTTCTTTGGTCGAATTGCCTTCATGGAAGTAGAGAGGATTGACGATCAGGTTGGTCCGTACGTAGGACGACCCTGGTATATGTAATGTGTGTTGAAAGGAATCATCTGCAATCGATTCTCAACAGTACAAATGCTAGGCATCCCTGAATCGGTGGAGGGTAAAAGAGTCATAACTACGGGTGAATTATGTAAAGGTGAGAGGTGAGAAGGAAAGGAAAACAGAGGGTGGGATTTGTACAGACCCGTTTGTCAGGGCGCTATTAATTTCCATGTCAAAGGCTTAATAATAGGCCTAATGAGCGTCAGCGGTCTCCTCCTGGCGTCTGCACAGTAAACTCCCACTTCCTTCCCACAGGAAGGGCACTCTCCCTTCCCTTCGGCTAATTAGCACCTTCCACTAGACTTCCATGCGTCATTTCTGCGAGACTTCTCCAGCCGTCTCTTCACATCCTTCGCACCTTCTCTCACTCCATTGCCCTTTTTCTCCTCTTCATTTCTTCGGACCCCTTCGTATTTCATTTAGGCATTAATTTTTTAATCTTGAAAATTCTAGTCGATGATTTTGTTGCTCCGAAAGCGGTATGGGCAGGGACGAGTATGACATTAGTATTTTAGTACTGCAGTAAATAAGCATTCGTCGCGTACTTAATTGGGGGTTTCTACAATCTTTCGATGTGATGATGCCTTTCATCTCAAAATGAGTCGTGCCGAACTTCACTATTAGAAATGTTACAATGATCGATAGCTAGATTTTTTGACCAAATTGTGCATTTTTCATTCGTCTACTTCTAGCGGGCAAAGGAAACTTTGTCTTTAAAATGGTCATGTTTTGATTGGGTGTGAAGGGAAAAAAGAGCTGGTCACCGACAACGAAGGTTTATAAATAATATTAGGATTAATTATTTAATTGATTTAAATTTAAAATTAATAATGAGGATTCCTTCTGTCACTCTTCTTCAATGAATCCCAAATTACACGGTATGAATAAAATGGAACGGTAATAAAAATTGCTATCGACGAAGATGAGGTTGCTTTAAATATTAATATTTAGCACTTAAATGTAATTGTTCCATATTTTCCCAGAATCTAGCCTTCGCTCCCATAGAGACTTTCCTTTTCTTTTTTTTAAGCCTTTCATCTTTAAAAGTTTTCTATCCTCATTAGCCAACAATTTTCACTTTCCTCTCGACGTAAACTAAACATATATCATCTGTCATCGCCAAAGAGCCGAGCTTCTCTATTCCTGCTAGAGAAAAAGTATTACTAATTTATCATCCACTAACTGCTTCGTGGAGCGCTCAATAGTGCAGTATTTATTTAGTATTATTCATTTAATAAATAACAATTTGAATACGATGACTCAGGGACGGATTTGCCTGGTAGAAAATCGAGAGATCCATCATTATCCGATTCAGGTGCTTGACTCTCAATTTTTTCAGCTTAATTTGAGTACGCACGTTCATAAATTAGAAGAAGTGATGGAAGATTATATCGTACTTAAAAACTGCATTTTAATGAGAAGATCAGAAAAAATTTCCTGGAGCTATAAACTCAAAATATTTTACTTAGGACTATGACATAGTGCACTTTTGTTTCAAATCAAATTTAAACACCATCATTAGTCATTTTATCAAAAATATATTAAGGTAGTAGCAAAACTAAATGTTGACTTACAGTATGGATCTCGGAGTTAATTTATATTAATATACCTGTGCCTCCAAAGTGATAAATTGTCTTAAGGTTTACCTGGATTAGTTCCCATTTTAATCCCGCGTTATTAATTAAATTTAATTTTAAAGTACCTTTTTTATAATATGAATTAAATATTCTGTGTTTTATGGAATGAAAAAGATTTTTACGTTCCATTACCGAAACACAAAGTGTCTAAGCTAAAAATCAATCTTTTTGTTCTCCTTTTCATTTCACTTAAAATCCACGGAAATGGTGCCATTCATTAATTATGGGCGCATAGACAAGGTTAAGAACATACCGCGTCCTCTTTTTTCATACAAATATAAATAAATAAACATTATATTTGTGGCAGACGCCCACCTTAACGTTCTCATCTCTCAAGCGACGCGTCACCACAAACTTAAACAAATGACTGGTAAAACCCATCTATATTGGAAGCATCCCTCTCACGATGTTTGAGAAGGACTACTTGTCTTCTCTTTTGAAGTCCACTGCTTTCCAACACCACTTCAGTTTATACATATGGCTGTCATGTTCGCAGCTGTCACTCAAATCACACTCCCTCCCACACCAAACCCTTCGCTATATTCTATTAATAAGTGCCATTTCTCTCTTTCTTCTGAGACTTCCCCTTCCTTCTCTCATTTCTCCTCGCGCTTATGGGCAGAGTCCATCATTCAGCAAGTTTGTTAGATAGAATCACAATAGTCTACGTGCTTATGTTATTCTACCGCCCTTAAGTCAACGCCTACGGTGAATTCAATTAAAAAGGCAGCCACACCCTGCGTAATCGTAGTTATTTAAATCGACCGTATAAGATTAGAATTAGTGCATGTTAAGATGGTGTATGCGTTACGAGTACTCAAGGGAAACTACTTTCTGTAAAAGCATTTTAAATATCTCTAAAGATTCACGAAATATTAACAAGCATAAACTGCTCTTTCTTCATTCAAGAATCCCCATAATTAGAAGTACGGAAGTATTTTGACCCTAGGGAGATTTTCCCTTATTTCAGGCAGATTATTGGAGAAAAATTAACTTTAAACTTTCATAACATCATTGAATTTTTACCATATTCACAATACAACACAACCGAATCGAAATTTGAAAGAAATGATCGTTTTTCTCTAAAGAGTTCACTCCTAAATAACTTATTCGAAAAATTTCGGAAAATAAAATTGAGATAAAAATCATACACAACTTAAGAATGGCGTTAACTATATGAGAATAATTAGACTAATTAAATTTTTCAATTTAACTATCTAAAAATAGACTTATTAGGTGTTCTTCATGCAAAGGTTACTGTAAGCAAAAGCAGGAGGAAATGATACATGCTGTTTGTTAGAGAAACTAGGAAGATGGCTAGTCCAATCCAATAATTAGGAAATCTGCCAACTTCATCTAAGGAAATGCACGCTAGTTAAGGATTTTTTCATTTTGGCATAAATTCTTTCAATCAAGAAAGACAGATTCAAAAGCAAGGAAATATCTCCTCTCTCTTAACGTCTTCCTCTCAATTCCTTTCCTCTCACACCAGAGTATACGGAGATGATTGCAGTGATTAGCATTACAAACATCCGGGGGCAGCTCACGCCTCGTTGCCTTATGATTTTTTATTACGGAATATTAATTGAGAGAATACCACTATATCGACGTATAATTTGGATTTTACTGATATACTGGGAAGGGAGAAAGTTTCAGGTGAAGGTATTATTCTTTATATTAAAATATAATATAGCATAGTAACCGTCGTAACTAGAATTGTATCTTTTCGTGCTCACTTGCTAACAAATGCTCGTTGCTCGAAGTTTCCTAGAGTTTCCTGAATTGATTACCAAACGTAATGACTAATGTTTAAATTTTTTGTATATATAATATTTTTAATGCAACTTTAAGGCATATTCTTTCGCACTTTAATGCCTTTATCTATTATTTTAGCACAGATTTACGATAAAATTTAACAGACCCTTCATATCTTAAATGTTTAATGAAAGGTGGTATTTAAATTATATTCCTTAAAAATTTTGTACAGAAAGTTATCCGAAAAAAATTTTAATCAGAATTTTTTTCTGGAGATTGAGATACCCTCATTCTACATGGAGATTATGCTAGACTCTACATAACAGTTATTAATAATATTTATTACGAAAAGTCTACTATTATCTCGTCTACGTTCAAACTTTTTTTTTCTAGCATACGAAGTTCTTTACTAAGCTTTTATAACTCTTCCCAGAATATTAAACGTTAGCTTATATCTACCAGAGATCATGAAAATAATATAACTTGTACGGGAATGTATTCGTATATTTACTCATACTTTCATTAAAACTTTATGGCGTAGAAGGAATTTTGTAAATATTTTTGTCTGAAATCACAAAATTAACGCAAATTGTGAGTAGAGATTATATTTCACCTTTTCAAAGATTACTCCAAATAATGCTTAAAGGTCGATTGAATTGAACGTAATAGATATTGCCATTTTGTGGACTTCTGGCTTCACCGACTCCCATAATCAAATACAAGGTTTAAATCTTAATCTTTCATTATATTTACGATTAGACTGATATGTACTGATGTGATTACACTTCCACAAAAGCATGGCGAATCCTCATTTACAATTCCATAGAACTTCGATGGAATGAGTTAAATTCTTTAAGTCGGAGAGTACTAATTGTTCATATGGAAGAGCTTCAAGACATCTTCATCTCGGGATTCAGAAGAGGAATGCTCCTTAACATACTCCCTTAATTATCCAATGAAGAAACACTCATTCCCCTTTCCGTAATGAGAGAGAGGATTGAGTGAACATCTTTTTCCTCTCATTTCACTTCCATATTCTAACCCCTTTCCCAGCCTCGCCACATCTGGACGCCACATCTCGCGGTTTGCACCCTCTTCCTCCCAGATTCGGTTTCACAGTTTGTTTAAGGACTCTTCTCACAAATCAAATTAATGGTCCTCCTCTTTTCCACTCCATTCTCTCTCTAATCGCCTCCTCTTCCCACGGCCTCCTCAATTAACACTCCCCGATCACTTGTGTGCTCAAGAATTTCAATCCGTAAACGGAGATTTCTTTTTTCGATGATTGGCTCGGCTGTTTGCCTTCCCGAAACAAAAATGGGATTTGCTTTTCGCGTGGTTCATAAACGTCGATCTTTTACGAGGTTTGTGAGAAAGATAAATTTCTCCGGAGGGTATTATTGAGTCGGATGGATTTTCAATATCAACGCAAATAGATGAGGAACAAAGCCCTGAGGGAGTTGCCTTTTCCTCCTCTGACGGATGAAGAACGTCCTATTATGGATGGCCATGAATAGTCTCCTTCGGAAGCTTCGGAATTGCCAATTTTTTAGCTAAGTGTAAAACGAAGGCTTTTATTTTCATCGTTTCGCCCAGCAGTCTCAAGTTTGACTTTCATATTTGAATTTGACTCTAACGTCAGAGTATTTTTGCAATGTTCGTATTTTAAGCTTACGGTAAAACATTAACATCAAGAAGAAAACGATTTATCCTACAAGAATAAAGTTTTTAAAAATTCGTACTTTTATGAGGTGCTTAAAATTAATGTAAGTTATCAACCATTTTGATTGTTTAGCCAATAAAAACATTAAAGAATGTCCCCAGTCTGAATTATGAGATAAAAAATAATTAGACTTTCAAAAATTTACTAACCGAAGAAATTGATCAGTAAGGATTTCTTAGACGATTAAATTTATTTAAATTGATTTGATATTTAATTTAAATGTTAATTTTAATTATTAACTAGTTAAGCATTCAAAAAATATTTACAAAATAGTCCAATTTGGGGAAAACCTTCACAACCTTGTAGCCTGCCGGTATGCAAACTCGGATCGTTACAAATTGTTATAATATTTCTAGGTTTCTTTTAAATTTCTATTCCAGAAGAGAGCTAGCTCGAATCGGATTATAAAAGAGCTTATACACCAAGTTTACTATTTATATGAAATATAGCGGCAAAAAAAATTATTAAATCTCTCTATTTAATTAGATATCATAAATATTAGCTGCATTTTTTACAGAACTTCGGAAACTAGTTATTTAGCACGGATGGGCCTTCGCTAGGAGTCGAACCTATCGCTTTCAACAATGACGAACGCGTTACCCACTTGGCTATCTGGTAGTTGCTCAGAAGTCTTCATCTACTTCAATCCCTAAAAGGAAGTAGATTCACGTCAGTCTGTCGTAATGAAAATTTTCCACCGACCATTATTCTATGAGGTGAAAGAAGGATTAGTTAAGGATGAACATCTGGCTTGGTATTTCTCTGTGACGATCTATAATTGACTCATTTTCCTTCCTTCGCCTTGGAATAGGAAGCCTCTTCCTCATTTGTACCCCAGCACCTCAGTGGAATAGTTCCTTGCCTTTCCGATCCTACAGTAAATTTGACTCCCTTCCTCTTTCATTAAGATCTGCATTTCATTTACACGCTCCACTCATCCCTGTCGATTTCGGAGAACGCTGCCACAAATCCTTTAAAGGGTACACATATTCACTCCCTCCCACCAAATACTTTTCTATGTCTATCCCCTGCGTTCCTTCCATATTTTCATCGACTGCTTTAACCCTACCGAACTCACATACATAATTCCTCTAAGTCCTATTTCCTTTCCTGTCCATCTTCCTTCCGTCTTTGAAATGTAAGATACCTCTTCGTCTTTCAACAGTTATCTCAATCTCTTCTACTCCTTCATCTATCCTCATTTAGAAGAAATACCTCTACGTCATCTCATTAGATGCTAACCCAAATTTTCTGCAAGAGCGCTACTCGAATCCTTCTCTCCATATGTTACAATGCATTAATTTTGAGCCAAATGCCATTCTTGATTAGGTTAGTAGTTGATTCTAATCGAATCGAAAAACCAAAAAAAAATTTTATTTTTGCAGGAAACCAAACCCTAACCGAAAAATTAAAATTTTGGACCCGAGCAAAAACCGAAGTCAATTATTTATTCTGCTCCGACTTTCGAATTCTAAATTTCATTAAGTACGTACATACGAAAGTATGGGAGATAAAAGCTAAAATGCTGCTAGATTCATTATTTCCTTTGGTCCTTGACGTAACTAGAATTATGAGAAATTTTCAGAAAAACACGACAAATCTTTGGCGGTTAAATAGAAATAAATATAAATCAGGAAGAGAGTGAGACAAATTCTGCCTTCAAATCCAACCCATCATCATATTTTTCCATTTCCATTTCCCTTTGAAAATCAAAGCGATAACTAAAAACTCTTTTACTCACATTGAATTTACTTTGAATATTCCCGCAATGCCAGTGAAAATCGATATCTCAGTTCACAAATATGCGAAACCCCATCCACTCGGGTACTCCTGGTCCTCTCCGATTTCTTTCCATCTTCTCTTCCCCTTTTAGCTATTTCTTCCAGACTCCTTCAGCATCACTACATACTTCATTCATCATTTTTCTCTTTCTAACTCCTTTCCTTCACTGCGTTTTTCTTTTTTGATTTTTTTTATGATTTCTAAGTAATAAATCTTACTCGCTCATACGCGCTGTAAGTGCTCCCCGATACCTCTTTGTTCGATCCCACTCTCCGTGTTACTTTTTTCGAACTTCCTTTGTGACTTAACTCTCTCCTGTATATTATTCCCTTTTTCACTTTCTCGATAATTCTTTTCAAAGTTGTATCTTTTCGATCGTCACGTAAAGAAAACGTTTTGGTGAAACGTAAATACTTATGCTATATTTATATATGGTCATATTGAAATCCGGATTTCCAAACATCGTCATCTTAGCGCATAAAACGAAATAGAGAAAGGCAAACAAAGAAACAGAGGCATAGCGATTTAGTGCTTGCATGCTATAACTTTCAAACAGCCAAACTTCAACAAAGACAGCTCTTTAAATGGTCATCCGAGTTTACCTAAGAATCGCAAAACAATTTTGTTCAAAATATTAATGCAAATCATTCTCGAAAGTCGTTGTTTCAATTCTAATATACGCTATAGAATATATCATAAAATTCATCGTGTTTTATAACCCGGCAATACAAACAGAAATATTTACTTGACCTTTACCTATCTTGATCAGAGTAAGAGTTGTTTAATCACCACCGATAATTATAAAAATTTCTTTCTTAATAACTTATATTTTCTTGGTATATGCACGCGCATTCACTGAATAAATGATTCATTCGCCGTATTCGTAAATTCGTCAGTAGAGTAACAGTAAATCTTCGTTAACCGAGATAATACTGTATGTAATAATCTTAGAAAATATTCTGCACATTCTAAGTTTCCTTGAAATACGCTCGTTTGCGAAGGCCTCGCCGTAAGTTATCTTAGGACCGGAAGAAAGCAAAAAACGATAGCGCGAAATAAAATAGCAGGAATAGAATGGATTCCAGGAAAGGAATCTCACCGCTAAGACCAATTAAACTTCGGAATCTATGGCGTCGCTCAACAATGCCATTGTAGCTCAAAATGGAGTACATTTTGATTGGGGGAAGGTGCATTGTTGTCGCCCTATTGTATGGCAGGAGATCCTTTATTACCGTTGGTCTAATCACTGCCTTATTGCACTCCTTCCGTTGTGCCCTTTCGAGAGGGAACTTTGGCAAGGGATGGAGAGGAAGGATGGCTGCCTAATGGACTTGCTAATGAGAGCGTAACAAGCCCATCTAGTCCTCTCACAAACTCTCGTCATCAATCCATCCTCAACCGCCTTCAAACCCATCCTCCATCTTTTACCCGCAATTTCTCCCCTTCTTTTTTCAACTTCTTCCCGCCCCTTCCTCCCTTCTTTTAGCATACTGCCTCTCATTCTGATACTTTTATTTGTAGCCATTACTCTTGCTTCAGACTTATTCATTACTTTCAGTTACTTTCCTTACGATATTCATAGAAAAAGTAAGGATAATAAAGGGACAACACAGAGGATGTGTAGCATCCAGGAACGTAGAAATCTGACTTCTGTATAGGCATAATTAGATGTTAATAATAGAATATTTTATGATATAATAATAAAATATTGGCTTGAATTGATATTCTAAACTCCATTGAAAGTTTGAATCAAATTCGAGATATGGCAGTCCTATCTTTCTCACCTATAACTTGATAAAGTGTACACTATCTTGCTTTTCCCTGAGTTAAAATCGATATTTCCATAGATAGGACTTTGTAAGTAATATTCCACGATCAGAGGTTTGTATATGAACAACTACTCTTATACCAAACCCAAGTCGTAATACAAATACTCCGGTTTAACTTCCTTCGTGCAAAGGCCCTTTGTGCGAAGTCACATTTCCTTGTCTCGATCATTCTCCTCGCATTAAATCCTCGAACAACAAGAAATGGCTCTAATTTAACGATATCGGAACAGTAAAAAGCAAGAATAAGTAGTCATAAATACACATGTTTCGTGTAGTCTACAGTGTAAACACACCCAAGCAGTTAAATCGAAAGCTATGAATTACTTCCTCCAACCTTGTCAAATAAACATTCAAATCTTCATCGTGAATCTTGAGTAGCGAGGATGGAAACGAATAGTATCAGAGACCATTAATGACCGAGTAATGAATGAGCGTGAGTGAAAAAACATCCAGGAAAAGAATGAAATAAAAAATGTAAATTATGGTAGTATGAGTGTTCTGAGTGGGAGTGAAACAACTGAGAAAGTACTGCTTGAATGTGGAGGCATGCGGTAAACAAGAGGCGTTACGATACTGAAGAATCGTAAGCAACAAATGAAAATATTCTCGGATCTGTATAAAGCATGTAAGCACAAAAAACATTATAAGAGTTCAGAGAAAGAAATAGGGAATTAGCTTTAGAAAATTAATTTAGAAATGTTTTGGAAAGTTAAATGGAAAATTTATTAACGAAGAGCAAAGAAAAATCCATTCCAACGCGCCATGTTTAGTCTTGCTTGAGGGAACTACATTAAATATTCCAGTGAAATAGTTGTTTAACTATATTTTACCGACGATAATTCACTTTAGACTTAACACACTATCACGATTTTATAAACTGAAGCGAAATTAAGAAGCGTAAATAAATTTCACCTTGAAAAATACATTCGCATATGACTAAGGCACTATTTTCCCAATAATCAATAATTTAGGAAAATTCAGGGACTACTGGAAATCGGTTTCGGCATAATCGAAAATTTCAATACTAATAACTATATAATAATACTAATTTCTTCATTGAATGAGAATATGACAAATAATCGGTTTTCGTGGTTACAATTCTAGAGAAAAACTTTTCCCATAAACTATTAAATGTAAGATTAGACTTTAAAAGAATTGCTTTTATCGAATGCCCTGGAATGCCCAGGAAACAAAATGATTCTCTTTCGATAAGTCTACCTTCCGCGACCCTCTAGCGGAGAACTAGAACAGAAAATTTTAATGTTAATTTTTTCTTCGTTGTCGTTTAGTTTGCTTTGTTTACCATTTACTTAAATAAGTAGGTTAATTGAACTGTTTCAAAATTTAGATCACCCTACTCAAATCGGCAGAAGATGCTGACCGGTAGATCACACATTTGAATATTACCCGCAAAATTGGTCGTTGAACTAAAACAGGTCCACTGCTTCATGACTCCTGAATTAGACGAATATCTGGCGCCACAAAATAGTTTCTCTAACATTCGGATGTACGGAGTCGTCCTAGCGCCTCCACCTCCCTCTCCATTTATTTTCCACACTTGTATCCGTCCATCTTGTTCTTCGCCAACTTGATCCGAGGGGAGCAGACGGCATTCCAATTAATCACTCTCTCTTTCTTTTTGGAATTGACACCACTGCCTCGCGCTACTTTTTCAAAGGGAATGATTGAAGAACGTGAAACGACCTCATTTTTTCTCGTCTGTCTAGAAAGGAATGTTTTTGTCGTTATGAACTGGATGGATTTTGTTGTATGTTTTGTACATTAGCGAGCGGTGAAGCATGATTATTGTGTATTGTGCGGGTGACGGCAGGAGGATGCCTTAATCGCCGTTTCCGAGGGAAAATCGTTTCACAAACTGTCAGCCATTGTCTCCTGAGGAGTACAATGGAGGAAATTGCCTCAGACAATCGACAAATCTTGATTGAATTAAAGAACGAGATGAAAGGAACAAAGAAGTTTCATTAATGCGGCGAAGAAATTAAATTAGCTTCACAACGCTCCAAATGAATTCAATCGATTCTGTCAAAATTGTATCTTTATAGCTCTGTTACCCAAGTGAAAAGCTCCACAAATTAATTAAAGCTAAGAGATTGGATTCCTATTTAAAGATTCAATTTAAGAGGAAATTTTATCAGTGCGCGCTCATCGACTGAAGATGTATCACGATTATGAAATTAATTTCGCAGGAATAACGGGGGAGAGGGGGTGATGGGAATTTCTATATTAATGGGTAAAATACTCCCGAACATAAAAGATATAGCTTGATTTTCCAAATGTGATTTCCTATTAGTTAATGCAGCTTTATTCCATAGGAATCGAATAGTTTAATATTTAACATCAATCTACGCAAGACCGAATGAATCTGGATATAATCAACAGTAGTTTTGCATAAAATTAACCATATAAATGAAAAAAGACGATTTAATGGTGGGTCTCTAGGGAAATGAGGAACGAATTGTTAAGGATTTTTATGATTAAAATTAACGATTAGAAGGATACACTCGTTATGTATACACTTTTAACGATTAATTTGTGGATATATATCTGAGATTCACTGCAGTATAACTTTCTCTTGATACCTAAAGAGCGTCTGCAGTATTAATCGAAATTTTCAATTAAAGAAATAAAATTAACAACTTCATTTAAAATACCCCAGGCCATACTAAATAAATGATCTACATTTCATCGTCTACTTATGCTGTAAAATCGTATCGGAATATAAACAATTTATCTTCCTTTACTGAGATACCGTAATAATTATCAATATTTTCCCCAGAGATCTCAAAGATTCTTATTCGCTCTAATTAATGTGAAATTAGATTCCCTTTCCAAAAATTAATTAACTTCAGCCTATCCCGGAAATATGTATCTAGTGTGTATCACAGCAAGAGGCAGATGGACTGCAGCCCTTGTGTTGTCCACCGTGTGTTGAGGAGGACCTCCGCCCCCGCATTGCTATCTCTCTTCCGCTTGCACCCGAGGCGCGAAAGAAGTCACGCACCGTGACGGGACATTTCCTTCATCCCCTTTTAAGAGGCCTCCCTCATTAAGGAGACAACCTCTGCCTCCTCAGACATGCATTGGATCAAGTTGCGGCGACAAAAACTTCCCCCGTTGACCCTCCGTCTTTCCTCTCCAATTCGTTCCAGCTTATTTTCCTTAAGTGCCGTGTTCCTCGTTTACGGAACTGGAAAAGTGACATAACTTACTATATACACACACACACATGCGGGCGCACGCATACTTTATGTGCGCTCGCGTGCGGGTAAACTCCCGAATGCATAATTTCACGAATGGGCGACTTTCTTCCAGCGTCATTTTTATTTCCGAGTGGTTTTGGATCTGCGTATTCGAAAATAAAGCCCCTTAATGCGCTAATATTGCCGATTAATCGAAATTTCATATTTATTAAATAACTGTAGAGAAGGATCTCATAAAGATCTTGGCTTATCAGATTTCAATTTATGCTGAGGTTTCAGAAACTGAAATAAGACTGGATTCTTGGTGTCCTATAAATTCAAATCATTTCTCGTTAAAAATGCAGATTATATATTTGAGAAAAGCTTCATAACCCAAATAATTTATTCGGAAAGTCATCACTATACACTGTACAGTGTACAGTATGCTATTAAAGTAAAAAGTAATCTAAACTTCAAGATATAATTTAACTTATCCATGTTTAAATGAAATAAAAACAAAACTTGACTGATTAAACGCTACCGGGTTCGTGTTATTACCTCCTCAACAGACAACCAGATCATTAGTCTGGTTCTAGCTAATGTTATGGTTGCCAGATATTTGATAATGCCTCGAAACTGGTAGCGCTTCAGTAATAATATTCTTTATATTCAGTCAATTTTTCTTTTATTTCATTTAATCATGATAATATTTAAAAAATACATCTCTTTCTCTCTAATTACGCCATAAATGCGATTCTTTGTCGAGAATTATTGAAAACCTCTCTAATAATATTTTACCTTAAACTTACATTGCTAGTTATGTCTACGCTGATATAGTATCTCTATAGTAAAGCAGTTAAATGTCATATCAATTCGTTGCAGTCGATGGAACATTGCAAAGATAAGTAAGCCGACCTGTTTTTGGAAAATACTGAGTGATTTTCAATAACTCTGAAGTGTTATTATAATGATCTATTATCACATTAGGTAATCAAATTACAGCATAATTCCTAGAGATGAACACCTAAAAATTTTGTTCAGAGAGCACTAAACTCTCTTTTTTCTCAAAGAGCACTCTCTTTGTCAACCAATGGCATCTTTATCTACAATATTAATGCTTAAACTCTGGAAAGACTCTTAATAAAACAGTCTGTGTCTGGAAGAGAGCAAGAGATGTAATCTCAGAGGCGAATTATACGAGTAACTGTGAAAACTGCCACATTTTAAAGTAGTGGGTTAAGGGGAGAGCTTGGCCCGAATTCAAAGCTATAATAGTCCATAAAGGATAGTTAGAGCGCTGACCACAACGTAAAACGCCTTAATATCTTCAAGTCAAGTCGTAAAAATCGAGTCGTGAAAATCTTAATAAACCGCTTGCTAAGCACATGAAAAAACGAATGTTTTGGCGCGATTTATGGTAATACGGACAGAAAGACTCGATCAGATGATTTAAACGTCGTAGCGAATGTGGAATCGGTTTCGTCATCAATCTAACCGTCTTCAAGTTCCAAAAATGAATCGAAGAAATAGATCATGATAGATGTGGCGATACACTATCTTGCGATCTCCTTTCTTCCTCTACAGAAGGAAATGCATGTTTTGCTATACTTCCTAAAGGAGAATATTACGTTGATAACACTGAGAATTCATGACAACGGGGATTATATGGAATGAAATGGAATGGAATTCATATGGAATGAGGGTAATACTGCCATCTTGAAACAAAAGTTGAAACGTTCTATTAGTGATCAGTCATTTATCGAAATATTTCTTTACAAAAAAGTCTTTAACATTTATCTTCCCTTCAATCCAACTTTATATTATTATAAATACGTTAAATAAGTTATATGAGAAAAATTGTGACTTGACTGGCTCTTCTTTTCACTATTCATTTCTCGTATAACTTGGGTTTAGTCGCACAACTTCGTGCCAAGTTAAATTTAAATTCCTTCATTCACATTTATTAAATGATGCTCAATCACATTTTTTCTTCTCCTATTTCAACGTTATATTTTTTCATTTAACTTTTGAAAATTTTGAAACGTTTCTTCCTTGCATGCAGATAAATAAGCAGGACAATCGTTACATAATAAATATAAATATACCTTTTCTAAAATCTATCAGAATTGTTGGTGTATAAATTGGTGATGGAGGTGGTGTAACTATAAATCGAAAACTAACAGGACTAACTAGCAACGGCTACGCAAACACTACATCAGACGATTAAAATATTTTTCAGAATTCAAAGCTTTTATATTTTTCAAAGTAAATTCCTAGTAAGCTCCGTCACCATTTATTGTCTATTTATTATATCGCAGAAAATATTTTACGAGTAGATAAAGAAACAATGCCTCTAAATACGTTATTTAAAATTCAAATACATACGATTTTTGACGGTTATTCTACGTTTTATTCCAAACAACAAACTTGGAGATAGAATGGTGAAAAGTGGAGTGGGTAAAGGAAATGAGTGAGCATAGTATAAACCAACCCAAATCCATAAAACCCAACCTCTCCCTCTACCAAACAAGAAAATAATTTAATTCAGCGTCCCATTCTAATCTTCGGCCGCCCACTCTGCACGGAGACGTGTCCACTGCGGCGCCCCTGACCACGTGGGTGTACTCCTCCAGTGGGCGTTCCACACAATGAGAGGGCTAACGAAGCTGATGAACGCAAAGTGGTTATCTGTTGCCCTTCCTCTACACATTTTATAACCCCTCTGTTCCTCCGAGTCATGCACTGCATTATGAGCCGACACAAAGCGGCTAATCTCCCTGATTGTGCATTCAGAGAGCACTTCTTACCTCCCTAATGGAAGCAATATGTATATAAACGAAATCGTTTGCGTTTGTGTTTTCATTGCCTTTTCATTCGAAACCCTGCATTCCTTCGACGCACAGAATTCAACGAATGAAATTCCTTCAACGCTTGATGGATAGCCACGACTATCTAGACGCAGCCTTCAAAAGGATTTCCGTTGCTTTGAATGAGATATACGAATCGTCCTATGATGATACAAATTTTGAATGAATAGTAGTTAATTCAAATATTACTTTGATATTCTTTCAGAAGGGTTTGGGCTAGAGTTGTCTAATTTAATCTGTGGTCCTGCAGATAATAGGTGTTAAATAATTCTTAAAGAAAAATTCCCTTTGTGTTTCTTCTTATTGATAATGAGTTGAATTTATTACCATGAAATCTATCGACGTAAAATTTCAACAACCATATCATAAAGCAAATTAAATTGACGAAAACAGGAAAGGATTAATCAGGGACGTACTGAATCTTCTTAAAGCCATAAGAAGACCGGATGCAGGACCAAAGAGACTAAAACGAATATCCACTGGACGCTTACGAAGTTTCTCGGTGGAGGACCGGGATGGAGACATCTAAATTTGATTACTTTGTGTTAAAACAATATATCCCCAAGTGTATGTGTTTCGATACTTTGCGTCTCATATTTTATCTAAAAACTCGGAAGAGAATCAATTTACTCATTACTTTTCTCGAATTATTGTCAAAAATACTACTTGATCTAAAAACTCCTCTATCCTTCCCATTTTTGTGCTGTTTATACATAATAGGATCTTCCAATATTTTACTAATCTCTAAGGCAAGAGCAGGGATATAATAACCGAAAGAACGGATTTTAAATATACTTCTTATTCGCTCATGATATCTCTGAAGGAGTCCCTACAGGAGAGATTAATATCACAATATCTCAGCCCTCAAGAAAGTTATGCGCGACACCATGTTCACAGTTATGCATTTCCTTTCAAAATAATCTCCTTCGAACTCATCGGCAATTTTCTAAAATAACAGTTAAATGATCTATATCTTAACGATCATTTCTTAAATAGAAAAAATATAGATCAACTGCCTTTCTAGTAGGAGTCGAATATAGTCACAAATAACCGATACATCTTCAATAAGGACAAATGGCATGCTTTGTGTAATTTCCCTACATATGTCTACTCTATTAATAGTCATACACAATAGATCCTATCGAATCTTAATTAATTTTCACTCGCATTGTCGGAAGCATAAATATATCAATATCGTCAAATTTAATTAGAATTTTTAAAAATTATGATTGTCATCATCGATACATACATTCCTTTCTCATAAATAATTATTCTAATCTTCTCACAACTGACATTACTGTTTTTTTCGGTAGGACGAGAAATTACGCAGCTAAAGCTTGGTAGCAAATGGCGTACATCCTTACATCGATATCTTAGGAATCGAGAAAGAAGATTCCAGACGCCCACATGACTATCAGCTTGTCGTCAGCTGCGATTCTTACCCTGACATTACATGGTAAAAACGCTATAATGAATCATCATGAGAAACATAAATATATCGAAGTATTAAATATTAAATCTCTATTGTTTGTTTTCTTTCATTTTCCCTCTTAAATCCAATTAACCTCACTACTTCCGCAAACGCAAGGTCATTTACTTGACAGATGAAGGAAATTTAGGCAGTTAAAGAGTATAATGAAGGATTAATTGGCGAGTTGATAAGCTTCTCATACCAGCGGACGGAAAAACGCGCGGTCGAATCTCATGATGCGTGTAATAGCCTACGTAATTGGAACCACGACAAATAATTTTGAGAACGCAAACAAAAGTTAGCATTGTTTGGAGGAGATTTGGGTGGTCCTAAGAGCGCTATACAGACGAGAAAGGTTGAACTAGCCGAACAACCGATCTATTGCTAAGCAGAAGATGGTATGCGATAAGCAACTGTTGCGCTATCTCACCGCATCTGCCACTTATCGCGAATAGCGCCAAAGAAATTAGCAAGATGAAGAGGGATTCCTTCAAATATATTAAATTATGGAGAAGACTAAACTGATGGCAAAGTTTAATAGTAAATATGATAAATAGGAAGTATTAAACAATCTTTTTGATTAGTCAAAATGTAAGTTTTTCAATTTCCCACACCAGTAAACCACATTCAGCAGACCTAAATGAAACTACACCAAACACACTGAATAGAACATTTTCTGTGCAACTATAATTTCGAACCCAAGTTACGCGGTAATGGAATGAAGGTAAACCTGGAATAGTACGCAAAACTCTTCGGAATTAGCGGGAAGTGCATAGATACAAACCGAGACATAATTTTATTTCAAAATTGTGTCTCGCTATAGGCTAAAATGGTCGGCAGTAAAACAGTGAGAATAAAAATCACACAAAGAAAGTGGAAAATTCTAGCTATTTTAATTTGTTTATATCTAAAGGGATCTATCTTTACTTTCAGCTAGCTTCAAACCATTACATTCCTAAATTTATAATAATAATAATATCCTATTTAAATATAAGTCCTCACTCGTTCTCTCGGCCGAATGACACATTACTCGTCTATATAAAAATATCCTTTTCCCCTACGATTCTGGAGAAGTAAAGGTCTATCTCTTTATTGCGATATATGAAATTTTGCGAAGGGATGAACTCCCTTGAAAAAAGTCAAATATTTATAAAATCCGCGCACATAAATGTATTTCTTCAATAACATGAAACATATTACTGGAACAAATTTAATTTATGTGTGAGTGGATAACTCTTCGGGATCAAGCTATTGAAAAGGAGTAGAAGAGAAGTGCAAGTGCAACATTCAAACGGAGACCTGTTAATGAATTATGCATGTACCGGCTTTATGACGACAAGTCAAATATATCTATGTTAAGTCAACGAAAATGATCGAAAGTTTCAAAAGCACATCTATTTTCCCTTCTCTTAAATCCATCTTCGTATTAGAGAGATTTGTACTCATGTGAGAATGCTCTATCCAACTCTTCTTCTCATTCCTAAGATCTAGGAAATTTGTAGAGTCAGTCAGCTTGAAAGGAATTAGGAATATATATTAGGATGAAGCATTAGCGCATTGTGGATGGAAAGGTGGTAGAAGCATTATAATCCGGGAGGATTACCAACTGAGGACGGCAACAAATTATCACTTATGGAGGCGCTGGCGACAGCAGCCGTGTGCCCAAGAGAGGAAGGGGAAGGGCGTGGGAGGGTTTGGGAGATAGTGTGGCGCGTTTTGTTCACGTTGACGCAGGTGAAAGATTGCCGTTTGTCGGGGAAAGGATGGCTGCAAGGAGACAAAAGCGGAGGCAGAATTTGGGTGGAAAAGGCAGAAGAAAATGGTCGTGGAATATTACGGATGACGAATACGTGGGCTTATGTACGCTCTTTGATATCCGCCGTCTTTTCTATTCGAGTCGGAATAACCGTTGAAATTAGACATGCATGGATCCTTTGCCTTTTGGTGAGTATTTCACCGCCGGACATTATGGGACGTAAATTTTTCCCAAAATTTCTTATCGGAGAGGCACACCTCTGCATCCCGCGCATATGAAATCAGCATCCTCATCAATCCAATCAGGATGTACCCTTAATTTAAGGAACTTTGAGGATGACATACTATTTTCTCTGATGGTCATTTCGTACCCCTTACCTTTAATTACATACTTATTGTGAATAATGCTTCGTAAGACTATGCACGCGACCCCAGCGCTACAGTTTCAAATTCCTGGGCAAGAGAATATGCAAAGGCCGAACTCATCTCATGCGGTAATCTCGGTTCTGTCTTATATAAGATTTTATAAAATTAAGAACGATTTTTATCAGCCTTAAATTTATATTAAAATATGTAATATAAATCAATGTATTAATATAAATTTATATTAATATATTATATTATGTAACATTAAAAATGCAAATAATGTACATATACATACTAATTAGAAATAATTTAGTATTGTGAATTATATTTATAATGATTTTATATGATTATGAATCTAATAAATGAGGTAGAAAGTGATTTTTGTTTCAAAGAATTCCTTTTAATTTTGATTAATTAATAATTTTAAATTTATTTAAATTAAATTATTAATATTTAATTAATTTTGATCCCCGACTTGATCATACACATTGAAACGTTAACTCTGGGTAAGATCCCTTGCAGCTATCAAGTCGATTAAGACGCTCGACGGCACTCTCCTCGTCTCGATAGAAGAGGAGCCACCACAAGCCATTCCCGCTTCTACCAGTCAGTGAGGGCGCTCTGATGGCACTTCCCTCGTCTCATACGTCCATAGAAGAGGAGCCACCGATGGCCATTACCACTTCTATCAGTCAGTCTGTCGATGAGGGCGCTTAGAAGGCGCCTCCCTCGTCAATACTATTGCAGCAAAGGATTCACCCATGGTATTGATTCACCCTAAGATATATTCAGCAAGAACATTCAATAGCATAGTCATAGGTTACTACACTCGTTGAAAAAGAAAGCGCTAAACCAGTAGTATAGTAAATTCTGACTTCAGTAAAATTTTTGGCACTCTCTTCATAATCAACGAAAGATATTCGTTGATATGTTTTAATTGTTAATAACTCTTAATTGTTTCACTGGTTTGCTTCGGACAGTTCAACTGTTCTCATGTTCAACAAATTCTCGTGTTTGAAAAAAAATAGTAGTATGAACTTGATCTTATTCGTCTCCGTCAAAAGAAATCTGAAACAGATTAAATAAGTATTCTGGCTAAGTGTTTATCACAAGGAAAATATCAATTTGAGAGAGAAGAGTATATATTATAAATAAATCAATACTTGTACAGAGCTATCGCCCCAACCGACATATGTCGGTCAGTCGGATCGGTTACTTAGTTTTCAAAATACTATCTAACGAGGTCCAACACAATCTATTCCTCAAGGTATCATTAAAAAAGCCTAAAAACATGAATGCTTAACCTTTGGTCGTGACCCTTTGATACGATCAATAAGGATTTCGAACTTCATCACAGAAAATAAAAGAGTGGGTGTGAATAATTAAATAATATATCAACAATGTGTAGATCTTGGATGGAAAAATTGAGAAAAGCAAATCCAAATTTGCCGTCAGAAAATTCGTCAACCAGCCATTAAACACGGAGGATGTTCAAGTAATGAATATTCTTCGAGGAGATACTCAGAGGCGATTGATTTACCTCATCATTCGCTTCAATGGCCACTGGTCCGTGGGTAGATTATTTGATAATTGCTTAAAAATCAAGGATAGCTATACATAGCTCAAACATCGCAGCTGTATCAACTGAGCATAGACCTAACATTAATGATTACAACTTCGATTCAACCGAGCACTCACAGCAATAGGAAGATTCCCTCCGAGATTTATGCCGCAATTATGTAATTTATGACAAAACTAAAAGGCTGTCTGCCATTAGTCATTGGTGTAATAGAGGACTAACTCGCCGCCGCCGCTACCACGGTCACCTCAAAAGTTCCGCCTCCCGACTCTCACGGTAACTGACTTCCGAAAATTACGAGGTTTCAAGGGAGATGGATCGCCGCTATTATCTCATAGATACCTGCATTGAGAAAGCATCAATGGGAAGACCTCGACCCATTCAGAAGAAAAGCTGGATATTAAAACGTGGCCTTTTTCAACGATGCGGTGAAAATCCCGCGCTAAAGACACCGTTTCAGCTCTCTGCTGTGGGAAAAACAGCCTTTTCTACAGCTATTCATGTTTTGCTCGTAAAATGCGGTCCCCTGTAACGGACACGCCTCAAAAATTAAATTTCATCCCCGCGTAAATCATCGGATCTTCTTTTCGACGTCGTTTCACAATACTTTGAAGGACACTTATAAATCTCCCAAAAAATATTCGGAAACATGTAAAAACTCATTCGAGAGGACCTTTTTGCTAATGTCTATTCGAAAGGAATTTCTCCGTCTTTCTTCATATTCGAACGAAGAGAAAAATAATAGCTTCTCGATGAAGTGCATTTTTGAGACCCGAACATCACATAAAGAAAGGTGAAGTTAACGGGTCAAGATGATGAAAAGATATTGTACCAGAAATATTTTACGCAACCGTAAGAAGTCATGTGTAATATATATTTTATTTCTAAAGATGACCACTGATAAAAATCATTGATTAGTACTGTAAGAGGTTCTATGAAACAATGCCATAAGTCACGAGTCTATTAATATCAACAAAAAACAGGTTTACCGGAAACAAATTAAAATTGTGATGCAGAGTATATTACATTGATATCTCGATTCTGCATTATAATTTTTCGTTTGTGCCTCTACCGTTTTTGATAAATATCATCTGACCCTTACTCTTCAGCGAAGTTTTGAAGAGACATGAGATTATGGAAGATTATTCAGAACCCCGAATCGAGACACGGAAATCGACCCTTTCAGCTTGCGAACTCAGTGAAGGAGGCCGAAAAGGATCTCATTACACCATTTTCCTTTGGTATAAAACTAGAAAGAATTACATTAAATTGTTGACAAATATCACTTGCTTCGGATGCATTGCTGTTCTGGCGTTACAGTTGTTACCGCCTTAACTTTTTACTTTCGCTCTTTCGACTTAAACTACAACATTTTCAGAGTCGATTTTTACTCTGTAACGCTATATTTGGTTGAAATTTTTTAAATTCCTGATCCTCATTGCCAACTCATTTCTATCAGCTCAATAAATCAAGGTTTCAATTAATATCAGCTGAAGCTACTTAAGCTGCAATCGTCATTTGAAATCCGCTTTTTTATGAATTTTTAAATAAATCTCAAATAATTTACAAATTACAATTTGGTTCAGCATATTTTCATGCTGTGACCCTTAAACGAATCAGAAATTATAATCCACGGAGGCATTTTAACTTGTTGTTAGTAATGTAGCCCTCATGGTGTTTGTACTCAATCTTAAAAACAATAAAGATATACGGTCCGAATCTTGGAACTGGGTTCCATCAACACGAGCACATTTCAAGTCTTAGGTATTCATACAAATCTTCGAAATACAAGTATGGGATACCCTCCTGACAGTAACTGATACGTTCACTCCCGATTACTGATTGAAGTCAATCCTGTCGACAAAGCAAAGGTAAAGCTCATCTCGAATAAAAAGATGGTTGAACGCGATTTTGTTAGGCTACAAAAATACACTCATGGAGGCATTAGTATTTTAATAAAGCGCGCGTTCCAGCTTCATGAAACCGGGATTTTCTCACTCTCGTTCTCGGGATCTCGGGAATTTAATTCCAACTGCCGCCCACGCGGAATAAAACGTCACGCTCTCCACCCCCGGCGAAGCAGAATGGAGTCCCTAATGAACTCAGAATGCGCGGCACTAATTTTGAAAAGTGGCCGTGACGTGCGCTCCACCCATCGCCAAGATGAGACGAATAGAATGGAGAGGCGTGAGGAAAGTGCGAAACAGCGGTTTGGGTAGGCAGGTGGCGCGAAGGGAACCTTATGACTCCGCGACACTTCATTATTTCTCCACCACTCTTTCTTTGGCTCAATGGGTACGCCACTCCTGAATGAGAGAGTTCCCTTTTCTACTTTCCAGAAATATCCTTTTTCCCGAAAAGCGGAACACAAAGGTATTCGGCGGGCACCTTTCTTCCTCTCCACTCAATGGAGAATTTGTTATTCCTGCCTTGGCTAAATTTTTAACGACTTAAGAATCGCGACTTTAAGAAGAGCGTTGTTGTTCTCTTCTATTGAAGGAGGAAGATCTTCGACTTCTATAGGAGAAAGAAGAAGAATAGTGCATTCTTGCTTACAGAAAACTAGGAAATGCATCGAATGAAGAATTTTGGAGAAGGAGACAACTTTCAGAACACAACTAAAATCAGAAACATCTGAAATCACGTGGTTTCTCTATGGTCATGAAAGTTACTTCTTACACCGCCCAATAAATTGAATATTTTATATCTTATGGATTTTACAATTTTTTCGTTCGTGCCCTCTGTCTCTGCCAAAACAAATCCTAACAAAAATTAGATAGGAGTTGGAATTTATTCGACAGAAGTCAATAAAATCCTTTATAAACAGTAAAGACAAAGAACGACAATGTGAACCCATCTAATCCTTTAGTTTTTATGTTAGAATAATTGCATACAAAATTGTTCCTATGATACTGCCATGCCTTATTTCTTTGACTTCAATTACACGAAAAAATGCATTAAATGAGAATTCCTCTCAAGGATATTGAGATTTTCTAAATATAATATCGTACACTAATAAGGTTATATATTTAATGTTTATTTCACGTATATTTTATTTATAATTTCTCGCCCTCTAATCTCGCCCTCTAATAAAGTCGTTTTATTATTATTATTATTATTATTATTATTATTATTATATTTTATGCCTCGCGCAAACATGCATAAACTCTCATCATTATTCAAAGGAATACACTCCTTTTAAAAATTTTACAAATAAAATCAACTGGTATACAACAACATGATAGTTAAGCTGAGAAATAATTAAGGGTAAAAGGAAGGAATCATAAAATTGAAACTTGAGCAAATGTACAAGAAATGATTGTATTAAAAAAGAATTGCAAGCACTAAATAAATGTCACTAAATGCCTAGAGATACTTTGCGGTTCTGATACGGGTATTCGGTTATCAGAAAGAAATTTTGAACTGTTTAATAAGAGTTCGTAATGAGACGTTTCTTATGCCAGCAGAAAGAAAACCATAGAAATACATGTAGAGAATAAAATTCTCATTTTCTGAGGAAAATTCGTGTTTAAATTCTAATTATTATCTCAAAACCTTCCTGTAAGCAGTTATAAAATCAAGAAGTAGACATAACTCAGTCATAGAAAGTTATGAAAAAACAGACTAAATAATATTCTTTGGCTCGCTTGAACCGTACAATTCAATAATAAAAACAAGCGAATAAATTCCATTTAAAGATGATTTATATCCATGGTAACCATTTTTATAATAAAGCATGCGCATGTCATGCCTTATAAGCGAAATTCTCATCTGCTATGGATTAGAACAAGAAAGGGGGGAACGGAAATGCTAACCTTATGTTTCTGAATACCTTCACTAGACAAGTACTTAGTGAATGATCCATTCGCGTAAGCCTAACATACCGGGGGTCAACATAAGCTTATCCCGCTGAAGACGTGTCTCCGACGTAACGACACCAGCAAAACTACGAATTACTCCCCGATTTACCATCTAACATTTCCATAATCCGCAGGGCTAGTCGCGCGATAGTCATTTTAATAGAAATTATTTACGCGTGTTATAGGAAGAATATTCTCACATGAGGAAGCATAAGCAGTTTACATTGCGCCATTTATTTGAGAATAACTGTCGGTGCATCAGCTGAATGGGGTCCCTTCCATTTTGCCCTCTCGCTCCCTCTGTTGATTGCGCCTTTTGTCCCGGATTTAACGCCGCCCGAGCATCTAAACAAAAAACAGGAGAGGGAATAAACACTGTAACGAGCCACCCATTCAATGCCTGCGAAATTGAAACCGATCCTAATTTTTTCATCGAACAATGGTCCAGTAAATATAAAAAGCCTCTGAGAGCCCACGCATATAATTGTCGGGACTTCCGTCCGTTCAAGTGTCACATTGAGCGTGAATTAGTGCATTCGTCCGGAGAATATATCTCCGCTACCTGTCTAAAGCCGCGGAGATTATGAGCAGTTCAGTGGGAGTGAGTCTTCGAAAGAAATATAGCGGCTGAAATGATCGAGGAAGTAGTTTAAATAAAGCGTTAAAACACCTCTGCGCGTCACTTTCGTTATTAGGGGAGTAGATGAGAGTTCTCCGACCTTTTCTATGGCTAAGGACGATGTTTTGGCTGGATTATGTTGAATCATTGTCTATTGTATTCACGCTGTTAACGAAGAACGATAATTTATCGGCCGTTGAATAGCTAACTCTTCTGTTTTTATTTTAGCTGACTCCTAGAATTAATGCTTCTGCTATGGAAGTAAATGTTGCTTATGATTGAAGAATTGGGAAATTTTTACGGAGAGGTAGTTTCCGAATGAGCTCATTCAAATTATGTTTACCAATGAAAAGGCCGAGGATAGACATTTCGATACTAGTATTAGCTAAAAATCTCTTACGGGTGTGCTTCAGGTGAGTCATAAGAGAACAAGGTGTGCCTTGAACGAAATATGAAAATTATCATTTTTGCAACCATGCACTTCCAACACTACATCCTTCTATTTACACTACAGTTAAAGTTTCCATAATCGATACAAAAATTGACAAAAATAATTCAAAGAATAGAATTTCTTGATTTTAAAGTGATTTTCAAATTTATGCCATTGCAAAGAACAACGTATAGTAAATTGGCAATAATTTTCGCTAACTAGCCGTTTCTAATTGTTTTATGAATCAGTCTACTTGAATGTGAGTTAGCATTGACTAGGACTATTAAGAGCAATATGGATAGAAGCTTTACCAAAAGAACTTTTTTCCGAGGTTACGAGAAACCACGAACATTTCGAAAACAGATAACATTTCTAAAATTCTAATACTCGATGTTCAGACGTCTGTGCATATTTTTGGAGGGATTTATCAGTACAGCATTAAGCGTAAATAGCAGAATATTTATTTATAATATTCTGCTTCGCTACGAGCAACTCCAAGGAATATTCACATCTGAAAAAAGGACAAGTAGATATTAACGCAAATGCACACGCATGGGATTAAGCTTCATTACAAATCATTTCATTCTGCTAAACCTCACTAATACATTATTTATAATATTCCACGTAATGTCGAACGGTATTAAATTAGCATTAGCATCATACATGATTTATCCACCACTTAAGTTTCTCATCGACTAAATTCCGTCCAATATACAAGTGACAAGCACAAGTAGAATTTCCCTTAATCCCCACGTATTAATTCACTCCATAAATATCAATCAAGTCTGATTTATTGCGAGATAGTGATGCAGAATTAATGACCGATGTGTGCGGCTGAGAAGTCCTTGGAATGAATCCGGCGTCAACAAATAGATCAATTTCCAATGCATCGTCACCGTAGCGCGAACCCAAAGACGGGCCTTTTGAGCTCATGACAAAGGAGTGTGATTGAAGATGAAGAGAGAGGAGTTGTGCAATGAGTTCATGTCACGGTCCCGATGAAAAGGTGAGGCGGCACAAACGTCCGCGAGATGTTTTCTACGCCCCAAAGCCGATAGAGTTGTTCCGATGGTCCGTGAAAATGGTTCTCTCTCTTTCACACAATCCCCGTCCGTTCCTCCTCACCAGTTTCCCTCCCCCTTACACTCTGCTACACCGTTGTTGCCAACTTTTGATACGGAAAATAAAAAGGTTGGGGAAATTGGGGGAATTTGGGAAATTTAAACATTTTTACTGATGTGTGAGTATACATAGCTATATATCTATAAGGCTGACCGATTTCGCATACCCGATCTGATGACGGATTTAATACGTCATTTGCTACTGGAGCACAGTGCCAGTGATTAAAACTTGTCTAATTCATTTAAAGAAATGAATTTCTCAGTAAATTTAGAATTCCATAACTCAAAACATTAGACGGTTATATTTTCAAAAATTACTTTCCTAAACTAAGAATTTCAAAACACTGATGGAAACTTGGCCTGAATCGATTATAATAGAACTTTCATAGAAAGGAAATTAACTACATATATTGAATCATAAATATTAGCATCGGTAATTTGCTTTAGAGTTTTTCAAAGTAAAGTAGTTTCATGACGAAGAAAACTTCGTTGGAAAACAAAATTTGTTTGCTCAGTAATCCATAGTAAAACGCAGTAAATAATACTGAACGTAGTAAGTAATAATAAAATTTCTCAGAACTGATTGGATCTGAAAGAGATTAAAAACTAGAAATCTAGCATGTGCTAGATACCAAGTACGTGACTATTGACTTCATTTTATTGAGTAGCACACACAAGATCGAGACACTTTATTTAAAAAAGAAACGATTGGTAAGTGTAAAGAAGATTCATAATCATCCTCTGTGAACCTCGTAATCTATGATTGTATAAATGTCCGCGTGTATTTTCATGAGATTCTGTTTGCTATTTTCGGAGACACGCTGATTGAGGTAATGGAAAGGGAGTAACTAAAATTTCATATAGTTTCTCCTTACCAAAATTGGAGATTACAGAAAATGATAAAGTAATATTAATGAAAGAAAGCTTATATTTCTCGATCCGGAAGACATCATTAATGAAGGAAAACATCGATTTCTAAATATTGTCCCCGAACGATGAAATTTCATTAATATAGAATTTTATTTAAAGTGTTATTACATAATAAAAAGTTTTTCTGGAGGTATTTGATTACCTATGTACTTTAGAATTCGGTTTCCAGGTAAATCAAACCCGCCTACTTCAGGTTTCCTCGAGGCTTCAATCGGACTCTAATATTTTCACTATATTTCAAGTATGGTTGCTGTATCCAGAGTAATATATTATTTAAGGTAAATTATATTTACAAAGTTGGCAACCATACCTTGATTCCTTGGATCGCCCCCGCACTCAAACCGCTACTCCTCGTAAACTTACACATTCATGCAGCCGCGATTGCTTTGAATGGCTCGTAATTACGTGTGTGTGTGAGATGCAGGGCCACCGCCGATCCTTCCCATTCATCCTGTCACTCAAAACCGAACCTTTTCTCTGACTTTCTCATGGTTTGATCTCGAAGAAGGAAACAAAAAACAACCCACAAAACGGAGATGAGCTCAGAGTTACCTTGGTGAGGGATGGAATTGTGTTGCCAATAAAGGAGTCTGCAGCCACTTCCTCTTGTTGATGAAGGCTTCTTCCTGTTTGTTCGGATTGTGTGGAAAACACTATTCCTTCCTCTTTGGTGCCTTCCTGAATCCCAAAATTACCACAAACTTAGGACTAAGCTTCATAGTACCTTTAATATCCTTTGCTATAATAAGACCCCATCTAGAATATGATTTTATTTATAGAAAAACGTTTTATCAGTTAATTTGAGAAGACACGACGTATCGACTTTGGTGGTATTACTCTAAGATAAGTAATCCATACAGAAATTAGATCATAGGAAACTAATATCTATTATTGCGTATCAAGCATAGAGATCGCTGGTGTGAGAGGCAATTCGACATTCTACATAATCGAAATGTAAATATTGGAAATAGATGACCTTCCCATGTTTATTTATTCAGAATTGTACAATATATGGTGATAAAAATTAATAAAACTCAACACTTGGAGTTAAATTCGCTTATCACAATATTGGTTAACCCTTGTGTACCCATCCGGGTATCAACCACAGTAAATTTTTACATATACGTTAATTGAAACTGAATTTCGAATAATTATCAGCGATGCTAAAGTATTCAGAAGATTATCATTCACATAGAAATTCATGAATTCTGGATAGATATTCGCTGTTCAATTTATACATAATAAAATAATAAGTTGAAAAATCAGCTTGGAGGAATTTTATAACAACCAATTTCTACGCACGTTATTAGGCCAGCTGACGGACATTAATACGATTATTTATGATTGGGAACAAATATGAAAAAGGAAGAATAGCGGAAGAGCGCTTAATAAAATATTATGGAAACCGTAATACTGAATTTTTAACATCAATGTGGATAATAAGGCCTGCAACATCCTCGAAATAAAAGTGCAAATAGTCAAGTTGACTCTTATTCGTAGGATAATATAATTTTAATGAGCGGAAATAAATTTTTAGGCCAATAGAAAGTCAAAGAGTAACGTTTTGATCAAAACCAAAGCAAACCTTCATAGAGAGAAGTTAAAAAAGTAAAATACTCTAATCAGATGCATCGAGGAAATAAGACTAGCCAAAGTGAAACAAGTTTGATATCAATTTGTGACTTATGGACCCTTTCAAATCACAAGATTACAACAAATCTCCCATTGAAGTGCTTTATTATGGCAACATCATGCAACGAAATGGACGTCCGCGACGAATTTGGACATCGGAAATGACTGAGGAACATCCGATGAAACGAATTCTTCGACTGAATCCAAACTTGATTGGATGAGAGTCGGCAGGTGGAAAATCTTCCTGACATCATCGCCATCCATGGGAAAACGTCGTGAGAGATCTCTTTACTCAATCAAACCCGTTTAAAAATATAACTCATCGCATCGAAGAGTATCTCTCCGAAAAATACCCTACCCTTCCTTACAACAGCACGCATTGACCATCCATTCATCTCATCCCCTCTCATTCCACCTCTAATAATTTACTTGCCCACAATGGGACTTCTTTCAGCGAATATAACACCATTGCGGCCATTAAAGGCTGCTCCTTTCCAGTGCGTCCCCCTAATCAATAATTTATTATTAAAGCGAGCTCTTTTACGTCCTCCTGATTGGCTCCCATTGAAAACCGCCTTTTAAATCCCTATTCATGCGCGCCACTTTTCAGATACCCCGAGCGGCTTCGTGAAAGCGCCCATTAAAATTTCACGTCTCTTCGAAGGGATTCCAAAGGAAGCGCCATTTTTTGCCCGACGACCTTTTTTCCGAAGAGAGCATTGTTAGCGTCACTCGGAGCGCATCAGAAGACGATTAAAACTCATTCCGGTTTTTCCCTTTTTATTAGCGGCGGCACAATGGTTTATTGGGACAATTATACAAATACGACGTTAATGGCCTAATGAATCATGAAAGTTCGATAAAATTCCATTTAAAAGGGAGGTTATTATATTTGACAGGTTCGAAATTACGGCCTATTTGGGTGTACGTCGAAGATGAATATATGGGTGATTTGGGGTCCAACAGGTATCAATAAAACCATTAACGTTCACCCGCTGAAGGCCCACTCCGATAACATTCTACCGTGTGTGTGCGCGGCGGTTGCTGATACTAGAATTAACGACCTATACAGAGTGCGGTTTAGATCCTATGTAACAAAACACCTGCTTCAAATGCAAAAAATGATATATTTACGGTTACCTAACGGAAAGTTCATTTCATTTCCTCTCTTCATTGTCGCAATAACTCACAAATAATTTACGTTAACGTCACGTCAATATACATTGAATTCCTTAAAGTCAAATAAATATTTTAATTAATTCAAAGATTTGATTTACAGTATTCAGCTGAGCATCAAACTTAAATTAAGAGCCGTATGATGGGGAAATTGCTACAAGCCCCAGACCAATGGAGGCCCTACGCATCTGAGTATTAGAGTCTTTGAAAATCCACAGAGGAAAAAAGTTTGAAAAGGTATACCCAAACACGGAAATATTTTGTAAAATTATTCTAACAATGCCAGTGTCAGTGACATCGTCTAAAACATTCAGAAGTTACTTTTTCTTAATTTTTGCATAGGCTCAGAAATTTCCCATTAGAGATAGACGAGTCATGGAAATAATAATCTGTCCATGGAATATGAAGAAGTTGATATGAATTAATTAAAAATTATCGACTATTCTGCGTGAATTATAGCTAGATAAAAATCTTTAAAATATAATGTATTATTATTTTTATAAATCTTTCTAAACCTTAATAAATATTTTCAAACAATTTTTTTTGTGTTTTAGAGTAGAAGTATTATCATAAAGTTGAAAAATTGTAATAGAATAAGGAATGCTTTTTTTTTTGAAGACGCGAAAATCGTCCATCCGAGGGCTCCGCGGATTCGGTTCTGCATATATTTATTTAAATTTTCCACATATATTCCATGTTGAAAAAATTGACACGAGGACAAATCGCGGTATATTATTTGATGATAATTCTCCTTGCCTCATACTGTAAAACCTTGAAATGTTTACATGTAGGAGTAAATTTATTAAAATATGTGACAACAAGAAGATGATGTATCAGGAAATCAACTAGCGAATACGAAACCTACTAACATAACCTACTAAACCTAACTATACCTACGTAAGTTTACATCCAGGCAATGTTTCAATTTCTGTACGGAGAAGTAATGTGATTCCACATGGAATAAACAAGAAATAACATAAACATCTAAACAATTCCAGGAAGTTAATTTAATCAATTCATTATCAAAGATTGAATTGATTAATAATCAACAGCAAATTGGTTAAATCGCGATTTCGTAGAGAACGTAATTAGTCGTTATCATTCGGTGAATGTTCCTACTTGGACGATAAGAATGATATGGGTAAGCAAATATTTGAAAGTCATCACAATAACTATTCAATAATTTTTAGAAGTGGAAAAAGAAAGAGATCTTCCGGAATTCAAATATTCAGATGGTACATACATACATGGTTGGTTGGTATAACTCGATGTCAGTAAGTCAATTCCTTACATGTTGTATTGAGAAGTGAGAGCTTATTTTCGAATTATTTGCGAAGGATACAAAGAAATGCCGCAGAGACATTCCCAGTTAATATTTTCACCGGAGACTTGGACGATGATTTTTCCCTAAAAACGCATGTAGTAGACGACTTTTTGACAGGGTACTGAATATTTTAGCCTTTGGAATTTTTCTTGTTAGTATGATATCCCATACGACCTTATACCGATTGCACATTCTAGAGGGAATATCATCATGAAAACTATAATTTGCTCAAGAAATAACTATCATACTTCCTCCATAACTGTCATCATATTTCCTTCAATTCTCGTTTAGAATATATTAATATTAACCTGTAGGAATAAACAAATTATTTCTTTTGGCTAATTTAAAAAAATGCGCTTCCTATCAGTGCTACAAGCATGGAGAAAACATTAAATTTAGGATAGTTATAAAACGCATTTAATAGAGACAATACTTCTATGAATATGGGATGCGACTCAGAATTGAAAGGGAAAGACACTGAAAGCGTTAATTACTTAGGATGTATTTTCTAACTCATTACTGCTCACATTTCTTCACTACATACTCCTTCCTTTGAGTGTGCGTTAACGTTAACATCTAAAACGGCCAAATTATATTCACAAATAAGTTTAACGAGCGACGTTATGCGAAGGACGTTCTAATGGACGGCTTGCTAGCAATTTATGCGCACCCGGAATTTCGGCATTGTCGCTTTGATCGCGGTTTTATCACCTTTGACATTAAGCATCGCCACTTCATCCCAACAAAATCTTCTTAAACGGTGGAATATTGATTGTTAAATATGCGTGGAGAGTTTTCAAAGAAAATTTTAGCAGCGTCTTTAACGGACTCAGATGCATGAAAAGAGTTATGGTAATATTCAATTTGGAATACGTAATTTTGGAATGGAAGTTGTTGAACTCTAATGGAAGGATTCCATAGTATACGGACGACTAGAATCCATACGAGCAATGATATTGGTATCCCCAAATTTTTCAGGTTTAGAATACATGCCAATGATAAAAGAATTTTGACTACCAAATTGTTAGCCAGGGAGGATTTCAACGCGTTGATAAAACCAATTATTAAGCTTCTGAGGAAATGTCAATGGAGTACTTTGAAACAAACGCCGACGAAATTTGCATGTAATGTATACTTTATAGTTTTAAGCACCTCATAATTAGCTGTTTTCATAGATTATAAATCAGCAGTCACTCACTCTAGGATAGCGAGTTTCACGCATTTCATACACACAACGTCGTTTTTTCTTGGCAGTAGTACAAATTTTTATGCCACATAATTATTGGGATGTATATATGCAGGCAGATTAACATCGTCCTACAGAAATAATGCTGACTTATTTGGACAAAAGGTTATAGCTATCTCGGAACGTGTGCAACGTGTGCAATTTACTAGGGAGCACATTGTTTTCTGTAGCTTAGTTTTAAATATAATCTTACATCAAATATTAGTTATTACATTACCTTCGTTAGTTACATTATTTTATGCCTTACAGCTGTGGATTAAAGTAGAAATAGAAAAAATATCCCAAAGAAAGTTACGAGTTGAATACCTATAGGAATCAGTGAAAAACGAAGGTGTAGGAAGTCGTTCTATAAAATCGCACCTTTTGATAAGAAAAAGGAAATAGATTACCTAAAATTAAGGCCTACCATTGACGGCCAATGCTGCACAAATGAAAAAGACTCTTAGCATTAGAATAAGAATAAGTCTTTATCGAAGCTCTTTCATGATACTACACTAGCATTCACCATCATTGATCATTTAACGCATTGAAAGAGAAATCAGTTAAGTCAACATCACTATAGAGCCATTTACAACAAGAACATATCCTTGGTACTTTTACATACGGAACAGAGGCCTTTGGGGACCACACAAGGAGGGGCAGTGGTCGTTTTTAATGGAGGGGTAAGAATGGGCGTGGCAGTAGAGAGAGAAAACAGGCGTAGGGAAGACACAATGGACAAAGCCCCGCTCTCATAATGCACGGCCGAAACCTGGTCTCTGCGTTCAAGTGCCTCAGTGCTTTTCAAGAACCAGTTTGAGTTCACATTTACTAAATTGGCGCTCTTTGGTCTCACTCAGGCATCGAAGCCTGCAAACCAAGTTCAAGGAGAACTTAGCCATAATTAATTTCGTTCTTTCTACGAATACTAAGGACTAATGGCGTACAATGATACATGTGTTCAAAAACTGAATTAAACAACTGGTTTTCTTTAGACACCGTGTATGGCGTCATTGCCGAAATAAGTATTTTGTGATTTTTATGAGACAGAAAATCAGGAGATCATTGCTAGCGTCCCCTTTCCATTTTTCCGTGGTTCTTAGGTGCGTCAATTAATTAGCGGCTTAAGTGATTGCTAGAATCGTGTCTTAGTAAGGATAAAAGTTTTATTAACCATGAGTGAGGTCAGACATTCAAAGGAAAAGTCTAACATATGCATATGAAAATATCACCATAGAATGACAATACAGTATTTCATGCTCATATTACAATAAAATGATGATATAACAAATGAAAACACATTGCTGACGAATAGTGTGGCTAATACTATTATGTATATTGCTTAAGAACAGCAAGTATAAAAGATACTACTAAATGGAAATTAATTAAGGTGTATTTCATAAGTAAATTTGTCTAAAATATAAACTACAAAGGTCTGCAAAATATTGTTCTCTCAAATATGAACGATTTCAAGTTTTATCTGAACTACAAACATTTTCTCTTTCATTATAACAGTAGTATCGTTTCATCCGCATATTCGATTCAAGAAATCGTAGTGAAAGGGCAGTGACATTGACTAAGTATTTTCAAACGGAAATTTATTTCAGCGGTTATAAATTATGCCACTTCTAACGGCTGTATTATAATCAATTCTTCTTCTAGTCATAAACATACATGATTCGCGAGGCCTCGTAAATGCCAATAAAATTCTTCCAATTGATAAAAAAGCAAATAATTCAATTAGACCCGATCATTCCGAATTCTAATTGAGAAGGCCTTGAGTTTATTTAAAAAGATCCCTTTCACAATGGAATTCTCTCTTGACAAAAGCTAACACGGGAAACTAACATCTTTTGTGGGTGTAATATTTGACGATTACAAGTTAAGAATCGATTCACACTTCTCAGCTTATTAGCATATATTAAATAGGTTAAATGCGAAATTGTATATTTTAAAATAAATTTTAACATCCATGGTTACAATACACACCAATATCGGTGTGAAAAGTATCAGATATTTATATACAACATATTTCAGAGTCTCCGCTTGTTTCCAAAGATAAATATTTATTTTCTACGATTTCCTTGTGATGTTTCGAAGGACAAATATAGGGAAAGAAAAATACAGACTAAAGAGAGAGTGGAAATTCAAAATCTTTTTTAAACGTTAAGCGATATATACTTGGACAATTCTTACCATAGACGTGTGAAATAATTAGAAATATTTTCTCAGAGGAAAAAGGTCACTAATTGATATAAGTCAACAAATATAATACATACAAACATTTAAGACTCAAAAGGGAATTAATGCGAGTGATCGCACCTCTCATCTTGATGACTATGCAAAGCAAGAAATACACCTCCGTAAGGAATAGGGAAGTGTATTCCTGACTATGCTCAACGAGAAAAGTGTCAAAGTGCCGCGAAAATCGGAATTTAGATTCGATATAAACTTTAAGCTGAAGTGAACCGTTTTCAAATTGTCATGCGTCATATTTTGTGTAAAAAACAGTAAAAGTTCACCACTGAACCATTGATGCTCACATATTTTAATAGTTTTCCACCATTATTGATTATTCAGTTGGCTGGCTGTAGTAGTAAATAAATAGAATAGTAGAATTAGTATTTTCAAAAGTGCTTCGACATCTAAGGTCATTTCTCACGTGGACTCATCCAGTGATTGAATCCGGAACTGCTGTCACCAAAATCAAATGCGCAGCCCATATACCTATCCGGGAACCCATGAATAGAATAAAATTTTCTTTCTCTGAATATAAAAGGTATCAATAAGACTTCTCTTCATTGATTTAAAAACGCATCAAAACGATATCGCAACGCAGTATGAAGTAATACTCGTATTTTTTAAAGAAAGTAATCGTTTATCTTGCGAGGAAAATATAGGCGGGGATAAATATTACAGTAGAAACTTATGTAACACTAATACTCCTTAAGTGCCATCTGGATCGTGACTATTTTAGTGGAAATAACTTTTGATTCAACAGGAATATTGTGTAATCTAAAAGGTTGCTCCGAATAACTGCATTTAATAATGTATTAAACAATTATCCTCTCTGTCCGATGTGGATGTCGATATTTACTTTTCAAGTTTAAGAAAATAAGTTCCTGTAAGTTCTAATAAATGAATAAATCTAACACTGACTATCAGGAGATTTCAGTGATTTCTTCTCACCCCCGGTTTGTGGTGTCTTCATGCAGTGGCGAGATTTTCCTAAGTTTTTCACTTAGATTTTTCAAATCACGCAGTACCTATTTCTTTCTTTTATTTATTTCTTCTCTTATTATATATTATTATTATTTCTTATTATTTAGTTCCTATGCAGGATTCAAACTTGTAAGCAATAGATCTATAATCAATATTTCATTAATAAATGAATAGGTCCTACATTTATATAAGAAAAATGTGAGAAAAGTTGTGCATTTGATGCCTGACAACAGCGCGAAGACTGCCAACATCTTAGAGTGACTTCTATTCACATTCGCTCCATAATGTCAATATTTACTTTGCTTAGTTTTGCCAATAAGTAGCTTTGTTTCTTTTCAAATCGATCTGAAATGAATCGATCAAAACTTTTCTTTCCTCAAATATACATTACATAGGACTCTTGTAAGAGTAGTAAATTCTTTGAAGGTAAAGAGAACTTAATGCGTTAGCTTTCCAGAGGTCATCATAACCGAAAAGGCCTAAATTACATTTCAGACAATTTTCAAGAGGACGATAATGCTGAAGAGATGCAATAAAACAGAGTTCTCCTCAGTGTCATTTAAATACTTAAGTCAACGAAGAGATGAATCTCATTACGCGGAATTTTTCCGAAAAGCGTTTTCACTTTTCATGTCGAAAGGCACATCCGGCTGAATTTACAACAAAAAAGATCATCACGCCTTTTCAGAATATTTAACCAAACTTGTCGCAATTTTGCAGCCGATTATCGTTGGCACAACCGATGCCGAAAAGCCATCCTCGCGTGAATATCTTATGCAGATTTTTAAAGAGTGCCCTCAAAAAGGCCCGAAATTCGAAAAAACCAACAAACGGGACAAAAATCCTGGAAATCGATTGTTTGCATAACCTTTTTCTCTGTTCAAGCACACCGAGGCCTCACGCCTTCACCAGCGCTTTGTGAGAGCACACACCTTGCCCACTCCCCCAAGCATAATGGACGACCGAGAATTACAAAGAATTTGAAAGAGTTCCGTGAGCACACAGGTCTTGTAAGTTGGTTTACTCCAAAAAAGCTCAGCTCTCTCTCTCATTGACTTCGAGAGTGGACTTATGGCACGAGACCCAATTCATTGTGGCCAAGAAAGGGGTTCGAAGTATGGGACCAATGCTTTGAAGCAGATGCTACAGTCCTTTAATGCGAAGACGATTCTCTCGCCATTATACCCACCTCAGACGGCGGGCTTTGCGCTAAGGACGGCAAAAGGTTGCCCTTTCTTTACCAAAGTTTTTCCTGGAGGTCGTTAAGGGAATATGGGTACTCGAAGACGTGGTGCAGAACCCCTCGTAACTCGCACGCCTTGGGTGTAAGTGAAAGAGGACCTTTCCATGGACGTCGCACATTTTTTATGCGTCCCTGTGGTCAGTTTGAGGAGGCACACGCCCCGCTCACCCCCCCGCGACCCACCCGAAGGAGAAAAGGATGAATAACGCCCCGCGGTGCGAAAGAGACCTCCCTCGCCATGGGCTGAATTCCTCAAGAGAAGGCGTGACTCCGTAGAGAGCGTTTAATGCAGTCCACTCCAGTTCATTCACTCTCCACGGTTCCTTGTCGAGGGACTCACAGAGAAGAATGGAGTTGAGGAGGAAGGTGAGATGGGGTGGAAGAGGGAGAGGGGATTCCTTCCACACTCACTCGCGAACGTGAAGGGAAATACCTTGCTTGGTTTCTGACGCATTCTCTCTTTGAGAGCAATAGTGATCCCTAAAATCGCTACAAATTGATAGTGTTGCGAAATTCAAGACAATAAAGTTAATTTTGTTTCCTTATATATATATATATATATATATATATATATATATATATATATATATATATATATATATGTGTTATATTAGTCCTACATTTTTCAAGTCGTTCAAAAATAATATTTATACTTACAATTGAAAGTTTATTTTAAAACATGTTTAACTTGAGGAATAAAGTAGATGCTATAAATACTATTATAAACGCATTTCCACTCTCTTCATTTCTCTATCCCACGGTGGCTCATTAAGGTGGGGACAAAGGTAAACATTTAAAAAAGAAAACTCTTATCCTCCTGTTATGTTTCCATTATCTTCAAACACCTATTTTAATTCTGCCCGAATACACAATGGAGAATTGATATCCACGCAACTACTTATATATTTTACGTATCAAACTCTCAACAAGACTTTCCTCTTATTCTTCGACGGCCTGCTATTTAGCGATCAAAATATTTCTTTCTATTTGCCGATACTCAAAGGCCTATATATTTTCAATTCGGCTTTAGTTATAAATTGCATCAACATCGGTATCTGTTGGCATCTGAAAATATACCTTCTAAACGTGACTGAAGGAGAATGAAACGGTAAGATTAGGTTGTAATATCGAACATTCCATTCTATGGATTAGCCAATAAAGAATAAAAGGAATGACAAAGAATAAACCGTCTAACATGAGAGCAAAACAAAGTGGTAGAACATGGAAAGTGTGAATTCATTTTATCAAATAGCATAAACAGAACTGAAAGAATCCTGATTCATTGTGGCATAAAAAGCCTGATGCCGATTAGGAAATAACAGCAGAATTGAGCTAAATTCTTAAAGGAGTCCAAAAAAGACATTTCGCAAAATTGATTTCTAAATGTATGTGAGTTTTCAGTAGTTTTTATTAGTTCAAACACCTTAAGGATACGATTTCCAACTTACTTATCACTATGGAATTGAGAATGAAAAATTTTTGATCGCTGATTTTCTTTCTCGTAGTTTTACTAAAATCCTCTACTGATATATCCAGGCTTGAAAAATTCTACCAGAATTATCTGTCATGTTAAACCAATTAATGTGTATGTTGTCTGATAATCGAATGAACGTATGGTAAAATTCATTCCAGGCATAATTTCAAAGAAGCAGTCCTTAACGATGATTTCATTTGCGGTATTTAACCACGCCTTTACAGCTGCTTCACCCTAAAGCAATTGCCCCGGAACGGAGAATTCCGATGAGTGAGGTGCGAGTGGAAAACAGAGGAGCCGTGAAATCTAGGCTTCTAAAGGAGATTCTTTGTGTCCCCGAGGTGTGGGAGGGGGAAACGGGTTGAACGGAGTGGAATGCGAAGAGGCAAAAAGGAGTTTCTGTGGAAGAATGAGCGAAAGAAACAAGAATGATGGTGTCTTTCGCAGAGTATTTTCGAGGGCTGAGGAGCAAGGTGTTGCCTCGTGAGTCAATAGTTTTCGAGAGCCCAAGCGAAAAAACTCATGACGAGGAAGTTTAGATTTATGTGCGCACGAGCCGAGGAGGCGGGCCGTTAAATGCCTCTGTGAGCACGATGAGCACATTGATGAATGTATGTACAACAAACATAGGCTATTGTGCCATATGACACATGCAAATCTTTTATCGAAAGCGACATTAGAGGTTTAAAAACAATATTAAAACGTAGGCCCTATTTTTCGAAATGCGATTTTTATTTCTCCGCTTCACAATGAAATTTACTAATATTAGCAAGTTTATCAAGAATCAGATCATATGAAACTAACATAGATAACATAGCGATGGTGAAGTATTTATTGGCTCTCTATTCACACAAAGTGTAGAAATCTAACTGTTAAAGAAAATCGGGGCAATCGAATTACTTCCCAATTCTCTTAAAATAAGAAACGTACTCATGAGAAATACTTCGAGACAGCCAACTATGAATTGTTAATGATTAAATTTGTACCTATTTGTTTTGTTTTCTATTATACTTATTAGAGGTCGAGGCCCGTTAACTTTATTTATATAGCAGAACTAACCCATCTATCTCAAGAATAATAGAAAACCAAATAATTCAGTAGAGTGTGTTACTGAAGGAATGCGACTCAATATCAAATCAAGATTAGCATAACCTCTTATTAAAATAGTATGATTCATATTCAGGCCTAAGAAAAGATAAAAATTCTCTCATACAAAGGAATCTTTTTCTTCTACCCTTAACCTAAAATACTAGAAATGAAATTCAACTTTTACAGAAAGCTTAATAAAGAAAATAACGTTTTAGAAAAAGTGAAATCAGGAAGCAAAACTCGCCCCAGTGTGAAACAATCATTAAATATAAACAAAATGATAAAGATAATGAATTCTGTTCTTTTTAACTTTATTCTTTCTACCTTTGCAGCGAATTCAAAATACTAATTCAAGCTTAAGATCTGAAACCTTGCAATTGAATTGAATTGTTATGGCCCGTTAACATTATTTATCAAAAAAAAATAAAGAAAAAACGAAAGGTTAAAAAAAGTTATTCTACCTCATGCATTGAAAATTACAATTTTAATCTTGTTTGCCATCACACCAGTAAGGGAGAAAAATCCTCGTTCAGAAACAAAATCACGAGCTTAATCGTTTAATATCGCTACTCGATTTGACAGCAAAGATAAGAAACAGCAATAAATCCTTTTTCTTAAAGCAACAGCATTGTCCAAAGACCCCATTTTTCTTCCGTCGAAACATATTCCACAATATGAGAAAACGATGGGGAGTGACATTCGGCAGTGGGTTTCATTATACGTGGAGCGAAGATGAGCTTCACCTCCTGAATAGAATCTGTCGCGTACTTTATCAACTTCCAAGTAGAAAAAGTTAACAAATAGCCTTTGAATGGGCAGGTGAGCATCATTATTGCATTCGGCGCTAGCTTTCTCCCCTCAGGCTTAACCTCGGGTTACCTTCCAGGTTCCGGGAAAGGTAAAATGCATGGAAAATAGGAAAGGCGCTAGAGAGGAGAATGAGGCGCAGGCAGGTGTGTGCATTACATCTCCGAGAGAAGTGACTTCCAACGGGAATGCAAGGGACAAGGCATAGGAGGCGTGAGGCACTAGAGAGGGGATTTCTAGAACAGAGTAACACTAAAGAGGTTTACCTAAGGGGAGAGAAGAGAGGGAGGAGATCGCTGTTAAAAATTTGTACGAGTTTGCAACGGCTCCCTTCCTCTTGGGTGGGCACCTCATACTCTTCAAGAAGGCAATAAGGGTAGAGCACATGGCTGCTTCAGGTAAAGGTGGGAATAGGGCAATGAATACGCTTGACCATTAAACTTAAACACAAGGCCTGAAGGTAATAAGTCAAACGACCATGTCAGCTTGCTCAAAGAAACTGAGTGACTCAAGAACCATTCAAGTATTGAGCATATTATTTCGTACCTGAAGAAATAAAACAAGTCGGTAAACAAAATCGAAGTATGAAGAAATGGCAAAATCAGTAACAAATTTTAGTGAAGAAATTATAATTTTCTAGCTTCAAAACTTAATAATAACACGCCAAAAAGATGCGATAAAAATAAAAATACACGATAAGAAATTGAAATAAGCTATAACAAAATAAAACATGCTATTCAGCCTTTCTTTTCTATATTCTATTAACTGAAATTTAGTGTTCGGGTGCCTCTAGTGCCGCATCCAGCCCTCGAACCCGCTTGGCTGGCGGCCAAATCGTTTATTTCTAACATTTTTCCATAATTACTTTTCGACTGCAAAATTTTGTAGTTTAAATCATTCTAGTTTACCGCTTTTAAAAAATTGCACTGCTGGGCTCAAATTATAATTTGAAAACAATTTTAGAATCCAGGCAACCCACTTAAAATTGTAAGTAGGTTGCCCGTATTTAAAAATCATTTTCAGAGCTTGAACCCAGCAGTGCAAAGTTCTGAAAAAAAAACCCAAAAAGGAATTATTCAGACATTTGTTATCATTGAAACTATTCCGCCCGCGCAACCGTTGAGACAAAATGTTAATACGAGCAACACTTGATATTTTAGTTCTACAGTAAGAGCGTCTTAGTGTTCGCATACATTAGATACTCGCGTATAATCTAGAATATACCGGGGTATTAAAGTTTTCAAGTTGTCGCTGATTTGCGATGAATTCGAAATACCTTGCTATACGTTATAACACAGGCAGCATGCGAAGGTACATACATTTTCTACTCCACGAGCTAATGATATATTTCAGAGGTTTGAACCATGATGACAAAAACTCCGTAAATGACGAAAAATATTAGATAGAGTCTATAACTTTCAATTTGTTTCCGCTTTTTAAGCTTGAGCAGTATGAAGACATTGTTTCATTTTCGACACTTGTGATTATCCTTATATGCATCGCGAATCTAAATATTGAATTAAAGTTATCAATAATATCATATTTTTTCAGAAAAAATGCTCAAATTAAATTAGTGCAGATAGATAAATTTTTATGTAAAACGTTTGAATTGAAATTCAGATTAGCCGTAGCCAAGTACTCTTACTTTCAATCAGACAGAAAATCACGAGTAATACCAATGGCAGACTATTGACGAGTATGCCAAAGATGGTGGTCTTCTTGAACAAACAGTCCTCACCGACGGTATTACGATGAATATGGGATAGAGGGTTCTTTGAAGTAAAGAAAGACTACACCGGGCAAGGTAAACGAAGAGGAAGAACGAGAAGCTGGTGGTGCTGGTTTGGGAAGGTTTTGATTGCACCATTGTTAGCCTCCGTACCCAATTCGTCTTTTGTAGGTCGCTCGAAGCTAAAAACTCATAACTTCCGCACGACACTCCAACGGGGAAAAGAGTACGCATCCCAACCCTAATAAAAGTGCGAGGTCAAAGTTTGACTCTAAGATGCCGGCGTGCCATGAAATATGTTCTTAAGCCACTCCCATCACGTTCTCCTTAGCTACCTATCTGATCTACGCCTCTGAATACAACAGTACCCGAGCTAATTAATTTTCCTAAACCGATACATGCACTGAGGTATGTTCGAAAGCAAAGAGAGGAAAATCTCCCGGTGAGTTGGCGGATTGCTGCAAAGCTTGTGAAGGTTTAGCGAAAGAAAACTCCACTTTTTATTCAATCGTTTTCAACATTCTAAGTAAATATAAAGCTTCATGTCACAGTTTATCTCTGTGACAATTAAGAAAACCATGAATGTGTGTGAATAAATATCCTTGATTATCTGTCTCTAGTAGAAGATTACAATATATATGATGGATTTATCTACAACACATCATTTCGCCAGCTATTAATTGTATCTAATCAAATGGTAATACCAGCATCTAAATAGTATTTAAATCGATAGATCCTTTGAAATGGAAAATTAAAAAATTTCCTTTCAGAGCAGAAATTTAAAATCGCATGCTTGATGATTTTATATGATGATATGTGACCGGTATAAAATATATGTAATCTAGTTATCATGACAAATATCTTTGATGCATCTCTTAATATCAGAAAAAGCCGAAAAGTAAAATCGCTGATTCCCTTTTATGCTTAATTGCAAAGAAAATAGTTTTTCTTTTAACAGTCTACACGGCTATTCTAAGATTTAACTATATGAGAGCAACGGCATTTCGGGAAATAATGACAACGAACATTTGGATAAACGAATGTGATTCTGAGAAAGAACTATTTTCCCCGGTGGAAGATTCATAGCACATTATTCACATTGCAATATTCCTACGAAATTCCACTAGTCCGTGAGATAGCGCATCAAACAATATTTTGAAAATTTAGAGGCAAATTAGATCGGATTGGTGAATTTCAGGGCAATAATTCAGGCTCTCCCCTGTATTTATAACTCATCCTAGAAGTTCAATTCATAATGCGCTACCCATATGTATTACACCAGCTGACAAAACTAATTCGAGAACTCTTGCTGTGGGAAGGGCTCAGTGTCCGCCGTTTCATAAGCCTCTGTGTAGATACATCGGATCGAGTACACTCGCACGAGTACAAAGCGTCCGCTTTATTATTACCCAATCCTCTTCCGCAGTTCGGGCCACGATTAAAAACAAGTCCCTCCGATTTTAAGCGCGCTTTAAACTCTAATAAATCACTTCTGAAAAAAATCACGCAGGTCGAGACGTCGTTATTTCTTTTAGCCGTCCGCCGTGACTTATTTCGCCACCGGAGCGAATAAATCCGTGCCTCGCGCGAGTTCAGAAGAGAGCTAATATGTGCGAGTTTTCCTTTCCTTCGAGTAAGTGCTCCACAAATCTTCATCTCCAGCTGCTATCTCTTCCCCCTTTTAGTCCTCCTTAAAGCGCCCATTTGGCTCGATATTCCTTGCGGATGGTGATAAATTCTCCTCCCTATTACAACCTCCACTTCCGAAGACTTCTCGTCTCTTTCGTCGCACCGCGTAAATAAATACCCCTTAAAAACGCTTGATTTGCGTATGAATGCGGTGGCAATTGGAAGACGCCCTAAAGAGATCTCGTCTCGCACACGCGTTTCTTCCATCGCTTATCTCCAGAGCATCAATATTCCGCGAAAGGGAATCGTATTGAAGGCGCTCGTAAACGCTGAACAAGGCCGTGGACGGAGGAAGAGAAAATGAGATGTGGAAAATATGTGAAAACAGGAAGAGAAAGAGAAGGAATATAGTAAACTAATAAAGTAACTAAAATGCGGAGTGATATGGTATGCAAGACGATTAGTTTAAAGCTGAGATGTAAGATTTATCCATGAAACGATATGTTCAAGAAGGTATTCAGTCAGATGATGACACATTTCACCTCTTTGCCTGAAAATAACTAACAGTAATCGATTTTCGTTGGTATCCCAAGGAGGTACATGAAGCTTTTCCAGTGAGCAAAATGGATGAAGATAAATATTACATGTTGTGAATAAATTAATCCAAATGTAGTTGTTTCATCAATATTTCCCTGCTATTCGATTCTGATAATTTATTGAGTATAATTTATTATTAGCATATGAATGAATTCACTTAATAGTCAATAGGGTACGTCAATAGAAAAATCAGGAGCCCCTGATCAAGAGCAGTTTCTCAACCTTCGTGGTCACACGTCCCTATCCATTTCCTTTATAAATTATCGCCGATAATAAATTCTCCAAATTAACGCAATTAAAATTTTTACGAATGCCTTGTTTGCTGATGTAATTCAGGGATACTATCGGAGAATTTATTTAAAATATAGTAAAATATTGGGAGAATATAAAACTAAACGAATAAAACGACATCGACCGGCTATAATCCCTCTCCAAAGGCTCGTCATTTAAAAAAGTATGACTTGCAACATACAAACGACAATGAATTGGTAATCTGAATCTTGGTATGTTACAATTGGAATGAAAAGAGTGGGTTCAAAGAAGCAGCGGATTTGGGATCAAATGATTATAGTGAGATTTGTGTTGGAAGGTAGGAAAATGAATAAGTATCTTGGCGATTTGAGATGTAAAGATAAGAGATTATACAAGAAACGAAAGGAATAAGTTGTTAAGAAAACGGTGATAATAACTAAAAGAGAGGTAATGCTATGAATCCTGAGCAATCGAAAACGATCTTTGAATATGAGATGCCAAGCCAAGAGACGCAAAGGCTGACAGAAATTGATTTAACAGAATTTCTAGACTTGAGGAATTGTAGGAAGAATTTACTAAAAAGAAGATCACCAATTGAATATTTATGTATAGAGGCATGAAATTGCTAGGGATTGATATTATGTTAAAAGCTTATAAAATAATGAACGAAAGCATCTAAAATTACTTTATTAAATTTCTCTGTGACTATAATAAATACTCTATAACCGTAATTCTCATGAATCTTTCTTTGCGAGGGGAATCACATCGATTCATTTTCTCTGAAAGCCATCTTCTTTGAAATACCGTCATTGAGGCTGGAACATAATTATTTTCACGCGTGCAAAGTACACTGTAGAGTGTACTTTTTGAACCACGTCTATTTCTCGATTATTAGTGATCTCAAACTCCATGCTAGCAGAATTTACAACTAGTAGCCCTTTAAGTACCTTTAAGTACTTTTAGTAGCCCTTTATCAGATGATGAAAGACATTAAACTAAAATAAGTAATTCTAACCTCTTCACCCAAGATTATTCTACTATACTGCATCAATGCTAAGAAAAGGGATGATATTTTGAAATGAACTGTGGAAAAGGACTCAAAATCTTCTTACCTTTTTCGCCACGACTGTCCCAGATTGATCCTCACCAATAGCATGCACTTGCTGGGGGGTTGAAAGCTACGGATGACTCCACCGCTTATGAAATTGTTCCTGTGAGAGAATAAAATATTTATTTAATAAAAGAATTTACCAAAACACTGAGCACTGACAGAAAAATATACTCGCAATCTATTCCTGGTACTACTTTTCTTATACCAGAAGGATTCAACTAGTTTCAACGGTAAATGATAACACTCCATACACTGTTACGTTTTAAGCACAATTAAATACATGTGGCATGGGGAAAATGTAGGCACAGAAATAAATGTTTCCTAAGCCGAATAAAATAAGTCATACTGCATCACAATCCTAAATTTTTGGCAGTATTCATTAATATATCATTACATCAACATAACTCCTGAATGCTTGCGGATCAAATATGGGAAGGAAATTATCTAAAACTCAAAAATCCGGCACTGTTCGAGGGAGTGAAAGTCAAAGCATCTCCGGTTAAATTCCCTAATTCTTCTAATGAGCTACTGTAGTGAAAATGCATTAAGAAATATCCTTCTGTACATGATTTTGACATACGGCATTTTCTGAAATGCTTACTCAGAGCCAAATATGTCACTCAGAAAAATATTGAAATACCTCCATAAAAATAAGTATGTAGATTAATTAATAATTTCCTATCATATGTGAAATACTAAATTCGAACTTCCTCGGTAAAAAGACCGCTGATTCGTCACTCCGATCAGAATGATTCCCTGTCTTTACTGTAAGTAACTTCTTAGAGTAAATATAAATATAAAATATAAATTTTCAAATATATATAAATATGAAGCGAATATAAGTTTTCAGCTATGATCGTTGGTAGAATATACAAAATTTTTATTGTTAACTTAAAAATGCACAGCAAGACATCTAATTCCCTTAGTCTAAAAATTATATAATGGACATTCTGAGCTGAAAATTTCTCAACATTATATTCAATTATCAAGTAACATTTTACTTTTATATTTAAACCATTTGATAGTTTTGTAAAATTTAAAAGAAAATATATGAATTGGGGTATATATGTATTTTCTATTAGTTTTTTTTTTAGGGTATATGAATTCGGCCTCGACTTCGTAGTAGGTCTCTATTATAAGGAAAAATAACAAGAGTATACTTGTATCACCAAGAATTTAATGAGCTACCATGGAATCGATCCTTTAGGTCATCCTAAACTTCAATAAAATATTAGCGGTAAAAGGAAAGTGCACACATTTTTTTCAGTATTTTTATAGGGTTCAAACTCTATCTTAATGATAATAAGATATTACATATCTTTCAACTCACTGGAAATTAAAATATAGGAATAAGGTTATTTTCTAAAAGACGGTGAAGAGAACAGATGAAGAGATACACCAAGTTTCGCCGCAAAATAATCCTCTAAAATTATCTTTTACATACTCTGAAAATAACATGAATCATCAATAACATGATTAAGTTAAATTAGGACTTCAGAACTAAAGTATGATTACTTGAATTAAACTGGATAACATTTTATGAAAATTAATTATTTGTCAACTATATAATTAATGAAAATATTGATATTTATAATTCGAATATTAAACCTATTAAAGTTAATTAGCATTTAATGAAAATTCAAATAGATTTTCTATTAATCTCTACGTATGCACGATAAATATTTATTGCTTTCCTTTGATTTTAATGTGCTACCGCTAATCAATCAGGGAAAATGCCCTAAATATTAACGAAATAGTTTGTTTATCACATTCTGTTAAGTCCCACATCCTATGCAAGTATCGGTATACGATTTCCGACCCTTATCTGAATTAATTGACAATTAAACATCAATGAACATCAGGAAAGGAACAAAATTTAATGATAACCAGACATGGGATCATAAACGATTCAGATAATTAAAATGAGATAGATTCTCACTCAAAAATGAAACTAATATATTTTAATCTGTTCACGTCTAAGTCTTTGTATTAAATTGTCTTCGCACAATGCTCTCGAATATTCTATGGGTCATTTTCTGAAGTTCTGTTCCACGAACCAACTTTGCACGATTCAGAAAACTCAATGTATACGTCACTAACGGTTTTATCACACTTCGTCTAATTTTTGGAGTTAATTGGCATTTATTTAGCTAATTTACGTTTGACTTCTAAATACCTGAGGCTCGTTAACGTTTATTTGGCCTGTTTTATCATGTAATTTATGCAAATGTTAAGCTAATCTCATTCAAACGTGTAAAATACTTTGGTTTCATCAATTTTTAAAGTCTTTGAGGAATTTGAACATCACTTTTTAAAACGGCTCGTTTCATTACGATACTTTTAATGTGAAAGGGGACATTTTTAATTTATTTGCCAAAAAAATCTCACAGTATCCCTAGCGTAGCAATTAACATCGCAATTTCACGTGAAATTAATTTTATTTTTGCATTTTCTACAAATTTAAATGACTAAGGGAATCTCAGTTAATTTATTTTCGCCAAATAGATCTTCCAATGTGAAATTTTTTATGAAACAGTTAACTCCAATTACCAAGTTTCTCATTTCATCAGTACGCGACTCATTTTGTCCACTTTATTCCTCCGTAGAAATTATCAGCGGTTGGACTTGAAGAATTTCTCAAGAATCAAAACTAATTTTTATCATGCATACTTTTAGTGAAGTAATTTGCTAAGATATTTTGTGGCTTCTTTTAATTTCATTTTGGTATTTCAAATAGTTTCATGCAAGAAAATTAACTTGTTTCGTAATTGGGTAGTTTGCGTGATATTTCCGTGCTGTGTACATTTCTCTTAACCATTAGCCATGTTGACTTTATGAAACACAGTTAAAGAGAGATTTTAAGCGAATTAAATTTCCGCAAACCTTTCAATTATTACATTTTCCTCCGATGAAACATCATTTGCTTTGGAAATTAACCGGAAAGCAATTTTGAAAATCTTCGATGTCTTTAGATGAGAATGTGAGTGTGATGCAAGTAGTATCTCATGAAGTGCGCGTAAATATTTGTTGATTGAGTCGCTTCAAGTTTCAATGAAGTCCTAATCCAAAGGTGGCAACTTAGGCCTTCACGCCAAGAGTGAGCTTTTTAGGTTTTCATATGCATTAACTTATAAAAATAAATAAGATAAAAACCCGTTAGGGTTTGTATTTATTCTTTTTTATCAGTTAAGTCACCCGCTCGACTTTTTCTTTCAATTCGCTGATCTATCAGGGTTAATGCTATTCGAGGCATTTCATTAGGGTGTATGTGATTATGGTATTCAATGAAGAGTAAGCATCTTTCGAATCGCAAAAGGACATTTTATCCTAAGCGTACCAACGTTTTCCAGCTATACCGATGTCACAAGTCGTTATCTTTAGTATACGTACACATGACAAACGGATAATTCTCACAGACCCTAACTCAAGACCCACAATCAGTAATAATTCCATGAACAACAAACAATGAGGAAGTACTTCTTCATGAGAAAGGCTGTAAAATTACGATACCCTCATTATTTGATTTAAAGAGAGACTTCTAAATTATCAAGACCGCATCGGTTAAATTTAATAATTTCATGTTTTACTCTTTATGAATTTATTAATATTCATCCTCTTTTTAATGTAACTTGGCATGGTTAGCTAACAGGAAAATGGCGTTCCAATAACAGATTACCCATACTGAGAACAATATCAGTCTTGCAATTATTACCTAAAATGATACTCTTTGCGAAACGGTTGATTTGAAGGCTATTGAGGAAAACCGACCGGAGTGCCAGAGGGCAACCTAAATACAGATCCAAAAGAAATAACAAGGAATGGGTTTGCCCTTTTGAGATTTTTTCCGCCCATTACGGAACCCTATTGTTTGGTTCTGCAGACGCTAAAGAAGGCCCACCTGCAGCAGTCGGAGAACAAAAGGCACGGAACACGCGCCACAAGGAGCTTGTGTGAATCAGCCGATTTTATCTTCATTCTCCAATCTTATCGATCGGATTCCTATCGCACTCGTTATCGGCCAAGACAAACATCGCATCTGGATCGGCTTTGCCCACTTCGGCAACTACAAATCTCAAACGATCGCATTCCATTAGATGAGATCAGAGGACTCCTTAACTATTCTGAATGGGAGGACACGTGGCTCGTTAAATTACATAGATACTGAATGAGTTATTTTCGGCTGATGGCAATCCTCCACCGATTGTTTTATCGTTAGTGTTGCTACTTGGACTTAGGGATGCACTAGCTTCTAATACTAGCTTAATTGCAAGTGCTATGCATCAGTGAGTGACAGACAGTCACTTCAGCTTCATTACGATTAATCGCCGTATAAAAACAAAATAATGTAGAAATACTAATTATTCGAGACAACTGCCAATACTGCGAATACTAGTAAACCAGCGATTTATAGAGCTATATATAGATCTTATATGTTTACCAACCTCTCCTCGGGCCAAATATTTCCAGCAGTTATGGAGACCTCTGATTTAAAAAAATAAACTTTTCATCACCATTAAAATATTATTCACTGAGTTTTACTTTCTCCTAGTTAACCTCCAGAGTAATCAAAACTTCACCTAGGAGTGCAAGATTAGTATCGTTAATTGTAGTTCCTTAATTACATACCCCAAAAGAAATAGTCAATTAATCCTTTTTTTTAATTATCCTTGTCTTATAAACTTTGCACAGATTTCTTTCTTTATTGTTAGTATCATTATCAAATACTTTGAAATTCTACATGCTCTTCAATTCGATATTTCTACATGAAAAATATCTTTCCTTTACTGAAAGATGCTAAAACCCTCCCACCATCACTACTGTCCCTGTACTTGGTCACTCATTGCTATTTCATCGAAACAGATTGTACATAATTTAATAAAAATCTACCATATTTAGTGATTAAAGTTAAGTACCATTTCCTCATTTTATTCAGAATATTTTGAGACTATCCTTCGGAGAGGATTAATCTTCGGACATACGGTACCTATAGTCTATTCCATGATCCACTACTTTTCCGACTTAATATAATATTCGTTTTCTTTTACTCTTCAGATCAGGAGAAATTTCGATATTGCTATTAATCATATTAACAAGTACCATTTTCCACCCTTGTGAATCTCCCTCTATCACATTCAAATTCAAATTTATTTTTTAAGATCTCCACTTTTGCTTTCATGCAAGCGAAAATGTGATTGCTCAGCAATGAGAACAAAATATCATAGCTCATAGGATATACAGTAAATTACCTGACGGTGTAACAATTACGAATGAGATTCCTATTCATACCTCTATTTAAGGAAAACCTTCATCGCTACTTGATGTCTAAAGGAATACTTAATTAAAAATTTTTCCTTCGATTTCTCAAATTTTGTCGACAGGTCTGTTTTTAGAAACCTTGAGAATTGAATAAAACCCTAAAAAGCTTCGTTACACTTTAAACGAGTGTAATCAGCATTATACAGAGGCTAGCATAAAATATTTAGAATTATTCTCACCCTTATTTAGATACAAGTATAGTTAAGTATTGAGTAGATTTGAGGGCACTTTTTACGTAGGAAGCTATTCCTAAATTTATTAACTTAAAAGTATGTACTTTTTTATCACAGAATTTCGTTCAAATGCGAATGTAAAAAAGCAACATATTCCTTTATAAAATGGAGCTTTCTGAATTATGGAAAGTTTGGAATACATTCCCGCAAGAAGATGATCCGTCTAAGAGAATAAAATGGATGAGAAATAGTAGGCCTTGAGTAGACTACCTCACTTTCTTGCCATCTGAATCCGGCCCAGCTCTTTTGCTTAATTTCTTGTTAAAATTTAAATTCTCCTCGTGGAAGACTTTCGATTCGAGATTCGTCATGCAACTTATGCTGGGAAGAACCTCAGTCTCTCATTAATTTTGACTACTCACTAATTGAATTATCGACCACTTATTAAATCCGAAAGCAAAATTTATGCGTTGCTGAACAAATAACCTATAAATTCCTCTCAGGAGCTAAATCTTCATTTGGAATTCTTAAATAATTTTCGCTGTGAGTTGCTGCTTTATATGAGGTTAATAGCCTTCCAGAAAGAAGAGGCAATAGCTTTTCGCTACTTGGGACTGTTTGGTAATCACCATCTCGGCTTCAAATTATTTTAGCATTCATTTGAGACCTTTCTTCTTCATTCAAAACGAATACACGAGCTTCTACAGCTAAAAATATTTTTCATGCTTAATTTTCAAATAACTTATGTTTAAAGAAGGAGATTTCAATACATCGCAGAATGTCAATCGAACCGCGAATCAAACCGCTATATTCAGCATGGATGCGTCAAGTGATTCAACTCACATTGCATGGAGTTTAAAAATTCATTTACACTGATTTCCTAAGATGTGTGTGTATTTTGCGCGGTATATTCCATCTTTTGGCACCCAACGCGTAAAAAATGAACGTGGCAAAAAGAATTTAAAAATCGCAGTAAATGAAAATGTGCTAACGGCAAACCGAAGTTAAACGGGAAGAGACGGATTTAACCAGTCATGTTTGTTTCAGAAAACAAGTTTCAGAGCGATTTTTATACTACAGAAATACTAACGATTCATATCAAAATGTAGTCGTGCTAAACGAAAATAAGCATTAGTTTACTTCAAAAAACTGCAAAAGATTTTGGGTTAATTTTTAGCAATTTAGTAGTCTGTTTTCCCCATGCACGACTGAGATAGACTACACTAATTGCTAAGATTGGAGTAAAATATTAAAAATAACAATGTTAAAAATTAAAGAAAAAGTCTTAAGCTCCTATTCAATCCATTCATTCAAAGAGAACATTTATTCAAAATATCGACAATGGAGCCTAGTAAAGAATTGTCTCTCCGATTCTCTCAGGCGAAAAGGTTTAGATTAGATTCAGGACTTTCGATTTTGTATAATTTTGATTTGTGTTCAATTGCATGATATTCTTCCTCCAAAGAAAAAAAAATGACTTCTCAAGAGTTCCATAAAAGGTTTGGTATATATTCGGTAATTATTGATAATATGGATATTTGGTAACTATTGATGAATATGATTTTGATTATTATTGGCTGTAAAAGGTTCTCCCTAGACAACGGTCTACATCTAAATGAGTGACTTGTTTTGTGAGTTTCGGCAAATGATATGGTGTATTTATTATTCAACAATTGTCTAATTGTCCCATATTATTCGCGAAATAATAAAGCAATATCCATAATCAATTTCCGTGACTTTTTCGCGATATCTCATCCACCAGAATAGCGTAATGGACCTCTATTATGTCTTCTGAGAAGTTATCATCGCCAAATAAATTGAAGATGTTTAATATAAGATTTTCTCTTCCTTCCCTATACGATTCCAAGAAGGATCTTGGTAGCGCTAACTGATTCATGGAGTCTCTACCTAAGTAAACGCATAACCTTACGCATGGCTTTTCATGATTCACTTATACGAATAACTGCTGTAATAGAGGAGATTTGGCCTTATTCCTTTGAATAATTCTAGTTTTTAAGGCTCAATACACTATGGTGTATGGGTTTCTTAGGTATGTCAATGAACCACCCTCAACTCCACCGCAAACTCTAACTTCCTCAATCACTCCTAGATACAATCGACATACCAAATTCAAATGAAATTAACGAAGCGACCGTGCTATTTCCTGTTCTGTTGTCTCCGTTTTCTGAACCTTCAATGAAATGAAAAAGTCGGGCCAGTGACCCTTGGTGCGGGAGAGGCCCCGTACCTAATTGGATTTATATTCCCGTGAAAGTGGTAATCGTTATTCATGGGGATCATCTTCCTCTAAGCCTTATTTAATGGGTTTCTGACAGTCGTTGGTGGCCTCATATTTCAGACGAAAGCTTATTCCTATGGGATAAATTGAATATATGCGCTTCACGTCTGACATATCCGGCAGTAATTCTTAAGCGAGCAGTTGAGTATTTGGTTCTTTGGTGCCACACATATGTAATGTGGCTTCGAACGAGAGAAAAATATTTTAATGGAGTACGGTTTCGTCGCCAAGATTTATTGCCTCAGTTAAATTCTTCGCTGATGAGTTCTGCGACGGTTATCAACGTCAAACCAGATTAATATTGTCAACAAGGTTTATTTTGGCACTCATTGTTTTAATATATTACCTTCCGGTTGGCTATTAATTAATCCGAAGTCATTTGTAATTCATTGAAAAGTAATCGAATTAAATCAAGGCCATAATCTTTGACGAACCGGTGTATGTTACTTTTTTATACGTAGTAACAGTGATGAGATATAATGCGATCAAAAGTAGTCTAAAAATATCATTTCAACCCCGGGAATTACATTTTATATACACAAGGACAGCAATAGAATTATTTAAGAAGAGAGAGTTAGAGTGGAGTTTCTGCATAAATGTGCATAGATGATTACATAGGATATTTCACAAAAATCTAATTTATAAATTAAAAGTTAGGTGTGTAGCGTTATTACTCAAAAAAGTAAAAATATAAGGCAATAGATTTTGATAACTAACAACAAAATGAAAAATTAAGTTTGAAAATGCAAAAATTAATTTTTATAAGTAACTTAAGTGTTAATTTTATTCATTACTTAAGTGTTAATTTTAGGTGTAAAATTTTACGAGGAAACCTGAAACTCCAACGATAGTTCATGGGGACTTTAATGGTATATTTTAAATGACTGCTTGCTATTACACTTTGTTGAATTCTGAAATAGATGTAAGCCTAATATAGTATAAGATAAAACAAAAATCGTCTAGGAAAACATTTTCTGGCTATCAGAACGAATCTTAATCTCCCCTGAGCCTTAATTATGGTAAGATTTCTAATATTTTCGCCTTTCACCTCAATATGAAACGCTGCAACCACAATTTGTCCGAAATGACCGTGTAAGCCTTTCCCTCATCATATCAAGAGCGAGGATGGAGAGAGGCAAAAATCTTCCCACGTAATCATCATTCCATCATGTGGTGTGAAAAACGCTCGTATACACTCTTCCAAAGCGAGTTAATTGCAGTGAATAGGTGGTGGTGTGTTCGTAGAAAAGGCGCTATTTCAAAAAACGAGGGCCTTTAAGATAACTCTGGGCGTGTCAACTAATCCTTAATTTCAAATCATGTTTAGGGCGGAGAACAGTTAGAAAGTAATCTCATCTTTATTAAGTGGTACTTAATTGCTTCTCTGCTGGAATGGCCGCTTGGGAGTGGCAAATTGCCTCTATCCCATTACATATACCGCTGTGGAAAAATCTCAGCCGCGTCCGGGAAGATAAAAGAATTCGGAATCGATACGACTAACCAACGAGCCCATTTCGATCCAAAGGGATTAAATCTCCGGAAATTCCCAAAACGATGCATGAATCCCAAGAAGATTCTGCTGATGATATGTATTTTTTATGTCTTCATCTAACCATCGCCTTATACGATCTAAAGAAAGCTACAGGCACAAATTGATTTTTCTCATAAAGATAACCTTCAAATCGGTTATCGTATCGACGCTTTCAAATTCGAACATGAAATTAATCGAGCGAGTATATTCTCTCTCTTTTTTTGTAAGTTATTGAATTTTATTTGAAGGATGATTCACTTTGAGGCATCTCATCAAAAATATTGCTAAAATTATGATATCGAGGAAATATTAAGAAAAACGTTGCAAGATTTGTTTGCAACGCGTTTCAATTAGTAAAAAATCTATACCTATTTGAGCACTTCAAAATATCGCTTTCTAACACCGATAAACTCCTAAATATTCTTCTCATTCGGTTCAAATATAATTAAAAAATGCTTCAAAATAGAATATACGCAGATGAATGGGGGTAAATAGATAATATACCCCCATAATATATATATAATAATAATAGAAAATTATTAGCGTTCTTAATGAAAATAAACTTCCAAATATCGTTAGCCTACGCGCATAAAGATGATAGCGAAACGAACTGTGAAAATAGCTACTTTATGGAAATGAAAAACATAACATAACAATTCTTTGTCTGGCAAGCCTTCGGTTTACTTTGAAATTAATTCTTAGCATACACGAAGTAACGAAGGCAGTTATTTGTATGGGAGCATAAACTCTTTCATCACAATCACCTATTATCATCTTTTCTTCAAAAGTTTAAAATACTAAAACGTACTTTATTGCCGGCGAACCAAGAGTCACTGATCATAATATAATTCTTATCCCGTGACAGTGGGAAGAGTAAGAGTGGGAATAGTATTCCATTTGCTTACTAATAAACAGAACTTCTCTTCACGACAAGAACCGAAGCTCACACATTACAACTCTCCTTCCTTATGTCTTTGCGGTCAAGCGAAGTAATTTCTTGGCGATAACCGCTTTACTCGAGGAAATTTCTTTCCGTTATGAAGAATGTGTGGAATTCATGCTCGTCAATTGGCACAGAGACGTTCTTTCTCCAAGACCACTGCTAATAAGTGTTTAGAGTATATAAACTGGACGGAAAGAAAAACACTGTCTATGTAAATCTCAAATCCATAAAACTTGTCATTTCTTAACAGCTGTTATCATTGTATCATACTAATAACAGTATCAAGAATTGATTCTGAGATTTCAATCAATTATCATTCAATGACTGGCGGAAAGAAAATGGATTGCTAAATTCTAATTAAAATATTTTCGTCCACGTAATAGACCAAATACCCAATGTTGATCATGATTTTTCCACTTAACTTAACCGATTACATCACCGACCCAAGGAGTATCTCGCAAAAATAGCTCCCAGATATCCAAGTGGATACCGAGTTCTCATTTGGTGAATGCGGTCACGAGTGCGATTTCCGGTGGGGTCCATATGTGCGAAATGACCTTATCTGCGAAGCACTATAAATATTACTAGACTTATTCGCAAAATGAGGTCTTAATGCCTAAGTTGAATATAATTATGTTCACTACAATAACTACGATGCATAGACGTACATCATGTGCATTTATAAAATATTAAATTGAACCGACAGAAATAAAAATAGCGTAGAAATAGATATCGAGGGAATAAAAATTTAAGTAATAAGTCAAGTAGTTCCTATATCGAAGAAAATATTATAATATGTAGAAAAGTGTTTGACTGGTTAGGACACTAAGTTCTAACGAGAAATACGCCCACAACATACATTCTTAATTATGTCGTTCTGTTGTTTTCGAAATAACCAGATAATTTCTTTTACGTTCTTTTGCGTATTAAGCCAGAGCTAATAGGACGATACTTCATATCTCTGGAAAATTACGTGATTAAAATTTCTAGCAGGAACCAGAGCTACGCATTACCCCTATCACTCGCCGACTTTAATTTTAACAGATCTCCAAACATGGCAAACAACTCTAACTGGAACTCCCGTCGTTATGGGCGCAATTTACTAATGCCCGTAATTTGAAGCGAGATCGACATCCCGTTTCTAAATGGACCCTGATGATCGCATCATCCACGGCGTGAGAGGTTGGACGGGTGATTTTTCGGCAAATTTTCACCGCGGATATCTCATCGAGGGAAACAAAAAATCTCGGAGAAAACGCCGTTAAGTTCTCCCTCGGCACAGTGTTTTCGCAACCTCAACAGTTGATTGCTTGGACGTGCGAAATGCAGCCGGGAGAGAGTCGGAAAAGAAACCTCTCCTATGGCAGAGGGTCAAAAGAATAACCTTCCCTCACGTACGCCATAAGGCTTCGCATGGGATGTGTCACGCCCCCCATTAAAGTCTCCACCTGTAATTAACTCTCCCATAACTCCCTCCCGTCCCATTAGGCCATTCTCTCAACCTTCTACGTCGACCCCTTTTCCCGCGACCTCGGCTGTAACACTCTCTTAATCCCTTCAAACAGATTCCCTAAACATCGCTTCTTCCTCAAGTTAGAGGCATCCTCAATCGCTTTGCATGGTAATCGAACGGCGGGATATTAAAATGAACAACCGTTTGCCCTTCGCCTCTCCTTCTCACGATATTTAATCGAGAGGTTAATTTGACGACAACAAATTACCGCAAGTTACGCGTGATGGCGTCACCTCCGAGACGAAGTTTCTGGAATTAATGGCTGTGAAATTCTGAGCCGTGATGGAAGCTCTATAATGAGATTAAGCGAGAATTGAGGATTTCTCCGAAACTCTGCGCTATCAAAATTCTAAAGAATTCGTATCTTGTCGACTTTTTTTAAAGTCTATGGCAAAAGTCATTGAATTAAAACTAAAGTTCTCTTCAAGAAGCCACCATCTACATCAGGATATAATTAGCTCCAACAAAACCGATTTTGATAACACAAATGAAGTTCAAGCTCGAAATTTGTAACTCGAAAGATTAAAAAGTCGATAGAAACTTTATTAAATTGAAATCGTCAAATTTCCGATGGGAAGGAACACCAGTATGAAATATCTTTGAGTTTAATTTGACATAATATTTGTGTGCAGAAATAAGGAGTTAATAGCCGAAATAAATTCTAAATTTAACTATTAATAAAATCCACATTTTATTATAGGTTGCTCAGTAGGTTTCCTCGGCGCTAGTTACTAAAAAACTGCATGTCTTTCGGGATTTTTCCGTGATAGTTCTTTTTAACGGCGAAAGTTTCGTAAGCTATCTTGCGGACATCATCCGGTAGATTTAGTGGGAGTGTGATCTTGTCCATCCTTATATGCATATTCCGTGAGTCGTTTCACTTTTCCATGATATTTTCACTATAGGGTACTGTAAAATGGCTAACAAACTCCTGGTGTTTTATGAAGGAGAAACGTCATCATTGCATAACAGACGTCTCTTATAAAAAAATTAAACTCTGTTTTATAACTGTGCTTCTCAACCTCTTTCTTAAGTGAACCTTTTCGTAATAACACAAGCGCGAGGTGAATCCCATAATTTGCTTGCATGTGCCACCTACATATCCAAATCAAGGAGAAAATCAATCCAAACAAAAATTGAAAATTTCGATTTGGTCTATACTCATTGAAAAATAAATACCTAGAAAGTTCATGCGTGTGAACAACATTCCGTCTACATCTACATATGTATAACCAATGGAGGAGTTTCAACTAAGTGGAACTCCATGAGATGATGAGAAAACTTATCCTTTATGTAAACTCATCTCTTGTGGAATTGAGAATTTTTCACATCACCTCTACATACATGTACCCTACAAACCGCCTTTCGGCGTGAGGCAGGGGGAAAATTACAACATTTGAGGAAGAAAATAGCATTTCAGGTCTCCATTGTAAACCCAGCATTTTCTCATTTGAAAGTCACTGGTTTGGATAAATACACTTACTCGCAGAATAAATATCTTAATTACTAGTCTCATATGTAAAATGAGATTGAATCCCTTATGTATACCAGGGTAAAGGATGCTCTTATATGACTAAACATATATACGAAATAAAAAAATTTAAAAAACTAAATAAAAAACACTAAATAAAAAAACCAACTTTACATTATGAAAGCACATCCAAGTTTGTACCATCAAACCTTAATTCCATTTCGACCAATAAGACATTCAGGTTTATCCCTTATTAAAATCGTTATCCCGAGCATATGTGCTCAGTATGTTCGTGATGAAAGCCAATTATACTTCGAACATTCGTGATATAAAAAATTAAGCACACAAAGCGCAATTATGGCTTCCTGGAATTCTTCATCTCACATTAAGAATTAACCAAGCTCGCTCACCACATGTACAAGAAATTCCTGGGCGCAGTAATTTTCATCGGGTAGAAATTATATTCGGAATCCTGCGTTGTTTGTTATTCATAACCGATCCCTAAGTGGTACGATTGTTCCGAACCTAACACCTTGCCAATAACCATCTAAATCATAGACCACGGGTACGCTATTCGTTTAGGGGAACCCTTCCCATCGCATCAAAACCAGCGCATGCGCTAAATACGTGTTTTGTTTTTTCAAAGGCTCTTCGATGACTTATTGCACCTCGTCCATATTCTCCTTAAGGAGGCCAACACCAGTGATTTGCTGACATTATCGCGTAAGTGGACCTGGGAGTTGAAGGGGGAAATAACGCTGCCACAAATGATAAGGGCAACACCTGCTCAGCGCCGAACTCCCTAATTCATGTGCCGGGAAACTCTTAATCTTGCTAAGCGCTACTACCCCTTTGTTCCTCACGACTTCCACGGGCTGAGGGAAACTGGAGAGATGCTATCGAAGGAGATGGCCCATTAATAAGACCCTTGTATGGGATGGGTGTTTAGCTAAGGGAAGGCAATAGGAGAGTATAGATTGCGAGGGAGTGGAATTATTACGGGGAAAAAGTGGAGAGATTTGAGCAGCCGGAGATTGCCGATTTCTATGACGACCAAATAAAGGAAAGAGGAAAAGAAGAGAGAAAAGACATTGTAATTGAATGCCCTCGATGAAGATGCCAAGGGAGAAGAAGTGATCGCCGGTGAAGAAATTATTACGTGACGGACAAGTTACAATCAAAATGCAGTTTAACTTTTAGTAGTCAATTATCAGTGAAAAGGATAATGCTGGTGGCTGTATGTAGGAAATCTTTCAAAGCAACAGTTGCGATAAGTATCATTTAAGAATTGTTCTATTCGTCTTTCCTTGACCCTTTAAGGGTTAACGGTTTTGACTGATGGCATTCCTGAATTAATCTTTTTATGTTTCCTTTTAATTAAGATAAAATCATGTAAATAATAAACATTATCTACATTACCACAACACTAATAACCATTTTTATTTTAGAGTTTGTACTTAGTTTGGGTTCACAGTAATATGTATAGAGCACATTCATGAATAATCGAATCATAAATTTTTGAGCACGTATTATTCTTTCTCCCTTACGCAACTCAGCGGTATTTTCATAATGTATTCATGAAATATCTCAATCAAATACATATTAAGTTGATACAGATCTAAGCAGACTTCTTACATTTAAAACATATTACTATCAAGTACTTCAGAAAAGAATATGGTCTATCATTTAGTGTCTTCCATAATATAAAACTTGACTCTAGCGTTTCTATTGCGCATTGTAGGAACATAAAATAGTCCAACTCAGAAAACAAAGGGTTTAATGTAACTAAAGACAAAGATTCAAGTGACAATGGCTATAAAATTTAAATTTACAAAAAGAAGAATCTTGTGATTCATAAATCGTCAAATACGCTAAAGAAGGAGAGGAGGAAGGAAAGAAGGAAGGAAACGCTGAAGAAGGTAAAGAGGATGGCAGGATGAGTATTTTTTAAAGAATGCTCGCAAACTTTTCCATTATCTGTCCATTTCACAAAAAGCAAAACTATTCTTTTCGTGACATTTCAATACCAAAATTGTGTTTAAAGCGGTGTTTTGAATTAAGCGAAAATTGTAAGGTCGATTAATCATTTAAACCAACTTAATTTCTCATTAATGGAATCAATGTTTTCCTTCTAGAAACTCCATGTTTATGTTTAACTGGCCCATTATTTAACTTTGAATCTCAAACTGTATTTTTACCGTAAAATAGAAGAATTTATCAGAGGGAGTTACGGTTATACTTACTTAGCTGTCTGAAGACATAAATTCAAATTTTAATTTTGAATCATACGCCTTTTTGAAATTCTAGCAAATAAACAGAGAGACACTAATATCTCAGCTTCAACTGGGTCGCAAGCCAGAGCTAATATCCTCTCTTCCTTTTTCTTTCAGGCACCAGTATCCTTTGTTCCTTTTAGAGGAAAAGACGCCAAATCACTCATTATGACCAACTCTAAAATTTCAGAAACCACCACCTGCTCCCAAAATCTCATTTGTAACATTTCCTTACTGTTTCTCTCTTTCCGAAGAAACCATACTAATTTATGCCCGACTCTCATATGGAAAACAAGTAGTCTGTCTTGTTCTTAAACAAGGCATTTCTGGTAATAAGCTTTAAACGGCGGAAATGGAGTGAATTTATATTTGCATACATACATTTGCATGATATTTGAATAGTAATTAGCAATGGTTACATATCCTTGAAAATTCAGTTTAACTAAACATCGATCGTAAATAGTTCAGGAACCATTTGTCCCAGTCTTATCAATTGAAACAAAGTTCTCGACTAATTTTGCATTCGGAAATAAATTTGGGGGGAAAGTATGTAAGTGATATTAAAATCACGATCTCAATTTCCTTCGTCATCTTGAACCCCCATACTTCGTAGAGGATTAATAATAATATATTTCAGTCTCTTAATAATATTTTTCTTTCTCTTAATAATATTTTTAATTTTTCTTAATAATAATTTTTGTTCTCTTATTAATATTTTTGCTTTCCCTTATATTTCTTCTCTTAATTATGAGATATTTTAAGCGCGATGGCAGCGAATTTTTTACGGTTAGTAGATTCATCCTGTAGCATTGGAGGGAGCAAGGGTAATTGCCAGATATTATTCAATCTCTTAAAAGCAGAAATGTTTATATAAGTGGAAAATTTGCTCAAGGAAAGTAATTTTCATCCAATAACTCCAAAGAATACTGAATTACCTCCGATATTCGGGCTAAAATAAGATAATCCGACTTCTATTTTATTATAATAGTTGGTATGTTGTTAATATGATATGAAAACAGTGAATCGTAGCTAGTGCTAATATGATAATATTATATTTGCAAAAATCTTGAAAAGGGAAAGAACATGATTTAAAGATTTAAGAGTGAGCTCTCTTTTCGTGTTATGTGAGTTAAGAAATATTTTTATTAGTAGGAGCACATAATATAATCAGTACTCAGCTCAATAATTCATAGAATGATTCAGTTTTATTTAATAAAAAATAGTTGATATCTTTAAAAAAAATACTCATATCGAATTTCAAATATGGAGCAATACATGGATGATCAAGACTTATAGAAATAGCAAAAATAAATCCAAAGTCAGCAAATATGGAATTTTGTTAATGTTTTGATTTTTTCTAAATACATAATGCATCATATGAATTAATTATTAGATTTACTCTTATTTGTTTAAGAATGTGTAAATAGCCCTTTCATCAAATGAACTAACCTCAATTTATATCCTCCTACCAATTAGATACAAATAACTTAATGTAAAAGTTTGTTCACTCTCTTATATTTGCCCTTCTTCACGTTTTCCATGAGTCCAAGAATGACGCCTCTCTATTTTAGAGGAATTTATCAAATATTTATATATACTTCGACTAAATCCAAAATTGTTTACAGACGCAAGCAGCTTTATAGCATAGCAAGAATAGAATCGACCTTTTACTACTAGTGAGAGAACCTCAGGACATACATACAGCATCAACGAGATTTCTAGCGTTATTTCTTATGGTCGGTGACAGTTTTCAATGAAATAAGGAAACTCACCGTGAACTCTTCGCCACAATTGAGTCAATGAAAAAATAGTGAATATACTACATTCAATTCAAAAGTGAGCTATATAATCACTTTAGGTAATAAAGAAATGTACCATTATATTACATTACTTTCTGAAATTGATATATTACAGAATGTTTCATGAGGTGTCTTAATTAAATTGCAAATTGAGAATGTTTTCAAAACGAGACAGACCATACCCTGTTTTTTGAAAACCAAGGTAAATTTCGGGCGTGCGTTTGATAAATCCATTATCATATGGAAATATGATTAACGCTATCAAAGTTATGCTTCATGCCTACATGAAACTTTTTCTTAAGATTTCCTCCTACTCATCTTTTACCTCTAACTCGTTCTACTTTTCTTCACAACGCAATATCTTCCTCTCGCCACTTCAATACCTGTTCTCGCGCCATTCCACTGCAGACACATCGACTTCTTACTTTTCTGCCGTTTATTAGATTTGTAACTATATCCAATTTCTTCCAATTAACCAAACCACTGATCAAATTAAATCTCTTGACTCCTCTCATTAGCATCAGCGTTTTTCATAGTCAAGCCTTTTATTGAATAAGGAATACAAATTATTTTAAGCTCATCGTAGACATCCCGTAAACTGAGAAGCCCACTTCCAACACGACTCGTCTCTCATCGATCAAAAGATTAAATAAGCACGATTTAGAATGGCTTTAAATAAACTCATCCTTGTTAAAAGAACTCTACATTGATTCAATTATATACAATACTCATTTACCATTAGTAGATTTTTCAACTCAGTTCGTTTTAGTTAGTAAAATTTGGAACTATATTTCGGGAAAAAGAGTTTAAGATTCCTACGTAATGCATGAAGTTTGAAATCTTAGTAATATCCCTAAGTACCTTCTGTGAGTGCAAAAAACTCTTCAAATTTATACCTCGAATAAATTCTTTGAAAACCAACTCATTACAATAAATAAAAGTTGCAAGATCAATTCGATGATGATATTAATGATCGATCAATAGCAATTTGATACGTATTGATATCATTGAGTATCCATATTGGTAACTGCAACTGAGTAATTTTGTACCTATAAATGGGATAGAAACACAATTAGATATAATATTGAGGTTTTAAAATGCAAAACTATTTTTGAACATTATAAAAATAACTCATTATCAAAAACTTTTCTGTAAACAATTTATGCTGCTCGCTATGGAAACGTATAAGTAACGCGTAAATAATCTAGCTACGAATTAACCGATCAATACATCAAACGTATTTCATTTTTCGTCGACACTGACCTAAATTATGCAGTATAAATCAAATTATATTTCAATTCCATCTGAACATATCCAAAGATCCAGATATTTCAGATGAGATAAGAATAGAGGTTGACTTTAAGTTAACTCTTCAATGACTTTTCTCCGTTGGATCACCCCTTCGCGTCAACCCGCAGCTCGAAATTTATGACGTACGATGACACTCAGAGCCCTCTGGAATCCTCCAGACGACTTTTAGCCCCTCTCGCCTTTTCATTCCAGCGCAATTAGTCACTGCCAATTAAGTGGCGCTGTTTAATTAGTCTGGGTCAAACGCTGGGTGCCGGAGGACTTCTCTCCGTGCCCTCTTCTCAATCCGATATCGCTGACTCTCTCTTTATCTAATTCCCTTCTCTCTCTCCCTTCTAATCTCCTTCCCTCACGTACTCTCTCTTTCCCCTTATCTCCTTCACAAGTTGGACCGCTCCCATCCGAAGAAAAAAGAACTAATGTCTCGGTTCACTCCCTTTCTATCCTATTCCCTTTTGGCATCCCGCGGCTATATTTTAATCTCTTATCAACTTATCGATCCTTGCGTTTCTTGCTTCCGTCTTCCATTCCTCCACAAGTCTCCTCTTTGTCTCTCCGAGCCAATGCTCCCACTCTCTTATCTTTCTAAGTGTCTCTAATTATCCAATAGCTCCCTCTCATTTAACGTGATGGGCTGCCGAAACTTCCCGTCGTTTATCAAGTCGCCGACTTCGAATGCCTTTGTGGCATCGCCAACGTGTTGCGTCACGAAGACGCGCCCGAATTAATTGAAAAAAGTTTGGAAAAATTCTGCATTGCCGATCGAAACAAGCGAATTTTCCGAATGCGCGATTTATTCGTAACCGAGATTGACAAATTGCGATATTACACGATTTCGGAGAAAGATCGAACAGTGCAATAATCATATGGAAAATTAATTTGTCCATTCAAGGAGCTATCAAGGTGTTGGAAGAACAGAGTTTTTCTTAAAGTAATGGAGGCAAAGGAAATGGATGGGTCAAATATAGGAAGGAGAGATATCTCTGAATAAAGACATTGAAGCTGGAGAATGTTGAGGAAAAAGGAAGGAGGAGACACTGACAAAAGACGTTGAATGACATAAGTTATAAGGAATAAGATTAGTTACAAAGAGAAATAAGGGCGTTAATTACGGAATCTTGAAGAACCTACCGCAGGGTAGAAGACTTTTGATGATGAAGCCATGCTCCTTAAAGCATGCTCTATTTAAATTAGATAGATAAGAATAATGATTGTGTTGTTGCGTTCTACTTAAGCGTTTTCAATCCTTTAATGAAATCAATTTCAGTGTAAAAAGCATCACAATGATATTCGTGCCAGGACATCTTTTCCGCGCATACATCGCAAGTTCGATATTGATTTCAGACCAGTCATTGCTTGAATGCAATTGAATATTATCTCTAGCTTGTCAAGTATGTAGTTTTGCTGAGATTTTCAAGAGAAAAACCCTCTGAAGTTGCGATTCCGCAAAGTAAACATTCCATTATATCCTTCATTTATTCCCCTAGTGGAAAATTTTCATCGAATTTGTCTCCCGCAGATGTACTTCCCTTCTTCTATTTTTCAGTACGCAAATTTTTCTTAATACGTCATTTTACGGAATTATCCAACAATTTCATGCCCAAAGGCTCCCTCTCCTTCCGCAGACTCAGATCATTCCGATAGTGGACAGCAAAGCACCCGCCGAGGGTTGGTCAATGAAACCTTATGGTTCTCCGAAAGAAACAGATAAACATGCGATAAAAAGAGGCTAATAGCAGTCCAATGATTCCGTTGAAAGGACACAGCGATGACTATGACGAAGTCTGAAATAGCGCTCCAAAGAAACTGCTTGTTTCGCCGAAGGCCCTTTGATCCACGCCGACGTCCGATGACTTATGGGGCGGCTGACGTTATCGCGCCTTCAAGAAAGAAAGGATTGGAGCAGAAAACGCCTCGGACTTATTTTCCATTTAATTACTGTCGTAATCAAATGTGGCAGCCTCTCGTCCTTATTGGTGCGATAACTTTATGGTCTGCTATGTGTACCGCGTGAATTATTGAGTTCTCATATTTTTTCTGAATTGGAGCATATTGACCGACCCTTCCTCGCATCCTCTATGATTTAACGCATCTTAAGGGTTATGTTGTTTATCTCCGAGAGATAGTAGCAAGCCTTCAGTGTCGAGTGAATAAATAATCGATTATTTGTGGCGAGAAAGCAATTCGTTTTGAATGTTTGCCTTGTGCTAGCTTTTCTAAGATATGCGATATTTATCGGTGAAATGCACTGCATATGGAAACCATATATCTGGAGATATCAGTAACGGAGTGGGGAAAATTGTTTGAAAATTAGCATTTTGTGGAAGTTTGTTACGCAGGAAAGATAAAAATACCCAAAAACTTGGATTGCGAAAATGTTCATTCATTCAGAGATTATGTTAAACAATTTGTTAATTAGCGACCTAAATGAAAGGCAGCAATTGATAAAAAGGAGTATTCCAAACTCAAAAAGTGAGAGTGATTCTACCTCATCATAAAAGCAGAGAAAAGATCCTATAATGAATTTAAAAGGAATTAAGTCGACTTACACAAATATCCATCTCTTGGCATTAAATATACTCAGAAGATGGAATGCTACGTTTTTAGTATAAATCCAAAGAGTTGTATCCCAAGATCTTGAATACAAGTGATATATCTCCTGGAAGGTAATGTTGCTTTTCTCTGTGTTGATTGTGTTAAAAATTGACGTTTATTTACGTCAACACAGACAAGGGAACTGGTAATTTTGGATTATTTACCGTCTTATCTTCCATCCATCTAACGCCTAAGAACAAATTTCCACTACATCTTTCATTTTTACAATTTTAAGCGCATAAAGAAGAGAGCTATCCGCCTAACACGAGAGTTCTGGAGACCATACATTAATAATTACTTCGTTCTTCTCGATGAAATATCGATTGATGGGGAAAACTTTATGAGATATTTTCTTGAATTCAAACTGCAACAAGACAAAGTTCAAAAATAATTTACTTTAAAATAGTTAGAGAGGCTTTATGAATGTTATAGCAGCACTATTTTAGTTTCTCGATAAACTCCACCTCAATCTATCGTCAAACCGTGCACGGACACTCAAAACCTCAAAAACGTCATAACGATCCAATATTTACGATTGAGCTGTTGTCGAATGCATCGAAGAATGAATTCAATAATTTTTCCAATCGGGAATAAGTTTTCATCCATGCAAAAAGCGCTATTCTTAGATTTGGGAGTCTCTTTTTTGAAGTAGAAATCGGTTAATTGAAGAATAAGACCGATTCATCTAAAAATTTAAATACCTGAAAATCAAAGGTGTTTTCTGCACCCAGGAAATAGAATGACGGAGTAAAGGAAGAATATTAATAGTGGAAGTGACAAATTCTGAAACGAAAGATATTTCAAAAAATCTTAACGTAAGAAAACCTTTACGAAAAGGAAAGAAACGAGGGGCAGCAGTTTTCGGATTATTTACCGTATCGTAAAACAAATTGCCCTAACTAAAGAAATTTGAACCGCCAAAAGGCAAACCGATCAAAAGACGAAACGCTCCTTCGGCGACAATCTCGACTCCGAGAAATATGAAAATACATACATGTATTAGGGATGAAATCGATTCCATGTGATTTATTACAAGAGAAGTTTCCTCATTTCGTAGAAACAGAAATCGTTCCATTCAACTTTAACTCGGAGCGGTCTCCGGAAAAAGTGACATCTTAGCAATTAAGTCGGGCGTAAAAAAATGGAGACTTCACGAAATTCCATACGTCACCTAATGGCGTTAAGTGACTCTCCACGCGGACACCACTACCTCGCTTATTTTTCCCCAAATTAACATGCACGTCATTATCCCCTCGAAACAAGTGCCTTTCATTCGGAGATTTTTGAGACCCTCTGGAACACACGAGCCATTTAGCGATGCATTTGTGTGAAGAGTAAAAAAAAGCGGTTTGTTTAACCTTTGACGTTTCACAGAAGCCGCCGAAGGTGACGTGGACGAGGGAAATTTAATAAGTGTTATTGATATGTCACTCGTATTCGTGCATATTTCAAGGAGAATATTTCCGAAATCGTTAACGCATGTTTGAACAATTATATCTGGAATGTTCAATCAGAAAAATTCCATACTAATAGAGAAAAAGTACACATGAAATAGGACTTCGTTAAATAATTATTAACAAGGATAATAGTTGAGAAAAGGATAAAATTTCATACATTTGAAGCTAAAAAATTTATTTTTATGTAATTTTTTCTCTCTTTGTAAGAACACAATACCCATAGATGCGTCAGACAATAATCCTGCATCATTAAGATCTGCGCCTGAATGAAATGAAAAAGCCTCATAATAAGATACGCAACGCATGGTCGTGAGTTCAAAGTATGACGTCAGAAAAGGCCTCTGCTACCATATCCTATAATAAGAATATTGTTCAAGTTTCGTTTGGTACAGGATAGAAAAGACATCTTTTCTATCCTATATTTATGGTTATTATAATATGAAAACCACTGAGGGATGAGTAATGTTGAATAATTGTAGTGATTCTCTCATTATGGAATACATCGAACAGATTTACTTAAAAAGCCATTGTGCTTCATTTAGATGGTTCTTCTACTTATGATATTCTAGGTGATGAAATCAAGATAAAACTTCCTCACTCCTCACTTTGGCTTCATTCTCATTATGAAAGAGGAGATGAGGTCCCAGCCGTCCTTCGAGCTGAACACTTCACACAGAAATGCCTTCATACTCCCAGATGGAGTACATCACAGATTGGTATCTCAACAAGTACCTAAGTCTTAATACATAACTCATATTTACAACATTACTGAGAATATTCCAAAAGTAACAAGCTCAACTAGCGTTCCAAAGAAAAGAAGGTGAAACTTGAATTATCTTTAATGAACATTAAGGCGCTCAGATCAGTGAAGCACTACGGAGGGATAAAATTTTCCCAGTGTCTCTTGGTAGGATACACTAAAAAAATTCTCTACATTAAAGTAAACCTAACTGAGGGAAAATGACAAAATTGCCAAAAACCATCACGCTATCGGTCAGCGTATAGCGTAGCAACCCCACTTAAGCGATAGCAACGCCATGCAGGCAAAGAACCGACCAATATGCTCAAATGAGCCTATTATCATATCCATATTCGCGGAAAAAGTCTCAATGAAGTCACAACGGAAACGGCCATTCTACAAATCCCGCATAAGGCCCGTGATATGAGGTGATAATGGCGCGTATTGTAGTCGCGTGAATGGGGGTGGAAAGCGGAGTACTTTTCAGACGGATGCGATTCAAGAAGGGCTTTCTCCTGCCGAGATGAGAAAGAGCACTAATTACCGCTTCTCTTTGCCACGTTCAAAAAACGGGAAGAGGCGCATGGAAATGGACAGATGGCGCGACGGAGGCCCTTTGCTCATTTGGCAGAATCATTAGCGCTCTCATTCTCACCGCGTACATTCAAATACGAGAAGAGAAAAATCTTCTTTAGGATCGTCGCGCTAAGGATCTCTTAAAACATTTCATAAGCGCACACACACAGTCACTTATTCGAGTCGAGGGACACGTAAAAAAATGCGTATTTTTTCCGATGGCGTACCGGTACTAACCGCATTTCTAATAGTTAAGCGCTGTTCCGGCGTCACGCGCGCCACGGGAAAGCAATAAAAATCACGCTTTTAAACGCCACCCCTAAAAAGTTACTTCGTTTGACTTCGGTGACGTCAGAATTACATTACCGTGTCTTTAGCCACGCGGAGCACGAATGCTACCGTGACGTCATGGGGGAAGTCACCACATGACACGATTTATCGCAGCGAGCGCTCTGAGGGCGGTAAACGGGTGGTGGACTTAGATATTTTTGCGAAAATATCTGTTCGAGTTCGATATTTTCATTACCGCAGCAACTAGAGGGTAAAATATGATAAAAAAGATAAAAAGTAAACGTTTTGCATGAGGACGAAATCTTACTACGCAGGAAAAGTTCTTCAATATTGTATCTTTTCAAATAAAAGTTGGTATGCGTAGGACTGTGCTTGATTGAACAATAATGCGATTCGCAATTAAAATATTCACAAAAAGAAAGAAAGTAGAACTAGGAGAAATTTTTTCTTCCTCTGTTGTGTTCATTGATATCTAATTATGATTCTTTTACATATTCTTGGAGCTTGCAATTTTCACCTCATAAAATTGCATCCAGGCTTTTCGGCGAAATTCCTTATTCAGTCGAAAGTAATCAGGAAATTGGGAGTAAACTAAGGAAAAACTAGGTAGAAAGATGGCATGAGAATCACTGCCTACAACTATAGCCGATTTGTCTATGATACTCATCTTGAGCGCTTTGCATTCACTTAAGCAATAACTGTAATTCAGAATTATATACAAATGCTATTTTTCTTTAAAATTGAATTCCCAACGTTCTGAATTATTATTCTCCGTAAGACCTAATCATAGAACCTAATGCCCTCAACGATCGACGAAAGAATCACTATACCCATTACATAAATATATTCAAATACTTTACTTACTAAATGCAATTTTAAGTATATACATATATATTTGGCATTGCTATGACGAAAACTTTCCAGACGTACACTGAATTACAACTTACAAAAAAATTACAACAAAAGTAAAGAACAAAATATACGTGTTTCATTTCGGTGGAAACTTCAGTGGAAGCTTTTTCGGAGGGTTCCTCAAAGGTTTAGAAGCGATGAAAGATTTTCTTCTTTGATTTTTGAGTAAAATAATTTTTCTCTCTGCCGCCTTTCCTCTAGTTAGCGTATGCTGATTTGACTAAATTTGATGAATGAACAGAAATTTTGAAGTCAACGTTAATTATGTGGCGACGACATTGCCTCAGATGATTATCAATGTGTCCATGTTTGAAAATAAGAAGGGGATATAATATTTCAGATTATAATTAGGAGAAATTACAATATTGATTTCTGTTTTAGACTGTATTACATCTTTATTTCATCATTCAATTGAAGTCGCCTCCACATTATTCCACCACAGTATTTATTCCCGATTTAAAATCTGAAAATTTTATTTTATATTGATATAAGTAACAATTACTGATCTATATTAATGGCGCTCTATTTCCTTATAATATAGAGGTATCATTAATGTATCTATAACTCACGATGATACATCAGACCTCTATAGTGAAGTTGATTATAAAGGATGAGGATTAGGGTTAATTTACACCTAAAGGGCGTACCCAGAGTAATCCCAAGGAAAAATGGACTTGAAAAAATGCTGACGGAACCGGAAATCGACCCCGGGATTCCATATCCAGGAGGCTACTTTATATGATAAGCAAGCAAGTGGCAAATAGTTCGGAATACGCTTCCACATATAAGGAGCAATGAGCCAACAGAAGACCATAAAAGGATGAAAAACAGTTAATTCTACGCTATTTTCTAATGCACTCAAAACTTTTAGCTAGTGCGTGGCAGAAAATAATTTCAACGAAGAAAACTCGAGGGTTCACGAAAGATAATCTTATTCTCAATGTCTCTCTAGTCGATCTGGAACTCCGCCAAATACCGAGTAAATATTAATTCATGTTACATAAAAGGGTGAACTTAAATTTGCCAAGCTAATTACCCATGTAGATAAGAACGGCGTCGAACTGCTGGCGTCAACATACGAAATAGAACATAAAATGATCAGTTAAATTCTTCGCTGTTTTCTTTGATAATGTGACCCATGAACAAATAAATCTCAGTCAAAGACCGAGAAAGAGGATAATACAGAGGGGAAATAGCCTCATTACAACTTTTAATATTCTTTGTTGCCTCACAGTACTGGAAAATTGTAATTTCATTGTCGAATAATTAAATCATATCATCCAATTAAAATGAAGAAATGATACAGTTTATTCGGAATCATTACATTTATGAAAAACAAAATACCTCATATTATACTACCAATTACGAGTCATCTCAGTTTATGGCCTAAGCGATAAAACGTATCGTAAAAACGAGCTAAAAACTTATGAAATCGTTATAATGCTCTTAATTCATAAGCAAAACTATTTCTTATTTTATTGCATCAGTCGCCCTTGAATAACATGTGATTAACTAAAAGCTATCATTTGAAATCCACATAAACGATAATAATATCCAATAGCTATAAAAGATGGGAATACAAAGTAACTATACATAAATCTAAGCGTGATGCCAATTTAAATTAACCGTATAATTTTAGTGACTCGCTGCCCTCGGAACTGTTTAACTATGGCGGAACTTTAACTATGTAAATATTAATCTCGAAAATAAAACTATTGAATAATGCGATGAAAGGATCATAGTTAATAGGATTATAACGTGCACCCAAACACCTGAAATTATGGTGACTCAAGAGTTATAACTCTTATTTATATGCAACACGAACCAGTTTTCCGGGCAGCTCACATTTAAGCGGATCATAGCGAGGCGATGAATCATTAATTTTTAGAGCGGCTTTAATTACGGTATAAGGAGTTAGCAACTCCTAAAAATGGCGTTATATTTCGAATCATTCTCATCTCTTCCAAGAAAAGTAATGAGGAGGAAAAGGAATTGCCAAGCTTTTAATTACTGAATGGTATAACCCAGAACTGAGGAACCTGCGGCCTTCAGGCCAAATTCAAACTCACTTTTCGAAACTAACACTAGTATATTTGATTGTGACCGAAGACTTCTGGTGGAACGTCATTCGAAAACAAATCACTAAAATAGGAAGACTATCCACTTGTTATTTATTCGGTTTCGGTGTAAGATCATATAATTATCAGAAATAGAAACTTAGAAATAGAAACATGCTGAGTTAAGTTAGAGCGTATTTCTTTGAGTTATACTATATGAGGTACATCGATTGAATGAGATGTGGATAATATATTCAAATTTCTTTGGTGACTTTGTTATCAACTCCAATGTTGTTATTTTTTTCCTCAGCGTTGCTATATGTTTCAAGTGAAAATTAGATGGAAAGTATGATACTTTAGTTTACTTAGCAGTTAAATTTGTTTTCTTTCGTACGATGTTAATACAGTTGATACAAACACAATACGCCAGTCAAGATGCTGCCGAACGCTATAAGCGGCCTCTCCAGATAAAGAAAAAAACCCCACTACTGCTTTAGACATTACTTGAAACAGCATATGTAACACCAACGTTTTCTTTCATTTCCACGTAGAAAGACCTGAAGACGTTTCTCGGTAAAATTTCAAATATGGCTCATTAGACATAACACATTCATATCTTGATTACAATTATGATCTAACTTCGTCTCATTATTCACTATCAGGGGCACTTCAAACAACACTCAGCAATTCAGGGAGACCTGCGAATAAAAAATCTGCAAGAGCGAATTCGAAGAAAAAGGAGTGTTGGCAAGTATGTTCGGAAGAGGACGGAGGAGTCGTGGGTGTCGAATCTTGTGAATCACGGTTTTTTAAAGAGACCCCAACTGACTCACCAAGAACTTTTAATCAAACGTGCTACGCTTAGGAGAAAATCTAAAAGGACACCCTCGAATCAAGAGAGATGAAAAGTGGAATGAGAAGCTGTTTCCCAAACGTACGGAGAAGTTTCTTAATTTCTTCATTTCATGCTTGATTAGACTCGACTGTCGAGAAAACTCTCCTCTAATTGGCACGCTCGAAGGTTTTATATGTGCCACGGAAAGTAATTAGTGAAGGAAGAAAAGCGAGAGGGTGGTGAAATGCAAGGGCCGCAGACTCACGGGGATTATGGTGAGAAAAGATCCGGAGATTGAAATGTACGGGGATTTGTACACATACATACGGTGTACGTGACCCGATTAATGAAATGAGGGGATTGCTACCATGAAGGAAGTACCAGATTATTCTCTCAGAGTACAGATCGAATTAATAGCTTCACTCGAGCTGTTTTCTCCACCGGTTGGGTAAAGGAGTGGGATCTGAAAGTGGTGGGAATTATTTCTCAGCTAAATTAACGATATATAAATTGACTTTTCGATAATCTCGGCGGAGATCCCACGATCATCGATATTTGGGATGAGAGAAGATAATGAGAAAAGACGATTAAGTGATTGACGCTTGGAGAAGTACCTAACTTTCGAAACACTTAAAAGAGTATGGAATAAATTTCTCCAAAATTTCGTCACGGTCGTAGCTTCATTTTGATTGGTTTTTCATTCCTTTTAGAGATTGAAGAAAGGAATTTCGGCGTAAATGAAGTTAGCTTTTGATAATAAACTTTCTCTTTAGTTTGCTAAAGTCTTAGATCGTAATGTAAGCAAAATGATTAACACAGTGAGAGACAAACATTCTAATTCCCTAAATGTCTTTAAACGAAATGAAAAATCGTGAGAAAGTTAATGCAAAGACCCAAATGTTTGATTGCATTACATTGAAATCTTTCGGGACTATCTTAGGATTTTCCTGGTACTGTGTAAAAAATATTTGTGTGCTCAAATCAATCTGTTTTGAATTGATAACTTAAAGGGATGGGAATAAAGAGTGGCAACATGAGGATAAGCAAGACAAATGTGGCGTTTATCAGAGTATTCATTCACATATCGTAGCAAATATGGTAAAAATGAAGCGGATGTCGTAAATAAGAAGAGGAAAGAAAGAGAAATAATAAATTTAACTCCTTAGAAAATAAATGCAAGAAATGCGGAAAGCATTTTACAGTAAATAATAATCATCTCACTGACTTGGATTAATATCGGTTGAGTTAAAGAGAACGAAGAAACTGAGAAAAGTATAATTTTTTTATAAAATACTCGTATATGCTCATGAAATGGTTTATTAGTGTTGATTGTTGTGATAAGAAGCATTGCCAAACAGAGAGATTCAGAAGACGCTGAGAAAAATACTAAAATTGAGATAGAGATAAAACTTTTAAATTATATTTTGAAAAATAAAGGATATTGAGAATTACAACTGGGAGTCGAATAAGACGTTTTTGGGCATGTGGACCTTTACAATAAATTAACGTAATAAACAAGCATCATGAATATTTGATTTTCAAGAATCTAACTTTTTCCCATAAAGTCAGCCCCATAGTTCTTTCAAGCTCTAAAAAGTAAGGTTTAAATAAATGGAATTCTTCCACGTGTTCAAGAACAGCTCCATAATCCGGGACTTGATCGACTTCGTGTTCACGAAAGAAAATTTCCCCCAATGAATTTTTCTCGGTACGAAAAACGGCGGTAATTACAATCATCAAGTGCAATCCCGTTCATCTTCGGGATTTGCCTTCAACACATGCCTCCAAAATGCTTCTTCCCTTGATATTCCCTCAACAGCACCTACTTCCCATCAGGAAGATTCCAAATTTACCCAATAGCAGCAACATGTTGTTACCGAAATGCGCGTGAAAGCGGCAATTTATGGCCATATGTCGGTCCGTCACTTAGGCCACTTTTATCCTCCCCCTCATCTCTATCCCTGAACCCTTTCACTCGACGTTCTTTTTTTTAATTCTAGGAGAAGAGGCCCGTTTACGGAGGCCGCTTAGCCAGGGCAATTCTCGCCCTCTAGATGACGGTTATCACGGGTCCGCGTATGTTCGCACGTCCCTAATCCTCCCCTCTCGACGAACGTCACTTTGTTAAGGCGTTTCAGACTCGTATCAAACACCTTTGAAAGAAAATACCAAGGGCTATTGAGTTTATAACGATTTCAAATTCCTATAATCGTTTTTCACGATCAACCGCAAAATTTCTAATTCATCCCTGGATAACTTTGTCAAACTCATTTACAGTTTTGCAAGCTAATACGCAACCTTCTAATTGTATAGTTGGTCATATCAAATCGGTCATATATGATTTAATTTCCTCTGGCGTAATTCGGAGGTATGTTCCTGACTTAGTATCAAGTCACCATCAGGAAAATAAAAAAGTGATTCCTCCATTTTCCATTGATTTATAGTGCGACTGGTTTTGTCAGTAACTTATCATCATCAAACTCATAATCACTTGATAGATAATGATGAGAAATTGTGGAAAGCGATTGCATAATAAATATCTGAGGTAAGATGTTGAAGTCTCTCTTCTTATAACTTCTCGATTGAGACTGACGTTAACCTTTTAATTTCAAAAGGAAAAATAATATTAAAATTTAAAGGTAAACTATTAATTAAAAATTATATAATTAAGAATAACATACTATAATTCAGTCTTTGCCTCGTGGTTTGACCTCCACTGCCGAGTACTTTTCTATCTACTATCCCTTCTATTTGTCAGGAGAAGTATCAGGCATGACGATAACCTATAAAACATTGATTCTCTACCTGTAGCATGGGGATTACCTTCAATAACAAGAAGAAAAAAATTTATACTTCTGAAGGGATTAAAATCATTATACCCTTATTTTGAGTGAAAGGCGGACAAAATTACGAAGCCTTCCTACCATATTATATTGTCGATTCACCTTTATAAGTGCAAGAATTGCTTAATTGATTTTCCTTCAACCAAAAAGATCGGTCATTCACGGACCATTAATTCTTTTTCTTTGAAGTAGCATCAGTACTTTGAGTACCACTGGTTGAAAGCCCTTGAGGTTAAATAAAATATAAAATTGCATAGTGCAACTTACGCAAATCATATATCGGAGAAAACGAGAGAAACAATGTGAATTTCCTATTTTTACATTGAAGATGAAAACTGGAGGGAACATTCTAACTTAAAAATAACAAAATCATAATTCTAAGGAAATGTATAACTGTGAGAAAGCGATGCGTGTTTGCGTTAAAATAAATCTTTGTAGTTTACTATCATTTTATTCCTAAATAAAAATTATTTTGACGATGCCGAAATAATATTAAGGTTTCCTTTTTTATTCTATATTATAACATTGAAGTGTTTTAAATAATACACACTTCATCCTACTCTTATGGCAAATTATGATTAAATTAAATGCCTATGCTGGAAGGTAAAGATTCTAATAGTGAAAGCTGTCCACATAAGTCAAATGCTTTCGTAGACACTTAGAACTTCCAACCAACGGAAGAAAAATACACTAATTATCAGGATGGGAAAAGCTTGAATCTTTTCAACGTTTACACCCCCTCAAAGCTAACTACCCACTTCCCTGCTCATCAACTCACCTCTTTCAGGCCCTTAACCTCACAAACATTGTTTCTTAAGATGCCTTTCAATAGGCATCCTCACAGGCATGCCATGTGGCTATCGAGTCTATAACCACGGCCTATCTGAGGCTCATTCTCTCAACACCTCTCGTGACCCCATGAAGATAAAAAAGTATGAGAAGGTCAACCTTTCGCTCACTACAACAGCCGCTCTCTTCATCGGCAATTAATGCAATTCTTGGCTATAAGTGAGGCATTTAAGCATCTGAAGGCGAAAGGTGGGAAAATTGGCTGAAGACGGCGGTCGTACTGGAGGTGATCGGCGATCTGCACGAGAAAAAATGACGATCGAAAAGGGGTTAACGACGAAATTGCTCTTCGATTTTTAATGGCGGCGTAATAGAGCTTTGGGGCTCTTTTTATTAGGGGGCTGTGGTGGCGAAAAGTGGTGACCTATCGATAAAAGAGATATGGACGGCGGAATTCCGATGATCTACGTAATACAGCCCTTGGGATGATTGCTCGTAAAAGTAGCTGCGTTACAGTTAGTTTCCGTGATCCAGGGATACGACCTATCAGTAAATTTCAAAGCAGAGGATTATCTAGAAGGAATTTCGAACAAGATATCTAAGATAAAAAGTTTTCTACCGATTTATTTTAGCCACCTTCAGAGTTTTCCTGAGCCATTATGTCTGCAACCACCTGTACAAGTATGTATCTCATCCACGATTATATTTGGATCTTCATTCAGTCAACTAGAGGAGTGACGCATGCCTTTGAGAAATTCATATTTAACATTTTCTCCATGAAGAAATTAGACATTAACAAATCACATATTCTGACATCGATCTTTAAATAGCAGCATCCTGAAAATAGTTATTGTTCTTATAATCTATCAATTATCGACAAAAATTAAAATTAGAAATGAAACTGATAAAAATGAAATGTTTACTATGAGGGCCGCAGGGTTAAAGCAATAATAGTCAAAGACTCTAACTTACTCTACGAAACTGTTAAAGAAGAATTCTCAAGTTTTAAGAAAATAGAGCAATATTTCGTATATAAGATTAACTAATCACTAGAAGCGTTTGAATTCCATCATGAAATCATGTTCAATCACGTAAGCTTGTCCTACTTATGGAGCGAATATAAATTGCTGGAAATAAGTATGGATATTAATGAGGATGCTTTGGAATCGTTCGGAAACGCGGTGAAAATTACGCTAATAAACCAGCTTCTCCGTCACGACGAGATAATTGGAGTTTGGATGTTTTCATACGATTCCAGATTGCGCAGGTTGCCACCGATCTCAACCTGATTGAAGCGCATTCCGCTTAGATACGATGAGTGCAATTTCGACAACGTCCTTCCAAATCCTGTTGAGAAATCACACAGTGGCCCCGATTTCGAGCAGGAGCTAAATTTTTCCCCCGTTTCCAACTCACTCACCAATTGCCATTTCTTCCTAAGCAGCACTTGCGCCAAAATTATCGAACTCTACGCAATAACAGAATGATCAGTTCCTTTCAAAACAAGATGCTAATAAGACCAGGATAATGGGAAAATACGAACGGCGGTGGATCATTTTCAGCGGCCTTGAGAAAACCAGACTCATAATACTCATAGTAACGAATAAAGCATTGAATGGCGTATATCATTGAACTTAATAAACAATGATCACATGACTTATATCACTATACTTAATTAATAGAGCTAGATATCAGTATAATTGTCATTCGAGGAATCCGATATGAAAATAATATTCTATCCTAATGTATTAAGACGATAAGTCATTCATTTAAGATTTAAGTTGTGTTCAGCCGTAAATTAAAAACTTATATTCAGAGACTAAGTACGAAGGCTGCGTTCGAAGACATAAAGAAATTCTTTCTTAAATAATTTGCATACTTTACTCATGAATAATTATGGACCCGCAAAATGCGATTAGCTTCATATTGGATATTGATTTTTTAAAGTAACTAGTGCTTTATGAACGAAGATTGGAAATTTAAATATGAAGAGTCGTTTTGGAGGAAACTTAATATATGTCGATGAGGCGGGAATATGGCATTTTGTTATTTTTAGATACATCAACACAAGTCCTCTGCATGGATAATTTATGACTGTCTGAAATGGGAAAGTAATTAAATATTGCAGAGGACATTCTATTAAACATTAATTGGAAAAACAAATTTAAAATTTTTCACGTTAAATGTTGACAGTATGGGTGGAATGAAGAAGATACTATCAGAAGTTATAATCCGTCGCTTTTCGTTTAAATAGGTCATAGCTCATTTTACATTAAATATTAAGGGAACAAAAAAATTAAAGTTTAGCCTGGAAATGGGTCCATTTGATTCAGTCTACTTTGAGGCAAATTTTGCTTTTGCAATCGTTTTTTTTTACTTTATCCGATATCTCGGAGCGTGAAGTTCGTGATAATGGAACCTATGAGTAAAATAGGAGTGAAAATGATTCGTTACGAGAAATACTGCAAAGAAGTGTGAAATCATGCATTAAATTAATACACGTAAATAGAATCTCAGTATCGTCTTCAGCCTTTCTTCCACCAAACTCCCTCTTTTCTGCCTTCCTTTCCTCATTCACTCCTTCTACTAACGCAATTCTACGCTTAAAGATGCTTAACTCTATGCTTAAGAGTTAGTTATCTAACTTGCATTCATAAGGAAAGTTCTGATCTAACTTAAATGTCAATAACAGAAAACTCTCGGATTAAAATTTACCTCCAACGATTGACCGCCGGAAAGCATACAACTGTAAATTTCTTCTCAAATATTTGAAGTATTTCTCATATTATTGGTAGAGACAACATGTTTGGTCATCCGTGAGAAAGAATGAGTCGCAATTTAAACAAATGTCGCGGAGCGAAGCTCGAACTTGTATATTGGAGAAGTCAATTCTCGAAGATCAATTAATGGCTAAGTAAATTCCGAGGCGAGAATGCGATGTCCTCATTTATGAGAAAATGGAACGCAAAATTAAGAAGAGGCTCGTTAGCGAATAGGTGTCTTCGATTAGTTCTCTTAGCATTACGATTCGCGTCCCATACGTCACATGTTTTTCAAGGAAATGATATTCACAGGTTTACTTTGGCGGATCGCAATAAGGTATAAGATAAGGAGCTAATCAACGCTTAAGTGGACGAAAATCCAGAGCTATTATTGGTTATGATCACTCATGGACTTCCAGCTTTACTGTCTACGCTAAATTAAGATCAGGAAAATTCCCGAATTCATCTAGTAATAAAGCCTTCGAGCTAAGCAAATTAAATATGTTACAGAGACTTGATAAATTATATCCATCTAATGGATTACTTTTAAAATTAGATGTAGTACTTTATAGTATAAAGAGACACTTAATAAATAATCTCTATAGTATAAAGAGACACTTATTAAATTATCTCTATAGTATAAAGAGACACTTGTTAATAGATTGCTTTAAATAAGTAGTAAGGAGAAGACAGGACAAATGAGTTTTCAGTTTCACTCGTAATAAAAGAATGAATATATTTTTATGATCTAGCTGAGAGTTCATGGTAGTGAATTAGAGAGAAATAAAACATGAAGTATCTGAAGTAGAACCCCTAAATTCGAACTAAGCTTAATCGTAGACATCGACAAATCACAGTTGTTATTCGGCGTTCTGTACTTCCTGAAAGGTTCGAGAACACTAACAATGTCGATCATCAATGTATGAGAATCCACCAATTAAGGATCTCTTTTGACTCAAATTATACCCAAATTATAGACATTCGTGTATTTAAACTTTATAGTTCAATAATTTACCAACGTTGAAAGTGTCATTTATCACATTCATATCAACTTTTTTCGCAGATGAATTACGTTGATCTTCGATAACATTGAACAGAAGTAGATAATGCCCCAATTGTAGCCTATTTAATTCCATTGAAATCAGATAGAGAGAGGTTATTTTGAGAAAAATTCTCGAAGAACCCATAAGCATATTTACAGGGTGAATATACCTTTATATCTATTTTCATCGATGATAATACGATATGTATTTACATTATTCCGTTATTCACATTCCTCAGAGACCATGAGTAGCAAAGCACTACAATGACTACAAATGATCTGCACCAAAACCAACGGATTCGCTCATCATCGATTTCGCACGGCACATTACAAACGGAACGAAGTCTATGGGGACTGACATCAGCAATATCGCGGGAACATCAACGACAGACGTAACTTTCCCATAGTCAAGACGAAGAACTAACTTCATCATTTATCTCGTCAAAAGTGGACATCCACTGTCGATGACCTCCACCGGCCGATAATAACTTTGAGGTTCGCCATCAACTTGTCCCTTCACTCATTCCTCTCCCACGATGTAATTTGCAACCGAGAGCGAGCAAAACACATTTCTAAGCCGAAAAAAATGTGTTCGGCGCGGGACAGGACGTTAGAGTCGGGATTCGAAATGAGGCACTCTAGTCAATTTGAAGTGCTCCACCCCCGGCGACAGCACGGCGCCTCCTGTACCAATGGGGCGGGAAACGAGTGAAAGACCGCCTCCGCCGCCCCCCTCTTCACGCCCCCACCTAGGGAAGCTGGAGGCCGTGCATGACCATCTCTTAAAGACTGACCACGGATGGAGTACAATTTGCACGGTTGGGTAATTGTCCGCTCTGGCGCCTCCTCCGGCGAAAAGAACAGGCGGCAGTTAAGCTCAAATCGTTTCTCGTTGCAAACTCCTCTAGTTAAAGGTAGCAGTTACGTCGGAGGCACGTAAGTGTCGGCACCGTTTTTACCAAATTGCTCTCCGAAAACTCCGAGCTATTTTCTTCTTTGCTCCGTTTAAGAGTGTTCGGGAGATAATCTCTTTTGGAGCCTTGCATTGAATCCAGCTAACCTCGAGGATTTACCTCACACCATGTTCTTACGAAAGTCAAGAGGTAAATCCATGCAATAAAATCTGAGTGTTCTCAAAAATATATAAATGAAATGAGAATAAATTTAGCTAATCTTAATTTCGGTTGGTTCAGATGAAGAAATCATTTCTGAAACAGCGACAATGATAATTCTAGAAAATTATCCTATGATTGGATACTGGCATGAAATTTGTATTTTTCTAAGTATTTGTCTGAAAGCTTTCAAAATTAAAACAGTTTTTTAGGAGACAGAAACTGAAATGAGTTTATAACGAAGAGGTGTAGTAAAATGAAAAACTAACTTAAAGTAACTTTAATGAATAAAAAGGGATAAATTTTAAACAAAATTCTTCGAACTGTAGCACTTTATTTGACCTGTCATTTGAGATTTTAATTTTTGTCGTAACTTGGGGTGTTTAATATTAATGAACTCTTGAAATGCTTCAGGACGATCAGTATATCTTATGAGAATCTTCGGCAATTAGAGATAAGTCACCAGGAATGGACTGTAGCACTTTATTTGACCTGTCATTTGAGATTTTAATTTTTGTCGTAACTTGGGGTGTTTAATATTAATGAACTCTTGAAATGCTTCAGGACGATCAGTATATCTTATGAGAATCTTCGGCAATTAGAGATAAGTCACCTTCATCGAGCTTCATGCCATTCATAATAGGCATAATACTACAACTACTAATGAAATTACAGAATGAACTACTCGTCAATAGACCTACGAGGACTTCTTTCCGACGCACTTTATAATATAATACATGAAAGAACATTACTCACCTATTTTATTTTTATGGGTGCGAGTTGTTCCGAATGAGCGCATTTATGCAATTTTGACCCTAAATGATGAATTGGGCAACAAATCGAAAGGAACCTTAAGAAAAAGAAAAGAAAAACCGCCGAATATCTCCAACAGATGTTAACACTTTCCGTCCTTGGAGCAATAAAACGAGAGTCGTTAGGATTTTTACACCAATCCTGCAAAAACTGGAGGCCGGTGACGTCAGGGACATTATGGACTGATTGACTTTGGAAGCCATTTATTTAACTCCCGCCACCTATTTACAGAAAGAAATGACACGAAAACCATCCCACGCCCACTCCTCCCCTCTGCCTCCTTCGCAACACCTCCTAATGATGGACCACTCGACGCATCATCTGCGCCCCCTTCATTTGTCTCTAAAATCCTTCCTCACACCTACCCCAAAAGACGATTTCCTCACCGAACCCCAAAAGACGATCCATTTCTCATGCACTTCTCTTCCTCCGATACTTGGCCCTACCGAAAGACCATCCGAATCCTTGTTTTCGTGTGTTCGAGTGGCTAGTCGCTACACGCCCTTCCAGCAACTGCTTTTAACAGCCGCCTCTCCTTTGCCGCGCACCGCCCCAAGAGCTCACCTTCCGCTGCGGCGTCTGCAGACCGTGTCCACCAGACTGGCGCCGACCACCGATTCGTCCCCTCTAGACGACCTCTTGGGGAATCCACTCTATCTCTCCGAAGAGACCCTGAAACTCTACTCTCCATGTCTTCTGAGGTCACTTCGCTTCGCTCCACATCTCCTGGAGGAGGGACTGTCCAAGTCTCGGATTCTGCCACTAAATCTTCCCCGGCGCTCCATAACTGCACGAAGATCTGAGAAATATGCGGACCGACGAGGATACATCATATGTGATGCTGGAAATTTAGTAGCTGCGATTGACAGACGGCGCTAAGGGAAATGTTTTTTACGCTACACGAAGAAACTGATGTATATTTTAAAGCGCGAGCAGCTCCTTGACTCTAATGAATTCATGCACTTGTTAAGGAAGTTGATTGCTTTTTGTGACGAAATCCGGGAATGGTCGGAGACTTCGTCATGATGGGAATATTATTTCCGTTGAGAGAAGAGGATCGAGAATTAGCAAATATAAATCGTAGAAAGAGACTTGACTAACGTCATTGAATTCCCTCTTCCTCCAAAGAAAATCACCAAAAACAATTTCCGAGAGATGAAAATCATAATATAATGATCAAGAAAAATTTTCAAGAATTAGGTTAAGTATAAATTTTCTGTTAGCTAGATAGCCTTTCAGATACATTTTACAAGAAAAGGAGAGAACAAGAATGCTAGATGGGAAAAAATTCGTGATAATAATTCACGAAAATAAATGAGTTTGCACAGATGCGCTATGTGAAAGGTTGGTTAAAAATTGAGAGGGAAGCAGAGATAACGGATTATCGGAGAAATAGCTCAGAAGTGCGTTATTTATCAATGTAAAATTGAATTAAGAGGTCGTAGATATAAGTAAGATTCATTTCCTTGGAAATATGAAATCTAAATGGCGCTTGAGATTATCTCAGATTAATTAATGTTCCTATCTTTGAGATTATCATTCTAAAAGATTTTTTTATCTAATATTGATTACTATCATTCAAAACTTAATTTAAGACTCTCAGAAACCACACTGAGAGAGAAAAAGGACAATAAATTACGGAAATGGCATTACCTATCCTTGAAATAAATTAAAAATCATTTTTGTACAAATAAGAGACTTCCATTGCAAGTTACGTCCAAATTATTAAAAATTTTCTCTATGAGTTATTGACTATCTCATGTTGAATTTTTTTGGATAAAGTGATTTTTCAATCGAAAAGTTAAATTTTCAGGGAAACACTTTTACTATCTTAAGTTTTTCTAAATATTTATCTGAGATCCAATGACTTTTGGTCGCATTTTATTCGGAGTGGTTCAAGTAGTTTGTATCTATTGCCGGCGAAAAACGCCATCGCACTGCTGTAGCTCCTATTTAGCACACTATTATACATATTGTAAGTTCATACGAGGCGATTACTTGTCTTTTAAAATTTTAATGTAAGAACTGAGTGGAATAACGGAATTCCGAAATCGTTAATTTTTCGTAAAACCTCAATTGTCTTTTTCATTCTTTTTGAAGAAATTGCGTTGGTTGAATCTCCTATAAGTAATAATAGAAAAGTAGAAAATTTTACAAAGGTTAGGAATCATTCTTTACTTTCACCGATATTTTAAATGATACTTTAATGAAAAGATGTGATAATCAGTGTTTCCCAGAACATTAAATGCAGAGTAATAATGGCTGAATGTATTAAAATGAATTCAAAATGCTCGTCAAAAGCAATCCGTCATCAAATTAAAATACCAGAGATTTGGACAAACAAACATCTCATTACAATCAAGTCACGTTTGTATGATTTGTTTGATGTCTCAGGAAGAATGCATGTTCCTCATAAAGATTTTGAATGATGGGTAGTACAAGGACCAGAGGAGATTCCGGGTCAATCGGCCATTCAAGTCTATCGGATTGTGGCGGCTATTGCAAAGGAAAACGGATGTCATAATTGATAACTATCTCCAATCACATCCACTTGAGATCCGACTTCGAGCATTAAGATCTCCCGCTGGGCTCTTTATGGTGAATAAACCTTCACAGCGGATGCCTCTTTCCTGTTTGTTTACCGCGCTTCCACATGAATAGCCATCCTCATGGCTCTTCCCAATTTTCTCAATTTCCCTCCCCCCGACCATTTGAAGACCCTCCTAATTAAAAGCATACCCACTTTTCCCCTGCGAAAGGGCAGAAACGATCATCTTCCCTCCCCAAACCCTCTGTTGGCGTGCCTTTGAAGTGACCCGTGACTCTGCAAACAGCTAAGGAGGGCGGTGTCTCGTTTCTCCCCTCCGCCAGAGGCGACGCTTCCACTACCTACTCATGCCTTGTATTTAGCCTCTATTTTCCTCAATGATGGTCTGAAAGAGGACTTCCTCTCAGGTGGCCCCGAAAATACTAGACAATGATTGCTTCAAAAGGAAGCGACTTTCGAAGTACTCCTTGATTCCCTCCCACAAAGATGCAGGATATACTAAAACCTATTTCCGTAGACCCTAGGTGCATGATGAGCTCAAACTGCACCACGAACTCAAACTTGCTCTCAACTTTGAGAACCGCTTCGATATAGATCTTAATTTGAACACTCTCGCAAGATGTTTATTCAATCTACCGTAAGATAACCTTATCAAATATTGTGAAATATTCCATTATTCAAAACGAGCGTCGCAAGGATAATAGAATTTTTCCCGCAATTAATTGAATATTTAATTTAACAATATAACACATTTTGTTTAATAATCCTCCATTGTCTAACTGCTAGTATTTTATATTAATTTATGATATGAAAATTTAACTATAAGCAGAAAAATGTGTAGAATTCTTTTTTAATTTAAAACCAGAGCAGATTTTTTTAGTTCTACTAGTAGAATTTTCTCCTTTATCTTTTGCACTAATGGTATCCCAAAGGTTGATAACTCAAGGTTTTATCATATTCACCTCGATGTAAATGAAAAATTAGCATTAAAATCCCTCTAATTAATCTATTACACACCCATAGTAAATGTATCGAACCAACGTTTCATTTATAATATCTTCTTCTTATACCTGTTGAACATTATTATTCCTATTGATAGGTGTTCATCAAATGCAGATAATAATTATGAAAAACACCTGTACAGTTTTGAAAAATTACAGATACGGTCAAATAGTTCTCTTTTATATAAGTTAAATTTACTGTAATTTTTCGCTTTTTTAAATCTTCAACATAATTGTATACTTAGCCCAATGGTCATAATTTACGATTGGAAAATACTCCTTAATTTATGCGCCCAACAAATAGTAGAGTAGTAGAGTATTCGCAGGATTGAACCGGATTGCACCACTCTTGACCGAATCCTTTTTTCTCGTCAACACGTCAGTGACCCTCCAAAAATCACATGTACTTCTCTGAAAGAGGTAACGCCCGATGTTATGAACGTAATGTTTTGAACAGACACCACCAGCCTCCGTCAGTATGACTGTTTTTGATGAGTGATAACAGGCACTTCAATAAACACAAGCATTTACAAATTAACTGTTAATACAATTAATTACGAGTACATATTGATCGTGAACGGTATTTGAAGATGGGCGAGAGAAAAATAAACCTTTTATGAAGTACATATTTTTTAAACAAGCACTTCGCTCCGGATCAATTAACTATTGAAAGACTGAAACCCTCTGACGACGAATTTGATGAAAGGCAGCTAATGAACTTCTCCAGAATTTGTGCAGGGAGTGATTTTTCAAGGGGAAATACTTTTATGAATTCGTCTTATTTATCAGCTAACCTGTAGATTGCCTATGCACGCGCTGTTTATTTATCAATAATCATATTCAAGAATAATATTTGAGGTTGCTTCGATCGTCCTCTAATTTCATCATCTAAGCGGATCATCTAAATTCGAAATCAAATTAAAATCTTTTCATCACCTGAATGAAGAGTCTTTTCTCCAGAAAATATTTCTTTAATGAAGAAAACTGGTCATGTTTCTTCAATGTAGAAATTTTTTGTGAAAAAAACTAAATGAAACGGCTCTATTCATTCTACATTATGGATATCTGCAACGTCTCTTATGTAAATTTTATTTTAATTAGGATAATAATATTTTCTATTTTACTTCTATTTTATGAATTTTTTAGGTAACTAGATCGTTTAGAAATCTACAAGCAAAATATACGACAGCAAACACTTTTCTCCATGTAAACCATCAGTGATTCCGGTGAATTAAAATAAATACACATCAAAAATATAAAACAAAAATAAAATTATAGGCTGAACAGATTATTTAATGTACCGGTAGGTCTCTTTGCAAGATTTCGTATCGTCTATCAAAATGTGATAAAATATTCCAATAGAATCTTAACGGATACATCGAATTGAAATACGCGTTTACTTTTTCACCACGACTGAAATTAATATATTCACGTATAATACGATTAGTTTGTAACTATAATTATTCAATTCATTGAAATACAATACATCTTTTTCAACAATAACCTATCATAAATTTCACAAATTAGGCTACTTATTGGACAATTATATGGATTATAAAGGCGGTTTTCCCGTTACGACATTGTATACATATGATCATTTATTATGTCTAACACATAGAAGTTAACTCATACTTGTTCATTCATAGTGATACACACACAATTCACAAGTAATAAAGAATTTCGATTAAATTTTTGAGACCGCAGGAAAATCTCTTAGAATGATGTAAGTATACCATTTTATTATAACTTTTCAAAAATAAGTGGATAGTGCATCTATTAAAAGCAAACCAGATTTCCTGTAATACCTCGAAAATATAGCTTCTCTTGTTCTTTATCCTTCATGAAGATCATTTCTTCCTAATAATGCATACATTTAATGTTCCCTTAATAAATATATCTCTTATAAAGGGAAACTAAATTTTAAGAGCTAGGGCTCCACACAAAGGGTATCATCAACATATGATAGGAATAAAAGCAAATATCGCTTACGATAGAGAGAAGAAAATTTACCCGATTGAGGTTTTCCGAGAATTGTAGCCGAAGTATCATTAGTCACATGAAAGGCGAAACAACGGTGTAGTCATCTGCTGTGTTTCGGGTTGCCGAGGAAGAGTCTAATAAGGAATCTATTCCAAGATTATTAATGTCTTAAGGCGACAGCTTGCCAACGCGATGAACCGTGCATTTTTGGGGGTCACTTAGATTGTTTTCCAGAGAAATCATTAGCCATAAGCTTCGATGAGTGGAAGATAATGAAGGATGATAAATGGAAATGTCCGCTTCTGAGAAATTTCTCTCTTGTAAAATGCAATCAACAAACTCAAACGATAGCGAAACGTGCGCTTAGAAAAGGCGTTTCTTGAAGACGTATGGGATAGATCGTAGCAATAATTTCTTATTAAACAATTGAATGAATAGTAGAGTTCAACACAGGGAATTTAATTAAAGTATACAGAAGTATTAAAGTGTTTATGAACATGAAACGAACATTAAATATCTCTCTAATATTCTTTGGCAAAAAATGCATCATGGAATGCAAGATTTTCTTCCGCTTCCTAAATATTCATGAGCAAATTCAATCCAGCTCCATTCCTTTCATTAAGCCTTTCAAAATACAGTATTTCATTATTGAATTTCTCTCGTATTCTCTCGAAAGATTAAGGAAGGAGTTTTATTTCTCATTTTCAGAATATAGTCAATTCAAGTTATTTTCATCGAAGTGCTCAAGTATAAGGAAAATATTAATACCGTACCTTTCATTTTCATATATCAATGAACAAAATCTAAAAGAATCGAACATGGAAATTCATTTCATTCCGGAAAGTATCAAGGAAGCCCTTACTGATTCTATCCTGAAAAGATATTTCATCCGATTAGGTAGTAAATGCTGCACACTATTTCCGTACGACAGAAAAAACATCGCACTTTAGAACATTCCACAGCAGAATTGTCCATAGTATATCAATATAGTATACAAAGCTAAAGGCCTTTAAGATACATTAAGATACAAATTATATGTTATTTCATTTTAGAAAACATAGAGATTAAAGTAAAAAGGAGCTATCAAGTTTCACTCATTGATTAACTGTCCTAATTTCTTGAGTTAATTCTTATCGTGAGGAAGGCAAGAAACTAGTAGTATTTTTATAAAAAGCTTCGAAAGCTGAGGTAATTCCATATATATTAGCCCCCAATGGAAATCGAACCCGGCACCGCTTTCACCAAAGGCGAACTAACGCTACCTAACTATTTGAAAGCCGGAAAGAAACTTTTAAGCAAATTTGCCGAGTTAACTGAATCTCACGTAATACACAGGTTTTTCTTCATGAAAATAACTATAATAAATCGTGCAACTTAAACCCCAATAAACATAGAATCATCCCAAAAACATACTTCCGGATTACCTAGAGGATTTCAATTTCAACGAATTACGTCGAAGAATAAAAGAAACATGAATAGTTAAATTCGGGTTAATGCAATAAAAAGTAATCATGGCAGTAACAAAGAGAGTATGTAATATAACTTCAAAGTATATTTTTTCTCGAACTATTTTGTTATATCGCCCTATATATCCAGTAATATCCAACTTGAGATGAGTGATTTGAAGCTGACGTCTAAATGCGAGACACAGGCACGTACAACTCAGAATCCAGTCTCAATTATTATTTGCGAACTTAATTATGGCTCTTTGGAATAGCTGCCACTTTGTGACACAAATACTGCGAGTAAATCGTTGCAAATTGCCCTGTTGACAGCAGCACTTAACTGAGCTTACGTTTAACGCTAATGAGATTTTGCATCCAATACGCTATTTTCTTTTCGCAACTACGTCACATGTCATAATTAATTTCTCATCCTCGGAAATGGTGAGCCTTTCACTAAGAATTTGAGCAACTTAATTAAATTAAAATGAATTATATAAAAATGAACGTAACATAGTATTTTTCAAGTCTTAATTGAATCTGAGGTCGTAGAGAAAATGATTTCGGAAACAACTATTTTTTTTCAATAGTACACACTAAAAAATACGATAATAATGCCATAACATGACCTCTTCCTCATGGCTATCTTTAAGATTAAATATTAATATAGACAAAAAGATTCCAAAATGTGACACAAAATACAACTCTACTCTGAGAAAATAAAATCGAATATTGAGATATTTCACAAGGTGAGAGCGAAGTAAACTGTAACACGGCGTAGACCAAGATGAGGAATAGATCGTGAAGTTTTTGACGTAACAGAAGAAAGCTACAGATTACAAATAAAAGATGCTAAACGACCTAAAAACATAAATCGAGCCTGAAGTGAATCAAGACTCGTAGAGAAAAAACAAAAAACTGCATGAAAATAGCAAAAGTAGCTCATGAGATTCACAGCGAAATGGAAAGATAATTCTTTTGATGAAATATACGACTTAAAAGTATTATTTAGGTTAAAATAGTTAGAACTAGTGTTCGCTTGTCTTGAATAAAGGACTACTTTCAGTGAGTCTTCAGCTTTTCATTCACCTTACGCTACGTTGCCTTAATCTATTTAACAAAAATACACCCTTACACCCAACGTTCTCTTGATTTCACTTATTAATGTTGATTATCGCTCCGCTTTTCTCAAACCGGAAATAACTCAAGTAATAAATGAACGAGATTTAATCATTCATAAAGCTTCCAAAAACGGTCTGAAAGTTCAGTGGTCGCAGGTCGGTAATGTCTTTAGTCGACAGCATCTTTTTACGCAAGATTTTCCTCGGAGGCCAGTAACCAACCAATGATGCTGTATTGCAATAGGAATAAACTCATATTAATTCCCACCGCTGACGATGAATTGAAATCCGAGAGAAAGCCAGTCTATCCCTCCAACATATCGGTGCAATCTTGATCGGTGCAATTCGTTAGCTCCCCTTCTTTCATCTCGTTCTTATCTGCGCTCAATCGCCGCGGATTCAGAAGAAAGACGAACTGATGCTAATAAATTCCCAAACGTGATTCGATTCTTCAGTCGATAAGGTCTTTGAAATCATTGTCGCCCATTTCCATTGCTCGGAAATACGGTTTTTTCGCCCTCTTTTTCCGCATTTTTGGCGACTAGTAGGCGGCTTCTGGGAGCAGCTGCAGACTGACCAGACACCTGTCCGACAGGTTTAATTTCGCCAATATGGAAATCAAATTCAAATAAGAGCAGCCTCTTATGCGAAAGGAACTCGAAAATTTCGGGTTCAGCTGCGTTCGATGAATGTGGTCATCCCAAAAGAATACATTTACTTCTCAATCGATGGCCACTTATATACCATATTATCACACAGCAGTAATCAATGGTTTATGCCGGTATTACTTAATTACTATTCGCCTAGAAAAAATTCATCGATATCCAGTAGAGCTAACATGATCGTAAAACTAGGTATTTCCTAAAATAAATAGAGTGTTAACTCAAAAGTCAAAATGGATCCATTTGTAATGAAAATAAGAAAATAAAATCTCCCCAAGGAACTGTATTTTCATTTTCATGAAAGCTGGAAATACTTACATTTCAATAAACGTGTTACTAAAGTGACCTTCGATGCGTCCATTTCAATTCCAACATTATAATTCAGATTTATTTCCTTAGAATCGAGATATAGGCTAAAGATGGAAAACACATTCAAGGCGTCTTCTTACCTCAAGAGGATGGCGAATAATGTTATAATGATGATATTTGTATATAGTATTCGTTTCAAGCTTCAATAACCTTCTAATCTCCAATCTCAACAAGAAAGTTTGGTCTTCATAGGGATATAACTCAATGCTGCTACCACTAATTTTTCTTCGAATAAAAACGATAATTTTTAAATTATAACAAATCAATAATAGTGAGACATAAATAGGATAATAATAATAATAGGATACCTTTAAGGGGAAAGACTCATAAAGTTGATTAAGAAAGAAGTATATTCAAGTATATAGAAGAAATGGAATATTTCCAAATAAAAAGCCCAGCACTCCAATCATACATTACCATATATTACGTGAAAATCTGTGCACTCAAATCTTTCTCATATGTCTGCTAAATATGAACTTTGAATGCTCGAATGCAGCGAAAGATTCCGACATTATGGAGCTAAGAGTGGCAAACAAGATGCTCTAGGAACTTGAAAAAGTGAGAGCGGAATAATGTAAAAGACCGCCGTTGATATCAAAGAATGGCAAAGGTAATTTGAGAGATTATGGGCTACGAAAATTAATGAAAAATAAATTAGCTGTACAAAGACAGATGGAGGGATAGGATTACATTGCATATATGTGGGACTGGGATAACAGACAGTGTGAGCAAGGAAAATTACAAAAAGTCGTGTCTCGCATCCCCAAAAGAATACAGCTTACCGTGTTCTTAACAACCGCATGAAAGGAAAAACAAATTTTTAATTTGAATTTTCCAGAAGTAGCAAGGAATTATAAATAAGCTTTAAATCTAAATGGATTCTCAACTGAAACTTGCTCCTCTAATAGCAATGGCAGTTTTCTTTAATACAGCCGTTGCGTATTTCAGTATCGTCTCAAAAGGTGTCAAGAACTTAGTTTTCAAGATACTTCATCTCAGAGAGAAAACTACGTATCCTTATTTTGATGTAAAACATCTGTTGCTTATTCGCTTAAAAATGAGGACATATTAAGAATAATAATGTTTCAGTATCATTTGAACAGAACAGAACAGAAAAGAGCTTTGTTGGAAGATATTTTAAGACCTTACATCGACGTTTTCCGTGGGGTGGCTGCATAAGCCCACTCAATCAAGAAGTCCTATGAAAGGTACTGAACTACAGAAAGAGACTTAAAATTTTCAAATATTAGCTTCCTATACATGAACTAAATATTCAGAGCTCATTAGGTTGATCCTATATATCTCTGCAGTTATTAATCAGAAGTTCTCTCGAATTCAAGTCACCAAAAGAATCCATCTGACTTCACCTTATATTCTGAATGCCTGACGAATAGCGTACACCAGGATAGAGAATATATTTACTATAAGATGAATAAAAGGTGTATTCTTACAAGACTTTCACAAGATTGCACGTTATAGAGAACTAGCGACTCATACAAGGGGAATGACTTGGATTCCTTGAAGTACGGTAAATACAGTAAAGCACGCTCCCAAAATACATTTAAATTACCTACTAATTACCTACTAAAACCTAGTAAAAAAATTCCTATTCACCATAATTGTTCTAAAATAAGTTTCCTTCCATTCCTATAATTTTTTTGCCAAAAATTCTAGCCGTGTTATCAGACGGGTAGGAAATGAAATTACTTGCCTAGAGAAATTTGATTCCTTCTGAAGAAATCAGGTCTATTAAAAGTAGATCTATAAGTGGAAAATGAGCTAACCGACCACGAAATGTAAGATAAGGATTGCTTTCACCTGCTCGGTGAACGATTGATTTTTAGGGCACCTAAAAATTTTCCATGAAGTGCAAATTAAAAATTAACTATGGAGAAATATAAATTCTTAACCCTTAGGTATTTTTATACGCATGATATAAGTAAGCACAGATTTTCTGGTTAATATCGATTAGTATTACGATTTTCTTACCTATTAAAATAGACGGAATCAATGGATATCCGCTTATGATAACAATGACGAAAAAGCCACAAATCTGGTAACAGTCGTCTCATTCTTTACGATTACGCTTTAGGGAAAGGGTGCTGCACCTCATAGTCTCGTTTAGCTATTTCTCAACATTATAAACTAACACAACGGGAAAATAAACATTTGGAACCGATTTCAAGAAGTGAATAATCAATAATAACAAGTGCTATTTATCAAAAATTCTCGAGAAACTACAGATAATCTATGGATTGCAAGAATAGAGAAAAATGGAAGAATCTTGACCCACTGTTTTTCCTGTCAAGTTCCAGCTACTATGTTATAATTTTAGAGAATGATCAGAGAAAAGACGCCTATCATGTTTTATAAATATTTATTTCCTAATGGTTGACGGTTCACTTTCGGTTCTGACCGAGTAGTGGTAAGTCGATTTGGACATACGTTGAATATTCATCACTTTTGGTAGTTTTTGATACAAATACAATGTATTGATGACGATGTGACTTCCAAAAAATACTTTGAAAATTAATATAGATGCAACCGATGCTGGTTGACGTGCGTGTTCTATCTTAGCGAACAACGACTTCTTATCTAATGAGAGACATGGTAACTGAGTTATTAAGTTCCACTAGTCGCATGGGTTGTAAGTTGGCGACTACCTGTTACTAGGGTATAGCCATCGCCCGTGATACCATAGAGTAAATTACTTACTCTAAGGTGACACTTACTTGTTAGAGAAAATTAAAATGCGTACTGAGAGATGACTGAAAATAATTCATCTTGTAAATCATTTTACTTTATGAATGCGTTAATTCATCGAATACCCTGGAACATTGCGTTTCAGGAATATTGCCTCAATAAATTTTCAAATTTAGCTCTTTACAGACTCGTATTGCTCCACTGATAAAAGGGAATGGAGTCGGATACGAAATGAACCTTTCAATAGGCTGCCCTTTCCAACTCTCAGCAGCCCTTCAAATAGAGCCATTCCGAGTGAATCGAGGAATAAACGGGCAAAGATCACCCCAAAGTCCCTCGTGCGTTCCCGATCAGGAGCTACGGATCGCCTCTCGGGATGTAATATATCCGAGCACAAAAGCGACAAAGCGCTTTAGACTAAATCTAAATGGAATTCCATTCGGATATCCTTTCAACGCATCCGATGGGAACATATCGTCTGCCGACCCATACATCACGTGCCGGCATAATGGCACTCCTCGGATCGCCATTTAAAATCAAATTAGTTCATACCTCATTGACCCCGTACTCTGTTGTGCCAAAGGTGGAACGCAAAAGGCCGGGATTGAAGGGGTGGACCGCGAGTGGGAGGGACCGGTGGTTGCGACGCTGGAAATGGCCGCGCGAAAAGTAGGAGGAGGTGGGCGAATCCAACGGGCCAATCGGAACCAGTGGGAGGTCACGTGACAGTGCTCTCACTCCACGCCAGTGAGGGCATAAGAAGAGAAATGGTTTGAATTGAAAGAAGAGTGAGTGGGTGGGGATGTGCGGGGGTGGAAAGTACGAGCCAAGGGCATCGAGGGGATGCAGCGATCTGCTTGCAACCGGAGGAATGGAGAGCAGATGGGAGGTATTTCACATTAACCAAACATATATAAAACATTTATACTCGGGTGAGGCTATTGTTTTCTTTTTACGTGCTATACAACAGAGGTCTATCAACTTTTGTACTAGTACCAACTGGAAGAAATTAGGTAATCAACGTACCATTTGGTTCATTACGAAGATTCATCTCCACATTGATGCTGTCATAAAGTATTTTTCTGCTATTCAAGTTGATGAATAAATATCAGTTAATTTTACTGTTTAATTTATATAATATGCAAGATTTAATAAAAACACACGTACGCAGTACTGTATACAAAGAATCATTCTGGGAAGCATGTTTGCCTTGGCGAATGCAAAACCGTATTTGATTTCAGGTGGGAGAAATGAGGTTAACCTAATAGTGAGAAAAAATTGGGAAACTACTGATAGCGTAGTAATGGGTTCATCACAATCTAGAAAATCTAATAAGACGGCGTGGAAGACGATACGTTAACCATGTATCACTCAATGTAAATATCTCGCCACCATAACCCACATAGGATGTTGCGCCACGGATTTCAATTTATTTTCTCACTTATAGTTACAGTGAAAGAATTACGAACGTACTAGTTACTGAGACAAAGATTTACTTCTCTTTATATAAATCATTTCAAACTACTATAAGGGGTCAAATAAAATTTTGTCCTCAAGAGGGATGAATCATGACTACTGTCAAAATCCACGACTGCCTCCTACAGTACGCCAGTAAAAGAGTACCACTTTACAAAAATCTATGTATTCTTCTCAGTCAGTCTTCTCCGTGGAATCGTGTCCCACTAGTAAAACACTGCAATTTAATGAGGATACTTCTTTGTATTCATTCAAAGCACAGATACCCGGAAGGAATAACTGATGCCCTTTAGGATTGAAAAGTATTAATAGACAAATCGGTTTCAGAGCTGCTTTGAATGGTAAGACTAAAATTAAAACTAGCTTCAGAAAAAAGTCTCAGAAAAGTCCACCGTTAAATATCTTAACAAATGCAGTAATTTATAATGGAAAAATCATCGAATGAAAGACGAAAAATTCTATTAGAAGCAGATGTCTTTAAACTCTTCGTCTCTCAACCTGAAGTTGGTAAATACGATTCTTAAAGATTATTATATTAATGTTGCAGAAATCGTAATTGAGAAATGGTTAGTAAATCACCCAAATGAAAAAGAATATGCTCCTAGAAAAAGAAAATACTTAACCATAACGAATAATAAAATCTTGAATTGAATAAGGTAGATATTGGTTTACAAAAACTATGTAAAATTAAATATTGTATACCTTCGAAACATGGGTTGTAACAGCATAAGAGAAGAGAAGGTTAGAAGTGATGGAGATGTGTTGAGAATAGATTAACTTCGGAAGAAGTCCTTCGATGGCTAATTGAAAGGAGAAGTCTACGGAAAGTTTTGATAAGAAAAACTGGAAAACCTATTGCCCGCGATGTTCTTGAATATAGTGTTGTAAGTGATGGTGAAAGGGATGAAATGCAGTGGACGAACTAGGTTGTATTACGAGAGACTGCCGATGTTAAACTTAAAATTAGTAATTATGGAGGAACGGAGTAACTGGCAGAGATGCTTTGGACAGCTGCAACAAAAAGTTCGGATCGATATCTCTTGATTTAAATAATGTTAAGCCATTATCTTTCGAAGCAGACATAATAACCAGATGTGATGTTTGTTTAGCAGTTAAGCATTCAGTATTTGCACTCTTTCATGTTTCATAACTCATTAGCGCTAACTACGGAGATTATAAACATGATAGTCTTGCTTTCTCACAAGCGACTACGGTGTGAGAAAGCATGTTTTGACGAGTTTGCTATGGAGAAATGAGTGTCTCATCTCTTTCCTCCAATAAAGTTAATGGCAAATGACTCAATTATCTTAAGTTAATTTATGCTATATTTCCTGGGAATACATATTCCTGGCAATGCTCATGCCTGCTCTCATTAAAGTATAGGAGAAAAATTTCAAGAAAACTTTCATTAAAAGAGACTTGATAGGGGCATAGTTTAAGAAACGAAATGAATCATCAATTGAAATTTATAGTATTCTATTGTAACGTATATATAGACTTTACTCAAGATAAATAAAAAAACAAGTGAAAATCTGAGTACAATCCATTATATTCTTCACCTTTTCACTTGTATCAAACACACATTAGTATCATATCTATTGTGCAGAACAAAAAACCGTCATGGGTAAATTCATAGTCATGATCTAATCTACAGAAAAGCATATTTGGTAGAGAAAAATCTGCAAATGAAAGATCGACGGCTAACTCTAAGCTTTTTCGGCATCGCTTATCAGAGCAATTGTATCCGCAACTTATGCGGCGTCCGTCCTTTCGTCACACGCTAGAATCTCTTTTGAATTAACACCTTGAGATCCGACGATCACCATCGCAAAGCCTAAACATCCGGGACGCAGCTGCAGCCCTGTTGATACGTGCCGTATTTGCGGACAGCAGAAACATTATGAAGCCTCTTTAGGAGCGGTAAACCCCCCTTAAATCATACAGTCCGGCTTTGGCCCTCCCTCAACTTTCGTTATCCGTCCGATGGATAGCCTCGCAAATCGGAAGATGCGGAGGACGCTTTGGAGTGACGCTAATACAGAAGCTAATGATGACACCAATGGGAAGCCCTCGTCTTTGACGGCGCGGCACTAATGCGGGTGCCTTTATTTGATTGGCCTCCAACCATCCGGGGATGAGTGAGGGTAGATATGAAGAGAAATGAAGGGAGCGTTGTCAAAATGGGAACCAATCCGGGGGCTTCCTCGAGGACACCGTTGGCTGCCTCCAACCTATTTTCCAGGAACAAATCGCCCCATGAGGAGGAGGCCGCTGGTGTCTGCTCTCGGTGGCCCATGAAAAGCCAATTACCATAAATCTGTCGTTATCATCGGGGGATTTGAGCGGAGGTGAGGTGAGACGTGGCGGTGGGGGGGGGGGGCGAGAAAAGGGGGCAGCGGTGCGTCCTCCATGGCCGATGCATTTGTGAGTTGCTTAATGACCGTGAACGCCACTCTCGATCCTTTATGAGAGAGAAATCGTTTAATCCATGGAAGCGTGAGCGTTAATTCAATGGCATCGTTGGAAGTGTCATATGAGAGGAAGGAGGAGGGGAAGGAAGGGGAAAATTGAGGGAGATGGCAGAATATGGAGAAAATATGGATATAGAGATGGAGAGGGAAAGAGAAGGTGAGGAAAAAAGATGAGGTGATAGTGAAAATCATGAGGGGAATTATACTTGAAGGAATTAGGAAGAGGGTCGGATAAGGAATGAAAGTATAAGTGTAAGTAAAAAATGCAAGTATATAATAAAGCAAAATTTATCACAGGACATGAGAAAGTAGAACCTAGAGAGAAAAAAGTTGGATTAAGGATGAGTTTATACCAAAGAAAGTAATAGGTTCACGTTGAGACATAAAAAGTGGAATTGGAATTTGAAGTAAAGTACTGAGAAAGCCTATGAAACTTAACGAACTGTAGCATGCATGAAGAAAGTCAAACTGAGTTATAAAATTATCGGTCATGAAAATATCAAGATGAAACTCCGAAGGCCCTGAATAAAGATTCGGGTGACTTTTGCAATCTTTAAAATTTGAAAGAATACATTCGGATAAAGATGTATAAAAAATCTTAGACAATTTTAGTGACAGAAATGTGTTCAAAGTATATTCAAGTATATAAAAGGCCGTACTGAATTCGGAGCAAGAGGGATACGTTCCAAGGACGGAAAGTCTAAGGAGGACACAAAATGAAAGTTATAATTCATCGAAAATTGAGAAGGTCGATAATCTCCTACACTTGAGTATTCTATACGAATTGTAACAGTCAATTTTGAATTTGTCACTTTCGCTATATTTAGTAAGAAATAGGAGGAAATCATTGGTTTCGCCGTAAATCTTGCATACACTATGGTGAAAACGAATCAGAGTTAACAAAATAATCCTAAGTTTGAATCATCACCCTCAATGGTTAAAATAGTATATATTGCGAAATTTAAAAATTAATGCTGGAATGAATTTTTTAATTGAGTGTCTTATTTTGAAATCTCTACCAAAACTGCAAGCTTATATACTTTTCTCTGAGTGCCAGCCACCCTCACTAGAGCTCCGCGGACTGCACAATTTGCACTACCCGAATACGGCAATAGCGAATAATATATACACACAAATTTATAAGCAAAGATTCCTGCAAAGATTCATGTAAAATTTCTAAAATATCGTACGTGAACCGTAAGAGGCAGAGTTGCATAAGTTGATTCTCTGACCTCGTCCAGAGAACAAGAAGTCTCAGAGAAATCAGCAATAAAATTGGCATTGTGTGAGTGAGAGACAGAATGAAATAACAGGAATAGGATATAATAATTGTGCGATTAAAAATGGAGAGGAAAGTAAAGAAATAATTTGTAATTTGAATATCATATAGAAAAACTGGATGGTATTGAGAAAAGGGGAAGAGAGCAGATTGAAAGAGAGGAAAATGAGGGGTTGAATAGATGCATGAATCGGATGGGAACATTTAGAGAGACGACACAGAAATAGAATGGGATATATGGCTGTTGAGATGGGGTTCAGCGAGAGACCATTCCTTTTACATTCGCCGCATTTCAGGCGATAAGATTATGTCGGGAGGATTTCAATTGATGGGAACTTTTGTTACGGGTCTAAATCACAGGGGATAAAAGGATAAGATACCCCATTCTTCCCATTTAACCTGTTCAATTTTTTAACCCGCTTAAATTATATCTGAACCTCGTGACTCCGTAATCAAAATACTTTATCCGGAAGCATCTCTTTGTGAAATTATTATTTTTCGCGCGGGATGTCGCAATTTATTCTGATTCATGGGTTTTCCGCTCCTTTAGGGCTTATTCTCAGGTAATTAGCTGACCAAGCCGTAGAAAAAGGATTTTTACGGATCGCTTGAACATTTCCGTAATTCAGCGATGAAAGCTGCTGTGGTAATTTATCGTAGATTTATCAATTCTTTATCATCAGTAAAAATAAATTAAAAGGAAGGAAGAGAATTTTACTGAACCTGAATTTTACTCTAATCGTATAACGTCACAAGAATCATTGTGAATTCAAGTTACCTAATGTAAAAGAGGGCAGTATTTTTATGCTCATTATTTCATATTTATGCATTAGGGGAATTTGATTTAGTCATGTTTTTAGTTTTCTGTATCTAATATTTAATTACTTAATTTCAATGAGTACAAGAGCAAAAATCTGAAAGCGCTCTGTAGGAGATTCAATGAAGACAGTACGATTTTACGAAATATATTTTAAAGAAAATTTTGTAAACGCTATCCAATACGAACGTAAATGAATTTTTATACTTGGTTGGTCCTGCTATGTATAACTCCAAATCAGTAAAAGGAAAATACATAATTTTAAAAGAGTTGGAAGGAGGATACAATATGAAATTCGCAGTAAAATGAAAGACGCAGTAAAAATAAATTAATTCGACGCATTTTTCACACAAAATTCTGAACGTCCTGGCAAGACAAGACGTATCACTTCCGGTACGGTCGAATCTGTTGAAAAATCAACAAACTCAGCTGTATTTCGAGTAATCTTTATTCTACATCTGCATCTGACACAATACAAATATGCCTTGAGCAACAAATTTATATTCCCCCCAACGAAATTCCATGACATTTACCAAGAAATGAAGAATTTTTCCAGCACTTCTTATGCTTATTTTTTATTCATCTCGAAATTCCGATGCAAAAAAAATTAACATTCCCCTCCATAGAAATCGCAGATATCTCAATCTCATCTCATTATTTTCGAGCGTTGAGCTCAATATATATGTGAGCACGTCTTTCCCTTTGACCTCTCCATGCCGATCTTTTCTGCTTTGGTCCCTCTTTCAGAAAAAAGGGAGAAAAACGTGAATCGACGCATTCACCAATATTCCTACCAAAAGCGCTCCGGAGGATTCCATTCACAAAAAAGAGAGAACCTTTTCCACTGTGTCCTTGCAAGCGCTTGTGCATTGGTTGTATGTGTTCGTTGTAGCGAACGCTATGGAGTGGAGTGCCGGGGAAAAGATTGACTCCGTTTCCTGACGGATCTCACCAAGTGGTCTCCAAATATACCTCTCTTTAAAGCCTTTAGCCCTCATCTTTGCCGTCCCCGCCCCCACCTGCCCCCGCCCCGGCCTCTTTTTGTCGCGCGACACCCCTCTCCCCCTCCCCATTTATATATATACCATTCTTTGCCTCTCCTCCGGACTGGAAAGTCCATTTGCAAAGGGTCTCGACCATTGTGGTCCTCTGGTGATAAATAATGATATCCCTCCCCCGCGTACAGACGTGTGCTCCACCCAGAGTCGAGCGACTCGCGTTATTTTCGCGCGATTTGGTTCCTTCAGATCGCATCCGATTGACAAAAGACGGGCGCAGACTTTTTCGAGGGGCAGCGGTGCGAGAAGAGGGCCCTTTGCGGCCGCGTTTCATAATGGATTTTTCCCATGGAGGTGTTCGGAAGGACCTTTGAGGATGGTAAAATAGGTCGAGATGAGTGTGTTCATAAGTGAGCTGAGAACGCACACTTTAATGAGCATGTAAGCCAGAAGGGTTAGGGCATGGTAACTTAGTATGGTTCGGCGAAAGAATCTTATGGATATATAATACACGCCTGAATACCTTTTCCTTAAATGCTTTCTACAGGTTAGAATCGTTAGGGAACGAAAAGCGTTGAAGAATATAAACCTATGTTTGGGATAATTAATCAAACAACCTCTTGTCACCTATGATAATCAATGCATGATCTGTTTCTAGTAAGATTCAAAGTTTCTCGTTCTTTATAGTTAAGCCTGTGCCATAACACTTTCATAGCCAAGACGATTCTGAATTAAGTTTTCTAGTAATATTTTCTAGAAATTCATATAAATTCAATTTCCATCTTCGGATTACAATACGAAGATTATGAAGAGTGAAAAATATTTAAATTCACAGGATCATAATTCGATAAATCAGAAATAATTTTACTAATTAACATGACTCGCTCACGAAAGTGTCTTGATATATTTTGCAGTGGCATAAACTGCGGCTAAAAGAATTTGGGTTTGATAAGGTTATGTAGAGTTACGATCGTGAAAGTCCTATCAATACACAGCTGGTACTATTCCTAAAGGTAAAATGACAGGAGAGATTGTCAAAGTTTATAAATTACAAGGAAGACCACAACCAATATGATTCTTTACAGAGAATATATCTATATATAAAGCTTAAAACGTAAAGATGATCTCACGAAATCGAAACTTCTCAATCTTAAAAGAAATTGATACCCGTGATTATATAAAGAGGCTTTCAATGTGATGCTGTTATAACCCCATTAAATACTTACCCTTATAACCCCATTAAATACTTATGCTGGATTCTTGCAATATTAAGAAGAAATGCTGATAAATTCTGATTTATAGAAAAGTTATAGGAACTACTTCGGCAGCAATGTAAGGGATAAATATGCGATTTTTTTCAATTGGCTACATTTATATAATACTTTTAAGAATTGAACCCAACGAATCCGTTTGTGCTAAGTGTTGTTTTACCAAATAATTTTTTCAAGAATTTCATGTATTCATATTGAAATATAAAATACTTTTTGGTATTTCCAAGTCTTAGCATGTTTGTCTTACAGAAATTTATGATCCATAACGATCCGCAGAACGTTGTTTTCGAAATATTTTTTCTGGTTGATGATTGCTGGAACAAGAATTTCGCTCCAACTTGAAAATTTCTCCTTTTTATATGCAGAGGGGCTGTAAAAATCACAAGGTCTCCGATAATGACACAAACTTAAAAATATAATGACATATATAAAAGGGTGATTCTGAATACTATACAGCTCTGTCGATTGGCAAATGTTCAGATTTTTTATAGACTGAAACAGCATGGATTTCTTAAGACACTCCACACAAAGGAATTGATTCATGGCATTCTTCAGTATTTTTATAACGGTATGAATAATCTATTAAATGGATGTCTTTATCGACAATATCACAATAAAATATATTTTCTAAGGTTCTATTAAACTTAATTTCAAGCTTGTTGAAATAAATTTTATCTCGACACACTCAAAACGTAATTTTTGATACATTGACAGAAAACATTTCTTACTTTAATCAGCTCAGTGTTTGAATTAAGGAGCTGACCATGAGTGTAAATGTCATACTGATGTTTATTTATATTGATTTAATTTTACAAAATATTTTAGTGAGCATTGTATTTTATATAAATTATTCGAGCAAATTCATTTAATATAGAAAATCAATATTTATTATGTAACAAGATCCTTACCTACGCTTAAGGGAAAATCTACACTTACTAGCGATTACTTTAACTATTTCAGTTTCAAAGTGACTAATTAGACCTTTGTCGCGTATACAATTTCTGTTCACCTGAAAGAGCTACGGATAAGATTGTTGTAAAACCCGTTGGTTTCAGTTCGCTGATGTAATCAATTAATCTAAACTGATTTGCCCATGTTAAAAAATTCACTAAATGGAAAACATACATAATCCTGTGCAATTTTCTTTCTTAATAAGCCATTAGTTCTGTACTAGATCTGAAACCTCCGGCAGGAAACCACAAGTACTTTTATCTATTTCGTTGCTTTTCTAATTTATTTACTGCGAAAATTAGAGGAGTTATCAAATGCAAAATGCATTTCATTATCATAAATTCTCACTTGATTTCCTACTCAAAGTATAAGAAGCTGCCTTAAAAATTTCCATTCCGTAAAATCCATAGTTAACATTTAAAATAATTTCAGTAGCATTGAAATGACTTCCTGAATGAAATATGATTAGGCGTATTTTTAATTCTAATATAACTATTATGAATATGAATTAATGTCTTTATTAGAAAATCCGAAGAAATATTGGTATTAGTATTGTGAAAAGTGCTTCGATATCTGATAGGTCATTTCGCACGTGGACTCACAACGGGAATCGAACCGGGATCTCTTTCGTTGAAGTCAAACGCGCTGCCCACTCGGCTATCCAGGAGCCCCCGAAGAAATATTTTCAGTTGATAAATTATTAAGGGAATATTGTTCATTCTAAGGGTGAAAGGGGAAGGTTTGAAAGAAGAGAAATATGTTGTATTATTGTACCAAATGCTAGCGGAACGCGACCTCGTAAGCGGTATTTTGTGACAGTAAAAATTTTAAAGTACTGATATTTTTTCATGCATTCGGACCGTAACCGGCTACTTCATCTCAAAACGAATAGATTAATCGATTTTGTAATGGAGGAAATAAATTAAATTCTGAAATGGTCTCGTTCTGCCACATTTCTAAGAAATATAAATCCGTTTCTAACAGACGATTTATCTTCCTTAAACGGCACGGGCTAACAAAAGGACTCGACCTCAGCCACTTCATCCGAAAAAAATTAAATCTATGCATTCGCTGGAAAGAATGAGGGTAAAAACATCAAATGCTGTGCTTTTGAAAACCACTGCCGTTTCTTAGAGACCGAATGGCCAACTGCCGCTCCAACGTCAAAAAGTCACCTCCCTGAACCTTCATATATTCACTCTCGAGGACCTCCAGTCACCAGCTCCAAATGGTTGTCATATCTGGTCCCAGTATAAGCAGCAGAAATTTTCACCTTACGCAACATTCTTAAGTAAATTAATCGTTTAAACTACATAATACTATATTCATATTCTCGAGACCTGAAGAGTTTCCGTGACCAAGTAGTTACCAGTAATCTGTTTTGAGAGGACACATTTCTAATTTAAATGCTGGCAACTCAAAATGTGAACAACGGATTACTGATTGAGATTATCTCGCTCGCACTCATTCCGATTTCTCTCACATCTTAAAAACGGTTAATTATGTTAATAGAGGGTTAAAATTGATTATTCCAAGGTTCTCAAACAATGGCGAGTCACTGAAATACTTCATAATACAATGTCACTACTGCCACTTACATGGATACTCACAATTATCTGTCGGGATGAAAACCGTTTAAGACGAGATTTTATATAAAAGACTGAAAAGATAACATTCATTTTCAGCAAACTTGATAAAAAAACTATCTAAATCTTTATAAGATTTTCTTATAAGATTTAAGAGGATTTCTTTAAAAGATTGTTGTCACATCTTAGATTATGTGAATGGTGAAATTGTCTTGTGAAACGTTTGAATTGGGTAGCATAGTATTTCGGATTTCAAAACTACTTTCTCAGAGCTAAAGTGTTATTTAAATTTATTCATATATTCACCATCGTTTTTCATCACTTTATAACCTAGCTTCTGAGGAGGAATATCTCAGATTACAGTTAATATTTTGAGGGATAAGATGTAAAGTATATCCAAACTGAAACTTTTGATCAGAACGGTCACAAAGTTGGCAACCCTCGAATATTCTCTCCCCCTATTTCATTGGCCCCTCCCCCGGTTGTTTCCCTCGCTCCGCCTGCTCCTTACCGCAGCCCGTGAAATGGAAGGCAATGAGGCTGCACGGCAGTCATCATAGGGCAATGGCGGCGGCGACAGCGGCTGCCACTGAAGACGCGCTGAGGGTCCCGCCGTGGGAGAGATGGTGTGAGGATACGGAAGGTAAGTGCGGAATAATAGGAGGGAATGGGCCGCGGACTCCCGCAGTTCCCTTGACTCACAAGGGCCCGTGTGCGCACCAGATCGGCCATTTCTCATCCCTTCTCCAAACCCTGTCGCTCCCAACCCTCCGCTCTCTCATGCACGCCTCGTATAATGAAGACTAACTGCAGCCCAACGACGGGCAAATGCAACAAATAGTCCCACTCGGAAAAAAATGGGGGTCCGTAAATGGCCAAGTGGAAACAGATTTCGCCGGAATCAGGGAGCAGAAAAATAGATAGGCCTAAATGCGCGTGAGCAATATCCCATCTGGATATCCATCTTCTGCTCATTTTCCGAGACCGAGTGTACTGATAGACGCTTAAGGAAACGCGAGGGAATCTCACAATGGCAATGAATATATTTGATCTGAGGAGACACAAATCTGTGAGAGTTTGTCATATCTTATTATTGCATTGACTAAGTAATTGAAAAAATTAAGAGATACCCAGTAGGAAAGGAAATTATGCTTAGTAAAAATAGAATACAATACAATGAAAACACTGTATAAACTCGGTAATAGAAATCCTCCATAAACACATACTTTATTCAATTTCAAATATTTTAAATAACAAAACGTATTGTGGGCGATTCTAGTATACCCAATATTTTTTCGAATATTTATGAGATATTTAAATCATTTCGTAACGGAAACCAATACTGGGCCCTTATTTATATACTACCAAAATCTATATTTTTAATCTTTGCTAAACGTACCTCATTAAGGGAAATTTTCCTTTGAAACTCTGATGATGGCCGACATTAACTTTCTGAGATTACATATTAGGGAAGCAATATGATCAACTTGAAGCCACAGCAAAGATATTTTAATAAAGGCAGGTGAGTAAAAATGATGTTAAGACTAAAGATTGTAAATTATAGACAAATTTCATTATGATTCATGATTATGAATAATATTTCCCATAACAGTTATCTAGATAGATTTTCGTCAAACCAGAAGTATTTTATTATAGAAGATAAAAATCTTTCCTCAGTTAATAAAAAAAACAATTTCTCACATGAATTTCAACCGCAAGAAGAATACGAAAGGCAAATATGTAAATTGCAGGCGTTGAAGTCTCCAGCCGCTAAGCCATGAAGACGGCCATAATGAGAAAAAATTACGACAACTATCCAAGATACAGTCAGACACGAATTGTAATCCACTTCTCATACATGAACGCGCCTTCTCGGAATCTCTTTCGGAGGACATCCGGAATCAAACGACAACGAATCTCGTAGGCCATCTACCACCTCGGGAGTTCAAGAAAAGGGTGGCATCCTACGTAGATTAATCGTGTGCTAATGGGGCAATTGAACGCTTACATCCTAAAAACGCTCAATAACACCATCCGTGCGACTTGGATAAGTTAAAAAAATCCTGTTTGAGGAGTGGGGAGAGAGGGGAAGAAGCGCGACACCCTCCCCTTCATAACTTCCAGTTTTTCACCCTTCGGTTACACACGGTCTCAAACCCTTTCTTCGGTCCTTCCTCGACTCGCCCTCACCATCATGTCCTCCTCTGCGAGATCCATTCTACGGAGCCCTCATTCTTTTCTCCCTATTCACTCTCTCCATCGAGGCCACCTTTTTTCCGCAAGCTGCTCGTCACGCTTCGCCCACCAAGTGAAACTTCATACATCAAACCTCTGCATACACACTACCTGCCTCTCCTCCCCTATCTTTTTCTTCCATTGCTCTCTTCCTCTTTCGCATGTCTTCTTCACACTCTCCGAAGGAGCACTACTGGCCGCTATCCTCTGGCCGCTATAAGAAAAGGACTCCGCCTGGCTATACACTCCAGAAGCATAGTAACTCTCATTCTCAATCTTTTCTCGGTTCCACGTACGCTCCGATTCTCATGATGTATCCCCGCAGTCTATAAGAGTAACCTCATGAGACCATGAATTTTGAGGGAACCTTTGTGTCCATCATTGGCGAAAGTTCATATGGCCGAAAACCAATGGATGAATGAAAGCCGGTTATATGTACACAACACCTTCACATATATTTCAGGAACTTTCGGCATTCGTTTTTAAGTTTAGTTGAAAAGAGGGAGGTCAGAGACATACCATAGAACTCATTTATAATTCCACAAAGTTCCTATTTTGGGTTTAATTTGTTTGAGTTTATCATTATAAGTAAGTATATTAATCAAAATTTTCTTGCGAGTTGGATATATTTCTCATATTTCTTATAATGTTAACTTTTAACTCAAGATCTTCACCAATCACAATCTTAAAAAATTTGATTTCGAAATCACAGTATACTCGAGGCTTCCTTATTCGTCAGGAAAATAACGGGAGTGTACCACAGTGGACTTTAATAATTATTAAACTCACTAACAACTAATAAATTCAGCAATAACGTAAAACAAACTCTGATATTACCAGTTATGAATGACTATTTCATCAGTAAGTATTCCTTCCAACACTTGCTTCTAAAAATGAAATTCAGCCCTTCTAACTCCTACGTAAAAAAATATACGATTACCCTACATAAAAATAGTACATATTATTGTAATTTGAAGAGAGCTATGATCAATTTTAAAACGTATCGCTCTCCAATGACATTTTTGTACGCACAGATATTTCGCGTTTGATTTAAAGAAACAAGTCATACTTGAATGATTCATCAGGAAAATGTAAAGCAGAAGCTTAAATGTTATGTACCAGATAGCTACTTCAAACGGGAGCAGAGAACTTAAGAAGACCGATGAGTTCCCTACTGGTATAACGACCTTTTAGAAAGAGGATTCGCCCTAGAAGAACTAATAAGGAAATATTCATTCTAAAGATCCTTGTAGCTATAAGCTTACCCATGGATATTAGTTTGCAGCCATTTGAATTAATGTCAGGCATTCTATTCTTACTAAAATAGGTGTCTTTAAACGAAATGGGGATTAAGATTGCTTCTATTCATCTCCTCGGTGTTAGATATACAAGATAAGATATAAACATATAGTTCGTTATAAAATTATGTGCAAACGTAAAATGAATTGGAACAAAAGTACTAATTAAAATAAATCCAGGTTCGCAAATATGTCAAAATACAGCTAGCATTTACGAAGAAGAAATTTTCCCGACATATGTACTGGAAATCATAAAAGGTATAAGAACAAAAAGAAACTTTCCGTTTTCTCTAAGGAATTTAAATCGCAAAGACGGGAAACTGGACCTCCTATTTACCTCTCTTTCTGAGCATATCTTCTAGCAATCCTTTCTCTCTCCGCATTTGGCTTCTCTCCTCCCGACCATTGAAAAAGAATGATATCTTCATCTTTACAAATTCAACTTCTCTGAAAACCTTAATGTTAATGTCATCTGCGGAAGATTCATTTCAATTTCCAGAAAATGATGCAGATGGACTCTCCTCACTATTTGCTCCTCTTTTTTACATTTATCTCTCTTCTACAACCACTTTAAATATTACGTTGATCATTAATAATATCATAATACCGTTTTCTTGTTATTCACCCAAGCTATTATTATACGTGTCAACCACTCTCTCAGCAGCATAACTTTGGTAGTTTTTCCTAATTCATCTCCTTTTCCCCTTCTCTCATCCATCCCTTTATTTCTCTTCCTCTACACACTCTGGAACGAGCAAAAAAAAACAGGAAGCAAAGAAAAGCTACACGAACGGCATTTTAAATGCTCCTTCGAAAAGAGAGGGTCATGGAATGGTAATTTTACATAATAACGCCGGAATAAAAAATTCATGCATATTTCCCTTCAAGGCAGTAAAAGATACTCGATGAACATATTTCATGCATGAAAATTTTGACAACTTTATATCAGAATATTTGCTCTCGTCATAAACGTTCATTCTGCTCTTGCTTTAATGACTTCCTCATGGAGACCTCGTAAAGAAGATATTAGGCAAAACATATGGATGCGTTCTCCTATAAAAGAGGATGACGGTAGGAGTCTTTTAAGGTAAAACTTGCCGACGAGAGTATAAATTCCATTCATTTAGTATCATCTTACATCCTTTCTCTATTTAGATACTCCAAAACTGAAAAAGAAGGAGCTAATTGCGGTCACCTGCTGAAATTCTTCGAGGTGGTCATCTAAAGATCTTTGATGATATAGTTGCTGTCTGGAGGATTGGACGTCACTCCTAAAATATTACTATTCATTCCTATTCGATTTCAATCATTTAAATGAACAAAAATCCCCAGTCTTCGTCATCTCAACAATTATAAGACAACCAAGGTAAGTTTCCGCATATTTTTTTACTATTATGATGTTTTTCATCATTGATGAGAATATAAACTTTATTGAGATTGCAGCCGAATAAAACCGTACGTACAGCACAGCATTTCAAAATCATTTGCAAAAATAGCTATCAGGTAATAAGGTGAAAAATTAACATTTTCAAATTATTGAATCTCATGAAAGAGAACGTTTTCATTGTGATTACTGACAAACAACATACATTCCACTAGACCAAAATTCTTAAAGGTAGCGCCTAGATTAGAAAGATATTTTTTCCGTTTTCGCGGAGCTACAGAGTAATAAAAAAGTTCATACTCTGAAAAAACTCGAAATAAAAATTTTAAATCATCATGAGTATATCATAACTTGCTTCCATATCCAGAATGATGAATTCAGTCTTGAATTAAACTCCAGATGAGACAAGAAGCTAAAAGGGTGAAAGATCACTTTTCGCGTCACCCAGGTAAATTTCCAAATAAAATAGGACTTGTGATAAGTGTGATAGTCAGCCTTATAGTCAGTTAGAAGCCTCACAGTCAGACAAATTCCTCACTGCGTCACTTTTTACAAGTCCGTCTTGTATTAGAATATTTGATAAGATATGAAAGTGATGGAGGTGTATAACAATCCTAGAATAGTATTACTAGCACGGGATGGTTTTGGTTCGATAGCTGAATGATCCCGCAAGGCTCAAGAATGTTCTTAATTCGACAAATGACATTATCTTACATCCCTAAAAATAAGAATTTCAGTCCACTTATCCTCCTCTAAACTCTCAAAATCGCGCAACAAAATTACTATCATATGCTTATCGGCTAATATTTACTGTATTGTGCTTAATTGTCATTAAACACGTGGCAAATTGGCCTAACTATGATACAAGCAACTAATAAACAAAATTTAGGAATTTTCACAAACGTAATAAGCGATCAATATGAGCTTTCGAAGGAAATATTAATAATTTCGACATAGCACAGCAAGAAACAAATTATCGCGATTCGTTGTGAAACCATTCGTAATTTTCCTTATGTTTGACTGTTCAGAAAGACGAAGAAAATTATCAGGAAGGAATTTTTCAGACAGTTAATAAATATTTATTGGCTCCTCAGCACCTGGCCGTTAGGATTGAATTCAAATGTCCTCATTCATATAGCCGCTCCCTTGCGTGTCCTTCTACTACTCAACGAAAATTCCATCGGTTTCTATCTCCAAATATGTCCAAGCCTAAACGATTCGAATATGTTTGAAAGCTGCTCCTTCATGAATTCCCCTTTAGGGCCCATAAATTATTCCATGCTAAAATTGTACTAAGCAAAGAAAATGGTCCACCTTTGTCACCTTAGTTCTAAAAAGTCTTTACTTGAAATCTTCAATGTTTTTTACTTCGTTTTCTTTAATTCCCAAGAACAAATGGTAGCTTGGCGTATTTGCAAAATTTTAAGCTGTCATTTCAGAATATATTTTATTTAGATAAATCCTATTTTATCGAAAACTTTCATACATGCATGCGGTAACATATTGAGCTATAAAATTTCGTAAGTAAGTGGTAGGTAAAACAGCAACATACCCTTATATATTGGAATTTATATCTCACTAATGTACGATTGTTATAAGCAGTCCCTAAATGATAAAATCTTTCTGAATTACGGTAACATGATTCAATCAATTTCTAGATTTTCGAACATGATATTTCATTTTCAAGGAGTTAGTAAGAAAAGATGATGGGAAAACAAAGATTTCGCGAATGCAATAGATTACAAGAAGGTACGAGTAGGTTATACTGCGAGAAATTGGAATTTTTTAAAAATAAAATTCGTTTTTTTAAATGAAATCTATGCTTTAACTCTATCCCTTCTGTTATGATTAAATGTATTATAATATATTTTTTATCAAATATCATATCGTCATTTTATAATAAATAACTGACCCCACTTTCTTGATTTATCAAAGTTTGAAATAACAAATTAATGAATTCTTTATATATATAATACATATAAGGTTTATTTACGCTTTCCGTATTCATTAACCGTCTGATATCCAGCATTCAGAATCAATTTATGACTAATTATAAGAATGAAAACGCAGTTTTCGGGAAACCGCTCAAAAACACCATAATTAGTGTCACAGAGGAATTAAAGATGAAAACGATCTCAGATATTTAACTCCCCAATTAACGTAATGTCATTAGAATATTACGCATGTAGTTTGCAAATAATATAATACTTCAATGTTTTCCTCTGCCTACGCTCACCGCTTTCTTTCTCTGGCCGTACGGAGAAAAGGAGAGAAGCCGGATTTTTTCGCCGTAAAAATTAGCATGCTCCTTAAAAGGAGGCAGGTCTTGAAGTGGAAAGGGAAGAGAGAGACATTTTAACAAGCTGAACCTAGTGTATTTTTCACCTCATCCCCCTAGAATACACCCCAGCGTACCGCTCTCATCCCTTGTCCCAAGACCAAGGATTCCAAAAAGGAAAGTTAAGGACAGCCTTGTTGGATACGTCGTTCGAAGCGCCCTCGTGGTCATTAGAAGACCTCTTTCCAATTTTCTTTCTCTCTCATTCCCTCCATCTTCTCCCAATGTCTCCGTATGCTCCGTAGCATCACATGCAACATGATGACCTCAGGTCTTCAGAGCAGGGACAATATGATTCAACCAAGGTCGCTAGGGACCAGAAATTATTCTGGAGGTCAAGATCTGGATTCGCAAGAATATATTCCTGTGCTGCATTACGTACCAAAGTTGGGGAACCTACGGGCCTTTAGGATGTATGTATGTATGTACAATGCGCCGTTTTCATCACGATTTTAAACATATATTTGCATTTGAATAATTTGTTTACCGATATCGATTATAACGTCAAGTGAAAAGGAAATCGGTAATATTGTGCCGAGGTTTGCTTGGCGATTATAAATTCGTACACTTCCGTACGATTTCGATTGGAACTCATTGAATTGATGCAAAACGCTACTCAAAGGCAGTGAATTTCACATACGATCCTTCGATAAAAAATATTGAACCATAGGGTATTTAAGATATTCTATAATTACCCCAGAACTTTGCAGAATTAAACAGAAAGGAACAAATTATGCAAAACCAAAAAATGGTAATGTTTGAAGCTATAACTTTGTAAAACTCCATAAAATATAAGTCTATATGAAAAAACAATTAACATTGTAAATTTTCAGTGGAAATCTAGCGAAAATTTACAACCATAATTGAAAAAAATTCGAATTGACAACATAGATAGAATTTTGGGTTTCACTAAGCTATAAATAAATTGTTAGCAAATCCTTTCTTGTGTATACTTTTTCTTGTAACTTCAATGCCCTATCATATCTTTTCCATCTTTTTATAAATAAATTATCTCATGGGATAATTAAAAATTGTCTATAATTTTTGTTTTCGAAACCAAAATTTCACATTAGATGAAAAATAAAATCAAAATCAATAGGAATTTGTAGTTCGTACACTAGAAAAAATCCAGTGTTAGAATATATGTCAGTTTTACCTATATTTTTCTTAAATACCTCTTTAAGATGCTGATGAAAGCTTGTTGCATTACCCACATATAAAGAGACTTATAGCTTTCCACGATTAAGTAAAAATTAAATGAATTTATGACAGAAAGCGTTTATAGGAATAAGTAACTTAATCTACTTGTTATATAACCTAGAAAAATGCTTCATTTTTTATACTTTCTACATCGGTATTTCTTTCGGAATAAGGACTTATTTAAAACAGGCGGCTACATTATCAAACCGGAATGAGTCTGTCCATAATAGCTCTTGGTAATATTCCAAATACATTCCAGCTTCATTATTTCTGCATAGAGATGAGACAAAAAAGGGGTTTAGAGTAACAGTAGGGAAATAAAACAAACGACTTAAAGAAAGATAGAGATTACCATTTTCGCAGTCAACTACTTGGGAAAATTCGAAACGAATCTCTGTAACGATTAACGAGGCAATGTACATAATTGCGTCGTAAAAAGGGTAGCCATAAAAGCTTATTTTAATACAGCTTACGGTGGATGCTGAATTCGAAATACGCCTGTTTGCCCGTTAATTTCATTTAATTCGTTTTAAGTCATAAATATTCATTCCCTTCCGCATATAATAAATCAAGCGGACCGAAAAAAACGAACTCTCCTCCCTTATTACAATTTTCCGGCTAAGGAAACACGAGGTTTTATCTATCACCCGCCAAATTAATTGCACGCAACTCCTTCTTCGGCGCTTTATTTTTAAGCTTTGAATCTGGAAATTTTACGGAGACGTAAATAAATTGGAATCCATTTGAACAAGATCTGTGGCTGACATTTTTTGTGAACTTTTTAGTATACACGAAAGTGATTCGAATATGGGAATGATATGTAGAATATTTTGAAATAAAATTATATATGGAGAGGACAAGAATAACTAAAGCAGAAAAGGAATCACTTAGACGGGGAAAATATCCACTCATTCCTCACGCAGAAGTTTAAAGTATTATGTTTTTCTTTGGCAACATATATAAAGGAAAGAAATATTTCCCTTTAAATTCGTCTTCAGGAAATCCTAATTTTCGCTTTGCCATTTAAGGAGATACGACATCTTCCTTGTGTTTGAGCTTTAGAAGTAATCTAAATTAGAATCGACAATTATATAAATTATTATTATAAATACGGAGTTCCTTATCCTTTGTTACGCAAAATTGTTTGTTAAGCAAAATTTTTAAATTTATCGGAAAATAATATGAAAACCAAACTTAATTACCAAAATTTATCGTCTCTGTACTTTTTTATAATTTCCAATTAAAAATATTAAACTTCACTGTCGATCTTTTATACAGAATGTTTAGCGTTCATTTATTTTATGAGGTTGATTCAAAGTTAAATCTACAAGAGAGGAAGTACTGTGCTGCGCAATCAATAAAAGCTTAAGAGTAATGAAACACAAATTTAAAAGAAATAATTGAAGATTAACAGTAAAACTCGTTCTTCGAGAGCTATTAGATATTTATGATAAACGGAAAAAGTGAGGGTGAATAACTGAATTTGAATGGAATAGATATTCAAGAAAATAAATAGAAGAGATTAAAATCGCTGGAAAAGAGAAGAATATCAATAATAATGTATCACAATAAATAAGAAGAGGCGAAGGATAATAAATGGAGGCGCTAATGATTGAGGTGGTAGGAACAAGAAACTTAAAAGGAAATAGTGAAAAAGGGTAATAGAGAAGTAGAGGGGTGAGTACAGAAGGAATTTTAAATTGGAATGTCTCCACAATCTCCTTCAGAGAATGCATCGCAGTGGGAGTCTGAGAATACATCACCATAATTCCTCTTACAAATGAGCCTATTACGCCCCTTATCTCTACCTCGACCCTCCACTTCTCCTCCTCCTACACCCGTGGATATGCGATATCTCCTTTGCCTAAGATTTTTCTTTTATAAAAAACGTTTCTCTCTATTTAGATTCCGAGAAACTTTCTCTCGGCTAATTTAAATCAGCGGATAAGTATCTAGTCCACCTTGTTTGTGTGTTACGATCTTTTTACCGCCTGCTATAGTTATTACATCCCTGCACATGAAAATTTTAAAGGTAATTGAATCCTCACTCTTAGTTTTAGGAAGTTAGGTAATCGCTGGCCTACTGGTATAATTTACGGTGAATCTTCAGCCTTTTTTGTAAACCAATCCTGAAAACACTCCGCTTTCTAGGCTTGTAATAACAAGTGTTATAAATTAATATAAGTGTTTGTCAAGAAATAGTCGGATTCCACTGTTAAAAGTATCATCATAAAATGTTAAATTTTGACCATGGAGCCTTTATATACCTTTATCATAACTAAAAATGTAAACTAGCTGTAAATATTTTATTGAAGAAAATATATTGATTAATTTAATAATTTAATTTTTCAATGAATGTCCGTTGGATATTGGATTTTCGAAGAAAATTGAAATTTGCCCATAGACAGATATATATATTAGGATAGCAGCATTTTATATAAGAAATAATTACACTGAATAAAATTTATATTAACTTCGGTATTAGAAAACAGTAATTCGAAGAATTTATTGATGATCTACATTGGACCTTGGCTACTCTTCGGATTTTTTCACGGTAAATTTTAAGGTAGTCTTAAAAACATAATTTTTCAAGTTTTAACCATATAGTGGTATCTCATTATATATTATCTTACCCTGATCCCCATCAACTATGTTACTACATTTTAGTAGTGATATTATGCTTTTATACCTGAACCTTGCAGAAATTTTACGCCTTTATTCATTCCTTATTACGTATAATAATTGATTTTCCAAATATGAAAGTTTATTTATTTAGAATTTATGAAAGGAATGGAATACAGGAACTAAAATTCATGTTTTAAAGTTGACATTCTGGGACAGAGTGATGCACTCGTCTTTATTTTGAAGGTAAATTTCTATGGTTGTTTCATGAGTAGGTTTTTCAAGCAACAAGGTGTAAACAAGTGTCCATTCGAAATCATCTCTCCTTCGATATGCATGAAAATGGAAACATCGAAATACCTGTTGAATCAGTTTAAAAGTAACTAACGTCAGCACCGAAGAAATCTTCTGAAAGGGGTTAAATTTATGTATGTAATTCCATAAATGAAGAGTACACATTAAATACGAAAGTCGCAGACCAAAGAATTTTAAGTTCTGAAAATTAAATTCTTATTAAATGAATAGTTTAGCGCATGGGATTAAAATAATCGTCATTTTTAATTCATGAGGTTTGCCAAAGAATAGAAAGTTAAGTAAAATATCAATTTTGATGGTAAATGATAGAAAGATAGAAGAAGGTAGGATAGTATTACCCAAAGAAGTTTTCACGAAGCGTAGGGGGATGAAGATGAAAGGTTTTAATGAAAGAATAAGGAAAAGATTGTAGAAAAGGGAGTTTAGCAAAGAATTTAAGTTCAATCAAACCTACCCAAAGGTAGATCATATGGTGTCCTAAGTGCAAATCAAGATATCAATCCGGATCCAAACCGAAACCTGGAACTCATTCTAATAAATCTCATTCTCATCAAGGGTAACAGTATTTTTATCGAATAATTTAATAGACATATGCGACGGTGACTTACGACTCAATAATTAACATTTAAACTAAATAATTGAGCTTATTTTATGACTATTTCTTGAATATGTGTATTTCAATCTAAATTTAAATTGATAGAAATTCTACTTAAAGGTCATGTATCGTATAAACCTACCACCCAGGGATTATTTAATCGTAGAAGAAAAGAACGGTTTCGCTGGAGTAGAACCAAAACGAAAATGTTTGCACTTAAGAGCCCTTATGCAAATCCCGGACTTATGATAGAAAATTATTTCTATCTTAACTGACTCTATCTCCAAATTCTCCTTCAGTGTCTAAAGAATGTATAAGTAAAATATTCGGAGCCAAATCATATTTCCCCTGGAATGCCCTCGTCCGCACACCTTAACGACCAATCGCCTCGTCGCTCATCTTTCGACAGCTCCAAACATCCACTTGTCACCTCAGCCAAACGAGATACCGCATTACGTCCTTGTTTTGTTTCGTGTGTGGCAAGTGGAAGAGTCCCTTGTGAGAGGATCTTCCACTCGAGCGACCTCTTATTTCCGAAGGTGGTCTCACCTACGAACGCACGCACTTCTCGGAATGTACGAATGCATTCTCCGCTTGACTTCTGCGTATCCGTGACAACGATGCGCGCGAGCCCTGTAATCCCTAAGTAATCCCATTACCGCCCGCAGCGGGTGTCCCTGAGGGAGAAAAAGGATTTCAAGGGTAAAAGGATTTCGAATAGCCTAGATTGGCGGGAGCTAGAGATGGTCAGTAGGAACACCTCGAAGAGTACGTATGCAATGCAATTCAGACTGAGAACTCGGATTTATAGCTTCGCAGAAATCACGCAAAAATGATGAATCCGTAAAGGGATGCATTCTTGAATAGTCTTGCAATCCCATTTCTAAAGCATGACCGTCGAAAATCTAGCTTATTTATACGTAGAAAAATCAATGTTATATTTACCTACAATGTTGTCGTAGCACATCTGAAATAGGTGATTTGATGTTCCTTGGTTTTACAGTTTAAGCAAAACATACAGATTTTAAAGCAGTATTTCTTAAACAGCACAATTTATTTTAGTGTTAGTATTAGATTTATGAACCAGTTGATTCAAGCTTCAATATTAAAAAACTAATTAAATAAATCATTAAATATAATTATAGTGGATACAGTAATCCTCATAAATTTTGAATATTTAGTTATATATTATACTTTAGGGTTAAATTTAAAAAATCAATGTATCTGTAGATAGGGAATAAAGTTAGATGGAAAGGAGACATCTTGGTCTCAATTTCGGCTGAATAAATACATCATTATTTATTTATTTTTGAATGAGGTGCTTTGATTCCTGCATGTAAATAAGTAGTTAAATTTGAGTCAAAACTATTTTTATAGCATAAAATATATCATTTAAGAATGAATTATCATGAAGAACAAATATAACACTATCAGAAATATCAGAATTTTCAACCTCTTGAATAAAAACAAGATCATAATCGCTATACATAAATTTCTTGTATATGTATCTAATGGAGGCATATGTGGGTGTGATACAAAGCTAGCTACTCTAATCTTTCCGCTTTTTCTGGTGAGTATTTTGAAACCATATTATGAATTTCGAAAGGAATGTGTCGAAACTCCAATGTGCTGTGTCTCTTTTTTGGAGAATGGTTGACAGGTCATTCAAAGGTAGCAAATAATCGCGAACTCCTTCTGAGAAATCCTATCGCGCAAAACGAGTAATCTGATCTTTCCCTAATCCTTTCCCTACAAAGGTAAAACAAATAATTCTGGAAAATCTCCTCTCATGTGCAGTGGGTTGGTCATCTTGTTTTGGATTTTTCCTGACCAATGAATCCATTGTGCGGGCCATTCTTTCGAAGAAATTGCCACTTAGAAGTCAGAAAAACTTGACACGTTCTTAGCTGCTTTGTCCGATGTCTTTACATTCTTCCTTCAGTTTGCACTAAAATTTCCATTCCCTTCCTCTTGCCTATTGAAATCTACACTGCAGTGTCACTCCTTCGAGGCTTATCTCTGAACAATGAAACCACTTTATCCTTCCAAAAGAACGCCTCCTGTTGGGAGATTGCTTAGTAAAGATGAAGCTGATCCCTTACGCTTGATCCTTGGAAATATACTTGAGTTTATTTCCTGGAATTCGTACACAAGACTGAAAGCTTTAAGTTAATTTAGAGCCCCTTCGCAAGTTATCACAACGAGCTAAAAGTTTGTAATTTAAGAAAAGGCTTATCTAAATGCTACAATGTAATTATGGAGATTTGAGAATAATGGAATATTTATTGAAAAATTAAATGAAGGCAGACAAGAATGACATTTAAGGATTCAATGGTAATATAAAACAGTAACGTCTGGATTGGATATTGGTAATCCATGGAAGATAATGGTCATGATTGAAAGAGAATGGGATACAGCATTTTGCAAACTACGCTTACAACTGTGCAGATGAATTCATAATCTTATGGATGAGAGCAGGGCCAGCTTCAGCAAGTAAGCAAGAAAGGCAATCGCCTCAGAACTAATGAATCATTGGTGGATCCAGGGCGAATCCCTTTTGTACTTCGTAGTACTAATACTTTGCCAAGGGCGTGACAAACAGCTTGAATCATAATCTGATGATGAATAATTCAACGATTTATAAGAAATCTTGTCCTAAAGCCCCCTTGGCGAGTTTCCCTTGCAGTCAATCGTTACTTTCAATTCTTATATATATTTCAATCTAATGATTAAAATTCAAGAGTACTCAGTAGGGCGTACCGAAAAACAAAAATTTTTAGTAGCGAGAACGTAATAGGTTGGAAAAGTTGCCTTTTAGGCTCAATAAGAAATGTGCAAAATATGGGCTCTAACAAAGTTCGTCTTGGGCCTGACCAAAGAGCTCAAATATTCGAAATTTTAGTGAAAATTGTGTTTTTTTAGGTAAGTTAAATTTTTGACGGAGCATACATACATTTGATTAAATGGCTGTTTTAATTCGTTTTGATCGAGGAACAGTTAAATTAAGCCATTAAAACCGAATATGACGAGATATCATACTTTTAAAATTTTTGGAAACACCATGGAAAGTGGCAGCTCATCGCTGGTTCAGCTGCAGTGAGCTACCCAGGACTCATCATGAGGTAGAGCCTGCTAATCGAGTCCCGCCCGCCTACACACCCGTGGAAACATACCAGACAACTAGTTGATGTCTTTGAAGGCTGATTTTGTTCCAATTTTTGGTATTCGCGAGAGGATCCTCTCTCCTATGAAACCGTCTCTTGCATCGTGGCCGTAGACTAACCGTGAGGCCTCTGTGACTTCTTTTACGTATCGTTCGACTGCTTGAGAATCATTTTGGAGGGCAAATAATGCAGCAAGCTGCTTTATAGGTTCCTTTACATTACCTTTAATGTTTTGAAGATCCTCGGGAGAAAGACTGACAGTAAGTGACAGTGACTTTATCCCAATCTACCAATTCTTCATAAGAAGGCACGTCGAACTTCTGTTGCGGGATGATGAACTGACAAATCTACTCCGTTTGATAGTTTCCTGCATTGATGAATCTATGTCCTACCTGTGTTCTTATTTTAGGTCGCTCATCAGTAAACATAGCAATCATAACCCGAAGTTTATCATGCATGTCTACGTTCCAATGTGGTATGTCATTAAGAGAAATCACACAGTGAAAGATAGAGCCGTAAAACTTCACAGCTGATACTCCACACCTTCCTTTGCAAACAGGAAAACTTGTTGAAGATGTAATTCAACATAATGTCTTTTATGCTCGCCCAGAAATCGTTTTGGTTGTCACGATCGCTTATGAGTGTGTATGATAAATTATCGAGATGAATAATGTGATATCTTCGAAGTGGGGTACCATGATATGTACCGCAATAATATTTTTATGTTTTAAAACGCTTTATAGATGACCGTAGAAGGTGTTATGTTGAATTAACCATCAAACGGAGTAGATTTGTCAGTTCATCATCCCGCAACAGAAGTTCGACGTGCCTTCTTATGAAGAATTGGTAGATTGGGATAAAGTCACTGTCACTTACTGTCAGTCTTTCTCCCGAGGATCTTCAAAACATTAAAGGTAATGTAAAGGAACCTATAAAGCAGCTTGCTGCATTATTTGCCCTCCAAAATGATTCTCAAGCAGTCGAACGATACGTAAAAGAAGTCACAGAGGCCTCACGGTTAGTCTACGGCCACGATGCAAGAGACGGTTTCATAGGAGAGAGGATCCTCTCGCGAATACCAAAAATTGGAACAAAATCAGCCTTCAAAGACATCAACTAGTTGTCTGGTATGTTTCCACGGGTGTGTAGGCGGGCGGGACTCGATTAGCAGGCTCTACCTCATGATGAGTCCTGGGTAGCTCACTGCAGCTGAACCAGCGAGGAGCTGCCACTTTTCATGGTGTTTCCAAAAATTTTAAAAGTATGATATCTCGTCATATTCGGTTTTAATGGCTTAATTTAACTGTTCCTCGATCAAAACGAATTAAAACAGCCATTTAATCAAATGTATGTATGCTCCGTCAAAAATTTAACTTACCTAAAAAAACACAATTTTCACTAAAATTTCGAATTTTTGAGCTCTTTGGTCAGGCCCAAGACGAACTTTGTTAGAGCCCATATTTTGCACATTTCTTATTGAGCCTAAAAGGCAACTTTTCCAACCTATTACGTTCTCGCTACTAAAAATTTTTGTTTTTCGGTACGCCCTAGTACTCAGGGCTTTCGCTGCCTATATGAATCATAGTGATTAGCTTCCGGAATTCTAGCGTCGTCAATGATCACAACTACACAAATAAAGTAAAATAGTCCCTTGACGTTTCACCGCCTACTGGTGGCATCATCAAGATTCAGAACTGGTCGTCTTAAGTAACAAGTATGAGGTAATTTTTAAAGTAACGGTGAGAACAATCGGTAATTCAGAAATTCGGGAGAATAAATAACGAATAGTAAATGGTTGTTGCAACTAACGTAACAACAGAAGGCCAAAACTTCGGAAATGTGAATTCTAATAAATTGATAGCGTGATTATTGCTGGCAACCGGAATTCGGTCCTCGGAATGAGATGTGTACACCAGTGTTATAACAAAATCTGCAGATATCATAACAAAATCTATTCAAAACAAACAAAAGAAGATAATTATATGTTTGCTATCTTCGACTAACTATGATCATACCACGAAGGTGGCTAATTCAGCAATTCTAACGGTTACTTTTATGATTAATTTATAGTAAAAAGATAATCCATTAACTTTCCGACTGCTTGACGTTCTCTTAAATAACCGTTCTTACAATTAGATTATCAGGATCATTGTCAGTAATTATCTTCTCCTTCATTTCAATTGCATTCCAAAAAGTCTTTCCATTGTAATCATCTAATGAAACTCGCAACTCAGAAATACATCATTCTCCTTTTTAACTAATTCACAATGAGAATGCAAGAATGGGTGACTTGTCAACTCGTATTATTCGCTCTCACCATCAGAAACTCGCACGCAACATTTTTCTCGGCAGCCGAAGTTTATGTCACATCGGAGGACACAGAAAAGGTAGAGAACTCATTCGAAACCAATCTCCCTTTCTACTCTATTCCTTTCGAAAGACTGACTTAAAAGATTTTCGGTGGATTCATCCGTGGTTGAAAGTTTTCCAGCTTAGCGCCCGCTCTGGTTTTTAAAGTCGATTTTCTGCAAACCGCAACCACTCAATCATCCCTGAAGGAATGAGTGTCATTTCGGTGTGAGATTTCTAGGAGAACCTTCGAAGGCCCTTCTCACTTGAGCACCCACTCGACCCTTCCTCCTCTTTCCTACGAACCCTTTTATTCTCTACCTTTTTCGTAAGAATCCTGTGAGCCCCTCTGAAGGACCCGTTGCGAGGGTGGGTTTCTTAAGAATGAAATGCACCATAGAGGAGTGCGGAGGCAAAGGGAATGCAGAAGAAGAAGGAATGGTCAGAGAGGTGTAGAGAATGAAAGAAAAGTATGGAGAGAGGGATATATATTGTGATGTAAGAGAGTGAATTAAGGACGTGGCTTCAATTTCTTATCTCGTACCTGAATATGTAATATTTATAATCGGTGAATGATACTTAGCGTTTATCAGACCTCTCATAGGATATTTTTATCGGACATAGTACCTTGAGGTGCTGCGTCCGTGTAAATGATTAAGATGATTAATCGGTAACAACCAGTAAGATATATCTTAACATAGGATGGAAATCGTTAGAGGGAAGAATATTAAAGCTAAGACTAAATTTGCTCAATAAATTTACAGAAAATATGCTCTCCGATGATGGTGTTATTTTGCGCTTGTGTTACTCAAGACAGAATCAGGTCTCCTCTCGCAATGAGATGATAGATAGACCAACCTATTTCATAAGTTACTTCTCTGCGAGTCATACTTTATAGTAACAGGCTGGGAAAATAGGCTAATGGTGCTTATACGTCTATCCAGCTGCTAATGTGAGCATAAGAAATAGATATGTAGCTCTAAGTATGGGGGAAATCACAAATACATTTATGTATGGAGCTCGATCGGAGTCGTTAATCTTGCTGATCTTTGGCTCTTGCAGTTATATTTTGTCTTAGCGAAACAAAGATTGAGAAGAGAAAAGATTTTAAGAAACGCAGAAATAAAATTTATTAGAACAGCAAAAGGATATGAAAGAAATTCTGGAAAAGGGAAAAAGTTGAATCGGAATGAACTAAATATGAAGCCATTTAAATTGTAACAGTAGCGTTATATTAATATTTTTAAAAGCGTTTCGACAACTAAGGTCATTTCGCATATTTACTGCTCCTTTACGGCTATTAATTACCTCTTTTGACGGAATTTCATGCATGAATGTGCAATTTTTTCATCGTTTTTCTTCCAACGAGATTCAAAATATCAAAATGAATATAAAATGTCAATATAAAGGCAATATAAGTAATGAATTCTTTTCTACCAAAGAAACGTTAACTTCTCCTTCACGGTTTTTATAGTATAAAGTTTTCGTGGTCCGTCTACGCTTATATGAGCGCCACTGACGGATCCAGCGAGAGGGAGCGAAGGAGAGATGATTTGTAGCTGTATCAATTTACTTCGGATATGACGAGGAGTTCGAATTAAAAAATGACCGCGGAGCTTTTCTTATGATTTCTATACGTCTGCTGCATTTAGCACGACAAAATGGAATTTAAATAGAGAGTTCACCATGAAACCAACAAGAATATAGAAAATTCTACACACTGCACATAAGTAATCGTGCTTTAAAACTGAAAAATTGCATTTTTCATTTTTTACCTTTAAGTTCATCAGAAATAAATCTTAAATGCCCCTCCTATCTTTTGGCGGGCATCTGTATTCTCTCCTGATAAATGCTCAGATTACGTTAGAAACTTGGGAAGTGTAATCATAAAGATGGTTAAAATATTCATTTAAAAAGAGTAACCTTTTCATGAAGAGAAAGAAAATAAAATTAACATTGAGGTCTCAGAAAAATATATCTTCATGGCTCTTCTCCCTTAGGTAATTTATATGACGCACTTTAAAGATCTTACTCTACAGAAATAATCGATGACTCCTATACCAAGGGTAACACAAGCACGTTGGGTACTTGGAACGAAGGGCAAGCGATTTCGACCGAGAAAAATTCTTCGAATTCCGCATCAGAATGAGTAGTGAATGAATGGGTCCAGAAGAGAGCTTCCTTTTTATTTAACAGAGTTGAATAGTGAGAGGCTTAGATGAAGTCTTTTTCGTGCGTAGATAGTGAACTGGGGACGTGTAAACACACGGAATAAGTAGTTTATCTTTTTTCAGCTTCCATTCATTTGAAATTTAGAAAAAAATGAGAATACTAGCCCTGGAGGAGCGACGCTTTGAAACACTAAATTCTTGCATTGAAAACCAATTGAAAGAGGACATGGATATCGGGAAAGAGACTATGTAATAATATGGGTACACATTTATTTTTCATCTCCGTGAGGTTGAATATTTATGAATGAATTATTTGTTTCCGCCGAAAAGAACAGTCGATTTCTTTGTTTCTCCATTCTAGACCACATTCGAAACTCTTTTAGAGTCACATGTATATTTAATCATCCGCTCCTTCCCGCGTGAAAACATTCCAATACTGATTTCTCTGTTACAGCATAATATGAGAATTGTCCATTGAAAACGGCTGTTTATTTTTAGCGACCGCGCGACTTGGCGCCGGCATTTTAATTTCCAAAATGAATGAACGGAGGGACTCTAAAAGAGCGTAATACTTTTACCTTGCGGTCTTTTAAGACCGGCGTTTATCCTTTCTTAGACCGGATGAAGGCGTTTCTCCGGTTTTATTAAGAATAAACCTTCCCATTAAGCAGCGCAAACACTAATGAAACCGTTTAGCGCTTGAAAAAGTCGAAATGAGCCGGACTATGTGGAAAGATTTTCCTTAAACATTTTCCTTTAATTTCAAAGCGCTAAAGAGGACGTGGATGGAAATTGAGAATTTATCTTTTAAAAGCTTTAAAGTGGACGCCCTATTCTTAACCATTCGTTTCCTGAGAATGGAATTCCTGTGACTTGAACACTCGACTCGGAAATCCGCGTTGATCTTTCAAACTATTAAATTTCTAAAACATAAACTGCTATACACCACCTGCGATCAATTTCAGTTCATTCTAAACAGAATTCTATTACTTAAACTATACAATGTCTTCAATTACACTTCTTAAATATAAACAATCTTCCACTTGCGGTCTACTCGAATCACCATACTATCGTATCAAGAAATTTATGAACGCTTCAACAATAAAACTAAACACTTAGCAAAGTTCATTTTAGATTAATAAAATAAGGAGAAAATTCTTGATTCGTATTTAGGAAGATAATTAAGATATTCAACTTTATCAAATCGTCAATAGAAAGTTCTTGTTTGTGTGCTTCACAAAAAATGATACACTTGAGAATATATGTAACTGTGAAACTAATGTTTATCCAATCAGTATAAATTTAAGAGACATTAACCGAAGATAAGGTAATAATGAGGGTTTTCGTTAACAATAACGTAGAAGAAAAAATGATTAAACCGATGATAACTGGAGGTGGACTAGTGAAAATTTCGATCAGGAGCACTATATAGATGCACATTATGTTCTATCTAAAGACGCCTCTAAGAATAAGTCAGCCATCAAATCATGGCTTAGGCATGATCTTAGTAAATTTTAATTATACTGAGATGACACTCATCGATGTTCTACTCATGCCTAAATAGGACTTACGCATGGGCGGTCAGAATCTAATTTATAATCTATAGTCGACGAGTAACTATTGGACTGTCTTGACCACAAAGGTGTATTTCATAAGTTTAGCATCTTCACTCTTTCCTTCAGATACACGCTTCAGAAAACGATGGTATACCATCAATCCAAATGTCTGTCATTGAGAGCTCTCATAAACTACGCGATATACAAGGCATACATCATTAGAATAAAACGTCAGCGAAGGTCAATTGTTGGTCCGGCAATGAATTCACAGTTGTAAAGTTTAGAGGGCGACGATACTCAATTTATATCCGCTATGGAACAATGGGATTATAAATGGTTAAGAGACGTTCGGTTTCTCCGAGTGATTCTTCTCACGGAAAGAAGAAAGAATGGGCGACCTTTTAAACATACCAGCAGTTAGATCGTTGGTGGGCGGCAGGACTGAGAAGAAAACTATTCCTAACGAAAGGTAAATAAAAACAAGGTTGAATAACTAGGGTCAAATGATAAGAGGGAATAAAATAATATTTAAGAAAAGTAAAACAATTATTATTATGAGCTTATGGACTTAAGCAGGGCTTACTTGCCAATAAACCGTGCTCTTAATTATAGTATGCCCCTTCTGAATTTATTACACTGTCCGTATTCGCTTTATTTCCATTATTTATTATACGAGTATATTGTAGTTTATTTTTTATCCAATGAAAATTTAATTCCATGAGACAAAAATGGAATGGAAATATAAGAAATAAGTAAATGAAGAAGAAAAGTGTAAAATTTGATATTACTGTGTTTTAAATTATTTAGCAAAACATATTTCGTTTATAACATGATCTTAATACTTAAAAGTGATTATTTTTCTACAAATTATATTCCCTCAACGGCGCGTAAAAGTTTTAAAGAGAACAAAACTGATGACGTGGGACCTCAAGATTGTGATATTTACAGTTTAGATTGATAGTGTGTGATATATGGCCGCACCTACGTTACAAATTTTCCATGATTCTGTTTAGAGGTAAAGAAATCACAAAACCATACCAACATCGTAAAAAACCTCTATTAGAGTAGATAATGGCAGCTTAAATACATTCCAATGTCTGAGATCGTAAGCAGATATTAGGTCTGCTTCTCATGCCAAAAAGTGACCACAAGTATGCTCGTATTTCGAAAATTCCGCGTCAAGCGGTTCAGGAAGGCAGTACCGTGATTGATATTTTAATAATTTCACGAAACCCCCTCTTGATTCAACCGCGAAGTGAAAAAAGAAGAATAGAACAGAGAATTGAGAGGAGGTATCGGAGGAAGACAATAGGTTCGACGCAGGAGGGCGGACGGTGTAAAGGAAAAGAGATAGCCGCGGAAGAGGTCAAACTCCCGGGGAAGAGAATGGAGTTGTGAAACGTTGATCGAGATGCGAGCGGGGGAGATAGGCGGAGGGGGTGCATTCGAAAAAAAAATGCGGCTGGGACGCGATAAAATTAAATGGGAGGAAATAAAAAGAGAAGATAAGGAGACGCCGGAACATCTTCATTTGTTTGTGCCGTGAGTGGGGTGGTCGCGAGGGAAAAGGCATTGTTGAAACCTCGGGCACATCGCTCGACGTCGTCCCGGCTTCACAACATTCAGAGCCCCAGTCATTTCCTCTATAACATCGGCTATGTTTCTATCCCTCCCGCACAATTCCCCGTGGATGGAGCAAACCGCTCTCCGAAGAAACCTTTTATGCGATCCTTTCCCTTCGGACATTTGCATTTATATGACGGCCGTTTCCTACCATCTCGACAATTTCACATATGATTCTCTCTCTCTCTACCGACTCCCACAGCATACCCCGTCTTTTTCAGCCCCTTTCTCCCATCCCTCTCCTTTCCCGGCCAATGTTATGAGCGGCTTACTTCCAAGAGGAGCAGTGTTACATTCGCCTCTTACGTGATGCCGCCGCTTCTATAGCGAAAAAATACGACAGAGAGGAGGAAGGAGGAAGAATAGGGTGAACAGTGTTGCCAGCATAAAATTTCGAGCTTAGTTGAATACAACCGTTTATGGATATGAAGCATTTGCAAGTGTGCCAATGTAAATGCCTAGATGAACTCTCAAATTTCGGGGCCGATATAATTTTACGTTCTTATTTCCACCGATTTTTCTAATTCGTAGAGCGACATTAACGGATAAAAGGGTGACTTATTACTGGAAAATATTTTATATATTAAAATATATATCATAATATTATTTTTAGAATGTCGAATTAGATTTTCCAAGGTTAAAAACAATAATACCGAAATTCTTTGCAAATAAGAGAAGTTCAACAGAGAGGATAATGTTTAAGATAAATTTTAAAATAATTCAAAGAATATCTCAAATAATAGTTCTTGGAGAATCAAGTTTCAACAATTTTTCCTCGTATATGTATTTCAAGCTTTTTCTTGAAGCTCATTTAATATCGACGGTTATTCCCACGAACCCATGTCAGTCGTTCAATTTTAAGTGTTTTCAGTTATGAAGTCGCTTTCCTATATCATATGACTGCGATTGATTTAATTTTGCTAAGAAAATATGCTCTACGCACCTATGCCATAGATTAGAGAAGGTTAAATTTAATGTTATTAAGAGATGATTAAAAGAAATAGACAGAAACTCACCTCTTCTGAGACTGCGAGATTATTTGAGATCCAATTTTGTAACTCTTCTTCCATGCAGTGGTGCGTGATATCTGTTGATAAAAAAAAGAATACAGATGAGATTATCCATTGACACAAAGGTTTAACATCCTACAATGAAGCAAATAATTTAATACATACAACATGAACTAATATTATTAACTAATATATCGATTGCATCATTTTTGTAACTCAGAGGAGGTCTGCAATAATATATCTTTGACCTGTGACTCACTGAAAAAAAATCGAGCCCATAGTATTGATTAAGCGAAATAAAAAGAATAAACTATTCTCAGGGCAGAGTCTAAGAAAGGGCGGTTTGGCGTAATATCTCATTCATCTATGCTAAAGTTAAGCCAATATTAGTGAATTTATAACTTCCAGTCAGCGTTAAAGATCTTACGAAGTCGTAGAAATCAGTAGATGTAGCTTTGTTTTTTACTGTATAACAATTTGCTATTAGAGGTTAATTTGAGCTCCTCGTCATACCCTAAGAAAATGCTTGTTTTACTAAATCATTAGAGGAGATCGATCGACTTTATTGCCTCACCTATGGATCCACCAATCAGGGCAATGAGTAAATAAGGTGATGCATCCGGGTGTGACAGCGCGTAATATCTGAGAATCGAGTATTTGAGGAGCCTATGCATTGAAAAATTAAATGCGCTAATTGAGAACACCTCATAAAATAAGGTGTTAAGAAATTCATAATTAGTTCTATAAATGAATTACTTAAAATATCCACCCAAAATTTTGTATTTGATATGAACAAAATCGAATTAAAAGTAACAGTTGCGACTATCGCAGTGTTACGTAGCAACGGTCGATAATTAAAGCATGGGTCAAGAAAGACAACATTACAAGTGCAACTTAAAGATAAGTATTACCTGAGAACAAGCACATAAAGCCGATTATGCAAATAATTAACTATTACATTTAACGTCAATGAATTGGCAACATACCTAAATTGGCAACCATGCAAGAGAGAGAGAGAGAAATGAAAGGAAGAAAGTATAGTAGGGGTGGCAGCAAAGGTATGGCTAAAAGAGTCGAAGAACACCCATGGAATTCAAAGTCTGCTCTCTCGAAGGTATTTCAGGAATTGCTCGCTGTGAATTCATGGAGCGCGTTTATCTTTATTGTCCGCTCCGCGAGGATTTTGCGCTACCTCTTTTCATAATCCGACTATTCGCTCAAGCAGATTATTGCTACTGCTCGAAAGCGTCTTAACATTTATCACCGTAAAATTACGATATTTTCATAAAATTGTATCCGGTTTTATTAAGAGAGTCGACTTTATTAGATTACCGAAGTGGAAATGGGGATGTAGTTTCTGGGAAACATATATTACCCCCACGACAATAAAAAGGCGGCCTCTAAGAAAAATGTTGAAGTCAAGCCTGAAAAGAATTACTGCAAAAAGATTTAATCAAATGCGTATAAGCATCTTATCTAATGGGTAATTGTCAACGGATAAAGTAAGTGATTTATAAATCGAAAGTGAGGAACTGTTGAAGTCAGCAAGAATTTTTAGCGTCGTAATAACAGAAAATACATTACCTCAAGGCGAAGGATCGAGACTGGCTTTTATTCTAGGATTTAGACTATCATAATAGTATACTGATGAAAAAACTCAAACTCACTTAAAGCATAAATTATAGAATAGCAAATAATTATAAATTATGTATATTATATAGCAAATATTTATATATAATAATAATTATATATAAATTATACACATGATCGTTTCTTATGTCTGTAAATCAACTCTACAACGAAAGTTATATAACGTTATCAGAAATGTTATACTTATTATTTTGATCATCGTTCTTTTTATCTGAAAATTTTCACGACAAAATTCATTAAAACTCTCAGGTACAATTATGTCGACAGAGATATACGATTCGACCAATTATTTCAATGAGATTTTTTCCGGTGATTTGTAATTTTCTTCATTAATACCGACGCCCGTATAAACTCTCCATCCGTTGACCTCTCACCAAACGAAGCTCCATTTATATTACGTCGCGACAGACTTCTTCCTTCATAATTCCACGAGGGACTTGCCCTCAGCCGCTCATCTGTCACTCCCTAACGCCATCTTAAGCCCCCTCACCACACCCCCAATATATATTCCACTTACAATACCCGCGCTTCCAACACAATGCCCCATAAGACCACCCCCGCAACCCCTTCTGGAACCCACCCTCTAACATAAGACGGAAAAAATATCGCCCCACCGACCACAACGCCATCAAGGGATGACGTACGGGCGGTGCCACGGGTGAAGGATGGAGCGGTCTCTCAAACGATGTTCCCACTTCATCCCTACCCCACTCGAGAGATGACCTACTGCTCCTCACTTGACCCCCTGACCCCACACCTTCCTCATATCTCCCGATCCCACACTATCTCGCGCATCGCCTCCAAGCGAGCCGTCTTCATTTCGCCGTGTACCACGGTCACGCCTCCCCAGAAAACGCACTCCGGGACGCACCGCAAAGACAATGAAGAGTCTCTTTTGGTCAAAAAGAGAAACATCTCAGCGATGATCTTCCAGATAAAAGGGAGAGCTTTTGTTCTTGAATCGTACTTTTGAGCCCGTGGACAGAGTTGAATGGTCTGGAAGGTCGCCCTGATTCTTTATTTTCGTAGCACTTACTCCAAGATTATGCCTCGGAATCAGTGAAGCGGCAGGGGTTGTGAGAGGTTTAACCAGAGAAAATCTAGCTAACCTTAATATGTTTTCTTGTTGCCCCAAAAAGAGATGGGTTCCTATCTCTCATTCCTACAAGCAGTTAACTTCTTCATTCGGAAGGATGGTAAGGCTTTCGATATTAGGTGACAAATTCTACGACGTAATGCTCCAAGTAATATAGTTATATTTTTTAACCAACGTTAAAATAACTTTAAAAGGGAAAAGAGATCTTTTGTGACCAATCTTCTGAATAACAAGCTAATCTAAATCGGTAAATTATCACGAAAACTCACAAACAGGAAAGGAGCCGAGATAATTCTAGAACATAAAATTACCTTCATCGGTTTAAAGCCTTGAAGAACTTCTATAGTATCCGAAAATGATAAATTAAACTGTCTCAAAATAGTTTTCTATGCAGTGAAATATGAGTTAATAGTTTAACAGTTAAAGAATAGTTAAAAATTAAATATACTGCTACCTGAATTTTCAGTTATAAAGAAAAATAAAGAGATTATAGAATAAATAATTAAATCAATTCTGTATGCAAAATATAACAAAATATCTTTCAGATCTTACTTAGAACAGATTAAACTATTGCTGAAGTTTAAATTTGCAAGAATCACAATTTGTACAGTTATAAAAAAATCGATAGAAATATACATGAATATATAGAAAAGAGGAAATCCTGTCGAGAGCTTCAATTGCTGATATTGCTGCCTAATTCTGTTCCCGTCCTTACGTGTCTGATTGGTTGTGAAACTCGCATAAGTCGATATAAAAGATACGATTGAACAGGATGAAGATAGAATGAATAGTTGAGATAAGTGGAAAATCAGATCAAATGGAAAATATGGAGTCAAGGGCTCTAATTCGATAATGATCGGCAAAGATGCAATAATAGTATGAATCAGGACGTTATATAGGTGTTCTTCGCTAATTCTCGAGAAATGAGACATACAATACTGTTAATGAAATTATTTGATCATTTCATCTCAAAACAACGCACCTAAAAAATTGAGCTATATAATTTCCGTTACCAAGTAAACCGGAGAAGTTCGAGTTGTCACTCAGGTAAAGCATTGAACAAACCGTACTTTGCTCCATTCACTCTTTAATGAACCAGGATCTGAGTCAGCATTCAAATCCTCCAGAACCTACTGTGGGTGAGACATTTTTTGTTCTCTTCCCATCTTGAAACCAAGGCACATACTTCTGGAAAAAGGTATCCCTTACAAATGAGGAAATGAACCATCAGCGACTTTTATGAACATCAGAACCGGATTCGTTTAATTTGCCACTCGAGCCAAAAAAAAAGTACAGCCAAGGAACCCATACGCGAATTCTCGTCCTAGCTCTTAAAATTGAATGGGATTATTAAATAACACATATTTAATTAATGAGGATGTCTTCTCGAGAATTTTTCCCGAATTGGCGCGTCGATGCGATGGGAAATAATGGAGAGGAACGTGAGGGAGGCACCCAAGAGGGATCGACCATCTTTCCAGGGAGGTCCGGGAGGCCGGGCAATTCATTAGGGCGAGATTCCAATCCCTGGCCACTCTTAACCACTCCCCTCATTCCTACGATCTCCATCCGACCACTGTATTCCGCCCTCAGATGATAATTAGAAGCAGTGGCAGTTGTTTATCCCTCCCGCCCAACCCGGACGACCCAAAAACAAAAGGATGTCGAATATCTCTCGACAGATGCGCTCGCCTTTTCCCTCCCTTTCGTGAGGTATAACCAATCAAGCCGTCAAGGAATTTTCGATTTTCGTTTCGTTGCGGCAATTAATCTCCTCTTTTTCCCTCGAAGTTCCCTTAATGAGTGTCCCTCATGCGAGGATGCGCCCGGAGTGCCAATTGGACGCGACCAATTCCACGGAATTCTAAGCACGATTGCCAACTTTATGGATCTATGGCACTAACACCAGATGCTCCTTTCGGATGACATCCCCTGTGCATCGAAACTCGTCATATTTCATTAAACTTCTGTGGAAACTTGAATACACATTTTATTTCACCATGAATATTAATAAATTCCTCATAGCGAAGGCTGAAGTAGTTGGGTATTAAGAACAACCTTAAAAAATAGTGAAGCAATTTTTGTTTTCTGATGTGGTTGTCAAAATAATTTATTGACTTAATAGCGAATAAGTATACTCTTAACACATACTACTTCTTGAGATTCCGACGTTTCCGTACTTCTAACATAAAGAGTTAAGAAATTATGTAAAACAATAAATTAATTTAAAAACTTTCGCGTTTCCAGGGAAAAACGGACATGAATATTTTTTCATTAGGAATTTTTCTAGATGCACCTTTGTACAAATTACCTTTCACCCTTTACAAGCTTTTCGAAATAACATGATTTCCCTCTCATACTGATTTAAATTAACCTCTGTTCTGCTTAAACATGATGCTTTGATTATACCACCAGAACGATTAAAGAAAAGGTCATTGGAAGTATCTAATTATAAGAAGACATGTTAAAATGCTTCGTCTCAAATATCTGTCCATAATCAAATAAATCAATTTCTTTTCCTTTCGTTAAACACACAAAAAAGACTTAATGAGACTCTGCGAGCTGTATTACCAGGACTTTTTCCTTGTCCATTTTTTTCTCCAAAAAATCTCCAGTAAAAGACTAATTACAAAATTCTTCTCCAACATAATAACTATTCAGTAGTATTTTCACTCCTTAGAAAGAGAAGTCGGTAATTATTCATAGAATAACAAGCAGACCTTTTGCCATTCCTTCCGAAATATTTGTAAAATATCTCACACCATAATCAAGAAAGGTTTCCTCCGCGAAATAAAGAAATTATCTTCACGAACCCCATTTCCCTTTGTGGTGGATCCTCGATGGAAAAATGTTAATTGATTTCTGTTCCTTCTGGTAGTGAAGTCGCATTCATTACCATTTTTAGGGAAACCGTACTCTTTCAGAAATTATAACGAAGTGAAATCCTTTCGGAATGCATTCCTCGTAAGTTGGCAACCCTAATGTGGCCGCCGGGATGGGACACCGTTCATCTTCCACCCTCTCAAAAAAACACCAGAGGGTCTCCCCTGCTTTTTCCCTTCCTTAATAAGAATTGCCTAACCGTGACTTATTCGTTTAGCTAATGAGCTAATATTTTAATAGAAGGTCGGCAGAAGCAATTCGTTCCTTACCTAGTGGGTGCAGTGAAAATATATTACCGTCCCTTCGGAATGAACCGAAGGCTGCCTGATGTTGAATTCCTCATAATTAAAGGGAATGGGAAGATTTTGATCTCGCATGGCATATGTCTCTAAAACTTAGAAAAAATCCAGTCTGTTCTAAGAAATTTATCAGCATATAATTTCCAAAAGAGATTGATATGTCTCTTTAGATACTGTATGGTAGCGATTTATAACATCACATGTGCGACGTAACGTATTATGAGGAAGCAAAATCTTACCGACCGTTGCGGTGGTACATTGCTCTAAACGACCTACCCTACCCAAAACCCAGAACCGAAGCTAGCAGGGAATATTTGTATAGCAATTTTAAGTCGATGCTATTTTCCATGGTCAGCAGGGGTAAAACCAAGCCTCATCCCTAATACATGTTTCGGAATCTAAATTAAGGATAGTTTTCCTGTAGAGATGAATTCATTTTCAATGTCAACACACCATAATGGTACAATTTACACATATAGAAATAATTTATGCATTCTTTTGTTCGAATCGAATAAAAATTCATATTGAAATTATTTTATGAATGTCATGATGCATGACTAAATAATTCCATCCGAGCATACAAAATTCAATTTCCGTGCCTTTCTCTGCAATTAACGACGACTGTGATTTACTTCAGCAAACTTTAACAACTGACGGTGAACATATCTATTAATTTTTTAGTTTTGTAATAAAATTGTAATTTCTTGGGAGATAAATGTTTCATAAATAACTTGCAACAACAGCACTATTTACATTATTCTACGGAAATAAATTATGCCCAACGTCTAGAACATGTGACCAATTTCATTTCTAAATATTCCTACTAATCAAGCTGTTTAGCTATCTTTCAGATAAACACAAGATAAATATGTGATTCTCAATCTATTTTCATTTAATATGCATAATACTCTATATAAACAATAAAATCCATATAAATAAAATACTAGCTAACACACCAATTCAATGTAATTGAATTAATTTGTAACCATTTCTAAAAATATATTGTTTGTAAAAATGCTTACTTAGAATCAATTACCATCAACTAATTACCACCAACTATGTGTAATGTGGTAAATACGTCGGAGAACCGAAATTTAAAATTCCTTACAGTTTAGTTTCACGAATAAAACGAGGCAAATTTTTTCTTTCATTTTAGAAGGGAAAATTAATAAACTTCAAACTGTATACCTTGAAATTTGGTATCTTATATCGATCTATTAACGAATCCGTAATATTATGAGCCTATGGATAGATGATGATATTTTTAAATCAATTTCTTCATTCCATAAACTCTGAAACGTTTTAAATATCAACTTTAAGGAGAGAAAAATGTTAATTGTATCAATAATAAATAGAAGGATATGTTTCTTATATTTACTTAAGGGAGGTCTGAAGCTATGGTAAACATAAGTGATAGAGATACAAATGCGTCCAAAAGTTAATTTCGATAGGATCTGACTTGAAGGGTGAAGAACTTTATCAACCCCATTTATGGTGAGCCTCTGAATGAGAGCATATCCTTAGAGCATCGCAAAGAGAACATGTCATCAATTCGCAAAGCGCTGGAAATATCCCTTTATTGTTTCACATCCCATATTTCGCGATAATGTCTCCCTTCACCCACGTGAGTGAACCTTCAGGGCGCTTCTCGAAAACTTCAAAAACCATACATCAAGAGAGAAAACCCAGTTAACTAGCTTCCTCCTTAGAAAAAAGCACAAGGTGCGCTGGCCTGCTCGCAATAGAACTTGCCGTTAATGAGGCGAACCTCAATCCTTCAGCCCGTAATTCAAGTGGAACTACTTGGCCAGGGAAGAACGCCCTATCCGTGGCTGAGAAAGAAACGGCAGAGCCGCGAAGGAGATGAACGTGTGGGCCCAATTAGCCGTCCCACATAACTCCACGAGACTTGACTACTGGTAACCCTTTCCATTATCCGTTTTACTTGTGCGCATGCGCCCAGCGATTTTCCTTCCCGCGCGCAACAATGAGTCTCGACCGCCATCTCGATATAATGGGCGCGCCCTTCTTTTCTCTCACCATCAAACGAGTGAATTACACCCAGCGGAGGCGCATTGTCCACAGTGCTTTCCTTTCCTCCGCTTTTTTCGCCTTTGAGCATCATTCCTGCGAGATTTCGGATGGGGATCATTGTGTTTCAACCCTGGGAGAAGATGAAGGAAAAAAAACTGCTCGGAAGACTAACTGAACTTCATAACCATCTCTTTCAACTCATTTAGATGACGCGGTGACGTAAGTGGAATGAATGGAGGAAGACAGTCTTTTGGATTGAAGAGAAACAAAAGCGAGGAGGAATTTCAAGCCCAATTTTATCTCTAAATCTCCATTAAGAGCAATAAATTATGTATACTTTCGCCTCGAGTGGAGTTGATTTCTTGGCTTATAATGCCATTAAAACTTAATTATTCTGGCAGACTGTTGTGTATCCAGGTCTCATCCGTAGAGGAGGGGGGAAGGGGCTACGTTATTGAGGGTATTTCTTATCTGTGGAAGGCACATAAGGTTAGTCCTATTCGAATAAAAATAATTATTGAATTTAATTATCTTTTTCTGATAATCATTAATCCTATAGATTACATCTCTTAATGCGGGATAGATAATTTGCCATTTTTATTGTAAATTTAGGCCTAAAATGTCTCCGATGTTTATCTGGTAGAGTACCATTCCTCTTTCGCTTTTCCCTGAATATAACATTGCCTACTGTATGCAATTGTTCATAGGTTTTCACTTAAGTCGATGTTGTATTCGTCAAGATAGTGCTAATCAAAGTTGCCTTCTGTTCTTTAGGTTGGTTAATCATTTGAATATGCACCCAATAATTTAAATAAACCCTCTAATTTATCGCCCGTTCCTAAACTGTGTAGTTATTTCACATCGATATTTGACTCGCTATTAGGTAATAAAAGGACAATAAATTACGCTTTAACAATATTGAAATCTAAGGTAATGTAAGGGAGATCCAATTTAAAAGGTCAAGCCTAGCTCGGAAAGTTTTAGCACGATTTTTATGCTTCCAGAATGTGTACAGGATCAATAAATGTGAGAAATCAAACGATACAGTCACTGAATTTCAAGATAGAACATTTCTTATATCAAACAGGTCATCCTTATACTCTAATTAAATAGAAGAAAATGCTGAGAAATGTTTGAGAAAATTAAAATTATTATATCTTTTACTTTTACTTTAAGGAAGCTCTTCAAGTTCTGGAGTTACAACAAAAGTAACGCTGCCATTTTCCCTGGTCCCCCTGAATTGAGACTGAGGAGTCAAGAAAATGGATATCTAAGTAATAATTATAACTCAGAGGCGAAAAATCTCCGGCAAGTTTGAATGTAATGCAAGAGGAACTGACAGGTGGACTGGTGTCAATAACCAACTGTAAATGCAAATCATACCCGACGGATGACCGCACTTCCGGAGGAACCATAGAAGTCATTAAAATACACGTAAAAATTATAAAAGCATAGTTCGAAACTTTGTTGAGTATATAATTCCTAAAGCAATATGAAATTATTAACGATGATGTAATAAATAGAGAAATTTCCTTTTTCATCTCTATAAATGGAGCAATTCATAGAATATTTCCCATATCCAGTCACTTTTTAGTATCAAAATAAATAAATAACAAGGATTTCCATCCATTCATAAAATCCTCGACAGAAAAATGTGAAAATCCGACAGAAATCTATGCGTGTGTGAGCAATTATTTCAAAGGGAATCTTTTCGAACGATAAAAGATAAAAGATAAAAGAACCATCCAAAGTTACAAAAAAGAAAGAGCTTCAACAGTAGATATGTAGTGATAGCTTATAGGAGTATGTGAATTACTTTCATTCGTCCGATACATCCCGAGAATCCTGCCCATGGAAATCAAAGAGACATCAAACAATCCAAGCGAATGAAACGATAATAAAAGTCTCTCAAAAGAATCCCTCGTCAAAGTACTCGCATCAAAAGAGAGAATATCAAAACGGGATCGAAAAGGCGAACTTAGAAATCAATAATATGAAAGCCCAACAGGAAGGGAAAAGACAGCACCAGTGGAATACTAAAGTAGGTTCCTGAATGGTCAATTTTTCTTGAGGTTATTTTACCTCTTCATTCAGTATCTATATGATTTTTTTGTTTGCCATTCGTTGACATATCGTAATGTTGAAAAAAGAGCTTCAGGTTTTTACATTGAACTATACCACTATACTTTTCAAGGAAGAATGAACATGAAAAAAGGCTGACCGAACAGCGATTCGAATCCGGTCGGTTGCTCTAACCACTGAGCTATCCGGGCAGGATTTTCAGGCACCATATTGCCATATATCACCACTAACTTCTACTTATTAATATGTATCGAAATTTCACGTCTTCCAACCTCTCATTACCTTTTGTAGATACATATTTTCGGGATGAAATTCACCCACTGAATATAAAATTAAGTGTCATCATTAAAAACAGGAATTTCAACGTAGCATTGGTCTTCGTATTTTGTCATGTTGCCATTCTCCTAACTGCGATAGTAATGAATGCGTTGAACGCACATCTTTTAATTCGTTTATTCCATCTATCTCAATGCCTGCCAAAATAATTTTCTCCTAAAGTGATTAGGTCAAAATAGTTTTCAAAATATTACCGTATCTTTCTTAAACAATAGTTTATTTAGTGTAAATCTGACATTTTTCATTTATCCCTCAGCTCTTTTATGACCGACTTAATTCAAACGCGTTACTCGTCCATAGTTTGAACGGCAATCTATCAAAAGCACGCCTAAAGTAGTTTCTATCCCCATTTCCGCCCATAACAAAGGATGGGAAAAGTCACGAGTGCAAGGCAAAAGGTCCGCACGCGTTAGGAGTGTTCTTGGACAGAGTTAATTACGAGGCAGAGGGAGTAATTCACACCTTCCTCTCGGACAGAGAAGGATCATGCTTTTAATGGACCTCTTCGGCCTTTCCCTCTAATGCGACCAAATGAGGACGCGTCTTCTTATTAGCACGAGGTTTCGCTAGGTGTGAGCGATTCCTAGTTTATTACGAGCAAGAATTTAAAAGGAAATGTTACGGGAGCTCTCTCTTCGTACGGATTGATAAAAGTGAATCTAGATCGCTAAAACGAAAACATATTCTGTGTTGATGAGTTCATTCTGCCACGAAGAAGAAATATCTGTCTGGCATGGATGCATTAAAACTGCATATCTTTAGCTTCTACACCTCATTTAAGTTAATTATCGAGAAACAACAAAATTCGTCGGTAAATAATTATTAATAATAATAATAATAATAATAATAATTTGGACTAATAATTTAAAGGAGATGAGATTTAATTGACCAGATATGCAAACTAGACTACGGTTCCCGCGCAGTATAAGGCCTACAGTATTCTCTCATCCGCCTGAGTATTTGTAGGCTGAGTAAGCCGTCGGAGACAATCCACCAGACTACCCGGCTAGTATCCTGAGAGAATATCATTCACTGTATACGCCGGGAAAGAACCAGATCTTTATAAATTAGCATTATTGGATATTTAATATACATGGTGATTCGCTAACCTATACTTTCTTTAAGTTAAGGGAGTAATATAAGGATGTAAAAGCAGCATATCAAAAAATAGATTATTTACTTTAAATTAATCAACAAGTGTCATTTGCACATCCAAAAGTAATGCATCGGTCCGTCTAGAAAAATATTGGAAACTACTGATTGATTCGATAAATAAAATTGACTACTTTCTATAAAATGATCTACATAAACTTCATCAAGAAAGTTACTTTTAGGTTATGACATTTTATAAATTTTGTTAATAATAATACCATGCGTATTCATCTGAGATCTCTCAAGGTGGTGGGAGATTTGATAAGGATGACATACTTGTCCCACATGCTTTACTCCTCATACAAATTGCGTCTAGCTTGAATACAAAGAGATAAAAACAGCCATTACCATTATTATTTGACTGAACAAGTTAGATTCTGGGAAAACAAAGAAAGGAAACTATGTATCTAATTTTACGTCTCCCTAAGAGATCAATGATCACAATTTTTCTCGTTGCTCATTCAGCTTTGCTCAATCCATTGCAATTTTCAGCTTACGATTTCAATCTTGACAGCAAGTGAAGATGTTCATATTTTCAGTAAGAAAATGTCCTTCATTCTGTCAATTTCCTACAGTATTATGCTAAGTGATGCATGAATAAAGAATCCAAAGTGTAAGGAGTTTACATTATATCTCCCAATGACGAAAACTCCTGAGGCTTCTCCTAACTCCTACTAACTCCTGTCTCTACCAAAAAGAGCTTCAAATCCTACCCGAACACCTCGATTTTTATCATTGCCTTAAGCGTATTTATGCCACAGATTATTGCAACTGGTCTATAAAATTGTTACAAGCATAACTTATCTTATTATTAAACGATTAAATAAACTGAACTATGGTCATTAGAGGAATGCTAGAATTACCTTTAATAGATCAACTACTGGTAAGTGGCAATCAAAGTTTTCAGCACGCGTCCTCATAGAGCGGAAGGACAAATGTAATTAAAACATCTCGGTAAGTTTCATGAGCGTGACTCTCACGAAGAATTCCTAAGAAGTCATTAAAAACACCGCCGCGAAACTGCGGTGCAAGGCATCTCTATCACATGATCAGCATTAACTAATTTAATTGAGTTGCCGCTGTCCTCGAAGACACGGGGCTAATTGCGAACCTCCGGACATCGCACATTTCCGAGAAGCGAAATTCGCTCCGAGCATATGGAACGATTTAGCGTTAAAAAGCCTCCGTGCGCGAAATTCCAAACCGCCGCGCAAAAGTTGATCGGAGTCGCTCATTGGGATCTTAAAGGGAAGACCGCCCTCGCAAAAGACCGTTCATGAGTCTGCGTTCATCTGTGTCGCATAGATTAACAAAGCGATCACCCCCGTATGGTTGGAAAACGGGCCGCGTGGCGCTGGGGGGAGGAACAAAAGGCTATCGGCGACCGCACCTCCCCGACGCGTGCATTTTCAATACAAAAGGATAGGTGACGGGAGAGGGAGGACGTGCAATGCGATTGGATTAAAGTTCCTTTTTAAGAACGCGTGCACCCTTGTTTACACAGGCCGTGGGGGAGTTTATCTGCGCGCACGCTCGATTACAGCATCCACATCAATCGGCGGATTTACCGCCCGACGATGACTTTCTATCTTAAAATTCACCCGAGAGATCCGAGCTTACAAACTCGGCGTTTGGTGTGGGCATCCCTAAACATCGATAGATCACTTTTTGTTCTCTCCCTCTCATTTCCGTCCTCCACAGCCATGTAATGAAACGATAAATCTCTCTTTTAGTACTTCCATAAGGACACCCGAATCCATTTTATTTTAATTGAAACACTTCCTCGCTCTGATAATCGTTGCTGAGTAGGAGGGTTGTCGCCATTCTTTTGGCTGGTTGTTTTTGGAACAATCATCAAACGTTCGAATAGAATTTTGACGAAATTTTATTATGTATGAATTTCATTAACAACTGTTGGCCACATAAAATGAAGGTTACTTCACCAATAAAAATTTACTTGGACAGTTAGTAATATTTCCTTGCTTTGAGAACGGAATCATTTCATTAGTTCATTATTTATTGTCTTGAATTTTCAGTATAAAAACACCGTCCATGTGCTCAGTAGAATTCGTTTGCTATGACCATGAGGATCAAGTGAATATTGTATGCTCTCTATAGATTAGCCCCTCATAATGAGAACATTTTTCTTTGGTTCTGCCATTTTAGGCAATAAAAGCAAAAGAATAGATGGTAAATATTATGGGGGAGGCTAATCATGCATAAATAAGAGCTAACTCTTCAATTCGGCATGTTAGGAAGAAATGTAAATACTAGGGTAGGGACACAAAATGATTCCATAGTTTGCTACTAGATTACAGAGGAAAAAACAAAAAGCGTGAGGATTACTTGTGGATGCGTGGTATCGTTGATTAATTCACTAGCTTGTTTCATTAAGAGAAATATTAGTAATTTTTAGTAATAAATGCTTTCTCAGATAATTTTACGGCATGAAGAAAATAAGAGTGCATTATCACATATAATAATTATGTTGCGAAGCATGCTCATGAATAGGGGTACCGAAAACTCTGCCGTACTTAATACTTTCTATCTTACCTTATAGTCAGGATTATGACAAAAAAATTCTCACATCTGAGGCAGGAATTTGTACGCCACCATTTATTTTATTCGCAAGTAATTTAAATTTTATCGAGAAATTCCTTGGAAAAGGAAAGAAAGCACTTAGCGTCTCTTTAAAGAAATTCATCACTTTTTAAATGAAATTCATCACTAAACCAAATGAATAGTTTAATATCCATTATACTGGTCCCTTTGGGGGAGGCGTTTGCCTCGTCATCACACTCATTGGCGCGTCCCAGTATATAGTGATAACAAATGGGAAGACCCGAATTTAAGTACTATATTCGCGTCTTTTCCTTACATTATAATCCTATATAAGTTCCATTAAGCCTTAATGTGAAAAAATGTCGATTATCCATTTCTCGGAAGGAAGTGCGATAAAACTTTGATCTCTCAGCCAACACTCCAAATCAGTCTTTTCACCGACGCGATGCAATTTTTACGTCCACCAATAATTTAAAGTGTCATTATGCGGTTTTTACAGCCTCTTTTATACCCATCCCGGGCATTATGAGCCGACGATAATTCTCCTCATCTTATTTCATCCGAAATTATATTCCCGCCATTCTTCCTTATCCTGCAATGAAATCTGCGCTCCGCTATCAATCTCCCTCTACGCCATTAAGGTATTCCCCTTCGCCAACCAATTTTTAATCCATTTCGCGAGATATTTTCCAATCCTCCCTCACCGTAATCACCTTCCCTTTATTTATTTTCGTTATAATCCTCGCTTACAGACGGCAATTATTGGATCGTTTGGGAAATTGAACGGCGGCTTCTTAACGCGCTTAATATCTTCTTCTCTTTCATTTCCTCAGTTTTAGTCCCCTCTCTCTCATCCATAACTCTACGGATTACCCAGTCGTTGAGTCAAAAAAGATATTAAATTCCAATGACCGTCTACCTTAGTATACAGCGTCCTACATCTTTAGGTTTAAATGCCGTTATTAAACAATTTCTGTACTTTTTACATCCTTTGCTAAATGATCAGTATCACCACCCTTATGTGATCATAAACCTCTTATTTCACTGTATATTACATCTAAGCTTCTTTAAATCGGGCAAACGAGAGAGTTAATCAATACGAATTCTTCGCTGATTATAGTGCATACTTTGGAATGCAAATTAAGTTTACCTTTATTTTAGGAAGTCTTACTACAAAAGAAAATTTGCTGACGTCGGTTTCACTATTAAATTTATCATCATGAACCGTATAGGGACTTTGATTATATTCAGAAACATCTACGTTAATACATAACAATATAATTTCTCGATAATTAGAAAACTACTTTCCTACTAAAATTCCTAGGAAGTGTTTTTTTTCAATTGCGAGATAAAAGCACCGCAGCACCATAGCACCTCCTATGACGTAATGCATTAACTTACTCGAAATTCATCACAATATAGGATTTTAAATTCATTTGGAACATACATATAATTGATTTACTACTTTTATAACGGTTTAAAAGGTCCAAAAGCAACAATCTTCGGAATCAAAGGTTTAAAAAGAATACCTAATGGATATACACAAGTAATTTAGAAAAGTCAGAGCGAATTCAGAATTAAATTTATTCATGCTAAGCAAAGTATTTCAATATTAAGTTGATCACTTTAAAGACATGAATATTTCTTGATAAAATTTGAGAACGCCCGCAAGTTATATATATATGTAAACATGTATCTTGATTCATAAATCAAGACGTGTCCCGCAATCTTCCATGCCTAGGTCCCGCAAACTATGAGAAATTACGAATCAGATGTCGGAAGCAACACCACCACCGATTACTAACAATAAGTCAGACTACGACATTAACTGTCTCGACTTATTACGCATTCAAAGTTAATGTTAAAGAAAAAATTACAACTATAAGTTTACTTCCGTGAAATCCAGGATGAAATATTTTTATTTTTTCTGTATGCCGTGTTAATGATAAATTTATGTTAATAGTTGACCCCTTATCGAATGCTAAATAAATGCTGAACTTAAGTGGACTTTTCTTCTTTTAGTATTCTCTTTCGAGTAAGTAAGAAAAACTACCTCACTCCTCACCTCCCCACTTTCCTCATTCTCTCTCCAATTTTAATAGCTAAAAGTAGTTAGAAGTTAAAAGTAGCTAAAAGATCCAACCAGCATTCTGACTAATGACCTTGTTTACAGGTATAATTCAAGAGGAATTGTAGACAGTTATCAATTTATCCTGTTTTTCAATCTCTCATTAAGATGCTTTGCAATTATTTCCCCGCTTCCTGGAACATGGGTAGTAAAACATAAATCAAATTATCCTGAAAAACTCCATCGTTTTCTTAATATTTACATTATATTGTAAAAGGTATTCGGAAAAAGAACATTAATCAGGAAAATAGGAAAAATCATTGGGAAGAACAAATGAATCAAAACTCGAATATTATTAGATTGTGAAAATCCATAGCATATTACGACCTCGATGGTGGAAAGGTAAGCACACTAGCCTAATAACGCCAATGTCTCTGGTTCGAAACCCTTATAATCGGGTTTTCCATGATTAAGGAATGGTTATGAGTGTTAGTCTATTGCTACTGTTTACTTCTCTCAATGTGATGTAAATTGAATGCTGTGGGGGGAAATGTAAAATAATGATTACAATAAACAGTTACATATTGAATAAATCAAAGCAAACACCAAATTCGAAACCGATTACTGAACATGAAGTGCAGGAAGATATACGGAGACAGCGGAGGAGTAAATATCCGACGTTTTTCTCATAAAGAAACGGTACTTATTATTTAATATTCACTCCTCTCATACTCCCGAATCCAACTGAAACTAATTCACAGCCCACTCACTCATTCCCACCCGCTTAATTCACACATATTCACTCCCCCTCCCGCCATTTCCTCCACAATCCTCTTCGCAAACTCCCCATAATCCTCCACTGATCGGTTGTAATTCTATAGGAAATTGTCTGTCCCCTTGGCTCACAGAACCCTTCTCAACCCCACCCAAACTCCTTATGTCTCCAATGCATATCTCCCTTCCCTGGAGGCCGTTCCAAATTCCATTTCGATATTCCTCGGCCCATTTAATTCTCGCGTCGGGAGGGCGATATCCCCAGAACGGTTCGAGATCGAGACCGGATGGGTGAGGGGAAAGGGGTACTTTCCTGCCTCTCCCCCCCTTATCGCTGCAGCCATTATGAGGACCGTCTCACGGAGTTTCCGGAGAAGGCACTTTGCATGTCGGTTTCCTCGTTGGAGAGAGGTCAGATGAGGAGAAAGAGTGGGGTAGGAAGGAAGAAGAGGGTTTCCTAAATATGCTGATGAAGAAGGGATCGAGGCGATTCGAAGGGTTCTACCCCCCCTCCCTTCTGGTGGAGGTGGTCGGGGTAATCCTCAGAATACGTCTAAATCGAGCGAGGAAAGAAGGGATCGTACATTAAGGTGTTTTGCCATTGCTGGTGCGGAGAATGCACTTCCGGGACTGTGTTACTGTCTTTACCACCGAGATTTACGGACTTCGATACGTGAATTCATTGTGATGTGTTATGGTGAAGGGCCTGAGAAGTCTCTCAAGCGATGGAGTAACGGAGGTAATTGACTTCTCATCTTTACCTCGGATAAGAGTGGTCTCGCGGGGGGAATTTTATTAAAATGCAAAGCTTTCCGGTTTGATTGGTTTCCCATTTGCATACGCCACGCTTTACTTTACATTTGTCGTCGTCCGAGAGCACGATAACTGACGGTGGAGCTAAGAGTGAATGGTATTTATCAACACATCAACGACTGTATATAGGAATAAAGCGATCGAACTGATCGTCTTATGTAAATACAAAATCGAGACATCATCTCCAGCTGGTTTTGAACCTTACAAATTTATAGTAACCAAAGTTATCGAATAAAAGCATAAAATAATTTTCCCTGTCAGAAATACTGACAGAAAGACTGCGAAATAATCGCTTTGAAAGGTTACCACGTTATTCTAATGTGATGGTCGGAAAACAGCCCCATAATTTGAAAGTTCTCAAAGCAGTAAACGCAGCTGGATACATTCCACAAGAAAGCTGAAGGGAAACTCTATTAAGAGTTTACGTATCTTAATAAACACTTTCTAAGGTATCTACGACTTAGAAAGAAAATAACACTCCCACGGAATCTTCCTCTGACAGATAAACTCTTCGATTCCTAAGGATGTAGTAGTTAAAAAGAAGCCACAATCACTGAAAAACCGGTACATTTTGCTCAACATTCATAATCGACATTTAATTTCTCGAACTAATGAAAACTAATATTCTGACATCCAGGAGGGGGTTTTATTTATGAGAGGCGCAAGGGCCAGATCAAGGCTTCCGTTAGAAGACTAATACCGACTTCCTCATAAAATACGTAGAAGTAAATCCTTTTAAAGGTTTAACCACTACATTTTGCCAATGATGGTAATACTGAACTTCCTCATTCCTCGAGAATCATCATTATTTCTAGCTGAAATTCGTGATGGAAAAATATCGCATCGCATGCAGACATCTATTTTCTGTGATGTACTCCACAAAGTTCCTCCATATAACTTTTAATGAGTTTTTCTTTCTGTATAATTCTACAGGTTACTATTAAGACGATGCCCTTGGCTTGTGCCACAGCTGACTAATTATAAATCCACTCCTGGATGTGCTTATGATCAATAAGATCGAGTGCCAAAACAACGTTTCTTTAAAAACGGCGGATTAGGGTTTTAAGGAAGCAGAATGTGTAAATTTAACATAAATATGCCCTTAATATACCTATCTGAGAAACGATCTGAATAACTGTAACTTTTAACTAACAAGGAGACTACACACCGTCGGACGCGATTTAAGTGGTAAGACTCGGTAATTTGATAGATATCGAGTCAAGATTGACGAATCACCCCCAAAGTTGGGTTTTATGAGCGATAGTTTTCACGGAAAATGAACTTAAAGTTTACGAAAAATTGTCAGGTAGGCTATAAAGCTAAGCGTAGCGACCTTCGTCATTCGTCATTTCCCTGGAAAGGCAACACAGCCTAAAGCAGGGGAACTTCTCAATGTAATGTATAATGATCAAAAGACCAATAAACGCTTTTCAAAACAACAACTTCGTCATTCGAACGTTTGGCGCAGTGGTATGGTATCCGCTTCCAAAGTCCTTTTGGTCGGGTTCGAGCCCTCATGCGGGAAAATTTCTTTTCTCTTATTTTCTTTTACGTACTCTGTCATAATCTTAATCTATATCTGTTTTCTTCTTTATTAAGGAATGAATTCTGAATGCGCGATATAAAAATCTGTACTTTACTCAAACAGTTGTCGGCTTCTATATTTAAACCAATGTGTTCAGAGTTCAGAATTGGTAAATGTAAGTCGGGTATTGCAATAAATATTGCCGATAGAGCGAGCATCTGGATGTAGGAGAGATTTGAAATAGTCCTCTGCGTTACCTCTCTAGTATTGTAGTTTTCAGATAATAAATGCGGACATAAGTATTTGCGCATAATTTGAAGAAACGGGTGACTCACAGCGGAAAAATACTCTAACTTTTGGAAAATAAGTTCAAAATCCACCAAAAGAAGAAAACAGATATAGATTAAGATTATGACAGAGTACGTAAAAGAAAATAAGAGAAAAGAAATTTACCCGCATGAGGGCTCGAACCAGACCAAAAGGACTTTGGAAGCGGATACCATACCACTGTGCCAAACGTTCGAATGACTAAGTTGTTGTTTTGAAAAGCGTTTATTGGTCTTTTGGTCATTATACATTACATTGAGAAGTTCCCCTGCTTTAGGCTGTGTTGCCTTTCCAGGGAAATGACGAATGACGAAGGTCGCTACGCTTAGCTTTATAGCCTACCTGACAATTTTTCGTAAACTTTAAGTTCATTTTCCGTGAAAACTATCGCTCATAAAACCCAACTTTGGGGGTGATTCGTCAATCTTGACTCGATATCTATCAAATTACCGAGTATTACCACTTAAATCGCGTCCGACGGTGTGTAGTCTCCTTGTAAGTAATGACTTGATTTCTATAAACATGCAATCATGTCCGATTAATAGAATGGGGATTTTTGAGTAAGAATATTGTTCTTTTATCCTTTTTGCAGCAATAGGTAACATAAATGTAATTCCTAAATTATAGAGCCTCTTCCATGGACGCATTCGTGAGGTTGTTCTTCCGAAAGGGTGTTATGCGTAAAATGTTGGCAACCAATTGGATCAGAAACCACAAGAAGATATAAACTGTTATATAAAATTTTATATTAACTCACACATATTTATGAGACAGATTACGGAATTTGTTCATAGATTATGTAATAATGACATGCGATGGAGTGTTGAAATTTCGAGGCAACCCAGTGTTGGGGAATACTCAAAAACAGGTGAGTAGCACTCTTAAAGTTAAATCACATAAAATCACCGGCTTCTGCTACATACGAATGCAACTACGAATATTAAGAAAGTTTGGTAAGTAATTACCTATATTTCGAAGAGATAATACGTAAATGGATTGTTTAAGTTTACCAACATTGTCTAACATGAAGAAAAGACAATCACGACTAGGATCCGGTGTAAGACTGAAACTCCTTTTATAAAAAGACCATTGAGTTGAGCAATGTATGATATCAACGATTGATTGAATTATTTAAACGGCATGTTTCTTATAAATTATTCCCGAAGAATACGTTTCGAAAATTACTAATTTTAGAATCCGAATATAAATCCAACAGAAGAATAATCTACTTAATCTAATACTAACGGAATCTATCAGCCTCCCTTTTCTGTGAGACTAGAAGAATCCATTTATCAATTATCTATCTTATTACGGTAAGATATTTAATTTATAAAATATTCCTTAATTTGAAAGTCCATAGAAGTTGAAGAAGAAAAATAGAACTCACGCAGATATTAAAAAAATACGTATAGGTCTATTTTATATTTATCGCACTGATATGTTAACCTGTTCAACAGGACCTTTAACTTTCATCTTTAAGAACATATTGAGAGTTACTTTAGCATTGCGGCTGAAAGAGAACTCATTAAAGATTGTTTATACAACGCGTGACTTCGAAAGCATGCTGTATTTTTTTCGCACTGGAATCCACCAAAACAATTTTTGCATCGCAGCCAATTTCAAGAACGCTGAAAAGGAAACGCTCCAACGTTAGCAATTCGACGAAAAATATTTCCTCGAGGCAAACAGACGGCATTAATGATATCCGACTCCATACTTAACAAATTAAACAAGCCGAGATCCGATAAGAACCGAGCCAAATCCTACGCATCACCCGTGTTTTCGGGAGAAGGGCGATGAGTTAAACCGCATTCAAATGATCCAAGATAAAGTAAAAGGGGTATTCTAGAGCGAGGGTATGGGAGCAAGGTGGTGCCCACGTGGGGGCAAGGTGTGGTCGAGCGGGGGCGACTTGCGGGGCGTGGTGGAATCACTGATGAGTTCTCCCTGGAAAGAATTAGCAATTCAGTACAAGTCTCCAAGAAATCCCCTTTCCCCGACTTCCGCCCTTAATGCCGTTCCCATGGGAGGGAGTCGCAGAAATGACCATCTCCTGCTTCTTTCTCCATCTTTTTTCCGCGGCCGTCCTTCATATATGCGGCTTGATGTCCTCTTGGTCCCTTCCGCTTCAGATAAGCTCGCTGTTTCCGTTGAGTAGACTTCCCATGTGGACAGTTGGCGCTCCGAGGATGACAGGTATTAAGGTCGGACAACAACTCAATGATGATTGATGCTCGCGTCGCGCATTTTATGGAGATTAAGGAGGTTTTTTTTGTACGTTTCGTACTCGGATTGTGACCGTATTAAAAGCTGCTGGCTGTCCGAATGCCTTCTCGACACGTGTTACCTGCCTAAATGTATTTAGATTATTTATATACATACAGATTCTAAAGGACTACTGTAACGGATATCGTAGGAATGCGATTTTGACTACGCTAGTTAGAGCGAGGCAGAGAGGAAATACAAATGTGATTTTCATTCTGAACAGTATACCTTCCAACCTCCCTATCATACTTTGCTTTCAGTCTTTTCATAGCATGTTTTGTATCGTTAAAATTAACGAATCACCGAAGTCATAGCACATTCTATGTGCAAAGAACATGTTATTCTCTTTCGTGTCAATGGTGAATCATGATTAGGAAGTTGAAATCTCTCCATAAACGCCCGTGAAACTTATTATTTTCCTTGCATTATTAAGACATTTAATTTCATGAGACATTCATTTAAGTCTTTAGCTAAGCATTCCACGGATAACAAGTCCATAAAGTACTACATAACGTTCCTATCTCACAAAATTCTTAACTACATAAATATACACGCGGGTTGCGGACTATTAAGAGAAATGGTCGAAATGAAAATGGATTTCAACTGCTATTAGCATTGTCAGTCACATCCATTTATTTTCCTACCAAACACGAAAATGAGAGAACTCTTAAACATAAGCATGTATTATTTCCATATATTTTAAATAGAGAAACACGCAAAAACTACGCCATACCTAAGCAATACCACAGATGTTTCTCATGCATGTAATGTCACGATCTTTATTCATTCAAATATTTTCGTGAGGCTAACTTCTACGCTCGCTCAAATTTATATGATAAACTTGCATGTTTCTAAGTACTATCCGAGGAAAAATGACTATCAACTGCGCAATAGCTCTGCCGTTAACTCGTCATTTGAATAGGTCGTGGTAATACACATGCAAATGCGACACTTTCTGGAGAATTTATGGCTCTGCCGGATGACATATCATCCTGGTTGAGTTTTCACAAGCCATGACCTTAGCATGAAATATTACTATATTTTACATTAACGCTGTCACATCTCAATACAAATAACCCAGACTATTATTTTAGAAGCGTAAGTAGAAAAACGATTTTCAGAGTCTTAGTTGATCACGAAGGTATAACAAAGACATTTAGATTAAGAAAATAGTAGATGAATCAAGGAAAAACTAGTTGAAAAGTATTTAACTAATATATTATCCCATAATAACATATAAATTTATATACATACATATAATATGCAAATTTACGACAACGCATTTTCACTTTTTGCTCTTCTTTATTCAAAATTTATCTCAAATGGCAATGTCATATGAAAGAGGAACTAAGTGATTCATTCAAACGATACATATCATTATCCAGTCAAACATTAACTTTCAGTATGATCGATTGTAATTTTTTTTTTTTTTTAGCTGCTGAATACGCTCATGATATGAATGAAAGCTATGAGACTGGTGATTTACGGTAAGAAGTGAGAGATGTTTGGACTGTGTAGAGAGTTAATTAGCTAAATAATTCAATGAGATTGCTAAATAAAATTATAATTGTGAATTGTTAGAAACATTTAAAACACTCTTATGGTACATTTCCATTTCTCCGAGATATGCGCTGCTTCTATCTAAAATGCGCTTCCCCAAAAATAGCACGTAATATTCCTCTTCCCTAATAAATTATGACAGGTCTTCTGTAAAATGTCAGCTGAACTAATTTCATTCCATTTCTATTGCTCTATTACTCTCGTTCCCTCACCATCTCCCTCTCTTCCTGTTTACTTAATCTATCGATCTCTTCCATGTACCCTTTTGATCGCGCTTGGTTGTGATTTTGAACGTTTAATGAAAAATGACAGCTAGAAAGGTCTGAATTACCATTACTACGGGTAAACTTATGTAAATTTACTTAATATCTCTCTTAAGGCTTTTAATAAATTTAACTCCCTAAAATTTTACCAACCGCTAATCTTTAGAAATTTTTTTTTTTCAAAATTGTATGCCCCATCTTATGATTTGAAATTATATTCCATTTATATTTATGATAGAATCGCTCGTTTTACCTAATCCTCCTCTAATTAATGAAAATTACTTTATTCGAAACAAATAATCCAACGAGGAATGATTGATTTATGACCTTGGGTGACATGAAGAAATTGATTTCTTACAGTAAGAGTCATCCTTTTACTCATAAATTCATTGTTTCCAACACAGTATTTTCTAAAGGCACGCGAAAATACATGTAATCGCTTGATAAGTAACCATAACAAAGCAGCCGTTTTCAATGAAAATTACACATAATTAATGTAATTGATTTAGGTGGACTTTCATAGCTCTTCCAACATATTTATAAATCATTATTTCTAACAGTTTACTGACTTACTTAATCGAAAAATTGACTGCTAATTTAAATTTCTCATAAAGCTCTATCACTAAATTCCTTTACTCAAACTTACTTAAATAACTCACTCATGATAGTAAATATAAGATATGCGAGGTTATAGTTAGAATTCTGATCGAGTAATGTTAATTTCTCTCTTAAAATAGAATAAATTTAGATTATTAATTTCACCTCTAACTTAAGAATCATGGAATTGATCTCATTCAGCACTAAAGTGATTCTAAAGATGTATTATTTTGGGTGCGCATTTGCGCTCATAGTATAAGTATTCGTACAGTATTTTCGTCATACTAATTTCTGAATTAAGTAACTCATACATGATTATTCTTATCATTCATTCATCAGAGGATTTATTACCTTAGTCACCATGTCATGAAGTATGCCCTTTTCACGATTAGTATTTCATACACCAATGATAAAGCGAAATAGATACTATTATGAAAATGCGTGGAGTAACTATTTTGATTTAAGCGTTTTAATTCTTCCTTTTTATCTTTTGATCTCATCTCTTTTATTTTCGTTTCAAAATCAAATCACGAAGACAATAAGTAACGGTTACGGTAATTGTGTGTTGTATTAACTATAACCAGATTTAAATAATAACAAAACAAATCGTCAACTTTTTAAGCTAATTTTACAACCAAAAGTAAGGGAACAATTCATATTTTTAGAAAAGGAACATTATCAACGGAATTTCTTATTGCTTCCTTTGAGCAACACAGATTTAGAAATCACTTGACTTGAAACACTTATACTAGAGGGGATTAATATATGTAAGAACGGTGTATTTACAAATAATACTGCACCGATATTTTAATTTTTTATTTGGATCGACATTCTTCCTCAATGACCGCTCATCCAACTGTTTCCTTGTGCAGGCATTTGAATAGCTTCGGTTGAAAAGTTCCCATCGACGTTTAGCGAAAGACAACTGATGGAAAGCGTTAGAGGCCCATCGTTACAGAACCGATTCACAGCCTCGATGTTTGATACGGAGTTTGGTCATTGGAAGCTATTATCGCCAGAATCATACGTCGAACACTTTCTCTCTCCTGCAACACGGTGCACACACACACACAAGAAGAGGGGTGGATGGAGTTGTACTGCCCCTGGCACCCATGTTTCACCACAGTCCACCCGAGGTGGGAGTGATACTCGTGCTCCTTTGCCCCCCCACTCCACATGCCCACCCTCTGGGAAACAATACCCTCTGAATGCGTGACTCTGGTCCGTGACGATGCTATTGATGGCACTCATGCAGACATAAATCCCGGCCGAGTTCACCCCCACCACGTTCTTTTTACCGTCTCCTCCAACCACCCTATCCGCCAGCCGCACATTGAATTAAGCCTTCAATAACAACCTCTTTCCTTTCGCTTGCGGACGATGGATTTTTTACGCGACCCTCCTATAAGGATCGCTAGACGCTTGTAACTCGGGGCGCATATCTATATTTCAAAGGCTGACGATCATGTAAGCAGTTTCTCATATCCTTGCTCTCCTCCCCCATTTACCTAATCTATCGCTTTCTTCCATGCACCCTCTCGATAGCGCTCGATTGTGCTTTTTTTCGTTCGCAGAAAAAAGACATCTTGTGGAGAGGATGGCTGTGTTTTGGTCCGGCGAAGACCGTTGCGAGAGATCTTTTCATTTTCTCACGGTGACGCCGTGTTTCTCGGAATCATCCCCGGCTCCTATATCTCTGTTTTAAACCGTGGGACTGGACGACTGGTTTCAGTCTTTTGCTCCTTTTTTACACGAATTTCTGCGCTTATGCGAGCCCCTAATGGAAAGAGATATTATACGTAAGACGGTATCGAATACGCGATCGAGAAGAAAAGATTCCGAATGTTCTGCGGTCGTTCGAATCCATGCTTTCGATGCGGGTGATGAAGCGATAATGCCAAAGGAGAAGAGATACGAAAATTTTCTCCATCGTTTTTTGCGTCTACGATATTAATTAACAGGATTGATCGTTAATCATTGAAGGAAACTCTTTTCCACCTAGAAGTTCGTGCGATGATTTCAGTTCCCTTACCGAGATTTGACGTTAATTGAAATTGCATTAATTAAAACCAATCTAAGACCTGACAAATAGGTAATATGACACTATAGTGCGCTCCAGTTTTTCTAGTCAGTAATGATGGATTATATGGGAAAGATATCCCACGTATTTTTCTCCAATTTGCAATAGCAAGAATAGTCTCATTCCAAGTCGTCTCCATGCAGCGTTCTTCGATCTGTCGATTCGATTTCAACTGCGGTTTCAGCTATAAAGCTGACAAGAAAAACTGAAATCGCAATATAGAAGCTCAATTAATACATTTTCCTTTGCTATAAAACCAAGTGCGTTTGCTATGTAGTAGGATTCCATGAAGGAAAAATGGCTAACTATTTCCGTGGACAACCATGGCTTCGACATATAGTATCATCATCAGATGGACCAACGCTGGATGTCGTCAATGAATAACAGCAGGTAATAATAAAAAAGTATGAAGATAGAGTTGACTTTCTGATAAAAGTGGTCATTAGGAATGTAGGTTAATGTAGTCGCTCTTTAAATTCTCAAGCAGCCGATTTTCAATTACTGAAATTATTTGCTATTCCTAAGTGTTATACCTTAAATTTTATAATTTGAGTTGAATAAAAATAGTTGCTTGAATCACTTTAATAATCAGTTACCACAAATTGGGTTCTCATAAGTTAGCTATTATGTATAGATCTTTTATATTTTTATAAATATCATTTACATTTGATTAGATGGAATCTCGCCTCAATTACGATCTTTTTGTTTTGAGCTAAAACAAGCTTTATGGCATCATCAAACATTTAACTCGCATGAGGAAATATCAGCAGTTATCAGCTGTTTATAGCTTCATTAACAATGTGAAGATAAATTGAAATAGAGCGGATAACTTAAGGAGATGTTGATGAAAAAATCTGATGTATAACTGTAGAAAATAAAAGGTCCACAGCTGGAAAAATAACCCACACAGAAGGGGGATACAAAAAATCTGCGCAAACCTACTGATAGTGTAAGTTGAAAGGATAGAGAAATCGATCCCAAAGCCAGATCAACCACAGGGCAATGGTCAACTACATAGACACGGCTGTAAAGATCCTGAAGAATTTCCCAAGTAACGATAGTATTTTTTTCTGGAAACTTAAAGCTGATTTAACATCTACTATATGAATGTACTTACATTTGAGACATTTTGTACAGGTTGAATGAATTAAAATGGATTTTAAGTTTGGGAATAGCAGAAAGCAGCCAAAATCTCGATACTCCACGATAAAGGTACCCCGTTGATAATTCAAAAGTCATTTCCATTCAAAATTTACATGAGGATCGGACCGAATAGAGAAAAAAATTTTTCATTTTTAAATTTCACTTTTTCCAATTATTTTGAGCTATCTTTAGCTTTATTGCTTTGAAAAATTCTATGAATATATATAGATTTATTTTGAATGCATAACAGTAGTTATGGACGGCAACAATGAAGGTCGAGGCTAATGACTTAATTTCAAAATATCTTCAAAAATGACATAATTGTATCACATCTGTTAATCCTCTTCTTCTCATTAATTAATCTCTAATCACTGTAAACATTTATCGTCCAAGTAAATCTGGTGATTAAAACCTATCTAACTTTGAAAGAGCGACTTATTACTCGATAAACGAAACTAAATCCCATCGCTTGAGGTTTTCATTTCCACAATCTGAAAAACTAACGCGACTGCGGCGAAAATTATTCATTATCTATTGTAAATCATTTGATCTTCTAACTGCATTAATGCTGAGAGAGCTTATGTGTACACCTTTATGGACCTTATTTCTATTCTCGATATTTGCATTTTTAATCGATGGATGTTTATTGAAATTATGATTCTTATATGGTATATAGGGTGTTGCAAGCATGATCATTCAAGGAATTATTTCAAGGATAACTAAATATATTTTCAGCAATTTTGAGCAACCTTAATACAAATTTATGAAACTGTTCAGTTCGAGTTCAGGCCCCAAAAATAACATAATGAAAGCGTTTCTTGTAAATAATGTAATTTATATATTAGTAGAATAAAAAATATATTACCTAATTTTAATTCAACTGCCTTGTAAACTTAAAATTTTACTCCTTCCTTAATCCTGCTGGCTTTGATTAACAGATTTACCTATAGCATTATGGGAAAAACATACCTTTTAGCAATAGGACAGGTTACGTCAAGGAAAAAAGATGAAAGCAGCATATGAGATTATCTTCGTCCTTTGTGATAGCGTCCCCCTGATGGATGCCTTGTTTGTAACACGTGAAATTGATTCCTAGAAATAAATATGAAAGATATTTTGAGACAATGAATATCATAATCATTTTAATTTAAAAATATCTCTAACTGCGTTCCTTTTCTTTGGAACTCAGGCACATTATCCTTAAAAACTTCCCCATAGTGATGATTCAAATTTTGAGGGATGAGTATCACAATATCAGGGTTTGAAAATTTGAGTTGTGGTATATTCATAAAATTTGTAGACATTTTATTCTTTATATTCTTTTACGCGGGCAAATTTTCCTCAACAAATGAAAGCAGTAATAATAAAAATAGAGAATGAATCTCATCTTTTTATGCCTCCAGATTAAACGAATCATTCTGGCCGGCGCAACTTAATGAGAATTCAGCTAAACTATCATTTAGCGGAGATTTTTCAAGGCGATATAACTTCCGATTGGAAATTGTCGTTCATGGCCTGGTATTCGCTGTCATCCGAATATCACATTAATAGAACGACTTTTACAAATGAATCGGATACCGCATTTTAGCGATCGATTAAAGTAGAAATTCTCCGCCATCGCTTAAAAATTCTTCGGCATCGCGCTCTTGCCAAAAGAAAAACAGCCAAAGAGAATAAGCGCGATTTGTACATCGCAAAAACTTGACAAGGACTTCAAATTCCCTTCCGAATCCACTTCGTTACCAAGGTACGATATCTCGCTGACATGAAGCCTTTATGAAATGAGTCTGCGAGCAGTTTAGCATTCACTCTAAGGATATCTTTGGAGCATGCGCAGCACACAGTGAGTGGAATATTTAATTAAGCGTTAGCTTGCCTCTGGTGAAAAATACGACGGCAGTTTACGAGATCCGAATGAGCAACATGAGAGTGAATGAAAAACAAGGACCGAGATGCAATCGCGACGAACTGAAAAAGTGAAGTTTCGAACGAGAGACGCCGTAGAAACGTCTCGAGAAGAGTCGCAAGAAATCGATTTATATCGATATCCGAAGTCACGGATGACAATCGGTGAGTAATTTATCCTCACGAATGCTTTGAGAGTCGCTGCAGCTGAGCGGCATTGAATAATATCACTGTAGCCAATTCATCTCAAGTGTCATTTTAATGACCATAATAAAATTAGTTAGTGAGATATATGCCTAACGGAGATTTCCTTTAATCAGATTTCATTTCATCAGGAGAGATATATTTGTTGCAAATCGTCAAAATCAACTAAATGTGAACTTAGGAGTAAAAAATATACATCATAATTTTGCCAAGAAAGTAAAAATATATGCATTTCAAAGAGTAAACGCAAATAAAAGACAATTTTTTTTGTCATTAAGAAACATGCAAAATATTTATTTGGTGAAATCTTCAGGTTATGGAAGTAGAGCTGATTCCCGCAAAAGTTTTTCTTTCGTTTAACTCTGCCGCGGTTATCTTTTCTTTTCTTAAATGCGATAACTCTTAAATGTGAACTCCCTATCAGGAGAGCCTACGATAGAATTTGAAAATAGCAGGTGATAATATGAGAGATTTAATAATCTGGTTCTAAGGGAAAAAAGTCTGCCCGGACGTAAGAGTGAAATGTATGAATAAATATATTTGGGGTAAATTAAATTACAATTGCAAACCCTTTATTGAAGGAGAGAGGCGATCGGAGAAAACAGTACAGATAGAATATGGGGCAATGTGGATGAGGTATAAAATAAAATAAGAATTTTTCACCCTTAAGTGCTGTGGCTGTAGGAAAAAGTCCAAGAATGATGATAAGGAGAAGAGATACACTTGTATAGCAAATTCCAAGAAGATATAATGGCACACATATGGAGAAAAATACAAGACAACAAAACGACTACGATATTCAAATGATGGAATATATTGTTAATTACCGAAATAATGAGTGAAAATGGTAACTAGATTGGCTATCATTGATCAAGTTTTAGCTGAAGATTTCTTATTGCAGAACAGATTCCTCAATACGGAACATTTTTAGAAAAATCTTAATTACAAGCATCTTACTGCTTACTCACTTACATACATTACAATATGACGATCTAGAGGACTCAACCACGTTGGTATGGAGATGAATTAACGAGGCGAAAAGGAATACGAAGTTCTGGAAGATTTAAATGAGGATGGAAGTAATGGAGGGAAGGACAGCTAAATTATTTGAGATATAAGGTAAGACATCACTCTACACTAACAGATTATATAAGCTGAAGAAATAAGGGGAAGATAGCGTAGAGGATTTAGGCAATCTTTCAAAGAAGAAAGTAAGATAGCGTTTAATTGTTCAAAAAAATTAATATGGCATTTTTCCAACACCACATAAAACATTTTTTAAAAACATGTATTGTTAAAGATCATTTCATTTACAATTGATAGCTGGAATAGAAAATATAACGCAATCTACATTCAAAAATGTTACACTAATAATTGAAATATTGATGCAAATTACCTGAGAAAAGTAGTAAAGATATAATAATTGCATTATAATAAAGTTTTCACTGACTTGTTATGTGAAAGAAAAGAAACTTGAAGTATATGAGCAATCATCTCTGACCGTACTCCGTGGAAAGATATCATGAATAAATCAAAAACACTTTGTAATTTCCACACAAACTTCCAATAAGTAGATATAAATATTATATATAATTATATTCAAATAGTAGAAGTAAATTATCGACTGTACATCGCCAGTTTAAAGATAACTGTACAACTCACACGTCGAAAGCTTATGGACTTGGAGGTTAAATCTATTCATTAAATCCCTTATTTTGATTCTCCCTCGAAGTCAAACTTTATGTCGTAATCATTGTCAATTGCTTCCATCACAACGCTTGGTTGCTATACTCTGTCTGTAAGATATATGTTTCGACATGAAGACTTTCCTTAATCAGGCATCATGGTTTCAAAACGGAAAACATAATCCTTGCAATTAAATAGACTAAAAGCTACAAACGGTTATCATTCAAGACACATACACGCTTGGAACATTTGAATGTAGAACAAATATGATCCGTACACACAAGCATTTAGGAGAGAAAACTTTCACGGACAACATTTGATCTTACAATTCTATTCGATTGATAATAATAAGGCACTTGTGATTTTTGAGGCTTGTTTCTATTGAATGCTGTGTGAACAACGGTTATACCTTAATCACCAACTCAGAATTCAGCATACAAAATTAACATTTCTTTCGATCGCCTAAACTGTATTTTGAGTAATTATTAGTGTCAAGGAAAGAACTTACTGAATGGGCGAGGCTATTCATCTTGAATGCCACAGGAAGAAACAGCGTCACTGCCGTCTAATATAAGTCAAACTGAGCGGGCAAACGATAATTTAGGGACTCTGAATGCTAGTTCGGGGCGCCAGAAATGTAAATCACGAATTTTCTGTCCGTCTGACGTGAAATTCGGACAAAGAGCGAAGGAACACATCTTTGCCCAAAGTGGCAAAACGCCAAATAGTGATTATAGAAGCGATGAATGGACCCAAAAATCCTCCTCTTTTTGGGTAAACTACCGATTTTAGACAAATAGAATAAGTCATGTAAACAAAATTCAAAAACGTAAACCGAAACTGGATGGAGAAATACTCGAAGTTATGAATGAGAAGGGTTTCGTTTATGCTAAGGAAACGAATGCTTCGTTAGAATCTGAGATTTTCATGAATTGAAACCTACGCAAACGTAGAATTCATATTGAAGTCGATTTCGTCGCTACCAATTAGTGTGTGGAAGGTTTTTCAAATGGTTTCCGTTAAATAAACAGCGTAAATCTCCTTGGAAACACACTCAAATGCAGAATAACTCGTGATTTTCTAATCCACTTCATTCATTTCTATACCTTCTCTTCTTTACACTGACTCTCCCACTTTCCCATCTGTTATCTGTTCTCTAATGACTAAAAAGTGAAAAATGTCGACGGGACACGAACCGAAGTCTTCCATCTTCCTGGAAAATGTTTCTATTCCTTTTAAACATTTACATTATTACATAATCCCTATCCATTCTCCCTTATAACCTCCTCTGTGCCTCTATAATCACTATATCAATTAAATAAATATTAATTACCTATGGGAAAAGGTTTATAGGATGTATTGCACATTAGCGTGCGCTTAGGAAAATTTCCAAGGGAAAACCGAAATGGAAAAAGATTGACAATTAAAAAAAAGACTGACTGACTATCAGCATTTTTTAAAATTATCTCTGTTTATACCCCTCCTAATCATTATTCCTCCTCTACTTTACCTATAATAACGATATATTTTGCACAAATTATTTTGTTACTGTTATCTTCTGCAGCGTTCATGTCTTCTTGAGTTAGAAAAATGTCTAACACTTAAAATGACTTATCAACTTCAGCGACTGAATGTTCTTCCTCATCTACTCCATCGTTCCTCCTTTAATATCACTTTTTTCTTCCCTCTAATGTGTAATTTGAATAAAAATAGGCCTCTCTAGGATACTTTATGGTATGAATTCCAAGTCTTAAGTCTGTCACTAATAGTGTTTCTTCGCTCCAATCACCTCTTCTACTTCCTCTTAAGAAGTATGACCGTTTTCAATACTTAATTATCATAGTTTAATTTAATCTACCTTGATTGACTAGAATCAGAATCATGAATTTGAAAACTCAATGAATGTCAAGATAACCATCTTTTATTAATTTACTTATATAGATATTGAACAATGAAACTTAGGACTAAAATGGCCGAAAAGCACAAGTCTGTAAGAAGAATATAACCGCAACCCATAAAAAAATCTTAGGTAAAATCTTGCTGTGAACTGAGGTATGCACGGGGCCGAATAGAAGTTGAAGTTCTACAGTTATATTTCTCGGGGAACAGATAAAACCATTAACTGAAGGAAGGAGAAATTGATATATTTCCGTGTATTCTATATTCATTTTGTTTAATATTTTACTTCATTTCTCCCTAAATAATCTCAAACTATTTTCAAAAATTAAAAATAATAAAACGTTGGAAACCTTCATATGCTTTGCTTTAGAGCCCACTCTCCCAGAGCTCTGGAGGTCTCCTGTAATTCCGTGAGTTCCTCCAAAACAGAGTATTATTTTTAGGAAAAAGATATTAAATATTTAGAGAGCCAAAGGACGTGTCTATAAAAAACTGATACCAATATATTTGCAAAAAAAGAATATCAGGAGCTAGAATTCATTTCAAAAACAGTAGGAGGAATACCGATGAACTACCGAACTCGAGAAAACTGCTGATAATTTCGTTCATATTAAGCGCTGATGGAAATGATAGAGAAGTTTCAATTGTGTTCGGTTTCGAACAGCATTTTTTGTTCTGATCATTCGCCCTAAAATCTTATCCTTTTTCTCTCATCTTGCTTCGATTTCCAACCCTTTCTTCCCATGAGTATACCACCTTTATTCCCAAATCGACCTGTATCTATAATCCACGACCCCTATCCTGCAGTCCTCCCTCACATACGAAACTGAGCGTGTGAAATGTTCCACAAAAACTTTTCTCGAAATGCTATTCCCCGATTTGGTCATTGAGAAAGACAACTCCGCATCCACTTTCTGCGCATATTAGCCTCGGGACCACCCACGGTAGAGCCCTCTTTCTTCAGCAGCTCCCCTTCCATTCTGCCACGCCCAAACCACAGCAGCAAAACCTCCAGAGACCACCGAAAATGAAATCCTTTTCTTAAACCACAAGACGCGTGACGTTCCTCCTCCACGCACCACTCCTCACCCCACTCCTCATCCACAATGGCTTCCTGTATGCCATTCCATCAAAGGCGTCAATGAGCTTTACCTCTAGAACACGTCGTGTTCTAGTGTCGAGGGGAGAATGGGAAAGTGGTCTTATCGCTCAATGTTCACAAAGAAAGTTTGAGTGGACCTTTCTCTCGACTGACAGCTAAGTTCTAAAAGATATTACGAAAGGAGAGACTTCTTTTTAATACGTTTAAAATACGTTGGATGAGGGATGAAGCCATTACCTATACATATTCAAATGTGACTGCCTCTCTATGGAAGGTCGCGCATTAAAATTTTGAGCGTTCGACTTATTATCATGCTCGTTTTCTCTATTCCTGGAAAATAATTGCCATATCATATATTGCAGTTACATCGAATTAGTTATTTAAAGGTAAGAACTAAGTAATGAAATATAATAAAGGAGGACGGCGCCCTTTGATTGGTATCATCCTATCAATTAAGATGAACTAGAAGTCTTCCATTTTCGTCGCCAAATATAACTGCTAAATAACTCTGTGGAATGTTACAACAATTTGTAGATTATCTTCAGTTATGCGTTGTAACATTTGAGGGAGAAATACAGAATGTTTTGCACCACTAAAACTGAATGGCCGTTCCAGAGGGGACGGGGGCGATCGTCCCCTTAATAAAAAAAACAATTCGCTTAGGGTATCTTTAAGAGCTCAAAATGTGACAATTCAACTCACACACTGATATAAAAGTTTTCCCACGATTTCTTTAAATATATTGCCTATCACAGCGAAATATGAGTGTGCTTAAGTACTTTTTTCTAAGCCAGTTACTAAAATAAATACTCTCCATCACTCATCAAAAAATTTGAAAAAGAAAAACGAGATACATAAAAGTACCGTGTAGCTATGAGTATGCCCTCTTGTCCGAAGTTTCTAATGCTGGGTACAAAGAACGACGATAAACAATGTTTCTCGTATGATATAATAATTCTACCATCAGATTAAAAGTATCGGAAGATCGGATTTTTAAAGTTACCGATTACTGAACGAGCTAGTGGTCTGTTCTGGAAAAAAAGTGTTAATGAACTGAATAATAAACTAAAAAGTATCGCTTACGATGAATATATACGTTCAGATCCATATCATATGATCTACAACCCTGTTAAGTAAACATACATCTATCATTAGAATAATCGAAAAATAAATATTTCATATCGGAGAAAACAAGAAAATGATACAGGAAATAATAAAACCTAATAGAGCTCACGTAAGGATGGAAAAAGATGGCTTATGCTTCCAAATTCGGACTCTTTCAGCAGCATTTCAGTTTCAAAGAACTTCGAGGAGGTTCAAGTTGGGTTGGTGATTAAGATCAACTCAGTGGAGAGCAATGAAAACCGCTATACGAATTCTAGCTATAATTATTTCTACTTTTGCCTTAAAAATCGACAGTATCTTCGATACGAGTTCAGAATTGGAAAAATGGAGTGGATTTATAGTAAAAATATCTCTTAAAATTTACGCATAGTACTCCTCGATCGGATATTAAGGTAACATTTGAAGTAAATAAACTTCTGAGGATGATTAAAAAGATGCATTATCCTATGATAAATCAAATCATTAACTGTTTTAGCTAATAACTCGAATAATGCACTACCATTGTTTGTAAATTTAAAGAAAAGTTTGCCGAGTAGTGGTTTAAAAAATATTATTTATCGGAAATATATCAAATACATGGAAATATACTACCACACGGACCACGGATACCGATACACCGATATAATTTCCAAACCCGCATTAAACTTTCAACAAAAGCGATCGCTATGAATCGCGATGAATTTCACTTTGTATTTTTACCATAAAATTTGTCTTTTTTGACATTCATAAACTTAGGATTGCACTTTAAGGTATTACTGATATCTCTAATTTCGTGATAACCTACATTATTCTGAATGATTATAAAACAGGCTTATTTAAAGCTAATTTAGAGATCGCTTTCATTACATATGCTTCCCACCTCATAATATAAATGTGATGCATTGACGCAATAACAGATTTATTATTCAGAAGCATCATAAAACATTCGAGTGAGAACTCAGACTCCTCGCTACTCTGATTTAGTTGTATGTACAGCTAGTTCCAAAAAAAACTTACCACCTAAGCCGCAACCCGCATAACAGGCAGTGAATTTCCTCCGAGCGAGCCTAAGGAAGTGAGAGAGAGAGAGAGAGAGAGAGAGAGGAAAAACATGGCGGAGATGGTCTGCTTAAGTCATAACTCCGCCTGCAGAGTTGAAATGGATTTATTTGCTTTATTAATATTGCAAAGATTTATTAGTATCCTGAGTTTGGTGGCATTGGCCTAGCAGAATAGTATTATAACAATACGGATGTCGTAATGCAAGAATTCAGTTATTATAAAATGGTTATAACGAATCAGTATATATTCTAGCATTGCTTCTCGCACAGAGGGAGACGTCGCACACGAGGTCCCGTTATTCCGAGGATACCGAGGCAAACCCCCTTCCCTTCCCTTCCTGTCATAAAATTCGAGTCTGAGACGAAAGGCACGAGCAGGCTGAAGGAAATTTTCGCAAACCCTGCCTCTGAGCCGCTCTGAGCTTATGTTTAGCACTGAGATGGGAGAAAGAAAATTTCCGCGCTGTTTGAATCATTGTCGGACCAAAAATAAATAGACCTCGAATTTGATGCCTTTGCTTCCAAAACTCTGCGGTTATAATGGGTTATATTATATAATATAATAGTAAGTAATATTATACATCGTTGAAGAGAGCAGTTATTAGCCTTTAAAATTATATACGTAAGGAGTCCATACCGATCACCTGTTTTATCACAGCGTATGTGAATGCAATCTACACAAGTAAAGTAAGGCAAACTCATGGCCATATCTAGGCTATTACTTTAAATACATTAAAAAATCTATAAGTAAATATGTAGTATGAAGTCTTGAGGCATTCTCTGTGTATTTTAGATAAATTTTGTTTCATTTGATAAGCATCGAAATTAAAACTCGATCGGTAAAAAATCAGTAAATTTTATCATCTATGCAGTTGGAATTTTTACTATACCGTACAAATCAATTGAGAGAAAATGTGCTAGGATCGATTGTCCTGAATGAATAAAGATGACGGATACGAGACTACCATCTTTCACATTAATTTTGAATTCATTAATTAATTATTTTCGGTGTCATTGAAGTGTGAATCGAATAAACTTGATTTCTTCTGTGGATTCCTCTTGAAATGGTTGCAGTCACAAACTATTACGTTCTTAAACATTCTTCTCGCTATATTTATCACCTTTAAAAGTTCTAAAATACACAAAAAGATAGTGCGAATGAGGTTTGGTCATAATGCTCATTGAATGCTACTGTTAGCTATGAATGTAAAATTTTCAATTAATTTTGAATGTATACAAAACTACCTACATTATTTATATTTCAATTGTTTATTATAAGGTTTACAATTATTATAATGTAGAAAACGTTAAAAATACGCAAAATAATAGGGACTTGGTGAAATAGTTTTTCCCAGGGCATTTTTACCTGTAATTCCAACCCTGTAATATCACATGGGGAAGCGTATATGAGGCTCATGTTGAAATTTTGCTCCCCTCGGTTGATGGCTGGCCCTGCGTAACTCTCATATTTTTCGACAGAATTTTAATGATTGAGATGAATGGGCGGTGGTTTGGTATGAATAGTCTATCTACATATTTATCGCTCGGTGATATTGAAAATATTCCTTCGTATGTAAAATGTATGGCTATGAGAAACTTTTCATTTCTCCACATTCCATGACAAATTTGAAAAGCAAGATACAGGAGCGATTGGAAGAATTGAATAAAGCAATGAATTCACCAGGACTTCAAGAGGGGGACTGTTTTGATAGAGAAGTGAGAAGCGACGGCAACAGTAATACATACACTAACATTAATTTAACAACCGAAAGATGTATGTTAATTCCAGATTTTTGGATGAATCACAATAGGTAGGCGCATTTCTTGCTTTCCTAGTCGACCAATTGTTTACTTTGAGAAGGAGCAACGACCTCTTTTAAAAGTATAACGCACTCACTCACCTCAATTTTCTCATCCAACACATATTTTTTCCGTTTATGACAGCCTCCAGAGAAACTACTCATTTATCCAATTTAAGTAATATCTTAGTCATACATGGTTAACATTCAAATATACAGAATATAACGTCGATGGCATACCATACTTTTAGAAATTTCCTTCTGATGCATGTTCATTCCCAGGATTCCGAAATTGTATACAATAGCGATGTTCAATGTTTTGTAGCAACCTTCTTTTAATTCTATAAGAAAGTTCGAGTAGTTCACTAAGCCAGTACCTAAATCATCTTCTTATCAGCAATTTATTTTGGAAAGAGATTCCGAGGTCTATTCAAACCGATAGAAATTGCTAACATTAGTGTTACTATCTATGGAAGCCAATGCTTTATTCTAAATAACTTTAGAGATATAATTTATCGGTAATTGGCGTATAAACTTCAAGTTTACTGCGACGTTGAATATGCGGAGTGTCTACAATTCCGTATTTACGTTTCAATTCATATTTTAGTGACATTATAATAGAAACTTTAGTCGATCTAGTAAGATCATCTTCAACGCTCTATCAACTTTGTATTATAGATGTTGTAAGAGAAGTTAAACGATTTGGTTCTCGTAAGCGTAAGGAATAAATATTAGATGGCATTTCTCTAGTTCATTGTTCATTTCTCAAGTTATTTCAAACTACGAAATTTTGAGCTCAATATAGAGACAAAATAAAGCATAAAAAACAATATTTATAAATAAACAATCATTGACGAGGAGCTTGATTCATATAAATTGACGATAGGCAGCATTACTTATTTTTTCATTTTTGTCGTTGAATTAGTTATTTAGTATAAGCTAATACAGTTTATGCCATTCACTTTAAAAGCAGAATATAGAGATACTATAATTCTGATATGATAAACCCAAACGTTGTCAACTTTATGTTATCGTTCAGATTTTCCGAAGGTCCTATTTCAACAAGAATGATCTTCCTTGCATTACTATTTTTTAAAATTCGAAAAATCTTCGCAAAGTTCGTAGAGAATTATGTGCCTAGGATGAAGGATGTTACGGAGCTCCTTGGAGTGAATGTTGGAGCAATGGATTACATATGGAACCAAGAATATTTTAACAGCTAAGGTATGAATCATGAGAATTAGAGGAATATTCTCATGTAAGTCTGTTTACAATCCGTTGGTTTCTATTTTTAACGTATTCTTCCATGACTCATATTACTCATCATTCATAATTATTGGCGGTGATTTTTCTTTTAATCATTATACATATTATGCACCATTCAAACAATTCGGGTTATATAGTTTACTTGAGGCATTCAGAAACCGAAGCAGCGATCATTAATCATTAGTCTCACTTTCACCTAGCGCATAGTTCTGAAAATCATTTTAGTATAACAATGGAAATCGTGTTGTGAGTGTTTTCACACCCCCTGACATATGTCATACGGCGGCTCGCGGGGCATTAATGAAAATGTAAATAAACCAGGTGTTAACGTGTAAACCTGCAATATGCAAGTATACAAAAACCTGGTATTTATCTGCAATATGCAAATCAGTCTTAAGGTTCTGATTTGCCATACTAACTGTTGTTTCTTAACCATCTGGATTCCTTGCAAGAAGTCCTGAAAGGTCGTCTACCTCAAAAATAGAGTTGAATATCTTCATTCCCTAAGGGAATACCCGCGGCGAAGATAACAAATCGCGGATCCACCATTTCCTACCTTACTTGTGATCGGTCGCCGCCAGCATACCCTAACCTTAGATACCTGCTCAGCAGGGGTGCGGTCGGTAATCCTCATTAGCGCATTCAAATTCGCTACCCCGGATACATACGACCATCCACAATATGCCGAAAAGGGGGTTTTCTTTCTCAGAGCGGAGTTCACCTTCACCCATCGGCCGTTTTATGGTTCCTTTGAGAAAATAGACAATACCTTTCGATGGACGAAACAAAAGAAAAAGAAACAACAAAGGAATGAATAGGGGATACTCCTAGGGCCAGGGTGGAGGTCCTCCGCTCTCTCTGAAAGACTCAGTAAAACTTCAGACGCGAATTTGTCAGAAACAGCCAAATCTCATCTCAAAATCATAATGCTTCATCTGATACTGTCATCACGAATGCCTGATGGAAGTAAGAACAGAATGTCATGTTGATGCATATATTCTGAATTACCTAATACTCTGTTAATTGTAGTATCAAGCAAATTTTATACCTCTCTGTATTGCAGAATAATTCAACTGCGAAGAAATCGAGTCAAAATTTGCACCACGGGGCAAGAAAGAGATTTAGCATCAGATAAAAGTTGGGACAGCATAATTTTGCAAGGAACATGAACTTGATTTAATTAAAGGGATAGTTTTTCTGGGACTGGCAATGAACAATATTTTCGGAAAAGTGTTACGAGATGCTGGCGTTAATTTCGTCGTAAACAATTTTTTTTTATTCTATACGTGAAAAAATTTTATAGTTCTCAGTATTTAAATTAAGAGTGCTACTATTCTAATATCTATGTTATTTTCTAAAATACTAAATTAGAAGGTTGAATTTTAAACAATTGCCTTAGAAAATGATGATAGCACACCAATTGATATTTTACTTTCTATCAGTTGATTTGGTGGTATTTAAAACTTTTATGATATTCGATGTAATTATCTGATTTAGTTGATCGTAATTTACTTGGTTTACTTTATTGTAACAAGTTTTGGGTCTAATTTTCAGAGCTATTTACCAGGTCGACTTAAAATGATTCTTTCTCAGTGTATTCGCCCAGATAAAGTTTCTTTTCATCTTTGCTTTCCTTAGTAGGTTTCGCAGTTTTTTCATGCTCCCCTTCTCGATAGCATTTTTCTGCAACATAAATTAGTTGACATACAGTTGATTGTGTTCTTATTCCTAATTATTCTTTATCTCCTTGCAGAGTTTTCGTTCATCTTTCTATTTGAGTCATAGTCGTGAATTTCCTCAAAATAAATTTAAAAGTTCTTCCTGTAGGCGTCAAGAGCATAAAAAACGTAATAATATAATCCTTTTCAATCTTGCAATGACATAATTTTTTATTGGATAATTGAAGCAGCTAAAGTATGTTTACCCGATGCCTCCAGAAAAAGGTGAATTACGCAGAAATTTCAGGCAGAAATAAGGAGATCCGATTTTCAATCATTTTTTAATACTATGCTGCTGACATAGTAAAAATTAACACTAAATTTATACTAGATTTCATGCTAATAAAGACGGTACAAACACGTTGAACGCGTTTCACAACGGTTTAAAAAGGCGCCGTCAGAATGCTCCTCCTTCCAAGAGCCAATAGAATGCGTGGAAATCTCTAGACTCGCTCTCATCGAGCTTCACGTCTGTTATGCGGGTTGCGGCTTAGGTGGTAAGTTTTTTTTGGAACTAGCTGTACATACAAAGCATTGGCTGGTCCAGAGTGGGAGCGGTGAGGGGATCGCCCCCTTAGTGCCTTTGTAACAAAAACATTTTGCCTATTATCTGACTAATAGTTTGTATTGAAATCCGATTGCGAAGTTTCTCCACGAATACTGTACATCAAATACATTTATAAGAACAAGATGGCATTTTGAAAGTCAATTGGAAGTGATTTCATTAGGATATCGACTTAAATCTCTTATTGGTAAGTTTCTTCTTGTACGAAGTGATATTTTTAAACATCTTGTATATGAAATAAACGCTAAATAATAATAATAATAATAAGGAAAATATCTGAAACATCTTCTGTGAGATTTAATGATGATGTAATTTAGCATGTTGAAAAATCCTTCTTGAAACTAGATAACAGTAACTATATTTAAAAAAAACTCTCATATAACTCTTACCATCATCGTATTATTTCTTTCCAAAGTAACTAAGACCGGATTTCATTAAAAATGAAAGGCATTAGTAATAAAATAAGAACTCTCATAAATGAACTTAACGACAGAAGGCAATGCAATCTGAATGCAGCAATTTAACGATGCTGGTATAAATTACTTGCGGTCATAAATAATTGAGCTATAGCTTGCCATAAAGAAATTAATGTATCTAGCACTTATTTACGAAATAAAACATTTCAGGTTAGCCTTCTAATTTATTGATTTATATGTAACACATTGTAGAATTAAATCGAGTTAATGATGAAAGTAAGTCCTTGATTGTCTATTTACACAAATAAATTACGAATAATTATATTTATGCCAGAAAGGCATAAATTGCGAATGGAAACATTCTTAGCTTAGTTTAGATTGATTGCGACGGTTAACTTTAAGCGGGACTATCTTAATTAAGGAGGAGCCTTTTAATATGGGTGAAAGTTCTTGCCTAATTACCCTCACAATAAACAATTGCTAGAGAAAAATTTTTCAAATATTTTAAAATCTATCCTCAAATTATGATTTTGAGCGTTTATGTACATTTTCTAGTGTAAATTTCCCTCTCTTTTACCTGTCGCGACCATCGTCAAAATCTATTTCAATGATCGATGTATTGAATGAGTCAATTAGTTAAGTATAGATAATTTTAAAACTGTTTGAGTATTATTCGTGAACTGACTGAAATTAGTCTGCAGAAAAGTCATAGAAAATATTGAATTCAGAATTCTGATCATATCTCATCAACTAGATATGCATTTTGAATGGGAAGGTATAAGAGGAAATATCTCATAATCTGAGACCAAGCCAAAGCTGAAGAAATAGCTGTCTATCAGTTCCATAATGATTCCAGATTCATCACATGCATAATTGCATTGCCACCAACAAAACTGTATAAAATAATGTAGGGTAAATCAGTGTTTAGAGTAGAGTTGGAGAATTTTTTTCCATCCAACGGATGGCCAGATTTACCATTTGGTCGCATAGAAGGGCTGCATGTGAAACCATCATGCCGCTGCTGAATTGCATGTGTCTTTCCATCAAATAATTGAACAAAGCATTTGTGTATGAGAAACTCAATAAATTCGCTAAGTGAAGAAAAAGAGAACATTTTCCATCTTATTTCCCTTTGGAGTAATTAGAAGAGTTGACAAACAAATTATATTTAAAAAGCAATTTATTTCAGGAAGTGACGAAAAGATTGTATTTGGCTGAATGGCAGCAGATTAGCGACTTCTGGTCTATAACAATGTGTATGGCAATCAGGACGTATGATTGTCAATAAAAAACGGAGCAAAGCTACAGATAGGTGAATGTAATGGAATATAAAGAGATAAATAGGCATTATATGTACCTTCAAGACAGGTACCTAAAGGAATCAAGCAGGAAATAAAACAATATATTAAGAAGATATCTCACATACGCAAACTATGACAGAGAAATTGTTGAAAGTGAAAACAATATATCATACACACGTAATCGTAATGGCGGTGGGAACAATTTACCTCTAAAAGAGTCAAGATCAGGAATTTGTTGGCAAAATCGTTGTAATTTGACAAATTCTTATATAGTTTACCAAAATATACGCTGATCGCTTTCCTTCAAATCAATAAAATTACCTTCAACTCTTCAATCATAACATCCGGGTGGTATTCAGCTATCAAAAGGGCGATAGTTGATTTTAAATACAATCAACAAGAGAACATCATATACATTACATCACGTCAGTAAAGTTATCGAGGACCGTGAACTTAGAACATTAACATATAAATTCATTGTGGTTAGCAGATCATCTCCAATACTAACATGGAAGAATGAACAAAATCTACAATGATGTATTCCATCCTATACAAAGAGCATCTTCATTGTGGAACATACCTGGCAATGTTCAACGACTATTCTTCGTTGGATAACCATTCACCCTAAAACATTTTAGAATATTAATGAGGATTTAATGTTAAAGTTCTTAGAACACTATGGAAGTACGAAAATACTTGAATTCAGAATTTTCAGAAATTCAAAGCAAGAATCACTTATCTGGGAATAATAGTAATCAATATCTTTGTAGCCTGTGTGTGGATGTAATAGTGGATGAGAACTTAGATAAAAGTCGAAGACTTAAGATTGTCGCTCTCTCTAAGTGTCGATCATAGAAAAATAAGGCGCGCATCAAGGATATTCGCTAGGGGGGATCAACTAAAGGATTGTCTCTGATAATATATTGAGTATATTACGATTTCAATTGGCTGACGAATAATTAGCACGATACAAAATAAATAAAAGGTGCACTTTTTGTACAACTTACTCACTGTACGTACTACAAAGTGTTACTGTAAGCTCGAGATCGATAAAAAATAATGGTTTACTTGGCTATTTCCACTTGAATTTCAATGGAATCGGACCAACGATTAAAATATTCGTCCGTCTGTAATACCCGAAGGAATATTAGTTCTCATTTCCCCATTAAATATTCAACGTAACATGGATGAACCACTCAGACAGACTCCAAAACCGAATAATAGGAGTTTTTCTCAGAGATCCAATAAACAAGATTCAAATAGCAGTTATTCTATTCTCACCGCAAACTTTTCCTCCCTAAAATTGGCAATACTTAAATAAAAGACAAAAAAAAATTGAAATTATACATTTTCACCTGAGTAGCTTTTGAAGTTACCATTTTTTATCATGTTATAATAGCACCAGAAAACGAACTAAACGCAAGTTCCTAACTTTTAAAGATTGACTTGACTTATAACGAAACCACTTCAAACTGCATATCACAATAATCATGAAGAACTAGTAAAAGCGTGGCTATGAATATTTTTCTATCATCTCATAGCGCCAGTCAATCACTAATACCGAAAAATTCCATCCAGTACGCTCCGTCAAATTTCCCATCAGCCATTATATAAATTACCTTACGTGAGTAGTCGTGGATAAGGGAAAAACTACGAAAAGTATACTGCCATACGCTTATGAATAAATTCGATTTATTTGCACCGCTCAGACATCGTATTGAAGCAAGCGAAGAGCGAGACCTCCAACGTTCGCCACACGCGCCGGAGGGCCAACGATCCGAAAACAAGGCGCACCCGTCCGCTTAGGCCTCGAAAACACGACAGAGAATAACCTCCCTCCTGCGCCGCACCCCACACCCTTCATACTCCCCACTCCTCCACGAGCCATTCCAGATCGAAGCACCCGATTGGTCCACCACTCCGCACCGCCCATTTTAATCCGGAGGCGGGGCTTAAAAGGGTCGCCGAGCAACACCATAGGAGGATGCGCAGGGGGGGCGGGGTCTCTGGAGAAGGGATGGGAGGCGCAGTGTTATGTCCCGGCAAGGTGGGTGGCGGACTTATCGAGTGGTGTGGAGGAAGGGGGAGGAGGCGTGGGAGGGGGGCCAGTCTGCTGGAAATGAGTTGGCAAGTGGTGTTTCCTCGCTGAGACCGTTTGCTTCGTTCTCCTGCCGCCGATTGTTGTTTCACGCTCTCCCTCTCTTTCTCCCCTCCCTCTCCCTCCTCACGCAGCACACACAGTGGAAAGCCGACAGAAAACCAGAAGAGAAGGGAACGCACTGCTCTGACCATCGCTCCGCTCGCTTTTCCCACATCGCTCTGTGAACGTGTTCCAAACATCTCGAGTCGGCCAACGGACCATGGAATCGACTCCCGGCTGGACCCCGCCCGGCATCTCCAGGAGAATCAGTAGCCGGAGAACGGACTAACCCAACCGAAAGAGGACTTAGAATCACGGACTCCGTTTTTTGGTTCAGTGCTTCGTAAAAAAGGGTGTCGTGCGAAGGATCGTGAGTGGGTGTTGTACTCGATTTGGGGTCTCTTAGGATCGCCATGATGACGACGGACGGAGGGCAAGGAGGTGCCGGAGGCGGTCGATGGGACGCTCCGGCGGACACGGGCGTCTCTCGGCGGGCGGAGGGGCCTTCGCCGGCCGCCGATTCGCCACCCGCTGCCCCGGCCACCGCTCCCTCGCCACCTTTCCCCAAGCAGAAGATCTCGTTCAGCGTGGACGCCCTGTTGAGCGGCGGGTGCGGCGGAGTCAAGAGGCCCGCACCCACGTACCCGCTTCCGATCCCGGCGAGGCTGCCTTCGCCGAGGCCGTCGCCGCCTGCGGTGGAGGAAGACAGGAGGTCGCTGGAGGAGGAAGAGGTGGAGGTGACGGCGAGGTCGGATGAAGACGATGATGATGAGGAGGAAGAGGAAGAGGAGGGAAGCAGAGGGTCCCCCGCAGCGGCTGCGGAACTCCACAGGCCCCCGCAAACGTTGGAAGGTGGACACCCTCACATGGCCCCCGGTTGGACCTTCCATTTGCCCCCTTTCGCGTGGATGCCGTCTGCCTATCACAGGCCGTCATCGCCCTCAAGTGAGTACCAGACAGAGTTAATTATCTTTAATCGAAAAGTACAACAATCACGCTAACTCGATTTCTGATTAAACGTAGTTCCCTTTCATGCGAAACACGATACCACGTTAACAGTGGATTTACCACGTCTGCTCTAAATTTATATTAATATAGGAAGTCGCCAACGAATTCGATATTCACATAAAGACGGGTGTCAAACGATCTCTTTGTTTATCTTTCCATAGCCACTCATCTCCTACTTCTTGAAGATACGTTATTATCATATTGTATAGTAGAACATGTAACTTTTGCTCTGAGTTATTTTCACAATGACGCCTTTTATATCTTCCGAGTTTTCAACAATCAGTGTAGACCTCGATTCGCGTTACCTCCGATAATCAACACAGCTATGTCTTTAAATTCAGAAATACTCGGTTTTAGTCAAGTCTTCGGAGAAGAACGTGAGCTACAGATAGGTGTGGAATCTAAATCTGTGTCGGTAACTTTTGTCAAACTCCTTTGATAGTTTATTTACAAATAATATTATACGTAAGCAGGTTATCGCCGATATATTATTCCCTCCTTAAAGAAAACGTGTAAATATAGAATCAGGTAATTCAATTGACCGCGTTACCACCCAGAAAATCTGAGGAAGTTGAATATAGGTGAAAGAAACATTCTTTAAATATTGATTAACTCAATCCTGAGGACTGGACTATTTAACTTCGGAATGCAAATCTTAATGATAGCCCAATTTTGTAAACAGTGTATTATAATTAAGATTATCATAATTGGGATTATTTTCATTCTTAACTTGGTACATAATAACGATTGCCTGCTCTATTCACTATGAATTGACCTTTCACACACGATGAGAATGAATATAAAATTATTTTATGGAAATCTGGGTAATAATTCATGGAATAAGAACACTTAATTTTAGAGACAATGACACGTTTATAAACAAAAATTTTCTTCGATACGCCAAAGATGTGCACCAGATGCGAGAAGCGTTAATCTATGTACCTCTGCTATGTTTCACTCGTACTTCTTGTCTATTTCAAGAATAGTAATATGAAAAATTATATATACAATTAGAAATAAATGACTATGCAGAATGCTTTCAATAATACCCCCTTCTTCTTAATAAGGATAAAATATATTTTATCTCATACGCCTAAAAATCCAGAGTTTGCCTGTAATTCACTTTTATCATTATTTCGACTGTTGAATGTAACGAGAAAAACGGAAATAATTTTTACTCATTCTGCAGCGCGTTTGACAACCTCATAAATTTTGTTGCGATACTGTGGACAAATGATAGAGAAATTGAATGCACATTCTTAAACTTTAAAAACTTTTGAGATAAGCCCATTTATAAAAAGAATAATTCATATTTTATGCCAAAATATACGGCATGGCGATGTACGATAATGCATCATTTAAGTAGACAAACGAAATTCGTATCTCATTTCATATCATCAGCTTCCTTTTCTTCACGAAAATCTACAGGGCATGCACTTTCTTTATTCCGTCACGCTATGCTTAGGATTCTGATAAAAATCATCACCTGCTACTGTAAATCAAATATGAAAGACGCCGATGCTATTTTAAAATGTTTTCAATGCCGCCTCTCTCTTCAAGACTGATTTATGGCCAAAACAAATAAGAAATTTGGTTGTTTATCGCTCAGATGCGCACGATTAATAGGTTCATGTAACTATGGTTACATATAAATAGCAATTATTTCCTTAAAAATTCATCGGAGTCGAGGCGAAGATTAAAATCGCTGCAGGCCTCCGTTTCTGCGTGCTTTTTGCATCGGTTAAGGGAGAATTCGTCCAATTAGAGGAGCTGAAATGACCAATGCAAACGAACGTCGCTATTTAAGTCACGCATGATGTCCTCTCCTTCCCTTTCTCGTGATATCATCTTACTTATATGCTTCACGCGAAAACTGATTTACTCCTGTTTGCTCCGACTAAAATGGGTACCATAGACTACTTAATAATATGTAGATTATTGGCAAATACGTCTGTTTAACACGATACAAATATTGATGCGAACGTGTTTTATGTTTGACGCCTACCGTATGATGAAAAGGAGAAAGGTGTTAGAATTAACTTAGTAACGCTCATACATAAGTATAGAGAGGAATCTATTATGTGAAGCATAGAATAGTGTGTACGACTTCTAAAAAAGTATGATGTAAATAACTATGTGCCGAATAATGCAAGTCGACTTTGGAATCGTTTTCCTATTTTAGTTTCCTCTTATTCGTAGAGATACCCACGAATTTGGCCTACTCCCTCACGAATTCAGTATCTGAATATATAATGTTTTTAAAAGTAGAATGTTATTTTTAAGTTACCACACTTAGTTTATTTGCATCATTTTTAAAGTTATAAAATCAGAATATTATTAAAAATGATAATCCTATGTTGTAAACTAAAAGATTCAGCGCCTAATGTGGCCTAGTTAGTCTAATGTAGGTGAGATGTTTTCTTTTTAATGCAGAAATTTCATCATTATGTTACATTTGAACATGTCACGTTAATTCTATAAAGATTATACCATGTAATATTATTATAGCAATCTTTGGCTATTACGGTCATATCCTTGACAAGAGCTTTTTTTAACTATGTTATGTCGCGACCGGAATTCGCTTACTATAGAATGCTTTATTAGCCATTAAATAAATTTCTTAGTGCTAATCAAGCTTCACATTTCCTTATATATCATACAATTCAGAGAATTATTTTAAATATCTAAATTTGGGACGTTAAATGTCAAATATAAATATGAAATGTATGAAGTTTCAATATTAGAGTGTATGAAAGTTAAAAACAAGCGTTGAGTTGCCCTTTAAATTTCTTCTCATTTCATAACGCAATCCAAGTTTCTTTATGTGTATTTTTGTACTTTAATGTGCGAGAGAATCTTTGAAATGGAAAAATTAATTAATTAATAACGATAATTTTTAATGTTCCATTCCATAGCTCAGAGCTGGTAAGAAACTGCCGAAATATAGACCTTCATACTTTGATATCTCCTCATCAGTATTCTCTCAAACTACATTAATTTCATGTAACTTTTATGGATTAGGGTTAATTTTCATATATTTTAGTAACAGTCGCCGATGCACAGCAAATACTGATGAAAAAGCAGTAAAATATCGACAAGAAGTTCCAGAGTCCGGATAATTAATCGTGGCGTTGATGAATTAATTCCTCTCTTCTTGTTCTCTGTAATGTCTAACGTTGATGAAATATAAGCTATACTCTACAAATGTATGAAATATAAGTATATCAGCGCCGGTCTTTCTTAGTGTATGTATTGGCCCTGCTCCAGTCACTTCATCATCGATTAATAGCCTCCCGTAAAAGTATCTTGAGGGATAGATTTTCATTGAGGAGATTGATTGATTGATTTGACCCTTTATTGGCGATGGGAGGCTCTCTCTTACACCCTAACCTTATACGTCCATTTAGGATTAAATACACAAGATCATGTCAAAGCAAGCTTGTCCCCTCGGACAAATTCAGAATTAAAGGTTTCATAAATATTCGCTGAGGGGAAATACAATAGCTACAAGCCAAATAACTTCTAATGATTGAAAAAAGAAGATAAATGGAAATAATTTAATGGAAGACGAAACAAATCATTACAATTTTATGCCACTAAAAATAAAAAATAATGCAACGAGCACGAATATTTCCCAACCAATATTTAATAAATGATTCTTTCACTGATAATATTAAGAGTAATAATGATTCGTGCAACAGATATAAGCATTCTCCTAAATTTAAAGCATGTCAAACCAGGGCTAATAATTAAAGGTGAATTTATATAAGCTTTCCAACGAAATCGAATGATTGTAAAATATCTTTCCTACAATTTCATCCAAGAGGAGCAGATTCCTGATCAAAATAGTTTTATTCTTGCGAAATTCGCAAATTTTAAAAACGTAGCACACTATGTATAAGGTTAGTCGAGGTTAAATCCGTACAGAGGTTTAACTTTCCGTGTTATCTTTTAACGAGACATCGTTGCATTTTTAAATGTGATATATTCAATATTCATGAATATACGATTAGCTAATATTTTCACGATGGAAAGGCCCCCTCGATGAGGTTTTCAGAGGACTTTTAATAAGTTATTGTGTATCGATATGCAGAAAATCATATTTTCGAAATTAGTCACCGAAATTATCATTTTGCAATCTCTACGAGAGGAAATTCATTTAAATGTGTATTGCATATGAAAAAATCAAAACTTCATGCTAATCAATAAAAGTAAAACAAATTACCGAGGAAACTAATCATTATAATAATGGAAATTATGTCTTTTACTTAAAACGTTTTGATACTAGTACACAAATACTGACAAATTTTTATTTCGAGGAGTATTTTTGGGTTACGTCAACTCTCATTGCTGTATTCTTAGATTTGGAAGATTTACTCATTCAAGAATTCCCAATTCATGTGTCTCGACCCCCTTAGGGTAGTGGGAGAGGATCGAGTCGCAAGTAACTGAGAAATAGCCGTATTAAACATCACAATGATAACATAACTCACATACTACAGGAATGATTATTGTAACATTGAGTGTCCCACATCATGGCAACTACTTTCGAAAATACAATAAATATTACATCAAATTATAAATGTAAATGTCATATTGTTTCTGGAGAAATAGATATAGGGAATGTATTACAGGACTGCTAGTCATTGTCATCTGCAAATAGAGGATGGCGATTTATAAGAATTGTGAAAATGTTATGGGAAAATTAAGGTTCCTGGAGAACGATACGAAGAAAACCCCCACATAGTTTTACTAACCAAGTAGCAGGGACAGAACCGAGAAGATTAGGTAAGGACCAAAATATACATCCCCACAGAAACTAACATCTCTGTTTCACGGAAGGACGATTTGGGAGGCTTTAGCGTGCCAATGGAGGCGGCAATTATGCAGAGAAACAGCCGAAAGAGCAGATCCTTAGAAGAGCCCTTTCACTCCCCCGCAGTCGATAGCCATTAATCATAGTCCACGCACCTTTTAAAACGGCGTCTCGGAGAGCCCTCAACAGGCGGCCCAAAGTGGGGAAATTAATAGCCGCCCAGAGGCAAACTCGTCACCAAGTATCCTTTCCGTAACACAGAAACAGACATCGCTCTTTGTCTCTCGTCCAAAAGGGGTTCGCCCTCGAGGGGTTCGCCCGATGCTCGATAACGAGGACAACCTTCGATAATGATGGCGGAGGGTGTTGCCTCTAGGATTCGCGGAAAGATTTGCCTCCGGCTGACGGGATTACGAAGGGGAATCGACGCTTGGCCGCGTACCCATCGGATATTCGAGGATTTTTCACCTTCGCGTTTGTTTTATGACCGAAAGAATTTTATCTCCGATTTCCGCTTAAGGTCAAATCGGTGGGTTCATAAATATTCAAAAGCTGCGTGAATGGCAATGGTCTCTCGCAAGTGTTATTCTTCTCACCTAATTCATTAGATTTATCCTCATGGACGTTGATACAGTATAGTTAATTAAGTCTTAAAACGATTTCGTATGATTTATTCTTTATATTTCCATAAAATCCACTAGCATATAGGGCAAAATAAACTATTTAGGTGATTGCTATCATACTCTCTTTGTTCTTTATCAGTTTTCATTAAATTCGGTGATCAGACACGGAAGCTCAAACTACACTTCCCTAGAAGTAAAGTTTCATAATTATTACCATAGTGATACCCCGAAATCTCTAGGCTATATTATCTCAGTATCTTTCTGTACTGGCATACTTCCTTCCATTTATTACGTCTAATTCTTACCCATACAATTTTACTTTCAATATTATCTTTTATTGTTTTCTTTTCCTCGAGAAATATAAATTAGTAACTTAAATAAATAATTAATTGAGAGAACAACAGAAGCAATTTATTGGAATATGTACAGTCAAAGATTTATAAATAGTATATCTGAGCAAGTCCAATCAAACTGAATTATACATAATATTAAATATGTAGATTCAGCAATTACTTTAATGCATTGGCCTGCTACCATCGCATAATATTTGGGTTAGTTTCACGTTTAAATAAATATTTAATCTTTTTCGACACGTCTAACTATTCATTTAAATTTTAACTCTATAGTATTTGGTCGAAAAGTAAATTCAAATATTTTTAAACCTTTGCAAATTAGATAGCACTACAGGCATCATCAATATCAGCTTACAATAAGCATTCAAAATTATGGAGAATGTTTGCTGGTGACAAGAAATTAGCATCGTTTCCTCTACGGAACTACGAATAGGTTCCAAATAATTCGCATTTAAAGCATCGAAATATCTAGAAATATTACGAAAAGATTCCCTTTTTAGGCTAGAGTATTTTTTTGGATAATTAAATTCCGTGATTTACTTCTCAAGAGGCTTTTCTAAAAAAAATACAGATTATATGTACTATAAATAGTATTATTTTATCTTATCAAGTTCAGTGTTGTTGACAGGGTAATACAAATTATGGAAATGGGCTATTACGAATACCTAACGAGTGTAATGAATTAGACTTCATGAGATGAGACAGATCTCCCCCTCTTTCAGTATTTGCTATTTTTCCCTAATAGAATATTTGCTTGCTCTTTACACTGTCTGATCTGAAATTAAACCGAGGTAGTGAAGCCACGAATTTTACCTCCTCAGCTATTAAATAAATGCTCGCATGATTCTTTTCAGCCATGAAAGAATCGCGCTTGTTTTAACGAGTATGATTTTAAGGACCTAAAATTATGGAGGCTTGGTTGCGTGCATACAGAAATACCCAAAAATGTATTCCTGTATTCGGGGATCCACAACTTTCAACAGTTACGCGGACCGCATAGGCATTGGTCCTGGCAACAAACCCTCATTCTTAGCTCCTCTCGCCGAAACGATTAAAATGCGACAGAAGGCGGGATTTAAGAGGCAATTTATAAGCTCCGGATCTTCGGAGTTGCCTGCACTGGATCCTGACTCCATAAAACCGAGTAAGCGAGTGAAATGTAGCCATTAAAAGCAGTTCTCCCCCCTTCGCTGGATGCATATACGCCCAGATGCTTCGACTCCCAATAGACGGCCTCACTCATCGGCCCGTCAACGAGGGCATTAAATTCGGAACACGCCCCTCTGGTTGGGGACCACCGCCGCTAGGGTGTGCTGCTGTACGGACGAGGGGAATTGCTTAACGAGCGCCGGTGATAGAAAACGCGCCGTTATTTGGAAGTCTCGGTTTACCTATTCGGATTCCTCTTATTTAAGTGCCGCTCAAATATATTTATACGCGGACATAACAAGAATATTTTTGGGTGTCGACACGCCGATGAAGCGTGTAGTTTGAAAGGGGAAATGCTCTAAATGTAAGCTCATTATGGCTCTGTATCTGAGAGTTGGACCCTTTTAAAGAAACTTTTAAGGTTTGTTGTTGAGGTATCCGTTACGGCTAAGAATATCCATTTCATTACGGGCGGAATTTCATGATTCTTCCAAAGAAGTGGAAAGAAATCTGTAAGAGGCCCGTCGTCTTGTGCATACTTTCTTTCGCACATGGCAAAGAACTAATAATATTTTAGATGTATGGATTTCCAAATTTGAATTGTAACTAGATTATTGGCTAAAGTAAATTTTGAAATCAAATTTTTCATCACCCTCGTTATTATGAAGGTAAAACTGGTTGGAAATTCCATCAAAGTTTGCTATACCTACTACACAACAGTGGATATGCGATTGATTATTCATTCGAGTTTACTTCAAGAGTTTACTTCAACTTTCCAACAGATTTATGGGTTACGTTTAGAGCTTCCAGAATTCTTTTTGAACATCGCGCATTCTCTCCGATAATGAAAATCGAATAATTCTTTCCTCAAACACTTCCGAACAATCGGAAGATGATAAATTTTTATAGCATACCTCTCGGAGGTGGACCGAAAAATTATCGACTTTCCAGAGAACTGGCACATCATTAACAGCACATAAATCGTCGTTCGTTATAAAATCCACACGTGTTGATGAAAATTCATTTTCGGTTTGCTTTTACTTTCTTCAACACCATTACAAAACACTGTGCAGACAATTAAAATACTTTCAACCTCCGCTTCAAAGGCGTAAACATGCTATAATGGATGGAAAACAATCATACTAAGTTTTCTTTCTCCCTTTTAATTAATAAAGCTCGTTAAAGTTTTTAATTGTTACGTCACGACCGTAAATATGATTGACAGCTTACGAAATCCTATCAACTAATGGTTTTTAACAATCCATTTTTTCCTTCCAGAAAAATCCATAATTCTCGATAACGAAGAAAATGAGAAAATGTTAGAATCATGTAAGGATAATTAATTTTTCCTTTTTTATCTAAGACTTAAAAATTCTTTTGATGCCTTTCCTGCCGTCGGAAAAACTCCGAAGTTCGATGGATTCCATTCTAAAATACCTCTTACATTAAGCACGCATGCGCAAAAGATTTCTGCGTAACACGTGACAGAAATGCCGACATGTTAAATATAGCTAAAGGTAAATTTTAATGGACCGTAGCGGCAATTTTTGATTCCTAAATCCACTCAGTCATTTTCCGACTCTGCCTAATATGGTTAATCGCCCTCGTACGAGTTTGAAAGAATAAACAGTGCAATAAAGATTCGTCTGAAGTTTTAGATCGAATCAACTATGCATTAATCGTTTCTTTTGAAACGGTAGTTCGCTCACGACTTATGAATTTAAAGATGGCCATTAAAAGACTCCATTGCTTAAAAGGAAATGTTTTCGAATCCATTGTCTCGATCCTATGGCTCTTTCAAAAACAGAAATATTTATTCTCAGTATATCTGGCTTAAGCCCTTGCGGGGTTTTCTTATATTAAAGAAAACGATGTCTCCAATGCAATTGTTTCCGAAATTAAGATATAAATACTCGTTGAGTAACTTTCAAGCTGAATGGACTTGCTGATAAACAGGAGTAAATTTAACTCAAAGCATGTGCGAGCTTTTCCAAGAATGAACTGGAGTAATCTCAGAATATTGATAAAAAAAATTAGAAAACAATGAATGAGTGATTATGATGCCACCATAGATATAAAAGAAAATAACTAGTTAAATAAATAGACATGCAGTATTCCGTAAATCTCTAACAAAATAGAAATCGGAGATCTATTAAAAATTCATCTGCGTTTCGATAAAGATATTCTCCACTAAGACTTCGTAATGCCAACGGAGACAAAGGTCCTCAGCGCGCGAAAAATTTACGGCCATTCGCCGGCGGCACAAAGTGCGTATGCGTAAAAGTTGAACCAGATTGACATACTTCACGCGGAGAGCTTAAAAAGTGAGGAAATAAAAAGGTACGCGAGATTCAGCTCTCCTTATAGTCCATCTGAGATAAGCAAGAGAAAGAATGAGAAGAATCAGGAAAGTGGAGAGACAAAACGTAGATGGCCAATGGGGCGGGTGGCAAGAGGGTCAGAACGGAAGCAGATGTAAAACGATATAAAAAGCGTACTTTTTAAGGGACGAAAAAATGTTGTAAACGAATAATGGTAAGAACATGACGGAAAAGGTCTGGAGTGTTCGGTTGAACCATGGCAGGAATGCTACTGGCACCATTTCAGGCATTCCGAGAGTTTTATCGTAAACTGAGAAAGAGGAGGTGAGGGAGAGATAGTGAGCAAAAAGCAGAGACAATGAGAAAGAGATGAAAAAGGTATACTGCTACGAAACTTCCTCGTTTGCTCAAAGGCATCATGTCTTCTCCAACGAGGATATCTTCATTTTATGGTTTTTCAGGAATTTCTTTCCTTGATCCACGCGTCCGTCACCACTTGCTATTTTAGCCATGGCTTTCCCTTACAACCTCAGCACTTTTATTAATAAAATACCTCAAACAAATAACTGTAATTCATTCTATAAGAGAAAGAATCAAGCTTTACATATTTCCGTCCTGACACGATAGAGGTAAACGCAGAAAGAGCCAAGAAATCGCGATTAACGTTTACTGAGTTAATCTATCCTAAGGCTTGAAAAAGTTTTTCGTATTAAGTCTTGAAGAATAGCTGAATAACTTGAAATAAAGAGAAAATGAAAGCCTAATTACTATCTCTACAATGAGAAGTAAAATTTTAAATCATTCCTAGAAAACATAGGTAACAGTTCCGCATATGCTTTGTTAGCTATTTCTCTTGTCAGCGATTAAAGTAAATCGTCAAAACAAAGCTCTTACTTATGCACCTTTATGAAACATATTGCGGTGTCTCTCTCTTTACCTCTCGTTCTTTTCTTCCAACCTATTCTTGGTATTCTGAAGAGGGTTATCCATCCTTCTCACCATTCTCACGAAATTCTCCTTCTTACTCCTTAGGAAATATTCTTTGGTCTATAAAGCTTCTTCCATTTCAGCCTATTTTAATATGCCTTACATATCCTTTACAACTCTTTTTTCCACTTATAATTCCATATTCCCATCTTCTTTAACTGAACAGGAAACGTGCTATTTCTGGAATTTCCAATACATTTCTTCTCCAATTAATTCACTACGACTTGAAAACATCCGCTGCATTTTCAGAATACCGCTGCATTGACAAAATTGTCCTGACGGATTTTTTTCAATTAGAATCATATAGCGTCCTTTTTCGAACGAAAATCGCCAAATGATCATCAACTAATAGCTCATCCAAATTCAAGAGTTTTCTGGAACGAAAATACCTTCCATTCTACTAACTTTTGGCATAACAGTGTCCTATAAACACTAAATTCAAATTTGAAAAAGGGCATGGTAATTCTCACGCTTGGTTTTTAAGAATATTTTGAGGTTTCCTAGTGAAATTCATCAAGCGAATAGCGCAGCAGTTTATTTGCTCTTTTAAATTAAGCCTTTAGATATCCAGTAGCATCAGCGTTCAAAATTAGCATGCTGAAATAAATTGAATAGTTTAAGGAAAGCGTATTATTAGTCCAATTGCGCCGTAACAATTATAAGAAGTATTGTTCATAGTGTTTCGACACATGGACTCCTACTGGGATCGAACCTGGGACCGCTTACTTCAAAGGCGTACAAGCTGCTCATTTGGCTATCAGGAATCCCCACCATTCCAATTACAGTGAAAATTTTCCTAACGATAAAATGCATACAAGCAGAGACATATTGAAGCCATTTCTAGCAGAAAATTTAGTAGATAGTAACAAAAATTAATATGAAACCTGACTCTTAGTTCCTTCTCCAAAAACTACCTGAAACCGCTGAATGAACCGCTGTGAATTTAAAAAGAAGTTGGCCTTTGTTCGAAGTAGAAACATACTCAACAACAATGATTCTAAACTAAATTATCTGAGCGCCGTATTCATACGCAAGACCTTAATTCACGAAATATTAGCTATCTATAGCGATCATGGTACGATTATATGCACATAATGACATCTTCTGCGGCAGAAATATCCGCAATAAATGAGACCGAGTAAGGCGTTGGTGATAGCAATTCTCAAGATGCAGACTGACAAACGACACGAAACTGCCGGAGTAAGATAAAGTTTACTACTTCTTGTCAAGAGTATCGCACGTGAAATAAATTCATAAAAAGAGCTAATTGCTGTCGAAAAAACGGAAGGAAAATTATTTTGTTCATGAGGGGGGTGCGTGAGCCAACCGTCTATAAAAGTCACTCACGTGAGTTTTAGTAATGGTGAAATGTCACGGCTTCGGAGGAAAAATCAAAGCAAATGAGTCTCTAGCCTCAAGTGACCAATCCATAGAGATTTCGGTAAAACAGGGGACAGCTACGAAAAGGCTAACGAGTGTGGCATTCGTCCATCAGGTCCGTTATCACCTATGTATTAAAATACACTGTGACATATCTAATTTTGTAACTAATTAGAATCTAAGATTATATCCATTAATCAATTGACTGAGAGTTCGACATTTTGCTCATTCATTAGTTGATCCGAAGACCAGATAATGTGAGCTTTAACTCTCACTGAAATTGAATTATACGCCTTACATCGGATTGGTTTTCCTTTAAGTTCGGTTTCCGGTAAGTTTGATACGGTCGAAACTTTTATCGAAATTAAGAATCGAATCTTAAGATATCCAGCTCGAGAGTATATTTCAAGCTTTTATAATAGTAATTGATAGTATGTGGTACAATTAAGATATTGGTGAATTATACCTCTGGCAAAAGATATTCACGAACCATTTAAACATTGTAAAATGAGTCCTTCAAATAGGCTTTGAATAGAAGGCCACATCATTTCGATTTTCAATTCTTATAAAAGTTAGATTATCGTCCCCATTTGTATTTGTCCCAGCTAATATAAGCCTTTTCCCGCATTAGAGGCAGCTTTCAATAAGAAGAAACCGAAAATTTAATTCACTGTAATATCCTTCGTGATCCTCACTAATGAGTTAATTATTCGGAGGAGTTTCATTCAAATGATGCTATATATATTGCTTATTTATCTAGATCTTTTTGAAAATCTTGGATTTCAAGAAGAATAAAGAACTTCAAAAGTTGGAACAGGTTCGACAACGTCCATATTCTAAACAGAAAGACGTGTAAATAATAATAAAACAACGTTCCTTTTTACAAAGGCGGCCTTCCGATAGCTCAAAATCGCAAAATAAATTATGTAGGCCGCAAAATTAATGACTGAGTTCGTACTCACTTTCTAAACGGAATTGTTCCTGCCGTCAAATAAATACCTCTAAAATACACGTCATATGGAAAGCAGTTTTGTACGTCTGTCGAATAGTCTCAAGTCCACCAATCAATCTCTGTATTGCAGAAAAAATATTTATATCTGAAACCGATAAAAAGTAGTTTGGTGAAAACTGCTGCGAGTTACCAATCATCGGCCATCCGGCGATGGAATTATCATAACATAGAACAGAATTATATCGAAGCTGAAATATAGAACGCAACATATTTGAAGGTATTTGAATTCATTTTATAATCTTCTGTAGACTTACTATTTCAAATAATACGGGGTGAAATTCACTTGAATATTTTAGACGTTTAGTCATACAGAATGAACATCTTCGTTCTATTACCAAAGACTGATGAAAAACTTATAAGCTGTCAACTGAATCAATGCTTATAATTCTCATCTGAAACGAAAGCTTTTTTCAATTAATTGATCCTATGGCAGTCAGAAGTTAAGCGTAAGTTTTAAAATTAAATATCGCCGGAGTTATTATGATGCATGACAGAGATGGGAAGCTAAAGCTTCAGGTACTCGGGAGTACAAATTATTCAAATAGACATTTCTACACTAGAAAAAAATCGCATAAAGTGAGCAGTTTTTCAATCATAATTGCCTAGCGGAAATCTCAGAGTCAATCCATTAATCCAAAATTAATAGATCGCATGACTTTTCAAACCATAATTTATCATTTCTGCCCGAGGGCTATCAGGAGATATCGCCTCCGATGGGGGCCTGCTGTCACTCCGCTAAAGAGGCAGTGGCCTCACACGACCCCTCCACTTTGCAAAGCCCCCTGCAGACCAATCTCCCCCCATGAAGGGCTCCAACAATGGGCCTTTGCGACCCCGCGCTACTCTGTTTGGAGGAGGAACCGACAGCAGGCAGTTTGTTAGCGTCCGCCGCCGCCACCGCGGATGTACGTCGCCCCAGTAACGAGGAAGACCCTCCGGAAGCCGTCCTAACTCTGCCCCCGGAGGAATCTCCAGAGACGGCATTGTCTCGCGCCAGTGTGAAAGGAAGAAACAGTCTTTAACGAAGCAGATAAAGGGCTATCGCGCTGCTTTGATGTATTCGAGCCATCGGCAATGATCCTCTCACCAGAGATTGTATCCATACCAATTTCTTCTTTTACCAAACAGATCGAGAAAGCATTTCTATCGCTATTTCCCTTTCCATTTCCAAGTATGGGAAGAAAATGGTTCCCGATTATTGAACTCAATCGAGCTTTAGGCGAAACATGATAAGACATCCTTCTTTACCAGACGATCGTAAATAGTTCAGCATGTTCCTTAATAATGGCCAGTATACCGCATGGGTTTCAAAGAACTATTTTGAATACTATTCATCAACATATAACGAGCGCTATCGGCAATGTGCAGGAAGCAGGGGTTTAGAGGATCAACAATGGAGATCTCTCTTAATCATAAGTAAAACCCTGTGTGATACATTCAATGAAATAGCTCTCGTAGGAGACTTGTTAATAAGGCAATGATATGCAGGATGAATCGTGAAATTTGGACAGGAATGACAAGAGAAATTCGCATTAGGAAATTAAACGGCGGTCACTCAAATTTTTATCACGTTCGCTAGTGCAGAATAAAGAAAGTATTTGCTTACGAGTTTCCCTCGATACTTATCATAGAGCATTGCTTAAGTATAAGTAGTATCATTACTATGTTGTTATCACTATAAAGTTCATTAATGCATTAAATTCACTTAAATAAAATTACTCATTATTCTCATTAGGAGTGAGATCATTATTCTATCTATATTTCATTTTATCCGAGTTAGATTATTGCTCATCAATCAGCATAGATTCGACGCAAAGGATTTAATCAAACATTTCAAGCCAATATAATTCTTCTTTTGATGTTACATTCCTTAAGTGCCGATTTATCTCCCAAAAGTAGACTTTCGTTTCATCAAACATGCGCCATGCGGCCACGGCAACAGGACGATTAGTTTTTAAGCGCGACGTTTTTCCTCTCCTTTATCGTAATTTGTAGAGCGAATGCGAAGCAGTGGAACGAGATAAGAGAAGGGTTTTGGGGCGGGCAAAAGAAAATTTAAACGGAAAATATTATCTTGGAGGTAAAAGAAACTCCTGCTTTTATATTATCACGTTACGACTCTGTATCTCGGGAGTCTAAGAGGATGTAGCGTGCAATATAATTATTTGTCCGCGTCGGCAACGAATCCCACGCTCTCCTCCCACTTGCCAGCTCCAATATCCAGATCAGATTGTAGGCGTTCTTTAAGAGGAGCGATTAATGAGGAGACATCGCGCTTTATTTTTCCTTCCCTACGTAATAAAGGACTCCCTAGGGATATTTCGGAGCTACTAACTAGAGTGTCGCAATTTCTGGTTTGTTTAATGCCATAGATTTCGTAACGATGATTATAAAAATGTCGCAGGATAGATCTTGGCTTTGAGTAGGAAAAAGGACGAATGACAGGAAATGAGAATTGGGAATGGACAATTTTAATGAACGTATAACAACTGCATTATCACAGGAAGTATCTGAAGAAATTGCCCATAAAGAAAAATTTAACGAACTTGCATAGTTACATAATCTTTCGAATATCCGCCATAAGCGGCGCATGGCTTTTGTAGTAGGTAATTATGTAAGCTAAATTTAAGTACTGAAGAATAATTAGTAAAGGAAGAAACAATCCAATTTGAAGGTTACTCTCATTAGAGAAAAAAGTAATTCTGGGGATAAAATTACTTGAAATTTATTCATAAAATAACTTTTCACTTCGTATCTATAATACCTTTTTGCAAATTTTTGCGTCCACAAGTATCGAATAGTTGCTAAATCCTGCCTTCCGTTATCATCAGGCCTTTTCCCTCATTTATTCTCCAAGATAAATGGAATGAAAATAATTTTTAAATGAACTCGTGTTTCTTATCGTTAAATAGATGGTATTACTTTTTATAGGGAATTTAAGCAGGCCTTATATATGTCTCAATTCATAACCCGCATTTATATTAATGTCATAATCCCAAGACTTTAAATCTGCGGTGAACATGAAATTTAATCGTTATCAGAGTCCTAAGGAAATCTTTCTTCTCCAGTTTTCACGAGTAAATAAATTTCATACCTTTTTTTAAAGATACTACTACATTTACAATACAATAGGGTTGAAAATTATACTTAAACTATTGGTTTGTGAGGTAGATTGGTACAAAAGTAATAGTTCCACTAAGACCCTAAGAAAATAGTTTAACATCGTGTTGATATGACAATTGGATTTGAAACAATAAATCGCGCTTTGGTGCATAAATTCCTACGCCATCAAACGCTATCTATTTTTTTACCGATCCGGTATGAAATATCGATCCGAAGCATTATTTCCTGGCGAGATCTTTTTACCATTCGATTATTAACGTCTCTGTTTAGGAGCCTTTCTCCATTGTTTTGGAAGGCCGCTTATATTTCACCTATGCAATAACCTACTCCAATAGCGATTATGCTCTCAAATAGCCCTCAGAATCGCTTTCACCTGCAAATGAGAGTACACACCCATAAGTACGTGCTCACCTCATGCACCTTTCGGCACCGGCATCAGGGAGCGGTCGTTCGCGTCGAATAAAACCATAAGAATTATGGCCACCCTCTCGACAATGGCCAACGTAGAGATGGATAGGGCGGTTGTCCCTCCGTGACCTGATAAGAGAGGGCAAGACACGAGCTGTACATTCGTTTTCCCCTACGCGTCACTTGCCGTCATTGCCGTGCTCTAGGCAAAGGATCTGCCGATGACCATCGCGCTGATAGACAGTCCGAGTCACCGCCTAGTCTCTTTTAATTGACGGCGATTGGTCTCTTTTGCTACCGCACGTCCATCGCTGGTCCAATTAAAGCATAAACCGCCGCGGAAGAAAGCGCGGCTTCTTTTGAGTGCTTTAGCCGCGCCTCCGATCGACCGCGAAAGAAAACTCGCCGACCAAAGTGCTTCCGACACGCTAAATCTTATACCACCAATAGACTAGCGCGTAACAGTCAACGCTTACATGGGAGCAGTAGTGTTGCAAAAAAGAGTACTGATCGGAATGCGTTATAACAGAGGAACGCATACATCAATTCAAAGAGATCTTTGATAGTAGATTTATTCATTATTAGCAACGTATGTACTTCATTAAACCGAAAAATTATTCCTCAACATGAGCCTACTCTGTCACTCAGCATGTTGATGCCCATAATCGAAACTAGAATATCACAGGAAGTATGATTTCCAACCTCAGGGATCGAGTTTTTAAAAACTGCATTAACACTTTTGAATAAGGGGTAGCTGTACTACTACTTACTATTATCCTTTTATTAACAATTGTAGAATTTACCTGAGTCAAAAGTAAAATGACTAAAAAGTCTAAAGAGATTACATTAAGAAAGAAAATTTTAACCATACAAATCAAAACTCACTGTATATCGAAACTCTTTGATGAAGACTTAGTAGATTTAATTATAAGATATTGTTAATTAAAACACCATATTCATGAAGAAATCTCTTGTATTTTCAGAGCCTGACCACATGGGACATCCCACGATGGCGTCTATGGGAGGCCTCGGACCTTCACTACCAAGGCTCATCCTTGGAGGAGCTGGTGCCGGAGGTGGCAACGGACCACCACCGCCACCTCAGGTCGTCAGGTGTACCCTCAGGAAGCATAAGCCCAACCGAAAGCCCCGAACGCCTTTCACCACCCAGCAGCTGCTATCACTGGAGAAGAAATTCCGGGAGAAGCAATATCTGTCCATAGCGGAAAGGGCAGAGTTCTCCTCATCGCTACACCTCACCGAGACCCAGGTGAAGATCTGGTTCCAGAACAGGAGGGCAAAAGCGAAGAGACTTCAGGAGGCGGAGCTGGAGAAACTGAGGTTGACGGCGAGGCCTCTTCTGCCCCCGTCTTTCGTGGGGCTCTTTCCTCCTCCACCACCGCCCCCTCCTCACCACCATGGGGGCATGGCTTTCTTCTCGGCAGCAGTAGCGGCAGCGGCGGCCGCTGCGGCAGCCGCGGGTGGAGGTGGCGGAGGACGACCCGTCAACGGTGGCCCTCCGCAGATGGTGAGGTCGCCCATGGGCGGTGGAGGAATATACGGCGGAGGACCTCCACATCCACTCCACCCTCATCACCCCCTTTCGGCGGCTTCTCTCTCCGGTCCAATGCATCACTAATATGTCACATTGGGCCAACGCTTTATACCGTGAGTGAAAAGACTAAAACACGGAGTCAGCAGTGCAATTGAGAAGCCGACTTGCAAAAGTGTGTGATTGTTACGGTGGACCAAGAACATATTCCGTTATGTGATTCATAGTAATGAATTCACAAATCGATCTCCTTTGTAAATATATGTAATTATGTTAAATAACTCAATGAAGTTCGAATTTCCGAACTGGTGAGATGAACGCTTGGGCACTTCGCTAAGAAGAAAGAGGAGCAGTGAAAATCATTCCAGGATGAATGAATTTTTGTGCGAGGTAGATTAAGACAATAAACTATTAAATAAATCTACCCCGGACGCAATGAGGACCGATGAGAAGTTTGTGCATTGTGAGCGAAAACTTCCGATCGAATTTCAACGTAAAGTGTATATACGGAAAACATATCCGCGCTCAAACGTTACATTATCTGTAAATTAAAAACCGACGTCCCTTCTGGGGTCCACCAATTCCGGCCATTGTTATCACTTTGTATATATGTATCGCCTTTGTAATTAAGTATCGTAAAACAAAAGGGCACTTGCAAGTGCCGACGAACAAAGAATTATGTTCCTAAATAATTGTACTCGACTGCCTCCATTGTCTCTTGGAGTCGGTCGATTCGATAATACAATGGCCGTTAAAGTTGCCCGAAATAATCGCAGGATGACTGTCCTTCTCGATAGTTGTTCTTTCCATTCTTAATTGGGCGGTGGTCCCCACAGTCGCCTAATGTGTGTCCCTGTTCAATACCATAATTCAATAAAACATTGTCGCACGTAATCAATTAGTTTCCATTTCTTTTTATTGTGATATGAACCTGTGTCCTTTAATGCGTCGTTTCTACAGAATTATCAAGTAGATCATGGTAGCATTCGAAATACTATAACTTCTATTCCTAAAAATAATTTTCTCTTTGAAGACTTGCGTACACCAAAATTATGCTCGGTGTGGTATAACTTCACAAATGTACAATAAGATTTTAAAATATAATTGATATTCTCATTTCACATAGCTTATTGAAATTGTATATACCGTTATACTTAATAACATGGAACTGTTCATTGAAACTGACAAATAGGTTTCATTTCTAACGGGAAACCTGTGATAATCCTCACATTTAATTCAAACATTGGATATAGCACAGGTGACAAATATAATAATAAATGAAACGGTCATTATTTGATGATGGAATAAGTCAAGTAAGATTTTCTTTTCGATTATCAGAAATGATGTGCAATATTATAATATATAAATGTAAATAAGAGCATAAAACCTATTTCGATTAACTTGAACGCTTTCAAGCAACAGTTCCTCTAGCTACATGAATCATGGCAAACAGCCGTTTCCTATGACTACCAACGAAGACAATAAGAGGAACAATAATATGTAAAGAATGCCCACCATGTAGCTAAGTAAAGCGAAAGAATACTATTCCTTGGTGATTTTTTCATTAAATTTTAAATGGATTAGCCAACACTCCAGTAGAGATTGATTTTGTTAATCATTGAATGAAACAAGTTCCACTAAAGTTATTTCTCAATAAAAAATGTACTTACAGTACAAAATTTCAAAAAGGTAAGAGCTAGATCCTAAATTGTTCTTATCGTAACAATTCCAATGTTGGCTGTTAAAAGTCACTTGAATTCAGAGAGCAAGAGCCTCCGTTGACTGCAGCTGATGTGAATTTGTGAACCTTGGCACTGACAAGCATCACTTTCTATTCTATTAAGCCAGGAATTAAAATTTTAAAATGTCGAATTTCTATTCACAGAATCATTGGTATCGTGACACCGCAGAAAGTAGGCAGCGTAGACCGTAGACAGCTGAAAGTTTAGTTAATACAGCGTCTCATGGTTCGGCTTGGAATATTTGTTTGATCAACTGATTCATGAAAACAAATGCAAGCATTAATAAAACTACAATTTTTATTCAGCTTTTTCTACTTTCTACTGCCATTATAACAATTACCCCATTAACCGAAAACGCTATTACAAGGTTTTCGAACTTCCTGTACAAATATAAAAAGTAAACATTTTATACGAAATATAAGCGAGTCCTACAAATTTCAGAAATGCACCAAAATATGAGGCTGCTTCTTTCATTGACGAGGTATCGCAAAGACATTTATCCTAAACGGTGTATTTGTCCGAAAGAATCATTTCCAATTCAATAGATACTTATAGATAAACATATACTGATATAAGAGATTTCATAAATGCTAAATAAAATAAAACGCTGATAAATAAATGTTAAGCCGAACAAAGCTTTCCTTATTCTAAATACAATATATAGAGGAGTAAAAGATAGCAAAGACAAAGGGGAATTTTAAAGCCCTGATTTAGATCACAAAATATCAAAATATTTGTTCATTAAGCTTACAAAGTATGCTGTTATCCCATGTATACATTAAATAGAAAACCGAATAAACATCTATTTACTTCGCACTTGTACAGAGGCACGCCATATTTCTTCCAAAGGGTCGCAGAAATAAAACCGTTGATAAAGATTTCCTCATATTTATTTAGGTTATAACGAAGTTATCCACAAACTGATGATGGCTGAATTTTTTCATTTGCTACTTGTAAATAAAGAGTTTGAGAAGAACAAGAGTTGAAATTCCGCCGCAGAGAAGATTTTAGCGGTTCGGTCCAACATCTAGTGGGAGATTGAAGGTGGTCCTTCCTGCCCCTCCCCCTTTTCTTCCGCCCCCGCCTGTTGAATGTCGCGCCCGCCCTCACGGCTTTGCCCTCTCGTAATTGGATCTCAGATAAGGAGCTCGTCATAATTTTCCGAGCGTAATTATTCCCATTACTGGGCTAGCGTCACTTGTTTTTAATTTAACAGATTTATCGCCTTCACCCTCGTGACGACAGTAATGGCTCCCTCTCTCTCTCTGCGGGGGAGTGGTGGGGGAGGAGAGGAGGGGAGGGAAGGAGAGAGGGGAGGGAAGGGCGCCTCTAAAAGAATTCCATTTTTAATTAAGGTCGCGCTCGGGATGGTCGGTCATCAAAGCGAAAGAGGGAAAGAGTCACCCTAACAGGGTCTCCTGTCATTCTCACAAAAAATAAAGAATCCACGACCCAGTCTTTTCCAGTTTTCGAGTGCTGCGCAAAAAAATTGAGGAAGAAATATTTCCCCTGTCGACATGCGATGAAGAGGCTAATGAGAGGATAATTCAATTCTTACGAATACTGCTTGTGAAAAGAAATCGCTTCCAGATGATGCTTGAATTCAGAAGCTGATGAATTCTCTCAATTTTAATCAGGAGCTAATTTAATCTTTCTCAGTGCATCAGAGCTACGGATCGGCAGCGAAAATATCCCCACAACTATTGAGAATTAATTGAACTCTTCCATTATCATTCGAACTTATTCAGTATCGAATTCTTATGTTTGAAAAGTTATATTTGAATTCATAACCATGTCTTCAAGATGAACAAGATTTTGTTTCTACCTAAGAATTACTAAGGTACTTGGACGATGTCCTTACTCCTTACTGCAGTTCTTACTAATAACTTTAGCCACTATAACTATATTTGCAGATTTAGGAGTAATCGAAGGAAAGATCACCTCCTCCACCCTTGATGACTCTGAAGTATTAGTAATTTTAGATCCAAAATACATCTGGTTATGAAGTGTTTCTATGATGACTACAAGTCTGCTATATTTTTCACAACAAAATGGCAATTTAAAAGTTATCGCGGATGATATCATGAGAATATTATTATAAACCTCCTTGACAAATTTCTAAATCTAGCTCTAGAGATAAAGAGAGACTGAAACCGACCTTTACTATGACATCCGTACTTGATATAGCACCTAAGAGAAATTACAATTTCGTATCATTTTAATCGACCTCTTGTGTTAGAGAGAATAAATAAATAGATAAAAGGTTTTTTAATCTTGCAAAAAGAGAGACAATTGACTTTGTAATTTAATATTAGCAAAGAAGTAAATACTGTAATATTTTAATCGAAATGAAGCAAACGCGATATAATTTTACCTTCCTTCCAACTCGAATTTTATTTATCATATTATAATAAAAACTTACTGGTCTCAATCTCACACAATAAAGACCTCTCGTTATTATTTACATGTATGTGCACTAATAGAATTAAAATGCTAGTAACATTTTAGAGCATTATATAAGATGATTAATTTCCTTTTCACCCCAAAGCTGTGATACCATCAAATCCGTCAACCATTGGCCATGTACACCACTATGGTGGGTGGGTATTATGATGGACGAGAAGATGGTCGAGAAGTTTTGATATCATTAAAAACACTTAATGGATAAAAATGCTGTAAATTCTGGAAATTACGTATACGGCAATGCGCTGATAGTCTACTTTGATTCTATCTAGATAATTTCGTGTATTCTCCTTTAGCTACTTTTAATTATGGGAAAAACAGTTCAACAATCTCAGGGAACAATCACGCTTCTGGTTCCGAAATAAGGCATATTTATGCTAATAAGAAGGTAATTTGGTGACGGCTACTTAATCGCCTTCACTGGAAGTGATGACTTATGCATCGAGTATAAAGCAAGCAAAATTAAGAGAAATGCGTTTCAACCTATAACTCAAACATCGGAGACAGTTACACAGTTGCGCTAAGCTTTTTTTTCGAGACGAGACAAACTTTTGTTGGCCATAAACTACTAATCAAACCATCCCCTCACACCACCCCCGTTGGCGACAGGACCCCACTAAAAGACCTCAATTTAAGCGCTCCGCCATGAACCGCCAAAAGGTTTTCGTAATTCCTTCCTTATCGTCGATTTATTGCTAACAATTATGACTTCACGAGCCAGTCACATGCGCAACCGTTAATTTCCTCGTCAGAAAGCGCTCTTTCGTTATTAACGGGTGAAGCCGAAGGGGGGTGGTCTGGATGATACGGCCAAGTAGCGTATTTTGCATATTCATGTCGGCCCGATTATTAAACCGCCCCTCCCTCCATATGCCGCTCCGTTTTATATTTGCCCTTAGTCGACGGCTAAAAAGTTAAATCTGTTGTATCGCAGTCCTCGCGTGAGTTACGGGGAGGCTTCCCCGTGCGAAATTGAGATTTCATTAAAAACTCCCGCGTTCCGATGGTGCTTTTTTTACTCTCCGCCGGGGGATCTTTATTTTACGCCCCCGGTGATTTAAGGGTTTGTTTATTCTTTGGTCGAATGCGCCGTTTTCACGTGGGATATGAATGCGAATGAAGCCGCGATATTATAGCACTCTGAGGGAGGGATAAAAAAAAATATACTGGCGCCCTCGTCCAGGACGCCTTTGAATTACGGCCCCTCTTTTAATTAAAAGCTCTAATTTCGGATTCTTCCTGCACTTTAATACCCGCGGCGTTAGATTCCTTTTAATGCGATGCACACACTTGCCGAGGTGAAATTGCAATTACCCTCCGTCGGAGCGCTTAAATGTGCATTACGGTCCTTTTACCTCGGAATCTATTTCGGTGTTAAGTGTAATGAATTGGAGTCACGTCCGCACTCGCTGTGAAATAATGCACTAATCTTTCTTGAATCTGAAATTTGGGCAATGGAATACGGAAAGAGGTATTTCGTCCATAATTTCTCGATTCGTTAGTATCACAATTTAGGTATATTTTTTGTAATTCTGTCCCGGAATAATATCAGGTTTGGGTGATAAAATGTCCCGTTTTCTTTCTGTTTTCATAAATTAATAGTCTTTTACCTTTTCAAATTCTACGACTGAAATTCAGATTTCCCAAACTTTAGAGAGATGTGAATGATATGACGTGTTAACTTATCACTTTTTTTACATCGAATACGCTTTGATACCTCCCCGGATTAACTTCTTCAGTGTTCAATAAACTTTATATGGCTGTGCTGAATGAATTTATTTTATCATATCTTATTCACAGTATTATTTAGCAACGTAATCGAATAAATCAAAGCGGAGTATCGACAGTTTTGCCAATTCCTCCTCGTATTAGGTAAAATTACCAGCCACATAGCAACTCACAGATTCTTCCGCATAATGAGCACGCGTGATAATTATTCATAATGATTGAATTTAATGAATTGGTTAGAAAATCACGCAAAAATCCAGTGCCATTTTCTTTTTCATTGCCTCACTGATAAAAAATATTCCCTCTTTAGCCTTTTGGGATAAAATCAACCAAATTATGATTGATTTCATACATGCCGAGATTCATTGACGCGATTCTCATTTAAAATAAGATCGAAGTAAAGACAAATCGCAACGAAAAAATATCAATAAGAATGAGTTAGAGATTAAAAAGCTTTCCAACTCCACGCATATGCATTCCATGGCATAGGCTTGCCAAAAGAGAGAAGGCATAATAGTTGCCGATGAATTAACTATCTGTCAAAAATTTCTCGATAGGATAGGAAGGATAAATAATAGGTAAGTAGGTATTACAGAGATAAAATAATAGGTAGTAGGTATTACAGAGATAAAATAATAGCTTATAGCAAAATTCGGTAAAAGTGACAAAAGGTGATTACGATCATGAAACTATAGAAGAGAATGAAAGATTATGTAAAAATGAATCATTTCAATTTTTCGCGAATTTAATCATACCCAGTCAAGTCATACAAAGAATGGAAATTGGGATCAAAAAGATTCACTCATGAAAGTAAATTCATTTCGCCTGCTTTCGTGTCACAAGTGTTGCGTTTTTAAACACAAAAAGTATTCCAGTCCACATTGCGAACAGTCTTTAACCACGTCAACGTTTGATTTCGAAAAAAAAACTTCTTAATTTATTATAACTTTTTTATGCTTTTTCTTTTAGATGACTGAAACACACATTGAGCCATAGTATTGGATAAACAATGCCTACTTAGATATATTTATTTCTCTATGGTTGCTTCTAACTGAATCAAACTACTAGGTCAGGCATTTCCACCCTCTTAATTGAAAATCGTATGTTAGACAGATGTCAATTGAAATATCATACAGGGGACTTAAAAACCATTGTGACATGGTTCTTACGACCAATCAGTACAAAACTATGTTTGTGTAGAATGTTTACAACACGTAGTAGATGTATGTAAAATAATATGTAAATATAGCTATCTTCAAAAAGATTCATGCGAAAGAGAATAACTTCAGAATGGGTAATTCTATAAATTCTCCGATAAGTAACACTGATTTAATTTGATTATGCATACTTAAAACCATGGGCCGTACATGTTGGACATGTTCGACAGCCCTGGAATGTACGATTAAACATAATTTCCCGTCATGAAACAGAACCGAAATCAATAACTGTTCGATGCGTTTCGACGTCCCAACTCGAATCTTCTGAAATTCTCCAAAAGCAACATTTTTTTCGATACATTTGAGTATTTAACGGAGGAAACGGCCTCCCATAACACCAGCCGAAATCCCCATCGGGACAATGGCCTTTCACTTAGTAGCTCAATCGCTCGCCGCTTATTTGATGTCGCTTGATCCTCGTAGTGGAGCAATGGAGAGATCCAATGCCGTACGCTAAGTTCTCATCTCCCAACTTTTCGTTCCGCTTCGACGATCCTTCCCCTCCCACGCACGGTGACAGCTTTAACAATGACGCCATGACAATGGGCTCAGGTTAAGTTGCCCGGAGATGTCGATGCGTGGGCCTCTATAAAGGATGGCAATGGATGGGAGGGAGAGATTGGGAGATTACGGCTGCTGGGGGTGAGGACAAGAGAGAATGAGGTCTCCTTCCCTTCGGAGACTGTTTAGCGAACGTCTTTCTAATCGAACAGTACTCAAAACACTAAACCAGAGTTGGCCACCTACGTCATTCGGACCACATGCGGTATTTTCCGGACGCGATCTTTTCTCGATCTCTTTTAAAAAGCTCAAAAATTTCACTTATTCTATTTTCGGTCTCCCTTATCGCGTCCACTGAAAATACAATGGTGTATCTTTTCCATTCTTTTACTTAATTACTTTGATAAATTCGTTTATCTACACGCGATACACCTTTTCAGTATATTTGAATGTTGGCAATACGGAATTCGTGATAGACTGATGGTTTCACAGCAGCATTCGAATGTAATCAAGATTTCCCAGCCTAACAACAATAGTTCTAAGTGCTATACTTTTTAATCGTTTCGGTATGACCAAGGACGGCAAAAGAGATTTGTTTTCATTAAATAACTTCAATCGTACAAATTTCATAGACATACTTCTGTCATCTTCTAAATATACTCGTGATTTTAAGATCAAGTGTAAGTTTTCCTCAATTTATCGTCATCTTATAAAGTTAACGCAATTTCATGTAGTCGATAAACAATGGGGCTTCATCATGGAATTGAATTAATTCCGCGACGGAATCTACATTTCCTTAATTACCTATCAACAGTCAGATGCAGTAGTGACATGCAATAATATTTAAAGTAATGAAACAAAATTAAACCTAAAATTCCATTCATTATTTATTTGTTTGCATTAAACAGAAAATAAAGCAAAATCTGAAATATGATAACAGTTATGAGAAAATTTTAGAAATAGTAAGTTCGCTCCTTCGTTTAAAATACGTGATCAAAAATATTTTTTGTTAAAGAAAGATCTTTTGTTATTGAAAAAAATTATGGTTCGAGTAAACAGTAATAATAAGGTTGAATTTAGCCAAGACAATTTCCTTGTCTTAGTAAAATCGAGAGCCTCTAGCTTTTTCATCAAAGAGAATCAAATTACTTGATCATCATGGAATTTCTTTTGTTTTTTAACACGAATCAGTGTTAGAGAAGTTCAAGATCGAAATTCTAAAGACTGATTTTCGCAATCGTATTAACATCATCAAATTTTATTATAAGAGTAATTATCAGGTGGAACTGATCAGAAAGAGATCATAACTTGTCAACTGCTTTCTACAAAGTTCTATCAACCAATATAGATCATTTGAATTTAGAAATGCACACACGAGTTATCTCTTCAGTTTTATCGACTATTCCATTCAAATTTTATTAGAATGATTAAAAAGAGCTACCAAATTTATTTTTTGTGAGTCCTTCATGATTATCAATAACAAGTATTTCTTGCAATATGAAATTAATCACTTCTCCTAATCGAATTTTTAATGCAGGAACAGCACAGTGATCGTTAAATATCCACCTATTTTTTTAAATAGGTGGATATGTACAGAAACATGAAATTTGTCTCATTAAAAATACCTAATCTTTTATTATTGATATTTTACGTTTTGCACCTAATCCTTGAGTTGAAGAGATGGTGATGTTCTCTTTTAATTCTTTGACTCCTAAATTTTCGAGAAAGATGAATAAATCAGATCACAAGTTTAATCTATAGAATCAATATTTTGTAACTGCAGAGAACGATGGCAGATAATTGAATTTAGAGCTGAAAGGAAACATGCATCAATCTAAAGAGTAATGCATACAGGTAAGAATGTGTAAACATACTGAAATCTACCTGATCATTACCTCGAGGAAGTTCTGAAAATTCTCGTTGGGAATTCATCGATGCAATCTAGCTTAAAGTGGGAGTGACTCAATCGTTGCCATTATCACATTTGCCAGAGACCGCTTTCTCCACACAGTTTCCGCGCTCTCCTCTAGCACTGTTCCTTGCATCGAGGCGATCGTGTTTCGATACCTGAAGCGGTCCACACCCGACCAATGAAGCAATCTTTTCCTCGTTTCAAACGGTTCAAACAAAAGGGGTCGTCGTGGTAGAATGGGTGTGGCTCTCGAGAGTCTTTTTAAATGGATCTCGAGCTATCAAATGGATTCGAATCATTAGCGAGTAAAATGGATGCGATGCAAGTGTTATGAAGAGGATGGTGGTGAAGAAAGGATGATGCGTTGATGAAAAGGGGGATATCTCAATAAAACGCATCCAAGTTTTGGATTTATTGGACGTACCCGGAATCAATAAACCAGAATGAGAATAACTAGCCGGAAAACATGAAACTCCCATGATTGCATTTATGTAGTTATAAAGGTATCCATCTTGAAATGAAAATATTACGTAATTCCATTTATTTTCAGTAATTTAAGTGAGATTCAGCGTATTAATTTTACTTATAGTAGCTTTCGCACATTAATGAAACCGTATTTTGACTTTGAACATCCTTTGCGTCATTCTATATGTTTGAAGTTGCAGCATACAACAACCGTTTCAGAAAATCTAACTTTCTTATTTTTGGACAGTGGTTGATCATTAAATCGGGGTATGAATGAGGGATGATTCATGATTTATTATTCACTATTAGATCTTTCAATAATCAGGTAATTGCTGAAATCCCCGATCTGCTGCAAAAACTCTGAAATCGCTCAGTTATATTAATGTAAGAGGTCATAGTACTGCAAGTAATGCTCTGTAGTGGTAATTAGTGGAATTTTTCTTTCAATGCCAGATTAAAAAGTAAACTTGATTGTGGACTTTTCTATAGATAAAAATGTTTTAGCTGAATTTAATTTTATAATGGACAATCCAAGTTTTTAATTATACATTTTCAAACCTATAATTGAAAATTTTTACAGAATCAAAATGCGGAAATCCCTTAATTGTCCGATAAAGACAAGTAAGCAAATGATTTGGATAAAAAACATGTACATACAAGAAATTGCGTTAAAATACCTTCGTCGGAGCTTTTGAAAGAGTTCCGAACGAACTGGGCAGAAATTTACGATATTCTACCGGTCAAAATTAGTTCTCGACTGATATGCAGCAATTTCTCTACCCTGTGTCATAAACGTACAAACTTAGCTTCCGTTGAGATAGCAGTGCACGCCTATTGAATCGACTTGTTTGAGATGGTCTCCGCTGGTGGCTCTCTCTACCGGGGAATAGGTTGCCGACAACGGAGAGACAAATGAGCGCAGCATTCAAGCATTCCACTTCGGTCTATACTCCCACTTTTATCGAGAAGATATCATAGAGGAAAGGGGTGAATAGCTTTTGGTGCTAAAGGAAAAAAGGAAGTAACGTGCCATTTAATTTTGTGGACAAGCTATACCATTACGCTCGAGCGTAGCACTTCAATAACAAGGAAGAACAAAACGTTGGCATTCGTTGAAATTTAAATTAAAGACATTTGCCGAATCGCTGGATATTGGATATTCTCAAATAATCTCCATCTATGCTACACCTTACATTCCAGTCCATCACCACATGATATGTCATTTGATATTTGTAAGGAAGAACATTAGCAATCCTCATAAATGTTTAGTGTTATTTTCATTGAAAACTAACATAAAGTAAATTAAGAAATATGAAAGTGAGTTTCTATTTTGTGCTGATCTGCACGCAACTCTCTGCTAACATATTGCATTCGACAAACTAATCGAAAGAATCAATCGTAATTGAGTGAAAAACGCTGAAGATATTACACTTGCTACTACATCCTTATAGGTTTGATAAATAACCCTAAAAAATAATAAGATATCTTCCTATAAAATAGTAAATATTAAAATTAGCATACAATATGAGCATATATCAATAATAAAAACTCCATAGATAGAATGAAAAACCGTAATTATTGTGTAAAAATCAAGAATTCTCATTTAGAAAAGGTCGTTAGTTTCAAATGACCTAGAATAGAGAATTTAAAACGTTACCGCCCCGGATTCAATTTAAATTAAAATAAAAGAAAAGCCTAATGTTTTCCAAGTGAATCAGTCTCATAATATCTTCAACCGAGCTCTTCTCAACCGAGTCAATAGGAATTGACCCGATTAGGAACCCGTGAAGATTTTCAAATAACAGGTTTACTTAATAAAATTTTTCTAACTAACTTCATAAAAGTTTTAAGATACTTTTTCCGTAATATACATTGCTGTAAGTATAAATAGTACCCTATAGTATTCTACACTGAAAAGCAAAAGATAAGTTTTGTAATTCTTGTTACAATTCTATTCATCACTTTGCTTTCGTCGCTAACTATCGAATATGTAACAGGTATCAATAGATTTCCTGCTGTACCCCTATTTACTTTTCTGTTGATTGTAGACTCTGAATTGATATCTGGCTTGAATAAAACTTTTCAGATTAGATAATATTTCTTTGAATAATAACTCAAAATTATTACCAAATATTGTTACCTGATCGTCCTTAATATCTACCCCACTTAGAATTATAACATACGTTACGAGATATTGAGCCAATTCCAAATTGCCAAATCAAATTCTTTTTTACAGAAAACTCCTTTTCCTAGATTCATTTCAATATTTTACTATGCAGTACGTAATAATGGTGTGGATATTATTTTATGTATATATTATTATATAATGATACTTGATAATCAGCACCGGTAAGAGAGTCAAGGGGGTGCTCTTCACGTGAGTATTACCTAAAATAGGTAATACTCACACAAAATAGGAATAAATGATGTTCGCATTTAGCTATGATGATAAAGATAAAAGCAACTTCGTGCGATTTGCATCTGGCGCAAGTATACATAGAAACGCTCCAGATGATTAAAATGTACCATAATCGTAGATTTTTATCTGACCTGCCTCACAATTAGAAAATATGAAATGACTTAACTCATGGCAAAATGAACATATTCGGCGTAATTCTGATAACTTATTACACATCTTGTTCAGTCAACCACATTTGAAAAAGTCTGGAAAAATGTGTGTAGTGTCACGCATGTTCTATGAGAAATTATGTGCTAGCAGAAAGTGTTTCTGTGACAACATAAATATGTTTGTTGAATTTATATTACCACAAATACTGTTGATATGCCTTAACCTATTTCCAGTATATTTTCTCGTTTCCATAAATTGCGATAGTGAATCGCCATTGATGGCTACAGCAACCTGTAAACTACGCGCTTAAATCATGTAAGAGTTACATCAAGTGTAACAGATTATAAACCTTCATTGGAAAAAGAATCCACTTCGTGATAAGCGGAAGTGGAAGGACAGATGCAACCTAAAGGTCGGAAAGGAAAAGCGAGAGGAGTAAAAACAGTTCGAAGTCGATGCAAAAAGTTACAGCGAAGAGCCGAAAAAATCACAACATCCTCACTAAAAGCGGCGGAGTGTCTGGAAGCGAGGAGAACAGGCGAAGCGTAATAATTGCTCAAGGGGGTCACTACGTCACGTCCGGTACCACGCGTACGAAAGACCGGTGGCGCCAACCCGATCTCTCCGAGCAGAGACACAACCCATACCATTCGCGTTCTTACTTCCGCGCGCTTCCACTGCAGCCATTTACACGCATCGCTGGAGAAGAGGTGCTCTTAATTGGCACCCACCCTCACACGCCTAGCACACCACCTGTTCGCCCAAGGGGTTTCCTGCCTCCCATTAAATTCCCTCCAGCGGAATCTTCTTCTCCGGCCTCGATTGGAAGGGGAAAGTTTCTTTGTCACGCGTCATTTCTCAAGCATCGCTTTTTTTCGGCCGTGCACGTCATGGTGGTTGCGTCACTGCACCGCCAATAAGGATTATAACCACCGACGCCTCTCTAAATCACCGCCGACTGCTTGAGCGGCAATTAGTTTTCATCTTTCAATCAAATGGAATGGGTTTGGCGCACATCGCTACCTGCCCTTTCTAAAGAGAGCCTATCTTGGCAAAGGAGAGAGATAATGGACTCGAGTCACACGGGTGTGCATAGTTCAACTCCTGCTGATAGAATTGCGTCCTAAATGGCTTTCAATTGAAATACGCACGACGGATTTGTGGGGAAGAAAACCTTTTTATCTACCAGCAAAAAGAGTAACTTCGATGTATTTCATATCCGCCTTCGTGACGATAATGATGTTTGTTGGAATACAAAACCAATCATAATAAAGAGCATACATTAATGGCTTGAATAAGTGCCTTCTTGCCCTTCAGAATTAAGGTATTCAAAAGTAAAGGAAATGGCAATAAAACATTCTTCAATGCCAACTCTAACTATTAGAATAAAGAATCACCAGCGATTATTACTTGATATCTTGAAATTATGACTGTAAAAGACGGATAATTCTTTAGTATTAATGATAATTACAGGACTGAATATTGATTGAAGCGAACACTCTTCTATGAATGATAATTATAAATGATAAAACAGCTTCATACATTTCCTTTAAGTTCATCTCTATCATATCTGTCGATTGATACCTTTAAATAAATTATGTCCCTACTCTAATGTCTAATCAAAAGCTAGAACAACATCCAAGAATTGCCAGTTTATCGCTAGGAATGGAAGCAGAAACTATAAAGTTAAAATACACCGAAAAAGGAGATGAAAATGTTGCGAATCAGCTTGAAATGCGAAAGAATTTTCTACGAAAGGAATTTTCTACGAAATTGGTTCTGCCACCTAATTCATTTGAAAATTTTGAATCGAGAAATAATTGAAGATAAGGGAGAAATCTATAATATATATTAGCTCACTCTCGTTTAAGCAGTAGAATTATGATGAGATCATCTTTATTCCTGGAGTAATGTTAGGATGCGATATAGAGCTTAAGGAAGATACATATATCCATCAAAAACGACCATCGATAAACTAAATATGAACCTTACAATTTTGAATTCATTCCTATTGACTTCTACTAAGACATAATGCCTTAAAAGGATACGACACAACCTCAAAATAAAGTAATTCATTGGGAAAGTGGTCAGACAGCACGTTTATGGTTACAAAGAAAGCATATATAGACCTCCAGCTGCATCACAGCATCTCTAAATTTCTTCCCTTATGAAATTAAACATCAAAGACTCAGACAAGTTTATTCACCAAGAAATAGTTTTCTCGGCAACTACACTTCGTGCCTTTTGAATTAAACCTAAAAAAATTCAACTTACGCATAGAATCTCATTATACAAACTTAAATGTGAATTCTAGTTTCTATATACGTCTTGTGCAAATTACGCTACTCAACATTCCAATCCTAAATCGTCCAGATTCTATCATAAATTAAGTAGAAATACATCAATGATCACAAATAAAGGATCAATCCAGTTGTCGTCTTTCGTAATAGCATTGCATCTCCCTATGTGAGAGCCAGATGACACCGGGTCAATGACAGCGAGTTGATTATTATAATATTATAATAATAGTGTTATCCTCTTAAATCTATTATCATATTATCCTCTCATAACAGGTGAATCTTCGATATTTAGGTACCGTTATTTTCCAATCCAGTTACCTCCATTGATTCTTTCTACCACAACTTCTCGCACGAAAGACTCATGAATCATGAAGGTTGATTAACTTGGAAATGCTTTCTCACCGACTATGATTATGTGTACGGTAAAAAATTTTAAACGCTCGTAAAAACTAATCATCGAAATGAGTATAGATGTGTAGAAGAAGGTCACGTGCAAATTAAACAGAGCATACAATTAAGCGCCTTACCGTATATCGCCTTCAGTAAGTCCTTGACTCTAGCTTAAAATACTACGAAAAAATACATTTCAAATTTCTCAATACCGAAGGAAGAGCATCTTAGAAGAGATGAGTATGTTCTCAGAATTAAACGAGAAAGCTCTCGCATGGCATAGGAAATTAATTCATTACCAATAACTAGGAAACGCATAATTAGTGCTAAACATGGCCGTGAAGACCGACTATTTTATCGTAGAAGTCAAGAGTTTCTAGCAGAAAGCTTAAAATAAACGTAAAGAAATACTAAGTAAAGCGATGTAACAATAATCGGAAATAGCTCTCAGAGTCTAAAGGAAAGGAAAGAAACAAAAACATTTCTTCCAAAATCACAAAATGATTAACGACAGTTTTTTGACAGATGTAATGAATCTCTCGAAATTGCCCCAAATACACGACCATTCAGTCTTTTTATAAAATTTCTTCCCAAATAAAAGATTATCTTTCTCCAAGTCTTGGAAATTCAAGATTAAATAATTTTCTGAGTTTTGGAAAAAATTGGATCATTCCGAAGAGTAAACAAGTTTGGAAAAAAGGTAGGTATAAGTAAACAAACCAAAGAATGACGAATTCGAAGGAAATGACTCTGATCATCAAACGATATAAAAACAAAGCACTTTAAACAATATATGACAAACATTTTCGACATAAATTACCACAAAAACAACATCTAATATCATTCGAAGCAATTCTTTATGAGAGGTGACACAAATCCAAAACCAACAAATAGTATATTTCATCATATCTAAAAGCATACTAAATGCTACTAGGAAATAATCAATCACAGTATGACAAGTAATTTCATCTTGAAGTAAAACGCCTCAAAATTGCCTTACTATTACTATATATTGATTATATTTTATATTTTACATATGATTTCCGTATATCAAGTAATGTGAAATATCGCTGGTATTTTAATTAATAATGTAAATAGTTCCAGAACCACCCAAAGTTAATAAATTATATATAATCATTCCAAAATTATACGGATAAAAATAATTTTTATAGATACTTTAAAATGGTCTTCACCAGCTGTATTCAGTACGATCATGGCAATCTATTTCAATTCTATCATGATAATAGCTTCATCTGAAAATTACCATTTGCTTAAGCATATAAAAGAGTAAAACAATTCAAACAGATTAAAAACTGATTATTTGATTTTTCTGAAAAATATTTAAATATGTTAAGTTATATACATAAATTATTTAAAGGAAAATATGAAGTTAAAGAATATAATTAGAATCAATAGGGAATGAAGAATCAAAAAGAACCTGTAATTCCCATTACTAATATGGTTGTAATATTATCGCCGAAATAAGAAATTGCTTCGCAATCTTATCTGAAAATTCAATAATCTGGTAATCAAACAATCAATAATAGATATATTTTTATGAAAGGACATACAGTTATATCTGGGACCAGTAAGAACGTAGCAACAACATAGAGAGCGGTAATTTCCATAATAGTAAATTAAACCGAAGCTTCTGATTCCGAATTGAACAAAGAGACAATCCTCAATATCCGCCGACTAAAACGACACAATAACCTACTTTCTGGTATTAGCAATAAATATCGCAAACACTACAGTTGCCTTTAACATGATATGTAAAAGAATGTATATGTGTAGCTAGGTGTTTGATTAATATGATTTCCCCACTCAAAGCCGCCTAATTGGCTATCAGGCTGGATAATCTACCTTTAATAAATTTAGGGAATTCATTCCGAGATTTCTTCGAAAATGTTCCAGTTGCCACGCCCTGGGAGAGGCGGCAGCTTTATGGACAACATCAATAGAAACAAATGCTTCCATACCACTCTTCCACTATCTAAACCGGTCATTGTTCCAAACAATTGTCTTTTTACCACAGATTGTCCCTTATCAATCCTCATCTCTTACATACGTTTATGACACTACTTCATCATAATTTGCCATAAATACTCAATATTTAAAACTTTAATTAATTCAACTTTAATTCAATTTAATTTCAATTCAATCGCGATCACAACTATGTTATAGATTTTCCTGCTAAGATGATTAATATTTTTCAGCTAGAGAGGATTGCTAGATTTCTACAGATAGGATTGCATTATCAGCTGAATTTACCCACATTAATAGCTAATTTAAAGAATATGTAATTTTATGTTTTCGTCTCTTCTTCACTGGATAATTATGCATTTTAACGCAAGGTCATACTGAATCGAATGTGACTCATTTTACAGATAATTTAAGAATTTCGATTTTGGTATAATCTTCATTTCGCAAATTTCGCAAATTTTATTGCAGCGATAATTATAGAAGAATTATAATTATATCAGAAGTGGAATTAAGAAGGAAATATGCCTTTCAAATCAAAGATAACATCACACGTATCTTCGTCAAATATCTTTTATAGTAAAATATTTGTCATATTGTCTCTCACGCTTCTTTTCTTCAAACTCTGGCTTATAAAAATAAAAACTGTGACATTACCAAAGAAAAGCTTTCATTTATCAAGATGTCTGAAAATTTGGTCGATTTTAATCCTATCCTGTTAAGTCCTTAAGAAGGACATTTCCAGTAAAAAGAAAGGTAGAGTGTTGTTAGAGCTGGAGTTAGTTATTAATGTCAAGATTTTAATGCTAGTAAAATCTAACTAGGAAAAGGTATTCTTTAATTGTAGTGTATTAATATGTTAAATACAATTCATCTTTAAAACGTTAAAGACCGGTGGTACTTGACTAACCATTGGGCTCACGGTAATAAATAAATTACCGAGGGACTAAATCACCGTAAAGCCAAGTCACCGCGGGGCCAAATTTCCAGTGACCAAATTTCAGACTGAATGACCCAGTCAAATAACGTGTACTATCCTCACATTTAACACCTCACCGAAAGCTCGCCTTATTATCTTCATGTGTATTTTATATTCATTGTATAAGTATTTTCATACCTCTTAATTATGATACAATAGATTTTCTACTCTAAAGGGGAATAATAGTACACAGTAAAAATTTTAGAGTTGGGTAAGAAGCACAGTCATTCAATTAACAAATGGCCATCGAGTGAAGATAGCAGCATAAATACAGAACTGCGCAAAAGTCAAAGACAATTTCAAGCCAAGAAATATTAGCGCTCGATCTTATCAGGATGACTATTCAGCACTTGAAACGTTTGCTAGATGAAGGAGGCTATTTAAATTTATCAATTTCAAAACAACAAAATGGTGATGATATTTTCTCCTGAGCATTCGAAGTTGGTGACTGAGCAAAACTAGGGGTGTTATCCGAGATCACTATGAGTTGGATTTATTGCCCGTGATTAAGAGTTATGTCCATCATTTGCTGTTTTCATGAGCGTAGCAGCACGTTCATTTGAAGCGTCCGCTTACGCCAACGTCTCCTCTGTATCACGTCTCTAGGGAGAGTGATAAATATCCCGGATTCCGATGCATATCTCCTACAAGAGACAACGGAACGGTTTTGACATATATTTTCAAGCCTTCCAGGGAATGAGCCATCTGATCGCTATTCGAACAACCTGATTGTGGGACGAATCGAAAAATTCACTGATAAATATGCTTTCAGCGTCAAGAAAGGATACGTCGAACGACTGAATAAAACCGCATCATAATCTCCATGAACGAACTGTGTACAAGATTACACTGTTGTTTATTAGCACGCAATTGGCTGAATTGACATCAAAACACTATTTATTATATCTCTTTTTTAAAGATTGTAACAATTATACGCTAACTGGGAATGTTTGCCTTGAAATTACTATGATCTGGAAAACGAATGTGAGATATTAATGACGCCAAGCAAGTTTAGTAGAATTAAATATGTTCCATATAAATATGAAATTAATACTGAAATTGAGTGAAGTTCTATAAAGTAAGAAAGTGTGAGAAACATGCTGGAAATATATTTCTTTTCTTTCGATTTAATTTTTGATGGCGGTTCCTCGATTTTAATTAATATTTTGATGTTTATGTGCACATGAAAGAAGTCCCTTTTCATATTTATTTGGATATTTCGATCTAAAATACGATCCATATCCATCTGACAATTGATTGCAATTTTCATCCGACCATTTTTCCAGAATAGCTTTCAAATAGATTTTCTCAAGTACAAAAACATTATCTCAGCATTAATACAAACCGTATATTGTGATAATTACGTTATCGGCTAAGAAAAGATGGAATAAGGAACTCTTCCATAATCCGATTTGCCTCTTGGCACCAGAGAAGGTTTTCCTTGCTAGAAGGCATCCCTGAATATTCCTCCTAATTATAAGATACAAATATGTAAATTATGGCTTACGTATTATTAAATGAATTAAAGGGTCAAATAAATTCTTCTATCGCACCCGACTTAGATGAGCAATCACGATGACAGCAAGGCTAATGAAATAAAGGCAGCGAACCAACATTAGATCCTGCAATATGTTACCTCATTGAAAATATTTGCGGAAACAATAAGCCATTGATGATCTTGAGCTCAATGACGAAAACAAAAGGAATTTTCCACTTTCGTCCCGTTATAATCCGTGACTGCCAGCTGAAAGTTAACATCTGCAATTTTCATTGCGCACGTAAATTATCATACTCTGAAAACGGCATAGTTAAAAGCCATTGTGACACTCTCATTGAGGTAACAATGTTGTTCATCGAGTCGCAGAAATAAATCCTTCGATACGACCTCGTTGAAAATTCTGTGAATGGGCTTCACGCCAAAGTAATGACGGAGGCAGAGTCACGCGTAAAGTGATGCACTGACCGATGCGGGGGAAGATGACTTTCTCCTCCGTCTCGCGATCGGCGAGATTTCTGTATTTGGAATGTCGGTCGGGCACCTTCCACACAGCGTAGGAAATGCAGGGACCCGTTTAACATGTCCGCCTTTATAGGAATTGACTAATGGGAGACTCCGTATCGGTTGCCATTTAATTAATTCACTACGTGAGCATAATCATAATCATTTCCTGATGCATCGCTGTTCTCTCTCGTAGCTTTTTAGCGAATCCTCCGACCATGGCATATTTTCACATTTTATTGATACTCTAGCTTCCTTCTAGGTGGAGAATTATATGTCAGTGAAAGAGGAATTGAACTTATCGGAATCTAATTTGAAATTATGATTTCCTTCGATAAATTTAATTAATAATCGTCAGTTTGAAAAGAGATTTATTACTTGCAATTCGATTACATTCTAGTTTATTCTGCTTCAAGTTATGTTACTTCAAGCTCATGTATGGGAAAATATATTTCTTTAATTCATTTGGAATTTTTCGAAGCATTCCCATAAATAATATCCTATAATATTTTTACCCTATGGTTTTCTCTTTTACTTTTTCGTTTATTTTTAAAAGAATGCACTTTCTCCATGATGGAATCAGCAAAAATATTTCATATCAGAGGGTTAAACAACCATACAGGGCCTATCCCTCACATACATAATTTTATGACGAAATATTTATCCTAATATTCTTAGCTAGCAAAATAATTAAATATGCAAACAGCGGCAAGTTTTTTGCTGCTCTCTCTATTTTAGTTTCATGAATTTTAATACATGCTATCATTTTTAGCAAGCAATATATTCTAATATTTTATAGCATCTTCATGTGTTCTGTTTAAAGCAATATGTTCCTCTCAATGTATTGATTTTGACAGTTTTTCTTACGTAGAACATTATATTTTCAGGTAAAAGAGATATCCAAAATTAATTTGCTGCAAAATTTTGCCGAATATCTACTTGAGTATTTATATGAAATATCACCATGGATTCTATTTGTTAGTGATTCTGAATAAAGTAACCATCAATAAATAATCTGAACCATAAATAATTATCAATTCAAATATCTGGAATACAACCCGAAAACAGGAAAACAGACTGTACTTATCGCTTTATTTCATGAATAAATGTCCTATATCTATTAAATAGTCCTATTGTACTGAATAAACTAACTCTCTAATGGTATTAAATAAGCGTCAATATTCAATATATACAACCAATTACGCAATTACTTCAACCATAACAGATAAAGTGAGAACCGTATTCCTGATTAGCCTAGCGCGTTCGCATATGGTGGAAATGGTCCTCGATATAATTCAGATGGAAATCAAATTTTCCCGATAAGATTCGGAAACAGGAAAAGCCGTAAAAGTTGTTGTTAAATCAAAATTAATCCTCATCTACCAATACAAGTGAGTCGACTCAAGCGATTAAATTAAAATGGCATGCCTCTGATATCTATTATTCCCATTCTTTTGCCATGTAGATTCACTCGACTAGATCATAACCATAATTTGAAAATTTTTGATTCGAGATGATTTTTCGCTTATCTCTGAATATTCTTTAATAGCTTTAGTTGTTGATGAAGTGAACTTTGGAGAAGATTTTTTTTAACTGTACGACAGATTTCCTCTCAATTCGAAATTTAGAATATATTTTTGTAAGATTTTAATAATCTTCCACAAATTGATTCCTAGCGCTGAATGTGAAATAAAAATAAATAGTCAATAAATTGCATTTATTATTATAATTAAACGTTTATGTGTTTTTTCAGGAGGACGGAATACAATGATGTCAAATTAAACAATTTCTGAGTATGGATTATAAAAGCGAAGAAAATAGAGAATATGTTATTCTTCACTTAATTTGCAAGAATTACGCATTATGTTAAAGAGTAAAAAAGTAAAGAAGATCTAAGTTCACATGATAAAAAATAACAGAAAGGCTGCTTATTGCAGACCTAATATTCATCTTTTCCGTTAGGTTCTTCAAAGTAACTTGATTTGATCATATTTTTTTCTTCAACTACTTGTTGAAGAAACAAATATGATCCATTCCATAGCGAATTTTTATTTTAGGTAATCATTCTTCAAGTGAATCTGACTTACGATTAAATCATAAACCTACCTTTACATTAACTGCAAATTTGCCCGTCAACGACTTCAGACACTCCTTAAATATAATTTTTCGCTTTTAAAATATTTGCTTACAGTCCTGATCACCTGAACTTTCGTAAGTTGTACTGAGGAATTGTTCTAGTAGATCAATTGTCAAAGCCTTTCTTTGAACATTAACCGCCCGATATCAAAACTTAAAATCTGTCAAATTTGGACATCAAAGTCTCCGGAGCAGAAACAGGGGGGTTCGAAACGGCCAATGCCCTCGTCCAAAATGAAAGTGCTGGAAACACATGTATCCCCATATGGTCTTCTTTGATTGTCAACTAATTTCCGTTTTCACCACATACCGTTTCTCCTTTTTCAATCTCTGCTCCTCTTTAGGTATGAGAACAGGTCTTATCTTAAGCTGCATGGATTTTTTCTCAATTATCCTCAAATGGACCTAACGGTCAAGCAAGCTATCGAGAGACTCGGAAAAAAATCCATGGTGATACAACGCGGAAAATTTCGCAACATTACTTCATGATGTGGCATTTTACTACTTCAAATATTTTCGACTATACCCAACTGATAATTGATCATATCATACGCTACATAATTATTTGGTTGACTCGCTATAAAAACAAACGAAAGAACCCACATAGTCTATCATGGTAGGCCGAACTTCGAGGAACATTATGAAGAAGTGAAGAACACATGAAGATGCTATAGAGACACTGATCCTGAAGAGGAATGCATTGAATGAATTACGCTAGATCCTCATCTTATAGTTTCATTTTATGAATGAAAGATGAAATAAAATATAAAGACAACTCAACCTCCGATGAGTTTGGAATTTGTAGTTTGTTCTAAATTTTACACTTAAACAGGTATAGGAATTAAGCGAAATTGCGTCACCACCCACTACATCCTTGTTAATAGTAATATGTACTATCACTTAATGTATTGAAAGGAAAATTTATCTAAAGTTAGACACTGTTAGCAATGAACAATGACGTCCTGCCATGTCAAGATGACAAAAGCAGCACGGCTTGGAAATTACTTCACACGAGAGAAAAAAATAATTTCATCTACTGTTTTCTAATTGATTAAAGAATAGATTATGTAAAACGGTTTTATATTAAAAGACGGAACCGGAACTGAATCGTAATATACTTTTTTATTGGAACATAAACAAGAGTTAAAAATACTACGGTTTGATATCCTATTTAAAACATACAATTACTTCTTAATTTATTCATATTTCAAAAAACTTCATGGAAAATGTCTTTATGAAAAAATTGGTGAAATATTAGGAAATAATTAGTGTAGTATTATGTATTTCGGATGTAAAGTGTTGATGTTATTGAATAAGAAATGCTCAAGAGCGCTATGCATTGCTAAGCACTAATACAACACTATTATTCCAAAACATTGACCCTTCGCTCTATAGATTCCTTTCTCCAGGCTGTGAATAAGGGATGCACACCGCATAAAGGCTTATTCACCTTCTACATTTCTATAAAACTCCATCGATTAGCGAGGTGAAATAACGGGTCATTTAATCTTTATTCCGATTCGAAATAAATATTACCCCCATCTCAATCTCCGACGGAAATGAGGTCATTACCGTCGGAGCATCGGACACCAGAGCAGATGTGGGAAGCAATAAACGACAAAAGGCCCAATTATTTCCGCGTGATAGCTACTTGGATTTATTTATACTCGTCAAAAAGCCCGTTTCTTATTTTTTATCCGCGAAACGCATCCCAGACGGGCGGCCATTTTTTCCAACAAAACTCGTCTCGACTATCGAATCCCGTCGCATCGATTTATTTCTGAAATAGTTAACGTCTGCATTCTCACCCCACCACTTCCCCCATTTTTACCTCTGGTTTCCTTTGTGGAGCGCTTCCGTCGGAATAATTTCCCCAATAATTCGCGATAAAAAGGAAAAAGTCGCCGTAGCTCGAGGATCGATGGAAATGAATGAAAAAAGGCGCTTCTGAGAATCCAATCGATCTTCCAGATACACATATTCACTTTGAGCAAAAAGACCGAGAAGGAAGAAAGAAAAATTTGCGGAGACAAAAACGAGATCCAAAGGTGGCGATCAGTAATTGGACGCCGACAAAAATAATACTTTTTCCCTCGAACTATCGCCCGCCGTCATTTCCTTCGTTGTAGTTCCATGTGCCGTGCTCGCGTCGAAGCTGCACACGCCATTAACCGCACACGGAAACGCAAAAAATCTCTCCACCTGCAATGTTGCTTGATTCCAAGGGGTTTCCGCCCTCCAAACCACCCTATCTCTTCCCTTCGCATTTTCCCTGTTTATCCCTATTTCTCTATCTCTTCCTGTCTTTATCTTTCCCTTCCTTTTTTATTTTTCTATTCTCAGTCTTCAAAAGTAAGAGTTGGAAAAATGTGAAGGTTCGATTCCCAGTTTTGCCAAACTTTTATCATATCAATTTCCCTTTGGGAATTTCCGACGTGCACGCCTTCTCGTGCAGTGTAACCTCATGCTCCTTCTTTTATTGCTTAATGGGTTGCTTTTTATATTCACATTCGTTCAGCAACTATTTTTTCTGATAATTTATCTACACGATAACAAATCTCTCTGGATTGTTCATAATAGTGGATGAACCACTGATACGACGTTGAGTGATGGAGGACAAGCACGAAACAAATGATAAATCCAAAACCATAAACTTCCATGGCTGAGAGGAACTACTCTAATCACTCGTAAGTGCTTTGGCAGATATGCTGTCATCTCTTTTGCTATATTTAGACTTTTAGACTGGTTTTTCACCATTTTGACTTACGGTGCTTATTCTTGCTTTGTCTCATACGGAAAATCCACCCAAAAATCCTCAAATTTGATACATTTGATTTAATCTTGTAAATTCTTAATAAACACTTAATATTAACCTTCCTTAAGCCTATTTTGTTTCATCTTTGCCACAATTTTACATTTCTCCACAGCAAGTGGATTTCTCCGAAATAAATCTTTCCTTTAATTCCGAAAAATTAGTCTAGCAAATGCAAATTTTAAGGATTCACTTTCATGATGAATTTTCGCCTTTTTCATGATGATTTTTGGGTAAAGAATGAGGTGATCACAGAGTGGGAAATTTTATGATGAAGTGGGGTAACTGGATAATTAAACTAAATTAGTATCTCCCGTTTGTAAAGTGCTCCTCTATGTGGATGATACAGCTGGACTTCGACTGTGGCAAATAAAGTTGGAAAGACAGGAAATCGTAGGTTCAAGAGAATAAATCAGAAAATATAGCAACTACCTTGGCGTCTCTAACTGAGCGCTTGATCCGCAATTACCTTTATTTTTTCCAGAATATTATTAAGAGTAAATATAATTGTAATATAAATTCTCATTCAATTTCCATTTTTTCCTAGTGTGCCTTTCCTTCCGACTATTTAAGCTCTTCATTTCATTGCCCTACGCTTCAGCTTTGCATCACTAAGCGATCCTTCATCTACCGTTTATTTCATATACGTAATAATATACATGTATATCTCTTTTTTCCGTCTGATCCATATCCATAATATAAGGAGTGACTATATTGAGTACCGGGATAGATATAGGAAGACTTACATGGTACACAGTACATACTGATACGCAAATAAAAAGATTTAACGGGGGTCTAAAACTACGACCCCCGTCCCTATAGGAAGTATGGATAGAGAACATTTTTCCTCCAGAAGGAAATATTTAGTGTTCGGTCTCATAAGAAAGACCAAATGTGAAACCATCAGGCCTCTTTTGATGTATAAATAGTTAAACGACGCAATTTCATGCGATGAAACGAATTCATCCGCTGAGTAAACTAAAAGAGAACAGTTTCCATCGTAATTTCAATTGGCGTTATCAACAAATAATAAAACAAAATTATTTAGATCAGAGTCTCTAATTTAGAACGCGACTAAAATTCCAGAACGCCAAAAAAGGGACAGCATATGGCTTGAAAGCTGCAGGTTCCTCTGGTCGAAGATGGCTGCAAGAGAGCAATCCTCGAGCTAAGACATTCCTTTCCTGATTAACTCATCCTCATTTCTTGATCGTAAGATTTGAAATCAATTATTAATAACTAAATCGGTATTTCTTACGGTATACATCATAAGCTGTTAATAATCTTTTAATTAAAATTTTAATTCAAAATTCAATCCTGATCAATGTTTTTTTTATTTTCCAGCAAAAGTAATTAATCGTTTAGAGCTAAATAAGATAGAATCGTATACGTAATCAGCTGGACTTTCCCGTTCTGAAAGTTAATTCAAAGAGTAAATATTTTTTATAAGTTTTTATGCTGATAATTTTGTATGCTATTGAAAATTCTCCACTATGTGTTTCTGAGTCACAAAGAGGATCTATTTATGCGCTAAACTAGAAACTACATTGAATTACGGAGATAGGTGAAAGTAAACCGATAGTAGGGCAACTATGCAAGTGCATGTAAGGATTTAACGGGACATTTGAGTCTATTATGACAGCAGAGAAGTAATTCTCGAGCAAGAACTTTCAAACGAAACCAATGACATTATAGGTTCAATGAAGTCCAAAAATACTAACTGTTATTCCTTTCTCTTCTTCTTATTCACTCTCTCCTTCAATCTTTAACCAGAACCGTATTCAAACATCAAATAAACCAGGTAAATTCATACGATAGTAGTATTCGATGGGGAAATTGGCAGAAATAATTATTGTCTCCAATTAAAAAAATATCCAAAATATTAATTGAATAAACTAAATCGAGTAGCCGAACCAACTTCTGACTTTGAGTAAATATCAAAAATGTTGCTTTTATTAAAACAATGACCAGATTTGAGATTTAAGTCAAAAGAGAAAAATTCAACCAATTAGTACTACCTGAAGTCAGAACATTTTCGCTCGGGAAAACTAAAGGAGACCAAACGGCTGTAGCTGACGATGACTCAAACATCCTTCCCTCAACAACTTCAGATCTATGAATATCCAACATAAAATAGTCTCTGCTGTATTAATCGCGCAAATTTGAATTATTTTTAAACCAGGAATTCATGACTTAAGACCTTGTCTGAATTTTTCTTGATTTAATGCGATTAAATAAACAAAATCAAAATAATCCTCATCCACTTAAATTCGCTAATGCGCAAATATTGATTCAAAGTAACAATGGCGTCCTGATACCACAAGCTGCAGTCGTGACGTCAACCACTAATCCTCTTTAATACATCCGATGTCACCGCTATGAAACAGGCTGATGCATTGCGGATCAAATATTTTATCATTTGATATGGGCAGAATTGTTTGTCGCCTTTTTTTCTGAAAGGCCTTTCCATTTAATCCGATATCTTTAGTGGATTAAGGCGTGTAGGTATTTTTCATGGCATTGATATCATTCTAATTTTCAATCCCGATTCAAACCTCGCTTTCATTTTCATTATCTCTCTGAAACAGGCCGACAAGCAGTAATGCAACCGAGTAATCCTACTTATATTACGAGTTTTTTTTTGTTTCCGTAGGTACTAAGAAAGCAGCTATCCTAATTGCTAGTTTATTAAAATTTTGAACTTATTTAAACCACGACTTTAGGACTAAAATGTTTAAAAGAATGAATAGTTCAAAGAAACTAAAATGTTTCCCGATTCCATAGCTTTAGCAGCTGTATAATTTTAATGAATGAACGTAAGGCAATCTTATTCAAACAAAAACATTGTCAATCCCACCATTTGGAGGTAATATCTTTCAAAGAAACACAAATGATGGAATTGAAACTTAACTTGGCACATGAAGTTGTGCGACTAAACCCAAGGTTGTACGAGAAGTGATAACTTTTGGCGTGACTGGGACTCGAACCCAAGTCTCCCAGTTTCCGGGAAAACGTTTTTGCACTGAGAATCAAACGTCACAAACGCAGAATGTGCTTTGTAGGATTAATCAACCTTTCCTGATTTGGAGCTACTTTTGTGTCTTAAAGCACATAGAAAAGGAGGGGTATAACCTCTTTAAATGAATCCCTAATAATAGGGATCCAAATAGATCACTTTCCTTCTCTGTGTCTACGAACTATAAGAAGGAAAAAGTAAAAATGTTGATAATGTAGAAATAAGTTAATAAAACAATGAGACACTGATCTTGGGAGTCATAATATTAGAAATTTAAAAAGAGATAAAATCAGTGGTAGGAGGTAAGGTATTATCCTAAAATAAGAAAGATCAAATAATTAACGAAGAACCAATACTAAACTAAAATTATTTGGAATGTAGGAAAACTGAGAAATGAGAACTGATTTTTCCTTTATATTTTCAAACTTTGGATAGAAGGCATCAGCAGAAAAGTAAGAGAGTTTGTAATGTAGGTAAAAATTTATGACCACGTAATGAAAACTCCGATATATAATGTTAGAACTGTTAATCGCATAGTTAATGACATAGCTTCCAATTGATTTACCCTCAATTTCCAATTCTTTTCCATTTGAGTGATGCCCAACTGGAAACTGTTACGTAATCATACCAAATAATTCCAATATTTCTTTGCTTGGGTTTTACAGACTTTTTTTCCAGTGAAACAATTGAGGAATAAGCATTGGAACATTGATGATATATCTGAGATGATAGTTAGAAAATGCTTCATGTACCACCACACAGTAGAGTCGGGTAGATGACATTGTACAAAGCGGCTATGACCTATGTACCTTCAGTAAAGAGCTCTAGAGTTAAATCTAATTTATTTACGTCAGTGCTTATTACTCGCAAAATAATCGGAACAAAAAGTCCTTAATCTGAAATTAAAATAATTGGAATCTTCCACAAATTTTACGCTATATTTATAATGATCCTTATAGCAGTTTTGACATCCTGAGTTTTGCGAAACTCACATCCAAAACATGTTGGTGTACACAGATGCATTCAATAGACATATCCTCATATATGTATCGCACGTATAAATAATTGAGTGCTTTGAAAATATTTTAATTTAAATATTTCATTCAATATGCAAACGAATTCGGATATTTAAAGAATTCAAACCGCATTTTCATCTGAAGCAGCGGTACTTCAACCCATTGTATAAAAACTCAATTTTCTCGACTATATACTTGTTTCAGACCCGAACATACATTAAACGAATTGATTTACATAGAGAATTAATAAAATTATTTCTCATGCCTAAAAGTCACATCTTTCTCAGCGCGGATATGAAAGTCATTCCGATTAATCGTAACAGCTAAATTTACTGTTTTCAGGTTATTTCTGGTTCCGTTGCAGAGAATCTTCTCGACAATCTATTAGCATTTCCCAGAAGAGATCCTCCGTCTCTTTGGCTTCAGCGAAACTTATATGACTGCAGTAATCGATTCCAACTCGTTCTTTTTGAAAAGACTTGTTTGCAAGACCAGAGCGTCGGTCATTAAAGTTGGCATTACCGAGTTTATTTCCGTTGCCAACTCTGTTTTCAACGGTATACGAGTGAAGTTACTTCATTATATTTTTAACAAAATACCAGTCATTGCTTCACGTTAGTTTATCTCCGCTGTTTTCCCGTTTATATAGTTGACAATTACTCGAAGTATTTCTTAAGTGTACCAACGGAGCGTAATTACCTCCAGATGTCATTACCCAACTATCCACGGAAAAAATGGGATTTCCCATTGTGTTCGTACTCGAAGAAATTTTATTACAGCCTTTCACGAAGCAATCAAACAAAATTCACAATGCATCTTTCATAACTCCTGCCATATTATAGTGTCTCCACTCCACTACGATACTCTACAACACGACGTTATCTCTCTTGCATGGCTCTAAATATGTGTAATTTTAATGAAATTCTCTTATATTTTCTAATTTTAAGTAGTATTAGGAAATAAATTCCGAATACGGCATGCTACTTTAAAATTAAATGAAAACAAATATTCCGAAAATTCATCGTTCATAATTTACCTCCTTTACTTAGTTACTAATAACTACATTCGTTCAAAGTTAGTGAGAGAGAGAAAAATAAAGGTACCTTCCGAAGCAATATTTAGGTAAGAAGTCGAAAAGAAGAATCAAAACTTCTTGAGAACTTTCCGAATCTCACAGTTCTGTCTCAGAAAATTCAAACACTCCGAAAATAAAGTCAGAGTTTACAACAATATTCGGAAGTATCAATTGAAAAGCCATTAGAAGTCCATAAAAATCTCATTTAAACGTTTCACCGAACAACTGAATCGGTTTCGTCATTTGGTAATTAATGATGTGCACAAGTGTATTATTAGAGTTTGCTATGATGAGTAGGATTGTTCAACATAATCTATGCTTGTAATACGGTAATTGCATGAATTTAATGCACATAAATCCGTAACCAGGGTGATAATTCTACTACTTGGCCTGGGACTTCATAATGCTAATGATATTATGTAACGGGCGTGTTTCAATTATAGAAACAAATAAATAATGTTCAATAGCCTTTTATATTCTTATAAAGTTTATATTCAAAGTTAATATTTACGTCCTTTAGCCTGGTACTACTTTTAAAAGAAAATACTACTTTTAAAAGAAAATATTACTTTTATGCGTATGGCCCAAAGATGTTATTATTTTGTGGAATACAATTACTTTTTAAACTTCCATAGGAACACTCGTGGGATAGATGGCATACCAATTAGGATGTTAATTAATTCCAACTAAATTAACTCGAGTAGTTAATCATTTGAATTTCCGACGTAAGGATATCTGGAATATTATTATTTTAAACATTTTTATCCTTTCATCAGATTATCTCTTATGAGAACAGGGTGTTTTCAAAGAAAAGGTAAGATTTAAATGGATTATAAAATACATTTGGTATACTGAAATATTTCTGAAAAGGATGTACGAAAAATAGAGCAAACAAACGAGAATTATGTGGAGAAAAGTTAATCAAAAGAAAACTTTATCGAGCACACACCAAGGCACTACAGGATGCTAAATACAGCTTTGGAATGAATGATGGAAAAGGAGATTAATAGGAGAGGGCATAAGCTAGATTATATGAAGGGGGTTTAAAGATGGGAATGAAACGATTGGCTGGAATATGGACATCCAGAAGAGCAGTTATAGTATAAACCAATTTTCGAATAGTTTACCTAAGATGTTAGCGATAAGAAAGATTTATTTTTTAAAGTGACATCAGAGAGAAAGTTCTTGGAATTATTTCTTCTGTTTTAATTTACTTTCGTGGATTAATAATTGGGTTAATTTTCTAACATCTAAGAAGATTTAGTAGAACTTAAATTTTATTGTTTCAAAATTACATAAATTATCTAGAGTTGTCATAGTCATTGTTTTAAATCTTATGACATCAATATACCCCTTTCGTTTACGCCCTGTATCTCAGTCTAGTTCAGGACCACAGAGATTACATATTTGTAAAATTAGGTAGGAGGTAGTAATATGATCAATTATAAAGTATATTCTTTCCCGATTGAATTTATAGGTATACAATCAATGCAATTTCTGAATAAAGTTTATTGATATCAATTTCTTTACTTAAATAAAGGCAAAGAGATAAAGAGGAAATGAGAAGAGAAGAATTTTCACATACAAGATAAATTGAAAGGTTTCCCTGCTCGTATAAGTTAATGAATACTATAGAATTCTCATGCATTATTCCGCCAATAACGAGAAAATTCCTTATTTATGTATAGAATTAATCATTCGGAAACATATTTTATGGAAATGGCTGAGCGAATGGAAAAACCCAAGTAGATGCAGAAACTTTATGCTGCTAACTAATATTTCCGCAATTATGCTACAAACTTATATTCTACGCAACGATTTTTTTGCAATTTGTTTAGATTAGTTTTATAACTTAAATAATACCATCGTGAGAAGGAAAATAATGTAAAAAGTAAGCTTTTTAGTAATTTAATAGTTTTGTTTGAAAAACTTACGCAACAAGTGCTTTGTTCAGAACCTTAGTTTTTTGGCTTCGCCGGTTACAAATATTTCTTATCATTTGTGAGCTATTACGGCATACATCTTTATTAAATGTTTCTAAAAAGATCATTCTCTCTCTTTTTTAAAGAAACATATTCCTATTGATGATACTAATAGTAAATGTATTTCAATTTAAATATACAAGAAAATAAAATTAATATTTGATGGTCTTATCACCTTCGATACCTTAAAAACCTTCGTAGAAACAGAAATTCTCTTCGATTAAGTGTTTTTCACCAATGACGCAAGATGTATTAATGTTCGTGAACAGTACCCAAGGGGTTAAATTTTAGAGAGTTAATAGTCTTAATAGTCTCAAACCCAAAATAAGGATGAAATTTATTTATTTACTTAACTTCGAAGTAAATAAGGGCAGGCGTGTTTTTTCTTGGCTCCGAACACCAAAATTAGTTTCCTCAATAGACCTATGCTAGAATATCACTGCCGCCTCTGCGTACATAATGCTGGAATAGCCTGATATGAATCCTCCATAAGAAAGAGACCAAAATAGTACAGCGTACGATCTTGGAAAGGGTAGCAGGAGTGGTTAAGTCAGCCCACGGGAAGAGAACAATTGTGGTGGGTGGTTGTGAGAAAGGAATGCCGCATACTTCGGTGAAAGTCTCATGAAAGTCAGTAGGTTAAGAGTTCCTGCATTCCTTTTGAACAATAATAAATAGAAAGCGATAGCATTCTGAAAATTTTGTCAAAAACAAGAAAGAAGAAAAAGACATTTTCTTAAATGATAAGTGAAATCATTATTTTTTTAGAGAAACAAAGTATTTCTCAGCTAAAACTTTTCCAACGGGTCACTTTAAAGTCACACTTTAAAGGATAAGCACTTTCTGAGAGAAAATTCAACTATGCAAATTTCCTTCAACATGAATCAATTCATTACCTTATAATCAGATTGGATCTATACACAGCATTTGAAGTATATCGTTTTTAACTATTCCTACATCTTGTAAATTTTCTGATATTCTAATTTCACTCGCTAAAATTTCCTTACAAATATAAATAATTTACTTCTACTTATGCATCCTGGAAACCGTCTCGGCGCGTGGCAGGGGGTGCATGCACTATGACTTAATATCCCTAATGGATTAGTATCTCTCGCACAAAAAATGAAAATAAATACATTCACTCTCACTTGTAGTCATGTAAGTTTTCATTTTTCTCACGCTCAATGACAATGAGCAATTTGGAATCATGTCGACCTGAACCGATGATATATTGAGCATGCTGTATCTCATATCACTGCTAAGATATATATCGAGGACTATTCTATGAAACGACATTACTTAGATATGCATGATAGACTTATCAACTGCGATTAAATATCTGTATTGGAGCTATTCATAATTAGTTATCCGTCCATTAAAATATATATGATACTTATACATGGTTCAAGATAAAACCGATTCGTCCTGTCTTCGAAAACCTTCCTGAAAATGAAAATATAAATCCGCTTTTAAATTCATTTACAAGGCATTTCTTCCATTGCCGATGTCCTCCTCTTACTGACCTTGCTTTCTCATCCAGTTCATCTCTATATATATTTCGAATAATTGAATTACACTTGTTTGTTGCGTTATTCATAATAACTTTTTCTCAGATTTCACAATTAATTATAGACACCAACATTCTTTAATGGATATGCCTTATCTTCACAGACATTAACCGTGCTTATTCGATTATAACGTTTCTGATACCGGCGGTTCTTGCCTTATGATTACACGATCAATTGAATTTCGTTTTTCGTTTGTGTGTATGTTTGTCTAAAACTCGGAAACAAATTGCCCCACAACTTTCAAACTCTTGTTGTTAAATAAATATTATATGTGTAACTTTTCATAAATATTATATGTATAACATCAATTTTTCCTTACAACTGCTGTAGAAGAGACAGATGGAGCAAATATGAATAAATATACATACATTATAGTTTTATAGTTAATTTTTGAATTTTTGACCGAATTACTAGCCTGACGTACGGATCTACTTACTTCCGGTATCTATGAGCGTAAGCTGGCTGTAAGTCGAAAACCCAGCTTTCCGGGTGCCTTCTTTGCATTCGCTACACCTATTAAGTTCGCTTTTTTCATTAGTATTATTGGTTCTACGGATCAACCTTCATGTCATATCAATATTAATATTGCCTTGGTATTGAAATCTTTCCGACGATTCAATTACTTGTAAATCCACCCCTTTCTTCACTTTTACATCCACAAAAATACACTGATAGCCGCCCCTCAGCGTGTGGCAGGGGGTGTCATTCCTAAATATCTACTTTGCTATTATCCCGAATCGCGAAAAGAATATATCTCTTTAATAGCCTGGTCCTAGTATCTATTATCCTAATCATACGCATATCTGATTGCCTTCTTCAAACCAATTCTTTCCATCTGTCTTTAAGCTGTCCGTAAACATCCATAAACTTCATCTTTTTTTGGCCTTGATTAATTACTTCTCCACCTACCGCTCGAACAATTACAATTAAATTACTCCGAAAAATCCTCCCACTATGGTTAACATATATCTCTAACAGCCAGAGGAACGGAACTTTGGGCAAAAACCGCATGACGCACGTCTTAGGTTACGTTCCAGCTCATCTTGATGACTTTGCAAAATCGCCGAGGATTCAACACCAAGAAATATTATTCCGTCTGGAAAATATAAAAGAAATTTTAGATTATTTTCCAGTTTAATAATAGTATTCCGTGCTTAAAATGCCAATTTAGAAAATAACTCGCCTAAGTGGTAACGAAAATAAATTTACCACGTGCCAAATACTTAATTCCAAGTTATAAATAGTTTTTATTGATAATTAAGCTCCATGGGGTGACATTTCCGTTCAAACATTAACATCAAGGTTGTTTTGTGAAAGTTTACTAATGGCCATATTCATCAAGCTCCTGCTTCGGTGGTGAGAAAATCACCGGAATTGGCACTAGATTAAACGATGAACGCAGGAAAGTAACGATAAGGTTGAGCTAAACAATCGCATTTGCCACAATTTGTAAAATTCGCGATTTTAGTGAATTGCCTTCCGCGCAAGCGAAAAAAATTAACAGTGTAACGCACTGTAAATGTGAACTCATTGGGGTGTGAAGAGAGCGGTCATCCGCACAGAAAACTCTCTCCGCGATTGAAAAAAAGGGACAAAAAAGAGATGCAGCTATTGGACTCTGAAATTCCACCATTAAAACTCTGCTTCTCATTTCCTCTCCTAAGAAAAGTGACGCAGATATGGAATAAGGGCCTTTGAAACAGAAGGAGAAAATTCATTGAAGGCAGCACTCTTCTTACCATCACTCTTGGACTTCCTATATTTTTACCACTACATTTTTCCACTTGCTGGAGAAAAAAGAGCACTGAGGTCAATGACCACCTCCTCATTGAATCATAGCGTATAAATTATTAGCCAACATGATGAAATATATTATTAATTTTAAAGGCTATAATGCTTCATTAGATAATTTATATAAACTTAAAAAATAACATACTACTAACCTTCTTTCGGTTCATTGCTCACAAAAATATTACAGGTGTGTCACATTGCTACTCAGTTACGAGGGGTTTCCATAATTACAGCTCACTAACAAATGTTCTCTAATCAAAAGTAACAAATTTAAGCTTCACTTCATGCCATTCAGAACTCTAAAGGGTGCTTTAACCGTTTACAAAAATATAACATCAAATTATATGCATACTTTGTGAGGAGCAGTAAATTTTTTAAGTGATGAAAAAATCCGTCAATATACTCCAGTCAATATCACCTTGATCTTACTTGATTTCATCAAAATAAAGAACTTTCTTCATTTCTATCCTCTAGATTCCATAATAATATTCGTTAGATTAATGATTGTGACATTTTCATAAATATAAACGTATACCTTCAGAATGAAATCAAACATCTTTCAAAAGGTGTCCGCATAAGTAGTATTACTATAAAAGTTCTTGCATTAGTTCTTAGCATTTATTTGAATAAACCGCGATGAGCTTATTTTTGAGCGAAATTTCTGTCGTTTAAATGGATTACGACGATGTGCAGAATAGTAATTTATTAGCTTTTTTGCTTGCGATAGCTTCCGTTTGAGTTATGATGAAGCACCTGAGCCGTGAAAGTGAAAAATTCAGCAAAATTGCTTTTTAAAAAATGTCCCAAAAAACGGCTGTCTATGAAATCGCAGCATCGGAATTATGCTTGAATAATTCATTGCAAAAAGTTGAACTGAAGAAGGAGTATCGCAATTTAAAGTTTGCTAATCCAAGGATTTGTGTCTCGCACAGATTTTATTGCAAAATCTAACTACTCCACGAACCTGACGATTCTTATTATGCCATTATAGAGACTTTATAAATCATCCTCCCAAAGAAACGAATAAAAGATATAAAGTACGTTTTACATGTATTAGACATCCTTCTAATTAATATTCTTCTATAGTACACAACAGAAAAAATCATTTGCAAGATTATTCTTTTGTAATTAAACAAAAGTCCAACTTCGACTATATAATATTCCATTCTTATATATTTCAAAGTAGGCCAATCGCGTATTGGACTGCTATTTTGAATCTGCATTGGAATTTAATATCCTTTAATGGAAAATGGAAAATTCAATTCGAGAAATAGGTTACAGCTTAGTATTATATGACTCTCATTTAAAAAAACCTACAATATGGAAAGGTGTTGTTTAAAATAGCACGAGGAGACGTGCATCTTGAAACGGAAGAAATAAGTCAACAAACACAATGTATTCGAGCAGATCCAAAGAAAAGTGGCCTCCCAAATTCAGGGAAATGAAGATGTTCACCCTTATTAGAGTAAAAATTACTTGAAAACAAAATATGCCTCAAAAATCTTGCACGTGGACTAAGAGATAAGTAGTAATGAGGCGATGTATAAGATTCTCTCAGGTGGAATGAACTCTTTATCACGAAGTTATGCCATGCATTCAGAAAATCCAGTTTCTTTGGCTGCTAAATTATCTTTTTTTCTAAACTGCTGCACTGAGAAACTCATCTTTTTCGGAATGAATAAATTATTATACATGATCTCCGTTTTCCGGTTGCATCCGTTCTATCTTGATTTTCAAAATTTTCATTACAACTATTCCATTCTCTTCTAAATTTGGTTTCAATTTTAGTTGATTGATTTCCCAGCAATGCAAAGTTAGGTATAACAAGCCCTGTTTCTGAGCCCTGAGCAATGATAGTTAAAATAGCTGTCAAAAACCCTTGCCTTTAAAACCTTAGCAATATCCATAAAATGTCCTAGGAATGGTGCGGATTTGAGTTAAAGGGTTTCACTCAACGGGAAGATGTCCGTAACTTTGGTGTTACACATAAAATTCTTATTCTGTGGATATATTATGTTTATATGAAAATATTTATGAATATTATCCTTTCAAATTAAATACGGATTTTATTGTTCGATATAAAATGGATGAATTATATACAATCAATTCATGATTAATGACAAAAAATTAATATGGAATGGAGTATAAAAAATAGCCTGATTTATTATTTTCGGATTTAATTAGAATAAAATCAATCATAACCACAAATCATTATCAGTTTACATGAAAAATAAACGATGTAACCGAAGAGAATCTACCATTGGGTGGAATATTAATTAGTAGTTATTAATAATAATGAGTCATATTTCATTATGAAACCGTAAATAACCTTCAAAAAGTTATAGATGAATTCAAATTATCGCAAAACCTGATAGTAGTTATTCATATTTTTTTATTTTCTTTTCATATATTCCTTATATTTTATTCATATTTTACCATTAAAGGAATTGAGTCTATACACACAAAGGGTAATATAATTCAGAATCGCATATCATATCAAAGAACATAATGCTATCTGGCTGTTATACCCTCAATCGATTCATGACCATGAAAACTAATGATAAGAAGACAAATCGCAATTACTCGGAATTAATGCCAACAACATAATGCTTCTGGCAGTAAAACTTTTGTGGTACAATAAACGTAATGAGCATCTAAAGAATATATAAAGAATAATCGTAGCTAATTAAATAAAATTACAAATGCATAAAGTTCATTCTGTACTAAAATTAGGAAAACCACGCTCAGTTCATGATCCTATAAACAGAAGATTTTAATCGGTAGGTAGGTATATTTTGTTCTTTCTTGTTATTTGTGGCGTAAAGGACGTAAAAAGTTATTGCAGAAGAGAAAAGCATTCTAAAAATACACCTGAGCGTAATATTTACTTTCAGCCTCATATGCTGTCCCTTACACTCAGAGCGAGTACGAGAATTTCCCCACAAAAATCATTAGACCCTTCCCTCTGTTAATTAAACCCAAGTTTAACGTTATCCCCGAAGGAAACTGTAAGGTTGGACATCTTCAATGCCCTCCTGTTAATTTTTAACAGCGCAATTGAAAGGGAGATCGGCGCGCATATTTAAACCACTCTGAGAACTTTATCACCCCGGATTCGCTTTTTACCTTCCCCTTTTACATTCCTGTTTAAATGTGCGCAGTAATTGCAACCGGAATCCGATCTCTCCACCACCCTTCATTTAAATTCCCGGTATTATTTACTCTACCTCGGGAGCCGATAAAAACCTTAAAACCAAGTCCTCATTCCCTTCAATCACTGAACTCGCTCCTCCCTAAACGACCACACAAAACGGGTTCCTTTTGTTTCCACTTACCATCTTATTACATATTCCAGTACCGATGCTTCTCACCTACCTTCCCCACCAACCCGCCCACCTCGTCCTATTAGGTAGGCGTTGTCAGCCACTGGTTTCCAAGATCCCCTTCCCTAAAGGACTTTTCCCATACCCTTCGATACCTTCCGCTATCCGATACCTTCCCAAGCTGCTTCATCGCTGTGGACACGACATCCAACTTTGTTCAATTTATTGTCCCAATTAGCAGCAATGGCTTTCTGCGGGGGCACTCCGGACGACGCAGCCTTTCCCACCCCTTTGTGACCGCACCCTCTCTCTCCAGGGATGCCAAATGTCGGTTCCGATGGGTTCGTACCGAATTCTCATGCGACCTCCGAATAAGCCTTGAACCCACTGCGTTTGTTTACAGGCGAAGCTCGGCTTTTTAATTCCAAGTAATTTACCTGAGAGTTCGATGACACTATCCGTCTGACGAGGTTCACGTTCGTAGTAGTTTTTATCTCCCCATTACAAAATGCCAAAGGAAAATTCGTGTTTGCGTGTTTTTGGGACTTGACCTAAAATAGTATCGAATGGCTAAGTCAAGGTTATGCTTTGAGAATTCAATCGTCTCGCTTTTTTATTTCTTGGTAGCAAATGGCGTAATTTATAAGCTGCGTCATAAAAAACATTAGCATAGAAATACGATTAAAAGAAATTTTTTGCGTAAGTCCACAAATTGTAAATGGTCGAATGTATAAAGCGCTATGCAATGCAGACTGTTTATCACTGATTCAATAAACGAGAAGATTCATTAAAATAAAGATAAAATATTACGTACGCTAAAAATCGACCTATGAATACCTTTTCACTCTCGTTTGCCATGCAATTGAAAAACGTAAGATAGTCTTGGAGTGCCTGGAAGTGGTATAGAATGTTTTGCTCTTCATTTTATTGGTTAAGATGAATACTTCTTATTTCTAATAAAGTCTTCTTTCAATAAGAATTAAAGATAAGCACATATTTAAGGCGGCCACGAGTGTTATTGACCAAAAATATCGAAGGGAAAAAATCGACGTTGATAAAATATAATAATACCTAAACCATATTCAGGAAAATCAAACTTCTCAAAAGAATTACCTCATAAATGCGTGAAACCTGCAAGTTAGGCCGAACCAAAAGCAATAATTTTTATTTTGTAAGCCACCTTTCGCCGTGCGGCAGGGGCTGTAAACACTGAGCGATTGAGCTACTTCTTTAGTATTTTATTATCGCTACCGTTCGCGGAAGGAATGACTCCTTAAAACGATTCGTTCTAGCATCTTATTTTATGCGCATAATACCGATTACGTCCTCTGAAAACGTGCTGTCTCTAAATTAGTACTTAGACTAGAGTCGATAGAAATTAAAACCCATAAAATAGCATCATCTTTGTTTGAATTCATAGATAAGACTGATTGTATAAGCAATATCAGGGTAATCCTTATCTTACGTTCCTAAACTTCTTAGAGAATTATTAAATTACCTGTACGTTTTCCACAGATATGCATCAAAATTTTTCATTCTTAATGGAATTTAATAATTTTTCTAATTTGACTATTTTTAGCAAAAAAGCAATTAAACTAGGGAAAATATCTCAATCTATGATTACCTCAATTAAAAGTTCATTAATTCTTCATTCAATTTTATGAAAAATAACTTAGAATAAACAAAGAATAATAGATTAAAACAATAATGAGATAATTACAATTTGTCCGAGACGATCTAGATACTTTTCCTCCTAAAACAAACCAGGAAGATATGAATAAATGAATTTTCCAATTCACAGCGTATATTAGAGATATAAGAGAACCAAAAATATTCTGGAGTTCCTCTATAAATTCTTTACCGACCTTCCGCTTATTAGGTATCTTGCCATTGATTTTCTGCAAACAATAAATTGAGTCGAATTAATCTCTCCTCTTTCTATACTGTTTCCCCGATTGAATCGGCTTGCGAAAGTGGTGTGTATAGTATATGATCGGATAGTAAATAAGCAGATTTTGACAGCGGAAAGTATCATGAGCCAAGTAATCACCGTCGAGCATCTCTCTCCACCTCCTATCTCCGTTCCTTAAACACCTCTATCTCATCACCTCGCATTCTCTTTATCAAGCTTTGCCCTTGTGTGCCTCTCTCTCCTATTTCACTCTACGACCCCTCATTACTCAGTCAGAGTGTCGATTAGGGAAAGTGAGAGGAATACCTAAAAGCGCCGTGGTTCTTCATTTTGTCACACGCAGAGTAGGCCAAACGTGAATGCCGTGAAAAGCTAAAGGTTTCTGTAAGAACGAATAAACCTTAAACATCTGCAGAAATTATAATGCTGCGTTTAATCAATTTACGAGCACCTGTTCTCTTGAGAAATAGTGATCTAAGTTAATAGAGTTTGCGAATTATACAAATGAGTTGTGTTTTCATACATCGGAGCAATTCATCGTAGCATGAACGAATGTGTATGATTTATGAAAAATTGTTCATTTGAAAGATATAAGATTGCATCATTTATAGGTGTAAATTTTTTCCAAATCGCTTTGTGTACATTGGTAGGACGACGCAACGAATCATGGATTGGGGGAAAAAGTGACCTTTAAAGAAAGAAAGAATCTTCCGACGTATATACGTATAATCTATTTTAATTGAACTTCAATCTAATGGTTGAACGAAATATTACGATATGCATTATATCCCTAAGTAAAATGAATATGAAACTGAAAATTTGACATTAAAATATTGGTATAAGATATTGCTCTCTTCTAATGATGTAATCAGTTTCTGAAGACTGCGAAATGCTACCTACGATAAATATGATATAATATTAACCGAAATTATATACTATGAAGGCCAATGAAAATGTTCAAAAAGTTTTCTCCACCGAAAATGAGTAATAAAAACGCTCCCAAGAATTCAAAGTCACCTAGCTCCCGCATACATACATCATCGCTTTACGAGTATTGAACCATTACCGTGACATTTTAAGGATGAATTTCTAAAGAAAAGAGGACTTAATTTTGTCACGTGGACGGGGATTCATTCTTCTATATTACTGAGGATTCGTATTCGCAGTATAATTCTTAGAGACAGCAGTATTTATATTCAATATGATTTAGATGTTTCCTGTTGTATTTGGTCTCAATCACCACAAAATCTCATTATAATTGTGATAAAATCCATTCTAAATGGTGTTATTTACCTTGCATTGCTATGACCCGCCATTATTGAGACAGTTACTGCGACCGACACTGTGACCTTAGGTGCTCCCGTTTTAGACCTTCTTTCATTCTAACTTTCTTAAATATAACATTCCATTTCTGAATGAATTCCTATAATTTAATAAAACTTCTATATGATATAGCATTTTATATTCTACAAAATATTATGTGCCATGAAAAAGATCAAGTTTCCCTATTTGGACCGCATAAATGCCAAATGTAAACGCGAAACCGGCTATGTATTAAAAATTACTGTAATTAATTATTAAGAATTTCATTTTGTTTGACTGTCTAAAATTTATTTACTGCGTAAAACAAGAAAATAATTGGTTCAAATAGTGCATCTTCGGGAAAAAAATATAGTAGGTTTATTAGCTATCAACGTATTTCTTTTTCATTGAAATTGTACACCAGTGAAGAATATTCTTGTATATGGGCTGTAATCTAGGCTTTATAATTTGTTTGATAATGTGATTATTAAGTTATCTCCAATTTCAATAAGCGCAAATTTATCTTTAAATTATCCTTTGAAGATCATCTCACCAAAATATTACACAGTTATAGCAGGTAATTTACATTTTTCAAATTATAGGTTGAATGACTAAATTATTCCAAAGACCTGCTTCGGATTTGTCGTTCATAGTCCTGTATTTCGATGGACACCTTTCGCTTTTGTCGATTATTTTCCCACAGAGTATACGAAAGACATAGCTCGAGAAATTATGCTACCTCAACTAACTAACAAGCCAATTTTTAGTACATGCTTCATCTTCTTCCAACTCTAATGCTTCACATCTCTTTCTTCCCTTTTCAAATCCTAACCCACTCAAGACCCTTCCTCACGATCCAAGTTACATATGTACCTCTTTGTTCCAAAGAACGTGTCCTTTGTCAGATTCTGCAGCTGTACGTCCAGAATGTGATGAGACCGAACCGAAGCAACGGTGGAAGAAGAAACAATCCGATACGAGCGCCGAAAAACTTTTCAACGTAAAGATAACAGAGGAAAGGGAGGATTCGGATCATTGACACAGCTCGGTCTTCTTTGACTCTTAGGAAGCTGACCTTTCGGTAGGAAGATAAGGCAAATGGAGATGGGATTGAGATGAGAGGACCTCCACTTCCAGTCGGAAAGGGAAAGATATAAGGAAGGTTGTCTGAGGAAGAATGCGGAGGATTGAGTCCTGTCTGATGGTCCTCAAGAGAGGGCTCCTTCGATTGGACAATCCGTGGCAGGGATGGGGAGGTTGGGCGGCGCGATCCTTTGAATTGGACAAAAGAGGAACAAAAGACATCCAAAAGGAGACAAATGAAGCCTTAAATTACGGCCTTGAGAGGTAGATTCCTTTATTTTCCGCATTAACTTTAATTTCTCGTAAAAATGAGCCTTGCTGACGGGCAGAAAAAAAGATGAAGCGGCGAAAGCAGCAGGAATGCACTTGCGAGGGAGGCAACGCCTCGATTCTCCCCCTCGATATCAGGTTTCCGAGGCGGTTCGATATTTCGAAATCGTTGATGACTACATTCGGAGAAATGAATTTGGACACGCTCCACTTACCCCATTACAGAAATAATTCCGTTTCTTCGAAATCGCGTCGTAAAAACGGCCCGAGTCATTCCGCGCGCAATAAAAATCTTTCGGGATTAAGTCTGCAAGGGAAATTATATCCGTAATGAAGATGGAAGGCGGTGAAAAAAGATGTGCATTCCTACGGATGAAATCGCAATAAAATAATAGCGGATCAAGATGAAATTGCCCTTATTAATTTAATTGGAGATTATTTGTCGCTTTCGAAAGGTATTTATCGAACGGAATTTTTTCGGACGGCGAAATAATTTTTTTTGGAAGACCATCAGACATCAGCGGAAATGCAAATATATATCTTTCTTAGAAATCCTAATTCTATTATTGTTACCAATGACAGTAGCCGCCAAGCTTACGGAAAACGGTAATCAAAATCTTACCGCATTCATGGCGCATCTGTATCCAACATCTCTCGAGAAGCCCTGGAATCCCTGTGAACCTAATTCTAAGGCGATGTTTACTAGGCAATTTTCACTTTTAAAGGCATAGTTTCGTATTGAAAGAAAATTTCTAACCAGCAAACCACTCGTTTTTAAGTTCCAATGGCAATGTAAATTTAAAAGGAAGAATGACCAAAATAAGAATGAAAATTTTTGACATTTTTGTAATTCACTCTCGATATATGAAAAGAGATATTCAAAAATTAAGCTCAAAGAAATTTTCGAATTTAGAAAATGAATGGAATTGGAATATTGTGAAACACAGCCATATTCTACACAAATATTTATGTAAGGCTTCAACGCAGCAGTACCTTGATAAGTACTTTACAAAACTTCTTTTTTCGTATTTATTTTCGAGGCCATCTCCCAGTAATCAAGGATCCTCCGAGTGTGATCAAGTAAACATGACGAATACTAAAACTTTTTCAGTATTTGAATGTTCGGCTTTTGAAAAAAAAAATATAATAAAAAGCAAGAACCTTTAACGCAAAGGTTTTCATAGAGATTATGTTTAGCACGGAGTTTAGAAAACAAAAATTAATTGATTAGCTAATTCTGTGACATGGGTCAAAGAGAAAGTCCTCTGATATTAGTGCAGGTGTCAAACTTTGTATCACTCTTCAGAATTTCAGCCATATTGCGTTTAAAATCAGGTTTAAGTCATCTGCTTGAACTGACTTAAGCCGAAAAGAACCTAATAAAAAATGGTATAATATATATATTTTAGAGCCCAGTAAGACAATTTGCAGGAATAATTTGATCATGTTAAGATTGCATTAAAAGTGTGAAGTAAGGACCGATCTAGGTGAAACTAACTGTTTTCGATGGAAGGGAGATTTCGACGCTGAGGTTGACTCACTAAAACAAACCTCTCTATGGTAAGCTGAAAAAGGGAAAGAAGAGTTATCTATCGGTAGAGCGACACGCATTCAGGCCTAATCTTTTCCTTGCTTACTCCCAGACCCACGCTCCGTTCCTTTTTTGGACATTTCGGCGACTGCATTAAAGTGACAGTATCTACAATGGAGTGGGTACAGACAAAACAAGGGAGAAGTTTGCTCATTTGCAAATCAGCCGATTGATGTCTCTTTCAGCAAGCATCGTGCCTTTTCACGTTTACCATTGAAATGTTTACTTCAGACTTATTCACGACTTGATCACCCCATCTCAAAAAATAAACCCATATATATTTAGAGCAAAGTCTTACGCAATTCTTTATTCACATTAGATGCTAGAAAAATAGCTTAAAGCAAAGGATATTTTATAAAATTTTATTCCTGTGCATATACGAGGTTCTCCTCCATATCAATTTTACAGATTACTGAGACTTTAAATCTGATATTGCACCCATAGACGAGATTGATAGAAAAGATGTTTCTCTATCTTAGTCGGAATCGGATTCTACAGTGGGATGGAGAGTGAAATGCATATTAGCTTGCACATTAGCCATCACAAACGAGAGAATAAAGAAAATCCCGATGAAAGGAAGAACAAAGCAGAAGATCGGTCTGTATTCAATTTTTTGCCTACGTTGGATAGGGGAAATACTTATCGAAATATACAGGGCAATTTTAATTTAGTGAAAGTAAAATAGTAGTTAAAATAAATCAGTTTATTTCAAATTTTGATCTGTAAAATGAAGCGACGATCAGCTAAAGTAGGTAACAGGGCACCTGGGGACGGGACAAATTCGTCATACAAGCAGTTCGTCTAAAGCGGTGTTTTTACCTGGAGTTTCGTGTCAAAAGGAGCGGGCCCGGGCGAAAAGCGTCTATATGGTAGGATAGCATATTGAGCAAGAGCGCTATATCTGGGTTTTACTGTATTAGTAATCATTAAGTCAACGGCTTCTTCATAGTTCGTTGAATTGATAGCTCTAAATCAACAAAAAGGATTCATTTCCAGACATAGATGAACTCGCTAAAATATTTCATGAAATTTCAATGTAATATGACCATCATTTTGCTAGATAATCGCACCATCAACTTATCCTTTAACTCTCAAAATTTTCAGTTTATATTCCATCTAACACCTCTTCTTAATAGATACCTTAATAGACTCATTTCAGAAATCTTATCAGCTCTTACGCATGAATTAATTGGCCTACATATCAATCAGCACAGATTGTAAACTAAACTGATGTAGCAATCATTTCCCATAACATCAGCGCTCAATTAATTCATTAATAATATCCCGATAACGATCTAGAAATCTCTGCGGACAGAACAAGGCCCTTCACAAAAGCGACTCGGATTCGAGATGAAGTAAGTCAGGAATCATTACAAAGACGTCTCGAGCATAGCAATTAATCTCTTCAAACCAAGGGAAGACAGTCGAGAATAAAATAACTCGAATGTTAATCAATCACGGTCTTTGAAGAGCAGCAAAAGATTAAACTCTTGTTGCTGATCTGACAGATGATTGACAAAGTGGAGTCTCGGACACCGGGAAGTTATCCTTACTATGGGCGGTCGTTGATGTAATTGCGTACTGATATAGTAGTAGTAAAGAGCGAAGAAAAGAGATTGCCTTAGCTATCGCTTGCTAAACGAGGAAGAAGGTTTACTTTCTCTTAATAAATAATATCAGACAAGCTTAGCCGTTGAATAAAATGAACTCCTTTATATGGAAAAGATATAGAATGGAAAATATCAAAAAGAAAATCTCAGTAAAATTGTCATTACTTATAAATGAAACAGCATTGCAATTCAAAAGAGCTACTTCTGCACAGCAAATGAGCATTTCAGCCTACAAATCGACTATTTTTCACAGCCGCTATTTAAGAATACATGAAATTGGGAATAAATGAAATGAAAATACTTGGATATAGATTATGCATACAAGCAGAATCACTTCCAAATATTTATTCAAAACATTCTTTCAAAATAAAGATATCATAACCCTTTCTAAGGTGACTAAAAGTAGATCGACTGCTCTACTCTCTTCTCTTCAAACTGATGCTTGAATACAACATGAAAAAGTATTATAGCGATTGATTCTTAAGAACTTGAACCAATACCTATGAAAAAATCAAAGAGAAAAGTTTAGAATCTAAGCTCACGCTTTTCTAAAAGATAATGAAAATATGGCTATAGGTAATATCATGGCTAGATAAGTAACTTGGCCGCGCGATTTCAAAAACTGAAAAGGCTATTATCACACTAACTACAAAAATTCTTTATTCTGACAAAGATGTGAAGTCAACTGTTTCCAGGGGTAATATAATCATATATGTTTAAAACTATATTATTATTCGCAATTTTTAGGAGTTGTGTTGAATTCACGAATCGGTTACCAACGAATTTGGGAGTCTTTTACGCAATTCGAAAAATATATCGCATAACAGAAATTACATTTAAAATGAAGGGAGAAACTTGAGATCTCATGAGTTAAAAATTAGAACATATTCTTAACGGTAGATGGAGCGATACACAGGATTGAATGCTAAGGAAAGTACTTAAGATTCTACATACAGCCCATCTCCCGTTTGAATGGCAATCTTAGATCATTGGACCGAAGAATTAGAGAGAAATAAGCTCCTCATCGAATATAAATGAAGACGCTGGGATCGAATGAAAGATTGAGAGAAATAGCGCGTAATAGATGCTCGAACGTTGGTAGACCAAGGCTTAGATGGTGAAGCCGGAACAGGCAATGTGCCTAATCCTGGAAGGCAGAAGAAGAAGAAGAAGATGCTCGAACTCCTGGTCGTTGGATGTGACTGATGAGAGCATTAGACAGACAGGTATCTTTGATCAAGATTGGAGGGAAACCATTAGAACTTCACATCTATCTCTTTTTCAAGACCGATACAAATGGGCAGTTCAGTAAATTTAATCCATCATAATGTTGAGGCGAAAAATATTTATTATGATTTTGATTCTGAACATATGTTTAGTGAGAATCAATAAGAACGAATAATGACGAGATGTGAATCAGATCTATTATATCTATAACAACATCTTCATGAAAAGTTAAGATAATTTATGGAATTAAAAGTTTTAATTATTAAAGTAAAAATTACAGTACTGACTTAGATATAAAAATTGTTACATGCATCTAATTTGCGAAAACAAAAATTTTATGCCGAAATATTAGTTTTTATGGCATCGGGAAACTAAATTTTCGGCATATATCGGAAATTGATAAACTACTGTCACAATGAAATATTCACACCGGTGAAAGTATTTAAATAGGAATTCTGAGATACAGTACATTAAAACTCTTTTGAGCTAAACTGAAATCAGCATTGAAGATTGCACCCACTCCCATGTACTTTCAAACGAGTCCTCGTGTGGGATTTGCTGGACCAGATCTCATACTTAACTACTTACAGGTATAAATATTATCATATTCAGCATTACCATAATGTACTCTATTGGAACGATTTGGTATCGAAAGTTTTTAGCTCGTTTTAAATATCTATTATTCAAGATTAGAAATATATATTTATCCTCGTGAACTAAATGTCATCATCTATGAGAATGAACTAAGTAATATCTAGCAGAATAAGAAGGTCGCGCAGAAAACTGGGAATTTGCTTACATGAAACATTGAATATTTCAGTCCTTTGGTCACTAATATAAGAAGATATATTCAGACGGTAGTATTGAGTGACATGAATTTACATTGGTTCGATGAATATATGAATCCGGCATATGTAGGTTAATTGGGAGACATCGATCTTAAAATCTGAGAAATTATTCAAATCGCTGAAGGCCAACAAACTTATGTATTTGGTTAAGTTTCGTATTCAAAGTTTTCAATACACCTTTGTTACGTTCGCGAGCACACTTAATCCCAGTAAGTAGCCTATTTTTCTCACCGTACACTTCTCTTATGAACTTAGCAGCTGTAAGAACCCTACGTTTTCTGGATTCGATCCGATTTTAAATTAATAAAAATAACGCTTTAAGAAGAGCGAAAACTTTCTTCTGGAGAAAATTCGAAATCCTAGCGAGTAATAAAATACCATGCAAGATTCAACGTATATTTAACGCTGCACACATAAACACCGGGAGACACACACACACAGACCGGGAGGCATTGTTACGAACGATACAAGTAAAGAAAGTAAACCCGCATTCTAAAGAAAGGGGACCACTCAATTCGAAGTCAACCCAAATTTTTGCACGAGGGAGAAAGGAGTGCATAACGGTCCTCAATTTTCATCGAAGTTGACAGATGGATGGCGAGGGAATCCGGAAAGATGTCTTCCGGGAGGAGAAGGGGGTGCAAGGGAAAGTAAGAGAGAAAGGGGGTGGGGAGGAAGGGGAAAGCATCGATCAGGAGATAGTAAGGGAATTGGGGTGCGGTCTCCGTCCTGCCGAGAGAAAACATTCGGACCTCCGTATCGATCTGAGCGGATGGCGATAAATCAGTTACCATCGGCACCATCGCAATTGCGTCGACAGGTTAAGGTAAAAAAAGAATCAGGGTCAATAAGCGGAGGACCACTCTCCGGCTTACCGAGGTTTTTGGCGTTCTCCTCCCGGTACACAACCACGACGAGAGATCTCCCAGAAGTGAGGAGGTGGAGTGGGAGAACGGGGGATTCAATTGGAATAGAAAGGGAGCTTGTTGCCCACAGGATGGCGAAGAGGAGGGAATGAGGGAAGAAAGGAGAAGAGAGAAAGTGAATTATGTAAATAGGAAGAAGGTAAGGAGGTAGATGAAGTGAACAGTAGAGGTAGCGGTGAATGGTGGAAAAGGAAAGAAGATAGATGGATATGGAGATCCATAAGGTGAGCAACAGTTACTTAAATTAGACGCTATTTTTTAACTCTTGCACCTCTTTCTCTAATGTTCTTATAGTTATATCTGAGGCTCATGCAATTAACTGAAAAGGGTCTTATCAAATAGCTTTCTATGACATGTTGTTTTGCCCCGAGAAAGGTTTACCTGTGCTACGAGATTCCTCTAAACTTAAAATGTTGGTAATATTATATCCTGTGCGTGCTCGGCTTTGCCAAATATTTCATTCTTAATAGTAATTCGCAGGAAAATGTGTACTACTACTTTATACTTTAATTTACACTATCGTGCGACTTTTTTACTCCGGTCTTGTTTCCTTCTTTGCATTCCGAAGACAAAGAGTCAAACATATTCAACGGAATATTGTACTGAGTAATGGGTAAGCACGTGGTTTAATTTCGACAAAACCTACAGAAAAACCTATTTCACGCACTTCAATGTTTTAGTATGATTATTAGTGCTGCTTCGCAATGTAATCACGTCTATCCTCGAAATACACTAAGTTTGGATAGAATGGAAGGATTCTATATGGTTCTCTAAGGTTATGAATTTGTATTTATACTTTCTCTTCCCAAATTCTCGCGTCAAACCGGATATAAACCGAATTTCGGTGTTTTACACCTCCTGCCATGCGCCAGTGGCGGTTTGCAGGGTTTAAATGTAAATGTAAATAAAACGGAATAAATGAAAATATCTGAATTTTAACAGAAAAATAATCACCCAAGAATCACCATTAATTTGAAATTCATCTTCTCATAAAAATATATTTCACCTTAAAATTTTCGCATAACCAGAATAAAATAAATTCATCGTTAATCCAAATCAAAGGTGACTTTATAAGATAAAATTTTCCTTAGGAAATAAATCAAAATTTGGAACCTGTCCAAACTCTGCAATTACATAGCAGAACTAAATAAACATCTATCCCGCACATAACTGATTCTAACGGAGAATGGGGGAGCGTTTACGCGATATTACATCACACATTAACTTGCGCATATAAATTACAGCAGAACACGACGTTTATTACAATAATTACGGGAAATTCTGCAATGAATAATCTCATAATTAATAAAAATCATAGGATCGAATCACAGAAAATGTTACACGATAAAAAAATAAAACAAGAAGCCAACGTCAAACAGGTTTGGAGGGACACACTAGCAATTAAGACCGGTATAAGAAACATTCTCGAGTAGAAAATTACCCTTTATTGCAATGTTAGAAATTTCTTATTGAAACCTCGATCTTTACACGAGTATGTATGCTGGGTGGAAGGACTGTAAAGGGTGAGGAAGGGGGAGGGGAGGCAGTTGGAAGAGAAGGCGGAGAGTCGAACACAGGTAAGGCTGCGTTCCACCACGAGCCAATTAGGCCGGGAGTCAAGGCGTAATGAGCAGAGACCAGTGTCTCAGGTTTAATTAATTGGAAGAGTGAAGAGGCAACGCCGCCGTTAGCTGCGGGCGGAAGAGGGACTAACAAGTGGAGGAAAAGGAAACGAATGAGAATTTTCAGAGGGCAAAAAATAATAGGCAAGGATCGATATGTGACGGATCGGGAAAGCGGAGGTATTTATGCGAACTCAGAATTTGATGAATATCGCAGAAAAGGAAGTGATGAACGGTACAAAGCGGGAGAAATAAAATGATAGAAAAGAAATGAAAATTGTTTCAAATAAATCTAGTTTGAAAACACCGAACGCGTAAGTTAGAGGCTGCAAAAATGTAGCATGAAATTCAGGCAAACTTTTCCCAGATTTCAATTAAATGAATTGTCCCAACTTAAAGCCTTATACGAGAGACAGCATAAAAGTAACGAAACTGAGGTAAAAAGGAAGGAAATTTAAGGGGGAAAATCATGCATCCAAATATTGGTAGTAATAAGAGCTAGTGCCACTACTAAAGCAAGTTGAAACTATAAATGTATTTCACTGTCTGCCCAATTAGTTATTCATAAATTAGCAATTATAATTAACAAGGGATTTATTTTTGTATTTCAAATGGGTTTTATATGAAAAGTATTCAATGGTAAGGATAAAAAATTTTATTGGACACTAGATAGAACATATTTTTAAATCAAATGCAGCAGAGATAAGAAATAATCTGATTGTTCTGCGACGTCCAGCACTGAAAATTTTACTTACTATCGTTTAATTGTTACTGTGCATTAAATTTGTTTATAGTTGTGCTTAATCGTCTTCCTTTAAAAAGAGAGCCAGTATATTTCTCGTCTCACTGATAAATTGAGATAAAAATCATATTGTGTTAATATAAAGATTAATGAGGAAATAAGGTCAAATAAATTGATACAGTTTGATAAATTGGCGATTTCCGATTCTGAGGAACTACACCCCAATAATAGAACACATGGAAAATCTAACTGAGAGAAAACTACCCTAAATTGCTTTAGCCTGAGGGCTATAAAATTTCTATGCACAAATTGTCATATCCCTACTTATCATTAATTATAAACTGCAAATAATTGGTTAAATACATAAACAAACGATTGACTTAATTCTTGTTTCCCCATATAAATCGAAGTTGTAAGGATGTGTTCGCAAATGAGCTGAAATAACTGACATGAACCTAAAATATAAGCAAAAACATCAAACGAGAAAACTAACACATTTTCCGCCGATAACTGCTACACCTTTATATTTAACAAATAACTTCAAAATGTGTCCACAAATAAAGAAGGTTTTGAAGTAAAAATGCTTAGATATAATTCAATAAGGTTCATATAAAGATCCATAACTTATGAGTGTGTGATGAATATTAGATATATTTTTCTTAACAAAGGTGGTATATATATTTGGAAATTTAGGCGATGAAACGCAAACTATTCATAGGAATTTTAAAAAACCTTACCCTGTTGATATTTGTGAGATAACAGGTACTGCTTTGGAATGATGAAACACTTGGGAAAATACCGTGCACCTGACAAAAGAAGCTCCGCGGAGTAGAATCTAAGGAGCTATGAAAGGAAATGGCAATGCGAGAAAGGAAACGAAAAGAACGCCGTTAAGTATTAAAAAGAATGCTGCCTTTCCCTCATTTCAGCTATTTCATAAATCCTCGCTGGAATCTCTTGTGGAAGTATGATTAAAAGAGCTGCACCGAAACCATATGTGAAAACTACGGTAAAAACAAGAAGTAAGAAACAGGTGTGTTCGAACGCCAACTGCCGGCGATGATTTATAATTAAACGCATTAATTGGACAAGAAGTGGGAAATGAATCGAAACTTGCAGACGCGGCAGTTGCATCGACGGTATTCCGAAAAATATGTCGTATTTTTTACCCTTTATTGGCGAAGAATTAATCAGACAAAATACCAGGAAAAACACAAATTAAGTGTAATTACCGAGTAATGTTGACAATCGGTTCCTCGTTACCCAAATTTTTCAGAGACGTCCCACGACGACATTTATATTAATTAGTGATCATATTGTGAGGTATAAATTTATGATATATTCATTTTCAAACACGATATCTGAAATCAATTCAGACTGAGAAACATATGAAAGTATAAGATAAAATTTGTTGTTAAACTTATTAATAGTTGAAAATTATAAATTGTTGAGAATTTTTACTTTCTGAAAGTGACTATGAGAGATGAGAGAGAATGGTAGGCATTCATAATTGTTAAAAACTGTTTGTTTTTGATAACATTTAATCGTTAGATACTGTGCGAATAAACAACTTGCTAAACATATCACAGTATTATTAATAACGATGAGGAATATTTATTATATAGTACTTCATTATAGAGCTTTTTATTTACACATCATATATATTCTTAAACTTGAAAATTAAAACCCAAGGACTGAAATTCTCCTTTTATTTAAATATCTCATTCAAATTATGCGCATTTTTATTAGGTCAAAGATAAACACATCTTCAAGATAGTGGATTAACTTTATCGCGACATCTCCCATGGTAACATGTCGCTCCCATATCTCTGATTCCGTAGACTTTATTACTATCACGAACAGCTTCTAAACCGGATGTGTTGTGACTGTCATTAGCAATAAAACCATTAAATAGACTGGACTAGGATAGGCCCATTGGGCAATGCCGCACAAATTTTATGATCATCGAAAACAAGGGGAGCCCGTTAAGGAAATGAAGACATAGGGAAATACATTCCAACAAAAGCAACCATGGAAAGCGAAGAATCGGAGATTTAATTTCATGATAAGGATAAAGACGTTTTGGGCCTCGATTGTTAAGGAAGAAAGAAAGCCTGAAATTGGGGAGAGCCGTGTATATAAATGAGATGGAAACCGAGAAAGGGGACATCGTGCGTGTGTCCGCTACTCTTTTTGTCCGTACTTATGTAAATAATGTTGCCATGTAAGTAGAAAGAAACTGAAGGCAAAAAAGAACGTAAAAAGACAAGAGAAGGCGACTCTCAAACAATAGTTAGCTGACCAATACCTAGCTCTGAAAGCAATACTCTACGAAGAAGACAGAATGAAGTACGAATTTTGCATTTTGGTGGAATTGATCCGTTTTAACTAGCCTAAGTTTTATGTGGAGAATCCTATTTTACATTCGCATGCATGTTCAATCAATTGACCTTCATTCTGTAAGTGTCGCTCTTAAAATTGTTTACTCTTTCACTTTAATTTAAATGGAGACTATGCTACTCGAATCAACTGCTTCATTTCCTGCGATGAATTCGGATCCTTGGAAAAGAAAAGAAGTACTAGAAAAGTAATAAAAGTATTCTAAATATTTAAAGGATGTCTGCCTCTAATTAATATACCTGAATCGTGTAGAAAATTTTACTCATTTTTAATAATTTGCCATTATAGTGCATCATATTTATACTATATACACTATATTATCTATTAACGTCTTTTCTCTCTGATTTTCCGTCAGAAAGGGGAGAGAGAGGTAGGCTACCCTTTATTTCCTGAGGCAAAGGTAGAGCATAAGTTTATTCAAAGCTCTTATAACTGTGTACAGTTTCAGGAATTTCAGCGTGTCACGAGATTTATTTTCCTACACCATCGGGTATGAGATGATTTTCTTTCAAACAGATCATTTTTAGAATAGTAAAATAAAAATTCTCACAGAATGCTTTGTGTAACTAGATTTACAAGGGTTTTTTTGTTTAAAATTTTTATCACTTTTTGTTTTTAATGCTCGATGTAACCACCCCATGTACATTTTAGCCGCGGGAGTGTAAAAAATGCAATAATATACCATGTTTCTGCATGTATGTACCTTCTAAGCTAAGCTTTCCTACAATTGGTCAAATATTCACTCACTAAACCTAGAACATCAGCTTCCAAAGAAGTTAAAAATATGGAATTTATCTCTTGATCCATAAGTCAGCGAAATTCCCTCCTGTAAGTCCGTTTTTGAGAATAAAACTAGGTTTCTAGGCATCCGCATACTTTAGAGCAGCGCTTATCAACCCGTATGCCGCGATACATAGTGTGCCATGTAATGTTTAGAATTTACCTTTTTATAACAACAAATAAAATAAGCGCCGCTTTTGCGGTATATTTTTTCGTTTGATAGAAGCTATGATGATAATAAAGCATGCATACTATAGATGCTCTTAGGCATTTTCTGTCCAACCTTAAATCTCACCTTTAAAGGTGCGAATCAACTCAAATCCGCATCGCCCCTACATCATTATTAAGAAACTTAAAGTTAGGATCAATTTTTTGATGAAGAGAAAATGTGCTATGGGATAAAAACGTCAATAATTTTAATGAGAATTCCCGTAGAACAATGTGGCATCTTGCAGAATTGAATTTGTATATGCTGTCAATTAACAGACATAAGAACCTGCGGAACTCTTGGATACTCTGCGGCACATTAAGTATTTTTGAGTAATATGAGGGTTGCGGCACACAAGCTTGGAAGTTCTGGCTCTAGGGGTTAAAATGTTAGAAGGCGAGGGACGCAGAGGAGTGGACATGATCATCCAATAAGTCCGTAAAGGAAAGCAGCCTGAAAAAGATGTTTCCGAATTCAAGAGGTCAGAAACATTGGAAAGGAAAATGGAAGATCTATAAATATAAAGGGAGAGGCGACGAATCAAAATGAAGCCGCTTTAATGGATGAGAAACCGTGAGGTTGGGTTGACCAAGGAGGCCACCCTGGTGGAGGGAAAAAAAGAAGGCGCAGAAGGAGTGGAGAATTTTTTTCTTCGAATGGAGAGACCCGTTTGCTGGAAGTAGATAATGAGGAAGGATTGATTCGAAAGATAGCGGAAAAGGTATGGGATGGGTTCGACACAGAAGGAGTCTTAAAAGAAAGGGGAGCATATCGAAAGAAATAGGAGCTGGGAAGAGGTAGATGTTTAAGGAGATTAGGGAAGGGTGAATGAAAACGGTGGAAGGAAAGATGTAAGAGAATTGACGGCATGGCGACGCTTTATGTATGGCGGTCGTTAGGGAAAAAATAAACTTGACGGTGCTACCAATCTGAAGAGGAAAGATGTGGCTCCAAGAATATGGAAGCCACTTAACGTTATTTTTGTAAATCAATTTAGGTATGGAACCGGATGGTTAAGATAATTCGCCATCTAGTTTATGAACTTGTTGGAGAAATTAAGATGCGAGAAATGATTAAACATATGGGGCACCTTGTTAGTGGACGGGTTTATTCATTGCCGCAGCGAATGTGGTGTAGATAAGAGGCGGATAATTAGCATCTACTGAGCAATAAAAAGAATCCTCCTTAAGCGCGTATCTGTTAATACTAATTGCATTACAGAAGTTGTTATAAAACCACGCATTATAGGTATTTAGGAAGAGTAAATTAGTACTTACATTCGGATATGTGTGAACTGAGCTCAGCATTTAAAGAAGCCGATTTCCTGCTAGAATTATTATTTTCTAGGTTTCAGCGAAAAGCAGTTCTAGTATATTTTAGAACTGTTATTAACGCTAAACTATCAGAAATATCTAATATTTTTCTCATAATAAAAGTGTTAGTTACATAACAGTTTTACATACATAATCTATCTATAATACATATATAGACTTCAGGAGGATATACATACGAGTAAGTATATCTGAACAACACAAACTCACAGCCTAAACCACAAGCGTCATTAAGTCGGTATTTTATGTCGACAAACTGTGGAGCACCAAAAAAATCAGAATCGATCCTAGTTATCATTAGTTCGATCTCCATAAGACTGCATTGTGCGGATTTTAGGAAAATCTTTGAGGCTCTTTCCGGAAAGATGCCCTCTTTAAATTCGAGTAATTGTTAGGCTTGGTTCTTCTATGACGAAATAAGCCGAGACATCTCCTAAATGACCCTGAGTTCGACGCCAGGCCGGTGCAATATTCCCTTATTAGAAATGAATTTATGTAAACTTACAAATGATTATTATCAAATCTCGAAACAAAATTTGGCTAATTCCTGGTGCGTAAATTGAGGTTGTATGTATGTACATACTAGACTTATAAATACGGCTCGAGCATTTTCTATTATCATTTGTTCGACTCCAGGTCGTATAAGAAATGTATTAGGAGCTGGGATTCTAATCACTAAGATGTGTGAAGTTTCGTTGCCTTACTGTAATAGTTTCTTTGGAATCTGTGTGTATCTTGATAAATTCTTGCATTGTTTTGAGGCTCTCTGAGGGCCTCCGAGGAGATACAAAGAAGGAAATTTTTTAATGACTTAAGGAAGCAATGATTGACCAATCATGGCAAAAGCATTTTTCTTGGTTGTTTTTTCAATGTTGTTTTACTTTCCCTCGATTTTTTCTGCAATGGTCCACTGAATAAAGGATTGTAAGTTAATTTTTGGTAACAATATCGGGACATTTGTGAAAATGCACATCACAAGTTTGCAGTATGCAAGCAACTGTTACACTTGTTAAGAACAACTTTCTTACTAACCTCTGTGTATAACGCTTCTATATGTATGACAACGTTCCAACACAAATTATCGTCTCTCCTATAGATACTAATTCCATTACTTCTGTGTATATCTTCAATTAACTGGAAGTAGATTTAATCTCAAAACAGTCGACCTAATTATATACGTATTAACACGACATCATCACTTTCGCTCTCTTTACAAAGTTATCTTGATAAACGGAGTCGTATTAGCAATTACTGAGCATAGTAAAGAGCCTGCAATATTCTCTAACAGAAGTGAAACATACAAAATTTTCCGCTTGAAGGTTCTCCAAGCTTGAGTAAATGGAATAATTGTAACTCTCAATTCATATAGCTAAATTAATTTCCGAAAGGTAATTGCCTACTTATTTTCTTCTTTAAGTTAACTACTCTGTTTTTCCGCTTACATTTATTTAAGAAATCGCTTCCTTTCCCCAAGAAACTTCTCTAAATGAGCATAATTGATGAGTAAACAATTTAATGGATTTCTCTATGAAGATATACTCAGTTGAGTAAGAAAAACTCAATAAATATCTTATGATATTTGGTAAAAAGATTTGAATTTCTATATTAGGAAAGGGTTGAGAGTTTCTTTTTTATGTCCTGTAATAAATGTAATTTTTTACAAAACGCGTGAAGTAATACAAATATTTAAGAAGAATAATTTAAGAAGAAGAGATTTTAACAAATATCAACTCCTAAATAATATCACTGGCCTGAATTCGTTTCTGAATTAAACTACATAGAAATTGCTAATAAAGGTAGTATAATAAGAATTACGAAGGAATGATTCATATCCCGACAAAACTGATGAACTACTGGGGATCTAGTGTAGCATAGATTGAAGGACTCATTCCAAACATAAAGTCTATCACAGAGCGAATTTTCAGCCGATTATCCTTTTAAACAATAATTAGATTTGTATTGATTAAGATTCTGTATTGCCTATTCCAATCTCCATATTATTTAAGAGCTAAATATTAAAATTATTCTCCACGTTAATGTATGTACGTTTCTAAAAGTATTGAATACAAGTAAAAGATTCATCAAATTCTTTAATCATCGGTCCATGGATACTCTACTTACAATTCTTACTCAATTACAATTTATCTTTCTATGAGAGTTGATATATAAGAAAAGAAGAAAATTTTAAATATTTTTCTTAAATTTCGGAATAACGGTTTGCATGATAGTTGAGATTTTCTTTCCCTCTTTCTCAGCAGAAATATAAAAAAATGTTTCTCCACACTATTTTCAATTGATTAAAAATTAACGTTGATGCAGCATAATTAACATCACCGTACCTCCCTTAATTTATCGATGTCAAGTGGCTTTCCTTCCCCTCTCTAACTCCAACTTTCCCACACCCCTACCGCAACGCCGCCGCTTCGTTTAGCCGAGTCCAACTCACCGCAAGGACTTTCCCAGCGGTTTCTTCATGCCGCTGGTACTTATAAGGGCTTCTTCGAGTACTACGGAGAACTTTTGAATCCTACCTAATAGTTTGCAGATGTATAAGATTCTTCTGCACTGAATTTTTTTTACATGACAGACCTTGCGGACAATTTTGCAAAAAAAAATATTGTAAAGGCTGCTGATTCTTTCGATTCTAAATAATATTTCGATTCCTTTTGGTTCGTAAAACTGTAAATTAGTTGACCACTTTCTTAGAGAATGAGTAATCGTCATTTCTCCAATTAACATGAAAATATACAATCATTCTTTTATTTCCTCATTTTATTTATCGTTTCTTTTGGAAAAGGTTGCTAAAACAATTCTCAATCGATAGAGGCTTAACATACCTAATTTGCATTTGTATTTTACCGGACATGAAGTTGAGTCGGCAAATTTTCCAACAAATCATAGTCTACTAATAAGGATACTAGACTTCAGGGCAAGGGGTTAATTAAGGTGGTCTAATTGAAGACCGAAAAAGTAAAAAATGGTAGATATCAGTACTGATATCCATTCTCTGAAGAAAATAATCGTCATAATTATTCTCTCATTGAAATTATGTAGAAAAATCACACCAAATCATGACAAATCTTACTAAGATTCAGAATCTCAGCCACAAACTATCCGAGTGATGCCTATCATAGAAATACTTATCAAAACGCCTTTCAGTTAGGATATAAGCCTGTATTACAAAGATGTAGGACTGCTGGAAGCTATGATGATAGGGTTCCTTGAATCAATGTATGACTAGAAAAAAAGACGAATATTGTCATTTACCTTGTTTATGATTATATCCCTGTAATTTTACTGTCGGGTATAGGAAATAAAAAATCACTTCTTAAATTGGAATGAGCACTATAAATCATTCCTGCGGGTGTCTTTTAACAATTATCAATCGAAATGAATATCTTTTAGGTAAAATAGGGGCTCGCATTGTAAAATATATTCTGAACAGGAATGTGTAATTTTTACAATATAATGTTGGGACATTTGTTGTCCATCTTTTGCGAAGCATTCTGCGTGATATCCTCCCAACTATGGTAAATACCCAGAGAGTTATATCCCAAAATATTAAATCTTAATTAATAAAATGTTGTAAACTGAATCATGTAATGGGACACCCCGTTATCACCATGTTCATTGCACATAAAACAGCATTGTTTCCTGGCATTTTCTTTCCCTCACTCTTTGATGCATTCTCTCCCTAATTGTCTTTTATACCTCATACCCTCCTTCCTCACCCATTACTGCTGCTCTCATCTCTTACCTCTCTCTCCCCTTCACTCTCTTCAATCGCTTGATTACGTGCATTTTTTAGCACCATCCATGAAAAGGTTATAGCCGTTGCAGGGGAAAAGCAAAAAGAAGGGAATGGAACAAAACAGAGCCAATTGTTGGATGGTTTCAAAAATGACTTCCTGCGATTACCGGACTTACGTTACCGCCTCTCATTTTAGCAGCATCACGATTAAATCACATTAAATCATCTTCCGTATGACTGGGCACAAAAACGTGCGCTGGACCCAGTCTTGAAATTTGATTTGTTTTTAAGGTTTCTGAGTATTTGACGGTGCCGGAGTGTGATTGTGCCCGCGTGGCTGAAGCTTGGCGTTATGATGCGAGAGTAGACCTATTACGGACCACAAATTTGTCTCAAATCACGGTAATAATCCTCCAGTACCATAAGCAAGGAGGAGTTTTCCTGCAGAAAAGAGGTTTCTTTTCCCTGTTTCATGTTTCTTTGTTTTTACACAAGAGCACTTTACCTAATTTGGGTCATTGCAAAGCCCGAAGGTTATAGGTAATGACTTAATTACAGCGATTTTTCTAGCTGAGTAAACACTTTTACTTCATACTAGGAAGAACGATTCAGTGAAAGAACGATTCATTTCTTAACTCAAATATAATTCTAGGGAGCCGTAAGGAAAGCACGAACATTCTCAAAACCTACTTATTCCATTCAAATCCAACAATCATCATCAGTTTTTGAGTTAATGACATAATTTGATGTCGTAAGAGGCACCAAAAAGGAACCTAAATTCCCGGTGTAGGACGAATATGGAAAATTTTTACAACAGAAAACAGTCCGTAAGGGATAATTCAGTTGGAATCTCACTCATTCAGTTGAGATGGAGAGCAGATGAGGCAACAAAGTTAGCGAGTGAAATTTGCTATTGTGAAAGACACTTAATTTACTAGAATCTTTCTTTCAAGGAGAAGAATATTTTCGGTTTCATTTCAATTCAGTTTGAAGGAGATTGCGATTTATGAGAATAAGATACTTCAAGAAGAGAGATATGTTTCAAACATATAGGGATCATGGTTGATTAGCAAGGAAATATACAAAATAATAAACTTAATATTCCTTTTCTATTCTGAATGTGCAATAAATTGATATTGATAATTGACCGATTGATGGTCGCTTACAAAGAGATTAGCAGTTTCCTGTTTTGTTTGCAAACCTCAGAAAACAACAACCTGTAGTTTAACATGAAACCTCTTAGATTCAAGCTTCGTAATAACTAGCAGTTATTCTTTAGGTAATAAACTTTTCCTGATTTAGCCATAATCAGACTTCAGACCGAAATCACTTCAGTCACACGTTTTGTCTTACAGGCCAGAAAATATATTTCACTCCTTGGAGTTATTATGACGGCAAACGATAATTACAAAAACTCTGAAAATAGGGTGTTCTAAGAGTATACATTTTTTGCTTGACTTTCAATTTTCCACTCATGTGTAAAAATTTTAACGAGAGCAATTATCGTCCATACATTTTAACTATTTGAACTTTCCCTCACTGAAATCTTTCAATATTTTTTTCTAGAAAAATAAACTCGCTAAAAGATATCTCAGATACGTTCTTATAATTACACGGATGAGAGAGAAAAATTTCCTATTTCCTGCATCTCTAAAAATACCTCTTTATATATATATTTGTATTTTTGTTTAATTGTAGCTTAAAATGATTATTCTTCCCTCTCTTATAAAAAATCAACAATATTTATGAAAAATATTTGAAGTTGCTATGAAGAAATAAAAGACACTATGAAGTTTGTCTGTAAAGTATTCAGCTCGTAGACTACTTACAAATTGAAACCCTACATTAGCTAACGAAAGCTTTACAAAGGAAATGGGGCTTACTAGTCTAAATGAGAGTTGATGTGATTTGTCAATGGTTTCCTCACTTAGTCCGAATGACAGAAGTGCAGCATCACGACCCTTTGAATAACGTTTTCACAGTATTCTACAAGCCCTGATTCCCTTTGCTCAGCATCACTCATCTCGTTTTCATATCATCATAATGATAAAAATGACTGAGAAAAAAGAACGAATATGAGGATGCATTTTTCTCTACCCTTTACTGTTGGACAAACTAAATGTACTGCATCTATAAACATGTAAAGGCAGGAATCATGTTGACCTACTTACAAAAATCTCTCAATCTGCAAATATACGAGAATGCGGCACGGAGAACGAGCTATAGTTTTCAGAACGGCAGATATTCGACAACGTCGCAATTTGTCAGAGGTAACAGTTTCCCGAAGAAAATCACGTCTTCGGAACGCAAACTTGAGGCGAAGTTCGCTCATTTGGAAGACCAATCAGTAAACGGCTACCATTTGAGCCGGTGAACATAGCTGCTTGCCTTACCGAGCACTATGTTCTCTTCTCGATAAACACTCCAATTAAAAACGAGGCAGTCCTGTTTCTAACAAGTTCGCTGCTGGGGTTTGAAAGAATAGCGACGGCGCGGAGACGTGCCCGTAATGGCAAATTGCCCTCCTCCAGCGGCGGAGGGGAAGAGATGAAGGATGGCCTGTAATTCAATGTTTTCCTCTATCTATGAGGCTAATTGGCGCAGAAACGCGGGCATAAATCAGGCGCACTTTGTGCCGCGAAGGTAATTGCTCATAATTGGCGCTCCGTGCCGCCGCTGCATCGCCGTCCCATTAAAAGCGGAAAAGAAACGAACCCGACTGAAAATTAAAACAGAAATACGAGATTTTTTTACCTTTCGAGGAAGGAGAGAAAGGCATCTCCGCGTCGAATCTTCCGAGAAGGCGTGGGTGGTGCGGTAGAGGGAGACTTGGGTGCGCCGATTGAGATGCTTCAGAACATCCTTGCAATGCCCGCGAGTGGTACTATTCCCACATTAGAGTGATCTCCAGTATCCTGCAAATGCGTTGCAGTTGTGTTAATTTTAACGCAGATTCCTCTGGTTGCCGAGGGCCGTTTTACGGCCTTCTTTCGTCGATACGCTATAGAATGTAAAGTAATTGACTTCGTTCGACACTGAAGCTTGTAAATACAACAAGGACACGAAGGCAAACACGAGCACTTGTTGGCAAGTCATTGTTAAGAAACGCGACAGTTCCTCCATTAAATCAACAGTTGACATTTTCCTGAGAAAATTAAGCTCCACGTAGAACATCATTTCGAATTAATTGACTGGTTTCATGGCCAAGGATTGCGATTCATCGTCACAATCTCTATTTTTCATCATATTAAAAAATCAACCGTGAATGTTACTGTAGCTATTATCTAGGGTTAATCATTGGATAAGTAAGAAAATCACTAAAGGCAGGAATACAAGGAACCTTTTGTTATTGTAAAAAATTCATAAGTAAGTTTCAAGGTTTCTTTAAAAATTTTGAGATACTGTTCTCATTTATTCTGTTCCTAATTGTGATTTTAATGAAGTATACTGCGCGCGAATTTGAAAATAAACGACGCATCATCTTCGTTGAATAAAGAATGATAGGTATAAAAAGAATTCATGATGCAAAAAGGAAACGCAAGATAGAGAAATTTAATTACTTTTTAATAATATTTTTCAAATAAATTTCATATTTAACGTATATGGTCTCTTATTTGTAGGAATAAGTTCTCGAAGGAGAATTTGTATTGAAAGAAGGATTAAACTCGAACGTTATCTTTTATTAGACACGGACAAGGAAAGAATTCCCATAAAAATTAGTTTATTATTTTTATTCTAGATAATTCTAGATTTTTCAGCATGAGATTGTAGGATAAGAAATAATAGACTATGCTATTGTTCAGGCTTAAGCGTAAGTATGAAATACAACCGATTAATGTATCAAAGGATACTATCCAAGCTGTAGACTTGATGAGATATAAAATATATAACCAGAGAGCACTTCATTCCCATGGAAGCGACCCAAGGAAATCATTATCGAGAACAAGATAAACTTTTATAAAAATTAAGGTAAAAGCAGGAAATTCTTCAGAGTTAAAAAGAAATACTGAAGTATTCTCTTAAGAAACGGCAAATTCCTTGTCATCGTATTTAAGCTATCAAACGAAGAAACGGACGAGCACATAAAAGAAATAATACACGGAGAGGAAGACTTTGCAACGTAAATGCATGGGAAAATGATTTGAATGCCAGATATTTGAAAGACTATTCGAAGAAAATGGAGAATCGATGTAAAGATGAAACGTGATAGAACATCGGAAGATCCGAACAGGACTTTGATTTGATATGAAGATTTTTTAAAGTATGATTCTATATACATGAATAAATTTAGAAATTCAATGCACTTTCTTATAGGATTAATATTATATGATAATTATTTATTAATCAATAGAGCATCGGATATAACGGAATTTAAGAAAGGGTATAACAAGGAATATCTTCGAAGTGACTCATTGGTTGAGATAGATAAAACGATCTCCTTCTTATGAGTTTTCTCTTGCATGAAGATGTATAAAGAGAAATTGAAATAGAAATGCAAGCAATGCACACAACGAGGGACGAACTACGTATCCAATTTCGAGATACATTAGTTAAAATTTTCAATCTGACAATGTATCGTTATCTCCAACAGCTCGAAGACGTTATATAAACTATTACTCGTTCATGGAAATAAATTACTGATAATAAAAATTGAGCAAAGAAGAAATTAATTGTACGAAGATGTTAAGAAATACATTCAACCTTCAAGTCGCAAATCATAAGTGCCGTTTGGTTAGGAGGATATGGGAACCAAAGTCCCTTCGAATTCAAGTATATGACACAACTTCAACGACAAGGATCGTAATTGACGTTAGCAAGAACAAAAGAATTAATCCCCAAGACTTAAAATATTACTTCTTGAAAACGCCTTCTGAATCCAAGGTAAATAAATATAAGATATACGGAACTTAGGAGAGAAAGAAAATACTAAGTAACCGCCTCAGGAAGTTGAGTATTCATCATATTCTATACATATGCTTGAAAACCATCTTAATAAAATTCATACTTTTCTGTGCTTGTCAGAGGAATCATGTACATAGTTCAATTCGAAAACGATATGACATATTAAAAATACTGTTGCCCATTAACGCTTAATTACAATGGCAATTCATAAATGATCAACAAATAAACATCTCCTGCTATTTGATAATTAACATACTTCATACTCGAAAATTGAACACCTTCTTAATATGATAAATATTTCGACTAACAAAGACGATATGTAGAATGAAAGTTCATTTCGAGAACTTCATTAGATATTAAGAGTACTATTGCTATTTAACGTTTGAATAAGCTTGCACTTAATAAATGATCAGAAAATAAATGTCTGTTACGCTGAACGTGGCATTTCGAGACAATAATCGAAACAGGAATTGTTAAAGCGGTAGCGATTGACAGATGTTAAGCTAATTGACAGCTGTTAAGTCACCATAAGCTTGACTGGCATCCCCAGCTACGTCAAACTTTCTCTCTTTCGATTCTACCTCGAACAGAAATTAATTAATAATAAGACTCTTGAGTCCATCTACGTAACTAAGGATCTGGGCCAAATCTATGCATCGTCATGCATTTAAGGAGGGAGAGGACACCTGTTTCAGCTGATTAGAAATAGAGATATAAAAGAGATAAATTAAGGAAATAAAATAGGGAAATCGTGGAAGACTTCGAATTCTCTTATACCACGTCATTTTCTAAGGTTACTGAACGACCAATCTAAAGAAAAACTGATTCGATTCAGGTGCCATCCTTGGAATGCGATGGATTTTTCTACGGTGCGGCGGTGTCCGGCTCAGGGGACGGAAAAAATCATTTAACGTAAACAGTTAACATCTCGCGACGTTAACTGGGATTATAGAATGTTCTCCTGTGTTGCGTACATCGGCGAGAAAACTGCATTACCAATTGTAATCCTAACTGTAAAAGAAGAATTCTAAATGTTGTGTTGAGCGTGCGATGTGGGTAAATTGGTCAACGAATATCTCATAAGACGTATAAAGAATATTCAAGGGGTTAATTGGTAAATCTGAAGAAGCTATTAAAGTGAGGAGAGAAAAGAAAACTACTACCAACCGTTGACAAACTTATTGCAGCATTTACTTTTGATCTGCTGGCAATAATCCACCGTTCATGTTGAGAGTTAAAGAAGTTTATGAACATTAATCAGTTAATTCTTAATGTCTAAATTCTTTCGCTTTCATAAAATTCAGAGGATAATTAAATCAGAGTTCGAAAAATAGCGCTTATCCGTAAGAAGAACATAGGTAATTACCATTAAAGACGCTCACAACTATGGTGAATATCCTTTTAAATATGGATTTCTTCGATAAAAGAGATGAAGTTAATGATTTGATTAGAAGAGAAACTGAGTACTCACGTCTAAATCAGGAGTTGATGATGCTGAATTTCCTGTGGAAGAGAGAGAAAATTCATTAATAGATTCGTTAGAGCTCCCCTTTCATACCCACGATTCGATTCCATTTTTATATACAATTGTTAAAGAGCGACATGTTTTCACTTTTAATATTCATCAGAAATAAACTGAAGTTATAGAATGATTTTAGGGCATCCCCTCAGGGGCACATCTTACGAGAACCTCGGCTGGGATGCGCGTTTGTTTGAGATACAGACTCTCTTTTAATGTGAATTCACAGATCGGAAAGTTTCCCTAATTCCAAATTGATAACAAGTCAAGATCTGCGAAAGTGTGAATGGAATACAAATGAAGGCGCCCGAAATTAACGATTAAGGTTACTATTTTTCGTTTCGTTATTCGATCTTTTACATACGACCGTTTTAACTTTACAGTTGAATATCACTGTGTTGGACATAGAGAATAGTATTTTAATATTCTTAATGTGGAGCATGAAAGGAATGCTCGTTAATAATTACAACACGAATTCCTCTTCTTTCTGCCTAAGCTGTATAAAAGCTATGCACATTTCATACAACACACGTTATATATTTTCCAGCCAGACGTATTTGCGTGGAAAAAATATATGAAGTAAATGAAGATGTGAGTCGATATTGAAAATACACGAAGTCGAAGAAACATTTTGCCCCGCAATTTCAAACGATCACTTTTGTGTGAAAAGTATGGAGTCTATCAGAAGTATTTATCCATTACCATCAATCTAATTGAAGGTAATGGAAATTGTATGTAAACGGTTTGAAATAAAATTGGGTATGGAACATTAAATGTAACCAAAATCTCTTTACTCATGAAAATGAATGTATTTACGAAGGCATCTCAAATCTAAAAATATTATCATCAGAAATTAAGAAATGTATGTAGGAGGAGACGATTATGAGCAGGAGTTAAAGAAAATCCAAACTCCTGTTTAAAAATTTTATTTGTAACAACTGACATTGCGTATCGTGATTCAAATCGGATATTATTCCGTTGGATTCAAATTCGATGGAAAATGAAAAATCACGTTAAAATATCCAGTATAAACCCCCCCATCTACGCGTAGAACTCCTGCTCAGTCTTGTTTTCAACGTTCCAAATATGCAAATAGCGATAACACCATACGAATGGTTTAAGAGCAGTGGTCAGTAAATTCTGATTTACGGAGTCACAGCGGAATTGTTAGGGGTGTCACAAATGATATGCGAGAGAAATTAGAATAAAGCCAAATGCTGGAAAAGAACTGGGAAAATATAAAATATATACTGTTTACCGTGTTTGCTTACGAAAATTAGAAGTAATTAGAATTTCAGCTTAAGCTGGAAGGTCAGAGAAATGCGAGGCTAATTCGGTAGCTAATGTCTTAAGAGTGAAAACAAAGGGGAGTCTCTGTCCTTGGGATAATAAGGAACTCATTTTCCTAAATCATCAATGTACAGCTACCCATCCTCTCATTTTCATTGAATGTAAACAAAAGCGAAAAGGAAAGTGCCTAGTGTCTATGAGGAAGTGAATAAGAGGAAATATGACAAGCAGGAGGTGCGAAAAGCGATCGAAAGAAATCAAAGGAAAAATCCAAACGACACCGAAACATTTTTATTCAGCGAATAACTTGATAAAGCGATTTGAGCACTTTAACATTTACTAATAATTAATTCATTTAATTATAAAGAGGATTTTAAGTTGAGGTTCATTAAAGGGTATTGAAGACTGAACTCATAAAGACTGATTATAAAGTAAATGGATATTAATGAAATGAATTAAACGCTATTTAAATACGGAATGATAAATTACTTGTTGATTAAAATCACACCGTTTATGTTGTTGTTTGTTCTCAATCTAGTTTAGAAAAATTCATTATCTAGTATTCCTTAACCCATCCATTCATTTTGGCAAGATATGTATTCTTAAGAATTTTTATTTATTTGGACATTCATCCTCTTTCATACGGTAGAGGATTATAATATTATATGTATGTAATTATAACACTTTTCACCATGGAAGTGATTAATGATGATAATACCTCAAAATTTATCGTTAAATAAAATACAAATGATACTCAAAATACCATCCATCGAAGGAGGAAGTACAAATCAAAAATTTCTTAACTACTCACCACCGGTGGTTCTCCAGGCAGCTTTGGTCCTGAATATTCTTCTTGAATTCCTTTCCACGATCACTCTGGAGAAATTCCCAAGTAATAGAAGTGCCGAATAGGGACGGATCGCAATCTGGAATGTTTGAAAAAGAAAATTAATTTATTGGTGTATAGCTTATATAAGTTGGGGGAAAATGCTTTATATAAGGGGGAGCTGTTGGCAATGACGACGATAATTCAAGTTAGGATTTTGGTTAAGATTGTATTCAACAATCACCTATTCCACATCTTAAATATCATAATTATTTTTATATTTTATTTCGTATATTGAATTCAACACGAAGGGCATTAAGAAAAAACGGTAATACTCCTATATATATACAGTGTAGTAATCCACACTGTATCTAACAAGCACAAAGCAGAATTAAATTAACTACTAATAAAATAAGAACTGAAATTTCTTTGGATAATGAACATATGTCTCCACAGTGACGAAATTTAATCTAAGATTCCATAACTTTACCGTTTACTACTCCTACTGAATAGTGATCATGTTTTATTGAAACGTTGTATATGCATCTCCTTTAAATTACAGAATTACACTTTTTATTTCAACAGAAGAGTTATTAGTAGAAATTAAATAATTCCCAATTACTAATTATTGATTTATGTGGTAAAATTTGAAAACAGAAACAAGAAACTAAAAGGCATGCCATGGATATCTTGCGCGGCGGTACCGTGACCAATAGAAATAGTCGTGGGCAAGTATGAATTTCGGGTTCAATATCTTAATGCGTCAGTTTTTCCTTCTGTTTCTATAATTAGTAAAAATATCGAATACCGCACACTAAACAAGGATGATAAGAAAATGAGTGAAGAGAATGTTATACGACGGCCATCTTGTGATTCCATTTAAATTACGTATTTAATGAAAATTATTTCCAGATCGAAATTAAATGTACATACAATATGGATTGAGGCGGAGTTCGAATCGAATATCTATCAAAAGGTAAATTGAAATTGTTTTAATTAACTGATAAATGCAAAGTTAATCTGAAATTCAAATATAGATTTCCGTTATGATAGCGGTCAGCAATATCTTCTACTCACCGTAATAAGGACATTGAAAACTGTTCTGTGTCTAAATACAGCGAATATTAATAGAGTAAAAGTAGTATCGGAAAACATTCGAACTAATAGTTGGGGATTTCGTGTGATAGCGTCTCCAGAAGATTTGCATTTTCATTTCCTAAATATCAGTCTTGGCCAAAAATGGGATAAAAATAAACGTACATATCTGGAAATCATCGAGCAATAAAAGGTAGTAATTAATAAATAAACATAGTATTAATCTTCCCCACGTCCGCTTCATAGCTAATCCTATGAGTCTTACGTGAGGAAGAATTATCTTCATCGACGACTGTCACATTAATAACGACTTAAATCTAATAACATCAATGATTATTTTTAAACATAGATGTAACTTACACACTATTCACCAACATCACTTACCATTACTGAAGAAATTTCACCAAAGCTGCACCACGGATGTCTTGGCGCCAAAAATAGACTTAATTTCCGTTAATTTACCTATTATTTATTAATTAATGATTTTTCAAAGCAGGAAATTAATTACATTACGCTTAAAGTAAACGATTATTCTAATTTAAGTTAACCGCATTTCTAGAATTTTAAATTCTAACGTATTTTTCAAAAAAGATTTCAGTAACTTTCCACAAGGCGATGGTCCCAAATTAACTAAAGATGTCGTCTAAAAAAACAACGGTTCACAAAATGGTGAGATCTGATTGGTCGCTGGCTGTTACTTTTTCTGTCACCCCCCCTTTTATCCCCCTACCTGAGAAAGTTGTAATTATTTTGTAATTATTAATTAACATTATATTACATTTTTATTAATGTAAAAACAATTAAAATTTAATTTTAAAATTATTGAAAAGATTACATTCTTCTAAAATTTCGTACTTATGCTCGACGTGATATAAGTGTGAAATAAGAATAAAGTACTGTGTGACGTCATTATGACGTACGTTGAACGAATGATATGCGAAAATAAAAGAATTTTTATAATTCTATATTTGATATTACAACATGAAATTCATATATTTGATATTACAACATGAAATTCACAAATAAATAATGCAGTTAATGATGACATTGAAATATTATCGTGCGTTATATTGTTTTAACATTTTCTTCTCATATGATAACCATATCGGATACATTTAGCAGATTTTATTAATGTTAATGAAATTCATATTATATCTGAAGTAATTATTACTATTTGGTTGTTATAAATTTAGTTTTGTAGTTTAGTTATAAATTAATATCATTTAATTAGATATGATAAAACTGTTATATTATTTAATGATGAATTATTAACTACGAAAAAACATGATTTAAACGTTGTTTAATTTAATCGTATCACGAAGGATTGCAAAGAAAATGCCTTTCAGATAAATTATAGCTTCCTGTCGTCGTTGTTTTTAATTTTACGATCGTTCTCTTTATCTAGCTCACATTAGGATTGAAAATTCATCCGGTATTATGAAAGTATCCATTTAAGTATTTCACCCAAAACTGGCAGTCCAAATGGAAAAGTAGGACTGAAAATGCTAGAGATATTTAAGTAAACGAAGAAGCGGCAGAGGAAAACGGATATAAAGGTTTATATTTCGAGAGTATCAAGGGAAATCATTTTGGTGTTAACGCTATATGACATTGCTCTACCTATTCATAATTAGAGGTTTAACCTATTGTCTGAGTTTGCACAAAAATGAATGATTTACCACTATTTAATTCCCTAATCATTTCGCTCAGCGCTATTCGTCATGTTCTTCATACACTTCTTTCAAAGAAACGTATGAAGGTTTCTCAAGTGATACTGAAATAAATTTCTAGCCATTGGAAATTCTTCTTGTTATTCACTATTATGTTCAAATATAAGCCTCCAATTAAACGAATACTCACTAGCTTACCTTCATATGCTCGTAAAGCTGACTTTATTCGTCCAACTGCGATGAAATCCCATTTTAAAACTTCACAGTTTGGGTTACTGTCGCTATTGCAAGTGCTCCGTACTCGGAAAAGGTAATGCACACCAGTAATCCTTCGAATCCACCTCAAGCTACTTTAAGGGAAATCATTGAATGTAAAACTAAATTTACACAACACAAACTCCATTCCACTCCTGGTTCTCTTTGAAATTCGCAGGAAAATCTAAACGACACCATTTTGAACACAATTCTCTTATCGAGACAAAGAACTGAGTTGAAGGAAGGTCACATGGCATGAAGAACATGTTTCGCTCGTCAGAATTTTCTATACCATAATTCTTTTCAAAAAGGCGCAAAAACATCAAGACCTCATGACGCACTCAAGAAGAGATTGCCCATGCTTCTTTGAACTTCAAATCTTAATTCTGTGTCAACGGTAACTTGTTTTAGAAGTCTTTGGACGGTGTTGTCTAACTGTAAATTAATCGCAGTTAGTTTAGCATATGATGTGAATATATGTGAAATTTCGTTATAAAGGAGTATTAGAAACTCAAATTTACGATGGATAATTTTTCGAAGCGTGCGTCAAAGTGCAGCACAGTGAACAGTGTTTGAATGAAGACATGTTTCTTTATTTGGAGTTTGAAGGGAGATGATGCCGTCGCAACCAAAATGGAGGTACTTCTAGTTGGATATTTTTTGATTAATTAAAGGAGGTTCTTAGTATATTTTCACCTACTAAACATACATTGTATAGGATAGGAAGGTATGTACTATTACTTTAACTAAGAAGTATACGAATATTGTAATGTGAAGTAATTGGCAGTGTATTTATATATGAATTTCATTTCGAACCACTTGATTTATTTCAATCTCAACTTCATCATGGAAATCGTTATTTAGATAACTTTAAGCAACTTTTAAAGACACGGAAAATGAAGTTTGTAAATCTTTTGATTTCACATTCATTACACCTGGTAAATGAATAGCATTGAGGTCCATCTCTAATTTCATCTTTTTAATGGCTGGGAAGAACTTCCACCAGAAACTACGCACTTCTTTGGAAAGTAAATGCTTCTGCTGCCTTCCTTACTAAGCCACAATGCTACAAGTATCCATGTAAGTGTACATAGCAATAAGTTTTCTTAATATATTGAAAAAAGGTTGAGATTATCATAATAATCAAGAATCATTCATGCTTCAGTACATATCATCACTGCAAAGAAAAAACACTGGGGGATATGATTGAATATTTCTGTACAAAGAGATAACAAACGAATCCTTAATTACTCCATGAATGATGTCAAGAAGATCACATCTTTACATTAAGCATTATATGTGCTTAATGAAGCATGCCATTTTGATTTCCTTGCATTTCCCTCGTAATTTGCAGATTCATATGTCTCAGAGGGATTTATTTCATAGAAAAGGAATGCTATTATTTCATCATAACGTTTGTACATTTCATTTGGAATATCATAGAGAAAATGTATCCCCAATTTACTACATTATTATTAATTATATAATTAATTACTACTAGTTATTATTACATGTCCTGAGCAGGATGTGATAAAATGAAATCATCTGAGGTATGAGTGATTTCAAATACATTGTCTCTTAGAAAGATATGAGGAGTGCTTTTCTTACTTTCTTTCTTCTACTTTATTTTTACACTTGTAACAATATGACGTAGTGAGGAAAGAAAACGCCAAGTACCACATTCCTTCGAACAACTCATACAAAGCTCAAAATAATTATATATATGAAGGCCAGAGAATGTAACATTTAGTTAATACTACTGTGAGATATTATTATTTCAATAATACAGACTTATTTTATTTCTTATTACTCATCGTTTGACAATATTGATGAATTATGTAGATTCTCTTATCAGTCATTGTATATATCTTATTGATATTCTGAATTTTCCTTTTAGTATTCTATTATGAAGCATATCAAAAGGAACTTTTTGAAACTCTGTAATTTCCTTTTATTATTCTATTGAGATGTATATCAAATGAATTTTCTTTGCAATTTTTTGTGAAAGGATTGCATTAAACAACATTTAAATCATGTTTTTCGTAGTTACTATTTCATTATTAAATAATATAACGGTTTTATCGTATCTCAGTAAATGAAATCTAAAATTATAATTATCGAATAGTAATAATGACTTCAGATATAATCTGCATTTCATAAACATTAAAAAATGTACTGAATGTATCCGATATGGTTATCACATGAGAAGAAAACAATATAAAGCACAACAATTTTTTAAATTCATCGTAATGGACGTAAGAAAGGGTGAATGTAAAGAGGAGAGATTTCGAAGAAAATAAACTTTGTGGGCAGTAAAAGAATTGAGATCTAGAAACATGCTCTTGCTACCTTTTCCGTGTTAATCTCAATTCAAAGTCATAGAAAAGAAGAGCGTACGACTTCAGATGTTATATGCATCTGAAAGTAGAATTAAATCATCCAAAAAAGGGGAAGGAAAAGGGGTGTAATAATAGTGGAATGGAGCAGAAGCTGAGGTAAATGAGTGCCTCTCAAATGAGCCGATGAATTTGCTACTTACCTTGAGCATGTGAATATTGGTGATGTCTCCATTTATTTTTACGGAGAACTCAGCAATACTACTAGTATACTAGAAAATGCACTTAAATCTATAAATCTCGAGCTTTCTACATAACTCTATCACGATGGCCACAAATGAATAAATTCATCTCTCCTAAAGATTGTGAGTTATGAATAAGCACTCACATAAGTCTCTACCATGAGAGAGTTGTTGGAGCACCCCTTCAATTCTTCTTACTTATGTCATCTCATAAACAATTTCATTTTCGGTATACTTTATTGTTTTATGGGAATTTATAAAAACATTAGTCAATATTTATGTTATAAACTAGAAATTTTCTTCTTTTAAAAGTTAATTCCCATTTAAACTAAGGAAATGGGAGGAGAAGAGAGCTAAATATTTAATTCTATTGCATCGTAGAGGATAAATTGAATAATTCTTGAGAATATTTTTCTCACAGGAGGTAATTACTTAACAATTATCTAAAACTTAGGCCATTGAGACACTAACCACCGTTACGATAAGAAAGTCATGATGTAATTACCTTACCCTAAATTCTGCAGTCAAAAGAAATGGTTCCCGGACGGCCAAGAGGAAAACGCGTTAGAACTTCCCAAGTTATATTCCCGGTGGAGGTCCGAGCGCAAAATGACCTCAGCTATCGAAGCACTTTTGAAACTACTACCCTCTCAGATCATACTCAATATGTCGAGTTCATAAACATATATGAATTTTAAAACCAATATCGGTTTTATTACTGTGAAACGTCATCAGGTAAGAGCAAGAAACTCTTTTCAAAATTAGTTAAATTTTTTATTGAATGCAATTTTAAGGTAAATTGCATCCATAAGCAAAAAATATTTCATCTTGAATAGAAGTTCCAAAACTACGGGATACGATATGTTTCTCTGGAAATCGCAAACGCAAGGTTGCTTTGCTTAGGAAAAATTGTCTTATAACGAGAGATATGCAATTTTTTGTGATTTTTAGTTTTTATAATTATGGTTAAGCTCATTGTCCCAATTAGTTTTAAAAACTCGATGCATTATTCTAGATAAAATGAAGTTACTCCTCTAGATCCAGACGGCAAATTTTGTACCTTCTTTGACCGATCTTTCAAGAAATTCAGATACTCCTGATTAATGGGTATGTTTGACATTTTCACATGCTTCCATGTGCAGTAGAGCATTTCGTCCATCATTTTTATTTCTTGGGATATTAAATTTAAAATTTTCATAGCGGCAAACGAAATAAGGAAAGCAGTGTTGAACCTTATAATACAAAATAAATATTCCTTAGTATAGAGATGACAAGATACGACGTAATAAAAGGATTTATTACGTAGTATTTGGCATTTAATTCTGAACCACTGAAGCGAATTTTACATCGCACCGTAAGTAAAACTTCCTTATTCTCCGTCGGCTTAATCAGAAAGCAATTTAAACCATTGAACTGAGATGCATAAATGCTAGGTTTCATATCTCTTTACGCTAACGCATGCGTATAATATTTCTCAACTTTCGTGCTTCTCTTAATATTAGCAATTATATTTTCTTAAAATAATCTCTCTCAGAAAGCGAAAACATCATCCTTCATGATCAAGATTGCCTAAAATTGTTGACCCAGCTGGTCTCTTCTTGTCTATCACTAATATAATAGATTAGGATTTCCTTTCGAAGTGTGCAAATTCAAATATACTGTAATTCACATATTGATGGCACATTACAGGGAGAAAAGTCGGAATCCATTGAATCAATCCACAAGTTTCACATTGATATATCGACCTAGTTTTCACAAAGCAGATCTTAAGCATTCCTTTGAAATTTTATATTAATATATAAACATTGAACATGAATCTCCACGTTAACTTTTTTAAAAATATACCAATCAACATTTTCAACCATTTTATTGTTCATTACCAAATTCTTGCATACATTTGATACCTTTCAGATGAGTAGTATCAATATAGGGTGATCGGTATTAAATTGATCAGATCAACTAACTATTACAATCTTTACTCTAGAAGTGTCTAACATTTGCGATCATTTGCCAACTTCTTTGTCTCAAATTATAAATATTTCAATTACATAATTATCTCACTCTGCATGGAATCTTAAATAATAATAATTTTTAGTTAGGCAAACTCAGATTACACTTACAAGAGCTCAATTACAGTTAATATATATTAACTTAAGGCAACGAGTGATCCGTACGAGACATCGTTCTTATGGTTGATACTATGAGGGTAGTTGAATCCATTACTAAACGTCGTACTCGCTGTATCGATTACTTGAAGTATAAATATCTTTCAGTCAGTAACAGAATATCAAAATGCTCCCATCTCATCTCCTCCCTCTTTCCTTAATCCTTAACTCACATCCTTAATCCTCACTCACATTTCTCAAAGTTATCCGAATTTCTAGCACAGCTTCTTATCGACTTTATTGTCGCAAAAAGGTACCGAAGATGACAGGATCGGTTCTGCCTTGCACCCCCCACCTTCGAACAGATGAATTGAGGATAAAAACAAATTAGAGGATAAAATAAAAACCTGAAACTGCATCCTCTACTACTTCTCTTACTTCCATCGCATCTTTTTCCCTAATCAGTCCTCCTCCGCTTTTTATTCCCTGCGATATCCTCCATCGAGTCCAGCTGTTTTAATGGCTCTGCAGCACGCAAGACGCAGTCTTCGCAAACGATGGGAGAAAAAAGTGTCTTCCGTGCATTTCCCCCTTTACTCCCCCACCCAGTTTCTCCTCACACGGTGTGATTTGCTTCACTTATTGTCCGCACTTCCTACACCACAAGCCGACGCGACTCATTCCACGCCACGGGACATTGTACCGCCTATTCCTCCGGAGACTTAAATGCCTCTTATTCCCTTAACCGCATTCCCATTTGGAGGGGCGATTGCGCCCATTACTGTTCCGGTCCTTGAGTCACCTGCCTCTCCACCTTATTCTTCCTTCTTTCTTTTGTTCCACGTTCTTTGGTGGAAGATTGCAAAATTCAGTGCAGATAATGCTCTAACGAGAGTAGGAATGAGCTCACTCGTTCGTATACCGCATTGCTGAGAATATCTAACAGATTTAAAGGCATTTATTTCTGTGAATAGCATTCAGTTAAATCATTCGGCAGTTTATGAATGTAAAAGTAACCTTTATATGTAACAGTTTAAATGAAAACAGCTGAGGGGGTTAACCAGGACAGAGATCATTACAAAATCTTCATAACATGAATAAGAAAACCATTTAAATTTGCTGCTGAGGTGATTTCTTAGGTTAGTTTGTTGAATATTTAAAGTTAGAGGCATCACGATGGCCAAGGTTTTTTGTAGGTAATTATGTTTTACTTATTGCTGATGACAGCACAGTTTAAAGAAACCGATTGTGTTTGTTTTCCTGCTTACGGAAACATGCCTATAATTTAAAAAAATATAATTTTACACATAGGAGCGTTGAGGTTACACAAAACCTCCACGTTATTTATCCCTTATACTTGAAATACATGAGAAACAAAATATTTCAATGGAGGTTCCTCAACATCCGATTTTGTAAATAATTGACCTAGTATTCGCATATTTGAGGGACTCCACATTTTTGTCACGTATTTGCATAAAAGAGTGGATATAGTGAATGATAACATCAAGGCAATTTAGCGGGCATCCTAATATCGCTCACGGAGGAAATTCAGAGCAACACTACCCACGATTTGACAATGAATCCAAGAACTAGAAATCAAGTTATAATTATAAAGGAGAGGAGATCGTACAACTTTGTAAACCTGTTGTAACGACAAATTTTTATATTTTAAACTCCTTCATGACCTATCACGAAGTCACGCCTCGTCACACTGATTTTATACAAGCATTTAATTTATAATTTTGATATATGCTATTAAAAATATTTGCAAGGAACTTGATGATCTATTTTGAATAAATCCATCGTAAAACCATTTCATTCCTTTTAAATAAGTGACTCTAAGATATCTATGTCTTAATTTACTTATTCGCGATCATCGTAAAATGATCTAGGCGATTGAATAGTCACGAATCCATCAGCGAAGCAAAGCATTTTGTCATCCATCCATTCCTTCTATTTCTCCATCTTCACCTCAACCACTTCCCCATTAACCGCTCCACCCACTCATCTGCCAAGTGGCCTCGAGAGCCTCATAAAAAAGGTACAAAAGGAAATGGTATACTTTATTGGGTATCGTTACACAGATTACGGTTCATACTTCACGCTTCACTATTTGCATTTTCCGATTTAATCGGAGTTCTTCCCTAGCGGAGAGAAACCGAGGAAATTATATATAGAGATTCGCTCCGTTCCGTTCGATCACTTGAGCTTCTGTTTTTCAACTTCTCTATCACCTCTCCCCCTTCGCTTTTCCCCACCACTCGTTTCCAGACATGCCATCAGGAAGATGGGATAGAATATGGTATTCACTCATCCACAAACTTATTACCTTGTTCACGTATAACCTTTTTATCTTTCCTAAATAACACTTCACTGCAGACCGTGGATGGCGAAGCTAAGACTCTTATTTCTTGCATGCCCAAGGTGAAATGCAAGTCATTTCTTTGGCACTCGGATCTCGGACGACGTTATACTCTTGAACTTCTTCAATTGAGTAAAATATCGTAATAAATGCTAATTTCTTTGAATAATCATGCTTCTTGTTAATAATAGCATTTTAAGACATCATTGAAGTAGTAACATTTAATGTCAGCATCTCACGCTCTAATTTGATTCATTGATTTGATCTCATCGGCAGTCAGTTCTTTTATTTTTAAAATATGTCTCTTTTGGCAAAATGATCGCCGTCCCTGACTACCTTCTAATTAGATTCTTCCTAATACTTCTTCCTAATAGGCTAATTAGATTCTTCCATCAAATACCATTTCGTAAGGCATACGGACTTGAGAATAGGTTTTAAATGCATTCCAAAGAAGTAGGATTTTAGAATGTACGTGGGGATGCAGAAGTATTCAGGATTCCCCTGTGAAAAGCAAATAACCCTACGCCATAACATATTCCATAGACTTTGTGTATTCTCTTAGATTTCAAGAATCTATTTCCGGTAAAATAAGAGCTTAGGAAATATCACTATCGACATAGGCACAGCGGCAGTTAATATTGAATCACCATGTACATCACTTTAATATCTAATCGCCTATCGGTATTACATAGAAATTTACACGGGAAACAATCGTCTTAAAAACTCATTCGTTCCGCGAACGATCCGCTACTATAGCAAACAAGACGTAAAACGCTCGGTGTATACACGCCCTGCCACACACCAATAGGCATTTACAGGGTATCATAGTAGAGGTAAATGTTCATATTGAAAGAAAACAAAATACTATCCATACATGGTGGTAAATAAAATTTAATAGCGACATAGATAATATTTCGTGACAAAAGCAAATTATTGCCAAAAGATAATGGATAGGGTCTGAGTCAATCTCTCTCGGACTTGGTTAAAAATAAAAGAGCTTACACGAAATATTTGTCCATTATCAAGTGGAAATCAGGAAAACCACATGGAATAAGAACGAAATGAGATGCATTAAGATAGATAAAATTGTTGAATTAAATGTTAATATTAAGGTAGATAAGATTGATATAATTTGTTGATTTTAAATCTCTAAGTATAGGAAATTTTGCTTTAGGTCGTACTATAGTCTCAAACATTCTCTCCAATTACATCTATGTATTTCATCAGCATCGAAACCTAATCTAAGAACTAATCATCCTTTTCAATTATTCGGAATTCAATCTCTATCGACGTTTATTTCATCTCTCAGTCTATTCCACGCTTTCTCTCCTTCACTTCCTTTCCGTTTTTTACACTTTCTTCTCGCTCGATATTTTCGCGTCGAAACGTGAAATGCGCTGCGACGAAGTGGCTTTCATCGGAAAAAGCTATCAACTGCGTGATTTTGTTCCGTGACTCGCCTTTCCATGGACAATTAATCGGATTAAAAAGTGTGAAGTTATCTGTGTTATTAAATAACCTACACTTTGCCGGGAAAGACATATAAAGACTCAATTACAAATTTTTCAACCTAAAATGCGGATAAAATGTTCAATTACATGCTTTCGAATGACAAAATGACCGACTTCGCTTGAAAACCCGTTGCAAAAAGTCAATGGTATTTCTATTTTCCGTTCAGAAAACGGATATTGCAAAAGAATCTATGGTTTGAAGAAAAATTATATAATAGCAAAACTAACGGAATTAAAACTGAAAATTGCTCACCAAATCTTAATTGAGGAAATAGAATGTAAGAAAGAAAATTTACTTTCTTTATAAAATGAACTATTTCTTTAGCGCAAAACTAACGAGTTACCTTTAGCTTTGATTTTAATTCATAACGTATTACAAATTAAAACTGTTATACGGCAATCTAAGAAGATTATTCTTTATGTGAATACAAACATAACTTATTTAGGGCAAAATTATGACTTGAGATCTTATATAAAACCAGTTACGACATAATTAGTTTCATATTGCACACAATAACATAAGATAGTTGGGGAGGATGAATAAATGCTAATAAATAATAGAAAATAGCCAAGAGTACACCTAAAAAAAATGGATTCAAAATGATATTCAAGCATTGTGTTTGCGAACAAATCCTCTAGTTAAAGTTAATTTCGAACTCCACGAAAATAAAAATCTATAAAACGATATTCAGTCCAATAGCAAGTTATGGGGGCAGAAATGTCTCTAACAACCACTGATGAAATTAATTTAAAGATATTTAAAAGAAGAACGAAATATGTATTGGCTGGTCTTATAAAAGGGTCAATATATCTTATTATATAATATATTTTACCTAATAAATAAATAAATCGATTAATAAATAATTAGGATATGTGACAGATTATAAAATCACAAAAGATCAGCTTGTTTTGACACACTGAATGAATGAATGATGATGGAATAGTAGTAAAACAGATGTAGTTAAAACGGTGTTTACGTTAAAAAAATACAAAATAGATGTAAAAAGTAGGTATTGAAAAATCCATTAATATCGTTACCATAAACACCACCCAATACCCAATGCGTCGCTAAGTCTAGAGATATCCTGCGCAGGAATTTAATTTGGAAACATATGATGTGAACATTATTCCAATCAAAAATTATTTAAAACGATAAAAGCTTTTACAGTACAAATAATTAACGCAAGTAAAATAATTGCACGAATCAGAGATCATTCTAGGTTATTCTAGGGTGTAAATTTAGGCTTATATCCATTGTTGTTAGGAAAAAAAGGAGAAGATAATCCAACAAAAGTAACCCGATTACGAAAACAATTGACGCATTGATCGAATAAGAGATATTACCTCAGTATAGCAAAGTAGGTGGATAATAAAAAAAGATAACTCCGTCCTTGTTTCGATCATCCAGCATAAGCGGTTGCCATCGAGTTCACAGATGCGTTCTTTTTGGATTAAAGATGCGAGAAACCGAAGTTCACGCGGAAAATGCTTTTTTGCGTCATAATTCGCATGGTATCTCGCGCGAGTTATTCATCCACACCAATCCAATATCCCGCGACGGCTTTCTCATCCGCATGAGATCACCAAGACACCCGCGACACCATTTTCGCAGCCCAATTCCGTCCTTTGGGTGAGAAGGAAAAAAGGCGTCCTTATCTCGCACCAAAGGAACAGCAGCACCTTCAACGGAGGGAACAAGTGACGGAGCGTGCGCGACAGAATAAAAAAAATGCAGAGGAGAATGGGAGAGGAGACCCGCCATTCGAAAATGCTTTGGAGTAATTTCCTTTCTTGTTAGGAAGGAGGCGTTTTACCCCGGTGGTTGGTGGGGGTGGAGATGGGGGCGATTTGAGACGGAGGCGGATGGGGTAGGAGTAAGGATGAAGAAGGGGAAGGATGACAAGGGTATTAAAAGGAGGTAGAAACTGTTGTAACGGAGAATTGGATAATGACGGAAGACAGAGATTCTCGTTAAAGTTACTACCACATTTCGAAATTTCAATTCGCTTCATTTAATTGTATCAGGAGAATGACTAGAGGATAAATTAAATCTAAGAACAACCACTTTAAATTCAATTACTGCTACATTATTCATCGCTGTGCTGAAGGAGGTACAGTGTAGGGGAAGGACGAGTTTTTCTAGCATTGTAATCCAACTCAGGCACAACCGAGAAGAGCAATTAAAGCTCTTTAGTTGTGGTTTATTCCGATGAGAAAGACTCAGATCGGAAATCATCCACATTTTTACGGAAATTTTCAAATATTTTAAAATGATATATCTAAAAATTTTATGGTGAATAGGTTGAGTCATCGTCTACAGCATTAAGGGGACCCCTTTCTACAGAGGAATAACAATACTCCAGGAAGAAAACAGTACTTAAAATAACTGTAACCGGATCTAACGATATTTTAGCGCTATCTTTAATCCTCCTTCCTTCCTTGAACTTTCGAATAACGCGGTGATAAATGATAGAGAATCTAAATACCAAAGAATCTAAAGAATTCATTCCACAGAATATAACCTCTTTTTAGGTTTTCTTTTTAGGAATAGAATTCTAGAATAGTGAATTTCAAATTCTTATGCTTGAAAGTATTTTGTATAAGTATCGTAAAATAATGCACCTCTACTGTATACTCGTATAGTTACCTCAATAAGAGAATACAGAAACTAAAAATTAAATTAAATAAATGATGTAATATTCCACTGCTCTTAGGATTGACTAGCGTTACGTATTAAATTAGGCATTAAAAAATATATTATGGACATGAATATTAAGTATTGAGGCATAATGGAATTCACGCTCACATTCATTTAAGTGAAAAATGTTTGAAATAAATATTAATTCTTATCAATAATGTATGGCGGAGATAGGAAACCTACAATAACCATGGTAGAAGAAAAGAGCAGAACAGCGACATTACGTTATATTATACAACATTTCGGAATAAATATTTTAATTCCGAAACAGTAAAAGGTGATTGCAAATAATTAATATTTTTCTTAACACAGAGATCTAAAATGCTCCTATAAGTCGTTAGGGATGACATGGGTATTAAATATATGGCAAGAGCTCACGCGATGGCCAAATCAAGGAAACCGTCACACTAAAAAAACCATCGTTCTAAGAAGAGTCATTTTTTACCTTTTTCAGAGTGATAGTTTCCTTGATCTGGTAACCAAGTATGCTCTGGTACGACCCTATAATCGATTTAACGAGTAATTTAAGACTCTATTTCAATGATAGTCGTGTACAAGTTCCTCTGTTTTCTTTATCCAAAATATTTTATCCCATCATTGAAGTAATAAAGTTATCGCTGACTCCATGCCGCACGCTGCATATACGTATATACAACCTTGGTTAGTTCATCGACATTGTTTTACACTTAATCTACCTAGTCTCGGTTGACTTATGATAAACCGTCTTTACCTGAAAGTTACCGATGCTGTATTATTACCAATCAGTTAACCACATAAAAGCATAAATTTAAAGCTGAAGTAGGTTCCAATATCAAGAAATGTCACGCAGGAAAGAATCGTCGAGGCTTCACGTGGTTGTTAGCTGCGTATTATGAGAATATTTTACCCTCCTCAGCTGTAATATCGTGTTATTTCGCAATAATTTTGTTCTAATGTGCGCATATAGCTTTTTAAATAAACCATAATATGTTTATTCTTCAACCTATAAAAGAATCAATATTACTATTATTGAGCATTATCATTAGAACTTGCTAGCACTGTTGAGTTTTTATTGCTTCATTAAAGTTTTATCATTGAATCATAGTTATAGAGCATCGTATTGATTATTGAGTATGACTGTAACATCATTATTAGATAGCCTTTATTTTCTTTCTTTGTCTGCGATGTGTCAAGCCTCATAAAGATAACAAATAGCCTAATACAAATCGTTTGACTTCATTCCACAGCGTCATGGCATCCATATGTTAATCCTAAACGCTTAAGCTTATCCTTTCTGTAAACTATCATCGCTTACTACCAAAAGCTTATCGCCTGCGATGTGATAGACGACGTAACAGCATTTCATCCCTTTCTCAATTCGTTCGGCGACCACTCGGTACAGTTAGCGGAAGGGAGGCGTGACAGCGGAGAAAGAAGAGATTCTGGAGCGATTCCACAAGCGCACCCTCCCTCTATTACCCCTTCCCATACTATCTTCCATTCATCCCCCTTCTATCCACCCTCTCTACCCACACTCCCTTCACATTTCCTCCTCAGAAACTCCTATCTTTCATTTACGCTGAATTTCTTATTCCAATTTCCTATTTCTGACACCGACAAAATGAGTCATTTTCTGATAAGGAAGAGGAGGGCTGAGGAGGGATTTTTGATGGAGGGTTTTGTGATGCGGGAACCGAGATGATGGGAAGGGATGTTCATGAATTTATGAATGAGGCGGGTCGCCGTTTTTATTGCGCTCTTAATAAAACTTTTTGACTCTGGTTCTACAGAAAATGATAGGAAAACCTCTTAATTCTACGTGACGTTTGGAGATTGAGTAATTAAAAGCGACGACACAATTACTGTTTATGCTCGATTCGATTGTTTCATTGATTGGAGGATAAAACTTTTCAATCAGATTAGTTGGGTAGAAAATAATATGCGATGTCAATGAGTTTTTTTGACCCTACTCCATCAAAATTCATTTAGAAACCGTTAGATGTTAGAAAAATATACATAGCATATGTGAATCCCCTTACGTCATTAAAAGGCTTAAAAATTTAGAAATGAGTAAGTAAAATATTATATTACCTCTTTACAAATACAGTTACTTCGATAATGATATAAAAATCTATCTGAAAATCGAAATTTTATGATTCAATGATACTTGTATTAGAAAGTATGCGAAACAATCAAAAATCGCCGTTAGTTTCACTACGTTACTGAAAATAACTGCCCAAGTCAAGATAAATAAAAATGCAAACAACATGTTGCAACGACGAGAATTCCAGAATTCTTATCTTATTCCACGTTTTGTGAAAACGACCTAATTTAATTTTACTCATTAAATCAAAGCTTATAACGTTATAGCTATCGATCGAGTAAAAACAATTCAAAGTTCAAGAACTCACCCTTATAATTCAGAATTTAAAGGAAAATATTCAGTTTCTTTTTTTATGATGCAGGATTGTGTCCCAAAATGTTACAGAATATCATCAAAAATGGAATATCGAATTTAGTCCAATTTCACAACCGAATTCACAATGGATATCAATTTTAAATACAATATACATTACTTGTTGTTATCCTTTATTTATGATGAATACTGACATCCTATTTTCCAAATTAGAAAAGCTCATTTATAAAAGCAAGCTGGTAAAATTTACATATTCTTTGAACTATCTAACAGTTCTCCTTCTTATATAGGCCGTTCAGATACCACGAGAAAGATCAGAGAAATAGATGCTAGAACCAGTCGAACGATGCGCGAAAATAATCGACTAGAAAAGTAGAGTCATGGTGCTTTCACCCCCTGCCGCACGCCCAAAAGCGGCTTGCAGGGTACGTATGTAGATGAAACTGGAAACAATGTGCAAAAATTAACATTCATCTCCTTTAGAAAATGTAATTCTTTAAAATATATGGAATTAAATAATAATGAACCGCTAAAGCCGTCCTGATTCAAAGTGTTCGATTACCGCTTTATCATAATTGTTAAGCTCAAATTCTGAAACATGTTCATAAAGTCATAACAGTAGCAATTCGAGAAAAGTCATAACTCCTGTACATTTGGAACCGCTTAAGATTTACCATGATCTCACTTATGCTTGGTAATTCAAATTATTTTATTCAATTTACAACTTTATTAACGAATTCAATTTTAAAAATGTAGTTACTCTCTTAATTACAACCTCGAATCTCTTTTGCAAACTATTGGAAATGGGAAAAAATTTCGTCGAAATTTTCAGTTTATTTTCAATTAATTTTTCTATATTTAAGCTTTTAGCTACTTTAAACTAATTTTACAATGTGAGCGAATAATTATTGATTTTACAAGATAATTCTATGATAATGGGAATTTTTCTGCGTGTCTTTTTAAGAAAACTCTCCAGAATTTTGTAAACAAGTAAGCTTAATCTTTAAGATTACCACCGCAACTTAATGTCGCTTTTGTTAATTACTATAACCTTCTGTATAGGAAAATTAACATAGTGTTTCAGATATAGAAATCAATCCTGGCATACTAATCTGGAATGTTTTCATGAGAGTTCCTCACTTATAAAATTACTTCAGAGAGCAATTTTCGGCGATACTTGTTTCCGTCCGTGGAAACGCATTGTACCGAAAAGAAATACTTCTTTCGCGTTCTATATTATGCGTAAATTTTACTACTTCATGGCTCCTTGGGATACTTCTAATACATGCACATTCATTATCAAAATATCCATTATTTACTTATCCGTTGCATACAAATATACGACCCATCCGCAACATGATAACAAAGCTCACGATTAGAATGAGTATTTTTGATAGAATGACGTAAAGCTAGGAAATAATTTCATGAAAGAGGTCCAGATAAAGTAATATACCGAAATTTATTCATCCGCGTAAAGGGCTGATCTAGAAACTTTCCAAGGGGGGAGCGAACCTGCCATGGAAGGGGTCTAATTGGCAAGAAGGGGAGATTTAAGACAATTTCCTTGTGATATCATCTCCAATTGAATTTTTAAATGCCATTTTGAGATGATACATGCAATAGACATGTAGTGTCCATGGGCAAACTACACAATTTGATTTTAATTCGAGCTCCTCGTCACATCCAAGGCAAGTTAAAAGTAATAAAATGCCATCAAGGGGGGGCGATAGCCACTTCACCCCCTCCTTGGGTTCAGAAGATCAGAGATCAAACCTTCTCTACGTATTGTACAATGGCAAGCATTCGTCTGACATTTTAATTAAGAATTGCCCATGCATCAACATTCGAAATATTCCATAATATTAATGAGAAATTTACCGTAAGGATATCGGTATCGGTAGAAAATATCTCGGTGAAAATTCCCCTGTGAATTCAAATTATTCGCTTTCCACAACTGTAAATATGCCTTTCTCTTTATTCGAAGAAGCTGCAGCATGACTCGGGCAATTTCTCCAGCTAATAAGGCTATTGACATGGAATTAAAGTGGTAGATGTTCTATATTTGCAAGAGTAAGGTTAATGATTGTAAAATTACCTATAATATTATAACTTCCATCCAGTTACCACTCGCAAGCGCATAGAAATACTAGCTATAAATAAAGAGTTTTATGAGATAGATTTATTACTCTTTAATTTTTTCCTCATAAAAACTGAAAATTTTCAAGCCGTGATCTTTGTAAATCAGGCACAATGTATTGTCTTAAACGAATTTATGATGAGACTTCTAACGAATGGAATTTCACTTAATTTCGATTCAGCATCCTAAAAACAATGTTCCGCAAGATTTATCTTCGAGATACGAAGATTTGAAACACCACAATATCTGAGCATATTTGAAAGGATAAACATGAATTTTTCTATTAATTCGCCAGAGGATTCCAGTGCTTCTAAAATTCCGAGAGAATGATTAATCATAAACGAACCGTGTCGACCCGACGATAAATACTGCATTTCATCCCCGATGCTGACATTATCGCTTCGTACAAAATCTGAGGACAGCACCCCCATCGGCACACCTACGTTCTACTATTTATTCCCTTTAGAGGATACACTGAAAAAATCCGTATCTTGATGGAAAAAGGACAAGCGGTCCGCGAGAACAAAGTGGGAGAGAAAATCTCTTCATTCCAAAGAGCGGCGGAAAACTAAAAGCGATCGCCCCGACCAGGAAGTTAATTATTTCTTGGATATGGCGCACCCCATCCACGCCAAGCCCAGCTAGCGAACATTTTTATCTCGTCCGCGGAAAAGAAAAAAACGGGGATATTCAACTACAATGATGCGTCATTTTTTATTTTCCTGTTGTTGTGCACCCGTTTTTTTCGTTCGACAGAATGAAAAAAAATTCTCTCGGACTTAATGGTGTAGCAGCAATTCGGTTGGGGTGCCGCCGCCATTTCTATCGACTGGTACGGCGCGGAAGACTAATATGGGTTCGACACTCTCTGTGGAGACGAAAAAGGGGGAGAGACCAAGAATGAGAGTAATGGCTTCTCGATCCGCACCGGAAATGGAGTTGGCCCCACGCGATCCCATCATGCACTTCTCTTCTGCACCCTTTGGGGATCTCCACCAGAAGGAGGAGGTGAGGAGGCAATGGCGGAGGAGGAAATGGGGAGGAAGAGAGTTAAAACTGTTTGGAGGGGGGGAAAACACGGCCTTACGTTTTCGGGATGATGTTGAGGTTGAGAGAGAGGGAAGTGAGGTGGAGGAAAGGGGGGCCCGAGTAAGCGAGCGAAAGAGATGATCGTAGGAATGGAGTTAAATTCCGCATAAATACCACAGAAAATGTAAACATTTATGCAATAAGAATATTGCAATAATTTTTAAATATTGAACAAAAAACTTCAAAAAATATGAATAATTAATACAAAAAGTTTTAATTTTTATCACTTCAGTTGGTTGCGAAATCATTCACATAGCGTTGATAATCAATGGTTACTATGAAGTGGCGAGAAATGTGTGTCATTTTAAATTTATATTTCGAAGCGTTAAGACTGAAACATTCTCTTGAGTAAAGGAAGCTATAATTCACTCGATCTTCGTGTAACAATTTTCTAGGCTCATTTCGGAATACAACTATGTTGTATTTGCATATTTTTGATATCGATACCCAATTAGAATGAATGTCTTAATATATTGATTGATAATTCCAAGGAAAAGATCAATTTTATCTGAAAGTGGGAGACAAGAGGGAGAAAGAATTTAGTAAATTTTCAATCAAAATCCTCCGTCGGGATTGATGAAGATTTTGTAATTACTTCCGGTGGAATATTTATGAATCTAGCGCGAACTTCACTGAGTTATCCTGCCCCCTTGCTTAATACGTTGTTTCACAAAGACACGAGTGCATCAATAATGCATAGTAAATATATGTTATAGTTGAGGAAATGCATTGTTTCCATGATGACTTGACTTCATCTTCACTACAAACTTGTCATAAAATTTTACATTGAGCTCTCTAGTATTTCCTACACCCTGATCACCAATATGACCTCTAACAACAATATTCTAACTTCCTTTTCCTAAGGCCACCTATAATCTCGTAATTATGCCGATGTTTATTTTTCTCAAGAACTCCTTTCCTATTCTCTAACTTTCCTTGTATCATATTGAGAAAGCTTTTGAGGTGCAGTTATGCACGAAGGCATTTTTCTTCACCATTACACATTTGCTTCACATTATTTTTAAACTTTCAGTGACGTTAACTCACCTCCAGTTTTGTGCTCTACTGTATCATTTGGAGTTAGGTTTCTAAAGCATTTAAATTCGGAGAAGGCAACAATTTATGCAGTAATCTAATTCACGCAGGCATATTGAGTTATTTGTTGCTAAGTATTCGGACGGGAAAATGGAAGATCCGCCCATTCCACAAGCATGTTTCTCGGTCTGCGGAGACGAAAGCATTTTTGGAACCCTTCGAGAGAGTTTATTCGGGCGCATCCGTCATGCAAATGGAAAGATATTTTCGAATTTTTTCCGAACGATGGCTATTTTGTTTCCAATGTGTCCCGTTTCCTCTTTTCCCTCCCTCTTTCTCCATTGTACAAAGCTTACCCAGCCACTCCCATTACATGGTATGAAATGGCGTTCTTCATTCACACAGGTTTCCGTGGAGAGACGTCACTCCCGCCATTTCTCATTATTTATTTGTGTCGCCTCCGTAGAATCCTCCCGTCTCCACCAGAGATGTATACGAAATTTGAAAACTTATTTTTTGAATCGCCGACGAAATATGCATCATGAGCCGAGGTCCTACGTCACGCGTGACACCTTCAATTCGGGTAACAGCCATCGTTCTGTTTTTATTTCAATTTTTCGAATCTCCTCTCCAAATGAAAAATCTGAAATATGTGAATTTAACTTCCCGAGAAGTGCCCATTTTCGGAGATCGTCTGGCGAGAATTTTTGTCCAAAATTCCTGCCATGTATTTACTCCACGAAGCGATTCCCAGGGAATTGCTTCGTGGAGTAAATACTAGGTGTGGTATTATAGGTGATTGATATTCCATTTAGCTCGTCATATCAAAAGAGTTCTGATCCATTGAAATGGACAAGATTTACCTTAAAGTTTAACGCGTCAAACTGAAAGTAAAAATACGTAGAAAATCAGGAACCATTATACGAATATCATACTTAACCATATTTAATAGAATTAAAGTAATGATTGAAGCTCATAGGTGAATTTCTTTTGGATAGATTACCTCGATTTCAAATATCTAGTGTATTTTTAAGTTCTATCTAGTGTAAGTTTAAGTTTACTTCCTCTTGTGATGAAGTGAAAGAAAAATTAGCTGTCCTGTTGCCGTTGTCCTCTTAAGTATAGAATTCGATGTCAGTTTATAACTCAAGTATTTAAAATATATTTTATGCTACTATTAAAATAAACAGTAATATTTATGTAAAATACTAGAACCATTAATGAATATCATATAACGCCAAATTATTGATATCGTTCTCTGATGAAGACATTTTGTTAGGGATAAGTAAGTACTACATGCAAAGAAAACGACATCTTTCAGCATTCCAATATCATTTAACATTTCCTCAATTTTCGCGTTATTTCTTATTCCACCCTCCCGGATGTTCCCAGATGCAAGGAATAAATTTATTCCGAATTCACGCGTTGTAATAAAGCGACGGTCAGATGGAAATTTCGTCTTATCTGAGAGCGGAAACAGCTTTGCTCCAGTCCAAAACAAGTGGACGCGTATAAAATTACTTTTTGAGACATCGCGAAAGTTTAAGCTGCGAGTTTAGCCGAGAATCACCTACGTCAGCGCTTCCCCGCGGATCTCTTCGTAACCTCTTGGGCGCCATCCCATTTCCTCCGTTTCCTCGGCCTCTCCCACAACGGGCGAGTGAGACACTTCCGATTTGACAAACGCACAGCAGCCTTTGGGGGGAGGCGATTACGCCTGACTCAAAGGGATTTTGAAAGAGGGTGGGAAAGGGGCAGGAAGAGGGAGGCGAAATAGGGGGTGGAATAGAGGGCGGAGATAAGAAATTCGGCAAATCCTATCCCTCATCATCGCTCCTCTTCTGCTCCTTTCTCCCTTGCATCCGAATCACTGTTCCTCTCCAACAATGACGTGTTCTTCCTCGTCGATGGTTCGCGAAGGGGTTGGTAAGGGGTGGTTGCCCTCTTGTAGAATTCCCAAATCAGGCGATCTCACATAATATGAAGAACAACTTCAAAAGAAGGCCTTAGTTTAAGTCGATAATTTTGGGATTAATAGGTAAGCTTTCCGAGAATCTTCTTGGTATAGGATTGGAATTGTAAGAAAAAGATGAAAACTTTATCATGAAATTTGGAGATAATATAATCTCAGAAGACAAGGTAGATTTTATGTATTCAGCCTGTTAAATTGAACGGAAAACTATATCCAGAAAAACCTGAGAAATAGATATAAGGATCAGGGATATTATTTTCCACTCATAGAATTCTGGCTCAATGAGAAAAATAAGGTCGAACTCATTCACCCCTCATGTTCCCAATTAAGCCTCATTCCCTCTCAAGAGCTATTGTTAGCCAAAGGGTGTAGACTAAAATTTGCCTCCGGGGTGCATAATTTATATACATAAAGACCTTATAAAATTTACTTCTATTTTTCCATTCCCATCTTAAAGTTATAAAAGAATGTAATACTAAAGAATGTTGTGAGATACCAGTCTTAAATAATATATCTTTGAGCAATGCTAACTGATGATTCTTGCGATAAATCGCATAATTCTTTCTCAGTAATTTTTATCTAATTCTTTATTCTCCATCCATAAGTCCATCAATAGTAGTTTGAACCAAATTACTAACTTGTTAAATTATTATCGCTCACTGCTTTACTTGCGCATATATAGGAATTTTCAGTCATGATTCGTAATTCCGCAACAAAATTAATGAATAAACTACAACTACATCATCTACTTTTTCCCATTCATTCATGGAGGTAAACTCTACTTGATTGATTTCTGTGACTCCGTAGTTATTATATTCCTATCAATGTATCTATTTTGTATACATCTGATAAAAGCTCTTAGCGTCGTGGACGATTAAAATTCTGTGGTTATATTCAAAAGAAATTCTCTCTTTATTCCTTTCTCATTATTTCTCTAACATTAAGGAATTCCAATAATTTAAAATTTGTTTACCTGAAAAAAGAAAAGTTTTCCCTATATAAATATCTTCTTGCTACGTATAAAAATACATTATTATATAATACAATAATAATATCTTCATCTGAAATAAGAAAACCTTAATCACATGACTTTCAATAATAATCTTGACCGACGCAAAACCACTTTTCGCTCAACAAATAAAACTAATCAGCTTGAACTCAAGAGGGTTGGATCTCTAGCACGCTAACCACTCCACCATCGCGTCCGCATATTACTTGTCAACTTCCTGTCATATCTTTAGCTGATTATTTATGCTTCTATTCCTCCTACAACTACATTTAGAGCATTGCTTCTCTCGACTAAATCAGTGTTTATTTAAATACACAATAGGAGATGCCGGAAGAGGGAAACCTCCTAGGATGACAAGCGTAGTTTCTCCCCTTCCATTCTTCTCGGGTGAATTCGTCTTTCGGATGAGATGATCTGAGAATGAGCGCTGCCTCCCCATTTGACTGCCAGCTCGTTTGATGAATGGTTTGCGACTGCTAATATATTTAATTTCCTGTGCTGTCACCGCTGTTTAGTGGGCCTTTATTACGCGCCAACCAATCCTAGTGCTCCTCCGTGCGAGAGGAGACAATGCAGACTTGTTTCGCTCCTCTTTTTTTTGCCCGCCCCCACTTTTTTTCCTCCGCATCGATCCTTCCGCCATTGTGTTTGCGCCTGATTCAGACGTCGTTTTGCTGCATTCCACGCCAATTCCCTCCGCCGAAGAACGATCGCTTATCGCCGTTGGCTGTTTTTTACTTTCGGCGTTATTAACTTGGCGTCGCAGAAATTGGCTTATCGCGCTAATTTCGGGGAGTTTGGCGGCGCGTGAATCCCATAAAATTTTTAAGGATTTCGATGCGGAGAAATTTTCGCTGCGGCTTTGTTTCCGATTTTTGCTGTCGCGGAAAAGAAAAAAGAAAACGCCGAAATTACAAAAGTGGTCTTAATTACGCATCAGCTTCGTGTTATTGACAAAGTGATTTATCGCGAAAGCTTGAAGGAAAAATAAAGCGCAATAAATTTCAATTAACGACACTGTTTGACGCGATTACCTTTTCTTTCGGTTTTTTTTTCGTTAATCTTTGGAATTATGCCGCAAATATAGCTCCTCTGGCGCTGATTCAAATTTGTGACGTTATCTAAGGATTACTCGCGATTCATTTCATCTTAGTATCCTCCGTAATATATAAAATAATATATAATATCGATGTTGGGTATTCGAGTATGATTTATAAGACCAATCTTATACATCCATAATTGATACATCGATTTTATACTTTTAACTGAGATGAAATACAGATTTAGTGATTATTTTGGTCCATAATCGAATGAAAGAGCCAACCCAGCTTAACTGCTAATCCCTTTAAAAAATGAATAAGTTTTCAATAGATGCTAGTCATGTGCGAAAAGTGCTTTTTCACTCCGAATTCAACTGACTAAATAATCCGAATTTCGAATCGAATATACTCGACATTTTATTCACGATCTTTTGTTCGTTTTCTCGTAAATTTCTGAAATTGGAGGTCGCATTTTCTTCGTCTCCTGATAGCGTCCTAATCTTCTAAAATAGCACTGCAAATTTAAAATAAGGATCATTTTATTAGATAGGACTTCGTGAATACACTCTTTTCGATCTGTAAATTAGTTTTGTGTTGAAGTTTTCTATAAAATATGCCGTACAAATTTCATGTGAAAAATTGAAAAACGAACCAAAACTACTCAAAAAACAAAACGAAAGCATAATTTTTCGCCGCTTAAATTTTTATTTTAATCTTTGATTCGAGTTGTGCAGATGTCGATTCGGTTCTATTTTTGTTTTTGTCGAATAAAATATATAATTCAATTCTATTCGAAAGTCGAATATTCGCACGAGATATACAAGTTAGTTAGCACACAATTTCTACGAGAGTCGAGAGGGAAGTATTCCATCCTACTTTAAATCCAATTGAGAAATAAGCTCCCACATATCTAAGCTCCACAGTTCCAGGGGAAAATTTATCATCAATACAATTACATGCGTAGTTAATTGTCGCATCAACGTGATCAGTTTTCTACGCCGCTTATTCTTACTTACTTACCGTAAATAATTACAAGAAAATTAACTATCTCTATCGCATTGAAAAACTATTAGAAATTCGGAATTAAACGCTTTATCATTGATCAAAGGAAACAAATGAAAATTAATTCTTAGTCAATGATAATCATACCAACACATATTAGAGAAACTTTAAACAAGGTATACTTCCAAAGGAGAGGTTCTTTATCTTACAATAACTCAAACCATACGTTGGAGTAGTTCTTTTCTAGTTAACCTAGTTAAGGAGCAATTGATCATTTGTAGAGTGATGAAGTTTCCGGCTTATAAGATGCACGGGGATATAAGACGCTTTGCCGATAGTTTTCAGCAAATTCTGACATTTACGTAGATCATAAAGACGCAGGATGATTTTCCGCGCAATTTTTCGCGAAAGAACTGCATCTCATAAGCCGAAAAATACAGTATTATCTATGCGATTTCGGTTATTTTCCATCCAAGAATCAGAAAGAAGAAAAGAGGTGATGAAATCTGAATAGATTCAGATGCAGAAAACTCTCTGAAAAATAGATTATGTTATTTCTTAAACGGGCTCAGCTATGTTAACCTTTGATATGCCGCAAAAAATGAAATTTTCAATCCAAAAAATACCTCTCCGATCTTTTAATTTAACACAAAACCCGTATACAAGTATTGAATTATTGTCATTACCGTGAGTTTAGTGCGGCGAAAGTATTCTTCAAAGAGCTTTAACATTTTTTCTATAGAAAGTTATCACTATCAAATGCATGAAAATGGTCAAAACGTTAACTAGAACTCGGCAAGAGTTAGTAAAACTGGATGATCTTTAATTTACTCTTTCTCTACGGAAAATTACTGAAAGCAAGAAAGCACCGGTTTTCATGTAGCAATACGCGAGAAAGTGACAGCTAAGTGCTCTACGGAACGCGAAAATAGATTAATATAGTTTTTAATATCAATGAACAGAAATTTATAATTTATAAAAAGGAGATTTTGAAAGGAGGGAGTATGCACAGCTTTTAAAGAAGTACACTTACTAAAAAGTTTTAAACGTTTTAGTACTCTGAGGTGACTGTTGAAACTCAGATACTTTGGAAAACAGCCAAATCAAGCTCATGACAATTTTTGTTCCATTAGAAAGAGAAAAATTAGGTTTTTCATCGTTATCTTTTGTTACAATCCTCCTTTCAGTTCTAACCAAATCACTCGCTATGATATCTCAAGATACTTAGTAAACTTTATTATTATTTGAGAACTGCGACCTAATTAAAGTGTTGAGAATTTGAATTACCTTCGAGTTAAATGATGTACCATTGGAAATGTTTTATAAAATATCATAAATATTTCATTCCCATCCTCTCTTAGCAAGTTTTGGAAAACTTTTGCATTCTCTCCCAACGTCAATTCATAATCGAAGGCAAATCGTTCAAGTTTTATCAGCCTCTATTCTAATCTTCGCAAATCATACAATCATACCCACACTTACCAAACAATTATAATATAAATTCTGAAATTCTAAACTGGTAAATGATTTTTTTTTAATTTTGAAGCAATATTTACGGTAGGCTTACGAAAGTTTTGCTTAATCATAAGGCTTTTTTTTCTTATACACTGTATCTGTCTGTAAAAAGATCTACAATAGGTTAATGGTTATGCTCGACAGAGGGAGGCAACAAAAACTGCAAATTACCAATTTGTATAATTTATAAATATGATGTGATTAAATTTTTAAGATTTTAGATTAAGAGGTTAGAAAGCTGACCTGACTATCGTCACACTGCAGCAATCTTTAAAAAATAAATAAATATACTTCGATCATCATCTTCCATATCATTCTCCATTTTCACTTCCATAGCTGGAAAGGTTTGTATTTTAAAAGACTTGATTTTCCGCTGCGCTAGAGACTCCAAACAAATTGTTCTTGGTCGTAAACCATCAACTTAGGAAGATATTTAGTACAAGGATTTGCTCTTTTTATGTCACCTGACCACACTACGTCTTCATCCCTCTACACCTGTCCGTCTGATCGGCTTCTTTTTGGTTCCCCCATTCCACTTCACCACACATCCACAACACTGACCCTCTGACCTCTGTTTCACCAAGTAGCGTCACCGAAGAGAAAAACTCCTTTACATTATTACTACTCCATGAGCCGCCTGAGATCCCTGAAGACTCCCACGCTGTTCCACGGAGCGTTCTTAAGCGACCCTCATTGTTACACCTCGACCACCTCCGCAATAATTCTCCGTGAAAACGTCTTCGGTATGTCCACCTGATGCTTCTAACAATGGCCCACCCTGCCTGTCCCTGACCGATTACGGCTAAATCGCACGGCTCAAAGAACCCTTATTCTTTCGTTTATCCTAGGATCGATGCACTTCTATGGCAAGATGGACATCTTAGACTCGAAGCGAGAATTGATAGCAAGGAATGAGTTAACTCGAGGAATGAATTCTGGTGTCGACGAATATTCTCTAATTTAGAAAGAGCCACTTTTCATTTCATTCTCAGGAGAAGCAGCACAAAAACGAGACTGGACGGCGTTACCACCCACCGTAACACTGCAGTGTTACCTTCCATTCAGTATAGTTTCCATTCAAAAAAGGAATCGAGACATTTGTGAGATTCTGTCCATGAACCGATTTACCATATCGGCTACTGAAGAGGTGGTCATCAATTAAATACAGCTAAAGACAAAATGTTTACATCAGAATGCGGTGATTTCGTTCAATTTTCAAATTGAAGGATCTATAGTAAATCGATCGACGTCAATTGTATACACGTGACGAGACAGTAATTGTTCCTTGAGATGAGATGTCGAAAAAGAATGAGATAGGGTGATTTGAGTTACGACGTGCACTGAAAAAATACTTTATGAAGTTTCAATATATTATGCATAGCCCTCATAAACCATTCCTAAATTTTGTGGACAAGAAAGAAAGGAATGTTGCGCAAGCCCTTGGATAGAGTGTGATCGCTGCGTACATACATCGTAAGTTCAGAAACTGTCATTTACTACAAACATACAACACATCAAAAACTGGAGAACACTCATATAAACTTTGCTAGATTTGTAAATCGTCCCATTTATTTAGAAAATTATGAAAGCAATCATTTATTAAGCAAAATTAAGTATATTCTATATGCATATTGCAGTATATACGTATATGGTTTTCCTACGCACACTAGCGGCAGTGAACATGAAAAAATTAGTTCTTTAGTTCATGTAATACATGTTATCGGTATATTAGGCCGCTAATTTTCGATAAAGTCAACTTATTAGGAAAGGATGAGGAAAAATCGTTAATAAAGAGCAAAGTAACGCTACAAAATTTGAAAACTATATTAACATTAATTGAGACTCGGATTAGAAAATAATTTGGCAATATTAAGCTTTCAGATTATTTGTTATAAATTTCTAAAAATTTACTGACTTACCATCCAGTACTGAGCGAGTTTTTTTGCTATTTACTTCAAAATTATCTCAGAGGTCGAAGTAAGTTCAATAATATTACTTCCGCGACTTCGGGATCCATTAATATGGAAAATGATGAACAAAGAATGTTCAACTCAGGTCAATTAAGTCAAAGACTCGAAGACGAATTTTTAAACAGAAGGGGTAACGTTTTGATTTACTGGTTTTCTCTTCGCCGGTGTAAAAAGGAAACTACAAAGGTGCCGAAATAGTTTCAGAACCAGCAGTGAACATTATACAAGTACCCAATCTAACGCTCTCGTGTACTGCTCGTGCTGGTCACACTCCTGTAACCCCATACACTGAAGATTCTTCGGAATTCCCAGGCGTCCATTCTTTGCTATGGAGCCTCGAGCTCGGCCACGCGGCATGCACCTTCCTCCTCCTATCCTTTTTTCGTGCTTCTCTCTTCCCCATTTTCTTTTTCTTCCCATTCATCCTCCATCCCATCTCAACTACGACCGCACCATTCATCAGCTCCATCTACAAATGTCTCCTCGACAAAGAGATCCTTCGGAATTCCATGCGCTAAATGAGCCTCAGATGATCCTTCAGATACGGACTTTTTTCCTTCGGAAAAATGCGACGAAATTTTCATCGAAACCTGCGTTTTTTGCGGCCCTTTTAAATATTTGTGGCTTTCATCTCCATGGGAGTTTTAAGAGGGAGCTTACTTTCAACCGAATATTGAATATACTAATTTTATATCTAGAATTTTGAATCACTGGTAAGCAGAAGACACGCGTACACTTTGACAACCGAAAAAACTATACAAATAACCAGATTACAGATCTTTGTCTTTATAAATTTTCCATCTTGTCTTTATTGTACCTCATGTGGCACCGTTTTGAGAAAAACTTTAAGTATTCAAATGATTTGACTTGGAAATATTTGCTAAAATAGAATTTAAAGAAATCTGGGGAATATAGTAAAAACTGAGTGCATTTTTATAATGAAGAGAGAGGAAAATATGGAAGTGTATTTTGAATAAACAAGGCAAACAACGCGCTTACGCCGATAGAAAACAAGATGAATGATAGCATATGTAACGAAATATTTGCGAACTTATGAGAAGACAAAAAGTATACATACAATTTTTTATGTAAGCTAGGCAATTACATATTTCCATTCATATTTATTTATATGGCATGCGAAATGTAAACGAAATTTATTAATAATCAATAGCAATATTTCTATAGAAATATATAGCTACCATAATTAATTGCAAATGTCTGTCAGGAAGAAAATAATAAAATTATCATTTTCTCATTCGCATTTAGTTTTCTACCAATTTTAAATTAAAATCTACGCAAAATTTTATCAACCAATTTATTACTTCGCTTATAATATTAGTCAACTTAAAACGAATACATAAAAACTAATAGCCCCTGTAATTTATTCTTTAAAGTCCTACAATTCTTACTCTAGGGAAGAGCAACAGAATAAAATCCAAGAACCTCGAGGGAAATCGTCACTGGCTGTAAGGCCACAGTAATATATGATAGAAGCATAATAATTCTCATAGATCAATTCCTCCAAAAGATAAACACATCTGGACAAAATGGTAAATATATATATATCAAAAGTTATTTAAATTTCAGCATCTCAAATATTTTTGCGTCTCTTTCAAGGAAGGAGTGTTAGCTTCCTATTACTTACAATAACTACTCATTCCCAGTTGATTTTTCTCACACTTGTATTATTGTTAAAATAAGCTAAGGGTATTCCGCACATATGGATTCCAACCGTGAATCGAACCCCGGAACACACTTACCAGAGGCTAAACAGGCTGCCCACTTGAGTGTTTGGGAGCCCCTTTTCTCACAATACTTTGAAGGTAAACACTTCTTGTATCTTCTAACAAAGATTATAGGATTATACTGTTGCACAAACATGGGCTTTTGGACACAAACCCGGTCCATACTTTCAAATCTCTAATATGATTTGTGTCCCTCCTTGGCCTGTCCACTATGATATTCACAAGGTGAGAAAATCTCGTGAGAACCTGGAGGTCAGAGAACAGCTGACCGGAGTCGGAAATTTTCAGCCAACGAAATTCTTAAAAAGGTTCTCCATTCAGTAAAGAAATGAATAATATAGCAGAGAGCAATCTTTACAAACGTCTGCACCAAGCTCGGAGTGTATGCATTGCACAAATGCATCGATTTAAGAAAGAAAAGATAAGCATGTCCGAGGATCCTTCCTATACCTATTTGAGATACTATCGCCTTTATGTCCACAAGTGGCATTATAGAGAAACTTTCATCTGTCAATTCTAATCCAATGCAGCTCCTCCAAACCTTTTGAACCTCCCTTATCCCAACCCATCAACCCTCCGCTATACTGACCCTTGAATCATCTATCTAAGATGAGCACAAAAAGGACAATGTATAAGAAATGCACTGCAGAAATAGATAGATTACCTCTTCCACGAATCTCTGTCTACAAACCTTTTCCTCGTTCACCAGTCCAAAAAATGACTTTGGTGTAGTCCAAATATGAAACAACGACTTTTCTGTTCGTGAAGGTAAAATCTTCGGTTAGTGAATCTCAAAATTCCGCCATAAATATATATTTATATTTAATATATGGAAATATTAAAATTATTATCAACTACGTAATGTTCTAATTTGCCAATACTATTCCTGAAACTGAAGTTCTATCATAAATAAATGTATCACTTTTAATCTCATTTATATTCTATTTATTATAAGAAATCCTTTGGTTAGTTTTAGAAACCAGTAGTATTGACAAATCTTTTAATTAATGAAGAAAATTAAATTGCTGAGATATTGAAGAGAACCGACCGCTGAGTTACGGCGTTGAACGTTTTTTTATTCCTTTTTTTATTTAGTAGTTTTATCAGGTGCATAACCCTTAAAGTGATTAATAGAAAACTTAAGGTAAAAGTCATTGTTCTATGGGAGGGAGGATTTAGAAAGTTGTGGGAAAATGTACAGAGATGAGAATGCTCGAAGGATATAATAGATACATCAATGGGACACAGTTACCTATGACGGACAATGGTGAAAAAATAAACAATGGAGAAGCAAAAAGCTCAAATAGAGAATTTTTCTAAGCATTCAGACACTCTTCAATAACTTGGCGAGATAGAAAGTAATAAACTTGAATGGAATCACGAGAAAATAAGTTTGATTTAAAATGAAAAAACGATGCTTTGTTTTTGTCAAACTATTTTGACATCAGAAACGACTCAAAATTCTTTTTCCAAACATGATAATTAGAGGGAGTAAGAAATTATGCCAGAGCTCCAAAGATATGAATTTTACTTAGTTGATTTACTAAAATTATCATGTTTTTATGAAAGAGCATCGGAAACTAACTTAATTGAAAAAATTGTACTTCAATATTTTAATTCTTTGTATTTCTATTCTCCCAGCCTAATTTTATTGAACTTCCCATCGAATTGGCAGCTCAAAAATTCATTCACTCAAATTTTTACTCTTATCCCATCTTATACTTTATCTTACTTTATATTATTATGCGTCATTAAAATTTTTCAGGATACAAAAAGGTACTAGAAAAATTCTTATTCGTTCTTAAGGTCGTCACGGGGTGCCCGATAGGTTACTTCCATTATAAAATTCTACCCTCTCTCAAAAGATTCTCTAACATAAAAATAGCCACACGCCACGTCAACCCCCTAGGTACCGCTCTGGAAATTTAAAGTCCTTGATCTCACATCAGTTTTGCAGCTAAAAAGGAAAATCTCAGGAGCTGTAGAGATTGATGGAGGGTTAGGCCGTGAAATCCTCGTCCTTTTGGGTCATTTGTCAGCGCCCACGCTGTCCGTCTCATGGGGAGTGCAACCGCTGCGTAAGAGAAGGTTCAGCTGAAGACTTCCATGCAGCAAAGGTGAAGAGGACTGGGAAAGATGGGGTGTGAGATTAAGAGCGTGGGAGAAATAAGTGGACAACCCTCAGGTGGAAGAAAGGGCGTACACCTTAAGAGGCAAAAGAGCCTCTATCAACTGGCCGAAAAGTTCACATGTCCCTAAGTACGGATACAAAGATGAAAAGTAAACCTAATCTTTTGACTTCGTGAATCAATGAAACTGATAATTAATGTTTGATATCACCGTCTAGTTCATATAAAGCACATCTTTTTTGAATATCGGCTAAGTCATCAGATGAATGGGATGAAGATCCAACTAGCTCTTGCGCCTACCCTCTACTATTAGATACCAAACATTTACAACGGGAATAAGGCTTGTAAGGATGTTTCCAGGATGCGGTGTTAGGTAATTAACACTTGGTATCCTAACTGAGCCATAACGCTATGAATGAATAATTCTAAGAAAAAGCTATTTAATATTCACACCAATAACCTTTTTCATAGCATTGAATAAGAAGTGACCAGGATGATTGTCATCATTCATTATCGCTCCTTCTTCACTAGATTTTATATTATCACAGCCACGAAGAAGACAAGTATATTAAATGAGAGATGTAGTTTTCTTATACTGTTCGAAAAAATAAAAATATTCTATTCCCCAAGATTTGAGAGCAGGAACCTTTTTTAATTCTGTAATAAAAAATTAATTTATTAGTTCAGCCCTTTCTCAGCGATTACATACATCTGAAACTGCGGAAGATGTAAACTCCAAATAAAGAAGCTATATTCTAAAATCAGCGATTTAAATTAATCGTCTAGACTTTAAAATACCACGAAATATACTGATTAAATATTATAAAGGCTGCAGTATTTGTTGAATCCTTATACCTATCGAATGAAACATTCAGTCAGATTCACTCAAGGTGGTAGGTACACAACAAATAATGATTTTCATCGAATCGAAGAAATTTATCAGAATTTCCATAATTCTATCATCTAGAAGAGATGAAAATTTAAAAAATGGAATGCGAATCTCATGCGTCTAATGAAACGGTGCACTATTTAATGGAAAGATGTACTCATTGGGTAAATCTTGAAGTACTCAAAATATTTCACCTATATTTTAAGGAATTGCGAGGAAAAATTATTGACGAAAAGCAAGGAATAAATTCGATACAAAAATAGCATCGGATGCAGGATGCGATGATTAAACTGTTCGTTCCATCCAACAGTAACGATATGCTAACTTTAATTGTATTTGGAGACATTCACACACTTCGACATACATAAATTTCTATACTACTAGAGTTTAAACTGAGGACAATCAAACTTCGGCCATTAAAATTATGGCCAGAAACATAGCGAGTTGACAAATATAATGATGATGCAACAGTTTTTCGACTACATGATTGCAAAACAGTGGGAAAATAAAGAGATACAGTACAATCAAGCGATCTGATCACGGAATATAGATCTATCGGGGACAATGATTTAGATTTTAATGAGGTACATAATGTTGATAACTATTTTTGGCAAAACGTTTTGAAACGTACCCAAAGAGATTCTGTCATACTTAACTTTTTTTTGAGAGATCGAATTTTTTTTCTTTTTTTTTCTCTTTTCTTAAAATGTTCTGAAGTTCTAGTAGAATGGGCAATATGATATACCACATTAATGTTTTACTTTTCGCTCTCAAGAGAAAGATTGTGAATCACGAAAGCTATGAGTTAAAAAAAGGTGAATGCCTTATCTGTAAATACAATATAAAATTCAGTGTTCAATAAGTTTAGAATAAAATCCTCTATATCGCGCGTTCCCGAAAATACTACATAAATAAATTTTCAGAGGTTATGCAGTTATGCGGACATAAAAAGAAACAGATATGTGGTTTAGCAGTGAAAGGATTAACTGATATGATCAAGTATGGGAATGGTCCTATTAATCGAAGCTAATGGTTATTTAGTAAAGATATCGCCTATGAAAGTGCTAAATATTTGGTTACTCCTATCGTTTTAATAAATGTAAAGGTTTATTAAACATCTGAAGATCTACGAAAGATTCGTTTGGAATAATAAACTGTTAATAATTTAATAGCAAGTGATATATCCGACCCAAAAAAGATAGCTAAGACTGCGAAGTTACTCTCAAATGCCTCACGAAGGGGGCGCCAAAGTCGAATGTGCGGTGTATTTACTTAATGTTAGCTTTTCTTCCAAGAAAGGATAAATTCCTGTTGCAAGTTGCAAAAGTTGTATGGCAACGTCTTTTTAGATGGATTTTGATTAACTTCTAGTAAAATTACTCGTAAATAATATTAAAAATTCTGTTATAAATTTTACCTGAGACTTTAAAACGGCTATGCACGAAATTTTTACTTTTTAATACCTAATTAACTTCATTTGTCATCACCTTCAATGCCACTTTCACCTTCAAACCGCGTTGTTTTCAACATACTTTTTCGGACTTATTCCTTTTTCCGAATCCCCTTCCTTCCTAATCTTTCTCCCATTTCTTCCTATTCTCCTCTTTATCATCATCCCCTTACCTCTTCATTTTTGGTCTCCGCGCACACTCCACCTCCTCCTTTCTGCCTCTCCCCATTGCCTCTGGAATTCACCATCATTTGTGTTTTCAGTACGGCGTATCTCCTTTTCCGGTTTATTCCGAATTTCCTTATCTCCTCGTCATCTTACCCCTTCATTATTATCATAAAATAAACATTTAATTTGAATTTATTCGTCCCTTATCTCAAATAAAGCTCTGCTTCATACCTAAATAATACTATTTTAAATATTTTACTTAAAAAATTAAACTATATAAGCCATAATGTAATTATCAAGAATAATATATAGCATTTTTAAAACCGCTAATATGTCATTGAAACATAGCGAAGTTTAGATTCAACTTAATAGATTTGATTAGATCAAACTAGAAGCGATTTATGGACAATGAGATGACTAGCAATAGTCATTTGACTATTCATAGACCATTTCCTGTTAGTAGCTGGATTTATTCTAACTAAGAAATTTGTAATGACGAATTCTTTATTCATTAGCAAACTTCCAAATTCATTAAATATTAAGTAGCAGAGAAAAGATTATCAAAATATTCTCGATCTAAAAACAGCTAGAAATAAATAAAAATTTTTAGTTTCACATTGATCGCATATTCCTTATTCTAGATCCGGGTGCAAACTTTCGCACAGCAAACTGAATCTACATTTTGGACGTAAGAATGGTAAACAAAACTCATCATTCTGCTGCTAAGTTTCGATGATTTTATTCAGAGAATTTCATATTTGACATTAATAAGAAGTTATAAATAATTTTTTTTAATAAATTACATCTCTGAGTGGATAAGGTGACTAAAATATTATCTCATCAAAATATCAAAAGAATAAAAAGAAATAAAAATAATTGCGCTTAACTTCAGATGTATCTACAATTTCTCAAACATTCGGTCCAACTTTTGGGATATTTTATTCCGATTTTTATTTTCCAGTACAGTGTATTTAACTAATCATCAGAAATTTAATGATGAATCATAAAAAATGATAGCATGTCGAAAAGAGGAAGGGAAGAAGTAAAATTAAAATAAATCGTACAAATGGATAGTGATTTTAAGTATCGTATTTTTCTACATTATGTGATTGTCTGAAACTTTGTTTCGTTAGCAAACCAATCGCACAGATTAAATCGAAAACTCCGTCTGTTATTTAAAATTTCTGGGATGCTCTATCGGAGCTTAATTTCTTGAGGCGTCCAAACAAGCCAATAAAAAGTATTGTGTGACGAGACGTCATTAACACGTGTGAGTATTAATGTCAATGCTACCCTGAATGTTGCTTTAGAAATTCATAACATTATTTAGCTGTTTACCCAATTTCAGCCTTTTGAGCCCAAAATAAGTCGAGTCTTTTACATAATGGCACACCAATCTTCAGTTTACTTACGCATAAAGCTATGTTAAGTTTTGTATACAAATTATTCGCATTATTTTAAGAATTTTCCTCGCTACCTCATTTTCAGTGTTTTACAACATTTCCTCCATACTCCACTGCAGCAGGAGAATTAAAATTAAACCGACTCTAGTATTCCAATGAAATTTTGTCTCGAAAATTCCGAACGGAAAAATCCTCACTCTGATACACATACAAATAAATATCATAATAAAAATATATATTAGTGCAACATACAAACAGAATAAGTTGGCGGATAAAATTTTTCAGAGCAGTTTTATCATTACAGAATTATTTTTATACTTCGTGATTTTTCCCTAAGATCAGTATCGCTCTGCGAACCACTCTGAAGGAAACGCCAGCTCAGAATACGTAACGGTAGCAACGGCCTGAAAAGTTTGTGTTCAGTATTAACGCATTTCTTCCTTCACAAGTATTCCCCAGACAACGTGAAAAATACGGAAGAATGACGCGGGATAGCATTCCTCCGAGTTTGTAGCCACCGAGTGGAAAGTGCGCTTGTTAGGAACAGGGAGAAAAATTACCGACCGAGGATAATTAAGGCGAGAGTCGAGTACATGGAGACGTCGAATAAAACACGATAGTTTGAGATCTCCGGGTCAACAAAAGACGTGAGCTTTTAAGTCGAGGCGGGGGTGAGCAGAGGGAAATAGGCGGAAGGAAAAGATGCGCAGATGAGATCCGTCGTATGAGAGGGCGCCTTCAGTCCCTGGAAGAGAAAGGGTGAATTAAGTGGAGAATAAGATAGAGGGCTGATGAGGAGGGCAAGAGGAGTAGATAAGAGGATTGTATAGAGCGAGAAAAGCCTTCCTCGAGGCATAGAACAGGATCCGGTGTCGCTGATCGGAAAATCCGATGACTTTTAAAGGCGAACGCCCCTATTTTCCCACGATTGCTCACGATCACGTCCTTCGTGAGTCTCTTCCTGATTCGCAAGGAGAAAAAAACGACTGCGGAGGTCGCGTCGCAGACGTCGTCTCCCAAAACAAAACACGCTCGAATAAAAACGTCTCCGCAGACCACGAGCGAGATCAATTGGGATGGAGATGTCGGCCGATGAGGCGGTTGAAAGGGTAAAAAGGAAGGAGAGGTCATCTCACTTATCGGAAAGTCACGAGGACGTCGTGGGACGATCCGAATTAAGGGAAGAGTAGGCAGGCAGCGCCACGGGAGATCGCGATATGTGCGGGAGTAATGGCGGGAGTTTGTCACGTGTGTTTGCGGATAGGAGAGGTTTTTTAAGATATCTTCGAGATGGGCGTAGGAAGATGCAGGGAGGAGGTGATAGAGAGGGCCATAAAAAAGAAGTTGTCTTAATTTGGTAGGCGCTCAAGTGGCCTTTCCAAGCAACCCTTTGATCCTTATTAGAGATGCCTCTCAACGCAAGTGTTTTTGTTTTGGATAAATTCACGGTTCTCTCCTTTAAGGTATAAAATCCTTCTAGGTTAGTACTGGGCAGCCTCAAATACTAATTCCTACTTTTTTGATCGCTATGGAATAAGAGGTTTTCTATCCTGAAGTTTCCAAAGTATGATTACGATAAGCTTCTAGTTGAAGAATTCCGCATTTACGACTTGGAGTTTTAAAAGAAAATGATTTAAACATAAATGAGCTTAAAAGTTTGAAAATCACTTTGTATGTAACATCGCAGTTTCTAAGGATGTGGAATACAAAATTCATTCAAAGAAGACATTGAATCATGAGCTATCCATTGAATATTCCAATCGTTAGTTAGGCAATATTTTAAACCGCGTGAGGACGGTCAACATACACAAGGTAGGTAGGTAGGTTCATCTGCCTTAACATTCCCTATTCATTGCCCTCTCCCTCACTACTTGGTAACTTATCCCTTTAACTATCATCTTTTGTCTTCGCCTTCTCCTGTCTTTTATCAAACATTCTCCCTTCGACTGCTTTCTTTAGCAATCCCTCTCCTCTCAATATTTGACTTAACCATTTCCTCTATCGATACTAAATTACTTCAATTAAATCCCTCTTCTCCCAAATCATCCCTAGTACCTCCGCGGTTATTTTTTCTATCAACCCAGCTGACTTTGTAAAGGAGAGTCTACAATGTTTTATTCCAATGCAATATATAAATGCTTAAGGACCGATGCACATATTCATTGGAAAGGCAGCGGGTTTTAAAGTCAGAGACCCTTTATGCTTAGGTTCCCTGATAGATTTTCAAATTCCCTTTCCTAAATTCGCATTTTCAAGAAGGGACACTAACAAGGAGAGTAGGGAGATTCCCTTCCTTAAATAAGCCAACTCATCGGTTCCTAACCCTTTTTCCGATTCATTATCTGAAATCCATCTGCGATCCCCCTCCACTCCTGCGCCATTTCCAGAGGAATGCTCCTCCGATTGGATTGTAGCTGTTTACGGAATGAGGACTGAGATCGGCATCCCCATTGTTCCCCTGCGACCTCCTCCACAAGCGAACCGACCAATCAGAAGGAGGGAGGGTCGGATGAGATGATGTGCTTCTCTCAGCTAGGCAACTAGAGCACCCACCATCGAGATCAATTATCCCTTTCTACCTACTCGACCTTTACAATCTCACTTTAAGTTCAGTGTACCGCCTGGGCGACGAGAGAGAAAAAAAAACATTCGCGGTATATCACCGAATCCCTCCTTACCTGTGCCTTGTTCGACTCACTGTATAGCAATCTCTCATTATTTGTCGCACTTCCATTTCTTTCTCTCCAATATTCCCGAAGGAATTCTATCATTATTTTAGCTACCAATATTTAAGAATAGCAGCAGCTGAGGGAACTTTCCCTAGGCCCCTAGAAGGCAACTGGAAGGCCTTCGAAAGGGATTCAGGAAAATATTGGTGAAATCCTCGTTGAGAAGTGTTTTGCTGAATGGATTTAAATGGTAGGAAAGAAGGAAATCAAAAGATTGTAGCCCTTCGAGATGGCTGTGGCGGATGATAGAAAAAATAAGTTGGGTTGATGAAAAAACAAACTCGAAATTCTGGTGTTTGTAGAGGGTTTGGGCTGAAGTATTTAAGTGACGGTAATGGAAAGGAATGGATCAAATAGTGGAGAAAAGGAATTGTTAAAGAATGTAAATGAGGTTTGGGAAAAGGCAGAGGAGAAGACAGGGGAAAAAATGTTAGAGAAAATATATGACGGGATAAGTTACAGAGAAACGGAAGAAAGGATGTAAAGTAAGGAGTATTAGTTCACATAAGCCCACCGGAGGTAGAACACTTTTAATGATGACCATTCCTATCCCTATAACCAGTATTTCTTTGTATCAGTTTGTCATATCATACAGCGTATAGGTATTGAGATAGTCTGGAGAGAAGGGAACAATATGTAAATTATAAGAATGTAATCAGTCTTTTCTTTCCTTTTCTTTTATCCTTTTTCCTCATATATGTATATATTACAGAGCTGACCAACTTGGTTATGCAGATAAGAGGCCCTCTGATCAGTTAATCAGTTAAGGCAGTTCAACTCGTTAAAGTCTACTGTAGGTAATACTATTAGGAGTAGGAGAGACGAGTGGACTGAATGGGCTATAACCTTTTTGGATGGACTTAGATAAATAGGAAAAGAGGGATGAAAAGAAAGGAATTTAGATTACTAACTGAAGAAAATATAAGAAGGAACAACTAAGAATAGAGAGTCTAAGCGCAGGACAGAAATGCATCTGAAGATCTCGATTATAACGTGTACAATCCAAGGAAAGATGTACAGAGAGAGGGAGCGAAATACTATATACTAAAGAGCATGGAATCCAAAAGGTTTCGTGGTGGTCAGAAGGGCTCACGTGGTCGTGGCATGGAATCCCACGAAACGATTTGGTATTTTGTGTGATTCCCTTTTAGTTCACACGGTTATATTAAATACGCTAATACTTCAGACAAATAGCATTTAATGTGAACCATAAGCTCTCGATAGTTAATACCAGCAATTTACCTGAGATCTGACTTGGATCTTGAATTAACATGTGAAGTATTACCATAATTACTGTATATCTACTACATTTAAAACGACAAAATGACATTTCAAGAGTTCAATGGAGATAAGTAAACAAGTGAATTGTTGCCAGTCCTCCTAGCAAATTTCTAAATCGACACCAGATAATAGCAGTATCTTACCGCGTTTGAACATGTAACACACAACTATAATTTGTTATCCATGCGGAAAATAGATATGATTTCCGATTGTTATGCAATAAAAAGCAACAACATAAAACCCTGTTTCTCTCCAAAATTCGATCATTTAAGGCGAACCTCTTCGTCACACAAGGATCCCAATCTTTACGACTTACTATCAATAGTAACATTTTTAAATTCGAAAACAATTGGATTCAGTACGTGAATTTTTATCGTAGAAATGTGTACACTAATTTGCAGTTCCGGCAGGTTGTAATCGCAGGATTGAAAAACTTTCCTATCTAGAGACTGTAAAAGAAGGACACGACAGGCACTAGCAGCGGCCATAAACAATTATCAGTCGATGTTTGAGTATCGTAAGGATCTAAGAGTGAGCATAAATCACGCTGGAGCGGCTTTAATGGATGTATCGCTTTTAATGGTTAACAGTGAACCAGAGGAGTTAATGTTCTCGATGGATGTCGTTAAGTCATCCCACAAGCACGGTGGCAACTTGAAATTCCTCCTTCGCTCTCTAGAAATGCTGCTGCACGATCTTTAATACGTCACGGTCTCCTGGGATACGCATAAACAAGACGAGACTGCGATAAAACTTCCAAATGTTGTAGGAGATTATGTAGAGAATTTCAACCGCTGAGAAAATCGTGAAGCTCACAGTGTTCAATTCACGGACCACTCGATCATCCATAAAACGCTCATTCCCTCACTTAATGATGAAGAAACCTACTATAAAATTCTTTATATACTTTCAAGCAGTGATAAAGGAATGAAAGAGTAAAATAATGGTTATATAATGCCAAATCCTGATTTTGAACGATTTCCTAAAACTAATTCTCTAGAATTATATGAATTAATAATAACCTATACTTATTCAACTGCATATACTACAAAACTACTGTTGTGTAGTATACATGCACACCTATACATGTATTATATCTCAAGTCTTACGGAAAAGAGTGAAAGTAAATTAGTTTTCTTAATCCATTGCTTTCAGCTCAGAATGTAGTCTACATACAAAGATGCTAGAAAATTCTCTCTGTTGAGTGACACTGTACAGATGAATATTGTTCTTTTCCCACCACAAATATATCAGTAAATTCGAATAAAAGTCGAATCATTTTTGAAATATTTTCAAATGCTTCATTATTTACTGGCGACGGAAAATGCTATATTTTCACATGGATAAGACGCTTCCAAGAACCTTGATCATTGGACTCGAAACGTAGAAAAAATACCCTTCGTTAACCTAATGTTTTTCTTAACCAACTGCGTCTTACGTATACGGGAATGCGGTATTTTTATCATTTTACAACGCTTGATAAAAACGAATACAATCATAAAAATATATCTGCATACGTCAAGGGAGCACTTTAGGAAATGGACACGTTAAGGGACAGACATAGTCACTACGCTTTAAAATATTTTGCAAACATTGATGTTTGTAACTGTTGGTACTTATTTTATGAATTTATTACCTCTTAATCAGTGGCTCTTAATCAGGAATACAGGGATACCAAGTTGAGGGAAGCTTTTGCATAGGATGCAAGGCATTTTGAAATGTATCATTTATAACATAGTTGCGGAAACCATAGTCCCAAACAATTGCTTTTGAGTTGGAAACCAAAATCCCAAACAGCTCGCAATTTTCGCTATTTCATCTCATTGCAACGATAATTTACCATTATGAGGTAATAAAAGGCTAGAGGTGATATTCAGCTTTTTTCAAAAATGTCATTCTGAGTAAGAAAGGATAAAAAGGGTCTCAAATTCCTGATTATATTTATTAAATAATTACAGCTATCCGAAGAGATGAGTTTTATATCTTATTAAATAAACTGGATATGTATTCCTTTTTTCGAACATCCGGTATTTCGCTCTCTTTTGCGCATAAAAATTAGTTATTTCTGCAAAGGAGTAAGAGAAGTTCTGCGTCAGTTGCAGGGAAGCTTACGAATATCTACTTAAGATGCTGTTAAAAAGAAAGAATGTATGGAAACGTCACAAAGAGGGAACCGTAGGTTATAGACACCAAACCGGTGGTCTGCGAACTCTGAGAGTCAGGGTGGTGGGACTGCACGTTCAGTTCCGCATGTTTTCAATAAAATTTAATCAATCAATGCAATCAAGGACGTAATCGTTGAAACAATCTTCGAATTTCAAAATGGATGGATACTTATTCTTAATACTACTGGAAGACCTAGAAACAAATATTATGTTTTATAGTAAATAGTAATTTACAACTTAAAAGGTCCGTGACAACTCGAGGATAAATAAAAAATTTAAACGGGTTCCCGAAGATAGAAAGGTTGAGAAACAATTCCATAGTGGTCACAATTTACGTTTGTTTATATTCCTTTCTTTATAGCCATAAAATACGTAGCCGTTAAAATTAATCTTTTTATTTATACATAATATCGTAATTATTAAACCGTGAGTTCACAAATAATGACCGAAAATCATAAAGTTATTGAATGTGCGGTGAATCAACGGTGACCTTTTTTGCACGCAATCAAATTGTCTGTAAACGGAAATGGAGTTGTTCACAGTTAAAAACGCGCGGCCATAAAACTGGTCAACCATATCGTGAATATTATTCCTTCCATTGCCTTCACGTCTCAATCGGCACCCGAATGCACACGTAAAAAGGAAAGGTCTTCTCTTGCTCCATTATCTCTCGCATTCCTCTATTGAAGCGGGAGGGAAAGCCTCTCCTAAGTGTTTCTTCTTGTCTCCTATAACACACCACTCCAATCTATTTCCTCTCCAACTATCTCAATCAGAGTACGAAACAGAAGTAGTAGAGGTAAAGATTCGAGTTATTATTACTGATATTTTTAAGTGCCTTGGCAATTAGGGGCTTTTTGCTCCTGAAATAAGTGGATTACCTCGTCATTTAGCAAACCATTTTACATATCATTGATTGCTTTAAGCTCAAATACTTCTCTTTAATTAAAAGAAACTGAATATAAATGTATATATATAAAAGATTTTCGCTAATTAAACGGACAGTAACGAGTGAACATCTATTTAATCGTGAAGGTTACATAGCAATAGAGTGAACATAAAAAAGTTTGCAGTGGCTACCTAAGTGACCTCAGTTTAGGCTCGTAATAAATTGATCATAATATAATAGAGATATTTGAATAAAATATAACAGAAAATTGTCACTTTTTCAGACGAAAAAACAGATATCATGCGTCAATTCAGATATATAGACAGATAAGAAACTGCAAGAGAAATTAGGGAAATAGATGCTAGTATGTATCAGCCTTTTAAAGACTCATTTATTCCGCCAACGATACGCGATAGTACCGGATTAGACTCATTACCAACGTCATCAAGACGTTTCTAACTTTTCGAGACACAAATTGTATGAAATTAGGATACGAAACTGGACTCGAGAATAGTGTTTGGGCGATAAATTGTCCAATAACGTGTTAGACTGACTAAACCTTCAGCTCTTCAAAAGCTGAAGTCACGTTAAATTAATAAGACTATGTGGTCACCTTATTTCTAATTTGCCTATGTTTATTCTTTGTGAAGCAGTAATTTTGAAAAAATAAATTAAAGTAGATCGTACTGAGTTTCCTAATTTTTATCATCTTCTTCACGCGAGTTGACCTCTTCGTTGATATATTTAAGCGGAAATGTCTGCATTTCAAATATGAGAACAACAATCCCTTATTGTATTGCGTGATATCGGGATTCGAGATATGAGTTCTCCAAGACAAACCGTAGTAACGATTATAGATAAAACTGCAGCTTGATAATGGTGACATTTTAAGTGTTTTAACCACGTCAGCAGGACAGGAATTATAGTTTTTTGTGAGTTCCAATTTGCTTGAGCAGCCAAGGCAATGAAAACTATTACATACAAACGTAATTGGACAAAATTCCTCTCTAGCTGATAATTTTATCATTACATTATTAAGATATTTCCACCTTTTAATTCACCTTGGTAAATAAAAATTCAATTGATTTTATTATTATCAGCATTGAAATATGGAGCAAATATCTCAATGATACCCAAGAGAGATTTCAGCAAAAATTGTGGCGTAAAAATCTGGTAAATAAGTACATGACTTGAGTGCTACCTTGTGGCCAATGAACAGAGCATATTTTGATGTTCCTTAATTGCATTGATTAGACAAGATCCGCCTGTGTGCAGCCGAACTGCGTCATCTGAACAGGAAGTTTAAAGTAGTACAACCCTAAAATTCGTCTCCTTGTTTTTCCCTCCGGATGCTAATTACTCCCCAATGGTCGACCTCCGCGAAACACGCGGCAGCTTCCGTAACTAACGCCGAATCAGTAGCTCCCTCTGGTCGAGGACGACCCACTCCTGCTCGGGCACTTTATATGGGAGAAAGAAGATAAAGAAGTAAGTGAGGACAGGCGTTGGAATGGAATGGAGGCCTTGAAGCAGTTCCCCTTTTAAGTGTTGCTATATTACGCGTTTTTAATATCGCTGGTTATCCGGTTCTCAGAGATGGAATGGAAATGCTACTGGAAAAAGCGGCGTAATCTTGGAATGGCAGCGCACGACTTGTTCCCTCCGTCCGATTTCTTTTTGCTGCGGACGATCGTAAAAGTGAAAACATGGAGCAATTTCTCAAAAAATTTAAGGGCCCCCTTAACTTCATTAAAAGGCCAGTCGTATATCATGGTGGCGTGAGTAGAATTTTGACGATCGTATTACAATCCGTCCTATCCCACGTTTCAGAGGCGCCGATGTTATTAGAAGTGGTAAACATGTGTTGAAGGAGGGAAGTTGTCCACGGAAATGATTTGCTCAACGGACAGCTCTGTTTCTAAAACAATATCCTAATTTGCGTTACCTAAGAAATTCTTTCTTCCGTCGAGCGCATTTTACACTCTTTTCAACGATGTGCAAAATTCTTACGTTTGACCAAGAGTGACTTTCATAGGGCACTTTAGTATGAATATTTATGTGACATAGATATTATATTTATTGTAGTAAACCTTTGAAATCTAAATTCTTTAAATTTATCAGCTGTAACCGCGATTCCGTTAGAACTGGCTTCATTAGAATCTAATTGTTATCCATTATGGCATTTAAATGTTTTTACCAACCAATAGTTTTGGAATGAATGGACAGCCATTGTCCTTTACACCCCATAATAAAGTAAAATAAACTTATTATCTGCATCTGAGCATACTTAGTAAAGAACCGCAGAGGTTACGTGTTAAAGGACTATGAGTATGTTTGAGAGGTTATTTAATGAATTTCTAACGATATACGAAAAATAAGTAATACCCTGAACTCATCTATGCAGTGAGAGAATGGGTATATCTAATAAAAATTTTATGAATTCCATTGTTTAAAGAAAAAGATAATTTAATATAAAATGAAAGAGACGATTTATTCAGAAATTTCTGAAAAAATATATCAATATATTTTAGCTTTGCAATTCATAATTCGGAAAGATAATTCGAAGAAGTAATCGATATTCTTTCTCAAATAACGAACAAAAGCAATGTCATTGAATCTTACGCACAAATCTTTGGGTACCATGGCGTTCAAAATATGTGTACCAAAAAAAATTTCTTAACCAATTTTCTTAATTTGAGAGAAATTTTCCTTTTGTCATACGTAAATAATTACTCTATCAAAGGAATTAGAGATCGATTAGGCGACTTGAGCTGGATCTAGAAAAAAATACAAAACAACAAATTCGAAAGAATCATATCAAGATAAAAATGTTTACGGAAATGTATGAATTATACCCTAATTCGGAATTCACCGTTTTGAAAAGTTTTGATGTTCAATTTTCCTTTAAGGAAAACGAAGCACAATAAAGTTTTGGCATAAGAGAACTGTTTTATAGTACAGCGGAGATAAAATAAATGCCATATTTCGATTAAGAGCAGGACTATTACAGAAGTATAATTTATACACCCTGTGCCTTTAAACGTGATAAAAGGTAATAAAAGTGGAAAAGTAAAATGAAGAACCAGTTCCAAAGATAAAGGCGTCTAGAGAGAGACATTAGAAGTTTAAGTATAAACGTAATGTCACTGAATTCATGCACCGAATAGTAATTGCGTGCCGAAGATATGGATACCGTTCGAAAAACGTGAAGAAAGATAAAATGTGAGTATGAGAACAGATGGAGAAAACTCTGAGGAATGAGAAGCAAAAGCTTTCAATAGATAGCATATGCAAAATCAATTGCGGAATAAAAGCATAATTAGGGTAGTGAATCTAAAAAAAAGAAGATAAATAAAAACAAAGAAATCGAAAACGTGGCATAATATGTAAAGTAAAGTTACAAATTGATTGATTCATAAATTTCCAATATAATGGCACGTTATTGATTTTAGAAAAATATCCAAAAGGAATTTATTCTTTGATGAATAAAATAAAACAAAAACTGGTAACTTGATATGAGATTACAACAATTTTCCATAGAATTAAACTTCTCAAAATTAAGTGCCTTAACTTCGTAATTGAAGCACACTATTTTCTTTTAAACATATCCTGATTTGTTAGTTTCTAATTATTTGTAAGATGTCGTCAATGACGTCTACCTTCATTCTAACAGAAGAAGAAAAGTTGAGAAGTAAAACATGATTCGAGGATTAAAGACTGGTATAAAAAAGGAATTATCTTCATCGTTGTAAATGAAATAAGAAATTTTATTGCCTTTACTTCATGGAATTTCATTTTTATCATACTAAAATATTTCAAAAGTACCTATTAAATATTTTTTAAATTACTACATAATGCATAGAAAATTTATTTTTGACTTTATTACTAAATTAATCGCTAACAGCAACGAATTTGAACTGTCAACATACGATCAATTCGTTTATCTTTTTATACCTTTGATGAAAATTAACAGACAAAGAAGATTACTATCCACCCATTGATTGAGGAAATTTTGTAAAAAAAACTGTGAATGTTAGTAATGTTACATCAAGCAGAATTACTACACATGTAACTAGGTGCTATCATCCTATGTAAATATATGCATCGATAGAAATTTAGATTCAATTTTCGCTTGAATTCTATCATCGATTTAAACCGGTAGCTTTAGCTAAAATGAATTTAATTAAATATGATAAAATAAGTTTACTTCTGCAAGAAATTAAGATATAAAATTTACCACAAATACTAAAATTACTCCAGCAGGCTATCGCTAACTTTTCTACCGTGCTTATGTAAATCTATGTGTTTGTATTGGAAAAAACATATAAAAAAGTTTTTTATTTTCGGTATTAAAGCATATTGCCTACATTTCCTCTTATCATGTTCTTCGTATTTATGAATACGTGTATTTTAAGTCAAAAATAAAATAATGAACTGTTTTTTTAAAAAGGAAGCTACAAATATGTGAAATGCCTTTAGCTGTTTTTATTCTCAACATTGTGTATCCGGAAAGTTTGCAAATACTGATAATATTCCTATTCTAGTAAGTGGATGACTCCTTATTTTAGATGAAATTAGAAATCTCTCTCTTAAATTGAATCGAAGAATGCAGGAAAATGTTAAAGATAATGATTCTAATACTAAAAACAATATCAGACTAGGAAATATAACAGAAAACATTCTGAACGTAATTATAGTAAATTAATGGACGCAAAATCGTTTCCTAGAGATTGCATGAAAAGATTATACTCGATTTCCAATACAAATAATACAACGAATCAGTCCAATTTATATAATAATCAGCAATTCACTAAGGTGATATTCACTAAAAAAATGAGGATGATTATAAAAGTATCACATTATAGTCCGATTTTTAGGTGAAATATACTTAAAGGGAGAGGACGTGTGAAATGATTTCGAAGTGAATTTATGGAATTCTATTTAAAAATAAAATATGGTTATTATATACTTTCGTTAAAAAAAGGCAAATCTCTCCTTTAGATCCGGTATCATTTTCTGTTGAGATGAAGCTAACATTTTACTAAGCTTTCAGCAGCTAATAAATCAACAGATATCGTTGTAATATTGCATTATTTACTATGAAAATTGGGCCATTATTTGGATTCCTAGGCTGATAATAATTTTACTGAAGATGAAATATTACTCTATGATTTAGTTGCGTAACATTCTAAAATTAAGTAACGAAGGATGACATGTAAATCTGAGACAAAGAGAGTTTATGGTATGAAGCCGAGGCTACAATAGATGAAGTTTCCGAGAAAGAAAAATAGAGAATTATACGAAAAGGGTATAAAGATTAGAGTGAAGAAAGAGAAGGGAATAATAAAGGTAGGAGTGCAGAGGTGGAGAGGGTCTAACTGAAAGAGGATGAAAAGAAAGAGAGAAGGGAGATACAAGAACTCGACAGCTTTATGCTAATGCGATCCGCCAATCATTAGTAGGCCAAGAGACGTAAATCATGATGGACTCGATATGCAACAACGAGCTAGGGAAGGCAGGACGGATGGAGGCAGATACTGTAAAGAGACCTGTGGGAAGACCTAGGCAAAGAATGATATAAACAAGAGAGAAAGATCATTACCAAAGAATAGATATAAAAGATGAATGATTTGAGTTAATGAAAGGGAAATAGATTAGCAGAAGCAAATAAAAATGTTGCGAGGATGTACAGAAATAGTAATTTTGGAAGTATACTACTAAGAATCTATCAGGATTCTTCTTCGATTTCCTTCGTATCCAATTCTCGCAATTTTCCAAAAAGTATGTCTTCTCTGTTCCTATTTCTCTTGCACAACTTTCAATCTTTACCGTTGACCTATGTTTACGAGCTCTAATCTCAGCCTCCATGGTAACAAGCCAACTTTTCTCCCAATCAGCTAGTTAATATCAATACAATTACAATCATTATGTGAAGAGCATGAAAACTAAAACAATTTATTATGCAACTAACGAACGACATCTAAAACTTTCTATTTATTTTGAATTGGTACATCGTTAGTTCTATGGACCTTGGCCTGATTAAGTGCATTAAATGCTCGGCGCTAATCGAAACGTGTTAGAGTCACGGGAAAAGATTTTCAATGGCCTAGATTGTGACAATAATTGAGTCAAAGAGTACCCATAACAGTAATGGCAATATCTTGTTCACGCCAATGTCACCACATCAAAAGTATATTTATGGTACCATTCTGCACATTATATATTCAATCCTTTTCAAAAATTCTAATATAGAAAATATAAGATAAAAACTAACTCGTCTGAATTACAAGGGTTACCAAATAGATATTGCAAATAATTAGGGGTAATAAATATGCTTTCTCTCCTCCCTCCAGAGGCTCAAACCCAGAGGGGAATATTACCAACCAGTGAAAATCAGGATTAGACGATTTGGACCATGATTCAGCAAAATAAGACATCCGAGTATTGTAAAATCTGTAAATATTTACCGTTCAGGCTCTATCTCCACTTACGAAAGTCAAAAAAGTGCGTAGGAAATGATCGAAAGTTGGTATATGAAGTTTTTTCAAAATTAAATTCATAAAATAAAGATGATCCAGGTAATTTAGGGATCAATATTTTTGCAAAATTTCGAAAATGAGACAAGACGTCTGTTATACATCTAGATTTTCACTGAGGTAGATAATTATAGAGCTATTAATTCCAAGATAGATTATTGCACATCATTTTATCCACCATTTATAACGCTATTTGAAGAAGATCACGTAAAATAGGTTATGAAATTTATTTTCTAGGGAGACATTTGGTGAAACACCAGACTTGTAAAAATAAATAATAAATCCACCTTCACATTCTATTATTGAGATGTGTAAATGCACTCGTGATTTATTTAAAAAGACCATCGTTCCAGTCTGGATGTTCACTATTTCCATATCAATCAACTCAGATATGAGTCATTCTATAACAATCATTTGCTGACAGGGCCTCCTGGATAACCATGTGGGCAGTGTGTTCGACTTCGACGAAAGCGGGTCCGGGTTCGATTTCCGGTGGGAGCCCACATGCGAAATTGCATCTGCTGTAGAAGCACTTTTATCAATGCTACTACTATTAAAATTATAATTTGCGGACAGTAGAATTATCATAATTGTGCTCTTTTCGAGTTTCTGAATTAATCAACGCTGCGTGTATACTTGTGCACGCCAAAGTATGATGCTCTATCCAAATAAGTTGATAAAATCGTATGGATATTGAGTTGTTTACCTTTTATGTATACCAAGAGTATTATATGATATGCATAGGTGTAAATAAAAAATTAATGCAGTGAGAGAATAGATACTATAATGAATTTATTGAAAAATTAGGATGATAAAGAATAAAATTAGTTAACACTAGAAATCATGATTATGTTTCCAATAGTCATCATAAATTTCGACTCAACTACACGAAAGTCATAATTCAAAGAGAAATTTTTCAAGAAAATCCTTGTATATTCAGAGAGATTTATGAAAAATGTAACTCTTTCAATTATTTTTCTTTACATTCTTGACATGAAATAATAAAAAAGCAGTCTCAGAGACTTTCCTGAGCTGTGGGAAAGGGAAAATATAGTTTTCTCATCGTATATTCTTTCTATAATCTCATCCCGTTGGTTAATCCCATGCTCTGTTTTGATCGGAGAAGTTCTCTTTGATTCCGGTTTTCCCAAAGCCACCGTATTTTCTTTTAGTAATTTATCTACTCCTAAATCTCTATTGTTTCAATTGGAAGGCTGAGTCTGTCATGAGGATGATTTTTCGTAGATTGAAATAACTTCCCCGTCTTTATTCTTTTGCGGGAAGACAGAATACTGAGATACACAGTAATTTAGAAATAATTATGTACATGAAATAAAACTCAGTTAATTTTCAAAAATTCTCATATCATACTCTGGATAAACGTCTTGATTTCCTTTCCAACAACAGTGGTTATTTTAAGATAATGAAAGAATCACCAACTAGCGGAAAACATAAAAACATAGTTCGAAAAAGCATACTTTGCGCGAATACATGCATCCACAACATTCAACTCCCATTACAGTAGAGTTTGCAAACTAAATCCTGCTATTTACATTAATCAACCATTAATGATTCTTTATCGACGTTATAATAAATTATTATTAATATATGATCAGCGCAAGGCATTTGAGGACTGGATAAAAGATACGTTTCCTCCAACCTAAACAAGTTAAAGAATGCCTTCCATCCTTTATAGAGTAGAATAGCTATCTAAGCAGCTAACCGAATCTATAGAGACAAATTTTCATCTTGATCTATTCCATGTGAGAGTCTTATCGTCCGCAATCAAGTTTGTTGCAGCGGTAACAGGCATCGAAGTCACCGCATATCGTCCCAACGGCGCGTGATAAGTTTTACGATTGGTAGAAACCTTTCTAATCCTCGATCTCGGCCACACCCAATTGGGAGGACGGAAGGAATAAATTCGTCCGAATGACTGAATTCCTTTAACGAAGGCAACCGAATTATTTGATCGCCTCAAAACCGAACGGAAAAACAACAACAACTCCGAAGATATAATCGCGGGGCCATTATTAACCGCGCATTACAATGAAATTCGGTACGCTGCAAGGAGCATAAAATGGAAATATAGAGCCCTTGAACCGGTGGGAGCTGAATCAGGTTTTGCCGCTCGTTAAACATAGATAACCTACATTCGATCAGCAGTCTTTATTGAGACGCGGGCCGGTTAAAAAAGATATCATCGTTCCATCCTTAGATTCCGATATCGATTTAACAATCTGCCATTGGAACCCGATCGATTTCAATCGAAGGAAAAGATTCCTTTTCGACCCGACACTTTTTCGTAACGCGTTATTCTCCTCTCTGCTGGGTTCTACCCTTCATCGCCCACCACCGATCGCTTTCTCTCTGGATCCTGCCTGTCCTTTCCTTAAGAAAAATCGCCCATTTCAGTCGAGTGAACACCTTCCTCGGTCCCAATTCGTAACCCAAACCCATTAGGCTACTGGTTGCTTGTCTTGCTCCTGATTCGTTGGCGGCAACAGAACTACCCAGACTCCTTTTACGCCCTTCGAGTTTCTCTTCGTACGAGCGCATACGTCCTATATGTCCTCAAGTCTTATCTGTATGCATAGTTGCGTGAATGCCCATCCGCTGAAGTTCACAAAATAACATTAAGAAACAGTTATATGACATCGTAATTTCGTCCCTAAGGTACCCAAGTTACAACCAAGACTGCTTCATCGAATTTTTCGCAAAAATTCTTGCAAAGATATAGACGAGTGATCTGCTATGGTTCATCAGTTATGTTTAATGTTATGATGATAGTTTTGAAGACGGTATGAAAAATATTAATATTCTCTCTCATTATCTTTCAGCAAGTCAATACCTCTGGTGTCCAACCACTCATTTGTCTTCTACTGAGCGGTCATTACCTCAAGTATGGATACTTATAATCAATATTTTAGAATATACTTGGCTAGTTAACTGAAAACATACACCAATTTATCGAACGCAAGAAAGTTGTGTGCACCTACACTACCCTACACGCAGGAAATATATTCTCTTTAATTACCTTAAAATATATATTCATTATTAATTTTTACAAGGTTAATTGACTCTAGATTAATTTAATTAAGTCTGATTTTGAATTTCATGAAATATTGAAAATGACTCGAATATTTTATTTTTCAACGTAGATAATTAAATCGCAAGTTCGCTTCAGTATAGAAATAGCTCGCCATATACAAAAAGGCTCGGATGCACAGATACTGATGAATTGCAATAATATGGATATACCACACTTAGGTATGCAATTTAAATCTTATCTCTCAAAGTAAGGTATGCTATTGAAAAGGGTCACATAATGCTCATGCAATAATATGCGTCTTGGTGTTTATTCTTTCTTGGAATAAAGCTTAGGAAGTCACTTCTGTTCAGTTATAAATTCACCAGGGTTCTAAAATATCACTAAAAACACTATTATTTAAAAGCCCGTCTTACGAAAGGTTATACAAATACATGAGAAACAATCAGCTAAAATTCATAAAATTCAAATTTAGCCTAGGTTGAATTTCCACCCGCATGTTTCTATTTTTTAAAGTTAATATTTGAAACTCTTACAAAATATTTATCGAATTTTTACTGTGTGTTCGATGACACCTAACTCAAACAAGACGTAGAAAAATCTTCTCGGCTAAGATTTATTTTCTAATATCTAAAACTAAATTTCAAACTCTCTACGAGCCCGATCCGGGAAACCAATTCTAGAAGCCTTTACTACTGGCTCCATTTTCCTATTTACTATTTAATATCATCCTAAAAATTATGTTTTGACAGTCAAATATTATAACATAATCTTATTAATGATGAAATAAATTATGCAAATGATAATTTAACTACATTAAAAGAACTAGAATGAAGTTATTGACTTTTACGAGTCATAATTAATATGCATAAGTTTCCATTCTGAGGCTGTTATAATTTAAGTAAATCACAAGTGTTTTTTGATTTTGCAGATATTTTACGCGCATAAATCAAAATTCACTTAACTTTTTCGACTTTCTACATTTACCATGCTTTTTATTATAAAAATATCAGATAATAAGAAAATGTCAGAATTTGTCAGATATTAGGCAAGAAAATTTAGGTTACTTGTTTCGCTTGGAAAATATTATTTACGATTGACTTGAAGTTGAAAGTCGTCTCTCAAATTAACTCGAAGGAATGAGAACAATACGTCATAATTATAACCTAAGTATGAAACAAATGATTTTATAAAGGAAATAATCCAGAAAACAGTTTTTACAATCTGTTGTGATTTACTTGTGATAAAATATACCATAAATACTCACAAAAAATGTATCAATTTGCGATGAGCTATGATCGCTATATAGATAACCGAAAGACGATTTATTATTATTATTATAACATATATATGTTTACCATGTATTCATGTCTCCTCAATTAATAACCTCTTTTTGCAATATTGACATTATCCATTAAGTTTCAGAGGCTCTTTCCGAATATGTTTGGGTTACAAATGATGACGATTGATTTCACTCATTAAAACGTAATGGAAAACTAATTTGCTACTAAAATAACTAATAAAAATCCTAGTTTTCCCGGAATTCGCTACCTTTTAGGATATTTCATACGCAAGCCATCGAAAATCCAAATAGGTAAAAACATTTCTATCAAGAACCTCAAAATACATCGATAAAGAATGTAATTTTTAGAAACCGAAAAAGTGGTTTTATAGGAAATCTGTGAAAGGAATCGAAAAAGAACTTGATTCCACTTTCTCGAGGACACTGAATAAGTGGCACGGTCAAAGGAAATTCTCCAAATAATTGGGTCCCATTCCGAACAAATAATCCTGCTTCCAGAAAGAAAAATGATTCAGGAATTCAGAGATAAAGAGGTACCTCGACTAACGAGAAAATCTTCCTACAAATTTTCGGCTAACAAAGGTTTACGAAGGTTTTATTGCTTTTTTCTGCCTCTGTTTTTGGATAGGAATTCGTCTAGAATATGTATAATAGTAGTCTCTCCTCACATACCTTATAACCTTTGCCAATATAATCTAAATTTATAACCAGCTATTAATTTCAAGAGCGCACATAACTAAAGCACATCATGCGCTTACTTTAATTTATTTTGAAGAATTATAATGAGATTATTAGGAGTAACTTACGGACCCCAAAGGGTCCTTTTGGGAAACATTTGTATGAAATATTGCGGTGATAAAAGGTTTTCATGTACTTCTTATAAATTTGTATTCAGAAAATATCCATACTATTAGAATGTAATATTTCTAACTTCAAATTAAAATTAATGATTGCGACTAGAAAATCACCATTACAATGCTGCAAACGACAGCAATATCCGAAAATACGACTTCTCCAGAACTATACTACAACCTAGTCTAGTCTTCTAACTGATCATAAGATTCAGGAAAAAGTGAACAATAGTATGAGTACAATGATATTTTGGCTGATAAATATAAATTGTATCAGACCTCCTGGATAGCCATAAGCGTCCGCCTCAGGTGAAAGCTGTCCAAGGTTCGATTCCCAGTGGGAGCCCATGAGCGAAACGACCTCAGCTGATGAAACACTTTTAACGATGCTATGACAATAAATGGTACCTGGATATTAATACCGCTGATATCTTTCCTAGCGGAAATAAAGTTTACGGAATGATAGAAGGTCGTAAAATACACCAAGAAAACACAAAAGAATACTATTTACCATTTTAAAGAAAGAACATACCTTTGTAAACATCTCCATTTTGTGAGTGTCAGCATACGCGTGAAATCACTAAAACTCATGATAGTCCAAAAAATCGAACAGTCATCGTTAACCAAGAGATTCACCAACTGGGTAATATATTGACTGGGTAATATATTTATATTTTAATGGAAATGAAAATATTTACTTCGTTAAAATATTGCGTTTCTTCCATAAAACCATTTTGAATTGCAGTAGAATACAATAAACCAGCTGACCACATCTGACGTCAACATTCGAAAACGTTAAACTCGGAGAAAAACCGCCACAATGAATAAGGCCAATTTACTTAGTACTCTCCGCAAGAATGACCGAAACTGACATTATTTGACGGAATAAATCGTCATTTGGCGGAAGCAGCAATTCTCTCGAGATATTCCTTCAAAGAAAAAAGTGCTTTAATGAGATTTTTAATCCATCATTTTTACGATACAACAAAAGTTTTGCTGAATCCATACCTATTTCGTTCTTGTAAATCATATCCTCAACTATACCAAGAAAACTTTAATATTACAGACAATTTGATTCACAGGCAATAGAGTCGTAAAATAAATAAAAGCAGATAATATAGCAGATATAATTATAATATAAATGATCTTAATTAGCTTAATTTTAGACTAATTAGACCACTATTAGAATGAAGCTTTTGGAGTATGAACACTAACCTCATCGTTGTTAGACAAGCACAATAATTTCCACACCACTGAGGTCGGCAATATAGCGGTAATTAATTTTAAGTATCAATCTTGCCGTTCTTTGTCGGCGGATACCTTGAACTAATTTGAAACATAATTTTGTGTATTTTCGGCTTACTTTCAATCGATTAAATCGAAGTTGTGACTAAGCACTCCGATCAAAAGCTTTTATACTCTTAGTACTGAGGCATGAGATGCATACGAAATCATACGAACTTCCCAGAGTGAGTACTTATTGCACACCTTTACGTATACTGACAGCAATGAACTCGGGATATCTCTTTCCTAATTTTTGGCTCACTTCATTTTATTTCCCTCCATTTCGCCATCCACCCGTCTCCCCTTCCCCTTGCTTTATTCCTTCCTCATCGATGGAAAAACGAGTTTCCCTCCGCCTCTCGACGCCTCTGACCATTTTAGGCAGCCCAAATGGGAAGGTAGCGGACGACTGGATTTTTCAGGAGGAGGTTCTACGGATATGGAAGGAGTGGGAGTGAAGGGGTGGAGAGAGCCTCTCCATGAGCCATAAAAACTTTGTGTTATTTTCTACTGACGAATGAAAATGTTGTGAAATGAATCAGACCTTAAATCGCCGCGCAAACGAAAACATTTAATCGTATCTTTAATACGCAGTTTGAGTGAAAAATGACGTTTTCATTTGATGATCAACAGAGGAATTTGCACTGTTTTGGAACGTTATCTGGGTTCATGTGTTTCAGAAACGATGTGAGCATCGTCTTCGCGGTTTATCAAGGTATTTTAAATATACGAGTATATAATAGGCCATTTACCTATAAAAATAGTATTGGTGAAATTATCCGTCACTGTGGAACTCCATTGAGGTAAATATAACAAAGTAAAATAAAAATATCTAGTTCCACAAAAAATTGTATTTTGGCGACCAGGTTTTGATCAATCGTCAGGCTATGAATAAGAAAAGTGCCATAAACAAAAAGTACTGAGAAAAAGGGGTCACTGTTGTATCTACCTTACGGCAATATATTATTGTTGTATATGCTTCATGGCAATAATTTTCTGGTTATAAGAGTCCAGATCGAACAACTACTGCCCAAGCGGCTATACGAGAGTCCCAACGTTAACTTATTTCTTTTTCCTTCTAACAATTAAAAGAAAATACCAAAATTTCCCTTAATATTTGACTTGCTTTTCTTATGAAAGACACCAAAAAGACGAAATCGGAGAGCGGGAGTAGTGTGCTGGTCACAAATAATTTTATTCGAAAGAGATTCTTTGTCATATTTTAATAACTGAAGTTCTTTGAAAATTGGGACCCCCAAATATGCGGGATCTGAAGCCGAAACTCTGCTTGCCAGGTCCTGACCCAGAAGAAGATTTCTATGAGGAATTAGTATAATCAAACATTCCGCGTTACTGTTGAAGCATGCAAAGTAATGTTAGAATTAAACAATTTACAAATAAAGGATTATAGTGTGCAAAATAATTTATCAAACAAGTATCAAAATTTTTTCAAATAAACACGGAGTCATTTCTTTCCCGGAACCGATTCGTGCTTAATTATAAGAAGAAAGTTTTGTAATGTAAATAAAATAAATTAATTGCTGCAAAACTACTTGTTTGCAGACTACGTGTACCAAGAGGAGAGTTAAGCCAATTAAAAAACAAAGCTTTTTTGCGTATATGCTTCGCAAATTTCCATGTCAACACACAAAACACGGAATTGAAAATGTGGTTTATGTGAATATGTGATATTTATTTATTTCAAAGTGAGCGATCTGGTCACTATACTACGTGAGCAAATTCAGGTGTAGTTTAATACGCTTTCCAAGAGCAAAAGGACGGTGGTTGAAATCACTGTCACCGATGACGGACTGTAAGAGGCAATAGCAGCTGGCTGTTCCCCGAGACAGTTGGATTTCCGAATTCCTACCATTGTCTAACCCCAGAGCAATACATTATCCCTCAAACTCAATTTCCTCGACCATGTGTGTACTCGCACAATTCTTCCGGAGGACAGATCAGTGTTTTAGCTGGACAAATATCAAGATCGCATTGATAATGAACACAAATAAACAAGAGTGATCCTTAAACACCGCATTAAAAAGTCACCAATAGCTTTCGATAACATAAACAAAGAAAGCACAAACCGGAAAATAAATAGGACCTTATTTTTCCAATAAATTGCAATAGATTTTTTCCTTCCTTAAGCACCCAATGAATGGATTGAGCATTTTCTTAATATTTTACGAGGACTGATTTTAGCGCGAGTACCTGCTTCCTTATTTTCATGCTTGAGTGGATATAGCCGTAAATCACATTAAGTCGACCTGTTTGGTAGCATTCAATGGCAAGTTTCGAAGATAGTCTTACCTCCGTGAGAAGTGCGTTCCCATTTTCATGCAAATCAATTTTAACCTTGAATGCCAAGTTTTCTTTTCCTTGTCAAATTACTCTCTTGCTGACTGTTTCGTTAGAAACTCCTACGTTAATAAACAGAGCTCTCATAGTCATAACTTTTAGGTTAGGTGGCAGTGATTATAGTATTATGAACAGCTTCGAGTAGATTAGCTTTTGAAACCATTAACAATTAGTAGAAGAAGAAATGTCACATGCATAATTTAAGTTCAGTCATCTTTATGGCAGAAGCCATAGAGGTGCTGTAATAAAGATGATATTTTTATAGCAAGAGCAACATGGATGGTAAATAAATTTCAAGAAATTCATAAAGAGATACCAAGTTCTAATGGAAAACGTGCAGTAACCAGCAACTGTTCTCTATCAGATTTTAACTTTAAGGGCACATATTTCCGATTATTAACTCAAAATTCAAATATTTGAGCATTCTTGCCGGTTTGTTGCAATAAATTCTCATATATATGTCGAAATATTTTCTTCATCTTATAAAGGTTATGAATGAATGTTTGAAGAAAATTAAATGATACACTCTAATTTAATTGACAATCTATTTATGGACACCGAAAACAGTGAAATAACCTATTTTGCTAGAAAATGTTGTTGTTTAGCTCCTATTTCCAAAAGTTAGAGCGACTAGAAGCTCTCAAAAATATCGAATACATTAGGTAGAATAACAAATAGAGGTAGACATTAGGTAGAAATGCATGCAATAATCATAGGTTGGTAATTGCATATTTCTGTGTTTTCTTTCTCTTTTTCCGAGAACAATACGCGAAAATAATCGACTAGGAAAATAGAGTCATGGTGCTTGCAACCACTGCCACACGCCGAAAGGCGGCTTTCAGGGTACGCATGTAGATGTGTCAATCTAAACGTATATTCTATTTCATTTCTGAGTCAATCCTCAAAACAACATCAGCAACAGCAAATACTGTCTCTGTTTACAAACTCCCCAGAGTAATGAACTTTTCATAGGATCAATTATGATTCTTTTATCTACTAGATACTAGTGATCAACGTACTTTATGGGCAACTAGTTGAAAAGCTTATTTAAACAGGCTAAAATATTGGCGAATAGCCATAACGTAATGAATATAGTAAATAATAAAATAGAAATGAATGTGTGGATTTTATTTTTAAAGAAAGATATATATGTAACATTGGTAAATTAATTATTTTTTGGGAAATGATGCGTGCATTTTGATAAATGTGTAGGCCCTCGTCATCCTTGGTGAAGAATATGTATGGGAGCTCGCTTGCCATTCATTGGCTCACATGTAAATCATACACGCGTACATATGCGTAGAATTTTATTAAATAGATATATATTGTGCACCCAACAATTTCTTTGAGACTTTCTTTACCCATCTTAAAATTATATCAAGCAACTGTGTATATACCGTATTAAACCACCATTGTCCTAAAGGTTTATTAGTCTCTCGCAAAAGCGTCACAAAAACTTCAACATTCCTCACAGCCTGCTCTGAATAAACATGGACCAGAGCTAAGTTTATCTTCCACTTCTTTCCCCGAAGATACGACTTTCTGCGAAACGAAAACAAGGAAAATAAGGAAAAATAAGCGGGGGAGAAAAGCGAGGGAGAAAGGAAAAAACATAAAAGGGAAGAGTTATCGACAGATAGAGAGAAAAGGTGGAAGGAGGAGGAGGAAGGGGGATTGGGTTACGCGGATCTGGAAGAAGAGAGAGGGGACCAAGAGAGAGAGAGAGAGAGAAGTTACCTGATGACGATCCAAATTTGCAGTCACCTTGTCACTGTCGTTGGAACGATAACCAGGCTGGACTAGTCCATTAATGCAAAGCCCCAGTACTAATTGGGCGATAAATCAGGGGATCTTTAAAACACACTCCGTTGGGAGGGGGGGAGGTAAGGAATGAGGACAAGGAGAGGAAATGGAGGAGAAAGGTAAGAGGAAAGACCGGCATTGGGAGGGTCGAGAGAGAAAAAAAGGAAGGCAGACGAAGGAGAGGATAACACAGGGTAACATAGACAGTAGTCGAGCGATCCTCAATAAAATTCATCGAATACGGAGGAAGACGTTTTGCGTATACAAATGAAGGAGGAAAGCCTAATAAAACGCGGTCGGATTAAGCGTTGCTCGGGATCGAAAAAACGGAGCGACGCGGGCGATTGGGCTTAAAATCCATCTTAAAACGCTCTTATTTATTGAGCTGATGTTTGTTTTATTCTATAGTTATGAGGCGCTCGCGATTTCTCCTTTCTGGATGCTATTTTTATGCGTGTCCCGCGTAAGTGGCGTGCATCGGACGAAGTGTGCGCACCCTTGAAAACAAATGCCGGATACGCAGCGCTTCCAAATTACTACCGTTTTCGGAATAATTTCGATTCCGCTCGGTGAGCGTTATAAATTAACGAGCATCAGAACGTGAACCGAAATAGTTTCCAAAGGACAATCGAAGCAAATTCCGTGGCGTTTGCATAAAGGACAAATTGGTGCCCGAAGGCGGATCGCTGAGAAAATTCAAAGCATAGCTCTTTCTCAATAGGAAGAGGAATCCAAAGGGATATGGGGTAGAATGCCGATTTGGAGATACGGATATTATTTTGGGAATACTTTTGCTCGCATCTGATACCAACTCCGAATAGAAATCTATCTAGTAGGGAAAATTGTCATCTTAGATATAGCATAGTGACGTCTAGATAGACTAATTAAACGGCTTCCATCAGTTTGATCCTTCTGGGATAACTTATCCTACTCTACATTGCATGAAATAAAATTGACGCGAAACAAAAAAAAAACGATATCCTCTGATCGTCCGAACACTTTGTTCATTTTTTCACGATGAAGAATAAATCCAGATTCCGTTAAGTGATGGTTGAGGTCGATGACATTCTATACTTTTCAATGAACTCAATTGTGTCTGTCAAAAGTTTACCCTGAAGAAACACCTCTCTCTCTCATTTCTAGTAATTCTTGATACAAAATAAGACGAATGTGTATATTTTTACATTACTAGCACATTCTTATGAAAACGATTAACGAGAGAAACAATTTTGATTTGAAGTTTAAAACAAATAATTGGAGTAAAATAATTTGTTTAGTAATCAGAAGGGTCATCGGATTTTTAACAAGGAAATACCCTCCATTACATTACTAATAAGATTCTTCCACGACTGGACTAAATAAGAATTTTTCTAACATTCATCAAGCCTAAAAATGTCATGATTTTGCATAAATAAGTTTCAGCTAAGAATATACAAACGTTAACAACTAATTGTGAGGTTGAAATTGTATAAATATCTCAAATAAAATCATTGGATATAATTTATTAAATTCTATTCATCAATAAAAAATGGAATACCCAATCAATGTGACACGTGATTGATAAACCAGCATAAATTACGGAAACTCCCACCAGGGAGAAAAAATTCAATTAATCTGCCGACCAAAATTTTTCAACCAATAATTCTTAACTAAATATAAATTACGATTTCATATTTAGGCTATAAAATTTTCAGACATAAAAATTAAGATGAGACAAACATGACTCTTCCACTTCTAAATAAACGTATGAGCCAAATAATAATCTAATTAATATCCCTTATTTTACTTCCCAATTACTAACAATCATAAGTCATAACATACACCCCCACGCAATGTATATTATCGTAGTGGTAGTATTGTTAAAAGAGCTTTAACAGCTGAGGTCATTACTTACCAGCGGAATTTGAACTGGGAATTGCTTTCACCAAAGTTGAACGCGTTGCCCATTTGACTATCCGGGAGCCTGCCTTCCGAATGGTTATACATAGAATCGGTAAGTTATGGTTCGGAAAGGAAAAACTGTCTTATTGTCAAATGAGTTTAGTGTTCGAAGGGTTAGTCAATGTTATGCAAGCTCTATTCCACCTGTTTCACGCGAATAAATTCTCAAAACACACCCGTAAACTAATATATATTTAGTTGGAAAGCCCATAATGAGACTATGGTATTTTTAGCTAAACTTTAAAAAAATCGTCACACAAAAATATCGCGCATTTAAGACATTATCAGTTTAAGAAAGCTTGCGAAGCTACAGGAAATTCTCTAGGAAGTTAAAATATCTTAACAGAGAAACTATATTTAAATACAAACTTCGTGCAATACAAAACTTTCGAAGAGAATTTCCTATTCTGAAAAATCTAGGTAACTTTATAAATCAATACTAATTCTAAACATATCATATTCCTAAAAAGCTACCTTGGCGGTAGCTTTGACAAGTAAGGCTGAGGCCACACACTGGAGGTGTCTTGCTTGGCACCTGATGACTCACCTAGTAGCAAGCGCCTAGATGCTTGGTGGCCACACAGGAGAATTGAATCCAGTCACCATAGTTGTGTTGATCGTTCACATCGTTGGAATGTCTCTTTCAAACTTGATTAGAAAAATTCTTCTGGCAGAAAATATCTCTTTGAAATATTAGCAATTGCGGAAGCCATAATGCTGAGTTCACAATATTAATTGTGAAAGAGATTGACATGGTGAATTTAGCGTTATATACAAACAACTTCGGAACTATGAGGACCGACATATTAATACGTCGTGTTCCATGATAATTATTAGAGAGACTAAAATATTTACACAATAAACAGCGATTGTCAAGTAGAAATCGAAAGGCAACACGGTAGGAGAAACAGACACGACCATTCGCCTAGAGAGACATGGAGGGACTCGCGTGGTCGCCAAGTGCGGTCGGTCCCAATTATTCTAAGCTTTTGGTTAACAAGGATGAATCACCGAGCGAACCATTAGATAACTATGCAGTATCTGCACCTCCGGTGTGGCCTCAGCCCAACTAGCGAGAGGATTCGGTCGAAAACAAGGTATGAATGTTCTACCGTTGTGCGTCGGCGAAAATTTTTATATAACTGCTGAAATAAAGGTTTTAAGGAAATAAAGTTTTACTTTGCACAATCATTGATGAACTAAAATATTTATCTCTGATGAAATTAAAGAAATCCGTATCCCTCCGGTCTATAATTATATTAATACTTAATTATTCAATATATAATGGGTAAATGATAAACAAGATGATATAAGGAAGAACAGATTGCACTTCCATTGCAGTCAAAATTAAATCAATTATAATTGAACAAGTAAGAAATAGTTAAGACATGTCATGCTTCTCCTTCAGCTAAACTTTAAGATGAATAAAAAATAAATCATAACATTAAGCAGGTATGAAAAAACTTTTACCCATAATAGAGCTCTAACAGAACTAAAGCGAAGTATCTAAACTATTTTCAATGAATGACTCCGTCAAATGAAGCGTATATTAAGAGAGAACTGGTTAAGTTTGGGATGAATCAAAAGAAATATCCTCATTCGGCGGTAAAAGCTACCAAAAAAGAACAGGTCAAAGTGCAAGAAAAGCAAACAGATTGCCAAAGCGACTTTCCGGTGGAGAAAGAGGGCCAGGTGTGGAACGGGAAACAGAAGATGTAACCCAGGAGTCATTAGAGAGAACTGGAAGAGCATGTTTTCGGAAGCTCCTGCCAATTCCACGCCTCCAATTCATGACATCAATTACTTTCCGCGCAGCAGGAAAAAGTTTCGAAGGAATAAGATATATTTACTAAGTAATCCTTTCTAGTTTTTTACTTATCTGCCGAAATGTTTTAAGACAATTTTGGTCGAAGAATTTATGTTTCTATGACCCCTCATTCTAATCATAGTACGAACTATAAAGTTGAACCTTCGAACATTATTTCCTCAAAATTAAACAAAAAGGCAGTCTCAGGAAAAGAACTGTTTTGAATTAAAATAGGAAGACGTTTCTGCAATTACAGAGTTCTTCATTGTTATTCATTATGATCGCAAATAATGATTCCTTTCTGCTGATAAGTATCAACGTGTTTACTGAAGAGAATTGTCGATTATTATCATGAAATCAGCCTAATGTATCTAATAGGTATATAAAAATACTAGGTCTAATGGCTATTTAATGCTTATCATTTCTGACAGCTATAAATAAAAATACTCTGACAGGAGCTATCTTTTGTTTCCCGAGCATACAATGCTATAGAAATACAACTGCTGTGATGAGCAAAAGTTATCTCGGTGTTTATTACAATATCCTTCATTAAAATTCGTGTCGTTTTGACTTTAATCGACGAAGACTCATCAATCACTTGTATTTGGCCATTTAAGAGGAATATATTTGTAATACATAACCGATTTTTGATGAAATGGAAGCCATTATGTAAATTTAAATCGAAAATCTTGATGGACTAACAGATTCCTAAAATATCCGAAGGAGACTCGTACTATATTACATGTTAATGATATACAATGGAGAAATTTTAAAATTCGTAGCTGAAAATTTATTCAGGAGATAAATACTTCGAATATTTACAGAAACGAAGTTTCAGGGAATGATAACATCAGTAATTCCACGATAGATTTTGCAGATTAAAAGTGTAATCAAACCAATCAGATTGAATTTGGTTCCTTACGCAGAATGGCGACTACGTATAAATTGCTTGTGTAGGATATTATGTTTGAGTTACTGCTTTATCTAGCATCTATTTCTCAAATCTAACATCTGTTTCTTCTCCTTGATATCACCTCATTAACACGCTCTCTTTCTGAAGATCTTTTGTTAATTTTCTCGCTTATATAAAGACAGAAAACCTATTGAGCTGTACAAAATTATTCGCTAAGCTTTTTCTTTCGTTGACATGTTAAAATGAAAAAAACGTATCGTTAAAATGAAAAAAACTGATGAATCCAATTACTCGTTCTCTTTTGAGGACTTCAATCTCTTGATTATCACTGATTGTTTTCTTAAGTCTGAATTACAGTTAATAATATCCATCACATCGCACTTGAGTTTGGAGAAATATTCGATCTTTCATATTAATTTAGATTTTTGTTGTTTTGTTAACTTTAATCTTTAAACATGAAGAACTGATGAGCAGTTGAATTTCATAGATGAAATAAAGATTTCCATTATGTCCTTTTTCTTTAGGATTATTACTTTTAGAACTGAATGAAACTGAGAAGATACGGGGAGAAATAGGAGGAATAAGGTCAGATAAAGGAGATATTTTAAGGTAACATGGAGAGAAGGGTGAGGGAGGTGAGGGGGGTTCAAAGAGGGGTGAGAAAGAAAAGGTGTGAAGAACAACCCTAAACCCGCTTGCGAGGTATGTAGAGACCATATCTGCAAGATCGAGTAAGCGAAAAAACGCGGCCAAAGGATAAAGAGATGGGAAGAGTGCGCGAAACAAAAATGCGGCGACAGTAGCGGCACCAAGAGGCCGCGCAAAAAACTCCTCCGAAGAGCATCCCAGATTTCGGTAGATTAGGACTTTTTGTGACCACGGGGAATAACAAGGCATGCTTAGTATAACATGGAATTAACGACGGTGGCCTACGAAGTACTGTAGACAAGGGATTGCTTAATGTTTGCATTTTGAGCCCGCGAGTTTAACCTAACAGTATTTACGATGAGGATACAGTGTGTCTTTCCATGATCCGTAGTATTGATAGCTTTACGTGTCATCTGGTTTTTGATTCGAAAGCGCTTATCCCCCAGGAATCGTTAATTGAAAAATAACTTCTCCGCAGTTCGATATTCCGTAGGAATCTGATATTCAGGTCGTAAATCCACGACCTATCTCTCCCTCCGAACGGAATATTCTTTTCTTGGCCTTTTATCATAATAAACACATTTCGATTCCGGAGTTCATTTTAACGGATTCGGCGCTTCGATAAGAGCTTCTCCCACTGGGTAGGACATATTTCCTCTCCATTTTAGATAAAAATCTCATTTATTCGTGATCGTCTCTGGAAATTCCTTTGGCCCAATTAAATACTTCATTCGTTCTCCTTAGTTATGGCTCTCTATCTAGAGAAAATATGCGAAACTGTACGTTTCGCACAGTTCTAAATGGGCGCTTAAAGTGACGAATCATGTCATACATTAGTATTTACAAGCGCGAGCCTAAGGACTGCCTAAAATGAGCCTTTTTATGCGGGTATTTTAAATACTTAAGGCTGACAGATTTAGTTCAACGTTATGCTTAGCTTGTAAAATGTGAGCATATTTTTATTTAGAGAATCGACAATTTCCATAATGTTATTGAAAAAAGCCACGGCGGTTCTGAGTGAATATTTGTAAATAATTCATGAAGCAGGGCATGAATAAGACAAGACGTTTGCTATTAAATACAAATGCTTTTCCTGAAATGGAATATGGTGACTAGCGCACATGTGCCTTCTGAAGAAAGTGAACCAATTAAGAGAGATGACGTTGCGTGCACTAGAGGTTACATACGATATAAATATTTCCAGAATAATAACATTCGAACGAAACACAACTTTCTGGTGGTTTTTAAGATAGGAATTTACATGCCTTATTTATGATGGATGCATAAAATTCTTTTGTTTTTAAGTCAGAATATTCAGGAGTATGTCATGGTAATTCATTTCATGCTTAGGTATATTTCGAGAAAAAATTGCACACATAAATCTTGGGAAATAAAATCTAAGTTAAATGATAATAGCGAAATCACTTACCATTTATCAAAATCTAACGCTGTCCCTCACTTAGCCCTTATCCCAGTAAACTAAATCAAAACTGTCATAAGCTTCCCTAAATGGGTATCACATAAGGAGGATTCTGGGTAAAGAACTGATAACATATGAAATTGAATAAATGAACGTGATAGAAAAAATAGAGTGTTCAGAGTAATAAATCCTTCGTAATTTTCGTAAAGAGATATCGCTGCAACATATCTTTAAATCATGGTAAATTTCTGGAGACATTCGACACTGATTTTTATCATCCGCGTTTCATGGATACGTATTTTATAGAGCTGTTTATTACTATTTTAACTGCTTCATACTTTTGACCTAGCCAGTTCCTTTTATTGTATCTGAGTCCCTTTATTGGCCGAAAACTTGTCTAATTTTTACTCTCCTACCCTCTATAACTTTCATTCGTTCAGCACTTTTGTCACAATGTTTTCTCTCAGATCACTACCTATTTGGTTGGCTTATTTACTTCGTCTCTTTACTACTACCTAAGTTTATTTGATGTATCATCTTATTCCTCATCTCGATATGATAAATACTGAGTATGATAAAGCCCGAAATAGATGTCCCAAAATGAAACAGCTAAATGCAAAAAAACATTTATTTCCTTTTAACTGCGAGAATTACATAGTCACCCTACCTCAGCAAAATACGCCTATTCTTACAAAAAGCTCATAAAGTCACGGCAATTTTTACTGCAATGAATAATGCTAGATTGCTTGTGCATGAAGAAAGAATTCAAAAACGAATGACACGCTAAGAAACCCGGAACTGAAACAAGACTTCTTTTCCATTAAACTTAATTCAGAAGGAAGAATTGTGAATGTAAGAGCAAGAAACAGCTTTCTTTGGGAACAAAACAGGCATGTCCTCAAGAATCAATGAAATCTCACTAGTGAAGCACAATTTGACTTTTCTTCCAGAGTCGTTGTTTTCAATTTTTAATGTCTGTAAAGCAATGGAAATAGAAGTAATACTGATAACCGAACTCATTGATATTTCATAATCGATAATTACCCTCGAATTTTTCCTAAATTCAGATCATGACAAAAGCTTTCTTTTTCACTAAAGGTACCCTTCAAATTTTAAAAAACGAGCTTAGAGGTTTAACGAGAATTACTTATATACAAGGTTTTCAATGTTTTTCTGTCATTAGTTTGAATAAGACTGCAAATGACAAAGATCAAAAATGTTTGCATTCCGAAATCGAAATAATAATGATCAAGTCAGAAATACTAAATAATGATCCAAATCATTTCATTTTTTGTATTCGAGTTTTTCCATTAGCCGAAACCTTGTCTAATTTTTATTATTCTTAGCTCTAAAGCTTCGAAATAATAATCAATTTAGGGACACTAACTCAGTTTCATTTTTTCTATAAAAAGCGTCGTAAATTTTACGGATATAATGTAGACTTAAACGTAAGTTGAGTAAAATTAACGTTCTTTTTCCAATCACCTGAGCGCGCAACTCCGGAAGACACCTGCTACCATAAACAATGGGGCGGAACCGGTGACCTAGAGTGCAAGGTTAAAGAAAGGAAATCTAGGAACAGAATTCCAATACCCACTTGCGTTCGATGATTAGACTACCATATCAGACGCTTTCTTTAAAAGTTCCCACGCTTCAACTTTGCAGCGATGTATGTATACGAATATGAATACGTAACAAAAAACATGCAAGCATTCAAGGGTTGAGCTTTGTGCTTTTTACTCTTTTTCATTTCTAAAGTAATTTTCAGGCATCATCTACTTTCAATCTCATTCTTTTCAAGACAGTTTTTGAGAACGGATCAATATATAAATATTGAATGTGAATGGTTTCAAAATCATCAACTAGCAATAATCCTGGACAAAAGGTAGCAAAAATTAAAAAGGAATGTTTATATTACTCAAACTTATTGAAATGTATTATTCAAAAGTAATTACTGCTTTCACTTTTCTATCTTGTGAGACTAAATTTCAGTCAGTCTGCAGCGATGAAATTGAACCAGGACATATATAAAAAAATTCAAATATTATTAGAATTATTAATAAATGAAATTCTTACTTATAAAGAATCCATCCTCAACCCTACATAATTATCAATATGTATCAGACTCTATCTTCCATTCCTAGGAGTATGGAAAACAGTGAAATTAGTTCCAAGAAAATTTTGTCATATACATAGGTGGCCTGAAAAGTTTCCGACATTTAGCCATTTCTCGACATGTTTTCTGAAAATTTCTGAAAATTTTCTGAAGATTTCTGAAAAATCTGGAGTCGGAAACTTTTCAGACCACCCTCTTAGCTATTGAAATATTCTCTGAAGATGATTACCTTTATGTAATCTTCTGGTGAAGAAAATATTCTCATCATGAGGTTAAGAAACAAATACAGATATGTTAAACGTGGAGGATAAATGGTAAAATTAATTATAGAGAGGTTGATTACATATAGTTAAATATATTTGTCATTGCATAAAAGAAACAATCCCAGATCGTGTTCCCGAAGTGAAAAAATACACTGAAATAAATAGGCCTTTATCTCCACGACATTCGAACTGTGAATATGTTCCAATTATGCAACAAGAATGAAATTTGATACAAGGATAAAGTTTATGTATAATTTTCTATACAAGAGCGCGCCTAACAATATAAAAGCGAGCTTTCATCTGATTCCACTATGCTACAATGAGCTAAAAACTAATCAATTTGTGTCGTCATGACTCGTACGTCAAGTACATGGAGTTTACAAGCTCAAATTTATCGAGATGATGACAACATAAAATGATAGATTGTGTAACTAAAAACAGTAAGCGTCTTAATGTAAAAACATATTAAGCGTTGTCTCCCTACCTTTCGCTGCGGTAAACTTCGTCAACCCTCGGAGGAAGTGCCATCTGCGTTGAAAATAACTGACCTGACGATTCACTAATCCATCCGCGATTCTGCGGCATTCAATACCTCTCGAAGTGGTTCTCTGACTCCATCTTCTTCTTCTCAGGATATACCGATGTCCCAAACGGCATTCCACCTCGTTTCGGAAGAACTTGACCGCGTTAACTCCTGCACGAGGGAATTTCATCATTTGAAGGAATTTATTTACCAAGTAAAGAAGACAAGATACTCAGACTATACTTGGCCTAACAACCCCCAATTCTGCATAAATAAAAAATTAACTGATTTAATTTTATGAGCTACTCATGGCCTCCCGAACGATTATCGTATATATCAATTCGTACGTAATCCCGGTATGTTTTGGTTCTAGACAGGTTTTGCAAACAAAGCAAACGTCATTGCCTTCATTTGGCTTTAGATATTTCTGATGTTTGGCTGCTACCATATCCTGATAGAAGGAATATTACTTATTTTTCTTTGGTTCAGAAGAGAGAAAAAAGTATCTTTCATTTACTCTCAGTCTTGTTCATGATTCTGGTAAAAAAAATCTACCGAGGTATGAGAGGTTCGGAAAATGGCATTCATTTGAGTCTCTTCTTTCTGAATGGCATGAAAAGCTTTATCCATTAGGGTCATTGTGCTGCGTTCGCGAGGACCTTCTCCATTCATAACATTCTGGTTCAGCGAGAAAAACAAATACAAACTACCTCACTTCTTATTTTGCCTTTTACACCTCATTCCCTCCGTACTTCTTTTGACGAATGGTATGTTTTTCAGACCTTGTATTGTCCTTTCTATGGAATAGCTACCTGTTTGTTAATTAAAAATCGTAAAAGCAAAGTAAAATGCTAAAAAATATCATTCGAACATTCAAATGTATATTTCCTCACCATTGTGAGAATAAAAGTAAATAGTCTGGTAATAGTAAATGAGTACGAACATTAAATCAAATTCACCTCTAATGAAATATGATTCCGTTTGGAAAAGAAATTTGGAAGTTATAAATAAATTATAAATAAGTTATAAATAAGTTATAAATAAGTAATAAATAAGTTATAAATAAATAAAAATACATATTTTATACGCAAGCACGCACGCTACGAATACATGAATATAATTTAAATTGATGTCATTATGAATACTTTAGAGATATTAATATTATATTAAAATAAAAATTACATCAAATATAAAGTAACGTTGTGTACTCTAATACATTATCATACGTGAATTCTGTTAATTATATAGAAAGAACATCATAAATGTTCAATACAAAATTAGAAATCAATTTTTGAAGTCACTTTCCACCAGAAAGCCTGTCGTAAACAGTATACACGAAAACTATTACATTTTATCAAATAATAAAAGGCGTAATAATCATTCGCTAAGGGTCTTGAGAGAGGCGATGGAATGACCAGCAAAAGGGAGGACTGCCATTTGTATGTTAGGAAGTGTCCCAAAGAGGTGAAGCGATAAGAGTAATCGGCTCTTCAGCCAAACGACTGCCATCCGTCCCTTATCGAGGGAATTGGAGCAAATTCCTGAAGCGATGGACTCGACGTCACCACCGAAGTAGAGATTACAATAAACCGATAAAACGAATCGATTTGAAAAATGTTCTTTCGCGCTATTGATCGAAGACGAAGTTTGATCTTCTCATTTTTTAACATTTTGCGAATCATTTTACACCATCTCTTCATACTCGTCTTGAAATATCCGAGGATATTTTCTCGAGCGAGCAGATCATGCCAAAGAATTAGACCCTATGAAGTGATATCTGATGAAAATCGGAATTTTTTGCTCGTTTATGAGCTAAAATGACCTGATATTTTAAAAATATTCAGAAGACTCTTTCCATTGATACGTAGAGTTACGAGAAAAATCCCACCAAGAGTTTACTGTGATGGTTAACTAACATGACTTAAATTATTACAGTTGAATTTTTGACTAATCCTTAACGAAAAAATCAGAAAAGTGATCTTCATTAGAGTTTAAGAGACATTACAATACAACTACTTCTCTTCATTGAGAGTATTTCTTGCATTACGTATTCCTTAAATATACTTTAAAAAACCTTAGTATTCACCGAACCGAAACATTACACCATAAATGAGAAAGATTGAAGTCCTTTATAAATTAGTGAGATAGAATGCTAAGATAGGAGAGTAAACGATTCTTCTAATGCCTTTTAAAACATATATTTATAGGTAGGAAATTCAAAACCACTCAATTAAACAGAACATCTACTTTTGCTACGGTCAAATAAATTTAAAATCATTTACATTCGTATGAATTTAAATAATAATCTAAAATCGAAATTTCAAGGGACAACCACCGCACACCGCATGCCTTAGTAAAAAACCATTATTTGTGACAATCATAGTGATCAAGACTAAATAGAATCGTTTAGTCTCCCTACGGTTTACCATCCGATAAGACGCGATTACTTCAGAAGGCGAAGAGAATCAAGAACAGCCGATTAGCAATGGGATGGAGAAAGAGTCCTTTAGAAAACCACCGTATAACAGCAAGGAGGGAGGTGGATGGGGGAGGGGAAATAACCTGAGGGCTACCAAAGGCGCCAGAACTCCATCCTGCACGTATTGTCGCGTAATCGCAGGATATCGATGGGTGTGAACTGGAATGGGAGGCGGGGGAGGAAACGACCGTGGTGCCTCCCGCAAGTCATCTTCCGCCACAATCCAATATCGAACGCCTTTGAGAGGGGTGTGGCGGGATATCTTCCTCCCTCCCCTGGGAACGACAAAACGCGAGAAAGAAATTGCTTTCCGATAGAAGGGGCAAACCGCCCCTTAATTTCTTCCATATCGGCGAGCCTCCGGGTACGTGGAAAGGGTTCGGAAGGGAAGGAAGACGGAGAGAAAGATGGAAGGATGGAGAATGCAAGAAGAGAGTTACATTTCCACGCACAACGGGTTCCTTAAATTTTCAAAGTGACGCAAATCGAATCGGACCTAAAAAGTAGCGTTAAAAAGGGGATTTGACATGCATTCATGCGTTAGTATAAGCTTATTCATTTAAGATATCCAATACCTAGCGAAAATATTCGATGGAATCAATTTTCACTATATTCAGACTTACCGGAGAAAGAAACATGTTATAACCGAATATAACGTGGAATGAGATTTGACAGAATGAAGGACAGAAATGTCAAAATCTTAAGCGATTACTATTATCACTATTTCCCTCTTGTAAAACTGAATATATTAATTTTCGCAGGAATCAAAGTTAGGACTATTTTAGTAATAATAAGTTGTGGACAATACAAATCGATATAATTATCCTGAAGAAAAATCTTCGATTATTTTTAGAGATGAAATATGTATGTATTGTAGATATTAGAATATACATAACGCAAATGAAAGCAAAGCTGTAAACATTCTCACTGAAATTCACAGTAGTAATAAATTATTTTTGATAACTTAGTAGTTGTTTATCTCGAAACTACCGTAAAATTTACATTACACAATTTACGCAAAAGAATCTATTTCTTGATCCAGCTAGCTGTTCAATAATTTAAAATTATGAAATCAAAGCAAAATGCAAAATAATATGATTCGAAGGTTAAAATGTATTCTCCTTTGCAAAAGATCCATTTGAGCAACTAAGTAAGATATTCCCAAGGAATTACATAAAAGGATTTTATTATCAGAGATTTCTTATTACATATAAGATATAAAATACTATAAGGGATAAATTAAAAAAGAGAAAATTATAGATTAACCCTTTCGAATTCATCGATGTAATCTATGGATGGGTAGGTATTTGTTAGGTATAGCACAGTCCCTTGATAAAATTTATTTGAACAAAAGTTATTGTATACTTATCCACCTACATTTTAAAGCTTTAGAAGAGTAAATGCCGTAAATCAGGAATATATATCAGGGGTTAAAACTTGAGAAGGTTAAATAAAATATTTCAATCCTTCGCCTGCGCATACGAGAAAATTTCGTAGTGAATGAATTCGAAGAAATTATTTGGAGTGATTGATCGCATCTTTGAACTAATTCCAAATTGAAAACAAAATCTTTCATTCGGGTTAATTTGGAGAGGTGAAATAACTGAGCTACGGTATGGTTGGATATCATGAACAGTAATATTTACATGCGTTTCCTATACCTTAAAAAGAAAAATTCCAATACACTTTTCCTAAATGGGATAGCTAAAACGGTAAAATTTCATATTTCGAAGGCAATAAAACAAGGAAGTACTTTCCTTCTACGTACAATGTAAAATGACGAAATATTATAAATCAAAGAAAAATGTCAATGGTACCTTCTTTAATTTCTAATTGTAAAAAAGAGAAGCGGACCTTTTCAAGCAACCTGGTGAGTAAATTTCAGGTGAATTTCAGGTCTTGGTGAATTCTATTTCCAACATTACTTTCAGCAAGTCAATAATGACCTATTTTTCTCCCGGTTCAATTGTTTAGAATATGGCAAGTTTAATGTTGAACTATTCTGTTTCCATTATTTATATCAACTATCGCTTTCAATTCTTCAAACAAATTTATGATCCTCGATATGAGATTTCAAGCTTCACCAATACCTGAAAAAAGATTTAATAATCATTTTGGTCCATCTCAATATTTATGCTACATTCAAGAAATAAAAGAAAAGATTAAGAGATTATATTTTTTTAAATCTGCGTTTCATCGACAAGCCTAACCAAGATAACCAAAGATTTCAACCAATACCTAAAAAAGGAGGGTGAAAAAGCTTCAAGTTCTCCTCTATTTACCACCAGAACTCGGATTATTTCAGTTGAGCCGGTTGGCCCATAAAGTCGGTTTACCGAAGGCTTACAAACCTAACGAGGCAAATAATTTCGAAGTAACTACCTATTGTTTACAGGCAAACATAATACATTGCTGTTAATTCAGAAATTTGTTGTTAGTTGTTTGTTTTTAAAAGATTTTCCTAACATTATTCTCTCGAAAATACGTCGTCAAAGATTCATTCGATCTAAAAAGTTCCATTTTCAGGAAATTTTACTCCAGGATTTTACCTGAGTATTTTTTCATAGATTGGCATTGCGATCATTTTCCATTGGCAACCACTTATTGCAGAAGAGAACGCTACTGTGGGAGACATGAAATGATCATAAGAAAGGAATGATGGGAAGGAGAGGAAGAGAGAAGGGAAGAGAGAGAGCAGGGGAGAGGGGGAGAGGCTCGACCAGGGTGCGATCAATTTGCCAGGAAAGATTACCTCCAACAAAAGCCGGGCGCAATTTTCGTCGGAGACTCCTGAAGACTTGTACGCTTAGCGCCTTGGAAGAGATAGCAGAAGACGGATGAGAGGCGGAAGAAGTGGGGAGGGAAAGGGATTATAGAAGACGTCCATTGAGTTGGGGGGGGACTAACAAAGATAGGTGAGGTATGAAAGAATTTCTACGAGGAGAAACATGCAATTCTGTATGATATGCAGTTTAGAAACCTGTTTGAGCCTCAACAATTCCACCTTAAGCAATCGTAAATCCAGGAGGGGGATGAGGCTTACTAGACAAGATGAGGAGTGAGGTATTTTCCCTTACTGAGACAAAATGGAAATGAGACGATCCAAGCGAAATAACTCGATGAATAACTCTTTTCGTAGCATTCAATAAGGTATTACCAGGACAAATTCCTTCCATCAGGATTATTCATACCTCAATAATACGAGGCTAAGGCCTAAGAAATAAGTGAAAGACATATTTTCCTCGATCCTGCACGAAAAGACGAATGAAAAATATTTTGACCGTCAAGATAAGGAAACAGAAAATAAAATGATAGTTCTACATTACAGTTCAGAAAATTTTAAAGAGTCCGTGATTATAAAATACCTACCTTAAAATTACGATAAATTATCAACTAAAAGTGACGGCGCCCGAAAAAAGGTCGTAAGAAACCTTGAGATACTTTGTTAAGAATCCAAAGTCACAGATAGTAATAGCAAAAAGGCTTCCATTCAGAATATATTCCAATCGGAAAAGGAGAACTATCAATATACGAGTACGAGATGGGTAATTGCACAACACGAGATAGGAATTAAATATATTATTGGCATTCAATAATAAACCAATATATAACTTATACTGTTCTCATCGAAGTCCATACTTAATTTCATTATGTATAAGTTTGAGCGATTGATTCAGTATATAAAACGAAGAAATGATAAAAATAAGTACATGTAATAATGTTGATATCTGTAAATTATTGATGAAAATGAGTCACAACAATGACTAGATGAAAGAATGCCAACTACTTCAGCCTGAATTAAAGAAATAAGGTTTGAAAAGTTTTTGGAGAGACGAATCTGAAAAGTATCTTTCATTAAAAGACAGAGACCCTTCTAAAGTTATTATCTTTCAATGATGTATGTACATTGTATATTTCGAGAGAGAGCGCGATTGTGTTTTGTGAGTATATCTTCACCTACTAAGGCTCAAGAACCAGAGCTCGCAAATTTTTCGGAATGTTAAAAGTCCACCTCGCATTTTATATTTGCCAAAAGAGATCGGACTCAAATACAGAAGAATGAAATCTATGTGCAATTTTTATGAACGATTTTCCGAGAATTATAGAATCGTACCCAGAAAACTTTTGAGAAAAGTTATGACGCCGTTTGATTATATTTGGGCCCCTTCTTTTTTGAAAATTAATTTTATGCACCTCTTATCACTGCCATGATAAGTTTCAAAAAATGCCACGGTATTTTTGTGGTAAAAATAGAAATCTTCTCATCTCTTCAGAAATTTTTGAGGTCGAACCTACGCTCGATATGTTCTAACTGGCAGCTCTGATCTCTCCTAACGTTTTCACAATTAGATATATCAAGTAAAGTCCCCCTTATATGCTAGATAAGAAGTTAAATTGTCTTCCCCACAAAAATTATTTCTATTTCGTTACCTATTTTTCAATTTTCCTGTTGAGAATCAACTCGCAGTTCAACGAGCTCAGAAAATTTAATTATGTCGTTCGATAAACGTCACAATAATAATAACTGTTTTGTCCTCTTCGGAGGAAAGTTGAAAAAGACAAAATATATTACTGGTTATTATTTAATGGTAAAAACCATTTCTTTTCGAAAACCATATTTACAACGTGCTATGTATATCTTGAAAACGTTAATAAAATACAAATCAATGTCACCAGAATATTTCGTTTGCATTCACACATTTTAATCATGGTCTAAATTATATGCTTAGCTTATGGAAATCAACCGAAAGAACCTCTGTGAACACTTCGAACTAACAAATAAAATTTTTCTTCGGCTACTGACGATGTCGAAAAAATAAATCATTAATGCTCGAGAATTTAGTGTCCTTTGCTCCTATAATTATCTATTATCTCCAACAAAGTGAGATTGGATACAACGATACTTCATGAAGTATCCTACATAAATTTAGCGAAATGTCCGTCCGTCCCCCCTTATATCTTAGAAACGGTTTAATTTAGAGATTCGAGACAAATTGCATTGTTGCAAGTTATAAACCCTCAGGAAAACTATCCCCAACACCGTAAAGGCGCTGTTTCGGGCCCCAAATGTTCCAATTTTCCCAAAAGGATACATTGCGAATTTAAAACTACGGATGCGAGAAATGACGTAGTCTTTTATATTATCAGCGGAAGAAATGTCACCAAATGAGTGCAGGTTCGATCCCAGGTGGGTGCAAAATTCTCCCCTTTAAAATACATTGCGGCGATTTTTAAGAATTTTTTGAATCCCTTCCCGATTAAATACAAAGATAAAATCCGGCGTGTTAACAGAGTTTATAAAGAAATTTCAATACGCAGTTCACCGTTTCTCCAATGATCCTTCGTTCGATGCAAGAGCGCCATTTTGCATTCTACCATATATATTAAAACCGATACATATCCGCCATATTGTTTTAACCGCAATGCATCATGGATGTGTTTAAAATCGTGATGCGTCGCGATTAAACATCTTTGTTACATTTAAAGCCAAGACGATCGTCACAGTACGTCAATCAATATTGTAAATACCATGGATGATTTGAATACGGATTGAAATAAACTATATATTAAATTTACAGTATAAAACTAAGCTTCATTTTATTGCTTGAAATAGCTTTCTCAGAGATTTTTTCTAGTGACTGGTAATAAAACTGTAAATTGCGTAAAAGTAAATCAGCAGTTATTCCTTCTTACCCATTCCATACTCCAAAAGAAAACATTCAAGTTTCTTTATTTACCTTATTATTACAATGAATTATTAGTAGAATAATACTTATAAGTTTTTATGACAATCTATCATGTCCCATACATCATTTAAATCAAAAATACTGAATTACATGCGTCAACATATTGCAATAATTGGTTTCAGTGTGCTTTTTGTCGAGCCAATTTTCGTCTTCGTCTCATTTTCAAGTTACATTTTCTATCTTTCGTTTCGTTCAGAGTTCAGTTAACTGCATATTGTATGGTATTTATCACTGTTTTCGCCTCTGAGATTCAACGGACAGTTCAGCCCTATTAAAACATACCTTTAAACCTTTAAAACCTTTAAACATAGAGAAAACAAATTGAAATAAGGAGGCGATAGAATTTATCTGTTTTTTCCAATGTGGCAAACTAGCAGCAAAATTAACTAATTCCTTGTGGTAAGTATAATTATCCGATTGAATCTCAAGAAATCTTCGGTTCAAAATCGATTTTCTACTCCGCCAAATACAACGAAATATCTTCGGTACTTTTAACAACTGGTCCCTGTTTAAATGATACGCTCAAACAGATGAGAAACGAATTTGCTGGGTGCGTATCTTCTGGACCCGGTAAGATTTTAACATCAGATATAATTATGTAAATTGGTTGTGAAACAGCCAATGACAACTGGATTTATTAATAGATAAAAGTTCAGTCAGAGAGGTATTTAATATCAATATCTTGATCCATGGGGAAATTTTACATTAATGCGAATTATTCTTAATATTTTATTTCGAGAGTAGGGGAATGTTATCGGCACTTAAAAATGTTACGGTTATTATGAAATTTTTTCTCGAGAAACTTTATAAGATAAAGTCTTATCATGAGTTTATTTATAACTTTCTATAAATTACATATAATTTGCTTATCCTTTTCTTCCGTTGGCATATCTACGTCCTCGAGATATAAAATATTAGGAAAATCCTTTAAATAACCAGCCCCGAAATATGTTCTAATGGGATATTTTGAGAGAGGTTACCTAATAATCTTGTGATTTTTTCAGGGCCAACTTATTAACTCATAGCAATGGACTTAGGCTTATTTGAGAGTTTGATATGGATTATAATAATCACCGCCGCGATCGCAGTGTATGCGCCACTTTTATTCCTAACATGGCCTGTGTTTTTGTCGTACGCAAGCCCTACTGGAAGACGCATTCGTAAACTTATTAACTTAGTACCAGGTCCTCCTTCCCTTCCTTTAGTAGGAAATGCTTTGGAATTTCTAGTATCTCGAGAGAGTAAGTATATGGCTTGAACTTACATACCACTGTTATCATGTCCATAATTAAATTAAACTTATTATTGTAGTACCAATGAATATGATTAAAAGCATCGCCATAAATGACTGCTAAATAATAGCTAATAAAACATTGATTCCAATTCCAGAGGTAGTAGAAGTAAGGAATAGACATTTCTCAAATTACACCAAAATTTTCAAAATATGGAGCTTTCATCATCCTCTAGTAAAACCAGTTGCTCCAGAGTACGTAGAAGTAAGTAAAAATTTTTGTAATTTTGTTATAATACCAACAAATGTCTAATGACAATTTTTTCATAGGCGATCTTGCACAGCTCAAAGAACATAGAGAAAAGTCTCTTCTACAAGCTACTGCATCCATGGCTGGGAACAGGGTTGTTAACAAGCTCAGGTTAGTTAAGTTTAAAAAAAAACTTGTCCTTCATGCACACAACCAAGAATTTTGGTACACTGCAGAAGACGTACATAATATAAATATAGTGTCATTCCCTTAAGAGGTATGGTTTCCTTTGGTGCTTCTTCAATATTTTCTTCACCAAAATATTCCATTTGATATTCATTCATAGTTATCAATTACTTGACCCCATAGTATAGCAAGGTGAAAGGCGAAAATTATGGTATCCAAATTCAGTGCTTCTAAAAGAAAAGAATTGACTAGAGTAATGAAAGGAAAGAATATTTAATGACAAACAACCTTAAAATTATTTGAGAAATAGCATATAAATCTAAAGGTTGTTTCCTCATTATTGTGAGAAATATTTCTGTAAGATGAACCAGGAGAAGTTAATGAAAGATACATTCCACTAAATTGTTTGTAATAGCATAATTTTATCAAGTATATGAATGCACGCATTTGACTGATTGTATTTTGTCCAGATTGGGTCTACATAATCCTATGGTTGGCTTAAACAGGTGAATCATTTATATTTGTTTAAATGGGTTATTTTCTTAGTAGATAATGGTTTCTATTGATCATCTGTGTTATCAATCTAACCATGGATTGTTTGTTGCAGCTCTCCAACCCACCCTATCCCCTACCATTAGCTTCATTCCCTCTAAATTAGTAAAAGCTTTAGCAGTTACCATCCTCAAATCAAGTTGTCAATTTACCTCCTAAAGGTTTTCCTCTGCACTTCCTATGTATATCCCTTGCAATATTGTGTAAAATGTTGATATGACTTCTAAATCAAGTTTCTTCTTCTTTACCTAACCATTTCTATAGATCCTCTTTTCATTTATTCCTTGAAGGACTATCATTTTGTTACCCAGTCTGTCCATTTTATTTTCTTCATTCTACTGTAGCGCTTTATCTCCATTCCTTCTAGTTTTCTCTTTTTTACTGTTGCTACAATACAAATTTCATCCTCATGCAATAGGAAACTGCAGTTTGGGCTTCCCATGAATCAGTTTCTTATATTCTAGTACTGATTATTTATTGAGAAAAATTCTTTCTTTCTGGTAAATTAAATTCTTTTATTGAGCTATTCTACTTTTAACTATACCCCTCTTTGGAATTGATTTTCTTGTTGGATACCCAGAATTCCATCATGCTGTTAAGAGTTTATGATTATTAACTCCTAACATTTCCTAGTTTCATCATTCTTTTGAGCTTAATAGTTACCAGTTGCATTTCTAAATTCTACTGTTCAAGATACTCTTAGTTTAGTTAATTCATTTTTGTGAATTACCGCTATTTAGAGTTGGAAGGAAATAATATGTGCATTGTAAGATTTTCTGCAAGGCATTTATGTAAAACCAGTTTCCTACAACTACTGTATGGGTAAACTTATGAATTAACGAGTATCTAGGAAAAATATACACACTACTATCTCTCTCTCTATGGGTGAATACTGCATTGCTATTTTTCCATTGTTTTTTATTGTTTTGTTTAATATTCCATAGTGTAATATTCATATTACAGATTTTTATTTCTTTATTTTAGGCGAGAAGTGGTTCTTACATCGAAAGCTCCTTACTCCTTCTTTTCATTTCAAGATTTTGGAAGATTTTATTCCCATGTTTATTGAAAGAAGTTCCTCTATGATTGAGAAGCTATCTAACAAAGCTAAATCTGGAGATGCTATCAATGTTGTACCAATAATTTCTAGATCTACGTTGGATATGATATGTGGTTGGTAAATTAAATACTGATTTTTTTTGCTATTGTCCATTTTTTTAATATAGGACCATCCTTTTCTTTTAGAAAGTGCAATGGGAATAAAACTTGATCATGCTGATAAGGCCCAGAAAGACTACATTTCAGCTATTTACACGTAAGGATACTAGGTTTCATATAATAATATGTGATGATGGTTTAATTAATCTTATTTCACTGCTAAGTACTACATCAAATTTCATATAAATTAAATTAATACAATATATTTATTGCTTAGCTCTCTATAATGTCCTAAAATATCAGCACAAAATGTCTTACTTTGTACTTTCTGCTTAAAAATATACTGTATCAAGAGAAAATTATTTGAAATAAGTTCTTTGTATCATATGTCTTGTATGTCTATGTTCAGGACACTGAAAATTTTTATGCAAGGGTTTTTTCTTTTGTAAATTAAATTAACACCAGAAAAACATGCTTGAACAAAGAAAATTAGGTAGTGGTATAATCAATAATTAAGCACAAATTAGCACAATTACAATCAGATAAATACATTAAATTTTCTAATAAAAGTTGGCAAAGAAAAGTACTCATTGCAATTAATTTACTTGGCTTGATGATTATGAATGTTTTGAGTATCTTTTCCTTCATTAATCTTAAAGTTTTATTAATATGAAATATCTATAGAAATTTTTAGTTTTCATTATGTATGATATGGCTCAATTTAATGGTTACTGAAGTGTCATAGAAAGCTTTTAAAAGTTGTTTCATTAAAATTTATTATTTTTAATAATTTTCATATTTATCATTCACTCATTTGCCAGGCTAGGAGACATTGTATATTACCGCTCAATGAGGCCTTGGTTCATGATTGACTTATTATTCAAACTGAGTAAAAAAGCTGCTCTTCAAGACAGAGCTCTCAAAATTCTTCATCAGTTTACAGGAAAAGTGAGTATAATAGAATTATTCACCATATTTCCTGGAATTTATTTGATTTTGTTTTATTATAAATATTGCATAATCTTTGAAGTTGGATGTTTTAGTTTACTACAAAACCTTGCTCCACTGTAAATTCTCTAAATTCATTACTATGACATATAGAACATTAAAAACAGTATTATTTTGTCACATTATGGATAGTAAGTAGCAGAAGCTAGCAGAAAACTTAAACAGAATTCAAATGTAAAAAAAACTTCACAAACAACAAAGCTATACAACTAAACAAATGCAAGTCTACAAAATCTTATGAGGATTTCCTGATATTCTGATTTTATTACTTTTATTTATTTATACTTTTTGTTTATTTTTGTGAAGAATGTTTAACTTTGTTATTTTTGAACCCATTCTAGATGTTTTCTTTTTCATCTTATAGGTTATTAAAGAGAAGAAAAACAAATACATAGAAACAAAATCTCAAAGAGATGAAGAAAATGAATCTCTACCTAGAAGTAAGGTTATCATCAGTGCTATTTCTTGCCCTTTAAATATGAAATTAATTTGGAAAGCTACCTCTAGCTTGTGTGTTTTATTTAGAATTGCATATTTTAATATGCTATCTCTATAAATTTTGCTAAATTTATAAAAGAAATTATTTTTAAATCTCTGAATTCTGAGAGTAAAACAAAGTTTTTTACCTTTACCACTGCTAACTAAAAGTGTACATAAATGATGGGCACAGAAAGAGATTTGGTGGTCAAATTGAAAACTTCTGAAATAGTGCATGCTTAAGCACTTAGGTGGAGCTTTGATTATTATATTACTTTGTAAGGTAATCAAATTATTTATATAAGCATTAAAGGACAAAAATAGAGGTTTTGCATTGTAAAATAAAACATAGGTTAAAGCTGAAGGCATCGAGAGGATTTAATTAACAATTTATTGCTATAAAATACTTTGTAAGCTAATAGAGGGATCTAGGACTAGTAAGAGGTCTATAAAGGCTTGGGCATGGTAATAGAGTTCTCTTTCAGGCTAAGGTCACTCTTTAGGTACAAATTATAAAAAGTATTAGGATAAAGTTAGGCAAGGGTTCACTTGCAAGTATATTAGTCTAAGCTTAGACCAAATTTTTGAATCCATGCACTGCATAGGACCATTAATCAATTATTACAGCATGAAAAAAGGTAAGTATTTGAGTTAAAATGTCCATTGCACTGGGATTACTGTCAAAATAGATTTTCATTGAATTTCAAGATTTGAAATTTCTTAATTTATGCCTCATTTAGAAAAATATCATATTTCCTTTCTTCAGAGTCTGACTTTTGTCGGACCCATGGCTGCATATACATAATGATTATAGAAGTGATACCCAATTCTAAGGATATAAATGTTGAAAAATAATGATCGTAATAGAAGCTAAAACTTAATTGTTGAAATTTAGTCAATGCAAAACAACATTAGAAAACACAAAGAATATTTGTTCTATCGGTGATGTATAAATTAAACTTGAAACAGAGGCTAGCTATACATCTTACAAGTAAATGCAGTAATTTTTTATCATTTGTTCATAAAATCATGATTTTCATCAATATCCAACCTTTCCAACTTCTCTTATCAAAGAATACTAATCTCTTGAGGCTCATTTTTTTCCAGAGAAAAGGATGAAAGCCTTTCTTGATTTATTAATTGAACTTTCTGTGGATAATAATCTGTTGTCTGAAGAAGAAATTCGTGAAGAAGTGGATACTTTTATGTTTGAAGGACATGATACAACATCTATGGCAATTTCATGGATGTTACTTGTTTTAGCAAATCATCCTGAAATCCAGGTAAGGAAAGTTTTTAATATACAGGAGAAGTTCTTCATCCTCCTCATCTATAAAAAAAAAAAACCTTGAAATTAGAAGTAATTAGATCCTCTTTTTCTGGCTTAGTTATTGAGTTATTTTGTGCTACATACATGATAAGTTATTAAGGTAATATTAGTGTACAGAATCTTCTAAATATATATGAAGTAAAAATAACAAAAATAAAATGGAATGAAATTTGAAAAACCTATCCAGGTAGCAATTTATGTGTAGATAAACATGGAGATCATGCTCCATGAACTATTTGGAACTCTGATGAGCACATTCAAATAATTTCTGAAGGATTTATGATTTATTCATGATTGGAATCTGATTCTAAGTGAAATGGAGCAGGGAGTAGTGGAATAAGATATCTAATTTACATCTCGAAGATAAACATTTTGTAAAATTAGAAGACAACATTACTTGCTGCATGAATCTAGTGAACTTCTCTCAAGGAATCATTCAATATTTTTGAAATTTGTTGAAAATGGAAGTTGATTATTTACCTTGGTGTATTCTTTAATGATCATCCTTAAGAGCAATATTTAGAATGAATGCTCATGAGTGATTTTTGTTATTTTTCCATATTCCTTGTCATTGCTATATTTCTGAAACATTACTTCCATAATTTCTCAGTAAAAGTCAACTACTGAATTTCATTTAAATTGCTTATGCTATAAAGTGACTGAGCTCATAAGCAATTACAAAACATTAATTCCAAAAAGTGAGATGGGCAAAATCAATTTGAATGAAAATCACCAGATATTGCCGGTGATTTGCTAACATGTATTTGTTCATCATTTAATTCCAAAAATTTTCTTACAGGAAAGGATATTTGAAGAAGTGAATGATGCTTGGGATAAAAGAAACCTTAAATCTCTTGAAGATGGAAATGAATCATACGTTAAATTTTTCAATGATATGAGTTATTTAGACAGATGTGTCAAGGAAAGTCTCAGATTATATCCAAGTGTTCCAGTAATATCAAGAAAACTTACAGAAGACCTGCAAATGGGTGTGTAATTTAGACCTTCAAAATAAACAGCCATGTGATAAGGTTGGATGAAAATCAAGTCTCTCTCTCGTATAAACAAAGACTTTAGTGTGGGTTTTATAATATTATAAAACCTACACTAAAGTCTTTATTTAAAGGTTAATTATTATTGGAATCTGCATAATGTCATCAAATATTTACAGCTCAAGTAGCCAGTTACATAATTATATTATTTAAATATAGAAATGGATGCTTTAATTTATGTTTCCATATGCTGAAAATATCCACTTACTTTAATAAAATCTATCTCTGACGTACATAATATCTACTTACTTTTAGTGATTCTTTTCCATTTCTTTCATAAAATTTTCCTCTGTTTTTAATTTCAATTTATCTTTTCTAAATAATCCACAAATATAAGTGGATTCTCAGTTTATAAGTTGATGCAATTTAATTAAATAAGTAATTACTAATTTTGTACATTATGGATGAAAATTCTTCTGTTAATTGTAAGTAATACTTCCAGGTGAATATCTTATTCCTGCTGAGACTATAATACATATTCATGTAAATAATATCCATCGGAATCCAATGGTTTATCAAGATCCTGATGTTTTTGATCCAGATAGATTTCTTCCAGAAGCAGTTAACTCCAGACATCCTTATGCTTACATTCCATTCTCAGCTGGACCAAGGAATTGTATAGGTAATCAAACTAGCTTATTTTTATAGGTTGATAAATACTGTACAATCATTGTGTTGACTCCATGGAGTCTCTTGAAATTCTTATGAGTTAGTTCCTCATGATTAATCCCTGTAGATAAACACATTCGACATGATTTAGAACTAATTATATTCACCAATCGATTAACATTATTTCAGATATTAACTTTTAGAAATTTCTTTAAATCCTCAAGATAGCCATGTTAGTAGTTCTGCCTAAAAGCTTGAAAGAAGTAGAAAGTTATCCACAATAATAATAAAAGTTATCTTCACATTAGAAATCTTCTCTAAGCAAAAGGTGATGGATGAAGTACATACATGGGTATTCAGTTACAAAAATGTTTGCCAGAAATCAAAATCATCATCTTTTCATTAACCATTGAATATCCTTATTGTCATCTCTTAAGAAATATAGAGTATGAAGAGGAAGGAAACTTTGGAAAAATCATCTAGAGGTATAGATTCACATTCTATGTTTATTATCACTCAGATAAATTTTCATAAATTAGAAAGCTACATTCAACTAATCCAATCTATATTAAATTAAATAAGAATTCTCCAATTTTAAAATGTAATTTTATAATGTGATTTGTAGCATAGATATGGAATTTAAAAGAAAGAAAATATTTGAATGTGAATTTTTTAGATTAATTGTTATTTACTTGCTTTAGTTTAATATTCTCTAGCCATATACTCCCTATAGATGCAGCCTTTGTAATAAAATTTTGTCCTTATCACAACCTATTTTTAATCTTTTTAAGTCATTCATTGCAGTAATTCATTATCTCAAAACACATTTTGATGCAGAGATGCCCAAGCATTTTCCTCATCAGGCCAGGTAGTTTATTACTCGGTTATTAATGGGCCAGAATTGTGTACGTGTATATCAAGAATATACGTTATTTTTCAGCTATTCTCTCATATTGACTTCATTACCTCTAGTCCATGTAAGATTTGATACTTTGACATAAAACTAAGTGGGCTAGTTTAGTATCCTGGACACTCTTTTAGAGGAAAATACTGCAACATATGACCTATTCTTAAAGAACTAGGTAATCATAATTTTTTACTTTGGAAATATTTTCACTTTAAAATATCTCCCCCATGCTAATTTATAGCAATTTAATTCATGAAGTGCTGTTTGATGATTGATCAGAATTACTGGATTATAACAAATATTTTATTTCTACTTTTCAGGACAGCGATTCGCAATGCTAGAAATTAAGGCTGTAATATCATCTATTGTTCAAAATTTTCACCTTATTGCTGTCGATAAACCTGAGGATATTGTTATTGTGGCAGATCTTGTACTCAGGGCCAAGAATGGAATAAAGATTAAATTTGAGCCAAGAAAGAAATGCAGTTAGATTTTAGAATGTTGGGGCATGGGTATGATCACATTTATCCCATAGTATTAGTATACTGATTTAGTGTTAGCTCTGGTTGTAGTTTTATCTCATAGATAAGTATTTTTTTAGCTGGAAGAAAATTTATTGTGTTAGTGAAGTCTGGAGATGAAATAATTTTGTTTTATTAAGTAATTATAAGCTGACTTTTGATCTAGAGTTATAAAATGTTTTTGCACAATAATAAACAAATTTTTGATGGAACAAATGATTTTAAATGGATCTACATTTCATAGATGTTATTCAATTAATGTCAACATAGGTAATGAAAATATATGTATAATTTGCTTTATTTTTATGCAATTAGACTGAAGAAAGGCGTTTCTATATTCTGAAAGGGGATTCTATAATTTAATGATAACCTCTTATCATACCAAAATTATGCTGTTTTTGCAATGGAATGAAACAAAATCCAAAAAGTCTGTAATTAAAGTAATGCTCACCTTATCAATAAAGAATTTCAACATTTACTATCAATATGTGATGAAACATGAGTCATTACAATTTAAAAGTAAAAATCAGGTCATTTAAAATAAAATAATTCATATATATTATACTTTGGTGGTTCTATGTATCCAGTAAGAATTCGGTGTTTATAATTTGAGCCTGCAGTCATTTCTTCCTACTCTCTTACCACTTCTATTTGTTAAAATTTGTCTTCTTGATATATCCCAAATTTTTCCAGGTGCTCTATATTGTTTACCAAAGTACTTGTTCATACTTTATAGCACATAACGTGTCATAACTGCTTTCTGAGGATTTCTTTTTATGCAATAATTCTTTCACTGAAGAATACCTGAGACTCCTAAATTTCCAAATCAGTGGGCCTTAGATGAATTTTGCAGTCTCTATCTCTCATTACTTTATATCATATGTAAATGCCAGGAACTTCCAGTTTCTTGAACAGCTTGTGATAACTCTACTACCTAACCTTTTATCTGCAATATTGGGCATAGCAAACTAAATATTTTCTCACACAAAGGCAAATGGGCTTATGATTAGACTTAAATTGCTAACAACTCCTTAAGTTTGGCCACCATTTTTGGCAAATATGATTGACTGAAAATTGTATTCTTGAAACAATTATTAAGCACACAATCAAAATAACTTTGTAAGGATTACATCATGTTTTTGTACAATTCTTTAAATTGATAAAAATTAATTGTCAAACCAGTTTGAAAGTAATTTTGAGGAAAATTCTAGAATTATAACAACTTTACATCCCCACTGTAGAATTTTGCTTAAAATCTTTAATCTTCACATAAAAAATATTCCTTCATTGGATTCGGTAGCATTTATCAGATGCTCACCAACTTATCTTAGGGTTTCACTACATGAAGCTTCCAGCCAGCCAGAAAACTAAAAATTTGTTTCATTGTAAAATGCTGGCAGAACTGTCTCCACCTAAAGATATCATTGCAATTAAACTGCAAAAGAATGCCCATAGCCAACTATACATATTCTTGAATAGAGTGATATACAGAGAATATTTATTATTTTAAATGCATACTTGAATACAGTTTTTCTATCATTTTATATAATTACTGAGAATATACTCTTTATGGTAGAGATTATTTTGAGAAGAAATATTTAAATAAACTTACTCAAGCTATTTTCTCTATTTAAGTCTAATTGCATACAAATCTTCCAATGATAGTGAAATTAATCTTCTGATGTGAAATCTGGTAGGACTCCATCTTTAGATTAAAAGTGAGAAAAGATAATTGTACTTATTCCTCAAAAATTTTTATTGCAAAGAACCAGGTGTCAGTGTATTCATACCATCACCTGAGGATGTTTTCTCACTTTGACCCAGAAGAATAAAGAGTAATTTGTGAAGGAATAGAGTGAATTTCAAAGAGTAATACCCAATGGCTCTCATTCTATAAACCAGATACAGTTAACAAATCGTTTAGATTAAAAATCTTTAACTTGGTTAATAAAATTTAAATCATTATAGATTAGAATACAGTAAACAGTTTTAGAGAATTAACAACAGATGATTTTGTGATTCCTATAGATGTAATTATGGGTAAATAAAAATATTTGTTAGAACTAATTTGCAATGAATGAACATGAAAACATCAAATTCAGTAGACTTTACACCTTTTAATTTCAATGTAGCAAACTTTACAAAAATATTACTTCATACAAATAAATAATTTCTAAAATATGCATTGCATATAAGCATATTTCTTATCACAAATTTAATCTCGATGGTTAGCTATTCAAATGTGATTAAGTAGTTAAGATTTAATTATAGTGTTAGACTAATCCTACTTATAGGATCAACTAAAATAATACAAAGACTAAAAGCACAGTAAGGCACAAAGTTGTAAAAGATTATCAATAGTAATTATGACCAAAACAAGGTATTCAGTCACCCCAATGGAAATTCACAGTAAGTGCTCCTTTCTCCAAAACTTACAACAAATGCTAGAGTATATAAAGCATGTACCCTTAGTGATTGTAAAATTTGAATACCTATACATAAGAATCCTATAATGAGAGTTTTAATTCATACCTCATAAGTCGGTTCATTTTCAGAACAAGGATTAAAATGTCTTTGCAGTTAATTGCTTAAATTAAGTACTTCTTACAGTTATGGGTATGAGAAGTTAGAACCCTTCTATTAAAGGGAAGATCTAATCATCATGAATAGCTATTTACATAGGGCATTAGTTAATTCTAGAACAATATTTTCCTTCTGAAATTTTAGTAGTCTATTCTTGTTTATAGTAGCACCATATTCTTGAAATTATATTGCTTCTATTTTCAAGATAATTCAATGTTTTTTAGTGTTAAAAGCAAACATTTACTAGCATAAAATATACGATTCTACAGTAAAAAATTACAGTAATCTCAAATTTAAGTAGGCATGTTTTCTTATAATCACATATTGCTCATACTTCAAAATTAATAGCTTCTTATTTCCTCTGAACATTATTTTACTATCTCAACAGATGTAACTGCTTTAGGCTCTCCTGCAATACTATATGATAAATAGTAAAAACTCTTGAGAAATTTATTTCACTCTAGTATCAAATTTGCATTTACAGAATAGTGTAAACAAGACTAGAAACAAATATATAGGTGAAAAAGAAATAATAATATTACAAATAAAAAATATAAAATTGTGGTTTTTAAGTACAAAGAGAGTATAAAAATATAAAATACTAAATCAGTTCTTTCCCATTTGTTGAGGAAATAATGGAAAGCAAAGAAATCACATTATTTAAAAATAATAAAATGATAAATTACATTATTTAAGTTTATGAATACAAAATAGAATAAATAACCTTTACCCGGAAGACTTTAATTCTCATAAACTTCATTATTTGTAAGTTCATCAGCAGTTAGTTTTATTATATTATAGCAATTATTTTTTTTATATTCATGTTAGAGTAACTCTAATACTCTTGCTTTGATACTAGAAAATTTTCCTGCAATCCCTTGTAATATATTAAAAAGAAACAAGAGTTATAAGAGAGCATTTCAGCAGGACAAACTAGGGAGTGAACAGTTACATCATATGTAGTACAAATAAGCCATAAGTAACAAAAGCATACTTATGACAGAATTTTCACTAAAACCCTGAAACAGGGGACATTTCCAGAGTAATGTAAATGTATGACTCATACACATTAAAAGGAAATTGATTCCAAAAATACTTGTGGTCTGTAAATATGTTTCTAAAACCTGAAATATTTAACTATGATAATTATAAACATTACTAGCCATCAGTCAAATAAGTTACAATAGTGTACAGGCAAATTAAAATGATCCAAATATCACTTCTTATCACAGAATCCATCACTACTCACAAATTTTGAACTTTCAAAATTAATAAATTATTTTCTTTAATATACATAGTCACTCTTTCTAATTGCATAACTTTTCAATCACATTTTAGTTCAAGAGTGCTGAATATACTATCGCGTTAATCAAGGAATTAATAATGAAACACTAAAGTCAACCTCAAAATTTTAAATTATCAAAAATTAATAAAATAAATTAAGCAAAATGTTTACTCACACTCAATTGTTGAAAATGGGATAACAAAATTTTATTTTAAAACATTAGATGCTTAAATATGCATGACTATTAAACTGATGGTGTAAAGCTGTGCTTTTTACTTGAGCAGAAAATTTACCTCATTGAGTTATAAATAGCATCATTTGCATTTACAAGAATCACAAAAATTGTTAAACTATTTACAAAAATATCTGTGAGAAGGTACTGGAAATTTAAAGTAAATAATCCATTAAGCAATTCATAATGAAGATAGCTGTGTTTAAACATGTGCCTTAGCCTTATTATACAAATTATGCATGATGGAAGGTGAAGAGGAAATATAGCTTGCGTATTTTTTTCGTATTGCAAGAGAAGGGTTATCTGGGAATCTGATCAGAATCCTTTCACCGCATAATGAGGTGCGCTGCAAATGCTTCATTGCTAATCCAGCAGATGATGCTTCTTGGAAGTTGATGAAGGCACAAAATTTCTTCGGCAAAATTCTAACACTTGAGACTAAGCCATACCTAAAAGAAGTGAGGAACACAACTCTTACATAGGGAAGCTAAATATCAGCAAAGAGAAAAATGTTAAAACAATCAAGAATACAAACCATTAAATACATGAAAAATTACCACTATATAAAACACTTTCTCATAGAAATCTTTCACAAGTAACAATAACCATTAATAAAAGACAAAAACTAGGCTAATATTCAATGCAAATAATTAATCCTGTACAATTCAAACTTGACCTATATGATAATATACCACTAGAAATTTGTTGAAACTCTAATAATTTATTAATTATAGATATATTAAATATAGACTGAGTATATATGAAGCAAATTTAATTAATTTTACAAGAGATTCTCCTTAGTCTTTTCAACTGAGTTTTATGAATGAGTTCTACATAGTTATGGCAAACTCACTCAAAGTTAAAATTTCTTCAAGGGCCTCAAAGAAAATAAATTACCTAATTTTTACTTTCATACATTATTTACTTAAAGAATGACAAAATAATTGTTTCATATATTAAGGAGAGCATTTTATTTTATATAACCTCAGGTTGGATAGATGATTTCCAATAAAAAGATTACATTTGTTAGAACCAATTGTAAATATCAAACCTGTCATATTAATATATCCAAGGATTTCTACCCACTTATCAAATGCATTTCTTTCTTTATTGATAGATATAGATAAGGTTAAAAACAGGTCTAAGCAAGTAAATTACAATCTGGAAAATTATTAAATGGTAATTGCATACAAGCTCAAAATAAATAACAGAACTCAAACAGCCAGAAAAGAAGAAAATTTCCTGAATGGAGGTATCAAAAAAGAAATGGTAAGTACAGCAGGCCAAGTGAAGAGAACAAGTAGAACTAAATCAAGAAGAAGTAAAAGTTGATAATACCAAATAACACAAAAGCTTAGGTGCTACAGTTGGTTTCTAAAACAGTTTGCAAAAATATCTGATCTGATGCATTTGAAATCTATGGGTTCAATGCCATTATGAAATGTCATCCAAGCCATTGTCTTTGAATATTACTACGAGGGTCATCCGGAAAGTAGTACCCGTTCGTGAAATAAAGACACAAAAGTAAATATTAACAAACATAAAAAATTTTATTTGAAAGAGGATACTTTAAACTACTTCTCAACATAATCTCCAAGCAAATTAAGGCATTTGTCATAACGTGTGACAAGTTTCTGTATTCCTGCTGCATAGTCCTCCGCCGCCAGCTCATTGAGATACAGGGTCACTCCTTCTTTAAGTTCTTCATCGCTGTCAAATCTTTTCCCCGCCAAAAAGTCTTTAAGCTTTGTAAAGAGATGAAAATCTGAAGGGGCCAAGTCCGGGCTATACGGTGGATGGTCGAAAGTTTCCCATTTGAATTGCTGCAAAAGTCTTTGTGTTATCCCAGCTGCATGAGGCCTGGCATTGTCATGAACGAGAATGACACCAGTAGACAATAGACCTCGCCGCCGATTTTGTATTGCCCGCCGTAATTTCTTTAATGTTTCACAATACGCATTGGCATTAATAGTGTCTCCACGGGCCATAAAATCAATAAGCAATACACCTCGTCGATCCCAGAAAATGGTTGCCATGAGTTTCCTGGTGGACAGAACTGTCTTGAATTTTTTTGGTTTGTTTGGTGAATGAGCATGATGCCACTCCATTGACTGTCGTTTACTCTCAGAAAAAGCATAACAAACCCATGTTTCGTCACCAGTAATTATGCGAGTCAAGAAAGAGTCTCCTTCATCAGAATAACGTCCCAAAAACGTCAGTGCTGAAGCCATACGCTTGGTTTTGTGCTCATCTGTAAGCATGCGAGGGACCCATCTTGCACAAATTTTTGCATAATGCAGATGGTCTTTAACAATTTCATGAACAATTGTTCGAGAAACATTGGGAAAATGCTCACAGATGTCATCAATTGTGACGCGCCGATCGTTCTTCACGAATTCGTCAACTGAGTTCACCAGTTGGTCTGTAATGACAGACGGTCTCCCCGAACGCTCATCGTCGTGTGTGTTCCCCCTCCCCATGTTGAACTTGCGACACCACCGCCGAACAGACGACTCGTCCATTACATTGTCTCCATACACCTCCTTTAATTGGCGATGAATATCACATGGGCGAACGTTTCTTGCATTGAGGAATTTAATCACTGCCCTCACTTCACAACTGGCGGCGTTCTCAATTTTTTTAAACATTGTAAACAATCACAGAAACAACACAGGCAATGCTAGCGTCACGCAACTTGGCTCAGAGAAGGCAGACAAGCCACTGAAGCTATCTGACCTTGTCCAGCGGCTACTCGCGTCGTCAGCACTTCATGCGGCACTAACGGGTACTACTTTCCGGATGACCCTCGTACTTCAGGCCATAACTTTATAGCTTCTAGTATATAGTCTAAATAATTTTTACAAAGGTTATCCAATTACACTGAAGTTTACACAGATGGATAATAAAAACTTTTCTTTCATTTACTGATCTATCAGATGGCCATAGATAGATAGTGAGAACATCAGATGGCAGAATTTCCATTTTTCAAGAATTTACTCTCAAGTTCAGCTCGCAATTCTATCACACATATTGCACCTTCTCATTCTGAATTTGCAATAATGGAATAGCCAAAATATAGATTTAAATTTAAATAAATTTAGATTTTAAATTTAAATCTCACAAGTATTTTCTACAAGAGAAATAATTTATAAAATTAGCATATCAATCCAAAATTCTAAAGACTCACACAGAAAATATTGAGAACAATGTCTGCTCTGTTACAGCTGCTGATATGTTTCCAATCCACAGAGAGGAAAATCCATTTGGATTTGAAGGGCTGAAGCAAAAAAAGGTTGATTTTTATCAATTAAAGGACCAATGACAAGGAAATATTCCAAACTTAACAAACAAAATTTTGAACCAACTTTCAAAATGAATTAGTAAAGACATAATTTAACACTAGTAAAACATTTACTGGTTAAAATTATTGCCCATTTTCTTCATGAACATGAAGAGTTATGCTAATCAAGAGTCATAAATCAAAATAGCAAAATCTGTAACATTTAAATTTCTAATTTTTAAAATATGTACTTGATTTTTTTATTCACCTTTCTGATTTGAACGACAATCTATGATATATTTTTAAATGTTAACTTACTCCATCTTTAAATCAATGCTGCTACTATTGGCCAATTCACCATGGCCAGTGATTCCTCCAGAATTAAGGGAATTCCCAAAAGACTGTAAGAAAAATACTTATACAGAAACTTTCAACAGTTAAAGCAAATTCATATACTTAATTTTCAAATTCAAGTGTTTTTCAAAGTATGCACTAAAATCAGGGCATCTTAAATATCATAAATATAAATAGCTAAAAAACAATAGGTATGAAGACTCATTGAATGACTGTGAATGTGGGCTTCAGAATTGCCAAAATGTTTTATTCCAGATGTATTGTAATAATTATATCCTAAGAAAATAATGAATAAATAATTAAAGTTAATAATAAGATTTTTATTAGGCTAACTTAAAAAGTGTACCCCTATCAGTACTAGCAAGAAGTCCACTAGAAGTGCTAAATAAGAAACTATTATAATATACTGATGAAGATATTATAAGCTAAAATGAGGAAATTGAAATAAGTGACAGGAAATTGGTAGTTTTTATTGATAAAATTAAAGATAAATACACAATTTCATCTTATACCTTACAAAATACTTCATTGAGAAGATTCATCTTGTACAAGAAGTAGGATTAAAACCACATATTTATGACCTCTAAGTTTTAGATGATATCCTCTCTGCCATTCTCAAGATTGAGGGGAAAGTGAATGAGATCAATCAAAAAGTAAGGTTTCCTGTTCCATGTGTAATCAAAACTAGGTTTCAAAATCAAAAATGTATCTTTTCATTACTTAATTTTTTGCATAATCTCCTTGTTTTACAAGACATTTTTGGTATCTTGGCAAAAGCTTCTTTAAGCCAAAGTTATACAATTATCCTACCAGTGTTTTATGATTACGAACCTGAGGAAGACTTACTTTTTTCTCAGAAAATCACTGGTTATAACATATAAATTCATCAATCAATTCCTAAATCACAGAGGACAAGCTTAGTGTGGTAAGAAAAGAATGTGCTCCCCAAAAACAGGTGGTCGAATCTGCCTATTTATCACAAAGACAATGGAGACTCTAGCCATGTTAAATTAAAACTGCATCCTTGAGATACAAAGAAAGGTTTATTTCTTGCTTTTTCTCCAATGACCTCTGCCCGGGAACTGATGTTGGAGATAGACCTCGGCAATGCTGATAGTGGCTGACGTGACCTAAGTTCTGGTTGTGACTCCAACCCATAGGAGGCACAATGGATCAAATTATGAATGAAATGGAGACTGAAAGCTACATTTTTTCCCTTTATTTGAACAAATAGTATTAGAATCTATGAAAGACAGAACAATATTTTCTAGCTTACTTAAGTATTCACTGTTAGCTTTATTCCCTTTCAATTTGGTTAACCATCTCCAAGGGATGAAACTCCTTACTATAACCGTTAGTGTGTTATACTATTAAATGTCATTAAATCTTATGCAAAAATTACCTTCAAGGGGGAAAATGACCTTAATCAAAAAGATGTACAACTGGCATTATCTACTAAATAAATTGGGAAGCTTATCTTAAAAATATCTAAAATTTGACATTTTTAATGTCAAGTTTGATAAACAATTTACATTTTTATAATAATATATCGATTGATATAAAATTTTATTTTGTGTGCTAATTTCATATCATACTAAATAATTTACAATTTTATTTCATCACTATTTACCATTTTCATTTATTCCAATAGTAGGTCACTATTTTGTTCATTAAGAGAAATTTTATCACATTCCAATAAACTGACTGTATCCTTTGCATCAATTTTTTTCCATTTCTTTTAAAAATACCACTTAACAATTCTCAACAGGTAAGTGCCTTTTGTATTAACCTACATAAGCCAGGATACCTGCATAAGCCAGAAAATTTACATGATCTCTTGAGTTTCTGCGTTACACAGGTTTTAATATAATTTTCTATGCTCCTCTTTGGCTAGTAGAGGATAGAAGGTAAGTCAAAAATATTGTTAAGGGTTAAATACAGCTAAAATTTGAATGATTATAAATTGTTGCATTATGGTAACCATGGGAAAATTGAATTAAGATTGACTATGGAAAATAAAAATTTCACTATCAACTTTTTCTTACCTGACCACTGTCTTGATAACTCACGAATGGGTTATTGTTATCCTTGGATGAAATTTCTAGGAGCTGTTTCACATCTTGTAATTCCAACCTTGCATCTTCACAATCATCATCCAGCTTCAGAACATGTTCGAAAGCATCCTTAGATCTCTTGAATTTCTATAAGCATAAATTCACATCAATTTAAATGATTGAATTTCATTTACAGAACCAAGCTCAAATCTTACAGCCTTCACCCTTAGCAAAATAAAATTACTAAATACTTTGGAATTCATGAAAAATGAATTGAAAACATCCAGTTTAAGAATAATACATAAAAAAGATTTTATATTTTGGAATCATTCAGAGTTTAAAAAAAAACTCTTGGGTATTCAGAGGAGTTAAAATTCCTACTATTCATGCATTGGAACACATTACCTTATGTAAACCTTACACTCTTAGGTGTACTTGTTTTCCTGTATACATTTTAAAAAGAGTGATTTAAATTAAGATGATGTATCACTTAAAGATTTGGAGAGAGAGAGCGTAATGGGGGGCAATAACAATTTTGCAAAATTACCATGGAGGTTTACTAAAATTTGAGGACTTTGCTTCTATTGATATCTAATGAAAATATAGAACTTCATTTGAGCACTAATATTGTAATTACTTTAAGATATAATAATGAGATATTACCTTAAACCACCCCTTTAGTACATGCATATACCACAACATCTTAGGAAGTTTCTAGATACAATCCTAGAATATATGTAAAATAGCCTAGTTCCTATTCAATACATTTTTAAGCTTAACTTTGAAATATAACTTTTATGCAGGAACATTACCTTCACACAACCTCAATGGTGGAATATATAGCTTTCTAAGCTTTCAAATCTAAGGTATTACTTCCAGCTCTACAAAATTTTCTAGGTATGGCAAGGATGTTTGTGCCCATCCATTGATAGGACCTTCATTGTATTTGTAAAATTAATTGATGTTTGTAGGGTCATAATTAAATTAATTAAACAGAATGGTAGAGCAGAATAATAAACTTTCGACATTGAAAAGCTACAATTAGCAAATACCTTCATTAAACAGTACTAAACGTTAATTTAAATATTTATGGATTTTTCAACAATATGCTCACCTTTAATGCTTTGAGAGCTTCCCCTTTCCGAAAATAACCTTTTGGGTTTTCTGGAGCCAGAGAGATTGCTTTATCAGCATCTTTCAAAGCTCTGAAAATGATACGTATAAAATACAGTGACCTGAGTTAAAGAATTAAAATTACTACACAGCATACAATAAATACAAGTAAAAATTAAAAACATTCACATAAAATATATTATAAAATGTCTGTCTATATATATATATATATATATATATATATATATATATATATATATATATATATATATATATATATATATATATATATATATATATATATATATATATATATATAAGTAAAACAACTGATTAACAAAGAGACAATTTCTTTATGGCCACATATTACTTGCTGTTTTTAATGAAACAGGTAATTACATCCAGGATAGCTTAATTAAATTAAACTAAACTTGGATTGGCCCTCTATATAATAAACTTGAAAAACACATCAGTAATTCCACAAAAGGCTAGCATCAGTTTTTTTGATCAATAGCCTATTCATAAATTTGTGTCTCATTAATGACCAGGGTTGCAGCATGGGTGAGAGATGTCTTGTGCAATATTATATTCTGGTGCCCCCATGATGTGAAAAGAAACAGAATTCAAAGAAATGGGGGATATCTAAATTTATTCTGTATACTGGTTCACATTCATGTATTTTGTCTTGTAATGATAATTAATTTAACCCATTGACAGCTGAATAGTTTTTAAAATTTGACCGCAAATTTTCAGCATTTATTAATTTATAATCTGATCATAAAATTAATTTTGAAATTACATAGCATTAGGATTTTTCAAGTTAGTTAAGTTCCAGTGGTTGAAATGCAGTACCCATATAATGATAACCATTTCAGTAACTGCTTACCTGCCCATATCAGATACAGGCAAATCAGTTAGAGGGTTAAAATAACAATTGCGGATACATAGAAGAGCTTGAAGAGGCACCTTTGTACTGGACACAATCTGCACACACACATGCGGCGACCCTGATAGGTATGGATGATAAAAGAGAATACCTCTTATAATCTCCAAGTTGGAAGTAACAGAAGCTTCTATTTCCATAAAACCTATAATCAATAGGATTTAATTCAATAGCTTTAGTAAACATATCTATTGAGTGTTCATAATGCTCCTTGTCAGCTAATTTACATCCTTGAATTGCTAATCTCTCACTGGCAGCTACATATTTTTTTTCAGATTTGTCATCCTGATAAAAGAAAAATAGCACATCTTATTCAACTTCATTAAGGAAAGAATATACAAAATAAATTCTTCAATCTTTCATTTTTTCGATTGAATAAACAATTTAATAATTGTGAATAAATTTCAAATAAAACATAAGAATGATTAATGAATTTTTCCAACAATCTGTATCACTTTCCTCACCCTTATGTTTGGTATCTGTCTAAGAAATAAACATTTTAAATGAAGCTGTTCATTCATAATATCACCAAAAAGAACATCTTGAGTATAAACAAAAATAAATTCCGTTTAATCAAGTTAGTAAATCTCATCATACTTACAGGCATCTTCATCCCTTTATCTTTAGCTCCTGTTTGTGAACCATCATTTGGATAGCCCTGATTGTGTATTTTTTTCCTACTCACAGCTAACGTCACGAAGGCTGAATTTAAATCAAGGAATTCTTCTTCACTTTCTTCAGTGTCAGCTTTAGCGTGATTTAAATCACTGGAAATTAAATTTCTGATGTGACACAATCGCAAAAGTGTGAAAAATTCATTTTTTTAAATTTGTTTACCGCAATTAACCCCTTATTGTGAGAAATAAAAATTTAATGCAATGAAATGAGCAATGATATATGTTATAAATGTTTCGTCAATCTCCCATCTGTTTTTCTTTTTAAACATAGATGCAATGGACCTAGTTCGGACTTCACAACATGGAAATAAAGCTCAAATGAACGTAATTCAGAGAATTTAATTGAAAGACATAAATATAACATAAATGGCAATAATTCTTCATGAAATTGTAATTGTTTCAATTTATACCATACACTTAATAGGTAAATCATCTCAGTCTTTGTAGTGCCTCTCACGTGCCCTATAATGTCCATTTTATTTAGTTATAATTAGTTCAATGAATAAATATGCAAAAAGAGAATTGCACATATTACAATTACTTGACCTGCTTTAATGAGAGTAAAGTATTTACATATTTCCTGGCTGATCCACATCATTGGAGCATTCCGTTAACTTCCTCTTCTCTCTTCTCCTCCTTCTCTTGAACTTCTTTCTGTAAGCTCTCACAGTATCATCTTCTCTTTCCACTCTGACATTTTTGATTTCAGAATCGTTCTGAACTGGAAAATCAATCGCTGAAAATGAGTAGATGCCAAAGTATGGAAAATTATAAACTTTGCGGCAGTTATCCTTGATAATGGTGCTGAAACCGGCTTAAATTCTGATTTAGCTCAAAATATTTAGGAAATAAAAAAGCAAATAAATACTTACCACTTTCGTTAGTCTGTTTAAATATTAATTTCTGTAAAATGACAGGTATCACAGCTTGTGAGACTGTGTCTAACACCATGATGATAAAACACGACACAGAAAACAAAAACTGAAAAATGAATGTTGACGAGGAGTTTGGAGTTTTTTCGTACCGTGATTTCGTTGCTTCTCGACACCATAAGCCGAGCTCAATAAACCCCCACAAATTATCCCCGACAAAAATTCCAACTCCATCTGTTACGTACAGCCAGTGTGACAGCAACATGTGTCAATACAAACAGTAAGATGGCAGAAAAAATGCAACAAGTGGCTTTCAGTATACGCAATGACAGTAAAATTCAGTCAATATCATCTGCCAATGTTTATCTTATCAGATCATTATGAGACCAAACTTTCTGACTCCATATTGACATAAATAAAACGACTCTTCTGACCGAGACCATAGCCACTCGGCAACTCCCATCAAAAGTCCCTATCTACGTGCGCTGAATCCGCTGAATTATGCGACAGCTCGTAACGCTCGCAATTTCGCTCTTCATATAGAAAAAAATTTAAAGAGCCTTGGGGCTTGGATTACGCGGATAGTGAAATGCCGAGCAATATCCGATTTTTTATATATATATATATATATAATCGGATAATTTTTCTTCAGAGTTTTTAATGTTCTTTACTCCAGTAAAGGGGTGCACATAATTGAATTATAACATTCTGAAACCTTTCTTGAAAGAAAAGATATAAAAATTAAATCCATTGATGTTATCCGTCTATCCACGTGAAGTTTGGTTTACATTCAATGAAATTATTTCAATTCATATTCAAGGACTATACCACTGCGGCGCAATTATTCAAACTGCTATGCCAGGAGAATCGTAATTTAAAATGGTTAAAGGGAATAGGGATTGATGACCTCAAGCAAAAAAACTACCAGGATAATATGGAACAGCCTAAAAGATGGAAATTAGTACAAAAGCTTAAGAAGGCAGAATTGCAGAGCACCAGAGTTGACAATTTTAGTTCCAATGATGATTGGAGGTACTACTCTTTTAAAGGCTTCTCTCTTACGAAAGTGTCTCATTCTTTTGTTTATGGCCAGTTTGCCTTTTATTTATCTATACTTTTATTAAATCCTTTTGCTTTTGAGTGGTAGTAATCTAAAACCTGATGGCAGTCGAAGAATTGTCTCCTATTAACTCAGAAAGGAATGTCATTTAGAAATTACCGGCTATCATTGAGATTACAGTTAACTACTGGTTGAAATCAAAAGAACAATTGTGTCATTTTCGACTTTATCAAAAATATTGTTATTTAACCTTACCACATGATAATGGAAAAAGTGACATATTTTTGCTGAATAATTTACATGTTATTCATACAAATAATAAACCGTGACAAAAATTTCAGTGCGTTGTATACAATGGATATTGTACATAGAATGTTACTTATTCGTTCATTTTTTCATAAGACACTTTTGGCATAGCTGCATATGAACAAGACCTTATAAGGAACTGAACCATATCTCAAAAAACCGGTTGTTTGATTAGTAAGTTCTTTTGCCAGAATGGTTAAGTAATTTGTCATGGAGCTGAATTTCTAGAAGTAAAGAAATTAATCCCTTCCGTAAAGTGACCTAGTTAGTTTTATCAGGGAAAGATAAAATTACAGGAGATAGCACAGAAAAGAAATAAAAATATTGCATGACAAATTTCTTTGTATTAAATTATTAACGTCCACCTGGAGTAGGGTTAGGCTAGTGATGGCAGGTGGCTGTGTACAGAACTTTAATGTTCATCCCTATACCCTTCCCCAAATAGAAAAATACATTTCTTTGGATAAAAATTATCAGGATAATGGGAACAATCCCTCAGAAATTAAATTACCATGCAGAAAAGTAGCTGCTTTATTCATTTTATCCAGTGGTACAGTAAAAGAAGGGATGCCATTTGCCCGATCATTTGCATAAAAGTGTAACCAAAATGTTATTTCAATATGTATTTTTTCAATTTTATAGCACACATAAAAGAGCATTTCTTTTATTTGTGGTCTAGTCACATTCAAGTAAAATAGTCAGAATGACGCAGTGAATGAGGTAGGTTTCCTAGTACATAAATGAAGCCAGGCATTCTGGATTTTCAGCCAATATGAGATAGGATACATTCACTCAGAATTAACGAGAAGTTCCTTCATTTGACAATACTCTTTGTGCTCCATGCTCTGATGGAAGAGGCTGACAGTTAAGGAAGTATTTTATGCCTAGATGGAAGAAGAATTTTGCAAAGCTGAGGAATATGCCTGTAAAATAACCATAAGAAACTTAATGCTAAAGTTGGAAGAGAAGAAATGCTTTATAATGCAATAAGCAAAGAAAGCTAACATGAAATTATTCAAATACCTTGCTTCAATGGTTACAGATAATTAGATGCCGAAAGAAATAAAGTTAAAAAATTGTCTTAATAAATTGGTACTATTTTGCTCAGCAACATATTCTAGGTCAAAGAAAATCAGCAGAGCAATTAAGCCATTGGTAACTTAGTGAACATAAACATGGATAATGCCTTTTGCAGATGAAGATTTGCTAAGGAAGTGGGAAAGAAAGATTTATAATTCTGCAAAGGGGCATGGTGTTTTGATAATACACCAATGTGTTAATGAAGATTCAAAAAAACTGCACAAAGATCATGGTGAATGATATTAAAGGAGGAAGAATCAGGGCAGGTCAAAGATGACGGAATCATTTGTTTGGGGAAATTTTTATTGGAAAACCAGAGGGTAGAAGGCAGAAAGAAAAACACAAAAAGATGATTGGATTATTTAGAGGATGACCTCAGGAGAAAAGTAGTGATAATATATAATATCAAGGCTGATAACAGAGCAGATGTGGAGGAAAATAGTTCTGAAGTTATGGGTTCTTCACTTCTAAAATTATTCAAATGACTGCTACAGTAAAATTCTGATAATCATAAAATTTTCTTTCATCTTAAAATGAAACCATTTAAGAAGTAGTGAAAGACTTCCTTTATAATGGAATTACTGCATCTTGCCGGGTTGAAGATGCGCTGATTTCCTTTTCAACTTCTCTCTACTCTAGAATTCTAACAGAAGGGGTGTTTGCTATGCTTGAGATATCTACATAACATTAGTACTATTTTGCATTATACTTAAGTCAATCTTGATTTAGAAAATGGGTCAGGGAGTCTGATTTGGACCTAATCTTTTGCAAATATTTCAAAGACTGGCAATAAAGTAAGAAGTTTCTCTTTGAGATCAAGTTATTTAAACATTCCTCTAGGGTCACATAACTGAATCTACTATTTTTTTTTCTTTGAATGAAAACATTTGCAAGATAAATTGAGGCATCTTCCTAAGGAGATAATCCCTTCAATTGTTTTCCTTAATTAGAATAAATATGAAAAATCGGACAGATCAATTGCAATAGTCGTTAGGTATGAGATTTAATTTCAAGAATCTATTGAATCCTCCTGAATTATTTCTAATAAATTTGCAAAACTTAAAAATTGGATTTAGAAACCCATTCTCCCTAAATGAATACATGAATGATTTTCCTAATATTTTATTTTGAAGGTAAGGAATAATATGACAAGTATTCTTACAGACCAATATTAGCAAAACTTGCTCCATTAGATTCATTTTTTATTAATTTCATCATTTGTCAATAGCAAATAAGCTACTCTATTTGTTAAACTGAATGAAAATAAACTTTAGAGATAGGAATTTATTTTACTTCCAACTATGTATGTATTCATATCACTATAGAAACCCATGGTCTGACCACATGCTCTTAAACATGGCCATAAATTAATTTTAACTGAAATTAAACACATCAAATTATGTATTAAACAGATAAATCAGAACTCAGTTCAAACAAATCATTTCATACATTTTTGATATAATCAAATACAAAATTTTTGTGCACTAATCTTCAGAAAATCAGAGACCAAAGATGATTCTATTACTTATGAAATCTACTTCACCTATAAAATGCATTATTTTTCCATTCTATTTCTAGTCACAAAGTGTTATGTACACTGAAGGGAAAAGTATGAGATCATATTTTCAGTCATTTCTTTGTAATAATTTTCACAAATAATAAAATAGGGAATTCCAATCTTCAAATAAATGATGGTAGCTATTGATCTGTTGATGTTACTAGGAAAATAAGAACTAATGATTGACCTGGTTCATACAATCAATATGATGATGGAACATAATGATGATAATACATTTAAACTTCATGAAACCTGAACTCCAGTAATAGGGTGATATAAATCAATGCATAATACTTATAAATTGCTAAGATTACCCTGAATGCAGCATTTAAAATTCGTTATAAATAATTAATCATTAATACCATGATACACATAAAAAAATGATGGGAAATGAGAGCTATATTTCTTTCACAGAAAAATCTTTTTCCATAGAAGTTATTCCCACCGCAGTATTTTCAGTAATATGTTATCTTCTGTGTTACATGAGCAGAAACAATTAAATATGACCCATTTCTTAAGAACAAGATCACTAACTTTTTGAGTCACAGTGCATGTATTCTTTGAATTTCAATTAGATAAGAATTGTTCAAAAATTAAGATGACACTTTCAAATTAAAAAAAAAAAACATACACTTACATTTATGAGCAGAGAAAACATTTATTATTCCATTGAGATGTTTAGTTTAAGTTCTCTGTCTTAAGTAAGTACATATTTACATGGATCTGTTAACATTCACCCATTTATTGCCATTGTAAATGGTTGGTTCAGGAGAGAATAAACCATTAATAACAACTAATGTGTTCTGAAGGTAAGTTTTCCTTCCTAAGTTTGTGGTCTCACATAAGTAGAACAGGGGAGTACTTCTTTCCATTGCAAAATCTAATTATATAAGGGATGATTGATTCAGACTTTGCCATAGGGCAAAATAAACTAGTTATTTACAAGTTAAATACAATATAAATGGCCTAAATGAATGTTGCAAATAGTGTAATTGTGATCATTGACAACTTAATTCAACAAAGTTTAACAAAAATTCATCACAGTTTACTGCATTAACACCAAAATAAATACTGATTTGACTGTTATAACCAACAATCATACCGATTTGACATTAACTAACTCACAACACAATCTTCCAAAAACCTTTATGAAGAGTATGGAATCATTCCTACTTATCAAAACTAATCATTTAATTGAACATGCTAACCAGATTTTAAGAGCATAAACTTTTGAAAGAATCTATTTATAGAGCTTTCAGAAAATTAGTTTATTAGATATTTCAAAAATATTCCTTATCTATAACTGCCTCACAGAAGCTCTAATGTTATTTTTCTTGAAAATGTAAATTCTTTGCTAAGATTTTTTCAATTAAAATATTTTTGAGGATTAACACAGAATTCAATCCCTATCTGAAATATCCAACTAGTACTGACAAGGAGGTCAATGAATAAAATGAATATTGGACAATACATCAGCAAAAATAGATATTTTTAAGATTTCATTGTATTTGTAATTTTGTGAAGAGATTAATAACAATCTACCACTCCCAACACATAAGTAAACGCTCACACTTTCTTAAATATATTTTCTTGCATCTTCTCATTCATCATAATTTTTGTAAGTACAAAAAAATCACTCCATTTTACTTGTATCACAATTTCCAAGTTTCTTGCAAGTCTTGCTTGATTATAGTAAATCATACAATTAAACCCCAGTTTCCCTCACAATCACACATCACACTGCTGTACAGTCAATTATCTGACAAACAATTTTTTTTCATCCAAGGAAAAGCTTAAGTTTTGGTGGCACTTTGATGAGCGTCATTTAAATTACCTAAACAGATAAAGCTGAAGAAGTAATCACAGCACTGGAGTTCACAACTAATCATTCTCCAACTCTGACTCATGCCCAAATTCCACTGGTGGGTCATCTCCAGGGCTCTCCCCATTCTGGTCATCGTCTCTGTTTTCACCTCCTGAATCGATCCAATATAGAATGTCATGACATAAAGGGCAACGATCTTGCATGTACAACCATTTCCGTAAGCAAACGCCATGGAAAAAATGTCGACATCGTGTTATTTTTGCACTTCTCATCTCCTGGTAGCAAATAGCACAGACATCATCCAGTTCTGCCAACTGCTCCGCACTCGCTTCAGGTAAGGACTCAATTTTTCTCACAGCAGTGCGCCGCTTCATAAACACACTCCAACCTGCCTTTGCTTCACACCTAGAAAAAAATATAAATATTTAGTACAATACGATCAAACGAATTTTATAAGAATTAAATCCAAAAATTGTTTATTTCAATTCAGCTATGCTAATTATCAAATGATCGTTTTTAGAAGACAATCACTCACCAAATATTGAAATAGGCATGTATGCACATCATGATAGCTCTTATGGTTCCTCCTGACTCAAACACCAAAATCCATGCACCATTGAAGAACAGGAAGATGCCAAAACAGAATTCGACAGTATTCCCAAAGGCCCGGATATAATAAACATAATCATCAAGTCTTTCCCAGAAAACAGAACGACAAGCATCCACAAGAAACAAAGAGTATATAGCTAAAGAGACCCAGACTTTAACAATGACCTCAACACTAAATGCAGAAACAGCAAGCAGCCATGTGGATGTTGGATGATGAGACCACAAATAAACTAACAATGAAGCAGGAAAAAGTATGAGAAAGGCACAGACTGCCAATGCCCTGGCATGGCGACGCAAAGAAGGATTGTGAGATGCACTCAAAGACATTAATAGAGGGTTGACAATATTGTGAACAAAATGCAGAAGAGCTGTGAATAACAAGCACACATTTCTACACAATCGAACAAATCTCTTCTCTGGTTCAAGTCCAGTCAAACCAGTCTGGAGAGCAAGTATATAAAAAAGAATGGCTGAAACTGTTCCAATACTCTTCTCTTCATCATCTTCTGCTTGTAGTGCCCACTGAAAGAAGCATCCCACATAATGGCATATATACGAGACAGCACTTGTCATTCCTAAAACAGCAGTAGTGGTTTCACATCCACTGATGAGTAGGCTTTTTGCAGCTGTGGCCACAGCCCACAGACCAGTGACACCTGCTAACTCTGATTCCTCACCTGCACCACTGTTCCTTGCCACCAGAACAACTGCATGCTCAATCACACGAAGCATCCAGAAAGTACGTAGCACGCAAGGAACATTTAATCGTGCCCATTCTGTCTCCACAAGAGTACTCAGACCAAAGTTTGACACAAAAGTTCTAGCATATTGATATCCTCCATACACTGTGTGCAGTACATTAATAGCACTACACCAAAGCACAAACTTTACAAGAGCTAGAGGAAGCAGAGCTGCAAATACAGGAGCATGCTGAATGACTGATGGAGGTAAGGGCAAGAGGGCAAGAAATGACGGGGCCATGAAACTCATGGGAAGAATTCTTTGAAGTAATGGATATCGAGGACCAAGGTGGACATAACAAAACGTGAAAGCAAGGACACACTGCAAAATGTAGTTCTGAATAACAGTGAAGCCAAAGCTGTCAGTGTCAAATAAGTGCCCTAGGTTCAGAGATAATATATCCTCTAGAGGACTATTGTGGGCTTCTACCGCTCTATCCTCTCCTTCGATAGCATTTGTGGCAGAAACAACGGCTTTCATTGTACTCACATTGGTCCAATACGAAACAAACACTATACCCACAGACATTAAATACATGTACACAGTGACCAGATGTTTTGTCCATAGCATAAATACACACAAAGCTGAAACACAACCTGAAAAAAAAAAGAAATTCGATAAAATTAAAGTAGAATCTAGAGTTATAAATTGAAATTTACTTATACGGAAGGTATGAACAAAAGACTTAACTGAAATATCTAAAAGTTATCTTATATGAAAAATCAAACTATATTTATTGAAAATGAGAAAACCACAAAAATATTCTGTATCTCTGATTTCAATGAAGACCTCCGATGAAGACGAAAAAATATGAGTGATTGGGATAGGTATGTGAAAATTCCAAAGGAAAATTTTTAAAGGATTTTAAATTGTACTGTATTGTTTCAATTCCATGTAATAATACCTACTTTCATCTCAGGACATAAGTAAACTACGTAAAACTTAGTAATTCAAAACAAAACGGAGAGCAAAAGAGACTTGAGAAATTCGATATATTAAGGGACATCTTTAAAAAAAATTCCATTACATTAAATTCGAGTTATATTAAAATGTAAGTCAACAGCCGAGGTGTCACTACAAATACTGCTTAAAAATTAAAATCAATTGATATATATATATATATATATATATATATATATATATATATATATATATATATATATATATATATATATATATATATATATATATATATTATGATAAAAGAAAACATTTTCTTAGAAACCGAAGTATTAAACGCAGTAAATAATGAAAATCTCTGATATATATAAACACACGTATTACTTGTGCGAAATAATTTATACTACATTTCCATCTAACACAGTGATTAAACTGACGAACTTTTTTCATAATATTGAACGAATATTTCTGGGCGTTAAATAGTTTACATTAAATCCTGATCATTGTTGGACACACCAACTAAAAGTTATTTACTTTAAATATCGATGAAATATTTATGCGCTTTAATTCTGAAACTGTCAACCCTTGAAAAATAGTCTGAGCTTGGGAAGGAGGGGATTCTTTGCTTATATTTTACCCCAAGAAAGGGCCTGATCTAATTTTACAACAATTACATCATAGGCGAACCATGTAACTCTTCTAGGCTTCATGGTTAAAATTTTTATTTTAATATACACTTAGATACGCGATTGATTTGAGTAATGAAAATAATTCTTTAATTCATGATTTAATTCATCATTGGATATTATATACAAATTGGCAAATTTTCCCGGTAGGTTAAAGCATATACATCGATTTACGTTGCATCCCATGCTATGAAATTTGGATAATAATTTTAGTTCAAATACACTCAACAATAACGAAATAAATGGCAAATACTATAAATATAATTCAAACACGTCTAGGAGAAAATCAGAATTTTAACTGGAAGACTAAAAATTTATTAAATTCTCAGTTCTTTATGCTATCACTCAGTAAGAATTTGAGCGCTATGATCCATTTAGATTTAGAAGTCAGAGAAAAATTCAAAATCCATCATCGTACAGAAGACAATGTAGCTGTTTACTTAAATTATTCTCCATATTAGAAATTGCACGAGACCTTATGATTGATTCAGTACAGAAAACTTGGCCTGGCAAAATAAAGTTGAGTTAAATTTTGCAAGGGATTCACTAGACATATACAATGAACCAGATATGTGAAATTAAGCACTATCCTCGGTGAGGTGAAAATGGTTAACTTGATAAAAATACGAATTACTTACCAAGACAAGACAAGAAGAATTTGAAAAAAGTTATAGCAAGTACTGTAAACAACTGCGATTGATAAAATACGGCATCCTCATCATGAAACCGCTCTTCTACGTTGTCGTCAATATCTTCGCTAATTTCTGACTGGGGGATACCGAGTCCACTTCTTAACAATTCATCTATTATAAACAGAGGAGGAACTCGTAAAATCACATCTACTAGGCCTAAAAATTTGGTGCGAATTGCCATTTCTTCTGTGTTATTTGAATAAATCCCGATTACTTAACTACACCTCGCCGAGCGTTACTAACATTGCGAACTGTTACTTATATTGGCACTAATAAAGTAAAACAAAACATGAACGAAATGATGATGACAATGGAGGGTTGATTCCGACGTTATCACTCAGTTCCTTACTCAAGCAAGATTTACACATTTAGAATCCTTGAAGTCGAAATAACAATCAAGGAAATTCTAAAATTAATTTTTCATTTACTCTCAAGTTCCTCTCTATTATTACTTCCTTTTCTCTTGATCGAGTAAGAATTTAGCACTCGTATGTTTAACAAATACAGCCTTATGTTCGTATAGTTCTGATTCTGGACAGCTGTTTAGCAGCATTGTGCAAGTTATGAATATATTATGAATGAAATTAGATTACAAAAACCGCAAAAGAATAGAATGAGGAATATTGGTAATGAAAGCTTCGTTTGAAATATTTGACAAGAGACGAAGGAAAGATGAATTCTCCTAGGGATTGTGTAAATAACTGAAACTGTTTACTAAGTTGTTCTGGGTTGAAAGACTAGAGAAATTTACGGAAATTTAAGCGCAGATTGTCATTAAGTTGTGATGCTGCACACGTCTTGAAATAATATGAAATTGAGTGAGCCTTACGGCAACGTCCTGGCTTCCACCGCTGCAAAATATGGTTTCGGTATCTTGCCATATGAATATGTTTACCCATGCATAAATTCATTCCTTTCCTTGTTTGACCCTTTCTTTTTTGGATTATTCTAAATAATCAATGACAAATAGTTCAGCGGTGAATACAGTGTTTACACATTTTGTTTGGCGATTACATTATTAGTAAGGTCTCCTGAAATAATCCGTTCACCTACGATTATTTCATCCGATTTTAGTACGAATTTGAATAGCTCTTTCTGAACCTGATATCAATAAACGAAACTCAGCAACCTCAAGGAGTGTTCCCTTGCTGCAATAAAATTTCCTTTTTTTTATCTTGCTAACTACAACTTTGGCTATCCATAGCCTGAGCCATCATTTTGATTCAGTGGAATGAATGTGAAACCATTTTTACTGTTGTCCTTAATGTTGGATGATATTTAAGGCCAATGAGAAGGGGGACAGAAATTTGAAATATTCAAGCAACGATCGCATAGTTTTATTTTATTACTAGTAATATAAATAAAGGTATTAATATAATATAGGTGGAACACATTTAAAATTTATTGTAGAATTTAGGCTCTAAATAAGACAACATACCTATAGTGTGAATGGAACTATTTTTTATTTTAAATAGATAACTTTCATGCTTTTTTGTTTGATTTTTCTGAAATTATTTTACAATAGTCTTAAGATATACAAATTCAATTTGTAACTGAAATAAATGAGAGGTTCTTTATTGAATCACTGTAGAAGAGATCTTATTAGTTTTAAGTTAGAGCTAGTGTCATAGGAATAGTCATCAGATTTCAAGAGCTAAAGAGTTATTCATGCCTCTGTCATTCTATAAAAATATTTCATTCAATCTATTGTTTTTGGGTATTTCAGAACACCTGAAAGTAACTAATGTGACAGCGCAGCTGACCAAGATGGGGATTCCATGGATGCTTAGTATACATGACCCCATCAAAAGGGGTTCCATTCTATAAAGGGAACTTTGTTATTTTGAAGATGGCAAAAAACATTTATTAAAAATTATTTTTTGTATATATATATATGAATTTTTTATGAATATTTACTTATCATGGGCAGAAGAAGCAGAGGAGAGGGCCTTGTGGAAATTTTGTTACCTGACTCCCTTTGTTAGATGGCTGGTGAAAGTTTAAATAAAAGTATCCTACACAGAAATCATGTTTATTCTAATGACACTATGAAAAGTACAATCCTGCTAAAATTTGCATGATGGACATAAATTACACAATATAAATATATACTTGAAATCAGGCTTACTTGTAAAAATTATTGCCCTGATTTTTTAATTTCTTCCAATATGAAAACTCTTTCAATTGCAAGTAAACTAAATTAATTTTATAATCCAGTAACATTGTAGCCAGAAAGCAAGAGATTAAGCTGGTTATATTTCTAAAATTCCTGTTCATTCCTAAACTTTGGCTGTAGCTATACCTTCAATAAAAACAAAAGGCAAATATTTGCATTCAAAAATATTCTATCATGATTTTATTTCAATATGAATGATATATTTGCAATAATAAACTAAGGAAAGCTCTCATTATGAATTAAAGTTACTATCTACAAACGATGTTACTTTATCAAGAACATTATAAAGATTTCAAGTATATGCAGGGCCAGTTTTTATATATGCATTATTAGGATAAAGGCAGGATGAAGCCTTAAGTTATATAAAGCCCTAAGGCCCCATTTTCAATTTAAACTGGAAAAACTTCAAAATGTATATAACATTTTAATGTATGTATGAAGGTAATGATACGTTTTTAAATATATTAAAAGAAGATTGATTTTGGCTGTAGCTTATTTATCTTATATAGGTCTAAATATGGCTTGGATTGTACACTTTTGCTATGTATAAGTTTACATTCCATAGCACTGACAAGGGGAAAATCAGCTTTGTGTAACACGGATTCACTCAAGACTCATGGAATTTTTCTTGCTCTGAAATAATAGAAACATGTCTAACTGTCACACTTAATTGTAGCTTGTTTATATATAAAAAGATGCATATGAAAATTGGAGTTGGACAACCATGTCATGCATGTGCATTACTATGTCGATCGCGAACATTTCTATGCATTAAAATTTTCTTCCCATTTCTTGGCAACGAAATTTATATGTTCACTATTGAATTAAAGATCTCATCAACAATGCAAATTGCTTGATAATTCAAGATAACAACCTCTGCAAAGTCCCACATATCATCATGATATTACAAGAAAATTATCACTAAAGCAAATTCTCTTTCTTGGGGTCGTTATCACTCTGGAGGTTAGTGAAACTAAGAAACATTGGACCTATGAGATGATGCTGGTAATGATACACCTTACAACTTTTAGATATTTACCCTGCCATCTTAGGCGACAGGATAAATATTTAAAAGTATATAACACATCTCAAATTGGGAGAACATGATAGAAATCTAGATAGATTTTCCTGTTAAGAGATTGGCATTATGAATGAACTTGTAGTTGGTAAGGTATATTTTTATTTTAAGGTTACAACAATAGATCACTTCCAGACATATTCATAATAATCTATGCCATTTTTAATGGTCTTAATCGAAAGTAATTAAGTCATCCACAAATTGATGCAGTGGTGAAGCTTCCTGCTCGAAAGCAATTAAGTCTTCCACAAATTGAGGCGGTATAAAAGGTTCACGTTCACATAGCCATGGGCACAGAGATTCCAAATCTTCCTCTCTTTCATCAGCTATCAATTCTTCCGGTGCTTCCTCATCTAAGACTCCTTCAGTGAATCCACCACATTGCTCAATCCGTTCTAATAATATTTTATGGTGATAATTCAAAGATTTTTTAGGTTCATTCTGTGCTTGCTGTATGTAATAGTTTCGTCTTGCATCCTGAGCAGCACGAAGATCCTCCTCTACATCTCTCCTTTCCTCTTCTTCTACCTTATCGAGCTCATTTAAAGTTTGTTCTAAATTAGTATCAGCCATATGATCTTCTATGTCAATTTCATCTTCTAGTGAATCTTCTAAGCCAGATGGAGCACTTACTTGCGATATGTTCATAACATCTACATGATGGCAAAATGAAGCGCCCGATTTAGGAGGTGGAGATGGCCTGGCTGAAGATCTAGGCATCGGTGGATAAGAAGGTACAGGAGAAATACGAACAGATTGAGTATGAACTGGGCAAGCCTCAACTTCAGGATGAGTTGGTGCAAGTGTGGGGGACCTGAAATGCGATGCTCTTGGAGGAACAGGAGATAGGCTATCCTCTAAACCAGGTGGTGCACTTATCTGTGATAGGTTCATTAAGTCAGGAGAATCCATACCACCAAATGCACCCATTGCAGGTGTCCGTGGTGGACTTCTGGAAAGTGGTGGATATGATGTTGCAGGGGAAATACGAACGGATTGAGTATGAACAGGGCAAGCATCTAATACAGGACGATTTGGTGAAAGTGTGGGGGACCTGAAATGCAATGCTCTTGGAGGAACAGGAGATAGGCTATCTTCTAAACCAAGAGGTGCGCTTATCTGTGATAGGTTCATTACATCAGGGGACTTGATACCACGGAATGCATCCATTGCAGGTGCCCTTGGTGGACTTCTGGAAAGTGGAGGAGATCTGAATTGAGAGGCTCTTGGAGGAACAGGAGATAGACTATCCTCTAAACCAGGTGGTGCACTTATCTGTGATAGGTTCATTAAGTCAGGAGAATCCATACCACCAAATGCACCCATTGCAGGTGTCCGTGGTGGACTCCTAGAAAGTGGTGGATATGAAGGTGCAGGGGAAATTCGAACAGGTTGAGTATGAACAGGGCAAGCCTCTACTTCAGGACGAGTTGGTACAGAGGTGGGGGACCTGAAATGAGATGTTCTTGGAGGAACGGGTGATAGGCTATCCTCCAAACCGGGCGGTGCGCTTATCTGTGATAGGTTCATTAAGTCAGGGGAACCGATACCACCAAATGCATCCATAGCAGGTGCCCGTGGTGGACTTCTGGTACGTGGTGGAGATCTGTATTGAGATGCTCTTGGAGGAACGGGAGATAGGCTATCCTCTAAACCAGGCGGTGCACTTATCTGTGATAGGTTCATTAAGTCAGGAGAATCAATACCACCAAATGCATCCATAGCAGGTGCCCGTGGTGGACTTCTGGTACGTGGTGGAGATCTGTATTGAGATGCTCTTGGAGGAACGGGAGATAGGCTATCCTCTAAACCAGGTGGTGCACTTATCTGTGATAGGTTCATTAAGTCAGGGGAACCAATACCACCAAATGCATCCATAGCAGGTGCCCGTGGTGGACTTCTGGTACGTGGTGGAGATCTGTATTGAGATGCTCTTGGAGGAACGGGAGATAGGCTATCCTCTAAACCAGGTGGTGCACTTATCTGTGATAGGTTCATTAAGTCAGGGGAACCGATACCACCAAATGCATCCATAGCAGGTGCCCGTGGTGGACTTCTGGTACGTGGTGGAGATCTGTATTGAGTTGCTCTTGGAGGAACGGGAGATAGGCTATCCTCTAAACCAGGTGGTGCACTTATCTGTGATAGGTTCATTAAGTCAGGGGAACCGATACCACCAAATGCATCCATAGCAGGTGCCCGTGGTGGACTTCTGGTACGTGGTGGAGATCTGTATTGAGATGCTCTTGGAGGAACGGGAGATAGGCTATCCTCTAAACCAAGTGGTGCACTTATCTGTGATAGGTTCATTAAGTCAGGGGAACCGATACCACCAATTGCATCCATTGCAGGAGGTGAAGGTGCCCTTGGTGGACTCCTGTACGGTGGTGAAGACCTTAAACCTGATGGCATATTAACTGGTGATGATTGTTCAGCAGAAATGGAGGTTGTACCAATTATGGAGACAGTGTCTCTGAACTCTACATTTTGAGTTGGTGAATGGGAACACCTCCGGGGTGAAATATGAGTAATTTCTTCTGAAATTCTTTCGATTTCTTGCTGGGGAATGATCTTTTTTGGTGGAGATCGTCTAGGAATGGCTGACCCTCGATTTGATGGCAATGGCAACTCTCTGTGTACTACTGTCGCTGCGCCGAAAGAAGTCCTCCTATTTTGCTGCATTGGTAAAGCAGAGCGTACATTGGTTCCTGGAAGTCCTGAACCTGGTATTCTACTGGTGGTTTGGGATGATGGTATCCCAGTTCCGATTCCTGCAGTAGGTATGCCAGTGCCCGCTCTGACGGCGGGTATCCCAGTACCTGCTCTGGCGGCAGGTATCCCAGTGCCCGTTCTGACAGCAGGTATTCCAGTGCCCGCTCTTGCGGCAGGTATCCCAGTGCCCGTTCTGACGGTAGGTATTCCAGTACCGGCTCTTCCGGTAGGTATTCCAGTCCCGGCTCCTCCGGTAGGTATCCCAGTGCCCGCTCTGACGTTAGGTATTCCAGTACCGGCTCTTCCGGTAGGTATCCCAGAACCAGCTGCGACAGTAGGTCTCGCGATGCCACTTCTGCCGGCGGGTATTCTAGTGCGTGTTTCATCCCCGGATCCAACTTGAGGGGGTCTTAAACCAGAGGGCTGATTAGATGGTGGAGAACGAACGGTACGAGTATTCTCCACAACTTTTGCCAAAAAACGGTTTCGATAAGCCATTGGAATATCCTTTTAGATCAATCTTTGTATGTTAATTTTTTTGTTAATGACTGAAGAAATATGACAAAATTAAATACGACGAATTTTGCTCATTAACGTTCTTAACCAAAAATTTCGAAAGAAGGCTCCAAACAATATAAAAGAAATTCCCATGGTAAATAATAAACAAGTATGTTTCTTCGTGAATCGTATCATTGTATTTTTTCGGAAGTCTTTCAAGAAAGTAATGGTTTAAGCACAGTATAATGAAACGAACTACATCTATTCAAGTTCATAACCCATTAAATTACTTAGATACTAATTTTCTTGATTTTTTCTTACGTGGATTCGACAGTTGATCCATCTTTGAAGATAGAAAACTTGAATAAAAACTTTTAACTTTGGAATTTAACAACTTTTTTTAATCAATTTTCCATTCTTCAATTATGGATTCCTTCCAGAAAGTTTAGCTTGATCAGATTCAGTTCATCCATCCCTCATTTTATTTGCTCAGTAATAAAACATGCTTGAAATATTAGGACTGTAGGTCCATGTTGAGTCTAAGTCGATTATAACATTTTCATCTATTAGTTTCATTTTTAAGCTGAGATATTAATGCAATTATTAGCAGAACAGCTATTATGAATAACAACCTCAAATTGTCTGAAATTAAACTGATTACATCAGTTATGGCTATAAAGAAAAATATATAAATTATTCAAACATTTTCATTTTGTGCTAATCTGACTTAGTGGGAGAAAGAAACGCAGATAATTGATTGACAAACCGTAGTTCAAATCATTCAAATTTCGGGCTTGCGGAAATCGCAATTGTTTTTCATTTAAAAAGAGGATCGGAAAAATTTTGTAATAGGGGTTAGGGGCAATTGCGATAGAATTTGGAGTTGTATCATGGAGTTATGAGTGAGGTGAATTGAGTAGTCTTAGAATGTAAACGTTCCTTTGGAAATGTAAGCTACATAAAAATGCAAATAGGGGCTGACATTCCCCGTTCCAGTCACATGAAGCCTCAAGGACTGCAAAGCTGGACTGATGATTTGCCTGTTTGTAGGAAATCAGGTGCAAATATTGTGCAAAAAAATCTCCTATTTTAGAAAGAATAATAATGTTAGCTCATCATTTAGTACTTGGATTTCCTTGCTTGCAGGAGTAGGATTTTCTACCAATCAAATTTACCGTGAAGATGGGTATCGAGAAGAAGAGCATGAATTTGAAGATAGAAGTTTTCATATCAGACTGGATGACTCTACATCTCTGTATGGTGTCTTTGATGGTCACAATGGTGCTCAGGCAGCAAAATTTGCGTTTCAAAAAATGGCTGCTGAAATTTTACTCGGTCAACTTTCTGGAAAATCAAGCGACGAAGAGGTAGGCTGTAAATATCAACCTTCCTATTGGCCTTAGATTTGGGTCTGTGTCCAACATGCATTTTACACTGTTGCCTGTTTCATGGAGAAAAATTTATTCGTGTGCTATTTTTATTCTTTTTCTCTCATTAAAATTACAGGTGAGAGAGGTTCTCCGACAAGCATTTATTGCAGTTGAAAAGGGATACTTGGAATCTATAGATGACAGACTTGCTCAAAGAACAGGCTTGAGATGTGAAATACCCCAAGGTGCAAGTCCTAGTGAAGCATTTCGTAACTTTCCTCAATTGGTCGGTGTTTTAGAATCATTAGATGCCGAAGTGTCTGCTGGTACTACAGCTGTCGTCGCACTTGTTTACGCCGGGAAGCTTTTCGTTGCAAATGTTGGTGATTCCCGTGCCTTACTGTGCAGAACTGATTCTAACGGTGTTCTACGAGTGGTGCAGTTGAGCGTTGATCATGACTTACGTAATGAAGATGAATTACTTCGATTAGCACAGCTTGGATTAGGTGTTGACAAGATCAGGCAAGGCAAGCTAAATGATTCTCATTTTATATATTCTTTTGGAATTCTTTGAAGTGAAGCCTAAATATTTTTTGTTTCTCTGAAATATTCTCTTGGATTTTATTATTCATTTTCTCTTTCAAGTCGTGGAATCATAAACAGCCAGTTATTATTTTTTAATTTTCATGTATGTTTCTTTCATGGTAATGTGAAGGTTCTCTAATGCAAAGCGAAGGAAATACTCGATGCCTTGGGAATTATCTTGTAAAAGGAGGCTACAAAGAATCGGAGGATCTCTTGGCCGCTTCGTCTGATCCGGTGATTGCCGAGCCAGAAATTCATGGCGGAATTATATTAGATGAATCATGCAGGTAAAAGAATACTTAATAACTACAAATGATGTCGATTAAACACATAATGAAGAGTTAGTATTTGGGTTTGAAGACAGTCCTAAATCTCTTATATTAAGGATATATCTATTAGAATTACTCAATTTGCATGCCTAAGAGAAAGCAGACATTATTTGTAAGTTGAGGTAAAATATTACAAAAGTTGCATCAATATTCAGTAAACGTGAGTTATGTTATCTTTTAGCTTCTCATGTAATATTGGAATATACATAGATTGTTTTTAAAAGAGGAGGAAGAAATTATGATATTTGATAGGTGTTTATCATTCTACATAAAACATACGTTCCGTAATTATGTAACAACAGTACTGTTTTCTTAAGGGTTAATTGTTTTATCTTTCTCCTGCTTTGGACCACCAATATTCTGTTCTGTAAGAAGTATTGCTTTTGTAATAATGTGCTTCATTAACTGCAAATTTGTATTTATAAAAGCCTGCCCTAAAACAAGAGATTCAAACCTATTATGCTGTATTGAAAATAGTGTGCTTTGTTGAAGAGTATAGAATGCATACACATCGTTGGCTTGTGCCAAGTGACATTTGTTTGCACAGTAGTAATTGTCTGTCATTCTTGTAGTGAATGTTCTTAGTTTCTTTACCAGATTATATCAATTTACTTGATTATGAATTACAATTTTCTGTTTATTAGGAAAATTGTAATTAAAGCTAATGAAGTTTCTTACTGTTTTCATACAGCTGAGAGAATGAAAATAAACTTAAGATCACATAGGATTGATATTTCATATGTAGGAATGCATTAATTAAAACAATTATAAATAACTTCAAGTAAGAAGCAAATAAACTCTTCTAAGTGTTTATATTACAGTATATAAAGATAGTCCTTGCACCATTAACTACATTGTGGAGTTGAAATTTTCATAAGGCAAGTATAGGTAGTTAGTAATTGATTATGCCTGCATAAGAATTCACTGAATTGTTTCAGATTATTATATAATCTATTTCAGATGAGTTTTTAGTAAAAATAAGAAAAATTTTGTTTATGATGTTCATAGATGTTTAGGGAGTATTGATTATTTATGTATTATCCAAATAATTTCTATACAGTATAACCTTAATTTTTTTGTTATATTACCTTCAGATTTCTTCTCCTTATGTCTGATGGGCTATATAAGTCATTGGAAGAAGCTACTGGCTCAGATCAAGTCAACAAAGACATTGCTCAAATGATTGTAGAACAGGTAATATTTTTATTCTTTTATTACTATCACTTTTCCTTTTATTAGATGAAGCTAATTTTACAAATCAGAGTTAAAAATGTTTTGTTTTATTGAATATTAATGAAGATGTCCTTTTCATCTAAATTTTCCTTTCTGTAAAATTTGGGATATTTCCTTGACTTTGACAATGAAAATATTCTTATGTTAATGGTATGAAAATTATTATTGTGCAATGTAGTACACTAAGATATAATATACATTTTGGTGGTGTTGTCAGGTTTTGTCTATCGGGGGATTTGGAACCAGTGAGTAAAAACAAAATTTGCCTACAATCCAGGAGCAGACTTTGCTCAAAATGTTATACAGAGACACTGAATATTATTATGTATGTACCCTGTGAGTCACTAGTGGTGTGTAACTGTAAATATCTGCATTTTTTTCCTTAATTTTGATAAGTGAGCATCTTCTTGGATGCTGCAATTATCCTTATCCAATTATGCAATTTTATTTGCATTAAGATATATGAAGGAAGACTTTGCAGATACATATTCTTTTGGAAGTTTGGAAAAGGGTAGTAAAAAGCAAAGAAATACTCAAAAATTCTCTTAAGTACCATTATTTTATCATCTGCTGGCTTTAATTATTTTGTAATATTTTATTGGAAATAATCTTCACACAAAAGATTACCAAATATCAAAAGAAGAAAAATTGAATAATGTTCTCATTTTGGTTGTGAAATGATGTTTTTCATTAATAATTACTAGAAATGCAGTTAAATCAATTTTATGATTTCAAATAATTGGTATGACAAAGATGTTACGCAACATTTGGAGATCAAAATTTTTGATTTTTTGTGGTTTATAACTATTATCCTCTCCTTACTGTTTTATTTCTAATCACCCCCTTTCTACCTCTTTTCCTCACTATCAGAATGGAAGTTCATTCATTCCATTTACACTTAGCGTGTTCCAAACGTGTGGTTGTTATTATTATAAGATAATATTTTAATAATAACAAGATATGCAAATTCATATCTTTTATGCTAATGTATTGCTGTGTGACAAGTGACTGTGTTCTTTTTCTAGTTTCGGGTGCAGACTACATTAACTGGTGTTGCTCAGGCTGTGGTAGACAAAATAGTTCGGATTCACCATGATGGGTACATGAGTGCTGTTGCTCCAGGATCTCCTGCATCTGCATCAGGACCCTTGAACTTCAATAAATCTCCCTCAGTACAGTATACAAAACGTGATGACATCACTCTGCTGGTAGTTAATTTCAATTTCCGGATGCCAAATGCATTACGGAATGCATCCATGTCTGGAATTTCCTCTTCAACTGCAGGATTTCCCAAACAAGTAACTTCAGTGGCTCCATCTTCAGCACGTTCCTCGTCTGTACACTTCAATCCTATCATCACCTCTATTCCACCAGCAAACTCTTACTCCTCTTCATCATCTTCTGCTACCACATCTTCCTCAACCACACATCCTGGGGAAAATGACTCCAATGAAGGTGAGGGTGCTGCAGCTAACCAAGAAAGCTCCTCTGATACCTCATCATTAGAGGGACAGGTAGTGACTCCAGTTGATAAGAATCGGCGTATCAATGCTTATGTTGATTTCTCAGAGTATTATGAGAATGTGAAGAAAGCGTATGAAGAAGGAAAAGCACCACCTGGCATAAGACTTCTTTGAAAGGAACTATTTATTTTATTCTCTACGGAAGGAATTTTCCTGGCCTTGTATCAAGGGCAGAGCAAGAGGATGTTTATTGTTAGAATCATCAGTGTTAGAAAAATCATGCAACAAGTTGAGTGTGATCATTTTATTCTTTAAATCCTATTTTAAAGGAAATCCTTTCTACTGTTGTGACATTTGTTTTGAGAATTATTCCCTTCCTGATTTATAACCACTGTTCCCATTTGAATTAAACACAGAGATGGGATGTTATTATAGTATTAAGGAATTATGTTAAAAATCAAGATGTTCTTCAGCTTTTACCATGAAAATTTATGGAAAGTGTTCTTTAAATAATACAAATGCTCTGTTGATATTTAGAAACCAATTTCATTATGAAGTCTTAATCATTGAAGTAAGCAGATCACTTCTGTGCTTTGTGTTACTTACTGCTTCCTTTGCAGTTTCATTTTAGACCAAATGTAACAACAATACCGTATGAATAAACCAGTTTACTATAATGTAGACATTTATTATATAACTTTAAATTTGCTAAAAAAATAATACAGTGATTTATTCTCAAACACAAACAATATGTTAAAAACATTTATGACCTCCAGCCTTTCAACAAAATTCAATCTTCTTCTGATGTCTCCTCATTCTCATAATCATCATCATCATCTGTACCTTTCAGTTCTTCTGTCACCCTTGCCTTATAAGATGCATAACCTCTGCCCAAAGTTTCTACTTCTTCACGATCTACACCATAAGGGAGATCATATTCTTCATCATCTGAAGAAAGTTCATTTTCTGAACCTTAGGTGTTGATAGAAAACAAAACAATAGAAATCATCAAATCTTAGTAAAATGCAGCTGATTCTTTTAAGAAAATATCAATAATAAACAATACCAGTGCTAATATTTCCATTCATTGACAATAACTAAAAAGACATTACCATGTTAATATAATGACAAAACAAATATTGTCTTGCTGAATAGATACAAGTGAAACAAAAGGCACACTCTTCAAGCAATAAAGTGTTTCGTATAGGAGTAATTTCTAGATTCAAATTGTCTTGTTTGAAAATAATGACAACATAAACTAACAATTCAGCACAGATTTATATACTAAAAACATCAGATAATTCATGAAAAAGAAGCCTGAGATGTGTCATTTTGAGCCCGAAATTATCTGCCTATACCCCCAACATCAAAACTATATTCGTGATTATCAATGTAATCAAAGCTGATGTCATAGAGTACAAACTTTCTCAGGTAGGATTCTCCATACTAGAGTTACTCCCTCTGGGTTTAAAAGAATTAGTACTTCAACTAGAGACCATGACATGTGACTATACTCTCACAAGAATTGCAAGCATAGCTTATTATTCTTTCTTGCAGAATTCAGGTCTTCCTCAAATTTAAATTTAAAATATTGGTTCTACAAAATCTAGATATATATTAGAAGAGGGGAAATAGAATAAAGATTCTTATTTTGGTCAAAGAATACCATTCTTTTTTAATTTGCAAAAATTATGATAAAATACATAAGTTTGCCCTTTCATACAACTTGCTCCCCTGACAGACTAGGTGAGAATTGAATCTGAACTCGTACATTATTCAATTTCCACAGTGGATTTAGGGAAATCTAAAAGGAATGCTAAAAAGATGGTCCTTCCAATTGGAGGTATTCCTTCAATCAGTGATTGCATAATTTCCCATTGCATTTAACAAATAGCAGTTTCTCAGTCATTTCAATTGTCATAAGTTATATATAGCTTTGTCACAATGAAGAATGCTAGGACACATACTGTTATTTGCCAGTGGTGGTGGAGAAATGAAAAACCTTTTGGAACAGTTTTTTGAAATTAAATAATATTTCATAAATTTGAAGGGATTCTGCTAATGTATCTCCTCCCTTTAAATTTCATTGTTTAGTATTTTTAATTGTATAGTATGAATTTGTTATTATATTCAATTACTGTAGATTTAAAATTAAACTTTAGGTACAATTTACTTCTGAATTTAAATTCCACCATGACTGATGGGGAAATTTACCAAATGTTATGTTTATGATACTTTTGTTCACTGTATTATCCTATAAGCAGAATGAAAAATATATTTTTTTAAGTTGACTTTATAATTAAAATTGACAAGAGATACCTTCACATATATGATGTACTAGCAATTTCACTATAAATGAACCTACACTACACACTACAATGAAATCCTCAAGCAAATAAAATCTTATCAATTTCATAAATTAGAAACCTTTAATTAAAAATTTATAAACTTACTATTCCTGCTTAGAAGGATCAGATTATACAATAATATACTCACAATTTTAAATAAGTTCATTTAAATTGTCATTTTCCATTTTGGAGTTAACTTGTCCTTCATAATTACTACCTTAATTATTTCACATAATTCTCATTGAATTTGGATTTTATTAATATATTTCCTACAATGGAATGTTCTTATGGGGCCATCAGTATTTTACTCGCTATTTCCTCTCAGTAGAGTGTGACCACAAATTCTGTTTCAGCTTATTTCATGGATCTATGATTGAAATCCACTGATTGAAGTAAATTTTTAAACTGCTTGATGTTTTTATCACAAAATAGAGCTGTGACCTTAAATTTCTATATCAGCCTGAAAACTAGAACCAAGAAATTTACCTCAGTGGGAAACTTCTTAGGTGAAAATAGACTTCTACTATTTCTATTCATAAATTTTTTTAATTGCAAAATGGATGTTTAAAAATGGTTTCAAAGATTTTATTGAGATACAAAGGTAATAGAATCTTCCTCCAGATGTAAAGAACCAGTAAAGCTTGAAAGTTCATACATTTCCATTAGGACACTGCAAGACTGCCCTAAATAATGTTAAAAGTTATATTAATATAAAAATCATTTCAAATGTTTGTATGTACCTTAAAAATCCTCTCAACTACAGGATAGAGATACAGTTTCATTATAACCTGTGGTACCTCAGCTGATTTATCTAACTATATTTTCTGTTTCAGTGTCCTTATTCTTAGCACATGAAAGGTGTTTATCACTATTGAGTTAGATTAACTCCAACAGCATTTTAAGTAGTCCTCAAAATAAAATTTGCAGCATTTGGATTGCAAAATAAATTAAGTTTCTCATAATTAACTCAAATATTTTGCATCACATCTTCAAAAAAAATTGAATATAATGTTAATTTTTAAAGAATAATGCAATCAATTGAGCTTTCATATTATATTTTCTAAAATTGTCAGTAGGATGAGTCAGTCTTTTCTAAATTTTGTCTGGCTAGTAAATGAAATTGTTCTTATACTGAATAAACTATTTTAATACAAAAGTTAAAAATCCAACTTCTGGACATTGAGAGAGAGAGAAAGAAATAATTAATGTATAACTTAGCATTAAAAATATATACTAAGTTATGAGGGGGTGAAAGGAAAGTTCATAAATATCTATGAGGTTTTACTAAAACAGTCATAGATAGAGTTTAAACATAGCACTTCTGATTCTGACAACCAATCTAAAATTTCAAAATTTGAAAATGAATAATCAAACTCCATTTGAGATATAAAAATTTCATTCCAATTCTAATAGTCTATTTTTTCTCTAATAATGACATTCACTTATAGATGAATGCAGATAAACTTCTGTTGCAGTATCTTTAATGGTATACCAAATAAGAATAACCCTTTGCAAATGTTTCTTTAATGAGTAAGGCTAACAATTCTTCGGAAACCTATTCAAGCAACCAAACAACTGAGTGCCATTACTTTGGTAGCTCTTTACATTTGGATTATTAAAAACAATTATTAAAAAAAATAATTATTAATAAAAACAATGTTATTCTTGGCACATTTTAGCAGGGAAAATGAAAATTGCCAATGACTGAAACTCATCACATATCAGAGGATCTAGAATCCTAAGATGGGGGATAAAGGAGGGCAATTTAAGACAATTTCCCTATGAACTCATCACAAATTAATGTTTAAAATATAATTTTGTCAAATGTAGGAGATATATAGCAATGATGACAAAAAACCTCCATAATCTGATCTTAATTCAAAATCCTTGTCAGATCCTAGGCAAATTGCTAGTGAACCTAGGTCATGGAAGGGGCAGGGATTATGGCAACTGCTCCCCATGGATCTGCCAACATCACCTATGCAGCTAATTAAGAAGAGACTCAATGCCTTCCAGCAACCCTTCTGCTTTATTCCACCCCTTTTCTTAACCTCCTTCACCCATTGGGTTTAAACTTGGGTAAACTTAAAATGATCCATAATACAATACCTACGTGAGAAACTTACAGATTTTATCATTTACATTTTGATATAATTTTCATGTGTCCAAAACTTACCCAATTTCAAGCCCACCATCATATTTCCAACAGAGTTATCTGAATCATCCCCATTTCTGAAAAAAGGATAAACTGATGCTTGCATTAAATCTTTTGATTAATAAAACTGATGATTATCCAAACCATCAACAGCTTTTTATCAATGGATCTTAACACTAAAATTAAATCACTCTTGAATTTTAACAATTTTCACTCAAGATTATGGTATAAAAAGAAGAAAGTAAGGAATACCAGGTAAACTCATTATTTTTTACAGCTTTTAAACAAAATTTTTACTTCAACGAGGATAAAGGATAGCTTGATTTTTAAAACTCAGAATGAAATTTCTTCTTAAGAATTTTGACATATATGTTAAATTTGCATTTGTGTAATATGAATTTAACTAATCTCAGTCACACAAAGAAGCAATAATTGAAATTATCAATATAACAATTATTTTGAAAGTTAATATTCCAAAAAATGGAAATTTCTAAAATTTTACACTGCAAATTATTTCCCAATTAATCATTCATAAAGTTAAGTTGCAGTAGAATATAAACATGAACTTGGATGAACTGATGTGCATCATTTGGTTACTTTACCTTTCCTTATCATAGTCTGAATCAGGATAATCATTCCTCCAATTATTTTCATCATTGGAATCATCTTCATCATCTGGAATAATATCTTCTTCGTGAGTTCTATAGTCAAAGAGTGGGTAATTGCTCATGTCCAAAGGCTCGAGGCTAAAAAAGGAAGGGGTTGATTTTAAATCATAGAAATTTGAGAAATATCGCATTCTTATATAGGTACAAAATGGAAGATCATTAATATTGATTACTTGATACACACCTTACCATTGAGTCCACAAAAACATCAGGCACTTCAGCTTCAGCTGCATCTGCATAATACAGAGAGTAAACATACCCATCTTCTTCTACCACTTCCTGCTTATGTGATTTTAGATTGATAAAAAAGTAAACATCATACACATTTAGTTAATTAGTTGAGAAGAAAATATGATACATATTAAAGTCAGAACCGATTTACAAAAAATTACTTACTGAAGTTTCTGTAGGAAGATCATGCACTACATCTATAATAGTAAACTGATTGGCATCAGGACTTTTGGGGATTTCTTCAGATCCAGCATAGTTGTGATCGACAGATACACCGGAAGCAGTTCTTGAAAAATTTATCACCTTAAAAGTTCCAAGGAAGAGGGTAAGTTTAATAATATTCTTGAATAAATGATACACAATGACTTCACATTTTAGTACTCTGTTTTGATATGTAGCTTTTATTAGTGATAAATTATACAGGAATGCAAGAATTTTATGATAACCTTATTCAAATGAGCTAGGAAAGCATGATGAAAACTTGCTAATGCTGAAAAAATACACAATAAGTAGGAATAATGTGCTGGCTGCAGGTTATTTATTAGACAACCATGGCATCGGTTACACCGAAACCAATGTTCATTAGTAAATAACCTAGAGCCAATATATACTTCTTGCGTATTCTTGAGAATGACATGATACAATATATATCATTGAACTGCATCAAGTAGCTATTGTAATCATGAAAGAAATCATATAGTCAATGTGTAAAAAGGTAGATCGTTATTTAATCCCTACCTTGAACCTGTTCTCCTTCGAAGCCTTCTTTGTATTTTCCCGCATTCTCTTTATAACATCTTTGGATTTAAGGTGAGCGAAAGATTTTAGTCCATCGTGTAAACGTGCCTTAGCTATATGAGAAGAAATGTCTTCCTCCTATGATAGACATTCATTTAGTAAATTTACATTCTTATAAGTTTTAAAAAATACGTTTATTACGTAGAATTTTCATATCCATGAGATATTCATACTTTACCTGATGATTCAAGGTCCCAGCAAATTTCAAAATCGTTGGAATAGATTCCTCTGTGGCAGGAGCATCATCCTGATCATTTTCAGTTTTCCGTCTTTTGCTAGCAAAAACCAAGGCTTCAAAGGGATCAACATTTCGGGGACGTTTCAATCTTATAATTAAATCCATATTTGCTTCGTACAAATGACCAGAATATCACTAAATATACATAAAAATTTATTATCTTGCACGACCACAGTTTAATAATACAAGGTATGCGACTTTCTTCAATTCCTAATCAACCTGTTCCTAAAATAAACACCACACTGTGGATAATAATCATTGAACACCTATGAAACATTTCAATGAACACAGAAGCCCGCTAATCCACCATGATCTTTATAGTTTGACTAACAGTTGACAGATGTAACAAACATGACAAATGAAGTACTGTTATCCACAAAGAATATATTGGAAGTGTTTGGCTGATATGTGGACGTAGCAGACATATATAAATCCAAAGGAAGGAATATTAGGGTATAAGGAAGTTGATGTTTAGCAAAAGTCCATATGAATTCTATCCTTAAAGTATGTGTCATCAATCCATATTCCTCTTCGTAAAAGTCGCCTCGTAACAAGAAGATAATTTTTTCTGATAACTCAAGAAATAAACACAGCGTTTACTATGGCAGGGGTAGATGCAAATCCATATGATATAGATGGCCCGAGTTTCAAGCCAGATGACTACTTTCAAAAGCTCCTTAAGGTAGGAAATTTTGCTCTCTACAATTCTAATTTGTAAGCAGGATTTGATGCAGACTCTATTTTCCCAGGAATGCTCATTGAAGCAAATTATGGACAAGGAAAATGAGATAATAAAGGACACACAGACCCTGCATTCTGAAATGCAAACCCTTGTGTATGAGAACTACAATAAATTCATTCTAGCCACAGATACAATCAGAAAGGTAAAGTGAGGACTTCTATTTTTCTTAATGATTTACTTATGTTATCTATATTTTTAATCAGTTACTTCTTGGATGATTATGGGTTTCAAAGTCCTGTTACACCTCTGCATGCAGAAAATTATTTCACTCTTGTTAATGGGAAAGTATTGGTGTAGGCACCTGTAGATATCACAATTGTATTCTTTGATTATGAGGAGAATGTGAGAAGATAAATACGTTTGTATTAAAGGCGAAGAAATATTACTGGACAACAACATTTAAAGCTTTTAATTGAGAAAATTAGATATTAAATTATTGATATATCCAAAGAGGTGACCAAGCATTGGGAGTATGTTATCCAAGAGCTATGAGAGAGACAATCTCTGTAGAAGTACAGTGTTCAGAGGTAGAGTAAGCATATATACAGATTACAGAGGAAGTCCTCTTTATTTAGGTTCCTGCAAAGGTCATTAAACTTTATCCTTTGTCCTACTTATGACTCAAGATTTATTTCACTTTACATTTTCCCCTTTTTATTCGTATAAGCAGTGAAAATCTTAATTTACTGAAAGTATTAAATGTATATTTTGAAGAATGTCAATTTTATTTTTATAAAGAAATTTTTATTACATTAAGAATTCATATATGGATTTTATTAATAAAAGATTTAAATAGTCGTAGTTCAGTCCTCATTAAAAGTTAATGACCTTATAGTGTCCTAGCTTCTTTTAAAATTGTAGTCACACTATTCAGAGTTAAGCATAGATGAATCATGACAGTAATCCAAGGGAGAGAATTTAATCGAAAGAGCTGGAAAATGATTGTAGTGGGAAAAAGTTATTTGATATTGAGAACATTTTCTGAATAAGACAGTGGTCTGAATAATTTTTCATACAAGATTGATTTTTATTTCCACAAATTTTCCACTCAATTTCATTTTTGTTTTAATTTGTTGCATTTATGCACTTGTGAATTGTTTTATTTCCATAGATGAAAAGTGACTTCAAACAGATGGAAAATGAAATGGAACTTCTTGCCGCAAACATGGAATCTATCACTGTATTCTCTGAGCAGTTATCTTCTACTTTGCAGGTATAGCACTTTCCTTGGTTAAATTCTTTATTTTAGTTAAAATGCTGAATCTAACTTAATATTATACACAGGACACTAGGCAGAAGATAACAAAACTTTCAGGAGTTCATTGCCTTTTAAAGAAACTGCAGTTCCTCTTCAGGTTACCTTCACAACTGAAAAACAAAATAGAAGAAGGGAACTATTCTCAGGTAAATATTATTGTTGTAATTTATTACGTATATTTATCTAAAACACTCAAGATGAAATACAGCTTACTTAAGTTTCTTTCCATTTCCTCAAGTGATTGAAAATTTAAAATTAGACTCACAGTAATATCCATATCACTCACAGTATTCCTTTATGGGTATGCACTGTAACTGCCTTGCTTATTCTTACTACTCTTCTATACTTCTGTAACCACAAATAAATTATTTCCGTTAGACAAATACATAGTTCTTTAGTACACACTTTCCCTTTTATTTTGATAGCTGTGTTAGTTCCTTCAGAACCTAATCAACTTGGCACAAACAGATATTTCTTGGTCTTCCATTCCATCTAGTGTATTTAAATTCTTCTCATAACCCTTTTCGTCATTCTGCTTTCATTCATTATTTGTATGTGTCAAAACCAAAATAAAAGCATCCCTTACCCGCTGTCATGCTCTCTCTTGCACTCCACATTTATTTACTACATTCATTTCTGTCTGCTTCTCCTGTTTCTGTCGTAAATACTCCATATTAGATACATTACAACTGTATCCATTTTACTTATAGTGTCTTACTTCATTGCCATACAACAAAATGAATGTGTAAGTGCACTTATATGTTCTGCTGCTTTTGACAGCTCTTTGTGTTTAATCCTTGATCACATACTACTACTAGTACAAATCACACCCAAAGGCTACTATCTACAATAGGGGACCCCAGTAAAAATTTTCCTTGGGGCCATTTCTCCTCTACTTCTGCTCATGTGATGAGATTGTTAATTAATAAAGCATGATATTTGACAAAAATTTCTTACTGTTCACCCTCTACAAAAGAGCAAAGTTACTTTCTAAAAATGGGACCCCCCTCTCAGGGGGCCCTGATAATAGGCTTCCAGGACCCCTCCTTGGCTGTCTCCAATCACACTTCTACCTAGATTCACATGCCTTGCTATCTCTCTATGAAATCTTCAATTCTTAGGAGCATTCTACCTAAGTGTATGAAATCTTTCACCATTTATGTATCTACTTATGCTACAATCATTTCATTATTCATTTTCATCTCACATTACTGGTTTTGTGGAGAATTTTCGCAATATCCTAGTTGACAAACAGAATCATGATGATTATTAAAATTAATCTTTCTATTAATCTTTCTACAGAAAATATTTAATTTTTACTAAAGTAGCATTGAATACTTAATACAAGAAGTAATTATTTTGGAAATTTCTTTTAAGATAGTACAACTGAAGCATTTCAATTAAAATTCAATTCATTTCATTGATTTTATTATTTTTCTACTTGGCTATTATAAATTTTATCTATTAATGATAAATTCACCTTATATTCTCTAAAAATTGATGAAGTGTAATGTTCTGTAGTTACCTATGGATTCATAATCAACTAGGGAGTATTTATATCTTGTTGTGTTACTGGATTATGACTTGAAAGAAATACTCAGAGACTTCAGTTTTTTAACAGAAAATTATTATTTTTCAATGTTTTCTTAGCTGTAGTGGTATTGTTAAAATTGCTTTGACAGTCAAAGTCATTTTGCTCATGGGCTCCTACCAGGAATAATCCCTGGACCACTTACATTTAAATCAATCATATTGTTCACATGGCTCTCTGAGAGTCCTTCAGTGTTCTCTTTTCAATATTCTATGCAATGATGATGAGAGTAGAGTTCTTCATGCTCTACAATAATGATGATATAGCATTTATTGATTTATGAATTTTCGTTGGATTTCTTTTCTTGTTTCCAATTAGGCTGTGAGAGATTACACCCGTGCTCAGAGGGTGCTGGAAGCTTACAAAGATACACCCTCATTTCAAGGAATACAAAAAGACTGCCATGATATCTTAGAGGAGCTTAGAGAAAAGCTACGGGCTCAATTTAATAGCAGAGAAGTATGTCCAAGTGTAATTATAAAATTTCTTAAATTTTAGGATTTCAACATCATCATAATTTCTAATTAAATAGGCATCGGCAAGAGAACTGACGGAGTCTGTGGAGTTGCTTTTGAGATTGGGAGAGCCATCAGAAGTTCTACGTTCAAAATTTCTGTCTCATGCAACACTGAGGCTTCACGATCAGCTCTCTCTACTACATGAACGCTTGGAACTAGAAGATCAGGTATTCTTAGCAAGAGCAAATTTTAGTTTTCAGAGACTTTATATTATATTTGACATTCCTTTATATATGCCTTTAAAAACACCCATGCTTGTTTCAAAATTTGAAGTTTATTAATATATTTCCCTTTCACCTCACTCATCAGGAAATATACCCTTGATTATTGGCTTCTCCTTTCAAATAAGATTTCACAAATTTCACTTTACTATTTCCAGTATCACTCAATTACTTTTAACAAAATTTTGTTATCTTCTAAAACAAGAGAATATTAATGTAGTAGTATTATTATTATAATTGCTTCAACAACTGAAATCATTTTGCTCATATGGGTTCCCATCAGGTTTTTAACCTGGGATAATTTTCTCTTAAAGTGAACACACTTCCTACTTGGCCTTGAACTTTGATTATGATGAAGCTTTTGATATGTATAGATCTCTCTCATATTTATGATAGGATCTTTGTTGGATAAAAAATTATCTTTTTCTATAATAGCAATCTTTTTGTATGATTTTCTAAAGTTTTTAAAAATTTTACTTATTTGAAATTTATCTAATTAAGTATTTACCATAATCTATATCATCATGTTTGATAATTAAGATTTGGTTTTGATAATCTTATTCAAATTTCATTTTTATTCCTTATGAATTTCTCTTTTCATTTTCTTCATATCTCTTCAAATTTAGGACATCATTGAGTTTGTAGATATGGGTAGCAGTGGTTTTCTGAGTGACATCTGCCTAGTTGTTGCTTCTTATAATGAAATATTCCTACATAAAGGGAAAGGAGAGACTGAAATAAATAGGTAATGTTTTGAGTAATATCTTTTATTCTCTTTTCTTCTATTTAATGTATACTATTCTGTTTGAATTCTATTCTATACTGTTTGTTGGCTTTTTCTCTGATGTAGTAAGGAAAATAATGCGCCTGCCATATCTCAGTTGGGAGCTTTTGTTCGTGAACACATGGAGAGTTATTTCTCTGTGGTAAAGAAACGAGTTCTTATTGAGCAAACAGATGCCAATAGATCTAATGTTGGCTCTAGAGGAGGAGCATTATTGGTGCGTGCCTTGGATCGTTTTCATCGTCGGCTTCAAGCTATCGATACACTGTTTACTTTGGAAAAAGATCTTGCCAGGTAACCTAAATTATCACTTTGCTTAGATTTAACAATTTATAGTAAAATGAAGTAGATTCAAAAAGCTAAGGATAAATTTGGAGTTCTGAAAATGCAGATTTGAATCCTTTTGATACATGCGTACTACTTATGTCTTAGAAATTATAAGATCTTAATGAGTTAAATTTTGCTTCATGTTTTATTCATAATTTTATAATTTATTTATAGTATCTAAAATCATAAAACGTAATTTTTTTTTGTTAAAAATGTTCAATTTTCCAACAAGAATCTTTTTCATTTACAAGCCAGTATGATGATGTTTTCTTCCTGAAGCAATTTTTTTGAAAAAGAAATAACTATTGTTTTCATTTGAATTGTATTTAATTTTCCTTTGCTATAGATCAGGAATGGAGGTAGTCCTGGAAGCTGGTCACAGACAATGCCTATCACATTTGGAGGCTCTTAAATCTCATTTCCGTGAATGCCTTACACAGGTAAATGCAAATGATCTTATTTATAGAAATATATTATAGTAAGAGCATTTTTCCTTTACGGTGAACAATAAAAATTAGCAATAGAATTTTGATATGGAATTTCTGACAAAATTGGATTGCTAGATTTCTTCCTGCCAATCAAATTGCTTTCAGTAAAAATTATGTGCTATAAAAATTATGTTTTATAATTTATCAAAAACTGATGCCTTCTTTCTTGTTTCCTCACTTAACCTTCTCTTATTCTATTCTCTATTTGTATTATTTGAATTTTCTTTTTTTAATTATTTATCCTGTAGCTTTTCATGTATTTTTAAATTATGGGGAAATAATTCAGAAATTCTTTTCCAAAGAAAACTTTATTATGTTTTAATAACTACCCAAAATTAGGATATGGTTTCCTCTTAAAATAATTTCCTGATTTATTTCTCCTATCATGGAATGCTACAAAGTTACAATGTACAAAACAAAGTGGAATTTATTTTTCAAACAAGTGTTTTTGATATGTTTACTGATGCATAGGTGAGATTGGGACTTGTTGCTTCACCATCTAGTGGAATCATGCCAGGAGAGGGATCACAACAAGGTACTGGCAACATAGGATCTTCTCTTCAGGATCTCCTTGCTTCTCTGATTTCCTCCATTGTTGGAAAAACTCGAGCAGCCCTTCAAGATTTATTAGTAAGTGTATGACATTCATTGCATAAAGAGAAAGGATTATCTATGGTTGAGGAAATATTTGCAAGAAGTAAGTTTCAGTATTTGCAATACTTTCAATTTTTGCCATTACCATGGCTATTAATTTAAGCAATATATACTTTTCAAACATTCTTTATATGTGCTCTCAATTTCTCAGCAAATGCTACAAAAATGTGCAAAATAACACCTCTACTCCTTAAAGTCATGATTTTAGATTACTTTCTCAATGACATAATTTAATATTCTTTTGGTTTATAGGCATTTTTGCAGGCAGATTTATCTTTCTGCCTCAAGCCTGGCTTCCGTGAATCATTTTGTATCAGGGGTGTTAGAGAAGGGCTTGTTGTGTCATTCCTTGAACACATTGCATCAGTGTCATCTGCCCTGTGTGCCAGTCAACCCAAAGGTGGAAGTCCTCCTCCTCCTCTGCTTCTTATTTTGTCCAAACTTTGTCTGGAACTTGCAGGATCCAGCGTCCATGTGTTGGTAAGACAATTGCTTTAGCTTGGGGTTCCCGTAATGTTTCACTCAAAAGTGGATACGTTCTGAAAAACCTTAGTCATGAAAAAGAAATGAGACTGATCAAAAATAATTTTCAAAAATGTAACTAATCAATGTTGAATGATAAATTCATAAATGTAGAAATATCTACATTAATTCTATTTTCAATGAAAAATTTTCCAAGATGTTTTTTATGCAGCCAATGTGACTAAAGCTGTGGTTATGCAAGGGTTGCTTCTCGCAGTGCCAGTAATAACTCTTTTTCCCTTTCATCTTTGGTTTTAATAGTTGAAAATTTACTTATATTGTTGTTAGAAGTCTTCATTTGTGAACAGCAGCTATAAGTTATTTTGATTTCATATTGTTGATTAAGTGTTATGATAGAGATATAAGATGAGCAAATCAGCATCATTAATATTAGTTATTATTAGTTAGCTATACTATTTATAATACTAGTTGTTATATTGTTATATGAATAGGCACTAGAAACAGGGGAAAATCCATTTATTATTTTAAGAAAGATATTTAAAAGAACAGAACTTTTGAAATTAGCATGGGATGTTGTTATTATTATTTATTAACATGGGACCATCCCAGGGAAAATGGGAACCTTACTTTCTTTATTCAAATATGTCTCTGTTAATTTCAAAGTAAACTATACTCAGATTCTAGACTTCCTAAATAGTTGCAGAAAGTGTGATCAACTTGTCACGATTTTAGATGAGTTCCAAGTTTTATTTCCAAGCTCAAATTCCTATAGTTTGTAAATAAATTTGAAATACTTAAACCTCAGAGTAAAAATCTAAAATAGTTGCATCTTTCTTGTAGATGAGTGAGGCTGATGAGTTCTTTGCAGTGGATGGTAAACTTCTATCTGAAACCTTGACCTCTGAAATTGATATCTGCAACAAGTTCAGATCTGTAGCCCAGCAGCTGCTTAACAATTATGTGCGCTCACAAGGACTGGCTATTTCTCAGGTAACAATATATTTTTCATTAGTTACAAAATGTATCATCCTTTTTAATGCTATGGTCATTTTTAATAATAAAATAATTCATAAAATTTTTGGATTTTTTACTTTAACTCAAGAAGGCAGTATTATAACTGAAAGGCTGAAGTAATTCAATTGAACCTTGATCTATTATTTATGAAGAGACTTACATGAGTATTCAGATTATTTTTGTAAAACTGAAACTTAAAGTGAGTACATAACATAGAATGAAAATGATTATAAGGTATTCTGTAAGAAAAGTGCAAATTGAAGTTTTATTTAAATAATTAGTGTGAGAACAATTCATTCTCCTGAAGAGCTTTACAATGGCGAACTTTTTGTGTGTATTTTGATTTTTATTAAATTGTGATTCTTCTGTACTCGGCAATCTATACTATTACTTTCTTAATTGTTTCAGATTCAGAGAGATACTTTAGTTTTTCATACATACTCTTCCTTTGTCCTACTTCTCTAATAAAATTGATTCCTGTCAAACTTTTTTATGCCTGTTTTCTTTGAGATTTTTCCAAAGGTGTACACTTTTCAGTGTAATGTCTCCTTGTGTCCTTTTCCTTGTGATTTCAATACTAGAGGTATATAACTACATGTTATACCAAGTTATAAGAGAAGATATAACCAAGTTATAAGAGAATCAAAGAAAGCTAAGGAAGAATGGATTGAAAGCTGCTGCAAAGAAATAAATGAAAACATGAGGAAGGGGAACACTGAAACAGCATACAGGTTAGTAAAAGGCCACTTCAGAGAAAGAAAAACTAAATGCAACAACATCAGAGATGTGAACGGGAATATGCTGATAGAAAATGAAGATATAGGAAAGAGATGGAAGGACTATATTGAAACATTATATCAAGGACCAAAACATCTTGAAGATATATTAAAGAACGAAAGTGAGGTGGATGAAGATGAGCGAGGCCCAGAGATAACGAGAAGTGAATTCGAGAGAGGAGTGAAGGACTTGAAGAAAAACAAGGCACCTGGAGCAGATAAAATAAATGGAGAGATTGTCAAAGTGCTTGAAGGGAAAGCAAAAGACACCCTGTTTGAAATTATCAAGGACGGTTATAAAAGTGGAAGACTACCAGTGGACTTTGAGAAGAGTATAATGGTTGCGATACCAAAGAAAACAAGAGCCGAGAGATGTGAGGAATACCGAACGTTGAGTCTGCTCTCACATGCATCCAAAGTACTCACAAGAATATTAAGCAAGAGGATAGAAGGAATAATTGAAGCCAACTTGTCAGAAAACCAATTTGGATTCAGGAGAAGCACAGGAACCAGAGAGGCCATATTATGCCTAAGGAGAATAATAGAAAAGATGATACATGTCAACAAGCCAGTGTATGTGGCTTTCGTAGACTTGGAGAAGGCTTTTGACAATGTGGAGTGGAACAAATTGTTCCAAATACTGGAAAACAAAGGAATGGACTACAACGACAGAAGAATAATCTACCAATTGTACAAAAACCAAGTCGCCACTCTGAGGATGAGAGATGGCAAGAAAATAGAAACTAAGATAAATAAAGGAGTAAGACAAGGATGTAGCCTCTCACCAGCATTGTTCAATGTATACCTAGAAGAAGCAATGAAAGAAATAGAAGGAATGAACATGAAGGGAATTAAGGTGAATGGAAAAGAAATTAACATGCTTCGGTTTGCAGATGACATTGCAGTAATAGCAAAAAATAAAGGCAATTTGCAGGCATCCCTAAATGCAATAGATCAAGCTATTCAAGGATATAATATGAAAGTGAACAAAAAGAAAACAAAAATCCTAATATGTGGAAGAGAAAAATTGAAAGCAAACATTACCCTACGAGGAGAGAAATTGGAGCAAGTAGAATCATTCACCTACCTTGGAAGTAGCATAACATGGGATGGGAGAAGTACCACAGACATCAAGCGAAGAATAGCCCAAGCAAAGGAGGCATTCATGAGGAAGAGGCCACTACTATGCTCAAAGAATATAAGATTATAGACAAGGAAACAATTCTTGAAAACATTCGTCTGGAGTGTGGCACTCTATGGATCAGAGACATGGACCATTAGGAAAGCGGACCAGAGAAGAATAGAAGCCTTCGAAACCTGGTGCTGGAGGAGAATGCTGAAGATCAAATGGACAGATAAGGTAAGAAACAAAGAAGTATACAGAAGAATAGAAGAGGTCAAAACAATATGGAGCATCATCCGAAAAAGAAGAACCAGATGGATTGGACATATCATCAGACACAATGAATTTGTTAGGAACGTACTTGAGGGAAAAATAGAAGGAAAAGCAGCAAGAGGAAGACCAAGAGATGAATATATTAGCCAAATAAAGAGAGATATAGGAAAGAAGAGATATCAGGATTTAGTAAAGTTAGCTTTAGATAGAGAGGAATGGAGGGCTGCAGTCAACCAATCTACGGATTGAATGACCTATGATGATGATGAACTACATGTTGTCGCAAAAAGCATTGCTCAATTTAAAATTGCTCTATATTTTTAATTATCAAACAAGGAATTTGAAATTACTTTTAAAATACTCAGCTAATCATAAGGTTTGCATAAAATAAAATAATGCAAAAATATTCATAAGAGCTAAATGTATCTTTCTTTGGATACACACTTTGGACACTCTATGTAAGCCTGTACAGTTGGGTAATTTTCTTCAGTATGGATAGAGTTACTGCTTTCCTTGCTTTTTTGATTCAGTTCACTGTTTATATACAGAAGTTAGAAGTGAAGGTACTCAAACAGTGTTTTTAAGATACCCCTACAAGAAAATATCACTCATAGTGAGATTCTACAACCCATGAGGCCATTCATGCAATTCTTAATCATTTGGGTCATGTGAAAATCACAAACCTCATCTTCCTAACGCCATGAAGTTCAATGTGTTCAGTGAGTGGTCACTGAGTAAAGTGACTTCAAAATCAGACATTTCTTTTAGGAATACCCTTTTAAAATAATTTCATCATATTTATTATATTACATTATATTATCTCTAGGATTACAGTAGTTTTTATGTCTGCTGAGAAGCTTGCAACAGTTACTTCATCTGAGTTTTGTAATTGTTCTTTCTTGTATGAAATATGACAGTAACATATAATTAATTGTTTTAGATGCTGCGTAAATCTGTAGAAACTCGGGATTGGCTTCATTCTCTTGAACCAAGAACTGTGAGGGCTGTGATGAAGAGAGTGGTTGAAGATGTAGCCAATGTAGAGGCACAAGTTGGTGCTCTTTATGAAGAAGGACAGAGGACTAAAAGAGGATCTGATTCCAGTCGACGCACATACAGGTCAGTCAGTGTTTTTTAATTAGAAAAAGTATTTGAAAAGTGAATAAATATCAATATTGGCTCTCAGATAGCTGTGTGGGCAGTGCGCTCAACTTCAATGCAAAAGCAGTCCTGGGTTCGTTTCCCAATGGGAGTCCACATGTGAAATGACCTCAGCTGTTGAAGTACTTTTCACAATACTATAATATCAATATCAATGTCATTGTGGTATAGCTATAATTTAAGATAATAATAATCTCGTTTTAAAATGTAAAAATATAAATGAATGGAAAAAACATCCATTCATCCATAACAATAACAGATAAAGCTTGGAAAATGCTCAATCAAATATAATTTAACAAGTCGGTAACCTGAAAAGAAAGCGCATAGTACCAATAATCTGACTGGCAGTTCTTTTTTGAATTACCATTTTATTTATCCCCTCTTCCCTTGTTAGATATCCAGAAACAATAATTTCAATATTTATGAGGTCCAACAGCAAGCTAGACCCCCATTCCCAAAGTTGTCACAGATCCCTACCACTTGCTCAGCTGAAGAGCTTCCTAGTAGTTTTTCATCCCATTGTACCTTGAGGTGGTGCATTATTTTAGTCCAGAACTGCACATCTTTCAGGAGAATTAATGAAATCCAAATGTTTTAGTATGGATTAGAGCTGTTGTAGTATCGATTCTATATTGATTTGAGGTTGTGCTTAGTAGTATCCGAATACTTTACTAATAAAGGTATCATAGAGAAAGTAGTATCATTATGAAAACTTTTTAATTTTCCACTGATGACTGGTAGTTGTAAGCCATTGATTTATTAAGTTCATAGAGTCTAATAAAGATGTCTTTTTATCATAGTGTTGGTGTTGGACGACTGAGACCTGGAGCTCGTGCAACTGTTTGGTCAGGTGCTCCCTCTCAATTAGACTCTTCGCTGGCGCCAAATTTACAAAGATTGTTTTATAAGCGCGTTGATGCATTTTCCCCTGCTGAGTTCTCAAAAGTATCAGTTCTAACTGGAGTTATTAAAATCAGCCTAGAGGTAAGTTTTATGTTGCATCTTTGGAACATATTTTTCATTTATCTTACCCATAAGTATATGTAAGCACACAGGTAATTAAGGTAATCTACTCATTTCAGAAGGATTATTTTATAGTAAATTCTATTATTTTACTAAGAAATTTATTTCAGTAAATTATTTTTAGAAAATTTTATAGGCTTACCATATGTTAATAGCTTAATAAAGACATTCAAGAAGGCTGAGCACATGCTCGTTTTCTTAGAAGATATGTGTGAACTTAGATTGTATTTATTTCCTGAATCATCCTACAATATGGATATATTTCAATATATTGTAGGTTTTAAAAAAGAAAATTTTTACTTTTGAAACCAGGTATTATGAATTGGTTGACTGGACAAACAATTATTAGCTTTAAATGAGGAGACAGGAATAATTATTATATATTATAAAGGAAAAGATCAAGAGAAAGGTATGATAGGGTGGATGTTGGTGAAGGGAAGAAATTTTATGAAGCCAACCCAGAAAGTTGATTTTTTGATTAAATGGAAATTGTCATGAATTTCTGGCAATTTTATGAGAAAGAACTGTAATAATGGGAATTATAATACCTTGGATTGTTATCATTCGGCAGCAAGGAAGTGGCTGCTATCAAATTTTGTAGAAACATAGACATGAACAAAACTTAGAAATTGTTCAAAATTATATCAATTTTATTTAATCTATCAGTGTTTGTGGTACCACAAAGTTTTTCAATTTAATATTTAATGGTTTGGCTTGAAAATTTCTGTAAGCCATATAATTTTCTTTATCTTTACCTAAACCTTTACCTACTTCACCTAAATTTTTCATTCATAATAGAACTAGACACATAAACTACCGGAGTAATATTTTAAAAGAGAACTGTCAAAACATGATGTACGGTCACCCTGATAGTTCAGAAAACTTTTCCATTGAAGAGTCCTATGGCTCTTTCTTTAGTTCAGTACAAAAACTCCTATAAAACATGTAGAATACATATCACCTAGTCATCAGTACTTATACATATTAGCTACTAGTATTTCATTGGATATTTAAATGTATGTAATTTATATAAAGGTTGTTGAAAAACTTCCTGCAAATGGCCTTTTACTTTACAATGAAAAGCAGTTAAGCTTGGTTCCAGGAACTGTTTGAATACTCCTGATATGCATTACATAATATTTTTCCAAAATTTCTTTTAATAATTATAATTTCCATTATCTCTTTGTGACATCTTCCATGGGACAATTAGATTTGAGATGATAGGTAGCAATGCCTTGTCCAAGTTCTGAATAGAACAACATTATGTTGAAATGATACTAATTGAAAACTATATGAATTTTACAAACCTAAAAACCTTATTTAACATACATTCCATCAAAATAACAATAAAATACTTTCACTAGTTCTGCAATTATGCTATATTAAGGAGTAAGTGGAAAAGTATAAAATAACTATTTATCATTTAACTGTTTTAAAACTATAATACTTGAAAATAACCATATATAGAAATTCACAATTCAAAACACCTGAATCAATCATCACTATTTTTGCTTGAATAAACCAGTCAGTACATCTGTGGGATTTTTAAGGACACTTCTTGTTTAAACTATCTTATTTTTCGGATGTTAGAATAAAATAAATATACGGAATGTAAATCAGATAAGATGTTTATCTCCAAGTTACTGTATCCTAGTAATAGGTGAGTTATTCAAGTAAATTTTAATGTGTCATTAATTAAAGTATTATTTGGTCTGGTTATATGTGTTGGAACTACTTGTTAATATGAAGATATGTCTAATGCATAACAGTTTATCTTTGTATGAACTAATTTTTATAAAAGTATAATTACATCTTATCAGTCCTAAGAGAGCATAGTTTTCTTAAATTGATATGGATAAATTTTTGTATTTAAAATCAATTCACATTATTTTAACCCCTAGACCAGTCTGTTGTATCATAAACTAAGAGTAGTCTTTCCTGTAAACTATGCAACATCCTAAATAAATGTTTTTATACAATAATTATGTAACCTAACATATTTAGAACTTTAATTTTGTTGTTTTCAAAATACTATATTAGAGACCTTGATAAGTCAAAGAGCACTAAAAAGCAAGACTATTTATATTTTCAGCTCTTAAATTAGTTTCGTTGGAAACAACCAAATTCAAGGAAATAGGGTTTTAATTGAAGTGAAAAGTTTTTATATTCCATTTAAAGATATTATTCTTCTCATAAATTATATCTTGTATTTGATCCTAATTATTAATTTTAATTGGAATGGAAGTTTCTGTATAATCTTTCCTTGAGTGTAATTCATCAAATATAAATACACTTTGAAATAATGTGGAATATCTGTTAAATTTATTGCAAAAGTTTGTGAAATCCGCTTGTTCTCATTACAACGTCATTACAGGCGTAATGCTGGCAAAAATTTTTGGCAGTATCAAATTAAATGCAGACTGTTCCAATATTATTTCACCTTCGTTATTACGAAAAAGTATTGTTTCTCTCAGTGAAATTTTATTCAAAATAATTTTTCTTCAGTTATTTTTCCGTTTCGTCTTATGTTTTCCATTGCCGCTAAGGTTTTATTCATTCTGTTTAGCCGACAAATAACCAAATTGGAAAAAATATTATCCTTTGCGAAATTAAACAAACTTCTTGCGTTGTGTAAGATATATATAGCTTTGCTCTAATTATCGTAAACTTAAATTTTGTATACTGCAAAGCAGTGATGTAACCAAGTACACTAATTATTGTTTTACACCTCGTAGATAAAATGTAATGTTGATCTCTTAAACCAATGTAGAAATGTTGATCCCGTTCATAGACCCTAAGACCATTATATCGGAATAAATGAGCTTTTTAATAGAAAAAGTCAACCGTCGGAAAGCTGCTGCTACCCGGAAGAAAGCAATTCATGCTGGAAAACGTCATTGATATACAGAGTTGCTTGATTGGTATTTATCTCTTTATTAGTGTATATCTTCCATGAATTCTGTGACGCGTAGGAACGTGGCTTGATATTAACTTGCATCTCTCCGAAAACGGAGACCTTAATTTCATTAAATGAAACAGAAACGTCTCCACGTCTTCCAATATTTTATGCCGATTATTTGTTCCTTAAATTAAGCGTGGAGTTAATAGAATAAATATGACGTAGGAAGAGAATTTGCGCTGCTCGAAAAAGGTATAGGCTCGGTGCGTGGTATTATCTACAGCTGCTCCAACTGGGCAGTTGATTGCTGCAATTTTCCCCCTTCATCCGCCACGAGTGTTCTACTTAATTAAATGGGGTATGCATGGTTATTGCAGTTAAGAATTGACCAATCGACTATCATTGCCGTATCATGCGCACTCATGAATTTTTGGATGTATTGAAAAACCAATACTTATTGCGTTTGCAGAAAAATATTGTTTCAGTTTACAACAAAATGGAAAGAAATCTTTCGAATTTGTGCTACTTCCCGTTTTTTAATATTAATTTCAGTTTTGATTGTGAATTTTCAAAGATAATACTAATACTAAGCTGGGTTCTAATATCTTTCACAATTATTTTTTCAGACTTTCTTAGAGTGCGTTCGTCTTCGTACCTTTGGCCGTTATGGACTGCAACAAATACAGGTTGATGCACGATATTTGGAGCTTTACATATGCCGTTTTGTTGAGGATGAAAGGTATCCAATCCATAACTAAGGTTCCCGTCGAGCATTTAAAAATTACCTAATTTTGAAATGAAGTGAAAAAATATGGCGTTTTTACAAATCCAAAAACTTGCTTAAGTCGTATTTACACAAGAAATTCTTCCAAAACGAATAGTTTTATACGATGTAAACAGCATTTATTATTTCAATTCCTTGCATTCTTCATTGAAATTATTCTGAACTTTCTGAAATTTGTTCTGTTCGTAGGTTGGTGCATTTTCTGCTTGATGAGATCCTCCGAAGTGCCATTCATCGGTGTTTAGATCATGTACTGATGGAACAAAGTGTGGTTGACAGCATATGTGAAAGGGGTTGAACGATTTCAAAAGAAGACCGTGCTTATCTTATTGAATATATCATGTTAAACATTGCAGTAAAGAACCCGAACTATTGTTTGTTTGTATTATACTTCTGATCATGTCAAAGTTCGTGAGAGGTTATTGTTTATTATTTATTGTGTTAAAGCATTACGTCATTGAAAAGTATTAAAGCATCTGTAATTATGAAATATGTTAAGACTTATCTATATAAAGAATCGTTATCTTGATATAAAGTGTTTTTTATTTCAATGAACTTGAATTCTTAAATCCTCTCCTGTATCCTGTATTGTAGCCGAAACCATCGCCATCTCATGAATGAATATAAATTAGAGATCGTTCTTCTTTTACCAAGATCCCATAGAGATCACCCTACATTGTCGAAATTTTCGGATTAATTTTGTAGAGTTTTCTTCCTAATTTCTATTATAACTACTGAAACTCGTATCTTTTACCATTGAAGTATTTTATTCTGGTTGTCATTAAATTATAATATCTATTTATTTACAATACGCATTTTGTCATCTCAGGAAGGAGATAATTGTGAGTTATCTGCAGTTCTTACATCAACCTAGCGTGAATCTGATTTATTTCAAGGTCTTAAGTCAGAATATTAATTTTTCGGCACCCACGCCATCAGACAACCTCCGTCTCTGCCTCACGAAACCCTTGGAATAGCTTTCTACGCGGCAGGAAGTTAAAGCAGCGTGAAGATAGCACCGCGAGATGGATTGAAGTATCATACCCTGCAGATTAATAGTTTATGCTTCACTTCTGAAAACACCGATACATTAAATGTTCGGCATATCCTCGGAGTTTCACCTCCAAAGCGTGAGTCACTGACCGATGTGAGCCGCGGCGTGGGAATGGGTGTCCGTCGGGGAAATGCGGGTCGGAACGAGAGCCTCACCCTAAAGAAGGGCTGGAGGTCCCTTCAATCCTCCCCATCACGCGGTCAAAGCAATTGCTTCATGGGAGAGAGAGAGGGTGAACGGCCGTGACGTCACCCCATTTAGGCGATTCCCTCAATTCAGGTCAGATTTGTAACTTCCTCTTTAAGCAGAGGCGCGGATGCTGCTGCTGCATGCCGTACTCCAGAGGGAGAGGTGCGCGTCTGTGAGGATTATAAAAGGGGAGAGAAATGGGTGCCTCGTATTTGTGCGACTATGTAGAGATTTTCCTCCTCTTCCCCCGTCTGCCTGCAGGCGTGACCCTCCAGAGGGAGCTTGGGATCACGCGACACATCCGTCTTGTGCAGCATGTATTGAGGACCTATTCTGTACCATTTATCTGGACGACGAGGAGAAAAAAAAGAATCCTTCCCTTTTGTGTGTATGACAGTCTCACCGCCCTGGACTCTTTTGTGAGCTAACCTAAAGAGTGCTTCGGATGATGAGTACGACAAAGATCCTGAATGCCCCTAGTGTATGAGATAATTAAGGCTATTTCTCTCCCACGTAGATTTTCCTTTACTTTTGGAGGATTGATAAATTGAAATGTCAATTGAAGAACGAATTCGCGAAGAGAGAGCGAATCATGTTCGAAATCAGTTTAAAACTGATATAAATTTTAAAAATTTCGTTTATCTACAGCTTTTCCTATTTCTTTTTTTAGAAAATATTTCTTTTTCTTTATTTAAATTCAAAGTAACAGAAGATCGCGATAATTTATACGATTTAAGTATGAAACTATGATTTATGAATGATTCGTACTCGAAGGAATTCAAATGAATGAAAACTTTGAAAATCCTAAAGAATACAAGAGCTTCTCAATTCGATTTGAACAAAATATATCTTCAAGGCCATCACTTTCAATGTCATTTACCGTAACCGCAGGTATTCTCTTGCGCTTGTTTTAATCGCATACAATTGTGAATTAAAATTATAAACATGAGTAATTATTCATTCATACAACGTAAAGGCAAAAAGAGACATCATCCGGCCCAGTTCACGGTTTTATCGCGGTTATACTAGGATTAACTCTTCCGTTTTAGAAGTAATTCTTATATAAATTTTAATATTGAATTTTGAGGTAAGCGATTTAGGGATTCCATATCTCTATTAATAATTCGCATGACATTTCATTTCCTAATCATTTGGAGATGAATCGCAATAAATGCTCTAATGACAACGTCTGCCGCTAACTACCAGTCTTACTTGGCACGATTGGTCGAGCATAACAGCAATATATACATCTATGGTCCTCAGATACATCTGATAAGATTATTTAAACATTATGCAATCGTTGGAATTTGATAATCTATCATAACAACACACTTTGAACTAGATATGCATATCTTTGTATGACGCAATCGCTTGATAGGTAAGAATGCTATAAAAATGCAATCAAAACATTTCATGACTCTTAATTTATTTAGTGAGAAATAGTGAGAAACCGTAAATTGTTTTAAAATCCATTCCATTGGAGAAAAGTTTTCTAGTATAAATAAAGATAAATGGCTGTAAAGGTTTGAACATTCAGGGCCAAGAATGAGTGGAATATTGACGTCAAAATAAATTATGTGGAACTTAGAAGAAAATGTGAATAATTAAGAAAGTTGTATTATATTATCTGGTTCTTTTACTTGCATTACTATCCTGAAACTACGCGATTGGGCGTATGACCTAGTTGCTATGTGAGCGCTTGACTACATCAAATGACAATGTTCTTCATACAAGAAGGTCCTCATTATCACTAAGCACACATTTATGCAACAGGACCCCATTGAAAACATCCCTTTGTTCGGAATCGATCGGAATCTTAGTTCGCGTAGTTTTCTTTTAAATTTTAATAGTAGCTCTATCGATAGTATGTTTAATTTTAAAATATCCTTAAATCATCTATCTGCTAATAGTTTCCAACACATTAGTATGCTTAAAATGTCTTAGATGCTCGATGAATTTTTCATCCTCGTTCAAGAATGTTTCAGAAACATCTATGATATAAAAATTCACGATGTAGTTGTAGCTCACGTTCGCTAGCTTTAGATTTAACATTGATTATTACGTGTGTATTCATCAATGTAATCTAATTAACACTCAATACCAATCTATTAATGAATCTTTCTATTTCCCAAGAAACTTATCATGACAAAAAAGAAGAAAATATGCGAATTTCCTACTTTAAGTCTATGAGGACTAATCGTTAATCATTCATATATTTTCTCTTGGCATAGATTGAATAAGAACTTAACTCGATGTAAAAAAATAAATTTTATATAAAGTTGAAAACTCTTTTTTATGAACTCCAAGACTGATTGTATCCATAAAAATGAGTGCATGCATTCATAAAAACGTAAATTATATCGATGATCTTCCTAAAAGTTAAAATAGTAATAATCACAAATTTAGATTAATACATCAGAATTTAAATTTGCAGTGTAATTATCCTGTTGTTGATATCATCAGACAATCGACTTAGGTGCTTCTCTACAAGCTACCATATGTTGTGATAGCCACTATATTTCTGATTAATAATTATGATAAGCAAATTTCAGATTCCTAAATTGGTAAAGCGAATAGTTGTGGAAACTTTGAGTATTATTAGTAGCTATTCTTCAGAAAAATATTTATTTACTAATTTTAAGACAACCCATGATTATTAAAGAACATAATGAATTTCAATCAGCTTACATAGGCATTCTAGGAAAGCCAAATTCGGCGGTGTGGGAGTCGATGCACTTTCCACGTACCACAGCCACTGTGAATTCCGTCCGGCTAGGCCGCATCCCTCAAAGGAATGCCGCGCCAAGGACTTATAAAGACCGATAGACATCTTAGAGGAATGCATCGATGAAAATCTAAACAATAAATTTCTTTCCTATATATTCTTTGTGTCTTTTATAAAAAAGGAGTTTCCTAATATTTTGTAGAGCAGAATGTCTAATTCTGAGAGATTATTAAACAGGATAAAATCTTACTCTTTACCAACTAAATCGAGATGATGTAACTAAGTAAGCGAATGAAAATTAACTTTCGTAACTATTTCAATTAAATTTAATACTTTCTCAAAATATTGTTTCTCCAACGAAAAATTGCAGTTTTCAAAATTACGTCGCCGCTTCTTCACTTCATATGCTTCACTTATGGTGATATTCAGGATGAAATTAGGCGCCTACTGTATGCATGGAGTCGATATTTAGCAACATACATAATTTCTCTACATTTTCATCTCTGAATCTAGAGTTTAAGGCGGACAAGCATTCCTCCGATGCCTAGAGCGTGGTTGGAAAAGCTCCGAAACGATGCGATCATACAGATGTAATACGTATGAAAGAAAATTTTAAATATTTTGTGCCGTAGAGAAACATCAGAATGAATAGAAAATCCTTCTTACGCCTAACTTATTTACCACTTACCATAACTGTAATAGTGAAAAGGTGCAAAGATTTGCCATGACCGAAAAGTAACCTAGTTACGCTCCTGTGTCATAAATCATATAGTATATATATTAAGATTTTAAATCTATTCTCGTGGAGATTATCAGACGAATGATAAAACATTAGTTCTCAAAATAAATAATAGAGCAAAAACTCAGTTGCAGGTTGAAAATGAGATTGGCTTGGCCTACCGATAATTTAGTTTAATAGGTTTGTTTGTTGAAACATCAATGGAACCTGACTTCAGTATCATGCTATATCATTTTCATCTTCTGCTAAACTTCCCGCCAACAGTGCATGAAAGGGCATTAAAATGCTAGGAAGGTTACGGGATCGAAGCTTTCAAAGGTCATGGGCATTTATCGTTAAGAGCCTGATATTAATACCCACTTCGAAACATTTGATAGATAATAAACATAAAATTTAATAGAGGGATGCATTTTGTAAATTCATAATAAATAAATAATCACATACATTTCAAAATTATAGTGAAAGTTATGGGCGCATAATAAATGGATTAATCACTAGTAAGAAAAACGATTCTTACATAACTCTGTCGTTCATCAAATTGATAAAATACGAGTTTAGCATGTTTTGTTAGCGCTAACACTTTTTACTGATGCAAAATTGAAAATAAAGTATATGCTCTTTGAACTAAACACTGGTTTACTGTTCGTGTAAAACAGAGAAAAGAGAAGCCTATTTTCATGATTGAATAGTAATCAATGAACCCTCATAACATCTAAATCTTACTTTGGATCCAGAAATTCAGTCTCCACTCCAGGACTCCTTATAAAGTTGACATGATTACCTAAATTTTATTCTTGCGAACTTAATTATAACTACTGAAAACAAGAAAAGCAAACTATTATTTGATAAATAAAATAAACTTCTAAATGCTGAATTCCTCTCAGTAAATGTGTTTACAGATAAGAATGCAATTACTTTCTCGATATTTTAATCTCAGACTCGCCCCATTTACGAGCTTATCTAGCTCAATCAGCAATAAATTAACTGTAATAAAGTTAAACTATGCCTTTTGACATCAACCAGATGCTTCTTACAAAATAAATTTGGAAACTACAAACAAATATTCTTTCTAAATGGGAATTTTTTTAAATGAACCAATATACTGGAATAACGTTGAAAGCAAAGCTCATAAAAGTTAAAATGTCCGTTGTTGAAACAAAATAAATTTACTGTTTCTAGAATTTAAGAAAGTAATAACTGTTACTTAAGGGCAAGATATTCTTTAAGAATTCTGAGCGAATTTACTTACAAAGCAAAAGATTTGTGTCGATAAAATCGCATCGTTACAGTTAGAATTTATCATGTTCATAAAACGATCATATAAAACGCAGGAGGAAAAGCAAACAAAAATCGGAAGGCCTGGATCGGCTGGGATGCGAGCATTTTCCTGTAGAGTGGCTACTTCCTGATTGAACTAACCCACCAATTCCAGAAGAAAAACTCATTATTCGTCCACGCGCTTATTTGAAAACAATCAGCGCCAGGACGATGACTTCTACAAATGAATTCCTCTCCAAAGGAAGTCCATGTGCATGCTTTTAGAGGGAAGCTCTCTAAATGATTCATCTCATTTGGGCTATCCGGAAGGTAGGGAGAGGGGGGCGAGAGCGTGCTGATTGTGTCAATCTGTCTCTCTATGAATAAGGGTGGGGTTCCTCCACCCTCGCGGATATTGCCGCTGATGGAACCAACGGTGGACCCCTTTATCACAACGTATCGCGCTTTTACTGGTGGAGAGGGATGTAGGGGTAAGGGAAAGGGAGGGATGGATACGAGGATAGAAGGATTTTGAAGTCGTCCTGAATGTCTCTCCCATTGGCTGCCTCAGGCTATATGAGTACTAGCATCTGCACGCCGCTTCTCAGTGACCCCTGAACGGGGATGGTGCGTGCTTCTCTATGTTGGATCGGTAGATGGGACTTCGGGAGATCGACACCCGACGAACATTCGGAGATCGACGCGAGGAGAAGCAAACCACGTGGATTCGATGACGCCGCTCCGATCACGTGCCAACCCCTTGACCCTCCTTGCCTGTGATGCCGAACGATTTGTGTCGGAAGAATCCCCGGCAGAAACCGCGACATTCCATCCATACGCTGTTTTGTGCTTCTGTTTGGAAAACGATCCCCATGTCTACGTGGTCGTAAGGAGAGAAAGAGTTGCTTCCTTTTATCGATGAAGGATGCGAAAGCTACCTCATCTCTATCAGGATCGCTCGGTGTTCTTATGGGTGGCCGCTTATCTCGGCATTACTCGTCCGTTCTTGTGTGGAGGAGGGATGCTGATCTAGGGGGCGGGAGGGGGTGAAAAGGGCGCTTTGTCGCATAAGTGCTTGTGTCGCGGAGTGGGTGGGGTGCGGAGGATGCAGAGGGAGGACTCCCCAAGGCCGCAAGATTGGCTCTGATTGGCCATGGCATCCGAGGCCGGCGACGGCGAAGGCAGGACGTGGTCATTAGGCACTCTTCCACTTGGGTTCTTTTTATTCTCATTTCGCCACCAGTATTCGAGTAGTGCTCGTCCAATCGTCACTTCTCAGCCATTATGACTCTTCCTCGAAAGCCACGATTAGTATCTCGATGAGACGAATTAATGGGTCAGGTGAGTGCCTCGATCTCTAGGGCTCCTGTGCAACGTATGCTCTTCATTCATTCCTGAGCTATATGCTCTCACTGAGTCGTTTTGCGACCGGCACCGGCAGGGTTGCCATATTCTTGCCTGTTTGATTTACTTTGAAACCGTGAATCATATTGCTTAGAAGTAAGTTTTATTTTATCGCGCTGCGGGAAACAAGTCGATGGATTTGTTCACAGATATGATGGGTCTACCAAACGCTGAGAAGAGGAGAGTACGGGGTACCCTGTCCCGTTCCTAAGTACTAGTGCCGCAGGAGCGTAGAGCCGCATCCTCCTGCTGCTCGAGTGCTTATCAATGGGACGGCTCTGCCGCAGCCAATTCGTCGCCCCGTTGGCAGATAGCGCCGGCGTCTAAGGAGGTATAAGAAGAGTAGAACTCCGGTACTACTCTCTTTTCCCTTCACTTATCTCACCATGTTTATATACGTAAAATTTTGTTGGATAATATTGCGTTGTGAATGTCAAATAAACAATACACAACAGTTGCGTTTCTCGTTGCTTCGATTGTCTTCATAAGTGGCGTGATTTGAATAATATTGATGACTAAATACCTTCAAGAACTTTTCCGATGAGTCTTTCTTTTATATCCTAAGTCGCTATTATACAACTTCACCCGAGTTTCAGTGATACATTGAAAATTATATTTAATTAATTTATTTGTAAAATTTCAGAAAATATTCTAATTCTAAATATAAATAAATATTCTAGTTATCAAAAGTTAATTACAAAAGAATTTTCCTCAGAAGTACATCTTTATGTGCCAAGTCTAATTTAATCTTTTTCCTTGTTTTTACTTATAATCTCCATTTACATTCTCTTTGTCAGTAACAAAAAGTCAGGAGAAACTTGGGAAAATTAAATTCCAGTTTTTTACATAAAGTTATAGTCTTTTATAGATGAAGTAATGATATCAAGTAATGACCAGTTTCTTTCGTAAAGAGAGAATCTTGCAACATATTCAATAAAAAATATTATTATTTTTCACAGGTGGCACCTGCTGCCTAGGAAAAGACATGTAAATACTTGCGGTGGACTGGCAAATTATATGCTACTATATCACATCTTTCCAATGGTCTCTTTCAAGCTCTCTTTTCAATCAATTCATTTAAACTTCTACTTTTTCAGTTTATTAAGTTCTAGAGTGAGTAAAAATAATTAAACTTTTAGAGAGTGATACATTTACAATCCTTTTGTGTGTATGTTGTGATTTATGAATGAAAAATAAAATGTTAAATTATTCTAAATTTTATTCTCAACCAATTACTTTGATAAGTTTATAGGGGCTATTAATGCATTTAGTACACCCCCAAAAAGGTCAATTTTAAGCCCCAAACTGAGAATGCAATATTATTGGTAAAAATGAAAAGATATTTCTTTTTTGCTATATAAAAGTAACACTAAAATAGAGTTACAAATTTTCCTGATGAAATACTATTACTGGTATGAAGAATCAAATAATTTCTCATATCCTATTAAATATGATGATATATGATTATGATATGATCTCTATGAAACATAGTTATCGTCTTAATGAAATAGTAAACCACTTGAAACCATATTAAAAGCAATTTGATAGATTTTTCACACTGCAATTTCATTGGGAATGACAAATAATAAAAGAAAATTCTTGATAATAATTTCACAACTGACTCAGTTTTGTAATCATAACCAAAACAACAAATGTAGGTATAACTTTGAAAAATAGAGTACTAATGACTTTGTTGATCAAGTTCCATAGGTATTCAAAGCCACTTTAACAGAGATAAATAGAAACTTTTTTGAAGAAATATAGGGAAAAAAGCTGCATTTGAAGGAAAATTATACAAAAATTTCAAAATGTAATGAAGACAAATTACTTCCTTCCCTTTCTTTCATTGATAATAGAAAATTCACATTGAGACAACAATTATTTCAAATTATAACATAATCTGATACTACTCATATTACTGATAATATTCTAATAGTTTTCATTTGGGGGATACATGGCTTCCAAATTGCTTACACTGCAGTAGGAATTAAGCAGTTTATTGAATTTAAACATTTATTGTAAAATATAGGTAGAATTAATTCTAATTGTCTCAGTACACTAAATCTGCCTTTATCTGACTTCAATTCATACCAATATTCAAAAGATATTTACTAATGAAAGGAATCTAAGTTATGAAGATTGCCAAGATTACCTATCTAAACCAACTACAGATGCCATGGATATTGTTATAATATGATGAAATGTTTTATCTAATATTGTAAGGAATTTCATTTGAAAACTTTCATGAATTGTTTATGCTGTATTTTCTGTGACAAAAACACTGAATAAAATTTTCAATATTCCTTAACTTCAATAACACTGATAAACCAAAATTAATTTTTAGTGGATACTTAGTTATCCAATATGCTTATTAAGACAATTGATTCATGCTGATTCATTCTTTGCAAACTATTTGTCTCTATCACCCACTTATAGAGATATCTGACATTAACCTTTTATCTATGTTTAGCATTGCATCGAGGCAAACTACTCAGTAACCAAAGTTTCACCAGTGCTTTAATTTATCATATGCAATTAAATACATTTATAAACAACATACTTCCTTAATTTAAGGATAATTTGGTTTTATTTTCTTGCATTTCTACTTGCATTTGTACTGAGTATTGGAATGTCACACTGAAGTGACTACCAATTTTCAGCCAACATGGCTGCACTTCATCAACCCTGATAACTCAATTCCATCACTGAGATGTCCTGATTAAAATTGTTCACCATGTTTGTCACTGATTAAATGTAGGTTTTTAGGGAAGAGGATGCAAGGCTAGGATATGAATTTTGTGGAACATGTTGCAACCCGGCAGCCTGTACACCTTAATGCACAACAGCCACCTAGTCATCAGATTTATAATTTCCAAGGAAATTTACTACTGACTTGAATGCTTTCCAGGCATATCTTTCAATAAGACCTAGTAAGCCTTGGAAATGGCTTTAAGCAATGATATATCTTTTTGGTTAACCTATGAACAACCATCCTTTCACTTTTGCATAGCTCAACTTCAGAAACTTGTTGCCCAATCAGCATGTATTTTAATAAGCATTTATTCAGCATTTTTATTACAACAAAAAGAGGGTAAGGTTAGCAGCATCATTTAGCCATGCCCCAAGGTACTCTATGGTCCTAGAAAAGATGTGCATAAAATGTCTTACAAAAGTTTTTTTCCAAATCTTGAGTGAAAAACATTCCAGTTAGCCCTTTAGATGCCCTGATGTGTCAATGAGATCTACAGTATTGAAATATTTATTTGAAGAACAAAATTCTCATTAGAAAGTAATAATTTGATTAAACTGGATGTGTTATTACTTAAACAGCATATATACAATGAAAGAAACTGTGCTTAACAACATATAATCACAAAATTATTTCCCAAAATGCAAGATCACAAAATTCTGTGCTGAATAAATCATGAGGAGATTAATTAGTTCAGGCAGTATTTGGTGGAACTGATTCATGATTAAATGAGAAAAAACCACAATCTATGTCCACAATATTTGTGGATATAGTCAGATTTTAGTTTTATCTAATTTAATCATACCATGCCATGTTAAGATTGAGATACAAAACTTGGTATTCCCCATATATACTCTTACTATATTCACAGTATCTTTTTCATTAATCATGATTTTACAAGATGAGATGATTTCAAGAAACATTACTCTTATTTTGAGAGGGCTTACTGAAAAGAGATTCAATTTCAAAATCGTTTCAACATAATCATAGATTGCAAAGGATGGTAACAGTGGAGTTCCAGACAGGACACTTTAATGTAAGCTATAACTCCTTTCCAAAACAATTGAGAAAATTTCAGTGTGGAATGGAAAACAAAGAAATATGATGCTGATAATAGTTTTGACATCCAATGTTCCCTGCAAAATTAATTTTGATGAGATCTTTAAAACCTGACCTGATAGAGAAAAACGGTTTTCAGGTTTGGAATCAGCATGAAAAATATATTGAAAATTTGAATTGATTGCCTAGCCAGATATCTACTGCTTGCTCATCAGTATAATTAATTCTCCTTATAAGACACTCATTCAATTTTCAAAAAGATGTGAAAGGAAAACACAGATAATTAAAATTTGTGTCAGACAGATGAACAAGTGAACTGATATAAAATTACAAAAAAATAAGCAATAAAATAAATGAGAGTATGTCCTGGAAAAGGTATCAATCATTTGGCTGGATTTGACATCCCAATAAATCAATGATACAGGTAGAAAAGTTCAAATTTTTACCAGCCTAACAAAAAATATGGAATTTAAATTTTTCTCAAATTTCAACTGCTTCTAATCAAAAATTTAAGAAAGTTATTTATATTGGTCTATTACCTCTTCAGCAGAGAACTTCAAACAAGGCATCAAAAGGATAATAAGACATTTCACTTCATAGATCAGACAGCAAAGGTCACTTTAGGAGAAAACTCATGATTTCTACCAAGGTAATAAAAGAGAAGCAAGGGTTTCCTGTTGCTAGAATAAAAGATAAGAAATTTGTATTATCAAAAGTTTATCAAATAAAATAAAAATATTTAATTACAAATAAGATTAAAGGACTAAAAAAATAAGATAGATCATTTATCAACAAAACAAAACAAGATAAGAAAACTAACAAAACAGAATTTGGTAAGCATACCTTGACTGATGAAACTGAATCACAAAGTTAGCTTTACAAACCAATAAAGCAAAGGGAAGCATTAGTTCCTCCAAAACCAAAGGAATTCTTAAGTGCAACACGATCAGAAGGATTCTTTTCCCACTTCCTTTTACTCCCCATCACAAAATCTAATTTTGCAACATCATCACCAATAACTTCCAAATTGAGTGTGTGAGGAATCACACCTGTGGAAACAGCCATAATGGTAAAAGCTGATTCTAAAGCACCAGCAGCACCCAATAGATGTCCATGAGCTCCTTTGGTAGATGACACACAAGCATTTTTTACTAATCTGCTAATTGCCTTGCTCTCAGCAGCATCTCCTAAAGGTGTAGATGTTGCATGTGCATTCACATATCCAACTTTCTCTGGTTCTATTCCTGCCTCTTCTAAGGCAGCTTCCATTGCGCGAACAGCACCAGCACCATCTGGATGTGGTGCAGTGGCTGGACCTGCATCACTAGATCTTCCATATCCAACCATTTCAGCATATATATTGGGAGCTCGTCTGGAAATTGCATGTTCAAACTCTTCTAAAATTATAGCTGCAGCTCCTTCAGCCATGACAAAGCCATCACGCTTAGCATCAAATGGACGAGATGCTTGAGTTGGATTTGAATGGCTGGTGAGAGCACGAATGCGACCAAAAGCAGCTAATGAGAGAGGGCCAATAGGTGCCTCAGTTCCGCCACAAACCATCACATCTGCCTCTCCAAATTTGATTGCTCTAAAAGCATCTCCTATTGCATGGGAACCAGATGCACAAGCAGTAGATGTGGATAGATTTGGACCCCATAGTTTATGACTGGAGGAAACATGTCCAGCAGGCATGTTGGGCAGAATGCGAGTGACAAAGTGAGGGCTGATACGATTAAGAGATTTAACAGCATGTATTTCTTCTAAATCTGGCATCCCTGCTCCAAAAGCAACCCCAATCTTTTTCTTATCATCATCTGATTCAATTTTCAATGATGAATCTTTCATGGCTTCATTTGCTGCTACTAGAGCAAATAAGGATGCTAAGGATAAGGTTCGAATTTCTGATTTGGGAAATAAACTTTCAAGGTTTAACTGCCCTGGAAGAGCTCCTCTAGGCACCACTCCAGCAATTCTACATGACACACCTTTATATTCATCTCCAGTCAGCTGAATTATCCCACTCTTCCCTTCCAAGAGTGTTTCCCATGATTTTTGGACGCCACACCCTAGTGGACAAACTATTCCAATGCCAGTGATTACCACTCGTCTAAGCTTCTTGTGCTGAGCTTGAGAGATCCATCTGATTAGCCAAGAAGATGAAATTCTGATCACCTTCTGAAATATAAAGATGAGGAAGAATCAATACAATAATTAAAAGTAACCTAAAGAAAAGTACACTGTAAAAGGAATATTAACTAGAAAGCGAGCAAAACTGGATTGTAATTATAATTAATGAATTAACAGAAAGAAGAAATTGAAAAAAGAACTGGTTAGAGGTAGCTTTTTAATAACAACCTAATGTTTATAAAGGAGGAGCATAAAACTTAGTTCTTGAATAAACAAATCTAAGGATAAGGAATGGACACAAATAAGAATTGGGGCAGATTGCCCTCATTTTATGACTTCTTATGAGATTAAGTTTTCCGAGAGTTTGATACCAAGCTCAAGTTTTTTAAAAATACTGCTAAGGTACTCCTATGATCAAAATATATTAATAGTATTTATGATGTAAAAGAAGTGTTTCTTTGACTGTTGGTAAGGCTTTAAGGCACTCAAGTCATTATTTCTTTAAGACAAGTACACAAGAAAATAGTCACAAATGTCTCTCTCTCTGGAAAGTTTCAAGATTTACCTCTAAAAGAAGCTAGTGATATTGTGAGCCTTGATTATGGTTGGACTGTGAATATAGAGGTTACCATGTCGAATCATTGATTTTCAAGTCTCAGGTTTTAACAGTGGCTAATGAAATTTCAGTTAATTTATTGGTGTGACAGTGTATTTCATTCATTATAGCGATCTGGAGACTCAAAACTCATTATGTGTGATGTATAAAATGGCAATTTGAGTGAATCCCTTAAAACATTCATGAGCACAAGAATTTGTTTAACAAAGTTCAAAAGTACTAATTAGTAAACATTCATATTTAATGCTAGGAATAAAATGTCTATGAAGCATACCTTCACTTTCAACCTACACCTCTTTACCATTAGCTATCAAAAGCTTTGGAGAGAAAATAGACTAAGATAAATAGATAATAGACTAAATGTTATGCATGGAAAACACCCAATGGTATCACAACAATCATATGAAGGATACTTTCATAGCATTCGATAAGAATATACCACAATTAATGCCATTATTCAGCTTCATTCATGCCTAGGTACCTTTATATTATCACAGGTATGAGCAAGACTGAACAGAATATATATTTTTTTCATCTTTTGTCTAAATATTAAAGAAAAATATTCCATCAATAAATGTATGGTAGCAGGAACAAGGATGAAAGATAAAAACTAAAGAAAATTTTTAAACATGTCATTGATATCATTTGAGCCATATGACCTCAATAAAATACTGAAAGCAATGAGTGAGCATGAAATAAATCTACATGGGGTTAAAAAATAAAAGGAAAGGCTGATAAATAAGAATGAGACAAGCATGGATGAAATTTTAAGTGAAGTGCTGACCTATATATGAATTTGCATTATGCTAGAGATGAGTATTTGATTAATATTGATCATTAACATATGATCTATAACATAAAAAACTGAAATCATGGAATAATTATTCTATGCAAAGGGAAGAGCAAAATGTATAATTTGAAGAGCTATATAATTATTGGCAAGGAAAATTATTTTGTTAGTCAGTTGTTGAAGTAATGAGAATAGTAACAAAAGGGTGATTTTGAGATAAATAATACCTTTACACCAAGAAGATTGCATTATGCTCAATTTTTTGCTCTCTAATTTGATTAATTAGTAAGAAAACTTTTGTACGTTTTCCACAAATTAACATAATAATAATTAATTAATTTGTGGAAAAAGTACAAAAGTTTTCTTACTAATTATGGAATATTTCCACAAGACAACGCCTGAAACTATGAATTTTACTCTCTAATTTGTATGTGTTGCCAATTAGGTAAGCAAATTAAGTTAATATAGTACCAGTAAAAATAAAGTTTATCATTTTATTAAGTAAGAATAAATTTATGGTGCCAAAATCCATAAACAAAGATTTCCAAAATCTTAGGAAACAGATAGCTAAACAAGCTTTTAAAAAGTAGATACAGGTCATTAAATTCATATATTTCAAGCAATGGATTTTTCTATATTTTTTCAGTGTGAAGCATGTGTCAAGAGATTTTCTAAATAACTTTACCAGCCACTGACGTAATACTTACAACAAAGTTATGATTACTCTAACTAATTTAACAAGACAACAACTCTAAAATGGCCTCACTCGTAAATGCATGTAGACTTATTGGCACAAAATACTAAGGAGTACAATGAAAATCTTGAGAGAACTAGGCCATTTGGGTTATGAACCTAAATCAAGGAATTTTATTTGATATTAGTGAAGGTATTATATAAAATGGGCATATTAGAGAAGAAAGGAAGAGATGACAAAAGTGATGCTTTTTTAGTATAATGAAAAGATTAAAATATCATATACTGAGGATATTAGATACTATAAGGGTGTAAATTGAAAAAACCCCAGGTGGACTAAGGGGGGCCAAGGGAATTTGAAAGAGGCTATAGCCTTACACCTCCCCTTGGTAAATTCTCCATCCTCACCATTTATCCTCCACAATCTTTAGCAAACAAACTCTAATGATAAGTTGATTTCAGTTCCAGAGGCTTTTACAGAAACCGTAACATTGGTGTTGGAAAAGTTGTTAGGTAAAATCAAATTATACTGCATCAAATCATTTCTTCTAAAGAGATAGACAGTGTACAGCTTTCTTATTAGTCTCATGTATCTCACTGTGGAGCTAAATACCCTCAGCCATTTCATTTAAGGATGCCCATGCATGATTAAGGGAATCAAGATATATTCCAGGCTAGTCTTAATTTAAATATATTGCACCATTTAATTTCTTGGTTTTAATTCACTTTGATCACTATACTGTTAATTCTGAAAACTCCATCAAACCAGTCAGCACATAATAGTACCACATCTGAGCATTATCATAATGGAAGGAGAAGCACTAACTTTCTTGGAGAATGAATATCATAATTATAGGAAGACCTATTTGAGTATTGAAAATTTCTTGGAGAAAGACATTACTTAGAAATTTTTAATAGAAGAAATTTTCTTATTTAAAAATTAGTAAATATAAATTTTCAAGCATTTCACTGAAGAGGAACTTAGGTAGTTTGCTCTTTTAAGAAGGTAACAAAAATCATGACTCCCTTAAAAAACCATGATAGATAATTTACCAGAGAGTTTTTCCTAATTAATATAGAGTCTAACCACATCAATGTTTGAGTCATCAACTTTCTGACTTTCTAACAAATTTGTAAAAGTAGAAAGGTTAATAAATTATGTCCATCCAAAATTGATAATTAAAGTATTCTGAATACAATTCACTGCTAATATGCTCATAAGGAAGAGAGAGAGCATGTTCTACGCAGAAATTTGATGCCACTAATATTGGCAGATAAAGGAAGAGGGCTCCCAGATAGCCAAGTAGGTTGTGTGTACTACAATAGTGAGAGTGATCCCAGGTTCGATTCCTGGTGGGTGCCCATATGTGAGAAATGACCTTTGCTGTCAAAGTATTTTAATGATACTACTACTTTAACAATATGACTATGATAAAGGATGAGTTAATGACCATAGTCTATTTAGTCCCTCACCTTAATACACTGTTTTCCATAAGGGCAAGGGATCTAGAGGATATAAAAGGCTGCCTCAGCAGCAATGAGATATTTTATCAGGTCAATTTTCCTATTTCTATTAACCTACCTTGTTCTCCTTCTAATATTAAAACCCCTGGTTTTCTCTTGAAATATTCTAGTAGTTTAAATGTCAAACCTCGATCTATAGGGAACATTCAATTTTACACTTTTTCCAAAGAGATATAATAATGATGGAATTAACAGGCAAAGTAGATGATTTGAATACATCCTCTTTGGTTCCAGATACACCAAGGAAGGTTATGTGAAATATTTTATTTTACTCTGGGCAGCTTTAAAACATAACTCCAAATAGAAGCTTTTCCCCATAAAACAATTCTCTTTGAGATTGTTTTCCTTAAATACTAAAGTAAAATATGAAAAAAGTTAAAAAGTATACTGTTATTTGTGCTGCCCAGAGCTCCTACTTTATATTTGCCACTTCTCACTATAGTATTATTTCAGTTCATTCTTAGTGCTCTTCAGGAAAAACTTTATCACATGATCCCTTGAACTTATTTCAATCAGAAAGTATTATTACCTATATTATAAGAATAAATCTGCAGAAGAAGCCATCGCCATCTCTGATAAATTTTCATGATGAAATCATTGCTAAATATCCTGGGGGCAACTTAATCATTATTTGCACTTGAACCTGAGAAACTAGCAATAAAAAATGACATGAATTGACCATGTGAAACATCTACGGTGGGTGGAACTCCTATTGTAAGTAATGAATTTCTTTTGTGCAAAGACAACCAGATATCTATAAATATATTTATGAATAAGATTCAGAGAAAATACATACAAGCATCACTGGCACCTTTGTGAGCCCCTACTACGAATTGAACTCTGGACCAATTTTACCAAAAGAGAACATGTTACCTGCTTTGATCCCAAATTAAAACACTATATTCACAAAGTCATTACATAGCAGTCTGACTTAATAACCTTATTCCTCCAAAGAATAATAGCTGATGGTAGAGAGTATGAAGATTCAACCAACCTCTGGGCCTACAGACAGATATATAAATGTCAGACAACCCTACCCTAGATACAATTTAATGAAAAATGAATTATATATTTGCTACGGTTGTGCCAATACTTGCAACAAATGTATTTTAATTGTTTTCAGGGCTCCTGGATAGCCAAGTGGTTACCACGTTCACCTTTTGTAAAAGCAGAACTGAATTCAATTCCTAGCAGGGCAAACAAAGCTATAAATGACCTTAGCTGTGAAAGCACTTTTAACAACACTAACATTATTTTTCATTACTATCTATTTATCATTACACATCATTACTACCCATTATTTATAATTTTCATGAAAATTCTGCATCAGATGAAATTGTTATATAAGTAGCAAGTGTTATCAGTAACAAATGTTATCAACAATTAGATATTAATAGCAAAACATATCTGAAAACTTTATGATAAATTTTCAGGCAAAACAATCCTTGGTTAAGGATTGCTTAAATAATACAATTTAAAGTCAGGGAGACTAAAAGGCTTCATTATATTTCAAGCAAGGTTTATGTTACTTATGTATACTTCCTTCTTACATTGACCATAGTGGATACATGGTGATCATAAATGTATACAGGGATATGAGTCCCATACTTAAAGTGTTCCTAAATACGATTTGATATCCAAATGATATTTCCATGAAATACAAGATTTATAAACAAAGAACATTTAGAAACAAGGAAAAAAAATATTGCTACATACATAATTTATCGCTTTATATTATGAACCAGTCACAATCATGGAAGCAAAAGATTCAATATATATTCTTCATAACCTCATTTTATGTTAAACTACCTGGAGGAATGATCATCCAAAGGAAGTTATGCGACGGGCATCATTCCATATTAATCATGCTCATAGTGTCGATAAACGATAAACTTAAGTATGCAATACCAATTTGACATTTATTTGGTGTATTTTTTATTAATACATCAATAATACACACTTCTTTGAGCATTTATAATAAAATATTTCATATTCTACCTTGAAATACTTTGTTCACTTCTCATTGGTTGTATGGAACTTGATGAACTTTATAAATATCTTTACTAAGGCTAGAAATAATATAGTTATGGAAATTTAAACAAAAACTATGAATGAATTCTAAGGCATTCAAGTGGTTATTCATAGGACTATACCATTTCATAATTGTGATAAAATAAGGTTAGGCTATGACTGATATCTCAAACCGAATAAATAAAACAAATCTACATAAATAACTTCATCAATTTTTATGAATATTATATTGTTTACATTAGTGATCAAATTTACGAAGGGAAGTTTTACAGAGTAACTTTCTCACATTGTAGGTATGAGCATTATAAATGTTACATCAAACTTGCTGTAAAAATAATAGTTTTCATGAATTTAAGTATGTGAATATCAATCACGAAAACTTATGAGGTGATTCAAATATTACGCACTTAAAGTCATAACGAAGAACAGGCGAATATATATGATTCCAATTCATCTGATTTCAAGAATGCAACTTTACAGTTTCTTCTCACTGCGTTAAAACCTTCAAATGATGTGATTCTTAGAGGATATCTACCCGACTACCACTTTATTGACCACCTTGGAGTGAAATCAAAGTAAAAAACTGTGAAAATGGCTATTTGGGTTGCAACGATAAGATGCTGAGGAGTAATATAGTAGAAAAATTCCAAATAGATAGAGGCAGAGGAATGAATGTAATTCTCCTTACATTTGAACTCCATATAAAATTCTTGGTTTGTTCTTAACGTCAGTGAAAATTTTTACATCCTAATAAGCAATGTTTTTGTTACTGAATCAAACACACAAAATCTTTCAATTGAAAATACAAAGTTGGCCGAGAAATCGAGTAGCAATATAATTTCGTGACCAAGTAAATAGATAATCAAATGATTTGTTAATTCGCTAAATTTCCTGAATAATATAAAAATATTATCATAATAATAATTTTAAAAAGTGGATATTTTTTGGAATATCATACGTTCATGTTCTCTCCTCCTTTGGAATTACAACTTTCAAAAACGCTGATAAGCTTTCTACCTAATGTTGTTAATGACAGGACATACATTTAGTGATGGAGATTTCCTTACCAAACAGTTTGCACTGTTTCCACATTTCCATAATACACTCATTGAAAATAAACCCGAAATTCAAAAACTCCGTATTAATCTTCGGCGACTGATTGCTGTGGCTGCCGGTGTTTTCTTACTCTTCTTGCTTTGATGACAGTCGACGAGCGTTTTAATGTGACCCGTTGTTGTTGAACTAGTCAAAGATGAGTAATCTGAGTAATATGAGTGTTGATAGGTAGAAAATTTTTGTACGAAGCATATGTGGTGTCAGGGAGTTTTATTAGATGTTTCTCTTAGGTTTCTTTCTGGCGCTTTTTTAAAGACGAGGTAAGGTAGCTATATATTAATTAAATAACTGTAAATAATGAGTTTTAAATGTGGTTCCAGTTAGTATCTTGCTCAATTAAATCAGGAGTTATTTAATCTTTTCGTTCCGTAGTAAAATGGATATTCTTCTCCTTTTATAACGGATCAACATCTTATATACAAGACTTTCGCAATCAGCACGTGTTTGAAATATAAATGTATTTATTGAAATCATTTCTTCGTGATTAAAAATATTTAGTGCGGATAATCGACTGAAGAAGCTGTTTAGCAAAATTATTTATTCATAGTATTATTTCTAGTACAGTTAAAGGAGTCTTCATCTTGTTTTAATACTTCTGAAAGAGGAAATGAGTTCTACTCCTGCAAATCTGACTGTATCTGTTGACGATGCTGAAACGTGGGAAAAGCAGAAGAAATTTACGGTAGCTTGAATTTGCATGAAAAGATGTTCTCTTTTGTTTAAAAGATTATTTTATCGAATTAATCATTACATATTCTTTGCCATAGGTTTATAAGGTCATTGTCAACTGTGACGAAGGCACCTGGTTCGTGTTTCGACGTTACAACGAATTTCACAAACTTTATGAGACAGTGAAAAAACAGGTATATAATCTGCATCCCTTTGAAAATCAAAGTAAAGAAATTTCAGGCATCTTGGACGGATTGAGAACCAATAATTCTGTTCTAATTTGAAATTTATTTTTTAGTTCCCTCAGTTGCAGCTTAAACTTCCCGGAAAGAAATTGTTTGGCAATAATCTAGATCCAGCTTTTGTTGAAAGCCGGCGAGAGGGGTTAAATGCTTTCATACAGAAACTTGCATCCTATGAGAATGTCTTGGAATTGTAAGGACACGCTGAGAGTAATCACCTTAGTAGCTACTAACTGCGCGAAATAGTTTTTCATTTGTAAAGGCTATCTTTTGCTCTATGTTACATGAATTGATCGAATGGATGTCTTCCTGACTTCGGCTCATAAATAAAAACCCTATGTTACTATATGGTTTTTCACTCACACTTTTCTGAATAAGAAAAAATGTAAAAAATTAAATTTTAAAGTTAAATAATAATAATAATTTAAAAAGTTAAATTTTCTATCCTTTTGAACTAAAGGTAGTTCATCAATAGTATCACTATTTTATCTTTGACAACTAAATGCATAATTGATTCTGGACTGTAGAAATTCTTTATTCATTTTTATATTTCTTCAGTGTTGTATAATCAAAATAGTAAAATTTAAACCTCTTGTTCCACAAAGTATTTACTTTACATAGAAAAAGTAACTAAGAGAGTATTTAATCTGAAATAATATATCTTTTCAATAACATTGTATAGCGGCACTTTTATCCATTTTTATGGCTCTTTCATTTAATGCTACATATGATTTTTTTAGGCATGATGTTAGGACTTTCCTTCTCCTGAATCACTGCAAAACAACTGAAGAAAAATATCCTTCAGCTGATGAAGTAAAAGATGATAAAGTTGATGGTGCCAACCGAAGAAACATAGACCTCGGACCATCAGAAAGGCCTCAGTAAGATAACTCTTTTCTTTCATATCTTGTTATTTAGAGTGTATGTTCCAAAGAATGGTACTAAGCATTCATTCAGTTTGATTACTTTATAATTAAAAGCATAATAAGTAATAGAATTGTCACATAATTTTTTACTGAAAGCTTGAAAGACATAAATTGCATTTATGAGTTAGCCATGCTGTCTGTACAATGTGACTATAAATGATGAGCTTGAGAAATATTTATAGCTGTCTTCATCTGTTGGAACTGGATTTATTTTATGACTAGTATAAAATGTTCACTTTTAATCACAATGCATATTCTGACATCATGAATTATATCAAAGGCATTTATTTGTCTTCACTTCTGACTTCACAGAATTATAATTAAGGCTACAACATTACGTGGAATTGTGGTCTTATATTAAAAATTATATTTATTTAGATTTTAAGGTATTAATTTAAATTTTGTGCTTATAGCGAATTCAAATACTTTTTCTAAGAAATTATCAGCTATTCTTAAATAGCTAGAGAAATTCGTAGTTCCACATTCTTTTTATTGCCTGAAATACTTTATACTGCTTGAAATATGTTTGCAAACAGAATAACTTCAGAACATAAATAGATCTTTCCAAATAGGAGAATTTCTTTGATAATGAATGTAAATCTGTGAATGTCAATATCTCCTTGATATGAAACCAAGAAATTTTAAAAAGGCAAGTATAGAATATTATAAATAACGGTGGAAAAGTTTGTGTTATCCATTGAAACTCTCTGTGCATTAAGCATAAGATCAGCAGTGTCTACTGCAGATTTATTTTGTGAGTTATGCTTTTCACTAATCTAGTCTATAAACCTCTGTGACCAAGTTTAAATCTCCTATGCTTATGTTCAAATGATCGGAATTGTCAGTATGAGCACAAAATATATTACATTCTCTCATTAATTTAAAGTTCATCTGTAATTTAATTTAAAAGAAGAATTTATTATTTGATTCAACATCTGTGATGGTTCCATCCATATTTTTTTTTCAATCACTGGCTCTGGTTTACATTAAGATGTTTCAAGAAGTACCTACATATACAAAGAGTTTTTCAGCACTTCATAACAAACTAAAGCAGTTTATTTATTAATAATAAATCAAATAAGCTCAAAATGTCACTACCATCACATCAACAGAGTGAAATCAACTTGAAATGGTAGTTTAGTGGTTAGAATGCCTGCCCTGAAAGTGGGAAATCAGTCCTGTTGATATTCTTCACTTATTCATCCTTAATAAAAGACTTATTTTGATTTCTTATTATTTCCTTTACTTTCCAGGGTTAAACCACAAGATTTTGAATTTTTACGAGTTATTGGAAAGGGTAGTTTTGGAAAAGTCTTTTTAGCACATCATACCTCTGACCATAAATATTATGCTGTAAAGGTAGGATAACCTTAATAGTGATTTTGGCTCACTATGTAACTCGTGATAACTATTAGATTATTATGTAAATCAAATTTTGAATGTTTTCAAAGTATTAATTAAAATTAAAACCTAAATTACCATCACTGTTTTCATTGTTAATAGGTTCTTCAGAAACACATGATCCTCAAAAGAAATGAAACTCAGCATATAATGTCTGAAAGAAATGTGTTGCTGTTAAATCTTAAGCACCCATTTCTTGTTGGTCTACACTTCAGCTTTCAAACTAAAACAAAGTTGTATTTTGTTTTGGATCTAATAAATGGAGGAGAGGTAAGTTAAAATCATAGTCCTGAATTAAAATATTGCATCCAGTGTTAATTTTGATTCACCTTTTCCTATAGTCTTTGTATCATACAGAATTTTTAAGCATCAATATTTATTTTACATTCTACAAAGGGGTATCCTATGATCTAAAATATATAGTGCAACATCTCAGCAAAAAAATTATGAAATCCCTGTGTATGAGAGTCTATAGAAATTTAAATAAAAGATATTAGTTAAGGTGTGGGTAAAACTTTTACAAAATCTCTTATAGATTATATTTGCCAATAAATAATTCACAGTGGTAATCTATGAATAGATAAATAATGTATAATAAAATAATTTAAGTAATAAATGATTACTTACATTAATAAATTATTACTGGATAACTACTGTAATTTGTAAAGGATGCAAAACTAGCTAATCAAAGAAATAGGAATTCTTTTTCTTTAACTTAGCAATCAACCCACACATGAGTACATATGGCAAATGTAACTTTGAATTAGTAATTAACTAAGTATAATAATCACAATAACTTATTGTTTATCTACCAAATAGGTTGCAAATATTTAGTTTGCTTAGGTCTAACTAATCTCTTTAATAAATCTATGTAAAATTTTTATAAGAAAACTGAAATTTTCCCCCAGTGAATGATTTGTAGAAAATTTTCTTAAGTTGCCAGCTGGTTTAGTACTTGAGAAACTGACATTTTAATGCTTATAGAATAGCCATACTCTATGATGGCTACCAATTCAGGGACCCAGAATATCTTACCAAGAACTTACCAGGCTGACATCCTGAGAAGATTTTCTATAAATTAGGTTTGAAGATTTCATGGCTTGAAAGTAGAGTATTCAGTAAGCTTTATTGTAACTTTTCCTGAAGAGATGTAGAAGGATGGCTATCCCTGCTCTATATGTAGTCTAAGAGATTTTGAAAATGAGCTAAGATGCATGATATTGAGCTATAAATTTGATGAACAAGTTTTGATAAACATTTTGCTAGCTGTTTGATAGTAATTATTTCAGGTTCATCTTTTTGCTGCTGTGAACTGTGTAATTCACATATATTATTTTGCAGTTACTGATATTTCTGTTTGATTTGAGTTAAAATTGGTTAGTTTGAAAGTAAAAGAGAATGCAAAATGCAAAAACTCACCAAGTTTTACAAATAATCCTGAGTCAATTCTTCCTATATTATGTTTTTATGTTGATTGATACAGAAGTCTGGTATAACGAGTACAGAATATAATAAAAGTTGCGTTATAGCGGGTGATTTTTTTTGGCCATTGTCCATCTCACAGCAAAAAGGATAGGGAGTTGTCCATTATAACAAGTAGTTATTTCTGAAGTATCGGTATAACAAGTGCCATATTTCTATAATCGTTTTGCAGGAAAAATATCACAGAGTCATCAATTGATATGAGAAATGGACTCTGACAAGGGAATGGTAATCAGAGGCGCATTATCTCTTCAAAGGATTAAACACAAAAATTATCATCAACTAATTCATGCATTTGTTTCCCATGCTTCACTTGCCTCACCCTTCCTTGGCGAAAATGCTTCAGGGAGCTTTAATCAGAGACTTCTCGCGGGTTTCACTCTTCCCTTTGTCCCTCTGTACATAAGCACTATGGTTTTGGTTTATAATCAACGAAATAATATTTTTGATGAAAATGTACATTATTTTGCATTCCGATGCATTTGCTTTAGAGTTAAAAACCCTACAGTTCCATTCTATCTTGGACTCAAGAGGACAGACATTTAGTATTTGGCGATAACAAGTATTCTTTATAACGAGTACTTTTCCAAATTTCCTCAGCTCTCGTTTTACAAGACTTCTACTGTAGTATGGCTCCATCTTCAATTCCATTGATAGTTTACACAGAAATTTTGAGAATGCTCCTTAGTTGCATCTTGCTCATATTGAATTACCCAGACATCAGAATGAACATAGAATTTAATGACTAAGAGTAATGATGAGATATTTAAATTGATGAAGGGGGAGGGGTGAAAAGAAGTAAAATGTTTAAGTAAAAGCAAGTTTTATATTGACGGTTATAATTTTCCTCATAAAGTGAGGAAGTGAAGCAATAATGGTACCCTCTCTAAAACAAAGATTGTCAAATTGCTGGTAACAAATCAGCATAGTTTTTTGTTCCCTCCAGTGTTAATCAACTCTGGGAATGTCTTTATTTGGGCAATTCAAGTAACCATTTTTTTTACTAATTACTATTTGGTAATAGGTTTTGGGTATATGTGTATTGAGTAAAGGTGTGGCTGATTGCAAGTTTAGGAAATACCAACTTTTATAAATTCACTCTACTGTTTAATTAAGTTCATGTTGAAATGTATTTATGTTCATGTATTTATCAGTATAATTTCAACTTTTAGGGTACAGAGGAAATAAAGTGATGTGCTTTATAGACATAGGAGTCAATGAAATCTTCTTTGCTTTACAATTTAAATGGATTTTTATTCCTATACATATATGTAACACACACTCACACTGTTAGGATTTACTATAAAACATCACCAAATTCATTACCTCACTTGTAATCATATGATACACCACTTACAGTATATGTGCCGTAGGTTTGCCGTCTCTATTGTTGCACATTATAGCCTCAGTATTTAATCATCACATTTATACCTTTTCATTTATTATATATTATATTGTGTCCATTTGTGTTTTTTCTCCCTATTTCCTGAATTTACATTATTTGTAAACTTTTCCCTTGAAACAGTTAGTTGAACTCATTTTTGCATGCCTTTATAATTTAATTATAAATGTGTTTGGTCAAAATTGGGCATGGCATATGGCATTTTATTTGCCTTTTTTGAAATTAATGTCAGTTGTTTTGTTACAGCTTTTCTATCATCTTCAGCGGGAGCAGATTTTCTCTGAGCCAAGAGCAAAATTTTATGCCGCAGAAATTGGTTCAGCACTTGGATATCTTCATTCTCAAGGAGTGATTTATCGAGATCTCAAACCTGAGAATCTTCTTCTTGATGCTGAAGGCCATGTGATTCTCACAGATTTTGGACTATGTAAAGAGGGCCTATCAAATTTCACAGATACTACATCCACATTTTGTGGAACTCCTGAATACATTGCCCCTGAAATAGTTAAGAAACTGGTTAGATGTCCTACTTTATTTTAATGTTCTCTATTCTCTACATCTTAATTGATTCTATCATCTTTTCTATTTTTGTTGATATTTTCAACATAGTAACATTTTATCATTGGTGTCTAATGGAAAGCTCTGGTACTACATATCTTTAATCATATCAAATAATGTTTTCAGCCTTATGATTTGTCTGTGGATTGGTGGAGTTTGGGTGCTGTTTTATATGAAATGCTTCATGGACTACCTCCATTTTATAGCCGCTCAACAGCTGAAATGTATGATAGCATTCTCAACAAGCCTCTCAAAGTTCGATCATCTATATCTGAAGCTGCCAAGAATTTTCTAACTATGGTGAGAATTATTTAATTTATAGCAAATCGTTAATTTCTCATAAGCTCTTTTTGTCTATTCTTACCTTAAATCATCAAAAAGGTTATCTGGGAAGTGAAGATAAATTATAGAAAATACTATTTCTAAAGTACTGGGCAATTATCCTTTTCCCAGGAATTGCCCTCAATGGTTGCTACTGTTGGCGCTTGAAGAACCTTTGTCTCTTAATCAGTGGATTTGTTAAATCTGCAAGCCACCTTGTTTCCAGATAATTTCCTCACAATTCATAACTTTAACACTAGCCATAGCTGCACCTCTAAAACTAATCCTGAACGCCGAGTTCCTTTTTCTTTCTTTCAAATCCACTGATTGTTTGATTGTGAAGTCTGGTTCTTGATGATGGAAAAAATATCATATATGTACAAAAGTTTTTATTGTAATAATCTCATTGCTCAAAATTCTTATAACTGTTACCTTGAAAGCATGTAATTTTATTATTTTACAGCTGCTGAATAAGGATCCCTCTAAGAGATTAGGATCAGGAATTGGTGATTGGGATGATGTTCGATCTCATAGGTTTTTTGTGACAATAAATTGGGATGCTCTTCTAAATAAAAAAATAAAGCCTCCTTTTTGCCCAAATGTTGTGAGTATTATCACTTTTATGACAATTCTTAATTTATAGTTTTTTTCCATCCTTATGCAATGATTCCATAGTTAATAAATTATTTAATTTTAAAATATTTATATATTAATTTTATTCTTAGCTTTTGTATCATTCCATTCTATCTTTTGCCCTCTCTAAGTTGCACAAGTTAATCTCATCAGGATCACTTAGCCTTAAAGTTGTAATTTCTTTACCAAATGAATGGATACAACCTGCATTTGTCAGTGTAAATCCTTTTTGTCCAAGAGCACATTCTTGTGATTCTCTACAGTAATCAGGGATTTGCCAATTGAAATGAAGCATTTTCAATGCCATTTTTATTAGTAATATGTGTAGAATTTACAATTTTTGGTATAAAGAACATGCGGCTATCTTCAAAATGGTTCCTTTGATTTCTATTTAGCAAGAGATATTACTTCTGGCAAACAGCACATCTTTCTGTGGTTGCTAATAAAGGTTGTTTGTACAATATTATATAGGAATAGAAATTATTCTGTATAAATGCTGTCAATTCAACAAAATCCATATGTAAAAGTGTGACTGGGTGGAAAGCCATAACATAAAAATATTATTAACTCAACCAATTTCCACAAAACTCTTCTCCCTTCTTTCTTACCCCAGCTACTAAACTCTCTCTATCTTGAAATTTAAATATTTTTCAAGTATGTTCCTTTTCCCTGAAAAAATATGCGTTATCGTTCTTCTTCTCCATTTATTCTTTTTTTTCTCACCTTTTTCTACTGTTGATATAAGAACATTCATACAATTTGGATTGACTTTCTTACATTCTTGATCATCAAAACTATTGATGAAAATATTTTTCTGTAGACTTTTCTATGCCAGTGAATTCTGGAGTTTGGTGCCTTTGTGAAAATTTCATTATTGTTTTCCCCCATGCTCATAGCATTTGGTCTGTGTTTTGTACCTACTAAAATACTCCTTTCTTCCTGATTTTTAAGAATTTGGAATTGTTAATATCATAGTATTATAGATATTATATAATTGTTACTATTGTGTTGGTTTGCTCTATGTGAAATAGCCAGCTTCATTGGTATAAGGGTTAGCAAGTAGTCGGGCATCATTCAGCTGTATAAGGTAACTCAGGTCCTGACAACTCCCTTGCAACACTGAAGATCTAAATCTTAATCCTGGTTCAGGCAAGCATGTTTGCCAAGAATCGTGGACCTCAACCAAGTTAAGACATAGGGAATTTTGATTGTGGTATTGGAGAACCCTTAACTTTTTCATGTTATTGAATACTTGAAAATGAAGTTTTTCCTTGGAAACATCCATACAGGTAATGGCCAAAATATCAGTTTTCCAGTATCCTAATCTGTTCAAAATCCTGTGGAGAGTTCCTGAGTAGTGTACTTCAGGAAAACACATGATCCTTTTATAGGCATTTTTGTGTTTTTTTACTGTTTTAAATTGGCCATTGATGGGGTATTAGTATAGAAATAATAGATTTAATAACAAAAGTTTTTAAACCATTGATTTTATGTAGAATTAACATCTAAAAAACTAAACTTTCTTTTCATCTTCTGTCAGGTTGGAGCTCTGGACATGCACAACATTGATCCAGAATTCACAAAAGAACCTGTTCCTTCATCAGTGGGAATGTCTCAGTCCTCTGTTGGAGATATAAACAGAGGAATAATGGGAAGAAGGATAAGCACAGGTTACAGTGGAGTGTTCCTTTCTAATAGTATCCGTGATGTTGATGACAGTGAAGCATTTGCTGGATTTTCTTATGCTCCACCCAATGAAACTCTTTCTTGAATTTATTTATCAATGATCTCAAACAGTTCCTCACATTTAAATTATAGGTACTTATTTAAAAAGCACACCATTACAATAATAATTTAGAATATATCTGAATTGTCAGCATTTACTGTTCCAAGTATGACTTTGAAAGGAGCATTTGAAAGTTTTGCATCATTAGCAACTTAAAAAAATTTGAGTAAATAACTTTTTATGGTAGATGAGTGACATTCACTGCTACTATCAAACATTTGTTGTTTCATTTATAATCTTTGTGAAGCCTGGTTCCAGGTGATGTTGATATTTTACTTATAATCAAAAATCAATGCAATTTTGTGCCAAAGTGATGATTTAATTTTATTTAAGAAATGAAGTATGTGTTAAAACTAGCGAAACGTATGGATTACCAAAGAGATCCTTTCTGCCATTTCTCATTTAATTTATTTCAGTCACTGTAATTATATCATCTAAGGCTGTAAGAAGTTCAATGACAATAGATTAATCAACAAAAAGACAAACTAGTCATTCCATATTCTTGTCAATTTATTGTCACATTGCACAAAATATTTTCAGTGTACTTTAATATTCCTTAAGTACTTTAATGTTCTTCAAGTACTTTACCCTTTTTATGGTTTTCTGCATTTCTTTTTGGATGATTTTCAGACATTTTATGTTATGTATTTATTTTCAATTTTGCCAAATCATTGCTAGTAATAGATAACTCCAGAGACATGGTCAGTATTTTTTCATAGTATCATTTACTTGGTTTCTCCTCTTGACTGTTTGCTGTTCATCTCCAGTCTTTATAAGCATGAATTATTTTCAATAATGTTTTTTTTTTTAATCTCAAGCTAGTATGTCTTTGCATTCTCGATCAGGGTCTAGCTACAAACTTCATGCATTTTAATGTTGAAATGGCAAATGAAAGTGCCTTATTTGATGATGTCTCTAGGAAAATAATTATTACTTTTTAAGTTCCTATATTTAAGGCATTAGCCTCTGTGAGCAAACCATACTTTGTTAAATGTTATAAAGCATCGCACAAAACTGTGCGATGAGTGAGACTAATAAGGCATTTAAGCTGAAATCCATATTCCTTGTTACGGTATTTATAATATTAAAAATTTAATGATGTTAAACACTATGAAATGTAAATGAAATGATGTTCTATACAGTTGGAATATTTTTTTAGCTTAATAAAATGATTTTCTTTGAAATAAACTATGGCATTTAATCCCTTCCACTAAGAATTTCTAGAGTCATTGTATGTATGATACTTTTATCACAGCTCTTTTAGGAAGAAATAAGTGTTTATTAGTTGACAAGCCTAGAGAGTAATTCAAGAGTTTAAGCTCTTCTTTTCAGCATAAAAATAAATTTGGGAATGTTTTAGTGAGATTTACTACATGAAGTATTGATAAATATAAACTGGTTATGCCTACCCTTTCTTCGACTCTCAAGCTGAGATACTGCTTTGGACTGTCAGAAAGAAACCATACTGCCATAGACATTTTCTAGATTCAAAATATTGTGGTTGCAACTACAAACTGTCTACTCTAAGGGTGTAATTCCTGAATAGTACTACCATGCTACCAAATTTATCAAAATTAGGGAAGCAATTGTGATAAAGCCCATTCAAGATGCTCCTGCTTTAGGTGCTTAAGATGTTTTTTTACAGGAACGAACAATTGGAAGTTGCAGGGTGACATATATGGGCTATAGGGTGGATGATCAAGCCTCTTTGTGACAGTACACTACATGTGACCCTGGAGACGTGTGGACGTGCATTATTGTGGAGCAGAGTCACTCCTTTTGTGAGCAGTCCTGCCTGTTTGCTTTTGATGGATTTGTATAAGCTGCAGACACATAGTCCCACCTGTACATGGTCTGGCAATGTATATTGGCCGGCTTTAAACCTACAGCAGTCAGAAATCAGATGACACATTGCTGCACCTTAATTGTTGAATTTTTGCAATGAGAATGCTATGATGTTCTCATACACACTACCACATCTATTGCCACAAGAATTCTGGGAGCAGGGAATCCTTCAGCTCGTTAAACAATGGGATAGTTACACTCAGGCCTCTGGTGATTACTTTTGAATGAAGACTTCAATTATACTCACAGTATTGTTTTGTACTTTTTCATTTGAAAACCTCATATGTTTGCTTCTGTTTTGGAATAGTATTATGGAAATTAATTATTAGAGAATATGTACTAATATAAGTATAATGTCTTAACAATTACAGAATATTCATCGTTGATCAAAATGAATAGGGTATATAAGTTATCTAACTTCATTGGAGTATTTAAACAGTAGCCAAATTTTCTAGGGAAATTCAAAAATTCTCTCAACTTTATATTTAGATTAGTGGTTTTAGTAGTTTTTTGTAATATCAGAAAAGAATCTGATTCCAGATTATCATATATTCTTATAAATTCAGGAGAATTTTATTGAAGAATGAGAAGTGTCTAATTCATTAGTATTTCACTTAACTGTCATCATTTTAGAATGAATTTCCTTAAACATTAACATAGAGGAATAAAGGCCTGTAAAAACTTCCGAAAAACTTGATCTCTTCATCTCTCCATAAACTTTGTTTTGAATGTTTCATTGTAAAAGTCACTTAATAAAACCAATGTTAAAAACTGGTTTATGAGAAGTTGTAACGTTGAATTAATCAGAATTTTACTGACTACATTTAAAGTATTATTTTACTTTTGTCCTATTCTTCAAGGACATTTTCATACTTTCTTTAATGCAGCTCTGCATACTCCATTTGTCTTAAGCCCATTATAATAATTATCAGTGGTTGGATCCAAGATAAAGTCATGGAGATCTGCTGTTTTGATAGTGAATATAGCATTCTCTTAGTCATGTTCCTAACATCCAAATACTAGCAAATACTCCTGAATGTAGCACAAAAAAATGTGGAAACTTTTTTGAACCTTTTTGCCGAGATTTATGGAATCGACTCCATAGCAGGGAGGGGTTGAGGCAGACGGTCCAAATAGGCATTTCTATCCTGGCCCCAGCTCCGACATAGACTTAGTGACGAATTTACTAGAAGCGAATTTTGACTTTTTTAGGAATAAGAATTGCTTAGCATTTTCGGCGGGAAATTGAAGACAAGAATATTATCCATAGAATTTATAAGCTTGAAGGGTGGTCTGTGGGAACGAGTAGAGTTAACGCTCTAAAATGATCCGTGAATGAAAAGACATGGACATGTGTAATCGATAATAGACATCGTTTTGAAAAATCTCGTTTTTCGCGCGTTTGAATGAGTGTTATTTATTAAATGAAACTAGTATTAGGTATGATTCAGATAAATTAATCGTAAAAGTATTTTTAATATCGTTCTGAAAATCCATCCGCCTGAATTTTACCTTTTAGATCTGCAAAATACTCAACTTGAATTCGTGGGTTTCGGAAGCAGACGGTCGATTCCACCTTCAGCGGAATAGCGCATAGTAAATAAGGGAGCTATTTACGTACAGGAAATCGGCATAATATCGTTACGTTTATCTACGAGGAAAATGTGAAAGGTAACTATTGCATCATAATGTAATCAAGATATGTCTACTTCTATTTTACTTCGTAAATTCCGATGTATATCCTTAAGGTAAAATCAGATATGCATTTGCTTTGCTTTAAGAAAAATATTTTCTGTGCAGATAGCTTTCAGTTCCCCTGAAACCATTTTTTCTTAGGAAGACTTCTTTCAAACTGTAATTGCTTTCGTTAAGATTTGTCATCAGAACATTTTCGATCGGGGAGTTCTTTTACTTTTAGGCTTATTCCTTCATTTTTCCTCTATATTTTACATACTTAAATTTTGTTGTCTGTAAAATAGGTCTTCGATGGCTCCGGCAAAGATTCTACTTCTTGCATGTGGGTCTTTCAACCCACCCACAAATATGCACCTAAGATTATTTGGTGAGTATGTTTCACAACCGTTAAAAATATTAGAATTAGTTTCATACGTAGTCAAGTATTTCTAATCTCTTTCTTACCGCAGAAATAGCAAGGGATCATTACAGAAAATTTGACTATTATCAAGTGCTGGGAGGAGTTGTATCACCCGTTCATGATTCATATGGGAAAAAGGTAAGTTACATTTTTTCTTTCTTTGCAGTTTGTAATGTATTCCGTTACACCTGTACAGTTAAAATCGTGACAGGATTTAGCTATCGATTGGTTACTGCCACCGATAATGTATATCCTTCTTTTCTTTATGTATGATAGGAGAAGAAAGGTGTCATATTAAGAATTTAGATCGAGGCGCCAAAGTATCTCTAGCCAACCTTGTTTGCTACGGTGTAATTCTTATTAACTATGGTTTATTTTATATATACTGTCACAGTAGACTTTTTTAAACATCTGTGATTATTTCAGGGTTTAGTATGCTCTAACCATCGGTGTGCAATGCTCAAATTAGCTCTACAAAGCTCCGGATGGGTACGGCTGTCGGATTGGGAATGTCAACAGGAAAGTTGGTCCCCCACTCGTCAAGTGCTGGAGCATCATCAGGTGATTATTTAATCAATTAAGATTTAAAACTCATATATTTTGTATATGATAACAGCCTAGAAATCGAGAAGTATACTTTAATAATTACATTATTCCTCATCCACATCTAAGTGGATGAGGAATAATGTAATTTTTTCTACAGTGTGGAAAAATTATCAATTGTATACAAAATTTTTTTCCTTGAAATATCTCATTGGTCTGTCGATATTTTGGTTTTCTTCTGAATTGAATGCCGTAAAAATTGGGGTTGATGAACATGCTGAAATATCATCCGTAATAAATTAAAAATGAGCTTTAAGCTAAATGATGGCATGATTTCTCGAATTTTAAGTGGTCATTTATATACTTTTGTGAAAGCAGAGAAACAGCATTGTTGATGAAAACAATATGTTTTCATTATTTTTTAATATACGTAATCTTGTTTTAAAATGAATAATAATGGATAAAATGGAAATTAAACACTGTCAATGGATTCTGTCAATTGGTTATAGGCATGGAATTTAACTATGCTGTGTCAGTACACACCATATGTAAGAAAATAATAAACCTGTTGTGAATGTGAATTTACATAAAAATAATTAATTAATTAAACTACATTAAATGATGACATGCTAGCATAGAAGTTGTTTTGTCAGGTTTTCCAAATTCAGGTTTTGGCAGAAAGTTCTGATTAAGGTGACCTCCATAAACAAGGCTTCTGTTCAATTTGGTTTCAATTGTATTTTGTAACATTATTTGCTTAGTGTTTATATAATGCTCAGGATATCAACTTACAGAATATTCATCAGGAAATTATCTGAAGGTTTTAGGAAATATTTCATTTTGAAGTAACTGTTATATCACAAGATGTGTACACCTTCAGTGGTAGGAAGTTATTCTTACTTATTCACCTGTCAGTTGTGAAGGCTTGCATTAGGCATGCAAAACCCATATATTTCAGAAATATTTTTAGGGTATGGTTGCTGGGTTATTTGTTCTATAAATATCAGTTAGATTTGACAGCAATTGGAATATTTATATCTCGTTAAAGGAAATGTGAATCAATAATATAATCCACAATAATTATGGTTAATATTTAGGAATTCTTTACATTTGTCTTCATAATCTAGGTTTGGCTGCTTTTACAGTATTTTGCAATTAATTATATATGAGCTAGTTAGGAGAAAAAGGAGTCCAATTAGCTGTATTTTCTCTTGTGAAGTTTAGGCTGAGTTCAGTTTTAACTTTAAATAATAACTGTTAAGGTCACAGTGATAGTGGAAGATGATTCTGAGAGGTAATTTCAAGTTTGAAACTCATTGAAAAAAATAAGTAACCCAAGTTGCACAGAAATATTGAAACAGCGTTATATGAATGTTCACCAATTGGTTGCAGGAGCATTCTGTGAATGTTCAAAAAATTGTTCAATGAATGTTCAATGAAAGTTCAAAATGTCACTACTTGATGTGTTCCTGCATCGTTCAAAATGAACCTTCAGTGAACGTTCTTGCTACCATTACTTACATTCTTCAAATGTTCTTTCATTCATTTGAACATTATATGATTGTGTATGCAATTATTCTTAAGCATTTTAAGAATGTTCTAGCAACCATTTGAATGTCTGTTATATTTGTTATGCATGTATTTGCAATCATTCTTAAACAGTACTGAACTTCTCCTCAAAGCAAATAAGCACAGATTTTTCAAAAATTTGCCACTAACACTTCAGGTAAAGGTAATATGCAAGAGATAAAAAATATAAATACATGCGCAATGTTATATTTGTATTTTCAACATACATATGTATATTCACGCACAAACTAAATTAAGTTTGTGTAAACTCAGCAAAAGAATTGGGGTCGGACTTCATCTCTTGACCCTTCATAATGACTACTCCTCTCAACAGCTTGAGACTTCTTGTGTGCTTATGTCAAACCAAAGGGGAGAATCAGCTATTTCTTCATCTCCTCTATGGCAGTAATTGGAATATTTTCAGCAATGGATTCTTCCTCACAGCACCTACAGAACAGAGTCTTTGACACTTGAGCATCTCAATAAATATAATTAGAAAAGATTCCAAAACTGACTAAATCTTTCTGGTATAAAATTTTTTTCTGAAAGGGAATAAATTTAAAACCATAGACATCTTTTACAACCTCTTGTAAATGGCTCTTTGTGAATTGTGTCTTCACTCCTCCAGCCCAGTTAAGATTGAGAAATTTCTACAAGCATGACGTTTAAAGATAAATGTTATAAATATCCATAGAAGTAATGGAGGAAGAAATAGTGCATTATTTACCAAGCTATACCTTTTTCTTTCATTGGGGAATTCCATTTAGCAAATTTCATTCCATACTTTGTTTAAAAATACTTCCTCTTCTTCCCCTTGGTTTCTTTCAGCATCAGGGAGGCTGCCTTAGTCCATCATCTTATCATCTCCACCCATTTCTTCCATTCTGTCTGATTCCTCATCATTTCACACAATGTTTTGCCCGTTTGACTTCCAATCCTCTCAACTCCATCTTCCCAGGTTATTCTCGGTCTGTCTCTTCCTCTTTTTCCCTGTTCTTTAACTTCCAGTACTTGCTTTACTTTCCTATCATCTTCCTTTCTAAAAGCATGCCCATACCATTTTAACTGTTTTTCCTCAATTAATTGTGGCCTTTTCTTCAGTTCTTCTCTTATTCTCTCCTTATGTATTTTATCTTTTTGGGTTTCATTTTTTTCTCAGGTATTTCATTTTACATGTATTTTTCTTGCATGTTTATCTTGCCTAGTTAGACTTTCTACTCTTTACTGTAAAAAGGGAGCTAGTAATGATTGAGAGCTGCAATTTTGTTTTAATTGTTCTCTTTCATTCCCAGTCTATTTTTATTAAACTGCTAGTGCATTGCATTTGTTTTTTGTTTTCTGTTTAAAAGCTCTTCATTTTATCTTCCATCACTAGTAATTATAGTTCCCAAATATTCATATTCCAATTCTTTGTTTTTAAATTTAATAGATATGTTCTGGTTTCCTCCCTTTGCAATACCGATTACTTTATTTTTCTTTGTAATCATCTCCATTTTCTCCCTTGTCAGTTCTTCTCACCATTTTGTCACTGCTTTGTAACTTCACTATCTGCAGTTAAGATCAGTATGTCATCAGTATATGTAAATTTTCAGATGATAGAAAAATTTCATAATGTATAATATGATAGTGCAGTAAATATTTTCTTGGAGGTGAAAACTGGATAGCTTTTAAACTTTTAGAATGATTAACAACAATTTAGTATATATTCAGAAATTTTAATAGGTCATCAGTGAGACATCTAAAATGCTATAGAATACAAGTTATCTTGAAGATAGTATTTCAGGAGTAGAATTTACATTACCAGAAGATCATATGTAATACTTACGTTTTTCAAGTTTTTTATTACGGATGACAGTAGATGGAGATAGGTTGTATTGTCCTATCTCTATTTCATTCTCAATTTGAAAATTAAGTTCATTAAAAAAAATGTAGGCAAGAAATTTTTATAAACTCTTTCCTTTCATCATCTTTGAATTCAAAATGGAATTTATCACACATCTATCATGCTTAAAAAATATCAAAATTGCTTTGTTTAACTCTTATATACATATATATGAAAAGTCATGTTTTAAATTGGGTGGTTGAATGAGAATTGCATTTCAAATTACTGTTTCTTTCTGGTATTACTAGTCAAACAATTTATTTTAGGATGTAATAAACTCAATATTGAATGCCAACAATGAAGTGACATCTCCAAGTAAACGGCAGAGAAATGATGATTATTCTTGGATTCCGGATGAGATCAGGTTTTCTTCTGGAGATATTGGGTCAGTACAAATAAAGCTGCTTTGCGGTGCTGACCTCTTAGAATCATTTGCTGTTCCTGGGTTGTGGAAAGATGAAGATGTGAGTACCATGAAAATTATTCTTATATATCTCATTGCCCTATCTATCAAGGAAATATTACTCATCAAGATACGCAAATCTTTTTGAAATAATATAAAATAATTTCAGATCTGCATTTTCAATCTATACTTAGAAGGCTTATAATATTGCATTTTGTGATTTGAGCATAAATTTCAATGATTGAATTTTGTATGGTAAATTAATTTTCTTTTACAAAGGTAGAAAGTCCAACTTTGTTCAATAAAATGAAAAATGTTTGCATACAACACTTTTATCATTTGTAATAATGGATTAAATAAAAGTACTAAAATTTAAAAATTCAAAACAGATTTTTTCCTTTTGTTTTTTAATTATAGTGATGGCGTTATGATTAAGAAGAGGTAGTTATTTCATAATCAGTAATTAATTTATTTAAACTAACAACAAAATGTAGCAACAAAGTTACTGTTAAACGTTGTTTTCAATCTTATAAACATCTCTCTGTTGTTTGGCTACATAATTCCTGATACATAATTCTTCATCAGTGTCATATGTGGTATATGGTTCTATGATAATAATTAATAAAGGGTCAATAAAATGCTATATTTATATCATCTCTAGAAAATGCATAACATTTAAAATAATGTAGCAGTTTGCAAGCATTAAAGCATATGTCTATTTAAAATCATTTTAAACTTTACCTGTTGAATTATTCTTATGCTCTACCTTTGAAAAGGAAGTGAAAACTGCTTACTACATTAGAAAACATTGTTGCATTATAAAATTATATTTTATGTTAGTTTATTTTGCTTATTTTCTTGTATTGTAAAGATGTAACCATGAATCAAAGTTCTATCCATGAGTGAAAAATTCGTTTTAAGTTAGAATTAGTGATATGTTTATTGATAAAATAGGGGCACCAACTATTTTTGTCTTATTGTGTGTTTCTCTTTCAGTTTTCCTTGTAGAAAACACCATACATTTTGTTTTATCCTCCTTTACATCCAACCTTATTCTTTCTGCTGCTTCCACAAGATACACTCATTCCTCCTCACATTCTTCATTATTCCTTTTTCTTTTTCTCACCAAATTATTCAGAAAAGTCCCCATCAGTCTACGTAACACATTGAATATTTCTTTATGTTATCCTTGAGAGTCTATTTATTTTGTTTGGGATGCCAATTTCCATTATTACATTAAAAAGATTTTCTTGACTTGCTCTCCTGCTAGCCATCTCATTTATGTGAATTGGTTATTGTGATCACAAAGTTTTATGTTTTCCTCAATCCAATCCCAACAGCTTTTGGTCAAATATTATTTTTAATATCATTATTTATCAATCTTCTTGCAATATATACCTAATCTTAGAAGATGGAGCTCTCAGAGCTAATTCGATAATGGTATGCTACTTTTATATAATAAAACTTTTAACTGTTATTTTTTCACAGATTGAAGCAATTGTAAATAATTTTGGACTTGTTGTTGTTACCAGAGAAGGCAGCAATCCATATAAATTTATATACGAAAGTGATATTCTGTATAAATACCAGGTAAGGGAATTTATATGTTATAAAATTTCTGCATTTATTCATTGTTAGATCTGCATTTGATACTTTTCTTAGTCGTAGCTTATGCAGTATTCAATGTTAATTTAGCTTTTAGACTTAATATTCTAATCATGAATTATTTATTAGCATATATTATTTTAAATAATTGATTATGATTTAATCATTGGTCTTATTTTCTGCTGTGTAAAATTTTCCTTAAGTTAATAAGAAAATGCTTGTCGATAATGATAATTTATGTGATAGATTAAAATCTGCTTTTATAACTGTTAGTTCTAATAAATAAATAATATGGATAAATTAGATATAATTATAACTAATAAGATATAATTAATTAAATAAGGAGAGAAACTTAAGAATGGAATTGAAGCATTTGCATTACTCTCCCAATAAAATTAATTTATCCTCAAAAGTGTTGATGTTTATTGTTCAAATTACCTATTTTCTGTTACATTCCAGAGAATGTAATTTTATAAGTTAATAAGTGATTAATTATTTATGCTCTAAAAATAATTATAAAATTGGAATTATTTAATATTCAAGATAAATTATTGCCATTCTGTCTATTTAAACAGAACAACATATCCATTGTGACTGAGTGGATTGCAAATGAAGTTAGTTCAACAAAAATCAGACGTGCTATTCAAAGAAACGAAAGCATTCGGTATTTGATTCAGGATTCAGTGATCGAATTTATTGAACAGCATGGGCTCTACAAAAATGAAAAGGAGAACAAGTGAGTAAATCGTTATGTATTTTTATCCACAGAACTGCTTGGTGGGGAGATTTGTCTGATTTGAGATAACTGAAGTGATATTTCTTTAAATGATTTAAATTTGAGTCGGAAAGATTTTCAATTGTATGATGATCTTGTATTATTTATATTTATGATTTGTGAAATTCTTGAACTATTAATGTAATAATTTTGAGTGTATTTGTATGAATTAAGAATTAAAAATTTATTATTTTTATATTTATTTAATTTGAGTTTATTTCTGCAATAAGTATAGCAAAATTATGTTTACTGAAATCTGATGTTGACATTATTGAAATCCAGAAAAATTATCTTTTGTGGACCAATTTAATTCATTAGTTTAAGAATTTATTAATTTATATTCATGTATTATATCAATTTTGGACCAAATACCTCAATTATTTCAGTTGCTTATACCAAAAAACTGGTATATTCTTTGGTGTGGACTTCAACCAACTCCATCTTGTTCACAGCCATTTTATTTTCAGTTTTAAATACTTTAATGATACTTAATAAGTATACTTATCTTTTTAACTTTGTTTATAATGTATATAAAATGTAATACCCTATGCTTAAGAAAAGCCACATAGCTGTGCAAACCATATGTTTGAAGTATTTGAGAATGAATGTTATTTCAGGATATTCAGAATTTTTTTATTGCTTTGAAGAGTAACTTTGTTTGAATCATACAATACATTTTCCTGTTTATAAGATGTGTTTTTGTAAATAAATACCAAAAAAACTTGTGTTTTGCATGCAAAATGTCAGATTTTGGCTAAAGACTACCAGATATGTGTTAGTTATGAAGCAGTGCCATTAAATTGAGTTCCCGAAACATCCCTTTGCAGCTAACAAATTTTATTTAACATACATATTTTAAAAATATATTTTATTGCATTATTCGGTAAAAGATTGATTCTTAGTTTCATTGTGAAAAGCATCAAAGATTAATAAAAGTATTGTTTTTTTCCAAAATAAGTAGTCAAAACTGGGGTGCATATTTTAAATCTGAAAATAAGGTATTATGTATGAAAGTGTTTTTGTAATATCTTAAAAAAACTGCTTTGACTCTCAACTTTTCCAGAAGGATAGAAGTATTTCCAGATTGCTGATAAAATGAGTTTTCATTGTATTTTAAAATGCTTGATTTAATGACAGGTACAGTAGCTTTCTTAAAAGATATAAGATACAAATTAAAGTTGCTAGATCAAATTATTTGTGATACACTGGCAGTTATACTTAAAGGAATCATACTTTATAGAAGCATTAGTGAATAATAAACAGAAAAAATATAGACATTGATAATTGTATTCATGTTATTGAAATCAATAAATTTGCTCATCATAGAAGTCATTTTAATATCTGTATGAGGAAATTTATCTTTTTTCCTTCAATAAATCAACAAAATATTTCTAAGGTATATTCCATGTGACATGAAACTTATTTTAGCATCAAGTTTTTGCATAATTCACACTAATTCTTCATGCTGAATTCACTGAAATTCTTCAACTGAAAAATACCTCATATGGTCATTAATTTCTTTCAACCATCTTGATTTACATTGGTCTTAGTAAAATTTCAGATAGTTCAAAGGCATTTTGAATTTTATTTAATATATTCGGGTGGTACCTCCCTAGCTGAATATTTTCCTTAGAATAAATAGTTAATTATGCATGTGTACCTAAGTATTATTTTATAATGTAGTGACTATTTTTTCTTGTGGGTATTTTACTTTTTGGGGGCTTAAATATTTGATTGTCATATTACATTTTGTTGTAGAAATGATAAATGAATATAGAATTTTTTTAACTATTCCTATTATATTTTCCATCAGATATAAACATAATTAACATTGTGCTAATGCATTATTCTCCTTCTTGAAGAGTATATTTTAATGATCTCATGTAAAACTTTTGCAGCTTCTTTTTATTATATTTTAGATAAGATGTTTTCATGATCAGAAACTACATTCAGTCATACAATACCTAACTTTAGTTATTACTACTACACATATAGTTAACATCTCATGATGGGGCTGAATTTTGAAAGTTTCCCTTGCAAGCCTCAGCTTAAACATTCTTGAACAGGGTATTAAAATTATGTATGCCTTAGTGGAATTTGTCAGCATAAATTCAACATTAGTTTTCCTTATACATCGTGTCTTCAAAAAATGTTCTGTATAGCTGCCACTCTGTATATTAATGAAATTTCTACAAAAATTATATATATACATATATGTGTGCTGTCCTTATGTTTATGTATATCCTTCTACCCCCATCTTTTCCATTTTCTCTTTTAAATTAACTGAACTTGAGCTTCCTTTTCTTCCTTGGTGCTTTCCTTTGGAAATTTGCTGATTCACAGTAAGTACAAGTTCAAAAACCTTACTTTCCTCAGTCCCTCTCCAACAGATGCTATAATGGAATCTCCTAGTCCCTTGTTCCCTGTCAGTCAGAGCAACAACTTTACTAATGAGTCGTCTTTGCAAAAAGGGATAATGAGGGTCAATGGAGAAGTGAAGACAAGAGGTTCCTCGGTAGTCATCTTAACAGGTTATCCAGGTGCTGCAGTTAAGGTGTACTCTAAAGGAGATGTAATAGATGGGAAAAGGAGCTCTGAGAATGCTATGACGGAGGTGAGCCATATGGCAGCATCTGCTCAATCTGAGGGCAGGTCTAAAGAGAAATCTGTGGGTAATGAGGATGTGAAAGATAATGTTCCTAAGGAGGAAGCTAAAAATACAGAGCCAGAGGAGCCTATGGCAAGAGTTCAAATTGAGATAACCAAGGATGGGATCAAAGTCATTAGTGACAAAGAAACTTGTGTGTGATCATACATTTACACAGTACAAAAATTCTATAAAATGTGCCAAAAAACAGAATATTCTGTCTCAACTGTCATCTTTCTCAAATCTCTTGTCTATGTTCTCTGAGAAGCTATTAATTTCCGTAGGTGGTGGTGCTGAAAAAATGCCAAGCTTTTACTAGGGATTCTTAAGCACAATTCTTTGATATTTATGTATTTTCAGTGCATTTGCATTATTACTTTAATTTCTGATGCATGCCTTTTAAAAGAATTGATGAAGATTACAATATTTAGATGTTTAAACAAAATTATTTTCATTTATTTTTTCTCTTCTGTTTGATTTTTCCATGTTTAAGTATTTAATGTAGTAAAATCTCTGAAAAATAGAAGTATTTTCACTTTTGAAAATAATCAATTAACATATGATCACCATATGTACTAAGTTTCTACTCAATACTTAGCTAGCCATTTCCTTATTTTGCACATTATCATAGTTTTTTAGGAGAACTAAACAAAATTTCTATATTCAGCACTGTAAGTGACTAGAATTGATGAAAATGATACTATACTGAGAGAAATAGAAGTGTACGTGAACAGTTATATCTGATATCAATGCATTACAGGTGACTTTCTGTATTATTACTTGCTTAAAAAGTGGTTGAAGTCAGTGTCCAACCAGTATTACCGGAGGCTCCCTGCAGTAAATAATGTAGCCATCCTCCTTGAGGTTTCTAAATCTTTAGAACTTTCCAAAATAGCAGTGGTCATTTGTTATCAGTATGCCTCTAAGTACTTTTTGATTATTTATTGCTCTATGGTGCTAAATCTATAGATTATTATTATTTAGATATCACATTCATGTTTCCTATGTTAACATTTATCAAGATTTTCATTAATCATGATCTTAATGTGCTTTTTGGGTGAGTTTTCCTGTGTGTTGTACGTTTATCCAATATTTATCCTTACAATTTTTTTTCTGGTGAGAAGTATTGGTATCTTAGTGTCAGATTTTATTCCCTTGTGGGATGACCAAACAAAAACAGAAAAATCACACATTTATTCATTTCTTCAAAAAGGAGGCATGATGGAAAATCAAGATTTATAGTAACTAAGTACCCATAATGCTTAAAGGTTGTAGTTGATGCCTTCATTACCAGAGTTGAATTGAGCTTCAACCAATAGGAGTGTTGATAAATATGATGTTATCTTAATATGAAAAATTATTGTTGCTCACTTTTTGTGATAAAACGTGATACTGTTATAATTTTATGAGTTGGTGTACATGGTGCTAGGATAATCTACAATGTTCTTTCTCATATTGTCCTGTCTTCCAAATTTATTGATTTCATTTTAGGGTTACTTTTATATTACAATCACAAAGAAACTATTTTATGACATATGTATATCTCAGTAGAAGTCTAGTGGTTGATAATGAAAGTCTCTGATGTATGTAAGTTTTGAATTCCCTCTTTATAATCTCGAGGATAAACATTCAATGTCTCAATGAACACTTCCTGTTGTATTTTATATTTCATGTACTTCCTAAGACTGTCTTCCTTTACAGTGCTTGAGGTGTTAAAACTTCATTTTCTGATCATACTAAATCATTTTTACATCTAAATTTATTTCCAATCCAGTGGCACATGCAACAGGAACTTTATAATGCTGTAGTATATCATGGATACGTTGCATAATACAATATTCATTTTAAGTCAGCTTAATTACTTTGCTATATATTGTTTCATCTAATTATTATACTGTGCTGGTGCAATACTTGGTTCATCATCATCAGAAACATTGTAGTTCATGGTTAGTTGTTTAGTTGTGGAGAAAGCAAAGTGAAATTGGAAAGTTATTTTTAATGTGGGTAATGGGGCTCCCAGATAGCCATGGGCATGTTTTTAAATTCATCAATTTGATGAGGGATGGATTTCATCGATGTTTGTCTGATTACTTTGATGGATTATTGATTCTTGATGAATTGACGAACAGTCTGTTGGTTTTTCTGCTGTTTCACAAGATGGCTACTTTTGCATATACAACTAGTTACATCTTCATAATTCTTTAAACTCTGTTGAAACATAAATGATCACATCCTTTGTGTTCATAGATTGTTGCATTATAAATACATTATATTCCCCATTTTTAGTAGCCATTTACATGCTTTTTATGAGGTTATGCATATATTAATCACGATGGAAGCAATGTACATTGATGGAAAACATTGGAGATCCATCGGTGAATAAAAAAACAGTTTAATGGATCCATGGATGAATTTAAAAACCTGCCTCATGTGAGTATTGCAATCGTCATTCGTGAAAGCTATCCTGGGTTCGATTCCTAGTGGGAGGCCACATGAGAAATGACCTTAGTTGTGGAAGAATACAATACATACAATACTACTATATTTAATGTGAATAATTCTTCAAATCAGCGAGTTAGGCAAAAGTCTTGAGACTTGTATTTGCTAAAAGTTGAGTCAAACTCTAAGTGACAGGTTTCCTATAAAATCACAGTTTTTCATCTTTTAACTGTCAAAATGCACAAATGATATTGTTACTGTTAAATTATGATACTGTAACTATAGTTCTAGAAAAAGTATTTTAATTTTGGACCATAGTTTGAGTGAACTGCATTTAAGAAAGAGAGAAAAGTTATGTGACACAATTATCAGTTGCATGTGCTCTTGGGTTGATGTAATTTACTACAAAAACTGTTTTAATCCTCTTTCATTTACATTGTAATTCGTTTTGTACTGGCTACTAATTTGTACATTTCATATAAGTCTGTTATCTCTTTTGTACTATTTTGTGTTAGTAAACAGTATTAGTAAGTTGCTTGATGTATAATTCACTAGTTAATTAACAAAAAATACAAGACATAATCTATCTAGAAAAAAATTGTAATTTTGTTTACTCATTGCATTGATCTATTGAGGAAAAATTTTACTTTTTCATCTTAGTCTAACTATTATAGAGTTTGATTTAGGCAAAGATGATTTTATCTTTTGTGTTATTTTGTACTTTAGTTTAAAAAAAGTTTGAGTTATGCAAATGCATAAAATGAATGGAATTTATTACTGACAATTGAAGTGGCTCTTGTAACAAGAATCAGGATTCCATGGTAAACTTTTTAGCTAAATAAAGCTTAGAATATTATTTTCACTGATAACTGAACAATCTTACTTCATTAATAATATCATAATAGACTTATCAATTAAGTTATTCCCTTTAATAATTTAAGCACATACTCATATAATCACCATCAGTCAGGCTGAATTTTCAGTCCTATTATAGTGATAGTGTGACAGTGCTATTGTATTTCTTATTATTTTTCATTATAGTTATATTCTCTCACCCTAAGTTAACTTTTTTGCCAGAATCAAATCTTTACTCCTAAAGTTCTCTTTGCAGCTTAACACCATAGCATGGTTCCAAATCAGTTTATCTTTGTAACTTGAATTTCTCTCCTTAAACATTAAGCAAACTCCAGTCAACAAAATTTCATAACTTTTGCATTGATCATCATAGTATTCAAAATTTAAAGTAGAAAACCTTTCATTGTTTAAATTTTTCAAAAGTTGCTCTAGGGCTACTGGTATTATATTATATATTTATTTAGATTAGTTTTTAGTTGAATTTACCAAAATCAAATATATGTACAGAAAAGTATTTTTAATTTCTGAATTTATGTCATTATATTTTCATTATAGTACAAAGGTTTATTCATTCATATTTAATATGAAATTTCAGCTTAGAACTATACTTTCTATCTTTACCTACTTGATTGAAAATTCAATTGAATCACTACTGCTTGAGTAATTTCTACACAGAAGATGGTTAATTATTTTAGGTTATTGTAGGCATGCTTCTATCTGATCTGAATAGTATTTATTTATCTTGATAATTAATGAAGGAAACCTATAGATTTTTTCATTATTTTATAGTCCTTTTATTACAATCAGTGTTGCTCTATGTGAATTTATTTACTAAATAATGCCAACAATCTAGGCAAGAGATCCAGGTTCTAGAGAATTGTAATGTAAAATATTATTAAAAACTAATGGTTTATAAATTTTTATCACAGCTACATATTTTTCAGTGCTTCAAGTCTCACAATAGCTTTATTCAAAATTCATTCATAGGATTTCTTTTATGCATTTTTTTTCAGAGTTTAAGGTCTCAAGTTAGAAGCTGGTAAGTGATTTTTAATACTTTGCTGTACCATGTAGTAATGGTAACAGATATAAAGTGAACATACTATTTAGTAACTTAGGGACCTTGTGTCTTCTACAGTGTGTTACATGCCAGTATTATTTTAATATGAGGAGCCTTTCTTGAGAGTATTAAGACAGATTTTTCCCTATTTCTCACTTAAGCCTTATTTATAGAAATGGAGGATCTTGTAGAATTTATAACCTTTATCACCTATCTACCCCTTGTATCACCTTGTAAAATGGTTGTGTAAAGATTTTTAAGACTAGTATGATCTACAGTTAATAACTTGGCAATTACAAGGCAGCATTTCATTCAATAGTATATGTAAAATGAACTTTGAATGGATATTTTTGTGATCATTCAATAAAAGCTTTTCAGTTAATGTATAATAAACCCAAATTTGCTTGCAGTAATCAATGCTATTGTGGTCACTTTTTGCAATAGTGAACTTGTAGTTACTAATTCATTTTGCAAATTGTGAAGAGCACTGCCCTGCATTTTATTTTATTCAGTTATTATTTAGTAACAAAAATGTTTAAATTATTGCTTCTCCTCTCATTCAAGTCTTACTTTGTAGTCATTATGATTTATTTTCTCCTGTAAGACTGCAAAGCTTCTTTGATATAAATTTTTATGCTAGCTTTCTTCTTTATGCAATAAAATTGTTATGCTTTTAAGTGGCAATCTTCTCCTTATCCTAGGATTTTCTGAAATAAAGTTTGTCAAGATAGCAAATATTAATAATTAGTTTCCTGAGTACTTTGAAAGGATGATAAGGAGCTTCTACTTTTAATATTCATTATACTATTGAGGAGTTCAGCAGAACTCGAGTAAATGATTGTGTCACTTTTTTCATCCTTTATTTTCATTGTATTAAAACAATTTTCATGCTTGTCACCACTCATTGAAATACTTTACTTATTATGGAATGGAAAAAATTGAAGAAAAGTGAAAGCCATGGAGCTGATAAGAAATCTGGATTCCCAGATGACTGATGATATCACCTTATTCAACCTTGCTATTACCAATCGAAACTAGTCTTGTTAATTTCATCTATTGACATTCTTTAAGTCTAAGTGCTTTATTTATGTGGTTAAAAAAATTAAGATTGGTACATAAAATGATGGAAGTGTGCAAATTGATTTCTTATGTTATGAGCTGACAAAGAAAGCGGTTGATTGTGAAAGTTAGAAGCAAGCCCTATTGATTAGAAAGTTTGAGAGTCCTTATTGCTCTTTACGAAGAAAATATAGTATTGTAATAGATGCTGTTTCCCTATATTTATGAATCAGTTAATTATAATTAAGTATTAAAATCACAAAAGTCTATAGGATTAAATAGATCAGTGAAGAGGAGTTGTTGATATCATATAAATATATACTTAATAAAAAGTCAGTGCTTAACTCCATTTTGTGATGATGGGAGCCCTTTCTCTTTATGATTCCTAACTTAAATTGATCCTATGATTTTGCTTTTTGATCAGCCTTTATATTTTGTGTATTTCTTGTTGCAAAATATAATCAATTACATATTTTCTATCCCCTGATAGATCTTGATTATATTGAGTGTCAGTATTATTTAATCAATATAAATGTATGTTATTTGATATATAGTGTTGGAGATTGTTTTATAATCATCTGAACTGTTTTTAAATTTTCATGAATAATGAATTCAGGGAGAGCATAAAAATGAATTATTCATTTAAATCAAGTTATTTGGACTATGCATTGCTTCTGTTATTACTTGTCTGCTCCATAGGCATTTCTACTCAAGTTAGGAAGCAAATAAAAAATTCAATTTTAATTTCATTGGACATGCTGTTTACAGATTCATAATGAGTGACTGATGAACTTTCAAGGAACATCCATTTCATAATATGGATATCATGTCCATAATTAATTGCCTTCATGGAACTTAACATCTTTTCTTTCAATGACATTACTAAAGAAATTAATAATTTTGTAATAGTTTATTACCAGGTTTATCAATTCTTGGGAAACTTCAATGAAACTTGCTTACATATTTTAAGTGATGGCAAAGAATGCTGCATGTATTGTCTTCTATCATTTCAGGGTCTGAGAAGTGCATGCCCTCTGTAAGAGATTTGCTGATACTGGTGGAAATGATGAAATGTAGCCGACCTTTGAAGCCTGCTTTGCCTGCTGCTCTTGTTTAACCTTCAGATTATGTAAAGTGCTAATTTTAAGGAATAGTCCCTGCATGCAAGGTTTCTGAAGACAATCTGTACTTATCTCCTTATGCTTTAATTGTCAACTATTGAGTGTTACATACTTCTGTGAAAGCTGCAATTCTGCAGTTAACAAGAAAGTAATAATTACAAGCAGATTTTTGTAGAGAGGAATGGAAATGGTTCTAGCCATAAGCATGTAATTTACAAATTTCATTTTATTATACTTAAACAGAAAATTTAGAGTATGCATTAGTGGCTGTTTAATTTAAAGTAATAATATTTGATCAAAGTAATGATTTTGCATCAGTTTTTCTGTGATTATTTAAAAAACTTTCACTATGTAATGAGTAAGGCATGCCCACTCATGGTGGGTAGTTAATAAGTAGCTCTAAGTATCTTCAATAGTATGTACTATATTGATCAACAGCACTGTACTTGAAAATTTTCCATCAAATCTCTCGAGTGGAACTGTACTTCTTCTGAAATGTAAAATTATTGCTTGTTTCCCTAATGGCATGCAAAATGGAACTGTAGAAAATTAACTATAATTATAATTGCTTAAGATCTAGCTAAACTTTTCTGTGATTATGAAGTGATATATTTTAAATTCAGAAATATCTCTATCAGTGTATTATTATTGATGAAATTTTTTTTAGAAAGTTTTCTTACAAATGCTAGTGAGACGTCTATAATGGCTCAGTTTGAAATGTTAGGCTTTGAAACACTTTCACCCTTACATTACCTTTATAAATGTATCTCTCACATTTATATAATTTACTTTTTCACTTATTTTCATGCATGTTAATCAACATTTTTTATTTGCTTTTATCCTGCAGTTTAAAGTGTATGCTCTTAGGTAAGGCATAATGCACCTGATAAGATAGATTTTTCATTCCCATTACACCTACATAAGTAAAATGACTCATCACTGACAGTTTATTTTTTGTTTGTTGAACTTTGGAAATATCAGCAGATTAAGATGATGTTATCAATATACTTTTAGAAGAAGATAAAAGGCATTTAAATTTGGAATATTAAAGTAATGATTATTTCTGGATGAAAAGGGAATATTTTATTAGAATTGGATAGGACCCATCTTGAAAGAAGCAGTGTTAAGGGTTGAAATTTCAATCCTCAGTAGTAATAAGGATTTCAGTTTCAAATATCCATATATACGTAATTGCTATGCTATGAATTTTTGATGGCAACAATTGAAAAGGTTAAAAATAAGAAGTTCACCAATAATCCATTCGAACAGATTTCTTGTAACTTAATAGTAAATGTTTTGGGATATTTTTTGTTACTTAAAGATGGATTTCTGAGTTGGAGATTAAATGAAAGAAGATATTTTCTTGCCATTGTATATTATCTCAGCTTAAAAAATAATATATATAATAATATATTGTTGTGTATTGGTAAAAATTTTGTTTTTTATTACCATTCTAACCATACATTGTAAAATTTTCTTGCTTTTATGATTTGTCTTGAACTTGGAACAGTATTGTAGTTACTCAGCTCTTTTATATTAAAAAACCAAATGTTCCCTTTTCTTTTGGAATTTTTGAAATTCCTCCTACTTACAAAAGGATATTATTCTTTTTTGAAGCTTGCGTAAATGAAAAAAAAAACAAAATTAGCCATATCCAACTCCTACAACTACATCAATTTCAGTTGAGAATTGAAATTATTTGTTGAAAATCAATGAATTTAAAGATATCTTTTATTTTTCCTAAATTACGTTAGTTTCTCTTTACTTCATGGTTATCTCTCTTGATAATATTAAGATTGATCCATTGAACACAATAACACAAATATGCCAGAGAAATGGCTCCTTAAGAATTTAGAGAAAACTTCTTTGATAATTCAGGATATATTTCCTCCATGTATTTCTTCCCTCCTCAAGAGTATACATTCTAGAAATAATGCCATTGGACTTCAAATAATAGAGCAACCATTGTAACAACAATATAACCTATCATGTATGACTAGGAAACTAAAGTATGGCAATTAGGTCCCATTCCATATTTTCCTGAATCTATCTGCTATAATGAGATATTATTTTTAAGTTTATATGGCTCTTCAATGGCTAATTGTAAAATGAAATAACATTCCAATGGGAAAAATCCAAGATTTAATTGTTTACCTTATCCTGCCTTTAATAGTTCTTTCTAAAATTTGGATTGAATCTAAGGGAAGAAAATTTGAAGGGGAATATTATGGAATGATAAAAATTGTTTGAGGTTATAAAATTAAAAGTAACGTAGACTGGAAGATCTTTCAGCATTACCCAGGATGTAATATTGCTTTTAATATGTTATTATCTTTTTGCAAAGACATTGCAGCAAAAGAGCTGCAATGTCTTTGCTGTTTCTGTGTATCACACAGAATTCAAGAAGTATGTCTACCTTTTGTTCACCAGATCTTACATTGACTTTATGCAAAAATTTTCCATAAAGGCTTACTTATGCAAAACTCTCACAACTTTAGGAATTTCTTATTCTGAGTGGTTACTTTTGTTTGGTTCCACCTTTTAAACTTAGTCTGCCTACATTCCATTCAAACCCCAGATAAATGAGATGTAGCTTTCACTAGTTAATTTACTACTGAATGGGGCCGAACAATAGGGTAGTTTATTGGTGAAGATTTGTCATATTAGCTCAAAAGATTGAAAGTGTTAGATGAAAAACAGTGGTAGTACTATATATTGCCTTTTTCTGAGATTGCAGCTTATTTTAATTTATTTTATGAATGAAATTTCTAGAACAAATCTGTTATATTGTGATACTTTTTATTAATTTATAAAATGTTTGTAACACACTAATGTTTCTATTTATTTAATAGTCAAGATTAATTGAAGTAAGTTTAGTCTTCTAATCTCCTGTATATTTTTTTAATGAAGTCAAATTCTCCATGAAATCAGTGAAATCATCACTGATTAGCAGTTTTAGCTTGAAATTCATCCTTATTTATTTAAAATGTTAATAAATGTTTTAATTAATAATCAGTGATTTGTTAAGTTTATGGATAGACTCATAATTCTGGTGAATATGAATTGATTTTCTACTTTTCCTTGTAATAAAGACTTAAAATAAGAGGATTAATAATGTTGAGATAATCCTTTATAAAATCTAAATGTTTGGAAATTCTTTATTGCTACCCATTAATTCAACATATGTTAAAATATAAATGCTAGATTTTAATTTTGATTAATATAAATCAAAAGATAATAAGCAAAATTGTAACTGCACATCAAGAGTGTTGTTTTGATTATTATTTAATGGAGATATTATTTTTGTATGATTTTTAGACTTTATGTACTGACAAGCATTCTAAGAGTACTCCAAATGAAAGGGTTTGTATTTAAAATACATTCCTTAAAAGTGATGATAAGTGAGAATTATTGAGCTATTTTGTGTATGCATTTCTGTATGTGGTCGATTGAATTAAAGCATCAATTTTTAATTTTATTAAAAATGTTATTTAATAGCTTTATTTCCCCAGTTAAAGTATGCTTAGTGTAGGATATAACGTTCTCCATTCTTTTATATGACGTTCCCTGGAAATATACATGTCACAGATAAAGCAAGCTAAATAGATTTCCCAACGTTTTTAAGATGTAAGACAATTATTTAAAAATCAAAGTGCCCATTTCATTTTCAAATGGAAAATAAATTTATAATATCCCAGTTATAATGCTATCCTGCATAGATTTCTTTTCTGTTTGATTAACTGAAAGGAATCTTTTCTGGGTTTTACAGCACAACATTATGGTAAGAGTATGTAGGAGAGGGTTGTGATGACTTCTCACACTCCATAGTGTGTGGGACTTTATGGCACACTCCATAGTATGTGAGAAGTCGCTAGAATAAGAAAAACTTTTTTAATTTTAGGGAAATATTTGTGATAAAATTATTTATAAGTTGGGGAGAGACTATATTCAATTCATGCAATCAATGTGTATGATGTTTTGAGCATACTGGAGACATGCCTCTTGAAGGTATAAGATTTAGCTTTTCCTTGTCCTATGAGGAAACGATAAATTTATAAAAAAATAACAATATAAATATTAGTCTATAAAAAAAACCCTGCTAGCTGGGTTTAAATTGCCACCTAAAACTAAAATAGCTATCTTAAGCCAAGAGTACCTCACTACATGCTTCATGAAAGTAAGGGAAGCATCTATGCAACTGAGTCGGCAAATCCTGGTTTTCACTAAATGATAAATTAGTGTATAAGGTACTATAAAATTGTTTGCTTTGTCTTAGCCTCAAAGGGAAGAAAAAAATTTCTTAGAGTTAAGTATGAAATGCATTAAGTCTCTGAGTAACAAAGCTACTAGGAATGTCAGGCAAAACTGCCATTCATGAAAAGGCCCATTATTCAGTGGTGCTAACTTGTCAAGCTAATCTTGCAAAAATAGTTGTTTTGTATTATATGAATTGTGTATCGGTAAGAGATGCAGTAGTATGAATTACTGTCATGATTGTTACTCTCATTGCTCAGAATGGAGTAATTTCATCAAACCTCACATGTATACAAAATCTCAGAAAATAAGATAATGTTAATTATTTAATCATGCTTAAAAACTGCTATTAATTTCGATTCCTAACATTATGAGGATATTTTTTGATCATTCTCTAGATTTCTACTTTCAAAATTCATGTGTAGTCGCATAATTGATGTTTTCTTCATGGAGGGAGCACAATGCAGACAGTTTTTCTACATATTGTAACGAAATATTTTAATAAAAGTAAAAAAAGCTAAATTGGTCGCGTTGACTGAAGCTGAAAAGTTACGATTGTTTTTTAACATAAAATGCATAAGTTTTGTAAAACCTCATCATAAAGAGATTTTATACCCATTCTATGATTTTCATACTTCAAAAGCGGTATTTACTTCTGTTAGTTCGTCTTTAATGAATAAAGTGACATACGAGGTTGCCCTGAAAAGTTTCAAACCCCATATTTTTCGAAAATCTTCAAAACAATTTCGAGAAATGGCGAAACGTCGGAAACTTCCTGTGTAAAAAAATATAAATGTATATATATATATATATATATATATATATATATATATATATATATATATATATATATATATATATATATATATATATATACACGAGTAAAAGTTGCTTGCATACTGCAAGCTATCAGTTGAATGCAGTATCGTACAAAGAAAGGCCTCAAAACAATGTTCAAAACCTCGCGCAAATGATCGCCTGGCGACGAACTAAGGACCCGATCGTGCGACACAATTGCATACTAATGTAAGATAAGTGCCATTCTGATTTGTTCCAAAGTTTCAATTCAATATCTGATCGGGAAGGTCCTAAAAATAAAATTACGCTTTCCCTCTTTGAAATACATGGTAGAATATAAATGACACTCAGGCATCGAACCAAGAACCGTCAGAGTAAGGACTGACAGCGTATCTGAAACATATGAATTGCCTCTATGTACATTCCATTTTATATCATTCCCGGTATTCGGATATGCATTCAAAATAATTGTAAAAATTGACCGCCATGCATTTTATACTGGAGAATTTTGCACCCAGTTGGCGTCGAACTCACGGTCATTTTGTAGCATTTCTTCCTTTCGTACTATGGAAGACCATCTCATCTCGAACCTCCGTGAATTTCACTGTTCTATCGCGTCGAGAACGGCCTCAAAACAGATTGTAAAAATTCGCGCAAAAGACCGCCTAGCGTCGAACTCAGGACCCTTCCGTGAGAGAAGATAGCAAAATAATATTAGATAAGTGCCATCCTTACTTGTTCCAAAGTTTCGATTCAATATCTTATCGGGAAGGTCCCAAAATAAGATTCCGTTTTCCCCGTTTGAAATGCATGGTAAAATCGGAATGACCGAACCAAGGATCACTAGAGAAACGGTACACCTGATGATAGAATGTTTTCAAACGCCTCTGTCACCATTCCGGGTTTTATTTTTCCAGCTTATCGGGAAGGAATTTAAAAAAATCGTCAAAGATTTCAGCAATGCATTTCTTATGGAAGAATTTTGCATCCACCTGGCGTCGAACTCACGGTCATTTTGTAACATTTCTTCCATTCGTAATATAGAAGATTACCTTAACTTCAACCTTCGACATTTTGGTTCCACTATCTTACCGATAAGTGCCTGAAAATAATTTTCAAAAATCCGCGCAATGCATTCTTATGGGAAAATTGCGATTTTTGGGACACGCACACACACCCCCATATATGCACGCCCTTGGTCTGCAATGTTGCTACACAGTCATTTGTTTTTAGGTCGTTACCCGAGGACATTTCAGAAGGCAGAGATGGCAGCACTAGACCACCTATTTTTAATCTCGTTTAGTGGCAGCCGCGGCATGGCCGTGGTTACTCAAAATATTTTACATTGGCAACAGTGTTTCTCCCTCACCATTGGAGATTCCCGGGAATATTATGAAGTGGTAACCATAATCTCTTCTGGTTATGTGGTACTGTGTACGCTTTCGTTCTAGAAACAAAATGTCGGAATCAAAGGATACGTTATCCGTCAATTTGCTGCGTGAACGGGTGTAAAATTAGGGTAACTTATACGAAAAGAGTGATATTTTATTTTCCGAGAAATTCTGAATAGTAAGTAAATGCATAAATCCTTGTTCCTTATAAGGTTGCATGGTGCGCGTAGGAATCCTATGTCTGCGTAGTTGAGTATGGGTCGTTTAATGCGTCTCTGCTTTTAATTGAAGGCATTGATTTTGTTGACGATTACGAAATAATTTTAATTTATAATGTAGTTCCTCACGAATCATGTTTTTCGGTCAATTTTCAAAAAATGAATTGGAAAGTGTCGTCGGTTTCGTCATAACAGGCTCGAATTCCCGGAAAGGTTTTACTACCAGGATTCAACAAACGAGGCGAACTAGATGCAACTATCAGTTTCCTGTGCGATTTAATTCAGTGCATTTTAATTGCGAGAATGGCTCGAACTTAAATGGGTTGGGTTGGGTTGTGCAGGAAGCCCGTGGTTTTTATGGGGGCAAATTGCATTTTTTCAGCATTGGACCCCCCTTGAAGATGGAAGCATTGTTTTTGAAATGTACATTGGGATTCTGAAGAACTGGGACCGCTAAACGATTATCCGTTTCCCGGTAATCGCCCTTAGACGGTCTCTGCTTTTGGCGCTTGGAGAACCTTTATCTCTTAGTTCATTGACTGCCGAGTTCCTTTTTTCTCCTTTCTAGTCCAAAGTGTGCAGCGTTTTTAAAATTATATATGATTTCCCTCTCCACTCCTAAAACTGCACTGTTCAATCCTAATTCCGCTAGGAGTTCTTCTGTCTGTCTGCATTGTGCTGCCACTCTAGGGACTAAACAAAAACTATCAGATACTAATTTAGCTTTTGAATTAGGAAGAGGCAGAAAAATCTCAGTCAGAAATTAGAAAAATGTATTCGATTTTAAAAGTAATTGTCTGAAGATAATGAATAAACTACAAAATCAGAGGCCTCAACATCACTTCACAAAGTACCTTTATTATCAAACAGGTCTCTGTACTTAACTATTTGTTTGTTATTTCTATAAATGGGCAAATCTATGTCTACTCACATGATTTAGTTACATTTATATTTATTTATAAAAATATTTATCTCAAAATCAGAGAACATATTGCAGCCACCTTTCCAAGGACCTCACCTTGTAAATAATTTTAACCTAAATGAGTTCATACTAAGGCAAAACTTCCAATGCTGCAGTTATTAATTCAATAATGAGAAATCACTAGATAAATCAAATTCTTTGCGTTTGCACTGAAAATTTCAAGGTTGTCATAAATTACCTAACATATTGATATTTTAGTCATGTCTCGATCATATTTTACACCGCCCTTCTTTAAAGTAATCTCCTTCAATATTTGTATTGCCAGCTACATCTCTAGGCAGAAGGGGAAATTTTGCAGCTAGATGTTTTGCTATGTAAAAGTAATACATTATTTATGCAATTATTTAGCTCTATTTTTTTGGTGCAAAGAAATTTAACTACCACTATAAGTACCTGGATAATCTAAAATGAAAATTCAATTTAATTTTAAAAATGTATTTCAAGATATATATACAACAAATGCTTATTTCCAATCATTCCATGTTTGTATTTTCCACAGGAATATTTTCTGGTACAACCTTTGCAACTTTTCTAGGCTCCTTGTTGTATGTCTTAGGACATTGCATCTCAGTCCAACTAATTGGAACCATGGCAATTCCTGCAAGATTTTTAGTAATTAGTCGCATGATATATAAACTAAGAAAATAAGTCTTACATAGAAAGTTTTCACAAAAGAAATAAATTTTATTCAGAAAAGAACAGCATGAGATGAAGGAGATAAAGTGGTGATAGATTAAAAAATTCATAACAAATAATATCCAATGATACAGCTAACAGGTAGGCACAGACCAGCAATTACTGCTGATTGATATTTGACACCCTTACTATAATATAGTAAATTATATCCGTGCAGTCACACAATACTGTATATTGATCACATTTTCTTAGGTGCTATGATTCAATTCAATCAGCAAGAAAAATGTTTAATTTATATATATATATATTCATTGTTTATTTAAACTTTATTTACAACTAAAACTTAAAAAGAAGAAAAAAGGGGAAATAAAAGAAAGTGTCAGCAATACACCAGATAAATTAGCCACTATAAATGTATATTCACACAGAAAATACAGGTAAGAAGAGTTGTTGAATTTAAATTACAAAAAATAATCAGTAGAATAAAATAGAATAAACTAACAAAGAGATAAGAAAATATTGAACATATAGATATTAAAATCATTACAAAGTTAAGACAAAACAACTGAAAAATAAACATATAAGTAACAAAAATTGTCAGTGAAAATGTCAAATTCTCAATCAAAATTAATGAAATACCAAGAAAACAAATGAAAAGGTTCCCCATAATCTTACCTAAACTTTAGAAATATGGTAAAATCCATTCAATATGTTCCCAGCTAAGGCACTATCCCACTTAACATATATTTTTTCTAGGTCCCACTCCCCTTCACACTAAACACATGGTAAAAATAGCTCATGAGGTTAAGGGTTAGGTGTAAGAAGAGACTATTCAGTTTCAATCTCGCCCGAATAAAGACGTTTTATTATTATTATGATACCCTACTTCCTGCTGATAAGGCAGATCCCTAGAGGTACCACAGCCAATACTCAGCCACAGATGATGAAAAACTGTTTGTATAATTCTTCCCAAATTGTCTACCTTGTAAAATTTGTTAAAAACCTTGTTAAGCACTTATTTAGAAATTAAAAGAGCCAAAAAAGCTTTATTTTCTTCCAATGAAAAAAAAAAATTGAAAATTGTAACGGCCCAGATATAATGTAGTTTTCACTTGATTTGCTGAGAATTGTCTCAACTGGTTTTCACTGTATCTCAAATTGTACATCAAAGCAGAACAAACACCTCTAGGAATAAACTCTCATTTCCCAGAATAATATTAGTCAACAATGTGCCCAACATAAACCCTTTCTAATCTCTCCTGAGTAAACATCCCTATGAATCCGCAAATCTGGAAGGCAATAAAATTTAAAAAGAGACATCTGATAGCTCGCATGCAATATTACACTCACCAAGTGTAAGCAGTCATTCAGGTTCTGAACTGAATTCATTTCAAAGTAACTTTAGAAAGACCTTAATAGATAATACCTTTGGTCCCTTAGCCAGGATATGCTTTGATTTGAATTTTGTTAAGCCACTAGGCATTCTTTAAAGACCAAGACATTTGCTCTAAATTCAATCTTACCCTTCAGGTTAAAAAAGAAATATTCAAATCAGCCAGCTTCCCTGAAATTTTGGTTTAACCAAACATTTCTCTGATTATGCTAGGGATATTGTTAATTACCTGCTTCACTGTGTGCTATGACCACCCCTAACTCATTTTCAGCTGTAGACAGCTGGTAGGAGTGCAAGTCAGTTGTGGGAAGCTTTAAACTGCGTCAAGGATAATACTTGGAAATTTACAAAATAAAGTAAAAAGGTACTTATATTGATAAATTAGTATGTTAAGTTTTAGAGTGGAAAGTAATACTAGTAAGATGGAGGCATTCAAATTCAGTTAAAATGGACTTCCAGTTCAACTAAAATGCATGGTTGTTGAATCACTGAAAGTGAGAGATGTTACTTTAATGTGTTTTAGATATATAGTTAGTTTTTGGAATAATTAAAATGACAGAACTTGCAAATGAAGAAAAAATAATGAAGAGATTATGGGCTAAGAATTAAACCTGTGGATTACATAAAAAATTGAGAAGGTATATCAAAGATTAAGAGGGGTTATTAGGTCAATTCAATCTCAATTTGAAACTCTTACTTCTATTTTTCCATGTGGATTTGTAGGACACAATAGATTTTAGTTGTGACCTACACCAAGAAATACAGGCATCAACCTGATGGAATAATGAGGATGAAAATGCATGGGACAAAGATGTGGAATAAAAACAGCATACTCTAAGACTTTTTTATCAAATATACAAAGACTGAATACATGAGTTTTGGAAGAAAAGATACAAAAGAGTCATTAGCAGAAAGAAGAAGAAGCGGCTTCAAGCTTAAAATAAAAGACTGACCTTAAGCTCCCGAATTTTCGTTTAAAAGATAAAATTGACCTAGAAGATAAGTTTGAATACTTCCAATTATAATGAAATGTAACTACTGGGAACAATTAAACCTATATCTTGCAGGTGATAGAGAACAGTTCACTTCAAAAAAGGATACAACCCTAGCTAATATTATATCTGCTGGGCGGAAACACTGATACATTTCTATTGAATCTTTCTCAAATGCACGGACATCTTCTCGTCTTAGAATGGCACGATATGGCCGAGTTAGAACAACGTCACCAATGCATTTTATCGTACATTTACAAAATCTTGGATTCACCATCATGACCTGAAAAATAAAAATGTGTTACAAAATACGTGGAGATTCAGTGGCAATTTATTTAATTTTGAAAACCAAAACTCAATCATTGACACAGTTCCTCTAATAGAGACTTCAAATGTAGAAAACAATCTATTAAGTTACAGAAAGAGCATCAGTGTTTATTCAAGAACATGAGGAATAATATTACATTAAGATAAAATATTCAGTTACCATTGCAGTAACTATATCTCCTGGTGTTGGTACAATGCTTTGTTCGTTACTACTGTGAACCTCGATAACGTACGACTGAAAGGTAGAACAAGAAAATTATTTCCTAGAATATTCCTAATTAAGAAAAGAAATGCCATATTAACGAACCTTGTCTTTTTCTACTATACGGGCTTCACCGGCCAAAGTGCTATAAATATAGCCTTGTCTTTCGTACGTTCCACATCCAGAAATGTGGGTGTCATCAGCCAAACACAATCTTTGTCCTGCAAAGGATCTATTAGTAAAACGTTTAGCCAATACTTCGCATAAAACATTTATATCTACAATTACCTGGCACACATAAAAGATTTGATGTTCCCATAATGAACACACAACAGTTAGCTGGGCTGATATAATGTCAATAAGAATTTCCTGTCAGCGCTTACTTCTCATAAACTTCAAACAATAACAAAACCACATGTGTACTGCGCCTTGATTTTCATGTGTTTATTTGATAACGCTGGCGCCCGCTAGATTGGACAATCGGTTTAGTCAGTTAAAATTTAGGTCCTGTAAGGAAGTCACAATTCCACAATATGATAGCTGGACAAATTGATTTAAACGCTAGTTAATGTTTGCTTACATACTTGCATGACTTCGGCAATTAGCTGATTATCAACAAAATTAGAATGATCAAATCTTAATGGAATGAGAACGTGGAAAGTGAGTTACGCAAGGTTCGAGGAAGTGGTTGTGTTTCCACATTGCAGCGGCAGCTCTACCTGACAGTATTAAAATCTGAAGCAGTTTGTTCTTATTGCAAGTTACACACAGAGTGGTTACCTAGTTTTATCGGTGAGATGGTATTTTAATAATCATAGGAACCTGTGAATTTGTCTTATCGAATGCACATTTCTCTTCAACTTTGAGCTTGTTTTTGTATAATTGTAGTTTACATTTTTTAGAATTGTTTAAATTTTATTTCTCGGTGTAATTTCATATACTTTGTCCTCCTAACCGAGATAGAAGTCACTTTAGTATCGTTAAAGTTAAATGGTTTCAATGCGACGTTTGTTGGCCAATCGGGCTAACAAAATATCTTGTATTGCTTTTCAATTGAAGATAATTGTTTCGAGAGAAGTTTTGTAAATAATTTTCTCACTAATGAAATTTTTGTATCGAATTGGAGGTATAAATGGATTATCAAAATTTTCTTGTGGCATATTTAAGATCAATCATTATAAATTAAATATATGTTGATAGGTATCCATCATGGAAGAAGATGATGTCTGTGAACTCGTTAGGTCCGTTATTATGTCTGAGAAAGGTGGTGTTCTTCTCAGAAATTTAAACAGTAAGTTATTTCATGATTTATAGTTGATTATTTTACACAATTAGTCGTGAGGTGTCACGTACACACATTCGCGTAATTGCACACATATGGATGCATTGTGGTTGGTTAATGTGAAATATTTTTGATTTTAAACAATTATGTTCATCATTCAGATGATGTATTTTCAAGTATGCTCAAGGAACGTCTTTAATTTTATTACTTTAGCCAGAAATTTTGTATTTTAGAAATTCAACATTTTTCATTACATCAGTGTTGAAGCAGAAAGAGCATTTCTATTTTCTCTTTTGTAAATCATATTTTTTATGTGAACAGTAGCCAAGTCTTACTTCAGCCGGTGAGTCGATCTATACCTGAAAAACATGCCCAATCTACATAGTTATGTATGTTATCAACCTATCGAAATCAAACATTAGGATTACTTATCAAAGGTGGGAGAGAGGTTGACCAGTATTTTTATTTCCATTTATGACTTAACTTCTGTAATGTTTCAATTGCAATCTAAATCAAACTTCATCTTAATGTAAAATTTCTTTAATGATGATTACAATTTGATTGAAAATGTATGTATTTGAATGATCCATGGCTATCCATGGTCAATATTGTATAATATGCATTGTGCTGCCTATCAAGAAGTAAGGGGAATTCTTTATGACTTATATTATGTCTAATTCAAATGTTTGTGTGTTGTTTCTGTCTCTCCTTGCCTATAAATGAAGCAAAGGCTATTCATGCTAAATAGAAGCAGTGATATATTTTTTGAAGGTTAATCTGTTATAAATTTGATTTTCTGTGGATAAAAATCCTTTTTTACTTGAAATTTTAAATTTCCAAATGGAATTGAATTTGCATTAATTAAATGCAAATGGGTAATCGATTCTTTGTGAACATTTGAGAAATGTCATCATTTAAGTTCACTGGTATTTATTACTTCATTGTTAATGTTATGGAATATTTTGCTCCTTATTTTGTAAATTCCTTACTTTAAATTTAAATATTTACATTTGGTGTATTGTATTAACAATTATGAATCAACATCAAATCGTTTTCAGTACATATTATTCAAGCATTACTATTATGAAACGGCATTTTGTGTGATATTAATCAACTAATCTTGTATCAACATATTTCTTTTGTTTTTCTCAGGGGATTTTATTTCTCTGGCTGGTGAACCAATACCTTATGAAAAATTAGGATACAAGTCTTTAGAGGAATTACTGAGAATTATTCCTGATGTAAACAGGTCAGTGGATAGGAATGGAGAAATACTATATACCTCAACAGGAAAAAACTGTGAACATCTTGCTAACCTAATATCAAAACAGAAAAGCAGCAAGAATAGAAATAGCAATCATGTAGTTAATCATCCAAAGCATAAAGTTTCACATCACTGGAATGGATATTCTGGTATACATCAAGGAAAAAAGACTGATCGCAGGCACTCAATGTTCAATGTAGATCATAATACCAAAGGATATCAGCCTCAGAAAAAAAGCATTCCAAAGGAAAAAGACAAAAGTGCAGCTGAAATGAAATTAGGGTTAGAACCAGGGTCTAGGGCTAAAATAGACATGCCTCGGCTGACAAGAAGCCAAGGAAGTTATAGGAAATCAACCCCAGATAGGATTCTTTGGGAACCTTGTCGTTTTAATGATAGCAGAACTGAACGTGAAGAAATGCCTGCATTAGTTCCATCGAGATGGCTAATGCGGAAAAGTGAGCCTAGTACTTTCCAAATACCAGAAAAATCACCGGGAGTTTATCAGGATTCATTTCAATATCCAGATAGGACAAAATTGAAGCCAGGATTGGATCTCCGTTCAACTCTCCGTTCCAACTTTAGCAAAGATTATCTCAATGGGAAAATGAGGTCAGATAATGTTAAATTTAACCGTTTCAGTCATCATGATTCACAAAGGCTCAGAGGAAGGTTCAGTTGTGATGCTTATGATTTCGAATATCATAGAAGAGGATCTTTGGGTATCCCAAGCAGCCTGTGTGATAATGTAAGTAGCGTCCATGTTTATTTTTTATATTTCTCCTTATGATTTTATCAGCTTCGATTGTAGGTTTTAATAGTGTTGTCTTGGTAAATAAATCTTTTATTAGTTGTACTAAAATATATAGAAAAGTTACAAATTATTAGTGCAGAATGTCCAGTGAATTGGATGTTTGTATGTACAAAGGTAATAAGAAGCCATTGAACAATTTGTAAAACCACCTGAGAAAGACTTCTTTTCTTATTCGTTTGTCTAAAGGCAGGAATTTTCTCAATAACTTTTACTTAATTCTAGCAAAAGTATTTATTGCTATGCAGCAATCACAAAGATCGGAAATTTATTGAACCATATGTGCATTTTACCTATACAAATATCTCAATAATGAAATTTCATAATTGCATATTATCCCATAAGTGCATTTTAATTACCAGTAAATTCTGGAATTTTCATTTTATTTCATTTGATGGAATTAAATATTTGCCTCATTATTATTATTATTTCATGATTATTCTTGTAATTTCAAGTGTATAGTGCTAAGCTTAAGATAAATAAGGTCAAATCCTGATTAACCATTGCATTGTAATATTCAGATAATAATTGTGGCATAGGATCTAACTTCAATGAAAATGTAAGAAAATTTTATACTACTGGAGAATATTTCCTGTTTTATAAATATATTCTGTCATGTGATGCTGGTGGTTGAGTTTGGAAGTAAATATTTCCATATATCTTAATGAATAGCTGAATTGGTGCAGAATAATAATAATATATGAAATTGATTATATTAAGAATCAGATTTACTCTGTGGAAATCTGTGTTCTTTGGTTCGTGCAATAAATTGGGTGTGATGTTTTTCCTGAGTTCTTTCAATAGTTATCACCAGTAGATTATCTGTTTATTTTCAGAAACTATCATGATATTGCTAATAAAATTTCTCAGAAGTCTTAGACATATCCATAGGTTTTTAGATGCTTAAATACTTATGGCAGCATTTGTCAATGTTAAATAGATCTGAGGGGTTAAGAGAAAACATCTCTGCATGTTACTCATGGTATGAAATGAAAAGGAGATGAAAGAAATACACATTACACTTGAGTAATTCTGTTTTATGTCTTAATTCATATTATTTCATTTAAAATGTAGGATATTTATCTTCATATTTTTGAATTATTCAGCAAGTTCTCAATTTTATGTTTACCTTTTCCCAAAAAAGTATTTTCACTTTATTAAGAAGTTGCAAGAAGAATAAGAAATATTCTTGCTACTTAGTATTGTTGCATATTTTTTAAAGGAAATCATGAGTACCTTAATGTTGAGAGGGTTTCTTTGAAGTAAGTGAATCAATTAAGATACCAATTTTCACTTCAAATTACTACAGCATTACTGGTTGATCACCTAAAAAGAATAAAATTGATAGTGATAAAAGTTTACTTTCTCATTTATGTTTAGTTAATCTTTCAAACGTGTCATAATATTATATTATTATAGTATTTTAATCTATCTTAGCTAATTTAATGCATTTCTAATATTTTTTAGGGTCATAAGTATGGTTGGAGAGAGGAGGATGAATCAAGATGGGTTTCAGAAGATGATGGATCAAACTACACGGACAGAAAATGTGACTTTGTTAGTGGCACGTTAAGAGTAACAATAAAGAACTCATGAAAGAAAATTTTGCAAAAATCAAGATATTGATGGAGATGAAGATAATCCAATATCATCACATCATTAGTCAATAAATGACTATATATTTTATATTGCTCATGTACTGTTTGCTGTTGAAATTTTTGCTGTTATAAAAATAAAATTCACATTTTTTATCATTTTCAGTATTGTTGTAAGCATAAATGAAATTTTTCATAAAGTAGATCTTTAGATAATTTGTGAGATATTTTAATTATATGTTATTTGCAATCCATGTGGCTTCTAATGTTGCAAGTTTGGCATGTATTCGTGCCAACTCCCAATTTTTCCTTGAAATAGTTATTTATTCCATTGAAATAAATAAATTTATTTTCTAATTCATCCTGGTGCATAACTTATCTTTAATTCAAAACTCATTGTAACAAACATAATAAAATGCAATAATGTTAGAATATATGTTTCTCATGAATTGTTACAATACTTCAGACCTTATTCCTCTAAAAATTGTAAGTTCCAATAAAGAGCCAAGTGATTTTTCTGCAATATGAATCAAAATGTCTATTTTGACTTACAAAATATAATGTAGCAGTATGACAAAAGTATTGGAAAGCTTCATTTTTTTCAAACACTAAAATAGAGTAGTAAACTTGGGTTCATTTTTGTGGGAATATTTAGGAGCACCATAAATTTTGTATGATTCATTATTTCTGAGGTAGCTAAGCTTTATCTTGAGAAGGTAACAAGGTTTCAGGATAGCTCAAAATGTCTAAATAATAATCTATTGCAATGAAAATAACTAATGAATGAAGAGTTCTATATAGTATAAAAATATCTCTCTCCTATTGTGATAAGGCTTATTGAAGTTTCTTATGAATGTCAAAAGGGCATATGGAGCAAAATCAATAGCATGCCTGATCATACTTCTTGAACACTTGCATGATAATACATCCCGTTTTGCTTTGGAAAATTGAGTGTTATGCCAAATAAAAGGATGGTTGTACTCACACCAATCATATTCTCAATTGACTACTACTGACTTCTTGCCGTTTCCGAATGGAGTGTAAAATTAAAACGACAAAGTTAGTGCAAAAAGGTCCTTTAAAGACTTATTTTAATGGAAATCCAACAAAAGGTTTTAAGGCTGATTTTAATCCCTCTGTGTTAATTCCAGAAAGGAGTTAGGTACCTTGAATAGACATTCTTAGAGGGCCAAGAGTAATTATGAAAGCCTGATTATTGTGAGTCGTGAGAATATTGAGAATCATGATAATACGGAATAAAATGAAAAAGTCAGTGGACGAAGGCAGGTGGTTTCATCTGGTCATCATCAAAAGTCAAACATTGAGCGATAAGAGGATTGACATGAACTCAGAAATGAGTAAAATTTATAAACAAAAGTCTCGATGAGACCAGAGATGTTATGTATAGGGTTACCCGAAATACTCCTACGACCTCGATGGGGTCCGATGCCCATGCAGACTGCATCGACTTGAGAAAACTTTCGCAAGAGTCTGAAAAATTAATTCGAAACACTTTCGATTCCTGATTTAGCACCTGCATGATTCATATTTTTCCTTCCAATTATTATAATCAAGGATGATTTTGTCGGCTACTTCTCCCTCTCTTCAGAAAGTAATAACTTATTTCGACCAAAAAAGAATTAGTATTTACTAGATATAAATCTCTCTTTTTATCGGGGAAGCTGTTTGGAAAGGATAGGTACTCTACTAGATCAGATTCAGCTATGTGAATTATTTGTCCGCCTAATACATAGATGATGCACCGTAAGAAAGTGAATTCCCCTCTTCTCTAATTTCCCTCATGCAAGTAGACCAATAAAAGAGGATCGGAATTCGTGTTGGTAATCTCGCTCAGGATCTGGGACAGTGATGCGAAATTTAATGGAGAGAAATCAGTCCTCATAGTTGCACATCTTACTTATTCTCCACTGTCTAATGTTTTGAAATATATTTTCATTGTTATGTCGCTTAACTCAATAAACTGACAAAATGACAAATTTGGAACTGAGTGCTAGTTTGCTGGAGGTTAACATTAATCGCCCTAACGATGATGTCAATTTACTTTTGACACAAGTTAGTTTATATTGTGATTTTGATTAATTTTCCTCATATTTTCATGATTTTTTTCTTTATTTGCTTGCTCTCCTATAAGTATCAAAGTTAAATATGTATGGAATATTTATATATATATATATATATATATATATATCTTTTATCCATTGATTCTTCTACATATATTTGGTATATTTTAATAATTTTCACTTCAAGTACTTGTTAGTTTAGGTAATCACATGAAGTAACATTCATTATAATTTTCTTGAAATTGTGGTAGAAGAGGGGAATAAAACGACATAACTTTTCGATATTGCTGTTCTTAAGACTTTCTTAATATCATTGTATTTCCTTCGGATTACCTTGTTTACATCTTTGTAATATAGTTTGATAAACATTGATGAGTATTGGAAGTTTTATAAATTACGATTATGATGATATTAAAAACAACGGTAATTATAATTTTAGCATAGTAATAAATAAAATTCTTTTGCTTTCAGCTTGCTGAAGCTGTTGAATCTCCTGCTGACATAAGTTGTCTAGTTGGTCCCGTCGTTAAACTTTTACCATGCCATCATTTGCACATAAAAAAGGCAATTTACATGATATTCCCCAGGTAAATTGAATCCATTTCAGAGCCATTATATTATAGCCACATGATAATGAGTTATTAGTATGTGTCAATAGATTCGAAAAAGTTCAGTGATGGAGTCTGGCTAATTTTCATTTTGAAACTTAAATATGTAAGGGTTTTGACTAAATATTTAGCCGAAGTGATGATGTGAAACCGTCTAGGAAAGAGAGCTCAATGTTTCTTTAGAATAAATTAGCCCGTTAAAGATTTATGCTTGGTTTAAATGCAACATTAGAAATATTCTTGAACCTTATGTTTGACATCAGATTATGTTTCCATGTATGTTGTTGCTGTCAGATTATTCATGAGAGGTTACTTCCCTTTGCCTGGTCATATTTCCTTTATTTTAAAGTAAAATTTTCAATGGAATCTACATATCAAAGACAGAAATAAGTACCCTTATTTCTGTATTTGATATCTTGGTTAGAAGATCTCAATTGCTTCATAAATTTTCTGAAACGTATCTTTGTTCACAATAAAAATTTCACACTAAGTTAGCTTAAAAGCCCATTATGTATCTGCCCTTATATTGTGTATTTGTTAAAAATAGAATATTACAGAAATTGTACATCTAAATCTGACCACCAATATGAGAGAATATAATATTTTGTAATATTGTGTTAAAATATTTTGTTCTCAGCTGCAATCAGTGATTCAATACCAATCCAGAATAGGTAATCATATTTTCTGTCCTCAGGGTTTGCTTACGGATACCTGAGGCTGCCTTACTTGCTGTAAATACTATATTAAAAGATGCAGATGATCCTAATCCTGCAGTTCAGGTTTTGGCCTTGGGTCTTCTTGGATCTATACCATCTCTTGGGCCTCATGCTGATGTACCATTGTACAAATCTCTCTCTCATTCTCATCCTCGGGTCAGACGTGCTGCAGTTTCAGCTGCAGCGCATCTTCAACCAGGTGAACTTTATGCCATCTTCTAATGCTAGTTAAATACTCCTGTGTATTTAAAGCATCTAGCTGATAATCGTAACAAAAGATCTGCGATGTATTTTTGATACTTTTCTGTTCTCCATTTCATTTTACAACAATGTTTAAATGGCAAAAAAATGGCTAAAAGTATCCAGGAATCTCGATACCAAATATTAAAAGGTTATGTTACATTTCTCCATCTTTTGAGACCAGTAGTAAAGGAAACTATTCTTTGGTTACTATCCCATGAAGCCTTACTTAATACATAGTGCTACCCCTTGCGTGATGCTTTATCTTTGGCTGAAATACTTATATTTTATTGATGTTATTTATTATTTCTTTGGTCACATAATATTTAAAATCTTAAAATTTTTCCTCCTAGCTTATAGACAAAGACAATTGGAAATAAGTATATTGATGCTCAATTATTATCTGGAGTTTATGTTGTATGTAATTCTCTACTGAGGTACTGTCAGAGTAAAATATGATAAATTGATGTAAATGGGTGAAGATAGACTTAAGTTTCAAAACAATTTGGAGCATCATGCACATCAACATTTAAATATATTTTTCTGGCTACTAAATTTCACTGTTAATTAAATGAATTTTTCAGCATTTTCAGTTGGAATCGAAGAAAAAATCTATGAATGTGAGGGTTAAATATAAAGGGGAAAACTTATTTAAAATGAAGAAGGCTGGCTTTATATTAATTCTTGGTCTTTCAGTTATTGGTCCTAGCAGTTGCATTGATTTTGTTTTGGCTATTTTGATTGTTTGAGGATATTTTTGTTTTATATCAATTAGGCCTTATCCTTTCTAATAATATCATAGTGTAGTTAGCTGCCTAAGGAAATTTTTTTGTGATTGTTGTTTTGTCATATTCTTATTATGGTCAATCGTTTTTATTTTGTAGTTATTTCTTAATTTCAATGACCAGGTCCTTTGCTGAATCGCACCTCTGGACATCAGCTCATTGATCGCCTTTATGAGGCTGTTAGGGATGAAGATCCTTGTGTTGTAACTGGTGCCTTACTAGCTCTAGATGCCCTATTGGTCAGTGAAGGTGGGGTTGTTGTTAGAAGGCAAATGAAGTCTCATTTGGTATCTCGTTTAGATTCATTTCCTCCACTTCAACTTGCATCTGTACTTCAGGTGAGGGTCCAGTTTTAACTCTACTGAATCATGAACCATTTGAAATGTAATTCTTTAACTCACAAAGATGAAGATTTTCTTTGATGATACATTCTTTATACACAATATAAAGTATTACCTTAAATTTTTTTTATTATCCATTTTAAGATAGCTATCATGAATTCATACTACTAGAATAAGTTTCTTTCATTTCACAATTCTTTTCTAGCAACCTCTTCTGTAAGAGAGGGATGAAAGAAAAGAAAAGGAACTCTGCATTCAATGATTAAGAGACAGGTTTCTCCAAGTGCCGAAGCAGCAACCGGCGAGGACAATTCCTCGGAAAAAGATTATCACCTGGGCACTAATTAAAAATAATGCATAGATTGCAGTTGGGTTGCAAAAATCTCATCACTAATCCCATAAACATAAAACTCCATATATCCAACCCAGCAGTTTGGAAAATGTATTGATAACCCAAGATACACATGAAAGACATCCCTCTTAGACGAATCATATCCTCAATAAATGCCCCCACTTACAACTTATTGGTCCAAAATTAAAAACACAAATCATTTAGTAGACCTTCTTAAAAATATCTCTACACAAGAACATGACATCTTAATTTCCTTTGATGTTGAGTCTCTTTTTCCTAGCATCCCTTTAGACATCACCTATCAATTCCTTGAAGATTGGTTATCAAAACAGAATCCATCCCCAGAAGTTATAAAAGAATATGTACTACTAACAAAAACATGCATAAACCAAAATTTCTTTCAAATCGAAGGAAAATTTTACAAACAGACTAATGGAACCAGAATGGGGAACTACCTTTCTCCCTTCGTCTTTAACTTATTCATGACTTATTTTAAAAACATCCCAGAGAGAAATTCACCTATTTCTCTAAAATATGGTTCAGATACGTTGATGACATTTTTTGCTATTTTCGACCCTTCAAATTGCAACACCATGGATTCCTTAGAAAAACTTAATGAGCAAGTTGAGTCTATCAAATTCACCGCCGAAGAAGAAACAAATGGCATACTACCCTTCGTGGATTTAAAAAGTAACCAGAACACAAAACAAGCTCAAATTTAATATAAATAGGAAACCCTCTCATACGGAAATGTACATGGCATATGACTCAAATCATCAAAATGCAAAATAGAAAATAGATTCAAAGAACACTTAGCTCACTTCAAACACAACCAAATTAATAAATCCAGCGTTGCACAACATATACAAGAACACAATCATAGGATTAATTTAGAAAATTTAAAAATAAAGAAATCGATACAGAAAATCTCAAAACTAGATGCTTATGAGAGCATATTCACACATCAGAACAAAGGAAAACTCATGAATGCTGACAAAGGTCCCATCCCAACTTCTTCATTATACTCTCTTTTAGAGACCACTTCTTAAAAGGACTCAATCCTGGAATTTCTGTTCCCCACCTTCTTCCCATACATCACACCAAAAAAACCCTACCCCAAAAAACCCCTCCCATGACAAACAGTTACAAATACCTCACACTCCACACTTTCTTTTCATTCAGTTATTGACCCCCATTGACAATGGGAGCATAGCTTCCAAAATGTGCATCGGGTACTTGTGAAAACTGGCAGGCGCCCAGGTTGAGGATTCCTTTTTCCAAGGAATTGCCCTCGACAGTTGCCGCTTCAGCACTTTAGGAGAAACCTTTGTCTCTTAAAGAGAGGGATGCTTTATCATTTTATTGTTACACCTGGTACTAACCTACATATCTGTCAAGGAAAAAGTACTTAATGAAAAATTTTCATATGGTTGTTTTTTGTTTCATTGTTTGGAAATTTGTAGGTGTTGAGCAAGTACAAACCCAGAGATGATGATGAGTTATTTCAACAACTAAGCTCCTTGGATGTTTACTTGGAGCATTCCTCTGGCCCTGTAGTTGTTGCATGTGCTCAGCTTTCTGTCACATTGTTGTCAGACTCATATCCTCATCTGGAAGGAGATCTCATCAGAAGGTAGGTTGTTTACATACGTTATATAATTTTACAATGTCATTTTGTGGACTTTAGAAAATTATAGGCTCTACCCAAGTATTATTAATCTAATGTTTCAGAACAGTTCCAGCCTTAAAACAATTTATATCAAGTGGTGGTCCTGTTGCTAGGCATGTTGTGAGCTTTCTACTAGAGCAAAAGAAAGAGTGGCTTGAGGCATTTTCTAAGTCCTCAGATGATATTGCTCTGTTCCATTTAAAGAATGGTGATCAGTCTGACCTTGTCTTTGATAAGTTGAAGACACTCCCATTTGTATGTCATCATCTAGAAGAAGTAAGCTTGGTTTTGGTAGCTATTGAGTCTTGGTGGGTGAACAGGTAAGTGTTTCTTATTTTTTGCTATAATTTAATATAATATATAATCTCATATAAAGGAGTATCTTTATTATCTATGAAGGTCATTCAATATGCCATTTACTGTCCTGCATCTCCTATGTTTCAAAAACTAAAATGCCCATTTTTGAGATGTATCCGTTCTTTGGAAATTGAGTTATTGAAACATTCTCTGTGATAAGTGGTTTGAGATAAAAGGCATTTATGTAATGTGGTAATAGGGAGTCACTATTACTTCATCTAAATGCTAATTCAATAAATCAAGCTCTCAAAACTTTAATGTGCTCTAATATACTTCCAGCTCTTTGCACGAAGAACTTGACCTCTCAAATTCTCTTTCATTCATCTCATGTAAAGGTATATAAAACAAAAATTCTGGTTATCATATCTTTTTATTATCCTTACTTACTCCTTGCTTGTGGAAAAAAAATTTAATAATTAATGGACCTAGCAGGTCCATTTTGGTTGTGTGGTAATATTTCTACACTGTCCTACTGAAAAGGATGTAGCACAGGTCTTCCTTGCTGCAGTCTATAGTCACTAGTTTACCATGAAGTTAGTTAAATCTCTTTAGATTAATTAGAAGTCCCTACTGACTTTTGGTTCATACATCTGTCATATTCATCATTTCCTTTCCATATTTCTTTTCAATGACTCCAAGGCCAATTTCTTTTCTAATTTTATTCCCTGGAACCTTTGAGTTTCATGAAGGGTAAACAACAGTTCTGAGTGAGGACTAAGATACAAACCCAAAACTATCCTCAGAGAAAGAAAACTATTTGTTTGAACTTATAGTTTTGTATAATGAAAGTGTCTGGTGATAATAATTTAAGTAATTTTGAACTATTAATATGCATTATATATCGTTTATTTTTATTATTTTTACATTTTAAATCTTAAACTGAACAACTGTTTGTGATTCTACAATTTCTTTCTCAAGTTACAAGGTTTGGCCATCAAAAGATTACATTAGAGAATGCTTATGTAAGCCTTCACCATTTTTACCCTTCACTTACCTCCCTAAATCCATCACTGGACATATTCACTGTCTCAACCTTTGCATAAATCATTAGGAATAGTAGAAGTATTTTTAAAAGTGCTATGACTGCTTAGATCATTTTTCAACCACTGAGAATTGAACCCAGGATTGTTGCCACCAAAGGCCATTTTGCCATTTGGCTATCTGGGAGCCCGTGTGAATCATTAAAAACCCACGCTAGCTTATTGATCATTCATAAGATTTAATTATTAATCCTTTGCTTTCATTATATCCAGTTTTTATTATTTTATTGTTAGGCATGTAATTTTTAATCCTCTGTAATTTTTCAAACTTGTTTGTTTTAGGAACTGTTATAAGTAAATGGCCTAATAGATAGCTAGTAGAGTGTCTCTGGTGACTGTCTTTGGTTTGGTTTATAATGAGGGTCATGATGATGGACCAGTATTGTTAAACTATTGGAGAACTGCCTGAATTAATATGCAACAGATCCATTGTGATCTTTGAAAAACAATAAGATGACATTGGAGCTAATATCATCATACCTTATCATCTACTTTAAACACCACTTGGGAAGAGAGCTTACATCAGTTGTGGTTCCATGGATTTATTAAACAGTTATATAAAAACTATCTGCAGAGGTCCTTGTGTATTTGATAAGGTTTTAGACAACATATTAATTGCAGGTTGTGAGCGGTCAATGCATTCTTGAAACTGATTTTTAGTTTCTTTTGGCATATTCATTTTTTGATTTCTTTTTATTTACTTACAATGTGTTTGATATTTAAATTAATTCTTCAAACTGCAAGTCCTGCTAGCTAAATGAATGCTTTACTAAAGACTTCACCTTTATTTTTATTTGATAGTATCATTATTCTATGATTATTCTTTCTATGTGAAATATATTTATATCTGTAAAAAACAAGTTTATATTTTACTCTTACATTACAGTGAAAATGAGAAATCAGAATTTTTGAAAGAGGCCATTGCATCTTGTGTGCATAAACTGGCCAAGAAAGTTCCTAGTGCTTCTGGACATTGTCTTGATTCACTTTTGAGGCTACTTGATTTTGAGACTGATAATCATATGGTCAAAGGTTCTTCAACCCAGATTACATGGCAAGGTATCTTAAAAGCCATACTCAGGATTGGATTAAGTGGCTTTGGTCAGGAAGTTGCCACATCTGCAATGTCAAAGGTATGGGAAGTTTTCAAATCATGTCTAAAAATTGAAATATAGGATAATAGAATATCTAAAGATCTCATTTCTATGCCCTCAAAATTGTGTACTTGTTAAACATCTTGAGAGTTGATTTTGAATTGTGAGTGTTGATATTTGAAAGAGATTACAACATCCACAAAAGAGTTCTGACCTTTCTTGTCATCATGACTTTAAGAATCCTACAAATCTATTCTAGATGTGGCAGAAATTTCAGGTTTTACTGTGAGATATGACTTTTAGTGTATGGTCATCATTTTATAACTATCTTTAAAGAAGACATGGGTTGATGTTATGCCAATATACTAGTATCCAATGTAGCAAATGAAACACCCCAAAAGTAGGTTAATGCTTTTCATTCATCTTCATATTCATTTTTATTTATTATGTTTCAGATTTTAGAAAGTGTTGACTTTACAGATAAGAACTTACCAGAAGTAATTCCTGCTCTCATGGCAGAGTGTGGTTATATGATGGAAGAAGGTCCATATATTTTGGAAGCAATGATCAGTGAGTTAGTTAATTTGCTCTCTTGTGGTTGATTTTCATTTGTAGCTGAATTTAGTTTTGTGATATTTAGTGGGTGGTGAAGTTAAGAAAATGTAAATGTCATAAATATCTATTTTCCCTGCTACTCTTATGTTTTAATCAAGCTACTATTATTAAAAATGTGTCTTAAGTCCAGCCAAGATAACTTTTATTTAAAATGAGAGTCTTGTTTTATATAATTTATAATTACAGATAACTTCAGCAATTACAATGATGGTACGCAGCATCTCTTATTATCTGCATCAATGGCCATGTTTTTCCATCGACCTGCATCATGCCAGCATGCTTTGGGACAACTGCTGGAGAAATGTTTGTGCTCTAACTCTTCTGCCAATGGAATTTCAATGGAACTTGCTGTGAGAGCACAGCAATATTTCACTCTTCTCAGGGAAGATACAGCTCTTGCTGAGAAATTACTTTTAAGTTCTTGTAGCTAGCATGAATGCTTAAATACCCACTTCTGTATAAAATGTAAGATAGCTTCAAAATAAAATTTTTTATATATTTTCAAAAGAGGTTTTTATGTTGAATATTTAATTTGATGAAAAGCAGAATCAATGGCCTTTTACAGTTTTCGAAGTATATTATTCTGGCCTTTTAAATTAAGCTTCAAAACAGAATCCCTTCCTTACATTCCACAAAGATAACAGTTAAATAGGGCAAACTATATTAAAAATCATTAAAAAGAAAAAAAAATATTAGGCGTTCACTTTCTCATAGACAATTGTCAAGATGCCATTCAGTCATTACTTGGTTGATAGTTGTGTTAAATACTATGGGCACTATCATTTGACTAATGATGCAACATGCTGATAAAATAAACAATCTTCTCAGCAGAGAGATCTTTTAGAGTTCTTTATAATAAACATTAAACTTTGAAATAGGATTTCCTTTGTAATTTCATAGCATACATATTTATTGCATTGTTTTTTGCACAATTTTGTAGAACATGTTGTTTTTGAGTAAAATACTTTTTGTTTCATCAGGTGATTTGTATCTTAAATTCTCACATACATATTAATTCATTAAGTCTCACAAATCTCGCCTTGCCTGAAGGTGAAGATTTCTATGTTGTACAAGTTGTACTAGAATCTATGACATTTATTCCCCATTTTAATTTTTCCTTAAATGATATATAAATTTTTGCACAGAATATGTATAATGTATCTTATTCTAAATCAAAATGATTCTCATAAGATTTAGTGGAATTTTACTGTTTAAACACAAAACTTTCACTTTTCCTGATGATGCAGCAAATTTTAATTTTGTAAACAAAGACCTGATTGATTTATAGGTTATAATCAGGCTTCTTATTATTCTGTCATGTCTTTTATATGTGTTTTCATATTGGAATGTTGCTAATCAATGACATTGAAAGACTTGAATATATCCTATTAAGCAGTCCAATTAGGAAGGATATGGTCTTTTAAGGATAAATCTGATATAGCATATATCAAGTCATTTAATCACTTTCTGGGGTACTAAAGGTGTAATGTTACCTTGGATGAATGATACCTACTATGATGAATGTTTACCTACTATATATGCATATTCATTGTAGATTAATCTTTCACTCTAAGAAATTATGCGTATAGGCAATGAGTTGGTTGGGAAATCAGATATTTTTGGTGGAATTGTTGAAGTTGGATGATAGGCTACTGTTGCAGTCTCCTTGAAACCGTTCTGTCTTATCTTCCATCACTGTCAAGTCCAGGAGACCTCTCTGTTTCCCCCATTGGTGAGGCGGAGGTCAATTTTGTCATAGGACTGAATCTTATTGTTTGGCTCCTGAACCCTCATTGCTGAGGTTAATCAGAGACTGCAAAATATTGATTTAAACCCATTGCTGCATGTAAAAAAAAGAACATCAAGACCATTAGGAAAAGCTCGTGCTTGAGCTTAAAAAAGCTGAAGTCAACATATAAAAAGTAACGTAGAATTGTCAAAACTGGTATCTGATAGTGGTAGGAAACTACACACCAAGTGTAGTAGTAAAATTCCAACTAGAGAAAAAGCCACCCAAAACCCGCCCAATCGTTGCCCAAGAGGAATAAGGTCCCAGTTCTTGTAAGCCAAACAGGTCACAAAAGAACTGCAGTGAACACAAAAACGGGAAAAATTCAGCCATGGAAGGGAAAAAGCCAATGTACAATGAATGACGAGATTGTGGTTGTGATTAAGTAAATGCTGCTGCTGATGGTTGCATACAGATGTATGGAACCCTGACCAAGGGAGGGGGGAGACGCGTGCTTTAAATAAGGGAGTTGATGAGAATGGAAGCAGAAGAGCAGACCGGACCAGGAGGAGAGGAAGATCAGAGAGTGGAGATGGGAACTGTGGCTATTTCACTTATGTATAATAAAACCAACTTTTTTCAAGTTTCCTAAGCTCTTTCATTTTTAAATATTCTTCGAAGCAACCGGAACCCTTTCCCATTGAGACAGTCGCTTGACTCTTTGGGAATCATTGCCGTCAATATCCTTGGCACAGATGTTGGGATGCGACAGTTTGAGTAAACAATAGTCAAGAGTCTTATGCCATCATCTTGTGGAGCCATTTCTTACATAGGTTTCATCCTCTGATTTTGGAAATGAGAATTTTTGCATTCAAAGAGTCGTAATTATTTGAAAGTGTGTTACTCTAAACATCCAAAGTTGCAATTGAAGTTTGCTTTGTTTACATCCATTTCATTATTTCAATAGAGTTCATAAACTCAAAAGAATTTATTAGCCAAGGAAATAAAGAGTAGTTGAAACACACTATGCCAAATTAAATATTTGTAAATAAAAATCTAATCTGCAGTTTCCTGTTCCAGCAACATCACTCTAATTACCTGTACAAATCATAGTCCACCATATCTTCGGTGTCATCTACATTCTTTAACATAGAGAATGTTGTAAAAATTGTTTTAAAGATTCTTTTGAGAATGCTTGGTGTCTTTCATTTCCTAGAAGATGTTGTTGCTTCTTGGAAGACTAGTTTTGGACCCACCCCTCCCACCATGGGGCAACATTCTGAGCAAACGTTGTGGCTCTTCAATCTTGAGAATTCAGGATCAGAGTTCTTATTTTGTTTTTCTTCGGATTCTCGGAGTATAGAAGTGGAATAGCATTGTAACTTATTGAATGATGTTGTGGAAATTTTTCCCAAGTGGTTTATTTTTAATTTTTTGCGATCATCGTGTCCAAAGAGAAAAGAAGGCTGAAAGAGGCAAGATGTGAAGCAAACAGTTTATGTTTATACCTATTTCAGCAAGTCTCTCGGTGCTATCAAATTCTGCAGAGGCTGCAAAAGGAAGTCAAAAAAATTACTGGAGAAAGAAAGAAGCATACTGAGGCACATAAATTGCTCAACTAGAAACTAAAAAAGTTACATAGCCATATAAGTATGCGGTATATTTGATTTACTTGTGATGAGCTTAGCCTTTTGCCCTGCAAAGGATTTTAAAATTTAATGATACATTTATTGTCAGCCAAAAATTCATGAATTAGTGTAAATATGATCAGTATGAATGCATTGTAAGGAAATACTAATGAAATTGTTCTCTTCACCGTTGTAAATGAGAACATTCAAGATATCTTGTACTTTATGTAAAGCAGTTAACAATTCCGATACTTTCTGCTTTGTTTAATTTTACCAGCTAATATTCCCATCATTTTGTTTTCAATTTCCTTCTAGAAAGTTTCTAAGGATACGGTAAACTGCCAAATGCCTGCCAGTAATCCATTACTATTCTATGAAATACTTAGTTTCGAAAAATTCACATGGTACAACTTTGATCTTTGGCCTACCAAAATTATTGCGTAGAAATACAGTCTTTTTCTTAAACATTACTTTAGGAACTTTTTAATGTGCTTTCTCTTAACACATCTGGTAGCCAATTCAAATTTGGCATGGGAATCACAAGGCAAGTAGACTGAGAGTAAGTTTGGCAACAGCATTCACCGTAAGGACAATAAATTTGGAACGGCCTATAGTTTTATTTCCTTCATTACTTAGACTTCATGAACATGTTGTATTTGAGTAACATCTGAATTGAAAGATTGAGGATGGAACTTTTTCACAAGAGAAAGTTGTTTTCACTATCACATCTTATAGCCAAGTAGGAGCCCTGCAAAAATGATGAAATGAATGAAAATGTTTACTAATTTTTTCTCAAATGTGGTTAGCAATATGTAGTCTATGAGGGACTAGGAAAATCTTCAAGCATCGAATGGTAAAAATCGGAATTCTTTTGTCTATTAGTAGGCTGTCATGATGAGGGAAAAGCCAATGGCCTGAAAACAGCTTTTTCTGAGAGGTATCCAACACCCTTAACTATATTGCGATTACAATTGCACTAAAATGATAATAATTAAGTTATCTGCATCATGGCTTTCTCGTTAGATGTCCACAGAGATATCAGCCTGATACTCCTAATGTTATTTTCCATCTCAATGACAAAATTTTCCCCTTTAAAATCATGTTCACTTTCTCATACTTTTTATTTACAAAGATATTATACAGTATCATAAAAATATATTTCTGAAAATTATTTACAAATTCTATTTTGATAAAAAAAGGCAAAATGCAGCTATGTTAGATTCTTCTGTTTCACCACATCTTCATTCTGCTTCTCCCAGGAATCTGGTGATGTCTCTAATATCTGTGGATAAGCAAAAGTTTCGATTAATCAACACAGCATATAAATTTATTCTTTAGCAATACAACAGATGGTGTTGAAATACATGCCATTCATCTTTACTTAGCTTTTTTAAATTTTAGCTGGTAAATATTATAGTAACAGAAAGTGGACAGTTTGTAACCTCATTAGGTTCCACTTTTTAAATCTCATTCAGTATATCCTATATCGTATCCTAGACTATTATGATAGGCTCATAGCATACTGCTATCATGAATCAAGGAGTAAAGTAAAATTTAAGCAATTTTTATTAATAACTATCACTTGATTTAAGTATAATGAGTTCTTACAAGTTTGTATGTATTGTTTGTAATCTTTCAGCTTATACTTCTGGGGCTATAAGCTTGTTTTTTGTCAAGTCATTTTTGTCAAAAAGATGAGCATGGGTTTGACACTAGACCAGTGCCAAATTCTCCCAATAAAATACATTGTGACTATTAAATTTTTGTTTGAGCCTTTCCAAGAAGAAAGAAATCCAATACCTGGTAATGAGCATAAATCATAAATTAATGCTATAAATCCTATCAACTGTTTCCTTAATGATCCTTGGTTTGACACCAGAATGCCATTTCTATTCTTTCATAAAATTTGTATGTGAAATACTGATTATTTATGAGGACCTTCCCTACATGATATTGAGATAAAATTTTGGATATTGTATTAGCTTGCAGTTTGCAAGCCACCTTTTCATATTGATGTTCTGTCTTGAGATGCTATCAAATTTGGTTTTACTTAAACTGGAAGTTGGAAGATAGATATAAAAAATTGATTCAATAAACTCAATTTAAATACAAATCTTAGAATTTATGAATACATCAGAAAAATTGTAGAAATATCTCAACCCGAGGTGTAAAAATATTCAACAATTCTGCAACATTTGATAACTAATTTAATTTAAAAAATAATGTTAAATAAAATAAAAATATATTTAAATAACTAATTCCTAGACTAGTTTACTCATTATAAGGCGAGATTTAAAGTTGTTAAATTAATAAATATAAACTGCTGCTTCTTCAACACTTTAATCTATTGCTTTAATTCAAATACTTAGATAAACAAATGTTTCCTTCCAATACATGTACCATGCAAATTATGAATTTGAAGTATGGGTAAACATTACATTTAATTTACGTGGCACAAGTAATTTTTAAACTGATAACGAAGGGCCTTGATAAAGGAATCACGCAAAGTTCAGTAAAATCCTTGGTGTGGAGTGTAATGCTGTACGGGTGTAAAGATTAAAGGCTTTTGAGGGTGTGGCATAGAGTGGAGGAAGTAATCTGGGTCAATAGAAAAACGAATTAGGAGGTGCTAGAAATGGTTGGGAAGATTGTTTTAGTTGAAGTAATTAGAAATCGACAATAGAAATGGGTGGGTCAAATATTGAGAGGAGAAGGATTACTGAAGAAAGTAATTGAGGGAAGAATATTAGGGAAAAGACAGAGGGGAAGACAAAGACAGAAGTTGTTAGACAAATTAAGAGGTGGGATGAGTTACCAGAAATTGAAGGAGAAGGAACTGAATAGGAAATGTGGGGGCACATTTCCTACTCAGGGAACCTACCAAAAGGTAGAAAACTTATATATACGTATATTTAATTTTTAACAAACCTCACAAGCAAAGTCCAATATTCTTTTCTTAGAAACTTGGATTTCAGCCCTGCTCCCCCATCTGAATTCATATTGTGGAGGATCAGTACCAGCTATAGTATTGCTCTCGAGGAATAGCCAACGGACAAATTTCTGAAACATGTAATAGTATTAAGCTGGAGAAAGAATAAAGACTTTGAATTAGAGTGTCTGATTTTACAGCACACTTTAACTATCATTCATACCTCAGTAGATTTCATATTATCACAGCCATGAGCAACACTGAGACAAAAGTAAATAAAAGATGTTTTTCTAATCTACTCTAACAAAAGAATATTTTTATCCATCCTACACCACAATACAAAACAAATATATTCCATCCATAAACATAGGCAACTTAAAATCAGTAGCCATAAGATGATGCATTTCAACAGAACAACTAGCTAGTTTTATAATTGATGACCTAGGATTTCAAGCAAGGTGATAGTATTAAAATAATGAATTAACTGAAGATGATACGACGCATTGAAACCCGGGTCGTATGTTTCATCATATTTTGTGGTGTAGTACGTATAAACTAATTAAATTCTTCGCAACTTGCTTCTTTATATAAAAATTGTTTCATATCAACGTAAGTAAATAATTTATACAAAATCTGACTTAAATTCTTTGATATGATATTAACATCATGGCTGTATGTTTGAAATAAAGAATGAAAATTTTCTTTTTTATTTCAACGGTGCAAATAACTTCTGTAAAATAAAAATTCACAACTTCTACGCCTAATTATCGACTTGTGGCGATCGGCTACTCTGACAGAGTACACAATAACATATATCGATAATTGAGAAACTTACCTTTTTAATGGCATTCTCCACATCGCCAAACGTTTCATGCTTTTTGTCTAGCACATCACTTTTGATCTTCAGACGTTTAAGAGTTTTCATTATGTCATCTGAAAATAATTCTTATTTTAGAAATTAAAAGAATTACCAGTAATAGCTTTAACAGATGGCCATATCAGACTTAAACTTGACGAGTAAGGAAACATGAATGAATTTTCAATCACTTTTTATTCATATATGCATAATCATCATGTAAATTTTGAACGGTAGTTCTGAATAAAGTATCACTTACGCTAAGAAACTCATTTGAACGTACCTTCTGCCATAACGCCATTATTCATAAATATTAATGTCAACACAAGAATGAGTAAAATTCTGTCAGCTTCCACTTCAACTGGATAAACATTGAATTTATCGGTTACTCTATACACGACAGCGTAAACCTTATTTTCTTCTATGTCGACTAATTCCACACCGAAATCCTAGGATAAGGTAATCATTTTAGAGATTGACTTTATGAAAGATTGAAGCATAGTTTTCAATTTACTTACTTGTACAAGACGTGCTTTCACGAGTTTCATTATTTCGGAGTAATGTTTCTTCTTCTCTTTCAAAATATTCTTAATTATATCCTGTCTCTTGATTAGATTAAGAGAGTCTTGACTGATTATAAATAAAGCTGTATCATTAACTAAACTTGATCTTTCCTGCGGTGTAAGACCCTCCGAGTGCTGAGAGCTAGCCATTCTGATACGAAGTACTTAAAATTTACAAAAATTGAGCTATGTTTCTAGAAAACGATATCTTTAAAATAAATGAAATTCAATGATCAAGTTCATACTAGGCTACTGTCACTTCTTCCATTTCCCTCCTTTTCCCTATCCCAAAAGACAAACGTTAGAAAGTTCGATAGAAAATCGTTAGGTAGCGCGCGAGTATGGCTAGTGGGCCGGTACGAAAAGTATAAACAACTATGAAAAGTGTATAATTATAACTAACCATCTGTATATAGTTATTAATGCAACATAACTATTTTCTATATTCTGTCTTCTAATAGTGCAGATAACGTGCGAAGTTAAAGACAACTGAGTAAATTGCTCTGTAAGTAGCGGCCCGGTAGCAATATTAAAAGTAATTTTGTAGCAAACTGAATGCTAGTGAATATATTTCCAATAATAATCATTCGAATATCTGTTGCAGCAGTGTTTGAAAAGGATGGATTCTGTGTTCGATTCAAGTGAAAGAGGCGAGATCTTCTTAAATTTTTATTGATAACATAAATGCATGGAAGTGCTGAGTTTCCGGATTCTAAGAAATCAAAACGACTTTAAATTATATTATGCATACTTGATGAACGGCAAGTGAAGTTTTTACACTTTTTAAAATTAAAAATATATTTAACGAATTATATGGGCATACTTACAAATAATAGAGTAGGCCGCTGATGATTGCGTTATTATAAAATAAAATCCCCAGAAACCATCTAAAATCGGACTTACGGTAAAAAGCTGATACGTATTTCTTACCCAAAGGGGGCATCTTCAGAACTTGACAGACACAGTCTGTACAGTAATATCATATGGTAATATCCACCTAAGTGTACGCGTGAATCCAACCTTCATCGGTATAATCGAGTAAATCCATTGTACACCTACAGTACTCATAAGACATGAAACCTATCCAACTGTTGTTTTGAATAACTAGATGACTAAAACGAGATAACCATTTGAAATATTATTATTTCACCTAACGTAAAAAATCAAAACTTGCACTATAAAATAATGAATTGATCATGAGAATCTCAAACAATCTTTTGATCATCGGGATCTCGCAGCGCTATTACGTGAGGGTTAAATAGCTGAAATTAAATAACGTCTTTCAGCTGGACTGGTGGCTCAATGGCAGGTTGAACATAAAGCACATAAGGAATTTGTAACGCTTCTTATCTTTGCATAAGGACGTTACCAACCTGCCTATTGGACATTCAGGTCCAGTTTTTTCTTCTCGAACGTAAGATTTCGCTCAGTTTAGGGTAATCCATTAATGATCTACCTTTTTATATTTAGTTACCCTTGTATTGTTCTGCATTAACATATTACAGAAGGCTTCACTTATAAGTATGTGATAGTCGAAAAAGAAATGATGAAATATTTACTGAGGCTTCAGATCGATTTAAATGAAAAAAGTATTCACGTTAGTAATAGAAGATATGAATGCGAGAATAATCAAAGAGGACGACCACGTGGATGATTATACGAGTATAAGACCGAAGAACCTATTCTCTGCTCCGAATCTGAAATTGCGATAAAGAATTAAGGTCCGAGTAATCGACGAAATATCAGCTGAGCCAATAAAAAATTTAGAAGGGAAGCTAAAAATGAGGTATTCCAACTAGGGTGTAATATTTACATAAAGTGAGAACTACCGACGAATTTTCAAGGGAACGTGATTATTCCTTGCCTGAAAAGAAGAGGGAGGATAAATGCATAAACTTTGACCAATCTTACTTTTCATGCATCAAAGATTCACAAAAAATCCTCTATTGGGTAGAATCTCTATTGGTAGTAAATAAATAGAAAAGTAGGAGAATATTTACTGTCAATGTGGTTTCAGAGGAAGTAGAGGTAGGAGAGAAACTATGATACGATACGAAATTCTCTGCCCTAAGATTAGTTATAGAAAAGTGAACGCAGAAAGAAAAAAGGCTTTTATTGCCTTTGTGGATCTTTAGAAAGCTTCTGAGTGAGTCGACTAGAACAAAATGTTTCTGGTCTTAAAAGAAATTGGCGTAACTTACAGCGACAGAACCTCATGACTCTTTTTAAAGATAAAACAGTGGCGAAAGTAACAAAGAAGTAAAACTAAAGAAAGAATTAAGACAGAGATTCTGCTTATTACTTTTGATTTTCAACTCACTTTCGAGTATTTTTACGATTCACTTTTGATAATGTATCTACATGTGCATTTTCAAGGTGCCTTTCGGAGTGTGGTAGGGAGCAGTTATCAAAATATCTCCGTGTTACTTTATGTTCTATGAAAGCATGTGATTTGAGAAGGACTTAACTACACAGAAATTTTTTTATTTCTGTCATAATGGCTGACTTAATCGTCGAACTAATTCTGTGGATGGCTTCTGTTTTTATCGAAGATTATCAAAGACAAATGAACATTTTTCGTTTATTTATATTTGATGACTATATGAATGTTTATCTGTTTTAACTTTATTGAAATCTTCAATTATTTGTAACCATTTCGAAAATACCGCGGTCATTGTTTGTACCCTTGCTATATTTCGATTGGAAACAACAAAGTGATATAGGATCATAGGAATGAATTTCTGGAGAATCGTCGAATTTTCTTGTACCCTTGGTTCAATTTATGGCATCATTTCTCATTCGGTCTCTCAGAGTTGCGCTTTGGTTGACCGATGAAAGGTACGTCATTCGTTATTCTTCCGCCCACACTACGTCCGCGTGGGAGAAACGCGCGTTCTACTTCCGTCGGATGCTCCATCCGAAGTACTCTTGTCACGAGCGAATTATCGCACTCTGTATAATGAATTCTCAACACATTTGTCGCCAACGTCCAAAAGCACCTATGCATCTGGGTTGCCGACACTGCTCTATGGAATTCCAACATAAATAATTTAAGTCGAATGGTATTTTTGTAGCACATTTTCTTGTTTTTGGAAGCATTTTCTAGGAAAGAAAATGTTTTCGGATTTAGACCATCTTTTGGACGCGAAATATGAGACTGCCTCTTGCACTGCAGAGTAAAGAACTGATTTACATATTTTCAACATTATATAGTTAAATAGGGTTATATGGTTATAGTTTTGCATGATTTAATTAGTTTTTATTTATTATTTCACGTGTCGAATATGGGTACTGATTAGATTGTAAAGCTATATGGGTTTCCCTGTATTTTTCAATTGCTTAATAAATAACTTTACTCTGATTCGCATAACTATTCATAATTATTTTCAGTCATTAATAATTTTTATTATCAAACTTTAACCAAACTTCAGGGATTGTTTATGTAAATTTTCCATAGTAAATTTTGTCTCTCTTTCCAGTTTTCCTAATGTGGACTTTTTTCGTTGGCTATTGTCGCAGGACTTTTCACATAGGGTGGTGTTAAGACAGCCATTTCAACCTAAGCTGAGGAGAGATTTACTGCAATAATAGTTGTAGCATTGTTAAAGTGTTTCAAGAGCTGAGGTCGATTTGCACATATAGACTTCTATCAAGAATTGAACGCAGGACTGCTTTTACCGTAGAGGAACGCGCTATCCACTTGACTTTTTTTGAAACTTAGCGATAATAATTCCCTAACATGTGACATATTTTTTATTTTTATATTTTATAGGTATTTAAAAGAATGAGTACCAAAATTTTGCTTTCAGTTATAGACTTACGATACCATATTTTAGAGATTACTGTCGTAATATTTGATATGCATCATTATGGAGAAGTGACTTCAAAGTAAAAAGAGTGATACTGATAAGTATGGACTAAGTTCCATAAAGTTCTATTAATTTAATAAACCGCATGAATTATCATTTTATACCATCTTAACAACAATATCTACTTTATAATGACAATTGTACAGGATAATATAATCATTTTTCCGAATTTAGATCGCTCAAACTCTTCTCTGTCAAAAACTGTATATTTAACCCTATAGTTTATAATCACTCTAGCTTGACTTGGTGGAACGCCATGATGAAAGAATAAGTAAAACTTGGTAGTTTCTACAGGAAAGGTTTTTATTTACGACCGGTTTCGACTCTCGCGAGTCATCTTCAAGGTGCATAGCACCGGAAATTTTTTAACCAAATATATACCAAATTATTGAGGGGAGGCTAAGGAGAGGGGAGCTCTCCTTAGCTTTACTTATTCTTTCAACCCTATAGCTTTATATTTTTCCCGAAAGATTGTTATAAAATTATAAATCCTGTAATCAACGTCATAATGTATGTGTTCCAGACGGTGGTGAATCCAGTAAGAAGATGCGCAAAATATAATAAAAACTCTTTATTTGGCGAGGTGTGTAACGATTTCGAAGTGGATTGTAGTTCCTGATTTTTGACTCACATTTCAGTCATGAACAATTGTATTCCTCAGCTGTCTAAGATAATGTCACATAATTTGGTTCGAAAACCTAAAGATATGCAAGTAAAGTAAACCTAAAACCTATGGAAGTTGAAATGGCACGCTACCTGATGATTAAGTTTTTGGCGTCGTTTTCTATGTGAAGATTAGTTCATTGAATTTATCTCCTCCACATTGCAAAAAGAAACTGAAATCAACAGTTACTTTCATTGCCGCTGAAGGGGAGCAACCTATTGAAGAAAATGAATAAAGTTGCAAAGAAACGGGATCTCACTATAGTTCCGCATTAATTCGAGCTCTCACATGGAAAGGAAGGCTAAAAGGTACGCAATATTAATTTTTGAGCTTACAATGCAGGTTTCCTCGAGTCCGTCGCCGCTGCGGTTTTTCGGAATTCCGGAGACAATTTTTGGAATTTTCAGTGCGGGACGGTGTTGTTCCGAAAGAAAAGATGATAAACGGTACAGGAACAGCCGAGGGTATAACAGCAAACTGATTCGGAGGAGATAAAATTCACTAAGTGATGACAATAAACACAACAAAAATGTACCTTATCTGCCGTTTTGACTCAATGCCTGTTTATACATGTATTCTGCGCCGTAATCCAGGACACTTTAAGTTATTACATTATGACAGAATTTTGGGCGGTAATGAGGTGAGTTAGGCCGTGAATAGAGTTCGCTAGAAATGTTTCCGAGGTGACGTTATTTTTGTGAATAGACGAATCAAAGAGATTTTATCGATTTGGATGTCTTCGCGTCTGAAGTAAGAATATGATTCACTTAACTGATTAATAAGAAGTAGTTTACTGAGGATTACTTAAAAACCTTGGAGAGAGTTTTCTCCGAGGCTTCATCACCTATGTTAGTGTCTTATTATTATGATTGGTTTAGACATTATGAATTTCATATTCTGTATCGATATATTAAAGATGATATTTATTTGTAATTGTAATATGATTCATGAAGTCTGTTTCTCCATGAATTTATTTCAGTAAAGCTCCCTTTTTTATCATAGTGATTTTTACAAATCGCACCGCACCTCATTGAGTTCACGGGTACAAGGTTCAACCATAGGATCCCATATAATTACCACAAATAATAGACAAAGTTGCTCTCAAACAATTTGTTCTCTATGACATCCTACCTAATCACCTCGTAGTTTTAAATTTTTAATGCAATTCCTATTCTGTTCAAATTCTCAGAGAAAGCGCACAAGCACTTGAATAACAATTTGGAGATGGTAGTTGATGGTAGATGGAAGATACGCAGGTGTCTGAGTGAATTTCATCGTTACTCGGTCGCGCGTGTATTTCGCTTATCTATGGAAAGACAATGGAACCCAAAAAAGCGTATTCCGAAACGGAATTTTTGTTCCCTTTTTCCGGGATATGTTGGTCTACATGAGTGCGTTACCCTCCACTTCTTTCGATCTCTTTCTCACGAACCTCATTCTTTCTTTTCAACGTCCCATCGCTTTTTTATCTTCCTTTTGTCGAAGATTCTACCTTGCGCACCCACGCCATCCAATCATAAATTCCTATTTTCAAGCCGTATTTTCTCCAAATGTTTTTGCGAAGAGGCCTTCGAATGTTTCTTGTGAACGACGCTGTTTATGAGCAAAACGAGGAAAAAGAATTGCAACCGAAATTTCGTTCATCCGACTCGAAGTTTTTTGAATCGTGGAAATGGAATTTCGTCAACCTTTCCAGAAATTCTATATTTAAGTCGGGAATTAGAGAAGCTGTATATTCTGTATCGGAAATTAAAAAACTGTTGCGTCCGTTGGGAGTCTTGCAAAGGTTATCGGTGAAAATAAATTTCTTAAATAGCGTTCACGAAAATAGATTATAACAATCTACATCTACATGATACCCTACTAGCCACTTTTCGGCGTGTGGCATGAGGTAACGATGGCAGATTGAGTTGAGGGTCTTCTTATTGGTATTGAAGACTTCATTACGGTTATCTTCCCATTACATTTCAAAGGATTATATGCATTTTAGAAAAGTACAAAGAATAAACGGAGTTGGAAAAGACACGCGAGACCGGGACTTGAAGGCTTCTCGGGCAAATTTTTGAAAGTGGCAGATTAGGGTTCGAGTCTCGATTTCGTCAGACTTTTTCACTTTCCTTCATCCTGAGGGTTTTTCAAGGTGTAAGCCATACTGAGCAAGATTAATAACCTTCCCTTTTCTTGACTAAATAAAGCACCGAAATATTTTTCCTTATAATTTTTGGAGGTAATAATAATAATTGCTTGATGATCTGAAAAGATTGAAAATTCCTTATTTAGACTAACTGTAAGATATAGTCATTAAAGCATGGTTTGTAATTTTAATTTCGTTACGGAAGCCTTGCACTTCGAAAATAGAAGTTGCAAATCATCAAGATAAATTTGAAAATTAATGAAGATCAGAATTCAAAATATGTACATATCGTTAATTCCTTTGAAGAAGATTCTGAGTTTATTTTAGAAGGTAATGCCTCTTCGAATTGTGTATGTTTTAGGACTTAGGAAAATCGTTGTTCTATGAAGTTTTGTTTTTTCGTTGATAGCTAGATAAATCTCTGTTGAAATTCAATTTCACAATGTTATAATTAAGTTCCTTGTAACTTTCTTCGACGTAGAATATATTTGTGGAATTCAAGTCAACATATTTTTGGAAATAATTATGACGATCAGGCTTTAAATATAAGTAATTTAAATAAGGGGGTGAAAATAGCCTCTTATTCTCATTATCAAATTAAGAAATGAAGGTTAAACTTTTATAGAATATAACTTTTGCTACAAGACCCTAATTCCACTAATTTACTCAGAATTATACCATTTGCAATAATGCATGACTAAATTGGGCGATTAAAATTTGTTTTCAAAGAATCGCCCTAAACTGTGTCTAGCATACTTATATCCAGAAAATGAAAGACATTTTCGAATATTTGGAGAAAATGTCAATTGCAATGCCGGGCAGCTGCAGAAAGATTATATACGATAATAACGGTGGGTGACTTTCCATTTTGAACTGATGCCTAATTTTATGATTAAAAATGAAAACTCGATGGTGATGCAAATGGGGCCTATTCCTCAAGTTTATAACCAAATCGACCTCTTCATTAATTAAATATAACCTATTGCAAGTAAGAAATTAAAGCATTGTGTAAAAGTTAGAGTAAAACCGTCACACCTGAAAGGCAGGGGTATCTGAAAACAATAGTTAAATCGAGAAGTCGGAAAATCTAGGAGAGGAGATAACTCTAGGTGGGGCCCACATGGAATTAATACTAGCGCATATTTATCCCGCACCTCAACTCTTCGAGCTAATTTCGATATGCATAAGAAGTCCTCTCAGTTATTATATGGTAAAGGCATAGGAGTGATTCCGGTTATCATCCTACGTTCCTACCATTCACTGGAAGACGTCACTCAACTGGCGTGGGCATAGCGTTCTCGATACTCGAAGGGAAGAACGGATATGTGACTCTGCGTTATGCTTGAAATTCTTCCGAACTCAATTCTCCTTTATCATAGCTGATACAGCCAAAGAAGCCAAATCCCATACCATGGAAGCATAATTTGCTAATCTACTGATTACAATTTTATCGCTCCGAGTAGCTTTGTATCCGAGTAGGCCCACACGTATGGATATTCACTCGTTTGACGGTAACATTTTTCATTTTTATATTGTTTATGTTAGATACCATATTATGAACATTCTTTGGAGTCAACCTTTCATCTGGATTTCTTGGAGATATAATTTTTTTCTTATGTAAATCATACAATAATGCAGAAGGCGACGAATATGTCTTATATTTCATTATTCATTGATCTTTGAACTGTGAAATAAATAAATCACAGGACAATTATTTTTATATTATGTTATTTAAATCGTATTATTTGATATGATATTATTTTGTGAAGCATTAAATTATAAATGAGGAGAAAATAACCGAATACTTGTTGAATAAGATAAAGCTGTTTAGAGTTACGACGAAGTAGAGGATAGAAGCGATAAAGATGATAGAGAGATGTAATAATCATTCTGGTTAATGGAAATTCTGGTTACTTGGAGAAAGAAATGATAAGATTTATTTTGCTTTCATCGCATACTTGGATTTGATTTTCTTATATACATATAATTATTGTAGATTTATCTTTTAATAAAGTTGTAACCATGGCGCTTTATTTTTACAGAAAAAATTTTCTGTTCCTAAAATATAGCCTTATTTCTCGCCTATAAAAGTGATTTCTAGAACTTTTTAAAAATTCATTCATTTGATTCGTTGGATTGTTTACGTTAGAAACTCAAGACAGAAATAGCATGTTCAAAGATTTACACGCAGAAGTTTCCTTAAGTTTCATAAATTATAAGCCAAGTTATAACATTTTCAGTGACTCCAGAATTTTGCAATCGCTAATTCAGCAAATCTGTTTATATTCCGATTTTAAGATATCGAATTAGTATAACTACGGCTTATCTTAACACGAATAAGCTTGTTTACTGAAACATGATTCGCAGCAAAATTTTACATGGTCGACCGTAAATCAAAGTTGTTATAGTAATTTCATGGAAATGGACGAAATGGCGAACTTCAGTCCACGTTTATAGAAAATGACTGAGTCTAACCCATGTTATCATAATAGTTCTTAGTTTGCCTAAGCATTCTAATCTTGCATTCAATTTATAGGTAATTAGGTGAAACTGTTATGTTCCCCAGGGAATCCAGGAAAGACGGTTAACAGGTCGGCAAAACCAAATTATTGAGATTCCATAAACGCGGTGGTCCTTCTTGTTTTGGAATGGAAAAAAATATTTGTCAAATGATGCGAGCTCGTCATGTTTGCGGCAGACTAGCTCTCAGTATTCGGGGAGGGGATTCCATAAAAGGCGGCTTGTCTTCGGATATTGAGGCGCTCTCTTATTGAGAAAAGGAGGCTGAAATGCGTAGGACGGAGGAGTGGGCGTCGCGACGCGGCCGAAATTCGCCGAGGATGAGGTGTCGCCCGGATGAGAGAAACCTAGATAAAGCCGCCGGTAATCGCGTGAGAACCCTAGGAAACGAGATTTAGGCTGGGAAAAATTTAGGAGAACTAGAAGAGGAGGACTTCGTGCCGCATGAAATGACGTCCGGTCACAAAAAAATATTTCACGCGTTTCTAACACCTCGATTCAGGACATTTTCAATTTTATGCTCCAAGGTGTTTGGCACGAACGATTTTCTATCTGCACCGAGGGAATTTCCGGAAGATTTTCCGTTTGTGCGTGCGTAATTTTCCATCGTGTTCTTATAAAGGATACATATGTAAAGAGGTCTCGTTAGGACTGTAGCAAAGATTTCTTTCCTACGTCATGTTTTTCTCTCATTGGAGAGATTGGATTCTCTCGTGTTTTTTTTTGGAGAAAATTTGCAGATTTTGGCGACTGTGATTTAAGAAAATTTCTCAAACAGTATGGATTAAAACGGTTGACACAAAATTTCATTTATAGATATTTTCTCGAATAAATCCTCGTCCTGAATTTCACAAATGGAATTGAAGAACCAAAGACAATATTAATCGTGCCATCGCTAGAGTTCGGTCTCGTCCATTTGCTCTGGTTTATCGGTAGTGTAAAAAGTTCAGTGTAGTTTGCTTTAATAGATATATACCGTGTTTTTTTATTATCTTGTCTGCTTGTCATATTGAATTTTTGTCTTGAAATAAATGATAATAACTTGTTTCTTTATGGAATGTTATGACATAAAGCCCAAGAAACAAGTACTCTAATCTGATTTTAATTTCTGATTTTTGTTAAATGTATATTACCTGTAAAATTACTAGTTCATAGGCTGTTTGGATCCTCAACCCTTCCACCATTTCCTACTTTGAAGTTTGGAGAGGAAACTGAGCAAGATGAGGAGTTTATCCTTTCTTTCCACTCTCAGCTCTGATTCTATAAGTAGAAAAAGTCCACTAAAGCGCAGTATGAGTGAATTTTTATGGAATTCGATTCAAAGTGAGCAAGATGAAAGCTGTTACGCAATATCACTCATAACCCATCAGGTATCATATTCTCGCAGCTTTTAACAAGACTGAGACAAAAGTAAATAAAGAGTACTTTTCCCTTAATCTTGTACGAAAGGACAAAAAATACCCCATTCGTCAGAGTATGACAAAAAGCGTATTTTGCAGTGAATAAGGTATAGATAAAGTATGATTTTATGCGACGTAGCAATATTTTCACAAAAATTGTAATGCAATTAAGTATGACTGCTCAATGGCTGTTTGGCAGAGTATTTGTTATTGAAATGTGCTAACAAACATCATTCAGGTACCAGAAATGGTATTTCCTAAAAATCTTCACTTAGAGCTAAAATCAAATTCATGTCAGAGGGCCTTAAAAGTTCCATATTATGACTGCCTGTATAACCTCAAAACCTATACGGAAGGGCTCTCATAAAGGGAGGTTCCGGAACTTCCATGATTCCGTAACAAGGTCGTGATTGGGCGACTGAGATACCCAAAACAACCAATATTTTGGGGTTAATTTGCAAAAGAGGTGAAGAAAGTGGATTGATTTTTAATTTTTTCGAAGTGTGAATTTGAATCGAAACTTAAAATTTATCTTTTTTGAAGAACTCACACAGGAAAGAGCGCATTCACTACAAAGAAGATTGAATCTAATGAAAGTTTTTGCATTGTCTCATAATGTTGGAGATTCTAAAATCATTGTTAAAATTATATGCTAAAATTTTTCATTTTATATTGGTAGATGATAGCGTAAGAATTAAAAAATTTGAAATCAAGAATTTAATATTGATGAGGGCTGAAAATACTTATGACGCGGTTTTCTCTTATTCTGTCCCCTTCTATCGTAAAATGTCTATTTATGGATTTTTCATGCCTCTTCCATGAATTATTATTATTAATAATTTTATTATCCATAAATATCGGCATGGAATCATCAAATCGGTCATGAAATTTGCAAGTGTATGGATATATGCTTCATCGACCTAACTTTTTTCACGTGGGAAAATTTTCTTAAATCGGTAACTTCTACAACTCTTGATGCAAGTGAGCACTAGTGGTAGAGCTCAGAAGAAACTCAAGAAATTTTCGTTACAAATAGGAGTTTATTCTCCTTTTCATGATTCTTCTCATGCTTTCCTCTCTTTCTTAGAGTGGAGAAGCTCGTGGAAGTTTTTCTAGTTTATCAAGAGATATTCAGGTCATAAAAATCCTATAAGGGGTTCTTCTTTTTTGGGAATCCGTTATTTATTTGTTGTGTGCGCTTCTTAATAGCTGCAGCGGTTTCACGGAGAGCGGCTCTCCCTGCGAGAACGCAGAGAGCGTGGAGGGGAAAGGAGAGAAGGGGATAGAGACGATATGAAATGAAGAGCCCGATAGAGTAGGTGGAAAGGAAGGATCGAGAACAGGGTTTAACCACTTGAGCAGATATGCAAGATTGTTTGACATGAGGACTCGTAAATGAAAGTCATAATTGATAGCGAGGAATTATTATAGTCAGAATACGTTATTAAACTGGTGTGGCAAAGCTCAACTTAGTGAAAAAGTGTCATATTAGAGACGAGAACAATCTAGTATTCCCACAGGTTATAAATATATTGCTACTACTTTTGTTTAAGACTTAGTAATCTTAAAGCAATATACAATTGGATTGTGATTTTTGATGAAATTAGGATATGAATATTCTAGGAAAGAGAAAAGGCAGTGGAAGGGAGAGTGAGGAAGGAAAGGAAAAAGGGAAAACCGAAGTCGTTATCAATACGTAAGGTTTAGGAGGGTAAGAAGACGAGTGGTTATGAGTTGAACAAGACACTTCACGAACGATCACTGATTCCCTTACTCTTCACCACCTTAACTTCCTCACTGTTCCTATAATAAAACCTTAAATGTCGGTATATCCGATAATATGTTTCTAGAATATCCCAATATCTTTAAATTAAACGAAGATGTTCGCAATAAATATATCTTTTGTAGAAATACGCGTTTTTTTCTTCTTGGCCAGAATAAGTGTCTGTTATTTCAGTGTGATTGGATCCCCAATCCCTCCATCGTTAAATAGTTTGGAAACGGAATGAAGCCTACTGGGCAATATAACGATTAGGGTAGTATGTCCTAACTTTCCTCGTTGAGCTAGATTGAGATATGAGGGGAACAAGTCTGAGTAAGTGCAGCACAATGATCCGATGCATAAAAAAACTTTCCGAAGAATTCAGTAAGAAGTAAAGAAGACGAATGCAGTATCGCTCATGCCTCATTGACTTTCATACTATCTCAGCCATGAACAAGACGGGTAGAAAAGTAAATAAAAAAGATACATTTTATCTATCCAATACCAAAAGACGAATGGAAAATATTCTATTCATTAAGATATGTTGGCAGGAAATTTTTAAGTGCCAGAATACAAACAATAACCAAATCAGCTTCTAAAAATACTAAGGTTGAAGAACATATTAGTTTCAAGTAGTGACGATAAAGAGAGCGGAATGGGACAACCTTACACTTTGCTTTCCGCAATATTACAGTTCTCCGATTTTGTTTGCGATTTCCGGTCTGTCGGAATATCAGATATCATCCCCGCAATAGCTTTGAATTGGTTTCTTGTATTTATCTCGTTTTATTTCTTTGACATTTCAATCGAGTGATATTACACATCATAATATTTTAGTCTCTAGACAATAGAGAAAGCCTGAATACCAATAGAAAGAGAAACGGAGTAGGAAATAGGATTTCATATGGCAAAAGAATATTCATAGGAAAAATTCTGAACGATTTTCATCATATTGATGCAAATATTTTAGAAGTGATAGTAAATATAGTAACGATACTTAGCAAAAGACTGTAGTCTTGATTGTGAAATGATTATTATTTGTAATTAGCAGAGGATTACATGGCCGATATAGTTGTGGAAACTAACCCTTGGACGACGAATAATGATGATAAGATTGGTGATTATTTAGAGTATTATGTAAACTCATCAAGGGGCATAGGCAGATAGGAGAGAGAAAAATGTACCGGTTATTCCATATTTAGGTACCACCGGTCGCGTATTCCCAATGCCGATATCCTAAAAATTGATCGAACATTTTTTGAAAATTCATTTCGGTTGAAACTTAGAAGAATATGTAGGATGGCAATATATGAAGAATATGCTTCGGTAAGAGGGCTAAGGACAGTATTGGGACGGTAGAATTCACTTACTATGCACCCTTCCTCTTTCTTGAAGTATTCGGTTCTATTTCTTTCATGTGGATAAACAACTATACATTTACGTTATTTGCCTGTTGCATTTTAGTTTATGATTTTTGTGTAAAATAAAAATAAAAATTTCAAAAGTTTTTTTTATCAATTCCCTTCAACTCCACTATAACATGTATTACAAAATCCGGAAAATCCGATTTCCGAAACAACTTTGATAAAATCATTTCGGCAGCTATAAAAAGTGCTGGAGTTTTACTCGAAACTCATTCATGCTAAGCATTTTAATAGAAACTAAAAAGTAAAAAAAAATACTCGGTATCCCTTTGGAGTCCTCTAGGAATGACTAAGTAAAAGAGAAAGAAAGAGAGAAAGTGGGTCCGAGCCTGCGTCTTGTATGATCCGTGTGATTTCCGCCGTTTCCTCCGTTTATTGCGTGGGCAGACAGCGTGCGTTAAAGGGTCATCGCACGCCGTTCAGTAGACATTCTTCGACAGCGTTAATAAAAGAAGAGACATTCAATCGTGGCGTACACTTTGATATCTCTAGTTCACATATTTAGGGCGCGTGCTTCCTTCGGAAATGATTCAGTCGCTCGATTTCGATACTATCTCTTTCGGTATATATATTCGCACGCATTTGGTCTCTAGATTGCTATTTTTAGCCAGGCTTTCTTTCTTTCATAGATAAGTTTATGACTGAAATAAAGACGTTTATTTTTATAATGCAGTTTTGCTGCACGGCACCTACCGGTAGTGGAATCAGTGACTCAGGGAGACCAGTGTTTCTTTTGATAACTGGATTCAAGCTATTTTTTATCTGAGAATTTACTTATGGTCTATGTTAAAACAATGTAATATTTATTCGTATGCGGTAGTGTTCTGTACATTGAGATTTAATTTCACCTTGATCTCAATTTTATATTGTCGATGAATGTTTCATTATGTATAATAATAGAATAACATTCATAACGATGACCATAATTGCATTTCGATATAAGTAAAGATATATAGTATATAAAGTACTTCTAGATTTGCCTTAAGGCTTTGGAGGCTCTGAAAGTTTGTCTCTTTATTAAAATTTAATATATACTGATAGCTGTAACTAGCCTGTTTTTGTTTATTTTACTGCTTAGTACTACTCTTAGTTTTAGCTGACCTAATTTATTTGAAACGAACTTCTTTGGAATTATATTGATGGAACTCATTTGATTTCATCTAAATGTACGTATTAAACACAGATTCAACTAAAATATTAAAAAATAGGTATTTTCCTATCTATATGTCTTTAATAGATGTGGTTAATCATTTATAATATCTTATACTTATAATATACTCGGAGTCGCTCATGAAAAATTTATATAATCATTAAAAATTTCCAAATCCTGTGCAGCTAATATTCACTATTCACTTTCATATCGGAGACGCTTTTATCCTTTGACAACTACTTCTTTTGGCGGCATTATGTGTTGAAATCAGTTGTATTGGTCAATTTACTGCAGATTTAGTATGCATATAATATGGTGGAATTTGGTAAATGAAAGTAGGATTTTGTGACATTAAGTATCTTGAAATATTAGCAAACATTAATTTGGAGTCGCAGTCTAACTTCATCGTTATATTTTATATGGATAATACATTTATTTTAATTCTACGACGAGTGATTCTATGCCTGAAGATGCATCCTCGATAGCGAAACTAGTCGCAAATAAATATCGTATGGAAAAAATACAAAGTTCTCGATTATTATTATGGCTTTCTACAAATTAACGTCTGACTATTTTGAATTTATTATTTCTACGACAAGGCTTGAAGAGATGTTGAGAAACTACACGTAAGACGCGATAACATGTTTTCAACTCTTGGAATCTATGCTACTTTAAAGATAGTGATGAAGAAAATTTCATTATATATATATTTAATAATTCCTTAATATCGATGCCGTGACTAAAGCGTGGATACCTGTAAATTTTGCATTTCCTGTGAGGAAGCCATGTCAAGAGTCGCTTCCGTTGACAAATTTCCCCGCCGATGGATGAAAATATTTATAAGGTTTATTCCATGTAATAAAAGAATAGAATACAGAGAAATCGGCTTTATAATTTAATATCAATATTAGTGCTTGAAATTCCAAAATATTTTTCTCTGCTAATATATAAGGATATCCTTCGCTCATGATATGCTTAAGTTGCTAAGACATAACTAACTTTACGATGTATGTTTGAAAAGTCACCATTAACTTAAATAAACTTAAAAGGGAAGCAATAAGTTACTCTGGATGAAGTCTTCTCGAGAGTACTTCGTCCACAATATACACCTGGAAAGCGCGAAATTCGTAATCAATAAGTTACTCTATTAACACTCATCGTTTTAATTGCTTCCCTGAAAAATATCCTTTTTATGTGTTACTGATAATAAAAGTCAATCGTTCGTGGAACTATTTTCTGCTGTGATAGAAAGAGCTACCTTGACAAGGAGTAGTACTAGAAGAGTGAATAAACCATTCTTTAAATCTAAAAATTTCTGTAGCAAATAAGAAAAATTTGTTTTACTTTTGGGATATAACAGAAAATAAGAATGTGTTCATCGGGTGTACTACATATTAGTTAAAAACAGTTCGATATGATGTCTAGGCAATCATGGAAATATGAAAATGAGGACACATTATTTTGACTATCCTACACCTGATAATGGTCGTAAGCCTCCTGTCCGTATCCTCTTGTAGTATCCTTTTTAATGATCTTCTAGTATAGTATTTATGTATCTTTTGATATAAAAGAAGCTATGTATATGGTTACTTGTGCTCTTTACTTCTAATGTACAGATAAATGTAGAGGATTTTCTCCGCAATACTTAGGTTTTAAATTATTATAAATTAATCTTCCCTCCTCTTAATTAAGCGCCCTCCCAGAATAACGTTTCATGAGTGTTACAAGAACAGAAAAACTTGCTTTGACTTAACCCTAATTTCATTGATCTTGAAGGGGAAACTAGGAATTAAAGATTATCGAGAAAGTTATGCATTTAACGTGTATGTTGTCAGTGAATTTTTAAACAAAAAAGGAGTCAAATTATAGAAAACGAATTGTAGAAAAGACAATACATTTCCTATAATTTTCGTTACATCTGAAGATGATTATATTGGAATCGAAATTTATATCAGGTGTGTAGCCACTTTTTCATTGTTTCATGGAGTTTTATTATTACCTTTTTGCGATCAATTTTTTATATATCCTTTTATTTCAGTTGCGTTTTATTCTTAGATTTTATGAGAACCGCTTTGAGGATGTTTAGGAAAATAGAGTGAAATTTATGAATCAGCTCGAAAGAAAAACAGAGTAAATTACATTTTATGGTCTTTCAACAAGGATTTCCTATTTGTTACACTTAGATCTCTTCCATGAATAGGCACTCAATGAAAAGTTCTATTCTCACTCATTTACTATTGAGGGAACATGGAACGAGGTCACCCTTCTTTTCATTGGGTCAAAATCTGAGGGCGTATTTTAGAGGTTTCTAACCTTGTTCCTGGATTCCCCTTCTCTCCCTTTGGTACACCCACTCTTCGTCACCTCTCATAAAAGAAGGCTGTGGAGAAGGATCTAAATAGATAAGCACGGAAGGAGGTTTCGAAGTACACGACTTACTTGAAAATACGGTGATAGCGACAGAGGAAGGTTGTCGGCGAACTCCTAAAAGGTCCAAACATAGGGCTACAAATTATAAATGTATTCCTTCAACTTCTTTTTTCTACGCAGGTGATCATGCGAGATGAAATCGGTCCAATTGGCTCCTCACTGGGAGCATTGCGTTTATTTGACGGACGTTGAAATCACCAAAATAAAATCCGCGGTTCGGTTTGAGTACTTAATTTCAAAATGAGCGCTTTGACGTGTATAGCGGATCGGAACACTTCGATTTCAATTTTCTTAAACATTTGTTGTTAAAATAAACAAAATATCAAAGAGGGTAATGAGCAGAGCTATTTCAGTGAAATATATATTTTTAGCATAAAAGAAATCGATGGAATTTATACCATGGACGAATCGCAGTGATCGATTTTGTTATTGATTGCAAGATTGAGTTGCCATTAAAAGGATTTTTTTCGACGGTGATTGCCAAATGTATTTATGAACGATTCTTTAAAATATCAATGAACTGCTTAAATTGAATTTATGTTTTGAGCGGAATTAGGGACTGTGTCCAACAGCGATGACCCATCAGCTGAAATAGCAAGAAAGAATTGAAATTAACTTATGATTTAAATTCGAGTGATCCACGAGGTGAAATAAATCTCTGTCAAATGGTAAAAGGGAATTAAAAATGCCAAAGTAAAGATAATTCTTTATTTTTTCCAAAACAAATCGCACATTCATTATAAAAACGATACAAAGAGAATTGGAGAAATAGATAATTCGTCAGTCGTTTTCCTGAGGAAAGGACTTGCCCAAAGCCATGGAAATGAGCGTTCCAACCTCGGTGGCCTCGCATTCACGTGCCAAGCAGAGATCGATGCGATGGTTTACTTAATCTTAAATCTGTCATTCCACGATCTCCCTCAACTGGTAGCATGGTCAGCTATCCGATTTGCATTGAGGAGGTGAGAGCCGTGCCAGACAATGCGAGAGAGGCGTCCTGCATCAACACGGGCAACGGATTCCTCTCGGACGAGTGCCATCTCACGCACTGCTTGTAAAGAGCCTACGTGACAACGCCGACGGAAGGAGTGGATGGACATTTTAAGGTAATGAGCGATCGTCCCAATTGATTTTTAGAATAGAAAGACTTGATATCTGTCATGAAAATTATTTTTAGTCGTCAGTCAGTCTTGGTGTCATAAGGAAGTCGTACGTCCCTTCGAAACAACAGCAATTAAGTCGATGTTTGCGAGGTAGTCTTATTTCGCTGTCGTAATGTCGTAAAATATAGTAGAAGTAAGGGAATAGTAAAAGGCAAAATGTGAAAAAAAGAATGAAGAGACGAATATAACAAAGAACGATTGTTCAAATAAGTTAAATGTTTAAATATTCAGGATTAAATACGCGAATGAGTTTTTCATGGAGTTAAATATGCGCGAAGGAGAAATAAATTAAAGGAAGGTTTTCGCGACCCTAAGACTGTTGGTAGCCTCGGTAGGCAATGGTCTGGGGGTCCCATGCTCCGGCGTTTCTGCGAGAGTAGGCATTTTCTTTGGCGTAAGATGCTCCTCCGTAAGCGGTCGCACCGTAGTCTGTCGCACTGCTGGAGTATTCGAAACCGTGGTGCTGTGGGTGGGGTTTGCAGAACTTGAGGAATCCTAAGATGGTTGGGAGGAAGACGGCGAAGAGGATGAGGATCTTCTTAATGATGACGACTCCGATGAGGATTGGGATGAGGAGGGCCTTCAGCTTGATGAACTTGAGCATCATGAGGAAGGGGATGAGGAGAGCGAGCTTCTTCTTCCTGCCTCGGGTCTCATCTATTGAGGAAGATGTATGATTGAGTATGAAGAGAAGGAGTATATTGAATGGGGATGCAATACTTTAGGTGATTCATTAATTGAAAATCTAGATCTCATAGTTATCAATATCCAGAGAATTTTTCGTACATGGATATTAACCTAGAGAGATCGGTAATAAAACACTCTGTATATTAAGGATGAAAGGAAATCACAGGCTATATAAGACCTTCAAAGAGAATCTTCTAATATATCGAGAAGAATGTCCTCTGAAGGGCGATACCACTTATTGAATTGTGCGAGGAAATTCCATAATTATTGTAAAAGGAGGAATTAAAGCGAGACAATTGCATTAAAATCACGAGTAGAATTTCACGTTTAAGATGTTGCCATCCTTCTGGGAATTATTCTGCTTTTTAAGATAATTATGGAATGATATAAAGGAAATGGTCCATCACTTGCTACAAATTATCTTGAAAGCTGGCATAGAGGATTTTTTCCCATTGGTCATCAAAGTTCCATTTCTAAGATAGAACAGAGTAGCAAGAAATGTATCTGAAAAATATAATGAAGAGGAAGCGATAGTTCCTTCAAATACTCACACTGGAGGAGATCTCCCTTCTCTGGTGCTTCCTCATCGATCAGACGGGCACCCTCTTGGCTCTCCATTCGGAAGGCCACAGCGTGGGAGCGAGCGAATCTCTCCATCTCCCTGAGAGCGAAGCGGGAGAGACGATCCCATTCAGAAGCCTCTGACCTTGCATCATCGGTAAGTGACTCGGGGAAGACCTTCTCGTCGCCCTTTTCCGGCGTCCTAACCAGATGAACTGAGTCGGAAAGCACAATCTTGGAAGCCACGGTGGAATCCGGAGAGGCTACGCGGTGGATGAAACGCAAAGCCCTGAATTTGGCACATGACATGAAGGAGTCTGCACCTCCTGAGGCGAGGCAATGTCCCCTGGCGTCCTCCAGGTAAGGATCCTCGAAGTGCTCGGATTCTGAGCCGAGAGAGCGGCCAATGCTAGCGTTGATGGCACCGTCGACGGCCGAGGCGATGCCGTTCAAGGCATCCTCGACGGCCGAACCTTCTGGGAAGGCGGAGGCCGTTGAGACCATAAGGATGAAGGCAGCTAAAACCGCGATACACTTTGACTTCCACATGTTCACGGGGTTAATACTATAACTTCACAGAGGTAGTCCTTGAGGAGGAGCTGTTAGCTGCTCTTGGACGCTGCAAAGCGAACTGATGATTTGCCTCTGGTGCACCCATCTTTTTATCTCATGGTGTCAACCCGGTGGCCATCCCTCCGCAATCTACCCCTCCGCCCCACGCCACACCCTGACAAAAGCCCTTTCCACCGTTGAGCAGAAACAGGGTCACGTAACAAGGTCAGTCATCGCGCGCCCTTGAACTTGCGTCGTAGGATCGAGATGGATCTTCGTCTCCCTTACTCCCCTTTTACGATTCGCACCTTTCCCTTCTCTCCCCCTCCCTCTCATCTATTCCTCATTCTAGTGAGGCTATTATTGAACAGGCACGCTCCCGCATTCATCGTTCTCACTGCGGTCTGCATGCCACTGCGGTCTTCCGCTCGAATCGGTGGGGGCGTGCCTTCCTCTGCTCTGATTTTCTCCAAATCTTATGTTACTTTTCTCCCTCTCGTCCGCCCCTACTTTTCTCTCCTCTACTAAGAAGAATGGATTTTTCAGTTTCCAAGTCCACTCAGTGGAGGCATTCACCTGACTGTCGGTTAGTTAGGACTTCCTAACGTTTCGCTCTTTATCACTTCTCATTTTCCCTTTCTCATCTCGCCATATCTTCTTTCACTATTTCTTAATTCCACTTATTATTTCGTTACTAATATAAAGTATTTCTATATTTAAGTTAATAAGCGGTTAATGAAAACAGATGAAAGAGCAGAAAAATATAGTGAATGTAAATACGGTATAATTATTCTTTGTACGAAGCTAGGTTGGAAAATTATAGTAATATCAATAAGGTAAAATTGAAAATAGAAATTTTCAAAGAAAATGCTTCCTGTAGATGACTTTAAATATACACTCAAAATAATTTAGCGTGTGATATAGCACTGATAAATGTGCATGCCTGGATTATGCAGCTCATTTCGAGGAATTTGACTACTATTGCAAGAACGATCCCTTTTTCTTTGGAACTCTGTAAAAGAAGATAACATCGTCTTAAATTCGTGTAAGTACTGTAAATCTTTCATATCACAGCGCAAGAGGCTAATACTTAACTCCTCTTACAACGCAATGATAGTAAAAGGTTAATCGAAATGTGCTGTGTATTTTGCATGTGCATACTTTTATAGATGATGAAATTTATCCTACCAGTCCATTAAAAAGTTTTATTTTTCGCTTACTTTATTTTTTCTCCATATAAAATAGTTGAATACAGTTATAGCTAACGTAAATATCACTTTTTGAACCCGGAAATTTTCCAGGATGAAAAGATTACACATCTAAAGGGTGTTGTTGTTTTTGGAACATAAATTTATTCGCAAAAAAGCTTTCGTATCAGGTAACAACCATCATTCTTTACTAAGTATAGTACGGGCTCGGTGGAATATTATATTCTTGAATTCAATGGTGGTAAAGGTATGTGAAGTAGATAATAAAAACAGTGCGATGGGAAGCGGTCATCTTTGTTATCGAAAAGAGTACAATTTTTATAAAATTTCTATTTATTTTTTTGTTCAGTAAGATAATTTAAGAGAAAAAATATTTACCGATAATTATCTGCTGCCCTTAGTTAAATATTTAAAAGGATATGGATTCTAAGAAATGGGAAAGGTTAAAATCTCAATCGTGTCTTATCTGATTTTGCTTTACGTCTCCACCATACAAGCAGTTTGCTCTACTAGAATGGAGGTCATCCGCATTATGGTAATGTAAGCGTGGGCGAAGACGCTGATAAGTCATCTCTTCATACTTTCTCCATTTACATAGTATGGGGAAAGTGTTATAAATGCGAAAAAGATCACCTCTGAGTAGCCATTAATTGTGAATGCTCAGGATTCCATTGAAATCTTCTCAGCAATTTCGGCTGACGTACAGCCTTTGTCTGTCAAGGCAATAAAGGTTTGTTTGTAGTAAGTTTCAGAGGCCTTGGTTTAAAAAACAAGATTCATATTCGATCGAAATTACGACTCTTATTGCTCAGTAAGTTTACCGGTTGATGGCTACTAAAAAACTGTATGTTTGTTAATAACCACGTAAAAAAATTGGAATTTTTCACATATCTTCATAACAAGCTTATGTATCGCAAACATGAGTCAGAAACTAACCAGTGCAGAGTGACATCAACCGTGTAGAAAAGTGTTACTATTAGCTATATTTTTGGAAGAAACACTATGAAGAATAATGATGTTCCGTTTCTATAAAGAAACAATGCAAAACTTAGGGAATTAAGAAGAGTTAATTTTCATTCCTTTAAAATCTCATAATTATTGAAATAACCATAACTAAAGTGATTTCAAAACAACATATCGCAAAAATATTATCATTCATCAGTACGCAAAGAAATCCAGCTGAAGAAAAATGTCACGGAAAAAGATATCTGAATATTTTTTCCCACCATTTGACCATTCGAAAATGATACTTAATGTAAAAATAGATCTCATCTTTTTTAATCGACAACAAAAATATATCTTAAATGCAATGAATAATGCGCAGTCAACTGATTGGAGTTTAACGTCTGTGCTGTTTATTTCCCTTTGGTTTTATTCAAGAGATAAAAGTCCCCAAACCCCATTATTTTTGTGCTTGCGATGCGTTCGCAATGTCTGTTTTCTCTTGTCTTTTTCCGCATTCGAGTCACTTTCTTTAACAGTCCCGAACGAGACAATTCCAATAATCGGTCAATTAGTCCGCATAAATTTACCTCGAATTGAGATTTGTGGTTTATGGAAATTTTACTCTCTCTATCGACCTCGTCGTCCTCGATAGTTGAATGAACAGTATATTTTCTCTTGATAAAAGATTTTCTTTAGATAAAACAGGAATTTTGGCCGTATTTTTTAGTTTTCAATCAATTAAATTTTCTCGGCAGGATCATGCCTAATGGGTAAAGTTTATTTACAAGACCGCTGAAAACTTTTGAAGCGACACGAGCATCTCCAGTAATCTACTCTTAATTTTTGAAAAGAAAATATGAAGAAGATCAAATTCTTTTGCGCTCATCTCATTTACAAGCAAATTACTATAATTTCAGTTCAGTTTAGAAGTAAATTTATTTGAGGGTAGTTAGTCAATTACTGCGTGGAGTTGGACTCGAGTACTGCATTGAGTACTCGAGGAAAATAATGAAGAAGTTATCAGATTAAGATCGATTCAGTATATTCATGTGCTTCTAGATTGAGTAACTCCGTACTACTTGTTCTGAAATCGCGGCGAAGACTGCGATTTATCTATCACAAATCGGCTTATGGGCTTTTGTGTGCTTTCAGTTGCAGTTTTTTAAAAAGTGCTTCGACTGCTGAGATTACTTCGCTCAAATGGGCGAACCGTAATTAATTCGAATTACCCCGCCGTAATTCGAATCTGCAACAAAGGTCCTTTCCAAATTCCAAAGGCAAATGGAAATTGCGCTACCCAATAGGTTGTCCAGGAGCCTTCAATAAAAACCCTCCTTTATTTCCATAGACACAAAAGTCTTCCAGTGTTCTGAGGCAAGACTCATAAGCAAATAATACATAAGAATGCATACTTTAAAGGAAGAAATTAAGTAGAATTTGATAATATTTAAGGTTTTAATGCAGATTAGTAGTACCAAACAGATAGTGACGAAAAGAAAGTCTTAGTTGATATCAAGAAAGTTTTCCTTACAGTTTTATTAAAAAAGATGATGAAGGTAAGGTAAAGATTCCTTTCCTAACAATAATCAAAATTTAATTTCCTAATTCCAGCTCTTGCATGGAGCTCTTGCATGCAAAGCTGTTGAACCAAAAAAGGGTTACTTATGTTTTTAAATTTTCCCTCAAATGTTTACTATGCATCTCATATTAAGCCTGTATAATCCGTCCGTTTAAAAATCGAATCAACATTTAAAACTAATAACAATCTTCTGAAAAATTTCTCTTTCACATTAATTAGTTGTCCTTCATCGCTACAAAACTGTCTACACTGCTCGATGCTTCCCAATTTATTACGCTCTACCCATTCTTTGGTGTAATGTATGCGCTATAAAAATGATAGCGCTGATTCAAGAAACATTGCCTTTCCTTTTATTTTATTTACACTTTTCAAATTCAATATAATGTTTTCACTATGTAAATTATCACAAAATTCAGCTGACATCCGCTTTAAAAGATGGACACCATCGGTTTCGATATCTCTCTCCATTCGAATACTTGAAGTTATTATAAAGCCATTCGAATGCTAAAAGTTATTATAAAATTTATAGTATAAATATTCCGTAAAAATAAACAGTTTTAAAGGAAGCTTATTAAATCTAGCGAAGTTACTACCAAAACAGTTGATCTAATAATTTTTATTCATATTCTAGTTTTTGTTCTCTCACTATAGCCTCATCGACTCCCTTCATCCGGACCTCCGCTTACGTGATTATTTTGGCCTCTTGTTGATTTTTTAGCACTTACAGCAGTAATCACCTTGAGCAGCGATCTAGCATCTGACGAACCAATTACTTACGAATGAAAGTTGGTGGAATAGGTTAATCTTAATGCATTGAAACCATACCGCTACCCAATGATTTTTTTCAGACCTTGGTTTCCTTGAATCGCATGTTTAAGGAGGAGTAAAGAGAACGACCTAAATAGAATGAAACTTTCTTTGGAATGGACACAAGAAAACAATTTGTTGCATACATTTCCGTCCAAATGATTGCGGATTTCCAATTTCCACCTATGCTGGTTACCCAAGGAAACTAGAAACGTATGAACATGATGGATTGAAATATAATCCATGATTGACAAACTATTTCATAAGCACCGGAGGAATATTGTCATCTCTACAACAATGAAATTTATAAGCGTGATAAGCCATTGAAATTTCAGCGATCCAACATAAACTTTAAGCCAGAATGATTACACGAGAACAGCAATGATACCAAAGAAAATGTAGGAGGAAATAATATACTTTAATTCATTTCTCGAGTCAAAAGTATAGCTTTAGATAGAACGTTTGACTTAATTTTATTGATCAGAAATTGAGAATTATTCTTGGGTGGCATCAGTTAACCAGAAATAAATTATGGCTTGCAGGACCTTTGGCCATAGGAGAAATCAGTTCTGTGTCTAAATTGTGCATTAAGGATCCTCAAAATCTCTCAAGTATTAATCATGGTTGTTAAACACTTCCCTTGAAAACGACACATCAGTATTTTAATAATACATGCGACGCCCATTCATGAAATGATTCAACTCCATAGAAACCAAGAAATAATTATTTGTCGAAAAGAAAGCCTTCCTTTAAAGGACATACAGCTCCTTCATTTTCAGTTACGATTTCAAGCTTCAAAGGCCCAAAATGTAGGTATTTGACCTTTTTCCACTCTTTTAGGAGTAATTTTGTGCAATTCTTTCGTTTTCAAAGATAATTCACATAGTACAAAATGGGATTGGATTCAAATCTCTCTCTCCATTCCTTGGCGTACGACAACACCATTGGTAAGACGCGAAGAATGTTTTCTGCCAATTCCTTAGTACGCGACCTTAGGACTTCAACCGTAACTGCGAGAAATAAACATCCGTTCATTATTATCTTAAAGTCCAGCGCGGGAACTGACAACACTTCATGGCAGAGCTTCTCAATTGGTGTTCCACCTGATGCGCCATTTCAAATTACTTCCATTTTCTTAATGTAATATTATTCATCCGATCATCTTTGTCGAGACATCTCATTTTTTATAGAGAGATGAAAATGTCGTTTTCATTTTCCCTTTTCTGTTTCATTTAAAAAATTCATTTTAATAAACCTGAATAGGAACTTCGAGTATTATGGAATAGTCGGGAAATCTGGAATAGTAAGGTTTCTCTGTAGTTAATGGTTGTCTCCAAGATTCAATATCATAAAATACTTCAGGATGGTGTTTCTCAGAAGATGTCATTCTTCCGCAGGCACCCTACCCTCCAAGATCGAGGGGCGGATAGTCCGCAGTACTAGTATTTCTTAACACTAGGCACTCCCCAAAAAATCAAGGTCTATTTTCATTACAAGGGAAATGAGGTGAACTGAAAGGATGGGGAGTAAGGTAGTGTGCTACCAATGAATTTGTTGAATCCCAAACTTTAATTTCCAAGTATTTTAAGGAAACACTAAAATGAACAGTTATTGCAGTTATTTTTTAGTAGCTAACGCTTGACTTACACGAAGAGAAACTTGTCTGGACTGTTGAAACAAAATTTCGAATTCATAATTCGAGACACAGATCTTTTCTTTCCTACTTCCTCTCTCTAAAATTGTGCTTATCGACATACTAATTTGCAGTTCGTCAGTCATATATTTATATTTTTGGCACGATATATCGTGATTGTTTTACAGTCTATAAAGTGAACAAAATTTTCTCAAGTACAAATTCTCCCTCCAAAAATATGTTTAAATCTGAGTCGAATAAAGATGATTAGATTAGTTTTTCTCAAGATTTTCAAGAAAGTCATTTTAAATTTACAAATGGAAATACATTACTCAGAATTTTTAGCAACCGTCTGTCTGGAGTATCGAGAAAAGAGATAAGTACCAAGAAGTAGCAAACTTCCCAGCTCTACTTGTTGCTATTCCTAGAGGGTTAAAGTTGGAGTTAATGATAATGTCAACTAATGAAAAAGGTAATTTTTAACAGTAGAAAGAAGCTCGGTGTTTGCTTCTTCGATTTCAATTTTCATTTCGTTTTCATACTTTACGTATCATTGATTATATACCATAAATATTGCGGATAAAGTACTTGATAATTTGACAAAAACGCTGATAATAGATATGAACCACAAGGGCAAGGACGAGATAGAAAGATGAGGGAACTGGGGAACGAATTCATGTCTGAGAAAGATACCGGTGAAGTATTTTAGATCGACGAGTCGGAATGCGTTCCATCGGTGCAATATGCGGTCATGAGGGATGCGGAAATGAGAAAGGGGTTGAGGAGGAAAGAAATAGGAAGCAAAGGAAGAGGGGAGACGTGGTAGGTAATCCGAACGATCGCAGGATGTAACCAATTAAGCACTCAGCGAGTCTCCCATCCGATGGCACCGGACACATCTAAAAGCGTAGTTTTTAGAACACTGGATCACCTCTTCTATACCTTAAAGTGGAATTTAAAAATGTGACTTAGCCTACTTCACGTACACCAGCGCACTTCTCGCGGTCACCAGCTCATTTGTTTTTGTCATCCGTGCTGCCTTCGGGAATGGGGAAAGTAGAGAGGAGTCGATGTCCTTTTATTAGAATTCTTGGTAGGATGCAGAATTCTTTGCGTTACTGAAGGCCGAGGGAAAGTGCAGTTCGCGCAGGGGTTGTTAATTCCTTAGCGCGTAAGAGAGTAGAGTCGAATTTACGTTTCCTGTTTAGAAACATGATACAATATAACCCGTTTAACTATCTCCCGCTTATATACGCGGTTTTCCTCTTCCCTTTCACAATGATCATATGGTATAAATAGATCTTAAGACGTTCTGTCACCCGCTCATGAAGCGGATTTTCCCGCACCTAGATGCACTGCAACCCGCTAAGGCCGATCTTCCATCTCATTTGATGGACCAAAAATTATTTTCATTATCAGTATGGCATTCCTCCACTCTCTTCTTTCGTTGTCTTAAAGGAGATTAATTTTAATTTAATTGATTGAATTTAATTTTGGTTTACGACAACAAATTATGTGAGTATAAAGTGAAAATTCGCGAAACAGTAGAATCTCCACTTCAATGGCGAAGCTGATTTTAGCTCTGTCGTTAGATAAAAGAGAGTTCTTCCCTAATAGTCTTTTTTCATCGCAATCTTATTTTATACAGATATCGAATAAACCTGAGAGGCAGAGGTTTTGTGGGCTGTTGAGCATAACTTTGGAGAGTGCTCAGAGTCTGCCTCTCACCACTTGTTAAAAAATTTGTTATTCTTCCCTAAAGGCCCATATGGTGAAAATGGCCTAATTGTAGAACAAAAATGTCCAAACTGAAACAATAAAGGAAGATGCTCTCTTTATCTCTTTAGGTGACCACCCATAAAAATATGAAGAGAAGAAAACCCTCATTATTCAGCAATAGTGCATGGACTCTCTTAATACCTCATGCTTAGCTTTGCTAAAATAAGTGAACTTATAAAGAATCCTTCTCATTTTAGGGTGAAAAGCATTTCTTTTAGTAATAAGTGATTTGAAATCATTTTCCTTTTTCTATGATTAGGGAATACCAGAGTAAAGTAAAATTAAGTAATCCTATTATTGGAATATTTTAACAAGGAAGAGAGAACATTTAGGGATGAGGTCAAAAAATAAAATTTTAAATCTATTATTAAAAACATATGTGTAACAAAGAATCAGTTTGATTGCTAAAAAAGGCTTAAAAGTAAGAAAAAATTTTAAGTACCAGTCAAAGGCTGACTGAACCACATCTGAGCACTGTAAATATTTCTCTGAAAATTAAGATGGACAATCAGAAAAATAAAAGATTGCAGATTGAAGTCAACAAAATATGCAAATTGCGGCTGAAAGAATGAGAAAGGCTCTAGTGTGACCAGAAATGGGGAAATACAGATCTATCATTTAGACAGCAGTTAAATAAATGTGAATATATTTGAGAGATCCTAAGTCATGAATTACTGAACTTATTATTTCTGAGCTACACATTATAATAAGGAAAAATAAACTAATAGAGACAATTCTTTTTTTAAATTCCAAAACAATTATTCAGATATACAGCAGGATATGCTGGATTTTTTAAACGTAATAATCACTCACAAGGCATTAATTTTTCAAAATAAATTTCCTAAGGTAATGTAACCCATTTAAACAAGATAGACTACATAATATACAATTTTTTAAGAAAAAATTATTTTGGGACTAAGTTTTTGAAAACTGCATGGAAGAATATAAGTGACATTCAGAAAGTTCCCAGAATTAAGCTTTATTGCTTACTGAATTGTTTCAAATTAAGATAAAATCTAGTGATAATGTTGTGGAGCATTGCTGCAGTGATTTTATTTAATGAAGAGTCTAAGCATGTTTCCACATATGCATCTATGATATGTAATAATAACTTCTTGTGGATGACAATAGACCTTTTCTGTTATGCTTTGGATGCCCAACTCAATTATTATTATGATCAACCTCAAAAATAATAGCAGTGCTTATATTATTTTGATTTAGGATGATAGAAATCAACAAAAATCTGAAAAATATAACTACAAATAAATGTATTTAAATGGCCTACCAGATTTCATTACAATAAGAGTTAAAAAAATTACTGTAAAGAACCGTTTATCACATGAATTTTTCCTTACAGGCTTTTCTCACTAGCACATGATAACTGTTAAAATTGTCTTAAAATTTACAAACATTTTGGAGCGATGAACTATTTCTAGTATTCTTTACAAATGAAATACATTTCTTATAAGTTCACTTTGGCTTCTTTTTTCTTCTTGATTTTTTCCCTCCTAGATTACTGTCTGGGTCATCATTTTTCTGAAATTAATAGATGAATACAATTAAATCTTGTTAAGGATACATAAGAGGTACATTAAAATAACACGGATTACAAAGATAGCTATAATCTAAGAAAATAAAAGAATGTTAAGAATTACATATAACACATAGAACCTGATTGGTTCAGTGTCCAAACAACCTGAACCTTCACAATAGAGTTTGAGAAAATTAGGTTCAAATCTTCATTTAATTTTGAAGAACATTAAAAAGAATACTCAAGCATAGATCCCTGACTTATGCAATAAATGTTTGTAAGGATCATGATTAAAATGCATAATAGGAGACTTTCACTCAAAATTAACTTAGTTCATTGAGTTTAATGGACTGAAGTACATTTCCTCTGTTTTCATCAATAACAACATCTGAATTACACCTAAAGAATTCCTTCATTTTACATAACATTCAAGTTTCTAAGGTTAGGAGAATTTCTCTAATTGATGGACTCAATCCACCATCTATTCTGGTTTTGTTGTGTAGGGGTTAGTATGCAATAGCGGTACTGTTCTGATAATATTCTGATGAAATACTGAGGGTTCAAATCCCAGTTCGGGAATCTTTGTCTGCATTATTATTTCAGATACTGATTGTAAGAGCGATCTTCTATGACTCAAGTTTTCCAAAATAAAGTTTTAATTAATAATATCAATTCAAAAAAATAGATTTTCATCAGGAACTTTGAACAATTGAGATATGTTAGTCATAATTACATAAGTGGAATTAATAATCAAGCTGGAACTTGTTTAATAAGTTTTTATCAAAAGTTTCTAGGATAAAACAAGATTACTGCTTAGAATTGATACAATATGTATTTGTTTGTCAAATACTACTAATAACTCAGTGGTGAATAAAGGATGGGATATATGCATAGAAGTAAAGTTATTTGTAAAGGTCAAATATTGAGTAGGAGAACTTCTAATATTAAAAGACCTCTAAATAAATTATGGTAAGCCATTTGAAAAATTATTAGAAACAAAATTTAGAGCTTAACAATGCTGTATCTACATTTAATTCAGTTATTTGTAAACTTCCTAAATTAGCTGGTGATAAACTGCAGTATTTTTCCAGATATCATAATCTCAATTTAAAAATCAAATAAAAAATCTTAAGCAAGATTCAAGGATTTATTTTTATGTAATACACATAAATTTCATCAATGTCTTTTGCTTTAATAAAAATTTACAATATAATATAGAAAAAAGAAGTTGAGATTCATCTCTATACAAAAGAACTTTCAAGTCATGAAAAGGTTTTTCCAAAATAAAGATAAACTTTTGATAGCATTAAAGTATAACAAAGATTTTGTACTCCAGATAAAGTCATTTTCTAGCATACAGAATGGCCACAGAGTAATATCACATAACAGTGGAAATGATCCACCTCACACCTGGTCCTCGAAGAACTAAGTGGAATTGATACCTCAGATTCCCATGATCAATTTCCCTTAGTAGGTTTATTCTTTTTCTCCTTTAAGTTAAAGAGAATACTTTTAAGTACTCATTAGTTTTATAATTTGCTAAATAAAATTCATAGAATAATATATGCATAATAATTAAAATAAATTAATCAAAAGATGCTTAAATGTGCCACAAGTCTTCAGATTATTACATATAAAGATTGATAACTTAGTGCATCAGCCAACCTCTTTATGTGGTATTTCATAAAGTAAAATGAAATTTCAAGAATATATTATGCTAATTTCATGTATCATGCTATAATTATCATTAAGATTACATGCTTTTTAGCAGAAGAAAAATTCTTACTGCAATGACAATTTAAAATGAATTTTAATGTGACATGTTCATAAGAGATGCCAAAATTTAACGAGTCTCACCTCTGTCCATTCTCTCTGCAATTCTTGCAGCATATTTGGAGTTAGAAGACCCTGAGCTAGCAGTCTTTCTGTAAGCCGTCCTTTCCCTACTTTTGCAGAACCCTTTTTATCCATAATGTCTCCTGAGTCTCTTGCTTCTAGGTGAATGAGAAAAATGGTCAAGAAAATTTCGGGGATTATTTTATCATCAATATATTTTTTGAAACAATTTACTGTAGAGTAATTGAAACCAACCATCTGCTATTTCCCTATATTATTAATATTGAATTGATATAAGTCTGAAAAATTATGAGGTAGTAAATGAGGCAATACGAAGGAGAAAAAAAAACATTATACTCTTTGAAAATTTAGACTAACTTCAGCAAAAATTGTTCTCAAAACTTTCATGTTAATTATTTTCCCTAAATATTATGTAAAAAATCTAAAAAATGAAAAATTTCTACATAAGAAAGTTAAGGAATTGCAAGATTTGCCTAAACAACACTACCATGATTGCTGTACACCAACTTTATTCAACAGTTTGATTCCCATGGAATTTTCATCTTCCTAAAACCATTTCTTACATTTAATATAGTGGAAGTCTGTTATAATGAGATCTGACAAAAATCGGAAAAGTTCCTGCTATAAAGTGAACTTATACAGCAGATTTCTAATACTCAATATCCTCTCTCTTGAATCAAAGGGCAGCAAGCGTGTCAGAATAGAAATGTAGGGTTTTTAATTCTTACACAAATGATTCAAAATGCATAAAAAGTATGTTTTTATCAAAAATATTATTTCATTGATTCATAAATTATAACCACAATACATTCTCTAATATAAAATGTGTAATCTGAATCAGCATTGCCTCTAACTCCTATATTCCCATCCATTGCAGATCAGACAATTTGGTTCAAAATTTTGTATGAAAACAAATCACACAGATGGATGGCAATATGATGGGAACTCAATTAACAGTGCTGACTAGGTGATTGCCAAAAAGAAACAAGAAACATGGGGATAGGAAGTATGGAGGGACAAAGTAGAGAGAAACCTGTGAGGTCTCCAATCAAAGCTCCCTGAAACATATCTGCTGAGGTGAGGCGAGTTGTGGGAAACAAATGTATGAATTAGATGATGATAATTTTTGCATTAAATTTATTTCTGCTCTTTAAGGAGATAACGTGCCTCAGATTATCATTTGCTTGTTGGAATTCACCTCTTATGTCAACTGAAGATTTACAGACATGCATACTCCAAGATATAGATACATGGCACTCGTTATACTGATACTTCAGAAATAACCACTTTTTATATTGGATGTAAATCCCTAAGCTTTTTGCTGTAAGATGGACTATAGCCAGAAAATAACTTGCTATAACACAGCTCTTGTTATGTGCCATACTCTTTATAATAGACTTCTATTGTACATAAATTGAATTAATTTTTATGATATTATTAATATATCATTTATCTTAAATACTATAATCACAAGAGGGAAAACCAAGTCAAATAAAAGAAATTCATTCTAGAGATACCTGCAAGCAAAAGTGGAATCAACAACTGTAGTTAAGCATGAGTACATATAAGCACATTTTGTATGCTAGTGTTAAGTTGTTCTCTTTAACATTAATTTACTGCAGAATATATCATTAACCCTGAAAACTAGATGATTGAAGCTTATAATTCACTACTGAGCTTTGAATTAATTTAGTGGAATTTGCAAGTGATATTTCATTCGCTAAACATGTAAGGAGGTATACTTACTTCGATAGTACACTTGTCTTTGCTGCTGAATTAGAAAATCATCCTCCTCTGAGCCAGGCTCTTGACCTCGGAGTCCTATATCTTTACCTGTTCCAGTAACTGGAGCTACTGATACAACACCATTTTCAGAGTTTCTAAGCAGTCTCGTAAGCTGTAACACTCCTTCTTGAATTATTTTATCTAGCTCTTTTTGCATGTCTCTGACTAGCTGGATATCAGGAAATAAATCAACAAAACGGTAACTGTAAAGAGAAACACAAAACTCAATCACAAGGATGATTCCAACTGTATGAAGAAGTTTTAAAAACAGATTTAGCTATGCAAATGAAAATCTTATCATCAATTTAATAAACTATCTTGAAAGTTAGCAGGTATCCCAATCATGTATATTCCTCCAAAAACATATTAATGCTCCTTCCTTACCTCTATATATTATTACTTTGGTAAAATTAAATTATATAACTGTCCAACCTGTATGTATAGAAAATAGTGTTATATGTGGAAATTGGATGTTTTTTGCTCACAGCAACTTATATTTAGAGAACTTATTTTAGGTAAAAAAATCAAATTAAATAAGTCAATAAACAAATTAATAAGTGTAATAACATTACTATATTAGGAGTCGATGCCAGAGATCTTCTTGGGATATTAATTGTTAAGTTCAATCAAACTTTAAATTAATGTGGAGATACTCACTATTTTAATTTAAAATTTTTAAAATGCAGAAAGTTTCCACTCCTTAGAAATAATACTATACTAATTAAAATTGGGAAATAAGAAAGATGAGAAAATGAGGTAAATATTTTTCAGATACACCCTGTAAAGCTGTTTTAACAATAAAACCCATTCAAAAACATAATAATATTTAACAATATATAGGCCATGGTTCTGCCTGTTTAGCCTGGTTTTGAAGGAAAATTTTTTCCAGCGGTTTTAAATTACTTAGAATCCGTAAGATTTGTAGGTACATAACTAATTCTTAGCTCATTCCCCATAGCATTTCTAACAGAGAAGCTTGTTATTAGGTATTCATAAAACAAGTATTTTTTGATGGAAGATAAGAATGAAAAATCTGTTACAGAATACACTGATAACCATTAAACCTAATAGATAAATTATTCCTAAAATCTCACCTAAACCACAAATAGAGATCAAGGACATCAAAAACAGCTTCAAGGTGAACCAAGTCAATGATTGTGCGAGGTGGAGAAAATGGCCATCCTATGTGCCGGCAGAGCCAATCAAATGTCAATGCATCATTTCTGCTGTATTGTCTAGCAAACTGTAAGAAACAAAAGAATGATAATTGATCAAAAAGGTGATGAAACTTACAGACAAGTTACATCTTGGAAATTAGTCATGAAATTATTATAAAAGCATACAACTAATAAGACTTAATCACAAAGAAGAAAACATTTATTGTGTTCGTACCCTCAAATAACTGCCACATAAAATTCATAAGGGGGCTATAAATTTCTACATCTACAAACAAGAAGCATATCTCACATTTTTCAATTAACAAAAAGAGGAAATCTAAAAAAACTATGGAAACCCTATAGCCTTCCTTTTGACTCTTGTCTGCATGAAATGCTTATCATATCAAAGAAAATACATAAGAAAAAGGTTGAACATACCTTCAGGAACATTGAACAAACAAAAGGCATCCTCTTATTGATGGGTGCACAGCAGAAAACATAGCGAGCTCTGAGAGGCAGGGGGACATGTTGTATCATGTCAGCCAAGAACTTGAAGTCATCAGTATTACACATGAAGTATAGTGAGTCATCCATGGTGCACAGGGTTGTAAATATATCCTAATTGAGAATAAATTTAAGTTATCAGTTAGTTATAAAAAGACACCTTTGCTGGAAAAGATAATTTGTTCAGAATTACCAAAGATAAAATCTTTTTCGAATATTAACTAGCCAAAAGGCTACCTCCCAAAAATCATTACTTACACAAAAAAGGCCAATAAGAACAGATAGTATCCAATAATCTTAGGTCATTCTTTGTTACTTTTATACATAATGATAAGCATGAATCAACTGAAATGTTCATTAATTAGCTGAACCAGTATTTTTGGCTGAGTTTAAAAAATAATCATAACTTATTCATCAGCCAACAGATTTGCTAGCAAGATTATTTAATTCCCAAATTATTCTTTCAGAACACATCTATTAAGGCAAATTATAATATCATATACTTAAAACAGGAAACTTCGCCTATTCTGGATTTTCACAGAATTTGAGAATCGCTGATATCTATTAGCTCTACCGATATCGGTCCCCTCACGCCCGTGTTTTCTTTTTCAATAAGAGGTGTTACCAACTCTAGTAGACAGCCAAATGGTCCTGAATCCTTTTCTGTTTTATTTTTTTCCTTACTGTCAAAGAAGCAATCATTATTGCTACACAGGCAACTTCTGAATCTGACATGTTCTCTCAAGAAAATCCCTGAATGAACAGAGATTGGTCCAAACTCTTGCCATGTGTATGAGTGAAAATTTGAGCATGTATAATGTCAGCACCAACACGTTTTTGAGCAGCATTTTTGACTGTGTATGGGGCCCTTAAATCTGGTACTTTACCATAAGGTTTGATAAAGTTGAATTTGGTAGATGATAAGCATAAAGTTCAATCTGATCAGCTGTTGGATGGAGACCGGCTTTATTTATTGCATCAGGAGACTGAGAAAGGAGATTCTGGAGGATTGGAAGATCATCTGCTTTAAAGGTTGTTACATGTCCCTGAAATTAATCAAAGCAAAAGAATCATCATTAAAAATTTACTATAGTAAATACCTTAATAAAGTAAGGATTACATAGACTAATAGGCTTAAGTTATACTAAAGCAGCAAAACCCTTCCCTCTATGAAAATTGTGAATCTTTAACATCATAATTTCTCTCTATATAAATTTTATTTATTCTGTCTTTTTTAATTTAAATTATTTCACATACTGATACAAACAGTTCTCATTCTAAAGAAATTATATGTAACTAAAGGATTACAATAGATGTGATAGAACACTGACAATGAGAAGGACAAAATTGAATAGCTAGAAAATTTTTCACATTATCTTATTCTAAATTCAAACAACGTTATAAAGTATAAAATGAACCTTTTCAAATTCTGTTCCATATCTGCCAGCTCTCCCAGCAATTTGCAGAGCTTGGGAAACAGATATGACGTCCATTTCCTTCTCCCCTTTCTCATTTACAGATGGTTTGATGAGAGAGTAAAATATCACTCGCCTTATGCTCCTGTAATTCATAAAATAATTAATGAAATTGTATAATTTAAAATTTAACATTAGCAATTACAATAAATAAAGTTAGAAATTCTCCGACTTATCAAGTTTAATCATGTTTAATTACGGGGTAAATAAATTCAATGATTTGATGTGTTCATTAAAATAAATACTGGACAATTTACAATGAGAAAAAGAGGATAAAAAAATAAATCAAATTTACAGTAGTAATACAGCTAAAAGTGCTTAGAGAGCTGAGGTGATTTAGTATGTGGCCTCAGATCTGTGACTGAACTGCGACTACTACTTGACTGGACTACTTTCATCAAAAGCAAACATTCTACCTTTTGCTCTTAGTATTCCTAATTTATTCTTTTTTCATTTAGAAACTATGACCATGCTTTAATCAGCTAAGATATCATCTATAGCAGTATTAGAGGTCTCTCTTAGTTTCATGGGATGCTTAGTAATCTACATGATGCTATCAATTTGTACATTGGTTCCCTCAATAACAAAGCAGTAGTAGGTACTGCTGAGTCAGTCACCACCCATTCTGCCTAAAAAGCATTTCAATAATGGACTGAGACTTTTTTAAAGATAGTGTAAATGTTCAAAGTATCTGCAAGGATATTAGAATATATAGGTTTGACTGATTGCCATATTAGACTCTACAATTTCAATGTAATATATACAGAAGTAATTCTGTGAATGAATTGCATAATTTGAGAACTTACAAGTTCAAGCCCATTCCAATGGCATCAGTTGCAACAAGAATCTTACAAGGATCTGCAGGATCATTGAATTTGCGTGCTTGGGCCAACTTTGTTCCAGGAGGAAGTCCTCCATAAATTACTGCCACTTCACGTCCCAAACTTTCAATGCGCCGTGAAACGGAATAAACATCTGCTTTACTAAAACAAACAATGCAGTCACCAGGGCGAACTTGATCCAGTGATCCTAGAGCTTTCTTTTCTACCTCCAACTCAGTAAGACGTTTGTATCTGCAAACCTGAAAAGAAAAATTCTCAGATCAGAAAGGATATCTTAGATTCCATCAATTTCTCTCTGTTAAAGGTAGGGTTTAATTGTGACATTCATTGTGATTCATTGAGTGACTTGAACTATGTCTTGTAAAGGTGACATTGAAGATCATCAAAGGATTGTATTACTGTAATATTAAATGTAAATAGATGTATGTATTATAAAAGTTTCTATAGAAAAGCTTCAGAAAACAGAAGAATCTCTTCAGAATTTTCACACATAAATAATTCAATGGATAAAAATATCTAAGAATGATAGTAGTTTAACTTTGAAACGTTTTAGTAATATACTTCTAATAAAAGTCATTAAATGAAATTATGGCTGATGACTCAAATGAGAATCAACTAAAAAATTTTAAAATACTAGAATGACTTTTTATTCCTGAATTGAATTATTTAGGGCATAGAGGCAAAATAAGGAAAGTCGAATCTTCTAACGGGGTAACTGATGTTTCATAAAAGGGTTTATGGTTCAAATATTTCATTATTGAGTGGTTTAATAAGATCCCAACCTGCACATCTTCTCCAGTTGTGAGCATCAGGGCTTCTACTAGTGGTATAGCACCTTCTTCCCCGCAAAGATGTATCTCATTTGCTATTACACCGAGCAGTGCTCTAGTCCAAGCCCAACCTCTTTGGGGGTCCCTCAGCATTTGTATTTCATCAATTACAGCTACATCACCTAAAAAAAGTAAAAAGAATGAGAAAATTCTGAAATGCAATATTTTTAAGTATCTTTTGTATTTGAAAACTCAAAATATCATGATTTATTTTGATTTTGAATGCAAAACAATACTTGTGGAGCAATTACTCTTAAATTCATTAAAAAGAAATAGAAAAATCGGAGTTTATTGGCAATAGTATGCAATTATAAATTAGATTAACTAGAGAATTCTTGAATTAAATCATTTAGAGTTTATGATGTTACTTGATGTTCATACTACAAATTTATGTTACTTCATTGAATGCTTCAATAATCTATGACTGCATTTTAACTTTTATGTTTTCAAGGAATTTTATAAAATGTAAACATTGAGATAATGGCAGATTATGAACAAAATTACAGTACTATTACTAATTATAAGAAAAATATTGAAGTTACTGGACAGTAACGATGAAGTGAAATTTCTTGAAACTAAAAAGATCCTTTAATTTTTATTGAAAAAGATTTTACGCATAATTTATCACACTTTGCAATCACTTTTACCAGATTAAAAGATGATGATTCATGAGCAGATATAGTTTGACTGGTATATTACAAACAAAATTATATGTGAAACTCACATGGATTATTTAAATTTGTCATTTCGACTGTACATGACACATGATTAGAAGGCTCATTGTCTTCACTGGAATACCTCCTTTCTTCACCAGTAACCAAATCACAAGGAGTACCCTATAAAAAACATGTGTATGAAAATCTAATTCACTTGATAAATGTTACACATTTTTTCCTTTCACTAAAAACCTCTTTTCCTGAAGCAGTCCTTTTAACTAAAATTGGAATTATGAGAAATTATTTATGACACAACACAAAAATTGTCCTAACATGCATTTTATGAATAACGCTCTCCTAATCATACATTTCTTTACAAAACAAAAGGTATTTCATTTGAATTAACAAATGATGGTTAACTCGTGTTCTTCGAAGATATTAACAGTTATAGATCCTTTAGTGATATCAGGACACTTTCATATCCACACATGCAGCATATAAACCAATGTAATCAATGTCTATTTAGCATTATGAGACTATGAACAACTATGAAGAAGACAGTTACGCTATTCTTAATCGAATAATTTTTAACTAGTAATACTGAGGTTACCATAAAGCACACATTTAGCTTCAAATCATAGTAGGTTATGTAGCTTCCAATTCATAAGATTGGAGCTCAAATGTTTAACATTTAATTACAGACATCACTTACTCTTTCGTTAGATTTATTAAACACCTCTACGGCAAGCAGCTTGAGCGGTCCACAATAAACACCTGATTCAGCACTCATAAATCTTTCTAGCGCATGATAAGTTTTCCCACTATTTGTAGGTCCTGCATGAAATACGATTTTTCTAGTAATCGCTCGAGCAGACGGATACCTGTAGATATTGAAAAAATGATTGAAATTATGTATTTTATTAGAATGATTCTTACTCAGGGGATGAAAGGAAAGAAATAGTAGCCTCACCAGTTTGCTGGAGTTCTCAAATCACTGATTTTTTTCAGATCATCCATACATTCTAAATGTGGGAATATTTGACGAGCATGCCTAAGAAAATAAGGGAAAATATCATCAACATGTCCAGCTCCTTGTAATATGTCACTGACAACAACGTGCAGATCCGCAGGAAGGGCTTCAGCTTCCAGACAAAAACGACGGAAACTAACAAACGCCTGATGCAATAAGTAATCTGAAAATTACGAAATCAGCGAGATCAATGGCATTTTCCAGCAGGAAAAATATTGTTTCATAAGTGATATATGCTTACTGTCTAGACCATTTTCCAGGGCTAATAACTTTAATTCTTTCTTCTGGTAAAACTTATTTAAAACTTTAAGCAAGTCTGCCTTGTTTACACTGCCAGTGAGTTCAGCTCCTATGTTGATGTCATCTGGGCTTGGTTTTACGGGAACGGGGACGAAAAGGGACGATATATTTGTTTCGTCCTTCTTCCCTCGATTTTGAAAGGAAGATACACATATTTTCGACACACAGAGAGGACGAAGCGGTAAATTGAGTCCTACTGACTCCTTTAATGCTCGCGTCCATCGAAACACATGAAAACTTTTAGAAAGCATCATTGCTCCATAAGGTTTGTAATTTCATCTAAAATATAGAAAACTTATGTATTTTCACCTGTCAACCAATTTTGAATACACATCCTTAATGTTCATTGCCCCCACCGACAGACCATGCTTCCCCACGAAATTCTTGTAACCACTGCCGGCGAGAGGAGAAACTAATGAAAACGATTAGAAAAATTAACATAGGGTAACATAGGGTATCTTCTGCAATTTGGCCATACTGCTTGTGTTGTTTATCTCGGTCTGTGGTTATTAATTCTACTAAGCAAATTTCATCGGTTTTAAAGGTTGAATTCAGTAGAATAGTTGTGAGTTTTACTTCAGTTTTTTGTATTTCGTGAAATATGCCAAATGAAGTTGGAGTAAGTTTTTTTCAGTTTTTGCTGAGGCATGCTATGCAACAGTTTTGTTTTCATTTGATTCATTCAGAATTCAATCAGAAAAGTTAATGCAGTAAGATCCATAGATACGGAAACCATGAAGTTAGTCTAATCCTTTAGTTATAGATGCCAAGTTATTTCTCCCTGCGCATAAAATATGTATTTTATTCATAGTAGTGATTGATACATACAGTATTGCCGCTCGCCTTTAGAATTCCAGTAAATTATCTACATCATTTGCTACTCTTACTATATCATTATAATGTGCATACCTTTGCCTGTATCAACTTAAAAATTGCATTGATATATTTTAATTTCTCATTCATCAGACGTCACCACTACTACTCTACTTTATGAAAGTCATTCATTGGAGTCATTTGGTATTTCCTGTTTTCCTCTCCATTTAGATTGTGTTGAGTGATGTTCAATTATGGCATTCAAGTCGGTCACTCCTTATTGTGTATTGTAAGCTGTTATTCATTGGGTTATTGTATAGCAGTTGCATGGACTTTTTCCACTTGTAGCATTGTTCCATTAATAGTCTTGTTAGCTTAAACATCTCACCAAGCACAGGTAGACTTTTAAAAGTTGAAGATCCAACCAGTTTCCAACAAAGTTTCCAGTATCCAACAAGGACAGTTAATTTATTCTAACTGTAAGGCGCTTGTGGTAGAAATTCTTCTATTTCAGTTAAATGATGATAATATTCTCTGTGGATCATATGATAGTAGTTCGTATGTCTCCGTAGTTAAATTCCAAAAGTTTACTCAACATTGTAGCTGTTTTCAATTAAAATGTCTCCAGTGTATGAAAATTAAGCAAATCTTGAATCAAGAAATCACCTGTTCAGTTTTTGTTCATAACCTAGTTTTATGTGTTTATTTTTACTCAAAGTTATGAAAACTCACTTGCTGATTTTCTCTTACTATTAGTGTTATATGTGCCAGTATAATGTAGTAAAATAGATATATGATTATATAGGTTATAGTAAATTTGAAATAAAATAAAATAGTTATTAACATCTAATGTATAAGTAAGTAATGCATTCTCTGGGCTATAACATGGTAGAAAGACAGGGCTCTAGTCATTTTATATTAGATTTTAGGATGTCCTCTCTTCATTCTGGTATGCTAAACCATAGAGTAGTTCCAGTAGCATTTTGAGATTGGTTTCTAAGGTATTGAGAGCTCAGAATTTTTCAGATTGGTCTGTTTAAATGATTAACTGTTTAATGCTTTTAGGCTCTAGGAGCATCTTTAGTCAGAAAACATTAGGCATGCAATCTTAAGGATGAGGAAAAGAGGATTTTCCATGTTTTTGGTCCTGAACACTATTGCAATGAAATCTGTGGAGAGTTTAAAGTATTATATGCATTTGAGCAGCTTTTGCTTTTTGACTTTAGAAATCCTCTGTATAGAGTTCTAATTTCATATATCATATATCTGAATTAGAACAAATAACAAACTATTTCTTGCTGTTTCTCATGTAACTGATATCTAAGTCCCCAAAATGGCTGGATATATAACTTAGTTGGCCTAAGTAGGGTAGAGGAGGATTCACAGTTTGATTCCTGGTCCCATCAGACTTTTTTTATGATGGGGCCAGGAATCTGTTTTTCCTGAGAACAGCCCATTTTCCTACTGATATCTACTTTTTATTTTTCCTCCATTCTTTCATGGAATTTGGGTTTATAACTTTACAATTACATTATGATTTGCATTTAAGCTTCTCAACATTATTGGAAACTACGTATCTTATAATCTTGTTTGTAAGTTATTTATAAAGAAAAATCTCTTCTTGAATAATTATGAAACAATTGTGAAATAATATCTTTCATGCATTTGTTTTAGGTATTTGAGCTGCTGATAATGAAAGACATTTCATCTCCAATTTTACCATCACTATTGTATTGGTTACAATGGGGATTAAATAAAATGGATTTATAATATAGTAGGAATTTAACAATCAAGTAGTGAGTGGCTTAGAGTGACTTACTATTCTGACTGCTTATGGTGGGCTCATTCTTGGCTAATTGTGTGGAGATAGTCAAATATGCCTCTCTCATGAGCATCATTAGTGGAGGCAATGACAGAGGAATCCAAGTCTTGCAGGTCCATAGGGACTTGACTGATGTAGAGGTTTGGACTGGTAGAGAGAGGCCTCTCTACCAGTCCAAATATATGTATATATATTAGGATTGGTGGTTTGGGTCACCACTGTACATTTGAGCCACTTGTCCTTGTGGGTGAGTCATACTCAAGGAAAAAGATGGACTTGAAAAAAAATGGACTCTAAAAAAGCCTGCCATCAGGCTAATCATCAACTAACTTCCCACTTTACTTTCATAAAATTTCAATTGTTTTTTCTCTATGCTCATCTTCATCTTTTGGACTTACTGGTTATAAATCTGGAGAATTTTTACTTTTGATTCTATATTTTATTTTGCCTGTTCCAAAAATACTGGGAAAATTTCACTGGTCAGTTATATTAACTACTTTTTATGCTTTTGATGAGATGCAAGAGTGGCTTAATCCTTTGATTTTAATGATTTGGTAGTTATGGATGTTGTGAATTATTATAAACAGAGCATAAACAAGTAAAATGACCTTAAATATTGGTATGGCGATACTAGAACTCAATAAAAATATTTTTGGAATACCTGTTGATATGTATCCAAGTGCGTGTACATACAATATTGTACTTTGTGTTGTATTGCAACAAAAATTCTAAAAATAAGTTTACTTGAAATTTTATCTGAAGGAATGCAAATAAATTACCTTAATTTAATTTAATTTAATTTAATAGACCCTTTATTAGGCGAGGTTAGGCCCGAGTGGGCCTCTCTTCCACCTAACCTCGTATGAAGTTACATCGCTATAAAGATTCAAAATTATATTAATAAGAGAATAAAAAAAGAGAAAGGATAAAAACAAAAAGAAAGATTTGATTTGCGGGAAAAAAAACCTCTATAACTGAAGGTTGATAGAGAAAAAACCCACAGTGCGGGAAAACACCCACACAAGAAGGGGGGCGAAAAAAACCCGCGAAAACACAGTGGAATGGATGCAAATCAAAATACAGTAAACCTGGTTAAGACATTTTTAGGGGACCAAGGGAAAACTGCATCTTTAGCGGGATGATGTAATAACTGACTTGTGTAATACATTACACTGTTGAAGTATGGTCTGTATTTTCTCAAAGAGAGTGCCTTAGATTTTGGCAATTTTTCACTCCAGAATGAAGTAGTTTTCAACAGGTGGACAACTAGGGAGGAATAATGATTTTTTAACTGCAGTGGTGAGAAGGCTTCTTAGAGCACAATCTCTTCAAAACTGCAGTCAATAACCCACAAACCGCTGCACTCCCTTTCTGGTTTATTTAGTATGCTACAAAATTTGAGATTGTGATGAAAGGAGACACTGCCAAGCAAATTTTTAAACTAATGTTCTGCTTTCATCATAAGATTAAAGTGATGAAGAAGATCTCACTCTATCACAGAGCTTGAATCAGTTCTGACTGTGGGATAGAGATTGTTCTATACAATATCGTGATTTAATTCTCACAAAATTAGTCATTCAAAAGAAGAGATGAGGGACCCTTTTATATATAAGGAGAGGAGAGAGGATGGCAACACAGATAATGTGTATATCTTTTGGTCTATTGAATGGGGCTAATGATGGGCTATAGTAGGTTGTAAAAGTCTGAGGACATGAAAAGTCTTTAGTGGAAAGAAGGATGTCTTAAGCAGGATTTTTACCATGTGCTTTGTGAGAAGTGAGCCAGGTCCAGGAGAAAATCATGTATTGAGCAGAATGGCATCTTATCCGGGAATGTCTTAAACAGGTTTTAATATAATTCTTCTCCGGAAACCAATTTAAATTTGGTTATTTTTGTTAGGTTAATAGGCTTGTCTCTAAGGATAATGAAGGTCTTATAAGGAATAATTTCTTTTTATTATTTTAATGTGTTTCTCCCTTATTGGAATTGACAGAATTCTTCTCTAATTATTCTTTTTGGGAGATTTATGATAGTAATGAACAGAGCTTTTCAAGGACAAATTCTAACACAAAAAAATCAGGTGACTACAAATTACAATGCAATGATTGCGATACCATTTACATTGGAGTAACTTCCCTCAGTTTACAGATAAGGATTAAAGAACATTTATACGCTTTCATAAAAAATTCGCACACATCACATTTCGCTAAACATCTTTTAGATAACAAGCACCATTCAGACTTTTCAACCACTCTTTTACATTGCCAACAGGGAGGCTGCAAATTATTCTACCTTGAACAATCACCTTAAACATAGTTACACACTTTCAAACATGCATCTCTTCCCTAGCCATTCCCCTCTGCTGTCCACTGTGAACCTGCTTCCTCTCCTACCCCGAATTCCTAGGCATCCAATGTCAACTGACCCCCTTCCCTTCCCATGTCCACCCTTGGCCTTATAGTATTGGTTTTGTCTTTTCCTTCTCTTGTATATATACTGAGAACTTTTTGCTTTTCTGTGCCTGATGATGAACTTGTTGTTTGAAACCGGTTGCCATATGAATATAAAAAAAACCTACTGTGGAATTTTGAAAAGTCATTTCTCTCATTACCTAGGAATGAATTCCACAAAGTTAGGGCTACATCGATTGACTTCTTTAATAGCTTCAAGTATCACATTTTTTATGTTTTTATGAGCTATAAATTTATATTGTCCTTTGGTATGTATCCCAATTCATTATTATCCATTCTTATTTTGTGATACTGTTACTCAGCTTGATTATTACAATGGTTAATTAGCATGATTTTGTTCGCCAATCCAAATTATTGGAGATGTAAAAACTCTTGATATTTTCCCAATATTATCAGAAAAAGTATATTTTTGAAATAATTTACTTTTATCACTTAAAAACAGGTAAAATGAACAATCCATCAGTTCATAAACTTAGTCCTTGATGGTAGTGAGGTCTAAGATTACATTTTAGTTGTGATTTACTATGTGTCTAAAGTATAAGATTCAGTTAATCACATGATTCTAAAAATATAAAATTCACACCTTTGATCTAATTAGAGTGAGTAATTTTCCAATGTTTTATTACTGTTAACTATGAAAGGATATGTACTGATTTGTTCTGACACAAAAAGAGATATTGGTTATGTTCATGTTGTAAGATGTGTGCACTTAACCCATTTTGCACTGGATTAAATAATTAAATTTATATTTAACGGTAAACATTAAACATTGCCAACACCATGTAAAAGAATAAGGGGTATTATTAACAGATTTCTCTACTCTGTTTACATGTTTAAAATAATAAGAATAAATACCTGATCCACCCTTTATTAGGAAATGGAGGAGAACAAAACCATTCATATGATAAATACATCTTCAGTATCAAAGAATTATTGTTAATGATTTAGAGAATGATTATATCCATGTTGTCTCCCAAAGAATCTATATGCTCCTCTAGAGATTTATATTTGAATATATTGTCATCATTAACCTCACTTAATTTCCTTGGAATTCTTTAATGGTGGAAATCTGTTCTAGAAACCATTTATTTGTTTCATTTCAGTAAGTTTTTTGATTGCCATGAAGAGTAGAGTGCAAGGAAAACATACTAAGAAATCATTAGAACAGTGTGAGCCATGTCAGCCTTTGACTAGCTGGAATCAGGCCCCTTTTTACCAACAAGAATCTCTTAAGATTCTTTGCTACTGCTGAAAAGTACTTTGTTCTAGTCCTCTCCTCCAGTACCTGGGTAAAAGAGATGGCTTGGCCCATGCATGGGAACTTTTTTTTTCTAAGCTTTATGTCATGCCACTGATCGGCATCCTTTGGTTTAAAGCGATAGAAACTGGACAGAAGTTTAGCTTCAATCATTGTAGCATTTTTTTAAAGTGCAATAGGGTATTATAAAGATAATTCCATCTAATTTTAAGCTTCTTATTTTTAAAAGGGTGTGGAAATAATTTGACTTAACATCAGAAAAATTAAATGTTGTTATTATTATAATAAATGTGTAAAGGAACTAGTGGCTTCCAAAATGCTGGAGTACTCATGATAATCATATTCTTTAACAGTGTGAAATATATTTTTATTCAATTAATATCCTTAGTAAATAATTTTCAGTTATGTCTTTACCAGCAGGGTGTCAAACTAGAGCCAAACCAAAACTGAAAACTTATTTTCACTGTAACATTGAATCCAAAATATATAATATTAAAATTATGAGAAAAAATTGGTTGAACCAGTTCAAAATTGGAGGGGAAAATCCAGAATTGAACGGAAATTTGATTTTTTCATTGGACAAAAGTGTAAACTAGAACAAAAAATATTAAGGATTGTTGACCTGATACACAGCAGTTTGTATTCAGTTACTCAGTTTTTTTAATGCTATGAAATCAGTGATTTTTCTTCTTCCTCATCACTATCCATTACCAGTCTACATCTGCTTGGCACGTTCATCTCTTTCTTTTGAGAATCCACTTCTTTTTCTTTTTTTTTTAAATATCCTACCCAATTTACTCTTAATTTCTGTCTTACAAGATCAACCTCTTCTCCATGTCATAGGAGATAGAAGAGGCATAAAGTGAGGTTTTTATACAAGTGAAATACACTTAGAACTTACTTGTAACTGCCATAGAAGCTGTGAAACACTAAAGCAGTGGTTACCAACCAATTTTGATGAGGAGACTTCTTGACAACCTCTGTATACCTTTTTCTCAAACTTCACCTTTTAAGAACAAAAAGAATTTTTGATATTGATAATGTCCATCATTTCAGACTTTCAGTGAAGGGAGATATACATGACTCATTGCAAAAAAAGTGCCTATGAGAATTAAGTGACTTATATGTTCCAATATTTATTTTATCAGATACTTTAAAGAAGGGTTGCACAACCTTTGTCAGTTAAAAAGCTGCTCAAAATCATAAAAATTTGTTTTAGATAAAATACTTTTTATGCCTGAATCCATTATCACATTATTTGATGTTCATAAAGTAACTGAAAATGATATAAAGTCTTTATTAAATATACAAAAAATTGAATTTTTATCTTTTATAATCAATGAAAAGTGAAAAATTGGTAGAAAATGAATCTTTGTATGTTTTACTTCTTTTCTATTTTTATAATGTATAACAGTTGTATATTTTGAGTATAAAATTTTATGCGATGAACTTGATATGTATGAAAGAGTTCCCCTTCTCATCATCAGCAAAATTGCTGATAACAGAAAGAAAATATTTTATTTCAAAAACATACAAGTCTTACAATAACTTGCTAGCTGGTATGTAATACAAGATGTGCATTCAATTAAATTGAAATAAGGAATAATTTAGTTATTGATGAGTAGTCATATTCTATGAGTAGTCATGGAGTATTGATGAATAAATTATATAATTCAGAATCAAGTCAAACCCATTTTGCAACAGTCCATGGAAAGCAAAGAACAAACAAGGTACCATTTAATAATCAATTTTATAACTTCCATACTGCCTAGAGAGTTTACTAAACTTTAATGCAAATTATTCTATTGATTTAGAAGTGCATTAATGCTAATTAATTCAGTTGGATACCCAAATAATGATGCTAGATTAACAGTATTTTCCCCACATGGAATTGAACTTGAATTCTCTTTATTGTAGGGAAATGTAAAATACATGCTTCCTTGGCTAATTGAGAGCCTGATTTGTGTTACTGATTTGTACATGTATACAAATAAATTTATTTTCCAAGTAGTGAATGTTGCAATCAAAACAAGAAAATATTTGACTTGAGATTAGATTTAATTATAATTCCTTAAATATAATTCTTATCATTATCAGCCATTTCAATGCAGCATTAGATGTAGGTCTCCCTAAGTGTTTTTCAATTATCTCTAATTTGAGCTTCATGTTGTCATGTTACTCCAAAGTACTTGATGATATCTATGTTCCATAAGTCCTTTGGTCTTCTTCTTGGCCTCTTAAAGAAATTTATTATGTGCAGTATGGATCATTTTTCTTGGATGTAAGGCTGGCTAATTGTATATTTCCTATATCAGAAACCAAAAATACTACTATTTTGCTTATAGACAGTGGAATTTCATTCCAGTTTGACTTTCATTTCTTTGTAGGTCATAGCAACCACTTCACTGTAAGTTACCATTAATGTTATGCTTTATATGTTCTTATCAAGAACTTATTTATTGGTCAACTCTTACGTGTCATTATCACAATCAGAAAAAAATGAATAATTGAAAAGGAATTTTAGTAGATTATCGGTAATTGATCAGAATATGTTAATATTGCAGGCTATTCTTTTCAATTATATTCTTAGAAGCTTCCCCTAGGGAACTTCTATTAGGGGGGTTCCTTATGGAGTTCTGGGAGAAGTTACCTCTATTCAGTAAAAAATCACATTCTACAGATAGGTAGAAGTTACCAAATTTACAACTACACTCTGCAGGATTCAATGACATTTACAGATTCTATGTTATTTAGATTAAAATACATTATTAACATGTAGCGTTGCTTTAATTTTCGGTGGTGTTTGTTTAAATTCTGTAAAATCATGGGAAAAAATATATTCTGAAATAATAAAAGAGGCAATTAATCTAGGAAAGTTGGTAACTGCTGAGAGAAATTCATTAGACCAATCTGCACTGCTCAGTCATAGTCTGTTTTAGTAGTAAACTGAATCTTCAGCTATTCTGTCGTATAGTAATAAGTACCTTTAAAGTTTGTTTCCATGACCTCACCTTTGGAGAGGAAATGCAATTCAGACATCACCTTAAGCAAGTACACACTTCAGTGCAAATGTGATACCTCGCTGAATAAGAATGAAAAGAGTTAAAAGCAGTTACTCAGTCTTAATGCAAAGCTAAAAATATTTTCTTTTTCACGACACCTTTGCTAACGACAAGAAAACAGAATTTAGTTGACGCATCATTGAACATAGCTGCATGAATCGAAAGATGTGGAGACCTGAAGTGAAAGAAGAGATAAACCAGTTACAATGGGCTCAGCTGACAACATTCAGTGCAGGAATCTTAGACTAAAGCCTTATGAGTTCGCGAAATTCGAAGGTCAGAATTCTCAAGAAACCCTTCAGAAAGGTCGACGTCCTTTGAGGGTGAGCGCGTGGGAGAAGAATAAATGACGGTATATGTTAGAGAGGGCAAATGGGGGAGAAAAATAAATCCTCGGATAGACATGATGGCTTGGCGTGCTTGCTTACGATAGACTGCGAGAATCCCATTTCTCTCCTCCGCCATCCAGCCATTGGTATCGACGGCCTCTCACAGAAGAAATGCTAAGACATACAGGTCGTTCAATGTCAAGGTCAACGAGTCCTACAAGAACAGAAGTGGACGAAGTAAAGAAAGATTGGATAACTGCCAGTAAATAAATAGTTCTTAGAGATTAGAAAGGGTGAGGAAAATAGTAAATAGAATTTCCTTTTCCTGATTCTTATTAAATACACCATTGTATTTGAAAGGAAGGGAGTCAAAGATCATAAAACGTAAAATTGCAAATGAAATGTGATTCTCAAGGGTAACAGCTTATTCTAGCCAGGGATTGCAGTATATAAGAAATGTATCCGAAAGAAATAATTATAATCTAAAGTGTGTCCTAAGCGTGAAATGTTTGAGGATGGGTAGGAATAAATTACTTCCTGTTTCGAAGGATAAAAATCGTAAGAGCATCAGACACTCAAGCGTCTGGGGATGCGTACCGAGGTGATGAGCGCTCATTTCAAGGCTTTTAACTGATTGGCTCGCAAAAAAGCTTGATTTCATTAAATTTCAGTTTGCTATAAATTTGCTGAACCGCTGAAAATGTATAAAAGAGTGGCTAAACGAATAGAAATGAGATGATTGCAAAAGAATTTCTTGATTTTTAATTTTTTATTTTACAGTAGTTGTAAAATACGCATACACACTTCAAATTTGCAGAATTTTATTCTAGTAAATGGCCTTTTAACGTTAAGAATTAGTTGATGTATATTCGACACCTTGATTCTTTAGCTAGCTCATAAAATGAGAGGAACTGGATAGGCAATGAAGAATCGGTAATTTTTCTTTCCCTGCTCAAAAAGCGAGAAATTCGCCCTTCATCAATGCTTCTATCAATTATTTCTATCTTATTGTAGTTACCATGCTTACTTAAGAGCTTTATAATATCCGGGTACTAAATGGAGAAATTTTTTGTCAGTTTAAGTATTTAAATGTTGTATGAAATGAGCTCCGAAAGGGAGTAGCGTTATAGATGCCTATTTATGTTTATATTGATATCTGCTTCATTTATTTCTCCAAACATATATTGCGGTCATTGTTACTTATGCTTCTATAATGCTCCGCAACCTGATTGCCCGCTACTATTTGTATTCATGCAAGGCGAAACAAAGCAGCCGTTTTCATAATTGACTCTATCTTCCGAATTTATTTTTGCTGCACTTTAGGTTCCTGTGATGTGCGAGCGGTGAGTTGACGGCGCAAGCGACTTGACGATTATTGCAGTATCTTGGAGAAGGACAGCGAGTATCCAACTCTTTTATGAATTTCGCGATTTTTTCTCTTCCGTCATCTTCGAAAGGGCTGAATTTCCAGGAATCCTCATCCCGTTGCTGTAAAATGAAACTGCTTTGGAAGAAATCTTTCAAAAACAGAATGTCTATTAAATTTTTTATGACAGAAGGCCCAAATCTTAAAGAGAAATTTAAAAACATCTTACGATTTAAAACGATTGTATTGCATTGAATAAGTTTCATAGAATGGATCTGAAATGTTTTTAAATCATGCTGTCGATAGAACAGATGATGGGATAGCTTCTTTCCATTTACGTTGGTGAAAAATTTCTCGTGCTTTTTATGCAATGATTTAATGTAGAAGACGGGATTACCTTGTAGATATAATATACCAAAAATACTTACTTAATTGTGTTCAATTTAAGAATTTTCTGTGTTCTTTGTGGCTTTAGCTGAGACGTTCTCAAATAACTTAGGTTCAGGAAAAGAGAAAATTGTATCTTTTTATTATGATAATCTCTGTTAATTACTGTCACTCATCCATGGTGTTCACCTTTCCATCTTCTTCGTTCTTCCTTTGTCTGCGAAGCTATTTAGCGATTCTCAAGATTCGGGAAAATTTTGTTTTTATTTTGCCCTTGGAAGAGGAATACTAATTTTTGATTCTGTAACGCTTCGGTGATTTTTCTCTCCTCGGAACGTATACGTACTTTAACATTTTCTCCTCTGAACATGCTATCTATACATTTTACTCATTTAAAATAAAATATATCAAGATAAATCCAGTATGTATATGTGTGTGTGTGTATATATATATTAAATAATCCATATTTCAAATTATAAATACCCATTTCAGAATTAGTAATATTTTTCCCATAAGAGAAAAAGAATTTGATTCAGAAAGACGTTATAAGTTTTCAAGAAGATTTTAATTTATCTCCACCCCAAACGTAAAATATATTGTTCTGATAAAAATAAATCACTCCTTCATTTTTGATTTGATGTTGAAAAGTATGGCGACATCATTCCTCATTTGTCAATTAAAATAATTTCCTCTCTTCAACCTTGAATATCATTACCGATTAAACTATATTTTAAAGGTATTTTTACCTACACCTTTAGCTCTACTCCCTGAAAACCTGAATGCTATATTATGTACTCTTTTTCTAAATCGAAGCGTAGACCCATTAAGAAAAATTTACCCTGTTTTCCTTCAAGAACTGAAAAAAGATATATAAGCACGGTATGAGCGTAGCTCAATATTTATACAAAGTGCTGTCACTGAATTTGAAATGATTTCCTTGGATGGACGAGAACTCAATGGTTGAGATTTTGTTACAGATGCGGTTCTTACTATTTTAGTTCAACTAAAAGTTTACTCTTTAATTGATAGTATAAATGATTGCTTATCATTGAATATCATATAGTAGAAATGCATTTTCTCTAGGAATAGAAACGAGTATTCAATTTAAAATTCGCAATAATCAGTTTAATTGCTGTTAGCATTCGGTGATTACTAAGCCTTTTATCATTTCTGCTGGAAATGTGCTGTTTGTTTGATATCCAAATTTTCAGTACCGTACGGTTATATTTTCTCCTTGCAATGGAGCTGTTATTTATTGTTCTTGTTTCTTCAAAAGATTGTTCTTCTCTTTAACTTATTCTCAGTTGACCAGCTGTCGAGATCAAATGATAATGTACGCTTTGAAAACTATATATAATATTAATTATAGATTATCAAATAATATGTTATATTAAATTATGCTTTACTTTATATTTTTTGTGAGAGTATTCATATCATATTTAATTAAATTACCATCTCTCAGGAAAAGCACATCGCGTGAGCGTGCTTTCTAGAAAATAAATTTATCGGACTAGAATAATATCGGACTATCCTAGCTTCAGCATTGATTTTTTCACGCTGAAAGTTAATTAATAGTTGGATCTTTAACATATTTTACATTAGTAGGACTGATAAATTATTTGCGTTGTTCTAAATCACGATAAATGAGCAAAACGAGCTTCTCGAGTTATTATTAGAAAACACTGCTGGTAAAGATTCAATGGTATCGCCAAAGAATTTGCCTAACAATAAACTTAGCAAGATAATTTTCTTTTTTGTTCTTTAATTTTGAGCCTTTCTTATGAAAAAAGAATTCCATTCACAGAAAAGTTCCTACTGATATTTTTTGTGAACTCAGAAGAAAATGATTTGATAACTACATGCACGTACGTATTTTCAAATAACTGAACATATTGTTAGAAATATTCACCTGATGTATTTTGACGATTTGCTATTGTTGCTCATATTCACTATTTTGTAAGATCATGGGATCAAAGAATAAACTCGGAATTTAAGATCATGTTTTGAATTCGGTTTGTTACCTGTTTGCCCTGTAATCTTGCTAATCAATTGACAGGATGTATTTTTTAAAGAAAATTTTTGAGAAGCTTTTTAAAGTGATTCTCATTGACATGAAAGCGAAATTTCCTAACCTTTCTCAACTTGCTATCCTCCTGGAGTGCATATTTTTTTAACTGTAACCGCGAACCAAAAGTATAGGTTACATGTTTATTTTCTGAAAATCTATCCCTTTTTCAAACTCTGATGGTGTTGTTTAGTGAAAAAACATCCGTGCAGGAACGATTGTCATTACCTTTACGTAATGCTTTTGGGAAATCGTTCACGTGTTACTTGTTAATTTTGGTTCAACTTTACTCTTGTGAAGAGCATAATCTTATCGTTGTAGCTGGACTCATTTTCAGTCATACAGGAAATAAAGAAGAGTACTTAAATAATAAATTCTCAAATATTTCATTCGAAAGAAATATAGGAAATGAAGAAGAAATACCGAAGACAACTTTTAACTTTAAGACTTCAGAAAATAATCATACAAAACTCAAAATGCCTGGCAGGTAGCTTATTCTATTTAATTTTAAGTATTTAAAATACCGAATACTTAAGCAATATTTACATAGATGCGATCTTCATTTTTAACGGTAGAAATCCGGTAATGGATATTATTTATGAAAATTAAGTATAAATTGTCATTAAGAAGCGTGGAAGTAATATTCATTCACGAAGGGAATTATACTGTAGATAATAAGTAGGTCTGGAAAGAGAGTTCGTCGAGGTAACTCTATGCGAAATATTTCGAAACATACAATATCGATGGTTTGTTTACGTTGGGCCGAGTGCTAAGAATTTGAGAGTGGCGATATTTTGATTTTGCTTACTACCCTAGATGAGTTCTGTGATTCCAATTTGTTGACTTCTAATTTATAAAGCTTGAATTCTACAATTACGATAACACGGCTATTTAAATTGCATTGATGGACTGACTGATGTATTTTTACGGTACAAATTTGGACCAAATATATTGAAACAGGATTTATCTTTTGTTTTTAAGACTTCCAATTATTAATTAAGGGTTGTAAAACACCACAGCTTTTAAGTAAAAACTGGGATATATCTTCATTTACAATAGAATATTTATATGTAGAAATGATGATTGTGCAGCTCATGGTAGAAGATAATGAAACTGCCCCAAACAAAATCTTAGACGGAACAACTAATATTAAAAGTTCACTAATTAAAGTAAGGTAACTCAGGAATGAGAACACACAGTTTCACTACTTTTGAAAAAGTTTCCCGTGGTTTTATATGGACACTTGGGCATTAGCGAAGAATCATATGGGATTTGACATTGAAATCAACCTAGCCTGTATTTCTTAGCGTTCATATGAAACAAGCTGGCGTAGTAAGAACTCACTCCCTCACGCGATAATGGAAAGGTGAAGGTCAGGGGGCGTCAGGATTGAGTTCGGCATCGCGGACAGCACCACGAGTAACGGTTGAAGAGACGCGAAGATGGAAAGAAAATGGCTCGTGATGACCGCCAGAAGTCGAAAAACTGGTCCCGGATGACCATGAAAAGAGGAGATGCGGTGAAGACTGAGAGGAAAAAGAGAGAAGATGAGCTTGGAGGAGAAGTGGAGGAAGAATGGAGGCGGGAGAGAATAGAGAGGTTAGAAAAGGAAGGGGAAGAAGCAACGTCCTTTTGCTCAAGAGCGTTCGAGAGACTTCAACGCCTGATGGCAAATCATTAGTTTGGAATTGCATCCTTAATCTCCGGCCGCCTTTACTAAAATAAATAGCGTATGAAAGAAGAGTTGCAGAATTAAATCTCTCAAGGCATATAACATTGAGGCAAGTTATGTTTCCCATGACTTATAATTGCTTACGATACATTATACACGAGTGAGCCTCTACGCCACCACAGGTAGAGAGGATGTTAGCAAAATATTCTGTCTCTCTGTTCCCAGGTTTTATTTCTTGATTTGCTTAGGATTAATGTTTCGTCTCATGATTCCTCTCATGACTCTTTCTACAACCTCCTTTTCGGACATGGTTCACAAAGTCTTTCGGCGTAGATATAGCTAATGGAATCGCACCTTCATAAGATCTGTTTTGGCTGATTCTAAAATATAGGTTTGTCAATGAATGGAATATTAATATAAATATGCATTAATAAACACCTTGATCTTCAATTTTATATCTTAACAGCCACGGTTTACGCTTGAAATTTTATGGTGGTTCTTACGGACAGATTAAATTGGACATGGTTGGATATCTGGTCACGCTTGCTTTTAAAAAATTATATTCATAAATATAATTTATTTATTTCAACGGAATTGTATTTTTTGCTGAATGACAAATTTAAAATTTGTTTTATTACTACTAAACTTGTTCTATCACAAATAAATATTGGAAAAGGATTAACGTTTTTGATAAATTTATCCAGTTTCCTGATATAAATCTTCTGGCTAGTTTCTTCAAACTCTGACGAGAGATTAAAATTTTTCCTCAAATTAAATATCTTTTCAGTATCATATTTTCATTTCTCGAGTTAACGAAGGATAGATTCATAGGGATGTGATGTTGAGATTTGTAGGTTTTGAAATACCAGGATAATATGACAGTGAAAATAATAAGGCAAAATTAGCGTTTGTTTAAATTATTTTCTTAAAAATCACATATAGATAAGGTATATTATGAAAGTGTTTCAAGTTTCTAGTGTTAGTCTCAAGTTATAATTAGTCTGTATTTAATTTCATAATAAAGTTAAATTTCATATTTTAGTAGTGTGTAATATGGAAGAGGCCAGCAATGGAATATAATAAATTAAAGCTATATTACACGCATTTACCTCCTCTTTTAACTTTAATAAAAAATGAGTATTCTTCATTAATTTCCTATTCTGAGCACAGAGTAGAAATTTATAGATAAAAAGGATTTCGTTAATTTCTTGTCCATGGACTCAAATATCGTAACATCAGTCAATTTAAGTTACGTTCGAAGTTGAACCCAAGTCATTGGGATATATAAAAGGGTATTGCGTCATTTAATAATAAATTTAAATAAAATATTACACAAATTAAGGTAAAGAATACAGATATTCATCATAAATTTAATTTCCATGTAAATGCTATCGAGAAAAATATCATTCCTAAAATTAGGAAGTTTAAACTTTCTTCTTAATTTTGAGAGTGTAACGTATTTAATCTAAATTTAACTGAGAATCTTTTAGATAAGCATGTTCACTATTACACATTTACCATGTCGTTAGGCCTGAATAAAATAATTACAGCAAACATTAAAATACTTATTAAAGGTTGTATTTTACCATGCTCTGGTTCTAAAAAAAGTTATTAGTTGGAAATAAAATCATCTTAATTTGGTTAGAGAACTGTTATTGACGCCGTGTTTGAAACGCAGTAAGTTCCAATTAATAATATGCAATAAAGATAAACTAGATAGATTTTAAATCAATAGATAGAAAAATAGACATCTTTCTGAAGTTATGCAGTTAAAAATTCCATTCTTAGATTATATAAAAATAGAAGATACCAGAATGTGCCTCAGTAATCACTTTAAAGTTAAAATCTAGAAATACGGTACAAAAATACGCAGGAAAACGAAAAGTACTTTCTTATTTGTCATTGATCAAAATTATTTGTGCTGTAATACAATTTTTGTTTTCTATCCATGAAACTGTTTTAATTCTCTGTCCGCAAGGTTGTATTGTTATAAACCTGCGTTCATAGTTAATTTTTTGAAACGAGAATTGATTTATAAAACTTAATGCAAAACTAAGATAAATAAATGAAAATTTTTGTTAATAATGTTTATATATCCATTTGCAAGTAAGTTGTTACGGATGGTTTTCCACCCAATCTTGGGGTTTCCGTACCAAAGGAAAGCTTTGTAGACGGATGGTTAATATTAAGTTATTTCATTTTTAAATCATCCCTTCATAAGGGAAGGATATATAAGAATAAGAGAGTAACTGGAATCAAGTATCTATCTCATCAGTAATATATTGCATATAAGGTACTCTTGTAGTAGGTAATGTGACTTAATTAGTCACTAATTATCGTATGCTATGACCATCGAGTTTTATATTCGCCCTATAAAGAAAACGAGAAGATGTCGCAATAGTTATGAATTAAAAAAAAACTTCTTCACAAGAGGCGTGTGTGTGTGTGTGTGCATACGTATATTTGAACAATTATTAGTCTTTATTTGGACAATATTCTAGTATTGGGGTCATTATTTCCCACTTTCCATTTTCAACGAAATCGCAGCATTTCAAAGAAACGTTATCTTCGAGTTTATGTAAACATTTAACTTTACTCTGCGTAAACTTCGCGCTTTCGAAATCTACGATACTGGTTATGGTTTGTTTGGCGATTAGAGTTTCTTTATGTACCTCAATTTGGTCCATTAAAACATTTGACATCTGAAATACATCTGCGAAGGTCTAAATAATATCTGTTATTAACTTCAAAGAACTCTCAAATAAGTAATTAAATGTCTATAACACTTTTTGTAAGGTCAAGAAGGCTTTGTGTCACAAAAACGTATCATTCTTGATCTGCATACTTCAAATACCAAAAAGGTTTTAAAAAGGAATTTTTCCTTTGTTTATACCTCATGTACCTCAATCAATTTTCGTATCAACTGTATCGTCATAGCTTGTCTACGAAATTGATATATCTTACCATCATGACAATGTGTAGATACTTCATATTCTTTCACAGACGTAGTTGAAAAATTTTCACTTTCTTTCAAAATCTTTTAGATCAACATTGTTAATAGTAAGAGGAAAGAAAGACATCAAAGACCATGAGAGGATATTTTCCTAGAAACATCATCTCAGGTTAAAAAAAATTGCATTGAAACTGGCTTCCAATTCAGATACTCAGTTCACAAGGACTCGTAGATTGTCCCATTCAAACTAACGAAGTACTTTTTTGGCTTTGACATAACCAAAATAGAAATAGAGACCGAAGAATATTCAACCGCAGAAAAATATTTGTGTGTATCATTAATTGATTTTCTTTCTTTAGGCTGTCATACGGGAATACACGTGGTAATTTGCTTCTTGAAACTCTCCTTTTTGTGTCCTTGGAGAGTCTGAAAGATCCTGGCAAGTATGCGTCATACAACATCGAGTATTTAATACGAGCTCAGAGAAGAATAAGTGGACGTGAAAATTATCTTATAAATTGCTTATAAAAATGGAAGCCCAATATCACATTGGGAGAGGAGTCACAATAACTTTGACCTAAGTTGCGTAACCACTAACCTCCGCTCAAAACCGGTTCCTCAGATAGTTGTGAATTCGGCGGAGGTGGAGATTCTCAGATCGGAAAACGAAAGCTTAAGGACTTTTCCTCCTTCAAACTGGTTTCCCACCTCCACATCCTCGTCTTACTATCATATCACAAAATTATACCCAAATTTGGGATCGACGCGATTTACTGGAGCTCGCTGTGGTCACGGTCGCGCACGCTTAATTCCGGCGCATTGTAGCGTAACAGTTTATAGTACCTCTGCAGATTTTGTGCGAATATATGAGATTTTTATCTTCCCTGTGCGTGTGTTAAAAAGATTTTATTAAAGAGAAATGAACTGATATAATTGGAATCGATAGTCGAAATCGATGATAGTCAATTACCTCCACAACTTAAGTAAATAAGTAGTAAACTCGAGTAAATGTTATTGGGTAAGAATTAAAAATTTAAAAATTAATTATGAAACTGTGAAAGATAATTGTTAAAGTCTTTGGGATGCATTAAGAGGAATAAGGAATAACGAGCTCTGGTTTGACACATTATTTAAGCCACAGAAAACATTGCCACGATTTTGCTTTTAATGTGTAATTTTCTTGCAATTTTTAATCATTTCCTTCAAAATTTAAAATCTTGTTCAAAAATAATCGTCTCATGCATTCTGCATTGAGGTCAAAGCAAGAGAATGCAAAATTCGACCTTCTGTAAAAATAACCTATTGTTCTGTCAATCTCTGGCTTTGATAATCAGATAATGAGAAATTATGAGGAACAAAAATTATGCTCTTACCCTTGAATTATTGGAAAATCGTGGATCTCTGATATTCTCATAATATCAGTTCAAATTCATCTTTTCATATCCACTTTATTGAAATCAAATGCACTGGAAACTCCGTTTAAAAATGTAACACTGTGAGATTAATGTGATTACCAATTTTCTCGAAGAAAAAGAGCTTGAAACACATACTTGTATTAATAGAGCTTCTTCTCTAGATGGCTCATGATTATTTTTTCCCGAGCGTTTAAATCCAAGAATGATTTCTCTACTCAATACTTTTATTTATTTCAAGGAAGAAGAGGATGATTAAATGTATCTTTAACTGAAATACTAACTCATTTCATTTTAGAAGAGGATTTATTTGGTTTTAACGCAACATTTCAACTCTGCTCTTAAGTAAGGGGTTTATCTTCACTATCATCAGAAGTTGCAACAGAGGCTCTATTGATTGCTAACAGTAATTCATCCTTATGGTTTTCAATTTATCTCAGACTTTGAGGTTGCATGACTAGGAAATGCTATAATGGTGTGAATTTCTTTCCTCGTCGAGATATTGCTTCATTCTTTTGCTACAGAATGTGCTACATTTTTCCTCGTTGATTTTAAAGCACACAATATACTAAGGATTTTCATTAACTACGATAATAATGACTGAGGTGTATATAGTACATAGCTGAACATGAAGTAAAAGAGAAGTTTTTTTATGATATTTAAGCTGCAAATATCAATTTTTAAGTAGGGAGAATGGATTTATGCAATGGATTTAATGAAATAGTAAATATTAAAATTCTTTATTTAAAATCAACTTCCCAATACCTTATATATTTTGCGGATATACGTTGAGCGTCGATTTTAGCTACTGCTCATTATCTACTTATGTTTCATAATAATTCTTAACCTATATCTATAAAGATCACTATTTAGGGTTCGATTTTTCTTTATTTTTTCATAGTTTACTGATTCTTTCCGGGTCACACTTTATTGTTATTTTGCTCGTTCCGCAATATGCTTTTTTTCTGTTCCTATAAAAGTTAAAATTATTACTAAAATTTTTTTACGCTCTGCGGAACTCTTAAATGAAAAAATAATTAAAAAGTAGGGAATATAGTAAAGTAAAAGCATTTGCATCGAGTAGAAACTTACTTAGGAGTAAATTGTATTTACGATCCATGAAAAATTTATCTACCGAGAATGGAACTTTGATTTTCCAATAAAAAGATTTCCGATTCGTGCGCCCGCAAAAGAGAAAAAACATTGGAAGTTCTAACGTCTTTTGTGATTCTTTTATGAGCATTCTTTTAAGGAAACATTTCAAAATATAGCACGCAAACAATCTATAAATATTTTTAACTCTTGTGTATTTTTGAATTAGCATATTCGTAAACCAATAGAAGTATATCTCTCTGTTCAAGGAAAAGATTGCCAACTTATAGACAAGGCTAGTCTTAAATGGCGGTTATTATGACGCTGAATTCGGCCGGGAGAATTAGAAGCCGCCGGCCAGGAGATTTCGAGAAGTTTGGTCCATATAGCATCTTCTCAGAACTGCTTCACGCCTTCTCAAGGGCGGCCGTGACACCATTCTCCACTTTGTATATGCGTACACTTGCGCTCATCGAATTGTCAGATACTTTTTTCACGGTGTTTCCACTACCCACAAAATTTTATTTTATAATTGGATGTTGCTTCTAATTCCATACATCATGACTCCAATTGCATTAAGTTCACTCCCAATGTTTCTGAATCTGTATCAACAATTCAAGTCGATTCGACTTGAATTTTACAAATATAAAAATTACAAATTTGTGATTTTTAGTAAGCAACTTAGAATAGAGTAGTACTTAACATCTCCTCAAAAGATCACTTGTAGTGTTCCTAAACTTGTGCCAAGTCTTTGGTTTTCCGATTTAATATTTACAGATATTAACATAGAAGTTTAATCTATAATGTTTACTATATATTGGACTGAAAGAAAAAAACATCCTTTCTAGGTTCGAGCGTCTTCTTTATAAATAGAAGCCCTATCGACAAAATGAGCTTCAAGGCAACCGCCACGGAAGCTTCTGGGAGAGAGTCGCCAAATAAAATAAGACAAAAATAAATTTTGAAGCATTCAAAACTGAAGGATTTTGCTATTCAGAAGTCTTTATGAGTTTCAATATGGAAATTCTTGATTTTCTCGAACATTTTTGAGTAATATTAAGTCAAATACATTGACTTTAAGTTTAGATTGGTGATGCTCAAACTATTACCCGCGGGTCAAACTCCGTCCGATAGTCTTTGTAGCTTAAATATTAAATAAAATTAAACAATACGTATTTTATGACTCAATGATTCTTAACCAGTTTTCGCTTTTTTCAACTCAAAGTGTTAAGTATTTGACTTATTAGGGACAATGAAGATGAAGAAGGCATCGAGAAAAAAAGTGTATTTTTGAAATACAATATTTTTCCCTAAGTGATGTCTATTATGCTATTTGGCCCGTCGAATGAAAATTTTAAGCATCTTTGGCTTAGGTGACTAAGAGAAGACATTGCATATAACCTGAGACGGTAAAATGCTTGGACATGTCCCTGCTGTATAGACTGGCAAAGCTGGTGTATAGATATCTATTCATCATTGAAATGAGTACTTGCAGAAAGGTGCCATTGGGTACACTCTGAATTAGGAGATGATTCCAAGCAATCGTCAACAGAAAATGGACTATCGTTTCCGTGACCTCTTCGGCGAATGAGGTCGCAAAAATCGACTTTCAGGTCAGACATTGCCCTGATTTAAACAGGTCTGACTTATTAATAGGGGCGCCATTCTTTTTCAGTTTAACTTTATGGGCAGAAAAAGGAAAATGTGGTCCAACTGTTGGAAACGTCACATACTAGTCTCAAATAAAATTTATCTCTTTCCTAGAAGCCAACGTTTGCTGAAAAATTTGCAAAATGTGATTTATAATATTCCTAAAGACTTAAGATCTGTTTTTATGAATTGAGAAAGATCAGAAACTCAATTTGATGTCAGACGATTATTCAGAAATGATTTGCTATGCTTCCGTGACATTTTAAATCACTGTTTCTAAAAGTATAAATATTTCTATTTGCATTTCATTTAGATACTCTTTGAATAGGGCTGAAGTGACTTGCTATCTCAACTCTTTCCTCGTGCGTTTTTCACATGAATTCTATTACTTGTCACTTATGAGAGCTGAAGTCTCTATTGTTTACTTTTCTTTGTAATTTGCTTCCTTCGACGTAATACTGGTTGGTAAACCTTGGAATTAGATTTTTAAATCTTCCTGAGTTATCACGCTGTGACTTTTCCGTTCAGAGAACTCAATTTCAGCATCTGAACGTAATTTAAGTCAAATAGTAGCTAGATTTGCTACTTTGCGTACGCCTTTTCCAAGAATTTTGTTTAACTTGACTTTGTTCAAACAAAATTGCACAATATCTACCAAGGATAGAGTGAGAATTAATTATTTCCCGAAGAGACAAATGCAAGAAGGACGTATCTCTTAGTACATAGTCTCCTCCCTACCAGTGATAATTAAAGTAGACTTATAGACGGTTTCTTCTGCTTACAGTCTTGAACGACAAAATACTCGGAAACATTTAGTTAGGCTTTCTATAAGTTTTATTATGAGCGGAATTGATTCGGGTTTAACGTATGGTTCGGCCAACATTTCTCTTTCCCAGATTTGATAGAAAAACATGAAAAAGGAATAAATGTAAGATACAGAGATTTTAATGATAGAAATAATTTAAAGACAGATTTCCATAAAGTTTTGACACTGCTTACACTAAACATCTTGAAAGCACAAAAATTAGCGTAGACTATAAACTTCTCAGTTTTACCCACTTCAGAAATTGTAGTCCTGATTTATCACAATTAGAGTATGGTAACCCAAGTTATAGTTATATCCCATAAACATTATTTGATTAACTAGAAGAAGCAACCTCTTATTTTTTATATTCAAAATTCTGTTTTCATGCTTTAGGGTCCTTTTTTATTTTATTTACTCCACAATCTATTCTCGCTGATGAGTAAGAGAAGAATTTCAACCACAAACTTTAAAACGTTTATGAGTGAAGCCTCCCAGGCATCTCTCAGCCCTCCCCTCCTCTTCCCTCTCCTCATATTCGACTCTCCTTAAGTTGCTCTTTAAAAATACGTCTGCCAGAAACGCATCTTTAAAACGGAATTACTCATTTTCTAAGTTTCGCTCTTTCCCACTGGCTTTAGCTAATGGAGACAAATTATTACATTATATAGGCATGTAAATTTGGATTATATTCGTATAGAATGCAGCGGAATTTTCATTTTCCTGATTTAGAAATAGACTGAAAGTATAGTCATTGAAATGTAACCTCTTTTCAGAATATTAAGATTTCGTCCTTTCGTGTATTTTACGGGACTCTGAACGCGCACAAAGAGCAGCAGTGTGGCATTCTAATTACCCAAAATTTATTGTAGAGGTCATTGAACTGAAGTTCTTTTAACGGTATATCTTTTAACAAACAAATCAAGTGTTCGACCGAGCCGTTTCAAGTATTTCATGACAACTGGAAGCAATGAAATTGTAACTTTTTATTTGGCCCGATGATTAGGATATTACCCTAGAACTATGAACATTTATTGAATTAAAAGCATGTTTCTCCCAAAAAATAAAGAAAGTTGCCACTTAGGTGCCAAAAAGAGAACTTTTCTTTTAAGAATGCCAAAGTTTGGCAATGCTGAGATAACTTCGGACGAAGAGGGAAACCAAAGTCGCTCGGGTAGCCTAACTTAAGGCGCTAAACATCCGGGGGAAAATAGTCGTAGGCTGCGTATTGTAAGTTTTTAAGTATTTCAATGAATTATTGAGTTATTTATTTATATTTTAATGGAATTTAGACTTGTTCATGCCTGAAAAAGCAGAAAATACACACTTCGATTTTGCTAAAAGATAGAAAAAAGTTCTTCATTTTAATTTAGTCGCAAGAAAATGTTTCGCATCGTTTGCGCACGGAGAAATAATTTTCTGTTGGGTAATATTAACAAATACTTCATCACTAATAAATAGCTAAATGTCAGAGGAAAGAATGAGAAGAGCTGACTGAGGAGTAGAGAGTTTACGAGCGAGGCTCTAAGTGAAGAGCTATGTGAGAAAACATCTCAAGTAAGTGAGGTTCTGATGAATATTAAACAAAAGAGGAAATCGACGACGGTTAGTAATGACTTCGTCTAAATACGGACTACCAAATGCATTTAAGTCTAATTCAATATTGAATTTATACTTTAATTTAGGTAAGAGTGGTGTTATTATTTCCATTTCTCATGAATAGGCTCCCTGATAGCCAAGTGCGCGTTCAACGCCGGTGAAAGCGGTTGTGGGTTCACCTCCCGGTTGAGACCTGTATTTGCATATATGCAATGCATAATGACCTTAGCTGTCGAAAGACTTCAAAAAATAATACTACAAATGTTCTTTAGTCTTACATTACTCAAGGTTTTTCTTTCTGTTGCCTCATCTGCATTCGCAATCTGTTGGAAAAGAAGTTATTAATTTCGTTGAATAATAGTTCCTGAAGACTATATGACAGCGAATACTCAATATATAATTCAAATCAATTTTTCATTGGTTGACGACGAGATTATTTGCGAGCTTTCAAACAATGCGTATTACTATTAAGGTAGACTTACATCTAACACCAAGTTTTCTATTCGAAACGAAAATTTCAATCTTTCACCTGATTTAAAGCTCTTAGCTGACATTTATCGGACGATTTGTGCCTCTTTCCTAGAAGGATACACTGTGAGAACCAGGTTCTCACAGTGGTTTAACCACTGCGCAGTAGCCACATCTTTTAGGGGTATAGCAGGAAGAGCGGTTGGAGACCGTGGAGTCCATCGTAAGAAGAGAATCCCCCGCCCCTTCTGCCATTGTGGAATCCGGTGCTCTCCTCACCTCTTTCCTCTCCCTCCTCAACGCCTCTTTTCACTCTCAGAACCTCTTTTTTTCCGCGTGGCTGCTCGACGCGCTATTAGCGACTCTTAATCGCTTTTCCGCGACCATTTTCTATCCTCTGCTTTATTTTTTCGTTTCATTATCAACCTTCCGCTTTCTTCATCTCACGTCTCGCCATTCCCCTCGAATAATCTCCTCTCCTTAGTTACTTGTCGGGATTCATACTTGTCGATTTAAAATTACCGACAAGTCTGTGGGGAAATGAGAAATCGCCATATCAAATTCAAGGTCAATTTGTTCATCATGAGGCGTTTTCATTTTTTCCTCATTTCCGAGCCATGCCTGCTGACTTTTCTGCATCAAAATTCGCCAATGTTTACGATACTCTGAGGTAAAAAATAATTTCTTTACATCGCAGTCGTTAGTTCTTATGGACGATTCTGACAATTTGAACGAGCACACCGTAATATCGAAAGGGATTGCTATAATGACAGTAAAATTAGTAAAGAGGTTCAGCATTTTTTAAACGTTAGAATATTTTGAAGAAAAAGATCAACAGTTCTCATAAGTCATTCAGACAATTTACCAATTAATTTGTATTGCTTAATATAAAGGAAATCTTCTTGTCCAAAAATAATGTGAATACACGTGTTGACCCTCTGAGTAAGAAATATTTCTGTCATCGTGTGTGACTTTTCACTTCCTTTTTCCATCAGAGTACGAAGTCTTAGCAACGACTGGTATTTCAAGAAAACTAAAATATTATTTCATTAGGAAAAAACCCATCTTCCGTAAAATTCTTTTGTAGACATATTGATCACTTTTAAGAAGAATAGATAGCAAGTATGGGTACCAATAAAGTATGAGACTGGAATTAGCTTGTTTTCAGATAAGAAAAGGAAATCGAGACGACTGAGCTGAATCTTTTACCGGATAGGAAATATTAAAAGTAACGTTAGCGGATTTTTTTGGTAAGAAATAAAAATATGCATATATATATTCACCCAAAATTTTATTTTCAATAATTTACAAAATATTTGCTTGATGGCCAATCTAAAAACCTTTGTTACTCGTGTTGACAGCTAGATGAGTACTATAGCATCTACCAGCTAAAGAGAGTTTTGTTGATTTTTTTAATGATCAACAGCATTCTGGCCTCCGAGAGTTGTGAATTTACTCCTGTTGTTGTCGGAGAGACCATCTGACTACCCTTGCGATGGATTGTGAAATTTCCATCGTTTCCGTCAGTCCTGAATTTTTAAACGTTGATTAGCTTTTCGTGAACGTCGCTCCTTGTTTTTTTTGTTGATTGATGAAATTTTAACCGGAGAAACTCTGGGAACCAGCATTGGAGGCACTACCGGAGAGGCCACCGCCACCGAATCCGCCAGCACCACCGGAGAAGGACTGGCTACCAGCCTGGGCAGCGCTTCCGGAGCCACCACCCCTGTGTCCGCCACCTCCGGAGAAGGAGGAGGAACCTGCCTGAGATGCAGATCCACTGAAGCCAGGCTGTCCGAATCCACCACCTCCAGCGGAGAAACTCTGAGATGCGGCGTTGGATGAGGAGCCAGAGAAGCTAGGCTGTCCGAATCCACCACCTCCGTGTCCGTGTCCGTGTCCGTGACCGGGCTGGTGGTGGTTGTTGCGCCTCGGGTCTGCAGCTCGAGGAGCTCTAAGAAGGATCAAAAGAGGGGATGGCTGGTCGTCTAAGGGGAAAAAAGAAAACAAAAGATTTGTTAGAAAAATCTGTGGAAAACATGAGAAATTGAGTTCGTCCTTATGCTTCGATCGTTGAAGTCTCCAATGAAAATTTGTTTCTAATTTAAAAATGACTGACTGAAAAGAAGAAAGTTATCAAAGGAGATTCCGAGTACTATTCCCTTAAATACTCAATGCTATCAATACAGTAAGTACCCAGAATAAATGAATAACTAACTACGTTTTGGGGGCAATCGTTAAGACTATTCAATAAAATGCTTCGCTTATTTAAGGAGATAAACTGTAGGCACATAAAAAATCCGCTAATTTGAAATAATATTTTCTCAACCTAGGTTATATGTTTTGATATGATTTCATGAAGATTTTTAATAACTTTCTGCTAAGTATGTAATACTTGTTATAGTCCAAGTGTTTAAAAACTATCGTTTAAGATCACTTGCAAATTCATCGAGGATTTTTAGTAAGGATAAATGTAAGATATCGAAAATCGGAAGATAGCGATTCCGCGAATAAAAATGCACGCTTGAAAAGTTTAGCTCAGAGTAAAAAATGTCAACAAAATCAACATTTCAACCTTAGCAATATTTATCGAAATGAATTTCTTATGCACAGCAATAGCGATTCTAAATGTATGAGTAAAAGTCTACTCCTAGAAAGTCCAGAGGTAAAAACTTGACTATGACTAGTAAATACTAACCTTGTGCCAGGGTGTAGACGGCGCAGAGGGCCAGCAGCAAAAATGCAACCTTGGCCATGTTTGATGCAAACTTCACTTTTGGGTGTTGAAGAAGAGTTGAGCGACGTTCGAAAAGCCGAATGCAAAGAAAGAAGCCAAGCCGCTATATATACAGGTGTATCCTTCTCCCTCCTTCGCACTTCCTCATCCCTTTTTGCAAAACCTGCTTCTCCTCCGCCATTCTTCCCCATCCACTGTCTCAGCATCGCCACCCGAATACCCACTCCTCAAGGGCCGCGCATATTTGCGCGCACGTTCGCTCATCCCAAACACATCCTCCAACTGATCCTTTTTTCTTCCTCGATTTTTTTGCGATCGTTTTCCATTACCCCATCTTACTGCTTTTACCTTATCCCTTCATCTCCGTTTCTGTACCTTTTTTCCTCCAGTTTACTGAGAATAGGCCGTATTCAGACCTCATTTCTAGAACCAATTCCAGCATTTCCTCGAATTTCCTCTTCTTCTGTTTTCATTTCCAGCTTCCGCTGTAGTTTTTACAAGCTTGGGTTTAGCAGACGGATGAACCTGATTTCTCCCTTCCATATTTTTCTCGAAGTCCTCCTGTATTTAATTCATCTTTTCTATATTTTTCATATTTCTGCATAACCCTTCCAATAATGTGACATTAATAGAATAACAGGAATATTATAGAATAATATTAGAAAATCTTTTTTATGATATTACCTTCTTTTGAATTTCAATTGCGTAGTTATCTTACCGTATAAATTGTATTCTGGTCTTCACCCGTATAATGCTAGTGGAATTGCTGTCGCCAACGGTTCGATGACTTTCTCTGTCATCTACGTCAGGATTGAGGTGATAGTTATCTTACCATTATTTCCCACTCTAGACATCGAATTCTCATTTCTAATTTCTTTCCAGCTGCAGGAGCATTCAAATCAAAAATTATATACATAAAATACATATACAGGTATCTATAAAGTATATTTAAAAGCATATTGAAAAAGTATTTAGCTCAAACATTTTATCTCGAATTTGAGCTGAATATGTACATATAGATGTTCGTTTTCATACGTGTATGATTTTTTAACATATAGTCCCTACTTTATACCGAAAGGCAACTTCTAGGGTATATTTATATATGCTGAGTAAATTCTACTTTTTGTATTCTTTTGCATACATAGGAGAACTTAATCTTTTATAGATTCTTATAAGGAACTATTAACGCGAAGTAATTGCCTTTTTGACTTAATTTACCATTTTTTGTGTACTTTCATGGAATATAGTATTCTTAATATGGAGTGTAACTGATTTACATGGTTTAAATTTACCTTCGTCCATTAGCAAATAATAACGAGAGAAACAAGTCAAACAAAAGTTTTCTTACATTTAAAATTTCGATCAAGTCGAGATGATATTTTTATTTACTGACAATCATTTTGCGAAATATTTCTTAAAGTTTTAAGTTCAATTCATGTGTTCTTAAGATTCAATCAGACCCATTTCTCATTCTGCTGGTACGTCGATTTTCCCTTCTTTCACCCTATCGACTATCTTCGAAGCAACTAAAGCATAATGTATGCATATCCATTATCGTTTTTCCGAAATGTTTTCCATCTTGTTCGCATTCACAAATTTCTGGGAATCTCAAAGAACCGCGGTCAAGGATCTCAAAAAACAGGTCGTCGTGTAGTCACGTGACGAGGATATTTGTCAATGCCTTTATTGTACCATTAGCCTGACGAATGTGCTTGAGGGCCACGCAGGCATCTGAGTAGCGACCTTCCTCCGGTCAGCCTCTCTCTCTGATGCCGCCCCTTCTAAGGCCATAGTCGCCCGCCTTTCCCTCCGGGATATCTCTCGCTATTTCCAGGAACACCCCCTTCTACGCATTTCGATGTCAATATTTTCGTTTTCATGCCGGCTTCGACCTGTGTGGGCGGATGTTTTTATAAGCGAAGCTGCTTTTCGATTGGCAGACAACGTAACGTATAATATCCGAAGGAGATAGATACTAAAATAGTGTTTTCACTTCCTAGATAGATAACGTCATACGATAAGCTTATTCTAACACGCTCTTAGATCGAATTTTGTAGTGCCGATTAATTTATCCATTCCGCCCAAGGGAACATTGGCATCTCGATAGCTCTTGTTCGAAAACTTATTTCTCAATAACAATCAAGTATGGATTCCTGATGTTCAGCATTAAGCAATATATTAACTGACAGTAAAAAAGGCTTTGATTAATATTAGTAATTTATGCTTCTTCTTATCTTCGTAGTTGTAGAAAAACGTTTCGAGTAAAGCAGTTTTTTCGGCTACTTTGAAAATTTACGTTTGCTGTCTACTTTGCAAGCGGTGGCAGATGACAGTGTTATGTGCCAGGTTTTGCGTTGAAAGATTTTATAATCTAATATTCTTATTTTCTTCAATGACCAGGAAACATTATGTACTATGTGTTACAATTTGATATTTTTGATATTTAGGATAATTTGTAAACTTATGGTTCAAGAGGCTCCTTGTTGGTTAAATTTACCTATTCTATTAATTTTTCTTTCCTGAGGGTTGAACTGCTGAATTTCTGAAAATGAGGTATTCGAATGATAGTAAGGATAGCAGTGGGAAAACAGGAAAGTTGCAAGATTTAATGATATAATTGGATATCCATGCATGATTACAATGGCTAAGAATGGCAAAGTAATTAAAATTGAACTCTTGGACTCGATATCTTTTTATATTTTTTTTGAAAGTTATTTTGTTTCAGTGATTGAAAGATCATTATATTTTACAAAATCACTATCTTTATCCTGAATACATCCGTAACTAAATTATTAAGAGTTGTAGGTGAATAATGGAATGGTTTAAGGGTATGTTTTTAATTCTGAGTTCTTTCTTGTAAGAGCATTTTAGTCATATAGTAAATTTATATGGAATGGTCGCTGCTATAGGTAATTGTACGAAAAAGTTTGAACCTATGCAGGTTTTGCTCTCGTAAAATTTGACTTATGATCGCGAAAACCATCAGAATAGTGAAACATATTGTTTTTGTTGGTTTTGCGACGCACAACTCTGAAGATGGCTGCCATTCGGCGGCCGAAACGTGGCTTTCCTGAAAACTCACCCGGGAGACGATTTGACTGCAGTTTCTCTATATTATTCGTCGGGAAAATTTAAGTATTTTGACTTATAAATTTTTGGGTCTGTGTCGCTGTAACTATTTTAGAAGCAAATCAGGTAGTATGCAGTGACTGAGATTTTTATGATTTATAATTCAATGTTCTAAAACCAATTATCTTGTCTTTATGATTCGGGGCACCATCACAATTTGAATTATTCGGGATATACATCGCTAAGATCAAGAATAAAAATTTATTTTGTAGGAAAGTAAAGTCTTTTACCTTCACAAATATATTAAGTGTTTGCTTCTAGATAAATATTATATCTCTCGCAATTGCGTCACCTCTAAACATTTACATCGTCATCCTTTGAGAAAGCGTCTCGAGACGTGGGCACGATGACTTAATCGTAAGTGTCTTTGTTTACTCTGCTTTATGCAGAAACTCACAGTACATTGATTGCCATTGATTTGCATAGCAACGATGGATAAAATTCTCAAAAAATTTAAATTCATGCTGAAAATGAAATATCACCATTGATATCATGGAAATTGAGAGATGAGTATGGACGCTATATATTATTAGCTGCTGAACGGCTTGAGTATAATTTAATTAATACTAAAATATTAACACTAAAAATTTTTATTTATTGTATATAATTCGCATTAGTGAATTGATTCAGCTGAGTAATTAAGAGTTCGATAGATTCGTAATTTGTAAAGCTGTAAAATCAAAAGCCATATCGGTGTTCCCGAATGCGTTCAATTTTGGTAAAAGTGGTCCCAGGTTCGATTCCCAGTGGGAGCCCTAGCGCGATATGACGTAAGCTATCGTAGCACTGTAAACAATACTACTACTACCAAAACCATTATTTGGATATTATTTTTTAATAAAGATTTTCAGAGGCGGTTTTATCGTTGGAAAAATCTAGGCAAAAGCTCAGGGAAGCTAAGACTTGGAGGTATAATATTTTGCACACAGAATCAATATCCATTGAGTAAGAAATTTCATCCATAATTGTGTAGATTTCGAAATCTTTTCCAAAGTTTAGGTCGAAAAGTTAATTTTCACAACCCGGCATTGTAGATACTTCTTCTTCTTAGGAGATTAAAGGATGCTTGAATTTTCTTTCCCTTGCGGAAATACACATTTATAAATTATAAACATTTATAATTATTACAAATATATAAATGGACATTATATATTTAGGCCGGCCTCAAGAGTTTGACGAAAATAGTATAATCTGATATCGAGAGGAAAACTTTAATTTCGATTGGTTGAAACCAAGAACATTTTTATGAAATACAAACCTCCGGTCGAAAAGTATGGACTAACGCATGGATTGATATTAGTCCTTTAGTTTTATAAATTGCTTCAGTATCTTATGCTCGATTATATATCTTTTACGAAGGAGCTCATATACCATGCCTTTCTATAGCATTATAGAGATTTCTCAAATTAGTTAAGTTGTAACGGTTTCTTTGCCACCATTATGGATGTTAAAGATGTTTTTATACAAATTAGTTCATATATGCATTCATTTAGTTGTTTAACCCCTAAATTATAGCTCATTAAACCGTCAGTATGTGAATGACAATGCTGTATGCGATATGTTTAAGCTACCCTCTTCAAAACTGAAATTCGCATTTATTTCTACAAAGGATCTGATTTGAAAGAGAGCTGTAAGTTACCATTTTTCAAATATTTGATAAAAGGAATGTCGTGGATGGTATTAAAGTTCAAAGGAAATATGTGACAAGAATTATTTATTAATTATTTTATTTGCTTCGTCTTCCTTCATTGTACTTATTCATATCTACTTTGATTATGCACCTAATTCCTGAATATAATACTCACATTGGTTTAACTTCTTCTTAAATACTATCAGATGACTTCCAAAGAAATAATGAGTTACGTTTTGTTAAAATAATAAAATTCTTGTTGATAGAATTTCAGTTATACCACACCTTATTTCTCAATATTCGTCAGGTTATATTATTACGGTGGTATCATTGTTATCTAGGTCATAATAATAAAAAAATGGAACAACCAGAACTTCTCAAAGAATAAATAAATTATTTTAATTACCATACCCTTTGAGGCTGCATTTATCTTCTTTCATTGTATGTATGTACATTAATTGATGAGTCATAGTTTCTGTTTATATAAAATATATTTATATAGAAGAAAAGATTCTCAATCCTTTAACTCTGAAAATTTTCGAAAGTAATATATCTTTACATCACTTTTCATTCAGTCTCAAGAGGGGACATATTCAAAGGATTGTATTTATTTCCCATGTATAGCAGTATATCAACATTTCATAAGCTGATTAATGTATTCAGTGACAAGTCGTGTTGGCAATAATACTGAAAAAGAAGCGGTTAACCCAGTATAGTATTTAGCGCGGCGATTTCAACATTTTATGTTTTTCAGAGAGGATAGAGATTTAAGCATAGCTATTCATCCTTAAATTAAGAAAGTTGTGGTCTATACTATCATTCATTAAATTATCATCGTTATTCAGATCATAGAATCAAACAATCTAATTTTGTAAACTTCCTATAAATATTTTTCACGCTATTGCCTTCATCTTAATTGAACTTGATCTCCAAAAATTCCTAATTCCTGCATCTTATTAAAAATGGACATCATTACCATGAATTGTTTAAGATGGCTATTAATATGTGCGTCAGCATTTTATTCCAAAAGTAATACGCACGTTAGAATTGGGTTTGGAAGTCTATTTGATAACTATAGAATTAACCTCCTCGATCTTCCTTTTACATAGGCGTTTTTCATATGAATCCCATCCAAGAAACTGGTTCCCTTCGATTTCCATATACGTCCATCGCTTTTTGATGTCAAAGTAAAATAAGTATCCCGTAAATTTTGCGAGGACTATAAATAATGTTAATTAAAATCCGTCCGCTGACTCGTCGTTTCCTTGTGTTTTCATAGGGAAGGCTCACTTCCTCTAAGAGAAGCAAGGGCTTATAGCTGATATACTACGCGCCTGCCTTTGGCATCGGACCGAAAAATATATACCGAAAAATGAAAAGAAACGGGCTTCCCCAAGCGTCGGAAGCCAAGGTCTCTCCTGGAAAATACAGACACCGGAGGATGACGGAAAACGCTCTTTCGCTTAGGCATGATAATTAGCGACCTTGGCGGCAAACGATGGAATTATCTTAACAGAGATATCGAGATACGGAGTTGGAAATTGTTGCCATATATTTCCTTATCTCAAAGTTTAACACTGTTAAAATAATTTCGTATATTCCGACAAGTATTAAAAAATATAACACAAATCATGAGATAGAAGCAATTATTTATCAACATTCCAGTATTCCTAGGTATTGTAACAATGGCAGATGATTTCCAATCATAGAGGGTTTAATTGGTGTCCTCTTCACTTCATGATAAACTTAATCGTCATTGTGTTTTAGCTACGAATCTTGATTTACTGTACCTTTTGTATTGTACATACATAGGTTAAGACAAGACAAATAATGTACGATTGCATTGTGTGATGTGAGAGGATAATAAAGAATATGCCATCCTCTTGGTTTGATTCATAATAACATTGGAGTTTCACCGTCGTATTTGAACATTGTACATGCAACGGAGAAAATATTTATTCACTATTGGTTACATATGTGCTATGTTTCTATTTGTGTCCTCCCTTTTCAACTTACCATATTCTTAAAAATATTACACCTGAACATTATCGACGTTATTCTATGTAATAAAATTTATTTTACTCATATATGCATCTATTGAGCCAGGAGGTTGAATGAATGTCGACTATTTAAAAATAATTAATGGTAAGCATGGCATCAATGCAAGATTCATTTGATATGCGACTAACGAAACCTGCATAATCTTTCACACTTATTAAGTTTAATACCCTTACCTCAAATTTTGATGACCTCCACTTTGGTTGTTTCATTAAAATGCCAGCACACGGTCGTTCAAAATCATTGATTACTTACAGACCATCGAAATAAATTTACTTAATGGATTAAAACTCAATTTATCTGAAGTTTGACAGTTAGTTTTTTTCATCAACTCAATATATTTTCAGTATGTGATTTATTATTATTTTGCTCTTTTATCGAGTTTAGCCTAAAATGGCTATTCCACTTAATCTATTTTAAAGCCAGAGTTGGAAAAAAAGAAATATACTCAGAGAATGAAAATAATCAAATTTTACCAACATCAGTTTTCTTTTTGAGGTATTGAAGTAATCAGTTTTCCTATCTATTTATGACACTGATGTCCACTTCACACTTTAAATATTTTGTTTGAAAGCAACTTTACTCCGTGGACGATTTCCTCTTGAGTGCTATGAAAGTGGTAATAAATCGCTTTTCTTCTTTTCTCAGAATTAATGAGAAAGGCATGACCGAATTCTCGTGCAATTCGCAGTGTCATTCAAATTCGCATTCAAAATGGTTAAGACCTTGAAAAAGAGCCTTAAACAAATAAAAACATGCATTCCTACATTTATCCTTCGATTCAGGAAAGATTGACCGATAGTGGTAATTAAAATTTTGAGAAGCGTTTCCTTTTAGAGGCTAACATAGTTGCTTTTCTCTCGTAAAAACAGTATTTATGTCCAAAAAAACGGAGTTGTGCCGTGAATCTTAATGCAACCGCCTACGCTCCGTGACAAAGAAATTCCTTTAATACCTTTGATGTAATGCCGCTTCGTTCATACTACTTTACTTGCTATTCCAGTACCAATATAATAACAGAAAATTTTAAGATTTTGTTCGTTTGCCTTTAGCAAGGAATAAAAAATATTTTTACTCCTATTGATTTTTCCTTTGCAATATTCGCGCGCTAGATTCCTTGATATTATTTTACACATAAAAAACAAATTTTATATATTATATGTACGTATAAATTTATAGTACTTACGTATTTAGGATATAAATAAATAAAAAAGAAACACATACGCTAATGTCCTCCGTCAAAAGGTTGCATTTGGAACTCTGTTATTACTTTCACTTTTCCGAAAACGTCCGTGACTTACTAGCCTCTGCATTGCAATATTTTGTTCACAAATATTATGGTGAATGAATTATGCAAAATTCAGCAGCAAAAATTCGTTCCAGTATTTGGAAGAATCATTACATCAAGAATGAGCAGATGATCATTCAGTTCATTATTAAAAGCTTCATTTCTGAGGAGAGATTGCTAGTTAGTCTAGGGCTAGTGTTGTAGACGATATAAAACTTAAATTTAGAAGGGCTATTCGTTATTTAGAGAAAAATGATTCTATTAGCAGTGTACTAAAAGTATCGAATAATTAGAGAAGTAAAAAATAAGATGTCTTGTAATATCTGCCTCTAGAAAGATTTTGGATGAATTCACATTCTAAATTGACTTCGTGATACTTAGGCAACAGAAGTAGTTGCGCGACCCTGTTTATCTGATTAAATATGTAACATAATACGACTATATCTCTTTAACGTATGACGCTTATATATTTATTTCTTAATTATGCTGCCCTGTAATTTGCTATCGTAAAAACACCTGAAATCCAAATCAGATTTGTCAATCTTTAATTTACATTTGCAACTTCTTTCTTCTACACGGAAATTGATTTTAAACTTGATAATGTGAGTTATTGTTTAGTTTTGTAAGATTGTGTGAGATCATATTTTTAATTCTCTTTTTCTTCGAGTTTAATCTGACTTCTCTCTTGTGTGGTCCTTAACGATCTTGTTTCTCATTCTCTTGATGGATTTTTAATAACTTCTACGGGAAAATGTCACTTTATTTCGATTTGAATAATGGTATCTTGACCTCGATTAAAAATTTATGTGTATCCATCCTTACAGATGATTAATTCGATCTGTTCTTCTTTTGATCTGTCGCAGCGTTTGCGCTTCGATTCTATGATGTTTTTTGAAGAAAATAACCCTTCCTTAGAAAACTTCTTTTTCAAAAGGAAGCTTGGCTTTCGAATTCATAAAAGTTTATAAGGATAAAATTTGAAATATATCGATTTCATGTCAGAAGGAATGAAATTATTGACGAGCATTAATAATAGCAAAGGTAATTAATAACCAAAGGTAACTCAAGCAGTAATGTGGTAACCGCATTACTGCTTTTCCCTGATGAAGTTGCTATTCGTATGGATCGTATAACTTGCGATTACTTCTATTGAATGCTGGGGAAAAAGCATCTAATAGGCTTAAAACGTTGAAACTTCTGAAACTGAAGTCTTCTCTGTTGCTTTACCTTGAACTCTCTCTATTACTCAATGAAAAATATACACAATGGAATCAATGGGTATACAGATTTGGAAGCACGAAACTTGCCAGTTTGGGAAAGAAATGCTCAGCTCAATCGAAGAATGGATCATTTTGGTATTTAGTAATTGTAGACTTCAGTCGATAATGTCTGATATAGCGGAAGAGACAGATGCAAATTTGCTGTCGGCAGTAGGTCAAGGATAAGGGTGTCAAATAAGGAACGAGAGACCAATTTTCTAAAAGTCGAGGATGCGGAGGAAATTAATAAATATACATATTTTTTCCTACTAGCTTAGAGATTTCAACTACAACTAAAAACAGCAGGACAAAAGTAGGAGTTGGGGTAAACGTCATCAAAAAACGTGATAAATTAATATTTTCAACACAGATAGCAATATACATGTAAAAAAGAGCTCTCTAAATGGTATCTTGGTAAAAATGTTCTTAGGGCAACTGGTAACAACAGGCCACAAAGAAATAACGAAATATTTTGCATGTTTAAGAGATTAATTCTATTCGCTAAGGAAGTTAATCCACCTTCCGCTTAAGCAGCGAGAATGAGTGGGAGAAAATTTGCTCTTCATGGAATGTGTTTCACACTGAAACGTAGTGTTTGTTTTCAATTGCATTCAGATATTTAAACATTGCAAGGAAGTGGAGGCTCTAAATCATTACGCTAAAACTTTTGTGCGTAAGAAGGATTTCGTGGAACAGTAGCACAGGAGAGTTTTCCTTCGTGTTTGGAAGATACTAAATGTAGTAATTACTGCATATAGGAAAATCCCTCACATAATATACCATTCATTCCCACCATTCTTACGAGAGTCTAAAGAAAACAACTGGTTCAAAAATTAATTGTGGGTGGAAAATTTTTCTTGAGTTAGATCAGGAAAATCCCATCATTATTGAAATGTTTGCAGGAACTGGAATGAGGTGTTAGTTACAGAAAACTGTCATTGAAGTTGATTACTCATATTGTTTGCCCTGCTACTTTTCCTGGACCATGAGTTAAATTTTGCAGGAATAATTGCGTAATGATTTTATCATTTTCTTATCTATGACTAATTTAGGTATGATCTGAGTAAATAGATGAACGATAAAATATACTACTTTTCTGACGAAGATTAAATAGTTATTAAGATGATTTAAATATTGCATAATTAAAACAATAATAATTAATGCTATATTAATTTAATTTTATCATTCACAATATTTTAAATATTTTTTACAACTTTCCCAGAGTATATCCCGAGTACATTTTATATAAATCACGCCAAATGACTTTTCTTATGCCTCTATTTTTATTATTATGATATACCTTCCTTAGTATTTCTTCCGACAAAATGAATCTTTTCTTCACACTACACCGCGTCTCTCAATAATTAAACTATTTACTGTTGAGCACATTTATAGCACAGTGAGCTATCCCCTGCTATTTTCTTCACACATTCTTTTCTACAATACAAAAAATTTACAATTTTATCGTTTTAATTTTACTTTGCTTTTTTTGAATTTCTTTATCTGTTATTTTCTTTGTATATACATCATAAAGGTTAGTTTTTATTATATGTTTATTCTCGCTTAGATAAATGTTCGAACTTCTCGTAAGTATTGATGAATATTGTAAATTGGTCAGTGGTACGTTAAAATTATTCAGCTATATCCGAATTCATCGACGGAAATATTTTAAATACTACATGTTTTATTTATGAAAGTACACTTTACTCAAAGTGTATATTTAAGTTATGAATTTAAATGCAGGTCTTTCAAATTAGCTAAAATCCTTTTGTGTCCTGTTTAGACCTTTATCTGGGAATTTATTTATCGTTCGCATAGTATAAGACTTGAAAAGTGAAAAGTAAACCAATTTAAATTTTACGTTATAATAAATAATGAAACAATAATGTAGCTGAATATATATCGGAGAAGTTCCTTATTGTTTATAAGAAAGGATTCATTTATTTGATAAAATTCTCTCATAATAGGCCGATGGATATTTATCTTATGCTTGTATTCAGGGTTTGATGGTTGAAAATCGGAAAAGCTACTTAGCAGTGGGGTAGTAACAACTGATACTGGAATGGCTGACTCATGTGACTTTAGATTTATGAAGTTATTGGCTTCAGAAGTTGGCAAGAATTTTCTGAACAATTAACCGCGCTGTTATTACGGCATGCTAAGGGTGTGGCAATGTAGGACGATCTTCTTCGAGGTAGTAATCCAGAAATGAGTGACGACGGCGTACAAAAAGTGAATAAATTAAGTGCACGAAGAAGCAATAACCTCATCCAGGGAGGAAAGGAACGCGGTAGCAGGAGTCACGGGATTTCTGCTTTGAAATTCAGAGATTATTAACATTCAGGAAGAGAGGATCAGAAAGTGAGACACCTTATTAAATATTTTGTATTTAAAATTGCATGATAGGAGGCGGAATCAGATATCTCAAAATCATTTTATACATCGATTGTCATAAATATAAATTCTACTTCAATTGGTGCCCTTTTACTCATAGTTGTCATCAGCATCTTAAATTCCGTTCAGAATTTAATAAAATCGATGATACTAAACACGTATTTGAAATATAAGCAAAATATTGTATTTTACCATCTTATTCATAGGATAAGTAGCATAATCATAGAATTCAAAGGGAATGTAATTGAATATATTATTTTCGTTAACGAGAGATCGCATCAACGTTGTTAAAGTGTGTATACATTATCTTCTTCTTATCTTATAGAAAGATTATTATAATCACTACGTATATTGTACGTACTTATGCGGATGGTGGCGATATGATCTCTTGGATCCTCTATACAGATAATTCTCATAAGAATAAGTGAGTAATTTGAAGTCAGCGCATGTAAAGATGAACTTGGTTAGAGAATAATAATATGTTCATGGAATAATTACCGTTAATTGAAAAAACATCTTAAAGAGAGGAGTTATTCCATACGAAAACAAATGGTTATTTAAGTTCCAAACAATATAAATGTGTTAATGAGAAGCAAAAGAGTAAAGAAAGTTTGGGCGGGATCTTAAATATTTTCATCGAGTATGCAACATTATAACTTCCTAATTATTTTTACGAAGGTAAGATTCATCATTTTTATATTTGAAAGATAGAATTAGAAGGATATTATTGTGGTTATACTGGATTTTGATATAGACTGATGGTAAGAAACTGAATTTTGAGAGCGCATAACAAGTCTTTTCTATTGTACATCGGTTATGATAACAGAAATAAACTATAACATCATGATCTTTTGCACGGAAAATATCCGAATAATTAATGAAGAGAAAAAGAGAGAATGTTTTAAAAATTTTATTCCATTTTGGCATACATTTAGTTTCACCTCTTTTTTTATTTTAAGCTCCTTGAGTATTCATATTTGTGGAATGCTTGCGTAGATATTTCAAAATTCCTAATGTAAGGTTTCTTGTTAAATTTCATCAATGTTAAGCTAGTTTTAATTAATATAAGTTTGTCTAATGACATTTCTTGAAAAAATGATGTGTGGGGGTTCTTCGAATAGCAAAGAAACACATTTATACATACGTCTACTAATGATAATATGTGAAAATGATACCTCTCCAAGGATGGAAAAATTGTAACACTTATTCACAATCAAGCCTTCTTGTGTCGAATTCCATGTAACCTTTCTAATTGATTGAACGTCTGAAGTTATTGATCTTCTTTAAAATAGCTCAAGTAATATAAAAGTGTTTTATTTATTTTAATCGGTGCCAATGAAAATGGTAGCGCCTAAAAGTTCTCTTTTACACTTGAAAAGTTATCTTTTATTATTCCTGTGAAGTCAGCGATCCCGGGACAGATTCTCAGAGGTTAGGAAATGACATTTACATTAAGTCTTGCTGATACAGTTTCCGAAATGCGCATCGGGTGTTTCTGAAAAGTGGCATCCGCCTGCCTGTTGATCCTTTTCTGAGGAATTGACATCGACGGTTGCCGATATCGGCGCTTGTAGAATCCCTTAATAATTTTAATCTTCAAATAATAACTGATAATGAAATCTTTTATTGGCGGGTAACTTCATTGCATGTTAAGAACTAAAATTTACTGCAATGAAATTTTTTGCTAGAATGACGTTATTTCAATTTTATATCACCCTATACTCAATGAAGACAATTCCAAATCATTTTCTCTTGTTTCGAGCACTTCCTTACTTTCATTATCATTGGATGACAGATCGCAATAAGAAAACCACTTTAGCTTCAGAAGTAGATATGGAAGAAAATCTATCACTATAACCTCAGTATCAATAATTGAAAGAATAATAAAGGAAAAAGAGCTAAATCTTATTGATTTTATGACTCTAAAGAAAGCTGTAGTGTATATTGGCAGCAACAGAATGATACGGATCCTGAAAAGATTTGGAGTAATTGACTGTGACGGAGGACCAGGACATCTAACTGGAACTGAACTGAAACCGAAATAAAAAAAAACGTTTCTGAAAAGATTAAAATTTACGAATCCAATCCGAAAACGACTAATTATTCTTTTCCTAATTTCGGTTTCTACAATACCATTTCACTCAAGCGTGAACTGATAAAATTATACGAAATATAATATATTAGTAAATTCCCCCGTATAAAATGGCGATAATAAATTTAGCTTATGAAATATGCATGAATATCTGTTTCTTTTTGATTTTAAAAAATAAAATAATCCCTCTTAAACTTTAAATAACCATCGTATTAAAACTGAAGCTATAAATATGAACGAAACGTCTAAAAATAACTTGATAAAATTTTATTAAACCTAATATATGAGAATAACCTGAAAACTCAAGTATCAGGTAACCAAGAAATCTTATTGCTGTTTAGTACATTTAATTACATCAAGCAATACAAACTTAAAGCACAGAAAGCATAGGTTATACTATTTGTAAATATATATTGCTGAATTATGACTTTCAAAGTTTAATAATATTTGTCTTATTGTTTGTCATATTGTTTGTCATTATCTGGCATGCAGTTTACTTAATCAGTTTACTTTTTTGTTACATTTAAACCTTGATCTTCTATCATCATCAAAATGGCCTAGTGGTTAGTGAGTTTGGTTCAAGTTTCCAAAATCCAACATTTCTCTAGATTAGTCCAAAAATTTATCATCAGTGGTTTGAATCTTGTTTAAGGAAATTTTTTCCGGAAATTTAAGTTTCTGGTTCGCTGAGAAGATTCATAAGAAGATAAGTTTCCATAGCTTATTTTTTAATGAATCAATTCTTTACTTGGTTACGCTTTTGTTCACTTTAAATACGCGAAAATACGTTTATATTTATAATATCTCAATATATTTCCATTATTAACATTTATTTAATACAAAAAAAATCGTAAAACTTTTAAATTTCGTTCTAACTTTGTGTCATTTCTCCATACATGTATTACCATACATATATACGATATTCTACGACTTAAATAAGAACTTTTATTCAATTCTCTTTCTCTTAATACTTTTCTCGATTTTTTGAACCAGTATTTCTGATTTAATTCCACAGAAGAAAAAAGCCTGCAATCGATCAACATGAACTTTATGTGCATTTCTTATGGAAGTGTTTTCGGGAGGTCCAAGGGCCGAACCAAGGATACTTTGGACCGACAAATATCAATATTCCATTAGACCTTTAACGACTCTCTGAAAATTTATAATCCTATCACGTCAGGAAGTGCGTGAAATTAATTTCCAAATATTTCTCCCATGTTTTTCTTACGGAAGTAAGCATCGGATAAATAAACATGCACAAATCGGTGATTATTATGTAAGATATTTCTTTTTATTCGAGTATATCTGGCCTGATATTTTGATATTTATTTTTTTAAATCGAATTTGCGTTCTAAAATGTGAAAATTGAATTGGAAAGCTGTACATATTAAATTACCTTCTGGGAGCGTAAAGTATTTCAGTATTTGGAGCCGAAATCAACTAGTTCGATCCGGTTCGATAAAGGCAGATGGAGTGAAACCGGAACCGAACCAAAATTTGTTTATTTCATTGAACCGGAGCGAAAACCGGAACTATAAATATTACAGTTCGATGCCCCAATAGAAGATTTATCCACTCTCTCTATATAGATCAAACTACAGCGATCAGATTTAGAGGAAGAAGAAAACTAAGGAGCCATATTAAAGGAATGAGTAGGACAGGGATACTGCTTGATTTTCCACTTATACATTGTAAAGGCAGCAGAAGATTCGAAGGCAAAGACAAAAGGCGGTGTGTGAACAAGGAGAAGACGATGAGATTTCCGCAGTTCGTAGATGATGATGCAGAGATGCTTACGCAAAGGAAATAGGTCTCGATAAGAACTCAATCATTAATAGAAAAGACCAAGAAGAGGTACAGTCTCAAAATGAATAAAAACAAATTAAAATGACGGTATAAAGACAAAGGAGGGTAATGTCCACTTGAGAATACCAACGGACGCCTTTGAAAGTGGGCTCCTGGATAGCCATTGGGGCAGCTTGCTCGACTTCGGCTTCCATGTTCGATTCCCGGTGGATGCTCACATGTGCGAAGTGACTTCAGTTGTCGAAGAACTTTTTAGATATACTACTAATACTACATGGAACAAGTCGAAGAATTCTGCGATTTTGGTTGTAAGGTTACCTGCAATTAAATTACCAAAAGATAAGTAATATTTAGCATAGCCCCTACACTCTACCTTAAAAAACAACTGTTGAAACTAAGTTGTATGCACGAGCTTAGAAACCAATGGTCAAGTCCTTCGAAAGGAAAACTAAGGGAAAATTCTACGGATATTTAAAACGTAAGCGAAAAGAGAAAGAAAATTGATCGGGCAAGATTAGTAGAAAAATAGTCAGCTTAAGGAAGTATGTGAAGGTAAGAAATTACAGAGGAAGACTCAGCTAAGATTATAAAAGGCATTCAAGGTTTAGGTTACGAATTATGAGGAAATAAAGCGATTGGATAGGACAGCTTATTTCAGAGTATTTCTATAATCCCTTTCTCAGAATGCCAGTCCCTGATGAAGAGCATCTCTTAAATTTGCGATAGGAGATTATTATCAGAGCCTTTGCTTTATTGTAGGTTAATCAGGGTCTCCATTGTAATCCAGCCATCTTTATTTCTGAGATTGAAACTACTTCAAACTATACATAATTCGCGCTTCAAAATATTTTTTTGACCTAAAGATGTGTAATATGACTATTTTCGAGATATAATTATAAAACATAATATGAGTAACTGTAATATCAACTTAGTGGTATGAGAATGAATTCAAAATTAAGTTGTTTAAAAAATGTTTCAATAGCATTTATTCTTTTTCATTGAAAATTATGTGACGTTTCTTGTTCGAGCTTAGTATCAAAATGCCAAAGATATATTTAACTTCAAGAAATGGATACTCTTAAAATCATGAAATTCTCTTCCTCTCTTCACGTCACATTTGTGAGGAGGATCCAAGTGTGGAGATTGGTCGCGAAGAAGCCTCCGCGATCTTCACTCTGTTAAAGTACTCCATCTCGCCATCTTTCCGTAGCCGATTGAACTCTCAAGTGTTTACTCACTACTCGAATTCAATTTTTCAGATGCGCATCACGCAACCGGGTTTATATGAATTACAAGTCTACGCATACATTGAAGAACTATTTTATACCAACTCCCTCTAGGGAAACAAGGATTCTACTGTCGTTTACATTAGCTTTAAATTTCATAGATCTCATTCCAACCTCATTTCCTTCTTTATTGCTATTCGTGCAAAAGAATTTTAATCTGTCATTTAGGAGCTTCACAAAACTTTGGTCAAATGCCTCCCTTAGCACAAATTTGGATAATAGTACGTGAATCAGACTTCTATATAAAGGTATTTTCGAAAAAATGCGATCGATCCCTACGATTTCAGCAAAGATCAATAGCAGTCAAATATTTATTCAAAAATTTTGGTACAACACGATGGAATAAGTTGTATTTCAAAGTTTCATCGTCATAAGATGGGTCATGGCGTGGATCTAATCCCGCTCTAATAGCTATGAAAATGAATGATTGTTCTTTGGTTATGATTTGTTATTTTGTTACAGGATTGCGTAATTTAAATTCTAATTCTGGTCCTTTGCTTTATACATAAAACTGCTCTCGAGTAATCGCCAAAGAATTATTTTTGGAATGAAATGAAAAAAAAATTGCAAAGGAGAAAAATTGTTCGCGAAATCACTAATTTTTAAAGATCAGTTGGCTGATTTAAAGGTCCAATATGATAAAATTCTGATGCATGGTTAATGATCTGATGATGATTTTCATTCTCTTTCTAAAATTATTTTATTCCTTTTGCCTCGGTAGAACATTTTGCTGGAAACAGTAATAAATTAAAGAGCCTAACTTTTTGAATGGATAAATATTTTTATATCATTCAAACGTTTCTCCCTTTCTATTTACATATTTTCGTCGAAAAAGATTATAAAATTCTGCAGAAAAGGCTGCGGAAGAGTGGCTGAAAAATTTCCTCTCATTTCCTTTCTTTTCTTTAATTTTTTTGATTTTACACTGTACTCATGATAGATTGGTTAATTAGAAAGTTCCTTAGCTATGCGCGCACACGAATATGTGGAATTTTGGAGTGGAGTGAATCGGTAATCATTTTGAAGGCAGAAGAAAAAAGCACTTAATAAAAAATTGCATAAAATTACTGCGGGTTTTGTCTGGGAACGGAATATGTCAGGGGCATCAATAGCTCAGTCGCATATAGAAAAATAATTTTGACTTTTCTCGAAGAAAGATGATTACTTAGGGAAGATGAAGGTCATGCTCGACGTTTTAGTGTTCCCGTCATTAACATTTAAGTAACTTCATATTTCTTCAAGTTTTTGCTCTTGTATTTGTATTTGAAATGAGACTGTAGTTTTAAAAACATCAGTATGATAAATATTATGACGCACCCTTAAATAGTATTTTTATACTTTCTTTTTAATACTTCAATGATTATTCCAATAGCATATGAGGGTTCAGAGCAGCTAAATTAATAATAAACGCTTAGAATATACAGAAGTTCAGGGCTTAAGTGAACTTATACTCCTAATAATTCTAATTATTTTAAAATACTAGCGCGTACTTTATGCTTTCCTCACGTAGGAACCTGATCCCGAAGCCTCTTTAGCCCCAAACGCTATTTTAATTATTCATATGTTTTTACATATTTGTGATATTCCGTGAGAGATTTTATATAGTAGTCATCAAATGATTTTACCAAGTTTGGATTTTATAAATTCCAACCGTAAAATCTTCTGCAGATTTTAGGTCCACCCACTGGTTACATTAGTGCCTATACCAATAGTTACGTCGTATCTTCCATAAACGTTCTTGAAATGAGCGGAATAATACAGAAATGCGTGTTAATTTAGTATATTATGAATTAAAATGCTATTCTTTTATCTACCTGAGTTCGTAATTTCGTAATTTATTTTCTGTATTAATAAGTCATTTAAATGAAATTGATTTATCTAATAAATTATTACGGAATTTTTCACTTTGAATGCTTTTATGCGTTTCGTAAGTTTATCTAGAGATGGCTCATTAGAATAATATCTAAGCAAACAAACAGCTATTTCATCGATAGTTCAAAGTTATTTTGTTGGTAATAGGGGCGCAGTTGATTTTACTTTCAATCCTCTTTGATTGCAAAAATTGCAGATATAAATCGTGATACTAAGAAATAAGCATATAATTTAGTTTTCCTTAGTTTTTTGTTTAATAATTTTCAATAAGAACATAAAAAGTGTTGCTTTTTCTTCCAAGAACATTAATGGATGTGTAATTCAATTATTCTATCGATTGATCTTAAAGAGCGCTCAACACTGACTTGCTTAGTCATTTTTGAAAACAGATTTCGCAAAAAACACCAAAATATGGAGTTACTATAATAAATTTTGATTGAAAATAATATACTCTCCCCGCAAATTTCATTATTTTCTAAATTCAATTCAATTATTATTTCTATAATCGTTTCACGAATACTCTGAGTATATACTCTTAGATGTCGGTTGTCACTAATAAATTTGCTTTTTCTCAGAATGGAATTCAAAGTATCACATCTTTCATTCTTTTTTAGCTGAAGAATAAATTGGCCTACTCTACTCTATTTATTTGACTTAAGAGAAGAGGGGAAATGCATTCAGCATTTGCTACATTGCTTATATTACTATTAAATATGTAACTGAAGTATCTTACAAATAGAGTTCTTTTATAGTTTACATAGTAAGGAGGTAAATAATTAAACTTAATATTTACCGCTCTTTTTGGAGAAGGATCCTTAAATTTCCAACGTTATAATTATACTTACGTTCCATAATCGTATCTGGAATGCCTCCAAAAGATACCATCTATTGTAGTGCTCCGCAATGTGTAAATTTATATGAAGTTGTATCCAACTGAGTTTGGCCAATTTAATTTATTACTCATATTATAAAACATGTTTTGTTCAGCTGGTGTGTAGATATATTTCTTACCTCTTATCTCTTACTTCTAACCTCCCAAAAGTGGTGACTAGAAAATAATTATGAAATATAATTTTAGGAATCGTAACGTGCCTAATCACAAGTTAATTATAAAAGTCAGGATGGATTATTCTCTACAACCTTCTGGAAGTACTAGTATTACTGTTTCACAAGATCATAATAATTTCAAACATTTGCTAGTTATACGTGTACTGCTGATGATCATCAATACTGTATTTAAAGAAAATTAGAGGATTAGAGAAACATTTTCAGTGTTATAATGTGCCACTATATTTTTACTTTTACTTTCCATTATCCTTAATCCAATTAAATAGCTGTTTCTTTTTCACCCTTATTCTGAGTTTTTGCCCTTTATCATTTTCATTATTTCACAAGATTACGGCTAACGAATGTTATTCCGGAAAGAATTATCTTCGTTAGGCGAGGTATCATTGTAATACCCATTTCATCTCATTATCATTGTTTGACAACGGCAATTTACATCTGTGGGGTTTCAGAAATTTATATTATATGATATTTTACACAAAAATATCAATAAGTTTTCATAACTTTTTAACACTATAATCTTTTGCTAGTATTAACATTGGTACCGGTTGAGAGCTCCTGCAACTTGCAACATTTTTGAAAAATTTAAGGAAGATCTCATGATTAGAGACGTGTAATGTATCCAAAGATTCGTATCGCAAAGACGTGTTTATTTCAAATAATTAGCTTAGCGAAAACATTGTTTTTTCGAGATTAGACATTTTTCTTTCGAATATTTTCCTTTCTTCCTACTATTGCTAACTTATAAGCGTATAATAAAATATATTTCGTTGAAATGAAGATTTACATAAATGATACGTGATACGTTGACAATGTATTTACGACAATTCAGAACTTAAAAATGAAACCTATGATATTTAATATAGAAACGAATCCATTCTTTAAAGAAGGCATATGGGAAGAAAATTGTATTCAATCATTCTATAGGTCGGGATCGAACTTTAAGCCGATTTATTTCTTAGCTGTTACTGTTGCATTCACGATCCTCAAGATCCTTTCCTTGTTTGATCAATTTACTTTTGAACAAATTGCGTTAATTACAATAAGAGTCAATGGTGCTTAGGATTTCTTCTGTCGGTGGGCGTTGAGTCAATGACCATTGGCTCTATCGAGCATCTATTCGTGGGGTTGTCGTCCTAGAGTAACAACATATTACTGTTTATTGAGAGTATCAACATAATTCCTGAAAATGTTGCATGCCTTTTAGTTGCAACACAGTTTTGAAACTGTGCAAATTTGACATGTATTGTTAAATGAATATCAGGCAATCAAAACATCTAGATTTACTCGAAGAGAACTTTTCTTAATGACAAATAAATAACAATCAATGGCAATGTTATATTCATAAATAATTTGTAGAAATTAAACTATCTGTATCATGATCAATTATAATTAATTCAATTTAACTCAAAAATCTTCATCAGTATAATTTAATTTATGTACATTGCGAAACAAATATGAATTGGAGTTTTCCAACTGATACTGTGGAAAACGATCTATTTCCCAACCTCCTTACCTTTTTCAGTGGTTACATGAAATGAAATTAGAGAGCATAGATTCTTCTCTTATATAAAAATAAGATGGATACATTAAAATTTAACTGCTGAAAAGTAACAGTCTCCATAAGATTAAAATTAAGGGGAATTCAGTGAAAAGTGAATGTGATACAGAGAAAAATCTCAAATGTTGGATGCCCGATGTGCATTCGTAATCAATTAATTGTTACAGCTCAGGTTCATTTTCTTCGTCCCATAGTATTTGACAGTAACCGAGAACGCGTCTTGGTAAACAGGCTCAATTTTGTAGGCGAACAAACCATGAGGAAGCACAATGGACATAGACAGTGTCCGGCACGATGGTCTATACCGGAGAAACTTTAGAAATGTTAAATATCGTTAAAGAAAATCAGTCATCAGGAAAAGCTATCGCATCGGAATCCACAGTGGCTTTCCTCTTGATAGGGGCTGAGGTGTCTCCCGGACCAAATCTGACGTCTCCAATGAGATCAATATCAACTCCAGGAATTGGGTCTCCATCGTCGCCCCCACCCAAACCGCCACCTGCAGACGATGAACCTGAGGCCGAAGCACTAGACGATCCTCCATGACCTCCAGAAGAGGCAGAGGCACCTGCGGACGAGGATGCACCTGCTCCCCCTCCGTGTCCACCACCGTGACCCCCGATACCTCCACCGTGACCTCCACCATGAACTCCACCATGACCTCCGGCTCCATGTCCTCCTCCGTGACCCCCAATTCCAGATCCATGACCTTCTCCATGACCTCCGATTCCTCCTTCTCCATGACCATCTACTCCTCCTCCGTGACCACCACCGTGTCCATGCCCTCCTTTGTTCTTGTCACAATTGTGTCCTCCGTGACCACCTTGACCTCCGTGACCACCTTGACCTCCGTGCCACGGTTTTCCGTGAGTACCATACCCGCCGCCATGAGGTTTACCATGATAACCTTGGCCACCATGACCACCATGGCCCTCATATCCACCATGTCCATGACCACCATGTCCTTCATATCCACCATGTCCATGGCCGCCCTGACCCTCGTATCCTCCTTGTCCATGGCCGCCATGACTATGACCGCCGTGACCATGGCCTCCATGACCCTCATAACCACCATGTCCATAACCCCCATGTCCATGACCACCATGGCCATGATATCCACCACCCCCGTAACCTCCAGGGCCTCCATGTCCTCCGTAGCCACCTCCACCATATCCTCCGGGTCCATGCCCTTGGGGTCTATAACCTGAATAGCCTCCAGGTCCGCCGAACCCTCCAATTCCTGGGATGAATGGTCCTGGTTTGTATCCCGCACCAGCCCCTAATGCAGATGCAACGCTTTGAACGCCCTTGGATGCCGCTGCGGCAATTCCTGCCGTCAGTCCTAAGAGCGGACCTCCTGCAGAGAAGCCATGGCCTTGAGGCTGGGGCTCCTGCGGTTGGATCAGTTTCCTCACTCCATGCAGTAATCCGAAGCGCGGGGAGAGATCCTCAGAGCCTGATGGTGCGGGGGCATCTCTTCGGAATCGATAATGACCTGTAAACAGGGAAGGGTTATTAGATCACGTAAGAATAAGTACAGCGTACTTAGAGCTTCCAATGTTTTCATGGCATATGCCAACCTGCAAACTGTTCACCAATTCAATCCAAAGGTTTGAGCCTTTTATTGTTATTTAAGATCTGATTCCAAGATATTTAGACGAATGGAATTCTCCTTTCAGAGGTTAAATATTCAATTGCTATGAAAGAGTAATCGTAATCAGTAAAATTAGAGTATTTTCTACAAACAATAGATTTTTCCATCGTTACACAATCCAATGTTTTTAATCCTGAAATATTATTCAAGGCAACAAAGATGAACTTTCTAATACCAGTATAGTAATTTTAATGTTCTTCATTAGATAAGATCATTTCGCAAGTGGGCCCTCACGGAGAATCGAACCAGAGACTATTTTCACTGAAGTCGGACGCGCTGCTTACTATCCGGGAGCCGGTCTTTCTACTGCGAATTCATAATTCCATTATATTAAGCGAAACTTAATAAAACAAACTTTTAATGATAATGCTAAAAATGATGACTGGCACCAGGCTATATGCCTTTTTTTTTACAAATAAATAAGAGGCAGAATTTGTTTGTTAAGAATGCTTTTGGCTTGCAACCTAACCGAATGTATGCTTACATGAAAATATAGATCTCTGAAGATATATTAATGCCTTAGAGTCTATCTTACCAATGTTCATGAACATAAATTTACATTAAGAGGATCAGTGTATTAATATGCACTAAACTGACTTGAATAATACATCTACTTTTTTCTGTAATAACTTTCTCAATGCCAGAGTCCTTTTCCATCAGGAAGAGAAAGATGTCAGGAATTATCGTCTTCGTTTCATGACATATTTATTTGGTACAACTGTTTTTCTTATTTACTTTTTTTTCCTACATCACTTCAATACTAAGCTACCTAGCTACGGAAATAGGTCCCATAGTTCCATTATTCAGTGTATCATCTAACATTTTTTAGAATTTTAGGGATATATCTTTGAAAGATTTTATTCACACTAGTAGAGAATCGCTTAATTTCTTAACCACTCATTCCCTAAATGGAATGGAGTGGTTCTATTTAAATCAAAGGTTATACCGTTATTCGGATATCTTTTAAAAGTCGAAGATTTAATATTACATTTAAGAGGAAAGTGAAAAATGAAAATTCACTCTTCATTTGTCGCATTAACGCCTCGAAATATCACACCTTTCACAGACTTTGTAAATATAACTTTCGGGTTTTTCTATTCCGACGGCGTATGCTTTACTATGTACTAATAAAAGGCCTAAGTGAACATTCTGGAACCTTCTCTCATCGACAGCTGTAAACAACTTCGTCGAAAATGTTCTGGATGAAAGAGACGCCAAAAGACTTTTTTAAAAGCGCTCCTTTTACGATTAAGTGGAATATAAGCGAAAAAATAAGCTATGGCTCATGTTTAGATATAACCATTGTTGGAAATCGCATAACGCTTGATAAATAAAGAAGTTTGCGGTTTTTGACAACGGAATGAGGGCATGCGTCATCTTTTGCAGAAACCTTTTCCTCTGCATTCACATTAAACAGGAAGGGCTCTCGCTTAACCTAGTTGGTATCGTCTCCACATATATGTATACTTGAAGCATATGTTGTAGTCCAGGGTTCGACCTCAGTGGCAGGCCATATAACCATAAAAATCGATACCAGAACCAAAATTTACCATCTCAATGATAATCAGCAGACCTCAGACCCTACCAGAATGAAGAAACTCTTTTCTTTTGAAACAGTAAATAGCTTCATCATAAGTCTATACAGCAAAGATTCTTGCGCAGCATTTTTTTCAAAATACACCCATGTAGAGAAACTTGTGCTTATTCATGGAATATTTTTTAAATATTTATCGTGCTGCCTTATGTTTATTTTGAGTTGAAAACTTGAACAGTAACAAAGAGAAGTGAACAATGACGAGTAAAATTTATCGGGTTCAGAGGAAAGTTAATTTAATAACCTAAAGCCAACACTATTTTTATAGCATCATTATATAGCTGAATAATAGAATAATTTAGAAAGTGCGTATCGGAACTGTAATTTCACCGCAAATTCGACGAATAATCGATTAAAAAATTTACACTAACTTGTACAATATACCTCAGCGTCGCAGTCCTGAAAGTTATCATAAAAATGACTTCATTATTTTCTTTTAAGTTTTCTCAGAATTTAATACTGTAACTAAGTTAAATTTCAGATGGTAAAGCATATTAAAATAGTAGCATAATACCACAGAGGTTGAAAATAATCAATAGAATCCAGGATTTTACAGGATTTTCACTTAACAGGCACTGCCTTACGAAGAAAGCCTGAAACAATAGCTATCTTCCTATCGTTTCCAAGAATATTCATTTGAAGGCGAAGTTTTCCTTATTTTTTCGAGAATAGAAAGATATTTAATCAAAATATATTCCGATAGCTCTTTAATCATAATTCATAAAAGTTTCAAGTTTTTAGGATTCAAGACTTAAGGCTAAACTAAAGCTTAGGCTTTGGTTTCGCCTTAAGCATATTCAAAGCGTTATTTATCTTTGTTAAGTTCGCTAAAGATCGCATTATGCAAATTTTGTCTTCCCAAGAATTCTTTCAAATATTGATTCATCCTCGCAAAGCTTGAGAATTGTATGTGACGCAAAAAGGTTTATTTAGGAATATAATGCAAATATCAAAGATTGTCGTTATGCTTCAACCCCAACTTAATGTTACTGTTAGGAATTTGTTAATTTAATGATTTATTTCTGTATATAAATCTTTAATCCTCATTCATTAGTAATGCAGCTATTTTTGTAGTACACTCTCATCGCAATTTTGTTTCCCTATTCCAATAAAATTTTCTTTTATTCACGAGAGATAAGGAAAATTCATCGACGATGATGTAATTTCATCATGAAGATACAAGTGACAATGGAAAGACTCATGAGAGGTATCATGACCTTTGAAATACGAAAGATAGTCGGGAAGACTTTTCATCGACTCAGAATTCCAGAGTTATCCATAATATCCTCTTTCATACTTCAAATGACTTTTATTTGATTGAATTTTTTTACATAAAATTAAAATTCAGCTTCTTATTGAGCGTATATGCTAATGAAACACAGGAACATCTTTTAGTACCGAATTTATAATTGATTTACCTCACAGCAAAGTTAATTCTCTGTAAATAAATCTCATTTATGGTTTCAAGAATCTAGATAGGTATGCATTTACTCTTTATCCCAATAAAATGAAGATATTCTCAATTTGGATACTTTTATTTCAATAGGCGAAACAAAAGAGAGGAAAGCGTGAAATAGAGATGGACATCGTTTCTGAATCTCGAAAAAGCGCTCGAAGTATTTTTAGTAAATATTCACTATGAAAATGAGCTTGAAGCATTTCCACCATAGCATCATTTCATAGTTTGCTGATTCTTTTTAAAATATTTACCATTGTCTAATCAAAACTTTGGTAAAATGTAAAAATTAAATCGGATTAGAAATATCATACATAGTAACTAGGAAGATAGAAAGTAAAATGCTTTAGTTCTTAACTTTTGTAAACAGCGGAAGTTAGGCATAGAAAGATAAATCGGTTTACCGCAACCTCAAATACATTTAGACGATGATGTAATCGGATGAAATTCATGGAGGAAAGGAAGAATACAACTGCGCTTCAGAAATCTCCAAGCCAAGGATCGGATAAATTACTGATCAAGGAAATAATAGCCAATTTCCTTTCTTTTTGAAGGTCTTCCCATGTTCACGCGATATTTGCTTCACCTAAAAATACAAGGATTATAATGATTTAATGCCATTAGGAAATTTAGGTACACCTATGTTGTATTTTATAACTGCTTGAGAAAATTCCCTTAGTTGGTTTTTCCCAAACAATTTCAAAACTAATCACAAATTTCGTAATCCATAATCACTATTTAAAACCATGCTATATATCTCTGAAAGTCTTGATCTGTAGTCATCTTGGCAGCATCCTTAAGTTTAAGAATAGTCAGAACATATGAGATTCTCCGATTGTAATACACGAGCTATTAAATATCCACAGTCCCTATTGATAACTGAGCGAAATGTGATTAATTATCTACATAAAGGTTGGAAATGAATGTTCTTCAATGGAACCTCAAATAGTTTGACTCCTCTAGTTTATTTCGTATCAATTATATCGGGAGTGGAATGTTATGACAAATTTTAAGCCGGAATGATTATGAATTAAAGGCAACGGCAATCTAAATATTTAAATTGACAATGGTTATAGTTACTACAAAAGGTATTTTATCAAGGAAGGTATGCCGCTTACGCTTCTCTTTATTTTATCCAGGGAAAAAATATTGCGCACTTCTTCCTATGAACACCGAGTTCCAAAGGCTTTAAATGGAATTACGGTTACCACTGTATGAGAGGTGCTTTAAATATCAACTCATTTAAAACGAGTATTTTAGACGTTAGCATATGTTACTCGTAAAAATGAAAAAGTTAGTTCAATTAGATGTATAATTATGGTGAAATTTAAGCTATCATAATTTTCATTATTCGAATTTAATAAGATTCAGACTTCATACTGAGGAACTTTAGACAAAAAATCCGTTTAGTCGTCAAACGATGCGTTGCTCGAAATACGGCGCGTTTTTGAATGAAAATTTATCATACTCTGTGGCTGGTTATTCAACTGCTTCCTGTATGTATCTCCCCTTAATCGTGTCGCAATACCTCCCTAATTAATTTTTATCAAACAAAAACTTTGAGGAAGCGGAAGCTAGAACCACAGTTAGCGAATGATAATCTATCGCTATGGGACCAAATCCAAACACTGAGGAAAATTCATTTGTTTCAACTCTTGGAATGTGTTATTAATGCCCACATCCTTCTCTTCCTTTTAAGAAGGGTGTATTTCTCAGGAAAAATTAATTTTAAGTCTCAATTTTGTCCAAATAAAGAATATTAATCATTATTTCTGAGTTGGTGTTAATATGAGCTTCACATCAATGTGAAAACGTCATATAATAATTATTATAATAGTGATTTTTTCACGATAGTTGTTTTAAAGATATTTCAATTCTTGAGACATCGAAAAAGTCAAATATGGAGATCATTACTTCAGTTGATTAGATACTTAAATTTTTTTAAATATGTATTTATTTTCTCAGAGGAGAGAATAATTTTTATCACCACTCATTAATGACATTAAATGTAAACATGAATTTCATGGCGGGTAACTTGTCTATTAGAAACAGAAAATCCTTCAACTAAGTTTAAGTGAGAGCCTAAAAGAATCATCCTTTTCTTGGAATACCTATATATCAGCTGCAACTCATATGTAGAATATACGGAGCAATATCGTAAAAAGCACATATCATGTTTATCTCTTACATGTTTATAAGTAACTGGGGTAAATATCTCAAGTTATGTCTCTTTTCAAATCATCATATTTGGATCTCTCAGAATTTATTGGCTGGAATTTCACTACAGCGCTCTCGTTGTAGAACTTATGCATCCTTTTCCAACATGGAGCATATTACGAAATATCTTTGAATTTATTGTCTGGAACCTCATTCCACCAATCGTCTTGTGGCAGCTTCGGAGCCTGCTTTTCTTATGTTAAACCGGAAGATATTTCATGAGGGTCACGTTATGAATCCCAACTTCGGGAATTCACCACTATTACTTTACGGTCCATTAATCTGCCGCAGCAGTAGATTTTCTGGGAAGATAAATTGATAATAGTGATGGGTAGATGTAGCGTTGAAGGGACAAAACAATATAGCCAAGGCCAACCACTCCGTGAAGGTCAAGGATGAACTTGTGTCTTGAAAATGTTAATCAAATTTTTTTTTTCTATAGGAAGATATAATTTTGTGGCAGTTAATGTATTTGTGAGCATGCAGACACATGGCAGAATTTATGGATATAGTGAGAAGTTGAGAATCGATGTTTACATCATCCATTGTTAAGGAGTGGCTGGGATGAAATCAGGGAAAGAATATTCCAGGATTACAACAGCACTCTAAAAATATGCAGCAATTTTACAGCAGTATTTATACGAGTACTATAGAAAAGGCAGAAGGAAAAACGTTGAAAAATCAGAAAGAAATAAAAATCGGCGCAAGGAAACTGAATTCGGAGTAAAATAAGAGCAACTATGACATGAAATTCAAATTAATAGAATAGAAAGGAAAACTAAGAGAAAGTTCTTTGGTACTTGTGCGCAGAAAGTCTCGAGCCTGAGCTCGAGAGAGGAATAAATTTTCGGATAAAGTTTTATAATCACAATCACCAGGAAACACAATAAATTTAATAGACTTAAATTTCAGAAGTTAAGAATTTTCTTGGCTAGTAAAAATTGGGGACCATTTACTTTTCTATTGTTTCTATTGTTCTTTCGAGGATTGTAAATTGTTTCAACAAAATATCTTAATGCAAACTCCGTCCATTAAAACATAAAAAATCAGTATCCGTAGAATCTAGGACATATTTAGTGAAAAATTTATCTTCCGTTGGTGTGGCAAGTTACAAATCAAATAACCCGCTTTTCTAAGATAAGTTAAGAATGCGTAATCATTGAAGTAGCAAACCAAATGAGAACCAATTGTACTCTCGGAATTGGAGAACAAGAAATATTTCAAGATCCCCTAAAAAATGTAACTCCAACTAGGAAGTACGAGATATTCCAATTGCTACGCATGGAGAACGTGAACCCCATGAAAAGACGATTACACAAATTTAACTGGTAATTGTAGGATTTCCTTCACGAATGATAAGAAAGCGAGAATAAATTAGCATGATGGCTGGAGAATCTGACGCTGTCATATGCATAAAAGTGTAAATAGGCTTTTAAAAGTCTAGGAGGGTGTATTTCCGCATTTCATTCCAATAATTTATGCAGATGCTTTTGAAAAGATTTGTATTCCTTTTACTGAATCTACTTACTGAAGTGGCCGATTACAGATTCCTCTTTCAGGGCAAAGAACAAGGGGATTCCCTTGTATGTACCTTTGAATATGATTCAAGTTCCTCGAGCTATTGCTCGGATTATTCGATGATCTCTCTTCATACATATTATGGCCAATAACTTCTGCACTATGCCAGAAATATAGGGATACGCAGTTTACTTACCTTCAATGTATAAATTAATTTCATTAGTTCCTCACAATGGGAGGATGTAATTTCCAAAGTATTGTAGTTCAATGAAACTTTTAAAATACCATTTAGATAGTTGCGATGGGTCCATATTCGTATACCTAAAATAAATTATTTTCGTACAACGAAAATCACGAGTTCAGTATTGTTTCGGAAACCGGCTTCGGACGGATTTGCATATTTTATTGTGTGCGAAAAATTTGCATTCCCTTTCCGAATATTCTGAGATAAACAATAATTATAGAAATACAATATTCTAAGACAAGTAGTGGAGCATTATGTTTTACTTTACTAATCGCAGCCTATTTTGAAATATTACAAATGAGATGGATATTTAAACCCATTTTGATTGTAAGCTACCAGGGGAGCTATTTCTATTCATTGATATGAGACTTGAAAATTATAGATTTGACAAGTTTAGAGTTAGAACTAAAACTTTTAAATTAGCGCTTACGCGTAAGATATCATCGTCGATTATGACTCCAAATGTATTTATATATCCAGTTTATCTTCGTCCGTTGGCATATCGAGGTAGAATGTTTGAAAATAGTCTCCTTGGCTTGAAAAAGAAGCAGAGGAAGTTTGACAACAAATGAGAGATAAGAAGATCATTTCCGCGATTATCATCTGCGACAGAGAGATGCGTTAAACTTCAAATTTATTTGTAAAAATAGTTGAGAAAAATGTTCTCTAAAATCGATAGTATTTATAATTTTTAAAATGCTATGAAAAATTAATCAACTGCTACATAAAAAGAAATAAAAATTTCAACTTTCTGGTAATTCTCTTAAATCATAAAAGTTCCCTCTGAAAGATAGGAAATCTTGTGGGGAAATCAGATCGGGAATCTGAGCTAAATCCTTAACATTCAGCATATATATTCATTCGATGATCAATGACAGATAGTTTTGTTATATTTTTAAACTATAGTCATTTTATTTCATAGATGTTGATGGAGACGTTTGTAATTAAATTATTTTCCAGATCAAAGAAACTAATTACAATTATATACTCTGCGTTAAAATCTTAAAACCTGCGCAATACGAAAAGAGAATAAAAATTAAGACAAAAATATTAAAATTTTAGATATTAAAAATTATGAGAAAAATAATAGACATGCAGTAATATAAACTCTGGCATTAATGGTGTGTGAAATTTGGAATTAATGAAGAAACATTTTGAAATTATAGCCAAAAATATAAAAAAGCAACAAAAATGCCGACGTATAACCTTGGATAGTAATAGTTGATTTCCTCGATGATTCCCAAAGTGACGTTGAAAACAAAGAGACGTGGGAGTAGACGGATATGAATGAAACATTTTATTTCCTAGAAAAAGAATTTCATCAGAATAATGTCATTCTTTATCATTTAGCCATTTCATTAAAAATGACCACTACTGCTTATAATCATAATGGTTAACGTCATAGTCAACTAATTCCAATCTTCCGGATTTGAGTTTCAGGATTTTCCTGATGAGCGCATGAATTTTCGTTCGTCCACGTTCAAAACTTCACTGTAAATTGGCAGTAATAGCTCTTTATAAAGTTCTGATGATATAAATAAATTAGTTGGTAAATCTTGGTACATGTGAAATCGAATTAAGGTTTGAAAATTACTGCTCAGTTTTGAGTAAAATACCTATACTGTAAATTATATTCGTAATCAGTCAAGACCCAAAGCCTCTGGCGATAAGTAAATAACATTTTGCATGCCTATGAATTTTGCGCATTTTCCAAAATCAAAATTGATGCGATGAGGTTGAATATGAGAAATATTACTGCTTTTACCTAGACCGTTATATGACAGCGATGAAAGGTTCACTTCTGCGGAGGAATCTCATTTCGGAAACTTTTGGGCTAATACCAAGTCATTATTCGTTGCCAAAAAAACCTTCTCGCAACTCGCTGTATTTTTGGGTGTACTTTTGAATTTCCAATCCACACTAAAGCTGTTAATGCAACGGTTTGCCATTCGTGACGGGGATAGCATTCTTACAAACGCAATTCTTTTCCGACGGAAATTCTTCCCTCACCTTGAATAGGCATCAACTCTGAAAAGATTTGTCAAATGAGGTAAGACTTTGAGGGATGTTCTATAGGTTCTATCATAGCGTCAAGTCACTCTTTGGGAAATAAATACGTTGATAGTCCGTAAGAATCTAAGCAGAGGATTTAAAATGATAATACTGATTTATTGAGGATTAATCTGGAAACCTTCAATGGATTCTTTAATTAAAAAATACGTGAAATTCGTTACAAAGATCTATGCAGCTATTAAAGATACAAAGTGTGTTTTTAAAGTGAAAACGGGAGAGATACTTTCGCAGAAAACTACCTTAGTTTGATTTGACAAACATTTATACTTTCAGATTAATATAGATGATTATTTTGAAAATCTAGAACTTCAATGAGATATCTCTTAATATTTAAGAAAAAAAATTGATGGATAATGATATTCAGGAGTTTTTAGATGGGAACAATGGCAAAATTTAGCTATTTAATTGATGATTAACAAGCAATAAAAATAACAGGAATTCCATGTTATTGGCAAGCATCAATAGGATTCCTTTACTGACAGTTTACCACTACTTCTTTTTCGTATTGGATTCATTGTTTCAAGAGATTTCTTTCTTGGAATTAGTTTAAGAACTAGTAGGAATAATTTACTGTGAAAATACAAAGATACTTTGTAACTTCTTGAATTTTAAATTAGGCGATGAAGGGCAGTAAATTAATTTATTCTTCTCCGTTTTAGTCACTTCTGTGTTGAATTTTCCTCGATATTTCAATCTTCCGATTTTCGCTTAAGATAAATATCACATTACACATAGGGTTACTTCTGACATAAACATTTGGAGACAAAAAGGGAAAATGGCGTTCAAAAGTAAATTAATGATCACATCAACTTTTGCGAAAATATTTGTGGAAATTCTTTATTTTTATCGCCTCGAGCATTCGAGCAAAAGTGACAACTCTAACAGTGCTAATTTTAGCGTTTTTGAAACTATGACTCGTAGATGAAGCTATCTTTCTTTCTTGACATTTAAAAACTATTACTTACAAAATTCTTCAGCATCTCAGTATTTTTTGTGAGAGAACGTACAAGAGTTGAACAAAAGGAGAAAACTTCGATATAAAGAGAGGCACTTCGTGAATGATTAATGTTATACTAGGATAACTAAGGAAGCGATTTTGCAAATTTCTATCAAAATTTCCTTGTGAGTTAATAAATAAAAAGTATTACGGATAAACAGATTGGAAAAGGGATGCGCTGTATTGCGAAAATCCACTTTCTCTAATTTAATAATAATGCGTCTCAAGGTTATCAATTTCTACAAGTATTAATTTAACAGCTTGTTGGCTTATGAGCTGCAGAAAACAAAATGTTAATCAAATATAATCTTAGTAATGTGGATAAAATGAAAACATCCATAGCATAAATAGTATTTAAGCTTGAGTTCCATCGTTGACAGGAAATCTTTTTTAACATCTGATATTCTTGATCCATAAGGCATTATTCCAGATAAATATTTACTTTTAAAAATAGAAAGTAGCATAATTCAAAATAAAGCTTCAGTTCACTTATACAAGGTCAAAGAATCCAATAGATAGACCATATCTCGTTGCTCTTACCGGCTATGGACTCCGAAGGTAAAACCAGCAGAAGCATGCAGACGGCTGCCGCCGCGGTGCTGAAGGCTCCCATCTTCATGGTCTCCAAACACCACAAGTAGAGGAAAGTGGTTGGGTCCCGTAATATTGTCTTCTCCCCTCTCCGGATCCTCCAGTTCTCCTCCCAGAAGGGGTTTTCCCCGCTTCTCCCAATCTGCGTGGAGAAGCGCCTCTCTCGGCAACTTGCAGATGCAAGCCGCCGAGGACATGTGACTCACTGTTGGCGCTTTTCGCTTCCGTTCGAGCAGAATATTCCAACGCACCCACGGAGGACGTGCGCTGACCATCGACCTTGGCCGCATCCTGACTGCTTCTTTCTCGCCACTGTTAAGGCTCCCTAATAGGTCCCCTACGTCCGTCCTTCGGTATCTCCTACCAGAAGGAACAATGGGCCAAATGTAGGGTACCGATGGTTGTTCTCACCTTAGGTCACTTTTGTAGGATGGTAATATATTTCTACGAATGTGTCTGACTCTTAACTGCTCCTTTAAATCGGTACCGTTATTTTTTATCCTGTCATTAATCCTACCATTTAAAAATGTTACCCGCAAGAGAAGAAAACAAACAGCATAGACCAACAGTTACTGCAGAATATAGTTTATTTTTCTCACTGTAAATTTTTCTTTGATGTTAATGGTAAAATTTTCCTTCTTGTAAACTTGACATAGTCGAATAGTAGGCGAATGGTAGGCGAAACATTATCTTAGAAATAGATTTGCTATTTCTAAGATAATGTTTCGCCTACTATTTGAAGTATTTGCATTATTTATCTAAATGAGGTAAAAATTAATTTAAAGGCATTTAAGGTGCAATACTAGTATTTTATGTAACAACATCTTACCACATAAATATAATAATAGTGCAGCATTTATTGGACACCAAACTTATAAGTATAATATAATATATTATATATATATAATAATTTATAATAATAAATATCTCTTTATAATAATAATAATCTTTTTATAATCTCTTGTATCTATAAACAGATATAAAGCATATTCGCAGAAAAATTAGTCAGCTCTGTATTACGATTAAAGATTTATCTAATTCAAATACAAATTTGTTCCTCTCTTTACTGTGTAATTAAGAAATAATATATTTTGAATAATTTCTATCAGAGGTATTCTTGTGTTTTAGAAGTGATTGTTTCGTCCGCATTATAAAATTAATATTCTCTCGCTATCCTTTTGAGAACAAGCAAGAAAGGCGGAAATTTTGAGTTTCCTTTATTTTCTACCTGTGGCGAATGACGCAAAGAAAAGGGCGGAAGGTGTAATGGCTAAAACCGAAAGGATAATTTTTTGGGTGACAGAAGAATCCTTTCAGGTTTTTCCACCACGATCTAAATGCAAGATTTTTTCCGCTTCCTTGCCTTTTTCGCGGATGTTGCTCCCTTTTTAACGCTTCCAACTCATCAAGATACCCCACTCTGAACCTCCGTAATGCTATTGTTGCCCAGGTTTGGAGACCTTGAATAAATGAGTCCCAATGCCATTCTCTGTCTCCGATACGCGATTTTGCTGTGCGTTTGTGGAGTAGAATTCAGAACCCGTCCGCATCTTAGTTGATCACGTGCAGTCATTTGCTTTGTACTTACCTTCATAGTACCGCGTCTTTTTATTCAAATCATTACAATGTTGAGTCAGCTTCAAGATAAGTATCTGAGTCTCATTTTTATGTTTCAGACTATGACTTCTGAGAATTTAGACTCGTCTATCATAAGTAGCAATAAAGAGATACTAAATTAAATCGTTTGAGGCGAACCTCCCTTTTCTCGGTCTCTACAGCTCATCCTCCACCTAAGATGCGTGGTAGATTTCCGGAAAATTATAACTCCCAAAAAAGCTGAAGGAACCGGAAAATACCAGTTGTACCGGTAGGGATATTTTTAAATCGCTCTAAAGAATGAAAGTGATGCAACCAGCAATTTACGGTGGCACTAAAATTTTTTCTTATTGACTCTGAATTTAGCTTTTGGTTAACTTTCTAGCTTTGGTTAACTTACTTATTTTCTTAAACCACAAGAGAAACTGGCATGGATTTTTATTAAAATCTGATGAATTTTATTTATACTCTTCTAGTAATTTTCCTTTATATTTTTTCAAGGAATCTAGAATTCTCTGAATGTTTCTGATTCATTGAAAATTATCATTCGTGATAAGAATACACTTCATGAAAAACTTCTGAGTGCGAGAAGAAGGTTCCATCCTTCTTGCGTGTTATAGTATATATGGGGATACGGACATAAGGGGATCCGATAAGAAACTTTAAAACACATCATTCTAGAATATTAAATGAAAAGGAATAATGAGTGGAAGTGGATAGGATACAGGCACGAAAAAGCTAGATAAATTATAAATTAAATAAAAATCTTAGGAGATTAAGGTAAAATGAATATTCACCTTAAATTTATCAATAAACTCATTAGTTTACAAGATTTATATTTCTGTGAACTTTAAGTGCTTCGACGAATAATTTTGATACCTCTGAGAAGAACTGTACGAAAGGTATTCACAAATAAATTGCAAACAAAGGGCAATTTTAACCTTATACTGATAACAGATGCTTCAAGCTCATATCTAAAAACGATCTGAGACTTTGATTAATGTAATTAAAATGTATTTTCTTGAAAAAATATTCTCCTCAGCGGTTTAAACGACCTCAACCTTAATAGTAAATAAATTTACGTTGATTTTCTAGTTGAAAGTATTTAAGTCCCTTCATGAGTCTGAAATGGTACCGTATTTCAAATCACACATTGCTATCTCATCGAAAGTAATAAAAGAAAACATCATTTACCCAAAGTTAGATTTTGTTATTTCTAAGAAACTAAGCTTTATTGCAGGAATGTTAGTATTAAGTCAGCGAATCTTCCAATATTGTAGAAGAACAAAGGTGAGCATAGTTGTACCTGTTTTCTTTTGATTGTTTTCTTTCCTTCTCTCCCGTCAATTATTTTCCGTCTTCATCCTAATCAAGAGTAATGAAATTCTCCGTATCATTGTTTGTGAGTGGATAGTAGTAGCATGATCTGCGATGGTAATGAATCCTTACGAATAACAGTTGCAGTGACGTGGTTTGGGAAGTCGATTTTTCCGTTGAACTCAAGAGTGCGAATGGTATCCCTTTCGGTTTACATTCCCTCGGTTGTGTAATTCCACATGACTAAAAATTGTCCTTCGTGCAGTAACGGTTTGTTCCAAGAACAGGAAATTCCAGAGCTAGTTTTTATTTGTCGTTCAATTTTGACAGTTAAACAGGTCCGGAACTTCCTTTCTAAACTTTCCGTATGAGTTTTCCTCTGAGAGCACTGAAATGCTCCCTATCTAAGATTTCAGATGGAATCCACGTAACACTTTGAATGACTAATATATTGATGACTGATTGCTTGTAAACTTGTTATTTTGTTTTTCCTAGCATCCTATGTAAAGGATCAACTTCATGAGGAAGAGTTACTCAGTATTCCCTCGTTCGAGAAAAATAACTGGCTGAGACATCCAACCGGTGCGAGCTCTTGGTGTGCCGCATATTTATATATTTTTCGTCATCTCTAATTTACTATTCCTTATATGTATTACACTAAAAGTTTCTTGGAAAACATTAAGTTGGGACGACTCATCGGCTCTGTAAAATCATATCATTTTCTTTCTGTCTTCGTCCAGTTCATATTCAATTAATTGCCGTGACTTAATTTTTACAAAATCAATAAGATTATTAGTTAAAATGCAGCATGAACTATGTTATCTATCAATATCATTCAAAACGGGCAAAATTTTACCGTTAATTGTGATCACTTTGGAAAATTGACTGAGTGCATTTAAAAAGTATTGGGCGGTTGCTCAAAAGCCTAGTCTAGAAGGAACGCTGGTTAAAGGGCATAAGCATAGTTTTTTAGTGTACGGACGGATATAGCCTGTAGATAAAAACCTACATCTTCCGAATCGCCAAGGCTTCAACCAGGAACATTTAAAAGATTTTCCATAAAACATGCTGTCAAAGTTCATTTTTATCAGCTGCGGAGCTTATTTTATTGCAAAAACTGATAATAATGACCGTGCGACTTCAAAAATAGCTTCGCCAGGTCAACGGTTCTTGAGAGGCATAAAGTTAAATTTAGTATAAATCTTTTTGGTATAATTAAAACTATAAGTAATGTTTGCAGAATATAATACGAACTTATCCGATTATGTTGCTTATATGTACTTTTAGAAGTAAAAGAAAAAAAATTCTTCGAGCAAAAAGTTAACCAAGATTACTTACAAGAGGCTTTTGGATGGCGTAGCGTTGAACTTGGGACGAGTTGAAAATAAGAAGTTGTCTTCGTCTAAGTTGTTAAGAAGCTTGGTGCTAAGGTTTAAGTCAACGGAAAAATTCTGTTGCTCCACAATCCACTATTATCGAATTTTAAGCGAGCACGAATCCAAAAAGCAAGCAAACTGTAAGAACATGTAAGTGTTAAATAAGGGCAGAATTCGGTGAGAATATTTTGATGAAAAATCGTAACGTGTGTGAACGAACTTCAATGGCAAGCTCTGTTTCATAACAGTTGACGTCACTGGTTTTTTCACTGAGGCAACTTCAGTTCATTATGAAAAGGAAAGCGTATCAGAAAAATATTTCGTTTGTGTGAGCCATGAAGGTACGCCCGCCCATCTCTTGACATTCATCTTATACGCGCAGAGAGAAATGCGAACGCATCCTTGGATTCGTCATCGAACCTCCGGAAACACAAGAGCGTCAACGTCCAATACGCTCATTGGAATTTCTCTTAACGTAATGGTGAGTGAAGTCGTCACGCTTTAGCACCGAGTCTCACGCTGCGCTTCTTTGAATTATAATTAGTGTTTTCGCTGGTTATATGTCAGTGACGTTATGATTGGAGTAATTCTCTCAGTGAGGATGATTCTCGATAGTTTGGTTTAATAATTGGGTTTCCCGCAGAGAAGTTCTGTGGAAGTATTTAATTGTAAAATTCATGTTAAAATCTCTTTCTAAAAGGTACAAGTTATTATCTAACTCAGGGTCTCTGAGTTTTCCAACCTTATCGGCCGGAGATATCAGAGATTTGATTATTAATGTTACCATACACGTGGCCCGATGTGATCCCTAAATTTAGACTACTATTCTCCTATAAAAGCATCTCGTATTTTTGCATAGCTATTGTATGTTTGCAAAGCTTGATAAAACCAAAAAGCTTTTGCACGCAATTAAATATAAAATCTGATCATATCAAGTGAAATTTGCGGTCGCACTAAACGTAAATACTCGTAATAACACTAAGAAATATATCCTGACCACAAGTAAGCCTTTTAGGACAGTATATTTTTCTTATTGCTAGTGTGTATTCTTACGTTATGCAATATCTGTATATCATTAAAACGATACTCAGAAACAGTAGGAAAAACCGTTCGTCGCGCAACCGGAGTTAATTTTTAGTTTATGCAAGGAAAACCTTAACGCATAATCATGACAGATTTTCAAAATGCTATTCTCTTTTATGTAAGGATGCAAGTTTCAGAGATCGAAATTGTTTTAGGAAATTCAAAGAATACAGGCGGTTCGACTTAAAATCTTCAGTGGACCGTATTTTGTCCGGCGGGCCGAATGTTTGGCATGGTTGTACAACCCTGATCTACATCATTACTAAATATATTCTCATCGTTGATGATGCACACTCCAGTATTTTTGCTTATTAGTATACAGAACTGATTCTGCTATAAATCCATGTATGAACCGTGATTAGAATGAATAATATCCTTTATGATAATATCTATGAAATCAATGAATGTGACCACATACATCTTGCATACCTAAACTCCCTTTGCCAATTGCCATTCTTCGTTCTAGACTACACTCTATTACTTCATGCCTTTAATTAAACTCTTGCATCTATTACTCCGTATATATTGTATGTAATATAATGCATTAAGATTGAAGCGATTCGTAAATGTATGATGAAGCTGTAGAATAACTTTAAATCATGCTTTAAATTCCCTCCGAGCACTGCTTGTATATTTGGAATATGTAAAATACATTACAGTTTATCAGCTACTATGCGGCGGATTTAGGGGGTGCCGCAAAATGCGTGTCTTCTCGCGGCCTAAGGATGCGCCTGTCCGTTTCCACGTTTTCGCTCAGGACGAGTCTATTCTGCAGAAATGGGGAAAGAATAAAAACTTTCTCTTTTCCGTCGGCAAAAACCCTAGGCTAACTTCTCCTCCCCTACTCCTTCCATTTTTCTCTTCCCCTAACTTCTGCGCATTTCGAAGCATCCTTAGGCATTAGGACCCTTTAGTCTAAGTCTAGTCGAAGTCGTAGTCTACCTAACATGGAGACCTGGATACAGTTATTCATAATCTGAAGGGCCCTCCACTTTAATAGGTCTGAATCCTTCGCCGCTAAAAAGTGATTTGAATAACTATTACAGTTCTGTAGATATTTTCTAGATCCAGGACAGTCGTCTGCAATAGTGGAGGTTGTGCCCAGTATTAAGACGCCTCACCAAGCACTACATCCTCCTGATAATAATTTTTTGAAAATTCTTATCTCTACAATCTAAAATTAATACCATACCGTATAATATTTCAGGATATCCGTTGCAGTTCGTGAAGCATCATAAATATCTTGGTATTACGCTCAGTAGTAATTTTTCCTTTAAAGAGCATATTCAAAACGTAGTAGGTAAAGCGAATAGGATGCAAAGTTTAGCTAGTAGAATCCTTAGGGGTTGCTCATGGAGAGTAAAAGAAATAGCGTACTTCTCCCTAATTCGACCTCTCCTTGAGTATTGCTGCGCGATTTGGGATCCGCACGAAGTGGGATTAACTTCCAGCCTTGAGATGGTTCAACGTAGGGCAGCTAGATTTGTTAAGGGAGATTTCAGATTTGACAGCAGTGTTTCAGCTATGATAGAATCCCTCGGTTGGGATTCGCTTAGTGATAGAAGACTTGATTACCGTAGGAAGCTTTTTGATAAATTTATCACTACGGATCTCAGGGAGGAAGTAGTTGATATTGTCATACCAGTTAGTAGCATACGTGATCTTCGAGACAAAACGACGAAGCGTTACAGGGAAATAGTTGCCAGGACAGATAGTTATTTCTGGTCATTTTTTCCGCGAAGTATTAGAGAAGCCAACAGCAGTCAAAGGTAGATAGGGTTTTCGGTGTTTCACACCCCCTGCCATGCGCCAGTGGCGGTTAGCAGGGTCCTTATGTAAATGAAAGGAAACCAATCTTGTTCATTAATGTTGAAGGTAGTTTTCTCTCATTCTTTGCAGTGTTTCTTTTAAGTTTCAGTATCATGTTCCTCTTACTTAAAGAGTGAGCCTTATTAAATCTTTGTGTAAAATTCACAGTTTCAGGCGTTGTCTTGTGGAAATATTCCATAATTAGTAAGAAAACTTTTGTACTTTTTCCACAAATTATAATATTAATTTGTTATTAATTAAATATTAATTTGTGGAAAAAGTACAAAAGTTTTCTTACTAATTAAATCTTTGTGATTATAATATGGCACCTATATTTAAAAAAAGAATTTTCGATCAATTTATGGCATTTCTTTATCTAATTCTAAAACCTATATAATCATCTATATCTATTTTATTACATTAGGTGAAATCTCCAAGATGTTCAATCCTTGAATGGAGAAATCTGTGCAGGCTTTCACTGCATATATACTCCATGGTATTGAGATGTGTTTGCATTGCAGGTAAACATCATTGTCAATAATTATCTCTCTGTTTTGCCAACTATATTACCTGCTTCATCAGGAAATAGTATCAATATCCATTTGATATCCATTTTCCAAGGATCCAGTATAAATTAACGTTTTTAATGTGTTGGAGATGGGCTATCCATTATAGGCTATCCAAGGTTAGAGTTATTCAGTCATTTTTCAATCTTAATTTCCACGCTGAAACAAGGAAACAGGGAATACATTTAGTTTCATTGGTGAGGACTATAGAACACAATATTTATAAGTAAGCCAGCAGAATAGTCAGCGAAATGTTAAGAGACTATTGCTGACAATGCTGCAATACTCACAAACTCAACACAGTATCTGATTTTCATTTATGGATAGACATATTCATCCTTTATCCTATTTTGGCTCACATAAAGAAATTGTTCAAAAGAGACTAGGGCCTTGATGTACAGAATTTGACTTGAAGCATGACTTACTAAAGCTTGACTATGTGGAATGCTGACTAGGGATGATCATGGGGTTCTCTAATGCAGCAGAATTCAAAATAGTAACTAATATTTTGTAGAATTGATTAAAATAAATATATGTGAACTTATTTTGTACAATTACAGCTAACATTCCATAGTAAAAGTTAAAAAAGTATGCAAGCATACATGTACTTAAGCTCACATTAGATAATTTATTTGGTTTCTGGTGTGAAACAAGATGCTGACTCAACAACATTAAAAGAATGGATAACTATTTAAATTGTAGTATTTCCACCACAGATGATAAATTTCAATGATAAACAACTTAAAGTTTACCAACTTTATCATGTCACCCACTGAGACACCGAATGAACTCAATACAGAATTTTTGGAAGAAAAGAGAAAATTAACATAATATATTTCAAATTATTCCTTTCATAATTCATTATATATGTTTACTTGTTTCTTTTGAATTTAATATTGCACATATCATTACCATTTTAAGACATTTTTTAATCATTCCCCAAATCTTTTAAGGAATAAATCCTTAAGTGAATCATTCTGCTGCATTCTCTTCCTAACTCTTAACTATTAATTTTCTCCATTTATAGTTTTTCCCTTTTATAATTTCTCTCACCTCTTATTTCTTTCAGACATATATCTCTTGCTATAATTTTCTGGTTTAACTTTAGCAGGTCAATGATTACTAATTTTGGTCTAAGGCAAATTTTTGCTTGTAAATTTTCCCTTTTCATCATTGCATTCATAGAACAATTTACCAAGGTCCAATCAAGGTCTTAGTGATATGGTTTGTTTAGTAAATTCTATTCTTTCCTCTTAATCTATTTTGCTATCTAACCATTCCATTTCCTCATTCGTATGTTCAACTTGGTCTATTCAGCATGATTTTTTTAATTGTCACTATTTCGAATTCTTTTCTAATACTATCTTATTTAAAATGGGAATAGATAGAATTGATTCTGTTTTCCTTCGAAAATTAGCAGAATAATGAAGATTAATCATGATTTTAAGTAAAGTCAACACTACAACTTATATGTGTGTGAAATCATTCATTAAGATATCAGCACAAATACAGGAAATGATGTATTTAATTGTATTAAACTTCAAAATTATGTGATTATATTCCTAATTTATAACATTATCAGTGATAAATGTAAACACTCTTTATTGTATCAATTAATCTCTTAACAGGTAATCATTATTTTTGATTATGGATATTGTGGCTCATCCTTCACAATATAGGGTGAGAAAATAAGAACATAACCATGGAATTAATTGATTTGGTTTTCTTTGAAAGAATTGTCTTTATAATTATAAGTTCATCAAATATTTAGTTCTTTTTGTGAATGTGAGTGAAATATTTATTAATTGTATTTCATAGGATCCAAAGTGCACCCCATTTCTGTAGAGCTAACCCAATAAGAAAGTTTTAACAGAACTGTTAAAGTGAAAGCCAGATTTCTATTCCATTTTTAATTTTCATTTCCACATTTAATTCTTTATCTATAAAAAATTAAATGTAAGTTTTGAAAATTAAATTAGAATTTATGACTATAGTCATATCATTTTTGGTGGTAAATATTTGTAATCAATTCAAGCTTTTCTAACTTAACAGGCTGTAATCTTATTTGGCAGCAAGACCAAAAAATTTTTTGTTCACAATATAAGATGTTTTATTTTCTGTAGCACATATTATTTTTCAATAAACTGGAGTGACAAATTCAACTTAGCACACAGGTGTGTGGGTTTATTTGTGGAGCCATAAATTTGGAAAAAGATAACTCTTATATTCCATAAAATATAGTAATTCTTTTATTTCATGAAGGAAGGTACACTGTTACCTAACAATTCAGGCTACTCTAAGTGTAACTTTTTTTTAGACTGAAATTTGAACTGAAATTGAACTTAAGAGACTTGCCTTCTTTGTTTACAAGATTTTTCGTACATTTAGATGCCATTTCTATGTTTTTGTGCAAATAATATTGTTCCCATTTGAACAGAGTGAAACTTCAATATATCATATATTGTGTCCATTTTAATTTAGTGCTTCTTGAAACAATGATAACTTTAAAAATACTAATTTTTGTTCACTCCATGAAATCAGTATCCTGATGTGGAATGAGTCTCGGGGATAAAAACAGAAAGAAATGAAAAGTTTAAATAAGAATGATTAAATTAAATGAAATTTAAATAACATAGCAAACTGAGTTATCATGACAGTATATTCAAGTCACAGAAGCTCAATCAGCTATATGAGATTCTCTTTTGAGGAAACTTCAAAGTGAAATTAGAAAACCTAAACAATGAATGAAAGATTTAAAGACACTTATAAGCATTTAAATCAAACACAAAATTATTTTAAATATTCATAAATTAGGAATGTATCTATCTAGATATAGGTACATATTATATTCACTGAAACGGGCATTTCAGTATATGACAGCAATGTTTTTATAATTGTTTTATGAAGAATGCATTAATCTATTCAATAATAAATCATTAATAATAAGACATGTTGTTAATTTCATGTTCAGACATGGAGAGAGTTGCATATCGTAAAAATTACATTAGAGACATTATAAGATCTATATGGGAGTCCCCTCTAGAAATATAAATGACAAGGAAGTTGGTGGATGGAAAACAGAATATGATGAAGTTCATTTGAAACTAAAGCTAAAGGATAAGGGGGATCATTTGGTGCAAACTGAAAGTAAACAGAATTATTATATTTTAATGTTAGAAGAATTACTTTATTTGATCATATACTTAATTGGTGATTAATATAAGAAACCAAAAGAGACTGAGATATTTAACTATCCTTGTAATTTTATCAGTATATAGTATATCTATGAATATGAGTGGGATACACAGTATCACTGTCTTACTCCTAATTTATTCTTGCTCTGTACTGGTTTCTAATTCAATCAACACTGCATAACCTCTATAAAGACTATGAATCAATTTTCATGATTCACCTCAGTTGTTTCAAGGATCCTACACATTTAATTCCAATGTACATTGTGTATTGACCAAGGCTGCAAGGCCTTTGTGGTTTTGGAGAAGGCTTTGGACAATGTAGACTGAAGCAATAAATTCTTGAAAAATGTTGTAATGAAGGTGAAAATAGATTTAGTTAGTCTCCTATTCTCTTAATAAAAACATCTGTGCATTTCTTTATTATTTATCATAATGTTAAATAGCTTATGCCTCAACTTCTTCTGAGTCCAAATTGGTATTTACTAATTATAACTTGGATTACCTCCTCTTCCTCCTTCATCCTCTGATTGAGTATATCCATAAGAATCTCTAATATAAGAGAAGTAAAGTTGATCGACTAAATTGTTTCCATTGGCCTATTTAGGTAAATATTTTAGAGCTGAGATTGTTATATTCTATTGATAAATCAGTCAGTGCCATCTGTATAAGATCTTCTGTTACTAGGGCCAGCCATCTTGCAAAGATGGTCAAAATGCAAAAGTTTCATGGGAGCTAGAGAATACTGTCTGAACTGCTTTTGATAACCAATGACACATACTGACAATGCAGTTATATCCATTGAGATTTCAGTCTGCTTCTTCATCATGACAAAATAACCTTCATCATGGAGAATACCACTTTTGGAGTAGTAGAATTGGGATAAAATGCAAAATGGTTTTTAGTATATATCTGGAACCTCATTATGGAATCTGCTTTTGGATGAAAATCACATTGTTGATATTTTCTAAATTTCCCTAAATCTAGTGTACCATAAATACAGATCTACCCTTTGATCATTAATTTGTCCTCGCTAAACTTTGTACAAACTATTTACTTCTCTAACTCCTTTTTAAAACTTCAAACCCAAAGTATTGCATCATGTGTTTGAATGAAAAGAGGGAAATGAAATCTTTTCCACTAAATGAGTTTTTTTTCGCTGTAATTGCTTACCTTATCCATTTTTATGACTTTCTTTTATTAAAAAAGAGGAGAATTCCATGAGCATGCACAAGATAAAGAAAGAAAGCAAGATTTTGTTAGGCGTTAGAAAAGTTAGCATAATTTAACAATCGCCTCAGACGTCTGGGTGACTGGTTGTTTATAACCGTTAAATCGTACAATTTTTTTGTATTTTTGTCCTAATTCTTGCAATTTCGAAACCAAACGATATTGAATGGCCAAAATAAAAATCTTCATTTAATTTCCTTTCATTTGGTACTTGTATCGATTACGTAGGACCGTTATTTCTGATTTGTGCTGAAAAAGGAATTCAACAATCGATCAAAATACACTTTGCAAATATTTCTTATGAGGGTATATTCGATTCTTTCAGAGCCGAACCCATGATACTCTGGGCAAAAAATATCGATATGTAATAGTGAATTGGATCTCTAACGAATTTCTAAATTTCATAATCCTGTCTCGTAGGGCGATACAGATAATATATACAATTTTCGGTTTATCGACTGATGCAGAGGATTGGCTCTAGAGGTTTGCAATTAACCTGGGAGAGAAAAATATCCACCTTATAAGCTGGTAGCATAAGCGATGCTATATTTTTAATATGAAAGGGACCGGATCGAGAGAACACGGCGCATCAAGCGGGGTAGCGTCTTAAGCGAGAGCTATTTAAACTTTCTTTAATTTACTGAATGCAGATGTTTACTTTTCCACATAAGGTGGAAAAGTAAACATATACATTCAGTATGTAAAACGTGCTTTAGAGCGTTTTTAGAATGTTGTGTAATAATCACAGTTGCGTATATATTCATTTATTTACATGCTGGTGAATTCTCAGTAAATTATATAACGGAAATAAATTTAATTTACAGAAATATTAAATTAAAATTCCAAGGATTAATTTTATTGAATTCGTCACCTTATCTATCATTATCTGGTATGCAGTAGTCTACTAAAGAGTAGAATTTAATTGATAAATTAAAAGTGTCATCAGAATGGCCGAGTGGTTAGAGTGTCTAGGTCAATTTCCAAAGATTTACCCAAAACTATGGGTTTCTTGATTCTGAGTCTTATCCAAATTCGTTTAACGAAAAAGGTTTCTCATAATTCCCTGTCCCATAAGACTTCTGTCATATCTGTTTTTCCTTAGGGCAGTTTCTCAATGTTCTCAAGATAAAGATCATATCAGAGTCTACATGAAATACGGCTCCTAGAGTGGCATTATTTCAATTTCCGTCAGAGTATTGAATTTATCACAATTCAAAATAGATTTCCGAGATGTTTCCATTTCGTGTTGATTTTTCCATTGATGTATACATGATGAAAATGTGGGCTACGTGGCCCGCATTTTCATCAAGGACAAATAGCCCGCATTTTCATGTTCATAGAAACTTACCCCACAGAACTCCTTGATACAGTAAACTTAATCAGTCACGAGAAAAACTCTTCACATCGTTAAATTTGAGGCTCTGCCATCCAAAGTCTTGTGGCTTTGCAGACCTTCTCATTGGTCCTATCCTCTTGATGACTTTGTAGTTCTAGCGATTTGCCTAGGAACTGATATGGAGCTTGAATTAAAATCAGATTGTAAAGATATTCCACTATCACTATACATCTACTACATTTATTACGATAAAATTACCTCATGAAAGTTGATTGGAGATGAGCTAATGAGAAATTGCGAAGGATCGCCCTCCTCCACTTTCGCAAGTACCACATTCCCTGGCAAATTTCTGGAATCGCTTCTAACGATTCTGACTCTAAGAACTTACCTATAAAGGCGTTTGCTAAAGAGGCCTTGATATAAAGTCTCTCTGCAACTCCTGAACTTCAATCTTAGAAAAAACGATTATATTCCTACCCTCTTCAATGCAGCTCTAACATCTGTAGAAATTTTCAAAACTACATTTTAACAACTTATCCTTGTAGTTAGACTCACCTATTCTTGGAATTACATCAAAATTGTTCTTCTTAACTACATCATTTTCATCTTTACCTGAAATTTTTATCTCAAGATTAAGAAAGGAAAACAGGAAAAACTTTTCTCAAGAAACTATTTACTAATTTATTAGCTAAGCACAATCACACCGAGTAAAAGAACTCACGACATGATTCTAAGCGTGAGACGCCTTTTCAAATGAAGCCAATAGCATATTTTCACAAAATTGAATGAGTGGGAGGACACAAATGGGTCATGATTCCTCGTCATGGACTACCTCAAAGCCACTCGCCACTCCTTTATTTTATCTGAAATTTTTGTTTCGTCTCTTTCTATCTCTTCTACATTGAAGCTTTCCATGCTTGACGAAAATTACTTTAATTACCATAAATTTTGACTTAATTTACTTTTAAGTATAATTTCATATCATATTAAATTTAATCGATATTTATTTTATTGTGAGGATCTGAAGATCGTACGGAGGTTTCTCTTCTTCATCTTTCCACTCACTATCTCACATATGTGAGGTAGCTCCTTCGCTTTGTTTACCTTGCATACCACCTTTAGGCGACTCTCTTATTTGCTTTGGATTTACTGTTCAACGCATAGGTGCACATTACCGAAAAATCGTCTGTTCCATCTAGCAGACTCACAAGAACTTCATCTTTGAATCAAAATATTATCAACTAAAATTCTAATCCACCACGTCTTAAAACCAAATTCATTGTAACTGTTCAGAATTATTATTTTGAACTAAGTATATTTAAGGGAATAAAATATAGAGTATAATAATAAGAGCAGGTGATGAGATGAATACAATGATCTGAAATTTGTCATTATTTCCAATGAAGTACTCCACCAATTAATCAGTGCGGAATTTTTAGTCTTATTTTTAAATTGGTCCAAAATTTATGATTTTGTACTCGGAAACTAATTATAGATAAACTTCGAAATTTTTTTTTGTATTATAAAGTTTTGGATTTGGTTCCTGAAAGAGATTTCCATCGAAGAATCCTCGCAAAGGGAATACTAAGATTTTTCGAATCGCTTTGTTTGATAAAGGGTCTATAGTTTCCTCTCTATCTTCATTCCACCATAATTTCACTTCAGACGCGACGGTAGTCTTACAATCAGTTTCAACGATAAAATGGAAATTCTAGAAAATCTTTTCACGCGCTTTCGGTATACTTGAAGGTGCCACTGAATAAGTTGTATCAAAATAAATAATGGATCTTGTTTCGTCCTCGGTTTCCCCCACTATCTTTCTTCTATTTTCCAGAAATACTCCAGCTTCCGGAGCACGAACACGCATGGGCCATTATTCAGATTCCAGCGGAAAGAGGCCTCCTTAGTTAATGGCCTGCCGTTTAACCTTTTGGCCCTCTCTTTTCCCCCATCCCATTCTGTCACCCTGTCGCGTCCTGTCTGAAAGAGTCCGAAAAGGACTCAATGGGCACTCAGGTTCTGGAGTATTGCACAGGATGTCATCAAAGTGGAGGAGTGGGGAGAGGCGTGTGAATGGGGTGCAGACAGAAAGGACCCCCTCTCAAGGACTTCTCTTAGGTGAAAATCTGCGATCGAGTTTCTCTATTTTTCCCTCTGAGGAAGTACTGATGGGAAATACATTCGATCTTTTGCACAGTTAAATGATACGTAGGTGAATCGTCGATCACAGTGGATTAGTATTTTTGCGCAATTTTAAATTTTACCTGGAATACAAATGTGCCACTGTTCTCCGTCGTTGGTTTGAAAAAGAAAGTTAGGAGTTGTAGGAATCAAAGAATAGACTCCTATTAAGCTATAAATGAGTCTTTTACGATTGAATTATTCAAGTCTTTATCGTTCTATTAAGTTCTAGCTTGTTTGACTAAAGAGTGATTTGGTAATTATAAACGTGAACATACATTTGTAACTTTGTCTAAATCTGCAACGGAAAACAGAAATTATTCTTTTGTGGATGAACCTGTCAGATTGGCGCTCTCCATAGTTTGGCCTCCAGTAATGGGTAATGCAGATGCGCCTCTAAGAACCCGCTGTTCTATATCCTGCTTCTATGAGATAAGCACGTCAACGAAAGTTTATATCCCCTGGGGTAGCTGAGTGGATTTTAGGTGGGTTTCTCCTAGGTGAGTTTTTCCATATATTTCTTTGATTTGATTCAACTGTTTTCTATTATTATTTCACTTTCATGTCTCGATCCGGTTCTGTGAGCAATATTTACTGTTTTATTTCATGAGGGATATTGAAATTCATTGTTTAAATAATTTTAGATTGTCCTTCACTAACGAAATTTATCTATAATGTTATTCTCGACGAGGGAGGAATAATTAAGATTAAAGAATCACAAATTTAGTTTATCATAAATTAAACGTCACTTATTTAAGTTTCATTCCACAGTTGGTTGGAAATATTAATGCGTTTCTATTCCGAAATGTTTATTGAAATTAAATAAATTTGATAAAAGAAAACGAAGTCAAAATGTATCTCCACGAATTCATCGATATGAGCGAGTTAAAAGATTAAATTTTCCTGAAATGTGTACGATACTCTGTAAACATTACGTTTCATAAACAAGTGGTAGGTTCGATACTTTTCATGTCATCTTTGCTAATCATGAAAGTGAACCAAAGAGAAGGCTTGATGGCTCGTGTTAAAGAAGCATAATGTCCAACTGTACCAGAAAATACTTTTGAACTCCATTTGAGCGAATTTATTGTTCATCTACACTGAAATGTCTGAGTTTTCGAAGACAAAAACTGACAGTGTTTCTGAAATACCAGTGATCGAAGTGTTAAAGCTCTTTGTAATGTAGGGATTATGACAATGGATTGGATGAGAATATATTTCCAGTGATCTAAAGTAAACGAACGACCCTAATAGACAATGGTATGAACTCCTTGCCTTTCTTCTAGAGCTGACTCTCTATTTTGTTTAGGGTCTAAACGTCCTCTTAAACGCTTTTTTTTATATTAGTTTTGAATCTTATTCACATCTCCTGTTGCTCTAAAAATACTTTTCAGTCCCAGAAATAGAAATTCTGTGAAACACTGAATTATTTTTCAGTCCCGATCTTCTAATAAAGGGTTTTCTTAGAACTGATCTGCATATACCAAAGATCGTGAAACTAACCGGAATAAAGCTCACGGTTAGTCATTTTTTAATACTCACCGCTACGAAGGCATTCTACGTTTTTCCCGTAATTCTCCGCTATGTTCGTAGTAAGAGCCCCGGTTTAGCAATATCTGGACATCCTGGTTGCAAATGAAACTGTACCTTTTTAATATTATTGTGCCAGTAGCCAAAGGTGTAAAGCATTCAGAATATGTGTTTGGGTGATGAGCTTTTGTATTGCTTGGGAATATCAAAATATTATTCCCTTAAGACCAACAATACCTGGCTGTGCCCTTGACCACAATACGAAGTCAGAAGAAGCACTATTGGCCTTCAGATTGGAAGCTGAGGATATTAAAAAACACGAACTCAGAAGTAAATGTGTGTGTTTTCCATATTTTTGTGAAAGTAGGCTAATAAGCACGTTTGGCAGAAAGACATGAATGGGAGAGTGAGGGGGAAGGGAGTGGGGCGTGACTGAGAAGACAAATGAGAGCTATTGGGGGGAGCAGAAGTCGCAGCAGAGACAAATCGCAGCGCCCGTTCAGAAGCAGACGAAGCTTAGCAAAGAAAGGGAAACAGGACTTTAATGTGTATATTCACAGTTGAAAGAGAACGGTAATGATGAGGATGTCGAAGGATCGATCGCCGCATTGATCCCTCTAATGAAGGTAAGAAACGACCTCAAAGAAACAGGAAAACTTTTAAATACCAAGAGCGTTAAAACGAGCGTGCATTGGTCATTCTGTTTGAATGTTTAGACGAGCCAAAAGTGACACGTAATGGAATGCACTTGGTGCGATCCTCGAAATATTTTTTTATTCTTATTCCACAACATATTTTCATATATAACTCACCAAGTATACTTATTTTCGTGTCATCATCGATAAGTTTCACTGAGTAACAGCTCAGTATGTTAAATTTAAGAATATATCAATCGAATCAGAGTTACGGAAGTAATCAGAAATGTTGCACTTTTGCTTCGCTTCTATGAGTATCGCGAATATTTATCGAAGAATATATTTCAAGTTGAATCTTGAAGTCTCAAAATCTCAAATTCGTTTAATCTTACTAAATGTATGAAACAAATAATGCCCAACTCTAACATTTGAAAATATTAGCATATCATTTAATAATAAGAAACAATTTTGGATAAAGTAGAAAACGATATTTTCCTCGATTTTTTGTTTAATGTTTCTTAATTATTAGTATGATTTAAAGTTTTCGTATATTTATCGATGAAAACGATGTGAAATAAAGTCTCAAATTACTTACATAATCTTAAACGAGGTAAAGCTCATCAAAGACTCTTCTAGTTGCGCACTTGCTTACAGATTAGGAAACTAAAATTGAGGAAGAAGTTCACGTAATCCTCCGATTAGACGCTAAATCAGTCCAATATCTAGAAGTGCTGCAAATAAAAATCTTCGCGCAGAACCGCCAGAAGATTTTTCAACGAGTCAAAGCGTGTTTGAATAAGTCTAAGAATAATTACCACACTTGTCATTCTCGGTAGTTTTGTACAGCGGATTGCAAATTCAATGTGGGTTATTATTTTTATTAACTCTCAACGGTGCAGTACAGTACTGAATAAAAGTTTTAAAACAGACACCTATAAACTAGAATCTTTGCGGTACGACTTAAGAGACGCTCGATTTTTTTCTTGTTTTTTCAGCAAGATTTAGATCTCTTTCTTCGGCGATAGGGTACAAAAATGGCGCATAGAAGAGATAAAAAATCTCGATGTTCACCATTATTTTCAAATGAAAAGTTATTTGTACTAAGTAGACCCTCTTGTTTCTCTCATTTCCGTTTCTATAGAGAGTTCATGACTTCAATTCAATCTATATCGAGATGTAGAATTCTTGCACTTAGTCCGAGTGACGAGGGAATGATTTAGTAGACGGTTCATACCAATGACTTGGCACAGTAATATAAATAACCAAAATCGTGAAACTCGGTAATGGTAGCGATACTCATATATCGTCAACTATCAGGAAAATACTTACCATGCAATGGATATTAGCGTAAATGACCACATTCGTAGGGCAATTACCTAATACTGACTATTTTATTGCATGATGTATATATGTAGCCTATCTTGGTCCTCTGCCGTCAATGTTGCAAGATAAAATAACAGGATTTCATCAAAAACATATCCTGGGAATTCCTCTGATGAAAGCTTTGCAGTTTTTTCCGAAATCACGGCACGATATGGGCTATCAAATATAGCATTCCTTATTTAGAACCTCCCTTAAGTCTGCCATCATATAGTTGACTAAATGTTTACGGCGATAAATTTTCAAATAAAACGTTAAAATAAATATGAATCATTGACCGTTAAAAGAATGTGAGAAACCTACCGATGTATAGCCATATGTTACTCCTAAAGAACTTAAAACGCAGTCCTCGCAATCGTGAGGACAGAAGTGCATATTGTAAATCGTTAAAAATTGAAACTATCAATTATATTTCACTCATGATTATCTTCCTCAAATACTCTTTTTAATAATTTTTTCAAATTTTATTCATATGACCAAATATCAAAATTTGTAAGAAGAACATAACCTAAGGAATCGTAGCTGAAAGTTAAAAAATGAATGAATGAATGTTATCCTCCAAAATTGTTGAGCTCCACACTCACTGTATGCGATTTCAAACTTTCCATCCTCAATCAATTTATAGCTACCGATCGTTACTAAGGTTACACGTGTAGTATCAATTACCGAGCCATACCGTCTCTCATCTCATTTGTGACCGCAGCATTTTTTTCCAGTTATCGCTGGAAATAAAAATGAATGAGAAGGGTTTTTGGGACCGAATTCCTTAATGATGGTATTTATAGTGCTTTTTTTGGGCGCGCTTTGAATAGCGCCTCCATTCTCTCAACATCTTTCAAATATCCCCTCTGCCTCTATTAACGGGTTCGTTTTGTCACGTTCATGGAGCCTAACTTCATCTGTTTCTATTCCTTCTCTGTGGGAAGATCTTGGCACCTTCTCAGTGTCTCTTCGTAGGGGTGGAGGAAGAAGTTAGGGTCTCGGCTGAGCTAGGATCTTTGAGCGATAAAGGAAAGGGTTGAGAAAAGGAGAGGAGATGGATTGGGAGAGAAGGGGCGGGAAATGGAAGAGGATTGCAAGAATGGAGATAGTGATAGGAGAGGGATAATTGGGAGGGAGGAGAAGGAGCGACGAAGGATGGATAGGAGGGGAGATAGAAAAGGATAAAAGTGGAGAGGGATAAATGAAGAGGAGGTGGGAGGGAGTGGGAGGAGATGAGTCGCAGGAAGACATTCATTTCTACGTTGCTTCTGTGTCCAATTTAATCGCTCCATTCCATAATAAAATCGGAGACGGAATCCTAATAACGGCCCATTTTAGACTTTGGCTGGCAATCAAAATCGGGGGAAAAGCTGCATAGACAAACGAGCGGCGTATTTCGGAAGAAGCTTTTATAGGTTGTTACGGATTTACTTAGCTGATTGGGAACGTTATGTTTTCCGTAGTGAAGATGGCACCCTTTGCTGGAACTGGGCAGTGAAATACTGGGAGATGAAAAAGAAAAAATTCTGCGCATACGGACGTCATAGAGCTTTCAACGCTCTCTCTCCTTCGGAGTAATGGCCGAAAGATGGTGCTCTTGTTAATTGACGCGTGTACACATAGCTACTTACTTCTGGGGAACTTTTATGGTCGCATAATGAATGATGCTGACAACGCAGAATTCCTTAACATGATGAAATCCATCCCAAGAATGCTTAAAATTTATGGCGGGAATTTTATTACTTCAATGGCACAATTTTTTCTATTCCAAATAATAAAAGGACACACTTTAAAATAAAATAAATATTTCTATACCGTGACAGAGTTTGCTCTTGCAAAGTTGCTTTGCGAGTCATTGATTTTGGGTAAAATTAAACAATTACGAACCTTAGAATCTTATCTGACGAAGTAATAAAAAATTGACCTAAGACCATCCCTATTAAAAATTCATAATGAATTTGAAACGGAAATTTTCGTACATCTGCTTGCGGATTTTGCAAGATACAGAGTCTGATATCTTATTTATTTTTTCCTGAGAAGTAACGTAAACGATGTTATCGGTAGTATTTACGAAATGAATCTGCGAAATAAGATCGATATAAATAAGAGGATAGAAAGTTTTACACTTGCATTATTGATAGACAAACTCTTTCATTGGCTAGATTAGACCAACCTTCGAGTCTCATTTGCTTTATCTTGTAAGGTCTTAAAATGTTTGAACAAAGTAATGAAAAGAAAGATTAGAGAAAAATTTTCTACTTCTGATGAGGACGGAAAATAAAGGAAGTATATAGTATCAATGAGAACTGGATTCATTCTTTTTGTTTTGCGGATAATTTTTAAGATGAGATTTGTAGATATTTGTGACTAATTGTTGCACTTTGAATTTGCACAATGAATACCTTGATATGAAAAAATTTAATTATTCACTTCTTGGTATTGCTATTTGAGATTGAACCGAGGGAATTCATTCCATATCTACACTCGAGCATTTAAATTTTAAGAAAATTATAAAAATAGATATGAAAATACCTCATTTTTCTATCAGTAAAACGTGTTTGTTTCTTCCTCATAGAATAATTTTGATCTATATCATCAATAAAATAAATCCGACGTTTATCTCTGTTTGACTTTTTGCTTTTTGGATTGATATAACGAAAGATTAAATGTTATGATAAAATCGTTGAAACTTTGAGATAATAGAGCTTACTTAACTTAATAGTTAATAGAACTTACATTCTTCCATATTTTGATTTGACAGTTAAGCAACTATTGTTCTGTAGCTCTTCGCGAAAACTTGTAATAAAAAGTCAGCGTTATTATAAATATTAAAGGAGAATCATATAACAATGTTTCTTTTCTCGACTTGTTGAATGCTTATTTCATCAGTCAATTAAAGTTTGTCCAAAATTAGTAAACGGTTTATAGCAATGTTACCTTTATTACTTTGGTTAATGTGAATACTATATTTTGTTTGGGAAATACGAAGATAATAAGGAAAAACTGGAAGGATAAATTCTTAAAAATAAAACCATTCCGAGCTTAACTACTTGTTTAGCTGATCAAATTGTGTTGATTAAATATTAGGAGAAGTTTCCGGATAAAATAAACACTAAGTTATCCAAATGCGAAAAGTTGTTTAAAGTTTAATTATTTACATTATATATACAGTTTGAACTTGAATTTTCCCCATATTCTAAACAAAATTTGGATTAATCACTCTTCATATGATAGAACTCATGACACATTTCAATAAAAATTATGCTCCACCATTTTGTTTTTTACAAACGAGGTAATCTCAGTATGAGATTGAATTATTAGGTATCACGAAGAAAATTATTGTATTTAGGAACATGTAGTGAAAATTGAACAAATATAAAAAGTAAAAACATTGTGAAATCTCAACTGAACAGATCGTGAGACTATAATGGATCCTTCAAAACAGGTCATACTGATGAATTTGGTCTTGAATTTTATGATTATGCCTCAAAGATATAAAATAGGAATAGATTAGCATATCTGGCTTGTTGCTAATCATCCAATTCTTACGTTACACTTGTCATGTTTCAAACATATAAGTATGCTGCGTAGAATGAATTAAGAGAGCAATGGACTCACATAAGATTCTTAATACACATTGCCTAGGAGAATGCCACTTTTCTTTCGAGTCACATTCTTTATCTCAGCATCACAATCTCTATAGGAAGTGAGATTTTTAACAACTGAGTCTACAACAGTCTATGCCATGCATCATAAACTAAATGCATCGACTTCTTTGTCCATCTTCACGAGATTCGATGATCCTTTCATGCATCGAAGCACTTGGTCTTGAATGAGAAATGCCGTAATTGAAAAATAATACATCGCGGTATATTCATCCTGTATCGAACAGTTTCTTAGACGATATCAGTTTCTACTAAGATTCTGGTTTGGAATCCGAATCGAATCGGAAACTTTCACTCCAGTAAATCTGAGATGAAGAAGCTGAGAAGGAGAGGATCGAGCTGTTATCACTTCAGCTAACTGTGATAATGAATCACGTACACAATTCTTCATTTGGACCCGATGTTCCTTCCGAATGGGCATCTCTACCGAGGCGGAGTGTCTGCGTTGTGCTTTTCGCTGATGCTTTCGACGATTAGACTGAGGCAATCGAGGCTTGACGCGGTCGCCGAAGATCCAACCACGTCCCGCGGGTGACTCCTTCCGCCGCCTCCGGCCAATTGCTCTGAAAAGAGAATATCGATCAGCTTCATCACCTTAATATTATACACAAATAGAAGAAAAAATATTTAATTATAAACTTATTGGTATAGCGAGGAATATTATGTTTTATCAAAATTTTTTTGGGTAGAAGGTAGGTAGGATTATATCGAGATCACAATTGCACATAAAAGACATTATTTCAAACAAAAAATGCAAATGAATTACATTTCGGAATTTCTGGAATTTGCATTAATGAAGAGGTCAATGGTTCAGTAAATTTCTATTTCCTCAGAAAGAGAGATTTGTTCAATTTTTATTACAAATTACAGAGTTGCCGCAGTTTACGTATAATCCAAGATAGTAGAACACAACTAATTTATCTAAATTTTTAAATTTACCTGCCTAAAACTAAGATTTTTTAAGATTTTTAACTATTAAGGACTTTTAAGATTTTATAACTATTGAGCGTCGGTCCTCTGTATTTAATAAGCTACTTTTTACGTACATAATTGTGTTCGGTACTGGTCAAGGAGTTCTCATAAGTGATGCATGTAAATATGCAAATTATTTTTATTTTCACAGAGTAAAATATAAATGTATATAGTAAAAAGAAAATGTTGCGAGATAAATAAGCTGACAATTGAATTAAGTTAAATTTTGTAGTCATGATCAACTCAGTCACGGGGATTGCTGAGACGAGCATTTATATACACCAATACAATGGGAATTTAAGCCGATATTAAGAAGATTATAGCATTCTTAAAGAGCTGACAATTCATTGCAATCCTAGCATTTTCAGTTGCGTTAAACAAATCGCAGGGACAAACTTAAGATCATTTAGGGTGTTCATTAATCATCACAATATTGTTGGTAGACAGGGTCTTGTTCCTTTGTCACCTTCAAGAGAGGAAGAAAAATTAAATTTATCAGTGGAGGAATAGAAAATTAATACTTTTGGGAGAATTTTAGAAATATTCAGCAAAAATTATTATACAAACTGAACAAATTTTGTTAAGTGTTCAGCGCTTGGAATACCATGAGAATTTAAATCAGTATTCTCTTTTGAGGTCCTTATTTGGTCAATATCTTAATCTTCGTTTTCTACTCTCAACTTGAAACCTTCGCTTGCATACTCGTATTCTTCATCCACTTTCGAAAGAGAGATGTCAAAGTGATCTCAAGATAGTGAAGAGTCTAATTGTGCTTTTAGTTCAGTAAATGGTTATTTCTGAGTCTCATTCGTTGCATTAAATATCTATTATTTTATTATAAGTCCAATAAGTAGAAATTACTATGGAATTTATCACTTTCAATGCACCTTTAAGGACCAAATTTACTGTTTATTTCCGCGTATCATTGATTTTATTTATTGGAGTCCAGTGAGTCGGAATCCGTATGGTAGTCAATTTTTATTTCCCCGTTTAGAAACAAAGAGCAGCTCAGTTAGCGGGTTTATTTACCTAACGAAGTCATTGGATAGAAAATCCAATGAGTTCGTTAATATGTTTAAAAATGCATACATTTAGTATTTTATTTGCTAGTATTTAGTAGTGATTTGCTGCAAACTGTATTTCTTATTTTTTTCTCTCGTTATATTTGTAATTGGATAATATTTTACTATTGAAATACATGCAGGAAACACATCTATTCAATTCATCCGCACGCTCCCAAATCCTTCGAATTGATGCATTATTTTGAGGTACAATTTTTACAAATCGTGGAACTAGGTATAAGTTTTAACTTCAGTGGAATATATGTATATTTTACATCTCTTATTTGGCTGTATTTACTATTTTCCAGTTGCCCTAATGAAAATCAATATGCTTAATCCTTTCATCAAACTTTACGGAAATATTATAAGTATTTTTAAATTGAAGGAAATTCGCAAGCCGAATGTTTTTACCCTTCTTTTTACCCCTTCTCTACAAATCGTTACGTACTTCTCCTTCGTGCTTACTTGTAAATTTGGGATCACTCACAGTCTGTTGAAATAAGCAGCCTGAAACAGGTTTCTAATTAAATTAAATTGAATTGCCTTCATTTAAAAGAGTAAAAGCCATCGCAATTAAACTTTAGTCTCCTTTTGTTGTTCCTCCGTTTCACTGTCTTATAGATTACTGTCCTCACGCGATTATCATTCCAATTAAATTTCCTCTTTTTCATACCAATATTTCCCTCATTCCTACATCGTCTTCTTGATTGACTTCTTAGTTACTCGGTAACTTCATTAGTTACCGGTCTCTCTATGTATTTTAACCATTCTCTAGTGATACTGCATCTTCCTTGAGAGAGGTTTAGGGAATCTCCAAGTGTCTCCAAAATTCTAATCTTTTCTTCTCTGCCATTACAGTTAATATTCTACAGTCATAAGAAAAAGTATACTAATATTAATGTTTATTAATTAAATCCTCATAAGTTTGCGAACCGTTTCCACAAAACATTCCTTAATATTGTATCTTTTGCCATCAATAGTTTTTCAGGATGAATGCCATCTTTTTTAGGCTACTCTTACTATTTCCTTTTAATGCCTCCATTGCTGATGATCTTGCTACCTAAATAGCAGAATTCTTCGACACGCCCACTCATAATTTTATTAACTTTCTGTATTCTTCAGACCAAATCTTTTGTATTTTAATTCTTATTTTGAGATTTATCCACCGAAGATAATTTTTGTAAAATATTCTACCCTAAAACTTTAAAACCAGTGATCATCTCTCCATAAAAATGATAGATAAACGATTAAATACGAATTGGGTTCTTCTAAGGTCTTACATAAGTTCCGCGCGGTTCTTAGAACTGCGATTCTCGTGCACCTGCCGAACGGCTTTAGGAGCTAACTCAATAAGTTTAGGCATAACCTTGTGGAATCTCATATTTAAAACGAATATTATTTTATTCACAAAATAAAAATAAATAAATCTTTTAAATTCCCACTGAAATTAAAAATCTCTATAACACTACCGTTTTCGGCTCGTTCGATAACTGAGGATGGTCGAAGGAATCGAAACCGGTAATGATGTAGCGTTTTCTAAAATCAGTGGAAGTAATTAAGATTTATATATTTTTATTTTGTTAGTTAAATAGTATTCATTTAATGTCTTAAGAAGTGTTTTAAATCTCTATTCTAACATAAGCTGTTCACAACTTCCTCTCTTACTGTCGGATTCATCTTTCCTTGCAGTTAAAATCGCAGTGTATTCTTCAAATAGTAATATTGTAATATTTCAATTCGTTACTATTGGGGAGAATTGTTGAAAATCATGTCGCTGAAACGCGGACCAAAATTTAAAAAGATTTGTATGAAAAAATGAGAATAAGAACTGTATATGAGATTCGTATTTGTTCAATAGATGTCGTTTAGGTAGAACGAAAACAAAGTTTTTAGTCCATAACATCAAGTTGATTTTGGAAATGAGGGAATGCTTTGGATAGGGTATGGTGAAGTAAATCATGGCGATAGGAATGAGTTCTGCTTTTTTCGTTTGGAGGAAGGCGCGAAATGAGGAAAAAGCGAGGGAGCCTTTGATTCCTAGTTGGAGAGTCAACCAATCACTCATCATTAATTGCGGGAAGAGGAGTCCGAAACTCGAGATGATGTGGTAGGAAAAGGAGACCCAAAATAAACAGGGCTCTCTCCCTTCCCGGCGTTCCCCTTTCCTCCGGGATTTCATCCGCCTCTATAGAAGAGTTCCCTCAAGTTATTCATAACACAAATACAGGGGAATTAAAGAAGAAGCGAACACTTTAAGACAGGGATGCACAAACTTTTTCTGTCCTCGGACCAGATTAGATGGCTTCAAAATGGCCGAGGGTCACGTGGAAATTCTGAAAGTTTGGAACTGCTAGTTTTGAATCGGTTTCACCTAAAATACTAGTAAGTGGTAGCCTAAAACTTTTGAAATTCTGAGGATTTACACGATATTATTTCAATATAAGTTTTAAATAATCATTCAACTTTCAATGTAAGTTATTAATCTTGTCTTAAGATCTTACTATCCAGACTCCCTGAGGAAGTTTCGGCTTATAAAAAGTTCAGTTCCTATACATGAAAGTAATATTGTTTATTTATTTATTCGATTTCAATATAGGGTTCTATTATCATAATTTATAATTATTCTTTACGGTATTTTTCCTAATTACATGAAATATTATAGTAATAATAATTATCATTTACTAGTGAAATCTTTTGTCAGAAATAACAGAACTTTCTACTACTTCTTTAAAAATGTAATGGAAATGCTGTAAAATCATTTGATCCTTATGAATAATCAGAAATCATAAACATCACTTTCCTATTATAAATATTTATCATGATAGAATCTGAAACTAGAAATTTAAATGGAAAACCTAAAAAATAACTTCGACAATTTCTCATTTCTCATTTTTGCTAAATGTCTCCCAAAAAATTTCTCTTTCTCCTCCTAATTTGTTAAATTTCTTGATGTTTCCTCGCCTCCTTGATCGTGAAATTTCTAAATATGTCTTTTGGAAAATAGAGCAGATTGAGAAATACTCCTGCACGGTCGTTAGTCTATCCCTACGTTTTATCAATGAGTATCTTACTCATTTTTCTAAATCGTTTGAGCAAATGCTGGAATGGGAAAGGCTTCACTTACTCAATTTAAAAACCGATACGCAATCTAGTGGCCCTCTAATGAATGTTATAAAAATAAATTTTCATGTTTCCATCTCATTAGGAAATGCGAGAGATTAATTTTCAAACATTGCTTCAATGTATTTCTTAATGAAGAGTAACTGTCGTCATGTAAATAAATACATAAAAATTGTGAGTTATCTGTCAAGAACGTCAAGTCCTGATGTCATTCATCTCAAAATATCTATTCCTTTCCTCTCTCGATGACTGATGATATCTTAATATTTTCTCAGCTTGATTATGACAGTGTAATTTATGATTGTCCAAAATCTAAAGGTAAACTATATTGGTGTTGCCTCGCCTTCTAGTGGGTGGCATTGCTGAAAATGTCCTTTTGGAAAATCGAGTTGATTAGGTAACACTCATACGTAGTCATAAGTATGTCCCGCAAAGTATCATTAGCAGATACTCGAATCACAGGTTTTGCCTCCTCTTCGAAGAGACCAATATTTTTATCACATTACTTTCAAATGGGCCTTATTTCCCAACGTATTCTGAAAGGAAAATATATGAGCTCAGCTTTGACTATCACCAAAGCGATTATAACCATTAATTTCTACAAAACTGTCGTCTATTTCTCCCGATAGCTAGCAAATTTGAATCTAAAACAATATTCAACTTCCAAAATAAGACTATTTATCCAATCTCTCTTTTTGGCAGTTATCTCAATTTATTTTTCTATTTCTAATTTCACTGTCCGAAAGAATTGAGACTGCATCCTCACAAATTTGAATTAGAAATATCGGTCACATGAAATCGAGATAAGTATCTAAACATGGAAATCAAACAGAGATTCTTGTTCTGGTCGTGTAAAATCATTTCCGATTTGAATTTGTGAGAATATCATGATTAAATAGACGGAAAATATTATGACTGTAAACAACTCGTTCCCCTGAAGATCAAAGCGATTGTTGAATTCGATCTCATTTTTTTCATATTAACACACGAGGAATTAAGGCCCATGCAAGAAATGTGTTAAACTTAAAAAAGTAGACAATGAGACAAGTTATTCGCGCATTCTGGCTTAGAAAATTTTAATGTACACCGTAATAAACATATTTTTTAGATTATTTAAATTGGATTGCATAATTTTTACGGAAGCTCATATATATGAATGTGTAATAATATGTATAAATGTATTCAGATTATTATATTAATAAAATAAATACTGTAATCCAATATAAAATCCGTGAAAGCCAAACATTATCATAATAGTAATGATAGTATACCAAGTATTTGTGTTCCACTCATGAACAGTAACATGAGAAAAGGGGAGTTTTCGACCGCTAAAGTTTAAGATAATCTGCATGAGAGCAACGACAAATATCGTGAAATATAAGATATTTGAGGAGGATTCGAGAGGAGCGTCGACGGAAGTCCGAGGAAAGAGGAACCGCTGAGAGATGTTCGCTATTTCAGAAAAGAGGCGCAGATTACGGAGAGATGTAGAGGCACTTTGGACGTGTTCCACGCTGTTATTTCTGTGTTCACTTGTAGATGATATTGATATAGGAGAGGTGGAAAATAAAAACTACGGTCTTCGCAGACAGCGAGATCCCTTCGGAGGAGAAATCTACGGGTGAGACTCGGAAGAAACAAACTGGCAGAATAACATTTATATACGTAATAAACATCTCGAGAGCACGTTCCATTCTGACAGTTCAATCGTGAAAAACTATTCAGGAAAGTTGCAAAAGGTAGGTGATGAAAACAGTAGCATTCCTCTTCGAGAGAAATCTGTGATTAAAGAAATTCATGAGATATCGCTGTATATGTTTCAGTAGTTGATTCTTAACTAAAAGAATAGAGATATAATTCAGTGGTCGCGCCAGGAGAACAATGAAACGGGAAAGACAATTGAAGGTTTGATTTCTCTCTTTGTAAACCATACGAGTAATATTTTTGTAAAGGACTATTATGAGTTGATTCAAAGATTCTTGCATTTCATACAGTTATTTATCATATGTTAAGTAAGGAAATCAATTTGTCAAAGATATATTGAATATAAGAAGAAACTAGAGAGAGGGAATAATATTGTCGTTATATTCGGGGACGGGTGGTCAACTTTATTGGAATCTCATATCATTGAGATTTCTTTCTTGCTCCTTACATTACAAGACATTCATTACTGATAGCTGCAACGTTTAAAAGCTTTTACGGTTAGCGATATTTGCGTAAGTTATCGATTCTTCGTAACAATGCAAGATGATAATCCATCTAGGCTTGAGAGCAGACTGTTTGCAGCAACCAATACAGAATGAGATTTTGGAAGAAAATACCCGAACGTTTTTCTGCAAGAATCACAGAAATAACGTCTAGTTTTCATTGTTTGTTTTCGGATGATACTGTTTCGGTATTTCTGAAACCGACAGGATAAATCGAGCTCATGAAAGAAAAGGCAAAGACCCTTGCAACACTTCCTCCCTCACATGTAGGAAACACATTGCGTAAAGGTTTTGTTTGCGAGTTTCGGTCTTCAAACATTGGTTTTCGTCGTCATTTATTATTTCACATTTTTGGCCAGATGTTAAAACGAGCAGCAAATGAATACTTTCGGCTTGTGAGAGTTGCCAACGATCGCCCGTAATTTTTTCCGATATAAATGAGGTTTTCATATGTTTGATTTCATAGAAACTAATATTTGAGATCGAATGTTAGGTAAATTTCAGCCGGAAAGGAAGCACAAATCTAATTTCTTTTTTAGAAAAAGAAGATGCGAATACATTTAGCTCAATTAGAACTTTATTTAATAACATTAATTTCTATTTTGGTAACAGTAATACCCCGATCACAACCCTTTTCATAAAAATTATTATTGACAAACGCACAAAAACATACTCTCGATCGGCAGGGATTCGAACTCGGAATCTTGAGGTTGGAGAGCTGGCACACTAACAATTCCACCACAATAACTGGCTCCCTTATATTTTATCGATATTTGTTTTCCACTTTAGATAATAATAACAATAGTTTATGTTTTACAGCAAGATGGATATAAAAATATTAGATATTACTCACGAGCCCTTTATTTTATTTCACCACGAGAGATCACTACGAGAGAACACAAGGCTCCAGTTTCAGAATAGGTATTCTATTTTCTTTGATAGAGCAACAACTTAAATAGTTAATTGGATATTGATGATGAATTTTCGATCATGATAAGCCAACCTGTAAAAATAACTTCGGTTTTTTCAAAGCCTGTTTTTGATGGGACTCAAATCTTCCCTGCGTTGGTGACAGTTCTCTTTCTCGCGCTGCCTCTTTTCCCTGATTCAAACTCTCAATTCCATCATTTCCGTTTATCCTCATTTCTCCGTTGGCTCTCCATCTTCCTGTTCATAGCTGGGGGCATCCATTCAAATTTTTTCTTCCACTCACACTTAAGACATTCTTTTCATGTGTCCGTCACATTTCCGGTGCTTTTTTCGTAGAAGGATGAGTGACCGTTTAATTATCTCTCTTTCCTTAACGGATTCATCTTCCTTTGATGCAAATATAAATTTCTCTGAATGGGTTCACAGGAAACATTCTCTCCATTTGCTGATTTACTTTATATATAATATTTTCGTTATTGTGATTGCTATCGATAGTTCACAGCAACCTGAGTTTCAGCCGAATGATAATGCCAATTCATTTCTATTTTTCTTCTCCTTTATACAACAAATAGCACGCACTTTCCTCAGTTGCGAGATTTCATATTTGCTTCGTTCAAAAAGGTTTAACGATCCTTTTCGAGAACTAATATCCAGGTGTAATCAAACAGTTCCATGCAAAATAGTTTTGGCTAAATTTGATTAACTTTGAGTTACACATGGGGTAAGCAGCATAATCAGAAACGGACACAGAAATTCTCCAAAACCAATTATATCCCATTGAATCTATTGGAAAAAATCTGAACACGAAATCAATTTCTGGATCAGGATTTGAGTGGATCACGGGAAGTTTTCTTTCAATGGTTAATTTAATTTCGAGAATGGCTCTTATGATGATAGATTGGCTTTCAATATTCGTGTTAATTTAAAGTTTAACGATTCGCCTTAATATTATTCAATATTTTTACATAAGCGTCTCAAATGTACAATTTTTTTTCAATTTTTACCTGTATCTAAACGATTATTTACAAAATATTCAATAATTATTTTTGGGGAAGATTAAATGATATCAAAATGAAATTAGAACGTTCTTTACTCAAGAGGGTTTTGTGATACGGTTGCTAATATGAACTGATAAATACATTATTCATCGGGCTACAGGATCAGCATTGGATGATTGATAAGAAGAAAGAATGGTATTCAAATAATAGTGAATAAAAATGAGATTTTGATGCAGAGAAAATTCTGCGATAGCCCATGAATAAGATCACAAAGTTCGGAATTTGAGCAATGAATTAATTTTAGATCGAAAAATTTACCAAGAAAATTACTTGATTATACAATATATACCACTCTTAGACATTTCTCGGATTCAAATTTAATGGTTATAAAAAGTGAATCATGTTGAATGAATGTATTTGCTCATAAATATGAACAATCCATATATGTACTTATTTTGCGATATTCACGATGACATAAAAAATATGCGTGTGAGAGATTCTCTCGTTCCAATGAGATGAAAATCAACTCTTTCTTGTTTAGATGTGATTCATTTTTTTGAGCCGATTACACTACGTCACCATGGAGGAGAACTTACCGGTAAACGGGGAGAAATGATTATGTAACCGATCTGCCAAATAAAGAGCTGAGGAGTTGGCGGTCACCGATGCGCTCATCTGGAAATAAGACAAAAAAGATAATTAGTTCAAATATGTAACAAGTAAATTTTCGAATATGAATGAGGAAATAATTAACATATTCTTCACCAAATTTAAGATACTAGAGGTGCTTTTAATCACCAGTCTCTTATCACATAGTCTAAAAAAGTTTATTTTCCCAAATTCATAAAGTAAAATTTATAATTATGTAGCTGCCTGCACTAGTCTCTTATTTTGCATAATTATACAACCGTTTCGATTTCTCGACAGTCAGAAAGAACACTGAGAGGAACTGTCAAGCATCTGGAAGTCTAAGCCGTTTTGGAAATTTGACTTAAAGGAGAAACTTAATATTTTGCCTTCTCAACTCATTATATACGAAAGCTGAGGTCAAAGAAAAATTTCGGATTTATATATTTAGAGGACCCTGAGACCAAAACGTGACTTCCGTTTTGATATCTGACGGCCGTTCTGCCAACTAGTCTAACTTATACCTCGGCGTTTCTAAGCCTCCACGGTTTGGTGCAATCTAGTTTTAGTGGAGGGTTCAGCACTATGCCACAGAAATGAGAGATGCTAGAAAAGTGTTAGTGAGTTATAGCTTTCGACGGAAGACGCTATCGGAGACACAGTTCCACCTAAGTTGGAAACAAATGCAAAGTGACCAGTACCAAACGTAATTTCAATGTTTTGCGGGTTACTCTTGACAGGCCTATAGTAAATACTTTTGCCAAAAATCTTGAAGGAATCAGGACAATTAGTGGAAGAACTTATCAGCAGCACCCGTATAAGTTTCGGCTAACATTTACTTTCAATCCTTGCATTCCATCCTAATAGATTAACATTAAGAGCCCCAATCATCTTAGAAATAAATAATACTTAATAAATCCTATTTTTATTTTAGCACTTTTGTCAACTCATTGAGATTTTCAGGTTGAAGTGTCAATACTTCTTGGTTTCTGTGAAGTAAAGACTGAATATTTATTAAGTGCCCTACGCACTTTTGAAATGTAAAAACGTACGAAAATCTCATATCTCGTAAAATAAAAAAAGAAATACAAATACGTCATCCGTCATTTCTGGACCTCTCTGAGTTTATCAATGAACGTAAACATTGTGGCGTCTAGAGGAATAAAAAAGTTTGAGAAAGACATTTGGTTGGATTCCTTTTCCTTAAAAATACCATTGCTTCACGAAGAAGATCAGAGCACAAAGTTTTTGCGACAGGATTTTTACATCATTCATTTCGTCATTCAGTTTGAGAGGGCCAAGTTTATCACCATCGTTGGGTATATCAGGGCATCGAATGGTGTGCCCTCGATGACAAGTAACGAAAAGCTTTGCGTTAGATGTTTGTTTGGATAAAGCATAACGACCTCACGTGTCGAAAGGCTCGGCAAAGAACGGCGAGGACGCTACATCTGGTGTTAGAAATGGAGTCGCAGATGATCTTTCCTAAAAAAATCATCGCGTTCATCTCCTTTCGCTTATCTGTCAACCCCTTGGGAACATGTTCGAGACTCAGAAAAATACGAGAGCAATGAATACTTAAAGATAGGGATCACATTGGAAGCAGTTGTTCTCCTTAACCCTCAACGATTCAACAAGAAGTTTATGCTGTAAATTACATGACTTAGTGAAGTTTTCTTCAGCTAAACAGTGATATTTACGGAAAAATTATAGGCAAGGATTGCCCTTCGCAGTCGAATCTAATTTTTTTATCTAGTTCAGGTATTAAATAAGGGAATTCCCCCGATACCTTTTGGGCCGGGTAAACGGGGTTTCGGACTTAGGCCTCATGTTTCATGCGCCCCATATTTTGAGGGACATCCATAACAGCAGGAAGAAAAAGTAATATTATAAATATCTCATGAGATCAGCAAACAGGTAACTTCATATTTCTGCCATATATGTTCATCAAATTTAGATCGCAAAGCAGCATAAGAAATAATAGGAATTTTTTCATCGTCTTTCTTTATTTATTATAACTGTAAGTTATAAAGTTAATTTTCACTAGTAAATAAAGTATTGGTGAATGTAAAAAATATTTCATCGTTTATTTCATCTTATTCTTCGATTCAGCAGTGTAGCTATATTACCTGTGGCTTCACGCATCTTATTGCATTAACTCCTGTCCCTGGAGTATTAGGGCTTCGCAAGCTCTTGGGATGGCCCTTTTCCAAGATCCTTTCATCTAAATTAAAATTATGCAACAATATCCCAAAGCCATCAATAGTTGATTGAAACCCTATGCGCATTTCGCTGTCAGAAGCAGCATCCTCGAGGTCTAAAACGTGACATCGTGAAGTGACAGTTTATATTAAAATTAATAGCATGATTAGAGACTATAAGGAATGAGTAAAGGTAAATTTGCACACAAGGGCGTGCACCCAGGAAAAAAATTTGATTATGCTGATAATTTGAGTTGGCTTGTTTTAATATCTGTATTCGGTAGATCTGCTCTTTTTATAAAATGGTCTCTCTAGATGCATTATTAAATCAGTTCTTTTCGTAAATATTCATTCTTGGAATTAGAATTATATCTGCTCTATGATATGCAGGTGTAGAATTCACAAACTGATATTAGTTCATTGCTAACTTATGGGAGGTAAGGAAATATTAACTCTTTCTCTGTAGAAGAATTTATCTCTCGCTTACTCTAAAAATTTCACTTCGCACATATAGGTCCCCACTCGGAACAGCTTTCAACAAAGGTAAAAGCGCTTTTACTTGGCTATCCGAAAAATAAATCCCTATAGTGTTAATATCAATTTATTGTTTATTTAGCTTCTTTTAAAGCGGGGCAAATTTTTTGAAAGAAAATTCAATCGACTACGTATGAAACTCTAAAATATTATCCATCCGTAGAAACATACTCCACTAACTAAATAATTCAGATTAATAGATTCATTAAAGAGGGACTATAGCCATCATCAATCACATCGATTCTACCGAGCTGAAAATGAATAATTTACTGAAGACAAAGCTTCTATTTTTGGTATGCTATTTGGGTGGTCATTCGTAGCTCTTGGAATAGATCCTCGTTAACTCGTTATCCTGCACCTCGTTCATTTACCCCGCATTCCATTTCTTAACTTGTTATAAAAATAAGGGAGCACTCTTGAAATTTTTCATTTTCATTTGTTTTCGTGAAAATAAAAATTTTCGAAGGAGTTAAAATGCAAGAAAAATAATAACTGAACCATTTCGATGGATATGATGGATAAATTTCGTATCCAAGCCTTATTTTTGTTTTATGAAATGATTATGTGTGTTAATGGACTTAAAGATGGTAAATATTTAAAATTATCTTTCTCTAACCATCTCTCTTTTTATTTTATACAATTGCTTACCTAAATCTAAAATAGCGATAACATATGTAAAATGATTTTTAAAGGCTATTAAATAGATAAAAATACAGAATCAAATTAAAGTGAACTTTAAAAATGCCGCGTGATGTGTGACAATGTGACCTGAATCAATAAACACAGCAAGGACGTTAACGAACATTTAAATGAAGAGGAATAAAATTGAAGTCGAAATAGGAATACTCAAAAGAATTGGGAAACCTTTAAATTTAAAATGATTTTACCAATTGAAAGGAAAAGTTGTAGAAAGGAAAACTGGTTATCTTAACTCTTAAGAAATGTTTACACAATTTTTACTGAATGTATAAAATTATCAGAGAAAAAAGACAGTGGTCCGATTATTTGTGGAAGTACTTAAATACCTTTTGTTACGACAGCTTGGTAAAGAGATTATCATTGTACAATAACGATACCCAAAAATTATGCATGAAACAAATAAATTGTGAGTAAGCAAGGGAACTGCTTTTCAGAACCGTAGGATCAATATTAATATATAAATTTCCCAGAAAAATATTTGCTTTAGACAGAATTCGAACCGCAGAGGATGCAGTTTTGGAATTTCTTTGGATAAATCTTTGGAAACAGAACCAGACACTAACCACTCGGCCATTTTGAGGATATAGATAATGGAGTTTATAATTCAATAAAAAGGTTATGTAGGCTACACCACGGCAGATAAGATATGCACATTTACATTAATTATTGTTAAAGTATTGTTAGATAAAGCGAGATTTTTTCTATCATTGTCGCCTTAGGACAGAACGTAGATTTAATAGTCCTTCGGTCCTTTTCTTGTTGCAATCTTAAGGAATAAACATCGAATAAACCAGAAAAGGGGTGTTTTGTGAGTAGTCATGGAGATATCGTGATGCTCTCTTACCACTGCTGTTTATAAATTCCTCATTCTTCCCTAATTATCTATATGTTAGTATGCTGCTTCATTTAAGAGCAAGAAATGACCAAAATTAAGTAATTTAAGACGCTATCCTTGTGCAGAAAGGAGACTACTCTTGTAAAAATATGACGAAAATGCAACCAGCATTACCGAGCCCGGTGATAACGCCATACCGCTTGTGACGCAGTTTTCGCTTGAGTTTCAGCTCATCAATTGGTATTAAAATCCATTTCCGTATTTTCTTGCATCTAATATGCTGCTATTATCGTGAACTGATTAACATAACATTTTGATTAATAACTCGAAAATTGGGCTAGCGGACAGCAATGTGGGTATCGTGTTCGACTTCGATGAAAGCGGTCTGCGGTTTGATTCCCGGTAGGTCTACCTGGAACACGAACTCAGTTGTCAAAACATTTTTAGAACACTACTACTATTTACTCATAACTTCTTACAAACATTGAAGTCCTGAGTGGCCAAATATACTATTCAATAAATACTAATGTAGTCTGCAGGAATGAACTTTGGGGAAGTTCATGGTATTTTAGGCGTGACTGAGGATCCCTTTTCCTTTCTTTGTCGGGAATTTACGCTAGTCAGCGGGAAAAAATGGGTGCTCAGACTCATCTCAATTTCCATCGAATCCGTGCACAGGAGCGCCGCAGAGGTCTGTTCTTCGGGGAGTGCGAAGACGGCCTCCTCCGGAAGCAGAAAGTCAAAACAAGGGAGCTTGATTTAAAGGCCGCCACTTCCAAAAGGACACGTTCCACTCCACCCACGCCCCCTACTTAACGGCGACCATGGAAAACGATCTCCTAACGATCCCATTCTTTGTGTTCTAGAAATACGTCGACAATATCCGGAGCTTTGGAAATGAAATATTTTCGTCTCCTTGCGGTTGGGGATATATGAAAATTTTTACGGAGAGCTAATGGAGTTGGAGCATTAAAGTGAAGGCCCTCCTACGGTGAAAGTTAATGCTCCCATCGCAGCGTGCGGAATGAAGTGTTGGCTAAAGAGAGGACCACAACCTACGATCGGCCGGAGCACCTTGTCTCTACGAATAGCAGGCTGTTACTCCGAGTGCGGTGTGGTCTCGTACGTCGTGAAAAAAGCATGAAATAATGTATTTCTGTGGCGTTATTTACTACGGAGCTGAGAGAACTCGAAGAATAGTCTAATAACTCCTTGAATCTCTCCGCAAGAGGTATAAAAAGTACACTCAGGTTCTTCAATGAGTTTGTTTATTTTCATTATACTTGCTCAACCCGCTGAGAGCGAGGGAGAAGTGAGTTTCGTTATTCATAAAATTTTTTGGGTTGTGGTTGTGTTCGTCTGCATGCAAAATAACTGCTTAGGTAAAAAACGAGTCCTTATTGATATTGTTAATTATTCAGGATCCATTTGCAATGATAGAAAAAACTGTTTCGGTGAAATCATAAAAGAAAACAAATTTTTCTGAACGCAGAATAGCATTGACTCGATTATTTTATAAAATACTGTTTCATCAAGTATTCCTATTCATACTCACCTAAATTGAAAATTTATTTACTTTAACTTATTTTTAATGATTGAACAGTTTAGTACAGAGAGCATTATAACCTAATTGTGATGGTCTGGAAGAGAACGTACTCAAGTCAATAACATTATCATGTTCTCTTAAAGCAGTAATATCTTACCGCTGAAAGAAAAAAAAATCTACCTATAAAATTGTAGAGATGCTTAATCGTAACTTTTAATACTCAACTTAGGAAAAATCATGGTATTATATTAAGGAAGCTTTTAAAGTTTTAAAACGTCACTATTCTGAAAATAGAGACGACTATTATTGGAAATAGATTAATGGAAATTGAAAATTACCGAAATAGTATTATAAAGAAGAGATACTATTGGTTTGCCGTTCTGAATGTACTTCATGAATTAAATCTTTCCCGTTTATTTGCGTTCAAGAAAGAAAGCAGTAATTTTCTGCAAGTGAACAAAAGTCGATCTTCCCTTTCAATTTATGGAAAAGAAGTTTCGGGTATCACCTAGAAAGAATTCAATCTACCTTTTCACAAGAACAACTGCAAAAGCCAAAGGTTTTCCTCTTGCGAAGTATTAAACCTACAAGAGAAGATTAAAATAACCAAAGAACTTCATTCTGAAGCCATTTGAGCAAAAAGTTCCTGGTTTTATACCCATTTCCACGTCTGGACTATTTTCCGGGTGAGCGGAAATATTAGTTGTCGAGATGTTTCGCAGACGAAGGGCACGACATAAGGTTTTGTGGAGGAACGGAAAACAAATGGGAGGGACCCTTCAGCTAAATGTCACTATACAACCTCCCTCGCGAAAATCATGGAGTGAATTATTGCGGAAACTATCTACTCTTTATGATCGCCATTCACGTATACCACAGTGCACCAGAAGTTGTAAACTTGCTCTAAAATAATTCCATGACACATCGATAAAAACTACGCATGACCTTAGTTGTGAAGATTTAGACGTAGCCTGAGTACTGTCAAAATACGCTTTGGAGACTATCATATGAAGGTTCAATGCAAATCTTTACTTATATCCTGGTTTAAAAAAATAATTAAATTGATGCCAGAATTTTAGAGATCAATAAGATAATATATAAGGACGGGTCCCTTCGAGAAACTAAATAATAATTTTATACATTTATCTTCATAATGTTCCATATTTATGGCACATGTTAGATTATTTACAGGAATAATAAAGGTGATAGCATACACTTTTATTTCTACCCTAGCTATGATCTTAAATAAATATCTCACTCCACTGAGCAAGTAGGAAAAGACAGAGCGTGGATTGTTGTATTCAAAAAGAGAAAAGATTTTCTGAGCAGCTTGGGTTAGAAAAGAGAGAACTCAAACATATGATTTACGTAACCAAAGCAACATAGAAGACAAAGAATATACAAAGAATATATTTGCATATTTTTCAGAGAAAGAAATACTTACAATTTTTGAATGTAGGAAATAATTATAAGATTTTGATAGATGAATTAGATTAAATAGGATTTTGAAAGATTTTTACTTAGAGCGAGATGTTTAAAGCTGGAAAATGATTATAACAATGATTTTCGAAGTATTTCTTTCTAATCTGAATGACTCCGCGTGGCTAGAATATTAATCACTTCGTTTCGGTCGTTTACGCCGTGGAAACACGGATTGACAGATGGAGTGGCGGAAAGACGGCTGACAGCATGTCGAAAAGCACTTCTTTGATCTCAGGGTCATTAAAACGTTTACTTTTCCAATGCAAAGACTGCGTGAGAGAGAAGGATCTGAAGTATGTGGTAGGGTTCTTAAAAGTGGGTATCAATCGGTGATGCGCTCTATTTGCCCTCACTACTCCTATAGGAACGACACACCTCCCCCTTTCTGTCGAGCCTCTAAGACTATAAATGACCTTTCACTGCGAATCACTATAGGGTTTTTAACGCGTTTAGTTTCATAATTTTGCGAATTAGATTCCATTTCATAGATTATTATAGATCTAGATTTGGGTATTCGTTTTAATATCGTTATTGTAAAATTATAAGTAGGATATTAATTTAATAGCTTATTGTTATTAGTTCAACTGTACGTTACTGTAGAGTGGTATTTAATGTGGCATTAAATAATGATACAGTAGTCGCTCTATAAAGATGCGTCCAAATCTGCAGAAGTTAGATGAAGAGTAAAGTGGATTGGTTAAGTGAATGAAGCTTCCGGTCGCTAGCCAAAGAATTTGCAAGGGTTTTTGCCAACTGTGAATTTCCCTCTGTTCTACCCAATCCCCTATTTTTGCATTTTAGGGAAGGATGGACTAATCGTAGATATATCTAATTGCATCGAGTGTGATAATTCTTCCACCTGTTTTGACCTACTCGCAACACCATAGTAAATAAAAAATATTTTATCGAAATACATGAATAAATAATGAAAATTAAATATATTCTCCACCATTAAATGAGCAGCCGGTTTTGGTCTTGCAGGCATCATCAGGTGCAGTACTGGAAATACTAACAAAAATTATACTCTTATGGATATCATTGAGGATAATGAAAGCAGAAGAGAGGAGCAGGTGAATGCACTGCCATTAGATAGATCTAAAATGGGGTCACAATTTCCATGAACTCTAGACAATCGAGCTCTTCCTCCTTCACCTACCTATGGAGGATCCTCGAAAAAAGGTGCTGTTTAAGCCAGGGCATGGTTCACGAAGTTGGATGAATTATTCCCTAACCGGTAGCACCGCTGGTGTTTCTGTGCCCTCAATTTGTCTTTCGCAGGTCTTAAATCGGTAGGTTTGGCCCAAAGAGGACGCCGAATAATCCTCCCATTTGAGCTCAAACTCCCGAGAAGTCAATGTATATTTTATATCCCAAGAAATTTCCTGAGAGGTTAGCCGAGAAGTAGCAATTTTCTTGGAGATATTAGACTTTTCAGACAGTAGGAGATATTTCCCAACAAGGTTGCTCATCAAAATATTGTGGAAAATAAGAATTCCAGTTTTCATTTATTTACTGGCGTTCATCGAAGTCTGGTCATCAGACCCCATCATCAGGTTATCTGGTTAATAATTGACATACAAGAAAGCTTTTAATACCATTCATTACTTATACATACGAAATATTATTAATTTATTTCTCTCTTCCCTCACACTAATTTAACCTGAAATATAATTTATAAAAATCTACGGAATATTTAATGCACGATTTAATTGCAGTTACTCCCTCATCATAGTTTCTAGACTAGATTTATTTACACGATTTCAAAAACCCTTCCCAGTTATAAAATTACATTGCACCCCAACAAGAAGAGATCCTCTTAACAAAGATTTTTTATGGTAAACAGTAGATTCTAGAAATATTTTCTAGCTCGTAGCAACATTTATCCTTCGTTTTTCTGGGACAATTTTCTAACTTACGGAATGCATACATCGGATAGCTTCACCGAATGTGACATACATCCAAGCATTACCACGATTCGAACCCGAGACGCTGAGTCAAGAAAATGCGTCATATTTATGTTAATTCCTTCGCAGAAATGCATACATAAATACGAAGCCGTATATTTTTTCGGTGCATTACTCTTGCTTTTAAGTCGACCTCTTTTAAAAGCACGACCATGAATAAGGAGTGCAAGTTTTTGAGTCTGAATGGAAGAAAGTGTCTTGGAGGGAGTTTTAAGAGAAGAGAAATATGCAGAGACAAAAAAGAAGCGGGATATTAGGAGCGCTATAAAGGCGGTCTTGAGGGTGTTGCGGGGGAGGGTCTTCTTAAGGGAAGGGGGAAGGATTGCCCTGCGAACATGTGCGTCCCACGTGGGGGAGTAGGTTGTGGGAACGGATGCTGGATACGCACGAGACAGCGATGATGCAGTGGGATTATACGTACGCTTAGGAGTCGATATTCGCCCAAGGATAACGTAGGCTGAAGCACGTGGGATTAGGGTGACCAGACCAAACGGATATCCCTTTGACAGAAGCACGTTCAGTAGCTCCAGACTGCCCGATATTTTGTGGTTTGGCACTATGCTTTAGGTCCAGAATCTTAAAATTTTAGTAGCAGCTGAAACAGAAGCAATAAAGCAGATGGCCTTCCTGTCTCTTCGAGAAATATTTGGTACGTGTACTATTACTAGTAACAAGTAACCTGCAGCCGGTATCAAGCAGAATGACTTGATGACAGTATCAAGTAACTCAGTCTGTTGTTACCCTAATATAATATCATGAATTAGATGAAAAGTTGCATTTAATCTTCAAGCAGCGAGGACTACGTCTCTCCTAACTGCCAGGTGTTTGCCGGGTTGCGCCGTCAAGGCGAGCTGTGATATGGCGCCTCTAGTATTTTTTACCAAGTTATATTTATTTTAGAATTTGTCAATAATATTCGTAGAGGATAGAAAATGCGAAATATATCCTCTCAACTCATATAATTTCTTAAATAAAAGATGCAACAAATAGGAAATACTTTAATATCCATATTCGTTCATAGATTTCCGCGAATTCATTTATTATAGACGGAATATCAATATCCACTGACTCAACACGCTAAATAACCGGAAGCAATCAAGAAATTTGATGAGACTTCAATGTTCATTTTGGTATTCAAGAGCACCTGCCTCAACTTGAGTCATGACTCTGGGCTTTCCCTCCCTGATGCCCTCTATTCTGACGCTTTTCTGCAATAAGGAATAACCCATTAGTTATATTCCACTTAAATTCCAAGAATGTATTCTGTTACGTGGAAAGCAAGGGGGAGCGGTTAAAAGGAATTTAGGATATTCGCAGATTGTTTGGAAATACTCGAAGAGTTAAAAAAAAGAACTTAACCAGGTATCAAATAAATCCAGAATTCTGATTTTGAAGAGAGTATGAAAATAATTTTAAGAGCCTCATGATAAAATGGTTAGCGCTTACTCACCTTATATTGGGATTCAACAGGTTGAAAACCGCCCAAGTAGGGGCATGACGGGTAAGTAAAAGCTACAGCTTATTTTCTACGTAAATTAATTCATGATAACTAACAATTTGTTGGAAACGAATAAAATATCAAAATCATCAATTTATTTATTAATCACGATATAATCTGAGAAATAAACTTAATATTGTTATGTACCGGCGGAGGTCAAAGCCTATGGGATAAACGGAGGAATTGCAATCAATTGCAAAGAAATGGCGAGAGAAAAAATAATCCCTTTCAATAACCGCAGTTAAGGTGAATCATCAATCATTCTAGATCAGTGAATTTAGTGAGATTGCGAGCAGCAATTGAAATCGCAGAAAAAGTTGATGTAAGAGGAATTCATCGCAATTTGAAAAACACTATCGCCGAATAAATAGGGAATAAATAAATAAATATTATAAGGCACCCTAGAGGCATGAGTACGGTATATAAAAACTCACTGATTTCACAGTTATTTAATACGGAATATTTGGCCACAGGCATCCCGATAACCGTCGCTGCTTGTTAGGCGGAAATTTATATAGTCAGGGGTGGGGTTCGAACCCATGTCACGACGACAATATTTCGCGCTCATTACACCTAAAAAGTTAGAATAAAATATTTAATGTATACTAAACCAAAGGAACTGTGGTCCCCGTGGTCCAGTTCCTGTGGTTTAGTATACATTATATATTTTATTCTAACTTTTCGTTATGATATACCACCAAGTTAAGGCCGACACCATCTCCACTACTCATTATACCTGTCTAGAAAGGCCTCCACTTTCTTCGTGTTTATGTGTACAAGAATGTAAGATATGACAAAACTTACATCTACGCCTAAACTGATTGATAATGTATAAAATAATTTGTTGTTGAAGTAAAAGTAAATTCATTGCAAACTAATTCGACTTATTAGAGGAGAGGTATTTTGGGTTTTCGGATAGCCAAGTGGGTTGCGCTTCCGCTTTTGGTATTAGCAGGATTCGATTACACGCCAACAGGGCAATTTCAATAATTGCGTATTATTTAGGGTCATATTTGAACGAGGAATTCTAAATAGTTCGTCTGTTTGAATTAGAAGGATACTTTTAGGTTAAAATAATTTAATTTCCTTTCTATCCATTTTTAAACCATTCTGCGGATACGTGAATTCGCGAATACTATGGATAACGGGAGAGTAGTGTACATGTGTTACTAGTGTACTTATGTTTACATTTTGCATCAGATGTATTATTAGCAATTTTTTGGATGGATTAGTTTGGAGCAAGGGTTTACCTTTCTTATCGGGGGTCGCATCTATCTACCATCCGGCTAACTGCGAAAATATAATAAAAAATCATATGTAACTATCAGGCCGCAAATTAATGGTATAAAGACTACATTCAAATACGACTACTTGTTTAACATCGTTATTGTACGAATGAAAGAGAATTTGGTTGGCGAGCAAACTAAAGTAGAATATTTTTCCTTTTGTCCTCACTTGCCGTAATTAACAGGATCGGGAAATAAAACCATTTGAATACATGAAATTATCACAGGATGCGAGGATACCGCACAGAACGCCCTAGAAGGCTACAGATTTAGAAATTAGTAATGCTAGAGCGCTGAGCTGAAACGTTGAGCTATTATCTGATGTTCGACAGTAGTTCACATTTGAGAAATAAAAAAATCCTAATGTATCATTTTTCTCAGTATATCGTGGCTATTCAAGATATATTTCTGAGTGAACTTTCGGTTAATCTCTCCACATAAATTAAAAGCCATTAGAAAGATACATTGTTGATTGTTAAAAGTCTGCAAGTTAACATGGAGATAAAGGCGATTATCGCGAGGATCTATTTAACCTTATTTTATCATTATTCCAGATATAACAGTTTTTAATGAGAGAAAGTTTTCTGATTAAAATCTACTCATATACGAACCGCAAATTCGTCCTCTGTAATCATTAGTATTAAAAACCAGGAATATAATTCTCGATAAATATAGAAACCACCCCTCAATAAATTTACCCTGCCTCCTTCTTATTATGATACGGATAATGAAAATGATTAATTGTATTTATTTACCAGTAGTATGTGAGACGCTTTGGCATGGATCCATTTGGGAGCAATGAGCGATTTTTTTTGCTCGCTGAAGCGACTTGCTTCGCTTATTATTACATCACGGGTCAGAGACTATCGTGCGTGACTGAAATGGACCCCTTTAATTTTTCACTTTCACCATCTCAAAATATTCTTAAATTAAATAGCTGTTTATTCTCAGGCGATGAGCTTTATCAAGGACTAAATTATCGCGACCAATGAAACTGTGGTAAATGCTAAATATAGATATCTCAAAGATTCCCAAGAAAAATTGGACTTGAAAAATGTCTGACGGGATCGAGAATCGAACCCGGGATACTCATTTTATTTCGGGTTCAATTCTTGGTCCCGCCAGACGTTTTTAAGCCCTATTTTCTTGAGATTTTTCCATTAGTGCCCTTAGGTGCAAAGATACTCTAACTCTCCTCCTTAAAATTCATGGACATTTCAAGCTAGAAGTAGAAAAGTCTACCAGCCTCTTTTGTCATTATATTTTGAGAAAATGTCTTGATCCTAACCAATACTATTTTCTTCATTATCAAAATAAAGAAATTCCACTGAAAATGTTCTCTTTCTCTCGCACGAACAAAGTCGTATTATAATTATTATACATATTCATTAATATGAAGGATTTGAAATATATCAGTGTCAAAATACCGCTAAATTGAAAATGGATGAAGTTGTGAAATGGAGAATATATTGTTTACTTTGCTCCACGAATGTGGTATTTTTACCCGTTGATTAATAGTTTCCCTATTGAATCAGAAAGGTGACATACGCTTCATCAAATGAGCAGACCTGGATGCAATTTTTTGTGTTGTAGTTAAATACTTAACTATTTAATTTGAAATAATTCAACTCGGAACAATATAAAATAATTTACTTTGAGAGGCATCTCGTTACATTAGAGGAATCTCCGCCTTCATCCGCAACATGTGCCACTTCTACTTTTTCATTCCTAAGTTATTTCATCTTTTTTAATTAATTCCTTTCAATAAATACTCATAGTATTGTCAGCAGCTTACAATGATTATTACAGCATGTTTTGCTGGAGTATGACGATTAAAATTTGCGTTTGGTTTAGATCTGATGTGAATCAAAAATTCATCACCGTTCCTAGTTATCTCCCATTTTCTTATTTGTCCATCGCTTTATTACATCATAGTCCATGTCCACTTCCCATAATCTTTATTAATTTCGTCATCCAGATTTTTAATCTCTCCGCATTTTCTTTTGCTATTTACAGTGAATTATTCTTGCATTCTTGTAATTATAATAATAGTGAGGCTATTTTTAGCTTTCATAACAATGATTAATAATTGTATTCATTATTACATTTACGATACGATTAATTATTGTTTTAATTGTTGGATTACTTATTAAATATTGTGTTATTTATTGAATTCTATATTGATAATTAACACATTCATAGTTACTGTATCCTTTATTTTATTGTAATTTATATATTTAACTTAGTTTTGTAATGATTGTATATTGTTAATTATTGAACATTTCTTATTATTGATTATAAGCATGAATTGTATGAATCGTTGATGTAAATAGTTGCATGTGTGATTTTCTTAAAAATGATGGGAGTTGTGAATTTTAGTGTATATGAATTTTTTGTTTACTTCTGAGACGTTCCCACTGGAAAGTTGTCCACTTGTGACGAATTTCTTAAAATATAAATCATAAAAATATTTAAACACACTGGGTTATATGAAAAAGGAGACCGACTAGTTAATTTCGTTCAATAAAATCGGTAACTAACTAAATAGTAACTGATGAATAATCATTTTAAAGGACCTGCCGATAAAGTAATCTTCGATTAATACTCTATGAATTATTACATAAAAATTGGAAGAGATTCATATGCTACTTTACTGTTTAAATTCCGATTATGTTTCATTAACAAAGCACTTCACATTTTGGTAGATACAATATTTGCCCTGAATTAAACGCATCATTTCCAGTTATGAAAAAGCGTATTAGGATGCCAGATATTCTGGAAGATGGATTCTCACCTTAGATATGAACAGTCCTGTAAGTTTGCCAAAAGTGGGATTTCCAGCTCATGTAGAATTAGGTTAGAATTTCCGGAGCCTCAATTTTGTAAATGATGTAAAAATATCTGATAGGCAGTGCCGCCCCTATGCTCTGGCGACTTGGGCAACCGCCCAGGGCGGTCATTCACTGAGGCAGCCATTCACTTCGGAAGGTCAATGGGGCATGCAAATATTCAGCTCAAATGATTCTTATCAAATGCCTCCCATTGTTTTGTGTTCCAAATGAAAAGGGGTATACAAATAGATGTCCAGGCTAGGGTTCGAGCTAGGGTTTAATAATAATTCCACTGTTTGATCGAGAAAATCATAAACAACTTGGAGATTCTCCTTAATCCAAGAAACCGCTGATAGAGAATAATACGGTATACTTATCATTTGAAGTGGCAATGGACAGAGATATTTATAAAGACAAGGGATTTTCTCTTAATCATGCTTAAGTACGACCTAAAATATTTAAATTTATTTACCAGCTCACTTCAGTGATATTTACAAGCATGATCCTCGAGTAAACTTTGTTGCTTCAAACGAATGTCAGTAGTAGTTGAAAAAGCTTCGACAGCTGAGGTCAATCTGCACAGATCCCACCGGGAATCGAACCTGAGACTGCCTTCACCACTTGATTATCCAACAAGGAGATGAAGCATGAATGCATTCACAGATGGTGCGCGCTTAACGTGTTTAAGATGTGCCTTAATCCTCTATTATCTGGTCCCATGTGCGTGAATTATATCATTTTTCACGCTCAGTTGCGGAAATCCACCTTGTTCCGCTTATGCTCGAGAGAAACGCTTTGCAAGCGCTACTGGTGTCCTCATCTGCTCCATTCCTCATTCTCTTCTCTAACATCTGTTTATCCCATTCGAAGAGCAAATTCTTCTATCTTCTCCCTCTCTAACTCACGCACTCCCCCTCCGCTTCTCTCCCATTCAGCCATCGCTCTCTCCCTTACTTCGCCATTCGATATGAATGGGTTGATGATGACGAAATCTGGCTTTCGCAATATGTGTATATATTTGTATAGATGGAGATGGGTCGCATTTTCCCAGTATTTATTTATAAGAAAATCCATTACTTTTCTGGAGAGAAAAGGACGCTGGGGCTTGTAGATGAAAAGTTTATGTTTTCACTAAGGCCTAGAAAAAAAGAAAATGAAAAATATCCGTTAAGTTACCCGCATGACTAAGGATTTCTCCTACGGTTGAAGTGACGGTTAAAGGATCAGTCTTCTGTTATCACATATTTCGTCGAAAAGAAAATGTAACGAAATATACCGTCATCACCAAATTGGCATTTCCTTTATTTCTTTTGGTATCTTCTAGATGACAGCATTTTCTACGAATTTAGTTTAACGCCACGCTGGAGATGGCTCCATTGATGAATAAACACTGGGAACAAAGAAACCTAAAAGGCCGCGGCTGTAAGAATGTCCATCGTGTCCATCCAAGTATGGAAAATCATGACATAAAATTAATGAATACTTGTTCATTCGGGAACCTGAGCGATTAATAGTTTCCTTGATAATGAAATTATTTTTATATTCTTTCCCATCATATATACGAAAGAAGAGCTATTTATATAAATTTAAGAACGCAATACAGAACGTCATACTAATTAAAAAATTATACTATCTACATTATGAATCGCATAAAATTATTTTAAAGAAGCGGCATAATCCGATTTTTATTTAAATTTATTATTTTCGTGACTGTTTCCGAGGTAATGAGAAGAAGTTAAGATAATAATAGCCTCCAATAACTGATCATTAAGCAAAATGGATCTGTGTCACGCTTCTTTCAGATAGAAATCCATAAAAACTCGCAAAACGAACGGAAAACTCCCTTACTTCGAAATGGAAACATATGAATAGAATCTTTATGACGAGTTTTAAACAGAATCTAAATTATATAAATTTCGTTATAAAGGATTAACTAGGAATTTCTTACGAGAAGGAGGTACTGCATCGCCTTGGAATGGGTGAGCGCGTGGGTGTTCCCAGTCGCAGATGGGAAAATGTCTTCATACAAGGACGCTCAGAAAGACTCTTATTTTAAGCTTCCGTAACACCAAGGATCTCCGGGGAAGAAGCCGGGAGCCTATGTTTTATGGCCATTTGGAGGAAACATCTGACTCTTTCCAACTTCAAAATCCCTCGCTCAAACCCTTAGGGAGTCGATCGCGTTACCAAATCCTCCACTTTCAGCCCATTTTAACCTAATTTACGGAGGAAGCATAACACCGAACAGATACATCTGTAAATTTGAACATTTAATTGTGCTTGTGCTAGGAAAACAATAATCAGCTAAGTTTCCAATCTTAACAATCGACTGCTATTCGATAAAGATTCATCGTGTTTCTAATAAGTTAGATCAATCAAGGTAATGTTTCTACTCTCACTATTCTATTGTCAATTTGTTGGTAGACTTTTTGAAAATAGATTTCTTGAAAAATAATTTAAATTACTTTGGATCGAAAAATTCATGTACATATTGGTCGAAAATAACATTATTGAAGATTTCATTCATAATGTAAATATAGGTATGAATGTACTACTTGATTCGTTAGTAACGTTTGTGAATTCTTAACTCATATTTTAAATAGTTTATTCTAGAAAACTTTTTCAACCCAATTTTCTTTAACCAACGGAAATAATTTTATTTTTAACATCTAAAAATTCAAAAGTTTCATGTAATTTCAGCTAGCTAGATAAAAATATCTGCGTCAGGAGAAAGTTCCATTTTCTTCGTCATAATTGATCATTAACGATGGTATTTAACATAAGTAATTGAAGTTCAAGTGTAAATTTGATGAATTTAGATTTTTGAACATTGAAAAATTTTTATTTCTCAATAAAGAATTATGCTATGCTTTCAGATACCTTTTTTTAAGACTGGAGAGAAAATTATTATGACGTTCATATTGCGATAACGTGCGAGAAACGTTTAGTTTCTCGCCCCAAATGGAGGACTGCAATTATTCAAATGATGTAGTTTGAACATGTACGATCTGAATGTATATTAGAGCCTTAATTAAAAGATAAACCAAACAATCCTGAATGTAATTTTCAATATCGCTTCCTAGGTTATGCAAATATTATTATTTTACATGTATCGCATTGAGTGTTCATTTATAGGACTGTTAGTTCTAATTAAAGTAATACTAAGAAGTAACCGTTTATCAAAGAAATTCAGTACTGTGATTTTGAAGAGAATATGAAAATATTTCAATAAAATATCGATATATGAAAGGGTTAGCGTTTATCCACACTATTTAAACAACAGGTTGACAACTGGTAAATAGGAGTGCACATCGAGTACGTAAAAGCGACCAAACATTTTCCAGCACTAAGAGGTAAGTTTTGTCTTGCATGCTCTGACCTAAGAACGTCATGCATACACATGAGGAATGTATTTGTTTAATTCCAACCTGCTGATAAATTAACCGTTCAAGGGCTATGAAACATACTTTAAGAAATGTAAAAAGAAATCCAAATTTTAAAAATGTTAAGTGCTTCGGGTATTAGAGTCAGTGGGAGCATTGTAGAGATGCTTCAGATGTTCAACTAATGGCGGAGAATGAAGGTCAGATTCCTATTCGCATTCCAATACTAAAAGGTGAACATGACCAGCTTGAGAGAAATGCAATCAAAGACCCATGTCCCTCAATTAAAATAATATGATCTGAGTCTTCGTTTTGGCTCTCTGAAACATGACGGATTTCGAGAGCAATTATTAATAAAAGCAGGCAAAGATAATAATCTGAAGGTTTCATTTCAGCCACCCAATAATTTTCATCAGCCATTATTTACTTTATGGCATTCGGGAACTTTTAGCACGTCTTGCAAACCTGACGTCCGATTTTGGCTCGGGAATTTCAAATATTCTGTGCATGCACTAGGACGGCTTCATTTTAGAGAAGCTGGATAGCACGACTATAACGCTAAAATATCCACAAATAAGCATTAGTTGTCTAATTTTTGTATACTTAGAAGTTTTATTCGTTCCTGAAATTTAGATGCTGAAATGTATAGATAACAAATTTGGAGATAGACGGAATAATGAAAGAAAATAATGAAGAACAAAGAGCAGAGAAAGCAAAATGAGCTAGGGATAGAACTCCCTCTCCTTAATTTCGGTTCATTTGATGTATGGCATCGAACTGGAACCAAACCAAAACCGAAAAAATACTTTTATTTTTGCCGGAGTAAAAACCAACCCTGAAAAATTCAAATCCTTGACCCTGGACTAAAATCAGTTATCATTTCCGTTCCAACGTGGAGTTGGTATTCTCATCAAACGTAAGAGTGGTTAGATTTAAGAAAAATATGCAATCATCTTCCAACTTTCGACTTCCTAATCATTGCATTAAAATTTTACTAAATGAATATATTCCTTAATTATTTCATTTATATAAATATTTTTATTAAAATAATTTCTATGTAAGAGACACGTATAATATGAACCTTGCATAGGGGGTTATCTGTAGGGATTATTTTAGTGGAGCGAAAAAAATAATGGCTCGAACAAGTTTGACAGTTGCTGCGGGAGAGAAACCGGAAAAAAACCGAAATTTAACGTTTTTATTGAACTAGAGTGAAAACCGGAATGAAAATAATTCTGCTTTGAAGCCCTGGGTTGATGAAACTGAAAGAAATTGTACTACTTGAAACGATACGTCAGAAAAACAATACAGATTTACTGGTGGCGAAAAATTTCTCCCGAAAAGATGGCCAACTTAATCAATTACATAGTTTGTACGTTCGCTTGGATAAAAATTAATGTATTTATGGTAAAGGGTTTTAACTCACGATCCACGAGCCGCATGCGGCCCTATAACCGATTCCGATCGACCCAAGTGCCTGTTTTTTCCTTTAAGTTCGGTAAACTATTTTCTTTACCAAAACCTGATAACGGAATTCAAAATAGGAAAATTTTTGTTTGAATCTACCTTACCATTTTAATATCATACCTACTTTATTTATCAGCGAATTAAACCAATCACACCTTCAACTTGCAATGAATGATTTCACTTAAAATAAAAAATTCATTCCTTTCAAGTCCTAATCCTAATTAATACTGGTAACTAAACACTTGGATGCTCCTGCTGAATAATGTATCGCGCACTTGGGTGCAAAAATCATTATTTAACAGTAAGATTATACAATTCTTAACAATGAATGTTATTATGAATTTCCAGTAATTATAGCCGAGGAACAAAAATTATAAACTTTTAGTTCATTGTGAGTTGTTATTTCTCTTTCATTTCTTCAGTGATAACTTTTGCTTACAGATAACATCAAGAGAGAGCAGTATCCAATTATGATTTAGTATTAACTGTAGATGAATTTAATTAAAATAACAATCTTTTCGTTCATTCAATAATTAAAATAACAAACATTTCATCTATTATGTTGTCTTGTGAAGGACTAGAAGAAACGAGGTAAGTGAGTATTGCAAGAAAGCGCTTCAACTTATCAATCGAGGCATTTTCATAATGTTAAATATTAGATTGATAAACCAATGCAACAATATTTTCTAATACCAACATTATTAGCTGTGACAACACCTTAAAGCATTTTGAATAGACGTCAGTTTCATTCCATTACATTGATTCCGTCAGAATGCGGTCTAAATCGAAGGGAGGGGAATTTCATACGGCTTTAGGTGAAATAGCGGAAAGAGTATGAGTTGAGTTGAGAGTGCGGAGAATAAGAATAGAGGAAGCGGAGGAATGCTGAGACGGCGGCGTTACATTGAGTCGATGGGGAGTTGTTGAAAGGGAGGGATAAAAAAGGGGAGGAGTCCACCCCATAATCTCCTTCTCACCTGGCGCTAATCCAGTCGACACGACTAAGAATATCTGAGTTTAATCGGAGGGAAGATTTCGAGCCGACGGCTAGCGAAAGGAAAGAGCGACAATTTGCGAGAAAGAGGAAAGGAGAAAATTAGGAGAGGATGGGGAGAGAGGGGGAGTAAGAGAGAGAAGGAAGGCAGAAAATGGGATGGGAGGAGGAAAAAAGGAAAAATATACGGAGAAAGGAAACAAGAAAATTGGGGAGAATGAGGGAGAGAGAAAGAGTGGCCGAGGGAGAAAAGGGTGTGTATATTCCCTCAATGTGAGTTCTTCACGATACTTTGTAAGTATTCAAGTATACAACCAGCCCATACATATATCTCATTGCTGTAGAGACGTGGCTCTTTATTCACATCAATTTATGACGCGGAAGAAATGTATTTCAAAATTGACGTATAAAAATTTGTAAATGGAAAATTTCTTACCTCATAATATTATGTATGGAATCGTATGTTAAACATGATTTGTCTTAAAAAGTGAAAACCATGTTTATTGAAAAATATATGATTTATTTATTTCTTCATCCCATAAAGTTTAATACTTTACCCAAATTTTAATTACTACGTCTCAAATGCGGTTTAGAATCTGAGGATATAGTAGACGGCATTGCTTATAATCACGGTAACTGTAATTCGATAGTAAAACTCATTTTGTGGTAATAATTAAATGCTGATTAGCAATTAACAGTGATTCGACTCTAATATTTCCTGTAAATCTATCCTAAGGTATATATTATGCTTTTAGAGAATATTTCAGAGCGGCGGAACTAATAAACAGTACACGGATATCTAACAATATTATAAAGCTTGTTACTTACAATGGCAGGTATTAAATTTTTGCAATAATATCTCAATTCATAATAATACATATTTGCAAATAAACTCAATTCCGATTGCAACACAGATGATATGAAGATGCCTTACATCGATATGAAATATGTTTCGAGCCATTATTAGTTGTCACAACTTTATTTTTCGGGTGCTACAACGTTCTAAGGAGAAAAGCGCATCATTGGATAGCTAAAATGGAATTTAGGACATTTTTTAGCCTTTATTGGTTTAAAAAATTTTCAACTGGAGTGAAAACTCGTAACATTTATAAATGAGAGGTTTTTCAAATTTTCGATAACAAAGATATACTGTGAGTTAAGTAAGTGAAAACATTTCTCGCTAATTATAAAATGTTTGTATAGATTTCTTTTTGAGGAAGTAAAAAGTAGACATTGGACATTAATAAAAAGTTACATCAAGGTACGTAAAGCAAAAGTAAGATACAGTTAGTCGAATATTTTTTTATAAAGTAGGCGCTACATATTTATTATTTTTAATTGACTACTTAGATAAAAGCTATGCTTCAGTCGTATTTTGGCCCATCAGATACTTTAATGAAGCCCATAAAAGATTAAAACTTCATATGAATCATCACAGTTTCTATATCAACATATTTTGAATTCTGTTTCGTGGATATAATCACTCGAAGTTACGTTTACACGGAGGAAGCCATTCCTTTCTGATACAAATACGTGGCGATCAATTGATCCCTTAACTTTTGTTTATATCTCGATATCTCGATATATATCCTTATGGAATTAGCCAAGAAAAAGTTTTCGAAACTTACCGAAAATTCATGGTGTTGCTGTGAATGCATGTCTTCGGCCGTCGTCTCCCGCAACTTGTCCATCCCTGCAGCGGCCCCTCTTAGAAGACTTTCAAGCGATTCGATGTATTCGATGGCGCTCCTCAGGATCTCTACTTTGGGCAATCGCTGGCTCGGATCGGAACACGTCCTCCTCTTCAGTGACTCAAATGCTTCGTTCACCTTGTAAAAATAGAGACAAAGAATTCATTAGATTGATCAAAGTCAGCTAACAGATGGCGATGCAACAAATACATTTCTAATCAACTATGAAAAAATGCTTGATAGCCTAACTCAGGGATCCGCAAACTTTTGTGGCCATCACCTCTTAAAGAACTTCTCAACTCTTTATCGACCTCCTCTTTCTTACGTCTATGTAATTATAATTAGGAAAGTAAAAATGAATTATAAATAGTTAGTTAGTTAGTTTTTACACTAGATAAGAATGTTGACTCATAAGGACCACAATGTTACGTTGACACTTAAGGACCAATATGCTGCACAAAATGTGAGTAATGATTAAATATAATAATAAAGTGGAGCTGGTCAATCTTCGAATAGCTGGTCTTCGGAGAAAAAGTAAAAATACCTAGAGAGGGCACCCCAAGTTTTACTTAAACATCAATTTTAAACTTCTTGATTCCGTTCTCTATTTAAAAATCCATAGAAAGATGGGAATCTATGGGATTGACTTCTAAATACATCCGAGTTATTGAGATGGTATAGATATAAAAAAATATTCGCTTTTTAATTCGTTAAAATAAACTAAATTGTCAACACAATGTGCTGTTTTATTCGCAGGAAAACATATAGTTTTTTCGTAAATTAAATGGTATGCCTTTTTTCTAAAAGCAAAATTTTACAGCCATAGGTTGATAGAGAAAGATGTGATACGTACTTCCAATTTACTTTATTTTACCTTGACGGATAAATAAAATAACAAGAACCATGGGTACGCGTAGAAATTTATTTTTTTTAAACAATGAAAACAGCTTTTATTTATTGTATATAGTTACTTTCTTGAGTGTTGATTTAGTACTTGCAGTGCTTAACTCCGTGTACTGTATGAAGAATTATTTGGAAAGTTCAGGGTTATGATATTCACAGCATATTTCTTTACGGACTTCTCAGAATATGTGCTTACGAGATGCCTTAGGACGTAAGATGTTATAGCAAAAAATACTTTTGATGTTAGTAACAGATATTACGAGATGGAATGCAGTTCTTTTCTCCTCATTCATTTTGACTCCTATTACGGAATAAATTGACTCGACGAGGGATCATATTCCTGTACGCTGATGATATTAAATGACAGACGGATATATACTCAAGATATCACTAGCTGTACTTTAGCAAAGTCTACCCTAGAATTATGCTTCCAAACCTCAGGTCTAATCTTTTATCCTGCGAATTAAGTAAATTATGTGATATATTATTTTTCTTTTGATTTTCTGATAATATATCGAAAAGCTCATAGTTGGGTTCTTTCATGTCAAAATCTGGTAAAGGATATTTCCCATAATTAACTAATAAAATTCATACTTAAATGTCATTAGCATCTTTCTGTCCATTCATGATTTATTGTGCACATCTACTTTACCTTGTTGCATTACGGATATCGCTTCAAAATTCTCAATCAAGCATATCTTCCACAGACATGTAAACCATAGAACACAAATTTACACATAATTTACAGTGCTTCCCGATTGAAGGCTGGAATCTATCTTGAATTAATTACTTCCGTTATTTACGGTGAAATAGAAAATTGTACTAGCTAAAAATTTATTTTTTTCATTTTATGTGTAAATTTATTTTATTTTTACAACATTCACCACCATTAGTAAAATTAGAAAAATTTCACCAAAAGATTTTCCGGTGAGGTTACATTGTGCATGATTCTGCCGATGGTAGATTTCATGGTTGATCATGCATTCACGTTAGTTTGCTAGCTTGTTTTTATAGTAATCTATCTTTCAATTCTATGCCGCTTGTAACGTAAATGTAGGGTGTAAATGTTGGTAACCTAAAATTTAATAATGACACAAATAGCACGTAAACAAGCTGCTTTGCTGCAAGCTTTAGGCGTAAGCAAGGCATTGAACCATAATACTCTTCACTATAGATTTTTTTCCGATTCAACAAAAAATCTGAATTTCGCTTCAGTTCCGATTCCAGTCGAATCGTTTTTTCTCGAAAAACCTTCGAACCGTTTTTTTCTCATGATTTTCATTTTGAAAGTTTTTCTTATATTTCTAACTGTTTCCGTTTCAAATTAAATAACAAATCAGTGCAAACAGTATAAAACATCAATGGTTTGTTGTAAGTCTTACTTTTACATTTTTAGTGCATCTCCTTTCATTTACGTATAAATAAGATGGTATCGCTTAGAACCTAAGTCGGAACGGATTGAATAACGGATACTGCATACATTTGTAATTTATAAATGGTCGATGTAATACTTTCCTAAGAAATTGTAGCAAAAGGCCGATCGATCAAGAAATAGAAATAATGTATAAAAGTGCATCGAATTGAATTGCGAAGCCCGAAATTCGGATATCTCACGAGACACTCATATTATTTGTGTTGACATATAGTTAATGCATGATTGAAGAGAACTCAATCTTCTTTGTATCTTAAATCCATCTCTAACTTTACCTCAAGGGATGTAGGGAAGGATCAATGCACGATTCTAACAAGTCACTCTATTATTATCTCGTTTCCGTGGAGGGCCCAGATCGATTAATTCTCGCATCTATTTCCCTAGCTTTCTCTTATCTGATTGGCAGAGTTGGCTTAGGGTTGCGCAGTCTCTTCCGACAAAAATACGCTGCCTATAAATTTGATAAGTTGTCTTGATCTAGCCTCTAGTCCGTATTTCACGAGAATTCTAACCAGTCTCATAGACCACCCTCGTAATTCTAGATATTATATCGGAACAATCGTAAATGTCAGACGTTTTCTACTTCTGGAATTCCGCTCCATTTAGCCCGGTTGTTCATTTAGCTAGACACATGCTTAAGAATGCTTAGCGAGCAGAGAGTAACATCGCTCTCTGACTTACACATGGAAATTTAACGTACTTGGCACTGTTTGTTTCTTTCAGAAATACTTACTCTGAAGCTAGGTTTTTCGAACTACGTTCTCCTGTCATAGACAGACTAAATATCAACTACCTCGAAATAAAAATATGTTCGTCGCCACATTTCTGTTTTTCCAATAAAATACAATTTTTAAGCACTCGCAGGATAATAAAATTAGACACAAAAAACCCTAAGGTAATGAAAAGGCGTTGATATAAAGACTGAGATTATTGCGTTTCCTTTACATGTCTTTAGTTATATTTAGATAAATTCAAAATTTAGATTTTATTGGACATTTCACGGGAATTGATCTATTGACAACAAACTTGTCTTGGAGATTATTGCCTTTTTCATGCTTTTATTTTCATCTCACTTTATATTTTGGATTGAATCAAGACATTCCAGTTGGCTCAATGACTTGCCATCTGGTTAGTCTAAAATAATGTCCTGACTGTTAGAGGCAGCTTAAAATTATGCTCCACCCCTTGCGGCACAAACAGGACAAATATATGGAATTCCCATTCACTCATTCTTAGCGACATTTTCATGGAACGTAATCGGAGGCAAACTATCTAATGATTCTAACATTTTCATGTTCCTGTCATCGGCCTTCTACACTCTTGGTGGTCCCTTGTCTCCAATTAAATCTTTCGAAATTTTATGGGCTCAGAGTAATTATTGAAATTTGTCCAACTTTAATTTAAGAAAGACTGTTTGAAGAAACGAATCTAGAATTTGCTCACATGAATTTTCTCCACCGCTAAATTCACATGGGAATTTGAATATATGATTTACATATTAAAAGGAATCTTTTGGTTATGAAAGAAAGTTTGATTATATGCAGTACAGGGGAATATATTTTCAATCGATATTTAGGTAATTAACACTCAACTGATATTTTCAGCTTCAACAACGTTCGAATCATCAACTAGATTTCTGCTTTGTAAAAATATTAAACATTGTCAGGTAGAAATGACATAATCTTCGGTTAAGTAAACTTAAAATTCTAAGAAAATGGCGGAAAAATAATCCTAACACATTTACTTTAACAAGAAATTTCTTCGACGTTTACTTTGGAAAATTTCGTGAATCTTATTCATCTGTCGAATACCTTTGTTAGCGCAATATAGGTGATGACTAAAAATAATTTCAACGAAAATATGCATAGGTATTTATGCCATACGTTTTGTTTTTGTTCAAAAGTAAATAGCCGCATTATTAAAGTTGTGTTGCTGCTTTTTTTTTGACCTTGCACCTAACGAGCATTAATGATAAGAACCTATGTAATTGTAATATTTCAGACTCGGTGATTTATTGAATTTATATATAATAAACTCACAAAATTGTGCTGCTTTTGCAATTTTACTTGTTATACTAATAATCTTGAAAGTGACGAGACTTGTTTTGATTTGAAAATTGTCATTTTTTAAACGATATTCCTTTATATTGCGTTGTCAACTAGATCTATCTGTATCAAGTAAGATGAAATGCACCACCTCAAGATGAACTTCCAGTTGTAAATTAACTCTCTGTTTACTAATTTGTTATGGCAGTGATCAGCTTGTTTATATATTGATTTGAAGGCATTTGAAAAAAGCTACTAAAATAAAGAAGCAAGTCGTAAGAGAAGGCCGACTCCGGGATTATGGCCATGGTAGTGCAGTTGTCAGAGTGCTAGTCCGTGGCGGCAAAGGGTACTGGTGTTTGTTTTCATCTGATTAATTTGTTGCGATAGCAATAATTTGGAGGAAAATATGTTAAAATACCATAAAATCCTGTAATACTTTCAATGGAATATACAGCAGTGCTTGACTGAGGTGAATAATAATTATCCACAGTTGGTGCTTCAGTAAAATCTTTGTTTTGATATTTCAGTGGTGTTTACATAAAAGCAAAATCGATATTTATTTACAAAATAAGGCTTATCTAAAATCACGTTCCTTTTAAAATAAGTTTGAATTACCTATTTAAAAAAATTAAATTTTTTTAACATTTTCTCAGTGGTCATTAATGACTATTCGATTTATATAGCAAGATGTAAAGATGCATCGCCTTATCTGTTTCCATATCTATTAATCTATGGCGTGCAGAGAAATGGGTAATTGTTCGAAGATAGATCGTTGTCTAAATAACATTAAGCTCAAATACCCAAAGGTCTACCAATCAATCCTTTCCTGGAGACAGGTGCTTCAGAAAAACTCGTTTGAGAAGCGAATGCCTCCGGTGTTATTTACAAAGTTTATAAATTTAAAAAAGTTATATATAATACAATAATGCTTTATTAAAACGACAATCTCTCGCTTAATATCGAAATCAGTCAGAAAGATAAATGTATTATCAGGTTTAATTGAGTATGAACACAAAAGATCGGTTAATTAGCGGAACTCCGTTTTCACTGATCCAAGCCGTTAATTATCTAATAACCCATTTGGAGCATACTTAATCGTAAATACTTTTAGTACTTGTGCGGTTGTGTATAAAAAATATAGAAAATGTGTCGCATGCGTTTATTATAATATACCAGGAAGAATTGGGCCTATACAATCTTGTAGAAGTTCATCGTAACGGCAAAGTAGTACATACAGCATTGTACAACGAATAACTTATCGTCCAAGGCTTGTTTACTCATAAATAAAGAACAATATGACGTTTTCCCTCAATTTTGTGTACCTAATCAAATCCTTTGAAAATTTCAGTGGAAGTAGTTAACTTTCATTTAGTATATTTCTCAAGATTCCCACTGCGACTCCATGTAAGACTTTTTCTGTGTAAAAATAGGTGTAAATATATGATACAAGAAAAGCATTGAAACTTTGATTTTTATTGATTTAAGACTATTGCTTGATTTCCACGGAATATGATTATTTCGAAACCTTCATGCTTTGATGTTTATAATTCGCCTTTTCCGTTTCGTGGTTCTCAAAGAGGACGGCGATGGAAGATCCTCGGAAGACTTAGAGAACTGTTCACTGGAGTTAACGGGAAATCACGGCGGTACGAATCGTGATTTAAAAAGCATAGTGTTTTATTTCAGTACAGTTAAATTAATGTTTTGAAGATAAGAAATCAATTCAGAACTGTTGCTGATTGCAAAAGTGAAAGATCCACAACGTTTTTTTTTTTAGTTCTCCTACTATAAATATGTGTAATTTATCTTTGTAAAACCAACAGATCAGTGAGACAGTTTCGTTACTTGGCATTACTTGGATTATTTCTAAGCTTTTCCAAAATAATTCAATTTTTACCGAGACTTTATAAGATTTATAGGAGCTACATACGGCTATTTGCAAAAAAGAAAATAGAAATTGATAGGAGCCGATAAACTCGATATTTTGATCATTACTGAAACACATTGATTGAAAACTAAATAACTTTTAGTCCTACAGAAAATGAAAACTGAAATGATACTTTTCAACTACTTCAAGTATCATTTTTCCGATATATATGTGAGGGTGGTCTGAAAAGTTTCCGACCCCAGATTTTTCAGAAATCTTCAGAAAATTTTCAGAAAACATGTCGAGAAATGGCGAAATGTCGGAAACTTTTCAGACCACCCATGTATTAAGATTGAAGCTATTTCTTTCATGGATTCATAGCATTTGAATTTTAGTGGAAGTTTGTTTATCTCATCTAACGAGTAATACAACGAGTGTGAACAACATAAATCAACTGTAAGGAATGCATTATAAAACTAATTTAATAAATAATATATTGCATTTCCCTATAACACAGAAATCTGATATTGCAGGACTCATGAGAAGACGTATTTATCCGTCGAAATTCGTCTTTACTTTTACAATAGTATCATGAGTTTGACTCTATAGAATTTGAAAATATTCTACGTAAATATTAATGCTGCACTTAAATTTTTTGTTTATTTGCAGGCATCATTTCATTTGTAAAATTGAAAGATAAAAATGATCCGATAAAAACAAAAGAGAATGGAAACTTGACTTATTTTGTTCCTTAATTCTGTTGTTTATTCGGAGTTGCGAGTGTTTTCATAAAATAAGCGGGAATTATTTCAAAGTTTTTGGTAATAAACAACCCATGCCCTTGACGATAAAAGCGATGGTTGAATCAGAGGACATGGATTTTCTCTAAGAATACACGGGAAGTCAGGCCCATCTACAATGAATGGTATAATATAAAGTATAATTGTATAATAAGAAGATTGTCTTTTTGTAGAGGAGAGAATCCTTTGTGATTCCTGTATTACAATTAAGATAAATAAATAGCAGGAACCAACTTACGGTCAAGCAGAAATGTTTCTGAATCAGCTCACTTATTAAAGACAGTCACATATATTGCTATGATGATAAAGGAGATTAGGAAACATTTAGATATTTAACAATTGGAGACTCAGGAAGATTTCCATCATAACTATGGCGTGCGGAGCTCAATGAAGTTTAATAGACTTATTTTTTAGGGATATTTCTGATATTCCTCGCATTAAATGTTAGTACTGTTGATAATTATAGCACATTTATAGTATGAGTAGGTCATACGTTCAATTACTCACGATTCAAGTTCCGTCATGGTCGATGAGAAAAAATTTCAAATGCGATTTTGACACTCATGCTTATTGTATCGTCCTATAAATATGTGCGGAAAATTAGGAAATAATAGGTGATAAGGTATTCCAATTTTATCAATTTACTGATCCTACAACTAGAAATTGAAAATAAAAAATTCTTTGATGCTGATTTAATTATTAGAAAATCGGCAACCATATATGACGTCTTTGCAATTTCATTAGAACATTGTCCAGAACTCATCAAACCTTCTAGCGAATAATATCTTTTAGTACGATAAAAAAAATACAATAAAGTTTTATAGCCTTACAATTCTCACATTCAGGCATAGAATGATCAGATGAACATACAATAATTATCAGGCATTATTAAGTTAAATTCATTTCCGTCATTTATTACGGAGAAGCTCACTAGTTCTTTATAATTTTAAAGCGTTTCCTAAAATTCTTAGGTCGAACAAGTACACAGTTGATATTCAGAGCGAAATCGAACCTAAATTGATACTTGACGTTTTGAATGAGCTAGAGCGATATTCAATAGAAGATATTATCTAAATCAGGAGAATATAGACCGGGCGATACGTAGAGATAAAAGGTCCTATACCAACGAATTGAAGGTGCATTTGCTTTAATTTTGCAATGTTTACTTAAATATAAACAGATGGAATGGGACAGGAAAGCACAATATTTTGCAAGATATATTTCAGAATTTGATTTGGCGGCGAACGGGAAAAAGTTATTTTAAGTTGATCAACGGCGAGCAATGTTTGTATGTGAATAACTCTCTTTTCAGAATTAATATAAAGAACTTGGTGATGAGCAATAGTGCATATTTAACAAAAACATCCTTAGAGCCATCTGACAGTAGAATATCTTAAATTACTCATATTGGGGTAAATATACGTGTGAATATTTTCTCACTTGTTTGGCGTCTGAAGGTGTCCCCGATAAAGTTTCTCTCCGCAATCTGCAATCCGCAATCTGAATTACCATACAAAACCTAATCATCAGAAAATAACTTCGGGTTCTCTCATAAGTATTGTCCTGCATTTATTCCAGAAAATCAAATTCTGGTAACCATAAACACTGGGCAGATGTGGAAACAGGTCCCCTACCTTCCGAAGCCTCCTCCTTTCCCTCAGAGTGGCCGCCCTCCTTCTGTCAACAGTCACCGTCTTCTTCTTGCACGCCTTGCACGCCCACAACAGACACCTTCTGGGTGCATTGTCGTGGTGGTGCTCGCCTCCGTGGGCCTCCTCCACCTCCCTCTGGTGCACGATGAGCCCGGGCGGTGCGAGCACGTGGGGGAATCCCCCCTCCTCCTCCTCATCGTCCTCTTCATCTGTGTCCCTCCTCCGACCCTCCTCCTCACGGCTCACTCCTCCGCTGCTGCTGCAACTGCTGCCCTCTGGGCTGAGTGCAGACGAGGCATCGCACCGCAGCCTCCGGTAGCTGCAGAAGGGCTCTTCGCTCTCCTCGCTCCCGTACGTCTTCCTCGTGTTCATCACCACTGCCATCGTCCCCTCTTGGCTCTCCTCTTCGATGCACTTCTCGTTTCCAAGTGTCACCCCAGCGCCACTCTCTCGGCGGGGAGGGATATGGGGGAGGAATCCCGAAAAAACTAAGGGAGGGGGAGAGCACGCAGTGAAATGGTAGGGTGACACCGTAGGAGGCTGTCTGAGTGGAAGCGACAAATTTCGGCGCGGAGAGGCTTTTTAAAATGCCGACGCATCTCGATTTCGGGGTTGGATTTGTGGAATTCCAGCGGTTATGTGGAGGGGATGCTCTTTGAGAAAACTCAGGAGTCCCTCGATTGATTGGCCTCGGCGTGCCTTTTAGCAAGTTATCATCCCGAAGCTCTTTTTCGTTAACTTCTTAAGAAAGCTCCTTTGAAAAGTGAGATAATGGAAATGCTTTAAAAACCTACATGGGAAATTTTATTAATTAAATTTATCTACTGCATGAATACCATTTGTTTAGTTTTCATTGTTTTTACGATTCCCTTTCATCAATTTCAGAGTTAGAAATGCATGTTCAATGTCCTGTAAGACTACTTTAATCAGTAAACGAAATTATGTAATGATAAATTTTGCAAAAATTCCTCGTGAAAGATTAATTGCAATCAATTACTAAAATTAATCACAACTAGTATGCGTAAATGACATTGGAATGGTAAGACTTCAGTGATATCTATTTATTTTTAATAATCATTCAGCTATTTATTTGCATGGATAAGAGGATGAATAGAAGAGGCTAGATGGAAACCAATAAAATTTTTTATCATGTATGCTACATTTTTCTGAAGATTTCGTGTTTTATTTCGTACTCACTTTCAATTTATATTTATAAAGTCAATATTCATGCAACAAGCAATATAGTTTATGTATGTGTGTGTGTTCTTTTATTCAGAGAAAATATTTTGTGTAAAATAAAATACAAATTTTCCTTTCGTTAAATACAGCAAATTTGAAATAAAATTTGGCATCAATTTTACCTTTGCTTTTTTGCAATCTCAAAAATGGAATATACCATGATAGGAAACGTAATATCGCAACTTTTGAAATTCATGGTGTTATGGTTGGTAGGCACGAATTCAGCAAGCGATACTGGTGCAATACAATCGTATATTTTATCATTGAGATATTACGTATTCTTTCAATTAGATAGAAAAATATTGTAATGAAAAACGATGCATTCTATTTCTACATAAATTTTTATAGAATTACTTTTAAGTAATAAAGTAAGTAATAAGTTTTGAAATTTTATTTTTAGTATGAGATACTTCATGACTGTTGAAAAAGCACTAATTAATATTTCGAAATTTATATCGGCATTGAATTACCGCTGAATTATTGGACATTTTACTCGTTTTTTTATTTAAGTGCTATATCAGAAACATTCGAATGGTTGCATGTCATAATATTGCCCATCTTGGATTCCTTTTCTCACATCTATATATTTAAAAAATGACAATTTCTGTGCATCCTTGGTCAAACTTTATGGTGTTACGTAATTTTTCGAAGAATGAGCTTAATTATTATCTAAATATAATGACTCATCTTCTTGACTCTGAAGTATACTAATAAAATTGTATAATATTGTTATATACGTATTTATAAGTATGTACCATGAAATCATATTTTGTTTCTTTTTCCTGTCTAATGCTTCATCATTTTGTTACGATATTTTTCATCTTTTCTGCGGAAAATGATCGTTTAATAACTCACGTGTATTTAATTTAAACTGACAAGAGACATTACATGAATTTCGTCAATAAACTTTTTATATCAAGTGTTTCAGCCAAGAACATTGTGCTTTATTGCTTTAATTAGCTTTTATGACCTAAAAGAATAGATCTAATAGATATTTAGTTAATTTCAGATGCTAAATCACGCCTTTTTGCAAAGATGCAGATTATGCATCAACCGCATATTTCAAAATAATATCTATCGAGGTTTATAAATACATGGATTCTTTCATAAAATGGGAAAAATCAAGCATGTGGGCTCATTGCAACTCGCGCCAAAGAGCGGAAAATAATTCGCAATTGAGATGAAAGTTTCTCCTCCTCCTATCGCGCGCCTGCGTCCTGCTTCCCTCTATCTGAAGCCGCTCCCCATTTCTATGTCGGCCAATCCGCGGCTTTCCCGCCCACTTCCCATCATCATAGTCGCGTCATCGATTGCCCTCGGAGACCTCCTCATGTTCCTTCCCCCCGAATCCCTGACATCGTGTTCTCACGAAGACGTCACACCCCGCAACATCCGCCCTCATTCGGCGTTGTGTGGAAGAATTTCCTGTTATTGACATCCACGATATGTGCCGCAAAACTCCAATAACTGGCATCGCAAACTTATTTCAGCACACATCTCATTTTCTATTACAGTAAAACCCGCTTAAGACGCTTTTTTAGATGATCGAGTGAAAACCGCGGTATAAGCGGGATTGCGTTCTAACCGTGATATGACAACTTTTTAATTCTTGCAAATTAGAAAACAAAATAGGATAATTTTTCGGCTCTTTGTTATTTAAGTAAGTGCTTAAACCTTAAAACTTCAATGGAAAGGTTAGTTCTTTAGTTCTTCATTTCCCACGGCTGTAGAATAGGTATCTAAAGAGTCCTCACATTATTGTTTCGTAATATTGGTTCTTATTTTAAATTCTGAATTTTCAATGAAGAGTCATTGTTTCACACGTCACCACCTTTGCTTTACTTTCACCACCATGCAAATAGATGAAGTTACCTTCCAGTATCTATTGCCTGATAATGCGTTAATACTGCCATGCGGTTGGTTCCCACTTGCTTTTAGCAACTCCTTCAATAATACACATGTCCTCTGTCTGCTGTCGGATTAATGTCCATGCTAAGTAAAATGAGGAAAGGAAAACTTTCAACAAGGAAATGATCTACTCTTTCTCTCGAGAAAAATAAATTATAATACCCAAATAAAACAACTAGCCAGGAGGCAATACGTTTCCTCACTTATTCTATTTATTTAGCTCGATATTCTTATTGGATTTTCCAAATATTTAATTTCTTGTGTTTCTTTGATACCCTGAAATAAGTTATAGCAATAGGGCAAGGGAACCAGATACAGAATACGTTTTGAAAATACCTTTTATTGTCTATTAAATTTGTTCAAAATGTGTGTTTGTTCGCAAAATCTTTCGGATTTCTAAACCTCTCGGACATCAAGTCATAAAAAAAATCCGAAGAATAACTAAATATTTTTAACCTTTTGGTAAAGGAGGTTCTGATATGGAATAGCAGGTCCCAGCCAAGTCACATTTCTTCACTTCTTGTATTACCTTGGGTTTAGACGCACAACTTAATGTGCTAAGTTAAATTGAATGTCCATCATTTGTATATAGAATTAAGTTGCAGTGAATAAAAAGCATCTATTCAGGAGATTTTGTTGCATTATTTAATCACAAACTGTGCCAAAACATTAATTATATTTTCTGCAATCTAGAATTCATGACTATGAATGAACCCATGAACCATGAACACTTGATGAACTGATGCATAAGTTACGATTTAAAAGAAAATTAATGAACTTTTTAATTCTTATACCAATTTTTTATTTATAAGACGGAATTGTTTTTGCGAAATTTTTTGAAATAGGACTGTTTGAAGGAGAGCCATATGAAACATGAAAGCTGAGATCGAATATATTAATGTTGAATAAAATGTTGAAATTACTTCTTTCTTTTAAAAATCAAAACATAAGTTTAAAATAGAGTACACAGATGATAGCATCATATTTTTAACAATTGCCCTCGCAACTTCTTTCGCTTTCGAATGTTTAGTTGCCTCAACGAAGGACAAGTTTAGGATATGGCTGGACTAAAACATGCAACCTTTTCTTACAAACTCATGTAGGAATAAGCAATTTTATGAAATAACTGTTAAAATAAAGAATAATTCAAATGCAATTCAAATATGGAATATTCCATATTCAGAACACTTATTACACTATCATACCAAGTGATAAATATTAGGAATATTACGTCGTATCGGAGCATTTACAATTTTTCGAGTTGGGCTGGTTTTTGACACTGAATTTTTTTGAGCTAAAACATAGGACAACTTAATCTTATTAACGGTTATCATATTGTACGATATACCACTCTCACCGTCTTTGATGTGTGGCAATAGTTTAAAAATATCACCCCAAAAATTAATAAAGGTTTGGATGAAGAATCTTCAGAGCGTCACAAAAGCTTGTGCATTTATCCTCGAAAAGTGACACCTTTAGGCATCTTGTAGGCCGACAGGAGCAAAATAGAAAACAAGACTTGTCTGACATGATACTGCTGTATTTCACATTAGAAGCATGGAAGATAAGAGATAATATCTCGTCCATTTTGAAATGAAGATAATGCTATTTGGGTTTGGGAAGACAAAGCTATAAATATTTGATTTGATTGTATTTCTGATTGCCTAACGTCCGAAAATATCCTTTACAATTTAACTAATATATGAAGTTCTTATTTTATTCTAGATGTATCCATTTTCTTTTCAGTATTCAGCCAAAATTCAAATATCCGTTAAAGCATGCCGAGCAATATTTTCTGCTAGAGCACTTAGATTCCCTCTGAATGGATCTTCGACTCCTCACATCCTCTTTTCTCCTAAAGCATTTGTTTAAGAGCTTGCAACCTAAAGAAAATGGACAACAATGATGGACTTTGCACGGGACTCAATGTTTGCATACCGAAGAAAAAATACATGAAGAAAGTCTCATATTCAATATTTTCATTCCTTCCACCTATAGAGTTCCAAAGAAAGATGCGTTCAGCTATTTCGGGAATATGTCTGAACGACTGGCAATACTCTTAAGACATTAAGAGCAGATTCCAAAAGAAGTTTTCACATGTATTCTAACACAAAGGAAATGTTTTCTGCACTCTTGGGAGTTGCATCAATTATATGCAAACAGGCAGGTCGGTTTCTTAAGAACCGCCACCTTTGAAGATCACCTCTTATATGCAGCAGGGATAGTCGTGTTCCTTCCAAAGAAGAATATTTCTTCTTATTTTGGAGGAATTTCCCTTTCCTTGCTTTATCTTCTTCCTAGAAATACGGTTAAACCAGTTTAAGATGCTTCCGCTTAAGGATTTTTCCAGTCTTTAGATGCACTACAACCTGCTGTAGTCAATCGTTCGCCTCTGTCAATGGACCAAAAATTTCCTCATTACATCTGTCGCTAACCTAACCTTTGCATTAAGATTTACTAGAGATCTCTACCTAAAGCTTTCCCCATAATCTACGATAAACCGTGCTTACTCTAATGAGATAAGAAAAAATATTGAAACTCATCCGCTGTTTGTGTGTAAAAAAAGAAAAAAATTTTCGGATCCGCTTTTTACTATCCTCCTGTCGCAGTAACTTGGCTATTCCTTTTACTTATCATCTTTGAATCAATTTTCATAGTAAAGTTAGATCATTAATTAGTTAGAATATCGTCTTCAGATGAACTCATTTAGCTCTCGCTTACAAAATGACCTTAGTAGTCGAAGCGCATTTCACCAATACCACTACTAATGTGAGCATTATAATAGTACAGGTAATTAAAAAAACGTTACTACTTTCGGTATGTGACCCGCATTACAGGCTGCGGTTTCTGGCGAATAACCCTCTGCTAGAGAGAGAAGAAAAAGATGGAGGATATTGCCTACTATGGAGGCTCACTTGGTGCATTTGAATGGATTTATTTTCTTTATTACAATCCCCCACTGCTATAAATCTTTTGGTGGAATTTAAATATATAGTAGAATAATATCCAACCGAAACGGAGATAGGAATGCATTAATTTGGTGATTTAAAAGTGGTTCCTAGAATTCAGTTATCCGTCAGGTACCCAATTTCCGTAGGAGGGAGGCAAATGACATTTTCTAAAAGAATTTGTTTTAGCGATGGTAATGGTCAAATGGTAATTCGAAGGAATCCCTGCAGTATATAAACTAAAGGACCAGGATAGGATGGTAGAGGAAGTAGAAAATATTTCGCAAACTTTAGTTTGACGCGATCCCTTATGGTGATCTGCATTTGTCATGAGAAATGTTGGATATCGTTCATAAGAGCAATCATTTGTAATTCAAATGATATACCTTAAGAGTAAGTATCGATCGCCGGCTTCATCTGATTCATTGTTAATCCAGTAAAGACGGTAAATTCACCCCAATTCTCGACTTGGCCATGTTACCCCGCCGCGAAACAACGATAATGCGTCATAGGAAAACGAAATTTTTATAAAAAGTGTGGTATTAGTCTTGAATCATGCTACGGCTTCTGAGATCTGAACTTGATTAATTTACCTTTAATAAGCCTCGTATTTAATTACCGATCGCACTTAACAAATTTTATTCAATGAAGTTGAAATTTTTACGGTAAAATACTCTCTATATAATAAAAAGTTAGAAAGGGCGGTTTTTTGTAAATAATTTTGTAAATTTAAAGGTAGGGGAGGTACGAGGGGGTCTATTATGACAGATATCTATCTAACAGAGATCTATGCTTCACCTTTATCTTAGTATTAAAATTAAGTTCATCTTCTTTGCTGTCATCAGAGTAAGCGTGCTTTCTTTCGAGGTTCTCTTTAATTTAATTACTTTTTCTTGCCTTTATTTTTGTAGACCATTCCATTCTCACATTTGAAAAACATTGTGTCTCTAACTTAAAGTTGACAGTCAGGGTAGTAGGAAACCAAAAGAAATTGTGAATGTTGAATATAATAGTTCTATAAGCATCTTTTGTGAATTGTATTAGTATAGCTTTAACTTTAAAACCTTCAGTGGCATTTGTGTTGCTAAAAGTTCTTCAATTGCAGGGATCATTTTGCTCGTGGGCTCCCACCGGGAATCGGTACGCTTTCACCGAAGTCGAACACGCTGCCTACATGGCCATCAAGGCTATCTATTGACTACACCAAATAACGTTTACTGTTGACAAGGAAGAATTACAAATGTTGGATTGACTGGAACAGGAAAATTGAAAAATTAAGAGGACAATGATTAAATACCTCCCGCTGTTTCAATTTTATATGTCTTCTTGAAGTTATTAACTCAATGAAAGAGTAATTAAATCAATACTGTTTCTCTGTTCTAAGATTGTCTTCTTTTTAATAATACTAGGTGATGAACTTTCAGTTTGACAGAATATAGTGTCTGAATATTCTTTATATTATAATTTCACTGTGTAAAACCTTGACCATCTTTATGATGTAAACCAAATATTTAAGAATCAGAAAAGAGAGAGAGAGAGAGCTTGAAGAATAAAAAGTCATGAGGCTCAAATACATTATAGATTTATTCATTCTCTTTACTTTACTCACATTAGACTATCCAAAAAGTTAAATTTCATAAATAATCTTTCAGATCATCTCTTGCATCCAATGAATTCCTTTTCCATTTCCTGTATCTTGACACTATAAATACTCATGGAACTTTTGATTACCTGCAAAATTACCTCAGACTTTCTTATTTTGGAGTTCTAAGTGATTTATGAATACCTTACTTTAATAAAGTAGTATCCTTAAGATTGAAATATAACCTCATATAACCTCATGAAATATATTAATCTTTTGACTTTGGATTTACAACTAGGTGAAAGAAATCTCAACTGATATCTTTTGGTAGGGGATGATTATTTATCTTTATGATGATATATAATTGTATTATGGAGTGGAGGAAACATTTGGAATTCGTAAATCAAACTATTGTTTCAAATTTATATTTTATCTTACATTAGAGCTTAAATAATATCCTACATTGTTTGTGTATATGAATTGAGCAAATTCACAGTTTTATAATTTAAATATGCTTTACCTGCAAAACAGACTTTTAAGAGCAGATCATAAGCAAAGGCTTATAAACTAGTAATTATTACGTGCAAAAATTATTTTTGTGTTGGTCTGCTTTCTTCCACATTAGTTCAACCAACGAATCATTAATGATCAATCATTTAATATGGCATTTCCAGATATCAATTTTTATGTTACTATTCATTTTAGTTGTAATGTATCATAAAGTATAATCTTTCTTAGCATGGCTTGCTATTTAATTTTGAAAAGCAAAAGAATTGATTTAAGTCAGAAATTTGGTAGTGATAAAAATGAAGAAATTTTAAACAATCACATCTTCTTCTTATCAGGATGTTCTTTAGTTTAATCATTTAAATAAGCTTTTAAGAATAAAAATGTAAGTAGGTTGTCCAAATATTATTTCGTCGAATAACTTTCTTTCTTGTCAGCCTTTCATTCTGGACTATTAAGTAGAAACTACTTTTTAAAATGCCAAATGTTCATTCTATTTTGTCTAAAGCCTATAATTAGATATTTAGGAAAAATTGAGAATCTTAGATTAAAGCTCTGCTGAGTTTGATGGGGAGGGATGAATTTTCATAATTGTTATTGTAATTTTGAAGCACACTGATACAGCAACAACAGATTTTCTTGAGGCACATGGCCAATTTATCTTTGTTCCTTTACATATAAAATAGTTTTCATGTATTATGTAATTTATTGAAATGTTATCTAGAAGTAAATTATAGACTTATCATTTCACTGTTTCATAAAAAATATTTTGTGTTATCCACTAAAAAAATGAATGGTCGAAGTTTTTGGTAACCATTCAATGGCTCAAAAGGATAATATTTATTTCATTGAAATAGTTCTCATTAAATTTAGAAATATAAATACTTGTCAAAAAGTATTTAAATCTCCACTCTTTTGAGCTCGCTTCAAAACAGATTATATGATTCAGTGTTATAATTCATATTTGAAATAATATAGTGAAACCTGTCTGGTTTCACTATAAATAAACATTATACAGGCAGATTTCATTGTAGAAACAATTATCAGAAAAGTTTTTGTCTTTAAAAAGATCAACCCCTAGTCTGCCAGTCATTTTATGCTGGAGATAGACTAGAAATAGAGAGATAGTTTTCTGAGAATAATGTCAACCAATATTCTGTTTAATAAACTGCTTTGTTTAATGAACTGATTATTCATATATGCATATCTCTCCTATCTTTCAAATGTCCTTTTGAAATTAATACAAATATTATGAGCAAGCTTGTAATTATGAGTTATTGATGAAATAATTGGTTCTTAGATTTTAGTCATTTTTCTAAATGGAAATAAATTTCTTAAAAATGAAAGTGATCCTTAAACCAAATAGAGGTTTAAAAAAATTTCATTTAGAGGTTTGAATTGCATACTGTTATCTGAAGAATTTTGTAGATAGCCTAGCCATTTCTACATGAACTGGAAAACACAGATATACTCAGGAAGGTCATATATACAAAATAATACATGTATATAAAATACATGACTATTTATAATAAAAATTGTATAGATAGAAACATACTCTACATCCGTAAGTTTTAAAATTATGATCTTAGTTTTCATACCATACATTGGACATAAGGTACAAAATTTTGTACTATTTTGAATAATCTTTTCAGATTAAGAAACGTCAGGAAATAAGTTTACGTATGTCTCTTTTATTTGGATATTCTACGATTGATTTGTTTTCTATTGTTATTTATTTTTAAAGTAGAAGCTTTTTTATATAAAATTATTTATTACTATGAAGCAGAAGCAATTTCTTAACTTTTATATTTTTAATTTGAAGCAGTCTCTTTTTTGTCATTAAGTTGAGATATTTTTATCATTATTATACAGGGCATATATCCATTTCAATCATTACTTTTATGTATTTCATTTATCACATTATGTAACAGGTTATTTATTTTTATTTAACAGCATTTTTATTTATTCATAATACTGTTTTTTATTTTCATGTGATACATTTTTCTTTATTTTAATGCAGAGGACGGTACTGGATGTGATAATTATTTTATTTTTCTCTGGGTACTTGGATTGTGGGATGATAAATTAAATGAAATGTAAACTTCTATCTGCATTAAGAGAACATTTTAAGTCATCTGAAGTATGCATGTTGTGCAGATCTTGATACTCAAATAAAAGCGATCATGCAATTATTCATGCACATCTTGCTTATTCATATTTTTCACATAATTATTTGTATTCAAGAATTAGAAAAGTGATGATGTGAGCATTGCATCAATGTTTATGTTCATAATATTGAATGCTACTTATTTAAACAAAAGCATTGTATTAATACTGCGACATAATTAAAATGTGATTTTTGAAATTGCTAATTATGTCATCGCAAATCATTTATCACTTTATGTAACAGGGTATTTATTTTTATTTAATAGCAGGTGCTATTTCATTTTTATTCATACTGGTGTTTTTTTATTTTCTTGTGATACATTTTTCTTTATTTTAATGCAGAGGACTGCACTGTATGTGATAATTATATAATTTCCTTTGAATGAATCTTTTATCTAAAGGATATGAAAATTTATATTGTATTCAATTCCATTGCTGCCATGCTTGATTGGAGACTCAGAAACACCCTTCTGCTCTTCTTTAGATAGCAGTCAAAGAGTGTTGCAAATGATCTTCAATGAAGAATGAATATTTTGCATCTTCAATGAATGATGAAGAATTTGACAATGCTCAATTATATTTACTATAGAGTTTAGTTTTTTTTAATGAAATACTGTTTGGAATTTCCACAACTTTTACATATATCTTTAATTAGATATTTCCCATTTCAAGAGTACGTCCTTAAATATTTATAAATTGCAGTCTTGATATTTCTTGTATTAGTTATTGATGCCAAGAGTATATACAAGTATTGTGGTCATTCCTTAGAAATGTTACATATTTCAATGTATTTAAGCTGTTGTTTTTTACTGAATATAGACAATAGATGATGATGTCAGTCTGTAAAATTATCTAGATCATTGAAACTGTAGTTTTGGATTTCATGCATCTTGAGCAGAGAAAGAGCTTTAATGATATAATAGTTTAGCTTATTCAAGGTATCTGAAATAAATTAAAATGTTATCAGACTTTATAATCATGAAAATATTCTAAAATATCTCTCTCTGTAAACTTATGCTTTACTGAACATGTATTAAATTGCTAAATCCTTTTCTTGACTTTTATTTATCCCCAAATATGGAAGAAAATTTTATGGCAGATCTTCCCATTTCTCTTGAAAAATAATGTATGACATACATTTTTAAAACCTTATAGTCAAGATTTGATAAGATTCCCATAATAAGAGAATTTTTAGGGTTTCCTTAAAAGCTGTAACTGATTTTCAGCATAAAACACCTTCTTTACCTTTGACTAAGGACTGATAACACTTTGTTGATTGATGGCCACAATTGCATACTCTGAAATCACTACTTGTTTCACAAAAAAGAACACAGATCAAGATGTTTGCTGTCAAGCAGCTAGATTGTATATATCTATCATGGCCTCCTCTTGACTTACAAAATTAGTAAATAAAGGTGTTAAACATGAAATTAGAACTTAAAGACATGGTCCCCATATAGATGGCATTCTCTTTGGGAATCAACAAAAGTAACGTATATAATTGATGAGGTTATTTATTCAGAGTTTAGGAGACTTGTTATTTTCTTGTAACAAAATCATTCACTCACGCTCAACAATAAATAAAATGAAATTAGTTGATGAGGGTAAGAACAAAGTAATCAAATGAATTTAAATATTCTTCTACATAATAAATGCAGTTGGAGGTATTCAGAAAATGTAAAATTTTAAATCATGAGACGCAGTGCAGTTTAAATGTAAGAAATTTGTTGGAAACATCTGTACTATGAAATCAATAGCCCAGACTAATTGGATCCCTACAGATATTTATAGGCAATTACAGTTCCCTATTCTTCATATCTTAGTCTGAAATAAAGAATATAGGAAAATTTAGCATCTCTTATAAAATTTTAGGCAGTATAACTGCTTAACTGTGAAGTTTGAAAGAAAAGTTTTTGCTGGTTATTTTGTGGAAACCCAAATGATTCCACTTGGAAGGAATATGAAAGTGATTACAATCATTATTTCCAAGATCTTCATCCAATAATCCTTATAATTTTCAATGTAATGTAGAAAGATTGTTAAAATTTTAACTCACCAATCCTTATTGATAATCTATTGAGAAGTGTAAATTCGTCAAAACACATTCATTAGCGGCCTCCTCAAACATTCTGTAGTAGTATTAGTATTGTGAAAAATGCTTCGACAGCTGAGGTAATTTCCCACGTGAGATCCCACCGGGAATCGAACCCGGGACCCCTTTCATTGAATTCGGACTCGCTGCCCACACGGCTATCCGGGAGCCTCACAAACCCCGTAAATTCATTGATTGAAGAATTGGAGAAGTTTAGATAATGAATATTACTGATATATCGCATATCTCTTTTATGAAGACACAATGTACAATATGCATTCGAATGATGAAACCGTATCCCTACACTCCCACACACATTTATCCACGCTTGGCTGTAATGGAACAAGAGAAATCCTATACCGCCCTTCTCCATCCTGAATTCGTAGCGTTGGTATGAGTGTTCAATTTTGGCGGAATTGGTGCGGTCGCTTTCCTGCAATTGACTCATAGCAGTCGGAGCATTTGAACGGAGCGGACCTGTCTCTGCTGGACTGTCTCAACGTTGGACTGCTTGGCAATTTAAGAACTTTCGAAAAGTCTATACATCTGGTTTTTCAATATTTATCGGTCTTATATCTTACGGATGACTCTTCGCGATTGCAAGGAACCTCCTATTCGATGATTTTATGTTACTCTTAGGGTTTACAATGCCTTATTTCCCTTCTAGTGTCCTGATAACTTCGTCTCTTAGCGGCAGGAAAAGTGTGCAGTTTGCACTGTGCTATTCGCCCGCGCTACAGGATAATTCTCCAATTTGTTGCAAGGCAAAGTGGACGGACGTTGAAGTTTCAGAAGGCTGTCAGCGCTCTTTTTCTCGGAAGATGGGTACGTACCTTACAGTTTGCCCCTTGTAGTGTAAGAATATCCTAAACGTTAAACAAAACTCAATAATGGAATAGTTTTCTGGGTACCATGTGTCATTTATGATCAGCGGCTATCTTCTCGATGAAATCATGGTATTGAACTCTCGTTGAAGCGACTGCCGTCTAGACATGTATAAGAGAAGCTGAAGTTCCTTGGCCAGGTTGATTCTCACGGGGGTAAAAGATGTAGGTAATAAATTTTAAAAATAATTTAAAGAAGTAAATCGAGCATCTATCACGTTCCCTTAATTCTATGAGAGAAATCATCAGACTGTGTGGAATTTCCCTCTGCTTCCACCTTGGCTCAAGGTCGTCCGATTGTTTTTCTTTAATTTTCCGATAGAATTAATTCTTGCAAAGAATTAAAATGAACTTTATATGCATATTTACGGCACTCTTTGCCTCATCTGCGGTAGGTTCTGAGATTAAATATATGCATTATGGAAAGCGAGACGTCGAATTTTAATAATGTGCAAGAATTTATATTGATCCTTCTCGATTTTGAAGTGAATATACACAGCCACACTCATTATCATGACATAGAATTGAATAGCCCATGGACATAAAATTTCTACTCGTGACGTATAATGCAATATCATTTACTCGAAATATGTTACAAGGTATTAGCAATTAGGAAAGTCGCTTCTACGCGATGAAAGGCGGCATACACAGGTGAATTTAAATATGTTCGTCGTAAGGAACGCAGAGTGGCTTCATCATATTGAAATAAATTTGGAAAATTCCATCAAAGTCGATTAGTTAAAGGCTACTTTGTTTCTTGAAGTAGAAAATGTATATGCATACGGTTTAGATATTTAAAATAATCGTGACTCATTCAGTAAATTTTAAGTGATTCAGTTAACTTGAGAAGGTTTGGCTCTGTGTCAAGCATCTCAATGATGGTTTAAAATATATTTAATTCGTGTGTTTTCTATGATATGACGATACTTCTTATATCATACAGAGGTGACATAATCTTATATATCCCTATTTTTTGTTGCTCAATTGGCATAGTCCCGTGTTAACAGCTGATAAAGGAGAGGAATTTACCGTATGACTCCTCTTGGACTGAAAGAGAACTCTGCGAGTACCAGGAAGGTAGGTAATGCTTGCGGAGAAAGAACACACTCTTGGCAATCGTCACAACTTTTGTTTACCTCAGGAAACACAACCGGAGTGAGGTTTCATTAGTGGAAAAGAATGCAGAAATGAATAATAGAAGGAGAAAGTAAAGAATTCACACATAGTCTGGATTCTATTTTGTATCGCTTGAAAGTTCGGCTGATGGTAGTAACTGCCCTCCCTCGCAAAAGGTTTCTTCGTTCCTGAGCTCCATTTCACATTCATAGATGATTATGCTCTCGAAAATATAAACGGTAAAGAGGAATGCGGCAGAGTATCGTGCCGATCCTCTGAAAGTGTATTCTCTCGTTTGTAAAACTTTCTCGCGATGGAACAGTTATTAAATTGGAATGTTTTAATGGAAGGCCTCCATCGCCTCCAACCCAGCCATTCTCGCCAATTTCATTGGTCTAATTTATTGGAGCCATGAACGGTATAACTCTGAAAGTAATTTACAATTTTACTCTTAAAAGATGCTAAGGAATTAAAATCTATTTCTCAATTTGCTTATTCTTAAGCAGCATCTTAGCGAATACATAGGTTCCCGTTATATCTTTTATATTGGATGTGTCGTGAATAGCTTTCCGAAGATCATTGGCTCGGTGCTTGGGCGGAAGTCAAATACTTGTTGTATTTCATATTATAACGAAACAGCCAATGGACTATTTTAGTGATCTTATTTTAATGTAACTCGATTTTCTAGCGCAATAATTTTCGAATGTAATACTTGAATATTAAATTATGAAAATAGATTTCCACCCAAATTTGACTTTAGCAGTACTTTTCGGTCAGAGTAAAAACTTATTTCATTAAATTTTTAATGATTTCTGATGACATAATAAACAATTTCAAAAATCATATTTTGAATTATGTCGCTGTATCTATACAATGCTTTTTTTTAAACAATTAGAATTCAATATTATGAACAGTGTTGTGGATGCATTGCTCACGTCGTCACTTCTCCAATGAATGAATACAAATAATTGCGTGAAAAATGTGAATAAGGAGGATGTGCGTGAATATGTGCACTCTCGATTACCACTCGATCGCATTTATTCGAGTACCAAGATCTGAACGACATGCATACTTTGGATGACTTAAAATGTACTCCTAACGCAGATAGAAGTTTACATTTCATTTACTTTATCATCCCCCAATCCAAGTACCCAGAGAAAAATACTCGTTGATAAGAAAATTTTTGAGTTTACACACAATCTTTGCGTTTATCGATTGCACAGAACACTTTCAAATGAAAAATTATATTATAAAGTTCATAGGAACGATACAATTTTTCTACTAAAAGACATGAAATTTCATTAGTGTTACATTTTGATTTATAGTCTTTTGTATTTTTGATTAAAAAGTGCATAGTTCTATTGACCCCTCGGTGAATACCTCTTAGCGGAATTCGAATATGTCCTAATCGAATTCAATCACTTATATACGCTAATAGCTTCGGATCAATCAGGTCATTTTATTCCTAATTATGATTGTTATAATTCGTTTATAAAAGGAGATGATAACCATAACCTTCTTTACCCATTGATGTACTCGATTTATTAATTAAACGTAGTATCTGGATAGACATTCAACACCTATCAGCAAATGCATTCAATAACGAAAGAACATGGTTTATTTTTTCTCACACATATCAAAAAGCTTCAAACGATTGTCATATAAGTTTGTGATTGCATTCGGCCGTTTAATGGTAATCCGATATTTAGAAAACAGTCTATTGAAAATCTGATGAATCAATTTTTATCTCAGGTTCCTCTTACTTCACAAATGACAAACAGTAATACCGACATTGTGATTATGAATCTTGATTCGATTTTATCAACATGAAACTTGTCTAAAGTTCGTCCGAAGATTAAATTATAATCAAATTTCTCTATAAAAATACCGAAAGCGATTAAAATTATTTTTACTTTTTAACACCTTGTGTTACGCTGTGACCAGTCTTCAATTCACAATAAAATAATTCCCCTCTTTCGTGGGAGACGACGTTTCACAATTTGCGTGGATGTTATGTATTACATCCTCGGATTATTTTTTTTGCTGTGAATAAACGCGCACTCGAATTACTTAATAGAATAGCAGAACTGCCGACGATTCTAAACGTAATATTAATATTGCTTATGGAGTGAACTATCAAACTTCATTCTAATCGATTTCAAAATCGATATCTACGGAAAGCTAAAGTCAGAATAAATCTTCGCACAAGCTGTAGTCAAGACCATTAAAGAGCTCTATACTTGCAAGTTTCATTTTCTTATCGTCGGTCTTGGGCTGCGTTTCCACAAAAAACATACTAAAAAAGATTCAGAATTTTCTCATTATAACATTATGATAAGCTTACTTAATTTATCTCCGAAGAGAATGTGCGGGTAATTTCGTCCATTCCAATGAAAATCCATGAACAGCACGTGCCCTCAACGATCGTTGACTACAAGTAGAAAATTTTAAGCCGCACAGTTGATACGATAATGTATGTACATGCATCTGAAGCTATTCGATTTGAGGCATTTGATTAACTTAGAAAATGGAAATGATTATGCTTGTGCATATCTCGTAATACATTTTTATTACATAAAAACCTCCTATCGTTATTACTCAGTATAGTTTCATTTTAATTTCCCATAAGCAGAGAACATAATATATATATAACTCCAGAATATAGTATAAAGCCTTTCTCACCCAATTAATTTATTTTGTTACATCATTTGACAATGTTTGATGGCTATGTAAATTTTAATCGAGAGCCATAGAGCAATTTTTAGTGTTGAGAGTGGCTTCAAAAATATACATTCAGGGAATATACAATGTTTTGAGCTCTTTCCATAAGATCTTACATAGCAAGATTTCATAGCAATTTCATTGCATTCCCTTTCTAAATTTATATCGTAGACATCAACCTTGGCGTTTTCGACCGCTGGGATGGGATTCCACAGCTGAAGGAAGGATTTCAGGAATTGGCCTTTGGATTCGCCGTTGCGATTTGACCAGAGGTCCTGCAGCGGGGAGTTCCTCTCCAGGGCGTGAAGGTGCCTGTCAACAACGACCCGGCACAGTTCGGCCTCATTCCCTTCAGGTGACCGAGAAAGCCAGAATAAGAATACTTGTGTGTAGTCAGTGCTATGAGAGTGGGGAAGTGAGTGAAGTGCGATTTGGAAGGTGCGCAGTTTTCAGTGTTTAGTGTGTACAGTTTTCGGTGTTATACGTGAACGGTGCTTATCATGGAATGCTTATTGGAAGGTAAGTTAATATTCTTTCTTGACATCCTCATATTATAACATGATAGGCATAAGAGGACTTTCTAGAAGCAGTGGTAGTTTCTATGACGTCTCTACAATGTTAGAGTATGATTTCCCATACACTTCTTTATGCACCAACCGTTAGAAATACTAAAATTCTTGCCCCGAGGACGTGAGCTCCTTTAATTTTTCTTTTCCCTGTTTACCACCTGGCGGAAAGGGTTGGATTTGAAAATTTTTAAAGGGGGAAGGGGCTATTCCTCATCATGCTATATTTTTCCAGTGAGAAAACGGGATTAGAGTGAATAGTGTTTGTAGAATCATCCTCAGAAAGCTTAAGGCATTGCTGTTAGGTTAAGATTATTTCCGATTATCTTACTGAAACTAGATTTGCTTTATCGATGAAAAGGCACGGAGGATTAACGTAATTTACATTCTTACTCTTACACACATCCGTAAGAGATGTTAGTATCTTAGCTTAAAAGCATTTGATATCTTCTAAAAAATAATTTCGTCATAATGAATCCCATATATATGAATCGTGCATGAACCATGCCTCTGCTATATCTTATTTCATAGGGTATTCAGGCGCTATCATAGAGGCGTTTACAGTGACTAACATCATAAATCAAGGTATCATAGTTTACAATTGCTATACTTTGGTGTAATTATGGTCGAATAAGTCAGGATTAATATGTTATTCATAAAATCTTCGAAACCGATGGCAATCATCAGACCATTTCATTATTTCATTAAGTGAAGTTAGCCATCCGAAAAACTATGATTTACGGCACCATATAATTTAATCGGTGCGTCGCATGAAAATGAGACACGATCATTCAATCAAGCCTTGTATTTTTATCTTAGGATTTGTGAAAATCTCTTGTTAGAGGCAAGGGGCAGTTAGCATTGTCATGTTTATCCTGTTAATGTTTCGAGTCCATTTAAATGGCAAATATAAAAGTATAATGAAAATATTAAATTCTTCGCAACTTTAGCTAATGATTTCTTAGTATATTAAATATGTTCTACATGTTGCAAATAAAGGTCGATCGATTATCGGTAGGAGTTTCTTGCCGATGCTTGAAAATTCTTATCGAAACGGTATACTTAGGTCATATATTCGTCAAAATATTATAACGACAGCGCATCAGTTTCCGTCTCCATTCATAGGTTATATTGTAGGACAGCAGTAAGAATAAGAATCTCATTTATAATAGACCAAAAACGTAGATATGAAATATTCAAGGTGCGATCTTATATTGACGACAACTATCGAGAGGACAAATTAAGGTTGAAAGTTCTAAATTGTGTAGTGACAGCACATGAGACGCGCTGAATATGGAAAAATCGAAATTCAATTCTCCGTAGAGTATCGAGGGGCATTTCAGCTTTGCTGCCATATGCTACCGAATTAAATTCTATTTCTCCATTTGCTTATTATTAAGCAGCAACTTAGCGAATACATAGGTTCCTATTATATCTTTTATATTGGATGTGTCGTGAATATCTTTCCGAAGATCATAGGCTCGGTGCTTGGGCGGAAGTCAAATACTTGTTGTATTTCATATTATTACGAAACAGCCAATGGACTATTTCAGTGATCTTATTTTAATGTAACTCGATTTTCTAGCGCAATAATTTCGAATGTAATACTTGAATATTAAATTATGAAAATAGATTTCCACCCAAATTTGACTTTAGCAGTACTTTTCGGTCAAAGTAAAAACTTATTTCATTAAATTTTTAATGATTTTTGTTGACATAATTAACAATATCAAAAATCATATTTTGAATTATGTCGCTGTATCTATACAATGCTTTCGTTTAAATAATTAGAATTCAATATTATGAACAGTGTTGTGGATGCATTGCTCACGTCGTCACTTCTCCAATGAATGAATACAAATAATTGCGTGAAAAATATGAATAAGGAGGATGTGCGTGAATATGTGCACTCTCGATTACCACTCGATCGCATTTATTCGAGTACCAAGATCTGAACGACATGCATACTTTGGAAGACTTAAAATGTACTCCTAACGCAGATAGAAGTTTACATTTCGTTTACTTTATCATCCCCCAATCCAAGTACCCAGAGAAAAATCCTCGTTGATAAGAAAGACACACAATCTCTGCGTTTATCAATTGCACAGGACACTTTCAAATGAAAAACTATATTAGAAAGTTCATATGAAGGATACAATTTTTCTACCAAAGCTTTATTTGCTAAGCTGTTGAGATTCATCTTAACTCGTTACTCTTTCGCAGTGCGACACATTTTTACACGATCGAATCATAGCAATGAATTTCTGATGTTTCTAGTGATCTGATCAGGTTAGCATTAAATATTTTAGTTCACTGCTTGATCCTTCTAAATGTAGAGTGGATTAAACTTAATCGTACTCCGTAAGATTGGAGCTAATACATACGTTTCCACAAAAAGTTGTCCTTCAAAAGATTCAAATTTTCCCATTATTGCATTATGGTACTCTTACTTCTTTTTCGCCGCAGAGAATATAATGGTACTTTTTTCCATTCCAGCAAAAAGCCATGAACAGAATATGTCTTTAAGGATCAATTGACTATAAGTAGAAAATATTCAGCCGGTACGAAAATGTACATGCATTTAAAGTATTCGATTTGAGGCAAATTCTCCTCAGAGAGATTCCAGAAAGAAAACGATTTTCACGCATGCTCACGGGAGAAACATTAATGTTCATTTTGATTGCCTTCGAACTTCATGGCATAGCCAAATAACATTATAAATCATCGTACGCATTGCAGAGCAAAAATCCATGTGAAAGAAAGTGTTTTAGATTGATATCTTTGAGGTTGATAGCCTTGAAATCAGTACTACTTCGACCGGCAGTGTGGTTTCTGCTGAATATTTTTTCTTGTAAATTGTCCCTCTTTGAACTATGCTAAGGTATGAGAAGCTAGATCCATTTCTGGATCAAAAGGACAGCTATAATAACCTTCTGTTCATTTCCTCTATTCGTAATATACTTGTGGTTGAACTACTTTAATTTCCCAAAGTATGGTGCTTGTAGTTTGACCCCAAGAATACATTAATTGCACGACTTCTAACATTCAAGACTTTTTAATCCTCTTCCTGGACCAATGATCTTTTAGGCTACCGCAATGTCCCCAGTTCGATCATTGATAAAATTGACCGTTCTCATAAGTAATATACGCGTACTTCTCATGTATCGGTGGTATCTTTGTTCATATTCTGCAAAATAATTCGTAATGATTGGGAAATTCCATCGAGATATAGGATTATTTTTTGAGGCTATGAACGACCAGTCCCCTTGACGAACGTTGCGATAGTCGAAGTCTCTGTTACATCAGAATATGCAAGAAATTCAGCTGAATCCTTAGAATCATTCGTGGTAAAAATGAGAGAATTCAATGTTCGGATCTGTAGCAGGTAGGAAATAAATTCTTCGTCAAATCGTAGGTTAGGACACTTAAGCTCATAATCACTTCGACTTTTCCAACGCCGATTTAATGAACTGCAAATTCAAAGTGCACTTTACGTTTGGTAAATCTATAACTTAATAGTATGAGAGTCGCTTCAAAGGTAGTGGCATTCGGTTTATTCCACATCTTGAATATATAGTTAATCAATTACACTTTTCTATTTTAGTTACATCAGCTATTTGGTGTTTTCGTTAGGGGAAGAATATTTCGAAACTGGAATGTAAACATGAATGATTTATTAACAATCATGATGAACGGGCAGTTCAAGAATTCTATGCCGGATAAGAGTTTTGGTTAATTTTCTCATAAAGATCGAAGAACACGTGATACAATCATCAAATGTTAACATTATAGAAATTAACCCGATTTCAAAGAATATAAGCGTTTCGTTTGAGAAGTGTCCTCGGATCGATTTTTGAAAAATGTTCAATATAGGTAACAGTAAGAATTTAATGATGAAGATTGTCTCTGTTAACATTCAGGGTTGAAGCTTTATATTTTATTGTTCGTTATTTAATTGTAAATGATATTGTTTATCAGTACCAAGGATTAATCATGTGTATAGGAGAAATCTTTGTTTTCATTACCTATATTAGAATTCTGAAACGAAAGATCTCATGTATGCAATATTCTGGACAATGCTGAAGAATTATTATGTATACTCTTTCCCCCTTGTCAAGTACAAGGAATGTAAATTCAATACTCTTGTGAATTTCTGTTTAATAATATCTTCAGATTTTTCTGTCCAAAACAATCAGATGCAATAAGTAACATATTCTGTATTCTATGTCAAATTAATAAGTTACCTGACTTATATGATACTCATATACATGTTTACACCTGCTAAAACCTGCAGATGGCACACAGTTGACGTTGAAAATTATTAATAAAATTATTTAAAAAAGTTGACTTGTTCATTATTTTTGGAAAGAGAATATCACAGTTGTGACATTCTCTATCTAAACTGCTTAGCTCAGTTATCTCAGAATTAAAAAAAATATGTTTGTAGTTGCCATAGATAATTAATTTTTTCTTTTTATTTATCTTTTAAGAAATCTTATTCCTTACTTCCAAAATACTAAACTTACAATGACAAAACATTCTAAAAATAGCTAAAATTACAATGATGAAAATTAGTATGTTATGCATTTCAATTATACATATCATTTTAAATGGCAATACTTATTTGAAATGTAATTTATATTCCTGTATAAGGGAGTAATCAATTAATTATAGAATATTAGTAAAAGGCTAAAGATGTACAATACTAGCAAAAGCTCTATATCTGGAGAATATTCACTGTATAACAGGAAAGTCCTCAAGAGATCCTGTTACTGGCAGATCCGAAGGTAAGTCTTTAAAAATTACACTCTATAGGTTTTTTTATGAAGTTAACACCCCATGTCTTTTTTATAAATTCTTTGATATCTTAACGGAAATAATATGAAGAGAAATTAGTTCTTAGTAAGCAAACAGGAAAATTATAATGCTGGAAAAGAAAGGAAAACTGAAATTTATAACTTCTTTTTTCTGTCATTCCATTTTATGATATAGTTGGATATTCTGAATTACAAATATTCTATCCTTAATAGCACTTTACACCTGTACACTTTCACTAAATGGTTTTTACTCACACCTCTGCAACATAGGAAAATAGAGCTACAAATATTCCGCCTAGGTGGTCCTTCAAAATACTAATACATTCATATAAGGAAAATTTGCTTGCATACTGCAAGCTAATTGGTGAGTATTACAGCAGTACCAAATTACTTTGGAAAGTACTCGGGAAATTCCAAGTTCACCTAAGTGAAACATACAGGAAAGTATAATCAGTCTGGCCTCGAGCCAAGGTCCACCATTGTTATCTTTCCTCCCAATTAAGTTGGGGTAAATACCCTTCCAACCTTATGCTGAATTTTAAGTCGATAGCAGATAGGGGATGTTCTTAAAAGTGATTCTCTACTTCCCGTTTAATGTATGGTAGAACAAAAATGGCCCACTTGCGTCGAACCTAGGACTATCAGGGAAATGGAAAACTGTGTTTTCAAAACATATTCATGACCGCTGTAAACATTCAGAAATATCGAATTCTATCTTCTCGGAAAGCGCTTGATAAAGTTATTTAAAATCTCCACCATATATTTATTAAGGGAGGATTAAGACCCACTTAAGTCGAACCCAGAGCTATTACGTAAGATACCCTTGGAAATTTCTAATTGGTAAGGGCGTCTTCAATATAGATATAAACTTCGGGAATATATTCCCGAGGTTTATATCTATATCCCGAAGAAACTATAGTTTCCTATGCGGTTACGTTGGTACGGGTTTCTGTGAATTTCATTCACATACTGCGCAATGCTGTTGCTGCAAAACAAATTTAGCTCTTGTAAATTTCATCGCAACATGTTCATTGGCGAATATATTTAATTTTGAAATAGTGTGGTCAAAAATTCATGAGTCTATGAAGAAATTTGCAATCATTGTAGCATTTCTTTCGCATTCCGTATTCCATTTAATCAATTTTAAAGTCAACCCCTTAACTTTGGGACACCATGTGTGTGTTAATCTTGGGAGTACGGACAGTAGTTGGAGTACTAATTATGCTCAATGCATTCACAACAGTGAAAAATCACATACCAGAGTTTGCTAACTTATCGTCTGCTGCGGTCGATTTTGATACAATTCTCTCGACCGCATTCGACTGCGAATATGCGAAAAATATGCCATTTGTCGAAGCAAGAATCATCATCAGTTGTATTTGCGCGTCTTATAGGCTTTTTTTGCATTTTTTTTTTAAATTTTGGAACATAATGGTTTATTTACTTGTACATAGATTTTTATACGAAGTCATGAAAATTACTTAAAAGATAGGAAATCATTCCAGTCGACCGAATGTCCATTGACGTTTGTTCTGTTCATGTCATCATGGCAGTTAGATCTGATGTGCATTGAAATTGTTTTTCTAAATTGTGTTTAAATTTCAGTATATATAGTTGTGAGCCTCTGCCATTTATGAATTGCTCCAATTTCTCTAACATTGTAATGTTTTTTTACAAGGGAAAGCATCTTCCCAGCGGAAAATCCATAACATTTTGTTAGGTGACGAGACAAAACGGCACTTACGAATGCTCAGATGAGAATTAGAAAGCCCGGTCATGCTTCTGCTGACATCACTGTCCAGTGCAAGTTAGCTTTTCTTGCGCTCTTTAATTGTTCTATTGCCTTTTGAGATTGTCTGTTTTATTGTCTTCATCAGATGCTCCTGAAATTGCCATTGAGAAAGAAATGGTGACTACGGCAGAAGGATATGAATTAGATTAGTCTTGCACTGTTTATGTTAAGCCCAAAGCCAAGGTAATAATATCCTGCTTCCTCATCTTAATAGTAAAAACTGCTCTTATCACTTGAAGTCTGAAAAATATTCTTGATAGAAAAAATTAGCTTTATCGATCATTAAGTGTATATCTTTGACTTTCACCCAATACTTTTAATTCCTCACTTATGATTCTCTTTTTCCTGAAAGTCTGATGAAGTTTGCTGATGGATTCTGTAGGAGAGATTCAGACAGTTTCTTATGTTTTAGGATTAGGATTCTACCTTAGGATTTTTTCTTCCTAATTCAGCATTACAATCTTGAAATATTAATTTTTGATGCATAATTATTTCTTTGATGAATGAACAAATTTTGGAAAGCTCTATCAGAAACATACATTTTAGATTTTTCTGAACAAATCTACTTCTTTATTTAAAATTACTTTTAATTTTGACTGCTGTTTGATACGATTAATTATTTTCGACCTTAGATTTTTAAAACTTCCTTTGTGATTTGTATTGAAGGATATAATCATTCCTTCATGCTGATAACAGAGTACTGTGAAAAGGAAAACATAATATATCCTGAAACTAAGCAGGATGAATGCTTAGAAGAATTCAATATGTATATACAGTGATTGTCCATTTTATAAATGATTTTCTCATGTTTACAAGGCATGTAACCGTTCAATTTTGCATTATTCATGTCAGAATAAATTGGTAAATATTTTGGAATAAATATATAGGATATCAATAAAAATTTTATTTTTGGTGTTTCTTTAAATTTTCATTTCCTTTTTAAAGAGAGATAATTATATCTTCATGATATAGATGTATATCAATATGTGATTCAAAGAGAATTTCTGTATATGGATCAATATCGACAAAAAAATCTATAATCAGATTCATCCATCCAATTCTTCCAAAATTTAAATATCTTTTCTTCTGTAGTATATCTTTTGAGAATAAAAGCATTTTATTGACATACTTTTATTGAACCTGTGTATTTATAATTTAGGATTAAACTGCTCAGTATTCTTAATGTCAGGGCATTGCAAGATATCTCAAACTTGGGGTAAATTATGGCAAGGGAGTTCACTTTTTTTAAATTTTGCATTGAATTATTTTATAATATCTGTGATAACATTAATTGTTGTCATTGTAAATGTTTAATGTATTTTCCATATTCTCCAGGTATGGTAGAACTTCAGCAGTAAGCATATTGTGCCATCTGACAGGATTAAGGAGAAAAGGGAAAGCAATCAATCAATCAAAAGGCATATCCTGTACATTTCATGCACTCAGATAACCAATTTTGGAACTTACACTTGCTTTGTAAGCAACACTACAGGTCATTGTAAGCAGATTATGAAACTATCAGGTATTTTTCCTTTATTTACTCATTTTATGATTTATCATGTCTGTTGATTAAACAAGAAGTCAGTGGGTTATTTTTCAGTACTATAATATAATACATACCACTACTGATACTACTGTATCAGTAGTGGTGTTGTATTGTGTATGCATGCTAAAGGCTACTTTGCAAATCACCTAGAATGCAGAATGGAAACAGCCATAGCATACTTTGAATGATTAAAAGTAATTCTCCATTTACCGAGCACAACCTCATGTACACAAAGAAGAATGTAAGAAAATGAGAGATTTTAAGATTACACAATCTCTTTGTCATGAATTCTCATCTGTTAATTTGCTAACAAAGTGAAATTAAAGTAGATAATAGCAAACAATGAAGTGAAATATTACAAAAAATCTTAACTAATTTCTCAATTTTGCTTCAATTTAATATTTAAGTTGAAGATCTCATATCAGCAAACTCAGATGTTTATTGTATGTTAATAAAATCTTCCCTTTCCAATGTTGATAATAAATAGCTGTTTGCAAAACAAATAAAACTGACTTGTTGGCACTTTCGGAATGAAATTAAAGCTAAATGAAATTCTCTCTTTTCATATTTCAAAATTTTCCTCTGATTTATGTGAACCTATAGATCTTCTCCCTCTCTTGGTCTCAAATGGCTAATTAAAAGCTCAATCCTTCTTCTGGAAAACTCCAATGGTAAAAAAATATCAAGGTAAAAATGAAATTTAGTATTGTCTTCCTTACTGAATTACGAGGAGTGTTCAAATGAAAAGGTACAAAATGACACTGTGGGTACAATTGAAACCTTATTCAAAAGTAATCACCAGAGACTTGAGGACAACTTTCCCACTGTTTCACAAGCCAAAGAGTTCCCATTCTCAAAATACCTGTAGCTGTGACAAGAGTCCCATGAAAGTTACCCATGAGCTAGTTATGAAATGAATCTGTAACTGTACACAAATTTGTCCTGTCAATGATCTAAAGAGAGATCTTCAGGTAGCCATCCAATATTATTCTGTGTACCCTCTTCTAAAATTATGAAGATAAAAAACATATGCTAAGCATATTTATGAAATGCTGCAATCAAGTAGTGCTGACAGAATTACATATTCTTCACTTAAAAAAGTTGACTTTCAAATTACATAATTTTGAGTTCCATCAATTAGCCATGACTATTTGATAGTAACAACATCTTCAACCAACCATTCAAGAACATGGATAAGATCTACGTTCTTGCATCTCTTAGTGTGATATGGTACCGCATTGGCAGTCTTTTATTGAATTAAATAAGGCACATATCTGACTAAAGGATTATTTTAAAATGATAATTGACATGTTTTACATAATTTCAAATAATTCATTTTCTTTGATGGAATTGAATTTTCTTTGTAAATGCATCATGACACACCATGCACTACAGAGAAACAATTGATATTCCAATTCATCACTCGTAACTTCTCAAATGTTTTGGTGCTGATTTAGAAGTTATTGTTACGTAATCTTTATTTGGGTGATCTGTTTCTAAGGTAAACACTGTTTTTTTCATCATTCAAAAGCACCAATAGACATGGCTCTTTGAAACTAACCTAAGAATTATCCATTGCTGTAATGTTCTCTCAATAATTACTGTAGAACTCACTTAAGGCACTTTTAAGGAGTGAAAAATGCCTTATCAATGGGATAGTGTTCTATGCATGATATGGCATCTCATCATTTCTTTTACTTAAAAACCATGTTATTTTGGCTCTTTAATTTTCAAATAAGTGCTTTACTGCATAAAATGAAAAGGATACTTATTAGTTTGCTTTATTTGTCACAGCTGCAGACAGAATAACTGAAGACTTCACAAACTGTTGTTGTTGCATTACACTGGATGTCTTCTTCTCATATTTTTTAAAATATTTATTGAGTGCTACCTTAGTTACTTATGTTGGTCACTTTTTACATTTATTTTTATAGGGAATGACAATAGGAATAATAAGAACAGTAAGAATAACAATCTCTACAAGACTACAATCAGCACCCCACAAAACATTTCACTATTTACATTATTATCCCCTGTTTGCCCAACTGGTAAAATTTGCTTCATTGGAAAGGAAAGAATTACGAACATAAAGTAACGAACAAAAATTTTCTCTTTCACAAGAAGCAGACCATTCTTAGAAAATATGGCAAGAAGTTGACCAGTATCACACAACAGCTGTCCATAGTCTGTATCTACAGCTGTGGTAAGAGGGGCAAGATATGTAAGATTCCTTTTCTTTTTTAGTTGTAAATCATTTCTTTAAGTAAAGAGACAAAAATCCTTCTCTTTTGTATTCTTATATAAAAGAAATAAAAATTTGTAATATCTGCCATAGAGCATGGGTTTCACTTTTCCCTTATAAATTGTCTTAGCCAGATTTTATTGTATATTGTAATAATCTGTTAGCTGAGCCACAGATTATTAATTACAAAATACTGCCATACATGTCCATGTAACAGCATAGCCTGGTTACAGTGGATATCAAAATCCATTCTCACATTCTTTATTTATAGAAATGATCTATCTTAAGTAATTTTTCAACATTTAATTTCTATTTAGTATAGTAGTTCAGCCTTAATTTCTATATAGCATTTGTATGGCTTATATACAGGTGGCAGTAGGCAATCAACTTGTGTTTTTCATCAGTGTCAGCAAATTGTGAAACTACTGTGGAGCATGGATATGTGGACAATTGGAAAGAAGGAAAGAAACACTGCAGCGTAAGTGGAATAGATCTATTTAATTGCAAGCTGCTTGTTCCTTCACTCTCTTAAAAAGAAATGCTAACCAAAGCTTATCAGTAGTGTGTCAAACCAATCAAAAAGAAGATGTTATTAGAGAGAAGGGATGCTTGACTTCTAAATTTGCCTTGTTTAATATATTCCTGAAGAAAATGAAAAAATCTCTTTGTAGGCTATGCCTTTTTCATCTTAAAAAGAAAAACCTATTGGCCAATAGTTATAAAAACTGGAAGAAAAATTAACCTGGCATTTTTAACATGTAAGACCAATTTGATTCGTAGTGAAGAATAAATCAACTCAACAAGAGCTACCTTTTCTGGTTGCATGTATCAACTTCAGTTTACAAATTATCTCAGTATCTACTGTTAAGGTATGCTCAAAAATATTTAAACTGTGATCCTTTCTTTTTGTTCTGACTAAGTTGTTTCCTACCTAAATATAAAATTATAGATTGCATTTACACTTAAAAAGATACTCACAGAGAAGTTTCTGTTAGTTACTGTTTGGACAGATTCTGCTCACCAAAGCATTAAATTGCTTGTCTCACCAGTATTAAATGATGCTTCTTTCAAGACAACTAAGATCTGCACTGTAAAAAGTCTTTTTATCAGAGACAATTTTTCCATCCTATATCTCATTTTTAAAATGTGTGCATCTAGAAAATTTAGCAGGTAACTTCTTAAATGTGTAAGAAACTTGAAATTTTCTTTTTATAATGAAAATACCTAGTAGCAATATTTGGTCTTCATTCCAATGGAGAAAACTTACAAGTGTAATTTTTTATCTTGTTCAGATATTGTCGAAAATCTATATCAAATAATTTCTAGTATTATTTTTCTTCATTACTGAAAGAGCTTGATGCAAATGCATCACCAATATATTTTTATCCAAAAATGGAGACTGCTTCATGCCATCTAGTAATTATAAATAACCATTTTAACACTGTGTAATTTCTGGCTAAAGTTCAGTGAAAATTGCTAAAAATTTTTAGCTATGGTAAACGTACTTCCCCATATAAATATATGTTCCTTCCTACAGTATGTTCTAGTAAAATAATTTTACTTCTTTTCTTCCATAGAATATATTCACTTAATTTCCATTGTGCATAGAATATGTCCTTTGAAATGTTGAAAATTTAGTACTTGATGTAATATTTGGTCATCTCTTGTGTTTACTGGTACATTAAAATCCTTTCTCTAAGTTTCTCTCTTTCATCATTCGTTTAATGTTAAGAGAAAGAGTTTGCTATTCAGGTGCCATCATCTTCATGTTTCAGCAGTGAAAGAAAACATACTCAGGGTTCCCCTCACCTATTAGTAACCTGATCCTTTTTGCTCTCAACGCTGAGATAACCTTGATAATAACAGATTTACTGCTACTCAGGTAATGAATGCAGGGATAATATTTAACTTAATTTGCATTTAAATGGTTTACCGTCACCTCATCCAATATTATGATGTAATAATGAAGGAATTATGGATATTCATGACTGAATTTTTAAAAACTTTATATGAAACTCAGAATTAACTACTCAAGTCATATTCAGCGAGGGAATTCAGGTCCAAATATTGTTTAGGGCATTTTAATAATGTATTAATCCATTCCTCTTTGGTATATTTCTAAATCCGCCATGCAGGGTTTTTGATTCATTACAGGAGGTGTAGCAGAAAATATTTCAATATATAAGAGAAGAGGAGTGTAGTTAGGGTAGAAGAGGCCCTAAGTACTGGCCCCCATCTGAAAAAGATTGAACCAAGAACATTAGGAAGTTTGTACCAAAGATTTAGTAAAACTAATAAATACATAGAGAAGTGGAGTGCTGAGACCAACTGCAATGAGCCAACTCTTGGTTGAATATTTTTAAGATAGAAAGAAGTGAAAACTACAATCTTTATTATTTACATCATGATAAACAAATTTGATAGTTAAACACCTTTTTTAACAAAAAAATATTTGCTAGATCCATAAGTATGTGCCTGACCTACTTAAAAAAGGTCATTGACATGCATCAGCTGATTGCCCCTTCATCACTTGCAAGCTAGCATAGCTTTCATGCATATGGAGGTTGCCCAATCCAAAGGATAGCAATATTACCTTTGATACTGCAGCACATACAGGTAATGAAGAAACTAAGGGGAAGGATGAGAAAAGAACAGTGAATGACAATGAATTACGTAACATCAAATGATGAATTTTAATTTTAAAAATGATATTCTGCATCACATGACTTTTCAGAAATAATAATATAACCTAATAACACTCCTTCTAATTTTCATTTCATTCAAAGGATTAACTTTGCACCTTAAAGCCTTACATGGCTGAAAATTTTCTTTCATTCATATGGCATGTTTATTGCATAGTATAACTACTTAAAAAGGCATAGTATAACTACTATAAAAAGGAAATTGAAAAAGTAAATAAAACTAAGCAGTTCAGAGTTGAGCATTACTGATCATCTTCATTCCTTCATGGTTATAATGAATTAGAGTGCAAAGCGTAGCTCTCTGGTGATGAATGTATAATTTTCTGATGTGTATAATGTATTCAATTCCCATCCTTTGCTATTACAAATAAGTCAGTTTCTAGTGATATGAGATACTAAATGAAGTTCCCTATGTTCTAAAATTCATGGACAATATATTTTATTGATAAGTATTTTGTAAAAAATATTGAAGCAGTAAATAAATTATGATTATAATGGGAGAAAATTTTAAGCTGTTGGTGTATGTCTGCATATGAAATATTGTGTACATCGTGACCCTAATTATCTTAATATGCAAAATATTGTTGCATAAGTTACTACAACTGACTGTGGGGTGAGAGAATCTTCACTTTAATATCTTTTAGCTGTAGCAATCATTTTGTTGAGGTATTTTCTAGCAGAATGTATTTCTAATGGTTACAATTTGCTGACATCTGGTTAACTTATAAAAAAACTGATTCATAAATTTATATAATATTAGATGTTTGGGTCAAGAAGAAATATAAGATTTACTCCCCAGTGCTGCTTTAAGTATATATATCCAACATTAGCTCATTTGAATGCATTTGTTCTATACTGAAAATATATTTTCAATATCTTTTAGAGAAGGTTTCATGAGATAAAAGATGTAAGAGCAATAAATTTTCCTGAAATGACCATATTGTGATGTTGTAATTGTTAATGGACCTTATTTAAACAGGTAATTAATACATTCTCTTAGGAGCTCTTCTTTCTCTGAAATTTATTTCACATGTAACTGAGGCTACCTGGGGAGGAATTTCTGGAATGATATTCTTCTTGAGTTTATTTCAACCAATTACATAGTAATTTGTGGCTATGTGTCTTTCAAAATTTTCCTAGTTTTCAAGAAATGGGCTTGGTCCATCAATTGAATGTATTTCCTCCAAAGAACGATGACCCAGGATTCAGGCCTTTTTTGGCAAAATGATAGAACCTAGGAATAATATAGATGTCAGTAATTGTAGAAGATAATGGATGTCAATTGTATTGAGTTTGTTTCACTTTAATTCCTGATGAATCCAAAAAGATGCTGAATTTGGCTACTATAATTATGTTCATTGTTAATAACCTACACAATGGAGATCATTAAGGAACCTGATGTTTTTTTCAGAGGAGAGAGAAGGCTGCAAGTTTTGAGAAGACAAGGTCTGATGCACTTATGGATAACTTAAACCCCTTCATTGTCACAGATGATGATTTTCCAGGGCTTGTATCATCATAATAAATGCATGGCAAGGGCTTTAATAGTGAAAGATTGACCATTTTTAAACACTGGGCAGCATACCACAACATTAGCTATTGAAATGAAGGTATGTGGTATTGTATTTAATTTATACAAGAGAAATATCCTATTTACAAAAGTAGAAAACTCTTGAATAATAATAGCATATTTTTAGGCTACATCTGATACAGGAACTTTCCTTACTTAAAATATGAATGATAGAATGTATAACCCACATCCAAAAATACATAACCTCGTTATTCCAAAATTGCTAATAATTTTGTGCAAAATCAAAACGTCTACTTCTGCTTCTCTTAATTTTAGTAAATCTCAACTCAAATGTTGGAGATGTATGTAATTTATATCAATGTAGGCGATGCTACTCTTTTGTGCTTTATAGCTCATCAACTTGTGGAGAGCACATTCTAAAGTTGCCATATCTTAAGGAAATTGTGAAATAATTTAATTATGATAGAAGATAAATCATTTCTGTGTTAGAAATAAAATAATGAATGCTGATTAATGAATGAAATAATTATTGTAGCACCTAGATATCGCCTAATATATATGGTATTAATAACTGGAAAAATTTCATTGGGCACCTCGGTCCTCTGTGCATTGCATTTTTATGCGGAAGGCTGATACCAAAAGTCATTGGGAAGCAGTGCTAATGTCAGCCTCAGGCATGCCAGTGTCAGGCCCTGTAGAGGAGGTGATCAATACCCTGAACATACTGGCTGTAATAACAAGGTAGATTGTAATCCCTAACAGTCCCTTAGAAAGGAGAAAATACATTGAAAAGTATGTCTCTTGCATGCTATAGGTAATTAATTCATTTTCATCCCCTCTGGTAGGTACATTGCAATATACATATTCATACCCTTTAGATAAATTTATTCAAAGGAAATTAAATAATTATCACATACAGTACAGTCCTCTGCACTAAAGAAAAATGTATCACATGAAAATAAAAAACACTAATATGAATAAAAATGAATTAGCACAAGCTATAAAATAAAAATAAATAACCTGTTACATAAAGTGATGAATGAAATAGATGTATGAAATGGAAATGGGCCCTAAAATGATAAAATATATCTCAACTTAATGACAAAAAAGAGACTGCTTCAAAATAAAAATGTAAAACTTAAGAAATGGCTTCTGCTTCATAGTAATAAATAATTTTATATAAAAAAGCTGCTACTTTAAAAATAAATAACAATAGAAAACAAATCAACCATAGAATATCCAAATAAAAGATACGTATGTACACTTATTTCCAGAGGTTCCTTAATCTGAAAAGATTATACAAAATATTGTACCTTATGTCCAATGTATGGTATGACAGCTAAGATCATGATTTTAAAGCTTATATATGTAGAGTATGTTTCTATCTATACATTTTTTATTGTAAATAAGTATTTATATTATATCCATGTATTATTTTGTATGTATGACCTTCCTGAGTATATCTGTGTGTCCCAGTATATGTAGAAATGGCTGTAATGGTAAATAAAAACAGAATGGAATTGAACAAGGATATTTATAAATTTCCTTTCCTTCTAAGCCTTAGATAATGTTCTACTATCCTTAGATATTATCATATCATTCCAAACAAAGTTCACTTGCAATCTATTTTCCCGAATAGTTAAGTTAACATGAAGGTATAGGGTTCATCTCCAATCTTCACATAGGAAAATTTATAAAACCTTATCAAAACTCATCTTAAAAAGAATTGCTGTTATCAAGTTATCTGTAGTAATAAAGCATGGAATGCAATTCCATTTTAGTGCAGCAATTAACCTTTTTGTGTAAACCTTTTAAAAGTGGCGGAGTAGAGGAAGATGTTGCCTACACCTCACAATGAGGTGCACTCTCACTGGAACTAGACACATCATGAGATGTGTAAGCAACCACTTCCCTCTGCTGGCTAGATACCCTCATGCTAAGAGCTTTTAAATGCAATATTAAAAATTATTGATTATTTCCAGCAGCAATGTAAATGTACTTAGAATGTTTTGATCAAGGCATTGATAAATACCTCAGCAAATTTAGTGATAATTTACAATCATACAATATGATTCAAAATGGGTACATAGATTGCAATTATTCAAAGTATAAATGAACACAATTGTGTAAAATATTACCACACATTTGTTTCAAATGCTCAAATGCAGGAAATTAATTTAAAAAAATTACTGTTTACTGGAAAGCTGTTTTTCTCTGCTCACTTGTCTCTTAGGAATGTGTGATTTCTTATGATGTTTCATCGTTTCTCAACTGGGATGAGGAGTGACGTCATACCCAAGATGGATTTCTTTCCGCTTGGAAGTGTGAAACGCACAGAAGTTGGTAGATGGATTACTTTACGATTGACTCGGATTGAATCTGTTGCCACCAATCTGTGGAGACTCAGGAACACCCCCCTGCTCTTCTTCAGATAGCAATCAAAGAGTCCTGCAAATTATCTTCCATATTTTGCATCTTCAATGAATGATGAAGAATTTGACTATCCTCAATAATATTACAATAGAGAAATATTTACCTTTAGTTTTCTTAAATGAAATTTTAAAAATTTTCTTAATACTCCTTGCAATTTCCACAATTTTTACATATATCTTTAATTAGATGTTTCTCATTTCATGAGCAGGTCCTTAAACATTTATAAATTGAAGTCTTGATATTTCTTGTATTAGTTATTGATCCCAAGTGTATATACAAGAATCGTGATCATTCCTTAGAAATGTTACATATTTCAATGTATTTAAGCTGTTGTTTTTTACTGAGTATAGACAATAGATGATGATGTCAGTCTGTAGAGTTATCAAGATCATTGAAACTGGAGTTTTGGATTTTATGCACCTTGAGCAGAGAAAGAGCTTTACTGATATAATAGTGTAGCTTATCCAAGGTATCTGAAATAAATTAAAATATTATCAGACTTTGTAATCATGAAAATATTCTAAAATATCTCTCTCTGTAAACTTATGAACATGTATTAAATTCCTGAATCCTTTTCTTGACTTTTATTTATCCCCAAATATGGAAGAAAATGTTTTGGCAGACCTTCCCATTTCTCTTAAAAATAATGTATGGCATACATTTTTAAAACTTTATAGTCAAGATTTGAGAAGATTCCCATGACAAGAGAATTTTTAGGGCCTCCTAAAAAGCTGTAACTGATTTTCAGAATAAAACAACACCTTCTTTACCTTTGACTAAGGACTGATAATGCCTTGTTGATTGATGGCCACAATTGCATACTCTGAAATCACTGCTTATTTCACATCAAAGAAAACGGATCAAGATGTTTGCTGTCAAGCAGCTAGATTGTATACATCTATCATGGCCTCCTCTTGACTTACAAAATTAGTAAATAAAGGTGTTAGACATGAAATTAGAACTTAAAGACATGGTCCCCATATAGATGGCATTCTCTTTGGGAATCAACGAAAGCAATGCATATAATTGATGAGGTTATTTATTCAGAGTTTAGGAGACTTGATATCTTCTTGTAACAAAAACATTCAATCACCCTCAACAATAAATAAAATGAAATTAGTTGATGAGGGTAAGAACAAAATAATTCAATAAATTTAAATATTCTTCTACATAATAAATGCAGTTGGAGATATTCAGAAAATGTAAAATTTTAAATCATGAGATGCATAAATGTAATAAATTTGCTGGAAACATCTGTACTGTGAACCACTTTCATCGAAGTCGAACTCGCTGTCCACACGGCTATCCAGGACCCCCGCAAACACTATAAATTCAATGATTAAAGAATTGGAGAAGTTTACATAATTACTGATAACTCACATAAAAGTCTTTTATGAAAATACAATATGCATTCGAATGATGAAACCGTATCCCTACACTCCCAGACATATTTATCCACGCTTGGCTGTAATGGAACAAGAGAAATCCTATACCGCCCTTCTCCATCCTGAATTCGTAGCGTTGGTATGAGTGTTCAATTTTGGCGGAATTGGTGCGGTCGCTTTCCTGCAATTGACTCATAGCAGTCGGAGCATTTGAACGGAGCGGACCTATCTCTTCTGTAGTCTCTCAACGTTGAACTCCTTAGCAATGTAAGAACTTTTGAGAAGTCTATACATCTAGTTTTTCAATATTTATCGGTGTCATATCTTACGGATGACTCTTCGGGATTGCAACGTTCTTCCGATTCGATGATTTTATGTTACTCTTAGGGTTTACAATGCCTTATTTCCTTTCTAGTGTCCTGATAACTTCGTGTCTGAGCGGCAGGAAACGTGTGTAGCAGTTTGCACTGCGCTACTCGCCTGCACTACAGGATAATTCTCCTCTATGTTGCAAGGCAAAGTGGACGGACGTTGAAGTTTCAGAGGGCTGTCAGCGCTCTTTTTCTCGGAAGAAGGGTACGTTCTTTACAGTTTGCCCCTTGTAGTGTAGCAAACAGTAGAAGATGCGAATCTTCTCTGAAAATGAAGACTATGAAATAACGTTTACCGATTCATAGATTTTTAACATCAATAAACTAATACAAATATACAATCATGTATAAATACCTTGGCGTGTAACGATCCAGGCCGAATTAATTGATATGTTCGGTTTTAACCTAATAGTTCTCCTTGTCAGAGAATGGCTACTTTGTTTCTTGAGATAGAAAATGTATATGCAAACGGTTTAGACATTTAAAAATGATCGAGATTCGTTCAGTAAATTTCAAGTGATTCAGTTAACTTGGGAAGGTTTGGCTGTGTCAAGCATCTCAATGATGGTTTAAAATATATTTCATTTGTGTGTTTTCTATTTTATGACGATACTTAGTTCTATCATACAGAGGTGACATAATCTAATACATCCCTATGTTTTGTTGCTCAATTGGGACATTCCCGTGATAACTGCTGATAAAGGAGAAGAATTTGCTGAATGACTTATCTTGGATTGAAGTGCTTCCGAAAGAGAACTCACAGAGGAAGGGTAATGCTTGCGGAGAAAGAACACACACTTGGCAATAACTTTTGCTTACCAGAGGAAACACAACGTAAGAAATTAAGCTGGCCAGCAAGGAGCCCGGACCTTAATCCCATTGAAAATATATGGGGTATTATGGCATAAAATCTTCGAAAGCAAGACCGCCTTCGAGACAGGAGCAAATTACTGGAAACTATTGAGGACGCGTGGGAAAACATAGGGCCATCAGTGTGTCTTCGCGCGGTGCAATCAATGCCAGAGCCTCTTGGCATGGTAATTAGAAACTATGGAGAATGGATCGGTTACTGAGGTATTTGTTGTATTTACCAGGATTTTAAGTATGAATATGGCTAATATACAGCTTAATGTATTATGAAATACATTATCAAGACATTATAGCATATTAAAATTTTACATTACTTTTATTTATTTCCTTACATATCATTAATCCCTGTGACTCTGAATGAACGACGGCAAACACTCATCACTGATTCGAGGTAGATTTTGACAATCATGTCAAACATGCTCATACTTTAAATTCACTCCTGAAATACGTTCTTTCAATGCTAATTTTACTATTATCTGTAACTTATCCTTAGATTTGAAACAATTATACTTTAAGGTGGTTTTCAGAGGAGAATAGCGGAGCCTAAGAAACCAGCCGTACGAAAACTATTATTAATTATTTTGCCTGATTGTTGTTGTATTCTTAGAGTTAGATATTTAATTTTTGATCTGTGTTAACGTTGAATTCGTTACATTAGGCTTAGGTAGCCTTAGAATTTTAAGTGTTAGATTTAATTCAATTTTTTCTTTATTATGCATTTCCTGTGTTTCACGGGTTTTTCATCCCGCTTCTTGTGCGGTTGTTTTCCCGATACGTGGGTTTTTCCTTCAAAAGTCTTCAGCTTCGAGGATTTTTTCCCACAAACTCTTAGCCGTCCATCTTCGTAATGTAGAATTAAGAAGTACGAAGACCTATGTTATTGCGTCTATAATTTGGGTACTGTATTGATTAAGAGAAATAATAAACATGATTCAAAATCATAGATAATCTTCATCCAAAAACAGGTTCATAAAACATGGCTGTGGCGCCCACCTACTGGACAGCGGACTGCAGAGTTCCTTTTTGGCGAAATTTCTCCACCGGGAATCGAAAGGGAGGAAGCTCGACGTCTTAGAAATGATGGAGAAAATCTTACCAATGAGTAATTTCTTCTGGCGAAAATCTTACCAATGAGTGCACATTTCTAAACCCTTACCCTCTTCTTACCCAACGCTCAAAGCTGCTTTAGAGTAATGAATAATTGATAAAATCCATTAACGTTGAAATATACAAATTTCTTTTTCTTTCAAATTAGCATGTCGTTCCACAAAAGTAGTAAAATGATAGAATTGACGCCTTTTAGAAGCTTCATGAGAGGCTTTTGATTAACTTAGAAAATAGAAATGATTATGCTTGTGCATATCTCGTAATACATTTTCATTACATAAAGACCTCCTCTCGTTATTACTGAGTATAGTTTCATTTTAATTTTCTATAAGCAGATTAAAAATTGTATATAACTCCAGAATATAAAGCCTTTCTCACCCAATTCATTTCTTTTTGTTACAACATTTGACAATGTTTGATGGCTGTATAAATTTTAATTGAGAGCCATAGAGCAATTTTAAGAGAGTGGCTTCAAAAGTATACATTCAGGGAAGTTACGTTCTTTTGAGCTCTTTTCATAAGATCTTACGTAGCAAGATTTCAATGCATTCCTTTCTCAATTTATCTCGGAGGCCTATGAGTTTCACAAAGACATCAACCTTGGCTGAAGGGCGTCTTCGCTGGGATGGGACTCCACAGCTGGAGGAAGGATTTCAGGAGTTGGCCTTTGGATTCGTCGTTGCAATTTGACGAGAGGTCCGGCAGCGGGGAGTTCCTCTCCAGGGCGAGAAGGTGCTTGTCAAGAACGACCCGACACAATTTGGCCTCCTTCCCTTCAGGGACCGTCAAGAGCCAGAATAAGGGAGTGATATTTGTGTGTAGTGAGTGGAAAAGTGAGTGAAGTTTGATTTGAAATGTGTGCAGTTTTAAGTGTTTAGTGTGTGTAGTATTCGGTGTTATACGTGAACACTGCTCATCATGGAATACTCATTGGAAGGTAAGTTAATATTCTTTCTTCACATCCTCATATTATAAAGTGATAGGCATCATAGGTCTTTCTAGAAGCAGTGGTAGTTTCTAAGACGTCTCTACAATGTTAGAGTATTGTATCCCATATACCTCTTTGTGCACCAACCGTTAGAAATACTCAAATACTTGTCCCGAGATCGTGAGCTCCTCTCATTTTTCTTTTCTCTGTTTACCACCTGGTGAAGGGGTTGGATTGAAAAATTTCAAAGAGAGTAGAGGCTATTTCTCATCATGCTACATTTTTCCTGTAAAACAACGCGATTAGAGATAATATTGTTTGTAGGATCACCCTTAGAAAGCTTAAGGCATTGCTTTTAGCTGAAGATTATTTCCGATTACCTTACTGAAACTAGATTTGCTTTACCGATTAAAAGGAACGGAGGATTCACATAATTTACATGTCCTACTCTTAACACATCCGTAAGAGATGTTAGAATCATAGATTAAAACAATTTGAAATCTTTTAAAAAACTTTTCGTCATAATGAATAACTAATATATGAATCGTGCCTTAACTATGCTTCTGCTACATTTTAATTTCAGAGGGCCGCACTATCACAGAGGTGTTTTCAGTGAATAGCATCATAAATTTAGGTATCAAAGCTTACTCTTGCATTACATGGGTGTAATTATGGTCTAGTCAGTCACAATTAGTATGTCATTCATCAAATTTTCCATGCTGACGGCAACCATCAGACGATTTAATTAATTCATTAGGTGAAGTTTGTTATCCGGAAAACTTTGACTTAGACAGTGTGCGGAAGGAGATACAAAAATATTACATTACCCAATCTGAAGTTCTATTCTATGATAGAATCCCTGAAGATTATTGTAATAAATTATCTTTACTTCTTTAACACGTTGCGTTCCGCTGAGATTAATCTTGGATTGACTGAGACCCATTATAACAATAAAGGAAATTTTCTGTCTACCTTGGGTGACGACGATTCACAATTTCCGTGAGTTTTATGAATTGCATATTCGGATTCTTTTTTCCTGTGTAATTAACTCCACACTCGAATCAAATTATACAATTGCCATTGATCCTAAACGTATCATAACTACTTATATTATAAAGACAGCGTTTCAGTTTCTAACTCCATTCCTAGGATCTATAGAACGATATAAGTAAGAATTAGAAACTTCACGACGCGTATAATAGACCATTCGAAAATTAATTCCCCATAGAGTATCGAGTGGCATTTCAGCTTGCTGCCATATACTACCGAATTAAAATCCATTTCTCAATTTTTTTATTCTTAAGCAGCATCTTAACGAATACATAGGTTCGCATTATATATTTTATATCGGAAGGATTCTGATTAGCTTTCCGAAGATACTTGGCTCGGTCCGGACCGGAAGTCGATTAAATACTTGTTATATTTAATATAAATTCGGAGCGGCCGATGGACTATTTTAGTGATGTTATTTTAATGTAACTATATTTTCTAGCGTAATAATATCGAATGTAACACTTGAATATAAAACTATGAATATAGATTTCCGCCCGACTTTGACTCTAGTAGTACCTATCAGTCAAAACAAAAACTTATTTCATTAAATTTTAAATGATTTCTGATTACATAATGAACAATTTCAAAAATCATAATTTGAATTATGTCGCCGTATCAATACAATGCTTTTCTTTAAATTAATTATTTCGATATTAGGAATATCGACGTCAATGCAATGCTCAGGTCTCCAGTGAGTGGACACAAATAAATGCGTGATAAATATGAATAAGCAGGATGTGCGAGAATGAGTGCACGATCGCTTTTATTCCAAGACCAAGATCTGCCCTAAATTAGATGTCTAAAAATGTACTCCTTGTGCAGATAGAAGTTTACATTTTATTTACCTTCATGTTACCCCGATCGTACCCAGTGAATAATCCTACTTTATAAAGAAAACACACTCTCTCCGCGTTTATCGATGGCACAGTACTATTTCAATTGAGAAATTATATTAGAAAAGTCCTAGGAACCACACAATGTTGATACCAAAAGACATGAAATTTCATTAGTGTTACATTTTGACGTATGGTCTTTTTTATTGTTTTTAAAAAGTGCACAGTTCGATTGTTCTATTGACTCAACGGTAAATATCTCTTGGTGGGATTCGTGGATGTCCTGATGGAGTTCTTTCACTTATTTACATTTTAATTTTCGGATCAATGATGACATTTCATTCCTCCTTTAAATTTTTAAAGTTGACTCTATAAAAGGAGATGAAAACCATAACCTTCTCTTCCGTTGATGTACTTAATTTTATAATTAAACATGGTATTTGGAAAAATATTTAACATCCATCAGCAAATGCATTCAATTACACAATGACATGGTTTGTTTTTTCTCTTACATAACAAAAAGCTTAGAACGATTGTCACATAAGTTTTTGATTGCATTCAGCCCTTTTATGGTAATCCGATGTTTAGGAAACCGGTTAATGTCAATCGAATGATTCGAGTATTATCTCAGGAGCCTCTCACTTCACAACTGACCAAAGAATAAAGCCCACTGGTTGCATATGAATCATGATTTAATATCATCAACATCAAACTTGTCTGAAATTCCACCGAAGATTAACTTATATTCAATTTTCACTAGAAAATAACTGAATGCGATTTAAATTATCTATACTTCTTTAACACGCTGTGTTACGCTATGACTAGTCGGATCGAAAGAGGCCCATTATCACAATAAAGAAAATTCCTTTCTTTCGTGGAAGACGAGGTTTCACAATTTGCGTGAATGTTATGTATTGAATGTTCGGATTTTTTTCCGTGTATTTAACACCACACTCGATTCACATTATAGAATAGCAAAACTGCAGTTGATTCTAAACGTCATAATACTACGACTTATAGCTCGAACTTTCGAATTTCATTCTAATCGATTTCGAATTCTATATCTACGGCAAGCTAAAGTTAGAATAAATCTTCGCACGAGCTGTAGTGAAGACCGTAAAAGAGAGCTATGCTTGCAAGTTTCGTTTTATCATCTTCGGTCTTGGGATGCGTTTCCACAAAAAGTTGTCCTTCAAAAGATTCAAATTTTCCCATTATTGCATTATGATACTCCTACCTCTTTTTCGCAGAGAATGTGAGGGTACTTTCCAACAAAGAACCATGAACAGAATGTGTCTTTAACGATCGATAGACTATAAGTAGAAAATATTCAGCCGCAAAGTTGATACGAAAATGTACATGCATTTAAAGTATTCGATTTGAGGCAAAATTCTGCTCAGAAAGATTCCTGAAAGAAAACGTTTTTCACGCATGCTCAGAGGATTAATGTTCATTTTGATCGCCTTTGAACTCCATTGGCATAGCCAAATAACATTAGAAATCATCGTGCGCATTGCAGAGCAAAAATCCATGTGAAAGAAAGTGTTTTAGATTGATATCTTTGAGGTTGATAGCCTTGAAATCAGTACTACTTCGACCGGCAGTGTGGTTTCTGCTGAATATTTTTTCTTGTAAATTGTCCCTCTTTGAACTATGCTAAGGTATGAGAAGCTAGATCCATTTCTGGATCAAAAGGACAGCTATAATAACCTTCTGTTCATTTCCTCTATTCGTAATATACTTGTGGTTGACTACTCTAATTTCCCAAAGTATGGTGCTTGTAGTTTGACCCCAAGAATACATTAATTGCACGACTTATAACATTCAAGACTTTTTAATCCTCTTCCTGGACCAATGATCTTTTAGGCTACCGCAATGTCCCCAGTTCGATCATTGATAAAATTGACCGTTCTCATAAGTAATATACGCGTACTTCTCATGTATCGGTGGTATCTTTGTTCATATTCTGCAAAATAATTCGTAATGATTGGGAAATTCCATCGAGATATAGGATTATTTTTTGAGGCTATGAACGACCAGTCCCCTTGACGAACGTTGCGATAGTCGAAGTCTCTGTTACATAAGAATATGCAAGAAATTCAGCTGAATCCTTAGAATCATTCCTGGTAAAAAATGAGAGAATTCAATGTTCGGATCTGTAGCATGTAGGAAATAAATTCTTCGTCAAATCGTAGGTTAGGACACTTAAGCTCATAATCACTTCGACTTTTCCAACGCCGATTTAATGAACTGCAAGTTCAAAGTGCACTTTCGTTTGGTAAATCTATAACTTAATAGTATGAGAGTCGCTTCAAAGGTAGTGGCATTCGGTTTATTCCACATCTGGAATGAATAGGTAATCAATTACACTTTTCTTTTTTAGTTACATCAGCTATTTGGTGTTTTCGTAAGGGGAAGAGTATTTCGAAACTGGAATGTAAACATCAATGATTTATTAACAATCATGATGAACTCAAGAATTCTATGCCGGAAAAGAGTTTTGGTTAATTTTCTCATAAAGATCGAAGAACACGTGATACAATCATCAAATGTTAACATTATAGAAATTAACCCAATTTCAAAGAATATAAGCGTTTCGTTTGAGAAGTGTCCTCGGATCGATTTTTGAAAAATGTTCAATATAGGTAACAATAAGAATTTAATGATGAAGATTGTCTCTGTTAACATTCAGGGTTGAAGCTTTATATTTTATTGTTCGTTATTTAATTGTAAATGATATTGTTTATCAGTACCAAGGATTAATCATTTGTATAGGAGAAATCTTTGTTTCCATTACCTATATTAGAATTCTGAAACGAAAGGTCTCATATATGCAATATTCTGGACAATGCTGAAGAATTATATATACTCTTTCCCCCTTGTCAAGTACAAGGAATGTAAATTCAATACTCTTGTTAATTTCTGTTTAATAATATCTTCAGATTTTTCTGTCGAAAACAATCAGATGCAATAAGTAACATATTCTGTATTCTATGTCAAATTATTAAATTGGAATGTTTTAATGGAAGGCCTCCATCGCCTCCAACCCAGCCATTCTCGCCCATTTCATTGGTCTAATTTATTGGAGCCATGAACGGTATAACTCTGAAAGTAATTTACAATTTTACTCTTAAAAGATGCTAAGGAATTAAAATCTATTTCTCAATTTGCTTATTCTTAAGCAGCATCTTAGCGAATACATAGGTTCCCGTTATATCTTTTATATTGGATGTGTCGTGAATAGCTTTCCGAAGATCATTGGCTCGGTGCTTGGGCGGAAGTCAAATACTTGTTGTATTTCATATTATAACGAAACAGCCAATGGAATATTTTGGTGATCTTATTTTAATGTAACTCGATTTTTTAGCGCAATAATTTCGAATGTAATACTTGAATATTAAATTATGAAAATAGATTTCCACCCAAATTTGACTTTAGCAGTACTTTTCGGTCAAAGTAAAAACTTATTTCATTAAATTTTTAATGATTTCTGATGACATAATAAACAATTTCAAAAATCATATTTTGAATTATGTCGCTGTATCTATACAATGCTTTTTTTTAAACAATTAGAATTCAATATTATGAACAGTGTTGTGGATGCATTGCTCACGTCGTCACTTCTCCAATGAATGAATACAAATAATTGCGTGAAAAATATGAATAAGGAGGATGTGCGTGAATATGTGCACTCTCGATTACCACTCGATCGCATTTATTCGAGTACCAAGATCTGAACGACATGCATACTTTGGATGACTTAAAATGTACTCCTAACGCAGATAGAAGTTTACATTTCATTTACTTTATCATCCCCCAATCCAAGTACCCAGAGAAAAATCCTCGTTGATAAGAAAGACACACAATCTTTGCGTTTATCGATTGCACAGAACACTTTCAAATGAAAAATTATATTATAAAGTTCATAGGAACGATACAATTTTTCTACTAAAAGACATGAAATTTCATTAGTGTTACATTTTGATTTATAGTCTTTTGTATTGCTGATTAAAAAGTGCATAGTTCTATTGACCCCTCGGTGAATACCTCTTAGCGGAATTCGAATATGTCCTAATCGAATTCAATCACTTATATACGCTATTAGCTTCGGATCAATCAGGTCATTTTATTCCTAATTATGATTGTTATAATTCGTTTATAAAAGGAGATGATAACCATAACCTTCTTTACCCATTGATGTACTCGATTTATTAATTAAACGTAGTATCTGGATAGACATTCAACACCTATCAGCAAATGCATTCAATAACGAAAGAACATGGTTTATTTTTTCTCACACATATCAAAAAGCTTCAAACGATTGTCATATAAGTTTGTGATTGCATTCGGCCGTTTAATGGTAATCCGATATTTAGAAAACAGTCTATTGAAAATCTGATGAATCAATTTTTATCTCAGGTTCCTCTTACTTCACAAATGACAAACAGTAATACCGACATTGTGATTATGAATCTTGATTCGATTTTATCAACATGAAACTTGTCTAAAGTTCGTCCGAAGATTAAATTATAATCAAATTTCTCTATAAAAATACCGAAAGCGATTAAAATTATTTTTACTTTTTAACACCTTGTGTTACGCTGTGACCAGTCTTCAATTCACAATAAAATAATTCCCCTCTTTCGTGGGAGACGACGTTTCACAATTTGCGTGGATGTTATGTATTACATCCTCGGATTATTTTTTTTGCTGTGAATAAACGCGCACTCGAATTACTTAATAGAATAGCAGAACTGCCGACGATTCTAAACGTAATATTAATATTGCTTATGGAGTGAACTATCAAACTTCATTCTAATCGATTTCAAAATCGATATCTACGGAAAGCTAAAGTCAGAATAAATCTTCGCACAAGCTGTAGTCAAGACCATTAAAGAGCTCTATACTTGCAAGTTTCATTTTCTTATCGTCGGTCTTGGGCTGCGTTTCCACAAAAAACATACTAAAAAAGATTCAGAATTTTCTCATTATAACATTATGATAAGCTTACTTAATTTATCTCCGAAGAGAATGTGCGGGTAATTTCGTCCATTCCAATGAAAATCCATGAACAGCACGTGCCCTCAACGATCGTTGACTACAAGTAGAAAATTTTAAGCCGCACAGTTGATACGATAATGTATGTACATGCATCTGAAGCTATTCGATTTGAGGCATTTGATTAACTTAGAAAATGGAAATGATTATGCTTGTGCATATCTCGTAATACATTTTTATTACATAAAAACCTCCTATCGTTATTACTCAGTATAGTTTCATTTTAATTTCCCATAAGCAGAGAACATAATATATATATATAACTCCAGAATATAGTATAAAGCCTTTCTCACCCAATTAATTTATTTTGTTACATCATTTGACAATGTTTGATGGCTATGTAAATTTTAATCGAGAGCCATAGAGCAATTTTTAGTGTTGAGAGTGGCTTCAAAAATATACATTCAGGGAATATACAATGTTTTGAGCTCTTTCCATAAGATCTTACATAGCAAGATTTCATAGCAATTTCATTGCATTCCCTTTCTAAATTTATATCGTAGACATCAACCTTGGCGTTTTCGACCGCTGGGATGGGATTCCACAGCTGAAGGAAGGATTTCAGGAATTGGCCTTTGGATTCGCCGTTGCGATTTGACCAGAGGTCCTGCAGCGGGGAGTTCCTCTCCAGGGCGAGAAGGCGCCTGTCAACAACGACCCGGCACAGTTCGGCCTCATTCCCTTCAGGTGACCGAGAAAGCCAGAATAAGAATACTTGTGTGTAGTCAGTGCTATGAGAGTGGGGAAGTGAGTGAAGTGCGATTTGAAAGGTGCGCAGTTTTCAGTGTTTAGTGTGTACAGTTTTCGGTGTTATACGTGAACAGTGCTTATCATGGAATGCTTATTGGAAGGTAAGTTAATATTCTTTCTTGACATCCTCATATTATAACATGATAGGCATAAGAGGACTTTCTAGAAGCAGTGGTAGTTTCTATGACGTCCCTACAATGTTAGAGTATGATTTCCCATACACTTCTTTATGCACCAACCGTTAGAAATACTAAAATTCTTGCCCCGAGGACGTGAGCTCCTTTAATTTTTCTTTTCCCTGTTTACCACCTGGCGGAAAGGGTTGGATTTGAAAATTTTTAAAGGGGGAAGGGGCTATTCCTCATCATGCTATATTTTTCCAGTGAGAAAACGGGATTAGAGTGAATAGTGTTTGTAGAATCATCCTCAGAAAGCTTAAGGCATTGCTGTTAGGTTAAGATTATTTCCGATTATCTTACTGAAACTAGATTTGCTTTATCGATGAAAAGGCTCGGAGGATTAACGTAATTTACATTCTTACTCTTACACACATCCGTAAGAGATGTTAGTATCTTAGCTTAAAAGCATTTGATATCTTCTAAAAAATAATTTCGTCATAATGAATCCCATATATATGAATCGTGCATGAACCATGCCTCTGCTATATCTTATTTCATAGGGTATTCAGGCGCTATCATAGAGGCGTTTACAGTGACTAACATCATAAATCGAGGTATCATAGTTTACAATTGCTATACTTTAGTGTAATTATGGTCGAATAAGTCAGGATTAATATGTTATTCATCAAATCTTCGAAACCGATGGCAATCATCAGACCATTTCATTATTTCATTAAGTGAAGTTAGCCATCCGAAAAACTATGATTTACGGCACCATATAATTTAATCGGTGCGTCGCATGAAAATGAGACACGATCATTAAATCAAGCCTTGTATTTTTATCTTAGAATTTGTGAAAATCTCTTGTTAGAGGTAAGGGGCAGTTAGCATTGTCATGTTTATCCTGTTAATGTTTCGAGTCCATTTAAATGGCAAATATAAAAGTATAATGAAAATATTAAATTCTTCGCAACTTTAGCTAATGATTTCTTAGTATATTAAATCTGTTCTACATGTTGCAAATAAAGTTCGATCGATTATCGGTAGGAGTTTCTTGCGGATGCTTGAAAATTCTTCTCGAAACGGTATACTTAGGTCATATATTCGTCAAAATATTATAACGACAGCGTATCAGTTTCCGTCTCCATTCATAGGTTATACTGTAGGACAGCAGTAAGAATAAGAATCTCATTTATAATAGACCAAAAACGTAGATATGAAATATTCAAGGTGCGATCTTATATTGACGACAACTATCGAGAGGACAAATTAAGGTTGAAAGTTCTAAATTGTGTAGTGACAGCACCTGAGACGCGCTGAATATGGAAAAATCGAAATTCAATTCTCCGTAGAGTATCGAGGGGCATTTCAGCTTTGCTGCCATATGCTACCGAATTAAGATCTATTTCTCAATTTGCTTATTAAGCAGCATCTTAGCGAATACATAGGTTCCTATTATATCTTTTATATTGGATGTGTCGTGAATAGCTTTCCGAAGATCATAGGCTCGGTGCTTGGGCGGAAGTCAAATACTTGTTGTATTTCATATTATTACGAAACAGCCAATGGACTATTTCAGTGATCTTATTTTAATGTAACTCGATTTTCTAGCGCAATAATTTCGAATGTAATACTTGAATATTAAATTATGAAAATAGATTTCCACCCAAATTTGACTTTAGCAGTACTTTTCGGTCAAAGTAAAAACTTATTTCATTAAATTTTTAATGATTTCTGATGACATAATAAACAATTTCAAAAATCATATTTTGAATTATGTCGCTGTATCTATACAATGCTTTTGTTTAAATAATTAGCATTCAATATTATGAACAGTATCATGGATGCAATGGTCAGGTCGTCACTTCTCCAATGCATGAATGTAAATTATTGCGTGAAAAAATATGAATAAGCAGGATGTGCGTGAATAAGTGCACGATTGGTATTTTCGCAACACCCTGTATGTCTTCCAAACCCTTAGCAAAGATGCTTCGTCCTGCTGTCCCTCGCTTCATTACCTTGTCAAATGGATTGAGATCTGATTACATACCTGCTGAGTTTTTCGTTCTATTCTCACACTTTCTTGTACTTAAATCATAAGCAAAATGACTCCTGTAATAGTTATCCCTGTGATTTAGTTCGGATTATCTATCGTATTGCAAGTTATATACGTTAAGGTGGGTATGTACGTATGGTGGGTGCTTCAGGTGCCCTCCTTCGACTGAAATTAGAATTTTCCAATACCGAGAGCGTGATGCATACTTTCCGTTTTTCGCATTAGACTTAAGTATGAATACGTATTTTCCCTTCAGAATTTTGCTAAGCTGTTGAGATTCCTCTCAACTCGTTACTCTTTCGCAGTGCGACGCATTTTTACACGATCGAATCATAGCAATTAACTGTCTGATTTTTCTAGTGATCTGTTCACGATAGCATTAAATATTTTAGTTCCAAGCGTGATCCTTTTAAATGTAGAGTGGATTAAACTTAATCGTACTCCGTAAGATTGGAGCTAATACATACGTTAACGAGTTATAGAAATGCTGACAACATTTTTAATGAAAGCTAACTGCCCTTCTATAGTTATTTGCTTTTAAAGTTAGATTTGTAGAAAAGACAAAAATAGGAGTGATCACCAATTTCTTAAATGTGCTTTAGTTTAATTCGATAAGGTGTTAAGTGGTGGTTGGTGATAAGTCCAAAATTAACCAATTTATAAGATTCAAAGAGTAGTATTGTCCATTTCATATCAAAGTTCTTATTAGAAAATACCTGAATGACCATGCTATTTAAGGGAACGAGTGACCTGCTACTCAGAAATTATTTACTATTATAACCTGGTTCTGTAAAAGTTATTAGGGAATCCATTTCACAACTGTGAATCTGATATTCAGAAACAAAACAAAGATGAAGCCATTGACATATTTAAAGAAACTAAAAAATCGAGGAAGAATATGTTTTAGCCTGAAAACCTGAAAAATTTTTCTATTTTTGAAAAACAAACAAAAAGTTTTGAAAATGCAGTGATTTCTTTCTAAAAAAAAATTACAAATTTACTCTGAACTTTTTATTTGAGCTTTCTGAATGAAACTAAAAAGTAACTAATTCTGAAAACAGTAAAACTCAGTTTGTAATGCAAGTGCATTGCACATCCTCTTTTTTATGCAGATGTTGAATGAGCAAAACATCAGAATGAACATACTGCTTTTACTTGACAATGTCTCTTGCCACCAACAAAGTATCATATCTCTATGATTAGTGTTTCCTGTCACCTTATAAAACATCCTTCAATTAGCCCATGGGTCATGGTATTACATTTAAATTCAAGCAATATTGCCTCCAATGCTTGTAACAGATATTCCTCAAAATATACATGAGCAAAAAACCAACTTCAGAACTTTTAGTAAAAGTGCAACATTAAAAATGCCATCAAACACATTAAGGGGGAATTGGGAGGATGTTAGGTAAATGATAATGAGATAATTACACGTAGATTTAGGAACCGGTTGGCAAACTTGGAAAAATTAACTAAATCCCATCACTAACTGAACTGATGAGTAAACTCATCCTAATAGGTGGCTCATTTTCTGATGTGGCCATGTTTAATAACACTTAAAATTAAATAAATCAAATAGAGTCAAAATAAACTAAATTTGTTTTTTATTACTTTGTTTGAACAGAATCAAAAAAATAATCTGAAAAGAGGTTAAATACTCTTTGTTTTGTAAAGCTAGTTTTTGACCCACAGTACTTCAATGGTATTGTATCTTAAGGACCAAATCTTCACAAGATGTCAGATTTACATTATTAGAAATAAAATTTATTAATTTTTATAGTTGCCATTAGTAAATGATTTAGCAATAAAAATATATGATTTGCATAATCTAAGTGTAAATCTTTTCAGTGATTTTTTGATAGAAATTGTTCTCAAGAGCAGTGACCAGAGAGAAGAGGAGGATCAGGGGAATGTTTTGTAATTGTAAAAGAAGGTCATATAAAAAGTAAGCAAATTGACAGACTCAAAAATCCCTTTGTACTGTGGTAGAAGTAGAGGTTCGATTGCAACACAATGGCTTTACTTCTTCAAAAATTCAACTTCTGTCAATGGAGTAAAATTTTGAACCTAATGACTCAAGTCAATCTCAAACTCAAACATATTTTTCAGTCAAATATAGGATGAATTCAAAATAGATTGACAAAAATAAAGGGAGATAAAGGCAGACTTGGCCTACCACAGGCAATTCAAAACAGCATGAATAAAAAATTTAACAAAATCAGAACTTAGAGGAAACTTATTTTGGTATTAAGTCCTAATGGGGGGAGAATTAATTCTTACTGATTTTGATGTGCTGTTCACAGTTATAGACATCATTAATTAGAAAATTGAAAGTGCGCTATCATTGAAATCATTATTGCTTTATCACAGGAAAATTCATGCTTCATCATTTTTCCATCTTTGATATAAAAAGTATAAGGTTTGTAAGTGTGTTTTTATGTTTAACACTCTACCCCTTAAAAAATTGCAGAGCTGGTCTCAAAGTTTCAACAATTTTAGGATCCAGGCAACCAATCTCCAATACCGATGTCTGTATTTTAAAACCATTTTCACGGCTTGTGCCCAGCAGTGCAATGCCAAAAGGAGTTATCATACTTCTAAAGTTCTGAAAGGGAAAACGCGAAAAGGAATTATCAAACGCAAAGACACAGAATCATTCAACTTGCGCAAACCGTCAAGTAAAAATCTCAAAACAAGCAATGCATGGTAATTTTGAATTTAGAAGAATGAAAAAGAGTGTCTGAAGTTTTGCCCATATAATACAAAACCATAGAGTTTAGAATTGAAGGTGCTGTTAACTACTTTTCAAGTTGTTGTTAATTAATCGTGAATTAGCAAGCAATGGGGAAAATTCTCAAGTAAGTACACATTACACATTAGAAAAAATTTAGACTCCATAAAATTAAAATAATTCATCAAGTAAACATGTCTTCAACCGGATAGACGAGAAGCTAGGTCACTAGTATTTAATTAAAAATCTAAATATGCACGTTGGTTGGAGACACTTTTCAATTGGCTTAATGAGTGTCTTATGAAATCAGGAAGTAGAAGGAGATTTAGGTTTATGAGAATCTAAGCTACTGAAGGTAATAGGGTAATTTATACATCCGGCTGTCCTTTATGAGAGACAAATTGTCACTGTTTTTTGCATTGAAATATACTTTATAGTATTTTATAGACCCATTAGATATCTAAAGCCATTGGGTATGACAAAAATCTAGTCTTTGCCTTTAAATTTTGTGGGAACTCAAAGAGAGTTGCCTCCTAAGGTATAACTTATTCAGCCTAGATGTAAACCTGACATTGACTTGTTCCAATGCTTAAATTCTGGAGTTTATTAACATCAGTCACTGAGTCAGTGCCAACAATTCTGAGTAAACGATAAATTATTACCATCTCCTTTAAATTGCTGAATGATTTGATTAATACTGCTATAGTTGTTGTTTGTGAAGATAAAAACAACTTTTTAATGGTAATACTTCCAATGATCATAATGCTTTATACAATTCATATGGCTTAAAGTATAAATATGCCATTAGTGAAAATGAAACTAATATGCCAACAAAAAAGTGTAGAACTGGTGTTACTTCTATAACCAAAATTTATAAGGCAGATTGGGCAAATTTAAAGGGGGAAAAACTACCTTCATTAAAGAAGGATATGATTGAGTTCACTCCCAGCATCTATTATTTTCTCTACAATTACCTTTAAAATTTGCATGACATGATTACAGCTCTACCAATGTTCAATTATTGCTTGAAAAATGGTAAACTAGTGGAGATGCAAGTAACCATGAACTTTATGGCATTAATACTCAAGAGAGCCAACACAATTAGAGCAGTATTCAGTTGGCTATTGTTGAATTTCCTAAGCATCAAAAATATATTTGCTAAGGATAGTTTTGATTGGCAACTGATGAACTGAATGGCTTTAGTAGCTCAATAGAAATAATATCTCCCAAGCCTATAAAAGTGAAAGTCTACTTCTAATTATTTAAAGTCTAAAGTGATTTACAAAATATTTAAAATTCCAGGAAGAGTACATATGATAACTATCAATGAACTATTAAATATAACTGTTTCCACATCTTCAAAAATATTGAAAATAAAAACAACTTCCAATGAACATTCTACAAAAACCCTAATCAATTAATGCATATTTTTCCTGAAAAGATCACTGAACAAAGGAGATTATATATAAGGCAAAACATTTCATGAATTATTTTACATCAAAGTAAGTTAGTAAATGAAAGAAAGTAAAGTTATTCTGTATATAAAATTGAGATGCCAGTGGTAGTTCTATATGAATAACTTCTGGAGAGATACTCATCTTAAAAAATCTTGTATAATTCCATGAAATGGCAATGAATGATTTTTAAAAAGAATAGGAGCTATAGTTTCTCGGAACAAATTGAAGAAAAATTAAACACACCATACATGACAAGACTACACTTCATGGGGAATTTTAATAATATGGAAATGTGTCTTATTGATTTTCATAATTGTTTAGTTGAATACAAGAAAGATTTCAATTAAAAAGGCATAAATTTTCTAAATCAAATTTCATGTAAGCTAGAAATATAAATTAGCAATGTCTTGCTCCTACTACTACCTACTTATTTTTACTAAGCACCTCCCATTCTATTTACAAAATTTCATTCATTAAGTAGCCCTATGTCGGTATTGAGTAAAAATAATAACTATCCTTTCTGCTAATAGAACGCCCTTTCCACAATAACAATACAGAATACTTCAAATAAAGCACCCTTTCACTGAATAAATCAAAAAACGTTACTGGAGCCTGGGATTAAAATTCTATAAATAACTATAAACTCAAAATTATGAGACATTGACCTGAGTTTCGGCAGTGAAAAATTTTAAATTATTGATACTTAAACATACACTGCTAAAGGTTGGTGAATGACATGAAAAAGATAAACATAAGATACCACAATGAGATATCGAAATCCATTCTCAGCGTTATTTCGATTACTGATTCATAAAAATGTATATTACCTATAATTCTAAGTAAAAGAAGCAATTCAAGGAACTAAAGATCTTTGATGGATTTCTGGAGCAGTTCGACTTTTATTTTCACAAAGAAATACAAGGGGTTTTCAAATGAAAAGGTGCGAAACGACACTGAGAGTAAAATTGAAGTCTTATTCAAAAGTAATCACTAGATGCCTAAGCATAGCTATCCCTCTGTTTTAAAAGCCGAAATATTTCCTGCTCCCGAAATTCCTGTGGCTGAGACAAGAGCTAGTCCTTCACCGTGTCCATTCGAGTTAAAGCGCTGGTTTCATCAATAACCATCAATTTTTTTAGTGTACCAAACAGATGGAAGTTGCAGGGTGACAAGTCTGGGCTGTAGGGTGGATGCTCAAGCCACTTTGACTTGGCCAGTACACTTTGTGTGACCATGGAGACATGTGGATGTGCATTATCAGAGCTGAATCACTCCCTCTGTGACCAGCCCTAGGTATTTGCTTTTGTTTCACTTGAGTAGGCTAGTCTCCCCCGTGTACAACAGCCACCATCCGGCAATGAATATTGGCCAGTTTAGCATCTTCCTCAGTCACTCCTGCATCAGTTAGACGGAATACACAATCAATTGCTGAAGGACTGGCTCTTGTCACAGCCACAGGAGTTATAGGGGCAGGGAATCCTTCAGCTCGTTAAACAGTGGGATAGTTGTGCTTAGGCCTCTGAGCATTACTTTTGAAGAAAGATTTCAATGATAAATTAAAATTGAGTTTAAAAGGACTACCAGAAAAACATCAGCCAAGTTCAAAACAGAAAAATTCTATATTGTCATTGTATTATTTCCAGTTTTATCATATTCAGTTTCAGTTCCAATTATGAGAACTTTGGATAGATTCAAACTTTCATTTTGGTTAAGAGTAGGGTTATATAAGTTATAAAAAGTTCAGAGCTCCAATATTTTTATATTTAAATTAGATTTTCTTCCAAAATTTTCTTTCTTAAAATTTTAGTGTGTGATGTTTATCAATGATAAATAAATGCCAATAAATAGAGCATTCCTCCTTCAATTTATTTTGCTGGATACCATTGATAAAAGTCATCACCACAATATTACCTTCCAAATGAATATTACATCTTCCCAGTTTTAAGAGAATATGAAAAGTGTGCTAAAATGATTTCCCTTTCTTTAGTATACTGAGAGAAGAACTAGATTACCTGTATATGGTAGTTTTGGCTTCAAGCAAGAACTTGAGTAATTAGAAAAGGAGAGTGAAAAAGGATTATATCTTAGGACAGCCAAAGGAATGCCATTTTCCACTACAAAGACAATATGTAGGCAATTCAATGAAAATTTTAAATTTTATACTCAATATGCATTTTGTGATAGCCAAGTGGTGATTCATATTTGCAGTGGATAGGCATAAATTGTTTTTCAGTTTCACTTAAAAAAAGCAAGTTAATTCTTTTTATCTTCATTTCAAAAACTCTTACTGCTGCCATTTAAAATGACTAACTTTTTACAGATATTTTTCTATAAATTGTCAAATTTATGTTGTAGGTCAGTAAGAGTTAAATCTAATGAAAGTTTTGGATGTTTGCATTTATGGAGGTCACAGATATTAATTTATTAGTTATTATAAATTAATTTAATTATTAATATATTGCTTAATTTATTGCCAATTTACTATTGAGTCAACCAAGTGGGGCTAATCAGATCTAAGTCTTCCTTTTTGCTTTTCTAAAGTCAGAATGTACGAGAGTAAATATCTTGTAAAATGCTATAGAACATAAGCAACATTTTTCTAAGTACTGGAATACCTAATATTAATGGTGGGACAAAAAAAATAATTATTTAAATTAAAAGGCTCATGCATGTCATGCATGCATCAAATTTTGAATTATCTCCACAATCAGTATACATCTACATCATTAATCATAAAATGGCATTTAAAGATTCATTTGGAGATGAGTTCATTGGGATAATATTCATAAATCTTCCTCCCCTAAGGAGGTCTTTAGATCTGTCCCTGACAAAAGTGATAAGTATTTATAACACATACATATCACTCATGCTATCATTTTTTTGAATAAGCTCATCAATTGTCTTGTATATTCAGAATACTATTCCAGCATTTCCTATCATAGTATAAATCTTTTCCTTCAGACACATCTATGCATCTCATGCTACAAACCAAAAGGTGGTTTACAGGGTATATTCATATAAGGTTCTTCTTTTAATAAAATCCCCGCCTTTCTAAGACTTATCATTTCTCTTTTTTATCAATTTTACAAAACTTGACCAGGTGTTTTAGCATTCCTCTTCCATTGGATTTGTCCTAATTTTTACCATTCTCTATCTTAATCATTATGCATACATTCATCATTTCCAAATATCCACCGCAAAATAACACTCTTTTTACATTAGTAACATAGCTTTACTCCACCTTCATTGATTATTAATTCATAATCAATACAGTCTCTTCTTATGCCATATTTTACTCTATCTAATCAACCACACCAGAGTTCAGTTTACTTTTTCTTTTATTTCTATATGAAATGTTGTGACCCCTCTGCACAGAATCTTGGAAAATTTCCAAAAACAAGAAGGGTAGCTATAAGCCTCTGCAACCTGCCTCCTCTCTATTTGTACTTACACGCCTCTTTCACTCTCCATCTACTTTTCCATTTTTAGAGAATATTCTTCCCAATAAATCCTATTGTTCATTTTATTTTATCAAATACACCAACCTTTTTGTTTAGCAAACATATGTCCCCTGATCCATTGTTTCTACTACTACAACCATAATATCTAACAACTTTTGTGACTCATTTGCTGATTCCTCTATCAGTAGTGCATTGCCAGCATACAATAGCACATTTGCATTAAGTTACCTGAATGTAAAACATCTGAGGCTGTCACAGGTTTTCCTCATTAATTAATACATGTGCCTACTGAGAACCACATTTCCTTGTCTTATCTCTTTCCATCTTAAATTTAATTATTCTATATGTATGTGTCACTATCTCTTAGGTGGAGGAATTAGAAGTAAAGTCTTCTTCCAATTATATGCCCAAAGTCCTAGAGAGAAATGAGGCACACTAGTCAAGACAAGGAGTGAGGTAGTTTGTTCTTGTATAGTATGAATAAAAGTCCATTGCAAGAGCAGCAAAAGTGACCATATAAATTACATGTTTAGTAACATTCCTCCTGGAGTGGCCAGGATGGATGTTATTTATCAGTACCTCAAGCCAGAGTTGCTTCAATATATCTACAGGCATAATTATTGAGACTTTGACAAATGGAAGTTGCATTTTCTCCTATCCTCAACCAAAATTTAAATAAAAATTATTCTATTTATCAAAAAACAATTGGAGAATATTTAATTATCTAGAATGCAATTATCAGAAAAAAATTAGGCAATGCTTGGGTACAGTGTGTTTGTCAACTTCAAATTGCCTACCTCTTCCTAATTCTGGGTTTACTTCTATTCCTTTAGCTAGATGAAATTTAAAAGATGATGTAAGAAAAATTTACCAAATTAAAACATCTATCTTTTTCATCATATTCAAGGAGAGTGCAAGTGCTCAGTTTTTTTATAATTGCTTTGAAAGGATTGATCCTAGATATTAGAAATTACTTTATCCCTTATTTGCCATTATAAGAGTAAGTGTTAATAAAATGCTTGAGCATTTCTGGTTATTAATTTTCTGGGAGAGAATAAATTAGAGATCTACATTTTACCAACAAGTTTTTGATTGTGTTTACATTCATTATACTTGGAATATGATAGGAATTATAATATTTTTGCAAGTAAGCTTAATAAGGGTAAAAGAATATTCAGTAGTTATATAAATTTTGCATGATGTAATTATTACAAACAAATATTTCTTTCCTCTGACTAAGATTTCTGATTATATTGACATATTTTATGGCCATAAAGCTGAATTATTTAACATTCAAGCAATACATAACATGAATGACTTTTTCAAGTTAATCGACTTAAAGATAAAGCCTTTTTCTATTCAGTGTGGTGCTTAAGGTATGAAATGTGAACTTGGAATGGTAATTTAGCATCCAGGTTTTATAAAATCATACATGGAGATGGGATATATTCAGATAAAATTTAAAGAAGAGATTTATGCTTCCTTTCAGATTAGTATAAATTATAAAATTTAGCATAATCTTTTAAATATATAATTGACATGTTCCAGCCTAACTTTGTGGAATGGTTCCATCATGCAAAGAAAAAAATAATAAAAAATTTCGGATCGCCGAAGCATACGTCCCCGACTCCCTTTCGATGCTTGATTCCGAATAATTTAATCTTTTCTAATTTTTTTTTCAGGCCTTCCTTTTTCTTTTGATAAATGAAACTGAGAAAAGACGTGATTCTCAAATGCAAAAACCAATGAACCTTATGAAAACAGAAGTTGAACTATTAATTTTTGTTTTTAGATATTATAGTTCACTGTGATCAAATTCGATCAATGCATCAAATGTATGAAAAAGGAGAATTATATTGTCCCGGCGAAGTTTTTCCATGCTCTGATGTCAACTACTAGAGACTCAAGTCGGAGACACAATCTGAGAGACACAGCATTTCGAAACCATGTAATGCATTTAGAAAATATTAGCCTCTAAGTTCGAAACAACCGTCAACTCAAATACTGCACTTGTGTTTCAATGAGTGTAAGGACTTTCTGACACTGTGCGTATTTATCAGGTCAAATCGTTACTTTTATAATGTGAGAAAGAAAAAAAGGAAAGGTTTAGTACGGAGAGGATGGTTGAGAGAAGTGGTAAAATTTCACGTGTTCTGACTGATGAATGAACTTGGACAGAAGTGGGAAGCTTGCGGCATTTCCGGGTGTTTGATGTAGCATTTTAGTCACTTCCTGAAACTAATGTACACATTTAAATAATTTTGTTTTCCAAAATCGTTCATTGATTAAAATGAAAATGGAATGGAAATAGTCTACCAAGGTTTACTCAGCGATTAAATACATTTTCATTCGGAAAATTTCGATGTTAAACTTTTAGAATGTAAGCAGTATGCTTCTCAAGTGAGGCGTGATGATTTTATGTACGATCTAATGGTTTCTTAAGCGGCCGAATGGTTCATGTGCCCCTTGAATGAAAAAGTTTTCTCCACCTCTGAACTATGACCTAGTCATGATGGTACTGCCTTTTTTTACCCGGAAGAAGCATCTTTAGTCTTGACGCCATACAGAATATCTTAAGTGGAATTGGTAGTTTATCGATTTCTCTGTAGAGTTAAATATCTTTGGATAGGTGCTCCTTAGCTTCTGTAAGCGTCAGATCAATTTAATGTTTATCCTAAAGGTAGCGCTTTTTGAGCCATCGACTGAGGTTCGTGTCACCTTCTGGCTTGTCATCCTCGCTGTTTAACGTTACATTAAATTAAACGACATAATGTTAGGGAAATTAAAATGTAAATAAATGTATTCAACCTCAAGATGATTGCTTTAGTTCAAGGAAATCGATCTGAGGATCACGATGGATAAGATATATTATATTTTGCTTGATGTTATTAATGAATCGAATAAACTAAACTGGTGGACGACTTTGTGAACTTACATAGAATACTGTTTTAGAAAGGATGACCAGATGGAGAGCTTAATTGGCGTAAATGGCATTCACGGATTCGAGTGAAGGGGGCAATCATTGGGGGGGCGAAGGGCCTCCCTCGATAACTTTCTAGTACTAGGAAGTTGCTTGAGATCTGACGAGGTGCATGAATTAAAGTCAGTTTTTCTACCAATTCTGTACATCTACCACCTTCATCACAATAAACTGGCATTTTAAAAGTCATAAGGTAAAGGGTTTAGGTTATTTATCACAAAGTGCGCGCGTAGGAAATATTCAAAGGAAAATGGACAAGAAAAAAGGCTGACAGAAATGGGACACCAACTCAAATTTTCCTCTTTCCCGGAGGATACTTAGGTCAATGAAGCTATCTAGCCAGAACAGTCAAAATGCTTTTGCCTTGCATATTGACTGATCTGCTGCTCCTCTTTGGGAAGTTTCTAGATCTGAATACCGGTCGGAGAGAGGTTGGTAGTTTAGGTAGAAGAGTGGTAATTGATCATGGATACTTAAAATTATTAAATTAAAAAATAAAATAAAGCGTGTTGGCGTTTATCTTGCACGGATGCGAGAATTTTTTTTAGGTGAAGTAAAAAACTGAGAATCAGAACTGGGTAATGAACGAATTATGAAAATGGAAAGGATGAATAGTAGCAGAATGACTAGCATGCTATGGGAGGAGAATGTGAGATGTTCTATAGGAAGAGGAAGGCTGATTAAATCGGTAAATGAGAATTAAAAGAAATAGGTTTGGGAAAATAGAGAATGTGTGAAATTCTTAGTGGACAGACCTACAGATGTATGCTAGGATACGAAAGTATGGAGAGATGTTTAAAGTGATTAATGTGACTCCAAAATGGGCTCATAAATTTTAATAAATGCATTAAATTGTAAACCAATGGCGATTAGATGAAAATGAATATTAGAGATCTAAATTAATGATTTTAACCAAAGAAAAGAAAGCAAAACTAACTTCAGGGTTGATGGAGAAAACTAGAACAGGTGGATTAGCTCTTTCGTGCAGATAGTCTTCTTACTCGGGGTGGAAAGGTTCGAAACTTTTCAAACCCCTCACTTAAGAAAGGGTTGGTGGAAAAAAGCACTAGCCAAGGATGCTTTCGTGAAGCGAAGGGAATCGAAGACGAGAAATCTAAGAAAGGGAATCATGAAAATATTAGTAAAATCCTTGGAGTGATATTCTGTTTGGATGAGAAACTTGGACACTAAGAATGGGGGACATAAGAAGGCCTTCGATATTTGTATGGCGTTGACAAGAAAAAAGTAAGTTCAATTGATATAAAAAACACAGAGGTGCTAAAGATGTTTGGGGAAAAGAGGGTTCTAATTGAATTAAGCATCGAAAGAGATCATGGGTTAGTCAAATATTGAGAGGTGGACTGCTTAAGGAAGTAATTGAAGGTAGAGTGCAAAGGAAAAGACAGATATATTGGATGATAAAACTGCGAGATTACCAGGAAACGAAAGAAAGGGCGTGGAATAGAGATTATTGGGGCATATAAACCTACCAAAAGGTAGAATTCTTATGCACACATTAAATTGTATTTAAAATTCAATTCTTTGCCAAAGAATAAATGACCTCAATGGAGTATAATACCCAGTAACATATCCCGATCATACCTCATATTTACAAATAAATATAAGTTAAATAATCATCTGAAGTTGTATTGTTTGTAGTGGTGTAAACGTGCCTCTTTTGATATACCTTCTTCTCAATCCTCAACGATGTTTTAAGGAATGAAAAGTTCAACTGGTCAATATAGTTAAACAAGCAAAATAAATAATCCATTTCTGTACGGCCAGTGGATTAAAACAGTTCTTTACTTCTGAATTTTTACTTCGAATACGAATTGGATTTCTTAATGGGAGGTTTCTCTCTCGTTCAAGTTCAGTTCCTCCACCTTCAGTTTTAGCATAATTTAATTAACTAAAGCGGCGAAAATCCCCGATTTAGAGAAAAATAAATCTTCTCACAAAAGCAATAGAGTTTATGGAGATGCAAGAATCGCTATCAATTATGACGATAGAGAATGTGATTTACTAATAGCAAAAATATTTTGTGACTTCTAAAGTAGCTAAATCGAATATTAAACACCTGCCGAAGTGCTCTCTAACTAAATGTCGGGCTGATTTTCTTGGATAAATCGTTCAACATCTGTATAAAGTTATTTTATTTCCATCTGAAACGTTTTCTCCTTAAGACGGAAGAAAGACTATTTCCAATTGCCGTTTCTTCTACTATTACGATCCATCATCTAAATTTTATCTCAGTATCAATAAATGAATATTATTGCCGCTTCTTCTTGTCTCTATCTTCTTCTAAATTCCATTCAACTTTTATTCGCTGAGATTCGCATCGACCGCTCGTTTATCACGTAAATTTCTCATGATATCCAACTTCAATCGCTTCAGTCAAGTGGTCCTTCACACTTATCTTCACTCGTACAGACTTTCGCCACCATTTATCTAGAACATAGGCCTTTTTCCAGATGTTTCAATGCACTGTATTGGTTTTTACGGTAACTTATGGTTTTTTATACACGGGGGTCCTAAAAACCCCTTCAGGCTTATTGCCTCCGGGGGCGGGGACCTGCGCAACTTTTCATATACTGTCACATTCAGTGTCATTTTCTGTCACATTCATTTTAGTTACTTCCCTGCGAGACACCGGGCGGGCGTTCCCCCAATGCCATAAGAGGAATTCTAGTAACATATGTGAAAGGCACTCTTGATATAAAACCTGGTAAAATAACGTTCCTGATGGAAAGATTGCTTTTTCTTAGACAGGATGAGCCATAATTATTCGAATTAACATTACAATACAGATATTTTTTTGACAAAAATGATTCTGAGATTATGCATTAGTTTACCTGTTGTTAACTTGCTATGCATTGATTATTTGATTTGATGATTTACACGACTTGATTCCCTCTCTTTAAGAGATGTACTTTGAAATTTATAGGTTTGTGTAGCATTTTCATGAAATCATTTTTGCGAAAGTTCTCCCTAAAAAATAAATGAAAGAATAAATAATTTTCTCATATATAATCCATAAAAATTCATTATAAATAATATATTATGCAAAATTACCAGTAAGAGATGGCATTCAGCGTAACAGTATCGCCGCAATGTGAATCTCATGCCTATCTAGGCGTCAGGATGTGCGTGGAAGTAGGTTAGGTCACCTTTGAAGGTCATGCATGAGTGCAACTAAAATTTGCGGTACCTCTTGATAAGTTTACTTCAGAAAAGTATTTCGACGCTAGAGATTTTGAAAAAATGTTAAATTTCGGTCGTTTAATTTCATTCGAATGAGATAGAAAAATCTTTGCATTTATATACGTAACTCCGGAAAAGGATTCTCGAGTTTTTGAAAGTTTCCACGCAGGAACTTTAATTTCCTCTGTAAATATCGTTATCGATTCTAGTCTCATGTCTCTTGGTTCATGACCCATGAAAAATTTTACACTGCCGCTAAAAGGGTCGAGATGTGGGTAATGTTGGGAGAACTATTAACACCGATTATCGAATATCGATTAGTCCATTTACACACCTTACCGAAACAGGAAAATGATGGTTTTACTGGAACTCAACTCAAACTTGTTCAAGTATTTACCGATGAAAACTTTCAGACTACCTGTGAATTAATTTAAATACCAATGAAAACGCTAATCGTTGCATTCATGAATTTCCTCTCAACTTAAATAATATCGATGTCGTCATTCTCGATGTCTATACTCATTCTATATACGTCAAATTTACTGGTATGTTTCAAATATAACACCTGAAAGTGTGCTGATCAATATTAGAATATAGAAAATAGATTTTCATCATATTTTGACTCCGTCGATTTTTGCATTTATTATAAAGCGGCGTAAGTTTTCCTCTTAGGCTACAACGCAAATACGACGGTTGTAAATTTCAACCTGCGAAGCCTATCGATGATTGGATCTGGTGAAATGGGAATTTTACGAGCCTGTTGAATCATTAATTACTTTTATTGAAATCCTTTAACCCTCATCAGGTCACGCGCTTGTTTTTGACGTAAGAGGTCAAACTCGACTTTTATTTTCAAGCAGGAAATTTTGCGCTATATGCATTTCTATGATTCTTTCCTTAACTGAAATTATTTTCATTTGTTCATAGCATACTATAGTTATCGAAACAAACAATGAAAAAGTTTGCAATTTCCAAATTTCTTTATCGTAGAATTTACCGCGCTATTTTCACTTTTTCATAATATCGTTCCACGAAGTCCGGTCTAATGTGGTAAATTATATTAATTATTGGAATTTTTGCCGAAAATATTGAAGCATCTGCGTTCATATGGTTTACCTAAGAAGAAAATGGATAGTTATACATACTAAAAAGAAGATCAGATCCGTAACGGAATCCCGTTCAATAGTCACGTAGTTCCATAGATTCTTAGCTTTATCCTTTTGTAATTGTCGATTTGGCAGGAGAACGATCCGCAAATAACCTCATAAATGTGTAAGTATAGAGATACTCGCTAATCCGTAACAACGAGGATGATACTTGAGGGACTCCGAATGGCAAAGACGAAATAAATCCGAGATTAGAAGTTGTAATAACTTAAGCCAAACGGTCTCATATCACCCCGCAAGGATCAATGGGCGCTCATCACATTTACAGCACCACTACTCACCGTCAGCTGCATTTGTTCTCGCGGAGTGCGTCAGCGCTATTTTTCGCAAATTAACCAAATTTGGGGAACGAGGTTCTGGAAAAGGGACGAAGGTTAAGTTGATTTCCATCGTAATTTATTTGTCTCCGAGAGCATCCTCCAAGCTTCTCGAAAATTCTCCGCACATTGAGGGTGACCGCCTCAATAGTGTCTCTGGGGCACTGTATCCGAGGGTCGAAGAGGCGCCTGCGCGTCCCGACGCCCCTGTGCGACGCTCCCGGGGAGCGGCCTCTAGTGTGATCGCGGAGAGCGATCGGATCGGAGCGTGGGCCTAGGGGTCGCAGGGTGAAAGGGCGGCACCGCCCGGGCACCAACATGATGGAGGATCGGAGCCGCGCAGTTTCCTGGGAATCTATCGCTTCGAGGGAATACCTCAGGTGAGTGCCCGATCGAATTCGGGGCGCGGCGCATGTATCCGAAACAGCAGCACCAATCTTGTACATAAAGGTGTGGTCGATCAGATGATGCGCTGCTTTAATGTCCGTCGCTTCCTGCATACGTTTAACGGATCGTTCCTCGGAGGTCTCTCCGCGCTCTGCTATGTGTAGCATCTAAGAAACGTTGATTTTGGTTTTTCGACGCGCAGAACTTCGTGTTTTCTCGTGGATGTGTTTTTCGGCCTGGGAAAACTGTCGCAAAGCGTACGAGCTGCTGATACCGGCTGAAAGTCTCCGAGATAGATTTTAATCTCCCCAATTTATCCTAATTGGAGCAGGAAAGACTTTTGTTTTTACAATATTTTCGATCAAGTCGTCAAGAAACGTGTGTCATCAGATGACAGTTTGGTGACATTTTTCTTCGAGCTTTCCACACTGATATTTTCAGCAGCATCTGTTATATCGCGGGAAATTTACTCATCCTTCATTGAAGCTCAACGGAATTTCCGCTACTCCGTGGCAACATGCATCTTCATTTCGCGTGGCTGAAAAAAAGCTGATGCATGACTGTGTAGTTCAATGTCAACGACCATTTCGGATGCATGAATAACGTAAGTATATCGCAGATTCTCTGCCTTTTCAATTAGCAAGGATAGGTTTTTGCCGAAGTCTCTTTGTTCATATGTCCGGGTACGTATGCATGCAGTCTTGCAGTCCGTGTGACCTAAATCTTTTGCCTTGTTCATTCATGAAAGGTACGGACTGGTTTTTTTAGGGCACCGAGACGATCGCGAGGATCCTGAAACGTTTTTCCGCGTCTCCGCGCCTATGAAAGCAATTGTGAAATGTTGGGCGGGTCGAGCAAAGGGAATCGAACCCGGTGCCTAGGAGAAGCGGCTTTTCCATTCCGCGCAGTGGAGTGCAGTTGACCTCATTCTGATTGCTCCCTTTCGTCTAAGCGATAACTGTCTTTGGCCTACTTCATTGTCATGAGTCTAATTGCATCCTCGCTCCAATGCTGTTGCTGATAAATTCGAAGGAAAAAGGAAATGAGTGAGCGAACGGTTTCATTGTGTACTCAGTTCAATCGAACTTTGCTTCCTGTAAGGTCAGCTGTCTCTCAATGAACGAATGATGCTCCTTTGAAACGGATTTGGGATCACACAATTGCGGCATCACAACGAACCTAAAGGGAGCAATGCAATTACGAACCTTTTCGGAAAATATCATCAAATTCAGTAACTACCAGCCTTTTACGTGTATAGTGAAACTTATTGAAATATTATTCTAGGGTATTTTTGTATTGTATCAGTTCGCAAATAGACTGACATGTAAGAATGAATTAGCTGTAAATTCGTTGAAATGCAGGTGAGATGATCGCGAAAATCTTTTTGGAATGCGAAAATCAAACTTTGATCTCATACATTTTACATTTTACAATCTAATTGATTTTCGCTGGCAAACTCCGAGTTGGCAAATATTACGCATTTAGTTAATATAGAGTAAGCTTTTCTTATGAATCTTTCGAAAGGTCTTGGAAAGATAACTAACGGAGATAGAATTGCCGAGAATTCATTGTCACGGTCAATGAGTGTACATTTAATGATCTTGGCGCATTAATATGGTGCTCTAATGATGCCTAACGAGAGAAAGAACCTCCGCTCTCTTAATCATTAATCTCGCTTCCTTTTCCCTCATTCTCCCAGTTTTCAAGTCGTCAATTTAACGTAAAGGTGGTTATGTTTTATCTCCATGGGGCGGAGACAATATATTTTTACGATGAGTGGGTCTGGAATGAGACGGCGCTGATCGCGCTGTAGAGATGGCTGCCGCTGTTAGGTCAAGCACTAAAATATGAATGCGGCACCTATGTGCAAACGACTTTGATGAATCACAAAAAAGATACGGAATTCCACGCTTTGGGCGAGTTTCAAACCCGCGACCCAAAGACCCGCGGTAAACAGGGTCAACCCTTTCACTGTCGGATTAAGGTTTCGTTTTTTTATTTCGGGGTTTCTTCCGGCACGCGAGTTTCTCTTCCGCTTCTGTAACCCTGAAAAGCGTGGGAGGATCAAATCCGTCGGCAATGGGAAAACTAAATTGGACTCCTTCGCAGGATATGACCTTGGGAATGTCACGTTTGATAGATTTTGTTTTAGATGTAGCTCCGTTCCCCACGGTGGATAGGCCGTTGTTTTGTGGTCCTAATGTGAAATCTTCGGAGAGCCCTTGGGTTCTTTCTTGACCCAACCATTGGAACAATTCCGCTCTCTATCCCTAATCCCCAGTCGAATGAATAACCTATTAGGCTAGGGTACGGATCCACAGTGGAGACGGTTCGTAAACGTCCCTTGCAAATGCTTTCGAATGGATGAAGCGAATACTTATGAATTAGAAGAATTCCAATTTTTGCTTTACTGCTCAGCGTGCTCGGGGCAAATTGAGCTCTTGGGCGGAGTCTTAATGCCGCTTTCCGCTCACGTACAGATCTAGATTTGGAAATGGTGCATTTCTCATCGATAATTAAAAAGTTCTATCTAGATTTATAATCCAACCTCGGTAGTCGTTTATTATTGAGGGGACTGTAGGATTTGTGTTTAGAATCAAAATTAGCCCGGAATCGATCGGAAACAGTTGAATAAGGAGAAATTGTGGCCTAATAAAAAGGACATTAAATAGATCTCGTTATATCCTTTCGGGCCACAGCTGGCTCAAGGAAATTTGATGTTTCCTCAACGAAAACCAGCCGGTGTCTGGAAGGTTCAAATATTATCTCAACCAATTTCCGTGCGCTGCATGGAGACTAGCATTTGACCTGCAATACATTAAGTTTATTGCATTCGTATATGTATTAATGAATTACGAGAAAAGAATTTATTAACTTGAACGAAATATTAAGACTTTTTATTTTATCATTGAGCTGTTTTTGAATACTCAGGAATGTGAATAATGTTATTACCAAACATCTAAATTTGTAATTAATAAATTTAATATTAATAATTAATTTGACTACTTAAATAAAATAATAATTACGGCTGCTGAGTTAATTTAAATTAAGGAAAATTCTGCAACGGTTATTTTAAACCCTTAAACAATCCTTGACTCAGGTTCACAGATCAGTTAATTCACTCACCAGAATTTCTCAATCCTTTCCCAATGGTTACAATTCATATAAAATCTTAACCGTTTCACAGTCTCTACTCGTACTATTAGCATTTCGAGGAAACTGTAGTTTAGTAATTATTGAACCTAGAAAATAAGACTTATAGACTCGCACAACCAGACGCCAACATTATCATCGTGCACAAAAAATGCTGTCGAATTAATAGACATAAGTTCTCACTTCATCCTGCTACATAGCTCGATTAGGGTATGGAAAATTCATTCTAGTTTCAGAAAAGTGAACCACAGTAGCGAGAAATCATATTTTGATCGTATTTGAATTAAGCCACAAGAATTCACATAATCTGTTATCACATATTCATAACATGAAATTATTAAAAAAAAGAACAAAAAAAAATTAATTGGGTGGCTGTAAATAAAAAGTGAGGCACTGAGTGTATGTTTATTCTCAAATTACTGGCTCAATTACTTACATTCACTCGTGGAGATTGATTATGGAGAGTTTATGATATATATAACAGTCAACCAAGATTAAGCTTATTTTACTTTCTAAGGTGCAGACAAAGACGATGTGATTAATTTTTAAGACTCAAAAAGATATAAGTACAGCTATTTACGGATACCGAAGCAAAATTATCTGAAGAGAAAAAATGGTTGACAATCAACAATTTCAATAAAAATTGTTGCATGAAAGCATACAGTGTTTCAATTAAAAGGTTATCTAATTCGATACGTACTATTAGATGACTGATAAAATGGTTATCACAGAAAAAGACTGGAGCTTACATTTCTAACTTGCTGAAATTAAAAATCTTGTTACTTTTCCCTATTGTAGTCAACTTCCAGGCGTAGCCATATTTTTCCATGCTTTCTTGCCGCTGGTATGCATAGAGATGATAAACTACAGATAAATCAAATATAATGAAGATTTTAGGACTTTGAGAATGGTTGAAATCTAGAAGGGTATTTAATAAAAGAGTAGATGATAGAAAGTTAAAATTACTGAAGGGAATCTTAGTAGCAGTGAAAGAATTAGATTGCCTTTATTTCCAAAATCATTGACTTCTAATCATAAAATTGCAAGAGACATCCGATTTATAGATAAATAAATATGAAGAAGCTTTATGCTTAAATTTCGTTGTTGTTGAACATTTAAGTCCTCTTCAGGATCCAAATTAACATGTATTAAACTTTATACGAAGGATGATTCGTCTAAACATTATTCTATTAGGTCATAAGAGAAATGTTTATGATTCGTAAAAGATTCAACCACGAATTTCTTTAACTTCTTAAGGAAGTAAGGATACGGGATTGAATCGACAGCAAAATCGTTATCTAGCCTTATGAATAACTACTTCTTGATCAAGATGCAACGGCTGTACCCTACTATTTCGAGTACATTTGGAAATGAAGGCGATGCAAAGGGGAATCTATTACCTTCTACGTTGTTAATGACATATTTTAAGACTTAGAGTGTAATTTTAAAATTACTTCCCCTAATTTAAGCGAATATATTTCTCTTACTCATTGCTTGCTAGGAGATATTTAACAAGTATTGTCAAGTACCTATTACTCCCCTATCCTTTCTCCTACCTTTTTTTCTAGACAGGACTTGTTGGCAGCGATCTTTGAAAGAACAAATATTCGTACGTAAGCGGTATCTGTGGAGCTTTCTTCGTACCCGTAATACCCAACGACTCTTAAGTAAGAGAGGATCTCTTGTCTTCGAGAATTTAATTCAGTTTGCTCTCCATTTGGACTCCAGTGGCGAAGTATGTAAATGAAACTGTCACGTCAAAGGTTTTCGATATAATTAAGAGCATTCGTAAATAATGAATGAATATAAAAATAAGAGTTAGTAATTAAAATAATATTAGTAATATAAAATTACTATTAAATGAAAATAATGAGTACCGGCCTTTTACAGTCAGTACTGACTTTATTCTACAATATAGTCAATACTGGCTAGGTGTGGACATTTAAAAATTTTAACCTTTTTTATTAATTTCCATTTCTATCATTGTCAGTTTCTGCGTTAATCTGTTTCCTCGATGAATGTTTTAGACATAAAGTTATTAGAAGTTATTCATATGAAAGATTTTCCAAACATCATCATAATTGGTGTTTCAATAAATTATCATGATTATTATTGTTATCGTAGTAATCCAACATATTTTATTTTACAACCGTAAAATTACAGTTGCTAAAACAAAAAAAAATAGAATATGTTACCCTTCAAATCATAAATATTATTTTTGTATTTTATTCTTTATCTGGCACTTCAAAAAATCCAGACAAATTCTCAATAAGAATTGTAAATATCTGAGATAAGTTCTTCATTATTGAGTAATCATTAGTTCATAATCATTAACTTAAATGATAAGAATCGTAAAAGTAGAAGCAATAAGAAAAGGATTGAAGTTGAGGTTACATATCAGAAAATACTTCGGCAGTATGAGTTCATTAAAGTCTGGCTCAATTGAAGCCATAAGTGGATTTTTCTCTTGACTTCCCGTATATATGTATTTTTTTGCAGTATACTAGAAATGACGTCAGAAGTTCAGCGAAATAACGAATTAGGATTTAGAATAACGGAATTCTCGAAAGGAAGAAGTACATAAAAATTAATTTTAAATGTTGAAAAAGGCAAAATTAAAAATAGTATCCTATTATACTATGAATACTTTCGATGGAAGATTAATAAAAACAAACGAAATTCCTATATTAAGTTCGATGATGGGAAAGTCAAACGGTTCAAGCATTCTTCAGTCGTATGTAGATTAGTGCTGGAATTAGAGTCAATTTGTAATATTTTATTTGCAACCACATGATTTTTGTTTTTAATTCTATTATGTATATCTAAGCATTGTTCTTTTTATATAGGCTCGGATTTTGGTTGATTTTACTGGTATAATAGAATAATGATAACATGTAAAATAATAATATGACGCATAAATAACAATAATAATTTTTTATTCAAAAATAAATTTTCAGAATCTTGTATTAGACTGATATAATTATGATCTCTATAATGACATATTAAAATGAGCGAATTTAAACCACCAAAAGTAAAGGTTGATAAGTTACTTTGGCATTAAGAACAAACTGTTGCAACTAAATTTAATGAAAATCTGTGACATATATGTTGAAATTTTTGTAAAAATATGTTAACTGAAGTGGGTACAAGTTTTCCAGCTCTTGTAAAAAGAGTGTAAAGATAACAATCTCAAGTGCTCTTGATATTGAAGTGTGTTGCTAGAAATAAATACTTCAGAATATGAAGCACAATGAAATGGCAAGTATGCAATGCATTCAGGCCAAAAATTAATTTATTATTAAAGCAGAATTATTGCTGATGATAATCACATCATCATGTTATGCAATGAATTGCATACATACATATGCTTTTATATATATATATATATATATATATATATATATATATATATATATATATATATATATATATATATATATATATATATAAAGCGTTATTATTCATTGACTAGTTGCTCATTCTCTCTTTATTATCTCATTTTTTTACTTTTTTATTTTTAATATCTTCTAATACTCCCTCATTTCTCAGAAAATTATTTTCAAGAATTATACATTTAGTGTCATTCACTGTGTGATATTCGGATTCTCTTTCCAAATTACGAAATATTTCACGATGTAACCAACTTCCTCAAAATATATCTACCGTCCCGTTTCTTTTGCGACAGTTTCTGTCCATTTAATATCCGCCTTCTCAAGGCCTCCAAGAACTTGTAACATTAAAAGTTTCCTTTGCTTTATTATCGCTGAGACGGAAATTGTCATAAACTTAGCTTTGGATACACTTGATAAGCAGTTGCTTAAGGAACTCCCTTGCTGACTTTACTGCCAGTCCCAGATATTCAGCTGAGCAATCCATTACTTAGAACTGTCTTTGAAGATAGTAAAACTTTAAACAGCTTAGTGACTTCTACTTTTACTTACTTACATTTATGTTATATGTAAAAATATGTGTTTTATTTACGGGTATGTTATATTTATTATTACAAGTATTCATGTTTACATTTAAAATGTTTAAGTCGAACTATGAAAATATTTACATTTAATTGTTGTCAATTCTAGTGTTACGATTTTGGTTGGATGTCTATTGCAAGGATATTTGAGTTTTAATGTGAAACAACACTGGGATTACTATAACTTACGACTCACATCACTAATTTTGGCAGAGTATACACTAATAAAAAATCAGCCTCTTATGTATGTACTTTAGCAGAAAGAAATCAGCATTCATATACACAGAGTGATTGAGGCATGTCAGTGCAGTGGGTAAAACTTTAGAAACCTAACGAAATTGAACCCGACAAAAGAATTTCGATATCTCTGACAACTATAAAACAATTTTTTAAGGAAGAGAAGGTTTAGAAAATTAGAGAAAGTAGGAACGTTGATATACTTAGTAAGAAATTGCGTGAGATGAATGAGAATGTACCCTTTCTCAGGAAGGCGCGTTGAAAGGAAAAGCTCTTTAAACGATGTTACGCAGATGTAGGGAAATCGAGTCAAAGTAATGAGAACGGATGCATCAAGGAAGAGAGCGAGAAAGGGAAGAGGAGGATGTGAAATGTATTGGGATTCCACTGTATAAAACATCATCACGCTGTAGAAATCGACTCCACAATCGCAGATATACCCACACCATCTGTGTGGAATGGAGCACAGGAAGATGTTTGAGAAATCCCACTTTTTAAGGCTATATCCCTCTCGGAGAACAACGGTGTTCTCTTAAGAGAGTGTTCCTCCATCTATTCCTACTTTCAAACGCATTTCCCCTTTTATAAAACAAGTTAAGGAGAGGAAATTTTAATGAACTAAGTTTTATTTCTTTTCATAATAGAATATCCAATGGTACATCTTACTCAATATCGAAATCTTTTCCGTTGTTTGAGAGGTAAATGAAAACCAACCGTTTCAAAAATTCTCACTAAAATTTTAATTTGTTTTTAATTTTCATTCTCGACCATTCATGATATTATTTTGCTACTATAACTCTATTTTTCTTTTCGAATGGTAAAGAACCCCTTGTATAATTATTTAAAGTGGATCGCTATCTCCGAAAAGGGTGTAATATACAGATAAGATTCTGATTGCAGTATAAAATCCTAGGGAAGCGGTTTTATTTCCACTAAAAAAACGTTATCTTCTTTCGGTTCGAGAGCTTGTTTTTCTCTCTGACGATGACAATAACATTAATCCGATTAATTATTAATTATTAATCCGAAATTTATTCCATCATTTGCAACTTCTTTCACCTCCATTAGATTTTATTACATTTTATTATATAAATTGCGATGTTAAAGAAATGATGATCAAAATATTAGATGAGATAAATTAACATCTAAAGTACGACAAGCTGCTGTTACGAATAGTTAGTATAGTTTCATCCATTTACACTTAACTTAGATGGTACAGTTAAGAACCAGAATTAAGAACGGAATAAATAGCGGCTCCGGCTCAGGAATTTTATTTTTCGGTTCAAGTTTGGTTGTTATTCCTGAAAAAGTAGCGATGCATCGGTTTCAGTTCGATTCCGGTTCGATGATGATAATCTCTAAGATGTGTGATAACCAGGATGACTCATTTCTTGGGTACTCAAGAAAGAGAAAAGATGTTTTTAATGAGGGTTCCTCTGTATTGGCGGCATAAAGAAGTTTAATGAATTTTTAGGTGAAAGTCCACATGGGTCTTAAAATTCTTCGAGTAGTAGTAATTCATTACCGTCACCTTATTTCCAGCTCAGAATAAGGAAAACATGGTGAATTCATGCATAGATGAGAACCGACTCCTTGACCTAAGCCGCCGTGTCTCCTTAACCTCGATGTACCCTCTTCTCAGTCACAGGGCAATGGGGACACCTGTCCGCATTGCAGCCCTGCCATGAGCGAAATATTGAATGTAAATGGGCGCCAAACTGGGCCAGGAGGACCCTCTGGAACGACGCCGATGGAAATTTCATGTATAGTGGAAAGATAGATAGGATCACAAAGATTCTGCTTCTGCTGTTTTCGCAAAACATTCTCGATTGATCTGTTTCTTCTCCAGGACTTCAAGCTTACATGTCATCTTCGGTCGGTCAACATTGCTCTTTCGTTTCGGACTGTATTTACAACTAAAAGACGGCTTTCTAACATAACATTTAGGGAGCTCATTTTTAAGTTCTTCTTTCTTTCTTAGTATTCTTCAATCTTTTCATGTTTAAGAAGGATTTCATTCAATTAATAATTTTCTCTCCTTAGTGAAACATCCTTGGATAGGTAGCTTTCAATTTTGGAAGTTCATCTCCCTCTCTTTTATATCCGAGTTACACTTATTTCAAAAAGATGAATTAATTTTAAAGTATATTTCTTTCTCTGTTTCTGTACCTCAGCGTTTCCCAAACCGCCTTGGATTATAATGGAAAGTCATTATTCATAAAATATCTCTCTTTCATTTCCACGGTTAGTATTCAGAATCTAGCTTGAAATTCATTCCTTTGCATCATGGTAATGAATTGCGGCAACAAAAGCTTATGCGATAGGTTTCATATTCCCATCATTAATACTAATTCACGTTCCAGAGAGAAGCTTCACTGTTATTCTTTATACACAATCCTATCTCGTACAAATATCTCATAAAAATCTTCATGTTAATGTGATACTTCAAATACCATTATCTAAAAGTACTTTGTTTCTATGAAACAATATATCTAGATTTACAGGGCAGCCATGTTTGATATTGATAATAATATTAATATAAATTTCCGTCCGAAGGTACTAAAAGCTCCCTGCGTCAGATGCGGAAAGCTTCAACAGATCATCTCAACAGGCAGCCTAATATGAGGGAAATAGGTTAGCCTAGTCTAGTTACATTCGAGCCCGTCTGAGTTCCCATAAAGTCTAATCCACTGGAGCATTCGCAGTGCAATTTGGGAGAGCGACTCGACGAGAAGAAGATGGAAGCGCAAGGTGCTCACAGGAGCCGTAAAATGGCCTAATCCCTCGTGAATTCTATGTCACGGTTGAGGGGACGAATTACAAAGGAACCTATGTCCCTTTTAGGTATCTTGCTACGGTATGCCGTCATCTCCCCCAGCTCTTCCCTCCCAAAGAGAAAGGGCTTTCGCTGCATCCTTAGGTATTTCCGCTTATTTTCGGATTTTGAAGTGGAAGGCCCAAGAGGAAGCACTAGAATTGGCTTCGGAAGGAGGGATCGTGGGCGAGAGAGCGAGCGACTATGGGCCCTACCGGTTGACACGCCAACAAGGAGGCGACCTGTTGATATTGCCCTTAATAAGTGGGAGTCTTTTTATCTTCGTGAATGCGTCAATGCATAGCTGCCACGCCTCTTTCTTCTCTCTGGCAGTTGAGTGAAAGTTTTATTGTGGACAGCACATTTTTACGGCACAATAGGTTTACTCTCACGGACTTCCCTTCGCTAATTCACGGAAGGATGCAATGATCCAAAGATCGGATTTTCCGTTCCAATGAGCGCGCACTTGTGTGAAGATTTCCTCCGCTGACGTACAAACGATGCCAGCATTAACTGGTGTTTGAGTGGAAATTACCAATGTCGATGGGGTGTTGAAATGATCAAAGTAAATTCGGCGTATTCATTATTTCCTTTTTCGCCCTCATTTTCACTTCTACTCGTTCTTTCTTTCCCCGGTGAGTACGTTGTGAGTTTACCCATGATTGGATTCACTATAAGGTGCTGAATTGAGAGAAATAAAGCCTTGTTCGTTAATTTAAAAAACAATTTCGTGCATACTAACTTTCGACGGATCTTTGGCGATCACGTGGTTTCGTATGGTAAAAATCAATTTCAATTCCGTTTCTCATCCGGCATCAAATTGAAGACAGAAAAAAATCAGGCAGAAAATTGAAGAAAGTTTGTGCGATTCTAAAGTATTTTCAATATAATACAATAATATTCTTTAGTTCATAAGTACTATTATTGACCAATGAGTATCAAATGCTTATGGACGGAATTGAAGTCGAAAGACACTATCAATGCGCAGGTCAACGGTGAGTACTTAACTGGGTCAGATTTCGTAAAATCTTTTAATTCGGCGACGGTTAAATTTACAGAAGTTTAGTATATAAAAGAGAGAAAATTCCGATATTTATTTATAGTTACGGCTTACTTTCCTTCCGTCTTTTTCATTTTCATTTTAAATAGAGAGAAACGTATCTTCATTTACTCTTTCCTCTGTCTTGTTCGTGCCTGTTTAGTATAATATATGAGTATTAATGATACTGCAAATAATTCTCATTTTACTTACTCCTAACAGAATACAATGAAAAGTGGTCTTAATAGGGTTATTGCCCAGAACGAGGACTTTTTATGCTGATAGCCTTCTGGCTCAATGAGGAAAGCAGAGACACTCCACTTCTCGACTTTCTTAATTCCCTCTCCGAAGATTTTGCTGCTAATGGTAGAGGGCCTCAGGGTCCTACCAGCCTTCAGGGTGATGACTTTGCAGATTAACCATTACGTTAAAGTATAGCAGCATATAGTCAGATATCCGAATGGCGACATGTATTCCATGCTGGCACTTAAATAAAAATGGTAATCATAACAGATTTGATTTGCCTGCGCAAACTTAATTCGTTAGAGTTGAATTTTATGTTGAAACCTCCCTATACCATTATATATTCCCAAGCGCTGCCGGAAGAAATATATCTAGTACTCCTAATTCCTCAGGCGTTCACCTTACTTTATTCTCGATCCTTTCAAATTTTCACAGGAGTAAGTACTTTTCTCTCTTTTATCGCCAGACCAGCGCTGGGGTATCACCTTCAAGAAATTTTCACTCTGAAGCTGGAAAATCAGTCTAATGCTTTGAAAAGAATCCTTCGTCATTTTTATCTCGCCCGCGGCTATCTTTCACCGAAACGCAGCTCATCGGCTTACGGACCTCCGTGGATTATCTTTCCAGGGATGATCGTCCTCAAACCATTCGCCTCATTGCCAAGTCTTTTGAACTTATGCTAATCCAAGGAACAGGCGGATTTTATATGTCTCTGTCAAACTTTTCCATATCGATTTAAGTGCTCAAGGAGCGTTGGCAATCATGGCGACTGATTAAAGAGGATGATTAAGTTTGAATCAGGAACAATATTATCTCATTCCATAAAAAATAAGGGGTTGGAAAGATTTTATCCGTCGACTCATACTTTAGTGCTTGCCTGTCATCAGATAACTTTTAAGGGTAAAGACCTAAAAAGTCGTAATACTTTATCATCGGCTAGTTTTGAACAACATATCAATCCTTCGATGACAAGTTGAATTAATCATGAATTAATAAATAAGATAAAATATCTATGATTTTTGACCAGAAAATAAGGTTTTTCGATCCAATTGGAGATTATTTGCGCGATTTAATTTTAATATTTCTTCTGGCAGCAACATTATAATATAAAAACCTCTAATATTATTCTGACGGTAGTCCAAAAAATTTATGAAGATATAAAAGAATAATTTTAGATCTTATGTAGTATTACTAAATTAGATTTAAAGATTTCTCTGCAGGTCGCTCGTAATATTGAAGTAGATGATAGATTTATTTTAATTAAAAAAAACACATGGTTATCTCACAGAATCCACCGTAAAGCAGCAATATCCATAAAGCTATACCAGAGGTTTTCCTTAGGATTTCGTGTTCTCAGTATGTCTCGAAAATCAGTGGATGAGTTGGAGTTATTTTAAATGAGAGAAATGATTAATTACGCAGTCTAAGGAATATATTGGCCCTGATTAAATTAGATATAATCAATAGTGTTTTATAATTCAGATGGTAATGTTATATCATGGGTATACAAGAAAGAGATTTTCTCAGTGCAGAATTATTTTAAATTACCATATAGCAGGGGTGGCCAACAAGTCGATCGCGATCAACCGGTCGATCGCGAGGCCAATTTTGGTCGATCGTCGATCTCTCGCAATGTCTGGGGTAGAATTCTGTGTACTCCTTGGCTTAGTGACTTGGCATTTCTTACCGATTTTACTTCAATATTAAGTCATTTAAATTTAGAATTACAAGGTAAAAATAAAACAGTAATGGATATGATCAGCTGCATAGACGCATATAAAACAAAATTTATTTTGCTAATAGAAGATCTGCAACAAAATAATCAGAATCATTTTCCAAATATGGAAATAATCAAATTATCAGCCATACTGTGCATTTTTATAACAACTTTTTTATATTTTAGAACAAATAATACAACAACTTATACATTGCAGTTGATAAAAAATTAAATTGCATTTTAAGTTAGTAAAAATCTATCTCTAAAAAGTGCCGGAAAATCGAATTTTTTAGGAACCGCATGTACGGAATGCTGCTATCAAAAGTTGGGTCTGGAAATTTATTTTCTTCAGGAGCCTATATCTCGAAAACTTAATAAGTGATTTAAAAATAAAAAATAGTTTTGAACATATATTTTACTTATCTACCCATACCTCGCTGGAAAGCACCTTATGCTGAAACACAGTGAATAAACATAGTATGCATTTCACACCCCTTCTTCCCCCTTAGACTAAGCCTATGACCATAAGTCGATCGCGACACACTTTTAAGATAAAAAGTAGATCTTATATACAGAAAAGTTGGGCACCCCTGCCATATAGGAATCTCATTTTCATTGAAAGATTGCGTATTTGAGTACAAAGTTAGCATTTCCTGTTTCATAGAATATTCTTCCCCATCCATTTTTATCACTTACTTCAGATGCAGCTTACTTCAAATGAAACTGACTAGAAGTATGAAATATATGAACTTAAAGAAATTTAAGCAAAGTTGGAAAAGTTTAATAAGTTCTATGAGAAAGAGTTTCCAATTTCGAGATTTATACTCTTAAGTGGATGTATGTACAATACTGAAGTGATGCAGATCTACGAGGAAAACATCTGTTATTGATTTTTCTGCCAATCTTTTCGAGGACATTCATAAAATATGACTAAAGTTTCCGGTCAAAAAGTGGATATTCTTCCAACAGTTTTTGGACATAGTGTAGTATTTGTATTTGTTGTTAGTATGTGTATTTGTATTTGTGCATAATATTTGTTGTTGATATTTTAGGGTAATATATTGGGTAGGACCCATATGGAATGGAAAACACTAAATAACTTCCAGTTCATTAAAATTATTTTATAATCTATATTACATTAGTGATTTTTTTGACAACAAACTTTTTTAAACTTATAAGAAATACCTTTCTATTATCAGTGACCTGGCTCAGGCTTAACAATTAAGTGACCCCAAAGTTTGTAATGCAAGTTTGCGAACTATCGTTTTCTAAATCAATATATTTCCATTCCTAATAAACGTAATGGTTTTCAGGAATATCCACGCAAATGTAGAGGAGGAGAAAAAGGTATTTTTATTTGTAGCACTCAATGCTATTTTATGACATTCCATTTGCGAATTTTTAATTACTGGCATGAGTGATTCATAAAGTAAAAATATGTTTCATACGATCATTTAAGTGAAAGAAGCTGATACACATCCGCAGGTCCATATATATTTAATTATTCATCCCAGTATGATGTGATTTCTTTCCATAAAACGAAGTAGAAACTCATACTTTTGTAATTATTTGCAAATTAAATTTAGTTTTCTTCAATTTTTGAAAATTTTCTCATTTTATATTCTAATGGCATTGGGATATAATTTTGGATGATAGCGCCTTTTGCTCATCAAGCGACCCTATACACTCGTATATCTCAGTGTTTTCTCAGACGAGAAATAACTCGAACTTGTCGACATGATAGCCACCGAAATCGTTAGTCGAAGTACTAAATACTGGTATTTGCTGCACTAAATGGCAGCAAAAATATTATTAACGTGGAACACAGCGCTTAACGAACGGATTTCTGTGAGAATGTGTATCATTTATACCGGCGATTCTCGAGTGCTGCAGCGGGTCCCTTTTCAATCTGGGTTGATCTCTGAGTTGGAAAAGGTCCAGCGCAGAGCGGCGCGTTTCATTAAGGAACTTCGACAGCACCGTATCTAGGATAATGAAAGCGAGGGATAGATGCCGTGTAGTTGTTATGGTGACGATCTAGAAGAGCGAGATTCCTGCTTCTAAACTGGATAATTATTTCCGTTCGTCAAATTCTCCACCACATGATATAGTAAATTGCACTCCTCTTGCATTCTGTCTAGACTTTTGGTGCAGCCTTACTAAGCGAGCTGGAGTAAAACTTAATTTATTGGATTTATCTAAATGTACATACATACTATATGTACCCTGAAAACCACCTTTCAGTGAGGGGCAGGAGTTACATAGATGAACCTAGTTCTAATTCTACTTTCCTAATCGATTAGTTTCACGTGTTGTTCGCATGATGATGAGTTGTTGAAGCAACTAATTCTAGAATATGTTTCCATGATTTCTCTCACTATCATAACTATTTAACAGGGAGAGCGCGCAAAATTGGCATCGTGTTCTAAGAATGTATGTAATTTCTCTGAATTTCTTAAATAAATTAAACCTTTGTTTAAATTTTCCATATTATATAAGTTCCCAGCCTTCCTTCTGAGTCATCTGAGTAACATTCACTGATTTTTCATCGCGATTCTTAAAAAAAAAACGCATTGCCTTTGTTTTGATTCACGTATACAACATTCGTCGTTACGGTCCCATACGTGATGCCTAACTTGCAAACTAACACGCTCACGGACTTTTTAATCACTCTTGTTGACTATACTCTTGACGAAGCGGAGTTTCTTAAGTGCTCGTCTACGTATATTACGAAATTGAGTAAAGGAATGAGAATTGAAGTTGAAGTTGAAGAATTAAGACATCAATTAACTGACGGATTATAATTAAATTAGCTTTTGGTATTGATTGCGGTTCATTTCCGAGCAATTAATGTCGAAAGAAAAGAAACCATTTTACTTTGTCGGGTCTAATAATGGTGACCTGGAAGTGGAAGTTTAATTTGATACAAAAAAAGATATGAGCAATCTTACAAGGTTATTCATGGAATTAGAAATACAATTATCTAGATGCTTAGGAATCACTTTCCTTCACTCGCCAGTGAAACTTTTGAATTAAGAGAGGAATTTCATTGAAATTTCAGGGTTTCAGGAATTTATCGTTGTTCAAATTTGAATTCTTATTTCAAATTTAAATATTCATCAGTTTTGTTACGATTTCTAGCTGATCCATCATCATTGTATCCTGATGCAGCAGGAAATATCATATGAAATCTATATTCACCGGAGAAAAGAGAACTGTTCGATGAAGTCAAAATGGATACGGCATTGCAGTAGAAAAGCCGGAGTAGAATAAATAATAAATGCGTAGGTGATTAGTTGAGAGCATTTCCGCCGAATACGCATCGTTTGCGCAGTGAGAATTGAGCTTTGAGATTATATATTTAGATGGGGCTTCTAAACGATTGATGGAAATGGCCGCCGTGGAAACTGTTTCTTCATGCGCCTTGTGATTATCAAATCTTTTTGCGTGAGGAGAGCAAAAACTCTCATAACTCGCGAATATAATTTTGTGAACTCATGAATCATATATTATCCGTAGCTTGCGATGAAATGGAAGTTCAGTGACATCCTCCTGTATACCCTAAGTAAAAGGGTGTTTTCTCTCTTCTGACTTGCAAAAGAAAGGGATTTGTCCTACATAAGTCAAAAAACTCTTGTTTTAAATTGAATTGCTCTGTTTAGATTTCAGTTACGCATATTTCCCTTAACTTTTGAGTTCATTATTGAATTTACTTTGAGAATACACTTCCATTGAAAATAATAATTTTATACTGACAGCCTTAATATTCTTTTCTAATCCAGTAATTATGAATGATGCTGTAGTTGTGAACGCATCTTTAATGTATTTGCATTCACTAGTTTTGCTTTCTTTAAACTCATGCATAAATCTTTTTTGAAGTTAATATTATATTTACACATTTTAGTTATCTTGGCTATAATGCAATATCAATTAATTTTTTTTCGCAGAATTTCAAAGAAAAGAGGTTATCTTGGAATTAGCATAGTATTGGTGAAAGTACGGTACATATCTTATTTCACAATCATTCAACTCTAAATTTTTGTCAAAAGAAGAACTAATCGCAAAATTAAGATACTACAACTGAAAGAAATGTTATTGAAGATATTTTTCCCGTCTTCAGTTTCCTCATTTAGACTTTTGGAAAGTAGGCCACCATTACAAAATATATGATTGCTTCTATTTGAAAAAAAGTTATGGGCAGGTAAAGAGAACCGAAGTGAAGACAAATGAATAGGAAAAAATATAATCGAAAAATATCTGTGAAATTGAGTGAAATGTATAAGAATAATAAAACCGAAAGTATTACATCATACTAAGGATTTGACTGCCACGTTTGATTACGTGAGTTATTGGACTCTCTTTAATCGTTGCAAGTTAATTGAATATGCGATAATGCTACGCCCTGATTTCGTTTGGCAGTTGGAAAAGGCAAAAACGCGTTGGGGTTTCCTCAACTGAAATGAATTTGTACTTATGCTGTAATCGGTCTTTTTCGGAGGTATTCGTCGTCGATATGCTTTGAAGAGGTAAAATATACAATCACTGAACATCTATTAACAAGAATGTCAATTCGGCCATTTAGTAGCTCTCGTCCCGTCTTTTAAAACCGAAATAGTATTTTCACTTAAAGTATAATACCCATCGGAAAGATAATTCCGAAAGGGTGAGATTAAATTAGATTTTGAAGCATAATTTGTGAAAGTAAAGTAAATAATGATCAGAATATTATAGCAGACAAAGTTAAACGTAAAGAATCCATTTTAGTCAGTCGTAAGTCGGCGTTAAACATATAGTATTGCTTCACTCATTTACACTTAATTAAGAACTTGTTTGGAACCAAAATTCGTAACGGAATAAATAACCCTATGAGTTTACAGATTAGGCTTAAGAATTTTAATTTTATTGCTTCATTTTCCTTCCGGCAAAAACTGCATTTTCCGGTTTGGAAGGGTCGGCCGTAACTCCTGGATTTCCGCAACCGGCAGCACATACCTGCCCTTTTCTAGCCTATCTAGCAGGCGGTCTTTTGATCCTACGCTGGAGATAAATATTTTTCGTGTTTATCAGTTACTGTAAATTAAATTGAAGTTAAACTATAATATTCATGATACCGTATGAATAATTTAGATGTCAGTCATATATCTGCAATCTATTGAGGTGGATGAGCTTTTTTGAAGTTGATTTTGTCCAAGCAGTATCTAGAAGTCTGCATGCCATCTTTATTCAATCTAGTCCGTTGTGTTCGCATGCAAATGAATTTACAAAGAAAATCAAAGGACGAGAGAACGTATACTTCCATACTCTTCCGTTTATTGATACTTAGAATTAATCTTCCTGAATGCAGGACAATATTAGCTATTTTCTTCTCCCTCTCTTATCCAGATTGTGAGCTTCAGCAAAGCTAAAAAAATATGCTCTTTTTACATTAAAATCAGTACAAAGATTGAATTTTAGTCAAAATATCTCCTAAAAGTACGATATGAAAAATTCTTAATTGACTATTTTTAGGAACATTGTTCCTACTGAAAAATATTTTCTTACATACAAAGTTTGTGTTTGAACTCACTAGGATTCACTTGGTGATATTTAGTACCAAAATCCGGCTCTGCATTCTATACTTCCATAGCACCTCATGGTAGCATTGTAAAAAATGTTCTGAACACTGCTGATGCTTTTAAGTGGTTTTAAAAGTACTTTAAAGGGAAAAGCTATGAAATACTTACCTCACAATTATCAAACATTTACAGTGAAAAAGAATCAAGGCATTATTTCAATCTTTTAATTCATATTTGGACGATAAGCTATGGATTTTAGTATCAAACAGGATAGAACAATAAACTAACTTCTCCCCTCGTCAAATATTCGGAATATATGTTGTCTGTACGTAAAAATAGAGTTTGATCATTGGGTTATTGGCTTAAGATTTATATTTGACGACATAGCGAATCCAGAACGTGCATCCCACATGAGAGTGGGATCCTGCAGATAAATCCGCGTGCGGGAACTTGAGATGCAACGTAATACACTTCTTATGAACGCAGAATTTAAAGAGTAAACGTGAGTAAAATGCAGCAAACGAAGAGTTGGGAATTCTTGAGAGAAGATCTTACTCTCGGGTAGGATTATTAGTTAATTGAAGCTGTTACCGGTCCTAAGTCCTAATAAATACTTTGCGACCTAAAACTTGGCCGATCCAATAGTAAACGCAACGTGAGAAATCTTTAAAAAGAGAACACTTAAAAAAGAAACTCATTCCGTAAATTACATGTGGTGGCAAAAGTAAATAGGTTGTCATTTACTTGCATATGTACGTAGTACGTATACCACCCAGTACACGCTGAAAGGCTGGTCGAAGGTTGGACAACAAATCATAATTATTTCCATTCTGATTTTTGGTCCAGTTCAATGGAAATATCATATTTTGGTTCAGTTTCGGCCTCTCTCCGTAAGCTACAGTGGAACGGATTTTAATCCACTTTTTACTTAAAATTGAATATATGTATTGAAAGACTTTTTCATCGTTTGTTGACTTTTCAATATTATACCGTTTCCTTATGTTTTAGTATGATATTAAGATAAACTTTTGAATATAACTCGTGATTACAATGGATCAGTGAAAGGCCGAATTCAATTACTTAAATATAATTTTAATCATTACTTTATTAGAATGAGCTGAGAATGGATAATAAACTATTAGCGGTTCAGGTTCTTGCTTAAGAATTTTAAGTTTTTCTTCGGTATCGGATTTTTCTCTGGTTAATTGGCGTTATTCTTGGTTCTGTTTTGGTTTCGGTTCGATGTCTCCGTTTAAGGAATGGAATCAGATGTGTTTGCGTGTATATACATGGGTTAATATTTCAATAATACATGAATTAGAATACAACTATCATCACGTATATGTGGAGCAGTCGTAGAATATAGGCAGCCATTGACTTGCACGTTTACACTAGTTTGCCGTAGGTTTCCTAGCAAAGCGAATTTCGTAAACGAAAAATAGCTTGTACAAGGACATCGGAGACAATAGCTGGACTGGTAGGCGAAGCTTTGAAAGAACTCTTTGATCGTTCCAGAACGCTTTGAACGCTGATTCAATTCAGCGGAGAGTTACGCAAAGAGTCTCTCGTTTAGCCTGCAAACCGTATTGAAGGTTGATATTTTCCTCATTCTAGCAGCTAAAACATTGTTTATGCTGAATAATCACCAGACAAAGGAGAAATTTGAGGATGTCGGAGGAAATGAGCATTTTTTGCAAAATCGATTACTTTCTACTTCATTTTTCTTCTGACTCCAGCAGGTATGTCAACGAAAGTGTGTGTTCAGGGAGAGAGGAATATGAAAGGGGACGGAGTTTATGAAAAGCAGAAAGCGAGAGCGAAGCACAAACGCAAAATTTATATTACTTCTTCAATGGAAGCCACTCAGTGAGATTGGACTTCAAAGTTCGTGAGTTCTAACGAGCGTTCACTACCTATGAATAAAGGATTTCCTCCAAATGTCGACAGAGTGGAATCGCGTCTTATAAGTGTATTGTTCTTCGATCTACAAATAGGAAACGACTTTTAAAGTGCTGGACTGAATGCAGCTGAAATCAACCAACTGCATGAGGAAAATTGCTCTGAATGTCACACTGCTAATCGTACGCTTAGGGCTCTGGAACGATCCACATTTTACAGGAATTTTGATTTGGATAAAAGTTTTCAAGTAAAATTTTATTGCATTTGAGTTGCTTCTCTCCTAAGAAGAGGGCACCGAAGTGCGCTTGGCAATAAAACTGGAACTCTCTCATTAGTACGATTACAGCGGTAACTCGCACTTTGAAGTAACTTTTTTTGTGCCACAAACGGAAAAATAAATAAGTGATATAATAGGGAATGAAATTAAAACATGGTCCGTGCGTTGGGTTTTGCACGATTTTATTTGTTACTTCCCCAAATGTTTAATTGGACCGCTTCGTTCCTTAAAAGTATCAAGATGCCTATTTTGTATGTGAACTCATGCGAAATAGATCATCCGGTTTGAAAATTATTTGTGCTTATTAGTAATTTATTACTGCAGAGCTATGATTAAAGATATATTTTTATATCAACACATCTTTAATAACATACAATAGTATATATTAACTTCGATATGTAGTAATAAGGTTTCAGGTTTTTAGTAAGTGTTCTTGTTTAGCAAAGCGAATAATACGGGAAGAGGTTACCCTAATCTATATTTTCCTTACGTTTATGGAAGATAGCATCTAATGTTTCTCTTTAACGTTATTCCGTCTCATTCAGAGATTTATTTTTATCTCGAGCACTTTAGTGCTATAGCGCGAGAAATGCCATTTACCTTCCCTACAATCCCTAGGTAGTTTAGGCTTTGGAATGCATTTCTATTGCGTTCCTATTTTTTCAGGATTGTGCGCCTAGATACATATGTAACTTATACAGCTCTCGCAGTTTGTCTTTGTTTCCATTGTTTTCCCAAGGGTGGCATTTTTATTGTTATCCCTGCGAGCAAAGTATGCCTTACCATTTTTTCTTTCAGCCTTTAAAGGTCTACTTCTTCAATGACGAGAAAATGGGTTAATGCGGCGGGCATAAAATACATTTTCTCGCTTGGCAAGATGCTGTTTGAAGATTACCATCATATAACTTGGGATAACCTAGTTCGTATCTCTAACATGGATTCGCATGGATTACTCCTACTTTCTGTTATCAGGACATTATCTTCGACAGCAGTGGGATGGTTATATGGTACCTCAGTAAAAGTTTTATCTATTGGTTTCATCCCGAACTACGCATTCGCAGGATTATGGTTATATCATTGGCCTTTACTGTCACTTATCTTCGGCGAGAACACTGATTTTATGACTCTCATCTCAAGGCAATAATCTGCATGTTTACCTGCTTACCTCAATCTTTGTATAATCTTAAAATTGCGACTACAATGAATTTAAATTGTTCAATGTTTAGCGCTTAAATAAAGAGGAATCATATGGGGTGCAAGAAATTCCAGTTTTGGTATAATTTATACCTGACTGACTGCAAGTTTAGCGTTTCGTGAGAATGATATACATATTAACTGTCGTATTAAGTTACTGAAATCGAAATATAAGTTTTCGTAAATTCTTGGCATTGACTTAAAACACTCACAAGAATATTAAATAGTATTTACGGGCTCGCAGTTTTGCTGAGGTCATGGCCAGCATATTCTTTTACCTTAATGTAATTGTACAATGGATATATGACCCATTTCAAAGCAACAATAATAAGTAATTAATTCTCCTTCTAAGCTGATTTAATTTTGTGAGGTAAGCAGTATCTGATAGCTTTCGTGGGTTGGAGGCCCCTACATGCTTGTACCTTCATATATTATCATATATTATATTGAGAAAGTATTATTAATGCAGATCGGGATCACTTTCTAATTTGATTTAATTCAGTTAAGTATTTAGTTTCTGAAAATTTTAAGTTCATTATTCATTCAAATCAAATTCATAAGCTTGTGAGCATTATCATGTTTTAAATCTCTTTTTTAGGGTTGTCATTATATTAGTCTGTGAAAGGAACGAAAGAAAGGAGTCTCATACTAAATAGTTAACTAATTCTGTTTAAATGAAAAATTTAATCTTTTTCTCCATATGTATCAAAAAATGAATCAAAAAAAGTAAAAGAAACTGGATCATATCGAAATGAGTGGGACTCGAACCAACATTTTATTTTATTTTCTTTATCTTCAATCATATTTAAGTCAGAGCGATCAGGGCGATAACGTAAGGATTTCTTTAACAGTGAGATAGCAAACAACGAAAACTTTTACGCTTTAATAAATTTCAAAGTATGATTTTTCACAGTTCCCACAAGAGGATTTTATAAGGCATTATAGAAATGCGATAAGAAAAACAAAAAAATCTTTGCCATCCTACGCTAGCGTAATATAATGCTACATTTAAAACGTTTTCACGAGGTATATTACATCAGGGATAAAATCTTAAGTTTGAAGTCCTTCAGTAGGATTTCCGCTCTGAGGCTACCTTGAAAAAACCATTTGTCGAAGGACATATGCTAAGAGAGAATTTAAATTCGCTAACAGTGAAAAATGCAGAATTGAGAGTGACTACCAAGAAATGGGATGTGAGAAAACGCAAACAATGGAGCTCGCTGAGATAAGATGTAGAGTAGGACAATTAGAATCAGAGAGCTCCGTGATAATGTATTCAGAATGTGAGAGATGCGGAGAGACGGGGAGAATTTACATTGAAAAGTGACGTTGTGGTTTGCCAGTTTGAAATTAAAATGACGAAGAATTTTGGAGAAATTTACATTTTTATAAACAACTGCGTAAGAGTCAAGGAAATGGTATCTACATTGATCAATAAAGTATGTTTTGGATTATTTTACAATTGGAGGACGTTATCACTGCATATTATCAATTGAATTAGAATAGAAATAGTTAGAAAAGAATACATTTGAGGGGAGATTAAATAGAATTTGCTGATATGAGTTACTTTGCTGAATTTGCATAAATTTGAGCTTCATTGTTAAGGAATACTCAAAATCTAATTGCTTTTTTAGGCAAAAAATTTGTGATTCCAAAATAATTTAGTTTTTAGCAGCCTATATACAATAATCTAGAGACCCAGAGTCTCCGAAAATATGGGTTTAAATTAAATATTATCCTTTTGACCTATCGAAAAATATTTTACTCTATTAGTGTAATTCCCTTCGACAAAGATTTCATCATGATAGGAAACCATAGCACATAAAAACGAAGAGTTTTCTTCTATTTTTCTAACTCGTGCATAATAAATCCCTAAGGAACAGACTTGGAAGTTTTGAGTAGGAAAGATAACCAAAAAGGAAATCTGCATAGATGGAAGATAAATGAAGTCTGATGGACCGTGTGCAATTTCAGCGATACAGAACTGATATTGATAGAAGTTGGTAGTTGCAAAAAAATGTTCTTCAAGATCCTTCCTTATGGTATCAAATAAGACATTTTGCTTAATTTATCAAATAATATTTTTAATCTTTCCTGCCATCAAAAATGTTTCACCGAGGTCACTTTTTACGTTATCTGATCGCCAGAAAGAACTTCATCCCTTATTGATACGAACGACAAAAGGAAACAAAGGGAAACGGCATACCAATTTTCGGAAACGGAAGAAAAAAACTTGTAAGGGAATTTTTATCACAGAACCTATGAATTTCTGAAGTCTTAGGCATTATGTATGAAAACGAATAAAGGAATAAAGGAGTTATGATAAAGAAGACCGGAAAAGCACATAAATACTGGAAAGCCATGCATTGCAAATTATGCACCACTCCTCCCATAGGCCCCATCCAAGATTCCAAACCCCTTCAGCCAACCCTATATCTTTTCTTCTCCCTCCTTCCCATCAATCCACATTTCTTTTCCACTCTTCCTTTTCCCATTTTCTCATCCTCATCTGTACGCTCCAGTTTCTCCAATGTCTCTTCCTTATTTTTTCCGTCTATTATTTCCGACCATAATGAAATAAATCTTATTTAATCTTCCTCCGGCTGCTATCTCATTAAAAATATTTCGGATTAAGGAAAAGAACTTGCCGTATGAGGCAATGGAGCACGAGAGTACGGGAATATAACGGATTAGCCATCGCGTAATTGGATACCAGCGAGTTTTAAATCTTTCTAATTACGTTAGGAAGGCACCAACAAAACTAAGCCCATGTCCTTACAGCTACATTCGTGTACCTATCAATTAAAATGGATTAAAAAGCTGTTATGCTACTATCAAAGAGTTACTTAAGGAATGTGTGGATTTGGTAGAGTGGCTAACGAAGCATAAGAATATTTTATAAGAAAACTGACAGAATCCTTGAATAATATAAGCTCGATTGTAAAAATTGAAATTGAAATATTGTGACAATGCGATAGTATTTTGTTCAAATAATATTAAAACCTCGCCAAAATTTTTTAGTTTAAGATTTTGCAGCTTAACTATAAAGACCATATTAATTTTTCATGCATATGTTTATGAAGTATTGAATATTTTTATCAAAATATGTCAAATTATAGTCATATCATCGAAATAAGTCTTTTGTGGACCAATTATAACGTAAAATAAATAATTCGAATGTATGCCGTATTTATTCTATTGAACCATTGTTAGATCTCACATTTAAATAATCAGATAACATAACTAGTTCTTTTTCAGGTTAAACTACCTTTTTGTTTGACTGATTGATAAAATTGTCAGTTTTTTCAAGTCTTAAATTTTTATATTCGGAAGTTTAACTTCCTTTAAATGGTATAACAGCTTAATATTGAACTAAAATTAGATTTTCACGAAATTAGAATGATATGCTTAATCTATATTACTGCAAATATTCAAACACCAATATGATCGAAAGAATAAGTACAGTAAAAATAAAAAAATATTTGTTCCTTTCTTCAAATATTAATACTCTGATACGTCTGACGGTTGCTTGAATACGCCTAAAGCTGCAGAGTGTATTAAAATTTGTCGAGAAGTTCAAATATATTTTCTTATCTTTCCTTATCTATATAAAAGTTTCCTTTCTTATAACTTTCCTTATCTTATACAATTAAGGATAGATTTCCACTATGAAGATGAATTTTAAGAATACCATACTCATAGATGACAATTTAGTGATATTATTACTAGATATAACGATTTATTCATTCTATAAGCGACTTTTTTTCCTTTTTTGTAACATTGTGCTGCTATGGTTCTCTACGTTTTCTTGGCATAACATGTTTTACTTATCCATGAATCAAAATACATTATGAATATTTGAAAAAGTCTTAAATTTCTTATTGTCAATTAAGTTAATTCAATGTTACAACTGTTAAAATATTTTTAACTGAAATTATCAAATGAAATTTGAATGAAAATGAAATAAATGAACTATCATTATTTTTGAAATAATTTTTAGCATTTTAAAAATTAGTTTAGCTACTTTAATCTACTTCTCAGTGTAGAACTAGCTACATTGTCAAGTATTAAATTAGCATATCTTAACTTACTATGTTTGCTTGAAATCATCTACTTTGATTTTATTAAAACTTATAAGAAGTAAATGAATATAGAATAATTAAATTAATTTGTAGTACGTTTAAAGTTTAAGAGTGTGTATGTTTCCGTCGATAACTATTTTTCCTTAGTTAATATCTCGATGGCTTTAAGGGGAAACAATTTAGTTAAACAAGCTCCGTTACAAGTTTTGGGGGTTCTATTTCAATTAGTGGCATTTAATATGCCTTTTCCCATGCAGCATAATAAACTTCTTTCTGAATACATAACTTCACGAAGCACATTTTCCTCCTCTGCTGTGTCCTTTTTAGATGTGATCTTTTGCTTTTCTTTTTAGACTTGTGTGTACTTATCCATCTTCAGAGTTTCAACAGAGGTACTTTTTATGCAAGAACGCGAAGTAACACTTCCATTTGTCTCTTCATTTAACTTTCCATTTCTAGCCCCATTCCTTCAAACTTGATGTCTCCCTCTCTCTTCCTTTCTACAGATACACATTCTTCTCCTCTTCTGCATATCGATCGCACTATTTCCTAGGGACACCTCGCTGTTTACCCTGTGGCTGCTCCTTTTCATAGTCGCTCCATATGACACACACTTATCGTCTTTTCTTCTCCAATACATCACACCCCTTCAATCCTGCGATATCCGCTTCTAATGAACACGACTCTGACCTCTTTCGAGTGGGACTTCTCAGATAAACTCGTCCGCAGAGCTGTTTGAAGGGGACAGTGATGGCGTAGCGGGATTAGGGAGCGGGACTTTGGGATTGATTCACTTATCCTTTTATTTGCGGCGGGGCTTGGAATATTCTTTTGTCGAAGCCATCGTGTTTAAAGTTATCCACGCTGAAGTAATACTGGCTTTCTTACAGAGCTCAACACGGTAAGGGAGAAAAATGCTTCGAAAAGTGGGGAGATATCGGGAACATTCTGGAAGGGATTTATTTCATCAGCGGTTTATCTCCTTAAAGACTACGGAATGAAATATCCCAGATGTGGAAACTCAACCAGTAATGGAAATTTTATATTATAGATGTGCAGAAACAACTAAGATTTTCTTCTATGACTCGAACTTGGATTCCTTAATCAAGGGTTCGAGTCCAAATTAAACGATTTATTTCCATTATCTCTTGATATTCTGTACAAAGCATGATAAACTCGTAAGTATCTCTTCCCAGTTGGCGCAACTGTTGAATTTTTTCCGCTGTTGTCAATGAAATTTAATCACTTTCTATGTTTTTCAATAATAACCCATTTAAATAAAATATGAACCTTTAATAGAACTCAAAAGGGGTTTCAGACAAATCGTCATATTAATGGAATAAATTTTCGACGATATGATTGTATTTTGATGATAATGCTGTAAGTTACTCACTATCCCCGAAAAATATTTTTTAAGAGAGAGGAGATCGGATGGTAAAATGAAAAGAGAGGTAGTATCATGTACCATAAGCCATCATTAAGGGTGATCAATCCACGAATGGCTGTTGCGCTATTTAGGCCGTCCTATCATCTGTCAATCGCTTCATTTCCTCATGATTCCCTACTAAAACACACCATCACCTGCCTCTCGTAATTCTACCTAGACCTTCCTCTATAATTACTTCCTTCCACAATCCTCCCCAATACTGTCAACAGGGACTATCGCGCTTCTCTGTGTACCCGATTAATTTTCCTCTCTTTTCATCAATGATTTTCACTGACTCTTTCCATTCGCTCTTCCAGAAACTTCTTCATTAGACAGTTGGCCTTTTCATTTCATTCCCATTCTAAAGTTTCCATCATTCGTTTCTGAATCATTCTATCGTAAGATTACCTTATCCAGAATCAGTGGGCGTATTCGTGCAGGTATCTCTTTTTCCTCGTTCAGCATATTAACAAAGGGCATTCGAAGCTGAAAATCAATCAGTCGCTCGTAACGAAAAGAAAGCGAGCAAAACGTAGTAGTTTCATTTGCACAGCGATGTAGAGAACAACCTTGTACACGGACTCCGATAGGAAAGACCGATAAAGGGAGCGATCATTCCCTTTTGGCGAGAGATTAGAATGCTGGTAGCATTTCCTTATGAAGCTGCATATGGGCCGGGACGACTTAATATCGAAGGGAGGGAATGATGGATGGAAAAAATAGAAAGAGACGGCGATCGAGAGAGAGAGGCAGAGATAGGGTTCTGGGATCCTGTCCTCGGCCAAAGTGTCGACTCAGGGAAAAATCAATACGCATGGCGCCTTTCGTTTGCACGCGTCCGAAATGCGTTGAGGGGAGGAACTGAAAAAGAGAGATAATTGAAACGCAAAAATCTATATATTTATCCGTATCTCCGTCTGCACGAAGTTTGGGACTCAGCGTCTCGCAAGTTGATGCTGTTCGCGACTGAGAAATCGTAAATGCGGAGGAAGAAAAAGATATTTCTCTCTTCCTTACCGCACTCTAAAATTTCTTAGTTGCGATAGAGAAGCCGGAGAAGATTTTGAAGTCAACTATGTCTCAGTTTCTAAATTACGCTTTTAAGGCAAATATAAGTAACTTATATTAATTGAGAATCACCAGGGAGAAAATAAAATTTATCACTGGATACTTTCGAAGCGAGATTAGATGTCTTAGGAAGTAGGATACATAAAGAAAGATCATGACTCTCCGTAATATTTCATTTCTTACTATATAATGGTAAATAACGATATAATATAATATTCCCAACTTCAATAGAAATCGCAATTTAGTTACTGAAATTTAAGCTGCTACATAGATTTAAAAATGATAATAAGAGTAGATTATCAACAGCTAGATATTGAATTAATTTTTCTCTTTTTCATAAATGTATGACGGAAAATATATTTCATATTTAAATTTCAAATAATTATTAACTTACTCGTTTAAATGAAAATAATACTCATTTTTAATGAAAAGTTATATCGGAATATTTCGCCCTATGAATATTTCTTTATTACCGATATGGTATAGTATTTACTGATTACGTCAATTACTCCACCGAATTATGAGTTACTCATAAAAGTATCCGATAGAAATATGACAAGAGAATATTCTTACCTAAATTAAACATTCATTTTTCAGTGGTATGCCATATGAAATTCAGAACTAACTTTGCGAGTACTTCCAAAGAGCGCAAACGACTATTACCTTGTACACCCTGAGGCATGATTAACGTAGCAATGGAAAACCACTCATGCGGAATACTGGATAATATAACTTCGGAACGATTATCGTAAATTCTCTAAAGTGTAATTATCAAGAACTAGATGGTTAATTTAAAACTCGGAGTTCTCTCCTTATTCTGGAAGGCGAGATTAGATTAAAGAGTTTTAGAGTTAGCAAATGTATAAAAATCAGGCTGTTCATGTGATACTTGATGGTAAGATTATATTTGTTTCCCAGTTCAAAAGTTTGCTTTGGTAGTCATTTTCTATTGAAACTGAGCCCTTCTTATTGATTAAGCTTGATTAGCTTTTCGAAAAGATCTCGTCACGCATTCTCCCGGTTTAATTCTTGGATTATTTGCAAATGGTGCGCCGTTAATAAATAATATGTTATTTATATGAATAAATTAAGCAGATTAGTATACTTAAATAGTATCGAGTGATAAAAATGCAGACATAAGACTTTACAGAATAGTGAATGAAATAGAACTTGATGTGTCTTGTGGTTTTATACTCTTAATATACGTTGTCATTTAGTATAATAGTTTCATTTAATATAACGTGAGAAAAGTAAGTGCGGTTGTATCAGTTGTATCAGTTGAATTATTTTTTCGATGAATGTGGGTTTATTCTGAGATACTTTCGATATTGCTTTCGAATGTAAGTGATGATTCAAATCACTGATTTTCGTCATGGACTGAAGCCAATAGCTGTCTGTGTAATATCCAATATGCTGCGGAGTCTCTTGTGGTAAGTTGTAATATTCGAGCTGGGTTAACTACACTTATTCGCGGTTGAATGCCTTAAAACCACATGCGGCACAAGTCTCTGCGGTACATATGCTGCATGGCGGATGACCCAGTATTTCTCTATATATACTATTTAAGCATTTTCCATTCCAATATTCGCTCAGATGCTTTCCATCAGATGAACATACTTCTCGCTCTTAAAATCACGCTTAAAAAACGTTATGATTTCATGGGTTACTGGCTCAACTGTTCTCTCTAACTTCTATGTAAGCAGTTGATGTACTTCTATCATATCCGAATGAAAAATGAGGCTGATACCACCGTATTAACATGAGAATAAAAACGTAGAGGCACTATTTGCTTTTATTATTTAGAGAGGCATATAACAGTTGAATATGTTGAATATTTAATGGGGTTAAGGTTTTATAGCTCTCTTCTCTAGAGTATGTGAGCAGTTACATATTCGAAGCAGCCCTTTCCCTTATGGTGCTCGTGTGACCAAAAGAACCACAGTAGAATAGCACCGAAATTGAGTTTACGTCTGACTTCAGCCGTTTGAATGACCATATGCAGTACATTTCGAAGTGGTTCTTAAGCCATTTCTCTGTTGAGAATTAGATTTTAAAACACCAACACTTGATATATTCGTGGATATTTTCATAACATTATAATATCGCATTGTGTCGCTCGATTACCCTAATAGGTATATATTTATTTGGACGCTATAATAACACTAGATACAAGAATTGGTGAGTTAAACTGTAATCTTGCTATCGTAATGAAATTATTTAACAACTTTCTTCCGAGAAATATTTATCAACGAAAAAATTCAATCTCGACGGAAAGTAAACCAATCTTAAAAGTAAACGTTGAATTTTACCACAGATTCTATCTTTTTGGTTTCACTCCAGAATGTTTTTAAATTAAAAAAATCGTAATTTATCAGGTTATGAGACAGAGGCCTCGGAGACCAAATACTCATTAACTTCACAAGCACTGAAACTGTTCCAAGGATTTCCGCACTCATTAAATATTGAGAGATTACCGCATTAAAAATTTCACTCGTCCCTCAATCCTTTAATTTTTTGGCTTCAGAGAGGTTGATTCAAAAAGACGAAACCCGATTTCCGAAATTTGCACTCAAGTTGCTGTATATTGTACATCACAGCTGCAATTTCGATTTATTTCAAATTGCATAGGAAAATATTTATTATTCATTGAATAAGTTCAGATTTTATATATCACCGACAATATTCCACATGACTCGGAGGCATTAAAATGGAAATGAATAAATATTTCGACGAGTGGATGAGTTTCGCCATTTTCCCGTTATACAAATATCACGTGCTGGAAAATCCACAGCTGACTGGAATATAAAAACGACATCTAGGGCGAAGGACACGACCTAGTGACACAGAGTACACTTTTCTGTTTACCCGTTCTTTACGAGTTCCACCCTTTATTACCTAGGAGCTTAATATCATAACCATAGTGTATATGGGATATAAACTTCGTCAACAGCGATTAAAGGGTGAAATGGAATAAGAACCATTAATTCAAGAATATCCATTTATTTTCTTTCCTTGAGTTTTCAATGTATTCAGGAAAAATTTTCATAGCTCTCACACATTTCCAGGAAAAAAAGAAATTCGAAAATTTCGAGGAAAATAAATGAAAAATATTGACATGACTGAGACTCGAACCCTTGTCTCCACTTTCTGTGGAGGTATTCTAACTAAGTTATCGCGCCAAATCATTAACGAAACATTTTTAAGCCATAACAACTTCGATAATTGTGTTCATTACACACTTATCTTTATTTTTTCTCGGAAATATTTCTTAGTTTTGAAAAGACAACTGAGATTTTTGAGAGTTACATGCGCCAATGTCTGGTTTAATAAAATGAATTTTATTCAATCGGCATTCATTGGATAGACAAAGGATTAAAAATTCCTTAGAATAATTTTACTGCACTTCATAACAGTTGAATAAGAGCAATAACCTTTAGTAGCTTAACAGTAATGAATAATAAATGCAATAAGAATCTAAAATGTAATATTAGTATATGTATTAGCAAATATGGTTGTATACTCGTGGAGTAATTTGTCAAATAAAATCATTAAAGTGATCTGACTTTGATAATGGCCGAGAGAATAACAAATTACAAAATAATGCACTCACACACTAGTTACGTTCCTGGTCATTCCACAGTTAAAATGTTACTCCTTTTAATTTTTAATAGAGAATCCTACTTTTCGACTCATTAATAGAAATTAAAGCAGTTTTTGAAATCTTAACATTAAAAGTCACTCGAACAGTTATATGTGCTTTCCGTTACTCTTACTTTGAATATAAAACGAAAAATACATTCGTTAACGCTCTCGTCTTGAAATTAGTTTACTTACATAATGACGAACATATTAATCTCCACCCGCAGAAAATGTAATCATCTCGCACAAAAGCAAAAAGCGCTGGTTACATAACGCGAGCATCAAATTCAAGAGGAGAGGTAATTTACAAAGTAGCTGGATACAAAAAGCAGAGAGGGAAATTCCGAGCTAAAGTGAGCATCTCTGAAATCACGTAACCCTCAGAAGATCCAACGTAAGGGAGCGAGACTTAAATCTAGCGAAATAGAGAAGGCCGGGCGAAAGATTAAAGGGCCTCAAAAACGAAGAAAACGTGCACATGAAAGCCAAGGAGGGAGAGTAACGTTCAGACAATTGACTTTATTTCGCGCCGGATCGAGGCTTAGGAGCTCCATTTTGAATCCTGCTTAGAGCCATTATATAGTAAAGAAAACCAGCAAAGCGCATTCAAACACATCGCGTAGAAAGTTTACGTTTCACATATTAAATCGAGGGAAACGGATGGGAGAAAGGGCGGGAGAGTGGCTGGAGGCAGTGAGGGTTGGGAGGAGAGTGAAGAGGTCCGTATAGAAGTGAAGAGAGCGGAGAGACAGATACACGGAGAGGGAAACATATCCGGAGGATGGCGCTGAATAGAATAGAGGAGATACGGCGAATGAGAGGTGAAGAGAGATGAAGTCGCGAGCGAGGGTGAAAAGAAAGACCGGGAGGCAGAGTGAAGGGGATGAAGGAGAGTAAAAGATGCATAGAGAGGGATGTAGTAAAAGAGCAGAAATTCAGTTTGCATCGGGAGGGGCGATGACGTAGTAGAGTAGGCAATCGATCGCAGTGAGCATCCACCGCCGCGGCTCAGGTCGTAGCCGCCGTCTCCATGGCGACGCCAGAGATCCATGTAAACGGAGCCAAGTGTTGAGAGTGGGGAAGGTGAGGGTCCCATATAAGAGTGCGCCTCTAACGGAAACTAGGGCAATGAGTCACCACATGTCCCTAAGAAGCCCTCTTCTTTGCAAATGAGCGACACACAATGTTTCCAGGGGCCCAAACGTCGGGGAAATGAGCTAAACTAATTAACTCTGTCACTTTTTTAACGGCTTTATCCGAATAAACAAACCAGGTTATTCGGTCGCGAAATACCGACTTCGATTTTCCTCCGCGGAAAGGAGTGACACGGACGCAAGGTCGGCCGGAAATCTCTAAATCATGCACGGAAGTTCACGTATTTAGGACGATCGCAGGTCACGCGAATAATTAAGGCGGGATGTGCCCGAACAATTAAAAAAGCTTCGCAGTTAGTTAACTTTTATCCCCGATTAACATGGAAGGAAGGCAATACTTATTGCTTAACGTGACGGATGGTAATTAAGCTCTTGAGGATGAGCAGAATTTTTATGAGCCGGGTATGGAGATGGGATTACTAGATTTTCGTTCTCAAAAGAAAACGAGAAACCGTCATTAAAAACTTGAAAAAGTGGTTCCAAAGACGTGCATGTCTGTTGCTTTCATCAATAGAAGATGGAGAACTGTTTTAATCAGGAAGGTCTATATTTGTAAGGCAAATCGGCCGAACGGTTTCAACCTTCAACGTAAGAAATATGAGTCTTTTATGAGCAAGTAAAATCTATTTTCATACTTGGTTTCTTCGATTCGTATGGCGCAAAAATTGCTTTGAATGCACTTTTTTGGACAATATGTCAAGAGTTTCTTATAAACATACGCATTAATCATTAAATATAAGGTTTCCGGTTTGAACCTGATATTATTTTTGTTATTTTTGCCGGAGTGAAAACCGAAACCAAAAAGAAATTATCGAAATTCTTGAACCTTAACTAAAATCGAAAATCGTTATTTATTCCGTCCCAATTTTCCATTCCTAACAATGTAAATATTAGATAAGTGTAATTGGTGGATAATTTACTGACCATATGCCATTATGACTTGCAGCTTATATGTAATGAAAATGGAAGAAGCTAGAAGTGATAAAAACAAACTTTCAGAACGATATAATATTACAATCGTCGAAGGGGAAAAGAACTGTTGTAACTAGTCCAGTACTGGGTTAAGACGATATTAAACCGATGTCCAGAGCATTGAAATTTTCCGTATCGATTTATAAAGTAAAGTGCGACAGTTCAACGTGGCGTAAACAGAGGTAAAAATGTAGCTGGGACTCCGCAATCGGTCGACTGCCGTTGCCAAATGTAGTTTTCGGACACCAATGTTTATTCAGATATCTCGGCAGCCTTTGAGGATGGACGCGCTTGTTTAGAACTCCATGATAGGATTAATCCTCGCGCTTCAATTTATGGTTTGAGGAAATTGCAAATCATCTGGATTAGAGAGAATTTCGTCGCATCAGCAGAAGAATAAAGCATCCTAAATGAATCGTTTGTTTGATATTTATGATCAGCTTACCCTACTTTTACGTTGCTGCACCTTTAGAGAAGAAAATGTGTAACCGCTCGTATACATCGAAAACTTGTGAATGAGTTTTCTTTGCTGGGACAAGTAGCGTCAAGTTTTAGGATTCATAAGCAAATTTTATTATTTTTATTTCGCAATTTCTACATTTATTTTCATTTAGAGTTCGAATGTTTTCTCTTTGTGGATAATCTATTCATTAACACGTCATATTTTCTTCAGTCATGACATGCATTCAGCCAAATCAGTATCTCCGAATTTGATACTAGCAGTCAAGAAATTTTCTGAAAAAAAACTTTTCAGCTCTGGTTTACCTTCTTTCATCTATAAATTTCATATGAGCTTACTCGAGTATGAAAGAATGATTTTCTCTATGTCAGTTCTTTGCATTTTATAGATATATTTTTGTTCTAGTCTGAGATGAATCTTTTTTATATCTCGAATTAGTTATTTTCAGATATGAAGGTAAAGATAATGTCTTACAAACTTATCAAAGATCTTCAGTTGCGTTCATGCACCTAGAAATAAGGCAAACTGTTACTTTGAACAGAAAAACAGAAATTCTAATCATAATAAACTCCAACGTATTTTCATGTCAATAAAAATTCTTACCTCCATCCTGTAATTTTCTGCATTAAAACGTTCAAGAGTTTTTCACCTGTGAGAAAGAGTTTCTAGGTGATTCACGTCAATAACCCTTTCATTGCATGCATTCACATACATTAACCTGTGGGAAATGCGGGAGAGTTCCTATTCGGCCTTATATTCATACAGTTTTTCTCACAATATACGTTCTGGCATCCATCCAAATTCTTGATTGGAAGTCTCAAGAAAAATACGCTGACAATGGCCAAAGAACCCAAAACATTCTTTTTCAAAGCAATGTATTTTCATAGACAGAATGAAGGGGAATGCCTTGCCTTATTGACCATTGAGAACAATGAAGCCATTTGCTTGATTATAAGGAAAATCTAGCCCTGTTTCTGGGTTGGTTTCAAACAAGTTTTAGCATAGGCAATTAGCTCAAAAATGTTCAGCAATGAAATTCATTTTTCTAAAAAGAATTTTCATTGTCGCTGGGAGGATTTACCTAAAAATTAGTAAAATATTTATCCAGATATAAATACTGTCGCTCTCGTACTTCTCAACTATTACCTCCATATTGTATTTATGCGAGTTTGATAATGAATGGTTTCGATGGAAGGTGTCTTCCATTCTTGTGACCATATCTTGATTAATAGAATGTATTACAAATTGGATAGAGGAGAATGAAGTTAGTAGCTATCGTCTCCAACTTACAAGTAGCTGTGATAATATTTAAGCGAAAATGAGTGATGTTGAGTAACACCATTTATTTTAGTTACAGCATCCTATGAGGCTATCGAGCAGCAATCCTGATTAGTGAAGAAGAAGAGGTGAAGATTGAAGAGGAAACAACTTTCAGAGTCCAAAAATGAGTGATAGGAAACATATGCTCTCTGTTATATAGCAATATGAATGTAAATCAAACGAGAAATTATTTCGATACGACTTAAGTCAATAGGTTAAAATAGACGTTCATTGACAAATACACTATGATGTCTCAATGATTGATTCCTCTTATTCCGTAATAAAACACTATGCGACCTCAATGAAAAATACGATAAGGATATCCTGGAATATTAGTACAGAAACATACTATATTTCTTATGGCTGAGTCCCAACAAAATCTTTTCGTAGGTACTATTCAGCGTTTTAATAATGATTATATTGCAATTTTACGCTCAAAATCCACAGAGAGGAGAGGAATTTTTCCCGAGTTTGATGTGTATCGAAAAGGGAAGAAGGTGAAAAAAACTACAAGCAATGATTTTGGTTAATACTGGATTGCATTCGGCAAGTGTTGACATTTAGAAGCTGCAGAAACGGAAAATGTGGAGGAGCAGCTCATGTCAAGGTTTTTGATGGGATAAAAGTTTCAAGGCTGAGGTGAAGAGGTAATTTCCTACAATCTTTGACGGAGAACAAGAGAGGAAAAGATTCCAGATAACTACCTTTTCCAAAAACCTCACGGGGTTGCAAAGGAGTGGTTAAACTAGTTTAATCTAAATTCCCAGTTTAAAGTTACCGCAGTTTCGATCACTCGCGTCCTTCTTTTCCAATTAACTTAGACGTCTCGGTAAAGAGGGCTGAAAAAACAAAAAGTCACGGACGGGCACTTTATCTTCTTCACTCGTCAAACACACGAGCAAAACTGGTAGAAACAGCACGTCTTGTGCCCTCTTAATTGAGGAAGGGCAAGTACAACGGGGGACTGCCATAGAGGGCCTTTTCGTGCAGAAGGAACCTTTGACGCTTCCACCGCACCAGATGTTCGTTCTCACTTGAAATTTGAATTGTTTGGACACGGATGTAATGGTAATGGATGTTGAGAGTTAATTTCAGGTCGAATTACGTAGGACTAGGATTCGCATATAATTGGTATGAGTAAATCTTAAACACCTAAGAGAAACTAGGGGAAAACTTTCTGTGGAAAAGTGTAAAGTATTGTTTTTATTAAGGAGTGCACTGTGTTCAGAACGCGTATTTGCAAATAAAAATTCAGAAATGTAGAAATGCAGAAAGAGGATGAAATTGTAATTTCCCTAATTCTCTCATATTGAAAGAATCTAATTTTCTTAGATACTCGTTCATTATTATAAATAAAAAAGCATTAAAAGAGCTAAGAGATTAAAATGCCTTGTTGGTGTAACTATTCTTCATTCTTTTCGGCTGTTCCTGTAACACTTTTGAAGGTGGAACTTTTTTCTATGCCTTCAAAATAATTTATTTTCATTCTTCCCTTTCCTTTATTTCCAAGGATATTGCCTTGTTGGTAATAAGGACACTGTGTCTTCTACTGTGTTCAGTAAATTTAATTTTCCTTTTTTTTCTATTTCATCTATACGTTTCCCTCGTCCACTTCCTTAAATATCTCAACATCTGTCCTCCTTTTAGTCTATTCTGTTCTTGTCATCTTCTGTTTCGATCCATTTTTCTACCATTTTCTTATATATTATGCATCTTACATCATAATTATATAATGAAATATTATTAAAGTAAGTAACGGAATCATTGTCATTTACAATTAACCTGTTTACTCGTGGTTAATAATAGTAGTTTTGTATTTTTATTTGATACAGTGTGGATTGTTGAGGTAGTTATACAGTTATCAATCTTTAAGGTTCTCGGAAAGCATTGAAAGGAAACTAGTAATGATCCCACAGGAGGATATCTCGATTCGATTGTAAATTAAACTTGGTTTTACGGAGAAGTTTACGAAGGCAATAAACCTCGGAGGCTACGTTTTTGGATGATCGGCGGTAAATTCCCTGGATGATGTGATGAAAAACCTCGAAGGATATTTTATATCTCGTTTTATTTGCTACGATTTCCTTTCCGGACGGCTGTCATCTCTTCCGGAATTCCGAGAATCTTCGGAATGTATATTGACTAGAAATAGCATACTTCAGCTCACAACTCAAACAGTTCGAGAATCCAGCGAATTCCCCGGAATTGGGTCGTATTTGTGAGGCGAAAACAATTACTCGGAGAATCTTGCGCGAAGGAAAAACACACAGGTAGCTCTCTGAAACTTTTTCCCCTCAGGTAGACCTCACAAGAAATCCAATAGAACGGATATCAAAGTCGTTTAAAGGGAAAAATATATCGATAAGTCCCTACATCATGTTCTTGTGATGATGAAAGGATCTACAATGAAAGAGAGATGCATTCTTAGGCTAAAACCAATTGCTGAAACTTAGCCATTAATATATGGCTTAAATTAACAATTTAAGCCATTTCTATTCCGCAAAATTTGACTTGACTATATATAATAGAGACTATTTACAATAGAATAACTTTGATTCAAAGTCAAGTTATGGATGTTTTTTTTAAGTATCCGAATACAAATTGAAAGATTTATAAATCAGTAATTTATATATTGAAATTTCTATCTTATAATTAAAGCCACTTTTATGAGATATTGGAGATCATTAGAGAGAACTTATACTGAAGTATTACGCAATTTCAGCATGAGGATTATTAAGTTTAGTTTATTCAACAGTATCATGTAGATAAAAACATTTCTTTGGCTCGTGAACGTTAATAAATCTACTACAAGGCTTCTAAAAATGAAATCTGACGTGGCCTAGCTCAACTTTGTGGAAGGAAGAACGAAATCAAGCTTTTATTCATTGATGAATCATAAAATTACTTCTAATCTAACCTCAAAAGCGATTAGTTTACTCAATTATTTTGTTGTATCATATCACCGGGCAAATTTACCCGGGCACCGGGTTAATTCCGCATTTCATATCTAAGCAGTAGACATAAAGAGTTTTATCTTTATAGAAAAATGATTTAGAGCTGAATAAGACATAATCCTGCTGAATTAATTTACAGTCAATATTAGTTTGATTGAAATGTTGTGCAAAATAAACAATAATTTTTATTAAAAGTAAGTACTAGATTTTGGTTGTAAACTCTCCTAGCGATAAAGTGATTTAAGCCTTAAAAAAGAGAATACTTTTGAAAATGTTAGTTGATGTATAATTTTCGGATAACATTCGCAGGGATCTTATTTTTATTTAGTGAGTGGATTATAAAACGAAATTATTATGAATTGTTTCTGGGTGTTACACAACCATCCAAGATCTGTGTATCGACTGAGGTATTGGAACAGGAATGAGAATCCAATAAGGGAAGCAAGGAAAGGGAAGAGGAAACAGGAAATGGAAATTGGGCGAGAGTAATTAGGGTTTGACAGAGTGCTGCCTCAACGGGAGGTCGCTTAGGTATTGTATAAAGGTCAGGGTTTTGGGGTAAAGATCTTAATGGACTAGAGGGTTGCCAATGGAACATTTCCTTCTCTTCTCGTGTAACCAATTTGCATCGACAGACTTGTATTTGATGAGTTTAAATAATAATGTTGCCAAGAAGGGGTCATATTTAAACGACCTTCCAAGTATATCTTCTGCAGTTTGGGAATTTCAGTTGAGAGGAATAGCTCAAGTTTATTCTTAAAGCGAAAATATCTGGAAAAATTTCAAAGTAATTCTCTATGACTATTTATGACTTAGATTTGATTTCATATGTTGTAATTTTTCTGAAACTAAGACTTCAAATGTAATTTGTTCTTTGTTAACTTTGTTCTCTCTCAAATCTTTTATTACGAAATAGCAAATTATCTTTGGCTTTGCAACTTGTAAATGAATTGCGTAGTTTCAGAAGTTGAAGAATTTTCAGCCTAATCATGATTTCCGCTTTGGAGCGAGCGTCTTCCATCTGATTTAAAGTTCTAACCTTTCCATCCTCACTCTGGTAATCTGGACTTTCTGGGGATCCGCTAACTTTCAATCAGATTGGCGGTTGGTTCGTCCATTTCAACAGTGATGTATGCCACTGAGCAGGAATCGTACAAGTCTTTGAATCCAAATAAACACCCATAGCAGTAGACTTCTTACGAAACTTATTCATGTCCGTAATTTATTTACTTTTTATAGTTGTAACTACAACACCTATATAAGGATAAAAACTTGTTTCTGTTAATCTATAAACTACATATGGATATATTTTTGTCTTCGGAAGGTCTTCTCTAGAAAATTAGCCTCTACAGCGTATCTAGTTTGTTCTTTTTTCTTTCTTATTTACTATAAAAACGAAGAACAAGCATGTCCATATATGCCTCAAGTAAATTTTATGCCTAATTTCTTTCATTTTAAAGAGTTAATTAGAAAAATTCAATATAGCATCGAGTAAAATAAAAATGCTATATCTCCCGAGTTAAAGCAAGAATTACTACGCTTTAGTGCATATCCTTAACTAAGATAGTGAACGTAAAACTAATATTTATACTCAAAAAAGCATAGGCTTTCTAAAGTATTCTTTCGGTTGGCTACCATTTGCTCACGCATCGATCTAACTTTGCTGTGGTGATGGAGGCGGAATGTCGTCAATTTGCTGACTTCCAAAGTCTTCGAATGAATAGGGGGGCTCGTGTGATTGTTCTCTACGTCGAATTTTGAGCATTGGATGTTTGCTCTCCGATTTCTTTTGTAATCACACCAATTTCCCTCTTGAATTCAGAAGTTGATTCGCCGTCCATATTCGAGGGATAAAGCAAACTCTCCGGATTCCCTCCCCTTGCCTTCTTCACACTTCCGTCTACTTGCAATGCCTCCGTCGAAGGTCCTTTGTTTCATTAATTGGCTTTCATTTAGCACTGTGACCTATGACATATTTACACAAAGGGAACTGCAGGGGATGAAGGAATGGGACAAAGCAGGGAATGTCGTCCTATTGCATCCATTCCGTCCCTCAGCGAATCCTGAGCTATCCAACTCTTTGCTAATACTAACCTCACTTTCTGCTGATAAGTTGGAAACCAATAGGTCTTGGCAGCAGATTACGCGAACCTTCCCTTTCAGACACTTACATTTAAATGAATGTTTTAACATCGTATTCATTCGTCCAACCTAAGTAAATTTATTTTAATTAACCACTCCAAAAGTTATAGATGTAATAATACCTTAAGATGAAGCCAGAGTTATGATTGAAACAAATCTACAGATGTTTATTGAATGGTATCTCATATTGCAAACTTTATTTCACCAATTATGGTTGATTTAATTACAGTGCTGAAATTGTTTTACCGTCGAAGGATGGGATCACATACACTCTATATAGCCGGTACTTCTAGAATTGTTACTGATACTTCATCTGTTATGCTGTTATATTAGCAATATGTCTTTAATAGAAGACGAAATTAGGTAAGGTATGTATGAGTCTGTTTCATACTCGGTCTGTGTCAATGAAAATAGCAAAGGGAGGAAAATCTATCTACTTAACCGTGGTTTCCATTTCTTCTTCTTTAAATTAATAATATTTGTTCAATGTTCAATGTTAATTAGACAATAAAGATTCATCAACTATTAACAAGCCGTTAAACTATAAAAAATATTTTATGGATAGGGCACCCAGCAAGCTCCCCATTTCAGGTGCCAAAATACCACGGAAAATTTCTGGCTTTGACATATTCGAGGAGAATTAAGATATCTTTATCATCGAAGTCTCGAATGGTTAATTCATTTGGAATGCTGATGGTGTAGATATTAATTTAGTATATACATGGATTATGGATTATAATGCGTTACGGGTGAGCACAAGAAATCAGGCGAAAGCGAGAGAAATAAAATATTTGGGTTAAACAAAACGTAAAAAGATGTATTTCGAAGGGTGAATGCAACAGAAAATTCCCACAGCGAGTTTTTTCTCTCTGGAAAATATTTACTCAAGTTTTCAATAGGGAAAAGGATACGGGTAGCTCAATAAATATTTTCCTCTTGAGCAGCTCGAGTGCGTACGTCAAAATTGGAGAGAACGTCCGAGGAACGATAGCAGTAATATTGCGATGATTGCGGTCGAGATCCGCCTCTAATATGTCATCAAAGGGATTAAAGGCATTCTTTCCTCTTGTGTAGTGGTACCGCGGCCCACCAGCTCTCCGCCACGGCCCTCCTGCCCTCCCCCGACACCCGCCCCCGCGACGGCTTCGTCTCGGGGGGCCAAAGGAGATTCGGCCCCACACCCGGAGGCGGTTTCACCGGCGTCTTTGACGGCTTCGAGGACGACGACGAGGAAGATGAAGGACGTGTGGGCTACGAAGGGGGCAGGAATGCTGGGCGCTACGTCCGCGGGGCCGGCGGGTCCAGGGGCGGTGGCCTTTGGGAGTGCCTTATCGGTTGCAGGCATAGAGTAGACCAGCAGCTGGCAAGGAGACGGGTGAGAAACTTTCCGATCGGAAAATTCCCCAAGTATTGCCGGCGGCAAAATATCGGGGGAAATTTTTGTTTTATCGAGTAGGAAGTCAGTCTCGGCGGGGCTTTCTTCTCGAACATACATTTGCTTAGACGGAAACAAATATTGGGATTGATAAATAGAAGAGCGACAATGGAAAGATCAACATGAAGGAAGTGCTGTTTCAATTTTTCGCTTAGTATGCGTCGTAAGCAGCATAACAACTGACTTTTGAATCTCAAAATCCCAACGCGTATCGATAGGAATATTCTAAAGCGAGGATTATTTTCTTCGTCCAAGCCTAATCTTCTACTGCGAGTTCAAACCATGAAGTAATATCTCGAAAAGAATGCGGTGTAAAAATTCTTGCTGATTTAACTTTAGAAATTTTATTCGGGATGAAATTTCTCACCATGCCATCTTGTTAAAATCCTTGTCTAAGACCATCTTGATTAGTGCTATTTGCAGAAATATTTCAAAAAGTCAAATAGAAAATTAAAATATTGACCGCCAGACTAGTCTATAACAGGAATTAGGAGATATAATGAGAACGGCAATTCAATTTATTCATTGAAAACTACCTACGATGTTAAATGATGCAATGTTTAAAATATTGAAAACTGGAATAAAGATTGGAAGCCGCGTATTTTCCTGACAGTTCAATATTTTGTCGAATGACTTTCATGAATTTTAAGTAATTTCCAAAATTATGAATTACTGAACTGGCAATGAGTTAACTTATTCTGACGGGTTCCGGATGAGAGAAAATTAGTTAACATATGCATTCAATTTGTCTAAGAAAGGGAAAGACAACGAGGAAACAAGATGACCTTCGCAAAAACTTCGAAAAATACATTAATTTCGTAATCTACATATTCTTATTCTGAAGAATTAAAATTTTACATAGAATTCCTACAGCTTCGGACGTATATTTTATGGTGTGCATTAAATCCTAATCAAATATGTCATCTATGAACTGTCTAAAATTATACCAGATAAACTAAGGAGCCATTATTAAACAGCAGAACTAACTATAGATACCGATGCCACCTGGTCTACTGATCAAATTACAACGGTCTTATATAATAATCACCGCTGTGCATAAATTTATTCATCCGATATCAGCAACTCCCGTAAGAAATACATGGGAGAAATATTGGAATTTTAATTTCACGCACTTCCTGACGAGATAGAGATGTGTAATTTAAACCATAACCACCCGGCCATTCCGATGAAACTTTACTTGAAGGAAAAGGTTGTTTAAGTGACTACCACATGCTAATTGATGACACAATATGACAGATTCATTTTAATTAATCCTTGAAATTTTGACGTGATATCTGGATACATCAGATGTTTGCGATAAAAGTAGTAAATTTTTCTATAACCTGAATAAATTTCCATCATTTTAGAAGAAGAAATCCACTATTTTATTGAATACATGAAGTACTTTAAAAATAACTAATTAACAACTGAAAAATAATAGCTAACTCGTTAAAAATTAAGAGTCTCTAAACTTTCGTGCAGGAGGAATATTGCTATCTTTAGATCGAGCCGTGTAGATAAGCAAGAAAAATGAAAAACTCAATTTCATAGCAAAGGAAAGTAACACATCTTTCTTACCGGAAGGAAAATCGTGCATCTTTTAGGCATAAACGGTTCCCATAATGTATATCGCTCTTTGGATACCTTGAAGGTGTCCCGAATTTTAAACGAGTGTTTTTCATCCTCATTTCTTGGTAATAAACATTTTACAGCTACCGATTCACAGGTACTCCGATTATAAAATAGCGCGATGCAATTTCCCTCCTCAGAACCGTAACTCATTCGATCGCCATGGATTCATCTTGGAGTAGAAATTCTCCTGAGCAACTCAAGCGATAGATTCCGTTCCATAACGGAAGTATCAGGATTCAAAGCATATTCCATCCACGAGATGCAATAACCAGTGTTGGAACACGACTCCGAGGTCATGTCGCATGATCTTATCTCCCCCGTGTACTTATTAGCGGCATTTGCCGGATTTCCCGTTATGTTTCTCAGAGTACATTTCAGTCTTTCTCTCTCAACAGCGATAAGTTTAAGCAACATTTTACACCTTGAATTCTAAGTATTTTAAGGATGCGCATTCAATTATATTCATATATCTCCCTAATCTATTGCAGACATGCCTCGTCTATCGCAGGAGTTACGTTCCTGAATTTTCGAGAAGGATAAAACCGCAATAGAGAAGTGATTAGGTTTATTGGTTATGCAAGGTTCAGTTCTAGTTCTAGCGGAAATTGACCAACATTATTTTTCTTTTCATAATATCGATAAATAAAAATAATGATAGAGACAATAAGTCAATTAATGGATGATATAAATCACTTGAGAAAAATTAATATGAATTTTTTCTATAGTAGCTCCGTACTAAAAGTAATTAAATGAGGAACGATCTTTTAATAGCAGGGGTTAGTTTTGCGTAAGTCGAAAAAATCAACGCTAAAAGTAAACGGCAAAATAAAATCGCATATCATTGCAGATTAATGAAAAATAAATAAAGGGAGATGTAAATTTTTAACCTTAACATGGATGATATTGAACATTTGGTAACGATGTGGATAGATTTTAAAGAAGGCAGTTAATACATGTGATGCGTTCAATTTCAACTTTGTGAAAAGTTGCTGTATTAGCCAAATGAAAAACCTTATAATTTCTACAGAATATATTACATTTTGGCATCAAGTTTGGTTTGCAAGATAGACATAACTAGACCTGATGATGTTTCCATTTAGAAATATTTTCTGTGGAAATTATTAGGTTGTCTATTGAGTTAGTCAATAGGGGAGGGTGGGGAATGAAAGAATTGTATCATCTTAAGCTGCTCTGGAAGCACTTGGAAAAACACAATAATAATAACGCCATGCGCTGTTTCGATGAATTAATCTGCTAATACGCAATTTCTCAGTCCTGAACTATGAAAATATATGTAGAAAATTAGCCTCTGTTGGAAAGGTTGCCGATGGTGATCTTCTTTAACCTCACCCTTGGATAATAACATTTCGTCTGCTTATATTTGGCCTCATTATTCATGTTGATCTCTTTTATTTATTCCAATTACAATAAATTTGGCGAAATAATTATGCTTAGATGTTGTTTTGGTGAAGTGAAATCAATTTTTAACTGTAATTATTAAGTTAGAAGCAAGTTCTATTTTGCGAACATTAGTCGTGAAAGAGCAAAACGTGCGGAAGGAGGCGCCGTGAAAGATAGACATTTCCATATCAAGAAATGTTTTAATTTTCACCCTTTTCTAATCTTTCTTTGCTTGATTGCGATAAATTTAGTAGTGTTATTATGGACAATGTGTAATGCAAAGTTACTGAGGAACAGCAGAAAGAAATTTTTAAGTGATGGTTAAAAAGTAGTTGCTGCAGGGGGGTATTCTATATTTAGACAATAGACAGTGTGACTGAATTCGTAATTGCTTGTATAAGAGGCGCTAATATACCCTAATTTATGTAAAAATCAAAGACTTATATTGAGTCTATCAATGATGGATTCTTGTCACCGAGCTGATGGTAGGAGGTAAAACATTTGTGTGCTTCTTCAAAAGCAATATCAGTCATTCAAAATCTGCTATTGAAAGGAAAACGATGATACTATTAGTTCCCTATAAATTGATATTACTCATTCGCTGCAAAAAGATAAGAACTTTGATAATTTCTGCTGCGATTCATCAAAGTTCGAAAACCATAACTGTAGTAGATGTTTTAGACCCAATGCTGCCATGCGTTTCCGTTCTATTAGGATATTTTGACTTTTCTCTTGAGAAATGGAATCCTGGTGCGGTGATATAAACCTTACATTTACAAGCCAATTTAAGTATACATTTGATATCGTGCTGAATTCAATTTTAAAATAAATACTATAGAATCTTCCTATGGAAGTGATATAATTTTTAAAATAATAGGATATAAGAGTATATATTTTTCCTTTATTGAATGTTATTTAGTTCTTATTTTTAAGGATTTAATGAGAAATGACCACTTTTAGGGTTTGCGTATACATGAATGAGACTCATAAGCATATAAATTTGCGTACGTAAATTAAGTTTTATGTTTCCTAAAGCGAGAAAAAATTATTGATTTGATCCAACGTGTTCTCTTTAATTGCGGATTTTGGGTATTATAAAATCATTTAAGCTAAAAAGCTCAGTGGGTATACAATATATAAAATATATGATATATATACTACATAGAATGAGCGATAGGAATTCATAATAGACGATATGAAGAGGAAGTTATTTTATAGTTTTTTAATTACGATTACAGGTCACTGGTTCTAATCTAAGACCATGTAAGAGAGTTTCTTACCTGTATGATTTTACTCTCGGACAGTTACAAGTCTACGGGAGCTCTGTGGCGATTATAAAAAGCGAAAAGAGGTTATTTATCTGTTCAGGAAGAGGTGAAGGGGAAGGGGGATTTTTAGTAAAAATGAGTATTGCAAAGAAAACTTTACTATGTGTTCAGCACTTGGATTTTCATGTATATTTAAATCTCAATTCTTTTTTTGAAGTCTTTATTTGGTCTGTCTCTGTGTCTTTGTCTTCTACTCTCTGTATGAATGCTTCGTTTACACATTCTGCAAATAGATTCGGAAATGAACCGCCAAATGTGCTTTTCAATGAGGAAATATTATTCCTGTTGGTATTATTATAATATAGTAAGTTATTATTAGTCTAATTTGTTGCATTACTTACCTATTGCTAACTTAGAAGGCCACTGAGTCGCAATTACTATGGTAGTTATCAGTTTTTATTTCCCAGCAGTTCAGTTTGCTATATAATATGAGTAAAACTTCCTTTGTTTGAAGAAATACAAACAGTCTGTGTTTAAAAAGGCACTTCATTATTTTATTCATCGCTGGCTATTTGACGCTTGAGTTAAAAATATTCTTTTGCCTGCAGGTGGAGCAGGGTCTTCGTTTATATAATCAGCACAAACAACAGGCGGCCGTGAGAAAATGGAGGAGTGCCCTTAAAAGAATACGACGTCGAGACGACAAATTTACCCTGCTCGGCTATCTTTACCAAGCACATTTAGATTGGGGAAAATACAGGTAAGAAACAAATTTTTACTTCATGGCAAGGGCCACAGTGTGACGGGCTTTAGGATATTGCTTGTATATGGTATCAAATTAAAAATTTATAATTAAAATAGATAAGTTTACGATTTTTAACATAAAAGCTAATTATTCCCAGAAAGCTGTCTACAGACCAAAAATTTAATGTTATGTTCAGTCGCATTAGGGAAATATTACTCTAACTTTTTTATGACCCATCAGAAGTTTTCTTGTGCATTTTTCAAAACGAGCTATGATTTCCAAGAAAATTGTCAGAAATAGCTAGCATTGGTTGTAGAGATTATATCCTCCTTGTATATGTCGAGTTACTATTGTTTTTATATTGCCTTTCCTTTCGTTTTATTCTGTGCATATGCATTAAAATATACATTATTTTCAGCAAATAACTGATTTAGATATGCTTTTGACTCCAATTTTCCCATCTCTACAATCACTCTAACTCCTAGTTTTAGAAAAACTCGAAATACATTTTAAGAGTGGGAGGTAATTTAGCTGGAATGAGATTATACGCAGATATCCTCCTGAGTCGCCTAGATGTAATTTCAAGGAGAATTTTCGGAGACTTTATCTGCAGGAGAAAGCAACCTTATCAAAGGATGAGGTCCCAGAGCGACTGCGCGTGACGCATAACATTCTGGACCATTTACGGCGTAACTCAGGATGAGCATATCTCAAATCATAAATCTTCATTTAGTGAAATATACAGTCTCGAGTTATTCTCGCGAGCGGATATTTTTTTCGATGCGATTTTTTTAATAAACTAAAGATGGATTTGAGATAATAACATTTAGTTCGTTTCATCGCCAAAAAAAGAAATGTTCATTTTCATAGAATTAACAAAATTTTATTGTTTTCTAAGACGAAATCGTTGAAATAAATCTTTTTTAAACACATTAAGGCTTGATTTTTCGTAATGATATTGCTCAGGCACAGAGTGGCTAATATATACTATCGAAAAGTTGCCCATCAGATAGTTAAATTTTAAAACTGATAGATAAATCTTTTGGCTGTATCATATTGCGGATTGAAATCAGCGCAACTGAAAATCACATTTTATTATTTAGATAGTTAAGACATTACGTGCATTCAGTACAGTCAACTGGTAATTAATTTTGTGCTATCAAATAAATTTATCAATGATTAAATTCTACTGATAATTTTCAGCGGTATTTATGAATATTTTACACGCATTAACTATTTAAAACACTAGTTCTATACTTATTATATAGCCCAATCCTTGTAATTCAATGCTGAGTGTGACGTCTTAACGAAGTCTATAATTACGTCAGTCAATGATTCATACATTGTATAACTCTTCTCTTTTGCGCAAGATTTTGTTTAATTTGAAAAACATTCATATTTACAGAAAAGGATAGGCAAATTTCATAAATTTCTTTCAACGAGAATACATTTCAATCGCTTGCTATTATGTCACAACGTGTTTTTTTCTTTAGAATGTTTCGGATATCTCCTCAACTGAATCTGTAGCACATTTATTTTCGCAATTTTCTAAAACTGAGATTCTCTTTTAAAGGGAGGCGCTGGACCTCTCGCAGCGGCAGCTTGCGTTAGCCGAGGCTCTGGATCGCCCTGGTCTTCGTGCTGAGGCTTGTCTGAACGCAGCCCGCGCGCATGAGCGACTCGGTGCCTTAGGGAGGGCATTGGAGTACGGGAGGCACTCTTTGTACAACGAGTGCGATCAGTGTCTGACCGCCGGTCATGCTCACCTCGCCGTTGGGGGCGTCTACCTCCAAATGGGACACTTCCATCGAGCCCTCCAGTCCTTCCAGAGGGCACACAAGTTGGCTACGGCCTTAAGGGACGCAGCTCTAGAATTACAGGTGCATTTGCCTTTTCATATGATCCGCTTTTCAGGATTAAGACATGGCCCTTTTACATCTGGCCCCAAGTGACAATGAAAACGCTCTAGATCTGTTGCTAAAATATGTCGCTTAATCGTAGTGGTTTTTCGAAGTTAATCCTCCTCTTATTTTATAGAAAACATTAGGATAAGTTTATGATTTTTATTTAATAATTTTGTTAACTTTCTGGAAAATTACGAAAAATAATTTAAAATTTTTTAATTTATTTAAGAAACATCGTGATGAAATGAAATGAAAGAAGAGTTGGACTGAAACTGATGGTTTAAATAGAATCGCTTAGTTTTATTAATTATCAAGGAAGAGTTGAATTACAAAATTACACAATTATTATTTAGTTTATATGAATTTCAAACTATGCGTTGATTTTAAAGTATTGGGGAGCAGAAAATGTCAAGTATACAGGTAAGATCTATTGGTAAACGAAACCAGTTTTATTGAAATAATGCACTAGAGGTTTTATGTAATGATTGTTATGTTCATTCGTCCAAGTGATGCAGTTCAAAGTGAGGGCTTAATAGACTTCTTTAATAGAGCTTACTCTTATTGACTTAAATACCTGTGGGTACGGTTAAGTCTCGCTGTGTATGGGGCAAGCATGTCATTTTTTACGATCGAAATCCTCAGTGATTTCGTCTCTTTTGATCTTTTAATTTCCCATTAATAGTTTATCTGAACAAGCGTTTCATTCTAATTTACACCTATGCGTGTCGACGTTTACAGAAATTTCAGTGGTGGAAGCAAAGCACTTAAACCTGATATCAAGGTACGATTACGCTAAATGACTACATAAAGTTGAACACGATGCAAATGATAAAAGAGGCTATAAAAGATGCGTAATTAACTTGCTTACTGCCCGAGCAAAATGAAATGGGCCTCAAGCTTTGGTGATAAAAGCAACTTGAGTGTTTAAGCGATCATTTGTAAACTAATTCAGTGCATTCAAATCTAATATTTCCATCGATGCTTCATCGCAAACCTCTCATGAGAGGATAGATAGAATCTGCTTCCAGATTTTACAGATACTTTTCTATCTTACACGCCAAACAAGGATTTTTACTTTATTTTTATCGTCATTTATTCCCTTTTGTCTCTATTCTACACTTCCATACTTCTTGTTGATACCTATACCGAAAGATCATCCCCACACTCACCGTTTGTTTTTCCTAACACATTAATTAATGCCTAATGAAAAATTTTCATTTTCTTATAGTTACCACTTTCATTTTTCTTAGTTCTTTTCCTCGGCTCTTTCATGTATTCTAACATCCTTTAGCCGAATTCACATATAAATTCTAAAAATCTCTCCTTTATTGTTCTGTCAACATTTAAAGCAATATTTCCTAAGAGAATTATATATTTACTAAGAATAATTTCCGATTGATCTACTACGATTCCTTTTTGATGACTTCGTTCAAGTTGTAATGAAGTCTTTCGATCTTTATCACTCAACTCACAACACATGCGAGAAAGCGAGATAGCTTTCAATTTAGTCTCCCATTTCAGAGTATCTAAATATCTTTAATTAAGTATCCCCACGGCTACGTAGTAATGCTCTTTTTTACACGTTATGACAGCAAATATTTTTCTCTTTAATATAATTGATATGTTGAGGCGTAATATTATGTAAAGAATAAGAACCCAACTTCAAAAATTTTAACTATAAATTATCAGGAGCTAGTTAAATTACAAATATTCGTTTTTTCAACATCAAAGAATTATAAACTAATTTTATTCGTCACGTCCGCAGTTTATCTTTGTAGCTTTACTACAGATGAAGAAATAGCTCTCGTATATCTTTCTGTTGTGAATCTACCCCTGGCAAGGATTGTTTGCATGCAGCGCACCTCGTATTAATACTTCCTATATTAGAGTAAATAAGTAAGATCAATATACAGGCAAGCTCAGTTGTACCCAAGTGCGTAACGCGTCCACCCTTCCCTAGCCTTTCTATGGCACCCATAGAAGGGCTAGGGGTCTTTAGTTCGATTTCCGATTGGAGCTATTTCCCTAACTATGAGGAAAAAATGACATACTTCCTGAAAAAATAGGTAGCAGAACCATTGTGAGTGAAAAAAGCTGATAAGGATGTGTAGGAGTTGGTTGACTGCTTGCCACTCACTATGAATTCCGCTTGATTGGGCCCTGTTTTTGTCTGGGTAGTTGCATTTTGGCTTCGTTATAAACTTAAACCATTTTTTCATTCTAAAAGGTTTACGTGGGCTTGTCGGAGCTGTTTGGTCGCCTTCAGGACGCCGAGCAAAGCGGTCGATTAGCAGCAAAAGCATACGATCTGTCGAGGGGTCTTCAGCTTGGTGACCTCAACTCTCGCCACCACCGAGCAGCACTTCTGCAGATGGCCGCAGCGCTTCGTAAGCAGGGAGAAGTTGGCGACGCTCAGGATTATTGCAATGTAAGCTGGCCATTCCTTATTGAATGACTCCAGTTTCCACCGGCAACTACCAATTAGGCCTTGCAGAATAAAAATTTGGTAATAGGTATACTTATCTCCGAAAGTTTTTTCTTCGGAAGATAAACTCAGTAAAGGGCCATTCAAGGAATTCCCATTGATAGAAAACTGTGTGGCAAGTATTTGGTATAGAAACCTTTCTCAAAATCATTAACTCGCGTCTGCACTTAATTTCTCATTATAAAATGCTATTTTACAATATTATGATGACTTCCTAACCTTGTGGATTTGCATGAGATAGAGTTGTTTGTGCTTTTTTCCGCGCTCGTCGAATTTTTCATTTCAAACTATTCAATACTTGAATCTTTTGCCTAATAAATGCTGCCAATGCTTCGCTTTGTCTAGTTCTAGTGTCTTGGCATTTAGTGACGCATGATATGACGTCAGCTGTACGAATTCTGTGGAAATCAACTCAGTTTATATCACTGTCAATATTTGGATGGAAAAATCGCTCCAACAAAGACGTGGGTGAGATTTGCCGATACGTAAATAAGCAGGCAGTTCAAATTATTATTTCAGCTTAGATTTTCTATACCAATCTAAAAATTTGGGAGGAATTGTAAGAATTTTATGATCAACGAAACAATTTCCATAGTTTAACTAACAGGGTTATTAGGCATTTTCTTGCTTGAGAACATTACCAGAAGATCCTCCTCTCTCATATTTTATACCGCACCTTTACTTTGCTAAATTTTTATTTCTAAACTATATTTAACTTCTTTAATGACAGTAAGTTATGAATCTTGTATCAAATATCTCGCCCGAATAAAGACGATTTATTATTATTATTATTATATGCATAGGTTTTCATGAATCGAGTCGTTTTCTATTCAAGTCACACATTCATTATATAAAATTATTGATTAAAATGTGTTCGACATATTATGGGTAAGGCAAATCGGGCAAATATTATAAATCATATTTGTTCAACCAAATCGACTTTATGTTATTATGAAAGTTTCCGTGGCGCTGGTTACTAAATAAAAGCATATTGCTTGGGATTTTACCGCGAATTCTTCTGAATGACCATAATTTCGTCAACTAACCTGCTGGCATCTTCAGATCGATGTATAGCTGACGAAACTGTAGTTGTCAAGAAGAATAATCTAAAGAAAAGAACTATCACGATTAAATCTCAAATAATAAGTTATTTAGAAAATCAGATTGAAATTTGGATTTTTCCATCTGCATAAGTTAAAGAACAGTGATAATTCTAACAAGGAAACCACACATGATGTGACTGAATTCAGATGAAGTGACATATATTCTCCAAAAAAACGTCTTGAAATAAGAAGAGAATAATTTTGATCCCGGAAATTCGAAATTAACCACAGAAACTCAATTACTTTTTCAAAAATGCAACAGATAAACTCTAGTTTAAATGTTCAACATAAACTCATAAATAGTTAATTTTGAGTCATTATTTATTATTCCATGTTGAACCTTTCTACTACACATATGACCTACTTACTTCAGTTTTTTGACTAAGTTATTGAGTTTTCATGGTTGATTTCGAAATTCTGAGGTCAAAAATGCGGTTCTCTTCCTATTTTAAGACGATCTCTCGGAAAATGTTAGTCCCATCATCCGAATTAATTCACATCTAGTGAGGTTTCCTTGTAAGATTCTCTAAAATTTTACCGAATTAAAGATTTTTAGCGTTTCGTCAATATTTTCTCACTGTAAATCATATTTTAGGCCGTTCTTACCAAGTGCATAATACATTTTCCTGTTACTGCAGTAGACGCTGATCCCAGTGGAGATGATCTCACGTCTAATTTACGTTATTTATTTTTACTACGGTTATCGAATTCTTTTTAGACTTTGAGCCATTGAAATAGTGCATGAGTGTAAACGCTCCATACTCAACAACGACATTTGTTTTTGAATCTTAGGTTACTCTTCGAAATCAGGTATCGAACTTGGAAATCGTATCGTCAAGAAACTTTTGACAAACCGATTCCACGCCAGATCTGCACTCGAATAAATTACTTTCCCAATTCATTGATTTGGAATACATTTTAGATTTGATGAATCGAAAAAGGTATAGCATTTGAATTTTCTAGACATTTCCTCCTTTCTCAATCCGATTACTCATCCCGAGGGAATTCTGGGACCTCGGATTAAACTGCCGTTGGCCCCGGAAATTACAGCGTGACCCTCCCTCCCCTTAAATCCCTCAGTTTTTCCTCCAAAAATTCGGTTAGTTAATGAGCAAATCCCGGAGCATTAATCCATTGCCTCTTTAATCGAAGAGACTGAAACCAGGGTGAGAGGATCTTGGAGGAGTGAAGGTATGGAAAAATGTGCCTGTTTGGCGGAAAATAATTCTAATCGATTTATGTATAAAAACTACAGAATAATCATCAAAGATAAATAGATGACGAATTTACCACGACTTGATTCAGCATATCGCTTAATAACTCTAAAATTGATCGAATAGTTTCTTAAGACGTGATTTTCACTCAACGGTTGAACATTTCGTGAAATTTGTCAACTAATTTATCATTGACATTAATTTACTTTTTATGGCACGGAATTAATTTATAAATTTAATGCACTAAATTCATATGGAGTAATTTCACAGTAGTGGATGTTTCATAAATATATGTTTTTATGCCCACTTAATCTTAATGGCAGAGATAAAATGGCCAATATTGGAATGAATAAAAGTATTTCAGGAATATCTTAATGAAAATATTATTGTAAAATAACTTAAATAAAGAATTTTAAAAATTAATTAACGCAAGCCTCTAAATTTAAACAGAATTTAAAATAATAATGAATTTGATTCGCAGGAAGCTATAAGACTGGCACTCGTGTCGGGAGACCAAGCTACGTACGCAAGAAGCATTCGAATAATGGGAGACATCTACAGGAAAAAGTCAGAAATAAATGTAAGTAGTCCAGAGCTAATGCACTTAAAAGGAGTGCCAGTAAAATAAAACGAAATGAACTGTGATTTGAATAATGGTATCTCTTTCTTTGAAATTGTTAGATTGCGTATTGTGTAAGATCAGTGACGTATTAGTTAATAATGTTAAAAGTGAATAATATAAAGGAAATGGCATTAGAAAGTATGGAAATCTTTAAAATTATGTAAATGATTATTTAAGATAAGCCTTATAACTTCTGCATATAAAAGAAGTTGATTTTTACGAATTTAAATAGTTTAATTAAATGATCGCGTTATAAATTTGGTAAATTTTACCTAATATGGCCCCTTTAGAAAATAAGATTTCTATACAATAAACTTTTAGTTACATCTTCTTCTACTCCAATTATTGTTAACAGTTAACAATTTAAAGCTGTTATTAGCGACTGACGTATTTTAATACTATTGAGACACCTTAATTATGATGAATAAAAATGCCATGATAATTTTTAGCTTTAAATCATTAAGAATTATAATTATCAAAATAATTTGTAAATAAATTACTTATTTTATTAAAGGACTCATCAAATATAAAATAGAGACGAGAAGTATTTGAATAAACTGAAAATTCAGAGAAACGCGATTAATTCAAATACTGATTCTATAATTGAAATTACTAAGCAAGATTAAATATTCCTTTATAATAAGTATTCCAGAAGATGTTCGGCTTTTTCACGAAGCCGGATTAAAAAAATTGAATGATATCGTATACTTTCAAATATTCTCTCTGAGGTTGGACAAGTGTTTAATCTCAACAAATGAAAGATCTCACGTTATGATATGAAAATACCAAGTTCACGAACCAAGTTTGACTTATATGTCTAGGTACGTAGCCGCAGCATTGGATGCGTTAGTTTTATGAGTTCGCTACAATAGAGGAAAATACAGAGATTACCTACCCGAGTGGCAAGATATGGGGAGTACAAGCATGTAGTACGGAAGAGAAATTATACAGTAATGTTAGAAAACGCTTAAGTTAGCTTTACTTAGAAAATGGTCACCAAATAATTCACTTTTGTAGTAGTATTATTAAAAGTACTTCGACAGCTGAGGTCATTCCGCACGAAGGCACCCGCCGGTAATCGAATCTGGGACCGCTTTCATTGAAGTCGAACACGCTGCCCACATGGCTATCCGGGAATCAATTCGTTTTTAACCACCGAAGAAAAGAGAGTAGAGATTTTTTTTAGAGATTATTCATGTGAGACCCTTCTTTGATCAGGTTAAAAGAGTAAAGTATAGAAAAATCGCAGGTAAGCGTAAATATTCAATCTAGAATGAATTAATTGCCTATTCTCATAATGAGGAAAGAGTAAGTGCGGCCTAGCACAACATCGTAAGAGACGTAGAGGATGATTAGTTATTGTAGAGGACTAAGTATATAATAAGTAAGTAATAAGTATATAATAAGTAATTTATAAAGACGTAGATCACAGATAAGTAAGGCTGCGTCACGATGTCTCTTGCATCTTAATACTTCAAACCCATGCTCCTACCAGCTTCGGGATGCGCTATCTCAATCCTGGTGGTTAGTTAAACCATCTAAAGTTCTCTGTAATTTTTAACTCTTATTTTAAGCAGATACTTATAATACCCCTGATCAGTACATTCAGCCAACGACAATTTTCTCTCTGCTTCTCCCCTTTTAATGTATATGTTCTGTATCCTTTACTAATGAGAATGAATTGATTTCTCGTCCAGTACGCTGGCATTTTTTTAAAACTTTGTTTTTTCATAATAGAGACCATTTTAGGAATCCTTCCATCATAGCTTTCGGACTTTTTACTCTGCCATCGGACTTTTACATACCTACCTTTAGTAAACAGGACTTTTATCAGCCTCTTGCGTTTGTTACAATTAATTAAATTCTTTCTTAAACTGTCATCCATTTCACTCGTCCATTTCCGCTTCTATATTTAACGAGTTTCTTTGGTTATTCTTGATCCAATACCTTTTGCTCAGTTCCTTTTTAATACGCTCCCTAATTATTGAAGCCCTCATACCCTTTCGCAGTGTTTTCTTAATCTGATATTCGAGCCACTTTCTTCTCTCGTTAGACATAATGAGTTCCCTCGGGGTAGAAACATCCGTGGTTAAAATTCTTGGTTATAAACGTTTAATTTGCCGTCTCCTCTTTTATTTTTTCAGAAGGCTTTTAGGCAATACGAGGCTTCGCTCGGGGCTAGCGCAGCGCTCGGAGACCGCTTGGGGCAGATGGAAGCAATGGATGGAGTAGCGAGGTGCCTGGAGGCACTACGCCTGCGCAAGAAAATCTGCAGTTGCAGGCCTCTCGAATTCAACACGAGGCTACTGGAAGTTGCCACATCGGTCGGGGCTAAGGTGAATCTGTGTGATAACATATTTATTATTTTGCATCTACTTTTATCTATCTGATCGATTTTGATATTTTTACTATACGCACCTGGAGCTCACTTTCAAGGTGGTACAACACACTTGCTGCATGTAACACTATCGAGTATTATCTGCAAAGCATATTATTCCATCACAAAGAAATTCTCAGAACTGTCCTCAGATAACGCATGACATTTTGACCAAGTAAGGCCTATATCACCAAAAGTAAATCGTATTTGTAGAGATGCTCCGAATGATGGATGGTGGACACCTTAGTCGAATCATATGCCAATAAGGATAATTGATGTTCAACTAAAGAATTTTCCGTCTGTCGAAAAGTCACACAAACCTACAGTGATAAAGATGCGATAAATGCCTCAAGATGATAAGCTGTGTGTTAATCGTATTAGAAAAATCTGCATTCCGCCAGAAAGGTTAAACAGGTCCAACCATACCAAACGTAGGATATTTCTCTTTGTTTAATGGGCGACTTCTTTGACTCCCTCATAATTAATAAGTTTACCAATTGCTTAATTCTGCAACCAAAGATGGGACGACAATAAAGAATATCGTGCAATTATTGCTGGTAAAATCGTCTTTAGGTGCTGATGTAATTAACTAAATTCCTAATATTGTAGCAAAACTCTAATTAGACGGTTTCTTCTGCCGCCTTTTCAAATAGATAATGTAGACTTTCCTCTTCACAGATGTTGGTGAGGACAGTGCGACTTCGTTTGGCTCGCATATACGCCTCCCTGGGTGAAGAGGGAGAGAGAGCAAACCAGGAGCGCCTTGCTGCATCCGTGGAAGCTGAACTGGAGCTGAGGTGCGGTGCTTGCGGACGCGCCTTCGGACTCCGGGCGGACTCCCTGGAAGCTCTTCCTTGTGCACACATCTTGCACGCTAGGTGAAAATTTTTTTACATGTTCTTATATGATTCGTTTAGCAAATTCCATTCTTAATTGGTTTCTGAGTCAATAATAATTATTTCCTTCATATTCATTCATCATATTTTTTTTCATTCTTGTGATCCATCTAATGGTTTTAATTAGTATTTCTCCCTACGATAATTCAAATGTGAATGATTTAGCATCATTTCGCTGTTAAATTTATTGGTTCTTTTTTTCCATGATTTGCAATGGATTTAGACTCGGATAATCATCATTCTTTTACATCGGTTATAAGTCTTCATTTTTATTAAAGGCTGCAGCTGTATGACAGATTTCAACGCACGGTCATCATTTCTACTTTGCCAATTTTTAATATACAACTCAAGGTCATTGGGTCTAACAAAAGAGTTCAACAGGGGACCAGTTGATTGTCATAATCCGCTTAATACGTTCGCTACTGGGATTGCTCCTCAACCTATCAACGACTTACCACAGATTTTAATGGGAATTAGATTAACTCGTACTTGAGACACAAGGTAACATATAAAAAGTGGTACATGTGAGCTGCTAATTATTAGTTTGACTACACTGATGGAAAAAAATAAGTAGGTCATATAGGGATACAGGCATCGTCGACGTCGTGGGTAAAACACCTCCTGGAGCCACTCGGCTACTGATGGAGGAAAAGGTGCCTCAGCGACAATTGGGTGTTTCTGACTAAGCAGGTGAATCAGCGGATAAAAAATTACCACATAAGGAGATTTTACTCAAAATTTATACAGCTGCCAAGTCTCTTTCTCGAATTCGTCTATATGTGCCAGTAATAAAATAGTTCTACAAAGTTTACACATTGAGTTGCCTCTTCTTGTATATGTTGTCTGAGTTGATCGTTATCCGAAAATTAAATTAGTTGTATTATTAAAAGTGCTTCAACGGCTGAGGCCATTTCGCACGTGGGCTCATACTGATAATCTAACCCGGAACCGCTTTCGCTAAAGTCGAACGCGATGCCCACGTGGCTACCCTGGAGACCCTGAAATTCACATATTTTGCAGAAGTGGCCGTTGTCTGATTTCTTGGTTGTCTTAGTTGCCCGATGACCGATCGCTCACTACATATATAACAAGAGGTATCCCTTGATGTAAAGCTCAGTCAAATTGATTGTTATTACCGTCTGCAGGTGCGCCCGGGAACTTCCACGGCGGAGGGGTGGTGGAGACGTGAAAGGCGGATCCCTTCGGAGGCCCTGCCCAGAGTGTCGGCGTTCTCTCGGCTCACGTCTGCACCTGTTCTGCTGCGACGACGAAGCAGCCATCGCCAGTGGAGCCATCGACGATCCCGATGACCTTCCTCCGCCACCTCTGCCTCCTATGGCCAGGGCCTCGACCTTCAGCCTCGCTTCCTCCTCCCACCACAGCGCCAGGAGCCTCAGCCTCGCCTCGCTGTCTCTCGACCGAACAGCCACGTCGTCTGTGTGACCACGAGCCCCGTGTGGCTCCCGATACCTCCCCACACACAAAGCTCGGAGGGTGCGCTGGGTCCCGCACCTTCGTCAAAACGAGTCCACGCTGTGAGCGGTGGATTTCGACCGGTTCAATATGACCGTTTGCTCAAAATATTTTGCTCGACGTTATTTGAGTATCACGCCCCGTGATCGAAACTGCTGTTGAATCACTCACGGGTTTTATAGGAAAATGTTGAAGTTTTAAAAATGGTCGGCGAGGGAAAAACTGTCGGAAGCGACGTCGTGAAACCCGCTTTCGTCATTTTCCGGCGTCGGCGTCAATTGTTTTTTTCGCACGTGATTTGCGAGTGTCTAAATGTTTTCGTCGATGGAAATTTAAAAAAAAGCAGTTTTATCGGATTTTTTCGGAGTGTCTTGTGAGGTCGCTCGAATCGAGTCGGGCCATTATCTGCTCCTTTCTTTGGAGAGTGAGAGGTGACTACTTAAACTCAGGGAACAAATAAAGCTACGCATACGTTCCGAAAGCGGATTCCAAGAGGCCGTCGAATTCCGCCATTTCGGACTCGGAATGTGCGAAAGTTGAATTTCTATAAATGTGTCGTCCGTGTGTGAGAGCAAGACTTTTCAATGGATGCTCGCGGCGCTCTTGCGCCGTCATCTTCTCCGAGAGATCGATCCCTCTTGCGATTAACTTACGATTACGGAATATCATCCGATTCCGGCTACTGTGTACTTCCGGTCGTCGTAGATGGCAGCAATGAAAAGAGGATTCTGGCTCGTCGGATTCTTCCCCGATGAGTTAATCCCAAGCACAATGGATGAGATAAAAGTCTGCGGGGAACCACTCCATGCCTTCTTAAACGTTCGCTGTAGAAAAGCCTTTCTTTTGAACTGTGATTACTTATCCGAATGATTCGGTCGATTTTTGTACATAAAAATTCGTACTTGAAACAGGCATTGGAGGGTTGAAGCTGTCAAAAAGAAACTCATTTTGAAAAGGCTGCTCATTTCGTATATTGGGTTTTATACGAGTCTCATTTTTTATCTCTGAAGTTTTTACGGTTCTTTATCTTCCTTATTGAACTTTGATGTCCACTTATTTTATACTCAAGGATTCTTCAGAGGAAGACCACTTGAGAGATATGTAAATTTGATTCTCAATGATCATACTGGATTTTCCTTTTGCAAGATGATGCTAAAATTATACCTTTCATAAAACGGATTGAAAGATTTTTTTGAAATTATAAAATGCAGTAAAAACTCGTGAGAACTAAAAGAAAATTTTTAAGCTGAGAAGATATCGCACAGTAATAATTACAAAGATGTTAAATGAAGTAGGTAAATATTATCCAAAGTATTACAGTTGATTCAATGAACTAGACGACAAAAACTCACGATGCATGGTTATCGCGGCTTTGCTGTTTGGGTTTTAACGCGTTTCATTAAGAAATTTTCTCTAAAGAACAATCTAGAGCCATGGAAGAAGAGGGATTCACTTTCAATGATACGCCCAATTCGTATATGGGCAAAGACGAGGATGTCTTGGCAATTTTTGAACGCCACATTCAATTTCGTGTTTTTTAATAAGTATATGCATTCAACTGGTTTGCATTGAATGAATTTTCAAAGACACTAGTCGCTAAATAATGGAGTGGTTCCTCGACTTTTGTACAACTCCCATGGCTGCATTAACCTTCAAATTGCCATTGCTAAATATTCATTTCTCTAGTATAGAGTTTGCAGTATGTTTTAAAATTTAAGATTAAACGTATTTTCGTGTTTAACCATAGAGGATTGTTGACGCAGGCGCACGCTTCACGAGCCGTGAAGCGATTTCTAGTTGCACCATTCTCTTTTGTAAGAAAGAAGTTTCGTTAATATTATACCGTACAAAGAAAGTTTTCAGAGCACTTACTTGTAAAAGTTAGAAAATAAATTATCACATAGTCCTCATAATTTATGCGGATTGATGGAAAACATCAAAATATTGCATCAGAGTCACTTCCAAAAAGGAATCGTCGTGATAGTGTGTTATCAAATTAAATACGTTGTCTAACAATTTACTAGAAACAATAAACTGTCTCGATCTTAAAAGATTTCATCTAATTACTTCCGCAGTTTAGATGCCTTGACTCTAGTTTAAGGAATGCTCCGAAGACATGTAAATCCGATCAGTAGCTGCTGGTAACTGACATGCTCGTCAGTTGGCGTGTACCGAAATAAAGGAGGAATCCTAATCGCCTGGTATGCTGATTAGAGGATATTTACTTAGACAATCAGGTCTTGCAGCCACTTTTCTCAGACTTGCGACAGGGCAGATTTTCGGCCGGTCGACAATTCAGAAGGCAGCTCACTAATTATCGCTTCTTTGTCAGCACGATTGTTGTGTGAGTGAGTGTGTGCGGGCGATTTTCCATGCCGTTGTTTCCTATCTCTTGTGGCACTTGCAAATGAGAAATAATCACACTTAACGTTCCGATATTTATTAAGAGTAGGTAGCGTAGTCATATAGCATTGTTTGATCAACGGATTTTCGAATACGTGAGCAGTTCTGTCCTCATTTAATAAGCTTGACGTGAAGATCAAAAGTGCTCAGCGTGAACGATGAATTTCAAGGGAAGATTTCCTCTCTGAGAATGGTGTTTGGAAGAGAAGAAGCGATTCGCATCGATTAGGCTTTAACTTTTTCTAATTTTGGAGAAGATTTCTTATTTTTCGAATGTATCAGGCTCTATTAAAAAGCTCATTGGTCATGTCAGTTCAAATGGTCGTTTTTCTTACTGTTAAATTAACTGCCATTTCGCTGAATTTTATCGTCCGATATGATACCGCTTTCAAACGATTCATTCCCGCTGCATCATACAATTGGTCTCCTTCCCATCATGCAATCCACAGTCAGGTATCTACGGTGGAGGAGATGAGAATAAGGGCTCCTTATAAGAAGTGCGTTAGAGGGGACAGCGTTGCAAATTGTATGACCATCTGCAAATAATAGCGTTACTGAATGGGGGGAAACGATATATGACGACAATGGTTTCTGACGAGACTTTTGATTGGTCGTCTCCATTCACGTGCTACTTCCGTCATTGGGGTCCTCTTCTTCATTCGATCCGACTATTTTTCTTCATTATGCTTCTTTGCTTTTGCAATACGGCGGAAGTTTTTCTCGAGATATACGCCGTCTTTTTCTCAGACGTTAAATGATTTACATGTTGATAGTCAAGCGCACAGATTACTTTGGGACGGATCAATTTTTACACTTATCTCTAAAAACTTGCAACTTTCAGAAAAGGTAACCGTAGAACTATTAGATCACTTCTGCTCACCGAGTTCCTTCGAAGTTTCTTCCGTTTCGCAATGTGTGTTTGTTTTGTGTGCCGAGATGGCTTCTTAACCCCCTTTTCATCACACTGCCTCTTCCCTCCCTCGGCGGCTTCAAAACGCAAACCGAATAGCCCTCTACTGCCATTTTCTTTAGGATGTAAGTTGAAAATACAGCGGCCTTCCGAAATGATTGGCTGATATGTTAAACTTGATAAACTTTTTGAGATCCCGAAGTGTTTACGTGTGAATTTTGGTGCTAACTCTGCAGGAGACGGTGGATACCACGGAAGAAGACTGTTTACCGGTGCCCTGGCGTGGTGGTGGTCCTCTTGAGGACACCAGTGACTCTTCACTCGTGTGCGCCCACGTCAAGGGGAAATAAAAGTTTCCAGTGTCAATGATGGCTATTTATTTCTCTCCCTTCGCTTATTATTTTCGCTACATCACAACTGCTGAAGCCAAATATCACATTGAAAGATCGCTCTCAATCATACACATTTTTATACAAATCCCCTTTTGGATTTAAAATACTCATTCCTTATCTCTTACAACTGTTAATAATTCCCAGTTATTGTAAAGAAAACTGGAAGAGTTTAACAGGAAAAATCATATTTCAATGTAAGATACGATTCTGTTTCAGTCAAATATAGGATGATAATATTTAACTAGATCTGCCTCTTTCGGAGCGACAACGAGGATAAATTTTGTTTCGTCTAATATTTTTAAACAGTCTAGAAAAGCCAATTGAGGTTCAATTTCCTCTCAAAAGGATGCTCCGCCAAGGACTTTATGATTTAGTCGAATCAAAAAGGAGAATAAACCCTAATTTTCTTAGATTGATTCATATTTAGGATTGAGTCATACCTAAAATATTAGATCGATTTAAATCGCTCCACATGGATTTCATTTATTATTTTATTTTCCATTTCCGTGACATACCAGTCATATCTGCCTCTTAAAATAAGAAAATCAGTTTTGAAATCATACACAATGGATTCCAATATTTTATCTCTTAGAAAATATGCTACTTTTCTTACCATCGTTCCAAATATTTCCGATCAAAATTTTCAACTAACTACTTTAACTCAGGTGAATATTTAAAAGATTTATCTCAAGAAAACGTTTAACAAATTATAAAAAACTTTCAGAAAAATATTGCTCTATCCTTGTGAAGAATGAATAGTTTTTCTCTCATGTCTAATTAAATGAAAATATTATAAATACCCGTCTTTATGCACGTTCTTTTACATAGGATAAAAAATTACAGGGATTTATTCGTGTTGTTTTGAAATTTCGTGCGTAACAGTAAATATAGAACAGCAATCATTACATAATATATGATACACGATCAACTTTTCCAATCAACATCGCGACAGAGAAGTAATGGACGAAGACGATTCAACTATAACCCTTTCACACATTTTTTTCAACTATATAGTCGGATAATTCAGACATTGTTAAAATTGGCGAAGGACCTAAATTGGAGATGATGGAGTCAATCGCACTCAGTTCGTTTCCTCATCGACGGCGTGTCCATTCCCCAAATTTCTGTGATTTCTCCGCTTACTTTCACTGTCATCGGCCACTCATTAGCCGCTAATGCATAAGCCCCCTTTACGAAACACATGGTTTCGCTCCAAGGTGAAAGTCTCCCTTAGCTTAATCTTATGATTTACTCATAAAATTTGCTTAATGCGAAGTGGGTCATGTCTTGCGTCTTCCTGCCAGAAATGCGGATGGAAAATAAACGTTTAATAATAGTGACAGTAAGGAGCAAGACAGGGCGGAAGAATTACGTGGCATTATCACAGCCATTGAATAATATGGAAATTTAATGGAAATGAAATCATTTGCTTCGTCGAACCTTGAAAAGTTCCTGGAAGACGAAGAAATTGCCTTCCATGCTAAAGTTGCTCAGAAATAAAAGTTATACTGAAGTCCTTACCTATGGAAAGTTAATTTCTTTTGATTCAATTTCTTTGATCAAGATTCTTGCTATGCGATATTTTGTGACATCTATGCCTACATCTACCCGGTAAGCCGCCTTTCGGCGTATGGCAGAGGGTGTAAACACAAAACTCTCCTTCGCCTTGGTGTCACCGCATATAGTTCGTGAAAGAATGAGTCCTTAAAAAGGCATTTCTTTCTTTCAGATATTTGTTTCTCTTACATTACGCTCTTTGTCGGATTGACCAAAGTAGCAGTAATCGCATAAAATGGCCAAAGTAATCCTAAATTAACTTAGTTTTGAAATAAAGTAAGGTTAAAATCTTCTTAGGTTGTAAAACATCATTAGTAATGAATAAATCTTTAAAAGTAAATTTCCATATTATTCTCAATTTATAAATTATGGGAATATTTAGAACGAGAGTTCCCAAATTGAGAGAACGCAATTAACAAAGGGAACAGAAACGCATTTGGAGTTTTGTTAGATAAGATGTAGAAGAAAGAGAAAGCAAAGATTGTGCATGCCTGAATATTTTTACAGTTATTTGAAAAACAAATAATTTTTGTATAGGACTGAAAATTTTACACATTTTTATTCAGCCGATCCTTCGGGAAAGGGGTTTGATAAGTAGAGCTCATTTCCAGCTGTGGTAAAGCCGAAGTAGGTATTTGTTAAACGACTGACATTTTAAAAAATGTTTGAAGTTCTTTCCTAGGGAGTTCAAGGTCGAATCTCCTTAGGAAATTTCTACTACTCTCTTTGATAGAGCCAAAGTGAAGTTGAAGAGTCATAAAAACAAGGTTCTTGGATGAAAAATCTAGTGTCACAAGAGAACAGATTTTTTCAATGCTGGAAATATTTTAGGAAAGAGAGTTTCTAATAGTTTCAGACTCTTTTCTTAATTATTAAGATGACTGAGAAAGTGTAATTCAGCGTCGTAGGAACGAATATGCACAAGGAGCCGCTGTTCGTACCTAAAATTGTGACAGTTAATGACATGTTCCGCTTTACTCATAAATAAATATCATTTCATTTATTTGAAAATTTTAGCTGATATCAATTTATATTTATGTAAATCATTTTGCTCCTGAAATCGATTTAAAATTAAAAGTGTTAAAGCGAAAGTAGCAAACATAAAATGCAAATACTGATGAGGAAATCCGATATAAACACGATTAAAATTGATTTTTTCGTTTTCTATGTATTCGATGATTCACTACTTAAAAGTTTACATGGTAATACATAGATCACTCTGGAAAAGAAAACCGATACATAAAAACGTATACATCCGAAATAATCTTACTGATAGCTTTGTGTCGATCTTTTCATTTTCATATCTTAGCTACCACGCAGGTGACCTTTCTCTTTCCTATTTTATCAGGCTAGAGATATTAATTTCTGAAAAATTTCTTATTATCCACATAAAAAATAGCAGTCTTTCTAACATTTCCTAACCTAATAATTACTAATTACATTCAGAAGTAATGTAAATCTACACTAATTATAAGGTGAAAAATTGCATATCTTTAACAATATTTCAAACATCTGTCATACTTTTCTAGATTTACAAAAAATTAAAAATTAGAATTAAAAAATATTATGAATTAGAATTAGCAAAAAACATGAAGAACATAGTTTTTACTGTTTTTACTATGAAGATTGTAATGAGAGGAAATCTTAAAGCTGTTTTTTGGACGTCTATTCATAAGATGAGATTATGATTTTCTTTAATCTACGAATTACCATTCATGGTTTGAACATCAGTGCTCATTCATTTTTGTCGTTCGTTAATATAGTATTAAGTTTCAGATTTTCGCTATTAATGACGGAGATGAGTATGATAATGAATGAGAATGAATTCCTAATTCCATATTACAGAAATAGCATCATTCCAGATTGTCTCTATGCAGTGTTTCTCGATCTGGCGTTTAAAATTCCGATTCATAATGGGTTTTAATGGCTGTTTTCAGTTATCAAACTAACTAGTAAAACTGAAACATAGTATAGATTCATTCAGACCTCACTTAATGCTATGTCTATCTTATTTGAGGTATAAGTATCATTTAAACGAGTCTCGAGTTACCTTTTTCTATAGGAAAATTTCAGATACTTTCTATGCATGATTTACTCAATACGGAGAGGTCACTTTCTCACGACGAATTTCTGCCGATTCACGTTCGCAAAGAGGTTGGGGAAATCACAATCGCCGCTTAAAGGAATGCATGAGACTAAAACTAAATTTCCGTAAATTTCCTCCTGAAAAGGGAAGTGTTCTTTTCTGTGTTTTTCATATGCTAAACTTTCTTCAATTCATGGAATGTTTCCTTCAAGTGAATTTTAATAGGCACTATTTCAAATGCTGAAAAATGACATCCACGACAATATTCGGGAAAAATCTTCTTCCAATCTCCAATAATCAACTCCAATCTCTCTCGCTTGTACAAATTTAATAATTTTCCTCATCTTTTTTAACGTTTTCCTCTTCTTAGTTTGCTCGTCGAAGAACTACTTCATTTGTTACCTTGTCTGTCCATTGTATTTTCATTTTTTGCCGTAGGTCTTCAGATCCATTTCTGATAATCTCTTTCCTGCTGCAGTTAGAGCTCATGTTTCATAGTCATTCAAAAACTATTCCAATTTGATCTTTTCGCACGCATAATATCTAAACTTTTGTTTTAAGTGTCTGCTTTTAAAAGTAAATCGATAGCTACGGTTATTCCGAACATATAGGCCCACATCGGGAATCGAACGCGAGATAACAGGTTCAACAAAATAAAACGCGCTACCAACTTGACAATGCGGAAGCATAACCAGCCTTATTTATTGGCTGTCAACAGTTTTTTTTTTTTTTTGCTTGTAGAATGCCTTATTCATGAGGGCCTCTTTATCTTCTATATATATTCATGCATTTTCCTATATCTTAAAGTAAAATATAAATTAAATATTATGTAGTGAGCTATAATACTCATTTTTGCGCCCATGGTGGATAGGTTTAAGCCGATCACAGTTGCATAACCCAAGTCTATACCTAAGTATTATGATGTTTAGAATTAATTTTCACCTTGCGTCCTCTCTATCATTAGTGAAAATTAAATTATATTGGAGGAATTGCTTTTTACCTAAAAATAACTCCTCATCAATCTTAGAAAAATAAGTAAGGATCCTTCTAAAAATTTTTAGAAGCAATATTAGAAAGATTGATTTCATGGCTGCAGAGTTAATTACTTTGACGGTCTATCAACCAGTTTTGTGACGTCTATTCATGTGCTTCATGTGATCGTCGTATCACAAGAATTTTTCTTGAAATTGAAGAGAGAGGAAGATTGGCGCTTTAAAGGGTTATTTCTGTACAGAGTTAACTCGAATGAGTTAGGTTAATCGATGCCAATTACTCAGTGATTAGCTGAGTAATCGAAGGAAAATCTGAAAATCTCCAGAGATGGAGATGAAAGAGCCAAAATTATGGCTAAGTATTCATCATCAGAAAACGCCGAAGGTAACCTTTCACTGAAAAATCTTATCGGCCGATAATAAAATTACGCGGAGTTGAAACGGTCTGCTTTCACAAACGCAATCAGCTCAAATGCATGATCCATTATTTGCATAGGGCTACCAATGAGTACAAAGTGAAAGAGAGATGAGCGTAAGGTAAGGTAATGTACCTTGCATAATGGATTTCAGTGAATTTATTTTTGATTATAGAAGACTTAATTAAAAGCGCTTACCTCCGGGCTATAGATTGATAGCTCCTGAATTTCTCATGAATAATCTTCTCTTTTTGATTCCCTCATTACGTGAGATCGACGGTGGAGACGGACGATGATTTCATTCCGCGCGAAGCTTAAATAAATAATAAATTATAAACCCGATAGAATTATATGTATTTTCTGCGACTCTCTCCGTGACATAACTTTTATTTACGGCTGAGTTTACTCACACATTTAAAATGTAAGCCGAAAAATTTTTAATATAAGTCGTAAATATTTTCCGATTAAAAACAAAAATTTCTTTCATATGAATCAGCTGATATGCAGTTATGAAAATGTGTAATATTAGATGCCTCATTCACCTCGAGTATTCCAAGCGTCAAATCACACATCTCAGTAAAAGGATGTGTCTGTGAAGAGGTGACTGAGAAAATGTAACGCTTGGCGCTTGACGATGATGAAATTCTCCATGAAAGGAAAAACACTCCAAATGCTTCTTTGAAAGTAAAATTAATCCAGTATAAACAATTTAATGATTTATCAAAATATTATGCTATTGACCCACTTCTAAGGACACTTTCGCTTCGGCGTGGAAAGTATTTAGTTAAGGGGATATGTATGCCAATTAAATTAACACTTCGTACAATGAGGGGAAGAAGGCCTTAATTAAATTCAATATAAAAAGCTTTCACTTGAGTTAGAGCCTAAAGCAAGAGTCAATTTTCTGATATCTTGCTATATTCAACATACACTGGTTCCACAGAAGGAAAAATAAGCATTCACACAAAATATTCGCTTCTCTCCTGATTAAGGATTCTGTTGAGATCAGAGGCATAACATTTCAATTCAAGCTCCATTGAAAGTCTTAAATGTTTGATCTCTTCATTATTGTACACAGAAGGCCTAAGTTATATTTTTATCATCTAAGTGTAAATTTTACGTTTAAGACTTGCGTTGAAGTACCTCATCAAATGCTTGCAAGTTTTTATATGAATGCTGTGGATGATTCGAGCATTAAGAAACTTTTCCATGATATACGAACGTTTCTGTTTAATACCGCCAAAGCTAACCTGTTATATGGTATTATCTATCAATATGATGATTTATGGTGATCGGAATTTTGGGTTAGTTTACAGTTAGGATTTTCTCGCGTTTTTAAATTCTGTTGCATAGATTCGTTATTTTCTACGGGTACAGTTTGCGATTTTTTGAGCTCCTCCATTGGTTCCTCCGAAAGTTTTATCAAAGCAGGAAATTATTCATATCGTTTTGAAATATTTCTTGATATGAAATAAGTATAATATCCTGCGCGTTGAAACGTTCTTCGCGATCTCATTGAAGAGACTGCGTGGACCCCCTTCAAACTCGTTGTCGACCGGAACTTCTTCATGGATTGATATTGGAATGGAAATGACTTGACGGTTAAATTTCCGCAACTTCAGCAAATGGTAAACGCAGGGTCAGTGAAAATGGGGGAGGGAGTACGATTAAGTACTGGGGTGAATATGGGCGGTGAAAAACATGGAGAAAATATTGTCATTCAAACAAACAACCTACCATTGGAAGAGAAAGCTCATTTTGCAGCGAAATACTCTTATGTAAGCGTTATCAACAGGATCTATAGAATCATGCAGCTTTTGATATTTATGTACGCTAGCTTATCCTCTTCACCCTGATCATTTTATAAGGATTCAGCAAAAGTATCCAGAATTAGAAATTAAACTAAATGAGGCAAATGGTAAAAGGCAGCAGAATCATAAAATCGGTCGTTGAATGAAATAATAAAATGAAAAAAGAGAAACGAAATAGGAAATAGAAAAAGATATATGTTTCTAAAAGGAGCGTAAGTTTTGGTGTATGCATTTAAACGGGCACAGACAGGACAGTGTTTGGTAACAACTAGGCAGAACATCAGATGGTGGTGGCACTGGAAGAAACATGTTGATATTCTCAATCTTAAATTGATGCGATATCGGTAATCATTATTCCATTTCCAATAGCCATGTGGGCAGCGCGCTCGACTTAAGTGAAATCGGTCCCGGGTTTGATTCCCAGTGGGAGTTCACGGGTGAAATTACCATAGCTGTCGAAGCACATTTAATAATACCATACTACTTCTTTAACTACTCCTCAAAAGGATTCCTCGTATTAAACTCACGTGGAATTAATAAAATGTTTTCATAGAACAGAATTTCAAAGAAAAATAAGATCTGTTGAGCTAAAATATTTTCATAGGCATGTTTTGGAATGAAGTTAAAGAATCTTTCTAATATCAAACTTTAACTTAACTTGACTCCAATCTTAAGGTGAATGAACTTTAAAAATTTTCGAGGGTTGAAAATATAAATAAGCAGTACGGGTGAAGCCTCTAAGTCACTGTTTCCTAACCATTTTGGTCTCAGCTACGACATATAGTATTGTGTCACAAGACAACCAAGTCTCTCCAATGTTTTAAGAGTTCGGTTTAGCGATTGATTTGATATTTTATGAATGCGTAGTTTGTTGATTCTTTTCCGTCAAAATGTTGGAGGATTTACATCAATTACAATCACTACGTGTATTAGAAAAATAGAAAGGAAATCGGTCAAATTAAACGATGTCAACCTGCTCGAGCATCACCATACAGACACCTAAATCCCATGACTGGGAAGCGTCCCACCGATTAAGAAGCACTACTCATTTTATCCATTCCTCCAATAAGGAATCTTTTTCTCTTCACATAGCTTAACTTAAAAGGTCTTACAATTACGGAGCATTACAAGGTCCATCGTTTCCCTTATCGAAATGGTATATGCTAGAGGAGATTTCTTATTGCGGAAAATGCAGCGCAGCAGCATATTAACGAATAGTCTTCTTTCCAAATTTCTCTACTCGAACAAATAAATATATAATCTAATTCTAACTTGTATCTTTCAGCGTATTGGAAGGGAACTTAAGGGTGATGTAATCCGCAGAAATATATTTCAGTTGTTTACATTAACATAAAGCTGCTTGGAATGCTAGAATGAAGTAGCAGAATCATTGAAAAGGTTGTATACATATCTAACGTGAAATTAATGAGACTCTTCTGCAGGTAGAATTGAAGAGTCTTGGAAAGGGAATACTCATTACGAGATGCTCGGCAAAAAAGAATGCGTTGAAGATCGCTGGCGGCAAAGAGCCGAAAAAAGCCTGAAATCACAAACCAACTTGTAATTAAAGAATACTGAATAAATATGAACTATAATATATAATACTCAAAAATTTCCTAAGAATAGGAAACGGTTCGTATCCACCATAGTTGTTGAACCCAATGATAAGTATCACTTGAAAACGTGTAGAAGTAATATTATTTTTTGATTGCATCAATACCCAAAAACCGCGCGAAAGAAATATATAGTTAAAATAGTAATAATATTAGTAAAAATCTCTCTTAAGCAAGATTGAAACTAATAGGCCTCTTCTTAAATCAAGTAAAAGCGTTAGACCGAATACAAGGATGATATTTTTATTAATCCAAAACTATCGCATCGTTTCGTTTCATCTTAAATTTATAATGATAAAATACTCCAGCATAATTGACGAAAAATTCTTTCCAAAATGTAATCACCATAAATGAGTCTATAATGTGCAGAATCTGTATCTCCTCCGTAGTATTGTAGAACCTTCATTAAGTTCAGCCGAATTCAAGGGATTCTGGAGCGATAAAACCTTTTTAAGGGAACATTCGACCGAATTTTCTTCTTAATTTTAGTGTCGCAGTCAAAAGTTTCAGCCTAGTTCTTGTGCAGAATTTTTACCCCGCGTATTTATATTTGTTTTGTTTTCTCCTTGTGCCGCCCACCTCAAAGCGTTCCCAATTTCTCGCCTCTTTTCCCACACTGAAATTTCGAGACACAGTCTGCGGGTAGAGAAAATCTCTACCCGCAGACTGAGCATCGGGACTCGCTAAAACGCATGGCGTGACCCATTTGCTGACCGATATAGTCTGTTGGGGGGGCGCCCTACTCCTCCCCTTTCCCCGCCCACTTCCTTCACCAAAACCCCTTTCTCCGATACTTGGCAAATCCACGTTAGTCTCTCACGATGACGGCGTCGAACATGGTCAGCGAGGTGTCTCCGATGAACCCATCCGAGGATGCCTCGGTGGCTCCTGAGGAATTGGCCCAAGAGCCCGCCGTGGAGGGAGCCAAGTTCCTGGCGGGCGTCGAGGGTGTGCTCTCCACAGACCAGAAGAGTCCCAGCGCCATCGCGGAATTCTTCAAGGGGAAGAGTGTTCTTGTCACCGGCGGAACCGGCTTCTTGGGGAAGGCCTTAGTGGAGAAGTTGTTGCGTTCTTGCCCCGGGATATCGAACGTGTATTTGCTGATGCGAAGCGGAAGGAAAGGGGAGGAGCCGACGCTGAGACTCAAGAAGCTGCTCTCGGATAGCGTGAGTCATTTGCGAGATGCAAACGACACATTTCCAAGTATATGATTTTTGACAACAATACTATTACTGCTATAATTGCGAAGAGAAAATGGGTAGCTTATGTTATATAGCAGTATTTTATAAATTTATCGTTAGAAATATCTCGTCTCTAGCACAGTATGATATAGTTATAAACGTCTCATCATCTTACATTGCATGAATTTCTAAACGATTTCGGTAAATGACAGTATTTGCGTTACACAAGCGAATTATTTGCGCTTTAACTACTTTTCCAGAATATTTTACACCACATAGTCGTTTTTCCTCCTGCATCATTTCACTATTAAGGTGACAGGACCAACTTAGGTGAGCAACATTGCTCTGCTTATTTTCATCTCTATATTACTTAATACATTTACCGTGACAAATCATTGGTAATTTGTTACATATAGGCTTATTTTTTTCCATTATATTTATAGCGTATTACTGTTTCGTAAGAAACTTTTCCAGATTCTTCCCTTCTATTCGTAGTTTTATAGGGGACTGAGAAGTATCTGAAAACTCGACTCACCAGTTGCATTGGGGATGACATATATATTCCGCATCGAGGAAATGCTTACGTCGTATATATATCAACACCTATTCTTGGATTTCAATTATAATTGGCATCACATAGTGATACAAGTATCGTATATGGTTCTCTACCTAAAGATGCTTCAGGTATAATCCCATAACAGAATCTTTTATCTTCAGTAAATCTTCTATATTGAAGGAGCCTTCAATTCTCTCGATCGGTCTTTTCCTTGGTACTTTTAAACAGTCTACAATCATCCCGTTGTATTCCAAAAAATTTCATGTATATTATGGTTATCTCTCTACTTCATAAAATGAAATCTCATCTTTTGGCCAGTCTTAATCATCTCAAATTATCAACGTCTTCGGGCAATATTCTTGTCAGCTGTTGTCCCGTCAAATAAAACACTGGAAAAGATAAAAATCCTCTTCAATTAAATGATAAACCTTAAGCACTCGATTTTCGTACCCTTTTCCTACTCAACTTATATAACTCGATTTTGGGATATGAGAAACTTTCATTCTCGATCATGATCAGCCCTACTTATACGAATGAAACCTTTCGCTAATCGTTGAAAGCAGTACAGAGGCTCAGGTTTCATTTAAATAAATAAAATGACATCATCTCATTACCTCTCCTCCTTTTATAAGCCTACGCACACTACAGCGGATTTTATAATTGTCATTTTCCATTCCTCGCATGAGTAAAATTTACAGTGTTTGTATACTATTAAAAATTAATTTATCTGTAAATCACTGTATTCAATGTCTTAGGCTGTAAACTTCATGTACCAGGAATATTTAATTTTTTTAGAAAAGGGCTAAGTCAGGAAAAAAGAAAAGCATGACAGAACTAATCTATAAGTTTATATTGGATAATTTAAGTTTCCGAAATTATATACACCATACAGAGGAAGGAATAAATTGAGAACTTATCCATATGAAAATTAAAGGAAGAAAATATCTACATCTAAATATGCACCCTGCAAGCTCCCTTTCAGCGTGTGACGGGAGGTGCATGCACCATGACCTTTCTTCCATAATCAATCATTTTCGTGAATGGCTCGCGGAAAAAATGAATTCTTGAATTGAATGGTTCTATCATCCATCCTCGCAGTATCAGAACGACCTGTATAAAAGGGAAGGAGCATTATATCAACTATGTCTACCACGAATGACCTCTCTATGAATTTATTAAGTGAAGTATACCAGACATGAGACAAGATAAAAAGAAAGGAATAAAATAGCGTTGCTTGTGAGGGTTAAGCATGTGTATTAGCTGTATTAGCGGTATGTATTAAGAATTTTAAGGGACCGAATTGGGTTCATCAGGAGTAGTTTGGTCTTTTGTGTCGAATAATTCCATATGAGCTATTTATATGAAAGCTCAAGTATTTCACTTTAATTGTTTACCGTTTCACATCTCGCAAATTACGCGGATTGGAATGAGATACTGCAGGTCAGTAGTCAGAGTCTCCGGTTAATAGAAGATAAATAAAGTGAAATATTCAATGTAAATAGACAAAGATAAATACGGTAAATTATTTGTACTGAATTTTGCTATAACGTAGATGATGAACAGTTTAACCTATATACTAAATATAATCACCGAGAACTAAAAATGAAGGAAATTGGGAGTGATAGAACATCAAAGAGTATTTACATAGATGCATATGAGTCTACGATACAGAGCAATATGGATTAATTTAAGTGGAGATTTGTTTACTCAATGGTGATTTAACTCAAATTTTATAATTTCAGCCGGCTATACTTTCTTTTATATACTTTCGGACGGGAAAAAAATTCACGGGGTGCATACCATCAGCTATATTTTCGGTTTTGGTTTCCGAATAATAATTTTTGTTATCATATTAATGATGATTATGATTAATGATAGAAATACTAGATTTATAGACCTAAATAATTTTGCTCTGAAAATTTAACATTCTCCTATTGACAATGACATAATCATTAGCTTGTTACCCTATATTGTTCAGTTGGAATAATAATGATCGATTAATCCATTGCATCATTAAAGTTTTTCGTCCTTCTATAAGAGCGCAAAAATATGAATACCTTCCTTTGCCTGTCAGTATTCACATTTAGGATCCTTGATGATGATGTGTAAGCAATGTCGAAGGGCCCATATATCGAAAGCAAACAAGAGCAAGCCCTTTTCGAGAGCAAACTAAATGAATGAAGTGAACGTACTGAGTACCTGAACAGGTCGTTGGTGTTTGCGAATGACATCAAAGTTACCTTCTGGCAGGTTGATCGATTGATCCTTCTTTGATGAAGGGAGATTTCATAATCCGTTTTAATTAATAATAAAAAGTAATATTTGACGTATAGTAAATAAAATTTATTAAAATTTGATTAATTAGATTTGAAATTTAAATTAGATTAATTGCTTTTTTTCTTCTCAAATTAGCTTTAAAATGAATTGAAATAAATTTAGCACGCAGGATAGTACGGAAACCTTCGGAAAAATCAATTTGCGCATTTAAATCAGCTTACTGCTCAACTTTCGAGTGAGTCTGAGATTAAATAAAGAATAAAGTAATCATTATTTCAAACAAAATACAAGACAAAAAGAGAATTTCGTAAAATGATGAGTAATAGATAGATCTTGATGTAATTGCGCGTCAGAGACCTTGAAAGTATATGTACTGTACATACTAAAATTTTTCTCCGACCTTGAGTAGATGAGTAGTAACTCAAATCCTTAAGATGAAAAATATTTAGAGACCATTCTTTTCCCTGAGTTTCTGACGCAAAATTTATTATTTTTATGAAAATATCCAACTTCAGCATAATGTATTTATTTAAAAGATATCGAAATAATTCTTGAAGACATTACTCAAAGGGCCTTTTTATCTATTTATCTTTTATAATTAATATATATATCCATATATTAATTATGGGATATAAGAGTAATCTAAGTATTGGATTCCCCATAAAGGATAAACTTATCTCTTCCGTTAAAATTACTTACGGAAACACAATCGTCCTTTGAATTAAATTTAAATTAGAAGATGTGCACAAATGGTCCGTTATATTCAACTTCACCCGTATTTTTTCAGGAATATATGATATTTAAGATCCAAATGCATCAAACTGTCTTAAACGAAATGATCAAATTTGATGATTATTATTAGATTGACCTGAAAATCACCGACGATTTACATATAAAAGAGTTAAGAATGATGAAATAATAACATATGTTACTTCTATCAATATGGTGCAGCATGTGTGATATCTCAATTCATAAATTTAAGGGTCTAAACAAAAGGTATGGACATTTCATAAGAACGTCTGACATACAGACACCCCAAAAAAGATTAATTTTACGTAATGCAGTCGAACAAGGGAAAGTGTCTTTGTTTATCTCAATGAAAGGGTAAGGAGACAACAAATATCTTTTTATGTGCTGAAACTTTCCCATCTCCAGAACCGATGTGTTTACTCAGTCTAACGGCGATTTAGCGAAAGTTTTAATAAAGATCCTCAAAGTCGTCCCACATCTCTCGGCGACTTCTCTCTGAATGCCGAACAGACTATATGCGGATAGTTATGTGTGTCACGCGTATTTGCGTCCAGTATTAGTATCGCCACCTCCAATACAATTTCGGGAACGGTAATTTTCAAAGGCGTCCGAAGGCGGTCGAAAAATATATCCGATTCAGAGGCGAAAGTTGCGGAGAGAGCGAGATGCTGAAAATGACTGCTAAATAACGATCTTTAGTGTAAGCTAATACGGCGAAGATTCCGGAAACTGCGATTTGGTAAAAAAAATGGTCATAGCAAACCTTTGCTGTCAAATTTTCCATTTTCATCAACGTAAAATCATACGGCTCACTTTTCAAATAGGTTTATGGCCAGTTAGTGGTGCTAACTAAGCGAAAGTTGCACGTCATCAGCAGACTATAGGCACAACTATGCGTACGATTACGATAATCTGAAAATGGCCATTTTGTAAGAGGAACCTAGTTTTTGGTTAATCTAAGCAACCAAATCAAAATAGTGTTACTTTGATAAAATGTGATTGCTAATGAAACGTATCAAAATCCATAATTCCATCCAAAATATTTCTTGTTAACGACATACCTTTACGGAGAGCCTATTTATCTATTTAGATTATTTCAGGAAGGATGGGTAAAATATAGGTTCCGATATACCTCCACTTGCATAGAAAATGGAAATCCTGTACTGTATCCGCGCCTCGATTGATTTGAGTAAAATAAACGTGATGCCATTTCTTATTGCATTAAATTGAGTGTTGCCATCAAATTTATGTTAACCCCCATTTTGATCAAATGGTGATTCTGCATCTTAAGAGGCAAAACAAGTATGTGACATGTTTTAACAGTTCAATATATTCCTGTATTATTGGCCTCTTAATGAAATTTAGTGATGAATTATGCATGAGAACCACAATGAAGATAATGCTGGTAAACTTATAATATTTCGTTGCGATTCCAATTATGCTATAAATAACTCAAGTTTCTTTTTCCAAATATTTGATTTGACTTTTCAGTATTTCGTCATACAACTTAACACATGTTACTCCATAAGAAAATGCAGACGGTGTGAATGAGATATAAATAAATATGCATTACTGCACACAAGATATTTATGCTGAATAATTCTCCTGATGTTTCGAAGGACATGTTAAGAAACAGGGTTGGTTGTATAAAGAATGTTAACAAAAGTCTTCAAACATATTCATATTCATTGTTAATTAACCCAAAAATAACTGTAGGCAATCCTCTTGATTTCAAGTTTTAGAAACTAAGAACGAAAAGGAAGTTGAATGACTTAATATTATTTCAAGTAGGTCATGGGTACTCAAATATTTAGATATCTGTCTTAGAAATATCGATTAAAAGTTTTAATAGCAAAAGTATCGTTACGTTATATAACGTTTTATAAATTATATAATCATGAACCTAAGCGTTGATCCAATTCTAAAATTAAAGCCAATCTTATTTTTTCTCGCAAGGTATTCGATACCAATGTAGGGCAAGTAAAATTAATCAAATTCAGTTTTATATATTGAAAGAATTAAAATATATAACTGAAGCTTCTCTTAATTTTTCTTAAATATGAGGTGATAATTTTTCGAAACTATGGTCTAACTAAGGCCTTGATCTTTTTATAATATGGCAAACTTAACCTCATACGGGAATATTCATTTTATAAGTGACTCCAGTCATTTTTCGTCTTATTTCATAGAATCATCTCTCAAATCCTTAATCTGCCATTAGGCATGATATTCTTATTATTCTAAAAGCTAACTCTTATCAACGTGAAGGAAGCCCAAAATACCTTCAATGTCGTATAAATGATCTCAAAATGTTGAGAAGAATAAGATAAATAATAGCTTAAAAAATTAATTACCTGTAATTTCTTCTCATATCGCTATCTTGTAAATTAAGTTGCTCCTTTGGAGGAATGCGCCCCTGATTAATCATCACTGAGTTATATACGCTAGATACGCTGAATTAATTCCAATAAAATTTTTTCCACCTTTTTTCATGTACTTGATCTTGATAATTCTTCTCAGGTTGGTCCATAACCAGTTTGATTTTTTAGCACAGAATTTTTAAAGTTGGCAAAGTTTAAGAGTGAAATTATGAGAAAATTGTGAAATGCGTCGTAAATGCATTGAAAATTTAAAAACAACTACGCTGTCTGAGAATAAAATTCTCGCTGACGGAATGAAAATATTTTCTGTGGGTCTATGAAGTTTTTAATTTTAAATTTTCGCTTTCCGTTTTCGATAATTATTAACAGTTTCTCTCCCAAGTCGATTCTTCGCAGAAACTCCTCATTCATTTCATCCCCTCTTTAATACTTCAGCATATAAATCCGAAGTATTTGCATCTTTAATTTCAGCCATTCGCAGAGCTAAAGGAGCGGTACCCTGAGGCAATTAATAAGATCCACGCCGTTGCTGGAGATGTCTCCGCACCTGACTTGGGACTCTCTGCATCCAGCCGTGCCTTGCTTGCATCTGATGTATCTGTTGTATTCCATTCCGCAGCAAATATCACTTTTAACGCATGCATGTCCAAAGCCGTCGCTACCAACCTTCAAGGGACTAGACGCGTCGTAAAACTGTGCAAGGAACTTGACAAACTACAGGTAATTAATGGCATTACGGAAATAATCGTTCGTTCGTTACTTGTGTATCATGTCTTCATTTGCAAAAGTAGCTATACTGTAGTCAATTTTTTCTTTAGTCAGAACTTTAATTGCGGAGTAAGGAAAAATTTATTTAGAAATTTAGCGGATTTTGTTTGAAATTCCTGTATCTTTCCCAGTTTATCAATGAAATATTCAACCAACCATACATGTTTGTATTGGTATTTATATTGGTTTGGTTCCATACATGTTTATATTTTCATAAATCCCAAATTTTATTGGGAAAATTTCATCTGTTTGCTGGATCCCTCTTAATTTAATACATTCATATAGGAGAATCCTAAGGAAATCCAAATATCGCAAAATTAAAACTATATAAACCTCAAAAGCTAAACCCAAAAGTTAGTACTATTCTTAAAAAATTAATTTTATAAATAAAATATTTAGCAAATGGAGAACATATATTTTCATGGCAAGAAAAAAATATTTCGTCGCATTTTTGGCTTTTTACTAAGGTATAATTTAGGCCTCTTGATAAAATTTTTAACCCAATTTACGAGGGCTGTTCAAAAAGTTCCCGAACTTTATTTATTACAGCACAAATAATTCACTTACAAATTATTGCTCAGAGTCTCCTTCAAAGTACTCCCCACCCCAACGTATACACTTATCCAAATGGTATTTCCACAATTTAAAACAGTCTTGGGACGCTTCTTTCGGATTGTTCATAAGCTCCTCCGTCGAATTTTTCTTTATTTCTCGAATGGTGGCAAATCTTTTTCCTTTGAGCGGGGTTTTTAGCTTAGGGAATAGGAAAATGTCACATGGAGTCAGGCTTGATGAATAGGGTGGTTCGAGAAGCACAGTGGTCTTGTTTTAGGCTAAAAAGTCACGAGTTGCTCGTGTTGCTCCAGGTCTGCTCTCATCAGGCGAGGCACGAATTTGTCCGCGACTCGATGCATCCTCAATTTTTTTAGTTAGGATTTCGTAGCAGAACCAATCGTGATGCCACACTCTACTGCAAGCTCCCCGACAGTCAAACGTCGATTTGCACGAACGAAATCGTTCACTTTTTCGATGTAGGGGTCATCTGTGTACGTTGATGGTCTTCCGGAAAGCTCGTCGTCTTCCACTGATTGCCGCCCGTCTTTGAACCGTATAAACCGCTCAGAACACGCGGTACGTTTCATAGCATGCTCACCAATAGCCTGGGTAATCAACTCAAAAGTTTTCGTGAAAGATTTGCCCAGTTTTACGCAGAATTTTACAGAAGAACGCTGCTCCTTTAAAGAGCTCATTTCCGCGAACCCGATTTTTCGCCGCACTCTACGATCAACCGTTCACATAAACATCCGTAACTAATGAACAAATCAAGATATCGACAAAGTGATTGAAGTTGGTTATTTGGGAAGCTTTCTCAAATACAACGCTTACAGGCAGATTAAAAAATAACCAACTGGAAGCACACTATAAAAAAGTTCGGGAACTTTTTGAACAGACCTCGTATGTGTAAGGGATTCCAGTCTGAGTGGAGACTGCTTGGACGACAGCAAAGTGTCTTTCATTGTCAAATTTCTCATTGTTCTCTAGTGATTATAATCTAAAATTTATGCTTTTCAGTGCATGGTTTACGTATCAACCGCATTTTGTAACTGTGGAGTCAAAGGTCCGATCGAAGAGAAGATCCTTAATGCACCGTGTGATCCCGCCTGGTTGGCTGAGACTGTTGAAGGCATGGACCCCAAGATACTGAAGGAGACCACCAAGGCGTAAGATACTTGCTACTCTCTATATATATCAACACACACACACACATAAACATATATATATATATATATATATATATATATATATATATATATATATATATATATATATATTTTTTTTTTCATTTGTTATTGTATTGCAAGGGACACTGCCACCTGGCTAATAGCCTATCTGTAGTAAATTTGTAATAATAATAATAATATATATATATATATATATGTTTATGTTCATGTGTGTATATATATAGTATACGCACTATAATAAGACATTCTATTAGTTTTGCGAATTCCAAATGCAAAACAAAGATTGAAAGTACTATAGTTCCAATTTTTCATTGAGTCCACTGAAGGATCTGAGGCATCAATTGAAGCATTACAAAGTAATGGAAATTACATTCAAAGTATTATGATTGCTGTTCATCGTTCTCTCATTTTATCTAGTAGGCTTTGTAAGGCTCTACGCTATGAAAGAGTTGGGGACCAGTTTAGGAGATCGTACTGGCATGGTAACTTGTAATTCTGTTTTGCTACGGTTTGACGAAAACTAAATGATCGATCATATATGACTTTTCTTTATCTGATATGAAAGGCAATAAAAACTAATCTTCTTCGATGATATCTTGCGGTGCGAATTCTTTCTTTTTAGTATAGAGGAAATAAAATTTTCTACCTATTCATTTTATTCACTGTTCGCAAATATACGAATTCCTCCTTAGTTTCGCTGGCTAATATTTCTAACTAGAGTAGTTGATTATTACTGAAATAATCGAATGCTGTTTATAAAATAAATATTTATTTTTATTAACAATCTTTGCTAAGTAATGCTGAATCTTTTCCTTATAAAAAGTTCGATAAAAATCTGTAAGTAAGTTTTCATGAAATAGATCATGTAAAATTATACACACATATCTCCCTCAGGCGCTAAAAAATATTTTGATTTGTTTCCCATGTCGGCTTATGTGAGAAGTCGCTGTCTGCAGGTTTCGATTCATTCCGTGTAGCAGACGGAATACTACACTCGAGATTGCTATAAGTATGCGGATCGTGAGTACTTTCCTTCTGGCGTGAGAAAAAGTGAGGAGACGTAGTAGATGAAGGCCAAGTATTACTCACTGAGAAAGCTGCCAGAGCAAACGGAACATCTCGTTGCTAATTTATGTGTACACTCTCATGCTAAACCAATTTACTAATTTTGCTATATTCGGTAAGTGGAAAAATCATATCAGCAAACTCTATAGCCAAATTAAATATCAATATAAAACAAGGGAAGGGAATACATAGGAAATTTATAAATTGAATTCTGTAAACCTTCTGTTTTCACTTCCCCCATACCTTCAAATTTCTCCTCTAAATTATTAGGCATCGAAAAAACTATGAAATATATGCTGGTTCATTTTAAGCCGAGATGCCAACAATAAAAGTGGAAGTGAACATGAATCACCTTGAATAAGTAATATCCGGTATGAATTTACATTAACTCGCATTTTATTCATAACCCCAAACTCACCTTTTGATTTCATCACAATAAGACGAGTGATGCCAAAAAGACATGATTTTATTTTTTACTTACTTTTGCAATAAATTGTGCGTTTTTTTCCTTCCGGTATAGGTTGTTATTTGGACATCCGAATACTTACACACTCACAAAGCTGCTCGCCGAAAAGTCTATTGAGAAAGAAAGAGGAAATATACCAGTGGCCATCGTCCGACCATCTATTGGTTAGTTTCAAATAATTTAAAAATACATATTTTAAAAATATATTTCTAAAGAGTTGCAAATGATATTATGAGGATATTTTCCTTAAAATTATTATTATTTGCTATTTATAATTTATAGATTTAATCCTCATTCCAATTTTACTTCCAATGTTTTATTTAATTTATAGTAAACTTTGACTACTTTTGCTGCTGCAACAGCTGATTTCGTCTAACTTTAAATCAATCATAATACATCTCTTTGAAAAATCACCCCCAATAATGTTGAAAAATACGATATCGCACCGTAATCCACCTAAGTAGCTCAAAAATGTGAAAAATTCTGTATGAATAATAATTTCAACTGAATTACTGAGATACTCTCTGTAAGTCAAGCAAGAAGTCATGGATTGAATTTTTAAAATTGATTTTAATGTCTAAAAGGTTATTGTTTTCTTAAGCTGTTAATTAAGGAGTTTTCCTAAAAAGGATTATCTTCAGAAGAAAAATGCGCCCGTTGAAACATTCTCCTGGAAGATGACCATATCTATGACTTACCCGCATCATCCTACCATTACGAATCTTTACGACTTGCAATAAAAAGGAGGAATTTCATTTGGAATTCACGGTAGTTGTTGATATTGTTCTGGAAGCTGATTGAGCTGATTTACCATTTGTAGTCATGGGAGCTATGGAAGAGCCATTACCCGGCTGGGTTGACAACGTGAACGGTGCATCGTCTTTCCTCGCGGGGGCATTGTACGGCGTGCTCAGGGGCATTCACGCGGAAGACGATGCGGTGGCTGACTTTGTACCGTGCGACCTCGTGGTAAATCAAATCATTACAGCGGCGTGGGATATTGCACAAAGGTAAGCCTTACCGAGGCGGATACCTTGGGAATCTGAAGAGATATCAAGCTTCTATTCCAGAGGTAGAGATATTATGCTTGTCAGGAGAATCGCACTGTTAAACAAAACGTAGTTACCCAAGATTTAACTGAAAAAAAGACTGAAGAAAAGTCGATAAATATGATGAATGATTGAATTATGAGACTTGAACTTAAAGCTGAATGACAAGCATGCAAGGGATGTTTTCGTTGGTTTGGGCATGTGGGAAATGTGACAGAAGTAGATTGATAAAAAGGATGTTTGTTTGTATTCTTTTGGTCTGTTAGTCAGTCTAAGGGAAGAGGAAAGTTGGCTGAATGTAGCGAATAAGGTTATGAACAAAAGAGGCCATTAGAGAGATTTTGTTGATACACTTAAAGAATAATGTAAAATGTATGAAATTTGCAACGTATAAGAAAATGTACTGAGAGGTCAGATAAAAAGAGGGGAGCAAAGTTAAGAAATGGTTAAGGAGAACTGAAAACCAAGATGGTATTGGTGTGCTTATTTCGGAAAGTTATATCATCAATGATATACATGTAATATTAATAAAAGACACCTAAGACATCAATCTATTATTAATGAATGGTTTTGCAATTGCTTTAGACAGAAAGATAATGGCAATAATATATAACTTAAACATAAATCAATTTCATTCTTGCAAAAAAGGTGCAATTGAAAAAGGCATAGGTATGTTTGTGCTGGTAATTTAAGCTGTAGATGTACCTAAATTCCTCAACCAGTAAAAAGTTTATGTAAGAAATGAAAATACACTGATAATAAGTACCTGCCAGGAATATTATCATAGTATCATAATCAGTATGAACAACTTAAATAACCAATGTGAGAATACTGGGGAGTAAAGACAGAAGAAAAGGTAAGTGAAAAATGTGGTTGGACTTAGAATGCAGAATAAAGTGGTTAAGTGAAATGGGGGAAGGTGATGATGAAAAGGAGAATGAAATTAGGAAGGATTATCTGAAAACAGGCATACCATAATTTAGGAGAGGGAATGATGATTGTAGCTAAGGAATTTGAATTTTAAGTTTATAATCCTTCATGGTTGAGGGAAATTGAGGATTGAGATTGAAGTTTGTAATCTATGATCCTTACCTGATGATGGTATAGATTAACTCTAAGACAATAGTTCATTTGGTATAATTTAATGGAAAATGATACTAATTAGTATGTTTGAATTCATTAGTATGGAGTTCAATCAAGTATCACAACAGATCAGTGTTTCACTATGAAATCACACAGAGATTGGAGTCAGTAGATATTGAAAAAAGATGAAACAGCTAATGACTTGAATCTCTTCATCATATCTTACAAAGTTGATCTGCTATACTTAATCCTCTTCACTTTTTTGATGTTTAGTTTCTTTACTGCACATTCTTTCTCTTTTCTTCAGTTTAATATCACTCCTCCACACAGAATATTTCATTGATTTCTTGTCAATCATAAAGTTACATATGCCTATGTTTCATTTTACCACTCATAATACTTTTTTATATATATATAATTATAAGTTCTTTCCAGCCATTCCATATTAATTCTTGAGATTCATATTTTAGGGAATAAAATCTGTGATTATGATGACTACTAGAATGAAAACATGCAAATTAAAATACGTCCATTATATTTATTGTTTGATTTTCTTCTTTTCCCACATACTTATTAGATGATGAGATTTCTCTATATTCTGATGACAAATTGTCTCAGCTTTAATTTGTTATCAAAGTTTAGTTGCATGTTTTCTAATCTCTGATATACCATCAGCAATTGAATTAACCAATTTATGCCTCTTATATCAAATTTAACTTTCATTAAATCCATGCTAACTCTTAAACTCCATTGAATAAATACAGGAAGGGAGTAAATGGTACCTGAACAATATTTTTAGCAAGGTTAGAGTGAGAGACCATAGAACAAAGAATAAAATAGTATAAATGAAGAAAATTGCAACTGAGGGCTTATAAAAGAAAAGCCACATTGTGGAATAGGTCCTCAAGTAAAGTGATTAATGCAACCTGCAATAAGATGTAGATTTGAAAATAATGTGACTAAAGAATGAATACAATTATGCTCAATTGGCAATGTTTCAATAAAATGATAATTATAGTTGAAGTTTTGTTTAAGATAGAGGTTTTCATGTACAACAAAGTATGGAAAAAGCTCTCTTAAGTTACAACATATATTTTCATAATAATAACACAAGAAAAATATTTTTTTGGTAGATAAACATTTAAAAGTAAAATTAGAAAATTATTTTGATGAATAAATATTAATAATAAGAGAGTTCAGAAGTTTCAGGGAAAGAGGGATGAAAAATGAAAGGAAATGGTAAAAACTCCATTATGCATAGATGTTCCAATTTAAACACTTTCTTAGAAATTGATCAAAGAAGTATTGTAGTTATTAAGAACTTTGACAAGAATCAGAACAGAAGATGGGAAGAGATAGTAAAACAATATCCTAGTTGTAATAAATATTCAACAATACAGAATTGTTCTATTTTATATAAAATGGGTGGTTATATTACCAGAAATTTGAATCTGAGTATAAAAAAACAAATCATAAGTAAAGAATGACTATACACAGTCACATCATGTAGGAAATTTTGTGAACATATCAACTAGATTAAATTTGCATATCTTTTAGATTTCCACCATGATAATTATTATTTCATGACAGTCTTAAAGAATACATCCCATGTAGGTAATTAGGTAATTTTAAATTTTCCTATTTATCTCTTATATTATTATTTACTATTCTAATTATTGAGGAGGAATGTAAAAGAATGCAGTTTTGTAGTAATAACACCAAATAAAAAATAAACAGCACCATATCTATGTGATATTTCTTTAATATTATTTCATTATATTCATCATATAGTATCATATATTATAAATAATTTGTTGAAACAAAGAAACTATATCTGTAAAACTATTATTAGAAGCTATTTTTCTCATGGAAAAAGACCTATAATGTTATTTAACTGAAATGGCAAGTAATATCAATTTGCTAAGATATTACCAGGAGCTGTATCTATTCATCAATGATTATAAAATTTTGAAGTTCAATCATGTTTAATAAGGCAGATACTTTGGATACTTCCCAGAATACCATTTGTCCTACATTTAAGCCAATATATCAACAAATCACAATGCTTTATACTATACTTTAAAGAATTCATAAATTCAACTAATATATGATGTTTCAAATGAATAATCACACCAAGGAACATGATATGTTTTATGTTGTAAATGGACTTCTCAGTCCTTGAAACCTCTCAACTTTATTTTTGAGACCAAATCTGCTTTTTGTAGAAAATATTTCCATGTCTAGACTGAATTTACAATGAATAAATACATATCCAAATCTGGTGCTTAAAATATGAAGTATGTATCAATTTAGGTTGTATTTTTGTGATTCTGTTTAATGATTTAAAAATGCTTCCATTAAATATGTTGGAATTTGCAACAATCATATCCTTAGTGTGAGTTAGTTGATGTAAAATGCACCTTTGTAACATTATATGTTCAAATTATTGATGGAGACATTTTCATCTTATGCCATACCATTATTATTACATCCATGTTAGCGTGCATAATTTCATAGCTATATAAATCTATTATCCTCTTCTTTCTATTACAATTTTTTTCTGTATTTTACTACAGTCATATTTTAATTGTAATTTTCAAGAAAACCCTCCAGCAGGTAGAGTAAGTAAAGAAGAAATACTTCTGCAGGAAACCAAATTTTTCATGAGATTATGATACATCTCTTTGCGGAACGTAAAGCTTATTTCACTACTAAGCAGTCAAAATTTTGTAATGACTACCATAAATATATATAGAAATTCATTTCACAATTTTTATCCTACTATATGTTTAGTTTGATGTTATTTGTTTGATAAGTACATACATGATAGTCATTGAAAGTGTATGTCATACACAGGTTGTACTGATACGTTTTGCCACCTGAGGTGAGATATCCAATACTTTCTTTAATTTTATTCCAGAGTCATTTTGCTCTATTTTTCTAGAAATAGCCATCATAAATGAAACACAGGACAGTTATAAGTGTAACCATACTGAAATTCAATATTTTTGTAAATAAAACATGAAATATATAAGTTTTTAGGGGAGATATATTCTGAAACTTTCCATTATATCATTTCCTCTTGCTCATCTATCATGAGTGTTGTTGCTTCTTTAGATACTAAGGTTCTTCAAATATTTCATTAATTTATGTCATAAATCATTAGTTTTTCAAATATATTTTCTGTAATTTAACCAATTTCTTTCTTGTTCAAACTAATAAATTTTATTTAGCATATTAAACTTATTCAAGCAATTTATTGCAATGTACCATTTCCTGAACAGCATTTGAAAAGCGTGGGCTGCATTTGTTTTTTAATCAAATAAGAGACTTAGTAATTTCCCACAATGTTTGTTTGAGGCAACTGGTTCCCCTTAAGCAGAAGTATCTTCTGGTAGGTTTTTCATTTTCATGATGCTTATACAGAAGCAAAACCAGACAGTTCAAATGCATATTCTGGAAAATTACTAAGTCTTTTCTTTTATACTATGGCTTTCCACCAAATTACACCTTTGAATATTGACTTAATTTTATTAATTCTACCAATGAGTATTATAACACTAATGTAGTTACTTGTCTGCCATAGCTCTATCAAGTATAGATAATAAGTATAGTTAATATATCATAGAATTCAATTTAAATTCATAATGTGGACATTTTAGCGTAATATTCTTCATTTTTCTCAATAGTATGGCATTAAAAGAAACCTATCACTGGTTCACAATAAAAGAAACCTATCTCTGTTTAAAATCTTTTTTTCCGAAATCTTCCGAAAATGATTTTCAGCGTTCTCATTTAACATTAGATTGAACAGAATAAATGCACTCTTGAATATTATATCCCTATTATAGCACCCTCACAGAGAAGAGTAAGTATGAGAGAGGTTGCTTCATAGATATTCAATATGGAATTATTATGATATACAAGATTATTTCAGACATAATTACTTACTAAACCTCATTTTAGGTATTAAGATCAATATGTTGTAAAAAATTTTTTATTTTATTTTTGAAAGAACTCAGAAAGCAATTGTTTTACTAATCAACGCAATATTTCTGAAACTTTTACACAATTGCACATAAAAGAAACACAAGATTATATAAATTAAAGTCAGGACTAATAAATTGATGAAAATATATTTAAAACTCATATTGAAAAATATTATTGAGCAGCAGCAAAATACGCGAGACAGAATCTAGGTTTGATTTTACTCTTCCCCTTCATAAAAAAGAGATGTAATGCAACGTTGCAGTTCCAGGGATATCAGTCTCATAAAGATTGATATCCCTGGAATTGCAGCGGCAAAACAGCTGTTTAAACTTCATAAAGTCCTACGGGAGGGATAATTGTGTTTGTGCGTGTGTTTACGAAGGTTTCACTACGTGTTGTTGGATAAAAACGATCTCAGTCATGTGCCCGGCATAGCGAAGAGTAGAGCAATGCTTTTAAGGCGGAGGCATGTCTTACAAGGTGACATATTCGACGTGAACTGATTCCTTTTCATCGTCCATTCGGGTCTTGTAATTGTCGTGTGAAATGTTGCACATGCTTCCGTAAAACACAGACAGAAAGGTTTTAACTAATAGTTTTCGCAAACTTGGTTATAAATTACAATAAAGAATTCGTGGACACTTTTAAGTTAGCAAAATCAAGATAAATTTCGCTTTTTACATATTCAAATCAAAAAAATTTTCTTTTTGTATTCCTGGTTGTCGGATGAATAACTAAAAGTTTAAATTGTCTCCAAAGATTTTGTTGTATCCATAAGTTATTGAAATATTCTTGAATGGTATTTCTTTGAGTTACGAAAATATTATCCGCTAATTCCATTATTTTTCTCTCAGGAGGGATCTAGAAGACAGCCCTTTGGAGGTGTACCACTGCACCAGTGGCCAGGTGAATCCAGTCACGTGGGGAGAGTTCACAACGCTGGCAGTGCAGAAAGCACGTTGCAATCCATGCAGGGGTATTTTGTTTTACCCAGCAGGAAAGTGTCGGAGGTCGAAGTTGAGAAACAAAGCCGCGGTGGCCGTTCTGCATAACTTTCCAGCACGCGTGCTACAGTTTCTGCTGAATTTAAAGGGAGATCCAACAGGGTAGGTACTATATTCAACTATCTACTAGTAATAAAAGGAAGCCATTTGATAATATACACCTATTACTTGTACTGTAAAATAAGCATTGATATATACTGTTATCATTTTTAAGAATTCCCTGTAATACAGAAAATATACTGTGATGTCTTGGTAGTAAATTTAATATCCCCTCTTCACAAAGGAAAAGGAAAATGCTAAATTCATAAAGTAAAATTCATAAAAATATTAAAAATATGTTAAATTCATAAAGAATTAATATTATTTATATTAATGTAAATTAATTAAATTAATGTAAATTTAAAACACTAATATTTTTTCTTAATATGTGTATTCCGCCTTCCTTAGGCGTAGTAACACTTTTGATTGTTTTCTTTATTTTTGCAATACTAGAGAAAATTATCAAAGGATTCATCAAACTCAAGTTTCACTTAGTCAAAAGGAAAATGTCACAAAACATGAGCTAGGATTTCCAGACTTCGCCACAATATCGCCAAAAGTGCTGTGCTTCGAGTTTTTATTTTTCAATACTTCATTAGTCGAAAATTTACTATCGGTGGTAAACAGTAACTGAATTATAGTAACTGGATTCAGGAAATAAAATTAACAAATAAAAAAGTACAAATGATTATTTAAAATTTCTTCATTTATTCAGCACCTAACTGAAGGCTGAAACTATTTATAACATTCCATCAAGTTTTCTCTGTCCCAGTTCTGGAATTTTGGAATTCTTGTATATTTTATGAGTCCGCCAGAGCATTTTAACACTCTCCAGTACATCACACTACGCTAAAATTCAGCGCCATTAACAGTTTTTTTATTGTTGTTCATTTTCATAGCCATGTTTTGATAGTTGGTCTGACTTCAAGCACAAGAATGTAAGAGTTTTGCATTTCATTCCTGGCTGGAACATAGGAGTAACATTGTTTCAGTATGTTGCATACTTAGATTAAACATTCCAAATTAACATCAACAATGCTGAACAATAGAATTTAGAGAGGAATTCAAGTTGTAAAAATAATTTGAGACCTTCAGAAGCGTAGCTATTTCGTCATTTAATGAACATGAGCACGTCATCAATTGATTATCAAACTTTTGCTGAAATTTGGAAAGAGCCTTTTGCTCATTATTCATGTAATACGGAATAAAATTAAAAATTCTTTGCACCTCTCTTTCGGCAGAATTAATAAAAATGCAGGAAGATAAGAAAAGTAATTTTCGAATAAATTTTCGCCGTTTTTCCATGTAAACTCTACAGAGGCTAAGGAATTTGCATTCGCCTTCATCTTTGTCTCGTCGTTGCATACGAACATTCTGCCATGAGCAATTTCACTAGAGCAAACAGAGAATAATCAATGAGGGCGAGTTTGGAACTAAACGGTTCATTTTTTAGAATCTTTAAGCAAAAACCGCTGTCCACCAGCAATCAACCGGCAGATATCTAAAAGAGCGGCAACTTCTAAGTGACGGTGCGATGGGACAAATGCCTTAACTGCCGCGTTGACTATGTAAGAATAATTGTGAAAGGCAGGTTAAACAAAAGGCGTGTAAATTGGACTCTTAGATCCACCGTCGTAATATAAAACAATTGAGAAACACATCTTTAAAGCACGAATAAAGTAAACTCCAAAAATTTGAGTTCCTTTTGAGGTAAATAGAAAGTCGTAATATATAGACATAGCATTAATAATTTTTTCTTTCCTAAGAACTCGATTAGTGCGTCTGCAGAATGCCTATACCAGAGGGATGTACCACAGCCGATTTGTGACCACTCAACATTGGCATTTCGGCGCCGAAAATGCCGCAGCTCTCAGCAATCGTCTCGTTGGTGTGGATCGCGTCGCCTTCTCCTCCGATGCCTCCGTGGTCAACTGGCCCGACTATTTCGAACGCTGTGCTCTTGGTCTCCGGCGCTTCTACTTCAAGCAGAATCCAGAAACCCTTCCAGAAGCAAGGACAGCCCTCAGAAGATTGAGATGGCTCTACTTTTCCGCACAAGCTTTCTTCTTTCTTTGTGTTTTGGCTTTTGGAGCGTTTGTTTTTGGTCGTTTTGGTCCAGAAGCACTGCTCTTCGCCTCAGCGCTCATGATTGTTATGCGAGCTCTTTAGCTTCTTCAAGCGGATTTAAACTGCTTCTCTATGGCATTGAAGACAGCTTAATACTTACTGTTAATTAACGCGATGCGAAGTTTGTTGTTACAGTATGGCCAAAGAAAGAAGAAAAGGATATCTAAAGCATTGCCACAGTGCATTTGGGAGTGTTTGACAGGCATACAATACGCTACAATTAAGCAGCAAGAAATTGTTTAGACGCAAGAGATGTGGTTCAGAATGCTGCTGCTTTGTGAAGAAGTTACCTACTGCCAGAGAACTTCTTCCTTCTAATAGAAAGCAAGATGAGAAAAATGGACTCTGTGCATGTTTTATGCTCTCGTGAATGTTAATTACTTAGCATTTATTTTTAAAATCATCTTTTTTATCTATTTTATATTTACGGTTTGGCTAGTCTCATGACATTCACAGACTAGCAATGGAAACCGGTTTCGTACTTTTTGTCATTTTGATCGTTATTTTTCATATTTTTTATTAGTAATATAGCGGAGATTGACATAGATCAATTCTTATGCGACAAAATTTAATTTATGTTTTTCTTATTTTTTATAGAGATATCCAGATTATGTGAAATTTGTATCACAGCTGGATATAAAACACTACGAAGTTATTTGTGTAATCACGCACTTTAATTTTTGTGTCACTCGATTAAACACTACCTCTTTAACTACTGTGTTTTTATTTAAATATCTGGAAAGGGTGATAGCTAAGAATGTATCTCTCAACCTCCGTCATCAAATCCCTTTATTCCTTAGCAATAAGTGGGCTTGTAAAAGGAATGTGGAAAGGATATCATTCCCGAATATTATATTGGCTTCGACATCGACTTTTTTCAAATTTCCAGAGGCATGATAAGTATATGCTATTACGTACCTTGCTAAAATTCTAATCGTATGGATATTTTCAAACCTAAAATCAAATTCGTTAATATGAGATTTAAAGGTCGTAATTTTCATGGGGAAACATGATCGAACATTGGAAAATGAACCTAGGTTATCAAGATTTAGGAACCGATAATTATCGCATACGAAAAAGCTTTTTCGTGTTAATCATTACATAATGAATCCTCGGGTATCTGTACCCAAGTACTTCAACTGACACCTCTACCTTCATTGGTTGATCAGTTGAAATGACGAAGCACTGGCAGTAAAAGTTTTCACTGAGATATTCAAGGTAAAGAAGGAAGAATATTTTTTTAAATTAACTTTTTTGCGAACCTGAGTTAGCTGGAAAACCATCGATTTTCACAGAATATTATTCTCAATGTTCAATAATGTAAGCTATGCAGGCGGTCTCCAACATTTTATTTAATTTCATTACAGAATAAACTTCTATTTCGAATCTAAGTTTCAGACGACTTCCTTGTTAGATTGCTAGTAGTTACAGTATTATTAGAACTATGCTATACAGTTAAAATATCTCGATAGAGATCTCTCGATTTTTTGGATATTTTATTTCACTATTCAGGAAATATAATCTGGATATTAAACAATTATCCACACTAGATTTCCATAGATCCTTCCATGTTTGCATAGTGATTTCTCTTTGACCTTTAAAACTTTCTTTCCCTAACATTTGCAATTACAAGCGATTTCGTAATCGACGTCTGGAGGCACGAAATTGCATAATTGAAATTGCAGTGATGGAATTACAAGTATACAGGAAGTGTAATCAATAGTGAAATACAAGAATTAAATCTAGTACTAGGTGATGTTTATTTAAAAACAAATTCTTTTATCGGTTTGAAAGAAGGAAGTAGTTAACGTCAACTTCGCAGCAATTGCAATATTTCGGGCGACTTCTGTAACAAAATGAAATTAATGAAAATTAACTTCTTAGTATGGAGTCCTACTTATTATTATTTGGTGAAAATTATTTTAATTTTTCGTCAAGAAGTCCCTCTTTCATGCAGAGTTCGATAACCATTTTCAGACATCGGGAGTGCTCTCAGAATGCTTGTGAATAAACTCTCTAATGAAAATGATAAACATTGTCATCTGCGCTGCGAAACAAGGAGTGAATATTAAATAATGGAAAGCCGGTTAATACAATAGTGTCTCCCCAACTTCCCAAGACGATAGTTTCTCCTTAGACGAGGAATTCCGAATATCGAAGTTATCACAAAATTTCCCGGCATTTCTTGGGAGAAGAGTACAGAGTAAATATTCTATGTTCTATGGTAACAAAGCAGCTATTCTGCTTCATCATCTGTACTCAATTAATTTCGAAAAAATTAGTTAACCCGCTCCTCCGCTAGAGGCTACATAAAGTAATTGATTTTTACAAATAGGAATCGTTTCGCATGCGGAAGTCATGAATAGAAAATCCCCATGGATGAAAGATAATTTTGCACTTTCTCCTCTATCATAGCAAGAGAAGAAATAAACGAACATATTCTAACCGACTTTCATTTCTTGCTAAACTTAGCCTAGCAAAGAAAATTTTCTAAAATGATCGGACATTCGTCGTTTAATTTTATGCCCTATGATATTTAATCAGTGAGATCAAAAGGAAAATACATACTATCTTCGTAAACTTGTGCTAAACTTTCTTTATTTTTTCCAAAGAAATATTACTTTCAAGAACTTCTAGATTTATTCAAAACTAAAAATAAGTGATTTTATTTTAAATTTCGTCTTTTATTTTGTGCTCAAAAATTTTCGAGTAGCAATATAAATAAGTTTGACACAGGTAATGCGGAAAAATCGTCTCAATTTTTACTTTTTCCGAATGATACCAAAAAACGCTCGATCGGTGACTTATTGACATTCATCTGAAAGAAAACAACCACCTTGTTGGAGGATCCTTTAGAATAGTCAGTCACAATTCCGAAAATACACCGGAATAGATGAAATGTTGAGTATTAGAGCAAAATCACGATACAGTATTTGGGGTCACTAAAATCTTTAGACTAAATATTTTGAAAATATTCTATTGAGACGGGAACATATTCAGCATGAGCATTTTTAAGGGTACCATAAAGATAATTAAATGGCGGAAACTGTGTGAAAAAAGTAATTTTAGCAGAAATTTTTTGTTACTGCTTAAGGATGGAATATTGTTTCCGTTGGCAACGCTGGAATGTTAAGAGTTACCCGGAAAAGACACAGTGCTTCAGTTGATTTCTAATATGGAAATTTGCCTGCTAAATGAAAGTAAGAAAACGATCTTAAGAGTATGGAAAATCCAGAAAATTTCTTCGATTTTGCGTTAACATGTTTGAGAAGCTATGAAATCAGTAAGGGGAATAGGAAATGGAAATAATCGATCTGAGGTGGAACTGATTTTTTATATCTTCATTACTGAAAATTTAAAAGCATTCTATAAAATTAGGTAATTAATGTATAAAAGATATCACTACTACATATATTTTTTCATAGAGGCTTTCTGTGAATGCCAATGATGATTGTAGAAAATATAATAGTGTCATTTAAACTCGTTCGCAATAATAGAAAATTCCAAAAATGTCGAGTACGGCCGATTTTGATTGAAAGTGTCTGTAATATTATCATCATGGTTTAGATCGGATTCAAAAGTTTTTCTTCCCCACATATAAACGAATATATTCGTTTCTAATTTATGCGTTTATATGCATAAATTTTGAAATATATCCAGTTTATTGCTTCTTCGAGTTAAGGCTCTAAGAAAGTTTGCTTTATTTTAAAGAGGACCTATTTCTCAAAGAGATTGTGGCAATGAATCATAGGATAGTAAATTAAAATGAATTATAAAACTGAAACAATTGTTATGAATCAATTCTATATCTGAATATCTTTATTGAAATAGGGAGCGATATTTCAGTATGGTTTATTATTTTATTTTAAATGAAAATGCTGATTTTACACTCTTTTTTATTGCATTGGCACTGAAAATATATTGAATTTTCGCATCATTAAGTTAAATATTTGATATTACTTCCACACCAATTTTTAAAATGATCTAAAAATTTCCGTGATGCAGTATCTAATCTTGAACAGATACTCACACAATCAAGTTCAATATTTGGTGCAATACGATAAGTCAGGTTGAAATAAGATAAATTTTATGATGCAGTTCAGTGCAGAGCTATTTGCAAAGATCACGTAAACCCACCGTACCAAAGATTAACCAATCACTAAAGAAAGACATTTGGGAAGATTCTCACAAATATACTGGTAGTAATATAATGCGTTCTCTAAATTTCACAAAAAAGATTTTTTATTCAACGATTACTATTTACATGATTCGATCGAATTCACCGTAAATTTACAACTTTTGATAAAATACTACATTTAATGAAATTTTTGCCAAATATGAAGCAAGAAGAGATGCGATTAATGCGATCGAGACGATTAATATTGAATTGCAATAAAATAAATATAACAACTTATTTTAGCCGAAATCCGGAAGGATCAATTCAAGTATTTTTGCTCATATTATAATCGGAATTTGTTTCTGCAAAAATATTTGCTTCCTCATTTATGGCCAAAAAGGCGGCGCCAGCAGCAGATTTCCATATGTATTTATTTTTTCAGCCAGGTATTGAAAGGTAAAGTATCTCCATATTCAGATGATCAGTAACCCTATAAGTTACACCGTCATCCTGAAGAAGCAGTTCTTAAGTAAATAACAATCGACCTTAGTCTCCATCGAAATGCCGCGGAACTAAAAGAGGAAACTTAAATTCGGTACCTAATCGTCCTCCGTACGTCACGGGGTTCACCATTTTTTTTAGCGCGGCAGGGACTTCGAACCACGCATCCTCAAGGACTCGGATCCCATCTGTTTTTTCCGTGCATTCAGCGTAAAAAAAACTAAGTCGGAGCATAATAGAACACTCGATCGCGAGGCGAGGGGTGGGCGATGAGTTTCATTGGCTTCCCGCCAGAGGCGCACCGTTCGACCCAGTCCAGCAACTTCTCCAGGTGAAGGTTGGTGCTGTAGCGAGAGCGGTCTTCAGTGAAAGAGATCACCGGCGTCGTTACGGAGCAGCTGAACAAGAGGAGAGGAGACGAGGCAACGGTGAGTCGCCACTATTTGGATTTTACACGGCGGCCGCTCCTCTGGGGAATTCGCGGGCCTTCCTTTTCGAAAGCGCCTTCATCTCTAAGAGCGTAAAGACATCAAGAATTCGACCTCGAGCGGGAAAAGAGAGCGGGGCGAAAGCCTCTTCTTTCCTCCTTAATTACGGAAAACGTCCACCGATAGCCGCGTGTAATGAGGATAACGAAGAGACGGTTTCAATGCGCGCCTTCAGCATCGTCTTCTAATCTCGCCAAAGAACTCCGGCGATTCCCTCGTTCATTCGCCAAGTTCCCGGAGGATTCGAATCGAGGATGGTCATCACGACCATAAGCCCTGTCATCGAGCAATTTGGGAGTATTCGAGCTAGGAAGGGACGGCTCTTTAATCAGGAAAACGGCACCTTTTCTCGAGCTTAACTGGATCGTGACGTTAGGCTCCGCTGAGTTCTTCTCTAATTGATAATCACGACGTACTGGTTCGTCATTGTTTGCAAATTTGTGGTCGCGAGAGGGTTTCGATTTTTTTTGGCGGTTCCAAATCTCTTAGCGTAATCGTACGAAATTTCAATTCGAAGGCGGGGCGGTTTATTAGTTTTTGTTGATCTCGGCGCAGTCTCTTTTCTTTTTTGTGTAGGCCTCAATGCGACCGCGTTGACCTGTCGGGTCAAGGAACGACTGTTACAACATTCTTCTCTTTCACAAGCGCACTCGGGCGGGTATACACAAACCAAAAAAGGGCTATTGAGGTGAAGAAGCCTGTGGGGAAAACGTCTAAGATTGAGGTGATAGAAAACAGGAGCCGTTCCGTTGCTCTTCTGTCGAAAAGAATGTCTCATTTTAAAACGAAGACGTTTGTGTATCCTTCCCTCGTAGTACTACCGGCTTTCATCATCTGTCTACCGCATGGATCCACATAATTAGCATTTGTCAGAGAGTTCTTGCGATATAACGTACTGCTGAGTGCAAGATTGTTATTATAGAGCGCGCATCCGTTGATATCCAAACATCCGTTGATAGCCAAACCATCTTTGCAAGTGAAGAGAAGATAATAAATGACTTCTGTGACCTTGGAATAATTATCTCGGGAGTAAAATTAGAATTTATGAGAATTAACTGTTATAACATCTCCCTTACGTGAACAAAACGAATTTATATTGAGATATCGTTTGCAATGCATTCGCTATCTTCCATTCAACGTAAGCAAGTATCTTACTGAGATTTGTTTTGATTCGTCCCTTACTTATTAGTGAGCGGTTGCCCTTGAATCATATTTTTCGATAGATGTAAAGAATGTTTTTATTATAAAAGCCAATAAGCAGAAGTAAAATCTCATAGGTAAGATGGACTTTAATTTAACTGCAGAAATTATTTCAATTGGTTTCTAACTTACAAAACGAATAGTGTTTGTTCCGTTTTTAGTCTTCAAAGCTAAGATTCGTTCATATATTCTAAATGCTTTTTATTAGGAAAATTGAAGAAAGGAAGGGAAATTACAATGAGCTAGGTACACTTTGCAGTGACCCGAATAAACGAAAGCCACAGCTTTTACTTGTTCCAGAATGAGGAATCATTTCAAAGATTTTTTTAATTGATCTTCAATGGAGCTGATGGAATTAGCTGTCAATGTGAAAAGTCGATTCTAATGTTATGCTGTCCACAAAAAATACTTAAGATATTTTCAAAATTTATTATTTAGCGGAATATATACCATTAATATCTAGAAAATTCATTGTAGTACTGCTTTTTGATACCTCATAATATGCAAAAAGGTTGATTAATTCTTAGTGTCATTATACAACATACATTATTCCCACTACGAATCACCCACGAGTATAACTTCTTTTGTGTATGTTCTCCTTTCAAACAAAAACTTAGTCACGTGCATATTTTGTAAAATTTTTGCGAAATTCGCCTATCTATTACGAGTACATCTCTTAAGAACGCGCGCTAGATTTCTAAGCGAGTCTGCGGAAATTCATTTCAATACCTAAGTGGCTCGTTTGAGTAGCACTATCTCTTCAAGTCAAGGACCCTTGAAGGAGTCTCCTTAGGAAACTCCAACGCCCACTACTATCACATGCCGCAAAAGGGAAAGTGGAAATTCAATAAGAAAACACTCTATTGCAAGAGGATACAATGGTCCAGCTATTCACTACGTAAAAATAATAAATTAATTATATTTCTGGTTTAAATTTCGAATCTGTAATAATGCGGACTTGTTTAGTTTACAGAGAATTTAGACGATAATGTTCGCATCGAAAGATGCAATTTTGGATGGATTTTGTTTATTCCAGGAAAAGTTTTACATGCCGTCTATTTTAATAATTCATGTAATCATTAATTAAAAGTCAGTCTCCTTCAACCGATAAAACTGAGAAAAACTTTTCATTAGTCATCTTTCATGAAGGAACATCTACTGTTAAAACAAAGTATAAACTGTCAGCTTTATTCTATAAGAAAATTCTTTGTATTATTGTCGCCATGTATTTGTTAAAGTTTAAAGGTCTTGAAATATGTAGGATAAATATTTTGTTAATATTTGTTTAGAAAAATGAATTTGGTAAATAAACAGTCTTGTAAACATAGCCCACGCCCCGTAGCGATTTCATCAAAACAAAGGAAATAATTTGAAAGCGAGGCCTCGCATATCGCGTCAAAAATCTTGGAAAATGAGAGTCTCTTGAGATTCGTGAGTAATTAGTGTGAAGAATCAGACGGGAAAAGTATTGATTATTTTATCTTACATTTCGTTAATATACCTATGTAAGAATAGCAAACGTAAATCATACTACAATTTCCACCTCTCCGTTGGGTCGCATCAAAGGAATTTACTTATAAGTCATTTCCTTGGAGAATAATGTCTGATTTGGCGGGGTATACATGGTATTCAATTGTATTAGGTTATTGAGGACGACTTTTATCGCCCTGAAACTTCTGTGAAGGACGAAAATTCATCTACCTTCCCTTGAATTTCTATTTTGGTGACCTTAGCTGCTTCTTTTTCAACATAAGGCATGAAAATCAAGACCTGTTTCTCATAGTATTGAATAATATTTTAGAATAATCATTAGTTCGGTGTTTGGTTAATATATTTAGAAGATCCACGAGACACATTGTGTTTGATTCATAAATGAGGAAAAAATCATTATCTTTTATTATTTATTAAATTTTCTCTGATATTCTAAAATTTATCTAATTTTTCCGAAGGTAAAAATAGCACTGAATTACTCTTAATCTACTTATTCAGAAATTTCTAACACGCGAAATTTGTAGTAGTGATTTCAGTCATAACTAGCTTCCTCATAGTGGAAAGTCTTCAAATATATACTAATTTATGCATACGCATAGGTTATATCACATTGAAGTATTTCTCAGAAGAGATGAATCATACATCAGAGTTTTAATTTTATTTGCAGTTAAAATAGTTGAGTACCCTTGGGTGGCTGATAGTGGTATAGATAATCCCTCGAGATTTTAGTACGATAGACAAAAAATTATAAAGTTTCCACTGCAATAATTGACCCAAAAATTAATTCTTTCCGTGAAAAACTGTATTGGGTAATAGAAGAGGTTATGTTATTTTACTGAATGGATATGAACATAATCGACTATAATTGCATCAAATATGAGTTCGAATTTCCTTTAAATATATGAGTGTATAGCAGCCATTCAAGTTTCATCGGAGGTGAAAGTTTCGAAAGAGTTTTTCAATGCCTCCTACGAAACCTCATCCCCTTGAGAAAATGAAACTAAATTCTCAGCCTTGAGATGTGGAAAAAAATCACTAGAAAATACCAAGACGGTGTAGAACGGGAAATGATATCCATGGACCGGCAAGGAAAAATCCAGTAATTTATGCTGGGAGAAGATTCAGACCGGTTTATTTGTGAGTCCTTGTTTTGAATGTAGGCTGAGTTATCATCAGCACTTGCCAAATCCAATTTTGCCTCCACCTTAATGATTCAGCGTAACCTTATATAAGCTGAATGCTTGAATTTCTTATGATGCTTTATAAAGATGTACATTTAGGTGATGTGTATATACATTTATATCCCCTAAGGGTAGATCACGTTTTTTTGTGGGTCTATAAATAGAGTCTACGAATTTGAGGTCGATGATTGTCAGATTTATGTATTTATTATTAGGGAATCATATAGAAAGATTAATATTATATATTTATTTAGTATGATTATTTATTATTTTTCCGTTGTTGTATATTTCATGATATTTTAATGTATTAAAATACCCATTTAAAACACATGATTAGTACGATTATAGCTATGAAATATTAATTTTTCCATCGTGAAACTTGCGCTGACAGCGCTAATTTATTTATTTCCTCTTTGCTTGAATGGCTCGATTTAAATTCAGTATAAACTATCAGGGGTGTATTGACTCATAATTTGAGAAACACTCTTACTTGTAACTTTGATTTCCCTGTAAAATTCTTTTTTTTCTACATTTAGGTTCATTAATAAAACAAGATAGTAGGAAGATAACGCGAGGATTTACAAATTGACGATCTGACTATTCTGCTTTCAGCGTTAACATTATTTTGGACTTATTGAAAAAATCAACATGATAAAGGCAATAAATGTATAATACAAATAAATCAACCTAAATCGTGATTCGACAGCTATGGTCATGTCGTCCACCGGGAATCGATCACAGAAACGCTTCCAAGAAAATCTTCTAACTTGGCTATCCAGAAGGTCTGACATTGATATTGGATGTTTTGGGAAATTGGCTAACTTCTGTTTGAACGTTTCAATGAAAATGGCGGAGCGATGTACAAAACTTTTTAGAGTGTGCTATTGCATAAAAACTGAAAAGTAGAAAAAGAAAGAATAAGGCGTCGGAAAAACATTTCGCAACTTAAGTAAGATCGACAATGAGGAAAACCCACTTTGCGGGGAAACACCCAATCGGTGCAGCTGCAGTGAAGTACTGCAGCGATGATTTTAGAATCTATTTGTGAAATTGACAGGAGACTATTTCCTTTATTAAACGGACATTTTCACCGTACACCTGAAACGTTCATTTCTGCGAGAACTTTCACGTTACACTTACGGCGTTAAATGAAACCGGTTGAAGTAAACGGCAAAATAAAACATTGACAATTTCAACCTCGTTTAATGCTCTTTCAAAGTAATCGCTGCGGTTTTGAAAAGGATCGTTAAGTTCTTGTTTTAGTACCTTTCGGAGGAACCGCAGAAGAAAGCATCACCCATATCCATCGTCCATATTTCGTCGAAGCACACTCAATCAAAGTATATTAGTCGTAATAAGATTTTTCTCCCTATCGGTTCCACAAAAATTCTAACTCCTTCAAATTACTTAAATCATCGTTTGTTTTACTGGATAAAGTAACCGCAAAACCCTAATCATTTTCCTTTGATACACTATAATTTTGGCTCATGGTGGAGTCCAATTTCATACCGGGATACATATTTTCGAATTCGCTTCATCGAGTTGATAAAGAAATCGTTTTAAAATACGTACTAATTGTTCATTAATTTATTTAATTTAACTGGAGCTATTTAAACAAACTATAGTTCTTACTCGTCCATCATATTGCGGCTATTGTAGGGTGTCGTTTATGCATCACGAGTCCTGTAGCTAAGTATCCGACAAAATTGTAACCAGAGCAGGGAACGGTGTAAGAGTACTCTTAAGCATTCCTTCTGAGCCTTTCACAATTTAACTTAATCTAAGATATATTTAATATGTGGCAATCTGTGATCTAAGGGATATGTAATCTATAATCAAAAGAGATGACTTTCTAGGATTAATTGAAGTTTACGTTGAATATATAAATTCTCTTTAAATTATGAGTTCTCATTAAGGTTTAACTTCTCATTAAGGTGAGCATCGAATGCAATGTCAGGAAATTCCCCTAATAGCTGCTCATTCTAGATGTGGTATAGTGTTTGTGTGCGTTTTATCATTGACGTCAGAGCATTTCCAGGAAACGTATGCATTCTTCGTGCAATATTAGAGAAAATTCGCTTCAGATAGAGGTGTGGGATACGAGCTATCAGCTGATCTGCACCGGTAGACCTTGAAGAAAATCGCACCGTCAATTTTACCATCAGTAAGCGAAATGCCGGAGAAGTTTCTTGGGTTTTGCAGCATTTTGAGATAAAATTCGGAGCTTTCGGAATCACTGTAAATACAAATTGGTAACAAACTTCAGATTTAAGAATCTGATAGTTTAGTTAGCGAGTGCTGTTGAGCGTTCTGCCGTGTATGGTTACGCAGAATGAGTTATTGTGCATTTTTGGCGTGCAGGACCAACTAATTGGGTCACGGACACTTTCGAAGTAAGCGAGTCATTGTTTTCCCGGGGATAATGCATTCTAAGATCAAATAAATTGAAATTGATAATATTCTCCTTAAAGGTCTTTAAACATGTAAACGTTCCATTAAAAATTGACGTAATAGTATCTCGCAAGAGAGCTTCTCTTCTCTAAAACGCACGATTATCAAGTGATATTTATAGGTAAGTCCCATGTTTGAGGGTGCTAAATCGCTTCTTGTAAAAATTATTCTGTTCCAATATTATCATGATAAATTAATATTACATCCTTGAGCTCCTTTTTTTAATTTGAGTTGATTATTTTTCAAATACTTTACTGAATGATATTGGAATCTTCTTCAAACGTAATTTTTGCAATAAATTTAAATATTATATTTATAAACTGTTTTGACTTAATTTGCTTAAAATAACGAACATATTTCGAAAATTTAATCCTGAGCGTATTATTTTATTATTTTTGGATTTTAAGAAAATACCTTTGGATTCGTTTAAAAACTTTATTCTGATTCAGCTCTAACTGACGTAAATTTTATCTAATAACCCGACAAAGAAACTATCTTCCTACAAGGTTTTAGGCCGACAACTACCAATATCCAGAATAGAATTAATATTTGAATGCTACTTAGCATAATTAATTCTCTTATATCAATCTATAGATTTCATTAGTAAATTGAACATAAATTTTTGGTTTCTTTAACTGATAATGCGATGACACTTAGGCCGTCAAATAATGAAATTCATAATAAAAGTTACAAACTAAGAAAATATTCAAAGGAAGCGAGTAATTAAAAATCATAAATAATGAAAATGGGCTAAAAGTGTTCTTGAAACGTGTGATGATAAAAACTAAAGAAGAAGTTGATGAAATGATTCTGATTCCACCTTTATGAATGAAATACTAGTTTCTAATAGTAAATAATGACTAATCCATGTAGGAAATTACCATCAAATTATCATAAATCGAAATCTATCACATCAAACGTTTCTTCTATCATTAAATTGAATGAATAATCACTTTATCTAGATTTTAAAAATTAATGTGCAGATGAAAGCAAATTATCTAAGTTTAGAATCATATCCGCTTCACTCTTCATTTACAAGTAAAAACCAACATCTACTGACCATATACCACATGTTACTGTAATAGGTTTTGCAAAAGTAAGACATTTATGGTTATGTGATAATTGAGTGCAGGTCTCTCTCCTTCTCCGAAACGATGTTTCAGTCAGTTGAGCTTGATGAAGCCACAAAAGAGGACAAAAAATTCAAACAGAAGTCTAGGAAGATAATTACTTTATTGCTTTATTGAGTGTGAAGTCGTAAAACCGTCTCCATATATTCCCATTGCTCAAAAGTACATTAAATAGCCTATAAAAAAGTGAAAATGTTTATGAAATGAATTAATTTAAAGATTATTTCGAAACTTCCCTGTTCTTTTTTTATAGGAGATTTCAGCAGAATATGAAATATGAATATGCACTCATGTCTTTAAATATTTCACAGAAGCAGTCTTTTCCCCCATTTCCATTAATTTAGCTCTCATTACTGTACGCATTTTAGATTTCCTGGTCCTGACATAAAGTAAGGAATCATTTATATGTAATATCATGTATAGTTGCATATTTCATCGCCGTGATTGCTCTCATCATGAATTAATTAGAGCACAAATAGAACTACGTAGAAAAGAACTTAGTGCGTTTAAGTATGCAGGAAATTTGTTTTTCATTACCAATAACTTTAAATTTATAGTCGTCGTATAAGTTGTAGTTTTATTTCAGCATTAGCATTGAAACATCATCCAAATCGATGGAGATAGACAACCTAATACATTGCAAAAGGATGACAATTTGTTTACATAAATTCATTCCATGTATTTAAATGTTAACTAGACTTTTATCTAGAATTCTGGATAAGACATTCCACATTTACTTACTTGTTTATAGTTGACATTAAAAATACAAAAGCCTGAGAGTGAGCCAATATTTGGATGTAACAGAATATGATCAGCATTTACATTACATTATTTACAAAATTAACATAATTGTGAAACGAAAACTCAACTCTACTAGAAATTTAATTGACGTGTTGTGTTTAATTTAGTGTTGTCGGATGTATATAAGTATAAATAATAAAGGAAAGGCGCATGTGTTGCGTTTTCTTCATTCGCCTTTATAACAGCAGATTAATTTTCTCCTTCTCAGTAGAAATATCCCTTTCACATAACTATAAATTGCTTCGTGAATTAAGGTGAATACTTAAGTTGAAGTCGCAGTGACGTGAGTGTTTCGAGCAGACAGTATAGAATTGATATGACGGGAATAAGAACCTTGAACTTTCCATTTCTCCCACTTGCACTTCCCTCAACAAAGTAAATCAATGGATATATTCAAAGCTCCTCGGAGAATATGCGATCGATCTTTCTAGTGTAATATTGCTCTTTTTTTCGAAACGTAAACTTGCAAGCTACATAAATCTCAATGTTGAACCAGTCAGCCTTGCTTGAAAAGAAAAGCTAATAAAATTGTAGGTAATGTTTATAAAACTATGCAGAGTCAGCCAAAAAAATAAATTAGTGACTGGGGAAGAGATAAAGTAGCTTCCGGATGAGGTCTGTTTTCAAAGCATACTTTTTAATTGGCATTTCACATCCTTTTCCGTGAGAAATTCTCATCGAATATGAACGTTCCGATACATCTCTTTTAAGATTAATAATCACCCCAAAGGAAAGATGTTCGAATATATCTTTCGTAAATAAAAACTAAATAGCCTATTTAGTTTTTCTGTCGTAAACATTACAATTTAGTTACTTTAGATGTAGATATGTGAAGTGCATCACAACCGGCCATCCATTATCAGATTTCGTTTTACTCATATATTTATTTTTATCAAGTTAATAGAAAATAACAAGAATAGAAGAAATGATAATTTCAGAGGGACAAGATAGATGATACACACATAGTATAAAATTATATTTCTAAAAGGAAAACATTTGAATTCATTTCTTTCTTTTGATTAAAGAAGAATAATCTTCTAAGAGATAAAGGTTCTCCAAGCGCCGAAATTGCGGCGACCGTCTAAGGGCGATTACCGGGAACGGATAATCGTATTAGCGGTCCCAGTTCTTTAGAATCCCGATGTACATTTCGGAAACAATGCTTCCATCTTCATAGGGGGTCCAATGCTGAAGTTCGTTCAATGCTGAAATCGTTCGTCCAATGCTGAAATTCATTCAGCATTGGACCCCCTATGAAGATGGAAGCATTGTTTCCGAAATGTACATCGGGATTCTAAAGAACTGGGACCGCTAATACGATTATCCGTTCCCGGTAATCGCCCTTAGACGGTCGCCGCAATTTCGGCGCTTGGAGAACCTTTATCTCTTAGTTCATTGACCGCCGAGTTCCTTTTTTCTCCTTCTAAGAATAATCTTCAAGAAAATTGTTATTTCTACCCAAGTTTTCCTATTTCTAAGCAAACTAACCGATCATAGCTTAGCAGTTATCACTTCTCAGTGCCAAATCATTACACGATCGAAGTCTTACCGAATCACTTTCGTTACTTTCGACAAAACAAACATATTTTGTACATTCCTGATTGATATATCTTAGCCTAAAATTAAGGAACATATTTGATTCATTAAAAATTAAAATATTGATCTTTCCAAATTATTACCTCATTTACATTAAGAACCCGACGTGAATCATCCTCGATTTGTACTATTTATATGTTCTCTAATTTCAAACTTTCAGTACAGTAATGCATACTATATAGTAATTCAAAGCCACTAATTCTTCAATTCTAACACTTCAATTTTCCAGTTTTATAATTTACCAGCGGTCGAGCATAATCATTCTGCTCTCTTTCTCTGAAAGATATTCCGCTGAAGAAACTTAACTATAGTGCATCGTGCTTATCAAAAATTGCGTTGTGGAACGAAGTTAGCGAAGAGCAAGAAGTTTCTTAAGAAGGGAAATTAGTCCAGTGAAGAAATTTCCTAGTACCTATCTATATCGCATATGAGCTTTCCTTTGTTTTTGTTTTTCTGCTACTTCCTGACTCTAAGTAATTTGTATTTATTAATCATATTAAAATGGTCTTTTGTAGGGCAGCTAATGTTACAAAATTGTTACCCAAATAGTTGGAATACAAGTAAAAATTGTTGCTTGATGTCTCGATAAAAGTTATAATTTACTCACAATTTATGAGAGTGTAATTTATTATAATAAAAGAATGGTAACTTTAGCAAACACGTTAATTTTTAAGTCAATATTGTGTGTTTTATCGGTGGAATCTAAAAAATGATTATTTTAGGGAGCTGTTTTCCAATATGTTTGAGATTTTTATCGGATCGAATTCCAAATAGTTTGAATGACATATTATTTATTGCGAAATATTATAACAGATAGTAAGTAGGTAACAATAGATATAGTAAGTGGTACAAGCAAAGAAGTAGAGCAACATGTAGTGTGTCTTACATTGTGAAAATTTAGCTGCATTTAGAATGCCCATTTTGTGCGAATATTTCAAATATTAGATATTTTCGGAAGGTTGATTCTATACAGGTCTCCTTTAGAAACGAATATTTGCATAGCTTGGACTCTTCTGTAAATCAAACTTCATGATCAGAATTAGAAAAGTAACGCAAGATCAAAGATGAACTTGTTTCATATGACGCTAAAACGTTTCCTGCAAGTATTTCTTATACATTTACGTATTTGAGAACCAACCGTTACTAGAGTCCTCAATGTATTTCTAGTTAAAAATTAATTTCAATATCTTTTTATCGTACCGTTAATCTTGTGTCTCGACGAAGTTTAAAGCTTCAAAAGCGGGGGCGGTAGGGAAAGGAAATTGTCCATTTGGTTAGTTTGCGCTGGCTGTGACTTTCCCGATTTTATCCTCTGGTTTCATCGTAATGCGTTCCGTTTCACTTCCGTTAGGTAATAAGGCATGACAATAGTCGTAGAACGTGTCGACAAGCGTAACGGGGAAAGGAGAAAACTAATGTCTCTTGGTTGTTTCCTTCCGGATATGCAGAGTGGAGTTATAAGTCACCTGAATTTTCTCTAATTTACAGAAAGACGCTTCCATGTAGAGCGGTTTTTGGGTTAAAGGGAGAAACTCTGGGATTTCACCTAAAGCAGGTTGATTCTCATTTTATGAACCCTGGTAAAGATTTAAGATCGAATCTCATACGAAAAATATACAAATGTCGAATATCCAAGAAATTGGTGCTAGGCCTGATCCATCGCAAAGAAATAAAACTCCGAGAGCAAACTTAAATACTTGCTATTTCGTTTCGTAATTACCTCATAGATCGAATTTATTCATAAACCACCGTTTCCAACACATGAGTGACACCAAAAGTCAGCTACTGATGCCGAGAGGAGCATCTTTTACGACTCAGTTACTTGAAACCGGTCTTTTACATGGCATTTATCGAACTTATGTGAAAAGTACTTAATATTTGCTTGCTAGAGAATTATGTCCAAAGAAGAAATATTGATACCCGCGAATAAATATGTGCGAAAAATATTTCAGTAGTGGGGAGGTAAAGTGAAAATATTTAATTCGACAACACCAGCATGTCATATAACCTGTATTTCTGTACTAAGGTTATAAAATATTAAAAGTTAGGCCTCTACCTTATATCGCTTTTCGGAATTACTATCTACTTTAAGAACTCTTACATCTCTTGACCTCCTCTCTCTTTCCTTTGTTTTGTCTCAAATATATGTTTTAGTACTGACATATATTGAAATAAAGTTATTAAATAAGGTTAGAATGTTATTCTAAGTGTCCATAAAAGGAGTTTTTACTAAATTTAGGTACACACCATCTTATCTATGTAAATTAAACATACCCTATTAATAGGAATTTATTGCAATCATTTGAGGCAAAATGGTAAATAAGGACTTCATCAATTAAACATCGTAACGCAAATAAATTTTGAACACAGATTATAGCTTTTGCCCTTTGTAATAAAATGGCCATTTTTGAAAGTGTATAGGGCGATTATTTTGCTGAAGTTAAGTATATCATGATGCTTAACAAATAATAGTTTAGTAGGTCAAAATGCTTTCATCCGAAATGAATAATTTGCAGTGAAGACGCTTAGTAAAGAAAACATGACTCGATAGAAAATTTGCACATTGACTCCAAGGTCTCTCACTTCACTTTAAAGTTTTGTCCTTGATTTCACTCTCAAATGAATTGAAAATTTTGTTAATTATGAGTAGAACTCATTTATTTTTACGTTTCGATTTGGCCTCTTGGCCAGGTGGTTCGAGGGGATGGCTCGAGGGAAGTTAAACATAATTAATAACTTTTGACATTGCCATGTATTCGCCCAAAGACTTAAGGAAAACTCTTCCAAAAATCTCCTGTAGGCAATAAATTACATTCAGTTATATTGTATCTGATCATGTTGAAATTGTCAAGGGTAGGCTGAGTGACTCAGCATTATCGGAGTTGTGCCACAACTATTTTAAGTGAGAAACAATGTGGTTATTTCTTGTTCAATGTAGATTGTTAACTGTTCACAATCAGATTTTCATTATAAAATTGAAACATAATAGATCACCGGAACATCGCAAATTTCTTAAACATGCAGACTAGAATACCATAACTGTTTTCAGCACACATTGGAATTTTTGGTTCCTGATCACAGAGCCTCATAGAAGAGACGCAAATTTGGACTTCTGAGGGTGATTCTTTTGTTTGTATTGGTGGATGATCTTTCTACTTCTTTCTTTTCACTTACGCTCAATCTTTTTTCATTTGAGGTGGTGAATGAATCAGCAGTAATTTTCCAAGCGTAGGAATGACAGCGTGTTGTGAGTATTGAGATCTGAAGGTTAAAATTTGCATCCTCTTCATACATCAATTTTGCCAAGGAGTATCTGTCTGTATTATTCATTCTTTTTATCGCATTGATGGGTGCAAGATGTCTTTCTCAGAATCAAAATAGAAATGAAATGGAAAAGGTGCAGAGAAGTCGAAGAGGATGGAATGCACCAGAATTATGATTTACTTTCTATTCCCCTCCAGATCAGTTGGATTTGGTCTCACCTATATTCGTGATTTATGACCTCTGAATAAGTAATATGGACCGACCAATAAACGTGTCAAATAGAAAAGGTTTATCCAGTTCAAGGTGATCCGGTTTCTTTTGGCCATGCAAGCTTCATGATTAGTTCTGAAGGAATGAACTTGGATCTTGAATGTCATCCAACGTAAATACGTACATCCAATAGCCTTGACGAAATTGATAATTTATAGTGAGAGGAAGTGAGTTGGATGACACAGGATTTTACTACGAAAACGTCTTATTCTTATGCATATCTTCTCTATTGTATTAGGTAATCTCTTTTCATGGTTTTAAAAAAAAAGCCAAGAAATTTCTTCGTGACATAAGGAAAGGTTTGAAGCTTTAGAATTGACTAGGAATAACGAAAATCAACCTATTGAAACTATTCGGAAAATTCAAGAAATCTAATTATATTCCTACGAAGATGTCGAATTTACGAATGACATGTTTCGATGATATACCTTCATGATTACGTTTTGTTAATTTCCTATACCATTTCACGAATGGCAGAGAGAATTGTGTAAATGTTTGTTATTCTTGCTGTTTTTTGCTGTTGCAATCGCGAGCGTCTTGCATTCCCTATAAATGTCAGATTACTAACCAACCTCAATGAAACATTAGCAGAGAAGTAAAAAAATTATTGTCAGCCATGGTTTTACTCTCATCATATATTGCATCATGTAAGCTAGGTATCCGCGAAATCTCTCCTCTTTTTAAATGAATATCCATTCAAATGGAATGGATCATCTCACCTTGAGTCATAAAGTTAGTCATTAAGGTAATGATTTTCATGAGCTGAGTAGACATTTTATCGTTGTGACTTCATCCATACCTGATGAAACTGATGTTTTCTTTGAGAAAACTGCCCATGTGTAAATGAGAGAACGAGAATCTCAGATTAGCCAATCACTTTTATAAAGAGTTATTGGATTTTACGTCGTTATCAGCAAGATTTTTCAAGCATAAATTTTATATCTTATTTTACCATATGCATTAAGTTCTAGCAATCTGTAGCTAACAATATATCGTTCGTTAATGTTTTAATTGTATCTACCTTAAATATCGTTTTCTGCTATTCTCCCTCAGCATTATACGTATGTTTGATTTTTATTACTACTATAAATGTATTAGTTTCCTCAAAGTAACTCATTTTGATGATTGGATTTGCGAAATTCTCGGGATCAATGTTTTCATAAGCGCAATACTTTCTCTTCGCTAAAAATTCTAGAAAGTGAAAACAGGTGTACTTAGTAGATTGTTCGGAAAAGCAGGTCCCAATTCCTGCTTGACTTCCTCAGCTGTACAGCAGGACCTGTTTTCCAATACAAACAGTCCTTATTTCACTAGGTTCATTCTCCCTTAAAATAAACGAAACTCAGCCACGATTGAAGGCATTCAAAATTTTTCAAATTTCACTTTTAGAGATTATTTCATTACCTATGTTATTTATAAAAAGGTAGCTAAATCTATTTCTATATTCATATTTTCTTGTACTTGATCAGATTTAGTGTTATTAAATCATTTAAATCGTTAATTTCTTTGGCAGAGATACAAAACTTAAGAACACATTTAGTAAGAATCTAACATGTAATTAACTACAAATGAAATTCACTCGCAAATTACTATATTAACTCATGAATCGGATGCTTAGATATTCTTTTATGTGTTGTATCTTCTTAGCAGGCTGCATTCATTAAGTTACCAAACCGGGTCTTTGAAGAATTGGAAATCATTTTTCGACCTAGTTTTATTTTGTTTTGTAATTCCGTGTTATTTCTGACTCAGCATTTTTCTTTCAAGGCAATCTTTGAAGAAATTTTTCTTGTAATGGCTATTAAGAGTTTCGTAAACTTTATAAACACCACTCTCATTGTCTGTAAAGAGGTATTAATTTCATTTGTTTAATTACAATATCGATGGTAAACGCTAATTATATAGTTAAATGTTCCGGAAAACCTCTGACCATGTTAGGTTCCGGTTCCTCTATTAAGGAAAGTATTTTACGATAAGAATAATCTGTGTCTGACGTAATTCTCCTCAATCAAGTGCCACATGTGAATCAATTAACAGAAGAAGATAAACAGAAGAGAAGAATTTCTCAAAATCAAATACATGATATTTCCCGTAGTAAATCAATAATAATACATACACGTTTATAAAATTATTCATATTTTACTATTTCACGGTTATTCGGTAACAAATAAAAATGGCCACTAGGTGATTTCCCTATTAAGTCAGACATCATATGTGACGAGAAAGAGTTCTCTTTCTTGCAACGTAATTATTTTCTCGTTTATTAATGCAATCGTGCCTTCTTTTCGGACCATTAATGCAGCGCTCTTTTTCTGTAGTTGATATTTCGCCATAGTTTGCTCATTCCAGGCATAAATAAATTACACCATTTTCTCCAATCAAGGCATCTAGACAGAAGAGCTTTTTAAAACTCTCTATGCTATGATGAAAGCGTGGAAAAAGATCCAAAAGCAGCATGGACGGATTTAACTAAAAAGTTCGCGATTTTGTGATCAGATGAAATATGTTGTCCCAACGTTTGAAAGCAAAATGAAAACAGAAATGTCTACATTTATATATTGAATCATTTATTGAAAATGCATAATGGAATGTGTTTCATAGTAATATGTAAGTAATTCTCTGATTCCTCTTAAAAGATAATCTGGTTATTATAATCTTCCTTTTCAGCATCATTCCGAATGATCAAGGTTAAATGTAGCATCAAACATACCATCGCTATCGAAAGAATGTTGATTTTGGATAAAGTCATTTAAAACTTTCTGGAATTTTTCAATTTATACTAAAGGCAAATTTTCCGCACGTGATGTTACGTGGGTTTAACAGTTTTAAGTATTTTAACAGATTAAAGATGGCTACGAGAGAAAAGTTTTCAAGTCCTTTGTTTCCTTTACATTGCCACGATCCTTAAGAGAGGACACGTCTGACTTTCATGAGAAAGATACGGCAACGTCTGTGTGCCGTTCAAATTAACGTGGAATTCACGAAGCTCTTTCCAGCGATCTTTCAGTTACATGAAAGATTTCTTCCTATCGAAGGTAATAGCAGGCATTTCTCACGTCTTGGTTGTGTGTCCTATAATTAAGAAAAATTACTTTAGCTGTGGATGATTGCCGAAATGAAGCTTCTAAAAACCTATGCTCAATAACCTTTTTATAGAAACTTTTAATCCAAAAAATGACTTCAGCCTCTTTGTTTGCTAATAGCTAGCGGAATTGAACTGGAATTTGGCATTCATGAAAATAATCGTCCATGTTTGTCCATCAGCAACTTTATCGCCTTTAACGACATATATATCCCATATAGCGTGACTCACTGCACCACTGTAAGGAACATTCGAAAGAATTTTTTTAGGGCTTTTTGTCTGCGTGGCATGAATATTCGGGAGAACACAAGAGAATCGAAGTTCTTCGAGTAATTTCAGGATATTAGTCATTCTCGTGAAGGCAAGTTCGGTTGCCCGTCTGATTTTATCTTACCATACTATGTAATAAATACTATACAGTATTACAATACTTAATTACCCACTATTCGGGGTATGATTTCTAAGAAATTTTCTTATGGAAGTATTGATCCAGAAATGAATATTAGAGATCAAAATATTTACCACAGAAGACGGAGTGGGGACTGTTTTGCACAATTCTAATACTATTATCTAATTTTTCATGATCTTCTCTCGGAATTCTAACTGCTAGCTAAACTTAATGAAGTGCCTATCTTATCCACCTACGCATTCAATTGATTCAATAAATATCAACTGATCTCCTTCATTAGTTTTATAAAATAACAAAATATTTTTCTGCCTTAATCGTATTCATTAGTTTCGTTCAAATGCGCTGATATGATGGATATTTCTTTTTCCCCACCGAGAATACGTCATACCTTTGATAAATTTTCTCCAAAATCATCCCTCCATGTAATTCTAGCTCCACTGATACTTAATACCGAAGTCACTGGCGCATTAACGGTAACTCCGTATTGAGGTTCTGCTGTGGTAGGTAATTTTCGGAGGGAGTTACCTAGCGCACAGGTAAATCTGTTATAGATGTAATGATTTGGGAGTATAAATTCACGGAAGATCATAAAATACAATTTGAGTACCGTATTTGAAGTTTTCTAGCTGGTGTATCGTAGTGCCGACGTATTTAATGTAAAAGGAAATAATGTTGTTTTGACAAATGAACTGTCACAATATACTAAAAGTAATATTCCTAATTCTTTAATTTTAGTCCGTGAGGTATATAAAATAGAGAAAATAATCATGTTATATGGGATATAATCTCATTAGAGCTTGAATGAGAGTAAAATCAGCAGCAGTCAAAGCTTAACAAACCATCATTTGCCTTTTACTTGAGGAAAATAAAAGTCTAACTTTTGCATATGAATGAGGCTCCTAGTGAACATCTCTAGAGATAGTTTACTTGACTCTTCTCCGTTAAAAGCTCAATAATACTGAGCGCATACGAAAGTACTCATTCTCTCATGAGCCTCAGCCTCTAAAGACACGATGACCTTTACCAACTTCTCAACGGATACACTTTCACCTAAATCCCCTTCACCATCACTCAACACAAAACCTGCCCTTAAGAAGTATAGTAACACAGGCATGGAAATCCGTTAACTCTAAAATCCATCCTGGATCCGTCTTGCTTGACATCGCGATATTTCTCTCTACTTAGCGTTTCTTTCCCTCTCCGGTGAAACTCAACTTCCAGACCATTCCATCATGTAAAACAGCAGCTCGTTCTTGAAAAAGTAGTCTTAAAGAAATACATTCCCCCCAACTCTCGGCAAGCAAGCGTCCACTTAACGTAGTTTTGCTTGAACGAATGGTGTGAGTATATTGGCGTAGCAATGACGCAGCTCACTTATGACAGCTTCTGAAATATCTTTTGATGAATGGTGTGCAGGAAGAAATCGTAGCCTAAGGAACTTACATAATTCAGGTCAGCTATCCTAATGCATTCGATTTAGGTCGTAGAAACTTGGTAGTCTAAGAAATCTCTAGAGGTTATAGAAAACGCTTCGCTTACAGGTGTATTCCCTTTGGTTCATGTTTACGATTTACGAATTTCATCTTTTTTCTTGCGTGAATTATTGGCTCTCTTAAAGAATTATATGTGGTCTCTTGTCCAGTGCATGCACTATGATCACATCAAATCCTATAATTTGATTGAATCGCTATTCCTGAAGTGATATGCAAAAAGGTTATGACTTTGTTTACTGCTTACGTTAGCTTATCATAGAATGGAATACTCACCTATAAGGTATCAGTGCAGAAATTTTCACCGATGTATGATTTTACCACGACAACTTCAGGTTTTTTCATTGTAGCTTCGCCATAATTATCAAAATTATAAAGAATCTAAATTGGTCTGTCCATCTAATTTCTTCTAATCTAAGTTTTGGTACCGAAATACCATGTCGTATTAATAGAAATGTCAAGAGAATGGAGTTTAAGCACTGTAATTAAATTAACCCTATTTTAATACATCTGTTACAATATCATCTGTCTTTGTTGTTGTATTAACTATTTCTTATTTACTTGGGGTTGCTCGCTGTAAAATGTGCCTCTCCCCAGCTTAAAATGGTACCTGCAATGAAAAATATGGCACGATGAAGGGAAATAATGCAGTTTTAAAACTGTTATCCGTGGCTTAAAATGTAACTTAAAATGTAATAACTTTGATCCATATGGAGAGGGACATTTTAATGTAATTCAGCTTTTAGCACGAATATCTTATGCCATCCTTTACGACGGCCAAGTTTATGGAATCAGAATTATGCTATTTTTGCAGATAAATTCAGAAAAGTTTTTATATTTCTCTTAATTTTTAATTTTTTTATATAGAAATTTTAGATTTTATTATTTGGAATTCAGATCTCTTTAGCTTTTATCATTTGCTCCAAAGTTGACAGGTCAATGATATTAAATAACAGCAGACAATTTATTTTTTCCCTCACAAGCAATCTACCCACTTAGTATCAAAACAGTTTACATGCGGCTTAGTTAAACGAAGCTTAAGTTTTACAAAATTTCACCTTTTCAACGAAATGCTTTGTTTGCACTCAGGAATAATTTTTTCAAACTTATAGGTCTGCTGCAAAATTTGAGCATTCTATTTAAGATGGGGTTAAATTTGGCATTCGGCAAGAAAAATTATCATAGCAAGGAAATTCATTATAACTGTAACAAAATGAATTAGTCTATTAAATGAAAAATTTAAAGTTCTGAAGTTTTCCAGATTTCCATGAAGTATTATTAATATTGTTAAAAGTCCTTCGACAATGAGGACTTTTCCAACGTGGGCTTACACAGGGAAACGAACCCGGGGCCGCTTTCACCATGATCGATCGCGTTATCTACATGACTATCCGGGTCCCCGATTTTCATGAAACCTGTTCGAACCAAGAATATGCAATATGAAATCGTCTTGTGCCCTTCCAATAGCAAGAATTGTATTAATTTTCCAAGGAAAAAATTTTTTCTTGGTTACTGCATATTGTTATATAGTTCTGTATTAGAGCTAGAAATTAAAAGAATATGGTATTTGCGATGTTGCGTTCAATATTAGATTTGGAAGAATAAATTATATTGGAAAATAATCCATTAGGTCCCGATAGCCATGTGGGCAGCGCGTTCGACTTTGGTGAAAGCGGTCTTGAGCTCAGTTCCCGGTGGGATCCCACGTGCGGAATGACCTCGGTCGTCTGACAACTTATAACAATACTAATAATCGATCAAATTATATTTTTAATACAGATGCTATAAATCTTCATACATTTGCGAAGGAGATTTACATTCATACGTTCACGTACACAATTACAGTACATATTGTATACAAATGTATACATTTTATACAATTACAATACAATACTGTATGCATTATGTGAAAAATAATGCTTTTGTCTTGAAAATTCTCCGGTGCAAATGTAAGGACTAAAGAATTCTTCACACGACTTACCTCAAAGCTGTCAAGGAAAGAAAACTTGCTAATCCTTTCCTTTGAGAATTCAGTCCTTGCTTTGAAGACATATAAAATGTTAACTTGCTGCTTTCTCTGCTCTCCCTGTTCGAAATTCTTCAGCTTGAACTAATAAAATTCGTATCTTTTACTCTCACTTGAAACGAGTTGCACTCGGCAAAACCCCAAATGTATCGCGATAATCTTGATTCCTTTCTTATGAACCGTGAAAGTAAAGTTACGGATCACTCTTTAGCGGCTATATTTCATAATTCAACTTTCATTATCTGAAAGCCCAGGATCATGTTTTTATGAAATTTTCGGTCACGGCTTTTCTGGATGATTTTTTATCTCTCCTTTCCAAAGCCACAAGACAAAATTACTTTTTCTTTATCAGCGTTACGCAAATTTAGATGCTTTTCTGCCATCGTACGTCGTCGTACTATAAAATATTATGCCGTCATGTTGTGGAATAGATGCATTTTACAGGCAATTATGAATTGTATGATGATGACAACAATATTTGTGAACATGAAAAAGTATTGGGTAATTATGAGTACCCATGTCATTAAACTCAGATATAAATTAGAAGAATAGGATCCAAGAGTTAGGTGCAAACTGCGTAAAAACAGTTCTTAACTTAAATTCATAGAAATGATTGTTCTTGCCTTCGATTTATTTGAGATCAGTTACAAAATATTTAGCCTAATCTATGCACATTATCCCTATGATTTTTATTTCAAACCCTTTCATAATTGCAGCTTTGATTCTACAATATTCGCACTGAATTTTGTAGAGAATTGAGAGCCTGCAGATTGCTTGGATCAATGACGACGAGATCTGAACGAGATCTGACGAGTTCTGAACAATTCCTTAAAAAATAAAATGGCGTGGACTCGTACATAAAACGGGACTTTAGCCCACAAAGTTTAAAGTTGGAAATAATTTCGATATTAATGCTCGAAATTGTTTATTGCCGATATCACAGTAGGACTCTAAAATACTCGATTCTCCTCAACAGTTTTGCTGTCCAGCGGAGAGCAATCAGCATTCTATAAATAAGACCTCTTGTATTCGAACACTTTGTTTACACGGTGTTACTTAAGATATCCGCCTTTCAAAGAGAGAGAATGAGTCGCTAATTGTCTGGATGACAGCATCGATTACTTCGAAATAGATAGTGGCACAGAGAAAACCTTTTACACGGACCAGAGAAATTTGTTCGTCGAATTTTAACATTTCGTCACTAATAAGAAGAAAACGTCTTTCCCAAAGAGAAGTAAATATCACGAGATCATCAATGGAAAGAGTGATGCCGAATATCTCATTAACGGCTATTCATTAAAAAAGGAGTAAAACGAGGAGATGAGATAAGGCATCAAGAGTTGATTGACCGGAGAAAAACGTAATCCAAATCATGTCGGTCTCAAAATCGCGGAGAAAATCATGGGTGTTTGATGACACGAAGGAAATCTCGGCCAAGAAGTGGAAAGGGCAATAAAGTGAAAGTATGTTTTGATGATGGGATATCACGAATACAAAAGCCAACGGCTAATTCAGTCGATTTTGTAATTCCAATCGTGTATAACATACTTTTTATGCCAATTTGAAGGCATTTAATAATATCCCGAGTAAGTTTGTGGCTCCATGCATTTAAAACAGGCTTTCATGTCATCATCTTCGTCATCGGATACATCTGCAATTTAAAATATCACACGGCAGTAACAAGTCCTCCCGTCAGTAGCATGATAGGAGCTTTTTATTTCATCTTTTTATTGTATTATTCATTTATTATTATATTAATATTGATTATCAACACAGTTCCTCATTTTCATTATAACTCATTCCTTCATTTTAATGCCTCTTCTGTTTTTATAAAATTTTTCTATGATATATAAATCGTAAAATAAAATGTCTAATTATCTTACAATTTTTCGTTAAAGAGTATTCATGCGTGGAACATGGAGCTCAATATTAGTAGGAGCTCATGAAAATCAATATGCTTCAATCTTAACTTGCATCATACCACCAAACACTTGTACTAATTCAGTTCTGTAGTTACTATAAAATAGGGAAACAATTGCTGAAGTAAAAGCAGAACTTCAATACACTTTCCTATCCTATTAGTCTTTCCTTTTGTATCTATAGGGAATCCATATCATTAAAAACTCTCTACTCCTTTTTTCATCATTTTGGAATTTTTATTTATCTGCATGGTTTACAATTGTGCATTCGGATACTAAATGATGACTTCATCTAAGAGTTAATAGAGGTATCTTGCGGGGCAAAATTATTGGATCGCAGAAATAATGAATTTATGACGGAGAATTGTTATTGATTGGTAATTAATTCTTTCGTTGCATTTTAAAATTATTCATAAGGTTTTTAATCAAACCCTGCTTGATATTTGTTATCTCTGATGACGAACTACATCGACACATTTTGAAATACGCTAAGATATATAATTTAGTGAGCTAAGTGATCTAAAATCGATCACAGACCTCAATGCACGCCTCTTCAGACTGCCTTTCGTCCCCAATCTCAAAGGAGTGTGAATCTTAGTTCTGCTTGTAACGGCAGAAACAGGATTACTCAGGAGACCAGCTATGGCTTTCGCGGCTTTTCCGGAGAGTGCAACAGCTTCTCGTCTTCGAAATTTCTCTCGCATTCGCAACCGGTTGATAAAAACCGCTTTCCATCGAATGGAGGACGACGAACTGATCTCGTCTTCGACCCTTCCACTGGGAAATCCCTGCGAATCATTCCTTTAATTGACGTTTCTTTTCTCGGATCCAAAATGAAGTGCTTCCTATGTAGCAACGTGATGACCACGGGGATGAAAAGGTCGAAAAAGTGTTTAAAATCGTGCAAGACGTGAAGACGGTTTCTGAGATTACTTCCCCAGTGTATCACGAGGTTCAAATCTCCAAAACATTACGTGCTTTCACAGATGATGGGCATGCTAGTAATTTCTCACGTTAAAGGTTGCAAAATTCGAGTACATCATTACTTACGTCGTTGCAGTTCCTGAGCAGTTACAGAGAATAATCAGTAACATAGAAATTAGAAATACATATCATAGCTTAAAATTCCGTATTTATTTTTGATACTGATTGCGCAAGTTAGAAGGGAAGTCATTCGTTTTATAATAGACGTAATGAGTGGCAGTTGTGACCTTTGGAGGCTTATATACAACTGCTGTGATATCAGGTACTTACATGAGCTCAAATTAAACTTGTTCCTTTACATCATATTATGTAGGCCTAAGACAATATTTTCTTGAAAATTTGTGAATTTTGTGGAAAGAAAATGTTTATCGTTTCTTAGTTTTCAGCTATTAAACACGAATCATGTTTGTAACATCAACGGTAATACCTTTTGCCTTCTTTATAAGATTTGTTTTACTGGTTTACTACCAGCAAATATTCTAAACAGAAAACGAACGGAAAAGAAGGAAAAGAGGAAATATTATGGCAAAATCACATAATCAGTAGATCACGTCTGAAACATTAGAGGTGTGATAATAAACAAAGAGAAAGGAGGCTATTATTCAAATCAGTTATTTCATAAAACTTCGCTTCTATTAGAAACTCCTATTTCGTTATAATGCATCGCTTGCATTCGGTAACAGTTTACATACAGGAAACACATGAATTTTCGAGAAGGATTTGCAAAGCGTTGAGTAAACACGGAAAGAAAACGTAAATTTATGAACATGTATATGAGTTTGGGCTGATGGTTTTTCTGACCCCCGTCCCAAGAATACCTGCACTTGCTAATATCCTTGCCGAATTTTCCCGTGTGCCAAAGATGGCATCTCATTTCGTAAACAGGAAGCCACAAATAATTCTGAGAAAAATGATAATTTCTTTCATTTTCCACGAGAGAATATTTGAATGATCATCAGGAACGCTTGGTGGCGATTATCGTCTGATATAACTTTCTTGCTGCACGTTTAAAGTCATTTTAAGCTTAAGGAAAAAATAACTGTTCACAAGACTAGAAAAATTCATTATTTCTCTACTGCATGTTAAGGTATGAGAAGAGCTGACTAATAATTAAGTTAAAAATATTATTTTTATAAAAATAATATATTCTATCTTTATCCAGAATAATCTATTTCTACATACACAGATGAAGCTAGATATTTATGATATCATTATCATAAACATCTGAGACATTTATGACCTTTATTTTCTAATCACACTTTTCAACCATTCAGATAATTATATCTTGCTTCTTTGACACCAATTTATTTCACAGCGCGTTATTTTGGTATATTTCCTATTAAAATAGATTAATTAATAGATAATTGTCATTTCTTACGAAATATGAAATATATAAAGACATACTAATCTTTTATTTCCTTGAACCCTGAGGTTATTTTCCTTAAAGAAATACTCTCCAAAATAAACTTAACCGAAGAGGCGCCAACTATGTGGAATTCAACTTCCTAATTAAAACTTAGGGACGGATTCTTCCATAGGAAATTATGTCCTGAGTTTATGCATTGAGTATTTCTCACAGAAACACTTGTGTTTTGGGAAACGACTAACAGCCATAATCAAAACTACTTCATTCCCTTAAAGAACATAAAGCATATAAATCAAGGATTTAGTTTCCCCTATAACAGGTGATTCCTGCGTGTTAATTCTCCTCGAAATATTCGCATTTGATGATCGGTTCCTTTTTATTGTGAATAAATCACTTAAACCGTTATAGATTTTTGTCGTTAGCCTGAATCCATGCGAATGCTACAATACAGTTGTGATGGAAGGGCCTTCCTTCCTTTACACCTGCCCGGGTCCGAGTGTGAGTTGGCCACACAATGAAATGACGTCACGTCAAAAGCAGGGCTGAGGAAGGTAACCGCCGCTACCTCCAGTTCTCTCTTAGTAATGATTTCCTCAAATATAAAGAACTCAGTCGAGAGGGACTGTCACGTCTTCACACAGCGGTAGAGAGAAAGATTCGATCTTCCATAAACCATGAGAACAGCAAAAAAAGAATTATTGGACGAATTGCTACTGAAATTAACTTCAAAGAAAGTTATTAAGTTGAAGTTATTTGGTAGAGAAGACCAAAACGTTAGATTTGTTAAGGAATAAGCCATCCACATTTCTGTGGTTTCGTTTGCGTGGAAGAGAAACGATTAGATACAAATTAGCAACAGTCTCGAGTCCTGTAGAGAAAAAGAATAACTCAAGAAAAATTTACGCATCAATGATAAGATGACAATAATGAAAAAGAAAGAAATTCCACAGGAGAAAATATTTTTGCTTAAATGGAGCAGGCCTAGCTTTAGCTGGAATTTGTCGTAATGTGGAGTAGGTATTACAGAAACTATGCAAGACTGAAAGAAACGGATAACTTAGGGACACAAATTTATTTGCTTCACTACTAACTCTTCTTCAACTAAAAAAGAATTTTTACGGATATTACATGGGTGGTCTGAAAAGTTTCCGACATTTCGCCATTTCTCGACATGTTTTCTGAAAATGTTCTGAAGATTTCTGAAAAATCTGGGGTCGGATACTTTTCAGACCATCCTCGTATATCGTGAAAAACATCGTTTCCTCTCGTCGCTGATAGAAATCATCCCGGGACTCCGCATTTGTGACATCGTAACATTTCTAATTTTCAAACCTTTTAGTCCATCTTGACGATGCGAGCAAATGCCTATCTTATCTTTACACCACCCGAAAGCCATGAAGGCGAATCTTCTGTTTATGACTCTCAGGAAAATTCCATTTTCTTCATTAATTGAATTCTTAAGGATATATAATCCTTCTAATTTTATTAAAATTGAGAGTGAATAAGGAACCTCAAGAATGAGAAATTGCATCTTTTCATCACAAAGATCATGATTTTAAATCGGATTTCTGTGACTTTAATCTTGATCCGTTGCCTAATTGCATCTTGGCAGATAACACAAAAAGAGATAAATTTTACGATGATACTCATTGTAATTACTTACTGTTTTACAGAAACTGTTTTTGCTCAACAACGCGGGAGTTATTGCCATGGCTACATGCCAGCAGCTAAAAGGCTGTTTTAATGTTTTCACAGATGACTCTATTAACCCAGTTATATCCTATTTAACGCCTAAAATTTCATGTTTTTTTAATATTGCATAATAAATCCAGTTTTCAAATCATCATATTCCAATCTATACAGTTTTTTAAGTAATATTTTCCATTTAACATAAACTTTTGGGGACTAGACTAAGCATTCCTGAAACAATTTTAAGTCGCATTAAAATGCATGCAAAGTTATTCCTTATTCCTTGAGACCTTTAGTCAACAACTTTTCTTCTTGTCACAGCGTTTGTGTGGAAATATCTACAATCAAATTCTTGCAGCTCTATTTTGCATTTTAATATGATAAAAATTTGCTATGTTTATTACTACATAATTCATATTTATACAGCTATATATAGTTTATTATATATTTATATAGTTTCATAGCTAACTGTGGAGCATATTTTCGTAGAAAAAGAATCAGATTCCTAATAAAATTCCATATATGCAAATAATTTCGTGAACTTTAACATCTTAGAGTATTTACAAATTGCTCATTAAAGATGTAAATTACTTTAATGAAAATGGATTTGCGTGAAATTGCCGTTACTTCGCGCTTTTTCGGAATTTTTTTCCCTTACTACGAAATGAAGATATCAGAAATTTCCATGCACCGTGAGAAAATCCGTTTGCATCAACGAAGCCAGTGCCAAGGCAGATGCTGAACAGATTAAAACGTCACTCTTTGGTCCAATCCTGCAAGCCAAGTAAGAAGGCGGTAAGAAAACTTGTCCTATAGATCTCTTCAGAGGCTTAGCAAAGACTTATTATTACTTTCTTTGCCGCAAAATTAAATGGACGTTGGAAAGAATTCTACATTAGAAAATAAATTGGCAAATAAAGCAGGAAATCAGGATTACCTCTAAGCTGAGCGGCCAAGCAGTACTTTATAAGTTCCGCTCAAATAAGTTGTCTAGAGCCTACAATTTATTTTCAAAAGTGAAATCCTTTATCTTTAGCTTTCACAGATGCATTAATGCATGCTAGGAATTTTATAATGGGTTTGCATGGTTCATTTCATCGTACAAATTAACAAAATGAGAAAGACTGCTACTAAAACACTTTCTTGGCATTACTGCCAAAACTTTAGAAACAAAGTATCGGCAGTTATTTCCTCAAAAAGATCTATAATATAAGAGGGAACTATGCAAGAAGTAAGGTTTTTTTGCAAATTCGCAGAAAAATTGTTAAGCTTCTGAGCGAATTAAATAACAAGTAAATCCATAACAGACATTTGAAAGGAGGGATGTGAATCTATGAAAATTATTATTGAATTTAAGCCATAACAAAAGAATCTAACGAAATAAAATGCTCATAATTACTCGGTTGACAAGAAACTGTAGAAATTCATCTCTAGCGTAAAATAGGGATAGGTTATTGATTTATCATGCATGCAGATTTTTGTCAAAGTAGAAAGTGAGCTATTTCAAAGAATGCTGTTTCATCGTCCACCATTTACTGGCTTAGAAGAATTCTAAGTTGGTCATCAGAAGGCAGTTACGTTAAGTGAGTTTTATCTCTGCCTAAAACGAGTGCCATACTTAATATAAAATATTTCAATCTCTTCTTCGAGATTTCAAATATATCATCGTAAAATCCTAGTGCTATATTTGGAATTGTTGCCGAGTAATTCATATTCAATCCATAGAAATAATATTAGGGATAGGCAATAAACCTCTGTGAGGTTATAGAAACTGAAGGGGGGAATCATTTACACATATGGAAACAAAATTAAAGCCTAAAATTAAATTTGGGTAGCCAATATAATTGGATTATAAGATAAGACTTAACCAAGCTATGAAATTACTCGTGTTGTAAAATATCCCGATTGCTGTTACTCGAAGAAAAATTAATAAAATTGCACTGTAGAATCGAATACGTCCAGAAATCTTAATTAGTGGTAATTTTTCCAATCATTGCATTCGGACGTCTATAATTTCTTGTGAGTTACTCTTTATTTGATTCATAAAAGAAACCATAGATTATAAATCAATGTCATTATACAATAAGATTACAACATTTCTTAGGAAGTAGAACTCGCTGCAAATATAAACATCCAGAACAATTCTATGGAGAAAGAAACTATCATATACATATGAACTCCTACAGTTTTCATAAAGCTTGGAATTCCACTAAAAATCACAGAAAACATCGTTTGTAATGATTTGTTATAAGTTGTTGATGAGTAAAGATAGTGATCTAAATTTCACGGAGGGAAATGAAATTACCATATATAATCTCCCGAGGTGTTGAGGTAGCACTGATTTGAATGTTTTTTGTTACTTCCAATTCTCCGCTATTAATGCACGATGTTAATATCTTCCATATCTAATATCTAACCTCCATGGTAGGACTGCCGGAACCATGGCAAACCAAAGTTTGGTTTGCAATTTCATCATACTGTATTCTCACTTTCAATGGAGATCTCAAACCTAGATAAACTGACGCGGTTCGAGGATTCCATAGCATCTTGTGATCCACATTTCGTTGAAAGTGGTCTTATGATTATGAAATAAACTGCGGGATGCATGAGTGGTCACCAGGTCAGTCCGTAAATGCATATCTCCAAGAATTTGCATGTATGTGTGGTTATCTGCGATGAACTGGAAACGAAACTGCGAAAAGAAATTGACGCAATGGGAGCAACTTATAAAGAAAAATATACAGCGTAAGCGAAGCTTCATATACGAGGATAGAAATTCCCCTTGTCGATCATCGAAGTATCGACAGTGCTGATTGCGATCACCTTCATAACCGAATTTCGGTATAATTTCTCAGAAGCAGTTTAATAACAAGAGATATAGTGGAGTAAGGGCAATTTTTTCCCTTTACAAACCGATAATCGTTAACTTAAATCTCAAATATTAGATTTTAAATTCGATCAACCTTAACCGATAAAGCCAGTATTGAGCTAAGATATAACAAGTACTTTTGGTACAGTAAGGGATCTTTTTCGGAAGAAATCGAAAAAGTAAAAGTAACTAGCTATTTTAGTAGAAAATTTGTGTAAATGAAACGTATCTCAAAGGCATGTGAGATAAATTATTTCTCACTTTATTTAGTATTAAAGGGAAACCCTCATTTTATTAACTAGGAAATGAATATTATATATATGAAGGTATATATTGTTGCAATTAATATATTTGGATCATAGTCTTTGTATTTTACTGAAAGTTACATTAGTGCTCTGACTCTACATTAATATCCATCTCTCAAATTTCCTTCGCTACACAATGTGTGCTTAAGCCATTTCAAGAAAGATTATTATCGACAACCAATGAAGCTATATATCTCATTCCCTTTTTTCTCGTGCATTTTCGGGCTTAATGATTAATAGGCATATGAACGAGAAAAAATTAAATTTCGCATTGTTAATTCTTTTGAAGAAACATACTTATAAGTCTATGCCTAAAAAGGAGAAAACATGTGTCCATCTATAATTCATAATTCGTTTACATTCCTCGAATATTTACATTTGCCTTATTTTTCAGAGATTGTTAAAATATTATTGTAAAGGTACACATACAGATTATATTAAAATTATCACCAAAATAAAGTATACTATATACTTCGAGAAAATACTTAAGTAAATTTCATCAAGAAGTGAAAAGCATCGCAGTGGACGAGGAAACTACATTAGAGGAATAACTAACATTAGAGGAATAGCACATGAGTATGGGCAGTGTCGGAGATTTCAACGCTCTCACCGCAACCTGTCAGTGAGACAGTTACCAGATAGACTGGAAATTTTCTTGCTCTGATAGCGTTATTCCACCGAGCCACCAAGAACACTCCAGAGGTGTCTCTATTCAGTCGATTTTACAGTAGAACGAAGCGAAACAGTGTCATTATTCCCTAGATTTCTCTTTCCTATTGTGCCGTTACTAATCTATCCGAATACCTTGAGTACGAAATCTATGAGATGTAAATCTAATTCCATTGTATCATTCTAACACTAGTCATTCGTTGACTCAATGGCTTGTCAAATGTCAATTGTTTGACACGTTACAAGCCATTAAGACAATGAACTTGAGCATTGAAAAGGAGAGTAATTACAAAGTACCGTTGCAATTAAATCCCGTTGAAAATTTCAGCAAGATCCAAGATAATTCAAAAACTTCGACAAAAATATCGGATACTTTCAAAATTCATTACTCATTCAATTTCGCAACTTTTACTGGAGGCGTTAGCTGCACTTTTTGACGTTGAATATATTTCGTAAGGTTAATCGATGGGACCCGGTTTCGCTGAATTGCATGGATAAAGAAAAAAGTATCCACTTTGTAAAAAATACATAATTTATCGGCATTCATGGCCGATTTCAACAGAAGGTGTCTCGTGATTACGCAATGCAGTTGTGGCCAACATTTCGTAAAGATATTCTTCACAATTGCATTCTGATTTTATCTCGAATAGCATTCATCTCTCATTACCATGGGTAAGCTTAAAATGTAAGTTCAGTAATATTATCGATGAAATCTTAGGAAAATAAGACATAAAGTTCATTTTTACGTCAAAAGCAAAAATTACAAAAAACATTTCGTAATTGTCTAAATACTTTTTGTCTCAAACTAAGATAGTGATAGATTTTAAGCAACAAAGTCGGAAGAAAGAAATAATCCATTTTACGCAACTGTAGAGATCAAACCTTATTTTATTACGAATAAGATAAATCTATTTTTGGTGATGCGATATTTATTTATTTCTGAGCAAATTGTATACCATTATAATATCTTATTTTCTTCACGAGAATTCTTATGCTCATAAATTATTGTTAGTTGTTACTCTTTCAAACAGAGTGGGTCGAAAGGTTTTTATGTTTTAGTCGTATCTATTTCAATTTATAAAAATATCATTTTAAAATTATTTTGATTGGAACAATAATTTAAATTATAATAAAACTTATAATATATTCTATTTATATATATAATATATCTACTTATAAATAATATATTCTATTTATATAATTATTAACGTATTTTTTACTCACATTGCATTTCTCTTTCGTATATTCAAAAGGGAATAAAAGTTTCGGTGTAGATACTTCGCTTTTATATAAAAGTATCATGGCATTTATATTCATAGAAGGTAAAAAAGCATTCATATTACTTCTCAAGGGTTTAATTAAAGAAGAAAGTGGAACACCAAAGAAGTAGGAGCTCTATTCCCTTCCAATGCAGCTCATTAAAATATTTTAGTTCCCACCCTTAGTCATTGTTCTGCTGTTGACTACAGCTACAATTATTTTTGGTGAGGAATTTTGTTTTTCTTTACAGCTAGAAAAAATTTAAAATTAAAGAAAGGTTAGAGTTTGATGAACACGACGAAATCAGGTAAAGGTGTCGGGTAAGAGGGGAAAATGATGCGGACAGAAGGAAGAATAAGAGAATGGGTGCGACGTCTTGCTGGAAGAAAATAGAAAACGAACACAAGTTATACATTGCGCGAGAAAGATGCTCGTTGAAATCAAATAGGAAAACGTAGATGGTATTTCACTTTCGGTATGGGAAGATAGAGATAGATGAAAACAAAATTATCTGTAGCGTTGGAGAGAGAGAGGAGTATTTTACCCATATATATTTCACTTCTGTGTATAACTTAAGGAGTATTTTACACAAGGTCTTACTCAACAAATCATCATTTAACCTTTTTAATGTTTGTATGTACTAAATTTGGCGACGCAGTAATTCCATCCTTTGAATGATACCTCGACCAAAGTATCTTCTGAACAAGATTTTATTTTATATTAACACTACTAAACCTGAGTAAACAGGACTTCGCACTTGCCTCCATAGCATTGCAAATGTATTCGCATTTGAATATCCCGCAACCCTTTTGGCCTGTTTTATTTTGCTGCAGTTAGTATGGAGTTTTTATCCTTAAGAGAGCTCTTGGAAGTTATCCAAAGGGATCGCGCTTACTGATGTGCTTCTGCTCTCTAGACGAAGGTCCAACGATTCCAATCCTCGAGGGAAAGGTTGAGAATATTTATCACCCTGACAAAGATTTTGATCTAGATCGTTATTATATAAAGCTCTTTGTGAATCCCAATAAGGTTACGCTGACTCTTGAAAAGGTATGGAAACTAGGAATGCAATAAATTTCTATTTCAACGACGAAGAAAACAAACGTGAACATGTTATCAATCGACAGTTTTAATTCATTGTTTTTAAAAGAGAAAAGATCTGTCCATACCTATGCAGCTAACTAATAACTAGAAGAAGATATATACGTAGTGCACCATCATGCCAGGTGTATGTATAATTAAATAAAATCAAAGACTTAACAGAAGTTAGACATAGTAGGCCAAATGATGATAAATAATTGAAATGATATGATCAAGAATCGAAAATATATCCATTTAATCGAGGAATGTCATCATATTTTTTATTTTTGCTTTTTTTATTATCACATTTTTATTTATTATCGATTTTGCAAAATTTTTATTTAAAAAAATTCTGTTTCGAAGGAAACATATTTTCAGTAGTTGTATTAATGCTTTTAAAGCGTAGATAAAATAAAATGCACTGAAAAACTGTAAAATAACAGGGAGTAAACACCGAAAAACACAACATGCAATGTTTATCCAGAGACTAAAAACCCCTGCAGATGAATACAACTTTCAGTACCATTTCAAGAATTGGAGCGCCATGTTGCATCTTGGGAATATATATTTTCATCGGCTGCTGTCCAAGAACTGCTTTTGGCAACAGTTTCGCGAAACCAATCATAGAAGAAAAATGTTTTTTCATCGAAAAATATGGCTGCCGTGTGATTTGAGCCTGAGGTAGCTCAAGTTTGAACTCACAATTTTGAGCTTGAATCTGTGATGAAGGAATAAAAGTATAAAGATTGTTAATTTATCTATGATAGCTTGTAGGCATGACAAAAGCCATACTGATACGTTCGTTGTGGAATTTCTCTTGGCCGGAATAAAAAAAATCTACATGAAGAATTTTTTCTATTGAGTGGATAAATCCTTTGTGCCGATGACCTTTCATGAGAAGAAAATGCGGCCGAATATTACTTTTTTCCAAATTCAAAACGAAACCGATGGAAGATAAGAGAAAGTGGTGGCATTTCGTAAGTAATAACATAATGAAACTGAGAGAGTTATGAGTAAAATTCTTTTTCCAGCTTAGTAGAAACCGTAATGACTCTCTTTAATAAAGTCTAATTAAAAGCATTGCGAGTTATTTTTAAAGCGAAATCCACATTATCTGCTGGAATATACTTATGAAAGTACTGATTAAACTTTGTGCGAACATATCCTCACCATGACCCATGAATAAAAGGCTGACTATTTTGAATGTGAGCTGCCATAGTGTCATCAAATCTACATATTTGATTAGAAAGAATGTGAAAACTGGAAGGAGACTGTTCAGGAACTAATTTGAAAACAACGATTTAATAAAATGTAGACAAATGCATTTACCACAAGGGAATTTCTCTCGACGTATTTGAAGTTAAAGGACTTAAACGTGATTTCCTGCTAAATTAAAAGCGAGCTTGTGTGTGCGAGTTTCTCAGGGCACTTTCTTTCCTTTACGTCTCGCTCTGGCGATTTTCAGAGGGTAACCAGAGGTTAGCGGTCTTGAGCATTCATTTATTCTCTTTCAGATACTTTTAAGAATACATCGCCCGCTACGCTAGAAGTGTTTGCAACTAAGTCTAGTCCCATTAAAATAATTTTCGAATATATGATTTACTTTTTACGCTGATCTTCGAATATTTGAACATTTTAATACGTATCGTTTCCTATTCTGTATTCCCTAATTTTATAGTTATTAATACCAAATATACAAAATCTTCATAACTTTCATTTCTTAATCACTGCTTATACTGTCCAAAAATATTTAATGAAGTTCGGAGAATATAATGTTAGAGACCTTTTCAGTATTTTTGCCGCACTAATGAATGCAAGTATTTCTCTGTTAATATCTTTGCATGACTGAAAGCCTTTCATCTCAACTTAACTGACCTTGCTTCACTCAGGAGTATCTATTAATGAAAGGATAGTATCATTTCCAGTAGCAAAATTTTATAGTTTTTGAATTATTTATTCGTCAGTCCTTTTTTAGTTGAGAAAGCATAACTGGAACAAAAATGTAGATATAACCTAAATTAATTATCAGTGAAATATAAGTACGCACTTTGCCTTTGAATAATGGAAAACACATTTCTTTCCGCTACAATGAATTTTCATTCAGCTCAAAAGTAAGAACTAATGGAAATACAGTAAACTGTCATTAATTTTCAACTGCAGCTTTAAGGGAGTGGCTTTATGAAAACTGAATATTTTCCATTTTTAACAAGGGAAACTAAAAAGGTTACACTCTTTCCTCCGTATATAGAATAAATCTATGAAGTAACCCGATGTAAGTAATAACTCGTAAGCAATAGCTGATCTTTATTAGCGATGTGTGCAACAAAACACTGAGGTCAAATATCGAATATTAAGGGCTATAAAATATTTGAAAGAAGGAAATTCATTTAATTGAAAAATAGATTGGTATTTCTTTTTGAAATCACAACCCAGTAAAATTTAATCATTGATACTCTGATAATTTTGGATTTCTGTCTATTTCTGTTTATCTTTGTCTAAAATCCTTTGACAGAGGAAATTGTCCCATTGAGTACTATTGCAAAATGTAATTACGGGATAACTTCGAGTGATTGGGTAATGACTTAAATGTTTTGTCTTTCAAACAATTTCCTTATAATTTTCTTGAATTTTAAATTCTCGGTTCGGGATATTTATTCTTGAGAAGAAAAAAAAATTCCTCAGGAAATTTCCTCTAAGAATTAGGCATATTTCACATCCCATTATGTTTTCATTGCGATCACACTGAAGACTTATTACGCTCGTATTAATCTCGAAGATAAAAATGGGTGTAAATTATCAATGCCGATCAATATCTCATCAACTATACGTTTCATTTCGGGTTATATCGCTTTTAAATGAGTTTTTCTCAAATTTCGTAACTAGGTGGAAAAAACCTCATTATAGCTGAACAGCCAGCTTTAAGCAGTGACTCATAGTGAATTACAGCTTTCAGCTTCAAGGGCGAGGAAAAAATAAACAAAGAAAGGGGAACATCGGGGAAAGTGAAAGAGCCCCATCATGGGCTCGCAAACGCATATTATATCTTTTGAGGTGTTTTTGCACCTTAATCGAACTTTCGCTCGATCATGGACTCTTCCTTCATGGCCTCAAATTATTCTAAAGGCTTCGAAAATGGCATGGAGAAACATACAATGGAATGGAAAAACGTTTTATTAAAGAAAGAAAATTTCTCATTCAATATTTTGTTGGTTTAATGGACATGCAATTTTTAAGAGTGTCAGTTGGAATACGCTCTTTTTCCTTCAGTTAATTACGAAATATTATTATGATTATACATTCATAATCACCAACATGATTTTGGTAATATATGTCTACATTTGATTTTCTTAGCGAAGTCTCTATGCTTATGCGATAACACAAATTGAGCAATATTTGACTTAATTCTACATTATTTATCACAGTCCTTTTCACTTTCTAAAAAAATTACATATTTACCTTTTTCACGATTATTTTATTTTTTCTTTCATTGTTATGAGTCACTAAAACGACTTCTGGCCTCAATCTGGCACATTATCTTTTAATTTTTTATACCTCATATTAACGTTATGGTTTTTTAAACTATTGGTTATATTCATAAAATCTCCTTTCGCCGTGATATTGCACGAGCTATATTCTTCAAACAATCATTCATTGGTAATACAGGAATCAGTATAATCACAGAGTACAGTGTAAGCTTACTCCACGGTATAACTAATTGAAGACAAATCTATCTACGCCTAATAAATATTTTCTCGAGATTGTTACTTTTCTGTTTAGTTATGGAAAACAGTAGGAATTAAATGAGATATCGTACTATTTATGCAAATTTATGTGTAGAACACTACTAGGTTTTGCTACAGCAATTCACTATTCTGATTAATCGCATGATACTTTCCTGATAAATAACCATCATCGACGATGTTGGTATGTACTGCCAAAATCTAGCCATGTTATTTACTTTAAATGCTGCGAAAATCTTCTCTATTTTATTTTTAGTTCCTGAATAGAGGATTTCCACCATATTTCGGCCTATTCTTTGGATACTGAAATAACAGTCAGAATTATTATTCCTGTTTCGATAAGTTATCCCTGTTCGGTAGTGATATAATACAAAGTATAACCGCACATTTAAAAATTGAATTTTAACCTGCGTTACTTGCATGCGAATCTTTTCTCTCTATGAGCCCTCCATCGCACCAGGGTTCTAATAAGCTCCTCTCCGCTTAATGACTGTAACACTTTCGCTGCTGTATTTACATTACGGAGTAAAGGCGCAGTTTCTCTTTCACATATGTGCAGCTTGTCCTTTATATAAGTGTGTTTGTTGATCTTAGCTAAAGGAAGTACAATCTCGTCTTCCGGGTAATTAAAAGTGTCTGTTATGTCATATGTAAGAAGTTTCGTAAATTTGTGCTATGAAAAAGAGAAGCTGATTTCCTTTCCTGTTACTTTAATCAATTATTTATGTACATTAAAATGTTTTCAATTGTAATCGATGCATTGTATCGAAGAATAGTGGATTCAAGTGTTATTAGTAGTGGTACTGTTAAAAGTGCTCCAACTGCTGAGGTCATTTCGCACGTGGTCTCCACGAATCGAACCCGGGACCACTTTCACCAAAGTTGAACGCACTGCCCACATGGTTATCCGGGAGCCCGGATTCAAATAGTTCAGAGCGTTCTCTACAGGAATAGAATTTATCATACCTGAACATTTAAATTAATTTTCCGCTCACTTGCATTAGTTTTAGTCATATGTCATTTACATTGTTTCATATACAATTGATTATAATTTATAGCCCTTTCGGCTTTCGACTAAATTATCATCTTTTCGTTTAAATGCATACTATATATTAGTAATTTTATATTGAAAAAAGTGAAAAATATAGCAATTTTCGTTTATATTCTTTAGCAAATGGGTAAAATATTCCTCCTTAGGGAAAATTACGAGAGCCAAAATCGACCGAATATTAATCTTAAAGAATGGAAAAAGTAGTTTATATTTATTACAGGTAACAGAGCCAAAAAATAGATCGTAAATAACATTCATTCGATTATATGTTTAAAATTTTTTATATATTCCTTGATAAAAGAGAAAAATATGAGTTATCATTTGACCTCAAATTTGTGTAACATAACTTTCTGGGTATCATTCAGAAACATAGCTTATAAGAATGGAACATGATGATTTATTAGTTAAGAGATTTATTGGTGATGTTTACGAAAGTTGTTACGTTAGATTTAGAATGACAGATGTCCTTTATGTTCGTTTGTAAAACATAAGTACCATTATAAAGATAAATGCAGACAGAACTACGGACGATGTATGGGTGAACTGTGAACTTATCAAGCTCAGATCAAGAAAATAAATGTGAGTGTTCAATTATAATTCTTATTAGTCATGTAATTTTGTGATATTTTTATTATAATCATGGCATAAATTACGGTAGATGGCTGTTTTGGTATCACTCTCCGTATTTAATGAAGAAAAAAGTATACAAATTATTACTCTAACTAATATAACTAAATATTTATTTCCATGCTGCGTTTTTAAGCTGGCTACATATGCGCATTTTCATTTCTAAAAAAAGTTTGAATAAAACTGTTACATTGCTGAAGTAAACCTCAGCGAAGAAGGGTATTTTTGCAGAACCTGAGAAATTTCAGGCAGTAGAGAGGAAAATTAATTTTGTGCATATTTTAGCGGATGACCTTCAATAGGAAGGAATATTATATTAGAAATACAAACTTGCTAATGTTGAGGGAACGTTTTTATCTTAGTAAAATAGCTATAAATACGCTGAATATAATGAATTATTAAAAATAGCCGCTAAGATGAAATAATGGAACATCTTAGCGAGCGAATGTGAAAATAGATACACTTTGAGCACAGGATTGATGACTGAAAAATTACCTCAGGTGCTAAATTCATTTTCTTTTGCGGTTTAATGGGCAACGACATTCTTACTTTCCAATGCTCTAAACAAAGAAATTAAAATCTTTTCTTCAAACGGAAAAGGTAATAAAGGATCAAAACTTTAGGATGCTTGAATTAAATAACATATAGAAACTGGATTAAGTTTTCGGTGCAAAATTCTTTGAACGTCAAGAAAATATGCGAAGAAACATTAAGAAGGATAATAATATTGTCAATGATTTGTTAATCTTTTAGCCATGGATTTTTTAAATAAAGATAGGTTGGGTTTAATTTATACAATAAGTAATTTAGGAGTAATGTAATGTAAGACTTTACAAGTAATAATACTTTTATCACGAATAAATAAAGTAATGACATTTCCGATGTTTTAATTTCTTCATAATGCTTACTCTCCCTGCTTTCATCCACTGCAAAAATTATTCATTGCATTTGTACATTTATGAACACAGATCTTTAAGATGCAAGAGGGGTGGAATTTATGAGGTGACGAAGCAGGAAAGAAGAAATTATGCAAGTTTTCATCTTGGCTTGAAAGACCCTTCACATCACTTTTTATTTTGTTTATAGAAATAAGTTGAATGTTGCTGTCGTTCTCTCAAGGAGAATAATCGCGACCTTCCCAATGTAACTCCACATATCATTGTTCTTGCATCTTAGCTCCAAGAATTGAAAACTGCCCTCGTAATCTTGTCCTTGCAAGCTTCAGTCACTCAGCATATTCATTTGTGTTGGAGAAATATATGAGCTCCTGCAATAGCGGCGATTCATGCGGTGGCATACATCATTTTCTGTTTTGCTAGCAATCGTTCGCGAGAGATCTTCTCAAGAGAAATAAGAATTTCAAAAATGACTTTTAGCATTTTAAGAGTCTTGAAAATTCATCAGAGAGAGTTTTACTGCGGAGAGCTTTTGAGGATTAAGAATAACTCGATGATGTATGTGTTTTGGTAGTTGGGCGGGCAAGAATCAAGGATGCATAGGAATTGAAATTCAAAAAGCATAAAAAAGATCCAAAAATATAGTAGAAGGAGATTTATGGAAGCCAAAGTAACTTCTTGAGTTATGGAAACCAAAGTGACTTTTTGAGTATATTTTGTGGAGTTTTAGATTCATAAAAAATCCTCGACTAAAAAATTTCAAGAAAGAATACAGGTAAAGTTAAAATACCGTAATGTATAACTGAAGGTTTTCCCGCCAATTTATTCGGAAAAATTTAGAGAATTAGTTAAACATCATTATAGCCTATCAGATAACAACTTCACCGAGAAGAATAAGCAGTTTACATTTTGATATATCTTTTAAAATAAATTTGGCAACTTCATGGATTTTCACAATCTCTTAGCGTTTACTATATTGCACATACCACCAGTTATTATATCACTTTTAGTACTTTCTAAAACTTCGAAATATTGATTGTATACGTATCTTTTACTAAACAAGACATGCAAAAAATTAACACTTTTAACTATCAATGTACTAACTAATGTCTATTACATTAATCGAGTTAATTGAAATGCTAATACAAAACTCTAGTTCAAATTAATTAATTTACAAAGCCCACACTCATGTTATTCACCAATTCCTTTCACTATATACCTTAGGAAGAGTTATCTGCTGGATTTGTGATTTCGAAAACCTCTAATACACTGACTTGCTCCAAAGTTGGATACTTCGCCAACCAGCGCTGCGGAATCTTTGAATAATGCTTACAATTAGTGAAGCGTATTTGGATTCGATCCAATTTTTCAGGTAACAATCAGTATTTTGAGAGAAAGGGCTGCAAAGCACGAAGTCATTAGCAATCGGCGTGATTACGTCTCATACACTAAGCATTTTTCGAAAATGGGAATCTTCAAAGAAGGAATTAAGCAAAAAGTTGAGCTTTAAAAGTGCTAAGACTCTAGAAAAAGCTTTACTCATAGCCTCTCGCTCATGCGGTTAAGACAGGATGAATGGATGATCCAACATTCAGTGCATTTTCAAACATAATCGCGACTCAGTGTCGACTTACGACTGAGGCAAGATTCATTGTTGGAAGTGATACTTTGCAGCAGATATTCTTTCCAAATACGCTTATAGTTAAAATTACTAAAGAAGAGCTAGAAATGTATTCAAGATATAAAAATATTGGCGCAAATTTTCAATAAAATCAGTTCCATATTTTTCTAACACCACAGCCCCTAAGCGCTTTTTACCACAGCGTGACCGTTTGACCTAAGTCCACGTTTTCAAAATAATACCTAAAGTAGAATCAATGGGTACCGTTATTACGTGCTTGACAAGTTTTGGGATGGAGCTTTCCACACCAACTCCATCAAGACCATATTTTGTTTGTTCCGCTACGTTTTTTGGGGAATCACTCTTACGCAAGGTTCCGCTTGAGATACATCGAATCTTTTTTCTTTACATCACCATTCATAAGATTTTTTTCGGGAAGCCTCGCGCTGATACCTAATGGTTAGCTTATGAACATCACATCCAGAAGGGGGGAAAATTTCACATTAAAGCTGAATAGGTATCTACTAGCCGAAAATCTTTGAATCAAAACAGACTAAACAAGTCGTTACAAATTTTTGTTATTATGAAAGTTTTTTCATGATTAAAATGCACAACCTTCCACTACTTAGCTCCTTGAATATAACTAAATTTCGATTTTTTAAATTTGCAAATTGCATAGGCTTTGTTTTTGACTGTCATTGTCATTTGGAGTTTCATCGTCAAGGCTCCAGATTGGCTTTTGTTTATTAAAAATTTTAAATTCGATAGATCGATAAATTCCAAATTTATTACAAATCATCTTTCGATTGATTTGTAGTAAGTTTTGAAATTTGGCTTGGTAAAGAGAGAAAATTTTCAGTACAAAATCTCGAGAATTTTTTATCACTGTTGGATTAAAGGTGCAAATTTTAGAACTTATAACTATTGGCTTCTCGGCCAATCATTGATCTGATCCTGTCAAACTCTTTTTCTCCTTGGGATATTTCCTAGATTCACGTAATTTACCTTTCACCATTTAGCTTGAATCACCGATGCTACTAATTTTTATTTCAAAAACGGAAATAACACTATGCCCAAAAATTTCATTTGACTGCATAATATAACCTCATTGGAGTGGGAGATTACAGAATTAACATAAATTTGCCGTTGGCTCTCTTTAAGCTCTATTGTTGTAGAAATTCTAGAAATATAGAATAAAGAAAAGCTTGCAGTATATATTTAAATAGACCTGACGATTAAGTTTTTGCGTCGAAAGTCTGTTAGTTGATAAAAAATTGTGGAAACCGAAACTTGGTGCCATTTCTTCACGATAAACGATATAGCCATGTTCCACGAAGTGAAGGCTTTGGTAGTCAAAAGTAATCAAACCGTTGGGAAGTAAGTGATAAATCTGGTTAACTTTTTAAAGTTATATGGCTCCTTCGAAAACTTTCCTTATAATTCATACAACATAATAATTTATGTCTTTGGCTCGAAATCGGAAATATAGCTTGATATATTGGTATTTCATCTCAGAGTAGTCTTAATTTATTTCAAAAACTCCAATTCAAAGATTAAATGTATTTTGTCAGAATTATATTCTCTGTAGCGACTACAATTGTATGACTTTAATTATATTTAGGTACTTATTTTGAATGAACAATTGATAATAATTAATTTTTGAAGAGTCGCTTCATTTATAAATCCTAAACTTGTTTAAGAATGGCTCTGGTATAACTATTCACACATCCACATCGCTGGAAAGTCTCTCCCCCCGAGATAATCTTGTAAAATATTTACAATTATACGTCGTAGGGGAGGTAATAGAATACAATTTTAAATAGTTATTTTTTTTCTTATTGGGGAAACCAAAATGTTTGTTTCCGTTTAACGATTGCATTTATCTGAAATTGATAATTACCTTTAAAATGCGTACTACATTGCAGAGTGGTGCTCAGACATGGCGAGTCCGATCCAGACGTTCTTCGCTGGAGAAGGCGAAGGACGAAGTATCCTGGTAACAGGAGCCACTGGATTCCTTGGAATGGCTCTCATTGAGAAGCTACTGAGAACATGTCCTGGAATTGGCACAATTTATATATTAGTCAGACCAAAGAAAGGGAAAGAACCGAAGACTCGGGTAGAGGAACTCTCCAAAAACCTGGTAAGTGTATATATTTTACAGCACTTTCAAAGTCGATTTCCATGAACATCTTACTCTCATTCTGGCTATCATCGATTCCTCTCATGCTTTTCATTTTCATTTCAAATTATGATAAAATTATCATACAATCACTTCTGAGATCGTTGGATGATGAAATAACTATAATATAAGTTCCTTGTCCTCTCAAAAAATTTTATGAAGAGAAAATTAGACCGTCTCTGTTTCAGTTGACAGGTTGCCTCATTGCTACTTGAAGATTTTTAAAATAACTATTCACGTAAAAATATATTTTCTGTTATTGGTGAGAATTTTCTTAAAAATTTTTCCTTTTAATATCGAAGCATTAATTTTTCGGCAATGTGAAGCAATATAGGTTAAAAACAATAACAAAAGCTAGATATACTAATAGTAATACAGGTTGATAAATTACTTTGGTTTATGAATTGTCATTTTTTTCCATAATGGTGAATTAAGTTCATGATATGTGTACTTTATTTAATATATCATGCCGGAATATAATAAAGACAAGTTACTTTTGATTGTGGTATAAAATTTGTGAAACTCAAAGTTAGCAAAATTTTTCATATTTATGCAGAACTTTTTCAGTATTTGCATAAATTCAGAATGCACTTCACTCAGCTATAAACTTAGTACATGTGATTTATTTCCTATTCAATGTAGGTATATGAAAGACTTCATGAAGAACATCCTGGTGTTTTTGAAAAAAGAGTCACTGCTATATATGGTGATGTAGGCGTTGACGGCCTTGGCTTATCAGAGCATGATCTATCCTTGTTGAGCCAAAATGTATCAGTGGTATTCCATTGTGCTGCTACTCTTGATTTTGAATCTGGACTAAAGATAACCACAGATGTAAATCTTTTAGGGACCAGGAGAGTGGTTGAAGTTTGCAAGAGGATGCAAAGGATACAGGTAAAGATGACAGTAACAGATTTCATTGTTTGAGATCTTTCTGAAATATTTAGATGAAATTGTAATTGATTATTCTAATTATATACTCTTTCTATGATTTATAACTTCACGCTTAACATACTATATCTTCTTCCCTTGATACTTTGCATTTCTTGCCATTGTATATTTTTACAGTAAATGGCTATTTATGTGAATATGTGAGATATTTAAAAAAATCCTGATTTCTCTCTTATTACCATAAATATACTTAAGTATATCATTTGTACATTGTAATTGTCTCTATTTGGGGCTAATTTGGCTTCAATTTAATTGGCTATGACAGTGCCTTGATATCAATAATTTTTAACTAATTAAGAATGACAGAAATTGTAACCTTATCGATTCAATAATTTCACTCATAATAAGGATTGCATTAGCCAAGATCCATTATAATATATGTATGCATATACATGTTCAGAATTGTGGGTGCAAGTATAATTGACATTGGTAATTACTTTCGATACTAATAGATAAATATGTTTGATTAGTATGATCAGGAAAGCAATTGGAAGATCTAATACTGTATTAGCTGAATTATTACCTCAGAGAAGATGCTTTCCATAAGATCGACATTTGTAAATGATCATCATATCAAATTAATCAAAACAATATTATTTAGAGTAACATATTCCAATGCAAAAAGAATTCATTGCAAATTATAGTATATTTCACCAGTTACACTATTATTAATATTAATTATGTTTATGCATGATATTTGTAAGAAATCTGAAAAATTGAGAGATTACTGTATAAAGTTCATTGGCTAAGTTTGATGTAAAATTAATGTTTATATTTAAAAAAGGTTAGAAATGTTTGTTCACTGTTAGATGAGAAAAGAAAGCAAATAATTCTAAAAATTATCAATTAATCCAAATACTGCATAGTTATGAAGATGATCCTTGAGGATATTTTTGGGTTGATAATTAGAAATTTTTTTTATGATTATAATGATGTACCAAAAACATACTCAACTAAGGGATAGATCTACAGCAACGCCCTAGCAGTCAGAGTCATATTTATGCCTGATTAAGGTATTATTTTACCCAAGCCCAATGAAGGTAATGGGACCAACTTTCCTCTGTCAACAATATATTACTACTATTTTCTTTGTTTGATATATCCTATATGGTAATTTTTGGACCAAATAGGTATCTTTAGCAATTTGCACTAGACAAAGATCCTGATTTTTTTCCTTGACATATTTTTCAGTACTCCAAGAGCTATATTAAAGCTATATCTTGTTTAGCTTATACATTTAGACATTACTGGTAGTACAAAAAAAGATATTTCTATTTGAAAATAATTACAAAAATATACTTATAGTAAAACTTTACCATACCATTGATGTTAGTCTTAACATCTCATTTTATATACCTTGTTTCCTAAATAAAATATAGGTTTTGGTACATGTATCAAGTGCTTTTGTAAACTGCTTAAAGCAGCACGTGGAAGAAAAATTATATCCAGTTGGTCAAACAGCTGAAAAAGTTATTGCTTTATCGCAGTCTCTGTCAGAGTGTGCTTTTGAAGAAATTGCTCCAACGTGAGTAGACTTTGTATTCCTGAATAAAATATCCACATTAATCTTATCATCATTCTAAGAAAAGAGAAACTCAATCATTCCAAAGTTATAAATTATATCACAGTACCTACTTTAATTAATGTGTTAATTTTCCTTTCCTCTTTGAACTCTAGATTCTCAACTCAATCATTCTCAAGTTTTCTTTACAATCATTTCTTTTTTATATTTCATTATATTACAAAGCTAATCATCCAATCAAATAAAGCTTTATAATTGGAATTTTTCTGAAAGAGGAATTCAAATATAATTTTTCAAAGAGAAAGGGATGGTTCAAATCTTACTGTGCTCTATCAGACTATCTAAGCTTACTAAATGAAATAGAATATGTTTCAACAATAATTAAGAATATGGTACAACTCCAATGTGTACACAGAAAAAATCTCTAAATTCACTGATTGGAAATAATTAGATTTTGCTTTAAAATATCACCTCTGAGAAAACTCCAAAAAATAATTATCACAAATTTCTTCAATAACTAAAATAAAAATTTAGCTAAAATTACTTCAGCTTATGATTCAATAACATAATTCAATTCAATTTTAGCCTTCAACTTTAATGTTTTCAATCGAATCTGTTGATTAAATTGATATATAATTGATACAGACTATAAAATTCAACTTAAAAGGTACACTTAACCTGATGTTTTTAAAATTTTTGAGATAAAATAATTAATTATACCTTTCATTTATATCAGTAGAAACATTAATTAGTATTAATAAAAATTTAGGCAGGGCAGAAATATTTCTCTTCATTCAAATGTCAATGTAAAACATCTTGATATTACCTCAATAAAAATAACTTATCTTATTGACAGCTTGATGGGTGAACATCCAAATACATACACATTCACAAAAGCACTGGCAGAATATGAAGTAGATGCTGCTCATGAATTATTTCCATGCGTGATTGTACGCCCATCAATGAGTAAGTATAGAAAACTTAACATTAAGGAAAACTATTTCAAGAAAATTTCCAGGGTTTTAAGTCTTCTTCTCTTAACTATGTGACTAATGCATTTTCTCTGCTCACATAATTCTTTCATTACTCAAATAATTATTTTTGCTTCTATTTATATATTGTTTTATCTTTTAGAATATTACATGGCATCATTATTAGATAATAGAATGCTTTAAAAGGGTAGACACTGTACGATTTTGTTGATTGTTTAATCGATACAGATGTGGAACCAATGTTCAGCTAAATGTCATTCACAGAGGGTGATATATGGCCAGCAAATTGACTTCCATGGTACCTTATTGTCTTACAAGAAATCTATCATGAATCAATTAATTAGTTTTACCCATGCTGAGTAAGCAACTTGGCCTCCACCTGGAATCTAATAAAAAGGTCTAATCCATTGCAAACTTGGATATCTGATGAGCAGGTGGAGAGTAGTACTGAAAGTATTAATCTATATAAAGGATTATGTAATATGTGATAGTTCCAATAAATCAATGTTCACAGACATTAGGAGTGTATCTAATTAAAGTAGGATACTCCTTTAAATTTTCCCATCATCAGAGATAGGCAAATAACCTTCATTGATATTAATAACCTGAATAAAATTAATTAAGAAGATCCAAGAAAAATAGGTGGGTTTCAAATATGCATAATTCTTTGAAATAATTTTGGAAAATAAGCTCTTGGTTGCCATAGCTGACCTGTGGTAAAAACAGTTATGAGCTGGAGCTTTTCCAGCTTTCCTGTGTGAGCAACCGTGAGCTTCTTCTCACCTACACCCACATCTTGTCCTAACTTCTGTGCATTTGGGTGCATCTCCAGTGTGTGACCACTTTCCTTTCCAATTTCTTATTATTCCAATTTATATATTTGTTTATGTAACTGAAGAATAAGGATTATGAATTTCATGATCTAACATTTAAATTACATTCTCATTGCAATGAGTGCCTCTGAATACACTGTTCTATTACTATTATTACTGATAGACTTAGAAACCATTATATAGGAATATATAGCAATTATATAGGAATTGGAATTCTAAGAAAAGGTTCGCTTGAACCTGTGTGAACTGGTTTAACAAGAAGAGAATTTTTACTAATGCACTGAAATAATTTATTAAGCAATAACTATGAATTATAGTATTGCTATGCTTATGTGCTAACTAAATATTACAGATTTCAAGGTATACATTAAAAATTTAACTTTCTCTTACTATTTTCAGTAACAGGAGCATGGAAAGAGCCAAAGGCTGGGTGGATTGCATCAATGAATGGTCCCTCTGGGTTCCTTACTGGTGCAGCTAAAGGGGTTTTGCGCCGTCTCCCATTAGATAAAAACCTTGTTACTGACTATATACCTGTAGATGCTGTTGTCAGTGAAATGATTGTGGCTGCATGGCATACTGCCACCACCAGGTAAAATTGGTTTTAGTCAAAATGAATTATAACTTACAATATATATCACTGTGTTGTTACAGACAAATAGTTTATATCTCAGAACTATAACCTGTTAAAAGTTCTGAAATAATGAGTATAGAGCAAACAGATGGGTGATGTTTGTGTTGAAATTAAAATAAAATTTGAAATGGGATGAAATATTTTATGAAAATGATAAGCAAATGACATGATCATCTATTTTAATATTGATGATAATAGTTTTTGGAAGATAAGATATTCATGTAACTTGGAAGAGAGAATACGCAATTCATTATTTCCTAAGGAAACTTATTTATTTAACTTTATTCAAGCTGGCCTTGACCACAGTGATCTTAGTTGGTACCAGACCATACATATCTTTAGTAAACTATTTCCTCTCCTGAACTTGTCTGTATGATTGTGGATCATCTTACAAAGGAGTACTAGTTCTATATTGTTAATTAAAGATGGCTACTTTCATGAGAGCAAGTCATGTACTGTAAAAATGATGTGGAAATTATGAGTTAAGCATTCTTACTGCCTAATAACTAAAATTTATCAAATAAACATTTTAAATTTATGAAAAGTGAAGGTTGAAAATGGAATGTTACTAATATAAAATTCAATATTTTTTCACCAGGCCTAAAAAGATGCCAATATACCATTGTACAACAAGCACCCAAAACCCATTCAGATGGAAGAGAATTGAATCAAGAGTAGACTATTACTTGCATTTGTATCCTCTGAAGTCAGCAGTGTGGTATCCTTATCTAAAATTCCTCCCCACCCTCTCCCTTTTCCAACTTTCCTCAATCTTCTTCCATTTCTTGCCAGGTTTTATATTGGATACCCTCACACGGTTAGCTGGAGGACGTCCAATGTAAGTAAACAGTTTTTAATAGTATTAAAGTATAAGAGGAAAGATTCAATCATAAATATGGAAAAGCTGAAATTTTATCCTAGTAAGTTAGCTATCACATTTGTCTAAAATTCGATATTTTCAAACATAAAAACTAGCACATATGTAATTAATATGGAATTGTGAATATTTGCAATAAAGAATTAAACATGTGAAACTGTTTTCTCTACACTCTTTTATTACAACTTGCCATAACTTTACAATACTCTATGAAGTCTTGCAATTAGCTATGAATTTAATTTTCATGCATACTTCATATCTTCATCTTCATATATTCAAAAAATATATATATGACTTTTGCTAGAAGATATTGGTTTTGTTGAACAAACTGCACATAAAGTAAGATTTTTATTTTCTTCCTCACATATGATTTATCTATTTCCAGATTAATCAAACTGCACACAAGAGTGAATTCTTCCCTTGGGCGCTTGAAATTCTTCATTTTCAATGAATGGTTTTTTGATAATCAGAGGACAATAGAGCTTGCAAAAGAGCTTTCGCCAGCAGATGAGAAGCTTTTTGGAGAAATGAATATTGAGAGGCTAAATTGGGAAACCTACTTTGATAACTTTGTGAGGGGTGTAAGACGGTACAATAACAAAGAAGAACTTGACACACTTCCAGCTGGTAGAAGAAAGGATAGAAGGTTCGTTTATTTCACTCCCACATCAGAAATCTACTAATATATCTCTTTACATACTAAAACCTTTCCTATTGATCTAAAACCTTCATAATGATTAATAATTATATCAATGATGACCCTTTATGTTTAATGATATGAAAAGAAAAATGAAAATATATCAGGTGTATTCGCAGAGACAGTTCAGAACCGTGGCACATGCTTGTGATGATTTTGGTCTTTTGGAGCATTTAGAACCAAATTCTGATTTATTACTAATTCAGAATTGTTCATTACACGTTCTCTTGCTCCCCTTATCATCAGAATTCGGTTCTGAACTCTTCTAAATGACCAAAATCATTATGTGCATGTGCTGCGGTTAAGACCTGGCTCTGAACTGTCTCTGGGAACACACCTATCTAATTTATTTTTGCCTGTACCTTTAAGAATAGATTGAACATATTTAGGTAACCCCAAAGCAAAATTTTCTCTAAAAAATCCATGTAGAATAGGTACTTTTTTGTAATTCTTGTTAATTTTATATTTAAATTGAGTATTTTTAAGCCATTTAGTATTTTCTAATATCAAAGTAAATTAGAAACAGGAAAGGAGATTTACAATCTTAATTTTCAATTTAAGTTTTATAAATCTGTGCCAATAAATCTTTTACAGAACAATATTTATAATACAATAAAATATACAAATACCAATCCAAGGTTATCACTAACATGATTCAAAGACATTCATATATCTAAAAGACTTGTTAAACATGTTTTGTCAATTTATAAGACTGCAATTCTGCAACATATGGAGTAAATAAGGAAAATGCATTTGAATATCTCCTCAATATATCTATTAGAGAACACAAAGGAAATGTTTGGTGCATTTATATGTTTTATCACTCCTGAAGCAATTAATTTATTAATAATCACATATAAGTGTGAAATTCTACCATTTTGGTCAGATTATCTCTTTCCATGAGTTGGTAGAGGAGGTGAAAGCTATAATTCACAACTGTTTATGAAAAGATAGTTTTTAATAAAGGATTTCATGAAAACAGGAAGAGATTTAGATAATAATTCCAATTTATTATTTTTTCAGGCTCTATGTGTATCATCTCCTTCTTCAGGCAACATTCTACCTACTCTTTTGGTGGCTCACAGCAGTTATATTTGGAACATCTATGATTTCGGCTGTTTGGGTGCTTCCTTGTCTTTTCCTCATCCTTTTATTTTTGTAATGTGATGGATTGTAAACTGTTTGCTCAAATCACAAAAATTACATAAATCATTAATGAATCATCACTATTACTATTTGACATGTTCACAGTTGAATGTCATATGTAGATAATTATGAAGTTTTGAATTTTGAAGAATTATTATTGATTTGTAAGTTATTTGTGACTTTAATTATTTTTGTACTTAATTGAAACTTTTGATTGTATTATACTGTTATGACTGATTAAGCACTACTTTATATTTAACACAAAACTTATGAAATTAGTTTCTCCATTTTTAACATAGATGCTTTCATAAAAATTGAAATGTAATCTTTAGTCCAATTACCAATGACAGTCTATTAAAATGTGATCGCATTTTGCAAGGGGATATTATGTCTATTAATTACATCATAACCTAAAATGTGGAAGCTGAAAGTACCTGCATTACACTAGGGATCTATCTTTTATACTTAATTCAAAAATAAGTATGTAAAGTAAGAGAAATAAAATTTAAAACCTTCTCTATCAATGTGATAATAATATTTCAGTATACTACTTATAAGATATAAACATTTACTTATGAATCTCTAAAAACAACTGGAAATGATTTTATCACTAAATTTGATGTGCATGGCAATGAGAATGATAAACCAACCTCTCAAAAAAAATCATATTGCCATTAATGTTGAAATTGATAAGGATCTGATGAAGAAGAATATAGTTTCTGTTTGAATAACAGTCATTGATAATTTTTCCAAGTCAATATTTTAAAATTTAGTTCCAATTTAAAACATACATACTCTGATATTCAATCACACAAGCCTCCTTTGATTAATCCCTAAGATTCATTGTCTGACTCACTGTCTCAACCCAGCTCCACCATCAGGAGTTGAAGAACTTCCTTAGAGATGTGTATCGTATAAGTGAAAGTGTAAGATTTATTAATCCTACGCTTTGATTAATAAGGACTATAACAGCCATACAGCATGAATTTTAGGATATGTCATTTGCACATTAATCCCAACACCATCTATTAATGGCTGAATTTGACCAGACCAGCCACTTGTAAATTCAGGTACCCATATTCATCGCAACGCAGGGTGATCATCAATAAATGTGAACCCAACAGGAATTGAACCCAGGGCTGTTTTCACCACATATGGTATCCATTTAAAAAATCAGGGTGTTTCTAATTTTCATTTTTATATTTTAATTAACATCCTAATTATTGATGTCATCTTACAAATTTGATTGATTTCCTTATATAAACATCAAATAATTTAAGTTGTTAGTGACAGAATCCACCTTCAGCTTGTTAGTGCTTCACCCCCTTAATCGTCACATTTCAGAGCTTCTGTATCATCAGGCTGGTGTCCTAAAATTGTGCATGATCAAATAATGTAACCATGAAATTTCAAATTAAATTTACAATAGTTTTAGTTGTCAGAGGTAACATATTTTAGATCTAAATAGTATGTGGATAGAATCATTGAACAATTTGTAAGCAACAAGATTATCCCTTAAGCTGAACTTGGAAATTTGCAAAAGAATAAATGAAAAATAAAGGAAACCTTACAAAGGGGGGATGAAGATAATACTTAATGGTAGACAGAAAATATATGTACCACTTACTTTGAAGGAGTAGCTTTCCAATGTAAGAAGTAAAGGGAGAAAGAAAATTTTTGAGAAAATACAGAAAATGGAACACAATATCATAGTAATGCTATTTTCCTTAAAATTCAGCTAAGAAACAAGCAACAATGAATTGCTATAACAAAAATATATTGTAATTAAAGAGTAGAGCACTTCCACTATGTAAGAAGTGACAAATGAAGGCGATGAAATGAATGTCTCATCTCAACTGTACTCATGAATTAAGTGACATATATATGAAGTCTAAAAGGAAAGTAGGATTTGTTTGCATGGTTTGAGGAATTTATGATTGCAATCTGATCCTGAACATGCTATGTGTAATGTGGAAGAAAAGTTGAGCACAAGAAATTTCCTCGCACCAACACCTAAGCGATCAGCAAAAGTACATTGTAACTAGGAGAATATTATTAAGCCAGTTTTCATTCTATTAATCGAATAAACCTGAATAGGAGAGCAATCTTTTGAGAGCTGTTAATTGTAGTGCTTATGGATATCGTGGTCTGTGATGCCCTCTCACTACTACTGTAAAAAAATTCGCTTTTCTTCCATTATTGTCTATCTGATACAAATTGTGTCATTGTGGAATAAACAATAACCAAAATTATGAACGGACAGCTCACCACTCTTCAAAGATATGATGGAAAGGCAACCACCATTACATCGGTTATAACGCTAACCCGCTCATAACGCGATTTTCACTTCGTCCCGTGAAAAGCGTCTTAATCGGATTTTACTGTATATTGAAATTTTCCCATTAATTTTTCTAATCATAAAATCAGGAAGTAAGTGTATCGTCTGTAGTGGATTATGATCATAATAAAATTCATCTCAAACCTCAAAAATCATGGTTTATTTTCCGAAACTTCTCAGCCATGCAACTTTTAAGGACGGAGAGCTCGGCGGGTAAATTCAGCATCGCCTTGCGGATGGTGACCACACTAAAACCATTCTAGAAAGTATGTAAGTCCTTAGCCCCTATCTCTCAATGCCCGAATTATTTCAATTCGTACAAAAATGAAATAAATAGACCGAGGAAATAAGCCAAAAATTACTAGAAGTCTTGCAGAAGAAATGTTTGCTTTTCTCTGTCGTCCTCATTTTACTAGATCGATCAAACGACGACAGAGTGCTCTGAGTGCTCACAGACAAATTACCCAAGTATGTAATCACAAAATGATTTTCATTCTTAAAAATTCGTAGATACAAAGGTGTACTTCCGTATTATTTTACTTTCTTTAATCTTCTCTGGCGATAATGATTATTCTCAAGCTCACTGTCAATTCCGTCTCAATATCGAAAGCTAAATGTTTAAATTTTGCATAACTGCTCTTTGGACAGAAACTTTGAACAGAAAGTTGGGAAGTATCCAGAAGGTTCCCACATCGGCAGAAATCTGATTCTGGTTCAGTAATTTGGAATTTTGAAATCCCCTTCCATCTTTTTACATTAATATGTTCAATTAAAGAAGTTAATCAAATTATATGATAAAGTATTGTACGCATAACCTTATTAATCTGAAATAGCTGATCTTTATCGACTGCAAAAACAAAGGAATAAGAACAGTTTCTTTAGAACGAAAATCTTTACCCCAAAATTTTGTCTTGCCAAGCGATGCTTGTATTGTTGAGCCGGTCCAGTGTCCATCTCTACAAAATAAACTAACCTTAATCTCATACGTTAATCATTTACAATTAAAATAGAGGAAATCGAAGATATTAATCAAAACGTTACAAAAAAACTGGCCGTAGACGTCCCGTACCACAGTGGAAACACATTCTCTCTCTCTCTTTTATCTCTCCAACCCTGAGGTATTACTCATAGATTTTTATTAAGTATATATCATATCTCTGCACTTATACAGGCACGGAACACCAGACCAGCTGATGACGAGATTTGAAATTCAATATATATAACGTCTGATGAGAAAGGCCAAGGATCTACGATGAGCAAATGTTTATTCGATAAATATTTACGATGAACGAATTGGAATGAGAAGCTATTACTATTTAGGCCACACTATAAAAGGACGACTAAATTGGACATATATTTTAGAATAATTTATTATTTAAAATAACCGTATAATATTTTACAGTTAGCAGTGACATAACGAAATGGTGTTAAATAATCCTAAGGCCCATGCATGCAATCTAATCATATGTTTTTCATAAAATAGAGGCATTTCTACAAAATTCTAGCATAATATCTTTGCGTTTCACCCTCCAGTTGAAATCATATATAAAATCAACGACATTTAAATTTGAGCTCATATTCTCAATATTTTTCAATTCAAAAAAGTTTAAAACCAGTTACTAATTCAACGTCCCGAAACGTGCTAAATGAGGGCACGACCACGGTCTACGACATTCTTTGGCAATGAGTAACTGTAACTGTATTAGCCGCTCTTCCTTACGTTTGAAGCGTATCGAAGTGATAAGACTGTAACAATATAACGGTTGCATTCGGATTTATTCAGGCTCATATTTGAGGGTGTTTTCCCTCAAAGTGGGGGTTTTCTTTCTGTTCAATCTTCTATTGACTTTCTGTCAACCCTCAGTCAAAACAAAGATTTTTTTCTCAACATGTGGTCTTTTTATTGCCATTAATTAGTCTTTGTAAATATTATAACGAAACACAGAATTAGGTAGAACAGGGTCCCTCATAGGCCGAAACCTCTCCAATAAAGCGTCTATCTTTTAAAACTGGAGATTCTGGCCACTTTCTTCTACGTCGAGAATTCGGTAATGAGAAACTGCTATCAGCTTATAATGTAGATATTTTTGTTTCCAGATGCACTGCAACCCGCTGCAGTCAATCCTCCGCCTCAGTCAATAGACCGAAATTTGTTCACATCAGTCTTTTCTAATTGTCTACCTGAGAAAAATTGCTTCCTATTCGAGTTAAAAATGATCATAATTAAGTAAAAAAAGAAAACCCTCTCTTTGTGCGACAAGCTGGCCATTCTTAAAAATAAAAACATGACGAGAAGGCAACCAGTATTACACAACAATAGTTCGCATACTCACTGGACATCTACACCTGAAGCAAGTAAAGCAAACTAAAGAAGATTACTTCTTTATGGTGTAGACCACTTATTTAAAAATTAAAGAGCCAAAAAACCTTCCCTTTTATTCTCTGATGAAAAAGAAATAAAAATATGTTGTCTTCCAGGTATTACACTAACCTGCTAACAACGCAATTTTCACTTTGTTCTCTGAAAAACGTCTTAACTGGGTTTTACTGCATATATCAAAATATTCATGCAATGAGAAAGTTGAATAAAAGTCCCTATCTTAACGCTTAGATCCATTGCTTTTTATTCTGAATAAATGAAATGCGTTTTCGATAAATTTAACTGTTAGCTTTAATTACTAATCGCGAAGACACCTCAGGAAGAAATCATTTTAAGAAGTACTAGAGGTTACATTGAAAAACCGCAGTTATTTTATGATTAAATACATACTATACATTATATATATGATTAAATTATATATATTGATTATAAGTCTTAACCAAGAGAGGAGAAAATGGGATTTAATAGATACGATCCCGATCTCCGAGATTTTCTATGCGAAGCCATTATTAGCAGATTAGAGATTCAAGCTACAATAATCTTGCGTCACTGTAGTGACGTCTTCATCAGTGTGACAACACGCAAGCGGATTGGAAGCTATGAGCTAATGACGGCAGTGAGGTCGCAAAATATAAGAGGTGTTTTGCAAGCAATCGTGTTCCTCGGGAGATGTGCAAAAAATAGTCCTTAAGAAAGAGAAACTGAGAAACAGAAAAACTCCTGAGACGCATGACATACTGAAAGCAGACAAAGGATTGAAGGTAGACGTGTCTAAGTAAAATGTCACCAATGATGATGGATGGAATATGACGTAAGCAATTGACCTATGTATTTATGTCATTTTTGTATAAGGATAAATGATGAATAGAAAAGCAGGGAAATTCCCACAGGTAGGCCTAAAAAGTCCCGAACCACTGATGTTCCTCATGCTATTCGGTTTTGTAAGTCCTTTGACTCCGTAACATTTTTTTCTAGGAGAATTTTCAAAGTAGGCCAGATTAAATTTCCATGGTATTTTTGTTTCTTAGAACACTCTGCGTTCTCTACAGAATATTAAAAAACCGCTTAGCTATGTACCGATACGATGTGAAAGACGTTAGATAATAGCTAGAGAGAGTAAAAATTGAAAGCTTTCCTTGAAATATTTAATTAACTTCAGAAAAATACTGCGATTTCGCAATTGTTTACCTAAATAGAAGAGATTTAGTAGATAAGGTTTGAAGACAGTGAATTTAATTTAATAGTATTACTGTATCAATGAAATGATAACTAATGGATTTTATTGATCTTCCTTCATCAGACTTCATTTGAATTAGTGTCTTCTAGAAAGCTGAGTACAGGAAAGCAAATTTAAATCAAATTTAAAGTCATTATGAAAGCTATGTTTTGCTATGTTAGATAAATGCTTGAATAGAATCAGTAGTACATACATACATGCGAAAAGTTACACAAATTTGGCTAAAGTAACTGCTGCTCGTACATCCCTATGAATTTGATGAGAAAGTTAACTGTGAAAACAAAATTAAAAATTTTTGTTTTGTTTAGAAAATTTTTAAAAAGATAACCTTTTTATGGAATTATAATCGTGTTAAAACTAATTACGATGCAGATGAATTTCTGAATTGTAGTAAGTGTCGATGTATTAATATTCTGTATATTATTTTATATTCTATTATTTTCTCTCTCCGAACAACTGTTTTGAAAAATAAAAGAATATATTGACTTAGGATTTTGGGACAGTTATAAAGGGGCTCCTCAAGGTCTCCCGTTTTGTTGGAGGAGACCGTAATCTATCCAGATCTAGACCTTGCTCCAAATTTCCACAAACAGAGGCAAGTTTGATCATTTCCTTTGTTCTTTACTTCAGAATCATTCTACTACCGAAAAATATTTTCCGCAGAAATGTTATCCTAGACCCAAATAAATCTGGGAAAAATAATAAAATTCACAACTAGGGCCTTCGAATTTGATGGAAGCACTTTTAATCTGAAATTAGCCTCATTCAAAGCGCAATTGTTTCCTATAATTATTTCCTCAAAACGTCCACTCTTTGGTCTTGGGACGGTGCTTCAGCATTAACTTCAATTTTCCTCGATTATTGCTGCTCATGAAAATAATCTTTAAAATTAAACTATAAGAAAAATATAAGGAAATGTATGTTGAAATATAGTGAAATGAAAAATATGATAAATCTTCATGCCAGTTATTGACTGTGTCCAGTAATTCCTCTGTGGAATATCACGAATGTCAATCTTCATCTTTCTCTTTCATAGGTAGCCGGAAGGTAGGTGTAACATCCGCGTATCCTCTTGATAGAATCTTTCTCTTTACGTACTATCTATTATATAGTTATCTACAACTACAACTGTTTGTTCCTGTAAGAGCGGAATTTCCTACACAATTTAGTCCGCTAAAAGCAACTATATTACAAAAGCTGAGATTTTATTATAAATCGCTGATTGATGGAGAACGTATAAGAAAATACCACCGTATTTGAGATGAGAAAGTCTGCAGTAGGTAAGAAAATTTTGATGGTCGGTAAAGTAAATCTTACGGTGACGCTCATGTTTCTATCTAAAGTGATGGGAAGGAGAAAATTAGTACTTATGCATGTAAGCCAAATAGAATCCGAAAGATTATGATTAAATAATAATATGAATTAAAGGAAGATATGGAAACATTTTCTTTTGAGATCAGAGCCATGGAGGATTGGAAAAACTAAACTGAAGAAATGCTAATATTTTTCGTGATAACTTCCATGACATGCAAGGAAAGATTACATTCTAACCTTATCAAGCTAAGAAAATAAAATTAAAGAATTAAATTTTATAAACTGATATTACCCTAGTGGAATCATTAGAGCGTCGTGGCAGTCTGTTTTAACATTCCTTTAATAGTCGAATAAAGAAATAATACTGACCATCGTAAACATACATTATAATTCATTGCGTTCTCCAAATGATTTAATTACACGACTAAACAAAGGAAAGGTATTTCCTTAGACAGAAATTAAAATATTATGGGATGTTTCATCTCCTTGAAATATAAGAACCTACTAATGATAACGGATAGAATATTATACAGGCTTAATATGTGAATAAGAAAATTGATTTCTGCTTCAGCTTTTCTTAAGACTTTTCTCCTGAATAAAAGTGAAAAACGTCGACTTTAAGCGTCAGATAAGCTGAACCAAATCTCTGAGATGAAAATATTGTGAGACTTGAAGTCCTGTTTGAGTCCAATCGAGCGAATGAATTGGGAAAGAACTTTAAATATGACAAGACTGGAAAGGCTGGAGTGTTTAAAAAAAGACAAGAGAGACTTTTCATCCGTGATGTCTATTAGTTCGAAGGTCTTCAAGCTGATAATGGAGCAATAGATATTCTACGAAATTACACTATTCTATATTGTAAATATATTCTACATATTCTATATATATATATATAACGAAGATACGGCATTCAATATTGGAAAGGAAAATCTATTTATAAGAAGCTTTTTATCATCACAGCTCATTGAACTTAAGAGCATTGTCCTCAGTGATAACGCTACATGCTCTCCAAATAATTTAAATAGCCGATAGAATCTGTACGCAGACGATATTTTTTACTGATATGTTCAGAGGTGAGGAAGGTTCATTTTCCCCGCTAATGTCTTTAATGAAGACTTACAACACGATGGTATTAATAATACAGCCATCTACATTCTTTATCTGAGAAATGGTGCATTTTATGAACTATATTTTATTAAATCTGATTTTTAAGCCTCTTTTTCCCGTAAAAAGACTCAAAACTAAACAAAATTTCGCGAATAAATTGGCAGAAAGGTCGGAGGTCTTATTAAGTGGTAGTATAGCTAGAAGTGCTTCGACATCTTAGGTCAATCCACTCAGATGTGAACCCATCGAGAATCGAACCAGGGATCGCCTTAGTCAAGTGCGAACGCGTTACCCATTCGGCTACCCGGGAAACCAGGTCTTATGTTTAGAAATCAGAGAGACTCAAAGACGTAAGAAATTATCTCACTGGTTTTCAATCCAGGAAGAATTACTTATTTGGATGGTCTAGTATTATTTCCGGCGAGGAAAACTTTTTGCCTCTTAAAAGAGATTTCTGTTATTATTAAGAATGTAAGTCGAATGGGGATTTGGAGAGATATCTAAGATAATAATCATTAAATATTCATTGTTTAAATTCGATAACAATCTTTTCAATAATGATTTCACGGACTTGATTTTCAGCGAAAAATTAGCGGCATCAGTATTAATCCTCTCAAACTCAGCAATAAGGTTTTAAGAATTCGGTGATTTACTAACTGTATGTAGACAGATTAAACGGAGGAAGTTTCAAATCGTATGGATGATTAACAATTTATTGCTGTTTGTATGATCCTCAAATCATATGAAAATTATTCAAATAAGAGATTAATACAGTTAAGATAGTTCCATCGGTTCTTAATGTCATGGAGTGTGATGTCTATTTGGCTGTAATCTTCAGATTTATTTGTTCGCGTCATTCTTGTGTAACTCTATGAAACCTCTCGTCAAGAAAGGAGTAATCCAAGCTAATACTGCAGAGAAACTTACATAATTCCGCCTATAAAAGCGTATATTGCAATGTATTATTGCTTGAGAGCAAAATAAATTGAGATCTACTAACATGATGCTGATTGTGATCACGAATCAATGTAACTAACCGTGTGACTCTTGTTTCTTCTCGTAACTCTTTTACATAGCAACAGAAAAATTATGTTCAATGAAATATTTCTAGAAACTTAAAATTTGCGAATTTGATTAAGGACTCACCTCTTTAAAGATTTCACTACTATATTTCTTCGAATCATTTAATCTTTTTTTCCATTCGAAATAAGCACCATAATTTCCTCGTTTAGATGCAATATTTTTCCATACTCTCTCAACATTGCATGCAAATTTTCTTTAGGTATAGCCATTGATATTTCCATATATTACCCTTTATTTTTAATGATACCTATGTTCAGCATCGCTTTCACATACATCCAGTATTTTTTCAGCCTCCCTCTCCCTTTAGGAGCATTCATACTATCCTCAATCACAATTTTAGTAATTCTTCTTCTATGTATCCTTTTGTTTTAACATCTATATGATCTTTACAATCTGTAATTATAATATAATTTTTGTAATCTATACAAACATATAATGTCAAAATGAAACTAAATCTAACCTTTTCATAATGGTCACACAGACATTTTTGCAGTCTTTACCCTGTCGTTATTGTTTCTACTTATACTATTTTGCCTCGAATACTCCTTATACAATTCCTTTCAACTGCAACTTTCACAGCAATACGACAAAGTGGGAGCATGAACACTTCTATCTACAAATAGCTCCTCATATTTTATCGGTTCATGTACCTGCCTTTGCAAGCCTTTCTCTCCCACAGACGGAAGGTCGCCTATTTGATGTATGTCATCAGGCAGTGCTTTATTACGCACTGGTTGATTTAAAATTGTTCGATTTCGACATCATAAAGTGAAAAGGTTAAACGAAACGGTATTTACCTTGAGCTCTACAGTAATAATGGTGTGGAAAAACGGATTAATTCAACAACAAAATTGGGCGCATACAGCCAAAATTAGTGAACGACTGAACGGTAATATAGCTGATAAAAACCTCATTAAATACCGTAAATATTGACCTCCTAATATTTTTTGGGATTTACCGTAGCATAAACCTTATTTTTTAGTGTTTCCACTGATGAGCCATTGATTATTTATTTTATTTCTTATTGTATCTAAGAATTCAGAAAATTCATAAACATTTTGGCATATAAATAGTAAGCTTATCAACTTTAATTCTTACGATCCAAATTAAAATCTCTGACCTTACATGTCATAGTTTCAGTTTTCATAATTCTATTTATTACATCTATTTAAAAATACATCCTATCAAAGTATTCACTTTTTTACTATCGGATTGTTTATTGTTTAGTCAATTAATTCAAAGTACATTTTTTCGGGCTTAATTAAAGTTCTGTTTTTTCCATGATCATTCTAATTTATTATTTACAACGTTCTAAGCTCTTCAAGTCAAAATAAAAATACGAAATGCAATTTTTTTTAGGGAGAGGGAAATGAAATGCAACTCTTGTGACATTTCGCGGAATCATATTTCAACTGCACAGGAATAAGAGAGTTGGCCGCTTATCATTATGACAAAAATTCCAATACATTCTCGATTTATTTTTCGCGGCATTGAAGATATGAGCGTCATGCTCTTGAGCGATGTAAAATTACCCTCGATTGCTCCTTACTACTCTATTTCCATCGCTCTTTTACCAAGGAAATAAACCGTCGGAAAAACGAACGTGATTTTATAAAGCGATGAGTGACGGAGGGGGATAAAAGACTAGGAAGGAGAGTGGGGAAGGCCATAGTAGGTGTTTGGAAACAGAAAAAGACTTTGATCTTCAATTGAGCCGTTTTTTGTTTATCCCTCAGACGTCATACCTCACCGAAGACAGGGTCAAAGATCGCCTGTGCTCGGCTGTCTCCAACAGGTGGAGCAAACTTCGGCTTGATAACATGTGTGGTTGCGTGTGGATCGGGAGAAGCATGGAGAGGGAAGGGGGGTGAAGAAGGAGAAGCAGATATATTAACATGCCACCCCTCCCACTGCCTTCGATTCTACTCTTGTCTCCAACCATGGAACACCGGAAAGCTTCCATCCCGGAGTTCTTCCGCGGAAAGAGTGTTCTTCTGACAGGAGTGACTGGGTTTGTCGGGAAAGTGCTCCTGGAGAAACTTTTGAGGAGTTGTCCAGGACTGGACCGTATTTACGTGGTTGTTCGACCGAAAAGAGGATTCGGAGTCAAGGAGCGGCTTGAGGAACTTCTGGCCCTTCCGGTAGGACAATGTTTTAAGCTTAAGCCCTCAACCCTCCCCCATAATTAATCAACTAGTAGCGTTGATATTACATCCATATAACGTTTTCACATGTTTTCTGCTCTGATTGCACATTGTGTTTGCTACCAAGTTCCTTTTAAGATTTCTTATGCGTAAAAATTGTATTTAATTCAGTTTCAGTATTTTAGATTGAAATTAACGCAATTTAAAGCCATTAAAACTCTAACGTAACAGAATAACCCACTGAGGACCACGAATAAAGGGTCATTCCTGTAGGAGGCGTGGATTTATTTTATTTATTTATATAGAATTATCTGATACGTACTCGTGGAATAGCGGAAAGAGCTTGTGTTATCCAAAATAATAGACTTTTCGAGGCATGGTCCCATTTTATAACTTTCCGCGAAATGGTCCTATGATTGAGTTTACTAAAGCATCAAAAATTTCAAGTTCACAAGATTTCATTTACCTTTATTTCTATAACATCAATCTATTCTACTACAGATATATGTTCCAAGTTGTCCTAGGTTACGTCGAAGGAGGTCTGTATCTTATGTATTTTGGGGGATCGTCTCGTGATCGATCAAGTGAATATTCTTACTAAGTTTATGTACCATCACTCCTTATTTTTAAGTTAGTCACAAGAATTCCTCGTTACAATAATGATATTAATGAGCGTTGGCCACACCATCAGGAGCGCCATAAATGAATTAATAAAACCAATTTAGTGTGCTCTTCGGGTAGTAGTGGTATTGATAAAAGTACTTCGATGGCTGAGGTAATTCCGTATATATGGATTCCCATCAGGAATTGACCCCAGTACCGCTATCACGAAAGGCGAATGCGAACGCTACCCACTTGGCTATCCGGGAGCCCCATTTTCCTCGCGACATTTGACCAAGAAGTACGAGTTCGAAATTGGAAACTTCTTGATATTTTTAGATCTTAATTAGTTGTTTTTGTTCTTTTTACGATATGAAATTTCCTATCGTATTTTTCAATCAAACAGAATCATCGTAAAAATGATGCCTGCAGTTCTTTTGAACTGTCTCATCTTAGATTCTTTTGATTTCTTCTAACTTTTCCGGAAAGGCTATTACAAAAGTTTTTCTGTTATTGTAATTTATTAAATATTCAAAGAGTGAATTTCGAGAAATCATTACAACAAAATACCTAATAAAATTTATTTCTATGGTGTTATCTCAATCACTATGGTTGGAGAGAGAATTGATAGAACTTTGAAAGGTATTAATGTTTATTATCGAAAATTATCTTTTATTAGTATTACATTTACTCCCGATATCGGCCAAATTAACAAAAGACAGCAACTATAAAACTATACTATTCCTTAAGGAAGTTAATAAATCCCGTCTATTGTTTTAGAAATGGTAATATTACTTTTCTACCCTGAAAATATAAGAATAATATTTAAACTCGTGTGATGCATCAGACTGGAAAACCTATTATATAAACGATAATCATAGCTTCGGTTTACCTAAGGTATAATCATGGTTTTTTTTGTTTGAGAATGAGGCTGCGAAATAAAAAATTACATGAACTTTAGTCGCCCCAATCAGAAAATATCAACTAAATTGATTCGAGAGAGCATAAATAATAGTCGACAACTATTTTGTGACTCTACCCATTTTGCGTATTTATTTATTTTTTGCGTATTTATTTTGCGTATTTATTTATTTTTGCCTTATTATTCCAAAATCTATGGAATCCTTGTGTAAATGTTGATGGAGCTGGGATGAACATTCACAAACATTTATCAATTTCTCGATAAAAATATAATTGATTGGTACGTTGATAGATTCAATTGTTTGTACAGGTTGTTAGAAATGCATCTTTTATATATTATTATTCATTAATTTAGAGGATTGGTTATTACCTTAGGTTAGAGTGCGGAGTGAAAAATTGCGATACTTAAATAGATACTGAAAGCTATTCAAATGCTTGATTATGATGCAACACTCGCCCCAAAAAGAGTGGGCATGTAGTGATACGTCTTTCCTTCTAAAATATAAATTATTAGAAAAAATGATATATCATAACTACGTTAAAAAAGCCTTACACTCAAGTATAGGAGAAGGGAAAGATTTAATGAAATGTTTCATCATCGTAAAGCGTCAGAGTATGAATTAAATACGCCATATTCCTAACGCTTGCGGCCGGAAAAGAATCAACAAGATATCTCCTAGATATATCTTCGTTTTCTACCAGTTCAGATCTTATCCGAATTGGGAAAAGAGGAGGATTTTCCAATGATTCTATAGATTCCTCATCTCTGACGAATCATCCTTCCGAATATATGCTTTGATAGTTTCTCCCTAGATACCAAATACCATTCTAATAATCTGATAAGCCAAATCTCTGTCAATCTCTTTCGATAAAATATAATAATTTCTAATCACACGAAAATTATCTCATTGGAAACTGCTAGATAAAAATGACGACATAATGATAGAAATATGATAATCATATCTACTACGTATCATACAATATTTGCAGAAGAATTTATGTTAAAAAGATTAGGCTCATGGATAGCCAATTGGTCAACGAATTAAATTTTTCTGAAAATGGTTCTGAGTTCGATTCCCGGTTGGAGCCTATAGTGCGAAGTGAGCTTAACTGTCGAAGCACTTTTAGAACACACACACACACAAACGATGCTGTGTTGTTTTACCATATCAATGGTATTGATTTTAAGCTAAATAATTTCGAACTGCTTCCTCTTATCTTTAAAGTAAGGCAGCAATTACCAGCATTATAAGTTTATCTTAGTGCCATATTAAATAGTCCAGCATTGAAGGAAGAGGATATTAGATTGTGGAGAACCAGCTGGTCAATTCATTACTTTGACAGATACAAGACAGACAACCATATTTTGTGGATAGAAAGATAGATTATTACCAAATTTCTGCCTTTTAGTCTGTATTACGATCTCTAGTATCTTTAATTTTGAAAGTTTCACAGGAATAACCCTGAAATGATAGATGGGAATTTTTCATCAAGGAAACACTGAAGGCCGCATACTTTTGGAAAAATGGCTCGACGAAGATTTGAGAACACAAGATCGCGTGAGATGTAGACTTATTAGCTTAAAAAAATTAGGACAAATTCTCTTCGAAAGCGGAAAATTCCTTAATAAAATCAAATTGATAAATTTCAAGAGGATAAACTGTATCAAATAGCATCTGCCATTTTCATTAAAAGAGCAACTTAAATGATGTTATTTACTAAATTACATAATACTTAAATAATATTACAATTTCTAATATGCTTCCGGAATTTGAACGTAAAAACGTTTTTATTATATTTTCTGGACCAATTTTGACTCCATCGCCATTAAGTTAGTTTGGCTATATTTTATTATTTCGCGGCCTCCACTTGAAAAAAAAACTTTCGGATATTATAAAAAGATTTTGCTCTAATGAAGTTAGCCTTCGGTGTTGTTAGCTTGCAACAATGATCGCGACATTGATAGAAAATATCTTCTGACTCTAACTAACTCTGACCAAGGACTTTGTAACAATATATCATGGAAGTCTGCATCATCATGATAGTGATTCATTATAGCAACAATCACTATCCATACAGATTGTTTGCTAAGTCATCGGATATATTCAGGAAGCACTACTACAGGAAGCCTAATTGAGGAATCAAGTAGAAAAAATAAAAGAATCCAGGGAAACTCAAATTTCGTGGCAAGCCGCCATCAGGAGTAATAGGAAAAATGACTCACTCAAAAGATGCAGAAACTCTTGTTTTTCCCAAGTGGAAAAGTTTCTTAGATATTTCATCGGGTCAAAGAAAATAAAAATTACAGCAATGGCTTTAAAGGAAATTACATGGTAAGATTCTGACGTTACTGGGATGTGAATCGGGGTTTAACCGGTCAGCTGCATTCAGCTATCTCGATAGAACATTTAATTATTTCTTCGGGAAACTTAATAGGAAAGAGCAAAAGTGTCGTCTATTTATGCGGCATCGACCACAGCCAAGGTCCTTGTTGAGGTAATCAACCTATCAAGTGATAGGAATGAGAATACCTTTATGGAAAACCCAAGGAAAGAATATAAGGTGAGAACTTTTACTTTGGGATTTTTCCTAGTGCTCTTCCTAGTAAGTAAAGCTCCTAGGAAAAACCCCAAGGAGCGGGTTCGAGTCTCGGCCATGTCAGACCTAAGTCATGTCCGTTTTTCTTTGGGGTTTTTCCGATGTGCACTCGTCATGCCAACTAACCGAATATACTTTCCTACGATAGGGATTCTTATGAACATGAAGATTGGTTAAATGGAAGAGGATGGACTTTTAAGTCTCAATTTCGCCCAAAATATACACGTCATTTATTTATTTATTAACTTAGTGGAGGGTATGGATAACTTCAGACAAGGAGAAGATAGGTCTTTCTTTATCACACGTCGCACTTGACCTTAACGCAGACCACGGAACACTTTTTTACCCCTTGTATATTTTTTACTCTTTACGCTCAAACATCGAAATTATAACCAGGAAAGAAAACGGTTAAATTACAGTAATCAGAAGCTGAATTAATTTTGCGTCATATTCAACTCACGCGATACGTAAGACAGGGAGAAAATAATATGCAAACCAAAACATTTCCAGAGAAGTATTGAAAAAGCCATTACTATTTCTCCTGAAAGAGAACGTGAGGCTTGAAGGACACGCCCCTCCCTTGGCTCAGACATAAGTGATTCTCTTACAGATGAATTTTCAATTAATTTTCTTGCTCATTCACGCAGAATCCGAAATAATGGGGTCGAAAGCTGTTTTTACTGCTACCTTCACCCGATACAATTAAAGTTAAAGTTCATCATGATAAAAACGACAGCAATGATGGAATATTTGTTGGAGATAATTTTTTCGATCGGCATAATCCTTCGGCTTTCAGTTTCTCAATGCTTTAGAGTTTAGATGAGTCGTAGATGTGCTCTCAGTGACGCTGTAAAAGTCAAAAAGAAAACAAATGTTGAGGAAACTGAATTTCGCGACTCATTTTATCTTCCCAATCGCCAGCTCTTATCACATCGCTAGTTCACAAGAGGGTTTTTGTGTGCCGATGTTTTCGAAAACCGGATTATGTTAGGTTTGACAAGTTGTTATAATTGAGATAAGATATAATTTGCTCCAAGATTTTTTTGATTCTGTGGAAACGAAATTAGGCAGAGAATTTCATCCGATCGGGGAAGAACAATAGATATTAACAAAATGAAACTGAACTTGAAAGCATTGAGGGTGTCTATAGAAAGGGACCAGTTCTATGCATCCCTATGCTCGTGAGATTAACATAGGAATAAGCCTTTAAGTGATGTGTTTTTTTCCTCATAATTCTCATTTATTGTACTGAAATGGAGAATAATTTGGGATCCTTAGTGTTCTAAGCTCAGTTTTTGAGGAATCGATTTGCACTAAGATACTATGGACTCCATTATGTAATTATTTAATTAAATACCGCTCCTGTATGTTAAAAGTCAGGTAGTAGAATAAACCCCATAACATTAGCTCTTATACATTTTACATACAAACATTTACATTTACATTGTAATAAGAACTTTTTTACATTTATCTTTTAGTGCCTTATTTTTGAAGACCTCTGCAGGTAGCTTGTTCTATCCCTTCACCCCTGCGTTAGAAATAAGTATTCATCCATATTATCAACTTTTTCTTCTCAATTTTGACTTTTCTTTGTGATCGCTACGCGCAAAGTAATTTGGTAATATATTACATTAGGTCATTTAATTTGTTTTTCGTTTCGAAATTATTTTTAAACTACTTTACCGAATTTTTGGCAAATACTACATATTGCAAAGTAGGAAGACGGGATTAAAACAAGAGAGAAAACTTTCCCAATGGAAAGCTATTAATTCATATAAATTTTAAATCATAAATTTTCTGAATCATAATAAGGACACGTGATTGGTGGTAATTTTAAGTTTAAAGTACAATGTTTTAGTGAAGGTGAAAAAATCTGTATGATTCCCCAATGCCTTATGTATAATTTTCTAGAAGTATCTGTGCACTCTTAGTTTGTAAGATTTATGCAAATAGCATTTCTATTTAGCAGTATACTGCATAATTGAGTTAAATAACAAGCAGAAATCATTATTTCTGGTGTAGAATATAGTATCTTTTAAAATAGGCGAAGCACATTATCTTATACTTACGAAGGCTACGGGAACTTATATTGCCCGCTGGCGATTAAAGCTTGGATACCCCCAATCTAGGTAATTACTCAATGCTTGCAATGTAAAGTGCTATTTATTTGGTGATTGTGATACACTTAATGTAAGTTTTTTCCAGTCCTTGCATTCTAACATAGCGAGGAAATCAAGGACTACCTATATACTTCCTCATATTGCCTAGTAATTCTAACTCCATCTTCAGGGCTTTCGATATAATGGTAGACGAGACAAAGGCTTCACAGAGTTGATCAATTACAAGCCGAATGATAGATGATGGCTTTACAGGCAGACGAGCAAAGTAAATTCTTCTCTTTCTTAATTTATTCTATGCCTTTCGTTTAATTACAACTATCTCTAAATGCAATTCGAAAATTCGTCCAGTTTTTTGACAGATGTCGCTCCGAGAGAGGAAAAATAGCCTGGCGTTGCGGGGCGAAAGAAGATGTGCAGACAAAGGGGCCTTTAGTGGTGGGGGTCTCTGGAGATGTGTCACAGATTGACGTGGGACTCTCAGCCGAGGACAGGGATGTGCTTCTATCGAAGGTTTCCATTGTCTTCCATGTCGCAGCCACTGTCAGATTCAATGAGCAACTTCGCCTATCAGTCCTTCTCAACACCAGAGGGACCAGAGAGATGCTTACTTTGGCCCGAAATATGCCACACCTCGAGGTTCGTATTTTGACGATCGCCATTGTTACATTGATATTTCTTTGGGTATGCAAGTTTAAATTCTAATGAACCATGGGTCTGCAAAATTAATTTTCGCTTTGTTGACGAACAAATACTCCCTAAGGTTTCGTAAAATTATTGAAATAATCACTCTGCACATTATCATTTTTTATTTATTCTGCTGAAAATATTCAACTAAAAATCGTTGATTTTTATTTATTTTCTAATATTTCTTAATACTTCTTAATGGCATATAATTTAGTAATATCAGTGTGAGAGACAATAATCTCACAACAGTAACCAACAATCAGGAATTTCTGCACCTGACTCAGACCGAGGTGTTGCTAAATTAACACACTATACCCAACTTAGGACCGCCGCTGAGGATTTACACGTGTCACATTAGTTCAAAAAATTAATTTGTGATTCATGAAAATATTACAGGAATTTCGACTTTGATTCCATAGTGAAACCGGCAAAATTCAATGCCAAGTTTTCTGAAGGTTGATTTTTCATATAAAAAACTAATGATACGTTAATGTCTTAGTGCCATTAAAGTGATGAGGCTCAATTGTGCTGAGTCATCTACTTCGTTTCACTCAACATAGGGCCTACTTAAATGGAATATAAGAAAAATCAAAATACCTGAAAACCGAAATACAGTGAACTTTCCATTATCCGGGCTAATGGTGGAGAGAGGATATATGAATAATCAGATATCACGTGTAATCTAAACATTTTCTTTTATTTCTTATACCACTCACAATTTACTAAAATAACCAATTAATTATTATTTGCGCGCTTATTCTATATTTTACGATATTTTTATTGTACTCATTGAGAGATTTCTTCATCATGGATCTTTTTAGAAGCGATTATGTCAATACAGCTGCTGCTGTGACCTCTTCATTTCTCACCTCTGGTTATGTTTATTCAAAAATATCCATACTATTTCGTTCGCAGATTGCTTCTGTTACTATACTCATTGTATTTGTTTCATTTCCTACAGGCTTTCGTTCACGTTTCCACTGCGTACGCTCACGTGTGTACTCACAAAGAAGTAATGGAGGAACGATTCTATTCAGTGCCGATGGAACCAGAAGATCTAATAAAAGCAGCAGAGGGAATGGACGATGAGAAATTCCAAGAAATAGTCGATGTGTAGGTTATCAGAACATTGGTTAATCCCACTGCCAAATAAATTGAACGTTGTCTTCCTTTTCTTTAGTCCTTGGCTATCACATATGAGAGAATTTTTGAAACATAGATTTCTATTATTTTACATTAACTAAAAACTTATTCATGAATTTTATAATCACAGAAAAGTCCCGATTACCCGGGTTAATTATGGGCAGGGAATTCTCGAATAATTTAATATAACGGGTTATCCAAACTTTTACTTTTATTTATTATGTCTTAAATTTATGTAAATTAGCAAATCATTATAACTAGTTATAACGAACTGTTCAATTAATGATACATTATTTTCGATCATATCACGAATTTAATACACACCTCCACTAATCTTTTTGAAGGAGATCGAGTCATTGTAGTCGTATTCCCACAGCTTCATAGAAAAGTTCATCCGTAATTCTTGCTTGTATTATAACGCAAAAATACTTCTGGTTTTTCTTACTGTTAGCATTTTTCCAAAAAGACCGCAGAAAATATCGAAATAGAGTGAAAAATCACTCATGGAGAATCCGCCCAGGGATAATCGGGAGTCCGCTATATCTCTCACAGAGTGTATATTAATCCTGAATTTCCTTTAAACTATTTTAGGCAATCAAAGTATTACGAAAACACATACTTGTGCACTAAGGCTCTTGCAGAAAGGATTATAGAAAAAGATTTCCAAGATTTGCCGGTGTCCATATTTCGACCAGGCATTGGTGAGTTATTCAACGTAATCGTCGCCTAATATTTTTGGAAAAAGAACAGTTTTACATAATATTCTAAAGTCTAATTCGTCAAACATCAGATATATGCCAAGAAATACTAAAACCTTTGTTACAAAATTTATATTTATTAAAGCATCTACTGAGAAAACTTTTTCACTTTTGTTTACCTGCAGCATATTTATTCAATCAATGGCAGTCTTGCTTGTGGATTTGACACGTCTTTTACTTATGCAGATATATAATCGAAATCGGAATATCGAATTGAAAATACCAATGAAACAGGCTTATCTTCCATTTCAGTTTTGTCAACCCATACGGAACCCATTTGTGGATTTAGCGATGGATTCCAAGGGCCTTCTATTGTCATAATTGGAGCCGCTACAGGCTTGGTTCAGACATTGATGTGCGACGGAAATGCAAAGACAGAACTGGTACCTGTGGATCATGTGGTGAATGCTATTATCGCAATAGCCTGGGCTCGCGCAACTTACCAAAAAGCAGCAGAGAAGGTTCCTGTGTATAACTTTGTGAGCAGCAAAGAAAGCGGTGTGGACTGGAATACACTGAAAAAAGTAATATCAACGGTGATTAAAAAGAAGAAAGAGGCTGGAATTTACTATAAGAACGCAAATTTTACAAAGAGTAAATTCCTGTATAATTTGACGTCTTCAGGCCGTCAGTACATGGCAAAGGCATTGGATTTATTCGAACGCCTGCGAGGGAATAATTCCAAGTAAGAGTATTTTTATGTAGATATGCACAAACGTACACATATACATGCTGATAAGCAGATAGATGAATTACTATTATTCGTGTTTTAATATTTTCCTATTATCTTATAGAGTAATATTTTGAATAAACGAGGCAAAAAACGTGTTTAACCTAAAAGAGAGTACTTATATGGATCTAGTACTTAAGATTGCAGTGTTGAGATGTTTCGCTCAAGACCAAATCACTTCTAAAAGATCTTTCCGATGAATTATAAACTATCGAAAACTGACTCATACCTGTGAGAGAGGTATTAGGAGATTGACTATAAGCCGTCTATTCTTAATTTTAAGCGATAAGTTCTAGTTCTGTTCGTTTAAACATGCATAAATTATTCTTTTGACAATCCTTATTTTCATGCACAGAAAGTCAATTAAACATTTTAAGTGTCTTCCTTTGTCTACGTCATACGTGTAAATCCTCCATAACTATCTTTATACTCGTCCTAAAACGAAAGCCGAATACAATACTGTATACATAATGCGATTCATTCTGATAAAGATATCTTTATTTATTCTAGGATTGCCCTGACTCAGCAGAAAATCAAAACTGGAATTGACTCCTTGACGTACTTCATGAACAATGAATTCAAATTCTCAGACGAAAACCTGAAGGCTCTTATGTCCCGGACGAGCAAAGAGTTCGAAGTGAAAGACTTTAACTTTGACGTATCCATAGTAGATTGGGAAGACTACCTGAAAGATTACATATTGTACCTACTTTCACACTCAATGGCGGAAGAGGTCCCTTCAATGCAGTCTGCATTGAAATTTACGAAAGGGTAAGTAAAATTATGTACTTCTTTGATTTCTCGTACTCACATACGAAATACTATACAATATCAATTCTCATCCGAAAATATATCAAAAAATTAATAATTGGCATTTATTGTCATCATTTATTATGAACGCTCGGTCGATATTATTTTACTCTGGCATAACTTCTTGTACATTCGTCTCTACTTCTCTTTAAATTAGATTGAAATTGTAAGGAAATTACAGTTACTTGAGTGGTTTCAAAAGTGGCTTTATTAACTTTTAACTTTGCCTTTTTCAGGATCTCTAAGTTCCGCGTCATTTTACGCTCAACTCAGCTCTGGACCGTTATCCTTTCCTTCATCTCTATCTACGTAATGGGTAGCTGCGCAAAGAAATTCTATTTCGAATACATGCCGCTGCAAGGTGGGAATACTTGATCTGGAACAAGATGAGGAGGAAGTATCCACGTGCTGTTTCATTGTACTGCTTACTTGTCGTACTGTACCCTTCATCATAAAGAAAACAAATTAGAACAACCTTAATTTGTCTCCTGTGTGTTACTCAATGCTTCATTTTTATTTTTAATGTATTTAATTCTTATCAAAAACTAATAAAAACAAAATTATTAAAATGTTCTGTGAATTTACTCCATTTTAATATATTGGTATCTATGTAATCTAAAAATCCTATATTCATTAATGGAATTCTGGATTAAATGCTTTAAATATTTGAATTTAAACTGTAAGTAATTATTCAGTGAACTAGTTACTTCGGAGAAATAGTTACTTCTCGTCGTTCTTTCCACAGAACATTAAAGAAGCTAACAGTATACAAGGTAAGCATGTTGAGTGCCATATGCCACTGGCGGCTCGCGGGGTAGAAACCTATATCTGATTTTAAAAAAGCGCTTCCTATCAGGTGACTAATAAAGGAGAAGGTTATTTTAAAATTGTCTTGAAATTATAAAATTAAATAACGATTAACAATTTCTCACGTTAGTTGTATATAGAATAGAGCATTTCTCCTGCATTCATTATTTTATGGAACATTACAGGTACATACAAGATGTGTGATATGTTTATCTGTTGCCTGTATCCAATTCAGGTTTTCTGCCACGGCTCCTTTTAGCTCCCCTCTCGTTCTAAATTTCCTTCTTTGGTCGAAACAAATTAGTCTGCCAAGCAGCAACATTTCTCATCCACTGGGGAGTCCTGCGTCTGCGATATCTCCTGACTCGTGCATGTTCCTACACCTACTCTATGCATCAGCTATTGTGTATTTCTCTGCACAACTAAACCGGGTTATCTATTCAATCCTAATGAATGCCTCTGTGATTAATCCAGCAAGTTTTGCTTCCTGGCTGTTATTGTCATTATTTTCATTTCCTTCTAGACCTCGCTTTTATCTCTTGGAATTTGCAGTAGTGGCCGAGGGCGCACTTTCTCTTTGCTTAGTCAGCCGCCTTCCTTTCCGCATCGTGGGGTTTACGTTACTTGCTTTGAATCATCATTCTACGGAACAGCCAATGTATTGATGGAGTTATGCACTTGCCTAGGATAGATGGCGCCTCTAGGCGGAGCCGTCGTGAAGTAAATAGAAGGCGGTCTACAGTTTCTCGGATCCTCTACTACAGATGGTTGATTAGTATGAACTTGTAATCTTAAAACGATATTATAAGGGTACAAGTATGTCTTCTTACTATACCTTGTTACTTCTTAGCTCATGGTCTCAAATCTTAACTTAAATCCTCGCGTTTTGATTACCACAGTTCCAACACTTTTTATCATATAAGGCAGATACATGCGAAGAATTTGTTTCTTTAATTGAAGGAATCTAATATTTTATGAATATTTTGATTGCTGAAGGCACAAAAACTATTAGAAGATTGATTTTCAATGAGGCAATATGTTTAAAAAATTACAATGCTTACACATAAGACATAAACAATATCTAACTGCTAGAATCTCAACATTGTGTCGTGCAGCCCAACAGTAGAGTAGTATTGCTCCAAGAAACTGAATGAATAATGCCTTTGCCTTCTGGTCACATTGAATGCCAGTGACTATTGCTGATAAATCTTTTCATTTGAAGTTGCACTCATTTAAAAATTTTGTTGAAAGAGCAAAATCATTTGCAATTAATTGGTAAATTTGGGAACAACCTCTAAAACAAATAAGATATGATGAGATAAAAAACAGATGCTACAAATATCATGAAAGAATATGATACATAGCTCATTGAATCTATAAGGTGGAATATAATATTTAATACAGGAGATCATAGATGTAAATCTAAGTAAGTGTTTAATCATATTGAAGTAGTAAATAGATTATAAGTTTAATTATATTGAAGATTGAGATATCATCTTGAATATATTCTAGTAAAAATACTTTCCAAGTGAATTGAAATTGGAAAATAAAAAATTAAGTTACAAAATATAGAATATTTTAATCATTGAGAAAAAGAAGCATTAAAATAAAGTTAGTACTTTGGGTATAGTAAAACTGTAGAGCAGCAAAGAAAATTTAGGAAAGTTTCAGTATTGCTGAGTTTCATGAATGGAGGATTATCCATGAAGAGACTTAATGATGATGAATATAGAAAACCATAGAATATCAAAAGCAATGAATGCCCCAGAAAAGAAAACATAAGATATATTTAAGTCATATTAAGGTTGAGCTTATAAAAGAGAGAAAAGAAGAACGTTTTATGAATTAGAGGGTGTAACTCAAAGAAAAAAAGAGAAAAATAAAGGGGAGATGACAAGGAAATAAAAATATTCTATGGAAAAGATGTTCAGAAGATAAGGAAAATATACCAAGCCATTTATAAGGAAAAGATTGCATATAGAGATGCAAAAATAGGACAATTGTATGTTCATAAAAGAAAGATAATAGTAGAAGTTATGTAAAATGAAGAGCATTTATGTTTTTAAAATGTGTAAAATTACTTTTATTTAGGTAGACTAATTGTAATACAAAGATGGAATTTAAGTTTGAAGAGGCTTACTATACATTTAGAGATGGATATGCTGTAGCAACTTTGAGTGCTGAGTGGCCTTTCTTGATATTGAGAAACACATTTGCAAATTAGAGACTGCTTCTCACCTGCCCCCGCCAATTTTTAAGAATTTTCCTTATCCTAAAAATAATGAAAGAGATGTGAAAACACCTGACTTTGTTTTAAATATGCTCAATAAAAGTTATTAATAATTCACTGCTTATAAATTACTCATCATTAGAGATTAGATAATCATTTCATGCAATGAAATTAAAATCTTTCTTCATAATTCTAATTGTACATGAGATGTATGATACTCATATTCTAAAGTGCTCCATGTTTTATAGGCAAGCATTAATGCGTTATAGATATTAGTATAATTATTCTTGATGTTTACCAATTGATCCTAAGTTTGATTTAAGCATAAATTATGATGCAGTTTTTTAAAATTAATTCCATAATTCGTTTATCAATTTATGAATTTTCATCTATAGGTGATCGCTTTTAAAATGTGATGATACAGAAAACTAGTACCATCTTCCTGAGATAAAAATTTGGGGAACTTTAAATGCCAACATGCAACAATTCATGCAAATTTCAGGGAATCCAAAGTTTATATTATAAAAAATGGCAACCAATATTTTTTAGTTAAAAAATGAAATATTCATGAGGAAAGAGCTCTGTTTAGACACTGTATATAGGGTGCAGATAACTATGAAAGAATAGTTCTGTCAGGTATTTAGTTTGAAATCTTTCAGGTTCAATGTGATGATTTATTAAATGATAAACATAGTTAAGGAAGTGAAATAAAATTTAATATATTAAATATATGGTCAACATCACTAGGGACATCATACTAAAATATCTAGAAAAAATATTATTACATATGATGCAAATTACAATGTATACAACTGAAAAATGAGTTATCTTTTATTTTGCATGAAAGATAGGAAACTGGTAACTCAGTTGCACTTTGGTAGAATGTAAATAGAAATTCCAATGCATTTCTTCTTCCTGAGAACCTCTACTTATGGTTTAATTACAACTTAAAGACAATAATTCATCTTTAATTTGTAAAAGATATGTCATTCACAACATTTCTAACTCTGATTATTGATTACTAGGTAATTTTTCTTTCTCACCCAAATTGATCACCCAATTAGAAAATTAAATATTCCCATTTTTTAAATATAAGTGTTGGTATACTAGTTATTGCTCTGAAGAAGTCTCTATGCTGCTAAAATTCTAAAGGTTTTAATAAAATTACTAATATTTCACCTTAGATAAAAGTACTGGGGTGAAAATAGTATGATTCAAACCATGGTTTTCATAAGTATATTTCTTTTTGCTCCTTCTCTCTGGTGCACTGCTGGAACACTTATGTAGACCACATACATTTAATTTTTTCAAATAAAGTTACTGATACCCTACTTTGCATTTGACTGCATGGAATCACTGAGGTGCTTGCGGAAAATGACCACAGAACCTTAACTAATAATCAGTTATCATCACATCATTGTTAGACATTGTATGTGTTGCAATGAAGATGTCATCCTTCTTGAAGTGAAGTTAATACTGATTGTTGAATCAGCTTAGGTTCAACCATCTTGTTAGATGTTCAAATATTTCAGTTGAGCCTCCAGCCATGCAGAAGAACATCCACACCAGTAAAGAGAAGAACAGTCCTTTAGTCACCTTATCCACACAGTACATCCTGAAAGAAATGTGAAATATTCATAAATTTTATTTTCCAAGAAAATTTTAATCCTAATTTTTATGAAAATTTGGGTCACAATATAGTTGATATATATGGTATGTAAAATCTTCAATCTCTCTTCAATGATATCTTTAGTAACATTCCAAATTTCAGGTTCAATCAAAGTCTACCACTTAATAAGAAATGCTACATAGATATAAATGTACATATTTATTGTTTGATGAGTTATTAGTGATCAAAAAGTATATTTGCACCTGAGATTTGTTCAAATAAGTTTTTGGCTGCACCAGAGCTCAAATTATTCTTAAGGGAGAATATGTAGCATAAAATCTTTCCTTAAAATAGTGCATGTTCCTAATATTAAAATTATCCAAGATTTTTGGGGTTCCAAAAAAAAAAAAAAACACTTTGGATCCATAAATTCTATAATGATATGCTGATGAAGCATTTTCGAGGTCATCTTTAATATACACAATATTAAGGAAATTGATGGCCATGGTAGAGTAAAATTATTTCAACCACTGTTTTTCCCCCAATAGTGTGAAATAAGCGTTTATATTTGTTGCATACAGTGATTCTGTTTTAGGCCATCACATTTAGTTTGGACACATATGTCGAATACAGTACGTAGTAAGCCCTCGAAAACCTATCTTCATTACAGAGTAGAAGCGTGAAAATGGGTAAAACAATTTTTGTGCATAAAGCGATATTTTAATTCAGGCAAGAGCCTCAACTTATTCTCTCACATCTAAATACATCAAAGGAAAGGCAACTGCAGTAACATTGTCTTTACTGCTTTCCTTCATTTCTATTTGAAATATTACTAACAGACGAAACGTGAGTATAGAGAAGGAGATTCAATTTCACGTATGATATCATCGTGAATATTTTTCTTATGATTCCTTTGTTAATTAAAATTACGGGGCTCTTGGAGGCGCAGGGCTGGGTGTTGAAGGATTTTTGCTAAGTACTGCCTACCATTATTCAATATATACAAAGGAACCTTTACCGCCAAATACAATAGCAATAAGTAACTCTAAGAAATAGGCTATAGTTACACAAATAGATGCCGTCTTGCGGCTGGAAGCGTCTCTGGAGTTTCTTTTAGCAAGTATAATCGTGCTGCTATAGTGCATTTCTCGAAGTAGTCGACCATGTCCATTTGCTTTCCGTCCATCAGCAGCTCCTCGTATTCCCTCTCGTTTTGCTTTTCTCTCAGTGACAGCGTTCTGTCATTCTTGAATTCCCACTGATTGTTGGCGTAGTATTCGAACACTTCAAATCCCTTCGAAATCCTTTGATGAACTCTCTTCAACCTGAATAATTAAAATAAATACCAATCATTTAAAATATTTTAAAACTATTCCTCCAAATTTACTTTATCACTGCAGAATATTTCCTTGCATCATGAAATCAGTGCCTTGATGGTTAACCTTTTTCAACTTGTAAAATACACTTATCATCAAAAATATACTAGCTGTAAATATTATTTCTAGGATTAATATCGGTGCTTTATTTTTTTGTAGAAAGATAGGAGCATGGGGAAAACGCTCGAGATGTCTGTTATAGCTCATATTAACTATGAAATAAAAAGGTACCGCGCAAATAATCGTTCTGAATGAAGACATTCTGTAAATTCAGAAATGAGATGAAATAAAATTTTCGAAAATAATGATTTCCTTATGCATTATTGTTAATGAATCTTTTAAAAATCTTCATTTGAGAGGAAGCTATTCCTCTTTCAGTTTGGGTGTACTTACACAGGTTCATAACCTAGCATTACCAGCAGAGCATCTAAGACGTATGCAGGAATAGTGTGGAAAAAGAAAACGCAGATTTCATGCAGAAGTTTTGATTTCTTCATGCTTCCACCTGGATACCATAAAATTCCGTTGAAAGGGACCTTCTTGGAAACTGCCTTCCCTATTTCGATTATTCTTTCCCAACTGACGATGTGCTCGTTGCTGGAGGTCAAGTTGTATATACGTTCTCCAGGATTATTAGGCCTATAAAATAAAAATAAATAATATCAAGTATCAAATTAAGATTCACATTTCACTAAAACAGTCTTTGTCTTTGATTTCTGTGTTGAAGTCTTTGATGAGACCTTATCAAATTAATCTGGAATTTTAGATTATATATTTCATAACTGAACACAATAGATATTAAAGATGCACAAATAAAAATTTTCTATAATATTTAAAATAAAAATTACACTTATAAATTGCCACATATTATATATTTTCTATTTCATCCAAAAGATAAAACGAATCATACTCTATTCTGCGATGCCAAGAATGAATGATAGTTAAGATTGTTGTGAAAGCATTCTGATACGATTAAGATAGAAAAATTCTTTTAAATATCCTGAAATAGAAGAGGTACGAACTCTGTTCTTAAAAATTTCCTTACGGTCATTAAATCTTATTCAATGATTATGAATCGGACAAGCTAAATTGCTTTGCTAGAGAGTGCTCTAACTTGACAACAGTCAAATTCAAAGAACTATTTAAAATCGTACAGCACAGGTTGAAGCTTGGTGCATCTCTGCACAGCGGTTGAGATACTCAGCGCTGATTCTGCTCATCGCAATCGAGTACGTAAAGCAAATCTCACAATATATGTGAGCTTTTGATGAAAAAAACTTGTCATTTAATGTCAGTTCATAGTAATAAACTAAAGAATTTCTTTCTATACTTTTTCCATTCACAATTCTAATGAAAGAAGGAAACTGAAATTGTGCGGCATTATCTGAAAAATTTGAGTCTATACCCCAATGTGCCGTAAACAATGAATGAAAGAACAATAGACCTGGATGAATGAATTCAAAGGTTTCTTTCCTTCTTTTTCTAACTATTAGAGACATTAAGGACTGCACCGATAGTAAACAGAATTCCATTTTCTTACTCATGAAAAAGTTAGTTCTTGGAAATGCGCAAGCGAAAACTTACTTATTTGTGACGTAGTTCCAAGTGGCTGTGAGTATGATGTTTGCCACGACATCCACGGGCACAAAATCTGCGTAACCTTTGGAATCACAGTACATCGTTCGGATGACGCCTTTCCCTGCGCCGATGAGGAGACCTATTGGTCCGTTGAGGTTATCCGTCCATCCGGGAATGGGTTCCTTCCATACAGGTATCACTGCACGTATTAAAAGAATCCAAAAGACATCAACGAAGTATGGGTAACTGTCAAAAGTATTGCATAGAGATGTATATAGTGGATAAAAAATATGCTACTATCAAAAGGAATATTTTGATAAAACCCTTCCTGACGAAATGTTAAAAAGGTGCTGTCGATCTTCTTGAGACCTCCATGAAATTTAATAAGTAAATATACATCGGAAACATTAAAATAGGAATTGGAAAGTTTACTTTGTTGTATATATAAGTACATCTGAAAACATTTTTACGTGACGTAAAGTTGCAATTGATTCTACTGAGTTAAATATTATAAGAAATAATAACTTAATATACTAAAATATATATTGAATAGTTCTGAAAGTATATAATAGGTAAACAAATTATTAAAGATAATATTTTAGACTCGAATATTTGGGAAATAAAATACAAACTTATAAAGGAAGATAATTAATGGGAATAAATGTCTTGAAAGAAACTTTTATATGTTGCTTTCTATCATCTTAGGATGATAAGAATAGGCATATAAACACAATTGTGTAGACACTAACTAACTGCGATCACTGTTAATCCAAAATTCATATCTGGAAAATTTGTCGTCTACTCTATCAACTTGTAATAAAGCAAACAATAAATCATTCCATTCTTCGCAACATTTCGCAAGGCCTCGACTGGAGAGTGTGCCGAAAAAAACCAAGGAGAAAATGTGCTGACACTGCTGGTTGAGAATTGAGAAGCAAGGATAAAAAGAAGAGAAAACAGTTCTTAAGACGTGAATTCAGAGATTCAAAGTATGCTTTGCGAGCCCATTCACAGTGGATAAAGGGTCTCAAAGCTGCGAAGTAAGAGACAATCGGTTATAGTCAGTGACGACCGCTGCTGAGATATGTTAAGCAAGGCATACTGACAAGAAGAACCTCTGGAAAGCGCCGTAAGGAAGGCCAAAGAGGGTTATCGTGAAGGAGAATGGAAGTTGGTGTAGTAAATTACAGGGGCGTTTCTGGCAATGATGCCGAGGCATTGAAATAGAGGTCCATAACAGAAATCGGATAACATCTTTTAGATAATGATTAGAAAGCCTTACCACATTGTATGCAATCATTTGGAGAGGCCATTTTTGGAGAGGAACTGGAATGAAACTGAACGTTATTTAACCATAAAAAGCCTGGCATACAACTTTATCTTATACATAAAAGAGATTTGGGCGAAGGTTGTGTGATTTTTAGTGTGTTTTTTTGGGGTTCGCCTATAACTTGAGAATGAGAAGTTTCACTGCTTTCTCACTTGAAAGGTTATTAAATATCGACAACCCGCAGATAATAGGCTTCTTTATATGTACCAAAGGTTCATGGTTCGAGCCCCCACGAATCAAAGCGTTCCTATAAGAAAAGCGTAATGAGTTCATTTTAATCACTCGCAGGATTTATTTTTTTGCGAAATTAAATAGTCGAGATAAGCTCCACAAGAAGAAATAATTAATAGAGATTCTTATTTTGGTCACTGTATATACTTTTCGATTTGAAATTGTGAGAACATTGATAAAATACGCGAAAATTTTGTGAAATGTTGATGCCGCAGACAACCCGTTCGCCAAAACGGTTTTTAAAGCCGAGATTGTGCATTTTATATAAGAATAATTTAGAATATTGGCGCATTTAAAATTTTTGGTAAGAATTAACTAGATATAAGATTATATGGACAGGAGGTAATTTTGTGAGACATTAGCATTAATACGTTATTACGATTAGCAAGGGTCAAACTTAAGGCAACGTAGGATTGTTTATTATTCATACCGATTTTGACAATGAACGGTTACACGTTTCTTCATCACGGTCAAGTAGGCAAGAGAATAAGTATTATTTAGTACAGGGGTAAAAAAAGGCAAAATTTTGGGGAAATAAAAAGATTTCTAGTAAAAAAGAGACGTCCAAATAAATGCTTTATACATTTAGAGCTAGAGTTACCATATGGACATCTGTAATCTTTTTTTGACATCTCAATATGCTCATATTTTATGAGTCTTAATTTTCTACTCTAAATATAAATCCTTTGTGTGCATATTCCTATTATTATACGTTAAGAAAAATAATAAGTTCTACTTGATCCCTAGTAATAAAGCATATAAATGTGCTTTTCGTTGAGTAAATCCAGTCCATTAAATTACTATTATCGTGGTTTTTATTAAATTGTACGTTTCCATTTAGAATCAATGGGCAGTTCCGCTTTTAATCTAATAAATTTATAGGTTCTTTTTTCTTTGTATATGAAAGAATTCACTTTCTAAATTGAAGAAATATTGATTTCTCTTATTTCGTCACATTAAAAAATGGGTATTATATTTTCTTGACGTTTTCAATATACCCTTGATTTTGACTATACATATCGATTAGTATCTTTGCTTTTGTTATGGAGATACATTCAGTTCCAATTTCGTTTCCCTTTCGTTTATTGAATCATTTATACTTTTTATGAGTTATTCTATACCTATTTTTATATGTTAATATAGGAATTCAGACTTACCAATGGACGGTCTCAGTATGATAGCTGGTACTTCTTTCATAGCATCAACAACCAATCCTTCTGAGAGTGCCTTGGTAAACGCGTATGTGTTGGGCAGAGTTCCAAGTATTCTGTGAAGAGACCGGAAATATTGAAAATAGGAAAATATTCGAAAGTGAACATGTTAAAGACAGGGAATGTAGGCAAGTCCCATTATAACGACGTTAAATGGTTAGATTTAGAATACTATTAAAATAAACCATGCTGGCTTTAGAGATGGAAAACAGTATCAAACTTTGTCGTTTATTTATTTCGGTTCTGTTTCATGATAAATGGAAACGCAAATCGATAAATTATGAAGATGTTAGGTTAATGTATTTCCTTTTGTGTAATATCACAGGATCTCAATTCATTCGTCATAGAGAGGTCTGAATAGATTCAGAATAACAAAATTTATGAAAGTGTATTTATTTTATATGTAAATCGCTTGCCGAGCTTTGTAAATGAATAATGTATGCATACATCACGTGTATAAAGCTTAAAATTCAAGCAAGGTAAAGGTTTCTTCTTCCATTCTTTACTCTATCCAAATTTGTTTATAATCAGAATCAACTTTATTCCCTTGTCTTAAAGAAATGCGAAATTACAACAGTATGTAAGAAAATCAATGATCAAAGGAATTCATTTGGCAAATGTATCTTTTTCGTAGGATGCTGTAATACCAAAATTAAGATAAAATTTACTTTGAATGAAATGAAATGTTTATACTGAAAAATGATGGAAAATGGCAGATATTTAATTATTTGATTTTATTTAGAATAATATTTGTTTCATTGATGTGACTGAGAATATTTTAGAAATGTTTACAGAAGCACATCGAAATTAAGTTGTGTGATTAATGTGGGTGTACGAGATATTTCATAGATTAAGAATATGGAAAAACCCTTTTGGATACATATTGAAATGATGATACTTACGATTTAGTCATGGATTCCGCGACAGGATCTTCAAGTAGTTCCATGCATTTAATGATTTTGTTGGGATCTGCCGGCGGTGGATAGGGTTTTTCATAGAGAACTTTTTCGTCCAAATGACAGTATGCTGTTGACACGTGGACGAATGCCTGAGGGTAACATCAAAGGAGTATGAAAGTCAAATGATTTCTCTTTTTGGATATTTCAGTTAAATTCTAAAAGATAATTATTGTCGGTCAATTTCAACTTTTTAGGTATAGCTTATATTTCTTAGAAGCGTATCTCAACATCTTATTCTGCTCAAACTGGTGCCATTTTTATAGAGTATAATTCCATAGATATGTTAGCATTTAAATATAACCACTACATACTTGGAAAATAATTTTCCCCTTACTTTCACATTTATCATGCCAGCCATTCTCTATGGCATGCGGTGTGAAAGTGAATTCACTCTCTCAATGAACTTATATCTCTTATTATTCGAGAGGAAAATTTTTAGGAGATATGTATGTTTTATCTGTGTTTTCTAAACTGTTTCGTTTTATCTTGGAGAGATCATGTTAAATTTTAAATTTCTCCTTTCCTCCGATATCGGTTTCAGGAATGGGTTGTTAGTACTGAATCGACCAGTTGACGATTTGTTTCCCCTCCTCAATCTTTGATCCATGAGCGACTGAACTCTGTATAACTTATCGATTCCCATTGTTACCGCTCTTACAACTACTCGTATTATGGGATGAAATTTATGTGTTTATTTTTCATGGATGACTGAATTCGGCGCATACCTTTCACTTTCCCTGCCATCTCATTATCCTACCCTTGCCTTTTGTCCTTACCTCTGTCCTCTTTCTTTCCGCCCACTCATTCTTTCCCGTTCACTCCACCTGTCTTACTTTGGTCTCGAGAATCGATTGCAAATAATTTATCTTATCTGAATGCGCTCTTTCCGCATTGAACGTTAAAAGCATTGGAATCGCCCTTAATTTTTCTTTTGATATCACTCGTTCACTGTTTCGAGTAGTTGCGTAAGTCAGGAGTTAGAAACCAGAAACCGGCGTGAGTGCTGGAGAAATATTTCCTGGAACTTACGGCTACACTCGAGCTATTGTGGGGTTATGGGTTGAATTCATTACGCATGGAACGGCCTTTGTTTGAAAGTCTATCCTTGGCAGTGCTGCGAGGATTGACAATGAATTATGTTTTCTGCAAGAGAGGCCCTGCTAGAATAATTTCACCATTCCCAACTCAAAAGATGGTACAGAGATAAGTAGCACGCTGTTGCCATGTTCAAGGATGTAGACATCTCAAGTTAAGCGTGGAACAACAGCTAATAAATCATTTAAATGTAATGAAAATGCCGACGATTTCTCTTTGGTTCACTCATTGGAGCCACTTTATTATTTTGCTTTTTCTTTGTTTAAGGTAGAAACCGCCCCTGCCGATACACGAGTACTGCAATTCAAAGGTTACATGTGTCCCATATTGATTTATAGCAATAATATTAGATCCTAAATCTCTTTATTTACGTTATTCCTGTAAATATATCGTCTACTATTACCGCACTTATTAAAATAGCAATTTTATTGGAGTTGGATTACTTCCTACATCATGAGTCGAATCATGTTACTGTTGAAGTCTGCTGCACTGATTGACAAATTTAAGTTAAGTATAGTAAAAAACGAAGAAAAGAGTAACTCCATCCATCGACAATCCGGAAAAGTTTGCACTAATTACAAGCAACGCGACTTTGCATACGGTTCCGTTAAATATAAGATACTCATATTTTATGTACTTCCTTCGCACCAGCCCGATGAATTATAATTCAAGGTTTAAGCGCATTGCCTAACATTCATAAAAAAATTATAAAAACACTTTCAAATCTTTCTTGAAATACTACGAGGATGAACTTCAGAGCAAAGGTGGTCGTGTAACCTTCGAATTGTTTACTGGAAAGATAATTGAAACGGAAAATCTTAAGAGTTTGCATAAATCACAGTATGTTTTTCCTTCTCTCTAAATTCTTAGGATAATTAAGTGTTTAAGCTCTCTCTTTCTCGGAAAGATGGCCTGAAAAAAGACAAGCCATTGCTAAGGTCGACTCTGAAAATGTATATTGTGCTGAACTGCTTTTATTGTTGATAGCATTAATTGTCCGATTTTCAAAGCCTAAAAAGATAATAAAAGCTCGAGCAGGACAGTGAGTCGAAATGTTTCGATTACGGAAAGCTATATTAAAAAGGATAAATAAATATATATAAAGCGTAAAAGAGAGAATCTATTCGGTTAACAGCTAGCATGAATCACGAAGAGTAAGAACGAAGATTTTGTTCTTTTACTGGAGCTCAGATCGATGAAACTGTTATAAATATAAATTCTCTCTTTCAACTCCGATTTATAAATAATGAGAGCTAATACATAAGCTCCTTCATATCCTTAGGAGAAAAGTCAATCTCAGTTCCCTTAAAAAAAAACACGCAAGAGAATATTGTACATACAATATATTGCAATGACACACTTGCAGAATAAGAAAAGAGTTGAACATTTAAACATTATGCCATTATACTATAATTTAAGACTTTTAGCGGTATTTGTCTTAGATTCTCTAAATTTAGCGATAATATTTGGTTAGTAAGATATATGTTTGAACTAAACATGATGGATTTATATCATTGGGATAATGCAGTGGCACTTCGTTTGCTATGTAATAATCAGAATTAGGATTATCTCTTTTACAGATTAGCTGTGGAAAATTTGAATCGTGCTTAACGCGCATCTACAATCTAACAGAAATGACAAGATTCGTATTTGTGTTCAGCGCACCAAGTCGCTGAATCACAGAGATTAAGGTAATGTGTACACTGATTCTAAGAGTATAATAGATGAAGAGTAGGCGAGCTCTCACCTCTAATTGGCGGATTTGCCTTGCCAATTCAAGCATACACCTCGTCCCTCTAGTATTGAGAAGCACGGCTTGCTTAAGAGAAACATCAAAGCGAATAGTGGCCGCGCAGTGAAACAGTATCGACACTTCAGATGTAACTCTCTGCCTATCATAAGCAGAGATTCCGAGGTCTTCCATACTGACATCTCCTTCGATTGCTTCCACTCGATTTGTCACCTCCGGCTGTTCGGATTTGAGACGATCGAAGAGCTGTTTAGGCAAAAAGAAACATATTACTGTGTGCTGGGTCAGACAACCATCGAATTTTAATTTTAACAATGAACTAGTATTTTAATATTTTAATTTGTGCTTGCAGCTTTCAAATATTACAAAATTTTATGGTGAAATACTTTATATAATATACAAATGAATAATTTAACAAATATTTTTTAAAGACCGATGCAACTGAATTATTCCATATTCGTGATGACTAATAACTGATTGTTTTGAAATAAATCCTTATTATTACATTTTATTCAAATGAATAACAATCTTTGCGCCTGAAAATTTTCTTGAGTTTATCAAAATTATGGACATAATCTTCATTTAATTCGGCAAAAACTAGTTCTTCTATCTTGAAAGGAGATGTAACCAACAAACATTACAGCTGTGGAAAATGATTAATTTATAGCAAAATTTTGATTGAAAAGAGCACTTTTTTATACCTTTCGAAATAAATTGAAATTGCTTATTTAACTTTTAATTGTTTTGATAATCTCGTAATTCCGTTGACGAAACATGTCGAATCAATAATCTGCGGAGCTAGTTAATAAGCCTGTTTCCTTTCAAGATGGTTATACCGCATTATTTACATTCACGGTACTTCAGATAAAACTAAATTTTACCTCAGCAGTGGATATTTTAAGAATTCTTATATACAAAATAAGAATGAATAGGATTGATTATAATTCGTCAATTCGTCAAGCCTGATATTACCTTTTTACTTTCGGTGCGTTTTAAACGAAAACAACAAAATTTTGAATTGGAAACGATGGTGCTGTTTGATATAAAGCATTACTTGATCTTGCTAGTTTTTAAAATATGAAATGCTGATTCACAAATACATTACGTATAACAAAAAGCTTTGCTTAAAGTTCTCATGAAAAGATAAGACTTCCCTAAAATCTCGTTTTGTAAAGTATTCTAAGAAAAATGAAGCAAAAGTGAATTTTTCATGGAAATCAATCCAAAGATTTGTGAAAAATAAAGTAAGGATTAGAGTGGCTTACCGGAGACTCCATCATTTGGCGAATGCGTTCGTCTGGAGCTTTCCCTTTCTTCGGTCGGACGAGCACCATGATCTTTTGCACACCAGGGCACATTCGAAGGATCTTCTCCAGGAGCACTTTACCTAGGAAACCAGTTCCTCCAGTCAGGAAGATGGTCCGTCCTATTAGCATATCAGCCACACGATTCGGCATTCCCTTGGCCCCATCAACCTTGGGCAAAGCATTCGGAGCGGCGCCCACAGGCGGCATTGCGGCTAGTCAAATTGACCTCTGAAAGTGAAAGAAAGACCCACCCATTTTCATCAATAACAAGAGTTTGAAAAATTTACTTACAAACCCTAAAGACAATATTCCCATAAGACAAAAATCCGGTACTTATGAAATAACGTGTAATGGATGCAACAATTCATACATCGGTCAGAGTAAAAGGAAAATTGAAACAAGGTTTAAAGAACATATTGCACACTTCAGAAACAACAGATTAAATAAATCAAGTGTTGCATTACATATCCAAAATTGCAATCACCCCATACACCTAGAAAATTTAAAAATGCTCAAAACCGTTCATAGTAATTCAAAACTGGACGCTTACGAAAGCATATTCATACACAAACAAAAAACAAAATTAAATAGTGACAGAGGCCCAATTCCATCCTCAGCATTGTTTACTCTCATATCTGGAAATTCCACCATCCACTCGATTCAAACAAAATTACAAACACACACAAACAACCCTTTTTCCCCATGTGGCTGAGACTCTGCAGAGTGGTCAGAAGAGGCTCACAGGTCTCCAGAGGTACCCCCTGAGGCACGTGAAACTCGGTCGGTTGGGAGCTACCTGCAGATGAGTCGACTAATGACCCTCAGTGTTCCAACATCGGGAAAACCAATCAGGAAGGTTTCCACAGGAATATAAATACAGTGTCCGATACACAAGGTATTCAGTGCAGTGTTAGTGCTACTGATTATGAGAGCTTAGCTCTCGAAATGCGCATTTAGCCGCATAAGTGACGTGTGTGTCTCCCTGCAACGTGTGACATCATCGAAGCAGAGGAATCACACCAAAGGTAAGTGTACTTTTTAGTTCTTACCTTTTATATACGGGTTAGGAGTAATTTATTTTTAAACATTATACTACAGGCCGTGTCTCTTTCTCTTCTTTCCATCCAATTTCGAAGTCAAACTGTTTTAACTCCATTTAAGTTATATTTAAATCAATAAAAAACTAGGCTATTGAATTTTAAAATTTTGGTCATAATTGTTCTAAGAGATGTATCTAACCTTCTTTTATAAACATGAGCAGATAATTTTTTTTTGCTTCGGATTGCACAAAAATTAAGCCTTAGATTACTGTCATGACTCTTACCTTTCTTAGTTGCACTTCTCTGTACTGATTTCAAATCTGATAATCTGTTCACTCTATCACGTAAGTTTTTTAATATATCATCAAAATTTTATTCAGCTTCATTTTAAAGCAACGTAATTGAAAAAGAATTGCTAAAGTGACCTTCAAATAAATCGATACAAAGAAATGTTATTACCTAGTATCAAAATATATATAATTTGCATATATTTTGTGTGTATATTTATTTATCCGATGTCAATAACTCCCATAAGATATGCATGGAAGAAATATTCGAACATTAATTTCATGCACTTCCTGACGTATTAGGATTATTTTTGGGAGTGGTTAAACGTTCAATGGAGTATTACATATGAAATTTCTCTGTACAAAGTATCCTTGGTTCGACTCGGGACGACTCTAAAACAATTTCATAAGAAATGCATGTAAAGCTCATATTGATCGATTGCAGACTTTTTTCTTTTGCAGAATTAAATCATAAATAATGGCTCTACAAGATCGAAACAAGTACCGAAAAAGTAAATTGAATAAATGATATAATGAGTAAAGGGAATAGGTACTAAAGCAAGTTGGTTCTAGGATTGATTTTTTGAAGTCTATTGATGAAATAGAGTTGGCGCACCTCCTGCCATACGCCCAAAAGGTTTACGTATGTAGAAATACGGGTAATAAAATAAGATAAAAGTGCTTGATTAATTCATTTCATAAGTAGGGGAAGGGAGATTGCTTTGTTGAAATAAACAAGCGGCGACTACGCTTGATATATGAAGTAATGAGATGAAATGAGAACTAAAGTAAACGTTATATGTGTTTTAGAGCACGAAATGTACGAAAGCTCTTAAGTTATTATGAATTCCTACTCATCTATGTTATTGTGCGTCATTAAAATAAAAAATTGCGTAACCAAGTAAAGCAGCAAGCAAGGTGTGGAAACTTCTTAGCCGCTTCTTATGAAACTTCTAAGCAAACCTGAAACTTGATTTTCCGGTAAAAAATTTTCCCTACACAGGATTCGAACCACCGATGAAAAATTTTGGAATTAAACTTTTGGGGTCTCGGATATTTCTGGGAAAGTAAAACTAGACAATCTAACCACTCGGCCATTTTGATGATAATCCATTCATTTATAATTTGAATTCAAGAATAACATTGGTAAAGTAGACTATTGCATGCCAGATAATATGACAGATGCATTTAAATTAATCCTTGACATTTTTGAGGGATATTTTGACATACATCAGATGTATGCGATAGTAGTAGTACATTTTTCTACAAGTTAAATTAATTTCCGTCATTTTGACGGGGGAATTTACTAGCAAATTATGTAATAATTAAGAACTGACAATATAATATTAATAACATTTGAGGGGTGTTGCATGAATGTGGAAATTTTAAATGGGTCTTGTGTACCATAAAAGATAAGAAACAATGCCTAAGTTTACTAAATGAATCTTTTCATAAGGAATGAAATATAATTACTTTACAATTACATTTCTATGCAGAATTTTATGAGAGAAATAATGTAATGTAATAAAAATCATATTTGTGTGGGTTTCCGTATAATGATTTAGACACAGGATACGACATCTGCTGTCCCTGCTGCTATAGAAAGGCTGTCATATACTCAATTGCAAACAAGTTGGTGTAAGAATACTAGCAGGAAAGGTGCTAATGACTTTACCCGCTTACTAGACAAACGATTAGCAGTTTGAGGATAACCGACCTGGATAGTGCGATACATCAGGATGTATACGTCAAGAAGCAAAACAACAGTGCGAAAATGCAACACTGCATACGAAACAGAAAAGAAAAAGAATGATTTTGTGGATTTTACTGTATCTTTAAAATTCGAGAGACCTAAATATCTAGAAGCGTATATTGAGAGAAGATGGATACAATATTGGTTTGGAAGTTGGTTAGACAAACAAAGTACAAAAGTAGATCTGTTTCCTTAGAGGCTAAAATATGCCTACGTAAGGGGGTGAATGTTCTGCTTCTCTTGATTGAAACTTTCTCATAAACATGGACTTGAAGAAGAGCAGAAGAGAAAAAGCTGGAAGCATTTGAATTATGGTGCTGTAGGAAATCACTAAAAAAACCTTGACAGAGTTACCGACCTTTAGGGATCTGGAAATAATTGTGGAGAAACGAATTTTTAGCAATTGAATCTTAAAGAGAAGAAACAGATGGATTGGACAGCTTTCGTGTTGGTTCCTTGATTAAAGGAATAATAAAAGGATGAGATGAAAGGGAAAGACTGTAATACCTTAACGAGATCATGGTCGGGAGAAAATATGGATCAAGAGACGAGCTTTGGAAAGAAAGAATTTGAATGCCCCCAGCATTAGAATTGAGGAGAATAAGAAGAGTTGGAGCTTTCTCTCATCGTTATATTGATGTTATATAAGTCGTTACATTGATTACAACTTTCAAAAATTTTCTAATTCGTTTACTAGTCAAGCCTTTGTCTTTCTCATTAAGCTGGGAATGTTCGGGGTAATATTAAAAAAGGATCCCTCAATGGGATTTCCTCTCGACTTCCTTATAGGCACTCATACGCAGCGCCTTAAAAAATACAAGATCATGGAGAAAACCGATGTGAGGGGTATAAAAATGGTTACCTAGAATGCTATTATGACCTACGCAAAAAGTCTTATTTGTTTGGTTCGAAATACGTGAGTGGTACTTTCACTGAAGATTGACTCCATTGACGCTTTATATATGCGGCCGGCAGGACTAATCACGATCATAAACTTGAGAATATAATAGTGATTACTGTTTTTGCACGACACTATTTTGCCGAAAGGGCTCGCTCAACATAAGTCTAATGAAGGAAACAGTTACTGTGTCAATTTCACTCCACTTGTCAAAATAAGTTATGAGAGATTGTCACTTTTACATTGAAGTAGGTCATATCGCTCGGATACAAAAGTAGGAAGTAGTGATCTTTCCGTTATCCACATTTTTTATCTAAATTGCATGAAATTATCGGAATAGCAGGAATGAAAATATTCGGGAATGACTGATTATATATTTTGTGTATATAAATGTCACGTTGAGTGTTCAAAATTGATATTCCTAAATGTCCGAGTTTCCTCACATTTTAGACTTTTTTATTCGGAATTTAGTCATTCTCGTAATATATAATGCTCATTAAGATGCATTGTGCAGAGCATAAAAATAAATAAATATAAATATATAAATTATACATATACATTTTTATACAATTACGTTCATTCCTCATCTATAATAGGCAATTAAAACTGAGTTATCCGACATAGTAATAGCCTTTAGTAAATATATACGTGACTAACGAAATAGGAATCGACTCGGCCCTTGCAAAAGCTTCTGTTTGCCTAACCGAATGATGATGAATAATTTACGGACAAAAACTCAAATACCATTAAGATAATAAAATAGAGCCTGGAAGAAGAAAAAGTTACTCTTTTTATAATTTGTAAGTAAGAAACGTTAACAATGTACATTATATGTAAGAGAATTTCTATGATACAAAATACAAGTATATTCAGGTGTGATATAGAATCTATATTGTGGTAAGAAAGCTGGGAAATGGTTTTTGAGGCCTCTCTTGAAATTGTTAGCATGCGTAACATGAATTCAAAAAATGAAGGACATAAAAGGAAAATTTCACAATTAAATTACCATTAATGGATATTTTCGTGTTTATTCAAATTAAATGGGAAAAATTTAGGATTTTTCTTATCTTATTTGCCTTAATAATTCTGATCTTTCTAAATTATCATTCTCAGAGTAAAGATTTTTTGAAAATATATCTATCAAAACTGTAGCTCTTGGCTTTCTTGATTTTCTTAGAAACTTAGATTAAATGTAAGGAAAAAAGTATTCGTTGTATCAATACATTAAAATATATTATCACAGATTATTACTATTTACCACTTTAAAAGGGAATAGAAGAAATTCTGTGGCTTTCAAAAAAATACATACATTAAATTATTATTATAGTACATCCAATTGACTATTTTCATGATTTTTATCCGTAAATGTTTGTGATTTCATAAACAGAGTAATCGATTCTTTCGAGTACTATAAAAGTTTTAAAAAAGGAATGTATCAGAAAATACCTTCTTCTCAGTCCGAAAATTTTACTCGTACTTTCAATTGATTAAATGTATTTCCGAACTTTTATGCATTCGTAGAAATATTTTATCCTATAGCTAACCAAAAATTTTTTAGCAGAAATTTTCCGCATTTTTATCAATTTTGTTACAAATCAAAAATATATGCCCGATGCTGCTTGTCTATAGCGAAGATATTTTTCCAGTAAGATATATTTTCTATGTATGAATCATGGTTTCTATCGGCGAGAAAATCTGGAATCTCATTTAAGATTGCAAAGGGTGAACGTTTCACTTTCCCTCGATAGGAGATTAAATTAAAACTGATGATTCAGAATCGTAGAAAGTATTGTGGAATATTCCAATATTCGAGTATAGATTTCTCTTTTAAACAAACTACAGGAGACATTCGATTATCCGGTATCGGCTTAGCCGGGATTCGGATTAATCGGGATGAAGAAAAACGTAACATGAAATTTAGAACTGCACGGAGTAAAAGAAATAGAAAAATAGAAATTGGCTGACTATCCCCATGAATCAGGTCATTTGAGCTCACCTTCAATAGATCGCGTTTTCTGAACGTTTCCGGGAAAACCCTTTGACTTTCGAGCTCAGTGCTTTGCTTTCAAAATTGGATATCTAATTTATATTTCTGTTATTAATATGTTTAATAATATTCTACTTTGCACATTTCATATAATTTAAACATCGCATGGGAACTTTGTGAACTAATTATCCTTGTTTGCATATATAAAAGGGATTCTTTTCAACTGGGTTTAGTTTATTACCTTCCATCCCTCAGAGTCTACTCTATTCAATTCCAAATATGTAACAAAAGTTTTCTTTTCTTAACTTTTTCACTATAGCATGATGAAGATAAAAGATAGAATGAGAATTTTTCGCATAAAGAGGTTAATAACTAAGATTCACGGGACGGAAGGGATGCAAATATCGTTAATCATTTTATCTCAAGTATGTAATTTAATGGTTCCAAAATTTGCGATTGATCTTGAAACCTACTGGTCTACCAACACAAAGAAAATTATCAAACTACCATGTAATGAATAATTTCAAATTATCTCAGATACTGGTAAGATCTCCTCATATTGTTGAAACTTGGGTTTAATTATACAAATATTGATGTTAAAGTCTCTTAGAGAAAGGATGAATATACAGAATTGTTTAATAAAATATTATTGTGGCCGTTCGTTAGAAAAGAATAGTAATAGTAATCTTAAAGGTCCTTCTTTGTCTGAGGTACTTTCGCATTCGAGTTCCCCCAGAAATCGAACAAGGAACCGCTTTCATCAAAGTCGAACGCGCTGCACACTTTGCTATGCGGGCATAGCCGCATTTTCCAAGAAAATATTACATTCCTATTTTAGCATTATCTATAAAATTACAGAATTTTACAAATTTCATGAACTTAAAGGTATTTTTTTTGCGTTTTAATCGAATCTTAAATACGATACTTCTACTTTCTAACGTTGGCCATTTGGCTTTCCGTGACAGATGGCTTTCGTATACGCTTTCTATATACATTCAGATAACTACCTGATATTTTTATGATGCTGGGTTTGCTTTCTGTACCCCAACATGAATAGAACCCGGGTCCACTTTCACCAAAAGCAGACATGCTGTCAACAACACAACCAAAGTTATTTCAGAATATCTTATGCGTATTCTAAATTGGGTCCAAAGAAGTATAATTAGTACAACCGGTCCTCAGATAAGTAAATTTTGGGACAACCGGTCTCAAAGACTGTTAAGTCGGTGAGAGTACTGCTTCAAAGCATTCGGACTCAATATATTCCTCAAATTAACTTCTTTGTATATTATTCATTCACCATACGATTGCAGAATACTGTAAATTACTACTCAATATTTAGTAGATATGGCTCCAATTAGTTTTTTTATTAATAGTATCCAATTAGTATTTAATTAGTATATATAATTTATCCTTCTCAGAAGGGGCATATTACGCCAAGGGACACAAAAGAATGCACGGAGAAGGGTTCAACTATAAAGTTATGTGTTAAATATAAACAAACATTCTCATCGAGTACGGACTTTCCAAATAGCTTTATTAACATTAATATTATCTTAAGCTTAACGTAGCTCAAGTAACCAACCGGCAATAGGGTTATCCAGGTCTCGGTTCAGTTAGACTTTTTTCATGTCCGTTTCTTCATGGGAAAAGAATGAGTTTCCCTTTAGAGTAACTTCAAAAATATCATTCTTAGAAAGATAAACATACATTTACCTTTATGTTCGTTTTTAATCTGTTTTATTCTAATAGAAATTAATGTTCGTAAAAAGAGAAGGAATTTTCTCGTTAAAATATTATTATTATTATTTAATAATCGCTTTAGGGAATGAAAGTGTGAGCCTGTAATGAGCGAGTTCGAGTAAGAGTAAGTAGAGAGTAAAGTGCGTCCCATAGCCAAAAAATTAGCCAATCTCTCCAGAGTGAGATACTTTTTAATGGAATATGAGAGTTTTCGTGCCTTATTGTTAGTATATAGTATTATTAGAGTTTTAATATTATTAGAGTTTTCAGGTGCATATTTTATTATTTTCAATGATTGTATTTCCGGTGGGGGAGGAACGGGAGAGGAAGAGAAGAATTAGAATTATATACGGCTTTGTTTGCAGTTTTTGTCTCGCTCAAGGAAATAAAGGTTCTAGATAACGCGAATCTCGGGTTGAATGTCTTTAAAATACAAAACGACGAGATAATAAATCGTGAGGATGAGATCACGCTCACAATAGATAAAAATCTCTTCGCAAGCAAAGCTCCCTATAGTCAGAGATAATGGGGCGGGATTTTCGTGGGTCCGGCTTGGTTACTTCATCCCAAGAAAGGTCATTATGGTGGTGGGAGTGACGAAATTTGGAGCGTGAGGCTGGGAAGGGGAAACAGTTCATGCACCAGTTCACCGATTTCACTTCCGCAAAGTAAGGCCTGCGCTTACATCAGATTAAAAAATAAAGCAGCTGTTTACCTCGTCTTAGAAAAAATTTGCTAATACAAAAAAGTCAAGTATTAAGTTCAATGATGAGAGAAGGGAAGCATTCTAGTACGTATAGGGGTACACCTTAAAACCCAGGATACAGAGATACGCAAAACTGTTGGTATTACTGGAACTTGAACCCGGGTCCCTGTCATGTCAATATATCATCTGCTCACTTTCACTTCTGTTTATCCTTGGGTTCTGAGCTCAATGTTAAAAGTGTATGGAAAAACAAAAAAATCCTCTATTTTTCTCGATTTAATATCACATTCAAATAACGCATATTAAATGATAGTGAGATTATAATACGAATCATGGAAATATATTGAAAAAAAATTTCAAAAATTATTTTATCTTAGCTAAGCTATTATACTTATAATTTATCTAAGATTTATGATGTTAAAATATTAAGTTTTAATTTTCTTTAGATGCCATAAAATATTCTTGCCTCTCTCAAGAAGCATTACGAAACCGTTGTTAGTTAAAAGAGGTTCTAAGAAGAGAATTCCGCAATCATTGAAGCATTGCTTTTCGTCACCGGATTGGAATTTTGATAGATAAGGGAAATACTGGGTCACAAACATTCGCGAAAATTTTGGAGCTTTCAAGTGGAAAGATTACGGACCGTAACAGTTGGGGAAAAAACCGATTCCAGGAAATCTAATTCTTCTCTTAAAAGATAAACTTTGATTAATAACCTTTGAGTATCCATCCGCGATAAATACCGTTGATGAGCCCAATTAAGATTACTAATAAAACTTGTTGAGCGGCCCATTTTTCAAGTGATAGATCAAGAAGAATTAGGTAAAGATAATTACTGACAAGATAAAGTTTAAGGTGATACTGTTAGCTATTAATAAAGTGTGAATGATAACAACACTTCTCTCACCCTTTAGCATTCTTTTTATCATCCAACTAAAATTACTTTTCTAGTAACTTATCAGTAACTTATTGTTTTTCTTCTTTAGCAAAAGATCACTTTGAAAACTCTCTCCATTTACTTCGTATTATTTTTGTTATTTTCAAAACGTTCTTAGAAGGGTGACTAGGTAGGTCAAATATTTAAATCGAATGTCACAGAAAAATTTCGCTTTATTTATTATTATAGAAACCGTAATAGATTTTCAACTTAAACTTCTATTTATGTACCTGAGTAATCAAACATCTCTATTTAAATCATGAAATATTAACCTTTAGATTTAATTTTGTATTTTGATTTGGAAAGGACCAGTTATTTTAGTAATGCGATATTAAAAAGGCTAGGTAATTACTCAAAAGGATCCACTTGCTCATCAGTATATGCCGAGGAACAAAAATAGGGGAATCTTTAAAAATCGCATATTTATAGAGGAGAAATGGAAAAAATTTCAATTTATGTTTGAAAATATCAGGTTTAAGGTTTTGTTATGAACGGCTGTTTGATACAATTCTTTTACAGAAGAAATATGTGTGCAGAATGCGCTAGAAATCCATTCATATCCTAAGTATTTATTTGATCATATAAAGTGGTTGAAATAAAAATAATAAATTTATTGATTAATCAAGAAACGAAGAATTTAAATGATTACGAAATAAATATTATGCATTGGTATATTGGATATTGACATATAAATATTATATATATATATATATATATATATATATATATATATATATATATATATATATATATATATATATATATATATATATATATATATATATATATATATATATTGGTATATTAGAGAATTATAGCATGGATTAAATTAATATGAAGATAAATTATGATATATTTATTTCTGAGGAGCAAACACTACTCGAAGCTTCTATCGGAATGTAACAACTCTCAAGTAGTTGCACTCGGGTAGGAACTTCACCAAGTCCAAAGGTCTTAAATTCGTGCAAAGTTGGAGAAGTAAAGAAACCTAAGCACCTCTGTACTTTGGCGAAGTTCCACCGAGGGACTCTGTTATCAGCAAATTCGAGGCCATCAAGTGCAGGTAGACACGTTGGAGCCTCCGCACGACTTTCACGGATCAACATCACGGACTCGCCGTCATGATCTTGCTATTTGCTTTCTCGGACACAGAAGTTTATTCAGAATTGATTCGTCTCTCTTTTGATTGGACGCTGCCCTTGAGCATCATGTGTGCAAGAGTCGGTGAGTTTCATGGGATGAAAATTTTGGAGGGGATTTTTCTTTTGGCAAACAAAAAGAAACGAATATGCCTCGATTGGTTCAAACAAGTACATCGAAACACGCTATTTTTGCTTCTGTTTTAGTTCCACTTTTAAGAAATATCATAATTTCGGTTCAGCCCCGGTTTCGCCCCTGTCAAGGACGAACCGGTTCGAACAGTTTTTTGTTAATCTCTCCGAACTTTGAAATATGATACCCTTGTGAAAGTCCTTTCATTATCAGTAGATATTTAAATGAAATTAGATTAAATTGTGGAATAAAGCTTGCGGTATTTAATAACAATTACCAAAATATTAGATATGATAAGTTTAAATGTCAAACATTCATTATAGATAGACTTAGTATTAAGACTCCCAATAAAGCTTCTTCCACTTATATTTTAGTGAAATTGTATTTTTTTAAACCATATAGCTTCAATGTCTATTTAAAATAACTGTCGAATTTTAGCTATTGATGATTTCTTATATACCAACACGTATCCGAGAATATTAGAATGAATGTAAAAGTCTAATAAAGGTTCTGGACTGGAAAAAGCCATGACAATTGCAAATATCGCACTCATCGGTTACGTTCAAAATCAATAGTACATACATTACACTCTTAATTGTCGTCAAACGGTTTCCTGCATTGCAAATACATTGAATTCGTTGCTCTAGCGATCTAAATTACTAAACAACAAAAACGTCAAGCTTACTGCAGAAAAAGTGAATTATAATAACTGCAGTTCACTTCAAGAAGGCTCAGAATGAAATTCATTATGTAAAATGAAGATAAGTTACTCCTACCGGTCTCTGACCTAAAACCTTTTACCGGTAATTGACAGCGAACACTACGAAAACGTGCAGGATTAAAATTTGGCAATCACTTTTCGAGTTAAAATGCTTTTCGATGCTTTTTATGAAGTCATGTGAAAGGCCCTCTCCCTTTCCTCTTTGGGTGTGTCTTGAAATATTTTAATAAAACTGGATATCTTTCCTCTAAAATACCAGGATTGCGAACGCATGAAATTATTTTTCTCTGTCATATTTTACATTAAGGTAATATCCATTTTGCTCCGTATCCATTACATAATTGGTAAATAGTTATGGAAATATTAGTACATAAACACTTAAATATTGTTGCAAGATTTACAGAGTATGTGAAAAGGCATGTGTTGACTATGGTTGAATATTCCTACCCGTATAATGAACGAGAGTACAAGATAGAAAGGTTTTGTTATTACCTGATTAGCCGTAAATGATTATCGAGATAAGTAATTTACCAGCGAAAGTAAAAGGGCTTTTTAATAGGTTAATAATGCTAAAAAAGCACCAATTTTCAGTAACTGTATAAGGCTTTCACTGAACGGAAAGTTACTCTTCTATAGAATCTTGGTTATTTCCATCCCCTTTGCTGCGGCTTAAATTCCGTACCTCACGTGCTGTTATGCAGTAGGAATTTTACCTGAAGATACTTCAAATGGAGTGACCCTCAATAGCTCACCCATACCAGCCTACTCTATGAAGTATTGTTAATAGTGCTGTGGCAGCTAAGGTCATTACGCACATATGGGCTCACACTGGATATCCGACCAACTCTTAACGAGTGAACCAATACCTTGTAATAGAAACGAAAGTAATATTTTCTCCTGATAAATTTGAGATTGCTTGGTTGGAAGGTCACGATTCTTTCTTCGAGGAATACTTTATCTTCATTAAATTCTTTCTTTTGCTTACATATTTACGTCCTATTCGAGTTAAAAAAAGTATCAATGAAATAATGAGAGTTTTAAAATTAATATAATATATTCAGCCATTACGAAAGGATTATTAAATCCATCTTAATAAAAGTCAAGAACTTTGCGCCGTCTCATAAAAACACTGAAAGTTTTTATTAATGAAATTTTTCTCGATTATGAAGAAAATTATTGCTGGGCAACTATCAGGGAAATGAATTTATAATTGAGCAAGAGTATAATTAATCACGATTCAGGTAGTCTAATTAATTTATTTTAAAGTTCTCACTTTTGGAGTTGGAAAAGAAATTGGCCAATTAAAATTCAATTCTGTTGAAAAAAATATTTCAAAAATTGTTTCGTTTTATTGATTTTCTTTGCACCAGATATATAACGCAAACGTAACGAAGGGTTTCAAATCCCAATGCATTATTTACAGATCAATTATCAAATATCCGCAATGGTAAATGCGGCCGTGAGAAGCGACTGCTGAGAGATTCTTCTGTGACTTTCACTAAGCATTCAAGTGCAGAGTACTTGCATGACTCCTCTTTCCAGAAAAGTGTTACGCACAGATGGTGGCAAAGAAATTTAAGATGAATCTATCTCATGCGACCGCCTCCGTAATCTACTTTCGATTGGAAATAAAGGCAATGATTACATATCCACCATTAATATAATCATATAATAGTTAATATAATGAAACCTAATAATGACGTAAACATTGATGAATAAATATCCAGAATACTTCAAGCGAAAACAAAGGAAGGCGAAGACCTCCGGGGCTAGGAAACGAAAACGAAGTACGATCTTGGTAGGTATTTCTGAATGGAACATTTGAAATATATAAAGACTTATTTGTAGAGTGCATTGCCTCCATTAACGAATCCATTTAAGAAATAAATCCAAAAATGGAGAGCAAATGATTTTCTAAAGCAGGTGAACGAAAAACAGTATCATGAATTTGCAATTTAACTTCAGCTAAGAGTGGCTATAGTTTCCAGAGAAAACAGTAAAGGATTATTTACCTCGTCGACCCTAAGTCTTAACCGGTTTCTCTTGTGGTGTTTCTCGTTTAAATAGCACATCTGTTACTCGAGGAGGGAACAGTTATATAATGTCCGAGCCTTAAGTCAGGCGAGAATCGTTCATGACCATTTTCACGTATACCTAGATATTTTGCAAGGTTTAAAACCAGAAGAATTATAAAGAAATGCTATCGGAGGAGGAAAGCTGAAAAAGCACGTTTTCTTTCTATGATCCGTTGGACTCAGCGAAATCTTTATTAGAAGATGGGAATTGAACTTTATGACGATATAATTAGATGTTCATATGGTTCCGTTAGCTATGAATATTCTAATATACATATTTCGATTCAATTCATCTTTTGATAAAATTTGAGCAGCTCTAAAATCATATTTGAGGGAAAAAATCACTAACATGCGTCATTCTGTAGTCAACGTAATAAAAATTTATTTAAATCGGTTACATGGGTCAAATTCAAGAAAAGATCAACGAACGCCCTTTTGAGGCATGATTTATCACCGAAGTAGCTGGAAGAGTATTTACACAATTCCTTGGATATTTTTGATCAGTCAAATAATTCTGGGCCTTGAATACTCCGCACAAGACAGACAACACAATTTGAATGCATCCCTGCCATCAACGGTGCATTTGAACTTCAGTTTATACTTTCCTATCCACTTCCTATCTTGACTAATGAGTTACGAAATCCACGACATCCAGCGGAAGCGTATAATAGCTGTGATTTATCTCACGAAGAGTGGTTACACTGTTCGTATATCTCGCTTTCATTTCATGAGTGTTAACATATAGGAAGAAAATAATATTGATTTTTTTCTTGCACACATTACCATAAAGTGAAAATTTTTGTACGGAGATCGCATGATGCAAATTGAACATGGGGAAAACCTAAAAATTAATTTGGTTACAATTGAGCACAAGGTTATGAAATAAGTGGCATTGGTTTCTCTCGCAAAATGCACCTTCAGAGTTGCAGCGAGTTATTTTTCCCAGTTTTTTTAGGCATATATTATTTCCAAAAAATTAAATTTCATAAAATCTTTCGTAATAAAATTAACAATTGAGGCTAACTAAGCAATTTATGATTTACCTGAATCATATAATTACATACCGTTCAAAAACTTTTGCGAAACTTCATGATTGAGAGTGTACAATGAATTTTCCGCCTGCCAATGAATCGTCCTGAAAATTGTGGTGAATGTCGTGTGATGTAATTTAAGAAACAGCCACTTTTAATACGAGTGAGATTCTTTTTCAGAGGTTAGAGTTTAAGAAACGTGCGAAATGCAATTCATTCCCAATAAGGGAAGGCCGTAATTACAATTTCGATTTAAAATTGGATTATTCCACAGGTCGATCGATAAGAAAGCATTCCAGGAAGTAATTCACTCGAAAGCACGGCAGCTGCGCATAAACGAACGTTTTGTATAGTGGTTAAAATATTTTCTCCTTTCCAATTTTAAAATTTGGATAAAAGAACGTTCAACGTAAACTTAGGATGTTTTTGAGCTATTTTTTCAATGTTACTCTCACAGTGGCCGGTGACTTCAACATTTTCCGAATTGCTACTGCTCAAAATCATCAGTATATTTCAAAATGATGAGTGCATTTTCTAGAAACTGACTTGAAAAAATTCTTATCGGGTTGATGCCCAGATCAACTCTTGAGAGAACTTCCTCTAATGCAGGCGTAATTTAGCCACGTCTTAACTTAAGAGGAAGTTGAAGTATTTTCCATTTAAAATGGAAAATTTATGAATGTAAAATATTATACTCAGCAAAGATTATTCAAGGCGTTAGTAATATATGATTTTAGAAAAAAACTTCCATGAACTTTATCGAAGCTAACATTTCCACGAAACGGGACAGATTAATTGCAAGTATACTCTTCTCTTATTAGTTAATTTCGAAAATCGTAGTTACCTTCCATTCTTATACAAGCGAATACGCAACAGTGACCTAATTCATCACATTATCTAACTGTGGACAACAACACGCAATTTAGCCATCAATCAATTCATTAAAGGAACGATTCTCATTAACGAATGCGAGAAATGTGAACATGTTACATGATACCCAATTTTGGACACGCGTAATTATACCATTTCCAAGTTGCTTCGCTTTTGCCCGTTTGGGAACAATTTAATTTTCCGCTCGTTTGACTGTGAAGAATTTCTTGATGTCTCAGTGAAACAACCCGTTACTAACATTTTAGAATCGTATTTCCTTAAATTTTCCACTTGCATTCCTAAATGAACTGCAGTCTCGGTTATTCCGCCTATGTATAATTTATTAACAAAATCATTTAATTGCGGAAGTCTTCAGCTATGTTCCCTATTGTAGATATTCATTCGTTAGGGATTCCGGATAGCCGTGTGGGCAGCGCGTTCGACTTCAATGAAAGCGGTCCCAGATTCGATTCCTAGTGGGAGTCCAAGTACGAAACACTTTCCACAATGCTACTACAACTTATTCGTCATACATATTTTTCATAACCACAATACCATTTTCGTAATTTTGTCTCATTATGTAATTTTTAATTGTACGCGGGAAATACGTCTGGTTATTGTAGTAAGCTAGTGATTAATGATTTGACTGAATGTACGGTTACTAGTGGAAATCGATAGCTAATGGAAGGAAGCAGAGTTTCCGATCGTCATTCAAGTGATTAATCGTTTAAGTTGCATAGCTTTCCCTGTAGATACATATTACTATGCAATATTCTCAACGCATAATTCATTCTGTTCTTTTTCGCAGGAATAATTGTAGAAAAAGGAGCAAAATTTGTCAACAGACAAACTAGGGTCAGCTTCGATCAATTCTAAATCTTGTTTTTTACCTTAACGACTTTTTCTGCGGTATATCTATTTCTAATTTATTTCAATTTCACAGCTGATACTATAAGAGCTAGGCTTAAGACAAGGAGGAACACCTTTCACGCTTAGCAAGTTGATGTTTGTCATTATGAAGAAAGAGTTTGGTGAAAACACTTACCTAATGTACTGAGTTTGTATTCTGAATTAGATAATGTTGGATCAATCGAAATTCTTATCATTCTGAATCTTTCCCAAAAAGAGCAGACATTAATAAATATATAAAAGATACAGAAGATATAAAAAATAATGAATGTTACAGAGATTACGCGAGAGCATTCCGTTCGGGACGCGTATACACAAAAATAAATGCCGGCATAAACAAGCAAAAACCGAACAAAATATTCTTGCCCGAGTTATTCGATGAATCCTGCGTTAATCGATTTTGCACAGCAATCTGTATTAGAGCGTGTCATAATAAATCCGCGGTTTCGCAACGACACTTTCTCTATCGCGAGAATACTTGCCATGAGTGTTGAGCCCGAACCACCACAGGGATGTTTTAAGGGGAACCTGATTAGGAAAGAAATCTTTGATGCAGAAAATAAGAGGGGACGTGAAGAGGAAGAGGTTAAATGAGTCTTTTTTTGAGGAGGAGATTACAATACAAAGCCTTTCTTTCCATCATCAGAGTGAGCGCACCGCACGGCTATCAACGCGTAGTGAAACTAAATGAGAAATTTCCTTTCCACGCTATGCTTCAAGCAGTTTGAGTAATCCGCACGAAATGTAATTGGCTTCTTATGTAGCATGGCTTTTGATGACCAGAAATAACATCCATGATTTGCAGGAGGGCCTTTCCCTTCATCCCCCAACGATCACTTTGCTCGTTGGGGGATAGCGATTTGAAGTAATTATACTAGCAGACCTTTACGGTACAGAAATTTGTTTGTAATGCTTTCCCACTCTCTCCTGAGACTTTTTTAATGTGTCGCATTGTACCTACTTTCAGCAAAAGCCCACTTCAGTAACATAACGACATTGAATCGAATATTTAAAATACATTATGCTTTTCCAATCTCCACAAAATACTTATCCGTAAAAGAACTTTTACAAAAAGATATATTCGAATTGATACATATCAAAACTTTTTGGACTTACTGATAGAGAAAAATGTTTATTTTCTAAAAGATGAAGACTTTTATTGGGATAAATAAAGCATTTTGAAGATATCTTACTTATATTACAGTAGTTTAATTCTTGTAATTTATGTTTAAAGAACAAGAAATCGTTTAATTATATTTATTTAGATAAAGCTGCTACAAATTCTCCAGGTTTTTCCTTTCAATATAATTAGGAAGTATTCTCATTGTTTTCGAAACTTAACAAAAGCTAATGAATAGTTCGTACAAAATTCTTAGTTATTCTTTGTTCTAAGGAAGGATCTAAAATTTACGACATGTCACTACCTATGTATGTGTATTTGAAAGGTACTGAGAAACAGTAGATATTCTTCCTCACGAAACCCCAATGGCTGTGATATATGCCTCCCACTGCATCAAGGCCAGGTAATATAAAACTGTCAAGTTAAACTATGAGCTTCATTTTCAATGCCCTACTAGGAGTATGAGAGTGAATATATAATCAAACTTGGATTAATATGCTATCAAATAATAGTTTTGCTGTTCTGATAAAATTTCCACATTAAATCATCTTATGAGTAAAATATTCCACAAGGAAAAAGCATCTCATGAATGTTTCATGTAATAATCTCCTATGTGACCAGTTGACAAATTGCAGCAAGTTTCTTTGGTAAATGAGCGTTATTTAGCATATATAAAAACACGCTGAAATTATATCAAGTCAAAAAATGTGTATTTGGTCAAAATGATATGCTCATGGAGACTCAGTGGAATTTCACAGCACACAGCTGATAATAGAAAAAACAGGAAGTTACAAACTGTTTTTCTTTTGTGAGATGTGTATAAGGTCAGTCAAATTATCAACAAAAAAAGTCTCTTGATTTAGGAGGCTGAGGTATAATTTGACTTATAGTTGCCAATAATGAAGAGAATGTTGACAAGTCATTAACTAAAAATCACAAACAGTAATTTCAGTACTGCAAAGAATCGGACACAAATCCTTTTTTATGGATCGTTTGGAATTACTTTTATTAATGTTCTAAGCAAGTGGTACCCAATCCTTTTACTTGGTGGGTCACATTAATATTGCTCAGTTGTATGCTGACTGCAATTTTATAAGATTATTTCAAGGGAAATATGTATTTTTCAAATCTTCTTTATCCCTCTACTTTTTTTATGTCTATTCTAATGAATTATCACTTTGAATGAAATTAAGCTACGTCTAGTGTAATATCATGAACGATAATTCAATTCATGAAATATCTATTGTTTAATAACCCATTATGATTTTGAACACTTCTATCATTGCGGGCTAAATAAACGTATGTAAAGGGTAGGACATCCTACGAGTCATAGTTTGTACACCACGAAACGAGATATTCCAACTACGGTCCACGTCTGCCCAACGAAAATATTATCTATCATAATCGATAAATATTTATCCATTTATGACAGTCCTCAATCAATATATACACTTTACAATTTCACATAAGCTATGAAGGCATCTTTCAGAATAGAAATTTTACTTAACCTTTGAAGCCTACCACGTTGACCTCACTGTATGAATGATTCTCAGAATCTACCAATGCACGGTGACATATTATAATTTTATGTTGTCTGTAGGGACTGTGAATCCATGAAATTTATAATTCACTAAAAATCATCCGTGTGGCGATTAGAAAATCTGGACTACAGCTAGAAAGAGACTCTTTAGATTTCCGCGTGTGCCTTGAATGTAGGTTAGCGGTAACTTCATAGAAATGAGAAAGTATGGATTTACATCATCTGTCACAACACGAACTCATAATAAGAATAATCCTTTTCTCGAAAAGAATAACCGTTGCTCAGGAGTGAAGATACAACATTATATTTGTTTGGCCGTGCTTAGAGCAGCTCCTTGAGTGTTCACGCTCATTTCAGGGAATGCGAAAACTCCTTTCACAGCGTAGTTTGACTTACCGGCAAAGAAAGCCAGTTTCCATCTCGGCCATTTGATAAACCGAAATCCTTTTGGTTTCATACACCACAGCACTTTTCCTCGAATGTGAAAATCACGAGAAGGCACAAAAACATTCTGAAGGACGGCACTTGACGAGCTAGGAATCCGCTCGTCTGTTTTTCGAGGGTATTGCATTCCACTGCACAGTGCTTTAGAAAGCCCCATAGATAGAAAAGTTGAACGAGTTCCGGGTTCGATTGGATTTTCCCTCGCGTGCGTGTGAGTCCGGAAAAGGCTCTATATCGTCCTTCACCGTCCGACTACTATTCTAGATAGCGCTGCCCCATTCAGGCGTTGAAGTCTCCGGCTGAAAAGAGAGCAGCGTAGATCTTATACTCACTTGCAGACGACGAGGGTTCCCCGCGGTGTAGGAATACGGAGCGCTGGTATGAAGTGGAGAATTTGCACCGAAGAAGTGGAGGCAGCGTCTGAAAGGAGAGCAGTGGTGGTTACTTATGCGGCGAATGGAGTTACGATGGGGCCCAGCAAGAGGGAAAGCCATCGAGAGGCGGCGGTCCAAAGGGGAGGTTAGGAGGAAGGGAGAGAAGGGATTCATAGGGGAGGAGTAGAGAAAGGGGAGGCCCATAACCACTGGGAGATAATTGCAACAACTCGAGGAAGTTGCGAATGGGATGGTAGAAGATGATTCCGAGAGCTAGTTTCTCATAGTGATGCAGTCGAGAACCCTTAAGGCTATAATTTTCTAAACCAAAAAAATTAATATTGAAAGCTTTAGTAGTGAAGCTGCAGCTATGGAAAGTACAAACTTTCCCGTCGAGTCTAGATGAATATCTATTTTATCAAAAGAAGGGACAACTTGTGCGAGACAAGCAACGAGCTGAATTTACTGTAAAGATTAAATAAAACTTTGTGTTTCGAGTGATTCGGTGATTAACAATAATAAAATTTTGTGATTTTTATGAAAATAGTAATGTTAAATTCGCGTAGAGTAAATGTTTTATGCACGAATATCCATCAAAAATTTGTATTCTCTAATTTCTTCAATGATGGGTACGAAAAATTATTCAGTAACTAGAGCTATCTAACTAGCACCATCATATCCTGGTGTCAAAAAATACCTCAACACTCTTGAGCAGGTACATATAATAGAAATATAAGACGTGCGACCTTGCAACAGAATGGCATATACAAAGGATGAAGTTGAGACATGAGGTCATTCAAAAGCCCTTATACTGAAATTCAATCTTTTACTATTTACTATCTAGTCTTTTGATATCATTTACTATTGAACAATGTGGTTTTCGAACGGTGAAATAATTCATTGTCTAACAAGATATATTGATGATTTAAAATAAAGATTGATTATTTTATACGAATATAAATACCAGGTAATGGATTAAAGATATTTATATTGGAAGAATGCTATTGTTTATTATCCATATTTAGGAATCAATATGTTTCAGTTTAATTCTATTTGACTTAGCAAATAGAATCAAACTGAATTAAGCCCTCCCTCTACTAATACTAGATCTCTGTCTGATGTTCTTGACAAATCCTGAGCAGAGAGGAATTTTTCTGAAAATGAACTTTAACAGCAGCAGTTTTACTACGTAATATTGGATCTCTTGCATTGGAAGTAGTGATAGATTAATTTTCTTGACTTGAGCTTTAATTTTAATTGTCTTCGAACATTCACTCCGTATGTACGTCCATTATATGTAGTAAAAACAATATTTAGACTTCATAATTGCAGCGAATGAAATATTTTAGTGTCACACATTACGCTTTATAAAAATTTTTCATTTTAACTGAAACAAAAACCGGAAAAAATATTTATTTGATTGAATTAAAGCTGATTTGGAGACCTGAATTTTAGTAATGCAATCTATTTTATTAATTCTACAACTGAAGAAAAATAAAAGTAAATTTTCACAGTTATTCTGATGTCTGATAAGAGAAAATTAAATATAATTGTTTTCATTCTAGACCGAAGATATCTGTAAAAAGTTAGAAGATTGAATATTTCCCTCTGCCACAAATTCCAACTATCTGGAAAATCTGGTTTAGTATAAATAGTCTTTAAAAATTATCAGGAGCTAGTATGCGAGAGAGGTTAATTTTTCTGAGAATATTCAGTGTCCACGATGACCATAATTTCAGTTCATTATGAAACATACTTAAATGACAGCATTGCATTCTTAGAATTAGATTGTCCGTTCATAACTTTCTGGTTTTTACTTTCTCGATAAATGTCAATAAAGTTAATGAATAAAAGAATACATGCTAAATATATTATTATTCACTGACCAAGATTTATAAAGATAGCAAGAAGTGATTAAGATGACACGATAAACTTAAAGAAATATCGGGCAGTTGTCAGGCATCGTAACATAATAGAAGATGAAACATTTATTATTTCATCTAAATTTATCCTTATATGGCATATATACGAGCTTTTCGTGTCACAGGACGTTCAGGAACCGCTTGTCTTTGCTGTTACGGGCAAAAATGTATATTGTTCCAAGCCTTTTCGTGATTTAAATCTGATCTGTCCATGTAATATGGTAGAGGCATAATATATAATACACATTCTAAGTACATGTTATTACTACATTTATTTAAAAGTTTCACATAAGTATCGATCTCATTTCTTACAACGGTTCATATACTATGTCCAATATGTAATGCTTTTCGATTATTCGCAGTAGAAATTGACAAATTGTATCGTCTCTCGCTGTGCCTTTTTTAAATCGCAAATGCAACGCTCACCTGTATTTATTATCGAATCCACAAAAGTAGAGGAGAAAAAAATGAAAAACTCTTGAAGCGGAGAGGCAAGTAAAATAAACATGAAGATGGCGTGGGGTGAAGAAGGGCGCGGGGAGGGAAATGAGGCCGTGACAGGGAGAGCGGTAGTTGGCGTCACATGGCGGAGTCACCGCAGAAAAAGCGACGTTTTTCTGCAATTACGCAAGACTATCTCCTTTGAAGATGCTCTTAGATAGATTTGACGTGATGGGCGGCATTCCTGGAAACATTTTTCCGGTCACGAGGTTCATTTATACTTGAAACTACTGTCGTGAATGCGCCGTACATTTCCGACACTAGCAGTCATAATCCTTCAACCACCGTAAATTGTTGTCAGCAATAACTGATGGAGCTGCATTTCGTCATTGTTATCATCTTAAAATCTTCTTGCTGAAATATCTCGAATTATTCTCGGAGTATTTCTTGATGGTATCGAATTAAAAAGATTCAAAATGAAATTCCTCTTTTCTGTTACCTGATGCAACAATTTACCTGTACCTGTCTTGAGGAAATTCACGCGCTAAATTATTTACGTTTATTTTTACGTTGCGATTTTGCCTTTTGACCTGGTGGCATCGCTTGAAGGAAGTTTAGCATAACAATTCCTTACGCTGTTTGGTAATTACTCAAAGATGATAGGGAAACCTGTCCAAAAACATTCCGTCCTATTTAGAAATATCATATCATTGTTCTGAGGAACAACAAGATGCAAGGGTAAACACTCGATCCGAGGATAAATGCGGGAGAGGATCGGAGAATAAATAACCTTACGCCGAAAGGCCGCTTTTTTGGTAATTATGTAGATTTCGCTGTAAACAAATGTGAAATTTATGGTAGTTAATTGGGACTCGAACTTAGATATTCCATTTCTAGGTAGACGTTCAAACCTCCAAACTTACACTCCCCATCCTACTTAAAAACTTTATAACCCAGAAATGGAAGACCAGGGTTCGAGCCTCAGGAACGTCGATATTTTTTCCTTTTTTATCCACGATTCACGTCCATACGTGCACAGTATTTATCTTTCCTAGAAGTGATGTCCAAAATTTGGATGAGACTAAAACCGGATCTTGAGATCAGCATGGTTTCTGGTTTTCCATATTTCTAATTTCTCTCCGAATTATAACAAGAAATATAAGACAACGGAATTTTTTAGAACGCTTCAATGGTGTCATGGTCGGTATGTCTTTGGAGATCTGATCGTGCGATTCCGGTTTTATGACTGAATTGGTGTTCTGCTACTGCAAACCAGTTGAATATGAAAAGCGACCCAAATGGAACGGTGATTTCGTTGCATAATCCTCGCCCAAAAAGTAATAAAAAAGGATTGTAATCCCAATAACGTGAACGCTCATTTAAAATATCTGCAAGCAACTACATCCATAGATCAAGCTGTAAAATATAACTCATTTGTCCCATTTAAGCACATTTCCGTACATAATCTCCTGTTAGTTATCTTTGACCTTGTATTTATCAAAGTATTTATGATAATTTTAAATAAATAGACAATTATTTCAGGGGATTAAGCAGTAGTTGCGGAAATTGGAAAATCAATAATGATATCGCACAACTAAGAACAATATGCAAAATGATACCATCATAACTTTCGATGTTGTTGCGTAGATGGAAGGAAAACATTATGCGTCATTCGCGAGTATACGAGTTGTTTAAACGAAAAAACATTCCTCTTTCACTCGAAGAAGACACACGATTATAGCGGTATAACTTTAACAGTATAATGGAAGATATTCTTCATAAGCCATTTCTGTTAGTAATTTCATGTATCAAGGTTGAGAAGCACTTTAAAGGATTTTGAAGTGTGGATTTGGTTTATGAAATGTCATTTACTTTTGATTCTTTGTAGGAGAACGCTCCCGATGAATGAACAGCCTTTATGGAAAATGAGATTCGAGTTAATTTTACGCTCTAAATAATTTTTTTCATGCAGTTAATTTGTTATGTAAAGCTTTTCATTTTATCTTCATACATACCATTTACTTTCCAAATAATTCTGATCAAAATTCCCATTTCCATTATTTATGAAATCAAACATAGTTGTAACTTCTTAGTTCATGAAATAAGGGCCAAATTATAAGCGTTTGCTTTGAAGCAAAAATGATTTTCGTTGATTTTAAATTTTAAGAGAATATTAGATATCCGAAATTCACTGCAATGTGGAACCTTTCTGAATACATACCGTTATTGTTGGCAGTCCTTTCCATAATTTTGACACTAACGACTGATTCACAATGTTTATGTGAATGATATTTCAGTAAAAAGAAATTAATAACTCGGATTGAACTCACAACTTAGCATACAAAGTGAAATATTGTCAATTTGAAACAACTAGCATACTCGCAAATTTAAGTAGTAAATAATATTCTCAGTCATTTAATTAATGCAATGTAAACAATAATTCCATAGTTTTGGCATATTTAAGATGGGAAAAGCTAACAAAAACAAATAAAATCTGTCCTTGAAAGACAGTATGTGTTTTTCTAGATGACAAAAGGATGCTAGAATTGCGTAAACAGGTGAAGAGAAAGTTTAAGGGGAGAACTGAAGAGATGGAGGAGAAAGAATGTTTGAGTGGGACACTGTGCTTATTTATGTTTTGTCATCACGTCACATGCTTTCTTTCCATTATTAGATGGTCCATTGTTTTCTGTCAGGAATGTGAGTCGAGGATTAAAAATAAAGGACTTGTTTGAAGATCTCTGTGTAAAACTTCTACACGGAATGCTAAAACATTTTGTGGATGGGGTAATATATAAATAATGAAACGTAACTCGCCTTGTCAACATGATACACTGATAATTATGGTCTTTTTAAAAATTTAGGTACGCGACTTCGATACGTTTCCAAATTTTCGAATCGAAGAAGTAAAACATTTGTATGAACAAGATTGGATTACTAAATTACTTTTAAATCAATATGAACCAAGGTCTTTAGTTAATGGAGGAAATTTGGAGTTAATGCTAGAAACATAAACTTGTTGGTATTAAATTTTGATTGATTTGTCACAATTAAAAACGGGTTTTTAACATACCTTCTCAGCCAAATTTAGACATCTTTCTCTAGTTCTACCTTTGAAGTTCCAATATATTAGATAGACTAGGATATATTATACTGTACTGCATTTTGTGAAAACCCTTAACAATATATCAATCAAATTCTCACCAGAAATAATTAAACTTGTACAATGGCCAGATATAAATATGATGACATACTTAATTTTGGGGTGGGAGAAATTATCTAGTTGCTCAAGTTGAATAATTGTCGAAATTAGTGTTTCTGTGGGAGAACTTCTCGTAAAGTCTCTGGATTTTCACGATCAACAATAAAGAAAGATAAATAATCTCAACTACTCTAATCTTATGCCAGGAGTACGTATTCTATGATAATATATTCCTTTAAAATTCCCAATAATATTCATTAATACGACGTAGCGAACGGAGTTTGGGATTGAACTTTTACATGTGCAAAATGACCTCATCTGTTGAGTACTTTTAAAGAAGCCACTACTACGCCATCATTACTTACGCAATTATTAACAGTTTATATTTTAGGATTTAGAAGTATATTTTCGCACTGATACATCTACTTATGGACGTCTGTATCTTCAATTTTTTCTCAGGAGAGAAAAAATTGAAGATACGTTTTTTGTTTCTTGAGTTAGGATTATTTCTCTGTTTTTAAGTTGAAAGTGATGGATTAGTAGTAAGTATATTCAGTACCGTCTGATTTTAGTGCATTTTATCCGACTAATTAACCCCGACGATTAACACACGATGTCAAAGGATATCGAATCCAGGTATCGTTCGTTCGCCAAGAAATTCGTTTTATCAACGTTAAATAGAATTATATATTTCTTTAAAAATCAAATCATGTTTCCGATATTTTACATGAACTTTAATTTTAGGGAGTTCAAAATCCTTATCCTTTTACAGGATTTTATCCTTAAGTTTTCTTAAATAAGTTTGAAACTTCTTTTATCTATTTTAGCAGAACTCAATAATCTCCTTTCATTATAAATCGCAATTCTATTCATTTCTTAGCACTAATCTATCCTTTTACCAAGGATTCCTTTCTCACACTCGTCAAGTATTCAATAATGGATTCTGCGCATTGATAAAATATCACCAAATTCTCATCACCAGGAAATCGAAGATTTTCCCTCTCATTGGGAAGTAAAAAGTTCTCACTTCATTTCGCAAAGTGCGCCTCTCACCATACCCATACCGTTCCTCAAATCGCAAGAGATATTTGGTGCTCCAAAATACCTTCCCATGTTTAATAAGAACTCGAGTCGCTACACTTTCTCCAATTATTTTCTATGTGAACGTTGTTATGACATTTCAGTTTTTCCCTTCCTCCGTTCTTATACGAAGGGGCAATTTCGAGACACAAGAGGGTTACAAATTCGATGAAACTCTTCTCTCGCACTTTCAGTGTTCCATTTTTCCGCATCATCACTTGAATGATTCGGAAACGACGCAGAAACTCTGAGCGCTTCCTACTAAGGAGAAGGCGTTTGTATTTCAAGCGACACGGCGATTTCGATATCCCTCTTTCTTTTGTCTTCGACTCGGTTCGATGACATTGAGGAAGAGTGAACACTTTTTGCGCGCATTATAAAAACAGTTACGAAATCCTAAGGGCCCTGTTGGCAAACTTTGTAAAAAGGGAGCTATCCTTCTGCGAAGAATCTCTTCCTTAGGTTTTCCTAAAACAATGACACTCCGTCAAATAAGCTGACTGGCAAATATCAGAATTTAAAATATAATGCTTTTATTTCGTTTACTACTTACTAAAGCATATGAGAATCGGCCGATATTTTATGACACAACTATCAAGTAGGAATTAGTATTACTTTGTGCTTCACCAAAGAAGAACAATCTACCCACGATTCTCAATATACAGAATTCGATCGCTACAGTTATCAAGGGAATGCTTAGCGTCAAACTTAAACTTGTATATTCAGGTAAGAAGAAAAATAAATAAATAAATAAAATAATTATATCATGAATATAATGAATGTATAAATTGTTTGCGATATACCCTCCTCTGTTCTTCTCTACTTCCAATCTTTCTTTTCTGCGATTCTCTATTTTTTTATGACATACCTTAAATATACTTCATGGTACTTCGTTCTTCTTGCGATGTCTGTTCGTTTTGTCTGTTGTTCACAGTGATGGTAAGTCATACTTAGCTGCAGCTCGAAAAAGTTAGGTTGTTCTTGTGTTGAAATATATACGTGAGTTTTTTAACCACAACATTCATCTCCTTCAAGGTCCTCTTCCGCTTTATAGTTTACCTTCCCATGATTTAATAAATACGGATAAATGATGAAGACGGACTTTCAACTTCTGATTTTTTTATTACTTTCCTGCTTCACGACTTTGAATATTTATGATGATTAGTTTTTCATTGTTAATCACTCAATATTATGAGATATTCAATTAATTCTAACATTAAACTTATGGTGCGGTTTAAGGTTAGTGATTTGACAGCTAGATAATAATTTGCTTTCGACACAAGACTTCTAAGATAAATTTGTAAACAAGTAATGGCGCAATAATACACAATTGATGGTAAATTTGAAACATCGAATACAATTTCAAAAGTTGTTGCTTCAAATGCAGGATCTTAAAAATAAAATGTTTGTATAAATGTTTTGGAAAAATAGTTCCTATTGAGAATAGCACGGATGTCTCTAAGCATAATCGAAATCATAAGAAAATATTCGTGAGTAATCGCCTACTTCATTTTATAGATGGCGCCCATTTTTTGATCGAAGAAACTCAATCATTCTTCGCAACTTTATGAGTCCACCAAAAGGGAAATCGTTCATCGCCTTAAAAGCATGTTAACTCAGAATGTTTGACGTAACATTTTTATTCTTCCTCAAAACGAGCAAAAGTGACAACTTGATATATAGTATGTACACACATCCTTTGGAACGGTTATTTCGGCCTCTAGTTTCTCTTGAACGCAGAAATAACCTTCTCACGCACCCGCAGCGAAAGTCGAAAGATTACCTGAATGCATCTCATTTATTCGGTAATTTTTTTATGTTGTTTCAAAAGAAGCTGTAAGAGGTATGCATATTACGCTGTATTTAGCAATTAATTAATGCCCAAAATACTAAAAACAAATTGTATCGAACCTACAGGATATATCTGGAAAATTATCCAAAAATGTCTGATGATGTTAGTTCGTTAGTAAAACAAGTTGCCAAGTTGAATTTAGAATGGAATTTAAGATTTCTTCGATTCCTTTATTAAGGCTTTCCACAAAGTGAAGCGTTCAACATTGAGTTTGAAAACAACGAAGTTTATTGATGCACTGGAAACAACTAGAAAAGAAAAACCATTAAATTACAACAGACATATCGTTTCCATACTGAAATCTGTACTTAAATTACTTTACTTTATATACCAAATAAAGTGCTATCTTTTGGATAGTTAAGCGGTCATACTCATTACTAAGGTAACATGTAAACTGACGCCGTACGTAAATATTGCTTAATCCGTTTTTTACTGCATTCAAACTATGCTTAATCGGCCTGAAAGATCTTTCACTTGCGTTGAGTGGAAACGAAAGCATCAACCGTAGTAGTTTCGCAAGCTTTCGGATTAAATCTGTTTCTTTTCTCCCTGAAATCCCCTAATCTGCTTAAACTGATTCTGTCATTGATAAGAGGTAGTTAATTTAATGGAAGAGTAGAAATTATCCGGAATTTTCCTTGCCTACATTCGTAAGTCGCTTAAAATATTTATTCTTTTTTATTTCTTGACCATTTTTTCAAACTTAGATGGATATCAAAGAGTCTAAGCTATGAGTTATTCGCAGAGATCACAAACGCTTAAAGTGCTGCGACGATCTACTGGAAGTCTACTAGAAAAAATGCAGAAATTCTATTCATAACCTTCTCATTATTTATTCAAAAACATCATTGATTTTTTAAGTATGGAAACTGTTACATTGGGGATCCCGGATAGCGTCTTCGACTTTGGGCGAAAGTGGTCCCGAGTTCTATTCCCCGATGGGAGCTCATGGGCTAAATGACCGCAGCTGTAGAAGCTCTTTTAACAATGTAATAGCGGTATGACTGGGACTCGAACTCATGGAAAAGAGGGCGACGTGCAGTTCTTCCACTTTACGGATTTTAACCACTAAACTACCAAGCAGCACCGATTCCATTCGGGATGTCAGATGTTAGGAGACTTGGGTTTTAGTTCCAGTTTTAGATTTTGGACATGTCGCTATCTTCATATTTCTTTATATATTCTGTTTATCTTTTAAATTACATTAAGATTGACAAGAGAAGATATTGTCCTCAATTGTTCCCCTTTTAAGAAAATTCTTTAGATTCGCCCCTACGACGATAATGGCTATATACGAAATGCAAGAAAACATTTTCAAATGATTCTTCTCTTATGTACGTTTTTGGAACTCAACATAGCTCGAATGGGCATAAATTCTCACAGGATTCGTCAGAGGAACACTGCATGAATATTCTTATTGGTAAAAAAATGTATTTAATTGAAAGATACTGCATGCAGTACATACAATAATTCTGATATTCCATTCCATCAAAATGTTGTTGAAAATTGTCGTGCCAGGTAAACATTCATTTTTTTCAGTTGAATGTTCGTGTCCGATCAATGGAATATAATATACGTTCGTGGAATGTTACATTTAGTTCTTTCATCCATTCCTACTTTCCAAAAATGTTATTACCGCGACGGAAACTATTTTTTGCAGTTGTGACGGGACAAATTCTTTACTCTATTTCCAAGAATATATATAATCCTAGAAAAAGAGAAACCATTCAAGAGACGTAACAAGGTCAGAGGGAAATGTGAATAACGGAGGATTATACTAGCTTCCTGGTGTATGTCCCGGCTTAGTGACCTACTTTGATGAATCGTAATAGTGGCACGGTATAACACTATAAACGTACTTCAAAATAAGATCAACGCAACTGAACTAAAAACTTTCATCCGTCATATGGTGAGCGAGTTAGTTCCAAAATTTAAATTTCTAAAATTTCTTTTCTGCTCACATATCGGGCCAAAGAAGACGTTAAAAGAAGTTGAGGTTTATAAAAGTATTTCAAATTCATTTTAAAGATTTTTAGGGGTGCTTCATCCAATTTTGGAGAATATCATTACTTTTTATTTTTAATACATTCAGTGGTGTTAGACATTGTTTTTTACGGAATTATCAAATTTTAATTACAACTTTTTACCAATATTACAATGATACATACAATAGAGCATTTATAATTAGAAATACAAAAAATATTGATTGAGTATTTATAGAATGACAATTTCGGTCCTCCTGAGTCAGCTTGTGGCTCACCAGGAGGTACTAGGTTATGATAAATTATATTGTACAGAAAAAATTAATGTAAAAATAAAGAAAAAGAAAAAATGTTTTAGCTCTAGGAATAGCAAACCTTTAAAAATTGATAATACAGACAACCTTAAAAAATGTCAGTAGTATATTGAAAATATACATAAAATATCAGCCATACCAAACATATAGAACATACTTAAAATATAAAAGCACATAAAACATCAGCAGTAATTTGAATGTATGTATGTACATACGTATCAAATTTCAGTCATATCAAATAAATAAAAAAATATGAAACTTAAAAATTTTATTCATTGAACATACATCTGTGTAATACCATCATGAAATAATCAGGTTTTAATTTTTGATTTTATAGAGGAAATGTTTTTAAGTCGCAGGTATTTAAATGGTATTTTTTGTAAAGTTTTTTTGTAAGTTAGAGAAATTCACAATTCACAGAAAAGTCGAATGAAAGGAACACATAGTGCTAATATAAAAATTGAATTATTTTATTGAGTCTTCCGTCATAATAATTACAATATTCTATATTTGCACGGTGTTAGTTTCCGTAAATTCAAATAACTTACATTCATCATGCTAAATTTGTGTTTTAAATTAAGTTAGACTTGGGTTTTTCCTCTGGGAGAAATTGAATGCAGAGCAATCATCCCACGCTGTATAATCCATCCACACGCTACTTTCTCTGATTGCTGTTTTTTCTTTGCATTGACGATTCTCTGTGAATGGTGCCTCATTCAATTCATAGAAATACGTGAAAGTTTGCAAAGCTGTGAATTGCTGGTTTTCTGCTAAGGCATCGCTGAGGTGGAATCAGGGATTCTTTGGAATTCTATGATTTCTCTTATTGTTAAAAATAGCGAAGTCTTCCGAAAAATCATTAGACGCATTTTACGTTGGACCTGCTATAAATATCATAAATTTGCTCGGTTGCGTCTCTGTTTAATTAAAAATAAGCAAAGTTCATGCAGAGTATCAAAGACATCATTCATAATCTAAGAAGAATATATTCGTCTCGGTTCGGAAAACTCGGTGAGTGCGGGAGTTGGCAACGATTTTCCCACCTGACCCGGCTGACCTCACATTCATTCAATCACTCAATCCTCTTGCTTATGGCTTTAAAAATTTCCTTTTTTGCTTTTGCATTTGCTCTCCCTACCTTTTATTCCCTTTGAATCTTAATTTTTTCTATGCTCTCTTCTTGTTTTTCTCCCTCATCTTCTCTCCTAATCTAAATTGGATGCTTCTGTTGAAATTAGTCTCATCTCATCGTCATATCCACTCGCAGCAACAGTTTTAAGTGAAATTTAAGCATTTGCGTTTTAAATTGAAAGATTTAGACTAAACTTTTATCATGAAATTACAAAAATGCATTATGTCTTCTATGCTTATCTTACCTTACATCTTATCTAATAAACTATATCTTTTGTAATATTTCAAAAATATTTTCTCGAACTAAATGGAAGATTATCAACTAATATCTTGATATTATAATTTTGCTACTTCATTTTTAAACTGTAAAATTTCAATTAGCACGTATATAGAAGATTTTCCAGATTCTTGATAAGTCAAAACTTCTTCTTTCATGCATTTTCAGAATTGAACAGCTGAGAAGGCTACGTAGAAATGGATATTCATCCCAAAGAAAAAATTTTTTCAATCATGCAGTTTTGTGGCTAGAACATTAATTCCGATGAATAAAAATAAACAGTAGCGTTTAAGGGAGTGAATCTTTACATCGTATCGTTACTGAAATATTTAAAAATCTGCATCGTATTTATCGAAGTCGAATTACTAATTATTTCTTTTTAAAACAGTTACTCTGAATTTTAAAATAGTATATATATTACATTTTATCGACTTCTCTAATACTGTTAGTGAGATATTCATCGAAGTTATCAGTTTGCGTGGTAAATAAAAAATGTGCTTAAAAATTTTTGTTACCTCTTTAACTTATTAATAATTTACAACCTCTTAAACTTAGCACTTGCAAAGCATAATATATACGTACACGTATGGAAATCATCAGTAGTTGAAATGGCAGTTCTTATGTATGTTATTAAGAAAATGACCGACGATTTATCATTTCGACACCACTCAAGGCTCAAATAAATGTCACAAGAGATATTGGTGTGCACACACTCTCGTAGCGATTCGTGCACGGAGAAACAGAGATTTTACTTCAGAGAGAAAGCATGCAACAATTGTGGCAAAATGATGATGCAATCAAAGATGACGTAACCAATTCAGTGCACTAATTACATAGGTGGTACTTGTATCAAACATTTTTTCTGATGTAATACTCAGAACTTTCTTCTTATCCAACATCAATTAATCAAAAATAAGTAGCTAACAGTCAAATGGTGCCAGATTTAAGAAATATTAAAGGAAAAGGAAAGACCTGGATGTGCATCTAAACATAAGTATATACCTTAAGTTATTTAGCTTCCACAGTCATCATCTCACATGACGAATTTATTCATTCATATATCCGTGATAGGACTGACGTAGAGATTTTTTCCTAAATTTCACTAAATTAGAAATATTTTTATTTTTCTTATCAAACAAAAATTATCCTTGTATATCTTATAGTCTTACTCGTTAGAGGACGCAAGAAAAAGAAATACTTTACTAAATTTTATTCTACCTTACGATCGGTGATTAAATTCATTCAAATCTCCAAATCTGGACAGCTTTTGTAAATGACTTAAATACATTCTTTCAGTTATTATTATACATTGTGTAATATATATCTAGATACAATATATTAAATATATATTAGCAACCAAATCCAAAAGTCATCCAGAATCTAAATCGAACTCTAAAAAGTTTAAACTCATATGATTAATTGGACATTCCTTTGTCTTAAATCAAAACTGAAATGTGTATCGCAGGTAATTAATTAAAACATAAAATTGCTTATGACCAACATTATTATTTCCTGCACAATTATGTTTGGTCAGCAAGCGGTTAAACAGTGCAATATAAAGACTCATTCTTTTCGTGTAGAAAAGCACAACGAGTAAGGGAATTGAGAAGTCATACGAAAATACTTTTCTCGGTTGCTCAAAAGAAGAAGCTTTATGTCGGGGAAAAATCCGTCCTCTAATCTCACAATGGAAAATTGCTTACAATGTTCTCTGAATGGTTTATTGCACTTGAGAAATTTCTGCTCAGAAGAAATGGCAAAAGAAATTGGCTTATTCTACATTTCTACATACACGACCGCAGAACCATAAAATCCCAAACAATGGACCGGGAAAATTCTGTAAGTACCGTCGACAAAAAGAAGAAATTTTCTGCCAATTCATGTACATACATCAATTCACTGTATGTAGTACGTACGAATGAAGTGAAAGGACATGTGCTCGTAAAACTCTTTTATGACTGTTTTCAAGTCTTGAACCAATCTTAAGATGACTAAATTGGCACTTGCATTGCCAGAGTAACTCTAGGAATTAAAATTGCAACAGTTGTATTCTAAGAAACTTTTAAATTTAAGAAAATTTCTTATTTTTTATTCAAAAGAAACTTTATTTTAGAATTTTACAAAGCCTCCTTCCAAGTATTGCTGAATAATACTTATTTTAGGTATAAATGACTTTCAGACGAATTGTAGAAATAAGAACAGCAAGTTTACATTTTCCAGGAAAATCACAGCAGGCTATGTAAAAGGAAACTTTTGTAAACAATTATTAGATAATTTTCCCTTTACGTCATCACAAATAATGAATTTGAGTGACTTAAATACTGGGAAGTCAATAAAAAGTAGTGGTCGAATTGGACTGTTAAAAGTATTCCTTCTGAAATGTATTTTTAACCATACCATCTATGAGTGTATTTCGTAACGAATTTATGTTTCCATTCTTGATAAAATGCAACATATATTGAAGAATTGAGTTTATACCATAATTTACAATGTTAAATTAAAATCAAACGATGAAGCCGTAACTTTGTGGAATTCCATCCTAGGTAAGGAGAGAAATAACTTCGCGAAATTCCACAGTAAGTGTTTATTTATATGGCGAGCCGGTTTCGAACTACAAGTTCATCATCAGGCACAGAAAAGCAATAAGTTCTCAGTATATATACAAGAGGAGGAAAAGACAAAACCAATCAGGACAAGGATGATGAACATGGGAAGGGAAGGGGGTCAGGGGGACGTTGGATGCCTAGGAATTCGGGGGTGGGAGAGGAAGCAGGTTCACTGTCCACTGTGTCATCTCCATAGCTGCGCCGGAGATTTAAATTCGATAGCATGGAAACGCAAGACCGGGCATGTGAATAAAAATTTCATTATATTTCATAAACGCAATTCTACGTTTTCTCCTAATGATCCATGGTTCGATGCCAAGGCGGCATTTGCATTCCCCAATGCATTTCAGATGGAGAAAAAGGAATCTTATTTTAGGATCATTCCGAAATGATACCGACTTGAAACTTTCACGAATGCTGTACGCATGTAGGACAATAGATATATGCACGTACGCATACAAACGCACAAATACAGCAAGCACGCAAACACGCAATCACACACGAAATCAAACCCGAGAACAACTACACGAACTCGCTAGCACAACCGCAAAGACACACACCAGCATAAAATAGGATAAACAAATCTGTGCGTGAAGGCTTAGGACTAATCAGCAAATGAAAACAATAAGAGAGAACGTGCTAACAGTGCAAGGATATAGACTAGCAGCTCTTAAGGCACACTTTTATCTCATAAGTTTACCTTAGCATTTCCCTTTGCTTTGCGCTCATTATCTGGTCATATAATGATAAAATCACTTACACGGATTAGAGGATTTAAAAGGGAACCATGCTCTAAGGAAAGCAGCCTTAGCTATCTTTCTTAAGAAAACAAAAAAAGACTTTAATCTCTACCAATCCTGAGCAAGTGCTTTATAAACTACTTGAAAGCTTAGGTCAAAGGCTATTCGCTATCTCCAACGAAGATTTACAATCGAAAACGCATTACAGGATGGGAAATGCTAAACAACAGCCAAATGACTGATGGCCTTTTAATTTACTTTAAAAGAATTAATATCAATCCCACGAGAGGAACACTTTTTCCATGGATAATAATCTTTTATTCCAATTTCCCAGCACCCATTAAACCTCTGAAGGTCTACGCCTCTTTTATCTCGTTATTAATATCTATGAATAGTATGCCCGAAATTTAAATACTTGGATCATTTTAAGAAACAATAGATTATAAATCATATTGTATATAAATTAATTTAATTTTCCTAGAAACAATCAAAGTGGAAAAAGATAGATATGGATGTCGAATTATAAGTTGCCCTCACCATATTATGTAACCCAACTATTTGGAATTCAATGCAATGATCATGTAAAATTACACTGTTGATGAATTGAAATGTTGGTGAAAGACAAATTAATCTAAGATCTTAATTAAATTTCACGACATAATGTGACGTGAAGAAATAATCTACGCAAGATAAAACCCATAAAAACTCCAAAGCAGACAAATGCACTTTCTCTACTGCTATTGAATTTTCGTTACAGGTACACATGGTAGGCGCACAAGGACGCAGCGAAAAAGAAAACAAGCTCTAAACGCGAAATAAAGTTGTTTACACCCCTGAATTCGTCGATGTCATTACAGAACAAAACCAACGATGGTGAGTCGGACAAGGAACAGCCAACGCTTGATAATATCTCGGAAAGTGTTATCGGAAATAGATTATATCATTCAGGCTAAAAAAATAACTAGAGAACACAAATGGTAGAACATGTAGGTAGAAGGTCTGTGGAACTGCAAGTACCTCGAGGAAATGGAATTGTAATTTTCATTTTCAAATGGAGAGCCATTTTCAAGTGGTATGTAATTATGAAGCCAGAAAGTCACGATAAAATAATCTAATAATCTGCGAATATGCCGGCCATGTGGGCAGAGATCATTTAGACTTGTTGCTTGTGCTAACATTAAAGTCGATATTTTAACTCAGGGATGTGAAATAAAAACGGATAAAAAATGCCTCGATACGCGCATTACATCTGATACGCTGAGGTGGAAAAAAAATATATTACGCTGTCTTCTTTAGTACAAATGGAAAAAAAAGGAATCGATTCTCGGGTAGACTCAAGGGGGTCTTAATATTCGCAATTGAAACGTATTGTAAAATTGAAAAAAGCTTTCATGAAGCATACCCCGATGGGCGGAAGTCTATCTTTCGGTATTTAACAGTAGTCATGAATTTATTACATAATTGCAATCAATAATTTCCCAAGAAGTCCTTGGTTCGACTCTAGGGAATCATTTACCTCCTACTATTGAAATAAATTGGGAATCTGGAATGACATTTGAGGCAAAATATTGGTTGAGGATGCTTATGCCCTTGATTGAAATTTCATCTTCCTATCACTTCGGATTTTCGAGATTTTTTTTTTTTAATTTTCGAACTCGAATTTCGAAGTGGGATGTCTACAATGCAATAAATGATAATCATTATACATGCTGACATATAATAGATAAAACACGAAGTATATTGAGCAGCAAGGAGGTAACCAATAAAACGAAGGCAAACCTTTGAAAACTGTAAAAGAATCTACTCACCGAGTGTTGATCTCCAAAGGATATTCCTGCCATTCCTGTCATCCCTTCACTTTCACGCACGAAAGATACCAAGACAGCAATTATCAGAAGATGAGGTGCTGGACTTCTTCGAAATCTGGAAAACAGAAACGCTGATTGAGTATTTATAATCAAAGGCAGGACCCAAATAGTCAGATGGGAAAGAGGGTAAATTTACTTTGGATTTCTTTCGATTTCAATTAATATTACGAAGTAATGAATCAAGCTAACTTCAGATACTATTCTAATGACTTGATTCCATATTTGATACCAAAATTAGTTAATATTTCAGTCATCAACGCAATATAAAGCGTAATAGATCTGAAATGAATACTATGAAACTCGTAATCGTTAACAAATAATAGATTTTGGATATTTCAATTAAACATTGTAACATTGCGAATCGATGTTTGACTAAGTGGCTACCAAAATTCAACGGAAGTCGGATTCCGATATTAAAATTTAGATTAATACATTATATTATCATTTACAGAAGCTTCAAGCCGCATGTAAATTATTACAGAGTAGTAATTAAGCTAATTACAACTTGCCGACACATTTTACATCAAAAATTTTATCCCTCATATTTAATACTTTAACCATGTTTCTTATCAACAAGTCATGCTAAGTTCGTGAAATCCCGTCATAATACTAACTATTAATTCTCACGTGATCTCGACAACAAATTTATGTATTATTTAATACCGGTCTGGGTATTACATATTAAGTAACAGAAATATAATACGAGTATAAATACGTCTAAAACATGGATACTCCAGTCAATGGAGATCTATTTGAGATCGCTTAAAACAATCGATGCTTATTTTATGGAATCCAAGATTGAATGATTCGTTGGTTTACTTTACTTTCAAAGAAGAAATATCAATCTCTTACCGTCGCTAACGTTAGACCGAAGTTCTTAAAATTGAAATCAGGAGAGCATCAATCGAAATCGGGACCGGAAGTAATTTTCGTTACTTAATTGTTTGTTCTAGTAATTTCTCGTATTCTAGTTGCTGGAGGAAGACAAAGATATTTCTAGAATCTGAAAAACAGACACAGCAATTATATACGTCAATCGCGATTTAAAATAAATCAATCATCAATTGAATGCAAATACTAGTAAAAGCAATAGATTTGAAATAACTTTTCTCAAAAACAAACGATCTAATCTTTGATGTCCTGGAAAATAAACGTTAAGAAAAAAAAGGAAGCGACAAAAGATTCGTACATCGGATTCCATGTCTATACATTTTCTAATTCATCATAATGCACATTTTTCAAAGTTGCTCTTAGTTAATTCACTTCAATCTACTCACCGAATTCGGAATTACCTCCCAGAAGGTCCTGGATACCACGAGGGCAGCAAAATGTTCTCTCCCTTAATTTAACGAATATTACTTTCACGAATGACAAGAATTATGATAAAAGCTACGTAAGACTTACAAGATTCTTTGTAGGATATAAAATTTCGAATCCAACGCGTTTCGATGATTTAAATTTTAACGCTTCTTTCGAAGAATTTCAGCAACATGACTGCATCCAAAGAAGTTTTTTCAGCAACTGAGGTTTTAACCGCCAAAATTACAATGACTCAGAAATACTGGCTTCCGATTGGTCGAATTAACGCTGAACAACAAACTGATTTCCTATTGGTCAGTTGCTTTTAATCAATAACTTTTGGAAAAATTCAAGCAACATCGAAATTAAATTTAATCTATCAAAATCGGATTAATAATATTTTTGAAAATTTTCGGAAAATTTACTTTGTCATAAAATTGTTTTTATATTTCAAGTAGTTTTCTTGACTCCAACGAAGTATGGTTATCTGAAAACAAAAGAAAGCGGCTATGGAATTGCGCATTTAAATACTGATGCAATATTTTTTACAATAATCCATGATAATAAATAATCCCATATATGTTTTTTCGTACTAATTCATTAATCTCCTTTTGAAATATCTCAAATTGATTATTTGAATCGTTACATACCTTTTCCCTACGTAACATTTACTTAATATCAACATGCCTACGATATCAAGAGTGGGAGAAATAATTACAAAATGTTCTTTTTATCGTTAACTCAGTGGTCGTACACAAAATTACAACAACATTGCAATGAAACGATTTCGAGAGAATAAGGGAGACGCAGGATTTATTCTCGTTTCTAATAGTAAATTATTGTTTACTTACAAGGAAGCACCAAAATACTTCAGATAATTCTCTTCAGTGAAGTGAAAAATTTGAACACGTTCACCAATTCGAACCATTCTCTTGTCGTAGATTCCATGGTGGCGAAGAGAGAAGAATTCAATGCCTCCCAAAATTCTCCAATCTCAACCGCTTCAATTCACTTCACAAACGTTTCAAAAGTCACTGTATTTATCTACTGTCGACTACATCAATGCCACTACTTACATATCGTCGAGACACAGGTAAGAAAGAGCTTTCATAACAAGTACCTTCGAAATACATTGTGGAGGACGATAGAGTGGGTTAAGAACAAAGGAATTCTGGAACTTACGTGACAGGAAGTACAGGTTTCGATCGTCAGAAATTCTATACCATGATTCTCTCTCTGTAAATGCTTGGTGTCAGTCATCTAAAATATCTCATGGGTTTTCGACTTGTTCAAGAAGAAAGCCTACGTTGATATCTTCAAATGATTGTATTAGTGCAGAAGTCATTTGTGAGTGCTCAGGAAGCTTTTTATCGTGAAACTACGATTGATGTGTGCATTTTGTGTGAATGTATTTGTTAGATAAATATTCTCTAAATTAGTCCATTAAGAAGACTACATTTTTTCCCGCTATTAATTTCAAAGTGTGAAGACAATCTGTGAGAACAGTGATACGAATCGCTTAGGGAGTTCTAATTCTTTTACATACTTCAAGAGGTAAACAATTTCTTATTCTGTCTCTCAAATTCAAAATACGAGGGCTGTTCAAAAAGTTCCCGAACTTTATTTATTACAGCACAAATATTTCACTTACAAATTATTGCTCCGAGTCTCCTTAAAAGTACTCCCCACCCCAACGTATACACTTATCCAAATGGTATTTCCACTATTTAAAATAGTCTTGGGACGCTTCTTTCGGACTGTTCATAAGCTCCTCCGTCGAATTTTTCTTTATTTCTCAAATGGTGGCAAATCTTTTTCCTTTGAGCGGGGTTTTTAGCTTAGGAAATAGGAAAATGTCACATAAAGCCAGGCTTGGTGAATAGGGTTGTTGAAGAAGCACAGTAATCTTGTTTTTGGCTAATAAGTCACGAGTTGCTAATGTTGCTCCTGGTCTGCTGTCATCCGGCGAGGCATGAATTTGTCCTCGACTCGATGCATCCTTAATTTTTTTAGTTAGGATTTCGTAGCAGAACCAATCGGGATGCCACGCTCTTCCGCAAGCTCCCTGACAGTCAAACGTCAATTTGCACGAACGAGATCGTTCACTTTTTCGATGTGGGGGTCATCTGTGGACGTTGATGGTCTTCCGGAACGCTCGTCGTCTTCCACTGATTGCCGCCCGTCTTTGAACCGTATAAACCACTCATAACACGCGGTACGTTTCATAGTATGCTCACCAATAGCCTTGGGAATCAACTCAAAAGTTTCCGTGAAAGATTTGCCCAGTTTCACGCAGAATTTTACAGAAGAACGCTGCTCCTTCAAAGAGCTCATTTCCGCGGACCTGATTTTTCGCCGCACTCTACGATCATCTGTTCACATAAACATCCGTAACTAATGAACAAATCAAGATATCGGCAAAGTGATTGAAGGTGGTTATTTGGGAAACTTTCGCGGATACAACGCCTACAGGCAGATTAAAAAATAACCAACTGGAGGCACACTATAAAAAAAGTTCGGGAACTTTTTGAACAGACCTCGTATATTCAATAATCACAAAATACCGAAGTAATTATCAACGACTTCGTGTTGGAGGTAAATGAGAATGGGTTTCTTTGCATAAATTACCACTGGACGTCAGTGTTCCAAGAATAGGTAAGATATTAGGATTACACGATTTTCTTGGATTATACATCAGGAGGGTTTTAATTGAATCATCGTAGATATGATTTAAGAGGAAGCACTTTAACCGTATTATTTGCACAAGACATACTTTATTTGGCTCGGTATGCTGCCAGTAATGTCCTGGAGAAGCATTCAATTTATTGGAAAGTTTAAGCTTAGATATTTTTGTTATTTCAAGCAAATGAACATAAATCTCTAATTATTCCTACCTCATGCCTTCACACACGTTTCATCTTACTACAATACTTAATGCAAAAATTAAAATACTTTGTCTTTCTATATATTCATGGGTCTGAAAACTAGTTAGGCCCACTCTCCAACTAATTATTACTCTAAAAAATCCAAGTAATTACCAACTACAAGCTTTTAATGGGGATAAATTTCAAAATGAATATTGAGGTGATATGCCTTTATTTGCTCGCTGTAGAAAAATGCTAATAGTAGGGAACACGAACATGTAACCAAAGGATTAATTTCATGAAATTCAATTAAAAATGACCTAATAGAAAGTCTTGCATAACTAATACATCCGTAGCTTTAATACCAAAGGAAACATAAAATTACTCATATAAACTTGTTAGATATGTATACTTAATTCTTTGTGAATGAAGATCATTTAATGGCATCGAATGTCTTCTAGCCCGTTTCCATATATTACTATCAGAAGAATCATACTAAGTATGTCATTGTATTTTCTAAAGATTGATAATCATCATTTTGTTTTGGAAAATAATAATGTATATTTCATTTACATTTCTGCATATTGTTCATGGCGTGCTAAAATAAAAACTACACATGTATGAGTGTTAGCTGATTAATATGGTCATTGGATAGCATGAAACTGTGTGCTATTTATGGGGATGATATACAAAATTTACGGGAATGGTTGCATTGTGGCTCAGTGTAAAAAGAAAAGATAGATGACCTCACTCATTAATATGCTTGATAAGTCTCTCTTCGCTGTCATTAAATCTTCGACAAGAGAATGATTCGAATAGGTGAACGTGTTCAAATTTTTCACTTCACTGAAGAGAATTAGCTGGAGTATTTTGGTGCTTCCTTGTAAGTAAACAAAAATTTACTATTAGAAACGAGAATAAATCCTGCGTCTCCCTTATTCTCTCGAAATCGTTTCATTGAAATGTTATTGTTATTTTGTGTACGCCCACTAAGTTAACGATAAAAAGAGCATTTATTAATTATTTCTCCCACTCTTGATATCGTAGGCATATTGATATTAAGTAAATGCTACGTAGAGAAAAGGTATGTAACGATTCAAATTATCAATTTGAGATATTTCAAAAGGAGATTAATGAATTAGTACGAAAAAACATATATGGGATTATTTATTATCATGGATTATTGTAAAAAATATTGCATCAGTATTTAAATGCGCAATTCCATAGCCGCTTTCATTTGATTTCAGATAACCATACTTCGTTGGAATCAAGAAAACTACTTGAAATATAAAAACAATTTTATGACAAAGTAAATTTTCCAAAAATTTTTAAAAATGTATGTTAATCCAATTTTGATAGATAGATAGATAGATTAAATTTAATTTCGATGCTGCTTGGATTTTTCCGAAAGTTATTGATTAAAAGCAACTGACCAATAGGAAATCAGTTTGTTGTTCAGCGTTAATTCGACCAATCGGAAGCTAGTATTTCTGAGTCATTGTAATTTTGGCGGTTAAAACCTCAGTTGCTGAAAAAACTTCTTTGGATGCGGACGTGTTGCTGAAATTCTTCGAAAGAAGCGTTAAAATTTAAATCATCGAAACCCGTTGGATTCGAAATTTTATATCCTGCAAATAATCTTGTAAGTCTTACGTATCTTTTATCATAATTCTTGTCATTCGCGAAAGTAATATTCGTTAAATTAAGGGAGAGAACATTTTGCTGCCCTCGTGGTATCCAGGACCTTCTGGGAGGTAATTCCGAATTCGGTGAGTAGATTGAAGTGAATTAACTAAGAGCAACTTTGAAAAATGTGCATTATGATGAATTAGAAAATGTATAGACATGGAATCCGATGTACGAATCTTTTGTCGCTTCCTTTTTTTTCTTAACGTTTATTTTCCAGGACATCAAAGATTAGATCGTTTGTTTTTGTGAAAAGTTATTTCAAATCTATTGCTTTTACTAGTATTTGCATTCAATTGATGATTGATTTATTTTAAATCGCGGTTGACGTATATAATGAGTGTTTCTGCTTTTCAGATTTCTAGAAAGTTTTTCGTGTCTTCTCCATCCAGCAACTCTTTGTCTAGTCGGTGTCTCGCTTGTGAAATTGAAGGTATGGAAGAGGCTGTTGGAGGCCAACACTCGTTAAGTTGATTCATCTATAATTATTTTATCTCTTGCCTTTGTTTCACTGATTACATATCCCTTCTGTGGTTTATTTAATTATTTTTCTGCAAGTGTATTGGTTATTCATTATATTTTTCGTAGCCACTCCATGTCCACATTGCTCGAATCGTTCGAATTATATAATTTTACCTAAACTAAGGAATCGATAATGGCAGAGAAAAGATGGGCTACGAAAATGGTTGTTTTTTTCTTGTGGATTGGTAATTTGAATATTTCAATCTTATTAATTTAATTCTACTCTTCTGTATCCCTTCTTTTCAACCGATTCGTGAGCTTTCTACAACCAAATTAATATTTAATTTGAATAATTGAACCACTAAATTAAAAGGTCTAAAAAGTAGAAATCATCAAAAAATCTGTCCATATAGGAGGACCAATGAATGTATATATATGTTTGAGTATGAGTGATAATACATTTATAATCTCTAGATATAAATTCACATGGTTTCACGTTAATATATAATCATTAAATTTGGAAATGGAATCCAAATCCTCTCTATGTAGATGGTATATCGTTATACGTATAAACTTTCACTGCGTTACACCTTGTTCCAAAGTTAAAGAACCTCAACTATTCTAACTCCAATCTTTTAAGAATCACTGTGTTTCTTATTCTTATTAACCAAAGAACGGCCTTAAGCTTACAGTATGAAATTTTATATCGTAGACTGAAGGGTCTATATTATTATTATTTCAATAGTTATATAATGTAACGTGAATTATATTCATATATAGTTACATGATGTAATAACATTAATTAGGTTAACGGTTAATAATGTAATTTATAATGTTAATATTTCGATTATAATTCGATGTGTCAAAACGACCTCTTATAAAGCTTCATTCTGTCTAAGGTACTTGATGGACACAATTTCTGTAATAGACCGCCTACGATATCAGAAACGAGCGACAGTTTCGACAGCGTTTCAGCTGGCATCTGCACAGCGATGCATTTTTTCTTTCCTCGCGTTTATCTCCGACGCCATTTTCCAAATATTTTCCTTTCTATTCAGAAATGCCTTCCGATTCCAGGTCGCTGTTGTCTAGGTTGCCGTTATGTATAAAAGAATGTAAATGAAGCATTGAAATTTCCTCAAGAGCGATTGATATTTTGCGAGACCTTCCCTCACTTTCTCTGTTAAGTTTTTCTGAGTACAAGTAGACAACGTTTCATTCTATATGAACCTTTAAATCTTATCGGAGTTTCAAGGTTCCCTTTGGGGTTTTCGTAAACAAACTCGGGCATCTAAATAAGGTTTAAATATATTCATTTTCGTTTCTTATGCATTAGAAGTTAAGAGAGAATAACTTTCCATTATTAAAGAACAATTACAATTTCCCTATTCAATGAATAGTGCCCAAATCTTAAGGCGAATCATCCCAGAAAAAGTTACGATTTAATTTCAAGAGATGGCAGCACCGCTAGCGTCAAATTTGTTTTCCATCTCATTTGATAACGGTTAACCCGATTTTCGTTTAGTGAACGGTTAAATAAACTAAATAATAATAAAATATACGCAGACCAAAAATCAAAATTTACATTCCTTTTTTAACCATCTTTTTGACAAGAAAGGTTCTTATAAAGATGTAATAACATTTTTTGGTGTAGTCAGTCTGAGGAGCTAATTTTTTAAAACACGTAGCAACTTTTATTTCTAAAATTGGATTTATAGTTCTTGCATTAGCATGCATTAAAGAAAATTGTAAAACGGCAATGCCGCAGCACGCCGCCTAAAAATACGGACTCTCTGGATGTGAGGGTAAGCAGAGTTAAATGCCATGCGATACCTGCGTAATCTCATGTTAACTGATAACCGTCCTTTGCCACCGGGGTCTTCCCTCTGAAGCCTTGGTATATTGTGCTTGGATATTTTCCTCAGGCACCCTAAAATGTGCTGAGTATTGAGAGGGGAATATTTTTTATATTATAGAATATATTACAGAAATTGAAACTCTTCGCTGGAACTTTGAACGCACAAATATCTCTCATTATCACGTATCACAATGCACGTAAATTTCATTTTGATCGATTGCAGATATTTTTTGTAGAATTAAATTTGTAATGATCTCCCACAATATCATCGAAATCTTTCTCGGTATACCTACCGTCGGATTTAACAATGAGATTTTCATCTTGCCTGCAATGAAAATTGTGCCATTTCGCTTAATTGAAATGTACTTTCCATAAATATATTAACTATATGTAATGCAAATAAATTTTCTTGCTCAATTAACATTAAGGAATTCAAAGTAAGGACGGATTTTCCTCCTCACATCTGTCAAAAAAGAAGTTGTAAGATACATTAAATATTGTTCTATCAAACGTACAGGTCGTTACCGATAGCTGAAAAATTCTGCCAAATTAAAATGTAGTAAATAATGTAAAGTAAAAATTAAAATGCTTAATTTCTTGAAATTTTAAATGTTGTTTTACGAAATGCGACAAATCGAAGAATTCGCAACTGATGTTTCATTCGATTAAACCTTTTCACTGACTTTATGAATAATTTGTGGCAGCAAAATAATAACTTCATCTGTTAACTTGGAAACAAAAAATATAAAAAACTATGGAACACGGTCTTGAAAGAATGAATGCAAATTTAGATATAAATTTCTTTCTACGGCGCCTAAATGTCAAAATAATTAAAACTGTCAATCATTATCGCTAGATAATATTTCAGAACTGTCTATTATATGACCGCTCTACACTTCTTATTTACATTAATATATTAATATGTTACCTTGCATTTTTTAATTTCGTAATTATTCCTCTACGGATTCTTTTTCTTTGCTGACATACGGAGAATTTTGGAGCCTTTGGTAGAATATCTCGAGCTCATTACCGAATATTCTTCAGACTAGGTTAGGTGGTCGAAAACGTGATAAGCATATGTTCTCAGAAACCAGACACCTCTGATTTGTTTTCGTTTAGAAGTTCATAATATCCTCTTGGGAGAAACGAATTCGAATGAGAGGGGTTTAGCGCGCGCTCCCGTCAAATGCACTTCCAGAGGCAGCGTTGCAACGTAGAATTGTTTTCTAGTACTTCTTTAAAACACTCTCCTGAACAAACGATATATTAATTTATTAATATAAAAATTGCAATGTGTTTTTTAAAAAATGTTCTACACTTTGACTACCGCTAATTTTTGATAAAAGTTTATATAAGAAAAAAATTGTTAATAAAAATCGCAATTTCAAAAGAATAAATTTCTTCTTGGGTATCCTCGATTTCTATGGTTATTTACAGTTAAAATCCACTTTCGATTAAAAATTGAACGAACCATTCACGAATAAGAAGGAAAATAAATTTGGCTCATTTTGGTGCTGCCACGTGGGAGATTTTCTTGGAACTAATTCAGGCACGATTCGCCTTAAAAAGCCATTTACAACGAGCAGAAGCCGTTTTTATAGTCCACATAAGACCATTTGAGGGAAGAAAGAGCCCTCAATCCAGTCATTAGTTTGTAATTAATAGGTGACTTTGAGCCATTGCAGGCTTAATTTAAATTAGTTATTGTCATTAGTAATATCAATGCATGTAGTTTCCAGTATTATTGTGCAACAGCAATCTTGTGATCGAACAACAGATGTTTATATACACATCTATAATATGTCAGTAGCTCTTCAGAGGGAATGTATTCAAGCTATGTTTAAAAATTACTTTCAAGAACATCCTGAAGAGATAGAGATATAAGATTGAGGGATTCAATAGTGGGTCGAAGAAACATTGATAAGTACACATTGATATTTTCTGCCTAAAGTATCGTGGGCTCGGCTGGAAAATACTGTCATGTAGAATAACTTTATTTTTTACCGATACCAGACTTGATTTTATTTACATTATTATAATAAAGATATTATTAGTGTTATAATAATTATAGCAGTAATGGTCTTACAAACTCTAGCTTAGGAGAAAAAGCAGAGAAATTTTATTATTTGTCTTTTTGCACTATTTCTTTTGAAAATTTAGATTAAAAGCAACGGTCGTACAAGTCCAAACAAGCTTAAAATGAGGGTAAAATAAAGAACAATTCATATTTTGGTCATGGAATATTTTGTGTTCCATTCAAATTAGCAAGAATGTTGATAAAATCAAAGAAATGCGCATAAAGTTTAGAGTTTGAATTGAGTTTTAGAAAAGCTATCCCCTTGACCAATGCCTTTGGACTGTATCTATAAATATAAAATATATTTACAATTAATCATAAAAGTAGACTATTATCATTAAAAATATAACCTCAGCTTTACCTCGTACTCAATAAGTATAAAGTCTATAATATCTTAAGCCTACAAAAGATTTCAATAGAGTGAAAGATTATTTTATGATAATTTTCTTGTCTGTTTCATTTTTCCAACTTTTACAAATTATTTTGCTCCAAAGCTAAAGGCTTCATTAAATAAGAATAAATGTTATTTTAAGTTAGCTTGTGCCACAATTTCTCAAAGAATATCTCTTTTGAGTAATGTCGGATTCCGACCTCCGCAACACCTTCCGTTGATATTCGATGGCATCTTAGTCAAATACCGATTCGCATTACAATATTAGATTCAAATATCCAGAATCGATTATTTTTGAACGATTTCTTGTTTCATAGTTTTCAATTTGGTTTAAATTGTGTTAATGACTAAAATGTTAATTATTTTTAGTATCTCATATGGAATAAAGTCATTTGAATAGTATCCGAAGTTAGTTTGTATCATTACTTCATAATATCAACGGAAATCGAAAGAAATCCAGAATGAATTTACCCTCCTTCCTACCTGAATATTCGGATCTTGCTTTTGATCGTAATTACAGGAACTGAATGAGTATTTCTATTTCCAGGTTTCGAAGAAGTCCAGTATCTCATCTTCAGCTAATTGCTTGTCTTGTTGGTGTCTTTCGTGCGTGAAAGTGAAGGGATGACATCGCAGGAAGATCCTTTGGAGACCAACACTCGGTAAGTAGATTCTTTTTCAGTTTTTTAATTGCTTCCCTTCGTTTTATTGGTTACCTCCATGCTGCTCAATATCCTTCGTGTTTTATCTATTATATGTCAGCATGTATAATGATTATAATTTATCGCTTTGTAGTAATTCCACTTGCAAATAGTTCGAAAATTTTAAATAAACAATATCGAAAATCCGAAGTGATAGGAAGATGAAATTTCAATCAAGGGCATAAGCATCCTCAACCAATATTTTGCTTCAAACGTCATTCCGTATTCCCAATTTATTTTAATGGTAGGAGGTAAATGATGCCCTAGAGTCGAACCGAGGACTTCTTGGGAAATTATTGATTGCTATTATGTAATAAATTCATGACTTCTGTTAAATACCGAAAGATAGACTTCCGCCCATCGGGATATGTTTCATAAAAGTTTTTTCAATTTTACACTACGTTTCAATTGCGAATATTAAGACCCCCTTGAGTCTACCGCAGAATCGATTCCTTTTCTTTCCATTTATACTAAAGAAGGCAGCGTCATCTATTTTTTTCCACCTCAGCGTATCTGATGTAATGCGCGTATCGAGGCATTTTTAATCTGTTTTTATTTCATATCCCTGAGTTAAAATACAGAGTTTAATATTGGCACAAGCACTCAAGAACATCTCTGCCCACATGGCCGGCATATTCGCAGATTTTTAGATTATTTTATCGTGACTTTCTGGTTTCACAATTACATACTGCTTGAAAATGACTCTGAATTTGAAATTAAAAATTAAATTTCCATTTGCTCGAGATACTTGCAGTTCCACAGACCTTCTACCTACATGTTCTACCATTTGTGTTCTCTAGTTATTTTTTTAGCCTGAATGATATAATCTATTTCCGATAACACTTTCCGAGATATTATCAAGCGTTGGCTGTTCCTTGTCCGACTCACCATCGCTTTTGTTCTGTAATGACATCGACGAAATCAGGGGTGTAAACAACTTTATTTCGCAATTAGAGCTTGTTTTCTTTTTCGCTGAGTCCTTGTGCACTTGCCATGTGTACCTGCAACGAGGGGGTGTGTCCCTCCTATGGGATGAGGGGAAGGTAGGATAAGAAGGAGTGCGTTAAACCACCGTCGCATATATACAACACCTTCACTAGTTAATTCACTTTACCCGTCTTCGCCTTACATGTTCCGCAATATTTTGGAGGGCCAATTATGCTGCCGTATAGGATTCTTCTCACTCCACCGTCATTTTCAAGGTGAAGAAATAAGTTTATATGGGATTGTGTAATTTTACATTATCAATTTTTCGAATTCGATATAGTTGGGTTAGATGATATGGGCGATTAATGTCTTTTTGTCTAAGTCAGATGGGTATTATAGTAGCTTACATCCTCATATTTGATATCACAAAGGCACCAAGTACATTAGCTTTTACATTAAGTGAAACATTCTTTCAGTAGCGTCATTAATTTTCCTCTACTTCAAAATACACGTTTTTTATAGCGATTGATTGTTGTAAATGGAATTGATGTGTTTAAGCATAACCTCGTGGAAATTACCGCACGTTATGGAGAAGTAATGAAATCTCAGTACAAATCCCCGTGCATTTATTGCCGAATAATTTTGTCAACTGGATGACATCCTTACCTGAATTTCGGTTTAATCTATGTAGCATGATATTCTCCCTCATCTGTAATGAATCAGTTCCTATTCACCGTATAGCATCATCCCTGATGCGATGTAATCTAATTAAAAATATGAAATCCTCGTTTCAATAGCAGTAGAGAAATAGAATTTGTCTGCTTTGGAGTTTTTATGGGTTTTATCTTGCGTAGATTATTTCTTCGCGTCACATTATGTCGTGACATTTAATTAAGATCTTACAAGGAGACTACACACCGTCGGACGCGATTTAAGTGATAAGACTCGGTAATTGGACAGATATCGAGTCAAGATTGACGAATCACCCCCAAAGTTGGGTTTTATGAGCGATAGTTTTCACGGAAAATGAACTTAAAGTTTACGAAAAATTGTCAGGTAGGCTATAAAGTTAAGCGTAGCGACCTCCGTCATTCGTCATTTCCCTGGAAAGGCAACACAGCCTAAAGCAGGGGAACTTCTCAATGTAATGTATAATGACCAAAAGACCAATAAACGCTTTTCAAAACAACAACTTCGTCATTCGAACGTTTGGCGCAGTGGTATGGTATCCGCTTCCAAAGTCCTTTTGGTCGGGTTCGAGCCCTCATGCGGGAAAATTTCTTTTCTCTTTATTTCTTTTACATACTCTGTCATAATCTTAATCTATATCTGTTTTCTTCTTTTGGTGGATTTTGAACTTATTTTCCAAAAGTATTTTTCCGCTGTGAGTCACCCGTTTCTTCAAATTATGCGCAAATACTTATGTCCGCATTTATTATCTGAAAACTACAATACTAGAGAGGTAACGCAGAGGACTATTTCAAATCTCTCCTACATCCAGCTGCTCGCTCTAACGGCAACTTTTATTGCAATACCCGACTTACATTTACCAATTCTGAACTCTGAACACATTGGTTTAAATATAGAAGCCGATAACTGTTTGAGTAAAGTAAAGATTTTTATTTCGCGCATTCTGAATTCATACCTTAATAAAGAAGAAAACAGATATAAGTTAAGATTATGACAGAGTATGTAAAAGAAAAAAAGAGAAAAGAAATTTTCCCGCATGAGGGCTCGAACCCGACCAAAAGGACTTTGGAAGCGGATACCATACCACTGCGCCAAACGTTCGAATGACGAAGTTGTTGTTTTGAAAAGCGTTTATTATCTTTTGGTCATTATACATTACATTGAGAAGTTCCCCTGCTTTAGGCTGTGTTGCCTTTCCAGGGAAATGACGAATGACGAAGGTCGCTACGCTTAGCTTTATAGCCTACCTGACAATTTTTCGTAAACTTTAAGTTCATTTTCCGTGAAAACTATCGCTCATAAAACCCAACTTTGGGGGTGATTCGTCAATCTTGACTCGATATCTATCAAATTACCGAGTCTTACCACTTAAATCGCGTCCCACGGTGTGTAGTCTCCTTGTTAGATTAATTTGTCTTTCACCATCATTTCAATTCATCAACAGTTTAATTTTACATGATCATTGCATTGAATTCCATATAGTTGGGTTACATAATATGGTGAGGGCAACTTATAATTCGACATCCATATCTATCTTTTTCCACTTTGATTATTTCTAGGAAAATTAAATTAATTTATATACAATATGATTTATAATCTATTGTTTCTTAAAATGATCCAGGTATTCAAAATGCGGGCATACTATTCATAGATATTAATAACGAGATAAAAGAGGCGTAGACCTTCAGAGGTTTAATGGGTGCTGGGAAATTGCAATAAAAGATTATTGTCCATGGAAAAAGTGTTCATTTCGAGGGACTGATTTTAATTCTTTTAAAGTAAATTAAAAGGCCATAAGTCATTTGGCTGTTGTTTAGCATTTCCCATCCTGTAATGCGTTTTCGATTGTTAATCTTCGTTGGAGATAGTGAATAGCCTTTGACATAACCTTTCAAGTAGTTTATAAAGCACTTGCTCAGGATTGGTAGAGATTAAAATCTTTTATTGTCTTCTTAAGAAAGATAGCTAGGGCTGCTTTCCTTAGAGCATGGTTCCCTTCTAAATCCTCTAATTCGCGAATGTGATTTTACCATTATATGAACCAGATAATGAGCGCAAAGCAAAGGGAAATGCTAAGGTAAACTTACCAGGGTCATCCGGAAAGTAGTACCCGTTCGTGAAATAAAGACACAAAAGTAAATATTAACAAACATAAAAAATTTTATTTGAAAGAGGATACTTTAAACTACTTCTCAACATAATCTCCAAGCAAATTAAGGCATTTGTCATAACGTGCCTGGCATTGTCATGAACGAGAATGACACCAGTAGACAATAGACCTCGCCGCCGATTTTGTATTGCCCGCCGTAATTTCTTTAATGTTTCACAATACGCATTGGCATTAATAGTGTCTCCACGGGCCATAAAATCAATAAGCAATACACCTCGTCGATCCCAGAAAATGGTTGCCATGAGTTTCCTGGTGGACAGAACTGTCTTGAATTTTTTTGGTTTGTTTGGTGAATGAGCATGATGCCACTCCATTGACTGTCGTTTACTCTCAGGTGATGCATAACAAACCCATGTTTCGTCACCAGTAATTATGCGAGTCAAGAAAGAGTCTCCTTCATCAGAATAACGTCCCAAAAACGTCAGTGCTGCAGCCATACGCTTGGTTTTGTGCTCATCTGTAAGCATGCGAGGGACCCATCTTGCACAAATTTTTGCATAATGCAGATGGTCTTTAACGATTTCATGAACAATTGTTCGAGAAACATCGGGAAAATGCTCACAGATGTCATCAAGTGTGACGCGCCGATCGTTCCTCACGAATTCGTCAACTGAGCTCACCAGTTGGTCTGTAATGACAGACGGTCTCCCCGAACGCTCATCGTCGTGTGTGTTCCCCCTCCCCATGTTGAACTTGCGACACCACCGCCGAACAGACGACTCGTCCATTACATTGTCTCCATACACCTCCTTTAATTGGCGATGAATATCACATGGGCGAACGTTTCTTGCATTGAGGAATTTAATCACTGCCCTCACTTCACAACTGGCGGCGTTCTAAATTTTTTTAAACATTGTAAACAATCACAGAAACAACACAGGCAATGCTAGCGTCACGCAACTTGGCTCAGAGAAGGCAGACAAGCCACTGAAGCTATCTGACCTTGTCCAGCGGCTACTCGCGTCGTCAGCACTTCATGCGGCACTAACGAGTACTACTTTCCGGATGACCCTCGTATGAGATAAAATTGTGCCTTAAGAGCTGCAAGCTATATCCTTGCACTGTTAGCACGTTCTCTCTTATTGTTTTCATTTGCTGATTAGTCTTAAGCCTTCACGCACAGATTTGTTTATCCTATTTTGCTGTACGAACCAAAATGCTGTACTGATGGACATACTTCAGGAATGTGTGACGTAAACTTAATCTTTCTTTTTCTATGTTTTTAATTGAAATGATTTTTAAGTAAAAGATATTATAGCAGAGCATTTATAACTTTAAACATATTCTCCAATACATAACTTAGAATATTTTTAAAACTGTAAGTATACCAAGATTTCTATAAAAATAACTGAAAGAATTACGTATTAAATTCTATTTCTATACATTATTAAAATTAGGTATTTCGTATTTTCTAGAAATATCAAGTCTATTGTTCTGTCAATTCAAATGCTTATGGAATACGTAGAACACTTAGAACGTAACTAATAAAAGCGAATCTCTTTAAATAATCATGATGTATTGCTGGCTGGAATATCAGGAATTTGCCTTACCTTCATCGTTACTATTCTAAGTAATGCAAGACGTATGAAACCACGGATACTTTCCTTTCTGATATCTTACATGCATTCAGTAGACCAATGAAGTAGATCAATTTCGACTGTCTTCTGTTTTTTGAATATACTATGTTAGCGATTACTAAGGCAAAAAGAAAAAACCCAAGCTTTCTGCTTTAATTGTAGGTTTTTTTCTAGAAGCGAAAGGAACAGTTCAGTGGCAAACATAAAGCATAAATATAAAGGACGAGATACTGATGTATAGTATATGGATCTCACTTCTCATGCGGTAGTTTGCAATCTCAGGAATGTGGAAAAGCCGAAGAATCTGGGATTGATGATGGAGCAAACACCTATGTTGAAGAAGAACAAGATGGTGACGGAAGAGAAGGAAATTGGGAACCCTTCTTTATTATAATAAAGGTAATTTATTAGAACGCAGTAAATTTTCTCATTATATGTTTTTATCAACGACAGATTACTTCTAATATCTATAATTGTTGTTACTAAAAATATTGTTTTAAATTATCATCTTTGACATTGTTATGTAATAGGAGATTATTATGGCATTGTGATATTCTACCTTTTTATCCCAAATAAAAATTAACATTTACCTTCATGTATACGCATATGTAGTTATGAAATACTTATTTGTTGTGAAATTTACAAATATCATTGATAAATTGAGTAAATGAATCCTAAGCCATAAAAAAGCTTTATTTTAAAGGCTGAAATTTTGTATAAACATCCACATATGTTTGGCAAGGAGAAATTAAATATCTCTGTGATTTGTGTTACCAAATGAGCTTCCCTAATAAATATTAACCTGTGGGAATAGTAAGAATAAAATCAGGGAGGGAACAGTAGCGGTAGACGAAAAAGGAGGGAGCATTGTTTGTGTAAAAAGGTGTTTGTCTAAGAGAGCTTATGGGAAACCAAATGTGCGTGTTTTTGTGCGTGATGGTAGGGGTATCTGGCCATGCACGTATGTGCAAATATGTACGTGAGTCAGTGCAAAATTGCGGATGCGCGTGTGTGTGCATTTAGGCGTGTTACCGTGAGTGTATGTGAGAATAAGTACATTAGCGAGTGCGTGTCTCAGTGGGTGTGACTGCGATTGCGCGTGGTTGCGAGTGCGTGTGATTGCAGTTGCCTGAGAGGGTGTGCGTTTGCAAGTGAGTGCGTGTAGGAGTGAGTGGTTGTGTTGTGTGCGTGTGATGTGTGAGTGCGAATGATTACGCGTGCAAGTGCGTGTTCTTGTGATTGGATTGCGTGCGTGAACGTATGAATGCGAGTCCGTGTTTGATTGCGTCTTAGAATGCGTGTGTGCGTCTGCGAGAGCGTGTTAGTGCGATTGCGAATACCAGTGTGTGTGAGTCCGTGTGAATGCGAGTGCGAGTGCTTTTTCCAGTGCGTTTGCGCGCTAGCAGGTTTTTGTGTTAGTGCGTCCGTGTTTGGGTGAAAGACAGCAGGTTTGAGTATATGTTTGTGACTTTATGCTGTGTCGATTTCTTGATAATCTCGTGCCGATCGTGACATTTGTGCAAAATTCTACGTGCACTTTTTGAATTCGCGGAAATACAGCCGGTCTTGGATCGAATTGGCCGGACCGCCAACCGGGAAGTTCAGCTCTTCTCTCAGCGCCCCGACGGCGAAGTTGAGTGCGAGTCCCACAAAGTCTCGTGATTGTGTGTGCAGGTCGCGGAAGACAATGAGGTAGACTTGTGTTCGTGTTATGATGATAACGAGAATTTGGGTATTGCCGAATAGAAATGCTGTAATCGGTGTTACTTGTGCCAACTTTCTATGAGGAGATGAATTTTCCTTTGGTGATGTATTTGTTGTATTTAAGTTTGTGTTAAATGAATAATATTAGTTATTATGCCCATTTTTGAGATTTATTTTGTAATTGTGCCTTATTGTCGATATCCTTAGCTAGTTGCTTTTTAAAGGGTTTTTTTTTAAGTCGGCAAATGGTTCCCGACACCTGTTTAAGTTTTGGAGCCTAGTTCGGCTCAATGCCATTGCGTGTACGTACGTGAATAATAATATTTTAATTCCTAATATCGGTGTCCTTTTCGATGCTAGGCGAGTTAAAGGCTGATCTAACGTTGTTATAGCTCGTGGAATTCATTGATTGGAGAATATTCCGTTCCGAATAATTTTATTCACAGGCAAATTGTGCGCATAGAAAATAAAGTTAAATATAATTAATTTATCACGATTACTTCTATTTGATGAGTTATATTAAATAAAATAAGGCTTAAATGTTACAGTGATGATATGTCATAGTAGTACATACTTTTTATATAACATAGGTCGTCCTTAATATTGATCACTATACAGAACAGAATTATGCATGATTTGTTGGTAGAAAGGAGGCTTCCAAGGGTAGATACGGAATGAAGTACTTTACCTCTCTTTTCCTTACTGAGCCAGAATTCATATCTTTCATGGGGACAATGGAATCAAAATTACTCATACATAAGAAGATTTCATTTTATCACCGCCTGTTCAAGGGAAGCAATATTCAGTGGTAATTGGGGATAAATTTTCTCTTTGTAATTCAAGATGACATAAAAAATCTATGACGAATGAATAGCTTCAATTTTCTATTAACTAAATCCCAGTGAAATGCAGACCAGTCTAAAGTTTGTGGGCAAAAATTCCAGCAAACTTGCCATGCTATTCGCATGAGTTATTGAGGAAATTTAATACAGTGCTAGATTTAATGATTTGTTATTCTTGACACCTTACATGGAGAAATTAAAAAATCGTCAATTATTATTGAGTATAGAAATGTTCTAATTATTTCAGACTTTATATAAATGAAATTTTAGAGAGACCTCAATGCTAACAATTAAGCAATAAGAAGAAAGAAGTAAGAAGTCAAAAGATTTAAAAATTACCATTTATTCCTGTATACCTTTAAAAATTGCATATAATGATAGAAATATTGTTTTCCAAGATGGAGTTGAGATGTTTAAATAGATCATGTAGTTCTAAATTAAATGCATATCGACATACTCTGCCCATTATCTTACATTATCCACCTCAGATGAAAAGTGAAATAAATGACAATTCTCTTATACGTACTCCTTGTTAGAGTAATCATCATGTGCACATGAGGAATCCCATGCGTACTAGGGTGGTCCTTATTTTTTGAAAATTTGATAAGGACCACCCTAATGCACACGTGCAGAATGTATTTTGGTAAACATCGGATCAATCGGCCAGATAAGTGGTCCCCAGGTGATCGGTTAAAAGGAATTATACTCTAACTATTTATTTGAGAAACGTTGCAACTGGTATAAATCAAGTTCTTGATGTACATCTTAATTTTGAAACTTGATATATGCAAAGGAAACTGAAGGAGAGATGAGCTGTGAATGTGATTGGAGGGGTATCTCCTTCTAACTTCTTTTGAAGTAACATCCAATTGAAACCTGTAGCAATGATTATGAATCTTTACCACATATGGACAGAAAGTATATCTTGAGAGAAACACCTCTGACTCCTAATGGAAATTGGGATTGGTCTACTCCTGAGGGATCAAGAAAAGAATAGGCAAACGAAACAGATGGTGTGAAGCTCACTTCTTCTTACAATGCCAACCTCTAGTGTAATCTCATTTTATTTCATCTCCTTAATTTCCTAATGTGAGGACCTCTTCAGGAGATAATTCTTTTGAAAACAGAGCAAGAATCAAAAAAAAAAATATCCATGGATAAGATAATGCTGAAAATTCAGGCATGGTGTGGTGATTTTAAAATTTCTTATTGAGGGAAAATTTAATGTTATACAATGATGAAAATTTTTATTGATTATCAAATTGCAAGCGATTGGAAAATTAGACAGATCGGTTACATTGATAACCTCATTATTTGACATATTTTGCATGACAGCCATGTGTGCCAATGTAGCCTTTATAATCTATCATTTCTAATGTCATCTTTCCTGATGTATTGAGCATGAAATAAATGAAATTCCCCAATTTTCATCCAGAAGATCATTTCAGTAAGTTATGCACTGCATGCCTTGCATGCTTTGACTGAATACTGCTGTGATGGATCATAACTTTGAATTTATTTACAACTAGTTTATAAGAAGTATGTATTCTTATTTCCATTAACTTCCTACACCGAAAGTTCTCATTATTCATTACTCTATCAATCTCAATCAATCTACTCAAGTAACTCTACTTATCTATTTATGATGAATTATTCTAGCTTTCATTCTTTCTTAGGAATCATAGATATAGAAATCTATACATCATTCAATAAATGTAATACATTTATCTTATAATTATTGTCTTTTGAATCTATCTTGAAAAATTAGAAATACGAAGATGATCCAAAACTGGACAAATTTTCTGATAATTGTAAAATAATTTACTATGCTCTTTTGTAGAAAATATGGAGAGATTATATTTTTATATTACTTAAAATAATTTTCATCAAGTTTAGAAGTTTTATAATGCTGTTGTGGAGTGTGTTTTAATAGACAAACAGTGGCAAAATAACATTAGAGAATATGCTTTCAAAAATGAAATAATAATAACTATATGATGTAAATTTGATAGGGGTTTTATAACTAAAATCTTTGGAACATACACACCTGAAGAGGGAAAAAGGAAGAAACAGAGATATTTTATGAGAAAGTACAAAAAGAAATAGAGAAGTTAAATTATATATATTATTTAATGACAGCTGGTGAGCTACAATTGGGAAAGAGCCAATTCTAAAATTAATATGCATACATGGAGAAGAAAATTTTAACCAGAATGGGATTAAATTAAGGGAATTTATAACTTTTAACAAATTAAAAGTAACAAATACTTTTTCAAAAAAATATATAAATAAATTTACCTGGTCAGCTATAGTAGAGGTCACCATTCTCTGATTGATTACATTATTGTAAACCAAATACTATCCACAAGAATAGACACTCATGTATATAGGGAAGCAAATATATATACAGATCCTTTCCTGGTTAAAGCTAAATTACAACTATGGGCAAAGTGGAAAAAGCAAAACTCGGAAAAGAAGTAGTCTGAAGAAAAGAAAATCTTCAAAAGTTCTGAAGGAGGATAGCATTCAAAAATTGTACCAACACAGGCTAACACAACTGCTTGAACAAACAAAACAATGGAAAAGTTTAAGTAAGCTATTATACAAATAGCTAATGAAGTTTTGGGCAGCAGAATTAAAAAGAAACCGAGAACAGGTTTAAAAATCTGGAATGAAGAGATAGCACAGGCCATTGAAAACAAAGCATACAAGAAAATATCACAATGTGATATTTCTCTTTCATTTCCTCTTGTGAGGTTGCACAAAAGTAATAACAAGGCAGACGACATCTTGGGATAGATTTATAAGTGCTATAGAGGATGATATACATAGTAGACAAGAAATAGCATATAAACTAATGAAACATCTTAATAAAACAGAGAATGATACTGCTCAATTAAATGGTATACAGAAAAAATTGATAAAACATTATCAGAGACTATGGCTTGATCCGGCATTAGATGAAGCAACATACACACCAAAGGAAGCAATAGGAGTAGGTCTTATTTACTTGAAAGAACTGGAATGCACTCTTAACAAGCTAAAGATAGGAAACTGCAGGCATGGATGGAATTGATTCAGAGCTGATAAAATATGGAGGAAGATCTCTGGAAAGAAGAACCCTACATTTATATAGCAAGTGTTGGACAAAGTTTGAAGTCCCAGTGTATTGGAGAGTTGCCAAGGTTGTTTCATTATTTGAAAAGGGAAAAAGAAATAACCCTGAGAACTATACGGGTATAAGTCTACTAAATACTGTTTATGTAATTTACAGTATAATAATCAACACTAGGCTGCAAGCTATCTCTGAAAATATTTTATTAGAAGTGCATGCAGGCTTTAGGATGGGTCCATCTTGCAATAACAATGTTTTTACTTTAATAGATTACTAATTAAACAAATCATACATATAAGAACAAAGAGAGTTTAACTAAGAAATGCATCTAGCCTTCATAGATTTTGAGAAGGGTTTGATTGCATCAGTAGGAACTGGTTATGGTTAATTATGAAGAAAAAAGTGTTTCCTAAACAACTGATAAATGTTACCCATAGTATATACAGACACACCAAAATTGTAATTCATACTGGAAAGCAGATTACTGAAGAAAATTTCATCAACCAAGGTGTTAGACAGGGTTGTAGTCTTTCTCCAACCTTGTTTAATCTATATATAAATGATGTACTGAGAAAATGGAAAGAAGGCAGTGTAGCACCAGGCATAGAATTGGTACTTACCATACTGGTACTTAAATACAATGCTGATTGCTGATGATCAGGTTATCATATCCAAAGAGGACAACCTGCAGATGAAAGTACATAGATTGCATCAGTTGAGCAACTTATATAACCTGAAAATATCAATAGATAAAACGAAGAATATGGCATTCTTAGGAAGCAGCCCAATATGAACAAAAATTGTTACAGAAGATGAAGTCCTGGAACAATAGTTAGGATGTGATATAATATATGACAAGGACAAAAAAATTTAAAAAAAGGTTTCCAGAGAATGTGGGTCAATAAGGAGACCTTTAAAAATAAACAAGAAAAAAAAACAAGGTTTTACAAAATGATGACAGTCCCAACTGTACTTTATTTGTAAATATATTTTTTTGAAGATTTTGCTGAAAATATTTATTTAAAATATTTTTTAAATTTTTATTTGAAGTTTTTGTCGAAAATTTTTCTTTCAAACATTTATAAAAATTTTATTTGAAGTTTTTGTTGAAAAAATTTATTTATGACGTTTGTAAAAAATATTAATTGAAGTTTTTATTCAAAATATTTATTTATAACGTTTGCAAAATTTTTTAAAGTTTTTGTGTGATATTTTTAATTAAAACATTAAGAAAATCTTTATTTGAAATTTTTGTTGAAACTTTTTATTTAAAAGTTTCTAAAAGTTTGTATTTTAAGTTTCTCTTTAATTATTATTTAAAACGTTTGCAAAAATTGTTATTTGTCGTTTTTGTAGAAAATACTTAATTAAATTGTTTGTCAAAATTTTTATTTGAAGTTTTTGTTGAAATTTATTTATTAAAAAAGCTAGTAGAAATTTTTATTTGAAGTTCCTATTCAAAAAATTTATTTAAAATATATTTTTAAAATCTTTATTTGAAGTCTCGTCGAAAATTGTTATTTCAAACGGTTGTAAAAATTTGTATTTGAAATCTTTGTTGAAAATATTTATTAAAACCGTATGTACTAATTTTTAATTGAAGTTTTGTTGAAAATTCTTATTCAAAACGTTTCCAAAAATTTTTATTTGAAGTCTCGTCGAAAATTATTATTTCAAACGCTTGTATAAATTTTTATTTGAAGTATTTTTTTTTTTTTGAAAATATTTATTCAAAACATTTGCAAAACTTTATTTGAAGCTTTTGAAGAAAATATTTATTTATAATGTTTTTTAAAGATTTTTATTTGAAGTTCTTGTCGAACATTGTTATTTCAAAGGGCTGTAAAAATTCGTATTTGAAATGTTTGTTGAAAATATTTATTAAAATCGCATGTAGAAATTTTTAATTAGAGTATTGTTGAAAATTCTTAATCAAACGTTTGAAAAAAAATTTATTTGAAGTTCTTGTAGAAAATATATATTTTAAATGTCTGAAAAATTTTTATTTGATTTTTTTGTTGAAATTTCATTAAAAAGACTTGCAGGACTTTTTTTGATGTTTTTAAAATATTTATGTAAAATGTTTTTTAAAGATTTTTATTTGAAGGTTTTGTCGTAATTTTTATTTTAAACGTTTTTAAAAATTTTTATTTGAATTTTTTGTGGAAAATATTTATTGAAAACGTCCGAAAAAATTTTATTTGAATATTTTGTTGAAATTTTCTATCATAATCGTGGTAGAAATTTTTATTTGAAGTTTTTGTTCAAAATATTTATTTAATGTGTTTATTTAATTTTCATATTAAGTTTTTGTCGAATATTTTTATTTCAAACCTTTCTAAAAATTTTTATTTGAAATTTCTGTTGAAAATATTTATTAAAATAGTCTGTAAAAACTATTGTTTTGTTTTCTTGTGAATTTTGTGGAATTTTGTTTGTTTTCTTGTGAATTTTGTGGAAAATATTTATTCATAACAAATTTAAAAATTTTTATTTTAAGAATTTGTTGAAAATTTTTATTGAAAACATCTGTAAAAATTTTTATTTGAAAAATTTGGGGAAGATTTTCATTCAAAACATTGGTAAAAATTTTGGTTTTAATATTTTGTTTAAATTGTTTATTTAAAACCTTCGTTGAAATATTTTTTCAAAATTTGCTTGAAAATATTTATCTAAAACGTTCTGTAATTTTTTTTGATTTTTCTTGAAAATTTTTATTTAAAACGTTTGTAAAAAAAATTTATTTACAAAATTTTGTGGAAAATTTTTTTTTCACAACGATTTAAAAAATTTTCATTTAAAATTGTGGGGAAAATTTTAAATCAAAACCTTCGTAAAAATTCAAGTTTAAATAATTTGTTGAAAATTTTTATTTAAAACCATTGAAATATTTATTTCAAAATGTTCTTGAAAATATTTATGTAAAACGTTTTGTTAATTTTTTTATTTCATGAAAATATTTATTTAAAACGGCTGTGAAAAATATTTATTTAAAATTTTTTTGGAATAAATTTATTCATAAAGAATTTAAAATTGTTATTTTAAGAATTTGTAAAAATTATTATTTAAAACGTTTGTAAAAATTATTATTTAAAACGTTTGTAAAAATATTTATTTGTAAAATATTTATTTGGGGAAATTTTTGATTCGAAACGTTGGTAATAATTATAGTTATAATAGTTATAGTTAATATATTGTTGAAAATTTTTCTTAAAAACCTTCGATAAAGTATTTTTTCCAAAAGTTATCGAAAATATTTATATTAAACGTTTCTTAAAATTTAAAAAAAATTCCTTCTTGAAAATTTTTATTTAAATCTTCCATAAAAATGTTTATTTAAATGTTTGTGGAAAATTTTTATTCAAAACCTTGGTAAAAATTCTAGTTTAAATATTTTGTTGAAAATTTTTATTTAAAACCTTCGTTGAAATACTTATACCAAAATTTTCTTGAAAATATTTATTTAAAACCTTTGGTAAAATTAAAAAAAAATTTCATATTTATTAAAAATGTTTGGTAAATATTATTATAATTTTTTCTTGAAAATTTTTATTTAAAACGTATGAATAAATTACATATTTGCAATAGTGGTGGAAAATTTTAATTAAAAACCTTCGTTGAAATATTTATATCAAAATTTTCTTGAAAATATTTCCTGAAATGCTTGGTAAATTTTTTCGAATTATTCATTGAAAATTTTTATTTAAAACGTCTGTAAAAATATTTATTTGAATATTTTGGGGAAAACTTTCATTCAAAAGGTTAGTAAAAATTTTGGTCTTAATATTTTTACGAAATGTTTTATTTAAAACCTTCGTTGAGATATTTATTTCAAAATTTTCTTTGAATTCTTTTTCTTGAATGTATATATCGAAAACGTTCTGTAAATATTTCTTGAATTTTTTCCTGAAAATTTTTATTTAAAATGTATGTAAAAAATATTTATTTGCAAAATTTTGTGGAAAATTTTCATTCACAACGAATTTAAAAATTTTTCTTTGAAATTTTGGGGAAAATATTAACTCAAAACCTTGGTAAAAATTCTAGTTTAAATGTTTTGTTGAAAATTTTTATTTAAAATCTTCGTTGAAATATTTCGAAGACGAATAAAGGAATTTTTGTCGCTCAATTTAGAAGAAAAACGACGAAATCGAAGCTAAAATCACAAAAATTGCAGATTTTAAGCCAAGTTTTGAATTTCATTTATAAAAACGTCAAAACCACGCGAAGAAGGAAGAATCAAAGGCATTTTTTGATCAATTTAGGAAGAAAAACATCGAAATCGTAGCTAAACTTAAAAAAGGTGCCGAGTTTTTGCTAAATTTTGGGCAAAAAATGTCAAAATCGCCGCGGAAAAATCATTTTTGGCTCAATTTTGGTAAAAATACGTCAAAATCGAAGCAAAAAAACTAGAAAATGCCGTTATTTGGCTCAATTTTGTACAAAAATCGTCGAAATCCTCGCGAAAAGTACAAAAAAACATTTTGATCAATTTAGGAAGAAAAATGTCCAAATCGAAGCTAAAATTACTAAATTTGCCGAGTTCTACCTTAATTTTGGACAGAAAACTTCAAAATCGTCGCAAAAAAGACGGAAAAATTGTTTTTTGGCTCAATTTAGGACAAAAAATGTCAAACTTCGTCGCGAAAAAGACTAAAAATCCGTTTCTTAGCTCAATTTTGGACAGAAAACTTCAAAATCGTCGCAAATAAGACGAAAAAATCGTTTTTTGCCTCAATTTAGGACAAAAAATGGTTGCAATCGATCCTAAATTACTAAAAGTGCCGTGTTTTGGCTTCATTTTTGACAAAAAAACGTCAAAAGCGTTCCAAAAAAAGACGAAAAAATCGTTTTTTGGCTCAATTTTGGACAAAAATACGTCAAAATCGAGGCAAAAAACTAGAATATGCCCTTATTTGGCTCAATTTTGTTACAAAAAACGTCGAAATCCTCGCGAAAAGTACAAATCAAAGGCATTTTTTGATCAATTTAGTAAAAAAATGTCCAAAACGAAGCTAAAATCACTAAATTTGCCGAGTTTTTCCGTCGTCGCAAAAAAGACGAAAAAATCGATTTTTGGCTCACTTTAGGACAAGAAATGGTTGAAATCGATCCTAAATTACTAAAAGTGCCGTGTTTTGGCTTTATTTTTGACAAAAAAAGGTCAAAATCGTTGCAAAAAAAGACGAAAAAATCGTTTTTTGGCTCAATTTAGGACAGAAAATGATTCAAATCGATCCTAAATTACTAAAAGTGCCGTTTTTTGGCTTTATTTTTGACAAAAAAAAGGTCAAAATCGTTGCAAAAAAAGACGAAAAAATCGTTTTTTGGCTCAATTTTGGACAAAAAATGTCAAATTTTGTCGCAAAAATGACTAAAAATTAGATTCTTAGCTCAATTTTGGACAAAAAAACGTCGAAATCCTCGCGAAAAGTACAAAAAAAACATTTTGATCAATTTAGGAAGAAAAATGTCCAAATCGAAGCTAAAATTACTAAATTTGCCGAGTTCTACCTTAATTTTGGACAGAAAACTTCAAAATCGTCGCAAAAAAGACGAAAAAATTGTTTTTTGGCTCAATTTAGGACAAAAAATGTCAAACTTCGTCGCGAAAAAGACTAAAAATCCGTTTCTTAGCTCAATTTTGGACAAAAAACGTCGAAGTCGTCGCGAAAAGTACAAAAAAAGGCATCTTTTGATCAATTTAGGAAGAAAAACGTCGAAATCGTAGCTAAAATTACAAAAGGTGCCGAGTTTTTGCTAAATTTTGGGGAAAAAATGTCAAAATCGCCGCGGAAAGATCGTTTTTTGGCTCAATTTTGGACAAAAATACGTCAAAATCGAGGCAAAAAACTAGAATATGCCCTTATTTGGCTCAATTTTGTTACAAAAAACGTCGAAATCCTCGCGAAAAGTACAAATCAAAGGCATTTTTTGATCAATTTAGTAAAAAAATGTCCAAAACGAAGCTAAAATCACTAAATTTGCCGAGTTTTTCCGTCGTCGCAAAAAAGACGAAAAAATCGTTTTTTGGCTCACTTTAGGACAAGAAATGGTTGAAATCGATCCTAAATTACTAAAAGTGCCGTGTTTTGGCTTTATTTTTGACAAAAAAAGGTCAAAATCGTTGCAAAAAAAGACGAAAAAATCGTTTTTTGGCTCAATTTAGGACAGAAAATGGTTCAAATCGATCCTAAATTACTAAAAGTGCCGTTTTTTGGCTTTATTTTTGACAAAAAAAAGGTCAAAATCGTTGCAAAAAAAGACGAAAAAATCGTTTTTTGGCTCAATTTTGGACAAAGAATGTCAAATTTTGTCGCAAAAATGACTAAAAATTAGATTTTTAGCTCAATTTTGGACAAAAAAACGTCGAAATCCTCGCAAAAAGTACAAAAAAAACATTTTGATCAATTTAGGAAGAAAAATGTCCAAATCGAAGCTAAAATTACTAAATTTGCCGAGTTCTACCTTAATTTTGGACAGAAAACTTCAAAATCGTCGCAAAAAAGACAAAAATTGTTTTTTGGCTCAATTTAGGACAAAAAATGTCAAACTTCGTCGCGAAAAAGACTAAAAATCCGTTTCTTAGCTCAATTTTGGACAAAAAACGTCGAAGTCGTCGCGAAAAGTACAAAAAAAGGCATCTTTTGATCAATTTAGGAAGAAAAACGTCGAAATCGTAGCTAAAATTACAAAAGGTGACGAGTTTTTGCTAAATTTTGGGGACAAAATGTCAAAATCGCCGCGGAAAGATCGTTTTTTGGCTCAATTTTGGACAAAAATACGTCAAAATCGAAGCAAAAAAACTAGAAAATGCCGTTATTTGGCTCAATTTTGTACAAAAACGTCGAAGTCCTCGCAAAAAGTACAAATCAAAGGCATTTTTTGATCAATTTAGTAAAAAAATGTCCAAAACGAAGCTAAAATCACTAAATTTGCCGAGTTTTTCCGTCGTCGCAAAAAAGACGAAAAAATCGTTTTTTGGCTCACTTTAGGACAAAAAATGGTTGAAATCGATACTAAATTACTAAAAGTGCCGTGTTTTGGCTTCATTTTTGACAAAAAAAGGTCAAAATCGTTGCAAAAAAAGACGAAAAAATCGTTTTTTGGCTCAATTTAGGACAGAAAATGGTTCAAATCGATCCTAAATTACTAAAAGTGCCGTTTTTTGGCTTTATTTTTGACAAAAAAAGGTGAAAATCGTTGCAAAAAAAGACGAAAAAATCGTTTTTTGGCTCAATTTTATACAAACATTGTCAAATTTCGACGCAAAAAAGACTAAAAAATCGTTTTTTGGCTCAATTTTGGACAAAAATACGTCAAAATCGAAGCATAAAAACTAGAAAATGCCGTTATTTGGATCAATTTTGTACAAAAATCTTCAAAATCCTCGCGAAAAGTACAAATCAAGGGAATTTTTTGATCAATTTAGTAAGAAAAATGTCCAAAACGAAGCTAAAATCACTAAATTTGCCGAGTTTTATCTTAATTTTGGACAGAAAACTTCAAAATCGTCGCAAAAAAGACGAAAAAATCGTTTTTTGGCTCAATTTAGGACAAATAATGGTTGCAATCGATCCTAAATTACTAAAAGTGCCGTGTTTTGGCTTCATTTTAGACAAAAAAACGTAAAAATCGTTCCAAAAAAAGACGAAAGAATCGTTTTTTTCCTCAATTTTGGACAAAAATACGTCAAAATCGAGGCAAAAAAACTAGAATATGCCCTTATTTGGCTCAATTTTGTACAAAAAACGTCGAAATCCTCGCGAAAAGTACAAATCAAAGGCATTTTTTGATCAATTTAGTAAAAAAATGTCCAAAACGAAGCTAAAATCACTAAATTTGCCAGGTTTTGCCTTAATTTTGGACAGAAAACTTCAAAATCGTCGCAAAAATGACGAAAAAATCGTTTTTTGGCTCACTTTAGGACAAAAAATGGTTGAAGTCGATCCTAAATTACTAAACGTGCCGTGTTCTGGCTTCATTTTTGACAAAAAAAACGTCAAAATCGTTGCATGAAGTACAAATCAAAGGCATTTTTTGATCAATTTAGTAAGAAAAATGGCCAAAACGAAGCTAAAATTACTAAATTTGCCGAGTTTGGACAGAAAACTTCAAAATCGTGGCAAAAAAGACGAAAAAATCGTTTTTTTGCTCAATTTATGAAAAAAAACTTTGAAAGCGATCCTAAATTACTAAAAGTGCCGTGTTTTGGCTTCATTTTTGACAAAAAAACGTCAACATCGTTGCAAAAAAAGACGAAAAAATCGTTTTTTCGCTCAATTTTGGACAAAAAAACGTCGAAGTCTTCGCGAAAAGTACATATCAAAAGCATCTTTTGATCAATTTAGGAAGAAAAACGTCGAAATCGTAGCTAAAATTACAAAAGGTGCCGAGTTTTTGCTAAATTTTTGGGCAAAAAAAATTCAAAATCACTTCGGAAAGTCGAAAAAAAAACATTTTTGTATTCGATTTCTCACGAAAAACGTCGAAATCGTCGCGAAAATGACGAATCAAAGAAAATTTATGATCAATTTAGGAAGAAAAACATCGAAAATAAATCTAGAATCACGAAAGGTGCCGAGTTTTGTTTTACTTTTGGACAGAAAATGTCAAAATCGCCGCGGAAAAATCATTTTTGGCTCAAATTTTGGTAAAAATACGTCAAAATCGAAGCAAAAAAACGAGAAAATGCCGTTATTTGGCTCAATTTTGTACAAAAATCGTCGAAATCCTCGCGAAAAGTACAAAAAAACATTTTGATCAATTTAGGAAGAAAAATGTCCAAATCGAAGCTAAAATTACTAAATTTGCCGAGTTCTACCTTAATTTTGGACAGAAAACTTCAAAATCGTCGCAAAAAAGACGGAAAAATTGTTTTTTGGCTCAATTTAGGACAAAAAATGTCAAACTTCGTCGCGAAAAAGACTAAAAATCCGTTTCTTAGCTCAATTTTGGACAGAAAACTTCAAAATCGTCGCAAAAAAGACGAAAAAATCGTTTTTTTGCTCAATTTATGAAAAAAAACTTTGAAAGCGATCCTAAATTACTAAAAGTGCCGTGTTTTAGCTTCTTTTCTTACAAAAAAATGTCAAAATCGTTGCAAAAAAAGACGAAAAAATCGTTTTTTCGCTCAATTTTGGACAAAAAAACGTCGAAGTCTTCGCGAAAAGTACATATCAAAGGCATCTTTTGATCAATTTAGGAAGAAAAACGTCGAAATCGTAGCTAAAATTACAAAAGGTGCCGAGTTTTTGCTAAATTTTTGGGCAAAAAAAATTCAAAATCACTTCGGAAAGTCGAAAAAAAAACATTTTTGTATTCGATTTCTCACGAAAAACGTCGAAATCGTCGCGAAAATGACGAATCAAAGAAAATTTATGATCAATTTAGGAAGAAAAACATCGAAAATAAATCTAGAATCACGAAAGGTGCCGAGTTTTGTTTTAATTTTGGACAGAAAATGTCAAAATCGCCGCGGAAAAATCATTTTTGGCTCAAATTTTGGTAAAAATACGTCAAAATCGAAGCAAAAAAACTAGAAAATGCCGTTATTTGGCTCAATTTTGTACAAAAATCGTCGAAATCCTCGCGAAAAGTACAAAAAAACATTTTGATCAATTTAGGAAGAAAAATGTCCAAATCGAAGCTAAAATTACTAAATTTGCCGAGTTCTACCTTAATTTTGGACAGAAAACTTCAAAATCGTCGCAAAAAAGACGGAAAAATTGTTTTTTGGCTCAATTTAGGACAAAAAATGTCAAACTTCGTCGCGAAAAAGACTAAAAATCCGTTTCTTAGCTCAATTTTGGACAGAAAACTTCAAAATCGTCGCAAAAAAGACGAAAAAATCGTTTTTTGCCTCAATTTACGACAAAAAATGGTTGCAATCGATCCTAAATTACTAAAAGTGCCGTGTTTTAGCTTCTTTTCTTACAAAAAAATGTCAAAATCGTTGCAAAAAAAGACGAAAAAATCGTTTTTTCGCTCAATTTTGGACAAAAAAACGTCGAAGTCTTCGCGAAAAGTACATATCAAAAGCATCTTTTGATCAATTTAGGAAGAAAAACGTCGAAATCGTAGCTAAAATTACAAAAGGTGCCGAGTTTTTGCTAAATTTTTGGGCAAAAAAAATTCAAAATCACTTCGGAAAGTCGAAAAAAAAACATTTTTGTATTCGATTTCTCACGAAAAACGTCGAAATCGTCGCGAAAATGACGAATCAAAGAAAATTTATGATCAATTTAGGAAGAAAAACATCGAAAATAAATCTAGAATCACGAAAGGCGCCGAGTTTTGTTTTAATTTTGGACAGAAAATGTCAAAATCGCCGCGGAAAAATCATTTTTGGCTCAAATTTTGGTAAAAATACGTCAAAATCGAAGCAAAAAAACTAGAAAATGCCGTTATTTGGCTCAATTTTGTACAAAAATCGTCGAAATCCTCGCGAAGAGTACAAAAAAACATTTTGATCAATTTAGGAAGAAAAATGTCCAAATCGAAGCTAAAATCACTAAATTTGCCGAGTTTTGCCTTAATTTTGGACAGAAAACTTCAAAATCGTCGCAAAAAAGACGAAAAAATCGTTTTTTGGCTCACTTTAGGACAAAAAATGGTTGAAATCGATCCTAAATTACTAAAAGTGCCGTGTTTTGGCTTCATTTTTGACAAAAAAAGGTCAAAATCGTTGCAAAAAAAGACGAAAAAATCGTTTTTTGCCTCAATTTACGACAAAAAATGGTTGCAATCGATCCAAAATTACTAAAAGTGCCGTGTTTTAGCTTCATTTCTGACAAAAAAATGTCAAAATCGTTGCAAAAAATGACGAAAAAATCGTTTTTTGGCTCAATTTTGGACAAAAAATGTCAAATTTTGTCGCAAAAATGACTAAAAATTAGATTCTTAGCTCAATTTTGGACAAAAGAACGTCGAAATCCTCGCGAAAAGTACAAAAAAAACATTTTGATCAATTTAGGAAGAAAAATGTCCAAATCGAAGCTAAAATTACTAAATTTGCCGAGTTCTACCTTAATTTTGGACAGAAAACTTCAAAATCGTCGCAAAAAAGACAAAAATTGTTTTTTGGCTCAATTTAGGACAAAAAATGTCAAACTTCGTCGCGAAAAAGACTAAAAATCCGTTTCTTAGCTCAATTTTGGACAAAAAACGTCGAAGTCGTCGCGAAAAGTACAAAAAAAGGCATCTTTTGATCAATTTAGGAAGAAAAACGTCGAAATCGTAGCTAAAATTACAAAAGGTGCCGAGTTTTTGCTAAATTTTGGGGAAAAAATGTCAAAATCGCCGCGGAAAGATCGTTTTTTGGCTCAATTTTGGACAAAAATACGTCAAAATCGAAGCAAAAAAACTAGAAAATGCCGTTATTTGGCTCAATTTTGTACAAAAACGTCGAAGTCCTCGCAAAAAGTACAAATCAAAGGAATTTTTTGATCAATTTAGTAAGAAAAATGTCCAAAACGAAGCTAAAATCACTGAATTTGCCGAGTTTTACGTTAATTTTGGACAGAAAACTTCAAAATCGTCGCAAAAATGACGAAAAAATCGTTTTTTGCCTCAATTTAGGAAAAAATATGGTTGAAATCGATCCTAAATTACTAAAAGTGCCGTGTTTTAGCTTCATTTCTGACAAAAAAAACGTCAAAATCGTTGCATAAGTACAAATCAAAGGCATTTTTTGATCAATTTAGTAAGAAAAATGGCCAAAACGAAGCTAAAATTACTAAATTTGCCGAGTTTGGACAGAAAACTTCAAAATCGTGGCAAAAAAGACGAAAAAATCGTTTTTTTGCTCAATTTATGAAAAAAAACTTTGAAAGCGATCCTAAATTACTAAAAGTGCCGTGTTTTGGCTTCATTTTTGACAAAAAACTTCAAAATCGTTGCAAAAAAAGACGAAAAAATCGTTCTTTGGCTCAATTTTGGACAAAAAATGTCAAATTTTGTCGCGAAAAAGACTAAAAATTAGTTTCTTAGCTCAATTTTGGACAAAAAAACGTCGAAATCCTCGCGAAAAGTACAAAAAAACATTTTGTTGAAAAGTAAGTATGGGTCAGAATGTTGGGCAAATGGCCGAAACGAAGCTAAAATCACTAAATTTGCCGAGTTTTGCCTTAACTTTGGACAGAAAACTTCAAAATCGTCGCAAAAAAGACGAAAAAATCGTTTTTTGGCTCAATTTAGGACAAATAATGGTTGAAATCGATCCTAAATTACTAAAAGTGCCGTGTTTTGGCTTCATTTTTGACAAAAAAACGTCAAAATCGTTCCAAAAAAGACGAAAAAATCGTTTTTTGGCTCAATTTTGGACCAAAACACGTCAAAATCGAGGCAAAAAACTAGAATATGCCCTTATTTGGCTCAATTTTGTTACAAAAAACGTCGAAATCCTCGCGAAAAGTACAAATCAAATGCATTTTTTGATCAATTTAGTAAAAAAATGTCCAAAACGAAGCTAAAATCACTAAATTTGCCGAGTTTTGCCTTAATGTTGGACAGAAAACTTCAAAATCGTCGCAAAAAAGACGTAAAATCGTTTTTTGGCTCAATTTTGGACAAAAAATGTCAAATTTCGTCGCGAAAAAGATTAAAAATCAGTTTCTTAGCTCAATTTTGGACAAAAAACGTCGAAGTCCTCGAGAAGTCCAAAAAAAGGCATCTTATGATCAATTGAGGAGGAAGAAAAACGTTGAAATCGTACCAAAAATTACAAAAGGTGTCGAAATTTTGGGCTAAAAATGTCAAAATCGCCGCGAAAAAATCTTTTTTTCTCTCAATTTTGGACAAAAATACTCAAAATCGAAGCAAAAAAACTAGAAAATGCCGTTATTTGGCTGAATTTTGTAAAAAAAAACGTCGAAATCCTCGCGAAAAGTACAAATCAAAGGAATTTTTTGATCAATTTAGTAAGAAAATGTCCAAAACGAAGCTAAAATCACTAAATTTGCCGAGTTTTGCCTTAATGTTGGACAGAAAACTTCAAAATCGTCGCAAAAAAGACGAAAAAATCATTTTTTGGCTCACTTTAGGACAAAAAATGGTTGAAATCGATCCTAAATTACTAAACTTGCCGTGTTCTGGCTTCATTTTTGACAAAAAAACGTCAAAATCGTTGCAAAAAAAGACGAAAAAATCGTTTTTTCGCTCAATTTTGGACAAAAAATGTCAAATTTCGTCGCGAAAAACACTAAAAATCAGTTTCTTAGCTCAATTTTGGACAAAAAACGTCGAAGTCGTCGTGAAAAGTACAAAAAAAAGGCATCTTTTGATCAATTTAGGAAGAAAAACGTCGAAATCGTAGCTAAAATTACAAAAGGTGCTGATTTTTTGCTAAATTTTGGGCAAAAAAAATTCAAAATCACTTCGGAAAGTCGAAAAGAAAACATTTTTGGATTCGATTTCTCACGAAAAACGTCGAAATCGCCGCGAAAATGACGAATCAAAGAAAATTTATGATCAATTTAGGAAGAAAAACATCGAAAATAAATCTAGAATCACGAAAGGTGCCGAGTTTTGTTTTGATTTTGCACAGAAAACGTCAAAATTGACGCGAAAAAGTAAAAAAGTTTTATTTAAAAACTCTGAAAAATTTTTATTTGAAGCTTTTTTTGATATTTTTATTTAAAACGTCTGTAAATATTTTTGCTTGAAGTTGTTGTTGAAAATTTTTATTTTAATTTTTTGAAGTTTTTATTTGATGATTTTGTTGAAAAGTAAGTATGGGTCAGAATGTTGGGCACCAAAAAAAAAAAAAATTATGTGAGATAATGTCATCTGAAGACAAAGTTTCTGATCAGTGTGCAGGAATTTATAAAGTAAGTAATACTTATATATGAGTTGCATTAGGTGTCCAGGCAATCACTGAAAGATTAGAGGGGTACAAGAATAGATAGAAAGAACATTTATTACGATTCCAAATGGGAGTGTTCCAAAACAGGTGATAGAATATCAACCTATAGGCAAGAGAAGTGTCAAAAGTTCTAGAAAAACATGGTAAAGTTTCACAGAACAGGTGAAGCCAGAACAGGCATAATGCCTAACCCTGGAAGGAAGATGATGTTGATGAATAATCTTGTTTTTGGTGTTAAGGTACAGAATTTTAGAAATTAAGATACAATACTTTGTAAACATTTAATTTTTATAATGTTGGGTAAATATTGTTTCTGAAACCGTAAGATGCTGGTAGTAGGTTAAAAACTGAACTGTTAAACTGCAAGAAATATTGAGAAAATTTGTCTTTAAAAATATAATATCTATTTTTAAGGTTGGATTTTACCTATTTTTTGCATAAACAAGATTTTAGTTCCATAGTTATGCCAGTTGATTGAGATACATGTAGATACAAGAGAATAATGCCATAAAAAAGAATAAAAGGTCAAATCTGTTTGAATACACTGGAAGCAACCTAAAGTGTTAATCATCTATACATCAGGAATGAATTGCATTGATTATATCCATTCACTGTGTTTAATAGTTACTTTCTACTATAAGATTTTGAAATGGTGTCTTACATCTTACTTTGTGTTTCTAAACAGAAGAATGGATGTCTGATAATGTAGAAAGAAAATTATATCAGGTTTTAGCAAAAATTCATCTTATAATCCCACTAACTTACTGCATTAAAATATTAATAGTGAAATTATACAGGCATGACTTAATTTAACTGATATCCTTGATGCTATACATGTTGTTGTACCTCATTAATTTGAAGGCTGTAATTAAATGAATGAAACCATCAAATTATAAGTTGAAAAGTTTCCAAATTAAGTTTGTTATAAAACAATCTGCATCCAATCATTTAAAATCACTTTATTAATTGTTATTTAGTTTTTTTGAGCAGTATACCAGATGGAAATCAGAAATTCAACAGTTTTGTAAGTAACAGTATTTAAAAAGTTTATTGAAACAAGTAAAATGATACTAATATACATATTGAGTATTAAAACATTCATGAAAGATTTTGGTATGACATATAATTGAAGGGTAACAATGCACTTATGGAGTTTCACATCTCCATGCAATGCTTCAATGATTAATTTGGCTTGTTAAACTAGATCCTTTGAGTTTATTGTCTTCAAATATCCAGTCTTAAGTATCCATTTTCTAATATAGACATTTAAATGATAGTACATTTATCTCTGTCTAAATTAGAAGTAACATGCAATGCCCGACTTTCTTTTGGTTTAGAGATTATATCATCTCTTCTTAATACCTTATTCACAATACTCATTTAAGTTGGAAGAAAAATGCCAAATTTTAATTACTCAGCTATTAGTTTGATAAACTTTTAAAATCACAGATTTCTTTGAGCTATTGGGTGATACATATTTTGAATTGGTTTCCTTATGTAATTCAGATATGCCTACTTTATGGATTTGAATATTATTACTGTAGTTTAACATGAAAAACTATGATTGCCATATTTAAGATATATGACAAAATACTCATGATATATATTTGCAGAGAGATATTCTGATACATTTATTCCCTCTAGGAGAAAATGTTTGAACATGAAAGAACAGATAAAATAATGGATGCATGACATGATATCCAATTTGGCATACATTAAATGAAAAAATGTCCCTCAAAGAGTGAAAATCCACCATTAGCTCTATAATTAACAGTTTTTCAACAAGAAATTCTGCCATGATATATTTTCTAGGAAAAATGCATGCCTTCTTTCTCTTTTCCTTGATACAAATTGCAAAAACTATCTTCGAAAAATTCAATTTTAAAGATAGAAAATCATTTGAATAATATTTCCAGCAGATCATAAGAAAAGAAAGGTATCTTGGTAGAGAAGAATAAATCATGCTTTATGATAGAAAAAATAGAGGAAATGTTTTTGTGAACAATTATCCAAAATACACATTTATGTGCAAATTCTGATTTACTAGATGGATATCTTAAAAATATTTTACTTTCTCACATTCACTAGCACACACTGAAATGTATGATAAGTTATAGCATGTTAAGTTTCCCAATGAACAATGTGTTTCAACAAAAAATCAATTCCAAAATATAAGTAGGAATTTACAGATGAAAACATAATAACATCCTCTCAGTCTTCAGTTTCCATTTTAACTCACAAAACACATTCACACAAACTGTCTCTTATCTTTGTAATCCCATCCTGAGGTGAAATCTGTTACAATCTATGTGGGAGATGAGGCAAGATCTAGATGAGGTGATTCTCCTTCAGATTCAGCATTAACATATCGTAGACCTGGAGTAGCTGCCTGCAGAAGGCTCATTCCACCTTCCATCACCCAGCTCAACAAACTTATCATTCCATCAGTGCAACAGAAAACAACCCATATCAATAATAAGTAGAATAATGCAGCTATGAATCTGTCCAAGTAATATAATCTGAAATATAAACACGAAAACATCTAAATAACTCCATTTATTTTATATCATCACAATAATGTTAGTAAAAGGTGTTATCAGAATCTTTATTTTCCATGCACAATATTCTATTCTACGTTCATAATAATGAAAATGATTATGTCAAAACAAAGTTATTCGAAAATTTCTTTGCATTTCATTGATTCATTATGTATAATGGTGTAATTTTAATAAACCAAAATTTAGGAAGTTTAATTTCAATACATTAAAAATGTCATTATAGGTAATTGTATTATGCCTAATTAATGAATATTTAATGAATAAACATGATCCTATTTTATTGTAAAGTGCTGAATACCAACTAATCAAATAGAATAAATAATATACAATATTGACCAGAAATGAGTGTAGTCATTTATCCTTAAGCCATATTTTGAAACTGACTGAGAAATCCAGGGAGGATTTTAGAGGGAATAATATCACCCTTAATAAGAGATTAAAGAATTTTCTGAATCAAGAAATTGAAAGTTGGTCTTAACCAGGAGTAGATAGCTTTATTTGATCATAAGCCTGAATATGTATATATCTTTCAGTCACATAAGAAATTATTTGGCTACTTTTGAGTTGCAAATGTTCAAATAGTTAACCTCAAAAGCCTATATTAGAAAATGAATTCATTTGCTAAGTGAAAGTATAAGAGGACATTCTCTATTTTATTTTCATTCTGTCCCACCAGTAATTAAATGATTTAAATAGAGGTGTTTATTTAGAAAGTGACTTTAAGGCTACACTAAAAATCGGTGAAAGCTACAGGTTCCCTAGACGTCTGGTCTATACTTATCTGTGCTTTCCAATACTCTCAAGGTATAATATTCAAAAGTTGTGAAAAATAGAAGGTAGTATTTACTTTCTACTTAACCCTTCCAAAATTTACCTTTTTAAGTGTTTGCGGGCCTTGGGGATGGTTGCAGGATCCTCATGCAAGCAATATTGTCTTGTTCCAAGAACAGTCCATCTTATGTATGTATCCCAGTGAACATCTTTTAAATCTGTAGGAAATTTTTCTTTATCTTGAGCAGTCATTTCATTTGTAAGGGCAAGAAAATTTGAATTTTCAAATTTCCACTCCTTTGTTGTATAATACTGAAGAATTTCCAGTCCCCCTTGTATGCGGTTCTGAATACGAACCATGCTGTGAACAAGATAATAAATGTCATTTATAATTCGTCCCTTATAAGTTTTCTACTTAGTGACAAAGCATTCATCTAAAATTCTGGTCATGCTATACAACCTTCCCTTTTTAATGAACAGCAGGAATATTTTATTCCTTAGAGAAATATATTTATAGCTGCTAGTTTTTATTTCATTATTCATTTCCTGTAAGAGTATAAATGTCTAAATATTTTGAGGATGTTTACCATATTCACACAAAAATTCAGAAAAACATCACAATGAGGCTAACTATCAAGATTTTTGAAAATTCATAAGAATATATGAAACATCTTAATAAATTTTACAGGGACGTAGATCAATTTACATTATGCAATAGATATATAAAAACTTCTTACTAGAAAGTTGTAATTTTGACACAGCCATAAAAGTAAACTTAAAGTGTTCATAAAATAAACATCCCCATGTTTGTATGAACACCTCATTGGATTAAATTCATTCTTGTTTTTAATGTCATAGCTTTCAAAAAGAACACTGTTTTTTTCTCGCCTAATAGGTGCATTATTTTTACAAGAAAATACCCAAGAAATCACTCTATATCTTACATGTTCCATGACAGAATTCCATTTGTTTATGTAACTAAAGACTGCCAGCAATGCATTTTCAATAGTGCTATAGGACAGAGTTCCAGATATTTCCCTTTGAAATTCTCAGCAGTTTTAGATTTATCTGCTTAAATATATTTTTCTAGTCAGTCAGTAAATGATCACTTCTTCATAATACCTTAAAAGTATCAAAGGGTAATTGAAGGGTAATTTATTATTCCAGATTGCATGGCCAAACTTGAGACATGTTCTATATGCCCTATATACCCATGCAACTCAAAAGGAGAAAATTTGGCAGTTACTATGAAATGCTAATTATATGTATTCCCTTTATATATTTCAATTATATAATCAGAGTTTACTGTTTTATTTAAATGACAATTTAAACAAATAATTTGTCTTTATGAAGCCTTGGATAGTGTTACTTATTACTAGTATGCAATGGTTTAATATGGATTATTTCTAAAATATTTCTGCATGATTCATATTGCCCATAGAGAATCCTAAGCTTGAACAATCTTTTTGATTTTTTCTCAGTCTGAGGGAACTTTCTGTTCAACTAAAGAATATGGAAGCAATATCCATTATGCAAAATTTATTTTCAGAAATAATGCATTCTAATTTTTGATAAATGTTGACAATTTTAAAAGGAGTTGTAAGATAAACTCCCTGGTAGGCATATCAGTTGTATAACTCTCATTTATAGCATGATTAGCCCCATCTTGAATGCCTCAAATTGTCCAGCACAATGAAAAATTTTAAACCCGTATGGATTAAGAAATCAGTTACAAAATAGACTGGGTAAGGTATAGTAAAGGAGTCCATGAGCTGGCAGCTATTCACATACTAAAGATATAATTAGATATACATATAAAGAGGTCTATGTATGGCTAAGCTTTGTGTATTTAAGGGTGGTTGAGCAATGGTATCTTTATTTCTTGTATTGATTATATCTATATATCCTATTGAGACTCCTACTTTGTGCTTTTGTTTTAGATTTATTCAATGTTATACCAAATTCATGTATTTAGAAGTTATTCTATGGTTTCTGTGTCTTTATAAGACCTATCTTGCAGGTATAAATCAGAATTGGCTTTATTAAAAGAGATCAGTTATGAACAAAATAATGCTGCTAATTAAAATATGTATAATTGGCAAACTAAAGATGATGATAGCTTTAATATTAGCCAGTCAAAGAGGATATTTTACATCATATTGGATCTAATTTTAGATGAATTAATTGGATTTATTCTTCCTAAGAAATTTCCAAATTCCTAGATATGCTCTTATTCTGTTCATTCATCCCTTTAAAATTTTCCCCTTATGCTGCAATATTAAACAAATGATGATTTTATTTAATGATTATTACTTATACTTCCACAGAAACTTTACAGCCTCTATACGCTATTTTACTATAGAATCCAATAATGTCCATGCAGTCAAGTTATACAATTCGATTGTAGTACTCACAAGGGTTTCTTTCCACATAGGGTAATGATGAAATCTATCAGGTATGCTGGGAAATAGTGAAAGAGAAGAACACTTATGTCATGCATAGTCTTGCTGGCTTTGATACTTCCATCAGGAAACCATATTGCATTTTCAAGAGGATTCTCGTACAGGTGATGTCGTCCACTATCAAGTATCTCACCCCAGGTTATTGGATTCACTCCAGATTCACAGACATTAAAGACCAACAATTTGCTTTTATCACTGAAAATAAGATATAGGTCAATCATCAAAATGCATAGTTATCAAAACTTCATTTTTATTATTTTCGTATACTATTCCCTACACCTAATAATATAGATAATCACAGTTCTTTTTATTGAAAGTAATTATGATTTCAATCATATTGCAAATACTAATTTAATGCTAGATATATCTAGATTTACTTAATGTAAAATAATTCTGACTCTGGAAAGTAATTGTATGACTAATTATTCTTCAATCCAAGAAATAATTTAGTTAATATTCTTAAGCAGAAATATTAAATAATGGCATTGAAAACTTCACACACTTCCACTGACTGAAAATTCACAGGATCTATTTTCAACTTCATTATTATGATGATCTTCCTAAAATGAATGTATTCCTTCATTAAAGTTTGATCTAATCAAAATATTTTTAATATTTGAATATATGCCATAAATGAAAGTTTCTTCAGAATAACTGAAAACTGTATTCAGGAAAGGTTCCCCATAATTCTTCATCATTCCCTATATTATTTTATCATAAAAATGAAATAACCATGTAGGTAAATTTCCAACTACTGAAATTAATTTTATATAATCTATTCAAAGGTAGAACACAAATTGTTTTTTAACCAAAAACATAGACATCCACCACTTTATAAACAAATAAATATATTCAATTGATGCAAGTAAACAAAGGATCATCTATTATGTTAAAATTTACTCCAGATAATATATTCAATTCAATTTTACAGTAATTCTAAATAATTATTTCACATCTTTTTTCATGTATTCTTACTTATGGATTCTTAATTAACAAAACACCGCTAACTTTCAAATGTATCTCTCAATGTTTTTGCAGAAATACATATATTTGTAAGGAATGTATTCTGCCTATCATAATCCTTTCTCATTAATTATTACTTCTTACAAGGTAAGAGGTAGAAGATAGAGAGCCCTCTTTGAAATTTGAACCATAAGGTAGATGGCTACTCCTGGTCTTATAGGCATATTGAAATCACGTAAGATCAGTAGATATGGTTACAAAAAGCAGATTAGAAGAAAGCATGTTCTCTTACGCAGTATTGGCTACTTTCCAAGCAATTGCTAACAGAGCATTAATAGCCAAATCAACTGGAACCATGTCAGCTTGGTACTGTGCATTGCAGTGCATGGAGCGGATCACACCTTTTCCTGCTCCAACAAGCAGTCCTGTAGGACCATGCAGTGTCTCTACCCAACCTGGAAATGGCTCTTTCCAGGCAGCAGTTACTGAAATAGAAATTTTGTTTCAGTTTAATTGAAATCTACATGGTAATTAATACTTATGTTCCATACTTATCAATATAAGACAAAACTTGCATAAATAATAGAAAAAAGTGGAAGTCAATGTAACGAAGTCAATAGCAATGTTATGCTTATAAAAAATATATATGCAGAGAGGCCAAGCATCACTCCTTTGGAGGTAAACATCACATAATCTGAGTTAAATTAATCAAAAGACCCTTTCATGAAATCTTAAATGGGGCAGAAAAATACCTCATTTTGGTGTTTTGGACATATCATTCGCTCTTTTTTAATTTTCTCTTCCAAATAAAAATTGGATTTTCTTTATACTACGACTACCACCAAGTATGAATAATTTAGTAATTAAATAGGAGAAATGAAGATCTTATCATAAATATGAATATCCACTGATAACATTCACGGCTATCTGCGAGCTAAATGAAATTTTATGCAGGCTCACAGGTTAAAAATTTTATTTTCGGCCCGTAAAATCTACGTCGATATTACGAGCAAAGGAACTTCCGGTAAAGAATTTCAAATAATCTTTGTTTTTTGTTACTTACCAATTGATGGTCTGGCGATGGCAATAGGCATTTTATTGCGATATTCACTTATCAAATTTTCACTAAGATTCTTTGAATATGCGTATGTATTTGGGAGATTACCGATCAAACTGAAAAAGAATAAAGTAAATTTTATTAGTGAGCGGAACAATTTGATATTTATACGTGATATTTGTTCATGTAGTATGTACAATCTGCAGCCCAAAGGCTGGTTTAAACCTCAATCCCCCCACCATTAGCTACAAAAAGCTTCGTTGAAGAGGATGAGGCGACAAGGCAAAATGAGGAGTGAGGTAGTTTGCCTTCGCTCTCCTCACTGAGCCTAAATGCAACAAGCGCAATAACGTGAAGCGAAATCACTCTGCAAGTAACACAACAGGATCTTGGGCTTCCGGATAGCCACGGGGGCAACGCGTACGACTTTAGTAAGAGCGGTCCCGGGTTCGATTCCCGGTGGGAGCCACGTGCCCACCTCAGCTATTGAAGCACTTTTAACTCTACTATTACACTACGAGTAACTCTTTAAGTAACATTTTAGAAGAAGAGTACTTAATCATTGCCATTATTCAGCATCCCTGATACCTTAGCAGCTTTCATATCATCACAGCCGTTAACAAGATTGAGACAAAAGTAAATGAAAGATAAATTTTTTTATCCTCCTGTACCAGAAGACATGGAAAGTATTTCATTTGTCATAATATGATGACAGGATCGTTTTTTCGTATACAATTAAAATATTGATATACTAGTTTTATAGTTTCATAATAATGTATCTATGATGATTGAAATCATTTCACTCAAGGAAGAAAAGAGTAAAAGTGTGTATTAAAAATCGTAGCTAATCATTATAAAAAATCATACTTCTATTAACCGAATGCGTCATCTTTGTTCATACAAAGTAGCCAAGCAAGTATTTAGGCTAATCAAATTTTAAATATATTTAATTGAAGGTTAAGTATGTTCGTAAACTTTTGAGGTGGGCTAAAATTTAAGTTTTATTTCCTAAAAAGATGGAACTATCAGATTTTTATAAACCCTTTGAGGTACTAGGCAATGACGTACGATTGATAATATCGTAACAGTTTAATTAACATCCACTATGATATGATCTCATTACTTAGTCCTTGTATAACGAGGATAAATGTCAATCAAACAAGAATGGGAGTAGAACATAGCGGAAGTGGTGAGAAAAGATACTATTTCAGAATATGGAATGACACCACAGGTTCCGCTCATTTCCTGAAGGGACTTTAGGCAGTTACATGCCGTCAAAACATCATAAAGGATACCGCTTTTATGGAAAATGCGTATCCACATAATAAACTGATACCCAAGGTCGTCCGAGGATAATGATTTCCTACAAGCCTTGAAACCGTATTATAAAATCCCTCTGTTACACTCCCACCTTCACTTTCTATTCACTCCTGTTTCCTAAGCGCCTAAATAAATTTACTCGCGTAAGAAAAACATTCCAACTATTCTCGGCTCAAATCCATTGCATGTTATCCTTGTTCATCAAGCGAAGGAAAAGTCAGTTTTCCTATTTCGATTTTATGAATTCCATCGCTACATTTTTCGATCTAATCAGAAGAATGTGCTTCTAAATGAGGTGAAGGGAAACATCATGTTGATTGTTACATAAGTGCTTCGATTCAGGTACTACAAGCCCATATTTTGCTTTAAAAATAAGTGATTATAACAACAATTACCATGTGTTTCATCATAAACTACGGGCTTCATCCTAAATACCTGATCTAGCTGCTCCTCATAACAAGGCTTAGAACTGTGGATTGATTTTTAATTCATTTACTGTTAGCTAATGGCAACAAATCACGAAGAAATATATATTTTGAGGATTATTGGCTCTCAGGATTCTAGGTATGATTATGATATTAGACCGTTCTTAATATTTAATAAGTGAGTCACAAGTATTTCCTTAGCAATTTGAGGCCATAAACATGAATACAAATTATTTCGGTAATATCTCGGTAATTTTCATTAGCAAAATCATCATTCACATGGATTCAGGAAATACATAAGTATTTTCTATTGGAAATAATCATTTCGTTACCGAAAATTATTGTATTGTTACAGCAAATTTTATTTTAACTATCGAGATTTTATTTTAATTAACAAGCTTATGATTAGAGTAATGATTAATATTTATTTATTTATTCTTATGGATAGACTCCGTTTTTAGATTCATTTGAGTGAAATGTGAACAATTTATTTTGGGAAGTCATGAAAGCCACGATGCATATAAATGAGACACTTCCATTAAACAGTAAAAAATTTCTTGATGCTCCTACTTAAAGTAGCTGCTCCTTAATTTCTGAAACTAACAGTGCTGTGCCTCATTTTAATCATAAAAATGTTTGCGAATCGCTTTTGAAATCTTGCTAGACTAGAAATTACCGGTGCCATAATACTTATATCATTAGCAGAGAAACGAAAAACTTTTACATTTAACTCATATCGATCTTTCCATCAAAATATCAGAAGTAAAGAAGACATATATCGACCACAGGTGACCGTTAACCTTTGAGCAACATCTTCGTAGGCGATAATATCCGTCTTAAGTCTAATTTAACTGGAATGCGTCGGAAATTTCAATAACATGCGATAAAGACGATTATCTCCCTCTTTAATGCATGAATCCTTCGACAATGGCAGTTCGTAATTCTAATGAGTTGTTGGTTGCATAGGTAAACGAAAATGCAATTAGCTGCCAACTTACGAAGGCGTGATTAGTTTGATGGCATCTGGAGGCAGCCATTGCATGACGGGAAGGAGGTCGTGTGGGTTGTGCGGCGGATCGTAAGTGATTTCCTCTAGTATTTTCTGCTCGCAGTGGCAATAAGCAGTAGAAACGTGCACGAAAGCCTGAAATGTAAATAAAAGAGAAATGATAAATTGAAAGAATAATAGAAAGCGAGGCAAGGAAATTTGTATTAGGCAATAAATATTGGAGCGAAAACTAGACAAACAAGAATATTTTATTCCAGTTAGCTATAAGTTAATATTTCTGAGTCAATTTCACTTTATCAGACTTTGCAAAACTTCTGCTGTTAATATACATAATGTGAGGTACACATTCAGTAATTTTTAAGGAAGTTCTGAAAGTAATGATTTTAAGTCGAGATAAATTTCCTGAAATTAAATTTAAGAGTCTAAAATTCATTGACTTGACTTCTTATTTACCTCTATAAATGACCTTTCCATGTTTCTGCCTTCGTAAATACGCTGGATTTCATTCATTAACAAGACATGTGAAACTGACTGACAGAGATATTACAACATATATTTTATGAAAAGGTCTTTTATTTATTTCTAACACTGAAATACCCAACTGTGATTTCATTAAATAACTCTGATTTTTTCAGCCAAACAATAAAATTCGGCGTTTCAGTGGAAGGAGATTTTTTATTTCCCATAGCAACGTTTTGATTTCCCTTGGCCACGTTTATGATTTTATTAGGAATATTTGCCTTTACTCGGATACTTCACCTTCAATTATAATTACACGGAGCTGCTAACTTATTTTGAATGTCAGGGAATTGCTCCATAATTCCGAAGCGACGAAAACCAGCTGCTCGCTACTGTATTGTATCTAAAAATATATCTATTGAGATTTTTCGTCTATTACACAAGGTCGACGTTTTAGAATTCACTGATCACGATAAACCTTATGAAATAATATTACTAATGTCTAATGAATTAATATTAAATTGGAGCTGAAGAGACTTTCTTTCTGGCTGTTTCGAGATTTTAGACATTTTTATCAAAAAAATCAAATCTTTCTTTTTTGTTTTCTTTTTTCTTTCTCTTTTTTTATTCTCTTAGAATTATTTTGAATCTTTATAACGATGTATCTTCATACGAGGTTAGGTGGAAGAGAGGCCCACTCGGGCCTAACCTCGCCTAATAAAGGGTCAAATAATAAATAAAAATGCGTGGAGATGTGAAATTTTGAGAAAAGTAATGCATATATCTCTATAAATTTAATATGGTGGACATTTTGATGAAGCAAATTCTGAATATCAAGATTTTAAGTCACAGCATTTCTTTCATACTAATTCTACTATAAAAGGAAGTATCCTTCTAGTTAGATGTAGTACAATTCAGACTGTCCTATTAAAATCCTGCCATTCATTTCAAAGAGCTTTTTCTCAGCATTTTACAAGAAATCGTAATTTAATTTTCTTAGTAGACGTTACTACATTATGTATGTAGATTGGAGAGTTAATCACATAATTTTGGGGTTCTCGGATAGCCGTGTGGGCAGCGCGTTCGACTTCGATGGAAGTGATCCCGGGTTCGATTCCCTGCAGGAGCCCACATGCGAAATCACATCCAATGTCGAAGCATTTTTATAATTTTTATATTTCAATATATTAATCAAGATTAGAAAACTTTTTCTCATTTTTCAGGTTGTAAAGTAGAAAGAACAAACCATCCCTCTACCGCCTTTTATAAGACGGAAACGTTCTCACCTCTAAATGCTTTATCTTGCTGCAAAGCTGGAGCACCTGATATGTCCCCTGAGTGTTAAATTCAAGAGCTGTCTTAAGAAGAAGGTCAAAGCGCACATTGGCTGCACAGTGAAAGACGACGGTCACTTCTTCCAGAAGCCGTGATGTCATCTCCTCCGGAGTGACGGTTTCAATCTCCGGAGTCATCCCAAAAGCAGTGGTTCCGGTCAAGCCAAGATTCTCTGCAGACACATCACCGACCACTGCGTGAAGTTTGTTCAGTGCCTCCGCATTTTCTTCTTTCAGGCGATCAAATACCTTCAAAATGAGAATAGGTTTACATTACTGACGTTATTTGCTTCATAAATTAAGTGGTAATGGTCGAAGGGTTAAGATATATATACTTAAGCGAAGTAGAATGTATGGAAAAATAAGCGTAGTTGATTTTTCAATGGATGCTTTAGATATGTAAAAACTTGATGGAAATCCCTCTTGTTTACACAATAAAAATTGACATTTGTGAGAATCTTGTGCGACTCTTTAAAATTAATTTAAAATATCTTACCATTCATGAAACAAAATAAAATTATATATTTCTTGAATATCTCTAACGAAGAATAATATTTTTATATTTCATTTTTAAGAATTAAGAACTTTAAAAAAAGAATGTTCAAATGTGCACGGAAAGCGATACTGATATATTTGTATGAAACCATGTTAACATGAGATACAATCAAATTGCATTCGATTTTACGATTCACGACAAAGCTGTCAAGGGCCATTTAGTGGTTTTCTTGCTTCGTTTTTATGCAGAAAATTTAACCGTAGTCAAGCTAGAACGTCAAGCCCTCAATTGAGCCTGTGCATACTCTGCCTACTCTGTATAGTTTAGTCTTCTTCTCTGCTCTGTTTTTTTTCAAGCTATCTCTTTTTAATCTCATATGACGAAGGGTTAGATGTAAGAGGAGACTTTATAGTCTCAATCTCGCCCTAAATAAAGTCTTTTATTATTATTATTATTATTATTATACTGCGGATAGTACTTCTCTTTACAGCGATTGCTCAAGATCCCCCTAAAGAAGCAACACACGTTAAGTACTCAATCACTTTACTTTTATCTTGTTTTACGTTTTTGTCCATTTACCTTCATTCAAATAAAGGCATTTTTTCGACGTGCATACTTGCTCTTATCCTGTCGAGACAGACTTCATTTTCTCAATTCATCCGAACTTCAACATCTTGTAGAAATATATATTCGTGTCGCGTAAATTATCGCCAATATATACGTGCATTTATTATCCATACATTTTTCGTACGCATATTTATTTTCCGTAAACCATTTTATGTATTATGTATTTTCCGTAAACGTAAACCAATGCTAGGCTAGGTTGTCGAACTCTTTTCCTTTCCCTCTTCCCATCCAATGTCAAATAAATGCAGCAGAGTGAGTGGTTAATTTCGCACATCCTATTCGCTTTCGTGAGTTCATTTGCTGCAAGGTGGCCTTCAATAGGCTTTTGGTGCTTTCTCGAGGAACCAAGTAAATGACCTCCCTTAAATGGATCAGCAACTTCGAGAGAGCGCTTGCAGAGCCTCCCTCGTGGGCTTGGATTATCCCGATGGGTCGGAAGTTGTCATGTTGGTATTACCCAAAACAAGCATATATTCATTACATTCAACTTAGTATTCCTTTAGTATTTGTGTACTACAATAAAGAATAGCGTAAAGCACAAATATATCAAGGAATAAGATCTTTTTAAAAGAACTCGTGATATAATTAAAAACCTTGGTCAGCTGCAATGAGAATGTGTTGGAAGCTCTGCATAAAAATATAATGACTCGTTGCATGACATGATGAATTTCGAGGGAGATAAAGCTAACAAGGAGACCAAGGGACGTTTCTTGGAAAAGCGTGGGAAGGGAAGCGTAAGAGAGGAAGTTGAAGAACCTTGATGAGGCCTCAATGCGCAGCAATGCTCGATCGTCCCTCTCCAACATTAACGTCAATCCCTTTTCCTTACCAATAAAGTCTACCCTTAAAATAGGGCTGAAACTAACCAAACAACCTGAAAGAAATCTTTTGAAATGAGCTGTAAATAAGAAATGTAAGAACGGAAATTAGATGACATGAAGTACACAATCAGCCCACAAAGGAGTCACTTCAATGCTGAGCAACTACTGGAAATATATTAATATTTTATAAATATAAATGTATTTTCGTGTATTCAAAATAAAAAAGCGTAACAAAGTAAAGAATTGCTTTATTAAAGCGAGCTAGCTATGGAAAATTCATAGCCCCTTCTTATAAAGCTTATTTGCAAACATGAAACTTAATTTTCTGGAAAAAATAATCCCTAAACAGGAACGGAACCCCTGAGGACAAACTTTTGAATTAAACTTTGGAAATTTTTGAAATTAGAACCAGCACTCTAACCACTCGGCTATTTTAACGATGATGAATGAAGTAGAATATAATTAAAGAAAAAGGTTAGTTGAGTAGACTACTGCATGCCAGATAATGACAGATAATATGACAGATGCATTTAAACTAATCACTGACATTTTTAACGGGGTAGTTTGACATACATCAGATGTTTGCCACAATAGCAGTATATTTTTCTATAAGTTATAATGATTCCGGGGGAATTCACTAGTTGTAAAATAAAAGTACAGGGATTAAAAGTAACATCTCATTTATAACTACTGCGTAATTTAAATAAAGATAAAACCATTGCTTCATACTAGCATTATTTCATCCTCAGCTTTCTCATAATTTATTTTGCATTTTATTCAAATTTTTGAGTTAATAATACGCGACTGATATAGTAAGAAATCAGGTCATGCTGATTATATAAGCAATTAATCGGAGTAGAAAATGCAAGAGATGTTCTTGAACGCGCGCCTACTGATGAAGAAAAGAAAGTCATAATCTTGTTTACGAAGAGATAAAAACCCTAGTCAACGGTAATCTGAGTAGAGGGAAAAGTAAAGCGGCACACAGATCGAAGTGAGAGATTAAAAAATCCGTTATACACCTGTTTCGAAGATCTCTCAGTACGTGGAATATTAAGATAATGAATTTTTCATGAAATTTTGAGTTTTTATGTATTTCCACCCCAAAAATTAATCGAAATTTCAATAATTATAAGATATATGTTTCGAGAAATGTCTTGAGGACCTACACTACTGCAGTAGTGTATTGCAAAATCTGGTGACTAATAAAATGATAGTATTTTCTGGACTCTTCTCTGTAGATAATATTTGGAGCTCTTAACTGTTCCCCACATTGTGAGGATTTTGAAGGTTGCTATCATCTGCCTCCGAGACAAGAGTCTTTATGGCTGCTCCCTTTTATTTATTTATCTGTTTTATTTTTATTGGCGTTTGTGAAGACAAGTAAAAGCTATCTGAATTCATTAAAAGGGAATTTTCAAATACATTAAACTGGCATGGAAAGTTGAGTTAAATTAAAATCTTACATTCCAGTGAGCTACAAGTAATAGGTGCTCTGAAGTTACTGAATGATATCGAAAATCATTCAGCTCTAATGGAAATTTCTAGTGGTATACCAACGCTCTAATTAAAGAATTAGATTTATGAACCAAATATATGGTATGGGTATGATAGGGTAGTATAGGGTAGTATAGGGTATGATCCATATCTACCTCATACTTGAGAAAAAATACCTCATAATTTCATTGATGGGATTAAGTAGAAAATTTCTAGGTTTGCTACCATATACACGTAATTAACTTGCATTTATAAAAGTATAGCAAAAGGCATACATCATAGTAATGAATATAAAGTATAATAAAAATTATACTAAGTAAAGAGGAATGCCTGTTTAAGATTTAACAAATTTAGAATATTTATATAGTACCTTAATAAGGCATCCATTCTTAGCTGTGGTAAATGTAATAAAAAGTAACATAGATCTTCATTCACGCAAGCAGAAATTCAACCCCACCAATTTCAGTCATTCGCAGTGCTAGATAAATTATAAATGTAAAGTCAGTCACGGAGCTGTAGTTACGCTGTATAGCATATTTTTTGGATCCTAGATTTCAGCAAGAATCTTATATTATAAAGAAAGCATACAAAGCCAGTAAAAATCCTAAATAGCAAAAGATATGCGAAATGGATGAAGGCAAATATTTACAGAGAGATCACTCAGTCGAGAATGGATTTATAACCTAGCCTTGAAATTCACTTAAAGCCGTATATTTTAATGGAAAAAACTTGTTCAGTATAAAAAAATGTATGTACCTTAATACGGCACACGGGAATGCTATTTTTCAGATTGCCAACTGAAAGCGGTTTAGATCTGATATTTTATGGTTACTAATCGGCATGTGACTTCGTTTTAAGGGCATCGAAAGCTGTAACCGTGGTAAGACTCAAACTATTGCTTTAGATATCCAAGCGAAAGCCACCTAAGGGTTCATAATTTCATAAAATTTTGAAATAAAATTTTTAATGAATTGATTGAAATGAATTCTAAAGCGAGACATGTCGAATGTGCGAAAATATATTTAATACGATATGATACGAAAATAAATAAATTACTGAACAGCACCCGATGTGAAATGAATTCCAACTCACGAGAATAAAACCTTTGAGATGAATATAAAGATGGCATTAACTGAGGTGATTGCTACACAGCAAAAATCCACGGAAATATATGAATGACGATGTTATTTACGCGACTGAGATGATTTTTGCTTCGTATCATATTTACCCAAAAAGGAATTTCATACGAAATTATTTTCTTCTCTTCGAGGAATGCTTTCATTAAACTTTACAAGGAGAACTGCATGCGAATTTTATATTGAAATGCATCTTAAGAAATTTAGATTGATCATTGGAGTTATTGAATGAGTGCATCAAAATGCATTCAAAGAGAATCATGAAATCTTACTGGTATAAGTTCGCTCACAAATATCTTATCACTTATTTTTCCTCGATATCCATTACTATTAATGAAAGTTTCCCATTTTTTACAGCCAATGGAGACTTATAGGCATGCTGCGCTTCAGTTTCAATAAGATTAACGCTTTCGAATCTTGATTGTTTTTGCTCTGCTTCGTTTCACGGTCCTTACGTCCAAATCAAATCGATTTTGGGTTTAAAGCTTTTGCTTTCTCTTTTCAGTAATCTTTTTTATTGTATTTCCTGAATAGAAATGGTGATGGCAAGGGTGCAAAAGGTTAATAAGCTAAGTTAAGTACATTTTTATGACATTGTGACGATATTTCCGGTAAGATAAGACAAAGTTCACCGCGTTGTACGAAAGAGAACTTCATGTGAAATTCTCAGACACTGTTACACTGTAAGTAATAAAAGTTTCGTAATATTGGAGATAAAAGTTTCAAAATCCATAGAATACATAAAGAATTTTATTTTGCAACGTGCGATTTTGAAATTCAAAGTACGCATCGGATATGAGATGCGAAGCGCTCCAAAATCAGGTTGCATTTGTGTGCATTAATTTGAATTAAGAGGAAATTTCCGAGCATTTTAAGTACATCAATGTATATTTTATTTTATAAATATGTAAATTATATAAATGAAAGGGACCGATTGCATAATAGCTTGTTTATAATGTCTCCTAGATCATTAAATATAAGCAATATTATCTCCTTTTTTATTCGGTACTTCTCAATTCTTATATTATTCTCGAGGGATCCATTTTTCATATGTAGAATTTCTACACCAATAGACAATTCTTTTTTACTTTCGTTTGTTTTACGTCTAATTTCATTTTATTCATTAGATTCATTTTCTTTATCGCTAGTTTTTCTCCATGTGTTTCTTTATCCTAAGAAGACTTGTCAATGCGTAATGATGGTTTTCCATCGTCTTTTATTCTATGCCCTCTGATAGTATAGTGTGCGCTCTGAACACGGTGTAGATTAATATCAAAGCCATTAATATGCACTTTCCCAATCTATAATTACAATAGCGACCCTTGAAATTAGGGACTATCGGAGCCGGAATATCTTCGGAAATATGAATTACTTCATTCGCCAAATTATCTTAGATCTGAAGAGGGGAGTCTACGACCTTCAGGCCAGATGTGACCTTTATAGGCGTACATTGCGTCCTTTCAGTCACTTTGAGAGGGAAATACTATTATTTAAGTATATTTTTCTAGTCTTGCTAATGACTTCAAATGAAAAACAAAGTGATTTTTTTTCTTTTAGTTTAATTAAATTTGGGAGTCGTTTTATCATATAGAATTTTGAATTTTAATGACTTGAATGTTGACATCGCGCAACCAGAGTGGCCTGATGGTTTCACGGCCGGCCTTTCCCGAATGCTAAACGTGGCCTTCCGACGGAAATAGTTTTCCACCTTAGATTACTATATGCTTAATCCTTATTAACCTTGGGCGTTATCCGACGTTTTCTTCCGCATGATTTTCTACACATCTTCATAGATGTGACTTGCTATGTGCTATGGGTTTTTGATTATCACAATTCTCATTGTGAGATTGTAATCTTCATTATAAATCCACTTTGATTTGGATTTTTTGAGTTAAAATTAGGTTTGAAAAGGCAAATAAAAACGAATTCGCTCGCTTTTCAATTTATCAAACATTTGGGGGCTAAGGAAATAGCGAGGGCTTATTATTTTCAGTACATTTATTTAATGTTTAGATTTATTCAGTGTTATAGCACTTGATTCGCAGTTATATTTTATATCCGTATTTATACCACACTACACAATAGTTTATTATTCGAAAGGGCTCCCGGATAGCCGTGTGGGCAGCGCGTTCGACTTCTATAAAAGCGGTTCCGGGTTCGATTCCCGGTGGGAACCCACATGCGAAACGACGTCAACTATCGAAGCACTTTTCACAATACTGGTACTACTACGAATATAATAAAGTAAGAAGTAATTAGTTGAAGTAATCTGAAGTGTTTTTAGATTTTAGTACATCATCCCAATAATTAGCTACAATTAGAGCAATCCGTTAATCAAAATTTTACTTTCTGTGACAAGTGTCAATAATGCTCGATATTAATGGAAAAATAACTTTGGTAGGATATGATGTTTACTTCTTTGCAAATGCAGCTTTCCTAGATAAAAGAGGCATCTTTTCCTTGAGTTATTAGGAGATTAGGAAATTTAATTATCGAGGAGACGATTTATCGTATTACGCAGCTAATGATGACGATTTGTAACCGTTGAATGAATGCAACAATTAATTTGCATAAGTACATAAGAGTTTTATCGTCAATATACTATGAAACTATTACAGTTGCATGACAAATACCTCATTAACGAAGAGCAAGGATAATTAATCTGCCAGAATATTTAAAAATTCTTATGAAACTTCTCTAATATCTTTTTTCCCTATTGAAGGAATTCAGCACTGATTGTGAGCCAAGTTTAATAAATTAACTAGTCCAATAAGACGTAGGGCCGCCGTGTAGCCAATTCGTGCTTTATTATAATGATAGGTAATTAATTACCACATTTTAGTAGTAGGCTTTTAAGATGGTTTGTGTTGATGTCAACTTAAGTTATTGCTTCCAAAACTCACTTGAAGTCAAGCTTTTAAAGATGAAAATAAATTATTTCTTTGTTTACGTACGATCAATTCTTTGAATTGAATTGCTGTCAAATTTCTACAAAGAGTATCCGCTTGACAAGTTGAAGATCCGGGATCGATTCCGATTCTCGTAAGACGTTTTTCAAATACTATTATACTTTGGGTTTTTCCTGAGTGCACTCTTGGTCGTGCTAATTTTTGATAAACACCTGGAGTCAGTTGTATTTGCGTCATAACGGGGAAACTATAAATTCTATATTACGTCATATCTCTGCCCTCAGACTATCTGAAATTCCGAATGTTTTAGCGTCTCCGTAAATAAAATAATTAGCAGATGTTTGTTAACGAGTGGGAACCTAATATTAAACCCCCAACGGCTAGTTTGATACATCCTCAACTATCGATAGAATGCATTTTTATCAATTCTTAAGATATGAAGAGGTTGGGTTCACATGACAGTTTTCACAATTTTCAGGGCTTTGATATGATAGGTGAGGATTTGTACTTCCATCCATCTCATGTGAACTACCACTAATTAGACCTCACACATTCTTCAAGTCCAATTTTGACCGTGAACATGAATGAAACGTACAAAATTTTTCATTGAAGGGAGCGGTGAAAGGGTCAATCCCCTGCAAACAGAAATATTGGATTAAATAAGATTCATGTGCCTAAGGGTAGGTTCATTAGCCTAGTAATTGAATTGTTCGATGATTTTATCACTTCTGACAACTTTCACGTTGTTGAGTAATAAAATCAGTATGATGAAGCGTGACTTTGTCGAAGGCCAATAAGGAGAGGGAGTAAAATATTTCTAAATATGTGTAAGTTACAAAGTTGTATACTTTATTCTACTTCTACATAAATACCCTGAATGCCGCCTTTTGGCGTGTGGCAGGGGGTGTAAACACCGACGATTGAGCTACTTTTTTAGCCTGTTATTATCGCGTATTGTTCGCGCAAAGAATGAGTCCTTAGAACGACATGTTCGAGCGTCGATTTCTCTTATTCTATTTCCATTATCGGATCGGCCGAAGTAGCATAATATCAATTACGTAATCGGTAAACGTGCTTTCTCTAATTTTTTCAAGCAGTCTCAACCTAGCTTCTAATCTCTTTTCTTTCGATGGTTCCCAAACTGCGTCTGAGAGAAACTTCGTAACGCTTGCCTTTTTCTCGGAGTAGTCTTTAGCAAAACGTATCGCTTTGCGCTAAACTTTCTCGAGTTCACGGGTACCCGTATCATCCGCTGGATCCCATATACTTGCCACGTATTCAAGATGAGGCTTGACTAAGTAGAAATAACATCGCTCTCTAACCTTCTCCTTGCATCTACCAACAATACGCTTTATAAAACCGAGCTTTTTACTTTCTTTACCGCAGATTTTTCCGATGTGAGTTTTAATCTTTATCCTTTTCCAAACGGTTAAAAATATGTTTTTTCTAGCTTAGTTATTCAAATTCTACTAATTTTGATGATACCTTTGAGTATGTTCCCTTTAAACAGGTATTTTTGGCTTAAACACAGTTTATTCATTTTCTATTTTTAGTCACAAAAGTATCATACGGAATTTTTGTTAGCTGAGAAACTATTGACCAATTACATTTAATTATGATTTCTAAAAATATGATATGTCATTTAAGGAGAAGATAAATTTGATCTTTGACACCTTAGTATTAATAGTCACGATGCTCTGTTTTTGGTGATAACATCAGAGCTTTGAAATAATCAATTACCTCATTCTTAACTTAGAGGAACATAATTAAATCATTGATATCCATTTTAATGGATATGCACGGAGTATTTTGGCTTCTACAAGTGTTTGCACGGAGAATTTCGATTTCCACAAATTTCGAGGACAGCAAAATACCACATGCAATTCCTTTCACGATGAAAGATAGAATAGTTTGGGTTTTTCCCGTATAATTTTCACAAAGAAATTGTGATTCTGTTCGGATGGAATTGAATCCATGGGCACATCAAATATTCCCAAGCGGTCCGCATGAGTACCGACCTTGGATTACCCTTGTGACTCAATATATTTTTTCGATATTTCGCCAACGTGTACATAAAATTTCACCTCTTATCACTACAAGGAAAGCATATCATTGACGATTTCTTTCATGAATTTGAATGACCTAGTAATTTTGTCACCAAGGCTGCTAAGTCTCCTGAAAAAGGTTCCAAGGGCAATTCTACTGCCATCGTTGACAAAGAGGCTTTTTTGGTATTAAAGTGGAATTCCGAATGACGGATCTTCTGAAGGCGAAGGTATTGTTGACTGGAGATGACCTCTGAAAACACATTAGTTAAGGGATGCCGCTGACATCCTATTATGAAATCTGGATCCAAATATCCGGGCATTTTTATTCTGCTATAAGTTACTATCGTCATCTTGTTTTATTTGGAAGCAGTTTGAGTCTCTTAAGATATGAGACATTTAAATTTTATGCTAACAGTATTGAAATTTTATTTATTTGCAAACTATAGAGGTTTTAAGCTTAAAAATTTAGTCAAAGCAGTTAGTTATGAATCTACGATTGATTGTCTTTCTACGTGTAAAAAAGTAGATCCTGCAGAAAAAAAACGCGTGACATTTAAACTGAGGCTATCTAAAAATTTGCTGAAAAGCAATACAAGAATGAAGAAAAAATAATAATAATAAAAGAGGGGAAATGTTCACCCGTTTTCTTATGAAATTCTTCAGTAAGTGGGGAGAATTTGAAAAAGGCAAAAATATGACATGTGCAATCAAAAATCTTTATTTTAACCCTTGATAAGTCTATCGAATAAAAATTTTGATTTCTCTCCTCTTTCTTTGTTTATTTTGCTAGTAACTCACCTGGCAATGCAATAGTTCTTGGAGTCTTGCAGCAACCTCCTTCCCTCTTTTGGGCCGCATCACGACGTACACTCTCTTCACATCTGGGCAGGATCGCAGCAGCTTCTCCAGGAGAACTTTGCCCATGAATCCGGTCCCTCCGGTTACGAGAACTGTCCGACCGGCGAAAAAATCCGCCACCGTCGGGTACTTGAGCCCCATTTTTGCTTCTTCGCTACCAAATTGGTCTTTATTTCAGACCTCTGCTTCAGACAGATGATGTACTCTGAAAAATTAAAATGATTTTCGTATAAATATTTTAAATTTGAAACATAGGAATAAATTGGATATTGCTTACGTAGATCATAATGCGCGGGACTTGATTGGAAGATAATTTATTATTCTTTTGATTGAAATCGATCGATCGATTTTGACTAGTGTCGTTCGATTCAAGATAAGTCAAATCTGAATCTTTCCTACAATTATTTTAGTTGTACATGAATAGCAATGTAAATCTCTCCCATAATTAATCAATTCAGATTAGATCTTGTGTTTTAAGGTTTTTGGCTGCTTCTGGTAGTCCATTTTCATCAAAATGTGGACAAATACACTATGCAAAAGGATCAACATGATCACCTAACAAGAGGAAGTGGTAGCTTGAGAACATCATCCAATAGATTAACTCTAACTGGAAGAAGACTTCAAGTGATTCAAACTAAGTACATATCACAAATTACCTGGCCCTAAATGTGATTACCTAAAGTTTGATAAAATATCTTCTGACCGAAAGACACTTTAGTGTAGGTGAATTTGTCAACGGTAGAAATATTTAATTAGGTCATATTTTCTTTCCATCTTACTATGCAATAAATTAGGTTTACTGTGATGTTAATATGAAATTTAAAAACACCGTGTTTTTTGTGTAATTTTATATATCAAATAATTCAAATTAATGCAGTGTATTAACCATGCATATCAAGATGTATTTATGTGGATCACATGACTTATATATGACTCTTATATATGCTTGTGTACGTCCTTGGATGAATACATTTATTATTATCGTTAATCAAAACGATATTTCCTTTTCTGTTATGAATCATACAGAGATAATCATAGAGGAAAAGTTTCGAGAACAGGAGTGGAACCCGGACCCCCTCTATCCTTCCTTTGCCCTCCCCTTTCTAAATAATTAACCTCGGTTTTTACAAGGAATGTCTGATATCATTCTCATACATTTGAGCGACCGGCGTCTTTGACCGTGAGCTTCATTAGCTGTAGGTCCAAAATTATCAAGCAAATAAACTTCGTTCGTGGAGAGAATTATACTTTGGGGAAACTTTGCTTGCTAGTTTATTTACACACAAATGACTATATATAGAGAAAAGGGCATTGATATCAACAAATAAGTCAGCCGCTGATTATTTCTACGGAGGATGAAGAATTGAGGAACTCTTTCAATGTCTGAGAGACGTCGCAAGACGGACTTCTAATGGTCCGAAGGTCCCCTCGGGAGTGAGCAAACTAAGAGAGTCGACATTGAAAAAGCTTTTCCGAATGCCACGTTTGTTTGTCGACAGTTGTGTATTCTTCGGTGGCGCAAACTTTTTAGGATTTTGTTCGCCTTGCGATGGCCGTGTTTCTCTCGACCGCTAGAGAAATCTCACTAAAAACCTATGGAAATGTTGCTCAAAATTCAAAACCGAGACAACGAAATATTCCATACAAGTGAACTTTCGCTAAGGAGATTATACAAGTGAAAGCGGATTCAATCGAATGAGTAACTTGAAGATACAAAATCTGTGGAGTATGAGATATTTGGTTTCTGGGACGGAACGCTTTCACTGAAATCGCATTCAGTGAATGAGTCTTCCGTGTACTCGTTTGCGTAGAGGAGAGATTTTTTTACTCAGTCGTCTGAAGATGAATTTGTTTAATTATATTTCAATGTCGGACTCTTGACCACAGGAATATAGAATGTCTTTCGCAACTGGCATTGGACTCTTAGATGTTAACTCATCGGAGGGAAGTAAAATCATGCTCGTTATGTCAGAGTCTTTTGCTAATTAAATAGTGTTATAAAAACGAAAACGGTGAGACCATATAGTTATGCAGGCATATATTCTTTCCCTTACCTATTAGGTTTAGGAACGATTATATGCTTATGGACCATTTCACGAATCCATAGGTATACAGAAGTACATTATGAATCAGGCGAATGAAAGTAATTGCTTAGGATAAATATATATCACATTATTATTGCAAGGATTAATATATTTATTCATAGATACACGAATGATCATAACGCAATACATGTGTAGCCTCCTGTCTCCCTCATTTTGCTATAACTTCTGATATATTTTGGTAGCAACCGATAAGGAAAATAATATATGCAGCTGTAACGTGCTAAGAGAATCGATTCAGATAAAATGTATTTCTAATATTGCGTAATAATTATAAATTAATATGATCTTACGTATAAAAAGTAGTTTAAACAGTCAACTACCAGACAGTATTAGAGTATTAGCTTAAATGTACGAATAAAAAAATCGATTAATATTTTAAAGTAAGAAAGATTCGGCTGCCTATCAATAATTAATTTATAAAGTTCTTGAATTTCTACATGTAAAAAATTCAATTGGTATTCAGATAATTTGGCTGAGCCCTCAAATTATTGTAACTGCACACACTTTATCGTAACGACGTAATTTGTTGCAACTTTTCCATATCGTAAATTTACTGGAATCAAAACTTTCCTATCACGAAAAATATGCATAGTGTTAATATTTCCTCAAGCCGATATAAAAAAATCTATCAGCGACTATAATCCGAAATTCTGTCCTAATAGCTGTATTCTTTCGATAGTAGTAAACCATCGGAATTGAATCTCAGGAGGTGAAGAAGGCTAGAAATTACGATATGATAGAGACATAGGTATTTATAGATTTGCATCCTTCGCAGCCTCTTCGAATCTTAAGAGCGCATCTCACAATCAGTACATGCGACCTCAAACACGTGGCGGATGCTACAACTATATTTATCCGTTAGTTCATAGCATACTGAATGTGTGACCGTTCACCTATTATTATCATCTGACATGGCGAAGAGGTAACCGTAATACCTACAAAAATTCGGGTATTAAGTAACTTCAAAATGAATCACGTATTTTTTCCTTGAAGAAGTACTTAAGTGCCAAAAGGAGCCCTTTTTACTTTAAAGCGAATGAATGAATTATAATTCGTTTTTTTCAGTATATTAACTAAGGAAATAATGCGATTTATACCTGGGTAGCAAATTGAAATGTTTATGGAGAAAATGTCAAGATCGCAATTAATATGAAAATGTATTCACCTATGTCAGAATTTCCGAAAGTGATTACATACCTTATCCATAATTCCTCATATATGAAACACCCATAATTCCGTAATTGGAATGTTTGTGAATATCTCCTGCATGAAAAGGCGTATTCAGAAAAACAGTGAATGCTAGGAAATTCTCTCGCATCGCAGGCCATGCTGCGACTGCTGAGTGACAAACAGGAAGGAGAGAATGTAATTCTTAATTTCTAAACGTACAGCTCATAAAATGAAGTGACATGGTCTAAAAATCATTTCTGTTCGATGAAGTTCATAGTCGTTTGCATTTACGACTCTTTGTAATAACAGCTGCTGACTTATGACACGTATCACTCTTCCACGGGAAATAACCTTGTATGAAAGCTTATGCGTTCAAAGAACATTGCAAACTGAACATCGCCCACCGTTGATAGAAATCCCCGTGGCAGTAAGGTCAATCGGTTGAAATAAGACATTAGGTGATATACCCAGCTTCACGCTGTTTTCTATAATTTGGTTATATTCGCCTGTTAAATGAATTGACTGAAGCATTTTGATGCCAAGCTTTTCGTAATCAATTGTAACCACTAGAGAGAACTTGAAGTTTAAATAAAATCTCAATAAGTGTGACAAAGCACAAAATTTTAGGGGTACGCGAAACAAAATGAGCGATAGTTGGTCCTCAGCCTTCTAAAGCAGAACCGCTGCATTAGAGGGTCACTGATAAAAAAGGGCTACACTAAGTCAATACATCGTCAGGATACGTATAAAGACATAGGAGGATTTCAACGAATGATATGGAAAGAAGAATTCAGGATAGAAAGGTCTTTTTTTAAATTGATTTTGATCACTGGAAATATTAATGGGAACACAGCAAAATTGGTAGTTAGTGTAAAATAGCAATTAGGAATATTTTTACGGGTAAAGGAACTCAGAAATAGAAGAAGAGACATAAGAGCAATAAGAGGATGCAATAATCAAAAATAGCCATCCTCGGAGAAAGATGAGGAAAGTAGAAAAACTGTACTTGAAATTTATTAAGAAATTGAAACGATGAATCAAGGATTTGCTTTTGTTTCTTATAATTAAAACAGAAAAAGTAATTTAAACGTTCTGATAACATTATTCGTATATATATATGTTCCTCGATGGAATGTTTAAATGTAAGCGAATAATCCAAAAATAAAAATGTAGTAAATTGAAGATGCGCTGACTTTGTGGAGTTCCAAATGAAAGGAGGAAACAATCTTTCAAAAAGAGAATTAGAAACCGAACTTAACTGTGACGATATATTTTCCTTGAAATTGTTGATAAATAATAAAAATACAGTTTAGTGTATAAAGAAAGAAAATTGCCGAATAAACATGACTAAAGTAAAAAAGTAATAATTTTATAGCCAGGAAGAGTCATAGTGCATAATGAAAACAAGCTTAGCTAGGCGATCCAGCATAAAATCTTTGTGTTTGGCTTTCATTGCAGAAGAAATCTATGCAGAAAAAAACTATAAATATAGTCTTAAATAAATATTTAAGAAATACTTATTTAAGACTATATTTATACTTTTCAAGAAAAGTAAAGCTCATACTTTAATTGATCCTTGGCTGTACTCTGTACATTATATGATTGATACAGAATAATAATAGTACGAAATTATTGTGTATAAAATATTTTCGAAATTTTTGATATTTTACATACAATTGCCCTAACTAGCTATATTTTTACGAATTAAGATAAGTAATGCAAATATTTCGAATCAGTAGCTGGGTAATATTCCAGAAGAATATGAGGCAAAATAGACGGAAGGAAATTTATCCAATGTTTCAAGGATCAATGCATGTGCATGACGAATAAAAGACATATCAGGTTCAGTTTTCCAAAAACTCTTGAAGAGGGAAACATCATTGATATTGACAACATGGATGGAAAATGATTATTTTTTATAATATATGGTCATGAGTAGAGAGGAGCGGTGAGAATAACCGTTGAAACATTTTCTTAAGACAGCCTATCTTTTGAACACAATGAGTGAACTTTCATAAAGGAAAATGTCATCTGATCATAAGCTGGTGGAACAGAGCAAGGAGAAAAGCTCACATCACCGATAAATGGTATAAGGCATTATTGCAGATGGAATGGAAAGTATGGTAAAAATAAATAGATAACGCGTGAAGAGAGGAATTATTACAGGACAAAAAAAAACAGAAGAATTATTATCTGTCCAGTAAACAAGATGCAAAAAATAACAGGTGTTGGCAGTTTTGAAGACTAGTGCGTAAATAAATTAAGCTGTACGAGTCAACTACTTGTTATGACGATTCGTATTAAAGCGTGCTGCGACCTTAGCATTTCCATCTTAGAATCGCCGAGAAAATCTCAATTTGATTCTTTTTCCTTGTATTACCTAATTATTCTGGTAGCTGGAAATTCCCTCTTTCATTTAAATAGGATAATCGATATAAAATACCAATGGAAATTTCCAGTTTGTACAATCGTATACTTACATCAGCTTTCGTGACCTCTAATAGAGCTACAGCCCATATTTAGTCAAAGTATAATGGAATATCATATTCTGAATCGTATTTTTTTGTTCTATTCCTAAGATCACCATCTGAGATTGCAGAGGAAATTCCTGTTGCTCTACCTTGGTAAGCGGTTACAAGGATAAGCTTTGCTCCATATGCGTACATTTATTATAATTAAGAATCTTGACATTTAGGTCAAAGGCCTCTTTTCATATTACTTGTAAGTTATAGTAGGAGGATTTCAACCTATTTACTGTCAGCCTACATTATATGGTAAATGCGGAAACTGCCAGGGCTGCGAAAGGCAAATAGCTGCTTCGAAAAATCCATCTAATCCTTTGATGATTTATCTTCAAAAATGAAGCCACGTTTTGCATTCTGAGTAAGCTGTCTTTCCTTTGGCAACCCTTGTCTAGGAGTTAAATACGGTTTTCTCGAGTCCTATTTTAAAGGGTGATAAATTATATAAACTGAAAGATGCTAATGATTTTATGCAGAGTAAATTGTTTATTCACATAAAAAGAGATGGTTATACGTACTAAAACCTTTTTAATGGGCAATATTTCATCTCATTATCAGTATCATTACCATTGCCCTACATCTACACACTGCTCCTTACCTTCGACATTCTTTCCCTTAATTCGCAGCATTGAATACTACGCAACGAAACCACAATTACCACTTAATCTAAATTCTATCGATATTTAAACGCTATAAATTCTAATGTTGGCATAAACAACTAGCTGTGTAGCAGATGCCATTCCTATGGTTTCTGCGTCAATAAATCTCTTGGAAATGCATTAATGTTTTCCTATTCCATCGCTCTGCATTCTCGCAAACAAACTCAACTAGTCATTTCCTCCACCATTCAACTGTACCCCAACCTTTTTTCTTCTCGTAATCATAAGAAAAACCAACTAATTTTGTAATAGTATAATTATTTTTATATTTTTTTCATCGACACTATTGGCCACAAATTCCACCAATCCAAACTCGTACAAGAAAAGATAGATACTTCTTTTTTATAAAGGCAAATTCTTTCCAAAGCTAGTGTCATTATGTAAACATAGGTTCACATAATGGTATATATATATATATATATATTTGTGCATGGAGTTTCAACGTAATGAACTAGTCTTATTTCACGATGATAAATTTTGCTAGAAGTGTTATTTCCAAGACCTTCTATAGACTTCTATAGACTTCTATAGACCTTATTAGATCGAAGTAATTTTGGTTACGTAGAGTTCTCCGTCTGTTGTTACAAAGGTACTGAAACTTAAGAGTTAAATACTGCAGGAAACCCTGAAAACTTATTTTCTAAATTCCTTTCTTTTTAACTCCTCTCTTAATCGACGGACGCCTTGATCTTGACCTATATACATTTCATTTTAGAAAAGTTGCAAAATCTTAAGCGGCTGCATTAGAGAATATATGGAAGTAGGTATGTATATTTAAGTGGCTTACGGAGTCTATTTTTCCAAGATTAAGTTTCATACTACATCTTTAGGCTTTAAGTTTCTTATCTAATCGTACTCCTATATTAAGCAGACATTCCTGGACTGAATTGTTTCAGTATTGCGATATGATTACCAGTTTTCCAAATACCTGTAAACGGCACGCATAGTTATGTTAAATATTCTAGATAAAAATAATATTTTAAAATGAATTTTCAATTTCCCTTCTCATTATTTTTCCTATCAAAAAAATCTTTCAAAAAATACATCAATAAATTTTTACAGGTCACGCCGCTTTATAAATCATCTTGGTTATATTGCCAATTGAAACTTCTAGAAGAATATATATCGCCTCGAAAATTTTTCTATTTTTAAATATAGTATTTTGAATTTCTGGTAGAGTTGGCTCTTGACATTTAGAGAAAGCAGCTCGAACGTGACTAGGTGGCCATGAATGAACTTTTATATCTGACCATGAAAAAATACGTCGATTCGATTCATTTTTGGGTCATATGAATGAAACTCATGGGAAAGGAAGGATGGAAAACAACATCTGTAGTCCTTCGACTTGTACTAACTTGAAATCAAGCAAAAATAAGTATTGATACGGATATCATATGAAAGCCATCATAAAACCATTTATTTGATTCATTTGAGGTTAGAGTAGACAAAAATACTCGCTGGAATTCTTTCATGTTGTTGTCAAATTTTCTATCAAAAACCATCATAGGTTACCTGGCGATCCAATGTCAGAATGAAACCCAGATTAAAAATCCCAGAAATTACAAATTCTTCGGCTTTGGTACACTTAGAGATGTATACGACTTCTAGACTTCCTTAAATACGTTAAGGATGAGTAGGAGTAAGAAGAATACGCCTTTAAGGGTGCGAGGAGGGAGAACAATTAAAGATGAATAGGTTACTTATTTTTAAACTCGGAGACGCTCCTTATCTCCCTAAGCTTATAATAGAAATCAGTCTCTCTCAACTCTTTTTTGCCACTATACCAGTATATTGCTTTTCTTACTATATTGAAATACATTCCCTAGGAGTTTAAATTATTATGGGTTGATTTGAGCTTGGACGTCAATTGAAGTCCTGGAAATATTTAAATTTAAATCTACCAATACAGTACTTTAGATTATATTACATGTTGCAACATTTAGCGGAGTGAAATCGATTTCTCATGGAACCCTACGGAGTTATTAATAAATCCTGAATTTGCAGATCAATCGTCATGGTCTACTCATCTCTGATTGGTTATCCCCCCACTTCCTAAAAGAATTTTCTTTGTCCTCTTCCTTAACTGCGAAGATGAATTTAAGGAGATATTATTCTTATCATTATTAATATTAGGCGAGGTTAGTCCCGAGTGTGCTTCTCCTGCATCTAACCTCGTATGATATTATTACATGAGGATAAGAGAGAGAGAAAGAATGTATGTAGATATAGGGTTTAAGCAGAACAATTTTACAGCTACAACTCGGAAGCTAAGCTATCATCTGACTCGTCAATTAAATCCCTATTCTATCATCAAAATATTCTGAAACTGTTTCTCCTACTTTTCCTTTTGAAACCTATTATTCTGCATATTCTTGGGTTTAACTCAACGGAAATGGAAATTATAGTGCAATAATACAACGATGACAGTAATAAAACTCAAGGACGAGAAATTCGCATACAATCGCGAATGATCGTTTAGGAAGCGCGTTGGCACGGTAGGAAATCGGAGGATCACGCTTTGAAAAAAAAAACCCTTTCAGTGGCAAAACTTTCCTATCCAAGATTTCTACATTCCCTCATTTGGATTTTCCAGCTAACTTTTACTGGAATACCTTATCATTTTTTTTATTCCAGTTCAAGTAAAAATGCATAAAAATGATTATATACATCGAAGTATAGCTCAAGATCATTTGTTTTTCTATAGAATCCTTGATATTCCTTCTCTCTCTGTACAGTCTTCTATCCAGAGGTCGGTATGAACTTCATCCCGTCCACCATTAGCTATAAAAGGCGTTGGAGAGGGATAGACCGACTAGGCAAATGAGGATTGAGGTAGTTTTCCCTAGCTATCTTCATTGAGCCATAATGCTGTAAGTGGACCTAAGTGTAGCAAAATGACGCAATGAATATCACTTTCCTAAATATTCAACATAAGGAATGACCAAAATTAACCATTATACAACATCTTTCATGTCTAAGTGCCTTTAGTATTACCACAGGATATTATTGGAGATAAAATTAAAGATACATTATTCTATATCTAGTACCAAAGATAAATGAAAAATGTAGTAAGAGCCAGCCCTACCCTTCCAAAAGAATGACATTCGTGGTAATAGGGAAAATATTTTAAAAAAATATCATGTATAAATAGGGGGAATGCGTCCTTCTTTCACGACTGTTTTGGAAAAATTTACTCATCCTTCTGTCACCAAAATAATCTTTGAATGTCTCCATACAATTATCGTAGCCATGGCACTTACTAGACTTAGAATGTGAGAAAGATATGCATATTGGACAATAGGGAGTGAGAAAATTCATCGCATAGCAAAACAATGGTGATTTTTAATATATATTCATTAAATTAATTATTGCAGAATTTCAAAAATAATTTACGTTTATGCATAGCAGAGTGCCATTTCATGCCTTATGTATTAAGTAGTTTTAGAGTAATTTAAAGCTGCCATTGGATTGGATAAACGTATACAGATCGCTTGAAAGGATTATAAAAGCACATCTCAAAAGACACGCCTTATTTGGCACCTAAGCCAAATAGGGTTTCAAAGTGCCTCTAATTACTATTCAGTCTATGCAGAAGAGAGGTTTATTTTGAGAGTAAGATTTCTATCCTGTTAACAACATCTTTCAGCAATGGCAATGAAGCAATTGCGCAGAGTTCGAAATTTTTTCTGTCTCCTGCCAGCAGAGTCACGTCGTGCCTCAGTGAAACTCACGCGTGACGGACATGTCGTCATGTGCGCGGTTCCCCGAAAACGTGATCATGTTATAGCTGTCAATGAGCTATTGCCTGCTCACGCCTTTAGCTATCATTGCAATCACGGATGCTTCGAAAACAAAGTTTTACTAGCATGGGTATGGCGCCACATAATAATGATGATATCGAGGTCGTCAAGCGAGGACTGAAACGAAAATATTTTGGAAGAAAAATGTGCATTGCCATAAAACCAGGTGCGAATTTCAAAGAGGTATTTAAAAAGTAGAAGAACGGAAAACCGATTTACTTTTCGTGCATTGGTTTATTTTGATGACGAGAAAAATAGAGACATTAGGCAAAAGTATATTACTATAGCTATTGCCGTGGTTTGTATTAAAATTTTAAGTCTTACAAAAATTTAATATTTTTTCGGAAAAGAGTCGATGTGACCTGAAGATAACTGGAGAAAAGAGGAAAATTACCTAATTAGATGTAAAATATAAATCTTGCTTTGCATGAAAATAATGCTTAACCAATCAAGTTGTGGCTGTGAAAGGTGAAGTCATACGTTGGAGGAAGCGGAGGTACTTATGTACATGGGAAGAGGAGAGACTAGAAAATCAAAGGTTGTAATAGCGCTGTAACGCGGAACATAATGTGGGGTGAAAAGATCACGATCGAGAAAGAATAGGAAAAGTCACGGTAACAAATCACCATCAGAAATAGCAAGAAAGAGAACTCGATGAAAATCACCTGAAAAGATCGGTTAAACAGTAATATGACTATGGAAAGCGATCAGTATTGGTAAAAGACGATTTCGAGAACACCGAGAAATATTATAGAGGTAGTATATAAAATTGATTTGGGGACATCAGTGCCACAAAAACAGATGTCGTGCTTTATCGTAAATTTCTAAATTATTATCTGATAAATAAATAATAATAAATAAACGAATATAGAATTTTGTATTCCTGAGCATGATAATAAGTCATTGCGATAATTCTTCAAAATTAAATTAATTCACTGTGCTAGCATATACACGAGAGATAGTTTTCACGAAAATATTCCAGAAAAGAGACCGTAATTAAATACTTCATGGCTTCAAATTTGTTGACTAAAATAAAAACTCTCAACTGAATATTTATTCCAAACTTTTATGTCATGTTTGATATAAGGATAAGATCTCACAATTCTGAAATTCTTAATGCGATAATCGAATGAAGAAACAAATGACTATGATCGTAGGTAACTAAAATCATAGAGTAAGATATAAAGTAAATAGTATATATACTATAGTAGATATATAGTAAAATTTATCTCTTTCTTACTCGCACTTGGTACTTTATAATTTTCATTTTTGCCTCTTATATTTGAAACTAAAAAATGAAGACTCTAGTATACCATAATAACGGACGTTTTGAATTTTAATAACTGTTAACAAGGCTTTATTCAAACATTAATAAATCCTCGGCTTTTCTAATAAATATTTAGTAAGTAGATAATTTCATTACCTTCGATTGATTATTGCGACAGGTTGAGAGAAAAATCACAACGTGTTAGTTCTCCTAAATTATTCACTAAAATAACGGAAAAATTAATACTTTTATAACTTACTTGTTGAGAAGGAAAACGGAAAATGCCACATACTACTATTTTGGAATACTCATGCACGAGCGTAAAGAGACATCCTGATTATTTCATAATCTTACTTTCTAATTTATGGGATAGTTCTCGCTACTTTCGAATAGCAGGTATTCTTGACCTTGGCAGGTTGAACCACAGGAATCGGTGTAAACAGACTGAGGACGGCGGGATGCAAAAGTGGCTCGAACGCCGCAGCGGTTACGCTCATCCATAGTAGCTCTTTCTTATGACAACGGTTTCTAATTAATGTTGCTCACTTCAATTCATGGAAATCCATAGTTATGAGAAAAATCTATAATACGACATTTCTATCACAGAAACAGCACTCCCTCTGTGATACAGAGAAGGTCAGTAAAATTAAACGAAAAAAATAAACATATCGTAATGCTTTTTCGAACTCTTAGGCCTAGTATAATAATCTCCATTTTAAAAGGACTTCAACTTAAAGCTCACTTAATCTGAAACAAACTGAATAGCCTAGTGTGTCATAAAAAGCTGCATTTAACTTAGATATCAGAGTGACTGGGTTTCCCTTTAATATCTATATTTATGCTAAACATCACTTTGCAGTTATGTTTCAATCCAATCTATTCATACAAGAATACAAACATTGGGTTTAAACATGACATAAGAAACTAGTTTAGGCTGAGATATTAATAATACTAAGGCTTGTACGACTTTCGTTTGTGAACTTTCAGTTAAAATCCCCTTTTAAATAGACTTTATAAAACCGGGCCTTACTTCGCATAATTTACATTATGTAGACGATTTCGTTATAGAAAATAATCCTACTCATAGACTGAAACGAATTTTTTGAGATTAGTAGAACAACGCCAAACTATTTCCACATCGCTGCTTTTCTAGGAAAGCTTGTTTCAAGGCTAGAACTTAGTGTGGCTCTTCTTCTTCGCCATTTTTTTTATACTAACTTTTGTCTTATATATGTAATTTTAAAAAGATACTCAAATGAGGTAAATTAGTTGTAGTTAGGGGTGAATGAAAATGAAAAACGGACATATCAGTCAAATTTTTAATTCAGAATTACGACTTTTCCGAATGTTTTTTCTTTTCGAAAACGTTTTCTAATAATTCATCTGTATGAAAAAGTTACAAATTCCTTAAAAAAATGAGGCGATAGAAAGGAGCTCCCCAACTTCTAAATATAACTCCGAATTAAAAAAAAATAGGAGGAAACGAGGGTAGTGAAGGCAATATTTGCGCATTGAAAAACACAGAAAAGGAAAAAAACGATAAACTGATGAAATATTCAAGTATTCGGCATAAATCACGATAGCCGTAAAGCAGTCGCGAGGACGTACGAGACACTTGAGAATACTTGAAAATGAAGGTCCCCCACGTTTTTGAATAATAGAATTCTTCCAAAAAAATTCGTGAAAATATCTAGGATATTGCCTTGGAACAAAGGCGTGACTCATAGTGGCCCTTTCTTAGAAGTGTCCTGACGGAAGAACACTGAATTTGAAAGGAACTTCTTCGACCTTAGAGCGCTGTTACTCGAGTCCATGGCCCGCTGCCAGTCCACGAAACATTCAATTTCCGTTTACGGTTAACTTTGATTGAATTTTGAATCCGCTACAGAAAATATCTTGAGTAGCTTAAATCCTTCATATAATATGTATCTCAACAAGGATATTATTATTTCAACGTTTTGAGTACGAGAATACCCCAAATGAAAGCTCTCCCAGGTACCGATTCAGAGATGAGAGATCCCTTGCATTCATTTGAATCTGATAAGTCAATCTAAGTTAAGAATCGAGTAAGTTTAATCTAACCCGATACATGTTTCCTTCAGGGGAATAACCTCTGAATTCAACACAGTGTCTCTCCTTCATCTACATTCATACCAGGAAAATATGTCATAGACCAAGTGAACGATTGAATTTTATCGTTTATTTATTCTTAATAAGACTTCTGTTAATTGTTATATATAGAGATTAATTTTAAAGATCCGACATCCAGGGCACGTCTACCTTATCTGAGCTGTGAATTTATGAAATAACGAAGTAAACTCTAAAGTGACGTTCTAAAATTTCAGATAGCATCGTGGATGCTTCAAACTAATGGAAAATATAAATGCTTACGGGAAAATCATTACGAACTAAAATGATATATCTGAACTATATGCCATATTATAAAATTTATGATATCAATATTTAATGAAAACAAGCGATGGATTATTTCTTCGTCAATTGCTTGTTTTTATTATTTTTAGTATTCTTATTAAAGTTTATAATGGATTACCTAAATATATCGCTTGAGAAGATTCGAAAACAACATTTGATTTCCGTATAGTTGAATTATAGTCCCATTTAGAGTATATTCTGGATAATTACATCACTATGATTATACACATTCAATGCCAGTAAATTCGCGATAATCAATTTCATGTCGCAATTCATGGTTGGAAAATTTTCCTGAAGTCAAAATTAACAGGTAATACAGTGTTACGGAAGTGATTAAAAACTAAAAAACGTATTTCCTCAAGGAAAAATTTATTACACAGCGGACGTAAATCATGAGTATCTCAGGAAAAGAAGGTCGATCGAATTGACCGCGGGCTGACGCTTTTGTCGGACACAGTCTATATTAATCCATATCATCATGAACGAAGATTCCAAATTACAAAAGGTGACCTAGTTGGAGGACTCGAAGAATAGATGTATTGTATATTTCTAAGGGCAAATAATTAGGGATGGATTAACCTTGAGTCAGCCTTCACCCGCCAATATATACAAAAGGTCTGATCACGATGATCATGATAAAATGTTCCCCAAGAGGAAACCTAAATTTTTGCGGCGTGAAAGGTAAGAGGGATGACCTACAAAATAATTTGGATGCGAATGCTCGTAGAGCAACTTTGGATAAGGATAATCCGGAGAAAATTCTTCGCAGAATACACACATTCTCACGCAACTCTCGATTCCGGTTTACATTGACACCGAAATATTTATTGCGCATCCGCAATCTGAGTAATAAACAACTTATATGTAAATAAAAACTGAAATTTCCGTGAGAACAACTGGAAGAACCTACTTAGCCAGTTATATTTTTAATTTGAGTCCAGTAAACATAACTTTCATCTGTGTAATTCATCTCTAACTTTGCGTAATCGATCCGTTTTCTGAGCGGAAATTTCAAATCTTATCTCACCCACGAACGAAAATTCGCATTGTGAAGTGAAAGATGATGTGCTTTCTTGATAGTTTATGAATGTGTCTTGGAAAATTCAAAACCAGGTAGTTTTCACAGAATCACGGAACGTTTCGTGGAAGTAAAATGCGATTTTACTGCCCAATCCGCTTAATTAGGTCATTCTGTCTGCCTACTGCATTTCTCGCCTCATATGTTAACTGTTTACAGGTGTGCTCAAATATTATTCTTGATCCCAATGTACCAGTTACATCCGCAGTAATTAAGTAATCAGCGTTCAAAATCTGTTATCATAAACATTATTATACATCATCAGTATCATCGAAATTTTTGTGACCTCTTTTGCACATACTCTGAATATTGTTTTTGTGTTCTCAGTTTATCAGCCAATCCGAAATCATGAGTATAGCCCTATTCACCAAGTTCGTGAATTCAATGGGGTAAGGATCAGGATAGTTCCAAACGTTTTACCCGATATTCTTTTGATTTTTCAATTAAACTGGAATGCGTAGGTATATGATTGTTTTGATATCAAGTATATTCACATAAGCTGTTTTGGAGTACCGCAATCGGAATTTTCGTTATCGGAAAAAATCTATTATAATTAATCATTGTATTGCCCTCGAATCTATCCATATTTTTTATGGTTCCGTCTTGGTTCCTTTCCACAAAATCGAGCTTCTTTATAACAAGTTTAAATCATATGAATGGCTGAACTTGTAGATAGTTTGAATCACTACTTGTATGGTAGTGAGGATGAGGTTAATGAATACAATTCAATACAGCCAGCTGATGAGCCTTTTTCTCTGCGCATCTCTTTCTTCCTTACAATTAGCTATTTACTAAGAGTCGAGCATCTCTAGTAGCCCTTCAACTTAATTGAGTTCCTCTTCCTCCTATTGTTCTCTCCTCCCAATTTGTTTCATTGTTCTTTCATCCGTTTGGATTAAATTTGTTTCCAGGATTTTTTCACCTGCTTATATTGCTTTGCTATAATATGTTTTTTCGTTTTCCTGTGGACTAGTTAAAGCTTTATTTTTATAACGTTGGGCTGTTTATAGTAAAGTACCAAGTGAAGCTTGAGCTAGATTCCTTTACTTCTACATTTTTTATCGTTCATCTGTAAAATAAGCATTCCGATATTCAAAATTCCATTACGTATTTATGTCGAAGAATGGGTGATATGACTACTGAATGCATCATCTCAGATCGTGTTTACGTCTTGATAAAACTGAACTTGTAGTCATAATTGATATTATGCTGAACGCATCTCTGTGTTGTATACTTTCAGCCAGTCCCATTTCCTTAGTGTTACATTTGGAGAGGAATGTCACCGACATTGTTCATGCAAGAAACGAAATTTCCAATAGACCTACTTAACTTCAGCGGCCGTCTGTCCTTCCACGGATATTGTTGCGGTGATTTTAACGGTCGATTTCGGCAGCAAAAATGTTGGATGTGCTCGTAATTTTCATGGTCGACAAGTGTTCGCCACCGGTTTTCATTATGTCACCTGCGTCTCGATTAGTTTCCCAAAGATCCTGGACGACAGACATTTTTCGAGTCTGCGTCATCTTGTCTCAATCTCCTCCGTAAGCAAGTTTTTCCTCGAAGTCTATGAATTGGCCATTTCATGTAGCTGCCTTTACAGAGTGTCTCCGTTTATTTTTGATTCAAAGGAAGAATTGAATGGCTTTCGTGATCCACCTTTATGTAGATGTATATCCGTTGAGATTTATGACTTCATTGAAGGAACTCCTTTATCACGATGAGTTATTTAGAATCCAAAGACGAAGATAGATAGATGGCACTTTATTTACTCATTCCTGTTCTTGCTCATTTCACAGGCTTCTACATTTTTTCTCAATTTTATTAATACTATCATTTGCTCTATGTGTTTTACAAAATATGGTAACATAGCTAATTCAAATAATTTTATTTCAAAAGCAAATGTTTTCATTATGGTTGTAAATATTCAGCTCCCTTTAAAAGTTATATATGCTTAGAATACTGTCGCTGTATTTTTTCTTGCCATGCAGTTTTGTTTCAACTATTAAATATGATTTAAGTTAGTCATTCTCATCTTCGCTACCTATTTAAGACTGTAATTCCTTAGAAAGTAAGTAATATCACTGTCACTCAACATCAAAGGTTGCAATCGCTCAAGAATAATTCCACCATAACAAAAATGGGAAATAAATCCAGCTTTATGGAAATTCCGAAAAGAAATCAACGGTTTATAGAAAGAGAAAGTCATTTTCCGTTGATACTGTTTCACCTCCCGTTAAGTAAACTTTACGAGTACAAATAACAGCATCATAGTGTCCACATTCATCGCTGACAAAACATTTGATCCGCCACTTCACTCGAGCATTTCCTTTATTTATCAAACACATAACCCATTCTTTGCAGACACAGAATGACACTTCCGCATAAGATTAGTTCTCCAAAACGTTTTCCTCGCGTGACAAAAAGCCTTCCTTACGACTTCATGCGTACGAATCGACTTTACGGGTCACGTCAATACCCTCGCGGAAGATTGGACAGTAAATTTTCCTCAAGAAAAGCGCAAACAATGCAAAGCAGGACCTTCATCGCGTCATAGTTCACCTGTTCTGCTTCAGAGAACGTAGAAAACTTGTCGAAACGGAGTGATTTAGAATGAACCACTTTCGACCGTTTTATTTTTTTCATGGCGTACGTCCTTCCTCAGAAACGGTTTCGGGGATTTGCTGAAATAGGCTATGTAGGTCATCGGGAGGAAGAGCAGAGGGGCAGAGAGGGGGTAGAAGAAAGCGCGCCACCTAGCCAAAGGAATTCCCGAGAGAAAAGGAAAGTGCTTCGAAGCTGAGGCGATTTGAAACTTTCAATTATGCAATATCTGGAGGCAAGAAGATAATGGACTTTAATATACAAAATGTGTCCACCAGCGGCCGATTGCGTAACTATTCGGACGTCATAAGGTATCTACATCAATTGTATCTTTCCAATCTGGCATCAGCTGTTTGATGCGAAGTTGGTGGATTCGTCGTTATCTTTAAACACTGATTCGGGTCTTCAACCGTGCTTTATTTCCTGTTTATGGCCTTTCAGCGTTATTCGACCGTTCTATAAGTCACTTTCTCGCTCAATCATTAAGATTATCATAATTTCTCCCAGGAAATGGGAGATGCATGCTGATGGATCCGGGTCAGTAAATAAACGGTTGCTAAGGGACTTTGGAGAAATATCGGCAAACTTAATTTCTGCAATTAAGTCAAACTACCGACTATATAGAAGGAAGAAAAATCGACTTTAGGGCGAGTTTAACGCATAAAAGAATAGGTAAAATGGGAAATTTTCCGAAGAATGCAGTAAATTCTTCGAGAATGGAATGTCAGAATGGAATTAATATTCTTTAAGGCAATCCACTTAGAACTGCTGTAAAAGATACCTCGATGCAGCCATTAAATTTTGTATTTCCTTAAGAATTGATAGCCTCTTTAAGTCTAGATTTTCTATTATTTTTATATTACCATATACATGCTAAAATTTTTCACGGATATCCTAGAATTTAATTTTTGGCGGATGAAAAGTATTTTACATTTGTAAACAACAGAAATTTAACACGTGTGTCTGTAGAAAAATATGGATTGTGTCACCACACAAAGCCATTAATTCTTAGTCGACCTTCAACATCCTGTCTGGACCGGTTTGCAAGTCTACTAAATTAACCTGTCACCGTTATAGAGATAATAAGCTCTAATTTTTATTCATATCCCACCTAACAATATTTCCGTTAGGATTTTTATGGCATCAATACAGTTCTTCATTCAGAATGCTTTTGGTATATTTTAAGTCGGGTGTACTACGTATCCTAATACTAAAATGAAAATGCTCGGTGCTTAACTTCTTGAATGGTTCTATCCTAAAGGGAAAGATCTTACGAGAAGGCCATTGCAAGGTTGTTGATTAAAATGTTCGCTAATAATTTCAGCCCAGAATTCAGTACGTCGAGAGCTCTCGAATAACTTAGCCCAAGGAATCCTTCCAATTCTGCTCCCGATTTCACTGCAACGACGAAAAAGGTCGTTCATTTGAGAGAGAATGATTAAGTATTTGGTGATTTGGAATACTTTTGAATTCTAAAAATTATCTTTTCCTCCATAATTAGGGAATCTTTACGACAGATATGAGAGAAAAATGTATGTTAATGCAAAATATGTATATTTCCTAAAATATTACGTTAATTCCTTTGCGTTATTTTCCGCGAAAAGTTCATTGTAGAGTAACGAAATTTCCGAAGCCTTTTCAGCAATACAAAAGAGCCAACGTTCCGCAAGAATATTATAAGAGTGATTTTATAGCTTACAACAAACACACAAATTAAGAAAACATCAACAATTAATTAGCCTAATTCTCTATTTAAGTTCGAAATTAATGTTCTTAAAACATGAGTGTCTAAATATTATTTTTGTTTTCTTGACAGATACTACCTACTAATAAAGGATATGATGGATAAATGAAAAAATATTCTATTTGTTTTGACTAACAAAATTATGATGAAACAATCTAGGGAATTAAGAAAATAATTGCCAAATTGTATGTTCAATTAAAATAATGACCTGAAACCAAATATTACATGAAATTATAATATTATTACTACCTATTTTCAATCACCATCAAATACGCGTCGTATTTATTTATTTTTTATATTTAACACTAAATTTCCCCTTCCTCTCATATCTCCTTCTCTTATTTCTTATAATATTTTCAAAGCCGGATAATTTTCGCTGCGACTTATCTTAGATCCTAGGAAGATAATTAATTATTACGAAAGTATTATAGAAAATATAGGTTCCATGTTTCATATTATATCCCATGCTAAGTGGGAAAAAAACCGCAAGAGTGGGTTTTACGGATGAAATAGTGCCTCATATACCGGTAAAATGAAATGTGTTTTAAAATGATTTTCACCGGACATATACGTACATTAAGGCTTCGTAATCCTCTCGCGGTGTGAAAATAAATATGCGACTATTTATGTAAATAAGCTAAAATTCACAGCATCCGGTGGCTGACGAGACGAGACATAATAGAACCCAGGCGAAGGACATGTGTACCCAGCTGAAATCAACACAAAAGTCGCTAATTGGGAAAATGTACCTCCTGGTGTGTGCCGGCGTCAGTGGCAGCATACCGCTCATACGCACGCAAGTAAGTGACGAAAGGAGTTGTTGCGAAACGACTCTTGTGTAACTTTCGCTCACCTTTTCACTGGAGACTTGAACGCGCGGAACGGCCGGGGAGGGACTTCGCAGGGGACCACAAAACGGAGGGTGGGGATTCTGGAAATTGGCAAGGCGTCTGGCAGTAGGCCTTTGCAGCGGGATGGGCGTTTTTGGTGCGACTCCATTCATATGGTCCCCTTTTTCACGTAGCTATATTTAGTGGACTCGTTTAAGATTTTTCCGCAAGGACGTTTGAACCTGAATTCTGACAAGAAATGAGTTTCGCTGCTTAAACTTGATCCGAAGCAGTAGATTCATTTTTATCGCCTTAAAATTTATGTTGGAGTTGGTTCATTACTGTTCATTTCAGTTCATATTCTTTTCATTCAGACATATGGATGATTCATTTCCTTCCGTTTTCTATCCACAAAGATTGTTGCTAATATTTCTAGTCTAAAAATAAAAAACTGGGAACTATAGTAATAATCACTAACTTCAAATATTAACACCGAAGTAAAAAATTCTTTTACTTTTAATTTAGATACGCTTAGAAATAATGTAAACTTAAATATCCTCAATAACTTAATACTTGAAGACACGTATCCCCATTACTCCTCCGCGTTTTAATTATAGTAGAGATAAAATTGATCTCAATACAAATTTATAACATGATGAATATGATTGGAAAGAGATTTAAATTTAGAAGATGATTAAAAAATAAAAGTTTCCTATCAATAATTTTTAACAGTAGTTTTGCAATGCGAATTACGAGAAATAGCTATTGCATGATTCATCAGATTGAATGCGTAAGCTCTGCTGCGAAAATGGGAATTAATACAGTTGATGGATACACAAACTTTAGTTTAGATTAACTTTAAAATTAAGATTAGACTTATGCATGTGACAAATATTGCAATAACTTTAAAAATTGTATAATTTGAGATTTGATCTAAAATTTTGTAAAATAAATTTATGATATTATCTCACCACCTTTTTTATTCATGGAAACTTTCACTGAAATACTTTTTCGTAAGAGGGTACGAGCAACGACCTTCAGAGCTATATTGAACGCGTCACATCAGACACACATCAGATGATAAATGGTGGCCAGTACATTTAAGAAATTCTTTTAAAACTAAATTCCAGTATTTCATTCTGCAATGAGCATTCCATATCTGATAAATCTTTTAAAATAAATAGCTTACATGATTTCCAAAAATAAATCCATCATCGAAATGAGATCGATTAAGGGTTCTTTGGGTGAAACAAAGGGAGAAAAATTCAATCAAATTTACTCAGTAAAAGTGGATTTCGTAAATAGAAGCACGTAATACCCGTTTCGTAAATGAACATAATTAGCGCTAAAGTAAGATTCGTGACAGCGTTTTTTCTTTCGCGACCTTGAATCTCGTTTTTCCGAAAGTTTGGCTTTCTAATTAACTCATCATTTCAAATTATCGTTGAGATGGACAACGGTGGAAATCCGGCACTTTCGACTTCTGAGTCTTCCATTGTTTCTCCATAAACAGCATCTCGTATTTGTTCGTCATTCATTTCTAAGTATGAGCAATCTTCGATTCAGCTTTTCTTTAACTGAGTAAATGATACGTGCACTTCATTCAAAAATGAATATATTTCGTAAATAACAACGTCGTAAAATTAAATGTATCACAGAGACAATAGTTTTATTATCTAAACAAAGACTTAAATCATTTAAAATATAAATAGTAAACAAGCATGTTTGAAAATTCCATGTATGATAGCAACGACCCTGAAAAACACCTTAGGAAACGTTTTACGTCAAATCTAAATTGTGCTTCAATCATCGTGACGCTTATTCGTGAGGCATGATGATGATCATAGATTGCAAATTTCATAGAATCGTTCGCTGCGATTCAAGTTATGAAAAGCCTTGACGATTTGAGATCAGCCAGGAAAAATAATCTGAAATCCTTCAAGGCAATAATTTGACGGTTTCTAAGCTATCATCACCGATAAACACCACGTCCTTATTTAAAATGTCAACACTATAATCGCTCCAAATAATTCCATATATTCATGTTCAAAAAACCTAAAGTTTTGCTTCTACATAGGAAGTGTTAGAAAACGAAGAGGATGCTACTACAATAATACTGTTAATGTATTGAAAGTTATGTTCCATGAGATATCATTTGAATTTCAATTTTTATGTGCTACTTGGGGAGAGTTTTAGCTATCTGATTCAATTCAATTCAATGATCCTTAAAAATTCTGGCTATGTTAAATCGGAAGCAAGGTACATTTGAAAATTTTTAAGTGAATTTAATTAAAGAACTAAAGTAATTCGGAGGTTCGCCTCTTAAGTAATGAAACTCTTCTTGGGGCGCATTATTATTCCTTAAGGGAATTTACTTTTTACCAAGTGAGAGGGAGCTTTGGTTGAGTTAGCACAATGATTTTTCAGTCATAGGTTATATTATTCTTCCCCCGTACAACTTCTAAGCCAGTATTTACTTATATTTTACACAGTTAATCGAAGAGAATTAAGCACTAATATTGTTGTCACTTTAAATTGGTATGTTTGGCTCGGGAAGTTTATGGATCTGCCCCTTATCTTTTAACATATGTCTCAATTTCTTGCACGGAAAGAAGTGAAAGAATTCAGAATTCCGATCGCAGTCTTATAGCATTCAGTACTGCACGTGCTCCAGTTTTGATACATACAGAGCGCTGTGCCTGCTTTCTCAAGAGGACATTGATTCCGAGTTCCGCGTTCCCATTGCTGGGAAAACGTCGCATACTTGTATCAACCTTAACCTTTCTCAGGAAAAGTGCCGTTGCTTCTATTCAAAGATCATCGTAACAGCACAACACTCGAAAAGCTTTTACCTTATCCTTATGTTCTTCCGATAGAAGCGGGTGGTGAATGTGCGCATATTATCATTCCTTCACCGAGATGTTTACTCATTTTATGAGGCAGTAAATGTACACCACCACTCGTAGCTCAAATTCTCAATAAATTTTCTAAAGGGGCGATATTTTGTACACTGAAAACAAGCCCGTACATTTTCTGTATACTGGAAAACAGATGTGACGATTAGCCTGAGCTAAAGGTTGACCATTGTAAAAGGGAAATATCGCTAAGGAGGACTGTGGTCATACGTCTTTACGAGACCTATTTCTCACACAAAGGATCTCATTTAATTTTTTACCATACAGAACGCAAGCTTTAAAAATGTTTTTGGATTTGATTTCGCGTCAGATGCGTTATTTGGACTTTTACTTGACATAAAAAGAGATATAAGATTGCGGTGATCATATATTTCAGCCTGCTTTTTTAATTTTCACAGTTTTTGAAAAATTATTTAAAGATGTTTCAAATTTATAAAAAAAAATTACTAATGAAATGACTTTGTTTTGTTCCACCATTGAGAAACTATAATTAAAATGAGAGAGAAATAATAATAAGGTAATAATAATTCAATGAAAACCCAGAAATGAATAAGTAAAAATGGAACTAAATTTCATTATTGATTCAATTTGATGATTGATTGACCAAAAATATAATACATGATAAATACTGCTAAATTTTAAGTATCACCGATTTTATATTTTCCTGCCGGAAACATGCCACCGTTTGCCTCCGGCTAGCTTCTCAAGATTTGGTGATGATAATGATAAACTTATTTTAAGGCAGAGAGCTTTACATCGGTTAGCCTTGACCTGTGAGCTGTTTCCCTGAGTTTCTAGCACGAAAATAATTGTTTGCATAATACTGGACTTCGAAAGTAGCATAGAAATCGTGTGGCAAACTTTTAATCAGGGCGTTATTTTCCTAAACAAGATTTAATGAAAATGTGCTTCAAACAGTAAAAGTGATACTCATGTCGAATTGATATGATATATCAATCAATATTGACTTTGGAGGATTTTACATCACATGTCTTTAGTATGAAAACGTCTTGTTCATTCCATAACAGATTTTTAGTGGCCAGTTTCGTCTTCATGTTGTGGAAATTAAATTGTATCATTTCTCTTTAGGAAGTGTCATTTCTCTTTAGGTGTTATTCCTATGTGTTATATTATGTAAACTTCGTCTATTACATCGTCTTGATATCTGATAACAGATATCTGTTATTAACTGTTTGATAACCCTGATTTAGTCTTTCCTCATCTGTTTTCCTCTTTCTGTAGCGCGGTTCCTTGTTCGTAACATATAATCTTCCAAAAGAATACATAAGTTTAAATGAAATATTTAGTATATTTGAATGTACGGAGCTCAACCGGAATCAACATCTTTGCGTTTTAGGAGAGAACAAATTATTTAATTCGAAGACCGTTTTTACGATTTAGGTCACTAATTTGCGCGGTGAAATTAACGTGGAATTTTGGTATTTTTCCCGAAAAATACTTCTGAAAAATTACTACCGTGAAAGATGATCGTCAAATATTATCATAAGAAATTAATCTGGAACGGTCCCAACAATCCTTCTTTTCACGTGCTTCAGCAGTCTGGTTTATTATCCCTCGAAATCTGAAGACGGAAGCTGCAAAACAACTTCATCCAGTACGTGAGTCGAATTGCAGCAGTTCATGCAAAAACTCACTATCCAAATACCATTCTAGAATTTTGCTTCGTCACGAATCACATTACCATGAGCAAATTTACGCCGCAAAATACGCAAAATAATCTTCCGAGATTACTTTCTCCAAGTGGGAGAATTTTTCTGCCTAGATAATTGTTCTGCAACTTGCAATTTATCCAATCAAAATATCAATAAATTTCTCAATATATTTTAAGCCATTGGTTTCCGTTTCTAATCAAATTATGAAATAAATTTAGACATCTATGCCATTATGTTTATTCTAAAAATATGGAAAAGATACGTTTCAAGTTTGACTAATTAATGCATTCATCTAACCTGTAAAATCGTCAGAAATAATTACTCATAGAGTTGAATCTTTAGCACAGGAAGAATCTCAAAATGTATCAGCAGAAATATAGTGCCTACTTAGATATTTTCATTTGCAGATTGCACTATCACAACTAATGTATTATTATACGACTACAGAACACTAACAGAAACCACGCAAATGATGAAAAACAGCTCATCACTGCACACATCTCACGGTCGTATACAAACGCAAACATAAAAACAAAAGCGCGTTAGTTAGCGCGATGAGATTTAAAAGGTAAAACTACGACTTTAAGTTCCTCACGTGAGGAAATTCTCTCCAGCACAACTATCGCGAGATGAATATCATTTCTTATCTGGCTTTAGCGTTTTGGAACAGGAACGCTGTCTACGAAACACTTTCGTTTACCATTATCCTTTCCGAAATCTATTTTACCCCAAGAGAAAATTTAGTGGAAACAACCCAGCCTACTAATTCATCCATCACGACTCATCTGGGATAACTTCTCATTCAATTCGCAGATGGAAAATTTCACTCATAATACTGACAGGGGCTCGGAAAAACTTTTTCCCGTCGACCAGGGCCGGTTGTGCGAGGACGCGGGCATGACCGACCGTGAATGAGAGGATGCTGGGAGGGGCAGATGTGACCTCAAGGCTCTTCCTCAATGCGCCTGCGATAGCTCCTTCGGTGCCGAGGACGAGAGCCTCTTTAGAGCTGAGTCAGCGTGTGCATTGGGGGCCGCAAGAGAAAGTTTCGCTGGCGGTGCCTAGGGCGCCATATGACATGACGATACGCGAACACTTATCAAGGCACGTGAGGCGCGTAGAAAAGACTTGTTTACGGTTGCCAACTTTCAGAACTTCGTGAACCGTAAGGTTTGTTTATTGTCTGTCCATAAAAAAATAATCTTATCCGTCGTAAAGTTGAGAAAATGCTCTCAGACAAGTGAGCGTAATACTGGACGCATTCGATAACGTACGTACACGAGAATTTTTCGCCTTATGCAAAAATCCCAGTATTTTGAAATGGACGGATAGAAAAGGAATCATCATAATCGTGCAGATGTGTTTCCGAGCGTGTCCTCCAACCTACATGACTGCTAGTCCATTTCCTTTCAAAACAAGGATGCTCCAGTTCATATCTCTCTGAATAGCGTAGCGTAAATCACGGAAGTCGATTTCTTTGATTACGGAAATATGCACGGTTCATATCTTGGAAATCGTATCGCAAACGAGTATTTTGAGTGGAAATTCGTAAATCCTTATTCAATCTTGCGAAAATCATTTGAATTTCTAAACATTTACCACAAATATTAAGTCAATCAATTCAGAAATATAAAACTGCCTTGTTTCTGAAATGTCGACATGATACAAAGAGTGTTTGCCTATTTCAGCTAGCCTTTCCGTATATAATAATCGGGTGAAAAAATTAATGATCCTTTATGGGAATAGCCACACCTTTTCAGAAATTTTTCCTGTTTAAAATGTATTCTTTAGAATAGAACGAAATGGCTTAATACTTGAAGATTTTTCGAGTCTCTAGAATATCAATATTAAATGAGTGAAATTGGAGGTTCAAATCCAAAATAACGGTTGCATTGCAAGCTATTGAAACAGAATGGTTATTGAGACCATTACACAGTTTTAGTTTCACTGGCTTCATGGTAATCAGGGGCAAGAGATTTAAAAATTGAAACCGTCGGAATATGTTAAGTACTATGAAGACATATAGCGATTAATCAGTTTGTTCCTGAGGCCTTCATACGCCCTCCGTAGGGCCCCAATTATAAGTTGTTTTTGAACCCTCTTTGGCCTTGCAACTCCCCTTTAGCCTTACTGCATATTGGTAGCGGAAATGCATATCAAGAACCTGTCATTAATTGGTATACATAGAAAAGGGTATCACAAAATGAAATATATTCACTAAAATTATGAAAAGATATCAATTTTGTAATATATTAAAAACTCAAGCTGAAATCTGTACTTTAATATTTTCCGCTTTGTGAATTAAGGAGAACTAATTTTTGAAGATTTTATTTGTTTTAAAAAGACAAAAATGTTATACTTCTATTACATAGGCGGAACAGTTGAAATCAAGAGTTTCAAAAACAAACCTCGTCAAAACCCAAACGTAAAATAATTTAATTCTTAAACAATCTTTGTACTTCCTTTGAACCCTTAAGTTGGAACATTAAACAGAATTTTTCCATATTATGTGTACGTATTTCAATGAGTGCCGAATTTAACTGTTTAAAAAATAGCAAAATTCCTTTTGAACTGCCTTACTACTTACATGTATTTGCGCTCTTAGGTGAATAATTTAACCTTTCAACGGAATTATAATCTCAGTCATTTAGGCTTAATTGATTTAAGACTACGATAAAAATGAACATGTTATACCTAATGGAAGTTGTAGTTGACTTGGCTAATTTTCAATATCATAGGAAATAGGAAATATCAATATCATAGTCCACTAGGAAATATTTCTTTAAAACTGGAAATATTCCAGTTGGTACTATAATTAATAATAACTGGAACAATTCCAGTTGGTTGGTAACTATAGTACCTTTGATGTACTTCATCTTAAACCACCTTGCCTGTAACCTAAAAAAATTCTCATTTATGCAATAGGCGCTCAGATCTCGATCGAAAATGCGAAATAACGGCATTTATCTACAGAATATAAAGCACTGAATAGATAATTTTTATGCAAGCTGGCGATAAATACTATTACCACATCTACACATAGTGGGTGTGATCATTTACATAAGATCGTAAATCTTTATAAAGGCTGGCAGACGATTTAAAGGAACTTGTTTTAAATCTCTGATTGCGTGATGATTTTCAATCCCATAAATAAACAGTAATGACTTTAAGATTTATTTTTCTAACAAATCGAAGTATTTCGTAGATTACTGTCATATATCATACACAGATACTGGAAAATGTGAGAAATAGCACCCGAGGGGTTGCACATCGATATTTTCTTTTAGTTTATTAGCCAGGAATTTATAATAAGAGGTATAGCAACAGATAACCACATTTATTTTCCTCTAAACGAGAAGAGAGAACTTCTTTCCTTTGGCAGATTATCACATTTAGATATTTACTAATTGTTTCCGCATTCGATTTGATCGTTGAGAAAACACTTCCAACTAATGGGCTACGATAATGAGAGGCACTATTCGCGATCAATCTCCAATTTCATAGACAAATTCTCTTTTTCCGCATTAAAATTCTGTATTTTTCTTGCCTCATAACATTTCTCTAACGATTATGATAAAACGTCAGGAAATATATGAGTTTCTTCTGAAATGAGTTCCTGTTATAAACCTGCGAATGACATTTTAATAATATTTATGACCCTGTGATAGTAATTACTTAAATGGGGATTCCATATAGCTGACCAGGCAAAATGTTAACACCCTCTGCCAGCACACGAGCAAAATACTGATTGTGTTACACATTTTTCAGAAGATTATTATAAGACGCGTATTCAGTTAACGATTACGTGCTGTTTGGTACTTTAAAAAGTCGACATGAGTCACATGAATTGATTAGGCAACGATATTGAACTGTAATCACATCTGTTTCGAAATTTTTCATAATTTACATCATTATCTGCGGGAAAGGTATCAGAATTCAATTTTCCTTTTCCATTATTTCGCGAAAATTCAAAAATTGTGAAAGGAGGAACTGGATTATTTTGAAATAAGGTGACCATATAACCACACACGGAGAATATATAGAAATTCTAGGACGATTAGCAACACAAATCCATTATCCAAAGTTTTTTTTTGTTTCATTAACAGTCACGCTGAAAAAAAGTAAAAGTGGAAAAGGCACTGTCATTCACTCTTTTTTTTGCAACGTAAGATCTTTCACGGCTCTTTATCCAATTTCGGAGGTTGATTCTGTCTTTGTATTGAATTCCCTCTCACTCATTATGAACCTTCTTATGTCACTTTTGTATCCACGGTCATAACACCTCCACGGCCTACTTCCTCATTGGTTTATCTTAGTAGGAAATTTGTCACTTTCTGGATCGTAGAAAGGCAGGGTTATCTTATATTATTACAATCCTAGATTATATTTCTGACATCACGACTTAATTTTCAGTAACAAACAACTCCACAACCCGAGTGTTTAAACGACAAAAACTATTTTTGATATAGATGCAATTTATTTTTCAAATAAGTTAAAAATATCATTTACATTAGCTATTTATCATCATCTTGGTATAGCAATAAACATGAAAAATTTCTTCTGTGAAAAAAATCATTTACCTACGTTCTCTAACCTGTGTCATGAATGTGCATACACTCTTGTATGTCATTGAACTTATTCGTTTGTGAACGTCAACCTTTTTTTAATCAGAATGACAATTGAAAAATATAAACTTAAATAACGGAAATAAAAGCAATCAAAATTAGACTTTCCTTCGGTCCAATATCATGAAATTCTTAAAATTTTCTAGTAGGGGAAAGTCGCACACAGAATGTCCTCTTTGGCGCCATAAAAGCATAGTGTTAAAATTGAAAAAAGAATAATTTTTATGAATATTAACTTTCGAAAAATTCTGCAGTTAAATAAACGTTAATAAATATTTTTTTAACTTTCCACCCTGCATAACTCTCCAACACCCCTTGACTAAATATCATAATATACTATTTACGAACAACAGAAAAAATACGCAAACTTTCAAGGAGACACCACAGAAATAGTAATTGACAAGGATGGACCAAACGTCGATCAAAGTCAGCCAACTTGAAGACCACCCGTTAAGTTCAAAAACTGTCAAACTCACTCTTCTTCCAATTTAATGGTCCACTCCAAATTGAAAATGGGGTTAATTCCTCCACTGTTAGCCTCTGGTTAGACGGAGGATGATGGACCAAAAACCGCTGACAACTTCACCTTCGAGATTCACTCACCGAAAGTTGGACGACGACTGTGCAGACGCTAGTGGGCGAAGTGACTTGCGAACGTTCAGTGTCCGAACCAAGACTGAGAATAGAGAGGGAAAGTGTTGTCTGAGGCTCGTGCAATATCCCCTCCACGGCCCTCGGAGGGGGGAGCAGAAACTGAAGACCATCCGCTCGCCTGCGTAACATTTTAAGGATGTTCTCAGGAATTGGAATCTCCAATGAGGCGGAAAGCAAGCATTTGACGATTTGACCGCCAAAAGCCTCCTCATGCTGATCAACGCAATCGACGAACAAACATCGCTGTTTTTCGATCTCTGGAAGCCTCCAGTATTTGAATAATTCACCATCCCACCTGCGAATTAATAATTATTTCAACTGGTTGAATTGACCAAATATGTTATTAGTTTGATTGATTCGTTAACACCTTACGCAGTCATTGATTTCATTCCTATGTTTTGGGACGATAGAATTTTGAAATCGTTTCAAAACTGAGATTTCGAAATTCGACCTTCTAGATATCACGGAGTACCGAATTTTAGAATCAACGAAATGTTTCTTTTATGCTGAAAATTTCTTGTTATTAAATATGTAATGAACAGACAGGTGTAAAAATGGGGAAGTTTCCCGTACTATCCTGAACATTATTACGTTATCTACAACATGAATTATTTTCTGAAAATATTTTTCGAAGGAAACTTATAAGTTAAATTATTCACTGATAAGGTTCTTCATTGGCCTAATCAAGTCCGCCTCAGATAGATGCAACGCTAGTTAAAATGACTGGGGAGACAAACTAAGAGTTAATTCTTATGTATAACAATATTAAACTAGAATATATGAAATCATAAAGTAAAATGAAATGAAGATTCATCTGAAGAAATCTGATGATTTTAAATAAGAAGCTGAATGATGCATAGAAACTATCGCATTATCGAAAGCTATTACCAGCTCCTATGGGGTGTTGAGTATTTTTCAGGTACACAATCCTCTCACAATGAATGCAAATGTCCTGAGGTATATCACTATATGGAAAGGCACGGTTTTAAGATTGAAAACAACGCGTGATTGAAGGTCTTCAAAGTTTCAGTCTAAAGTTATTGGGGAAATGAGGATGAGCTGTTTTAGTTTGAAGTGAATCCCTTTCTCTAGATTAGAATGTCAATTAATGTAAAAGTACACTTGCAGTCAATAAATTAGAATACACTAAATTTGAAGGAAACGGTGAAATCAAAGGCTGTTTGTTATGTTTGATGTTTACGGAAACTTTTCTTTATTCAGGAAAGCTTTTTATTCAAACCCACGATTACCAGGATGACAAGCGTGGAGATAAAGAAAATAAATGGCATTCATTTCCATGAATTAGTACTTCAGTAATTCTTCACTTAGCAAGAAAACGACCAAAATAAACCTTTTTTGTGTTTTATTCATGTCATTTCCTGAAACAGCAATATAACAAAAATAGTATTAAAAAATCTAATTTATATCTCGCAAGAAAGAAACTTTAAGAAATTATAAAATTTGTTAGTGTTTAGTGCATTCTTTTTCGAATAAAAATCTATAATATATATTAAATAGGATATCGATTGATCATTTTAAATCTATATTTCAAGAGACCGAATGTCTTCTTCTTATTGCGATTCAATATATATCTTGTACCTAATCACGCTAGACTTATGGGGAATATTTAATTTTTCATTTTCATCTTTGATTTCATTAAATTCATTCCAGCTTAAGGAGTGGTTGTTATCAGAAAACTAAACTGCGTAAGAAAGTTCAGTTAGCATACACTGCATATATTAAGAAGGGAAACAACAGGAAAACTATTTCTATGATTCAAGTTGTAGAATCAAAATTGTTATTCGAATTATAATAGAATGGAAAAGTTCTAAACGAATTAGTAATATAAGTGCGGATGAAATTCGGTCAAATACTGACGTAAATTGAAGAGATATATATCATAATTGATTTTTGTAATTATGTTGAAATTAGCCATTGTATGTTTAGAATAAATCCCTACTTCAAAGGATTCTGATGTTTGATAATAATTCTGATGTTTGTCAATTTTGAAATTCCACTTCCTGTTATAATTTAAACACGTGTGCAAATACTACTTCATAAGAAAGTTGAATTCAGTTACGCATATTTACTTCCGCTACGGTCCTCTCAGACCGCCTGAAACGGAAAAAAAGCGATCGAAAAGGAATAATGACCTACGGTAACCAAATGTATAAAGGAAAAAAATCATTTCCCGTATAAAAATTTCCTGCAAATTTGTCTCATACCTCGAAGCGTTCTAGCAGAAGAAAATCAATAAATAACTAAGCATGAGTTCCTAATTTTAGTTTAGATGAATATTAGAGCTATCTTTAATGACGCAACACTTAAGTAATTTTAAACTGTAGACATGAACGTAACATAAGCATCCTCTGAAATTAGGTTATCGCAACTAGAAATTCAGTTAAGAAAATATGCATGTAACATTTGGAATTTATGCCGGCATGAATGGGGTTAAGAGGCCGAAATCCATGGAGGGTTGTAGAAGAAGATGAGTGGGATTAGAAATGAAAGTGAAAAAGGAAGTAAAGCTGAATAGAGCATTGCTTAATCTTATACAAGAGGATTTATATAGGTTTATTGGACATAAAGCACCGTAGGCTCTAAAAGAAAATCACTAAATGCGAAGTCATTTTTATCATTCGCGAAGAAATTATAGCGCGAATTTGGTAGTACGTAAGAAGAAGCGTGCAGTGAAATTAAAAGATGTTGAAACAACCAGGAAGCTCTTTCTGAGTTTCATACCTTATGAATTTAAATTATCCAGACAAAGCACAAACTTTGAGCAAAGAAATCTTCTATTACAATCCCGTACTTCCATTTAAATTACCCCTGATGAGTGACCGGAATCGATAGTTGTGATGTAGACTCCTTTACATGATGAATATAACTAATCTCACAGAGTTTATGTTAATAGAATTCGTTAAGCGTACTTCCAAAAGTGCGAATTTCAAAATATTTCAAAAGCCCAAACTTTATAACCAAGATAAAAACCGTTAAAGGAGTTTGCTGTGGTTAAGTATTGTGCCGTATAATGACATAATTTAAGTTTACGTTTGCGTTTACAAAATTTCTATTGCCGTAATATTATTTGAAACATCGCATATAATGCCGTTTAATATACTAGAATATTATATAGTTACTAATATTCATAAAAAAACTAAATATCAGAAGAAATCAACAGAAAATGTGAGGTAGAAAGATGCAAGATGAATTGAGGTAATCAATTGAAGGTTTCAGCAGAGCACATAGATGAGTAAACAAACTAATAAGCTTTATTCGCGTATTTTTTATGAGCAAAGATTAAAATTTTTAAATGCAATGAAAAGGGTTATTTCAATTAACAGTAGTGTTTCTGAAACAATATAGTTTATTAATGTTTCCATAAGATGTTTTTCATAGAAATAGTTAATTGAAAATGTTATGAGATGTTAGAAAAAAATTAATTAGAAGATTTACACACCAGGATACTTGAGAAAGAATAAAGAGAGCGCTGAAAACAGATTTCGGCGCAAATATAAGATGATCATTTTCAGGGAATTTTGGCAAATTAAACTCATGATTGAGATTAAAATAAAATTTCATATTTCCTGCAGTCAAATATCGTTCTAATAAAGAATTTTGATGTCTTCTCATATTATTTTGAGATTCTCATAGACATCTTTCATGTCATTCAGATCATTATAAAACAGCACCTTTTCTTAATCTTATCCGCAACATCTCAGCCATTTCGGTATATATTCTAGGATGTATTGAAACTGATTAGGCAATCGTCTATCATCTGAATATTCTTATTCAATTTTTATAATGAGCACCCCGTGACAAGTTGAGTCGATCCCATTGCTTTAACAAATAAAAGTATTCAAACCAACAAGAAACTTCTGGTTTTCATAATATCGAATGTAGTACATTTGGCATGCCTTTATAATAGTATCTTTTACGTAGTTCTATTTGTACCGTGACAATTCTTGAGGCCGGTTTGAACCTTAAACCCTATACTCTAGGCAAGAAAAGCTCTGGTGAGGGAGGAGCTCTACCAAAAAAGATGAGGAGTGAGGTGATTTCTCTTTTCTTGCCTCATTGAGTGAGCCAATGAATCGATGAATAACATTTTTCATTGCGTTCAATGAGGGGTAACCAAATGAATGGTATCGGTCACCATCATTCATACAATCGTAATTTTCGTAATGTCACTGTTGTTCACGACAGTGACATTAAGGTAAATGAAAGATGCACTTTTCTGTATGCTGTACCAAATAATAATGAAGGAATTTCCGTTCATCAGGGAATGGTTGCAGCAATAACATAATTTTAAAATCTTAGAGAATAGCAACATTAATAGAAATATTTTTTAACCTCATACTTAATATAAAAGTAATTTATAGTGCATGGTAAAAGTTATTTAATGATGTTCTAATCTCTTACAGATAAGATTACGTTATGCTAATTACGGTAATTCTTCATCTGGAAATATCTCGCAATATCTCAATCGAGAATTAAGAAACCAATGTCCTGGGAAGAATAGGGGCGGTCGTCCTTCCAGTGGATACACCTCTGTTTACAGACTGTGACGAGCTTAAAGGAAATAATCAGTCAATGAAGAAAGTTCTCATTTAGTAATCTTCATCTGTTCATCTCTCCTTTTCACTTTCTATCCGCTTTCTATCACTCCTCTTTACCCATAATTCCCCTTTGTTTCCTTGCCAACCAATCGGCCCTTCCCTTTCTCTTCCCTAGAAAGCGAACAGTCGCTTCACACTCGAGTCTAAATGTGTCGAAATCAAAATTATCCGATTGCAGAAACACGTCCATAATGCTCCCGTCATCGTGATATACAAAATTGAGGAATTATATATGCGATAACTCCTAGTTGCTCTTTTCGAGTGTTTGTGTAGAGAAAGCGTCACTGTGAGAGGGATCATAGTCATGTTTCAAATGTCCGGAAATTTACTGGAAGATGACTAATTCAAAATCCTTCGCCTCGCAAAGACAACAGTCGAAGCGTGAGCGAGGAATCCCCTGAGTGAGAGACGGGACTGCTCATGCGAGACTTATTAATTCTAGCCAGTTATTTCTCTTAGCGATGAAACTTTCCCTCATTCTAGTTAGACCATCGTAAATATCTGCACAGGTTTTTCCGTCTGGTTTCGTTTAGGATAGACGGCCTTATGAAGTAGTCACGTTCGCGACTGCTCTCATAATAAACCGATTGGATCGTAAACTTTAAGCAGCTATGATGCTGAATCAAATCCGCAACATCCCATAGATATGGACCGATGGGACAGAGACTTGCCGATCTTGAACCAGTTTGAAGTCGATCTGATATATTTCTCTGGACATTTTCACCCTGAAAGCAATTCCGAAATAAATTGACAACGACATTGCGCATGCCTTCGTTTTAGCCGAATGTAGTCAGTATCTCCTTCGTCGTGACATGGCACTTGGTCTCTACGTTCAGGAGATACCGATTTAAACCAAATTCATTTTGTTAACCAACAAAAACCCAGCGATACAAAATCGCAGAAATCAGCCCAGTAATACAAAAAAAAGATTGTTGATGATATGGGCAGATTTAAAATTTTGGAAGCACGTGGCGCCTTGATCGAGGCACCGATTGAAAATTACTTATGAAAATTACCTATTTATTTAAATAAGAAGATAAAGAGAATGTTACCGTTACACCAAAGAAGGAAAAAGCGCATAATGGAATAAAATAGTAACTCTTCGAATAACATTGTAAAGTAAATTAGTTTAAGTTATATAATAATAATAAATAATAGTATACTATACTTACAGGCATATCAGTTATTCTACGATTATACATAAAGTGAACAAATTCATTTCTAATTTAAATCTTTGAATGAATTGATCAACATTAATTTTTGGTCCCTCTTGCAGAGCTACAGGCTTCATAACTCCTACGACACAGGTAATTTCGTATTTGCGAAGAGGAATGTTCATCTTAATATGTAGAGAGGGATACATACAAGGATTTATCGGAGGGAGAAATTCTCAGTTAATCCGACATTTGGTAACGCCAAGGAAAACTCGTGAATGGAAACTTTCTTGTGTCCCATATTAAAATTTTTGCGTCAGTACCACTCTCAAACAAGTTTCATTAGTTAAATGGTAATTTCCTTATGCATGAAACTTCAAATTTTTACCGACAATTTCAATCTCTAATCGCGGTCAAAATACTCTATTAGGTATCATTACTCATCTACCAACATTATATTTTTGTCTTTGTGCACTACTATAAATTAATCTCTCTATAGAGTTATTAGTAAAGAATGCGGAAAAGGTTTTGCTCATTTTGAATGCCATATTAAGAGCGTACCACTTTCTTTCGTCATGGAATCCCTCCGCTTTTTTGTAGTACTATTATTTGGTTTGGTATAGAGGACTATAATTTTATGTAATTTTCTTGAATAGAAGTGAACACGAATGTATAGGAACTCTCTAAAACTTTGGCGCTTAGACATATATATGGAGGACAATAGGAAATACCTACCTTACAATATGATTATATCGGAGTATTATCATCTTACGCTAGAATTCAATCGCAGATCAATCAAAGTTTGCAATCAAAAATGGCTAAATAAAATCGATGCATTAAGAAATTATCCTTCGGTGTTCACACCCCCTGCCATACGGCTGCTCGCGGGGTATTAATGTAAATGTGTGTGTTATTTGGTGGGCGCATGCAGTAGCCTACTTAACCAGCCTTTTTGTTAAACTGTAACCTAATCCTTTTATTTTAGTCTAAGCATCAAAATGGCGGAGTGGTTAGAGTATCACACACCCACTGTTGTCAGGTTATCTTTCCACTGACAACTTTCATTCAATATATTTGTTTGTATTCAATTCTCTATTACGTTAAACAGATCTCTTCTCAAATCGCAATTCCACCCGGGAACTTCTTCTTAGATCATTAATTATGCTGAAGATATGTCATACTCGTATACTGCATTTACACACTCTATCGACTGTATTCTTCCTGAGCAGTATAAGCAGCATAAGGGAATTTTTAAATTTTCAAATCCAGTCGGTATAATTTATAACTATATTTCATATAGTAGGGCACATATAGAAGTTGGAAAAATGGAAGTACCTTCTGATCATCACCATTCCCTAATTGATTTAGGGAATGGTGCTTCAATAGCAATGGGAATCGGAGAGTCAAGCAATCCTACCACAACCAATAACAAGGATAATATCAAATATGTGTATTTTCTATACTACATCCATGATTGTGTATCTGATTTGATGAGTGAGGTAATTGTTATGCGTTTACGGCTACGATATCAGGGTAATAGATATGCTGGGTATAAGAAACCATTAAATATTCCCTCCCTTTTTGACCTGTTTGAAATATGTATAAACGCGGCCTTGCGGCTTACTCCAAGGGTTAAAATCGACCGCATTCAAGGAGATTCAGAATCGGATCAAATATCGAAGCTGCCTATGTCTCCATTAACCTAACTAATGTACTCCTTAGTGGAGATCGAGTTTTAATAAGCGAAACGAATTTAATGATGTAAATGTAAGAAAAGTGTTATTCATAGCGAATTTTATGACAAAATTAAATGATGCTCACTTAAGTAATCTATTAACTATGAAAATGCTTCGTTTACTTAAAAAAATGTCTGTAATTTTCACCTCACGCTAGGAAAATGTTAACGAATATGTGATCTTTTGCGTCGTAGTATCAATGGTATTAATATATTAAATATAAAAGTTAAGCTCCTTTTAATCGAAATGATGTTTCAGAATACGTTTTTGACTTATGAAAAGGAATATGGTAATACAGATAATTATTTACCAAGAAGAAAGAAAATGATAATTATTCGTTATGGATAGTGAAGTATCGATAACATCGTAAATGCTCTAAAATTTAAACAATGATCCGTAGTTTCGATGGTACAGTAGGTGTATTGGAGTAGTAACTTTAATTAGAAGTTCTCATACTTTCACATCTCTCTCTCTCTCTCTCTGCTATGAGATTCCTACATTAGGATACTAAAATTATGACATAATTGACAAAAAATTTCCGTGAAATTCATGGCCTCTTATAAACAAATCTTAAATACTTAACTGGGATTTAACTGGGAAAATCAAGTTCAAGATAGGAACATGGAAAAGAAAAGCCCTTGTTTGTGCAGTTACCTTATTACGCAACTATTGAAGAAAACTTGTAGCTAAATGCATAAATGAATAATAAATAATAACTTGTAGCTAAATACAATAATAAAATAATAAATAAATGTTCAAAAAGAAGAGGAAATTTGATTCAGATGATATACTTGATTTAGCTATGACCACTTTTTTTCTTCACGCCTTTATCTCTTATTGTAGCTTCAACTAGTTGAAAGAGATTATTAAAATTTCCATGAAACTGAATAAAAAAATGTCAGCTATGAAAGGTTTTGCTCAAAAATACTCCAATATGCAAATTATAGCATTTGAGAGAATACGGGCAACAAAAGTAAATTCTATCGTACACTTCAAGAACCCAGATGTAGATAGTAAGAAACAATTCAGTTTTACACCTGGCGCATTACACACGCAACTGATTTATCAGTGAAGGATTATTCTGTTACTGTAGAAAGTAAAATATAATCTCAATTCTGCTATTTATCTATTCTACGATAGCCTTCACTGAATTATGTTTAATGCGTTTAATTTCTATGAACTGAAATGTGAAAATTTTAAGAGATTTACCTTATTTATAATTAAAAGTAACTTAAGAAAGTTATTTTCAATTTCTTTGGCAAGCTGTTGTACTATAATGGGTTATGTCATACATAAGGCTGTACATGAGGTAATTTTCTAACAAGGAAATAATTTTAACCGGAGTTTACTGAAAAAACACACATTCTATCGAAAGATGATCTCAGCACTTCGTGAAGGTAATTTTTGTGTAATATGCAGTAAATTATCAATGATTGCCTATTCGTGGAATTTTCAAGGAAGTATTTCAAATTAATTTGCCCTTTAAAGATAAGAAAATAATCTTAAGCCTGCAATACCTAATCACTGATTCTTCGACCTAACGATTATCTCTCTTGTACTATAAAGTCGTTGTTTAATGTAAATGAGACTTAAGTGATAGGTGATAGGTAAGCACGTCTTCCATTCGATTATTTATTGGATTTATTCTTGATGATTTCTCCATTCCCATGTTATTCTAACATGTCACCATTTTCAGTAACACTCTGGAAGAGTCCCATTGAAAGTATAGATAAGATACTTATGGTACTTACTTTATGGTAAAACGTATATTAATACTTAAGAGGGGGGAAAAGTAGTAATCCGAGAATATGTGCAATTTGAGATTAGCTGGATTATGAGAGAGCGATGAGTAAAATACAGTTAAATAGAAGGGTGATTTGAAGAATGTTACGGAAGCTGATTTCTGTCGAAATGAAAGCTATGATTTATTGAAGAAAGTGAAAAATATAAATATCCCGGAATAAACTAAATCAAAGAGCTTATAAAATGAGAGAATTACGGATAGCGATAACTATACAGTGTAAGGAAAAAAGATTTTGACTTTCATGTCATTCATAATGTAACAGGGCGAAAAAAGTAGTTAAAGAATGTGCCTGAGATTTAATTTCCCTAAAAAGGAAATAAACTATGTGATTTGCATAAGTGGAATTATATTTCGATTTTCTCTTTATTTCGCCATAACTGTCTTGAAGTGTTCGTGAGTTTTCTTTTCTTTAATCTTGACCTAATTAATTTGCTGCTTTGTTATACTATCATTTACAATTTTGTAGACCCGAATTTCAATAGTAGATTCCCAAAAAATTATATTTGTAATTAATTGGATATATAACGTAAAAATCGTTTCGTTAGTGGAGATTTCAGGTTAGACGGAATTCTAACGACTATCATTAAGTCCCCTGAATGAGATTCATTCCAGGTATGTCATATTAACGATGGAAACTTTCCGAAAAAATGTAGTTTCAGAGCAATTGAACGAAATGGATGAAATTGTAATAAAGTAAATAACAAGCACCATCACCGAGAAAAAATTACAAGAAAGTCTATGGAAAATAATCGCTAAAACAGACTTCTGGTAGTTCTTCAGTTGAAAGCTAACTGACAAGTGTTCGATTTGGATGCTGGTGTTGATGGTAAACCCCAATGGCAGTTTTTGGGGTATTCATGTAAATGTAAGTAATGAAATTTCGCTGCTTAAGAGATCCATTAGAGCGTACGAACTCTGAAAGTATCAAATACGAATTCAATAATAGCATTAGGCGTTGATACGCAAGTTTCCGCTTCGCTGGTCACTAAAACACCGCATGCTGTTCGGGATTTCACCGCGATAATTCTTCTTAATGACGACATTTCCGCCAGTTATCCTACAGTTGAATTCAGGTCGACTTAGTGAGAGTGCAAAGGAGTTATTTTATTATCATCGGGTGACAAGTAAAACCTGGGTTGTTTAACTAGTTTATCTCATGGGCTAGTAAAATACTAGTACAACATCAGTTTCCTACTTGGCCTAAGCCTTAAAGCTAATATCATGACCTCAATAATTGTCGTTATGATGACGATTTATCAAAAACACAAAGTTTTACCGTTATTAGATATATTTCATAAAGGCTTTCGTGTTTTCAAACTGAAAATAATATTTGATGATAAATTCTTTATCAAATATTCTTTTTATGGTACAGTACCGGATTTTCTCGAACAATATTTTAATAAAATATTACGAAAGAAAGAAGAGCTTCAAATGGACCGAAAAATGAACGTTACATGTATACATGGAAGTTAGAGACATCGGATAAATAAATATACACATGATGATGATTACTATAGTAGATTTGTTATTGTCATTGGTTTCGAAGGTAGATTTTTAAGCCACAATTCACCTAAATAAACACCATTGTTTATATTATTATCCTTTCAAGAAAGTAAATAAAGGAGAGATATTTCCAACGTTTTCCGCAGTTGCTTCAAAAACGCCAAGTGTGAGGAGCGTCTCCACCCACTACCTTCCGGATTGTTGAGTCTTGTCCAAGAGAGAGTCTTTTTCTTTCTCAACAGAATGAAAGAGCACACTCTTCTGATTCACACTAGTCACACCTTGTTAGTTATTTTACTCACTCCTCACCGACCAAGTGTTTCCATTGATGATTGTGATCCCGGGACTCAAGCAGACATCGCAATCCCGGGAAGGCGACAAACAAAGACCGATGCAAGAGCGAAGTTTCTCTTAGAAAGAGAGGCACTCGAAATTCTCTAACCACTTACTAGAGGCAGATGTTGAAGTATAACAGAGAGTTCAATAGCATCAGATCAGTTCCTCGAATTAAAAAAAAAAAAATCTACCTTAATTTGAATTCATCCAAACATATTGCGTTTACAGAACTGTGAGCTAAGATATTCTTACAGCTATAGTCGCTGATAATCATATGGTCATAGGTACTCTGATTACTCCGGCGAGTATTAGGTTGAGAAAATTTGTAATTAGAATTATTTACACTAATGTGTTATCGGGGACATCCAAAGTTGTTGTCCTTTTACCCAGGCCTTTATTGCTTTATAATGACAGATTTTATTTAAAAATGATTACCAACCAATACTAATATCAGTCGCTTCCTCGTTATCTATTACGGTGTATTCTCGATCATTAGGGATAATATTGGGGAGAGAATGCAAGAATAATTAGAAATCTCGGATGGTCTGAAATTTCACTTGTATTTATAATAACTTCCATAAAAACAATTTATTATTATTTGCCCACGCAGTCCGTTGTATTCGATTATTTTATGGACTTATTAAGAGTTTTCTCCACTCGACCGCATATCTTTTCAGCATTTTGTCATTGTAGCCTCAATCCTACTGCTCCATAGAAATGGTCCAACGTAACTTCTATTCGTATTAGATCCAGAAAATGTTTGAATTTAGTGTTTTTTGTTTTTGAATTTTTTCAAAAAGAAGAAAAAATTGACGAAGAGAAAAAATCCTACACGCATAATCCGTGATAATCTATCCATGGATAATAGGAAGTTCAATGTATTTTCCCAAGATCTCTGTCTCTTCGACAATGAATCCAGATTAAGTCAGAGATGTTGTTTCTTCAGGATGAAGGGAATATGGGCCACAAGAGTTTCAAAAGGAATAAATTTGCACAAACTGAGAAGGATAAACGACGGATAAGGCATGTGAGATGAGTAGGCAGGATGGGAATCTATATAAGAAATAACTTTAATCAAATACTTGATTTGCTTAATAAATTCAGAGAGAGTACGCCTGTACGAAAATGTAGCCGATATTATCCGACCTCCTTGTTACGTAGACTGTTCCGATACTGCGAGGGAGCTCAGAGAAAAAGATGCAAGAAACAGTCGGTCCAAGAATTCATATTTTCCGGGAACGATACGCTAAAGTATCGATTAAGAAAGTAGAGTAACGGCGCATGCATACCCTGCCATACGCCGAAAGGTGGATTTTATGGTACGTATGTAGATTTAGATGAAAGAAAACATATAATTGTCATTATATTTAATTAAAAACACTGTGGAAACTTGTCCAAAGAACATTGATAGAAACACAGATAAACACGCAGAAACATACATCGTCAAATCTAACGTTGATCAATGAATGATAAAAAGAATATTTTTCGACAGTCAATCCTTGAACAGGATGCTCTCCGTCCAGGCGTACTATGATTTGGGAAAAACGAGGAGATTAAAGTCTCTATTTACTATCGTTTTAGAGGTAATCTTAAGGATCCTAAGTGGCTGTGCATAACTGCTAAAGAGGCGCAGGTCCTTACGAATGGAACTGTTTACCACGAAAACATCCACGAGTAATACGGTGATGTAGCTCGTTATATATGCTTCGTCTCATTAATCTCTTAACGCTAAAAAACGGAGCTGACCTACCTTATTTGTGGAACCATTTGGAGGCAGGTTATACTGCGCGCAATCCGTATTGAAGCTGTTGAAAGTCTTCGCACACTTGCGATGGTCCCGAAAAATGCATTCACAACCGATCTGATTAATCGCTTTTATTGCCAAAATTCCTTTCAGTAAAAATCGGTTAATGGATTCTGTTATTCTGTTTTATGATATTGAGTTATGATATTCATTAAATAATAAGCGTGATTTAATGATAGAAACCTTCGATTGAGAACCTTTTGCTAAACCAAGGAGCTTTAAAACATACAATTTTTAATCTCAAATTAAATACTACTGAGCACTATTAATTTTCTAAAAATTTTCTGAAAAAATTCAAGCTATTGCATCCTTAAAACATAAAACAAAAATTCCATTAGTTTTATTCGAATCGTATAGTTTTCTTCGTGCAAAAATCTACGCTAGAGATTATTTGTATAGAATAAAGTCTCTTCATAATAATAATAATTGTAAATTATCCTTTCCATAGCTCCATCCGGAAATGCAAGTCTTATATCCCCTCACGTGTGATTAGTATAATGAATATTGCGTAATTATATACGTTTTTACGCCCTATTATGTATAACAGACTCTCTGGACAAAGCATTCATTGTTTTACATAATATTACAAAAAATTCCAGTTTTTAAGAATTTTCGAGATTCTGCTTCCGAAAAGCCTATTTTAAGACTGTTAGAATAAAAGAAAAAATTCTCACGCTTTAATATCGTAATGATGTACCCATTCATCATTTCGTAGCGTGTGAATACAAGCTCTAACATATTAGGGATCTTTAGTCACCAACAAACAATTTCTAGTTTTACCCAGCAACAGCATTCACACTGCTGCCAAAAGCACGGTGTTCAAGTAGGCCACTCTGTCGATGTGTGCCAAAGTATGAAGATAATTATACCTTAAGTTAATTGATTCTAAGGCGCGTTGCTAAGGAGAAGTCACTTAAGTGAAAACAATTTGAATTTGAAAAAAAACGTCTGTCATAACTTCTGCTTTCCACAATAATTTAATGGGAGGAATTCGCAATCATTTCAATTAAGTGTTAAATCATCAGCGCTGAAAAATGCGTTGAATAATTAGGGATTGGTAAAGATTCACTGACCGCAACTGAATCAAAATTCGTAAGAAAAAACATTCGTCCTTTGAATGGTGAAAAATATGGAAATAGATGAAAACATGGTGAAAAGTAGAAAACTCTGAATGCTGAATATATAAGCGGAATTATTTTCATTTAACATGGATGAGGAATAACTCAGAAGGAGATGACTTTTTCCGTATAGGTAAAGAATATTATATCATGTTCTATTAATAGACCATATGTCATAAGTTAAGAGACAAAGGCTCTCCAAGCGCCGAAAGCGGCGACCGTCTAAGGGCGATTCCCGGGAAACGGATAATCGTTTAGCGGTCCCAGTTCTTCAGAATCCCGATGTACATTTCGGAAACAATGCTTCCATCTTCATGGGGGGTCCAATGCTCCCCCCAGTCTCTCAGCTCATTGACCGCCGAGTTCATTTTTTCTCTCTTCTACCATATGTCATGTTTCGATAAAAAATTCAAATTTATTTCAATTTCTCAAATTACTTACATTCATATTCACTAACTCAAATAACAATTCACCCATAAACTTATAGCTAAATTAGTCTAATATCCTACTTTACAATGCAAAATTACAATGGGCCTACAAACTTATCTTAACTTCTTGTACATTCTAAGCGATAAAAACCCCTCAAGTGCAAAGCGCTATTAGTTTATATTCTAACTCCTGGAAGCCAATGATCAGAAATAATCCATTTTCAAGGTTTAATGGGCATAGACAGTAATATTAATAATGATAATAAAAGGACTTCATTTTCGGGCGAGATTGAGACTGATGAGTCTCCTCTTGCGTCTAACCTTTGAACGGTGAGAACGGAGAATCACAAGGTATGATAAACTTTTATTTCAGAGATTCTCCTCTGATTAATATTGGTCATGCTTCGTAAGTAAATCTCTGATTACGTATCCACTTAATGTGAAAATTAAATATTTTGCATCTTTAAAGTAAGTAGGAAATATTTCAGTAATTTTAACAGCCTTCCAAAAATTTAATAAAGGATATCTTTCGTAGTCTTGGAAAATAGACACATTTTGCGCTTTAATTTCAATAACAGAATTATCTCAGTTATGACTTTCTTAATAACATGTATCTATTCAACATGCTAAGAACATGTATCTAATAATTGGATATTAACTGCACTTTTAAAGTGATTGTGGAATATAACTTAATAGATCAAGGATTGCATTCATGGTAGTATGTATCTTAAGAATGCACGTTGAAGACAGTCCCGGCACAATCGAGAGTGTTTCAATGGAGGGCGTCTCTTGTGTTTTGCCGCAGTGGGACACAACGCCTCCGAAATGTTAACGGAGACGAGAGAAAGCGAAGACAATCTAACTGGCAGTCGCGCAAGATTGTGCGGCGGACAATGTATACATCGGTATTCTCTTGTACGTGTCTTACTGAGTGATATATGGGGGATTGTAATTTACACTATAAGCAAACGTCAATTCATACTTAACTTTTGCTATAACTCTGGCAATTTTTGTATCAGTTAACAACATACTTTTCCTCCCCTTATGTGGGTGTAAACGGAATACATAGACTTGTTTTTATTTTCTAATTAAATCGTATAATTTTTAAATATCATAACATACAAGCAAACCCTAAACAAGCACATTGGAACTTGGTTTAACTGTTTCAAATGCATATCTACAACTGTATACATCCCATTCTTTCTAGTCGGATTGCTCTAATTTTATGTTTATAGCAATTGACATAGCTTACAATTACATAGCTTCTGACACAATCTATACTTTGCTACAATTTATTGTACCAAAGAAATTAAACTTGTAATGAAATGCTCCAATGTAAGAATTGGATTTGAGATTTTTCATATTATAGCAAATCAGTGATTTGGTAAAACTAAGGAATGAATGAGGATTTTAATCGAAGAAAATATAATTTTTAAATTAGAGCAATTAAGCACTTCCTTAGTGAAAAAATGTATAGAATAGTACATTGAAATAATTCCCTCAACAAAGTTGATTGGTAGAAATTAAAAGATATCTGAAACTTTTAATTGAAGAATTTGTAAAATTCAATAAGAGAAATTTTAATCGAAATTTTATTAATAACTTAAATTCATCAAAGATATAAGATTGAGTTTCTACTCATATTTGTTAATGGTGGCACTGGTTACGAAGCTCAGTCACTCGAATAATTTTATAATCAGAATCAAATTACGATTGGCAAGAAATGAATGACGGAGAAGATATCGAAAATTTTGCTTGATTTCCAAATAATTTTGGTTTGGATGATTACCCTTTAATGCGTCATAGAAACAACGAATTGGATATAACTTTCGAAAAAGGAAGAATTTCTTTTATATCCAGGAAGAAATTGGAACTGAATGATACAGAATAAGGAGGGAGAAATTGGTAATCAATGGAGAAAATTCTTGAGAAATGTTGTTTGGATCACTTACTCCGAGAGACAAATTTATCTGTAGTTTTTGAAGGGGATGTTGAAATTTTAAAGATTTCACCTCTTATGGTTCTAATCATTGCCTTATTTTATATCGAGTTAGAATGAAAAACTATCAATTGGAATATCAAGGTAATTCATTGTTTTCTAAAGAAAGATGCATCAATTTATGAATGATAAGAGTAGAACATTACCTGAAAATAAATTATTGGAACTACATTCTTATGAAAACTGAACGCCGATATTTTATCTGAATAAATTGCCATGTTTTACTTCAGCACAAATTTATTATGCATTAGGTATAGTAGGATACCTTTACATGTTGCTTTGTACGACCATTGATGGATGTGAGAAAAATAAAATTGAAAAATTCATAGCCATCCGCAAGGAAGGCCGCCTAAATAAAATTCAATTGCAACGACTGCAATAAGTATGAAATTGAAATGCTCTATTCTTAATTTTTTCCCTTGCCGAGCCTATATTAAATCGATATTAGGGAAACTGACTGACGGAAATAAATGATGGCGCTTATATTAATTATCCCAGAAATACTATATGACAAATAAATCCATCCAATTCTTTTTCAAAGTATAAGTGATCGAATTGAAACATTGAATTTACATTATTTTATTTTATAATTGACAGAACTGTATAGAATATTTAGGAGCTTTCTTCGAATGAAAAAGAATTGATGAAAATTAAAATATAATACAATAAATCTGACTTAAACCAAGTTCTAACCTTATTGCACGAAAAACTGCTCTTCCCCTTGAAATTGGAGTTTTCGGCATTGAAAATCTCTCTCTTTCATTAACTCATCAAAGGATGCAATTTGAAAGCTTTTAGGTAGAATTCCGGAACAGAATCATAAAATATATATTTGAATTATACAGCCTCGTTCAGACCAGTCAATTAATTAAGTCGGCGACCGATTTAGAAACTCGCCGCACGGGCATCGGTCTTTCATGGGCTTGGCGAAAGTAATTAGTGGAGCAGATTTACTTTTCTACATTTCTGCGAAGTATCCCTCCACCGTTTGAGATCCACAGTTGGTTTCACGTTACTTACAGCTATAAAACATGTGACTCTTCGCGTTTAAGGAGAGGTGATAATCACATTTGAAGGCGTTTTCAACCTAATAAACGGAATGAGAAAGTCATGGAAGCAACTAATAAAAACCACTCGCAGGGCAAAAGTGAACAATAGTAGAAAGGGAAAACTTCGGAGTAAGGCCAAGGCTGAAAAAATTAATATGAACCGTAAAGGACGCTAAAGATCAGGAAGCTAGGAAGAGTAGGAAAAGGTCAGTCGAGGAGAGAATGGTGGCCTGAAAGAAATCAATCATTAGCTTTGAATCTACCAGCGCACGATATAAAGCAGAACCTTTCTATTGGGAGATAGAGGTCCTTTGGAGAGGACACGCTACAAAAGTGAGGCAATACCTTTCTTTTCCGATAGAGCCTAACAATTAAAGAAATTATACTGTAGACAGTTTTGTTGAGTGTTGCTGTAATGTAAAAATGACGTATTTCGTGAACGCTTTTACGAAATTGTTTTCACCGTAAGAAACCGAGACGTGTATACAACGTAAATATTAGTTCTCACGGACGAAAGCACCCTCCTAGTTACGGCTGTGGCTGACGTCAAGGTCTTTCGAGGAGTCTTTTCGTGACGAAAAGTTATTGATAATGTAAGCCTAAAGAATTTAATTCATAAATTAAGTAAATTCACGAAGGTTGTGAAAGTCGCGATTCTATGTTCGGTTTTCCTTTGTACTTTGCGAGTATTAAAATCTGTAGGCCTGGTCTGAAATGAAGAAGAGGCTAGCTATTTTCTTTCTTTATTGCCTTGAATTCAGTCGTGCTTTGAAAAGTCCCTTATTAATAGATACTATCAATAAAATGGTGACTTTTGCTTCTCTTCTCGACAGACTTTTGAGGTATCTAATCTGCTCTAGGACGATTCGCCGTCGCCGTAATCATTATGCGCCAGCCCAACCCACTGCAAACCAGCCCAACCAACCAACAGACCATTCTATTCAGATAGAGCGCCAATATCTCGATATCATCTGGTATTCGTACTCGTCAAGATTATTCTTAGAAAAAGCAAGAAAACTATTACGTAACGTAAGTATGAGGAGTATTTTAATTCTTCGAAAATTCGTGGCGACGTCGAAAAGTACCCTGGGATGAAGTGGCTGCGAAACGTCCTATATTCTCTTTTTTTAATAGTTATCCACCGTTGATTTTAAAGGCGATACTCTTCACGCTGCAGATATCGAGTTTAAGACGCATTATAAGTACAAGGGTACAAGACAAGTACAAGTACAAGACTATATTAGCATAGCTTCTCTCTCCTTGCAAAGTTCGGCATTGACTAAGATGTTTTCTCTTATGAAGATTACACGCATGATGGACTCAAAACTATCAGAAATAGCGCGTCAGAGTTTTCCTTTTTTTTTGAGGATATATTTTTCGAGTATAACTGTACATTTTCACACCGTGGCCTCAACGAAATTTCTTACTGTTTGGGGCATCCTCGCGTGGTAACTCGATTGCTGAAGTGGAATTTTACATTTTTTCGTTAGAGCATCAAAACGAGTCTCAAGATTGAAAATGATTATAGGGACTCTTGTGTATCTTGGTATATTTAATTTCTCTATAACTTTGAAAACTCTGAAACCTGATTACAATGAATATTTTATCGTTTTAATAACGTTGAAAATTCCGCGAATGCAGTCTGTTGAGGACCTACTTTCTTAAAAACTAATAAAATGCTGCGTTTCAATGAATCATATAGTTTGCAGAAACTATGCGAATTCCGAGCATATGTGAACTAAAAGCTATAATGGATCATTCCTCAAATTTAATCCTTCCTACATATGATCTGCACTCTACCGTTTGAAAATAATTTCGATTTCGTAATTCTTATGGCGCAAGAGGAGAAGGAAATACTTAAGAAGAAATTCTGGCGGGACCTCGGAGCAAGATTCAGCCGACCGGCATTTATCAATTTGTCCACTCGTGAAAAATATTTTACAAGGATAGCCTAACTCTTACCTGCCTATTAAGATGTTTAGTGACTCATAATGTCTTCATGGAAGCTTACTAGTGACATCCATGTTTGCTTTCGGTCTCAAGGGCTTCTAAATTCTCTCACACTGTGCTTCGGCATTCTTGGACTCATTTCCTCCTTGCTTCTACACAGCAATAGGATAATTTAGTTTTTTTCATAACAGATGTATATGTGAATATCTATATTTATAAGGAAAGAGAAAGTAGACGCTTAAAATAGACAAAAACGGCCCAGCAATTAATTGTGTGCGATTAATTCCGGAATGTTTAATTTCAATAAAAACCCTTTTATTATTCGCCAATAGCATGATAGAAAAACTCAGTTTGATAATTTTGAATGAGAAGAAATATTCAATCAGATTTATCGAGCGTGACTCTTCTGCAATCGGAAAACGCATGCTTAGAGATGGCACATTATTGAATAATCAAACCAACTGATTCGATAAATTACATTGCATCACAAAACGGTACTATATTGCTTAAACTGACGCTAGCCAATAAATATCTCGAGCATTTCCTTATTGAAGAAGCAAAACGTATTGATTTTTTTAAGCACGTTTAATATTATTTCATTAATTTCTCAATTGTTTTGGTGTGATTTTCAGTTTCTTCAAACGTTCATTTCTTTCTATTTCCTAACGTATTACGGCTCTTTACTCTCGCAGTCTTAAGTTATTCAACTGCAATTTTAATTTTGAAATAGAAACCATTTCTTCAGAGGTGTGAACGAATTTTATCCGGTACTTTCTATCTTAAATCCTAACGTTTGCGAAACGCTTATCCCTTGCAATCCTATACATGGGAATAACAGATGATTTCGTCCATTCAAAAATTTATCGACAAAGAATGACGAATTCCTGACTGAGTCACTCTTGACCTCTTTCCACGGTCTAAGGCATACTTTTATCGAAACCGCGAAGGGAAAGAAAACCGTATTTTTTACGCTAGGAAAAACTTTCAGAATCCCTCAAACCATTTAGAGTATGAGTAGCAAATAGTCTTAGCTCGTATCAATTCCACGAAATACGTTCGCATGGTTTTCAGAAATCTATTATCAAGAGAGTGGATGGAGCAAGAATCAAAGGAGAACGTACATTTCGTAATGCACAAAACGACGGCGAATGGCATCCCAATGCGATCGTCAGATGTTAGCTAACTACATCATCTCGCGAAATGTTTCACCTTAGCTTTCTCTTCCGCAGCAGAAATGGGAAGATCGATCAACACGCCTGTTAATCAAAAGCATACATATATATAGCATATCCAAGATACTGTCTCTATTTTTATGGATTTATCGCTTTTAAATTTTTTAAAATTTATTTATGAATTTAATTTATATTTTTAAATTTCGAGGACATTGATGTGTCTCCGAATGCCCAATCATCGATAAATTTTAAGGTTCTAGCGTACGTATCTTTTAAGATTTAAGACAAGAGTTATCCAGCCTTTTGAATTAAGGACCTAAAAAATTACTATTTCGCGAATTATCATGGAACTCTTGAACTGGACAACATGTTTCTGTTATCTATCAACTATTTTCATGCAGATTACTTACATAAACAAGCATAAAGAAATACCGTTTTGAATATGAAGGCAAAAATTATTCAGCTAATCAGAACACAAGTAAGGTCTAGGTAAACCTTAGAATAATTTATGAGGGAATTCATTTCGTACTCCATAAGTTATATCTTTTTTTATCTATCTATAAAAAGTTTTGGAAAAAAAATATTAACAAGCCTCTGGAGATTATTATATCGGTTTCAAATCTTCAGCCGATAGCTTCATGGTCCACACTCTTTCAGGGATGTTCAATAGTGTTACTTCAAACAAGTGATTCTGAAAGAGGGCAATACCGCCCCCCTAAAGGAGCTGGATTAATTTATGAGGGGTGCGTGATACAAAAATAATATCCAATTGCCAGTCATCTTCCCATTTCAATTTTACTAAATTTTAGGCAGCAAAAAACACCAGAATATTGCTGTTTAGTGATTTGATAGGTGTTTTTATCAATAGAGTTATTATTTTCTTTTTATCTATTCTCTGAATTTGGACAAACATTTTAAATTTTTCATGTATAACGGTTTGGGGCGGTGGTATGGAACCAAGGGGTGCAGTGCGTAGAAACGTTTGGAAAACACTGCATCAAACGCCACGTTCAAACAAGTTAATCCTTAAGAATTGCAGTTGTTGAGAATGATCCAAGCCAATGTAATTTGAGATAAATTTGAAATTCATGGATAAAAATTGAGTTGTATATATCCTTAACCATATTACCTTTGCTTCAAAATAAATAATTAGTTGGGCTCAGGTAATTTAACAAAATGCTAGATCTTTAATCATCTCTCTCATTTTTACTTAAACATTATCGTCGATCACAGATGGATTAGGTACAACACCAGAGATCTTTGCGTTGGAATTATTGAGTCATCGATTCAGGAAGTCTTTCGCGATCGATCAAAATCCCCTTTCATTTCCTTTGCTAATATTTCTAATTGCTCTGCAAGTAGGTGTTAAGAATTGCAGCAGGATAAAGCTATCTTCACCCACAATCTAACTTGTGCAATAAGATTAAGCGCCTTCCACATCGTCGACTATCTATTTTACACTTAACTACGCCGGAGAACGTTCTGAACACACTCGGATCAGATGTCCAGTCGTACTGAATGGAATATGTGCGTATAAATTGATGTATGCTGGCTTAAAACTCGACAATAGGTCTTACAGCTTTATAACTATGGTAATTAACCTAAGTGCTTTCTTTCTGATGACAGGCTACATTTTATTTGCCAAAGAATCCCCATAGCCTTTGTCTCTGAATGACAGCCTTTAAATTCTACTAATAATAATATTCATTCACAGATTATAGGCACCTTTCATGAGAACAATAGCTCTGGTTTTTCACAATAGAATTTTGTAATGCGGAAGAAATAAAAATACTGCTTCTTTTTAACTTGACGTGAGGAAATGAATATTTTGGCGTGAGAACAAAATTTTCACGCCATGTGATTTAGCCAGTTTATGCATTGCTATATTATGCGTCCCGTTAAGACCGAGATTGTCCCAAGAGTTCTTGTCAAACATTTATCTCCTTCCAATTTTCATGAAAGACTTGGATGAAGTAAATTACGAGAGGCTCAGAAATATAAACGTAAAAGATTCAAAGACAAACTTAATTGATTTTGTGAGCAATAACAGTAGCTAAAAAACCTCATAAATATAGCTACGATTAAATTTACTGCACCGCGTGGGTTTATATCTCTCCGAATCTTGATATGTCCCTGTTTCTTGCCCTCAATTCGTGTTAACCTTATTTATACGTATGCTACTGGAGGAGTATTACGAGAAAATAGACCCATTCCTTTTGGTTCACTGGATCAAGTATAAAACAGGGAAGTAGTCAGTTATTTTTATCGCTTTTAGGAGCGTTCTTTCCATTAATCTTAAGATCAGAAAATAGTTAATATTTAGGCAACAGCGTTAGAGCTCTAGTAAAAGGATATGAGACCTCTATTAAAGTTTAAATTATTATTCTGCATCTTTACAGAAGAAAGTAATTTTTCAGTTCGTGACCTTATTCAAGTCAAAAGGAAAGATCTTTGATTAATGGGTAGCTCTGTAGCTTTCCGCAGGAAACTGGATCTGTTAGATTTCGCCGACTGCTATGTTATGAAATCCTTCTTTAACGACTCCAGCACAGTTTTCACGGTCATTTCTGTGTGACGTAGAAGATATCAATCTTCGGAGGTCTTTCTTTCCATCATCTTTTTAAATTTAAGTCCACCACCTGACCTGTTACCTATTGGTAGCCCTATAATTATAAAGAATGGGATCGTGCTTATTTATAATTATTTTGTATTATTTTGAAAATAATTTATATTTTCTTATTCAATTATTCCTTCTTTTAAATTCTTACTTAGTAGATCTAAATTAATGCACATCAGCCATTTGTTATTTGCTAAGATTTAATTTCACACCTAAAGATAATTATGATAAGGGAAAATTATTATTAAGTTATTGATTCGCATAACTCATCTTTCTCACATTAAATTTAGACAATAATAGAGAAATGAATAAAGCAACAAAATTTTCATAAAACGGAACTTAATAAATTCTAAACGTTAAATAATCATCAATCTTCCATCTTTATAATTCTGGCAAGGTCGTTTAATGCTAGAAATATTTTTTTTTAATAATGAATTGTTGTAAATTTGTGAATATCATGAAAATATGCTCATATGGACTTCGATAAATTTTCATTCGCAGAAATGAAAGCAAAAACCAAGTGATATGTACGTTAATTTTACCTGGATGTGGGTGGATTTCGGTGGATGTATTTAAGATTTAGCACTAAGACGTTCGCTTATTTATTTATAACTATGCTGATACATGAAAAACAAATTGCACCGTGAAAATATTCCTGGAGGGGCTTAGAAACAGTCGTATTTCCCCTACAATTTGCACAGAATCCATTGCTGCTCATGCATGTGTAAAAAAAAGATTGCATATTTTTAATCATTACGCTATTATGAAGATTTTAAAATCCATGGAAAAAACTTACAAAGGCGAAATATTCACATGCAACCACGCGTAATTTTTTCTTTATTAAATGCTAGAATGAAAATTATTTCTATGCACGTTTGAGTTGTCTTTTTCGAAATCTGTTTCCTTCGATGGCTTTTAGAAAACATGATAAAATTTGAGATTTCCAGAAAAATATGCCTTCCGTCAAGCAGAAAGCAAAATACGGTGAACAATTTGAGCAAAGTATACCACCATTAGTTACGGAAGCGTTTGCCGATGTGAGAAAATTTTTAGAAATAATTCATAAGGACAATTAGAGTGAAATTGAATCCAAGAAAGTGTCGACCAGAATATACTTTTCCCTCTTTAACTTGCAACATCTGTGTGTCGTAAAAATAATTCGACAGGCCTTCGCCCAATTTCAGTGGGCGGATAATTGGTGTCTGAAATACGAAGCGTATTTTCAAAAACATAGAGCCACTTCTCTTTAACAGTTACCTGTCAAGGTTATTCCTAAATCGCCAAATTAATTTTTAGCGAAACTAAAATACTTTCTTGTTCTTTTTTTGTGCTTCGATGTGCTTCTGTGGAGCTTATTTTGTATATGTTTTCTCGCCCTACTGAATGATTTCCTGGTAGCGGTCGCTGTTTGCCTTTTCTCCTAACTGCTGTTTCTTTAACTTACAAAGGTCAATGTATCATAAACGCGATCGTTCAAGTACGTTTAAATATTTTTATGTTTGGGATATTCTGATCGCACTTAACCGGAACATATAAAATTTGGAATACAGTGAATCCGAGACAAAATAGGGATTTGCTTTAAAAGTTCAAGCTGAATTCGTATGTCTGTCACCAGCTACAAGTGTGTAAAATTTCCAGATATGGGAAAATATAATGTTTGAATAATGTCTTATATCAATGGATGGTCCCCATATAATAAAGTCTACAGTACGTTCACCTATTGTGAAAGTAGTTCTGGGCTCGACTCCCAGTGGAGACCATATGATCCTATATGATGAGCCAATATCGTGGAAAAATTGGAGTAACTACCAGAGTAATTAAGTATCGGAATAATTGCATTCTAAAGAAAGCAATAAGGCGCCATGGAAATCGATATGCCGATCAGATAAAACCCATTCAAAATGCTGCCTGACTAGTTTTTGGGCCCTTATCATCTGTTGGGCAAAATTCTCATATTTATGAGTGAACGGATACATAATTTCTCAAATTTTCTTTAAAACCAGAAATAAAAGAAAAATTCACTGAAGCTTTGCATTTAAACTGTGACATTACTGTTTAATATAGGGCATACGGCTGTATATAAGTGTTGCTGCAAGAAGTCTAGGTATTTTGAATTTCTTTAATTTGAGGACAGCTGGACAATAAACGTGGAATGCGGATAAAAGTGCCGAATTTTCATCAATATTCATATTTTCTTGTCTCCCTGAACCCCCAGCCTTCCACAACAGAGTGTGTTCTTTCATAGATTCGCAGGGATGCTTGTACTGATAGTTGAGGGTAACTGCTACACCATTTTTACCTTATGTTTTGATCTTATATTGAGAGGAAATCTCAAAACTACTATTTTACAGCTTTAGAGACTTGAGAAAATCTAATTGAATGAAGAAATATAATAAAATAAAAATAATTTAATGTTGAAATTAAGTTTTAAGACATTGAAAAAAAAACTTTGCATTAAATTTTTTAATTCTTTATCGATTTTATCCCTTCATAAGAAATCTCTTCTGAGCAACATATCTTTATTATACATTGTTACAATTTCTCTCCAAAATATAAGGAGAATAAAAGAATAATCTGAACATTTCTGGGGCACAAATTTTATGCTTAGTAAAAGCATCTTATGAACTACAGAAAAATAAGAGGTATTAACATATTCTTTTCTGTTGTTAAATCCCATATTGTTAATTCTCAAAAATTTGTACGTATTGTAATTTTATTACTTTTGTTGCCAAACTGTATACATCATGGCAAAATAAATTCTGATTGAACTGCATTAAGAACAAATGATTTAGAAAACTCAACTTTATTTGTTTGAACTCATAAAAAGATTTTAAATAAGAGCAATTTTAAGTACATAGTATGTATTACTTATTTAACTTTATTAGCAATTCAAAATATTGACCCACACAATAAAATCTTCCTTTGTGTAAAATGGTTTACCATTTTTACCTTATTTAAAGGATATTTCGATGTGTTTGATCTGTCTTTTATAAAATATTTGGTCTTTGAAATCACTACATTTTTTAAATAGATAATTTGAAAATGAAATCATATTAAGTACCCTTCCAACTAGAGCAATATTTTTTCTAAGAATGTAAAATTCAACTTTGAAAGTGTGATTGAATAGATTTGGAAAAATTCAAATGCAGATTAGAAAAGAAACATTTTAATTTGGTTTGTCAGAGTAGCATTACCCTGTCAATCTTTTTAATCCATATTATTTCATATAATCTTTTTGTTATATATGGAATATGGAAATTGTGAAACAACATGAAATATTTCCACATGATTCTTACGAAAAAACATCCAAAGCCAATGTCAGAAATTATTTCTTGACTTATATTTAATTGCTGGACATAGAGTTGTGAAAGATGTAATTAAATGTTAACAAAAGCAAAGATAAAATGAAAAAACACAAAATGAATTAATTTCCAAGAAACAGGATGAAAATATATAGGTAAGTAATTGTAAGTAACATCAGCATACTGATGAAAAGCTAATGAGTAGAAAGAGTGCCAAAGACAGGAATACCATATGCCAACAATAGTCAAGGCTTTTCAGAATGAATATACAATTACTATGGGAGAAAGATAAAGTTACTATAATTTAAATAGGTAAGAGTAAGCCAAGCCAATTCACCTGAGCTGGAGTGAAGGTCTATTCTGCTATGGTAAAGAAATTTTAAATTAGTAGTAATGTTAAGCCAATGAACCATGCTATTCTTTTGATATTTCATTGCTGAATTGTGTTATGAAGAGAGCTTACATTTTAAAAAATCTGTACTAAAAGTCCAATCTTCAGTTCACTTCTTTAAAATCCAGTTACATTTTCAATTTATAATTGATTAAATCTGTTGAACTTTCATTCTATCAGTTTGATTTTAGCAACAGGATAAGTTCATTTCAATGCCTTTAATCTTTTTTTTTGGTAAAATAGCACCATAATGTATTTCTTTGCCAGAGGATGGCAGGGTAGAAACTCTCAAAGGTATTGTTTTCTTAGGATTTGGATTCCTACTACCCTCACTTCATAGTTGAGATACCTTACTTCTATCAGATTTTAAAAATATATAATATTTAATTTTGGTACAAGTTTCAGAACAAATGCTTTATGTTTTAATGTGGTAAGCAATCTTTCATTGTATTACTGTCACAGAAATGTATATAGGAAGAAATTGAAGTCATATGGAATTTGATTATCTATTGCTGCACTCATGTTTTTTTTAATTGAAGTCTGAGGTAATTGTTACTATAGATCCTTCAATGAATTTCCTTTTACTCATGTCTATGGGTATACCTCAAAATGTAATCTCAAAAATGGGGTGTGGAATAAAAGCAGGAAAGGCAATGTCAAAATAGGAGTTTTATTGAGATGTGATTGAGAAATAATTATAAATAAGTATAATATAAAACTAGTTGCCCCGTGCAAAACATTCGCAGACGACACTGATACTCGATTCCCCCAACAAAATACATTATAGTAGCAAACACTAATCACTACAGACGAATACACAAATACTAAGACATACCAAAAAATTCACACCGTCATATTCCATGACAGTGTCAGTTTCGATATACCTCGTTAGTAGCGATAGGTATCAGTATCTACACATCCAGTAACGAAAATCTATAGGCAAATTCAAACTCTTGCGTTTTCTAATCCCTTACCACTTGAACCTTAACGAAGTCCCTAATATCTTAGAGAGTGTGAGAATGTAAATTTTATAGAATGTTTTAAAAATTTTCTTTTAGCACTATAATCACGAATATTACGCGTCATTGATATAACGACTTATATATAATTTATCCTATACCGAATACCTCACTTCACTTAATGTATTTTTACATCACGAATTTAGACAAAAATACAAACATCACTATCACATTGCCACCATCACATTTTGGTAAACTCTGTTCTTTTCTAAATACCACTTCCTTTTATGATGTGTCACTTAAGGCTTCGTGTTTAACATATATAACCAAGATAAAGCTACAAATATACCTCCTGCATCCATGTTACTTATTTATTTTCTATTTTTTCTCTCCGTACACGGAATATAAAAATAACTACTACTTGTCTTGAAATTGCATCTCATAAATTCACTGAATCAGATTTATTCAATTACTGAAAGATATATAGTCAGCAATAATTAGTTGAAAGCTTGTTGTCCTGCCAGCGTAGAATGAGAGAAAATGTTACTAATTTGGGAAGGGAAGTGTCTGTGGTGTGAATATTATCTATTGTAAATGTTGAATATTATCTATTCTGTGAGTAAAATATAAACACTAAAAATCATTTGATAGGTTTGGGTATATATAAAAATTTTCAACAGACGAAAGTTTCACCAAAATAAATTAGAATACTTGGAAAACGACCTAATTATTTTGATCGCATGACTCATAATTAAAATCTCTAATTTTTCTATGAATACTCCAAAATCTAATTGTAATATGGTTGATCTTAAGTTAAAACTACCGGGAAGTAATATGATGGAAAATTGTTCAAACATACCACACAATAAAACTGTGACGCAAACTTTCATATTCGGCAAAGTTCATGTTTCTATAGCCGTCAATCTGCTGCCGTAAGATGCAATGTGGTTTGCTTATTAAACTGCTGTGGATGTGTACGACGTCAAGGTCTTCGTTCATGGAGACTATAATATTAATTACTAACACTGCTTCAATCAATTTATGACTGAGAAAGTTATGCAATTATAAAACTTGTCTATATTCGTCACTAAGTAAACAATTTTAATCTGTATATAGCAACCTGGGCATTTTTTCGTCCAGGACACAACGCGATGATTAAAATATTAATTGAATTTGTCTAACAAATGGTGGATTTGCATTTGTATAACTATTTTTAGCAGGAACCTGGAAACTTTTCCTTTCAAATGGTCATTCATTTATATGCATTGGCGGAGTAATAAGGGAGAAAAAGTCCCGATCACCAAAAATGCATGTTTTAAAATAATATATAGAGGATTAGCATATAAAGAAAGGTGTGATTCTAAATAAATCTGAGAAATGTGAATATATGTATGTGTGTGTGTATATATATAAGTATGAAGATTTTTAGGAAAGTATGAAAGAAAGGAAAGTTAAGGCAAAGGTGGAATTTCAACTGAAATATGGGTACAACAGAAATTTACCAGCCTACAGCATTAGATGTTGAAGACAAAATTATAGCATATTTCACCCACTTCTGTACCCTTACTATCTCTCAAAAATAAAAGATATTGGCATTGCCCAATGCTCTGCAAGCATTTCTCAAATATGTAAAAGGTATGCGAAAAATAAATTTCCATCAGCTATAAAATAAAATTTCTATCCATAAATCATAAACATTATTAATTTATTTATTTCAACTCTTCTCCATTTCTCATCATAATCCTCTCCTTTTTCTATGCATTTTTGATGTAATAGTTACATTTTGTAAATCTAGCTTCACACCATTCTCCCGCCCGATTTCTTGCCCAACAAACCACTTCATTTTTGAGTTCATAATCATTTGAAATTGCCAGCCTTTAAGATTTTTTACTGCCTAGGGAAAAGGTGGAAATCACTGTGGGGAAGGTCAGGTGAGTACACTGAATGGCCAAAGAAATCTTTACCAAAGATTTCATGTAGTTAGACTGTTTCATGGGCAGAATATGGCCGCAGGTTGCTGTAGATCACCCGCCCACCTTACAAAAAGTTTCTATCCTGCTACAATAATAGTATGCAATCATGATAGGCTAATTTTGAACTTCAGGGGAAGGTTAGCAAGAATTTCTTCCAAGCTACAGCGTTAATCCAGTTCTAGTGTGTCACAAACAGCATCTTTTAAATCAACTTGATGAATAATCATTTTCCTGCCACTATGCTCTTCATCACAAGCAGTTTGTCTTCCCTTTATGAACAATGTATACGAGTGATGAACCATTTGAATAGCTATGGCATCTTATTTGTTGACTGAGGATATCTGTATATGAATTTACATCTCTGTTTAAAAACAAACAACAATCTGGATTTCACAGTAGGTGGGAACATGCAAAGGTGTCTCCATGAAGACCATTGTCATACCAAAATCCAGTGAATTGAGTGATCTTGAGTATTACTCAGTACTATCTAAAATATTCTAAATGTCCTTTTTATTTGAGAGGGAAAATTGTATTTGTATTGCTGTAACAGTATTAAAACAATAAATACAATCATTTTTCCTAATTGGAATGAGTTTACTTCTAATGATACCATATACCTCAGGAGGTTGGCTGACATGATTGTCATCACCATGTGGGGAACATCCTCTGAGATTCAGCCTAACCAAGAACCTATGAATGAATGCCAACAACTTTCAGCCAGGAATTGTGGTGTCAGCTAAAGGATATTTTCCCTTATGTTTTACTTTCTATGATCTATTCTAGTAATTCACATTTTCTCCCATCATCACTTATCCTGTTCAGAGCATCTTCCTCTCTTTAATTATGTGTACATACCTATAGTGTTGATTATTCTCTCAATGATATGCAAAACAAATTATGGTATTAGTATATTTGTAAAGCATCTAATTTTTTCCTACAGTTAGATAAGATGTCCAGATTTTGCAGTCATTCACCAAAAGTGAGGAGAGACAATATCTGACCATTCAAACCTAAAATCCTGCCTTAGATCAGATCTTGTAAACAAGCTTTTCATATCTTGAATATTTCTGCAGAAAACTCAAAGATGGGCTGTGTTTTCCTTTAATTCCTTTTTCTTTTGCTAGTTACAGTGAAAGTTGATTAGGTATGCATTGATATATGTAAGCTTTAAAATCATGATCATAGCTTTCATACCATACATTGGACATAAGGTACAATATTTTGAACAATTTTGTAATATCTTTTCAGATTAAGGATCCTCGGGAAATAAGTTCACATATGTATCTTTTATTTGGAATTCTATGATTGATTTGTTTCCTATTGTTATTTATTTTTAATGTAGCAGCTTTTTTAAACCAAATTATTTATTACTATGAAGCAGAAGACATTTCTCAAGTTTTATATTTTTAGTTTGAAGCAGTCTTATTTTGGTCATTAAGTTGAGATATTTTTATCCTTATTATACAGGGCCCATTTCCATTTTCATTTTCATTACTTTTATCTATTTATTTTATCACTTTATGTAACAGGGTATTTATTATTATTTTAGCAGGTGCTATTTCATTTTTATTCATAATAGTGTTTTTTTTATTTTCATGTGATACATTTATCTTTATTTTAATGCAGAGGACTGAACTGCATGTAATAATTATTTAATTTCCTTCGAATAAAATTGTTATTTAAAGGTATGATAACTTATATTGTAATGTACATACCTACTCAAGGGGATGAAAATAATAAAGGGCCTATAGCATGTAAAAGACATACTTTTCAATGTATTGTCTCCTTTCTAAGAGACTGTTAGGGATTACAATCCATCTTGTTATTACAGCCAGTATGTTCAGAGTAATCATCACCTCCTCTAAAGGCCTGACACTGGCATGCCTGAGTCTGACATTAGCACTGCTTCCCAATGATTTTTGGTATCAGCCTTGTGCATAGAAATGCAATGCACAAAGGACCTGCGGGTCCAATGAAATTCTTCCAGTTATTAATACCCTATAGATTAGGTAGTATCTAGGTGCTATAATAATTATTTCATTCAGTATTCAGTATTTCTAACACAAAAATGATTAATCTTCCATCATAATTAAATTATTTCACTATTTCCTTAAGATATGGCAATTTTAGAATGTTTTTTTGTAAGAATCATGTGGAAATATTTCATGTTGTTTCACAATTTCCATTTTCCATATATAACAAAAAGATTATATGAAATAATATGGATAAAAAATATTGACAGGGTAATGCTACTCGGACAAACCAAATTAAAATGATTCTTTTCTAATCTGCATTTTCATTTTTCCAAATCTATTCAATCACACTTTCAAAGTTGAATTTTACATTCTTAGAAAAAATATTGCTCTAGTTGGAAGGGTACTTAATATTATTTCATTTTCAAATTATCTATTTAAAAAAATGTAGTGATTTCAAAGGCCAAATAAGATAGCATTAATATTTCTCAGTGATCCAAATGGTTTATCCATAAGGTATATAACCATATAAGCTGGACAATTTTCATGTTGATAATGCTAATGAAATTTCGTTTCACAAGGAAGAAGCATCGTATCATTCTAAATAATGTCTGAGTTGAAATCATCCTGCGCAATCGACAAAAGCGAAGAGTTTGTGTTTATATTTTGACAAAGATTTTTCTCTGGCCATGATAGAGATCATAAAGTAAATAAAATGTTAACTTCTATCTGCGCTAGGAATACATTTAACTCATCCAACGCATGAAAGTCGTGCAGGTGTAGTCACTCGAATAAAAGCGATCGTCCACTTATTCACGCTTATTCATATTTTATCATGTAATCATTTGTATACAGACAATAAAGTAGTCATGAAGTGCACATTCCCTTGACGTCTACTTTCATAATATGGAATGCTAATTATTTAAACGAAATCATTGCATAGATACAGCGTCATAATTCGAAATATGATTTTCGAAATTGTTTATTATGTCATCGGAAATCATTAAAAATTTAATGAAATAAGTTTTTATTATGACTGAAGAGTACTGCTAGAGTCAAGTTTTGGGTATAAATCTACATTCATAAGTTAAAATTCAAGTATGAGATTCGACAATATTGCGCTAGAAAATCAGGTTACATTAAAATAAGATCGATAAGATAGTCAACTGGCTATTCCGATGTAATATAATATTTAACGAGTATTTATTTGATTTCCGGCCTCCGGCCTAGCCAGAGACCTTCGGAAAGCTATTCTCAACACATCCAATATAAAAGATATATTGGGAACCTATGCATTCGCTAAGATGCTGCTTAGGAATAAAAAAATTGAGAAATAGATTTTAATTACGTAGCATGCAACAGCCAAGCAGAAATGCACCTCGATACTTCGAAGAATTTAATTTTGATATTTACATATGCTCTGCGTCTCAGACGCTGTCATCACACGATTTTGAAACTTCAAGTTTAACCTGCCCACATGATAGCATTCGTGAATGTAAGATGGCACCTTGAGTATTTCCTAACTGCGTTTTTGGTCTATTAAACGGAGGTGAAGAATCTAATTCTTACTGCTGTCCACTAATAGATCCTATGGATGGATCAGAAACTGAAACGCTGTCTAAGTAATACTTTATCAAATACATAATGAAAGCATACAGTTTTGGGTAGAATTTTCACAAATCCGCAGGAAAATCCTACAGATAACCGACCGAATTTTATTTGAAACACGCGGAAAATCTTGAATATACTTTTAAACGACAGCTAAGATAGCGAAGACCTTTTATATTTCCATTTGTACATAATATTCGCCATTTAAACGCCCTCGGAACATTTCCAAGTTAAACATGACATTTCAAAGTGCCTCTAACCAGAGATTTTCCCAAATTCTAAGATAAAAATACAAGGCTTCATTGGATGATCCCCTCTCATTTGCATACGATGAATCGATTATATTAAAATCTGCCGTTGTAATGTAGCTTGATAGCTTTAGGAAAGAAATCTAACTGCGTTTACAATGGAATGTTACGGCCTGAGTAGCCACGAATCGATCCGCGGACAGTTGTTAAACGTAACGCTTTCATTCCTTGAAAGTGGGTGAATATCTATGATATAAATCTTTTGATGGTTCTATCACCTCATCTTCGATCCTTACGAGAAAATGTAACCAAACTCTTTTTCCGTATACAATTCCTGAACTGACCGTTCATCATGATTGTTAATAAATCTTTGATATTTAGATTGCAGTTTCGAAATACTCTTCCCATTACGAAAACACCAAAACAGCTAATGTAACCAAAAAAGAGAAGTGAAATCAAGTATGTCTATTAACTCAATATGTGAAATAAACCGACTGCCACTACCTTTGGGCGGCTCTCTCACTATTTATTTATAGATTTACCAAGCGTAAAGTGCACTTTGTAGTTGCAATTTACAACTCAACGTTGGGAAAGTCTAAGTCATTAATGAGAAAATTCTTAAGGGCCCTTCCCTAAGATTTGACGAAAAAATACATTTTATAAAAGCTACAGATCCGATTATTCAATTCCCTCATTATTACCCACGAATGATTCCAAACATTCAGCTGAATTTCTTGCGTATTCATATGAGAAAGAGACGTCGACAATCGCAACGTTCGTCAAGGGGAATGGTTGTTCATAGCCTCAGAAAATCTTCCTATATCTCGAACGAATTTTAAAATCATTTCCAAATTTTTGGCTGAATAGAAATAAAGATACCACCGATAAATGAGAAGTACACTTGCATTTATTAGGTGACGGGACCTTTTTATCTATCACTTAAATGGTGACTTTTGGTAGATGTAAAGATCATTGGTCCAGGAAGAGGATGAAGAAGTCTTGAAAGTTTAGTAGTCCTGTAAAATATGTATTCTGGGGGGCAATCTACAATTACTTTATCCTGGGAAATTAATGTTATTCAACCGCAAGTAAATTTAGAAGAGCAGAAATGAAAAACGGTTATTATTGCCCTCCTTTGGATCAATCTTCTCATACATTTGTATGCTTCAAAGAGACTCTTTTTACAAGAAAATATATCCAACAGAAACCACAAAGCATAACGAAGTACTACTAATTTCAAGGCTATCATCCAAAAATTATATTAATCTAAAACACTTTTTTCACATGAATATTTTCTCAGAATTGCGTACGACGATTTCTAAATCTTATTAGGCTATGCTGATGGAAATTGAAGGCGATCACAAAATGAACATGGATGCTTCTCCTGTGAGCATGCTTGAAAATCTCTCTCTTTCTGGAATAATTCTGGGGAGAATTTTGCATCAAATTTAGTAACTTTAGATGCATACAGATTATCTTATACACTGCGCGGCTTAAAATTTTCTACTTCTAATCAATCGATCGTTAGAGACACATGCTGTTCATGGATAATCATTTATATGGACCTTAAATTCCCACACGACCTCTACGGCGATAAATGAAGTAAGAATATCATAATGCGAAAATTTTGAATCTTTTGAAGTATCTATTTTTATGGAAACGCAGCGTGAGACCGACGATAACAAAATGAAACTTGCAAGGAGATAGTTCTATTACGGTGTTGACTACATCTCGTGCGGAGATTTATTCTAACTTTAGCTTTCCGTAGATATAGATTTTGAAATCGATTAGAATGAAATTTGAGGTTTTAATCCATAAGTGGTAGCAATATTACGTTTAGAACCAACGGCAGTACTGCTATTCTATAATAAGATTCCAGTAGGGGTATATTCGCACAAAAGAAACAATCCGAAGATGTGAAACGTCGTCTCCCACGAAAGTATGGAATTTTCTTTATCGTGATAATGGGCCTCGATAAATTAAAGAATACTCACAGCGTTACGCAACGTGATATAGAAGTAAAGATATATTTTATCGCTTTCTGTTTTTACTACAGAAATTTGAATATGAGTTAATTTTCGGCCGAAATTTAGGCAAGTTTCGTGTCGATAATATTGAATCAAGATTCTTAATCATATGTTTGGTTTTATTATTTTGTCATTTGTGATATAAGAGGTACCCGAGGCAAAGATTGACTCGTTACATTTACAATAAACGGAGTCCTAAGTATCGGATTACCATAAAAGGGCTGAGTGCAATCATAACTTATATGACAATCGTTCGAAGCTTATTGACATACTTGAGAAAAAATAAGCCATGTCATTGTGTTATTGAATGCATTTTCTTGATCGATATTGAATGTTTTTCCAAAGATTAAGCTTTTAATTAATTAGATTAAGTACATCAAGGGGTAGAGAAAGTTTTGTCTCCTTTCATGGAATCCGTGAATTATATCAATTATAAGTATGAATAAAATGTCATAATGGAACCGAAACTTATAGTGGGAATATGTGAAAGTAATCCACGAGGACATGTTCGAATCCCGCAAGGAGGTATTCACCGATGAGTCATTACAATTATGCACTTTTTAAACAGCAAATAAAACGACCATAAATCGAAATGTAACGCCACTAAAATTTCATGTCTGTTGGTACAAACATCGTACCGTTCTAATATAGCGTCTCAGTCGTACTGTGCAATCGATAAAAGCGAAGAGTTTGTGTTTAATTTTCGACAAAGATTTTTCTCTGGCCATGATCGGGAGATCACAGACTAAATAAAATGTAAACTTCTATCTGCGCTAGGAATACATTTTAATTCATTCAAAGTATGAAAGTGTAGGTACTCGAATAAAAAGGATCGTGCAATTATTCACGAACATTATGCTTATTCATATTTTATCACGTAATTATTCATATACAGACATTAGAGTAGTCATGAAGTGAGCATTGCATTGACGGTTACGTTCATAATATCGAATGCTAATTATTTAAACGAAAGCATTGTATTGATGTAGCGTCATAATTCGAAATATGATTTTTGAAATTGTTTATTATGTCATCGGAAATCATTAAAAATTTAATGAAAAAAGTTTTTATTATGACAGAAGAGTACTGCTAGAGTCAAGTTTTGGGTGTAAATCTACTTTCATAAGTTAAAATTCAAGTATTAGATTCGACGATATTGCGCTAGAAAATCAAGTTACATTAAAATAAGATCGATAAAATAGTCAATTGGCTATTCCGATGTAATATAATATTTAACAAGTATTTATTTGACTTCCGGCCTCCGGCCTAGCCAAGGACCTTCGGAAAGCTATTCTCAACACATCCAATATAAAAGATATAATGGGAACCTATGCATTCGCTAAGATGCTGCTTAGGAATAAAAAAATTGAGAAATAGATTTTAATTACGTAGCATGCAACAGCCAAGCGGAAATGCACCTCGATACTTCGAAGAATTCAATTTTGATATTTACATATGCTCTGCGTCTCAGACGCTGTCATCACACGATTTTGAAACTTCAAGTTTAATCTGCCCACACGATAGCATTCGTGAATGTAAGATGGCACCTTGAGTATTTCCTAACTGCGTTTTTGGTCTATTAAACGGAGGTGAAGAATCTAATTCTTACTGACGTCCACCAATAGATCCTATGGATGGATCAGAAACTGAAACGCTGTCTATGTAATACTTTATCAAATACATAATGAAAGCATACAGTTTTGGGTAGAATTTTCATAAATCCGCAAGAAAATCCTACAGATAACCCACCGAATTTTATTTGAAACACACGGAAAATATTTAATATACTTTTAAACAACAGCTAAGATTGCGAAGACCTTTTATATTTCCATTTGTACATAATATTCGCCATTTAATAATTTGACATAGAATACAGAATATGTTACTTATTGCATCTGGTTGTTTTGGACAGAAAAATCTGAAGATATTATTCAACAGAAATTTACAAGAGTATTGAATTTAAATTCCTTGTACTTGACAAGGGGGAAAGAGTATACATAATAATTCTTCAGCATTGTCCAGAATATTGCATACTTGAGATCTTTCATTTCAGAATTCTAATATAGATAATGGAAACAAAGATTTCTCCTATACACATGATTAATCCTTGGTACTGATAAACAATATCATTTACAATTAAATACAGACAGACAAGAGACAATCTTCATCATTAAATTCTTATTGTTACCTATATTGAACATTTTTCAAAAATCGATCCGAGGACACTTCTCAAACGAAACGCTTATATTCTTTGAAATTGGGTTAATTTCTATAATTTTAACATTTGATGATTGTATCACGTGTTCTTCGATCTTTATGAGAAAATTAACCAAAACTCTTTTCCGGTATAGAATTCTTGGACTGCCCGTTCATCATGATTGTTAATAAATCATTGATGTTTTCATTCCAGTTTCGAAATACTCTTCCCCTTACGAAAACACCAAATAGCTGATGTAACTAAAAAAGAAACGTGTAATTGATTACCTATTTATTCAAGATGTGGACTAAACCGAATGCCACTACCTTTGAAGCGACTCTCATACTATTAAGTTATAGATTTACCAAACGTAAAGTGCACTTTGAACTTGCAGTTCATTAAATCAGCGTTGGAAAAGTCGAAGTGATTATGAGCTTAAGTGTCCTAACCTACGATTTGACGAAGAATTTATTTCCTAACTGCTACAGATCCGAACATTGAATTCTCTCATTTTTTACCACGAATGATTCTAAGGATTCAGCTGAATTTCTTGCATATTCTTATGTAACAGAGACTTCGACTATCGCAACCTTCGTCAAGGGGACTGGTCGTTCATAGCCTCAGAAAATAATCCTATATCTCGATGGAATTTCCCAATCATTACGAATTATTTTGCAGAATATGAACAAAGATACCACCGATACATGAGAAGTACGCGTATATTACTTATGAGAACGGTCAATTTTATCAATGATCGAACTGGGGACATTGCGGTAGCCTAAAAGATCATTGGTCCAGGAAGAGGATTAAAAAGTCTTGAATGTTAGAAGTCGTGCAATTAATGTATTCTTGGGGGCAAACTACAAGCACCATACTTTGGGAAATTAGAGTAGTTCAACCACAAGTATATTACGAATAGAGGAAATGAACAAAAGGTTATTATAGCTGTCCTTTTGATCCAGAAATGGATCTAGCTTCTCATACCTTAGCATAGTTCAAAGAGGGACAATTTACAAGAAAAAATATTCAGCATAAACCACACTGCCGGTCGAAGTAGTACTAATTTCAAGACTATCAACCTCAAAGATATCAAACTAAAACACTTTCTTTCACATGGATTTTTGCTCTGAAATACGCACGATGATTTCTAATGTTATTTGGCTATGCCAATGGAGTTCAAAGGCGATCAAAATGAACATTAATCCTCTGAGCATGCGTGAAAATCGTTTTCTTTCTGGAATCTTTCTGAGGAGAATTTTGCCTCAAATCGAATACTTTAAATGCATGTACATTTTCGTATCAACTTTGCGGCTGAATATTTTCTACTTATAGTCAATCAATCGTTAAAGACACATTCTGTTCATGGTTCTTTGTTGGAAAGTACCCTCACATTCTCTGCGAAAAAGAGGTAGGAGTATCATAATGCAATAATGGGAAAATTTGAATCTTTTGAAGGACAACTTTTTGTTGAAACGCATCCCAAGACCGAAGATGATAAAATGGAACTTGCAAGCATAGCTCTCTTTTACGGTCTTCACTACAGCTCGTGCGAAGATTTATTCTAACTTTAGCTTGCCGTAGATATAGAATTCGAAATCGATTAGAATGAAATTCGAAAGTTCGAGCTATAAGTCGTAGTATTATGACGTTTAGAATCAACTGCAGTTTTGCTATTCTATAATGTGAATCGAGTGTGGTGTTAAATACACGGAAAAAAATCCGAACATTCAATACATAACATTCACGCAAATTGTGAAACCTCGTCTCCCACGAAAGAAAGGAATTTTCTTTATTGTGATAATGGGCCTCTATCGATCCGACTAGTCATAGCGTAACACAGCGTGTTAAAGAAGTATAGATAATTTTAATCGCTTTCAGTTATTTTCTAGAGAAAATTGAATATAAGTTAATCTTCGGTGGAATTTTAGACAAGTTTCATGTTGATGATATTAAAGTATGATTCATATGCAACCCGTGGGCTTTATTCTTTGGTCAGTTGTGAAGTGAGAGGCTCCTGAGATAATACTCGAATCATTATATTAACATTAACCGATTTCCTAAACATCGGATTACTATAAAATGGCTGGATGCAATCAAAAACTTATGTGACAATCGTTCGAAACTTTTTGTTATGTATGAGAAAAAACAAACCATGTCATTGAATGCATTTGCTGATGGATGTTAAATATTATTCCAAATATTATGTTTAATTATTAAATTAGGTACATCAACGGAAGAGAAGGTTATGGTTTTCATCTCCTTTTATAGAGTCAACTTTAAAAATTTTAAGGAGGAATGAAATGTCGTTATTGATCCGAAACTTAAAATGTAAATAAGTGAAAGAACTCCATCAGGACATCCACGAATCCCACTAAGAGATATTTACAGTTGAGTCAATCGAACAATAGAACTGTGCACTTTTTAAAAGCAATAAAAACGACCATACATCAAAACGTAACACTATTGAAATTTCATGTCTTTTGGTATCAACATTGTGTGGTTCCTATGACTTTTCTAATATAATTTCTTAATTGAAATAGTACTGTGCCATCGATAAACGCGAAGAGAATGTGTTTTCTTTATAAAGTAGGATTATTCACTGGGTACGATCGGGGTAACATGAAGGTAAATAAAATGTAAACTTCTATCTGCACAAGGAGTACATTTTTTGACATCTAAATTAGGGCATTCGTGCAGATCTTGGTCTTGGAATAAAAGCGATCGTGCACTCATTCTCGCACATCCTGCTTATTTATATTTATAATGCATTAATTTGCGTCCACTCACTGGAGACCTGAGCATTGCATTGACGTCGATATTCCTAATATCGAAATAATTAATTTAAACAAAAGCATTGTATTGATACGGCGACATAATTCAAATTATGATTTTTGAAATTGTTCATTATGTAATCAGAAATCATTTAAAATTTAATGAAATAAATTTTTATTTTGACTGATAGGTACTACTAGAGTCAAAGTCGGGCGGAAATCTATTTTCATAGTTTTATATTCAAGTGTTACATTCGATATTATTACGCTATAAAATCGAGTTACATTAAAATAAGATCAATAAAATAGTCCATCGGCCGCTCTGAATTAATATTAAATATAAGAAGTAATTAATTGACTTCCGGTCCGTACCGAGCGTACCGAAGTATCTTCGGAAAGCTAATCAGAATCCTTCCGATATAAAAGATATAATGGGAATCCATGTATTCGTTAAGATGCTGCTTAAGAATAAAAAAAATGAGAAATGGATTTTTATTCGGTAGTATATGGCAGCAAGCTGAAATGCCACTCGATACTCTATAGGGAATCAATTTTCGAATGGTCTACTATACGCGTCGTGAAGTTTCTAATTCTTACTTATGTCCTTCAATAGATCCTAGGAATGGAGTTGGAAACTGAAACGCTGTCTTTATAATATAAGTAGTTATGTTACGTTTAGGATCAATGGCAATTGTATAATTTGGTTCGATTGTGGAGTTAATTACACAGGAAAAAAGAATCCGATTATGCAATACATAAAACTCACGGAAATTGTGAATCGTCGTCACCCAAGTTAGACAGGAATTTCCTTTATTGTTATAATGGGTCTCAGTCAATTCAAGATTAATCTCAGCGAAACGCAACGTGTTAAAGAAGTAAAGATAATTTATTACAATAATCTTCAGGGATTCTATCATAGAATATAACTTCAGATTGGGTAATGTAATATTTTTGTATCTCCTTCCGCACACTGTCTAAGTCAAAGTTTTTCGGATAACAAACTTCACCTAATGAATTAATGAAATCGTCTGATGGTTGCCGTCAGCATGGAAAATTTGATGAATGACATACTAATTGTGACTTACTAGACCATAATTACACCCATGTAATGCAAGAGTAAGCTTTGATACTTAAATTTATGATGCTAGTCACTGAAAACACCTCTGTGATAGTGCGGCCCTATGAAATTAAAATGTAGCAGAAGCATAGTTCATGCACGATTCATATATTAGGCATTCATTATGACGAAAAGTTTTTTAAAAGATTTCAAATAGTTTTAATCTATGATTCTAACATCTCCTCCGGATGTGTTAACAGTAGGACATGTAAATTATGTGAATCCTCCCTGCCTTTTAATCGGTAAAGCAAATCTAGTTTCAGTAAGGTAATCGGAAATAATCTTCAGCTAAAAGCAATGCCTTAAGCTTTCTAAGGGTGATCCTACAAACACTATTATCTCTACTCGCGTTGTTTTACAGGAAAAATGTTGCATGATGAGAAATAGCCTCTACTCTCTTTGAAATTTTTCAATCCAACCCCTTCACCAGGTGGTAAACAGAGAAAAGAAAAATGAGAGGAGCTCACGATCTCGGGGCAAGTATTTGAGTATTTCTAACGGTTGGTGCACAAAGAGGTATATGGGATACAATACTCTAACATTGTAGAGACGTCTTAGAAACTACCACTGCTTCTAGAAAGACCTATGATGCCTATCACTTTATAATATGAGGATGTAAAGAAAGAATATTAACTTACCTTCCAATGAGTATTCCATGATGAGCAGTGTTCACGTATAACACCGAATACTACACACACTAAATACTGAAAACTGCACACATTTCAAATCAAACTTCACTCACTTTTCCACACTCCACCCACTTTCACACTACACACAAATATCACTCCCTTATTCTGGCTCTTCACGGTCCCTGAAGGGAAGGAGGCCAAATTGTGCCGGGTCGTTCTTGACAAGCACCTTCTCGCCCTGGAGAGGAACTCCCCGCTGCCGGACCTCTCGTCAAATTGCAACGACGAATCCAAAGGCCAACTCCTGAAATCCTTCCTCCAGCTGGAATCCCATCCCAGCGGTTGAAGACGCCCCTCAGCCAAGGTTGATGTCTTTGTGAAACTCATAGGCCTCCGAGATAAATTGAGAAAGGATTGCATTGAAATCTTGCTACGTAAGATCTTATGAAAAGAGCTCAAAAGAACGTAACTTCCCTGAATGTATACTTTTGAAGCCACTCTCTAAAACACTTAAAACTGCTCTATGGCTCTCAATTAAAATTTATACAGCCATCAAACATTGTCAAATGTTGTAACAAAAAGAAAGGAATTGGGTGAGAAAGGCTTTATATTCTGGAGTTATATACATTTTTTACTCTGCTTATAGAAAATTAAAATGAAACTATACTCAGTAATAACGAGAGGAGGTCTTTATGTAATGAAAATGTATTACGAGATATGCACAAGCATAATCATTTCTATTTTCTAAGTTAATCAAAAGCCTCTCATGAAGATTCTAAAAGGTGTCAATTCTATCATTTTACTACTTTTGTGGAACGACATGCTAATTTGAAAGAAAAAGAAATTTGTATATTTCAACGTTAATGGATTTTATCAATTATTCATTACTCTAAAGCAGCTTTGAGCGTTGGGTAAGAAGAGGGTAAGGGTTTAGAAATGTGCACTCATTGGTAAGATTTTCGCCAGAAGAAAGTACTCATTGGTAAGATTTTCTCCATCATTTCTAAGACGTCGAGCTTCCTCCCTTTCGATTCCCGGTGGAGAAATTTCGCCAAAAAGGAACTCTGCAGTCCGCTGTCCAGTAGGTGGGCGCCACAGCCATGTTTTATGAACCTGTTTTTGGATGAAGACTATCTATGATTTTGAATCATGTTTATTATTTCTCTTAATCAATACAGTACCCAAATTATAGACGCAATAACATAGGTCTTCGTACTTCTTAATTCTACATTACGAAGATGGACGGCTAAGAGTTTGTGGGAAAAAATCCTCGAAGCTGAAGGCTTTTGAAGGAAAAACCCACGTATCGGGAAAACAACCGCACAAGAAGCGGGATGAAAAACCCGTGAAACACAGGAAATGCATAATAAAGAAAAAATTGGATTAAATCTAACACTTAAAATTCTAAGGCTACCTAAGCCTAATGTATAGAATTCAACGTTAACACAGATCAAAAATTAAATATCTAACTTTAAGAATACAACAACAATCAGGCAAAATAATTAATAATAGTTTTCGTACGGCTGGTTTCTTAGGCTCCGCTATTCTCCTCTGAAAACCACCTTAAAGTATAATTGTTTCAAATCTAAGGATAAGTTACAGATAATAGTAAAATTAGCATTGAAAGAACGTATTTCAGGAGTGAATTTAAAGTATGAGCATGTTTGACATGATTGTCAAAATCTACCTCGAATCAGTGATGAGTGTTTGCCGTCGTTCATTCAGAGTCACAGGGATTAATGATATGTAAGGAAATAAATAAAAGTAATGTAAATAATTTTTAATATGCTATAATGTCTTGATAATGTATTTCATAATACATTAAGCTGTATATTAGCCATATTCATACTTAAAATCCTGGCAAATACAACAAATACCTCAGTAACCGATCCATTCTCCATAGTTTCTAATTACCATGCCAAGAGGCTCTGGCATTGATAGCACCGCGCGAAGACACACTGATGGCCCTATGTTTTCCCACGCGTCCTCAATAGTTTCCAGTAATTTGCTCTTGTCTCGAGGGCGGTCTTGCTTTCGAAGATTTTATGCCATAATACCCCATATATTTTCAATGGGATTAAGGTCCGGGCTCCTTGCTGGCCAGCTTAATTTCTTACGTTGTGTTTCCTCTGGTAAGCAAAAGTTATTGCCAAGTGTGTGTTCTTTCTCCGCAAGCATTACCCTTCCTCTGTGAGTTCTCTTTCGGAAGCACTTCAATCCAAGATAAGTCATTCAGCAAATTCCTCTCCTTTATCAGCAGTTATCACGGGAATATCCCAATTGAGCAACAAAACATAGGGATGTATTAGATTATGTCACCTCTGTATGATAGAACTAAGTATCGTCATAAAATAGAAAACACACAAATGAAACATATTTTAAACCATCATTGAGATGCTTGACACAGAGCCAAACCTTCTCAAGTTAACTGAATCACTTGAAATTTACTGAACGAATCTCGATCATTTTTAAATGTCTAAACCGTTTGCATATACATTTTCTATCTCAAGAAACAAAGTAGCCATCCTCTGACAAGGAGAACTATTAGGTTAAAACCGAACATTATTATGTATTAGTTTATTGATGTTAAAAATCTATGAATCGGTAAACGTTATTTCTTAGTCTTCATTTTCAGAGAAGATTCGCATCTTCTACTGTTTGCTACACTACAAGGGGCAAACTGTAAAGAACGTACCCATCTTCCGAGAAAAAGAGCGCTGACAGCCCTCTGAAACTCCAACGTCCGTCGACTTTGCCTTGCAACATAGAGGAGAATTATCCTGTAGTACAGGCGAGTAGCGCAGTGCAAACTGCCACACACGTTTCCTGCCGCTCAGAGACGAAGTTATCAGGACACTAGAAAGGAAATAAGGCATTGTAAACCCTAAGAGTAACATAAAATCATCGAATCGGAAGAACGTTGCAATCCCGAAGAGTCATCCGTAAGATATGACACCGATAAATATTGAAAAACTAGATGTATAGACTTCTCAAAAGTTCTTACATTGCTAAGGGGTTCAACGTTGAGAGACTACAGAAGAGATAGGTCCGCTCCGTTCAAATGCTCCGACTGCTATGAGTCAATTGCAGGAAAGCGACCGCACCAATTCCGCCAAAATTGAACACTCATACCAACGCTACGAATTCAGGATGGAGGAGGGCGGTATAGGATTTCTCTTGTTCCATTACAGCCAAGCGTGGATAAATATGTCTGGGAGTGTAGGGATACGGTTTCATCATTCGAATGCATATTGTATTTTCATAAAAGACTTTTATGCGATTTATCAGTAATTATGTAAACTTCTCCAATTCTTTAATCATTGAATTTATAGTGTTTGCGGGGGTCCTGGATAGCCGTGTGGACAGCGAGTTCGACTTCGATGAAAGTGGTTCACAGTACAGATGTTTCCAGCAAATTTATTACATTTATGCATCTCATGATTTAAAATTTTACATTTTCTGAATATCTCCAACTGTATTTATTATGTAGAAGAATATTTAAATTTATTGAATTATTTTGTTCTTACCCTCATCAACTAATTTCATTTTATTTATTGTTGAGGGTGATTGAATGTTTTTGTTACAAGAAGATATCAAGTCTCCTAAACTCTGAATAAATAACCTCATCAATTATATACGTTACTTTTGTTGATTCCCAAAGAGAATGCCATCTATATGGGGACCATGTCTTTAAGTTCTAATTTCATGTCTAACACCTTTATTTACTAATTTTGTAAGTCAAGAGGAGGCCATGATAGATGTATACAATCTAGCTGCTTGACAGCAAACATCTTGATCCGTTTTCTTTGATGTGAAATAAGCAGTGATTTCAGAGTATGCAATTGTGGCCATCAATCAACAAGGCATTATCAGTCCTTAGTCAAAGGTAAAGAAGGTGTTGTTTTATTCTGAAAATCAGTTACAGCTTTTTAGGAGGCCCTACAAATTCTCTTGTCATGGGAATCTTCTCAAATCTTGACTATAAAGTTTTAAAAATGTATGCCATACATTATTTTTAAGAGAAATGGGGAGGTCTGCCATAACATTTTCTTCCATATTTGGGGATAAATAAAAGTCAAGAAAAGGATTTAGCAATTTAATACATGTTCATAAGTTTACAGAGAGAGATATTTTAGAATATTTTCATGATTACAAAGTCTGATAATATTTTAATTTATTTCAGATACCTTGGATAAGCTACACTATTATATCAGTAAAGCTCTTTCTCTGCTCAAGGTGCATAAAATCCAAAACTCCAGTTTCAATGATCTTGATAACTTTACAGACTGACATCATCATCTATTGTCTGTATTCAGTAAAAAACAACAGCTTAAATACATTGAAATATGTAACATTTCTAAGGAATGATCACGATTCTTGTATATACACTTGGGATCAATAACTAATACAAGAAATATCAAGACTTCAATTTATAAATGTTTAAGGACCTGCTCATGAAATGAGAAACATCTAGTTAAAGATATATGTAAAAATTGTGGAAATTGCAAGGAGTATTAAGAAAATTTCAAAATTTCATTTAAGAAAACTAAAGGTAAATATTTCTCTATTGTAATATTATTGAGGATAGTCAAATTCTTCATCATTCATTGAAGATGCAAATTATGGAAGATAATTTGCAGGACTCTTTGATTGCTATCTGAAGAAGAGCAGGGGGGTGTTTCTGAGTCTCCACAGATTGGTGGCAACAGATTCAATCCGAGTTAATCGTAAAGTAATCCATCTACCAACTTCTGTGCGTTTCACACTTCCAAGCGGAAAGAAATCCATCTTGGGTATGACATCACTCCTCATCCCAGTTGAGAAACGATGAAACATCATAAGAAATCACACATTCCTAAGAGACAAGTGAGCAGAGAAAAACAGCTTTCCAGTAAACAGTAATTTTTGTAAATTAATTTCCTGCATTTGAGCATTTGAAACAAATGTGTGGTAATATTTTACACAATTGTGTTCGTTTATACTTCGAATAATCGCAATCTATGTACCCATTTTGAATCATATTGTATGATTGTAAATTATCACTAAATTTGCTGAGGTATTTATCAATGCCTTGATCAAAACATTCTAAGTACATTTACATTGCTGCTGGAAATAATCAATAATTTTTAATATTGCATTTAAAAGCTCTTAGCATGAGGGTATCTAGCCAGCAGAGGGAAGTGGTTGCTTACACATCTCATGATGTGTCTAGTTCCAGTGAGAGTGCACCTCATTGTGAGGTGTAGGCAACATCTTCCTCTACTCCGCCACTTTTAAAAGGTTTACACAAAAAGGTTAATTGCTGCACTAAAATGGAATTGCATTCCATGCTTTATTACTACAGATGACTTGATAACAGCAATTCTTTTTAAGATGAGTTTTGATAAGGTTTTATAAATTTTCCTATGTGAAGATTGGAGATGAACCCTATACCTTCATGTTAACTTAACTATTCGGGAAAATAGATTGCAAGTGAACTTTGTTTGGAATGATATGATAATATCTAAGGATAGTAGAACATTATCTAAGGCTTAGAAGGAAAGGAAATTTATAAATATCCTTGTTCAATTCCATTCTGTTTTTATTTACCATTACAGCCATTTCTACATATACTGGGACACACAGATATACTCAGGAAGGTCATACATACAAAATAATACATGGATATAATATAAATACTTATTTACAATAAAAAATGTATAGATAGAAACATACTCTACATATATAAGCTTTAAAATCATGATCTTAGCTGTCATACCATACATTGGACATAAGGTACAATATTTTGTATAATCTTTTCAGATTAAGGAACCTCTGGAAATAAGTGTACATACGTATCTTTTATTTGGATATTCTATGGTTGATTTGTTTTCTATTGTTATTTATTTTTAAAGTAGCAGCTTTTTTATATAAAATTATTTATTACTATGAAGCAGAAGCCATTTCTTAAGTTTTACATTTTTATTTTGAAGCAGTCTCTTTTTTGTCATTAAGTTGAGATATATTTTATCATTTTAGGGCCCATTTCCATTTCATACATCTATTTCATTCATCACTTTATGTAACAGGTTATTTATTTTTATTTTATAGCTTGTGCTAATTCATTTTTATTCATATTAGTGTTTTTTATTTTCATGTGATACATTTTTCTTTAGTGCAGAGGACTGTACTGTATGTGATAATTATTTAATTTCCTTTGAATAAATTTATCTAAAGGGTATGAATATGTATATTGCAATGTACCTACCAGAGGGGATGAAAATGAATTAATTACCTATAGCATGCAAGAGACATACTTTTCAATGTATTTTCTCCTTTCTAAGGGACTGTTAGGGATTACAATCTACCTTGTTATTATAGCCAGTATGTTCAGGGTATTGATCACCTCCTCTACAGGGCCTGACACTGGCATGCCTGAGGCTGACATTAGCACTGCTTCCCAATGACTTTTGGTATCAGCCTTCCGCATAAAAATGCAATGCACAGAGGACCGAGGTGCCCAATGAAATTTTTCCAGTTATTAATACCATATATATTAGGCGATATCTAGGTGCTACAATAATTATTTCATTCATTAATCAGCATTCATTATTTTATTTCTAACACAGAAATGATTTATCTTCTATCATAATTAAATTATTTCACAATTTCCTTAAGATATGGCAACTTTAGAATGTGCTCTCCACAAGTTGATGAGCTATAAAGCACAAAAGAGTAGCATCACCTACATTGATATAAATTACATACATCTCCAACATATGAGTTGAGATTTACTAAAATTAAGAGAAGCAGAAGTAGACGTTTTGATTTTGCACAAAATTATTAGCAATTTTGGAATAACGAGGTTATGTATTTTTGGATGTGGGTTATACATTCTATCATTCATATTTTAAGTTAGGAAAGTTCCTGTATCAGATGTAGCCTAAAAATATGCTATTATTATTCAAGAGTTTTCTACTTTTGTAAATAGGATATTTCTCTTGTATAAATTAAATACAATACCACATACCTTCATTTCAATAGCTAATGTTGTGGTATGCTGCCCAGTGTTTAAGAATGGTCAATCTTTCACTATTAAAGCCCTTGCCATGCATTTATTATGATGATACAAGCCCTGGAAAATCATCATCTGTGACAATGAAGGGGTTTGAGTTATCCATGAGTGCCTCAGACATTGTCTTCTCAAAACTTGCAGCCTTCTCTCTCCTCTGAATAAACATCAGGTTCCTTAATGATCTCCATTGTGTAGGTTATTAACAATGAACATAATTATAGTAGCCAAATTCAGCATCTTTTCGGATTCATCAGGAATTAAAGTGAAACAAACTCAATACAATTGACATCCATTATCTTCTACAATTACTGACATCTATATTATTCCTAGGTTCTATCATTTTGCCAAAAAAGTCCTGAATCCTGGGTCATCGTTCTTTGGAGGAAATACATTCAATTGATGGACCAAGCCCATTTCTTGAAAACTAGGAAAATTTTGAAAGAGACATAGCCACAAATTACTATGTAATTGGTTGAAATAAACTCAAGAAGAATATCATTCCAGAAATTCCTCCCCAGGTAGCCTCAGTTACATGTGAAATAAATTTCAGAGAAAGAAGAGCTCCTAAGAGAATGTATTAATTACCTGTTAATAAATTGAAATAAGGTCCATTAACAATTACAACATCACAATATGGTCATTTCAGGAAAATTTATTGCTCTTACATCTTTTATCTCATGAAACCTTCTCTAAAAGATATTGAAAATATATTTTCAGTATAGAACAAATGCATTCAAATGAGCTTATGTTGGATCCATATACTTAAAGCAGCACTGGGGAGTGAATCTTATATTTCTTCTTGACCCAAACATCTAATATTATATAAATTTATGAATCAGTTTTTTTATAAGTTAACCAGATGTCAGCAAATTGTAACCATTAGAAATACATTCTGCTAGAAAATACCTCAACAAAATGATTGCTACAGCTAAAAGATATTAAATTGAAGATTCTCTCACCCCACAGTCAGTTGTAGTAACTTATGCAACAATATTTTGCATATTAAGATAATTAGGGTCACGATGTACACAATATTTCATATGCAGACATACACCAACAGCTTAAAATTTTCTCCCATTATAATCATAATTTATTTACTGCTTTAATATTTTTTACAAAATACTTAACAATAAAATATATTGTCCATGAATTTTAGAACATAGGGAACTTCATTTAGTATCTCATATCACTAGAAACCGACTTATTTGCAATAGCAAAGGATGAGAATTGAATACATTATACACATCAGAAAATTATACATTCATCACCAGAGAGCTACGCTTTGCACTCTAATTCATTATAACCATGAAGGAATGAAGATGATCAGTAATGCTCAACTCTGAACTGCTTAGTTTTATTTACTTTTTCAATTTCCTTTTTATAGTAGTTATACTATGCCTTTTTAAGTAGTTATACTATGCAATAAACATGCCATATGAATGAAAGAAAATTTTCAGCCATGTAAGGCTTTAAGGTGCAAAGTTAATCCTTTGAATGAAATGAAAATTAGGAGGAGTGTTATTAGGTTATATTATTATTTCTGAAAAGTCATGTGATGCAGAATATCATTTTAAAAATTAAAATTCATCATTTGATGTTACGTAATTCATTGTCATTCACTGTTCTTTTCTCATCCTTCCCCTCAGTTTCTTCATTACCTGTATGTGCTGCAGTATCAAAGGTAATATTGCTATCCTTTGGATTGGGCAACCTCCATATGCATGAAAGCTATGCTAGCTTGCAAGTGATGAAGGGGCAATCAGCTGATGCATGTCAATGACCTTTTTTAAGTAGGTCAGACACATACTTATGGATCTAGCAAATATTTTTTTGTTAAAAAAGGTGTTTAACTATCAAATTTGTTTATCATGATGTAAATAATAAAGATTGTAGTTTTCACTTCTTTTTATCTTAAAAATATTCAACCAAGAGTTGGCTCATTGCAGTTGGTCTCAGCACTCCACTTCTCTATGTATTTATTAGTTTTACTAAATCTTTGGTACAAACTTCCTAATGTTCTTGGTTCAATATTTTTCAGATGGGGGCCAGTACTAAGGGCCTCTTCTACCCCAACTACACTCCTCTTCTCTTATATATTGAAATATTTTCTGCTACACCTCCTGTAATTAATCAAAAACCCTGCATGGCGGATTTAGAAATATACCAAAGAGGAATGGATTAATACATTATTAAAATGCCCTAAACAATATTTGGACCTGAATTCCCTCGCTGAATATGACTTGAGTAGTTAATTCAGAGTTTCATATAAAGTTTTTAAAAATTCAGTCATGAATATCCATAATTCCTTCATTATTACATCATAATATTGGATGAGGTGACGGTAAACCATTTAAATGCAAATTAAGTTAAATATTATCCCTGCATTCATTACCTGAGTAGCAGTAAATCTGTTATTATCAAGGTTATCTCAGGGTTGAGAGCAAAAAGGATCAGGTTACTAATAGGTGAGGGGAACCCTGAGTATGTTTTCTTTCACTGCTGAAACATGAAGATGATGGCACCTGAATAGCAAACTCTTTCTCTTAACATTAAACGAATGATGAAAGAGAGAAACTTAGAGAAAGGATTTTAATGTACCAGTAAACACAAGAGATGACCAAATATTACATCAAGTACTAAATTTCCAACATTTCAAAGGACATATTCTATGCACAATGGAAATTAAGTGAATATATTCTAAGGAAGAAAAGAAGTAAAATTATTTTACTAGAACATACTGTAGGAAGGAACATATATTTATATGGTGAAGTATGTTTACCATAGCTAAAAATTTTTAGCAATTTTCACTGAACTTTAGCCAGAAATTACACAGTGTTAAAATGGTTATTTATAATTACTAGATGGTATGAAAGCAGTCTCCATTTTTGGATAAAAATATATTGGTGATGCATTTGCATCAAGCTCTTTCAGTAATGAAGAAAAATAATACTAGAAATTATTTGATATAGATTTTCGACAATATCTGAACAAGATAAAAAATTACACTTGTAAGTTTTCTCCATTGGAATGAAGACCAAATATTGCTACTAGGTATTTTCATTATAAAAAAGAAAATTTCAAGTTTCTTACACATTTAAGAAGTTACCTGCTAAATTTTCTAGATGCACACATTTTAAAAATGAGATATAGGATGAAAAAATTGTCTCTGATAAAAAGACTTTTTACAGTGCAGATCTTAGTTGTCTTGAAAGAAGCATCATTTAATACTGGTGAGACAAGCAATTTAATGCTTTGGAGAGCAGAATCTGTCCAAACAGTAACTAACAGAAACTTCTCTGTGTGTATCTTTTTAAGTGTAAACGCAATCTATAATTTTATATTTAGGTAGGAAACAACTTAGTCAGAAAAAAAAGAAAGGATCACAGTTTAAATATTTTTGAGCATACCTTAACAGTAGATACTGAGATAATTTGTAAACTGAAGTTGATACATGCAACCAGAAAAGGTAGCTCTTGTTGAGTTGATTTATTCTTCACTACGAATCAAATTGGTCTTACATGTTAAAAATGCCAGGTTAATTTTTCTTCCAGTTTTTATAACTATTGGCCAATAGGTTTTTCTTTTTAAGATGAAAAAGGCATAGCCTACAAAGAGATTTTTTCATTTTCTTCAGGAATATATTAAACAAGGCAAATTTAGAAGTCAGACATCCCTTCTCTCTAATAACATCTTCTTTTTGATTGGTTTGACACACTACTGATAAGCTTTGGTTAGCATTTCTTTCTAAGAGAGTGAAGGAACAAGCAGCTTGCAATTAAATAGATCTATTCCACTTACGCTGCAGTGTTTCTTTCCTTCTTTCCAATTGTCCACATATCCATGCTCCACAGTAGTTTCACAATTTGCTGACACTGATGAAAAACACAAGTTGATTGCCTACTGCCACCTGTATATAAGCCATACAAATGCTATATAGAAATTAAGGCTGAACTACTATACTAAATAGAAATTAAATGTTGAAAAATTACTTAAGATAGATCATTTCAATAAATAAAGAATGTGAGAATGGATTTTGATATCCGCTGTAACCAGGCTATGCTGTTACATGGACATGTATGGCAGTATTTTGTAATTAATAATCTGTGGCTCAGCTAACAGATTATTACAATATACAATAAAATCTGGCTAAGACAATTTATAAGGGAAAAGTGAAACCCATGCTCTATGGCAGATATTACAAATTTTTATTTCTTTTATATAAGAATACAAAAGAGAAGGATTTTTGTCTCTATACTTATAGAAATGATTTACAACTAAAAAAGAAAAGGAATCTTACATATCTTGCCCCTCTTACCACAGCTGTAGATACAGACTATGGACAGCTGTTGTGTGATACTGGTCAACTTCTTGCCATATTTTCTAAGAATGGTCTGCTTCTTGTGAAAGAGAAAATTTTTGTTCGTTACTTTATGTTCGTAATTCTTTCCTTTCCAATGAAGCAAATTTTACCAGTTGGGCAAACAGGGGATAATAATGTAAATAGTGAAATGTTTTGTGGGGTGCTGATTGTAGTCTTGTAGAGATTGTTATTCTTACTGTTCTTATTATTCCTATTGTCATTCCCTATAAAAATAAATGCAAAAAGTGACCAACATAAGTAACTAAAGTAGCACTCAATAAATATTTTAAAAAATATGAGAAGAAGACATCCAGTGTAATGCAACAACAACAGTTTGTGAAGTCTTCAGTTATTCTGTCTGCAGCTGTGACAAATAAAGCAAACTAATAAGTATCCTTTTCATTTTATGCAGTAAAGCACTTATTTGAAAATTAAAGAGCCAAAATAACATGGTTTTTAAGTAAAAGAAATGATGAGATGCCATATCATGCATAGAACACTATCCCATTGATAAGGCATTTTTCACTCCTTAAAAGTGCCTTAAGTGAGTTCTACAGTAATTATTGAGAGAACATTACAGCAATGGATAATTCTTAGGTTAGTTTCAAAGAGCCATGGCTATTGGTGCTTTTGAATGATGAAAAAAACAGTGTTTACCTTAGAAACGGATCACCCAAATAAAGATTACGTAACAATAACTTCTAAATCAGCACCAAAACATTTGAGAAGTTACGAGTGATGAATTGGAATATCAATTGTTTCTCTGTAGTGCATGGTGTGTCATGATGCATTTACAAAGAAAATTCAATTCCATCAAAGAAAATGAATTATTTGAAATTATGTAAAACATGTCAATTATCATTTTAAAATAATCCTTTAGTCAGATATGTGCCTTATTTAATTCAATAAAAGACTGCCAATGCGGTACCATATCACACTAAGAGATGCAAGAACGTAGATCTTATCCATGTTCTTGAATGGTTGGTTGAAGATGTTGTTACTATCAAATAGTCATGGCTAATTGATGGAACTCAAAATTATGTAATTTGAAATTCAACTTTTTTAAGTGAAGAATATGTAATTCTGTCAGCACTACTTGATTGCAGCATTTCATAAATATGCTTAGCATATGTTTTTTATCTTCATAATTTTAGAAGAGGGTACACAGAATAATATTGGATGGCTACCTGAAGATCTCTCTTTAGATCATTGACAGGACAAATTTGTGTACAGTTACAGATTCATTTCATAACTAGCTCATGGGTAACTTTCATGGGACTCTTGTCACAGCTACAGGTATTTTGAGAATGGGAACTCTTTGGCTTGTGGAACAGTGGGAAAGTTGTGCTCAAGTCTCTGGTGATTACTTTTGAATAAGGTTTCAATTGTACCCACAGTGTCATTTTGTACTTTTTCATTTGAACACTCCTCGTAATTCAGTAAGGAAGACAATACTAAATTTCATTTTTACCTTGATATTTTTTTACCATTGGAGTTTTCCAGAAGAAGGATTGAGCTTTTAATTAGCCATTTGAGACCAAGAGAGGGAGAAGATCTATAGGTTCACATAAATCAGAGGAAAATTTTGAAACATGAAAAGAGAGAATTTCATTTAGCTTTATTTTCATTCCGAAAGTGCCAACAAGTCAGTTTTATTTGTTTTGCAAACAGCTATTATTTATTATCAACATTGGAAAGGGAAGATTTTATTAACATACAATAAACATCTGAGTTTGCTGATATGAGATCTTCAACTTAAATATTAAATTGAAGCAAAATTGAGAAATTAGTTAAGATTTTTTGTAATATTTCACTTCATTGTTTGCTATTATCTACTTTAATTTCACTTTGTTAGCAAATTAACAGATGAGAATTCATGACAAAGAGATTGTGTAATCTTAAAATCTCTCATTTTCTTACATTCTTCTTTGTGTACATGAGGTTGTGCTCGGTAAATGGAGAATTACTTTTAATCATTCAAAGTATGCTATGGCTGTTTCCATTCTGCATTCTAGGTGATTTGCAAAGTAGCCTTTAGCATGCATACACAATACAACACCACTACTGATACAGTAGTATCAGTAGTGGTATGTATTATATTATAGTACTGAAAAATAACCCACTGACTTCTTGTTTAATCAACAGACATGATAAATCATAAAATGAGTAAATAAAGGAAAAATACCTGATAGTTTCATAATCTGCTTACAATGACCTGTAGTGTTGCTTACAAAGCAAGTGTAAGTTCCAAAATTGGTTATCTGAGTGCATGAAATGTACAGGATATGCCTTTTGATTGATTGATTGCTTTCCCTTTTCTCCTTAATCCTGTCAGATGGCACAATATGCTTACTGCTGAAGTTCTACCATACCTGGAGAATATGGAAAATACATTAAACATTTACAATGACAACAATTAATGTTATCACAGATATTATAAAATAATTCAATGCAAAATTTAAAAAAAGTGAACTCCCTTGCCATAATTTACCCCAAGTTTGAGATATCTTGCAATGCCCTGACATTAAGAATACTGAGCAGTTTAATCCTAAATTATAAATACACAGGATCAATAAAAGTATGTCAATAAAATGCTTTTATTCTCAAAAGATATACTACAGAAGAAAAGATATTTAAATTTTGGAAGAATTGGATGGATGAATCTGATTATAGATTTTTTTGTCGATATTGATCCATATACAGAAATTCTCTTTGAATCACATATTGATATACATCTATATCATGAAGATATAATTATCTCTCTTTATAAAGGAAATGAAAATTTAAAGAAACACCAAAAATAAAATTTTTATTGATATCCTATATATTTATTCCAAAATATTTACCAATTTATTCTGACATGAATAATGCAAAATTGAACAGTTACATGCCTTGTAAACATAAGAAAATCATTTATAAAATGGACAATCACTTTATATACATATTGAATTCTTCTAAGCATTCATCCTGCTTAGTTTCAGGATATATTATGTTTTCCTTTTCACAGTACTCTGTAATCAGCATGAAGGAATGATTATTATCCTTCAACACAAATCACAAAGGAAGTTTTAAAAATCTAAGGTCGAAAATAATTAATCGTATAAAACAGCAGTCAAAATTTAAAGTAATTTTAAATAAAGAAGTAAATTTGTTCAGAAAAATCTAAAATGTATGTTTCTGATAGAGCTTTCCACAATTTGTTCATTCATCAAAGAATTAATTATGCAACATTGATTAACATTTCAAGATTGTAATGCTGAATTAGGAAGAAAAAATCCTAAGGTAGAATCCTAATCCTAAAACATAAGAAACTGTCTGAATCTGTCCTACAGAATCCATCAGCAAACTTCATCAGACTTTCAGGAAAAAGAGAATTATAAGTGAAGAATTAAAAGTATTGGGTGAAAGTCAAAGATATACACTTAATGATCGATAAAGCTAATTTTTTCTATCAAGAATATTTTTCAGACTTCAAGTGATAAGAGCAGTTTTTACTATTAAGATGAGGAAGCAGGATATTATTACCTTGGCTTCGGGCTTAACATAAACAGTGCAAGACTAATCTAATTCATATCCTTCTGCCGTAGTCACCATTTCTTTCTCAATGGCAATTTCAGGAGCATCTGATGAAGACAATAAAACAGACAATCTCAAAAGGCAATAGAACAATTAAAGAGCGTAAGAAAAGCTAACTTGCACTGGACAGTGATGTCAGCAGAAGCATGACCGGGCTTTCTAATTCTCATCTGAGCATTCGTAAGTGCCGTTTTGTCTCGTCACCTAACAAAATGTTATGGATTTTCCGCTGGGAAGATGCTTTCCCTTGTACAAAAAACATTACAATGTTAGAGAAGTTGGAGCAATTCATAAATGGCAGAGGCTCAAAACTACATATACTGAAATTTAAACACAATTTAGAAAAACAATTTGATCAAACCAATGCACATCAGATCTAACTGCCATGATGACATGAACAGGACAAACGTCAATGGACATTCGGTCGATTGGAATGATTTCCTATCTTTTAAGTAATTTTCATGACTTCGTATAAAAATCTATGTACAAGGAAATAAACCATTATGTTCCAAAAATTTTTAAAAAATGCAAAAAAAGCCTATGAGACGCGCAAATACAACTGATGATGATTCTTGCTTCGACAAATGGCATATTTTTCGCATATTCGCAGTCGATTGCGGTCGAGAGAATTGTATCAAAATCGACCGCAGCAGACGATAAGTTAGCAAACTCTGGTATGTGATTTTTCACTGTTGTGAATCCATTGAGCATAATTAGTACTCCAACTACTGTCCGTACTCCCAAGATTAACACACACATGGTGTCCCAAAGTTACGGGGTTGACTTTAAAATTGATTAAATGGAATACGGAATGCGAAAGAAATGCTACAATGATTGCAAATTTCTTCATAGACTCATGAATTTTTGACCACACTATTTCAAAATTAAATATATTCGCCAATGAACATGTTGCGATGAAATTTGCAAGAGCTAAATTTGTTTTGCAGCAACAGCATTGCGCAATATGTGAATGAAATTCACAGAAACCCGTACCAATGTAACCGCATAGGAAACTATAGTTTCTTCGGGATATAGATATAAACCTCGGGAATATATTCCCGAAATTTATATCTATATTGAAGACGCCCTTACCAATTAGAAATTTCCAAGGGTATCTTACGTAATAGCTCTGGGTTCGACTTAAGGGGGTCTTAATCCTCCCTTAATAAATATATGGTGGAGATTTTAAATAACTTTATCAAGCGCTTTCCGAGAAGATAGGATTCGATATTTCTGAATGTTTACAGCGGTCATGAATATGTTTTGAAAACACAGTTTTTCATTTCCCTGATAGTCCTAGGTTCGACGCAAGTGGGCCATTTTTGTTCTACCATACATTAAACGGGAAGTAGAGAATCACTTTTAAGAACATCCCCTATCTGCTATCGACTTAAAATTCAGCATAAGGTTGGAAGGGTATTTACCCCAACTTAATTGGGAGGAAAGATAACAATAGTGGACCTTGGCTCGAGGCCAGACTGATTATACTTTCCTGTATGTTTCACTTAGGTGAACTTGGAATTTCCCGAGTACTTTCCAAAGTAATTTGGTACTGCTGTAATACTCACCAATTAGCTTGCAGTATGCAAGCAAATTTTCCTTATATGAATGTATTAGTATTTTGAAGGACCACCTAGGCGGAATATTTGTAGCTCTATTTTCCTATGTTGCAGAGGTGTGAGTAAAAACCATTTAGTGAAAGTGTACAGGTGTAAAGTGCTATTAAGGATAGAATATTTGTAATTCAGAATATCCAACTATATCATGAAATGAAATGACAGAAAAAAGAAGTTATAAATTTCAGTTTTTCTTTCTTTTCCAGCATTATAATTTTCCTGTTTGCTTACTAAGAACTAATTTCTCTTCATACTATTTCCGTTAAGATATCAAAGAATTTATAAAAAAGAAATGGGGTGTTAACTTCATAAAAAAACCTATAGAGTGTAATTTTTTAAGGCTTACCTTCGGATCTGCCAATAACAGGATCTCTTGAGGACTTTCCTGTTATACAGTGAATATTCTCCAGATATAGAGCTTTTGCTAGTATTGTACATCTTAAGCATTTTACTAATATTCTATAATTAATTGATTACTCCCTTATACAGGAATATAAATTACATTTCAAATAAGTATTGCCATTTAAAATGATAAGTATAATTGAAATGCATAACATACTAATTTTCATCATTGTAATTTTAAGTATTTTTAGAATGTTTTGTCATTGTAAGTTTAGTATTTTGGAAGTAAGGAATAAGATTTCTTAAAAGATAAATTAAAAGAAAAAATTAATTATCTATGGCAACTACAAACATATTTTTTTAAATTCTGAGATAACTGAGCTAAGCAGTTTAGATAGAGAATGTCAAAACTGTGATGTTCTCTTTCCAAAAATAATGAACAAGTCAACTTTTTTAAATAATTTTATTAATAATTTTCAACGTCAACTGTGTGCCATCTGCAGGTTTTAGCAGGTGTAAACATGTATATGAGTATCATATAAGTCTGGTAACATAAACGCCCTCGGAACATATCCAAGTTAAACATGACATTTCAAAGTGCCTCTAACCAGAAGATTTTCCAAATTCTAAGATAAAAATACAAGGCTTCATTGGATAATCCCGTCTCATTGCATACGATGAATCGATTAAATTAAAATCTGCCGTTGTAATGCAGCTTAATAGCTTTAGGAAAGAAATCTAACTGCGTTTACAATGGAATGTTACGGCCTGAGTAGCGACGAATCGATCCACGGACAGTTGTTAAACGTAACGCTTTCATTCCTTGAAAGTGGGTGAATATCTATGATATAAATCTTTTGATGGTTCTATCACCTAATCTTCGATCCTTACGAGAAAATGTAACCAAACTCCTTTCCCGTATACAATTCCTGAACTGACCGTTCATCATGATTGTTAATAAATCTTTGATATTTAGATTGCAGTTTCGAAATACTCTTCCCATTACGAAAACACCAAAACAGCTAATGTAACCAAAAAAGAGAAGTGAAATCAAGTATGTCTATTAACTCAATATGTGAAATAAACCGAATGCCACTACCTTTGGGCGGCTCCGTCACTATTTATTTATAGATTTACCAAGCGTAAAGTGCACTTTGTAGTTGCAATTTACAACTCAACGTTGGGAAAGTCTAAGTCATTAATGAGAAAATTCTTAAGGGCCCTTCCCTAAGATTTGACGAAAAATACATTTTCTAAAAGCTACAGATCCGATTATTCAATTCCCTCATTATAACCCACGAATGATTCCAAACATTCAGCTGAATTTCTTGCGTATTCATACGAGAAAGAGACTTCGACAATCGCAACGTTCGTCAAGGGGAATGGTTGTTCATAGCCTCAGAAAATGTTCCTATATCTCGAACGAATTTTAAAATCATTTCCAAATTTTTGGCTCAATGGAAATAAAGATACCACCGATAAATGAGAAGTACACTTGCATTTATTAGGTGACGGGACCTTTTTATCTATCACTTAAATGGTGACTTTTGGTAGATGTAAAGATCATTGGTCCAGGAAGAGGATGAAGAAGTCTTGAAAGTTTAGTAGTCCTGTAAAATATGTATTCTGGGGGGCAATCTACAATTACTTTATCCTGGGAAATTAATGTTATTCAACCGCAACTAAATTTAGAAGAGGAGAAATGAAAAACGGTTATTATTGCCCTCCTTTGGATCAATCTTCTCATACATTTGTATACTTCTAAGAGACTCTTTTTACAAGAAAATATATCCAACAGAAACCACAAAGCATAACGAAGTACTACTAATTTCAAGGCTATCATCCAAAAATTATATTAATCTAAAACACTTTTTTCACATGAATACTTTCTCAGAATTGCGTACGACGATTTCTAAATCTTATTAGGCTATGCTGATGGAGATTGAAGGCGATCACAAAATGAACATGGATGCTTCTCCTGTGAGCATGCTTGAAAATCTCTTTCTTTCTGGAATAATTCTGGGGAGAATTTTGCATCAAATTTAGTAACTTTAGATGCATACAGATTATCTTATACACTGCGCGGCTTAAAATTTTCTACTTGTAATCAATCGATCGTTAGAGACACATGCTGTTCATGGATATTCATTTATATGGACCTTAAATTCCCACACGATCTCTACGGCGATAAATGAAGTAAGAGTATCATAATGCGAAAATTTTGAATCTTTTGAAGTATCTATTTTTATGGAAACGCAGCGTGAGACCGACGATAACAAAATGAAACTTGCAAGGAGATAGTTCTATTACGGTGTTGACTACATCTCGTGCGGAGATTTATTCTAACTTTAGCTTTCCGTAGATATAGATTTTGAAATCGATTAGAATGAAATTTGAGGTTTTAATCCATAAGTGGTAGCAATAATACGTTTAGAACCAACGGCAGTACTGCTATTCTATAATAAGATTCCCGTAGGGGTTTATTCGCACAAAAGAAACAATCCGAAGATGTGAAACGTCGTCTCCCACGAAAGTATGGAATTTTCTTTATCGTGATAATGGGCCTCGATAAATTAAAGAATACTCACAGCGTTACGCAACGTGATATAGAAGTAAAAATATATTTTATCGCTTTCGGTTTTTACTACAGAAATTTGAATGTGAGTTAATTTTCGGCCGAAATTCAGGCAAGTTTCATGTCGATAATATTGAATCAAGATTCTTAATCATATGTTTGGTTTTATTATTTTGTCATTTGTGATATAAGAGGTACCCGAGGCAAAGATTGACTCGTTACATTTACAATAAACGGAGTCCTAAGTATCGGATTACCATAAAGGGGCTGAGTGCAATCATAACTTATATGACAATCGTTGGAAGCTTATTGACATACTTGAGAAAAAATAAACCATGTCATTGTGTTATTGAATGCATTTTCTTGATCGATATTGAATGTTTTTCCAAAGATTAAGCTTTTAATTAATTAGATTAAGTACATCAAGGGGTAGAGAAAGTTTTGTCTCCTTTCATGGAATCCACGAATTATATCAATTATAAGTATGAATAAAATGTCATAATGGATCCGAAACTTATAGTGGGAATATATGAAAGTAATCCACGAGGACATGTTCGAATCCCGCAAAGAGGTATTCACCGATGAGTCATTACAATTATGCACTTTTTAATCAGCAAATAAAACGACCATAAATCGAAATGTAACGCCACTAAAATTTCATGTCTGTTGGTACAAACATCGTACCGTTCTAATATAGCGTCTCAGTCGTACTGTGCAATCGAGAAAAGCGAAGAGTTTGTGTTTAATTTTCGACAAAGATTTTTCTCTGGCCATGATCGGGAGATCACAGACTAAATAAAATGTAAACATCCATCTGCGCTAGGAATACATTTTAATTCATTCAAAGTATGAAAGTCTAGGTACTCGAATAAAAACGATCGTGCAATTATTCACGAACATTATGCTTATTCATATTTTATCACGTAATTATTCATATACAGACATTAGAGTGGTCATGAAGTGAGCATTGCATTGACGGTTACGTTCATAATATCGAATGCTAATTATTTAAACGAAAGCATTGTATTGATGTAGCGTCATAATTCGAAATATGATTTTTGAAATTGTTTATTATGTCATCGGAAATCATTAAAAATTTAATGAAAATAGTTTTCAATATGACAGAAGAGTACTGCTAGAGTCAAGTTTTGGGTGTAAATCTACTTTCATAAGTTAAAATTCAAGTTTTAGATTCGACGATATTGCGCTAGAAAATCAAGTTACATTAAAATAAGATCGATAAAATAGTCAATTGGCTATTCCGATGTAATATAATATTTAACAAGTATTTATTTGACTTCCGGCCTCCGGCCTAGCCAAGGACCTTCGGAAAGCTATTCTCAAAACATCCAATATAAAAGATAAAATGGGAACCTATGCATTCGCTAAGATGCTGCTTAGGAATAAAAAAATTGAGAAATAGATTTTAATTACGTAGCATGCAACAGCCAAGCGGAAATGCACCTCGATACTTCGAAGAATTTAATTTTGATATTTACATACGCTCTGCGTCTCAGACGCTGTCATCACACGATTTTGAAACTTCAAGTTTAATCTGCCCACACGATAGCATTCGTGAATGTAAGATGGCACCTTGAGTATTTCCTAACTTCGTTTTTGGTCTATTAAACGGAGGTGAAGAATCTAATTCTTACTGCTGTCCACTAATAGATCCTATGGATGGATCAGAAACTGAAACGCCGTCTAAGTAATACTTTATCAAATACATAATGAAAGCATACAGTTTTGGGTAGAATTTTCATAAATCCGCAAGAAAATCCTACAGATAACCCACCGAATTTTATTTGAAACACACGGAAAATATTTAATATACTTTTAAACAACAGCTAAGATTGCGAAGACCTTTTATATTTCCATTTGTACATAATATTCGCCATTTAAACGCCCTCGGAACATTTCCAAGTTAAACATGACATTTCAAAGTGCCTCTAACCAGAGATTTTCCCAAATTCTAAGATAAAAATACAAGGCTTCATTGGATGATCCCGTCTCATTTGCATACGATGAATCGATTAAATTAAAATCTGCCGTTGTAATGTAGCTTGATAGCTTTAGGAAAGAAATCTAACTGCGTTTACAATGGAATGTTACGGCCTGAGTAGCCACGAATCGATCCGCGGACAGTTGTTAAACGTAACGCTTTCATTCCTTGAAAGTGGGTGAATATCTATGATATAAATCTTTTGATGGTTCTATCACCTCATCTTCGATCCTTACGAGAAAATGTAACCAAACTCTTTTCCCGTATACAATTCCTGAACTGACCGTTCATCATGATTGTTAATAAATCTTTGATATTTAGATTGCAGTTTCGAAATACTCTTCCCATTACGAAAACACCAAAACAGCTAATGTAACCAAAAAAGAGAAGTGAAATCAAGTATGTCTATTAACTCAATATGTGAAATAAACCGACTGCCACTACCTTTGGGCGGCTCCCTCACTATATATTTATAGATTTACCAAGCGTAAAGTGCACTTTGTAGTTGCGATTTACAACTCAACGTTGGGAAAGTCTAAGTCATTAATGAGAAAATTCTTAAGGGCCCTTCCCTAAGATTTGACGAAAAATACATTTTCTAAAAGCAACAGATCCGATTATTCAATTCCCTCATTATTACCCACGAATGATTCCAAACATTCAGCTGAATTTCTTGCGTATTCATACGAGAAAGAGACTTCGACAATCGCAACGTTCGTCAAGGGGAATGGTTGTTCATAGCCTCAGAAAATGTTCCTATATCTCGAACGAATTTTAAAATCATTTCCAAATTTTTGGCTCAATGGAAATAAAGATACCACCGATAAATGAGAAGTACACTTGCATTTATTAGGTGACGGGACCTTTTTATCTATCACTTAAATGGTGACTTTTGGTAGATGTAAAGATCATTGGTCCAGGAAGAGGATGAAGAAGTCTTGAAAGTTTAGTAGTCCTGTAAAATATGTATTCTGGGGGGCAATCTACAATTACTTTATCCTGGGAAATTAATGTTATTCAACCGCAACTAAATTCAGAAGAGGAGAAATGAAAAACGGTTATTATTGCCCTCCTTTGGATCAATCTTCTCATACATTTGTATACTTCTAAGAGACTCTTTTTACAAGAAAATATATCCAACAGAAACCACAAAGCATAACGAAGTACTACTAATTTCAAGGCTATCATCCAAAAATTATATTAATCTAAAACACTTTTTTCACATGAATACTTTCTCAGAATTGCGTACGACGATTTCTAAATCTTATTAGGCTATGCTGATGGAGATTGAAGGCGATCACAAAATGAACATGGATGCTTCTCCTGTGAGCATGCTTGAAAATCTCTTTCTTCCTGGAATAATTCTGGGGAGAATTTTGCATCAAATTTAGTAACTTTAGATGCATACAGATTATATTATACACTGCGCGGCTTAAAATTTTCTACTTGTAATCAATCGATCGTTAGAGACACATGCTGTTCATGGATATTCATTTATATGGACCTTAAATTCCCACACGATCTCTACGGCGATAAATGAAGTAAGAGTATCATAATGCGAAAATTTTGAATCTTTTGAAGTATCTATTTTTATGGAAACGCAGCGTGAGACCGACGATAACAAAATGAAACTTGCAAGGAGATAGTTCTATTACGGTGTTGACTACATCTCGTGCGGAGATTTATTCTAACTTTAGCTTTCCGTAGATATAGATTTTGAAATCGATTAGAATGAAATTTGAGGTTTTAATCCATAAGTGGTAGCAATAATACGTTTAGAACCAACGGCAGTACTGCTATTCGATAATAAGATTCCCGTAGGGGTTTATTCGCACAAAAGAAACAATCCGAAGATGTGAAACGTCGTCTCCCACGAAAGTATGGAATTTTCTTTATCGTGATAATGGGCCTCGATAAATTAAAGAATACTCACAGCGTTACGCAACGTGATATAGAAGTAAAAATATATTTTATCGCTTTCGGTTTTTACTACAGAAATTTGAATGTGAGTTAATTTTCGGCCGAAATTCAGGCAAGTTTCATGTCGATAATATTGAATCAAGATTCTTAATCATATGTTTGGTTTTATTATTTTGTCATTTGTGATATAAGAGGTACCCGAGGCAAAGATTGACTCGTTACATTTACAATAAACGGAGTCCTAAGTATCGGATTACCATAAAAGGGCTGAGTGCAATCATAACTTATATGACAATCGTTGGAAGCTTATTGACATACTTGAGAAAAAATAAACCATGTCATTGTGTTATTGAATGCATTTTCTTGATCGATATTGAATGTTTTTCCAAAGATTAAGCTTTTAATTAATTAGATTAAGTACATCAAGGGGTAGAGAAAGTTTTGTCTCCTTTCATGGAATCCACGAATTATATCAATTATAAGTATGAATAAAATGTCATAATGGATCCGAAACTTATAGTGGGAATATATGAAAGTAATCCACGAGGACATGTTCGAATCCCGCAAAGAGGTATTCACCGATGAGTCATTACAATTATGCACTTTTTAATCAGCAAATAAAACGACCATAAATCGAAATGTAACGCCACTAAAATTTCATGTCTGTTGGTACAAACATCGTACCGTTCTAATATAGCGTCTCAGTCGTACTGTGCAATCGAGAAAAGCGAAGAGTTTGTGTTTAATTTTCGACAAAGATTTTTCTCTGGCCATGATCGGGAGATCACAGACTAAATAAAATGTAAACATCCATCTGCGCTAGGAATACATTTTAATTCATTCAAAGTATGAAAGTCTAGGTACTCGAATAAAAACGATCGTGCAATTATTCACGAACATTATGCTTATTCATATTTTATCACGTAATTATTCATATACAGACATTAGAGTGGTCATGAAGTGAGCATTGCATTGACGGTTACGTTCATAATATCGAATGCTAATTATTTAAACGAAAGCATTGTATTGATGTAGCGTCATAATTCGAAATATGATTTTTGAAATTGTTTATTATGTCATCGGAAATCATTAAAAATTTAATGAAAATAGTTTTCAATATGACAGAAGAGTACTGCTAGAGTCAAGTTTTGGGTGTAAATCTACTTTCATAAGTTAAAATTCAAGTTTTAGATTCGACGATATTGCGCTAGAAAATCAAGTTACATTAAAATAAGATCGATAAAATAGTCAATTGGCTATTCCGATGTAATATAATATTTAACAAGTATTTATTTGACTTCCGGCCTCCGGCCTAGCCAAGGACCTTCGGAAAGCTATTCTCAAAACATCCAATATAAAAGATAAAATGGGAACCTATGCATTCGCTAAGATGCTGCTTAGGAATAAAAAAATTGAGAAATAGATTTTAATTACGTAGCATGCAACAGCCAAGCGGAAATGCACCTCGATACTTCGAAGAATTTAATTTTGATATTTACATATGCTCTGCGTCTCAGACGCTGTCATCACACGATTTTGAAACTTCAAGTTTAATCTGCCCACACGATAGCATTCGTGAATGTAAGATGGCACCTTGAGTATTTCCTAACTTCGTTTTTGGTCTATTAAACGGAGGTGAAGAATCTAATTCTTACTGCTGTCCACTAATAGATCCTATGGATGGATCAGAAACTGAAACGCCGTCTAAGTAATACTTTATCAAATACATAATGAAAGCATACAGTTTTGGGTAGAATTTTCATAAATCCGCAAGAAAATCCTACAGATAACCGACCGAATTTTATTTGAAACACACGGAAAATATTTAATATACTTTTAAAAACAGCTAAGATTGCGAAGACCTTTTATATTTCCATTTGTACATAATATTCGCCATTTAAACGCCCTCGGAACATTTCCAAGTTAAACATGACATTTCAAAGTGCCTCTAACCAGAGATTTTCCCAAATTCTAAGATAAAAATACAAGGCTTCATTGGATGATCCCGTCTCATTTGCATACGATGAATCGATTAAATTAAAATCTGCCGTTGTAATGTAGCTTGATAGCTTTAGGAAAGAAATCTAACTGCGTTTACAATGGAATGTTACGGCCTGAGTAGCCACGAATCGATCCGCGGACAGTTGTTAAACGTAACGCTTTCATTCCTTGAAAGTGGGTGAATATCTATGATATAGATCTTTTGATGGTTCTATCACCTCATCTTCGATCCTTACGAGAAAATGTAACCAAACTCTTTTCCCGTATACAATTCCTGAACTGACCGTTCATCATGATTGTTAATAAATCTTTGATATTTAGATTGCAGTTTCGAAATACTCTTCCCATTACGAAAACACCAAAACAGCTAATGTAACCAAAAAAGAGAAGTGAAATCAAGTATGTCTATTAACTCAATATGTGAAATAAACCGACTGCCACTACCTTTGGGCGGCTCCCTCACTATATATTTATAGATTTACCAAGCGTAAAGTGCACTTTGTAGTTGCGATTTACAACTCAACGTTGGGAAAGTCTAAGTCATTAATGAGAAAATTCTTAAGGGCCCTTCCCTAAGATTTGACGAAAAATACATTTTCTAAAAGCAACAGATCCGATTATTCAATTCCCTCATTATTACCCACGAATGATTCCAAACATTCAGCTGAATTTCTTGCGTATTCATACGAGAAAGAGACTTCGACAATCGCAACGTTCGTCAAGGGGAATGGTTGTTCATAGCCTCAGAAAATGTTCCTATATCTCGAACGAATTTTAAAATCATTTCCAAATTTTTGGCTCAATGGAAATAAAGATACCACCGATAAATGAGAAGTACACTTGCATTTATTAGGTGACGGGACCTTTTTATCTATCACTTAAATGGTGACTTTTGGTAGATGTAAAGATCATTGGTCCAGGAAGAGGATGAAGAAGTCTTGAAAGTTTAGTAGTCGTGTAAAATATGTATTCTGGGGGGCAATCTACAATTACTTTATCCTGGGAAATTAATGTTATTCAACCGCAACTAAATTCAGAAGGGGAGAAATGAAAAACGGTTATTATTGCCCTCCTTTGGATCAATCTTCTCATACATTTGTATACTTCTAAGAGACTCTTTTTACAAGAAAATATATCCAACAGAAACCACAAAGCATAACGAAGTACTACTAATTTCAAGGCTATCATCCAAAAATTATATTAATCTAAAACACTTTTTTCACATGAATACTTTCTCAGAATTGCGTACGACGATTTCTAAATCTTATTAGGCTATGCTGATGGAGATTGAAGGCGATCACAAAATGAACATGGATGCTTCTCCTGTGAGCATGCTTGAAAATCTCTTTCTTCCTGGAATAATTCTGGGGAGAATTTTGCATCAAATTTAGTAACTTTAGATGCATACAGATTATATTATACACTGCGCGGCTTAATATTTTCTACTTGTAATCAATCGATCGTTAGAGACACATGCTGTTCATGGATATTCATTTATATGGACCTTAAATTCCCACACGATCTCTACGGCGATAAATGAAGTAAGAGTATCATAATGCGAAAATTTTGAATCTTTTGAAGTATCTATTTTTATGGAAACGCAGCGTGAGACCGACGATAACAAAATGAAACTTGCAAGGAGATAGTTCTATTACGGTGTTGACTACATCTCGTGCGGAGATTTATTCTAACTTTAGCTTTCCGTAGATATAGATTTTGAAATCGATTAGAATGAAATTTGAGGTTTTAATCCATAAGTGGTAGCAATAATACGTTTAGAACCAACGGCAGTACTGCTATTCTATAATAAGATTCCCGTAGGGGTTTATTCGCACAAAAGAAACAATCCGAAGATGTGAAACGTCGTCTCCCACGAAAGTATGGAATTTTCTTTATCGTGATAATGGGCCTCGATAAATTAAAGAATACTCACAGCGTTACGCAACGTGATATAGAAGTAAAAATATATTTTATCGCTTTCGGTTTTTACTACAGAAATTTGAATGTGAGTTAATTTTCGGCCGAAATTCAGGCAAGTTTCATGTCGATAATATTGAATCAAGATTCTTACTCATATGTTTGGTTTTATTATTTTGTCATTTGTGATATAAGAGGTACCCGAGGCAAAGATTGACTCGTTACATTTACAATAAACGGAGTCCTAAGTATCGGATTACCATAAAAGGGCTGAGTGCAATCATAACTTATATGACAATCGTTGGAAGCTTATTGACATACTTGAGAAAAAATAAACCATGTCATTGTGTTATTGAATGCATTTTCTTGATCGATATTGAATGTTTTTCCAAAGATTAAGCTTTTAATTAATTAGATTAAGTACATCAAGGGGTAGAGAAAGTTTTGTCTCCTTTCATGGAATCCACGAATTATATCAATTATAAGTATGAATAAAATGTCATAATGGATCCGAAACTTATAGTGGGAATATATGAAAGTAATCCACGAGGACATGTTCGAATCCCGCAAAGAGGTATTCACCGATGAGTCATTACAATTATGCACTTTTTAATCAGCAAATAAAACGACCATAAATCGAAATGTAACGCCACTAAAATTTCATGTCTGTTGGTACAAACATCGTACCGTTCTAATATAGCGTCTCAGTCGTACTGTGCAATCGAGAAAAGCGAAGAGTTTGTGTTTAATTTTCGACAAAGATTTTTCTCTGGCCATGATCGGGAGATCACAGACTAAATAAAATGTAAACATCCATCTGCGCTAGGAATACATTTTAATTCATTCAAAGTATGAAAGTCTAGGTACTCGAATAAAAACGATCGTGCAATTATTCACGAACATTATGCTTATTCATATTTTATCACGTAATTATTCATATACAGACATTAGAGTGGTCATGAAGTGAGCATTGCATTGACGGTTACGTTCATAATATCGAATGCTAATTATTTAAACGAAAGCATTGTATTGATGTAGCGTCATAATTCGAAATATGATTTTTGAAATTGTTTATTATGTCATCGGAAATCATTAAAAATTTAATGAAAATAGTTTTCAATATGACAGAAGAGTACTGCTAGAGTCAAGTTTTGGGTGTAAATCTACTTTCATAAGTTAAAATTCAAGTTTTAGATTCGACGATATTGCGCTAGAAAATCAAGTTACATTAAAATAAGATCGATAAAATAGTCAATTGGCTATTCCGATGTAATATAATATTTAACAAGTATTTATTTGACTTCCGGCCTCCGGCCTAGCCAAGGACCTTCGGAAAGCTATTCTCAAAACATCCAATATAAAAGATATAATGGGAACCTATGCATTCGCTAAGATGCTGCATAGGAATAAAAACATTGAGAAATAGAATTTAATTACGTAGCATGCAACAGCCAAGCGGAAATGCACCTCGATACTTCGAAGAATTTAATTTTGATATTTACATACGCTCTGCGTCTCAGACGCTGTCATCACACGATTTTGAAACTTCAAGTTTAATCTGCCCACACGATAGCATTCGTGAATGTAAGATGGCACCTTGAGTATTTCCTTACTGCGTATTTGGTCTATTAAACGGAGGTGAAGAATTTAATTCTTACTGCTGTCCACTAATAGATCCTATGGATGGATCAGAAACTGAAACGCCGTCTAAGTAATACTTTATCAAATACATAATGAAAGCATACAGTTTTGGGTAGAATTTTCATAAATCCGCAAGAAAATCCTACAGATAACCCACCGAATTTTATTTGAAACACACGGAAAATATTTAATATACTTTTAAACAACAGCTAAGATTGCGAAGACCTTTTATATTTCCATTTGTACATAATATTCGCCATTTAAACGCCCTCGGAACATTTCCAAGTTAAACATGACATGTCAAAGTGCCTCTAACCAGAGATTTTCCCAAATTCTAAGATAAAAATACAAGCCTTCATTGGATGATCCCGTCTCATTTGCATACGATGAATCGATTAAATTAAAATCTGCCGTTGTAATGTAGCTTGATAGCTTTAGGAAAGAAATCTAACTGCGTTTACAATGGAATGTTACGGCCTGAGTAGCCACGAATCGATCCGCGGACAGTTGTTAAACGTAACGCTTTCATTCCTTGAAAGTGGGTGAATATCTATGATATAAATCTTTTGATGGTTCTATCACCTCATCTTCGATCCTTACGAGAAAATGTAACCAAACTCTTTTCCCGTATACAATTCCTGAACTGACCGTTCATCATGATTGTTAATAAATCTTTGATATTTAGATTGCAGTTTCGAAATACTCTTCCCATTACGAAAACACCAAAACAGCTTATGTAACCAAAAAAGAGAAGTGAAATCAAGTATGTCTATTAACTCAATATATGAAATAAACCGAATGCCACTACCTTTGGGCGGCTCTCTCACTCTTTATTTATAGATTTACCAAGCGTAAAGTGCACTTTGTAGTTGCAATTTACAACTCAACGTTGGGAAAGTCTAAGTCATTAATGAGAAAATTCTTAAGGGCCCTTCCCTAAGATTTGACGAAAAATACATTTTCTAAAAGCTACAGATCCGATTATTCAATTCCCTCATTATTACCCACGAATGATTCCAAACATTCAGCTGAATTTCTTGCGTATTCATACGAGAAAGAGACTTCGACAATCGCAACGTTCGTCAAGGGGAATGGTTGTTCATAGCCTCAGAAAATGTTCCTATATCTCGAACGAATTTTAAAATCATTTCCAAATTTTTGGCTCAATGGAAATAAAGATACCACCGATAAATGAGAAGTACACTTGCATTTATTAGGTGACGGGACCTTTTTATCTATCACTTAAATGGTGACTTTTGGTAGATGTAAAGATCATTGGTCCAGGAAGAGGATGAAGAAGTCTTGAAAGTTTAGTAGTCCTGTAAAATATGTATTCTGGCGGGCAATCTACAATTACTTTATCCTGGGAAATTAATGTTATTCAACCGCAAGTAAATTTAGAAGAGGAGAAATGAAAAACGGTTATTATTGCCCTCCTTTGGATCAATCTTCTCATACATTTGTATACTTCAAAGAGACTCTTTTTACAAGAAAATATATCCAACAGAAACCACAAAGCATAACGAAGTACTACTAATTTCAAGGCTATCATCCAAAAATTATATTAATCTAAAAAACTTTTTTCACATGAATACTTTCTCAGAATTGCGTACGACGATTTCTAAATCTTATTAGGCTATGCTGATGGAGATTGAAGGCGATCACAAAATGAACATGGATGCTTCTCCTGTGAGCATGCTTGAAAATCTCTTTCTTTCTGGAATAATTCTGGGGAGAATTTTGCATTAAATTTATTAACTTTAGATGCATACAGATTATCTTATACACTGCGCGGCTTAAAATTTTCTACTTGTAATCAATCGATCGTTAGAGACACATGCTGTTCATGGATATTCATTTATATGGACCTTAAATTCCCACACGATCTCTACGGCGATAAATGAAGTAAGAGTATCATAATGCGAAAATTTTGAATCTTTTGAAGTATCTATTTTTATGGAAACGCAGCGTGAGACCGACGATAACAAAATGAAACTTGCAAGGAGATAGTTCTATTACGGTGTTGACTACATCTCGTGCGGAGATTTATTCTAACTTTAGCTTTCCGTAGATATAGATTTTGAAATCGATTAGAATGAAATTTGAGGTTTTAATCCATAAGTGGTAGCAATAATACGTTTAGAACCAACGGCAGTACTGCTATTCTATAATAAGATTCCCGTAGGGGTTTATTCGCACAAAAGAAACAATCCGAAGATGTGAAACGTCGTCTCCCACGAAAGTATGGAATTTTCTTTATCGTGATAATGGGCCTCGATAAATTAAAGAATACTCACAGCGTTACGCAACGTGATATAGAAGTAAAAATATATTTTATCGCTTTCGGTTTTTACTACAGAAATTTGAATGTGAGTTAATTTTCGGCCGAAATTCAGGCAAGTTTCATGTCGATAATATTGAATCAAGATTCTTAATCATATGTTTGGTTTTATTATTTTGACATTTGTGATATAAGAGGTACCCGAGGCAAAGATTGACTCGTTACATTTACAATAAACGGAGTCCTAAGTATCGGATTACCATAAAAGGGCTGAGTGCAATCATAACTTATATGACAATCGTTGGAAGCTTATTGACATACTTGAGAAAAAATAAACCATGTCATTGTGTTATTGAATGCATTTTCTTGATCGATATTGAATGTTTTTCCAAAGATTAAGCTTTTAATTAATTAGATTAAGTACATCAAGGGGTAGAGAAAGTTTTGTCTCCTTTCATGGAATCCACGAATTATATCAATTATAAGTATGAATAAAATGTCATAATGGATCCGAAACTTATAGTGGGAATATATGAAAGTAATCCACGAGGACATGTTCGAATCCCGCAAAGAGGTATTCACCGATGAGTCATTACAATTATGCACTTTTTAATCAGCAAATAAAACGACCATAAATCGAAATGTAACGCCACTAAAATTTCATGTCTGTTGGTACAAACATCGTACCGTTCTAATATAGCGTCTCAGTCGTACTGTGCAATCGAGAAAAGCGAAGAGTTTGTGTTTAATTTTCGACAAAGATTTTTCTCTGGCCATGATCGGGAGATCACAGACTAAATAAAATGTAAACATCCATCTGCGCTAGGAATACATTTTAATTCATTCAAAGTATGAAAGTCTAGGTACTCGAATAAGAGGGATCGTGCAATTATTCACGAACATTATGCTTATTCATATTTTATCACGTAATTATTCATATACAGACATTAGAGTGGTCATGAAGTGAGCATTGCATTGACGGTTACGTTCATAATATCGAATGCTAATTATTTAAACGAAAGCATTGTATTGATGTAGCGTCATAATTCGAAATATGATTTTTGAAATTGTTTATTATGTCATCGGAAATCATTAAAAATTTAATGAAAATAGTTTTCAATATGACAGAAGAGTACTGCTAGAGTCAAGTTTTGGGTGTAAATCTACTTTCATAAGTTAAAATTCAAGTTTTAGATTCGACGATATTGCGCTAGAAAATCAAGTTACATTAAAATAAGATCGATAAAATAGTCAATTGGCTATTCCGATGTAATATAATATTTAACAAGTATTTATTTGACTTCCGGCCTCCGGCCTAGCCAAGGACCTTCGGAAAGCTATTCTCAAAACATCCAATATAAAAGATATAATGGGAACCTATGCATTCGCTAAGATGCTGCATAGGAATAAAAACATTGAGAAATAGAATTTAATTACGTAGCATGCAACAGCCAAGCGGAAATGCACCTCGATACTTCGAAGAATTTAATTTTGATATTTACATATGCTCTGCGTCTCAGACGCTGTCATCACACGATTTTGAAACTTCAAGTTTAATCTGCCCACACGATAGCATTCGTGAATGTAAGATGGCACCTTGAGTATTTCCTTACTGCGTATTTGGTCTATTAAACGGAGGTGAAGAATTTAATTCTTACTGCTGTCCACTAATAGATCCTATGGATGGATCAGAAACTGAAACGCCGTCTAAGTAATACTTTATCAAATACATAATGAAAGCATACAGTTTTGGGTAGAATTTTCATAAATCCGCAAGAAAATCCTACAGATAACCCACCGAATTTTATTTGAAACACACGGAAAATATTTAATATACTTTTAAACAACAGCTAAGATTGCGAAGACCTTTTATATTTCCATTTGTACATAATATTCGCCATTTAAACGCCCTCGGAACATTTCCAAGTTAAACATGACATTTCAAAGTGCCTCTAACCAGAGATTTTCCCAAATTCTAAGATAAAAATACAAGCCTTCATTGGATGATCCCGTCTCATTTGCATACGATGAATCGATTAAATTAAAATCTGCCGTTGTAATGTAGCTTGATAGCTTTAGGAATGAAATCTAACTGCGATTACAATGGAATGTTACGGCCTGAGTAGCCACGAATCGATCCGCGGACAGTTGTTAAACGTAACGTTTTCATTCCTTGAAAGTGGGTGAATATCTATGATATAAATCTTTTGATGGTTCTATCACCTCATCTTCGATCCTTACGAGAAAATGTAACCAAACTCTTTTCCCGTATACAATTCCTGAACTGACCGTTCATCATGATTGTTAATAAATCTTTGATATTTAGATTGCAGTTTCGAAATACTCTTCCCATTACGAAAACACCAAAACAGCTAATGTAACCAAAAAAGAGAAGTGAAATCAAGTATGTCTATTAACTCAATATGTGAAATAAACCGAATGCCACTACCTTTGGGCGGCTCCCTCACTATTTATTTATAGATTTACCAAGCGTAAAGTGCACTTTGTAGTTGCAATTTACAACTCAACGTTGGGAAAGTCTAAGTCATTAATGAGAAAATTCTTAAGGGCCCTTCCCTAAGATTTGACGAAAAATACATTTTCTAAAAGCTACAGATCCGATTATTCAATTCCCTCATTATTACCCACGAATGATTCCAAACATTCAGCTGAATTTCTTGCGTATTCATACGAGAAAGAGACTTCGACAATCGCAACGTTCGTCAAGGGGAATGGTTGTTCATAGCCTCAGAAAATGTTCCTATATCTCGAACGAATTTTAAAATCATTTCCAAATTTTTGGCTCAATGGAAATAAAGATACCACCGATAAATGAGAAGTACACTTGCATTTATTAGGTGACGGGACCTTTTTATCTATCACTTAAATGGTGACTTTTGGTAGATGTAAAGATCATTGGTCCAGGAAGAGGATGAAGAAGTCTTGAAAGTTTAGTAGTCCTGTAAAATATGTATTCTGGGGGGCAATCTACAATTGCTTTATCCTGGGAAATTAATGTTATTCAACCGCAACTAAATTTAGAAGAGGAGAAATGAAAAACGGTTATTATTGCCCTCCTTTGGATCAATCTTCTCATACATTTGTATACTTCTAAGAGACTCTTTTTACAAGAAAATATATCCAACAGAAACCACAAAGCATAACGAAGTACTACTAATTTCAAGGCTATCATCCAAAAATTATATTAATCTAAAACACTTTTTTCACATGAATACTTTCTCAGAATTGCGTACGACGATTTCTAAATCTTATTAGGCTATGCTGATGGAGATTGAAGGCGATCACAAAATGAACATGGATGCTTCTCCTGTGAGCATGCTTGAAAATCTCTTTCTTCCTGGAATAATTCTGGGGAGAATTTTGCATCAAATTTAGTAACTTTAGATGCATACAGATTATATTATACACTGCGCGGCTTAATATTTTCTACTTGTAATCAATCGATCGTTAGAGACACATGCTGTTCATGGATATTCATTTATATGGACCTTAAATTCCCACACGATCTCTACGGCGATAAATGAAGTAAGAGTATCATAATGCGAAAATTTTGAATCTTTTGAAGTATCTATTTTTATGGAAACGCAGCGTGAGACCGACGATAACAAAATGAAACTTGCAAGGAGATAGTTCTATTACGGTGTTGACTACATCTCGTGCGGAGATTTATTCTAACTTTAGCTTTCCGTAGATATAGATTTTGAAATCGATTAGAATGAAATTTGAGGTTTTAATCCATAAGTGGTAGCAATAATACGTTTAGAACCAACGGCAGTACTGCTATTCTATAATAAGATTCCCGTAGGGGTTTATTCGCACAAAAGAAACAATCCGAAGATGTGAAACGTCGTCTCCCACGAAAGTATGGAATTTTCTTTATCGTGATAATGGGCCTCGATAAATTAAAGAATACTCACAGCGTTACGCAACGTGATATAGAAGTAAAAATATATTTTATCGCTTTCGGTTTTTACTACAGAAATTTGAATGTGAGTTAATTTTCGGCCGAAATTCAGGCAAGTTTCATGTCGATAATATTGAATCAAGATTCTTAATCATATGTTTGGTTTTATTATTTTGTCATTTGTGATATAAGAGGTACCCGAGGCAAAGATTGACTCGTTACATTTACAATAAACGGAGTCCTAAGTATCGGATTACCATAAAAGGGCTGAGTGCAATCATAACTTATATGACAATCGTTGGAAGCTTATTGACATACTTGAGAAAAAATAAACCATGTCATTGTGTTATTGAATGCATTTTCTTGATCGATATTGAATGTTTTTCCAAAGATTAAGCTTTTAATTAATTAGATTAAGTACATCAAGGGGTAGAGAAAGTTTTGTCTCCTTTCATGGAATCCACGAATTATATCAATTATAAGTATGAATAAAATGTCATAATGGATCCGAAACTTATAGTGGGAATATATGAAAGTAATCCACGAGGACATGTTCGAATCCCGCAAAGAGGTATTCACCGATGAGTCATTACAATTATGCACTTTTTAATCAGCAAATAAAACGACCATAAATCGAAATGTAACGCCACTAAAATTTCATGTCTGTTGGTACAAACATCGTACCGTTCTAATATAGCGTCTCAGTCGTACTGTGCAATCGAGAAAAGCGAAGAGTTTGTGTTTAATTTTCGACAAAGATTTTTCTCTGGCCATGATCGGGAGATCACAGACTAAATAAAATGTAAACATCCATCTGCGCTAGGAATACATTTTAATTCATTCAAAGTATGAAAGTCTAGGTACTCGAATAAGAGGGATCGTGCAATTATTCACGAACATTATGCTTATTCATATTTTATCACGTAATTATTCATATACAGACATTAGAGTGGTCATGAAGTGAGCATTGCATTGACGGTTACGTTCATAATATCGAATGCTAATTATTTAAACGAAAGCATTGTATTGATGTAGCGTCATAATTCGAAATATGATTTTTGAAATTGTTTATTATGTCATCGGAAATCATTAAAAATTTAATGAAAATAGTTTTCAATATGACAGAAGAGTACTGCTAGAGTCAAGTTTTGGGTGTAAATCTACTTTCATAAGTTAAAATTCAAGTTTTAGATTCGACGATATTGCGCTAGAAAATCAAGTTACATTAAAATAAGATCGATAAAATAGTCAATTGGCTATTCCGATGTAATATAATATTTAACAAGTATTTATTTGACTTCCGGCCTCCGGCCTAGCCAAGGACCTTCGGAAAGCTATTCTCAAAACATCCAATATAAAAGATATAATGGGAACCTATGCATTCGCTAAGATGCTGCATAGGAATAAAAACATTGAGAAATAGAATTTAATTACGTAGCATGCAACAGCCAAGCGGAAATGCACCTCGATACTTCGAAGAATTTAATTTTGATATTTACATATGCTCTGCGTCTCAGACGCTGTCATCACACGATTTTGAAACTTCAAGTTTAATCTGCCCACACGATAGCATTCGTGAATGTAAGATGGCACCTTGAGTATTTCCTTACTGCGTATTTGGTCTATTAAACGGAGGTGAAGAATTTAATTCTTACTGCTGTCCACTAATAGATCCTATGGATGGATCAGAAACTGAAACGCCGTCTAAGTAATACTTTATCAAATACATAATGAAAGCATACAGTTTTGGGTAGAATTTTCATAAATCCGCAAGAAAATCCTACAGATAACCCACCGAATTTTATTTGAAACACACGGAAAATATTTAATATACTTTTAAACAACAGCTAAGATTGCGAAGACCTTTTATATTTCCATTTGTACATAATATTCGCCATTTAAACGCCCTCGGAACATTTCCAAGTTAAACATGACATGTCAAAGTGCCTCTAACCAGAGATTTTCCCAAATTCTAAGATAAAAATACAAGCCTTCATTGGATGATCCCGTCTCATTTGCATACGATGAATCGATTAAATTAAAATCTGCCGTTGTAATGTAGCTTGATAGCTTTAGGAAAGAAATCTAACTGCGTTTACAATGGAATGTTACGGCCTGAGTAGCCACGAATCGATCCGCGGACAGTTGTTAAACGTAACGCTTTCATTCCTTGAAAGTGGGTGAATATCTATGATATAAATCTTTTGATGGTTCTATCACCTCATCTTCGATCCTTACGAGAAAATGTAACCAAACTCTTTTCCCGTATACAATTCCTGAACTGACCGTTCATCATGATTGTTAATAAATCTTTGATATTTAGATTGCAGTTTCGAAATACTCTTCCCATTACGAAAACACCAAAACAGCTAATGTAACCAAAAAAGAGAAGTGAAATCAAGTATGTCTATTAACTCAATATGTGAAATAAACCGAATGCCACTACCTTTGGGCGGCTCCGTCACTATTTATTTATAGATTTACCAAGCGTAAAGTGCACTTTGTAGTTGCAATTTACAACTCAACGTTGGGAAAGTCTAAGTCATTAATGAGAAAATTCTTAAGGGCCCTTCCCTAAGATTTGACGAAAAATACATTTTCTAAAAGCTACAGATCCGATTATTCAATTCCCTCATTATTACCCACGAATGATTCCAAACATTCAGCTGAATTTCTTGCGTATTCATACGAGAAAGAGACTTCGACAATCGCAACGTTCGTCAAGGGGAATGGTTGTTCATAGCCTCAGAAAATGTTCCTATATCTCGAACGAATTTTAAAATCATTTCCAAATTTTTGGCTCAATGGAAATAAAGATACCACCGATAAATGAGAAGTACACTTGCATTTATTAGGTGACGGGACCTTTTTATCTATCACTTAAATGGTGACTTTTGGTAGATGTAAAGATCATTGGTCCAGGAAGAGGATGAAGAAGTCTTGAAAGTTTAGTAGTCCTGTAAAATATGTATTCTGGGGGGCAATCTACAATTGCTTTATCCTGGGAAATTAATGTTATTCAACCGCAACTAAATTTAGAAGAGGAGAAATGAAAAACGGTTATTATTGCCCTCCTTTGGATCAATCTTCTCATACATTTGTATACTTCTAAGAGACTCTTTTTACAAGAAAATATATCCAACAGAAACCACAAAGCATAACGAAGTACTACTAATTTCAAGGCTATCATCCAAAAATTATATTAATCTAAAACACTTTTTTCACATGAATACTTTCTCAGAATTGCGTACGACGATTTCTAAATCTTATTAGGCTATGCTGATGGAGATTGAAGGCGATCACAAAATGAACATGGATGCTTCTCCTGTGAGCATGCTTGAAAATCTCTTTCTTCCTGGAATAATTCTGGGGAGAATTTTGCATCAAATTTAGTAACTTTAGATGCATACAGATTATATTATACACTGCGCGGCTTAATATTTTCTACTTGTAATCAATCGATCGTTAGAGACACATGCTGTTCATGGATATTCATTTATATGGACCTTAAATTCCCACACGATCTCTACGGCGATAAATGAAGTAAGAGTATCATAATGCGAAAATTTTGAATCTTTTGAAGTATCTATTTTTATGGAAACGCAGCGTGAGACCGACGATAACAAAATGAAACTTGCAAGGAGATAGTTCTATTACGGTGTTGACTACATCTCGTGCGGAGATTTATTCTAACTTTAGCTTTCCGTAGATATAGATTTTGAAATCGATTAGAATGAAATTTGAGGTTTTAATCCATAAGTGGTAGCAATAATACGTTTAGAACCAACGGCAGTACTGCTATTCTATAATAAGATTCCCGTAGGGGTTTATTCGCACAAAAGAAACAATCCGAAGATGTGAAACGTCGTCTCCCACGAAAGTATGGAATTTTCTTTATCGTGATAATGGGCCTCGATAAATTAAAGAATACTCACAGCGTTACGCAACGTGATATAGAAGTAAAAATATATTTTATCGCTTTCGGTTTTTACTACAGAAATTTGAATGTGAGTTAATTTTCGGCCGAAATTCAGGCAAGTTTCATGTCGATAATATTGAATCAAGATTCTTAATCATATGTTTGGTTTTATTATTTTGTCATTTGTGATATAAGAGGTACCCGAGGCAAAGATTGACTCGTTACATTTACAATAAACGGAGTCCTAAGTATCGGATTACCATAAAAGGGCTGAGTGCAATCATAACTTATATGACAATCGTTGGAAGCTTATTGACATACTTGAGAAAAAATAAACCATGTCATTGTGTTATTGAATGCATTTTCTTGATCGATATTGAATGTTTTTCCAAAGATTAAGCTTTTAATTAATTAGATTAAGTACATCAAGGGGTAGAGAAAGTTTTGTCTCCTTTCATGGAATCCACGAATTATATCAATTATAAGTATGAATAAAATGTCATAATGGATCCGAAACTTATAGTGGGAATATATGAAAGTAATCCACGAGGACATGTTCGAATCCCGCAAAGAGGTATTCACCGATGAGTCATTACAATTATGCACTTTTTAATCAGCAAATAAAACGACCATAAATCGAAATGTAACGCCACTAAAATTTCATGTCTGTTGGTACAAACATCGTACCGTTCTAATATAGCGTCTCAGTCGTACTGTGCAATCGAGAAAAGCGAAGAGTTTGTGTTTAATTTTCGACAAAGATTTTTCTCTGGCCATGATCGGGAGATCACAGACTAAATAAAATGTAAACATCCATCTGCGCTAGGAATACATTTTAATTCATTCAAAGTATGAAAGTCTAGGTACTCGAATAAAAACGATCGTGCAATTATTCACGAACATTATGCTTATTCATATTTTATCACGTAATTATTCATATACAGACATTAGAGTGGTCATGAAGTGAGCATTGCATTGACGGTTACGTTCATAATATCGAATGCTAATTATTTAAACGAAAGCATTGTATTGATGTAGCGTCATAATTCGAAATATGATTTTTGAAATTGTTTATTATGTCATCGGAAATCATTAAAAATTTAATGAAAATAGTTTTCAATATGACAGAAGAGTACTGCTAGAGTCAAGTTTTGGGTGTAAATCTACTTTCATAAGTTAAAATTCAAGTTTTAGATTCGACGATATTGCGCTAGAAAATCAAGTTACATTAAAATAAGATCGATAAAATAGTCAATTGGCTATTCCGATGTAATATAATATTTAACAAGTATTTATTTGACTTCCGGCCTCCGGCCTAGCCAAGGACCTTCGGAAAGCTATTCTCAAAACATCCAATATAAAAGATATAATGGGAACCTATGCATTCGCTAAGATGCTGCATAGGAATAAAAAAATTGAGAAATAGAATTTAATTACGTAGCATGCAACAGCCAAGCGGAAATGCACCTCGATACTTCGAAGAATTTAATTTTGATATTTACATACGCTCTGCGTCTCAGACGCTGTCATCACACGATTTTGAAACTTCAAGTTTAATCTGCCCACACGATAGCATTCGTGAATGTAAGATGGCACCTTGAGTATTTCCTTACTGCGTATTTGGTCTATTAAACGGAGGTGAAGAATTTAATTCTTACTGCTGTCCACTAATAGATCCTATGGATGGATCAGAAACTGAAACGCCGTCTAAGTAATACTTTATCAAATACATAATGAAAGCATACAGTTTTGGGTAGAATTTTCATAAATCCGCAAGAAAATCCTACAGATAACCCACCGAATTTTATTTGAAACACACGGAAAATATTTAATATACTTTTAAACAACAGCTAAGATTGCGAAGACCTTTTATATTTCCATTTGTACATAATATTCGCCATTTAAACGCCCTCGGAACATTTCCAAGTTAAACATGACATGTCAAAGTGCCTCTAACCAGAGATTTTCCCAAATTCTAAGATAAAAATACAAGCCTTCATTGGATGATCCCGTCTCATTTGCATACGATGAATCGATTAAATTAAAATCTGCCGTTGTAATGTAGCTTGATAGCTTTAGGAAAGAAATCTAACTGCGTTTACAATGGAATGTTACGGCCTGAGTAGCCACGAATCGATCCGCGGACAGTTGTTAAACGTAACGCTTTCATTCCTTCAAAGTGGGTGAATATCTATGATATAAATCTTTTGATGGTTCTATCACCTCATCTTCGATCCTTACGAGAAAATGTAACCAAACTCTTTTCCCGTATACAATTCCTGAACTGACCGTTCATCATGATTGTTAATAAATCTTTGATATTTAGATTGCAGTTTCGAAATACTCTTCCCATTACGAAAACACCAAAACAGCTAATGTAACCAAAAAAGAGAAGTGAAATCAAGTATGTCTATTAACTCAATATGTGAAATAAACCGAATGCCACTACCTTTGGGCGGCTCCCTCACTATTTATTTATAGATTTACCAAGCGTAAAGTGCACTTTGTAGTTGCAATTTACAACTCAACGTTGGGAAAGTCTAAGTCATTAATGAGAAAATTCTTAAGGGCCCTTCCCTAAGATTTGACGAAAAATACATTTTCTAAAAGCTACAGATCCGATTATTCAATTCCCTCATTATTACCCACGAATGATTCCAAACATTCAGCTGAATTTCTTGCGTATTCATACGAGAAAGAGACTTCGACAATCGCAACGTTCGTCAAGGGGAATGGTTGTTCATAGCCTCAGAAAATGTTCCTATATCTCGAACGAATTTTAAAATCATTTCCAAATTTTTGGCTCAATGGAAATAAAGATACCACCGATAAATGAGAAGTACACTTGCATTTATTAGGTGACGGGACCTTTTTATCTATCACTTAAATGGTGACTTTTGGTAGATGTAAAGATCATTGGTCCAGGAAGAGGATGAAGAAGTCTTGAAAGTTTAGTAGTCCTGTAAAATATGTATTCTGGCGGGCAATCTACAATTACTTTATCCTGGGAAATTAATGTTATTCAACCGCAAGTAAATTTAGAAGAGGAGAAATGAAAAACGGTTATTATTGCCCTTCTTTGGATCAATCTTCTCATACATTTGTATACTTCAAAGAGACTCTTTTTACAAGAAAATATATCCAACAGAAACCACAAAGCATAACGAAGTACTACTAATTTCAAGGCTATCATCCAAAAATTATATTAATCTAAAACACTTTTTTCACATGAATACTTTCTCAGAATTGCGTACGACGATTTCTAAATCTTATTAGGCTATGCTGATGGAGATTGAAGGCGATCACAAAATGAACATGGATGCTTCTCCTGTGAGATTGCTTGAAAATCTCTTTCTTCCTGGAATAATTCAGGGGAGAATTTTGCATCAAATTTAGTAACTTTAGATGCATACAGATTATATTATACACTGCGCGGCTTAAAATTTTCTACTTGTAATCAATCGATCGTTAGAGACACATGCTGTTCATGGATATTCATTTATATGGACCTTAAATTCCCACACGATCTCTACGGCGATAAATGAAGTAAGAGTATCATAATGCGAAAATTTTGAATCTTTTGAAGTATCTATTTTTATGGAAACGCAGCGTGAGACCGACGATAACAAAATGAAACTTGCAAGGAGATAGTTCTATTACGGTGTTGACTACATCTCGTGCGGAGATTTATTCTAACTTTAGCTTTCCGTAGATATAGATTTTGAAATCGATTAGAATGAAATTTGAGGTTTTAATCCATAAGTGGTAGCAATAATACGTTTAGAACCAACGGCAGTACTGCTATTCTATAATAAGATTCCCGTAGGGGTTTATTCGCACAAAAGAAACAATCCGAAGATGTGAAACGTCGTCTCCCACGAAAGTATGGAATTTTCTTTATCGTGATAATGGGCCTCGATAAATTAAAGAATACTCACAGCGTTACGCAACGTGATATAGAAGTAAAAATATATTTTATCGCTTTCGGTTTTTACTACAGAAATTTGAATGTGAGTTAATTTTCGGCCGAAATTCAGGCAAGTTTCATGTCGATAATATTGAATCAAGATTCTTAATCATATGTTTGGTTTTATTATTTTGTCATTTGTGATATAAGAGGTACCCGAGGCAAAGATTGACTCGTTACATTTACAATAAACGGAGTCCTAAGTATCGGATTACCATAAAAGGGCTGAGTGCAATCATAACTTATATGACAATCGTTGGAAGCTTATTGACATACTTGAGAAAAAATAAACCATGTCATTGTGTTATTGAATGCATTTTCTTGATCGATATTGAATGTTTTTCCAAAGATTAAGCTTTTAATTAATTAGATTAAGTACATCAAGGGGTAGAGAAAGTTTTGTCTCCTTTCATGGAATCCACGAATTATATCAATTATAAGTATGAATAAAATGTCATAATGGATCCGAAACTTATAGTGGGAATATATGAAAGTAATCCACGAGGACATGTTCGAATCCCGCAAAGAGGTATTCACCGATGAGTCATTACAATTATGCACTTTTTAATCAGCAAATAAAACGACCATAAATCGAAATGTAACGCCACTAAAATTTCATGTCTGTTGGTACAAACATCGTACCGTTCTAATATAGCGTCTCAGTCGTACTGTGCAATCGAGAAAAGCGAAGAGTTTGTGTTTAATTTTCGACAAAGATTTTTCTCTGGCCATGATCGGGAGATCACAGACTAAATAAAATGTAAACATCCATCTGCGCTAGGAATACATTTTAATTCATTCAAAGTATGAAAGTCTAGGTACTCGAATAAAAACGATCGTGCAATTATTCACGAACATTATGCTTATTCATATTTTATCACGTAATTATTCATATACAGACATTAGAGTGGTCATGAAGTGAGCATTGCATTGACGGTTACGTTCATAATATCGAATGCTAATTATTTAAACGAAAGCATTGTATTGATGTAGCGTCATAATTCGAAATATGATTTTTGAAATTGTTTATTATGTCATCGGAAATCATTAAAAATTTAATGAAAATAGTTTTCAATATGACAGAAGAGTACTGCTAGAGTCAAGTTTTGGGTGTAAATCTACTTTCATAAGTTAAAATTCAAGTTTTAGATTCGACGATATTGCGCTAGAAAATCAAGTTACATTAAAATAAGATCGATAAAATAGTCAATTGGCTATTCCGATGTAATATAATATTTAACAAGTATTTATTTGACTTCCGGCCTCCGGCCTAGCCAAGGACCTTCGGAAAGCTATTCTCAAAACATCCAATATAAAAGATATAATGGGAACCTATGCATTCGCTAAGATGCTGCATAGGAATAAAAACATTGAGAAATAGAATTTAATTACGTAGCATGCAACAGCCAAGCGGAAATGCACCTCGATACTTCGAAGAATTTAATTTTGATATTTACATATGCTCTGCGTCTCAGACGCTGTCATCACACGATTTTGAAACTTCAAGTTTAATCTGCCCACACGATAGCATTCGTGAATGTAAGATGGCACCTTGAGTATTTCCTTACTGCGTATTTGGTCTATTAAACGGAGGTGAAGAATTTAATTCTTACTGCTGTCCACTAATAGATCCTATGGATGGATCAGAAACTGAAACGCCGTCTAAGTAATACTTTATCAAATACATAATGAAAGCATACAGTTTTGGGTAGAATTTTCATAAATCCGCAAGAAAATCCTACAGATAACCCACCGAATTTTATTTGAAACACACGGAAAATATTTAATATACTTTTAAACAACAGCTAAGATTGCGAAGACCTTTTATATTTCCATTTGTACATAATATTCGCCATTTAAACGCCCTCGGAACATTTCCAAGTTAAACATGACATGTCAAAGTGCCTCTAACCAGAGATTTTCCCAAATTCTAAGATAAAAATACAAGCCTTCATTGGATGATCCCGTCTCATTTGCATACGATGAATCGATTAAATTAAAATCTGCCGTTGTAATGTAGCTTGATAGCTTTAGGAAAGAAATCTAACTGCGTTTACAATGGAATGTTACGGCCTGAGTAGCCACGAATCGATCCGCGGACAGTTGTTAAACGTAACGCTTTCATTCCTTGAAAGTGGGTGAATATCTATGATATAAATCTTTTGATGGTTCTATCACCTCATCTTCGATCCTTACGAGAAAATGTAACCAAACTCTTTTCCCGTATACAATTCCTGAACTGACCGTTCATCATGATTGTTAATAAATCTTTGATATTTAGATTGCAGTTTCGAAATACTCTTCCCATTACGAAAACACCAAAACAGCTAATGTAACCAAAAAAGAGAAGTGAAATCAAGTATGTCTATTAACTCAATATGTGAAATAAACCGAATGCCACTACCTTTGGGCGGCTCCCTCACTATTTATTTATAGATTTACCAAGCGTAAAGTGCACTTTGTAGTTGCAATTTACAACTCAACGTTGGGAAAGTCTAAGTCATTAATGAGAAAATTCTTAAGGGCCCTTCCCTAAGATTTGACGAAAAATACATTTTCTAAAAGCTACAGATCCGATTATTCAATTCCCTCATTATAACCCACGAATGATTCCAAACATTCAGCTGAATTTCTTGCGTATTCATACGAGAAAGAGACTTCGACAATCGCAACGTTCGTCAAGGGGAATGGTTGTTCATAGCCTCAGAAAATGTTCCTATATCTCGAACGAATTTTAAAATCATTTCCAAATTTTTGGCTCAATGGAAATAAAGATACCACCGATAAATGAGAAGTACACTTGCATTTATTAGGTGACGGGACCTTTTTATCTATCACTTAAATGGTGACTTTTGGTAGATGTAAAGATCATTGGTCCAGGAAGAGGATGAAGAAGTCTTGAAAGTTTAGTAGTCCTGTAAAATATGTATTCTGGCGGGCAATCTACAATTACTTTATCCTGGGAAATTAATGTTATTCAACCGCAAGTAAATTTAGAAGAGGAGAAATGAAAAACGGTTATTATTGCCCTCCTTTGGATCAATCTTCTCATACATTTGTATACTTCTAAGAGACTCTTTTTACAAGAAAATATATCCAACAGAAACCACAAAGCATAACGAAGTACTACTAATTTCAAGGCTATCATCCAAAAATTATATTAATCTAAAACACTTTTTTCACATGAATACTTTCTCAGAATTGCGTACGACGATTTCTAAATCTTATTAGGCTATGCTGATGGAGATTGAAGGCGATCACAAAATGAACATGGATGCTTCTCCTGTGAGCATGCTTGAAAATCTCTTTCTTTCTGGAATAATTCTGGGGAGAATTTTGCATCAAATTTAGTAACTTTAGATGCATACAGATTATCTTATACACTGCGCGGCTTAAAATTTTCTACTTGTAATCAATCGATCGTTAGAGACACATGCTGTTCATGGATATTCATTTATATGGACCTTAAATTCCCACACGATCTCTACGGCGATAAATGAAGTAAGAGTATCATAATGCGAAAATTTTGAATCTTTTGAAGTATCTATTTTTATGGAAACGCAGCGTGAGACCGACGATAACAAAATGAAACTTGCAAGGAGATAGTTCTATTACGGTGTTGACTACATCTCGTGCGGAGATTTATTCTAACTTTAGCTTTCCGTAGATATAGATTTTGAAATCGATTAGAATGAAATTTGAGGTTTTAATCCATAAGTGGTAGCAATAATACGTTTAGAACCAACGGCAGTACTGCTATTCTATAATAAGATTCCCGTAGGGGTTTATTCGCACAAAAGAAACAATCCGAAGATGTGAAACGTCGTCTCCCACGAAAGTATGGAATTTTCTTTATCGTGATAATGGGCCTCGATAAATTAAAGAATACTCACAGCGTTACGCAACGTGATATAGAAGTAAAAATATATTTTATCGCTTTCGGTTTTTACTACAGAAATTTGAATGTGAGTTAATTTTCGGCCGAAATTCAGGCAAGTTTCATGTCGATAATATTGAATCAAGATTCTTAATCATATGTTTGGTTTTATTATTTTGTCATTTGTGATATAAGAGGTACCCGAGGCAAAGATTGACTCGTTACATTTACAATAAACGGAGTCCTAAGTATCGGATTACCATAAAAGGGCTGAGTGCAATCATAACTTATATGACAATCGTTGGAAGCTTATTGACATACTTGAGAAAAAAATAAACCATGTCGTTGTGTTATTGAATGCATTTTCTTGATCGATATTGAATGTTTTTCCAAAGATTAAGCTTTTAATTAATTAGATTAAGTACATCAAGGGGTAGAGAAAGTTTTGTCTCCTTTCATGGAATCCACGAATTATATCAATTATAAGTATGAATAAAATGTCATAATGGATCCGAAACTAATAGTGGGAATATATGAAAGTAATCCACGAGGACATGTTCGAATCCCGCAAAGAGGTATTCACCGATGAGTCATTACAATTATGCACTTTTTAATCAGCAAATAAAACGACCATAAATCGAAATGTAACGCCACTAAAATTTCATGTCTGTTGGTACAAACATCGTACCGTTCTAATATAGCGTCTCAGTCGTACTGTGCAATCGAGAAAAGCGAAGAGTTTGTGTTTAATTTTCGACAAAGATTTTTCTCTGGCCATGATCGGGAGATCACAGACTAAATAAAATGTAAACATCCATCTGCGCTAGGAATACATTTTAATTCATTCAAAGTATGAAAGTCTAGGTACTCGAATAAAAACGATCGTGCAATTATTCACGAACATTATGCTTATTCATATTTTATCACGTAATTATTCATATACAGACATTAGAGTGGTCATGAAGTGAGCATTGCATTGACGGTTACGTTCATAATATCGAATGCTAATTATTTAAACGAAAGCATTGTATTGATGTAGCGTCATAATTCGAAATATGATTTTTGAAATTGTTTATTATGTCATCGGAAATCATTAAAAATTTAATGAAAATAGTTTTCAATATGACAGAAGAGTACTGCTAGAGTCAAGTTTTGGGTGTAAATCTACTTTCATAAGTTAAAATTCAAGTTTTAGATTCGACGATATTGCGCTAGAAAATCAAGTTACATTAAAATAAGATCGATAAAATAGTCAATTGGCTATTCCGATGTAATATAATATTTAACAAGTATTTATTTGACTTCCGGCCTCCGGCCTAGCCAAGGACCTTCGGAAAGCTATTCTCAAAACATCCAATATAAAAGATATAATGGGAACCTATGCATTCGCTAAGATGCTGCATAGGAATAAAAACATTGAGAAATAGAATTTAATTACGTAGCATGCAACAGCCAAGCGGAAATGCACCTCGATACTTCGAAGAATTTAATTTTGATATTTACATATGCTCTGCGTCTCAGACGCTGTCATCACACGATTTTGAAACTTCAAGTTTAATCTGCCCACACGATAGCATTCGTGAATGTAAGATGGCACCTTGAGTATTTCCTTACTGCGTATTTGGTCTATTAAACGGAGGTGAAGAATTTAATTCTTACTGCTGTCCACTAATAGATCCTATGGATGGATCAGAAACTGAAACGCCGTCTAAGTAATACTTTATCAAATACATAATGAAAGCATACAGTTTTGGGTAGAATTTTCATAAATCCGCAAGAAAATCCTACAGATAACCCACCGAATTTTATTTGAAACACACGGAAAATATTTAATATACTTTTAAACAACAGCTAAGATTGCGAAGACCTTTTATATTTCCATTTGTACATAATATTCGCCATTTAAACGCCCTCGGAACATTTCCAAGTTAAACATGACATTTCAAAGTGCCTCTAACCAGAGATTTTCCCAAATTCTAAGATAAAAATACAAGGCTTCATTGGATGATCCCGTCTCATTTGCATACGATGAATCGATTAAATTAAAATCTGCCGTTGTAATGTAGCTTGATAGCTTTAGGAAAGAAATCTTACTGCGTTTACAATGGAATGTTACGGCCTGAGTAGCCACGAATCGATCCGCGGACAGTTGTTAAACGTAACGCTTTCATTCCTTCAAAGTGAGTGAATATCTATGATATAAATCTTTTGATGGTTCTATCACCTCATCTTCGATCCTTACGAGAAAATGTAACCAAACTCTTTTCCCGTATACAATTCCTGAACTGACCGTTCATCATGATTGTTAATAAATCTTTGATATTTAGATTGCAGTTTCGAAATACTCTTCCCATTACGAAAACACCAAAACAGCTAATGTAACCAAAAAAGAGAAGTGAAATCAAGTATGTCTATTAACTCAATATGTGAAATAAACCGAATGCCACTACCTTTGGGCGGCTCCCTCACTATTTATTTATAGATTTACCAAGCGTAAAGTGCACTTTGTAGTTGCAATTTACAACTCAACGTTGGGAAAGTCTAAGTCATTAATGAGAAAATTCTTAAGGGCCCTTCCCTAAGATTAGACGAAAAATACATTTTCTGAAAGCTACAGATCCGATTATTCAATTCCCTCATTATTACCCACGAATGATTCCAAACATTCAGCTGAATTTCTTGCGTATTCATACGTGAAAGAGACTTCGACAATCGCAACGTTCGTCATGGGGAATGGTTGTTCATAGCCTCAGAAAATGTTCCCATATCTCGAACGAATTTTAAAATCATTTCCAAATTTTTGGCTCAATGGAAATAAAGATACCACCGATAAATGAGAAGTACACTTGCATTTATTAGGTGACGGGACCTTTTTATCTATCACTTAAATGGTGACTTTTGGTAGATGTAAAGATCATTGGTCCAAAAAGAGGATGAAGAAGTCTTGAAAGTTTAGTAGTCCTGTAAAATATGTATTCTGGGGGGCAATCTACAATTACTTTATCCTGGGAAATTAATGTTATTCAACCGCAACTAAATTATGAAGAGGAGAAATGAAAAACGGTTATTATTGCCCTCCTTTGGATCAATCTTCTCATACATTTGTATACTTCTAAGAGACTCTTTTTACAAGAAAATATATCCAACAGAAACCACAAAGCATAACGAAGTACTACTAATTTCAAGGCTATCATCCAAAAATTATATTGATCTAAAACACTTTTTTCACATGAATACTTTCTCAGAATTGCGTACGACGATTTCTAAATCTTATTAGGCTATGCTGATGGAGATTGAAGGCGATCACAAAATGAACATGGATGCTTCTCCTGTGAGCATGCTTGAAAATCTCTTTCTTTCTGGAATAATTCTGGGGAGAATTTTGCATCAAATTTAGTAACTTTAGATGCATACAGATTATCTTATACACTGCGCGGCTTAAAATTTTCTACTTGTAATCAATCGATCGTTAGAGACACATGCTGTTCATGGATATTCATTTATATGGACCTTAAATTCCCACACGATCTCTACGGCGATAAATGAAGTAAGAGTATCATAATGCGAAAATTTTGAATCTTTTGAAGTATCTATTTTTATGGAAACGCAGCGTGAGACCGACGATAACAAAATGAAACTTGCAAGGAGATAGTTCTATTACGGTGTTGACTACATCTCGTGCGGAGATTTATTCTAACTTTAGCTTTCCGTTGATATAGATTTTGAAATCGATTAGAATGAAATTTGAGGTTTTAATCCATAAGTGGTAGCAATAATACGTTTAGAACCAACGGCAGTACTGCTATTCTATAATAAGATTCCCGTAGGGGTTTATTCGCACAAAAGAAACAATCCGAAGATGTGAAACGTCGTCTCCCACGAAAGTATGGAATTTTCTTTATCGTGATAATGGGCCTCGATAAATTAAAGAATACTCACAGCGTTACGCAACGTGATATAGAAGTAAAAATATATTTTATCGCTTTCGGTTTTTACTACAGAAATTTGAATGTGAGTTAATTTTCGGCCGAAATTCAGGCAAGTTTCATGTCGATAATATTGAATCAAGATTCTTAATCATATGTTTGGTTTTATTATTTTGTCATTTGTGATATAAGAGGTACCCGAGGCAAAGATTGACTCGTTACATTTACAATAAACGGAGTCCTAAGTATCGGATTACCATAAAAGGGCTGAGTGCAATCATAACTTATATGACAATCGTTGGAAGCTTATTGACATACTTGAGAAAAAATAAACCATGTCATTGTGTTATTGAATGCATTTTCTTGATCGATATTGAATGTTTTTCCAAAGATTAAGCTTTTAATTAATTAGATTAAGTACATCAAGGGGTAGAGAAAGTTTTGTCTCCTTTCATGGAATCCACGAATTATATCAATTATAAGTATGAATAAAATGTCATAATGGATCCGAAACTTATAGTGGGAATATATGAAAGTAATCCACGAGGACATGTTCGAATCCCGCAAAGAGGTATTCACCGATGAGTCATTACAATTATGCACTTTTTAATCAGCAAATAAAACGACCATAAATCGAAATGTAACGCCACTAAAATTTCATGTCTGTTGGTACAAACATCGTACCGTTCTAATATAGCGTCTCAGTCGTACTGTGCAATCGAGAAAAGCGAAGAGTTTGTGTTTAATTTTCGACAAAGATTTTTCTCTGGCCATGATCGGGAGATCACAGACTAAATAAAATGTAAACATCCATCTGCGCTAGGAATACATTTTAATTCATTCAAAGTATGAAAGTCTAGGTACTCGAATAAAAACGATCGTGCAATTATTCACGAACATTATGCTTATTCATATTTTATCACGTAATTATTCATATACAGACATTAGAGTGGTCATGAAGTGAGCATTGCATTGACGGTTACGTTCATAATATCGAATGCTAATTATTTAAACGAAAGCATTGTATTGATGTAGCGTCATAATTCGAAATATGATTTTTGAAATTGTTTATTATGTCATCGGAAATCATTAAAAATTTAATGAAAATAGTTTTCAATATGACAGAAGAGTACTGCTAGAGTCAAGTTTTGGGTGTAAATCTACTTTCATAAGTTAAAATTCAAGTTTTAGATTCGACGATATTGCGCTAGAAAATCAAGTTACATTAAAATAAGATCGATAAAATAGTCAATTGGCTATTCCGATGTAATATAATATTTAACAAGTATTTATTTGACTTCCGGCCTCCGGCCTAGCCAAGGACCTTCGGAAAGCTATTCTCAAAACATCCAATATAAAAGATATAATGGGAACCTATGCATTCGCTAAGATGCTGCATAGGAATAAAAACATTGAGAAATAGAATTTAATTACGTAGCATGCAACAGCCAAGCGGAAATGCACCTCGATACTTCGAAGAATTTAATTTTGATATTTACATATGCTCTGCGTCTCAGACGCTGTCATCACACGATTTTGAAACTTCAAGTTTAATCTGCCCACACGATAGCATTCGTGAATGTAAGATGGCACCTTGAGTATTTCCTTACTGCGTATTTGGTCTATTAAACGGAGGTGAAGAATTTAATTCTTACTGCTGTCCACTAATAGATCCTATGGATGGATCAGAAACTGAAACGCCGTCTAAGTAATACTTTATCAAATACATAATGAAAGCATACAGTTTTGGGTAGAATTTTCATAAATCCGCAAGAAAATCCTACAGATAACCCACCGAATTTTATTTGAAACACACGGAAAATATTTAATATACTTTTAAACAACAGCTAAGATTGCGAAGACCTTTTATATTTCCATTTGTACATAATATTCGCCATTTAAACGCCCTCGGAACATTTCCAAGTTAAACATGACATTTCAAAGTGCCTCTAACCAGAGATTTTCCCAAATTCTAAGATAAAAATACAAGCCTTCATTGGATGATCCCGTCTCATTTGCATACGATGAATCGATTAAATTAAAATCTGCCGTTGTAATGTAGCTTGATAGCTTTAGGAAAGAAATCTAACTGCGTTTACAATGGAATGTTACGGCCTGAGTAGCCACGAATCGATCCGCGGACAGTTGTTAAACGTAACGCTTTCATTCCTTCAAAGTGGGTGAATATCTATGATATAAATCTTTTGATGGTTCTATCACCTCATCTTCGATCCTTACGAGAAAATGTAACCAAACTCTTTTCCCGTATACAATTCCTGAACTGACCGTTCATCATGATTGTTAATAAATCTTTGATATTTAGATTGCAGTTTCGAAATACTCTTCCCATTACGAAAACACCAAAACAGCTAATGTAACCAAAAAAGAGAAGTGAAATCAAGTATGTCTATTAACTCAATATGTGAAATAAACCGACTGCCACTACCTTTTGGCGGCTCTCTCACTATTTATTTATAGATTTACCAAGCGTAAAGTGCACTTTGTAGTTGCAATTTACAACTCAACGTTGGGAAAGTCTAAGTCATTAATGAGAAAATTCTTAAGGGCCCTTCCCTAAGATTTGACGAAAAATACATTTTCTAAAAGCTACAGATCCGATTATTCAATTCCCTCATTATTACCCACGAATGATTCCAAACATTCAGCTGAATTTCTTGCGTATTCATACGAGAAAGAGACTTCGACAATCGCAACGTTCGTCAAGGGGAATGGTTGTTCATAGCCTCAGAAAATGTTCCTATATCTCGAACGAATTTTAAAATCATTTCCAAATTTTTGGCTCAATGGAAATAAAGATACCACCGATAAATGAGAAGTACACTTGCATTTATTAGGTGACGGGACCTTTTTATCTATCACTTAAATGGTGACTTTTGGTAGATGTAAAGATCATTGGTCCAGGAAGAGGATGAAGAAGTCTTGAAAGTTTAGTAGTCCTGTAAAATATGTATTCTGGGGGGCAATCTACAATTACTTTATCCTGGGAAATTAATGTTATTCAACCGCAACTAAATTTAGAAGAGGAGAAATGAAAAACGGTTATTATTGCCCTCCTTTGGATCAATCTTCTCATACATTTGTATAATTCTAAGAGACTCTTTTTACAAGAAAATATATCCAACAGAAACCACAAAGCATAACGAAGTACTACTAATTTCAAGGCTATCATCCAAAAATTATATTAATCTAAAACACTTTTTTCACATGAATACTTTCTCAGAATTGCGTACGACGATTTCTAAATCTTATTAGGCTATGCTGATGGAGATTGAAGGCGATCACAAAATGAACATGGATGCTTCTCCTGTGAGCATGCTTGAAAATCTCTTTCTTTCTGGAATAATTCTGGGGAGAATTTTGCATCAAATTTAGTAACTTTAGATGCATACAGATTATCTTATACACTGCGCGGCTTAAAATTTTCTACTTGTAATCAATCGATCGTTAGAGACACATGCTGTTCATGGATATTCATTTATATGGACCTTAAATTCCCACACGATCTCTACGGCGATAAATGAAGTAAGAGTATCATAATGCGAAAATTTTGAATCTTTTGAAGTATCTATTTTTATGGAAACGCAGCGTGAGACCGACGATAACAAAATGAAACTTGCAAGGAGATAGTTCTATTACGGTGTTGACTACATCTCGTGCGGAGATTTATTCTAACTTTAGCTTTCCGTAGATATAGATTTTGAAATCGATTAGAATGAAATTTGAGGTTTTAATCCATAAGTGGTAGCAATAATACGTTTAGAACCAACGGCAGTACTGCTATTCTATAATAAGATTCCCGTAGGGGTTTATTCGCACAAAAGAAACAATCCGAAGATGTGAAACGTCGTCTCCCACGAAAGTATGGAATTTTCTTTATCGTGATAATGGGCCTCGATAAATTAAAGAATACTCACAGCGTTACGCAACGTGATATAGAAGTAAAAATATATTTTATCGCTTTCGGTTTTTACTACAGAAATTTGAATGTGAGTTAATTTTCGGCCGAAATTCAGGCAAGTTTCATGTCGATAATATTGAATCAAGATTCTTAATCATATGTTTGGTTTTATTATTTTGTCATTTGTGATATAAGAGGTACCCGAGGCAAAGATTGACTCGTTACATTTACAATAAACGGAGTCCTAAGTATCGGATTACCATAAAAGGGCTGAGTGCAATCATAACTTATATGACAATCGTTGGAAGCTTATTGACATACTTGAGAAAAAATAAACCATGTCATTGTGTTATTGAATGCATTTTCTTGATCGATATTGAATGTTTTTCCAAAGATTAAGCTTTTAATTAATTAGATTAAGTACATCAAGGGGTAGAGAAAGTTTTGTCTCCTTTCATGGAATCCACGAATTATATCAATTATAAGTATGAATAAAATGTCATAATGGATCCGAAACTTATAGTGGGAATATATGAAAGTAATCCACGAGGACATGTTCGAATCCCGCAAAGAGGTATTCACCGATGAGTCATTACAATTATGCACTTTTTAATCAGCAAATAAAACGACCATAAATCGAAATGTAACGCCACTAAAATTTCATGTCTGTTGGTACAAACATCGTACCGTTCTAATATAGCGTCTCAGTCGTACTGTGCAATCGAGAAAAGCGAAGAGTTTGTGTTTAATTTTCGACAAAGATTTTTCTCTGGCCATGATCGGGAGATCACAGACTAAATAAAATGTAAACATCCATCTGCGCTAGGAATACATTTTAATTCATTCAAAGTATGAAAGTCTAGGTACTCGAATAAAAACGATCGTGCAATTATTCACGAACATTATGCTTATTCATATTTTATCACGTAATTATTCATATACAGACATTAGAGTGGTCATGAAGTGAGCATTGCATTGACGGTTACGTTCATAATATCGAATGCTAATTATTTAAACGAAAGCATTGTATTGATGTAGCGTCATAATTCGAAATATGATTTTTGAAATTGTTTATTATGTCATCGGAAATCATTAAAAATTTAATGAAAATAGTTTTCAATATGACAGAAGAGTACTGCTAGAGTCAAGTTTTGGGTGTAAATCTACTTTCATAAGTTAAAATTCAAGTTTTAGATTCGACGATATTGCGCTAGAAAATCAAGTTACATTAAAATAAGATCGATAAAATAGTCAATTGGCTATTCCGATGTAATATAATATTTAACAAGTATTTATTTGACTTCCGGCCTCCGGCCTAGCCAAGGACCTTCGGAAAGCTATTCTCAAAACATCCAATATAAAAGATATAATGGGAACCTATGCATTCGCTAAGATGCTGCATAGGAATAAAAACATTGAGAAATAGAATTTAATTACGTAGCATGCAACAGCCAAGCGGAAATGCACCTCGATACTTCGAAGAATTTAATTTTGATATTTACATATGCTCTGCGTCTCAGACGCTGTCATCACACGATTTTGAAACTTCAAGTTTAATCTGCCCACACGATAGCATTCGTGAATGTAAGATGGCACCTTGAGTATTTCCTTACTGCGTATTTGGTCTATTAAACGGAGGTGAAGAATTTAATTCTTACTGCTGTCCACTAATAGATCCTATGGATGGATCAGAAACTGAAACGCCGTCTAAGTAATACTTTATCAAATACATAATGAAAGCATACAGTTTTGGGTAGAATTTTCATAAATCCGCAAGAAAATCCTACAGATAACCCACCGAATTTTATTTGAAACACACGGAAAATATTTAATATACTTTTAAACAACAGCTAAGATTGCGAAGACCTTTTATATTTCCATTTGTACATAATATTCGCCATTTAAACGCCCTCGGAACATTTCCAAGTTAAACATGACATTTCAAAGTGCCTCTAACCAGAGATTTTCCCAAATTCTAAGATAAAAATACAAGCCTTCATTGGATGATCCCGTCTCATTTGCATACGATGAATCGATTAAATTAAAATCTGCCGTTGTAATGTAGCTTGATAGCTTTAGGAAAGAAATCTTACTGCGTTTACAATGGAATGTTACGGCCTGAGTAGCCACGAATCGATCCGCGGACAGTTGTTAAACGTAACGCTTTCATTCCTTCAAAGTGGGTGAATATCTATGATATAAATCTTTTGATGGTTCTATCACCTCATCTTCGATCCTTACGAGAAAATGTAACCAAACTCTTTTCCCGTATACAATTCCTGAACTGACCGTTCATCATGATTGTTAATAAATCTTTGATATTTAGATTGCAGTTTCGAAATACTCTTCCCATTACGAAAACACCAAAACAGCTAATGTAACCAAAAAAGAGAAGTGAAATCAAGTATGTCTATTAACTCAATATGTGAAATAAACCGACTGCCACTACCTTTTGGCGGCTCTCTCACTATTTATTTATAGATTTACCAAGCGTAAAGTGCACTTTGTAGTTGCAATTTACAACTCAACGTTGGGAAAGTCTAAGTCATTAATGAGAAAATTCTTAAGGGCCCTTCCCTAAGATTTGACGAAAAATACATTTTCTAAAAGCTACAGATCCGATTATTCAATTCCCTCATTATTACCCACGAATGATTCCAAACATTCAGCTGAATTTCTTGCGTATTCATACGAGAAAGAGACTTCGACAATCGCAACGTTCGTCAAGGGGAATGGTTGTTCATAGCCTCAGAAAATGTTCCTATATCTCGAACGAATTTTAAAATCATTTCCAAATTTTTGGCTCAATGGAAATAAAGATACCACCGATAAATGAGAAGTACACTTGCATTTATTAGGTGACGGGACCTTTTTATCTATCACTTAAATGGTGACTTTTGGTAGATGTAAAGATCATTGGTCCAGGAAGAGGATGAAGAAGTCTTGAAAGTTTAGTAGTCCTGTAAAATATGTATTCTGGGGGGCAATCTACAATTACTTTATCCTGGGAAATTAATGTTATTCAACCGCAACTAAATTTAGAAGAGGAGAAATGAAAAACGGTTATTATTGCCCTCCTTTGGATCAATCTTCTCATACATTTGTATACTTCTAAGAGACTCTTTTTACAAGAAAATATATCCAACAGAAACCACAAAGCATAACGAAGTACTACTAATTTCAAGGCTATCATCCAAAAATTATATTAATCTAAAACACTTTTTTCACATGAATACTTTCTCAGAATTGCGTACGACGATTTCTAAATCTTATTAGGCTATGCTGATGGAGATTGAAGGCGATCACAAAATGAACATGGATGCTTCTCCTGTGAGCATGCTTGAAAATCTCTTTCTTTCTGGAATAATTCTGGGGAGAATTTTGCATCAAATTTAGTAACTTTAGATGCATACAGATTATCTTATACACTGCGCGGCTTAAAATTTTCTACTTGTAATCAATCGATCGTTAGAGACACATGCTGTTCATGGATATTCATTTATATGGACCTTAAATTCCCACACGATCTCTACGGCGATAAATGAAGTAAGAGTATCATAATGCGAAAATTTTGAATCTTTTGAAGTATCTATTTTTATGGAAACGCAGCGTGAGACCGACGATAACAAAATGAAACTTGCAAGGAGATAGTTCTATTACGGTGTTGACTACATCTCGTGCGGAGATTTATTCTAACTTTAGCTTTCCGTAGATATAGATTTTGAAATCGATTAGAATGAAATTTGAGGTTTTAATCCATAAGTGGTAGCAATAATACGTTTAGAACCAACGGCAGTACTGCTATTCTATAATAAGATTCCCGTAGGGGTTTATTCGCACAAAAGAAACAATCCGAAGATGTGAAACGTCGTCTCCCACGAAAGTATGGAATTTTCTTTATCGTGATAATGGGCCTCGATAAATTAAAGAATACTCACAGCGTTACGCAACGTGATATAGAAGTAAAAATATATTTTATCGCTTTCGGTTTTTACTACAGAAATTTGAATGTGAGTTAATTTTCGGCCGAAATTCAGGCAAGTTTCATGTCGATAATATTGAATCAAGATTCTTAATCATATGTTTGGTTTTATTATTTTGTCATTTGTGATATAAGAGGTACCCGAGGCAAAGATTGACTCGTTACATTTACAATAAACGGAGTCCTAAGTATCGGATTACCATAAAAGGGCTGAGTGCAATCATAACTTATATGACAATCGTTGGAAGCTTATTGACATACTTGAGAAAAAATAAACCATGTCATTGTGTTATTGAATGCATTTTCTTGATCGATATTGAATGTTTTTCCAAAGATTAAGCTTTTAATTAATTAGATTAAGTACATCAAGGGGTAGAGAAAGTTTTGTCTCCTTTCATGGAATCCACGAATTATATCAATTATAAGTATGAATAAAATGTCATAATGGATCCGAAACTTATAGTGGGAATATATGAAAGTAATCCACGAGGACATGTTCGAATCCCGCAAAGAGGTATTCACCGATGAGTCATTACAATTATGCACTTTTTAATCAGCAAATAAAACGACCATAAATCGAAATGTAACGCCACTAAAATTTCATGTCTGTTGGTACAAACATCGTACCGTTCTAATATAGCGTCTCAGTCGTACTGTGCAATCGAGAAAAGCGAAGAGTTTGTGTTTAATTTTCGACAAAGATTTTTCTCTGGCCATGATCGGGAGATCACAGACTAAATAAAATGTAAACATCCATCTGCGCTAGGAATACATTTTAATTCATTCAAAGTATGAAAGTCTAGGTACTCGAATAAAAACGATCGTGCAATTATTCACGAACATTATGCTTATTCATATTTTATCACGTAATTATTCATATACAGACATTAGAGTGGTCATGAAGTGAGCATTGCATTGACGGTTACGTTCATAATATCGAATGCTAATTATTTAAACGAAAGCATTGTATTGATGTAGCGTCATAATTCGAAATATGATTTTTGAAATTGTTTATTATGTCATCGGAAATCATTAAAAATTTAATGAAAATAGTTTTCAATATGACAGAAGAGTACTGCTAGAGTCAAGTTTTGGGTGTAAATCTACTTTCATAAGTTAAAATTCAAGTTTTAGATTCGACGATATTGCGCTAGAAAATCAAGTTACATTAAAATAAGATCGATAAAATAGTCAATTGGCTATTCCGATGTAATATAATATTTAACAAGTATTTATTTGACTTCCGGCCTCCGGCCTAGCCAAGGACCTTCGGAAAGCTATTCTCAAAACATCCAATATAAAAGATATAATGGGAACCTATGCATTCGCTAAGATGCTGCATAGGAATAAAAACATTGAGAAATAGAATTTAATTACGTAGCATGCAACAGCCAAGCGGAAATGCACCTCGATACTTCGAAGAATTTAATTTTGATATTTACATATGCTCTGCGTCTCAGACGCTGTCATCACACGATTTTGAAACTTCAAGTTTAATCTGCCCACACGATAGCATTCGTGAATGTAAGATGGCACCTTGAGTATTTCCTTACTGCGTATTTGGTCTATTAAACGGAGGTGAAGAATTTAATTCTTACTGCTGTCCACTAATAGATCCTATGGATGGATCAGAAACTGAAACGCCGTCTAAGTAATACTTTATCAAATACATAATGAAAGCATACAGTTTTGGGTAGAATTTTCATAAATCCGCAAGAAAATCCTACAGATAACCCACCGAATTTTATTTGAAACACACGGAAAATATTTAATATACTTTTAAACAACAGCTAAGATTGCGAAGACCTTTTATATTTCCATTTGTACATAATATTCGCCATTTAAACGCCCTCGGAACATTTCCAAGTTAAACATGACATTTCAAAGTGCCTCTAACCAGAGATTTTCCCAAATTCTAAGATAAAAATACAAGCCTTCATTGGATGATCCCGTCTCATTTGCATACGATGAATCGATTAAATTAAAATCTGCCGTTGTAATGTAGCTTGATAGCTTTAGGAAAGAAATCTTACTGCGTTTACAATGGAATGTTACGGCCTGAGTAGCCACGAATCGATCCGCGGACAGTTGTTAAACGTAACGCTTTCATTCCTTCAAAGTGGGTGAATATCTATGATATAAATCTTTTGATGGTTCTATCACCTCATCTTCGATCCTTACGAGAAAATGTAACCAAACTCTTTTCCCGTATACAATTCCTGAACTGACCGTTCATCATGATTGTTAATAAATCTTTGATATTTAGATTGCAGTTTCGAAATACTCTTCCCATTACGAAAACACCAAAACAGCTAATGTAACCAAAAAAGAGAAGTGAAAAAAAGTATGTCTATTAACTCAATATGTGAAATAAACCGAATGCCACTACCTTTGGGCGGCTCTCTCACTATTTATTTATAGATTTACCAAGCGTAAAGTGCACTTTGTAGTTGCAATTTACAACTCAACGTTGGGAAAGTCTAAGTCATTAATGAGAAAATTCTTAAGGGCCCTTCCCTAAGATTTGACGAAAAATACATTTTCTAAAAGCTACAGATCCGATTATTCAATTCCCTCATTATAACCCACGAATGATTCCAAACATTCAGCTGAATTTCTTGCGTATTCATACGAGAAAGAGACTTCGACAATCGCAACGTTCGTCAAGGGGAATGGTTGTTCATAGCCTCAGAAAATGTTCCTATATCTCGAACGAATTTTAAAATCATTTCCAAATTTTTGGCTCAATGGAAATAAAGATACCACCGATAAATGAGAAGTACACTTGCATTTATTAGGTGACGGGACCTTTTTATCTATCACTTAAATGGTGACTTTTGGTAGATGTAAAGATCATTGGTCCAGGAAGAGGATGAAGAAGTCTTGAAAGTTTAGTAGTCCTGTAAAATATGTATTCTGGCGGGCAATCTACAATTACTTTATCCTGGGAAATTAATGTTATTCAACCGCAAGTAAATTTAGAAGAGGAGAAATGAAAAACGGTTATTATTGCCCTCCTTTGGATCAATCTTCTCATACATTTGTATACTTCTAAGAGACTCTTTTTACAAGAAAATATATCCAACAGAAACCACAAAGCATAACGAAGTACTACTAATTTCAAGGCTATCATCCAAAAATTATATTAATCTAAAACACTTTTTTCACATGAATACTTTCTCAGAATTGCGTACGACGATTTCTAAATCTTATTAGGCTATGCTGATGGAGATTGAAGGCGATCACAAAATGAACATGGATGCTTCTCCTGTGAGCATGCTTGAAAATCTCTTTCTTTCTGGAATAATTCTGGGGAGAATTTTGCATCAAATTTAGTAACTTTAGATGCATACAGATTATCTTATACACTGCGCGGCTTAAAATTTTCTACTTGTAATCAATCGATCGTTAGAGACACATGCTGTTCATGGATATTCATTTATATGGACCTTAAATTCCCACACGATCTCTACGGCGATAAATGAAGTAAGAGTATCATAATGCGAAAATTTTGAATCTTTTGAAGTATCTATTTTTATGGAAACGCAGCGTGAGACCGACGATAACAAAATGAAACTTGCAAGGAGATAGTTCTATTACGGTGTTGACTACATCTCGTGCGGAGATTTATTCTAACTTTAGCTTTCCGTAGATATAGATTTTGAAATCGATTAGAATGAAATTTGAGGTTTTAATCCATAAGTGGTAGCAATAATACGTTTAGAACCAACGGCAGTACTGCTATTCTATAATAAGATTCCCGTAGGGGTTTATTCGCACAAAAGAAACAATCCGAAGATGTGAAACGTCGTCTCCCACGAAAGTATGGAATTTTCTTTATCGTGATAATGGGCCTCGATAAATTAAAGAATACTCACAGCGTTACGCAACGTGATATAGAAGTAAAAATATATTTTATCGCTTTCGGTTTTTACTACAGAAATTTGAATGTGAGTTAATTTTCGGCCGAAATTCAGGCAAGTTTCATGTCGATAATATTGAATCAAGATTCTTAATCATATGTTTGGTTTTATTATTTTGTCATTTGTGATATAAGAGGTACCCGAGGCAAAGATTGACTCGTTACATTTACAATAAACGGAGTCCTAAGTATCGGATTACCATAAAAGGGCTGAGTGCAATCATAACTTATATGACAATCGTTGGAAGCTTATTGACATACTTGAGAAAAAAATAAACCATGTCGTTGTGTTATTGAATGCATTTTCTTGATCGATATTGAATGTTTTTCCAAAGATTAAGCTTTTAATTAATTAGATTAAGTACATCAAGGGGTAGAGAAAGTTTTGTCTCCTTTCATGGAATCCACGAATTATATCAATTATAAGTATGAATAAAATGTCATAATGGATCCGAAACTAATAGTGGGAATATATGAAAGTAATCCACGAGGGCATGTTCGAATCCCGCAAAGAGGTATTCACCGATGAGTCATTACAATTATGCACTTTTTAATCAGCAAATAAAACGACCATAAATCGAAATGTAACGCCACTAAAATTTCATGTCTGTTGGTACAAACATCGTACCGTTCTAATATAGCGTCTCAGTCGTACTGTGCAATCGAGAAAAGCGAAGAGTTTGTGTTTAATTTTCGACAAAGATTTTTCTCTGGCCATGATCGGGAGATCACAGACTAAATAAAATGTAAACATCCATCTGCGCTAGGAATACATTTTAATTCATTCAAAGTATGAAAGTCTAGGTACTCGAATAAAAACGATCGTGCAATTATTCACGAACATTATGCTTATTCATATTTTATCACGTAATTATTCATATACAGACATTAGAGTGGTCATGAAGTGAGCATTGCATTGACGGTTACGTTCATAATATCGAATGCTAATTATTTAAACGAAAGCATTGTATTGATGTAGCGTCATAATTCGAAATATGATTTTTGAAATTGTTTATTATGTCATCGGAAATCATTAAAAATTTAATGAAAATAGTTTTCAATATGACAGAAGAGTACTGCTAGAGTCAAGTTTTGGGTGTAAATCTACTTTCATAAGTTAAAATTCAAGTTTTAGATTCGACGATATTGCGCTAGAAAATCAAGTTACATTAAAATAAGATCGATAAAATAGTCAATTGGCTATTCCGATGTAATATAATATTTAACAAGTATTTATTTGACTTCCGGCCTCCGGCCTAGCCAAGGACCTTCGGAAAGCTATTCTCAAAACATCCAATATAAAAGATATAATGGGAACCTATGCATTCGCTAAGATGCTGCATAGGAATAAAAACATTGAGAAATAGAATTTAATTACGTAGCATGCAACAGCCAAGCGGAAATGCACCTCGATACTTCGAAGAATTTAATTTTGATATTTACATATGCTCTGCGTCTCAGACGCTGTCATCACACGATTTTGAAACTTCAAGTTTAATCTGCCCACACGATAGCATTCGTGAATGTAAGATGGCACCTTGAGTATTTCCTTACTGCGTATTTGGTCTATTAAACGGAGGTGAAGAATTTAATTCTTACTGCTGTCCACTAATAGATCCTATGGATGGATCAGAAACTGAAACGCCGTCTAAGTAATACTTTATCAAATACATAATGAAAGCATACAGTTTTGGGTAGAATTTTCATAAATCCGCAAGAAAATCCTACAGATAACCCACCGAATTTTATTTGAAACACACGGAAAATATTTAATATACTTTTAAACAACAGCTAAGATTGCGAAGACCTTTTATATTTCCATTTGTACATAATATTCGCCATTTAAACGCCCTCGGAACATTTCCAAGTTAAACATGACATTTCAAAGTGCCTCTAACCAGAGATTTTCCCAAATTCTAAGATAAAAATACAAGGCTTCATTGGATGATCCCGTCTCATTTGCATACGATGAATCGATTAAATTAAAATCTGCCGTTGTAATGTAGCTTGATAGCTTTAGGAAAGAAATCTTACTGCGTTTACAATGGAATGTTACGGCCTGAGTAGCCACGAATCGATCCGCGGACAGTTGTTAAACGTAACGCTTTCATTCCTTCAAAGTGAGTGAATATCTATGATATAAATCTTTTGATGGTTCTATCACCTCATCTTCGATCCTTACGAGAAAATGTAACCAAACTCTTTTCCCGTATACAATTCCTGAACTGACCGTTCATCATGATTGTTAATAAATCTTTGATATTTAGATTGCAGTTTCGAAATACTCTTCCCATTACGAAAACACCAAAACAGCTAATGTAACCAAAAAAGAGAAGTGAAATCAAGTATGTCTATTAACTCAATATGTGAAATAAACCGAATGCCACTACCTTTGGGCGGCTCCCTCACTATTTATTTATAGATTTACCAAGCGTAAAGTGCACTTTGTAGTTGCAATTTACAACTCAACGTTGGGAAAGTCTAAGTCATTAATGAGAAAATTCTTAAGGGCCCTTCCCTAAGATTTGACGAAAAATACATTTTCTGAAAGCTACAGATCCGATTATTCAATTCCCTCATTATTACCCACGAATGATTCCAAACATTCAGCTGAATTTCTTGCGTATTCATACGTGAAAGAGACTTCGACAATCGCAACGTTCGTCATGGGGAATGGTTGTTCATAGCCTCAGAAAATGTTCCCATATCTCGAACGAATTTTAAAATCATTTCCAAATTTTTGGCTCAATGGAAATAAAGATACCACCGATAAATGAGAAGTACACTTGCATTTATTAGGTGACGGGACCTTTTTATCTATCACTTAAATGGTGACTTTTGGTAGATGTAAAGATCATTGGTCCAAAAAGAGGATGAAGAAGTCTTGAAAGTTTAGTAGTCCTGTAAAATATGTATTCTGGGGGGCAATCTACAATTACTTTATCCTGGGAAATTAATGTTATTCAACCGCAACTAAATTATGAAGAGGAGAAATGAAAAACGGTTATTATTGCCCTCCTTTGGATCAATCTTCTCATACATTTGTATACTTCTAAGAGACTCTTTTTACAAGAAAATATATCCAACAGAAACCACAAAGCATAACGAAGTACTACTAATTTCAAGGCTATCATCCAAAAATTATATTAATCTAAAACACTTTTTTCACATGAATACTTTCTCAGAATTGCGTACGACGATTTCTAAATCTTATTAGGCTATGCTGATGGAGATTGAAGGCGATCACAAAATGAACATGGATGCTTCTCCTGTGAGCATGCTTGAAAATCTCTTTCTTTCTGGAATAATTCTGGGGAGAATTTTGCATCAAATTTAGTAACTTTAGATGCATACAGATTATCTTATACACTGCGCGGCTTAAAATTTTCTACTTGTAATCAATCGATCGTTAGAGACACATGCTGTTCATGGATATTCATTTATATGGACCTTAAATTCCCACACGATCTCTACGGCGATAAATGAAGTAAGAGTATCATAATGCGAAAATTTTGAATCTTTTGAAGTATCTATTTTTATGGAAACGCAGCGTGAGACCGACGATAACAAAATGAAACTTGCAAGGAGATAGTTCTATTACGGTGTTGACTACATCTCGTGCGGAGATTTATTCTAACTTTAGCTTTCCGTTGATATAGATTTTGAAATCGATTAGAATGAAATTTGAGGTTTTAATCCATAAGTGGTAGCAATAATACGTTTAGAACCAACGGCAGTACTGCTATTCTATAATAAGATTCCCGTAGGGGTTTATTCGCACAAAAGAAACAATCCGAAGATGTGAAACGTCGTCTCCCACGAAAGTATGGAATTTTCTTTATCGTGATAATGGGCCTCGATAAATTAAAGAATACTCACAGCGTTACGCAACGTGATATAGAAGTAAAAATATATTTTATCGCTTTCGGTTTTTACTACAGAAATTTGAATGTGAGTTAATTTTCGGCCGAAATTCAGGCAAGTTTCATGTCGATAATATTGAATCAAGATTCTTAATCATATGTTTGGTTTTATTATTTTGTCATTTGTGATATAAGAGGTACCCGAGGCAAAGATTGACTCGTTACATTTACAATAAACGGAGTCCTAAGTATCGGATTACCATAAAAGGGCTGAGTGCAATCATAACTTATATGACAATCGTTGGAAGCTTATTGACATACTTGAGAAAAAATAAACCATGTCATTGTGTTATTGAATGCATTTTCTTGATCGATATTGAATGTTTTTCCAAAGATTAAGCTTTTAATTAATTAGATTAAGTACATCAAGGGGTAGAGAAAGTTTTGTCTCCTTTCATGGAATCCACGAATTATATCAATTATAAGTATGAATAAAATGTCATAATGGATCCGAAACTTATAGTGGGAATATATGAAAGTAATCCACGAGGACATGTTCGAATCCCGCAAAGAGGTATTCACCGATGAGTCATTACAATTATGCACTTTTTAATCAGCAAATAAAACGACCATAAATCGAAATGTAACGCCACTAAAATTTCATGTCTGTTGGTACAAACATCGTACCGTTCTAATATAGCGTCTCAGTCGTACTGTGCAATCGAGAAAAGCGAAGAGTTTGTGTTTAATTTTCGACAAAGATTTTTCTCTGGCCATGATCGGGAGATCACAGACTAAATAAAATGTAAACATCCATCTGCGCTAGGAATACATTTTAATTCATTCAAAGTATGAAAGTCTAGGTACTCGAATAAAAACGATCGTGCAATTATTCACGAACATTATGCTTATTCATATTTTATCACGTAATTATTCATATACAGACATTAGAGTGGTCATGAAGTGAGCATTGCATTGACGGTTACGTTCATAATATCGAATGCTAATTATTTAAACGAAAGCATTGTATTGATGTAGCGTCATAATTCGAAATATGATTTTTGAAATTGTTTATTATGTCATCGGAAATCATTAAAAATTTAATGAAAATAGTTTTCAATATGACAGAAGAGTACTGCTAGAGTCAAGTTTTGGGTGTAAATCTACTTTCATAAGTTAAAATTCAAGTTTTAGATTCGACGATATTGCGCTAGAAAATCAAGTTACATTAAAATAAGATCGATAAAATAGTCAATTGGCTATTCCGATGTAATATAATATTTAACAAGTATTTATTTGACTTCCGGCCTCCGGCCTAGCCAAGGACCTTCGGAAAGCTATTCTCAAAACATCCAATATAAAAGATATAATGGGAACCTATGCATTCGCTAAGATGCTGCATAGGAATAAAAACATTGAGAAATAGAATTTAATTACGTAGCATGCAACAGCCAAGCGGAAATGCACCTCGATACTTCGAAGAATTTAATTTTGATATTTACATATGCTCTGCGTCTCAGACGCTGTCATCACACGATTTTGAAACTTCAAGTTTAATCTGCCCACACGATAGCATTCGTGAATGTAAGATGGCACCTTGAGTATTTCCTTACTGCGTATTTGGTCTATTAAACGGAGGTGAAGAATTTAATTCTTACTGCTGTCCACTAATAGATCCTATGGATGGATCAGAAACTGAAACGCCGTCTAAGTAATACTTTATCAAATACATAATGAAAGCATACAGTTTTGGGTAGAATTTTCATAAATCCGCAAGAAAATCCTACAGATAACCCACCGAATTTTATTTGAAACACACGGAAAATATTTAATATACTTTTAAACAACAGCTAAGATTGCGAAGACCTTTTATATTTCCATTTGTACATAATATTCGCCATTTAAACGCCCTCGGAACATTTCCAAGTTAAACATGACATTTCAAAGTGCCTCTAACCAGAGATTTTCCCAAATTCTAAGATAAAAATACAAGCCTTCATTGGATGATCCCGTCTCATTTGCATACGATGAATCGATTAAATTAAAATCTGCCGTTGTAATGTAGCTTGATAGCTTTAGGAAAGAAATCTAACTGCGTTTACAATGGAATGTTACGGCCTGAGTAGCCACGAATCGATCCGCGGACAGTTGTTAAACGTAACGCTTTCATTCCTTGAAAGTGGGTGAATATCTATGATATAAATCTTTTGATGGTTCTATCACCTCATCTTCGATCCTTACGAGAAAATGTAACCAAACTCTTTTCCCGTATACAATTCCTGAACTGACCGTTCATCATGATTGTTAATAAATCTTTGATATTTAGATTGCAGTTTCGAAATACTCTTCCCATTACGAAAACACCAAAACAGCTAATGTAACCAAAAAAGAGAAGTGAAATCAAGTATGTCTATTAACTCAATATGTGAAATAAACCGAATGCCACTACCTTTGGGCGGCTCCCTCACTATTTATTTATAGATTTACCAAGCGTAAAGTGCACTTTGTAGTTGCAATTTACAACTCAACGTTGGGAAAGTCTAAGTCATTAATGAGAAAATTCTTAAGGGCCCTTCCCTAAGATTTGACGAAAAATACATTTTCTGAAAGCTACAGATCCGATTATTCAATTCCCTCATTATTACCCACGAATGATTCCAAACATTCAGCTGAATTTCTTGCGTATTCATACGTGAAAGAGACTTCGACAATCGCAACGTTCGTCAAGGGGAATGGTTGTTCATAGCCTCAGAAAATGTTCCCATATCTCGAACGAATTTTAAAATCATTTCCAAATTTTTGGCTCAATGGAAATAAAGATACCACCGATAAATGAGAAGTACACTTGCATTTATTAGGTGACGGGACCTTTTTATCTATCACTTAAATGGTGACTTTTGGTAGATGTAAAGATCATTGGTCCAAAAAGAGGATGAAGAAGTCTTGAAAGTTTAGTAGTCCTGTAAAATATGTATTCTGGGGGGCAATCTACAATTACTTTATCCTGGGAAATTAATGTTATTCAACCGCAACTAAATTATGAAGAGGAGAAATGAAAAACGGTTATTATTGCCCTCCTTTGGATCAATCTTCTCATACATTTGTATACTTCTAAGAGACTCTTTTTACAAGAAAATATATCCAACAGAAACCACAAAGCATAACGAAGTACTACTAATTTCAAGGCTATCATCCAAAAATTATATTAATCTAAAACACTTTTTTCACATGAATACTTTCTCAGAATTGCGTACGACGATTTCTAAATCTTATTAGGCTATGCTGATGGAGATTGAAGGCGATCACAAAATGAACATGGATGCTTCTCCTGTGAGCATGCTTGAAAATCTCTTTCTTTCTGGAATAATTCTGGGGAGAATTTTGCATCAAATTTAGTAACTTTAGATGCATACAGATTATCTTATACACTGCGCGGCTTAAAATTTTCTACTTGTAATCAATCGATCGTTAGAGACACATGCTGTTCATGGATATTCATTTATATGGACCTTAAATTCCCACACGATCTCTACGGCGATAAATGAAGTAAGAGTATCATAATGCGAAAATTTTGAATCTTTTGAAGTATCTATTTTTATGGAAACGCAGCGTGAGACCGACGATAACAAAATGAAACTTGCAAGGAGATAGTTCTATTACGGTGTTGACTACATCTCGTGCGGAGATTTATTCTAACTTTAGCTTTCCGTTGATATAGATTTTGAAATCGATTAGAATGAAATTTGAGGTTTTAATCCATAAGTGGTAGCAATAATACGTTTAGAACCAACGGCAGTACTGCTATTCTATAATAAGATTCCCGTAGGGGTTTATTCGCACAAAAGAAACAATCCGAAGATGTGAAACGTCGTCTCCCACGAAAGTATGGAATTTTCTTTATCGTGATAATGGGCCTCGATAAATTAAAGAATACTCACAGCGTTACGCAACGTGATATAGAAGTAAAAATATATTTTATCGCTTTCGGTTTTTACTACAGAAATTTGAATGTGAGTTAATTTTCGGCCGAAATTCAGGCAAGTTTCATGTCGATAATATTGAATCAAGATTCTTAATCATATGTTTGGTTTTATTATTTTGTCATTTGTGATATAAGAGGTACCCGAGGCAAAGATTGACTCGTTACATTTACAATAAACGGAGTCCTAAGTATCGGATTACCATAAAAGGGCTGAGTGCAATCATAACTTATATGACAATCGTTGGAAGCTTATTGACATACTTGAGAAAAAATAAACCATGTCATTGTGTTATTGAATGCATTTTCTTGATCGATATTGAATGTTTTTCCAAAGATTAAGCTTTTAATTAATTAGATTAAGTACATCAAGGGGTAGAGAAAGTTTTGTCTCCTTTCATGGAATCCACGAATTATATCAATTATAAGTATGAATAAAATGTCATAATGGATCCGAAACTTATAGTGGGAATATATGAAAGTAATCCACGAGGACATGTTCGAATCCCGCAAAGAGGTATTCACCGATGAGTCATTACAATTATGCACTTTTTAATCAGCAAATAAAACGACCATAAATCGAAATGTAACGCCACTAAAATTTCATGTCTGTTGGTACAAACATCGTACCGTTCTAATATAGCGTCTCAGTCGTACTGTGCAATCGAGAAAAGCGAAGAGTTTGTGTTTAATTTTCGACAAAGATTTTTCTCTGGCCATGATCGGGAGATCACAGACTAAATAAAATGTAAACATCCATCTGCGCTAGGAATACATTTTAATTCATTCAAAGTATGAAAGTCTAGGTACTCGAATAAAAACGATCGTGCAATTATTCACGAACATTATGCTTATTCATATTTTATCACGTAATTATTCATATACAGACATTAGAGTGGTCATGAAGTGAGCATTGCATTGACGGTTACGTTCATAATATCGAATGCTAATTATTTAAACGAAAGCATTGTATTGATGTAGCGTCATAATTCGAAATATGATTTTTGAAATTGTTTATTATGTCATCGGAAATCATTAAAAATTTAATGAAAATAGTTTTCAATATGACAGAAGAGTACTGCTAGAGTCAAGTTTTGGGTGTAAATCTACTTTCATAAGTTAAAATTCAAGTTTTAGATTCGACGATATTGCGCTAGAAAATCAAGTTACATTAAAATAAGATCGATAAAATAGTCAATTGGCTATTCCGATGTAATATAATATTTAACAAGTATTTATTTGACTTCCGGCCTCCGGCCTAGCCAAGGACCTTCGGAAAGCTATTCTCAAAACATCCAATATAAAAGATATAATGGGAACCTATGCATTCGCTAAGATGCTGCATAGGAATAAAAACATTGAGAAATAGAATTTAATTACGTAGCATGCAACAGCCAAGCGGAAATGCACCTCGATACTTCGAAGAATTTAATTTTGATATTTACATATGCTCTGCGTCTCAGACGCTGTCATCACACGATTTTGAAACTTCAAGTTTAATCTGCCCACACGATAGCATTCGTGAATGTAAGATGGCACCTTGAGTATTTCCTTACTGCGTATTTGGTCTATTAAACGGAGGTGAAGAATTTAATTCTTACTGCTGTCCACTAATAGATCCTATGGATGGATCAGAAACTGAAACGCCGTCTAAGTAATACTTTATCAAATACATAATGAAAGCATACAGTTTTGGGTAGAATTTTCATAAATCCGCAAGAAAATCCTACAGATAACCCACCGAATTTTATTTGAAACACACGGAAAATATTTAATATACTTTTAAACAACAGCTAAGATTGCGAAGACCTTTTATATTTCCATTTGTACATAATATTCGCCATTTAAACGCCCTCGGAACATTTCCAAGTTAAACATGACATTTCAAAGTGCCTCTAACCAGAGATTTTCCCAAATTCTAAGATAAAAAAACAAGCCTTCATTGGATGATCCCGTCTCATTTGCATACGATGAATCGATTAAATTAAAATCTGCCGTTGTAATGTAGCTTGATAGCTTTAGGAAAGAAATCTTACTGCGTTTACAATGGAATGTTACGGCCTGAGTAGCCACGAATCGATCCGCGGACAGTTGTTAAACGTAACGCTTTCATTCCTTCAAAGTGGGTGAATATCTATGATATAAATCTTTTGATGGTTCTATCACCTCATCTTCGATCCTTACGAGAAAATGTAACCAAACTCTTTTCCCGTATACAATTCCTGAACTGACCGTTCATCATGATTGTTAATAAATCTTTGATATTTAGATTGCAGTTTCGAAATACTCTTCCCATTACGAAAACACCAAAACAGCTAATGTAACCAAAAAAGAGAAGTGAAATCAAGTATGTCTATTAACTCAATATGTGAAATAAACCGACTGCCACTACCTTTTGGCGGCTCTCTCACTATTTATTTATAGATTTACCAAGCGTAAAGTGCACTTTGTAGTTGCAATTTACAACTCAACGTTGGGAAAGTCTAAGTCATTAATGAGAAAATTCTTAAGGGCCCTTCCCTAAGATTTGACGAAAAATACATTTTCTAAAAGCTACAGATCCGATTATTCAATTCCCTCATTATTACCCACGAATGATTCCAAACATTCAGCTGAATTTCTTGCGTATTCATACGAGAAAGAGACTTCGACAATCGCAACGTTCGTCAAGGGGAATGGTTGTTCATAGCCTCAGAAAATGTTCCTATATCTCGAACGAATTTTAAAATCATTTCCAAATTTTTGGCTCAATGGAAATAAAGATACCACCGATAAATGAGAAGTACACTTGCATTTATTAGGTGACGGGACCTTTTTATCTATCACTTAAATGGTGACTTTTGGTAGATGTAAAGATCATTGGTCCAGGAAGAGGATGAAGAAGTCTTGAAAGTTTAGTAGTCCTGTAAAATATGTATTCTGGGGGGCAATCTACAATTACTTTATCCTGGGAAATTAATGTTATTCAACCGCAAGTAAATTTAGAAGAGGAGAAATGAAAAACGGTTATTATTGCCCTCCTTTGGATCAATCTTCTCATACATTTGTATACTTCTAAGAGACTCTTTTTACAAGAAAATATATCCAACAGAAACCACAAAGCATAACGAAGTACTACTAATTTCAAGGCTATCATCCAAAAATTATATTAATCTAAAACACTTTTTTCACATGAATACTTTCTCAGAATTGCGTACGACGATTTCTAAATCTTATTAGGCTATGCTGATGGAGATTGAAGGCGATCACAAAATGAACATGGATGCTTCTCCTGTGAGCATGCTTGAAAATCTCTTTCTTTCTGGAATAATTCTGGGGAGAATTTTGCATCAAATTTAGTAACTTTAGATGCATACAGATTATCTTATACACTGCGCGGCTTAAAATTTTCTACTTGTAATCAATCGATCGTTAGAGACACATGCTGTTCATGGATATTCATTTATATGGACCTTAAATTCCCACACGATCTCTACGGCGATAAATGAAGTAAGAGTATCATAATGCGAAAATTTTGAATCTTTTGAAGTATCTATTTTTATGGAAACGCAGCGTGAGACCGACGATAACAAAATGAAACTTGCAAGGAGATAGTTCTATTACGGTGTTGACTACATCTCGTGCGGAGATTTATTCTAACTTTAGCTTTCCGTAGATATAGATTTTGAAATCGATTAGAATGAAATTTGAGGTTTTAATCCATAAGTGGTAGCAATAATACGTTTAGAACCAACGGCAGTACTGCTATTCTATAATAAGATTCCCGTAGGGGTTTATTCGCACAAAAGAAACAATCCGAAGATGTGAAACGTCGTCTCCCACGAAAGTATGGAATTTTCTTTATCGTGATAATGGGCCTCGATAAATTAAAGAATACTCACAGCGTTACGCAACGTGATATAGAAGTAAAAATATATTTTATCGCTTTCGGTTTTTACTACAGAAATTTGAATGTGAGTTAATTTTCGGCCGAAATTCAGGCAAGTTTCATGTCGATAATATTGAATCAAGATTCTTAATCATATGTTTGGTTTTATTATTTTGTCATTTGTGATATAAGAGGTACCCGAGGCAAAGATTGACTCGTTACATTTACAATAAACGGAGTCCTAAGTATCGGATTACCATAAAAGGGCTGAGTGCAATCATAACTTATATGACAATCGTTGGAAGCTTATTGACATACTTGAGAAAAAATAAACCATGTCATTGTGTTATTGAATGCATTTTCTTGATCGATATTGAATGTTTTTCCAAAGATTAAGCTTTTAATTAATTAGATTAAGTACATCAAGGGGTAGAGAAAGTTTTGTCTCCTTTCATGGAATCCACGAATTATATCAATTATAAGTATGAATAAAATGTCATAATGGATCCGAAACTTATAGTGGGAATATATGAAAGTAATCCACGAGGACATGTTCGAATCCCGCAAAGAGGTATTCACCGATGAGTCATTACAATTATGCACTTTTTAATCAGCAAATAAAACGACCATAAATCGAAATGTAACGCCACTAAAATTTCATGTCTGTTGGTACAAACATCGTACCGTTCTAATATAGCGTCTCAGTCGTACTGTGCAATCGAGAAAAGCGAAGAGTTTGTGTTTAATTTTCGACAAAGATTTTTCTCTGGCCATGATCGGGAGATCACAGACTAAATAAAATGTAAACATCCATCTGCGCTAGGAATACATTTTAATTCATTCAAAGTATGAAAGTCTAGGTACTCGAATAAAAACGATCGTGCAATTATTCACGAACATTATGCTTATTCATATTTTATCACGTAATTATTCATATACAGACATTAGAGTGGTCATGAAGTGAGCATTGCATTGACGGTTACGTTCATAATATCGAATGCTAATTATTTAAACGAAAGCATTGTATTGATGTAGCGTCATAATTCGAAATATGATTTTTGAAATTGTTTATTATGTCATCGGAAATCATTAAAAATTTAATGAAAATAGTTTTCAATATGACAGAAGAGTACTGCTAGAGTCAAGTTTTGGGTGTAAATCTACTTTCATAAGTTAAAATTCAAGTTTTAGATTCGACGATATTGCGCTAGAAAATCAAGTTACATTAAAATAAGATCGATAAAATAGTCAATTGGCTATTCCGATGTAATATAATATTTAACAAGTATTTATTTGACTTCCGGCCTCCGGCCTAGCCAAGGACCTTCGGAAAGCTATTCTCAAAACATCCAATATAAAAGATATAATGGGAACCTATGCATTCGCTAAGATGCTGCATAGGAATAAAAACATTGAGAAATAGAATTTAATTACGTAGCATGCAACAGCCAAGCGGAAATGCACCTCGATACTTCGAAGAATTTAATTTTGATATTTACATATGCTCTGCGTCTCAGACGCTGTCATCACACGATTTTGAAACTTCAAGTTTAATCTGCCCACACGATAGCATTCGTGAATGTAAGATGGCACCTTGAGTATTTCCTTACTGCGTATTTGGTCTATTAAACGGAGGTGAAGAATTTAATTCTTACTGCTGTCCACTAATAGATCCTATGGATGGATCAGAAACTGAAACGCCGTCTAAGTAATACTTTATCAAATACATAATGAAAGCATACAGTTTTGGGTAGAATTTTCATAAATCCGCAAGAAAATCCTACAGATAACCCACCGAATTTTATTTGAAACACACGGAAAATATTTAATATACTTTTAAACAACAGCTAAGATTGCGAAGACCTTTTATATTTCCATTTGTACATAATATTCGCCATTTAAACGCCCTCGGAACATTTCCAAGTTAAACATGACATTTCAAAGTGCCTCTAACCAGAGATTTTCCCAAATTCTAAGATAAAAAAACAAGCCTTCATTGGATGATCCCGTCTCATTTGCATACGATGAATCGATTAAATTAAAATCTGCCGTTGTAATGTAGCTTGATAGCTTTAGGAAAGAAATCTTACTGCGTTTACAATGGAATGTTACGGCCTGAGTAGCCACGAATCGATCCGCGGACAGTTGTTAAACGTAACGCTTTCATTCCTTCAAAGTGGGTGAATATCTATGATATAAATCTTTTGATGGTTCTATCACCTCATCTTCGATCCTTACGAGAAAATGTAACCAAACTCTTTTCCCGTATACAATTCCTGAACTGACCGTTCATCATGATTGTTAATAAATCTTTGATATTTAGATTGCAGTTTCGAAATACTCTTCCCATTACGAAAACACCAAAACAGCTAATGTAACCAAAAAAGAGAAGTGAAATCAAGTATGTCTATTAACTCAATATGTGAAATAAACCGACTGCCACTACCTTTTGGCGGCTCTCTCACTATTTATTTATAGATTTACCAAGCGTAAAGTGCACTTTGTAGTTGCAATTTACAACTCAACGTTGGGAAAGTCTAAGTCATTAATGAGAAAATTCTTAACGGCCCTTCCCTAAGATTTGACGAAAAATACATTTTCTAAAAGCTACAGATCCGATTATTCAATTCCCTCATTATTACCCACGAATGATTCCAAACATTCAGCTGAATTTCTTGCGTATTCATACGAGAAAGAGACTTCGACAATCGCAACGTTCGTCAAGGGGAATGGTTGTTCATAGCCTCAGAAAATGTTCCTATATCTCGAACGAATTTTAAAATCATTTCCAAATTTTTGGCTCAATGGAAATAAAGATACCACCGATAAATGAGAAGTACACTTGCATTTATTAGGTGACGGGACCTTTTTATCTATCACTTAAATGGTGACTTTTGGTAGATGTAAAGATCATTGGTCCAGGAAGAGGATGAAGAAGTCTTGAAAGTTTAGTAGTCCTGTAAAATATGTATTCTGGCGGGCAATCTACAATTACTTTATCCTGGGAAATTAATGTTATTCAACCGCAAGTAAATTTAGAAGAGGAGAAATGAAAAACGGTTATTATTGCCCTCCTTTGGATCAATCTTCTCATACATTTGTATACTTCAAAGAGACTCTTTTTACAAGAAAATATATCCAACAGAAACCACAAAGCATAACGAAGTACTACTAATTTCAAGGCTATCATCCAAAAATTATATTAATCTAAAACACTTTTTTCACATGAATACTTTCTCAGAATTGCGTACGACGATTTCTAAATCTTATTAGGCTATGCTGATGGAGATTGAAGGCGATCACAAAATGAACATGGATGCTTCTCCTGTGAGCATGCTTGAAAATCTCTTTCTTTCTGGAATAATTCTGGGGAGAATTTTGCATCAAATTTAGTAACTTTAGATGCATACAGATTATCTTATACACTGCGCGGCTTAAAATTTTCTACTTGTAATCAATCGATCGTTAGAGACACATGCTGTTCATGGATATTCATTTATATGGACCTTAAATTCCCACACGATCTCTACGGCGATAAATGAAGTAAGAGTATCATAATGCGAAAATTTTGAATCTTTTGAAGTATCTATTTTTATGGAAACGCAGCGTGAGACCGACGATAACAAAATGAAACTTGCAAGGAGATAGTTCTATTACGGTGTTGACTACATCTCGTGCGGAGATTTATTCTAACTTTAGCTTTCCGTAGATATAGATTTTGAAATCGATTAGAATGAAATTTGAGGTTTTAATCCATAAGTGGTAGCAATAATACGTTTAGAACCAACGGCAGTACTGCTATTCTATAATAAGATTCCCGTAGGGGTTTATTCGCACAAAAGAAACAATCCGAAGATGTGAAACGTCGTCTCCCACGAAAGTATGGAATTTTCTTTATCGTGATAATGGGCCTCGATAAATTAAAGAATACTCACAGCGTTACGCAACGTGATATAGAAGTAAAAATATATTTTATCGCTTTCGGTTTTTACTACAGAAATTTGAATGTGAGTTAATTTTCGGCCGAAATTCAGGCAAGTTTCATGTCGATAATATTGAATCAAGATTCTTAATCATATGTTTGGTTTTATTATTTTGTCATTTGTGATATAAGAGGTACCCGAGGCAAAGATTGACTCGTTACATTTACAATAAACGGAGTCCTAAGTATCGGATTACCATAAAAGGGCTGAGTGCAATCATAACTTATATGACAATCGTTGGAAGCTTATTGACATACTTGAGAAAAAATAAACCATGTCATTGTGTTATTGAATGCATTTTCTTGATCGATATTGAATGTTTTTCCAAAGATTAAGCTTTTAATTAATTAGATTAAGTACATCAAGGGGTAGAGAAAGTTTTGTCTCCTTTCATGGAATCCACGAATTATATCAATTATAAGTATGAATAAAATGTCATAATGGATCCGAAACTTATAGTGGGAATATATGAAAGTAATCCACGAGGACATGTTCGAATCCCGCAAAGAGGTATTCACCGATGAGTCATTACAATTATGCACTTTTTAATCAGCAAATAAAACGACCATAAATCGAAATGTAACGCCACTAAAATTTCATGTCTGTTGGTACAAACATCGTACCGTTCTAATATAGCGTCTCAGTCGTACTGTGCAATCGAGAAAAGCGAAGAGTTTGTGTTTAATTTTCGACAAAGATTTTTCTCTGGCCATGATCGGGAGATCACAGACTAAATAAAATGTAAACATCCATCTGCGCTAGGAATACATTTTAATTCATTCAAAGTATGAAAGTCTAGGTACTCGAATAAAAACGATCGTGCAATTATTCACGAACATTATGCTTATTCATATTTTATCACGTAATTATTCATATACAGACATTAGAGTGGTCATGAAGTGAGCATTGCATTGACGGTTACGTTCATAATATCGAATGCTAATTATTTAAACGAAAGCATTGTATTGATGTAGCGTCATAATTCGAAATATGATTTTTGAAATTGTTTATTATGTCATCGGAAATCATTAAAAATTTAATGAAAATAGTTTTCAATATGACAGAAGAGTACTGCTAGAGTCAAGTTTTGGGTGTAAATCTACTTTCATAAGTTAAAATTCAAGTTTTAGATTCGACGATATTGCGCTAGAAAATCAAGTTACATTAAAATAAGATCGATAAAATAGTCAATTGGCTATTCCGATGTAATATAATATTTAACAAGTATTTATTTGACTTCCGGCCTCCGGCCTAGCCAAGGACCTTCGGAAAGCTATTCTCAAAACATCCAATATAAAAGATATAATGGGAACCTATGCATTCGCTAAGATGCTGCATAGGAATAAAAACATTGAGAAATAGAATTTAATTACGTAGCATGCAACAGCCAAGCGGAAATGCACCTCGATACTTCGAAGAATTTAATTTTGATATTTACATATGCTCTGCGTCTCAGACGCTGTCATCACACGATTTTGAAACTTCAAGTTTAATCTGCCCACACGATAGCATTCGTGAATGTAAGATGGCACCTTGAGTATTTCCTTACTGCGTATTTGGTCTATTAAACGGAGGTGAAGAATTTAATTCTTACTGCTGTCCACTAATAGATCCTATGGATGGATCAGAAACTGAAACGCCGTCTAAGTAATACTTTATCAAATACATAATGAAAGCATACAGTTTTGGGTAGAATTTTCATAAATCCGCAAGAAAATCCTACAGATAACCCACCGAATTTTATTTGAAACACACGGAAAATATTTAATATACTTTTAAACAACAGCTAAGATTGCGAAGACCTTTTATATTTCCATTTGTACATAATATTCGCCATTTAAACGCCCTCGGAACATTTCCAAGTTAAACATGACATTTCAAAGTGCCTCTAACCAGAGATTTTCCCAAATTCTAAGATAAAAATACAAGGCTTCATTGGATGATCCCGTCTCATTTGCATACGATGAATCGATTAAATTAAAATCTGCCGTTGTAATGTAGCTTGATAGCTTTAGGAAAGAAATCTAACTGCGTTTACAATGGAATGTTACGGCCTGAGTAGCCACGAATCGATCCGCGGACAGTTGTTAAACGTAACGCTTTCATTCCTTGAAAGTGGGTGAATATCTATGATATAAATCTTTTGATGGTTCTATCACCTCATCTTCGATCCTTACGAGAAAATGTAACCAAACTCTTTTCCCGTATACAATTCCTGAACTGACCGTTCATCATGATTGTTAATAAATCTTTGATATTTAGATTGCAGTTTCGAAATACTCTTCCCATTACGAAAACACCAAAACAGCTAATGTAACCAAAAAAGAGAAGTGAAATCAAGTATGTCTATTAACTCAATATGTGAAATAAACCGAATGCCACTACCTTTGGGCGGCTCCCTCACTATTTATTTATAGATTTACCAAGCGTAAAGTGCACTTTGTAGTTGCAATTTACAACTCAACGTTGGGAAAGTCTAAGTCATTAATGAGAAAATTCTTAAGGGCCCTTCCCTAAGATTTGACGAAAAATACATTTTCTAAAAGCTACAGATCCGATTATTCAATTCCCTCATTATTACCCACGAATGATTCCAAACATTCAGCTGAATTTCTTGCGTATTCATACGAGAAAGAGACTTCGACAATCGCAACGTTCGTCAAGGGGAATGGTTGTTCATAGCCTCAGAAAATGTTCCTATATCTCGAACGAATTTTAAAATCATTTCCAAATTTTTGGCTCAATGGAAATAAAGATACCACCGATAAATGAGAAGTACACTTGAATTTATTAGGTGACGGGACCTTTTTATCTATCACTTAAATGGTGACTTTTGGTAGATGTAAAGATCATTGGTCCAGGAAGAGGATGAAGAAGTCTTGAAAGTTTAGTAGTCCTGTAAAATATGTATTCTGGCGGGCAATCTACAATTACTTTATCCTGGGAAATTAATGTTATTCAACCGCAAGTAAATTTAGAAGAGGAGAAATGAAAAACGGTTATTATTGCCCTCCTTTGGATCAATCTTCTCATACATTTGTATACTTCAAAGAGACTCTTTTTACAAGAAAATATATCCAACAGAAACCACAAAGCATAACGAAGTACTACTAATTTCAAGGCTATCATCCAAAAATTATATTAATCTAAAACACTTTTTTCACATGAATACTTTCTCAGAATTGCGTACGACGATTTCTAAATCTTATTAGGCTATGCTGATGGAGATTGAAGGCGATCACAAAATGAACATGGATGCTTCTCCTGTGAGCATGCTTGAAAATCTCTTTCTTTCTGGAATAATTCTGGGGAGAATTTTGCATCAAATTTAGTAACTTTAGATGCATACAGATTATCTTATACACTGCGCGGCTTAAAATTTTCTACTTGTAATCAATCGATCGTTAGAGACACATGCTGTTCATGGATATTCATTTATATGGACCTTAAATTCCCACACGATCTCTACGGCGATAAATGAAGTAAGAGTATCATAATGCGAAAATTTTGAATCTTTTGAAGTATCTATTTTTATGGAAACGCAGCGTGAGACCGACGATAACAAAATGAAACTTGCAAGGAGATAGTTCTATTACGGTGTTGACTACATCTCGTGCGGAGATTTATTCTAACTTTAGCTTTCCGTAGATATAGATTTTGAAATCGATTAGAATGAAATTTGAGGTTTTAATCCATAAGTGGTAGCAATAATACGTTTAGAACCAACGGCAGTACTGCTATTCTATAATAAGATTCCCGTAGGGGTTTATTCGCACAAAAGAAACAATCCGAAGATGTGAAACGTCGTCTCCCACGAAAGTATGGAATTTTCTTTATCGTGATAATGGGCCTCGATAAATTAAAGAATACTCACAGCGTTACGCAACGTGATATAGAAGTAAAAATATATTTTATCGCTTTCGGTTTTTACTACAGAAATTTGAATGTGAGTTAATTTTCGGCCGAAATTCAGGCAAGTTTCATGTCGATAATATTGAATCAAGATTCTTAATCATATGTTTGGTTTTATTATTTTGTCATTTGTGATATAAGAGGTACCCGAGGCAAAGATTGACTCGTTACATTTACAATAAACGGAGTCCTAAGTATCGGATTACCATAAAAGGGCTGAGTGCAATCATAACTTATATGACAATCGTTGGAAGCTTATTGACATACTTGAGAAAAAATAAACCATGTCATTGTGTTATTGAATGCATTTTCTTGATCGATATTGAATGTTTTTCCAAAGATTAAGCTTTTAATTAATTAGATTAAGTACATCAAGGGGTAGAGAAAGTTTTGTCTCCTTTCATGGAATCCACGAATTATATCAATTATAAGTATGAATAAAATGTCATAATGGATCCGAAACTTATAGTGGGAATATATGAAAGTAATCCACGAGGACATGTTCGAATCCCGCAAAGAGGTATTCACCGATGAGTCATTACAATTATGCACTTTTTAATCAGCAAATAAAACGACCATAAATCGAAATGTAACGCCACTAAAATTTCATGTCTGTTGGTACAAACATCGTACCGTTCTAATATAGCGTCTCAGTCGTACTGTGCAATCGAGAAAAGCGAAGAGTTTGTGTTTAATTTTCGACAAAGATTTTTCTCTGGCCATGATCGGGAGATCACAGACTAAATAAAATGTAAACATCCATCTGCGCTAGGAATACATTTTAATTCATTCAAAGTATGAAAGTCTAGGTACTCGAATAAGAGGGATCGTGCAATTATTCACGAACATTATGCTTATTCATATTTTATCACGTAATTATTCATATACAGACATTAGAGTGGTCATGAAGTGAGCATTGCATTGACGGTTACGTTCATAATATCGAATGCTAATTATTTAAACGAAAGCATTGTATTGATGTAGCGTCATAATTCGAAATATGATTTTTGAAATTGTTTATTATGTCATCGGAAATCATTAAAAATTTAATGAAAATAGTTTTCAATATGACAGAAGAGTACTGCTAGAGTCAAGTTTTGGGTGTAAATCTACTTTCATAAGTTAAAATTCAAGTTTTAGATTCGACGATATTGCGCTAGAAAATCAAGTTACATTAAAATAAGATCGATAAAATAGTCAATTGGCTATTCCGATGTAATATAATATTTAACAAGTATTTATTTGACTTCCGGCCTCCGGCCTAGCCAAGGACCTTCGGAAAGCTATTCTCAAAACATCCAATATAAAAGATATAATGGGAACCTATGCATTCGCTAAGATGCTGCATAGGAATAAAAACATTGAGAAATAGAATTTAATTACGTAGCATGCAACAGCCAAGCGGAAATGCACCTCGATACTTCGAAGAATTTAATTTTGATATTTACATATGCTCTGCGTCTCAGACGCTGTCATCACACGATTTTGAAACTTCAAGTTTAATCTGCCCACACGATAGCATTCGTGAATGTAAGATGGCACCTTGAGTATTTCCTTACTGCGTATTTGGTCTATTAAACGGAGGTGAAGAATTTAATTCTTACTGCTGTCCACTAATAGATCCTATGGATGGATCAGAAACTGAAACGCCGTCTAAGTAATACTTTATCAAATACATAATGAAAGCATACAGTTTTGGGTAGAATTTTCATAAATCCGCAAGAAAATCCTACAGATAACCCACCGAATTTTATTTGAAACACACGGAAAATATTTAATATACTTTTAAACAACAGCTAAGATTGCGAAGACCTTTTATATTTCCATTTGTACATAATATTCGCCATTTAAACGCCCTCGGAACATTTCCAAGTTAAACATGACATTTCAAAGTGCCTCTAACCAGAGATTTTCCCAAATTCTAAGATAAAAATACAAGGCTTCATTGGATGATCCCGTCTCATTTGCATACGATGAATCGATTAAATTAAAATCTGCCGTTGTAATGTAGCTTGATAGCTTTAGGAAAGAAATCTAACTGCGTTTACAATGGAATGTTACGGCCTGAGTAGCCACGAATCGATCCGCGGACAGTTGTTAAACGTAACGCTTTCATTCCTTGAAAGTGGGTGAATATCTATGATATAAATCTTTTGATGGTTCTATCACCTCATCTTCGATCCTTACGAGAAAATGTAACCAAACTCTTTTCCCGTATACAATTCCTGAACTGACCGTTCATCATGATTGTTAATAAATCTTTGATATTTAGATTGCAGTTTCGAAATACTCTTCCCATTACGAAAACACCAAAACAGCTAATGTAACCAAAAAAGAGAAGTGAAATCAAGTATGTCTATTAACTCAATATGTGAAATAAACCGACTGCCACTACCTTTTGGCGGCTCTCTCACTATTTATTTATAGATTTACCAAGCGTAAAGTGCACTTTGTAGTTGCAATTTACAACTCAACGTTGGGAAAGTCTAAGTCATTAATGAGAAAATTCTTAAGGGCCCTTCCCTAAGATTTGACGAAAAATACATTTTCTAAAAGCTACAGATCCGATTATTCAATTCCCTCATTATTACCCACGAATGATTCCAAACATTCAGCTGAATTTCTTGCGTATTCATACGAGAAAGAGACTTCGACAATCGCAACGTTCGTCAAGGGGAATGGTTGTTCATAGCCTCAGAAAATGTTCCTATATCTCGAACGAATTTTAAAATCATTTCCAAATTTTTGGCTCAATGGAAATAAAGATACCACCGATAAATGAGAAGTACACTTGCATTTATTAGGTGACGGGACCTTTTTATCTATCACTTAAATGGTGACTTTTGGTAGATGTAAAGATCATTGGTCCAGGAAGAGGATGAAGAAGTCTTGAAAGTTTAGTAGTCCTGTAAAATATGTATTCTGGCGGGCAATCTACAATTACTTTATCCTGGGAAATTAATGTTATTCAACCGCAAGTAAATTTAGAAGAGGAGAAATGAAAAACGGTTATTATTGCCCTCCTTTGGATCAATCTTCTCATACATTTGTATACTTCAAAGAGACTCTTTTTACAAGAAAATATATCCAACAGAAACCACAAAGCATAACGAAGTACTACTAATTTCAAGGCTATCATCCAAAAATTATATTAATCTAAAACACTTTTTTCACATGAATACTTTCTCAGAATTGCGTACGACGATTTCTAAATCTTATTAGGCTATGCTGATGGAGATTGAAGGCGATCACAAAATGAACATGGATGCTTCTCCTGTGAGCATGCTTGAAAATCTCTTTCTTTCTGGAATAATTCTGGGGAGAATTTTGCATCAAATTTAGTAACTTTAGATGCATACAGATTATCTTATACACTGCGCGGCTTAAAATTTTCTACTTGTAATCAATCGATCGTTAGAGACACATGCTGTTCATGGATATTCATTTATATGGACCTTAAATTCCCACACGATCTCTACGGCGATAAATGAAGTAAGAGTATCATAATGCGAAAATTTTGAATCTTTTGAAGTATCTATTTTTATGGAAACGCAGCGTGAGACCGACGATAACAAAATGAAACTTGCAAGGAGATAGTTCTATTACGGTGTTGACTACATCTCGTGCGGAGATTTATTCTAACTTTAGCTTTCCGTAGATATAGATTTTGAAATCGATTAGAATGAAATTTGAGGTTTTAATCCATAAGTGGTAGCAATAATACGTTTAGAACCAACGGCAGTACTGCTATTCTATAATAAGATTCCCGTAGGGGTTTATTCGCACAAAAGAAACAATCCGAAGATGTGAAACGTCGTCTCCCACGAAAGTATGGAATTTTCTTTATCGTGATAATGGGCCTCGATAAATTAAAGAATACTCACAGCGTTACGCAACGTGATATAGAAGTAAAAATATATTTTATCGCATTCGGTTTTTACTACAGAAATTTGAATGTGAGTTAATTTTCGGCCGAAATTTAGGCAAGTTTCATGTCGATAATATTGAATCAAGATTCTTAATCATATGTTTGGTTTTATTATTTTGTCATTTGTGATATAAGAGGTACCCGAGGCAAAGATTGACTCGTTACATTTACAATAAACGGAGTCCTAAGTATCGGATTACCATAAAAGGGCTGAGTGCAATCATAACTTATATGACAATCGTTGGAAGCTTATTGACATACTTGAGAAAAAATAAACCATGTCATTGTGTTATTGAATGCATTTTCTTGATCGATATTGAATGTTTTTCCAAAGATTAAGCTTTTAATTAATTAGATTAAGTACATCAAGGGGTAGAGAAAGTTTTGTCTCCTTTCATGGAATCCACGAATTATATCAATTATAAGTATGAATAAAATGTCATAATGGATCCGAAACTTATAGTGGGAATATATGAAAGTAATCCACGAGGACATGTTCGAATCCCGCAAAGAGGTATTCACCGATGAGTCATTACAATTATGCACTTTTTAATCAGCAAATAAAACGACCATAAATCGAAATGTAACGCCACTAAAATTTCATGTCTGTTGGTACAAACATCGTACCGTTCTAATATAGCGTCTCAGTCGTACTGTGCAATCGAGAAAAGCGAAGAGTTTGTGTTTAATTTTCGACAAAGATTTTTCTCTGGCCATGATCGGGAGATCACAGACTAAATAAAATGTAAACATCCATCTGCGCTAGGAATACATTTTAATTCATTCAAAGTATGAAAGTCTAGGTACTCGAATAAGAGGGATCGTGCAATTATTCACGAACATTATGCTTATTCATATTTTATCACGTAATTATTCATATACAGACATTAGAGTGGTCATGAAGTGAGCATTGCATTGACGGTTACGTTCATAATATCGAATGCTAATTATTTAAACGAAAGCATTGTATTGATGTAGCGTCATAATTCGAAATATGATTTTTGAAATTGTTTATTATGTCATCGGAAATCATTAAAAATTTAATGAAAATAGTTTTCAATATGACAGAAGAGTACTGCTAGAGTCAAGTTTTGGGTGTAAATCTACTTTCATAAGTTAAAATTCAAGTTTTAGATTCGACGATATTGCGCTAGAAAATCAAGTTACATTAAAATAAGATCGATAAAATAGTCAATTGGCTATTCCGATGTAATATAATATTTAACAAGTATTTATTTGACTTCCGGCCTCCGGCCTAGCCAAGGACCTTCGGAAAGCTATTCTCAAAACATCCAATATAAAAGATATAATGGGAACCTATGCATTCGCTAAGATGCTGCATAGGAATAAAAACATTGAGAAATAGAATTTAATTACGTAGCATGCAACAGCCAAGCGGAAATGCACCTCGATACTTCGAAGAATTTAATTTTGATATTTACATATGCTCTGCGTCTCAGACGCTGTCATCACACGATTTTGAAACTTCAAGTTTAATCTGCCCACACGATAGCATTCGTGAATGTAAGATGGCACCTTGAGTATTTCCTTACTGCGTATTTGGTCTATTAAACGGAGGTGAAGAATTTAATTCTTACTGCTGTCCACTAATAGATCCTATGGATGGATCAGAAACTGAAACGCCGTCTAAGTAATACTTTATCAAATACATAATGAAAGCATACAGTTTTGGGTAGAATTTTCATAAATCCGCAAGAAAATCCTACAGATAACCCACCGAATTTTATTTGAAACACACGGAAAATATTTAATATACTTTTAAACAACAGCTAAGATTGCGAAGACCTTTTATATTTCCATTTGTACATAATATTCGCCATTTAAACGCCCTCGGAACATTTCCAAGTTAAACATGACATTTCAAAGTGCCTCTAACCAGAGATTTTCCCAAATTCTAAGATAAAAATACAAGGCTTCATTGGATGATCCCGTCTCATTTGCATACGATGAATCGATTAAATTAAAATCTGCCGTTGTAATGTAGCTTGATAGCTTTAGGAAAGAAATCTAACTGCGTTTACAATGGAATGTTACGGCCTGAGTAGCCACGAATCGATCCGCGGACAGTTGTTAAACGTAACGCTTTCATTCCTTGAAAGTGGGTGAATATCTATGATATAAATCTTTTGATGGTTCTATCACCTCATCTTCGATCCTTACGAGAAAATGTAACCAAACTCTTTTCCCGTATACAATTCCTGAACTGACCGTTCATCATGATTGTTAATAAATCTTTGATATTTAGATTGCAGTTTCGAAATACTCTTCCCATTACGAAAACACCAAAACAGCTAATGTAACCAAAAAAGAGAAGTGAAAAAAAGTATGTCTATTAACTCAATATGTGAAATAAACCGAATGCCACTACCTTTGGGCGGCTCTCTCACTATTTATTTATAGATTTACCAAGCGTAAAGTGCACTTTGTAGTTGCAATTTACAACTCAACGTTGGGAAAGTCTAAGTCATTAATGAGAAAATTCTTAAGGGCCCTTCCCTAAGATTTGACGAAAAATACATTTTCTAAAAGCTACAGATCCGATTATTCAATTCCCTCATTATTACCCACGAATGATTCCAAACATTCAGCTGAATTTCTTGCGTATTCATACGAGAAAGAGACTTCGACAATCGCAACGTTCGTCAAGGGGAATGGTTGTTCATAGCCTCAGAAAATGTTCCTATATCTCGAACGAATTTTAAAATCATTTCCAAATTTTTGGCTCAATGGAAATAAAGATACCACCGATAAATGAGAAGTACACTTGCATTTATTAGGTGACGGGACCTTTTTATCTATCACTTAAATGGTGACTTTTGGTAGATGTAAAGATCATTGGTCCAGGAAGAGGATGAAGAAGTCTTGAAAGTTTAGTAGTCCTGTAAAATATGTATTCTGGCGGGCAATCTACAATTACTTTATCCTGGGAAATTAATGTTATTCAACCGCAAGTAAATTTAGAAGAGGAGAAATGAAAAACGGTTATTATTGCCCTCCTTTGGATCAATCTTCTCATACATTTGTATACTTCTAAGAGACTCTTTTTACAAGAAAATATATCCAACAGAAACCACAAAGCATAACGAAGTACTACTAATTTCAAGGCTATCATCCAAAAATTATATTAATCTAAAACACTTTTTTCACATGAATACTTTCTCAGAATTGCGTACGACGATTTCTAAATCTTATTAGGCTATGCTGATGGAGATTGAAGGCGATCACAAAATGAACATGGATGCTTCTCCTGTGAGCATGCTTGAAAATCTCTTTCTTTCTGGAATAATTCTGGGGAGAATTTTGCATCAAATTTAGTAACTTTAGATGCATACAGATTATCTTATACACTGCGCGGCTTAAAATTTTCTACTTGTAATCAATCGATCGTTAGAGACACATGCTGTTCATGGATATTCATTTATATGGACCTTAAATTCCCACACGATCTCTACGGCGATAAATGAAGTAAGAGTATCATAATGCGAAAATTTTGAATCTTTTGAAGTATCTATTTTTATGGAAACGCAGCGTGAGACCGACGATAACAAAATGATACTTGCAAGGAGATAGTTCTATTACGGTGTTGACTACATCTCGTGCGGAGATTTATTCTAACTTTAGCTTTCCGTAGATATAGATTTTGAAATCGATTAGAATGAAATTTGAGGTTTTAATCCATAAGTGGTAGCAATAATACGTTTAGAACCAACGGCAGTACTGCTATTCTATAATAAGATTCCCGTAGGGGTTTATTCGCACAAAAGAAACAATCCGAAGATGTGAAACGTCGTCTCCCACGAAAGTATGGAATTTTCTTTATCGTGATAATGGGCCTCGATAAATTAAAGAATACTCACAGCGTTACGCAACGTGATATAGAAGTAAAAATATATTTTATCGCTTTCGGTTTTTACTACAGAAATTTGAATGTGAGTTAATTTTCGGCCGAAATTCAGGCAAGTTTCATGTCGATAATATTGAATCAAGATTCTTAATCATATGTTTGGTTTTATTATTTTGTCATTTGTGATATAAGAGGTACCCGAGGCAAAGATTGACTCGTTACATTTACAATAAACGGAGTCCTAAGTATCGGATTACCATAAAAGGGCTGAGTGCAATCATAACTTATATGACAATCGTTGGAAGCTTATTGACATACTTGAGAAAAAATAAACCATGTCATTGTGTTATTGAATGCATTTTCTTGATCGATATTGAATGTTTTTCCAAAGATTAAGCTTTTAATTAATTAGATTAAGTACATCAAGGGGTAGAGAAAGTTTTGTCTCCTTTCATGGAATCCACGAATTATATCAATTATAAGTATGAATAAAATGTCATAATGGATCCGAAACTTATAGTGGGAATATATGAAAGTAATCCACGAGGACATGTTCGAATCCCGCAAAGAGGTATTCACCGATGAGTCATTACAATTATGCACTTTTTAATCAGCAAATAAAACGACCATAAATCGAAATGTAACGCCACTAAAATTTCATGTCTGTTGGTACAAACATCGTACCGTTCTAATATAGCGTCTCAGTCGTACTGTGCAATCGAGAAAAGCGAAGAGTTTGTGTTTAATTTTCGACAAAGATTTTTCTCTGGCCATGATCGGGTGATCACAGACTAAATAAAATGTAAACATCCATCTGCGCTAGGAATACATTTTAATTCATTCAAAGTATGAAAGTCTAGGTACTCGAATAAAAACGATCGTGCAATTATTCACGAACATTATGCTTATTCATATTTTATCACGTAATTATTCATATACAGACATTAGAGTGGTCATGAAGTGAGCATTGCATTGACGGTTACGTTCATAATATCGAATGCTAATTATTTAAACGAAAGCATTGTATTGATGTAGCGTCATAATTCGAAATATGATTTTTGAAATTGTTTATTATGTCATCGGAAATCATTAAAAATTTAATGAAAATAGTTTTCAATATGACAGAAGAGTACTGCTAGAGTCAAGTTTTGGGTGTAAATCTACTTTCATAAGTTAAAATTCAAGTTTTAGATTCGACGATATTGCGCTAGAAAATCAAGTTACATTAAAATAAGATCGATAAAATAGTCAATTGGCTATTCCGATGTAATATAATATTTAACAAGTATTTATTTGACTTCCGGCCTCCGGCCTAGCCAAGGACCTTCGGAAAGCTATTCTCAAAACATCCAATATAAAAGATATAATGGGAACCTATGCATTCGCTAAGATGCTGCATAGGAATAAAAACATTGAGAAATAGAATTTAATTACGTAGCATGCAACAGCCAAGCGGAAATGCACCTCGATACTTCGAAGAATTTAATTTTGATATTTACATATGCTCTGCGTCTCAGACGCTGTCATCACACGATTTTGAAACTTCAAGTTTAATCTGCCCACACGATAGCATTCGTGAATGTAAGATGGCACCTTGAGTATTTCCTTACTGCGTATTTGGTCTATTAAACGGAGGTGAAGAATTTAATTCTTACTGCTGTCCACTAATAGATCCTATGGATGGATCAGAAACTGAAACGCCGTCTAAGTAATACTTTATCAAATACATAATGAAAGCATACAGTTTTGGGTAGAATTTTCATAAATCCGCAAGAAAATCCTACAGATAACCCACCGAATTTTATTTGAAACACACGGAAAATATTTAATATACTTTTAAACAACAGCTAAGATTGCGAAGACCTTTTATATTTCCATTTGTACATAATATTCGCCATTTAAACGCCCTCGGAACATTTCCAAGTTAAACATGACATTTCAAAGTGCCTCTAACCAGAGATTTTCCCAAATTCTAAGATAAAAATACAAGGCTTCATTGGATGATCCCGTCTCATTTGCATACGATGAATCGATTAAATTAAAATCTGCCGTTGTAATGTAGCTTGATAGCTTTAGGAAAGAAATCTAACTGCGTTTACAATGGAATGTTACGGCCTGAGTAGCCACGAATCGATCCGCGGACAGTTGTTAAACGTAACGCTTTCATTCCTTGAAAGTGGGTGAATATCTATGATATAAATCTTTTGATGGTTCTATCACCTCATCTTCGATCCTTACGAGAAAATGTAACCAAACTCTTTTCCCGTATACAATTCCTGAACTGACCGTTCATCATGATTGTTAATAAATCTTTGATATTTAGATTGCAGTTTCGAAATACTCTTCCCATTACGAAAACACCAAAACAGCTAATGTAACCAAAAAAGAGAAGTGAAATCAAGTATGTCTATTAACTCAATATGTGAAATAAACCGACTGCCACTACCTTTGGGCGGCTCTCTCACTATTTATTTATAGATTTACCAAGCGTAAAGTGCACTTTGTAGTTGCAATTTACAACTCAACGTTGGGAAAGTCTAAGTCATTAATGAGAAAATTCTTAAGGGCCCTTCCCTAAGATTTGACGAAAAATACATTTTCTAAAAGCTACAGATCCGATTATTCAATTCCCTCATTATTACCCACGAATGATTCCAAACATTCAGCTGAATTTCTTGCGTATTCATACGAGATAGAGACTTCGACAATCGCAACGTTCGTCAAGGGGAATGGTTGTTCATAGCCTCAGAAAATGTTCCTATATCTCGAACGAATTTTAAAATCATTTCCAAATTTTTGGCTGAATGGAAATAAAGATACCACCGATAAATGAGAAGTACACTTGCATTTATTAGGTGACGGGACCTTTTTATCTATCACTTAAATGGTGACTTTTGGTAGATGTAAAGATCATTGGTCCAGGAAGAGGATGAAGAAGTCTTGAAAGTTTAGTAGTCGTGTAAAATATGTATTCTGGGGGGCAATCTACAATTACTTTATCCTGGGAAATCAATGTTATTCAACCGCAAGTAAATTTAGAAGAGGAGAAATGAAAAACGGTTATTATTGCCCTCCTTTGGATCAATCTTCTCATACATTTGTATACTTCAAAGAGACTCTTTTTACAAGAAAATGTATCCAACAGAAACCACAAAGCATAACGAAGTACTACTAATTTCAAGGCTATCATCCAAAAATTATATTAATCTAAAACACTTTTTTCACATGAATACTTTCTCAGAATTGCGTACGACGATTTCTAAATCTTATTAGGCTATGCTGATGGAGATTGAAGGCGATCACAAAATGAACATGGATGCTTCTCCTGTGAGCATGCTTGAAAATCTCTTTCTTTCTGGAATAATTCTGGGGAGAATTTTGCATCAAATTTAGTAACTTTAGATGCATACAGATTATCTTATACACTGCGCGGCTTAAAATTTTCTACTTGTAATCAATCGATCGTTAGAGACACATGCTGTTCATGGATATTCATTTATATGGACCTTAAATTCCCACACGATCTCTACGGCGATAAATGAAGTAAGAGTATCATAATGCGAAAATTTTGAATCTTTTGAAGTATCTATTTTTATGGAAACGCAGCGTGAGACCGACGATAACAAAATGATACTTGCAAGGAGATAGTTCTATTACGGTGTTGACTACATCTCGTGCGGAGATTTATTCTAACTTTAGCTTTCCGTAGATATAGATTTTGAAATCGATTAGAATGAAATTTGAGGTTTTAATCCATAAGTGGTAGCAATAATACGTTTAGAACCAACGGCAGTACTGCTATTCTATAATAAGATTCCCGTAGGGGTTTATTCGCACAAAAGAAACAATCCGAAGATGTGAAACGTCGTCTCCCACGAAAGTATGGAATTTTCTTTATCGTGATAATGGGCCTCGATAAATTAAGGAATACTCACAGCGTTACGCAACGTGATATAGAAGTAAAAATATATTTTATCGCTTTCGGTTTTTACTACAGAAATTTGAATGTGAGTTAATTTTCGGCCGAAATTTAGGCAAGTTTCATGTCGATAATATTGAATCAAGATTCTTAATCATATGTTTGGTTTTATTATTTTGTCATTTGTGATATAAGAGGTACCCGAGGCAAAGATTGACTCGTTACATTTACAATAAACGGAGTCCTAAGTATCGGATTACCATAAAAGGGCTGAGTGCAATCATAACTTATATGACAATCGTTGGAAGCTTATTGACATACTTGAGAAAAAATAAACCATGTCATTGTGTTATTGAATGCATTTTCTTGATCGATATTGAATGTTTTTCCAAAGATTAAGCTTTTAATTAATTAGATTAAGTACATCAAGGGGTAGAGAAAGTTTTGTCTCCTTTCATGGAATCCACGAATTATATCAATTATAAGTATGAATAAAATGTCATAATGGATCCGAAACTTATAGTGGGAATATATGAAAGTAATCCACGAGGACATGTTCGAATCCCGCAAAGAGGTATTCACCGATGAGTCATTACAATTATGCACTTTTTAATCAGCAAATAAAACGACCATAAATCGAAATGTAACGCCACTAAAATTTCATGTCTGTTGGTACAAACATCGTACCGTTCTAATATAGCGTCTCAGTCGTACTGTGCAATCGAGAAAAGCGAAGAGTTTGTGTTTAATTTTCGACAAAGATTTTTCTCTGGCCATGATCGGGAGATCACAGACTAAATAAAATGTAAACATCCATCTGCGCTAGGAATACATTTTAATTCATTCAAAGTATGAAAGTCTAGGTACTCGAATAAGAGGGATCGTGCAATTATTCACGAACATTATGCTTATTCATATTTTATCACGTAATTATTCATATACAGACATTAGAGTGGTCATGAAGTGAGCATTGCATTGACGGTTACGTTCATAATATCGAATGCTAATTATTTAAACGAAAGCATTGTATTGATGTAGCGTCATAATTCGAAATATGATTTTTGAAATTGTTTATTATGTCATCGGAAATCATTAAAAATTTAATGAAAATAGTTTTCAATATGACAGAAGAGTACTGCTAGAGTCAAGTTTTGGGTGTAAATCTACTTTCATAAGTTAAAATTCAAGTTTTAGATTCGACGATATTGCGCTAGAAAATCAAGTTACATTAAAATAAGATCGATAAAATAGTCAATTGGCTATTCCGATGTAATATAATATTTAACAAGTATTTATTTGACTTCCGGCCTCCGGCCTAGCCAAGGACCTTCGGAAAGCTATTCTCAACACATCCAATATAAAAGATATAATGGGAACCTATGCATTCGCTAAGATGCTGCATAGGAATAAAAAAATTGAGAAATAGAATTTAATTACGTAGCATGCAACAGCCAAGCGGAAATGCACCTCGATACTTCGAAGAATTTAATTTCGATATTTACATAATATCTTCCACGTCGTCTCACACGAAAGTATGGAATTTTCTTTATCGTGATAATCTGCCTCTATCAATTCAAGACTCTTCACATTGTAGCGTAACGTATATGGAAAGTAAAGAATATTTACTTATGGAAGTAAAAGAATATTTTATCGCTTTCGGTTTTTTCTAAAGAAATTTGAATGTGAATTAATTTTCGGTCGAAATTTATCAAGTTTCATGTGCATAATAGTGAATCTACATTCATAAGCTTATCGTGGGTTCTGAAATTTTTTTAGCAGTGAGGAAAGAAGCACATGAGTTGAAAATTTGATTCATGATATATACAATTTAAGGTAGTCTAAATATCTGATTACCATAAAATTCCGAATGCATTTCTTATATTATACGTGTATGAATAGATGGAGGAAGTTTTATTTTCTATTGAATGCGTTGAAAAACTTTTATAAAAATGGTATGAATCTTTTCTCAGTAGAAAGGTACTCTTCAAGCGATGAAAGCGAAGTTTACGCGTGTTCCTTAAGACACTGAGGATTTTTGTCTAGGTGCGATCTGGAAATGGTAGGGTAAATAAAATGTAAACTTCTATTCGCGTAGTCTAGGAGTATATTTTAAGTCATACATAGGTTGGTATTCATGCAGCTTTTTTTACTGGAATGAAAGCGATCATGTACATCACTCATATTCATTTTAGATTATTTGTTTTGTATCCAGATATTGTCGTATGCAGTACTCCTAATTTCAACAACATTGATATGATTCTCAATATTTTTTCCTGCTCATGAATCTCTTCTCTGAAGTGAGTGCGATTATTTCTTTTTCTTTTTTAGCAAGATAGAATGGATCTGAATACGTTGATAAGAAAATTTCTATTTTATGTGATGAGAAATTAACAATTTTTTTACTGGTTGACAATCGATTTTGTAGGCCTACGCTCTCCACGGATTTATATTAAGTTTCGGTAAGGTAATCGGAAATAATCTTCAGCTAAAAGCAATGCTTTAAGCTTTCTAAGGGTGATCCTACAAACAGTACTCACTCTAATCGCGTTGTTTCACTGGAAAAAATGTAGCATGATGAGGAATAGCCCTTTCCCCCTTTAAAAATTTTCAAATCCAACCCTTGCACCAGGTGGTTAACAGGGAAAAGAAAAATTAGAGAAGCTCACGTCCTACGGGCAAGTATTTGAGTATTTCTAACCGTTGATGCATAAAGAGGTGTATGGGAAAACATACTCTAACATTGTAGGGACGTCTAAGAAACTACCACTGCTTCTAGAAAGACCTCTGATGCCTATCATGTTATAATATGAGGATGAAAAGAAAGAATATTAACTTACCTTCCAATAAGTATTCCATGATGAGCAGTGTTCACGTATAACACCGAATACTACACACACTAAACACTGAAAACTGCACACATTTCAAATCAAACTTCACTCACTTTTCCACTCACACAGCACTCACTACACACAAATATCACTCCCTTATTCTGGCTCTTCGCGGTCACCTGAAGGTAAGGAGGCCGAATTGTGCCGGGTCGTTCTTCACAAGCACCTTCTCGCCCTGGAGAGGATCTCCCCGCTGCAGGACCTCTGGTCAAATTGCAACGACGAATCCAAAGGCCAATTCCTGAAATCCTTCCTTCAGCTGTGGAATCCTATCCCAGCGGTCGAAGACGCCAAGGTCGATGTCTTTGTGAAACTCATAGGCCTCTGAGATAAATTGAGAAAGGAATGCATTGAAATTATCTTGCTACGTAAGATCTTATGGAAAGAGCTCAAAACATTGTATATTCCCTGAGTGTATATTTTTGAAGCCACTCTCTAAAACACTTGAAATTGCTCTATGGCTCTCAATTAAAATTTACATAGCCATCAAACATTGTCAAATGTTGTAACAAAAAAAATGAATTGGGTGAGAGAAGCTTTATATTCTGGAGTTATATATAATATGTACTCCGCTTATGGAAAATTAAAATGAAACTATTCTCAGTAAGAACGAGAGGAGGTTTTTATGTAATGAAAATGTATCACAAGATATTCACAAGCAAAATCATTTCTATTTTCTAAGTTAATCAAAAACCTCTCATGAAGCTTCTAAAAGGCATCAATTCTATCATTTTACTACTTTTGTGGAATGACATGCTAATGGGAAAGAAAAAGAAATTCGTATATTTCCACATTAATAGATTTTATCAATTATTCATTGATCTAAAGCAGCTTTGAGTGTAGGGTAAGAAGAGGGTAAGGGTTTAGAAATGTGCACTCATTGGTAAGATTTTCGCCAGAAGAAATCTCTATCATTTCCAAGGCGTCAAGCTTCCTCCCGTTCCTCCTTCCCGGTGGAAAAGTTTCGCCGAAAGGAACTCAGCTGTCCGCTGTCAAGTAGGTGGGCCCCAGAGCCATGTTTTATGAACCTGTATTTGGATGAAGATTATCTATGATTTTGAATCATATTTATTATCACTCTAAATCAATACAGTATCCAAATTAAAGACGCATAACATAGGTCTTCATACTTCTTAATTCTACATTACGAAGATAGACGGCTAAGAGTCTGAAGTATAAGGTAAATACAGAATGGAAATCGCTGTTGTTTCACAAACCGAATGACTTAGAAGAAAGGTTGACTCTCAAGGAACCCAAAAATGAGAGAAAACTTCAAAAGAAACAACCGCCCTATACTCTGTACGGTAAAACTAACCATCGTTTCACTAAGACACAGATTGAGCTGCATGGCGGGGTAGAGAACTTTAGAACAGCATGAGAAAAGTTGGAGCAGAGCCGGCCACTTACATAGGGTGGCAGTTTTGTGTTGCAAGAAAAAAGAAGACGTAAAGGATGTGTTAAATATTTTTGTGTAAGCGATGTAACTGCCAAAAATATATTGGTGGAATCTCTTAATTACATTAAAGTATCTTTGATCAAAATAAACAAATTTTATATTTTCATTCGAGTTTGTCGTTCAATTATTTTTATGCTGGTGTCGTACAGTCATGGAAAAAACAATCGTACAATGTGCGGCTTTGCATAAGATCAAGGATAACAAAAAAATAAGGGTCACCTAAAAATGTGGCAACCTTGTAAAACTCTTTCTCCCCACCCCGACCTTTCGCCCCTTCTAGGCTATGGCTCCATTAGCGGTAAACAACCAGTTTAGTCCCATCAATGATGGAAAGGTAGTGAATTAAAGAGAAAATAAAATCGTCACACACACCCGAATTTTAGTTCCTTTTGCTTTCTCCATGAACCTCTTTCGTTTTTGCTTGGCCATACCTTCGATGCCCGATTTATATATCCTCAACATGTCATGCCGTCGAATGAGGCTCTTTAAAAAGACGCTTTTAAAAAACTTTGGCGGAATTCTCGGACGAAATATTCCGCAGTGGGTGAGACCGTCGAAAATCATGTCAAATTCTTGTCGCTCGGGGTATAGTTTGCATATAAATATATTAAATTTCGTGTAATTTGTCTTTTTCAAAGACTAACATAAATACCAGTTTAAAATAAAATATATATTAAAATGTAGTTCTTTAACCTTATTAAATAAAAATACTTAACGGAACGAATGCATAATGTAAAAGTAATTAAGGTTTTGAAAGCTTTTGAAAAAATACCCACGTTGTCGGAAAACACCCGCACAAGGAGGGTGAAAAAACCCCGCGAAATACACAGGAAAGGCATAATAAACAAAAAATTGAATTAAATCTAACACTTAAAATTCTAAGGCAACTAGGAATAGAATTCAACGTTAAAGTTACTCAAACAGAAATACCTCAGTAATCGACCCATCCTCCATCGTTCCTAATTACCATGCGAAGACGCTCTGGCATTGATAGTGGTGCACGCGAAGACACACTGATGGCTCAATGTTCTCCCACGCGTTCTCAATAGTTTCCAGTAATTTGCTCCTGTATTGAGAGCGGTCTTGCTTTTGAAGATTTTTTGCAATAATATTCCATATATTTTCAAATTGGATTAAGGTCCGGGCTCCTTGCTGGCCAGCTTAATTTCTTTATTGGATTTTCTTCCAACAACTTATTAGCTTCCGTGCATGTATGGATGCGGGAATTATCCTATAATTGATTAGCAATGAAATTTCTGTAAAGCTGTGAGGTTTCGTCGGCAATTCGAAGCGCGAAGCGGATTACGCTCTTTGGTATAAAAGTCAAAAACTCAAGTTCTATTCAAGATATCGCATCGAAACAAATTGCAAATGAAAATTACAACATTTATCTCGATTTCTCTTGAGACAAGTTCTTCCTCACGTGAGAAACCAAAAAGTTTTAGGCGACGTATAAATTGGACTGCACGACGATTTTTTTCTTGAGTTACGTTCCAACTAAATAATTTTTTACTAAGATTTGGTTGCTCTAAAATTAATTTCATGTAACCTTTATGCATTGAGATGATACAATGAGCAATGGAAGAGAAAATCAGCATTTTATGTTGGATTGTAAGAGAGTAATGGCAGTTTCAAAAATGTTCACGGGTGAAAACTCGGCAATTCATTCAATTTTCGCTTTTAACTTTGTTGTTTCTGCTATAAATGCATAAAATTTTCACTGCTGTGTTGATAGAGTTATTTTCATTCAAATTTCATCAGAACTTAAGTTTGAATCGGTCAATGTAAACCACAAATCTTAATTATACCCGTCCAAATCCGTAGCTCCGCGTAAAGGCGGCCCGGCGTGCAAGGCTTTGCCTTTCTCCCATAAGACAATACAGTGGTACCTCGAGATATGAGTGCCCTAACATACGAGATATTTGAGATACGAGCCGTCGAGCGAGCGAAGTTTTGCTTTGAAATACGAGCAAACTTTGAGATACGAGGAACGGCCGGCTGCACACGACCCAACAGTTTACTGTGCCTCGTGCGTCTCGCATTATCCCACGCATCCCCCCAGTATACTTGTTTACCTCGCTGTCGAAGCACCTTTGATAAGTTTTTCTAGGGCTTTGTGCTTTTTGTGCAATTAAATACTTTATCACATTCCTTTTTATAACCTTTGGTCCGAAGAAAGTGAATGGAAAGGTCAATGCTCAAAAGAAGATGTCTATTGAATTAAAGCGTGAAATCATAGAAAAAATGAGCGAGATGTGCGAGTAGCTGACTTGGCGAAGTAGTACGGGTGTAGTACTTCAACGATATGTACTGCGCTTAAACAGGAGTCAATAAAGGCTATAACGCCAGCTAAGGGCGTTACAATAATTTCTAAGCTCCGGAGCTCTCTCCATGAAAAGATGGAGAAACTGCTGATGGTTTGAGTGACGGAGAAGCAGCTTAAAGGCGCTATTTTAACACAGGGCATCATATGCGAGAAAGCACGAGCAATTTACGGTGATTTGCTGAATCAGACCCCGCGCACTTCCACGGACGAGGCATCGTAAGACTCGTTTAAAGCCAGTCGAGGGTGATTTGACAACTTTAGGAAAAGGACCGGCATTTAATCCGTTGTCAGGCATGGTGAGGCTGCAAGTTCGGATCTGAAGGCAGCTGAGGATTATCTCAAAACTTTTTCCGAACCGATAGAAGCCAAAGGACACATCCCCCAGCAAGTCTTCAACTGTGACGAGACGGAGCTTTTCTCTTGCCGAATAGGACTTACATAACGACAGAGGAGAAGATTAATCGCCTAACTCATTTCCGTAACATTCTGAGAGGGAAGAAGGAACCAGCCTCCTTGGACATGCTTTTTTTTAATCCGGCGTAAAAAGGCAAAGACCAGTGAAGAAAAAAGCAGTAACTAAAATTAAGCATACAGCAGCATTTAAGTTGTGTGTATAGTAGTGACCAAAATACTACAAATACACTTTATAAAGCCAGTTTCTTTCTTCGCCTTATATTTTATTATGCTTTTATACAATATTTGCCATTTATAAATACATTTTTCCTATTCAAAAACACGTAACAAGAACAATTGGGGTGGCATTTTGGGGCCTGGAACGAATTAATGACATTTCAATTAATTTCAATGGGGAAAATTGCTTTGAGATACGAGCAATTTGACATACGAGCAAGGTTACGGAACGAATTAAACTTGTATCTCGAGGTATCACTGTACTGACTGGAAGCTTGAAACGGACAATAGACGGCAGTCACTTCAACAAGAGTTCAATACCATGATTTCATCGAGAAGATATCAGCCGTTGATACATAAATGACACACGGAACTTAGAAAAATATTCAATTATTGAGTTATGTCTAACGTTTAGGATATTCTTACACTACAAGGGGCAAACTGTAAAGTACGTACCCATCTTCCGAGAAAAAGAGCGCTGACAGCCTTCTGAAACTTCAATGTCCGTCGACTTTGCCTTGTAACATAGTGGAAAATTATCCTGTATCGCGGGCGAATAGCACAGTGATAACTGCTACACACGTTTCCCGCCGCTCAGAGACGAAGTTATCAGGACACTAGAAAGGAAATAAGGCATTGTAAACCCTAAGAGTAACATAAAATCATCGAATCGGAAGTTCGTTGCAATCGCAAAGAGTCATACGTAAGATATAAGACCGATAAATATTGAAAAACTAGACGTATAGACTTTTCGAAAGTTCTTAAATTGCCAAGCAGTCCAACGTTGAGACAGTCCAGCAGAGACAGGTCCGCTCTGTTCAAATGCTCCGACTGCTATGAGTCAACTGCAAGAAAGCGACCGCACCAATTCCGCCAAAATTGAACACTCATACCAACGCTACGAATTCAGGATGGAGAAGGGTGGTATAGGATTTTTCTTGTTCCATTACAGCCAAGCGTGGATAAATGTCTGGGAGTGTAGGGATACGGTTTCATCATTCGAATGCATATTGTATTTTCATAAAAGACTTTTATGTGATTTATCAGTGATTATCTAAACTTCTCCAATTCTTTAATCATTGAATTTATAGTGTTTGCGGGGGTCCCGGATAGCCGTGTGGACAGCAAGTTCGATTTCGATGAAAGTGGTTCACAGTATAATAATAATATTATATAATAAACGACTTTATTAGAGGGCGAGATTGAGGCTGGTAAGCCTCCTCTTACATCTAACCCTTATAATATGAAAGAAGTAAAGAGATAGATTATGGGTTTAAACAAAAGGAAATAATAAAGAGATTTGTTTGCGGGTTAAAAAAACCTAAGTTACTACACTTAGGAAAAAATAGAACCCTGCAGGAAAACGCCCACAGGAAGGGGGCGTACAGTACAGTACAGATGTTTCCAACAAATTTATTACATTTATGCATCTTATGATTTAAAATTTTACATTTTCTGAATATCTCCAACTGCATTTATTATGTAGAAGAATATTTAAATTTATTTAATTACTTTGTTCTTGCCCTCATCAACTAATTTCATTTTATTTATTGTTGAGGGTGAGTGAATGTTTTTGTTACAAGAAAATATCAAGTCTCCTGAACTCTGAATAAATAACCTCATCAATTATATGCGTTGCTTTTGTTGATTCCCAAAGAGAAAGCCATCTTTGGGGACCATGTCTTTAAGTTCTAATTTCATGTTTAACACCTTTATTTACTAATTTTGTAAGTCAAGAGGAGGCCATGATAGATATATACAATCTAGCTGCTTGACAGCAAACATCTTGATCCGTGTTCTTTTTTGTGAAACAAGTAGTGATTTCAGAGTATGCAATTGTGGCCATCAATCAACAAGTTGTTATCAGTCCTTAGTCAAAGGTAAAGAAGGGTGTTGTTTTATGCTGAAAATCAGTTACAGCTTTTTAGGAAACCCTAAAAATTCTCTTATCATGGGAATCTTCTCAAATCTTGACTATAAGGTTTTAAAAATGTATGCCATACATTATTTTTGAGAGAAATGGGAAGATCTGCCATAACGTTTTCTTTCATATTTGAGGATAAGTAAAAGTCAAGAAAAGGATTTAGCAATTTAATACATGTTCAGTAAAGCATAAGTTTACAGAGAGAGATATTTTAGAATATTTTCATGATTGCAAAGTCTGATAAAATTTTAATTTATTCCAGATACCTTGGATAAGCTAAACTATTATATCATTAAAGCTCTTTCTCTGCTCAAGATGCATGAAATCCAAAACTACAGTTTCAATGATCTTGATAACTTTACAGACTGACATCATCATCTATTGTCTGTATTCAGTAAAAAACAACAGCTTAAACACATTGAAATATGTAACATTTCTAAGGAATGATCACAATTCTTGTATATACACTTGGCATCAATAACTAATACAAGAAATATGAAGACTGCAATTTATAAATGTTTATGGACCTGCTCATGAAATGGGAAATATTAAAGATATATGTAAAAGTTGTGGAAATTCCAAGGAGTATTTCATTCAAGAAAAATAAAGGTAAATATTTCTCTATAGTAAATATAATTGAGGATAGTCAAATTCTTCATTGTTCATGGAAGATGCAAAATATGAAAGATCATTTGCTACACTCTTTGATTGCTATCTGAAGAAGAGCAGGGGAGTGTTTCTGAGTCCCCATGGACTGACAGCAATAGATTTGCATTCAATATGAGTCGTTCGTAAAGTATAACGTCTTCCAACTTCCATGTGTTTCACACTTCTGATCAGAAAACAATCCGTCTTGGGTATGATGTCACTCCTTCTCCCAGTCGAGAAACGATGAAACTTCATAAGGAATCACACGTTCTTAAGAGACAAGTGAGTAGAGAAAAACAGCTTTCCAGTAAACAGTAATTTTTGTAAAGTAATCTCCTGCATTTGAGCATTTGAGACAGATGTGTGGTAATATTTTACACGATTTTGTTTGTTTATACTTCAAATAATCCCAACCTATGTACCTGTTTTAAATCATATTGTACCATTGAAAATTATCACTAAATTTGCTGAGGTATTCATAAATGCCTTGATCAAAACGTTCTAAATACATTTACACTATTACATGGACATTATTAATAATTTTTAATATTTCATTTAAAAGCTCTTAGCATGAGGGTATCTAGCCAGCAGAGAGAAGAGGTTGCTTCCATATCTCATGATGTGTCTAGTTCCACTGAGAGTGCACCTCATTGTGAGGTGCAGGCAACATCTTCTACTACTCCTCCACCTCGGAACAGGTTTACACAAAAAGGTTAATTGCTGCACTAAAATGGAATTGCATTCTATGCTTTACTACTACAGATGACTTGATAACAGGAGTTCATTTTAATATGAGTTTTGACAAGGTTTTATAAATTTTCCTATGTGAGGATTGGAGATGAACCCTATACCTTCATGTTAACTTAAGTATTGGGGAAAATAGATTACAATTGAACTTATATCTCACATAACGCATATGTAAATTCCTTACCTAAAGACAATGTCGATGCAACTAGACCAACCAAACTTCTTTCAGACTTCAGCAGCACTGTCGACCGTCACCGTCGCGGCATGCCATTTGCGAGTGACCTTCGTAATTTAGTCAGATCAGGTCAGCAGTCAGCTCGAGAAAAGGACGAGCTCTTCCGTAAACCTGCCTTTTATGGCATTAAAGAGAAGGTACCATGGGTAAAATGACTAATTCACTAATAATGAAATATACTCTCATTTAATTTAAATTCGAGAAAAATGCGACCCTTTAAAATATTTAAAATATTACCCAGAAATTGATTAAAGATATTATCACAAGTTATTTGAGGTTTGCAAAGGAAAGGCACATGATGCTAAAAGTGATTTCCTGTAACTTCTTCCGCCAATCACGTCAAGGAAAAATATACCTTTACATATTGTCAAATGAAAATCATATCAGCCAAGATCCACGAGAAATCAATTGGTGACCCTGCTTATCTTAACAGCTATCAGTTGTGATAGTTGAATAGGGCACCACACTATCTGTTCCTATTCTTTCCTTTTAGCACTACAGTTCATTCCTTTTCATCCAGGAAGCTATGTGTTGTGACTAAATTTGATCTTCATCCCAGACATGAAATCCAAAGTAATAGTAATAATAATATACTCGTTTTAATGGTTTTTTATTGAAAGACCCGGCAACTTAAAAATGAACCGTCCACAGAAATAACAGAACTTATCTTGAAAATGAACACAGGCACAGAGAAGTAATTTTTCCAATTTCTGCACACTGAACAGACAGAAAATTCTTAATGTTAATAACTGCCTACAATGTATTTACACAGTTAACTGTAAGCAGTAATGCACTAATCTCTATTGGAGAAGGATCCTTAAGTTAGTGAAGTTAATGGATGAACACTCTAATCTAATTTTCAGAAAAAGCAGTGCCTAACTTCAACTGACTAGACTAGAAGTCTAGATTAAAAATAAAAGTGAGGTATCACATTAGGAGAAATTGCGGCAGTAGCCTACTTGCAGAGTAATTTTTGCAAGCTTTTGCAAAATAGTGGCAGCACAGTCTCCCATCAGGATGCCAAGTTACTGCTCTTCCAAGGTTGTGAAAAGAGAACAAATATTTGGAGCATTTGTGGTTATGGTCAAGCAACAACACCCCCAATATTTTTCACCGCTTCTTCTGTTTTATGATGTTCTGGGACCCTTTTCCAAGTCAAACATTGTTCTCTTGGGTTGCAAGTGCATTATCAGGATTTGGAGAGAACAACTTAGAAAGCCCAGCTCAGTTGCATTATCTTACATTGGCCAAAGGAAAAGTTTTGAAGGGCACCTAAGTTTTATTGCCATTTTCTCCCTTTCTTCCACATGAAACTTTCTATCCTTTCTATGGCAAGGACATTCTCTCCCATGGTTCATTTTTACCACCTCTCATGTAGGAGGGTTGAAGCCTTAAAACCATCCCCTTAGCTATACCTCTTTGTAAAAGCAATTTTCATCCTGTATATCATAAAAATAATTTAAAAGACTGCCTATGATCAGTGATATGATTTTTGCTTTCTAAGCTAAAAAGATTAACATTATCAGAGCTATTGGTAAAGTTGCAACTATGCCAACAATACCTATGATATCTCAACAATAATCTATAGAACACTGTACATTTTCCTCAGAGGAGACCAAAGCTCAGGGAAAAATTATATTATGATTTTCACAGAAATAAATAATAGACACTGAGAAAATAATTTTTAGAAAACGTTTAATTTCTAATAATTTCATAAAACATTTAAAAATAAAATAGTAATACGTTCTTATAAAGTAAGATGGCTTTTTACAAATGTATGTAATGCATGTACTCATAGTTTATATATACTTAGATGATGCATTCATTAATATGTATGAACTTTGGTAAAAATTTATGATGAAAATATGTTTAAAAGGCACAATACATCTCTTGTAATTATTCATTAGGCCATCCAAAGTGAAAAACTGAGTCACATATGAGTACTTTTTCTTTTATGAATTACAGAATATTTAAGAAATCATCTTCGATCAATTCCATAGAAAAGTAATGTGCCTTTGATGTTAGTGTAAATAAATGATAAAATGTCTTGGCCTGAGACTTTGAATAATTACAGTCCAATGAAAAATCACTTTTGATGCGAAGCACATCAATTCACAAAATTTCTTACAAAATATAAGCATCTGTAAAGATAGCTTTACTTTGATTTAATCACATGGGTTTATTCAGAACCATAGGAACTGGTAATTGTGCAACCCTTACTTCCAGACAGCTGTTTCCATAGGATCCAAGGCAAGAAATTCAGAAAAATCTTGAACACTCTTGCCAGCACTTTACTCTGCATGATCTTTGAGTAAATACTGTTAAATTATATCGTTGCATTTTAGCAACACCAGGGGTCCTTTTATACACATTCTCAAATTCTTTACCACATTGATAACTGGAAGAAAATCGTCAAATTTCCCCTGACGAACTCCTTGATGAAGGAATCAAGTCAAGAGAACTGTATGAATAAGGCACTAAAATAGTTTTGTTTTTACACTTTTTGTTTATGCAATTTTTATCTCTTCCATCTGCATCTAGGCAGATATTATCTGGAAAGTTCCGATTTCTATGCCTGCATACTGATGTTGTTGGCACACACAGGCAACCAAATACTCCAGCAACCATAAGTGAAGCACCCAAAGACACAAGAATGAATGAGACGACTCGCTGCAGAGTTGGAAGGATGACGACAACAAAATACATTAAAGATGAGATGTACCATGGCAAATCAACCTGGTTCTGTAAATAATAGAAAAGTAACTTAAAACTGTGATTCTTCCATTGTTTTACTTTTACTTAGAGGAAAGTAAGTACTATGTATGTGGTGCAAAGGTGCTTTCAGAATTACAATAATTGCTTTAAATGCTGATAAAATATGTAGGTTTAATTCTTGGATTTTTGTCCACACTATATTTCAATAATTTTACTTATCTATAATGTTGCTATATTAATGTGAAAGCTGTCATGAAATATGGATTGAGATTATTGATCAAGAGATTATTAAATATTAAGTGACAACAACTTAAGAATAGAAGATGAAGGAAAACTATTTCTTTAATTAATGGCACAGTTTGCCTCTCTTGCTTGTTAATTTATGAATGGAGCTTTGAGATTTTGAGCCTTATTCTATAGACAGCAATGCTGCATTTACAAAATATTTTTACACCTATTTTTAAAAATATTCAGCAAATTTTGCAAAATCTCAGGCCTAACTAATTTAACTTTTGCAATGTCTCTGTATACATTTCAGTGAAAGTAAACACTTTCCTCAATTTACTGTAACTATAATCTAATAAAGCCTATGTGAATACTAAATAAAAGAGGAAATATTTCAAAAGATATTCTCAAACTCAAATAGTATCTCCTAATAATAGCACTAACATAGCACATAACAACTTAAAACTTATGGCAAGATTCTAATAATGACTTTGGGAATTGGCTGCTACCATCTACAGACAATTTTTTCCATTTTGAAAGAAAATGTACAATATACAACCCAATTCCCATTATCATTTCTGATACAATTATCTATTTTATATTCTTATTTTATTTTTAGTTATCTACCTATTTTACATTCAAACTGAAGAATTCTCTATTGCTTTCCCCTTTATTATTAGAGATTGTTGTTGATATTTTTAAGAAAATGTTTTCGACTCTACTTTCTAAAATTATTTTAAATGCCTTGGAATTTGGCTAATATCTATTTCTAAATATTTAGACAGACATATAAAATTATATTACAGCATATTAAAATATTAAGTTGCTCTAAATTAATACATTTCCTAGATATAATTTTAATCAAATATGTTAACTTTATTGATCATTAAATAAGCTTGAGAATATATTTTTATTTGAGATTGTATATACATAGAGCATTTTAAGGAAGCAAGGAATGGAAAACCCAAATTAGGAACAGAAAATTTTGATGAGATTTGATGTTGGTTCCACAGGAAAATGGTAAAGATGAAATGAGTTAGAATTAGGATCACAATAGAATATTGTGTACAGAATAATAAATGAGAAAGTGTTTGGAATACTTTGGAAGATTAGGAATTAAAGAAATATCTAGTGAATGGAAGAACAATATGTACTGCATATAATATGAGACATAAGGAGGTTTTCTGCATGGTAGTAGTTGGTGAAGAACCATTAATAGAGGTCTTGAAGACAATTTAATCAATTTGTCTTCTTCCTTCCAGTATTATGATTCAAGCTTGTTGCAACTACACTTAGGTCACCCAGTCCTTGGTCTTCTAACAACTCACTTTCTTATTGGCCACTATATCATAGCATTAGAAATCTCTCTTAAGTAATCTGTAATAAATTTTCCCTTATGATTTGTAATCTTTAATTTTTTCTATGATATGCTGAACAGTTATTTCTTTTCATACATAGGCATTCCTTACTCTATCTATTTTGGTTTATTCTTCAACTGATTGTAGAATTAGTTATTTCCAATGAATCCATTTGCTGTAAGTCATTTTATTATGATGTCCATCACATTGATCCATATATAATAGTGGGAATTATCATCAATTAATAAAATTTTATTTGATTTTCTTTTTAATTACCTTTTACGTAAGGTTCTCCTTGACATTCCACTTACCCTCTAGAAAACACCAATTTTCCTTTTTATATCACTGACTTCAATGTAGGTTCTGTCACATCCCAGGTATTGAAAATGGGACACTGGTTCCATTATGTGAACTATCATGATAATTTTTGTTCTTTCTAGGTGGTTTCCTAAGAATGCTATTGCTTTTGTTATATAATTATGGATTTCCATTTAATGTGTTGCTCAGTTGCTGTAATTGGTTAACTGTCATTTGCAATTTATCTTCCCTATATTGCACCATTTCACCATTACTTGATCATCAGTGAATAACATTGTATATACCCCAATTCACAGATCGTCCAAATTTTATACAATTATGTTTTATTTTCATTCCCTCAATAGATTAAGCAATTCTAGTGATATTCTTTAATTACTCAAGCCTAACTCTGTAGTGCATAGAAATTTCTTCTGCTGCTATTTTTCATTATCTTCTTTGCCATAATCTTCTTTTCTTGTTATCTGATCAAAAGTTTTTTCATATTATATGAAAGGTATGTATTTTCTTAGTTAAATTCTCTTCTTTTTGTACAGAAATCTGTTTTTAATTGAAGAATATCAATGTCTTCTTTTCAGAGAGCCAACTTGTTCTTCTAATAATATATGATTGCGGACATTTTGTAGTATTTCATTACTTATTTAAATGTATAATTGATAAGTGGTACTTATGTGACTTTGTGGCATTCTATATTAATACTTTCTCCCTTTTCAACAAGGAAGTGAGCTTGGAAACTCTCAATTCTTGGAATTTCATCTTTGTTCAGCCCAAGTTATATTAATAAAGAATTCTGTTTTCTGTTGTACTCTCTATCAATATCAGATGCAAAATTTCCAAACAATTCATCATTGCCAATGAATTACTTTTCCTTTCTTTCATTCAGAGCGTATCTCTATTCTTGTAGCTGAGGTGTACTCTTACCGCTTTCCCAGAAATACTAGCCATATCAAGTTATTTGTATGTTGCTGAATCATACCAGTCTCACTGCATAACCATTATGTTAATTTTTTGTTGGACAATGCATCCTCCATATTCATATATCAAAAATCAATCTTAAAAAATTCTACTTTTCTTCAGTAAAGGCATTTGTCTGAATGCAAAGAAAGCTCGAAATGACAAAAAAATCAGTCACTTGCAAAAATTTTAAATCTCTGTTTAGTATTGAAAGTGTTAAAGATAGAAAATAGAATAGGGAGTAGGGAAGTGGGCAGCTGCAACAAGTAAACCATAGAGTCGATGTAAGGAGATAAATGAATAGGGAAGGAAATATTTGGTTATATTCATAAACAGTACTCTTGATCATAAAGAAAGAAAATAATTTTCTGCATCACATTGATATAGACTTATGCAAATGGGTAAAATTTCCCTCTTAGAGCTCATTATGGTGAGTATTTGTAATAATTTCCCTTTAAGATTGAAATACATCTTAAAATGATATGAACCATTGTTAGGCCTTTTCTTAAAATTAGCAGACTCTTTTTCCCCTCTGTAATTCTTGCATTTAGAAATGTATCTATAGCAACCTCTCTGTGCACAATGAATTCCATGATGCTAGTTTCTGCACACATGCTATAATGAAATGTAATGTTAAATTTGAATTTGAAGATAGGGGAAGAGATGTAAACTAAAGGAAGAATACTAAACAAGATATTGAATATTTTGTGAAAGGGTTGCATTTTAGTATCATTGATATTATTATATTGACTGAAATTCAACTTTAATTTTCAATTATAAGTCATGTTTCTATCTCAATGATGTGCAATGAGGGAAAGGGGATAAGGAAAATAAACTTACATATTCAGCCCAAAACATGGGCAACACCATGCCACTGAAGCGGCCAACCCTATGGATACCAGTGCCATTTCTGACTACCAGGTTTGACTGACTGCGAGCCCTACTCTCCATTGGAACACCAGTTTTCTGGAAAAGTAAATTATTGCTAAAATAATACGGGCTGAAGGAGGAATAAAGATATTTTCACATATTTTTGATGAAGGAGATACATACATGATCTGTACATGATCATGACCACTCTGAAGTAATAATGTTCCACTTTCAAATCATAATTCTTAAAAGGGAAATAAATAAAAAATATCTAAGAATGAGAGAGATATTCAATTGGAATAAATTACAATCAGGAAGTTCTCGTGTAATTGTAATATTTATCATATGATTGAGAAATTCATAGAATACAACAAACCAGCCCATGCTTCATATACTTAACAAAAGAGTTTGACAATTCTTACTATGATAAACTTATAGACCCAGTCCATCTACCAGTCAATACAAATGTACTTTAAAATTGTTCCCATAAATTATTATTTCCATAAATTCAAAATGTAAATTCAGGCAGTAAAGTCCTAGTCTGAATTGATTATAAATTAAATAAGTTCATCCCTGTTAACAATGAGTCATAAGACAAGGAGATCCATTGAATCCATTTCAATTTACCATATCTATGGATGAAATAATAGAAGTATATCTTGAAAAGGAATATAAAATGAAAATAAGGAGATAAAAGGCTATGCTGACTATGCAAAAATGAAGACAATCTTCAGAAATTACTTGAACTTGAACATTGTAGGAAAAAACATAACAACCATATAACCATGCACATAAAAGAAAGTGCAGGACTACATATATATCTACACAGGTTTCCTGAACAAAATAAATAAATTAGAGCTACAAGGAAAGAAAAAGTGAGATGAGTACATAAGCAAGATGGCATTCAAAAGGATACTGAACATTGCCAGAGATAATTAAATTACCACATTGAAATACAATGAATACAAAAACCAAATAAGAGGTAGAAGGACAACGTAAATTTGAACTTAGAAAATTCAAAAGATGGAAGGGGACATAGGCCTATCACAAAGGAAAGAAGAAGTAAAAGAGGTCTTGCGACCTGATTTTCTGGAAACAACCTTCATCAAAATATATTTAATCTGTTCCTCAGATAGAGTAATTGAAATACTCACTGGCTCAACAATCACATAAGATCCATGCTTGTCATGATCTGGATGAAGTCCTTCCATGGATTCAAGTATACTATGATCTCCATGAAGAAAATGAGGAAAAGATGCAGCAATAGGAAAATCTGAAAATTGACCAGACTTGATAAGAAACGATTGAAATTTCAAAACTTTTTAAATTTTTATACGTCTATTTTCCTATTATTATTATAATCCTAGTATTATTATTACATATACAAAACGTGATTGTGTAAAACACCATCCTTTTTATTTTATCATACTACAGCCATGGTTTCATTGCTTAGAAACATCATTTGGTAATTAAAACAGAATTTGCAAATCATATTTATACTAAATAATATGAATGAATTATTCTTGTAGCCTTAAACTTCAATATCTTTCCAGTAATGCAAGTTTGGGCCATTTTTATCTTCCATTTGTTTACTTTCAATTATATGGAATGCTTCTTTCTAATCGATAGAGTCAAACCATATTATTGGAATATTTATTGTATACTGTATAAAGATCTTCATGGAGAAAATATTCATTAGATAACACATTTTTGAAATGAGAGATGAAGAAAGTTCCATGTGTGACTCTCTAAATTGTGGTGCAGGAGGTGGTGAGTGATTAGCATTACTAGCACTTCAATCCCACAGTACTGAGTTCGAATTCCGGCTAACTCGATTTTTCCAATTAGGGAATGATTATTTGTGTTCGTCATTTATGTCCGTTTCTGATATAGAAGTAATCAATAAATCAATTGATGCGTCCATGTAACTCCCTTCATTGATAAATCTTTTTCAACCAAAACTTTTTAAAAATGTGTCATACAGGTCAGTGTTTGTTTGATTTTTGCACAATTTGTCTACTTCTTTACATTCATCCTAAAAGAGTACAAAGAAATCAGAATGAGATGAAGCAATCACCATGAATGAAGGGACAAATATTTTGAGAGCTTCATAAATTTTTAATTGTGTGCAATAGTAACCAGAGGTATGGGATTTGTGGTACCTTTAAAAAAGGTCACCAGAATCACCAGAATACAATATTCAGGTGATATGACTTATTCAGCTTAATATAAGATCTTACAATATTAAATTAATAAAAATAATTATAGACAAAATTACATTACTGTATTGGCCTTATCAGATAAATTATTTTTTGAGATCAATGTAAGAGAAGGAATGTCATTACCATCAGGATATGAAATTGTTGGCTGTTGGTTGTTCAATAATAAATTGCCTGAGATGCATAACAGTGTGCCATACTTACTATAATAACATGGAGATACATCTAACAATCCAGGCGGCAGAAGGTTGAGTGCCGTCCCCTCTGAATCTGTCTTTAAGTAGCAAGAGTTTCCTGGATTCCTTTCGGATGTGTCGAAAGAATTATTAGGAAGATCGAATCGATATGCTAACATCCCTTTCCTCCATGTATCAGCACCATAGTAGAGAGGGGCTACTCTACACAGAGTCTTGCGGAGGTAGAGTAGGGTGAAGTTCTTCGTTAGAAACTGCGGGTAGGCTACACCCTCCGAGGATCCCTCTGCAACGTCACAAGGTTCCTTCTCATCCCAGTAGCCAAGGTATCGGCTCCCCCTGTATTTGTCAATCAGGAAGAATCTCTCGCCATTTCCTGGACCAATATACACCGTCACTTCATCACTGAAGTCGTGATAAATCTGGGTTGGAGAAATGATTGAGTTTTTAGATACCTGGACCAATATTTAGTTTCTTAAAAAAGAAAAGAGAGACATAAGAGTACCCTTTCCAGAGTTTTATTGAGATTAGTGTCTCTAAAACTGTGGGAAAAGTAGACTTGTGCCTCTCTTTTCTTTTGCATGATGGAGATTCAAAAAACAACACCTTTTTCTATGAATTTATTCTCCTATGTTGTTTATTGACTTGTATTGTAAGAAAATTGTGAGAAAAAGGGGAAACAGTATTATTTCAAACTCTTTAGACCTCATGGATTCCCAAAGGAAGAAAAATATTCTTAAATAAAGCGTGAAAAGTTGATCCATAACAAGTATCTCCATTTATGAATTACCAGAAATATATGTAAATTTAGAGATATATAGCTAAAGTTTTCATTCATGTTATTAAGAGAGCATGTTATTAATATTTAGTTTAATACATCTCCAGTCACTTTTGCTAGAATGTTTCAATACATCAACGTTCATCATTACTTGAACTAGTTCATTCAACATTTTATCATTCTGCTGCTCTATGAATAGGACAGTCATTCCATTGGAAAATTAATTATGAAAGGCACGCCATCGGAATATAGGTACCAAACGTTGAAGTGGTTAGTGGACCATTGATACAATATTTTAAAACTTACTGTATGCAAGATACCAATGTTATCATCAGGCACAAAGAAAGGCATAAAACGCCTTCCAAATTTCAGCATTGGGTCTGTATAATTCCACAAATATTCGTTCACTGACATTTCCACTAATGGTTGAGCATCAAATCTTCTCAGAAAAAAATTGAAACCCATTTTAACAACGAATGACTGATCATGAAGCAGTGAAGCCATTCCCTGCAACAAGATTGAAATCAATTAAATAATTAGGCCATAAACATGAAATGTGTAATTTCATTAATTCAATAGGGCTAATGATAAAAATTTGAAGAAAGTGTAGATAAAGAAATGGGAAGTAAAATCAATAATTTTAATGAAAAAGAAAATTTTGAAATAAAACCAAAAAAATCCAACCATATTCGTTTATAAATCCCAATTTTTGTCAAAACATTATTCTCAAGACCTATCATAGTTTATCATACAATTAAATTTGCTTTTTGGTATATTTGCAGTTTTATGAAGCCAGAAAATATTAAATGCTTAATATAGTTTCCTTAATTTTTTCCTTAGACCAAAATAAAACCAGGCATTATATAATTGAAAGGAAACACTTGTGAATTAAATATCGTATTTTCTCACCAGCAAAGGTAGATTAGGAAGCACAAGGCGAGCATCTAAACTCAAAGTGTTCATCTCGGGTAGAAAATGGGCAGTGCGATGTGCAATATACGTCAACGTGCCGTTGTCATTGAAAGTGATGTTCGTGTGCCGAAGTTTCTCTCTGAAAATTACAATTTACTGTTAGAAAATATGAAGATATCAAAGTCAATGATGATCATTCAAAATGACTCTCAGAAGTAGCATAAAATAGGAATTGAACTTCCAGAAAAAAGTATTCGAAGCTGAAAGAAGTTCCTGTACTATGGAAACGAATTAGAAAAAAAGATTTTTCGCGTGATTTAATTTTGATAGAGCTCTCATGAGTGGGAAGTAATTATAGCCATGAGAAGGATTTGCTGTTTAAGAGGCGAAAAGTGATATTATTAAGCTTATGACTGAAGCGGTAGTCGCTCTCGCAGTAAAAATATTTTTCCGCGCCTACTCATTGCGATAGGATTAATAGTAAAAATATAAATTTAGAATGATATATAACCGCTCTGATATGTTTCCACAACGACAGATTTAGTATTTGAATTATTATGCACGAAATCGCATTAGTTCGATATTATTCCGCCACCCTTGGTAATTTACCCCATGCCTTGAGGTTGGTTCTGTTGAAAGTATAAAAGAAATATTATCAAAGAAATAATAAAGTTACATCAAAGAAAGTTACTTGATTATAAATGAAGAAAATGCCAATTGTTAAAAATGGAAAAATTAGGGGCGAGGCCAGCTTTTCAACAGATGTTTATCGCTTATTTATATGGTTTATCGTTTCTATTAGTGACATTACGTTCAGCAGCAATGAAGACAGGGATGAGTTAGTTTACCAAGCTCTCCGAACGTGTTTCATTCTTTGTCATTTATATCTGAATATCATTTAGGCATAAAGAGAAGCCATTGCACTCAGCAGTTTAGGATGCATATATTGTTTGACTCAACAATCATAATATTTAAGAATTAAAATGATGGTCATCAAGTGATTGGAACCCAACATTTGTAACATAAGTTCAATATTACTTTTATGAGTTTTTCCGGAAAGTGGTTTAAAATTTACAGACAGAACATACGTGGGAGGAAGGAACGTACCACAATTCTAATTATCCATCTACCTCTTACGGTATTTACGGAAAGCGGCTGAAAGATATAAATCTCAAAACCATGACAATGATATCTCCTGATTTTGGTGAATCTTGCATATTGTCAAGCTGATTTTGACGAAGGATGAGCAAACCATTTTGAAGCTGCTTAAATAACAATAAAGAATGCATTTGCAGATCAAAATGTTTCTTACCTGAATATAAATGGTCCAACTTCTTCAACTTTAAGTTTCTCCTTTCCGCTGAGAAATTCTTTCCCGTTCGTCACATTAAATACGTACACCCGTAGTAAGACTTCATCAGGAGGATTTCTCCACCACTCGTATGCTGGAAGACCTCTGACCATTTTCAGTCTCTGCATCACAAAACAAACAAAAGTGTTACGCAAGAACCACAGCAAAAATTGAACATTCGATAAATGGAAGTTTAGAATTGCTTAAAGGTTCGATTTTATCCTTATATCTCTGCTTCAGTAAACTATAAATCTACTTATATTCATTAACAATCGTACTTACCGATGATACGGTATCTTGATGCAGTTGCTCGGATTCTGTGGGTAAGGATATCCCATGAACTGCATCAAAATAAAGAATCATCGTCTTTTTAGAGTGAGGATCCGGCTCAATAAAAATATAGCAGCAGAAGAATTACAGCATTTTTTCCATTTCGATAACGAGAAAAACAATCTATTTTTATTTTCAACAACGTGAAATTCTCGTTAGCGCTCTCTCTCTTGGATAAAGTTGTCTAAAGAAGCCATTCCATGTTAATTTTTTAGGAGAAGGTCTTCCTATTTTAACTACGTATATTTATGATTGCATATCATTCTCTCATTCGATAAGTAAAATCATTTCAAACTACTTAACCGCAACCTGTCCTCGCTGATCAAGAACTTGGGGAATCCTCACTCAAAATGTGTTATAGTACCTAATTTTATATCAACCTTACGGCTAGTGCAAATCAGTAAAGCACTTCCAAAAGTGAGAAAATAAATCCTTCAACAACTATCGGTAAAAAGAGGCATACATTCTATTATTAGTTGATTTTCGGTCCAAAACTTTAATTTATTTTTTTTCCACAAAATTTCGTTATATCGTGTTGATTTTGAAGTATAGAATCAGAATTATTTGTTTCCCGTAACAATTGCCTACCGCCAAATTGGGTCCTGAAAATTGAATTTTTCAATTACAATATTTACAGTACAATAAATGATCAATTAAATTCGGATTTAAAAGTGAACAGCTACTATTATAATTGTCGAGGAACCCAATTGTAAGAGAGACACAATTGTCTTAAGTACGTAATTGCCCCATCACGGTATACAAAAGTTATTTTTGTATTTCACAGTATCGATAAAAACTCAACGATTCCAGCATGTCGTACTCATTCATTTAAAATAAATTTACGATTAATTAACATTAAATATATCCGATTGCCTATGTCGTGCTGTAAAATTCTACAAGGACGAATGTCATCTTCATTTCTCGGGATTCGAGTAAGGACAGAGAAATTTCTTCCTATCGAGACTCCAAAATAGGCTAAATTTATTCAACTTTACAAAGCTCTCCATATATACTCTATAAATGAGATGTGGAGTTGATCACACCTGCAAGTCAAGGTTGTCATTTTATGTTGCCAGCATAGACGATCATGAAAACGAAGATATGAGGTGCTTCCAATTTCAGCTTTCTTCTGGGCCGCTTTTGGCTCGCGGATGTTCGACTCGTCCCATGATGACCTCGACTTCCCATCGCCGGTGACTGCTTCGAATTTCTGTATCGTTAATATGCGTTGTCCATGGTTCATTGACGCAAGCAATCGGAAGGTGTACTCCGAACTTTTACGACAAGACGACGTTGCGGGTTAGAAAATGGACACTTATAAGCGGCTTCCTTTTGCTTGTCTTTTTGTTCCATCCTGTAAACTGCTGGAGACTTTCAAGAAACCTTTTACGCCTGTGAGACGACTTATATGACCAAAGAACTTTCGACAAGAATCCTGTGTCCTTTGATGGGAGCGGAATTTATGTTTGCTTTGTTTTCATCTGCATCATTATTTAATCTGAAGTATATGAGTGTTTCGTGCCTTCCTCTGCTTGCTTTGGACTTACTTAATTTCAATAAAGCGAGAGTCTTCAAATCATTTTCTACTGTCATATTCTTTGATTAAGTAAATTAAACGTTCTTAAAGTCTGGTGTAACCCTCGAGCATAATTAAGTTTTTTTTCATGGAAAACTTCAGCGATCAAGTCAACAATTATTGCCTCGAAATCATTCAGCAACGACTTTTCTTTCTTATTTATGTTATTATCTAATCAAAGTTCAGCGTATACATTTGACTGAGCAATACTGAATTTAGATATCTTATTAGATATTTAATCCAATTTTTCGAATAATTTCTCGTAATACGCCTTTTATTTTTAAGGCACCCGGAAAAAGATTAAGTTTTTCATTATTGATTACAATATAAACTATCTTTTATGATAAACATTTTAGTCGCTTTACTCGTCACTTAAATTTATTTGTAGGCTGTAACTTTATATATATCTAGAGTTCGATAATTCTTCAAAATCAACAAACATTACTAAAAACCAAGATTTCAATAAGTCTAGAACAATCGTAATGATGACGATATGAAAGCGCATTTAAAAACAGTCGAGAGTTAGTTCTTATTTGTGGCACATTAGATTGGTCTCCATCCGATTTCTTAAAGATCAAAGCAAGTAAGATTGTAATGCAGCAAACCCAAACCACACCTTAGCCATTGCTTGGCGGGGAATAGGATGAATATATTCATTTCTTCAAGATCATGATACTTTTAAAGCCTTCATCGAGCTTAATTTGTTCTTCAACGTCACATATGTATGTCACACCGCTGTTCTCTATTGATGAAGGATAAAATTCTTTGTGTAGTTTGTAGATTTGCCTCTTCACTCACTCCTCATAGGCATTTATGATGTAACCGGTGAGCTGCATTTCTAATCTTCGTGTGCATCTTCTTTCACTGGATGCTGTTACTCTTATAGCAGCGAGAAAGCTTTCATTAATAATGCTTTAAGTCATTTGTTACTCACCTCACTCATAAATATGTCAAAAGGCGTCCATATTATGGACAGTATTCCAATGGTAAGGCTAAGGACACCGGATATGACGAGGAACACGAAACCTTAAATAGGAGAGAAAATCTCAATTAATCAAGCGTAAAAATTACTCGGACTGATAAGTTACACATTTCAAATATATCAATTGAGGATATTAGTATTTCTGGTCAAAAATTCAATTACTATCATTACTTCAAACAAAAAAGGTGATTAATTTTGAGTCTGTAGACGGCCACATGTTTATTTACAGTGATTTGATATTGAAAACAATTGCAATTTTCATTGATAGTCGTATTCTGAGATGACAATGATAATGCCCTTGAAAATTTTTCTTTGGATTTAATCTTAGAATATTTCCAAAAAATCGCAGATTAATCTTTCTTTTCATTATAATAACTCCCAAAAAACCAGGAATCAAATGAAATGGATATAAAATGTTTTTGAAATTCTAACAGTCAATTCTTATTCTTGTTTTACAGGTATTTTATATTATAATTAGAAATTTAGCCTAAAGACACTTCATATAGGTGATATAAGTATTATTGTCACTCTTAAAATTAATCTTAATACTCATAAATTCTGTGCATATGTTATTTAGCTATCACTTTTTGGTATTCTTCAGATTTATTCTAGACAGATTCTTCAGATACATTTACGCCTAGTAGAGACATACCGAAATCTTACAAATTTCTGCTGTCAAATCTATTTACTATATTTATATCATCTTTACCTACCTATGAGTAGAATGCTTCCAAGAATTATTTCTAGTGGACTTTCCAGGCTTTCATTATATACGTTAGGTACCCTTTCATTTATATGGCCTCCTCTAACAATAAAGCTAACTCTTATTTACTTATATTAAGTGAAGATATAATATGATTAAGAGTACAAACAGAGCTATGTAAGTGGTGATTCGAAATTACTGAATTTACATCAAAAGAACGCGGGGTTGGTAGTTGCTAAGCGTTTCTTTAATGCCAAAGATTCAAGTTCATCTTCCTTACGTCACTTTTTAAACTCCAACGTCCGTGGGTGACGCTGAGGATCCTCACCAATTTAATGCAAACCGGATGTAATTGACGCACATCCCTCGATGAGATTATTTTCGTTGATATGCGTCGACTACTTCAAACCTTTTTCATACAAGGAAGAAAATATCCGTAAAGTCGTAATTTCTAAAGAAAAATCAAATGAAAAGGTCCCTATAATAAGATATCTTTCTTCTCGAACTCATTTTAAGTTAATAGGATCTCACTGATGTTATAACGAGTTAACATCAGATAGGTACACTATTTATATGCTTGTGAAATCCGGAAAAATATTTATGGGAATTCTCACCACTAGTCCAATTTTCAAGAGTGATTAATTACTTGAAATGTGAAGGACAAATGAGACGTGAACATCTATTATAATAGCTCATTGTTTTTTAAGGAGAGATGAAAAGAATTCAGAGATCCGTACTCAATCCCATTAGAAGATTTATTTAAAATTTCCAACGATTTTAAGAGTTGCGATCAAACATTCACAGCCTAACAGCTTGAAAACGATCATAATTCATAGGTAGAGGATTCCAACTAAAGATTTTTATCACTTCTTGTCCTTTTGGATTAAATGGGCGATATATTTTTTAAGGAGCTGTGGAAGCTAATAAAAGGTAAGATTTCAAAATATCAATATATTTTTCCCACCGCTCATCATATGCAAATTAGGAATTCCGTTTTCAAAAAGGGACCTTCACACACAGAAATAGTTACGATCCCTGAGGCATCAAGGTGTGTGTGTGGGAAGGTCAAAGGTAGGCATCAATTTAGCTAGATGTAAAGGAAAAGATGTTACTTAAAGATTCGAAGATATTGCCAAATAGGAAAATTTTTGCCACAGACTAGTGTAGCTGAAATATACAGAGCTGGAAAAAATACCATCGGAAAGGAATATATACTAATACTTATTCCCAGTAGCAATGAATGTTTATATTCCTACCGTAAATATGTTTTGATAACCGTAAGTTTAATGAAAATAACATATGGCTGCACCAAATTTATTATACTACCATAAAATTTTATACTTTCAATAGGGAAAATGGTGTAAAGAAAAATTTGAGGTAGAGACGAAAAAAATATTCCTTGAAAAAAAAAAATGTGAAAGAAGATGCATCACTTCATACCGAACGATTGAAAATTTTTCCCGAAGGGCAAATAAGTTTAAATCACGTCTTTCATTCACCATTTAATCTTTTACAACTTCATTTGCGCCCAGTTATGGAAGGTCATATTATACAACTTCCGTAAGAAAAAGCTATCAACTGATTAATGACTATGAAAGGAGATATTTAGAAGGGCGTGGCTGTAGTTGGAGGTCATCAGTAATAAGATAATCTCATAGAGTAAGAATTAAAGTGAACGCGCAAATTAACACATGAGATTGGAGAAATGAAAGGGCCAGAAAACCTAATTATCAAATGAACAAACCTTTAGGAAAGGGATGCTTCACAATTAGTGACACATTTAAAAGCTAGTGGAAGTGTAAGTTAAAGGTAACTCCTACCTGATCTTTACAATGCTGAAGATAAGCTCATTATAAAAGATTTTACGTTGCAATATAAGTATAAAACTGAACTTGGAAATAAATATCAAAGTGGTAAATATTATTGCTTTATTTGAATAATTATTATAAATCGTGATTATAAAATTATTATACTTTGAAAATTTAGAGGCGTGTCTCCTTCCAACCTTCCATATTTAAGGCGGTATGATTTCATTCACAACACTGCTTCTTCCACATTTACGCTTGAGCATTACAGCTTTGAAAATGTATTACCTAATAACTAACGGTAGTTATTAATTGTAACGTATAAAAGAGAAGGTAATTAACTGCAGCTTTCAATAGTAAAAATATACTTATTTTGAAATTGCTGTTATATTTCTATGACTGAATTTGAACTTTCTATTTATTGTAGAATTGCTGTAAGTTTTCAAAGTAAATGGTAAATAATAAGCTAGTTCCTTCAATGAGAAGAGTTTCAATTTTGTAGATTTTTAAGTTTTCGATAAATTTAATGATTGAAGATGAATTTTAAATAATTAAAGCTAAGTCTCGGAAAATAATATGTAGGCAACGGTCGTACAGAGGGGTAAAAATATAAAATATATAATCTAATGATATATAATATGAATAATATAATTTAAATATAGTAAAATAATTAATATAATAAAAGGATTGAAATAAGAAACGAGAACATTTAGGCAATTATCAACATGTTCTTTTGGTTCACGAAGAAGTATCGCGTGACACATTAAGTGTTAAAACTCATCTTTATCACTTTCGTAGAAACTAGTGTCTAGTGCTCGGTGGTAAAAGTTTTGTTTTTTCTACTAATGATGCTCTTTTCAATAAGATATATCCCTAGGCTCTTAATCTTTAACTAATATGCATAAATCACATTTCAAAGAAAATGAACCATCTTATCCCAGAAAATCTAGTTATCAACCCTGCCAAATATTCATGTTTCGATTTTATGATATTCTCCAAAAATTATTCCATGAGTTTCAGGAAAATAAAGGATTTTCCAAAAATGAATACTTCCTTAGGAGCATAAATTAGGTATTCATGATTTCGAAGGAACCGTCAGCAGTAAAGTTTTAAATACATTGAGTGTACTTTGACGTACCGATCCGGATTAGAGGATACTTACTGAGAAAAGTGTGTAAAAGTAGAGGAAATTTGAACGAATCGAGAAAAGAAGGGAAGGTGAAGTTGGAAAAGGGAAGCAAAACATAAGTTTTCATAACATCGAGCAAAGGAAAGGTGTGTGTACAAACAACCTCAACGATGGTGAATTTAAATCAACACTGCCGTTTAACAAAGACTTTCCTCACTACCTTAACCGGCTTTCTTCCCACCTTCATTTCTCATGCGTATGAAAAGGGCATGAACGAAAGTTTACGATGTTGCAATTATTAAGCTTATTCATCGAAAAGACTGTAGCTCTTTATGACAAAATTAGACGAGATTAAGATCTTAGCTACAATTCTTTATTTTCTCTACTGACACCGCGTTTTTTTTTAATATTTTTGATTTCATTACTCATAGATTAGCTTCGCAGATAATAGGCATAATATATAAATATTACTTTTCGACATATTCTTTAGAGAAACTCGAATTCTTAATGATAGATGGGACATGTAGATGATCATAAAATCGATACTCGAAGGCGTCACTTCGTGGAAATAGTTATAGATGGTCTTTGTAAAAGTGAATATATTTGCATTTGAAATATCCGGCTCAAGAGGCTTTCATATTTTGATGGTAAATATATTTTACTTTCTGGAGTGATTAAGAAAGTTAAATAAAGGTCTTCATTCAATCTTTTCTTTTCTTCCCAAGCGGATGCAATATTAAGACAATAGTGAAGCTTATTTCTTGAATTAGCACATATTATGAAGGGATGATACGACACCTGATTGCTATCAAGAGATGTTCTTGGATAATATAATTTGCAAACCAATTGAATGGGTTTTTCATATTAGGATACATACACCTACGCTAAGGCTTTAGGGATTCCAATCAGTTTTGCTACTGAACTGTCGAAGAATACGAAAGAGTTATTACTATATTTCGACTAAAGTACTTCGCTCTTACACAGTTTCCTCTGAAGGCTTCGAAAAGAATTCGTGCTTGAAAATAGGAGAGGTGGATCTTGACTAAAAGGGAAGAGGAAGTGAATGTTTTATGACAGGTCCTTACTCGGGCGACACTTTCTTCGGCTTCTCTTTATGACACGTTTAACGACTGCCTCACAGCTCATTAAAGGACAAGTGAAACTCGGCAACGCAAAGGTCTGCTACGGTGAAGAACCAGATCAATCTTCAGACACGAAACTGAAGAGGAGGAATAATAGAAAAACTTCCTCGCCATTATTACTGTATTTACAGGCTGATAATTATGGTAGTATTGACTTGTGATTATGATGGTTTTAGTAATATTACTGCCGTATGCTTTTCCTGCAATCTACTCTTGTCGAAAAGCCGAGTTCCAAACAGATTCTAGCTAGTCTCCATATCGGTTAGACCTCGGGTGGGGAACCTATTTTCATGGGTAGATCATCGCATGTGTAGTCCGAAATAAAACAAGAAATCATCAAGCCACACTTGACTGATACATTGCCTAAATTCAGATTACCCAATAACGAAACAGTACGAACAAAATGAATTAAATTGCTGAATGAATATAAGAAAAATATTTGGCATTTATTTTTTCTGGACGTAATCAACAGGCACAGGAAGCAAAATATTTTTATTAGGTGCACTGTTTTCAGGAAACAAAGCAAAGGCCGTGCTAAATGCCCAGATCGAATGCATGAGGTCGAAAGGCCATAAGTTCCCAATCCGTGAATCAGACTTTGGGATATAACGGATATTATTCATTTCAATAAAGAAAAATCAATTTCAAGGTGGGAGGAAAACGCCAGTGTACTGAATCGCTTTGGTTTGTAATTTAACGTAACGATAGAGGAACGTAATCTAATAATCTTACTTATTCAAGCGAATCAAAGTTCAGATGTAAATCTTCCAAACGGTTATTTCCACAGAAAAGCTACGCGGAAATAAAATTTGCGGAGAGCGTTACGAGAAATTCTCAGCTCTCGATGGAACCGAGTGAGATTTTTATGAAATGATAAATGCACGATAATTTCGTCATTCTGTCTCGCTCCATTTGATTCCGACAATAGGCGATCAGAGTTTTCATCGCCGAGTTTATATCCGAAGGTGGGTATTTGCCTTCACTTAAATGTGGATTTTTGATTCGGTCTTCTCCGCTCTTAACAATCGGTCATGATTTATCGGTCTCCATTGTATCACACCCGAATTAATTTTAGAAGTAAATGTTACGGTTATTAACTCGATTACAGACGTGACTCTGAAATAAAATCTCAAGCCATTAACGGATTGTAAATACTGAGAATGTGATCAATTGCACCTGCGGGTTCTTTTTATCTAGACCACTTTTTATGGGTCAATTAGGAGTATTTCATTGAGATAAGCGTAATATTTGGCGCCTTTTCTGGGTTATTTTTCATCCTTTTGAGAAGTCGCTTTAGGAAGGAGATAACTTGCTCATCGTTTGCCAAATTTTTATAGGTGATAAGAAATTTTTACCAATTTAGGAAATGAAGAATTTGGGTCATGTCAATGACATGCAGTTGTTCAAAATTATCGAAATAATCACTAAAAGTTCCATTATAAATCATCTTGGGTGAGAGTCATCTACGCCGTCGAAGCACTATTAAGAATTACTATTATTACTTTTGTTTTCAATCGAACGAATTTCCTATAGAGAATTTTCAAATCATTTGAAAAAAGTTATCATCGCAAAGCCTTCATGACAAAGGCCCTTTCTTCGGATCGTACTACCAATTTACTATTTGCTCACTTCGAACTTCAGTTGCACAGAATATCACGCTGCGATTTTAGCAAAACTTTTCTGGAAGCGATCACAAAATCCATTGCTAAAGTTTTCAAGCAAAGAGAGAGGATGGAATTGTATGCATGAGGAAATATCAAAGCGTTCGCGCAAAGGAGTTCCACCGACTTCACGATGTTCTGATCGAGAGCAACAGTTACGCGATTGTCTCTATAAATAACAAACGAAGGCAATCGAAGTAGGGCCTAGCAAAATGCGGCTGTGATTGAAGTTCTGGTTCAACGAACAGCGCAATCGCGATAAGCATAAATCGTGAGTCAAGGTAAAATAATGAAACCTTCATGTGTGAAGTTTCAGAGCAAGAAGCCCTGGTAGACCAATCGACGCGCGTAACTATCTTATGCACGCCAACGTACTTTCGCGAGCCCATAGCGGACGCTAATTGTATACCCACTCGTTCTATGGAATTGATAAAAAGCGAGTACCTTATTTCTTCGGATTACTAACAACTTTTTCAGTAGGTTAAATTATGGGACATATTTTAATATAAATAAAGACGACAATGTAGATACCATTATGTTAACGTTAGTCTCTTTCTCATCTGTATAGATCTCGTAAAATTGTAATTATCTTTGGCAGTAGCCGTAATAGCAAAGCATTATATACTGTTAAGATGAGCAAAATCAGGGATTGAAACTAAAATGTATATTTGAACTCAGATATTAATTTTTACTCAGATATTAATTGGTAGAGGAGTAAAGAGCAAACTAAGAGACTAACTATAGAGGCAAATTATACTAAAAATAAGTATACTCTCTTGTTGACGAAACTTTGAAAGCACCTATCGTTTTTATCATAAATTTAACTGTCCGTCGTCGAAAATAATGGCATTAAATCACAAATTTACGCATTAAAAATATCCTAAATCTACCACTGCTGATTACGTCAACTAGATTAGAATCACTGATTCGATCTTCTCTCACCTGCATTTATCACGTGAGAATAAAGATCTAATTAGTTAATTTGATGTATTTTTGCCTCTCAACTTCTTTATATCCCGATATTTGCCCAAAAAGAAGTTGATAGAAGTACAATAACTGCAACGTAATCTGAATATGATAACTTTTGGCATTTCTCAATCTAGCTATGATTTTTTTCTTACATGTAATTGTTTTCTTTGTGCGTGAAATCTCTTCAAAACCGATTTATACCTGCTTATTTTGAGTGCTGCGGCTGATTCACATAGCCTTGGTGTTTGGGGTACTCGCTAAACATTATAAACGCTATTTGAGCCTCTAAAAAATTAATGACTTATTTAGCTTCACGAGAGGAAATTACCCGTCTTGCTTGAAATGGTTTGAACCATTGAACTTGCTTCCTTACAATTTTACTGCCCGTAATTTGAATTTCCTGTTTCTGTTTGTCATAAAATTTTGGCGGAAACTTGAACGTCTCACGAGGCAAAAACCATGCATGGAAACATAGTAATTTGCGGTGGAATTAAGAAAAACTCACAAAGTGATGAAGAAATCTCCGCAGTGCGTATAACCACTGACCTCGCTCTGTTCAATAAAGCAGCTTTCACTGCGTATAGAGCGTTTAATGTCAGAATAGCCGCGGTTTAGATCCACCTCTAGCTCTAGACGTTTTATTTAGTTTGCTTCTCCAAACTCCTGTTTCTGCAAAGCAATTCATTTTTCAATCAAAGTAAAAGATGTTTAAGAATTAATTCTGACGATGCGAGCGAGATTATTTGTTTTACTTAATTGCATTGATTTCAACGTTTTAACTTGTCGCGGAGGTGTCTCTTGGACTCCTAATGAAGTATCTATTCAAGTGGGTAGCGCGTTCACCTCTGCTGAAAGCGGTCTCGGATTTGATTCTTAGTGGGAACCTAGATGTGCAACAGAACCTCAGCGGTCGAAGCACTGTTAGAAATTATACTATAATGAAGTCTGTTTAAACAATAAATCTTCATCGGCGGATTTTCCGTTGAATTCAGCGATCAATATTATATATTATAATTATCGATATCCATATTCTTTATGATACATATCAGAAATAAGAGCAAAGATACTACAAATGAGGCTGGAAAATTATCAAATTAACCAGAAAGGGATAAATTCCTTCGCCGCAATACATTTATATCTACAGTATTTAATACTACTGCATTAACAGGGAATAAAAATCTACTTCATGATAAACTTTCGCAGTAATCATTTTCCTTTAAAAATCATCGTGCATATTCATTATTCTCGACAAATCCTCTAATATAATGGGCGGCTTCTCGGTTGTTGTATTGTAGTAGGTGATTGTGCTCCAAGTAATCTCTAATTTTAATTTTTCACGAAGTTAAATTTTCGAGATATTTCAGTCTGAGTTTACACCGTTGATGCAATTCATTTTTTAATTCCACATTCAATTTTTACCTTACAAATTTGTTTCTTGGAAATCAAATGGCATCATAAATCACTAAGTTTAAATTAATACGTAAGTGGCGGAGGAAAATATTTAATATGCGTTAATTTAAAACCTAACATAAACCTAGAACCACTATCTTGCTACAGATCTTGTACTATTTATGTAACGCTCAATTAATTATGTTGCGTAGGTTTCCACGGCATTGGTGTTTGCTGATGTCAATATATTTTTTATCTAATAATTATAGTTAATAATCATTCCACTATTGTATCCATATTTCATTACTTGCACAAAAAGACTACAAACGAGATGCTGTAAATATAAGAATGTTCCTAAGGACATCACATTTATTTCTCCAAGAGAAGGCAAATATCATCAAAACATGAATCGAATGATATTCAAACCAACTCTTTATTAAAGTATGTAAGTTCTGGAAATATAACGCCAAGGATTCATATTTTCTTAAAAGCATTTTCTGCTTTTTAAAGCATTGAGCGCAGAAGCACTTTTCTGCTTCCGTAATGCAAATATATTATATACAATGTTAATAAATATCAATGCTCAGGAATGATAGTTATTCTTTCCCAGAGAACTTCCTACCTTATCTATAAGTATCAGTCAAGTTTTCAGTAATTATATTAATGTTGTATGTAATGTTATATTCAGAATATTCAAGCAACAATTTATCAAAATATTAGAACAACACTAGCCTCCTACAAGTTACCATCGAAATGTTAAACTATAGCTTTCCTTCCTTTCAATAACAAATTAAAACATCATAGACGGCAGAGATTAAATTATGCTAATTACCTAAAAAGGAAACTCTTGACTGCTAAATGACTGTTACGTCACCAACCTTAGTTTTTTGCTGATAATAGAAGAAAAATAAAGTAACAATCGAATGAAATCTTTGGCGCTAATATATTATGAGTATAATGATAGATGGTATTGTATAGTTAAAAAAACGTATAACAAAGGAGACAAAATAAGTGAAACAGGAAAGAGCAGCTGGTGGAACGAATCCTTGAATATTTCTCGGTAAACAATTTAGCTGCTTTTTTCGGTCCATCATTTGCGTGGAGTACGATATCTTCAGAGATTTACTATGGAAAATTTTGGTATTTTGGTGAAACAAAGCATCATATTACCAGAGAGAAAACTCAGAGGACTAACATAAAAACGGCATTGTTATTAACAAACCGCGTTATTAGAATATCTCATTCCAAAATGAGGTGAGGGTTACTGAAAATAACCTATTCCTTTCTGATTTCTTTAATTTTTTTCCATCAAATATCTTCTCTAACTGACCTTTTCATATTTGCTAATATATTTTTTTTCGTGATTTCCGAAAAAGATTGATTCATCCTTGAACTCATGGCCATGCTCTGCATACACGGAATAGATCTTTCGTACCATTCTCTTCAACCGCATCCCTGTTTACTTTAAACAAACATCCGCAAGTGCGAGATTATCATCGAAATCTCATCATTTTTCCACGAGAAACACCTGTGAAACCCCTATGTTTTCTGACAATAGTTTCAAGTGTATGCAGTCCTTTAGTTTTATGACTCCGTGTGCTCGTAATTTACTGGAAAAATTTGATAAAATTACTCATGAAGATATCGGAATATACTGCGCCATAACTTTTTACAACATAGAATATCATGGAGCTATAAAATGAAGTTCATAATAACATCTAAAGTTTCCCAAATTCAAGACAGCACAAAAAAGATATATTTTATGTAGTCATTCCAATGAGTTGAATGGGAAGAAAAACATTGGGAACAATAAATAAATTAACTCATTTCAGTAAATTTAGTCGTTACCTTGATGAGGCCATAATATCAGGAAAATTAGCGAAGTTTATTTAATTGGAACTTTTTGTTTAATACGATCTATAAAATTCGAAAATAATTGAGAATTATGATAGCCTTCTTATTTGGAAAGGTTTTATGAGAGATTGAGAGTGGAAAAAGTAAATTAGGCCTGTAATAGTCCCTCTACTTTGTTTGCCTTACCAAAAGTCAAAAGACCATTCCAGAATATTATACGATGTCCTTCAGATGCCAAAGAAACGTGGAGTTTTTTATTAACAAATTCAAATTAATTAAACCTCATTTCTAAAGGCCGATGTATTCCAAAATTTTATTTCTAGGAGTAGCAGTTTTCGGAGAATAAGTATCTGCAATGGTTTAACTCGTTTCTCTGAACACGCAGATGATATTTTAAATATTAGAACGAGATAAGAATCTTTCGATTCAAAATAAAACAAGGCAAGTATACTCATTGGCTTACAAAGAATAAGAAAATTCTTGATTGATACGGAAATATCTCTCTCATTCATTTCTGAAAAGGGTATTTTATGATTCTATATCGTAAATGTAAGCTAAAAATTAAGTTCTGTTAACGTTCATAATGAGATGGTAATTTTAAATAGAGTTATGTTATACTATATTTCCCAAATAAGCTTTTAAAGTTCCATAAAAGTAAAAATATAAAAGATTTCTATCATAATTCTTTACATTAAAAACTCAAAATTCTTCAGGTTATGGTGGGAATTTATGAATCACAGTTTTTTTGACTCACAAAATTAAGCTTGTAGTTAGGAGTTTAAGATAGAACCTATTGTATCTTCTTTTGTTGGATACGGTTAATATTCCATCAATTTATCCATTCTTGCCACTTTAAGTGCTGTTTGAAAGGTCTTTATAACCTGAAGAAGATTCCGAATTACATTCCGTCCAAACCCATCTTCACAATCAATAGCGACGATGCGGTTTTTGGACGTCTGGAAATAGACTGCGGGAGAAAAGGAAGTATAAGTCGATGAAGAAGGTTAGCTATCGCTGCAATGGAAAGGCATAACCCTCTGAGCAAGTCAAAGAAGAGTTTACCTCCATTAAATATAAGTCCTTTTGAGAACTCTTTCACTCTTTAGAAAGTTTGGTCACTCATTGGTAGGCGAAATTTCCAACTGATTTGAAACATCATTTCCAGTATAGGTAGTTATGTACTCAGTAACACACGTACTCATGTATGTACACTCATTTCACGTCAAATCAAAAATAGCCGAGAGCAATTGTCAGTCATATAGAAACGTGGCATTATTAATATTCCAAATGATATAAAATTCTATCTCCATTTAAGTGCAAATAAGTATCCCAAATACTTGCGCAAGGACTTTCGGTTCAAATAAGCTGAAAATATTAAACCGAACGACTTCAGGCTTAGCGCAATCAACTTACATTATTTCTCCATAGTTAAGTATAATACATGTATCTAATTTTAGCGCCGGTTTCCTTATCAGTCAAGCTTTAAGTTAAATAATTAAATTTACTTATATGATGAATAACTATAATTTTTAGATGTTGTAAACACCAGTTCCTGCAAGATTGAGTCGTGAGCAACTCTCTTTGTCGTAATGAGAAATAATGAAAGAAAGGAATGGAATACTCTCGTACTCAAAGATAGAATATTTAATATCAAAATACTCTTAAAACTAGTATTTCGTATTTCAAGTGTCACTAATATCTAAAAATATTAATTAAATTAAAAATTCAAAAGCGCTACTAATTGTTAGATCCTCACAATGGTTAATTAGCTCAAGGGACGGATTTTCTCACTCAATGTTGAGAAAAGCTATCAAGCTTATCTATTAAGAATTACCCCTGTATATAAAGAAATACATATATTTTTAGAAGTATACATATTTTTCGAAAAGAATTAAGCAAATAATTACATAAAATAGAAACTCAAGTAGCAGTTAATGATCATAGTATATTTCATAGCATACTTTTATGAATTGATTGCTCCTTGAATGCTAATAAAATGATGAAAGAAGACTCACTAGAGAAGTTGATACAGAGATTAAATAAATCGTTTCAATAAGAATAGGACGCCTGTTTCTTTCTTCTGTGCGTAAGAAATAAGTCATTTCAAACATATTTATGAGTACGAATATAGCTGTTTCTATGCGTGAAAAATGAAGAATTGAAATCCATGCCTTACAATTACAATTACAATTTTTTCAATGAGCTGCAAATAAGATGTGGCATGCCTACTTGAGATGGAATTGTTATTTTTTAATATAATAAATACAGAAAATTTAGGCGCACTTGGTAATCAACAGTTTAACGAAATGAAATCGTCTTTTTTTCGGGGTCAGTCTGGTGAAATAGTGCAAACTAGCTTTCACACTCTTCAATACGGTGCGCTTATACAGTCTGAAAGGTTATTTCACATACTACTATCTAATAGATTATCTTATACAACAATCACTGCTGTATACAAAACAATCGCGTAGTAAAAACAACAGCGTAACCAAGTAAAGAATTACTTTATTAAAAAAAGTCAGCTATGGAAACTTCTAGCCTTCTTTTAATGATGCTTCATAGCAAACCTGAAACTTAATTTTCCGGGAAAAATTTTTTCCCTGTCAGGATTCGAACCACTGAGGGTAAACTTTGGGATTAAACTTTGGAGATGCTGAAAAATTTGGAAATAAGAACCAGACACTAACCATTCGGCCAATTTGGTGACGATGATCGAACCATGGTATAATTCATTAAAAATGTTGGTTAAGTAGACTACTGCACGCCAGAGAATGACAGATAATATGACAGATACATGTAAATTAATCCTTGAAATTTTTGACAAGGGGTTTTGATATACATCGGATGTATGCGAAAATAATACTACATTTTTTCTATAAATTAAATTAATTTCCGTCTTTTTTGGTGGGGAAAGACACTATTACATTAACATTATTAACTACATTAACACTTACATTAACGTTATTAACTATTACATTATTAAAGAACAATCGTCACTCAGGCCGGCACTTGCTCGTGCAGTTGCAAAAGCTCCAGACCGAAGCGATCTCTCGCGGCATTTACGAGAAGTTTCTTCAAAAGGAAAGACCTCGTTTTCGATCAGCTGAGCGGTTACGTCAGTGACCGAGTTCCAAGGCTTTCTGCCTCGACTCGCGTTATTTGAACTGGGAAACAGCGAGAGTGATCTTCAAGTAGAAGATCCATGAATTTTCACATCCGTCCGAAATAATACTCTGATATCCTACCCGTCAATGGGACACAACATTATGTTGTAACACCTATCCCCGTGACCCGTAATGTGAGATAAAGGCTTCTCACATAAAGGCTAAGAAGGAATGCTTATCCTTTCTAATAAATTTTTATTTTGCCCTATTTCTCTTGTTCTTCTTTTAAAGAACTTTCTCATAATAGGCTCACAGAAAACTCGACCTAGTATTGCAAAAGAATTTGCATATCATTTAAGATATTATAGATTCAATATCTAACGGCCTACTCCGGAGGCCTATAGGTATATCATTAATCATTTATACCACCCAATCCATGGTTTATAATAAAATTTCTTTATATTATGAATAAGATTAAAGTCCGTGGCGTACTTGTTAGACCCGAAATTCCTTCTGTACGGGAAAGCTTTCAGATATTTTGGTGCTTGAAATGTCGTCCATATAGGACTCCAATGACATACACTGTGGGGATCAGATCTTTAGGTAGGTCAGTGTTGAAAGCAATCGATACAAGAGTAAAATTATTCAAGAAAAAAGAGTGTCACTAAATGAGACTGAATAGCATCAGGTGAAGATAATATGGCGTTTGAATCAATAAAAGTATCCCTGCTGTATCGGCAAATATTTTACCAGTCAGTTTTACCTATGAAAATCAGTCATTTATTGGAAAGTCATTTCCTTCCACTTATCTCCTCATCCAGTCTTCATCACTTCCGATAATTATCATCTTTTTAAATCTTCAGCAAACAAATTAAAGCGGTTCATATACATGCTTAATTTCTCTCAAATTCCTATGGTAGGGCCGGAAAAATTTATAAAAGTAAATAATCAGTCAAGAAATCAAGTTTAATTGTCTCATTGCAATTATATCTAAATTAATTACATTGTTTAATATTTTAAAGCTGACCGAGAGAGTCTGACTGACCGCATTCGATTTTGTCTATTTTATTATCTTGATTAATGGCAAAAAATGGCAAGAAATTTTCAGGAAAGAACTACCTATTAGACTTCAATTAATAGCTTAAAAGGCCGCATGCAACTCTTAGGCTATAAGTTGGACGCTCTTGGATGATCTATGGGTTAGCCTCTCTTTTCATAATACGTTTGTCCTGAAGAGGTTTGATTTCAGAATTTTGATTTGAAGTGGCTTCTTTCTATTTGATGGTTAAACCCGAATGAATAAAAATAAAAGCAGCTTAAAAGTCAGCTACTGTATTGATTTTTGTTAAATCTCAGTTTCATATGTTCTGACAGAAGATTTTAGTGAGAAGAGCCCAAGGACATGATGATATCATGTATCGCTAGAAAGTGTGCCGAAAATATATCAAGTTCGCTATGTGAGTGAAAGTATGGTAAGCCACGAGATAAAGCGTGGGAAAACTTGGCTTAGAATGTTTCGGAAATTCCGGGCGTTAAAGTCACCTCTTGAATTATATTTGATGGCAGTCTCAAGTCACTTTCATTTATAATAAACATATTGATTATTTCATCATATAGATTATTGATACTGATATCTTCAAACGTTTTCGAGTTGATTTTAATGAATCCTCACCAGGGGCATTTATGCTAAGAGCCTACAAATAACCAAGAGGGCAACTTATTGGACTTTGGTGAAAGTGGTCTCGGGTTTGATTTCCGGTGGGGGCTCACGTGAGAACTGCTCTCTGCTGTCAAAGCACTTAAAATCACTTCTACAGATTCATTCCAAGTTCTATGTTCTAGTGTGATTTGAATTTCACTATTGATATAGCTACGTATCTGGTAAAAAAAACTTGATTTTGAACATTTAAAGATTTAAACGGAAGTGAACTATTATAAATTCTGAAGAAATAAAATTGAGTTAGTAAGATTTATCGATAGATCTCTCTTTTGGCCGAAATCTAATGCATAAAGTGAAATATTTCAGTCAGTTTAGGTTATCATTACAGAAGTACGTATATCTTATTTCGGTAAATAAATAAAAACAAAGTAGAAAATTATAGAATAAGGACACTTTTAAATAACTTAGCTATCAATGCAACGGTAACGTTTCAAATTATTTCCATATCTGTCAATGAATTCTGTTTCTAGGAAAGAATTTACGTAAAGTTCCGTAATTTGATTTTAGAATAGAGTTTGACTATAATTTTAAAAAAATCGAAATCCTGAAAATGAATTCGTCCCAATATTCCCTTACAAACATGAGAATATAATAAGAAAAAATGATCGGTGACTTATACAAAAACATACTGATTCATTTATTCGAGGGACATTTTCTTCGGCGATTTGAGAATGCTAAAGAGTTCTTGTTATTGAAGGCAAAATTAGAGGGAAAGTGACACTGTATATGTTTGAAGAATGAGGTTAATATTTCGTGTGGAAAGTTCAAAGGCTCCATATGAGAGGGTGTGGACGTTTAGTTAGGGACTAGAGATTTCAACGTTCGTGGTTGGAAGAGTGGGATGGAGAATTAGGTGGAGACCAGAGGAAGAGGGATGGGAGTGAAGGAGGGTGAGAAGGGTAAGCAATTGGGATGAGAGAAAGAGAATTGGGTTCCGAGTTTTGTAGGAGAGGGCAGATCAAAGGTGGGGTGAAGTGAGGGGAAAATGGAGCGACATTCCTGTTATGAGAAGATATAGTATGAATATATTTCTTTCACCCGAGGATAGCAAATCATTTTAAATACAGCTCGAGTGGTTACTTATGGACCTATACATCTCCCCACAAGGTATTTACCCATTTCAAAGATAATTTGTGAGGTTAAATTTCTTTTGGAATGCCTTATTTTTTGTTGACCATAAATGAAAATAATCAAAACTGACCTTAAAGATATCCTTCTGTGTTTTAAAAAGTAGTTCAAAAATTCCTTCCCTGGAAGGTCCTCATTTTTTCAAATTCTCTAAAATTGATATAACCTCTTTCAAATTCATATATCAATGACGAAATCGAGAATTCTATTTCATACTAAGGTAAGTGTCACATATTCCATACAACTACATTATCGTTATATTTTGAAATAGAGAAACCGTGTCTTCTGTTAATTTATAAACTTTTGTCATCCACTCGTTTAAAATCAATAAGATATTGAAGCTATCAAAAATAGATGCTATTTTAAAAATATCATATATAGTAAAATACGAAATTTACTCAAAACTTTCCATTTTCGTAAAACATACCAGAAAAGTAAATCGTTTCCCTTAATTAGAGGAATTGGAAGTATTCCATTCCATATCGGTAATTTTCCAACTCTCTCAACCTCTATCTATACAGACCGTTTCGACATGTATAGATAACTTATTATTATCTTTTCAAATGGGCTGTTTAAACTAGTTTCTTATTGTATCTGTGCTTAGCTAATGTTCCTTAACCGATCATTGTTATTGATCAAGGGGATGACGAGAACTTTTTCGGTAAATCAACTCTTCTAGTCTCAAAATATTACCATCATTATGATTATACATTCTAAATTTCGAATTAACTATTCTCTTTTTTAGTAAGATTCTAAACTTAATATAGTACGTTGACTTATGTGAAAATTTCCTGTTCATTCCGCATCTGATCCTACCTTAATTAACTTTATAAAAAGATATGGAACACATCAAAGGGTATAGTTCATATCTCACTTTCGAGTTGAGCAGCAAGGTTATAATTATCTTGATCTTATCCGTTCCAAAGAAACGCATCGTTTACGTAAAATTTTCTTGTTTTGCACAACTTTCCAAAACTCTCCGGTAAAAAGGGAATATCCATGTACTAATTTTGCAAATTTGAAATTTTTATTTTGGTAAAATAACTATTTTTCGATATGAGATCATTGTGGCAATATAACGTGTTCTTATATCATTAGTTATCCACCATTATTTAAAGCTACACAATGAGTAAACAGAGAGAAGATATTACGTGATAACTTTGTGCGTGAAAGGCTTTCTGGGAGAATCATTTGGTAGTAAACTTTGATTTCTAATTTCAGCTGCTCTTTAATGGAACATATGAAACTACTAGCGTTTTGAATATTATTATGCTGCAAGTATTGTTATTCATGTTAAGCATGATTTTTAGAAGTTATAGATTCAAACATTGAACCTAATGCGAAGCTTTAGTGTTGGTAGAAATCTTAAATTATACATAGAAAGTAAATATTCTATAAGACTTATTCATTCCAATGCCTCCCCTTGGCATAAAAATCAGTTTCACATTTCTTATCACTCTGACTTGATTACAGACGATGTTGTAATTTTTCGCTTACATATCTCATACATTTTTCATTTTTCTTAGATCTTCTCTAAAGCATTGCGAATGAACTGAAATCAATCTATGGAATTCATCCTTAAAGTATTTTAATATGTATATATTTGACGATGGAAAATACTTTTCTGAGACGGTCTACGAAAAATATAATAATAATAATAATAATAATAATAATAATTTATTAAACACATACAGGATACATTCCCACTCATTTGTGTTATATTAAACATAAATAAAATTAAAGAAATCGAAAGGAAAAAAAAAGAAACTGTGATATTATATACAAAAAGAGGGATAAGATGAAATTAAAGAAGGAGCCGCAAACGGGTGACAAAAAAAATAAAGGAGGAGGAAAGGGAGGATAATAAAAAACTTAAAATTAGCAAATTGAATTCTGCAGCTTCTTGCGAATCTGCGTTATTGAATCACAGAAGAAGTCAGAGTTCGTTCTGGACACAAATAAATTTGCTTCCCTAGTGATTCGTGGGATTGGAGAAAACTTGTATGGGTTAACTCTGCTGTGGGGTTCATGAAACACAGGTGTGCTCCTTAACCTGCGTTGTGGCACAGACACCCCAAGGAGATTCGTTAATTGAGTTTGAGAATATTTTACCTTTAACATGAAAAGAATTTCCCTTGAAATTGGTATCTGAGATTAGACCTTTAAGTACGTAGTTGTGTTAGTAGCAACGCTATTTGAAATCTGTTTCTGACTTCATTTTCAGGAAAAGTAGGGAATTTCGAAAGAACGAAAGATATATAGGTTTCCTTCCTCTAGATTGGAAAATTCTCTGAAGTCGACCTCGCAACCTAGCTATCCGTACTCAAGAAAATTGAGATTCTAAATGGTCACCTGAACAGCAATATTTCGCAATATATTACCTGTAGTATTTTTAATGGAGCGATTGTTATATTTGAATGATTTTAACTCAGTTCAGCCCAAATTTTATCATACTCCGAATATTTATCAATAAAAAAGAATTTAAGTGTTCCACCATCTAATTGATACAGTTATTTTTGGACAACAAATTCAATTAAAGTAAACGTGATGATTTCGCGAATTTATTTTCAGAACCCGTACTTAAGGGATAGACTTCTTGACATTATTTTAATCGTCTCCATTTTGAGGGTATTGGATATAAAAAGCTAATAATTTATAACAATTCAAAGCTGTAATATAGGAAATAAATTATTATACATGAGTTTGAAAAACCAAAACAAGGCAGGCAATATGACATCACAAGATCTGATTGGTTTCATAATTAATTTTTAGGTTTCTAATTATTTCTTATATGCTCATACTGTATTTAAAAGGTGAGCTCATAATACGAAAGCATGTTCTGCAAGGCCAATAATTTCCAAGAAGCAGGCGCGAAATCTATTCTCATGTACGGGCATACCGCGGAGAGAGGCGGGTTGCCTAAGATTTAGGTCCAAGGAGATATACACGGATTGATAAGATGGGACAAACTTAACTATTCTCTCAATTGAAATGTTGTTGAGCAGGAAAAAGAATCAACCAGCATGAATGTCTATGTAACTATTCTCTCCTTTTAGCCAGATTTACCTTCATATATTCCACCGAAGAAATGGAGCAAAGCCGAACAACGTTAGCTGAAGTGGCCATTTCTAGATTAACTATCAGCTGGGTTGAATTTGAGCGATTTTACAGACAGAATTTTCGATCATACTTTCAAAGTTCAATAACATCGGGAAATTTAATTGGTCTACTTTCAACGACATTCTACAAAATAAGTAGGCGTGCAGCCAAATAAGAAGTACAGAGAGAAACATGTTATTGAGGCTCGCCTTTCTTAAGAAACACATTATGACACCAATCCTCGTGCGATATATAGAAAAAACTTTTAATTTTACCAAAATTTGAGGTTTAAGTTGGAAAACCTGTGGTCAGTTTTCGAATTATTCGTACTTCGAAAGCCAATATACATTCAAAAATATTTCCTTCAAAAAGCCGCTAGAATGTTAAAAGAATAGCTTCTTATTTATAAATTTCACAGAATCAGGCGAGGTATTGTGGTAATCCATAATGGAAAAGAACTTAAAAAGATTTTTACTTTTACGACAGTTTTATTTTAACAAAAACACACACGACCGGTTTCGAATGAATAATCATTCATCTTCCAGAAGATGAATGATCATTCATTCATGCGATAAAATATAAGGATCTCTCATAACATGTCAAAGAAAAAAAATCATACTTTATGAATGGCATCGTAACAGAACTTTATAGGAAAAAAATTTCATAATAACTTTCGTGGTAAAATTCAGTTTTTAACAGTACTCCGATGATGACTTGATTGAATTCGTAAATGAAGTGAGCAGTATTAAAGGTCACGTCGGTCATGGCTATAATGATTTTATCAAAGGAAAAGAAGTAATGAAGACATTCTGTCGCTCTGTATGCATCTCGCAGCGCTGAGACCATATCTTATCTTCATTTTGGCAGCAGTCACACATGTTGCTTAAAACCGATGGGTCTGGCCTGTCCAGGGAGACCTTGAATGTTGTCGTTCTATCTTTTATCAATTTAGCACCTATTTTGAGCGTCAACAAAAACCACATTTTTCAAACACGTTGTGTTTTGTATTTGCGCATAACTTCCGGTTTTAACTTCAACCTTTCCAAGGTGAAAAGAGCACCAAGGTGACTGACACCCTATCAGTATGTGTTGGAAAATGTACGGAAAGAGACAGATATAATCTCCCTCGATGGCCATCAGTCTCAAGAATAAATGTCTGAGAATCAAAATGCATTCTTATACACACTCCGATTTTTGTATTCCTGTTTTATGAATTGTTCAGCTCTCACTGGATCTTGCTGGAAGGTCCATCATCGCTTATCTGCGTTTTAAAAATTAGTGGTTGTTCAAGTTCCTATTGATTAACATCCTTTAGTCGTATTGTCATAAATATGGAAATAATGCTTTCTATTACTATAAGAGACTGTATTTGTGGGTTATACCCTACGTTTACCTACTATTCCTACGTTTAAATTTATATCAGTGGCCTTAATTATAGAAGCGCTTTTAAAAATATTACTACTATAGTCAACGTTGATGACGTTTCTGCTCTCTATCTATTCACCATAAGCTACATGTCTTTTCATTGATAGAGAGGAATTTGTGATCTTCTAATATACCAAACGGAATTTTTGTTCCGTTGTATTTTTGAGAAATTTCATTACCTATAAGGTTACAGTAATTATATTTCGTGAGGTGAGGATTTTGAACTCCTGACTTGGACTTGTAACTCTTAGATTATGTAAACATTCACCTGAAGATGTCAACTTGTGGACAAAACTAATCGGTAATAAATCTGTCGAGGAATAATACCAAGATTTCACTTCTTCTCCAACATCATCTACCATGGTTTCAGTAGAACTCGGAATATATACGTGAATTACTCGTCTATCTATCATAAATATTAATCAATATTCGCTTCAGATAATGCTATAGGTGCACCTACAGCAAGCAATTTCAACCTTTGGTAAGCGTTCAAAATTGATCTCCGCCAAAGAGATCATACTTGTAGATTTCTGAATCTGTCACGGTCGGCGGAAACTCACCATTCCAACACTACCAAATGTCCAATAGGATTTCTTTTGTATTCAGATTAGGACAAAGTTCTCTCTCCGTGGGTTGATGACCAAAAAGTTACGACCGTGAGACAAGTGAGAGTTGACAAGTCGAAGGTCGTCGTAAAGCTGAGGTGAGAGTTGTTTCCCCAATATTTTGAATGAGGAAAAGTGACGAAAGCTCCGAAAAAGAAAAGAATCTCAATCGGCGCAGTAAACGGAAATACCACTACGTTTTTCGCCTTTGTATTTATTCATGCGAATTGTATAAAGTGTTGAGAGAGGATGCCTATTTGATCGACTGGTTAATACTATAGTGTAGTGGATAGTGCAGAACTGAAGGTCTTTCTGAAAGCATTTGCTGATGCAGGAATTCAGCTTCCAAAGACTTTTTAGGATGGAATGAAAATTAAGTTGGTTTTTCGGTGTAAAGTCCAACATGTCATCCTCAATAAATATTTATCTAGAGTTTCCAAGGCGCAGAAACCAATTTCAACCGACTATTTCTCTTTCTGTTGTTTTTGGAATGGATTAAATAGGTGTCAATTGTAAATGAATATTAAGGAAATTTTCGCTAACTCACGATAACTGATTCTGCGCTGCCGTTCCGTTGATGCAAATTCAAAATGAGGTTGTTTGTGATTATAATCATTGGCGTTCTATCCTATGCAGCAATCATTTTATTGTTTAAAAAAGGAATCTGTAAGGTTTACATGAGACATCGACTTAGATTCATGCACTACATCCCTACTTACTTAGATGGTAACTTAGAACAATCAGTGATTCGACGTAACCTAGAGGCATTTTATATTTATCATTAGATAACAAGAGAATTCTCTGCCCAATGATTGGCCAATTTTGAGCTTTGTCGAAAATTCGAGATTCACTCCTTCAACCGTTTGGAAAGTCATAAAAAAGTAACTGCTCTTTTTACTGCATTTCGCCAAGGTGGCGAAAAGCCAAAATGAAGTCTCCCCGCATTTCTTCAACAATGAATACATTCGCACCTTAGGTTTCCAAATACCCCGAGAAGTCTTAGGCTAATAAAGAGATGTTATGTTATCGTTCAAAAATTGTCACTGGCAATAAAACTCCTATCTTGAAGGTTTTACCATATTTGAATTTTTTGGAAATATCAGACGGTATTATTTTCTCCGCTTTCATCCTCCTGCATTTTCGTTCATTTATGAAAAGTTTTTTAAGGTATAAAACGAGAGTTTGTCGAAGTCTTCAATAAAAGTTTGGTTGAACTAAAATTATTACCTCCAATACTACCTCTACCAATAAGTATTATTAAGATGAAAGAGTTTCACGATTTTTTGTTCTTTTGTCGTTTTTTAACCTAAGAGTCCGAAACTTGAAGTTTTCTCAAACCTTTCATTATCTCAGAACAAGATGAGATATTTCTTATCTTAGAAATCTAATTACTAACAAATCGTACATAGTTTAGTTTTACGCAAGCTTTTATTCTATTTAGTATATTCTTGGCCCGAATATAAAGGTGATACATAAAACAACGAGACGTTCGTGACAGGCATTTACACAAGGTGGAGCCAAGCTGCTTGTTTGCTGTGAATTTTTACGTGCATACTTTTGAAGATAATGCATTTCTTATAAGATTGACCTTGAAATAAAAATTCAATGTATATATTCTGCATCACTGGTCTGATTTAAGCATTTTTGTCACTGCGTTTATATAACGTTTGAATCTGAATAATGTATTTTACAAGTACAGCAATACTCTCAGTCGGATTCGCATCAATCGACCATTTGGTATGTAAACAATATACCACAAGATATGTAAACAAAGATCTACTTACGTAGAAAGGCACCTAGCAATATTGTTTCAGTTTACATATTTTATTTTCATAGAATCATGTAACAATTTGAATTAAAAAATGGATAATGTACGCATTCAACATTTCACTGAAGATGAAAAGCAGATCTTCCTTGAACAGAATTTTAAAGAAATACTCTAAAGTTGTTTGAAACAAATGTTAGACTTCATGTTTACATTACTTATGCATGGATGTGGAACAAAGACGTGTAAAAGGAACATTTCTGTACCTTTTCTTCATAACTCTTAGAAATATTTTACTATTTGTGTACATACATAAAGTACGTAGGTAAAGTACGTAAAAGAATGATTCTTATAAACTATGAGTAGGAAAAGAAACTCTTAAGTATTGGTGTTAAGTAGACAAGACTCAAGTTTCTCTTCTGAAAAAAGGAAAAGCGTAGCGGTATTGTCTCCGTTTTCAGTTTCCTTCGGCAAATGATTATAGTGGCAACGGAGATTTTAATGTACTTTTTCGTGTTCTAAGCTGACAATGAAATGGTTTATTTTTGGTACCAACCTTGTTTTATTTTTGCTAGGAATGGAATTCGAACTTCCGTTAGTTTTCAAGTATTGAGAAGTTTCTCCTTTAACGTATCTAATATAAAAATCAAAGTTGCCTCATCCTGTTCATGTTATTCGGCATTCCTATAATACCTTCAACTAATCCAAACAAAATTTGTGAGTTTCAGTTCGTGAGACTTAAGTTTCAACTTGAATGAAAGATTGATCGTTACCTTCGTGTTGGACTGCATAAGACTTCAATTGCAGACTTTCATCTGCAGGGCGAATGAAGTGGTAAAGCGAAAGTAGAGAAGTGAAATTGCTAACTAGTTTCCACAAAACAATTTTTAATCTGACCGGTTTCGAGTCAAGTCATCAACCTACAATATTGAGTAATTTTATCTCTTATTCTATAACGTTTCACCTAGTTAGGCTAAGTTACATCGATTATAGCATGAGTCCCTGCTATAGGCCCGAAAGCAGCGGCTTGTAGGGTGTTTATGTAGATGTAGAAAGCAATTGATGTTAATATTTTTTGTTTATAAAAAGAATACCATTCGTTGATATACCGTCGGATTTCGAAGCATAATTATAAATATTTATTCTCCTAGATATTGCAGTTTCCTCTTCAGAATTAAGTTAATCTTAAAAAAGGACGCATTCTTTGAATTTATTTTTTCTAACCTTCTTTTTTGTACTTTGGCTTGTACGTGGCACAGTAAAGTAACTACCCAGAATGGCACGCTATGTGATCAAACATGGTCTAAAAATACTTTATGTAAGAGTCATTCATACTGTGGAAGTTAAAGTTGGTGCCATAGCATTTCAATCCAATTAGAAGTGGAGTTAAGAGTCTCCTCAGCTTTGTAGATTTTCTTATATTAGGTTTGCTGAAATAACAGAATCAATCACCATCACAAAATAAAAAATATAGAGATATTAATTTATTTCTAAACGTTTATGTATATTCATTTTAGACAAGGACGCAGTCTATGATGATTATAAGTTTTATCAATGTCAAAATTCAGAAAATTTTATTACCGAGAACTAAAACTCGGAGATTCGCTACTTCACTTTCAGATTACTTCTCGAGCGAATTGGTCGGCAATCGTAGTGGAACGGTAATGTCTCGAAAGATTGGGAGGAAGGAAGAGTAAGGGATGGGGAGACGTGTGTGGAAAGGATTCTTCGTTGGCGGTGTTCTCGTCCTTGGAGGAGACGCGGATGGAATGGAAAGAGGTATGCGAGGAAGGAACACCCTCAAGAGGAATCGCTAGCAAGGGAGTGGAAGGTCCTTACTGCTTGCAAAACAGCACGTCCAATAGATCTTTTAATAGGAGCTTAATGCGAAAAATGAATGAGTCATGGTCAACACCTGACGGATAGTAGACTCCACACTGACTCCATAAATAATATTTTTTTCCTAAATTTGACATGAGTTCCCCATAAAAATTTGTCATTGCTACATCTCTTCATAATGTCTTGATGATAATAACTCTCAAGAATGCAAAATTGAGGCCAGGTGGTCACATGCACTACATGGAATCCTTTATCGAGAATGCCTACAAAAAATGTGTAGTACCCTGAAGGCTAAACTAATCATTTACTTAAGAATACAATTTTTTTAATTTAAAACTTATAATATAATCACAGGTCAAACACTTCCGCTTCAGGTAAATATGAAAGAAACAATGTGTAATACTTGCGAAAAGTGAGAGAAAGAAAAAAACTGTGACAGAGGATTCGATAAAACTGTTAAAGCTAAATCTGGAGAATAAAAAATATGTCTGCGCAAATTCGAATTGGTAATTACTTGAACAAACGCATGAGTAAGCAAAGCGGAATAAAATGACTGTGCGAATTATTAATTAAAATTGACTTTGTAAAACGACAGGGGAATAAAATATTCAGCGTCATATGCTGATTCGAAGTAACAAAAAATAAACAATTCAACTATGCGGATGTGCAGGTACGGAAGAGAAACTAGTATGAAGAGGTTAGGGTAGTATAATTGAGAGCCCGAAAATTTTTCGGGCTTGGAATGTTGTTAACCTTCACCTTTTCGCTAAACAGATAGAAATAAAAAAAATTGGATTAAGTATCACACCATTACCTTGGGTATGAAACAAAGGAAGCGGATGATTCACTCTATGTGTTGAAAATCGGCAATGTGCCGAATGTTACGTGGTGATAGAAGCTTCAAAATGAACAAAAGAAGAGAAAAGGCGAAAGAGAGATGTGGAGGAATTTAGCATTTGGCTCCTGTGGTACATCCGGGAGAAGGGGTGTTTCAAATGGAAGCCTTATTATAAAGGCTCATAAGGTAATATGAACGCGGTGACACGCGAGAACTCGGCGGAGAGAACGCTATTGTATTAAATACCGTCACATCATTTTCGCAGAGATGTCATACTAACGATGCTGAATTCCATTGTTAGTCCACAAGACAAATCTTCTACTGGTAGCAATAAATTTCATGTTATTTTCTCGCAGCATATTTTACATAGCAGCTACGCAATAGAGATATATACTAGTTAGGGAAAAAGGCAAGCAGTGCATGTGGACAAATTTTCAAAGTGATTAATTACCGTCCTCTCAGCTTCGACATTTGTCTTTATTCATAATAGATCATTAAGTTTACCCTGAAACGACTGCATTCATAGAAATAAGCTAAAAATAGGCAACACGTGAGTTGTGCTATATGAGTTCCGAGATTTCGTAAGGTACGGCCATGAAGTGCTGAGCATACATTCAGACAGGAAACTATATCCTTCGTGGTTATTCATAAGGAATGAACACAGTAGAGTGGAACATACCTAATCTGCATCGTATATCACCAGCTTTGACTCCAATTCTCTTACGATTGATTATATATCCGAGCAGACATTTGTAAAAATACGGTCTTGAGGAAGTGCTGTATATGAGACAACTTTACATGGACGTAGAGATTAGTCTCTTCCGTCTCTGAAAAATGCTAAAATATATAAAATCAGTAATTATGAAACACCCATTGGCACACTTGAGTAGTTGGAGCCTCAGCAAAATCCAAGGTCGATTTCATTGAATGGTAGCATACTTCCGTACGCCTCTCTGATACGAATTAATTGAGAGGAGTTCATAAACATGTCCATACCATGCCGTAATCTGATGGCGTAATTCCTGTTTCATCAAAGGAATGAATAAGTAAATTAATATCTATTAATGAAGTACTTTTTTTCGAATGCCTACTTCTAACTCTTTACATCTTCCTTGAAATTATAAAAACAAGTTTAGCAAGATTTTCTATTGTAGTATGAAGTTGAACATCGTATCTCAATCTTTACATACTGCTTCTAGAATTTTAAACAATATAAAAGCTGTGTGGAGTGAAAGTTATTGCAAAAAAGTAAGAATGATTAATTTCAATTATCTCTTCTTCTTTTTCATCACGATTCTGAAACCTCTGAGCGAATCAATTATATTTGAGCCGCCACAACTATTGCACAGATTCAAGCAAACGCTTCAAATGAGACGAGTACTGAAAGTACTACATATTTCTGTTCGATTTGTCTTCTCTTCTTACTGAGATTTCTGTTCCTTCATTACTTAAAAATACGTAACCAGGTCGTCTTATAAAATATGATATAATGGGAACTAAAAAATATATATTAATTTCAAAATCATTATCATCCAAATAAAGGCAGGTGCCTTGTCTCTGTCATCAACCATTTTCCTCTATCCCTCGCCAGAGCTTTAATTTCTTTGAGTGAACTGCAATTCGCCCGGTGTATTACATCCTGAACCATTGGTACTCTAATTCCTTCTCTCGTTCTGTTGTCCATATCTCTCCCTTCATATTTTTTTTTCATTGAATGGATAAGATAAAAATAAGCAAAAATACAAGAAGTATTGAGTTATTTATAAAATTTGCAATAGAATTAAGAATTAGCGGCAAGAGAAGGTCCATAACAGTACTTTCACAGATTCAGAGCGAATAGAGACAATTGACCTCTGTACAGCCAAATTCCCAGGTCACAGGCCGCCGCGGCTGAGAGATGCCCATGGCTGGTCGCCTATGAAGGCCGTAAAGCGATCCCCGAGCGAAGTAATTCGATTGTTATTGAGACTGGAAATAGGTCTCGCGCTTCTCGAGTTCCTATGCACGTCGGGAGAAGATTTCGTCGCAAGGGTCAATGGGTGCATGTCCCAAGAGACCCCTTTCAATATAAAGTTCACCTTTTTTCAAATCCTGACCTAAATACATCTCTCAAAGTGCAATTCATTGCCCGCTTCAGATGCATGTCTCACGATCGTAGTAATTGATATTAAGAACTGTACTACTACCACCCTGGAAGAACAGGAGTAGTTGTTCGGATGTGCATATGAAAGAGGTTGTGGGGATTTAAATTAATCTCTTGGAAAATCCTATAGATTTACGAATAGGGGTACTGTTTTGTGTGGTATCTCGTCAACAATGAATTTCAAAAAGGTTTAATTTTGTTGATTTCAAGCTTCGTCCTTCATATAGAATCAGATTCGATTCAAATAATGAACTACTGAGATCTTCAAGTAGCACCAATTGGTTCAGTAAAGTATCGTAATTTCACTATTTTATTTTAGATTGATAAAAGGCGAAGGATAATTTTCGATGCAGAAATAAACGCAGACACTTGTACTATTTCACTGAATATATTTTGTTATGCGACCTAGATTTTGAATATTTCGTTCATCTTCATTCAACAGAAATACAAAGCAAGCAACTTCCGTTGCCTGAAGATAAAGGAAACGTTAGAAACTTAGGATATATTATGTAGAATTGTACAGTTGTCTTACTTTTTTCTGCAACGAAGATATGAAATTCCACAGAGTATCGCTCGATAAAATTGAGTTTATTCGTGAAGGTTTGCTATTATTTTCGATTGTTCGATTGTTTCGATCGTATTTATACAATAACAGGTTTACATTCTTAAATAAGTTTAATTTAGTTCATCATTCTTGACTGGAGAGTCATTAGTCACTCTATATCCACTTCACTAACTCTCAGTTTCAAAGAAAATCTTAATCACTAAATATAAAAATAGTAACGCCCTAGTTGGAAGTCCAGGAATAATTTATTAATAATTAGTTATAAAATATTGATAATCATAGTGTTGTTTTATCTATATATGGATTAAGAGTTTCCCGCTTACCGAACATAGACAAGATGCTGACTTTTTAGAGCGATTGTTCGTCACTCACTATTGATAATCTCTGCGCACTCACGGAGGCGGCACAGTTCTTTCTCTGGTTCCGGGAAGCATATCTCTTATTATTTCTGGAATCTCTTAAAAATTCATGAGAATCGCTTGTCTCATTGATGAAACAGATATTCCTTGGCAATCTGATGGTGCGGACGGAGCGCGATAGGAATTTATTCGGAGGCCCATTGTTTATCTGTTTCATGACGTCAGTAAGGCTTTGGAAATTCGCAGTGAGTTACCAGAAGTTTTCATTGAAACTATCTTTTTTCAGTAGTGTATCGTTGCCTCAAAGCGGATATTTCATCTATTCATTCAAAATCCGTGTTGGATCGGTGGGACGATCGAAGAAACACTGATTCTGGATACCTGTTCTTCATTGCGAGATTTTAAGAATTCTTTTCCTGAGGGCATACGTTGAGTCATAAGCGAAGTAAAAGAAAATTATGTAAGACGAGCGGTGATAAATCTTGATTGCGTCTTTTTGGGTAAGGTGATAAAGAGTACAAATTTATTCTTTTACGCCAAACATATAACTGTAGAGACGTCTGAGTTTCTTATGACCTCTAAAGCATAGCGGGCCTTAACAAAGATTCAAGGCAAGAGTCTCCTTTTACGTCTCTTCTTCAATTTTTCATTCATCTCAAAAGTGCAGAACGTCGAAGCCTCAAGGTAAAGGACTCTATTGGGTGCCAAACATTCGTCTATTCTTATTGGGACATCTTAATATTGGGAGATTCTGAACTAAAAAGAGTTGAGTAATATTTATAACTGGAATATAATCAAACAATATGCCATCCCGCTAATCTTAAATAGACTTAATGTTTGGATATAATGTATGTGATATGTATGTAAGTAAATAATAACTTCATGAAAATATGGTCTGCAAGATTGTGTTGTAAGGTTAATATTAATATAATTGGAGTATTATTCTTGCCATTTTAAAAGAATGCAAGTCAATCCTACATATATTCTGTGAAGTAGTTCGCTATTCCGTTACTTTCTGATTCCATAAGTTTTACCTGCTAAGCTTTATTTACCTTCTATCATTTTCTTTTCATATTCCTTTATGAAATGATGTTAAGAAAGGGTAAAATTCCAAGTGTCTGCCAATTATGCATTACTATTCTCAGAAATAATTAATTTAAGAAATTCACATAGTATTCAGAACTTTGATCTTAATCAAACAAAAGTATATTGTGCATTAATGCTTTCTTTTTCTAAAACCTTACTCTAAGAAGTTTCCTTATACTTGCCACTTGCAGCAAGCATTTAAACTTTGGCGCAGTAATTAGGAGACGAGTGGACGGAGAAAATTTTTTGCAAGGGCGTTCGCCCTATCAACTACACTGTCAATTAAATGTGAAAACTAGTTTCAAAATATAAGCAAGAGAAAAGAAAAATCGACCTTCCACTTTCTGACGATACAATTATTATAAAAATCTATATTCTTGGCCTCTCACAGTTTTAGTTTGAAGAAACTCTCTGGTTGTGGTATCACGAGTTAGAAAACTTCTTCTCAATCATAAAATGCCTGCTTAATTCTTCGCGCTCCCTCCATATTTACGTAAACCGTTTTCTCTCTCCTTCATGAAACCATTTTCTCTCATCTTTTATATACTATTAACCAATCTTTATAATCCTCTTTTCCCACAAATTTTATGACATGTTGAAGTGGATTTATATTAAATTTTGTTACATGATTCTATATTTTATGTTATAAATTCAAATTAGCTCCACAATCACACATATTAATTCCTAGTTTTCGTCACAAACATAATATCCAAGGACAATTTTTTGATGGCGTTACCTCCAGCAATCCAGCATCGTTTTATTCCTCCATTAGAATGAATGTGACGAAATTCTCGTATAGCTTTTAGATATTTTGAGGGCTTAGAAGAATTTGCTCGGAAAGTTCAAGGGTGAATCATTATGGGTCATACCCTGATAAATATTTCTGTAAACGCATGCGGAAATCGCACAGAGCTTCCGACAGTTACAAGAATGAACTTGAAACTCTCAACTAGAACACTGAATCCTTTTCTTAAATCGCTGCCATTACCACACCTAACTTAACACCTGATATTTCATAATCTTGATTATTGGTAATTCATGAATTATTAAATAAATTACGAAATAAATTCGGGAAAAGCCTAAAGTTATCATTCAGATATACATCTCATATAAAGCAAATGTATAAAAAATTTTATGTGCATTACTTAAACTTAACTTCAAGGTATTTTATCAGCGTACTGATATCATAAGGGAGGGAGAACGCTCAAGAGTCCGTTGGGAAGTAAAATATATTTGTGAAATTATTGAAAATATGTTTATTGTGATACAAAAGATTGTTATATATATATATATATATATATATTATTTCTTTTGTGTTAAATATTTGACTGTGTACAGTCATATCAGTAATATTATTTATTAATGTTGCCATTTATGAAATTAAAAAAGGTCAAATGTTTATAATGACTATACCTTGCTAGTTCAATTTTCGAACCGGAGCTTTGGCTACTTTTCTTTATGTTACCTATTTCTGTTGAATATAATCGTTTAAATATTTCCCGCCCACAGATTTTGTCAGACAGAATTAGAATGTCAAGTCTGTTTAAATTAAAATAAATAAACAAAATGAAATGTACTGCTTAATTTAATCGATTTCGAAATAATTTTTCAATTCCAAAAAACGACGGATGAGTGTATTGAAATATTGTTCCAAATATTGCTGAAATATATAAATTTAAGAAATATTCTGCGGAAATGAGTAATGGTAACCGTTTTAAATTGACAGGAGTCAAATGTCAGCTAATGGACGAGACGAGATTTATTAAACGGTCAAGGATAGTAGCAGAATAAAAAGGGAAGAAGGCTTGGTAAAGAATATGGTCAAGGGCCTACAGATGGACTGGAAATTAATGACGACGTTCATCCTCTCAGTGTCAGAAGCTTTTCTCTCATGTAGTAGTTCCCTCCGCAGCTGACAAATACATGTTTCAGCGATGTTACTCACCCCTACTGATAGCGCTCCTCCGTCTGCGTTTCCTAATTACGCCCGTCTCTGCAGAACATCCACCGACAGAGGAACACGTGGAACTGGATTCTTCGTCCTCCGCCCTCAACTGTTTCCTCGCCTCTTCCTTTCCCTCCTTGAGGATGGACACTGCAGTGCCTGCGGCGACCGCTCCAACGACTCCGCCGCACCCACTCAAGCTGCAGTCGCCGATGCTGCACGCATCGCAGCAGCAACCAGGCAGAAGGGCGCAAGTCTTCATGATCGGACAGCGGAGATTCTGCAGAGATTTATAATAGTTAGATCATCTAGAGCAGTCACGAAGACAGCAATCGATACTGGGTATCACAAATGAATTATTGGCTAAGAAAGTTTTCATTTAATGTTAACGAATCAAATCTGATGCATTAATTTCATAACAGCTAAGATGGATATTTTTAATTATTTATGATTCGAAGGGATAATTAAAGGAAGGAATTCAGTTGGAGAAAGTGAATAAAACTCTTTATCGATCTTACAATTCCATTGTTCTAGTAGGAAAACAATTGTGAGATATAGCTAAAAGGTCATAATAAACATTGGTATTGGTATCAATGGAGGTTAATATGGTGAAATCTTAATGAGTAGTTTGTGCTGGATTCTCATTTTACAGTAACACTTCACGAGTAACGAAAAATTCCAAATTTTAAGAAATACTATACTATATACGAGTTTTCAATTGAACAAGAACGCTTAAATATTTGTTGGCATTACCCCTTGAGGTCTTTACAGACTGAAATTCCTTTTCCGAACCCGGCCCTTTTATAACTGTGCCTGAGGTCTGATTGATCACATCGCATTTAAGGCTCGAAGCCTGAGTCCAACTTTTTCCATGTCTGTCCAGATCAAACAAATACAAGATTTCATAGAAATGATTTTTGACAAAAATGGTTCATTACACACGCAAAAGGCATGAGCGCAGAAGCTCGTACGCAAACATCACTCAAAGGTAAACCACATTCATTTCATTGAGAGCATCATAAAGTGAAGAAATATTGTTTTTGAAGCATGAAAGACTATTGTTATAATTTATTCAGTTCAATGCATTGTGTAATCCCTATGTGTTGGCCCTATGTACCCTGACCCCTTTGTCCGAGCCCCGAGCCTGTGCAGACTTCTAAGAGCTCCTAAGTATCGACGATTTTTATTTCGGTACATTATATTTTCAATCTGTTTTGTATTTTTGATTTTATTTATACAATTCATCAGAATTCACCCTTTCATAATTTCAAAAGTTTTCCTTGTAAACACTTGCTAAAGAACCGATATTGTTAAAAATGCTTCGACGACAGAGGTCATTTCGCACGTTTAATCTTGCCAGGAATCGAACTCGGAAATGCTTTCGTCAAAGTCGAACACACTGCCTACTTGGCTACACTAATATGCGCTTGAGATGCATGCTGGTTCATTCCTTGACTCTCTAGCCATCGCTCCACAGCACGCGGGAGCCAATCACGTAGTACGGTTTACTTTTACTTGAAACTAGATCAGGCAGGTATCTAACATTAATCTTTGTTGTAAATATTCGATTGACTTGGGACTTTCAAATACTATCCATTTCAAAGAAATCATTCATTTGAGTTTTATTGCAGCTTCAAACTGATACGCTCTCTATCAGTAGCGTCATCCGCGTTATGCTTTCTTTTCTTCAGCCCGATCATTATCATTTTCTGCATCACAGCTGATATCCGCAACAATCCGGATTACTCTTCGAATCTAGTAATCTAGGTCATTCATAAATTCGGCTCAAATATGGAAACCGGTTGTACAAAGAGCTCGTGCTCACCTTGAGACAGAATAGAAAGTGAATACTAGTGGGAGGAAAGAAAATAGAAGAGGTCACAGATGACACAGAGAGAGTGAGTCTGGATACAAAGAAACTCATCTTACGACAACGATGGTGTCCTAAACTTTATGGACCATTAAAACATGAATTCGTTAAGAAGAGCATTGTTTCCCAACCACTCGGGATGACGTTCTCGCTGACGTCGCACAGTGGGCTAGAATCGAAAAAAGCTGGCCAAAAATACGAAAACGCTTTTTTTGAGTGAGGACTACGAAACTTCGCATGATTGATTTAGAATAAATTCTGCATAGAACTATGGAGGTCATTTAAGTAGGATCCTCCCCATTAAAATTATACAGGGGGTCAAAGTTGACCAATTTTTGCGAAAATTTCCAGTTTTCGATTTTTCACGAAATTCTTCAACTTCAAGTCAATTGTGAACACAAACTAGGAAAATCATCGAGTAAAATATGATGCCATTTTATAAATATGTTCTTTGTCCTTCATAAGACTTGGTTTCAATGAGCTCTGGTGAATATTTATGTACTTTACATGACAAAATGGCGGACCCTGATTTTGGAACAAATTTTTACCTAAAGCGAGAAAAAAAGTTGATTGAGACACCGTGTGACACGGAGTTATTTACACCACGATAAACTACAAACCTTCGTTAATGGGAATCGGAAATAAAATCTTGCCCCAATTTGCCCCAATAATATATAAGTCGACTTTTCGACAACGCTGCAAGGGCCAAATCCGCGCGGCGGAGCACCGTCCTCCGCTACGCTCTCGTGTTTTGGGAGGAACAACGAACCAATACGTTTCTTATTCGTTCTTTTTGTATATTTTGAGCATTATTATACTTCGTACATATCTTAGATAACTATGTTTGTGATTTTGATACTGAATGCTTCTTCACTCTCACTCTCAACTATACTGAAAAATTTCTTACAAAATCGATACAAAAAGCCACCACTTTGTGTAATTTCATAACAGTAATGAAATATAATTGTGATATTATGAAAATGGTGGCATATAGCGTAGCATTTTCTTCAAATACAAAAATTGGCCTCATCTGGAGTTGTTTTGGTGACCGTCGCAGTGCTCTGGAAAAGTTCGGCAAAGGGCTCGTTTTATGACAGGCAGCTGCGCTTTTTCCGGATTAAAAGTACCCTAAGAATTGCATGTCCGTGATTTTTCCTTACAAGCTTAGCAATAGTTCAGTTCTATTTGAACATTGGATAAGAAGGTGTTGTGTTTTGTAGCTACGACAGTTCTGTGAAACAAGAAGTCTTCGACAATCTCCTGGTAGCATTCCTCGAGTGAGGTTTTAGATATTTCATAGGAATTATATGTGGTGAGGTATGTTTTTTCATTATATATTCCCTTTTATTTAATGTATCAGAATACGGTGGTAAATATGATGTATTTTCTGATCGTTTTAAAATGTGCTCACATTATTTGAGTGTTCTCTACTCCCTTTGTCCTGCATGTATTATAAAATGCTACATTTGCGGTGAGAAATTTTCGAATGTGAACAATCTATCGGCGATTAGTAATCGAAAAGTGGACGCAGAAAATTTGTACTATAGCATTTCTACGCTGCATGGTTGAATTAGAATTTTTTGAGTGTTTATTACATATCTTTCCTACTTACCTTTAAGCAACTGTAGGTGAGAGTACCATATTGATGAGTATGATGTTATGTCATAAGACGTACCCATGGAACTTATCTTAATATTCTTAAGTAGGCTCGTGGTAATCACAAATTACTGTTTGAGGAGAGAAAATATCATACTCAGGAGAGAAAATATCATATTCAGAAATAGTTTAGAAAAAAGATGGGACTGATTGTAGATGTACCTAAACTATGGCTCCACAAATTATGGAAATACATCAAAGCGTTTCTTTAAAAGTCCGCTAGTTAAATCTAGCAGCTGAAATAACAGGTGCGAGGTTGAATTTATTTTTATTAATGCGTAATCTTTTATTAAATGTAAAAAACAGGACACTGAAAAAGATAAAGAAGAAATTTTCACTCACAAAGATAAGAGTTCTGTATATGGTTTGTTTTATATTATTAATTTTTTTCCTAAACTACCGTCTCCCAAATTTAATTATACATTTCCTAAAAACAATTGACTAAGATCTCATAAAAAGATTCGCCAATATCTTGAAGGTAATTTCAAGTGGTTTTCCACTAAATGAAAAAGCGTTCAAAGATTATTGCTGTGCGACAGCATAGATGTATGTCCGATTATATCCGTGGTACTATATGCCACCAACAGTACATAAAGTACTTATACACGGGGCTAAAATAGCAAAACAGGCAATCCTTCCGTTAGGGCAACTGACAGAAGAGACAATGGAGGCCCGGAATAAAGACGCAAGGAAATACCGGGAGAGATACACAAGGAAACACTCCAGAGTGGCCACGAACGAAGATTTGTTCCGAAGATTACTTCTAACTTCTGATCCGCTAATTTCAATATCGGCACCAGTTAGAACAACGAAAGGATCGAGGAATATGAGCAAAAAAATTAAGGGGCTCCTAGTCATGAACAATGAGGAGGAATTGGCTTATGGGGATGAAGATTCTTCAGACGAGGAATGCATTTAATAGAAAAGGTAATTTATAAAAACACCGTATACTTCATTATAAACTCACTTAAAACTTTGACTGCATGATTTAGTAGAAATTTAGCATTATCGCACAAAAGTAAACTAATATATGATATTAATATCGCTTACGTGGTCCCATACTTTAAAGCATAACCCATTTCATTTTTTACAATCATCACCCTACAAGAAATGGTGGCTTTGTAATAAATATTGATGTCTAAGATATGTACAAAGTATAATAATTCTCAAAATATACAAAAAGAACGAATAAGAAACGTATTGGTTCGTTGTTCCTCCCAAAACACGAGAGCGTAGCGGAGGACGGTGCTCCGCCGCGCGGATTTGGCCCTTGCAGCGTTGTCGAAAAGTCGACTTATATATTATTGGGGCAAATTGGGGCAAGATTTTATTTCCGATTCCCATTAACGAAGGTTTGTAGTTTATCGTGGTGTAAATAACTCCGTGTCACACGGTGTCTCAATCAACTTTTTTTCTCGCTTTAGGTAAAAATTTGTTCCAAAATCAGGGTCCGCCATTTTGTCATGTAAGTACATAAATATTCACCAGAGCTCATTGAAACCAAGTCTTATGAAGGACAAAGAACATATTTATAAAATGGCATCATATTTTACTCGATGATTTTCCTAGTTTGTGTTCACAATTGACTTGAAGTTGAAGAATTTCGTGAAAAATCGAAAACTGGAAATTTTCGCAAAAATTGGTCAACTTTGACCCCCTGTATAATTTTAATGGGGAGGATCCTACTTAAATGACCTCCATAGTTCTATGCAGAATTTATTCTAAATCAATCATGCGAAGTTTCGTAGTCCTCACTCAAAAAAAGCGTTTTCGTATTTTTGGCCAGCTTTTTTCGATTCTAGCCCACTGTGCGTCGTTCCCCTTAAGATCCTTCGGAAGATTTGTAAAACTTAATTTATTATACTATCGCTTTCGTGGATCACGTAAAACAATAATTGAATCTTGAACAAAGCTTGATCTTGAATAAATCAGATCTGTTTATACAAAATTTCAGTTTGGAGAAATCAGCATGAAACACACTATTCTACATAAACAAAGTTGGCTAGCAAAATGGAATAGCAGAAAATCTGTATGCACATATTAAACGGATGAGGGTCGTACTATTAAAAGGTACGAAGTTCACCAACCAGCATGAATAAAATATCGTGTTATAGCACATAGATTAGTAAAAAATGATTGTTGCATTTCACAAGCTCATTACTCTACTTAACTTCGAGATTATTTGATGAACAATTTTTGGAAGATGATGCTACACAAGAATATTGGACAACGCCCGTAAAAATCATTCAAACGGGTCAGAGGTTAGAGAAGTTCGAAATTTAACCCCATTGTAGTGCAAAAGCCTATTTAGCACCATCACACTACAGACAACCCTTTCCGCGGATGAAACGCGCCGCACGCAATAATATCAAGTGATGAAACCGGCGTTGGTGTAAATAACCTCTTGGGAAAACGTAAGGGTGAACCGGATGCTTCGGAGAAAATCCTTATCCGCTGTCGAAATTGAAGTGGAAAAAGGCATATGTTTTGATTCTTTCGATAAGAAAATCCTTGAGCTGTCAAGCCTTACCGCTATCTTAAAGAGATCCTAAGATGGAAAGATTGGCAGCCACGCCTTTTAACAAGCACTAAAAACATAAAGAGTGTTTTAAAGGAAAAGAATATACTTTAAATTTTTATAACCTGTTTATCGCTGATTTTCAAATAAGAAAATGGAATGGGTATATCTCCGTAAAGAGATGCAATTTTTCAAAATAGTGAAATCTCTTAAGAAAAGCCTAAATCAAGTACGTACTACTTTTTTAAACGAATAGGAATACTACTGGAAAGTCGCATTCGTGGAAATCTATTAACTTATTTATAAATTACTTTACATGTCCTATGGAAAGCATTAAAATCAACAAGTGAATGATGCCGAGTAATTAAAGCATTTCCTTATCACGAAGAGACGTGAGCTTAATTAACATACTTCTTAAATTAAACGTAAATAAGTGATGTTCATTGAATCACGAGGCCTTTCTCAATGACACACGTACTCTCTGTTTCCATATCAAATATATCTACAATCGTATTTTTTTCAATTTCCGAGTCATGTAAATTTCTTCATTTTCAAGGTCTACTATTAGTAAACCATTATTGCTTTGCCTTTTCTCCAAAAGATTCAGAACAACCTAACTTAATTTAGGAAGAATATTTATGAGGACAAAATATGGAAATTCTAGCTAATGAGAACTCTAGGATTTACATAATCACCTTTTCCCAGGGTAGAGGTGAGAACTTACATGACGAAAACATAAATTTACGAAAACGAGAAAGCACTGAAACAAATGTATCGCATCTTCTGGGGATTGATGATAATAAGAAGAAGTAACAGGATATTAAATTACTCCAACTCATTAAAGTAAAAACAATGAAAATGTCAGGCATTAAATGAAATAAAATGGAATGTATCTTATAATGAAGACAATCATTGATAGAGGCAGGGCAAAGTAAACCGTTTAAATGCATTCAAAATCATGAAATCTGTTAAATGAATGAGAAATATTTAAAAAGTAGGATAAGAGGAAAGGTATGAAGATACATTCCACGTATATGTTGATGTACGTATATGTACCAATACACTATCTCTAAATACATGAGAAAAGATAAAGGCAATAAGGCAAAGTTCATTAATTGAATCTCTGAACGTAAGAAGACACTTTCCATTCATGGCTCATTTGCTTTAGTTGCACAACACCATGAGAATAATTGCATAGCTATGAGTCGATTCTCTCGCCTCTGATAATTAAAATACAGCTTTGTGATGGGAATACTAATTTCTATGACAGATCACTTAACCTACGAGGCATCGCTGAGTTTTGTATTTAATGACATTGGACAGAGAATTCAGAGACGCAATTACTTAAAAAAGAGAAAGGAAGCTTCTGAGAAGAGAGACAGATATTTCTTCTTTGCATTAATTGGAACACATTCTCTGCTTTCCGAATCTCAAATTTGTATGACGATTTTATTTTAGCCGCTTTGTAAAGTTCGACGTAGTTATGTTGAAAAGTCATAACTACCTCCAAATACCTAACCATAAACGTTAGCATGGGCATGACAAAAAGAAGAAATGTCATTTCAACCGCATTCTAATTTTTCAATTTCAATTACATTTTTTTCACTTTAGATTGAAAATTTTATTAGCAGTTTTTCATTATCATTGGCCACTTCACTCCAATACACTAAAATTAATTGCTTTATTAATAGGACGTGATAGTCTGATTAGCCGAATTTCTAATCTGAAAGTTTCATATCATATCTTCAAAATGGGTAGAGAATAAATGAGCCCAACAATTAAATCATTGTAATTTTCCATAAAATTTGGTTTTTATCATGCAACTGAAACTAAGGTTCATTATGTAAATGTACAGAAAGAAGAGCAAGCTATTATCGATTTACTGTATAATAGCATGAAAATTTCATCGCTTGTAGAAGGTACGGTGTATCAAGATAAATGCTAAAATATTTCTCAAATCACGTCCAACATAGAGAATTGTGGGAGATATCTATAATTGCTTTTGAATTACTTCAACCTTACAAGACTAATCCTCCTTAGAAAGTTAGATTTTTACGAGTTATTAATTTTTTATCAAATGGCTATATTAATTCATTCTTCTGAATACCTTCCTCATAATATATAAAAAGTTGGGGATAACCAAAATGTGAATCGCCTGAGCCATTAATGATCATTTATCTCATGTAAGTAGGTTCGTATTCAAGCAAAGATAAAGATTAATAGCTGTTAGATGGTCATCGCTGAAATTTCTCAAAGCGTCAAGGTGGCGAAATATCCACCCGCCTCCTATTGTGTTATAGTAAACATTGCTTTCCTCGGAAGGACAGTGACTCGCCTTGTCCAATGGCGCGATTATTGAAGAAACTGCGAAATAAATAGCTTCCCATTTGCGCTTGGGGGTGAGCCATTAACAGGGCGTTCGTGACAGAAGAATCCCTCGTCATGCATTTAAGGTCACTCCACAGGTGAATACTCAAAAGACAAGAAAAACAGGAAGTGAGCGCACGCGCGTGATTTACGGCGTAAAGAAAACATCGCTACGAAATGCTTCCGTTCAAATGCATTTTCTACTCTTAAAGTGATTTCCCTCGCTGGAAGAGTGCGGCATCAAAGCGGCGTAAAGAACCCAAGATGACGTTTTGGTTGAGATTAAAGGAAGGAAATTAATTTCGTGTCGTGGAATAATAATTTACGATTCGCGCGGAGTGCCTGTAATGTTTGCCTAAGAAGTCGATTATAGTAACTGTTATTTCATTCCGACGTATTCCAACGACTGAATTGCTTTCAATGCCACAAAAAGCTCTCGTTGGGTAATTCTTGCAAGGAACTTTCACTTATTCTAATGATTTCCATAGGGCGCTGAAAGATGACGGTAAAAACTAGGCGATCATCGTTTTATCTTACAGCGAAAGCTGCAGTTTTCTCCATAACGTCAGGGCAGCATGTACTCAGAAGCAACTTCTGTCAATGCACATTCTCTTTCTTCTGTATCAGTGAATATTTAATTTTAATATCCCTTTATAATAAATTATCGATGTTTCATCGTTCAAGTAAATTTATTCATTACTAAATCAAAGCTCATTTCTCAAAAGATTAATCAAAGCTCATTTCTCTCAAAGCAAATTTCTCATCAATGACGAAATAAGAATAACAGAGCTGATAACGGATACTACATGAACAATTTCTTTAATTCTTAAAATTAAAGGAGATTACATTTCTAATCTGTTTTTTAGTCGTCGAATTAAATTTACTGCATAAAAGTCACTGGATAATTGGGTGATACATTGATTTATAAGGGCAGCAGTATATTGCCTACTTATTTCTGAAAACAGTCCTTATGAAGCTAAAATAATCTACAAGTATCCACAATTTTTGTGATTTCTTTATCCGCAAGCATGGAGAAAGTCATGTAAGTCCTTTGCCTCATAAGAATATAAACCAAAGCGGATCTTTAAAGTGAGAGCCCTTTTTGTTTTGACTGCTACGGAGATTAACTCAATAGAAAAAAGAGTACATTTATTTAAGCGCATGACATGAACAAGAAGCTAGTGACATAATATTTGACGCGTGTGCGAATTTCCAGGACGTAATTAACAGTTACATATCTCACAATGACAATTTTTTTCTTGATGAAACACGCCGGTGAGCCTCGTTCCATATGATTCACTCGTAACCTACAGAATTTAGGACTCTATCATGCATTAATTTATCTCCCATCGACTTTGGTCAAGCAACACGTTTTGAGCGCAGCGGTCACTCGTGTTGACCTTAGCCTCTATTCCTTATTGGGAGAGGGGATTTCGTGGCCCTTGCACCCGCCCCTCGCACGCCCACCATCAATTCTTCTCACGCTCCCTCCAGCCGCACCTGCCGCTGCTCGTGTCCCGGATGCACGATCCACCCAACTACTTCTATCCCTTTGCAGATTTCATGGCAAATTCCGTCCTCTCATTTGCTTACCATCTCGGCCACAATCCCCTCTATGAGAGAAACTGGATGATGAACTTTCCAAGTGGTTTTCCCAGCAATATCACACCTCGGATCGATTTGGTGAAAGTGAGGGTTGCATGTGGTTTTTGGGAGTTCCGTCCGACCGGTGTGAGAGAACCAACGCCTGATTTTAGCGGAGAATGAATAATTCACAAATTTCTTCGCCAAAGGGAATGATTACGTTACTGACTAATCCGACTGATGGGAAATCCGCGACTGACTATTGGTGAAAACAGAATTGTGAGTCATATATGGGTTTTTTTCTGATCTAGGCTGCGAACCCATAATTGCTCTCATGGAACAAACTCGCAGCCTTAATATGAAGAGTATTTAAAATAATTTCACTGGTTTGACCGAAGTCTTCTCTCTCCGTGGTATATATTTTGAAATTACATGCAAATATGATTATTTTAAATACTATTACAAAGTAATTCGCTCGTCATAAGCAAGTGTACTTGACACACAAGCAATTAATATCTTAGTATTATTTTCGAAGTAGATGCAATTAAAGATGGGTAATCTACTAATGATATTTTTTAAATTTAAATATTTCCATCATAAGCCATTTAAGTATATAACGTATATCATGGAAGGTAAAACAATTATCAGTCAAACGAGTTGGACCCCATTACTAAAGTCAAAATATAACTTAAAATATAATAATCATAGGAATCTGTAAAAAGAGATCCTCATTTCTTTAATCCGGAATGGATTTTATCAGTTTCTTACGAGCAAATCGGTTATGATTCTTTTTTCTTTGATGTTAGTGGTATTCCTGAGTAAATGTAAGTATGGAGCCATCATAAATCGATAAGATTGAAGGAGAATCAATAAATGATGGGAAAAACAAACTTAGGTCTTACACATAAATTGTAATTCAAATGTAGCTCTCAATATATTAAACCCGCCTTCACGCCTTTATTATCATCAAACTGGTACACGCAGGTAAGGAAAAAAACTGACTTCCTAAGCCTTAAGTGTTAAATTTTTTAATGGAAATTTAACTAATGTCCATCTATTCTGATTCCTCTGCAGAATTTGTTTTTTATTGGAGACTCAAGTGAATATTATATTCATTCTACAAATCAGCTTCTCACAACGTGAACATAGTTTCTTGGTGTTTTGGTTCTGCCATTTTGGTCATTAATAGATAAATTTATTCACAGAGGAGCTTACGTTCAAACTATTGTAAAAACGTCAATGTCAGGATGTCGAATGATATTATAAATGTAAATAGTAAGATAGAGGCGACACTAGGTAACTTCTCTGCTTGGAACAAATTATCTGAAGAAAATCAAAATGCTCTAGGATTTCCCGCGAAGCTAGTTACCACCGGTTAACATAAGGAGTATTTTCCCATGGAGGAGACCCTAATTAAAAAAAGGCGCCGTGACATTGAAATTTCCCCCTTTTGCTTTTCGGTTGTTTGTGACCCATTTTTCAACGTTCAAGGATAACTGGAAAAAGTTACACCGAGAAGGAATTTCCACATTGAACATCGTTGATCTTTTATTTCTTTATTATTTCTTGTACTTTGAGTTGTAAGAGGAATGGATAGATGTATTTAAGGACTCTCTTGTCGAACTTTATTTCATATCATTACCTCCCAATTGCAACATGAAATATTGTAGACATGAAAAATCTAATATTTTTCATTGAAGCAGATCCTTCACGTATTCATTATTTTCGTACGACATGTATAGGCTATTCGAGCACATAGTCGTTATGTAATTCAGCCTCGAATATTCACAACACCTTCAAGACATGCGGAGACTTATGGGACACCTACGTAGTGTACAGTCCCTTTGTATTTAAAATTTCCCCTTCGATCCTGTCTCATACCACCTGCCGAGTTAATTTCTCAATTTCGCTGCAGAACTCGTAGTGGGCCGAAATATTTTCGTAGACAGCTTGCCGCTAACTAACGTTATCTTGGTTGAATGACTAATATTCTTAAGGATTTTTAAGCTTCCGTTCATATCAATTCTAAAGGAGTATATCTAAAGGTGATTCCATGACAGATTTTAAATCGAAGTATTGCGGTATGAGGACTACCTATTCTATTCTTTTCACGTGCTTAAAGTACCCCGAGAGTATTTGATTACTATCCTTCGGAAAAATTAATTAAATCGGTATATATGAGATTGATTACTTAATAATCATCCTGTGATGAAAAACTGACGAAACAGAACTTATGCCTTCACCACCAATATTTTATTAAGCCTACCATGTTTTCGACCCTGTAGGTCATCCTCAGTTTCTCTAGCCTGACGGTGACCTAAAGGGTCGAAACCTTGATAGCTGAATAAAAAATTTGCTGTAAAGGGATAAAAGCTCTCTAGTCATTTTTTCATTATAATGGAGACCTTTCATACAGTTGAGGCCAAATTAATCGATTCTTTCATATTTACCTCTTTAATCTGCATTTTACCCATTTCTCGGGTCTCCAACCGGATTGCCTCGTTCCATAGCGTCGAAGTCTCCGTCGCCGACTTTGCATTCATCTTCGGGACAACAAAATCATTTTTGTCGTCGTAAATTATCATCGCTCTGAAGATTCCGCAACCGAAACGTCAACGCTTTGGAACGAGGCAATCCGATTGGAGGTCCGAGGATGATTTCTCCATGCCATTCACCGGTAAAGGACTAATTCTTTTTACATTTTACTTATCCTTCGCATGGCATGTACATTGATGAAACTCTCTTCTATTCACCGAAATGAATAATTGTAATCATTACATATTATAGAAGGCCTCCGTTTGATTCAAGCTTAAAATCCAGGGCATATATCATACATCCAGCGCTGTCTTCATCGAAACCAGAAGAATTTCATGGATTATCGCTCAGCGCGGCAATGATGTCGTCATATTCGCCAACACTTGAGAAATTCGCCTCTGAAGTAGTGGCTAACAAACGAATGAGGCTTTTACCGTTTTGCTAAATTTTCATTGCGGATGAATGCATTTCTTGGCATGGGATAGTCCTTATCTTCTGGCTTAAGGTTTCGGCTTTTCAGTAGATTAAATCGTTTCGGATACGTGAGATTAATCTTCCATTAGCTTTAGAAATTCGTCACCTAATATTCTGAGCGCAAAGTGTGTGATTCCAGAGATACACCGCAATGACTCAACTTTCCCAATTTATTGCACAAACTCCGTTAAGGTTATATTTACTTCGCTTCGCCGCAAGTAACAAACTCAACCGGTTTCTGGTATATAATTATGATGTTTTCTTCAACGAGGAATACACTTTTTCCTTCTAGCTCACCGCCTCCACGTGTTTCCCATTCCTCGTTTGCTATTAACAAAGGGGGAGAAAAATAAATTTCTCAGAAAGTTTCGAAGTAAAATCCTCCAGGTTTCTTTACTCTACACGAACAAACGGGTCGTTAACCTGAGCGTGCGGTTTTCTCTAATGCGAACACTTATCGTAAGGAGAAATAGAAGGGTAGATAAAGGAAAATGCACCTGTAATTTCTTCACGTATAGAAATCCAGTAAAGATCGGCTGCGGCAAAAGGTAGACTTAATAGATATAAATGAATGCTATGTGACTTGCGGCTTGCTCCCATAAGTGTGATAATCTCCAGACCAAAATTTTGATTTGGAACATTAAACTCTAAATCCATCGATAGTATTGCTGACATAGATGTAGGACGACCGGAATCGAAACAGAAAACAAATCAAACAAACCGGTTTTTTTACCGGAATGAAAACCGAGTCCGAACAGAACTGAGAAAGTCGAAATTTCCGAAGCAGAACCAAAATCGAGAAACTTTATTCATATCTTTACGATTTTGTCATCCCAAAAAACTACACTTTATATAGAACTGGGGAATGTTTATAAATATGTTTAACTACGATTTCAAACTAATCATTATTATGTTTCATTCCAAAATTTAGTTTAAAGTAATGCAAATTTAGGAATAGAAAAATAATAAAATACATTTTCAGGTAGGTATAATATCAAAATGGTTAAACGTAAAAGCTGCTTCGACATTCAGAGAAGGAGCAAAACGGGAACTGAAATTGGGTGTTTTCGTCGAACCGGAAGGCAATCTGGAACAAAGATTCAATGCCTTGCATTTTATTTATAAGTACCTCGGCACATTACTCTAAGCTGAGATCCTACGTACAGATCTAGACGTTACAAATTATTTCAACATAAATCGAACTTCAGACAAATGTATTAATGCACTCAAATAATTTTCATATCTGAGATCACCTTTCATAGCGACGAAATAGGGGTGGTTTCTAATTTATGAAATTTTCATTTTGCTCTGAACATTTCCCGAAATAACTTAATAAATCGTCTAACATGAACATCAGTTGCTGAACTGCATCTGGATTTCGTGTTTTTAAATGTGACCACTGTATGTTGCTACCTTAAAATTGTTCAACCTCAAATGGCAATCTCGAATGATTCAACCTCTAAAATTACAGAGATCATTAAACAGCAAGGACCTCAACTTTCTTTGCGTTCCGCAACGGAAGACAATTTGTGAATTTACCTGTCCTGACCCTGACACTCATTTATGGAGTAAATTTGAGAAACATTCAAGTCGCTTTCTTGAGCAATCATGACTACAACACACGAGCTTGGTCTGAATTTCACATTACCCTTAAGGAATGCAATGTATATAATTTAATGACTATTGAAGAAAACGCCGGAAGATTTCACCGAACATGAGTTCCGAGAAATGATCTAGTTAATCATCATAGTGAGTCGTGCACACGAGAGGCATAAATTGTCTCCAATCTTCAGATCTGAGAGGGATGACTCGAGTTCCAAAAGGAAAGAATAGCGCCAAATGTGATTTTCGTGCAAAAGAGAAGGCATCACGTACATAGGAGAGAGGGGAAAGTTTACGCTCCTTGAATGATGATAAGTTGACGTACATAGTTTCGGAAAATACGCGCAACGATTTGGGATTCCACAGACTATTATAACTTTCGCGAATAATCTACGGTTAATATCTTAACACAGGTTATTTGGCTTTCGAATCTTTTGAAATATCTGATAAAATATCGTTTGCTTATTTTCATAAGCTTCGCATTTTGAAAATTCCCCATTTTATTTGGGTTCCTTTCGATTTACTACATTTTCCTTTATAGAAAGACCAATTATATATCTCTACAGGGTTTTTAGGAATACATTTTCTGCGTCCTATATCATTTTCTTAATTCTCTGTGCGCATTGAAAAACCGGAAACTTGATCTTTCCAGCTCTCAATACTGTTAAGATATAGCAATAAAATCTCCATGGATTAGCATAATATAGAAAGTAAATTCTCTACAGGATCATCCTCTTGGTTTCGTGCTCAAGTGACTTACTATTGGAAAGTGGAGAAGATTCAACTAAGCATGCTATTTCTTGAAAGGATTTTCCCTGTTTCTTTAATTAGCTGATATTTGTATTTTCTGGTGTTTGTCTTGTGTGAATTTAAGGAGATCTTTCATAAACACATCGATGCATGCAGATGGCTTCTTATTCTCCACTCTAAATTAAGCTATTGATAAAACTTTTTCAAGCATTCTCTCCCTTTAAACGAATATCTCACCCTATTTTTAGATTTCAACTATTCGAATAGATTATATAATTGATCATACAACGCCGATAAGACAGCTGCTGCAAAAAGGGTTTGAACTGGGTAACTCTTTCTACATGCAAGGGTCGACATGGATGGAAGAACTGATCTTATCTCTTGGTCCCAATCGCTAACGAAGCGACGTTCAGAGTCTCCAAACAAGGGAGCAATTGTGTGTCTCTCGTTGGAATCCTTAACCGTGAAAATGCTTTTCTCTCATTGTTCTCCAACGCACCTTCACCTGGATTGTCATCCGCGCATGCCGTCCGAGACAAGGCACGCCTTAGCTCGTAATTCGCCACATCGTAATACTGAATGAGAAAAGCTTGCATATTGCCAAGTTGAAGTGTATTTCTATGAAGCGCTAGAGAAAGCAAAGCAAAGTTAGCTCACCGTGCATTAAACTCTCTAGGTGAACGCAGGAACTCAAAAGAGAAGAATCCGTGGCGGTTGAATACCAAATTTGCATATCTTTCATGAGCCACGCTCCGTCATAAAAAGGTTTCGAGTTTCTCCAACTTCCAAGCTAGAGCAAAACCATGAGATTATCTTCGCGAATATGTCACTTTTATGAGAGGCCAAATATCGATTAATAATATCCATATATCGATTAATAAAATATCGAAGTTTAATCAATTACAACCACAATGCAAAATTTGTCTTCGATCTTACCTATTCTGCATAAAGCAAATATTTTATCTTGCTATTATTACCTATATCAAATTGAGTTTATTTGTAAGACTTTAAGATGAAATTACCACGAGGCCTTTTGGTAGTAAGAGAAAACAAAGTACCGAATTTGAATTCGGCAATTCGGAAAACAATTTTCTAACTGATAAGATAGGACTATCGAAGGATCGTAATTTTCCAAATATCGTTCCATCCATTTATCGATTAAAATAGGTTTTTGATGATTTTCTTTGCTCTTGAAAATGGTAACGAAGCTAAAACAAAAGAGTTGAGGGAATAAACGGAGATCGAATTTTGGTCATTATACTTAAGCAAAATTAAAACGATTACAATACGTTATAGTATACATTTGAAGAAGACGCGAGGAACATCAGATTAAAACAAATCAATACAGGGGAATTGGAGAGATTTTCATTTCACAAATTTTTCGATAAAGTATTTATCACATCAAAATTAACTTAGCTTCTTGACTCCTTGACGCTTTTCTTCAACGAACGGAATAATATGAAGTCAGAAAATGAAAGAAGTAGCTTGCGGGTGAACACTAGAATTAATTATCTGCTTCTCAGAAGAGCAGATATTCGGTCCTTGTTAAAATGTATCGCTGTGCTTCCAATTCGCGGCGCTCTCCCATAGAGGGAGCCGTGCATGAAAAAGGCGGAAGAAAGTGCATGCAAACGAATTGCAGAAGAGGAGCCGGAAGACAAGTAAGAATCGCTCATAGTCATAACTTCAGCGGTCATTGATCCAGCTGTAGCACTGGTTGCTGGAAATTAAAATTACTTTGATAATATAAGAAAAACTGTGCGTATGTAGCAATAAAATTTATTATATATAAATCTATATTATATTTTTAAAATAATTGGAATACAATTAAGTACAATATAAAATTAATGAAATTTATTAAAATTATGGAATCGTAGTTTCGTAGAATCTAATATAATATTAAAAAGAATAGTTTTCATACTTTCCTTCACAGTTTATTGTTTCATGAGAATAAATTCCATCCATCCAATATGGATTTGCGATTTTCATAGAAATTTCTTAGTTTTAAGCGATCAATGGAGAAAATATGCGTTTATATTTCAATTTTTTATTCATTTTTACGAGTATATTTAAGACATTGTTTCGTCACGTAGAGGCACAAATTCGAATAAAAAGCACGAGTAAGTCTCTCAATTACGAAGTATGACAGTATGAACGCAACGACTCAATAACGTTGGATTTACGTGATAAAACTCATGCAGCGTGAATTAAAATCTTCTCACATCCTAGACAATCATACTATGATTCAAATGCTGCTGCTGCATCGAATTCAGTCTTAGCCTTGATCTATCTTTCCAGTTTGGAGAGCGCTGCTTTTATGGTCTGATTGAGGAGCCATGCGTTATCTAGCATTCCGGAGTTGTATCTGTGGAAACCTGATTTGCATTCGTTATTATAAAGCCACAGTGGATTCTATATATGGGATATTTAAATGTCTAAAACATATCAATATATATAATAACATCTCCAATTCATTCAATATCCATTAATCACCACTGAAAATTAATCAAATTTTTGGTATTACGATAGTAAGCTAGTTACTTTATTCGCACTGGTTGAGATGCCATTCCCACTATTTTTCTATTGATCACAAAAATCAGAAAGGATTTAGCAAGAGCAACAACAGATTTTTCAAAAATAAAAATCGACTGGAAGGAATGCTCAGTTTGAATAATACCGTCTTAGACGTCATAATATTTTAAACTTGCAGAAGGTTGTTACGCAATTTTAAATAAAACATTCTCAATCCCCGTAAAAATTAGCTGAAAAACGATAAATACCATAAGTCAAAATGAGCCTGTCCAGATTTTTTACTTATGGTAATTAAATTTGTGAAGATTGGGTGCTTTGACTCACGAACTTCATTTTATTTTCGAATGGAAATGAATTTTTTATTTTCAGTTATGGCTCTGTTTTTCTTATGTAAGATGTCGTACTTCTCAACGTTTCAGGGAATAATTCGTCGCTCTAAATATAAATTGATAGGACACATAAAGGGTCTTGAAAAAACCATAGGACCTTCCTGCTCTTTCCCACAGAAATTGTCACGGCCCCAAACAGTGGGTTTCCAAGTTCTCTTGGAGACATATTGAGATTTCCACGGAAAATCCCTCAAACCAACGACCCGAACATTGTTCTCGACAAAACTCGCTTTCATCGCCGATGCAAATAATTGCATTCATGTCGAGTTCCTCCGAAATTAGTTCATCATGCTCTGAGAGGGCGCTCGATCACGCCCCAGCAGATCGCGAGCTTTCTCAGCGACACGCAATTAATCGCTGACTGTTCTCGAATGAGGATCACGGCGTCGTAGTTTCACTCTCCTTCTCGAATCGGAAGAGCCGAAAAATCGCGCGGTTTTCTCTTTGGCCCTTCTCCACCCCGGATAAGGCATCATCTCGCATTCGGACTCCGTCTTCAAGAGAGGGTAGGAGAGAGGGAGGGAGTGTTTAAAAGGGGTGGAGATGGGGACAAAGACGCGACAAATTCCCGAATCAACGCCCTATGGCGGAAGAAGGAGAGAGTTCAGTGGGACGCCTCGAGGAAAGCGGCGGAATGCCATTATGGAACATAATTACCGCGTCTTTCATCACTATGGCGACGCAGAAGGAAAAACGCGGAACGTCGAGACGAAAAAAATGAGACGATCTCAAATGGGGCGAGGATTCGGGAAGAAAATCCTTTACCGAAAATTATTAATGATGAGGATTTCCGAAGTTTTTCGTTTCCGGAAAATTTAAGTATTCGTAAATATCGTCGCCAGAAATTTTAAGATGAGTCCTGTTTGTCCTGTCAATTATTTTTCAATTAACTGCGTTACTTTGATTTTGGAGGATTTGGAGGACTAACACTAAATAGTTAAATTTTATCCCTGAGGGTTGTTATATAATTTAATTTTAAAAGATTCCTTAATATTCAAGGAAAGTCCAGAGTTTTAATATGTAGTCATTTTTTTGAGAAAAAGAAACTAGAATTTTTTCCTTCAGAAAATTTTTTCAGCATTTATGCAAAACCAAATTTCATGTATTTTGAGTAACAATTCTTATATTAAAAAAATTAGGCTGGAATTGTTTCATGTTTGAGCGAGCGCACTAAAACCACCAACTATGTTTCGAGCGTTTTTTTAGGGAATCTTTATCTGGCACAAATACGCAGAGTTAGTACGACGGTGAATTATACGAATGCGGTGTCAGCCGATATGCAATTAGCATACGGGACTGCAGATTGTTGTGAGCTAGCCGTAGAGCGCTTGTACGCGGTACGATATCCTATGAGGCATACTTCCATATTTCTTTGCAAAGCTATCCCGGCCCTTTGAAAGGAATCGGTCACGATCAGCATGGACATTGAATATGCTACACAAGATAAAGGATACTCCAAGTTTTGGTACGCGAAGTGTAGAGCACGCAGTCGGCGTTTCCCCCTCAGCACCAGGATTCTCAGAGAAAACGAAATGCATCCTTATCACGTGCAGCGTGTCCAGGCACTTCAACCGGTTGATTATGCATCTCGAATTCCTTTTGCCCGATGGTATTTTGCAAAGTGTGCTACATTTCATTTACGTGGAGTATTTTGATTTCTGATGTTTCTGTGTGCACCACCGCATCCGGGAGCAATTCCGACCCTGCATTGCACTATGATTCAGAGTCATCGGGATGTACCCTACCCCTCCCAGAAGAAACGTCGTACTGAAATAACCTGTGTAACCCACCGCATAACTTGCACGGCATGCATGGGCATGCATCCAATCTGGATCCTGAATTTAAGAAATATGTCATAATGGTTGGCAGTTCATATACATACAATTCTTATAAAACGGCGTTTCATCAAATCTTCGCAAAAACAATAGAATCTTTTTCTAAGTCAGTTTCTGCTAACGCCATGGATTTCTGTATGGTTGGGCTACATGCATTGGGCAGTTAAAATTAGCCTGCTCAAAATTATGTATTTTAAATAGTACATCGTTGTTAAGTGAATAATAACCGAGGAAAACAAACCAAATATATGGAGCATGATTCTAAAAGAATTACGTCATATAGCTAATGGAATGTTTCTGTCACAAAATAGGTAAAATAAATACGCAACGCCAGCTAAACCAGCAAAAATTTTGCTGTCTACGCCTCTTTAAAGGAATTGAGTCTGGTATTAATAAATCTGACGACTGAAGTACCACTTACTTTGCTGTTATGATTGAGAAAATATTTCCATTGAAACAAAACAAAAAGTGCTGAAGAAGAATCTGAGATGAAACAACATCATACTTATATCGAGTTTCTGTTTACAAAATTAGTATTCAAAGCAATTCCGAAGCAAAGAGAACGTTTTTTAGCCAGAGTTGAGTAATGTGGAAGGTAGGAAGTTATGTGCACGTGTTATTAATCACTGATAATGTGATTTGGATCGATGACAACTGTAAAAGTTCCAGCGAGGGTCAATGGAACTGAAAGCTGACTCGAGATCCACTAGGTTGTGGATAGTCGTAATGAAAAGAAATACACAATCCGCTTAAGCTCCACAATGACCCTATGAATAACAAGTTTTGTGACATACAATAAGAAGTGACCTGTGTGAATACCATTACTAAACAACACAAAGCTCAGTAGCTTTCATAATATCAAATCTACCGACAAGTTTGATATAAAATTTAATAGAATCAAAATTCTTTACCATGCAAAAATGTATAAAAATTCCCTACCCATCAAGATACGTTAGCAAGAAGACATTCACTTTGTTCCAAAAGATGTTCTTCATCATCAGAGCCAAGCCTGATGACCTGGTGCCAATTTTATCTCCTAATTATTTATTTTTTTTCTTTTCCTCCAATTTTCTTTCATATTTTTATTTTTTTCTTCCTATTTCAAACCTTTTTGTGATCATTTTTCTCTCCAAGCTCCTAGGTTTCTACCATATTTAGCCCTTTATATCAAAAATCATTTTTGCTGCTTCTTTCATGTTGTTTCTTTCTTAATCCTTCTTAACCTATTGAATTCCGATCCTATTACTTTATTTTACCGAGGATATTTGAATATCGTTTTTGTCAACCTATTACCAAAAAATTTACATGTCCATAAGCCGTAAATTCTCTTGAATGCTGATTGCGTTGCTATTTAAACTTTGATATTTTTCATTCCTAAATATCCAGCCTTTCGTAGCTGTATATCACCCTCATCATCTTGATTTAGGTGTCAGGGGAATCTTATCGCTGCAGCTACAACTTGCTGCTCCCATGTACCCTTGTAATTTATTGACCTGATCTGCATTCCTTTTCACAGATCATAAATTTCAAATGGGAAGTTTTCGCTCTTTAGGTCTCTTTTTTGGCCCAGAATTTTTCCTTCCGGGATGTGTAACAGGAAGTTATTGAGTTGCGGAAGACCCAATAAACTTTTCTTTCTTTTTCTACTTTTATCTAATATTTTTCTTTTTGTCTCTTTCCAACATCTTTTCTTTCCACCTCCTCCAGAATCAAAGTAAACCACATTTAAACTGTCTTAAATATCTCCTCCTCCTCATCATTAGAGAAAATTCACAATAAATGTTTTCGTATAATTCTTTCTAGTTTGGATAGTATTAAGTCCGCGTATAGTAAGGGAGATCTTAATTTGAAAATTTTGAGTAACAAAAATTATTCTTTTCTTAATTTCAGCGGAGCATCTTTCTCCAAAATACTACTCTGAAAGCATTACTTTTCCTCTTTATGTTCTCTCTGCCAATCTTGATCTTTTACCAGCTTCTCTACCACAAGCTCTGCCAATTCATCAAGAACTTGTATTTCTCTAAAAATTCGTCTTTATGGTTTTAATAACTCTTCCAAAAGCATGTTCAACAGTAATGATCATTAATTAATTGCAAAATAAGCCGTACAAAATGCATAAAAATATAATACGCTTACGTTAAAAGGGCATCTTGAAGAACTTAAGAGAATAAACAAGGTTAAGATTGTTGTTGGTATAAGTCTGCAGGTGCCCAGAAGAGGGGGGAAAGTGAATTCCGATCGACGGATGGTCCGTGCGTTATTGGGGAATGCACTGGATTATGGGTCACACAGCCCGCGTGGCCAACGACCGTTCTTACTTTCCCTCTCTTTCTTTCACTCTCTCCCGTGTCGTCTGAAGCGTGCTCTCACGCGCCCTCCTAATCAGGTGACGAGCCTCACCAAGGACTCGCAACGAAGCATTTTCACTTCGTATTCGCTCGTGCGTAAGCCATCTTCCCGTAATTCACGACAAATGAGTTCAGCACCGAGTGGAAGTGCGCCTTTTAGCCTTGAAATTCTTGGCCAGAAGTCCATTTCTTTCCTCTTCGTGAAACACTTCGTGCGTAAGAAATCGTATGCATCCTAAACATATAAAAAAATGACATGCACTTTCTCCCGATCGTCGTGGCCGTGGAGTCTACTGTTCATCCTTGTGGATGAATAAAATATAGTTATCAACGACACCTTCCATTGGCACGGTGAGCAAGTTAATTGCCGCCGTTACTCGTGATGAATATTCTTATTTCCTAAGCGATTCCTTTCGCTACCGGTACGTCCACAACTTGTTCCAAAGAGTGCTGTGAATATTTCCTTCAAATGTAGGAAGTAAACATGTACGCACTGAAGCCTTAACTATCGAAGGAATGAGATTTTATGAAGAATTTAATCACACCCTGAATTTATGGTAATTGCCTGACTTCTACATTTAATTCCTTATTTTACAATTCCTGTTTATCTTGGAAGTCTTTCCGAAGGCTATGAAATTTTTCGTTCTTATCCCTCTCACTCAATTAAATCCAACAAAATTAATCGGAAAATTAGAGCAAATATAAACAGAGAGGTAAGATATGTATTCATAAATTGAAAAGTATTACCCGGATTCTGAGAATCTACTCTTTTCAACCGTAGTTATTGGTTCTCGACAAAGGAGTAAGTATCTTTCATCATTCCTCGTGACATTACTGAAGTTTGTATTTTTCCATCTTTTCCCGCTGAGCATACTATGCAAAGGTCATACGATCTTCTTCATGTTGATAAAAAATTTACAATTTTGCTTTACAGTTGGTTTCAGTATCTGTAAATTCATATTGAGTTTTACTATTAATCTGTAAGGAATAAGGCCATAAAAAGGATAAGAATGCTCATCTAAAAGCGGGTTAACAGAAAGTAAACAGTTTAATGAGCAAATAATATGCTGTACCATAACTCACGGAACATTTTTCAGTATTACTATAATTCAACTTCATGTCTTTTAAGATTCCATTTTTCTTCGAGAGATACTGGTCATCACCGTAACTATTTTATTTTCCTAACGAATCATTGTCAGTCAATAATTTTCGTAAACACGTATGCGTAAACGCAAGGTAACACCGACTCTAATTGTAAACAAGAAAATGTCACATAATGTAAAAATTAGAGTACTTTAGCGATTGCTTCACGTATTACTAAAAAAGAAAAGCCATTCTTCTAATTCTGATTCCAAAATTCCGTTTATCAACTTATTAAATCCATCCATCCTTCCTCTTCACGTTTGTTTACTCAAATATCACTTTCTGTACTGTTTGTTCTTCACCGGAGTGTTTTGATATACATCATCCCACCGTCTCGTTTGTATATCTATAACAACACTTCCCCCCACCATTCCTTTCTGAATAAACAAGTTTCACTTTCTGCATTGTTTCTTCCTCATTTACACCGCTATGCGAGAGCTTTGATACCCATAACTCTTTCATTCATTCACGTACCTATCACGCCCTTCGTGTGAACAACTCTTACATGTTCCTCTAAGAATTTTAATAAAAATAAATAAATGAGGTGATTTAAAACAACTAGCAACATACTGTCTGGTTCAAAACCTACGTCGCTCAGAAACACCAATGCGGAGGAATCGCTCTGAAGCATTGCATAAATCTATTCAATCCAACTCAAGCTTTGTATTTCATTAACCACTTTAAACAGTAATTTATTCGCTTCATTTGATAGTTGACAGAGGTATATTTTAAAGCGTAAGTACTGCAGCGATATTTGGTGGAGTATTGGAACTGGAGATTAGTACTTGGACAATTATATAAAGCTTCAATACATTATGAACACATCATCAGTTTCGTGAGTATTATTATGCTTAGTATAATGTATAAAATTTATAGAACTCGTCAAAATTTTGTATGTATTTAAATTCAAATGAGATAGTAAAATATTATTTCTATACAGTCTGTACTATCAAGTAATATCCAAATTACTTAATAATACAGACTAAATGAGAATGTGTTTTAGAATCAAAACCTTTTCTTTGGTTAAATTCTCCTAATAACAAATGTAAACCATTCATAACATTTTCAAGTCTTTGATTAACAATAGAATATGCTGAGATCCAATTGTAAATAGTTAATTTTGGATTAAAAAGCATAAGTCTAATATGAAAAATATAGCGTGATATCAAAGTATTAAAGATAATGAGGACTGGATTACAGAAAACCTTGGAAGCGTCAACTTCTACAAACGCGATGACTTTTCATAGCAGCCAATCCAGAAATCCGGTAGAACACTGATTTAAATGAAATTCACACCAATGTTCTGCTTTTCGTGTTAGAAGGCAGTTATAGATCAAGAAGATTATATTTACGAGAATTTTGCCTGATCTAAGCCCTCAATCATCTCCTTAAGCAAATTATCACTTCCTGATTCATAAATTTGAAAATTTCCATTCATATCAATTCATTTTATTCATCAACGATATAGTACATGTACCAGAGCGGAGTTGTAATTGTGTTTCCTTTTCAGAAGTATCCATTAGATTTAAATACGATGTAGTTAAGAGAATCTAAATTAAATCATGGGCATGAAGGAATTTCAGGAATTAAAGCAGAAAATGAAATGGAAAGTGAATCCGATTAAAAAAGCAAACGTTTTCCATGAAAATCATTCGCATGTGTTCTAATGCTCAGTTTCTCTCCAATTTCACAACACCGCACATCCTTACGAGAGATTTCTTTTTATTAACAAGGTATACTAGTAAGAAGTTCACTCTGTTACCAGCCTATCGAAAGTCAACGGTTCATATTGGAGGCACTAAATTAAATTCTTTCGACTTGTATGAAAGAGCTCCAGGTCTGCGCCGGAGCACCCGACGGATCGATAACCAATTTGCTTCATCAGAAACTCGAACAGCCTCCTCGAAAAATTAAAATGAGGTTTTCCCGTCGTTTTCACTCAGAGGATACACTCGCAGCGGAAATTGCACGCACAAAGAGGAAGTTCTTATTTCAAGAGCGGATATTTCTCGCTAACGAGCCCTTCAGTATAAGCAACGCTACTTTAAGACTTGATTTCCTTCCTTAAATTTTTCTCCTCTAGTGAGGTACCATAGAGCATCTTGGTTTAAAGGGGACCTGTCTATAACACAATGAAACAGAGATTCCGTCGAAAAAAATTTTCTGTGGGTAAATCCCCGCGCATGCCGCTACTCCTTCCGGAAAAGAAGAAGATCGCGGCGCGGCGGCGGGTGAAAGGGTATTCCAGGGCGTGCCGGCTCTGCGCACTCGAAAATCAATGGTGGATGCAGATGGCTCGTGGCGCTGCGATTCCTTCTACACATCCAGGAAAACGCTGACACTTCAACTCGTCCATCCCCACGATCATTACCCTCTCGTAATCATCCGAAAAAAGGGTTTCATCACAACCAACTTCCGAAAATATTCTTAAAGGAATTAAAACTGCTCTGAGAAGCATCAACCGGTCGAGGGGGCATGCTTTGAATACTCGTTGCAGGCGTACTATAGACCATGCCGGCTGTGGGATTGTGGTTGATTCATTTTTATATATGTTCTCAGCTACAAACAGGGATATCTTGGGCCACGACCCTGGTGCGGGGGTTAGTTATGAATAACATCATGCCATCGTCCAAACAAGGCAATCCTACCAAAAACACTTTTTGTTAGTAACCCTGGGTTGTTCCAGAAATCAGAATATAACCGTAACCTTATAATCATTTCGAAGAACTTGACAACTGCATTTATTAAGTATACGAGTCTAAGCCGACACTTGGATATATTCCTGGCTCAAAAGCCTGACGCTAGAACAATGACATCTGCCAAACAAATCAGCGTAGACTCGTAACCGTTCCTACGGCACATTTGGTCGCTGACACCGTAACAATCAGAAGCGGCTAAGTGGTAGAATAGGTGTAGTGACCTACCAGGCGTAAAAGGGAGTGTGATAGCGGAGTAAACGAGTAAGTCTCTACCTTGTGTTAGTAGCGGCTCCTATCGAAAAACGGGCCTAGGACAAGGGTGGTCCGCGGAGGTCCTCTGCAGCCGCCGACGTTTCCTCCGGGGTTGCACACCCGCAAAACCCTACCTTCGAATTGGCGGACCACACAAGCGACTTCTTCTCACGCCGCTTAAAAGATGGAAGCACACGAGCCGACCTCTCGGAACGGCGGCACAAGGCACACTGCCATGAGCACGGGCGACCCCTTCGTGGGTCCCACGCCGATCTTCCCTCCCCCCCTTGGACCCCCGCGCCCCCCCACCACTCACCCTGCGAGACGTCGCACGTACGTTGCTGAAGACAATCAATGGAAGGGCAGTGGGAGGGGGAGCTAGACTACAGGGGCAGGTGTGCGTTGGGGAGAGAAAGGGGAATAAGGGGGAAGGAGATCTCGTTTGGTGTCTGGAGCACTTCACCCTCCCACTCTCTCCCCATTCATCCCTCTCTTTTAATTGCAGTACATTGCAGGGAAAAATGATGAATTTCACCTGATATCCTGCTTCCCCTATAAGTAGGTTATGCTTTAAAGAGGAATATTTTAAGCTAGGGCCTTTAAAAAGGGTCTTTTGGGACCTTCAGAGTTTTATCACAGTGTGGGGGTTGAAGAAAAACTGGTATTTACTACAATAACTTTTGCCTTAAATACCCATTTTTTCTTATATATTTTCGTCCCAGAAAATATTCCTTCAAAAGGATTCGTTTGGATTTCCATAAAACAAAAAATGATGAAAAACGTTTTTGAATCAAGCAAGGGGTCATTGACTGAGATTGCTGATGTCCGAAAGCAGCAAAAATGGGATCGATTGGCTGAGATTTCGAAAGCACCGTATATATCATAAATTAAAAGCGCTTCTTTCTAGAACCTGAATGTGGAAAATCAAGTAAATAAACCTTCACCTCTGAAGCAATAATAGGAACGACTTATTCTGGAATATTCTTAATGTAAATAATTTTTAGAGATAAAATTATCTTACAGGAGGGATGAAAATTGAAGACAGAAGAAAAGATTATCACTTAAAGAAAGGAAACGGTACGTAAAATAAAGATGTGTTTCTCTTAACGAAAGGAAAAATAAATTACTCTTTCATGAGATTTTATTAATATTAAGTGTTGACATAAAATGCCGAAAGGTATAGTAAAATATTTACCTTTCTCGCCAACACTTAATATTCAACTGCGACAAGCACGCAATGTGCACAAGTTTTGCAGGTATTTGTAAGTACCGTAAGTAATGACTTTTTTATGATTGAAAATCGTTTTTCAATATTGATTACTTCCTTCAAATGAAGCATGTCAAGTTTAATCTTAAAATATTAAGCAATAATTCTATTCCATAGTATTTACGAAATAAACGTATAGCTCCAAATTATTTTTATCCAGAATTTTATCCCTTTTCCGTGCCACGACTAACATATTATATCGCTGATCTAAATGGGTTATGATATAATGGAATGAAGCTTCGTGACCCGTGTAATATATAATAGCTATATGGATTTAAATGAATGGATTCTTAACCGAGTTGGCACGAAGAGTCTCATTGAGCTACTTACTTTTTACCTCAGCAATGGATGTAATAAGCAACTAAACAACTGGTTACAAATTAATCGAAAAGAATAAATAATTCTGCACTACTTTGGTGATGCCATATTAGTAAATCAAAGCGAAAACGACCAACAAAGAAGACTACGCCAGCTTAGTACCATAGGAAAAGACTGAAAAATCACTTACTATCCAGAGAAAAGAAAGAAAATCTTGAATTATTCGGAAGAAAACATCATATATAACCTGAATATAAGGAGGAAAAATTCTGCTGCAAGCAATTTAAGATGAAAAACGTAGTAAGGCGTCGTAAAGACATGGTAGCGTAAAAGAGAAAATTAAGAAGTGAAGCAACTGAACGAGAACCGGTATTGGAACGGTATTAGAAGAAATTTGGAAGAAATCCATATAATTATGGAGGCCGGTGCAAAAGCATTAAAATTCGTGTGTCCTTACAAAATTAATCAGTTTTAAATCAGATAAAATTAATTAACAGCAGAAGAGAATGGAACTACCTTATTAACCCTATGCAAGATACGTTAATAGTAAGAGACCACCGATTAAGTAAGACAAAGAGCCCCAGGAAGACTAAGGAAAGTATGTAGCGATACGTTGATCTGACTCTAAAAAGTGAACAGGAAATTTTCCAATCAAAAAAGAAAGCAAATGAGAAATGAATAGCTCAGGTAATTGGTAATGTTATTATTTTATCTGAATATTGAAAATATTTAGAGAAAATTTTTACTTTCATGAAGATAGCAGCGCTCTGGTCATGGTATAAAACACATTGTAAATGATAATGATGAGAATGCTTCGTGGATGAAATAGTGCTCTGACCTGTTCCTTGATCTTGGCCTACTCGCAGTGAGCCTTGACCCTTCAACGTTAAATGAATTCAATTCCGATGAATTTCGCCATATTTCGCCATCGAACGATCGGCGATTTAAAATTGAAATTCGCTTTCGCGATAAAAATGTAAAAAAAGTCAATCACAACACCTTTGGAGTATCAAATTTTCGATAATGACGGAAAATGAGACGGCATTTATAATTCCATAAGGACTGCAGTTTGAATATTACCATGGTTTAAATTATCTTCGACGTATTATTTTTAATTATTTACTTTATCATGAAAGGTGATTATTATGTTAGGGGTATGATTATCAGAAACCCTCTATTGTTACTTCAAATTTAACCACCTAGTTAGACATAGATTTAATATTATTTTTCAATATCAATCGATTAATTGATAGCAGCTTTTATAAGGGGTTGGGGTGCACTATATTCCAATTCTACTCTTAAACTTAAAATGAGTAGCGTAACTGTATATTTGCTCATGATGCCTGTACAATTAATTAATTATCTACTCTTAACAGCATTCTGATCAAATTTTATCAAATTAGTGAATTTCCGAGATGCGAACGTTACGTATTTGCATTCTAGTATAATTAGTTGGAGTTTCCTGATTAAAAAACTCTGATATGAATTTCCGAAACAATTAGCTACATCCGCACCGGCAATATTTCACATTAAATTTGCATACAATTATCATCATAAAAAGGATAAATTATTGCGTGTAAATCTGATGACTGATAATTTCCTTCCACGATTAAGCCAGGAAGTCAAAACCTGAATATACGTTCTTAGTAAATTTTCTCGCTCACTTAAGTTAAGGGGGAAGTTTTCCATTTAATTACTTCGGATTCCAAATTGAAGACGTACTGGAAGTAATTGGAAAAGTTTTCATGTGAAATATTTCTTTGATCTTTGAAAACTTTTCAACAGTTACACCTTCATTAGTAACATAAATTATTAGGCAGTATCAAAATATTTGAAATAAATCTTTAGCACAATACATTACACAATAGAAATTTGAAGTACTGTCGTGCTAAGTTTTGTTGACAACTTTATTTGTGATACATATTATGATGATAAAATCCAGGAATACATTGAATATTCTTAGAATATTAATGCAATCAACATGAAATAATTTTTCATTATTTACATAGAAATCCTAAGAATCCCTGAGTCTAGGAATGTGCCCCTGACTTGTAGGAATTTCTTAGGAAATCACTGTTTTAAATTCATCTATATTTCACGCTCTCTCCTTTTCATACAACCTATAACTCTTCTCGTTTTCCCATAAATTTAACGATAAGATGATATCTCCAAAACCGGTCTTTTCAATGATTTATCATAAATTAATGAAGACCTAAATCTTGACGTCTTTATTAGTCAGCATGGGCTTGCTACTTAAAGTGTACTTAACAAATAAATAACAAAGTAACAAATACTAATGATTACGAAAAATTTGTTTATTATGAAGATAATGTTAATGAGTGAGTGAAACTGTTCTTTTTATTTTCATAAGAATTATCATTTACTAACTTCTACCTTTCAATAATTTACTGACATATTTATTTATTTGCTTCATACAATTTTATTTGCTTCATACGAGTATGATAACATCTCTTGGGTGGAATTCACTCCAAGTGAGATTATATCATCGAAGGAAGCGTTTCAAAAAAAATAATAGGTTTGGAAATTTTATATTAATTAGATAACATGGAAATCAACGAGAGCGATCTCCAAGAAATATCGACAAAACGTCTCAAATAATTAATCGCTAAAACAGTTAGTTATTTCTTGGTCGTTCTGTCAGCAGAGTATTAAAGAAGCTAATATTATAGGTTAAGTAAGGATGTTGGTGCTATTATATGCCAAGACAAACGCTACTGGTGGCTCGTTGGGTGTAAATCCGAGTCTTAGTTATTGTATCATTCGAGTATAAGTAGACCGAACATACACGGATTTTTTCCGTCTACAGATACACTGCAACCCGCTATAGCCAAATGTTCGCCTCATTCGATAGACTAAAAAATATTTACATTATATTTGTCGTTGTCAACTCTACTCTCCGCATCTCTAAAGGGATGCTTTGCGAGTCTCTCTTCTCTCTTTTTCTTCTTCTTTTGAATGGCTAATTTTCTGACAGTAAAATAAAGATATCGAGAAGAAAAGCAGACCCTACCGTTAGAACTGATACAAACTCTGAGATAAATGGCAATATTCTCTACAAGTTTTTTTAGGACAGAACGTAGATTGAAAAGTCGTTTTTTAGTGTTTCCTTTCGTTACAATCTTAAGAAGTAAATACAATACAATTAAAGAAAAAATTAATAAGGAGTGTTTTGTGGGCTGTTGAGAGTAGTCTTGAAGAGATCAAGTCGCCATCTTCCCATTACTGTTAACAATTAGTTATTCTTCATTGTTTATCTGATAAAAATTGCTTCATTGCGGAAAATGGCCAAAATTAAGTAACTGAGTAACTGGGTCTCTTTCTACGAAAAGCAGATCAATCTTCAAAAACATTATGTATGGCAACCAGCATTACACAACCCAATTAATTTATCTGCTGAAGAAGGGTTTCGCTTGGTTCGACTTAACCAGGTATTGCTATATATAATCATTACTATCTGTGGATCTAAATCTAGGAAAATTAGTATCTACTATGTATCATCATAGACACTGGTATTGAGCTAAGAGAAATTAATTGAATGTTTGCAATACGCTACAGTTATATTCAAGTATGTATTCTTATTTAAAAAAATGCTGATGTTGTACATGATGAAAACCTCATTGAGAATACACGGATAGCCAGAAGTATATAAGCGTCTCCTTATTTCATTCCAGCCTCCTATTGAATGAACTTCCGGATGAAGCTACAGGATATCCCGGTTATGCATTTTGCATGTACAACACGAAAGGGATCGCGCGTACATCTTAACACGCAGATAACAGCGGTCAGAGGCACGAAATTGAGTAAAGCGTATCTCAGTCACGAGGTACGATAATTTTGAAATTGCAAATCGGTAATGTAATATTCTTAACCTAAGTATTAACATCTAGAAGGACACAGAATTTGACACGGAAGAAGCAGAATAAGGGAGATATAGAGAATATTTAAAGTCAAAAAGCGGATTTCGTAAAAGCTGGTGATGTCTGTGATGTCTGTGATGGTGATAAATGTCGAAGTTATATATATATTTAAATTATGCAGAAATTCTCTTTCCGGTTTTTATACTTTAAACGTCCGGAAAATCATACTAATCAAATTGAAAGCAGGTATTCCTCCATCTGATTTACAAGGCAGTATAATTACCGTATTGAAGCCTTTCAACCATAGAAATCACTAATAGCATATTATTCAACGATATATATTGTGGCTTCATCCCTATTATCCCGCGGTTTCTTCACCGCTAAGCACTTACCAGTCGATAACTAACATCGAAGATATTATGCCGTTATTTTGCTTTGTTTACGAGGAATATCCAAAGAGTCCTTCACATTCATGAATAGATAGTACAGACATGCATTAAACCAGATGACTTTTTCAAACGTTTCGCAATTCATCCCTTTCAAGGATTTTACTTTCCTATTCCTATTAAAAGAAATGCTACCTGAGAGGGAAATTCCTTAATCAAGTGCAGGAATTTACTTTTTACATATAAGACAACTATACTTTTCTACTGAATAAAATAAGAATCTTTTATCCTTCGTATGAGATTAGAATTAATAATGATTTAATTAAATTATTATGCTTTAAAAATCTTGTTACTCGGAAAAAATTTTATGCCGCTTAGTTTCAAGAAATACCTAAATATGAGGTTAATATAGCAGAATCACATTGAACACGAAATTGAGTTGAGTTTTACAAAATGTAAATAGATATTGCTATTTCTTTATTCATTAAGGTGATGCTCTAGGCGTTTAAAAATCTCTTCATCTCTAAATACTGTTTAAGTTCGGGAGTTGAATAACATGTTATAGTTGTTACGATATTTACTTTAGGAATTTTACCTCGATGAAACTTTCAAGGATATGTAATTAATTTCCGTGTAATGTCTGAGTTTTACAGCAACGCTTAAACATGACTTAACTCATGAGAGAAATAAATAGGCCAATTATCTTAATTAGCGTTAAAATTCTTTCACATCATTTACGGCGATGATGGCCAGTTATATAAGGTGAATCTCCAATCAAGTCCTTGAGGCAAAAAGCGGAGAGTAAATTACGTGGAAATGAAATAGAAAGTCAGGAAACGTACCTTTCTTCCGTTTTTGCTGCTGAATTTCAAATAAAAGACAGCAATTGCATATTGTAGAAAGTGATACAAACATTTAATTTTATGCATATAATTTATACACTTTTACAATGTTGACACGAAGATCACAGCACGTTTACGTAAAGATAAATAAATATCGTCGAAGAGGTTTCAACATTCATGTTTAATCCTGGTGTTGATTGAATTTAAAAACAACAATCATCATAATCACATAAAATTTTATTTTTACGAGATTAATAGTTGAAAATCGTATCCTCTGAATGGATTTCCACGAATAATGAATGTTGAGTTTCGACGCCACATATTGATTTCTCTTGAATTGGTGACTTGGAAAAGTTCCCGTAAAGGGTAAGATAAGGACACAAAGAAGGAAAAGGAAATAGAGGATGAGGTTATGCGTGTCGAGGAAAGTGTTAACTCGGGAAGGAAGGAGAGAATAACGGGGGCGGGAAAGGGGAACTTGGTGAAGATACGGAAGTCTGTTTGGGAAAATACGGAGGAGAGCAATTAAAATTTCTGCTGGTGCCTCTTCTGTCTACAGCATGCCTCGATCGACAAGGTCCTTTCATACTCACGACTAATTAAGGTGATTCCCGGGGATGAATCAGTGTACATATGACGGCGGCAACGATTTTCAAACAAACCACGAGGCTTTTAGATGTTCGTGCATCAAAGCACGATTCGACCATCGCCTCCCTACGAAGGTCAAATACTAAAATCTATTCTTTCCTATCCATCAAAGATTTTGAAACACGCATAGGAACATTAGACGCATACAGACGACCTAAGCGACCTCTTTTTGGATAGAAACCTCCGAAGCGCGGACCTGACCTTCACCTCGGCAGTGCCAAGGTCTCCGAAATCCATCGGCAGCATCCACAAGCATTTAAGACTCAACCTCTCCCTTAGCGGGTAATCACCAAATAACCCCTCACCTCTTTCTTATAATCTTACCGACTCTCAGATAGTCAATAGCTGAGAATACCAGAAAGACTATGTTAATGGATGGCCGAAAAACATGAAGGACATGGAAAATAATCGTCATTTGTTGATGGATTAAGTGTTCCATCCTCAGTTTACCCTTGTCTTCAGACTTAAGCAAATGCAGAATCGTCGTAAATTTTCTCGTATGAATATTGCCTATTTGGAAACCAGGAAAAATTCCACGGTCTAGAAGAAGGGGAACTCCCTAAGGCTAGGCTATTTGTTTCCAATCATTTAATCTTCAATCTTCTCCAAGGATATAACTGCCTCAAATGGCAAGGTTTGACGAAGATCTTGAAGACAAGTAAAAGAAAAAATGTATCTTAAACTTTTATCGATATTACAGACAAAAATGCAAAGAGTCATGTTGAATTTCAGTTTATTACTGTTTCTTTCTTCTATGTGATTATATTAAGAGCTTAAATCAGCACTCATCAAAGGAGAAATACGTTAATAAGTTTATTCGCTCCTAAAGCCTTCTTCAAAGGCATTGTAAAAATCTAGGGTCAGACCAAACACACGTTCTTGAAGACAAAGCTTACAGGATATTGTATAATCTATGGAATTATGAAAATATAGTAAATCAAAACTTTTAACGTAAATTTCAGTGTGTTTCCATGGCCTAAATTTTAAGGGATGCAATGGTTCGTTCTCAAAAATCCAAAATTTTTGAGTGAAGACAAAATTGTAGGTCACCTTGTTAATGAGAATGTTATTAAAGTTCCTAATGAAGATACCTCGAAGCACGTCTTTCGTTGGTTTACGATAATTTCTGCCTCCGGTAGAGATAATAAGCTAAATTAATTTTTAAATAGATAAAATTATAATGATTATATAATTATAATTTTTATGAAAATATACTTAGAGATTATTAAAATATACAAAATTGACTTTACTTAAAAAATTAATCATATCGTCGAAGAGAATGAAAATTTATAAAAATATCTATTGGAATAATTACATTTTACTTATGCTAATTTACTACAAATATTTATATATTTTGTACTTTCACTTTTCTTATCTAAGAATTCCTTCCATTTCCCATCTATCGAGAAGACACGCTGAATGCCTCCTCACATCTCCTCCGAAAAAACGCGTGTTTCCATTCTCTTCCCTAGAGAATTAAAATTCATAATTTTGATAAATGAAAATTTTAAGCTGTTAAGTTTCGAAAAATAAACACATTATAATTTAGCCTTATAATATATATTATTATATATACAGCATGGAGAAAAACGAGTTATAGGGTGTTCAATAACAAATTTGGTGTTACATGAGTGTATTTATAGCTGAAAGGTTTAATATAAGTTGATATTTCGGAAATTTCATTCACAAATGCGTATATACAAGATGTTTCAGATTAATCGAGGCCAACAAGAATATAAACCGACAACATACTGTTGGCGTAAATGGCATAACTTCGGTTAGTATGGATCGAATGGAATGTCCTAGCATATGAAAATGTCAATGCCTATAATATATTCCCGAATGATTACTTAATAAGAACGTTCATTCGCTATGGAAGCATCCGAAGAGAATCTTCCTTTACGCAATCAAAGGAGTGCTGAGGAATCGGGTTATCCTTGCAGAAAACGAAATCACGAATGAGCAAGAATCTGACCTTAGCCCAAAATTTGAGAATCCTCCTTAAAAACACGATCTCCTCTATTCGCCGCCTTTTTAGTTACCGCGTCCTCAGTATTCCACCTACGGAAATACGCCTTAATGTGAATAATTTCACAGCTATATTTGGGCACGATTTAAACTGCTATTGATCTTTACAAATACACTTAGCTATTAGCATTGTACCCTTGAATAAAACCCAACAATACCTTAAGTAGTTGCGTCGGGTCATACTTATCCGAAACTTAAAATTGCCTTCCAGAAGTGATTATACTAATGAAAAACATGAAAATGTTACGCTCGACTTAAATGATTTATAAAATATAATACTAATGAGTGTTACAGCAAAATGTCAGTTTAAGAAGAAGTAGTTTACGATTATAATTTTTTGCGATCTAATATGAATGCGATCAGATGCCAGGATGCAATAGCTATAACAGTGCATTAATTAAAGATTTATTATTATCAAAACAGTGAAGAATAGTGAACGATAAAAGCTAACTTGAATTCAGGGTAAATCAAGAACAACGATATTGAAAGATCATCTATTTTCGATGGCTTGGATTTAATGAAAAGAAAATATTGTAAATGAACAAATAAAATCTGCTGAAAATAAAAATTACCGGCGTATAGTATGTTGCGATTTTTAATAATCATACATCCATCACAGAAAGCAACAATAAAACATTATAAAGGTTGGATAGAAAAGAAACATTTCTAACTGTAATGGGCAGCGATACCATAGGAACAATCATTTGGGTCTAGGACAACTCGCCGCCGCCAGCTCGCCGCCGCCGACTCGCCGCCGCCAACTCGCCGCGGGCCCAACTCGCCGCGCGCCCAACTCGCCGCGGACCCAACTCGCCGCGGGGCCAACTCGCCGCGAGACAAACTCGCCGCGGGCCCAACTCGCCGCGGGGACAACTCGCCGCGGGCATTTTTTAAATACGTTTAGAACTATGAAATTACTCGTTCTTCGCAAGGGTTTTAATTATCTAATATCATAGAAAGAAGAAACTAAGAGATCTGCTAAATTTTACGGTAAGACCATAGCACCATTTCATAGAACAATTAATCCTTGTTAACCCTTGATGGTTTCGTATAACCCCTCGATATAACCCCAGGCGATATTCTTCCTTTTATAAAACATAAGCTATTTAAGATATTTATATGCCAATTTTTTACTTATATAAATAATTTTGCACTACATTTATGATCTGATAATTTCGTTAATTTTGAGAAACGAAAGGTAGGCAATTAATGCGGTGTTAACAAATTACAAAAAATTTAAATAATTATTTAATAAGCATTATATTTATTTTAAGCGATGATCAATGAACTAATTCATAGTCAGTAATGAGTAATTCATAGTAAGTACCAGGCGCAGAATGAAAAATACTATCCGAGAGTTAATGGACTACTAGAATTTTGCTATATAATGATATGACAAACCAGTTTTGTCGATTCCACTGATAAAAAGCACTTAATTTTAGCAGTTAATAACAAATTTACGAATTTAATAAATTAAATGATTATTTAACAAACATAATAATCGTCTTTTTTTGGGCGAGATAGAGACTAAAAGTTTCTTCCTCCGTCTAACCGATGAACCCTAAAAATCAAATCATGCTGATCACCAACTAAAAATAATTTCCGAAACAAATATTTTGGTCTATATTTCTATCTCTCCCTAATATTTTTATATTATATAAATATAACTATTCTGCTTACTTTAAACATTCTGAATCACAGTTTTCAAATTAATAAAAATAATTTTAAAAATATTTTCTCAATGTTTAAATTAGGACAAACAAAATTACGAAAAAAACATTTTTCTAATACGAGAAATCGATTATTATCATATATTTCACATTATAATAAATAAACATTTATATTTCATTATTGACGAGTAAGATTATGGTAAATTTTACTTCTTTATTACATTCGGGATTTGATTATTTTCCGCATTAATTGTCTCATAGAAATGTATCCTCAGAAAGCAGAAATGTATCTCATTTCTGCTTTCCAACCAAAGGTGCAGTAAGCTGAATAAAAATATTGAAAACGGTTGTAAATAATAATAGTTATATATTTATTAAAAATTGTTGTCAACAATTAATATTTTTTAAAATTCAATTACAAAATGGGGTATCAGTTCCCAAAGGCAAGATTATGCCGATAGACCTACCACTGTAGTGCATCGTAGAGCATGTATTAATAAAATAATATATTTTATGGGTTGGTGACATTGATAAGGAGTGATTTTACGATGTTTAAATATTACTAATCGATTTCGGTGGTTGAAAATCATTAAATAGAATGTTCAATATATTTCTGTATGAAACTTACAGTTAGGGAGTTTCGACCATGGCAGATCGATCATAGCACGTTTCAAAATTCCAGTCAGTATGGAGAACTTACAGGGGAATAACTCATTGTAATTTGCCGTAAGTGAAGAAGTCAGCCTCGCGCAGGTTCGCCTTTACGTGGAGCTACGGATTCGTACGGGTATAATTAAGATTCGTAGTTTACATTTATCGATTCAAACTTAAATTCCGATGAAATTTGAATTAAAATAACGTTTTCAACTCAACAGTGAAAATTTTATGCTTTTATAGGAAAAACAACAGAGTTAAAATCGAAAATTCAATGAATTGCCGATCACCCGTGAATATTTTTGAAACTGCCATCACTCTCTTACAATCCAACATAAAATGCTGATTTATTCTTCAATTGGTCACTGTATCATCTGAATGCATAAACATTACATAAGATTAATTTCAGAGTAACCACATCTCAGTAAAAAATTATTTAGTTAGAACGTAACTCAAGAAAAATTCGTCGTGCAGTCCAATTTATACGTCGCCTAAAAGTTTTTGGTTTCTCACGTGAGGAAGAACTTGTCTCGAGAGAAATCGAGATAAATGTTGTAATTTTGATTTGAAGTTTGTTTTGATGCGATATCTTGAACAGAACTTTAGTTTTTGACTTTTATATCAAAGAGCGTATTCCGCTTCGGGCCTCGAATCGCCGGGGCTTCGGAACCTATAATGCAAAATACTCGTATATGCAAGATATGGTGTTCATTATTTTTCTGGTACTTACCAATGAGTTATGTTATGTATAAGCGCTTTAAAAGTAATGAAATACTGTTTGAAAATTATTCAAATTTATTTTTGAAAATCTGGTGAAACTGCCAAATTTGCTTACTTTTGATTGCTAACTAAATTCTCAGATTATCTTAAGAATGTAAAAATCTTTTCGAAACAAAATTTGGTTAAAATATCTTGATTAGTTTTTGTTTTACCGAGGGAATTACACCACCTGGGGTCACATTCACCCCACGAGACTAATTAAGGGTTAATTACGTTTACTGTATTACGGAAAGATCAGTTAGGAAGGAATATCTTTCTGTTAAATCTTTTTATGAAAAGTTGATTTGTATGTAATTATTAGTTGGTATGCATGATCTGATTTTGTTCTTTACATGGTACTTACAAATGAATTACTTAATATAAGGGCACTTATAAACCATGATCTGTTAATTATATAATTATTTACATTTATTTCGTAGATATGGTAACACTACTAAAATGGAATGCATTTTATCGGTTAAATCAACAAATTTGATTCGTCACAGCATTGTATAGCAAAGTTCTGGTGATATTTTAACTCCCAAATATTATTTTTCATTTTGCACCTGATATTTACTGCTGAATTACTTTGTAGATCACCGCTAAAAATAAATAATATGCTTATTATATAATTACTTAAATTAATTATTGTAATTTGTTAACACCGCATTAATTGCATACCTTTCGTTTCTCAAAATTAACGAAATTATCAGATCATAAATGTAGTGCAAAATTATTTATATAAGTAAAAAATTGGCATATAAATATCTTAAATAGCTTATGTTTTATAAAAGGAAGAATATCGCCTGGGGTTATATCGAGGGGTTATACGAAACCATCAAGGGTTAACAAGGATTAATTGTTCTATGAAATGGTGCTATGGTCTTACCGTAAAATTTAGCAGATCTCTTAGTTTCTTCTTTCTATGATATTAGATAATTAAAACCCTTGCGAAGAACGAGTAATTTCATAGTTCTAAACGTATTTAAAAAATGCCCGCGGCGAGTTGTCCCCGCGGCGAGTTGGGCCCGCGGCGAGTTTGTCTCGCGGCGAGTTGGCCCCGCGGCGAGTTGGGTCCGCGGCGAGTTGGGCGCGCGGCGAGTTGGGCCCGCGGCGAGTTGGCGGCGGCGAGTCGGCGGCGGCGAGCTGGCGGCGGCGAGTTGAGCCATTCCGCAATCATTTACAATGGAGTTTTCCGAAGGACCCCCTGTACCTCCTGCCACACGCTGAAAGGCGGCTTCCAGGGTACGTATGTAGATATAGATGTATAGGGCAAAGATTTCCAAAATAGGTGTTTACGAATCAGGCAATCTAATTGAAAGCTTTCGGAAAAAAGGAAAAGATGTTGCGCAATCGTATCGTAGCCTACACTCACTAACGGGCGACTAAACTGCCCGAAAATGCCACTCCCATTTTGTGAGGATGGGCTGAAGACGGCTTTCTCAAAACTAGAAATCATGGGTGCTGGATTTGTACCTTAGTTAAAGATCGTGACTTCCTAAAATTGAATATCCTTATTTCTTCTCCTTTTCCATTATCATCACAGATAAAAACATCCTTGTCCCTGAATGTGAACATTAAGAATTACATGAACTCATGCACTGAGATATACATACAATTGGATTCACAAATCACAAAATTGTTACGATTCAGTTCATGAGAATCCCATCTCTGATGTCCCAATTTCAACCTCTGGGAGAATTTTTTACTGTTGAAGGTCTTCTTCCGTAACAATACCGATATTAAGATTTCCCCAAAAAAATTCTTAAGACACATGAAAAACATGAACTGACTCATGAAAGACATTCTACTGTCTCCCAAATGTAATACTAGAGATCAATTTCTTGGCATGAGGAAGTCGTCATTGGCTTTATAAGATTTTATTCGTGTCACCTAAAACGAAAATTAATTAGCAATAAAGTATTATCTGCTAAGAAAACAGTAATAAAATCAATTACTACTAGTTTTCTAATATATTGGTGTTGTTCTTTGAGAATAAATACTTATCCACGCTAAGCGATGAAGGAAGCCAAAAAATAATGGATTACCATACTATATATCTACTGGTGTGTATAATTGCATTGAGGACCAAACCACATTTTTCAAGGGTATCAATCCTGGAATTTCCATTTCTAATTAATTAATCAAATAAAAATCCCTTTTTTGTATTGTTGATAGATATTTAATTAAATGTGAGAAATAATAACAGAATTTGCAAAAACCTCTCCGGCGATCCTTCTTAATTTCTTGCAATATAGTCACCTAAGGGTTATCCTCTGGTTAATATGCTTGCTCTTTGATAAAATTTGGCGTAAGATTATTATAAGGATTATTCAGAAAAAAATATTAAAGAAACATTTAAATCGAGAAAGACGCATACATTTCCCTTCCGCCCTTGGATAATTACGAATAATATAAATCTTATTTCACCAAATTCAATAGCGACGTACTAGTATTGTCATTTTACTCGTATTTATTGTATTATTGTAATACTATTGGTTCTTTCTTTGTAAATTTTATGATATTAATATTATGAATTAATTAATATAATATAGCAATATTGCACTATGATTGCATTAATAGAATGCAAAAAAATATTGCATGAATTTATCGATATTTATTTCGAATGCTTCCAATGCTCTTTTCCTTCATATACTCCTCTCCCCATTTTAATTACAGACACATTAAATCTTACTTATGGCTTTTTTTCCGCCCACTGGTCCAGCGATATGAAAGGAAGAAGTATAATCAACTTTGTAGAATCAGAACCATTGTATTCTCCGATTGATATTCTTCGACAGAATTTCGTTTAATAGTGGATATGTATTATAATTATAGACCAATCATCTCTAGATTTTCTTTTGAGTGAATTTCCACAATTTTACGAATTTCCAAATTGAGAATTTCTATTGAGATTTTCAATGGCAGTAATATAATGGTACTATTTTTTCACTTTTCTTCTCTTTTGAGCCATAAAATTGAAAACAAAAACAATATTTTGGTTCCCAGACTTATAATATTTACAAATTATTTCGCATACATTAATGAATCTACTTGAAGAAAACTGAAAGGAACCTCATGAATACTGAAATTGCACAGTAATGCATTCTGTATCTTAGAAGCTACCTATGGCGCACTTGAGCATCTTAATAGAGATACCCATTAAGGAATGAACAAAACAACTTTGGAGGTAAGAATCCATGGCCCGTTAGCAAATATCTGTGCAAAAATTTCACTAATTTTCAAGAGAGTCAGTGTTTTGTGTTTTTTTATAACCTGATATTGACAACTATTTGGAAATGGATCAAGGTATGGATAGGTCTCCGAACTGAAATGGGCAGTCGTAAGAGGGTCGTTTCCGTCCATCTTCTGCACTGCCCTTGGCTGCACAAGATGGTGAAATTCTCCCCCTGGCCTTCCGAACGGAGTTTGTCGCCAGCTTGTTTCGGTCACCGAGGGACACTATTGTATTATTCACCGTTGCGTCAACTGTCGAGTTTCGAAAGGATTCTCGTTTCGGACGGAAGGACCCATTACGGAAATACCTCAAATTACTCTAACAGTAGAAGAAATGGACAGTTATAAAGGAAGGAAAGTAGTTCATGAAACCTTCGAAGTAAAACTAAAAGAATACTAAATAAAAATTACCAAATTCAAAGCCTCGAGAGATAAAAAATTTATTTCTATGGAAGACGATTGATGAAAATAAGTATGATATTTTATTTATGATATGATATTTATTCTACTTATTTAGTCCCAAATCTATACAGAAATTTAAAAGCACAATTTCATTAAATGATTAAATTGAAAGTCATGAAGAAACTTCACAGTATCAGCCGAGATACTGTTGAATTCTATAACCTATCGAAAATGAAACTGAAGTTGGCACTCTTTCCACGAATAATTTTCTTCATTATAACAGAGAGACGAGTGGTTTCAGTGAATGATGACTATCCTCAGAAAATTAATTTGCAGAAATAGTACCAATTTTAATTTCCTTTTTTTCTGTAATTGGATCATGGATTTACATGAAAAGCGAAACTTTTGGAAATTAATCGTCCTCTAATTAACTTCATCCTCCATCGAACCTCTATAGATGTAAAGGAACAGAATATTGAGGTATATAAAACATTCAGATGTAGCCGGATGTGTGAATATTTACAATATTAAATTATCATAAGGAAATTCTCGACAAAGATTTCCCGTATTAATGCATAATTCCTTGTTAGCAGTGTAAAAACTGAAGTAAACGATTAATCACCCAACTCTTTCTTCGTGAAAACATTCACTACGGCTAAACATTTATCTTAGCAACGTATTCGGAATCAAGACTTGGGCATCTATCCAAAAATGCTTGTTTTCAAATGATACTCCGTTTTTTACTTCAGACTAGTGTAAATGAAGCACTTTATTTTCCTCAATGCAACTTAGGAGAATTCCGTAAAAGGGAATTCAAAACAATAATAAGTAGAAAAAACTTGTGAAATAACTGTTCGCCTCCTTTAATCATTATGGGGTTGCAGAAAAAGCTTCCTTTACCGCCATTGACTCAAGAATGTTAGCTCGTTATTCATGGCGGATAAGGTCATCTTATATCATCACCGATTACGTAATTATCGCGAATTGTTGAATCACTCTTGTGAATCTGCAGAAATATGCGAAGTCTTCATTGGGAAATTCAGTGTACGTGAATTGAATACTGCTGCCCTATTTTCCACGAAATCTACATTTTGACCTTCCAAACATTTCTTCCTCGGAAGAATCCTGGTGCTAGTCAACACTTCCGACCCCTTTCACCGTCTGTTACGTCGGACTCGCTTGCATAATTCCCACGCACATGCTCATAGACACGCACTCAAACATCATACACGACCTTGGTGCATAACACCCACCGTCTGAGTGCGCCAGTTTTATAAATCCATTCATTCATTACCTATTCCCTCCTCGACCAAGGTCTTCACTGGCGATCTCACTACACACTCATGTGCTCCAAGCAAAACAACCTAAATACGCTCTGATTCGCTAATTGTGTTTCTTCAGAAAGCATAAGAATCCCCGAATAACATGACGACCCGATTCGCAGAATTAAATGAACGTTGCCATCCATTGGGTTTGAAATTCATAACGTGCACTGCAAGACCTTGAGTCAGTTCCCAGGAAATTCGGCGATCTGAAAAAGTGGGGAAGAAGAGACACTAACTTAACCCACTCCCTCGCATAAAATTTTTTCTCTCTTACATATTCTCCACATGAAAATACTTAAATCTCTCAAGCGTAGAATAAATTTTTTTACCTCCATAAAAATTTAATTAAATAAAATGTAGTATGGTAGCCTTTTGTAGAATTTAGACTAGAGTCCTATTTTTTCTTCCACTGAGTTACGATGATTGAATTAAATTCATATTTTCCCTCTTTTTTATTCATTTGAGGTCTTTTATCGAAACTTTAAATATTTTCCATCTAAAGTAATATTCAACTAAAAAATAAAAAACGCAATTTTGCACATAAATATCTGATACTCTGGGAATTGAACCTGAAACCCCTTCCGTCACAGACCAACGCGCAAGCCACTTGTCTATTTGGAAATCTATGCTCATATGAATTTTTCCTCAGAATGCGATGACAATTGTGATTACCAGACTAATTTCATGCACATTCTTTTATTATCTGCCTTTCGTTGTCTAGATAGGATGAGGGAAGATATGCACAAACAAATCTCCTTTTTGTAGTCAAGTTTCTCTTTAAGTTTAACTCACACTATTCAGGATCGAATGAGTGTTGTATGCTACCTTTACTTAATTAAATATCTGATATCAAGTGAAGACACGATTATAATCCCTTACACACAATAATGATACACAAATGATCTTCTTAACCTCTAATTATAACCATCATTTCTATCTTATAGAAAAAATCTATGATTTTCTACAATTCATTCAAAATTCCATTTATGTCTCCGACGATATTTGCATTTATTACTCAGTATATTTGACATGAAAGTATTTACAAAGATAAAACATCCATATAGAGGCGGACCAGTATAGACTTGTGGTATCTATTTGGTAGAATAATATATTGTGAGCAGGAGATTCTCGCCACATGTATTTGCTGCATTTTATTTTATTATATTCGCTGCCGCTAATTTTAAGCATCAATCGGAATCATTACATTTTTCGGTACGTAACCGAATTAACTAGAGCGTGATTAATAAAGGTTCGGATAAATGCCCTTGGGCCCGAACCGGATTCACTACCACTCAATCCAGCAGTCTCATGTGTCTCACTATGTTGTCGAAAACATGAAACATGACAGTGAAGCAAACCACTTCGTGAAATACATGAGAAGCTTAGTGGGGCACGAGCTTTTGAAGTCAAGCGTCCAGAAAAGGATTTGTCATCCGTCCATACAGAAAGTTTGCTCATGGGCTCGTTATCACGAGGGATAAGATTAGCAACCGTATTTTGATTACATCGTGTCCTTTCATAGATAATGTAAAAGGAAATAAATTCTGATGATACAATCAATATATAGGATTATATATAAGGTGATCCTTTAATTTCCTATAGAACAGATTTAAGAAACATTCAGTCAATACTCAGGCCTTAATACTTCCCGATGAAGATTTAAAATCAGTTTTCCTTCAAATTCAAAATTAAAATTTGATCTCATATAAATGCATTTATAGATAAAATAGCGTAAACTATCGAACACCTTGAGTAATCATCAAATTAATTTCTTTTCTGACTATAGCCAAATTTCACTTGTGTGATGAATAGCTTTTTAATTTGTTTAATTTTCAACGATATTTGAACACAATCGTTTACGATAACGTCCAGTGAAGTAAACTATCTACATAAATATTTTTATACATCGATTGATTCAATATAAGAATCATCTAATTAAAGGCGCCTTTCCTGGCCCACGTGGTTGATAAATATCCTGATGTTTACTACAATAAATGGAGTTGTCTAATTCTGCAATGGAGAACGTTTTCCAAAACGTAACGAAGAAAACTCCATTAACGCATAAATGCTGTTTTTGTTTGTATATCAGGTCTAAGCTATATTTAGACCCCGTGGCCATTTAACCAATTCCATGCGGCCAAAAATGTCATTCCCTTTTGAAGATTTCAAACGTTTTTCCTCATTATTCCTTGGTAACTTAAGAGAATATAGTAGAGACTGGCTATAATCTAAAAATCTCTGTACCTCCCAAATGTATCACTCGTAATCTTATTATGATTGACTAACCCTTACGGCTAGATTAATGTATGCCTCTCTTATATCACTCTCAATAATAACATTTTTTATACTTAACTACCAGTGTAAACAACCCAAAGGTCACATATAGCCTTTCTCCGTAGGATTCTATGCCTCCGCGCTAACGTTCCTTCCTCTTTGACATCGGAAAACTCTACTTTGACTTGGGACACGGAATCCGTACACATAATTACGGGTGTAAAAAACCACATAGAAGTAAAATATTGAGTAATTCAAAAAATTAATAAAATAAAATTAATTACTCGCTTTGTGGTACGATAAAGTAAAAGCAACTCAAAAAATTAAAGGCTTCATCTCTAGATTCTACAAAAAATAGTTTACTTCATCTCCCCGTAAGAAAAATATGAAGGAAGGACTGATTATAAAAATTGCTTTTTGAAAAGTATCCTACGTTCGACTCTAGATGGCTTGAAGATAATCTCGTAAGCAATGCACGTAAAGTAAGTTTTTATTTCTTGCAGACTTCAGTTATTTTACACATTTAAATTAAAAATACTAGTCGTACGAAATCGAGATAAGTATAAAAAGGAGGAAAATCGAATAGGGTTCTTCATTTTGCCGTGAGATAACGTTCTTGATTCAGATGTCCGAGGAAAAGATGAAAATTTCGTGAAACTTCGTGTATTTTACCAGTAAAGGTCACACTAAAACTGACTAATGTTAAGGACTATAACTGAATTCAAACTACAGCATGGTACTACATTGAAAGCGACGTGTGAACTCATTCTGGGAGCTAATGCGGAATATGATATGTTTAAATAAAGGAATTATGAATCAGCTCAAGCAGAGATCAGAAATTGCGGACAAATACCGACATGGGTGTCCATCATCTATTTTCCTGACCACATTAGCTGTCGACGCTCGTGGAATCGACGCACCTTCCACGCATGCGAAGAAACGTAAAAACCACGACGATGATGACCAATGCGACTCGAAATTCCCAATTGATTTCTTTCCAAGTCGCCATACGGTAGGTCGCATCTGGTGGTAAGGATCATTATCCTTGGTTCGCCCTCTTCATTGGCACGCCCTCACTCTCTCCTCGACCTCGAAACGAGACTGGAATACGCCTCAACTCAGGTCCTTCGATGGAGAATGCGAGCGAGACGCCCTCTACACTTCCGGTGAGATGTTTTGCTCAGAGGGGGCTTCTGAGAGGGCTGTTACCACGGAGACCAAAGAATAAGGAAGCATATCTATATCTGGGTGGGTTGGGGAAACATCCCTTGGTCCTCGATGAACGCGTGGGAGGAAATTGGATCAATAGAAGATCAATACATCAAGGGAAATCCAAAGATTTATAGGAGGAGAATAACAATAATTCAATCAGAGATTTACTTAACGGAACATTCCTCAAATTACAGAATCTAGTAATTAATTCCTTCCATTCTTATCTCATAAATTTAACTTTGATTTACAATTTTTTAAACTTTGCGCACCAATAGAAAATTAGGTATTTCCCTTTTAATTGGATTTAGTCACTGAAAATTGAAAGAATTGATTATCTCGATATCTCCTGAAATATTACGATGTGTTTATAATATGTAAATTATTCTAATGCATACTTTCCGTACGATTTTTTACAACATTTATGTAGAATCGACTTATTTTCCAGAATCTCAAAATATTTGTGAATAGGAAATAATAATAGGAAATTTTGAAACAGAATCGTAGTGAATAAATTTAATTCAAAACTAAGCTTCGCCGGACAGCAAGGATCATTAGGATGGAGTAGCACAGAAAATATATAATAGTAAGTAATACTTTTCATATGTCTAAGAATGAAGACTGCTTCCCCTTTTATAATCATTACGGCTCTTTTTTCGCTGACATATAAATCGAGCTCCCGGATAACCAAGTGGATAGCGCGTTCGACTTTGGTGAAAGCGCCCCCGCGGTTCGATTCCAGGTGGAAGCCCACAAGGAAATGACTTCAGCTGTCGAAGCACTTTCAACAATACTGCTGATACAATGCAATTCGAATCAGTAGATCATTTCACCCTCCACCGGTCTCTTTTGTGCCTTTGGTCAACATTTTAATGCCTTCCAGAACATAGATTGTATATCAGATCGGTTGTACACATACATATACAGGGTGGTTCAAAAGTCTGGAAACGGAGAATTTATTTCGCGCATGAGTAGAAAATCGGGATTCTGATACTGGGGTCTTTAGTAATTTTGCCCGGGGAATCGAATGGGCCCACCAGGTTTTGAGTCTGATGGGGCCTCATAAGAGATATGAGGCCCAACTTTGAAATTTCAAATGTAAACCTATATATTTTAATGCGGATTCGGGTTCAGCGGAAAATTTTACATCCAAATTGCCTAGAAAACAACATTTTTTGGCCCTATGGTGCATTTTTAGTTCAAAAGTCACCTTACAATTAATCAGTGGTTACTTTCTTCATTGCGTCTCCAGATTCAGCGGGAAATTTGTATCGAATACCTTAAGGCCCGAGATTGTTTGGTCTAGTTTTGGGTTCAGTGAGGGAGTTTTCGCTGTTACAGGGTCAAATTGAAGTGTGATGGCATATGTTTTATTCTGGACTCGGGTAAACCATTTGAGTCTCATAGGGCGATATGACAGATAGAGGGCCCAGCCCTGGACCTTTAAATGACACTACATTTTATTCGGGATTTTACTTTATTTATAATTTGTTACGGTTCTGGACATGATTATTTTATTAGGTGTTCGAAATGGTGTCCATCCACTGTAGTGCAGTGGGCTAGTCGTTGGTAAATTTGCTTATTCACTCGTGCCAACATCTCCGGGGTTATCGTGGCTGACACCTGCACTATCCTTCTCTGGAGTTCTTCGATATTCGCAGGCTTGGTTTCGTTGATCTTTTTCCGCTGAATCCGAATACGCAGTAAAAAATATCGGTTTCCATCTGAAATTTCAAAGTTGGTGCCCACTAGGGGCACCTGGTGGGCCCATTTGATTGCTCGGTCAAAATTACTAAAGATCTCAGTATCAGAGTATCGATTTTTGCCCCCGTCTGAATGAATTAGACGCTTTCCCTAATGCTTTCCTAATATTCGTATGAGGCAAAATTGGATTGTATAGTCTAATGGAGGGTAATCAATCTAGTAGGTTTTGAAAGTACCCCGAACACTTCCCAATCTTAACGTAGTAATAAAACAAACCCATCCTTATCTGGTTAAAATCAATTGGTAAAGCTAAAAGTAAGAGTTAATATACGCTGGAGCAAGCAAAAAGGAAGAGCGTTTTAGTGGATGCAAGTGGATGAAATCGATTAGATGAACTTTGCTGAAATATATACAATCTCATGGCCTTATAATTGCAAACTTTTGTTTTCTGAATCTCAGAATGGAATCATTCCTTTATTTAAAGGAGAATCTAGACGGATTTTTAAACATCTTTAATTAAAATATCATTTTATCAAAATTAATCATAATTAATTAATACAATCTATCTATTAATGATTCCTACGCTTCAGAATTTTCGAATTATATTCATAATCTCTAATCAAATCCTAATCTATGAAGCAATTCGAAATCAAATCGTCTAGTTAGAATTCCAAATACAATTATACCATAGTCAATCATTTACATCATCATCATAGAATGATCATCATCAGACTTCAAAAGTTACGGGAATTTCATAGAATAAATAAAACGTCTAACATAGCAATAAATAGTTAAAAATTCTCTTAGTGGACAATTAGTATTAAGATATAATTGAATAACTTTTCCTAATCTGAGATGCACAAAAATAAAGATTCTATGCCGTAATCTATGAGACTGAATTAATGGATCAAGATTTGATCAAACCTTGATTAATTTTTCCTTTACAGTTAAAATTTAACTGCAATTCATAAATGTAATTTCAAATCATTTTATGCATCTAAGTCAATTTAATGTGGCGCAACATTACATGCCAAATTCCCTATTATATTGTTTATCAAATTCCTCATGAAAATGAAACCTTATAATACGATAAAACTATAAGAGTTTTACAATGAAGATCGCTAACTCATTGCAGTGAAGATAGAGTGGATATAAGCTGGGATTGTGAATGAAAGAAATGAAGGAGACATAAGATAGGATGCTCATCACGCGTTGTCGTGGACACCACTTCCTTGGCGACTGGACCAAAAAAGGACGTTTCGGACGACGGCGTCTTTCGTAATCGATTGATCGCTTATCTCGATGTCTGCACTTCCATCGATCACGTGAGAGCTGAATCAACAGGACTGGAATATGACTCAAAAAGCAACCTTTGGCGACGAATCAGTCCAAGGCGCTGCTGAAGAGCACCGCTCGAAACTTGATTGTCCACTGTAGAACGGCTTAGAATTAAGAACATAAATTCATGCTATTGGAGTCACGCAACGCCTTGGAGAAGTTGTGGGTTGAATTTGAGAAGATTTTAATGACATAGAAGATTTATTGGTTAGTGCCTCGTATTTTATAATGTCTATAAAGTTTGACACCTACACATGTACCCTAAGCTGTTTTCGATGTGTGATTTGATGTAATAATAACATGATACTTTAATTTGTTGCTGCCATATATCATCTGTGGAAAATGCATCTTCGAGAGGGCTGATTATCCTATGTTTTGCTGTATCTGATCGATTATGTAACATGGTGCAAAGATTAAATTACAAAACTCTACCTCATTGGATCCATATAAAATGAATAAATACATTCTGTCGCTTCTCACCTTCGAATCTATTAGGAAAGGTTAAACGAACTTGTGTACTTGTTCTTTCAAAAATGTATTATTGGTGCGACTGACTTTTGTAGAAAGTTCTCCAAGAATATTTTAGTAAGCGTCGATTAAAATTCAGCGAGAGGTAAATATCTTACATTTGAGAATTAAATCAAATACAAGGTGTAAGAACGCTGCCTATATGTTTTAGAGTTTCGCTGCTAAAAGGTCACTTTCCTGGGACTAGGTTTGCGAGTATTTTCCCTCACAATCATATAGCATATTTCTTGAATTTTTATAACTGCAGCTGTATTTAGCTTAAATCGGCTAGAAATCTTCGAATACATCCTTAAATTGTGTTAATAATGGAGAGAGCATCGACTAAAAGTTTATGAAGAAAATAAATATATTTCGTGATCTCAAAGACGGAACGCCAACTTATCAATAAGTTACCTAGATTTTTCTTGCAATTTGCTCACTGAATACTGTTCACAAAAATTATATTCAGAGAAAATAGTTTGTTTAATTGCAAAAAAAATGTGAGAAGGATAGGTGACGTGTGGCGGGGACTTTGAGCTATGGCGGCGGTAGACGTCAATACCCATTAGAAATTTGAAAAATCTTGTATAATCTACCTTATATTTCATGATTAAGTACATTATAATGCTAATTTAATATTGTTCTGATTAATTAATATAAGTGCTTCATTTCATTCCGTTCTTTATAAAATATTAAACAACTATATTCTATTAATTTTATATTTTGTAGATTGTGTTTACAACACAACTCTGCCGCCTATAGAATTCCTGTCTAAAGCTAATATAAAATCAGTATCAGTCATAATAATACGTGATGAGAACTTTTGATAAATAAACGAACTACTTCTTTCAATTATATTCAATTCAGTATAGCCTTGCCTGCCATACATTCGTGCTCCAAGTTAACCCAGTCTCCTGCAAGGAGATTTCATTCAGATATCAGAATTTAATAGCTTGCAATTCCTCAGCATTGAGTAATCCCGAAAACTTTTCTGAGAAATTTATTACTGTTGCCATGAAAGGGAAATATGTAACTTAAAAAGTGCGAATGCTATGTTAACCCATTAAACTGTATATCTTGATAACCGATATTTTCGCTTCATATTCTCTTTGGAGGATTATAGCTACAGGAACCGAAAATCTGGTTATAATATCACGGTTTTGATAGATATCAATTTGATAAAGCCAATCTTGGAAGACTGCTTCACCGGTCACACCCCTTTCTCCTCCAGATCGTACTCCTACGTGAGGAACTCTCGGAAGAAATGGAATTTCTGTCGTTAAATAATCAAGAAATCACCTTTGCTATGTTTTCGTTAAGTGGCGGAAAGTTAAATGGTAAAGCCACAAGAATGTCTTCCATCGAGTTATAAGAGTGCTGAAGTGGTATCAATGCGTGTTATGGAAACTCGACCGCGCTGGATAATTACATCGTGAGTCACATTTCGGGTTTTCCCTCACTTTCACTCCTAAAACTTGTCTCGGATTAAGGCTTTCCACAGTCCTCCTTACCTTCCATCATGTTACAGCTCCCAATCACCTTTAAGTCAATGGACCAAAAAATCATTTAGTTACGGTTACTTCACCATCTGCGGTGATCTTTATTAATAAAAATATTCTCCTAACATGTCGTTCAGTACAATATTTTTCTCAAATGATTACCAGTATAATAAACGTCTCATTCTACATAATCTTGCCTACTACATTTATTGCATATTTCTGCTGCATAACTACCCTATTTTTTCTAAGCATTGTCTTTTTATTGCAGGATTCATTAAAAAATACTCCAGCATGAGATTCCTTGACCGAAACTCGGACGATGAACTAGTCTACTTGAATCATCGAGGTATATACAATTAATCATGAGATACTAATTCTAATTTCGGAATTCATATTCTCTTCTTATTTTTTCCGTTTTTATGGGCGATGGGAAAGTAATAGTAATTAAGCTCAGCTAATGAAAATATATTTTTAATTTATTATTCTATGATATAGAGAGAGATTTTGTTTTCAATTTATGATGCACATAGATATGCCCAGTTTCTCCATTTAATCAATTAAAATAAACGATAAAGCAGAAAATTCCAATTTTAATTATATACTCCACATTAATTATTATTTGGGACTTTTTTTAAACATTCTCGTCTTTGGGTGAATGTCTTGCAAAGATAAAATCAAATCATTAATCAAATAAGACTCCCTTAGGGCTTTTTTACTAATCCATACGGCCAAATTGCAATTTTATCTACAGTAGATAAATAATGGTAGCAGTCTGATCTATTAGGTAAACACATTGTATAACTAATGAATAGCTTTTAATTATCGGTGTGCTGTATCAGAGCTACCAAAATATTAGTGAAAAAATTGGCTGCGGAATCAGTTTTTTTGAAAAATATGACAGTTCACAATCTAGCCATAGAGTTCAGAGGACTCCTAAACCGGTTCTTGGCTAAGATTAGTCACCGTTGTGCGACATACATTAGCATCACCTGAGTTGGCGATGAGTGTTGGCAATTGAAACTAAAAATAGAAGCAAAAAGCTCTCTTTATGCCAGTACACTTATTATATTTTGGGGTTCCAGTTTTTTTGTATTTGTGATTTGAGGTAATTTTCCACTCCGAATAATTGCTACTCATATACACTAATGCAATATAAAATTACTGCTGTGCAAAAGGAAATTCAGGTTTCCCATGAAATAAAAAACAAACTATTATTTATTACCAATTTATAAATACAAACAATAGTGATGCCCAATCTTTTTCTTCTCATAGCGGATCCTGGATAGCCAAGTGGGTAGCGCGATCATTGCATCGGTGTCTGAATCAATTTTTGGTGGGAGTTCATATGTATGAATTAGCTCCAGCTTTCGGAGTACTAAAAATATATTAGAACAATATTCACATACCTCCTTTCCTATACTATTTTCCAAATGCGTTTTTAATATAATTTTGGTGTATGTAATCTTTTTTGCGATTTACTTGTCATGAATTAAAAATAATATGACAAGGTGCATAACATGTAGAGAAAAGGCTGGTATTAACCGAATTTCGAAAATAATAAACCAGTTTTACAAATAGAAATAATAAAAATGTACGAGTATCTATATTGAATCTACAGTGTGAGCCCCCGGAGTTATAGGCTGGGAACTGCTAAACTAGAAGACTGTCAAATAAATATGATAAGCATAATGACTGTAAGACAATAACGTCATCCTTGAAGCAAATAGTATGTGAATGGCATAGAAAGAAAGTGGTCATGAATCAATCAACGATGAGCTTCCCTTATTTAAAATGTTAAAGGAGATTTAAGAAAAAGCTGATGGAATGAGCATGAAAAAGTCCCACGTGTAAAATCCATGCCAACAGGCTAATGATACACTAATTTCGATAATTTATCTTCCGATAAAAAACGTATCCATTGGTTGAAAGTTCTTAAGTATGTTTCTATTCCCCTCCTCTGGTGAATCAGTTACACCCCTTTTGTTACATCACGGCCGCAGCCCCGGGCGTCGCCGCGCCTCTTGGGAAATTAACATTCTCAAGTGGTCCCGAACCGCTCCTTTTAAAAAACGTGACCCTATTGCAGTGCGCTCATCTAGGCGCCACGGCACTAAGTGATCGTTGCGCTACGAGAATTCAAAACACCGTGCTCACATAAACGGAAAATTTTCTACGCCAAATTATCCCAAAGCATCGAATATTTCTGTCCTTTTTTGCTTGCCTGTCAATCAACACAACCAAGATGACGTCCTATATTCATTCATTTAGATACTCGCGTAGTATTCGAGCATAAATATGGCACACGATGCGTACGATAAGGTTATTAAAGATATAATTAACTGCTACAATCACTAATTATTTTGAGAACTTGTCGTAGCCATATCACGATGAGTGAAGCTTTTTTCAAGCTTTTTTATGGTATAAGACATAGAGAATTATACATATCTCATTTGCCATTGACTTAATTTCGTTCCTGGCTGTGATAACGTGAAAGTTGCTGAAGTATTAGTTCTTCTAAAAAGTTGTAATCATCCTTGTCACACCTTTTTGAATGCTAAGAAACAATTTATAAATAGAGTTACTATACCGCACTTTATACAGCGAGCTTTTTCCACCTACAACATTCAGTTGCAGAAAAGAAAGTAAAAGCAAATTACTTAATTCCGCCTCCAAAGATTTCTGAAGCTAATGGTGGAGCATTTTAAAATAAAAATATCTGAATATCTTACGTGTATTGCGATAAAGCTATTCCTTGGGCAAAAGAACCAATATCCCAGAGCTTCTCCGCCCAATTAGAATGCTATATAATTGTCTAGAAAAATAACTATGTGATTGATACTTTAGATCTACCCTAAATTTTATTCATAATTTATTAAATATTTCATTACAGAATTGAATATTTCAACCAAAGTAGTAAGTAATAGTAATTAGTAATTAAAAGTAGTAGTAATTTCAATCTTCGCCATACTAATTCTCCATAAAAACCATTAAATATAATTTCCACCTGAAACTATCAAAGTGGATGTTTTTAAGTGCACTCCGAATCTTGAGCTCATTTTCCATGAAGGAAGGAATTCAACAAACTGTAATTTCTATAAGAAGAGGCTACCACAAACGAGGAGAGGTTCCCAATCCGTAAGTTTGAGACCAGATCTATTAGCGTCATAGAGAAATAAATTTAAAAATGATTATTTCTGTCCTATGATCTTACCGTAGATATGGTTGTTGGGGTGGGGGTTAGATAAGAATCTTGAGAAACCATAAAAGCGGAGGTGAGTGGCAGCCATCTCGATCATCTACGTCACAAGAGTTAAAAACTTAATTTTAAGGAAAAAAATGTACTTTGGACAGGATTTGAATCACTGAGGATAATCTTTGTATGACTTCGGACAACTTGGAAATTAAACCAGACGCTCTATCCACTCGGCCATTTGGATGATGTAGCACCGTTCAAAGAAGTAGGTTAATTTACCGAAGATGCTGGTTAAGTACCCTAATGCCTTGCCAGATAATGGAATATGACAAATAAATTTACATTTACATTTACGCCCCGCGAGCCACCATATGGCAGGGGTTGTGCACACCGACAGATTTAATGCTCCGATTTTATTTTGCCATCCTCGATTGTGAGCTTTAATTGATTAGCGTTTGTGAACTTTGATGACCTGCGTAAGCTGAAATACCTTTGATTGGTTTGCGTTGCATGTATAAAATGCAAATGTATTCATTAAAAATGTCTCAAAGAAGAGAAAAATTATCGGGTGATGGGCTGTAATCGCAACATGCACGAGCAACCAAAATGAGCAATGACTTCACACTTTTTTCAAATTCACGATTCCATATGAGAACCTCTTCTTGTAAGTGAATAATTCATTTTAGCAAATTTTGATCATAGTACAGAAACGAGTAAAGAGAGCAGCTAGAACGAATGGAAAAAACAGCTAAAATACATGAAATACGGAGCGAGAAAAAGAAGAACCATGAGTTTTCCATCTAGAGATAAATACCAAGGATAGAGGAGATCGGAAAGGAGCCGAAACAGGAATTATGGAATTGTAATTGTGACTGAGAATACCATTCTTTAATTTTTGCCCTTGCTTGAATTAAGCATAGCTTATGGGAAACGACTGTGATTGCATGTATACTTTTACGCATCATGGTCAATATTTAGAGTTTTTCGGAGGGTTTAAAACATGACTAAAATACTGTGCTGATCTTCTTGACAAATCAATGCGTCGAGTGACTATTAAGGTCATAATCGTTCGACCGCTGGGATTCGACTGTGATTGCAGAGGCCATGGGTCATACACCGACCTCTATCTCCTCCGAATCCTAAATCGACAGCATTCTGCGTAATAACAGCTGTTACTTCCGGGGTTCACTGTGATACATAGACCTCTGTATTGAATTTAAATGGCAGTCTTCCACTTTCACTTACGCATATTTACATAGAACATATATTTCACCTTTCATCCATGTAAACGGCAAGTTATAGCAAAATATCTTTTTACCCATTTTTGGTATAATTTTGGTAAATTATTATATAAGCGAGAACGAAAAAAATATCGTAAAGGTATAGGTTTACCATTTCACTTATGATCATTGAGGAGAGATCATTTTTATCCAAAAATAAAAACAGACGCGCAAATACAAAATCAGACCCGAAAAACGAATTTCTAATCTTATATAATCATCCATTTCATCTATTAAATGACTAAAACTAATAATGAAATATAAAAAACACATCTCAGTAATTGCTTTTTCGGCAGCATAGGATTAGAATGCTAGCCTAGCAACATCATGTCCCGGGTTTGAATCCCGGTTAGCGAATGGAAGATTGTGTTGTAAAAAAATAAGGGCTTGTTGTGAGACTGGCCATGAAAGGCTGAGATTCGCCCTTAGAAGTTGTAATTATTATTTTGATTATTACTGTATGTAGCCTCGAAATATTCACCGCCTTTCTTAATAGTTCCTGATAATATTGAAGTAAATGCAATTCACTCTTCTTAGTCTTAACACTAATCTAGATATCAGTGTGAAGTTAAATTTATTTTATATTCAATTTTCATTAAATAATTCGGCATCATTGAAATTGAAGGAAGAAGATGCTTATTCAATTCGCGGTCGTCTCAGTAAAGAATAAAGAATGAAATAGTAATGCGATCGAGAAAAATGTGCTCCTGTATGGAGACGTAACTTTAAATTTTTCGGAACTTTGCCTATTCACAAAAACTGAAGGGTGTATAGGAGAAGATATAACCAACCATAAATGAAAATTAACTCTCTGTTGCTGAAATCAAAAGCGATGAAATCATACAGGAATATTTTTCCAAAGATAATGCAGCAAACGTTAAAATGATAGATAGATGGACACTGTTTACGATGTCCTTGTGGATCTCCCTTAGCATGAAAAGAAAGACTATAATGTTCAATAAAAAATCTGTTGAACGTAAGGTCGATAGAAAGCTCTCTTTGTTTGAATATAACTTCTGAGAAGGGGATAGTTATAAACCTTGAAAACAAAGTGAAATAAATTTTAAAGTCAAAAAAGTGAAAATACCAAAAAAAAAACTTTAAAGCTTGTATTAAAATCGTAAATGTGGTAATAAATTTACTGAAGAAAAGAGCTGTAAATTGAAGATAATGTGAAGAGAAAGACATGTGCAAGTAAGGATAGTAAAACATGTAGGATTATTGTGAATATGCGAGATAAATAGTGTGCTTAACCAGATGAAAAACATTGCGAGTGATGTGAATGAATGTTATGTAGCAACATCAAGCAGGAAAGATACTTTCTTGGGTAACAATCGATGGTTTTAAGTAGCAAAAGGAACTTAATGTCTTAAGTATTTCTAATATCGACAACAAGCATTCCAAAATTTAAAAAAACTGCTATTTTTCTCCATAATCCTTCAATTCGATCACTTTCTGCCTTTTTGCACGGAAATAAAATCATCGGATATCATTGTAACTGCTCTCTTAGACCTTTTTGAGCTCTGCTCAAGTCTGCCAGGTTCACATTGCTAATACACTGATCATATGCAAATATTCTTCGTCGTAATTTTAAAAAATTTTGACCTTGTTCTTATTCGTTTTTCCGATATACTTTCTATTTTTGATTTATTTCGGATTCTCCTAAACAGTATTGACCCATTCCACTTTCTCCTCCCATTTTTAGTACCTCCGACCATCGCTAAATCCATAATCAACACCTCTTCAGCAATTCTAAGATCTGTCCTACATCTAAGGCGCGTCACGGTCAAATCCTCAAATTTTCTTCGTATATATTTTGCGACGCTGGATCAAAGGAATGAAGAATTTCCTAATTTCTCTTCTATTTTTTGAAGGTAATTGTAGTATAAATCATAAGTAGTTTTTTTATGAGATTTTCATGGTATCTAGCAATGATAAAAATTTAGGGATATTTGGGGACAAAATACTTATCCTCTAAGAGTTTTAAAATATACACTGAGTCCCTCAATGAGCATACATTAAAAATTAAGATAAGGCCAATTAGAATATCAAAGACCGAGAAGAGAGGAACTAAGATTTATCAAAAGCAAGGGCCGTATTAGATATTGAATAATGAATTGGATATTGCTGAATTCAATTCCAACTCCAACTCGGTCCTACTCGGTCGTTTCTCTGATAAATCTTAATCTTTATAAGCTCTATATTCAAGGTTCTCAGAATATTCTAATTCAACTTGAGTTATTATCTAATAAATACTCACCAAGAAAGAACTTAGTGCATATATTAACCTCGAATTTTAGCTGTTCAATTTTTCATGAAATTCAGAAGTTTTCTAAGCTTCAGTGACTTTTGATCTTCCATTTACTCTCCTATATCACTTTCAAATCGGTTTATGGAAGGCTATATAATAGAATAATAACCCTAATAATAATAATTATCCACAAAGTTACTTCGCGGATCGTGTAAGTAAAAAGCAGATAACTAATCTTTGTGTTTGAAACAACTTCTTACTTTATTCGTTGTAACCATAAAAACTTCTTAATTTACTCTAACAAAATTATTAGTTTATAGTTTATATTTTAGCTCACATCGAGGAAAAATCTATTCCTAACCGACCTTGGAATGATTAAAAAATCTTCTCTATCGTTTTTTGGACGTACAATTGTTTATTTTGGAAACGTAAATTCATTCTTCGAGCTTAAAACGTAATTTTCTTGGGCTCACCATGGGCTCACTTTCCCTTGAGCGAAACTCAAATGACAGATTAAAGCTCGTTTATTTTCTTCGTCATGAGCGCATATTCAAGTTCATTTATGCATACTTTCTCCTTTCCCCACCTTTATCTGACATATAAAAAAATGTTTCCAAAACTATTCCTTATTTAGGTCAAGGTTCCGCTTACTTTATTCTCACTTAACCCTTTCACCGTGCTCTATGAAAGATGATCACCTCTTTTTCATGCAAGCTTTTTGTTACATCACGCTACAATTTCCGCCGGTCGTGAACATTTCTAAATTTTCTCGAGAGGATTATAATTTTTCACCAAGATTATGGGAAATAAAATATTTGGGAATCAGATTTATAGCTTTTATAGTTATTCACTCATTACTACATACAGTTACTGTAATAGTAGAATCCGAGATCGCTTTCACCATTCGTAAAAACTTGGTTATCCGGGAACCCTGTCGTTACTGTAGTTATTACACACACTAGCTAGTTTTTATTTGTACCAGCATGCTAACTTAATAAACGTCACTTACTTGCTCACGTTACTTACTTTCGGCTATTAATAGTATGCGAAGAATTATTCCTTCAACTATAAAGAATTAAACGCAAGCTAATTTCAATTTTTCTTAATAATAACCAACAAATTAGTGACGTAAATGTATGGCAAAAACCGAAATATAAGGTACCTCTTATTTTTTTGGATAACTCAAATAAAGTGACGATCATTCGAAGAATTCTGAAGAACTTAACAACAGAATAAATGGAAACACAACGATAATCATAAAGCCACATAAGGCTCTTAAAGAAGTAGTAATTTCGATGTCTATGGGAATTTCAAGGGATACAATAGGGATGTGGAACGAAAACATCAAAATTTTATATTGTGTATATTTTATGGAAATTATACTCATGATTAATTTAAAAGAACAAAATGTTTTCTCTAATTCAAAATGGGTAATGAATTACTGCCGCAACTAATGATATGACTGAAATATGATGATATACAAATTTCAAGGGAAGATTACAAAACAAGATACGACCTTGGTGCACAACTGATGGCCATAACACAGCAAGCTTATCTTTTTCGCTGAACTGCATTATGAAAATATAAGCGTGATTCGAACATCAGATTGAATTTCTCTCGACCTTAAAGTTGTGCTCCGAAATGCTTATTTTTAGAAGTTATTTACAAAGAAGAAACTAGGTACAAGTACATACATCCATACATCAGGAAATTAGTGGGAAAGTATGTTGTGTATGTACAGCATGCGGAAATATTTTTTGAAGAATACTCTTTAGTATAATAATCATTAATATGATGATTATTCCTTCAAACTGGAAATAAATAAACTTTATTACTCTTATTTTAATTGCGGTTAGCCAATCGTTTTTACTTTAACGTGTATTTTCTTGTTCTTCTGTAAAGAAAGACCTCGCTTGTACTGGCATTCATCTTTTTGCTATACACTACATTATATATGATTATATATTCACTAAATTGCCTATCAGAAAATTTGATACGAAAACAAAGGTATCGTAACGTACCTCTGACCAGAAAACTGGTCAGAATTCCGAAAATAAGGCAATCGGTGTATCATTTGTAAAATTTGTATTTCCAACGACTGGTAATCATTGGACCTGATTGACTGGACCAAATCTTTGATTGGCATTGCCCTACATAAAGAGACCGTCATAATTGGTCCAATTTAAATCTCTTGCATCGTTAAACAGAACCAGGGCCGACAGGAGTCGTGTAATTTTTCGTTCTATATTCACTCAAAACTTTGTGAAACCTATATCGTTCGCTGCCGATACAAAATTTAAGGCTAGAGGTCGACTTTAGATGAGTACCAGGTGTCATCCTGGGTAATAGATAAGAGATAGAAATGTATTTATGGTCGCACTGCATTCACTTACACCGTAACCTAAATATTAGCAGCCATATCCTACCAATTTCCTGCTGATTGCAGGCTAGCCAAGATAATATGAGTGCTATGATATGGAGCTATTACTTTACAGGAAAATACTTTCAATTACTGTAGATCTATATTATGACTAATTGGTATTTATTAAAGAGTGGCTGTTTGGAGCATGTATAAACTGATAACAGTTGGTAGTATTAATACCAATTTCATTCATAGAGAAAAAATATCTTGCGAAAATTTCGATAATTTCGTTAAGAGAAATAATGTAACTTGTGATTCTTCAGTTTAAATTCAATGGTTATAAATAAATTAAATTTTTTGGCGTATATAATCACGAAAAATATATTTATGAACAATGCTAGGCTTACGAGATAAAATACTTCGTTATTTTCCGGAGTGGAGGGAAAATCAGGCAAATCTTTTTATTCCATGTAATAATCTATCGTACAAGGAAATTTTCATTGTTGGTGATATGATTTCTTCAATTTTAACGAATATAAATAACATTTTATCATAGAATAAAAAGAGTTCCGGATATAGCTCATCGATTCCTTGACAATGCTGAGTCATTACCCGAGAGTATCTTCGTCATATTATTCAACTGTTACTCAATTGAATTTACATTCGGTTTTCTCACATTGCAAGCAGATTTCATGCTTCTACGTTTCTTAAAAATGTAGATAGTAATTGTTTCCTTTGACACTTAAAGTCGCGCAGAGAAACAAGGTCGGAGGGCAATAAAATGACGCTCAAGATCGATTTATCCACGTGTTCGTGAAAGTAATAAGACACTTTGTCTGCATTTCGATTAAATTTGGGGCATAGGGTCAATGTGGTGCTAAAGATTGCGGGGACCACTTTTTTGTCAGCCTTCGATAAATACCTTTCCTTCGCCTTCAAGTGCAGACTTTTCCTCTTAATAAGAATTCACATGAACTTAAGCGGTATAACTAATGAGCTGGTTTAAAGAATTCAAGATCGCATTTCTAAAACACACCCAATGCTACGCCATTATCCAGATCTGCCGCATACATTATAGCTATAGAATACCATTCTAGAAGCATTCCTAAATTTCTTCGCTGAAGAGGAAGTGAAATCTGCCAAGGATAGCTTTTGATCGCGATTGCTAGTGATGCACGCTAAAATACTTCTTCATTTTTTCTATCACTAAACTTCTTCGTGGCTTTCTAACTATAATTGTATATCTTAATCGAGTCTTTAAGGACTATATATTTTTAAAAATATACGCATAAATAACGGTAATAGATTATCGAAACTTATGTCTTATAGTAGATGAAACGAAAACTTCTAGGAATGGCTGTAAATTACGATCCGGAAAAAGTCCCAACTCTTAATTGATGACGCCCCGCCTCGCAGTCAGCTGTCAAAGTGTTGCAGGTAGCAGCTAATAAACCAGGCCAGAGGATCCATTCATCTTTTATGTCATGTATTTCAGCCCCAAGTGACTTTATCAGTATCCCAAATTAATTCTCAGATAAGATCTCAGTATCACTAATTAGTTCTCCATTATTCAAAGGAATCGATTAAAATTTTCTCTTCACTCATGTTATACCAATTAATGCTAAAGCTAGTGATATTTTCCTTATAGAAACGACATTTTCACAAGAATGACCACCGATTTCGACTTGCTCACGTCGTCATCAGGTATGCATCACATTTACAGGATAAACACGAAGGCGTAAGGCATGTTGCAAAGAACAGATTAATCAAGTAAAATGTTTCAGTTTGAGACCCCGGGTTCCGATTTTCCATCAAATAAAAGGTGAAAAAGCTAATTATCTACAAAAAATATTTTCCATTAGGGAAAATTATAAATGTATTTATCGTTCAAAATATCAATATGCGTATTATTTGGTTTTTTGTGTCCTTAATCTATGACTTCCGCCATATTTTCTCTTAATAAATATACAGCTTTGCGAGATATCTACGAAATAAAATCGGTGAATTAAGGTATTATCAGTTGGTGTTCACAACCCCTGCCATACGGTTGCTCGCGGGTTAATAATGTAAATGTAAATTTATCTGCCATATTACATGTCATTATCTGGCAAGGTATTAGGGTACTTAACCAGCATCTTCAGTGAATTACCCTACTTCTTTTTGCGAAGCTTCATCATCCAAATGGCCGAGTGGTTAGAGCGTCTGGTTCAGTTTCCGAATTATCCGAAGTCATCCAAAGATTATCCTCAGTGGTTCAAATCCTGTCTAAAGCAAATCTTTTTTTCTGAAAATTAAGTTTTCAGGTGTTGTGACGTCGATGAAGATGGCTGCCACTCACCTCAACTCTTATGGTTTGTCAGTTTATCTTACCAAAGCCCCCACCCCACAGGTAAACCAGCAAAGGCAAGCAACTTCGGCCACAATCAACAAAAGAGTTTAAACTCAAGGAATCCCGGGGATTCTTGACTGTTTTGATAGTCGAATTAATAGGCCTTCCTTTCTTCGCCCATTATGACACATTTCTCAAATTCAGGGTCCAAATTGTTTCGCCCATGTATGTCTTATATGTTATATAGAGGGTTATATATGTAGCGGGTTTATTAAAGGCAAATATATTCATTAAAAGTGTCTTAAGCGAAGAGAAGAATAATCTATTAATAGGCTTCGATCTTAGCGTAACCCGATCAGCCAAAATGAATTGAGAGTTCCAGAGACGTCATCGCTGCCACTGATTAATTACGAAGAAGCTTAGAAAAAGATATCTATTCTGCTGCTTTCGATGGTACATTTAAACAACCATATCTTAAAAACTAGTGGAAAGAAATCCCTATCACAAAAACGATTATTTTTATATTCTAATTTCCTTAACTTAACTGATCTCATCTCAAATTCGCGATTCCACGTGGGAGCCTCTTCTTGAGCCATGGCGTAAGACTTAATGTTGTGAGCTAAAATCGTCCAAGGATTGCCAATAATGTCTTTTCCCACCATGTGGCATTTAAACTCGGCTGAATTCTTGAAAATGATCCTGTTTATGTTTCTAAGGGCGGCAACAGAAAGAAAACTGCCGCTACGCAAAGCATAACACGATAATTCAATGCGAAAATTTGGTCTTTCCATTAGTTTGTTTGGATATTGCATAAACGGATGACTAGTGAAAATAGTGAGTGCATTCATTGTCAAAGCGCTAAAAAGAAAAGGCTATAATCAACAAATTAGAGCATGGAAAACTAAATAAAGAACTAAAGAGACAATGGGGAAGACGCAAGATCCGCTGCTCCGCCTACAACCGTTTGTCGACACCTAAATGATAAGTAACCTTTCTTCACACCTCTGAAGAATAAATAAAAATTAGTGAACAAAGTAGAAACTGTTTCTTAGATTATCTTTAATCCTCAATTCTAAAAATTTTAATCATCAAATATATTAAAGTAGCTTATTGATTGGCATTAATTTTTTTGGTTTCATAGTGAGGAAGAAGCATAGAAATATTTTGATGTACAATATTTGAGCGATAAACTCCCCTTTTTATATGATACAACTCTCATTTTTATGAAACGATAGGATTTTAAGTTCAAAACTTAACATTATAACGTATACATTTATCTCTCTATAGATATATTTATCAATTTAAAGTTCAAATAGAAGAAAACGAGTTATATCGACCAATGGTGTTAGTTTTCATTCGACCAATTTGAAGAAAAAATATTTTAACCGTTAGTTAATTCTATACCTTTTTGCTGGAAAGAGATGTTAAGTACATCAAACGTATGATTAAAACAGTAAATTTGAACATATGAACAGTAACTCTCTTCTTGCTACAGAAGTTTTCAAGTCTAAGAAGAAATGATTCAACATTTTACTGTGTCAGTATTTCTAGAAAGATAACTCGCTATAAATTACCTATTTCAGATTATTCTATTTGCGTGTATATTTTACTATATCTCCTAAATTAGGGAGAAGGTAATCGAGGAATTGAAATCATGGGAAAGGGGATATATAACGTGTTTCGAATAAGATTCCGAGGCCTTCCGTAAATGGAGAGTTGGATATAGAGAGGTTACCAGTATCATAACAAGTTGGCTTGTGTGTACTTAAAATTGGGTGGGGAAACTGGACCAAGCAGAACAGCCTACTTAGGGAGGTCTCTTACCTGGAATGCAGAAGGTTTGGAATACGTTTGGACAAGGATAGCGCTTATGAAACTGGCTTTCAAGAAGTGAAAGAAATTAATTACATCGACACATGATACAGAAACTGAGAAAATGTTTGAATGAGATTTCAGTTAAGTATGCTAAGGTTGCACACTTAAATCTTAGCAATTATATCGAGAACCGTCAGGCGGACAAGACTTCGGACAGATGATACCTTTTAAACAATTTGAATAAATCTAATTAACATAGCAACAAACTGTACTCAAATACTATGAAAGAGGAGGAATAATATGATGATGAAATAAGAACCAAACTTGAAAACAGATCATCGGGATAAAATAAACACCGACCGAGCATTTACAATATATAGAGCTGATAGTGATAAGATTGACTCGGAAATAAGGCCTAGTATTGCAAAAGCTAAAATTATTTTTACAATACAAGTACATCAATGAGCAAAAGCAAACTTACTGAGTAAATTAAGTTTTATTTGCGAACTTTAGCTGTTGCGTTCAGAAGATGTGGCGAAAATTAGTCTTTCTAGATGGTAAACGAGGACATTTTCTTGGGTTGTATCAGATTCGGAGAAAATGTGTACTTGAAGGACGCTTTCGCTTAACTTGTTTTCGTGTAGCATTAGACCTTTAAAGCGGCTTTTCTTGTTATTTTTTAATTTTCCCGACTATATACAGATCATTGGAATTTGGATCACTGGATCAGGATCAGCCGCTGTCAGAGGCACTTTTGTGATTTTTAATCGTCTTTCGTTGGAAGTCCCAATCACATCAATTCAAGTTATTTGATGACGTTATTGGTAACTTTAGGACCTTAGCAATCACTTGACTTAGAGGTTATTGCCTAGATTTCCGTGTTTACGTCTCCGAGCTGTTCTGAATAAACTAATTTCATTGGTTAATGACTACTCTCCTAATGAAATGATCTTAATTGATTATTTAAATAATTATTTTCATAAATTTCCGAAAACATAAATTGTAGCAGCAAAACGGGACAAAATTTATAGCTCGATTTCTATAGGAGGTATTTTCATTACTTAAATTATCTTAAATCTCATCTTAACCATAGATAAAGTACCCCCAGATCCCGGATGAAAAACGAACGGGAGAGCATTATATTATATGTGTTGACACAGCATTATTATACATGTGTGTGGAATAAATTTTAAGATTTAAGCAGCGTCATTCTTAAAGTTATTGTTTTTTTTACCGAAATCTTAACAGCGATTTTGTAAAAGTTAACCATATGATAAAATTTACTACGAAAATGGTTAATTAGTTAGATTAAGATTTTACCACGTACTATTTTGGACTATTTCACTGCAAAAATACTAATTTTCTGTATTCTGACATTAAATATCATAAAAATATCATAATATTTAGCGAATGGCGGGAGGCAATGGTGCAAAATATATTTTCTGAGGATATAGACGGGACGGAATGGACATAAACTGTCCTGATAAAAACGAGGCCAATGGTCAGCCAATGATACGTAAATAAAGTGAAGTAGGAAGTATATCATGAGAAAAAAATGCATAACTTTACTATTATTTATCAATATTGTCTAATATGCAATTTCCAAGTGCTTATATCACCGCAGGATTTTTTGTTTGTTCAAGCAAAGGTAGGCAGCCGAAATCGGACCGAGTAAAGTTTTCCTTCTTGGTCCTTAAAAAAAATACAGAAATAGTACCATATTCTCGATGATTCTCGTAGTAATATCTTAATTTTTTCATTCAAACAACTTCCACAGATTTGACATACTTGATTAATATCCTTTTTTGCAAATATGTACTTCCCCAAATTCCATTATAGATGAGATATTTTCGGGAAATAGTATGAATTCTCAGCCCCTCACGGACTCTCAATATATATACCTCAGAGAACCTTCATCCATAATAGCTGTGGACCTAAATTAAATTACCCGTGATATTTTTGACGTCAGCAGAGTAAGAATCGTTGTCTCTCCTCCAAAGAGAGTCCGTAACCCCTACGCAACATCCGTCTGATGCTAAGAATAAAGTAATATATTCAATGCCATGTTCGGGGAAGACCCGTTCTCATCGCACGCGTCACTTACAACTCTTTTTACCAAAATTGTGCGTATATTTCTGGGAATACCCTTGTGACTGCCGAAGGGTCCTTGGTCGAAGCACGTGATGTCCTCCGCCCACTCCCTACCAAAATCCTTTTTCTCATCCCCGTAATCTCACCGCCTGAATAATTGCGTCACACCTGCTATCGCTTAAGATGTTCCTCAATTCAGCCGTTCCCACTTCCTCCCTCCTTGACCCTCCTCTTCTCCCCATTCCACACATTTGTCTTTACGACGCAACTATCCGGGAAAATCCTAAGCGACGCAACCACTTGAATGACAATCGGTGGCTTATGGTTAAACGTTTATGTTTACCTCTGGCGCCATCTCACGCCCCTTCCCTGGACTTATCTCTGTATTGCGGACGCTCATCTGCTTCTCAGACTTTATTTCGACTATTATTTACTTTCCGTGCGAGATGAGGAGAATTAGCTTAGAAGTTGCGCATTAAGTATGCCTTCTGGATGATAATTGGTCGCATCTATTGCAAAATCATGGCTCACTGTTATTCTCTTTGAAAATTTATATTCATTTCACTTTTTATGTTGAAATTAGATTATTTTCTTACAATTTATTTGCTAATTGTAGACAAAAATTCATTGCTATTACAAGGAAGGGAGAGTTCTGCAGGGCCTCCGGACAGCCAAGTGGGCAACGCGTTCAACTTTCTTTTAAGCGGCCCAGGGTTCGATTCTCGGTGGGGCTAACGTGCGAAATGACCTCAGCTGTCGAAGCACTTTTGAAATTACCACCACTATGAGAGTTCTTCTATATATCTTCATGATGCATGTAATATCGAATTTCTCTGCGGCTTGAGAAGTGTATATAGCACTGCAGGTATCCTGATATATATACAATTACGAAAAAGGAGAACTACGAACATTATCGACTACCAAATCTTTTATTCAACGTGAGGCTTAATTTTATGTATGCACAAGAAACGAATCAATTCTAATAATCACAGTTGAGATTTGGATGAAAATTCTTATCTAGGCAAATCAAACTTAGATGTGCCTCTAGCGTTGAGATTATGAGCTTAATGAGGGAATGTGTAAAACGTATTCATTCAGTAAGCTTAAGTATTTCATAAACGTGTAATATTATGTATTGTGAGAAGTACCCAGCATTGGGTTGTTATAAAAGAAATATCTCACTGCAATTGTTACATTTTGTTTCGATAAGTTTATCGCTGAAAGTTACCCATCTCTCCGAAACTTGTGTTGTACGGAGATTAATTTCTTAGTGGGCCAGTTATATTAAATCAGACGAAGATAAATGCAAAGTGAGAGTTTTTCACAACTATTCTAACATAAAATTCTATTCTAACATAATTCTTAAAAAAGATTACTTTTGCACGTTCTCAATAATGTGCAGCATACATGAAACTGGATTTTCTCGGATCGTGCAAGGGTTTTAGATGATACCCGTACCTCATTTTGCTTTATATAACCCTGAAATGATCAAAACAAATTCTGAATTCCAAACACCAGGATGTTTTGAACTCGTATCATGAGATTGCTTTCAGTTAGATCTAGCGACTGCAGTCCTTGGTATATTCCAACTCCCTTGACTCATTTCTTCCGATGCTTCAGAAGGAAGATTTCCTTTCGATCGGAAGATATCGTTAGGCAATTATTACTCGGGGAATCGATTGCAACGCACGTACAACTTTGTCCGAGCAAAAAATCCGTAATGCGTTGTCGATGGCTTCCGGGATGTGACCCTTCGAGGAAAGTTCCATCCTCTCCCATTGTCTCTCGATGCAAATATTGGATCAAAGAAAAAATATCGCGAGTTTTTTCCTGTACTTTACATGACTTTCTCCCGAGAAAGTTTACGTCGGCGGATGGGCGTACTCCGGACCAAATATCGTTTCACAACACCGCCGCTTCGGATCTCCATGGCGCTGCTTTCGTCTAACCAAACCTCCGAGGGCTATGCTATTGTTGCGACTGCTCGGAATTTCCGGAAAGAGATAATTTGACGGCACGGGAAGAAGTTACTGGAACTGTCTTTGCGAGACGTCGTTTCGGCTTTTTGATCGCATTCAGAACATTTCGACCGAATAAGCGGTCTCCATCCACACGGAAGGAATCAGTCACCAGAAAATTATGTGTTGATGGGAAGTGATTTGAAGAGTCAATTTTCAGCAAATTTAAGGTTCCACCACGAAATTCTTTAGTAATGTCCCCATTAAACGTCTCCTATCTCGTTTTCTCAATCAATTTTCGCTCCGCCTTCTTTTTTTGTGTTCTGACCAGTAATCATGCCCATTATATAGCAGTAATCAAAACTGTCCTTCATAGCGTAAATTAGGAAAATTAGAATAACATACAATATGAAATGGTGCTCTGGAAATGTCACGCAAAATAATATGTACAAGCGGAGTGGAAGTGCCGGAATGCAGGGTTCAAGTTGTACCCAGGGCAAAGGCGCTTCTGATGCTACCATGACAATTATTGGAAATTAATTATAATTGAAATCAAAAATAAATAAAAGAAACGAGATTATTATACATGTATTTATAAAGTTAATGAAATTTCCCTCTACAATAACTTCTGTTCGTTACTTTAAATTGACAGTAAAAATTACACTTTCAATTTTATTCACGATTTTCGTTACGTTTTTTCAGCACATTTTGGAGAACTATATATATTTAGTTTGAAATGGAAACGGCTTGGCTTTAATTTGAAATATTTTTTCTTTTGAGAGATTTATCTTGAAATTCCATTAACCTGTAATGACAGCATAGATGTAGTCTCATTTTCCTTCCCCAACCTTCAGATATTTAGAATACCATCACTATGAACAGGCACGTTTATCATTTTATATGCATTGAAAAGTTATAGTAATGTCTTAATTATAAGTATTACTTGGCTTTCTCTTCCATTGAAATTCATTCAGAATAAGAAACACAAAGTGCTTTCAAAGTTTTATTTATATTAAGGTGTACCAACTTGAGTAACAATGTTTACCTGTAAGGTCGGAATCTCATGGAAATTGCAAGAATCGAGGATGATAACTAAAGCCGCTACATTTTTTAGTACTCTATTTGCTTTATTTCAATAAGATCAAGTCTTAATTTCCTGATCTCAGGAATGGATAGCAACCCCTCAGTAAAGTCAAACCTATTTGAAATCTAAACAAGAATCAGGTTTAGATGATAAGGAACAAATACATGGGTGGTCTGAAAAGTTTCCGACATTTTGCCATTTCTTGATATGTTTTCTGTAAATTTCTGAAAATTTCCTGAAGATATCTGAAAAATCTGTGGTCGGAAACTTTTCAGACCACCCTTGTATGTTTGAATCGCGTACTCACCAGGAATTCCAATTTAATTTGTGAGCTTTTCTTAAAGGAAACTATAAACATTGTGTATGAGAAATTATAGTCCTGAAGTATCGTAAATTTCATTGATTATTCAATGCTTACCATTTAATATCGCATAAGTAATAATTTTTCTTTGTTGATGTACTTTGTGAAATAATACTTCCAACCTGACTAAAAAGCCATCGTGCCGAAAGTTAGTTCAATCCTCAACCCCTTTAAATGAACTGCCAAAGTTTTGGAGGGCTAATGAGCTACAATAAACAATTGATGAAAGAAGTTCTTTTCCATTGTTCCTCTCTCACTTAGAAATCATTGGATTTAATATAATGGAGTTAATATTGATATAATTATAATTAATCGTGTGATAGCATTAATTAATATCTTTATCATGATTTGTGGAATCAAATGGAAAGTATATGACTAGTTAAATTACCAATGTTTAACTGTGTAGGTAGTGTATAAAACAAAAGCGGTACAAAAAAGAAGAATTGGAAGACTAAAATCAGTTCACATGCAAATGGTATCAATATTAACTGTGTAAAGAGTTTTCCGGAAATGAGCATTCAAAAGAATAATGATGCTGCAATTTAAAACACTCCTTTGATCTACAATTAGCTCAGGTGTCATCCCACTATTTACTCTCCAATTTACGTAGATAAATTTTCTTGGTTTCTGTTGACTCATATAATTTTTACTAGACTTCTCGGAATCCTTTCGCAAAAGAGCTCAGCGAACGAACAGCAAGTTCAGAATAACCTCCCTCACCGGTCACCAATTTCTGCTTTTCAGTTATCAAAGAAAAAAAGAAAGAAAGAGGTATGTTTATTTGGCAAAGGACATTGTAGTCCCCTCCCTTCCTCATTGCTTGCTAAACATCCCAAGAGCAATTTGTCTTCTCATCATTCCTTTTAATGTGAAATCGCTTCTCTATCAAATCTGTCATCTAAACTTTAGGACAGTAAACCTATTTATGAGACATAAGATTCGTAATCCGAGATACACTTTGCGACGGAAAGCATGACAGTTTTAACTTAGAGGAATGAAATAGAGTCACAGATGTAGCAAATATCTTGAAACTAGATATATTTGCTCAACAAATAACGAACTACAACGGATGATAGGCGTAACGGATGCTTACATAGTCTGTTTGTCTATTAAACACAATTTTCTCGTGAATTTTGAGTTTAAACACTGTATTTGTGGATTCTTCAAGTTATTTGTATATTTTAGGACACTCAAATATTTTATTACTAGCGAATGATTGGAAGGTAATTTTTGAGTCACTTGGAGAAAATATTTAGAGATGTACATCAACTCTTATCTTAACTCTCTTTCTACCTGACGTTAATACGATGAAATGTTAAGTGAGAGTTTTCCATGAATTCCAAGCTCTTTTAGTGCTCTGATCTTTGACTTTAGTCAATTCCGTTATTTTCGAGAGCTTGAATCTAGAATATCAAGATCCATCTAGAAGATATCTTGTTTTATTGCCTCATAAATGTCATACTATTGAGTTAGGTACTTAGCTGCTCATAGCTTCGACATTGAATCAAAAATTAAAAATATTCCGAAGTAGCTTTCTCCATTTTCAGGAACATATAGTAAGCTTCCAGAAGGAAAGTTCCAAAATTTAATATTAAAATCTGATCTTGCCAGCTTATAAGGCTTATTATGAATATGAAGAGATTTGAATGTAAATAATAACCTTTGTAAATAAAGAATTGATTGAAAGATTTCTTAAGAGTAGAAGTATTTTCAAAGTCCCTCGATAACTGAGGTCATCTACATACGTACCCTGCAAACCGCCTTTCGGCGTGTGGCAGGGGAGGTCATTTTGCACACATGAGCCGACGTGGGAACTGAACCCGTAAAAGTATTCACCAAAGGACAACGCGCAACAAAATTTGGCTATCCTATTATTTAAGAGCAAACACAAAACTCAGGATTTGCCATAATACATGCTGGGTAATTATATGAAAGAAAATCTAAAGAAGTGTATATACACTACTTGAACGTATATACGTCACCAAGTATATTGAAATAATTTCTTTAGATATCAAAATCTTTCGATGATGTCTTAAACCTTCGAAGTGTATATCGTGCATTCTACCTAAAATTTCAAAAATATTTTGGATATATTCCAAGAGAAAAGGTAACACGAGAGTCGACCATTACATACAGAGATTGCGATAGTAAAATATCTATAGAAATCAATCAAGTTAATACCTTTCAAATTAAAACTTCTGTAATCGTATTCCACCTTGAGAATGTTGTTTTCTAGGAAACTGAACTTTCCACTTTTTGCTATTCATATGGAAAAGGGAAAAAAGCGGTTGTTGTGACGGTAAACTGTTTGAATAATTCTTACGTAATCAGAAAGCTCACTATTTCTTTCGATTTAACTTTATATAGGAGAGGACCAAACAAACATCGGCCGAACAATAATTTTCTCTGATGGCTTTCCTTACAGAAATACATGTACGGATTTTATCTTTAGACGTACCTTAATCGCACAAATTATCCCGTAATGACTTCATTTAGTTTCCAAGGTATAAACATTCAAAAGGGAGCCACATTGCAAATTCAAGCGTCGGCAGTGAGTTAATGATATCATCATGTGATGAAAAGCGCTTTCAATTCGTGAATTACAGAAATCTTTTCCTTCGGGCTCAAACATGCGCATTAACGACTCTATGATGCCTATTGGCAGTGGTTCAAATAGTATTTATTTCTTGATTCGATCAGACGTTCCTCGTAGAATTAAAATAAAAAGAAAGATTAGCATAATATAAAAATGAACTTAGGCTTCTTTCAAATATACTATACTTCTTATATATCTTATAAATCCTCGAATAGTTCAAATCATCTACATATAGCTAATATCGCAACTAATGGTAGAGCTGTAGCATTAGAGATTATCTCTCAAATTATACCACTCGCAACCCCCGCTTTCAAAACAACTCTCCCTAGTGAGACGTCGATTACAGGAACGAACCGTAATGATAAGAAGAGAAAAACTTAAAAGCCTTGGAGCGGAACCAATTGCGAGTTACGTATACACATTTCTCTGCCATGATTTATAATTGCTTCCCTATATACTCCGATTCCCTTGGCAGCGGTTCGACCGCCTCTCTCTCTCTTTGCCCTCCGACTGTCCAGAGGAAAGGTCTCGGTTCTGTAAACACCTTTCCAAGTTGTTGATGACTTTAGGTCGTCTCGCATTCCGCAGGTCTTCGCCAAAAGAGGTCACAGAACGGGTTGGCCACCATTGAATCGTGGTTTGCAGTTGCTCTATGATGATTAAGATGGCACTGGAGGCGATCAGACAGATACTACTTTCACCTCCTCTTTCCATTCATGCTGAGAGACGACGGTATTCATTTGTGAACGATACTCGCGTATTTGCATTCGTAAATACTGCGATGGAGTCTGGTGATTTCAACCGTTGTGGCGGTTTGTTGTGGCTCCAAGTAAAAGGTCAACCTCTAGCTTTAATCATCCTTGTGAAACATTTTTCCGAAATGTGTATGAGAGGAAAGTCCACTGAAGAAAGACAATCCTTTCTGGAAAACAAACTGGAACAATCGAATGGCTCAAAGTAGTCACGGAATGAAATAAATCAATTGAAGTTTAGGGCGTCAGTCGATACTGAAAACGAATACATATATAAAATTGCGTAACTCCCTTCTAAATTTTAACTCGTGTAACTCTCCAGTCATTCAATCAATCACCCGATTTCCACGCTTTCTTCCCAAATCAAACCGAACACACAGACCCAAGGCAACCGAAACTGTCAAAGCCCCGAAAGATACCGAGATATATAAGAAAAAGAAAGGAAGAATAAATACAGATAAAACAGGCTTAATCTGTTTATAAAGAATCTTTTTCAATCATTAATCCAACAGCCGTTTATTCACCTTTTACTTTACAAGTAACGAAGAAAGAAATCCTGAAACGTCAACACATAACAATAATATTTGCTTAAGCAATCAGAATGCTTCTATAATAAATTCAATTTAAATGATTTCGGAAATTGTATTTGGACTATTCCAGAGCATATGTTTCTTCCAAAAAAGTAAAATCGTCTTCACTTTGAGCTTGTTAATATGCCCACGAATTCCAAAACTCTATTAGATTCTGAGTTATTATCCCAACTGATCAGTGTTTGTAAACGTTAATTAAAATTGATAAAATGTTTAAATTTATAAATAATCCAATGTTTCAGTACTTAGTTCACCTAAAATAAGAAGATTTATTATAGAAAATAATGAACTCTTTCATAACCTACCATTCATGTGAAAAGATACATTCTCTTAATCGGTTACGAATTTAATTAGCCCTACTTTTGCTTTAATTCTCAAATGGATGTCAGTGGGAACATGGTAAGGTAAAATTACGAGCCACTCGACGGCTTAAAATTAATCAATCATCACTATTAAGCTCTCCCTTGATCAGTGATTATATGCTAATCGAGCCCTCCATACATTTCGCCTTTCGAATCCTGACGACTCTCCCGATTATTCTGAATCGCATCAATTATTCGAAATCTATCAGTGAAGCCCTAAAGGCAAACATATGTATCGCTTCGGCGAAAGAGTAATGAATTTTTGATAGGCCTCCAAATCGGGTCGCAAAAATCTTTCCATTGCCGGAAGCGGATCAAAGGGCGAAGATCAACGTATTCCAAATTTCTCGCTACCGAGTTGTTTCAACATTTTTCGGGAATTTCTATGGCGTCTGAGTCGAAGAACATCACTCATATCAGGAAACCATTTAGAAATAACAAAGAGGGGAATGTTTATTAATTACAACATAATGTAATATATTAAGTGCACAATGATCAGACCATGTTACAGCAGGAATCTTACTCGAAGACAAAATATAAAAACAGAATTTCTGAAAACCTTTGCCAATATGCCAATTTCTGGCTAGTTTGTAGGCCAAGTTTAAAAAAATAATGAAGGATGACATAATATAAACATGACGTCCTATACTTTTCAGTAAATCGAAATAGTTTTTTTTTATTTTTCTTTCGATTGATCCTATTTGTAAGGTTTCAATTTTCACGCGTCGTAAATATTTCCTTATATATGAAAAAATATAAAAAATATTCCATAAAAAGTCATAATAAACTTTCCAGAAAATTAATGGTATATTCAGAAACGACAGTAGGCTAGTTCTAAGCAAGTAGAAAATGAAATACATGTATTCAAAGTAGAGGAAGAAAATTCAATGAATAGATTCTCTCAGATAATTCACTCCAACAGCAACATTCCTACGCTATGCATTGGCACAGCGTTCCACTGTTAAATTTTTATAGGTGTACATTATCCCAAAATTTACAGGCATGGGGGAAAAGGAGAGAGATCGTACCTATACTTAAAAATTGCGTTCACAATTCCGACAGAAAAGAACCAGAAACAACTCCGAAGAGAAAATTTAACACCTGCAAAAGGCGTTTTCCCATCAAATATCCAATCATTTTATCAAAGCTCACAATCTCTACAGAGATAAAATACACGTCTCTCGAGAATTGGTAAGAATTCAGAATTATTCGGTACCGCCTGCTCCTTGACGAATAATAGGTTAACATTTGAAACATATATGGATTATCAGAATCATTGACTGGCTCCTCGTAACCTTAGCGGAATCGTCTGGGAATAGGTGAAAAGTATTCGATTAAGAATTGAATTTTGAGGAACCGATAGAAATTTAATGCTTGATATATTTCTCGTACAACTTTTTACCAAAACACTAATATTTATACTCAGAATTTTTTACTACGTTCCTGTTTCTATAGTCAGTTTGATAGCTGAAAATCGTAGTTGAATTAAATTGAACTAATAAAGTAATATTTGGTGAAATATCATTATAAAAATAATTTTATGTAATCACTGTACCGTTTATTGTTAACTCATTACAATATATTATTTGTATTTAATTGAAATCGTCTAATGTTAGTTATTTTAATTGTCATATCGAGGAACAAAGCACAGGTACGACCTGGAATGACGATATTCTTGTATTATGAAAAAGATATATAGGATTTCAATTCCATACTCCACTATTACTGACTAGAAAAATGGAACGTTAAAATAAATCACATAAGAGAGCTATTTTTCTAGGACATGAGATTTTGAATGTGAAACCTTATTGATTTAATTGTCAAACGAGAATTAGTTTAACTGCGGGAAAGAATGTAGCTTCTCACGTGAATTTATTTATCATTCTAGTAAGTTTTAAGATTTTTGTATCTTGCACTCATCAAGTTGTATTTCATTGATTCGAAATAAATTTGTAATCAGGTTTCCATCTGAACTAATTATACTATTCACGCGTTACGCTAGTTTACACGTTATTAATTTATACTTTATTCTGTAAATTATGTAATTCTTATCTGAAAGCAAGCTAAGAAAAACCTTAATATTTCCTTAAGTACGGATTAAGTGTGTCCAGCATTTGCCATAAACTTCTCCAGTAATCCAGAGTTTATTTGCTTTGCTTCTGAAACTTAAGACATTTGAGTTGTTATATTTTGAAATCTTCTTGCAAATCCTGCCGTCATTTTGAACTGACTGTCAAGTCTGCGATATTCGTATCAACTGTCGTTTACAGATAAAAATAGATACTAATGCTCTCCAAATTAAATGAGTCATTTACTAATTGTTTTGAAAGTAAAATTTTGTTAGAATACTACTTTAAGATATTTATCCATATTAAAGCGATTATGTGTCGAAGCTTTCAATTAATCGTTTAAAAGCGGAAAGTATCATTATGAAACATGGATGTTATCTCTCGTTGATTTTGATAGCAAAATTTCCTGGGAGTTGGTTAATCACTGAAATTATATTGCTAACAATGAAAACTGCTGAGGATTCAACCAGAGAGTTTCTCTACCTTCCTCATGATTCAGCTTCCCCAAAATACATCGCCTTGAACTTCCCTTTCTTATCTGCCAATTTGTATCTTGCTGCTTTTGAGATGCACTCGACCATGAACTTCCGAGGCTTTGTGTGGATCCACACGGAAAACTCCACCCTAAATAGAGGCTGTTTGTTAATAAACACTATTATATGGATGACAACAAGGCTGTCAATTAGCTATCCAATTCAATAGTGCTATAAGCTATCTTTTATGTGGATGCCACTGCTTTCCAACCTGCTAAGTAACACAAATACGACAGAAATAACGCCTAACATTTGTGGCTAGGTAGTTTTGTGATGTCTTCATTATTAGTCGATGGATAGATGACTTTGTAGTAATGGCAATCTTCTTAGGATGTGATGAGGAACTTGAATTAAAATCAGATTGTCAAGTTTTGCCGCGATCGTTATACATCTGCAACATTTATCACCGCAAATGGCATTTTAAAAGTTGAGTGTAGATGAGTTCATAAGGAAATCGCCCCCTTAGGCAAGTTTCTATATCCGACTCTGCTCCTCACTTCAATCTACTCCATGATCAACAAATTAATTGTAATTGCATTGGATTTATTTTGACCCAAATTCTAAAAGTTTGTTACGATGGGCTGTTTGTACAATACATCCATAAAATAGTTTGGAGGCAAAAGGAAATAAGACTTATGTTATAATAATGGAGAATCTGAAATGATTCATCTGAAATTCCAGATAATTCTTCTTCGATTTTCACATTTTTTTCTGCGTAACATAATTTTGAGCAATCGCGATAACTGTCACAGTTCTTCCTTCCGAAGTAGAGAGATCAAGTTCGCCTTATGCCGATGCGTTTCTTTTTATGAAACTGTCGTAACACCATCGCTTTCAGCGAGCGGACTAGTTTTTAAAAGGTCTATCAGGGAAAGAAAACTATGCCAAGTTTTTGCGTCAGTAGCGTAACTGAGAGGAGAACACCAGTCATAGTGTTTGAGCCAGTTTCTTTAGGAATAAATAAGACTAAAAAATGTGGTTGTGACTCAGACATTCACAAATTAACATGCTGACAATTATGCTCACAATCATTCAAAGGCAATTTTTGGCAATCATGTAAAAGTAGTTAATTTATCATCTGATACTAAATTCAACAGCTCACTTCTCTCCATTTCCTCTGGAAAGAAGTTTAAGGAATTCTATTTATTACGACGAAATACGACTTGTTTATTCTCGTGGAGAAAGATTTCGTTCGTTTCACTTATTTTACAATATATCACCTAATCATTGAATTTAATTTGATGCTTGTATTTTGTAATATTTTAATAATAATTAACCATCATAAATCCAACATACAGCATGAAACATACCGTGACCAATATATCATGTTGGTATCTAGTGTTGCTATGTCAATGGTAAAACTCATATGAAGTAAGTTATTTTAACATAAAATCATCTTTTTTCAATAGCAGCAATTCTATTCTCGGCTAAATCTCTCAGTTGTTTCTACAAAATATTAATTAAAATATATTTTATCAGTATTCTCTTAGGGAACAGGCAAAGCATATATACGCCGGAATATACAAAGGAATTTCCTTCGTGGGAATGACTTTTCTATGCTTATGCCTTTTACATTCCTATAGCTTTTTCTCATCCCATTATATTATTCGAAAAAGGTCGTATCTAATGGCTGAGGAATAAGCCAATCTTTTGACCTTTATTTTGAAGCTTTCATCGGTGTATTTTCCACCTTTAGACGAAAATTCCATCGCCTCTAAGAGTGGTAATATTTCAGAATTTGTTATTAATGCTATCAGATTCAATCTTACATGGAGTTAAATATCCAGAGTGACTTTCATGTCTAACAAAAAAGGGAGTTTATTTGAAGTGATCAAATAACAAGGTTATCCGATACATGAATCCACATCCTTCGAGGTAAGAATAATTAATAAATCAGTATCACTGTCTGTTGCCTGTCAGTTGGATTTTGTAGGCGTAAAGAGAGAGTGATATCCGTTCATAGAGTATAATTGAAAACTGGGCAAAGATGTTAATTAACAAAAAATTTTGATGAAGTTTTGTTTATGCTACATATTCATACGTTTTGCTGTCCCTCTTATAACATGTTGATGATGAGAGGAATATATTTGTCTTTCTTTTTCAACGGGATGGATAAAAAAGAAAATATAATTGAAAATATTACATTAGATAAAATTTCATTTTCTTTTGTTTTTTCAAGGCTGTGCTGATATGAAAGCCTGCTTTGGTTTAAATAATATTGAATAATTGCGTCCACTTTTCATCGTTCCTTGAATGCTATGAGAAGTTTCATTCATATGGCGATTGTGCTCCACTACAGAGGACGTTTTCAAATCATTACATTCTGGAAAGAGATTCCTCTCAGAGGGGAAACAGTAGCAAACCACCTCACTCATCATCACCAAGTAATCCTTATTTACTATAAAAGCCACATTTAAGCTAATTATGCGGTCATAGGTGAGCAGACATTCAGACATTGTAATTATAACTTTAATGAAAACTATTATTTTAATTACTCGACTTGCATACATCTGTAGCTAGCCCAACTAATTAGCTGTTGATCGCAATTACCTCTATCTGAGGTTTCATTTCCTTTCTTTCAAACCATCCCTGGCGCTTGAGTAACGTAATATCTCTATTTCTGTCAGCTAATTCCCAACCTTTCAGAGGTAAAGTAATAGACAACCGAGCCTGGAAGAAAGAGGTTAATCGCGGTTAGTGATTAATTGCTAATTCGGTCAACCTGTGTATAAGAGGTTGGCTCACTCGGTCATATGGTAAAGAAACTCGGCGAGTTGCGGAGTGCATAACCGCAAGGCGCCTGGGAATCGACGTTTTAAGATTACCAGTCCCGTTAGAGAGTTACGCAACAATGCACTCCAGCAAGAATGCGCTCCGAGGAAGGACACCGAGTCTTCCTTCCGTTCTCAGGTGACTGACTTCCCCACGGCCTTCGCGCCTGCGTCTTCTTCCTTCCGGTAATGCAGGTTCATCCCCTCCGGATGTTTACCATCCTCGAGGAGTTCCCAGTCACCGCCGCCAGGGGGGTCTGAATCCCGCCGAGTTCATTCATCGCTTAGGAAATCGGAATCGTTCCTGCTCCACCCGCAGGAGGTCTCACGATGCTTTCTATCTTCACTAAGTCTGTCACGGCCATCCACATTTTTCCTCGGAGGAGGGGTTAGAAAGGTTGTTTGGAAAGACGTCGCTGGTGAGGCGCACTAAGTCAGTGGGCCGCAGTGTCGAAAGATAGGGGAGGGAAGGACGGTTCCACGAGAATAAAAAGTTTCTTCGGAAAATTTAGGATTTTTTCACTGTTTTGTTGGTGAGGAAAGGAGTGGAAGTAGGTACTCGTCTGAGGCATCCGAGGACTATCAAGGGCAGAACTCGTACACCTGTTGCTCGCGAGCACTTTCTCGAGAAGCGAAAGGATGTGACATTTTGCGAACAGCTGATCTAGAAAGAGGAAATTAATTCTGGATGGTGGATAGAGTTCTATTTCCAGCAGAGTTTTCTTAAGTAACGCCTCAATTTCAATTTCATAAATGGATATAAGAATGCAGCATTCGCAGGTAATCGAAGCTTTAAAATTTGCATACCTGTAGAATGCAGTTCGAGAATTTCTTTACGCAGAGTATTGAGAAGTAATGGAATCAATCACACGACGTTTCACATCAATGCTTAAGCTCCCTTTAGCATCTCTATGGAAATCGTATAATTTCATATTAGCTTATTGCTAAATCTTCCGCTGCGATTCCCAAAGATGGTAATATTGAACCTTGGAAGGCACTGGACAGGACTTTCTCCAGGTATGCGGACGCTCCGAGTGATTCGTTTAAGAGTTCTACATTGTTTCCTCCATTGTTTTTCCACAAATAATTGAACTATCTTACCTTCGATTACTGTTCCATAAAGCCAAATTAATTGTAAAAACCATTGGTATTAATTGGTAATATAACCAAGTTATAAACTACCAATTTTTGGGATAAGTCATTTTTTGTACCATGTAGTTTAAACTAAGGGTTGATTTAATATGCGATTACCCCTTCAAAAAAAAGAAAGAAAGAAACAGGCTGTACATGCAGTAAAACTCATCTTAAACACTTCCACTTAAGATGTTAATACCGGTTTTATTTTATATCTTGAATACGCGGCGAGTATATGGGATCCAGTGGATGAAACTAGTACCCGTTAAAGAGTAAACGTTTTGTTAAAAATTGCTACGAGAAAAAGGCAAGCAGTACAAAGATGCTCTCAGACGGAGGTTTGAAATCCTTGAAAGAAAAGAGATTAGAAGCTCTGCTTCAATGCTTGATAAATTTTGAGAGAGCGCGTTTCCAGAGGATGTAATCGGCACTGAGCGACCCCCTGCTACTTCCATCAATGAGCATAAAATATGAGAAAAAGTCGTTTTAAGGACTCCTTCCTTCCAAGAGCGATAGGCGATTATAACAAAACAAAGAAGTAGCCCAAACCTTTTGTATTTACACTTCCTGGCACACGCCAAAAGGCGGCTTGCAGGGAATTTATGTAGATATTTACTCTCGATCCCTTTCACGTTAAATCCATAGTAACATACTTTTTAAGAAATTTCGCTAACCGCAAATAAGGTGGATATTTCCCTTTTTTGGTTACACTGCAACCTGCTATAACCAAACTTCTGCCTCAGTTCATAGACCGAAAATCGTTTACATTATCTGCATTGTGCCCTCCTACCCTATACTCTTCTGCCTTGCTTTTCTAAAGAGATTTCTGTTAACTATCTTGCTTAAGATAGCTAAATTTAAGTGAGAAAATGAAGATATCGTGATACAGACCAATCCTTACCTTCATGTTCTGATAGAGATAGAGCAATATTTTCCCCATGAGTTTTGCCTTAGGTTGGGACGTTAGGTTGAAGAGTCGCTTGCGATGTTTCCTTTGGTCATGACCTCAAATTGTAAACATATCGAATAAATTAGAGTGGTAGTGCATTGTTAGGTGGGCAGTTAAGTGTAGTATTGGAGAATTCGGGCTCTGTGAAGGCCTCTCACCACTACTGTTAAAAAAAATCGTCATTCTTCCACAGCTGTCTATCTGGTAAAAATTGCTTCATTGTTAAGAAAAAATTACCAAAAATAATTTGCTTAGGAGGACGCTCTCTTTGTCAAAAAGGCAGACCATTCTTAAAATAATATCATGAGAATACAACGAATATTATTCGTATAAAAACAGCTCTCGGTCTCTCTAGATAATTACAGGTGTGGTAAGAAAGGCAAACTAAAGAAGATTCCTTTTTCTAAGGCGTATAGCTCTCATTTAGAAATGTAATAGCCAAAAACTCTTCTCTTTTGTTTTCAAATGCAGAGGAAATAAAATATGTAACATTCCGGTTAAAACCCTATCCGGCTTATAACACGATTTTCATTCGGCCTTTTGAAAAGCGCCCCAACTGGGTTTTATAGTACTTAAAATTTCCTTTCAGAACGAAAATTAGCAGTTTATGATAGCAACATGCGAAATACCTGTACCATGTACTAACTGGAAAATTTTCTCCAAAAAGAAAGCTGCTAAAGTTATTTATCATGAGAAGTATATTTTCGATTTAAAAGGCTGCAACAGGCTCTTTTAAGGTTTATTTTCAATGAATAGCATTTTCAGACCTCAGATGCCTTATTAAGTATAAGAATTACTCGAAAATATAAGTTGTAAAGACGGAATTCAACACGAACTTAGATTGAGAAGAACGTGTAGCGCCACATGTGTTTTTTATATTTATATTGACAACGACCTAAAATAGCTGATGAAAAACCTATACCAGCTTTTTCTTTTCGCATAGTAGCCATTGATAATACAGTTTTTCATATTTTAATAAAATAATGATCAATGGCATAGGTTTGCCGAGGAGAAAAAATAAGCCTTTGAATTTCAAATTTTTTCTATAGACTAATTACAGCAAGAAATATCCGGTTAAAAAAAGATCCCTCTATATTAGTGAAACTAATTGGCAATCTATATGTTTTGTAATCAGAGAAAAGTCAAGTCTTTCTAAGAAATTGCGCATAGCCATGGCTTAGTTTTTCTTATTGCGAAAACATTACGTCGTTGATAATTCATTCCGTAAATTCTTCTAGTATTTTTTGTATTACAATCTATGAATTGCTCTATTCCATTCTCAAGTAAGTCCAATATGCTTTCAACAACACCATTATTAATTAATGCATTTTTACGAGTGATGATAAAGCGAAAAGATAATTATAAATTAGCAAGTAATGATGAAAGTATAACCCCTGAACATATGGACGATTGTTTGTAAATTTTCGTACATATGACTATTCCAATGCCACAGAAATCAAAATCTCACTACTGCACAATGGATGACGCAAAAGAAAACTATCTGTGAATTTCGATATGAAAATATTATCATTGAGTTGTTCCCTCTCTACTTTCCTCGTCTTAAATTAGACCATGAAAACGATTTATATATTTTTATTTATTATCTCCAGAAGTCTGAATATTTTTATGTCAAAAAACAGCTTTACTCCAACAAGTAGAGGTGGGGATATTTTTTAACGAATTTTGCGTTTTTTTTATAGAAGTTGCCGTTGATTGATCTTGTGACTACCTGGGAGCATATAAATCAGAATGCAAGTTCTACTTGGTTAGAATACCTGCCCGGAAAGTGGGAGACCCGGGTTCGAGTCCCGGCCAAGTCACAATTTTTCACTTATTGTATAACCTTGGGTTGGTCGCACAACTTAATGTGCAAAGTAAAATTTACATTTCCATCGTTTGTGCCTTTAATCTTTAATTCCAGTAAAATATATTTAGCTACAAAACTCATTATCCGTTTTAAGACTGGCGTGGCGAAGCTTTTTCCATCAGAAAGCAACATTTAACATTCGGTCACATAAGAAAGACCGCCTGTAAAACCATCAGGACACTCTTGAGTTGCGTGTTATCTACATTCAAATAGTTTAAATCGAAACTTATGCGAGTAAACGGGATCATTCGCTGAAAAAGAACCAAAAGAGAACATTTTCCACTTCATTTTTCTCTTGGATTTAATAATCAAGACTAAAATAAAAAATGATTTAAATTAGAGAAATTGTTCCTGAGAACTTTCTGAAAGGCAGAGAATACCGCAATGCCCAAAGAGATCATTAATGGGTGACCCTGAAGGCCGAAAGTTCCCCACCTTAGTTTTAAGACTCTTTCCAATGTCAAAAGAGTAAAGTCGAGTGTTCCAAAATATGAAAAATTTTGAAAGTACCCCAAATAATTAAAAAAAGGTAAGGCTTTACCTGGTAGAGGTCTCCCCCTTCCCCTTTTAATACCTCATCCCTACTCTTACAGTTTCCCCTTTTCCCAATTTATTCTTGTGAATTTTCCTAAACTTCACCTGAAGTTCACCTTAAATTGGCCGGTCGTGTGTAAAGATTTTTTAAGAAGAGTATTAGTTATTTTAGTTTGTTAAAAAAATATATAACTTAAGCAACTCTTCCATCAAAAAGTTTATCTCTCCAATTCTTTCATGTTTAGTATGTTTGCAAGAAATCATTTAGTAAATTCTTTTCATCCTTTCTAGAATTATTTGATCAGTCACGTCACTTAAATCTTCTTAACTTTTCTGAGAATTTCGGTTTTTCAACTCAGCACTTCAGTGCTTTAGTCAATCTTCTCAATTCATAATTTCAAAGCGCAGATTTTTTTGGGAGAGACATGACACAAGAAGAATAAATTGACTCTTTGCAGACCTATTTCGCACCAAAGAAGTAATTAAGACGAGAGCTTTTTATAAATGCAATAATTTTAACATTCATTATTTTGCATATACGTATTTGGGGCATTTTGCTTATAATCGAGTGAAAATTCTAAAATGACATAAAGTGGGCGTAAGATTAAAAAATCTCTTTGAGAGAAAGTTCTAGAGGCTCGAGTATGCGCCGATTTTGATATTCGCATTAATTCAGGAACTCCACCCATGGAGATTTCTATCAAGTGGTATAATCACGTCAGATAAATCTGATGAAATTTTCTGAGACTGTAACCGTATATGTAGATGAGAAAAAATACGAATAGATTATATCGAATAAAAATTGAGGTTTACAATGACAATGAATTAGAATAAAAGTTGAGGTTGATGGCAATGTTCGATGAACACGTGCACGTGGCAAAGATGAATGTAGCTACAAAATTTAACCAATTCTACCAACATACATACATTTTATGTAGAACCTTAATGAACTAAACTGTCATTGTTATAGACAATTCTTTTTGCACTTGGTCCCTAAAAACTTTAAGATTGAGTATAATAATTATAAGCTTTAATTTAAACGAATTAAATAAATACCATCCTTTCTAAAATTAAAAATTTGCTTGAAAAATATTTTTTAAATAAATAAACATCCTTTCTTAATCTTAATTCCTTAATAATAATCACTTTTACTCTAATAATAAATTTTAAAAATTTGAATTTCCGACAGGAGAACATATCGGTCAGCTCACCCTGTAGATGATTATTCGTTGAGTAAATTGTTTGTATGAATTGTAGATATCACTCAACATTTGTATTTTGCGAAATAGGAAGTTAAGGATTTCACGATAATCGCGAATATTTGTAAGGCAAAAATGTAGTTATAAAAAATCTTGATAAACAAATGCTAGAAGCCCAAATTTTGATAGAACTTATGCATGATCGATATGTATTTTATACCATACATTTCGACATTTAAAATTCAAACGGTGAAATTTTAGCGTTTAAAAAAATTAGCAATGGATTAAAATTTTCTGTGAAACGGTGAATATTGGTTGAATTCCCAATGAATGCCCTTCGTTGATTCTTAAAAATTTTGTTTAAAACGTTATATTTTGAAGCGAATTTTAAATAAGACAATATACTTTCGATGTGGCGAAGGTCTTAGAATGAGGTTAACGATTTGCTTTATTTTAAACGATTTCAATTTATTTCACTGCGGAAAATATAAAAATCACCAGCCGTGGATATTAAGAAGCTCCTGCTCTTGTTCCCTTTCACTTATTCTGTCCATTCTCAACAGTTGAACGGTTGTGCATTCAAAACGAGCTTGATGGCATCAAGTTTAAACAACATTTTACTTATTTTGAACCGCCCTGATAACATTTTAGGTCACGAATATTAAGGGAAGATGTAAGGAGAGCAGCTTTGGAGGCCTTGGAAACATTTCAATGCTTTTACTCCGAAAATAATAAAGCAATTCCTTAATTTCAGGACCTTCTCATTTTCGAATTCAGTGACATTACATTTGAAGGCAAACCATAAAATCTTGTGGAAATAAGATCGGAAGACCGTGAACTGAAAATCAGGTAGCTATAATCTTTTTGCAAATTGTAAGAAATGCTGTGTTAAAGGTATTGAGACCTTTGAATAGCTCGATAGTTACATGTCCGAAGAAGATGACTGTCGAGGAAATATTCAATAGATAAAGGAGTACGAATTTCTAAAATGTAGGTTCTCTCCAAACTGTGTCCTGAAAAGCAGAGTATTCATGCTTATGCTTTACTTTGTAGATTAACGAATAAATTGAAATTATAAAATTGTACTTTTAATGCAGAAAAACCTTTAATATCTGTCGATCTGTTAAACGCATTCAGTCGAAATTAAAAGGAGATATGAAAATAAATTACTCTCTAATCTTATCTATTACATACTGAATATACTAATAATACATTAACGACAGATAATGTTAAAATAAATACAAAATTAATTTTTAAAATATACATAGCGAGAAATTTAAGAAAGGATTTTAATAAATTTTCAATGTTTTGCATAGCAAATATAATTTGAAGAAAGGAAAATATATGAAATCAATTACTCCAAATGTCAATCATTTCTCAAAAAGTATGGTAACAAATTGTCATTAATATTCATCAGAAGATTTTAGACCTTGGTTGTTTGTAAACTGAAATCTATGCGTGGAAAAAAATTAAATTATTCTAAATATTTTCTTAAATTGCAGTGTTCACCAGGAAAAGCAAAAAATTCCCAGAAATGTCGTCTCATCTAGTGAGGTTAAGCGTTTTCAGTGACCCGACACTTCTTAATGTAATGCTATGTCACTATTAAAACGAAAAGGAATATACATAAAATATTTTCAGTGGGATACGTTCGTAAGTCCTACAAATGCGTTCTGGTTACCATGCACTTTCGCCCGATGCAAGGTAACCTACATTAACGCTACAGCTGACGCACCAACGACGACGCAACGTCTAGGTTTGCTAGAGGGATGATTTAATGATAGTCTGAATATAATAACTATGTCTAAATGCCGCATCAAGATTTTAAAATCGTTCAAAGCATTAAGGTGAGATGCCTATTTCAGGTGAGGAATGTTGCATCAAATCAAATTTAGTAAGGTTACATTAGGCTGGTGAAGTTGAAGTTTTTGTCGCATTTGAATTATATGTTAGTTAATACTTCCGCGCTCCGTGACGCATCTCTCTCATTTCAATCGTCATACCGTGTGTTCATGTAGATTTCAAGAGAACCTGATGTAGAAGACCAAAAATCAAGATTCTTAAGAGAGGAGTATGAACTTATGCACAAGAAAAAGTATCTTAATTATTTCAATATCATTATTATATCTCACTCCATTAAGCGATTAGATTGTCTGCAGTCATGAATTATTTTAAATAAATTTTTTTAAATTTTATTGAACTCCGAATTTATTAATAATCTCGGTGTTTGCATAAACAATAATCTTACGTGGTTGGAACATGTCGTGAAAATTTGTAGAAAAGTTTATTCTTCCATTCATTCCCTCAGATGCTTAGGAAGTTTCCTAACGCCCTCTGTTAAAATTCAATTGGTAAATTCATTAATCATGCCTCACTTTGATTATGGTGATATTGTGTACCGAGATTTATCGCAAGAATTAGCTTCTAAGTTGCAACGTGCCCAAAATGCGTCTGTTCGCTTTATATTTAACTTTAAAAAATATGACCATATTTCTGATGCGTTCAAGAAAATATCTTGGATTAAACTCGATTCTCGTCGAAGACTTCATGTTCTTACGTCAGCTTTCAGCGTCTTGCGAATGCAAACTCCAGAATACCTCTTCTCTGAATTTGCCAGCTTAGAATCTATTCACAGTTGCAATACTAGGGGAAAAAACAACTTACTCATTCCAAATCATAGGACGGAGATGTTTCACAAATCATTTGTAGTAACTGCCATTAAGCATTGGAACGCACTTCCACCTCATATAAAATCATCTATTTCAACCCGTTCTTTCAAGAAAAAATGCCTAATTCATCTTCTAGCGAATCAATCACCCAATTGATATTGCTCCTTCTATCCCGCAACATAGCTACTTCAGCACTGATCAACACTCGGATGACCGTTCTTTCTCACTGCACAATTATAGATATATATTAATTTTCCTTTGTACCTGTTCTTAGGTCTTTTGATATAATTGTATTTCCATTATTAATGTATGTATTAATTAATTTGCCCTTTTAATTAACTTCTACATTTCTCATATGTCATTTTTGCATGTTTTTATTTTTCAAAGTTTTATCCTACTATTTTATGTGATATTTATTATTTTCTCACGTATTCCTGCAACTTCCTCTTTTTTGATTTAATTTTATTATTTTATTATTACTTTTGTATTTTAGTTAGAATGTTTTATCTTATGTTTTTATCATATTTTTTATTTACTTTGTTTACTATCTCATTTTTTCTTTTTCTGATTTTATTTTATTATTGTTTCTGTAATTTCTTTATAGTACTGCTTTTCTAATTTTCTATTCTTACAAAGTTTTCTTTCATAACTTTTAGCTTGTACTATCAGTAGGTTTGCGCAGGTTTTTCACAACCCCCTTCTTTGCGGGTGTTTTCCTGCAGTGGATATTTTTTCCTAAGATATCACCTTAGGTTTTTTTTTGATCCGCTCCTAAATTTTTCCTCTCTATTCCGCTATTCACATTCACATATCTTTTATGTATGTAATATTATTGACGAAAGGTTAGATGGAAGAAGAGACTTTTCAGTCTCAATCTCGCCTTAATAAAGACCTTAGAGACCTTATAGACCTTAATTTAGAAATATGTACTTTTATACGATCGTATGTGTGTTACACCATATTATAATTATATACGTTCTATAATATCCCTTTGTAATAAAGAATTTCTGAATTATTTTGTATGATACAAATAATAAACTTAATTATCACTATGTAAAATATATTTTTTTATGACTGAAGATTCATTTTTCATTCAATCATATGTACTTAGTTAAATTAGAATTAATTAATTCATCTATAATATGCATCGTAATTAGAGGGATTAGTTTATTTCATTTACAAAGTAATTATAAATGAAAAGAAATTTCCACAAGGTATAAGAAAATGAATGTGGTCTTGAAAATATTCTCCTCGAATGAAGCTTTAGAAGACATCTTTCAACTAAAATATATTAGGTATATCATTATTTTTAAATTTAGATAGAAATGCAGTGCAATAAAAACAAGGAGAGGGTATACGAGGGTGGTCTGAAAAGTTTCCGACCCCAGATTTTTCAGAAATCTTCAGAAAATTTTCAGAAATTTTTAGAAAACATATCAAGAAATGGCGAAATGTCGGAAACTTTTCAGACCACCCATATATATATATATATATAATAAAAAAATCACTTCCATAAACCAAAAATTCTTGAAAGCTGTTTCAGTGACATTTGCTATGAACTAATATTTGCGCTTTAGAGCAACCCCATCTTCGTTAGTGCGATACTTGCATTTGTATTTCGTGCCGTGCGGCTAATTGCAAGTTTACGAGGTGAGAATATGTGGGGGATACGGGATGATTAGCATTTCTTTAGCTTTGAGAGAAGACCGAGCTCGCCAAAGTCTTCCACAGAGCTGAGGAAGAAAATTACGTGACATTCCGTTGCATTGGCAACGGTGTTGCAGTGTGCCAAGCGGTGACACAGCGGTCAGCGAAGCATGTCTCTTTTATACCCAACCCCCGATTTAAATTACACCTCAAAATCATCGCCAAACACCACCGAAATAGAATAAATGACAATACAAAATTGAAGTTACTTGAGTCCGAAATGCTTTAAACTAAAATAGGACATTGCATTATTAATATTTCTCTTCAGTAGCACGTACCCGATAACTCGCGCAAAGTATTTATTTAATTTTGGATGTATGATGGAGAATCTTCGTGTAGAATCTATTAATTTTTACAGCGAATTTTAATAAAATTTCTTGGGGAAGAAATAAAGATATTTCGGGATCGAATGAGTCACTGGATCACTCTTAAGACCCTTACCTGAAAATAGTAATTCTTAAAAAAAAATTTCATTGTATTCCAGTAATATATGGATGACTATTGGATATAATATACAAGGTTGATTAATTGATAGAGTGGATAGGATAAAGTAAAGGTAAAGGATAAAGGATTGCTTGACAAAGTAATGTGGAGACCTACTCCGTGACCACTACGGTATTCCAGATATGTTCCGATTATCTGGAAGTGGATTTCTCGAAATATTCAGATGGATTGTTTATATTTGAACCTATTTGCAGAACTCTCTCGTTCATAAACGTTTTACTACATTTTCAAACTCCCGCTCTTTGTTCTGAAATTTTTCGGTTAAGTGAGGCGTCATACGATCGACCGCTGCTTCATTGAAAATAGGTCAACAAGACCTTGATCCTTAAAACTGGTCGTTGACAAAACCAAAAAAGGGACCACCACATTGAATAAAGATACGTGGTAAGTGGTGAACACGCATTTGAAATTTTTGAATGAGAACTTTCGCTCAACCGATAGTGCATTTTAGTTACACTTTTTGCTCATTTCCCAAACAGCCACAACGAAACATCACATTGCTTTGCCATATCACGTAAGTAAGCAAATACTCTCATGCAATTCTATTTCATTAATCCTTTATTGAAAAACAAAGGTGCATTGCTTTTAAATTAAATGAAGCGTAAAAAACTGAATGCAAGTCCCGAAGTTATCGGTGCGGAACGAATTATTTGAGCTTTCTCAACAATACTGTGTGAAGGCATGAAAGAGTGAATTTAATCGCAAACAATTTATTAAACTGTTTAGTATTTTACAGCGAACGTTTCGAATATGTTTTGAAATTATAACGTGAACAGTAAAATATATTCGTATTTACCCTACGATTTTTTTCATTTACAATATAAACGTCGTCCAATGACTATGCTAAAAAAATTTTAGAACTATTTTCATAATCTTAGATTATAACCAATATAAAAAGCCCCTTTCTAATAACATAGCTAAATTTTATAATATTTACTTCTTTATTAGAATTAAATTTGCAAATGAGACCTTCTAACAAAAACATTTTCCAAATAAGAGGTACATAAATCAGGAAGTGTTTCTTTAATTATACAATCAGCTGAATAATGATTTTCCTGATATTGTTGTTATTCACTCCAACCATGTTTAAGTATGAATCTTACTAATTATACCATCATAAAAATAAGTTTAAGTTAATCTCTTGGCATAAATTATAAGAAAAATATTTATACACGCAAGAACATAGTCAATTCCGTAATAAATGAGTTAAACATGAAAAGCTCTGAATTAACAGCGCAAGAAACTAATTTACAATCTCGTTGAGACTAACTGTTCAAGTCTGCCTTGTTATCTTAGAAAATTAGCATGATTACATATCTTTCCATAATGTATTCACAGGAGAATCGAAATCTATATGAGGTCCAAATCCAACCATTACAAATTAAAATATGCCTGAGGCATTAACGTCAAAACATTCAGCACGGTTTCCCCTTAATTTGCCTTCTCAAAGCCCTTTTCAAAGTTTTATGACTTTCTCCCTCATTCACTCTTGACCTTTCTGGGCGATTTTCCCTTCTCAGAATCTGTATCACGAAAATTTTCCACAGATACTTCCAAATTTATTTTGAGAGAATCAGTTCATTTCAATCAATTAGGTTTCAGGTAGTAAATATATGAAATGTAAGTAATAAGAGATTTTTGATCGCTGATGATTTACCTTTTTTGACAATGAAAACATAAAAATCCCTTTGACAAGGCCCTCCGGTGAACATTAATATGGCTTTTACAGCCTTATGTCTTACTATAAACACAGAAGTACTTACTCTATACTACAACTAAAGCAAATTTTTTGACTACGTAAAACAAAATAGTGCACAAAAAGCGCCTATATATGATTCAACACCTTAACAAGCAAGCATAAATGCTTAACCCTCTCCAGAGGTATTTATATATTTATTCAACAGCACGAGGCAATTTCCATTAACCTCTAAACTATAATTAAATGACAAATAACAACAACTCATACACCAAATATCATTAAACAGTCATTGTATTAATAATGGAAAAGAAATCGTGTTAGGGTAGGGTTAGCAAATGGATGGAGAAGGAATGAATCATAACGTTGAAGGAATTGGGAAAGCGGAAATATAGGAACGGTTGGTAAAGAAAGGAACACTTTGCATACATTATAACTTTAATGAATCGATAATAAACCGTTTCGTATGTTGAGAAACCAACGCCGCAGTAAAAAACCTTTCTATGAATTCTTAAAGAAGAACGAAACTAAATTTATTCCAGATAAAAATAAAACTAAATTACATCCAGAGAACTGAAACATCTTGAAAACAGAAACACATTGCTACTAAGAGATAAAGGTTCTCCAAGCGCCGAAATAGCGGCGACCGTCTAAGGGCGATTTCCCGGGAAACGGATAATCGTTTAGAGGTCCCAATTCTTCAGAATCCCGATGTACATTTAGGAAACAATGCTTCCATCTTCCTGGGGGGTCCAGTGCTGAATGTCTCATTCAGCACTGGACCCCCCAGGAAGATGGAAGCATTGTTTCCTAAATGTACATCGGGATTCTGAAGAATTGGGACCTCTAAACGATTATCCGTTTCCCGGGAAATCGCCCTTAGACGGTCGCCGCTATTTCGGCGCTTGGAGAACCTTTATCTCTTAGTTCATTGACCGCCGAGTTCCTTTTTTCTCCTTCTAACATTGCTACTGTAGTGGGTTTGAGAAGCTAAATATTTAAAGAGCTTGAGAGACTTTGTATGTGTTTTAAGAAATTACTCTTCAGATCACCTTGAAAATTTTCCCTAATTACAGTACTGTGAATAAATAATATTCTCAATCCTCCCTCATCACATGTGTTACTTATAAATTAGGTAAATTACAGGATAATCCTGCACTTCTCTTAAGTTTGAGAAGCTGATATTGTTAAGAAAAATTTTCGTATCCACGTATTCGAACACATTTTTAAGCTTGAATTCTTTGGCATAAAAGTATGTAATGAGTAAGAATATACATTAGAATTATGTAGTAATGAGTAAGAACAGTCAAGTAATTAACTCAGAAATAGTGAGAATATCCCTACGATTTTCATAATCCAAAAACCTTAGATAGAGCAACCTTTCTTCAGCTTGAATCTCACATTCAAACATCGCATTAATAGTTTGATTCTCATTTTGGAACTGGCTCATCTTCAGGGTATTTATTCCGTGATAAATGATCTTCCACCACCATAAATTATTCTTTCACATAAATTGCCTTTCCTTTTCTACACATGACTGTATGCAAGTCTCACGACTCAAAGCCTCTTGAATAAACATCTTCTTTTCTCAGATTCAACGTTTTAATTGCATCGCGAACAGAATCTCTGCCTAGATTTAAATAAATTTAACCTTGATGCAATTTTTCTTACCTCATACACCTAAATTGCCTCCTTGCACTAAAACTATCACCGAAATTTTAATAGATCAAACTTCCCTTTTTATTTCCATACAAAGTAAAGGAAAGTCTTCCACATCATTAGTATTCAGCCTTAGGGCGAGGTTCAATATTTCTCTAGCTTTCTCAAAATAAGGCTTATGAATTAAATAGTCTAATACACAATTTAATAAGAAGTATTTTCTGTGTTAAATACTATTTTCCCATTAAACAAATATTGACGTAAAAAGTAAACTACATGTGAAGATACATTTATCGTCAGGTTCATAATTTACAACTAAATTATTGGGATCAATTATGCATATGTAGAGAACCGAAGCATTTTAGTAAAAAACGAGAGGAAGCAATTTCTGATTTCCCCGTTTGTATCCCACGCAGAACGTTAGTTCAAAGCTTTTGAGAAATTAAAATGTAAATAAATAAACTATCAACTCTTTAGATAGAAGGAATGTGTAACAGAAATTTAGTTGTAATTGAAAAGCTGTAAAGGAAGAGACATGTGAAGTAGTTAAAATCGACTAGAAGAACGTTACTTTCGAAATGCAAGTTCAAAAGATAGGCGCGAAAAAGGAATGAGAAAGTTTTAAGCGAAAACACGAAAAAGCAAAAGGAATTTCTATAATGAAAACTTTCGGGCAATTTCTATGGGGTAAAAAAATATGAAATGAGAGTTTAAGAGGTAATGGATCTCGGAGAAATGTCTTAGTAGCGCACGGAACTACGTAACAAGCTTCTAATCCCAGGTGCACTAATTTAGTGGTCATTCAACTTTTCATGCCAAAGTGTTGCCTCTTTTGAGACGAATAGCATTTCATTTCTGGCTCAAGTAGAATTGGATTGAAGGCAGGTTGAAAAATTACCCTCCGAATAAATTCCTTCCTTAAAGTGAATGAAAGTTATCAAAACCATGAATGAAAATCCTAGTTCCGGCTGTTATTCTTTAAGTTAGTTGAAAAACTCTTTCCTTAAAAATAGTTAACTACGTAATTAATTCTCTAAGACTGACGTATTCTACTCTATTTATAATATTTTTCTTAGAAAAATGAGACTCGATTAATCAAGGGTGGATTAAAGAAAAAAGAAACTTGCCAATGGAGGGTCAGTTTACTGTATTAAGTTGTACATCTATATAAAAGTAACCAGAATATTAATACGTTTTTCAACGATTACATAAAAGAGCGATCATCATGTATTCATTAAAATGTAGCAATGATAAATGCAAATAATCCTGTGCTGTTACTCGATAGTAGCACCAACAAATCTCTTCCATTTTGCTAAGAGAAGAGAGCGAATGAAATGCTCCGTCATACCGCAAACCATAACATATGTATTTTAGTAGATCTTACAGATAAATTGGTAAGTTTTGTGAAAAAACCGTGAGAAAATTATGAAAAAAACACGCCTTGCCCATGAGGAATTTTAGACGTTATGTCTTAATCGCTTAGAAAGTGAATTACATTCCCTCTTTTTCTTAAATTTTGCCTGCGAGTTTTCTCGCAGAGCCAAATTCTCTTGCTTTCTCACGCATTTAAGGAGGGAAGTTATTCCAGCGTAAATTTATTACAGTTAACCTGCATACTTACCACGCGAATTGAAATCGGGAAATATGAGTGAGTTTGGAGTACGCTTTCAGTGTACTCCAACAACACACTTTTACGATTTGAAAACCTGACGTTTTATCTTTATGTAGCCTTCGTTAAATGAAACGCAAAACTATGTTATTACATTAGCAAAACTGTTCCTGAGTATCGTATCCGTCCACAGATAAAATCGCATTGAAAAGTAACCGATGATTCTAGAGTAATCGAGGTGATTCATAATTGGAATACCCGATGGCCTTTCGATTTACATCATCCGTAAAAAAGAGCGCGGCTCTAAGGCAAACTCTGGCGAAACCTTTCCGTAGACAGTAGCAAAGGAGGGATAAAAACGGAACCACACTCACGATCCACTTAAATGTTATATAGCTCGCACCAAAGGCCATGCTAAAGGCATATGGCGACACGCCTCGGCGGAACACTACAGCGGCGTTCAATAGCTATGAAATGTGGGGGGTTGCAGGAGACATAAGGGTCGAGTGAAATGCTGAAAGGGATAAAGGATGGCAGTTTGTGCAGAGGGAGGTAGATTTATGGGAATGAATCACCAGAGAAAGGGTTTTAATTCCCAAACGGTTAATGCTTACATGCAAGATTTGAACCATTCAAAGCGAATCAAACGAACTATCTCAAACTAAAAACTCAAACAAACCCGCATGTTTTAGCAAATTTTTGTATCCATTCATTCGCATTACCTCCAGCGAATGGAACTTCTATGTATATATGTTAGCTTTTTGTTATTTATCTTTAAAATATTTCCATGGCTTACAACCAGACATCTTTACAATCTAAAAAAATTAATGCAGTAAGAAATTAGCACAGAAGAATATTGTACCGCTTCTGAAAAGCTTTTCATGCTTTCAGCTTTAAACAATTTCACTCTCTACCTCACCATCAACGATTCAAGGAAATAAGGTTAAGTTAATGTTAAATTTATCATTGTAAATATAATTAATACTCTTTGTCTTTACTTGTTGTAGCATGATTACTCAAAACGTTGAAAAATCAACTATTTCACAGAAAAAGAAGTAAATTTTGCACATAAATTTTAATTTTGCGGCCGGTTTTGCAACAGGAGCAACATCATCAGGTCATAAAGCAGTGGAATAAAACTTATATCTTTTTAAGTATTGTGCTATAGCCTTTGTCAATATATTTGAAACTTCTAAAACGATGCCATAGAGGGATAGAAATCAAGAAATGCACGGTAAGCAGAACAAGAGAGAAATTGCAATACAGTGAAAACAATGGGAGAGAATATAACAAAATTAATGATAGCATACGTAAGAAATCTTATGTAACTGTGGGGCAATGAACAAGGACGTTATCAGATGAGAAAGGGTTAGAAGTAGCCAGAAAATGGGATAAAACAAGGGGAGGGAGAGGGAGCGGGGGATAAAAATGAAGAATGTTGGGTAGAACGGAATAAGGAAGGAAGAAGTGGATGTAAGGAAGAAGAATACATAAAAAGGCAAAGAGGACGGAATTGAAAGGGTTGTCGAGGTCTTTTTCACTCTCAAAACAGTTTATTCGCGGTTTCCATGCTACGACCCTTTGGAGAAGGGGCAATTTCACCGCAGACCTCCCCTCCGAAGCGATGACCGACATTATCCCCCTCAAACCCACGTGCAATACCCTCTATTGCCTCACCAGCTTAGTTACCGGTCAAACTCGTTGATCGCTCTTAAAGGAGAGCGATTCTGAAAGAAAGTTTCCTACGAATGGGGCTAAACTATAGGTGAAAAAATCAAAAACCCATTTTCGGTTCACCGTTAACGTGCAGGTGTTTAGACGTTTAGGATCCGAAGATAAGTTGCCCATTCAAGGAGGAGAATGAATGTCAAGGTGCGCGACTGCTGAAATGTGTCTTTCGGAGTTCATCTGTCTCTCGAGCCAATGTTGGCCCGAAAACGAGCTTCATAACAAGAGAAGGCAAACAAGATTTTCCGATCATAATCGGTTATAGCTTGAGTCTGATGGTGGCAGTTTATTGTATATTTACGCCAGTACCACGTCATATATGATAACTATAAGCATAGAGTACGTATATCTTAATGTCTTTAAGTACATAATAATCTCTATGCTATTAGATATTTAATTTCAGATTTACTAAACAGTGAGTGTATTCTTTTTGAGGGAAACTTTGAGCGCACATTTAGGGAGACCGATTTGACTTCATACAAAGTATTTTTGAAAAATTCATTGGTACCACAATCCTTTCTAAGGAATCTCCTACTATACCCTAGTATAATGATAAAGTTACAATACGTAAATAATTAACATTGAAATCATTTTAGACCGCAACGAAATATCTTTTTCGTATACAAAACGATATGCTGTCTTTCGAAATTCTTCGCCACTATGTTTTGAAAATACCATCAAAGGTGAAATGCATTGGTCGCCTTCAATTGCACTAAAAGTTATGAAACTATCCTTTCATTTTTATGGGTGTGAAACTCAAGAGCATGAGCGCCTAGCAACCAAGGATACGCGAATGGGATCCTTATATAGATTGGTCTCCATATTTTGCAGCTACCCTTTCAACAAGAAACATTCGCTGAAATCTTAACACAAATCTAACATGGTTGTCTTCTATTCAAATTAAAAAAGAACATTTAGGACGTTTAACCTTTGACTGATGTATTACTTTTATTATATAAACTCATATATCATAACCCGAATATTCTTTTCAAAGTATGATGTAGCTGAAAATTCAAACAAAATGTAAATGCAAAAGCAAACTCAGTGGATTTGCTGCTTCGAGTTCTTAAATAAAATACTCTCTATTATTTTTCCGGAGATCAAAGAACTTGCCTAAAAGCTGCTGCGATAATCGAGCCCTCTTGGGACGACGACTCATCGACAGATGCTACGGAAGAAACCTTGCTTGCCTTGAGTAAAATCCGGGATGACCTAAGTATAATCACTTAAGGGAAATCTCTTGTGTATTTTATTTCCTGTCAATCGCTCATTTCAAGACGCTGCTTGGTATCATCACAAAGAGCAGCGTGCTCGTGTATATATTTAGGGAATGTTTTGCAAACATGCATAATTCTTTCCGTACGGTACAAGGAAATATTCTTTACAAGATCCAATCTTTTGTGAATTCAAGTCCTCATATTCTATGATCCCTGAAGCAAAGTGACTGGAAACATCGAGCAATAAAAGATAACAATAATAAAACTATTAGTGAATGCGAAATATAGCATGGGTGCCGGCGATTATCGAACCCCTATTAAACCAAATAAAGGATCGATTAAATTTTCTACAGGGTCTCTACTCCCCTATTATAGATTAATGATAATTAAAACTAGGACAAAGATTTGTTGCGTTGGAACCGCTCACAAATGTTATGATGATTTCTTAGGGATTTGTGTTTATCCGGAGAAGGATATATCGTTCGAATTTGCAGTCAAAAATTTATATACTATGGTTTAAAAATATTCATAACACCCTAACACGAAACAGGTCGATTTATTTAAAATTTATAGGAATTTGGCAATACTGAAGTATTAAACTCATTCTGATAGGGAAATATGGTTATTTATTACATTGTATAATAAAGGTTTAAACCGTCAAATCTTTCTGTAGCGACGATATTTGATATGAATCAAACGGAGAATCCGTGAAATATATCAAATGCATCAGACGGATGTTCCTCTGAATGAATGCAAAATCCTCACTAACCCTATGCCATCAGACGAGATACTCTTGGAAAAAGATTTGAATGACTTAATCAATACTTCGCCTAAGTGGATATTTACTTACGGATACATCATCACCGAGCCACCCACTTCCACAATTGCTTTTTTTCTTTCGATGACAATTTAGCCAAATTGTCTTCTCACGGTCACTTCTAGGAGAGGAAATACTTGGGTCCTTCGATGGAGACCCATCGGTCTGCTCTCAGATCACCGCCGAATGATGCACTGTGCGCTCCGATATCGAAGCACTATCGGGTCAACTCCCTCCGTTCTTTAAGTTTCCAAACAAACGCTTTCAGGATGAGGCTTATTGCTAGATGCAGTTTCCGACGCAATCACTACGCGCGACGAAGGTGTAAGCGCGGAATTAATCCTCCTGGTGACTGTGCTCGAAAACCTCTGAGAGATTCTGCAAAGCGAGGTAGAAATCCTGGGAGGCGAATTTGCAACTTTTCGCATTGCCAAGTACTTAAAGGGGACGCAAGTTACCTTTCGCTGAAGGAGGAGGGCGCTAGGGGAGGAAAGGAAGGGAGAGACTTAAAGACAGCATATACATTCTTCGCAGGCTTACACCGGTCCTGCAGTTCGGGTCGTTCTTATTCAGATGGCGGATGGAAGAGGAGTCAAATTACCTCATTTCTTAAGACAGCTAAGGTGGACAAAGAAACAGACAGGAGTCACAACCTTTAGAAAAGGCAAGGAATTCGAGCGTTGAAGTCTCCGTTATGCATAGTTTCAAAAGCATCTAGTGGTGTTATAAAAAGGCTCATTGAAGTACCATACAACCAATAAATAAACTTATAAGGTTTGTTTCAAAATTTAGAAAGACTAACATCGTGTATAAACTGTGTGAAAACATTACCTCGTGAATTGAAAGTTTTGGTTGAAAACAGTGTCACAATCATATGAGTGACTCATGGGAGTTACTCATCAACATCAGTTATAAAAAACGCTTTAAGTATACTGTATCTCTCTAATGTCTTCCATTAACAAGCCTCTATCGATATTGCACGTGCTAAAATACAGGAAAGAGAGAATTACTATGGCAAACAAATACCTGCGGTGATTGTTTTCCTCTTGCTTTTCTCTTGGTGTACTGTTATGACTTCCAAGCACAGTCTTCGTGGTTCCAGTCTCAGGTATGCCGAAAGACAGATTTTAAGGAGCAAGCTGGGGCGTATTTATACCGAAACTTGAAAAATTAAAAGTAGTATCCTTTCATCCACATTTGATATTTATAATTAAATTTTAATTATCCTAATATTTGTAAAAAATGAAGGCTATGTCGAAGGCTAACAGAAGAATCAAGCTTTAGACATATAAATTTAATTCTTACGAATAACGATCGAAAGTAAGAGTACCGAAATCGATATGCAGCTTTCTTTTTATACCATACGTTCACTGAAGGTGATAACACGTTAGCATTGATCGTTTCCTTCACTGTCATGCTGTCACCCTAAATCTGTTTAATTTACCCCGAATACATCAAAAATATCTAAATAGGTTCTTTAGCATCATTCAGCTGACATGCCGATAAGGTACGAATTCGTAACAATTGAACTCTTTCAAGCTCTTGATAGGTAAACTACTTACTCTAAGTGCCAGTTTTCTTTATAACACTCTTGGACAAATAGAGTCTGCGTATTTGGGATAAGATTGTGATTTTTTGGAATACAAAAATACTCTTAGGTAATAAAGATGCATTTTATTTATGAAAAGTTTGTTTATATACACAGAAATTATTTTAAAATAAAATTAAACAAGGACCTCAAAGGTATACATAAAACAACAGCATCAAAAGTTCAACGATTGCCAAAAATTTCTTTCGCAGAGTAAAAACAAAAAAATGACCATGCAAGGTCTAAATAAAGATGACAGTATGAATGGCAATGTTTTGAATAATTTGTCATGATATATAAAAACTACATTTCATGATTTTACTTTTTCTGCGAGAAATTATTCCAAAAATAAAATTACGAATATAATTCGTTTCCATATTTACATTAAAATTATTGCACCATATTTTTTAACGGAAATAGCCGGTCGATTGATGATAGCCCATCTCTGGCTTCATCATGAGATTCTGGTCCCTATTGAGACATAAAACACTCGGATCGAAAGCTTGCCTTAGAGGCAGAACTCTTTAGCAAAATACAGCATTCGGAATGGAAAAATATTTAGTTTTGGGGGAGCTTTCGATCGGTGAAGAATGGAAAAACAACTTTCTGGACGTAATATACGAATCATCCTCCATAGCTACCTCGTTCCAACAAACAATAACAACAAGAAAAGAATGCATCAACTAATAGTCGAATGCATTCCCTCATTACCTTCCCGATCTCTTACTATTTACTGCAAACATTTTACTAATCTTTACCTATCACATTTTGATGATGCAACAAGTCACGGTTTGAAATTAGTTGTACTTATTAACATTCACTTCCTTAATTGGTTACATTGTTTTTAAGCCTCACATGGGTATCCAAACGACATGATAACAATCAAATTTATATTATTCGAAGCGAGGTATTTTTACAAGAGAAGATAATTTGATGAGTGAATTTTAAAAATTCACCAAGTAGTTAAGTACAAAATGTTCGTTTGACGCATCTTCAAAGGTCTAAAATAATTAAAAAATTTAAAATAATCGTCGCTCGACGACACTGTACTCATACTTTGTATCAACTATCTAGCGATAAACATTGCTAGATTGAATGATACAATATCACTAGCAAAAGAATCATGAAGAAAGATTTTTGAACCCTTTATGGGATACATTTTAAAGTACGATCTTGAAATAACTTCAGAATAGGCTATAACGAGGAATACATCTGTCATTATCCCCGGATATTATGAAAGGAAGATCATTTAGCGATATTCAGCCAAGTAATGATGTAAAGATCTTTAAATTTTGTGGCTTGAATGATAGCCTTTTCGCACTCACTTGAGGTTACTTTCTTGGAATGTAGAAATTCAAAAGTCGCTCTCGATGGCGGGGATATGCGACGCACTTCACACAGATTCTACAATATTCGAAAAGAAATCAATTAGCTCGTTTCTTTGCATTTAAACACATCGAACGCCATGGGTTATTTGCACGGAAACGACCATAACCAAGAGAGCCTTAAGCCATCCAACTCATCATCTTTTCGGACTCAAGCGGAGGCTCCGTATCATTTGGGCGAGGTGACATTTGGAAGAACGAAATCTTACTCAGTACAGGTCTCTCTAGGTCTCGCGGGAACAACATTCCGTCCTGTATTCTTTTCCTCGAACATCCATATTTCGATTTACAAAAATAAAAAGACCACTCTCGCCATCCAAGATCCGCGCGAAAAACACTATTTCTCAGAAAACACACGCGCTCGCACAATCAATCGTAGAACACACGCATGCACTCAAAACGTTCGTAATCACGCCGTCGTTGCCAGAACTGCGTTGTGTAATGTCTCACTCGCTCCGACGCCCGCCGATCGAGGAGGAAGGCATTATGGTCTTTGAAATATTCAACGTCCCACTATGGGAGTCTTCTACACTTGGCTGGTTCTCGCAAGGCGACGTAACGTCTCTTGTGGCAGGACGTTGCTTCTGGCTCTCGTTTAGCCCGTTATTCCCGTCTCGGGTGCCTCTACGAAGGATGGATTGAGGCCGTCCATGTTGTCTTTGCCCGGTTTCGCGTGGTTGCTTGATCCGTTCTGCATCGGTTTCCCTGCCATTTGGCTCGCGGGCTTCCTTCCGTTGGCTCCTGGTTTGGGTTTGCCGTAGTGGCTGCTGGCCTCCAGTGACAATGTTTCTTGACGACCAGCACTGCGTACCAAACATCCGAGGGAGATGAGGAGCAAGAGGATGCCGAGGGCAATAAGACCGTAGGTGAGGGCGACATGAACCACTGGTGGTACTTCTGTGGCCAAGTAAAGCAAGTCGAGAACTTCGTCGGGAAGGGAGTCAATACCCTAAAAGAAAGAAAATGACATTAATTTCAACCGTGTAATGATTTTTTGTGTTTCCTCATTTATTTTAGAGTTCCAATAATATATTGCCATCACTGGTATATTTGGGAAAGAATTTTTGAATAATTAATGAATCAAGTTTGTTTCAATAGGCTGGTGATAACATAAAAGCTTAACTTTTTGATGATCCACAGGTAAGATATGAATAATTACCAAGCAAAATTTGCAAATGCTAATATATCCTAATAAAATAAATAAAAATCCTTTCTAAAGAAAGACTGATACTTACTTGTTTACTTTTCCCAATTTTTAACTTAAAAACAATATTTTTATCATTAAATAAGTATCACATCTTCTAGTTACAAGATAAAATAAAATTAAAAAGTAAATTAACTCTCACTAATATAATTAAATGCATTAATTAATTCACTCCAGAAAATTATCTCCTTTATCTGGTAAATATGTTTATGATGATTTTTGAATTATATCACCTTTCAGAACCTTTCACTCATGTAAATAATTGTATGAGATACTGGAATTGTGGCTAATGAACACTTTGTCACTAAGAAGTCACAGACATTCTAAAGGATTAATCCCTCCACAGGTCACTGGTATAGAATTGAGACTCAAAGAGAATCTCAAGAAAAATCACACTATTTCTTAGATAACCAAGAATAACCTTCCTCATAAAAAATATAGAAAAGAATCTAGAGAAATTTAAAGTTCCTAATCATGTAAAATTCATAATAATTGCTTGCCGCTAATAGTTACAGTAGATCAAGAGTCACAATTCCAAACCATCAAACAGAAATCCATGAAAATCTGTTTGATGGTTTGGAACTGTGACTCTTGATGTGGAATTCAGTAAATTAGGATATTTGTCAATACAGTAAAAATAAGTTTATTGAAAATGCAGATATTTATACTGCTTTTTTTCTCATTATTGATTTGATGGATTCAAGTTATTACTCAACTTAATCACATTTTGATATCTACTTGCATCTGAACCAAGATACCCTCTATAAACCGAAAGAATTATCAAAATAATTGAAAATATAGTATACCAATCCTCTAGACTAACAAAAATTTTCCTTATAAATGGGTGAAAGGTTACTTTGCAAATAAAGGCATGCCCCTAGTAACATTCCCAAGGAAAGACAGACATGAAAAAAGTCTGACAGAATCAGGGCTCAAACCCAGATCTCCACTTTGCTATTCCCTACAAACTCTCCCATAATGGTATATTGACTCCTCTGGCTAGATAGCATTATTGGAATTCTCCTGGAAAGTGGAAGATCTGGATACAAGTCCAAGTCCTATCAGATGTTTTGCCTAACTTTCTTGGGAAATACGTTTTCACTTACTTAGTACTAATAATCTCATGTTGCTAATTCATCTCTATTTATATATTCACAGCCAGTTAATAATAGTAAAAAGTGATTCTACTCTAAGGGCTATAAAAGTTGTAATTAAATAAATTAATTAAATTGTGCTTGCCTAGTTGTTATTATTAGGGATTTTTCAGATAAAATACACTGGTGAAGCATGGAGGGAGTAAAGTAACAGATTAGAAAAACCAAATAGTATATATCTAGTTTAAATGTATTAGGTGGAGTAATAAGGGGATTTTTTTCTTAATTTAGTCTTGTTGTTGTTAAAAAATATGACCTAATCCTGTTTGTGAAGATAGTGATGTTATTAAGAAATTTTAATGTATACTTTAAGTATGCACATGTAAATTTATAATGTTTGGGGCTGCTAACCAACTTTTGTGTAACTGTAGCAAGTAATAATAATTAGATAAATTGTACTTACATAATTGTGAAAATAAATTGTACTTACTTTTGGTAGATCCAACAGGTAGGACTCCTCAAGGCAAGTCACTAAAAAGCTTTATCAGTGATTTTCTAGAGGATTCATACCAGGGGGATCTTACCAAAGGTAACTTCAATTTACTTTTGTAATTTCAATGCTTCAATTGTTATTATACATTTCATAATGCTAACGACAAAAAATATGTTCATTTCAAATGCAAAAAGAAAATAATAACGTACTATCTCTAAAAAGAATTGATGTATAGAATGACACTTACTTCTTCAAACCACATGATGGGGAAGATGATATCTGGGAAAGTGGCAACTTGCTTGATGTCACTGACTTGGCTCACAGCAAGGTTGATTTGAACTCGGGCACGAGCAGAAAGAGCAGTTCCCATTTCCTAGGAAAGGAAAAGATAGTTATATAATTGATCAGAATAAAAAGAAGGATAACTTGGTCACACTGTTGGACTTATAGTAGTTTTCCTGAATATCAAATAGTATTTTTAAAATTACCAGAAAATTTTTGAAAATCTAATTTGTATTTTTTCTAATTAGACCGCATATTCTGTAATAAGTAGAATATTTTAAGAATAAATTTCATTGGATAACCTCTAAAGAGAAGCATTCTTAAGTTTTTCAAGCCATAGGAAGATCCATATCCCCAGGCCTTTACACAATAAAAATTAAGTTGATTCATACAACAGAAATTTAGAATAATTAAATTTTAATCTACTTCATTAATGTTATAAATCACAAATGTATATTTTTAAATGATTGATAATGCATCAGTTTGTCGAGGTGCCTTTGGAAATTGCCCCAATTCCAAGGGGTGGGCACTGCCTCTGCTATAAATCTAGTAGTTTTGTTAAACTTTGGTGACTCAAAAGTTATATTTCCCTGCTCTTTCACTAGTATTCTCCATTACTTATGAACTACTTATATGCATAAAAAGAATATTGTTATCACTACTTCAATAGAAATAATAAGCCTCCATACAGTGCATTTCCAGCTGCAGTAATTCAATTTTGTGGTGACTGGTCTTACGAGAAAGTAACTTTAAGTTACTTTTCCCAGAAGTATGAAATAGTGAAAAGATTAAAATAAATAGTAAATAGATAGTGTTTAAGAAATATAGAGATGATTGAGAGAAATACAAAATCTGAAAAGATTTTGGAATCTTTGAAATTTGTAATTTACGTTGTTTACAATAATTGTGAGGCTCCCAGATAGCTACATGGGCAGTTCATCTAAATTTAATGACAGCAGTCTTGGGTTTGATTCCTGCTGAGAGCTCATGTGAGAAATGACCTCCCTTCTTGAAATGACATGATCAAATATAAGGACTTAGTAATTACTGTGGAAAATAAGTTCGACAAAATGAGATTATTGCAAAGAGAGCATTATTGATGAAAGGTTGTGTATTTTGGCATAACATTTTTTATAGAAAATAGATGGAGAGATAGAAAAGCAAGTTAAGGAGGTAGAAGTGTAATAGGATGTGAGTAGACAGTGACTGAACTTCAGGAAAAGTCGAGTGATTGCTTCTAATGATGCCATTATTTACTTTCAAAGGGCAGATTGTAATTACAAGATATAACAAATAACTGAAACATTTGCTGAATTTTCTTTCCCCACTTTAAAAGATGCACTTGTTGTAGTGAATGTGAGTGACTTCAGCCTCGGCTACAACAGATGATAGCTCATTACTAAGTATCCGTGAGGCTTATCAGGTATATGATTTGACAAGGCTATTCCAACTTAAAATCAGGCTACCAAGTAAAAAAACAAAAATTTCATTGGAAAAATATTTACTTCAACGTAATTCTTTTTGAAATTCAGTCATCAAAATAAGTATAGGAGCTACAAGAAATATAAAATCAGCTCAGAGATTTGAAAAGTTTTTCTTTTAGGAGTTCTGAAGAGGGTGTTAAAAGTCTCTTTGAAACTATTGTTAGCATTTGTCTTAGAGTAAACTAATCTTAAAGAATATCTACCTATAAAGAAACCTCTCACCAGAGATTATAATCTAAATGAGAAAACCAGATTAATTGCATGTTTGGAGGTATTCAATATCTTATCCAATAAGGATTGAATGCATTAAATGAATTCCCTAATTATGAGTGCATTGAACTATTGTATGATTTCATCCAAGATCTGGCTATTGTCCATGAATGAAAGGATAGAGGAAATTATAGGACTGCGATAAAATAAGGATATACTAAAAGAACTGATAATAGTTAAGTATTTGTTTCCTTCTGTTGAATAATAGCATTTAGGTCGTACAGAAGAATCAATTATTGAGTTTAATCAATGACAGAATAGATTCAATGAACTTGTATGGTAAGAAGGAAGATAAGGTAGAGATACTGAATATTCTCAACATTAAAGGCCAAAGGGAAAGAAACACTTACAGAAGCAGGTAAATTAATGAGGTAGATGAGCTCTGAAGGAAAATACACAAAATACAATGGATGAGTGATATTTGATATTTAAAAATGTTAATTGTGTCTGTAGCAAAAACGTATGCAAAGACCTGGAAAAAATTTGGGAAAATATAAAAGTAACTATTAGCTTTATTAACAAAAATGAATTAGTTGAATGTTATGTATATTAATGGTAATTATAAGCTTTAAATAACCATTCTTAGTCTAATCTAAAATGTTTAACCATTCTCTGTAAATGTTACATTTGAATGAAAATAATTCACTAATGCTTAAAGAGAAACATCCACCAATAATATAAAATTCTTACCGGTTGTACATCAATGTACAGCTGATGCTTTTCCTTTTCAGGAGGACTTATTCCTTCAACAGCTTCTCTGATGGACTGGTCAGCGAGGTAGAAATGAGGGAATGATATCATAATAGGAGAATCTGTAAGTTCGAAATCCAAATTAGTAGCTTATCTTTACTTCAATTACATAAGACTAATTAAAGAAAACTTTTAATTGTAGTGGAAACCTTCCATCTAGAACCTTATCACATTTATAGCACAGATAACTCTTAAAAATGATCTTTTATAAAGATATGAAATACTTCAAAATTATTTTCATTTGTATAATTCACTCTACAGAATGTATTTCTTCCCTCAATCCTCTCCATTTTTATATCTCAGAAAAAAGAATAATATTGAATTGGTTTTCCCCATCATGAGCATTCATGCAGTGTGAATCCTATGAAAAAGCATTGCATTTGTGAATTTAAAAAGTCCAGCATTAATCTATGAGGTTGGTCTGGAAAGTTTCAGACCCAAGATTTTTCAGAAATCTTCAGAAAATTTTCAGAAAACATGTTGAGAAATGGCAAAATGGTGGAAACTTTTCAGACCACCCATGTATGTGTTATTTTAATAATTGTCTCAACAAATCACAAAGTGTTACAAAGAGCCTTCATGACATAGGATCAGATATCATTCTATGATAATAGGTCAAAATTTAGGTTGAACTTGTTCGATAAAATTATGTATAATATGTTTTCACAAGAACAGGATAAAATTATTTTTCCATCCTATCACTTAGGTAGGTTTGATATTGAAAGAAACTAGGGAAGGAAAATATTGAAAGAAAAATCAGGAAGATACATTTTAGAACCATTCAATTGGAAGATTAATTAATAATTCATGACAATATCTTGACATTGAATTGGAAAATATGCTTTAAACTAATGTCACCTTTAATTATAGGAATGTAAAATGGAGGTACTGTAGTTTTGCCACATTTTGGAATAGAGCATAATTATTGCTGATTATAAATATTCTGAGCATATTTACTAAATAAAATCATTCAATTCTACTAACTTAATTTAAATTGAATTTTGGTATATAATTAACATATTAAAGACTTGAAATTCTAGCTCAGTCATTTGCATCATCTGTATTATTACCTGAACAAGAACTGCAAACTTAAAAATGTTGACTAAGAACCTTTTCTGCCTCTCAATCTCTACTCCTGTTTCTTCATTGGTAATTAATTGAAAATGAATGGAAGGAAATATATTAAAATTTAATAAATGATAACTTACCATACTGGCAAAGGGATACATTGAAAAGTCCATTGGGTGCACATGGAGGACCTGATGGGCAGTAGCATATATTGTCTGGGTTCTTCTCAATATCACCAAATACATTTTCTGGAGGAGTGAACCTGTAGCCTTTTACTTTGGTAGCACCTGCACCTGTCTCAATCTCTTTCTGAAATCCAAAAATATTACAAATCAGCATTTCTCTTTTAAAGAAAAATCTTATGTAAATATTAATATATTAAGAAATTTTCCTTTATCATTAAGAATGTTATACAATAATGAACAAAGTATTTTCACCAGCAACCAAATTTCCAAATTACCTCTCCCACCAGCTATCCATTCCAAAAAAGGAAACATTTACATTATTATTGCTAAATTAATCTCATTAATCTGACTCTCTTGAAAAACCATAGCAGAATTTTTAAGTATGGGAATAGAATCATCCCTAAATAAATTACTTTGGAAATTGAAAGTTATTATTTAATATATTTATTTAATTATCAACAAGTTTATGAGCCCCGAGTGCACATTTTATAATGCAAAACACAAGAAAGGTCTTAAAGTGCTGCATTACTTAGGAAAATGGTATTTAGGAATTGCTTCAGAAGAAGCATTAATCATATTATTATTTTTGTGGATGTTTCTCTGTTTAATCATTTTTGCTGGTTTGCTGTTGCACAATGTGCTCTATTTCACATCAAAATCTTGAGCAACAGAGACTCACTACCAGGCAACACTAATGTTCAATGCGGTCTGCAAAGTGAATGTACTAGATTAACTTATACCATCATAAGAATGTGAAATATAAAGTGTGTTGCACAGCAACCATCATACATTTACAAAGGCAAGTAACTTATTGTTGTGGGTGGCAAATGATACTTATACTCTTTTTATACCAGTATTTCCTAAATGGTGCCCTATAGCACAGCAGTACATACTGAGTAAGCTCTTGTTGTGCCTGGTATATAAGTTATAAAGAAAATTTAAAATAACTTAATCTATACATCCTGTTTTCCTTTTTCAATTTTAATGAAATAAATAAATATGTGATTTAATGCACTGTAGAGCTCAACTGAACTCAAAAGAGAGCCAAGGAAGGCAAAAGATTGAGAAGCTGTTTAAAGGATAGTACCTAATTCATTAGGAAGGTAAATTCAGGAAGATATTCAAGGTATAGGCTTAATCTGGAAGCTTTACCTAATAGGATTTGTGGGATTATCCATCAAAAAAGTATGAGTTTTAAAATTACAGACAACAATGTTTTAGTCTAATTTCCAATCAAATTTCCTCTTTTAAATAAATTTGGTTTTAAAATGAATAACCTAAAATTTATTTTACAGTGAAATTTGACTGCTCTGTATTTGTAGTATACAAAAGTGTGCTATAAGTAAAAATAAGTTGGAAAAGCAGTACCAAAATAATGTTTGTAAACTATTACACTACCGTATAAGTGTTAATTTATCCTATGTGTTCTTTTACAATATTGGCAATCAACATTTATGTTCTACTTCTCTGTTATTGGTAGTATTAAAATCAAAATCAATGGCATGACACCACTTTGAGGTATAAGCTATCCTAGGTGGCATTCACTCTGAATGACATAAGGATAACACATCAGGTCCAATGTTACTGTATTAGGCTTTCCTAGACTGTGCCCACTACCTATTTATTCATATAGCAAACCTTATTAATCAAGATGGTATGTGAACACTGGAATCAGAGCTTGGATCACTTCCATCAAAGGCAAATATATTTCCCACAAAGATATCTGGGGTTCTACAATTGGCAATCTTACAGAATATTTAATTTAGATTAAAGAATAACCAAAAAGAAAAGAAATAATCAGGAGAAAATATATTCTTCGGAGATGATTGGCATTAAGGGCCCATAAACCCCCCCCCCCCCCATAAAACCCTTATATTTTGCATCATAATCAATGAAATTTATTTTAGCATTCCTTCCTATTGAATAAATTCATAAAAGTATCCATTTATTTTTAAATTTCATTGAAATGATGACACAAGTAAAGACTTGTGTTTGAGATCCAGACACATTGATATTAATCACAATCATTTATTCTTAAGCATAGATAGACTTTTTTTGTTCAGTCTCAATTAAAATCACATTTCATAAGCTTTTCCCATCCTTTAACTTGGTAACAATATATCCTGAAACATTTTTTAATTTTCAAATGATAATCTGGTTAAAAAGGCTAAAGGCAAGGTTAAACATTTTCTGCAAAAAAATCTGAAAACAACATCAATGATCTAAATTGATGATTTTCCTTATTTCTGATGACATTTAGAATTGAAAGAAATCTTCAGATTAATAATGATGCAGTTTGATCCCAATTAATATTCCTCTAGTTCATTATATATTACATTTTCCCAATATCATAATAAATTTCTAAAGATTCTTACCTGGAATTGGAGAGGTAGCCTTCTGCAAAGATCCTTCTCATACACATAAATAGTGGAGTTCTTGCTGATTCCAGGAGGGAAAAGGGAACCATCACTGCCTTCAAGGCTATTGCAATGGTCAGAGGTATAGTGCTTCATGTGCATGTGACCATTGTAGCGATTAATTAGACCATAACGGGTGACATCATCCTTTCCAGTGAAAATAGTAACTGTATCTTTGGATGTTCCATTCTTCTGCTCATCAAGAAAGAAAACAATGTGTAAATCATAATTCAATATATATGGTACATAATACATTTTTTATTCTAAAATTCATAGAAACTATTTAAAATAACTAAACTCCTAAAAGTTTTCCACAACAAAATCAATCTTTTCATCAATTACTACACAGATTGTTCCAAAAAACCATTAACTGGTATCCAGTTGAAATGTATGTTGAACAGAAAAGATTTCATGATTGGTATATAACTGTATGTTGTACAGTTTCTTTTATTGAATTAAATCTGTAATAATAGGGATGCATAGATTGGACCATCAAATACAGCATCCTCAGCTTTGCATTATTTTATATGAGAGACTTAATTTACTTAAATTATACACTTATTTGGTTGATAAAAACATAATGATATAAATCATCAAATTTATTTTGCTAAATATCATAATGTTCACAAGTAAATTCATCTTATAGATAGTTTATCATAGTATTATGCCATTCATAGCCTCTTATTGCCATAAATATATAGATGACAAAGGTAAATTAGCAGTGAAATCAGATAATATTCATTGTGAATGATTAAATTAATTCTATTTTGTCAAGAATTTTACTATCTCCTTTGAATCTTATGACAATTGCTATTTATACTAATATATCTTTAAATAAAAAAATTTAGTGAACTCACAAAAAATTTGATAGTCTACAAATATTTATCTAATATCTACGAAATATTGACTATTACTTAATGTTTTAAAGGAGGGAGCATAATGATTTTTATCAGCAATCATCAATGCAAATACTGCATTTTAAACTTTAACATCTGTTTTCATGAAATTTTCAGTTACAAATGAGATAATGGTTGATTGAAGGCTATGAATATTCTATGGCAATGATAAAAGCATCATAACTTATTGAATTTAATTTGTTCATTTGTTCATAAACTAAGAATGACATTTTTAAAATTTCAGAGTTTCGAACAAGTAAAAACAATTCCCAGGATATAATCATGAAAAAAAAGAAGTATGATGAATTGATTGTAAATAGATTGAAAAGCAATCCTTCTCTCCAACAAATATTTGGATTTTATGCTAGGAAGATCTCAAAACAGTGTTAAGGTGAATTTACGTCATCCCATTGTAGGAAACTCAAGAAATCAACGGAGCGAGAAGGCGATCTCGAAGGAAGGACATCCACTCGGAAGTACTCACCCCATAAAGGAGCCCGAATTCCTCGTAAGGAAGCTTCTGGTCCTTGGAGACAACATCCTTGGCGAGCTTCAGGAGTGGGTCTTCGTATCCCCACAGTAGCTGCCCTACTGGTACCTCAACGAACGGTTTTATCCTGAGGATGTCCATTATAGAAGCCATTGCCAAACGCAGGAACTTTGCCGCGTGTTTGCTTTGGGAAGTTGCGCTCTGAAATCATGAAGAAAATCACTTTTTCTCAAGAAATCGGAGACAGTTGATTATGTTGTTTTAAGATGATTAACGGAAAACAGGGAAAACAATTATTTTTATTTGCTAAATGATAAAATGATAGCGAATTTAAATTACTTTAAATAAGGAATTTAAATATGTACAATAAATGACTGACGTTTAGCGTGAAGAATATTTCGAATTCACTGAATCATCTTTCATCGAGTAAATTAGGTTAAAAAATAATTTACTGAAAATAAACCATGGTTAAATGCTGTGCCTGACGATAATAGACGGATTTCTCTATGAATGATGTTCGTATATGATTAATTTACCATCCGAATACTGCAAATAACATCACCACGCTACCATCAGAATATGAAATCTGCTAACTGTATCATAATCAAAAGATATTTTGTAGTGACAATGAAAATAAATTTTTAAATTTATTTGGCGGAATTTTAATAGAGAATTATTAAAATATATTTTTTTAGATTTTTCACTAACATTTGAAACAGGAAAAAGATTTATGATGGGAATACTACCAAAAACAAGGCAGGACTAATTTAAAACCTCGGATTTTATAATAAAACCTCCAAGCTGGAGATATCATATGCCATTCAATTCTTGAAAATGGCGATTTAACGAAGCTGATTAGGTAGACAATCTTATGAGTTAAATTTCAATATTGAATGGTTTCTTTCTTGAAACGTCCTTTCAATTAAGGATTTGTCAAAGCCCCGCCGCTTAAAATGATTATTAATATTTATGGATAACTACATCCATTAATTACAAGCATAACTGTACCATAGTAACATAACATAATAATAAAATCAATATGATTAGGCATAACTTTGTGGAAAGCCATAATAATAAATTAAGAAGTTGATAATTTTCCACTGATTTTTATTACAACGACCGGTTTCGTAAGAAGTTCTTACATCTTCAGGTGATGAGAACGAACTTCTTGATTTATCAGAACATAATAAATTGTAACCGAAAGGGTTTTAGCTTGAAAAGAAGATATTGTAAGACAAATCGTACTAAGGCCAATATTTTCATTCTATTATTTGTTTAAGGCACTGTGATGATTCTCACCAGCATAGGAATGTTGGGTACGATGACGAGGTCATCTTCGGTGCCGTTGGAGGCTGCGGCGTCGAAGTGGAAAACCTTCTTCTGTTGAAAAGTTACGGTTCCGTTGTCGTGGAATTGAAGATTCACCTTCTCCCATTTTTCCCTGCAAATCGAAAGAAAAAGTACGTGTTCACTTCGAGTTTGAGCTGAGTCAGGTTCTCAGAAAACGTTGGTTCTTGGGATGGGAAATTTGGTGTACCAGGAAGTGAAGCTTCCCCCAATTGAAAATTGAGCTGTCATGTCCTGGGATAGTTTTCGAGTGTTAGATTTTCATTAATTACATAATTTTTCAATTAAATATTACTTCAAGAGCTTAGAAACTATGATTTCTATCTTAGTGTCATCGTAAATGCATCTTCAAGATTCTAAGTTTGCCCTTGCGAACCAAAAACTGCTCAACCGCCGTGAAATTAATATGATATAATCGGAAAAATCTTCCTTCTCTTGTTTTATACAATTTACTTCCCACGAAAATCATTAATTGCTATAAATGCTGGCGCCTTTGTGGTAACTTTAACTAAATAGAGAGGTTTTTGAGATAGGTTAATTAGTTTTTTCCTCTGACAAAGGGATAATTTATTACTTTTATAATTAGCAAAAACAGGAATATTAGGCATCATAAAATTTTGTCCTTGGTCATCGAAACTTTCTTGACCTAACCCTGACACAAGCATCATTTGGGAGATTAACTTTTCCCACGAAATCTCTGCGGCGAAAATCCGCCATAACTTAATATCCTTCGACAATAAAAATACATCGGAAGTTGTTGATTCTAGATCGCCATCTACTGAGGTGATCGTTCACAAGCGACGTCGGATAAGTTTAACATGCAGTGTTTATCAGGTTTTCAAAAGCAATTCAACTCCCTCGATTTTGAGAATCCAGCTCGAAAATTGCTGAGAAATAAGCAAAATAAACTGTTGGAGATTCCCTTTTTGTCCTTGAGGAGGAAAGACCGGGTTGAGATGGGCAGAAGGTTATCCCGCGAAAAGATTACCGGATTCATCTCGAGGTCATCTGGATAGAAGTTCTGCGATGTGAGTGATGAAACGCACGCACTCGAGATCACCACATTAGGGGCGATGATTGAAATGAGACAGTCGACGATAAGGGAGAAAGTTATTCCTTCAATTCAAAAATTTCGTTTCTCGAGTAAACTCCGACAGACATTAACGTCGGATATCTTTTGATTAATGTGAAAAATAAATGTCTTAAGAGATAATGATGATTCTGAGACGACAATTCTCCCATGAAGAGTGAATCTTGTTTTATATTTTTCGATAACGTAAAGGAGATAAACATTGATGCAATGAGAAAGATAGCCTCATTTTGAAATATTTGGCATTTTCATGGAATTTTGCCGCCGAAGACGATAAGAAGTAAAATATTTTTATAAAAGACTAATGAAAGATTTAGCTTCCAAGAAATCTCCTTGATTCGCCCTCTTTTTCATTCCATGTGATGGAGTTCCACATGCTATTTTATTTTGAAAGCTATTTGAATTTTGTTATTATATAAATCAATCAATTTTATTATTGACCTTTCTAATTTTTTTAACTTGAATATCTGGCGGTCTTGAAAGACAGTTATTATATAAGTTGGGAATAGTCATTCGTGTAGCTTCACTTCTTTCTAAAGGAAGTGAGTGCTTCTTAGGATGTGACTTGAAATCTAATCATATATTATTTACTTTCACATTGATTTCAAATTTAAACTGCTTGTCGATGATAATATTAAGCTTAGTAAAGTTATTTGCCGAGGTATTTTAGAAGATCAATCGCACGAAAAATTAAAAAAATAACTAAAATAATAAACACAAAACTAACAATAAAGCACATACTCTGTAACAGAGCAAAATAAATCATGGGAGGTAAAGAGCATCGATATACATGAACTGGTTAACTACTGACCTAAATTTGCCAGTCATGATTTTTGAGGAAAACGTTATAATTTTCAAACCTTATCTTTTGTTATATATTTATTCTATTCTAATCCGTGAGAAAGGCCTTGCACCGAAAATATTCCACACGTGCAAGGTCGACATTTGCCTGACTAGCAGGGTATCGGTCTGGAATCTATACAATAAAGTACTTAGCTTCTAATTATACAGGAAAAGGAAATAATTTTGGAAATAACTTAATGGCGAAGGCCGATTGCGTGGGAAATTCTTTGTCAAACGTTAAAAATAAACTTCCTCCGTATTAGCCCCATTGGATTCCTATTCTTTCCGATGACACGAAAACACTAACAGCTAACGTAAATTTTTAAGTAGTAGTTATTGTAATTAAATAGGATTGTGGATGTAGTTCGACTCAGGATGAGGTATCCCTTTAAGGAATGAATCCTGATAAAGTCTAGCGAAGCTAATATCGAGATTTGGAGAGAAAGAATTACAATCAGACTGCTCACGTCATAGTGATTGTTCCTTGCTAACGCGGTTCTCTAAATCGTAGAGATAAAATGTAAGGATGTGATAATTCTAATCAGGGAATATCTTTTGTGACAATGTTTCTGAATTACTAATTATATTTACCTAGTGTTTAATCCGTAAACAAGCGGAACAAATATTTCTCAGGTAAGAATGCCTCACGTCATTTTCAGAATTTCAGAGTAATTTCCAAATAAGAATACTATTTTTTATAGTATTGTTAATAATATTTTAGAATCTGTAACCAGAGGGAAAAATAGATGTCTGCGGCTTATAATTTTGCGGGTAATTTTAGCCTAACAGCCTTATTTCATCTTTGGGTTGTAGAGGAATCTATTCATTATTGAATAATGACAAAGTTACTTATAAAAGACATCAAAAATATAAATGATCATTTGAAATCGATAGTAATGTGTAGGAAATATTACGAATAGTTTATCAGCAAGAAAATTTTACAAGGATTTTATAAAATTCAACTCCGTTATGAGGATTCCAACCTACTTGTAAAATCATGAATGAACAAACCCATAGAAGACGTATTTTTATGAAATAGGAGGTAGCAGTAGTAGATAGTAGGATTTCAAAATATCATCGATCTGTATAGTCCCTAAATTTAAGTCGGTAGAAACGTATGCCTCGACTAATTATGCATCAAATTAATATTTATGGGCTACTTCTCAGCAAATGTCCACAATAATTGTGTTTGGCTTGGTTATTTTAGTACACTGTCATTAAATTATATTTCACAAAAATCGCTCTGAATGATAAAATTTATATGAGTTAACAACGATTTAAGGTGTACAGATGACATGACTAATTTCCCCTGTCGTGTTTCAAATTTTATTGCTTCTAATTTTCAGGTCTAGGATGGACTAATAATCGACTTATATAAAACGAGTTCCTTCAAAGGAGGTTCTTTTTCATAATTCTACGTTCGAATTACGCAAGACTCTCAAGATAGACGAGAAGAACTTCTTTCGAGAAGTAATAATTCTAATTTCACCTGATGATCTTTAAAACACGTTCTTCCCAGCTTGAAGGTAATTTATCCTCATGAAAACATTGCTTTCTCTTAACCGCTATTACGGAGAAAGTGAAAGATTAGCTTATTACATTGCGTTATGGAAAACGCACTAATGTTGCCCTAAGGCAGTCTCTGTTTCTCTCTATGCATTGATTAGTCCGCTGTAAAAATAAGCTTTAGCGTCACGCTTTATAAAGGAAGCAGTTATTCGCAGAGACTTCATATATTTTCCAAGAGAAGCGTAAAATAGCCGCAGTCTCCTATTGTCGCTCTGTTACCCAAGAACAGGCGAATGAGCGTCATTACCAACGGAGAAAGCGTAAAGTCAATGCTCGACGAGAGAGCCTCCCAGATTTCTTCGTCTATGCAACGGAGGGATTTGTGACTAACGAAGCATAGAAAATCCAATAGCTTGAAAAGAAAACCTTTCAATTGAGGTTATTAAAGGAATCAATTCTTCGATAGATTTTATTAATCCTTTGAGTATTGACTCGAGGATAATTTGTTAATGATGAACGCGGAAGAGGGGCAAAATCTTTTAAAAAACTTTTCATCGCTGGAATTTATTTTAACGATCACATTAATTATTTTTATAAAAACTGAAATTTTTTGATGGCTCAGCACATATTACTACATAATTCTGAAAATAATGGAAAATTTACGTATAACTATACGTAGGTAGATGTCAGGTAGATTTCTGTGAAACTTTCTGCACGCAGAGCTCCGTTTGAATAAAGAAAACGAAAAAACTAATGACAATATATTACATAGATCAGTCTATCAGTGTGATAAATTAGGTTGATTTCACTACGAATAATCTAGCTCATGACTCCCTCTATTGTGTGATTATGTATAGTGGTATGTATTATCACATCAATTTTTGCGAAGGAACGAGAGAAAAATATAAGTGCATAACGGCGCAGAGGCGACAGTTTAAATGCATAAGGGGTGATGGGGGCATCATATGTTGTTTGCAATCGATACACGGACAGGACCTCGTACTGCGACAGTGATAATTGTCACCAAGGCGACATAATCTTAGAATGGCAATCCGAACTTCATTCATTATCTAATCGTCTGGTGCAACCCTTTGCCAAGGCCTTTGAACTTCTGAGTACCTTTTGGATTGACCTCGATCATAAGGAAATCTTGATCGAAATAATAATACAACCATAAACTCTAAAACGAGCGGCGACATTACTAATTAGGATGTATTTGGGGGAATAAGTATTTTTCAATTACGAAAAAAAAACTTTTTCAAACACAATCAATCTTCGTTGAAGATAGAGAGCCAACTAATTTCAAGACATCCTCTCCTCTTGAATGTGTTTACTTGCTTTAGAAAAGATTTCCTAATCTAGGCTCACTTATAACCATTCTCCTACCGCATAACTATAATAATTGCTTGGTTATATTTGTAGTTTTAATGAAAGAAAAACATTTGAGTGTTTTCTTGTATTGTTACACAGAATAGGCGCACATGAATTTTATACCTTTCTGTAGGTTCATGTCGTTTAATATTCCCTTTTCAATTCCATTTCTTTTCATTATTGATAACTTACCCCACCCTTCACGTCGTCTAACATCTTTTGCCTTTGTCTCCCCCTCTACCTGTACCTTGCATTCTATCTTCAATTACATTCTTCAGAAATCCCTCACGTCTCAATATTTAACCCAGCGTTTTTCTGTCGATACTTAATTACTTCTATTAAAACCCTCTCCTCCCCAACTATCTGTAGCTCTTCTCTGTTTGTTTTTCTACCAACTCAACTTTCCTTTTCCATTCTACACCATACCCACAACTCGAGAGCCTCCAATCTTTTTATGTCTTCTTTTCTTAAGGTCTACGTTTTTCACCCATACAGAAAAACTCTCCAGACCAAAGATTTGACTAGTATCCTCGTGATTCCATTGTAGAATCTCTAATCATCAGCTTCCTTTGCTTCACTAAAGCAGTTTAAGAAATCAGTTCCCTTTGCTATATATTTATAATTTTAAGCAAAAGAAGTCGAGAAGAAAAGATTCTTGAATTGAATAGTCTAATTTTTAGGCCTTCCAGGTACATTTTTTACTTGTACATACTAACCTACAGTCTTGATTATAGATATTAGTCTCTATCTGAAATACTATTTGCTTCCTAAGGCCATAGTAAGTAATGATATTCCAGTAGGGTTCTAAGTTATTTATGAGGCCCTCTAAAGGCCAATGTGATTCGAATTCCGAAAAGCCAGTCAAAATGTTTCTTTCGCTTCCCTAGGAAAATGCAACTTACATAAAATCTCTTTAAATGATCTCCTAAGAAAATATTTCCTCGATTTATGGAATCTCCACGATAGCACATTTCCGGGATTCACGCTCCGTCCCTCTTCACGCTAACCTCTTCTGTCTCTCTCTGTACATCATTTATCTCTTGCACCCACGCAATCGCATTTAAATAAACTCCATTTACATTCTAAATGAGTCCAGCAGTCATCGAACGCATCAACTTCCACGCGAGTGCAGTCATTTATTTCTCTTCGTTCTTATTCAGCGCTTATCGCTTCGCTTCATTATTCTCTCTGAGGATTGTCATCTGCAGGAAGCTGGGAATTCTTATGACGAATTTCGAAATTCTTATCGCTCTTACCTCCAAGGAAACTATCGCAAAGTTTTATAGGAACTGCACTTATTTCTTTAAGACTATAGTTCGAGTGTTTAATGTAGGTATTAAATTCTCAAATTATGTGGTGCCTTGAATGAGGCCAATATTTTAGTTTTATAACAAAGAGCTCGCATTAATTTTTTCGGTTACAATTATGGCTATATTTCAGAAAATATTTTTTCATGCAATCCTTAATAAGTAATCATAATGTAATCAATATATTTCGACATGGTTAGAAATTATATAAGCCTTTTCTAACTTTGCTGCTTAATTTAACAATTTAAATCAAATTTTAAGGAACGTACTTCTTCAAATACGTTCATAGAACATCACAATTTTGGTAACAATGTAAGAAAAGCAAGTAGAGCCAGATTAAATAAATAAGCCAAATAGAAAAGTTTCATATTCATATTTTTCTTAACTAATTTCGCGAATTCGTAGGAAGAAATCTTCCCGTTTTAAATCCTCGTTCGGCTCTTTCATGTTAGCGACATTTTCTGCACAATAACTAAATGGAGGAAGTAAAAGTAGTCTGACCATTTCTGTCTCGTTGAAACTATGGTAACGCTCAGACGGTGAATCGACCAAAGCTGCGTATCACTGTCACGTAAGAGTCACTCCATTGCATAACCACTAAGCTCTCGAATATATCATGGATGAAAGGACTCCGAATGAGAATATTGAAAACATTTTCTTCAGACAATATTTTTTATCGGATGTCAAAGAAGAAAAACACTTCCCATGATGACGACCGTGGTTGCAACAGCAACAGGTTACAATAGCAGAAAATGCTGATGATGAAGTGGGCAAGTTCCGTCTGTTGAAGCTTTCTCCTCTTACTACCTCTGCTTTCTCTGTAGTGACAGTCAGAGGCAGGCTAATGGTATTTCATTCATTCAAGAGCGCCCTTTATTTCCGTTAGCATAACAGAGAAATTAGCTTAGGTCGCTAAACAAGCGAAAACGATAATAAGCTAAATACCTGCCCAGTCACGAGTTTAATAAAATTTTGCTAGATCTACGTCATGCAAATTTCAAACAACTTGATTGGCAACTTATGCTCATCCCATAAGAATAATAAATATTTACTATGGTATATTGGATTTCCGTTCTTTCTTTTTCCACATTTGTTTCACTGACATTTGTTTTAACCAAACTATCTCTTACGTTTTATTTCAGTGCATCAATTAGTAAAAATGCATCGAATATTCCAATAATTCACATCACCAAAGTAGGATTGTTCAATTATTAACTTCTAATAATAGAACGTATTCGAAACTATTAAAATATAAGTGAACCAGTTCCAGTTCCTTCCTAGTAAAACGACTATGATGCAGCGTGACCTAGTAAAATGAATTAGACATGGTTGAGAAATTAACTTGTTAGCCTCCGCAGAAAATATTTTCAGCTTGAAGTTATCTACTTGTTGACGAAGCCGTTTGCATTGAAAATTTCTTTATAAAATAATAAGTTAACCGTTCAACCATGTTCATTTAAATGTGCAAAACTGTATCTTGTTATGTTATCCCTATTCCCACAACGTGTTTTCTTATCATACTTCAATCTCCATTCGAAAACTGGAAAAGCAGGAAGCTGTATCAAAAATATATGTATTCAATAAGTAAAACATAACTTCAAAAATAACCCGGAAGGCAAAATATAAAAGAAAATAAGAAAATACAGTGCAATGCATTTGAATTCAGAATGAACAAACTAGGTTCTTTTGTAGGGACGAGAAATTTCAATACCCATTCAATTAATTGTCATTATAAAATTACAAAATTAAACGCATATACTGTAGCAAAATGTCATTCATTAAAATACTGATAACATTTCGAGGTATCAACACACTAAATGGAACAGTTCGGAAATATACATTTTCTTGTGGATGGTTAGGTAAGAACGTGGAAGACGCTTGAAATCTAGGATACATCGATTTTTTCTTCTCCTTTGATTGAATAAGCATTTACGCATCTGAGAAGACAATCCAGAAAACAATAAAGGATCTGTCAGTTGCGGCGGGAAGATTTCCGCGATGAAGCAACTGGAGACTATTCGCCACATTGAGAGATTTCTCACCAAATTGAAAAAATGGAGGAAATCATTTTTCCTTCATCGAGAAAGAAACCTTTCACTTAAGGACATGTGTAATACAAATTCACATACAAATAATAGTTAGTATATTATCGCACTATTAATATAAAGTTATACTGTGTATTTCCATAATTTCCTCGGGTCTTTAAAAAAAATAATTACTCTCTTTCGCTGAACTTCGGTTAGTGACTTACTGATTTTAAAAACTTGGCACGATTATTTCTTTGAGATAGCTTCTTTCTCTTCCACATTCTACATTCCGTTTATCACCAGACTAAGGTAATTGCGTAAATTCAATTCGTATCATTATCTATTCACGAAGAAACGAAATGCAATATGGTGAAGACTTTAAAATGAATTTTAAGAAACAGAGGGATAAAGTTTTCAATATCTTTTAATATTGTTACAAAACAAATTTTACGCATTTAATTAATTTTCTAAAAATAAAATTAAAGAAATGTATTCGAAAATGAAAATTAAACTGAGTGTAGAGAATGAGTAAGAGAATGTTAGGTGACATGTTCGTTACGCAATTTCTCATTTTAGAGCTCTTCTTCGTAAAGAATCTCTTACTAAAACACAATAAGGCACGGAGTGTATTTAGATGCATTTATCTCTTCACAGCCATTATGACGTGCGAAGTTTTTCCATTAGCCGACAAGATCGAGGCTTTCAAGGGAATACTCTTTTCGAGGAAATATGCATCAGAGAGTTAGTTAAGTGGCAGGTATGTCGCAAACTAAAGATTCACTCTCTGTTCAGATACAAGGGTTAAACAATATCTATTTTCTAGAAGACGGGAAAACCGGTTCATCTGTATTCTAATGGTAATCGCGACAGTAACTTGCTCTAAACTTTTGCGTCAGAATTCCATTGGCTTGCTTCCATAATCATTTAGCTCATTGGTAATGAAGAACGGAATTGATTGCTCCAAGAAACTATTTAATAAGCAGCAAACGAAAGATCTGGAAGATAGCAATTAAGTGAAGAAGTTGGTACTACATTCTAACATTGATATTTACCAAGATAATACGCACAGTTAAGAAATAATGCAAAAATATTTTCAATCATATTTTTTCCTTGTCAAAGGATATCAAAGAAATTAGGTATAAATTTCCTGGCATTAAAAAATAATTTCAGGGGTGGATACTCTATACAGTATATTGGACTAATGGTTTAAGACGTATGAGAATGGAATCTTCACTTACTAAAGTAACCTTAATATTCCCTTGTTATGCCGTTCGCCTATTGTTAGAATTTTCAGGCCTGTACAAGACCTGAATAACTCCTACCTTCTTTCCAGTAGCCTTTGTAAATTTAGAAAAAGAGATAAACCTATCTAGGTTAAATTCTATGAACCTCATCAAAGTTCACTTTCATCCGACAGGAAATCAGCCAAATCTCACTTCCAACAACGCATTTAATTAACTAAAGAGATCAAGTAACGTTTTCTAAGATTTTGGAACGTCATTTATTCCTTACAATGCCTCAAATCCTCCCTTCACGAATACCACTAGAAAAGTCAATATCTCATAGTTTCGGAATAAATTTTAAAATACGTCATCGTTTCATTTTACCAATGTAATAAGACATAGTCAAATTAATGTTCAGTATATTAGTTATTTCTCATGCATTCGGATGCAGGCGTTAAAGGAATCACGTAGCCAATCTTTTCACAACTTTTAAAAATCCTCCACGAATTTCAAATACGATACTTATCTATGAAATCCATCCTTTCTATAACGGAAAAAAATATTCCATTGTTACGTAAAATAGAGAAAGTGTTTGACAGGATTCAAATAGCCGTCATTTTTTTGCCCGTCACATAATTATGCAATCTAAAAGAAACCGCCTTCTAGAAGTAATTTCGCTCTCGTTGCCTCTTCTATGATTTTCAAAGATATGGACAAATTTCAAATAGTATAAAACACAATTTGAAGATCTTCCTCTAATACCTGCAGTAAAATATTTTAAGAGTTTATAGATGTATCAGGCGTAGATGAATATCTGAATGAAGGAATAAGTATTTTTCCAAGGAAAAAGTTGCAAATATTTCTATAATTAACTTAAAATTATCATAAATCGTTTTAATTGATGTTTCTTAAATTCGGAGCTCTTTCCGTAACATCAATTTCCTTTGGAGGATCTAGAAATAGTATGATTCGTAACTTCAAATATATTATGGAGTTTTTCGAGAAATACTTATCGCTATTCTTCAATGATTTATTTTATTTATAAAACACGTCCATTAGGATGATTGAGAGAAAACCTTCGTTCAGAAACTGATGCAACAGGAAGAGTTTTAATGAGATAATATTGGTCCATCGTACAAAGACTTGCTCAGCATGCATGTAGCACATGAAACGAAGATAAACAGCAAATAAAATTTTAGCCTCGGAGAAGATCGAAAAGATTTCATGAAAGCTCTTAGTTTTACAGCAAGAAAAAAATAATATGAAACTTAGGAAGTTCAGTCGATCATCATCTACATGAAATAAGATCCATAAGCTAGTACAAGAAAAGTAACAACGAAATGTACGTAGAGGAAAGAAAAACTGATTGTTCTGATCTACCAGAGACATCTTTAATATATTTCCTAGCTTCTCAGTAGTAAATTGAAAGTATGGATGTTCAGAAATTTTGCATAGAATACTTGTTACTATGTGATATTTGGAAGAAACTTCGCACTTAGAATCCGAATGGAATTGTCAGTGGGAGTGATAATTTGTATTAGGTGGGGAAATCATAAGGTAAAAGCAAGAGTGGTGAGGTAAGATGGTTGAATATTGGGGTGAGAGGAGGAGGGGAATACAGGGAGAGCAGAGGAGAAGGAGTGGGGGGACTCGCAGGCAACTTATCAAGCAGATGCAGAGTGAAAGTGGAGAAAGTGAAAAGCTAGAAATCGTCTTCCGGAACCGCAGCTCAACCATCGGCCACCCCACGACCCTCGTAAGATCACTCTGTTACTTCACCACTCAGTGTTTTCGTTTTTTTATTTGAAGGAAAGAAAATGAAAGCCTTTGAGAGAATTCTTTGGTCTCGAAGAAAATTTGGAAACTACTCTCCGAGATTTTTCGGACGTGATGACTTTTTGTAAAATCATTCCATAATTTGAAAGCGAAGGTGTCTTATATAACGAGCTGAAATTATCTATCAAGAAGTTGAAAAATAATGAAAAATAATGGGGAGAATAAAAAGAAAAAGTATACCAAAATAGTCGGAAGAAAGACTGGCGATGGAGAGAGATTCGGTTATAATAAGGACGAAAAAACTGATTTCTCTCCCTTTAAGAAAAATAAATTAATCATTTTGTTGACCATATGGCAATTCGAGCTCACTTTCATTAGTGGAAAATGGAGCAAATGGAAAGGAAACTAAACCTTGGAGACATAAAAACTAGCACACTGTTAGAATAAATGGCCGTTAATCGAATCATACTTCGATTAATTCCGATATTAGTTATGTTGCATTTTTTCTTATCTCTAACTCTATGGTGACGAAGCAGACTTTGGATTGTCAGAGCCTCATGTAATCATGTCCTTAAAAGAAATACTGAAAATCACAATATTACAACGGCACGTGCAACTATAACAATATCTAGAGAGCAATAAGTCGACAGAAATCCTTAAGTTTAAGGTTTAACGGTTTTCCGGAAAATTATTCGTTCTGTTTTCGTGTGACTGATATTTCACAGGGTTCTTTCAGAATAAGACAATTGAAGATATCATATCTGAAGTATGTTGTGTTGACAATAAAACACATGAATGTAACTATTTTTCGACGACCATTTCGAAGCCCAAACAGCAAGAAACGTTCAATGGAATAAGAATTACTATAAAAAAAACTTAGAAACCAAAATTGATAAACGTTTAGAATAGTTGTGAATGAATTTACTTTTCATCGTTAATGACATATTTCAAGAGTTTTCATTACAGTTAGTGAGTATATTTCTTTCGTAACATGAAATTTAAGCAATTCTCTGGCAAAAAATGAAGAGTTGATTCGTGGAAGTTTGAAAACACAATATTAATCACGGAGTAATTGATGCAATAGGAAGCTCAGGAATTTCTAGAAAGTAACTCGGGAAACAAAAACAAGACTTTTGAATTTCCTGTTTGTTCGACCATTTGCGGATAACAATGATGAATCATATCAGTTTGTAATTAGTAATAAATTATGCAAGATATTGAGCTAAAACTTTTGTTTTTTTTCTTTGCTTTTGTATTGACTTGTGATTCTGAACCATACATAACAAGGATAAACATATTTTTCTTAAATTACCTATATTCTGAATCAGGAATTGAAATTAAATCTGTTATTACAATTAAATTTCAACAGTTAAATAGATAAAAAGAAAGATTACGAAGACGATTATTCACAGTATAATTCAGAGATTCTATTTAGAGTTTATGCATTGGATTTTTATTTATATCAATGAAACGTATCAACCCATTTCGAAGTTTTTTTTTGAGGAATCTTAATAGGTTGGAGCCAGAGTTCTCGAAGTGTGGGAAGTGGAAAATATTAAAATATATTTTGGACGCAAATGGGCGAATTATATATAAGTCGCCCATAAACGTCCAATTAGGAACTTGGACTTTCGAAAGTTAAAAAAATGCTAAAGCTATTTATTTTATCCATCTTTCACCTTTCACCATTTACTACTTGGGTGGCTTGCAGTACTTTTGACTTTTAGAAGGGGGACCCAAACTATTTTCCATCGACACTTCTGTTATGAAAAATAAAAAAGTTCCGATTCCTAATAAATCTATAGAAATAATTAAGAAAGACTTTCATCTAAAACCCGCTACCTGCACTAGAATGACCTTTCAATGTCATCTGATGATCTCGAGCGATACACATTCGAGATACGATTGAAGAAAATAATGGATTCACAGTTGGGTGACGAACGAGAGATTCGAGTGAGATAATAGCGGCTGTTTAGCGAAAAGTACCTTCCCAATGGTGTAGTCCCATTGAAATCCTTCCCTAGGGACACTACGCTGAGAACGATGCATGCGAAAAGAGTCCTGAGCTGCACGAAAACAGTCAATTATCATGGCCTCTACAAATCTGTGTCTTCTTACGACATCGAGTCTTTCGGCAATCTAGAATTAAGAAAGTAAGAGGCTGTTTTCGCACGCGATTAGTAAGAGAGAGAAGGAGAGTGAGACTGGAGAGGAAAGTGGTTTGAAAATGGGATGAGAGGAGTCATATTAAAAGTGAACGTAATCTAAGTTAACGACTTTTCTCAATTTCCAGCGGTTTCCCGAATTACGGCAGAGCCTTTCTCTGATTTTTTTCAGAACTCAATTAGACGACAGAGAAAGCGAAGAATAAGCAAAGCTTTCATTGATGCATATCATACATTTGAGAAAATGCTTTTCATGACATTAAGCAAGCGTGTGGATTTTGCGTGTGGAGCCCACTGACATTTAGTTTGTGCTTACCAGTTGGTATATTAACTTAATTTTGAGAGTACTCTAGGTTCTCGTAAACACAGGGGAAAATGATAAAACTTTTCCTTGAGTTTTTTCTTTTCCCAGAGTTGAGAAATCTGCGTCTTCAAGCCTATCTTTAGTATATATGCGGTCTTCAATTTTTTTCTCCACCGGTTCTCCATCCCTGCCTAAAATCATTATGAAAATGGATTTATATGTATGAATCCACACATTAATGCTATGTCATAGATAATTACGGAAGTAATTAATCCGACATGTGGACAATTTTTATGATGACAAAGTCATTCATGTAACTAAGGACATAAATATTCAGTAAATAATAATTACATAGAAAAATAATGCTAAAATTGTATACTTATTAGGACCAATTTTTGATATGTAATCTACGACAATCTTTTTTACGAAAAATACCAAACGTTGACTTGTGAAGCAAATCTGATTCTTAAAGGATCTTAAAAGAAATAATCGTATAAAAACCCTTCAGCATGACAAAAAGTTTTTCTAAGCAATTGCTAACTATATTTACGGAATAATCGTCATTTAAAGAATTTTGAAGCTGATACATTCTTGTAGAAGAAATATTCTATGTAATGTATGTACTACTATTATACATCCATGTTAACCCCATCTAAAGTTTAGCTTCCTGCGTGCAAGTAAATTCATTTCTCTTTTTATTACATACAAAGCTGTATGATATGTCACTGACTCCTTTAAAAGAAAAACGATTTCTTCCTTTACTTAGTTTTACGACTCAAGATCTACCATTAACTCGAAAAAATGGCAAATGCCGACAAAAACTACCGTTTACATCAGCGAATATCCCTTATTAGGCAGTATTATGTCACGTCTTGTGTGTTTATGTAACTATTATGTCATTACTTGCGCTAAAAAAGATGAAAGGGCAGGTAGGATTCAAAATGACCAATGAATTCTGATGAATAATCGTTATCAAAGTAGTAAAGGCAAATAAAAAACGGTCAGCAATTAGCATTCGACCCTAACTTGGGATCTATCGAACAGAATTTATATTGGTTTTGTAATCTCCTACATACACTGAGAGGTGGTATGGATAAATTGTAAAATCAAAACAAACATAAACCAAGCTCTTATTTTAAAGTAAGAAGTTACGTTGTCTGGCAGAAAATCAACGTCATTAAGGAACGTCTAAGTAAAGATATTTCGAGGGAAATCATAGATTCTGCGTTGAGAATAAGCTTTTCAAGAGTATCTATTATAATATAGGTCGATTCGCCTGTTAAGAGAAGTTTTTATTTTTGTTTTAAGGGATCCAACGGAAGGAGAATCCACAAAACCCGTTGTTGAGGTAAGAAGATTAGGGCAGATACTTTATACCTTTCGTCTCATTTTCACTCAAAAACATAACCTTAAGAATATAATGACAGAGAGGAACTCCCCCGTAAAAAAATATGCATCTAAAATCACAAAATAAAATGCGGATTATTTCCAGTATTAAGACTGGGTAGCTATTCCGAGAATAGAATCGATTTGACGAAACACTTTATTTTCTTCGATCAATACTGAATAGGAATACTAAGAGATACTGAAATATTCTTCCAAATGAAAATACTCCCTTTCCGAGTACTAAATGTGTGCATTCTTGGCGCAATCCCAAGATGTGGGTCGCGAGGTTTGAAGTCTCACCTGTACACGAATGGGCCAATCTCCTGCAAAACGGGCTTCACTCCGTCGTTGAGGAATTCGTCTGCATTGGTGACATTGTAAATGTAAACGGACATAACAGGCGTCACGGGAGGACGACGCCACCACTCGAATGTGTGTGATCCATTTCTCAAAACGATCTCCTGCGGAACGAAAACAACAGAACATGAATAAACATAATGAAAGTTACTTTTTATGTTATTGTGATTAGAGTACTCATTATTTTCTAATGTTTACTAATAGTTACTCTATGTTATGATTTTATGAACCTCTTAAGTCTTAAAACGTAACAATAGTAAATACCGCAATATAGAGAAATTATTGCTAAAATTTATTAATATTTTAATAATTAATACCAAAATATTAACATAGTTATCAATAAGTCAACTAAATTGAAAATTGTAAAACTATGGAGCACAAATTCTTTTTCTTAAATGAAATTAATAAAAAAATAAAATTTTATTAAAAAATTAAGTGAAAAACGTAGTTACAGAAATACATCTCCATCAAAACTGTTAAAAAAACTAATCATTTAAAAGAAAGAAAAATGAAGATTACACACTAGTTAAATGTGAAGACATGGGTCTAAACCCATGTATTTCTCCAACATAATACATTTTATCGCCATAAGTCATTTTTAGATAAGTGAAAGATAGTAAACCATCCTTTGACTGAATTATCATAGACACTATTTTCGTATAAATTATTAATTATTTTCAAAAGTATCTCAAGACTATATTGTTTTTCAATCATAGCAATTCATTTAGAAATAAAACATTTTCTACTATTATATCCGCAATGAAAGATTAACATTAATAAAATAGAAACTTGTAAATAAAATTCACTTATCATTGGCTTCGGCAATAGCCGTCTATATCAAAGGTGATTAATCATTTCCTAATGGTTTTCTATTAATTACTCCGGAGGGTTAGTCGGAGTACGACAACCGAAAAATATGTTGTAAGGAAGAGACACCTGGATTGTTATAGCTCAAGTACAACCAGTTCAAAATACAAATAACAATTTAACAAGGGTTTACCCAATGGACCCATTAAAACGCTAACGGTCTCCGTGCGCTGTGTTTACATGGGCGTCCTTGTCCCATTTTGGGGTCCTAATGAAAAAGCCATTGTGTTTCGAGTCGACGCTCCTTCGTGAGAGAGTACGAAATGCCGTAATCTCGCCTCTGAAAAATATTACGTGATTTAATCTTTCACCCCTTGGGAATCGCTGAACAATGATTCGAAGAAGTTTTTCGACTGATCCGTGAAATTCAAAGGCGAAAATGTATGCTACGATAACAAAATGTACTAAATCCCCCACAAAGAGTGTTTCTCACTTTTGTTCCACGAAATTACGAGGACGGCAGTTTCAAAACTTTTCAGGAGCACCCCTGTCCGTTATTCCCTACCTTTATCTCGTAATTTACGTAATGCACTCGTTAAATAACCTCGATTGACATCAAAGCTAATTAATGCTAATAGGCAAATAGTTAACGGATCTTTTGATGTTTAATTTCTGTATCTGATTATGTATTTAGGTACAGGTTGAGGATCTTTAATCTTAAATTCCGAAATCCATACGTAGTATCAGCTCAATTTTCAGCCCTATGGTATTTAAAATCATTGGAAAACACGAAAAAGGCCGAAACACATTTACTTATATGTAAGATGAAAGAAAGAATTTTAATACTAAAAACTTCGGAAATGAGGCTAAATTAAGTATTAAAACTCATCCAATACGATCCTTCCCTTTATCCCTAGAGGATTCAGCTTTCCGTTCATCAACTTTATTTGATAAATAATAATACGTTTGCATTAGTTGCTCGTTTTTCATATTTTATGCCAAATAAGAGTATCACATCTCCAATTCCAACTTTTCTCAATTCTCTTAAACTACAACGAATCATGTATTCCAAAACCCAAATAATTCTGAATTCCGAAACTACCACGTATCAGATGAAGTTAAAAAAAAAAACTAAGTTCAATGTCAGATGTATGATTAACCATGGCAGGATTATTTTCAATGGCGAAGAAATAAGAATACATAATTAAAAAAAAAAAAACATGTAAGTAGTTTGATTGTTTAGCATCACTTTGCTTGCCTTAATGAGGGCCAAAAACAAAATTTAAAGAATTCGCGAATATTCTTAAATTTCAAAAAATTAGGGCCAGGCAGTGGTTTTGTTATCATTTCCACTTTCATTGGAATTTGATGGTAATTTGGCCCTGGTAAGTCGATTCTAATAATAATAATTCTGTATAACAGAATGATCATTCGGAGAAAGTTAAAAAAATTCTCCTAAAAGAAGTATTATAACCTGTAAAAATATCTTCGTTTCATTTATAGATGGTCTATTTCTTTGAAATCTCAGAAAGTAACAAATAAAACGTATTTGGGAAATGTTGATGTATGTTTTTGGGAATCAAATGTATTGTGGCAATAGTATGCCCCACTAATACCTTTAAAACACTATCTAAAGCTACAGCTATAGGTTGAATATATGGGAAGGAAACTAAGGACATATTGATTTCGATTCTATTTCTGGGAAACTACATAGAGGAACTAAACATAAAAAATAAAAGGAATTCATGAAATATAAAATGACTTGTCTTTATGATCGATTAAAATCGATAAGTTATTTTGTGAAAAAATTATCTTTGTATGTATGCTGCTACTAATGAGTTGGATTTAACGCAGAGAGTGAGCCCGTTTTTCATTTCGGGTGTAGAACCTAAAAATTCAGCAAAGAAACATAATAAGAGTACCTCAAGTTGGATATATTTTCGACTGATTTTCGCCATCGACTCTTGTAAACGGTAAACGTTCTACTTTCGTAGCTAAAAGTAGTTACCTCGATAGGAGAGAACGGAAGATTAGAAAACGGAGGAGAAAGAACCAATGTTTATTTCAAAATCAAACAAGGAGAAAGTTGTCTCTTCGAAAGTACCTGATTCTGAATCATTTGAGTACATACAGCATAGTTCGGATGCCACCTGGGGAGATTTTTTTAACCTCGTTTCTCAGGAAGACACTTGGGTTTACAAATTTCATGCTCAATTAAATCTCTACTAAGAACGTTATAAGACTCCGAAATCACCATGGATTATAACTCCAACCTGTCAACACAGTTAAAAAAATGGGTTTTATGGTGGCCAATGAAAACGAAGGTATTTGGACAACACGAATCCTTTAGAAAATGAAATAGTGAAAGGAAGCACCGAAAAAGGAGGAAATATGTAAAAGATCATAATTTGTGAGTTTAAAGAGCTTATTTGTTCTTTTATTTGAAGAACCTCATTTTATGGTAATTTTGTCGCGCTCAGCCCGTGTCCCCTAAAATTCCATTTACCACCCCTCTCAACAATTCTTACACTCCGAAAGAACAATCTCTGTCTCTGTTTTTGAACGACTGCATCATTGTTTTATTTATCGTCACAAAGACTTTGAGATGTTGAGGAATTACAGAAAGATAAAGTATCACTCTTCCTGTGACAGACAAGTGAACTTTCCTGAGAAAAGAGACATGTTTAAATTGTACCAAATTCATACTTACGCTATGAATGAAGGACTTGACCCATCCTGCGAAGAAGACTGCGATGACCGCGCCAAGAACAATTAAAACCAGAGAGAGGAAGACGACGAACCCTGAAAAAGAAAGGTATAGCTAAATTAATTTCTGGATGCAGTGATAGCGGAATATTTTATTCATAACCATAATGAATTAATTCAACGAAAAAATTAGTATTAATACAAGGTATCACATTACTTTTATTTTTATACTCGAAGACAACAATTGCTAATGTTTTAAGCTACACAGAAAGAAATCATAAGTATAACAACTGTACTTATTTCGCACAGTACTATTTAAAAGAAGATTACATAGCAACTCAGTAGCAGTTAATGTGTAATAATAATACAGCTGCTGTACTACTGACAATCAATCAATTCTGTAAATGTCGTAAAGCTTTCCGTAATAAAAGTGAAAAAACTGGAATGTGTTTCTTTTGGAAAACTAAGGGAAATGAAATTATGTAATTCTGGAGTAAACTTTCGGCGTACGGGTTTTCTTGACAGATTTTTCTTCTCTGAATGTTTTCCTTGTTTGGACCCCTATTTAAAGATTCAACATCTGGAGGAATCACTGAATGCAAATGCTTGGAAAACTACTTCCAAACGTCCAAAACTTTCTTAAATACACAGCCTCAAATTACCTCATTCAATGTACTCGTACATACAAAGGCTGAAAATTTAATGAAAAATGTTTACATACCCTTCACTCACTCTTAAAGTTGTCATTTATTTATCGCCAAAAGATACGTAAGATATATCCGAATTCGGTAAAGATAAGATCAAATCTACGTTTTCAATGAAATACTACGGAATACTGCATTAATATGAAGCTACAGAGGAACTCAAACAATAAATTATCACTGTGAATTTTAATATGCATTCCAACGATTTCGAAATTCGCAATGTATGCTATATGAATCAGCAATTCCCTCTAATTTTTTTCTCCCCATACGTTTACGGTTAAGTAAATGTGAAACGTGTCAACACGTGGAAATGCCGAATCTTTTTTTTCCACAGCTCGTCTATGCATATTAATTTAACAAGGCAAGAAACAGTGAACAGGTTAAGATGGCATCACTAACCGTTGCCTCATAGTTTGATAGCATCCGAGGCTGCAGATAGTTGCTTTCTAGAATTTTTTACTCTAAGACACTGAAAACGATATTTCTCTCAATATTTCATCCGTATTTCATCTTTCGCGCTTTCCCATGAAGGCAGAAGTTGGCCTCGGAGATCGTATTCTTTTACTCGTCGATCGCAACTTAAGCTCCGCGTGATCACGTCAAGTAGTTGACAATCAAATCACGGAGAATGATGGATTGGCATTCCTTACAACTCATCAATATATTGAAAATTTTCGGAACTTTGTTTATAGAAATTTTTTATCCGTTGTAAGACGTCATTCGTGAGGGGTCAACAGCCTAAGATAAGCTTGCGAAAACCTGTTCCAACTACTTTCTGTGCTCTCATTGACGATTCTGAGTTATGGAAAAAATAATTAAAATATATAAATGCTGCTATTCCAACAACCGCGCATTCATATGAAGTCATCTCGGAACTTTTAAGTTTAAAGAGCTAAACAGAGAACAGCAAAAAAGTATGTATTTAGCATGTTTATCATTTCATGCTACTTAAAGGTGACAAGAGGATTGGGCAGTTAAAGGTTCATTTCACGCGTTTTGATCGGTTATTATGCCTAAGATCATAAAAAGATGGGTCAAGAGCACATTGCAAACCCACAAAGGCAAATATTTTCGCGAATTGGGTAAGATTCTTGGGAAATGGCATTGAATTTGCTTGTGTACGAGTATCATCGGACATGTTGGCAGAATATGCAAAGTACACGACTGAAGATAAATAGCCGACGTCAGGGGTAAGTCACCGACAGAAATATGTAGAAATATCATTGATGATGGCTGCTTTATGGTTGGAATCTCCATAATTTTCCACTATATACTTTTTGATGTTCCATTTGTTCAGACTAGTGGAAATAAAGAAAAGAATATAAATGACAAATTTTTTGAGAAAGAATGAATCAGTTCACCGTCTATTCGATTAATTCTATATATGAGATTATATATAATTAAATAAAAAGAAAGCAAAATAATTAGACAATAAGCAAAGCACTAGCCTAAGGGATCAGATGGGTGTCAAATATGAATGTCGGAGAGAGGCATTGATACCTCAAGAAAGAAATATATGTAGTCCATGGTCAATAGTAACAACGGTATGTAAAATTAATTTATAATTAGAATTTCCTTGAGAAATGCTGTTTGACTTCCATAGCAAAATATATAGAATATGATTGTTGGCAATAAATTTTCGCAAAAAGGATAGTATCGATAGTCGCCAATAGACACCAGTTTACAATTTTGAATAACTGTCATACAATGATAAGCATGCCTTCGTGGTATGAAGCAATTATATATTCCGAAATGGTTTAGATGAAAGTTAAAAACCATTTAACATTAAATAATAATAGTCTCGGTGCGACCGCATAAGTGTACTCAGCAAACATGGATTATCCTACAAAGAGTTCAATTCGATTCCTCCTATTTTACTTCTCGAAGATGTCAATTTCTAGGGTAAAAGAAAAAATTGAGTGGAATACGTGATCTTTTTATTTCTTCCTTAAAAATCAAAATGCAGGAAATTCTCCTGTCCCTTTTTGGATATACTATTGCAATGCTCAACCGATAGAGACTCCAATCAAATACTACGAAAGCCTATATTCAGAATCGAAAATACCTTTTGGCAGATCGTTAGGATCATTTTAGCATCCCGAAAAGGAGAACCTATGTTCGGAGAGACTTTTTCTCAAAGTCTATCATTTGGAGTGAGGTCAGAATGGGCAACAAAGCGGCGGAGAGGTGTGAGGTAAGAGGTCAGGGACGGCCGCAAAACACGGAGGAATTGAGAAACGGACGAAGAAAGGCCTCCTTCGCCATCTCTCGAGAGAAATGCGGAGTGCGATGATGAAATAAAACAAATTGGGTTACCGATGCAGATAAACACTCGCGGTGAGAACGAGACGCGGACGAATTATATGCCAGAGATGACAATTACTGGGAAGAGGTTGCAAAAAGGTTGAAAAAGTTGCTAGAAATGAATCGGCGGTTATCTGAAAGTGACATAGAACTAACTTTTTATATGAGCTGATATGAATAGCGAATGGTCAAGGTGAACCACGTGGAAGGGGTTAATGCAGAATGAGGTGTGCGGAGCAGGCCAGCTAAGAACGTCCTCATATCTAGAGTAGTAATCAAGCATGGCTACTGCAGGTTGAACTGAGTCTTACGTTGTGAAAATGCTTGCATGAAAGAACAACGTAAGTTACAAATTAATGCGGATTTTTCAATGCAGAAATAGCAAAACATTCGTACCGCAAATAATCTAATCTATCTTTCTCCGTGAGCTCCAACTCGGGTGAGTTTTTAAGAGATAAAGCATGTTTAAAGTTGACAACGCAAATTATTCTCTTTCAAATTGGTTTCACACCATTAATCTTATATTTTATCTCTCACTTGCTGTATCTCTATCCGTCAAACGGTGGAGTAGATATTTTTATGACGAAATCAATTTCAAAACCTGCTTGCTCTTTGTCCTCATTTTCGTACAATGCCCGATGACTTAAATAACTAATTCACCTTCAAAACAGGTTATTGTATCGGGAACTAGTTGATACTGGTAGAAACAAATTTGAAGTATTCGTATAAGATATGATACGAGTATTTTACCTAGTTTAATACACGTATACTGGTACACAGAAGTTGTAACGCTGCAGCCCCATAAATCCCAGTCATCCTACTTTAAAATTACGAAATAAGACAATTTAATCATAAGATGAGCAACAGTAGTCTAGAAATACCAAATATACTGAGTTTTCTCCAGAAGAATTTACTTTTTTGGTCTGCCTGATTGTAGAATTACGTTTTCACGACACAAATACGTAATTTACAGCATAAAAATGTGAGTTGATCTCTACTGTTGAAGTTCATTTCTATCGACCGAAATTATCAAATGTTGAGCGATCGATAGTGGAAATTTTCCCCTGAATACAATGGAATGCGGATTAACCATCATGGTATTTGAGGAGGAGCAAAAGAAAAACAGCAACAAAGACTCGATCTAGGCAGACGATACCTCCATTATCAGCGCATTCCTTACGAGAGTTGCACGTGCAATGATTCGGCCGTGAAAGTCGCAAAGAGGAACGCAATTCGAACATTCCTTCAAACAAAATCAGCGGGTGAAAAATACGCAAACGGGTATTCGGCAAGTGTTTCTGGCAAACCGGTCTCTGAGATGAGGGAGAACAGAAAACAGGTCCATTGAGGAATCCATGAGAGGCGCAACGCGGAAAGGGAAAAGAGAGGATGGAAGAGAAAGCGTTGCTTCTCGAAAGAAAAAAAGAAAGGGGCGAGGAAAGTATTTAGGATGGAATGGGCTTTTCCTGCCCATTACGTCACACCGCCCCCTCCTCGGGGACGTGAGAAACGAAAGCAGACTGCTGAATGTCGACATTTAACAAGATAAGTTCCGAGAGCCAATTCTCATTCCTCTTTCAAACTTACTCCTACCTGAATAAGACGGAGGATCTTTTTTGGCGTGAAGATAAAGTGACTCATGCGAAAGTTACATCATTTCATATTTTTCGGGAAAGCAGGATAGAATCCCAACTAATATCAATGAGTGTTCGGATATTTTTATGAAGCCATAAATCTTTTAGTAGTATTATTGTCAAGTACTTCGACAGCTGATTTCGCACATGGGCCCCAACCGGGAATCGAACCTTTTTTGAGCAAAAAGGGAACGCGTTTCTCACTAGGATATTCGGCCATAGGAATCTCTTAAAAGCCAAGATACGTAAATCATTCACTTTAGAATGATTACGTATAAGAACTTTAAATAATCCAACATTCCATACCCCGAAGATCCATTTTCTATCGCGTCCCAAAACTTTCTAATTCTCTTTCGTCCCTCAATCCTCCTCTTGAACTGTTTTCCCCAACTCCTTTCTTCTATTAATTAATCTCTGGCATTTAGCTTACTTATTCTTCTCGTTTTTGTCGTTATTCACTTGTATTTCTTTCCATTTCTGTTACGATTCATTGTAATTTGTTCTTTTTCGGCTGTTTTTGAATCTTATTCAATAAATAAGTAAAAGCACTTCTAAATTCAGAATTTCTACATACAATTTCTACTAACACTAGTCTCATAAATGATCATACTTTCATTTCCCCATATCTTTTATCCTTCTTAGGGTATTAATTCAAAGTCGACGGAAACACTTGCGTGATGCGAGAATCTAAAATGAGTGGAGTGTTGTCATTCCATAAATGAAAACAGGTAGAAATCAGACCCCGCACTCTCAACATCTTAGTGAGGCATCAGTAAAGGTCTTCGGACCCCAGAGGAATGACCTTTCCGACAGCATCACGCTAAAACCCACAGTTGAAAAAGGAAGAGAGAAACTATCTTAATTAAATCTCCCAGGATATAAGCTCCCAATTGAAGATTTAACTGACGTTCTAAATGGAACAGTCCTTCGCATCGGATGTAGAAGACACTGTCAGTAAGGCCATCTCCCTTCCTATCCTATTGAATGCTTGCACAGCTACCGGAAATCAAAGAAAAGATAGAAAAAAGTAAGATACACGGTGCATGCTGCTACTGCTGCATCAGAGAATCTAATGACGGGCAAAAATGATAAAAAAGTTGACTTTCTATAAGTGTCAAGGAAATAATCAAATAGATGTGAAATTAGTGAGAATAAACTAAATTATCGTATCTTATACATTTCTCTAAAGAATTTGATGGATTGAAAGGATATAACTTATTAAATTAAGTTTTTTCAACAAGTAGTTCTAAATTTGTGAGTTCTAATGCAACTTAAGGTATTAGCTTCACCCGGCATGTTTGTCCCTGATACAATTGAAAAGGAAATAAGAAAAGTACAGTGTATTCAATGAAAATAAATTTCCTGATAAGATTTGATGATAGTTATGAACTACAAAACGCTTTTCATTATTTTCTTTCTATAATGTCAAGAGGGTAAACTAAAACGAGTTCGAACTAATCAAAATTATACCATAGCGTAAATTCAAGAATTTGGATAATTTTTTTCAGAAAGATAATAGAGAGAATGAAGATTTAATAATAGGAAATCCGAAGGAAGGGGATGGGTCACAATTTACGAAGCAAGTAGCGGAAATATTCTTTAGCACAAGTGGTCTCTAAACTACAGTTCTAACTTTATTTTCAATCATTAATAACGTACCAAATTTATATTCTTACATGCAAAAACTACTTCTCTTATTACTGTTTAAGCACATTCGAATACTTATTAAATGATGAAACTTATTAATGATCCCTTAGATCCGGCCTGACCAGCTACTTCTCTGAACTTAAGCGGGCCGCCTCTCAGTAAGTTTGGAGATTCCTACTTTAACACATTCCTTTTACATGGAATGATATTAATCTCCACATAGGTCAAAGGCACAGGTTTTAGGCAAAAACTCCATGTTGATTTAAATGCAACGACTTGTCTTTCAATGCCTCCATATTTCAGATACCGAACGCAGTTGGCGTTCCTTGGCAGCTAAATTCCGACAACCGAATGAAATGCTACTGACTCCGCTCTCTCTCCTCCAGAGCCTCCTCAAACCTCTTTCTCCCTCTCACACCTATGTCCTTTAGCTCTCTCCCTCAGTCAGGATGTCTCCATGAAGCATGTTCCCTTTCTTACATCACGCGTCCGTTTACGCATCTCGGTGGAACAAGTAGGCCACGTGACCCACGATTAAGACGATTGGTTGGCTCCAATTTATGGATCCCTATTAAAATTTTATTTCGGCAGTGTCAAAAAGCGTGTAAAGATAGGAATGCCCATCTTACTCCAGCGACTCATCTTCCTTGTTTGAAGTGACACCCTCGCTCATCCTGAAATTGACTCAACTTTTCCCTGGCCATCGACTCTGCATGCTGACGTATGTTCATGAAGGCCACCTGTTTTTATTAAGGCACTATATATGACGATAAGATGTTATCCTTGAAGAAAAACTTCGCAATCGAGGCTTCATTTGGGCCATAAATTAAATAAAAAATTTACTTTTCGAAATTAAACTTGCAAACTTCAGAGGAATTGCGGAAGTACACTGTCGCTCTCATTAACCGGTTGGTTTCAGCGGCGACGCCTGAGCATTCAATTTTAGAGGTCGGCTAAATTACTGCACAGCTATTCAAGTCACCCTCGAAAACACAATCGGATAAAAAGACATTCTCAATCGCGAACGGATAGCCACATTTTCGCCACCGCGAAAAAGACTTGAAACCCTTCCCATGGCATTCCCAACCTGTAACGGTCTCTTAAAAGTTTACAGAAAATAAAAATAAGCGAATGCAGAAAATGGATAGAGAAGTATATGCAGCGGTCACGTGCGAGTCGTGCCAAAGGAATCGGTGTCATTGGAGTGCAGCCATAGACGACTGTCTTCCAATTTCGCCCACAACACGGATAAACTTCCCTTAAGAGCGGCCAACGGGGAAAGTTGACCCACTTTGAGACGCCGGCCCTTACTGCTGCCATTCTCGAAAATCACTTCCTCATCGGGAAAGACATACGCTTTCGAGTCCTCACTAAGCCATATTTACTTATTCATATTTATGCATGAGAATTCAAGATGTACACCGTAATGGAACATGATGTGAGTTTTAAGGTTTACAGACGTGGATACATCCTGTGTTCATTGAATCTATATATATGAACGGAATTGATTCCAAACCTTTTTCCCCCTCCGTTGTACTCGTCTTTTAACTTTACGGCGTTACGTTCGTCCATTTCAGTTTAAATTCATACTGATAAAGACATTTTATTTGAATCAAAATTTTTCAACTATATCGAATGATAAATTTTGTAAAAAATATTGCATGTCGCGTAATTTCTGAAATTAGCAGCATGTGCTGTTTTAAGATTGTGCGACACATGGATTAGAAAGGTCTGACATACGGTATCTTTCTGAGAGATGAAAGAGCGTAATTCTAAGTTTTGTAAAGAATGAAGTGAGTCTTACCATCAAATTCTTGTTAGATGTTATCATTATGCTTTACAGAGTGAAAATTATAGTTTTCCCTTATTTTAACGGTTCATTGATCCCTCCGCGGCGAGCTCTTCGTTGCGAAATCAGCTAAGGAAATTCATTTGGAATCTGCGAAAAAATTTCACCAGTCGATAATGGCAGGGTACCGGTAGACCGGACATGGGGTGTGGCAAAGGCATGTCTTCGCAGTTTTTTTCCACTTATCGAAAACTCCCGCCTTTCCACTGAACTCAGGAGAGAACAGAAACGTAGCCAAGAGAGAAAAAAGTTTCCTCGGGGAAGGAATTCTCCTCCAACTTTTACGCCGCAGTGCAATTCCACTATCGATAGCAAAAAAATAATGAATTCTCTTGCATGGATGGATATAAATTATAACGTGATTGCGCTTCACTAGTTCTGATATTTTATGAGCCCACGATAATAATAGCATTTACTGAATGAAAGCGATGAATTTAATTTTAAAAACGAGAAAATGGATAATTCACGGATATAATATGCTACAAACTGCTTTTATAAAATGAGTGAAACTAAAAAAATCACATAAGAACTTATGAAACTGGCTTAAACAAAGTCAGCTTTTTGAACGGCTTTTTCGATATAAAGAGCATTTAATATAGATAGATAGTCCTGCAATTACAAAGTAGGAAATATTTTCTTAAAGAAATGTTGTGATATATAGCATATACATGTGATATGTGCTACGTTAAACTTTCCATTCATGCTGCAAGGTTATATTATTATATATTAAGTAGGGATTCTCGTTTTTGTTTGAAAACTGAACGCACAATAATAAGTGAATTCCATTCATTAAATTGGACAATTAAGTTTCGTCGATTCCTGACAATAAGCGTAAAAGCCTCTTTAATAACTATCCCTATTTAATAACTATCCCGCATGCTTGTATGGCGAATAATAATTCGGAACCTCAGCTGAATAGAGAGAACGAAGAAACATCTTTGGGATTCCCATTGTGCGCCTTAGGAAGGCGATAGAATATGAGGGAGTTGGAGGGGAAGGAGAGATGAGCGGCCGATACTCCTTTGATGACACGACCTTCACCTCTACGCCCTTGATCTCAGGATGCCCTCACTCTCTCGCTCATAAACACCTTTCAATTCCTCGATATGCATATCACAGCTTCAAACGTGCGAGAAAGTTAGACAAGATATTCCGCCCTCAGAAAAATTACCCTAATGGCATTATCACGTTCAATCACTGAGACATTGCTCTCTTATAATCTCAATTGAGTAATTTCTACATTTGCATACTAATGTCTTAAGAATGGAACGTAGTCATCGCTTTAACCTGTTGTTGTAGCAAGTCTGAAACAATAAGGATCTCGCGGTGTGAATTGGTATGCTTCCATTACAGCAAAATATAGATGTAATAAACAAATAAGTTCCCCTGTAATATAACACAAGAAAATTATCGTAAGCGCATTGGTATATTCTTGAGAGAAATGGGAATCAACGCCATTACGAAAAGCTACCGCAGAAGTTGCTTCAACAGCTGTAACGAAGCGAGCGATGTCATTAAATCGTAGAAACAATAGCTTCAGCTACCATCAAATTTTTATTACATCTTCTGCTCGTCATAATAACGCTCAGCGTCTACTCATTTCAACTCGGCATTGTTCTTATGGGCGGACAGCTCTTCCTTCTCCTGAACATATAAGTCGTTTAGTTCTGCGTGTTTGTGGGAAAGTAATCCAGTTGTACATAAGTCAACTAGATGGAGGAAAAGTTACGGTCTGAAAGGCGCATTACTCTCCGAAATCATAGACGCACTTCTAACTACTGCCACAAGAGAGCGTATGGAAAATCAGATTTTATTTGCAGAAATTCCGCAAAGAAGATTCTGCCTTATCCTGGGATAGCATCTGCCACTTTTGAGCATGGTCCCGCAAGATACCTGATCACGTCTTCCTCGATAAAAGAGAAGGAATGGCCTCGGAGAAGTGTTTATGACGCGTCCCACTTCACCAAAGAGGCGATAGCGGCATTGCGTGCTCTCGCATCCAAAAGTGCATCCGCTTCTTACGAAATACCGGGGGCAATGGCTACATGATCACTTTCCAAGCAGTTACGAGGCGGATGGTCTCTTAAGTGACCACGTAACTACGCACTGAAAGTAAATAAGTGGCCGAGAGCATGGAATTCCTTTCCTTTTTTCGAACGACGACAATGATCTTCATCTTGTAATTTTCGGAGTAAAAGTGGAACAAAATGAGACGATAGTAACGATTTCCTTTTTGTCTTCTTAAAACAACCGTTCGGAAAAGTCTTCATCTCTTCCGTTTGGGCAGACTCTGCCAACTGTTGGTTGGTCAAACTAACCGATCGAAGGAATTCCATTTTGAAATGGGCACAAAGCTTCGCGATTCTGACGTCACGACATTTCGTATGGCGTGGGCGCCTAAATTCATCGAGTGACACCATTTCTTCATATTTCCCAATATCTATGTATATCCGTACGATAACTGTAATTGCCGAAATGTTCTTCACGAGAACAAACAAGTGACTGAAAGTGAACGATCGAACGATTAAGATCTTGAATCAAGAATGGGCAATCATCAAAAGTCATATAATGTTAGAAAATTCTGACTGTAGTACATACGATGGACTTTTACAAATTCTCCGTAATATTTGGTTACCGCTTCTTGGATTGTTTCAAACCAAAATAACAAAAATGAAAACTTACGATATAATTTATTACTGTACTATATTGGAGTATTGGATTTAATAATGGAAAGTATCGGGGAAACCCACACGCGCAAAGTTGAGATTTAAAAATAATTTTTGTTGCCAAAAGTGTACTGGGATATTTTTCCTCACCCTATATATAGCGGCTTGGAATTGACATTGATAAGGAAAAGTCATAGTTTTTCGTAAGATACAGCTTAAAGATAGGATACTTGGAGAAAACTTGCTGGAAGGAGTATCAAAGGCTAAATAAATCATAGAGAAAATATCCAATCGTGGAAGACATAATAAGGAGAAACTCCATCGGAAAAATCAAATCAGACATGAATCAGCATAAATTTCCACCGGAAAACATTTCTACATCTCCAGTTTCTGAGCGAATTGTCTTCTACCATGTTACTATCTATTGGCATTAGTTTCCTCTAATTTTCAACATTTTCGGGCGTCAATAAAATTACTGCGGACGCTCAGTTCACGAAGCTCTACCACTGTTGCCTGGGAATTTTAAGGTGCAATTTTTATCATTTTTTGTTCGAATGTCGAAAGAAAGTAATCTCACTGTAAATTTCTGTTCTGCAAAATTTTTAATGCATTTTCGAAAACGAAGACTTTCAAATTTTGCTTTAAGTATTCTCGATTAAGTATTAGGCGGCGGCCCAGGCTCAAAACAAATAACCTTGACCATCACTAGACTATCATTACTTATTTTAAATTTTCCTAATCGATCCTCAGTATATCTTACTCTTAAGAAAATTCGTACTCGTTATTATTTATCTCCGCGGATAGATGTGGAGAAAGTATTCTTGAGAGGAAAATTAAAAACCTTGACCTAACGTGCTACGATGTGTATCAGACAGATAAATCATGAAGATATAAACGTCAATCAGATTAGCACATAAGATGAATCGGTGAAATGCAAGGTAGAAAATAGGTTATATCTTATAAACCGGAGATCTTAATTAAGACACTAAAAGAAAAGAAAGGAATGTAACCAAAATTGAGAGAATCAGATTTGAAAAAAGAGACAAAGGAGAAAAAATCTTCGAAGAGCTGTGTTATGAAGACTGGACTTAAACTAAAGATTGTCAACTGTTAGGAGACAAAGGAATTGGCCTCAGATAAGACATTCTAGGGTGACAACAAGTCGTAAATCTGGCAAGGTCAACCTACTATTTTGATAGAAAATTTCGGGTGAAGGCAACCATTTGCGAGAGAAAACACACGAGGAACGCAAACTTCCATTTCCTACTTTGGGTTGCGCTGTTACTGTTTGAACAGCGACGCAAGGTCACTCTGAGACGCCTTTCGTATTCTGAAGACGCTCCCTTTTCCAATTCATGTTTTCATTTCCCCGCTTCTCTAGCCAACGTGTTAATTCAAGATGAAACCTACGTCACGGCTTTCTCGGAAATCTTTTTTCGAGATTGCGTGAATATAGTAAATAAGTCTTTTACGTGTTTGTTTTGCTGTTTGGAAGCGAAACCGTGATTTTCTTGTCACGAGCCGTGGATTATTCCGATTTTCTCATCGCGGATTTTCCAGCTCAGACGGCTTCTTAGAATTGCTGCCTAAAGAGCGACGAATCCTAGTTTAGAGATCGGTTTGCTCAACAATAGGTGACACTTGTTTGGATTCAGAAGACGATCTATTTCGACACAAAGCATTATTATTCGTGGTGCCATTGAGGATGGTCTGTGACACCTGAGGACCCGACGCGGAGTCCCTGGAGAGGTTAGCAAACAAAGCAAGCGCCTCGTTAAAAATAAGGAAAAACCCGACGCGCGCTTCAACAGTTTTTGCGCGTACATCTTCCGATTCTGTTCTTTCGCTCGGCGACGATTAAAAAGTTCTTATCGAAGAGTTAATGAAGGTTACGCAACTAAAATGGATGTTCGATGGGATTACCGCGTTTTTCATATGCGAAAAGTGTCCTCGGATGTTTTCGAAAAGGTTTTTGTTAGATGCAAATGGATGAAGAAGATGAGTAACGGGAAATCCTTATGCTAAAGAGGTATTCCTGTGCAGTGTTTTTAATTTAACAAGAAATGTGGATAAGGGGAGGAAAGTTTTTCTATATTAAATAATAGTATGATTCCTCAAATAGTGAAAAGTTTAATTTACACCATTACATATAAATATCACAACACACCGCCTGGATTTCCATACGATATCGAAATCTTTTAGTAATCTTTATTCTTAAAATCAATAAGCAATATTTCCAGGCTATGGCCGAAACCATGCATTTTATAATAAGCTTACAAAGCATACAGGAAAGAATTTTATCGATTTGAAAAATTGATACTTTGAATTTTAAGGTGAATTTACTACTATGGAATAATGTATTATTTCTCTTACGGAAAATTTTGATGAAAGCATCAAAAAACGATTTCACGAAGATCTGAATTTTCATTAAAATATTATCCTTTAATTAGTAATGCCTTAAAAATATCTGATTAGTTTGAAGTTTGAAACGATTTTTTCTACATGTGAAAATGAGAAATTAGAGGAATAAACTAATGAATGAATTTTTCTGTTCATGATACATATTGCTTCCTTTTTTAATCCGCACGAAATTTCAGAGCTTAATAGTTGACAAGCTCCCCCTTTTTCATAGCGCTTGGGCTATAGTTTCCTTTAGAATGGCAGTGAGAACGATGGCGATAATTAGCAAACTCAACTCGAGAAGGAAATGCGCTGTATTCACAAATTTATTGGCTTGGTCAGCACTCCTCAACTGCATGAGAAATGGAATGGGTAGAGATTAGTATTAGCTCCCATAAAATCATTTTCACTATTTTCTGAAAGGTGAATATAACTGAAATATTACTTAAGTAAACTTGAATTGAAACTTTAGCGCGAGAGAATTGTATAATATAGAATTTGATCATAATTGAGCTCATTTGAATAATTATTCGTGTAATTAAAATTAGAATTTGTACCAAGCATCGTACATTTGGTCCAAATTCAGAGGATTTCCGGATAGTCCAGTTGATAGCGGGGTCACCTTTGAATGCCGGTCTTGATGGTGGTCCATATGTGTGAAATAATATAAGCTGATTAAGCCCTTATAACAATACTACTACGACTACGACTAATTCAGAAGTACACCCCTGGTTTCAAATGCTGAAATTTCGGTTCATTCCATATTTTTGGAAATGCACTATTCATGATAACGTTGTATGTTGCTTTAGCTAGCGTATTCCTTTCTCCGGAGTAGGAAAAAATGTCGAGAGAATATTATATCCCTGAAACGTTGCAGTTTCTAAATCATCTCTGAAGACACCTTTCGGCCACATCACAAGGGAGCAGAGGATTGGATCTGTGGTGACAGAAAAGAGGTGCGGTGGAGGGAGGAATAAGGGAGTGGAAGCAAAGGAAAACCTCTTACACGAGGTTGAGAGCTTTGCGTCCTCTACGAGATTATGAATCCACTGTGCACGCAATCAAAGTTATTAAACTCGCTATTTGAGCTGCTTTTTGCCTTACTTCCTTAAGAGGTTTAAAAGCTGAAAAACTCGTTATCGTCGAATATTGAAGTTTCGAAGTAGTTTGTGAATGTCAGCGAGATTCTTGCAATATGAAATTAATTCAGTCGTTTAAATATTAAAAGTAGAAGGCCAAAGGAATCCAGGTTTTAAGGTTAAAATCAAATTACTCTCAAAAAGGACATACCGCGTCGATCTGGAGTTTCAAATGAATCTTAATTACTATATTTCCTTAAAAAGCGTCCATAAAACTTTGTTGTCCTGTACAAGGTTAAAGTTATTGAATCTTCATATTGAGAAAAATAGAAACGCTTGACTTTTTAAGTTAAGGTCAAAATGATCCAATTACAGAGTTCTTCATCTTGTATTTTCAGTCAAAATAATAGGGAATCTAAAAACACGCGTATAGCGTGTGTAATAATTGGAATAATGCATACGTTCGTAAGTATTACCTTGTAGTTTTGTATAGCTAATGTGACATAGTTAAAGGTTTGGATTTTGTTAGCAATATTGATGGCATAAGAGCTGTTTAAAATTCACCAAATATTTCTCTCTGTACTGTGTTTAGGTCGGTAACTATAACTACCGTTGGATGACAAAAGTTTTGGAGAAATGATGAGGCTTACTAGGCAAGATAGGGTTTTCCATTACTTGCTTCACTGACCCAAAATGCTTTCACTGGTACAAAATTCCACATAAGTACAGCGCAATGACCATATTAATCACACTTTCGGTGGAATTTAATTAATAATTATCTACATGAATGACTTTATTCAGAATCCCTCATACCTCTGTTTCCTTCATATCATCGCACCCAAGAGTATGACTAAGATAAAAGTCAACGAAAGATAAATTTTTCGTTATCCTGTTTCAAAAGACAAATGAAATATATTTCATTCATTAATATGTTGTAGTAGGAGCCATAAAATACGAGTATCGTATTATTATCGTATTATAATCGTATTATCGTATTTATAAGCAGAAGAACGCATTATAATTAACGAAAATGTATAATCAGAAGGAAGCGATGGGATGTAAGGTGTGCAGGATAACCTGAGAATGAGTGAGAAGTTATTTATCAAACAGTTGGCAATATGTTTAACGAAAGTAAATCTTAAATGAAAGTTTATAGAAAATTAAGCGCATTAATGGAAACTTTCTTGGTCCATGGACGACGCTTATGTAGGACAAAACACTGAAAGCACTTTCTCGAATTATCAAGACCTTGAACACTGAAAGCATCTTCAATTTTAGCGTCAAATTCGAAACAAAACAATCGCCTCACACCACAAAAATGAATCATCATCACTCCCATAAGTGAGCGTGCTCCGCCGGACATTTAGGTCACTGGAGAAATTTCGTTTCAGACGTCTTAGCTGCGAAGAGAGCTGTTTTCAGAGCCGATAAAATCACAGAACAAGAATTTCTTCCTTGATATCATTTAAAAATCAACGATACCGAGCATTGTGATCCCGGAAATATTTATTTAATGAGTATAAAATCGTTATTTCTGAAATACCTTCACTGTCCTTGGGAAAAACTTAGAGTAATAAATTGTAACAGCCGAATATTCGGAATCTCATTCCTCAATAAATGATTTCAGGAAGATAACACGAAATGCTTAAAATAAAAGGCAATAAATTCCGTAAAAGGAAGATAATAGCATTCAAATGAAAGATGTATATTTCCTCTGCCACTGCAATGCTCGCGAGAAGAAAAGCTCAAATCAAATGTTCAGCTCCGTAGAAATTCAATATTATTTTCATTTCTCGTTTTTGTTTCCTAAAATAAACGGGGAATAATATGCACTCGCAAAAAGCTAAGAAAAACAGCGAAATGTACATCGAAAAGCTGAAGGTCGTAAGGACACTTTAACACCGAAAGCAGAAAAACCAGTTACGTGAGAAGATTGCCAACTAAAAATCAAATACCGAAACAAAAATTTGGGTAAACTACTCTGAAGTGCAGGAAAAAGTAAACAAAAATCGAATACAGAGAAGATTTTCTAAGATTCACGAATAAATACAAATGGTCCTGTGTCAGCACTTGTAAAATATCCTTATAGAATCGATGATAAAAAAAGAATTTGTGAGTAAACATTAATCTTAAGCTAAAAGAGACCCTATCGAAAGCGAGAATTAATTAGCATAAACAAATTTTCGGTCCTCAATATCAACACTTATTTCATTCATAGTATGTCATTGGTATGACTCATGATAAGCACTGTGTATTAATAACGATTTAACAACTATACTTACAAAGACGAAAATCCAGTATTCAACGACCATTCTGGGACGGTGATTAAAAAGCATATGGTTTGATAAAACAATAAATAGTTGGTTCTAAAACCTCATTTATCCAGACGCATCCTTTTAAAAACATGATTATGAAATCCATTATCTTCAAGTTTTCCTCATGTTACAACAATATTGATAGTCATTCAGCTTCGTATTTCCGTAAGCAATTTCGCTTCAAAAAGCAACTGTAATTTAATTTCTCCGCGGAATACTATATAGAGGAAATTACACAGTTATTGAGATAAAAGGCGGCTTTCCTCAGCAAATGGTCTTCAAACACTGTTACCTATCCTCGGCATAATATCTTCCATTCAAGCATCATTGAATGGAGAATTCCATGTATGAGTTTCATAGTAATAGCATACCTTAGTAAATGTTTACTCATCTAAGAATGAATTATTCATCAAGGTCGCTCTTAGTGTGAACAATATTAAAATATACGCTTCCTAAAACCCATATGAAAATACAAGACTTCTTGCTTATTTTCCATAATGACGCAAGGAATCCTTCGATTTTACTACCGCTTAATATGTTTCAGAAAAATCTCAATGGAAACATAAAATGTAGCTGAAAATCTAGATAGTCAAGATCGCTCTTCAAAATGGTGAGACTGTGTATAGTCTTGCACATCTTATTTACGTCAGTATGTATTTTCCTTATAATTGACTGTGGATATGTTTGATTTCACCTTCGGTCTCATCAAAGGTCGGGAAACTATTTGATGTTTTCACCGAAATTTCGATGTATCCGTGTCCCCAAAATATCACTCTCCTTTGAAAAGTACTCCCGTCGTTTTCCCGATAAAAAGGAACTCGTAAAATTTTATTCGCCTTGAAAGCAAGTTTAGCTGATAATTGTCCAACATTAAACGAGTTTGAAATTATCGCATGAAGGCTGTCGATAGTCGGCGCGAATGTCCACATCACCGCAATTTTGCGAACAGTTAGATGAGTTTCGAAACAGATGAACATTAATTAGCACGCCCAAGGTCTGCGTTTTTTATTTTGCAATTTCTGGAATATATATATCTCGACCGATATTCTCTTCCGTCACTTTATATTTCGAATTTCGCGTACAGGTGGAGTGGTTTCAATAAGACCTCTGCGAATTAAATGTAGAAAACTAAAATGTGAGATTACAGTAGTTCTATAAAGTAGTAGGGTTATGCCAGTGTTAACATGTGGAATGCTTTCAAATTTTCGTTAAAACGGAGAGTGCAAACATTTATTACGGACAAAATTAAAAATCCTCGATATTAAATCGGCGGCTGCAGTCGATGCTTCTATGGCTACTTTTATCTTTTTAAAAGTTTCCATAACTAAACTGCTCTCTTGACGGATATCGGTTAAATGATGATCTACTGTAGCATTCATTTACAAGTATCATAGAGGACAAAAATATGATTTTTAATTACCTTATCGGTTAAAAATGATCTTTCTCAGTTACAAAGAATCTTGGATTTTTCTTCTTGGAATTCTTTTCCTTCTTAGATATCTGAAGTACTTCTGTTACATATTATCCTATCACCTGATTAATCCAAACATAGCAAATAGTATAAATCTAGGGCCAAATTACGATAGAATCATAAACTAATTTCATCCAGATAATCATTAAATATTTTATTCAAATAATCCATCAAATATTTCAATATTATCACTCGCGGTTTCATTCAAAAGCTAAATTTTGTATTTATCATTATCAGATGTTGATTGATCGTCTAAAATTGAATTTCAAATTGAATTGAAAACTATTATTGAACTTAACAAACATATATTTAATAAATGGAACGTTAGTAAATGAAATCGGGGCAGATACAGGGGCGGCAGTAAGAGCGATGCGGTGGCAGCAGGATGGAGTGGCCTTGCAGATCGCAATTTCGTATGAAGTCCTCGTTCCATACAGCTATAGTGGCCGCTGGGAATATTAAGTGCGTACTAAGAGCATTTCCCCATTTATACATATGTGCCCAAGCTGATGCGATCGAGTGGTTGAGCAACGAGTCACGGTTAAACTGAGGTTGAAGTATCAAGTGAGCAAGAAATTGTCTGTTGTAAAAAAATGGGAAAAACAATCCACATTTTTCTCTGTCGGCAACAGGTTAGCAATTATATTCTGCTCAGCATTACTCAATATGTATTGGTAGCATTCCAAGGTGAACTCGGAGGAATAATTCAAGACTCATATTTTCTCCGCAAAACCGTCGTATCAATTGGCAGAGATTGGTTCATTTCCTGAGAAAAGGGAGTTCATTTTCTCTAAGAGATTATTAGATGAAGTAGGGCGAGGAGGTGAAGATTCGTACGTGAAGCAATGGGGTAAAAAAGCAGAACTGTGGAACTGCGATGGTGGAACGGTTTCATTTTTGTGTTTAGAAACTGTTGAATATATTAAAAAGTCTCATCTCGAAGAATTGCTTCATCGACTTGCAAAAAGTGATGAAACTTAATTGCGGAGAAAATTTTACGAACAAATTACCGCTATCAGCCGACCTTTAATCAAGCTTCAACTCATTGTATCTGATGCGTTTGAAAAGAATTACCCCTTTTACTTTCAAGGTTGTTTTATCTTGAGGAAAATCCTGATGGGAGCTAACTGTAAGCTTTTTGTGAGAAAATTTATGAGAAATTTCCGCACTATTGTAATTGCAATAAATACCTAATGTGACTAAGTTTAGTTATACATGGGTATCAAAGCAGGTAATACTTCTTCCTACATTTTCAGGTCAACAATTTTTACTTGAAGAGGTAGAAAAAATACAAGGAGCTGCTAATAAATAAAAAGAGTTACTAATATGCAAAAAATGAAGAAGATATCCTGAGCTCTTACTAAAGCGCTACTCCCCCTTGCAATAACGTCCAAATGAAACAGGATGCATAAACATCAAAAGGAAAAATTTTAATTCTAAGAAGAGTAAAAAATTTTGTGATTAACCCACCAAGTTTAACACTGATTTTCAAAGAAAACACTTGTGATATTGTTTAATTAAAGTCATGAACTCCCGCTAATTTTAAAAATAATATTACTGCCTGTCTTTTAAAATTTGTCCAAGAGATTCTTTTAATACTGAGTCTTAAATCCCATTCACGGAGACAATTTGATAAGTCAATTCTGCTTCTCAATTACTTAAGTATAAGACACTATCTTAACAATAAGCTTGCATTTTACCTTCAATTTAAAGTATTGTGTCATCACTCTTCAGACAAAAATGAGGAAAGGTTAAAAGAATTGAATTAAGCAGTAATTCAAACGTCATAACATATATTCTCCGACGAAATAAAGGCCGTCGAATTCATGTCTGTGCATTTAAACGGCTTTAAATTCGATTCCTCCAGCAAATAAATCGGAGGCCGAAACTTAGGAAGCCATGAATATTCGACATGGCTTCACTTCATTTCGGAGAAAGTAGGATGCGGAGAGAGTAGAAGATGGAGCATCGAACCAAGGACGCACTGCAGCAAATATTGACGGAAGAGAACTTGCGCAGAGACAAGCATCTTAAGACATTCCCATACCTACGCAGTAAAAACTTCAGGAATAAATGCGAATCCTTCGCGTGATAAAAGAAAATTAGACCGGTGCAAAGTTTAACCGGTTAGTTTTTCGGGAGGTTTAGAAGTTTCTCCTAATTAATTATCGACGGAGGTGAAGTTTGAGACTCCCTCCAGTCAGCATAGTAAAGTTGTTTCACATGGCTAATAGATTCTCCCGGATACGAAAAACTGGAGAGAAATCTCAGCCCTTAGATTTATCACGGTGATTACAAAATCGCGCATGACCTCCGGCAGCGGAATTGGAAGTCAGCCCCGGCTCAACAGGTGGATGGTGAAACTAACTAACTTTACATCCCCATTCCAGTCTCCACGTCAACATATAGTATCTTTCCGGCAAACATAGCCTGCGCATAAACAGTTCTTTACTTCCCTGAACCCCTTCACTGTTGCTCCAAAGGAGATTGAATGATAACTTCAGAAACTCATTTTCAATCCCAACGGTCCCATTACTTCGCTTCGATTTCAAGGTCTCGTTTAAAGAGGAGACTCAGCATCCCCATATAGTGAATTAACTCCACTTGAGTGTTATCCCGACTATACTATTCAATTCACCTTACAACAAAGAATTATAAAAAGAATACACAAAAAGTTATTTTACCTTGTGTAAGACTGGCAAGTAGGTGATGAAACTCGATAATTTCCCGAAATGAATGAATTAAGATCTCTGCTTTAGGATGATCAAATTTACGAATCCATCTCCATAAATCGAAAATATTCGTATAAAAAATTGCTTGAATACTCACTAGCTATCAGCAACATTTATATTGTATTTCTTCGATATTAACCACAACTGATGGTATGAAATTCTAGGTAAAAAAGATCGAATCACTAGGATCCCATGTAAGAATCAAAAGAGTAGCCAGCATTTATCTTTCATAGATGGCAAATTTTTCTATTACATTCTGAATGCAATAAAGCATTCAAAATCAATTTATTATTTGCTTATAAAATTAACGACGAATGCTTCGTTTTAATTGAAGCAAAATATTCAGCTTTAGCTAAAACAGAGTATATTCAGTCACAAGTTTATTTAAAGAAGAAATTTTTAATGCTGCATGTAATAACTGTTCCTTATGATACTATTCCGGAAGCTAGATTTTGATTTCAATTTGTAACTAAGCTCACAGAGTATCAATATCTTTATCAATTTTATATCTATCAATAATCTATCTTTATCAATAAAGGCCTAAGTATATTGATATTTCTCAGTTCCTTCTGGCCAACACATTTTAAGTGTACTTTCTAAGGTATATAAATAGCTAGGAATATTTTAATGCACATTTTTTTCAGTTCCACCGGGCAAATTATATTTTTTCTCTTACAGTCGCATTTTTTAAATTAGTTACCATCGAAATTTGGACCAAAAACTATTTATATGAGTATCTTTTCTAAAATCGGGTCCAAAAAAATCGTGTAATTATATTTTCATTGAGCGAGAAGCCAAAAGAAACATGCTAAAAATATTCCCCCTCTGTTCTCCGAATCACTCTTTCCTGTATGAGCTAAACGAAAACTCAAGGAGTAGATTGAGACTAACGAGTCTATTTTTCCATGTAACACGCATTAAAAATGATAAGCCTCTCTATTTGGTCCAGATTGATATTGATGAGTCTCCTTACATCTAACCCATAATTAGAGGTTCAGAAACACACATGGCATATCGCCACGATTAAATCTTTCCTCGGAGCTCAATGAATGAGCGCAATTAAGGCAAATTAGGCGAATTGCGAGAGCAGCTTCCGCTTTGAGGAAATGTGTCGGATTGCAATCCCACCTCTCGAGGATATACTCGTCGACATCTCTGAGATCGGAAGGGGTGGAGATGAAGCTTTTGGAATCTTGGAATGGGAGACGTAATAAGTTATGGAAATCCGGTTTCCAGAGGAGAAAGGTAGCCATTACCCGCCATCCGCCACTTTCCTTGGCGGAGAAAGTGGAAAAGCCGCCAGCTGCGGAAGGTATTCGCCGGAATCTCGACGCTCTCGAAAACGGACTCGCTAAAGGAGAGAAGTTTTCTCGAGAAAAACTCACTGCGATCGAAACCTTTCGCAATCGCCCTTCAGCTAATAGTGCGGTTTTTAGAGCCTTTTTTATTGCCCGGGGAGAGGTACCAATTTTCGCATCCGTAAAATGACCCAATGCGAGATGAAAGGGTTGTTGGAATCTTTTCGATAGAATTCGGCATCAAATGTTAATGGAGAGATGAAAATTTGCTCCAAAAATTGTGACATACTTGGAATTTTATGGGCTTTGGTTTATAATTACCACTGAAATTACGCAAGCTAAACATCTTCCAAGAATCCAGGATAATCGTACTCCAGCTACAAATATTTTAAGGCACATTTTAAGCCCTTAAGACAATTGTGCCAGAAAAATGTCGACGTATACATGTGCATATTTCATGAATAAAATAGAATCGAAAAAGACCTTTCGTGAAATAACTTGCGATTGAATCAAAGAGAAATATATCCTCAACTTGATCAAATGAACCCTAGGATAATCATCAATAGCCTCGACATGTTTTTGTAAGAAAACTTGGGAGATATATTCTATGACAGCCAAAAAATACGTGCATATAGATCTTAAGGGACACAAAAGAAAGATTTAATATGATTACAGGGTTAAATCAACTGTTTGCTTTCCTTTTACTCCTATTTTGTCTTGATTTGTTTTAATATAGAATGGATCGTATTTTTTTGGAAATACATCTTAATATTTTTCCTCTGTAAATCTCATTGAAAGAAGTACTGAAATTCCTTTTGAGACTTTCTTCAAATCATTGGCAAAAGCAAAAGTAAAAGGAGGATAACAGATTTCGTGTAAATCACAATTGAAAAATAATATGGTTTCCATCTTAGGAAAATAAATCACTTTTTGTTTAATTGATAAAAATTACGTAAATATATCGTTGTTTAAATAGTTGTAATTTATAAAATATCTTAATCAAAGAAACAGACTAATAAACTTCTATCATTCTTTTTCAACCTTGCAAGCCTCATCAACATTTTGGAAGAGAATGTTGAATTTATTCGGATGTTTTCAAGCATGGTGGTTTGCACCCATTTGCTGTCTGCATATATAGAAAAACATCAAAATTACTATTAAAAATTGCTGCACTTTCATTGTCATATTCTTATCTGCAAAAATTTCACGAGAACAAAACAACAGAGGCTTTTACAATGAGAAAATGTTTTGCTGGTAGCTGTCTTTTATTTGATTCGGATTTGTTTGTCTCATTAAGGTCAACTACTCAGAATTAACACGTCAACTTTTCAAAAGCGACACACTAATTCTTGAATGAGAGGAATCTTGGCCATCTCAGCATTTATTTTTACGATAGGTGGCAACATTTGGGCTCCGCTGTTTTACTTTATAGTGAAACGGATGCAATAAGCGGCGTGAAGAAGGAATGCAAGTGTGTTAACGGAATGAAACTCTGGTTGGCTTGGCGCCTTCCAATCGGATTCCCATTTACGATCGAGTGGAACGCCGCCAGCGGAGAGCGCACAAACTTCAGCAGCAATAAATCCCTTCGCTCTTGCATACAAAACTTAAGAAAAACTAACCTCTGCGGTAGATCGGAGTTCACGGAAGTTCAATCGAAGACAATGACAATAGACCGATTATTTATTCCCAGTCGATTTTTCACTCATAAAATATGCGACCCTGAAAGGATTGCACACACAGTCTTTAACCACAAGACTTAACTGATTAACGAGGCCAATGCTTTACCTGCCCGTTTTGTTTTGCATTCCCGTTGAATTTGATTCCCGTTAAATTGGACGTAAAAGTTTGAAATAATATCACTTAACTCGGAAAACAGAAAGGTAGAGACCATTACGGAGCGCAAGAATTTCAAGGGAAAGAATTTAATCTTATTATTAACGGTTGTTTCCATTCTTTCTAAAGCAAACATAAGCTGTCCAAGGACAGAAGATCTTTTAAATTTCCGGAGAACTTCCTATTTTCCGATTAAGCTCTTAGTCTACGAGGGTATGTTATTCAACGATAATTTCCTCCAATTAGCGATATGAGTTTCACATTTTCTAATTAAAAATACAAAATTTCAGCATTTAACTCATTCAGCTTAGAATCGTTTGGCAATACCTACACATAAAAAAGGACCCAAAAAGAAAAAGAATCGTCGTGTCAATGCATCCACAAAAGAGATCGTAATCAAGAATGACCCTTCTTTGACCCCATAGGAAAAACAACCTAAATTATCTACTTACACCACTTCCTCAGATAAGAACTGGAAAGCTTGTGACAGAATTTAGGCATCTTCATGACGGTAGTAGAAGAAGATGGGAATGACCTCCAGTGGGCAACAATCCACGACACACACTTTGAACCGCACGTCCTACGAACCAATTTCACAGATCACTTCAAAACAAAAAAGTCATCCAGGAGCACGAGGCAGAGGAGCGGCGCATGGGTCTGCGTTTGGAGGGAACGAAGATATTCGACGACACCTTCTGGTCGCGTTCTTCGGTGTATACTTGTGGCTCCGTTAGTGTCTCGCTCCCATCTGCGGCGGATCCACTCACCTGCGGACCGAGAAAGCGAGCCTTCCGAAGGGGGGGCAAGGACGAGCTCCCTCCCCCGCGCCCCCCTCACACCCCCACTCCCTACCGAACGCCCTTCTTAAAGTTCCTCGATCATTGACAACCGGACAGGAGACCTTTACGCCTGCCTTCCTATTCCTGTATCCGCGCTCACTTCCGATTTTTACGTAAAATCCTTAAATTCAGTTTTTATTCCCGGTAAAACCGATAAGTAGGGTGTCCGTAAGTTCTGGGACTCGGGATTTGTCCTAGATTGTGATTAGTCCTTCCAGTGCTCACAAATAGACACAGAAGAGTGCTTTCGGAACACCAAAAGATCCAAATATCTCTGTTTGAAACATTTCACTTGAATAACTTTCAGAATTGATCAATCGATTGAGCCAATATGCGATATACTTCGTCAGTCAGTAAAGGATTTCAGCCAAAATATAGTCATAAAAAAGATTTATTTGCAAAGGGCCTACAGATAGCCAAAAGGGCAATGTGTTCGAATTTGATTAAAGCTGTCGCAGGCTCGATCATTGGCGGGATTCACTCGGTGGCGAAATATCTACCGTAGCACTTTTAAAACTATCGATAAATTTCTTTGCAATGTTACGTGCTATAGACATCACATTTAAAGTCTATTTGACAAGGCGTTTCTTTGAGATGATCCGTGCCGGTACTATTGTTTGAACACTCGTTATGATGAAATGACATGGGTTTGTATTTGTCGGGGTTGTCTTCTGGATATGTCGACTTCGATGCTGCAAATGTCCTAGTTTTCGCACCATCGGTTTCTATACACCTTCCCTTTAAATTAATTTCTGCTCGTTAAAATACCGCAAATTTTCCAAATAATCAAGGAGTGGATGTAAACTACCGATGGTAATCCATCGGTTAGCCATTTGAAAAGCAGCTCTAGTTTTGAATCCCGTAGCAATTCCTCGTCCCCGGATAAAGAGAGATAGAAGAGATATCAGGAGAAAGATCTATAAGAAACAAGAAAGAAATAGGAATCGAAGCTTCACCGCTTAAAAACTAAATACAGCTTAGAATGAAAAAATGAATCAATTTATTATTAACTAAAATTGCATGTCAAGAGAAATGTATTCATTGTTCGGAGTTGAATGGTATCAATTCATTCTTGATTTTTCAGAAATTGTGTCCTTATAGCTTATCCTTCACTATATTTTACTGGTTAAATACTTAATGATTATTCAAGAATTACAGCCATAGCTTGGGTTAAAATTAAAGAAATATAAGAGAAATAACGTATGACTTTTGCCCTTGACGGAAATTAACGAGAAAAGTTTCCAAATTCCAAATTGAACTTGCTCATTACCCAATTATAAATCGCATAAAATGTTAATTTCCCTTTGTAATTTCCTAATTTTACTATAATTAAGGCTATTGCTTTATGTTACTGAAGGACATTAATAGAAAATATTCCAGACATAATTCCAGTAAACAGTGGAAAATTATCCTCCAAATCGTAATTCATTTTGAAAATGAATTTCCACCGTTAACGATTAATTTAAACAGTTTTGCAGATGTTTTTGGTAAATCAGCCATGCAAACAAAATGAGTTAAAAGTTTTACAACGATAAACTTTATTATTTTAGCCATACCAACAAGGTGTGCATTTCGATCTTAATATAACTCTTATTATCATTAGATTATTTTGAATCAGACTAATCATCAAAGTAAATCATGTTAATAGTCGACAATACTAAATTTTAATGATGAATTAACCGTACAGAAGATTTGATTCCTGATAACTCCCCTCTTCTTCAAACTGACAAAAAATAGTAGTAAATTAAACGAAAATATTCAATCTTTTGAAAATTTTGAATATACATATTGTTATTCTACCAAAACTAGCAAAAAAACTGTTTGGAATCGTTAACCATGGAATAATTCCTTGCTGAGGTAGCATAGAAGTTGTTCACATATTTACTGTATTTACGTATGAATGAATCAGAAAATTATGAAACTGGGCGTAACCCATGTTGCCACATTCAATGAATGAACTTCGAGGAAATGTTTATGATCGCATTAACATCAGTGCGCAACTAAATACACGCAAAAGTCCCCAATCAAACCTTGAAATTCATACCATATTGCGATTTTCCTTCCACAAGGTGTGGAAATGGAAATGCTATAATATAAAGAGTTAACATTATTTCATAAACGAAAAACAGTAAAATCATCCCAGCGCACTCATTTCAGGAAGTGTCTCAATGAAAATCGGAAAAATATACTTATGCTTGTGAGTTACATTTGATCAAACATTACTTATATTTAATTCTCTATCATTATAAACGGCAATCAGCAGAAATGCAAACATACTGAAGTCAGTTTTGGATATGGTGTTCGTTGACACGAATTGAGAATTTAACATGATAAATAAGAACTGATGCAAAAATGTACACTAGTGTTTTAAAGTACATTTCCATAAATCGAAGTAGGAACCTTTCCAGTGGAAATTAATATGACAAATATTTACGATGATATTATCTTCTAAAAGAGCTATATTCCAAAAAATGAAAAGGGCTTTGCAGATAAAGAAAAATGAAATAGTAAAAATAAATTTCATTCAGAATAATATAGTTTGCTTTTGGTACAAATATAAATTATATTATTATCGTATTTTTCCTAACTGGACTAAAAACGCCACATAACCGGCAATCTACGAAAGAAATAGCTGCATTAAGAGATCTTATCAATTATAATTCTGATTAGCAAATAAAAGAGCAATAGAAAGATGGGAGAGTATCATATAGAGTTTCGTCAAATAACGAGGGATACTAATGAAGTCGTGCAGATTAACTGTCTTGTTTTTTCTCATTTAAATAAATAATAGTTAGATCTGATATGGAAATGGCCATTTATACGTAACTACATAGCTGAGTTCCTCCAGATCTGTGAAAGTTAAAACTATTAACTTATTGGGATTTTATTAAATCTGTGGGCTGTTTAGACAGGTGTCTATCATAGGATTAGAGTCTACGATGACAAACAAGTGGCTCGGTAACTAACTTCTGTTTTTCAAAACAAAGAATCGAAAAAAGCGAATCAGAGAGAAAAATGAATGAATGTGACGAGAAAATCTGAATAAGAACATGAATTTGGTAGGGTCACAAACTGGTTGGGCTGCTTGCAAATTAATTCCAAAGGTATTTTATTATTTTAATCAATGCAAAAGATATAATAATAATGAGAATATTCAAGAAAAAGCTATGAACCTTTAAAATGGTATTCAATGAATTTCAGGCATGTGCCGAGAACCGACGACATCCGTCCTCAGATTATCGGAGGAAGTTTTTCTCACGATAACGCGAGGTTCAAATGTACGAATTCCAGATTCATTGTTTACTATTCCGCTAGCAATCCGGACGTAGTCGTCGAGGTCGCTAAAGAGTATGTTGAGTGAGGAAGGAGAGTTTTGAGTCCAAATTCATGCTTCCCACAGAACATGGAACAAACCCTATGCAAAGTGACCAACGGAAAGGAAAAAAAAATCTTTTGAATCAAAACAAGACAAGGTCATAGACAAAGGTTAACGGGACGACAGAAAAAGTGTTCTTAAAGCGGAAGGTTAGCAACAGGTCGATACAGTGTACTGACAACTAGGAAATACAATTGGTTCTGAGATAAAATGAAGGACTCTTAGACACAGACAAGAGATTATATTGGATTATTCTAAGGACTCATTTTATTATATTTTATTTACATAACTATTGTAGATTAAAATATGTCGTGATATAGCTTCACTTTTTCTGTTATCAAGGAAATTCTAGCTAACGAAACTGAAACTTCTTCTTTTATGAGGACACACAGATGAGTAAATATTTTACTGTTAAAACATGAACTTTATGCAATTTCATTTATCTTTATAACTCTACAATAAGAATATTATCCCATGAAATAATTATCTGAATTTATTATTTTATAAATCTTATTATACATTTTATACCACTAAATTGAACATATTTTATATGTTCTGAACAAAAAATTGAAAGGATTTTGTCAGTGAAAAAAATGTGATGAATAGTGAAAAATATGAACATGATCACATTATACGGGCGAGGTAAAAGAAAATAGTTTGAGTTTATTTGGTGCGAATGTTTCGAGCTTACAGCGTAAAAAGCTTAAAGTAGAGTAATCGCATAAAATCGATTCCGTATTAGGAATCCCAAGGAACTATACGGAAAAGTATGGTGGAATCTCTGAATCTTCCTTTTCCGCCAATTCCGTAAAGCTGATTCCGAAATTGCTCACTCGTTTGGCACGTCGCATTTACGAATTGCGATCGCTCTATTCTTAGAAACGATCAAGATCTCATCCGCCGGTGGGATAGTTGATGAATATTCAACTGGCCAAGATTCAGGACGCACCTGAAATTGAAATATTCTTATGATTGGAAAGATTTCCGCTCCTTTTTCTCTGGTCTTAATTTTAAGTAGTATTCCCTCTCACTTAGATCTGAGTCAGCATGAATAAAGATTGAAATTAAGACAAAATATAAGCTTCAGTAAAATTGTAGGTTTTCGTTCAAAAAATAAAAGAGAACGAATGCAATCTAAGTTAACATGCTAATCACTTTTAGAAGACATAAATCAATTACGTGCCTTTTAAACAAAAAAGTTGATTGTCTCTATTACATTCTTATTGTCTCTGTCTATAATCTGAACTAAGTTGAATCACGCTAGAGAGAAGGAATAGAATCTCAAATGCTATATTAGTAAGAAACCGTACACTAAATGATTCATGTTATCTATGAAGATGTTTTGTATTATCTCATCAATTTATTAATCTACTCATATTACACAATTCAGGAGAACATTACGATTTACATCTTTTCTCTTTTCATATGTAAGTCAAGAGCGAAATTAGAGTGAAAAACCTTGTTACACAAGTAGTACATACATTCAAATTTTTTTCGCATCCTTGAAACGCAATTTCCGAGATCCAGATTACAGCTTTGACGGAAAATTTATGCAAGTTATTAAGGCACTTCTCTTGAATCAAAAATAGTTTCCTGCGATATTAAAGGCACGGAAAGAGGTTAAAGCAACCAAAAATGGATGGATGTTGAAATTAATAGATTTTCAGATAGTAATTATGCGCTGAGTTTCATTTTCGTAAAATATAAACATTTTAAATAAAAGAGAAATTCTGATATTCTCAATAAATTACATACGAAGGCAATTAAATTTAAATAATTATTACGGAGATTTTTGCGTGCAATCTTAACCGATTTCTTAATATAACAGAAGATAAGAAACAAAATTTAGAATTCTAGTACAGGGTAACACCCAGCGACATGACTGTAACATAGCATCTTGTTTTCGCCAGAAAGAAAGAATCGCATAGGATACTCCTGCAAATCGAACGAGGCATGTGTAAGAGTGCCACTAATTTTGCTATTTACCTGTGATAAAATGGAAGATTCCCGTTCATAACTTGAAAAATTCTATTGAGACGTGTTCAAAATGACAGACTGAAAGAAACGTTGAGAGACAGCATATGATGCAAAACTAGATTTTCAGTAATTAATCCCAGAAATATACACAATTTGGCAAAAATGTAAGTTTTAATGGAATTTAGTTTAGCCCGAGTTATGTTAGAATTTAATTGATTCATAATCTAATTCTGCATATGAAAAAAATCTATCCTCATACCGCTAGGCAACGTATTGGCGAATATGAAAGTATGTCGCAACCCCGCTAATGGGTGACGTGCAAAATGTTTCTCAAACTACACGAGATGTCACTTTAGACAGCTTCAAGCATAGCCTTATGTAGTCGAGATTTCTCGGAAACGAAAGCCTTCCTGGATTATTCAATCGCATCCTTTAGCAGCCTTTTGTTTTGTCCGAAATCGCAAAAATAAAGAGAATTTTCCTCGCCTTGACTCTCCGAGGATTATGCAGCTTAACAAGACTTTCAAGGACTGTTAAACCAGAAAATAAGAATATTTTCCCAGTAGGATAAAAGCATATTCGCAAGCTTCAACCCAAGTATTTATATCCCAAGAAAGGAAAATTCTTTTATGTAAAAATTAAGTGATTTAAAATGTAAGCAAGGTTTTGTGATGGAGTATAAATACAGGAAAAACAATGAGGAAACAGACGTCAGTCGTCAAATTCGAACGAAAAGTAAAGGATCCATAAATCAAATCTTGTGTTACGTCTGTTTACTGCCAGAAAACCTCAGTAAGTAAAACCTCAGTAAAGTAAAAAAATAAACCTCAGTAAATGACTTAACATAATTTAAGAATAAATAAAAAATTAATCAAACAAAAAGTCAAAATGACGAGCAATCAAACAGTTTTAACATTTAAGTAATAATTAGAAATGCCTAGGTGAATATCATCACACAATTAGTAAACAAATCGACTAAAATTAATACATACGCACTGTTTATTAACCTCAACCTGCGGTTGAAGGATCGCATATACCAAGTTTTTATGTATTACAGAATGTTTTCTGTATGTTTGGAAGGATCCCTTCATTCCTCTTGATACATTTTGGTAAAAGTTTAAATTAAATTTTCCAAAAAATTCAAAGAAAGCTTCTCTTCTCTTACATCACAATTTCAACAATTTGATGCCATTCAAAAGATAAGCATTTAGAATAGATTAATACAACTCCTAGAATCAAACTGAATTTTGCAACATAGTACTCGTATCTACACAATGGGCCCAGTAAACATTTACGCTTTTTTCTATTTTGGTCTCATTTTTGAGGAAACAATTTCATATTACTTACAATTTTAATTCCCTTCGATGCACGTTATTTTTAGAATAGGAAACTGTTTTAACCCTTTGCTAATGGTGATCATGAGGCTAACCTATGTTTCTAAGCTTACAAAGCAGCCAATCTATGTTTCGAGCTTAAGGTGCCTTAGTAAAGGCGGCCAACCGCATTCGGTCTCACTTTCTCCTCCACTTCTACTTATGATGCTGAGTTACGCAACTGACCCCGGGCCTCCAGTGACGGAAGTAAAGGAGTTTTCACGTCAATGTTTCCGAAGGGCAGTGCGTTGGAACCAATGATTCGGCGACTGAATAACGCGCTGCTTAAATGACGCACAGGAATCCGCAGTAAACGAGTCATCTCATCTGATAATACTCCTTTTAACGCGAAATCTCTGAGTCTACCCTACGGCACCCATTGATATAGTGAGTATCGAGGGAATATATGTTGTTAATAGACGAATGATGACAAACTTGTTTAAAATAGAATTACCCGAATTTTAAGATTTAGCAAATTCTACACCCCATTACCGATAACCATTTACTGAGCATAAATTTAACTTTGAGTTTCTTAAAAACGAAAATAAGAAATATTCTATACTTCGTACAGGAAAATTTGTGATGAAGGAAAGAAGATTTTAATTAGACAATTCTGGTTTCATTAAAGTTTTCATCAAAGAAAAAGTAAAAAGTAACAGAAATTACCTTACGCTCAGTAAAATGATAACAGTACGATCAAAATAACGGTGCGGAAAAATACGGTAAAATGATATCGGTATAATCGGCGTAAAGCTTATAAACATATAAAATTTCTAAATTTATTTTACCACTTCAATGAATTAGAAAATAGCACACAATAGAAATTGTGTCCTAAGGCGAAAATGCTTTGAAAGTAACTGTCCCTACAAAGTTAACTATTTGCCCCCTGAACCATGTTTACTTTTTGTTTTCCATACAATGGCCATCATAATGCGATGTAGGTCAAGAGAACAAGCAGAAAACTTCGTGCTTCTTACAGTATGTTTCCATCGAAAGCCGTACTTTGTTAACCATTCCAAACAAAGCACCTGCACTCTTGAAAGTGAAAGGTCTGCGTCTGGAACAATCACGACTCGCAGATCGCGCAAACTGATGTATAGAAGGATCATAAGGAGGATGAATGGTGATCATAATTGATTCGCTGTATTTTGTCACATCAACTCTCTAGCCTGAATGAGATGCAAAACTTGCACATTCCTGAACATCTCCATCCAAGCTGTAAGTTAATAACATCTATATTAATTATTGATCGAAATTAGAAAAACTTTCGAAAAAGTGACCAGCGTAAAGAAAACATTAGTGCATATTTTACATCCTCGGGAAATCTAATGCTTAATTTCATCATTTATTGGATATTCTGGGTCATGTTAAAACATGGTACAGTGGTAAAGGTACAGTGTAACGATAAGGTTGAAAGGATCAATAATACACCTGAAAATAAAATTTATGATAATACCATTTTAGAGCTTTTTTCGTTCTGTGATGTTTAGTTAGATTATCGATCGTAGAAAGCTCTATATTTAATCCTGATTCTATGATAGATTTTCATTTATGATACGTGACACATTATTTATACTCTCGACTACTAATCCAAACATTCTGAGGAGCATGTCTTTGCACAGTAAACAACAGTAGTTGACTAAACCAGATGACTACATTTCTGAAAAAGAAGGCCGTGTGAATCATCTCTGATGACTGCTCTCTTCCGAGTAGAAGCACGTCTCCTCAGCTCTACTCATGAAGTATGCAGAGATTACCTTGATCGGACTCGGGAAGGACTGCAAGGGCTATTTTGGAGCGGTATTTCCAAGAATCCATTCAATTCTAATTCATCTACGAAGAAAGAAGAAGGGTAGCAGTCGATGGAGACCGTTGCCGATGGAGATGCCAGATTCAGTAAAAATCAATGGCGATAGTAAATCTCAGTTGCGGCGGAGAGAGGATCAGGTGTCGAGAACCGCATGGGTTCATTTGTAACTTGTCCTTCCGGGTATTGAATAGGTAATACCAATCAGGTAAGGATACTCTACCGCCTAACGCTGTAACTTACTTTTCGTCTCACTCTTCATAACTCCCCCCATTACCCCTCCATCTCTCTCAAAACACATTCCTTTCTCTCTTTGACCTCTTGCCCGGAGAAAGTTAGCCACAATCATCTGCTCTGTGCACGGAAACCCTAAAATCTCTTTAAGAAAGAAATGCTTGACAAAAAATGGAGACTTCGTACTTGCCTAATAAGGAAGACGGAAGGAATTTTAGCTAGGGCCTCGACTGAAACTAATATCATTCTTCGATTAATAAAATGTAACGTGGAATAAACGAGAAATATTATTTATATGGATGCATTCCGTTCAGAATTAATCCTTTGAAAACTACGACCCGATTCAACGATTTTTGATTCGACATAACATTAACACATTATGAACAAGCATTATACACATCCTTATATCCATCAATCTTTTTGTCCAAGTTATGATTAAGCACTCTCAAATATAATTTAATTTCTAAGGCTTGCTATTTACAAAAAGTCTATAGTAGAATAAAACTTATATAAAATTAATAATTGGTGAGATTTATCTATAAATATAGTTACAAAGATGGCGGAACAGAATCTCTGATAATTTACAGTGATGCTGATAAAGTGTTGAAAAGAAAAAAAGAAAATCCATCTCAGGCTCTTCAGATGAATTTAGAATCTGTCAGCCTACTTGAAATTGTTCTTAGAAAGAAGAATTACTAATCAATTTAAGCGTACTTACCATCTAACAAACCATTATACAAATTTATCACATTGAAAGTGAAACGCAGCAAAATTTATTATGGATACTAAAATTACTTCCCTTTAATTCCAATTAACCCCGGACGCTGGGGTTTTCTTGCGTGTCAGATTTATTTTGAGCTATTTTTAGATTGAAGGTTGGAGTTTAACTGACGGTGAGGTAAAACTTACATATCTTTCTTCAAGAGCAAAAAACGAATATTTTCCATCCATTCTTGTGGAAAAATTTACAATTTTAATCTTCACATTGACAGTGGGGCCTTGATGCTTCGTTTACTTTCGTCGGAAAAATCTCTCCTTTGTTTTTTTTCGCTTGTAGAGGCATCAGTTAGAAGAAACATTGCTAAAAACTGCGAATCTTTAAATGTATTTCTAAATAGTCTGGTATTGTCATAGGGACAAAGGAATATTTTCACGTTCCAAATACTCATTCTCAAAGCACTTCGTTGAAAAATTTACGTCCACTCTTTTCAAAGGCGAATATGTTTCCTTCGACAAGTGCGAAATATTTTTTCTTGTTTATCCCCACCTATTTGCTTATCCATTTTCGGTGAAAGTGTTCCTTTTCCGATGCTTCTCGTCAAATCTCCTTTCTTTGTTCGTCTCCAATGGTAAATAAAGCAAAGTAAATACGATGAAATATTAACCGACATTTTTCCTTCTCCTGTATCATATGCTGTCAAAATACGTTTACAAGGCCAGAATGTGCTAGTGAGGTAATCTTGTCCTCATATATCCTCTCTTAAAAAATTAGGTCAACAACTAATACAATAAGTGATCCATCATTCGTAATAACTATCACATTTTTATTATTTAAAATATTTTTACTTAGAACTCATTCATCTCTTGAGTATTTAACTAGAAATAACGGTTGGATTCGGGAATAAAACTGCAGTAAAATTATTAAAATTGGTTAATCCAATCAATGACTATTATGGTTTAATATAACAAAATATCTAATTCAATAATGATAATAATAATATTCTAAAAATAATTATGAAACAGTAAATAATTTTTCAATATATAGGACCTTTATAACCGTAATACTTATGATCATAATGAGAGACGTCACGAATTTACCACCTATGAAAGCACACATAAATACGGAAAATGATAATTAATTAAACGTCTCGTTTCCCAGTAATAGACCCTTCTAACCCAGACAAGTAGCTAAAACAAGAGGAGTTATAAGGTAAAATTTCGTTTATGCGTACAAAACTGGGAGTACGCAAGACTGAAAAGCTTTCATGAAACTTCCAGCTTATTATGAAATTCCTTCCGGAGTTCCTTTCATTGCAGGCGTTGAAGTCACTGAGTCTATGAACGCAGTAATTCACATGAGATCGCGTGCTGATAATTGCAATCACATCGTTGACATTTCATTCATCGCTCCGTTATCTCCTTACCATTGTTGTGGATCGACTGAATTTGACGGAATAAATTTCCATGAAACTTCTGGCCGTTAATCTTGTGAAATAGTATCCCGTAAGAGGAGATACGACCTGTTGAAAATGACATTACCAGTTATGATCACTCCTCAAAACTAATTATGAGTGTTTTGGCAATCATTTTTTGATTGAGTCTTTTACTTATCAAAATTAGATTTTATTTTATTCTTCTATACTTTTAAATCGGAAAATTAATACCATAGAGGGAGCCTAAATGCTAGCCAATCAGCAAGGACTATAACTTTAGTAAGCTATCACACACTTGACACCGTCTTCAAGATAATGCGTCTAAGTATTAAACAAAAATTTTAGCCAATAATCCTAAGAAAGTAAGCCTGTGACGCAACATACCCCATTATAAAAGTTACTGAATGTTTCTAAGTGATAGAAGTAAGGAAGTTTACAACTTTGATACGTATATCTACAATGACATAACAATAAAATGTAAATGGCCAACGATATTAAGATAGAATTTGCCTTCTATGCCATTACTATCTTTCAAATTTATTTTATTATCATCATTCCGTATTTCGCAATAGGGAATCATAGATAACGTGTATTACGAAGCTCGTCATTACATAAACAGACGTGCACTTCATAAAAATTTCATCGATATATGTTCTTATATATATACATATGCTTCTGTAAATATTTATCTTACACGGAAAAATTAGCACAAAACGAATCAGAAAAAGAAAAGCAGCTCCATGAATAACGTGTACATCGAATGTAATTTAACTCAGAATATCCTTAATAATGTAAATTATGATCTGAAAAGAATCTCACGAATGTTATGACCATCTTAATATTAGATAGATTACTTAGCATTTCTTTTAAGATTTCAAGTAAAAGAATACGAGATAGTCTGATTTGATTCTGAATATATAAGTGAGAACGATTTGATCTCTGTGGAATTAAGTGGAACACGTTTTCTGAAATACCAAATCGCTGAAGCGGAAAACTGCTGGCATATAAACTTGCGAAAGTCGCCCATACTTCAGTTTTGTTTGCTCTCTTGGATTCGCCGACACGACCCAAAACGGGAGTAATTTTAAAACAAAAGAGCATTCGCTAAACTCGGTCTTCTTAGACATACTTCATTTCAACGAAGGGATAAATTTCCCGACCGTAATCTAAAACTATTGTTTGAGCCGCAGTTTCATTGCTGTTGACTTTTACATTGCCAAACGCGAAAAGGAAGTAATCTATCACAAATAAGGCATGCTTAGATAGATTAATGAAAGTGAAATTCAATATCAACCAAAAAATAAATAACAGTAAATATCGATGCGTGCTCTTTTTTATGTCTTTAAAATTAATCGTATGATTTAAACGTGACAAAATACCATCTTAATTTCTCGTAACAATGTAATTTTTATATCTGTGTATTAATATCGTATTTCAAGATCGAAAGAAACATAAAGAAAGAAACGTATGCATGAGGTATAATAACCTGAATGTAATATATAGTATAATAATCTGAATGTGATCCTTAAGATAAAACGCCTCTTCCCAAAAATTATTTCTACCTATTATTTCTTCCAACCAGAGTTGCAAGGAGATTTACCACAGAAACAGCTACTGAAGGTGATTGGGCTTTATGGCACTTACCGTGGGAACGAGTTCTGGAGGTAGGGAGAGCAAAAGAGAACCAATTGACCTGTTGGCTACATTCTTTTGAAAGACGACCAGAGATAAAAACCTCTCTCTCCTGGCACGAACTTTGCTGACGCAGAGATCTTAGGAACTCGACTGCCACGCAACGCGGTAAGAATTTGCAGAAAGATAAGCTGATGTTATTCGAAAATAATACTTGTTGCCTTTTGTTGTTGATAGATTTTATTCATACCATGCTAAAGATTAAACCAATGCTCTAGCATTACAGAATCCTCTACATCTACACAAATTAAAGAAGATAGGACTATAATATCTAAGTATTAGTATATATTTTATAACATATCATATCTTAAATTAATCTTCCATAGAGGACTAAAAATAGCCAAAAGAATATCATGCTAAAGAATAGAGCAACAATAGTATACTAAAATAAATTTATGATAGCAGCTTATCTACTTCTAGTTGATGATGCCGTTAAAATTCTTATAATAGTAATTATTCTGCACTACCCTTCGCTAGTATACGAATTCATCTCCAAATTGTAAACATTTTAAAGCAGATAACATATTATTTTTAGATAATCTGGGATAGTTTTTAGGTCCTGAGAAAATAATTTCACAATGTTACGCTAAACTCCATAATTTTTCTCAAAAGGATGAGAAGGCTCTGGATCGTGAGGAATTAACAATCGAATCCTCCTATGAGAATATTGCAGGAATAATTTAATGTCTAAAGGACTGCATTACCATAATTGAAATAATGAAGTTAAATAGAGCATTATTGTCTCCTATCATTCATAAAGAACGGAGTTATCATAATGTTAGAGATTAGTAGAAATTTCCATCCATAAACTCCGTCCTTATTGCTTAATGACGTTGAAGTATTGATAATCATAATACCCATAAGGTTACGAAACAAACATTAATTTTCTATGTATTAAGACCAACACCTTTTTGCTCAATATTCAGCAGTAAAGCAATCGATCGTCTCATTGACGTGATTTCGTTGAAAAGCTACGTCCTTTGAAGGTGATATGGTAATGCGATCAAATGTTAGAAAATCTCTTTCATGAGAGCGACCCATTAAATCAAGATTCAGGTTATTAAGCCGTAGACATTATCGAAAGCTGAAGATTTTCTAAATCGCTCACTTACAAACAGATATTTCAAAAATCAGCCAGTAATGAAATAAGTACAGTATGAAAGGCCTCGATTATCGTGATTAGAAGACATATTATAACGAAAAACGTTAGTCATGAACGGATTGCAGGAAGGAAAAAAACCAGCCTTCAAAACAACTTCATGCCCGAGTTATGTACAGAACTTGTCTTCCTTGACATTACTCGAGGTGAAGTTAGTATTCGGGGCAATTTATCACTCGGGGAGTCATATTCTGTGACACATGTACACAGTGGAAAATGTGTATTTCTTGAAACAGTACTGTTCATTTCCTGCCTCATGTCGGCAGCTGTAATGGAATTTGTGACGAGATAATGTTATTTTTCCGTTTTCTTGTGAAATCCAGTCTACATAAAGAGTAATATTAAGGAATACCAATGCACGTAAAATCCATTTATTGCGAATGCTTTTCGATCGTCCAAATGAGAAATTTATACGATAAATCGATTTGCGTGTTTCAGCAGACGTTCCCTAGTAACCTGCGTCAACAGAAAGAACATTGACTTGAGGAATTCCCACGAATACAAATGAATCTTGATCATCTTGACTCGGAACTCTCACTCCATAGCCCATTGTAAAGAAAATGTTCCGTTCTTCCAAGAACAAAATCGTTTTCGCAGGAAAAATAATTAATTACAGCCAAGAATTAAGCGTAATACAGATTCAAATGGTTAATAGATACCTGTATGGGAAAAATAACTCTAGTAATTGAAAATTACTCACGCTCATAGCGCTCTACTAATAGCGCTAATTTTCCATCAAATTATCACTTTCTATTACTTAACTCATTTATTAATCATCCACTAAAATAGTACCATGTTGAAACGCCTGAGAAGTTATGTTGATAAATTACTAGTTAAGTCATGTGAATGACGGATGTAGACAAAATTAAATTAAGCAGTTCACTAATATAACTGTTGGTATTTTTGGGGAGTAGGAGATTTTTTTAAGTATTTAAATGGTTTGAGATGGGATTGAAGTAGTTCAGAAGTACTTCTTCGAAAGAGTTTCACAATAGACACTATCTACCGTCTACATAATAGACACTAACGACCACGGATTGAGTGCCACATTTATTGATCAAGAGGCCACGAAATCGTAGAGCAAACTTATTTAGTGATCTCCATAAAAACACTACTGTGAAGACGTGCATCACCTTCTATGAGCTTACTGAGGTAATGCAAGGATTCAGATGCATCGTACACGCGCCACACGCATTGAACGTAGTCTGCCTTGACACGACACTCCCAAATGTGAATTAGGAGCAAACCATTGAGGAGCACAACTCCATCCTTCACTCAAACTCCTTGTCCGTCCCGCCCTTTGGCTGAATCCTTTCTCCGGATTCTCAACCCCTCCCCGCATCCACTCATCGACCTCCCAAACGTTCTTTGGAGTTTGGTTAAAGCAGAATCATTCCTGCTTTCACCCGAAGACCAATTAATTGAGTGATAAAGTTGAAATGTGTTGCGAAATCTGTTCCTAACGTTTCAGAGTTGCTTTTCTCCATTCTCCTAATCCAGAATTTCCCAATGTAAAATAATAAAAAATGACACCATTCACGGGTAAAGCTTAAGCGAAGTTTATCACGAGAAGAAGTGAGAAGGAATTCAATATGTATAAGAAGATAATCCATCATTTTAGGCTGAGGTGTTATAAAAAAGTAAATTGATGAACACTTATGCAAGTGCACCCTGTAAATTGACGCAAATTTATAGCTCTGAGTCATGTATCTATGGATAAAGTTTTTTTATGGAAGGTTATCAGATTTCGAGTACTCATTTGACGTGTCAAGAATTTACAACCTACGCACAATTTTTCTGAGAAACTAATAAAAGTAGGATCAATAGTGTTATGCAGTTTGAAAGGTAACGTGAATAGCATTCTGAATATATTCCTTCTGAAACGGTTAATCCGCTAATAATTCTTCCGTTTCAATATTTGAAGGGAAAGTATTACATAAAACTTGGTTTTTTTGATCCAGTCATTTGATAGCATGATGATGAATGTGTGAGATTCATATCTTTTGTTGCATTATAATACGGTAATGAGATAATAATGAGATAGCTATAATTACGTCGTCATTTCATGAACCCTTCATGTCCCAATCACCGGAACGGTTCGCAATGATAATTGATATAACTTATTCCTAAGTGTTTCTGACACCTTTAGCATTGTTTTGAGTGGCATAATTTTCAAATTTTCGCCTCCATCATACATCTGGTTTTAGATACTTCGCTGTCTACTAAAAAAAGCTGAAAAAAGTCCCATTCTCTAAGTATGGAATACCTTCTTGTGTAATCAATAACCTGTTCTTATGTGATTCATTTCTCCAAATTAAAATTTCCTTAAAATATAATCTATTCCAAATTAAAGAAATGTCTCTGTATGTAGCATGGGCATATATCCCCAAAACTGAATCTTTTCTTTAATTGCGTCAAACCAATTTCTATCCAAACGCTTGGTAGCCCAAGCAGAAGAGAGTGAATTGAGATTGTAAATCACGCACCTAAAGACTGAAACGCTTTGAAACTCAATGTGAAAGGTAGATGTTAAGGACTATGACTTTATAACAGATCAAACCTTTTGGAAATCTGAAAATCTTGTGTAGTGAAATTCACTTTAATTTAAGCTTACGGTTTTTGAGTATCTGATTACTCAAATAGCAATTCTTACAGCAAATATTAGGGACGACCATTTGTTCAATTGCGATATGTCATCGAGAAAATTTTTCATTTTGGAATAACTTTTATTACCCCAATTATTTAACTTAACTATCTACGTATATTTGCGAATAATTAAATTTGCTATAGAGTTATAGAGGACTGACAAATACAGAAGAAGACTCGAAAATACGACTATAAATCATTTTGGTTGCTGTATATGACAAATTTGGCATTTCTGACTCGAGCGAAGTCGAGCGATTTGTAGCATAGTCTATCGCAGCAAGCCATAAATTGGCCAACCCTGGCATATATCAATAGAATAAAAATATCAATATAGACGAATTAATAATATTAGTGGTGCTCAATGTTATTTGCGGCCGGCTAAGTCCTTGTAGAGACTAAGACGGTCAGTTGGAAGTGAAATCTTCAACGTTCAGATCTACGCTTTCATCGACATTAATCGTTTTTTGATCAAAGTGGACGTGTCTTCTTACAGCAGATCATCCAGACGTAGCTAGCATGCACACTTGATGCACGTTTACCAAGTCGCGTGATATTGGTATTCAGTCACTCGATAGCGGCGGATGCTGTAATTTCCGCATCGCGGAACGTCAATGCGAAAAGGAAGATAATTTCTGTCATTAAAAGAGTCGCAGGAAAGTAGCTCTCATATTGCTTTTTTATGTATTTCTCCAATAGAGCGTGGAATTAGTTATCTAGAAGATATTTCGTAATTTCATGAAGTGGAAAGAGCGAAAGCTGTTCTTCTCCAGCATACCTGGTAGAGCAGCGTTGAGCTATAAAGATTGGCACACGTGATCTAAAGGTCTCGTGGAAAGTATCTCGCTCTAGCGATGAAAAGTAATGAGCAAAACTCGAGATAGCTCAAGAGCTGTTGAAAGAATATAACAGTGGAATGCCATCTTCCCCGTAATAAATACTACAATATCACCGCCATAAAATTGATGAAGCCATGTAAAATTATTCTACATATGAACTCTTATTGCCAGTATCATGGTACTAAACTATCATGGTGACCTATCTTTCTAACTTTTTGTTTCTGAAGTTATCCACATCTTGCGTCTATATTTTGAAGTCCCTGATAATTATATTGATGGCTCCGTCCCATTTCCAAATATTAAAATGTTTTATTTCGCCCATGATTTAGGGTTTTTTATTTAAACGGAAGATCGAAACTTTACTGTATCAATGTGCTATTGAAGATATTTCCTAGCTTCGATCATTATCATTCATTCAGTCCAGAGCGGATGAAAATTAATCGATATATTTCAAATCTTAAGAAAATAGTTTATTATTATTTCGAATTTTAAGATCAATATACTCACTCATACTAATGTATACCTACGTACCTTTTATATGGTATACTTCGACGGAAAAGAAGATTCCTCATTTATAATTTAGTTCAAAAGTAATTTATGTTACTTTTGTAATATATATTTTATCTTTTGATAACTCACGAAGAACATTTTTCCTGCTTTTACAATTATTTTTTCAAGTATTAGCTGCCTACTAAAAATGTTTATAAGAACTTAATTTTAAAATTTCTACAGAATCAATCACAAAGACAGTTATGGATAGGTATACGCTGGTGAAGATATTCTCGTAAAAGATCCTAAATACAATTTCTATCGATGTTTATTCGTAACGTGGGAGCTTGGCTACGGATCAGCAGAGGTAATTCCTTTCAAAATTATTTAAAAGCATATTCAGCAAAGGATTACCAGAGATGGAGATTCTAGAGAAGAACACGTGAGATATAAATTGCAAAGTGGGGGAAATCCCGGGATGCGCTTTTAGAAACCAACGTATGCATGTTTCCACAACAATGCGCATTACAACTAGAAATCTAGATGGTAAGATGTGCTTTGTTATTATTCACAATTGCCACAGCACGAGCCTTTTGCTTTCTCTTTAATGGATAAAGCTAGTTTTCAAATTTGATGTACTGAATTGCTGTTTGCGATGCAATGTACGGCTGTTGAATTTATTGCGTTGGGCGCGCACTAAAACTACTAGAAACGAACGACCTAAATGATTTTCGAATTATAAAAATCATATTTTTTATCGCTCTTTCAAAGTTAGCGGTTCAAGGTTTATTTATTTCGACATTTTTTACTTCATACGACTAAATATTCTGATTTCATCGTCACAGGTAGAACGGAAAAATTGGAATGAAAAGTACAATGCAATATAAAATTAGATGTAATAGAAAATAGAAAAATCAAAATAGAAAAATGTTGATGCCGTTTAAATAGAAAAATGCTGATGGCATTCACTTAGTTCCCGAACAGGGTAACATTATTTAGGGTAAAAGGAGACCTGGAAAATACGTGGGTCAATTCCATAACTTGCCGCTCAGTGTCCGTAACAGGGCTTACTGTGTGTTAGCTCGCAACCTGTTTTCATTTGAAGTTTCCCTTGACTGGATATTCTGAAGCAGTTGCCATTGGAAAAAGGGCCATGGTCAATAAGACCCGTTGGCCGCCTTATCCACAGAAGACGTGCCGAGCGAATAGAGGAAGGGAGAGACTCTCACAGGCGATTTAATTCAGACGAAAACGATACTTCATTGTCCTCTCTTTATATTCCGCGTATCATCCTGATTACGTGATGGGGGTAAGAAGTAAGTGTCTTACGCGGAGATCGGGTAAAGGAGATGTACGGTTGGAGGCGGAAAATGTCTTCATTGCGGGAGAAACTGGACCTCCTTAGATCGCACAGAATATTGAAGTGAACCTGATTTTTATCGCAAAATCAGTCGTAACCACGTCTTTACTACATTCCAAGGATTAATACGGGAAATTTCTGCCTGAAAAATGTTTGAAATATAGTTCTATTTCTGAATGTGGAACGCAAAAGGTGCACAAAAATTCTTGAGCTGCGATATAGGTTTAAAGAGACTTAATAATATGCGTTATAATCACAAGTTATCTACTGTGGAAAATAAAACTTCATATGTACACTTGTAGATCGGTCATCGGTTAGATGTATGGTAACATCTCGTAGTCTCAATCCCCCAAGTCCCAACAGAGATGTAACTTATTTAGAATTGATAAGCCTTTTCATAAATATGAATACGTTATTCCGAAATAAACCAAAGGAATTAGAAAAGTATCAATCGGTCATCTTTTTTCAAATGTGAAGAAATAATTTTACTAAAAATATGAATAATAAATAGATAAATAAAAAGAAAATAACTCCTACAAGATATCTATAATGACAGTGAGCTATATGAAGAGCTTCGTACCCAATGTAACACTTTTGAAAATTTGATGTACGAAATTTACAAATGGAAATTTAAATATTTCCACAGTTTGCTAAACGAATTTGAATAAAAGATACAGAAAAACGTTGAAAAAGAAATGAAAGGTCACTGTGCGGTGTAGTCTGTTCAATTCACTAGAAATATATTGTATCTCTCTTTGTTGTCTATTTCTAGATGGCCCATTGAGAGGTCCCTCTAAACTTCTCCTTAATTCAGAGATTCCCTACCAGTATGCCGCTGCGTATTGCAAGACATCTCTTGATTATAACGTAATTTCATATAGTAGGAAATTGTGATGATGTTTATTTAGAGGAGTTTTTAAATTTGCTTCAAGTTTTATCGTTGTAGTAATTCTAGGTGATACTATCCAAGATTTGCGTTCTACTCTTCCTTTTCTTTATTCATGAATGTGATTTGCATCAACAATTACGCACAACCCATTAACTCGACTAGTACTATCATGTGGCACTATCCATTAACCTAGCTATTTGATAAGACTAATTGTATTTTGGCTTTGATCAGTCCTATTTTGACAATGGTTCATGTAAGTATTTACTCTATTATAATTTAAATTTATTAGGCATTTATTAGTAATTAGTAGCCTTATCATTTAATAATATTTTAACATTTATATCTAGCAATGACATACGATAAAACTGCCACACTTTGCCATACAACTACAAAAAACTATCTGCCAAAATAACAAAGCGTACAGCGGAGTCGAAAAGGTTGACTTCCTTACTGAACCGTCTTCTCAGCACTGAAAGAATCGCTGGTAAGGAAGAATGGAAAAGGCCGCTCCCATGCATTTCCATAAATCGGGAAAAAACGAGAAGACATTTCAAGGGTCAACGGTACATGTGTGTGAAGAGAAAGAGGTTCCGCCATCTATTGTGGACAAAAGTCGCGAGAAGTTAGCGTCCGCCCCACATTCTCTCCTTCGGCACGGGATGCGTGCTCTTCCTTCAACGCAAAAGAGCGGAATGGCGATCGCTGACCGACATTCTGTCTCGTGAAACGCACTTGGCGTGACAGAGCAAGAAATAGAACGAGGATTTAAGGCGCACCAAAAGAAGATATTGAAAAAGTGCGGCATCTGGGAGGTCTTCTTGTTCTTAGCATGGGGACAACAGTGGAAGAAATCAATATGGATATATCTAGGTTTTGGGTTACATTTTGCCTCAATGGTATACCTTGAACTGAGAATTTGAGAAACCGTACCTGCAAAGGAATGATGTTTACCAAATGCAGCAATGGTAGCAGTCTATTTTAATAGTATGAGAAATAAATAATAAAGCTATCAACTGAAATGTGTTCTTCATTACCCCTTATATATAAAAGTTTGGCCAAAAGGATCGATATAAAATTTCGATTGTAAGATAACTTATCATAAATTGTCTTAAGTGTCAATCATTCAATAAAAGGGACACAAGAAAATCAGTTCAAAATACTTATAACATTACAATCCTGATCAGACAGTGATGAACTTCCATTAAAGAAATTAAATTCCTCTCAAGTAATACTTAAAAATCTGCGATGATAAAATATGCATTTATAGATATCAGGAACGAAATTTGACCATTAGAAAAGTATTAGAAACAAATAATATGATTAAAAATAATAGATGACTGAGAATAATCCCTACGTCTGATTTTGGAGCACAATTAAGAAATCATGGATCATAAACATATTGACAAGGATTCCATCAATTATCGACCGCAAACGGACTTGCCAAGGTTGATCCTACTCGATACACCGTTTAGTACGTTTGATTGCTTCTGTTCTTCAATCTGTGTTTTCCACTATCCAAACAGTGTGCAAGAGTAATTACTGAAATAGCCAATTGTAGGAAAATAAAGGGTGTAAAATGCACCTAAGTTGTGTATTTCACAATTAGACCGTCCTTCCCATAAGCGCCAAGTGACCTAGAGAGTGATTCCATAGAAGGAGTTAATGGCGCATTTAGAAGGTACTCGAGGCGGTCTTCGCATGGTCACCAATAGACCGAATCGCTCGGAATTCTATGTGCTTCCATACATTCAACCGATGTACCGTTAGGCTTCTTCTTCACCCCTCCACACCCCTTGCCAACACAGATGCTGCATCCGGAGACAGGAACAGAGTTCATTGCGTTCCTAGTCCAGAAGATGCAGAAAAACCCAGCCTCCGATCACCTCGGGTCCCGTAATGACTGACGGTGAGAGATTTCAACGCCTGGTGAGGAAATCTCGATTGCCCTCTGATGTAAACTTGCGAATTTCATAATTATGAAAGGAAAAAGTTTCCTGTGTTACAGCCTACAACTTCCTCTCTAGTCCTTCAAGCTATAGATACAATGTTTTCCTATAATTTTCATAAGTTACCACTGATTTAACAAAAAACTCCAAGTAGAATTGCACTGGGAAGATAAGGTATGCGAGTTATCTGACCAGCTGTAGAAGGGTATTGAATATTTATGCTTATGCAGAAAATTAATAATCAAATCCTTGCACAAGATAATTTACGTTTTGAGGTTTTCGTATTTGTTTCCATTAATTCCGCACAAGATATTCCGCACATCTTTCCTATACTACTGAACATTTAATTGCGTCAGTGGAACTTCGGATGAGCTATCTCGCCTTAAAAACAAAGTTCCATCGATTATGCATATACTCTTTACGATTAACATTGATAGACTCGAGTTCCAAAGACGTCAGAGACTCTGTACAAAAAAAGGCCAGCACTATGGTGAGACAATAGCGGTGAAAATCAGCAAACATTTTTTTAACTCCAAATATGGAGAGACATCTTTGAGACAATCATCCTCTAACAGACTACGATGAGATGTCGAAATGCCAGTTTGTTGGTACGTGGTTAAGCTAGGATCTTTCCGCTCATTGTTATCAATTATATAGCAGTAAATGATAAGTCAGTTTAATGTCTACAAAAAGCGATACATGCCAATAAAATCCTAGCCAGAAGGGATGATATTCCATTCTTCATTCATCTTGGATTGATTATAGAGATGTCATATTCCTCGCTTACTAAAGCGTCAAACCATAATCTCACTTGAAAACGCCATATGAAAGTGCATTGAATGTTTGATATTCATGCTATAATAATGATAATTGGATGAAATAAACAAACTCAAAAACCTTATGGTTCTCTATAGTATCCTACTTCCCCTTTTGACAGATGATGATGTTTTAAAATGACTTTCAGATAAAATTATTATAACTGAAACAAAATAGTGTCAGGAATTTGGTAATAAAAGTTATTAGTAGAAAGACTATTTTTAAAGGAAATAAATCAGAAAATATTTTAAAGTTCCGCAGATTCAATAACCTACTTCGTTAAGGGTTCCAATCTGTTCGGTCACCATCAAGCCTTCATTCATGGGTGACTCTTATGTGTTTTATAACATTTTAAAATATTTTTATTAAAAGGATTTTCACCAAATAGAGCTTTTTCTGATTAAAGTTACTAGCTGCTATGTTCTTATCAATATTTATAATGAACAGTAGTGCTACATCGGAGGCGTGAGATGGGTATGATTTAAGTATTAAACGTACAGATAATCACAGAAACATGAATAAAAAGAATAAATCGAAAGAGAAATTGCTAAGATCTATCACGACTCATCGACCTTTCCAGATTAGCTTTAATGATAGGGAATAATATTTTCAGTTAACATCAGGGGAATTAGAGCCTACCTTGTTGTCCCATTCGGATCTGCAACATGGTAACCAAGAGAATCAAACTCATGATGACATTTGAGAATTTCGCACGGCGGTGGAGATGAGGAAATGAATGAAGGAGAGGAGGATGATGGATACTGGGCCTTATCGCCGAAGGCGTCAAAAAGGTCTTTGAACAGCACTGACCCCTTCATATTGTATCCATAAAGGAGAAAGAGAGGGGAAATAGTAGTGAGAAGAGGTTGTGGAGGATGCTGAAGGATCCTCGATGACTCATCGAAATAATCGTGGAATGCGATAACTCTTTCGCTGAGAGACTTGAGAAGGAGAGACGGCGGGGAGAAAATTTCTGCGCAAACGAATACTTAGGAAAACAAATTGTTCGCACTCGGTTTTCTGAAATAATATATTCAACGAACATCTTGATAATTTTGAAACAAAATTGATTTTTTCGCAAACTGCCTCATCTTCTGGCGAAAGAGAGATTCTTTGGGTTTCACAATTCTATTTTCTTGGCCCCTTAATCAAATTCTTATATTACATTAGTGTAACATAACATGTAGTCGTACATTTAAGTAAAAGAGGAAAATGAAAAACGAATGAAATACCTAATAGAAATTGAAAAACTGACCTCAAAAGGGAAACATTCAACAAAAAATACGTATAAATGGATTTAACCTTGATAAGAATAATTAGATAGTAAGAATGATCTGCTTTTAGCAAAATAGGCGCTAATAATTTCTCCACACAAACACCGGGTTGAAAATAAGTTATTACACGAATTTCCTTGCGCTATGTTTACGAAAATTCTCTAAGGTTTGAATTCTTGATGATAGAACCTATAAAAGGTTAAAATTATTTCGAAGGTCTAAATCTTGATAAATATAAAAACATCTATTGCTGCTTTCAATTCCAAGTCGAATTATTAAAACATCTTTTTCAAACAAAAATATGACAATAATTTGGCCATTCTTACAATTTGAAAAAGAGTTGAAGCTAGTTCCCGAGGAAATAGATTATAAGTTTATTCATAATACTGCTGCCCATGCTATTCAAAACACATGCCCCGGGTGAGGATCGAACTCACGACCTTAAGATTATGAGACTTACGCGCTACCTACTGCGCTACAGAGGCTTCGAATAATGTGGTAAAAAAGTAATCAAAAAATGGAAACTGCAGTAGACAAAGGAAGAATACCTAGAAAAGATCCCGGAAGGAATATGAAAATCGTATAAAAACTAATTTTCCACTTCCAAGCTAAAACTTTCAAAATATACCTCAGCTTCCCACATTACCCCTCCATCCCACTTCCCCAAAGCTTATTTCCTATACACCTGGCAAAAGGTTTTATTAAGTTTTTTTAAACCTACGCTAATCAAATCCGCCAAAGCTGCGATTTAGGAAAATTCATTAATAATTTCACTCTCTTCTTTATAAATAAAAATTCTCAAAAATAAAAACGTAGTAAGGCTTACAATTACTCATACAAAAAATATCTAATAAGTAATACAATCAGACTTATTATGTATGAACAAACGTCTTATGGAGACAAAAAAATTGAGGCGATGTATATGTCTTTGTTGCTACAATCTAACATTAGCATCTTGTGAAGATGAAAGGCATATCTTTCAGGTTTTGCCTTCCTAGATATTTCAGAACTCTGTAAGTATAACGGGAATTTGAGTCAACAAATATAAAGGGCATTGTGGAATGATCGAGGCAATTTTTCTTAATTTCATTTCCGGGAGATATCACAAAAAAGGAATAATCGCTTAGATGAAGCGGGTCCATGAAAGGAAAGATCATTTAGTATTACGTCATCCAATGTCAACAAAACAGAAGCTTAAAAGCAAAGGTGTCTCCCGGATATCCAAGAGAGCAACGCGTTCTCCTTTGATGAAAGCTGTTCCGGGTTCGATTCTCGGTGATGGCCCGTATAAGCCAAATGACCTCAGTAGTCGAAGCACTTAAGAGAAAAGTGTCAATTAAAAGCAGAGGGTAGTTATCGAAAGTTATATATATGAAATCCGATGTATTTCCTTAAGAATAAAATTTTATTTCTCCCCAAAATGTAAAAACGAAGAGAAATCTACTAATACTTTACGATAACATATTTATAGAAGGACGTTGGCATTTGACGGCAGATCAAACCGGTTCCAGTACTTTTCAGACAAAGCTAAATCTGTACGCGATTACTGGGCATGTCCGAATAAAATAACGTCTCTCTTTTGCGAGGGCTTCCGCTTCCGTATAAGTAGTCCGGAAATCGTGATGATAGGGAGGGACAAAACAGACTGCGACTGTATAACTTCAAATAATGATATAAAATTTTCACAAAATAAGTGACATAAGATACACACACAGTCCACAGGTTGCAATTTTCTACATAAAGTTTGACGTTCCATAAAATTCACTCGACATTATCAGAGTTAAATTTTCATTAGTTCAAAAACTTCATCTACGCAAACTCTAAAAAGTGATAATTTGATAAATGAAAATATTGCAGTGGATGCTATGGGAAAGCTTAAAATTAAAAGATAAAAAAGATTAAGGGCATAAAGAATCAGATAAGAAATGCATATAATTAATGAATGTCTAAAGAGATCAATTCTCGTTTTATAATCCATGCCAATGCTACCTCTCTTCCGTCCATCTGCATTACCTTTCCATAATTTACAACTATCTTTCCACTTACTAGTGCGATAGCTCTTGCATGGCAAATACGGTATATTCCTTACAAATTGAATTCCATTTCTTCTCAAGGTTGTGTGCGTAAGGCTAGAAATCTTCAATGGATAAATTATTATTTACAGAGTGAACTTATTTCCATTAAATCAAGCAACTCATTGGTTGTAAATTTTGAAGACGCTGTCTAATCTACGACTGCAGACATCAACTGGCACTGTAATCGAGGTCAGATTTATTTGGCATATTATAGAGTTGTTTTCCAACAACTGTGATGTTCGCTACCTTTTGCTCCCTTCGATAGCCAAATCACGAATATACGAGGATGGTCTGAAAAGTTTCCGATCCCAGATTTTTCAGAAATCTTCGGAAATTTTTCAGAAAACATGTCGATAAATGGCGAAATGTCGGAAACTTTTCAGACCACCCATGTAAGCAAGTAAATTATTCAAGTTAATAATAGTTTGCTATTGTGTACGGGAGCGCAAAAATTTAAAGATAAACATTTAAGTATATTTTAAAAGAATGGTTACCTTAGACCTCGGACAATCAAACTGTATTTTAGTGCTAATAAGAGGAAATAATATTTATTATGTAGTGGATAAATTTATATAGTTCCACTCAGTGCATCAATAAATTATTGTGTAAACTGTATCTGAAGAGAGCTTTTCTGAGGCAATTGGACCTATTCGTATCATTTACTTTCTTAAGCAGTATTTCACCTAAAAGAATCATTCTCTATATTTCGAAACCATGAACTATTTCATTCCAATCCATCCGGCGATCTGCTATCAGCTTCTGCAAACGATCTAACATTTATTGAGTCAGTTCACGAACAAGTACCAGCGGTAGCGGCATAAAAATGTGTGTACAAAAAAGTATAAGAGAATGCACGCAGGAGATACGGAGCGATACGTTTACATTATTTAACGGCGTTCCTAGGAAGCGATCCTATCATAGTTACACGTTAAATCACCAAGTTTAACCTTATACTCGCCCATTTGAGGTAACGCGGGTATTAACAAGGGAAGAGAACGTGAGTTATTTCCTTCGTAGAATGAGATTTAAACTCATAAAATGTTGAATACAATCTATCTGGAGTGTAATAGCTCTCCTTGGTGGATTCCCATAGGTAAGTAGCGCACAGGTGCTGAAAACGAGGAGGGGAACATTCCGTGAGCGGCGGATATAACGGTGATCCACTCAACCCAAAGATCTCAACGACTGTCTCCTGTTTGTGAATAGGCCAAACGAAGTCTCACCCGTATTTACATTTCATTCGAAGAATCTCCACCTCTACATCAAAATTATATGTTTCATATCTGTAGAAATTAATATAAGATTTATATAGATTAACGACTCTAGTATACTCAACTATCCTTTCAAGCTAATATCAACAGTTATTAAATCTATTTATCAGTTGAGTGGAAAACGCAAATAGCTACGAAAAAAAACAAGTTACTGATCTGGAAATAATATTATGAGATTGAGAATTTAATTTCTCCCAAATTCAAAGATTTTATTCCTGCTATTTATATAAAATGTTTGTTGCATCTGAACTGGTTTATAATAAAATTAATATTAAAACACTTTTACTCAACGGTTGTATAATTAATGATATTTCCTCTTCCTTAAGTATTATACTATTTTTTAATTCTTAATAGGCTAAAAGCAGATGTTAGGGAACAATTCGCTAACTTTTACTGAAGTTGTGACAATGACGTCATTTACTACGTTATGTAAATGGCATAAAATAAGATAAATTAAATAAACGACCAAACGGATTATTAACATTTTAGTAAACAGTTTTTTGCCTCTTCACATTTTGATAGGACATTGATTCTTCAGTTCTATGTGTATATTCAATATGTAGACTCACAGATGTGATTGACCGTTAATACCAATATGAAATAACCTGAATATGTTACTATATCAACTCATGCATCAATTAGAATTTACCTATTACTCACTGTGCTACCACTAGAAAATCTTAGTTACCTACAAGGGAGCCGATACTCTTAGTTGGAAACCTCACAATTAATTTTAAAAATATGATCTTTGAAATCGTCGAGGACTGTTTATAACGTAGAGATAAGGCTTAGTAAAATAATTCCCTGATTTCCTATTGATAAAAATTGATTACTTAAGTTCCTACCTTATAAAAATATTTATGGCATCTTAATATCTTCAATAATGATGCAAATTATGTCTGTGGATACCAGATTTTCATTCAGCTCAAATTGGTTTCAATTTCATTCAACTTGAATATATTTATGAAGCGTTCTTCCCTATCAAAACTTTTCTTTACAAATTGTTGCTTCATAAATCAACCATAAATGAAATCGATTTTGAATTTAGTAAGACCCACAAATCGTGCTGCTCTTTTTAAGGCAACAAAACGATTCAAAGGTCAATGAAGTTTCATTTTCGTTGTTCATCTGCAACAGCTCGAGCAAAACAATCGATTGGTATCTTGTGCATGAATGAGGACGCAGAAGAGTAGTCACGTTTATCTTTCAAGGTAGTGTCCGCAGTGATCTTACTCCCTAATCAGAGATCACACCCACAAATCTTATGGAATCACTCGTTGTTTTCGTATCAAGGATGTAAAGGGTATCCGCCCCTAGCTCGTGCGTGTCCCTGCACAGTCAAAGAGTCAAACAGGGCACAATGAAACGTGCATCGAGATGTAAATAAGATCAAGCGTCGTAGATAAATATCGCACTGATGAGAGCGATGAATCATGAAAACGCAGTAGCTATTAGGTCAATTTAAAAATTTATTATGAGACCATTTACTTTTCCTACTGATGGATAATTTTACAGAAAAAATCTTAAAATGTGACAACACATCTTGCAAGAACAAAGCTGCTTCTGCTCACAGAATTCTCAATTAAATCGTTTCCATAAAGTAAGCAGACCCCTTACTATCCTTTTCCATGGTTGTGATACCCTGGATTTCCCTTTTCAGCGTGAAATAATTTAGCTAGTTCGAATATCCTTGATAATCCTTGCGGCTATTTAAATTGCATTAAAATATTTTGATAGTTTATTGTTTAATTGTGACAGAGATAAATCGCTGAAAACATGTATATTGAGACGTGTAATTCACAAAGATATCTTATTTGCCTCTATATAGAGTTTAATCAAAGGGGGCAGCACCCACCACTTTAATAATGATTTTAAGTGCATTATAGAATTTTAACATTTTCTTTCTCTTATCTTTTTAACATGCTTGTAGAAAAACTCAGCATCCAACAATCTAAAGTTCAAGTGCGGAGAGATATTTCTAGACGTTGCTTAAAATTGTTACAAGTTGTCTCAAAAACTTTTTCGAAAGATTCTTCGAGATATATCTCGCGATCTTTTTCGGTATTAGTTTGCGTTTATAACCATGTCACTTCCTTCTACATATAAACGTCTGATTATTATTAATCAGGTAAATTGAAATGTATATTGCAGATATGTCATCAAGTCTTTTGTGCCCAGCATGATGCTCTTCATGCCAAAATATTAATAAAAAACTTACTAAAAATCCAGTAAAGAGCATTTTCCAAAATAGAGGAATTGAGAAAATGATTATGGGATTCGCTCTTCGTAACATAAGGAGACTTTAATTTGTAGAGGATTATACTGCTTAAGAACAAGTAGTTCTCACTGACCCGGAAATAAACTGGGTCGGTGCTGCCTTGATAAAATCAGGATATATTCAATCGGCATTGCAGTGGAACACTTGGTTAGCGCATCGATTCCCACGCTCTCCATCAATGGCTTTCCGGTCATGCTGATTGTTAATTCATAAAGATTCTGAATCAGCGATATTGAATCCTACAGGAAATCAAGCCTAGTTCTGATTACTGTAGGATGAGAACGATCATTTCTGTGGTTTTGGAGATGTTAAAAAGCATGTGGAGGCACTCAAGCTCGGAAATAAAAAAAATAAGAAATTATCAAAAATTGTCAATATTTCGAGAAATCTCCGTCAATGTGTGCTAGCAATTATGACATAAAATATAAAACCCGTCAGAGTGAGTGAGATATGAGAACGGGATAGCATTATCTGGTACAAGTTGTCCAGAGTTAAATGAAAGCACCTATTTAAAATATTTCAAAAATCTTACATTGACGCTGGGTTAACGGAAATTCTTCCTACAATTTTATAGATGCTTTTTGGATTTATTTTTTCACGTTAAATATTAAAACGGAATATTTGCGCGTCTAAGTAAAGATGTCAAAGTAGAAAATGTCGAATAACCTATAGAAGAGGCTTGAGGAGTAAAGATTGGCTTTCTAAAACCTGCCAGAATTCCAGCAACACATCATAGATTAGGATTCCGTTTATTTTATAATTGTTAATTTTTTCTAAAGAAAGCACTTTGTAAAATGTTCCCCGTGAATAGTTTATCAGATGAAAGAATTCGACATAACTGCTAAAAAAAATGGATTTTAGCCTCTAAATATTGCACTTAAAAGTTCGTAAAGCTACTTTAAACTCATGAGATACCGTAGTTTAACTTTAAAATCAATTTGGTGTGAAGGGCCGACTTTTATTCATAGACCGACGGCTATAGGTTTAAACCTTAAACATGCATATGAATACCACCTTAGGCACCGGATGGACTGAGAAACTATTTCCGTGCTTTGGATACTTTGCGAGAAAGTAGCCACGGCTCTATGTGACACTTTTCCCTTTTCCGTTTTTGAAGTGTGCCGATCATATCAGATAAAGGTGAAACCGAAGGACTACTTAGTTTTCAGGTGGTCATACAATGATCTTCAAGGGAAGCCTTCAGCGAAGGGAGTGTCGTTTATTTCCCCAGAAAAGCGTTTGTCCGAAAGAGTATAGAGATGAGCCGCAGTGTGAGGATGTGCCGCTCGTGCCTCTTGCCATAGAAACCTTGAATACTTGATAAATAATTTCGCAATTCCTGAGCGCGATGACATTTCCCGACCATGGCCTGACAAAAGAGAAGCGCGTGCTTTCGCTGCGGCGGAACTCATTTACGTGCGGAATTATAACGTCATAAAATTATGCAACGGTTGGAAAATATAAAAGAATTTTCCGAAGGATGGAAAGAGACATAAAAAACTATCACGGATTTAATTGCATGTTTATTGGATGGTAATATAAAATTGTGCCGGGAATACCTATAAATTGCCACAACTGGGAAAGAATCGGTTAGATATTATCTGGAAGCTCTGATGATGGTGCAGGTTTCGAACGTAGATGAGATGAATTATCATTAATGGTAGCATACTACCAAGGAATAAGTACAAAAACATTTTCAAGGAATAGGTGAGATATTAAGTCTTTGAATGGGTTGAGGAATTAATGTTGTAATATCTTCCGAATCCCTAGTAAAATATTTAAATTGATACGTAACTATAATCGTCATGCTAGCAATGCAAGTATTAGATTCTTCCATATCTCCAATCCGTCCAATTTAGAGGTAATGTATTTATTTCCTCATAGTTCCTAACCCTAGCACTAACCATTGGTAGCCGCTCATAATCTAAATCTTCAAATAAAATTCCTCCCTTCCACTATTCCTTCGATTTTTATTTAGAGACACTATTATGTCTCACTGTGGGTGCATTAACTACCCTTTTATTTTATCAATGCTTTTCAAAGACTTCATTCCTCATTTACTATCCAATATTCTTCATTAGTTACTTCGCCAGTCCAATTTATTTTTAGCATTCTGCCGTAGCACCACATCTCTATCGTTTCTAAACTTTTATTTTCTACAGTTGTTACACCATACTTCAAAACAGTACAAAATTACTTTCAATAGTATATAATTTGTAATGAATCATACTCTGATATCCAAGTTTGTTCAGTTGACTATAATATGGAAGAATTCGATGCCACGCATTTTCCTTCTACCGCTGATTGCAATAGCATAGTAATATGTAGTACATAGTATGTCAAACATATGAACCAGAGAACAGGATGTTCAGGAACTTCTTTTGTACTTAAGTTTTCAGTACTAAAATAACTCATTGATTTAAGATTTTTTAACACATCTGACTTGATATAGGTTCAAAAGGGAAAGAGAAAAGCCTTTGGAACTTTCAATAAAGCATATTTTTTCAAAAATAGCGAAAATATATCAATAACTTTCTATTAATAAATTAATATATTATGCTTTATTTATGCTGAGCTCTCCAATCATACGAATAATGTAATGACCGTATATTATGTGTCAGAGTGAGGAAGGAGGTGTTTTCGTGGATAAACGCATGTTTTTTAATGCAAGTATATATCCTGTTCATTTGTAGATGCTTATATAATAAGTCACTTAAAAATGCTGTTTAATTTATAAAATTCTTAATTTAAAACAGGAAAGTTAAGTAAAAATTAAGCATAAGAGAAAAATTAATTAAACTCTCCAACATGTGTGCCAAAGTTTACTGGTGCACTAAAGTTTAAACTTCCATTTTAAAAAATTTAGTATCCTTAACTATTTCGGCCCAATATTTCAAACCGCTGTTCCACTGCCATCACGAAAACTTTGCTTCGCTCTGAAGGATAAATAGCACAGAGAAGAAATTTCTCCGCCAATCGAGCGGCTGAATTACATGATCAGCAACATCACGTGACTGACCTTTACTTTTGAATTTGCTCGGAAAACAGTTTTTTGGACAAAGCCATTTAAGTCATTTTAATGATACTTTTATAACATTTTAACTTCTTAATAGTTGTGAAATCAAAATTGACCGAATTACGAATGAAAGTAAGCAGTCTTTATCGCCTCTTTAATTACTTCAATTCCAACAACTTTTTCGATGGAGCTTATAAAACTTTCTGTGTCCATGGAACTAATTTTTTTACATAAGTCCAAGAATCGGTAAATTAATAGCTTGCTCGCAATTAAATGATATGTAGGGAACATTTTTTAAGATATTTCTCCAAGATCGCTTTAAAAAATGATCGCTTTAAAAAATTATTTTGAAAACGCAATGTGAATATCAATTACAAATAATTCTTGCAAAACACAAAAGTTGATGGCTTGAGACACTGACTACATACATACTGGAAATAGTTAAATCTGAATATCTTCCACTAATTTAACGCCACTGGACTAGAATTCTCTTTTTCTTGATATACTTGATAATGTCGCAATTAATAATAAACATTCCTTCCGGAAAATTCATTAATCAATTAAATAAATACCTTTTCGCCATTTTTCGTACATATTTTGAACTCTTTTGGTGAGAGCCATTAACTCATTAGTTTCAATGAGTCTGTTCATTAAAAATTCAGCTGTCTGTTCCTAAACGTGAACTTTTGTGATAACAGAATACGTTGATTAGATTGCACTCAACTTTGGATGGATTTTCCATCATTATTGTTTTCTGTTAACACTTCATATACCGATTAACATCGGCTGTAGCTACTGAAATTTGCTTAATAAATCACAAATTTTAGAATCATCAAAAGGTCTGTTTGACGCATCAACTAGAGTTTTGATAAGGAATAACATCGTCGGATTCTTTTCAAAGGGTGATAAATAAATGTCAGCAAATGACGTATAATTCAAAGGCTGAAGTTTGCGAAATATTTAAAGGTCCGCCGATACTTGTCCCTTATATAAACTCTCAGCGTTACGATATTTCCGGAAACCTTAACTCAATCTAGCTATATGTTCATTCTGTTTCTTGAATTTTTACTCCTAAAAGTTCGAGGATTTAACTTTCTCCATACAGAGAAAGTTTTGTTTTCATGAAAATTCCAATTAAACACGTTCGAGGATTCCAGGAATGCTTTTTGATGCTTCTCACGATAAGGTTTTGTCCGACAAAAAGTACTTATGGTTGAGAATCGGAAGCTTGAATTGGACCAAACCTAACTTTCTCCATGTTGATATTGGGATGACTAACAGTGCGTTACAGACACAGTATTTTTTTATATTTATCTACCCATTAGACCTGGTATGAGAAACGGTGCCATTCATTTTATGAACCCGAGGATCTTTAATTATTTATCTACAAATGGCCGATTATGACAGACGTTTCAATGAGCCTTTACAAGCGTGCACATGGGCAGCTTAAAATCATACGTATCACCTTTCTTTCTGAAGGCTCAAGAAAAGTAAAAATAGACCTCAACGGCATATTAGCAGATATCACTTTTAAAGTGTTACTGAATTTTAAAAAAAATCACTTTCACTCGAAAATACCTACACTTTCACATTTCATGTAACGTATAAACAGTACTGATCGAAAAATAGTGATTATGGAATTTTAATTTTTTTTATATTCTAGAAGTTAGCAATTTTTAAATAGGAAATACCGACTGTTTTATTCTACTTGCTTGAATTAATATGAATTATTATGCGGAAACTCCGAGGTCAGAAATACAATGTTCTTCCGACAGAAACATTAATGACATTGAAAATCACACGATGGTCTTGCTTCATCCATCCACTGTTCATTACCCGGCTTAATAAGACAATAAGAAATACCTTGAGAGGATATTTTAAAAATTATTTCACGGGTATGTGAGGAATATTCAACAGCTTTTTCAAATACTAGGAAGTAAGCGAAATTGCAGCAATTACATACAATTTATCATGCTATTGATGGACTGAGTACGTCAAAGAAAAGACATCATTATCTTGCTTTTATCGTCTGTAGAATTCCATATAAGCACGTGTACACCTTGAATACTATTTCACGGGAATTATCTCTGTTGTTTCCACTATATGTTATCGAATTTGCAGTAAAAGTAAGTTAAACCTAATTTAAAAAGCATGTCATATCTATAAATAAAAACCAGGACATTTTACCATCTGAAATTGAGAGAAAAATAGCGAAGGAATGCATTTATGCTGTCGGTAAATCAAGTAATGAGCTCGAAAAACCAAAGTTTGATAAACATTAGATAGTGTTACATAGGAGTGAGTGTTGTCCGATTTTCGTAATATAAGGATTTCCTCACTGGATTGCTCGAATGCTGAAAGTAGATCACGAATGGAATTTGCTTTGCAGGCTACCTTCTTTATACCGCGTTATGTCACTCGCCTAGTTTAAAGTTAGTATATAGAAACACATTGTAAACGAATGTGTATCTCTTTTCGAACATTGCGATACGATGCATATGACAAAGACATGTGCCACATTTATCAAAGCATTTTGACCACACTGAAACTTTTGCTATAGTATATGCTAATCACAAATTGGAAGTGAAATCAACTATCAATAATTTATATGAAAATTGAAGTGTATTATTTAAAAAATTATTATTATTCTGTATACAACTCGTGCGAAGTGAACAAATATCAAAGCTGTGACGGTTCTTCACTATCAAGAAAACTTGAAAATGCTTTGGTTTCAACGGGTGATAAGATTTTTATATGAATAGTTATTAATCTTACGTAAAAAAAATTAAAAATAATACCTCTATGATTTGTTGCTCATGTAATGCCTCCAATTTGTTTTAATTTTAAAATTTAGCTGTAATACTAGATAGTATAACAAGTTTATATAAATATTTTGAATATCATAGGACATTTGAATTTATACATATTGTTTTCTATTCATTCTATTCTTCTTACTGCACTATATTTATATATATGGTATTATTTGGAATAAAAGAGTTTGAGAAACATGCTTCGTGTTATAAATTGAGGCCTTTTTTGTAGGAAAGTAAGCTACGCCAAGATATTTATTATATTTTGTATTTAAATGAACATTTAATTCTCTAAGCAGGATGTTCCTTACTATCTATACATATGTTAGCAAACTACAACGCGTATACTTGAGGAGAACAATATATAGTTCTCCAAGAAAATATTCTAGAGAAAATATAGATCGTACAGCAAGAGGTAAATCACAATTCACCATATAGCTGATACCTGATATTGCATAAGTCTCCCTCTGGACTCAAGGAATTATTAAACGTAATATACAACAAGAGAATGATTAAAATTTTAATGAATTCAATATCGCTCTCGTGGCCACAGATGAAGAGAAATAGTTTAGCCAACTGCCGAAAGAGCGCTCCTCTATAATTTACGTTGGGAGAAACCAGGAGAAATCTTTCAGTGCTGCCCTCTGCAAGCAGAGGAAGAAACTAAAAGGTACGTCACCAATCTCTTAAAATTGGCCTCATTCAATTTCATAAAAAGTATTTCTTTGGATTTCCAAGATGAAGAAACGCGAACTTTGACCAATCATTTAAAATGCTGATAAGTTTCAATTACAGCGTAAGTTTTCATAATTGAAGTGCGATGGAGTAAAAAATCATCCTAAAAAATTAGTTTTTTTGTAAAATATTAACAATTTGCGAATTCTTAAACCGAGAATATGCCAGTAAATTATGCAATTTTGGATGATATATGGTACTCACGAGATTGATCTCATAAAATGGTTTCCAAACTCGCATAATCCATCGTAGAACTTACCTGAAAAATAAAGGATTCGAATTTAGCAATAAAACAAAAGAATAATGTAAATAACGTAAATTTATAGTATGTGAGCTTTGATTTTACATTTTTTTCTTATAAAGACAAATAACTATAAGGAAAAAGAAAAAAAGGCTGAAATTTAACTTCTTTGTATTCATGGGATAAAAGATAAACAACTAATATGTAGACGAATTCGGATTATACAAAAAAAATATATATATATATTTAGAAATATGAAAGATAATGCAATGTTTATTTTTGTAAATTTTAATAAAATATCCGAATGAAGTGGCGCATAGAAAGCATTTTAAAATATCATGTGCCAAGAAACGTTATGCCAGTTAATCCAGGCTCCGTAATTTTATTCCGCCTGCTGCATAAAAAGAAATGAAATTACTTTAAATATAAAAGCAATAAATGCCGTTAATTTTTTATGCAATCATATAATAAAAAATGACAGCTACCAGCAAAAGATAAATGAAAATAATGGAGGAAATACCTGCAAACAGTTTCGAACTTGATTTAAGTCTAAGTAACTAAACTAAGAACTAAGTTTTGAACTAAGCCAATGGAAGTATCTCTCGATGATAATGTTAACTTCTAATTGAACCCGAAGTTGTTGAATATTTATCAGTCTTTTTTTTATTTAAAAAAGTTTATTCCTGAATATCGGACATAAAATTTAATTTGAGCTCAGTGATCTTAGGTTATAAAGAAAAATTTCCTACCATTTCAGATGCACTCGGTGATTGGGCCAGTTTTGAAATCAACATTAAGATACGTGTGATTCAAATTATACCTCTTTGTAAAATTTTATACTTATCATACTCTAAATATTTAAGTTTTATTAAACGAAGAAATTCATCAGTACTTGGTGAAAACAAATACATATCTTTTAACTAATTTTCATGAAAATTTGTGGTAGGGTAGAGTTAATTGAATGAAGACTAATGGACGGACGGCAATATCAAAATGCCGCACTTTTTCGCATGTTCTTGGCAGGGAGAGCCTAAATTTCATCTTTACATTTGTAATGATTCCAGAGGATCTATGATGTCCACATAAGATGATCTAAAGTATCAAATCACTAACAATCGTTAGGGCTGTACATTATAAATTCAAGTCAAATTCTACTGCTTCATAGAATGCCAATATTTTAGTAGATTTCGTAATGACACGCTCCTATTTCTACTAAGAAATTTAAATAGGAAAATCATTCAGAGATCAGGGAAGGCGAGTAACTATCTCGAAAATAAGGGCCGCAAATTTCGAACCTCCGATCGATCAACTAAATGAACGTACGAAAGGTCAAGTATTTTGCAATTTATATTAGCACAAAGAAAAAATAGATGGACTTCTAGACAAATTTTTCATTAATTACGAGTTACAAGTTAAATAAGTTTTAAAATTTATTTATAACTGTTAACTACAAATAGGTAACATATTAGGTTGTTGTCATTCGAGGAGTAGATAGAAAAATTAAATCCCTGCCTGTTATTCACCCAAGCTGAGAGGAAAACCCCTATAATAACCTCCCAAAGCCTAGTTTCCACTTCTAGAATCACTTTCGGTTCCTCTTATCGTGGAAATTCTCGCAGAATCGTTCCGCGGAAGTGTTTCGCTAAAGGAGATGACTATGGCTCGATGATCATATCCATATCATTCGTCATCCAAACAAGAAACCGTTTCTTTCTGCTCGTGTAATCTTCCTTATCAAAATATCTCGCTCTGCTAATGGTAATAAGGAGAGTCAACAGCCGATCGGCTATTATTATTCGTTGTCAATATAGTAGTATCAAATTACGCTGAAATTATAATTTACGAATGGAAAAATTAAATACTAGCTTCCGAATAAATGTATTTTAAAAGAAATAATGATAAAAATATTATATGATGCCTAGAAGATAGGACGTTTATCTAGGACACCATTGAACTGTCCAAGAGAAGAATGATCCACGACTGAAACGGAATTAAATTGGGGTGAAAGAGATTTCAAGATTGTAGGGAGAGGTGAAAGTTTTTCTTCCTGAATCCTGAAGTTAATTAAAAAATTTCCGCGTACTAAACCATAAATACCTTATTTTGTTCATAATTACAAACATTTTTATGTAATGATCCCAAACTGTAAAATAATGAGCTCAGGTTTTACTTTCCTGTAATTGGATAAACCAACTAGCTAAGATGAACTGAGAGATTGTAAAATACTTGTACATCTATCCAGTACGGCTGGCTTAAGATATTTGACATCCCGAGAAAATTTAGTTATCAATGACCAAAAAAAATGAAAAATCATCAACGTCGTGTAATATCTTCCGAACATGGCTATATATTGCATTATTTTCAAAGGGAATGTTAGATACCTCTCTTCATTATACTATTATTATTCGCTTAGAAGAAAATGTCTACCGCCTAAAATACTAAGTTATGAAAGATTAACGCCGAGGCTACTGCTTAATGGTGAAATCAGCCCTGACACATAGCCCTTAAGTTTCGATATCCTCCCTCAAATGAGCAATTAAACTTTAAAATAACGTATGTCAAGGTCCTGCAACAACCACCAATACATTGATTAAAGTATTCAGGGCAAATAATTTTTCGGCATAAATAGTAGATAATAAAAGCTCTCACGTTGACTCGTTTTGAGATTCATTAATGAAGCCTTAATAGGTCATATCAATGTGTATGGAAATGGGTTAATAGAATGATAATTTGGGTCAGTGGGAATCTCTGGAGCGAAAAAGCCGCTACGCGAAAAGTGGAAAATGAAACTGATAAAGAAGGTTTCGCAAAAATGTGCAAATTCCTTGACGTATACATAAGGGATGACGTGGTGGAAAATTTGGGGCGATTATTTCTTTTTCTCCAATAGAATTAAATTTGAAAGCGTTAAATATTTTTATGCAATAGAATTCCGATTTAGATATTTCATGGTGATGAAGACTTTGGCTTAAGATATATCTAACGGAAGATTTAGGGAAGCAACTTGCCGACCTTGTTGCATGTATAACACTGAGGTCCCAGGATCGAATCCTGACTAACAGGACGTTTTCGGGCATGGGCGAGGGTGTTCACCGTTCGTGTTCGTGATCGCTCAAATTATTAAAACGGGTATCATTGGTGGATCATGCTTCCTAATAAATAATAGTAAATTTAAATGTATATATATGTAGTAAATTTAAATGTATATATTTGCATGGATCGCAAGTCATAATTTAGGAAAAATATTTTTGAAGGAGGTTTATGCTGTGAAGACTATCCGAGAGAGAATGAATAAATATAATATCAATCCGATAGGATTATATTGATGGACACGCGACTGCAAAATATAACCATTTGCCGAAGACAATATTTGACATAGATAATCTTAAAATTTTTCACCGTTCATTACTGACGATCTTATATCATCATTGCATAACATAAAGGCTTTATCTGTAACTAAATCTTCACATTGCTTTTCATATGAACGGCATTGATTCAAACATATCTATTCCGATGAACTATATAGTTTTACCTTCATTTCATTTTAATCTATAGAACGAGTTTGCATAAACTGTCATCCCTCTATAGATTTATAAGGATATTATAATACGCCACAATAATTGTGAATATTTTACTGTGAAGTTTTAGAAAGGTAAGTATCATATTGTAACTCGGACACAAAAATCTACACATAAGAAATGCTGAGGTTACTACGAAGAGAGTTTACAAGCACGGAGAATCTTCCACGTGACTATAAATCGAAGGAGCAGTTGATTGGATGCTGAAATGGCACCATAACAAAACAGAAAAGTGCAGCCAAGAGTGAAGCACGTTTCACGGACTATCGCGCGACCAGAATAATCTTTATCCCTCAACGCCCTCGCGTCTGTTCTTTTTCAGATACCACTCCCCAAGTGTAAAAAAGGAATATTAAAAGCCGATTCAAATGTCGAAATCATCAGACGTCGTACGACACAAACGCCACCAATGAGCCGACGAAAATTAATCACTTAAAAAAAAGAATATAAATTCGTCTGAATGGAATGGGGAAGATAAGGGCGAGAAATTATATGGAAGAATTATACAATGTTTACGTTTCTTTCGGGATAAGAATTTCGCCTTCGTATCCGTAGTCCAAGAATACAGCCACCGGTAATTCTACGATGTTTCTGGACTTGAAACTTTGGGCCCAATAAATCCCACATAGAGATAGACAAATGCCATTCAGACTACTGACCTATTTTGGACTATAGCATTGCATCTTTTTTCTACCACTAACCGGCTTGGGACCGGTTCAGTCGATTTCTATTCTGCGTTACGCTATGTTATCTGCGATTTATAACTGCTGGCTTTATCTAGTCTATTGCATATCATCTATTTCTTAATGATTCAGTCGTTAATGGCGATTATATTGAGTGTTTTGAAATTAGTCAGAAAGCTGACAGAATACATTTTCAAAACACGATAATGAATTGGAAAATCAGTCACTATAAGCAAAATTTTATCTTTCTTGGCTGTATTCATTTAGGTTACATCACCCAAGCGATTTGGAAGAATCAATTGTATGAGCATTATTCAATTCAGTACAAATAATTCAATCACTTCATAAAAAATGCAATATTTATAACAAATGGTTTATGAAAAGGAGTTTTTTAAGCTCTGTGAACAGGATATCATAATAGGCGAGGATTAGTTATCAGGCATAGCAAAATTAATGGAAACAAAATATTGCATTGATGATGATTGAAGTAAGACCAGACGGGAACACGCATAGCTTTTGGAATGGTCTTCTGTTGTTATCTGCTCTAGTTTTCCATTTTAGAAACCCATGATAGGAAACCTTGACTGATTCCTAATTATCACTAAATATATCAAAAAAAAAGACTTAACTATTGATTTCTGCGAAAGTAAAAGTGCATATTTCTCATCAAATCGAGATTAGGAAGCTGGAAGCTTTTTCTTTGTAACTATAGAAAATATACAGTTAAATAAATAGCGTATAAATTTTACAAGACACTCTATACCACTGAATGAAATAGACACTGAGTAACGGCATTTCTCGTGGGAGCTATTCTATATTTATTACGTTATGAAAAATAGCACAGTCCTCCTATGAAAATTGAATAATTTGAGAAATTAGAATGTCTATATACGAAGAGAAGAGCCTAGAGATCAAATACTGTACTTTCATCACAGAGGTCAGGGACAGAGGAGCCTCTTAAGCTGATGCCGCACAGTGGGCTAGAATCGAAAAAAGCTGGCCAAGAGGCCAAAAATGGTTTTTTTGAGTGCGGGTTTTGAAACTTCGCATATATATTAAGAAAAGATTGAATTTTATGTTCCCGTTCGTCGTTTTTCGATATCGTTACGCGTTAAAAAGATACATGGCGTCAAACTTGAACCATTTTCACAGAAATGGGAAGTCGCGAATTTTTCGGATAAACGTTCAAGTTTGCGATTTTATGGAGGGTTTAAATATATACTTTTGGAAGAAACAACGATGCAATGATCTACAACAATTCTTTATCTTTTGACTGGTTGCTATCACCGCTTACAAAAATGAGTTTTTGCTCATTTAAAGCAACAAAATGGCGGACACCTTTTTCGGACAATTTTCGAGATAAAGTAAGGAATATAAATAGGAAAACGGCCCTAATGCATCGAGTCTCTTATACCACGTCATAGTCAGAAGTGTCTAGATGTGGAATCCGAAGAAACTGTTTCAATTCAGGTGCTACTTTGGGAGTTAAGTCAATTTTTCGTAAGCGCGGCGCGTTCCGACTCACCACCGTGGAATCCCCGAATGCAGTTTCGCTGTCCTTTTGGTGATACGAAGTCTAACGATTGGTCTCTTTCATGTTAAATTCTGGCTAATTATCCTTAAAACATACGTGAAGACAGTTTAAGAGAGGAATTAGATACCTCTACTTTACACAACGGATGTGGAATTAAGGAAAGTTTAACATTCAGATGAGATGCGTCTGCATTTTAATTTTATCCATAAATATACTTATAGAGAAGTTTTTGCCACCGATGTTGGTGGAAAAAATGGTTGTCAGAATTCACTTTAATAAATCCTCATTTCTGGAAATTTTTACCGACCCTTGCGTCACGGGTTTGGAGTTAAGTACGGTTTATGGCACTCCCGCGCTACGCAAACGCTCTTGCGTATCCGCTCATTGGCTAGGGTTATTCCGCACGTGTCTTTTGGATTCTTAGGAAAAGAGAAAATATTTTTGTAGTTCAGTTTTAGTCCATCTATGAAGACCGAAAGTTTTTTCTTTTTTTCTGTGCTCTCGTACTGTGCACTTCCTCGTGTGCTATAACTGCAGCAGTATTTTTCGTCGTTCAACGAGATTCTGTCGGCCAATCCGCCTTCAATGGAAGAAGGAAACGAAAACAGTTGCGAAGGAAGAGCAAAATTATTTGAAAAAACGGATATTAAAATTGACGAAGGTTACGATTGGATATTTTGAAATCAACTTTCCTATGTTGCATACAATGGTAGATGGAAAGGTGAGAGTAATCTACTTTTTGGACTTACTAATTTGACTAAAATGTAACATAAATACTTTAGTTGTGCAATGCATTAACAGATAACTCGACATTGAGATGTTACATCTGTGCGGCAAGAATATCTGAAATGAATGACATAGGGGAAATGAGGAAACGGAAAGTGGACCCGGAGAAATTCTCTTTCGGAATATCGACTCTTCATTGCTATATCAGGTTTTTTGAATGTCTTTTGCATTGGTCATGCAGACTTGATTATAGGCAGTGGCAGGTGAGTGAATAAAGTTATTGATAGTTACATGCACTCGGGAAGCAATGAAGAAACCTCATTCAATAATTCAACACTACAGGCCCGTGGTAGCCAAAGAGTTCACTTACAACAGAGAAAATTATACCTACGAAATGAATTTCGGCAAAAAATGGCCTTGATAGTCGATACGCCAAAGGTATGAACAGGAACCACAAATGATGGTAATACTGCTCGGAGCTTCTTTGAGAGTCCAACTTTAGCAGCAAAAATAACAGGTATAAAACCGATATTAGCATCTAAATTACATAAAACTCGGATAAATGTTAGAGTAAATTTAATCGAACACCGTAAAATAAATCGCGGTAATGATTTCTGTTGGTTTAACCGGTTTCAGAGTTTGTTTGGATAATCAAAATAACTCAATACCGTTTTTTTCCTAGAAATTGGTGACAAACTAATAAAAAAAAATTCGGAAATATACTGAAGGCACTTTCCAGTTGTTTACCCCTTAATGCTCGGAAACAACTTCTGGGATGCTGCCTCTCTATATTTAAGTTTGTATCCATGGTACTACATGCCTCCGACAGTACATAAGGTAGTTGTTCATGGAACACAAATTGCAAACAATTCAGTTCTTCCGTTAAGAGAACTCTCGGAAAAGGTTATGGAGGCAAGAAACAAAGATATTAGGAGGTTACGTGAAAGATTTACGAGAAAATACTCGAGAGTTGCCACAAACGAGGATCTCTTTAAAAGACTTCTGCTTACATCAGATCCAAAAATTTCCATGTCTGCAGTATTCAAATACAAGAAACAACAGATAATTGCGAAAGAATTGAGAAATCTCCTCATCATCGACGACCGAGAGGGTGAAATTATTGATGATGAGGATTCGGACGATTCATCTTCTGACGAATAAGACTAAAACAACAATAAAGTAATGATATATATTAATTAGCATAAATATTTATGTTGTAAATAGATATTTTGTCATAGAGGTAATATACGTGGAATTTAAATTCGCATTAACATTTGGTTTAATTATTTTACTTAAAATTAGACGCTTTGTATCTGAATGTTAAACTTTCCTTAATTCCACATCCGTTGTGTAAAGTAGAGGTATCTAATTCCTCTCTTAAACTGTCTTCACGTATGTTTTAAGGATAATTAGCCAGAATTTAACATGAAAGAGACCAATCGTTAGACTTCGTATCACCAAAAGGACAGCGAAACTGCATTCGGGGATTCCACGGTGGTGAGTCGGAACGCGCCGCGCTTACGAAAAATTGACTTAACTCCCAAAGTAGCACCTGAATTGAAACAGTTTCTTCGGATTCCACATCTAGACACTTCTGACTATGACGTGGTATAAGAGACTCGATGCATTAGGGCCGTTTTCCTATTTATATTCCTTACTTTATCTCGAAAATTGTCCGAAAAAGGTGTCCGCCATTTTGTTGCTTTAAATGAGCAAAAACTCATTTTTGTAAGCGGTGATAGCAACCAGTCAAAAGATAAAGAATTGTTGTAGATCATTGCATCGTTGTTTCTTCCAAAAGTATATATTTAAACCCTCCATAAAATCGCAAACTTGAACGTTTATCCGAAAAATTCGCGACTTCCCATTTCTGTGAAAATGGTTCAAGTTTGACGCCATGTATCTTTTTAACGCGTAACGATATCGAAAAACGACGAACGGGAACATAAAATTCAATCTTTTCTTAATATATATGCGAAGTTTCAAAACCCGCACTCAAAAAAACCATTTTTGGCCTCTTGGCCAGCTTTTTTCGATTCTAGCCCACTGTGTGCCGGTTCAAATGGCAAAGAATATCTCCAAAAAAATTACGTCTTGGAAAGGGCGTTGACGAAGAGAGGACAAATTGGAAGTCAAAGGGACAAATTTCCATAGACAGAGAAAAAACTGAGTATATTTATATATGATATTATGTATTTATATAAAGGAACTTGCCTAGCGATTCGTTGCTTTAGGAAAATTTAAGAATGTGAATGAGCCAATTTACTTTAAAGACGCTTTATTAAATTTATTCGACGTAATTGGAGAAGTAAAGGCTACCTTCGTAGAAACATTTTCTTAATAAATCATACAGCTTATTGAGGAAAATTAAATTCCTTAACATTGCTCATCTCGACGTTTGCAGAGATTTCAGGAAAAATGTTACTGTAGCTGAAAAAATATTACTGCAGAAGGGGAAGCCTATACAATGTTAAAAACATCATCTACTAAGAGAGTGGAAGAAATGGAAAATCTAACAACTGTACATAATTCGATTTACAGCCTTATTGCCTATACGATATGTAATTTATACAACCCCATTGAATTTTAAAATATACGAAAGAGGCCTCAGCATCCTTGATGACACATTGTAATCGTAGTTCGCCGATGCCTGAAAAACAACGAAGGATTTCTGGTTGCATTGACACGACAGAGAAACATTCATAACATCTCGGAGCAGAAGAAGAACTAATTGATGGAATTCTACTTAAAGTGGATCAAAGGAATAAATAGAGTGGAAAATATGTGACAGAACGTGATGAAGAGATTTGAAATAAGGGAAAAAAGAGAAAAGTCGAACATCACTTTCTAATGAACCAAATTTTTCCTTCATTGCCCCTAAAATTACGATCTATGTTATTAATGCATCGAGTACTAAACATATTCCGCGAGAAATCGATTCGAATTCCATGAAATATAAAGGTAAGGGAAGAGAAAGGATGTTCCGTTATATGTAGATATTAATTCCTTGATGAGGAGATGAAAATTTGGGAAATTCGACCAAAATATTGATAGAAATGATCTTTTTATGCCTTTTTAAAGTTAACTCTTAGCGCTCAACTTTTTGAAAGAAAATTCTACAAAGCAAGTGAAGCAATTGAAACATTTTCTTCATTAATCATCTCGTTTACTCCATTACGACATTGCTTATTAAATCTCACTAATCTCAAATTATATCTATTGCCACATACTGTCAAAGCCCTTTAAAAAGCTCCTTCCTAAGACAATATCTCCCTTTTTCTTGAATCTGTTCCTTCTTACACGAAACAGTTTTAAAAAACCGCTTAAGATGCTCCTGTAAACGCTTATAAGGGTGTTTTCCCATCGCTAGATGCACCGCAACCCACTTTAGCCGATCGTCCGCCTCACTAGATTGACTCAAAATTACATATTTTATACATATTGCTCTCATACGCCCTCCTCTAATGATATGTCTTGTCATTAGTTTATTTTATTACTACTTTTCTGCTATGGCTATTTCTAAGAAGAAAATCAAGATATCTCGAAACAAAGCCATTTCCACCCCACTCTCTAAGAAGGAAGAAGTTTCTCTCTCTTGGTTAGAGTCATCCCCGTCAGTCTTGTCCCAGGGTAAATATTTTGTTATATTATGACTTTAATCATGATAAAAAATTTGCTTTCTTTCGCCACAAAGTCTCAAAATACCGAAGAAAACATCGCAAAATACCGAAAAACCGAAAAAGTAGTTGTTTGGTGTACTGTTGAGCGTAGCCTTGTAAATATCGTGCTTTGAAACTCTCATTACTGCTGTAAACAATTTATCTGTTATTGTTTTTACAAGAAAAATTTCTTCATCTTAGCGTGAAAATGACGACAGTGAAGTAATAAAATAAGGCATTCTCTCAGTTCGAAAAGCTGATCATTCTTTAAAAATATGACTAGAAGGAAACAAATCTTGCACAGCAATAATTTGCGGACTCTAGATATTCCATCTTTAACTGTAGAAAATAAGGCAAATTAAAGAAGATCCCTTTCGGTTTTTTAGAAGAGAAGAATTTATCATCAATCGAAGACGCAAATAACTGGTCTCTTTTGTTTTTCAATATTCAAGACTTAGAAAGTTGTTATACACAAAATGAAAATAACACTTAAAACGCGGTTTTCACGCAGTCCCCTAAATAACGTCTTAAGCGGTTTTTGCTGTATTTATCATTGTATATTATTACCATAAAGTATAAAATATAATAGCAAAGTCTAAATTAATTGCAACTTTTGAACTTGGTTTCTAACTACAAAGTTCATCGTAATTTATCTAAAATAGCGATAAAACAGAATTTTTAAAAAGAAAATTTTATTTCAACGCTAGGACTGATTGTAAATACTCGAGCAGAGAAAGTATCTCTGAGATATTTAGAAATAATGGCTCGGAAATTTTCCATTGCAATAAATTGTTTATATCTTCCGTTCAAATTACTGAGTCACAGATATTTTGAAATCTGTTTACGTATTATTGTGTTCTTACGGAAGTTGTCGACCTTGTATTGAAGAATTTTTATTGGTGCGACTATAACCTATATTAATCGACGATTGGATAAGCTGTCATTTCTAACCTGTTAATTTACAGGTTTAATTGAAAATCTTAGTGTAAAAACCGAGAGCTAATAGATTTCTTTTATACGCTGAGACCATAAATAAGTCTTTATATAAGGTATGATCATGATTAATGGTGGAAGTAATTAAGTATCAGGCGTATTTGAGGAAAAATTCCGTTTTTAATGTATACGATTAAGCAATCATGCGAAATAGATTTAGATAAAGCTGTACTACATCTCAAGACTCCCGAGGGAATCTTGAGATATAGTACCGCTTGAAAGCACTGCAAATCTGATCCAAATCCAAAAATAAGTTACGCTATGTATAGAGGTGGGGCCAGTGAAAAAAGCATCGAAGGCCAAAGTTTCGCCGATTTCTATTAAAAAAAGCTGCTTTTGCTGCTCAAAATCTATTTCTATGGACATGAATGAGAAGAAAGGAGGGCAATGAGTGATGAGATGGCACTTATCGAAGCAGATCGCACGGCTAGAAGGACACCTATAGTTTCTCTAAGAAAGGGCAGAAAGAGGCGCGTTTCTAGCACATGGACGACGAGCTAAGGACAGAGCGCGGCCCTAATTGTTCTACACAAATTCCCTTTTAATGTCACTATCAGCTATCTCAGTTTAGTTCCAGCTAAAAAAATTTCATAATGAAAATGTTCGGAAACTTCTCATGGCCTCAAAGAATAAATGGCATTCTTACTTAATAATTGCAGAAAAATACGTATTACAAAAAAACAGAAGGTTAGAAAACAGCTGAAAACCATCCGGAAAATTATTCAATCATTAGGTCTCAAGAGTTTTTAGGGAATTTTAATCGTGGTTAGATAAATAAATAAATAATTTTAGAATTACCTATTTTCAAATAAATGTTAGGGTGAATGAAAAGAAAATGTTAGGGGTTAAGAACTGCCTATAGCCGTAAACTAGATTGATAGTGGCCGTGACCAATTTTTCTACTTTTAATTGAGATGAACTGTATAACGAATGATTACATCGAAAATTATAAATTACTGAGATTAATAATTCATCTTAAGAAAATATATGGAATGAGGTAGCAATGAAATATTCAGTACTGTGTTTCTGCAGCAAAATATTGTTTAGTGATGAGGATCATTTTCTAATACATTCAACATCAGCCTTTCATGAAATACGTTTTCGTAAATATCTCTTGATCTCTTCCCATCACAGAAATCTTACAAATCCAAAATTCTCAGAGTGCATCTTAAATGCGATTCCAAACGTATTGATGACATAAATGTTTTTTTTTTCAAAGAATACTACTTCTGTCAAATCTCGCGGTAAACAAATTATATGTCTTTTAAGAGAAAAGAACTCCTTGAAATACAAAGAGATTTACTAACAAGTTGAATTTATGCTCTTTCTATTACTTAAATGTAGCTCATATTTTACGCGAAATCCGAAATATGTATTCTTTTAACCGCATTCACACTTTCACGAGCACTTTTCCCTGACAGAGACAATACCTTGTCCTCCAGTATTGTATTATTTGCATTGGTTCTTTTCTCCTACATTTTTCTTATTCATTTGTTGTTACCTATTTATCCTTTAACATTCTGCATTTAAGATGCCATTCATACTTATTATTCACGCTAAAAAATTAAAATCAGCATTTAGAACGAGAATAACGAAATAAAACATAATGAAATCGGTCCACATTTGCTTACCACCATTTCCGTTTCTTCATTAAACCTATCCAAAATATTTTATAATTGAATCTAATGTTTGTGTAAACAATAGAGCCGAGTAACGCTTATAATTATAGGGATTCATAAGCAGGATGAAGATGTTTATTTTCACCTATAAGGATATCTATTTAACTAAAATTAGATCTTTCGATCGGAAAGATATTGGAAATCCGTGACGAATTAAAAAAAGGTACATTTAATCGATAAAAGTGAAGTAATCATTTTAATTTTTCGCCATTTTTGATTTTAATAGCCTTCATTGAGGTAAGTAAGCTACCATATTTCTATATTCATGACTGAAGATTTTACTACTCATTCAGGAACTTAATACCCATTCTTAACCATTCAGCAGAATAAATCAGTGATTGGTGAGCACTGTTATTTCGTAAACTCAGCCGTATGAAACGGCTCATAACAACAGTTTAGATTGCATATTCATAGGAATATTATAGATGAAAATGTACCTTTTTAATGAGAATTAACAAATGAAGCTATCAATCCGTCTAATCTGATCTAGTTCAGGGACTCTGTTTACAAACATTTGAGCCACTTTCAATTTTATTATTCACCGCACCCCTATCCACATCTCCATACTCGTGAGATAACCTTTTCTCAACGCATCCTATGATCCTTCGAATCTCTCTCATACGATCGTTCGAAGTCTACCTCTCCAACTCTTACTGGATCATTGGATCACTTCTCTATCTTCACCTCTTGCATAACTTATGAAGGTTAAAAGTCTACGAGAACAAAAAAATAGGAGGTTGCGAAAAACTAGATCGAAAGTGAAAATAGAAAAGTGGAAAAACATAGGGCATACAAAGAAGGAATTTAACTCCATACAAACTTTCATCGAAATTTTTTTATTTTTCTACACATGGCCCACACCTAAGAAGTCTCAGAAATCAACAAGGAAAACAATCCGATCCGTTTCCTTTCTTGTCTAGCGCTTGTCTATGCTGTATATCCAGCAGTGATAATATTTTCACCGATTACAATTTCTATCACGTGAGCGATATGATTAGGTTCCGGCATTGTTTCTAGTTTTTGAACAAAAACAGAAAAAGTTTCTTCCGGAGAGGAAAATTAAGAACCGCGCAACTCTGTAGCGCAAGGTGGAGCTTTAATGTATTTATTCATTAAATAAATGCGTAAGGGAATTTTACTGAGAATTACAGATATCAGTCAGACGTCAAAGTGGACGATGAAAAAATTGTGACGTATTGATTGCAGGAAAAATTACTCAAGGACTCTCAGGAGCGAATTGCATCGCAGAATATTTCCAAATAATTTGACTTGAAGTGAGAATATTTATCGTCTTTGGCAAAACAAGATTGAAATTCATGGGGAGCCCCGGATAGCCATGTGGGCAAAGCGTTCGACTTTGATGAAAGAAGTCCCGGGTTCGATTCATGATGGAAGCCCACATATGCGGAATGATCTCAGCTGTCGAAGCACTTCTATCAATACTATTAGAGAAATTCATATAGTAAATATTACAGATATTGAGGCCAAAAGGTAATCCAAAAATTAATACAGTTCTTCCATTTCATCCGAGATCTTTTTTCGGTAACTCATTTACACCTATAAACATGTAAAACTCAATGGACTCCTTTCATTTAATACGGGACTTTCACTTAGGAAATCATTCGAAAATGAATAACTGAAAAAAGAGATGGTGACAACGTAGCTATTCTACTCTTCATAAAATTACTGAATTTGTTTCAAATGTATAATGACTTTTATTCGTATCAATTCAGGTAATGTTTCTGAATGTGTCATAAACCCGGTTTCTCGTTATTATTAAACCTTTTATAAAGTATATCCATTTGAAAATAATAATTTTTTGCGTTCCATGTTTCTTAAATCTGTGACCGATTCGTTGGTCTATAGATAAAGCTCACAATATTTAACTTGAATTCCTTTTCATTAAAAAATGTTTAATTTTACAGCAAAGATGATAACCTAGGTTAAACTCATCTGGTTACTAAAGTTTTTACCTTTATTTACCGAGAGTTAACAATTCGTAAATTAACCTCTTCATTGACACAACCCACGATATTCATACATGGAAAGAGCATATAACGCTACTTTTGGCAAGATTGAAATCTGATTTAGTTTCAATTGAAATTCAAAGACGCACCATTGATGAGTCACCAGTGAAAAGAGGTGCATCAAATTGGTATGCGTACCTTGCTCCGTAACCGTTTTAAAGCTAAAGGAGAAAACGGACTCCACAACATATTCACGTCCTTGGTTTCGTTTTTGTTGGAAGCGCTACTTTATTTCAAATCCCTAACACAGATATCACAAGATAGCTATAGAGAGGTATACAGATGTTTAGTTCTCTAACGCATTCCGCTTCAAGGACCTTTTTGGCTAAGGACATACATTAGTTATTCAGAACCGAGCTGAATTTATCTTTAATATTGAATGCGAGGATATAGTTTATTGGGCGTGAAAAATATAAATCGCACATCAATGATTACGACGCCACACGTGCAGAAATAAGATAAACGCTTGAAATTCGGTTTTATGTACATACATTCGTAAATGATTAAAACAAGGCCAAAACAGTGACGTATTTTCCACTTTATAACCTCAGGACCAATATATACACCGCTTGATTCTTAATAAGTCATTCACAAATTTTGAAAACACTTCCCTTCGCTGTATCATAATCTGTCACGCCATGTTTACGATCCTTCTGACCCTTGACTAATCGTATGATTTTCGTACATCTCTTTGGCTTCAAATGTCACTTTACGTAATGAATTCGTGAAATTATTTCTGGATACAAAATATAGTAAAATAACAATCCATTTCGAGATCACATTCCGCACATTATCAGGCCATAGAGTAAAAGTACGATAATTCCTCTTCCTAGTCGATTAAGGTACAACTTAACTATAATATTACACGATATAGAAATATAATATTTAGAGAAAGAGAACGAAAAGCAGACATTTATCCTAGTTTAATCTTTATGGATATTTATATGAGTACCCAGAAATACTGAATAGATTAAGATGGTGTATTTTTCAATGGGAACTTTAGTTACTTTTGAATTTATATGAAATATATTATTTCTGCTTGAAAAGGAAAGCTTAGTAAATTTCACAAATTTCCAAACGTTTTCTTGTTTTGAGTTAGAAACAGTGTGCTCTGAAAATCATAAGGTTTAATGGAAGTTTAAAAGAAATTATTCAGTTTTCACTTAATGACGTTGGGAATGAGACTAATTTATTAAGTTCCACCTTCTCTTGCGCAGCAATTTCAACACATAAGCTTCTAATCAACACTATTAATCGCTAAAATATAGAAAACTAAGTATTTATGTTGGAAGATCTTCGTCGAAATCTACATTTGCACAAAGAATCTTTATTTACGCAGGAATGAACTGTGATTTTATCGATTTATTTGCCAATGATTAATTTCAAAAAATACTATTGCTCCTAAGAAAATAATTGCATTTATTCTATATTATCTCAATTTTCAATTCTAACATTCTTTAGGAGTTACTACTACAAAATTATTATTGCATTTATTAAACATAAAACTTAACTTAAAATACAACTTTGAGGAGAACATTTTGCCGAAACAAATTATACATATATTTCTAAGTACTATCCAGCTATGTTACTCTGTAATGTTCATTTTTATTATTGATATAATTACTTTTTAATTCAGTATTTCATTTTTTCTTCCACTGTTGCTGAAAAAATTTTCTTTAGATGATTATATACATAATTTCAGTCAAAACAGGTATTTTTTACTATTTTATCATGACAATTTCAAATAGGAGCCTCTAATCCGATCTTTACGATCGTGATTAATCCTCCGAGATGTTCCAGAATTTTAATGAATAAATGAACGCCTTTACTTGGAGGCGAGATTGAGTCTAACACGCCTATTCTTCCATCTACCTTAACGTCGATTTACTCTATAGAATAATATCGAATTTTCACGGTAAAATAGAGATAGATAACGTTAGAAGAGTGTATATACTCGTAGATATACCTCAGGGTTTAACGACGCAATGACAAGAATGTTCTACCGCAATGTAACTCAGTGACATCACAGATCCTGTGGATGAATTAAATTTTAAATGCGATAAATCCTCGATATCCCTCGTTAAAAGGGCAGCAGATCTGCAAAATGATGCGGCAGAGGTAGGACAGTGGGTCATAGCGGTACTGCAGGAGGGCCGCTGTTCAACACCGCAACAACGGTGCCATCCGGAGATCGTATCATGGCGGAAGGAAAGCTGCGATTACGGAGTGGGTGATTAGTGGATGGATTGAAGAAGAGCGCCGGTACCTTTCCGGCACATTGATGCCTTTTTGCGCCAATTACCGAAAGAATGAATTCGAAAAAGAAAGGAAACTATACGGAAGTGAAATTACTTTCAAGGTGTAATTACAGGATCACCGCAGGGCCGGCTTTAGACTTGATGAGACCTATGCTATATGAAGCCCGGAGGCACCTACCGTTATAAATTACAACAAAAATTTTAAGCGAAAACTAAAAGATACACCTTTTCTAAATATGGCTAAGGGTATGGGTAAAATTTTAAAAGCACTGAAAGAAAATTGTAATTGTGAAAAAATTGAAACTTTTTAAGCTGCTGTAGATTGTGAGGCCCTAAATTGTAGCTTGTTTAGTTTTTACCTAAACCTGGCTTTCGCTATCCGTTACTGGATAATTGATGAAGCTCTTCAAACCAATGCGAATAGAATAGTAGAATAGAGTTATGGAGGTGAATGATGAAAAATGATCCTTTGAAAGTAGGACTTTTTAATGATTCTCTGTACATTTCTTCTAAGTGTTAGCAGTTTTGACAACGTTGTTGAGGATCAGAATTCGATCAATCGCTAGGGAAGAACGCAAAATTCCTACTTCGTGCTAAACATCATGTTCAAATAACAGATGAAAATCTACCAGTTTTGGGTGTTTTAGGAATACTTTTAATGGCTTAAATGAAAGATTGGACATGAATGTAGAACATATATACAGTGAAATAAAGTAGATGCTAATTTTCAAGCTTAAAGAGAAAAGGAGACGAAAGGAAAACTCTTGGTTTGAGAGGATAAGACTTTTTGGCTATTCACATCTTCCGTTGTGTACATCGAATTATTAGAGAGAATGGATTCGCAAAGACAGCTATCTTCAAACTCGTTCATTTCGCTCGTTCGCCCTCGTTCATTGATTCCCATGATGAATAGATGAGTCCCCATCGTAATATTATTTCGGCCGTGACGGACAGGGGGTAACATTATTCCAGTTACGGAGATTTTGTCAACAGATTTATAGAACAATCTCACACATCTGTTTGTAGCATTAGTATCGTGATTTCAATGAATATAGCGATTTGAACTGAAAATTTCCTTTTCTTGATAAGGTTGATTAATTTTTGAATTAAAACTACAATTGATATTGTTTCCTGGTCTTGCTAATGAAGGTAAAAAATTTTTTCTTCCAGTATATATCCAGTAGTTTGATTTTTTTATGTACAATTTCGAAATTAGGATGTTTGAATGTATACAACGCAGCACTAAAGTGCATCTTAATGGCAAATAATGAAGCCATCTCATGAAAAGATTTCCATATAACGAAAAAGAATGAAGAAAAAGGTACATCAAGCGGGCAAGGAGAAGGCTTAGTGAAGATTTGAACATATATGTCACTACATTCATCAGAGTGAAATGGAAATGATAGGCAGTAGAGAATTTGGAAGAGATTCTCTTTATCAGTAGTAAGATTTAGATTGTCTATGACAATGAGATAATGAACCTGTTGTAATAAATCCTGTCGGGTGACGAAAGATGCAGAGTAGTGTCCGTCATCGAAAAGCCCAAATCAAAATATTCACTTCCTTATCTGCTCCTTAGAATCATTTCACCTTTTCTGGAACTTAGGGTAATATTCTCTGTTGGCAGACAGGATTAGTTAAAGAGATATCAATAAACCGCTCTGATTTACGGGCCAATCAGAAACCGCGAGGGAAATCAGAAAAATGCTACGACCAGTCGATTCGAAAATTAATTCTTCCGTGGAAGATACGCGGCAGTTACAGTCTCAGAAAGTACGATAAGTTGAACGTCACATGCACTCCTGCCAAAAGCCGAAAGTTGCCAAACAGGGAGCATGGGTTGATTTGGTGAGCGAATACATCAAACAGAAAGTTACCCTCTGGACAACATTGTGACTCACCATGCATTTGACGATTCTTTTCGGCTTTCGCCCTCTCTGCACTCCCCTTTCCTTTACCATCTCCTCCTACGATTGCGGCTTTATCGCCAGAACCCCCAGACACCGGACTTGTCATTGTCTGAGCAAGTAGGTGCTTGGAAAATGACCACGGAGTTATTCTTCCTTCCAGAACGCCCTTTGAACTTATACTCTGAGACCACTTCCGCGATTTCGAATCTCACGACTTAATCCTTTCCAAGACAACACGGGAGAAAGCACGAAGAACCACTGATGAACAAGCACCCAATACTAGAAGGTCTATGATCACCAGAGGGGTGTCATCGCTTGGACGTACCTTCGGATGCGCGTGGATTTACCCATAGAATTGCGCAGGGACCAAGAGGGGGACAAAAGGGAGATTAACACGTCCTTGGATTCATTTTTCTAGAGACGTGTCTTCGTCTCGGAGTCCTTTGGCTGACGCGACGCGAACCTGAAGAGTTTGCGAAAATGAAGTGGTTTCGAAAGACGCGAAATAGATGGCATTAAAGGAGGAATGAAAAGAAGTGTATAAATTATGTGTTCACAGAAAATCTTGTAATTCGACAATTAAAAAATCAAATTTGAATTAAAGTATATTTACATACTGTTAACTACGAGGAATGCAATATAGCAACAAATTTTAGGCTTTTTTACTTTCTAGAAGAAAGCGGAAGGCTCGAATTGCAGTACGTCAATCGTTCGTTCAATCTTTTTTATTTCTGTGTATGGATATTAAACCGTAAGCCTATACTCGATAATAATTGCCTATACCCTTATTCTCAAGAATGAGATTGTTTATAGCTCATCGGCGGGAATCGAGCTTAGACCGCTTTCACAAAAATTAAAAGGGTAATTTGATTAAATATTCTCACTATTCCTCACTATTTAGATAAGAAATTTCCCCCTTGAGTTAACAAAGAATCCAATACCTCAATCAATGTGAACATGAATCTAAATACGAAAAATGATCCTACATATTACCATGATTTTATTTTGGTGCACGGAAGCCAAGAGTGATAATACTCCAATGAAATGGTTTTGGGAGAAAAACAGAATAATAGAATCAAGAAATTGAAGCAGAATTGAAAACATGAAGCAGAAAATTAAATTGTGAAGAGGATGAGTCACACCGCAATGACTGTGAAAGCGGAAATGCAAAATAAAAGATGTAAGCAGTTAATTGAGAATATTGCGTCCGGCTGAAGGTAACATAAATGATGAAGAAAAGATGGGAGGAAAAGTTATGAGAGGAAAAAGACGGGAAATTGCTGAGAAAAAAATACTTCGTGGGAAAACAGTGATAGGGAATTCAAAAGATACGAAGTTTTGAAAAACTCAAAACCTCACGTGCGTCAGACTACGTTCTCTTCCTAGATAAGGCCTACAAAGAGGTATTTAAAACAATTGATCGTCTTTGAACTTAAAGACAGTATATATTTTGAAATACGTTCCATGGTTTTAGTTTGAATTACAAGCAATGCATGTTTATACAGAGAAGGAAATTAACTATATCGGAAAACAAAAACACTAATCGAAAGCAGTTGTTCTCTTAGAGATTCCACGAAGTATTAATCTTAAACAGGTGTCATGAATTCCTAATTCCTTTGTCTTGACGCATCTCCTTCTCCCCCTTATCATTATCGGACAAAGCGTGCTTTGAATCTGTTTCTGACAATGAGTCAAAAGCAATTGTCAATATCATCAAAAATATAATTACTCATCGAATTTACGAAACTGCATCGCAAAATACTCAAATCGCATTCCATCTAGTTCTAATCGCGACCAAATTCTTGAAACGATGACTTTACGCTAAAACATTACTTTAAGTACGCTAAAAGCATGTACAGATTCTTATCGAAGCTACTTAAGGTCAACCGCATGATTTCACAAATTGGTAGCACAAGAAACGCTAAAACAATAGAAAATTATCTTTGGCATACTGTGATGATTAGCATTCTCATAGATATGAGTACGTGATATTTGGTTCCTCGCTTACAATGGAAAGCGACTGTCGAACGAACGTTTATTTTAAAAAACGTTTGGAATATATTCATGTAGGTTGTACAGAGTAACAATGAATGTTAACTGAGATACTAGTTCCATGCGAATATGAAAAATTGAGTTTTACAATATGTAAAAATTAATAAAAAGTATCCCTACGTGAGAAGAATTTAATGAATAAGGCAATGAAGATAATCCAAGTCTAAGGAAAATTAATTAATCTACTGAGTACGTAGTTGTATGCAATAAATACAGCCGAGTACTTCACAGCGATTAAGCTTTAGTCTTCGAATAAAGAATTAACAGTATAAGAAAGTCTTGCCCTTACATTCTCAGAAAACTTTCTGTATTAGCAGCTAAAAACCTGAAATATGAAAATGTATTCATATGTTGAAATGGACCTACATGTGCTAAAGAAAAGTTTTGTTTTAGCGTCATGTCAGATTTTGCTAAACGCCTGAGTTTTCTGATGATCTACCCCAATTTCTACTACACTAATTAATCAATAGCGAAGCTTATTAATATCTTCAAATTAAACTGATAGTGAAAATAACGGGGAAGAGAAGGTGCAACAATGTCTACAAGTTGCACAATCAAGAAAATCACTCTATGAGAATACCACTCATGAGGAAAAAATGAGAGTTGTAGATGAATGTTGACATGGAAATGTAAACTTGATTAACGTTTTAGTAGGAAGAATATTTCGTCAAAATAAGTGTTAATCATGGATAAATCTACCTTTAGTATTCCTTTTAAATATATTTAGAGACTAGGAAGAGAAACTTGCATATAAGATGGAAATTTACTTATTTGCAAAGTGAAAAAACCGCAAAAATCGAAGAATCGAATAAAATTCTATCGATAAATTGTAAGCATTCAAAGCTGTAAAAACTACTTATTTCCCGAGAGAATAATCTATATAGATATTTTCCTTCGATTATTACTTCAATTTATCACTCCAATCCATTTTACAAGTCTCTCGTTTTACGAGTGTCATAACTTTTCCATCCAGATTGAAAGTCTTGTAGCCATTCAATGAACAACCTGAATAAGAATTCTTTAAGAGGCTTAAGGCCTTCGAGATGTGATTTCATCGATTTACTAAATATTACGAGGTCAGTCTTCTTGATCGACTCTTCGACTTCATGAATAATTCAACTCTCCTGCTGAATCATTCTTTTTCATTTTGATGATTTACCATGGGCGGATTTTCAAGGAACGTGGATTTAATTGTAACTAACGTAAAGATGCTCTGAAAGATGTTCTGAATCTTAATTCTAAGTTTCTACTGGGATATTTGTTTAATTAATAAATTTAACTATTAGTATAGAATAAGAATAATTTCATATCTATCTGTTAACACAATCCTAAGTTGTATACTTAAATTAATTATGCATGAGGATATGTAGGTGCTACCATTCAATTACGTTCAAAAAGATTTTTCGCGGAAAATTTCGAAAATTTATAAGGACCTGTATAAATTATATTGACGGAGCTATGAGGTCATGATAACTTTAAAAAGGATTTTTCTATCAAATTTTATCTAAAAGAAATTTCCTTCCAGTTCCCTTATAGCAAGGTATAGCATAACTACTTACACTCTGCACTGAATATATGATGTACTGGACAAATTTAGCTTTTGATGAGTACTTCGGTACTTATGAATTAAAATTGAAGTCTTATGCATATAAGCTGTCTCTCTTAGTTGTGAGCGGGAGAATGTGAAGCGGCGCGTGGATGCGTTCATTGCCCGAGATGAGCGTCACTCAATGCATCTTTGCCGCCTTTCAAAGGCTTCCTTTTCTGCCTCTTTATACTAACTCACTTCTCCATCCATCCTAGATTCGTACTTAGGCCGCCAGAGTCCTCTACTATAGATAGATATCGAATCTAGTACACATTTACGCATGAAAATTCCAAGTTTCTTATGCAGGATTAGATAAATTGTTAATGAGGTTAACCTCAAAAATCTTAAACGAAATGGGAATATCTAAGATTTTTAGCTCTATACATACTATGTCATGGAATACGATTTGAATCCGGTCATTACGATTGATTTAGGATTTTGTCTGCGTTTTATTCGAGGCGTCATATTAATCATGCACGTGCCTACTCAACTACATCCAGGTGCCAATAAAATCGACTTCTAAGCATGCAGGTTTTCTCAGTTAGCAAAAGTGTCTGTTTGCTGTTTCTTTCGGAAAGAGTCATGTTGATGCGGGTTTCATATTCATCATAGTAAACTACGCACTCTCTTATCTAAATGTGTTGATGAAGGATAATAGTTTACTACGCATTAAAATTTCCTGTGGAATAGATATAGAACCTCGCAAAATGTTATATCAGTTAAGTGACAGTATAAAGGGCTTTTAGTGTTGATGAGGAAGAAGAAAGATATTTGAAAAAGACGGATGAGAAAAAATTGAGTTCTTGAGTTGGGAATTTAAAACACAAATCTACAAACGGAAGGAAAAGGATGAGGAAAGCAAAGAGGTTATGTTTGTATCTGGATGGAAAATATTCGTGGACTATACATAATCGGAAAGTGAGAGAAAAGTAAGAAGGATAAGAGGAAGTAGGTACCGAACAAGAAATAAAGTTATTTTTATTATACTAGCTCTATTAAAAGGCTCTAGAAGCAGAAAATGCAGTATAAGAGGGCATCCGTACTAGATGAACCAGTTGAATGTGTCAAATCACAAATATTTCTTCATTCACAAAATGCAGGGTGAGTTCATAGTTTCACAAAATTCGCGTCAAACATATCTTTAGAATTTTGATCGGATCAAAATATGAATATCTTTAGAAAAATGCCATATCTCCACATGTAAGATTATTACAAACGTATCATTTATCATTAGTTAATACTTTTTCACCCCTAAATCATCTATATATCATATCATGTGAAGTATTACTACAAATTTGAATAACAAAATTAGACTTCAATTGTGACATTCTACTCTTTTCAGAGGCAGACGTTTCTCAATTGTATATTTCTGTTTTGAGACAAGTATTAATCTGATTGAAGAGCTATAGATCAATGTAAACATAACTCCATTGAATTTTTAAAGCAAGATAAAGGAAACATGCCTTCGTTTATTATACGCTTCGTGAAAAAGATTTTATAAAATAAAAACAAACTTCCAACTTTTCCAGGGTTCAGGATTCAAACAAGGTTTCAACTTTTAGAAATTCTACAATTGACAAAATATTACTTTAGGAATCAAATTCTTTTTAAGAAAGTAAATCCTGTGTTAATAAATATCCCAATTTTCTGCGAGTAGCTCTGAAACAATCATATAATTAGCTTAAACTGACGCTCTTGGATCTATATTATTCGTTATATTTTGTTACGTGATATTCTCACCGTATTCTCCAGTTTTTAAGACGCCCCCATGTGTGTGACTCACTTTGATTATGGGAACCAAAATAGCGACAAAATAACAAATGTAAACACCTATGCAAAATATGTAACAACATTGAAAGAATTGGAGCAAAAATAACTAGTAAGAAAAAAAACAAACGGGAAACAGTAGAAGCAGCTGCTTGAAATCTACCACGATTGTCTATGATTCACCTTGTTTATAAACCCTAAATTTCCCGTAAAACTGTTCTTCTTATACGTGAGAAAATACAGTGATTTGTATTTCTAATAAAAATTCCTTCCTGTGGTTTTATTCTGATGAAAATTTTCAGGTTTATTCTTTATACTATTGATGTATCCTAGGAGAAATATCCTTCCTACCTTCGGTGAGCGCAATGAATTATAAGTCAACCCTTTATCCGTTTACTGCTGTCTTTACAAGTATTGCAATGTCATCAGAAAATTGACGCATCTGTGCTTAGATTTGCTGGTGTGAATAAATTCTTGACCGCGAGGCTCATCACTCATTGTAATGGATACTTATACTGATGTTTTAATTTCCATATCTCAAAGGAAGGAGGATATTCACGCTTCCTTCAGTAAGACATCTTTACACGAACATTTCCTTCCTCATAGACATGTCCTCTGTTATCAGGTAGACATTCAATTCGTCATAGTGCTCAATGCGATTCTTGGAAACTGAAAACCCGATCGCGAGCGAAGATGTAGACGGAGTGACCCGAATTGGACGCATCCGTTGCTAATGGGATTGCTCGACGATGGATTTTCGAGGATCGAACGCTTCTTTACGCGGTGCGGTTCTCCCTCACCTGAAAGGATGACCCCGCTGTCGAAAAATGGGTCAAGGATGGGGCATTGCACTGTCAAGATTTGCTATAACATCATCCAAAGCGAGCGGATCTTCGGAATAAAATCTTGAAAAAAGAAATCTCAGTCTTTTTTGCTTCGTTTTCCAGTTTTTTTCGTGAGCTCATTACTTTTGGAGAGGCCTTTTCCGTTCACGATTCTCTAACGGTAAACTACAGATTGGCCAACATTTTTTGGTAGTCATTCTTCGGATTAATCTGCACTGCCGACAGTTCAACTCTTGGAGTAAGTGAAGATTACAGAATGTATTCACGCTCTACTCGGAGGTTGTTCTTTTTGATTGGGAGGAAACGTGTAATGGATTAAAAATTTATTGTTTACAACATTAAAAATTAACCATAATAAAAAATCTGAAGACTTTTTGTGTTTTCTTTAAAAAATAATGATGGCAAGGTTGAAGTTTATATTTTCCTGATTGATTTCGTATAGTAGACCGGTGAAAGTTTATGTTTTGAGTTCCACATAATAGTAAATAAACTGAAATAAATATACACGTTGTTGTCAAATATGAAAAATTCAATCCAGAGTGAAATATCATCGATAATAATTCGTTTGAATTTTCATTTTAATTTAATGAAGTACTTGACAACATCAATTAGATATTCTACAGTACTAAAATGGTAATAATTTAAGAAAGAAGTCAATTGAAGATTCTAATTATCAACTCTTGAAACTTTCCGTCATCGTAAGTGATATTATTCTAGCTAATGTAGTATCTATGTTATGAATATGACTTTAGGAAAGGTATACTTTGAGTTATACATAATAATGAGACAACATACACATATTATACAAATTATTGAATTTTAAATAATTTTAGATGCTTTAGGCAAAAGGTCAACTTTTATAAGCCATCAGGGGTGGATTCACTCATGTGAAGAGAGCATACACGACACAGATGATGAATTCTTCTTAACGCAATTCTGTTTTGGATTTTGTCTAGAAATTTTATCTGTTGCAGATATACATTTTACGGATTTGCTAAAAGTCCATTCGCGAAGATTTAAGAAATTGGATTTATGGCTCACCTCATAATCCAAAGGAAGAATTGACTCGAAACAAGGACTCGACTCGACAGGACCGGAAACCCGCCCCGTTGGACTTTTTACAAGTCTATTCTTCCTCGAGATTTTACTGAGTTTACCTATTTACTTGTCGCTTCATAATAACAAGAGTATTCCGCATAAACTCTGGGAATTTGTGAACATCTGAATTAATCGTGTTCATTGTAACATCTTAAATTTTCCTTCCTTTCCCTCTCTAGACATATCTTCTAATTTACAATTACTTTCAGCCAACAAACTAAAGAATCCTGTTTAAGCTGAGATCCATGAATGGCATTTGAAACTAGTGAGAGACTTCTCCACGTGAGATAGAGCTCACGATGCCAACATATCCCCATCCCTATTTATCATCCAATCGGAACATTCGATAACATATAAAAACAATCCTAGCCATCGGCAGGGTGACAACCTTGTCGTCCTTCAAGACTTCAAATAATGATTAACGTGCAGAAAATTAAAAACTCCACTACTGCACAACTTTCGTTTCACCGTGACTTTTCCCGAGGTTCCTAGTAACAAGTACGTATGTAGTAGTGAACTGGGCCTTGCCCTTAATTGAGACACAGGCCTTGAATTATCTCCACCTATACCATTACTAGCGCAACATAATGCGATCTCTGAGAACATATCGTATGAGTCTTAATTTAAGCCAGCGTAAACTAGTATGAGAAAAATACACAGTTGACATTGGTTGCTTTCCACTTGAAAATTTAATCGCTGCTACCTCTTTATAATCCCGTTCCAGAGCTCAATTTACATCGATTGATCCATAGAGCTGGCAACCGTTATTTTCCCATTCACCGTGTTAAAGAGTACGCTATTCTATAACCTTCGGCCTCACGCTCAGGGGGCAATAGACATAGCTGTGGATATGAATGGAAGGACTTCAAATATTTCAAGCAGCATGAATGCAATTAACAAAATGCAAAGAGATTTATTATTTTTTGAAATTTTACCGCAATTCTTATTTTTCGCTGATTAAAAAGTAAAAGAAAATATTTACAGACCTATTTTATTTTCGGGACAGATAGTGGTGATCATCAGCGATATCTCTTGTCGAATATATTTTGCGAAAAATCTAGGTTCTCCATATTTCGTAACAAAATAATAATAAATGTGATTAAACCGGTATAATTTCATATTTAACCAAATAGTGCAGACATCATTTGAGAAAAAGTGGAAACTTAGGAAGAAGAACGAGAAAATGAAACTAATAAAAAATTTCTTCGATGGCTTCAGTAACTAGGACATTACTCAGCTCCAATCGCCCATAAATATACTTACAGGTGATTTTTTTAAGCGATGAACTATTACTTTTAACTCCCAAAATCAGTTAAATCTGATTTAGCCATATTTATATTTCTGTTTCGCGTTTTAATCTAAGATTTCACAACCATTCCGTGACAATAAGATGAAACTATAGCGGATACATTACTGTAAATCAGAAATTTGGTATAATCGAGATTCAGTTAAAGGATGTCATGTTTTTCATCTTCCATTTAAACTGGGCATTGTTCTCTCAAATAAATACAGCAGTTCCAAACTGGTACCAGCGAACACCTGTTGCTCAAAATATAACGGATTTATTTGAAGAGCTATGAATTCTTCGGAGCATATATGAATCACTTCTAAATGATTCTTGAAAATCAAATTTAAAAAACCTTCGCATAAATATGTTAAATAGCAGAAAATATTATCAGCGAACTTTTAATAATATTTTACTGTTTTTAGTAAAAATTAATCGAATATCGATAGAATAATCAAGTTAACTTTCATACTCTATCACTTTCACTAATCCTTTGACTAAGCCATACATTTAACGCGGTAGAATTAGACAAATGTTCTCTGAATGTAATGGAAAATTATTATGGAAAAAAGCTTTCTTATGGGAAATTTGCTAATAATACGATTCGTCGTATGATATTTTAGTACTTTCAAATAGGCCAGCTATTTATGCTGATTCGAACTTAAAATAGACATTTCTGTCCAGGGCCAACACTAAGAAGAAGGAAAGTCAGTAAAAGCCATAGTGGATGCTCTCAATATTGAGAGAATTGTTATGACTATCACCATCTTTCCAGCTCCGATTGATATTAATTCCATGTTTTTTCATAGTATAGAATTTCTATAATTGTTGTATGAATCGCATAAAACTTGGTTAAAACTTCAAAGAGACTTCAATTTAAAGATTCAAGAGTAGAAATGTACGCAATAAATTCAATATTCACGAGTTTCATTTGTAAATTATGAGTTACATATGCGATGTGACTCATAAGTTACTTGTGAGTTTTAAGTAACTAATAAGTTTTTCCGATCTTATTTTAACCTTATACCTTAGCGAAAGTTAACACAGTATTGAATTTCACGAACGGTATTGATCATTGAACCATTGTATTGGAATTATATTTCATTCATTCACCTTTTTCGTATCATTTATAATTTTTAGTTGATACTCATAACCAACAGATAAGGTAATTTATCATATTTATAACATTATATTTTCATAATCTTAAATAAGATCAATGATATACGGACAGCGCCTACGTTTTTGCTATAAATTGAGATTGCAAATATTGTAAATATACTACTTGCAACACGATTTTTAAATTCACTTCCATTGAGACAGAGAGTAGTATAAGACGCCCGACTACCTCATGGCCTTTAATTAGTTGTTTCAACAGGTAAATTAGTTGATGATGATTGTAAATCCTAGGTGACCTTTAATCTTTCTGAGGAACATATGTGAACAAATTTTGTTTCAAATACTGAAGAATCTGATTACGAATTTCTTAATTATTCAATATCACTCACATCGCACACGAGATCTGCAAAATATAATAATTTCTTTATATCCTGAGCATTGAATCATTAAGAATTGAAATTTATTTTCTAAAAAATTCGACACAATTCTTAAAATATAATTAGAAAATATTCCAAATTAATCAAAAATTAGACATAGTTTACCAAGTGAAAGGAAAAAATGCGTACTATTTCTCGCTAAGAAGTAAGCATTGTGGAGATGAGCTATATTGACACTTTCTTAACTCGAGCATCTTTGGAAACGTTCGGCATGTTCGACAGAAGTTAAGCAGAATGTGGACTTGTCGTGAGATATTACTTAACAAGGCCATCCGAAAGAAAAAGCGACGGCTCAAATATTGGTTTGACTAATTCGCACAATCATCACATGACTATCATGTATCAATAACATTTATTTATCCTTATGCAGCAATAGCTCAAAATTCCTTCACAAAAATGGTATAATCGCTACTGAAATTATCGTCATACGCACATAAGAGAGATATCCACCAGTCGCTAAATTTCTCTAATCACGGACTAATTTGAAAGACGTCATCGCATTTATAAATACTCTTTCACACTGTAGGCAATTCTCACAAATGTTCCCTTTCATATCTTTTAATTTTCAAAATTACCAAACCTGAAATCTGTCTTTGATGAACTCAATGGCACAGTAAACTATTTAACCAGATATTTATCAAGAATATCGAATATCGATAACTTATAATAACGATTCGCTTTCATGAAGGTACGATAGGATCTACAATTTCAGGGCCCCAAATTCTGATATCGCAGTTTTATTCGAATATTGATTATTGAGCCGCAATTATCTAATACAGATTTGTTAAAAGTATTCCTGGTGTTGATAAATACACTCTTTTCGATACAACGACATAACAGACTCCGTCCTGCGAGAGAGTTGGCATATCCTTTCTGTCGTTTAACCTTGCCTCGCTGAGCAAACAAGAGTGTTTACAAAATCGATGCCAAATTTGGACGTTTCCACACCCAGTACAGGTCCGAATTTATTTTCCGAGAAGAGGCAATCGTAAAATAACTAATTTTCTTCTTTCGTTTGCATTTTGTAAACATTAAAAAGCATGATAATTTGGAAATCATTCGAGATCTGATTTTAAATAGGCTGACATCTCGTAAATCGATCTAGTTTATATGAAAAAGAGCTGCAATCGGTCGAGATAATCCGAGAAAATAATACTGATTGCTGAACTTCTAACCTTCAGAATACATCATGTCCAAGCGGATTGTTTAATCAGAACAGCTCAAAGAAGTTCTTGAGTCTTTGGAAGAAACTAGGAAACTTCGATATGGAAATAAAAATAATAAATACATCACCGTTGTACAGATTTTGAGATGTACGTTATTTCCTCTCCAATATGATGTAATGACTCAGGGAATACATTAGTGTCCAACATATAAATTCTAAGCCTAGATATTCCGTGACTTGATTGCCAAAGCCTAATCTTAGGAAGTTCAGAAGTAAATACAACTTAATGATATTCTACTTACACTACGACTTCGCACTAGCTTCTGCCAGGCATTTATTCATTTTTACATCTTCCTTGGACTGTAAAGAGGGTGCTACTTCACGTAAAATGATCACTCACCAGCTGTAAATTTTAAATCTAGAACATCTAAAAGCCTCACATTTCTAAATAAAAGGCCTTCAATTCATTCCTATTGTCTAATATTTGTTTGGTATTTCAATGATTTCAGTTTCTGACTCAGTTTGTGTGCTATGCATGTAAGTAAATAAGGTCGAAGAAGAAGCTAATTTCCACAGGTATTGTTAGATACAGGTGTTTTATGAAAAAGAATATTTATATTCTCTTTAGAATGAATTTAGACGCAATCGAAAAATTCTATATATTTACGTCCTTTTAGGATGCAAGAACTACCTTTCCAATATTTATTATATTTTGTGAATATTTCCACTTTCCACATTAGATTTGAAACAATCGGAATGAAAAACGCTGGATATTTTTTAATTGCTGAAGTGAAAATCCCCGGCTGTAACATATTCCGCAATTTATAAGCATTTGTGTGCCACCAGCGCCTTGATGAGTCAAAATCTGATCAATGCAACCCAATGGAATTGGGAGTACAATGTTTGTGTCGACAGAGTAACACCCCATGAGCTCCGTATCTGTGGAGCCAATCTCTTACGGAAAGATAAACGAGAATCTTACAGAAGGGAAGTTACGCTGCAAGCCCATCATTGATTCTATGAATTTTTTATCTAGGACTAATTGTAAACGAGGTAATCGTGGAAATGTGAGCTGTGATCTCGAATATAACGAGGCCAGGGTTAGGAAGCAGTGGGAGCGAGACGCCTGCTCCTCCCAATCATCCACCGTCTTTACCATCGAACACCGATTTTCCGAGAGAGATGCTTTTAATTTAGACCGAAAATTTTAGCCACGATATTTTGGAATATTTCGTAAAAATATGAGTTAGTGCTAATCAAGTAATTTTTGATAATGTGTTAGGCCTGTTTTACTACAAAAATGTAGTTATTTTTTCTTGATCACATCGTGATTTTTTATAGTAATATTCTCTCCTGTGATTTTCCGATCCCATTTTAGTAACTTAACTTCCATCGTTAAACTTCATATGTTTCTTTAACTTTCTATATGTATTTAACTTCGATTGACGCAAATGATATTGAATGAGACCTGATCTTAAGTTTATCTTTATCATATCTGTAACTATAATGCACCAAAATTCTCTAAAACAGTACATCTATAAAGTCAACGAACATCTTTAGAATCTGCTTCAGAATTTCATTCTAACCATGAAGACAGAATGTTCATTACTCCTCAGTGAATGAAGGCAATTTCCCAATGTATCTCTACTCTTAACAAGCGTAAAGTTGAGATTTTTCCACCTCAAGAGACAATTAAAAGCTAACGAAAAATTTAACGAATGCTACAACGAAAAACCAAACTTAACTTTCATCAATTTCCTAACTGTTCAATGACTCTGATTGCTGTAATACTCGAACACAATTACAGTAGACATTATGATCAGTCATCGTATTTTTCTCTTCGTCGGCAAATTTTTACCTCTCTAATTTCATGTTGTCGCTCCCTATAACTACAGTTCTTTTATATATATTTACTTTAAATTGTTTATCTTAACATGAGGTAATCGATGACTTCTATTCTATTTATTTATTATTTTATCCAGAGGGATTCAAACACATGAAGCAAGCAACAATATAATATTCAATGCACTTCTGAAAAGCTGCCTCCTTTATTCTAAGAACATTCAACAGCGCGATTTTAGAATCTTAACAATGACTATGATGGGAATTCATTCAATTTGCTTTATCTACATACTGCTTGAGAACTACATATTACTGCGTTAGCTTATTTTTTGGAATGTAATAACTTTCAATAGTTTGAGAAATAATTTATCAACTGAACCACAATGGTATATTGTTCCTCTTCCTTACATAATGAATAAAAGGAAAAACACTTCTTAAACAATACGAGTATGCGGCCTAATAACCTAATTAGAGATGTATCTAGTAACTTTCCATAGAAATAGAGCTAAAATGGTAAAGTAAAAACATGAATATTGATCTCAAGAGAGATCGATCAGTAAACAGAATCTTTTTCGAGGATTTCTCCGCTACTATATGCAATTTTGCGGTATTGTTTTCCATTAAGCATGCAACAAACATTGATATTTACATGACGTAAAAAATACGCTGTTAAAGATTCTAAAAATAAAAAATATACTTCTGGAAAATCAAAGTGTGAGTCGTCGAAAAGAATCTACTTCACTATGACTTCAAGATGTTAAAATTCAATTTAGTACACAACCTATTTAAACTCGTTAGCAACTCAGCGTTATATTCCGCACCACGTGATAATACCACGGGCAGCATTTCTCCGAAATTTCCGAAAAAAAAACAATTAGCACTTCCAAATATATTCCAAAGCCGATCAGAAGAAGAAGACGAAATTCCCTTTGCCTTTTGGTATTTTCAGAAGAAACTTTTCGTCGGGCGCCTCAAATCAGTTGCCTGGGGTCATTCTCCGCATTTCAGTCTGTGATAGATAAGGGAAATACTCGGCTTTTGAGATTTGTACTTCTAAAGATTCCATTTCACGGTGATTCGTCACAAAGCACTGTTGACAATATTACGGATGAATGCATCATTCGAGATGTAATGAGGAAATTTCAGGACATAGAAATGGCTAATGGGCGATGACTATGAGAACTCGTCTTGCGACCGCTATTACAAGCGACGGAGTCTAGAAACGATAAGTCATTTCGGATAACGCGTCGAAAACAGTTTTGGGGACAAAGTGCCCGAGGGAAGGAAAAGGAGAGAGCCTCAAAGGACGCACCACTTGTTTCGTAAAGATTCTTGCCGGAGTTGGGGAGGGCAAACCTCACGTGAATTTTCCATTTGGAGTATAGGAAGGGAGATTGCATACCTTCTTTTAATAGAATTGCCCTTTCTTGTTTGAAAATTTTTAATGTTTATTACGTACGTGTGTATTCATTTAATCTAACTGAAAAAAAAGCATTTAAACCGCGATTCTGAAAATAAGAGAAGAAGTGTCTTCGTCTCTTGTTATTGCGTTCTCGGAGGAAAGAGATACAAAATGTTACATCGACTATCAACTCGTCATTTTAATCAAACGCGTTAATGCACAGTTTAAATTCAATATAAAGATGAACGCTGTGAAGAATGGAAACATTTCAAAATAACTCTCAAATCTAAAAATAATTTATTTAAAAATCGAATAACATGCCAGAAACGCTGAGCATCGAGTGTGTTATGTTGGACAAAAATCAGAGATTTGATTTCTTAATAATAAAATGCTCAAGAGTATTATTTCTTTCATGCGAGATTTATCGCTGAAATCTTTCTCGTTTCCTAAAAAACACATTTTCACTAACGTTGAGAGCTGGCAAATTTGAGTATGGCATCAAATGGGAAAATATTTTTGGATTAAGGAATAAGTATGTACCTCTGCCAAACTATTTATTTTCCATCCTGAACTGTTACACTATTCAAATATTCGTAGAGCGTCTGAAATTATTTGCAACCGTCCATCTCAATGATCACGTTCCTAATAGCGAGACACCACGTGTACGTGAAGGAACGATGGCAAGCCGCCGATCATAGATATTCCTTCCGCTTTAAGTAACTTGGGTTCGAATCTCCTTTATGAATAAAAATGATTCCCATCAGAAATTGCAATAGGAGTTGCACCGGGAACCCGGACGTTGATGCACCTAGGAAAGTCGTACCTCAAGAGCTCTTCTTGAGAAAACATGAAAGTAAACTATTTTCATAAACTCAAAACGGGAATGCGTTTCCTCGTGGAAGGCCATATAAATGGGAATAAACGTAAGTGTACGAAGAGTTTTATTCCCATAAAAGTATTTTCCCTTGAGAATCCGCCGTCATAATCAGAGCAATTGCGAGATCAAGGTAAATGGACGTGATGTGAGAGCAGAATTAAATGAAATATTATTTTTAACCCTGAGGATCGACCTCATGAAAACGGATCGAAAGGTTAAAGCACAGTTATGAACAGGTCCTTAATTTTTAAATCGGTTATATTGAGAACTAAAAAATGAACTTGAGGAGCTGAAGGATTTAATTATCTTGCGCTGTCCTGTTACATAACATCAGAGTTGGGGGTCTATACTAAAAAAATCTTGTGAACCAAATTTCATCAATACTTTAGTACGTGTATCAGTAACAGTAAATCATTGCAAAATAATTGAGGAATAAATAACCTGATCAAAATTTAAAAGAAATTCAATATAAGTTTGTTAATTTTTTCGTTCTTATATCGTTCCTACGGAATTTCACAAAATTGCCGCTTCGATATTATATTGGGTATAACAAAAATATAACTGATTAGATTTAAAATTAGCAAGTTCGATATCTCGTGAAATTATTCCAAACCAGCTTCAATGCTGCACCAACATTAGTACTGTCATAAACATGAGACACCATGTATCGACAATGAGTCGGAGTAGTAGCAAAACACTCATTGTAAACAGTTTATAGTAACACATGCAATTTATAAGTTAATATAATAATATATCAGTGATATAGTAAGCTTTCAGACTTCAATAACTACTATAGAATGCAAGGTCTTCGATCGATGACAATCAAACCCCAGATGCTTCACAGCACTCCGGTGAAGTTTAACGAAAGAGCCCCGTAAATGATGTTTACCACCCTTCAATGGTGATTCCCGCGTACTATAATAGAGACGGATAGAAAGAAAGCCAAAAGCGAGTAGCGAAGTGTCAATAAATGGAGCACCACCGGGTGTTGTTTTCCCTCCCCAACGGGAGGTTTGTTCGAGAGAGAAACAAAGTGTGAATACTCACCACACGCACTGTTCCGCCTCATGGTCTCTGAGATTCCTAATCCGGAGAGCGCTTCTTAATTTCCGGTAGATTCCGGAAGCGTGCCCTCCTCTTGGAGACCTCCGATCGAGACTTGGGAGAGGTCGGGATTCGAACGGGGCTTCGATAGAAAGGCGGGGAATCGCCCTCACGAGATGTCGGTCGCTATTCGAAGTTGCCTTTGCCACAGTAAAGAGAGGACTGGACGAGAGGAGAGTCTGTTAAGTGGGAGAGGGATGGAGGGGAGGGGAGGGCAAAGGGGGAGGGGGAGAGGGGGGAGGAGGAGTGGGAGGCGATTAAGGGATTCCCCGCGATTTAAATCCCGAGAGCAGATTAATTTTAAAAGGAGTCTGAATTAGTCGGTCTTAATGATGAACAGCAATTTCCTCCAAAAATTCTCTCTCAAACATCTTCCCAAGAAGTTAAACAGGAATGCATCTCCCTTTTATTTTGTTACTTTACAATTCTATCGCAGTTACGGGTTCGGGCAGGTGACTATATTAGCTTAAACTGTATTCAGCTCAAATTATTTCAAAGCTAGTTACAAAGTTGATACTTGCTACTACTTGAACCAGTAATATACATACATGTTGCGTACATACTTTGCTGCATATGTATTAGCTGGTTATTTATGTACTAGTACACTAGTGCATTCATAACCAGCCCAACTGGCTAATTATAATAATTTGCAAGTGCATCTATGACAAGTAGTTATAATTTAGATTTGAATTTGCTATTCATATTGTGTATTTATATTTTTATTTTATTGGAAATGGATTCTAAATAATCCAGCCTAGCTTTCTGGAACACTATCTTAAATCAATTTGAGAAACGTAATTCATAATTTCAACTATCCAATTTATTTTACGAGATCGACCAGGACGGTTATCATTAAGAAATCACAATGGAAACTCAATTACTATATTATGTCAATCTTCCGACATCCGTATTCGTGAAGATATCGAAAGGGGTGGAGCAAAATAAATTTTCGAAATGTGGGTATTACGAGGTCAATATAATTTTTTATCGGAATGAAATGTGAAACAGATGACTTAGCCGTTTCTCCAGCGAACATTTACCGCATCATATAACCAAATTTATTGTCACACCTGTTCAAATATCAATACTTCATTTTTAAAATACATCTTTTTATGCAACTTAACTATACACCTTTTTCCGTTCGCGAAACGTTTCTTCGAGTGTCCAATCTATAATTACATAAATTACTTTCACAATACCGAGGTAAGAGAACGCCTTGGATATCCAAACGAGGTAACATCTAGGATATCTTTTAAATGTTCTCCTGATTAGAGGCTCCTACCTTGAGTAAAACGCGAAGGGTATACATTTTTAGATTGAATAAAATAAACTTTTTATGGAAAGGAACTATGAAAGATTTGTACTTTTACCACAAAATTTTTATTTTAACAAAAACAATCACTACACGACCGGTTTCAAAGATTAATCTTCATCTTCTGGTTCATTCATAAACTTTTTATGTAATGAATTGGGAATCTGGAATGATTGACTAGTATTAACGAGGAAAAACAGGAAAAGTAGGAAGAAATTCAATGGTTTGAAAATTTCTTAGAATTTGTTGAAATATATTTAGTAAATTTATCTGAGGATTTCCCAGTTTTTATATGCATTTTGCCGTGGAGGAAAATTATGAGGAAATATCTAAGATACGAAAGGATCCACCTATATTTAGCATCAATAGGTACTCTTAAGAGCATTAATTATTCATTAATGCTACTAACAGACAAGAGTTCACATATTCAAAGTATCGAATTGTTGAGCTATCAGGAAAAACCGTCAGTGTTTGAGGAAAGAGGAAATTAGAGCCACGGTGAGTTATCTTTCTTTTCCCGACATGACTTGTTAGATCATTACAAGTAAGTGGTTTAATTTATGTGCACCTGAAGTTATTCTGTACTTCTCTAATACAATAGAAATCGAAAGCGGTATCGCTAACGCCACAGGTGAAAGTGATATTCACTTGGCTATACGAAAGTCATTAGATGACTGATAATTTCTGTGGCATGATCGTGAGATTTGAAGTTAGGGACCGCTCATATTCATAATGTGTTATTTCTCGTACATCTCAAGCTGAGCGATTTTGACACAAGCTGCACACCACTCCTCGCCTGCGTCTTTAAAATGAAAGAATAAGTGTAATTGAATACCACTGCCTTTACTTCGTAGAACCTGGCTGTTATTCTCGTCATGAAAAATATGCACAAATTATTTAAGATAATTATGAAAAATTATTAAAATTATTTAAGAATAATTTAGTAAATTTTATTAAGTTACTTTTTGAGAATGTAAATGCTTTCCACATTTGTCACGATGAATCATACGGAATTAGAGCTTTAATTAAATATAATTTAATTTAAATTATGTGATATACTTTTCAAATTGCATTCTCATAAATTTCATACTGAATTTAAATTTGAAACTGTTTAATTAACTGAATATTGATAAATCTAAAATCTCTAATTTTAACAAATGTACTTTTTCAGTATCTTTGTGGAATTAAAAATGATATTTCTTGTCCCCGATGTGGTGCTTCGCCGAGGGCTTTCAGGAAGTTAGATATCGTGACTCTGAGGATCTGCAGCCACCGTTTCACCGCCACGATATTTTAAGGGATACAGATGTCACTTGTGGAATATTTGGGATTTTTTTAAAATTTGAAGATGATTATTACTTGAGGATAATATGAATTGAGAGCAACTTCAAAATGGGAAGAGCTGTTCTCCCGATGACCGGTATTAAAGTTAAAGGAAAAAAGTTACAGTTAACTTTCGGTGGCCAGTAAAAAGTCACAGGAACGCAGAAAAAGTCACAGTTTTGATTAGCAAATGTCAGCAAATTGAACGTGCATCATCATCACAATTGCTCAGACTATAGTTAAATGTTATTGTTATTGCTGTATAGAATTCAGTAATTTTCGTCAGTCAGCTCTTCTCACGAGCTCGCAATCAACTGCGTTTGGTTTGATTGGGTGGTCGGGAAATTCCTTAATTATAACGAAACCATAAGTAATATACTGACAGATCCGTTCCTTTTTAATGTATATTACACATGATGTACGATAATACTTTCAGCTCATTGTCCTAGACCTATAGATATGCCCCTGATTTAGACTAGGGTACACCTCTCCATTTCCTTTATCTAAAGTACGAAACTACTATTTGATAAAATTATGAAAGCCCAAGAACACAATTAGAAACGTCGGCAGCAGCATATATATTTAAAATTTAACTTTTCGCCAAACTTTATACAGATCCTTAGTCTGTTAACAACAAAAAATAGGAATGTGTATGTTAGAAAATTGTTTTGAGAGATAGTGACGTTGCGTCATTTCCTGTTCCGATGTTGCACTCTATTAATATGGAGTACGTCTTATATAAGGAACTGTAAATTAAGAATCTACTCCTATCGAAACCCTTAATGATGTGTTATAGGGAGTGCGAAATAATCAGTCCGAATCACAAGAAAATCATATGATAACGATCTCCGACTCTTCATCCGTAACTAGAAGACGGAAGAGTGTTTGATCCTCTGCATTAGGTGTTGTGGTAATAGGAGGAAATAGGTAACAGTGGAATTTCCGGGAGTTAAATTAATCCTAGAAATAATGCCTGTACAGTCGTTACTCAGCGATATATGATGAAATACGTGAATTGAACGTGAATAGGTTAAGTCACATATATCAGCTATTCTTTACAGCCATAAAATGTATTGAAAAACTTATTTTATGATATTGCCAGATGTCAGTGAAAGTTATGAAAATGACAAGGTTCCATGCAAAATACGGAAATGCATCGTTACGTTTGATTTGTTTGGCGAAATATGAAGCAGCCAATTAAAATAACTTTGCAATTACGAAATAAAATTCACATCAAAATGTGAAATGAAAAACTAAAATTTGATATGGAGTAATATAAAACATAACCTGAATAAATGGTTACAGCTGGTTTGGCTACTTTAACAATACGTTTTTTCAGCAATAATGCGCATAATTCCCTAAATAGAATAATTTCTGAAAATTTCTAAAATATTACTATTCGAACATCGAATTCAGGATGTGAACAATAATTTAGGATTGATTTCAAAATGGAAAGATGTCCAGTGTCAACTCGATGCAAGTTTACGTCGCAAGGTCAATTTGCTCAATCGATTGCTTGAATAAACTTATTAAAATATGAAGTATTTTATAATCACACGTCTTATAACAAATTACTGGTTTTATGGATCGAAATTAGCAATCATTCGTGAGTTCCATATAGAGGATACATCTTTACACCTTTCTGTTTAACACTCATCTGGAAATCAACTTCATAATTCTATCTAAGGAGTCTCTTCTGACGTTTCCACTAATTGTGTATATTCTTTTCAAAATATTTTCATTCATGTTCGATTGAATTTCAACCATAGGCAGAATCGCTAGCGTAAAAAATGAGTCGCTAGAGAGCTTTGAGATAGAGTTCCGAATCACTTTCGTGGAAAAGTAATGTAAGTTTATAATTTTTATGGCATATAGTTTTGAATTTATATTCGACATATTGAGATTAAAACGCAAACTGCGTTTATTTTACCTTTTTACGTATAGGTTATCGGAACTGGAATCGTTTCGTTCCCTCTCTAAATTTTTTATTTCCATATTTTAAGGCTTCTCTAACCAAGAGGATGAATTGCGCAAAATACAATGACAAAGATTCCCATTTCTGAAATATGTGTAGGGTAACTATAACGTATTTTGCATCACCTTTGGTTTTTTCTACAGTGTTTTCTTCCCCTACTTTGAGTGCGCTTTCCCGCAACGAGGGCTTTCTCTTTGTTAACCTGAAGTCTAAAATATGTTTTCCAACACCATTCTACTCTTTAGGTTTTAGTTTTTCATTAATCTTTATCAGTATTAAATATTAGACGAAATATAAGGTTAGGTGGAATAAAGGCCCGCATAGGCTTAACCTGACCGATAAAGGGTCTTTATATCTATCTATCTCATTCGTAAAAGATTCCGGTATTCTGAGGAAGCGTGAAAAATTTTCTATAATTTCTTTCTTCAGGGACAAGTGAATTGAGCAAGAACTTGGAAAATAATAGATTGATAGTCCATGGTGAACTTTTTGCACCTATTTAGAAACAGAATGAATCATTTATAAGGTAATTATATTCGGAAGGACGTATATCAGTCGCTAAATCTGAAAGCGAAGTTTGTTGAAAGCAGAAATTTTCGCATCTCCATTCATTATTTAGATGAATCCAACCTTTTCAGGGTTTCTAATGGAGAATTCCGGAAAATCAAGATTACTAAAATTACCTAAGTTTTTGAGGATCGTCTGATATGTACACTATCATTTCCGGCTGTACATCTCCCTCTGGTATCGACGGACATGAGAAAGAAGAAATCAGTCATATTTATATTCTCTTGTTTTGATTGATTGCAATATGATCTGAAACTTAAATTCATCGTTTTTTTCCTCACTATATGAAAGCCAATTATGCTCTGATCTATATTATACTCTATTGCATCAATTCAGAGATACCTTGCCCTTCGTAGTCGATTTCGTAGGATAGAAAGATATAAATCGGTCCTAGCAATCTACAATCCTATACGTTGCTTACCTTTAAATAAGTCGAAGCCCATATTGAAAAACGGAAAAGCTGAATCGTCATCCTTCTAATCGAATGTTTATGAGAATAAGAATTCTAGAGCGTTTCTCGAAAGAAATAACAACAGTTCTGAAAAGGGCAAAAGGCGGGAAAGTGAATGGCAAGAATGACAGCCGTTATGAAACCCGCCTGAACAAAGGAAAGCGTGGTGTAGGTGCGGGAAACATTGCCTCCCTCCACTCTCTCTCTCCCTGCACAATGCACGACACGCTGTGGCCCAGTTGCTCCATGGTCCAGAGTTGAAGGAACCTGGACGCTGAGTTTATTTCACTGTATCTTAACGATGTTTATGGCGCGATCACATTTCTAGAGGTAAGGAACTTGCGGCCTTCAAGCCACATGTTAGCTTCATTGTGGCCTTTTAGTCACTTCCTGAAACAAATACTCCTATTTAAATTATTTTTTTTCTTAATTTTGCTAATGATGCAAAGTAAAAGATATAATGGAAGTCACTCTGCTTCGGTTTACTCAGCGAATGAATTCATTTTCTCACGTATATTTTCGATGTTTAACTATTTCAACGTTAAAAACACAGCAAAGGAGTGGCCTGATGGTTTTTAATGTGGCCTTTGTTATGAGACCGAATGCTAAATGTAGCCTTCCGATAGGAAATGGTTCTTCACCCCCTTCCTAGGATTTAGCAGTATTCCATCATTAACTCAGTATTCATTCATTATTCCATTAGATAGAAGGAAACACCTAAACTTATTTATTCATTAGATTGATGTTAATGGAATCGGATGCCTTATTTTTATATTACTTGTTTACTTGAATATTCATCCCAATTCCTTGATGACATACTTTTGATACATTCATTCTCTGTTTACGGTAGACCTTCCACTGAACTTTAACTATAATTAGATCTAGAAGTCCCAAGTGAGTAACTGATTTCTCTGGTAGAGTTAATAATCTTATTCTGCAAGTCCGCAATCTTGACCTCAATGAAGATATTTCTAAATTTTGTTTCATTCAGAATTATAAAAAGGAAAACCCTCGATTCAGTGAAAAGTAACCGAAATTTTCCCAAAAACTGAAAGTTGACATGGAGGTAAGAATACCTTTCATAGCTTATGCGTCAATTCTTTCATATGAATTTGAGATTCTATATAAAAATATATAAAAGCATCGTAAACTACAATAATAAAATATTACGAATAATCCATATAATAATTCTTTCTGGAATTAAGCGATAGATTACGTTGTCTAAGCATGTGTATTTGTACGTATATACGTAAATTGAACGATAAATTTATTTTCTATTATTTTCTATCTAGATGCAATATTATTTGATAGAAGTGCCTTAGGTTGATTATAAATGTAACTTATGCACAATCCGTGTCATTGACGTGGGGACCGCATAGTATAGGCCCACTGTCACTGTCTTTCGAGGCATTCCAACTCCAACACGATGCAAACCGCAGAGGAAAGGTACGAAAGACATAAAAAAGTAGCATTTCTCGGTGTGTGAGCAAGCGGCGATCGCAACGAGCGTCCCTAATCTGAGATGGTCCACTTTGGCTTGGAAAGCGGCAGAGCAGAGAAGGAAGGCGACGGAAGTGAAGGCAGTTACTGTGGGAAAGATGGGAGGATAAAAGAGATAGTGATTTTCTTACCGTTTGAGATCGCTTACCTCCGGTAATAAGAATGCTCGCCACATGTAAAGGATTTATCACGAGATTAACAATCGATTGCTCGCAAAAATCATTTACTCAGGCCGCAATCCTAACGATAATCCTTCGCGATACAAATTTATCATCTCCAGCCTTTTAGACTAGGATTGCTTCCTAAAGATACATTATCGAGATTTGCAAAGAAGTCTTGTATCTGATTCTGGATTCATGTCCAAAAATGACCGTGGCATTTGGCTAGTCGGTCACTTATGGTTTCGAAGGAATATTTATTATATTTCCCTATCAAGATATTGTATTCGCGGATTAAATGTATGATATACATTGAAACATGGGAAAGAAAATCGAAGAAATAGTACTAATATATTTGTATTTGATAATGAGTTATTTTTTGGTGCAATGCTTAATGTTTCTGATTACTGAAGAAAGTCCACGCTCCCTTTATTGTGTATGTGGTTAAAGTGCCATTTCCCTTCAAGAGTAATTTTTCTGCTGAGATAATTAAATATCATTTAATTTCGACTGAATAACCAGAATATATTAGAACCACATTCTCCGTAACTTATTATATAAAATTTATCGCAAGTAACTCAGTTGTGGGTAAACCTCTATACCTCAACTAAGATCATAAGCCGATTGCTTCCAAGTAGTTGAAATATCAAATAACTGACAAATTCTCAACTCCCTTGGTTATAGAATGCCTTTGAATCATTAAGAGAACCTTTGATAATGGTTTTCATTCCCGGGCAATACAAAACAAGTAAAACAGCTTGGTAACATATCCTCAAGGAGCACATCATAGATCAAATGCTGATGAAGATGAGAGAGAATTATTCTTGAGTGAAGAATTTCCGTCACACCTTTTTTAACACATTAGCACTAAAGATGCGGAAAGCTAAGCTATGTCACAGAAGACTGAGAGCATCATTGTTAGTCGTATCCTCACAATGGGCGAAGGCCCCAAGGCGAAGAATGGCTTTTCCTTCTACTAACAGCCGTCCATCAACAATTTAAACCTAAAATCTCGCATTGAAATTGTGTATGATGACCAGAAAATTAAGATTTGATAATTCCATCGAAGAAGATTAGTAAAAATATTTTGTTATGAGCAGTATCTCAGATTAGGAAAATTTACATTGCTCAATCACGTTTAACTATATTTCGATTTTTAATTTGATAATGGTACATCTTTTTATTACCTATGGTTTGAAGTTATGACCTCGTTATAAAAATAGCAAGGAAAGCATAATCTTAATCAGGGAATATATACACCAACGTACAGTGTAGATGTACATTGTACACGACGCCAAATAAGAGTTCCTGTATTATGCTTGATTTATACAATTCATGAAATCCCTTAAAAATTCTCGTTCATGAAACCGTTTCTGTCTTCATACGAGCGTACTTTTGGATAACTCTGAGTTAATTTAAGAGCCATAGAAATTTTCAAATTTTATCATTCACCTACTAACCCGATTTACATCTCCATTTCATAAATATCATTTATTAGTTTGGTCGTGGATGACAGAATGTCGTTCAACTACATTCCTTACGTAATGAAATCATTGTAGCGATACCTGGTGGAATTTATCCATGTTTCAGCGAAATAAAATACATGACTGGGTCCACAAAAATTTTAAAAATCTCGTTAACACATCCGAGTTTTGTTTTATTTCGTTGATACATTCCTTTCTTTATTAAATATGTCATCAATTACTGTGAAAAAAGACCTTCAAAAGCGGTATGATGGCAGCCACATTCAGTTTTGGTTATTCTTCATGTTTCACACTAAGATATCTTCAAGAAAAAATTGACCTTGAAAGTCGAGCAATGGTCTTTTTTCAAGGTTGCTAAAACGGCTCATAGAAGTCTCTTCTTAGCGCTGATGTGTCTCAGCAGCGAGAAATAATAATATAAAACTTATAAATTGGAGAAATACCAAATAACTTCGTAATAAAAAGGAAAGTGGCCTTGTCGGCTAATACGATTTCTTATCTACTCTAGATAATTTGCATGTCTATTCTGTTGGATTCATTCGTTCGTTTGCTAGGTATTCTTAGGCATTTAAAAGAAACGCTTCGTGTCTTATCTCCGTCTCTTTTTCATGGGAGAAAACCTAGATAAGTAGCATTTAATGGATAACCTTGAGCAATTTTTAACGAAGATGACTCGAAAAATTTTGCCTTGATTCATTAAAACGAATCTCAATAGAACGAGAGATTTCATCTCTAAAACACGTGGGAAAGAAACATGATTTATACTGTGGGAATTTTGATTTGATCACGGAATTTCAAAGAGTGATATTGATTTATATACTGCGATAAATTCAAGATGAATATTTTCCTAGCTGTTATCAAGGAGTAACATTCTACAGGTCAAGGTTTCATCCAAGAGTGGCAAACTTCCCTTTCTAAGCGAAATGGGATCACAGTATGCAACAGTCAGCACAAATGTAAGCCATATCTTATTGCAAATAATAGTGATTTTCTAAGACATGAAAATGGAGAAGAAGATTTTTCGAATTAGAGACTTTCCCATTGCAGTTCTTAACGCTCTACTTGTAATGATAATCCATTTTCGGAGATGTAATTACGTCGTTCGAGCCATAGTTCACTTTCACCATATGTGGCGTAGGGAAAGCATGATTTAAATCGAAAAGTAGAATTTTCTGATTTCGAGAGAATAGTGAATTGTGATGTTCTACTAGAGGAAACGTGTCATTCGGAACCTTCTAGTCGCAAATAAGTTATGCATGATGAATTTGGAGGTAGTTGAATTAAGTTGGTTTCGTAGTAATATTTTTCGAGAATCATTCCAAATACTTCGATAATAGTTGACTCCATTTCAAATCCCTAAGAAGACCCTAACCAATATAAGCGGTAGATATTATATCTGTGTTTCGTTTTCATAGAATAGCAAGCTCAAAGCCTCATAAACCATAAGAAGCGCTCTCATTCACTCCTCAAGTAAAATCAATTAAAAATTCTTTAAAAGCATAGGCTAATATATTTCCTATCAGTGCTGAAAAACTACCCTTGCAGCATGTTATGAATAAAATGTCCTAATTATTCTTCTTTATATGAATTTCTTATGGAATACATATGCGTAACATGCTATGTAATATGTTCAAGAAGTGAATAGTGTAGAAGTATAAGTGTAATATGTTCAAGAAAAAAGTTTAACAAAACCTTAATTTTTAACCACAATTCATCTTATTGTAAAGCATATCGGATTCGTTTTAGAGATCTACGAAAAATTAAAGCAAACAATCAAAGATGTGTTATTTTTGCTTCAATACCTCTCAGAAGCTTTTCAAATGTTACTTTAGAACTCAAAAATATATCCGAACTAATATACAGCATGCAAAATTTATGGGAAAAGCACCGCCGAAGAGGATACAGCCAATGGAATACCATGCATTGACTTCCTAAAGCCTTAGAAATGAAGGAAAATGTTACTGAGGAAGGAATTCAACCCTCCCTCGGTGGACTACTAGCAGATCTTCGACAGTGAAGTGAAAAAAGGATATCCGGAAGAAGGAAATCATGTGTTTTTTAATTCGTATAATCCCTTAAGTAGTCGCCTGACATGTAGTTACGTAGCTAGTCGTGTCTGGCTATATTAACCCGAAAACTGCCACTAAAAATCGATTATATTGACGCTATTTTAAAATCACATACGTATGCAATTAATTACCTTCATTCACGATACTTAAAAAAACAACTCACAGTTCAAAACTAGCCAATGAAAATATTTTCGCCATAAATTATGTTAACAGTTATTTTCTCTAAATCTTGAGAAGCTAGCTGGAGGTAAACGATGGCAAGTTTCTCGCAAAAGAGAGTATATATGTATATATTATAAGCTATATATAATAGATATTATAAGTCTATATTTTCTATTAAGTTATAAAATAATGCTTTTTTTGTCAATTAATTATCAATAACTATACTACGTCCATGATTACTTATGCATATTTCTTTGAATTATATCTTAAATGTACATTTCCTTTATTTTAATTATTGCACCTCGATAGTAGAAAAAAAATCTGACTTTCTGTCTAAATTTTTCCATAAAAACACTATATTTCTTTAAATGAATATGGAAAACGCAGTAAACATTGATAAGCATAATTAGTAACATCATTACTGCATGTAGTGTGGCCAGCGTGAATTTATCTAGGTATTAAATGGCCGAAAGTAGTGATGAATTTGACCTCCCTGATTTATATTAACGAACTGTTAAACACTAGACATGGAATAAAATTAATGCAATGGTCACTATAAAAAACAACTGAGGAAAATTTACATGATCCAGCCATAATATGAGAAAGATGGAAAGGATATAAGAAGAAAAAATATATTGGAAAGACATGTCACCTCTCAAAATAAAATAAGGATAAAATGGGCAAGAAGTAGAATAAGAAGGTTTTGGACATGGAATATTAAATAATAATATTGAATGAGACAAATAACTTGGGATGATTGGAAAGCAAATGCGGAAGTGCTAGAGATGGTTGAAGAAAAGAGGGGTTTGCTTGTAGGAATTCAGTGACCGCAGAGGAAATGGGTGGTTCTTATATTGAGAGAAGAGGGATATCCTAAAGAGAGAGTAATTGAAGGTGGGATGCAAGGGAAAAGACAGAGGGAATTATAGGGTAAACGAACCTTCCGTAAGGTAGAATTCTAAGGAAGGTGAATCCCTCATTTTCGCACGCGGTAGGATTAGAAAGCTACGAAACGTGTCAATGGCAACTGTGCAACAGACTGCCACAGAAGCTGTTACGCCAGATTCGGCTTATCTTCGGTTCGCATCTCACGCAACGGATGAAGTGTCATCATTCCGTTTGAAACTTTGCTATGGAAATCGGTACTATTGAGTAAATTTCCCGCGACAAGCGATGACAGCGTTTCATAGATACCGTGATTTGTTGTTATTTACGTAACCTTGCACGATTAAAGCGGCTAGTTAAGGTCTGATTTAAAGCAAGGGAATTTAAACCGTCTCGTGCTAGAGATAGCATGAGACTTCCGCCATTCTCCTAGTTCCTTGAAAGCTTAAACCCTTGGGCATTTAAAGACTTCATGCTCGATTTTATGCAGTACCATTGCACAAATATATGACAAGTACTACGCATGATTTTTAGCTATCTGTGGATGTTCGAACCGGAACTAAAGAAATTTTCAAGAAATATTCTGAAGGGTTTTCATGACTTGCTCTTTTTTGAGAACATTATATGGTAAATATAAACCTTCGGAAAATGAAAAGTCAAAACTAAACTTTGATATAAATTACGAATTCATACCAAGTATACTTGCTGATATCAACTGCGGAATAGTCTCCGGATCGAGTCCCTGATACCCCAATTTTTTATGGTTTGAATACTCATGTTTGCGTTTGTCTATTGTTACATCCTTCACTGATTTTCTGGATGAGGGTGGATGTTTTGGAGGGAAATGCTAATTAAAAAAAAGTTTCTAATTAAATATTTAAGTCTTTCAGAATATTTTATGACACCATCCATAAACTGACTGCGTTATGTGAAATATGTTTTTGCTTCTAGATAAATTTATTTGTATAAATTACTTCAAATCTCAAACGATGAGACTTAGAAACTTTTAAGACCACTTAGCATACAGAATACGGTAAACGATTACTCTAAACTTAATTTCAAAGATATCTAAAGATGTTTCAAATCTCCATTCATGGCTTCCTACTGCTCTATAAATTGTTAAATGTTAACTATTAAAGTACTTTTATAATAAGCAATAAAATATTACTAAATTTTCATTTAAATTTTTTTGGAAATATTTACTTTGGCATTATTCATCATAATTTTTTATATAAATTATTATATAAGATGGGTCAAGAAATCTTCCTTACGATTCCTTTTTTACAAGAGGTGCCGGCTATTTTGGATCGACTTGGGACGTAGGTCTGTTACTTTAAGAGAGACAGTAGTAATAGTTAATAAAGTAGTTTTTTTATATACGAAAGAACAGAGCTGGGCGATTACTAGGGACGTCGATGTCTGGGGGACGCATGACGATGGACGTTAGTCGTATGTTTGATAAGCCGCGAATATCATCGAGATAATCGTTTCATGGATAAACCAATCGTTAATGTCATTCGACAATATGACGGGTGATCTCTGTATATATAAATCCTAGGGAAAGATTTTCATAAGAACTAGTATTTGGTAATGAACGGAAGTGTTCAAGTAGTAACAAAAAACGGTGCGTCATGAATTGTTCTGATTTATTCATTAGGATTAAAATTTTTTAATTAATTTTTAAGAGAAACTTTAACGATTCAACCGATCGCAAGAGATAATAAGATAAGCTCTCTACATAACAATCCATTTTCCTAAACTTAGATGCTATAGTGATAATAATTTGAGCAATGATATTAACTTAATTTTATTGGATCAGTTCCAATGAATACAAAAACATTCTCTCGAAAAATAAGTAAGTTGTTAAATAGTGGATATTTTAGAAGTATTTTTACGGAAGGGAGGTCTGTCTGGGGCGCTAATACGCAAGGATCCGGTCATGCATAGGAAAATTTCTAATCTAAGTTCAAAAATGATATTATTCCTCCAGTCAACACATCACGCACATCATCAGGTGTTGATTTTTAAAACTATGAAACTCACTTTATGGTATGGAAAGAAAAAAAGGCTGAGTGAGGTATCGGTGGAACGAGGTGTCGAACAACCAAATGTCGATCAATAGCAGTTGACCATTTACGGAAAGTATCACAATTAACAAGTTGGGAAAGAAGAAGGCTGAAATGGAAAGAAAATCGTAAACACCTGTGGATAACGCGGGATAAGAGGAAGTCAAGCACGTTATTTCACACCCCATGAGATCACTCTTTGAACAGTATGTGATATATTTCAGCTTTAAATTTTATTTTCCTGCTTTGATGCTTCTCAAATCGAACTTATCAAAATACGTACGTAGTCTGATTGTCAGAAGAGACGGGTGAATCACCGAAATATTATACCGCTTCAGTCGCACAGTGTTAGGGGTGGTGCAATCAAAACAGCCTCCGTCGTTAAACTTCACATAAAATTTCAGCCTTAGTATTCCACTCAATTTTATGAATATAAAGATTTGTTTACGAAATCCTCATTGATTTTTAATGATTCGATGCAGTCATAAAATTGCTACGGAGTGATCGCAATGAGGAAATAAGAGTAAAAAGGCATCTTTTCGTCATTGGGAGTCATATTTTAAGATAGAACTTTAATAGTAAGTAAACAGCCAAGAAAATGATTTCCGTAGTAAAGTGACGTAGTCAGTGGTAGTGGTGGTATGAGTGACAGAGTCACATCAGGATCCAAAACTGAAGTAAGAGAATGTTATTCGTTACACTTCCTGCCATCCGAATTAGACTTTCTATCTCCAACAATCAAAAGAATGTATGTACCTACATCCTCGATTTCTAAAGAAATATCCGTAGCTATGAAAAAGTAGGAGAGATCATATCTTCGCAGTATTATTTTTTAAAATTCTTAAAAAATGCTAACACTCATACGCAAGCAATATTCAGGCGCTGATTGATAACAGTTTTTATAAGTTTTTCTATGGAAATTAAAGTACGTCTCCAGTTTCTTTCGTCGAGTGCATTATACAATTGAACATTATAATCGTATTTCTCGAATCTGAAAGCAACTATACCGTGCTAAGAAGCGTACAATATTTTTAAGGGTTTTTCCTGTAAATCAAGAAATTCTCAGTGAACAACGCCACATTAAGAGATTTTGAAAGAAAAATATCCCTTTAATTTTATACAAATCACTCCCAAACAAACACTGTTCAAAGTAATGCAACGCTTTCCGTTACCAAATTATTTCTTGAATAAGGCATAACAGATATTTTGGGTGCTTTGAAAAGGAACTATTCCGAGGGATACATCAAAAACGAATTTAAACTTTTACTTGATACTGGGAAGAAATAGGCAAATTACAGTTCCAATATACACGTTGGAGAAGTAAAAAACGTGATAGTAAATCAGTGTGCACCAGCTTTGAGTTGCAACTGTATTGCAATGCATGTATTTTGAAAAGAGTTGCGGATATCAAAATTTTAGAGTTACTTATCATTAGGCAGCACTATTCCCCGGTAAGATCAACTGAAAATGAGAATTCGTTAGGCTCTTTATGTATATGCTGAGGATATTCATAGTAGTCGAATCTTATCTAAATGGATGATTTATCGTTCTGAGAAGTTGGGAGGCGTAGAAATGTATTTCGCGAAAAACCAAGTCCTAGATTTTCTCCGAATTCCTCTTGGCCAAATTTTAAACCGATTAAAACGAACTCTTAGTTCAGTCCCCCATTGGTAATAATGACGATCCTATTCCTTAAAAATGTGTTTCACTAAATGAAAAGTCACGCACCGAAGCACATGACCAGCAGTTTCGGAAAGGACCAATTCGCGACCATACATTTGAACTCTCAAATTCGAAGGACATTAATTCTCCGGAAATATCCTTTGTCGTTAAATTTCGAGTGAGATTACGGTTACGGCCAATTTACTGGTGCTGAATCGGATATTTTCAAAGAGAATAACAATGTGGACTGCGTAAGCATGACGTCGTATGTCGTACGATAGATCTCAATATTCTGATTCGAAATCCTACGCCTCGTTGACCCTGATAAAACTTACATAATTAAGTTAACGAAGATAAAACTGTAAACCTATAGTCACCCAGAATTATCGAGAGAAAGATTTTAGGTCTAGTTTACAAACACTTTCAAACTCCATTTCTAAAGCTTTAAGATAAAACTTGAGAAATTATCTACCATGATAGGCTCTTATGATTCATTGGGTAGCGGGAAGTTTGAAATCGTGACAGGTCATATAAGAGCGAAAATCGCATATTTGAATAATTCTTCTGTAGGTTATTCATGCTTATTACGTTAACAATTATTATTACTGTTAGCGAGTCAATTCTATCAATGATGATTTGTATTCGCCGATGGTTTTCTCAATTTTATGCAAAAAATTCGACTGCTCCTATTTACGTAAATTGATTCATTATTTCTGCGATTACTATCTCGGAAATTTTTTCTTCGTCAGCTAATTTTTGTCAGTTTCGTTTGTTAGGAGTCAGCCAATGGGAAAGCGCTAATGGGAAACTATGCATATATACAAACACACACGTTACTGTGAGCGCAAAGAAGGAAGTATTCTACTGGTGAATAATATTTTAACCGATGAGTAAACTCAGGAAGATTACCAATCAGAATTTGAACTCTCAAAAGTCCACTCACAATGGAAAACGAGCTAATAGCCTAACGTTTTTACGGTAATTATCTGAATAGATACTGAAATTCCATAGAATGAGACATGTTAGATAAACTATATGCATTCCCCGTGAGATGACACGCAAAGACGATAAAAAAGGCTGTTTTGATTTTTCGTCACGTAAAAAGCACTTAAGCGCGACCGAGTCTTTTAATAGAGGTCACGTTGTGAAAATGATGAATTATATACGTCGTATTCAAATTTTCCTTCCCTTAGGTCTCCCGCGATTCAATTTTAGAGTTCAACCTTTCCTGAAAAGAAAACCTCGTAATACATACATTGCCTTCATGCATTAATAGCCTTCTACAATCAAAGAATGACTGCTCGCTTTTTCTTTTAAATTTCATCTCTGAATATCATTACTCTAATTTACGGAAACAAGGGGAAGCTTTCCCATCGCTCTATGAGCGGCAAGATATTACGGTTGCATCTATACTAATAATACGTTACTCTTATTACACTTAAATAATAAGAAATTGAAATCGGCCAAACTGTAGCTTAAGAGCCACAGGCTTTTTTTGACTCGTGTGAGGATCTCTACTAAGAGTCCTCATACTCCTAAATTCCAAAATTATGACAATAAATAAGCAACTTAAGGAAACAGCATAATTTTTTCAAGTAAAAATACATTTTAGATGATTTTTGTTGTCCCAAAACTTAAGACAATAATAAGTACATAAATCTCCCATCTGTGAGATGGGAGATTTATGTAGGAATATACAGGACTCGTCTGATTAAGTAAGGGAAAGTTCATGAAAAACTGTATAATCGAGCACTCCAGCGAAAACAATAAATTAAAATGTCGGCAGTATAAGAGTTAATTTCTAAATTTGCTTCTTAATGTTGCCTCAGACACCTCTTCACAAACGCCTCATTTTCATTTGATTTTCATTTAATTATGCAGGCATCATTATCTGTGCCTTGCTTGCATCAAAAGTATATCTTTCCATGCCATTATTCCATCTCAAAAGGGAACTCCTCCAAATATTTTTTCCTTCTCAATATTTCCTTATTCAAAATACTCTCTGTTCTTGTGATTTTAGCATTTTGTTAAATTCTGAGGATTCTGTGTTTATTTTTATTATTTTTCCTATATTCGATTTTTTTTCCGCGTCATAATTAAATCAGGTCATTAATATTATAAAAGCAATTAAATCTCCCTACATTTGTCAAATAAAGCTGAATGAATTTCTTTTATTTTGCTGCGAATCAAAACATTTTCTCGGTATCTATCAGAGAACTATGGATGATGTAAGGATTACACAGCATCGCGTATGGCATATTTAATGTTTGTTAATATTATAGTTATCACTAGTTTTCCTCTTATTATGTGGTTCAAAGGTTGGAACTTTAGAGTCACTGCGCAGTTATGAGTTAATTAATTATTCAGGGGTTTATACGTTTTAATAAACAAGATTGGACCTGATTTAGAGTTCTCTTTCGGTACTTTTCTAGTTCATAATATCTAATCATAGTAAATAAACTTCAACCGTTGAACTTACTCATGTGTTACTCAATTGGAAGCAATGTGCAGTTATAAGAAAATCCCTTGAAAACCAATCTTGAAGAAGACGGTCACAGAACCCGGATTCGATTCAATATGTTTGATTTTTCACATAAATGTTTTGCCTCGAGAGCTATTCCACTTCTTTGTGGAGTTAACACTTGTAGTTCACCGTTGGACTCTCCATTGATAACCTGCTTCCGTCAAAGGTCTCGACTTCTTTCTCACAATCAGAAGGACTAGCGAGCATGGGTGAGAACGAGTGGAGACATTAAGCCTATGAGAAACGTATGTGCATTGATAGCTGCGGAAACGCATAACCTTGCAAACGAATTTTTCGGCCAGAAAAGCCTCTTTTCATCGTACCGACTCAGTTAACAAATACAGTGTTGGCAAGTGAGTGTTTTCGAAGAATAGATGAATTTACAAAACCATAATATATGCTGCCTTACTAATTAGAAAATAACATGGAAGCTCTATGATTGTGTTTATGTTTTTCATACATAGGGACCGTATGGTATCATATTTGGCTGTATTCATCCTGAACGCGTTATGGTAATTAGCGGAGGTATCACTGTAACTGATTTAGATCTCAAATTCATATAATACTTATAATCTTGTAAATTTCCGTAAAGGGATGTTGATTTACAATACGGCTTTCGGTAATATCGCTTGAAGTAGTTGAAAAGAAAGGTAAAAATATATCTTATTAAAATTTATCGATATTTGCAAATTAATATTTGCTCAGACTTTCTTGATATCTTGCATTTTTCGGATTCATGAATAAAGAATGTTGAATTAGTCACCTACCAGGAGCCCCTCATTCCTCAAAAGATTATGGTGTCCGAAAGTGGTTTCTAAGGAAAATTACCTTACTAAATTTATCTAACCAACCAATTTAACGCAAAGGAAAATTGAAATGAAAAACTTGATGTAATCGGGATTTGAACGGTTACCAGAATGGAAAATCTTGGTATGAGTCCCAATTTCGTCCGACTTTTGCCCTATTCGTTTTCCTAATGGGTTTTCCCAAGATATACCACTTATCGCGCAAAGTTATAATATATTCTTCCCAATGATTCATCTTCAGTATCTTGCTTAAATAGACTCCCTAAACTCATATGACACTAAAAGAAAAACGATTTCATAGGCTAAACCATTCTTAATCCTTCAAATGAGTTCAGGTATTCTACAAGATAGCTTGTTCTTAGCATTAGCTTGCCTTAGAATAAGGTCTTAAAGGATTACAAATCTACGTGTATGTAAGTTAAAGCCTTAACTTAAAGATGTACGTACGGATACTCAAAGAAATTTCACAGATGAATCCACTAAAACTAATACGAGATCTCTAACATTGTAGTTGCAATGATAAATACCAGCAAATTGGTTTCAGCAAAAAATTTAACATTCATTCGTATTAAAATTACTTTGAATCTCACAATAAGATCATGAACATGGAGTGTATATTACTATGTTACAGAGAGAAAGGTTCTCCGACAACGAAAACATCACTCATGGAGAACTCGCAACAGTAATGAAACTTTTTCACAACACTCAGAATGTTTTTTGATTTGATTGATTTTTCTAAATACTATTCTAGATTATCATATAAGCAAAGAAAGGGATAAAATACTGGCATTTAATATTATACAGCAGCAAAATCAATCGCTAAAACAAAGGATATTTTAAATTCAGGGCTTTGATGAATGGATAAGATGAAGAAAATCTGAAATCAACCTTTATACAAACATTCTCTTTTGTACCACGAACATTAAATAGCTAAAATGATTTAATATGCAAACACTACGATTCATCCTAATAGAAAAAATTCTATTTAAATTTAACGGAAACCTTGTGCCTTTGAGAAATTCGTCTTTATCATCAAAGAAAAATTCTTATGGTTACAGGCACATAATCCATTATATTCCACAGGTAAGAATATCATTATCTTAATGATATGACAATGCTTATTTCATTGACTTAAACGCGTTACAGGAAGGAAAACGACAGCTTCTAGCGAATTTCCCCCTTATACTTTGAATTTTTGATTTTCAGTCGTCATAAATCATAACCATGGTCAAAGTAGAATGCAAATTTTTCACTCGAGACCATCTGATCACGTGCATTGAGCATCATCGATCTCTGGTAAAGTCCATGGCCAAAGATCCATTATCTAAATGGGTCCCTAAAGTCGCATCTCAAGAAAATTAACTCAACTGACCACTTCTGATAACAAGTCTCCAAACCATTTTTAATTTTAGTTTCCATGCTGACTTCACATAAAATAACTACTTTTCTTAGAATAATTTACTTTAATACGAATATTTTCGTGTTTTTTATGGATTTTCTGGACTATCATTGTAGACCTGTTCCCAAAAGCTAACCAGTGGATCGTTTTCATAAAGGCATATGAAGTGACACACTTTGCACTTAAGGATCCAAAAGTTCTACAAAGAATTTGTGAACATCACTGACAGTTTATATTGAGAGTATTTTTATTGCTGATGGAACATTTTAGAATGAAACTCCTTAACGCTAAACACCATGATATACTTACTATTAACTGAAGGAAAATTTAGTCCAGAAAATAACTCTTTACAATCGACGATATATCAATGAAAGTATTTTAATACATAGGAATGAAATTCTATAATTTACTAGATAAGTCATTCACTGAACCGCCTTCTTTTGAGAAACTAAAATTTACTTCCATTTACGTCCATATATCTCAAATATATGTCTAACTCTTTAATTTTATACATTCACGTAATTAATCGATCGATTTTCTGGCGAAAAAGACTGATTAGAAATATTTTGTAATTGCTCGGTTTGATGGGTAAATCAGACTTTAAAATACCTTTACCGTTAACGGCGGTGTAGCGTGTCGGACAGTAAATATGAAGACGTCATGGTTAGCATATCGAGAAATTGCGATAGAAAAAACTAAGTGCGACGACCAGAAAGTAAAAAAAACAACACAAGAAAAACGAAAAGGTCCCAATAGATACAATGTAAGACGCAAGTTGTTAATTTAGACAAAATAAAAAGAGGGAAAATAATAAGTATAGCTTGTTAATTGTAATATTAGGGTCGAGTTTGACATGTACGTTTGCAGATCCCTATTTTATACAATGTTCACTCCAAAACAACATTTCAGAAAATGCTCAATTCACCAAATTTTGGATCATCCTCTCAGAGAGAAGAAAATTTGATCAAAGATTTTAGCGGTTTCTGTTAGTACGGATTTTTAATTTTAGAAAAGCATAATAATTATTACGCGGCAAATCCTGTAGCCTTAGCTTGGTTTCTACTTCAGAGGAGTGGAATAATATCCATTTCCGCAGGAGATGATTGCGTCAGTATAATAAAGGTTCAGACAATAGTCAGTCGTTTTCTAAATGCTGGGAAATGCAAGGAATGAGAGCAATTAGGAAGGTATTGGATCGAGTCCTCCTGAATAAGAGAAGCTTTTTCTCTATGCAGCAGTAGTTACGAAAAACTAACAGCCTAATCTCAAAAGTAAAATACCTTACGTAATTCATCCGTTTCTGGTTGATATTTTATTGCGATATGAAAGAGAGCGAGAGGCACGCATAAAAGGTCAAATGCATTCACTTTTAACTCTAGATGCTGTGGCTGTAAAAGCAGAGCTCGGGAGATATGCAAAATTAACTCTTTCCTTCATCAGTTACAGTTATCCGTGCTTCCGAGTGATTAATAATGAGCATCGCATGGTGAGAATCCGAATTCACCGTTTGACGCCTTGGAGAAACAGGAGCAGGGCGTCTCTGCCGCATTCCCCCGAGCTAGTTTCACAATATCGCCGATCTCACTTCCGTTGCAGCACTTTCGCCCTCGTGTATGCTTTCCCTTCAGTCAAGCGAGCGATCCCCTCATCCGACAACATTCCGACACCACTGTAACTCTATTAGCTGGATTACCTATGGAAGGCATGCTCTACGACCCGTATCGCCAAGGAAATATTTGCCAGGATTGCATGACGCATGCTTTTAATGAAGGGTGAAAACTAAAATTAAAGAGGTTGATATTTTATTGGCCATTGGAAATTGCCAAAGAAATTTGCTTGGTTGGCTACAATGCTAAAGGTCTGGTCGGTATATACTCGATTGGAGACATGGATGTATTTCATATCATTGATGAAGTACGACTTAGCAAAATGATCCATAACAATATTTGTCAAAATAATTCGCGTTTTTTACGTGTGGTAAAATTCTCTTTTGTAAAAATGCCACTTCCCTCTCCTTTTAAATCTTTACAGTTGCTTTATTCCTTTGAATTCTCTCAATCCAACATAGGAAAAGTAGATTAAATTATTAGATCGAATTTTAATTGATTATTTTTAAATCGTGTAGCCATATCTTACGTATCTGCGCTCTCTATATGTGAAATAAGGTTATAAAAAATGTAAGGTATCCGATTTCTCCGTATTGTCTTAATATTTTTAGAATGTTTCAACCCGCTGTTTGATGATATTTTCAGCCTTTTTTGACCTTAGAAAACTACCCTTTCATTTTTCATGTGCGGTTACCGTTTTGTTTTTGTACCACAAAAGGGGCTGATGGAAAGGAAAGTCAGCTGGAACGAAAAGAACGCCTAATACTCGTTCCGTTCGACCCAATAAGGAAGTTGGGAATTGTAATTCGAGAATAGAAAGCATATTATTCCAATAAATACAGGCTTGCCTCCATTGAATGTATAATTTAAACCGCTCAGTGATTTTTTCGAACAAATAAATTCTGCGATCCGGTAATTCTACTATCTAGTCCATTGCAGGGGTTCGCCACTAGAGAGATAAACCAAGTCCAGACTCCAGACGGAAGAGTACTTAATAACGTAACATCTTGATTGGAATTAAGTTTATAGTTTTTGTGACCCAGACAGCCTGATCAGCAGCTAGCACGTTACGGCTTAAATCCCATAATAAACATATAATAAAAGCACCGTTTGGCATCAGGGTATGTTTACACGTGACTTGTTTGCTTAAGACCAGCCATAGAACGTGACACGCCGCGGTATGTTGCAGAACTAGCTCAAGTAATGATCCCGCCAGTTTGCCCAGATTTTCCTTCGCATATATTTACAACCGTATCGATCACCAACAAATATTACTTCCATATTCAAGATAAGCAAAACCGTCACTCAGATGCAAGTATTTCGCAAGATATCTGCGTGCAGGGACAATAGATGTTTATGATTATTCTTCTCAATTGAAGATTTTAGACGAAATGATAAGCTTTAATACTTCTCAGAAGTGACAAAGTGAGTTAGTAGCAATAAAGTTCTAGAACAAGGGTGGGGAATCTATGGCGCGCGAAAGAATTTTTATTCGATCCTAGGCTTGAGACTCTAATGCATAATTTTCAGCTTGATTATAAAAACAACAGTGAAATAAATAAAAGGAATCAGAAACATAAATTAACTTATTCCGTTAATTAGTAAATAATAGCTTTTCATGAAACAGCAAGATCCCAAGCACAACATCGACAAAATAGCAAGAAATGTCAGCAAAATAAGTTACGGCTGACAAGCAAGTTTCTAAATTTCTTGATACAAAATTTATTATTCCCTCATGAGATTCATAAAGCTGAATTAAGGCTTAACGTGCTTCCATCAGGAACAGTGTAAAAAAGACCTTAAACAAGCGTGGAGAACTTTTTTACTCGGAAGGTCACAAACGAAACCATCAGGCTAAACTTTAATGGCATATTGGCTATATTCAAATTGCTCAGCATCGAAATCGTGGAGAGGAAAACGAATCTAATTGAAAAATAAACCTGAAGAAAAATTTTCATTTTCGCTTTATACGAATTATAGGAAAAAATAATTCAAATATTTTGTGTCAGGAAAACTTACAGGAAGGGAAAAAGGTCGTCAATTACCCCTCTAAAAGACCGCATGTGGCTTACACGCCCCTGATATCCCATTAAGAATCACAATTGACATCGCATCAGAATCAGATTTGAGCCAATGACAGCAAGAATCATCAAGAAATAACAAAAATAAAACCGAAACGTTACAACACAATATTTCACCAATAACATACATTATTTTGAACTCCTAAGCAGAAAATTTTTAATCGAAAAGGAATATCAAATAATTTATTTTCAAATTGATTGCTATAATTCAAATTGATAAGTTAATGTATATAAGGAGAGATCCACCCAAAGAGAAGAACTTTATTCCTGGCAGGAGAAGAATAACGAAAACCTAGGAATGGAGGGTATTTTTACGTATGTGAGACAGAAGCCTTTAAAGCATGGAACTGCACTGGATAGAAAGGATTAGTAATGAAGGAGTACTTCAGCGTGTGAACTACGAAAAGAAGCAACAGATACAAACACTCACGTGATCAGCTACGCTTCAATTCATAACTGCGAAAGGAAACAAAGTAGAATTGGAAGACTAACACGACTTCATAAAGAACTCACTCGTTTGTTCCGCTAATAATAGTGAACACGGAAAAGCGATATTAATAGAGCATGTAGTACTGTTCAATTGTCAAGGCTGCACGCAAAAATGACGAGAATTTCTCGGTAAGTTCATTTCAACCAGTTCCATATGATTTCACAGAAGTCGGTAACAGCGAAAGTTAATGCTCGCACTATTGCACACCCTATCGTACTCCACTTAGAAATTTGGTGAAACAATCGGGAGTCAACTTTACTTTCCGATTATTAATAGAATAACTGAGAAAAATTTTCTAAGCAAAAGATCATCTACGATATTATTCCTTAATATTTCGCAAAAGTTTCTTTTTTAAACCTATTATTTCCTGGATTAGTTTTTGACCAATTCCTTAATTTTGACCTTTCCCAAGTATCATTCTAGCGCATGTAACTATTTAGTAGAGCAGCGCGTGTAAATATTTATTCACGCAAGGAGTATTATCATGCATTTTGAATTTGATTCGAATAGTCTGGAATTTAACAGAGCAGAATTGTTTCAAAGAGTTTCTCGATTACTGACCGTTCAAATATTCGGTCACAAATAGCTAATACGAGCAATATTAATGAAATTAATTAATTCGAAACAACGGCCACCGGTAACCAACTAAATTATATTTTTGGCTGAAAATATATTCAGAGAAATTAAAAATTCCTCTGATGCTTAACGGTATACGTATTTTATGATTTTACTCCTACACACATTATTACCATTTAAATATAATGGAATGAACCACCAAATTTGATATTGAGTCAGTCTTACACTCAGCGAAAGCTATTTCGAGGCCAAAGAGATTTGAGAAATTATAATGAGAAACAATAACTGTTATTTGTCTATTTTTCCAAATAATATACACAAATCAGATGCCTAGAATATATATCTGATTTGGCTGAATAGAAGAAATAAATATTTTCCTTTTTTATCTTTATCATTAAATTATTTATCCAAACTAATTATTTATTACTATCAGAATATTACACAGAAGATTTATTTATTAGTGTCTTTTGTTAACACATGCATATCTTTTCTTCCTCTTTCTCAAACCAAAGAACATTTTCATCCATATTTATGTTGCCATTAAATAGCATTATGTAGCTTTAAACGGTAGTGAACAGGGCTACTCCCGAACTTTAAGCAAAGGATAGTAAGGATGATCGCTTTTTTGGAAAAACGGACGTGAAAAAAGTGGATTCTGCACGTCAGGAACGACATAATCCACTGAAAACTTTGATCGCCGATTATATAAGACTCTGATGTAACTACGCGTGTGGAACTGAATCGAATTTTTCCTAAAATCCAGAAATATAGCATCTGTCCATAAGCCTTCGACGGATGTTTGCATTACGTCGTGACCATGGAGTGCTTAAGGGCTCCCGTAGAAAAGACCACTAAATAAAACATGTTACATGTGCGTGATTGCATGTTTTTACGTGTGTGAGTGAACTTCAGCGAAGTGGTGATTTGGATAGTGAAGGAAGAGATCAGACATTAACCATATTCGATATATACATAATTTCCCCACGTGTAAGGCGATTTTCGATCTTGGGACCTGAGTTTGAAAGTCGTAACCAATGTTGACAATTATGTAAGTTCAACAAGAGGATGAGCCCAAAAATAAACATGAAAATAAAACAAAGCAAAAGCTATCATCAACGACATCCATATCGCGATGGTTTGCAATTGCTATAGTAGCTCCTGTTAAAACGTTTTACAATGATTTCATTAGACACATATATTATATTATAATTATAGACACGGAATTATTCGGCTCTAGTGCATGAAATATACATAAGAAAGGAAATTCAGTGTCGCATTTAAAGGTGATTTCATGATTTCAGCATTCGACTGCGATATGTATGTTACAATAAGAAGTTATGTTCGTATAACTCCAAATCATGCTCACCATAAAAGTTTAACATGACATAATCATTTATTTAAAAAGTGTCTCTAATAACATGTCACTTTGATAGGAGAGTATTTCCTCAAGGATATAATGTAACTTGATAAAAAATAAGAGATTAATTAAAGGAAAATGTAAACCGCCACTTGCTTATGATAGAGGAATTCTCCATTATATTTATAATCACCGTCGTATACATGTAGATATTAAATTTTAAATGTGATATCAGTAACTTTACTAAATCTCTTGCAGTTGATTTTTCGTTAGTAGAACACAATTCGTCTCTTGTAAAATTTAAAAAGAATTAGTGGTCGTTCGAAATCGATTATCGTAATGTAATGTACATTTCTATTTGATCCATATAATATTTCATTCTTCCTAAACTGAGTAATAATTAGCAATAAAGTACATTTTCAGTCTGGAGATTTCAGTCTGGAATTTTCTCTACACTACGCTAAATAATTATTGGAATAGAGAGTTTAAACTAAAATCATACTTCGTTTTATCTTTATATTATTACATGCCGGTTAAACTGTGGGGCGGTTGAAAGAAAATATCTTGTAATTTATAAGAGTAATTTGATTTAAATCTTCATATTTTAATCATTAATTATGCTACGAATTGTTAGTTGAGTTATTACTATAACATTATGCAGGAAGGTGATGATTAAAATAAATGCCATAATGGAAAGGTGGTAACTAATGATTAGAACTTACTGCTGCATTTATTTTGATCTGGCTGCAATAATCCACCGTTCAAGTTAAGATTTGAAGAAGTTATTGACCATAAACATTATCAGTTAATTTGGTGGCTATTTCTTGTCTTAGTATAAAATGCAGAGGATAACTAAGTTAGAGTTCGAAATTCAGCGATCAGAGGTAAGGTTAAAAAAGATAACTACTATTAATAACGCACTACTTGCATGAAAATACTCTGACATAAACATTTTTAATGAAAAATAGGAATTCTTCACTTACGCCTGTAATTATCTAAACAGAAAAGAAACTGTACTCACGTCTAATTCAGGAGTTGATTTTGCTGAATTTTCTGTAAGAAAAGAGAACAAATACATTAATACATAGAGTTTCCTTTATATACTCACGGATTCATTCTATTTTAATTACATTTATAAAAGTGTGCTACTTTTTAAAATTCAACACCGATTAGCAATAAATCGCAGGAATGTGAGGAATTTCAGAGCATCTCCCGAAGGACTTACTGTTAGTACAAGAGAAAATAAACTTTGCTTTGAGTTGCACACTTCCTTGCTGTCTAAATTTCATACATCGCAAAGCTACCTAAAATCAAAATTACGAATCATAATATCAAATCATCCTGTGCAAACTTCTAACGGAATACAATTTTAAAGTTTCGGAAATTCACGTTTTAGGATACCCTTTTTTGTTTCGTTATTCCATGTTTTACATGCTACCATCTAATTTGAAGCTAGGATGTCACTGTGTCGTAAATGAATAGTATAATTAAAACATTTTTCGTGTGGAGCATCAAAGGAACGTGCTTTGAATAATTACAGCATGAATTCCTGAGCTTCCGGCCCAAGGAGTATGTAGACAGACATACTATACAGACAGACATCTGTAATTACAGACATTACATCCAACACACGTTTAAAATTCTCCATTTTCGTGGAAGAGAATGTAAAGCGAGTGAAAGCCTAAAAATATTACACGTTAGTCGTTACTTAAAATACATTGTTACGAGAATAAAAATCTTTAAAGAAATTTCCTGACTTTCTATTGCTTAGGAAAAGTATATATCTTTAAACAAAAGTATTCTGTCAATCTAATTTTCAGTCGCAATGGAATTTGTTTGGCGGATTAATTGTAAAACGCTGTTTACTCACAAATTAAATCATATCTAATCTACAAGTATTCGAGTTGAAAATACACAGTAAGGAAATCCCTTATAAACATTGCTCATTTAAGTATAGCAAGCCCTCACATCTTTAAATATTGATTTGCAAACTGACAGCAGCATTCTAAATCATGTTGCAAATGATAACTCGGCGATATTACGTTAAAACCGAATGAATGGTTTACGGACAGACTGGAGGAGAAACTCTTAATAAGGATAATAATAAATAAATAATAATAATTAAATTTATAATAAATAAATTATAATTAAACTTAAGGTAATAATAAATACAATGCTTAGCTACTTTGTTTACGAACATTAGAAGGGAGTTGAAGTTAAGCATTGACTCGAAGGTCATTGGAAATAAACCTATTTCAGATGCTAATATCTTAACAGTGCAAGCAATGGAGAGTCATCTGTCCTTGGGATAGTAATGAAGTCATTTTCCTAAATCACCAACATACATTTCACTATCCTCTCATTTTCATTGAATGTAAACAAAGCCGAAAAGGAAAGTACTTACTATCTAAGAAGAAGTGAATAAGGAGAGAGAGAAATCGGAAGGAGATGCAAAATGCGAACGAACGAAACGACGCCGAAACAGTTGTCTCATATAAGAAACCTACATACATATATCCGAGAAATGGTAAGTTATTCTTTTAATTAATTCTACCTTGTTATTTATATTTTTAAAATGCAGGATTTGTCCATCTCCTCTATTCTTTTTCTATGCGATGATGAACTACTGAGAGTACATTTTTTGGACTGGTTTAGAATGTTTTTCACATTTACTTAATCACAAATAAAAGTTTTCCAAAATCAGGAGAGTATCAGTTTCAACGGGAAATACTACGCAAGTCCTGATTAATATCGTCGACCGTTAAGTTAGATCGGAGGTATAATACTGAAACAAAGATAAGATTTACCGATAATATATGAAACTGTGAACCAAATTTCGTGATTTTTCCCAATGAATTTGAATTATCATTGCATTATCAGATACTCCGAGTTTAAGTTATTCATGGTTTAATAATGCAATAATTTTCGGATTCAGTGGCAACAATAACGTTCGCTAAATAAAACCAAACACTAGTTTAGAAAATGGTTAACGCGCAATTTAATGGCCCATCTAAATGGATCGCGGTAACCGAATCCAGTAATTAGCGAAGAATTTGATAACCATTTGGGTGCAATAAGTAGCGATATTTAAGGTAATTCAGAATTAAAAGGATCGTAAATCGATATTCATTAAATGCGTTCGAAAAATGAGTTTATGAAAGCTGAAACAAAAAGGTAATTGAAGGGAAAATATGAACGCTATTCAAATACGGAGTGATAAATTACTTGTAGACTGACATTCCCTCATTATGTCAAGATGCCGTTTCCTATACTACCTCTTCTATCTGTAGAGTGATTGTCAAAGAAACATTATAAAGGCTACTCAAAATATGAACTGATTATTTTAATTTTCGATCGAATGGGAATGCCCTCTTTTACAATCTTATGTGGATTCGTGGGAATATTTTCCGTTAGGCCAAGAAACATTCCCATCTTAATCTTTGCTTCGTGCTAATCATTTTCCCTAAAGCAAATAAAAAAGCGACGAACACAACGAATTTCATGTTAACCTCATTCTATGATAACGCTACCCATGTCGCTTTGCGTTCCATTAAAGATATTTATTGTCAAATATAGTGAAAAAAAGACATTTATATTTATGTAATGGAAAATTATTTAACAAATGAATTCCCTGTAAGTCATGATTAAACTCCTTAATAATAAATAGAGAAATCCTAGAAAAGTTTTCACGTCCTTCGATGTACGGAATAATGATTTTTTATGTGTTGGTTGAAACGCACTATAAATACGAATTTTTGTTATCAGGAGAATTTCGTGGGAATATGTTTCCTTAGAAACGATTTAGTATTGACTGTTATAGGAGAAGGAACTGACCAATCATGTATTTAATGACAGCAGAGATTTCGTGTTATCCCTTTTAATTTCAGTCAGTTTCAGCTGATTGTTCACTTAATTAACAGCTTAAAATGCAACGAGCTAAGTAAGTTTCTCATAAGTTACAGCAATAATACTTTTACATTGAAAGAGGTAATACAAAATGGAAAATATTCATAAATACTCACCGCTTGCGGTTCTCCGGGTTGCCTATATCCCGCTTATTCCCCATTAGTGCCCTTGCACGATCATATGGGAAGAACTTCTAAGAACTCCCATGTAATAGAAGTGACAGTAAGGGTGGGATGTTACAACTTGAAAAAAATAAAAACACCACATTAATTCACCAAACATTATCTTGTATAGTATTATATTGTGCATATATAAGAGCGAAGAGTTTCCAAAGACGCTGATTGAAATTAGGATTTTGGTAACATAGACATTAAAAAATATCAAATTCCACATCCTTATTATCACAGTAGATTTAAAAAAGTTTTATTCAATTGATTTATAATCACTAATGGAGCAAAGTTAATATGATAATACTTGCTACATTTACCGAAGTTTTGAACAAAAATGAGTATGGAATGTTGATCCAAAAATATATGAAGAATAAATAAGGACCTATTTTTTATAGTCTGGAGAGTTTCGTGGTAATATATTTCCTGAGAAATTATTTAATATTGACTGTTATACGAGAAGGAACTGTCCAATCATGTATTTAATGACAGCAGAGATTTCGTGTTATCCCTTTTAATTTCAGTCAGTTTCAACTGATTGTTCAATTAATTATCAGCGTTAAATGCAACGAGCTGAGTTATAAGTTTCAGAAATATTACTTTTACATTGATAGAGGTAGTACAAAAGGGAAAATTTTCAAAAATACTCGCCAATTTCGGTTCTCTGAGTAGCCTTGGTCCGGCTTTCTCCTCTTCTACGATCACACAGGAGAAACTATCAAATAACAGATGAGCCGTGAAGAGATGGAGGAGGAAACCAACTGGAAAAATAGAAAAATACCAAATTAATTCTTAGGTAAATCGCGAACATAATCTGGATATCAAAATAATATTGAATTGGGCATATATATAATGACAATGGTTCAAATTAGGATTTTGGTTACGTTTCTATTCAATAATATCCAATACCTTATCGAAAATACTATATTTATATTTTATTCAGTTGATTAATTTCAACAAGAAGGGAATATAGAATTATTAGTAGAATAAAATCCGAAAAGGCTTAGGAAAATGAACATCTTTTACTAAAATTGTAAACTGACGTGAAAATCGTTAACGATTACAGTTCAGTAATAATTTTGGGATATACTCAACTTTTAATCCAATTCAACTCAAGCATAAGTTACGAACAATTTTGAAGAAATAATTTCTGAAACCCAAACATTGAAAGCGGAACTAAGAAACTAGTTATTGAAAAGGTAAGGATTCGAATATACGAATCAAATATAAATTATACTTGAATCGGTGATCAAAATGAAGTCATTTAGAATAATAAATGATAAGGAAGTTAATTCTTTAATTCTACCTCAACTTCTGTAAAAAAAACTCCGTTTGTACTATTGGCTCAGAATCTAGGATAAAGTTGGACATTGAGATTTGAAGTCAAGGAAATATGAATAATACAAAATTTGAACTAATTTAGAACAAATGATTAAAAGAAATCACAAGAAAATTATATGTAAAAGAGTCATTGATAAAGGAGAGAATTCGTTAAGTGAAATTGATTAACTTTTAATTATGGTTTATGTTAAAGTAGTCATATATAGCGAGGGTACTGAAGATCCTAATTCCGTTACGAAATCAGTCGACCAATTGAAATCACAGATAAGTATTACTATTAAATAATTTCTTGGATTCAAAGCCGCTAATTCTGTGCAATCTGAAAACAGAACCTAAAAAGGTATGTCATGTATCTCACTTGCGCGTCGGCACCGAGATTGATGGAGACATTAGTCAAAGAAACCATCCGACAAATAGAAGTTCCAGGTTAGAGATCATGCGTCAATCTTCCCATCCATTTCTTTCGTAAATACGAAAATCGCCTAACATACACGTACACTACTTATCGGGGATAAATAAGAGTAAAAAGAAAATCCTAAGATGGCCGTCCTTTGCTGTTAAATCCCGATTAAATTACCGATTTAAAATAAATAAGATTCCCATTCTTAATTAAATATAGAATACTGATTGAGTCCTGATTCGAATCGATTATCTAGGTATAGAAATACTAAAATTAATTTAACAATCAATGCAAAGTTTATTTGAAATTCAAAGGTAGATTTCCGTTACGCTAGCGGTTGGCAGTATCTTCTACTAACCCTAGTAATAATATTGCCGAAGATTTCTCTGAACCTAAATGCTATGAATATCTGAAGATAATCTGAATACTAAGCGGTATCAGGAAAGATTCGAAACATTCATTGGAACTTTCATTAGATAGCGTCTTCAGAGTTCAGAGTCGTATTTTAATTTCTTAAATACTAATCTTAGCCATAAATGTAATCACAAATAGATGTATATCACTGTAAATTATCGGATAACAAAAAAATAGTAAGATAATCACTAAAAAGATGAATAATCCAGACGACGGTTTCATAGCTAATCATTAGTCTCGCGTAAGGAATAATATGTTCACCAACGACTGTCAAATAAATACCAACTAAACAAACAATAAGAAATTTGATCATTTTTTAGCTCATTAACTCGAATACTATTAATAGTTTTATTACATTATTATTATAAATGTTATTTGAGTTTACCAAAACTGAAGAAATCCCAAAGATGCGCCACAGATGTCTTGACGGCAGGAATAGACGTACTTTCTGTTAATTGACTAATAATCACTTAATGACTTTAAAAGTTGCAAATTTACTACGTTAACCCTTAATTAAACTTCAAGATATGTCAATATCGAATTTAGCATGCAGTACAAAATTGAATTTCTAACGGTTTTTTAAACAAACACTTCAATACGTCCTGACACAGCGATGTTTCCAAACTAACTAAAAATTTAGCTTTGAAAATTAACGATATTTCAAACGGTGAGATCTGATTGGCTGCTACTTTTTCGGCAACCCCCCTCTTTTCCCTCTACCGGAGAAGTTTGTAATTTCTTTCTTAATTATTAATTAGTATCAAATTAAAATATTATTATTCTAAAATATTTAAAGTTAAATTTGACAATGATTAGAAAAATAAATAACTTACACGCTCATTGTTTTTATTGCACGAATATTTCACGGATCCCCAGATTGGTGAGATTCCCAGTAAGACACTTGTTTAATTTATCTATTTAACAAAGGCAAAACGAACTTCTTGAATTCAGTTTTAATGTTTTAGTAAAGAAAGCCAATGAAGGAAAAAAATCATTTCATCACGTACATAATGTATATTTGATCTATAGAGCTCCTGAACGCAACAAGAAAAACGTAAGAACGGGAATAAGCCTAGACTAGAGAACACTAGAGAATGTACACTTTCTTTTGATTCTATTCACGGGAAAATTGCCTATTGAGAATATAAAGAGATAAATATATAATTAATCAACGTTACTTTTAAATGATAGGTAATAATAAATTAAGAAAGATTAAGTAACAATATAATAGTATTAATATTATAATAGATATTATAAATATAATAGTATAATATTATAATAATAGTATTAAGAAAATTTTTAGTCTTCAGTACACTTGGACACTCGTAGGCGTTATGACTCAGAGAGGAAAGCAACGAAAAGCTACTTCAACCCTCTCATAAGCCTCATTTCCTCTCCAACAAATTGTGTAGCTTGAGATGGAAGTTCTACCCAGCCTTAAAACAAAAGAAGTTGCAGAGGGACCTCAACCATTCATTTAGAAACAGGGTGCAAGAAATATGAAATCATAAGGTTCACTAATTACCATTCATTCTTCGGTGCCTTTAAAATTTTCTTACAATTAGATTAATTACGATATCTAACCTCAAATTTAGAATTTGTAAAAAATCAATTGGATCATTAATACATTCAATCGACATGCTCTATCCATTACCTTACATTTTCTAACTCCGATTGCAAGTGAAATAACTCACATTAATCACACTTACCTTTCTATCCTATGTAATGCAGGCTGAATAAGTGAAAATACGCAAAGAACCTCGTATCCATTAATCTTCAACCACAAATGCATCCATTTTGGTTTCGATGGCATCTTAACTTTCTTGAGCTACAGGCTTAAAATTTCGCAGAAACACTACATATTTCTGTCAACACCTTCTTTTATAAGAACCTCAAATAAAAAAATAAGTATTCAACCGAAGATTTTTCTCACTGTTACACTACACTATTCGAATAATCATCGATCGTAAAACTTAGCTTCAAATGCACAAACACACCTTTTATTACATACAATCACAGCTCACGCTGAACACACAGCGAATCATTTTTCACTAAATAAAACTGTCCCAGGACTTCTAAAACAACTTATCGCTGACAATCAGTTACGATTCAAAGTTCATAGAAGCATGGGCAATCTGTTCTTGAGAAGAATGTTACGAGGTCTGAACGTGTTTCCGCGTTTTTGGAAAGGAACCATGGTATGCAAAATTCTGACGATCGAAACTAATTGTCTACTCAATATGACCTTCGTACAGCTACCTGCGTTTCTTTGTCTCGCTAAGCGTGTTCGAAATTTCCCCCTGCCATGCGCCAGTGGCAGTTTGCAGGGTCTATATGTAAATCAAATCAAAATGGTGCCGGTTAGATTTTCCTACGAATTTCAGTGGAAAATATCTAACTACTTTCCAATGGAAAATTACTGCATGAGTAACATTTCAGGAACATTCTTTCGAGTATGAGCTGATTTTGGAAACGAATGTCTAGCGCATAAATTTGAAAACTGAAATTCGAATCGACTTTTAGCATTTAATCCTTTTCTAATAATCGATTCACACGTAAGCGGTACCTAATATCTGAAATTTAAGTTATTGCTACTTTCTATACTTTCTAATTAGAGATCACTTTCAACGAATCGCTCTGTGTAATAAAATCATCAAGAAGCTTCTGATAACTGACATCAGTGGTAAATTCATAATAAATTTTCTTTTAAGATAATGATTTGATGGTAATGTTCACGCTTTAATTCAGTAATAAACGATACTCTCAACGAAATTTGAGTAATAAATTTCAAAATATAACGAAAAATTCATAATTTCTGAAGAAATTCCTATTTTAATTTACTTATAGGTCCCAATTTATTCTTCATATATTTCTGGATCAACTTTCCATACTCATTTTTGTTCAAAATTTCGGTAACTGTAGCAAGAATTAACACTTTTACTTTGCGCCGTTAGTGATTATAAATCCATTGAATAAAATACGAAAAAAATCTACTGTGATATTAAGGATGTGGATTTTGATATTTTTTGATGTTTATGTAACCAATATCCTAATTTGAATCAGTGTCTTTAGAAACAGTTCGCTCTTATATATGCACAATACAATACTATACAAGATAATGTTTGGTATTCATAAATGAATTAATGTGGTGTTTCTATTTTTTTCAAGTTGTGACATCCCACCCTTACTGTCACTTCTATTACATGGGAGTTCTTCCCGTATGATCGTGCAAGGCACTAAAGGGGAATAAGCCGGACCTAGGCAACCCGGAGAACAGAAAATGGTGAGCATTTATGAATATTTTCTCTTTTGCATTACCTCTTTTAATGTAAAAGTATTATTGCTGAAACTTAGCTCGTTGCATTTACGCTGTTAATTAGGTGAACAATCAGTTGCAACTGACTGAAATTAAAAGGGATAACACGACATATTGTGAATCTCTCGAAAATGATTTCGTGGTAATATATTTCACAGAAAATATATTACCGCTAAATTTTCCTGATAAAAAAATTCGCGTTTATAGTGCGTTTCAACCAACACTTACAAAATGATTATTCCGAATATCGAATGATGTTAAAACTTTTCAAGCATTTCTCTATTAATTTTTAAGGAGTTTGATCATGACTTACAGGGAATTCATTTGTTAAATGATTTCCCATTACATAAATATAAATGCCTTTTCTTCACTATATTTGACAATAAAAGTATTTAATGGAACTCAAAGCGACATGGGTAGCGTTAATGTAGAATAAGGTAAAAATGAAATTCGTTTGATTCGTCGCATTTTTATTCGTCTTAGGGAAAATGCTTAGCACGAAACAACCGTTAGGATGGAAATTTATCTTCGCCTATCGGAAAATATTCCCGCGAAGCCACATTGGGTAGTAAAAGACGGCATTCGTAAAATACCAATTTTCCTCGTATTGTATCTCCTATTGGCTTGAGAAGAAATACTTGCATAAACGTAAGAAAGGTAACTTTTAATGTTTTAAAAAGCAAGACCATCATAATCCTTAAGTATCTCCTCTGATTACTTCTAGTTAGAGCCCTAGATTTTTATAACTCAAGAAAAAAATATTCACACGTAAATTAGACAAAATTCTGTCAACAAAAACGTAGAATCCGTTTTCAAGGTCCACCTAGCACGCTCTACTCAATGTTTTCCCTCTGACAGAACAATTAACATCCTCTTCGTGCTTGCCTTCCCAAATATCCCCTCCCAAATGATTCACCTGCCCTTGAAAATTTCCCGTCCGTTGTCCCAAAATTTTCCCACATATTATGAACCTACGTCGTATTATTGTGTTTACATCTAATGAAGATCAATGGTGCAGCGGTCGTATTTTATTCTTATTGGTCTGGAATCTCAGGGACATATCGTCTGACCGTCATTCACTCTTGTTTCGACTAAGAGAAAATTTCACCGTTCCTTCATATTTTTGATATCATAACTCTGATTGATCAGCGCCTCGTCATAATCAGAGAAAAAGAACTTTTCTTGGATATCTCTTTAGTTTTACCTCTAGTTACCTCTGTTCGAAGTCTTGGACTAACCTTGTATAAACCTTTATCTTATTACTTACCAAAATATAGCACCTCATTTCATTTATTCTCAAATATATGCTATAGGTATCATTCGACTTTCGAGGCATTATGCCTACAGCAAATAAACCTTAGAGGGGGAGAGAAGAATCTGACTTACTTAAATTTCCCTATCTTCATTAAATCTTTGACCAGTCCTGTATGCTTTTGAGCATCCCATATTTAGTTGTATGATCTTTATGATTGACCAGCAACACCATAATGAAGATTCATGGATGAAATCCACACCACACATGTTATGTTCTTGATAATTTTCTCTTTTTGCGAGAATATCATTGGAATGAAAATAAAATCATGTTTTTGATGATATTAAATCTATTCAATGTTTAGTTATGTTGTCAGTTTAATGGTTCAAAATAGATATCAGGTATCCAAAAATCAGACGAGAAAACAATATTATTGATGAATTCATTGAATTGGTTTGCATACAAAATTATACTGGGAAAAATGAGAAAAACTCCAAAAGAAGTTTGAAAAAAATAAATTGGGAAATGTAAAGAATTTACTTTTAAATACGAGTTAGAAAGAAACAACTATATTCAAGCATACATTTTGATTTGAGTTTTTGAAGTTATTGATATGTTGTAGCAGTCAAACTAAGCAACTGTAAAGAAACTCCTTAATATACTTATATCTGAGTAATTTTAAATTTTGCTGAAAATTTTTAAGTCAACATATACACAAAAGGAGAGTTTCTATTCAGTTAAAGCAAAGATGTTGTTCAAAGTGCGAGCAAGCCCTCTACAAAATATAACTTAAAGCATATAATGGTTGATATTTTGAAAATTAATTTCAATGAAACAAATATTCTTCTACTAATTTGTTAAGGGCAGAAAATTAATGAATGCAAGAGGTAGAACATTTTTGTGTACATATGATTGCAGAACATGGTTAGTACTATATTGGAAAATTCTATTCCACAAATGGAAAATAGTCAACTAAATAAAGAATGAATAATTGACATAAATTATGAAAGTGTTTAAATGATTACCTTACTACTACTTTAGAATTTCATTCATATGGAGAATCAATTATTTAAAAAAGCATCTGTACAAAATAAGAATACCCTGAAAGTGGTATACAAGTTTGAGTACCTGTCATGATTATTAGAACACCACAGGAATGTTCTTACTATGGCATGGATTAGCTCCTTTCCATATTCGTTCTCATATTTTACATTAAGTAGCAAATTCAGCTTTAAATCAGTAGTATCAGAGAAGGCATATTCCTAATGGGTACAGAGACAACTCATTGATATCATCCAAAAAAATTAAATGAATTAAAAACCACTCCAAGCTTACTAAACTCCCCATTAATATGAAGAAGATATTATGAATTTGTAAAAAATTAAGATAAATACAGGTACAATCTGACTGCTATGATGCATAAGAAAACAAGAAACCTATTAAATAGGTGTGCTCAAATGAAATTTTTTTAAACAGCAGTCATTCTTCAAGAAATGTTCCCTCCAGACATCTTTGACAGAGGAAGGCAAGAGAAGACCACTTTTACTATGCCATAAGTATGATGTGTAAGGGTAAGGTCTCAAGAAATAAATAACAGATGGATAGGTCAAATCCATGGTGCAGAGAGTATTCCTGTATACATGCGAGATCACGAACATAGAAAAAGGACATCAGAAGACTAGTCCTTTTCAAAGTTGTATATTAGAGTAAAAGCAGTTAGGATCGATGGGAAAATAAACATGGAAATTCTGGAAATGATGGAAGAAGTAGGTTTTAATAAAAAAAGAATATTATCAAATCCCGCTCCTCTTAATATTTTAATCGATAATAGGAGATTGATAAGCTATTCAACAGGAAGTCTGACACAGGATGATAGATAAAGGAAAGCAAAAGATATTAGATGAAGCAGAGAGCAGGATAATTTATCGAGAAATAATAGAGTTCACTAAGTAGGGAATATAGGTCACATTATGTCACTTTAAATGTGATATATATATTCCTCTTAGTACAAGTTCTTGAAGATTTTGATATGATTGGAAATCATTAGCAAATCTCTCTTAATAGAAAGAATAATAAGAAAATGATACTAAAAAGAAAGTGGAAATAAGATGGTTCCTATATTTTTGGAATAAATATTTGATCATTAGCTACCCTCTTTCTAGATCTTGAGCATGGTTATGTAGTTAAATTGAATCCATTCATATAAAATTACTCCTGCTTTCTATGTCAGTATCTTTCAGCTAAATTGGATCATTAAAATTTTCTGTATCTATTTGCATTTCCCATCTTCACAATTAAAAGATGGAAGTGATTACCCATGGAGGAAGAAGGATACCATTAAATGGATATGTAACTGAGATATTTAATTTTAAAAATTGTTAACTTTACATTTTTAATCATTACAGCATTTGTAGAACATTGCAGATTGGCAAAAGTAAGGAAGGATATATTAGACAACTGTTTGCAGTACTAACAAATTTGAATGCCATTACCATGGCTACAAAATAGTGTTTTTAAATGTTGATATAATCATTTATGGCATCAAATTTATTCCCTCAATCTATAAAAATGGCAATACTGTTTTCATGAAACTCTGGAAAGGTAAGGAATCCATATAACATCTTAGAATTTCTCTTTAAATTATTCAAGGGAAGCATTTCCTTAAAAAATGAGAAAAAGGACATTTTGTGACATTAAAAATACCAAAGAATTTTATTATTATCTACAAAGCTTTGATGAAACAATTTAATTATTGCAAAAAATCAGTTTGCTCATTCACAACAAATCAAAATACTCCATACACTTATCACAGACAGGTATGCATGAAAAGTCGCATTCATCATTAGATATATCATTTACTTGTTTTAGTTGTGCTGGTGCCCAATATGTTGGTTTACCAAACACTTAAATACGTATACAGATGAAAGCATCATCAATGCTTTTTAAAATGATTCACTTGCCCATTCAAATTGCCTCATTCAGCACTGAGCCACCATAACCTCAGAAAATGTAACTTCGATTTCACTCACGTATGCAACAAAAAATCTAATTACCTAATTAACATGAGTACAAATGTAGAGGTAAATATGTATCATTTGCAAATGAGCATTTTGCACATCCCTATAATTACATAGGTTGGAGGCCACTGGCCACATACACTCTCTTTCTGCCATTTCGAGCACCAATTCACAGTCTTACACAAAATGAATCAACCAAGAGAGAGAAAGAGAAAGACCAGCATCATTATGACAAGACATAACATTGGCAAATTTGATCCATGACCTCTGTGAGCAATGTTTGTGAGCCAATCCAAATGCCAAAAGATCACCAAATTAAAACTTTCTGGTGCACATCCACGAATCACTGGAAGGCTCAGTGATGTTGATATACGTATACGTTGCTGGGATTCTTATTGTTTTGGAGTATGCTCCTCTCATTGGCAAAAACAGTGTTATTAAATTAAACAAAACCATGGATACACTCCAATAGGAACCCAGCTTATAAACCACTCTTGAGGTAAGAGAAGAGCATGAGAGCATGGGAGCACATTTCATACCTTTTCAGGCATCAAATGAACGTATACTATGTCAAAGGCCAACTGAATTCTGTTACAATTAGGCAAGTATACTTCATCCACAAATGGAGTAAATCTAGGCACATAGGCAAAAAATAGCAAAGTAGTATTGCTCTGTTTTCCCACAGTGATGTTTTCTAGGGACTAATAACCTGAGAAACACCTACAAAAAACATCATCTGAATACAAACAATTTAATTAATTTCTTCCAAACCATATTAACTGACTCCCTACATAGTTTCTATGGCACAGTTACATAATGGCAGACTTTTGCTTCTTCCTAGGATAAGAATACTGGACGTTATTCAAAAAGCAATGAAAATGCTCATGGAAAACTCATTCTCTACACACTACATTTGAAAGATATAATAGACAATAATTGCGGGTTATTTTAGTGCAATGCAGCAAGAAAATTGTAGACTTTTTCACAATCAACCGTAATTGAGAAATGTTTTCAAAATAATGTTTCCTTACACTTCTATCAAAATATTTCATTTTAATTGTAAATTTCAAAACAGACTAATCATCACTATTTGCAGAAATTGTAGAGGTCCTTCTATATAATAATTGTAGGCAACACACAAGTGAAACAGCATGCTTATAACAATAGGCACATCTCATTCAAATGATCTGAACAATAATTTTCACACATAAGAAGTTACTAGTGGTTTCTTCAATGGAACATTCCATTCACAGGTTATAAAATGTAATCAATGCTTGAGGATCACTCATGAAAAGTCTAAACCATCAACAATGCTAAAAACTTAAGTAGCATTTGAATCAAAACAAAAATACACCAGTTAATTAAGATGAGGTCAAGAGAACCTCCATGAGAGATCACTTGTGACTGCTTTTTTTAGGTTAAAGTGAATTAGGAGGCAAGCACACACCATGGGCACAGACTGGAACGAGGAAAAAGAACAGACATAAGCACCCGTTTCTTCATTACTCCCTGAATTAATGAGTTTAACCTCTTTGTGAAAACATAAAGAAAGGAATCACAAGGGACACAAAAAGATGTACTTCAAAAAATAGCATGCAAAAATTCTGTAGAATATATGCAAAGATGCATTTGGACATACACATATCAGCACAACTGCACATGGAAATTTTCAGTTTAATTTTTGTAGTATCATTCCAAATACTATGACTTCAAGTGAGTCAATTAAGATGAATTCACAAATGATTTTTGACAGGAAATCTCTAAAACTGAACTTCTATTCCTTCCCTCAAAGACTATTTAGTCCATGTTAGCACACTTGAGGGACCCTTTATTTAGTCTCTTATATTTTAAAGAAATAAGAAATTGATCTGTATTCACAGAAAATCGTATACAATATTAATTGGCACCATTTCAATTTTAAGAATTTTTCCCAAGAAATATTCACTGTTTTTACATAATGTGTACTTAAAGATCATAAGAGATTGCAGAGGACACTGAATGTAATAACATTACTTCCAAACAACTGGAAAAGCTGCACAAAATTATAATTAGAAAAAAGACTCATACCAAATCTCTCAGAATAGTCATTGATGAATATCAAAGCCCATATGAATGTGTAAGTCTGAGCATTCTTCCTAAAGTCTACATCTGACAAAATATGGGCAAACTGTATTCACTTTTTCAAAGCACAATAATCCAAATATTTCTAATTAACAAGAGTCACCTTTTATCTTCCAAAAATGAGGAACTTTCATACAACTACAGACAGAAGAATGCAAAAGGCTATGCATTCTCTGAAAAAAATCATTATTTCTATCTCCCAACCTTTCTTCATTATTGTTAACATGCAGGCGTTGAGGTCTGAACGTGTTGATTACGTATACATGAGTGAGGTATGGAGGGTGGAATCCACCCCCATTTGCCCACAACCCCAAAGGACAAGGGGTGGACAGACAGGACGGGGATGAAGAGAAATGCATAAAAAAAATAGCTGCGCTCGCATCTCCGACAGCGAACAATAAATATTCTCAAAACAAACAAAGCGACAATTGTGTCACCATGTGTTACATCAAATGCCAGGGGAGTCACATGAGTATTTCTCTATAAATCACTCAGGATTATTTTTCATGCGTTCAAGTCCATGCTGAATCACATCTATACAATTCATTTCGCCATCATCTCCATTTCCTGCTATGATAAAGTCTTAGAAACTTATGTAATATATCTAGGTGACCAGTAGCCTTAGACTCAGATGAGGGCTGTGTTTGAGAACGAATACAGTGGCAAGTATACTTGTCAGCACACATGATGCAAACAGGAATAAAATCCCAAGAAAATCACTTGCTTCACCACAATTGAATTCTAACATTAGAATCAGAAAAATTATGTAAATTACATCTTGTGATGCAGATTAAAATTCACTTGCTATGGCACCATTTTCTGTCAGTAGATAACGTACTTCTCAATTTAAGTACTGCCTCAATTGTCAACCTCAACTTCAGAGAGAAAATTCTCCTTTCTCCCTTCAGCCAATGAGAACAGTTACCATTCAAATTTGAGGCAACGCTGCTCAAAAAGAGATTCATTGAAGCATCCAAATCTCCTTCCTCCTATCTATAAAAATCTCCAAATGAAACAGATTCACTGGTAGCACTGGTGGTATGACTGAGATGGCACTATAGTTGGGGTGTGATGCAGACCCAACAGAGGTACAGATGGAGCAGAAGGAAGGCGTGGTGCCAGTGCAGATTCCTGTCATTGGCCAGGAGAATCCCCTCCACTGCCCCCACTGTTGCTGCAGCACTCCAACTTGGGCCCCTCTCCATCCTGACTGCTATCTCCACCTTCTTCATCTCCCTCCTCTCCTCCTGCCTCCCCTTCTTCCTCCTCCTCCTCTTCCTCACTCTCATCCTCCCCTCCACTGCTCAGACCTATATTGATACAAACAAATTGAATGTACAATTGAGAACACAAAGTATATAACCTGTTTGGAATTTAATCGCCATAAAGCAGCAATCCAAGACATAAACTCTACTTATGGTTTTCCTTCGAAGATTATACCCCAATGATAGCCAAACCTAATACCACTGGGAGATTCATGTCATAATATTCTATGACTTAGGAGCAACATAGTAAATTTTTATGATACATTTAGTGTATATTTATCACAAATTCTGATGATTTTGAAAAATATTAAATTAACAATTTCTATTCTTTAAGTCATAAAAACTGAATTTTGTAGTAAAAATTGGTACATACTACAGAGTAAAAAAAGACACAGAGGAGCCACAAGGCTTACTAGCTGCATTCTGGCCATGTCTGATATGAAAATTTTCATTCAAGTTGAGATATAACTGGAAAAACCATTGAAATAAGAAATATCCCAAACCTTATTGTTTAACTTATTTATACTTTGATAGCCAGGGTACTATAAGAAATATATGAAAAGGAGAAATAAAAAGATAAAAGTTTAGCAAAGCAGAAGATGACTGACTGAATGTAGACATTAACAATTCTAAAAGAGGCTCATTACTAACAAAGTAAAAGATAAGACTGATAAAAATAAAAAAGTGAGTGACAATTAAAAAAAAAAGACATAAATTTCAAGAAATAAAATTTCTCCAAAAGCACCGAAGAATATGAGACCGATAAGCTACAAATCAACCAATCAGATAAAAAACCAATTTAAAACATAGCTACAAAGATAAGAGAAATAATTAAAACTTATTTTTATAAATAGCTGGCATTTTTCAGTTTCAGAATACTTTACTTTATGACATGTCTTTATTCCTACATATCAAATTCATGAAAAATGTGATATACAAAGTAGAAAAATCATGCAAAATACACTATGGATTACTTGCTAAATTCTAGGGTGCATTAACTTGTTATCCTAGTTAGAAGATTTATAACACACTGCACAAGACCAAATCAGGAGACAAGCTATACTAACAAAACAGCCAATCGAAGAAAGTATAATCAAATAAACAACAAACAAGGAAAGAACGGAATCAACTGATGGCACTGACGAATACAAAATTTCTGTCTCCATGAGCAAATGATGATAATAATGTTGTTTGAGTAATATTTTCAAATGAGTGAAAGGTGAGAAATGTTGGAATGTGTGTTTTTGAAAGAAGACATTGATATCAGCTAAATCTACAGTCTGACTGTGATTGTTGTTGGAACAAAGGACGGACCCGCATGACTTGTGCCATTACGTCGCTCACCCATGGCTCCACCTCTTAAGAGAGCCCCTGCTGCACTTCCTCCAACAATCCCTCCAGCTCCCAATTGTGGCTGAAGATTTGCTATGTTCTCAGGCCAGAATCTCTGGGCAGGCTGCTTCCCACTGCCACCTCCTGACAAACAATAGCAATATTTCTTGAACTACACTCATTGCTTTTCACAGTGTGAAATATATTCACATGAGAAGAACTGCACACAAACCCCAAACAGTATTTTTTACCTATTCCAATAATACTTTGTAGAAGATTCTATTCAAATGGAATTCTATAGGAAAAAATCTATATTTTATGCTGGTCAAAGAAAATACTAGAATGATTTGTTAAAATAAATCTGAAATATGACAACCCAATGGAGTTATATAATAAACGGAAAAAGCCAGGATGTTGTAGAAATCCATTTGAAATTGGAAAAACTGGTAAACTATTTCCTTCTTCTACAAAATAGGAGAAATAATGATGATGTCATTAACTAGTTTCTTCAAGTTGAAATTGAGTTATATTTAAAGACAACTGTAAGATTTCACATTGCATTTATAACCTGCATTCCTTAGAATGTTCTTGAACAGCTCTTCTGAAATTACATTCACTCTTAAGATATCATTACTAACAAGACAACAATATGACATCTATCAGGCATACAATTTGTATTTAATGTACTTTTTTTACTAGTAATTCTTCTGTTAGTGCCAAACAAAAGCCAAAGGCTTTCTTCCTCTTTAAAGCTTAGAGTTAATTCTACTTTCTTTTTATCTCAGACTTCAATAGAGCTTCTCATTTCCAGAATGTTTTTGTTATTTATTAGAAACTAGATGCTGGGACAATGATTAGATATGAAAGAAGATTGCTGCAGAAATCAGTTTGGGTGGCACTGAAGAGGTTCCTTCAACAACATACTACCATAGCTCAAATCAGAAGAATCATCTTTCAATTAATAACTAATCATAAATCAATATATTTATCCGTAAATTATACTTAGAGATAACTTATTTATATAGTTAATAACAAGTAATGGACTTTTACAGTATTTCTCATTTACCAGTGTTCATGATATAATATTAAAAAGGAATGAGTTAAGATGCAATAGTGACAGTTAATACACAAAGTTTAATTGAAATGAAATCTTTTATAAATTTCTCAGAAGACCATCAAATACTATTCAAAAAGAAATCTAACAGCAGTGTGGTAGAATAGTAGACTATCGATATCCAAGTTATAATATGATTCAAGAGAAAATACTTACCACCACCACCACCTAATCCACCAACTAATGTTCCTCCTACTGATTTGGCTTTCTTTGCCTTGTGTGCTGCAGCTGCAGCTTCTGGATTGGAAGCATCAAGCATGGGCTGCAGGATTCTCCGGCGAGCATTAATGAACCAGTTATTCACCTAAAATGTAAATATTACAGATGGCTTGAAAAATGATCTATTGAAATTTTTTGTGTAGACACTACCATCAAGCAAAGGTACAGTCATAAAAAATAAAATGATATAATTGAAATAGACAGTTAACAGTAAGTTGATTAGAGAACCAATTGTCTGATGTGCTAAGTAAATGATAGAAAAAGTAAATCCATAGGCAAATTTATCATTCACATCAATACCAGATGAATTAATAGTTGTAAGGCAAGATAAAATTCCTTAATTTTTTTATTTTCTCTTCTAATTTTCTATCAGATTTTACTTTCCAACTTCTTTCAGAGTCTTAATATTCTTTGAAACATTGCAAAAATATGGATGAATAAAACAAATATTACATACTTCACAAGAAAATCACCATAATCAAATCTATGGAGTTGAGATAAAAGTTAAATTAAAATTTTGGAACTTACTTGGAGCAAGGTGAGATTAGTTTGTGCAGCAATTTGTCTCTTTTCATCTTCAGTGGGATATGGATGCTGAAAAGAAAATCATCGAGATAGATTTTATCATAAAATATAATAACATGATATATTCTATAATATAAGATTTAATTGAATAACTTTCTTGTCTCTTAATGATCTCCCTAAAATCTGCAAATCTTAAATATTTTCCCCTGTATGAATTAAAAATTTGGGTGAATATAAGATTTTAAAATTTACAGTTTTAAATGAGAAAGGCAATTTTCAAATACTTAATGAAATCATATCACATACTTGATGATCATTTTTTTATGATAATATTACATTTCAGCACAAAAAGGTAATATATTTTTAGCATCTATTTGACTGGACACACCTATTAACAAAATATTGTTAATGTTCAGACTATAGATTAAATTCGATGTGGAATATAATCTAATTTGATGAGACAAAATATAAATTGCCAACAAAATATAAAAGCCAACTTTTTTAGGAAAATGGTTCAGCTTTTAAATTTACTAAAGTTCTAATAGTTTCAAAGAACTATACCATGAAAGAAACCAGTGCTTGTTCCCATTATTTTAAAATAAACCATTAAAAATGTTCGAAATACTTTGTAATTGATATTTGATATTGATTTGATCAAAATGTAAAATGGCTGCCAGCAAAATATGAATACCATAATTATTATGATGGCCAACTAACTTATAGTAATAGCCATCAAATAAAGAGAATTTATGATTTTATGTATGAACTAAAAGTGTGTTGTAAATCTAGTTCTATATATTTTATCAGTACCCAAATTTCTTTAACAGCAATAAAAATTAAATTTTCAAATAATTATCCTAATATCAAATCAAATTTTATAATAATAGAATTTAATGGTCATTTGGAGCTCATATATTCTTAAATTTGCCTCATTTAAATCATTTTTATTCCATAATATTAGAAAGTAAAACTAAGGAAAAAACTTTTTTAAGTTATTTTTTATTATAAATCAATTTTTAGGACAGACAGATCAAAGAAATTTGCATGGGAGGTGTAGGGTGATTTCAGAGAACTTGTTATCAAATCTCCAATTATATTCTATAATGCCATTTTGCTGCAATAAATTTATCTGATTTATGGCTGGGATACTCAACCTGGTGCCCTTGGGCACTGAGATGCCCAAATCAACCTTGCACAGTGCCCACTAAGCCTCAGTAAAAAGATTTTTATACTTGCTACAAGAATATTTCATGGGATCACACTGGTAGGAATAGAGTAGAGGTTAATCTAAATGGTTAACTAGTAAAGCGATAATATTGCCAAGGTATGGCTTGAATATCACCCTCAACAGAAATGTTATGTGGTGCCTGCTTTACTTTCTGAAATGCCCTTAGGTGCCCTGGCACCAAAATAGGTTGCGTACCCCAGATTTATTGTGATTGTAGAAAAAAGCACAGTATGATTTCAATTCAAGCTCCTTCTCCGATCACAGCAAACTGCTGTTACTACTATATTACAAATGCTGCTATATTACAAACCATCCGGGAGAGGGCAATCACTCACCAATGATTATTACTTATCATGCAGTAGCATTTTTCCAAAATTTCAAATACACTCATTAAGTGATACCGACATCATATCACACATTTGTACATAATGTATTGGTTCAAAGAATATATACTGCTTTTACAAACAAATAATAAATTAAAGAAATGAAAGTACCACAAGGTGTTGGAAAAGCCAAGATCTCATAACACTGGTGGCATGTTTAGGAAGAACACCTCTTTTTTGCTTCTTTTTTCCTAGATAGTCCTCTTCATCATCAGCAGAGCCTCCTGGTGTGGTTGGAGCAGGAGAGAGAGATCCTGGAATGATTAAGATTATCATTACATCAATCAATTACAAAACCAATCAGATTTAAAAGCATATTTAAAAGTACCAAATAATGATGTATAATCACATTATACTGTGTTTAAGTACAACTTCTATAATATAGTTCTGGCAGAATACTGTTTGAATTACTGCAACATGTCAACTCCAAAAAAATTATGATCTCAGGAAGTATCATTTAGATCAAAATCTGAAACTGAAAGTTCAAGTAAAACATAAAGCTATAGAGGCACAGATTTCTACCTTTTATTCTGTAACACTGAATAAAATCAACTGATTGGCGGGTCACTTTGAGGTGTTCCATGACAATATGGAAGAAATAAAAAGGAACCACTTTTCAAAAATGAACCTAGTTCCTAATTTATTAAAAAAAACAATGGTATCTTGCATAGTTGTTTTTTTAAATAAATTAGGAACTAGGTTCATTTTTGAAAAGTGGTTCCTTTTTATTTCTTCCATATTCTATAACACTGTATAAATAATAACCTTTATTGCTGGTCATTCCCCTTAGGATAAAAATGAAATCACTAGTTACAATTATATTTCTATTTTCTTGATCCCAGAGCATCATGATTGCCTAGGAATATAAAATGAATGAATTCCCTCTTCAACTAGGATTCATAAATTCTTCCACTTACACAGTCTTGTAATTAATGATGATAAAGGACTTTTGAAATCTCAATACATCAAAACTAGAAGCATTGAATTAGTTTTGTAAGAGACTGGTAAGTTTTACTTTTGTCCTCACATACTGGAACGGTTTCCCATTCCTGATGCATCCACTCATTAATAAATTGTACCTGTAGTTGTTCTCTCATGCTCATTCTATCCCTTTACATCTTTCCACATATCTTCCTCGGTGTTTTAATTTCCTCAATTTCTAGAATTTGTGCCCTCTTGCTCATTTCTATTTATACCTCTGCTGCCATTGTGAAGATTGGTCCCATAACAAATTTATGTACTTCATTTTTCAAAACCCAGTTTAAATAGTTGTTTACTCATATGAAACCATTCAGCATCCCCAAAAACATATCAACGTAAAATAATGTAGCATTCATGCTTAATATAATCTCTAACAATAACATAACTGATTGAGTACATTTCTATGTAAGCAAAGGCTGGTACTTCAATGAAACTGTTTTTGGCTCCCAAATTACATCTCACTATCTCACTGACTCATCTTACTTATCATCATATGTGTTTTCCTTTTGCCATTTTTTTCATATTATATTAAATCATATAGCAATACCAAAAGCAAATGGGGTCCAATCAGTATAATCCTAATAATTCCATGAACAAAAGCATAATCAGTCTTACCCTGAAGAAGAGAATTTTCACTAGGGGGAGGACATGGATTAGCTCCTATCTGAGACAATGGAGTGCTTCCATGAACTAAACCAGGGGAAGGAGGAGCAGAAGGAGCTCCTGATGACAATTCTGATCCACCACTCCCTGGTATGTGAACAGGAACCACAACTGGTTGGGCTACCAAGCCTTGGGGAGTCTGTACCATCTGATAGCCAGCAGTTGCTGCTACACCCACTACGCCCTGCTGTGCAGACAGATGGGGGTGATGGTGTGGTAGCCCTGCCGGTTGCCCTAGAATTCCTGGTTGTCCAGAGGCTCCAGCAGCTGCCTAACAATGTGGTCCAGGAAAAAGAGCTCATTTAATAATCCAGTTATAATTCTTGTAGAAAACACTAAATTGGACTAAAAATTAATACTTTCTCACTATTCTTACACATTGCCTACACTGTGATTTATTTCCCACAAATAGTGGATAAAAATTAAATTTTCTGGATATTCAAATTGCTTTTATACCCTTCAAGTCTTTTGTTGTCCAACATAAAATATTCCAGACAAAATTGAAAGAAACATTCAGTCTAACACAATATTTCAACTATCCTAACACAATTTTTCTGTTCATAATAATTCAATGTAATCCTTTTACGCCAATATTCATGCGAAGAAATTACATGTAAGTAGAGTTAGTTCAACATAAAATCATGCATTTAATAAAATAAATAAGGATTTTGAAAACAATAACTGTTACTCAAATTCTGTTTTAATAAAAATAAGCTTTTTTGATAAGTGACTTATTAATAAAAAAGTATAATTAGGTATGTAAATTCAGAGATAATAAAACAAAATGCTTGTTATTCCATTACCACCTGGAGTCCCTGCTGCCCATCCAAAGAGTGCTGTTGAGACTGAGGCTGGATGGAATGTTGATTTGCTAGATGCATTTGATGGTATCCATTACCATGATGCAAGTCCTCTGGACTTCCACCACCAGTGCTTCCTTGACCAGAACCTGCAGTGCCATTGCTGCCACCTCCTCCTCCTCCACCACCATTATTGTTGTTTTCATATGCATAGTCTGATCTCAACAGATTTTCACTTTGCATCTTCCCTTTCAGACAGGTGATGTACCGATTGCAGAAGTCTTTGCACAGCTCTTGCACCTTTTCCAATTCTAGCAAATGTATGCGCAGTACTTGAATGGCTTTGATCATCTGGAATGGTAGAATGAACAAGATTGGAGCAATATGACAAATTTTGAGAAATTATTGTTGCATGTTACATAAACAAAATTGCATGTGTCATGAAAACATACTCCAATATTGAAATTCATAGAACAGTGTGTTTTTGTTTTTATGTTACTCAATAAAGCTCGGTGCTAATCAAATGAAAATGCCACAAAAACACATCAAGGGTTTCAACAATGTCTTGCACCAGTTCCACCCTTGCTTTACAAAGTTGCAATCTTTTGATTGTGACTTTGGAGAAAAGTGTAATTTACTTTTTGAAACCCCTATAAAATAGTCTTTTCATAAAGTTCGTCTTCAATAAATAAACAATCACACAATTAACTTAAAATAACATAATCCTCCTGATAACTGGGAAAAATGTTTATGAACATATTTTTTGGAAACTGCTGAGAAAGAATCAACAGCAATGAGCAAACAATTATACATATAAAATGAGTTTACGCATTCACAAATAATTTCCTATATAACATTTGTCTTTCTTATGAGCTGAAAAAATATAAACAAAATTACTAGCTTCATAAATAATATATTGGTAGAGAAACTTACAAGGCCATCCACCTCTGGGTCATTGACAAGGAATGGTTTCCTATCTCTTTCTTGGTGCTGTACAAATGCTTGAATGTCCATATTGAAGCTTTCAGAGTTAGGACACTCAGCAGATTGGGTTGCTTGCTCACACCTTTCAAACAGAAGTGCTAACAAAGGAAACAATGGGTGCCTGTCAAGAAACAAATGAAAAATGATTAGTTAATGAGTTGAATGATATTAGTGGATTATAAGTTAACCAACAACATATATAAAATCTAGCAGAATAAACAATTGTAAAAATTCATATATGACTGAGATCAATCACAAATAATCCTTTCACTTTTATTTCTTTAGTTTTTCCTTGAACAACAAGATTTTTGAAAAGTTATTCCTAAATTTCTTCCTTTCCTTGCAAATATAAACTCAATTTCATTAAACATGAGTGAACATTCAGCCTATTTTCACGTATAATTATCATCAATTGAATCATAATCAGCATGATTCAATTTAAATAATAAAACCTATGAATATAAAAATCAACATCAACTTATAGATATTCTATAATTCACTTGTATGGTGAAAGAAAGTTACTATAGATTTCAGAATAAACAAAAGTCATTCTCCAAATGGTAGAAAGGAACAGGAGATAAGTAAATCCCTATTTATTGCAGTTTTACTGCCCAGATGAGTCCTTAGCATAGAATTATGATCATAAACGTAATTTCTAAAAAGACAGGTATGTTTTTCTTTGCATGAACTTCTAAAATTTTGAACATCGAATTCCAGACATCCAATATAAACCCAATCCCCTTCAGATGCTGAATAAAAATAGTGAAAGAAAATCAGAACAAGACGGTCCATCACAAGCTATACACTCAAATCGATATTATTTCGTATTATGCCTAAAACAAATTTATGGAATGGGTAATATGAATGAAACTATATTAAAACAAACTTTCACATATGTACAACAATTATAAAGAACGCTAATGATTGATTTCGATCTATAATATCATTTTTTATTCGATTTTAGTAAATTGAGCACAACTAAATAATTTACATCAAATTCACTTATAAAAGTAAAATAAAAATACTATATTTCCCTTCTAAACAACGCTAAACTAAATGAGTCACATTTTACCGTAAACGTATTATTTCTTTGAGGAAAGGGGACGGAGACGGGTATTTTATAGAACTTAAATTATCAGCAGTCACGCGGGAGAAGTTTATGAAGAGGGAAGGGAAAGTGAGCGAAACGGTAAACAACCTCATTAAAGAGGTATATTTTGCTGAAGTAGAAGATGTGCCAACTAAGAATTTAAAAGTCGCAAAAAAAATTCTATCCAACGGGGATACTGCTTCTAGGAAAATGAATGCGAAAAAATCAAAGGAAAAGAGGAATGGGAAATCATTAAGAACATCGCAAAGAATATTAAGGATCACGGATTTCCAGCAAATAAAGCCAGCCGCAAGACAGGTTGATCGGGTCCAACTGGAATGATTCGGAAGCGATAAATTCCTCTCACTTACTCATTGAAGATAATTTGAAAATTCTTTCTTTCATAATTTTCCCTCTATCCATATATTTATAAATTTTAATGCTAGAAAGAAAATTATATTGCGCCTGTTATAAGATTACATTAATGTTTTGAAAATTGTCAAGTTTCCAAATTTAAAATCGTTAAAACATAAGTAACATCATTGAAGGTATAGCACGAGGAAAAATGTTCTGTGCGATAAAATATATAGGCAAGAAGATATATTATAAGGCGACTTTTCCAAACGAAATTTTCAGATATTCCGACGACAGGATAGCTATTATAAATCGGGACTACGCTCTGATTCTCATAGAAATAGCAAGAGATCCCAACATAGAGTAACCATACCCCAAAGGATACAGGTAATAGAGACTACGGTGTAGGAAGGTAAGTACTACAAAGTTAACTTAGCTAGTAACAAATCCGGGCTACTACATTTCGGCACTGTTTCAGCCAAACCTGTCTGTAAATATGCGCGTTAAACTTAAGCATTGACTTTATATCATAATGAATTGAGGGAAAGATAGATGAATGAAATGAGGGTAGGGGATGAAACATCTCGGAACCTTTGAGTTCAGAAGAATCCACTTACTTGTAGACGGCTCTCTTGTCCGCCTCGAACTGCGCCTGGTCCTGCACCCCTCCGTAATGTGGAGGCGGCTGCGGGGGCTGCTGAGAGTGCAACTGGGGCGGAGGAGCGGAAGACGAAGAAGAGGAGGAAGATGAAGAGTCGTGCTGCTGCTGTGCCGATGAAGGAGGCTGCGGCTGTTGCTGACCCGTAGTCATGGCTACAGCCTCCTCCCTCCTCCCCGGGGGGGAAGATCCGCCTGGGTCTTCGGGGTCGGAGGGCGAGGCCTCCCGCACGCGGTGGGCTCTCAGGGAAGACGATGGAAGGGCTCGCACCCGATGGTGCAAATGCCCTCCGAGGTGCAGGGGGTGACGGCGCACTTCCACACCTTCTTCTTGCATCCCCTCCTCCCCCTCCGGAGAAGGCTACTCCGGTCCACCTCCAGGGGGCGAAACTGACACACACACCTCCTTCTGAGCGGAAAGTCCTCCGCAGAATAGAGAAGACCTTCCTCGAGTCCAAAGGACAACGTTTCTAACACTTAAATTGACATGTGAAGCCCTCTTCGTCCACTGAAGACGGCTCTTCCATCTGCAAAGTAGAGAACGGAGGAAAGTTAAAAGCTGACATGTACTACTAATGGATTGACTTGCTCTATGAAGAAGAATAAAAAAAATCTAAAATAGTTAAAAATATTGATTATATACGATTGATAAAACACAAAAGAGGCATTGGTTAATACATTTTAGATTACTTAATCATCTCTATTCTCTAGCAGTTAAAAGACTATAATCGTGAGATGGTGAACGATATCTAATTGTAAGGCAAGTAATACTCGTCCATTTTTTAATGGTTTCGGTGATAAAGTCCCTTGAAGAAAGAGAAACTAATATTCAAATAAGTCTAAGAAAGGTTAATGGTATCACCGTATTGAACATACTTAGGTGTTCCACGACACTTACAATTCATAAAAACGGGCAATGAATATTTACACAAAAGAGTTGGCATAAGATAAAAAAAATAAAATGGATGTTTTAACGAAAAATTGTAATGAATCGAAAACTAAACCAGGAGATGAACGCAAATACCCAAAAGACTGAGGTGAAAATAAGAAAACCCATGTTAAGCATTTAATTTTCTGCACGATAAAGCAGCGAATTATAAATCTCCAATGTCATGAATCTTCCCATCAAAATCGCGAATAAATATAGTCATTGAAATAGATTTGTTTAGAGAAGATACCTCCCATTATTTCTAATGTGAATTAATTCGTCTCAGAGCGGGTAAAAATGCAAGGAGTGAATAAGAAATTCTACGGATCATCGGCGTTTTGGAGATGGCAACTGTGGGAGTGGAAGAAGATGGAGGGGCTAGCGGAGACTACATCGAGAGAAGTATTGGAGAGAAAAAGCGGACGTAAGAGAAAGGGGGGGTCAGAGAGGAGGGGGGCGGGACGCAAGAGGGTACAAAAAATTGCCTAGCTTGCAAAAATCTTCGGAAGAAGCCGCGAAAATATTGGAGATGAGTAGATATACGGAGTTATCTATGTCGCAGGAGAAAAAATAAGGAAGTTAAAAAATATGCAAAAAATAGGGATGTAAAGTAAGAATTAAGATGAAAAAGGAGCGGAAAAAGGGGCTTAGACAAGCAAGGAAAGGCTTATAAAAATGAATAATTTTTTAATACCTCTCACTGCCAAATTTTTCTGTGAAAGAAATTGTGAAGAATGAGGAATGATTACTTGATTTAAGAAAATCATAAGAATTAATTAATGTAATGCAAGAACGTAACCTTGCAAATAACTTCATTCCGATAGAGATTCATAAATAAAAAAGCGAATACAAGGAGTGAATAACAACATTTAAGCAAATAAAACCATAGATGTATATAATATACTGTGACATATTTAAATATACAAAACAAAAGTTTTCGCAGAATATTTCGGAAGGACATTATACGACACATAAGCAAGATAAAGTAGGAAAAGATATGAAGTAATTTGTGCAGCGGTGAAAATAATTCAGAGAGGTAATCACAGATTAAATTAAAACAAAGATAAGTAATAAAATGGTATATAGTCAACCGCAGAAAAAATTTCTAGAAGAAGAATAGAATGAAATGATTAGAAATAGGGGTAAGGAGAAATGAGAAAGTGTGATAAAAGACTAAGAAAGAAGATAAAAGAAGATGAAATGAAGGAGATGAGAACGGAAAGAAGAGAGCACGGGTCGTGCCATCTGCCGGACAAATATTGAGCAAGTTCCGCCGTTGGGTTGAGGTGGAAGGGGAAGTAATGGCACTGCGGAGGGGGGAGAAACACTCACCAGACACATAAAAATCCTCAACTTCTTCAATCCCCTGAAACCGTAAATCCACGCATAAAAAATGAAAAGAGCTCGGCAGAGAAGATTTCTCGGCTCTCGAGTTCACGTATCTGGCGAAGAAGCGCACAGAAAAGGGGAATCTACTTCTCCACCGCCAGAGGGCGCGCAAAAAGGAAAAAACGGAATTTCTCGAAATTTACTCCGAATTCTTAAGCACCATCGGTACTTCCAAATTCTCCTCGCGGAAAAATCCAATTAAATCGCGAAATATCGAAGACGATCGATCTTCGCGCGCGAAACGTTTCGAGGTAAAAATGGCGGGAAATTCGGGCGGGATGTTATCAGATCAAATGAGAGGAGACAGATTTGCCGGTTATTTAGGTGCTTTTTAGCGAGTCAAAAAGCGACGGCGGAATACGGGAGGCGACGCAAGTCGGCAATCGGGATTAGCATCAGCAGATATCACTGCACCCAAGCGTCCAATGCGGAGGAGGGATGCGGGCCGAGTGAGGGGGTGTGGAATGGGTAGGGAGACGAGTAATTGGGCGGGGAAGGTGGACGCGGGAGGGTTTTCCTTTTTTTATGCCGCCCCACCGCGAGAGGTGATTACGGCTGACGTGCAGATCCATAGGCAGTAATGGGCGTTGCGGGGACCAATCAATTATGCCCATTAGCTCACGCACGGTGATCCTCCATTCGAGGGCCACGCGCGAGAGGGAAGGGATTAGAGCGCGTTCCTGCGAAAACGGTGGCCTTCCAAGAGGTGACACCTGGAAAATTTTGCGTGAGAGATTTAGATGTTTTAAAAAGCGCGAAAAGGTCCCTCAACAGTCATGGACTTCATTACGGGAGAAAGATCATCATGTTCCTATACAGGTACATTTTACGAACTTGGAGGAATTTTTCTACTCGATCCTGATGTCATACTAAGATAGAATAACAATATATTCTATAAATGGGGAAAACAAACGAGTTGATGAATCTAGCATAACAATAAAATTGCTAATTAATGGTATAAGCCCATGAGTTTATGAACGAAATGATCCAAAAATATGATCATTTAAGTTTTTGGTGTTGACAGGTCTGAATCTATCAAGGTCTTAATTTATCCGATTTTCGCCTTCGAATTTAGATTAATGTGTTATAATCTAAAAATTTTAGATATCTCATAATTTCTAAAATTCATAAAGAGAGGGGCAAAGGGCAATCCTCAAACAAGAGAAATCACTGTCATAGAATCGCTTCACGATTTACGGAAGCCCCTCATCCGTAATGGACATTCGTAGTAACCTAACGACAACTTCAATAGCAAACATAAAGTGTAAAGATAACAAAAATGCAGTGGTTTCATTCCGCTCAGCCATCTTCATAAATCCGTTTACATATTTTTATTTTAACTGTTAAGTTCAAATAATCATTCATTCGTCGTTTATTCATCCAAATTTCGGTTAAAAAGTTTTATTTTTCTGATAACCTTTTAGTATCATCGTCCGACACAATCTTATCAGATTTCAGTTTCTTTAATTCATTCAATGAAAATAAATTTGACTTTTCTATCTTTCTCGTGTAGCGAACGCTTTGCTCGTAGATTCCTTCAAATACACTTTCTTCAAGCTATGCATTCTTTATACAATTACATTTAGCTCACTTAAAATAATTCAGAATATGAAATAAATTATCAAAAAAGGTTAATTAATTAAGAGAGAAAGACGACCTCGGAAGACGTAAAAGATACTAAGCGACTCTCATCTTCTGACCTCTTCCATCCATTCGGACATTGAGAGTAAACAGACGTGATAAACGGAGAATAAATCGCTTTAAGGAATAACATTCCAGATGGCGAATTGCGGAAGCAATAAAAGAAATGAATAGGTAGATCTCTTGACCGGCAAGTCCCAGCCAAAAAAAGCGCTGCGGTAAAACTGTAAGTACACATTCATAATTAAAATTGGGGTCATGTCATACGTTAAGGACAGCATGCCTATCAGAAAATAGGTAACAAAAGGAAGTAGGAGCTATCGGGCAAGGGCGGGCAAATGACTAAGGAGCCCCATACAAGCGAGGGTCTTTGCTGTGCCTTATTTTCTTTTATTACAAAAACGATATTGATTGGGTATTGAAATTAGTTATTGGAAATAATTCATTCTTTCCTAAAAAAATACGCAATTATAATTATAAATAGTGTAGGTATCTGAGCTAAAAACGCAGAGTGAGGAAGAAAGAGGAAGTAGAAAAGAGGGAAGAGATGGATGAAGATGGGGAAGATACAGAGGAGAGGGAATAAAGCTTAGGGTATGAGCTGACTCTTTATTCAGGAGGGTATTGTTGCATTGAAAATTTTATTAAGATTTTATTGGTTAATTTTTTATTCCCTCGGGGCCCACTTCACCTCAGGGCCTCGAATTCCAACGGGAGGTCCTGGCGAAAGGAATTGCTGCCGAGAAATGAGGCCTGTCGGGACTACAGCGCATTTCGAGGGAGGATTCCCGAAATTAACCTGGAGAGAAAAATTCCGTAGGCGAGGGAAATAAGAGGAGAGAGATATTTACGTGTGTTTGGAGGAGAGAGACCGCAGAAAGAGGCCCTCTCTCCATCGCTGTCCGTGTGAGCATAATTGCCCCTGCCGACGCAATATTCCCTGATCAACGCTCACTCCGATCGGCCAGACAACCGCTGGATTTACGGGAAGAGGCGCCGCCGCACACTTCCGGAGGGAGATAACAACAGTGGCAGGGGTGGGGGAGGATTGGAATTCGTGAGAGGAATCATGGAGACACTAAACAGACGCCCAAGGGGTCAAAGCGGCGGAATTAACCTCTTTTAACATATTAACAACAAGCTCATTAAATTTCTGGGAAGAGTTTATGAGGAGGTGGATTAATTTTCGTAAAAGGGATCTTTAAATGAAACAGTAGCACGTGCGCGTAATTCTATAATTTTAACTAAGGGTAATAATAAGTGAGTTTATCTGGGTTAGATTGAAATAATTAACGAGTCTCTTATCATATCTATCCGATTGAATTTGAGGGGTTAAATAAAGAGATGCTACACGTGAAAAACTAATTTGTGCGTGTAAATACCTCTGAAAAATATAAATGAATCAGGTAATAATTATAAAGAAAATGGTCCACAAGGAACTTAGGTGAATTCAAACTTGCAAATTCACTAAGAAAAGAGAAACAGATTATGTATTTTACGTGAAATCAACTACGAAAGGAATCTCAAAAATAACGCAAACAATAAATTAAATGTCTGGTGAGGTATAGTAGGAAATGCAATACAATATTTAGAGCATTAACATACATGAAATATTTAAATACAATGAAATATTTAGAGCATTAACATGTTTCCATCAAATCTTCAAAATGAAATGAATAAGTGTTGCGATGTGAAAATTATGATTACAGCTAAACAAAAATATACTGCTCTAAATAGAAGCATGCATAACTTTATTGCGATAAATCAAAGTTGATCAGGCATTTCCTTTGATAGAGAGAATGAGCCTCTAATTAGGCAAAAATAATCGAAGCAAATCAAAAAACTTTACTATCAATAATAAAATACGGTTACGAGGAAAGTTGACGCCTCATTTTCCAGTTAAAACCAATACCACCCATCATAAATACGTTAAGATCTATTATTCTAGTGCACAAAGAAGGAAAAGAAATCTACAATTAGGACTACGGGTGCAAAGCTCATTGGAATCGAACTGATTGAAAAATGTCGCAATTTCCCGGAACTATAAGTGAAAACAGAAAATAATTTATCGAAATATCCAACTTTTTACTTCAAAATATAACTGCTTAATACTTTTGCGGATGCGGATTTTTATCGTGAAAGGATTTAGTACCTAACAATGATATGTGACGATCTGGAAAGTTATCAACCAAAGTACGACAGGATGGACTGGACATATGATTTAATACTAACGCGATCGAGCACTATATCAGAGACTCGATCCCTAGAGAGCATTTATCGTCACAAAACGAAAATTTGACAAAAGTGTTCATCCACTTTTATCAGACCAAACATAATCCTGCATGAGAACGTATTCGATACCCATTTTTTTAAAAACTCCAATCAAAATTCTTCCAAAGCTGATTCACCGACCAATTCCCAAAAGTTTCGGTTTATCAATTCAGAGCAGAGACGTGAGTATAAAATACCTGTAATGCAGCTCACGAATAACGAAGCAAAAACGAACAGATGATTAATTTGCGTTATGTTTAGGAAAATAATTTCCGTATCTGGTGAGTGAGATACTTCTCAAAATTTTGGCCGGATAAATAGGCTTGGGAAATGCCAGTTTTAAATTATGACAGTATAGTATAGGGTGTATTTATTCATTATAATAAGTGTGAATCGGTAAAATTATCTAACATGAGCTTTCTAATATTCATATCTTGGCTAACGAAGATTATTCGTTCCAGATAAGTATTCGTGGGCCGAAACCTAGTCAAAGTAATGTTTCCCTAAATTTTTCCAAATCCTAAAACATACGTAAGATCTGACCAAAACAGCCACATTCTTTTAGTAGATGGTTAGAATAATCAAATTCATCATCCCCATCATAATAATCAAAGGTTTTTTGGTGTGTTTGGAACTTTTAAGTCGTATTCTGTCAGTAATTTTGCATTCTCGAAAACAATTGTAGGCAGTATTCAAAATAAAAACACCGGAAAAATCATCTTTAGCCGAAACTTCATTCGTAGGATCACTTACAAGTGGACGTATTGCTGCAATGAACCGCAAAAGATAAGCTTTACAATAAAAACCGTTCCGATTTGGATAAAATTAAGGAACCGTAAATAATCAAAATAAACCAAGCATGCAGACCCTTCAGAGGATTATCGATTAATAACAAGAATTCAAGTTAATTTGTAATTTAAAAATAATTATTTAAGTAGAATAAACTCACGATTTTAGCGTCACGATCTTCTTTCAATTTTCAAATCACACAATACACATCCTAGACGAAGCTACGGGTAGAACCAGAAAAACCCAAAAGAATTTCCTCGAGGGAAAATTTTCCTCGAAGGAAAGTCGACCACTCAGTGAAAAATAATGGCGCGCTTAAATCCGGTAAAAAGTCCGACACCTCCGTGAAATTACAGGTGACTTTGGAATTAGCGTTGATACTATTAAGGAAGGTAAAAATGCAGAGAGAGCGGGAGGGATTAGAGGGATGAAGGTGGGGAAGTGGTGCGGGAGTGGGGATAGAGCTTAGGGGATGAGCTGGAATCGGACGCGCTGGAGGGGTCGGGAGACATAAACGTCAGGAATAATTTGAGGTCGACCATACTCGAACGTCCATTCCGAACCGAAACATCGAAAAAGAAAACAGAGATAGAAAACGCGGAGCGGAACCGGTCGAGAGAAAATTAACGAACGGATCAGCGACTGATTAAATTCGCGGAGAGAAAAAAATTAATCGCCGAAAAATTACCCGAGAGTAATTCCGTCTATTTAATAATGAGAGAGTTTAATAATTCTGAGGAGAGCTTCGAAAAGCGCTTTACGGCCGAAAAAGCTTCATTCGAATCGTATTAACACCCTCGCAATGATGTTTTTTGAGGGTCTCTTCCTCCTGAATTATTTTGCTTACAGAAATAACTGCGTTCTGTGTAAACAAGGAGGAATATTTAGATAGCATTTTGAAAAAGTTTCGCTGCCAAACGTTTCCACTCAACGAGGCATATTGAGACATTTTAACGAATTTATTACGCTAAAATAAGCGGCGAAAATTAATATATTTTTATTCCTCAATTTCCAGATCTGAGAGTGAAACTGTTTCATTCATTCATTCGACCTCTGTGAATATAAAAAGAAAAATCGTGAATGCAACAGAATTCATATTTCTGATAACGCAAGAACAGAGTAAATTACTTCGCTAACGTTTAATAGACAGCTGTATACGCAAGATGAAATTATTCAAATTTAGAATAAAACAAAACAAAAACCAGATTTTCAAAATTCTTCATTTTAATTCATATTCGTGCACTTAAATATTACTATTAACTTTTGGAAGGTCTTTACGTGAGCAGTGCCATGACAATCTTCAAACTGACTTTGAATTGATAAGCTACATAAAAAATTAATGAATGATTGACCATGATGCTAATACGTTTCTTTTACGCGTAGTTTATGAGAAAAAATATCATTGGAATTCAAAGTTAAAACAGCTCAACTCATTACCAAGATAAAATAAAAACTAAAAGTATCACGGTTTCATTTCAACCGATTCATCAGAATGATTAAATTAATTTCAAAGGTTTTTGGGAGTATAAAAAAATAATCCACAAAAATTCATCAATTACTCATTTGCAATTTCGAAGGAAAATGGCCTCGTTTATTTTGGAAGCAGTAAAATAATTAGGTAGATACTGCTGTGAGGAACGCATGAGCTCAGATAACGTGATACCGAAAAATCCGTTTACTACCTCATATGGCTATGAAAAGGTGATTTACGCGTCACTATCATAACGCTGAGCCATTAATATTTCGCGCAGTTAATAGCCACAAGGGTTATAATTCCTCTGACGCTTAACACGATACCATGATGCACCAAATACCTGCGGTGATTCGAATTTATCAAATTACGTCGTAACAATAAAATGACGAGGATGGCAAAATGAGAACAATTGAACTCTGCGGCAAAAACGTGCACGACTTGGGCAGCGAACACAGAGAGCGCTCCGGATTAAACAAGTAATAGTAAAACAGTGTGGCGCACGGCCGCAGAAACCGTGTCGCACCAACCCATTTCCGGCGGAGAGAGGGAGATTTATGCGCAGAATTAACTTGATCCATATTGATTCCCATATTGGCATGGCTACCGATGCTAATTGCGGCACCAAATCACCTCGGAAACATAAAGTCATGGGCGTGCAGTTCAAGTCGGAGACTCAAACGCAGAGATTGGCGCAATGTAAACATAAAGTGTGGCCGCGGCTTGGTCGACATGCTGCCCATCTCTATACATTTTCCAAACTATTTTAAGGAAAAGCATTTACATACGAGGATGGTCTGAAAAGTTTCCGGCCCCAGATTTTTCAGAAATTTTCAGAAAACATGTCGAGAAATGGCGAAATGTCGGAAACTTTTCAGACCACCCATGTACTAGTATAAGTATCAAAGTATGCATACGGTATGGGTCACCTCTTAAGGAGAAAAAATATGTTACAAATCGTAAGAAAACTATCGAGGCTTAGATATTATGATTTATATAACAAGGTTATATGAGAATACACACGCAAAACTAAATGGTTGTGTCCAGCCTGTTTATTTCTAAGTTACTTTAATTGACATTAGTCAAAATACCTACGGAGATATTGTAGGTGATAATATCTCATTGCAAAAATGTACAATTTTCTCTAAATAAACTATTAAAATAAAAAAAAATCATTTAAAACATTTCACAAAATAAATTACAAGAAATACAAGATGTTGAGCTCCCTTATTTATGTAGAATAAAGTGATTTTTAAGTATTTAGATACCTTATATCCTTCACACTTTAAACGCTTTCACGTCTAATAAGTATAAATGATTGACAACCGATAAGATCGATAATTTGCAAAACGAGAGAAGAGAAATAAAATTATTGAACTAACAAAAACTCTGCAAGAAAGATGAAAGAAGAACTCAATTCATAAACCACACCAAAATATATCACAATTCGGAACTATTTACTCAAAATAAGTCGAGATCATTGGTTATAATGTCAGGGAAGGGAAATAAATTGTAAAGTCATCTGACTAGTTTTAGTCTACTCTCTTTGATTTAAAAGTTTTTTCCCCAAACTACCAGAATTTTGGACTATTTTTTTAAATCGACTCTAGTTATAACTGCATAGTTTCACACTGTTGAACTAATATAAAAAGAGGAGAATGACAATATCCTCAATTAATCACTCTAACATAAGTATAATTTTTGGGCCAGTTTACTCATTCTTACGTGGAAAATTCCAAATGAAATCGGTTCAACTTTTCATAACTGTTATAGTAGTAGCATTCTTTAATACGAATTTCGAATTCATTATTTCATCGCCTACTTTGACTTTCCTAGATTTAAGTCAAAAGATGTAATTCAACAATTTGTAAATCACCTGATTTCTTAAATTTTTAAATTTCTAAAAAAAATCATCTACAGTACATATCATAAAAATTAAACCTTGTAACAGTTAAGTAAAAGTTGTTTTAAAATAAATATTAAGTACCACCAAGTTATGAATAGATTACTTCTATCCGCAGACACGTTTAAGTTCATTCATACCATATATGTTTATGGTAGTAGTATTATTTTTGAAAGTGCTTCAACAGGAAGTCATTTCGCACGTAGGGGTATTAACCGAATTGAATTGGACAAGATACTGCCCTCACCCAAGGCGACCGCACTATCCACTTGGCAATCCTGTAGCTTTAATAATTTTGTAGAGTACATAACTAGATGGCGAGACAGGAAATGTAAAAATATTAATTTAAAAAACATTATATAGAGCATAAGCTAATGATATAAACCTGCTGCTAAAGATCCAACTAATATTAAAATAACATTTACAAGAGATTCAGGTAAGACATTCAAAAAGCAGATGACTAGAGAAAAGGCTGCCTTCGCATTTAGACAATCGCATGAAAAGTGTCTTAAGTTTAGAAAAAGAGCGGTATCAGATTGGATCAGATGTTACAAGCGATTAACTTAGGAAGTATATGACTGGCATAAAGGTGCGAATAAATGAGAAGACAGAATAGAAAGAGAGGTTTTGAGGAAAGGATTGATAATGCGACAGAGAGGATAGCGATGGGAGAAATGACTGTAGAGAATCACCTGTTGCCATTGCTGGAGGAGCGAAATTCTTGGTCAATTCAATATTCTACATCTACATAATTAATCTGATGGAAACCCTTTGATGCTTGGCAGAGGGTGTACGAGTTATTCCATTCAGATATCAGATCATTCATTGTTTCTGATTGTCGATCATGGGATTTCTTATACAGATCAATCTTAGCACTTTTCGTAAGCTCGCTTGTTTTCGTTAATAGAAGTAGTGACATAATCAATATTTGAAAATTTTCAACACCATGAGCGAGTGCAAAACATTTTAACGCAGTAATTAATCGAAAATTCTTCTTCTTAGGAGAGCTAATGCACGTAAAAAAAAACTTTTTCTGCCGAAATCACTACTCTACCATAACGTGTTACTCGCGTTAAACCTACTTGACTAATGAAAACTTCATTTTATTGAATATATGCTAAGAAGACACGTTATAACGCAACTCGAGCAACCAAAATTATTGTCCCGATGGAATTTTCCCCCGATATCCCGGACCGATACAAAGACTTATAAAATCTAATAGAATTGAAACCGTCTCCTCTTTAGGCATCATGCACAAGAAAATCTTCAACATATTCTTATGTTTATAAAACTAAAATTAAAATATTACACTTAGTAACCTAAGGATGTTCAATTAATCGGCAGAAGAGATTCTAAATTTCGGCAACAACTTTTGATTGCTGCATAACAATATTTGGAAAGAGTGAGGATGAAAAGGCCAAAAAATATCATTCAAATGAGATCGTTGTTTATTGCCTATGTTTGCTCAGAATTGCACGCATATGAGTCTCCAATAGCCCAGCATACATCCATTCTCATATCCAACGTCTCGTACTAAGAATATTTCAAGGCTGAAACTCCACGCACCGTAAATCCGATGCGTACGTACGCAAGCTTACCTGAGACATGTGCATTTAATACTTAAACACCTGCTTTAACTGAGAATTTTCGAAAGTTTTCTCCTCCATAAACGGAGATATTATACGTCCCTTTCGTCAAATGTATATTCGAGAGATTTTTAAAACCCTTACGAAAATAATATCGACAAAGTTTAGGATCAAAACAGACAAGAGACTTAGAAAGGTGATTCTGAAATTGGAGAAATCAGTTAAAATTCATCGTTTTGAATTAGCTGGTTCTAAAAATTCTAAAATCAAATGAATTTCTTAAAGTAAAATTCTATGCATTCTTCTATTTTTCTATCACTAAGAATCTTGATAAAAATAGGAAATAAGTTGGAGCTAATGTATAAAGTAACTCATAAACCCGGACGGCTACCATCTGGAAAGGCGATGATGTATCATCATAGAGGAGAAATAAGACCATTTCATTTTAATGAATCATTGAAAATATTAGTTTTCCAAATATACAACTTAAAATGTGACATTTTGCTGTAATTTTAATAAACGGATAAAAGAAAATTTCTTCATTCCCTCGAAGCAACACGTTTACTGAAGTTTTCGAAACAATAATATAGGCATGTTAGCATTAACTTAACACTTCAGTACAATGAAATCGCCTCGTTTTAGTATCTGAACTCCTGTTTTCAGTTTGATTTTCTTACGCATTTAAAGTCATCGATTTGTACCGAAAGAACACCTGTATCGGAAACATAAAAACATGATGAAAGATCGAATGTACAGGTTCCATCAGCAGTGGTTGTTCAACCCACCCACAAATCAACGGATTCACGGATTCTCACGAATAAACAGCGTACAAATTCATCCCTCAAAGTCACCATCGCCAGCCAGAAAATCATTACGGCACAGAGCATAATTACGTTGTGCACTCGCTGATCAGATAGTGGACATGCGCACCGCATCAACTCCTTCTTTTCCTCCATCGCATTCTTCACTTCCAGAAGAAGCACTTGCCTCCCCTCTCTTCCCTAAATTGCCGCCCCACACAATAGAAGATTAGGATAAGCGAGCGCGACGTTTGCTTCTCTCGTTTACTCCCGAAGGCGGCACATGAGAGAGAAGGAGTATACTAATGCATCTACCATTTCTCAGAGCCACTTATGCGCCTTGACACAGACGAGCCCTGTTCCGCAGAGGTGCTAAAATCTACGGAAAGGGGGCGCGCGCTACGCCGCCCGGTCCCACGATGCCAGGGGCTTCATCGCCGGCTGTTTGTTATTGAAAGTAACTCCACCCCCTGCATCTTTTCATCTCCGCTTCCCTCTCTTATCTCTCGTCAATATCCTCCGTCGCTTCTCCAGTTTCATCTCTTGAAACACGCGGCGCAACTCCCCACACCCACGCGAGGGCTATGGGAGAACCATAGCCTTCCAGTTGCTCCCTTTTGTAAGGTGTGTGTGGGGAGGGGAATGGTACAGGGGATGGGAAAGGACAATGGAAGACGAGAAGAGATTGTAGGGAACCTCCTTGGTGTGTATTCGCATTGAATCAATTTTTCGGAGGGCTCTCCCTTCCTTCGTCAAAATTAAAAGGAAGGGAAGGCGGGGAAAAGTAACTTACGAGTGGGTTTTCCTTAAACAACTTTGCCTTCATGATGCTCCCAAATCCCCGGAGAGGGCTCTATGATCTCCACGTTTACCAGCTTAGCTACAAAAGCATGCGGTGGCAGTAGAGATACGAGATATTGAATGTAAAAGAGATTACAAAACAGACACGTTCATGGACTCCAATTTCTGAATGCCGAAGACTGCAAATTAGAAAAACATACCGAAAAATTATTCATTGAATTCCTCTAGCTACCGCCTAAAAGACTATAACATAGAGTATATCTATGACCTCAACGTTTTGATCTTCAAGATTCTTTCCGTAGCTAAGATTTTATAGTCACATCTACCATATGAACTTTCAGAAATAATCATTTGCACTTCCACCAATATTGCAGTATATTTACAGACTAACTGTAGCCTCAGGGAGAGAACTGATAATAGATAAGAACATGACACGACGGTTATAATCTCAAGACTGAGTTTCATAACGCGTATAAAATCCTTCACCAAAAAATACTATAAAAATTTTACACTCTAAAAAGAAGAAGTACATAACTAAAGTTCTCATCAAACAGAAGCAATAAATAATAATCTGTGGGTCTTCAGATTTCGGAAAATAAAAGTCCTTCACATCCACTAGCAGTTTTCAATTGTTCAGAAGTCTTCTATTTCAAATCAAACATACGGTTTTTGAAAAGCCGAACGTTCTCCTAAAGCGACTATTATGTTTTCTCTCTCAACAAAATGGAAACTTTCACCTTTTACATTATTTGTAGAGTTTCTATAATGAAAGTAAAACAAATTTCAACGTCAAAAACACAAACCATTTGATAGACCTTCTTAAAAATATCTCTACAAAAGAACAAGACATTCTTATTTCCTTCGATGTGAAGTCTCTTTTTCCCAGCATCCCTTTAGACATCACTTATCAATTCCTTGAAGATTGGTTATCAAAACAAAACCTATCCCCCGAAATCATCAAAGAATATATCCTCTTAACAAAAACATGCATGAACCAAAATTTCTTTCAAATCGAAGGAAAATTCTACAAACAAACTAACGGAACCGCGATGGGTAACTGCCTCTCACCCTTCCTTTCTAACTTATTCATGACTTATTTTGAAAAACAGTGCAGAGAGAAATTCGACTATTTCCCTAAAACATGGTTCAGATATGTCGATGACATTTTCGCTATCTTTGACACTTCTAAATGCAACACCACTGATTTCTTAGGAAAACTTAATGAACAATTCGAATCCATCAAATTCACCGCCGAAGAGGAAACAAATGGTACACTCCCCTTCTTGGATTTAAAAATAACTAGATCACAAAACAAGCTCAAATTTAACATATATAGGAAACCCACTCACACGGAAATGTACATACCATCTGATTCAAATCACCACATCTCACACAAATTAGCCCCATTCCATTCCATGATCAACAGACTCTTAAAAATTCCACTTTCACAAAAAAACTTCAAGAAAGAATTAAACCACATCAGAAATATCGCAAAACAAAACGGATACGACCAAAACATGGTTAACAATGTTGTAGCGATCCTTCGGGTGATCGCGTCCCAGCTCTCAGAAAGCGTGGCGTCCCTTTTTGAAAAAGCTAGCTTTTCCAAGAAAACACTGCGTTTTCTTGGAAGACGCTCCAGTTTCAACCGTCGCTAAGCGTGGGGTGTCACGTGGGTCAAGGGACGCGGTCACCCAGAGTATAAATAAGGTGCGGTTTTTGGCATCGAGGGGTCAGTTCGGGATCCAGGGCTGGATGATATCTCTTATGGTGACTTCGCTCTGGGTCTCGAATAAGGAGGCTGAGTAAGTGGGAGAGAATTGGACCGCGTGGATGATATTCTTTGTAGTGACTTCCGTGGCTGCAGTTCTCTCTCCCTTGGGCAGTCTCCGACCGGCGGGTATTAGATAGGTGGGTTATTATTTTAAATTTATTATGGGGTCCTACGGGGATATGTTTGGGCCTTCAGCCTTGAATGTTAGAGTAGGCGATTAGTTTTATTGAGTTTAGTAAAGTTCAAGTTTTTGTTCTTCCTGCGTGTAAATGTATGTAATGTAAATAAAAAGAAGTCAGAACCGGAATCCCTCGATTATCATTCTAGTAATACTAATCGAGATGCTCTCACAATGTCGTGGAACTCGGCCCCGCGACATTCTGGTGTCAGGTGTGTGGGGTTTAGTTAGGTTAGGTGGGATGAGCGTGGACGGGTTATGTCAGGAGGAATTATTTTCATTTCACTCTTTCACGAAGCCAGAATGTTAGGAAACGATTCGCGCGTTAGTTTTTGTTACTTAGTTGTGAAGGAAAACGTTAATCACAAATGTAAATTTAGCAGTTTTTTTCTCTTTTCCTTCATCCTCGTAATTTGATTGTAATTTTTGGTTTCCACGGCAAATGCGCATTTTCCCCTTAGCCTACAATTTAAGCCCACTGAGAGCATCAGATTAGGCAGTATTTCTTTTGCTTAAAATTTTTTTTTTCGATACTGTTACCATGGATTCCGGTTCGAGTCATTCTCGCGGGGTAAACTTTTATCGCCTCCCTTGGGAAACTATTTATTCCGATAGGCCCAATAATTTGATAGAGTTTTCGCCGATGGTCAATGTCATTCAGCCTCGGGAAGTCAACGAAAATTCATCCGATCCCCCGCAACGAACACCCCCTTCGAGCATCCCCGTCGCGTTAGGGAGCCATATACATTTCATCCCAACCTTTAGTGGGGATGACGATATTTCAGTAGAAAAATTCCTGGAGAGTATTCGAATTACGAGCCATCTTAGCGGTTGGAATGAGGCGCAGACGCTAGGGATCGCCCGATTAAAATTGAGCGGTACCGCCGACGAATTCGTGACAGCGAATCCCCATATCACAGAGTCATACGAGCAATTGGCGAACTCACTTAAGAAGCGGTTTTCAGTTAAAATTTCGCCTGTGATGTTAGAGAGGATGTTCAGCAGCTGCGCCCAAAAGCCGTTAGAGGGTGTCGCTGAATATTCCACGAGACTGCGGAAAATAGCTCGAAAATTACGCGAATCTTGGTCCGATTCTAAGTCGGACGCGAGTAAAAGAATTATGGACGACCGGCTACTCGCGCAGTTTTTGGCGGGATTAAGGGGAGAAATTGGGAGATTCGTGTTGGTTCGAAATCCCAAAAATATTGTGGAGGCAGAGGAATACGCGACGCAAGAGGAAGCGAACGCGCGGAGTTATACCAGCGTTCTCGATGGGGTGAACGCAGTGCAATATCCATTTTCGCTCGCGTGCTATCCCTATTCTCCTCAACAGGGAATCGCGATACAGCAGGTCCAACCTCGATTTAACGATTACGGGGGCCAGGTTAACGCTGCATACGCTTTCCCTCTAGAATCTTCCGCAAGGAAAGCGCAAGTAAGAAGTCCAGAGGCGCGTAACGCCGCCCCCACGTGTTACAATTGCGGGAAGATGGGTCATTTCTCGCGAAATTGCACTTCGAGGAAAGGGGTCCAAGGGAGTAAATGCTATTACTGCGGGCAGGGCGATCATTTATCGAAAGATTGCCCACTGATAAATTGCGGATTATGCCAAAAGAACGGACATCGTCCGATTGAATGTCCCCCTCGCGAGTCTTTGGGCAATTCGGGAAACATCGTCACCCCGACCAACGAGTCGGGGAGGAATTAAAATTGACTGATTTGAGGCCAGCTGGTGGGATTATTCATACCCACAGTAAAGGTAAAGGAGATCTGGTGGATATTAGTAATAAGGAACCGAAGCCTAACGGTATAGACAGCTACCAAGCGTTAGTAAGCTTCGCGGAGAAAGAGTCCGAATTTGACGCATTGAATAATCGGGATAAGGATTTAATGTCGCTAACTGATAGTTTTTCTGGTCGCGAATATACGATTGAGAATAGAAAAGCTCTCAAATATTGCAATGGAGAGTTAAACGATTTGGTCGATGAGTCGGAGCATGATCTGCTCCTCAATGTAGTTGATGATTTAATAGATTTTGGCGAAGAAGAAACGCGAACAGAGACCGCGGACCGCGGATCACATCGCGAAACGAGTACTGAGAATATTGTAGGATATTGTCATGAAGATCTAAAGGATTTAGTTATCGAGGCATCAGTGCCGGAAGCCCCTGTTAAGAACGTTATGGAAAATAGTTTTCATTCGATCTCTGACGATTTAATATCATTTGATGGTGTATATAATAAAGTTTTCGAAGGGACCTTTAATACGGTAGACATTTTTGGTAGTATAGTTGAGTCTGGTGAGGCCGATGCTTTACCGTCAGTGGTTGTATTTAGTGAATTGGGAAATAGCAACACTGACGTCGGTTATGGAATCGGAACCGACTCTAATTGTAATGAGGGAAAGTCTAGCTGTTTAGATTCCGAGAGTGGTCCAGATGATATTATCGTCAGAGAGTCGATTAGAGTATCGCCGTTTTCGGTTGAGGAAGCTCAGGAAGAGCTTAAGGGGTACAAGGATGAAAATGTTTTAATGTTTAAGGATGACCGTGATGTAAATCCTCAGGTAGAGCGTGAGGAGTACGATGGTAAAAATGTTGGGACGATTGAGAATGAAAAGGGTGTAACTGTTTTAGCAATCGAGGAAAGAGTTAATTGCGATGAAGCAATTCCAATGCCTCGTTTCAATACGCGAAAGAATAAGCAAGCTCTTAAAGAAGAGCACCAAAAGGGTGTAAAATTTTCAGAAAAGGTAAAATTCGGTAAGGTGCCATATGAGCACAAATTCGAAGTCGCGGACGAGAATTTTTGGCCTAAGATACCTGAGGATAAAATTTTGCAAGTTGATTCTTTTTCCTCGCTAAGTTCCGCTTCGATCTCGAAACCTTTTGTTGAGGTGAATGTTACTGAGACTAAATTCCATGAATCTAGAATGAAGAATTTGAATAAGCACTATCGCAGCTATAAGTCAAGATATTTCACTCGCACAAAAAGCTGTTTTAATTGCGGAAAAATAGGGCATTTGCAGAGAAACTGCACATTAATCTCGCGAGGAACTCGCAGAGAACGAAGTGATACGCTCTTCAGCTGCCAAAACGAAGAAGCGTATCACCATACGAAAAGTAAGGGAAGGGTTGACCCTGAAATTAGACCATGGAAAAGCCGCCCCGTGAGGAGCAGAGTATTCTTCTCCCAGAGAGAAAACCATGGAAAGGGGTATATACGCAGAGAATCCCCTAGAGCGCAGAATTCCGAAGGTACCTCGATTGGGTATCCGAGGAAATTGATCGGCGCGGAAAAGATGGGCGTTCGAGACCAGACGCTGAGACTTCCGAATCTGCAAAACCGCGGTTACCCGAGCCGAATCTACCGCGGGCCCGCGTGGAGAGTAAGAGAAAATAGGATGGGAATCGACGGGGATTCGGGAGAAAAGAAGAGGGCGAGGTCTCCAGTACGATCCGCAGATGACACGAAGGGATCGTGCGCCTCTCCCAACGCTTCCACCCGCGAGGATTCCGCTGTCGCTGCACCAGCGTCTTCGCGCTCCCGGAGGAGGAGAGCAGACCGCGCGCTTAGGAAGGTGACTTCAGGATCCAACCTAGGGAACGCGGAGGGAGACGACGAAGCGGAGGCAAGCGGCACCAAGACGATGGAACATCCCTTCAGCGAGCAGAAAGGATTAGCGGCCAAAGGGACAGAATCGTCGCAAGCTGACCGCGAGCTCAGGAAGGGGATACTAAGAACCAACCTGAGCGAGGCGGAGGACGATGAAGCAGATTCAGACGGCGCCTACACCAGCGGAATGGAGTCAGTCGGCGCTGTTACGAGGACCCTGAGAGAGGACGATGAGAGAACGGAGATCTTCCCGGAGAAGGAGAGACGGTTCGGGGCGCGCGAAGGTAGCACTGATCCAGGTATGCAAGAAATCAGGAGCGAGAATTTATCGGAAACGAAAGTGGACTTTGTGGAACACGAATTGATAAAGACAAGTGCCAAACGAGTGTCGTGTGTGAATCGGATATTTGGGTGAGAATTAGCGAAAAAAAATTTTGTGATTTAGGGTTGATTTAGATGCATTTTTACTTTTGATATCTTATATGTGTTGAGTGAATGTGACCGTGCATGTCAATACGGAGGACAGAGACAATGGACAAAAGAAGTAGAAGCGAACTGATTAGTGAAATATATTTTCCATAAATTGATTAAGGTGCTTTTGATATTTATGTAACTTGTTTATTTATATTGTGTTTTCCATTTGTGTGTGGGTATTTTCAGTGTAGGGTTGAGTGCTTTTGCTTTTTTTTTGAACTGGTTAATGTAGCGTTGTTCTTAGGGTTTTTTTGATTTCTTTTGTATGGTCGATATATCGACCATTCTTTTGCCGCCGGGGTGATGTTGTAGCGATCCTTCGGGTGATCGCGTCCCAGCTCTCAGAAAGCGTGGCGTCCCTTTTTGAAAAAGCTAGCTTTTCCAAGAAAACACTGCGTTTTCTTGGAAGACGCTCCAGTTTCAACCGTCGCTAAGCGTGGGGTGTCACGTGGGTCAAGGGACGCGGTCACCCAGAGTATAAATAAGGTGCGGTTTTTGGCATCGAGGGGTCAGTTCGGGATCCAGGGCTGGATGATATCTCTTATGGTGACTTCGCTCTGGGTCTCGAATAAGGAGGCTGAGTAAGTGGGAGAGAATTGGACCGCGTGGATGATATTCTTTGTAGTGACTTCCGTGGCTGCAGTTCTCTCTCCCTTGGGCAGTCTCCGACCGGCGGGTATTAGATAGGTGGGTTATTATTTTAAATTTATTATGGGGTCCTACGGGGATATGTTTGGGCCTTCAGCCTTGAATGTTAGAGTAGGCGATTAGTTTTATTGAGTTTAGTAAAGTTCAAGTTTTTGTTCTTCCTGCGTGTAAATGTATGTAATGTAAATAAAAAGAAGTCAGAACCGGAATCCCTCGATTATCATTCTAGTAATACTAATCGAGATGCTCTCACAATGTCGTGAATCTCGGCCCCGCGACAACAACATTCTCAGAAAACACAAACATAAACTCAAAATAAAACAGAACACGACTCTTACTTCAACTCAGGACAAAAAACACAAATTCATAAAACTCCCCTACGCCCCGGGAACTAGCAACAAATTAAAAAACATTTTCTCCAAATTCAATTTTACTCCGGTGTTTGTGAATAATAACAAACTCTCCAACCTTCTTCATAACCCCAAGGACACTACGACACCAACACAAAAATCGGGCATTTATGAAATCTCATGCCAAGATTGTGACAAAATATACATAGGACAATCGAAGCGAAAAATAGAGAATAGATTCAAAGAACACTTAGCTCATTTTAGACACAACCAATTTAATAAATCAAGCGTAGCGCAACATATACAAGAACACAATCACAGGATTAATTTAGACAATTTAAAATTAAAGAAATCAATACAGAATAACTCAAAACTCGATGCTTATGAAAGCATTTTCATACATCAAAAGAAAGGGAAACTCATGAATGCCGACGATGGGCCCATCCCTACCTCTTCATTGTACTCTCTTTTAAATACCACTTCTTAGAAGACCCTAATTCCGGAATTTCCGTTCCCCACCTCCTCCCCGTACGTCACAGAAAAAACCCCACCCCATCGCTCTTCGCTACACACCGTCCACACATACGTCACAAACCCAGAGAAAAAACCCCACCCCCAAAAAACCCCCTCCCACGACAAACAGTTACAAATACCTCACACCACACTCTTTCTGTCCATTCAGCATTGGACCCCCTATGAAGATGGAAGCATTGTTTCCGAAATGTACATCGGGATTCTAAAGAACTGGGACCGCTAATACGATTATCCGTTCCCGGTAATCGCCCTTAGACGGTCGCCGCAATTTCGGCGCTTGGAGAACCTTTATCTCTTAGTTCATTGACCGCCGAGTTCCTTTTTTCTCCTTCTAACGAGAATGATAGTAAAATATTATACAGAATCTATTGAGGTTATTAAGAAATTATATAAGCATACATAAACTTATAAAAATTAAATCTGATTCTATTTACTTAAATTTTTGATAAGAAAAAAATTAACTAAAAAAGATACAAGGATAAAATTAGTAATAAATTATAATCGAAAATCATTAATTAGACAAATAAAAATAAATGAATTGTCAATGCAAGGAATAATAATTATCAATAAATAAATTTCCTGAATGCCACGTACAAATTTTTCTCATGAGAAACATTTTGGCAAGAAAAGAAAGGTAATATGCTATGGAAAAGCAAAGTTGCTACAAGTAACTGCAAAGATGTTTCAATATATTCAGTCGTAAGAGATGTTCGGTTTATTTTACATCTCTAATATGGTCCAAGAGGAGAATAAAAACATTTCCATCGATAAAAGTCCCAATGTCTCTCAGAAAATGAACTCATTGCTGGTTGAAGAAAAGAGAGATAGGGCGAATGAAATATATTCCCATGAACGTAACTGATATAAGAATGAATTAACGAATAGTAGTAATGTGACAGAATATTGCTATAATAAGGGAATATGAGATAGAGAAAAGAATGGGAGTAACTTGATGAATAAAAGGACGATAATTAACTTAATTTACGTTACGAAGGTTTGAATTTCTTTCCATATGTTCCTTCTACAACATTTCTAAAGGTTCGACAAAAACCTGCATACGATAAAATAAAGCGGAAATGTGTCGCGAGCGTAACCCTAGGTGGGAAGTATGCAGTCATTCCTTACACACCAATTTGCTGAGATTAAACCTCAAGGTAATGAAAATTAATCCTCGAAATTAATCACTGATAAATATGAGCCAACCGATACGGATCATAAATTTCCTTAACCCATGCAGGTCAGCAAAATTCCTCCTCGAAATATTTTTTTTCGAAATCACATAATTTGATCGCATTATCAAACCATGCATCGTGACGTATAAAAAGCTCATATCCGTGACCAGCTTAATAAACCAATTAATAAATCTTCACGGTATTTGTTGGTCAGTTAAGTTTTAGATTAATGGCATACTTCATATTGAAGCGTTTTCGAGGTAGATATGCTACATCTCGACTAACCGATCGCGCCAAACTCACTCAACTGTTAAATATTGCCCTTCTTATCTGAAGAATGAAAAAAAAACACTATAAAGTATTTAAAATCACGCAATTGTACTTTCGCTCAATTCATGCATCTAAGATTACATCGCTGGACTCCGTGGCATAGCGGTTTCCACGCTCTACTTTCACTTCTGTGGTCTCGGGTTTGAGTCCCGTCAAAGACATGAAGCATAAATCATGATGATATATGACTTCATCGGACATTGGAATATAGGCAGCCCTACCATTGCCAACGTCTGACTTATTGCTATCCGAAGTCACGAAGGACATTTTTCTACCCTTATGTATGCAAGAAGCTTTACCTACGCACCTGGATACCCATATCCCGTTTTCTTTTTTTAAAATATTTATGTATTCCTATAACAAATTAATTCAATAAATAGACATAAATTTTAAGTGTTAAAAACTTAATTTTTTATTAAAATGGTCATATTTATCTATAAAATGACCAAGATCACTTAGATGATTTGCTATAATATAATATTTAAAATGTAATAGCAAAAAGATTCATTAATGAGTAGTGACGCCTCGAATTCTTACGAGTAATATCCAAAATAAACCTCTCTCCGTGGATAGGTTATGGTACACTTCACGACATATCCAAATTACAATCAATTCGATACACGAGCAGGTGCTCAAAACGTATCCTGGTCGTAATTCAGGGAGTGACTGTATTGAATACCATACTTGTACAAATACACGACGATTCCCTTCCGATCATCTCCCTTCAATATAAAATACTTCAAATAACTTACTATATAAAAAACACAGCTTCCGCAGCTCTGATAAAATTGTGAAAAAGAGATGCTTTATGATGACGTGGAACGAGAATAATGTAAACTTTGGTCAAGATGAGGGTAAGTAACGACATCTACACTCCACCAAAGAATTTTTATTAAGAGTCCGGTTTCAGCAAATTGATACCCTCTCCGGGCCATAAAAGCTTCTTCTAGCATTGTCGGAACTGCGACTGAAAACAATGAAATTCTATCCAAAGAAGTATAAATCTTACTTATTCTTCCTTTGATGATCTCTTACCACCAAATCGAGGTTCTGTCGTCGTATAAAGTATATTTCAGACCATTAATTCTCAAAACAAATCATATCAAATAACTCTTAATACGAATATCATCCTGCGACCTGTTTATTTAAGAAGATGAGAAGAAGAACTGAAATCTGGATTACATTCCAGAATACTATATAAAGCAAACCATGGTCCTTTATCATTCAATTACCCTCACTATCAGAAAAAAAACTACCTTTTTCGGCAATATCAGGCGAGAAATAGAAAACGTAGATGATTGGAAAACGACCAAAGGAGTACAGCTCAATGGACCAATGAATAACACTTTTAAAACTATTTTAGGGAGTTACCGAATAAATTTCATTATTCAATATCATTCATACTTCAGTAGGTTTTATATGATCATAGCCATTAGCAAGATTGAGGCAAAAGTGAATGAAAGATTGTTTTCCTCTATCCTTTATTAAAAGGCAAAAATTACATGTATCAAAATAGGTCAGTAAATGAAGATAAGTAAGACTAAACATAAAGAAAGAGTGAAGAATCCTTATCATTATTCTTAAATGTACACGTTGGTACTCGGTTGGGATCTTACCGTGACATGTAACACAGATCTTGCTACGTAATTCATTCCTTTTGCGTAATATTTTAGCTATGCTCTGACATAACCACTACCATTGCCAAATGCCTTGAAGTTCTGAATAGAATTTCCTTCACGCCACGTGTGTCAAGGGACGAGAGTTTAACGAAACAATAACTTCTCCGAGTAATCTTAAAACGGCCTCACAAAACGAAGACTCGCAGACCGAGTGCTCTAAATGCATACACTCCTCAAAATAAATCAGCCACTCTTGCGTACGGCCTAAAAATAAGGCGCCATAAAAATATGCACAAACATCAAAGCGAAAAAAACGCGGAAAAGAAAAGCATTCACAGTCCGCGGCATTGGACGCATTTTTTCCACGGGGAATTTAACGAGTCGATTGCAGCGCCGGTCACGGGAGATTCAAAGATAGGACGAAGTGTTTGCGGTTTAGAGGAAGGCGAGAGAGACAGCAGAAATGGGCGAGGAAAGAGGAGTCTAAAACGAGCCGACGTATAAAAAGAAACTCGAGGAAAGGCTACAAAGCAGATTTATTTCATTTTTTATTTTATGGCCACTTGGAGTGATTAATGTCCGAGCGGCTGAGAGAGGGAAAACTCCGAAGGAAAAACAAATTCCGCCATAAAGACCATATGGAACACGGTACTTGAGAACTTCTCCAAATGCATGCGAGTATTAAAATCCGCCGTGAGAAGGAAGGGGTGGCGCTTATTCGGGTTAGGACCGTATATTTAAACTTCGAAAATCGAGCGGCTATTTATTTTGGCCTCTTAAAACGAAACTGATAAAGAAGAGAATCCTTTTGAGAGGCTGCGTGGAAGAGAGCGTAAGAAAGGCCAGGGGAAAATGGCGGAGGGGCAATTAGGCTGTGGGCGCGATGATCGCGGATGCGCTAACAAACCACACAAAAGAGATTATCGAGGGAGGAATAGAAAGCGGTTCTCTTCTTTCGAGGCGAAAGCACTCTACCGTACACACAAATAAGAGTGATGGCCCGTACATCTTTAACCACATTAGACCAAGGATGAGGAAAGTCGGCGTAACAATTGAAGAAAAATAATAGTTTAAGTCAGCATAATGGGTCATTCAAAATTTTCAATCTTCGGCAGAATGAGCGTTACAAAGAGAAGTTATAAATCACTTTCGCATACAGTAGATTACTGGCATCAAGGATAAGGAATTATATTATATTCATTGCATTTGTTCTTGCATTGGGTCAATCAACCACTTGCTTTATGCCGAAAGTGGGTAATAAATAATTTTGTCATTTACCTCATCTAATCAAGGAGAACGGAAGCAATAGGCCTCTTTTAGAACATCAAAGAGCTTCATTTCAAATTTTAAGTAATATATATATAAGTTAGCTATTTTATTTCTGCTGAAATCAACAATAAATAGCTGATTCCCTATTTAATGTACAGAAAAATCATTCAGAATTTTTATATTATTATAAGTCTTCCTTAGCCTATATCCTGAAAACTAAATCTTTAGACCCCTTTCGATACGGCTTTTAAATATTATACTAAATGAAAATGGAAGATCAAAATTTTGAGTTTACCACCACTAAAGTTTATCCAAAAATTAAGGAGAAGCTATAATAAACGAATTTTTAATTATAATAGTTAATAGTTCAGTTATCAATCTAAAATTTTCCTAATGTAATTAGGACATTTTATGAAATAGGTATACATTGGATTATCACTGATTAATAATCGAATAATTAATGCTCTCTACAGATGATAAGAAAATTAAACTTATTTTTAAATTGCCTTACTAGTGGAAGGATACACTGAATAATCGTGCATTGACATTAGAGAACTAAGATCCAAGATATTCGGGAAGATTGTTTATTATAATAGAAATATTTAGAGAATATTATTTAGATAGATAGATAGATTTAGAGAATATTCCCATATATTTTCAAAAATCGGATAGGGTAAATTTCATTACATATCTATTTTAGTTAACTGTGCTTCCGCATAACAAAACTACTCTTTAATGCATGCAACTGAATACTATTATAATACTCTCTATTAAATTTCCAGTATAAGAAATCATCAATCAAAAGCATTAAAACTGTTCATACAGGAAATGGGTCATTTTGAATGGAAGGCTTTTGGGTCAATCACGCACGTGTCTGAAAATATTAAACAGGAAATGATTAGGACTTCTATTAATTCAGCCATTATACATTAAAGACAAAGTGATCATGTCTCCAAATGGCCTTAGAACATAGGGACTTAAGTTCCCTTGGAGCTATGCATTATTTCCCATTAAAAACTCACGGAGAAATAAAAACGACCGCTCCAATATGCTCAAGCCCATAATAGGTTTTTAATTTTTTACAATTAAAATTAACATGTGATAAATGTCAGAAAGTAAGAGAAACGAACGGACGAAGCATTGTTAATCGTGTCCAATATTTAGTCAATTCATGAAACGAAAAAACTAGATTAGCGCATAGCGAAAAGATAGCAATAAAGTAAGGGTACCGAGGGAGAGATGTTGAACATAAAAAGAGAGTAAACGAAGGAGAATGATAAAGAGGAGAGAGAAAATTCCTTTGTTTGGAAGATGGAGTAAGGAAGGGAGGGTGAAAGGTGTGGACGGCACCCGCAGCACTCGTGGATGCGGCTCCGATTGCGGAGTGTGTGTGTGTGCGGGAGAAGTGTCGGAGGATTATTAGCTCAAGCTAAAGGGGTCCCATTCACACGATTACCTTCACTAACTCGCACTCCTCCATCTCTACAGAAATCATCAAGGAGACGAATCCATCGCTCAAACTCATCATTTAAATAGCACCACTCATGGTAGAGTTCATAACACTCTAACACAGAAAAGAACCTCCGTAATATACGGATTATTCAATAGTGGTATTCAATAAGGAAGATGAATAAATTAGTTTCCGAAATAAAACGGGTAATTTACTTCTGAAGTCGAATAATCTATAATCTAATTTATATTTTCATTTGCCAGTAAACTGTTCAATCCTTTTGCAAGAATTAGAATTAAAGAATTTACAGACGAAAAAATATACACATTTTATCTTCCTATCTTAAAATTATTGCCTCTCTCTATGCAGTCATTAGTTGGTTATAAACAGCCTTATCCACTATATCGCAATAAAAAAAGCTTTGAAGAGGGAATGAGGCGACTAGGCAAGATGAGGAGTGAGGTATTCATCCTTGCTTTCTTCACTGAGCCAGAATGCTCATACGTAAGAGGATAAAGTTCACGTAAGGAAAGCAAAGGGACGCAACCAAACGAATAGCACTCCTCATAGAATTCAATACTTAGTGAGCAATATGAATGCAATCTCTTACACCACAGTAGCTTTTTATATCATCATAGCCATGAACAAAATAGAGAAAAAGGGTAATTTCCTCTATCTAGTACTAAGGAACAAATGAAGAAGACATCATGAAGACATGGACACAGGAACCACATAATAAATGTGACACTATCGACAAAACCTGCGCTGAATTAGTAGTCACTGAGTAGATCACGGTGAAAAATGCAGTGTACTATTTATAAGCTCACGTGAAAATGATAGCGTTGAGAAAAGAATATTTGTGAATGTGATAAATTAACAAAGAGAATTTTGAGGAGAATAAATTGATAGCGAAGTGAGGTAATAAATTTTGAAGCTCGGATATAGTCGTCGTCTCAGAACCTAATTTACCGGTTTAATTATGTCTGTTTAAGTCACTTAACTCGATATTTTCATGTTTTCATAAATCTGAAACCATCTAAAGTAACCTTTACTTCATCTCAGCAGATATACAATCGAAATATTTTACTTTATTTCTTTATTCTTTCAGCGACTGAGACTGAGAATATATCGTGTCATTCTTACATGTAAATAACCATCCCTCTTTGTTTCAAGTCTTCTTAGCGCAGAAACTTTCGGAAGAGTGGGTAGCTATAAAAAAGATGACTCGAAATTGATTAAGTTACAGATTAAGTGATGAACAGCCGTTCTATCGTCCAAAGTTCAATCGATAATCTGATCACAATGAAAACTGGTTGATCAAGAAAACATTTCTTTTGGTCATGGAATTGAAGGAGAAACAGAAGTGAAAAATATCGATATGAATGTGACTCGAACTCAGGTTCTCTACTTTCCTGGGGAGATGCTCTAACCACTAAACTACCATTCCGACTGTAGTATATTCTGTTAACGGGATACTTTGTTACGGGATGCTCTGGTACCAAACAACGCTGGAATGGTAGTTCAGTTAGAACCAGCCCGGAAAGCGGAGAACCTGAGTTCGAGTCCCAATCATATCGATAAATTTTCACTACAGTTTCTCGTTGGGTTTCCTGCCGTATGGCTATCGTGCCAAGTTAAATAACTTTTCCTCATCCTCGCCACGAAGTTGTTTCGCGCAATCGACCACAGGAAATTAATCTACGCAAGAAAGTTTTTGAAACTTAATTGCAAATTTCGCTGCTGAAAAGACTACGCCGTGGAAGTACGACCTGAGTCCTAAGTAAGGCTTTTAAAACTTTTTTGAATGAAATATAGAATATTTTTACGACTGAAAACTAATTTCTCAAATTTTGAACTCAAACGTGAAACCAGCAATCGTGACGTGAAATCAGAAAGACAGAAATATTATTCTATTTAAGTAGGATATTTTCCATAAAATCAGAGGAAAACAGTGATAAGATATAACTTCTGAATAAAAGCCAGAGGGATCTAAGTAAAAAAGCTTAATTACAAATATCACAAAATATACAGAATCATCAAAAGTAGTTTTCTCATAAGAGAAAGAAATGTCTTAATACTGTAAAACAATTAGATCTTCAACTACTTCATTCTCTTCTTGAGAAAACGAAGATGAAGAAAAATCGATCAGACTTGATTTTCCATACTCAGTAAACGTTCGGACCAGAGATGAGAGCAAAAAGCATTTAGGACAAAATCTGAAATGGAAACTGAAATATTCCAGTTTACGTTTTCAATTGCGCTTATCATCATCTACAGGAGAAGTTTCGCAAACAGCGGCACTGAAACCAATTCCTTGCAACCCTATATCTAACTTTTTGTAAGTTTATGCAATTTCCTATCCTAAAGACTGATAATTAAAGCTGAAAGAACAAGTCCTGCTAGAATTATTTCTTCGAAGCGAATTGAAATTCTCATTTTAAATGATACTTAAATGAAAGAATAAAGTTAAATATTTTAATGGAATGACCGTGCTTTTCTTGTCTTTGGTGAATAATATTAGGTAATATAAGTAATATTGTTCAAGTGCTTCGACAGCTGAGGCCAATTTCGCACATGTGTTCCCCCACTGGGAATCGAACCCGGGACCGCTTTTACCGAGGTCGAACACGCTGCCCATTTGGCTATCCAGGAGCCTAAAAGATTATCATTATTATCGTTTGAAACTAAAGCGAAACTCATTATCTGAGGCACGTGAAGCCTTTATAATAGCTGATACGGCCTACTCGAGTTTTAATAATGTAAATCCCTCATTTTTTTACATATCATAGGATGCATATTAATCATAGACGTCATAAAATTCTCATAGCTTCCGAAGAATTAGACAACGAACAAAAAGTTGAGCCGAAAATGTATCCTATCATCAGCACAATCTGCTTGGCAAATTTCGTATAATATGGGATACGAATGGGGTAAGAAAGGAATGTAAGAAGAATGAGACGAAACGGAAGAAAATGAGGAGAGGGAGTACCAATGGCGGACGCTCTATTTCGACGGAAGATAAGAATGAGGAGATGGAATAGAGGGGAGGCACGTCGCGCCGCTTCAGCGATTTCCAGGGAGCTCCTCTTCCCCCAGCAAATCCCACCCCTACACACACACATACACATCTGGTTGAGCGAGCTTGATCAATGAAGAAGGCGACTGAAAGCATCTCTTGGAGGTGATGCGCCGACGGCGGCGATGGAATTAGCCTTTCTCTCTCTCCTGATAAGGAAATCAAATTAAGATACTTAATTAGATCACGGTCAGTTTTTGTCTAAATACTTCAGACGAAAGATAAACGATAAGTAATCATTCCAATTAAGGAAATAAATAAGCTGACAGGGGTATAAATCGATGGCAACAAGTTAAAAGAGCCTATAAGGGTATCAGTGTACAAATAGTAGACGATACGTATCCGATACGATTGTAAAATTTACCAGCAGTTGACCACTGGTCAAATATATCCACTGCAGTATACATCGAACCACCATTTCTAATTTAATTTTCCAAAAGAGAATAATAAAACCTTACAAGATGTAATTTTGCGAATGAAGTTTGAATAGATAAATATAAAAAGAACTCGAGTTTCACAATAACTCCACGTGCTCTGGCCGAACTTTGTGGAACGCTATCTAGAACCAACTAAAATCAAGTCAAGTCAAAGTAAAAAAAAACTGTAGAAAACTTTGAACATCGGTAGGATTGGATTACCATGAAATGATCCTTATATTTACTATCTGAACATCATTGCTATGCATACTTTTACGACAAATAGTCCAAAGGCAACGTATCAGTCAAAATCTATAGTATGAACAACACACTAATACAAAAAAATAGTGTTAAAATAAACATACCTTGAATACATATGTTGCAAGTAAATTCTAGCAAATCTGCTGAAATGTTCTTAGTGATATTAAGGAAAGAGCCTATAGACTCCAGAATGTAAACTATTCCACTGCATAACAGCGTGATCTATAATCGAGAGCCCATTTATACTTGTTCGTTTTTTGACCTTTGACCCTTTACCCTATTGTCTCACATGAACCTTTCTGATAAAATTCTAATATCGAGACTATCATAATTGCCCACAACGAATCTTGCCGCTCTTCTTTGTACTTTGTTTTCCCGACTTCTACTTTCCGTTGACCTTTTCCCTTATAACACTGCCAATATCCTTAATTACGGAAACATCGAGGATATTAGGTTTTCCGCTGATATAAAACTGAATATTCCGCCACCGAAATTAAAATACGCACCGTAAATAAAAAAGTAAATGTTTAGATGGTCATTTAAATAGTTTAATATATAAGGTTGAAAAGGAAAAATTGTTTTCGAAAAAGGAACAGGATATAGAAATTTCATTAAAGATTTATTGAAATCAATGCGAAAAGACTAGATGGATAAAGATATTTAACACATTGACTTAACAAAAAACTTCCACGCCATCACGAATGGTAGGCGACTGATGACAATAAATCGAACAGAAAAACTCACTCTTCTGTTCGAAGTCTTGTTTTACCGTTGTTGAGTTGGTTCCTGACGATGTCTCCGTGGAAGATGAAATGCATCGAGTTTTTGAAATGTTTTGACGGTTTACGAAATGAGTTTTCCGTTCGATTACAAAGAAAATGTGTGGTTCTTAATAATTAAACGGGGGGAAGGGAGAAAAACAGCGATAAATTACCAGAACGCCTCAATGATAGTGAGGAGGGCTAATTTAGATCTCCGAGAGATTAGATACTGATACTGCTAGTACTAACTCATTTTCTTCGTATATTACAATTTATTTTGCGTAGACTGATAAATGTCCTTATCTACATTTGTAGTAAACAGCGAAATTTATCCGTCGGAATAGGCAGAAAGGAAAAATGGAGGTCTTAATCCAAAAGGAAGCTGGAAAAGAGTGATCTGTGGACTAATACATCTCCTTAATCACAGATCTGGAACGCATTCGACAATGAGATATATGGTTTGTTTTCAAGCAGAAATCGAAGAATCAGAAAAGGGAAAGCAGCGAGAAAAGATAATACGAATATTCAGAAAAGAGAAAAATATGGAACAAATATGTGAACAGTAAAAGCAAAATCGGAAACGACCCAATTAGCAATTTAACTTTACCGAAGATACGCACTTGTACATCATTCAGCGTTAAAAAGGTTGTACATGCTGACAATTTTTTTCAATCTACTCCTATAATCTACCAATTCTTAATCAAATTTTAAAACGTATATCAAAATTGGATGAAATTATTCCGTAGACAAAAGAGGAAAAGATACACAGTGATAAGATAAGCCACATTCCATACATAGCCAAGCGACTCAACGGCACAAAAGTTAATTAAGAAACCCCCTCATTTAAGGAAGTCAACATTTCATAACTGAGTTATCAAAAAGTAATTATGATATGGCGAATGCTTCTTCAATTAAAATTAGATTCTTCACAGTAATTTGAGTAAACTTCTTGATTCGGAATACAAATATATTTTCTGATATTCACGAACAAGAAACAATTAACGGCCCAAATTAGCGAAGTGGGACTCTGATGAAAGGTTTGAGGGTAATAGAAAAACATAAACAACATAATTTAAGGGAGATTATTTTAATTGAAGGAAAAGAAAATACTTTGAACTAAAAACTTGATAAGATAGGAAAAAAAGAAAAGGAAAAGTATTCGCGGACAACTTCCTTCAGCGGATGAAGGCAAATGAGTTTATGATAACAGGCTATTAACGAAGGTTAAGAACCAGTTCTTTATAGCTTAACGGCACAAATTGAAGAGCGCAAACAAACACCCTCAACAGGGCTCTATGAAGCAAAGGAATACCCAACAATAAATTAGATTCGCTTTCCGAATTTCTTAGCTCAAAGATGTACCTCAGTTAAGAAAGAAACCAGCGCTTGAAAGATTACGAAAAATGTGTTAACTTCTCAATGCTTTGCAAAAATTCTTTATCCAAAAAATTGAGCAATGACATAATACATTTCTTCCCAAGATATTTTGATTTTCGAAATACAATTTTATTGGAAGGGAAAAATTTCATATTGGAGACTGAGGGAGAAAACCATTTGCATCTTGACGAAAGGAGGGGAGAGTTTTGGACGAAGAAACGAATTTTGAGGCCATCACTGAACGGATGAAAGAAAGGAAGAAGAAAAAAGAAAAGTGAGTTATTTGAGATAGTTTTCCACCATTGATTTGTTTTAAAAGAGAAGGATAGTGATCATCAGGTTTACAAGTAAATCGAAACCTTCAAAGTAATCCATCTTCTTAATAAGTGACCATGTTAAAAATTTTCTTTGTGCTATGCAGCAAATTGGAATTTATTTCAGACGGGTATGATAACAGTCTTTCATTAGTATTTAACCTTAGTTAGGTAACATATTTACAGCCAAACTTTTTTTTTCAATGATAAAGAAGTTAAGCAACACAAGATTTCTCAAATAAAAAAACCATCAGTATTTATTATATATACTTAATACATTTCATGATACGACGTCTTATTCTAAGATTTCTGTGTACTTTGTAACTCCTTGAACTTCTTTGAGACTCATATCTTAGCCATCAACGGAAGCACTCCCGCTGAAACCATCTTAGGAAACATGTGACAACTTTAAATTACCGATCACTTGCAGGCAGTCTTTTATCTTTATCGAATTTGAAATTTGCTGTAGAAATTGTACCCGGAATCGTATGGCAGTCCGAATTCCTGCAGAAGGAGACTCATCGCGGCGATCAATCCTCCGCGGAAGACACTTCCGGTTGAGGCACGGCCAATCGATGTCCGAATTAATTGCATAAGACAAAAGAGGCGCCTTACTCGCGACGGCGTCGGCACGGGCGTGCAATGCGACGGAGGAGCACACATCGATCTGCGGAGAGAACCTTCCAAACGCCGGCGCAACGATCTTTCTCTCCCTCCCTCACGACAAACTCCTTCGTTTCCCAGGCCACCGCCTCCCCCGCGCAAACAACACACAGCCTCTCGGCCAAAGTCCATCCCCACCCCGAGGGGGGCGCGTGGATCAACTTCAGGCCACTTTTTCATACGGACCACTCGGAAGCGCCACTGGTTTGTTTCTTTCGTTTCCACGAGTGTATGCGATGCAGTATCAATCATTGAATCGGAAGCGATCCGAAATCCGAAATTTTCTCGAAGTGGAATCCGATCGGAACAGAAGACGGTGATGTCGTATGTTTCGGTTTCTGGCCTACGAAGATTTAATTTTCTTGAGAAAAAATGGAATTGAAGAGGGAAAAGGATAGAAAAATTCAATTTAAATTTATAATAAAGATCTGAAACATACTAACATCATCTATCGAAATTTGTATTTGAGTAAATGGTCACATTTTGATTATTATTTTTCAAATCACAGTTTTATTCCCCATTTTAATCAATCGATTGATTAAGAATCTTTCAGAGGCAAATAATATTTGATGTTCGGAACGAAGGAAGCCGGTTCGACGATGAGTGAAACCGGAACTAAATTGTAATTCATTTTCATTGAAACGGGAATAAAATTGGCACCAGAAACATTACGGTTAGAAGTCTAGTCTTAAAACACTCATGTTTTTGTATTTTCAGTTTTTATTGAGTGAAAGAAATAGACGAGTGTGGCGCGAGGTGATCTATTCTTAGACCGTTTACAATTTAAAAAAATAAACTTATTAAACATTCACTGCTGTTTCACAATAACGTTTTAGAAGTAAAATCCGCCCATCTTTCTCTTTGTAGTAATCGTCAGGAAAAAGTTACGTCTACCTTTTTCCACATAGCTCCAGAATGTAAACCATTTCTTTGCTCAATTGTGTCATTGGAATTATAAATGCAGTTCCGTTTTTTCCTAGGTGCACACATTTCTGTGCCAACTCACCTAAACCATTTACCTTAATTTAACTTTACTAAGGCTTGGAATGTCGACCGTCGAATACGATCTCAATTAACATACTCTTGTAAACTAACTCAAGATATAGAATAAATGATTCACACAAATCAATACTTATCTGTATTCAACATTTCCATCGTTAAAATAGTGTATTACTTCTTAGCTCATAACACAAGCGGCTGAACAAAGGCAATTACAGAGCAACAATTGGTAGCGCCAGCGAGAATCGCATGTTGCAACTGATTGGCGTGCCTGAGTTTGAAAAGGGCAAGAATGGAGAGCGATAAAAAGGGTCGATGGAAGAGAGGGTCTATGGAGAGATTAAAATAACAGGTGTGAGAGCGGAAAGTAAGAACGGGAAAGGAAATCTAAATAACTCACTTCGAGGGGAATCGATATCTTGTGAGAATGGCGCGGGATAAATTGCTCTTATCTCAATCGATTCTTTCCTCACTTTTAATTAAATTCGGAGGGACTGGAATATATGGTGAATGCTACTGGTTCTGCAGAAGGAAAAACAGGTAAGTTTGGGGAAAATGCAGTAGTAGTATATAGTAATGAACACGGCAGCATCGCAGTTATTATCGAATGATTACGAAATTACATACATCAAATGAATCAAGATGCTGCCATTTTAACATATACAGAAGTATTAGGGACGGCTTAAGATACTCCCCTTATATTTAGTTGATGAACAATTAGGCTGCCACAAAGAAATTCATACTATACGTTCAAACAACGCTTAGCAATAGCTTCTTTGCCAATTCCAACAAATGTTTACATTTCTTCCATTTCAAAGTCGCGAATCATGACGATTCCTCCTGGTTTATGACTATTATCTTTCATTTATACTTTATTGAGTCACAATTTTGGATAATAGACAAAAGTAATCTAATAGGAGTTCTGGAAAACAGCGGTATTTGTACATAATAATTGCCTCAAAGAATATATTGATGAAGAACTTAACGCTGTTCACGATGTATCCGTGCAAGATACGCAGCAAAAAGTTGGGCAATGGTCCTAACGATAGATGTGATCAAAAAGGTACTGATACCGGTTGAACGAGGATTTCCTTAGAGGATAACTATATACTTCAGCGCTAGACTACTTCAAGCTAGACAAAGTATTTCAATTCCCATGAGGAATGTCAGATATTTATTGCTTATCTTACGGAGAATACGAGTTCTTTGAACATTTTACCTACCTATTGTAATGATTTACGTTTAATAAATATTAGGCTGAAGAGAGTCTATAATTTCCCGTTTAATTTATCATCCGGTACAGAGGAAAACATAAATATAGAAGCACACTTGTCAACATGATCCATAGCAAGAGAAATGGAAGATTTCAGAAAATAAAGGCGGAAGTACTTTAATTTTCCGCTAACTCACCTTGCTTGATAGGAGATGCTACGGTAAAACTGCTTCATTCAGGGATTAGGATAAGACCGCACAGACCGCAGCATAGTTTACAAGACATACCACATCACACACCGAAATTGTATTCATCAAACCACAGTAAAATAATTTCAGATTTTAAGCTAACCAATAGCAAACGCCACGGTCCCGGGATTGAATTCAGCTAACAGTTGTGTTGCCCAGTACGTTTGTCCAAAAATGTTAATATAGGAGAAATACGACGTTTTATTAAGAAAAAGCTGACTATTATAATCACTATTTTATATTAACTTGGTTATAATCTCAGAAAAATTTCTCATATCTTCGCGAGGACTTCTACAGCCGAGAAATTTAATGACTTCCGAAAAGGCAAACATTGACCGCGGGGTGGGAATATCGGCTGGGATGATAGGGCTCTACTAGTCCGCCTAGACGAAAACAAAAGAGGAGAGAAAACAAGGGTGTTTATATGCGAAGCCGTGGACTCCCTCGGCGCCTAGAAAAGCGAGATTAAAAGGGAGGCGGCGAAGTGGGAAAGTGGAGATCATCTTGCATCCGCATTGTTCTTCCCCTTCTACAAATACGAGATCGATATCAAAAACTGACCGCCCCTCTCGCCCCAAGGCGTCGCTCAAAGAACGCTCCCTTCTTAACGAATTTATAGTAACTCCCCTCATCTGTCGCGTGGCCTACTTCCCATTTCACAAGAGCAAATCGACGACTGTCGACGAGAAATGCTCATCTCAGAAGACTTCCTGGAGCACCATGACTGAACTAATTTATACGTTTCATCTTCCTGACCTTGTTCAGCGCCATCAGTACGACTTATAGGTTAAGCATTTTCGTTTATCTGGAAGATAAATGTCAGATAATGTAAGGACTGATGCAATCAAAAACTGGAAGCTATAATAGAGCTGGTAACATTCTATAATATTCCAGGACGTTCCCGAAACAAGTGTTAAATAAAGATGTACCAAACCGTTTTCTTTTTTCTCCAAGAAAATTTTGGATACTCAACTACGGGATGGAAGATGCGTCATTTTGTAACGCCACAATCTACATCAGAGACTCCCAAGTTTATGACACCGGTAGGCCGCAATATCATTTGGTAATTTATCGGAGGTCGTACATTACGTAATCTAGTTTACTCAAACAAAACATACATTGTGCATTGCTTCTTCTTAATTGATTTGATTCGTAGGAGCGCAAAAGTAAGCTCTTTCCGAGTGGATTTTAATGACAGTATGAATTGTTGTAACTCCAGATAACTGCGCAAAATAAGAAACTGAGGTAAAATGAATACCGAGGCGCAGGTTGGGGACCTCTAGTACAAGTACACACTTTTAACACAAACATGAAAATCTACATTAGTTGATACGACTACACGTGTAGCTCGAGCACGGCCAATCCGCAAGGAGATTGAATTCTTCTCTCAAGTGGAATCCCATATTATATTTCAAACACAGTTATATAAGGAAAATTTCAGTCTAGTTTTATGAAATCCCTCTTAATAAAAATGAAGAAGGGATAGATTCCAAGTTCCAGAATTTTTAGTTTTCCCTGCCACTAATGAAGGAGCCGGAACGAATTTCAGAATTCTTGAAAGCATTTTTCCAGATTTCTTTCTTCTTAAATTCCAACACAACTTCACGATGTCTGACTCTGCACTGCGCCTCAGAATTTTCCGACCATTTGTCGATACCACTTGAATAAGACACATCGAATGTTTATTCATCGAATACTGACGTCAACATTTCTAGCCAAAAAAAATTCTCCAGATGGTGGACAGTTGGACGGATGAGTGTCCTTTGAATGTAGGAAGGGAACGAATTCGAGAGGATCAGAAATGTTGGAGGAGTTGGCCGAATTGTTAAGGAACGTCCCTGAAAGGAAAAAGGGGGGAATAGGATGGAGTTTGGGGAGGCGTCCCGCCATTTTCACACGCAATTCATTTCTAATCGGAGAGAATATTTCCAGAGGGTGGCCTGCGGAGGAGGACGAGGAAGATAAAAGGAGCACTTGTCACGGAAGATTTGGTGGTAATGAAGGGTCCAGCAGAGGAAGAAAGGCTCAAGAATCATCACTCGTACCTCTTGCCATTAAATTTCGGGAAAAAAGAGACTCATGGAGTGCTCCTCTTCTCCGATCGCAATTATAACGATCTCTTAGAGATGCACTTGAAAAGGCAAATAGTCGAATTCTACGGAGATCCTCACTTCTCTCAAGTTTCCCGAACGATTTTCGAAAACCCCGTTTCTGAAGAATCATTTAAAGTCTCTTTTCGAAGGAGGCGCTTAAATGTCAGGTTCTCTTAAACAAACTTTTCCCTTGTGTGGAGGAGGTCTTTTAGGAATATACCCTTGAACGAACGGAAATTGTTCATGCCTGACTAGAAAGTCAGAATAATGAGTTATTTAGTATAAAGAAAAATATATTTGGGGAGAGAAATATAAGTTGAATCCTAGAACTTAAGATTTATATAGAAAAAATCTACTTGAAAGAAGCTACCTTTTATAAGTTTAACTATTAGCAATGGCTTGATTCCAGGGTAAAAGGGAAAAAAGAGGTCAGAAATGTTTTGAAGAGAAGAAAAAGAGATTTGTTAAAAATATGAAAGAAGATTGGAGGCAAAATAAGCAACAAATAAAATGGAGATGTAATTAAAATACTAGAACACTAATTCCAAAGGTGGACCACGAAATGTTGGACAGAATTATTTAATTTTCCATCGTAATTTCATATGAAAAGATATAAATTAGCCCACTTTAATCAAATTGACTGAATAAAGTGAATACAGTAAAAATGTATAGCTATCAAATGTAAACATGTAAAAATTATGGATACCAAATCATAAAAAAGATATCGCCTTAGGCATCTCTTCTGAGACCCTTAATTTCTACGCATGACCATCCAAGAAGGGTAACACCAACGAAAACCAAAAATTCGTCAAACGAGCAAAAACGTCACGGATATTTTCAAAGATGGACAGACAGCTTCCTTCAAAACATTACATAAAATCGGAAATCAGGTTATCAGATATTAGACTATAGCAAATTAGAAGATAGGTATTAGACTGTAACAAATTGTTTACAGTAATTTATTCATGGGAAAGAAGAAAATTCCGTAAATGATCACAAAAGGGTAGCTGCCTTATATACATTTCATCTCCAACGGAGTCCTCCTCGAAAGCTACTAAGGAATAGAATCAATTCTAATTAATTATTCTATTCTTTAATAGTTTGTGAGGACGTCTCCCTTTGAAATGAAATTTGAATGAGACATCATGTCGATTTTTTATGATTTACTAGAGTTTGGTTCCTTCCAAAATACATTTGGCCAACAGTATATTGTTTAAGTGATATTAATTTATGCATAGAAGAAGCATCCAATGACGACTTATCTGCAAACATTATTCGGAGAGAGAGAAGCAGTAATTGAGGGAATAGGAGTGCATGGAAGGAGAAGAAGAGTTAATGGCAATGATGAACAGAGCACTCGAATGGAGGAGAGGGTCCTAAAATAAGAAGAATGGCAAGAGGAGGGGGAGCACGTAATGAGAAACAGATGAGCGTCTCCTTAATCGCTCTGCGGAGGGCAACAATAGAGGAGGGGGTGCAGGATTGCGCGGTAAGGCGCGGCTGCGGCGAAGGAGTCGCCCATGGCAGAAAAAAGAGAAGTGTGAAGATGGGGAAAGTGAAAGGAAGAAGAGCAAAGATAGTGAAAGGAAGAACTAATGCCGAAAGTGAAAAGAACAAAGGGATGGCCAATAGTAAAATAAAGACAATGAGCGAATACTGAAAGTGATGAGAAGAACCACTATTGAGGGAGAAAGAACGGATGAGGTAGTGAAAGAAAGAACCAATGTCCGGGGTGAAATGAAGATCCATTGAAAAGGACAAAAGTGGCTAATAAACATACGAAGACAACGGGCGGTAATCGAAAGTATTGTGAAAGACTAATATAATCTGCAAAAAGTGACTGAAATAAATAGTGAGAGGTAGAAGGAAGATGGAAAGGAAACGGGGAATGAGTAGAAAATACAAAAAGCGGCGAATATTGAAAGTGAAAGAAAGAACAGATATGGAAGGAAAAAGAAACCTCTAATATTGAAAGGTAAAAGACAAACGAATATAGAAGGTGATGGGAATAGGATGTGTGGGAGATGCACGTACATGTAAAAAAGGAAGTTTGGTACAGAAAAGATGGGAATACATAATGCAGTAAAGTTGAATCGAGAGATCAGTTTTTGCAGCTTAAATTACGCGTTGCCGTAAGGGTGATTTATAAAAGTACTCATATATTAAAAAGAGATAAGATAAGAATTGAAGACCTTGATCTGAGGTATTAAAGTAATACCGTAAAAAAATTGCCTAAATGTAGAAAACCGTGCCGAAAATTGATCACTATTATTATTTCCTTGAAATATATACCTACAGATGGAGCCTTAAGCCATGAAATTATAGATACCGTAAGACTACATAACCGAGAATTTGAAAATAAATATGAGAAGCATAAAACTTAACTGAAAATCGTCAATACTTTACAGAAATTCTTAGAAATCACAAATATCTACTAGAATGTTAAAAAGTTAACCTATAAACTTCATTTAACCGACGTAATGGATGAGTGCCTTTGGGCGTCTCTTGTGTGTCCCTGCGGAAATATGTGATGTTCAAGAGAGACTTTTCTGGAGCAACAGACGAGAAACAGATGAATATTTTCTCCAAGAAAAACTTACAAAAATGCAAGGAAATTTATACATTGTGAATAAATGCTTATTCTCAAAAAATCTTAGGAACGTAAAGTACAAAAATAAATATTGAAATACATAAGAAAGTATAATATTACGAATATGCAACCCCGGAAGTAATGAGACGACAGTGATGCGGTTCTTAGAGACCTCTAGAATAGTTCCAGAAATGCCGAAGCCATAAGAGCGATGATGGAACATGCACACCGATTGTACTGCGAGGCAGGGAGTCGACTAAAAGGATTCGGGTATTGTGAAAATGGGAGAGATCAACACGGAAGTCGTAGCAATGCGGATTGGACGTCAGATTTGCGTAGTTGACAGAAGAGAGCGGATTGACAACTTAAGCCCTAGTTATTAAAAATGAAATTATATTATCCCGTTTATTCACATAACATGACAGATTGGATGAGTTCATGTACCTCAGAAATTTTACAGGAAATAAAAGATGAATCTTGAAGATAAGAATAAAGAAAAACTATCAAAGAATTACCATAAATTAATTTCTCTTAACCTGAAATATGTCGAGGATTCCCAAAATATGATAATCCCACCACTCAGGAAAAATTAAAGGAATGATGTATTGTGGAGTCATGGTCGAAATACTCTGATCGTAACAATAGGAAGTTCTGGCGAAGCAAAAATTTTTAGCATTGTTACTATCATATTTAAAATTGAACATTTGTGAAGAGTAAGATCAGCCATATACAAAAAAGGAAACCATGAAATCCTATAAGATCATTGCATTTCTTGGTAACAGAAATAAAAGTAATTCACTTCATACGCTTAAATCTTCATATATACATCTGTAGGATTTGAGAACTCATTCCGTTTTGGAAACACATAATTATTCTTTTTCTGATAGTTGTTTTTCTTATTTCGTCTATGACCTGCCGTATAATATAGCGAGGAAGAAATTTACGAGTATTAGTAAACTAATCTTTCTTAGTGATCAGGATGAGCTAAAAGATTTCTATGGTAATTCATATTTATTACGTTTAAGCATATTTTAATTGTGATTGATTTATTTAAATTATTATAAATCAAAGAAAAGTTGTACCTCTAAGTGGGATTAGGAAATCGAAAGTTTGCATGTCGGGGAAATATTTTCCGTTTCCTAGAAATACTGAACGCAAAAGTGTGACTTACTACAGAAAGAGATTCCCAGAAAATTCCCTCGCCGGATGGGTACATGAGGAGGGACGATTCATGGGAATTCCACATTAGTTAAGAGGAACCCTTTCAGCAAATCCTCCATTCCATATATCTTAACATCCTCTTGCAAACAGCAGTCCGTCGAAAATTAGCCACCGTGCCAAAGAGAAACGTGAAATATATATAAAGAGGGAATGGAGGGAACGGTACCAACTGCGGAAACTTTTGGAGAACAACAAATTAATCAAAAGAAAAAAAAAGAATATCGGGGAGGGAGGGAGGCGCGGAAAGGCGGGGAATAATAAGGGCGCGATGAGAGCAAAAGGAACAAGGGCGTCGAGTGGATGTAAGGGTGGGGAAGGATGAAAACATAAGTCTGAAAAATAATGAAGAGAATCGCATAGTAAAGAAGAGGGAGGGAAGAGAAGATTTCCCTGGCCGACCCGACAAGTGGCTTCGTTACTAAAACACGCGCCAGGGATCGAGATTAGAAGCACTACGACGGAATGTAAGGGAACAAGTAAAGCCATCCATTACTGAAGACTTGAAAAATTCAGAGTCGAAAAGTAGCGGGGAAGACGAAGGTGAGAGGTGAAGGGGTCCCCTTCACTTATAATTAATCGTCAACCCTCCAGAATGTAGAGGAAGAACTGAAGGGGCAAAAAATGGAAGGCCCACTTCAAATTAGCATAGATGAAAAAAATCCGACGGTTTTGGATGACTTCCTATACAAAGTAATTGACAGCTGATAAACACAAAGAAAACGACTGACTCCCTACCACTGAGATATGTAAAAAATCCTATATATATCCGTCCAACTTACGATATACATCCATCCCTATGCCTTTATGTGGTTCACTTATCATAAAGTTTCGATGTCTTGGTTGAAAAGAATAAACGGAGTAAAACCAATAAAATTACTAAGTAGGGAGCTGTTACAAGAAATCAATGAAATTTTAATTTAGCTTCCTAATCGTTCGTTAGTAATAATTCCTCCAATACTTTTTTATTTTCTGAAGCCTATTACCGTTATCCTAATTGTCAGGCAACCCGCGAGGCATATGTGCCTTGATCAGTTGCCTATCCTTCCTTAGCGCATCAACCATCGAAGTAGTTTTTATGAATAGGCTCTGGACGAAAATCACAGTGATCTCTAAATCTAAGGACAAAATTTAAAATATAGAAAAGGTTATACTTTAAAAAAATTCACAATTGTAACACGTATCAAGAATATTGTCCACAAAAGTATAACAAACTACTGAATGTCGTATACACCCTGAATTATTCACAATACTTTCAACGAAATACTCACTAGAAATAAGTTTTAACGTATTCTCTGAAAGTTAGCTGAATTCATTTCAACCAAAATAATTCATTTGTTCTAGCATTTTCAAATACGAGGTAGTTTCCTCATTCCATGAAATTTAAGGCCAGCTATAAAAATCTATTTCAATTCTTTCATTTTATTTATTGTAAATAGGCCCAATAAATTTCATAAGCGAAGGGCAAATGCTTCAGAGAACGCACAGCAGGTATGCTGAAAGTAAACGCCTAACGATAAAGGGATAGTTAATTATTTTCATAGAAGGAAGAAACTTACTCAAATGTATAATTATAATAATGTAAACTTACTTACTGAGACGGCTTGCATTTAAATTCAAGAAACGTGAAATACTCAAATTATATCGAAAATACCTCAAGGGTTACTACTGTTGCACCCAATAAAATGAATCATTTTCTATTTTACTTTACCTCTAATATGCTCGTAATTTTGATTCAATTATCTATAACTACCTTAAACAGCAATGATAATTTCATGATGTTAATGGTCCCCTATTATATTAATATCTTAGAATCAACAGTGAAAACCGTTTTGATCGCTGTCATATTTTGAAGGATTAGCCTATAAATGTAATTTGTAGAAATTCTCTGCTGAGTACCAACTAGAGCTTAGACTGATTGTAGTTAGCCAAAGATATAAGTAGAAAACAGCCACCAGTTATATTTAGACAGCTCTTTCTTTTAGAGAGACTCTCTCAACTCCACTTACATTAATTAATGCTACAACCAAGCTACTTTTACTGCTCTTGGCGTTGATTTTTCTTCAGGAAGACACCTCTGCGAACAATTTACACTAAGTGTTAAAGAAAAAACAATGGGAAATACAGTCGAGACGCTATAACCAGGGAAGTTGAGGATTTTTTCCAGCCTAGGCGGATGTTCTCGAAGGCGTTAACCACATTAGGAAGGATGCACATTTATGACCCCTGACGTGAGGTGAAAGCCTTACTCTAGCTTTTATTTTTACTCTCTTACGGGTTGTAGAGCTACAGGATGGCTTTTTCACTCCATTATATGCCCGTACATCAAAAACAAATCCGGAAAGTACTCTTCGAAAGTACTCCCTATAAAAGGCTGCAGATTTTTGCAACCTTTCTTTATGTTTTCGCTGTCAGCGACAATTACAACAGAAGTAATTCGAATAGAAAGAACAATGGTTAGAATGAAACGCTGAACGATTTTGCGATCAGGGGTTATCATTACTTTCCATAAGTATTAAAGGTAGACCTAATTCTTGAAAAAATCTTTTATAACGGTAGAAAATAGTATTTCTCCAATTAAACAGCAAGAAAAGAAGTTAAAGACTGATTGTGTGACAGATCTATTAATTAAGAAATATGCACGAATAATAAATAAATATATACATTAGTAGTGGTCAGCACAGAGTAAAAATTAATTTTAAAATTAATTTAAAAATTAAACCAGACGGACTTCCCATAGAGATACTTTAATAGGTTTTTTACGAATTATGATCACCATTGAAAAACCATGGAATAACATTCGGCGCCTACACTAAACTTCAGCGCCCCGGGCAACCGCCCCGCTCGCCAGTGTCTAAGGTCTGCCCCCATACTTTATTAATATGATACTCATTTCTATTAATTTTGAAATGATGGAAAAAGTAAGGTGACTTAAAAGTAAAACAAACGCGGAAGTGCTGTAAATGGGAAGAGAGAGGTTTTAGGTTGACGTAATGAAGCGAAGGCAGAGGCAATGAAAGGGGTGAAATACTGAGAGGAGAGGGTTTAGCGAACAAAGTAAATGAATGTAGGATGCAAAGAGAAAGGTCTCGGTTTAGACAAAGGTTAAAGATGTTGGATGATAAAAAGGGAGGTGTGAGTTGCCAATAATAGGAAAGAGCAGAGAGTAGGAATTTTTAGGAGAGATGAAAATAGAAGACATATGAATGACTATAATGTCAAAAAAAAGACAGCAGGTGGGATTGAAATGTACCACCGAACAATGTGATTGTTTCCAGTATCGCTACTAAAAATAAAACACGCGTGTCAATATACTTTACAAAGTTTTTTGAAGTTCACTAAAGCTGGGCTACGAGCGTAAAGTTGACCAGTCAACTTATTATATTTCACATTGATGTTAAATAAGTTTTGGTGATTTAGGAAAACAAATTCCAGCATACTAACGAAATCATTCACACATTCATTCATAGGAAAGTAAAGTACATCTTATATTATTATAGACGGCAATTGCAACGGGTTAGGTTGACTATAAGTTAAAAATGTAACAAGTCAAAATGCAATTGAGTGTTGAACCATTCAATGTATTTCTTTATAAAGAGCAATCACGAACGAATCACGAATCACTGATCGAGAAAAAGCATTAGATTCAAATGAGGCCAAATCGTTCGAAAAAATAATAAACCTCGAATCGGCCACAACACCAATATTCAGATAACCGCCTTAAAATTAAAAACACGCGGGAATGCAGAAAAGTAAATTTTTATGTATATTCGGGTGAAAGGGAAAGGTATTTATGAGAGGAGAAAAAAGGAAGTGGCAGGCATGCGATGGCAAAAAAAGAGAAGCAAGCGGGAAACACAGGCGTTTATGTCGGACGGAATGGTAGTGGAAAAAAGGAGAGGAAATGAGAAGTGGAGAGTGAAAGAGGAGAGCGCTCCCTCTCTCTCTCCGTCAATTATTTTTACACGTCCCGAGTTGATACTCTGCTGGCATAGGAGGTGTTTGGGGGAACAATGGAAGAGCAAGGGGCGGCTGAAAGAGTGGGGCAAATAAAGATTGGGAGGAAGCATTGCTTCTCCTGAGTTTCTGGCGAATAAAAAGAGATCGAATCTGAGGAAAAATTTCGAATTCGACGGAATTAAGTGAAGTAAAAGAGACAACCTTTAACTCTTGTTTTCAAAAAGTACTTCCGGAATTGGATGGCTGAAAATAGTCCAAATTTGTGAGGAAATGAGACTAAAATAATTGAACGAGGAAGCGAGATCGTGGGAGATTTCGTTCTCTAAAATACTTCCCCTCATTTCCTTGTTTGCAGAGCGTATCGTAATGCCATTCATTCATTCTCTTTCTCATATACCTGCGTTATCCTGATAGCTCACCATCTTACCATCGTATACTTTTCCAAAAAATTAGAACAGAATCAACTCCGAAAGAACTTTCAACAATGGGTAACATTGTATTTCCCGAAGGATTACCTTTTATATTTCTATCGCCGCTTCCAGATTTACAAACAGAAGTACAGAAACCGATAGATCTCAACTACAGAGCAGTATCTATAAAATATAGTGCAATGAGTATCACAGGAAAACAGTAATTCTACATGTAATACTTTAGTTAACGAGTGACCTTGAGAATGAAAATGTTACTGGATAAAATTTCTCACCGTTTATCGGACAAGGCAAACAAATACGGATTCGGAATTTTTTTTAAATACTCGCGCTTGTAAGCGGTTTGCGGGACGCTCTAAATTCAGAAATAGCAAAGAAATATGGTAATTAATGAAAATTAGAAGTTCTTTGACTGTCTTCTATCGTGGTTCACGATTAGGTTATATCATTAGGTTATATGATTTAGGCTATCAAGGGTTTCGGCAAATGAACGTAAACCCAAAAGAAAAAATTGTAAGCAGCCGAGGTTTCTTAGTAATATATGTTGATTATCCGTATCAGAAAAAATTCTTTCAAGGATAAAAGATTCCATTATTAATGATTTCAGGAGGAGAAAATGTGACAGAATATCCAGAAGGCGCTCTAAAATGTCAATCTATACCTACATAGATATCCTACTATATCTCTATTATAGTATATAAGACTTCATGGACAAGAATAATATCCTTTCTGGTTGTTATTTTAGCTTTCAGATGGCAGATGTTAACAATGTCAGTAAACAATTTGATTTCAGGATCATGTTAAATGTTTATAAAACCATTTATAATTAGTAAATAAGCGGATGATATAGATCTGGAAATATAATAAAGAGTAAAATCAAATAATGACTTAATATGGCTGATATATTTTATTGATTTAAATAAAAAATGGTTACTGTACTTTAGTATCTCTTGAGCTTTCATTTTTTTCTGGTCCATCCGAAAGTTCGTAATAAACCCATTCTCCCGTGTCTCATAAAATTATTATATTTCACTATTCTTAACACTTAATGATTTCTACTTCAGAATGGTTTAATGTAACTAAATTTTCATTGGATGAAACCTTGAAAGTATATCTTCCGTCACACAATTTATGACTGAATCAGTGGGCATATATGAATGTTCACCTAAAACTCAAGAGCTAAACAAGAGCTACCATGAATGTTACCAGGCTCTAACATTTAATATTCCATGAATATCCTGGCAAAATATGGTCGAAGTCGATGGAATGGTCAAAGATAGAAGTGGAGAACCTTTTTTCATCGGAAGGCCGCATTTACCATTCGGATTCATAAGATAAACCGCATATGAAAACGTCTGGCCGTATTTGAGTCGCATGTTGCCTGTATTCAAATAGTTTAAGCATTGAAATTGTACAGGAGAAAATCAAATCATTCGGTAAAGGAACTAAAAGAGAAAAAATTCCACATATGTTTTTCACTTTGCGGTATTTGTGGGACAAGAAAATCAATTTATTTCAATACGGGCACTTTTTCCGAAAGTGACCGAAAGGTCGCCGAGAATGACGCACGAAAGATTTTTATTTACAACAAAAACGAATGCTTACAAGTTGAAATCACGCAGAATCTACCAAAATTTCGCCAATATTTCCACTTTCAAGCGTCATTCCAATAATGACTTCCCAACGAGATGAAGAATAACGATAAATAAGAAAATAACAATATAATTTGAGCCTAATTCATGTTTCCTTTGGTTTTCTGGTTTCGTCAAAACACTTCGACATTCACCTAGATAAGTGACGTTGATGCATTTACTTAATTACAATTTTCTGTTATTAAGAAGAAATTGTAATTAAATTGTCGGATACCTTCAAATGAACTCGGTATATAGATGACGGTATTTAAACGTTTGGTGGACAATACAAAATTAAAGGTTTGCCAATAATTTGCCTTTAAGTGATCAACATCCGAGATTCCGAACAAAATTTTGGAAAATAAATTATATTCTTCATATGAGCAGGACTGTGAATTTAGGCTTAAGATTAAACATAGTCAAAGCATTAGAAGACGTATAACCAATTTAAACATTCATTCAGGCTAACCGAGAATCTACGCGCTAATTCTGAGCAAATAAATTTCGTGCTAATCCAAAAAACCCTTTCGAGTGGGTGGTAATTAAACTTCCTCAATCTAGAGGGCGAACAATTTTGCATACGAATAGCGATAAACAATGCAAGGGAAGGCAGGGCAAAGAGTTATAAAGAAAAGTAGGATCGATTTACGTCCAACGGCGTCCGGGGCCGTCTTAACTGCAACCTCATCTCCTCTCCATTGGCAATTGCCGGAACAAAAGCCAGAGAGCGGAGGAAAAAGGGTAGAGGATTAAAAAGGAGAAAACGCGGCGTGGAGAAAATGGAGGGAGAAGAATGGGTCGGAGAGGGAAATTGGTGGAAGAAGGGAGAATGGGAGATCGGGGAGATAGGGAATATGAAAGAAGAAGAAACGGCGCTGTGACGCAAGACAAGCGGGAGGGTGAGGAGTAGTTAGTGCAGCGTTCTTTTCTTAATTACATTCCAACGAGTGGGCGAGGCTGGCCGTGGGGGTGGAGGAGGCAGGGATTACGCGGAGAGGGGAAAATGAGAGTGCGTGAGCATGCGTTTCTATGAATAAGTAAGCTGTCGCTGACTGGAAAACGACAGCTGTACGAGGGGATGGACGACGCCCCATTCATTACGAATGTTAGGAAGGGAATCCTTAAAACCGCGAATCCCCTCTCGGGAAACACGGAAATTCGGGTAAATGACGTACGCAATTCTTTTATTTACCGAAAAGCAAGAAACTAAGCAAAGATGCAGAAACAGTGACAGAAACAGATCATAATACTTCATTTTCCTTAATTGCGGTTATTTCACATCTGTAAATTAAAATCGCATATAATAGATCATTACTTGATGTTTATCAATCCATTGTAAGCTTCACACTAAAGAGATTGTTCATATTTGAAGTATTCGGCAAAGGCTTTTGCCTCAACTCATCCTCTAAAAACACCGAAAAGAAACTGAGGCATACTAGGCGAGATGAGGAGTGAGGCACTTTTTCCTAGCTTTCATCTTTGAGCATGCATGCAATTAGTGAAAAATGCCCACAATGACACTGTGAATAACACTTTCAATGGCATTGACCAATGTTTTAGACTACATCAAACTTTTCAACACCCTGTCAACAAGACTATATGGCAAATATTGCATAAATTAAATCCTATTCCCCTAAATTCAACTATCATAAGCAAACATTCCGTCAAAACGCGAAAAATCTTAATTCAACATCAAAATATAAATTAATAGAATTATCTGATCGACATGTCCCTTGCAATATATTCTGATGAAGCTGAAGGATGACAAATTCAGCATCGATGTTTAATGATTCTATTAAGAGAAATAATAAAATACATTTTAATTTTAAACTATGCAGAAAATAGAATATCAGGAAATTGTGTTATGACGTATTCACTAGGAACAATTCACGACCTTAATTTCAAAATGTCCAAAAATCAAAGTCGACTAAACATTCCCAGAATCTTGCAAAAATCTCAAAAACATCAGTTCAGATAAGCAGCATTACAATAAATGATATGCAGTAAAATTTCGGGAAGCAGCAACTACTGCTCCTAAAAGAGAGTAAATCACATCCACGAGAGAAAGCGAAAGATAGCGAGCACACAAACATGAAACGAAGAGCAAATAGCATAATTGGTGGAGATGCGTACATGCGCGCGTATTCCTAATTCTTCCCTTTTAGCCTTCGTGAGACGAATCCAAATCTTGTTAAGTTTCTTGGGAGTAAAGTAAACCCGGCGAGTATACCGAATTTGGTGGAATTAGAGGTGAGGGGAAGGGAAGGAGGAAGATATGGTGATGAGGTGGATGAGAGGGGAGGGATGAGAAGAGGGAGATAAGTAGGTGAGAGCGATAAGAAAGGAGCAGAGAGGAAATTGAGGGCGCTCGCAAACCAATCGCGATTGAAAAGAGCCGAGGAATTGAGTGGAAAGAGAGACTCACGGGAGTTATGATCATTCGATAGAGCGAATATCTTCGTATCCCTACACGGATTTTCAGAAATGAATTATTAAAATTGAACAGCGTAAAATCATACGAGAAATTACTATCAACAAGAAAAATATCTATGAAAATGATAGCGGGAACGGAAGAACGAAATTTACCCTTAAATATTCAAATAGTTGGATTTTCTGAAAAAGCTGACGGAATTGAAATTAAAACATAAGTATGTAGTAATAGATGTTGAAAACCAAACCTTAAAAAGATATACTGAAATAGAGAAAAAACACCTTGAAAATGACAGCGGTATCATAAAAGTGAAGTTTAAAACCTTTAAGATTTATAATCTTGGTTTTTTGTAGAACCTGGCGAAATTAGAAATAAAACACGGAAGTTAAGTGACAGATGCGGCAATCCCGCCTCAATATCAGTTACGTCATCCAAATTTGATTAGCTGCCGTATTATGACGCTGATACTCGGAAGGTCAAGCGCAATAATACAAGGAAACGCACTACCTAGCGGAGATGAAGTTTTGGGGAGACGATTTTGAAGAGTGAATGAGGGAAGGATAGGGGAACGAAGAGAAAAAATGGCATGGAAGAAAGAGGGGAGGTCCTCAAGGGGAATGGAGGCATTTCGGTGGCAAACGCCGCGGTCACAGCGCTGAAAAATTCAATGCTTTCGACGGCACCGGCTTCATCACCCTCCCGTCTTGGTCGCCCTTCCCCGATTGCCCGAGGAGGGCCCCTGCGTATTTCTCCCGCTGGAGGGAAAAAAAAGTGTCCCCTCTCATCTCGAATCCCCATTGTTGAAGCCGCCCTCGCACACATCAGAAGGCCATTCCGCAGCATTTTAGAGGCTCCCTTATCTTGACCCGATTATCCCGGGCTGAAATTATCTCCTCTTAGCAGGCGACCCACGCCACCCAAAATGAATACACCTTACGCTGCGTGCGTATCTTTTGAATGAAATGCTGACGTTCCGACTTTGAGGAACACGGTTTTCACACTTCGTGGGTGAAAGATACATCTGCGATAATACATACGTTAATTAACTGTCTTAGAAAATCCACTTGATAACCATGACGTAAAATATTATTAATAGTTTTGGAGTGAATTACTTAAAATGTCACTGAGTACACAAAAAGGAAAATGGATTCTGAATCAATATTCCCTTTCTATATTTAAAACGATATGAAATATCAAAAATCTGTAAACCGTACATATCTAAAGCTTACCCAAAGCTTTACCGGTGTCAAATGATTATTCGGAGTAAACTTAGTAAAGGAAAAATGTAGATGTAGACATTTAGATGTTAAGAACAACAACGCCATCAAAATCATAATTATTTAATTAATTTAGATTTGATTTAGCTGCTTCATTCTATAGATAAACCGAATCTGAGAAGCTTCACTGGTGAAGTATTCTTTTACCGACGGGTAAAGATGGGGAAGTATGAAGTAGTATTATGCATTGTAATTTCGGCCAACTTTCGTCTTTCTACCGGACTCCTGGATTGAAACTTTATCACCGCCTTCGCTAACAACTAAAAGAAAAATTGATATAGAAAATAAGATGAGATAAATTGAATATACTTAAGGTTTCTTTCTATTAATGCTTACACGATTCTTAACTTTAAATACGCTCCGAAAAACACCTTATCATATTTGAGAATAGCGAAGGATGAAATTCTTCGCAATAAAATTGCGATTAATCCCAAAACATCACCATACTGGGGAAAAAATCTGAATAAGCTCCCAAAAAATAGGTAATTAAAGTCATCCCACATAAATCCAAACATGAATCAAGCGATATGACAGATTAAGCAAGACTGAAACCTTAATTGAAAAACCGCATGTAGACCAGCAGCGATGGGATTGCCTAAAAAACTCGATTCCTCAGTCTTATTATGGTTTCATTACGTAGCTGACATACAGGATTCGAATACATAGCCCTCTAAAGCTTTGTCTGCAGCAGGGATAATCGGAGATTCAAATAATACGAGGTAGAGTAACGAAGGAAAATAGCTATTCAGGGGGAAGGCCATCAACTCTCCGGCTAACTCACGCTCCTACAAACAAAAAGGGGAGCGAAAAAAGATGACAGCGCGGAGGGAATGGAAGGATAGAGCGGGAAGGAGGGGAGATGGGGAAGGAAATGCTCCAAGGGATGAGAGACAAAAGTTAGCCGCTCGAGAAAAAGAATCATCATTATTAATGTGAGGAGCTTAATTAATGCGCGGCAAGATGTTGGTTTCTCCGCTGTCTTTTATATCCAGAAGTAGATTCTCAAAAACCGCCGATGAGAGCCCCATGCGAAAATCTGTTTCCCCCAAAGGTTTCAGCGTCGTAAAAATAACATAACGCCAGTGATGTCTCCGCTTCATTAGCATTGTCTTCATGCAATAAACATAGATAGCGTTCACAATTAATGAACCTGTTCCCTACGAAATGACATTTCCGAAGATTCAGCGAATGAATGAGAAAACAGAGACATTAACTCTGCAAAGAATAATTCTGCCACTGCGGAATAATGTTGCGCGTTAATGTATGGGCTGCATCCATTTTTTACATAGAATATTTTTGCTTTAACCAAACATGAAATAAAGAAAATTAAAAACTGACAATACTGCATTGAAAAATAATGTATTCTTTCCACACTTTAATTAAAAAACTTTATTGAAACTATATCTCGGAAATTATGAAGTATAAATTTGATTTATTAAATGGCGTTCCACGAATTCAGGTCATTAATAACATCTGTACTGAATGACACACACGAAATTATTATTAATACTTCATTACTAAGAAAGATAACTTTTCTTACTTCCGATTATGATATGAATACGCTTAAAGAGATTCTGAGATTAGATTTTAGGTGGAGTAAATCATGTAATTTTGTCATTCGTGGGATTGAAATCATTGCATCAAGCAACAGAAATATAGATCCAGGAAAATCCTGCTAAAAATTACTTTCGTGGAGTATGAAAATGATACACATCATGAGAAGGCCGACAGTTCGAGAAAAGCATTATTAACCTTTGGAAATCTAAATTTAGCAATGTATATTCACAAATAGCATTAACTTTTAAGATGTGGATTCTTTAAATTTTATTATTTGATATTAAATGTACTGCTGTAAAACAGCAATTTTATTTCGAGGTTACCTGATACTTAAGTTTTTTAGGTAATTAGTTAATTCCCATTTATTAGATTTAGTAAAATCTTATGAAGTTATTTTTAGGCCTTCCGTTCATATTTATAGCTTCAGGTACTATCATGAGGGTTATTTAAAATTTAAGAGGGATTATTTCATTTTTTAAGATCAAGAAGGACCAGATATTTATGCAAGTTTTATACGTTTAATTTAGACCCGTTATTTTTGATGGGGAATTTCATTAGTAAAAGGAATAAAACATGTTTACCAGTAGTCGGCATTAGCAATCTATATTTTTACCTACTAATAAGGGAACCTCGATAGTAACGGCAAACAGCGTTGTCTTAAGAGTCTTTAATCAAATTAAAATTGTTCAGTGGAATTAGACGCATTTCCAACAAACGTCCAAAAAGAAAACCGAAATTGAAAAGTATTCCGTTGAAACGTTCAAAATATTTCTAATCCTGACAAAGGCAGAATATATAGTATCCCTAGTATATAACAGAAATATCCCATGGATTATTTTTAGTAGATTGTCAAGACAGAACATGAAGAGGGTTCCTATAAATCGAGACATATACTGCGAAAGGTACTGCAAGAGCATAAAGCGCTCACAAAATCTCCACTGCACTTCCAATCCTCCATAAAAGATCCTAACAAGATCTTAGATGATAAAAGGCCTCAATTATCACGAAATGTCGCTACTTCTCATCTAACGTGGCAGCCCTATTAAAAACACAAATGACTGAATATACGTGTAACCTCGGCTGGAGGAAGTCATTGGCCCCGGTGAGATCCCTGGGACAAAGTATGGCAGATTTGCATGGAAACAACTCGGCTCGGAGATGAGAAAGATCTGTGGCGGATGACGGGAAACTGCAGTGCAGAGAAGGGGAGAAAGTTGAATGGGGAAGAAGGGAGCCTTCACTGACACTGCGAGGGATGAAAAAACGGCTTCGAGTGAATGACAGCGGTCTCTTTCACACTCGAAAACAGGCAAACGCCGCTCTTTCGGTTGAACGCAAAAATAAAGCTGAAAAATTCTGCATGTGACTTTTCGCTTTTTTTACGAGTTAACCGAAGTCCCGTGGGATTTTTCTGCCTCCTTTGCGGGGGAATATTTTCCTTCGATGAATCTTGCGGTTTCCAGGTTTAGAGCTGACCTTATCGGTATACAACATCCGATGAAAATCATAAGCATCTACCATGACTTTGACACCTTAAACTTCAATGTATTTACATTTTTATAGAGGAATGCTTACAAAAAATAATTTTTTATACATCAGTCTCATCCAAAAGTCAATTCAACTGTTCACCCTCATATCTTACGAATATCAAGAAAGAACGGCAGAGAATCACAAGATTTAGAAATTATAATGCATTAAGTTTGCGTGTAATTAAGTTTGTGTCATCCAAAAGACAATTCAACTGGATCAAATTACGTTGGGTTAATTTATATCGAATAAACTCTCGATTGATTAGAAGTAATGAACAACATCAATCGCATAACGATATCAGTATCAATAACAAGATCAGATAAAATTATATCAATTGAATATTTAGCACATCTTACGCATTAATGAACTATATGCTTAACAGAGTGGCAGACAGAAGTACTCCTGGAACTTCAGAAGTCACTGCATCAAATAGCCGATAGCAATGGTATTAGAAACCTTGAGTAGCAAATTTTTTAAAATTGATATAAATATTCATATGGCTTAATTAAAACATGTTAAGATGCATAATCATTTACGATTAAGTGAAATCTTCTATTAAATTTTTTTAATCCCAAAATATTGACTAACAAGACTATTTAGAAACAGTTCTGCTTTTAAGGTGAGTCCTTTAGTTTGATGCATAAATCCGTCACATTGACACAGGGATGATTCACAAGTTATTATAGAAAACATTCAGAAATAAAACACGAAAGAACTAAAGAAAACGTATGTAAGCTCCAAGCAATAAATCTCTGAAACACTAGAGGAAATTTTTCAGTTTAACTCTATCTACTCTATCTTCCATGTAACAAATAAAGATAGAAGCTGGCGAAAATTAAGAAAAGAATCATAATGAAAAATCCAGGAGATACCTACGCAATTTAGAAGCTGGTACTTCTAAAGGACAAAAATTTCAAATTATTTGATTAAAATTTTTCATGAGCATAAGCGCGCTCTCATAACCAATGGGCACCTCATGTCTATGTTAAGCCATCTATTCGGCACGGGCACACAGAGGCTGGCCGAGGAGGGACAGCAGCTAAAGACAGCGATGAAGGAGAAGTCTGCAGCAATTCGCCCCCACGGCCTCCACTAACAGGTATCTGCCACACCAGCAGACCGCCCACTCCCGCGGGAACCATCCCCGCTCATCCCATTTTCCTCCTTATCTGCTCCCTCTCCATGACAGCGCTACCTTCATTTGTTCCTCCCTTTTGTTTCCCGGCCGAGATGAGAGTGCGAAGCAGCCACTGCCGAGTAATATCTCGAGATGTCTTTTTTCCGTATCGAGAGGATTTGCCGGGGGCAGAGGAGCGCGAGTTACGGGAAGGCCAATCTTGGCATATCCCTGACGCTCTTATCTTTTCTCAGCCGCTCCCCAGCGGAGGGTAGTCAACAAACGCGACTGCGAAATCATCTCCATCAGCGGCCATCACCCTTCTCCCTCCATCACCGCTACATCATTTACTTTGTAGGCCAAACCCCCTCGTTTATTTGCCATGCTGCATAAACCCCACCGCCGTAGAATGCCGTTTTCGATTGTTATCTGTACCGCGACTTGAGCTGGATACACAAATCATCCGTCGCTTGAGAGGGATGCTCTCATCTGAAGTGGTTCATTAAGAGCTAATTCATTAGAGGAAAGTTGGTTTTACATTCTATGGCTAATTAACAAAGTACTGTGGAAAGAATGACATGTATATATCCTTTCCGTACGCATAATATTCTAGTTATCTAATAATTCCCGAGGTAAGGATAAAATATTCAAATTATCAGCCCTTATAAGACAGAACACTACCAAGTTGTGGATCTCTCAATGAACCTATTTACCACATTCTATTGGTGTTACTAAATGATTAAAAGGTTAGCGTATAACCAAACGTTAATATCTCTGTCGTTTGTAATATTTTGGTTCCCACAATTAATCCAGAAGGAAAGCTTTTTGACAGAATAAGAGTAACATAAAAATACATGAAGACGATGGCCTTTAAGATGCTCTCACCTAATACAGATTGAATTAGATTAAGTAGCGTCTTATTAGGGTGATAAGGAAATAACTCCGTTTATATCTAACCAATAACATTACCTTTAAAATAGTATAATTTTAAAAAGTATTTCCTAATTCCCCAACTAGCACCCATTTGCACCCTTATGGTACTTATTAACAACTGACGTACACTAACAACCATGCCCTAGAAATAACCCAGGTATCGAGTAGACCCAATAGTAGGCATGAAATCATGCAAAGAATTCTGCCACCGAGGTCTAAAAAGAAGTAAGGTAAATATGATTCCAAATTTTTAAGTGCAAAATAAAATTCGTTTATTTTTATGATAAATAAAAATGAGAAACTATGTCCGAAAAGCCTTAAGCAAACTTCCCATAGTTCAAAACTCAATGAATGGGCTTGGCGACGAAAAAGGACTGCAAATTCTTACATTCTAATTAATTCACATCCAAGTACGTAATCTCTCAAATACAAAAAAGCAGCAGTACTCCAATTTTCGTACTTCTAAATCAAATTTAACGCCTCGGTCAGAAAAGCTTCAGATGAAAAAAGCGCTTAGGGAAACGACGCCGTCAATTAGAGGTCCTGGACATGAAAATCCTTGTGTAACCATGATCCTTAGATTATCAAGCATCCTACGCCATCACATCTTAAAACGCCAGCCACGCCTTTCATCAGTTAACGCCTCAGATAAACGGAGGCAAAAAAGCAAGCGCAAAAAAACGGTGGTTAGTCCCACGCAAATCCAGCTAATTCCGGGTGCGTTGAACGACGAATGATAAAAGAAACTCAGGAGAGGAGAAGATTCAAAAAGAAAGAGGAAAAATGGTACGGTCAATTCACGCTAAATAGATTAATATAAAGAGATGTTTCATCAAAGAAACAGGTCAAATTTCGAGTGGAACAATGCGCTTCGTTAACCGATTTTTTTTTTGGAATTTTGTTTGATACCATACCAAATTTCACGGAAAATTAAATTTACGACCTCAGGGAAAAACGCAAAAGTGGACGTCTATTTAGGAAAATACGATTAGAATAAACATGAACGTACAGTAAATTCAATCAATGACAATGTAGTAAGAGATGAAACCTTACTAAAATTTTATTTTTCACTTTCAAATTGTTTCATTGAAATGTGGGACAGGATTTGAAAGTTTAAATGGAACGATTAGTGTTGAGACATAGTTAAAATGATGATGAGGAACCTCCTCCAATAACTTTGATTAACAATTACAGTACTACAGTTTCTCAGTAAAATGATGAGCTTTTTGCCTAGAAAGCATAGCAATCTAATTTTTCAAAAGAAATACTGACAAATAAATATTTTCCACATAAATGGTAACAATCATTCGCTATTTTATCTGAAAGACGATCCTAGCTTACAAAATTCCCCTGCGAAAGTCACTTCAATCTCAAGAACTAAGAAAATCCTGTATGCATGAAAATTTTAAACATTGATTTCATGCTTTAGGCTTGGATTTGCTAATACAATCATTGAAAGTGAAAGTTGAACAATTCTAAAAGTTAAGGTATTTTCATAAAATATGAACAACGAAAACTTTTTTAGGAGACAAAAATTATTACCAACCTGCCGCTATTTTAACCTTCTTCTATTACACAAGATCATAATAATCATAACACAGATCCGATACATCATAATGTATCAGAAACAGAGCTACAATAAAGGGAGGAACGTCTATTTATCACCCTATTTACCTCGACTGATAGCTTTGAGAACAAACAGATATGTAACGACCGAAAACAAGGCAACAGAGTAAACAGAAAGATACAGTTATAAGGCAGCAATGGCATATCTAGGGTGGCGATAGGCCACCCTAGATATGCCATTGCGGTGACTTCGTAGTAATAACAATTAGCCTAGAATCTGACAAGTAACTTGAACTAAAAAAAAATTGCGAAATTTTTCCAATATTCAATTCCAATTTACATATATAACATATTCACTACATTTATCATCAGATATTTATAATTTTCAAAGTTCATTAGAGAAGATTTTATGAGGAAATCGTCTTAATTGGTAAGTTCATAGATCATCCTCTGCACTGTAGATGTATGTACAAAAAATGTACTTTGCCGCTGAGTAAGGGTACCGTGCTTGGAAGAGAACAATATACAAGTAGATAAGTAGGTACCTACAGCCTACCCCATTAGCCCGTTTCATACGCATGTACTAAGACAAAGTACTTATTCGACTCGTAAATCCTATTACATAAAGTCTGAGGGAACAGATACAGATAAGTAGGTTAAATGGTTCATACAAGGAAAGCATTCGGGTAGCATGCATGTAAAAATAAATGATCGACATACGTGCTTAGCTGTGGTCGGCAAAGCGGCAGGGAGAGATGAGGGATCGGCCGAAGAGCATGTTGGTTAGTTGAGAGACAGCGTCCGATGAGAATAGCAGATGAGGCCCATCATAAGGCGCCCTTTAGAAGTTCATACATTCTCGAGATAAACACAGGAGATGACCTGGAAAGAAATATACATTATGAGTCGTGTATGAGTAGGAAAGCTTGTACGGGCATTATTTGCTCAAGATCCGAGCAAAGAATAAATCCTCCCTGGCGTGAATTATACTCATGGATTCGCTCGTGAAATTAGCATCCCAACTTTGCACAAGCATAGAATTAGTTGACGAAGTCCTGAATTGCATTATTGAAAATTTGACTTATATTTTATCGTAAATTGTTCAGAAATGATTGTCGTTGAATATTTTCCTTAGGTGCATAAAATAATTTCAATAAGGTTTACACTCTTTACTGTAAAGATGATTTTTCTGCTCCAACCAATAAGTCATCTTTTAGACTTTCAACCAATCACTCGTCACCTTCTTTGATAGTGAACCGTACATTGTGAGGTGGTTAATTTTTAGATGGTTTTCGGAGTTTTCCTATTGATAATTCCAACTAAAATAACCAAAGAAAATTTAAAATTTTATTATTTTATTTTATATTTTATATAATATTTATTCTATCCCACAGAGAGTAGTATTTAAGGGTATTTGATGATTATAATGAACTTTGAGAATATTGGATACATAATGTATTTTACGGTGCTGGGCTCGTCAAGGGAATGAGTAGTCATTCAGAGAAATGCTACTGGATGAACATGAAGTGTTTATCATTCTTAACAAAAGATTTGATTGACTCCTTATATTATCTAAAATATTACCGGAAGCAACAGGGAATTAATTTTAGGCAGAAAAAGTTTTTTCCGGAAATTTTTATGTCTCAGGTTTGCTAAGAAGCTTCATAAGATGTTTATGAAGTTTCTTTATAGTTTCATAGCTTGCTTATTTTAATAAAGCAATTCTTACTTGGTTATACTATTGTTTAATTTAATAACGCACAATTGCGTGGATGTATAGATATTCATAATAAATGTATAATTTTTGTATATAACGTACTCTAAAATTCATATAACTTTCCCGTTAGTTCTCATTATTTCATACATCACTCGTTGCCACGGCTTGTTTATTTCAACAAAGCAACACCCTCTCCCCTATTTATTACGGAATTTTAAATACAGGAGAAAATAAATCACCAAGAAACTGCACCAATTTAATACATAAGATATTTACATAAACTTTGTCCGTAAAAATTCCAAAGTAGAGAATACGCAGAATCAAGAGCTGAACCCAAATCCACAGGGAAAATAATTGTAAATAACTATATCGACGAAAAAGGGAACCCGTTTACGTAGACATCATTAGTAGCTCCGATTCAAACACAAGATCAATATCAACCTAAAATTTAAGACAGTTACTGCAGTTTCTTCCATGATAGAGACAAACTTAATTTACTTCAGATTTGCAATAAAAACAATAAATTTCTAGATATGCACACCTTAGTTATTGAGGGAAAAAATTACGGATTTCCCGTTCATAGATTACAGGTAAATTTAGACACCTAACAATCGTCATAACAACCGTCTTCTACCATGGGGCCTACTCTCCATTCAGAAATGAAAGGCTACTATTGATAAATAAATTAATATAGTCAGCATATGTGGCAAAATTGTTCTTTTTGCAAAATAGATCGCAGGTATAGCGAAATATTATCCAGCCCAAAAATCTATACATTTCTTCAAACATTTACATATAGCAACGTTTGGATATATAATTGCACACTTAACGTCCTCACCGTGGACGGCAAGCCCGAGATTATCAGACATAAATACAAACGGCATTCGTACGAGCGAAGACATGAGCATAAGTTAGCACGTGTGGATTATTAGCCTTGGACATCCCATAATGGAACACCCTCCATAAACTCATAAGTGACACCAAGCAGACTTAGCGGCGGGACTTCCTGTTCCTCGGAGGGCAAAGGTGTTTCCATAGAAGTCGTAACTTAGAAGATAGCGTGATTGGCGAGGAATTCGTACGGGTGAGAAGGAAGGGTAGGCTAAATCAATTTAAGATTCCTCACAGTGGACTCTTTTGTTAGTCTTTCTTTACGGTCCGAGGGTCTCCGAAGGCAATGCCATCCCAACCTGTCACTGAATATTGATTCGGAGGAGTGGAGGGAGGAGGACAATGGATGGCGGAGGAGGGTGACGTAGAAGAATGGAAAGAGGGGACATTAATACCATTTTAGAGTCGTTTATATCCGCTTAATGCCATTGCATGCGTCAAGGAATAATCCCCCCATTTCACGAATCAAGGAACAGCGTATTTCAAGCCTAAGAGGGAAGCCTAAGAGCTGAATAAGGGCCGATAAAGTAATCACAACATCGGAAACGCCTTTGAATAAAGAAATGGAAGAGAAAGCAAATATGCATACTCGTAAAAATATAATAAATCTACCGCTCACTGAGATAACTTACCGTTACCCAATTCAATTTTGTTTTTTATAATTAAAGTATCTGAGAAATGAAATAAAGCAGCAATTATTAATTGATAACACATAAAAGTTGATTTTTTAATCTCTGAGAATATATACTCCTTAGGTAATGTGAAAGTACTTATTGAAAAGTAGTTTATTATATAATATTCTTCTGAAAATACCTAAATAACTCGTATATTGAGTTTCAAAATATCTCTTAGGGAAAAGGGATAAGGGCAGAGGATAACGGAATGAAACAATCGTCTGAAGAAGTTATCAAGCCTTTTCCTTCTTTATATATAACTTTTTAAAAATATCAGAAGGATAAGTCAATGGTAATATTTTAAACGATATCTAAATAGATTGCTGGATATTTTTTGTATTAATATCACTTATGTAAATAACTGTAAGTAGAACGCTTGATACAAAGCCATTGTAAACTGACTGGCGTATTGCCTTTTGAAGCTTTTAGAAGATTCTCGTACCTAATACGACGAATACTAGGCAATTTTTCACGTCCTTATATTTAATGACAACCTCTTGAACTAGTCAGCTATTGGTAATCTTCTATGTAAAAATGAATAGTACAGTTATTAGTCTATTCAATTTAGGAACCGAAACCTGCATTGCTAATTTAAATCTACCAAATGCATAACTTCAATTCTCTTCATAATTTGTATCAAAGGTTTCGCATGCAACGACAAAACTGTAGTAGAATAAACTGGCAGTTACTTTCTGCTATCGTAGCACCATCGACGAATATTTTCTAAACCTTCTTGACTTTAGCCATGGAGTACTTAATTACATCAAGGCTTTAATTACCAATAGTTAAACTAAATACATTTGATATTCTCCTCCGTGGAAATGCCTGAAAAGGTCTTCATTACGCGGGCTATTCGTTTATTCAAGCGGCTGAACGAGATTAAAATGTGGGAATCGCAGTCACATATCAAGAGGTTCGTAGGCCACTTACGGCATACATAGAGATGCGAGGGGAATTCAGAATAGATGAGACCCTTTTCTCATCCCACACGGAAGAGCCTGATTAAATCTAAAAGAAAATATTAGATTTGGCAACGTAGGCAACCATGGTCGTCAACAAAAGAATGCCGAGGATCACAATGACATATTTTCGTAGCCGAAAATAGTGAGGATTCGGAGGATGCCTACCATTTGAACCCCAATCAGAGGCCCTAAGATAAGAATAGAAAGAGATCTTATTTTACGGGCATACAACGTTATACCACCCCTAATGACCTGAAGAGCTCCAACGAAAGTTATTTTCAGAACCACTTAAGCAAAGATATTTTGAATCCTTCGATAAATAAGAATAATTTAGACTAATTAATCACCATTTTTACCGAGCTAAAATTAAGAAGACGCATAAGACGGTGACAGCATATTTGTACAAATGGAATATTACAACGAAGACTCTTTCCCCGCATCTACGTTCTTTCGAGTGTTAATTATAAATATATTTACAGAATTTTTCCCGTATTTAGTAAATGAAGTGTTTCTTTTTCAGAATACGACATCCTTTCTTATGTAAATTCCATCCCGCAAGTTGAAAATCACCTTTTTCATGCGGTAATTATTAGGTGGGACGTTAATTGACTACATATATGCTTCAAGGCGTATCCAAATTTCCAGTGAAACAGGGAAATCAATTTTTTAAAGACAGAAAATATGGTATTCTCAACACTTAAGCTTCGAATTCTATGATGAAAGAATGCTCAAAGTATACTAATAAAATTATATACATACACACAGAGACAATATGTGATTTATTTTCTAAATACGATCTACGTATACTCTTCGATCATAGCTTCCTAGTGAAATAAGCAATCCTTAAACAAAAGGCCGGAGGCAGATGGGGTCTTTATGCAGGTAATGCACATAATGTATGCTTAAATTGTAATTGAAAATTTGGCAATCATTATTTAATTTGTATATCGTAAATTAATTCCAAAGAATCGCAAATTATTAGCTTATATAGAGTAAATAAAATACTTATCAATATTATTATATCAAAATGCCATCTCCGTATTTTCTAAATATTTCGACTAGTCTCGCAATCAGAACGGTACAGTAAGTTCATGAAAGATAAACAACCACCTTCACCCTCCTTTAATTACAACCGCGAATCGAACCCGGGACTTCTTTCATCAACGATGTACGTGCTGCGCCTATGGCTATCAGGGACGTCAAAAGTAGTTGTAAATCAATACTTTTATCGTTGCAAATATTCAAAAATTTTCAATTGCGGTAGAAATTGTATACATCCATATGCATATCCAGCAAACGCCAAACTGAAGAGATGCAGTAGCTGTAAGTACCAAGCGATAGACATGTCCTTCAGTTCATTGATATTACGAATTATTTGAGGAGAGAAAGAATTTCCAGACTTGTCTTGGTGTTTCCCTCATTTTACGCTGATCGTTACATCTTGCGAAGTAGCAGGGATAAAATGAGGCGGCAAAATATATCTTATATATCCGAACTCTAATGGAATTAATTTGGCAATCTTGGTCTGGCTTCAAAAATACTTTCTTTCGAGAATTCCTGCCTGCGTCAAAATATGCGTAAAACACTAATGTATAAAAATATTTAAAAGATAAAACAATTAACTAATGCGAGAAGCTGTAGTTAGTAGTGATGAAATTATATCCGATATCTTGATTGAACTGAATTGCCGATTACATCTCTTGTATTAGCAATTCCAACCCCCAGCAAGGCTACCTCACGCTGACGTAACCAAGAATCTACGTAACTATAGAGGGAGTCCGTAACCACGCAAGTCCACTCGCAGAGGATTGACTTTCCCGCATTCCAGCCGGTCACTTAAACGCTCCGCCCATATTTACGACCCCCCTTAAGGGTCCAAGATATACTGCGGCGACCTCACAGAGGAGAAGGGGAATGAATGAGGAGAGTGTAGAGAGAGGAAGAAAGTGGTCTTCAGGTAGTGCATCCGCGAGAGCACGTTCTCGCAATAGGACGAGCGATAATAAGCGGAGGAATGCGCGTCGGAGGGAGACAAACGGGGCGGAAGAGCGGAATCCCTTTGGGGTGCTCACGAAGGTCATCATCGCCTTGTAAATGGCGCCGGACTACGGGAGGCGATAAAGGAGCAATAAAGCGCGCCTTTTATACCGCCTCCTAATAAATCCACGCCCTTGGTCATTTCCACGCCACCCTGACCGCTCTCTCCCAGGCGAAATTCATATAAGAGCCATTCCCTCCGCGAGGGGACACACCACTAATTCAGGCGACCCGTCGCGGGATTTGCGGGAATGACCGTTCCTGGAGAGGCGAAGGGAGAAAGGAGAGGCAGGATGATGGGAGACACTGATACAAACGACTTTCATTTAAGAGGACCAAACTGAGACTTTATATTCACCTCGTACGTTTAATCCAACTTAATATCATATAGAAACAGGCCGTAGAAATAAAATGCTTGTAAAATACACATTTAGGGGGTTAACCAGCGTCACGACCCAATTCTGAGGTTACGTATTTTACGCTTTACGACTTGGGTCAAATTGCTTTCGTTGACGTTGCTGTAGAAGATCCTTATAATAATAAGTGGCGAAAGAATTATATCGGTCTGTGTTGGGTTGATCGGTTAGCTTAATATCAAAAGAAAGAAAGAGTAAACATGTAGAACTATAAACAATCATCAGCTATAGGACTTGGCTTTAGTGAAGAATCATTAACGACTCATACTCGAATGAGAGAGCTCCTGAGATTTACCGATAATTGAGGTTTTGCATCAACAAATTCATATAAACATCTTTAGGGTCTAAAGATTTTCGGGAGCTTCTTTACAAGCAAATCCAAATATCCAAGAAGAAAAATTAACACTACCAATACTAGAAGCTCTAAGATTATAAAAAAAATCTTCCCTGGACATAATGCATGTTCCCAAAGTCCAAAAACGTAGAGACAACCAAGAAAAATATACAGAAGAGCAAAAAATGGCAGACTATAATTCGCCCCCTACATCTTCGACTCTTCATGCCCATCCTAAATGCGTGCTTTTACCAAAATATTCGGTAGCTGAATCCGCATTCGTTAGCGAAGTCAGATATACGGTCAAAATTACTGAGAGCCGAAAAATTCGTCAGATTGATTACTCGAAGCATGAACCGTCACCGTAATATTAAAATTCTATTTTCAGATATATTCCAGATATATTCGAAATGCATGCATTGATATCAAAATGGAGGATTCGGAGAAGGACATGGGGATCACGCTGAACTAGGAATAATAGAGCGAAGATAAAAAGAGAGATGGATGCGCGCCCTCTCTCGAAGGAAAAGAGAAAGAATGAAAAAGTGAACGGCGCAAAGCGGACCCGATCACGGAGTAGCGACTTCGCGAAAAGCCGTGTTCTGATCCCATTAGGACCCATTTACTGGGGTAATTTGGTCGGGAGGAGAGGCTAAATTGCTGCTGCCTCAAAGGGATATCTTATCATCACTTCGAGTAAAACAAGAGTACCTGAAAAGATCCTTTTGGTATCTACCGTTTCCTGCCCTTCAGAATTACAACTTTGTAAAGCAGTACTTTAATTCCGTGAGTCCAAGGCATTAACATCTACAGCCTGCGACTGCGTCGTCACCTTAAAAAAAGAAAGAAATAGAGCTTCGTGATTCGTCGCTGGAGTTCATGACGTTGTTGTTAAGGAGGACCGACCGAAAAGCCTTAATCCACTTACATTACTACTGCTCAAAGCTAATGAATTAACATAACATTTATAAGAATCTGCATACAAGTGAGAAAACGGCTTTACCTTTCACATTAAAAACCGAAGGTAAGAAAATTACGGAAAATTCCGACATTTCAATCTAATAGACATAAAGGATACGGCAAAATAATTTTAATAGTGAGGTACGAAGTATGAAAACCAAAATTACATCCATAACTCATTCCTTTCAATTAACTGGCTCTATTTCTCTCAGCATTAGTATTTTATTTTGAAGTCCGGGAGTCTACTTGGCTAAAAAATACGAAAATCTAGCATAGAAACCTAAGTAATAATCAGATAAAAAGAAGATAGATAATAAGCGAATACTTCAATTATACGCTACAATATGAAATTTGTATCCTGTAAATCAAACCTACATTTCTAACGTAGAAAAAATACAAATTTCAGAATAATTATTACTATACAATACGTTCATCAAGGTATAAAGGTTAATTCATATTTAAGAACAGTAACGTGAGCCATGATATCAGTTATTTTTCGCTGTACCGATGGGGATCAATCTTTTGATTACTTAATTCCTACTCAAGAGCTGCCACCAAAGTTGAGGCCATAATATAATCTTCTGTTTTTTAGCTATTCTCGACCAAAGTTAAATTTTATTCATCATCAGATAAATAAAAAAATTCATCATTTATAAATAATCATGTCTTAAGTCGGCGCATATCATCATAGTCATATTAATGAAAGAGCAATGATGGCTACATACTTGAAGCTGATGAGAGGAACAAGGATGTTGTTTTGATAGCGTGACACGGTTCTTCCTATTCGAAATGTCGAACGTTCTTTACTAGATGGCAAATAATATCACTCGCATGTCAACATCTAATGAAAATACAATGCGGGCCATATGTCGATCGGCTGTAGGTTTTTAACTTCATCTCCGCGTTATAGCTACATTTTTCTTGCTTAGACCATCCTAATTCTGTGATATCCGCCTCGTTGAAAATATCTATGATTGAATGATGAATGATGTTGACGGATGCCATAAGAAAGAGGCCTTGATTCCCTTTGCTCTCATCCTACGCTTCAAAGCATTGCAATCTCTTCCGATTTATTCAACACTTAATGACGAAGACCAAAATCTAGATAGGAAAATGCGAAAAAGTTACAATACATCTTCGGAGATGATGAGTAAAAGGAAATATTGCTTGTAAACCAAATTGCACAACAATGACTGCATTCTTTAAAAATTATAGGAAAGGAAACATTCCTCAAAATTGATAGCATTTGATCAATGCCTTCACTAATAATTGGTACAATTTTACCTTCTTCATATAGTTCGATATTCTAGTTTAAAACAAGTTTTCTTAGACAACTACTAACTTCTAGCTACCACACTAAATCATAAATAACCACCTAACTACATCAAAACTGCCAAACACGCGATCAGTGGGGTACATCCTTTAACTAATTCTATGGGGCTCAGCTGACTGTTCTTTCGTGAAAATTACGAACAATTTTCAAAGATGACTTGAAAGAAGCACATATTGGTTGCAATTTGCAAAAAAGAACAAATCACTTAACTTGATGAAAAAATCACAGTATTTCAAAATTAAGTCCCTGTTTTCAATGAACTTATATCATTGACATTATTAATTATAAACTATAAAAGGTACTTCGTCGGCGGTCCGCCTCTTCATCAGAATTATTCGATACGTTTGAGACGAAAGCTGAGACAACACTGCTCACTATATAATAACGTGTAAGAATAATCAAAATCTAAATTATAAAGCAAATATTAAACAAATATATCGATATTTCCTTAATATTGCTGGTTAAAGTGCAGTTCTAGAACAGCGGGAGTAGTTGGTGTGGACATCATCGTCCAGCCATGACGGCGAAATCCCAAATGGCACGAAGAACCAGGCGAAATAGATAAGCGAGAGTGACCGGCGTCCAAACATCATTTGACATCCCATGCCATACACATCTCAAGCAGCATCCATATCTACCCTCCACACTCGAGTTTCAAGTGACGTGTAATTGCAATGAATCATCCCCATGCCGAGGATTACTTCTGGGAGTCCAGTAGAGGAAAGATTCCCGACGATCCAACACGCCGAAGACGTATGTTGGCAAAAAAAGGAAGAGACATGATCAGATGAACGCGGAATACAGGTTCACGCCCGTTTCTCACCACGTATGATCATTACTCGAAGGTAAAGACATCGACAGGAATCACATGCGATGACATAGGAATGCCACTGCGTAAAATAATTCTTGTCAAGTATGTTTTCTTCACTTGTTACAAGTTTAAATCCTATTCAGAATTTTCTACGTAATAAATTTTCTACGATGGATAATTTATACATCAAGAGTGTTCTCAGCAATGGAGTAAAATACAAAGACCATACTGAAATATAGTTCTGATATTCATTCGTAATAATGAAGACTTCTATTTCACAGTTTTCCTTGTTTCGACGAATCTTTCCAGGAACTAGCCTCTCAATTAAACGATTAATTTTATCATAATGTTTCGATATTTTTGAACTATGTCATTAAATTGTTGGACAGAAAATAAATGATGTGGCACAAACAGCTACCAATTCGAAAGGCTAACCAAAAGAAAAAGAACCTTTATTAAAATACAATTTCACTATAGTTAAAGGTTACAGTTTCGATTAAGATGGTTTTGAAAATTTCATCTAAATTGCGGCCTATACTTACTAAACTTATAAAGAAAGTTTATGGTGTGGGAGATAATTTTTGTGCGATATAATAAACCAAACAGCAGCGTTACTCAGCTGTGAACGATTCCTAAAGTTCCGGACTATATCTTTACTCGGATAAATAGCTCTAATTTCCTGTTTTTGTAAGCAATATCGTCCTACAATTCTATAAATTAGTTTTTAAACGGGATCGAAAAGGTTATTGCTTAAGGTAAGTTATTATGATACGTCTTAAGGTAAAGCAACAATCTTCATTTCGCACACATGATAGATAAACATCATGCAAAAGAGATAAATAAATAATCCTTAGACACCTTGATTCTTAAAATATATTCTTTCGCTATCCTTAAATTAAATTGGTGAGATACTTCCGACTTCTAACGTAAAGTGAAATTCATCGAGATGAATTAAATTGAAGAATATTTCGTTCAGCCGATCGATATTTATTTCACTAAATTACGAAATTTTAAAATGAGTACATGGAATAATTATTAGTTGATTATGATTCCATCAGTTACACGACGTCAAATTCAACTTTATTTTAATCGCGAAAATATTAAAATATTTAAGTGGTCGACAAATATTACTTTGGGAATCTGTATAAATCGTGCTCAGACGTCGTTCGGTTGAGGAAGTTAAGAAAGACGTGAAAGACTACTCAACGAACTTTTATGGCCTCCAACAGTTTGAGATCTAACCCTACAAAGAGAAACCGTTAGTAGTCAGTTACGTACAAATCTACCTTTATGACCTTTCAATAGCAAATACATGTGAAGCACTTTGGAGAAAACCGCGCAATAAATAATGCGCTAAAGTGTGCCTTTCATTACATACATTCTTTCTCTCTCTCTTTCACAGATGGGTCACGGAGAGAAAATATGTTGCTTGTTAAAGATTTCTCTTCTCCAAGATTTTTACTAAGCATTAACATTCGTTTTAAGTATTCTAAATAAATACATTTTACATTAAAATGAAGTATCCATATATGCGCTACAAGCAAGCGTATAATCAAGCCAAAGAAATTTATTATAATTCATCATAATTTTGCGGATATGAGAGCATACAAATTTACAGAAGAGATGAATTGATGAAATATTCATTATTTGACCCATAACCATTAAAAACGAAGCAATACGAAATTTAAATTACTGTTCATAATTAAAAAAGAAATAAAAAATTTCATTGGATATAATGAGTCCAATTCTACTTGCTAAAAATGAAATAAGAGGATAAAAACGTTCAAGTTAGTCCCAACTGAAGGAAAACTTTACCTCGTAAATATATGCATATGGAATTATAGAGAACTATATAATGACATCAATAATAATAATAATGTATGGCCAAATTGTTTCTTCTTCAATGAATGCATTTAATAAGTAATGCTTAAGTAATTTAATAAGTAGTGATGTCGTCTTTCATATTATGATTTGAATACTGATGAGGAAAAAGATAAACCAAGAATATAAATAACCACTGTTGCGTCCGACCAACTACGGAACGTTTTGAACTGAATATGAGATATTACACGAAGGTTATGTGTGAGTCTAATTTACTGATTTTTAATAAAGAACGACTCGCTCAAAAAACTGAATAACGACCATGTACTCTACGTGAGAAAAACAACATTCCAGAGCACTGGTGTTTTACAAACACGATGATGCTCGAGTGAGGTAAGAATAATTCAAGAGCCAAGGCAATCTCGCCAATGCGTTACACTTTTAATGATGAATGATACGGGATGTGTGACGCTATGTTGCTTTAACTTAAAAACCATCTTTGCCGACGCTGTTCTGTTTTTTTACGAGACTTGAATTCATGGACAGTAGATTAATCGATATCCGCAACCATCACGTCGAACTCTGAATGTTAAAATATAAATACTTTTAGCTAATTATATACGGTCATTAAGCTTGTTCAGGATCGCACACTTTCGGAACAAAGGAACGTATAGGTCTTAACAATACATAAATTAATTATAAGAAGATAAGAATGTCGTTAAAATTTCATTTTATTTCAATTGAATGATTATGAAACGAGAAGATCTAAATGTGTGAAATATGCATTAACACGACAAAAACTCTTTAATAGACGAGAAATAATAGATGGCATCGAAAATATTTCTGTCGTCGAAGTTCTTTCAGCGCATTTCAATACTAGTACCTAAATATTCGTTAGACGAGTCCGAAAAATAGCGAAAAGGTCTTTTACGAATAATTTCGTTATCAGAGTTACTCAGTATCCGAGGCATCCGTAGACAATGTAACTGTTACTACCTGTGAAATTGCTACGGTACTCCAACATGCACGACAAGAAAAATTCCATTTCGATTCAATTTGTACGTACAAAACGATTCATTTCCAGCAAGGTCTCCTCTGCGACAAATATACTGCAATGCAATCGCCATAAAAGTCACTCGATTAACGCTTCAATATCGACGCTGGGAGTGAGTTTTCGGCTCGATAAAGCTCTGAGGCGGACACTGTGGAAGGCTGCTGGAATTCCGCGATTTCTTACACCAACTTCTCGAGGCCTAATTATGCGCACCTGACATGGTCCGCCTCGAAACTTGGGTTATAATAAAGCAAGAAACGTCAGTTCTTTCCCACGCCTCCGCCCGTATCGGAAGAAACTGAGGAGAAACTTCTTAAGGAGCATATTCGTATGCGAAGGAGATCACGAGAGAGGCATTTCACGCGGATGAAGTGGGGAGGGAGGATTCGGGGAATAGGGGAGAGAAAAGGGAGGCTTTACTCTGCGAAGAAGGCTTGCTCATTCCCAATGAGGAAATTTCGCATTACGCGAAAAATAAAATGCTTTCTCGAGAATTGTTTCTCCACATCGCGGATTCGACGTCGGCGTTGTTGTATGAATATTACTTTTAGAGAAAGAGAAAAAAGGCGAAAGTTGATCGCTTATGCCGAACTAAAGAAACCGAAACAATCGGAAACTAGATAGATCGTGACGCAGAGTATAAATAGAGGCGGTGGCTATAACCACTGGAGCATGATATAGCTAACTATAAACAAATACGCTTCGAGTAAAAGGATTTCGGACGTTTTCTACAACAGAATCACATAACAAGAAAGGAGTGATGAAAAGGGAATGATAAAACTCGACAATATTTTATTAATATACTGACGCTCATTTTTCAAAGGAACTTTCTTAATCCGGAAAGAAAGTATCGAGTTACGAAAATTTAAGCAAAAGGAAAAAAGATTTGGAAAAGAATTCCTTTCCACCATGTCGTCACCCTTTTAAATTTAGAGGGAAATCATTATTCAGGCTGAGAAATACTGCAGTGTAATAGTTATTCCTCACTTCCTAAACCTATCATCCTTTACAGCCAATAATAACATCAAGTTTCATCAAATAGTGAGAAGAAAATAGAGCTACCTTCAAACATTTCTAAAAACTGAAAATTCTTAAGGATAATGATGATTAAGCAAGAAGGAAAATAAATCATGAATTCAAAGTCGTGCTTCGGGCTAAAATACATCTGAAATATATCTTCGTGACGAAATTCTGCATTTATTGGGCCAACATCATCGGCTGCTGTATATTCAAACATGTAAAACGAATAGATAAATATCTCAAGGACTGATAAAGTTATGCGTACTCAGATACATGAAATACGAGTTTTAAAAAGATTTCAAGCAACAGGTTACGCTATGGGAAAACTTTCATTTGCACGGTAAATTCCGTAGATCACGAGCACTGCAATTCTAACATTCCTGACGTTGAGTTCCTCTCTCTTCATGCGCATGTCAAATAATCTTCTACATCAGTCGATTGAATTTGGAAAATATGTAACTACATTTTCACTTTACCACTACAATATTCATAAATCAACTTTCCTTGAAGCTATTACATATTTTGAAATTAATTTTCGTGAATGTGAAAATTTTAAATCAGATAAGAATGAATAGCTTCACTCTTTTCATTCTTACTTGATTAAAATAAATTTCCACCAAATTTCAATCAATGCCTTTAACTTTGTGAAAATTTTACTTAAGAAACGGGTCCCTTATTCAAATATGAATTTATTTACAAGATTCTAATTATCATGGCTATATACGCGACAAGCCTTCAGCAATTGCCGACTATGTTAGGAAAATGTATTTCTACGCCAATTAAAGAAACTGAAAGCACTGGTTTGATATTTGGTGGAAACCTAAAGTTCTGACAGGATAAAAGAATAAAGATTCCTCTAAGGATATCCATAATTTACAACGGTCATCATTTCGCTGTCTCCATTATAGTATGACTACTGGCATACCATCCTTGCATCAGAACTTACGGAAAAATAAAAAAAGTATTACTTAAAATTCCATTTCTAACAGACATATTCTCAAAACATATTTACATAAATTTGATTTCAATAAATAAATAGCACGAAAATGGTACAAGGTATTTTTAAACTATTTATTTCTAAGAGCGCTAAAATCAAGAAAGAGAAACACTATAAACGGAATTCATTTTTTTAACCATTCTCTAAATAAGAAGAATATTTGCATTGATAAAATACCTCTAAAAGAAATATTATTCGAGACAGAAAGAGAAGATGAAATATACACTAGGCTAGAACTACTAGACTCGATAAGAAAGAAAACCTAAAAGTAAGACTCGTCGAAAAAAATACGCGCATTATTTATTCTATAGGATATTCAGATTCCATTCGTTTAAATTTTTCCAAAAGCGCAAAAAAAGTCCTTCCGTAGAGGAGTTTGTGGGTAAAACGAGAAGATAAATACGTACGGAAACGGGCTCGGTAAACAAAGGCTTTGCGGAAGTACTGAAGCGAAAAACGAGGGCAATGTGCAGTGGGAGATGAGGGTATACGCACGACGGTAAAGGATGCATGGGTAGGGGGCAGGTGCATTACAAGAAGAGCATTACGAGGAAATATGACAAAGGAAGACTGTGACATGGCTTACTTAACCGCAATTCTCTACTTACGCGAAGGGCTTCCGCTGGCACGACACCGCAAATAACGAGAATATGTGTCTAAAAATAATGCTGGTCGGATATACAAGAAGAGAGCAAATGTAAGTGAATTGATCGAATGCTAAAAGATAAGAGAGGAAACACTTGGGACGCAGATAGCATTTCGTGATAAGAAATGCCTCACTTAAGGTAAAAACTGCAGACTGTCCACTATTTTGGTAGTCATCTGATTAATATGAGAGTTTTCCAATCACGTCCGCGGCAGTAACATACAATGAATGAAAATTAATGAACCTGCGAATTGCAAATTTCCCTTCGAACTGTAAAAAAGTTAATTTGAATTCGAATTGGAGATCAAATCGACTGCTCCGAAATAGCTCTTAAGTTTAATTACGCATGTTTTCTGCATTATATCCAGAATATGATTATTTGTTGAAGTCGTGGTAGGCATCAGATTAATGAAGAGTATGTCCGTGAGTATTTACAAATATTCACTCATTCACATCTTGACATAAAATATATAAAGTCAAACCAAGGATTACTATACCTAAATATCGATCAATTCAAGCGAAATTCTGAATCTGAATCATGCATAATCATATATAATAGAGATTACATACAGAGGAATAATTCAGATTTAAAAAGCAGTTCTTAGCAGTTTGAGAAAGTATTGTGAATATTATATCATTATTATACTGAAGTATAGTATTATAGTGAAGGGAAATAAATAAATAAATATCACAGGAAATATGTTTAAAGGAATGTTTGAAAAGAGCCCAACGTAACAGTTTCCTCAAACAGTAAATTTTATAGAAGAATATGACGATTCACGAAGTTTCTCTGACTGATTGAGACAAAAATGAAACAGGTACTTTAGTCACGGCTAAATAACACCAAGTCCTTAATAACCTCAAATAATCTACCATTTTATAAAGAATTAATTCTTAATTATAGATTAAAAATAAGTTATCGTAGATACTCCAACGAATAAAGGCCATGCGAATGAAAATACCATCAGACTCACCACAAAGATAATCGAATAAAGCAATGGGCTATTCTCGTAAAGAATTTTCCCTAAACATAAAACATAAATCATTCATCAGGCAATTACAGAAGCAATAAACACGAGGACCTATCAGGGCCGTCACAATTCTAATTCCCGAAGCACGTCATGCGAGAATCAGGAGGCGTGCCAAAGAACTAGGAATTCCGATGGCGAGGGATCCGTAGGAAAAAGCAATAAAAGGAGATAAGATGGCCCTTAACAAAAGAGATATCCAACAAAAATAACATCGGCAGAATATCATATTAAGCTCGAATGCCCGCTCGGAAATTGGGAAGTTAAAATGCGACCACATCTGCCCAAAACACGTTCACACACGCATAAGAGAGTCATGCAGCACAGCCCCATAAATAAAGCTTTCATGGCATGCACCTCACGCCGCTGTGAATCATGCAAGTGCGAGAGGAAAAGCAATGATATTTGCAGGAAGGAGGATTTGACCAGAGGGAGGATCTAGGAAAGAATAGAGCTAAGGAGGACCTCATCTGCGGCAGATGAGCCCCGGTGCGGGACAAGCATGCGCGTACTGGACGATGGAATGTCTCAGTAGGAAACGGGTTCGTCAACATACAAGAAGAGAGACTAACGGGAAGAGGTGAATCATAAAAGCAAACCACGCTCCGACTCGAGAGCATTGCGATTTTAATACAAGATAACGCTCGAGTTTGCATAACATTTATGCCATTGCGGACGATAAGGGAGCTACGTTGCTCTATCTTATTTCACTCTTTGAAAGAAACACGACAAAGGAAGGAAACGTGCAGAAAATAATTCAAGAGCATCAAATCGTGAGGAATTAACTATTTAGGAACAACCCCATAAAAGAAGTCAACAGCGACACTTGATACAATAGGATCCATTTTAAAATATCAAATCAACTCAAATTTGTAAAAACCGATTTGAGATTTTCGATATCGACGACAATGATAAAAAATCGTGAAAACTGATTGTATTATTTATTAAAATTTTATTTAATTCATTGGATTTATTAAAAATTTAATTTAATGAATTAAATAAATTAAATGAAAACTTATATACTAAAAATTACCGCAAGTTAATTGCCGATGAGAATCGCAAATTATATCTTCCCACGAATACAAGAAGACCACAATTTTTTGGTGTTGGCTTGATGAAACAAATTACGAAAACAAATCATGCTGCGACCAGATTTCTTCACTTTGCTCAGTTCATTTTCTACAAAAATCACTGAAATTATCTACTTACGAAGAACAACGCTTAAACATGCTGTATGAAAAGTTACGTGACTAGTGAAGCACCGACATCAAACTTACATGTAATCCACTTTTTCTACGACTTTCCTCTAAGCATAGAGCAAAGGTGAATTGAGCATTTCTCGCATCGAACCAACGCGAATGAAAGCCTTAATTTGCAAAGCCATACAAGCACACAACATGAGAGTTTAAATTGATACGAAAAACTTAAAAGAGTGAAGCTGCATAAATTTACCGAGTTTCATTCATTCCCAACGAGTTGCGAATTAGAATTACGCTTTAATCGGTGAAAGTAGTTTTCACAAACATTTACATTATACGAAGGATAAAAACATTTCTTTCGCAATTCATTCCTACATCTACGCGTTCAAACTTTTAAGAATCCTTTCAAGCAAGCAATTCACTTTCTGAGACTGAAATTAGCTTAAGTCGTTGACTAAGGGTTCCACAAGAGAAACAAACTTTCTAGAGAAAAAGAAATTATTTTTCGTACGTTCTACGCAAAGATTTTCATTAAGTAATATACTGGCATCAATAGAGAACGAAAGATAAAACAAGGAAAATAGAAACAATCTCACTGGAAAGGTATTCCGATTACAAGAGAAAGAATCGATTATAGAAAGGGTTGGCAACAAAATGACTGAACTGATTTTCGTACCCCCGTAATATTTATCCCGCATGATTGGCATTGATCACGAACGCTTCGTCTATCTTTTCTGCTATTTTATCGGCGACTCAACCGTGAATTCGCTTACAGCATTCGTTTGAGGGGTACTGTGAATCTGCTCTGCGTCGGAGGCTTTTTAGGACTAGAAGTGTTACATGAAATTTTTTGCTTAACTCGGAAAACCTGCCACAAAAATATTAAATATGTGTACAGGAATATATCTTGATAACGTTTATTTTTCTTGCGAACTAAGGTTTTGAGGCGGGCTAAAGGATTCCCAGAGTTCGGGTTAGGTCGTCCACGAACAGCAAAACTCACGGAAAATCTGAATAAGTGTGAATTATTTTCTGGAATATCTGAGTATCAGAGGGGTTAGTAAGTTAACCAACATTGAAACCACGAAACCTTTCGGCAACTTTTACTCAATGCAAAAGACCTGAAATGCGGAAAAAATCGTTCATGAAGTCTTCGTCAAGGCAAAGTAACAGTGCACGACGCTGTGCCAATCTAGACGTTTTCGGCAAAGCGTTGAGTTCCTCTTTTGGAAAACTATCCTATTCGCCGGATCTTGCTTCATGTGACTCCATGGCAGAAAAAAGTTAAGAATATTCTGAAAGAAAGATGTTTGGAGTACTGTAGTAAACAAAGGAGCGACGGAGATGATGATAACCATATCAGAAGACGAATTGTAGCATAGCTTTCAAAAATGAGAAATTAAAATCGTGCAATGCAGTGATCCACGGAGGATTTATTCTATAGAAGAAAAGCTACTGAATGTAAAATATGTTAAATAAAAAATTTTAAAAATTCATCTAGTGAATTTTCTCACAGTTCCTCGTTTAAGATTTAAGAACAATTATCTTCGAACAGTAAACATAAATTTGTATACTCCATGAACTTGAAACAAAATCAACAATATTTTTAAAAAGATTACATTTGTTAACATATAAATTCACAAGTTACTTAAAAGAACATTTTAGCTATTGATATCAGAAAAATAAACAAACGTGATAATTCATAAATAAAGTAATATAAGAATTGGAGATTGTGACCTATAAATGGTGCACACAGAATATTTTAACTCCAAATAATGAACTTAAATTAATTTACAATTATTTTGAGATAATGCACAAAAGTATAAAGTTTGGCAGTTTATAATCTCACAATCATAATCATTAACTACTGAAAATATGCCTAATTAAATGAGTCAAAAGAATTCTAACAGAGCTTTCTCGAAACTTTTACACTCAAATTAGGACCACTAATTAATTAATATCCTTAAGAGAGGAATATATTTTTAAATTATTTCTATGGTTGGGCATGATTTAATTTAATTAGATGTAGCATAAAATAGTCAAATGATGAATTCATTTGCATTAAAAAATCTCACTTTAAATGTTCATCTTGCTGATCTTTCCATCCTTTTCGAGCCTAATAATTAATTTAGAATAAATCATAATATATATGCACAAAGAATTCAACCATGTTAAATTCAACCATAGTAATTTATATCTATCTCTATCACTGAGTATTATTAAAAAATAATTTGCTCCACCACTGAAGTTTTGAAAAATGGGACAGTCTTAGCTTCTAGGAAATACAGTTTATCTTCCATCTTTAATACATTAAACAAATAGTGATTTTAATACCATCTGAACTTATGGAACACTTTCCCTAACAACTTAGACCACCCCTTTCATAGTCAAAACTCTGAGGTTACCGAGGAGAGAATAGAAAAGGACGTGAACCCAACACGTACAGCCAAGGGTGAAAGGAAGGCGAAAAGGATGAGAGAAAGGATAAGCGTAGAAGTACGAGAGAGAGAGAGATGCGACGGAAGGGGGAGTACACCAAAAAAGGGGATAGAGTATAAGGAGGGGGGGATGAACAGTGGCTGAGTGTATCGGAGAGAAAAAAATAAAAAGTTTGGGGAATGGAAGGCCAGGGTTCGGAGGAGTCGCAGCAGCGCGAGCGAGTCTGATGCTGCGATTTGTATGCAGGCTCGGAGTGGATGCGAGCAGGAGTCAAATGCGGAGTCTCGGGTCGGCATACAGAGGAGGCGGATATGGCGGGAGGGCTGCGAGAATAATAAGTCAGAGCATCGGAGGGAGCGTAAGATGAAGAGCGGGAAATGAATGGGTTGGAAGGAAATGAGTTGTGGATGAAATCGGGCGAGACGGTAAAGAGCTCTCGGGGCGGCGACGGCTTTTTTAAGGCGATCTCTTCAGTGCCACGCGCACCGACTCCATCTACGATGTTTACGGGCCATCTAACGACGAATTTCACAAGACATTAGTAAGAAAAAAATGAGCGCAAATCGAGGACGATGGGTCCATTTCCCCGCGGAGCATGAAAGAATCGCCCTTGAATTAAGTGTCGTTTCAATGATGAAAAGATCCGCACCGTAGAAAGGGAATTTGGAATGGTGCGGGAAAGTGGACTCTGAGAAACCATTGTCTCGGGATGCTGGTTAACCTCTGAAATTTAAGGATTCAGATGGATTACGACTGACCACTTTATTTGTTTAAATATGGATAGTGAAGGAATCCATTGCCATTAGTTAATGCTTCTCTATTGGTGTGCAGCGGTGCATGATATAATAGATCTTAGTCGCATAATATTCATGGGAAATACTTAAAAGTTTAAGTTACATATTGGATGTATTCTACGAGATATTTCGTTTAATGGGAGTTTATATGAATATTTTAAAATTTTGGGAAACGGCTTTTAAAATGGGAAAATGACAATTTTAAAAGCTGTATCTATCCTATTCGAGAATCCTAAATGAACTACCGCAAGGTTTAACGTAACAAAAAACCTTGTTTGGCATCCTAACTAACATTCGATCAAAAATCTTTAGCTGCCTAAGGATTTTTTGTAACCTTAACCATTGGCTATGAATTAAGTAATAAACACTAATCATCAAAAACAGTAACTGAATATAAATCCGCAAAATCAAGGATTGAAAATTTACCAAAATGGGAAAATTAGCCACATGAAGCTACAAATTTTATTGAACTGATATTGGGGAAAACTAAATTGTCCTTTCTTCTCCGACACTTATGTACTAAATAAACAAAGATGGATTAGAAATTGAGTAAGATGAAAATCCAATGATGCAAAAAATTTTCACTTCCAATGGAAACAATTACTTCTTTACACGGCACACAAAGAAACTGAGAAAACATGAATACGTTTTGTATTTTCCTGTCAATTCTACCGCATACAGTTCACGTACTTTTTAAGTAGTCTGAAACCAGTAAAAAAGTATGCATAACTAAAAATTAAAATAAGAAAATACAACGAAAACGACGCAAAAACTCTACTAAAATAAAAGTTAAGAATTAGTTTTGATTCAAAAATAGCAAGAAAACTATCACCGTTTCTTGAGCTCTTAATTTTTACAAATTTAACCTAGTAAGCTGAATATAAATTATAAACATACAAAACGAAGGTATGTTCTAAAGTGAGGCAGAACTTCCGAATCAAAATAGACTTCTATCAGAAACCGAAAACAACGAATACTTCACGAAATACTAGCGATTCTGAAAACTGGAGAAACGAATTTTCGAAAAAAGCAAAATTTGCTGTTCCTATTCAAAACCCGGTCGGGCCGAAAAATTACAAACCGGCATCCATTTCCGAACCACCTACCGAATGACACAACTGATTGAACTCCCACTCTGAAACACGCCCGGTCCAGAATCACCACGTAAAAGGGAAGCGAAAAAGAAAACTTTCCCTCCGAGATAAACCCGAAACATATACCTCGAAACCTGGACGCAAAAGTGAGCCGTTGGTATGCCGACGCAGCAAAAGCGCCGGAGAGCGAAAAGACTTCCAAGAAGCACGCTGCATTTACCGACGAGAAGAAAATATTCCGCAGGAGGAAGTGAGGGATAGAGAAGAGGACTGGAATGGGTGCGGAGGATAAAATGGAATCGAGGGGAGGAAACGACTGTGGCGAATGGAGAGGAAAGAAAGCGGAAACGAATGGGGCCGAGGAGATGGGAAAAGGGAGGAAAAAAGAGGAGGAATAGGTAAAGAGAGGGGATCACCCGCACTGGAAAAAGCGGCGGGTATAAACGCCCACCTTCTCCAAAACATGGGGGCGGCCACGAAATTCCCATCGCCTCCCCAATATGCAGCCTCGCTCTCATCATCGGCTCTCTCCACCCACGCAGCACGTGCATACATAACTTATTTCCCTAATAAAGAGAGCGGGAAGAGTGGCGTGAGGGAAAGTGAAGGAGAAGAAAGGAAATTTGAAGGAGATAAGGTTGGGAGAGATAAGGGGAAGTTAATTAGGGAAAGGAATTGGCATTTAGGAGAGGTGACCAGGCGTGCAGAGAGCTCGAGTATGGTGGTCCCAAAACGTTTCATTTGTTTCGTTTTGACGAACATTTTGAAAGGCTCCCGATGAATTTAAATATTTTTCGAATTTTAGATTGAGACTTCATTAAGGAACTACACCGAGGCTGAATCTAAAATAAAGAAATGTTTTAACAGAAGAGTTTCTAAAGTTTACTTCGGGTCAATGATTTTGATTGATTTCGTGTATTTATTTAAAGGGAACAAAAAGCGCGCAAATTAACCTTGAAATTTAGTCTGATCCATTGCTACATAATTGAGCTATACTCCAAATTAAGTAACGAGTAAGAAATTAGTGTTAAAAAGGAAGGTGTAGTTGAAGAATGACAACCTTTTCAGTATATGTACATTCGAAAATATATTCATTGGAAACAGCCACATATAGGTGGGAATTCCAAAATCAAAGACTTAAAATCATACATAAAACACAACAAAAAACTTCATACAGAAGACTACTGGCATAAAAAATTAAAATGAATTGAAAATTAAAATGGAATATTTCTGAAAGGATTGTGGACAATAGAAACGTAATCATTTCAAAATTAGCGAAGGTCTAATTCTGAATTAATACTACCAAATATAAACAGTATAGATATAAGGTATATCTGTCCCAATTGCAATTTAGTGAAGCAAGACCATACGAATAAACAGGAAAATGACGATACGCAAAAGGAAAAAATGTTTAATGATACATAGGGAAGCATAAAAAAGAACATTAACAATATTTTTTTCTCCTTTTTTCACTTTTTGATTTCAGAGTTATCTTTTAATGCTATCTTCCTCAAAATACGTTTATGTGGCAGACGAAGATCGACGTTACCTACACTTACTTGCATCGGTATCGGAAAATGACAGGCAAAATTTAACGACGATCATCGAATCGATCTTAATAATAATAAGAGGAAACTCCAAAAAAAGTCGGCAACAGTAGACGAATTCGAGAAGACATTCAAAGAAAATAATGAGCTGGTCAAAGCTGCATATGGTAAAAACAGAATTGCCAAATTTAGCGTAATTCCTGAAATCTTCCTTAAAAAATCTCTCGGCGGACTACGAATTAAAGGTATCTTTGCAGAAAATCGCGAAGATTCCATCTCTTGTACCAATTTATGAGAGCGATAAATTACTGTCCGTGATATCGAGCGGAGCCATCGGACCAGTTGCAGAAGAACCAGGTAACGGTAACTGGAATTCGAAATGAAGCGGACGAACTGGGATGATCAGCTGGGCAAAGGGTAGAAAGAGAATAAGGGGGAAAAAGGGAAGGGATGAAGGAAAGTGGAAATAGTAAGTCGGGCGAACTAAGCTTCGCATAAAACAAGGTCCGCCCGCATTAAAAGCGAGCGCGAAGGAACTTTTGAAATTTATGCAGGGTGGCGAGTGACCTGCCTCTCAATGAACGAAAAAATGGTTCCATCGTGTCCCGGGGCGAATGAAGGGGAGTCCCGGTGATTTGGAGGTTAAATCCCACGTCTCTATCCTTAAAGCGGCCAGGGTCATCCGCGATGAACGAAACAAATCCGTTTAGTTGCTCCTTTTGATAGGATATACTATGAAAACGCCGTTGAGCTTAATGTAAAAGTTGAAAGTATGCGTGAAAGGAATTGTAATTCGAATGAAGTTGTACCGTCCGTCGTTTTCCCACTTAAAATCCAAGGCGGATACGAGGGGTAATACTTGGAAAATATATTGGGAAATATACAACGTGATTTGATGGATACATTACGAACAAAGTAAGAATGAAACGAGAATCAATAATATAGTTATACACATTGATTCCACGGTATTATTACCACAGGCATCAATTTGAAGTTTTTATTCTACAGAGAATAACAAATCTTCAAATAAAACGAAATGGTTGAGCTAGTACGAAACCAATTACCAATCTCAAGTCAAATCATAACAATCTTCCATTTACCTATATTAAAATACACCAGGAGATTTAACTGCTAGGAATTCTCTTATCGAAAATTTTATTAGTAGTAGTACTTTTTATAGAGCTTCGACAACTGACGTCATTTCGCACATTCTCCTCCGGGAATCCAACCCAGGACCACTTCCACCAAAGGCGAACGCGTTGCTCGCTTACCTAAGAGCTCCAAATTTTAATTATTTATCTATGAATTACATACCTCCATTTTAATTACTTGCATTTACTTGATATCGAGATTCTGTTGGTATAGTTCTTGAATATTTTATGGCAAGAGTTTGGAGATCTGGTCTGGTTTGGGATCTCCAGTGTCGTCAGACTTTTTCAACTTTTGGTATCCATTGGAAGTTTGTTTGGTGTTTTGGTTATATTGTTAAATGAAGCGGATTCCAAAGTTAGAGGACATGTATACTAGGAGAATGATTATAGAACCGGAAAACTGTCTTCTCAGTTTACAGTCCTTGAAATTCAATAATTAAAGTCCATATCAGTGATGATTTGTAAGATTTAGCTACATAAATATATCGATGATTTTTCGGGTATATTACTTTTACGTATCATTTCGGCTCCATGACGTATCCCACAACCCTCTGCTCAACCCTCATATACGCATAATCTTACACCAATCTATTCGAATCCCCTAATGGAGATCGCTTACTGTAAGGTACTGGAGGTATTCGAAGGATTTGGTAGACTGATCATGTTTGGGACGAAGGGTGGAAGCATAAAGATATCCCGCAAACCACTTTCGCACTCCTTTATTGGCAACTAACCAATTTGGGTAGATTACTGTTAAAGCTGTTTTCTTCTCAATAACTTCTTACTAGTGGCGTTACAAAACCAGAGGGGACCCAACACGTAATACCTTCAATGAGAATCCACATCAAAGCTTTGGTTACCCCCCAGTTCCCTCCTTTGAATGAGGGAACGCTGCTTACTTCGACATTTACACCATAAAATTGGTGCATCTCCCACTTATTTCAGTTTAGAAGCAGGCATCGAACCGGAGTCGAACCGATACGTTAAAGAAAAGTTTTTCCTGGAAAGAAAACCGAATTTTAACCGATTAAAAATGAATTTTATGCACTCGAACCGAAGCCAAAAAGACTCGTTTATTCCGTTCCGACTTTCGATTACCTACGATGCAAATTTAACTTAATTTTATCAGGGAGAAGTTTTCCTTTACATGTGAAATCATAAATTGTAACTAAATATTACTTGTAAGTTTATTCACAAACGAGGTGAAATAGTAGGGTAACGAGGTGTAATGTAAGAGAAAGTTAGAAATAAAACCTACTTTTAGAAAGATATAACAAAATGGTTGGAGAGTAAAAAGAACGGATGGAAATGGTTCAACGTTGGCAATAGGAGAGAACCGACATTGGTTTTCCCGTTGAACCGGAGCGAAAACCAGAGCGAAAATTATAACATGTCCAGTTTAGAATTATTTTCATTCACGGCTCACATTTAAGCCTCATATTTATCTATATTTACGCTCATCACGCTTTAATTAACAGTCTTATCTTTAACTGCCATCTGATGATTTAATTAACTTAGACACATTCTACTTGGAGGGATTTCTATACATGGAGATGAGTTACATGATTTATAAATATGCAAAAATAATGAAAAATCAGAAGCTACCATTGAGTAAAATGTAAATTCTAATTAAGATTTTGTATATTGTAGACATGTACTCGAATATCGTATTAGTGAAACAAAAATTGTACAAGTGAATTTCAGTCGAGAGCCAGATGAGCGACAGTGGAACATTCACCGAAAAAATTAAACATCAAAAAAGAAGTTCAATATCAACAATGGAGTAAAACGAAAGATACTATGAGATAAAAGGCATGAATAATTTCTAAATGAATTTAAGAGGAGAGTTCCAGCATCATACTTAAAAATAAAATCCAAAGAAGTTCAATCATAGTTATTTTATCACATAGTAATCACATAAAATTCAACTTTTAATAATAAATAGAGGATAGTAATTAAGATATGTATTTTATCGCAACGCTAAAATGGTGGACAGTAAATTACGATTTTGAAAATTTTTCCTACACAATTATGAATATCAATTAATTATTTGAAAATTTGACGTACATACAATCCCATTAACGAAGGATGACTAGATGTTGAGTACAGCTCACTTAATCACCAACTAAAACCTCCCAGTATGCGAAAATAATTTCCTTTAAAGTAGAAAATGGAAATCGAAAATTAAATCTGTCACGGGAATGTGAGAGACAATAATTATCAATTAGCGGAAAATTAAATGTTAGCACTGCAGAGTAATTATAGCGAAAATGCGAGGAAATTTCTCGCTTTACGACTGCGTACGACAGAAGTCATCAAATCGATCATTAATCGCACGAGGAGAGATAAAAAGGATATTCGGAGTTTGCAACGGCGCACTTATATCATGAATGACAAGCACAGATGCCCACACAAAACAATAAAAATTCCACAACGCGAACCGCTGTTTGCATATATTCGACAGTCCATTTGCGTGAACGCGCTGTGTATAGCTTCCCGAACGAAGGACTTCTACAGGGACGTTGTATTCTGAGGGCGGGAAGCCATTGACTATTTCCTCTTCATGACTAACGAATTATACAGACACTAGATAAGGTTACCTTACTCGAAGGGAAAACTATGATTTTTGATTGAGTGAGAATCAAATAGATTCTGACTATTAAGCTATTTCCAACTACATCTTCGATTGTGTAAAACATTTATGTCGTATTGCGTGTATCCAATTTACACGATTATTAACATCTTACTTTTGAAATAGCGATAATTTTCCGGTGAATTACAGTTCAATGTCTTGGAAGCATATTAAAGTTAAATTTTAATTTATTATATTACGTAATAGATCACATTTACCACAAAAAGTTAATTTCTGAAGTTTTCAGTAATTATACCGTATCCTAGAAGAATTACTTCTTCCTCGACACTTTCATGCAGCTAACGAAAACATAGAATATAAACCACATCATTTACTCAAATACAATATATTTTTAACATAAAGGGTTTCCAACATAATACCCATGTCGCTTGTGACCTTCCAACCAATTTAATAGTAACAATTACCTATTTCAGAACTACTACGTTCGTAAATCTCCTATATACGCTTAAATAATTCTAAAATATTACATAAATAATTTTTTTTAAAGCGTAATAGAGGAAAAGGAAAAAGTAAATTCATTTAAAATTGAATTAAGGAATGAATATCTAGAGGAGTAATTAATAATTTTCTAAGAAACGGAATACATTATAAACTTAAAGGACTTTATTGAAGTGAGATTACGGCTGAAAAGTCATTACTTTCATCCAACCTGACGTCAATGATATGAATAGAAAAATAATTTACAGGTAAATAGAAAGAGCATTAGTAAATACTGAATAGAAAACAAATAGTAGATAATTGAATACGTAATGCCAGCAAAGCCCACCTATAAGCTGATATAGCAAACCGGAGGTCCAAGATTCAAAACCACCCCTACAAACATGAATGAGAAATATTCTAATCATCAATAGTTATGTAACTTTTGGATACACAGGTCTAATATGTTCGAAAAATGGATACTTTGATGTATTATTATATTGAGATATGAATAGTTGAAGATTTCAATAGTCGCAGTACTCGAGATAGACAGCAAATTTACGCAGTGAATTCGGCTAAACCTTGTGAGGATACGACATAGCAGCGGTCTCAAATCTCACGTCAACATAACTGACGTAAATCACGGCAGAAATTTCGCACTTAAATCTCCGGCCCACGTTAATGCATACAGCACATCTTCGTCGGAAGCTATAATTCGACGCAAGCGACGAAGTAAGAGAAATCCGGAAGTTTCTCTAGGAAAAGCGATGCGCCTCCAACCCCTTGCAAGTCATCTCTCTCCGCCAATATTACCCCCAACGATCCGATACCCCGCATCTTCCCGGATTCCTCTGCACGACAAACCCCTCAAACCCTGAATTTGCGATCCGATGAAACTAAATCGGGGCGGAGGAGGCGATGAAAAAGGCATGGATCTGATCCCTTCCGGAATCCCCTCAGCATCTACCCATATTTCCCCGCTCGCCCTCCGATGCTAATACCTTCAACGGAGATATCGACTCCCAATCCCGTGCCATCATCCACGCACGCCCCCACCTACGTTTCCTTTTCCACTGTTCCCGATACGCCAAAAAAGGAGAAGCAACTGCCCGAGATTAACCTCTTCCAAAAGGAAGACTTCGCTACGAACAAAAGGCGGAGTTTGCAGGCCGTGGAAAAAGATAGATGGCTGTCAATTGCCTTGCGAATAGATTCGAGACTAAAATTCTCGTCGGGTGGATAAATCTGTCTAAATAATAACATACGATCCGAATATCCAAAATATAAAGAAATATCATTTCATCAATTTATCTACGACACTGAGTTTTCAGCGATGAAGAATCGCTCAATCAAATGCACAGTTTTTTCCTTGAAACGTTTTAACGTTTTACTGCGCCTAGAAATTCATCAGAATAACAAATTTAAAACCAACACGTCCGAATTGTACAATTCGTTACCGATAATAGCGATAGCTTTTAGCTAATGGAATTGTACAACATTTATTTTCATTGCGTACTATCATTATAACATGAAATATTGAAAACTTATGCTTGTTGTTCTCCAGGTATAATTTAACTCTACGTCAACAGGAAATAAACTTGTAATTGATGATTTCTGGCAAAAATCACTAGTTTTGGGCATTTTCAATAGAATGGAAAATCGATAAATGAAGCAATGAATATTTCAATTAAATAGACTCTTTGACCCGTTTCCACTTCGGTTCATTTACTAACTGCCTTTCATTCATTTGCCCGATTTATAGAGCCATTAAAACGGACACTAATTGTTTTGTTAGAATGGAAAACGCTATTAACGCTTGAATCGACGACGGACGACCGTAAACATCTATTCCACAAAATACTGGAGCGCTAGACTGGTTGCAAAGTTGGTTTACCAATCTCATTACTACCTGGGCTGACAAAAATCATTAAACCAAAAAGTTACGGATAAATATATAGTATCGCAATTTACCTAACTGAATTGAATAATTAACATTTACTGTACTGGATTATACTGAAAAAGCAATATCGGTTCCCCAGTCGCCAACGCCAGTTATTGAAATTTATGGTCATCACTCGTTAGAGTTTTAAAATACAAAGATTTCAGCATCTACGAAAAAAATTTCGCACAGAAATTCTTACGAAAAAGTATTTTTCATAAATTCACGGCATATTTTCTCCACATCTTCATACCTCGATCCACCCCTCCACAAGCATGAAACCCATAACCAGTTGAGAATTTGCTTTTAAAACATTCCTGGAATCTCCGAAGCGGAATAAAGGAGAACGCAAGGACCCTAAATCCAGCAGTACATATTAACCAATAAAGAGCATCCGATAGCATCTACGCAGCAAATGGTTTCGTACACGTTTCCGGCGGTAGACAAGATTTATGAAAGAAATTAGAGAATATCGCCGCATCCGCGTAAGCAGAAAAAAATCCAAAATGAAAAGCGTGGAAGTTGTCGGAAGCGTCGACAAGGGCCTCGGGAAGACAAGGAACGACCGAAATGAAGATAAAATATTCCGCTCGCATAGGTTGAGACATTACGTATTCGGTCACGGAAGATTCAAAACGTCTGCCACATGTTTATAAGGCCCGAGTGGAGTTTGGAAAACGGCAACAAAGTTGGAGGAAGACTCAAGAGGATTGCTTCGGGAACTCGTAAAGCACAGCCCCGCCGACGAATTTCACCCACCCCTTCTCCGCGATCCCTTCCAACTCTAATCCCCCTTTCTCTGACGTCCGTTCTCCCTCCACCGCGAGGTGCGTGCGGAATTAACGAGAGATGCGCTCCATCCACGATGGGGATTTTGCGAAATGCTAAATAGCAATTCGGAATGATTCCTGACGGAGACCGATCATCCTAACCACCGCCTCTAATGCATATACCTAAGGCGATAAAAATGACTCCTGATGAAACTGAGATAGAGCGATCTAAAGAAAAGCCCCTTCTAACTTGATTTCTCGCCCACCCATGTAAGCCTTGGGTGTTTGAACGTAACTAACCGCAGAGTTTTTCTTTCCGAAACTGATTATTGAACGCAAACTGAAAAGGACGAGGTTCAATATTTCCTTAGGATTTTTTTAGAATGTAAGCAAAGGAAAAAAGAAACCAAAAGATTTATACAAATCTCACCGTCGCCTCAGTGCTCTAACGTACTGGAATCTCCCTGGAGAAAATTCCACATAATTAATCGTAAGATATTGACAAAACGTATGACTGAATTTTTTTATTTCTGCTCCTTTGATCATTCCTCATATGATACAATGGATCCATCATACCATAATTTCAACAAAAATCTCTCTCTTTAGATAATTTAAATTAATGCACCCATATCAATGGAAATTTTCACTTTTATGTTCAGATTAAAAAAAACGAAAATTTGGAAACAAAAAAATGTGGAAACTACGGAATAACTGAGAATTAATCCTTTAATGCCCTTAAGGCAATGCGTAACATTTGAAGGTAAAATACGTTGGATGTAATAATATCAAGCATTCCTTAACAATATCATTAAAACACACACAAGAAAAGTAAAAGCTCAACTTAATTGAAAAAAGACAAAACTGTACAGCAGATTTGAAACAAATGATGCCATCCTCCATTGTTAAAAACTGAATGAATAAAGAATGCTTTCAGCTGAGAAAATTTTCCCTCTGAAGTAATATTTCCAACTACACATACCCATTTGATAATTGTGAAATTCATACATCAGGGATGAAGTTTTTGTTACCTAAAAAACTGACTGAAAAATGTGAGAGTGGTTTATCCTTGCAGAGGAGCAATTACTCTGAGACTGTTTTCTCAGTCTGCAACTCTTCTCTCCCTACTTCTATGATAAACCGAGCTCGTTGCTTAAGATATACAAAATTATTAAACTAAACCATGCGATTATGGAAAATTACAACAAGCACACAAAACTAGCTTCTGATTTTGTGGAAAGAATGTAGCTCCCACTCTAAAAAAAAAGAAGAATACTGATAGTGAAAAGTTTTTTTTTTCACCATAATATATCAATGCCATCAGTTGCTTAAACTACAGAAATTTCATGGATTTATTTTCATTTTTTATTACAAATTAGAGTAAATCAAAGCTCGTTGAGTACTGCCTACCTTCTAAGGATGGGATACAATATGTTCTGAATCTTTTTATTGACTGTAATGGGAGAGAGATGTGTATTTTTTCGCAAACATGTACTCCGGAAAAATATTCAATATCAGAAATCTTGTTAGGGATAGGTTCATAATACTATCTTATGCTCGAAGCAAGGCGAAGCCAATTTTTCCATTTGCGAAGTTTGAAACTAACTTCAATCTTTTCTCCATTTGATAGAAAGCCATTCAAACTACGACTAGCCCTTTTGGTGCCTATCGCAAGAAAAGATTTAGTTCGGAGTCCCTCTACTTCCTCTTACACGTCGTACCACTCAGCGACTCGTAGTACACGACGCATGTACTTTGAAGTCAGCAAACTTGTCGGAAGGGACGCAGCTTCGTGTTTATTCCACGAACAAGAGAGGTCTAATGACCCCACCGGACATCCTGCTTCCTCCATTCCAAGCGCGAGTGACAGCCCGCCTAAATCACCCCCGCAAATCATACTGCGAAAGATGCCAGTTTATCTGGATAACGGACAAACAAACCGCACCGACGAAACCGCCAATCTGACGCAATCAAAGGACCGTGAATGCGACGCCGACCCGAAGGACCCCCAGCAGCGCGAAAACTCTCCCACGGTCCCCATGGAAAAAAACCCCTTCCTCTAAGAATGCCTTCCTGATCCTGGGAAATACCATGCAAAAGAGACCGAAAGCCTTCGGCTTTGTCGCAGAGGAGGCGAAAGTCAGAAAGGAAGCAGAAGAGAAAGGGAAGGAAAGGCAAACCCCTTTGCTCCCTCGGCATTCGCAGCGGTAAAGCCCCGGGTCCTAACAACTCTCCCCTACACACCTTCACGAAGACGCACCTCCGCCGCAGATCCTGAAAAGCCACCTCTGTTTGTTAGGCGGCGTGCGCTCTGTCCCTCCCACAGCACCTCCAAATCCCCCCAACCGAGAGGCATTTCCCTGTATCCTATGAAGGGGAGAAGGAAAAACCCACGTCCGAATACATTCTCTCCGGATCGCCTCGCTGCATAAACGATGCCTGAAATTCCGAATAAGAACGCATCCCGGATTTCGGGGCGTCCGCAGATGACTGAATGATCTCGTTCGATGAATGGCAACACGAATATCGACTTAATGACGCGGATCGGTCGACGTAATCTAAAGCACGGACTTCGTCGAATAGACGGTGAATGCATCATAATAGCACATTCGGATCGAAATAAATTGGTCGGAATAAATCTCTCTGAGAATTTTAAATATCCTCGAGCTATCGCCGGCTGTGGTATAACGGAACTAAATAGCAAAAATATGGAATGCCACGTGTTGGCACTGTGTCAAAAAAAACAGGACAAGTAAAAATAACTAGTGAGATATAAGATCTCGTTTGAATGGTAAGCCTAACAATGTTAAGGTCCCTGGTTCGATTCCCAACTACAAGGGTTTCTCCTTGTAAAGGCATGGTTATAAGTGTTTGTCTGTTGTAACTGTTTACGTCCCTGCTGTAATTAACCAAAAGACTAGTTGTCTCATGGATACAATACCTTTCAAAATATCCCTTCAAGATAACGTTTTTTAAATGATGAATCCATCTTTTCACGATCTGAAAACACCAAACGTACTGTAATATCCCTCTTTAGAAAGAACGACTACAGTAAAATAAAATAAGAGTCAAATGATCATTAAATAAAGACTTTCCTATTTAGGGATTTAAATTTAAAGAACGGAAAATCAAACGACAAGGAGTACATTTATAACGAGGAATACAGCAAAACTCGATGAAATCTTCGCGTTACGGCGGACTCATTCCTGAGGCCAGAACTACAGAGAGAACCGAAAGAGAAAACTTAGGAGTAATATATGCGAGTAGATTTTATGAGTCAAAGAATAAAATTATTCTGAGCTGAGAATTCTTCTGGCGGTATTGATGAAACATTTTGAAAACGCCAAGTAAGAAACCACAAGAAATAATTACAAGAATTTTAATGAGAAAGTCCTTATTCATCAAAAAGATACAAATAAATGTTATTAGAAAATTCCAAATGGAGGGAAAATGGTAATCATGATTTTAAATACTTCACAAAGTATCTCAAACTTACTCTCTTATATAGGCCGATATGATACTTAGAGAAAAATCAGGTATATACTTCAGGTGGAATCAGGTTTATTAAGTAAAATAGGTACTGGGAGTAGTCGTCTTCCGCGAACAATACGCGACTGTAAAATATTACAGAAACAGAACAATATAAATTGTATGCACCCCATTTCATAGGCCAAAAAGCTTATTGCTTGGACATATGTAGATGTAGGGTTTAAAATGAACTAAGCGTCGTAGGAAGATTGTCAAACGCTTGGGGTAGTATGAGGCGACGAAGAGGCATGGAATCAGGGGACTTAAGCGCTGTAGAGATTCAAAGAGAGAGAGATACGCCTATCCTTCTCCTCTCTGGACCCCTTCATTTCGCACGAACGGGATCGCCACAGTCCACTTAAATAAAGCCCACCCACGCCCTCCTTCCTCCGTTATTGCAGTTAAGCGGGCATCAGCCTCTCCCCTGCAAAAGGCCAATGCGGAGACAAGGGAGGAAAGAATCCCTCGCTTCAGGTTACTTACGAAAGAAACAAAAGAGATGGAGCATCGACCGGTTACAATACGTGGCGTGAAGAGCGTGGAGTTGACACCTTCCGATCCCCATTCGATATGCTCACAAGGGAAAAGCGTTCAGAGGTTCTATGCGAACCATTTCCCCTTATAAAGTGTTCCTTTCCGTCAGTACACGTAGTTTCGCGTAAAATCATGCGAGAACTTCATTTTTTGTCATTTATATCCATGTATTTCTTCTTATTGCCTAGTAAACTTAAGGATAATGAATATAAATGCGTTCAATTGCTGCAACCACCATTGCTGCAGTCATAATTAGGCTTTATTTCTACCGAATTTTTTCGCTAATTTTCGGAAGCGAATGTTTTGGTGAAAGTTCTTGTCCGTGCGTGTACAGTGCTACGACCACCGACGTCATTTCGCACGTGGGCAACCAGCGGGAATCGAACCCGGGACCACTTTCTCTGTTGGCGAACGCGCTAACAACTTTGCTATCACGGAGCGCAACTCGCACAGAGAATTTCAAAAAAAAACCGTGACAAAATGAATCTGTCCATTCGTGCTCGTAAATGCGTATGTTTACATTACATTTAGCACCATACTTTTTTACATCAGGATTAGAGAACACACGGCAAATATCGTTATAGCTATTGATGTGATTTTGGAACTAATTACCTTCGAAAGACGAGATAGCATTCCATTAAAATGGCATCATAAAGTGGACTGTGGAGGAAGAAGACACAATGACTATGTACAGCGGGACGCGAAAGTAATCCGGATTCCGCATCGGTGCCGCTTTCTCTGATTTAAGTTTTTCTGAAGATTTTCTACGAAAGGTGATTCAACATAAGGAAGTACATAAATGTAAAAGAAAGCTTCGATTCGCAGGTTTTCTGCGTAGGCATCTCTGATGCGGAATTCGCAACATATCTCCTTCCTTCTATGCAATAAAACTAATGTATACACGTAGTAAGTCACCTTATCATGACATAATGGCTGTATACAATAGTTACGAGCAACTAGTCCACATTCCAGAATAGCCCAGGCCTAATAGATGGAGATTAATAATTTAAGAACTGGAGGGATAACATTAATAGTACTTAAGATTTCAAGGGCATATATTTTCATGTAGTCTTTCGCAAGAACCTAAAAAGCAACTATTCTTTAATGAAAAAGGATCATCTAACATAAAGTCCAACATAATCTTAAATTTTTCTTTCATTCCATTCATTCGAAGAGTTATCTAGAATACATTTCACAATACCTCACGAACATTCATTCATTGGACGGCTACAGGAGTACCTATCAACCGTCGAGAACATACAACCACGCTCTAACCACAAAAGTCCGGTTTTCCTGGACTCGAACCCGGAACCTTTAATAGGATATCAAGCTAGCCATTCAGCTATTGAAATCGAAATGTTATGCTTACGGGTATCTTGCTGTATCAGTTAAAAATAAAAAAGGCTACAAAAGAAATCGTTAAAAGATTACAAGACTCATTTCTGAGATTTTGAAATTGAGATAATTAACAAATGGCTACCTGATAATAACAAGCGATATGCTACAGCCCGAATAAATAAAATTAAAACGATAAATAAATAAACGGCGGGAGAAAGAAATGGAAGAAATGAGAATATGCGGTAGGCACATCTGAAAATTGAGCACTTTGTAAAACAGGACGTCTGAGAGAAGCGACCGTATATGGAATTAAAGGAGGCGCCAGTTGTCACAAGATAACCTAATAGTCTGAGCATATTTTAGGAGGAGAGCGGACCTACCGCAAGGTAGAATACTAATGATGATGAGCTCGCCAAGCTGTCTATGCGAACGTCCTCAATCGCTGGGAGAGGTCCTCTTCACAGAAATAAGGCCTTGTTAAAATGGTCCGCCATAGGAATGGTCTGCCTTCCGTCAACTGAATACCAAATTTCTGTATTCAGTTGATGAAACTCGAAATCGCAGCCGTATACTTTAGAGAATTATTCTTTCGGGGCCAAATTTGGATTATTTAATTTGAAGGAAATCAGTCATGCCAAAGTCATAAAAACCAAACTTAAAAACTCGACTCATGTATCTACAAAAAAAACTACTAAAGTAAACCTAAAATGGCTAATTTTCCGCTCTTTGGAACCATGAAGTTCGTAAATTACAAGATAATGATTGTTGATTGCCCATAAATATAAGTACTAAGTCAGATTTTGGTTTCTTCTCATTTAATCATGAATCAGTTCCACCAAATATCGCTTGAACTAATTAATCGTACTTTTAATGGATTTAAAAGATGAAGTAGGTTTACGACGACTGAGGAAAAGGGATTCAACTAATAGATGTTTTGTAGGACTTTTGCGCACGCTCTCGTCCAAGAAAAATCACGAAGAATCAAAGGAAAGAAAACTTTTTATCCTTGTATACTAATAAAGAAATGAAGTACTGCTTACGTACTTAGCGAGATTTAGAACCTTACAGAAAATGCCTTTGGTATATCATATTTGTTGGCCGAGGTATCACAGTATACTTTAAGAAAACAAATCACAAAATTCCTACACTTAAAGGAACCGATACGAATTGCTCGTAAACAAACAGAGCCCCGTCCCAATTCGTAACCATTATATAAATGGAATTTTTGCAGAATGTCCGAAAACATCAGAGAGAATCACCGAAACGTCTTTGATTTCAAATAGACAGCGAGTGATTGGATAGTAAACAAAGGCATCTGAGATGTAACGATTCTCGACTACTGATGGGAAATCAATCTAAAAGCGATTCACGATCGCCCAGCAGAACGACTCGGTTAACATCATTAAATCGAAAAGTTGGTCAATGGAAAGGAGGAAAATCTTCGCTGAATGGCAGAAAAAACTCGGAGCCAACCAGCGAAATTTCCAAGAATACGCCAAAAATCCCGCTGAAGAATATATTTTTTCGTGGAAATATCCAACTGCGAACTTTTTCACTCGAATTCGAAGAATTGACCTTATTTCTTCGGCAAATCGAGGAAAATAAATTCAACTCCGAACGAAGGCCTACAGCTGACTTAGATTTCTGGAAAACTATTCATGGATCAAAGTAGTATCCGCTTGAGAAAACAGAAGAAGTTATGGAAAAGTATTCGCTTTGGAGATATTTAAAATGGCAGTATCTGTAATCGAGACTAGTAAAACCTGTAAAGAAATAAGAAGAGAGCTTTGGCTCCAACTTCTTCAACTAGGCAAAGTTTTGCAAAAAAAATTCCAAAAACATTAGTGATCCTAAGTAAATTATCGATTCTCTTTAATCCCTTTTTTGCTACTGTACCCAATGAAGGAAAAAATAAAAATAAAACATATAACTTAAAGTTCAAAGTTATTACAATAAATATTTTCTCGAAGAAAATAAAAATATGCATAAAAATTTATCTGAAATTTAGAAACTTGAAATTAAAAATAAATTTTAAAATAAATGGCTAAATTCATCAGGAAAATTAATTTTCATATGTAAACACGACCGTAATAACTGAATTTTAAACCGCTTAAATGTTAATAATATGATTAGATAGTAAGAATTAGAAGAATACAAAAACACATCTAAAAAAGCAGTGAATAATTCTGATTTTAATGAAACTTTTAATGAACTTTGATGTCATAAACGAACAATTTTCAACACGAGCATATTCTAATTAAGAAGAGAGCTGGAAGAGTTCAGCACTGCAAATAATCACGGCAATGAGTATTTGATCCCATATACAGTCTTACATTACCTAACATGTTTATGATCTAAAATATATCACCAGGGAATTATCAGACACAGTAAATCATACATATTTTATTTGATAATAATACTAAAATTAGAAAAATTATGTACAGTAAGAAAGGTTATATATATAGTATCGGGTTAATATTAGCGCAATCTGAGTCTTTACCACGATAAACTATATAAAAATACTTAAAGCATTAATTATTAGTCGATACGTAAAATCAAAACGATTACATAAACAAAGTAGGCAAATTACATAAACGAGTAGGATTTATAGATTCTCCTCAATATAAGAGGTTTTCCCGCAAAATAGATGGCGTACACCTTGGTGCATTCACCAAAAATTTCTGATAATTGGCTCGATAATACGAAATCAAAGTTTAGAATTATTTTATATAAAGATCTGAACATTTAAGAGGTATTTATTTTACATAAATTTGCAGTTACCGAAATTTAAGCTATTCAATGAAAATTGCACTAAATCGCCTTTGAAAGAAGAAAATATTAATACGTTTTTCTACATATAAGATACCCTTTCTAGGTATCTTATATGTAGAAAAACCGCAGTAAATTATCTGATATATGAGTATGAATGAAACACAACTAGAGCAATGCGAGGATTACCATTACACGATCGGGTCTCAATGCCTGACTTTTATTCAGATCACTCTTAGTAGGCCATCTGTGCAATCCGAGCTCGGCGCTAAATTAAATCCTTATGTCAATGTCTTATGTCATCGGTTAGTGGGTCACACCAAGTCGTAAATACGGCAGCTCAACAGTAGATTTGCATCAAACGGGAAACGAAGAGGTAATATGACAGAGAGAGGCACTAAACAAGAGGGACTTATCCAACGAATGAAGCTCCGATGAAATGATAGTCCGTCAACGAATAAAAAACTCTACAATTCAAAGCTTTCTACATGGTATTCATAAGGCTCGACCAAAATTAAGCCAACTAACTTTTACAACTCAGACGGACAAGTTAGTAGAGGGACTAATGTCTCAATGGTGGCGATTATTTGTTGCTGATTACAAACATATACAAGGTGTCTAGAAATTGATAAATCAATCGAAAAATAAAAGCCGCTGAAAACTGAAAACGTATATCATGAAACGAGTTAGTATGATACCCTCTTCGTTGTTTTATGCGAAGGCTTCATTTTAGGTTGTCTGTATGATATCTTCTTCCCGTGTACACAGCGTAGCCGTATGTCTAACGTTGCAATTTTTCCCCAGCATTAAGTTCATTTCATTCTTCGCCTCAAGAAAATGGCAGCAACGCATGGAAAAAATCGCAATTTTAGCCATAAGACTACGCTGCGTACACCAGAAAAAGAAGACATGCAGACAACCTGCAGTGAAAAAAATTTCCATTAAAACAGCATGGAATTTTTGAAAAAATATTAAAGCCAATAATTTTGAAATTTTTAGTGTATTTGTGTATATTTTTATTATTACCTTCACTCTTTGTGTTGCAGTGATTTAAGTCGATATAGGTGGTCAACCCTTCTAATAATCTTAAGTTTCAGACAAATGGTTTGACATAAAGGAATCGCCACGTAGTAATATGTAAATAAATACGACAAAATTCGGTGTATAACTTTGATTTTTATTGTTATACTAGTGAATTCTCCCGTCAAAATGACGGAACTTAATTTAATTTATTAAAAACTGTACTACTATTATCGTATACATGTTGTTGAACCGAGGATACTTTTGGTTGAAAAATATCTATATGTGTTAGGTCACTGATTCTCTAATGAATCTTTAGATTTCATATTTCGATCTATTAGGGAAGAGCGTGTAATCATTTTTTCGGAAATTACTTCCATGTATTTCTTATGGGAGTTACTAATATCGTATAAATAAACACACAAAACGGTGATTATTATATAAGATTGCTTCAATACCAATACAATGCACGTGTATTACATAACAATAAAGATAGCTAAGGTTGCGTTTTAAATGACACATTCCTATATCTTCCATAATATTGACTCTTCGCATTCACCTCAGCGTGAAATTATGATCCTATCAAAAAAGGCAGAAAAAATGCCCAATCACGCGAAATAACCGTGTATCATGGGGAATCGATAAAAATGTGGAAGATATTAAATCGATAATCGGCTTGAAAGAATCAAAGAGCTCATACGATAATACGAAATTCTGCGGAATAATAGGCTCATATGCGTCGACGAGCAATCGTTCCTCAAAATTATCCAGCCTTAAAAAGGTTATACCTCAAACGGAAAGAACAGCAGTGGTCATTGCTCCTTCCAATCCAATAGACAGTGGGGAGTAAAGAACACTCTGACTGCATAACAATGGAAGAATAACACGACCGGATGTTTTCGTTGCGGGAGGGGGCGTGATGAGAAGGGAGCACCTTTCTAGGATTGCCCTCGTAATACAACGATATTTCCTTCGCACATAAGCGAATTTCCTAGAGATTCTCATGTGGAGGAGCGCTTATTATTTGGAATTCGATTAAATGTAACTGGGATTAAAATTGGGGCATCGAAGCTGTATGAAACAGAAAATCGGAAGCGGGAAAGTAAAAGCCATTTCTCCGGATTGAAAAGTGAAACCGAATCAAAACCTTAAAATTCTCGAACTTGATCCGAAACTGGAAGTTGTACCCTCCAGATTTGAACCGGATTTCATTTACTCGGCCATAATTTTCGGTTCGAATTCTAACTATGGTTAAAAAATAGTTTCATGTAAGAAAAAACCTCCCAAGGTGATCATTATTAATTAGCGAAAAACCCGGTTATTACCGGTAACTGTCAGAGCGAAAACAGAAACTAAAATAATAACTTTAAATAAAATTTAAATCAGAAATGATCCAAAAATTAAAAATGAACGTAAGAAAGGCATAATATAGAGTAGCAGAAATACTAAGTAAAGATTTGGAATGAGAAAAAATAAGATGAATCTGAATCAATTCATTTCCTCGGCATTATATGCCTGCTCATGGACGTTAGTTTAGGCCTTTTTATATTTAGAAAAATGAAATTCGGTTAATAAGTGTATTCGGAAAAATATTTTGTAGCAATCATTAATTCACTAAATTTCGGTATTTATTACAACTATTTTAAAACTCCTCTGATTGTATCAACTAAAGTGACTGATAAATTAATACAAGTGATTTGCGTATGGTGCTTTTTCACTTCGAACCGCACTGCATAAAAGACGAAAAATCACTAAATATTAGATTCGATGCAAGATGCTGATTCCGCTTGTTTCTCGCAAAATTACCAATCTAGAATTTCTTCGCCCCTTGCCTATAATCGTACTCCGCTTAGTAATAGTGCCAGTTTATAACAAGGAAACAATAGCTAGATTTTATTTCGTACTTAACAGGAATTTCATTAGTAGATCAGTTTTGGTTAGAAGCGTTCTTATATAGAATGAACCATACAAATTTGAGATATAAAATAGACAAATGGAACTAAAAAGAGTAACGAAAACATAATTCTCCTGGACTTAAATTTGCATTCGAGTTTTGATTCGATAATAACTTCGAGTTTTGCAGAAGTGGATACGATTCGAAATTTTGGATTTTGGCCCAGCCAAATCCAATTAAATATAATAATCCCTGTCCTTTAAAAGCTCAACACAGCAGAAAAACTCTAACGGCATCTGGCCAATCTGATCATTGGACCAGGAACCGGACGAGAGGCAACCCAACACCTTGCAAAAGGTGGAAAGTAGAGTACAAGTCGGGCAGATCATTCACGGAGGGGGAAAGGGCGTTAGCGCTCGCAACACGTACCGGACGAGGGAAAAGGGTTTCGGTAGGGGCGGCAATCGTCAAAGAAAGGAAGCCCCCTTAATGCCGTCCCACAGCCGTGATGAAGACCCTCGGAATTACAAGGGGAGCGCTGACCACTCTCCATTCTGCCTACTTCCGGAGAGACAACCGAAAACCCGACCGGCGCACACGGGCACGTCCGCTCCAGCGACCATTACAAAAGGTGGAAGCGTGAAATAGTGCTCGATATCTCCGGGTGCTCTCCTTATTACACCCTCTCCCACCGTTTGACCTCCCCATTGGCGGACCGCTGCATGAAAAGGAGCGCATGTATCACGAATGTTAACTAGGCCCATAGAGCCATAATCCCGGGCGAAACCTTCCCGTGTGCGAGAAGTGGGGAAAGGAAGAATGGGGAGGAAATGGAGGGCCGGGATTTGCGATGAAGATATTAGTTGGATGTTCCGCAGATGAGGCTTCCGTCTCCGATCGAATCGCACTGATTGCCACGAATTCTAGCTTGAAAACGTTCGGCGAAAAGGGATTGAAATGAAGTGTGACCGCACTTCGTCAGCTGGATAATGCGGGAGGGATTTTGAGGATCCATCTTCGAAAAGTTCGATTTACCTTTTAAATTGAGAAAAATCGACAAAATGGGTACGATGGGAAGAAAGATTACCCAATTTATTAAATCAACCCGACCATCGGAGGCGGAATGGTTGGCCGGTTAGCCTACCAGTCATTAGGTCTCAGTTTCGAGTCCCGACAAACCGGGTTTTACCTCTTCATTATTTCTGTTACGTCCCTCGCTGTAATTTTCTAGGAAATCGATTTTAATGAAGAGCATTGGGAAATAAAGAATAAAAATATCACATCAAAAAAGTCTTTCTTTTTGACTCAACTTCTAGGTGGACATTGGCTTCAGATTCCCTTCATTTTTGCCCAAAAGTACAAAAATTCTAAGACTTATTTATCGCAATGTTTCAAAACATAAAAATTACGGCTAGTAAAGGATAACTACTACAGTAAAAATGTAAATGCCGCTGACGCTTGAATACATATTGCAGTTAAGTATGTAAGTAAATAAGGAAAAATAAAAGGAGATTATCTGGAAATCCATGGCTAAAATTGGGCGGTCCTGATATAATACGACTCAATATTATATAATTTTTCAATAAGAATCTTCATTAAAAATCTAAATATATTATACAGCGCGTTTGAGTAAAACCATAATGGCTATCGTATGGTCGCGAGAAAATGCAATCTCTTTAATTTCAAAAAGAAATTCTTGGTAAAACAATCCCAGTCTGCTTCGAATGCGAAGTATGAAAGAGAATAAATAGTATTATTCGAGCAAGGAAAACTAACAGAATACAGAGGGAAACACATACGAACAAAGCGTGACGAGTATTCCAAGATGACTAGCGCTATTAAAACTCAATCATTCCGCATTATTAACCACTGATCACTCTCTCAACTACATGCGCATTTACGAGCATAATTAAGAGAAAATTTTTCTAGAGATAAATTGAGCGAAAAAAAAAATTTGAATTGCCTTTTAACTGCGATATAAAGAATAATCAACACACCTTTTTCAAGAAATGTAGCAGCTGTCAATTTTGAGGAGCACTCACCTGAAAATAAAAGAAAGATATGTTAATTTCATTTACTTCCAATGGTGTATAACTGTTTCAAAAATTAGGGGTACATATATCTTTAAAATGTTAAAACCATATATTTTGCAAAAATTTTCATGGACACAAGAGATAAAAATGAACAGGAAGAAAAAACTGTAAAGCATTGCAAAAATATTTCAAAAGAAAAGGGATACAAAATTACGTCATATCTCAGGACAAAAGTACAGTTTCGTTATCGTAAACGTATGGCTGTAAAAATTGAAAAGACATAAATAAAGAAGATTAAGAAATAATTATATCTAACTGAAATGACCTACTAATCTCATCCATTTTAAATATTGCATCTGAATCACATTTATTCTAAAGGAGAGCAATTGCAAATCGGTAATCGAATATTTGAACTAAATATGGCTCGTGATTCACAATTGGAGTCGTTGGATTGAGACAGAGGATTACGGATAAAGGAAGTCCGCTTTTATTTTCAATTGGTGAAAAGTTGCCTCGGGCAAATTTTTTATCAATTAGTTTTTCAGACGACTTTTATTATACATACAGGCTCAATGCATTTATTCAGAATTACACTATATTATCCCAGCTCGTGTCTCGAATTATACCGGATGGAACTTTGCCAGAATTTTTTCTACACATTTTATATTAATATCTTATTACATTTGCGCAACATTAATGACTCGAATTTCCCCCATAAAGCGGCGGAAAAAACATCTACATCTTTTCATCGGCGAATCATCGTTTACGACGGCTATTTTCGCGTTGAAATGTGGGTCTGCTTTTTTCGAATACTTTTTCGATTAGGGAGAAAATCCGAAAACTTCATTATGCTATATGAATGGCTACTGATTCACTGATCTCATTATCATCTCCGTTTTTTAATGCTAATTTGAAAAATACGGCCAAATGATGTCATAAACATTACTTCCGCATCCTAAACGGCATAGCCGCATAAATCGAAGCATGGCGATAGGACATAAATGTATGTACGTGATGCGTTTGAATGACCGTGAGACAAATTGACATTGGATTCAACCACCAATGGTTTCGGAGTTAACTTTGAGAACATAACAGTTCATTGAAGTCTATTGAAGAAGCCTTCCCTTCGTGTAGCACCATTATAAGAATGAATGGATAATTCGCACCGTTTCATCATTGAAGGATATCGTCAACGAACGCATAGCTCTTATGGTAGCAATTTAAGCTGAGTGAGAAGTATACAAATTACTAAAAATATGCTCACCAATATTTCACAAGCATGATTCAACTTTTCCTAAGGATAGATGATGTATGGAACGATGTAAAATCTCTATCACATAAATGACAAATAAAACTTAGATTTACGATTACTTTAGCAAATACATAAAACTTTTAATTTAAACTTTTACTTCTTCAGCTCCTTTTGCGCGACGATAATATATATTAGAAAGGAACCCGCGGAGTAACTTGGGATATATAGAGAACGCCTGATGCTGGGGGCAATTTAGTGATAACTCCAATTGTAGCAGATGGAAAGATTGAGGAAAACTAGAAAGAGAAACCATTAACGGAAAGCTTGAAAATTAAGGATCGACTCTTATGGAATTTCATCCTTCTCTAAGGGACTGGAATTGAAGCGTCATACTTCACGAGGAAAGCTGTCGCTATATTATCTAAAAAATGACGAATGCTGAAGTAAATATAAACTGCCGGACTGATTTTCATAGGAAATGATCGAAAAATTGCAAAATGGCTTTCAAAATAAACTACTTTTGTAAAGTAAACAAAATACAACAGACATCTACGAGCAGCCGTGAAGGAAAATTAATATTCTACGAGAAAAGTTTCTGGCTTGACGAAGTTACAAAAAAACAGAGTAAGCAACAAGGATGATGATTTTGGGGAAATAAGATGAGCTACCAACACAAATCATAACGGCAGAGAACGATGGATATTTTCAAAATATACATTATATTCGTGCATTGGAGTATATTTAGAGAATTTTGAAATTGAAAGATAGAAAACCTTTGTTACAGTGTAACTTGACAATCGATGCTAAATGAAGAAAATCTCATCACCATCATCAAGAAACAAGGGCAAAAAGGAGTTCTACAACTCATGATCCCTTACTTAAATAAATATTGAGAGCTCTCAGAAAACGCGTCAACGTTTAATAACACTTCGGAAGCTTCACTATTTATTTCAAATTTTAACGCCCTGCCAAGCGGAGCTTAAAGAATTCATCGTCACAAACGTAGTATTTCAAAGAAAAAATTCTTATAATTAACTTATGGACTGAAGCATGAGTAGGTACGAAGAATAATATCGGTAACAATCTCGAGTAATTATACACTCCGATTAATTTATAGCATGTCTTGCAAAATTTCAAAGTTAATTTTGTGATAGTTGGGAAGTGTAAAAATATTCCATAATTATATTTACATCGATAAATATCTCAATGCCCTTTTAATCGCAGAATACGTCTCTATCAACGCTTACAATGTTTTCTGTTTGTTAAAGTCCAACATATCCTACGGGTATATGTGACAATGAAAAACACAATCACTTCTTTCCATTACAATAATTCGATTTTATTACACAAAAAGCATCTAATTTAGATGGAAGTGCAACAACAGCATTGCTCCACGATGCACTTCACACCGACAGAATCATTTATAAAAATAATCTGATACATTCCAGTCACACGCTACTCCCATACGTTTGAACACAACAAAGTTGTTCAAACACCCACGGGTGTTGAGAAAGAGATTTTCCGAGTTCAACAAAATGCATCCGTAGCTATGCGATGAGCTCATAAGCGCTTTGAACGTCATAATCCCTTACCTCGGGGCAACGAGATTTAACAGGATGCACGCGGAAACTACTAATCGACTCAATGCTCGGTACACAGTGACATTCAACCACAGCTTTGGTTGGTGTCCGATGAACTGTTTAATAAGAGACTCCGCTGTTCTGCGAATGAGATTTCTGGGTTGATTGGCAATGTAAACTTCGCCAATCGCTGGTTGAGAAAACAAACGCAACTTCTGAAAACTACTCTTTTATCTCAAACAGCGCATCCAAATTCGATCCGGGAGGTTCCATTTCCCGTTCTCCTGTTTTCATCCACCCCATAACGCATCTCTCCCCATCCACTCCTAAGCACATTAGCTCATTGAGAATGAATGCCCGTTCGAACGTGTCGACGAGGAAAAACACGCATAAATCGCTATTTCCCGGGATGGAATCATATGTAACGCATTTCCATACGAATGGCCTTCCATCACATCTATCTATCACACCTATCATCTAAGCCTACATTCCGATTCGACATCTAACCCAACAATTCATGTCTAACGTAACGCATGTTTTCCCTTCCTCATAACGAGTTCCCGTACGTTTGGCTGAACATCTCCTCTTGCCGATTCCTCCGGAAATTCATTAGCGAAACGCATTGTTCGCCTTAAAATCATCCGCACGTAACTTGCAATTAGCATGATTAATTTATACTTACCGATGAATTCATTTAACGTAAGTATGCATCTCTCACTGTTTCGATTTCCATACACGTCAATATGACGCACGAACGTAATAAATATTTTTACAAATATTGGTGATCGCCACGCTAAGTGCTTAAATTATTACTGCTTGCCATCATGAATGCATGTTTTAAATAATGCATGCTTGCTATCACGAATGCATGTTTTAAATACCAAACTATAATTACGTACGTCAGTTACACGTGCTGTGTTTCTGCTATAATATTTTAATCAGTTGCCAATTTTTAATTTATTTATTGCCTATAATTGTGAATACATAAATACAGATATGTATGGTCAAACATACTTCTTTCAGAAGAGATTTTTATTAATAAAGCCGAAAGGTATTTTATTTCTACTTAGTCTATCGCCCACAAAAAGACCTTCAGTCGAATACAAAATGAAACCACTCCGATTCATTTCGAAATCGTAATAAAAATTCATAATACATTAATTGATCACATTGAAGTAAACCGAAAGAATACCGTAATATTTTACCAACGATAACATTCTTAGGATAAAGCGGCTTTACCCTTTCTGGCTATCTCCCAATAGTGCAACGAAAATGAAGAAAAAGAAAAATGGAAGGCGGTTCAAGGCTGCAGCTTTCACTTGAAAACAACGCGATAATTCGAAAGAAAATCTGCAGCATATGACCATATGTAGAGCAGTACCATAGGTAAACAAGACTTCTTTATATCGAAAATTTTATGACGAAATTACTGAAGTTTCCGGAAAGAAAAGAAATATATTTCAACTTAATTCGAAGCGAAGGAAAAATGTTTCCCAAACGGCCTACCTAGAAAATCGCAAACAGGAGAATAGGTGTATTCAAAATTCCAAATGTCTATCTTTCTCGAAAGACAGGAGACCTGCGATGCGTTTTTCTAAACGTATTCACTTAAAGTTGAGGGATCATAAATATTGATGTGTCATTTTTCTTAACACCCTTCAGTCCACTACTCGGATCCAAAATCAAAGAAAACCAACTCCTCAGAAGGCGCAGACGTTCCGGCAGTACATCAATATTTAAAACTAAAAATAACGACTTCATTAGGCGGATGAGTCTAAAGCGACCGCTCTTACAAGAAACCTTTTTCAGTCCCGCTCAAAAACAAACATGCCTTAACCAGGATGCGATCCCGGGATCTCGGCGTTTCTAGCACGCGTTTTTCCCCTACTCCCCTAGAGATATCGCAGATAACTCAATCAACGGAATCATCGTTTAAATTTTAAAACAACATTATATCTCCACAGAGACAGTAGCTTCTGAAAAGGCGACTCGAAAACTATTATTCGTTCCGTTTCTTAGCATTAAACTAACAGTTAGGAAAGGGGGAAGCAATTTCTTTAGGAATATTACTCTTGAGCGAAGTTTTAATACCATCCAGACGTAAGCTTCCGAAGTTTGTTAATGTCTCCTCCTGCCGCACAACAATCGCAATCTCATTCCGGCGCAAACAGCACGCGTGCGACGTGGTAATAGATGAGGAGGGATGTCTCCGCAATATTAGAAATCCGCACGGTTGGTACACGTGCAGTCAGTGTCGCAGCAAAAACATTGCGGCCTCTCCATCGCCATTTCACGCCCATCCTTCACCGCCTCCTCCCCTGCCTCCGGAATCATTCCACAAACTTTTTATAGTGTCTGGGAAGTTGGTTAGTTCCCTTTATTGGGGTGGAGACAGTTAAGCCGGCTACATCCCCCTCCGAGCGACCCTCCCACACATATCCACCCTCTGACGAGCGGCAGCTTAGATGGAGGGAGTTATCAAAAGACCCCTTCCCCGAAAACTGACGTAATGTAAGAAACGGGAGGGGTTCTCGGAGGTAGGGTTACCACCCGTCCGACTTCATCGCGGACGTCCCGATGGTGACGACGGAGACACTCAGGCGTCTTCGACCGATTCCCCAAAGTTGCTAAGATGAAGAATAGGCGATTTACCTTTTAACCGGGAAATTTTCAAACTTTTTGACATTTCTTACTTCAAACAAGTTGTACATGCGTAAAGAATAGATGGAAGTAGAACGACAAGATGGCATATGCTGAGAAATGTATTAAAGGAAGAGGAGCACCGAACCAGAGCATCGAACCGGAACAGAGCCGAAAACCGAAACTCTTTCTTGAGCGTTTTGTTTTATCAACGGCACAACATATAACTTTCACTGTCCCCCTTCATTTCGTTCTTTTGTTTCCAAAAATCTAAAACTAGTCCAAACTTTCCTGCATCTGTTTTTCACACTTAATCACACATTCTCTTCTCATCTGATACCTTATGAAGTCCTCATGATATTCTTCCTCCCAAGTTTTCAAATAGCCACCAATTTTTTATCATTGCTAAATTTGCTATAGGGTAGTCATTATGTAATGCATAATCATGAGTTAACAAACCATACGTTGAGTTTCAGCTCTAGAAGCCCTCCCGTCCCTAGTCAATCCCTTCATTCCCTCATAATTCCTTACTCTGACACTAACTATTACCTGCCCCTCATAATTCAACTTAAGTCTTCCTCTATAATTCCACCATTCCTTCCGATGCTGTCCCCAGCGGTCTATCGTGACTCAAAGAGATTCAATATCTATCGCAAATATTACGTGTAATTGAGGGTCAATGGAGAGCGGTAAAAACAAGAAATCTAAAACTCCGATATTTCAATATGATTAATACTTGGCAATATTAATCCTTTACCTTCCGATTTGTAGAGGAATGCTTCTAGCTCAAAAAAATCTTATTAAACGTACCAGAGAAGTTACTAAAACTAAAAATAAATGATAATTCCGTAATCCTCATCCGTATCTATTTCTGAAAGGAGTCTCTTGATTCTCTACCGAAAGACTATAAAAATTTCACGAGTAAACAACTTTCATTTGAAGAAAAATATTCTCGTCCTTACTCAAGAGAATTGTCCTATCAAAAGGTTTATCTACGAGAGAACTGCAAACATGTGTTCGGGAATAGGGTGAGAGGAACATGTCAGAGGGACTGAAATGGGACGGAAGGGAAGAGTAAAACACGGAGACAAGTGCGTGCACGCGTCGAAATCTGGCAGTCGAATATATTAGCATAAAGCCATAGTTCCTCCGACACTAATGAGGGAAAAACTTTGCCACTCCTGCGTCCAAAATAAGATATGGAAAGCCGAAGCACTTACGCGAAAAATTCCTTCGGCGCATAGAAAATCGAAAAAAGTGTTTGCGAGCACAAGGGAAAGGGCAAAATTGAGATAAAGGGAAGCGAAAAACATACAGAAGATTTACGAGTCATCTACTTCGACGACTTACGTCCATGCGTCTTCACGTCCATTGCCATACTGCGACAAATTTGAACTTTTATCGTTCTGGATTTAAGAATGGAATGTCAGAGTGATGATCTACGGCCATAACGAGATGAATAAGTCGGCCACGAAATATGACGAATATCATGCCAGGAGGATAGTCAATTACAAGTGAAGCGAGCCAAATTGCGAGAAATTTTACGACCAGAAATCTTGGTCGTTCCGCTGCCCCAAGAATAATTCGAAAGCGTTCTAATTGTCTTTACTGAGTAACAGCGCTTGGATTTTATGGCCTTAAGGGTATATGGTACATAAGGAAGATATTATTCACACAGAAAACAAAATAAAATCCAAGTTTAAAAGATGGAATGAAATTCTTGAGAAACGTGGATTTACAAAGCAGATTTTCTTTGAAGTCTCAAATATTTTCACGTATTTCAATTTTAAAAATTCTAATCAGAAGACATATAAAGCCCTGAATAAAAATTCTTCAATCCCTCATATATTTCTAATAGTTCCGTCTTGAAACAAATATCTAGGGGTAACTCGGATGGCGAGTCCAGGTGACACTACACCTTTTATGAAAGCTGTTCCGAGTTCAATTGCCAGCAGGGGTAAACATATTCATAAGAACCTCAGCTATAGAAACACCTCTAAAGTAAGTAAAGAGTATCAACATATCGAACATGATTACTACATTCTTCATCTGACTAAAATATAAAAATATCGTCCTAGAGTGATGGAATGCCTGGCATGAAAATAATTTCCAACATTTCCATTCGCAAATAAGGGTTAAACTAAAGTGTATGCGCATATGTTCTGCGCAGTTACAACAATAAAACCAGCAGAAAACTTTGATTGGTAGAAGTTAAAGGAAAGAGAGAAAAAAGTGCTTTTGAAATAGCTCGCGGGATTTCTAAACTAAATCGAATTCGGAAATCAATCGGCAAAGAAAAAGAACAAGTCCACCCTTTTCAAGTGACGCAATAATTCAATTTCCGTTTCCAAGATCTACTACCAAATTTACTCCAGAGTAAGCTATGAACTATACCAGAATCCTTCCTTTTCGAAAAATGCAAATGTGAAGGTATACATACACGGTAAATCTACTGAACTGGAAAATGTCTATGTCAAACTTGATTCTCACTTCTTGGTAAAAACTGCGGAGGAATATTTATTCAAACTTTTACCATCCAAACAAAGAGAACATCACATGAACGACAGCGTGCCAGCACAACAACAGCATAAGAAGAAACCTTATTTATGACTCGGACAAGCAATAACATTACCTCACCCGATCGATTTGAATAATATTTACAATTCCCAAAGGTAATACGGCAGTTGCCGGATAAGGACGCAAAACTCGTCCATAAATCATTTTTTCTCCGGCGTCTGCTAATGCGTTTACGCACACTCTAAGTGCGCGTACGAAGGACAGGCGCTTTCATTGGTTAACCTGCGCTTTTCACAAGTTGATGCGTTCCATTAGCTACAAAATAAAAGGCTCACTGTTTCCCTTGCTATAATTTCATTCTTTAACCAACCATTCTCCATTATCATAAAACGAGGAAAATGGGATGATCAACGAGTTATAATTTAATTTCCAGCACTGAGAGGATGACATTATTGACGCTCATGGTGTGTGCGAATTTCGAGCTACTTGAATAGTATTTTTTCAACAGCGACGGAAAAAGGACATCCATAAAAAATACAACTTATTTTGTCGTCTTATCCTCTAAGTCGCTTTTATTAAAATTAAATTCGGTCAATTTCGATCTCAGTACCAACGAAAGCAATTCCATTTCCATAAACTCAAGGAAATTTTGCTCAGAAATCAAAATGGGTTAATATCTACGGAAATATGGACTTCAATTTCTTACTAACAATATTTATGGGAAGCAAAATTATAAAGAATATATCGTGTATATCAATATAGTTTCTTTTAAAAATTATTTCAAGATATATGGACGAATTTCATTAAAAAGTGATAAAATTCGATGAGAAAATTTATATACATATTTCTAGGGGTGAAAAAGGAGAGAACAATTTTGGGAGGATTGTTAAATCGATTTTTCTATTTAGTTCTGTAGATTAATATAACTCATACTAACATTGAGGATCGCTTACTAAGCATATGAATGTTCACAGATATTATCAAGAGAAAAGACAACCAGCTACAAAAAAGCTTAACGAAAACATCTTACTCGGTATTGAAACAGTTCGGATTATATACTTCAACAATTACCATTATATTGCATGACAACTTCCAACTTTATTTCGATATTGTCTATTTATAATTTAGTTACAGCAGAAACATATAATATCCTAATCAAATAATACGCCTTTATCCTCTGTTTCAGTGTGAAAGCGCTTATTTCTCAGTCAGTTCTTCTTTTACTCTAAAGCTTTTATAGTTTCAATTTAATTGTGATAACTTTATGTGAAAAATTCTGGTGTCTTAATCTCATAGAAGATAAAAGTATTGGACTAGATTTAGAGGGAATCAATATTCATTCGAATGAGAGATGAGATTCTTGGGATTTATTGTCGTGAATGACGTGCTCTCTTTACTCTCGCTTTGACAATCCACAGACAAATAAAGATCGCGCCACCTGGAATGCTTCCCAGTAAATTCCAGCAATAACTTGATTAACGGACAAGGTCGTATACAGCTAACATACTTAAAGTTCAGTTCGGTATTAACAAAACAGAAAACCATCACGATTAATCCTTGAGAGCTTCAGTCATTACTTAAAATCATATGAAAGTATTTCATGTCACACCTCGATACTTCCTGTACTGTAAGTCATAAAAAAATAATTTTTTCTAAAAAGAATGGCAAGGTAATCATTAATGTTAACAAGTGTCAGACTTGATTACAGCCAAGGCTTGGATTAACTTTTCTATTACCAGAAAAAAATTTCTTCATCCAGAAAGAACTTAAGTTTAGTTACACAGATCTGGAACATTTCTCTACACGTTGTTGTCATGAACGGAGGTTTTGCCTTTGGAACAGCGCGTCTTCTCTCGTCTGAATTGATGTACTTGTCATAGACACATTTCCTTTTATTTTCCATAATGATTATACTAATAAAAAAACTCAACCCAGATCAGACATAAATTTTCTCCCTGTGAAATTGATACCCGCATAAAAGCCGACCACTTCGATTCAGCCTTAAAAAATAAATGAAAAACTCGACTACTATTTGCTGCCAAATTATTGAAAAATTTTCCATCCGTCAAGGTATGGTAACTAAATTGACCTTAAATCCGCACCAGATGGCGTACCGCATTGGACTAATTAAAATCCACGCCTGCAAAATTGGCAGTTTAACCCGTAAATAGAATAGTTAAGCTCTCAATGAATCTCTGCCTAGTAATAACCAGCCATAATTTCGTGAATCAAACCTACTGACATCGTCATCTTGACCTTCATCGCGTTATCGTAACCACCCGAAAAATTACTGGCCCAGCAAACAAAACAGTGCGAAATACGATCATGCGGGAAAGAACAAACAACCACATAAACGTGACGCGAGCGACTTTAATATAAGTCGCGCTTACAGGAGATGTCACGTAAACAAGGCTAAAAAGCCGCGTCTTAATCTTTACGGCTCCTGGAGCCGCGATAGAAGGAAATATTGGGGGCGGTGCGGAGAGGTGAGCAATAATTCCGCGGCAATATAAGCGGGATTTGCAGCGTGCCATCGTATCATCGAGCGAAAGCTGCGATAACACACACGATGGAGCAAATGCGACCCCATTTATAACGCCTGTGGTTTCAAATTGCTCCTGCATCAAAAACCGTATAAACACCACACGCAAGAGAGAGAGTGCAGCGAGAAAAATAATCAAAAGGATATCCAAAATAGCATTGACATTAGCGGATAAAATAAGGCTCTTAAAAAAGAGCTTTATGGCTTGCGGCGTCCCGTAATTTAACTAATTAATAATCGGAGAGATAAAAAAGCGCACGGACTGCGATACATGCCAACGCGAGCGATATATATATTCGCCGATAAATGAAATTAAATGGCGATATGAATTTCTGGCCTCCGAGACATAAAGAGGGAAAATTGCCAATTTTCGAAGAGGAATGCTTTAAATCCTCACGTTGGCCATCCTGTATTTTTATCGCGTTAAACTAACGGCATTTTATTAAAATCGCCCGCCATCTGCAGTACAAATGCACGGCTGCGAAACCGCACGCTATCGGCACGAGGGCAATTATCCGTGACATGATCCACGAAAAGATCAAACAAACGAGCATCGCGAATATTTCGCACATACATCTCGTGGATCGCGGGACCGGAAGAGAAACTTCCCCACACATCACCCCAAAGCGAGAGATACTCTCTGCCACTGAAATACCGCTTTTTTCGACCGATCGCCTCCGTCGTTGGAATCTCCTCCCAAAAGACCCAATAATTCACCGTCTGTGAAACCTTTTCCAATCACGGCGCATCATCGCAGTAATCATCTGGTATCGAATTTTTCGCTATCACCTGTATAACCAGGACAGGGGAGTCGGGTCGCAAGGTCTCCGAATCTAATAGTATGTTTAAAATTGCTTCGAAAACTTGGGTCATTTCGCACATATGGGTCCCCAACGGAACTCGAACCCGGGACTGCTTTCACGAAAGGAAAACACGCTACCCACTCGCCTAACCATTAGCCTTCTCTGAATTAAAATCCTCCATTTATGTACCAAAAAGAGTTGATAAACATCGTAAGAGTAGAAATTCGGAAGCAGGGAATCTCGCTTTAGAATCAAAGAGATCTCTTGAGATATAATAAATCTTTCCGTGAATCGCATTATTTTCGAGCAGCATCATAAAAACTATGAGTGGAGAGAAATAAGAATGACGAGAAACTTGTTTACTAATTTTGAAATAGCTTCACAGATGAGTAATGTTATAAAATCTGTAAAATGTGCTCACATTTATATTGCAATCTCAGATGACTCACATACAAAATATAAAACAGCATCAAGCGAAGTTAAGGAGACAATATATAATTCATTATTACAAATTTTTCCCCGTTGTTTTTGCTTCAAGCCTTCCTAACGCGTACATTTAGGATTCGGAGCTCAGGTACATCAGGTAATCAATATATTGCGAAATTCAGTAAATCTGCGTAATATTTTTTCTTCTACGTCAATTTTCTATAATATTTTATAAACCTGTTTAACGTAGGAGTAATTTTCTATTTAGTATGAGCGTGAACATTAACGATCCTCTTGTTGACTTCGTTGCGTTATAAATTTGTCTAGAATTTGACAAAAGGCTTGAACCAAAGAGTTTATGCTGATCTTCCACGATCACTATAAATCTAGTAGATTTATCAGGAAAAAATGTCATTTTACAGGTTAATTGGGTTAATAATTTCAGAAATATTTTTCTTTGATCCCCCCCCCTCTTTGGCAAGAGCGTCCTTCCTCTTGGCAAGTTACTAGATCCTCTCCTGTGCACAATTTAGCCGGGTTCACTACGCCGGCGTCCGTCAAGAGCTATAATAATTTTTGGAAGATCAAGCACAGCTTGTACGATTAATTAAACAGGTGATTGCATATATCCGTACAGACTTGGTTGATCATGTGACTTACATCGCACTTCCGAAACTATAAAGGAAAACTATGTAAAGCAGTAAATAGAGCAGCCTACTTTGTTGTTAACAAATTGAAATTCCATCCATATTTTTAAATAATTAATATGTGATTCCTATGGATTTTTTACAGTGTTCAATTGTAAATAGTAATGAACTCGGTGAGGTATACATGAAGATCATACTGAATTGAAGGAAAATAGAAAAAGTAGAAACTAGCGAACGGAGAAAAGCAGTAAGCATTGGTCTCGGAAGACTAATTTTAAACAATAACTTACTTTGAGCTGAAATTATTCAAAGAACTTAATCTTTTATATCATACTTGCAGACAGTAACAAATGATAACTTTCATCATTGGAGGTGAATGACGAATGAACTCCCGTGCAAAAAATCTAAAAAATGCGACGTTGACAACAGGTGAGAGATGCAGGTAGATATAAAAATGCCAAACATATTATCTCATGACGGAATACCTTTTCTGGGAAGGTAATGATACAACGAGAGCAATAAAAAGTACACTTTTTTCTAGTCAGTATTCGAGGGAGATTCAAAACATGCTTTGCTAAAACTTATCGTCAGTTTCCGAGTCTCCAAACCTTCCGAAAAAATCCATTCATATTCTTCCCCAGCTGACAAGTATTTACGAGGCGTACCGTGAATGAATACAAGTAAACTGGATCATTTGTCTACGATTCGAAGAAGTGAGGGCCTGTTGGGCCGGAAAGCGGCGCAAAGGGGCCGGAGAAAGATAAATAAATAGGGAGGTGTGCCTACGAGATTGCGTAAGGTCCGGCACGTATCGATCCAGGGGTGGGGCCAAAGCATGCTTTAGGGTCGGCGAAGGAGTGTGGGGGAGTGGAGTCGGAGGAGGGAAGCGCGTGCCTCAATAAATCGCTCGGCAACCCCCACTGACCCTTCCGCGATTGAATAATTGGCCGCGGCCGTACTTTATTTTTCGGTCACGTCAGGTCGAGCGTATCGATAAAAGCCAGGCGAGAGGACGGTTGACAGCGATGCAAACAAAAAAAGCGATGAAATGCGAGGGAGCCTTGGCGTTGAGGGCCGCCCACGACGGTCCCACGGCGTCCTCCGTGCCGAACATCAATCCGAACTCGTCACAATTATTATTCATTTTTCATATTGGAGGGCGATGAAACGGAGGGGGTAAAGCGATCGGTGGGAGTGAAATATTGCGCTCTTTAAAAAGCCATGTGTTTTCTCTCCCGTAAAAAAGCGAGGCGCTCGTAAGATAAATAGATATCTAGTTGTTGATGTCCAGCACGCGATCTTTTACGAGCGGAAATATCGGAGTGGAATTGCATCTCTGTTGAATTATCAAAATCAGTTGACAAGGTTATATACAAGGGAAAAAACCATTACGGAGCTATTATCGGCATTATACGCGGACGCCGGACGATGTTAATGATTTGCTTAATGCGATTAATGATCTGCTTGCATGAGACTTGTGATTTAGATTTATAGCTCTGATAAATCAATTCAATGAAAAGATAAACTACAAAAATTTTTCACATGAAAGACTGATATCTATCAAAAGGTTGCGGATGGTTGATATCCGAAACCCCTCATCATGACTAAATCATTGAAAATTATAAGGTCAAGACAAAAGATAACAATAGGTCTAATTTGTCTTCATTTGGGTAAAATACCATAATTCAAAGCGGTCGAAACCGAGCACTAAGAGTTGAAGTAAAAGTTGGAAAATATAGAAAATCGATTGCTATGGCAACACGTGATTCTTCAGCTGAAATTCCATTAAAAAGTCTTTGCTAGGGAAGAAATTTATCGTAAGCAATCGAAATCTTAGCAAATGATAGAAATGAAAAAGAAATTCCCAAAACTAAGGCGGCAACGAACCTTTCCAATTATACCACAATTCTAACAACTAATAATTTAGCTTCATTTTTCGACAGCATTGAGATAGAGAAATTAAAGAGTCATTTTCATGACCTTCCATTACACAAATGACCGACGGAAAAATATTGTTAACCTAAAATACCGTTTTCACTCAAGAAGAATCCAGTTTGACAGGAAGCATGATATAACCATATCCCTCATTTTCCCTCACTACCAAAGAAAATTAGACTCCAATTCCTACTAAACGAAAATATAAAAATGCTGCCGCTTTTATTGACTACCAGAAAGCATTCAATAATGTTAAACACGATACTTCGATGGATATATTAACATATAAAGGGATAAATTGCAAGAAATAACAATAATAACGAACTTGTAGGGGCAATAATCAGCAACAAGGAAGCTATATGTCAAAACATCTAAAGCTAACATAATATAGAAGAGAGCTCGTTTGGAATGCTTCATCTCCCAATATTCTACTCATATTCGGAGGAAATGTTCAAAATTGCCGTAGATACAATTACCTTGGGAATAAAAGGTAATGGACAACCAATGGATAACATCAGATATGTCGGTGATACAGTCCTGATCTGCTAAAGATAAGAGCTTCAGGTGCTTCTAATGAATATCAACTTAGTAAGATAAGTAATGGGATTACGAATAAGATTTCCCAAAAACAAAATTAAATTTTTGGCCGCTAGCAGATATTAGATATTAAAGGAAATAAACAAAGATTATGTCAAAGTCAATAACTTAGACTATATGAATGAAGAGATGGATTCGGAAGCTATTTGGTTCGATCCATCCATCCTCTCAGAAATGCAACGAAAGAAAAGTGAAAAATTCTTATTCCGTAATACTTTGCACGATACTAAAAGCTGAGAATCCTTGGAAGAGAAACTATGCAGACGGCAAAATATCTTTTACTAAAAATTATAAATATGATTTATTATTTTAATTAATCCCTTCAATATTTTAGAAAAAGAAAATTATTTCCTTACTACGAAAGTAAACCCTCAACTTCTAAGTATTCTCTCTCCCATTATCAGACATTTATTAATGGTTCATTGGGTGCTCCTATCTAGATTCACTCTGACTCATAATTTTGAGCTTCATCCGTTTCAATTAGTTTTTCCTTGGTTTCCTTCTACCGTATGAATCATGATTAACACCAACACGCACCACTTTGGCCTTCCGGACTTGTACATTGACACCATCTTGAAACCATAGGAATCCTTTCAACAACGACATCTTCCTTAACCATACATTTCCAAAGCAACCCTTTCCATACATTCGTCAACAACATATTTCTGTCTTTAACTCCAGCTTTAGAACCAGATGATGCTAAGAACCGGTACCGATTGCGATAAGCCATCTCGCGTACTTCCACTGATTTAAAGTCGCAACACCAGAATTAACGCATATAGGTAAGGTGTTTTCGCTCTCTCTGTCAAAGTGATTTCACCAAATATTTTCTGATTTCCCTTAACTTTTCCATCTATTTCTTCAATCTTCGGAGAACTTTTCCTGTAAACAAATCCATCCACGGAATCTAGAGCATTAACTTTTATGCGAAGCAATATCCGACTCACTGATTCCATCGAATAAAAGTTTCCGTTTCCGAAAAGCTTCCGTCCTTCCTTTTATTTCAAAGGCTCTCAGCAATGCAAATGTGCGATGCCTTGACGACAGCTGAACGGAATAAAGGATGGATGAGTTGGGGAAATGATTATTGCTGGAATTCTCTGATCATTGCTGAAGTTTTAACATGGAAATTGTGATGGTGATAATGCTGAGACGATAAATCAAACACTCTATGGATTTTGTGACATAATAAAATCTTATCCGTTCGATCCAAAATACATTTCCAAAAGAGAGTAGATCTATCGTATTTGAAGGGACAAAAGGGAAACAAAACATAAATGGGAACCGAAGAAAGCGCAAAATAAGATCACGACTTATATTACTAAAAATAGCTAAAGCATAATAATAAAATTTCCAAAATATTTTATTATAATTTTACAACCCTTTAGAAACACAGATCTCTGCAAGAGCTATTTAAAGCTCTTAATAACGCCATTATCGCTAGTATACTTTTGTAGATAAAATAAAACTAACAACTTCTTCAGGAATGACGTTTTTTGAGAATAAACGGCTCAATTATTGATGACATCGACATTCGAAGGAGTGGAGAGCGATGACATAAGACATACACGAAAACGACAAAGAAGGGAAAGATGGATCAGGGTTCGGTTAGAGATATGCCTGGTGTCAGTGTAATTATTACAATACATCACAGGCTATACGCAACTGTATATACTGTACATTATATAGGCTACCGTATATACACCCTATATTACAATAATGTTAAAAGACAATGATAAATGTTAAATAAATTGAATTCCTTAATAATAACATCAAGGGATGGAATAAATAAAGCCATACACTAATCGAATAGGCGTCGGTGGGACAACGTGCTAACCCAGGGAATCCTTTTTCATCGGAAAGCTGTATATATGTTCCGCTAGGTGGCAAATAAAACCATTAGAGTCGCATATGAAAAAAAAGCGAATTTTATCGCTGAGTAACCTAGCTAGAATAATTTTCATTCCATTTACTTAAACTTAATCAGCCAAATTGGAAAACGAAATCATTTAAAGATCCGATCCAGGGAATGACGTAAAGGCCGCAAGTAATGGCTCAAATGGTCACAAACGGCCGTAGGATTCCCTCCCCCGCTAACCATTCCGCAACTGAGGCAGGCAAATTAATCAACGAAATGACGCAAGTAGGAAAGGGAAATAAGAAAAAGAAATTTTATAAATAACCATGCATGATTAAAGAAAGGGATTCCACCGAACGAAGAAAAACAATTACCATTTGAGGAGAGTCCAATTTGCTTCGCGAGCTAACCAAAGAAAACGGCGATCTATGGAGCGAATAAAGCGAATTTGGCGAAGAGAATCCCTTTCGAATCGAACTGCATTTCGGGAGAATAAAAAGCGAAGGACATAAGCCGCCAGCGAGCGCAAAAGAAAGTGAATTAGAGAGCGGAAATGGAAAATGAGAACGGGACGATTTTATTAAAAATCCGAGGCGAAAACGGGGAAAAAGTGAAGATATGGAGATGGGGAGGAAAGAAAAGAGGCAGTATGAAAATAATGGCCGCCTTTCCTTCAATTGCCAAAGTTTTGGGGTTTCCGGACAACGTGTTACTTCTTTTATCGCCGTCGTAACCGTATTCCGGACGAGATTCGACTAAATCTTTGCCATTCGATTCGAATGGACGGAGTGAAGCAGAGGAAGGAAGAAATGCAGAAAGAGAAGAGGAGAAGAATGAGAGTAATGGGTTAAGCAGGAGAGGGCGTCGAAGAACAATAGAAAAGAGAATATAGAGTTGTAAGGGGTGGGAGTACACCTCCAGTGGCGGATTGAACTGGCGTCACGATGAAAATAGAGATCGCTCGTTAATAGAAGATGCGGTCGGAGAGCATATGCCCGAACCTATTAAAGCGAAAAGAAGTCCTCCTCTCTTTTGATGAAGTTTCCGAGATACGCTTTGCGAGGATTTCGGAAGGGAGATCGCGTTACCGAAACTCAATTTTGGTTTCCTGGCGATAAAAAAGGTGTATTTCTTATCCTTTAAGGGCAAAGGTAATCTCATTACATATACAGAAGACGTGGAAACTTGAGTTCCGCGCATCTCCATAATTTGAAAACAGTTGGAAGGCGGACGAAACTTTGAAACGTGCTATGCTTATCTGGGCATTAACTACTGCATAAAAACATAAACATGCTACTTCATTACAGAGAAGCCACGGCTGCAACTAGGTGCTGGGTTTCTTTTAAGTATAAATCTTTAATCCATAGTCAAAGGTCAAAGAAAATATGCTATACGCTGAATAATTGAACGCATGAAACTATAACGAGAGAAAATTAATTACAACACGAGTACAAACGACAACAAATAATGACATGTATTGTTCCTAAGTAAATATTAAGACGCCTTAAAACTGAAATGCAAACATCTTTCAAGATATCTTTGTTAATAAAACGTAATAAGGCAGGTTAACAAAGGCATTTGCGGAGGAAAAACTTTATCATTCTTTGACTTTTCACAGAAAACACAACATAGCACAATGAAGTTGCAAAGATGGGTAAATAACTTCCAAAACCCAAAACAAGGAGCATCAAACTTAAGAGATTATTTCCTTCTTCAGATTGTCCGTCTCTATAGATTCAATGCAGTAAAAAAAAATTTCAAAGAAAAAATTTTCCGTCGGATGTCTTAGAGATTTCTACGGGATCATATTTCGCCTGAAACTGATCCTAGGACTTAGGCTTTAGTTGCTTTGAGCATAAATATTAAGTTTCGTTGGGTGGAGTATGTAAGAAAAGGTATTCAAAAAGTCAGCGCAACACGTATAAAACACAAAGACACGATAACATCTTCCAATGCTTCCTTCCCCTCCAACAAAATACTCCGAAAATATCGACAAAGACTTTCGATCTTGATCTTTCGCTTCCGAAATATTACCCGTCTTTTCGGGCAATTTGGAAACTCTTGGAGACGGAATATCCCGCCAGATAGATATGTTATCCCGTTGAGTTCAAAAATTAGTTATTTTTTGTTTCCTTGATTTTAATAATTAATTTTTTACATTCAAGAATTTGCATCCATTATTATTACTATTGCATTATACGATTCAAGTATAATCGAACCATGACATTATTGTCATAAGAAACTTTCGTAGATGACTAATTAAAATCTTAGCAAGTGAAGGACTGAAAGATATAAGGTAGAGATTGAAAGATATGGTAGAGACGCAAGGACAAAAAAATCCAGTAAGAAGAATGGAGGTACGAAATTATCTCCAAATGTACAGAGACTAGTAGTGTAAAATATATTCTTTCTGAATCAAACTAATCTCCAGTATTAAGTAAAAATTAAATTAAAATTCACTTATATTTATTATACTGAAAAAAACTAAGAGACAGTTACGAGGGTTAAAATGATAGAACTGCAATCAGAGAAAGACGAAATTTTGAAAACGAAAAAAACGACCCAATAATATCGGAAAGGAAGGCCTGACAAAAGACTAAACCGCTAAAGAAACTGAGACTTACAAGTCACATTTCACAAGTGATCCGCAAAGACATGGGGAGTATCGACAGAAACAAAGATGGAAATATATATATAGAGAGAGGGGAAGGCACTCTCCGCAGATGCACGCGGAAGAGGATAAAGAGAAGACCTCCCGGGGATGCGAGAATTTAGTGGACGCGAAATGGCGGCAAAAAAACTCCGAAGCCGTCTAAGATGCTCCGTTTTTGGAGGAAAAAAACATCCGGAGAAGATAGAAGGGGACGGAAGGACGGCGCAGAACAACACGCTCAGAAAAAAAACGTTGACGCGCTCAGAACTGCGCTGCGGGAATGGAGTACGACGGATTTTTTATTGAGACCTGTCATTCAAACTTTAATTATGAATACTTTCGAGAATATACTGCATTAATTATTCGTCCACTCGAAAAAAAGCTATATGTATTTTATGCAAAGTTTTTCACGCATATTATACATAGATTAAAAAACTTGAATTCGCTCTCGCGACATGAGTTCTCACGGTTTCATCGGTTTTCTTACACAATTCATATTGGTTAACATTATCCTGCGCAATGAGTCTTAGAAGTCTGCTATCGGATGAAAAGGAATTTATAGGAAAATAAGGGTGAAATTAAATTTTTAAATTATAAATTTCAAAGAAAAGGCTCAAATTTTGTGTTCTTGAACGGTAATAGTAATTGTAGGGTAAATAAAATAGCTAATAATAATAAAAAATTAAATCTTTTAGTAAAAATTTTTTTTTAATTTCTTGATAATCTTTCATGAATCTATAAGATTCGTGATAGGATACACTATCGATTGCTTATGGGACTAACTTTCCACCCCAATCCAACTCAAACCCGCAATGTGTCTGTAAACAAAGAACACGCTTCCAAATCACGTGAAACTTTCCTACTACTGCCCATAACATACGAAGATGTGTAAACATAAAAATATGACCTGACGGCAAACTAAGTAGATAAAGATTTTCAGATGATTATGTTTAAGAGAAACCGAAAAAAATGGTCGTCTATACTGTAAATAACAGGTAAAACATTGACATAAAACTTGGATTAATATATGCAAGTATCTGATTTGGGGAGATATTTCCGGCATAAATTTTCATCACACCCAACTGCGCTATATAAGATAAAATAGACTACATATTATTTTCCATAGGACAGAGATAATCCAATTAAAAAATTATTTCAAACATCAGCCGAAAGCAAAAATTCCAGATATTCACGAAAATACCAAAAACGGAATTTCCTGATTTATTTACAAGAGTGAATTTTTCGCTCTGAGAGCGGGCATGGACCCTCTGCGGGATTCCATACATTCCAAATCCTCTGATCACACCCACTGCGACCACCAACAATTCTCTCCATCATCTGGCTGCAAGACCACCTTCAACACCTTCAACGGCCACACAATAAGTAGACCGCACAGTATAAATATCAATATTTTGCTCTTTTCTGGATTCACCCCCTTGACCCCGTACAAAATCCCGGATCTTAATACAGGTATCGCGGCAAAAAATACAGGTATAACCCCGCTATGAAATAAATCGGGGCAAAATTTTTATAGACCACGTGGCCCAGAAAGCCTCGAGGCACCCTCTGGTCGCAGAGGAAAGAAATAGAGCGATGTAGCTAATCAGGAGCCTTGATGCCCGTATCAAGTTTTCGCCGTAAATCCAGATCCCGCAAACAGGCAATCTCCTTCAGAGCCTCAGCAGTGCAGCAGTACACGCGGGCATAAGAGACGGAAGCTGCGACGGATTCGAGGATGGGGTCTTTCGGAAGGGGGAGGAAGATAGTAAGGAATAGAAAGAGGGGGGAGAAATTGGAAAGAGAAGATGAGGATAGGAGAGCCGCGGTTAGTTTATGGCCTTCCGCCAGCTGCCGCCACCATCGAGACGTGACAACGCCGCTTTATGACGCCTGGGGAGCGGTGGTTGGGGGAGAAATACGAGAGAAGAGAGAAAGAGATGAGATTTTTTTGAGGAAGGAATAGGTGGCGGCACTGGATGGGAGAAAGGGGAGTGAATAAAAAGGAGTTCCGGAGAAATAGGAGAGGGGGATGGAGGTGTGTAAAGGCAATAAAAATAATAATAATAAGGGGGCTTAACCAGGTTAGCTTGTATGGGGTGGATTATAACTGGAAAATACCATCGCGAAGATGGGCGGAAGGAATGGGTGAGGTCAGGAGGAAAGGGGTTCTGGAGACGGATGGATGACGGGAATAAAGGATTCGAGGGAGAGATGATCGATTGAAATTAATACGATACAGAGGAGATCTTTGGAATAGTCGAATGAGGTCTTGAATAAGAGGGACCCACACTTGAATCGTCCGCATTAGACTGCTAAGAATTTTTTTCGAATAAATTTTGGAAAGAGTGATACGATTATTAATAAAATGAAGACGGAACGAGAAGTGGAGAGATTTCCACTCTTAAGGAAAAAAGGATCCATTCACTCCAGAAACAGCGCAGATAACAAAATAAGCATCCGTGGGAACTGCTGAAAAGTGAAAGAGATTCATTCATTCCAGAAACTGAGGTCTTTTCCATAAGAAATTTTTCGTTGGAAGATTTCCGTAATGGTTCTTTCATTCCATCAATGAAATTTGGAAAAACAAGAAAATTGTTCTCTACTCCAGTTCTACCGAAATATCCATACCAGGGACCCTGATGATTTATAAATGATCGCCAGTGTGACGAAACCTAAAATAGTACATATTAATACTATTAATCTTCGGTGAAAAAGTGATAAGACCAATATTTATTGCAGCCTTAAACTTAAGATGTTGACGTTTATTCCATAAATACATGAGTTTCAGCGAAAAATGATGCATACTTGTAATCTCTTTTAATTCTATTTTGACGAGCCAAATAAGTAAATTTTCCAAAATGTGATGCAAAATCAATAATGAATAATATTAATTTCATGGAAACTTTTATAGCTGAGGAAATAAGATTTTCCACTACTATAAGAATTTAGATTTATCAGAAACAGATGAAGCAGAAATTTTGATTTTCTATTCTATTCTGATAAGAAAAAGAAAAATTTTAAATTCTACTCTATAAAAAGAAAATAATTTCAGAATAGCTCGCAATTCAATCTAACACAGTATATATTAATTAAGTAATCTCAGAAATCAAGCAACACATCTATAGGTGTTGTGCCGCAGCACTTGGGAAGTTACCCCCTCAGTCCAGATGTGTCAGTAAACTCTTGTCTTTTTCATGTTACTAAACCAAAAACAACAATTTCTGGAGAAATTCACTTTTAAAAAATAAAGAAATCAAAACGACTGGTTTCGATAGGTTTGCATAAATTTTACGTTTCTGGTTGAGGTAAGATTTGACAAATTGAGGGCCGATACAGTCGATTTGTACTTTTACTTATTTTGGTTTCCACTGGAAACCTACGGCATGAATAGATAGGATTTCTTCTCTTGCAAAATATAAATAAATAAAAATAGTTAAGAAAGAATCATCCAAAGAGATATAGAATAATATGTAATAATGTAGACAGTAGAGGGCACACGTCAAGTACAGAGGAGTCCATAAACTGTTTCCAAGTCTCGCGGGCCCATCTTTACACTAGATAACTCAGACCGTCTCACAAAATCGACCGATTGACAAGAAGAGATCAATGTCGCGTATCTGCCGAGCAAATATTCCGAAAAGACGCACTCCCTGAAGCAGAAATACCCAGTTCGGAAGTCGCCGGGGACGGAAGCGGCGAAATAGAGGATCCGTGAGGGGGGGGGGCGTGAGAAGACCGAGGGGGGGGAGAGGATACAAGGTGGGCGAAGGACCGGAGGATGAGCGCTGGCAGAGAGCCACTGCGGTGCTATATGAAGGCAGTGGAAGGGGTGTGCGCAGATATGGGAGTTAACTGCGGCAACGCGAACTTCTAGCTTACTCGACGAAAGAGAAATGGGGGAGGATGTGAAGGGCCTTCGACGGGTGAGTCCGAGAACAAACGCAAATCATAAGGGAGATCTGCTTTCTGTTTTGAGACGATCTATGACAGTATGGAAGAGATTTAATACTTACGGATGATAATAGGGTTGGAAAGAGTATCATCGAGCTGGTATATACGGAAAATCTAAGGACAGCGAGAATGAATACAATATTACTATCATTTAATCGGCACTGCAGCATAAATATAAATCCATGTCAGAATTGTAATTATGTAGATTGATACATCTCCTATTGATAAAAATATCCCAAAGAAAGAAAATTTCCCGACCGCGGAGGAGGAGTGATAAGTATACTACCTTCAACTCCTAATCCCTGGTTCGAGTTCCGGCTAATTGTGTATTGGCGTGTCCGTTGCTACTCTATACGTCTCTCGATGTCATTCTCCAGAATTTAGAAGTTAGTGTGGGCTTTGGGAAACAAAACAGAAATTAAAAAACGATACCCGTTGACTGTAAGGGATAACATATGCCAATTACAGAATGAAAAACTTTATATCTCTCGCTCAAATCTGAAGGCTTCTGATACAAATTTTGTTGTGTTGCGCATAAAAATATTACACTGTCATTCACACCGATATTAGATTTTTATGCTAAATTATTACCTAATATTTTATGATTTCTTTTTTGTGTCAATAGGAAAATATATACAAAGGCCGTCCCTGTTATTGAACGCTTTGATAAGCTTTTCGGCCCTAATTCTAGCATGTTAGTTATTAAATTATTATTTATTAATAAATAATCACTACAACTATAAAAAGAGCTGTTTTCAACATTTCCCCGTACAAAACTATCAATCCATACCATCAACACCGCAACAATGTATTAAAATCGCGAAAAAAGAGCGAGAAAAGATGAAACTTTTATTGTTTGAAAAGATGCCAAGAAATGCTCAAGGCAAACCTGTTTCATTGCTAATTACCTTTACCCGCAGAATAATTCCCATAGGGGAGGATAAAATAGAAATAAATTGTTTTCAAACATAAAATATATTCTAGATGTATACACAAAGTGAGCGTTAACATTTCTATAGAAACGTACAGAAATACCGATGTAATGAAGTCACTTGCAAGCACGTCTTAGAAAAGTAGATTAAGTCCTCTCAAGCGAAAGGTAATTAATATACTTGAATCATTATTCCTTGGAGAAGAAAAACTTGCATAGTGCTATTTGGAGGGCATCGGAAAGAGGACCATGAGCTTATGCATAAATTAATGACGAGGGCAAATATTTGATAGCACAAATAACTGGAAAAAGCAAGAGACTCTCTGCAGTGACACAGAGGAAGAATCTAACTGGGTAGCGTATCATATTAAAAGAGGTGATCAAAAACGGGACCGAAGGAAAGTTATGAGGAGGATTTTTACATATTCAAATTTGATGGAAATGATTACAGAGTTATCGGCAGGGTGAATAAGTTCGGGACTTAAAAATATTCTCCTATAATGATAAATCTGATATATTACAGGTCATACAGGGAAACATACTAAACTAGTCATTTTCGTCAACAAAGTTATTAGAAAACTTTTACTACATTTACAGTAAAATGGTTCATATAAAAACACATTTATTGTTAGATCTTCTCAAAGCACTGACAAATATAAAACAAAGTAAAATCAGAACTTAAGGATAATAATGAGCTAAATTATCTCCGATAGTTCTGTACTAACATCCAAGCAAAGTAAAATTCGTAAGGCAAGGGTACGAATTCAATTAAACCTGCTGCAAGGTTTTCCTATTTCGGCAGCGCAACAGATGGGGAAGATGATAAATCTAAAATAGCAAGAGAGACCGCCTAATTAGAATCATACTAAATGCGTCATTTCTTCAGAAACAGAAACTTCGATCATTTACAAAGGATGCGTTTCCATGTAGAACCATACCTCGATATCTCGGAGAAGATTTTCATTGAATGAGGATATTCGATACGATGAAAAAAATTAGAAATATCTGATGTAGTATGAATATATCAAATACAATATATATAATGTAAATAAATTATCTGGTAGATTCCTAAATACGAAATAAAATACCTCTTTCTCAGCAGGACAATTACTATTTCGGAAGTTCTTATAATATTTAGCAGATGTGAGTACTTCGCGATAAAATTCAAATCTTCAAATTTCAAATGTTTTGGTAACATCCATCACATTTTTAGATAAGGGATTGATGCCGGAATATAATGATAAGGGATTGATGCCGAAATAATAATACATATTCTGTACTACCCTCATTTGTAAAAATGAAGCACTTAATACCTAATATAAAATTACTATAATATTACTAAAATATAAATACCTAATATAAAATAAATAATATAAAAATCAATGAACACCCAACGTCCACGAAAACGGACACATTAAAATACTAGTGATGCCTAATTTCGATAAAACATCAAGCATGTTTATTCGCGTATCATTATATCTTAATATATTTTTCATAACTGTCGTATATATTTGCTCATTAATATAACACCAATCTCCCATTGCAGCCTTTTAGCGCTTCCATTTTTCACATTAGAATAGCAAACAGGCTCTTATCGCGCTGAGCACGAATGTAATTTGGAGAATGACCGTCTGTTTAATCAATGATGAAAAATCATCGCAGAGTTCATGTTTTATAAGCAAGATTAAATCCACCATGGCTATCAAGATCTAAATATACTACAATCTTTAAAATAAATTCCTTTCATGTACTTATCCAATTTCTTCTGGTATAAATTTAAAAATTGAGCAAATCAAGGGAGAAAAAATTATTAAAATAGGAAATCCAATGAATAGACGACCAAGAATAAGACATCTATTAGTAATATCTTTAAAACTGCTTCGTCAACTAATCAAAACTAAAACTAATGAGTCATGTACAGGTACCCAATCCAAAAGTTCCGCAGCGTGTACTGAACCTGAGCCTGGTTTTGTCAAAGGCGAACGCGCTATCTTCTCAGCTTTTCTATTGCCAGATATATTCTAAAACAGAGTAAAATGCGTACAGATTTAGTACAGACTGAGGTAGGAAAAACGTACAAACTAGAAGCAAAAAATAGAAGCAAATCTGATTAAATTATAGACAAAGGTGAAGTGTAAAGAGCAAATAATCTTGCAAAGAGCAGGATTACTGCAATGAAAAATATGAGTGAAACGAATTGTATCGCTTTGTACTTTTTTATGTTAATAATTGAATTTAAAAAAATTGTTTTTCAGACTATTATATGTATGAATAAATGGACTGGATAGAGCAGAAGAGGAAAATGACATTTTGTTTACTCTGTCATTTGTTTCAGGCTCCGTCGTAGGACTTCATAACTTAAGTAAAGAAAAAGTACGAACTTTCACCAACATCACGATATTTCTGCGGCCATAGCTTTAACGCAATATGTTATCAAATGCCCTAAAACAGCCCGATGCATCGATGAAACCATGGTCATAGTGTAAAATATAACGTGGTAAAGAACAAAATATTAAAAAATATATTTCTTTTTCCCCGCAATTTTAATTTTCTTACGAATACATCTTAATTAAAGTGTTGCTACTTTTTTCTACAATGTTGAGAAAACACTGTTTTCACGCAGAAATTACACGATACATTTTTATTGGTAAAATGATAGATTCGAATAAAACATGCCAACAGTTTTCAAAACGAAAAGGCCAAGCGAACCCTATCGGAGAAATCCTCGACTACATTCAGAAATTAACAAACGATAATTTTCGCCCATAATCCAAACGAAGCTAATCTTAAACGACTAAATCCCGAAACAACAACAAGCGTACATATCTCACTAACGTTTCCAAGGAAGTAAAATCCCATAAGGAAATCCCAATAAAATCGGGAATAAAACTCGCGCCACGTTGAACCTGACCAGTTTATCTGCCTCCGGAAATAACCTAAAGAATTAACGGCCGATAAAAAAGGAGAATCATATCTCCTCGTAAGTTCCATCCGATTGGGAAAAAACAACTCCGAATGGGAAATATCCGGAGTTCGTTACGTTGGAAATCGGCCATTAGGATAAGAGGGGAAAAAAGCGAGTGGGCACCCTCGTTCACACAACAAGGGGGAAAATTAAGAGGAATCCGAGGGGAGGAAAGGAACGGAAATGGGCGAACTCCCGCGGAAGACCCCCTCTACTTCCCCGAAAGAGATTCGATTTTAATACCGAATTGCAACTCCGATCTCGTAGATTGGACAAAGAAAAAACGGGCGTGTAATGATAGGAAGAGACGAGTATGGTATGGGGAAATGGAAAGTAAAGTGGGGGGAGTGGGGAGGCTTGGTCATCGCTTAAGGAGCCGCGGGAGAAGGGTGAAATCCTCGAGGGGCGATTTTTTTGTGCTTGGGGAGCGATGCGCTATCGCAGTTTAAGGTTCAATAAATGGAGGGCCGCAAATTTGAAATGCCGATGCAGCAAATTGCAATCAGTAAGCGTGCCTGAGACTTTAACGGCACTTAATAGTCATAAGGGCGTCGGAACACGAGCAGTTAAATTTTACGGAAAAATACCCAAATCTTGATCAAAAAGGCGATCTGGGGGAGGTGAAGGAGTTTGCATTGGGAGAAAGGATTAGGGAAAGAGGTGCATTGGGGGTCATCTACACTTAAGGATACTATAAGAGTTCGGAAATAAGCTGAGCAAAAAGGTTCCTCGCTAACAAGAAATAAAAGTGTCCGATCTATATCCATTGGAACAGGGAGGTAATTGTCTGCCTGAAGGTAACTAATGTCTTTCGTTAATACACTTGGGTGAAAATATAAGGAAAGATTTTTTCCTTGATCAACGCTCTACAGCTATACGAGGATGAAAACATTTACCGATAAAAATCAATGGGGCATGAGAGATAAATTTTGTAGTCATAATTTCGATTTCGATTAGTTTAAGTTCTTTATATCCATCCAAAGGTAAATTAGTGAAGTTTCGTATTCCTTTTATAACAGAAATATATTGTTTATTTTGGGAATCCCATGGATAAACGGTATAGCAGCAAGAATTATAATTTTCTAAATAACTTAAAAATAAAATATTACACAGGATGAGGAACGTGCAAAATGTAAACTTATCGCGATTTTGCGTCCATTCATCCGTGCAGAATAATATGAAGCACTCCCGATGCAGTTTCTTACTTTCAACAGCCATATCTCTATCAATCATTTGTATATTTCGTGCTTAACCTATGGAATAATTTTCGAATTTCGTCGCATTTCCTCAACTTCAAAGGCGAACATCCAAAACTAATCTGGTACATTTCATGAGAAAAAAAACAATTCCGACTTTCTTCAAAAATGTTCTCTTATCGCCAAAAAAACATTTTAGATCTCAATTCTGAGCTTAAATGAAGAAACTGCAATAAATATCCTCAACTCCTTGACCGGTACGTCATTGATTCTATTTTTCGAATATAACTGAGTAATCCTTACGAGCTAAAAAGAGACGGAAAGTGAACATACGAGAATCTAAGATGATATGTTTTCATTATCTTGGGGAAATGAAATCAGATAAAAGATAAGTTAAAATTTCTGTGGGCATCAGTCAAAACTGTTCCCGTAGTAAATAAGGGAGAGTGAAATGGGAGTTAACGATTCCTTGGATATGTCACAAGCTTAAAATGAAGAAAAGCTAATAGAAAGCACGGAGCATAAAGTGTAAATAAGGAATGGCTTTATTTGAACATTAGAAACGAATGCTTAGCTCTATTGAGTTTCTTGGAAGGCTTGTTTTAAACAGCGAAACTGAAGATACGGCGGAAATTAAGCAAATAAAAGTATCAGTAGGAAATACCACAAAGAGCTTCGGCGGGAAGGGATTACAAAGATATAATTAAAAAAATATACGGGGAAAGGAATTCGGGCAAGGAGAAAGAAAAGTAATTTAGTCTGCAAGAAGGAATCAAAATCCTGCCGCAGAACATAAACTTTCTAATAAATTATTTTTATCAAATTAAGGGACCCAAAAGCAAGGTGCTTCTAATACAAGGGGATTGTTGATATTTAAATTTCAAAGGAAAAAATATTGGTTCCAACCGGTTCGACGATGAATCCAAATCTATCTGGCATTTCTTAGGAATTGGAGAGATAGCCAAAATAATAATGGTTGGATGCCCAGCTTCAATATAGATACCATTTAATAACACCTACTTTATTAATAATCGCATGTCCAGTTGCCTCTAGCTTATTATAAGCAGCTGTCTTTCAAAATAGCATCAAAGTGCGCGACAATACACGTCCGTGGACTCACACTTCACTCAACACCTCAACTCCCAAAAGCACCGCGGAAGAGAAAGAAGAAGAGGGGTCCGAAGAGTGGGGGTCGGAAGAAAGCGGCTCTTCTGCCGCATCCTCACGCTTCGGACGACAACAATGGCCGCGGAAGGCCCCCCCAAACCCCAACAAACTCTCCCCTTTCGCACGCGCACGCAGGACCATTCCCGCTCCGTAACGACTGCCATTTTCCGGACACATACAAACAGATAGCAAGGGAGGGAAAGAAGGCATTCCGCGGAGATGGATGGTGGGAAGGAAGGGAAGCGAAGAGGTCACTCCGAGAAAGGGAGGGATTTCATTAAAAGGACGAGAGGCAGTAACCGTAAACATGGCGACCACAATAAGAGGGCACACGGAATAATGCGTGCATGATGACTCGGCTGCGCTGCGGACTGACCCTCGGAGGCCTTCCAGGAATGAAGAGGGAGAAAAATATTGGCCTACAGATGAGCGAGAGAGACGGAAAAATCCGCTGTGACGGAGTTCGACCCGTTTATGAGAGATAATTCGGCGCAAAGTGAAATGCGTTGAAGGACGGAAAGGAATGGAGAAGTAATGCTAGTGGAGTCCGTAGTACCGAAACTGTGGATTCTATGTGTTTAGACCGGTCAAGTTTACCGCTAATTCACTTGAATTTGAACTAAATCCTGAGTAAGGAACTGAACGGAATAATGTGTCTCTTACGGGTATTCCCGACGAGTGCACTACGTAATTTTATAACTTTCGTTCCAACGTTACTATCCTAATTCCAAAAGAGTGAAAAAATTAATTCCACGTCTGTTCTGGTCAACCGCTTTAACCCTAAGTTCACTCACTCCGAATTAAATCGGACGAGGTAGCTTAGTATGTAAATAAGAAACCCAACTGGGTAATATGTATGTATGTACCTTGTTTTCCGGGCTCTTCTTGCAAACGGACAACATTTGAGATTCCACTTCTGAGCATCGTCATAAGTGAATGAACTACGCGATTTAATTATACGTCGGATTCGGGAATTTGAATATATACTGACCAAGAGACACGACATGTAAAGAAAGAGTCTAAAGATTGAAATCTTATTCAAAGGACATATGTTTCAGGGACAAATATTATTTCAGAGAAAAGTAGTTAGCAATTACTAAATCCTATGGAAGTTTGTTATTTGGGTTCATTTGGATATTTGAATGGAAAGGGACTCATTTTAAAAACTTTCAGCATCTCATTCGTTACTAAATAAGTCGTAAAGTGAACTTCATACTGTTCATTATAAAACATTCACACCTATAATTCTGTAAAGGTTTTATTAATTGATTTATAAAACCGAATTGATTTATAAAACCGAATTGATTTACAAAGATTTAGGTTAATAGAGAAGCATTTATCAGATGGGGGATAGAGAGCGCCAGCCATCCCGGCTACGCGCAGAATTCATTGAACAAATATTCCCGCGAGACAGAAACAATGTTACATAAACCAGGATGCGGTGTTAATTCAATGAACATCTTGATAGTCGTAATGAAATTCAATGCACTTATTAAAGATTGATGGGTAGAGTGATGAAATGAGAATCGAATTTCGCAGCGGTGCCACCTTCGTATTTTGACACTAACTTCTAACACGGAACCAATAGAAAGAATATCTTACGAGAGAACGAATGAGAAACAAATATAAAGATCAATTAAAATCAATTTTCAAACAGCTATGACCAGAAAATTTCAGCCTGGAGGAAGTAAAAACATCAAAACGAGAGTCTTCCATACTGCTCTAAGGAACTCATGAGTGTGGCAGGAAATCTCTATGAAAGAGTAAAACAAAACTCCGTAACTTGATCTCGAAATAAAATATTTTGACTTTAAAATCATAACGCAAAATAGGAAGCGCGATAGAAATAGGGTCGCCAAAGAGAGAACCTTGAATTACTTAACCTCACCAGCAAACATTCTCTCTCCCAAAGCATAAGCGTTCAGAAGAGATTTCGAAATAAAATATTTTGATTTTAAAATCATAACGCAAAATAGGAAGCGCGATAGAAATGACGAACGCCAAATGAAAGTAGTGGCATGCAATGCCAATGAGATTTCGATGCAATTTTAAGTCGCAATCTACCATAAATAAGCAAACACACCGAGTCATGCAATACTCCTGACAGAGCCACCAATCACAGGAAAATATGATCGAATTTAAACCGACTGACTGACCTCAACCAAACACGACCTAGATCGACTCGCTTCCAATTCTTAGTACTCATCTCGCCATAAATATCGAGGGAGAAATTTTCCTCCACCAGATATCTGGCAGGAATTTCAAAATCGCGACATGGGAAACGTCTCCTCCATTAGCATTTCGAGCCAGTATACTCGCAAAATAACTCAATCGCTCCTCAATATCTATCCGAACGATATCTGCTAAAAGATATTGCGCCTATGCGCTCCATGAATTCAAGCGCTCTTTGAATCTAATCGGAAATGAAGCATTTCAATAAGAAAAATTCTTCCTCGGGATCCATAAACCGAGAACATCAAGCAACCGACGATGAACATCACCCTAACGCCGGTCTCCCACAGAGAATACCAATCCCCGGCGCTCACCGAAAATAAACCCGTGATATATGATAATAGATTTTTCATTTGCGCTTCCACGGAGGCCGTTGTATACCACGAAGAGGACGTTAGGGCTGTCGCGCGATATCCAGAGAGACAAGGAGCGTTATAAGAAGCCAAGTTTACTCGTCGAGGCACGGAGGAAGATGTCTGAAATGGGCATTGTGGGAGGAAATGGGAGGGAAAAGCTATGGGATCCGATCGAAGACTCGCACGCCCGTGGACTTCTCGGCATTTCTAAGCCGCGGAGGACATTTTCCGCATTCGCCTGCCATCGGTCAGAAGATTCCGAAGACATACGTCGCTCTCCTAATGCCACATAGAAATGCTATAGCCCCCTTTGAGACGATGATAACAGAATTCGGATGGCATTTCGAACCTCTAAATCTGAGAAAGGATTAAAGGAAGAGCGTCTGTAAAAAATAAAATACGAAAGTCGCGATATTTCTCGAATTTGTGGACTGCCCGATAAATCTCCAATTCCTCCACCATAAGAAACACCGCAGATGCTCCATTCATCAGTCTGGCAAAATCACCCGTTACTTTATTCGGTAGAAATGAAATAACAAAAATATCCGGGATTAAATGAAAGAAACGGACTAGACTTTGAAAAATATTATGTAACAACAGTGTAAGTGAATTCTTTCCAAAATTCGAAAATTCAATGATTTAGACTTTATACATTTAAGTTCAGAAAATTCGTCCATCTATCTAGATATATATATTTAGAAAAACGGAATTCCATCTTAATTAATTTCATTATACCAATTGTTTTCTCATATTATAATTTAATGGCTTAGTCTTATTATAATTTGAATAGTTTCCACCGATAAAAGCCTCAATTATTTAACATTCATAAAGAAATAAACAAGAGGGCAAGCGGTTTCTATGCAGGTAAGGTATATTTATTCCTGACGTACTGCTTCATAATGGCATAAAATACATCATATATGTCCTAGAAACGACCAAGATGAGGTATATTCATAGTGGCTCCATATTTCTTACGACTATCAAATTTCTTAGCTTCTTTCGAGACACAAATGCCAGAATCGCAAGAATTGCCATCAGCAAATATCTTTGATATTCCTTAAATCTCCTCCGTTCCTACATTTAAAAACCAAATTACCATCATGAATCGTGTAAACCAGGTCAGCATAATCTGCTATTTCCGCAGGGTATTTCAGTGGAGCAGTTATGACCGCAAACACTGAGGCGAAATGATGAAGCAGTTCGGGGAATTTATTGCCTTGATGCGATGAATAATTTCGTAACGGATGAGAAGTAGGAAGGGAGAAACAAAGTGTCAGCTCGATGTTTGAGCATCCATCTGGAAAGCAAAGACCCGAATACATTCATTCTGCGTGCTATTTTTTTCTGAGTCGCTAGACAAGTGGGACACGTAATTGAAATCAGTCTTTTCTTTGTTACTGAGATGGGTGGAGTACGGAATCTTTTCCATCGGGAACTCCCCAACCATCACTATAAACTTAAGTTGCGTGTTGCCTATATTCAAACGGTTCGTCGAAATTGCGCGTAGAACTTCGAATGCAGTCTCTAAGTAAACTATCGACAGATATTTCCTTTATATATTTTTGAGACTGAGAAAAAATTTATTCTGAGATAAGCGTATGCCTGGAGATGGTGATGCCAAAACTTTTCCCTCGGCGAGACAGATAACAGACATCTCGGGGATAGAAAAGCTGTTGTCTTCATGTGTTAAGACAGAAGAGGGGAATCTGTTTTCATCTAAAGCCTAGACGGTCCAAGAAACCTTTAGGCCGCAAATGAATCAAACAGACTGCACTTATTTAGTTTATTTCCTGCATTCACATTTCTGAGAAGAAATAGAAGTGAAAAATATCGAGATGACTTGGATTCGAACCCAGGTCTCATTTCCCGTCAAGTGGAAGACCTGGATTCAAGTCTCATTAATTTCGATACTGTTCGTTTCTGCTTTACCTTGAGTTTTACACCGCAATGTAATACGTGCAAAGAAATATAGTGATTGCCTGCATTCATATTGACAAATATCAAAACTGCATGAAAGTCAAATATCTTCGTAGAATATTTTCCATATTTTTTTCACTGGATGAAATAAAAGCAGGAAATAAAATCGTTTTGAAGCTTTTGATCTGAATGCCGGACGTTCCCCACCTCTGAGTTAATAGATTATATTTTTTAAATTCTAAATTATTTTTCTCGATCTCGTTATGCCTTATCTTTCCATTGATTATTTCCTTGAATCTGATTAAGCGGAAACTACTGCACCATCATGGGCAACAGGACAACTTCAAATAGTTTGCAATGCTTTACGCTGCTTCGATGACTTCAAGGCCCGTAGTTTCTACACCAATGCAGAAATAAATACTGGAACGTGGCGCATTGGGCAGTGGAAAGACCGACTGTGGGCTGGAGGTCACCCACATGTTCGGAAAAAATTAATCCTCAGCCGCGGGGGAAATCAAAAAAACGACGAAATCAAAAAAAAAATGGGTAATGCTTTATTATCGCCACTGTATTCTCGCCAGAAGACTACAAAATTTCCCAAAGACTTCACATATGTAAATCCTACCGCAAATTTCTACTTTTGGCTACAGCATGCGCACGGGTGTTACACGCAATGTCGGCGATAAAAGTAAACAATTTGAGTGCGAGCACCGAAGCAAGAACACGATGAGAGGAAGGAAATCCGAGGGGGATCCAGGTGGAGGGTGCGGGGTGCAGAAGGGAGAGACGAAGACTGCTAGGCGCCGCGCCGACTATATATTCCAAGGAACGCTCCTCCAACATCCTTCCGTCCTGAAAAATGCTCCTCAACTGCTGTGTGGAGGACTTCGCCAACGGAACCATAAAATAAGGCGCACCACGGAGCGTGTAGAATGGAAGAGGGAGACACGCCCAATGGAGATTCGCGAATCTTTGAAAGAACGGAAGAAAAAGGATGGAAAGGGGAAATCGGGGGTGGAAATTTTCAAAAGCTGCAATCCGATAAAGGGACGATGCTGTTACTTAAAACCATCGCAAGCAGCTAGGTCCAATCTGTCTATGCAGTCGTCTGCCAAATGTCTGTTTGGATTCTTTGGAGAGGGAAGAGGATGATATCTCGACCAACGAAATTAATTTACTGCATTTCGTTCATACCTCGAAAATTTTTTATCTTGATACCCAGTTTTGCAACATATCTTTTTGGTATTATTGGTTCGTTTTCGAAATCACTTCCGAATGAGAATGGAGTAAGAAAAAGTTAGTACGCCGAGACTCTACTGCATCACGCAAGAAAAGAAGTTATATAGTTAATTATCAATCCCTCCACCATTTTCTACATAAAGCTCTAGAGAAGGAATGAGGCTTACTAGGAGAAATGAGGATTGAGGTAGAATGCCTTTGTTTTCCTCACTGAGCTAGAATGCTGTAAGTGGAACAAATCTGCTAATTACACCAAAATGATCATAAATTTTCATTGCACAACATGAAAGTGATGAAAATGAAGGCCAATACTAGAATTAAACCTTAAGAAACTTTCATACTGTCACTGTCACGAACAAGACAGAGTAAGACAGAAGTAAATGAAAGACACTTATTCCCCTATTCTGAGCCAAATGAAAAGTGAAAAATATTCCATTCATCGAGATATGATAGCAGCAACACAACGCCAAGTAGAGGGGGAACAAAGTCACGCAAAGAAAGCTTAGGAGATAATTACTTAATTTAATACTTTATCTGGGTCTCAAAAAGTGAGCGATCACACACGACGACATCACGACGAAAATGAATAAATATTACAAACACCATAAACAAAAGTTTGAAAATTCTGAACTGAAATGTCATGGTGAAAAACAGCACAACGAGATACATAAAATAGTAATAAACTGGATAGCATTTTAAAAAAGTATTTACAATACTGCGCATGAATGAACTAAATAACGAATTTCGAGATAAATAGGAAGAACTACCTTGTAGAGATCCAAAAAAGTTTTTATATTCTTATTATTATTTTAGGTATGGGAAAATGAGCACTGTTATTTCAAAAGCGAAGATTACGCTTATAAATTAACTTTCACCAAGAATCTCAATTCGGAGTGAAGACTATGCAAATCATTTGTTTGATACCCTTAATCCAAAGATAAATCGCGAAAACGTACTAAAAATGTAAACGACCCGAAAAATAAGTATTGAAAGACAAAATCTTCACTCACTAAGTAGGGAGTTCGAAAATACTTAGTGGAATCATTGACATTGAAAATATTACTGAATGCGCAAAAACGGCAAGGAAAGGGAATACACTCATCTGAAAACTTAAAAGTGAAGTAACTCACCTCTTTGCAAGTTCTTTGTCGATCGTATACCCATTGACGTCAAGGAAGCAGGAAAGGCAGGTGTTACTAGCAACAGCTGTAAAATTAAGAGAGTAAATATTAACTTAAAATTTCTTAAACACTAATTGATCATAATATATTATTACTATGGACGAAATACCTAAAACTTCATCAAATAAGTAAAAGGATTTCCTCAGGAGACAAAACATGAATACTTCGCATTTGCAAAACACCCTTACTAAATAACTTCACCACTATACTATTCTACTTTCCATGGGGTCGCTTTCCCCTTTTCAGCACGACTGATATTTTCTGCATGAAATGGAATCTAATTATAATCGAAGAACCAATAATGCAAAACTCCGAAACTCAATATCATTACTGCTCTTATTCTCATAACTTTCACAATGCTTCTTTTTTATGCTTTCAGGAGGAAAAGTATATTTTTAAAACAAAATTTTGGCAAAGTGAAAAGAGCCTTTTCATGCTGAAAAAGTAAAATAATTTAAAAACAGGAATCCTCACAAGCCACATAAGAATAGAGAAAGAACGTAGAAATAATAAAAAGGAAAGAATTGCTAACATGAAAATTTTGATTTCATAGCTATTAACTGGTCAACTCGGATTAAGATTTTCTAAGGGTACTGGGCAATAATTTAATACATTGAGGAAATAAGCATCTTGCGTTAAACTCCGAGAAGCTTGAGGGCAGGATTTTCAAGACGAAAAACCTGCTTCGCAGCATGAAGAATCGAAATTATTCGCCGAATTATAGTATCTTTAGTCATCTTTCTAACGCTTCTCGAGAAATAATTTACGCTGTGGGACAAATAGACATGAGAAAGGAAAAATATTCTAGCGGAAATTAAGAAAAAGCTACAAGTTCCCCATATCTACGTTAGGAAATATAAGTCCTAAGATACCGCCTAGGTTGCGTAACTCCAAGAGTACATCTTTGCGTTTCATCTTTGGCAGGTACATCTCACAGAAATCACAAAAATAAGCAATATAATTCTAGGAATAACAAAATTGTTTGGAATTTATAGCATGTATAACACCAGCATTCCGCGGAAGTTCAAGAAGTGTCATATGAAAAATTATATAAATTGACCAAAGCCAGAAAGGAGCTTAAAACCTGCACGAAAGGAAACATTTTTAAGAGGCAAATGAAAGAAGTAATTACTTTTACTGGTTTCGATGAGTTAATCACGAGCAATATCTTCATTCATCTGCAAATGGCGCTTTTTTCAAGATAATTATTGTTGTACTGGAGATATTTTACATAATTTTAAGCAAATTCCAAATAAATTCTATAACATAACTAAATTACTTTTACAAACGTCATTTTGTAGAGTTTTTAAATCCAACTGAGCATTAACGCTTTTCTAAAAATTAATTTTTTTAATATTTCGGGCATTTTGTTTCTTTACATTCAGCTCCTTATGGAGAACCAGATGTTCCATTTTAATTTTTGAAGTATATCTTCAGAAGATAAGTAAAAAGAAAGCGAATTTTTGTTGATGGTCTTCGTGGTTTATGCCTGAATTTAACATGTGTTAAGAATAAGCATAAATTAATTTATGAAAATGAGATTAAATTAAATTCCGGAGAAACATCTAATTGGGTAGACAATTCCCACCCCAATTCTACAGACGATAGCAAAATTAACCTATTGATCCTTCAAACCGTAACAAATCTTTCGAAATAAAAAGATTCGCAAATAGATAGTGAAATATAAAACATATCTTAATAAAGATTTTCATAGTAAAGGATAATGGCTGAAAGGATTTGTGTTGATTTTACAGCGACAATCCTTGACGATGGAAATATCTTTTTTTGGGGTTAGAAAAATCCTTTAGAAAAAGTTAATTTTTTCATTGCCAATCCTAATTTTCTTTCTCCTCACACAAGCAAAAAAAAATCATCCAAATAGGACTAGGAATTTAATGATCTCTATAAAACAGGCGGATTTTAAAAAGAAAAGATTTCTAAACTTCTCGATTGTTAGCCGCCCCAAGTCACAAACTACGGGGACTTTAACGCCAGCTTTTTGCGTGAGGAGGGCAATAAACACCTAATCACTGAGGACTCCTGGATCGACGGGGTTGAAAAAAGTGGCCGATCATCGCGGCTAAAAGACTGCGTGATTCCCGCACCTGCCAATCGATGAATGGGCGCAAAACGAAGCACATTAGGTGAGGGCATTAAAAAAAGTGAAGGATGATGAGGCGATACGAGGATTGGTGCCGTGGAGCGATAGAATCAATATGCGATCCGACACAGCGGCGGTCCGCGACGAATCGAGAACTCGTTAGCGACTTCCGGAGATTCAAAAGGAGATGAGAAGTGAAAGAGAGGAAAAGAGGGCCACTGAAGCCATGACTTTACGAACTTTTCGAAAACGGACGCCGACACATTGAAAGGGGCAGATAAGTTACGGAGAAAGAATGCGTGCCTTCGGAAACTTGAAAAATGATGGAGAACGCCTGACGAGGGAGAATGCGTTACTCACTTTAGTCACACAAAACAACCCTCTGAGAACGGGAACCTGTCTATAATATTTGCTTTCTCCGACAGCTAGTCTTCTCGAGTAATCTTAAATCTTATTATGCAGGTTTCCGGGGATAAATTATATGTTCTGAGAAAAATAGAAAATAGTGTGTATATAGGAAGATTTAAACAGCTCTTCTAACGATACTGTATTCAATCATAATAATATATATGTTAATGTATAGTAGATAAGGTAAAGTAATTGTGACCGATTGCAATTTCTTAAAATTAAAAATTATTTGCTTGCGAAGTAATGTTAACTTTTGAAACTCAGGAGCAATCCATAGAGATTTATGTAAGAGGGTAAACGGTTGGTTGACGGGGAAGGACAAGTATTGTGAACTTGCAATTATGTTGTACAGTAAATATTTGGCTAGATATAAGTTAAATGATGGATTAAAAAATTCTATGAAAAATGTGTCTGTAAAATTTAAGAGTTACGGTTAGGGGATTATGGTTGCTATCTGATTTTTACTTACAGCAAAAGTATTTCATTAAATATTTTAATATCGAAAATAAACTTACTTGAGTGACTCTTTGGAAAATCACCCACATTTTACTTTTCTGACAAGACAGATACATGCATCGCTGATGGGAGGGATACAAAGTACCCGAAAGTTTAACGCAAAGGAGAGCTTGCAATATTTTATTTATGTAATGTATTTGTGAAGCTATTGTCTACGGGCGCAACAGTCAATGGGCGTAGCGGTTGAACGTTGGAAACAAACAAAGGCAATGCCGACATGGAGCTATAAACTATAGTATAGCATAAAATGTTTTCTGTACTAGCTATGTTAAGTGTATTTAATTACATACTATTTATTCTTTTCAATCTTACTAAATAAAGTATAGTTGTGCCAAAAAAGGCCAGAATATAAGAGAAACGGAAGAAACCTACCATAAAGAAGGCGCTTTATCTCTCTTTAGAACCAAAATATGCCTGTAGGAGGAGCTATCATAAAAATAATTATCAAAACCATACGTTGGAAGGTAATTTGTACACAGCAAAATTTAAACAGGGGTAAATGATGACTCCCAGAGTAATCGACAAAATTTGTCGCAGAATATATTTAAGAAGAACCAAAACCTAACCAAGATCTATCCCCGGGCTAAAACTACAATTTGGTGAATATTCCTTGACAACTTTTCAACTCCAGCGAACAATGATCCATAAAAAAACACTTTATACTAAATTGGGTACTATTTAATCTTTCTCGGATAAGACAACTCCATAACATCAAGATCCCTTTTTTATGATCGATAAGATTATCTGCATAACCGGTTTCATAAGATTCTCTACATTATTTTGAAGAGGGAAATTAAAAAGGAGCTTTTATGTAAACATACATTAGGCAATAAAGTGGTGTAATCGGCTTTCCCTCAGCTCCCATATAAAGCGGATCACGCCAGAAAATCCTCACACTAAAAGGGAATGGTGTAATTAATACGCCTCCCTATGAAAGACAAGGGAAGAATAGTCGTGAAAAGCTTTTTCTTAAATAAAAAGCACAGAAACAGGGCACAGCACTAGTGATTGAACTTGAGTGATGGAAAGAGAAAGAATAGTGTCATTTAAAAAAACAAATGATATCATAAATCAGAAATCGTCCGTACATAGTATACATATGTATCCGATTCGACAAAAATAAATTAAAATAGCGTAAGGTGAAAATGGTAGCGTCTACTGAGAAAAAACAAAAGTTCCAATTAAAGAGAAAATAGCCTATTAAAGCGAAATAAGATGTGGAAAGACCAATTAACATTAGACGAGGAGGGAAAAACACTCGTATATCATTAAATTATCGAAGTAACTGCCTTCCTCTACCGAAAAAAGATGTGTAGGTTAACATAGGATATAGAATACTACCTAGCAATGCATCGAATCAGAATCAAACTAACCGAAAAAAGTAGTTATTTCTGCTGGAATGAAAACCGAGCCCGAAGCCGATTTATTCCGTTGCAGTTTTTGTTCTATAAAAATTCAGGATTTCCTTAGTCCTAACTGGAGGACAGTTTATTGAACTGTGTATGAAATTACGCCTTGAAAATAATAAATACTTAGTTTAATTCTAATATTTAATGTAATGCAAAATAAAAGAAAAAATAATAAAACTTTCAGAAGTATATAAAAATAAAATTGTTCGAGCAAAAACTAGTTACTTAAACCGGCTCAAAGTTGGTAGAAGACTGGAACTGAACAGATATTTTGTTTAGAACCAGAACGAAATATATTACGGTTCAATACTCTTGTGCCGAGTGACAATTTTTAAGGAAAGGATGTATGTGGCTACATTATTAATGAATATGAGGCTATTTTATTAATGAAAGTATAAGAGAATGAGTAATTATCTAAAAATTAAATTATAAATATAACGCTAAAAAGGAAGATATGGGATCAAATATCGTTTGCGAATGAATGAATCTCGCTTGCTCCAATTACTTGTAACCAGTGCTAGAAACGATACAAGGCATATCAAGCAAAATGAAGTTCTAATGACAGAACAGGAAAATAGCCTAGTTCACGTGGTTGAAAAGACTGTACAGAAAAACTGGAAGATAGAAATTCGATAAATAAAATACAACGATTACTTAACACCTTACCGTTGGTTACATATCTCTCAATTATGAGAAGCGCTTATGATATGACGGTGATTATGCTCTTCACTATTAATCACTACGATAAAATCGAAAACCGGATGTCTGAAGAATGAGTCGTCAAAAGTGGGGTGAAAATCTCAGTTCCTGTTCAGAAGATTTTACCGATAATGAAAATCGACACGTGCAAATGTGACGAAGCTGGTGAGAATTAAAGATCGCGTTAGCACTTGAGTTGGCAACGTCTCAATAATCTATGGCTGTCATTAAGTCCCCACATTCCTCCCACCTCCAGCAGTTTATGACCTATACGTACTAGGTTAACACTAAGTATGATGAAATGTACAGGAAGCTTTCGTGAAAAACAGATTCTATATAATTTGAATTTTATGACTGTATTCTTCAAAATTATTATGTTAAAATAATTACTAGTAAATGGCGTTAGTAACATCACGCTAAGTAATCAGACGCGAATTAAAATTGAGAAAAAGTAGGTATTCCTGCATAATGGTTAAGTTTCCATCAATTAATGTGAATAACATATAAGAAAGAAAACTACAAATAAATAATACCAACCCGCATCCTTTCTGGAAACATACGCCTCAAAATATTAATCGTACCATTCAACTCATAAACTCAAGGTGTTCAGGCCTAACGTTGTGGAACGCCATTACAAATGATTGGTGCAGACCTGATGATGACTGTATAGTCTAAATCGGTCGTTTTTTAATAAAACTTGTGGAAAATACGAAGGACTCCACCAATCATTTCTATCAGTTCTTTTAAAGTCGCTGATTCACAGTAATGACAGTAATCATGGAAACAATCAAGCCTCCACCATCTGGTAGTGCAAAGCTTTCAACATTTTCATCGCAAATATTGGTTTTTTCATCAAAGATCTTATTGAGATCAAACACTACATTCGAGGAAAAAGTTTCTGAAAAGGCATGGATGGATTCCAAAAGTCGAAAAATTACTCATAATATTTGATAGTACTACTACTGTTACTAGACTATTATAATTATAGACAATACAAATATTGAGATTTATAGGAATAAACCATCGCGTATTATTAATTTAATACAATCACTAAAAGAGCATACAATTTCAGAGCATGGACTGATGAAAAGATAACAAATTTCAGAATACAAAGTATGAAAGAGAAGCCACATCACCGTTGCTATGCACTGCAAATTGATAAATCAAATCAAGGGTCAACAATTCAGTGGAATGCAGCTGCAAATCCAACCATGCTCGTGATTCGAGTACGGGTTTATGATTAATTGAGTGCATGGAAATATAAATCCAATTAATTCTGTAGTGAAGGTTTGACTTCGTGAAATTCCATCCCAAACGTCAAAGATATTTTTCCATAAGTCTCAAATTAAAAATACGTGATTCGTAAAAATTCACAAGATAAATACCATCAAAACCACAGAAATGACATGACGAGACAGTCGCGTTGATTTAATTTTGCTTTTTTAAAAATCTTTTAATCTTTGCGGTATCAATATATATTGAATTTGAAATAAAATATGAGTGAGGGCATGTATATACACACAAACACACACAAATAAATAAATACAAATGCAAATATAGTTGGAATTTACAATTAAAGGCACTATAATACGGCTGATCGTTTTGAAAAGTTTCAATCAAGTCGAACGGCAAGGATTTGAAGAGCAAAACGCTGTTTTAATGAATGTATTAGGGTAAAACCCGACAAAGGGACGTAATACGAAAGAAACGGCTCGTTGGAGGAGAAGAGATAGATAATAGTATTTGGAGGTACATATATATATACAAGAAGAGAAAAGTAGGAGAGTGGTACAGAAGCCTCAAAGCAGGATGCAGAACGGACATCGGGGGCTACTTGGGGTCGAAGAGGATGAGAACGACTCCGCCCTATTATTGCCTTTTTCGTCTCTTGCGCGTCCTTTTCCGCAGTCTCACTCCAGCCCCTCCTTTCTCCACCCATCGCCATTTCCTTTCGTCTCCTAACAGAAGAGCACACTTTCCCCTAAAGATACGTAGAGTAGACGAAGGGAAAATGGGAAAGAGAGAGGGAGTGTCAGAGAGAGGCGATGCGGACAAAAGGAGTGGAGGTGAGAAGCGGAAGAATGACACGATAAGTCTGAAATATAATAATAATTCCTCTAAGTAGAGGGAATTTGAGGCTGATAATTTTCTTCTTATATCTGAATCAATACTTCTTGCATAGATATCAATGAAACGAACGATAGAAATTTGCCACACATGCGTCGAAAACAGAGACAGGTGATTACAGATTTCAGATGTGTAGCGATCATAAGACAACAATTTCACCTGATTTGATAGTTGACTGTTACTTTTCCGACTCACATTTTTTGCCAGAACATTTATCGCTTCGTAATGTAATACACGTTTGTTGCAAACTCGCTGCCTTTCCTCCTCTGCCTTCCTAACTCATTATGATTCTCCGCGTCGATTAATGATACGTTACATCTCATTCATTGTAACGTTCAGCTTCTTTAGCTATTGTATCCATCTTCGGTGCCACACGATTTATGGGTTTCTCAATTACTTTGCACAGCTTTACGTAACAAGGAAAGTATCAATCTTTATCCTCCATATGTACTTACGTAAAAATGAAATATTTTCAAGGACGATAACCTTCAACTCACTGAGTTGAAGATTAAAACATCGTCATTCATCAAGTCAAGATTCATAATAAATTTGAAATCAAAGTAGTATTTGGAGACTTATACTTCCGAGTGCTGTAAAGTTCTTAACTCACAGGTGAGTCGTGATGAACGTTGATAAAGTTGCCCTGCAATACGCTTTGATAGTTACAAAGTTAACTACTACAATAATTATTCTATCACAAATAACTGCTCATTACTTTCACACATTACTTTCAAAGTCAGAAAAATTACATTTGAGAAATAAAAGTTGAAAAATTAACCTAAGCATATACTTTTTGAGTTCGTAATTACGATGAATCAAAACAAATATTTATAAACAATATGAATATTATAGCAGCTCTAATTGTTTCATCAAAATAACATAGTGATCATAAATCAATACTATTTCATGAGATATGTCTTACAATCAGACAGAAACACAGGAGGTACAAATAAATCATCAAATATATGAAATCAAGGTTTGAAAAATTCTTTTCCATAAAAGATATTACAGCAGACACCATTGTTATCCGGCCGAAAAAATATACACGTGAGAAAATATCAATGGCTAAATGATGAATGAGAATTATAAATCTTGTACTTATCAATATGGGTCCACGCAAGTTATATAAAAAGATATACTGAATTAAATGAAGAATACAATAGTCAATTAGGAAGAGATACTCCTGCATCAGGGCGGCACATCACCGATCCTGATTAAGACAAGATTTCAATGCATGACTCGTAGTTCCATTGACGGATCATGAATATTGACCGATCGTTAAATTCATCAATGGTAACGAAGGGAACTCCTACTTTTGCTCAGATTGCCCACGTCCCCGGAGAACGCCTTAAGGGCTCAACTCGGACGCATTCTACGGCGACGACAGCCGGGATTACGTGCGTCGAATAAGCGCGCACGCACATATTTTTCCAGAGGACGCAAAAAAGAAACGGAAGGGCCAATCTTCGGGAACGAATTAAGTACGGAGAAGATACTCCCATAAGAAAAAAAAACTTATCGGAACGCGGAATAAGTTTCGAAAGCACAAAAATACAGCCTCCTTTTTTTTAAAAAAAAGAAAAGGACTGACGAAGCAGAAAAGAGGAGGAAAGGAAGAAGTTTCCCCGGGTCCATTGCGTCAGAGGGCGTGAGATGGAAAGGAAAGGGGACAGCGATGAAAAGATATGAGTGAGGGAGATTAAAAGGAGGAAAGAAAGGGGAGAGAGGTAGTAATAGGAGAAGGGAAAGGATCGCATTCGGAGATTGTGGAATGAATAGCGGAGGGAGGCGAAAGAGTTAAAGGGGAAGAGAGCTTTACGAGGGTGGCGGTGGCTATGAGAAGGGGAGGTATCGCGGAAGATATTGGGGGAGGGCGCCACTTGCAGATAATGGGACGCACACACGGGTGTCTCTCCAAACACCACTCCCCGCACATTCCATTGCCGCTCCCCCTCTGACCAGAGCTCTTCTACACCGAAACTTCATCTCCGTCCCGCACCTTTACTGCTCCCTCTATGGCTCCGCCGCGCGAATACTTTCACTCCTCTAGCGATTAATCACCGCCAATGAACCTATTCTATTAACTCCTTCCGCACACCGGTCAGCACAGGGGATGGAGTTTGCCTTTCGGGATTAAAAACCTCCGAGGGGAAGTATTTTTGCCTCTCTCAATGTTTCAAACTTTCGTGATTATGTTCCGACGCGGAATTTTCTTCGGAATCTGAGCGGTTGATATAAATAAATCGCTCGCAAACACGGTTTCGGCTCCCGAATAGTGGATTATTTATGTATTTACTAAATGATCCTTTGCACAAAATTAAGTTTAGTTTCTGCTGCATTTATTATGAATGGAATCTTTACTACATTTATTATGAATGGAATCTTTACTACATTTATTATGAATGGAATCTTTACTACATTTATTATGTATGAAATCTACCGAATTTCTGTTTTGCCGCATTTTCTCTGATGAGCACTTCGAAATGCTCAGGTCGTGACAACGTTTTAACAATGTTATAATACTTAATGAAAAGCGTCAGTAATCCCATGAGATTATAAGTGGCAAGAAGAGACGTTTGATAGAAAAAACTACGGATAGATATAGACCTGAAATACGATCAAAAAGAGTCAGTTTATTTTCTTCAAATATGCGACGCACATTTTTGGACGTTTACTTCATGGATATAACTTAAAATTAATGGATAGATTTTTCGGAATAATTGGATACGTTTGATTCGAACGGATGAGCATATCTGAGAAAACATGGCTTTCCCGATTACCGACCAATAATATTGCTTTCCCTTACCTGCCTTTATGAAAGGTGTTATCACAGGCAACATATGCCTCTAATTTGCATCCCAATTAGAATTCCCTCAAAGCTGGGTGACTGCCCAATGCTCCTCTATACTTCATTTAGCATTTTTACAGCGCCTGGAATACGTTGAGAAATCTGAGAGCCTTCCTATTTTCAGATATCTTAAATACCTTAAGATGTTAAATGCCTTAGAGGTCTTAAAGGTCTTTACTTAGGCGAGATTGAGACTAAATAGTCTCTTAGAGACTAAAAAGATATTACACGTTGCGAATGCTCCAATGGGATTAAATTGTTCATTTTCCATTTAATCAGTGAAAAAGGCAAACAGCCACGGAATTTGTGGACGAAACGTCGGCAGATACCACCCAAATCACTGTAGCAAATCAAAATATAGATTAATTGGCTAAAGCATCCTCCCGAAACGTGGAAAATCTATCATTGAGTCCCGGTATTCTCTGACATTCTCCAAGTCCGTATTTTATAGAGAATATTTAAAACTTTTTTTTGTAATCACACTTGTCTACAATGGCGTAGCGACCTAATCTAATCCTTCATAGCAATATTCTTTCCGCCCGAAAATAAAAAAATATAGGGAGCTATGATCATGAAATACTAAAGGATATAGATAGGATAAATTCAGGAATGTTCGTAGAGTTCAACAAATTAATTATAAGTATCCAATTGGTAAATTATGATAAATTCCCCTCTTCTATCTACGACTAAATACTTAGGTAAAAAGGAAAAGAAGATAAAATGCGAAGGACGGTAAGATAAGGATGAAGGGATAAATGGAATGACCTTAGAGGTCAACGTCCGAGTCTGCAACTGATGTGCTCGCATCCTGCACAGGGCACACTGAATGTTTGCGAGTTTTCCCGATGTGGTCCATATTTAAAGTCCCGCCGATATACGAATGCATTAAATACGGTGGCAGTCTCTACTTTTCCTCGCTTCGCCCGTACGACAGATGCAGGATGACACCACCCATTCAGTCCTCATCATCCGCTTATTCATTGCATCCATACCTTTTGTCACTCTTGTTTTTGTAACCGTTTCATTTACCCACTCGTCTGGTTATGACGTTAACGTTTCCAGAGCAGATGACTGTGGCGTATGCTGCTCTCACAACTGTATCCCAAACGCAGATTATTAAGGAAAAATTCCCGATATTTTAACTGAATTTATTTTTCGATCGATTTGATTGGATGCGATTGAATTCTCTCAAAGGAATTTTTACATACAGACCTAATTCCATTTAATTGATTCCAACGTTGGAATTCGTTCGAACATGATTGCCTACAATGAGAAAAAGGGATTTTTTGTTCTCTTATATCATACATGTTTTCCACGCATGTATCTGACTCATTTAATTATGATATATCTATAACTATCTCACAATTGAATAAGATGTTTACAAAAATATATTTCTTTGTTCCTCATTTCCTCATTATTCTCAATCTAGAAAGAATATCGAATCCAAAATCTACGATATCCTTATATAACGAAATAAAACATGACACTATGGTTGAAAATGGCTCAAGGGACTAGATGATAGTACCGATAATACAAAGCCTTATTTAACATAACTATTTTTGCATTCATCTTCCAATAAATTCCTCAGAAACCTTTTTTCAAATGTTCCTTTAGCAAACCAACCCTCTAAATATATGAGCCATCCATTTCTGTCATCTCCATTTAATTTATATTTTTACAAAAACAAATTTAACGATACAACGACCATTACCTAATTCAGTTTCGAGGTAGCCCTGAGGATGTATTGACTCGCTACATTACGATACAAGTACGGTTTTTATCTCTTAGAAATTGCATTTACTGCAACAATTATTTTAATTCGCTAATTCATTCACCATAGAAGCTGTGATGGCGTGAGATTAAACTTATTCAACACGCTTTTATTAAATCAAGAGACGGGTATGTTTTTGAATTTCCTTGGATTCTTCCAATATACGATAACTGATGCCCAGAGGCCTCAACTGCTTACCGACTGTTGCCGTCTTTGACCACGGCATTACAATGATGTATCATCGTGTAATAGAATAAAATACAGCGATTCACCCACCACTGCCTATGCAAATGCAATCTGGCTACTACAACAACCATAGCATACATTATATTGAGTCCTTTTTTGTCGAATTAGTCCTCCGAAAACTTGATACTATAAACTATTCAACCCGGAGGCCGGTTTGAACCCTCCACCATCAGCTAATAAAAGCTCTGGAGAGGTTTAATAGGTAGGGCGAGAGGGGAAGTGCTCTTGCTTTCATCAGCAAGCCATAATGCTGTTGAGATGAAAAAGCACATGTAAGTGCGACACATTTAGGTTATCCATCACTTTTTCCGTAGCATTTAATAAGGAGTGACCATTGCTTAGTGATTAATACCTTTCATATCTAGCTTACATATCATAACGGCCATTAACAAGAGCGAGACAAAAGTGTATGAAAGGTACATTTTTAGAAATCTCTCAGCAAAGCCAAACGAAAAATATTCCATTCATCAAAATATGATAGCAGGAGTGAAACTGATTCTGATGTTCACAAGTTTTCGATTGGAAGCACGATATGAAACAGTCCAAGAAACTGAAATGAACGGGAAGAATAAGCGGAGAGTAGAAAATAGAATTAAGGATAAAGAGGGATTAAGAAGGGAAGCGATCAGAGAGGAGCGGAAGTTGGAATGTCAGATAGCGACGTGTCCAGGGCGTGGACGATGAAAGCTAACACTCGGCCGGTTACACGCCTCAGCAGATACATGCCCAAGTGGATCGAAGAAAGAATGGATGTCGAGCTCCGAATTTCTCCAACGCCTTGCAATCGATTTCTTCCGACTGACACTCCTCAAGCATCTCACTGTACAATTTATTCCTTCTTTCTGCACGAATTTGTTCACCTGAATCCTTGTGTTTTGTTTACTCTTTTCATTTCTTACAGTATCACTATGCGAATCATTCTAACCACCCTGAATCCTAACAAAAGAGCATTACTAAAAGTGTCCACGTCCTACTACAGAGGTAGGGAGCCAGCGTCCTATTGGAGCGTGTTTGCATTTTCGTTAATTCCTGAATTACTTCACGTATTTAAACAACTGAGTTTGCAGGCAATCATAACAAGTGAAATAAACATGTCAAACCGTTTTTAACATGAATATACTTGACAGGGTTCATTCTATTTCGTAGTATTTCCATGCTGAAATATTTGAATGTAGGCCGCACTTTGATAGCAGCTAAAGTGCGGCCTGGTGGTTTCTTATGAGGCCTTTCAGCAAAATAAAGGTTCCTCATCACTTTTATATATAACACGTCTCGCATAAAATACACGTCAGAGGAAAAATACCAGAAGGAATTAAGGAAATTAACTTCAGTTCCTCAATGAAATAGTAGTCATCATATTTCACTGTAGGAAATATAAATAAATCAGGAAAATTTTTCACAAGTAAACTATGTCACATTTAAGTTAGTTTCTTGTTAGTTTCCCCGTGAAATTATTCCTTGATTTATTTATTTTTTCCTGCCGTGGAATACTACAAAGTTACTAGAGAATCTGTGGAAAAAACTTAATTGTTTTGCGATGTTTTTAAAAGAATTTCACTTAAATGGTGGCGAGCAAATGAATTTGCAGTCTATATTTAACCCCGTAATGAAATCAATAGGCATACTAGTTATGTGCTAAATCCCTGCGCTTGAATGAGTTCATTCAAGATCAAAAACTACTCTTTCTATCGCTTTAAACTTATTGAAATTATAAATGACATCTTAAAAGTATGTACTATGAAGACCGAAATTTTAAATAATACAGGTAATGAAGATCGGCGGAGAAATTTCAAAACGAAGAGCAAAAAGAGTTGTTAGTCCTGATGACTTATCTGATTCGATTACCATCCGATTGGATTTAATCTAGAGATTAGGTTATGTACGCATAATAATAGAATAAGTAAGAACCGACTTCATCATGAAATACCTCCATAGTATGATTAACTTATCAGTAAACATTATTGCTGTTTTCGCAAATCTCTTTGTCAGTATTTTATATTAAACATTTAAAATAGCTATGGACCTAATCAAGCTGAAATGTACTCTCCTATGTAAATATATGGATAACGATTATATCTCAGAGATTCTGACCCTCGTGGAAGCGTGTTAAAAACTTGTCGACCAAAAAGCAATGTAGAACGCCAAAAACATGCATATAAAAATTGTAAAACATTTTGTAAGGCTATTTCCTACGATATAACACATCAGGTCAATCCCAGATATGCCAAATTATCCTTTATTTTAAATTCCCTTACTCAAGAATTAATGCAAATATAACAATATTATGTATAATATAACATCACATACAAGTCATATCGTATATATGATTCATTTAATTAACCATTCAGCTCAGTTCATCGAGTTGAATTTTGACTAACTATTTCGATGAACATAAGAAAAGGCGAATAGGGTCAGAAATGTAGCAAATCATTGGATAACACAAAGAAGTTCTGCTTCCTTAATAAAAGGTCCAGGAGTGGCTGATCTATTCCGGCCACCCTGGGCACTTCCTCTTCTAACGGAAGGACGCAAACACGCGCAACGACGTTTAATTAAACGCCGACGCCGGAAAAACCAATCCCTTTTGATCGCCACTGCACTGCGCATCGCTCATTCCCATTACATCGCCGTGTACTTCCTAAAAGAATTGCGTCCGATGAGAAGAAAAAATAACCCTCTCATGTTTAGAACGAAACGGAAAACACAGGAAAGGTATACGATTCAGTGGATACAAAAAACGAACGCTATAAGAAAGAGAGGATAGCTTCAAACCCTTCAGACAATAACGTCCGCCTTACCACGCATGGCAGCATAATGAGCAACCTCATTCATTTTCAATTTGTATTTCATCTCGGCGTCTTTTATAGTCACACTCCTCACTGCAAGGAAAACAATGAACACTCCATGTTGTCAACTTCAACTTTTGAAGGCGTTTATGATTTTCTTTTCCGTTCAAACAATCGCGACCCATTGGTTACAGCGCCCTGAGGCATTTTTACTTACTGTCTGAGCCCGATCCTGACGTAATCTCCACGAATAATGAATTATAGACGACGGCGTCACAATGACTACTTCCCGGAAATGAAAGAGCATCACTCACGCGTAAAACCATTCTCTACACACTTCCGAGCGGTGTGACCGAGATCATGGCCACACTATTATTCTTCATCCGTCGCTTTGGGCTCTAATCTAAAGAAGGCGGTGGATACTATGTTTCAGTCAAGTTCCTGTACTTTGGTGACACAAATAGAATAAGTCCATTGCTTATATTTTTAACTTCTAAAACATTACTCAGTGATAAAAACACTAAAAACAAAACTGTAGTGTATTAATTTATTATAAGCCTGACAAGAAACTGGATGAAATCTCAAAGAGATATTAAGAAAATACATAAAAAACTCTGAATACACAGTATTTTTGTCTATAAACGTGACTAAAGGAAGAACTAGGTTGCGAGAGGCAGGTGATATTGTACGTTAAAGACAGGAATTCATTGGAATAGAGTAAGGGACAAAATTGCTTGGGAAACTAATACAAAATATCGGTTGGATTAATAACCCATTGTGGTGGTGATGATGATAACAAAATAATCTCATAGATATACACTGTTTACGATTAACAGCGGAATCATATCAAACATATAAGTGATATGTGATAATCTAAACGACGAATCGTACAACAAGAACAAACTAAGAGTAAAAGTTATTTCATATCTACTATAAATAATTCAAATAATAGAAAATAACTATATTTTTATTAATTAATTACTGTGATTCATATAAAAGAAAAAAGTTGTGATATGAAAAGAACCCACGCTACAGGTTCAGGAGTTTCCAAATATTGATGAAAAGGTAATTTGTATATTAGAGACGGTAAAAATACAAATCAAAAGTTTAGTACATCACATATAACGATCCTCCAAAGCAACTAGACGTCCACCACTTTATTATCAAGGTAAAGGTATCTATTATTCAAAGACAGAATGAGGGAAAACTGTGTGTTGATAGAATGCAAGAATTAGCTACGCGGATAAACTATGTCCGCGTTGAAAGCGGCAGATAAAATGAAATAATGAGAGCCAACGAGATATCCAACTTTCACTAAACGTAAAAGGTACTGAAAGAAGAAAATGTTTAGGTTCGCATTCCGTACGTGAAACGGAGAAAGAGTGCTCATGATAGAGATAGTATGTCTGGATGATAAGGTACGCTTTAAGTTAAGATTTCTTGTTTTTTCGGCATTATAAAATGTAAACCATTAAATACTTAGAAAAAAATATTTCATACGACTTATACTGGACGTATCAAACTGAGCAATATAAAATTCTCGTATTTAAAAACAAATGTTATGTAATGGACCACAACAACATTTCTATAGTAACTTTATTCTCAATGCCTTTATTTAAACGTTACCCAACGGCTGAGAAAATCATGTCAATTTGGTAATGCATGCGCTACACCACACCAACTCGGAGAATAAGACAGCGAGATTTATTCAAACAAGATGAAGCTAAATCATCGTCTGAGTGAAATCCAAGAGACCTTTACGAAGCTCTTCTTCACTCCGAAGAGAGGAAAGAGATTTCTTTTTTTAAGGAAATTCTTACCGATGGAATAAATCCATTGATGAGGGAAAAAAGTAATATTTCGAGAGAACTTCAATTAAATAAAATAAAAGTAAATGGAATGTCAACGACACTGAAACAAAGTTATGCGTCTGCATACGGAATAGAAAGAAATTCAAAAACTATCAAACTACCCTTCCAGTAATTATAAGCCGGATTGAAACAGAATAATTCCAAGACAAAAAACGGAATCAAGAATCTTTGACATTGTTCACGATTTTATTCCGTGCGACCGGTTTCACTGATACTTCATCGCCTTCCTCTGGAAGAAAGATGTAGAAAAAGCATAAAACTATTTCATATCCATTTTTAAATAGATTTCTGAAGTATTTCGTTTATCATATATTTCATTGGATTACTCTATGCCCATCACTGCAATGACAGCAGTAGAAGTAGGCCAACCACAGGATTCACAAACTATTTTTTCTCAAAATTTCAATTATCTGAAAGAAAATGTTGAAGACATGGTTCTTTTCAATCTTCATTTCCACCTTCGACACTTCAAGGGACGAGATCTTATGAAAGCCAAGGAATACGTCTGGATGTTTCCTCAGCTGAGCATCACTTTAAAGAACTCTTTACGCTGCACAGGCAATTTAGCCAGAAATATTGAGATTCTTAGCCAAAACAAATTAAGGAGAGCCATTCCGAGGCAGCTCTTCGCTGACACGAAACTTCATCAAGAGCCACAAATTTTAGCCGAGGGGCCTAAAGTCTGAGAGGCCTTGTTTGCATGCTTTACATGAAGGGATCCTGAGCGTGGTTTCAGGTTTGTTTCCCTGTTTGCCCGATTCATTACGCTGCTAAAGTCACGCGGCAATTGGAAGAAGCCTAGCTTAGAGACCTCTCCGCTGAACCACCTGATGAAATTTCCACGGAGGAAAATGCACGGGAAAGAAAGAGGAAATGAAGCACAAAATAGGAGAAAAGATAACGAATGAACATCGAGGGAGGAGAGGCTTTATCATGGGATGAGCCAATAAGACTCCGAGAGGAAATGAGGGAAGAGGAGGAGAAATACGGGAGCGTAAACAGGGAAAAAATTAACCAAGGTTTTTCATGATCCCGTAAAAATGGATATGAGATACGATGAACTTCCGTGGAAAAAATTCAGAGGATGGAAAAGCAGATGGGAAAATGTAACGCGAGCGGGAAGGGGAGGAGGAATGAAACGCCAAAGAGAAATTGGGCGAGCAGAGATACAGATATGGGCCAGGTCAGTAACAACCACCGCCTCTGTAACTGCAGCGGAAAGAGGAATAGAAATGAAAGCAATTTAAGGGCATTCATAAAAAAGAGAGGAAAAAGTTGAGAGGGTGAGAAGGGCTACATTCGATACATGTCCATCCTAAGAAGAGACTGATAAGCCGTCCAGCAAACTCATCGGAACTAGATCTAAGATGCGCCAAATTGCCAATACCAGCCAAGAATCAAATTTTAAAATTTTAAACAAACATAATTCTATGTATACATTTATTTATTTATATTTCAGTGTACATATGGATTGTCATTAGCCTGGATATTGGTAGGATCTACTCCTACCCTTATTCCATTTCCTAAAAAGAAAAATGGCGAAGAGATGAGGCGATTGAGCAAGATGAAGAGTGAGGTATCTCACCCTTGCTTTCCTAACGGAGAGACTGACTTTATGAATGTTATGTATTGAACTGAATGCTATGAATGGAAAATCTTCACGGAAGTTCAGCAAAATGACGCTAAGAGTAATACTAATTATAGCATTCAATAAAGAGTGATCAAAATGGACTCACCATCACTCATACCTCAATAGTTCTCACGTTATTACATGAATAAAAGGAAGATAAGAGAGTATGAAAGATACATTTTCTTCAATTGGGTCAAAATATCAAAAATTATATTAATATGCGTGAAATCAACTGGCTTCATTTTCGCTACCTAATCATAATAATATTTCATTACGAAATATTTAAATACTAAAGAACTGTATACACTTGCATTTGTATTTTCGCGAAAATAATTTTTCTCCCACGTAAGAAGCTTCGTACAAACTTAGCAACAACACATAAAAATTTAACCAAACCATACCGAGGTAAGAATAAAGTTCATCGCATATTTAAGGAAACAAGGCCTAAAAAATTGACAAAACAGGAATATTAAGAATGTAAAAGATCATTATGACGAAATTCCCTCGCCTTAGAGAAGGGTTTAAGGAAAACTACCCCAGCACGAAACAAGGAAGAGCACGGCGAGGGATGATATTAAAAATTAAACCCGTGAAAAGTCAGAATTGCGGCGAAAATGAAAGTCGCAAATCTCATTGACGAAAACAGTGCCGCGGCAGATACGAAACGAAACCAATTAGACCAAAACAAGAGTTTTATAACTTAAATCGCACGCACAAGAGCGGCATGAAAGAGAAAAAGAGAGAGAAAGCTAGATTAAACGGCAGAAAACGTGGATAAACGAAAGGGAAGAAAAGAGAAGCGCAATTAAATGCATAATACAATTTAGTGTTTTGCTTAGGATTGGCGCCCCTCAAATATTCCATCTTCGTCGTGGAGAATGGAGGAGAGAGGATCGCCAAATAAAACAAATGCGCATCAACGTGGGGAGGGGAAAAGAGGTCCCGTGGGAAATAAGAGAGAGGAATAGGGAGGGGGAAAGAGGCAATGCACCGCGTGGATGGAAGTAATGCTAAGGTTGAGGAGGAGGGATTACGCAAAGACAAACGCCGCGAGAGGAATGGAAATTAAAAAAAAAGAAGGCGAGCGGAAGGGGAATGAAATAACCCCGGCGCTGGCGAAAGAGAGAACTTCCAAACCCAAATGAATCGCCGATACAAATCAACGGGAGGCCTGGGAAGAGAAACAAAGGAGTTCGCAGAATGTTTCCCCGGGAAGAGAGGCGATTCTGGGCGCGGAGAAGAGATTTTTTCGAGATAGGCGATGTAAAGCTTTCCGGAGAGGACTAAGAGATCCACGTATAATTCCGTGGAAGGAAATTAAGCAAATAAATATTCTGGCATCGCAAAAAGCGCTAAAACGCATTGAAGTTAATGACACCGTACAAGGGTCAGCAAACTGTGACTCGCGAGCCACGCGCGGCTCTTCGAGAACTCGCGAACAAAACGGAAATTAAACTGTAAACACATGTACATGTATGAATAAGCAACCGTTCTATAGAATGAATTCACTTAATTTGCGTAATTTGAGGATTAAAAACACTTACGGCAACATATATTTATAAATAGAGCTAAAAACCACTGATTAGAAACAAAAAGTATAGAAACAGTCAAAATTGAACATTATTCACACTGAGCAGAATTAATGAAAGCAAATGTTGCGTGGGGCTAATTTGTTATTTTAAACTTCATTTCAAAAAAATGGTAAATATCACAATTCTTTACAATATTACACAAAACAAATTTTCCTCGCCATTGACAATATTCAAGGCTTGAATACCTTCTAACTAATGAGGAGGATAGGATTGTGTCATCAGACCTCAGAAGTTTACCCTTCACTAACGTAGAAGATGATCCGTCAGCTGCTGTGAAGAACGTTAGTGTAGAAAATGAATTCATTGATGATTGCAATGATACCTTACTTTACAAACTAATACCGTACAGAGAATTTTCACGTAGTCAAACATTTATCTACTGCTTTAAATTTCGCATGCAAGCCAAAAATATTACAATGAGAAATGACCCATTTCATAATCCAATTATTATATCCTTTGATAAATAAATTCAACGATCGAAAAGGATTACAACACATTGTTTCCTTGAATAACTAACGATGACATTGAACAAAAAAATCAATGCCTCTAACGTTTCTCAATAAGCTCCGAACGTCATTATAATATTTTCAACAACTTTGAAAATAATTTCTCATTCAATCGTTGAAAAGATAAAACAGCTGAAAGGCGTTCCAATGTCATACATTTCTTGTTCGATTTCATTTTCATCCACAAATACTTGATTATTTGATCTTAATGTGCAACTTCTCGAAGTCGATCCCGCAAGAAAAAACATATCATTTAAGAATAAGTTAAGAGAAATGATAAATGCGCCAATCTGTTAGAAAGCATACAAGCGGACTTTGTTATTGCATACTTTGATAAATATAATCAAATTTCCTCAAATGGAAATAAAACCAATGAAAATTAAGCAATTTTCTCCTTTAAAAGGCTATCACTAAATAGCTTGAAATTAATACTTTGCCAAAAATAGATAACATATAAGTACCACGCTAAATACCAAGAGGTAGCAGATTAAAATGCAAACGAGTGAACGAGAAAATTAATTAGCAATATCTCTTGATGGAAGCGCTCTAGCAGCTAGAAAACGGACAAAGAATGTTGATTACTGAAATAAAGGATTACTAAATTTATAAATATATCAACATCTGTTGTGACTTCTATTGGTTTCAGGAAGATTAGCTCCATAAAACGTGCGACAGCGAGTCCCTATCTTCCTCGCCCATACTTTTAAATTCTTAATACGCAAGCTGCTAAACATGATTTCTCCTATCTAGAAAAATGTGAGTTAACTGATGTACGTACGGATCACTCCTTGAAAACTAATGACAAGGTGATTGTTCCTGAACTCTCGTAAAACTAACTTGTATGCAGAAGGCGAGTCATGTGCAATGAATTAAAATTATGGTGAGAGGAGCAACTGAAAAGACAGCTTTCCCTGGCATATAATATCCTAAACGAAAGCACTTAGCTTTAACTTAGCTGCCCTAGAAAAAATACTCATGTTTACCCGAGGTAGCTAATCTTTCAGGTAAAAGATCGTAATTTTATCAATTATACTTATGAACGCTAATGAAGAGTACCACGAACTTTATGTGAGCACGTATATCTTTTTGAAGATATAGAATAATCCATCTCGTAAATAGCATGGAATCTACTTCGATGGTATGAAGTTTGTCAGTACAGCATTCAACCAAGAGTCAGATTTGAAATCTGATCTCTCGAAGCTTAGCTGAAAAGGGCTTTGAAGAAGGGTTTAGGTAAGATGAGGAGTGAGGTAGTTTTCCTTTACTATCCAAGCTAGAATTTTATAAAATGTATTATTTATACCTCAGCACTGAAGTATAAAGAATTAGCTACTTATCTCTAATATTATCATATTAAAAAGATGGAGAAAATCAAATGGAAGATATCCCGAACCATTGAGATTTACGAATACAGTGACCAAGTAACGAGCATCATTAGATGAAATTTCCTGTGTGTAGTCAAGGCTTCTCGAAAATTTTCACAGTATCTCTGAATTTCAGTCAGATGGTAAAATGGTAAGATGATTACATCAGAACAAAATTAGGCCGCTTTAGTACTGCTTCATACTTACAGATTTTATTCAGTGATATATTAGCGAATACAAAGGGTATGGGAAAACAAAATGAGTAGACGGATGGACCGGATTACAAGCGCAACCCCCCTCATCCCTGGATAGCCGTTTACTTCCCTAAGGAAAATCTAATTCCGTAGAGGAAAGAGATCTCTTTACCTTTTGAAGGGAATAAAATTAACGACTATGAGAGTTTTATTTTCTGCAAACAAACTTAAACTTTAAGAATCAAAGGATGGAAGAACTAAGACAAAGTTTTTTTTCAAATTAGAAAATGGTATTTATGGTCAAAGCTCGGTTATGCTTCGTTAAAAGATATGCGAAACAAGTATGTGTCATCCGACTGCCGAAAATCAGGAAAATGATACAGCTTACAGTTTATAGGGAAATCTACAGTAAAATTACAAAATAACAGAAGGTACACTGCCAATAACCTGAAAAGTTTAGTTAAATACTTCAAATAATGAGAATATTAATAGGAGCTATTCCCACTGACAGGGATGTATTAATTATTGATGAGGGTTTCATCCAAAGACAGCCTTTTCCAAATATTTTGTGCTGTGGAACATTGTAAGGTGTATTACGTAACTCCGATAACCGTACGATATGTAGAATCCTTTAACAGCTATTAGCAGCAGATGGAAATATTAGTCTTTACTTACAATTCAAGATTTTGGCGCTACAACATTTTGTCGTAAGTTTTTGTGCATATTTTATTATGAAATGTATACATTTTTACCAATATAATTTATAACAAGGGCATCTACCTGGTCTGGAAGCCTCTCGCTTCTAATCTACATCCACTTCTACCTTACAGCTTCATCTACTCATTTCACGACGTTCTTCCAAGAAATGATGGCATAGCCTAACAAACGCGTACCTAATACGAAGGAATACCGTAATACTTACATAATACTTTTGCAAGATATCTCTGGCCTCTAAGCTAAAGCGTCCAGGTGGTTACATATGCAACAAAAAACGAATATTCAAGTAATGAAAACACCAGAATCTCTGCCAGTGATATCACCATGTTACGGATATAAATGGCAAACCTGCTGAGGCGGTTAATACGACAAGGGCGTCTGCAAGAACCAAAAAGCGATTAAATTCGAAAGGGCCGAAGAAGAAAAGGCTCGTGAAAAGAGCAAAAACGAATGCGATGCAGAGCGAGTGAACATAAAGGAACACGTGAGGATAGCGACCGTACAGGAATTAAAGGCAGCAATATCCTTCTCCAACGGTAAAGAAGAACTGTTGGGGAGGGTAGTGTGCTGGAAGGGGTTGAAAAAAGGAAAGAGAAGTGGTCGGACCTCAATAAATAAAACATGGAAGTGGGCGGCGAAAGGAGAGACTGGACGTCGTTTATCCATGGAGTCTTTCAATCCTCGATACTTCAAATCCCGCCCTTAGGGAAGGCCCTTCTGGAGAGAGGATTTGGACCAAGTAAAAGGATCCCATGAAAGCAAGATGCGCTTTCGAGAGAAACCTCTTAATGTCTGACGAAGTTAATTTTTACATTTTCTCTACGCAAAATTTTCTACGCGACCTCTGATCATACGTTTAATTACTAACGATTTCGATGGCAAATTCAGCGAATCGCCGCTGAGGGATTAAGTTGATATTTTCTTGACTCGACCACACTTGAAATAAGTCGTGCGTGTTCTCGTGTCTATTGGCAACTGTAGCATTCCACTGTTTGAAGATTCTTTCGTATGCTATTTTATCAGTCGCTCATCAACCATTGCAATTCGAAACTTACGATTGCTTATTGGGGTCGTGACTTGTAAACGATTATATGAGTAAACAAAGTCACTAAATAATTAATACATTTACCTACGGCACTGAAGAGAACGATAAAGCCAGAAAAACTGACATGATTACATTACAGCTACTGCGCATCTACACACGATGGTTGTATGGAATAGGCTTTGCAGGCGGTGGGATATAATAGCTTTTATAGGCGGAAGTACTAATGCTATCAAGGCAAGATTGACATATCATTAGGAACGAAGGAAATGAAAGTTAGGTAGCATCGCCAAGAATAAGGCAGAGAAAATTGAAAGGTAGGTCAGGAAAATGTAAAGTGAAGCTATTGAGATTTGTTCGATATTTCTTATGTTGATAAAGGTTAGGTAATTTTTCTTATCATTTTATTTGGGAATTTAACAGAGTAAAACTAACGAGAGCAGTATAGAAAGTGTAGAAATTCTTCTAGAAAAAAATTGATATTTCAAAGAAGACGGCGATTTTCTTGAACTGAGAAGAATTAAATTTCCAGAATAATCTACTCCTCCGCTAATTCTTGGAAATTCTTAGAGAAAGGAATATCTCTAAGTTAAGATTTATGTAAGACTTAAGATGTAAGAATTAAAGCTAAACATATCCTTATGTAAGAGTCATCCCTCGTGTTTATTTCTTTATTATATATTACTTCATATGCTTCACTCTTATGCAAACCTCAGTTTAAATCGTATGAAGTGAGACAGGCAGCATAAAATATCTGAATACCTCTCAAAACAACTCTGAAAAATGATCTGCAATCTCAGAAAGGAAGTAATCATCAAATTGGCCAATTTACTAGATGCCGCCGCCAAAATTAAATGCTCTTCAGTGGGTGGGATTGAGACGGATGGCTCTTACGGAAGAAAAAACGCTAATTCTAGGTTGAAAAAGGCTTTGATAGAATTAACATTTTCCAGCTACGAAAGATACCCGAAGATTGAAAGCAAATCAAAATCGACTAGACAGCATTTTCAACATTTCAGACAGTGAAAGCAAGGTTGGGCATCACAGTTCCGACTGCAGATGACTGAAGTGGTAACATTGATTCCGAGTGCTGCCTCACTTGTTGACGTTTCTTTTCCGATTCATTTTCAGCTTTTCTGAGTCAATTAACGTTTCGTGCGGCTAAATTTGAAACAAGTCTCCGCATTCATTATTGCATCTACCTCTAATAACTCAAGTAAGTAAAATGGATCTCTGCGGCGATTGTTCCTCCGTAGCTGCGTATTAGTTGCAACAATAAATCACTATTTTACTAATCTTAAATTATTGGCCGATACAGTGGGGTATGAAAGGAGCAATTGTCTCCCTAATTGATGACTTTGTAATACTAGAAATTTGCCTATGATCTAATGTGGAGCTTGAATAAAAATCATATTTTCAGGTTTTACCACGATAAGGATACATCTATTACTTTTATCACGACAAAATGGCATTTTCAAAGCTATTTGGAGATGAGTTAAAAAGAGAAAAATCTCTCAAAACGCCCAAGATGGAAAAATACCCCATTTCAAGTTTTTAAATCCGCCCAAATGCAGCGTTATTTACGGATATCTCATATACTCGATTAAATCTTCATCGTGAATCTTACCATTTTTATACGACAACAATTCCTCATTCTCAATTTGTACAGTTTAATTTGATGGAAACACAGCTATATTCCTGCATTTCATTCCTCCGCCCTGAGGTCGTTGCTGGTCGCCTGCTCAGTCTAGAGCCCGCTCTGGGGACATCCAATCTGCAAATTACCAAGGAAAACCGACGAGCGCCGAGATCACCCTGCGGACGCAAATGGTCTGAGACACCGCCTCAGCAGGACAAACGCTCACGTAGGACAAACATCAAGCGCAAGCGAAAACAAGACGACCGAATTTATTTAGTCGTCCGTAGATCGGATGGAAAAGAAGGCGAGAGGGGGCGATTGCTATTACGCCCCCCCGAAACCACATTACCTGGGGGGCGCAAGGAGGTTGACCTCCTGGCTACGCAGTCGGAATGAGAAGCGGACGGCCGCAGGGGAAAAGAGAGGAGGCACTAATGGAAGTGATGGGGGCAGGTGAGGAGCGATCGGCTACCCAAGAGGGTCACGGCGCTGTCACTCGAATATTAAGGAAGGAAAAACAAGAGGAGATGAAAGTGGATTAAACGGAAATGATCTCGACGGAATTACAAGGTGGAGATAGAGAAGTTGATGCCGGGCGACTTTGCTTATTCTGCTTCTTTGTTAACGGCGTTGAGCACTAGTAAAGCTCTCATCAGGATGATGACATTTAAAGCAGTTCGGATCGGATTCATGAGTTAAAAAATAAATGAACCTAAGGGCTGTATATGGTAACGCTAACACGCGGTTGCAAACAGTTCCCTTGATTGACACCGCCATGATATTTTGATCGAATAAATGTATCCTAAACAAAGCACTTATAAAAATATTTTCAAAGACTATCTATTGACCAACGACACACTAAGGGGAAATGAAACATTTAGGGTCAAACTCTGCATTGAAATTATCCTTAGTACCAGAGGCGCGCCTACGCTGGTGCTACAGGCTCACTGATCCTAGAAATCTGCTCGCTCTGATATGCCTCAATACAGAACAAGAAACGTGACAATTAGGCACCGTAGAAAAACTTGTTCCAAAACGCAATGGATCCCGGCTCCGCTATGCATTGCCAGTATTTCTTAGTATATATATTAATGCAAGTTTTAGTTAGCTTACCATGCATGAGTTATTAAACGCTTGGAAAAGTCTAATGAATTTTTGAAACAAAAAAATGCTAGGATCACAAGAGATATTCACTCTGTCTGGAAAAATAGAAGTCAGATTTAAAGCTTTTAATATGTCATTCAAATCTTTTGACATATTATTCAAATTAATTGAAAAATTTAAAAATTACTTATTTTTCAACGGAATATTACATATCTTAAGTTTTGATGAGACAAGAAAAAATTTTCACCTGATAATATGTACGCTGCAATTTTCTTTAGACACGTTTTTTGAGCCGTCAAGTCAATCTTGAAAGAAAAATTTTTGTTGATATTTGGAAAAGATAGGAAAATATGTTCAAAAGTGACACACTCATCTATTTGAACGAAAATCTAAACCCAGTATACTTTCCTAGGATATATCTAGAGCTTTCAAAGTATATCATAATAACAGTTTCAATTAGAGAATCCAATATTTAAGACATCTCATGAGATAAAGGATAAATACAGAAACCACGATAATTTACCTGGCTAGCGCCATGGAAAAGTTTTCAAATAGCTGGACCCAGACCAAATTGGTAAGGTCGTCAACTTTTAACATATGAGCCTCTGAAAATTTATCTCGATGAAACGTTTCGTCAAAAAAGATTGCTGAACATATATAAACAAATGAAATTCGGAGGACCGTCACTATGAATTACATCACCAAAATCAGACTTTACAAGCTATGGTTAGAATTGCAGAGTGGCATCTTCTAGGACAAAAATAATATACAGCGTACTGAAAAATATTATTAGAATAATTCGTATTGCAAATACATAATTTTTCGCTCCGATTCCTAAATAGATTCAAAGATTATAGCCTCAAGACCAACCGAGCCCGTGCGAATTCAAACACGAACGCAATCAACTCAACCCGGACGAGAAATCTCTTCAAAAAACATCGACCGGCATTCGGATATAACCGAAAAAGATGCCGACGCTACCTCCCCAGAAAGGTAATCAGCAGCTAACGAGGAAATCCGGCTTCGGATCTCGCTCCGACCGCTTTCGGGAGAAATCGGTCAAAAGTAGCCTTTGGAACGGAAGAGTGCTGCAGGTAGGGGAGCAACGAATGAAATCGAAGGGAAAAGAAGCGAAAAAAAGGCGTCCCCTGTTGCGAGAGACGGGAAGAGAGGAATAGAGAAGAGGAAAAAACCTTTCGGAAGACTATGAGCGAGGGAAATGTGCATGGGAGGTTTAGGGAGAGGAGGACTCTCTGGGAGTTCGAAAACCGGATTGAGAAAATCCACACGGCAGAGGAGAAAAAGAGTGTAAGATTCGGGAGGCTTTTTCGGGGGAGAGAAAGGGGAGGTCGGGATAATGCATTTCCCGGTGGACGGAAGGGAGTGGAGAGAGAGTATCGGAAAAGCATCGACGCCTCCAGTTCCGAAGGCCTCTGGAGGATTGCCCCTCTCCCAGAAAGGGGAAGCTCTCGATTTTAGCTGTATAAATTTGTATGCATAGACAAACTGAGAGGGGAGGAATTGAGGGGATGTCAGAATGCGTCATCCCAAAAGGGAGGAATTGGTGCTCAAACCGAGTTTGTCAAATCTAACGGTGGTCCTCCACATTTCTGAGGTCCCCCCTCCCTAATCGCTTAAACTACTTCAAAATTTATGACTTCTGAATTAACTGAATAATACATGCTATGAGATAACTTTTGCAGAACCATTCGTAAATTTAATGAATGACACGGACCAAAACGAAAATTCACCTAAAAAAACATTCTATTTCTCTAGTACAATCTTAGCAATTAAATAAGGTATGTTTGTACATAACCGAAAAAAGATATCTAAAAGAAAATTTGCCACCATGTAAGGAATGAGGGACCCTACGATTGATTCACCTTCATCAAAGTGAATATTTACAAAATGTGAAGTTTTACAAAAATTTCAATTTTTTTTAGTTTTGCGAACAATTTTTCAAAGCAGAAAGATCGCCAGTAACAGAAATCCATCATTCAAAATTATGCTCAGTAATATTCCGTAAAATTGAGTGAAACCCTACTCACCACACTAAACCAATTCAAACTGAAGTTGGAATTAGTTTACTGTGGTGTATAGTTAATTTTCGTATACATTACGATAAAAATATTTTGGGAATTGGCAGTCAAATTCAAACCATGCAAACCTCCGCAAAGATAAAAGAATACCAAAGTATAAAGCAATGTGCGCAGTCTGATGATTAATCGTACAAGTGGAAGACGAATAGTCTACATTTCAAATAGCTTGAAGAAAAGTTCATCTATGTCATTTACAATAAAATAAATGAGCTAGAAAAAACATTAAATGGCAAAATATAACCCCAAAATATTCTCAGGAAAAAAGAAAATCTAAAAATAAAACAACTGATCAAACTTGTCTGTGGTTGAATGAACGCATCAAGCGACCCACGGGATGTTCGAATAAGCTCACTTATTTCATAAAGGAAGCGCCAACGTAAAGGACGGCGGAGGGGTGGAAGAAGGCAGTTGAGAAAAGGGGAGAGATTAAGGAGAGGCATTTTGATAAGAGAGGATTCCTGGAGAGACACGAGCCGAAGGAGAATCTCGGGGACTCTCTGGCGATCAATCCGTTGGGGATAAAGGAACCCCACCCTCCTCTGCCGTCCCATCATTCCACGCGCGCGACCCCTTCCCTACATCACGGAAAGACCGAAGGATAAACCCCCCCAACCTTCCGAAAGTCAATGAATCGATTCCCCGCCTTCCCCAATCCTTATTTCCCATTCCTCCCTCAACCCTCTCCTTACCCTTCATTCCCCGCGCCAACCTTTACCGTCCGATATTTACCGCGGGGTCTTATCGGCGACGTTTCCTATTCTTCTTCGGCTCTGAAAACACTCCACCGGCTACATATAACACTAGCTTCCAAATGCGCGGTATTTATTCGGCAAGACCGGGGCATCTCTCCGTGGTTGGTTAAAACTTTTCTCTACGAGAGATAAGATGGTTTATAACTTGTCCGGCGATATCATCGCGATAATTTCCTATGTAAATCTACTGTGGAAAAACAAGATCAGCACATGGAACAGACGATGGCTAAAACATGCTATACTGCGAGAGAAAACGACTAACATACGAAAAACTTAACAAAATTTTCATCGAGAACACTAATAACAGATAAATTTACTATCTCAAGGGAGAGGGAAGGTGGTGAAACCACCTCATTCTCGTGCAATAGTCGTTAAAGTTTTCATAATGAAAATTCTTGGTAATTGATCTAAAAACGAAAGTTACAAAAAAGTTTTGCTTACTAAGAGGCTGTTGTTTCTCTTTCAATCGTCATTTTTATCACCACTCCCTGATGAAGCGATATAAGAGTGACACCAAAATAGATGCGAAAAGACAAAAAAAAATTAAACAAACTGTTCTTATAGAATAAAATCACTAAGAAATGCAAAACTTAGGTGAGAGAAACCAAAGAAAAGATAGATTTAAAAATTTATCGCCTTATAACAAAAATTAAGGAACGACATAAATACAAGTTAAAAGTTAAAGTTGTTAAAATACTATGATGGAATTCTGCTTAAAAACCCTTGTTATCTTATAGTGTCATAAATCATTAGCGGGTGGTGTTTATCACAAATTTATTTTCTTGTTATTTATGAAGTTCGCTTTCCATACTAAAAAAAATATCTGACATCTGTAAATGTTTTAAAACATACAGGAATATCAATTAATTTGAAAGCATCTTCGTGTAAACTAATTATAAAATTTTAATTAAAATCCAAAATATGCCAAGGATAAATATTACTTAAATTTTACCTCATATGCAGCCGTTAACAGAAAATTTATAAGTTGCACTTGCCCGATATAGACCAAAAGTATATGATTTTACAAGAAAGATTGTAAGCAGAAACACTTTTTAAAGAAGGTAAATTCTAAGATAAAAAACATGCTTATACGTTACTTCTCGAACTATATATTGCAACGGATTGCGTTCCCATACTACCTAATTTCACATCTTGAGCAAGTTTTATCATAACTTCGAGGAAGATACTGCTGAAAATTTGAGATTTTCGTACCTTTTTTGACCAGAATGGACACGAAAGTTCAAAATTAAAGGCTTTGAACAGATAACAAATGAAACGTCTTAACTCTCCATTATCATAGCGTTCAACTACCGAAACATTTGCTATTTCTTTTAATTTACGAGTAAATTCTTGGAACTTTTTCATAAGATCTTGCACGATCGTAATCCTTGCTTTGGGTTTATGAAATAGAACTTTTCATAAAAATATGGTAGTTCTCTTGGAGCGGGAAAAATTGAGTAACGCCAAGCTCCCTCAACACGAAGGAAAAATGTCGTGTTACTTAACAAACAAAATATCAATATACTCTACTCCCTTTCGTTTTCATTTAGCAAAATTAGATATAGCATGGTAATCCATCGTAATGATGACAGAAAACATGTTTAAATAAACTTTACACCACAGCAGATTAACTATAACTAAGTTTCAGAGCGTCATTCCATCATCAGGCTATAAATTATCTGATATCTGATATGTAAAAAAAGTCCTTGGCGCGACATCCCTTTGAGGGATAAGGCCTAAGCAGGCGGCATCTACCGTGGCTAACACGTCGTTAACCCATTGACTCATGCCGCCGTATTTCACTTTCTGTGACCGAATACCTCTTAATTCAGATAGCTACCGATAAGGAGGGGGCACCGATAAATACTGGCCCTCATCGGTAATCGAACCCGGGACCGAAGGCGAACACGTAGCCAACTAGCTATACGGGGGCCGATAAGTGATGTAGCTATGATAAATTATGATATCCTAACTTTCGGATCATTGTTTCATCACCAGGAGCTTAATCATTTATCAGATCATTTATAGATGATGGAGCAACGCTCTGAAACCTAAGTAACGCTTATTGTTATTGCTGAGGATTTAAGTATATATTAACCTTTTATTACTATAATGCCATCTACTAAAATCGGAGAGTATGAATTTTTAGGGAGAAAGTTTTTATAACGAGTGAAATATTAATTTGCAAAGATTACAACGCGAAGAAATGTTTAGAAACTAGATGTATGGTCTTCCTTCTTATAAATCAGTTAATTCAAAACTTATCTAGGTTCATTAAACATCATAGGCGCTACATTCAATATCCATTTGTTCAGATCAGTTACGAAACACCCTTCAAACTGCAACATCAACCTAATAGCTACGACGACTGCTAGGTTAGGAAGAAAAATTATTTACGAGAGTGTTTTAAAAGACAACGGTTTTCGGAAGCTGAATTCATAATGAAAGGTTTAACTTCATATTTACCTGAAAATCGTACACGAGTTTTTCTGCTGCTTTTCCCATTCAATTGTCTTCTTTCTCAGACCAAAGAAATGCATTAACGCGTACATCTGCCCAGAGACAGATGTTTCCATTGCTAATAGGCGGAGTTTTTCAGATGTCACCGTCGACCGTAACGGTTACGAATGTAAATTCATTATTTTTACCATTTCGTATGAAAGAGTCATCTGCACTCTTCTACCCGACCCTTCCCTTTTGTCCAGAAAAAATCATTGATCATTATAGCCATTATTAAAAGGACATTTACGGTAAAATGCACCTGCATTTTGCTTTCGGTTTCGGCAAAAGATTATAGTTAATAAAATTCTCTTTAAAATAGTTAAGCCCACGATTAACCTTTCATCTTTCGGGAAAGTGTCTCAGACTTAAAACGCAACGGCATACAATAGTGATGATACCAGCTCTCACACTCCAATGACTAATATCTCAAAGAAATAGATTGAATACTCAACTCGCAATATATGAGAATGTCTTCGGTGATAAAGATCGAAACAGAAATGAACACTTTAGTCTGTCTAAAGTACACCCTAAGCATTTATTTTTCATTTATATGAAGCTCGCCGTATTTTACAGCAAAACAGACGGCTAATACAAATTGACTTCAATAACGTAGTAACAATAGAAAACTATTAAGTTGTTCTGGAATTCAAAATACAGGAATAGAGCTCAGCAGTTATAAGTAACTAAATAGAGCAGAAATGACACTGAACTTACGGTAACATCAATGACTAGGAATATCTTCACTCGAGATACAAGCGAGGAAAAACGACTGATTTCTCTGTTAATACAACAAACGAAGAAATGACCCAAATCTACAAACCGCGATGGTAAATATAATATTTCTCAAGTAGAAATGATCGAATATAAGGTTTCCACACGAGTAAATTACATAAAATGAAACACGACTACTAAACAAAACGATCGCTTCAAGTCTTTCAAATATTTCATGTAATAGCTACATATTAAAAAAGATAAACAACTTTTTAATCGTCTATCTTCTTCCAAAACATAATTTCCCTTCGGATAAAAAACTGAGAAACTATTCTCCGGAAAACCTCCGAACCAAATTCATCACGGATCCTCAATAAAACCAAAGAAACGTCTCCCCGAAACCGCCTTGTAGCTCCTGTGATATCGTTTCAAAACATTTATAATCGCATCAGATTAGCACGCTGATTGCGCATCGAAACCATAAAAACTCCGGCCCGTTTACAATGGTTAGGAAAATTCCGAAGATTAAAAGCGACGGCTGAGGGAGGGGGGGGGGGTGGGAACGCATTCAGACGAAATAATTAACAAATGAAGGCGGCGTAATTTAAAAGCGGTGCCGCAGATAAGGAGGTGAGCTCGCACCTAATGAGAACCCAAACCGAACGGCGGAAAGAAATAATAAACGGAACAGTTAAGGGCCGGGTAGTAATTCACACGGTGGAGATGGCTATCTTGGCTTGGGGCGGCGGACACCTGTCTTCCGGCAGACGACCTCACCCTCCGGCTGATCAACGCCTTTGCCCACGAAACTGGTTCGCCGCTGAGGAAGCAGCAGCGATCTGCGAGACGATGCAATGCGGCTCTTCGGATATCAGTCACGCTTGGGGCGAAGAGCCGGGGCAGTTCTCGAATTAAATCTCCATTACGTAAACCCATGGCTCGCGAGAAATAAATTGAGCGTTGAAGACCTAAAATGCTTCTGAATTCTTCTTAGGTGTGTTTCGTTGAAAGATGGGAACCCTTACCGAGTCCAAACTTCCCTTTCCTAAATCAGCATCTCCGGATGAATGGTTCGCGGTCAGGTGACGTGTCCAGGAGAAATGAATCTTTGTCTTAAGTTGAATAACTTATTGAATGACCAGTCACCAGGTATACAAAGGTTGTGGAACGCTTCCCTAATTCATCCCAAAAGAGGCGCGGAAAGTGACGACGATGTTTCAAATCTACTAATGAATAGTTAAATGTAATCAGTTTGTTAATACTGTTAGATCATCTACATAAATGTCCTGAAATCCGCCTTGCGGTGTATGGCAAGGGGTGTATACATGATGGCTCTACTTTCCTAATCGATTACAAAAAATTAATTCTCGAAGTGACTTATAGAAGAATCTACATCTCCGATCTTTTTCGCTCTATCAGAATGGTCTATGTAACAGAGAGGGTACAGAATATCGACGACATATTTTATAAACGTACTCTGTCTGAATTTGTGAATTAAGTCTTATTTTAAATCTCCTTTGTTTGAAGATTCCCTTCTTGCGTCCGTCCCCATTCTGAAGCATCTGAATAGCGATAGCTCATCTCTCGTAGCAATTTCTTACTAAATATATTGCCTTTCAAGGTATCTTTTCTAATTCGCGAATACAGCAATTTTCAGCAGGATCCCATAAACTACATGCATGCTCAAAGTGAAGCCTAACTGGCGCAAAGTAACATAGATCGCGTATCCACAAATTTCTTTACAAATCCGATTTTCTTGAGTATTTCCAATAATATTACAGATAATCGCACCCCATAGTAAGTATGCGTGATATTGCGAAATATTTCATCCACTCTACTTTTACAAATTTTTCATTCGGAGCTCATAAAAATAATCATTAGTATTAGATTTTCTTTCAAAGTTAGCAACTGAACATTCGTCAACATGGAGCTCTACTTGGTCTCTCTAATGTATTGTTTATATTTCATTTGTGTGAAAATAGTCTCACTTACTCTTAAAATCCTCGCTGTTGCTACGGTAATCGGATGGATCGTAATGTAAATAAATTAATAAACGAGAATGTTTGTAATTATGTACGAATCGCTATGTAAATAATGGTATTTAATAGTGTCCTTTCCTGTATCTAATCTCCGATTCGACATCAAAGTGATGTGTGTTACAAGACACAGGTACCTGATTTTAATTAGCGAACACCAGCCACTGACAGCGGATAGTAAAAACTATGTGCACTGAATTAGCGATTAAATTATGATAGTTCTTATGATGAAAGCGAATAAATTATTTTTAATGAACGTCATGAAAATTGTAAAAATAACAGTCCCTGTGGAATGATAATACTCGTAAATATGACGTAAAAATTTCAATCTTCGCATGAATAAATCTTTGTCTTAAATTAGTTAATTAACGCAAAAATGTTAGGCTCCCGCAAACTTACTTAAATTCACTCCTGCAAAAAAATAGACGTACGAAACATGATTGCTACTAAGGTCAGTAAAATTTATTTTTGTGGTTTAGTAGAAGAATTAAGGTGAAAATAAACTTATTTTAGGGCATAGGGGAAGGCAAATTAGACAGGAGTGTAAGAAGAAACTTATTTATAAAGTCGTAGGAGTTCATTCTCTCGTTCGAGTTCCGAGAGAATCATTCCCTCTCTATTCTGTGTATACGTAATATATTACTATTTCCTTAAATACTGTATAAGTAAATTTGAGCTGACATTTATCCATCAACTTGCAATCGACCCCTAGCAACATTATTTACACCCATTGAAGTTGATGTCGATACAGCGAGAAAAGCGGTACATTTTACGCGGCTACACAGAGTTGATAGCAACCGATTTCTCATAGAACCCAAGGAAAGTAATAAGCGACTTCGAGTTTACAGATAGGTCGCTTTAATCTATTCATCTCTGAATAGTCTAATATATATGCGCCCTAAAATACTTCATTTTTCGCTCCTCCTCCTCACCCTCGAAGATAAATACAAGGGGCTAGAATTAATCCACAGTATGAAGAATTAATTATTTTCGGTGAACAAGTAACCTCGTATTCGATTGAAATCACTTTGTAAACTAAAAGGGTTGGTAAATATTACCGAGTCCTTTACATTATAAAACTTGAAATTTCTTCGCAGTTCTAATTGGTCCGAGTATGGATAAGATGATTTAAGGATGGCAGAGTTTGATCCACTTTATTTAATGACTGTCTAAACATTAAGCTTACATCTCTGCTGAAACAATGGCAACAGTAACTACCACGGTGATTCATCAAATTGCTTCCAAACCCTTTCATAGCATTGGCTGGAAATTAAATAGAAGCTTTACAAAAAGTATAAGGAAGCGTAACTGAGCATTCCAAACAGATCTTTTCGGGCCTTTTAGCAGGATTAGCGTTGTATTCCTAGAATGGGCAGTAAAATATATACGCCGCCTCATTAAAATTCTACGTTCTTCCGCTTGGAGAAGAACCGCTCATAATGTTTGCCCAACCAGCTACCAATGACTAAGTTAATACTTTTACAAAAGTACATACAAACGGCCATATAATGGTTTCTTAGGAGATGAAAGAATCCATTCACAACTTATACGCTCTTTCCAGTCCGACGCACACCCGCATAAATTTAATTACCAGCCCTGCCCACTATAGCAAAATTTTACCATTGCCATTTCGCGAAGGCAAATCGCAGAAGATTTTTTCGCCGTAAAGATGGATAATGACACGTTTATTTACTTTTAAATAACAACTGAAAAATATAAAACGCGAGAGCATTAAATATTTCACCATCATGTCCAACAACGTAACGCAACGGCACATGCAAAGAAAGCTTTGACAGCAGATGAAAAAGAAATAAAGCTTAATATGCATTAGTGATTACATTGAAAAGGTTTAAAAAATCCTAAAACATTTAAAATTAAATTGATATTCGGCAGTTTTTTAGCAGCTTGTAGACGGAAACTAGAGAAAAAGGAGATAACAATAAGAAACATCAGGTTTCATAGGAATGAGACAACCCCTCCATGACATCCCACTCTTCAACTTATTAACGCTCACGAAGAATAAGAAAAATCATCAGTCATTCGAAAACTAAAGCATATGGCAAAAACTATATCACGGCACTGCACTTGATTTTCATGTAAATTTCTTATAAAGAATGATAGAAATTTGAAGTCTCACGAGCACCTGGACAGTCCCAAGTGAATGCACGAAAGACAAAGTACAAGTTGTAAATGAAAATCTTTTGATTGAAATTTTCAGCGCGGATTTCATAAATACGATTCCAAAAATCGAAGCTGAAAGACTTAAGGATTTTACACGGATATCAATTTATCAGGTCATAATTTAACTCTACAACAGACGGTCTTCTTAACACTGTAAGAAATTATAATAACAAGTGTCTAGCTGGCAGGCAGCTCCACCAAAATATCTTGATGAATAGGATAGGGAAATAAACAGGCAAAATGATGAAATGTGAGAGCGAAAAGAGAATAGAGATCCAAATTACTGGACGCAGGAATCAATCAAGAACATGTACTAAAATGGAAAGACAAAGTTTAATGAATAGTGTTTGTATAAAAATATCAATAAAAAATATCTCCACCTATATACCAACTAAAAACCTTTTACCAAGAGACAATACTTAATTATATTCATCTTTGCACATTTTTTGTTGATTTCTTCAACCGAAAACTCATTATTAAACAGTTTTATAACGTCATTCTGCACGATTATGCTAGTTATACGCAAAAAACTTGTAATAATCAAAGTATGATGTTAGGGATTGACATATTCAGTTTCACTTACGTAACATAAATATATGAGTTCATTTAGGAGTACAATTTGTAAGTTTTCCCAGAAATCATCCTTCATCTTCATTATTTATACTTTATCCTTCTAGAAAAAAACTTCCTTAGACCATGAATAATAGCTAAACCCATCTTAGCAATCAAAATTTTCCGCAGAACATTACGATAGAAACCCCTGTTTGTTATCTATCGAGCACAAAAACAACTAAAACGAACGAATTTTAGAATATTAAACACGAATCTTATTCTGAATAAAATTTTTTCTTAGCAGGAAATTTTCATCTACAAGAGAATACTAAGTGAAAGAACAAAAATGAAAAGTTACAAAAGAAGAAAATTGTAAAAAAGATCAAACATGATAGAGTTCCTTTGATGACTCACCTCACTAATTTTCACGGTACTTTTCCATCATTATTCAGCGATTGATGTCTTCAAAAATGAGGAGTAAGACCCCATGCTAAAAATCGCAGAAACAACAGAATTCAGTTTCGTTTCTTCAAGAAATAAATAGCATGCAAAAGTAGATCTATAGAATGGATCGGAAAATGCTTACTTATATAACGAGATAAATTTCACGCTATTTGACCTGATTAGTAAGAAAAATATCGATATTATAATTGGGAAGGGAATAGCCATATCGATGCCAGAAAATGACAATTCAGCGTCTAACATAAGTTCGCCTGATTGAAGGAAAGGAAGTGGAATGGGAACTTAGTACTAGAAGATGTAGAATAAACGCTATAGATAACCAGAGGTAAAAAGGTCTGACGAGCCCAGGAATCGAACCGCATCTTCCATTTTCTTGACGGGTGCTCTTCTTTCCCGAAAATACTAAATGAGACTGTTCTGAGAGATACCTTGATTAGTAAGAGCTCCCGCCTGAAAAGTAGGAGATCCGGATTCACTGTCTCGCCATATTTCGTCACATCTACGTAATAATCTCAGAGAAAATGAATAATTGACAGAATAATGGACTGCATCTTTCGAGCAACAGATACTCCATTTAACGGCAGATTCTTTTGGGCCCATATGAGGCACTAAGGGAGAAGAAATAAGTTGACCAGAATAAAAAGTTAATTTGATTGCATAATTAAATTAAAAACATACGTGATTCAGATTATGTACATGCCATCCATTAAACTTACGACGAATAACATTCCTAGGAACACTGAAGATATACTTCACCATCCACTGGTGCGCCACCAGAAACTCAGACTTCTCTTTCGGAAGATACTGTCACCAACAGATAGCGCAAGAAGAAACGGCAAATCCGTAGCGCTAAATCAGCGATAAACACAGCCTCGACGTTCCTTACGGCCTTGTTTTCCTTTTAAGGCTCAATTTCCGAAGAACTTCCAGTCAAAATCAATCGTAAAACGCTTGCCTTTCAGGAAAAGCCCGCCAAAAGACAGTCCGAACGACGTCGTAAAATTTCGTACCAAAAATGTGTAAATGGAGGAAAGATCCCTATCCCCTTAGAGAGTTGATAAACAACATCTAATTCTGTTTGGATAAGAAACCTTTTTATACGCGGAAAAATCCATTACAAAGCAAAGAGGTAAAATATTGATGTATTTTATCCTTCTTGTATTATATCAGCTACTCAGACTTCACTTTATCTTTGAAATCCAACAGAATGAACATGAAATATGTTAGCGTGAGAAAATTTGGAATTTTCTCCAGCGCGGGGAAATTTTTTCATTTCACTTCAACGAATTTTACGAGAATTCGAATCTGAGAGACACTACGACTGCAGGAAAGTTTATTTTAAACAGATTATTCGATTTTCTTTTTTAGAAACCTCTTTCGGGTGCGAAGACGGCTTTCTCGGTAGACATGGCTAACGTAAATCTCTGAATAGTAATAATTGTAATAATGACAATTTCGTTTTTTGAAATAAATATTGAATTACAGTGAAGGAAAGCTCTCCTAAAGATAAGGGCAAATTTTAGAAATTAGAGGCGCAAGGACCACTTTGAGGCCCCAGCAAGGAATTCTCTATAAGAAACGACAAACGAACCTATCTGGGGACCTTTCGAACGGCGAGGCCCTCCTTATGGTAGGAGTCCCTGCCAAAAAGTAAAGCTAAGTTTTCCCCTTACCGGACTTATTATGCAATTCCTTCCAATGAGCACTTCCTTCTTTGCATTAATGTTAGAAACAGAATAAATTCCGTATTCTAAAGTTTTTTAGAGAACAGAGTAGGGCATTCGTTCGAGCAAGAAAATTTTGAGGCGTCTTTCATATTTTCACCCAATAGATTTTTAGCCGAATTGAATACGCCAAAACATATACTAAAGAAAGGATTAAATATAAATATTCTTATTCATAAGTGATTTAGGATTTTGGAACGGGGGCACTTGGCGCTAACTAGGTTCATGCCATCAAGAGGGCCTTAAAAATTACATTTTGTCATTTTTTAACGTCACAATATTTTCTAGTGTGTTCTCAGATTGATGATAGCGCTCTGAGTACCTGTTCGCCAAAATTTTCCCTTAATTAAGTCGATGACAATCGCACGTTTATTTAAAATTCAGAAAAAGTACGCCGAAGGAAAAATGCGTCAACCCCTAAGCATGAAGCTCAATCAAATACATACTTAAAATATCTCTAAATGCTTTCACCACGGCAACCAAATAATCGTGGCAGATTTCCAAATTGGAGTCTCCGCTATCACGTGAATCACGCTACTTTATATACCTTGGAGAGCGGCAAAATTAAACGCAGCTTCGAACGTAGGAATTAGACGACTAATATTAGTTATACAAGATTTTCCCCATTTTTTATTGAATGTAATTACTTCATCGACATTGAAGTCAGACAAGCCGTACTTTCCACGCTACCTCAAAGACTCCTAAGAAGTAACAACAGGACGCAGTTAAGAAAACATTAAATCGGGCATCGACTAAAACTGCCAAAGAATAAAATTTTTAAGGCTAAAATATTACAGCACCATAAGTCACAGATTTAAAGGATGGAAGTATTACTGATAATTACTAAGTATACATCTTTTAGGCTCCTTGATAGGTTTATTTTTCTTGTAAGCATCTTTCAATTAACCCATCGTAAATACATGGTATACCTAGTGTCCTAGGTCTTGATTGTGAAATTATTTTATATATTATATTTTAATTATTTATTATTATCACTTTAAGTATTACACATTATTCCTCTGTTCATGAGGCACAGAGACTAATGAAACTAGATATTTGTACTGTAGTAATGATTAAGATATGGATTCTAGAGATGTGTGATGGTTCTCTTTTGAGTTCAACACCAAAAAGAGTTGAATAGCGCAGCCTCCGAGCTATATTTTAATTCAAAAAGAGATATGATTCAGGAAACTCCAGCAAATTATTCATTACACAGCACAGACACGCTCTTTCTTAAGTTTAATTTTTGGTTCAATTCCTACCGATTTTTAGGTTGATGTGATGGAATAGATTTTTATTTGTTTTCTCTAGATTGTGAGCTCTATGTGCGGCATTCAAACAACATAAGTATTCGTAAAAAACTAACGCGGAAAAAAACTCAAACATTAAAACGGTTTTGAGTGAACGTCAAACGATGCTGTTTCCATTACCAGGAACATGAGGCTATCGGCAAAAAAAGCATGCTGCTTTGGTTACTAACCGCGCTACTAACAATTTTATTTATCAGAGAAACTTAATTTTGCAACTTCAACAAGTTGGACGATGTGATAACGCAACAATTTTCTAAATTATAAAATTTTTGACTATATGCATAGGGAGGCTATGACTTTATAACTTTATATGATCGAAGGATAGTTAAGTGTCACGATTAAGTTACAAAATTTCTATCTTTTAATGATCATTCATAAATCAAGCTAAAAGTATCTTCGCGGCTGGATTATAAGTACGAGGTGGGCCTGCTTTAGCCAGCGAGTCTTACAATTCGTTTGGGCCTCACTTTCGCGATAATATAAGGATTATGGAATAGTGATAACACCTACGGGAACTTGCAAGAAGTTTTTCAAGTAGTAATAATTATTTAATGACAATATTTAAGAGGTGGAAGTGTAGGAAAGTTGGAAAGAGCACACAGTACATTAGTCGTGAAATTAAAATTATACAAATACTTGTAATAAATAAATATAATAAATACTACTGAAGAGATAATATTCTGAATCAAGCCTTAAAAATCGGGGGAAAATATATTCAAAATGATAAATTTAAAATATAAATAGTCCGATGGAAAATCTCGTTATATCATATTCAACGCACGCAGGTCAGGAAATTCAAAGTTTGATTTGGCGCCACTGTAAAAGTTTTAAGACCAACTCAGCCTCATTTTTTCCGAAAGATTTTACAATTTCGAGCAGATAACTAGAAAATATAATTCTCTCTGATCTATCCCTCAAACATAGCATTCGAAACGTTAAAAATATGAAACAATCCGTAAAATGTAGTACTATTGTAAATATTAAACTAGGTAATAGTACAATAATTCAACCATTTTCGAAGACGATTATTGACATTTAGCTGTTTAACCAAAAACAACGCCAGTACATCAACGCCGATAAAGGTATGCATGTTTCATCTAACATCGTTTGAGAATTTAATGAATGATAAATCAGCAAAGCCAAACAAGTTACAAGAATCACAGCAAAAAGAAATCGTACTCTACCGCGACGATTATCCAAGCCTTTCGGTAGAAAGAAAACAGCGATACAAGTCCACTTAGACAGAGTTCAAACACTTTGCCGCACCCCTTCCGAATAGAACAATCGTTTACGGCCACACCGTTGGAGTGTTTCCCAAAAGAACAACGGAAAGGCAACAAGAAAGTATTATGACTCCAACAACACACACCTCAACCACTCCAACAGTCAAACTATAAGCGGCAGACATCGAAGGGTGAAAATCGAAAGGCGAAGTTGTCAAAAGATCATGAAAACAATGGGTTACCGAAAACCGCTACCTTACAATCCTTAGGGGAAATCCTTTGGCAGAACCAGGGGAGGTCTGAAGCGCAATCCACCCGACCAAAAACTCGAAAATCCTCCCATGTCTACCGGTTAACAACCTGCGGCAAGTCCGAACAAAACACGGCGCGCCAGTACTCCCTCACACGCGCGCGACACAACACTGGAAATCGAACACCACTCACCACGTGGACTCCCCGCGAAGCAGCGCCCTCCGCCGCCGAAGTCGCCCACCGGAGGAACGTAGTCCGCCGACGGCCACCGCGGACGAAACCTTCCGGAGGCGGAAAAAAACACCAAATAAACGATTTCACGCGCACATAAATTACGGCTGAAAAACTCTTATTTATCGAGCGATTGGAAACGATAGGGCCGGCAGATGAAAGCGGACCGCTCTCACGGAAAGGACAAGCAGGTCGCTAAAGACGGTCATAAAAAGGGAGAGGAGAAAATTTACGACTCCCCTTCGGAGGAATGTACTCGGCCGGGGAAAACGAGAGAACAAAAGAGCGCGTTTGGGCGTCAATGGAGGGACAGCGGCCTTCGCAGAGATAAAAATACCGAGAGGCAGTCCGGGAGGGGGAAAGAACGAAGGACTCTGGGAGCGAACTCGCTGTCTCCGGCTGCGGGAATGAAGCGGCGCGGCTAGAAGCCACGCCCTCTCCGTCGAACCGCGCGGGACCTGCGCTTCAGACCACGTGGGCGCAGATGGGTCCGCCACTGGCGCATTAGCGCTCAATGGGCAATAAAGCACACACCCCTACCGACAGCTCCCCTCTCTTCAAACTCTCGCTTTCTGCTCCCAGCGCACCTCCCTCCCAAGATTTACTCGATTAGAGGCAATATTAACCCCTCGGATTTCGCTAATTCCGTAACGCGGGGTCCGTTACGGCGGAACTTTTATAATTGCCGTGACATGGCGCGCTATTGGAAATCTAGTTAGGTTTTATTCTATTTCCCGGTTGGAGTGCGCTCGTTTAACATGCGCTGACAGCTAAGTGTGAGAACGACGCTAGCATAATACGCCGAATACGGAGTATTGACGGATATGTCAATGCGAATAATGAAGCGATTTGAAGACAAATATTCATTGGAATGAATTAGCAACATGCTGCGTTTTCCGCACGCACTTTTTAACTACATCAGAAAATAAGACCGATCTTATTGTTAGTAAGAAAGCAGGTGAGGAAACCGCGTGAGGATGCAGAAAATGGCATCACAAGGGACGGATACACGATTAGACGCACTAGCTGAGGGCCACACAGTTACGGGGGCCCGACAAAGGAAGGTTTTGACGTTTTTTACGGTGAATAGTCTATAGGTGGGACCTCAAGGTGGTCCTTGCACCTAGGGCAAAATTATTGCTAAAATTGCTACAGGGCATCACAACTTGAATATCGTAGCCGTATGAACGCTATAAACTAAAATATAATCAAATTTTAGAGCTATTAATGTGTATAATATTTATGGCATAAAGACACAATTATTAAATATTTGAGACTGTAATGATTTATTTTGTATTTGAGATGAATAAAATAGCAAATGATCGCCGCATCCAACGTATAGAACCCAAAACACTTGGATACGGAGATTGGATACAAGTAGTTCGAGAGGGAATGAGTCAACTATTACAATGGCGAGTTCTAAAATAATGCAATTTAAAAACACAATCTGAGTAGTGACTGATCTGGAAAAGAAAATTCGACTATCAGAACAGCAAAAACTATTAAATGTTGCGTCAAGGCAACCATGCATCTGAAGCCAGCACTGACAGTAAAATAAAGAGAATAATAGTACTTCGGGATAGATATTTAATTACTATCGTTATTCCACATAACTAATAATCCATAAAATCATTCAAGCTACAAGTATGACTTCATTTGCCGCGTTTTTACGATCCACCACCTTCTAATTGGTTCATTATAAAGTCAAAATAATTAGTAAACTAATAATAGAAGGAAAAAATAATTCAACATTACCACTATACAGAGAAATCTCAATTTTCGCAAAACTCTGATGCATAAGAGCAAAATCAGGGATTAAGAGGCAAACTAAGCCAATCGGCGCAACCGCAGATCCACGAGGAGAGGATTGCATGATTTCGTAGATCCAAAAATTAAAATATCTTCATGGAAATCAATTGCATTTTTACTGGACACTGCGACATTATGAGAGACCTACATGACGGGGAGGCATTGAGTTATACTTCGCTACGGATCTCTGATAAGAATTCGTAGCTTTTTAATAATTGATATCAGAATACCAAATCTATCAGACCTCCATCAGACTCCTTATCCACCATCTACCACATACAAAAATCTTAGGCGTCATCGTAAACCGTGAAGGCCACATTTATCATGCAAAATAAACTTTCCACCAATATTGTTTCGGCCACAATAATTGACTGTATCGATATCTCATAAACAAAATGTTTTACTCGAAAAATGCTTTTCCAAAATGTGCAAGAGTGATTAAGAGATGCATTGGCATAATGGCATTTCATTATGAAAGCCAACTGAACGTAAAATGCACAAACTAATGAGACTATTACGCCGTCCCTACCCCGCATCGTGACTTTCATTTACGTAACGGAAGATGATTCTCCTAAGAAAAAGGTACAAGCGGAGGTAACTTCTACTGATTAACATGTCCCCAATTCATCATTAATCAAATTCTAAATGCGAGTGCATACAATCAAAAACCACACTATTCACTATATTGTCCAATCTTTTGCAGTGGAATTTTGCGCTTGGCAAAAAATAAAAATTATACATATAAAACTCAGAAGTGGTGGTGGAAAAAAGATTTCATATGAATTGTAAATTAAGTAACGAAGCAGCTATTCCAAAACTACCAAAGATATTTTACCATAGCTGTGGAATGGGAATCGTGATCGATTATGCATAGAGTTGAAGAAAATTTAACAACTGCTACTCCCTTTGACGGCTTTGAGAACATCAATGACAGAGTATCTAATTGATGGAATTCTTTTTCTCAGAGCAACTTTTCAACATAATAGCACTATTATAAGAATATATTCTAATCAGATACTTTGCTGAAATAAATCTATTTAGTATTTTCGGGGAGTACAGTAGGTGTCGAAGCCTAGGCGACCCAACTCCACGGCTTTACTTTTCACCTCTATTACACTATGTTACCAAAATTTGATATACTATTCATCAAAACCCTTCGCAGGAGTGGCCAAATTCTAATAAAAATGGATTTCTTGTGTTGTCAATGGAATAGGGGATGATGAAAGACTACCTCAAATCAGTACAAATTTAGATACAAAAATTTATATTTTTACATGGTCGTATTTCGGGGAAAGATATGGTAGAAAAAACTTTATATCTCACTAAATACTGTTTATACGACCTTTTTCGGTTAACGTTGCCATCACCAGGAGACCAGCCGTTGAAATAAAATTTAAAAGAAAATAAAAGTTCTTTCTTTTCCAAAATTTGAAGTCTGGAGCCTCGCGAAGGTGTTGTCGAATCTGAGAGTTTGATTAAAGCAGTCCCGCGTTCGATTCTCGGTGGAAGCCAATGTGTGCAAATCATCTCAGCCGTTACAGTACTTTTAATATTACTATAAAAAGCAGCGGGGAAAATGATAGAAAAAAATATTACATAAAAAAATTGGTCGTGCGTAAGCAACAAGAGTTTCAATTTTTTAGTAAATCGCTTTAAGACGGATTCTTCCTTATTCACGAAAGGGATTATTCCTTAATCGGATGATAAACGAGATTTACTTCCAGTGGGACATATACGAGCATATTTGTGGAAATAAATAAAACAGGAATATGGAAACATAAAAACGTCTTCAGATACTTCCCTACTTGGCTCGCTCAACATGAGGGCGCTTTATTTTTAGTGTCTCCAGTAACATACAAGCTATATGTTGCAATAAAAATCCATACATTATTCTTGCTAGCAAAGTAAATCCAATACTTTTAAGGTCATTAAATTTTTATGACAGCAATACTGAAATTTTTTTAAACAGCTTCGATTTTTTCTCGACTACTTGGAGATTGTTACGTACTCACCATCTCCTTGGTGTTCTAAAGGATGTCCTAACGAATCATCCTTACAATTTTCACGAAAAGAAGCTACAGAGGCGATATGCAAAAGGTTTTTCGGCTACAAAAGGCCAACAACTATCTAATATGAATATGAGAAACATATTGATAAACCTCACGAATAGCAGAATCAATGCCGTAGTCGCTAAAAAAATCGGTTTAGCGTTTGAATACTCTGAATAAGCAAAAAATGACAGCATTATAAGATCTGCAAATTCTAAAATTCAATCAATTAACTTCAATGCTCATCAACCCTCTTTTAGAGGACAAACACTATTACAGGATAAATGAATAGCTCGCACAATCATATGTTTAACGACTGATAGAATAATATTACTGTCGAGAATATTACCTCACAAGAATCGAAAAGAAGTAAAAATTTGTAAAATAATTACGGGAGGTCATTCAATAACAATCGTCTGATCGCTGATGCATCAAGAAACACACCCATTCTTAATATAACCGAGCACAAATATGTTTGAGTTAAACCATGTCGTGTATGACCTCAACTCTTGGTAAATGGATACAACTCCATAACGACAAAATAATTATTTTTCTCCAGCAATGATACCTAAATAATTAATTATAAATTATACATAAAATTAAGAAGCCAGATGGTGTAGCCTCAACTAGGAAACAGGCATTAAATTCCTTTTTCGTGGCTTACTGTGTGGATGATAAATTTAAAAGATGAGGTTTTAGTTACTTTCACTTAGTTAACTCTATTTTAGCTCCAGATGGCTTACATCACTGGATTGGAAATTTTGCTGCTGTTTCAATTATCAGAATTTACATCTGAAGACATAAAGTGGCAGAAATAAAATAAAACTAGCCATCACGTCAGCTATTACTCTCTTACTTTTTGACAGTGTTACTTGTGTACATATTTCGCTTGATACAAAAGATTTCATCGTTGATGCATTAAATATAATTAATGAGAGTGAATAATTAGTCACTCACGGACTAAAATTAAAAACTGGGAATGATTTCTCTTCGGTTTACAAGCTAAGACGGAGGATATATGAGAAATCTGTATGCCTGCAGTTTCGCGAAACCAATTCCTGTTGGGATTTATCACCCAGGACGGCTATTAGTGATGCTTTAATTTTGGCAATCACCTATCTTCAGGAATATGCCTCGATGTCTTTTACGTCTTCTACATATTTAATGGTTATCCTGGTATCTCAGAGGGAAGGTTAAAGAGCAAAGTAGCTCAACCCTCCTTTTTTGTAGGCCCTTGAACTTTCCGATGAACTTCTCATAGAGGTAAATGCACATAGAGTTTAGAACAAGCATTTTTCAACTATGGCTCCTTTTTTCCCGTACTAACACTTGATTACAATTTCGGAATACTTTCAGAGGTTTTCAAACGGACAACGGAAATAAAACCTAGATGACTTCGTTCATTGAATGAGGAAGAATTTTAGTTGTTCTATGGGTTTTTATATAACCCGTGTAGGTAAACTATTTAATTTTGGGCAAAAAAAGAAAATTAAAGATAATCAGTCACTAACATCGAAAAATATGGATTAATATTTTAAAGATAAAAATATCATCAAATAACAATGCTCGAAGGCTTTGAAGAAATGACTCTCTAAATCTCAATCCCGTGGTAATTCTGCAAACCTGTCTTCGCCTATCAATTAAACCAGAAATTGTTCACAAACTGATAGAAGTTATTCATATTACTTAACCCATTAAAACTAAATGGAATCTTATTTTCGTTGCACATTTCCATACGTCTGATATATATAAATACAACGCATTTATGCATTATCAAACTTTTATATCCATGGTGAGGAAACAAATTGCTATGGTAGGACACTGAACATCATCATCATGCCTGTCAGACGCAGTTTTTGCAGACCAGAAAAATCATTAGCTAAAAGAGGAATGTATTAGGTCTGCGTTACCGTCGGGCGGGATGAGAAAGAGAGAGATGTGGAACTTCGGATTAAACTACGATATTTCCTAACAAAATAATTTACAATCAACTTTGTCAAGTCGCGCATTTTTCGAAAGATATTTACAAAGATGAAAAAATTGCTCCTCGAGAGTTGTTATTTGCACTTAAAAATAAACAAAGACAAAATATAAAATTGAGATATGAAATATTCGAAAATCCATCAATAAAGACAGAGCGAAAAAAGAAGAATACTATTTCAAATATTATTTTCAGCATTACGTGAAAATTTAATAAAGTTGAAGTATCACAGCTAAGTAAAAATTTAAATTAATCATTTTTAAAATACAATTTACTAAGTACTTTTCAAAATTATTCTAGGGTTATAAAAATGTCTCCTTACGACAGACAAAAGCATGCAAAAAAAACAAAGGATGTCCTCCGCAGAGCAACAAACCTTAACCTTAACAATTTTTTCAAACATAATAAAACATAAAGAAAAGTATATCCACAATCAAAGATCATATGGTGCACCTATTCTTCAGTTACTCAATTATCGTTAATACGATACGAAAAGATTGTACAGTGCGTTGCAAAATTTGCGAAGACATCATATTTCTGATAATGTATAAATAAAATCAATTATATTTTCAGTTGACGTACGAATTAATAAAAGTATAAACTTGTAAGGAGTGATGAAAAGTAGAATCCATCTTAAGTAAATCCATTTTGAAAATAACATAACTGAGAATCTGAGATAATAAGTAATACTTAAATTCACACAAAAACATGAATGTAGCAAACCGAAAATATCTTTTCTCGAAATTAACGCCTGTAATACTTACATCTAAAGCTACAATAGGGATTACCTGAATTTCTTGGCGATTTCTGATTCGAATAAAGTTACTTTATAAACGTGCCCATAAAATAGAAATGGGTATGGACGAATAAAAGTATTGAAGTAAGCGATAAAATAAAGTTATTGCCATAAAAAGAGAAAACAGAAAAACAACAGACTTATTCAAAATTTCATTATCTAAATCATACAAGGATTGATTAAAATAAAATCACAAAAATTGGCGTAACTACGAATAGAAGAGTTGGAAAATCTTCATTTTAGTTCACATAAAATATGCGTTTAACATCACGTCAAAACCGTAGAGTAGCAGCTATTGATAACTAATTCAAGTGGAAGCTTAAGAAATAAAAATGTGACACTAAGAAGTCATGCTGAAGATAGCTTCAGTATTCCATTCATCTCAAAAAACATTAAACAGACATGGAAAATATTCATTACGAATTAACAGCAAGAAATTCAAATACTGCACGGAAGAAATTGATCTAAAAATTTTTCCTAAGACATTTTTTTCAACCATTTATTTTTTCTCGGAAAAATGCACAGCATCTTATTGATATGACAACCAGAAGAACTATAGTGAATGGACTTCTTCATAAAAGATCTTCCAACTTGAATTAAAAACTTACAATAATTCACAACATTCACATACTCGCTTACTATCAAAAGTATTAATAAAGATATTCCAAAAATGAGTGTAAAAGATTGCCTTCACAGAAACTATACGGTTCTTTGACATGAGAAATTCTATTATGAAAGATCGGGAAAGAAAGACTTCCCTCCGATTTTTTCAACTACGCAAAGATCGTACAAGTAACTGTCGTAACCGAGCCTCTAAAAATTTACGAGCACAGATGTAATCAGAAGGGATACATTACCTATTGCGAACCGAAATTTTCACTGTTAAAATCTTAACTGCAACTGACAAAAGAAACATGCTCGTTGCATTACGTGCATAATTACGATGAGATGAGACGGCAAATATAGCGAAAGACACACGGTTTTTTACATGCACATTTTTGGCCAATGATTTTTTCCACAGAATCCTTTAGTATTTCATGAACAAATTACTAATCCTAAGAAATCACGGTAATTTATAATCAGCCATCAAAAACTTTACATTTTCTTAACTGAACACTTACAAGAATTTCATTAAAAACAAAACATCAAAAGAGTTAGCTAACATGACTGAGGGAAATAATAATTTGAACGACTTTCAAGTATTTTCGCAACTTACGAACACATAGATTCAGATATTCACAGATTCCCCAGGGAAAAATACTGACCGATTAAAAATATTGTCTGATTCATCGTTAAAAATTTTCAATAAGAGGCTAAGTGTTAAATAGTAAGGATTGCCGATGACATCACAGATCTGTTCAAAGAATCCCGCGCTAAAATTTGAAAGGTATGCGGGCTGTTTAAAGTTACACAATGGCCATACGCACCAACACAATCCACACTACAATCCCTCGGTGCGGCAGCAAAACAGGGAGCGACAAAACCATCCGAATAACTTCTACAGCACCGGTTCACTTTCTCCGTTTAAACTAATTCCAGACGGAAATTCCGAAAGAAACATCGAATGTTTGTAAAACTTCTTGCTAATTTCAGTAATTCTGATACAAAGCTACGAAATGTGATCGCAGCGGCTGACAGACGAATCGCAACCCCGTATCAGAACACTAACAACATAAGCGACAGTTGACTGGCAGGTTTCATAGGTGTCACTCATCGTCACTAATGGCGGGCGTTCCCTCCCAGCCTCCTCAGTTATGCAGCTGAAAGAGGGAATGGGTTTCGGAAATCAAACATTTAAAAAATGCCTTAAAAGAACTTAAATTTTTATATATCCGTAATAAATAAAATTTCTTATTTGAAAATTTTATCTTTCATGTTTTCTTTTTAAATATTTTCACTTCTCCCTATGTCAAAAGGAATAAAAGGATGTCCAAAACCGACCAATCCCTTTGAGGTATCATGGGTTCCTGAAGGTCGTCTCCGCGTGTTCAAGTTGATATCGTTCCTTGTCTAGTTTGCTTCTTAAGTCCCACACATCTTTTTAAAGAAACAGAATAACCGCTGAATGACTGAACACCGTATTCGTGTTAATTGAAACGAGTAAAACTAAAAATATTTATTTGATTTACACCTATAAATGGTGTTATTTTTTTACTTATCCACTTCATGTTCTTGAAGTTCACGTTCCGCAATCAAATCGAATCCTTAGTTCGTTCCTTCTCTCACTACCGGCAAGCTTTCTTCAGTCGCTTAGTGTGATGTCACGTAATTTTTCTATTGCTGAAAGAAGCGAGTGATAAGTTGTTATTGTTTGATAGCGTCCCTTTAAATCAAAACATGAATCCAGCATCTACTCCTGCGCAACCAGAAGATATTCAAGGAGACGGAAGATGGATGAGTATGGTATGGCTGACATTTTCTATATTTGAATATGATGGTCTCAGTCGACGAACTCTAGTATTCATACTTAAGCATAACTCAGACGTGTGATGAATGAGATGTATGTTTGTCAAACGTTAACCTGACATACCTTTTCGATAACATTTGAGTTACATCGTTGTTTTCATGGGTAGATAATTTTACTTGCTATTCAAATGATTTTGAGGTAATAGTGGAGGTGGATCCTAAAATTTAATCGTCTTTTACGGTATCAAACCGTGAATAATTAAAATTATTATTAAATAGTAAATGGTTGTATAAATTTTAATGATGTTCTCGCGGTCTGAAATATTGGACTTTCAGAACTAAATGACCCCCAGGTAATGCTATAAACTGCCTGTTACTTAAATATACTATTCTTTCTTTTAATTTAATTTCATGAAAAAGTAAAAAACCCAAAATTTGTGTTAAGTCTCAGTAAACATTTATTTAAAAGAAACTGACAGAATTTCTGCCTCTCGAATTAGAGATTCGTCTTCAAAGTTATTATACTTTCTTAAATACCGGCCGTATGATTTCTTATCTATGTTACCATAATTTTGGTTCACTTCCATTGTATCTTTCAATACATTACATAGTTATATGTATTCCGTTTCAGCACAAGCGATTTGTAGCAGAAACAAAAGAAAAGGAACCCGAAATTCTTTTCATAGGAGATTCTTTAGTTACTCATCTCTCGCACACAAATGCATGGAGCCGTTGGTTTGCACCTATGCATGCTCTCTGTTTTGGCATGGGTGGAGATCAGACTCAACATGTGCTGTGGCGAGTTTTAAACGGTGAACTGGATGGAATAAGTCCAAAGGTAAAATAAAATATATTACCAAGTCTGTTGCAAAAACAAACGTTTGCCTAGAAGTTTGTAGGTATGTGAACGTTTAAAAATTCTCCTCTTTTAATTACTGTAACAATACGTTTTTAGTTTCTATATATTCTTAGCGACGATTCTTAAGGCTGAGTTATTACATAGGCAATTTAAGTTTGAATTAGTTAGCAATTGTAGAAGTAGCTATCATTGAAGTGAAAAAGTCTATCTTTGTAAAAATAAGGAATTTATAAGTTAAACTCCCTCATGAGGTGTATAGCAATCTCTACCTGCAAAACAAATAATGATTAGCTCTTAGTTGGAAAAGTATTGTGATATCACGAATGAGCTTTTTATTATAAAAAAACGCAATTGGTCAATTTAACCTTAATTTGCATTTTTAAACACATTTTACATTACTTGTGGTGAAAAATACTGTTAACTTCATGTCTGGTATATGTGTAAATTTATTCTGCCAAAATTCAGATAAGCTGGCAGGAGAGGGAGGGGTCAGTGAAGGTCATGTCATTAATTAGGTTTTGAGAAGTAAAAATTCCCATGTTTTCAGTGTCCAAATCTTAGTAGCTGATGGATTAGTCTCAACTTGAAGATACCCATTCTCAATAAAGTCATTCACTGGCCAAGCCAAACATTCCCAAAGTGAAAATTCTGCATCTGCTATTTTGCCCCTGCACAAAATCCATCAACAAAAAGCTATACAAAACAATTAGGCAAAAAACCTGAGAATTGCAGTCTTTCTTTTGCATTCTCCTTTATATCAATAGCTTTGAAGGTAACTGTTATTGATATTTTTAAGATAATACTTATCACTTATTTCTGTAGAGCCTATTTTTGCTATCTACTGATTTTACTTATTGCATTGTCTTAAAAATATATCTATTGTATTTGCAAATAATGAAGGTGCAACTCCAGTTCATACCAAAAATTCCTATTTACCAATTTATCACATTGGCTGAAATTTTAGATATTAATCAGAAATGTTTGCAAACATTGCTAATACTATAGTCTATACTAATATCTCAATACTAGCTACTCAATACTGTTCAACAGATTTTCATGAAAAAAGTGCATAATTCTTTTTCACTTTTGCAGATTGTGGTTGTGTTCGTAGGAACTAATAACCATGGACACACTCCAGAGCAGATCTCTGAAGGAATCTTAGAAATTGTGAAAGTAATTCGCCAAAAACAGCCCCAAGCTCAAGTTGTTGTGTGTGTAAGTGTACTTTTTGGAATTGTGATATGAAAGTATACAGTTTGTCTGAGTTGAAGCATATGATAGTAAGTTACTGAAGTTTTGGTTAACTTTGCTTATATTAATTGAGATGTTATTATAAAATTAATATGTTGAATCATGACTTCCTGGAGTATCACTGCTATTATCTTTAAAAGATAATTACTATTTTACCAAGTGTTTTTCTTGTTAAGACGGTTGAGTAGTTATTATATTTATTCCTTTTTTGTTTTCAAGTCATTCATACTTTTTAGCCTTCATGGCTATTTCTAAATTATCTCAGAAATGGCAGACATCTTTCTATTTCTTCATATTGTTGTAGTTGTTCTCTTTTTACATCACTAAATACTGCACAATGTTTTTCTGGGCATTATTTACATTTATGCCTTTTTTGGGTGAAAGGGAATATTTTAAACTGAAAAGAAATCTAAGAGTCTAGTGTTTATTCACTTGTATCTTGATAGAGTATCATTTAATTTTTTGTATACTTGGGGTTTCTAGGAATTCCAGTTTTCTATGATTTTTCTAGGATCTTTATCTCTTCTCATGTTTTTAAAACATATACTTTGATTGCCTAAATGTTTCGATTGTTTAGTCGCATCCCAATCAAATTGTTTTTAGCATTGATTAATGCATTAAGGCTCTTACTTGTCCTGAACTGTACTTTTAATTTCTGTTAATGTAGTATGAGTACAGATGTGAGCCAAGAAATCAAATACTAAGGGAAAATCTGCCATAATATAATTATATGTTATAATATATACTATGTGCACATCACTTAGAGATTTCCATAATGAGTGAACATTTTCCTCATGTATCCACAATAAATCCCCATTCTTTCTAATCCTTTATCTTTCTTCAAATGCTTCAACACTTCTTTTCTTGATTCCCTATCATTTTCAAGACTACATATCTGTAAGTATATGGGCACTAAATGTAATTCTATAAATCAACATTTCTTAAGTTTAGGTGCCTTAAGTCCCATTCTATCACAGACAGTAAAGTCCCATGAAGATTCAAATAATATATTTTCTGAAGTAAAATGAAAGAAAACATAGTAAGTTACTTGTGTCATAGCATTCCACCAAGTGCAGCCTATTCATATTGATTTTAATATTTTTTCTTATCGATTAAATTTACTATTATAAGAACAATAAGTTTCCTAATAAATGGCAAAAAAACTATTGCAGGATTTACTTGCTATAAAGTAATGTGTTAGTAAATACATTCATTAAATTAATAAAATAAAACTTCATATCTGCTCAAGTTCCATCAAATAACCTTGTGAATCCCACCAATTGGGAAACTTGATATCAATGATTTCTTTGTATTTAATATAGGATTGTCCTATCATATACAAATTCTATGCAGTCAGATATTACTTTGATAAAAACTATTCTAGTATAAATATATCAACATGCTTGGCCACATATATAATGGGAATATACATTTGTCATGGATTTTTTCCTTTGAGTTATCCAAGTCCCAATTTAGCCCTAAATATCCCTGGACTTTCCAATGATTCCATTTTAATTTCCTTTCATAATAACCAGAGAATTGTTATAAATGGTGTGTTTTACACCTCAATTTTAAAGCAGCAATCCATGTGTATATGAAGACCTTAAAGTAGAATAAATCTTGATTGTAATTGCCAGTTTTATTATATTTTCTTCTTGATCAGTATCCTTAATTTTCTATGTATGACTGCAAAACTGTAATTCCTGAAAAAGTGCTATTGATTTTTGCATATGCGATACTTTTAGTTTTCATCTGAACACATAAGATAATGAATAGATGACGAGTGTTAAATTCTATAAATACATCAAGTAATGAAATTTAAACTTTTCATGAAAACTATTACTATGTTAGAAGGAATTAAATGACTTTATTCCAAGGTGGAAGTAATGTTTTAGAAAAAAAGATTTCATCATAAAACAGTTATTCAAATCTCTTGAAAACTTGAAGTCTATTCATCTTCATCACTATAAAATATTCTTCCACCTGAATCTGCATGTGTAAATTATTTAACAGGACATAGATTTTAACCTTCATTGAAATTCTTTGATATTCTTGTACATGCTTATAAAAATACACTGTATAAGCTATTATGTCCCTTCAAGTTATACTTATATGAATTATTGTAGCTATTATGCTATTTGTTAGTTAATATAAGGCAAGTTGTTCATAGGACATGTAATAAATATGCAGTATATGGAATTAAGATGAGGGATTCATTTTTCAATGCTAAGTCCCTAACATTCCCAACTCTGAATTCAGTTATATAAATAACATTAAAATGATGGAAATTTATTTAGTTTTACTAAAAACTATAAGTTTCTCTTGAAGCGTACAATTGAATATTTCCTGATAGTTATCATTCCTCTTCGTTAAATTTTTAAAGAACAACATTTGAAGTGAAAACTATTGTTTATTTTACCTTTATCTGTTTCAAATCCAACCTGATCTATTCTAAAACCAATATCCTTTTGTTGAAATTTTAAATGGTTAAAGCATTAAATTACAGATTTCTTTTAGTCAAGGAATATTTTTTATACATATTAGCTCTGAACTGAAATATAATGACAAAGACTTAGAGTCAAGCAAGCTCTATGAATTTGGGATGTTTTTATATATTTTCACAGAAAATTTTTTAGATTAATCTTTTCTTGTCTCCATAGAATTGATTTTGTATTCAATTTTTGGACAAAATTTATTTATTGATAACATTACTTCATTTAAGCTTATTGTTTTAAATACATATATTTTAAGTTACAGAAACATCTAATTGAGATGTGCATTAGAATTTTTACTGATCATAATAAGCGAGTAATAAAAACTTTCTACATTTTTTATTATTTTGATTGTATGTATTATTTTTCTCTGAATTTATCACATTATTCTCCCTTTTAATGTTACATTAATGTAAGATGTAGATACTGATAACAATTATGAATACAGTTACTTAGTTAAGGAAAATCCCTGAAAGCATTCTTTGCTTTTTGAGTAATTTTGTTAAGTTAAATATTCAATTTGAAAATTTTTTTCTCTTCCAGTCTCTTCTGCCAAGGGGCCAGTTTCCAAACCATCTGCGGGACAGAAACACTAGAGTGAACCAGATTTTGAAAGAAAACATTTCAGAGCTCAGTAACTGCCACCTGGTAGATTCCTCAGAAGGTTTTGTTCAACCCCAAGATGGCTCAATCAGTCATCTAGATATGTATGACTATCTTCACCTTACAGAGGCTGGATATGCTAAGGCATTTGCTCCTGTCAATACAATACTTCGAAGATTGCTCGGTTATGAAGAGGAGGAGGTTGAGGAAGAGGAGTTTTTGGCCACAGAAGATGAATCAGAGGCAGCAGACGTTGGGAAAGATTCAGGTGCAAGTGGGGATGTGGCATGTGCTGCTACCAAGTGAAAACTTCTTTCCCTCTTCATGATAATCATCCTCTACATGAAAATGGCTATAGAGATTTTCTTTAAGCTGTTAATCAGGTATTCTCAGAGATTGTTGGAAGATGTGGAATACATGGCACGTAATTTTATTATTTTTGCTGCTGAAAAATAACAACTTGATATATTACTTTTGTTTACTCACAGAAGATTAATTACTGATGTTGAAAAGTGAGCATTGTTTCAGATGGTGATGCGTCAGCAGTTTTGTGCTAGGATTGTGTTCTTCGGGTCAAGGAAAGGAATATTGCCTTCTATTAGATTTGTATCTGAAGGAGTTTTGAGAAAATGATGTGGTTATTTTTCGGTAACTTTTTTTTACCTCCTGAGAATTATGCTTCAATTGGTTGATGCATTCTATCATATTATGTGTACCTTCCTGCATTTGTGGTGAAGTATGGCAAAATATATGAAGGCTTTGTCATTCACATTATGGTACCAAGACAATTTATTTAATTTCCATCTTCATTCCTAATTTTGTACCTGCTCATTTGTTCACAAAGTAAATCCAAACACTGTCATTATTGAAAACTTCTGGATTATTGTATTCCAAGGCTTGGCGATTCCACTGGAATGTGCTGTCAAATACATGCACTGAGAACATTGCTTATTTAACCAACTAAATGAATAGCTGCTGAATTTACCAGATGGTTCAATAAAAACCGGAATTGCATTTAGAATCTCATAATTTGGTAAAGACTGTTTCTGTAGAAGCTTTGCATATCATACTTCCGTATTATTAATATTTCCTTTGTAGTTAGTTAGTCATTTAAATAAATGATCATTGGTTTTGATGAAAACTTTTTACTTTGGTTATGTGCTTCGTTCATTTGTGAAGAATCATACTTTTGTAAACCATTAGAGAATAACTAGCGCATGTTACAAATGATGTTATTGATGAAGGTATTAATTTAATTAATGCTTGAGGTTTTTGCAAAGTGAAGTGAAATGTTGAATGAAATATTGTGATCCCAACTCTGAATGCAGAGTGCTGTAAATATTTTTGTATCCTTGGCATATTACTCAATTGAGTACACTTTTGTTCATTTTTATTTGAAGTCAAGTGCAGTTGTGTGATCATCAAAAGTGTAAGCAGTGAGTGGTTAAAAATATATATATTATCTATTGATAAATAAGTTTGCAACATATATGTCAATGTTTCATTTCATTTCCTCAAAATTATTACTTCTATTATTATGTCAGGGACATGCTGAGGGTCTGTGCCATCTTTGTTTGAATTTGAATTTGCTGCTTCAGTGATTACAAATGCTGTAGTTCAAATTAATGACCCATTCAAAATAAATTTACCTTATTGACAAATAAAATCATTGTTGGTACTAAAAATGGAATGTTATACACAGTGAACTCTCAATTATCAGTGCTAAGCTGGGGAGACAATGCAAGAATAATCAGCAGATTTTCCTAATACAAAATTATCTTTTATTTCTTCTATTCCTAACTCACATACATAATCTTTTAAATTATATGCTCACTCAATTATTTTTGATATTTTCATATACTCTTATAGAGTTCCTAACCCAACCAAGGATTTTTTAGCTGTGATAAGCCCATTGTCATATTTGTAGTGCAAAAATATTCCTATTTTATTCTGCTCGAGTTAATATTTATATATGAAAATATTTGTAAAATATTGATGATAAATAAAAAAAGTCATAATAGATAATCGGGAGTTCACTGTTTTATCAAATATTAGGTAAACATGCAAATTGTTTTAATTTTTGGAATTCAATAATTCATCAGTGTTTAACTTGGTGCATTTACTAATTCAATTCTAATTTCTACTAGCTAACATAAATGTTACTTTTCTTGCCAAAATATAGACGCATTTAAAAGTGAGTTTTGCTGTGTGTATTAGAGGTAGTTTAACCCCATAGCAGAAATTTATCAAAATACTTCAACAAATAATAAGTATCACTAATCCTTAAGCTGCTAATCATTATAACCAGTTAGGTCAAATACACTTGAATTGATTGCAAATACTATACACCAAAACAATAATCAGATAATTTACATGGAATTAATATAACAATTTCTAGACAATTTTTCACCATTTTCTTAAATGTTATAGTAATAAATACTTGAAAAACTCCTACCAATCTTATCTTTGGGAAAATTTGAACTGTTGTTAAGTGTCCCAAAAGAGGATGTCGGTCCTCGACACTTACAAAAATCACCCTAACACCACTCCATACATTTTGCCACCCATTTGAGGTTGCTGTTGTGCATTTGCAATGTATGTACATAATTCCACCCTGATGAATGCTTTATTATTGAGGTATTATATTTATTATACCACATTGAAATCAAATGTAACAATTGGAGATGACTATGAAGGACTGGATCATAAAATTTTAATACTTCCGTGTAGTCTGTGAATGACTATTGCAAAAAAATACCTTAAAATTAAAAGGACTCCCATGTGGGCAGCGCGTTCGACTTCAATGAAAGCAGTCCCAGGTTCAATTCCCAATGGGAGCCCACGTGCGAAATGACCTTATCTGTCGAAGCACTTTTCACAATACTACTACTTAAAATTAAAACTGTTGCTCAAAGTTCATAGACACAATTGATTATTCTTGGTAAATCTGTTTTATTGAAACACTGAAAACAGAAACTTATAGATTTTGTGGAGAAGTAAAGACTTGAGATCTATGTTGTCATTTGCAGTGGTGAGCTGGATTCGGAAAATTAGTGTAAGTACTAGATTTTGTTTCCCTCAATGCTATTCACCAATGCATTATTTCATTTCTGAATCTTTTTACTTCAAAAAGTGTATTTCTTAGAATTATTGAAGTATATTTTTCTCTTTGATGCACCAATTTAATTGATATTATCAATCTTAGATGTTCATATAGGATTCATTTCTGATGATATCCCCTTAGATATGTTCCCATTTTAACTACTTTCAAATTTTGTTTATTCCATGATTGTTATAATAAAGATAAGACAAGTTATATGAGAGTATCTTATTGGGTATACAATGTTTACTTATATAGAGGAATATTAAATCCTTAATGCTTGGCTTTTGCCTTACTTATTACCTCTAGGAAGAAACTATAGTTATGTTTCTACTCATTGATTTTCATTGTTCATATATGGGGGAGGATACATACTCTTGAGGCTCAAATGCAATACTATGCATGCTATTTTATCATAGTAAATCTTTGTAGTTTGGATTAATTTGTAAAGGAATATATGAGCTCACATTTTTTCTTATATTTTGTTTCATGAAACAAAAAATTGCAGAATGTAACCTTCATTTTCCTCTGCTTATAGGTTTGACTTGAACATATGGTCTAAGTTTCTACCCTTTTTCTCAGCCTTTTTATGAATCATGAGCACTACATACTTATGCATGTACATAATTTAATGATATTTAATTGGATAGCAACAAAACTCAGTAAATCACCAGTTAGGAAAGAATACTACATTATACCATCTTTTTAATTTTATTCATGTTGGACACCTAGAATGACACTTTCAACAATTTAAACATATTTTGACTAGTATAATTCATAGAATTACAACTCTATAATTTTTAAATTCTGTCTTGTTTACCTTTCACCTTTATTTAATTGAAGAATGACATAAAGAGGAAAGCATTTCACCAGCTATCTAGAATTATTGAATTTCTGATATGAAGATTAAATGAACTGCACATCTTAAAATTATCTTGCTCTCATACTTTTGCATTTCATCTGAATCAAAGAAGAGACTTAAGTAATTTCTCTGAGTATTTGTTTTGAAGCAACTGGTTTTGCTTTTGTGGAAGCAAAACTTGTAATGATAAATTAAATAATGTGGAAAATTACTAATTGTGTACTTTGATACCATGGCTTTCCACCAAGTCCAGCCTTCACATATTTGATTTTACTTCAAGTGAAATTTTATGCACATCTACAGCTTTCCTATCTCTCAACATGTTAATATATTCTTTAAGCCCTAAAAAGATCAAGTCAACTCTCAAGTAAATTAACTTAATATTTTTATATATGCATAGTGTATCTAATAAGATTTATGTCCCTTAAAAAAAGCTATAACTCAAGAATGTATTATGATTTTCTACTCCTACGCAGTAATATTCTTCAAAATCTATCTATTTATTGCAAAATTTTATCTATCATGGACCTTTTCTCTTATGATGTAAATGCAAAAATAGGAATGAATGCAATTAGGGACAGATTTGCTAATAGACTCTAACTGTAGATCTCACTGTAAAGGGGCCAACAAAAGAACATTTTGTTGTTTTTTTATGGTGAATAATTTATTGGTGGGCCCTCCAGGTGATGCTTGCTCCTAGGGGCCTCTACCCCTAATGTAGAGGGGTAGAGGCCCCTAGGAGGGGGTTCCCCCTGAATGTAATGGTTAATATTTTAAGCTGTATTTGGTGGAAAATTTTCCTCTTCAACAAGTGTCAATATCAAACATCAGTTAAATAGTTAGTTATATCTAAATATAAGTTATATTTATTTTGGTATTTCTATCATTTCTGTAGAACTTACATAATAAACACCATGATAACCTCCTAGTTTGGTACTAAATAACTGAAGGTAAGAGTAGATCCTTATGAAAGCTTAATGGGGCCTATCATTGGAGTGCACTAAGATTTTCATTTCACTTAAATTTTCATGAAATCATTCATAAATAACACTAATGATTTATGGTAAATATGTGTAAGAACACATATTGATTTTAATTATTTTAACCATTGTCATAATTATATTGGCGTAATAAATTTATATGGTTTTTATCACCAATATTCCTCCCTTGTATCAGCTACTGATTAAAGGTGTATATACTTGTCATTATCTTCATAATCACACTGCTGTTACTATCAAATGTTATTTGAGTATAAATTGTTGATTTTTAAGTTTATTCACCATTGCATCTTTCTTTCAGATTTATTCAGATTCAACCATATGAGGCAATGGGGATGATCTTTATTTGAGTTACTTTTTAATACCTATTTTCTATAATAAAAAAAACTTCCTTTTGCATTTGAGGAGTGGCTTTTCACTTAAATGAAAACTATTAAAGGAAATGGAAGTAGTTGTACAATTTCAGAGCATATTTAATTTAGCAGCATGTTATGGAGTACAAAAAATTTTTATTCCCATTATTCTAGTCTTCCATAAGGTAACAACTTTGCATATTGAGTTTATAAAGAAACTATTTTCCTTAAATAAGGGTTATACTGGCTAAACACAACAGTCTACCTGAGTTTTACTACTTTCTAGAAAAGGAAAGATGATGATGATGACTATTTACAGTTGATACTGGTGATAAAAACATAAGTATTGTGAAATATGAGAAGAATTTTCCATCATATTTATTGCATTATGATGTGATGATGGTTCTAGCATTTCATCTGATGTTTACCATACTCTATTGTTTATAACCAAAATAAAATTTGGGATGCTGTACATGATATTTCCAATTGGTATTGAATATTATCCATCTCACATACATTCTAATAAATAGTTCACAGTTACTCATTTCCCTTGATGGATAGAATATGCTTACTTGGGTAACTTTAATTCCAGAAAAACTTATTATTCTTATAATCAATATTTATAGTTTATTTGCTAATTAAATGGCTCCATGTGGTATTTATTTTAAATGAAATTTTCTCTTTTTACTTGAATTTCATCATCTTCAATGCAAAGGTATATTTACAAGTTCATCTGAAAACAAAAATTATGTATGAAAGGAAATAAAATTTGGAAGAACTAATACATAATATATTAATAAAGATTTCATAATAGCTAACTCACTTTTTCAGTGGCAATTGCGGCATAGCCTTGAATAGTAAATCTTACAAAGAGTAAAAAATATAACAGAGAATAGTGATTGAGAACTAAGTATTCATAAGCATAGTCTATCAGATAAGAGATGGAAAATCAAAAGAAAAACCATGTTAGTTCCAGCATATATGTCACTTACACACTTCTGTATATGAGAACAAGCAAGCTTCTCTAATATCATTGAAACATAGATGGAGCTGATAAGAAAAATATTAATCTTTATTTGTATTATTAATGATAAATTTTATTGTATGACAGAAGCAGTCAGGCAATATGAAATTGATAACAACAAGAAATAAATTAATGAATGAACAGCATCAGAAATTATTTGAGTTCATGTGAAACAAACATTGAGCAGAAGGGTGGTAGCTAAGGAATAATAGAATTTTTCATACTTTAACTATATGCCAATGAAATTCAAGGAAGGATTGATTATCAGTGTTTTGGTTTCATAGTTTGTCATGCAATCATTTGAATCTTATGAGATGTTCAATTGTAAAGATTGTTATATTTTCTCAACCCCTATAATTTCACTTAAACCAAATGAGTTTGGATTGGGTAATAGCTGTCTAGGCCTAGGTATCACAATAATAACATTTCATGAATAACAACACAAAATGAATGCAGTAATAGCAGTCGTCATCATCTTAACTGTTTCCTGTGTGTCATGAAATTTCATGCACAAATTGAAAAGATTAAATTGCATCTATCCACTTCCATTCGACAATCTTAATTATTAATAAAGTTCACGAGGAAAATTTACTCACAATGACAAAATAAAAAGCTACAAAAATTGTTCCTTAGATCCTTCATCAACTGATACTTTGATCACTTTCAGATTCAATGCTTACATCTTGGGTCAGCAAGGGAGCTTACCATGAATGTGATGTTAACATGATTCCACCAGGAATCAAATTGAGGAATACTTTCACCATATGTAGAAACACTACCTACTTTGCTATCCGGAAGCCCCCAAAATGTTTTGGTCCTATGTAAATGGCTGAAAAGACAGCTCTCAAGTCCCCAAGTCAAGATGTTATACTCCTTCTCCTCTCTTGGCTCTGATGGCAATTCCTCCATTTCTATCTTTAAATGTGCTAATTCTATCTTCATACCTTTGTGTCTTTTTTATAACCATTGCTACTCCTCAGAAATATTTCCTTCACTTTGGGAGTAAGCAAACTTCTGACTAACAAATATTAAAATCAGTTATTTCCAATTACTGTTCTACAGTAAATATCCCCATTTCCTCTATTATCAGTGGTATCATTTTAAAACATTAATGCTGCTTTACTTCCCTTCATTTCTCTACCACTAAATATGCCTTCCATCTTGGTTGCCGCTGTTGATGTTGACTAAATTATAGGAGATGAAGTTGAATAATTATAATAAAGATTATAGGGCACTGCTGGAAGATTTTAAAACATGATCTAAGGAGTCAAAAGCTTTGGAAAAATCTGGGAATTTTGCATTCAATTGGCATTTAGTTTATAATTCTATGCATAAAGTATTTTCAATTGCATATATAGATTAGTATCATTATTTAGCTGGAAGAATCAAATAAATCCCTTTTCCTTATTTTCTGCTTTCCCTGCAGCTACTTTATACTTTATAACTGGAATCTCATGATCAAGGACAAGTGAGGAATCTGCAGCCACATACCGTTTTTTCTGATATTCAATGTGGTCCTTTCCTGAAACAATGCATGCAACTAAATAATTTTGTTTACCATTATTGTTTATTACTCCAAGTAAAAGTAATATTTTAATTACTCTGCATGAGTTGAAATTGTAATTCAGTTAATTTTCCCTCTTTTATTTGAATGTAGATTACCCTTCACAGAATTTCTACCTTATAGTTTATTTTGAAATCAAATGGTATATGCTCCCTTTAGCAGTGGGCGAATCAATGGGGGAGAAAGGGGAGGAATTTCCTGGCTCTTAAAACTGTTTCCCTGGCTGATGATGGCAATTCCCTGCCAGGGAAAATTGTTTCCTCCCTTTTACAGTGTACATCCAGAGTAGTGGTATTTCCATGCAACAGAAGTTTCATTGCTTCAATTAAAGTATAACAACATAAAAGTTTTCAAAATGGATTGAAAAACAACAATGTTATTCAGCATTTATTAAAATACCGCAAAGTACCAAAGAATTTTAACAAATAGTAGTCAGTCGATTTTTCAATTTTTTTACCATAGATCATCGAATTAGTTATATAGAAAGGTATAAAAAATTTTATTGGAATTTTCTTTATAATAAAATAAATGTAGCAAAGGGGACAAATCCCCTTAAATTGCAGTCTTTCGCGCGACCTTTCATTATTGTAACTGAGGAAATGTTATTTATTCTGATGTAGGTGCACGAAGCAGATTGGCTAAATATTTCCCCCCCTCAAAGAGAAGCTTGATTCGCACTCTGCCCTTTAGATCACGAAAGATTCTCCGTTCTTCTTCTAGGTCAAACGCGGGAAAACTGCGGCTTTTCAAAACCGAGATCACATGCGGCCTTTTCGGAGATCCTATGTGACCATCGCTTCATTTCCTAAAACAATAGTAGAACTTAAATGATTCTGTCCCGTAGTCTCATATATATTACAACACGTGAAAATATAGTAGAAAATTCTACTTCGTTTCATATAGAAATAAAAATAGTTCCTTTAGTTCATTTTCGATGTTAAATTATTTAGATGTATGCAATACGCCACTCAAGTGTGTCCTAATGGCTTTTTATTGGGCAAAATTTTATATGCGGTTTCCGATGGAAAACGTTTCCATTCATGGTCTAGGTGATTCTTCTATGATTATTATAAACGTATATTTATAGGACTCGATATATATATATTTATATATATCGAGGACGACTCTAGAGTTTGACAAATTCCGAATGGGCGGGCTTTTGTTAAGCTTAAATAATGATTCATCAAGCCTCAGGCGTAAATAAAGCAACATACAATATCTTTGTTACCATTTTTTGGAATTCATTAATTTCAAGCTCAGCGAACCCAAGTGCGACGAAGACGAGAGCTTTCTTTGGCCGCTTCCGAAGGCGCCCTCAGGTTGTCCTGCAGATAAATGACTGATGTTACCTGCTATATGTATATATGTTACCTAAGGTGGAGATAAAATCTTTCGTTATCTCTGGGCAAGAGGCAGCGACGCTTGCGCCGGTGATACCTTCGATAGTCTTCCTCAAGATCTTCCTCTCCGCAGGTCTGTCCACCTCAACTATTCGGAAAAGAAACTATTGTCAGGTTGGTTGTTTTTTCATATATTTTTCCTTACCAAAGTGCGTTGTTATCGCAAGTTTTTGGGAAAACTTGTCATTTAACATTTCCGTTGGAAAGACAGTTGGCGAGAGTAAGTTTCACTGCTTATAAAACATTGTGTTTGAATTCTGAGAGTGTAGATGAGCTGATATTTTATATGTATCTTTCTCGGATATACCAGCTAATTCTGTGTTAGGTCTAATTATTATCCATCGCCACTTTTACTGCGCACAAATTTCAAGCCCAAGTGAAGATTCGTTGGACACTCTGATGTATTGCAGCTTTTGATCGCCCTCGTTGAGCAAACAGTTCTGATAACGACGATTGAGAAGCTATTTATAAGAAGTACGAAAAGTCTTTGAAATCCATTTCCTCAACCCACGAGAAACGAGTGTTTGAGTAAATAACACGACGCACTAATCAGACTTTCGACGTGAGATAGCACCTTGATAATTTAATCACCCTCCTAAAAAATAATAGGCTGAAGATACGGGCAATCTTTACAGCTGGTGGGAGTGATATCATGGGTGGAGCTTTTACATCGCAGTCAGAATTTTTCAATAAAAGGCCCCATCTTCCCCTACCGACTACATTCTTTTTTAGTATTTACGCATAAATAATTTCCATGTTGTTTATTCAATGGGCGCTTTTTATGTCCATTGTACTTCGACATTTTTCACTACTGTTTATCTTTTATACGTGCTAGTTTTTCTTATGCCTAACACAATGGTTCGAATGAAATTCAGTTTACTTGGTTCTAGGGCCACATTTAATTTCTCTCGTTCTATTCTCTTAATATCCCCCTTTAAGTCGGTCGATTACAGTTTTCAAAGGGTGGTAATTTTCCAGAATGCATTCCAGAATGCGGTTCCACAATATTTACAATTCTTATACAGAAGTATACATACATATCATTTTTCCTTATTTACTCCCTGTCCTCAATGTAGAGGAGTAAATGCGCATCGCGTCTTCACAGATCACGTCTTCATAGATCAAGCCTTTCTTAACTCTTTAGCATTATCCGAAAAGTCTTTCTCCCCAACTTTATCGTACCCAACATGAATGTCATTAGAGTTTAGTTATATTTTTCTCTAGAATTTCCCGTATTTATAAAATTAAAAGCTCCAGGGGAGATCTCCAAGTTCACGTAAATTAACAGGAGAAATATTTTGAGCTCTAGTGATTAGCTTAGTCATCCCATAAGTTAAAAAATAATTAAATTTTTAATAGGATAAGTATTTACTGCCCGCAGCATAGAAAAATCTTGTTTTCAGTCCTTGCATTGGTCGAATTAATTTATGAATCTTGAAGCAGATAGAATTTGAATATACGTATTTCAATCTGCATCAGAGAGTCTGTTTTCGGAAGGAAAACGTCACTCACGGGCACAAAAGTGGCTTGACATCCTGAAACAATGAGTTACCCATTTCTTTCGCTGTTTATCATAAAAACTTATCGAGTGAACGATTTTCTAATAAATTTTACCATGCTACTACACATCGCTTTGTTCACGGCTATATGTTTTTGGAAGGTGGTAATTACAGGAATTTTCAAACGTTTTCTTTACCCACTGTGATCATGCTCTTGACCCAATACTATACTAGATAAAAGGATATCAGAAGGTTCTCGGGATGAAGCTACTTTCTCCTCTTGCTTCCGGTTATAATATTTGGAAAACAGCTAATTCTGATTCTTCTAAACCAACTCAAAAGTTAATTGATATAAGCTACTTTGATATTTTAATTTCTGAAGCATCATTCAAACGACTTGATGAAACAGTGTGTTAAAAGAAGAAGAAACTTCCTTTGGTGAATTTCTGAAATTGAGATTCTTTAATCGGTGAAGCTTTTTCTTTGCGAATTATCTTACTTTGGATCTACCTACTCAGCCTTATTTACTAAGTGATGGTAAATTTTATCAATCAATCTTCGAGAATCAAACGAGGTGGCTCCGTTCGAGAATGTAGAAAAGGACATCGTTTTGATTGCACCATATACCTAAGAATCAAATATATATTCTTTCGAATTTTAAAAAGAAAAACATAAAAAGTGTATTATATAATTTGATTATAATGAGTTTCTGATGCACGAAATGATTTTTTTATCCTTTCTTTCGATCTATTAAAAATTGTGGAATAGATAATTTCATAAGCAAACAGGTCCTAAAGTTGACTCTTTATTACTATCGGCAATGTCTTTACTTAAGTATTTAAGATTTTGTAGACCTACGTCTCCCTAAAGGTTTCATAGACATACATATTTGCCTTAGCTGAAGGTCTATTATGCATTTGTTGAAATAAGAAATCTGATACATCCATCAAAAATCAGGTTCATCTCTAGGATAGATAAAGAGTTAAAATGTTTGTCCCGTCCGAGAAACTGGTTGGGGTCCATTTCCTCAATTCGAGTATCTCAGAAATATATTCCCTCTCTTCAACAATTGGAAAAAAGTTTCCCAATTGTCAGAGATTAAAGTTTCAGCATAAAAAATTACATTATCCTAAAGGGTAGTCTTCCGATATTTACCTTCAGCATTATTGTTATTGCATACACTATTAAGTATAACATCCTTAAAATTAAAAAATAGTAATAAATATAATAAACAGGAAAAAATTTCACGTCTATAAATTATATACGACATACGTTACAACTAAAAATATATATAATTGTTTAGATTTCTTTCAAACTTCATGAATCTCCAATTGTTATTAACCCCTTACGTTAGTTTGACGTTCTTTACATTTGTTGTGGAGGTATAGGTATGTGAAAAGTATCAAACGATCAATATCTTTATCCAAAATACCAAATCCAAATTAAATATTTAAATAATCTGAGTTATATCATATGATTCTATACAATAGATATCGAGAAAGAAGATGAATTAATATCAAGAATGAAATCAATGAGATAAAAACTGATTTCATACATTGATTTTCCCTCAGACTATGACGCTGATTAAGAAGGGTATGTTCCCAGAAATGATTTGATTTCTAAGTATTATATTGTATCATTATTGCATCACTAGATAACTGGGAAATGTTGAAAGCCATTAGTTCCATTCTTAACCCATTACATTAGCAAAACACTTTTTGAGATCGGAAAATTAGGTAGAAATACGACAGTTGAAAAGTTTAAAAGTAAAACGAAAATTACTCGAATCTCAAAACATTCCTTGTTGTGTAAATTATTTGCGGAAGTTGTGTATTCCTAGGAATCGCAAATAATTTTGCCCGAATTTTCTCTCGTATGTTACCATCAAATAAAACCTAAATTAATTTACTCTGCTGTGACCTTGCCGAAGAAAGCCTATAAACAAATTTAATTTGGGGTCCATATAGATTGCTCGAGTTTATCTTACCGCTTCCATAATCGAGACAATTCGGAGAAAGAAATTCCACGCAGTTTAAAGATATTTTTTGCAGGAATTGTCATATATCATCATTTCCTTGAAGCGAAGATTTCATAGAGATAAAAGAATGAGTCAATCTTCTTAGGTCTTAAGATTAAGAGATTCCTCATCTATCATAACGTTAAAAAGGTTCTCCTTTTCCCTGTAGTAGACTTTTGATCTGAAGAGAAACACCACCGGGAGCAGCATGATTTCACGGTGGTTGCTCGCAGCCGTATTGATGCTGTCAACCCTGACTGCTCTCCAGGCCGATAAAGTATGTGATAGTTGTCGCTGCAGGGACAAACCGGGTACTTCCCCAAAGATTATATCCGTGGACTGTTCCAATTTGAGATTGACCTCTGGATTTGAACGAAAGGATAGCTGGCCTTCAACAGAGCCCGATTCGGAAATGGACGTCAATTTCGAACATAATGGGTAAGTACAATGTGAAATCTGTCCTTATGGCTTTTGAGGCGAAGATTCATGAATTACACCATATGCCTCCAGATAACATTATTCCTAAGTGAAAAACTTAAAAAACAAGGAGTGCACGAATAATTTTGGGAGATTTTGGGATGTGGGCAATGTCTGAAGATTATTATAGTATTATCATTAATATAAATAGTAAAAATAGTAGATATATAGGGCCATCGAATACCCAAGTGGGTAATGCGTTCGCCATTCACGACCGCGTGAAAGCGGTCAATTCCCAATGGAGTCCGAAATTTATGGGTGATCATCGCGATGAATATGTATGGGTAGCTGATTTAAGAGGGTCCGGAGAAATTCAGCTGCTAATAGACGACGTTGGAATCGATCTTTTAACCACGTTTCCCAACATTCATCGCGTCTGGCTATCCAGATCCTAGGAAGGGTCTACTCTTTTTTATGCAGAAATGTAATCCGCAAAACGGAGTTCAATGAAATTCCGGTAAGCGCCTTTTTTGTAACTGATTCTACAATCGTAACCACTGTTCTCCTCAATTCAGGGAGGGTATATTTTCAATCGAGCAATCGTAACTCCGATAGTACTTTTCCTTGATTGATTTATTCATTCACTTTCAGTAAGCGCTACATTGCATTACATTCATTTATGGATAGTTACAAACAATTCAGTAAATAATGATATAATACGATATAAGTATAGATAATGACAATTATTTGAAGTAGAATTTTTCAGGCATGGTAAATTTCCGTCTCGTTTATTGCGGCGGGTATACACGTACTTAAAATTCCGACTGACATTTGCGCATTACCCGTGTGAGGTGTTGGAGTAGGTGTAGGGAGTGGAGAATACCTCCCACACCGGTACCGATTTTCCTGTTTTGAGGAATTTTTCTACGGTTGAATAAATTCTATTGAGAATAAAAAAAATCAAAGTAGTTGATATTTTTATCGTCCTAATCCAAGTCTCTTAAAACGTCATTCACTGTAAATATGTATACAAGTAAGTTACATTTGATGACTTCAAAATGTTTATTAAACGCTGAATCCAGAATTTCTTTAACATTCATCATTACAGTGATTCATAAAATTAACGAGAAATGAAAGAATTCGCTACTCTCAACGGTTGTTGATAGAATCAGGAGATGCAGAAAGAAAATTGTATATCGGTTGTAACGGAATAAGAATGAAGGAAAGCTACCGAGTAAATGATTGAACTGGTATAATAATATTTCTGATAAGTAAATATTTCAAGTGATACTTGGTGGAAATTATTTTTGTTTTTAATCCCAAAGAAACTTAACGAACCCGTTAACTATTTCCAAAATTAGTTTTATTTTTGTTTTGGAACTAAAAATGCCATAGATAAGTTTATATAAGCCAATATATTCAAATTCATAGGAAAAACCTTCATGAAACAGATGGCACCCGATTTGAGAAATCGTTAATTTCAATTTCAATTGTTTTAATTTTATTCCCATTTCAAACAAAAGTAGAATGAATCACGGATGATAACGAAAGAGATATTGGTATTCATTACCAAGATGTTATAAATAACGGTCGTACGGTCCAAAGTATATGCTATGCGAGTTATCAGAATTAATTTAGCTGCCGACGTTGATTGCAATCGAACGGCATCGGATTATTACTCAGAATGAGTGACATAAGACATGGCAAGGATATTCTAATTAAAAATATCAGGATTGAGAATTAAGGGGAGGAATGCTAGTATGGTAATTCCTGAGCAGTTTCGAAGTATATTGGACATTTTACAAGGAAATATAGTACGAGTTAAAGCTCCATTAGTATATTTCTTATTTTGAATGATGTTATGGCATTGCTTAATATTAGTAGCTGAAAAACATTAAAGCATGCAACCCTCCTTAATATAAATGAAGTTTTCTTTCTTGCGAAGTTTTTCATCAATAATGAGAAAACGGGGAAATTATTAATTAATAACTAAGTCTGAACATGTATAAGCACATTAATATATTCCCATATCCAAAATGGTCAATGTTTAAAAGTATTGCTGAGTGATTAAACGAATGCAATTCCAAAGTAACTGTACCTGTATCGAGTAAAAAATTGAAAACCTTCTCGTAAACACAAGAGCCTTTTCTCGTCCTAGTCAACTTTGATTTCTATAATAACTAACACCTATAGCTCGATTCTTAAAGTTACTCCCTCGTATTTTTATTTGTTATGTTTATTTTGTTTTGTTATTTTTGCTTTGATTTATTATGCCAAAGTTTATAGTATCTAATGTAAGTTGGCAGTCATGGCTGTTGTTGGATCTATTTGTAAATAAATAAATTTTCGCACACATTTTATAAATTCATAATTTTACACTATCGGTAAGTTTTCGGAACATCATTGGGAAGTAGCAGATAGGAGATATAGAAACTAGGCAAAACGCGGGAGGAGGGGCGACTTCTAAGATTTTCCTTATCTATATGTACGTATGCAACCACTAGCCACCTTTAGGCGTGTGGTGGCTTGTACTCTTATAGCAAAAACATTCTAAGTACATTCATTCATTCAGTACCACAGTACAATATAAAAGCATTGGATGAATATCAGATGTAGATACACTTTACCTCTTCGTCGTATTCTAGGAAAAATTCTGTAACCCAAGTCTTTAAGGAGCGAGGGTAAAACGTGATAATCTAGAAATACTCAAGAACAGTCAATGATATAAAAATACTTAAGATTACTGATTACTTTACTGATTTGAATTATTAGGCACCAGTAGAGTAAAATAACGTTGCTGGAGGGTAAATACGTGTCGCTAAAATATTCTTTACCGAAAATTCTTTCAATAATTCCACGAATAAGATGCTTACGTATGAAAGGTTGGATAATTTTCATTTAAAGCTCCAATCGAAAGTTTCTTGAAGTCGACGTTTTTATTTGAAAGTACCACCAAGGAAAAGTGAATTACATACAATCCATACGGATACATTCTTCATCTCAGGGGAATCCTTTCTCTTTGCGAAATAAAAGCGTTTCCAGCTCGGAAATTTCCTGCCAAAACAAGAAATCGATTTATCCTTGGGTTCAACTGCTTATAATTTACCATCTTCATTAATTATGAAATGATGTTTAGTAGAACAAAAATGAAAGACGTGATGTTGGACTTGTTCAATTAGGTATTTTCCAAGGAATATCTGAATCATGAGAGATGTTTTACGATATAGAGATCAAATAACTTTATCTGCCTGTCTCTGCCTTTATCACATATTTTATGAACAGATCATTCGAGTGAAAAACATAAAGATGTTGGATGTTACTTGGTGGAAATTCTATAGTATCGAAAGAAAGCATTTTCGAATAAATTCTAACTGTAGAATAAATAACTTTATTATTTCCAATATGTTATCAGGGTAGAAAATAAAGTGTCAGGGTAGAAAAGAAGAGTCTCTTCTATAATACAGATCAGGTTAATTGAAAATATAAAACATTAAAATCATGTACAAACATTATCAAATATCCTTTTCGCCACGTTCACTTGAGGCTACCGCCGTAAACAAAAGAATTTTCTCGATCAAAAGTAAACAAATAGAATAAGAAAAGGCAAATTGCTTAGGATGCCTATAGATCCTGATTTACGCACAAATTCCTTCTTTATTTAGCAACTGGTTAATCAAATTACAAGTTTGTTATTCCCACTGAATACTCGTGCAATGAATGAAGTATATAAAGTAATAATTTAAAATGAAGATGGATCATCAGGATAACATTCAAATAAATTTCAAATGAACGCAAGAAAAGTACAAAAATTCTGACAAACCCACTAATCCAGAACCTGGCTCAACAGAAAGGAAGTCCACTGAATTATTACTTGCATGCCGCCTGGATAAAAAAGAATAGCAATTTCTGTATCTAAATTCAGATTTTTTTAGCGAACATCTTCGAGAGTAACAGCTAGTCATCTAAGGGATCGCTGTTCTTGTTTCTCTTCGTTTATTAAAGTGAAATCTGTAATACTAGTTTTTTCTTTACGGCAGTATTTCGTGCTGCAAAGGAGAAACAATAGACGGCAAGGTACGCAAGTGTCTACACGCAATTATTCTCTTCTGATGAGAGTCAAGTAACAGTTATGGAATTAACTATAGGAATAATAGATAATTGCCATCATCAATGACGCTATTACAATATTAAAATAATAAAATGTTACGAGCACCTTTTAAGAGGTGCTAATTTTGTGCATTCCATAAAGAGGAATCAAATCTCGTTTACAGCATGGTGCGCGTTCACCCATTGCCGGAGGTCCGCATCTTGCGGGTGTGCTACGCCCATAATCATATCAGCGCTGTGGATGAGGATGCATTCGTTGGACCCTCCGCTATTCTTGAAGAGATCGATCTCAGCTCCAACAGTCTCACATACGATTCCCTAAAGCCACATGCATTTCGGGGATCGTACGCACCGAAAACGTACCAACCGCTACCAAAGGTACGCGTGCTGAGGCTGGCCCGGAACGCTCTGCATTCTCTGCATCCTGATCTCTTCGAACATCTGCCAGAGCTCGAGGAGCTATACCTGGACTTTAATCCGATGCCTGTCCTGGACGCCATCACAGTGCAAGCCATCGCCTCAATCGTCAAGTTAAAGGTATTCTGCATCCTCCATTTTCATAAGTATATTTGAAGAATTTGATTCATATTATTATTACTTTACTCAGGGTAATTACTGGATTTGACAGAATAGAAAACGTACTTATATTCGATAGGTATGGCTCAAAATTACCTTCGGTTTTTGTATGCAAAGGTTCGGCCTTTGTTATAGTTTTGTTCGCTTCTGTGGTATCGATGGAGGTGCGATCGTGATAACAAACGGCCTTAATCGATATAAGTATATAGTTATCACAAAATGTAATCTGAAACTAAAAGATCTAGGAAATCTAAAAGATGAAGGAAAGTCCATTATCTTAGCACGATAGCCTTGCGGCTATTTATCGAAACGATTAGTACTCGAACCCATGTCCCCCACTTTCTGGTTTTAGGTGTTCTAACTAACAATGTAATTTCAGACAATTGAGTCGACAAGGTATTTTAGCGGTGGGTGTGGGTGGCTGCGTCTCATAAGCCGTCAGACACGGTTTAATATTTTTGTTTTTATTGCATAATGCATCAAAAATCACTTGTAAACATACTTATTGCTGCAGTGTATCCTTTCTCCTAAGCTATAATATAGGTCTTTTCGCCTAAATTTGCGTGGTATGGTTCAAAACTTGATAGTTTAATTTCTTAAAGTGAGCCACCCTTATAAATTTTCTGTAAATGTAAGCTGATTTGTAAGATTTCTTGATAATTTCTTTAGCTTTGACATTTTTAAATGGGGTAACAGCTGAGTTGATTCGTATCTGTTCTCAGTTTCATCATTACTATGAATTTAATTCTTAAATAAGGTATGTGGGAGTCAACGCCAAGTCTTAGCGTTCTTTTTAACGCGGAGTATGAGTTCATGTAGTTTTATAATACACATTATGACACTAAAATTATGATTTTATAATTATCTAAATATTCATTTGGCTAACATTGACCTTCATTTGATGAATATGGTCATTTTTAGTATTATAAACAGGCAGAATAACAGTAGTCGGTACGATTTTATTCTGTGATAACGCGATTAATTAGACTCGCGTCACTCCCACCATGCAGATAATAGGAACTTTCTTTGATTACAGGTGCTCAGTCTTTCCAATATGAATTTGATCACCCTTCCTGAAACCTTGCTGCACACACCCCGCTACCTGGAGGTTTTGATCATCTCTGGGAACGAAATGACGGAGGTCCCTTCCACGGTTGCTCAGGCCAAAGAGCTGAAGAAGTTGGTTTTGGATGGAAACCTCATCAGGAGATTGCATAACGAATCGTTACCTTTCCTCAACAAACTCACCTACCTATCGATCTCTCACATGCCAGAATTGGTGTCGATCGAGGACGGTGCACTGTCTGGATTGGTGGCTCTCGAAGAGCTACATTGTGAGCAGAATCCAAAGCTCGCTGAGATAGAATCCTACGCATTGGATGCAGAACTAAAAGGCTACGTCCGAAAATCATTCAGGATAGTAAGTTATAACCTTGTTTCATAAGAATGAAATGATATAATCTCACCCTTCCGGAACTCTCATCTACTTCAATTACCACGCTTCCTCCAAAAGACCATTATGCTAACCTCACATTTAACAATTTTCCCTCGATAATACCTTACAATGACCTTTTTACCAAAGTCGAAATCATCTATCATTAATAAAATCTATCTGGTTTTATTAATGGCGTTAATCGGTTAATTGGCATATTCTACGAAAACAAACGACAAAGCTGTCTTTATATTTTTTTCCATGAAACGTGTGAAATTGAAGCAAATCCTTTCTTATATACTATTAATACCAGAATTTCCGGTATAGAAAATTGAGATTTTTACATTTAGAATTTACATAGCGCGTAGTTCAAAGCCATTTTGTAAATTCTAAAACATCCGAACGGGCTGTAAGAGAAGTTTTAAGAAAGGTTCGTCAAGATCTGGTGAGTGAAATCTCCTGTATGTGTTGATATATAATTAATAAACTAAAAATCACGTGAATGTAACTAAGTATATGAAACCATTGGAATGAAGTAAAGTATGTAATAAAATTCATAATGGTCAGGCGTTACGTTGTAGAGAGCCATCTGAATGAAAATGGAGAAAATTTGTATTCTTTCAAAAGGGTTTTGATTATTTTTTTACGGCTAGTTTCGCTACCAAGGTAGCAATAGCAACCTGTTGATGGTAGAGAAACCAGTCGCAGAAATAAAAATCCTATGGAAAGAATAAAAAAAAGTTTCGTCAGTTTTGTCCAAACTATGCGATATTAAGAAACAAGGAAAATTTATTTGAATGCATTAGTTGGGCATCTTGAAAGTAGTTCAGAACCCCTGCTTTAGGGTATGGGATTGGCATTAACTCCTCAGCGCGGGATTACGAGTTTACTTGTGGGATATAATGAAATATCCAACTAGTTGAAGCATATTTAATGATTGGTTCTGCATTATTTTGGATTTCTTCAAACTGTTTATCTTAAGCTATGCCGTCATTTCAGCTGTATTTCTGTTTCTAAACTATATTTATAATACTCATCCTCGCCTAAAATTTATAATGCTTAATTAGGTCATATTCCTTTTATCATTAGGTATCTTTGCTTTAGAAATAATAAGTAATAGTTTATAATATATGCTCGTAAGATCTTCAACATGCTTATCAGGTCGCTTTGTAGCCTCCACAACACTCTTGGTTAGCTTGACTTCTTTTAGTAATTGGAGGTAATGTTTCAATCTTGAGCCACAATATGAATGTAGAAAGATAATATGATAACGCCTTAAGAATTTTGACTGTAAATATCATGAACGAAGATATAGCAAAACATGCGTTTTCGTGGTGAATGATGATTCAAAACAAAATTTTGTTGTTTTATTCAACGTGAAGCGTTATTTTCTTGATTAAATAAAAAGGTTTAAGCTAATAATCGTTGATTTCTTAAGAAAATTAAAATTTTAACGATATTCTGTTATTTAATTTTAAGATTGTGGAATAATAAAATATTAGTTTCGTTGTATAAATTTTAGTTGAGAGGAAGATTTTCCTGAGTCTCTAATTTAATCATAGAGCCACAATTGCTATTTTACCTTTACCTAAGATTCCATTAAAATGGTTGATTTCGGGTTCGGGGTTGGGGAGGTTCGGGTAATTGGTTATTCCCCGAAAGAATAAATAATATATCTAAATCTTTAAATCTCTTTCAACTTATCTTCTCTATATTATTTCAGCTGAAGCTCAACAATAATCGCCTTAGTTACTTGCATAGGCAACTTGTCACACGCTGGGAGAACCTAGAAGCAATCACTCTCTACGGAAATCCCTGGTCATGTGATTGCCTCAACCAATGGATGATCACGGATCTGGTGCCAATACTGGACAAAATCGACCCATCTATAATAGAAAAATTAATGTAAGAATTTAAGCTGCTCGTTTCCTCGGATGCTAATTGGCTAAGAGACAAATTATTCTTTTCTATTATGATGTTGAAGGAATTATAAGATCTCGTGCCCCAAAATATTGACTTAATCTTATGTACTGTATAAACTGACTTAATACTCTGTACTCTCTAGAAAGTCAAATTCATTATTGAAACGTGCTTCACACCTTTCACACCATTTGATTATAACATAAAAATGGATTGAAATAATCAGTGAAGTATACCTTATTACGCATAACATGCTCAAGATCCCATAAATGTTACTCGTTATTAGCTATTTTATCAGTTCCCATTTCTTTCTGGTAAACAAATCCAGGTTTTTATCTGTAAATCCTTTCCTCATTGGAAGACTTCTTAAAAGAGCCGTAGCTTTCAAGCAAGGAGATATGGTCTATAAATTCGTCTAAAAGAACAACCTTGTGTGAATTGGAAATGGAATGTTGACACTAAAAGTTCTTTTAGTTTCGTAAATTTCCATTCACTGATTTCGATTGAAATTAAATGAACTGTCCTTGAATAATACTCTGATGAGTTCTTTCTCAAATAGGCCAACCATTTGGTTGGAAGCGAAAATATCCAAGTCCAAAGTTTCCCTGGTTTTAAAAGTGGAGTTATGAATTCGGATAATTTCTGCACAGGTGCTACGAGCCAGAAGAAATGGCAGGGAAGACCTTCCGGGAGATCGCGTTTCATTCACCACATATGAGATGTCTGGACAAATTTGGCCATCATCCTGAGAACGACGGCGCCATGCTCATCGGAGTTTTCATTGGAGCCCTCATAGCCATACCTATCCTTCTTTCGATCTGTATGTTGTACAAAAAGCGAGCCTATTTGTTTACGTGCCTTTCCGGTGGAGGGGCTCCTTCATCAGGAAGATATCACAATCCAGGAGCTGGGGATTATTCTCGGGCATTCTACAAGAGGGCGGATGCAGCAGGAGACATATGAAAATAGAGGAGTGGTTCTCGTTTTCATCTTTATGTTTCTTTGTAAAGGATATAAGGGCATTTTAATGCCTTCATCCTTCTTCTTCTCCCTGGCTCAGCTTCTGCCTGAATTGGGTGAGAAGTCGTGGACCTGTGATTTAGAATTTCTTACACCTTTTTACAGTGAGAAAATTTCCATATTGTCGTTTCTCCTTAACATTTTTTAGTTTTCTTCTATTTTCACCTATTTTCTTACCTTGTTATTTCATTTTCTACGGATCTATTAACATGACCAGTCTAGTCTTTATTTTCTTCCACATCCTTCTTGTCGTCTCATATCTCATTCTTCCAAGCTAGATCATTGTAATTTCAGCAGCTACAACTCAATCCTTGACTAATAGTTACTCCCTTGTTACTAGCCAAATCCAAAAGAATTTGCAGGGTATAGTTCAGCAAATCTTCCATTTTCCGTTACTATTCCATACTTATCGTTCCTCTAAAGATAGAAGCTGTTTGATGGTAGTATTCTTCCTCCTAACTCTTCATTGCTTTGTTACCTTGGGGAATAAAATTTCTAAGGTGCATGAAGCTTTACATTGGTTTCAGTTCTTCTCCCTAGCCTTTTTACTCCTGGCATTACCGCTGTCTTACATCTCGGGGATAAATTTAGTATAACTCTCTTTATCAATGCATTACGTGTATTCAGACTGCGTTTAACTCCACCTTAACGCCCTTTCTCTTACTTTGAGATCAAACGACCTATATTTTCAGCTCACTGAACTTAACCCATAATCAATAGATTAATCTGTACAAGTGACACCTTACTTCAGTTCAAACTTCGCACTAGACCGTTCTAACTCTAATGCTAATTTCATTTCTGCTTTCTTAATAGCTAAATTAGAAGTATTATTATAAAGGTTTATTTTTATTTAAGTGGTTTAAAATTATTCGTTCAATAATTGTTATGTTTTATTCAGCTTTTTTATTACATGTCATACTACAAATTGAAGACATTATTTGATAAAAATTATTATTATTTGAAAATTAAAGTTGTAAAAATAATGTTATAACTTCAGGATGTTTCATTTATTCTGAATGAGGGAGAAAATGTTATCATTAAAGGAGAGGCATTATGAAATATTTTCATTCCAGCCCGCCTTTTAAAAGGGAATGTTTTTTTTTTATTTTTAGATCCCCTAAAACAGGGGTTCCCAAAATTTTAGGTCCTAAACACCCTTGTATCCAAGTAAATAATCCCTATACATTATAGGAAGATATTTTCTAAAGTATACAATGCAAACTCAGAGAATAGTAAGATTAACATACAATACCAATATGGAATAGTCTGGGATTGCTGTTAAAAACTATTTTAATGAAAAAATGGACTTCTTTGCATATTTCTCATCGTTCCGCGAGTGTTTTTGGGCTGAAAACCTCTGCTTTGAAAGTTTCTTCACTGCAGGTTGTCGAGGATTCAAATATTAGCGATGCATTCATTCCAAAAAAATTTAGTTTCTAGCTCTCCAAAAAAGTTGAATTATAGTTATAATCCATTAATACATTATTATTCTGAGATCACATTATAATCATAGCTTTTAAATGCATTATGTCATTTCCTGAAATGAAATCGAAAAAAAAAATAAGTAATATTATAACTGATGCCAAGGTGATAATATGACCTTCTAGTAATTACTCTACCATATTATTTATCTAGAAATCCATTATTTTATAGTTTTATATATCAACCAAAAAGTTTATCTAAAGAAAGTTATCTAATCGTTTTTTGGCTTGCTTCGATCGTACTGAAATTCTCTTTATAGAAAACCTCTTTATAAATAGTCTCTTAATTAAGATACGGTGAATCTGGTTAAAATATTGATAAAATGTTCCTGTTAATTTCTTCGTTTACAATATAATTTATGAAAGAAATCAAGTTTTCAAGTGTAAATCATATATGTGTTTTTCTGCGAATCATATTATTGTTCATATTATACACAATAAACTTTGAAAACGTTAATGCTATTCTGTTAATTCCTTATAAAATTCGGAAACAACGCAATTTTCAGGTTTTGCGAGTAGCGAAGTTAATCGGTAAATGCATCGTGAAAGATCCATCCCCATGACAGGGTTGGGAATCACTGCTGCGGAAGTTGAGCGGCACCAGGAAGCTTTTGGTTCTACAAAAGTTGGCATTAAGTGAATTTTTCGTCGCGGACATGAATTCTCTCTCCGTATCCCCGTTTCTTTTATCAGCGGTTGGAGTATCTTATCTGAGCTAGTAATCTCGTAAGGTGAACAAACATCGCAGTTGCGTCAGAGCATATTGAGGAGGGAAAAAGCGACTGGATCACAGATTAGATACCTCATCGCTAGAGGAAAGCGATTATTGAAAAGATCTCTAATGGCTACGCATCCATTCTCACTCTATTCGCCTGCAAATAATCCACACCAAAGGCGCCAATAAAATATTTATCCCGAAAAGAATTTCCGTCGGTGTTCGTTAATATCAAAGAATAATATTTTAATAGACCTTTACATGTCTTCGTTATTTTTTTAAGTTTATTAACTATACCTATTTAAGTTTATTATTGTACCTATAATTTTCCGAATTAGCTTGTTGCCTTCGTTTAAAATTATTTGCAAGTTCTTATTATGTTGGGCAACGTCTCCCTTTAAACAGTATTTAATGAATCGCGATCATGGTATTTATCATGTTATCATGTCATTAGTTATTCATCATGTTAAATATAGGCATTAAACTTGGGTGTTATTGATTAATTCATATAGAAAGTTATAGAATATTAATCCATAGATAATAAATTACATGAGCTCAATTTTGCTTGTGATTCGGTATGGTAATAAAAAAATGAATTAATGCCTCCAGTAAAAAAATAGTATTTCGATATTCTATACTCATATCATATAATACTCATAAATAACATCACTTACTGAGAATTCATATAATTTATGAGATAAACAATCTCTCTTTCTTAGCCTCAGCAATAGGCTAAGACAATAAAGATAGTAGGAATGTAATGAAAAAATTAAGAAATTTCTATGTAACAAAGTAGTAAATACAAAGAACATTAAATACAAAACACTATGAAACTATATATGGAACTTTCCCCTACGAAAAGTGTTATACATTCTCCGCAATGCTAAACATTCATTATAACTAACATTTTCATAAACAGCTAATTACTCAGTTTGTTTTCATAGAAATCGTTTTTTCCTTGAATATTCAATAAAAGTGTATTTCGCATGCCTCAAACAACAATATGGAGCCACAAACACTGAATATCTGGAAAACTGTGTTTCACGTATGCAAGAAGAAAGTAATGCTTGGACTGAATGCAGGAGTGAGAATTTCGAAGCATTTGAGATAAAGCAAAAGAAAATAAAGGAAAGATGCACGCAAGATAAACTTGAAACGCGAATAAATAGAACTTTAAAGTCAATATAAAGAAAAGATTTCATAATTTACATTTTAAAAGTATAAGTAGATTTATCTAGGAAGTGTTGCGAAAGAGTACTTATTACAAAGTCCTTCAGGATAAGAAAAGTGACTCATCTGATGGAACTGAATGAGCGAAGTCGATGGAATTTAAGTTGAGAATGTCTTTACAATGTTTAACATCCTTTGTTCAGTCATGATCAAAATGAATATCCGATCGAAATAAAGCCGTTATCCTAAAAAATATTCCGATCGATTTTTCATAGTTTTATATTTCGATAGAATTTCAATTATGGAAATTCTTCGAAGAATTGACGTCGAAGATACATATATTGTATATTTCTACAATAAAGTTTTAAAAAGTATTTGCATAATTATTTAAACCGATTTTCATGCCAATCTTGGTTGATAGAGCGCTAAATATTTCATAACTCATTTGGAATTCTTTGCAATTAGTTTTACATATCTAAATAATTCTCTGCCTTTAATACGGCGAGTGAATCAGTTTTTCTTGAGTAGCAATATTTTCTTCCAGATCTAAGAAGTTACAAACAATGTGTCGGTATTCAACACAGCTGTAGACACAGCATTAAAATTTTGAATATCATTAACCTTAATTCGTGAAACACTATCAGGAAAAAACACAATTTACAAATATTCTGAAGAATTAGAATAAAAACTATAATTCCAGTTAACAACGAGCTCGATGTATGAGAGGCATCGACAAAGCGTTAAAGGAATCAATTGCTCATAAAACTGGTTTTTACTTCCGGTTGCTCTTTCTACTAAGTATAAGAGTGCGAAAATGATGAGATTAGACATCACTAGATTAGAAAGAGATGTTGTTGTTAATACACCGCCTGTCACATGCCACTGGCGGCTCACGAGGCAGAAATGTAAACGTATACTTAAACTATCATATCCGAAGTAATGCAATTCAAAAGCTAAAAACAATATCAAAATCCAAAACCGAAATACCCCAATGCAGGTTTCAAAACATATACAGAAATTGATAATATCTGAGGCTAAAATGGGACTGAAAATTGGTGTCTCGTACTATTTCAGCAGCGTCATGCAATAATTAAAGGAGGAGTCATTCCTAAAAGCCATCAATCCCAAGATAACGATACCATCGCTAACAGGATTTACCTACTATACGTCACGTGATGCTAGAGAAATACTGGCAGAATTCTTGACTAACAGTAAGTCGCTTAAACTTTTAGATAACAATCTACGTCAAATGAGCAACATCTTCCTCTGAATCAATGCCAGCTCCATCTCTGCGCGGCATCCCCAACCTATATTATTTTATCTTTATTGGGGTCTTAGAATCTTCAACAACTTGGGCGCCCGCTGACTCATAGGCCATGTACTTCTAGAATATGTTTCGTTTTTCTTCCAGAAGAAATTCTCTCCAAACTCTAAGGTAAGGTAACTTCGTTAATAAAATTTAATGCGAATGTGAGAGATAAGTTAGATTCTGAATGCGTCAATTAATGATAGAGGCTTATCTCGGAAACTGTTGTGATGAAAAGTCGGATGAGATTTAGGCGTGTTGCTAAAATCCTTTATTTTTACAAGTACTTAAGCTTTAAAAGGTGCAAAGTGAAGTATAATGAAAGTTTTTGTGCAGTTATTCAAATTCAGTATCATACTGTGTCATTAAGAATAAGGTTTCCAATTGCGAAACACAACAATAGGCGCATTAATTAACGCAATGAAAGATGCCAATCACAAACTTTCATCGATTAAACTTTCGATATAGCTATCTATCAAAAGGCCGCGACACACCAGTTAACTTAGTCTCATACATAGTTATTAGTTACTCAGCTGAGTAGAGCCCCACTGTTAAGTTCCGTTTATAGGATAGATAGAGAAATCTGCAAGAGCAATGAAATTGATTACCAGTGGTAGATGTAGATTTGATTAAGTTCTCTATACATGAGAAAGAGAAGATGAGGCGAGAACGGAATCTGAAGGTTCGCGCTGATACCTGCTAAATTCATTGTTAATGCAATCGAAAAGTTTTAAAGAACTGACACTCAAATTTGTGTACTTATTCTCACGAAGGCAATGACAGCTGATCAAAAGAGTGAAATTGTTTATACCTCTGAAGAATTCTTGCTCCAAATAACTTGTGACTAAAGCTTAACCAAAAACATTAATTAATTGTCTATGAATAATAATCAAGTTATTTTTATCAACATACTTGAATAGTATTTATAACAGTACAACGAAGAATTGTCATATTTTCACTTCGATAAATACTCCTACAATACGATACATAACAATGGGCAAATTTCTTTCTTCTTGAGGTTGCACCGCTTATTCTAATTCTGTCCCAATCTTTCATCTCCGGTAATGTTTAAAATCTTGTAGCAAGAGTTCAAATCCGATGAACATGGTTCTGAATACATCTTAGAAAAAAGCACTTTGTAACTTCCGCAAGCGATGTTTACTGATAGGTTTTGTCAACGCGTTGACATATTCAGGTGAATCTCTATAGGAGTGCAGAACTTAAATTCGAGATGGGGAAAATGTGGATGTATGCTGTGGAATTTCAGAAATTCACACTTGATCATATCAATTTCATTGTTCTTTATGTTTACACTGCATTATTCACGGGTAATTTCATAGCGGTTGTACAGTTGTTCTTCCATAATTATTTCATAAGACAAAATACTTTACAGCTTGCGGTTATTTGTATTACCTTAACATATACTTTTTTTAGATTTTCGCAGCGTTGATCCATTGATGTCTTCACGAGCTTTCGGTTATTAATTTGTTCTTTCTCGTAACAAGATGACATTTACGCCAGCATTCCAGTGGGCGTATTGGGAATATCCCCTGATTTTCATTTTTTATATAATTATAAAATCGCACACAGGCATCGTATATTTAGACGCCCCTATATACTGTTTTCGAATGGCATTCTGAATTTTACCCATAATCCATCATTGAATCCATCAATTCATCAAACAACATATTGTCAAATTGATGCGCTAACTAAAATTCATTGAGCGATTTCGTCTATATATTTCAATTATACTCACCTTAAGTTGACGTAATCATTTGTGATGTGGTTATTGCGACAGCGATAAAGAGAGGATTAGAAAAAGGATATGAGAATTCATGTTCCCTTTTGCATGTATGTACCATGTAGGTTATATGATAGGTTTTCTACCCAATGTGTGTTTGTTGAGTGGATGAAGGAAAAACGTTCTGAATCTTTAAAATAAGAGCATAAATGCGCTTAATTCTTAAATATAGCCTTTTCTCGATATTTTGAATATTTAAATATATTCCATAGGTGCTAAAACTAATTTCCTCGTTTAGCATGATGTCACTCATGATCGTTCGATTTATCCTTCTGACGAATGCAATGTCGTGTATTTAAATCTTCAGAATTCTCTTATCATATACTTCATGCTGATGAAATGAAAAAGATAAGAACCTGGAATTTATTAATTAAAGTAACAAAGTGAAAACGTATTCAAAAAGAGGCCGATAAGATTATTTGGATCGCAGGACGTGAAGAGAAATATAAAATTTTACCTAAGTTCGGCAAGAAAACTCTTCCTGGGGCATACTGTGAATAGGATGTTTCTTGAATTTCTTCAATCTCAAATTCTATTACTCCATAACATTTCTAATAAACACGATTTGTTTCTGTTACCCAGTGACATGGACAGTCGTATTGGAGTTCTGGCGCTTTTGCTGTCGGTAGCGGCGACGGCTGGAGTCCGCATTGAAGGTGGGATGTGCGGAAGATGCAATTGCGAACAAATAAATCAAGAGTCTCAGGTGATCCTCAAAATCGACTGCTCAAGGCTGCACACCAGCGACGTTGAATTCCTCTTGGGGATGGGTGATGGAGAAGCAGGCGGTCCATGGAAGATACCGCTGAAGAGCAATGCCTTGGCTGATATTATCAGCATCGTTTTGGATGGCAACTCTATCCCTAACCTTCGACCTCTTCCGCGGTTGGAATTTGAGATGAAGAATGAAACCGTAAATGATCATCGAAATACGACTGTAAGCGAATCTGACGCACATGATGTTGGGAATGTAGCTTCCACGAACGAGCAACCGTCCAACACTACGAAGGGCCTTACTACTTCAAAACCCCGTTTGGAACTTTCCTTCCGCAATAACCACATAGCTAGAGTCGAATCGGGAGCCTTCGTTCCCGTCTGCGAGACCCTATGGTCTCTGGATCTATCGGATAACGATATCACATTCGATGTTTTGCCGGCATCAGTCTTTCGGGGAAAATTTTCCGAAGCAAGCTATGAACCGATACCACTCCTGGAAACATTAAATCTGGCACGCAATCAACTTCACTCTTTGGACGGAAAGTTATTTGAACATATTTGGAAGTCTTTACGGGTGCTGAATCTTCAAGGAAACCCTTTGGGAAAGACTATGGACACTACAACGGAATTGGCCCTCTCTACTCTAAAAGGGCTTCGGGTAAACAATATATTTAAAAATTGTAATTCCGCAGAATTGGTATCTGATACTAGAGCTAACAGCTATATTTTCTAACCGTTTAATGTGAAACAATTTGTAATTTGAAATATTTGACAATTTTCCTAATTTATAAGAGATCTGTTAGCAAAAGACTAATTTTCCTAATTTATAAGAGATCTGTTAGCAAAAGACTATTCAATTAATACAAAACTATGTAAAGCTTTTTAACCTAATCATTAAAGGAATTAACTAGTTGCCATCATACATACTGATATCCATAATCATTCATATTAATGTCATAGGCAAATTGTTATTTTGGGGCATTCCAGTTTGGTATTCAAATTTTAATTTTGATACATCCCTGAATATTTTTGAAACTCCTAAATATTTTGACATCTGCTATCTCAAGATTTTTGCTTTTTTTAGGAACTAAACTTAGCAGACACCGGACTGTCACTTTATCCCAGAGGCCTAGCTCATGTTCTTCAAAACCTGGAATCTCTCAGATTAGATGGTAATGCATTTACCACTGTTCCAGATTCATTCTCAATTTCAAAACCTTCATTACTCTACCTGAACATCAACAGAAACCCAATAAAGAGTATAAACAATAGCTCTTTTCAGTCAAAAAATTTGGCTTGGAGTAAACTGAAAGTCTTGGACATGGTTGCAATGCCTGAGTTAGAGGTTGTGGACAAAGAGGCATTTGAACCTTTGAATGAGTTACGCATTCTTAGATGCTGCTACAATAGAAAATTGAGTTACTTTCATGAGGAAGCATTCCGCAAGATTAATGGGTGGGAATCAGAGTGGGGAAGGTGGAGGGACTTTAACTTAAAAGAGGTGAGTTATCATTCATTAATATTGACTTCAAAATTTAATATTAATGATGGAGAAAAATACAGAATTATTCATACTGATTTAGGGATCAACATTTTTTCCAAAACCAACATACTCCATCCTCTGCAAATACATGGCATATGCTCCACCCCAGTAAATGTTATAGTATAGTTAGGAAAACCTAATCTTATGTTTAACTGCTATTTTTGAAGTGAAAATAAAACCAATTTTGATGAATTTGGTCATAGAAATTTACATTTAAGTATCACCTCTCAATACATGTTTTTTATCTTCTTCCCTTGAAGTGGCATTGATTATAGTTCCCACTGATATTAATCTTTCCCCTTCCTGTCTGAAATATATGTATGCAGAAAGTTACCTGTTATTAAGGTTATTCCGTTTGAAACAATTTATCAATTTTTATACTCTATGATGTAAAATCATTTCATGCTATGCTATTTCAAGATCTGTTACATATATACCAGTGCTTCTTTCACACTTTATAGATTGCCTAAAAATGTTATTATTCCATATCCATAGTATAAATTGAATGATTTCTATGCCTAAAATATTGTTTTTCTCATTCTGTCATTTCATTAATGGCATATTTAATTTACAAATTAGAAAAGAGATTTGGACTCATTCCCTTAGTTCCAGATATTTTCAAATTCCTTTATATTGTTCATCTTCATTATTGCATTTATTTTGTTGTGAATTTTATAAATTACTCTCCTATTTTCAAAAGTAGAATCTCATCTTGTCAATACCTGCTTTGAATCTATGATGGCAATGTGTAATCTATTCTTTCCTGCATCTCTATATTTTCCCTACTGTGACAAGGAAAAATGAGGCTTCTTTTGCACTCTCCTGCTGTTCAATATCTGTGTTGGTCTTTATTAAAGTAGTCATTTACTTCTTTTTCCATAATTTAGAATTTATTTCATAATGCTGTTAAAGTTAGTTTAAGGGTAGTTGTTTCAAACAATTTGAAAATTTATTTGAATTAGACTTCTTAGGTGTAAGTATAACCATAGAAATAAGTCTGTGTAAGGTCATTGAGTAGATAGTAAAGTGATTAATGAATTACTTTTATTCAGTTGCTGATATTAAACCATTTCTGGGTACTACTATTAAGAAGCTAAATAATTTATTTTTACAAAAATCTGTCCTACTTAATACTTTGTTACATTTTTATATTTTTGAGATCTATTTTAGTTTTTAATATATATTCAACTATAATTGATTACTGGAGGTATTGAAATATTCATCCTCTTTGAATATTTAATTTTATTAATCAAAATCTAAAATTGATATATTTGAATAATGTTTGAAAATAATAAATAATTTCGAATTTTGATGGGATGAAATCCAGCACTAATTGGGAAAATGTCTTAGTTTTAGCTGATTCTTCGTGAGGGTTAGATTTCTAGGAATGAATTTAATTTAATATAATATCACAATGGGAATTAATTTAAAGATAGAAAAAGGTAAAGCTAAAATTACTTCTATATTTTTATCTTATTCTTATATGAATTTTCCTTTGTATTTTCCCTTCAAATAGGCCATTTAAGATATCAACTGAGACTATGGTTTCAAGCTTAAGAAATATTAGTTGTAATATAATCTATGGCTTAGTTATAGAATACTATTGAAGAATCACACACAAATCTAAATATAAGGAAAAACAGTTAGGCATCACTATGCTCAAAGTTAGAATACAGCTTTCTCCTCAGCATTTATAATTGACTTGAAAACAATAGCTATAATATTTTTATAGTAAAAATCCACTCCATCCAATCCACTGAAAGGATTTTGATGGGAGTACTATTATTACACTTTGCCATCAGTTTAGTCATCTCAAAAATATGAATGTTCTAAGCGACTAGTCATTGAATGAATATTAAAGGAATGATGACTAAATTATGTTGAACATCATTTCACTGTGATAAAATCATGAGATGTATTTCTTTTTCTTTCTAGCTAGAACTACAATCAAATAATCTGGAGTTTTTGTCATCTGACTTAGTTCCTTGGGCAAATCTTGATTCAGCTAATCTGCAAAGCAATCCATGGGCCTGCAATTGCTCATTGAAAGATCTAGCAGATGTTCTAAGGATGTACATAATCAAAAAGGATCCAAGTCTCTCTGTGGGTCTGCAGTGAGTTCACCAAATCAAATTTTAAATCTGGAATTAATAGGAGATATCTAACCTTCAAGGCAAAGTCTATCACTCGCCAACCCTAATATTTTATATGTGTAACTAAGCAAAGTATTTTAAACAAATTTGATTGAAAACTTAGGGATGGTGCAATAATGATTTCCCTGAAAACTTTAGGCATTATTTTTTACAGAATTAAAAGTGGAAGGGAAAAATAGCTTCAATCAGTATTAGATTGGTTTCAGCCTTAATTTTCTATTAATGTCTTTGAATAATGGTGCAGTATAATTTTGGTAGTGGCAGTACTAGCAGTATTAACTCATTGCTTTAAAAAAAATTACTTTCATAAAGATTTTATCTTCCTCAAAAGATATGATTTTGGAGCAGTCTACAAGGCCATCACAGACCACCAGTCACATATTTAATTAGACTTCCAAGGGGTTGTTTAGGGACTATGATCACTTTCTGCATTAGCAAAGACTTAATTAACTTCATCCCTTTAAAGTAATAATAAATTTAATGCTTTATTTTTCTTTTCTTATGATGTTTTCCTCCATGATGATATAGAAATTAAAGAGTGAGTTTCAAGTCAAGATTTTTCAAATATGTTAATATCATAAGTATAATTTCATAGGTAATTGAAAGCTGGCTCAGCAACATTTAGGTCCTGGGTTTGAATCCAGATGGTGGTATTGATATCACTCAATATTGAATTATTCATATTCATCCTAAGAATGGCCTCAAAGATCAAATTGGTCCTCAGTGAATTCCTTTTAATTGCTACTATGAGAAATATTTTTCTCTTTGAAGCTCACAGAGATAGGCAGCACTTGGTCAGATGGTTTGGTGTATATGTTGTAATGAGTATCAAGAATATTTCCTCTTGTTTGAACTTTTAAGTGTTGTTTTAAGTGTTTTCTAATTCTCTCTATTCTGAGTTTCCTATTCCCATGTACTGGTACCATGCCCAAATACTTCATGATATCTCTGTTTCATAAATCCTTCAGTCTTTTCTTAGTATTATTAAATTTCTTGGTGGTCAGTTGAGAACTGCCGACAGCCATTGGTTGTAATTTCTTTTTACTACATGTCCTGTACACATACATCATTGTCATTAAAATGTTGATAAAATTTGAGAGATAAAGGAAAGTAAGTCAACATGATGTCCTACAAGATAAATGCAATTTTCACTGTTTGGATGGAGAAACTGTTCAAAAATTCTTAGAATGACTGAACCTGGGCTACATTGCCTCCAACCTCCATTAACACCCATCTGTCCTGATGAGGCATTGAGCTGTATCAGTGAAAGGAGGAAAGATATCAAAATCCTGATGTATAAGTTCTGAAAAGAGTGGTTAGATTATCATTATAGAGAAATCCTTTTCAATGTTATCTTCAACCTCTATTTTTCAGCTGTGCATCTCCACCATGGTTCCAGAGAATGCATATCTTAAGCACATACCCAAGTGATGACGACCCCAATGCGAGTTCAAACAACATCTGGCATAAATGCGGAGAAAGCAGTCATCGTCTTTTCTGGCGCAGCAGGGGAGCCATCGTCTCTGCACTGGCCGCAGTGTGTGTGGCAGCACTGTTCTCTCTGGCAGTTGTGGTTTTCCTGGTAATACTGGTGCGACGCTCCATTCGCCTCGAAAGCATAAACATGCCCGGCTCAGTGCGGTACGTGAGGGCACCGCCATCTTTTGCTGAAGATGACGACGAACATGTCATCATGGACATGAGATGGGCAACGAGAGACAGCGGAGTAGCTAAAAGTGTCTCTGGTGCCCCCTCTAATCAACGCTGGCCGTCCTTATGGTGATATATCTCTCTTCGTCTCATCTCAAGAACTTTCAATATGGGTCTCACCAACTGAGATGACCATTTCATGTCGAGCCGATTGGGAGAGACAACAGTGTAAAGGATGGGATCGAAGCATTGCTTTTCTATTCACATAAGTAATAGTTTTCCGTGGTACTTACAATCGGCTAGATATCTTCCTTGAACTCGCCGTTGTCCGGAAAATTCTTCGATGCCGAACAGTATTATTATCGAAAATTTGATTTCAGGAGCGTGTGAGGTGAAATGTTACGACTGCTGCTAGCTTGGTCTACTGCTACGACTAGTAGGATCATGCTGCTTTAGTGTATAGCCGAAAACATAAACTTCATTCCATGCTATCTTAATGTCGGCAACTATCTCCTCATAGAAGACGCGAGGTGGGGGGTCAGCAGTCGTCGGCAGATTTCTCGAATCTTCTCACTTCTCCAAAGGAATTTGTAATTGTCTATTATTTCGGTTTTCTGCCTCATTTTCGGCCTTCAGCAAAAATAAGGGGGAAATTAACCTCCTTCAATTAATTCATTCGTCTAATTAGTTTTCATTCCTAATTATAATTATGATGTCGGATTATTTGAATATAATCCACAAGCAACTCAATTATGGGTTAATATTGTATAGTAATAAGAAATGTGACTTTTTGATGAAATTTAATTCCAAATTCGTGCCACAAGGAGGAGGAGTGATTAAGGTTTGAAAATACTGAGGAATAAGATTCTATGACAGCTCCTGAAATTTATACTACAAATGTGAGCTGCTTCATACTCCGGCAATACTATCAACGGAGGAAGATTTTACATTTTCATTTATGAAGTCTTCAATAATTTCCATGGCAACAAAGAAATACAATAAACTGTCAGGTTTGTGTTATCCTGTGATAGTAAACTGCCAAAAAATACTGGCTCAGGTAAATTTCTACATCATCAAATTTGAAAGAATCGCAATCAACAGGCTTAATCATTTGGAATATTTGGTTAAAGGTAACCTGAGTTAATTGCTCTCTCAACCGATCAAATCTTGCTACTATTCCAGCAAAAGAAACATTGAGAATAGCATAAGAGTTTAAAGATTAATATAAAAAATATCGCAATCGTGAAATGTATGAGCTGTTGGATTGCTTCAACTTTGATTAATAAACATTTTATATTAAGGATTTTTTTGCTAAATTTTGTAAATATCCGATATGAGGGGTATATATTCACAAGAATATTGCAAAAAATTAGTTAATTTTATGTCCCTGTGGCCAGGGTCATCTCTAAACGGTAAGTGAGGTAAGCAAAACCTTAGGGCACCCGGAAGTTAGGGGCACCCAGAGATCTCCAACTTAATTCGCTAGAAAAGATGAACAAAGGGGAACTTTCGAAGGATTCTCCATTCGGCAGCATAAGTATGTACGTACCTTCAGCCTGTGGAAGTCTTTATTGGTGAAATTTTCAGGGTCATAAGAGTCACTTACTGTTCCCGATGGATTTCGACGGTATACATGGAAGGAATACCTTAAGTAAATATTCATAAAGGCACGATTTAGTAAAAAATGCATTTCCCAAAACTCATTTCAAGATTTTTTTTATAATAACTGAAATGAATATTCAGATTATGCGCACATTCAGTATTATGCCAGTCCTTCTTTCAAAGTACTTCAAGTGGTTCACTTGTCAAAGAAAAGCTAAGCTACTAAAATAGGAAGTCTGGCTTCCGAAATGTACATATGAGCTATATCTCTCTGATTGTTTTCCATACTCCTTGGTTGGCTTCGTTTTTTAATCGTTTTTAGACTCCATTCGTTCCTCTTGCAACGACTCTCTTTTTATGGTTGCTCTTTTGTTGGTTAACATAGTTTTCCCGCAGCCACTCGATGTTTTCATCCAGTGGCTGCGGGCTGTTTTCATCCAGTGTTTTTATCGTATAACTTCAGGATTGCTTTGAAGCCATTCGCTTTTTATATTCCATTGGCTTTATCGCTTTGGCACATGAACCACTTAACCCACCTTTGCAATTAGTACGGTAGGAGTGACAAAATACTCAACCTGAATACTCACAGTAAACTCACCTATATTCCAATTACTGACTCTATGCAGTTTGATTCTCCCGAGGAAGCAAGTATTATTTATAAACTATTTTTTTACCTAGCTCTCTCAAAGCCACTATTTTAATGGGCTATGAGGTACCTTGTCTTATGAATGCATATAGTATACATAAACTTATTCGACATCAAGGAAGATACTACTTAGCGAATGAGTAAGTGTTTCACATACGGCCCACTTTAAGAATACTATGAGGCTCATAAGATCTTCTTAGATAAGATGTTCTTCTAGATGCAGCATCTTCTCGAGAATCACCTGTTTATAAAATACACCCGGAGGATAGAATAGAAATTGATGATACGACAAATTGGATATACTTTTTGCATCACATATTTAAACTGCTCTAATGATATTTGGTGGTATTCTATCATACAAATTATTTGTTTCAATACAAAAAAACAGATTAAACAATGCAAATTTTATCTATGCCTATTGTGAGGTGATTACTATAAATTATTTAGGATATTCTGGATGCATATTCTTGACCGTAATGGTTCCAGAACTTATAAGTTTTGGTAAGTTATCGAGACCTTTAAAGGGCTGAGTTAACAGCATATATCTCACAGATTTTCGGACCAGAGATCTTCAAATGTGGATGCGACACTTCATGGATATCTCGAAATATGTAAAACAGAAGAGAGTAAGAAACAAAGAAAAATTACAAAAAAGCAATGTAGTAATATTACAGTAACATATACTATTTGCTTGGAGTCGTCTATCGACAGATGATTCATTACTGGCATTTATGAGTACGAAATCATTACAGAAGCATATAATAACTATTTATAAAATCAATCAATTATATTTAAAAAGAAGGCAGGCAGATGTGCTGGTATCTGCTACAGATAGCAATTCAACTATAATCATGTAATATAAGTAAAAAATAAGGAGTAAGAACTAATTTTTATACTACTATTGTAAAATATCCGATGACTGAACATCAGCAGTATTCGGATAAAGGTTTTAAACATTACTTTGTTCTAATTGCGAATTTTTTAATTTTCATGATGGCATCGTACATCCTATCTATTCTAAAGTATTTTCAACCGCTTTCAACATGCAAGTACCATATATTGCCCAAAGTTGAACATCTCAATTGATCGCAGATTAAAACACACGAGGGAGAACTACCGTTTTCGGTAACTACCCGATTAAAAAAATTCAACAGAGATAACTTTTCCATGACAAAATAAAAGATTACACATATTGTAAAAGGACGCGTACGAGGATATTTTGCTCTTCTTCAGTACATAAGTTTCAGGTAAGTAACCGAGTAAAGAGCAAAGAAAAGAATCTTATGAGTAGCAGAGATAAATTTTTGCAGTATTACGGTTATACTGTTGGGAAAACGAGAAAAGACCAAATCGGATTCCCAACCGTATTCATATCGGTAGCAGGATAAATTCCGAAGAAGGCGGTCGCTCGATCATTTTGATGACAATTCAAGGGCAGGCAGTTCATCTTCACCCCTGGCAGATCTAGGGGCGGCGATCGCTCCCTCTTTGGTCGCTTTACTAGCAGTTTGCCGAGTGATAGAAAAAATATCTACAAAAATAAAATAACTCTGAAAACAATAGTTATTGTTTCGGGGACAATCTTTAACTTTCGATAGTTATTAATTGAATAGTTAAAAATATAGAAAACTATGCTAATTTATAACAAAATAAATAAAGTTTCTGGAAATGCCCCTTCTTCCTAAATTTCTGGACCTCTGTTATAATATTATATCATGACAGCTTTTTAGCAGCCCTCATGGAGTATGTATATAAATTTTACGTAGGAAAGATTCAGGTAATATCGAACGTTTAAGCTCTTCTATTATTTTTAACATGTTAATAGCTTCAATCGTCCTTACTACGTGCAAATGCATACATGTATATATATTACAAATAAAAAATATCTATCTCAAATTTATCTCATATTCTTAACTACCCTACACAACTTACTTTTGACTTTCTTTATGATATTCTTAAAGCATTCCAACAAATTAAAGAAATAAAAGTTCTGTCAGAAATCAAATCTCAGAAAGCTTTTAGTCCGCAGTCTCCGTAATCCTTTCGAGGAATTGGCGCCCGACGGTCACTGGCATATTGGAAAGTTTTTCGAACCTCTTATCCAAACAAATATGTTGATATAAATATATATTTGTATAGCGTCATTATATATCGTTTTCATTCAGTTGGAAAATAAAGTTAGGCTTAACAAACTAACACTATGCAAAAGATATGTTTCCCTAATTTTTAATAAAGTTTAATTTTTATTCTGTTGAATCATTTTTCGTTCCTAACTGCTCAGCAAGTTGGTAGGCAAGTTTCCTGGACTCAACTTTGCTTAATGGAATTTGCTCAAATATAGTAAGACGATTCGCAGTATTAATAGAATAAGACGAATAGATTGTTTTATGTGTATGTACGTCAGCATATTTTCAAGTTCCTCAATTAAAGACAACTCTTTGCCAGCTCTTTTCGATTCCGGCCCACAGTTTAAATTTGAAATACCAAAAAAGGATGATCATTTGAAGTTTCTCTCTTGATAGTAACATAATAGTTGAACAATTTTACTCAAAATGCTAGAATTGTTCTAATATATCAATCAATATTATAGTCATCGCTACGACTGAACGGAGTTCATAAGACATTAAGTAGACAATATTCTTCGTACAATCATAGACTGGTCCGAAGTTCCATCATACGATAAGATACGAAAGATATATCTTCGGCGAGGAACTCTTCTCCCTGGTGGAATGCTCTTTGTTCGCGGGTCGGGCGGGTTCGCGGGTTCTCGCGCGGTGAGGCTGCGCGAGACCGGCGAACGGAGAGCCTTCGACAAGGCTGAGGAGTCCCTCGTTGTTTCATTCGGCGCCGATTATCGTCTTGGAACGACTATGACCAGTCTTTTGCATTCTGAAACTTGACGTGATTTTTCTGCATTACTTTTGCCTCCTATGTTTAATCATCTCACAATAGTTCTGTGAAAACAGCTGAGTAGAAAGACTTCGTCTTTTTTTCTGTTCTTATCTTCATGCTTGTTCTCACGCTGAAATGGTTCGAAAAGGTTTAATCATTAATGCTAATTAAATTAATAATAACTTATACAATCGGTACTTCCGTCTGCGTTATTTGAACTTAAGTTTTATTATTTTATTAGATTGAAATATTTTTATTTAACTTATTAGTAAACTCTCCCATCAAGCATTACGGAACTAAATTGAACTTATTTGTATATTTACATACTGAGCCTGTCAGTAGCAAAAGACGAACTTAGCTGCTCTACCTTGATACATCTCCAGATCGGAGACTAATATTTCGTAAAGACTCCAATTCGCACGACAATTCTTTATCTTAAGGGAAGTCCAATTAGGGAAAAATACTGGTTTCTTACTCTTGATGAGCATCCCCTCATCAGAATTCTACTAGATAATTTTTGCATCCGATTTGCCTTACCTATCGAATTTACTCTTTGAAGGACAAACACCCAATGATTGTAACTCCTAGGTGCTTATATTGACTTATGAACTCCAAGGGATATCTTGAAAAATGTTGTTGAATACGGTTAACGTTGGTGGTGAAATTGATAAGTTGATAAGCTTCCAATCCCTGCAACAATTTGAAGTATCCCTTAAATCGTCCTGTAAAATAACGTTGCCATCTTGCGACTTAACCTCTCTGTAAATGAGAGTATCTTCAGCGAATAGTCTAACCTCGCTCTTAACCTTATCCGCTGGATAGTTAATAAAAATAAGGAACATAATCGACCGCATTACAATTCCGTGTGGGATGTAGGATATGATACGTAGTTCATACGAAAAAATTCCGGGCAACACAACTCGCTGCGAGCTATTTATCAATATCTTTCTAGGGCTGGAAGATTAAATACTATATTTTTCTGTAGAATCCATCTAGAAACTTGGTCAAGAAACAAATTATAACTTTAGTCAAGTTAAAGTTCATCAAAAAATGTTTTCAACCAAAAATTAATTCATTCTCAATTGACTACTTGTTGGCACCATAAAATACTTACAGAACCTTTACTGCCTGTAACGTAACCTCTCACTTTCCAATTTGGGAGTTTTCAGTAATTTCTGAAATTGAAATAAAATTGTATTTTTAAGCTTAAAATACATTAAGCTCAGCCTATCTTTGGAATTTGGTTAGACTATTTGGTGAAAGAAATCTCAACTGATATCTTTCAGTAAAAGAACAGATGACTATTTATCTTTATAATGATATATAATGAAATATTGAGCATTGACCAATTATGAGTTAAACTATTGGTCCAAATACATACTTAACTTAGATCAGAATTTTAATTGTAAAGTTATTCTTTAGATTGCCTAAATTTATATCTAATTAAGAACGTTTCTATTTTTATTTAAAAGATATTATCATTAAAAAAATGCTTTACCTGCATGGCAGTCATAATCTATGTGTTTCATAAAAAATATATTTTGTAAACCATTAAAGTCATAAACGCATGAAAATTTTGGCTTCTACTCACTTCCTTAAAATGATAATATTTATTTTGTTGAAATAGTTCCTATTATTTACAAATCGAAGTATTATCATCTCTTAAAAGCAAAGAACTTGATCAAATTTTATAATTCCAATTTAAAGAGCAATTAAATTTTGAGATTTTCAATGAAAATTTTATTTATTCTTTGATATTCTTATGTTCAAATGTTATTCTCTTAAACTGGCATACTATAACTGCCGCTCCATCACAAATAAAGGTAATAATTCATGAAACAATTAATACTTTTAAAAATCTTTCTGAACTATTAGCAAAGGAAGCAATTTAATTTCTTCTAACTCTTATGGACTAACTCGTGACATTTGCTAAATGTTTAACATGAGTAATATAAGAGATCCTGGATTTAAAATAAAGATATTTTTCTGTATCACAAATTTTTCCTCATGCATATCGAGAGATTCTTTAATATCAAACTAAAATCATTGCAAATTTTTCATAATCGCATGGAATAATATTTACATAATATTTATTCTGATTACTATCTCCAGGCCGGTTCCATTTAAGCTCTCAATGAGGCATTCAGTCTTTGAGAAGTGGAAAATGTCGCTCACGAATATAAAATTCGAAAGCATAGATTCCATTCAGGACATCTTCCTGAAAAAGACGTGTTCTTTACTCTCTAATGACTTCCGTAATTCAGTAATTCCATCTCAAGGGAAATGCGTGAACTTTATTTTCAAAAATTACTTCAGTTTATTTCTTACGAGAGTTACTGACATTGGATGAATAAATACATACACAACGATGATTATTATATAAAATAGGGCTCTTATAGGCATGCGTGCCCACTAGGGTGGTCCCTCTTTTCGAAAGTTTGAATTTCTTTCGGGATGCCCCCTGAAATTGCTCCGTTTGGTTAGAAAATATATTCTGTAAAATATGGGAGGGCACGGCGCCGCTTTCACGACGCGCGCTCACTATTGGGGCTAAATCTGGAAAATTACTGCGCGGATCTAATTAATATTTTAAGAAAATCACATTTAATGTCTAACAATATATTGATAAAATAATAGAGAAAGTTTAAGAATGGCAAGACTCCCTAGTCGCTTGTGATGACCGAAAAAAAACCGAAATTGTTGAAATTTATAGACTTCAAGTACGACAAGTCTTTCCGTTATTCGATTCTAATACTATTTCACACAAAATATTATTTTACCAAATGGAACAATTTCAGGGAACTTCTGAAAGAAATTCTCAAAAAATTTTGTCCTATGAATATGGACCACCCTGGTGACTACCCCTGGCATAAGGAATCCATTTGAAAAACAACTTTTGAATTAAAGTTATGAATGGCGATCTTCTGCCAATATCCCACCTACAAACTGCTTCTTATTCTGCTCAATTAGCTCCATCATTATTTTACACTCCAGTATTATGTTATTGGACGGCTTGTATAAACATAAACATAGTATAGCATTTCATTACAGCAGAAATTTGGGACCGCAACTTGGGGTCGTATTAAGCGAGTTACTGGGGTTCTACGGTACAGCCAAATTGCCTAACCGCCCTTCAAATCGTAACTTGGAAGGTGTTCCGCATTTTAATGCGTAATTTAAAGATTTCGGTTGTGTTCATCACATGCTTAAAAGAGTCGAAAGATTTCCTTGTTCGAAGCATTGTTTTCTTTGTGTAGTTCTCCAACCGCTCGCATTGAGGCAGCGCTGCGCCCATATCATGATGGTATCATTCATTCGTATAGTATGGAGCCTCAAAGACAAGTATTATCATCCTTCGAAGCAGTTTGCTGTTACGCGGAGAAGAAACAGGAATCATCCTCTGCGACGTGATAATCTCAACAGCTATCTATTCAGGTGAGATTTCTCTCAACGTTCTCTGTATCTCTTATCAATTGAAAAATTCTAAAAGCCACGACCACACGGTAAAATGAAATACCGATTTCTTTTAGTGGCAAGTAAAAATCGTCAATAACGTTACAATAATATTTACATTGGCTATTTCTGCACTCGCGTACAAGTACAGGAGTCCCTATAAAACATCCATCAGCCGAATCCGAATTCGCAAGCTGTCTCTAAAAAACGGGGAATATATCTTCGACAGGCGAAAAGTTCGTAAATAGGGACTCTCGTTGTAGTCACCTTACACCCATTCATAGGTGTACATCATCTTCCTTTAGGTATTAGGATACATCTACTACATTTACTTTAGGTGTAGGTTACATCTATGGTGGTTTGAAATAAATCATTGTCGGAGACGAGGTGGGATGATTGGATTCTTAAATTGATTTGTTTCGTTTTCATCTTTATTCTTCCATTGAGGTCAAACTAAGCAACATGGAGACATCGATGAAAATCGAAAAATACGTTCAAGTTTGCAAATTATATTTCCGTCAGCTTTCTGCAATAAATATTCTCCAATTCTAGATACAAAATAACTCTTTGATTGTCATCGAATTAAAAAAGTATACATCGATATCAATTTTACTACCTTAAGTTTATTTTATAGAAAGTTACAGTTATTGAAAGGGATCATAATTATATTATTAATTGATTATAACTTATCTACGATCCCGCCATTTCGTAGCAGTTTAAAGGCTGATCCCGATTGGGAGTAAAAACTTAAAAACTTTTCATTTCTGCCAATGAAAGATGGCAAGATGTGCAGAATAAGTATATCATTATTATGATTAGCAGGGTTACTCATAAAAATCGCAACCATTTTTAAATTGAATTATATCATAATTCAGGATTTGTCCCTATTATCAGCTGCAAAATATTTTTGTACCCTTCTTTAATGAACAGTACAAATAATATTTTGCTGAGGAAGGATATATAAACCTTCCGAAATTCCATAAACTCGGGTGTTTGTGTCATCTAGAAATACATTGGCATAGGTTTAGTTCAAGTATATGGAAGGATTTCATATTTTCTTCACTTAAAGCAGACAGATACAAGGTTGAAAAATAATAAGATATATTTTGTCGATATACGCTAAGGTAAAAGAAAGTCATTTTCTGTCCTATAATCTTTCCGTATATGGGATGGGAGTTGCCAAGGAAAGATTAGATAACATTTACAAAAAGTAGATAATGGCTCCATTTTCATCGAGGGGAATCCGGTTGAGGTGATGACTCTCATAGCACGCTCGTGATACGAAGAATTCACCGTGAGGTAATTCGCCGAATTGACCACATTCGCAATCAGCCGGAAAGCAGGCCTCGAAATTTACTGAATCCTTACTCCGCCGCGTATGTACTTCTCCTAAATTCCCATTAATTGAAGAGTAATTCATCCAATATTGTCCAATGCTCTTGCCTTACACCCCGCATCATGTTCCGCATAGATATTATAGAAAAAAGCAGGATTTATTTATCTTGGAACAAATAATGACACATTATTTTCAGTTGATAAATATTCCCTCGTAGAATAGTTACGTAAATTTGTGTCTTCGTTTAGTATAATCTAAAACAAAAATTGAAATTACAGAAACATTGTCTTCCATAGAGCTAGTACGCAAAATGTAGTACCATAAAAAGTTGAAATCATTTGAGAGTTATTAAATGCATATACTCGCCTCTTTTTAAAAAAAAACCATTGATTTTACAATAGCACTTTTATACCTGAAAAATTTTGTCTCCGTCCTTTTGATGAGGATTAGATTCTCTTAATTACGAATATCCATTTATTTTCGGCCACCATTTTCGATTTTATAATCACTCAATAACCACCTGTTAATTAGTGGCCTGAAGGGACCAGGGTGACGATCGCTGATCTAAACAAACAACTTCACCATCTTTCCTGCAGATGGCTATCCTTCTCGCGTTGGTCTCATTAGGGGCCGTCCAGTTAGTTTTCTCAGCTCAAGCGAGTCCTCCATCGGAACTTGCTATGCTGTGCAAACGATGTAAGTGTGAGTACGATCCGGGTACATGGATGGTACCAGAGAACCAAAACACCACTGTGGAGCCCCCAGACTCCGATTCCTTGCTCGTCAACTGTTCCGGTACCTCCACTTCACCCTTTGCTGACGCTTTCGATTGGCCTGATGTTCCTCTTCACCACGAGGAGCCTCCAGAGGAAGATCCAACAGTACCATGGAGACCTGCGACGCGGGCTGACTTCTCCTCTTGCGATTTGGCGGGTGGAGTCAGAGCGCTGCCCACCGTTAAGACGAGGAGACTTAGAGAACTGTCGCTGTCCCACAACTCATTTTCTTGGCTAGAGACAGATGCATTCAAGGGCTTGCCATCCCTTGAGCTTCTAGATCTATCAGCGAATAAGTTGGCGGCCATCCGAGCAGAAGCCTTTCCCCTTCCGTCCGACGTGGCATTTGCCTCCAATCTTGAGGACGTCCGACTGTCTCACAATATGCTCCTCGCAGTTCCGTGGGAGGCCATGCTTCGAATGCCTGAGTTGAAGAGGCTAAATCTAGGTCACAATTCCATCAAGTCCCTCGACGATGGCTACAACACCCTTCCCTCTGATATTGACTTCAATAACTTAAAGGTAAGAAATTACGCAAGCCTGATGAATTTCATGGAAAAATAGTGTTATTTATGATAATTTGAAGATATGAATTGTCTTTGTCGTCCCTAACATGTTAATAAATGCACATTTTCGTATTTTTTAATACTTAAAGGTACTGTTTTAATATTTGATAGGCTCCAAAAGTTATTTAATTTAATTTTAGGCGTCTTGTTTCTCCAATTACGGACGCCTATATCTGGTCACTGTAGAGGTTTGGTAAGTTTTAAGTGATGTATGTATCTGTATATCATAGATAATCTATTGGACAAAAAGACCCTATCACAGGCTAGTTTGGCCTTAAAAACTTTTTCTCTGTTACACTCTATTGAATCCATTATCTTAATGTATTTCGGCAGACATATGATGGCGTCATTATACCGTTACTTATTTTAATTTAAGTTAGGAATTACTATGTAAACATTCTTATTTTACGCTAATATCACTAAGTCAAAAGTGAGTTTTGTTAAATTCTTAGATGTTAGTGAGAACTCAACTAAGAAAGTCATTAATTATAATTTGAAAATAATACCCTTCCTAGATCTGTTGGTGGATCCCACTTTCTCTGCGTAAAAAATTATTCGTTAATTCCTGGATGATCATATGAGAAGGGTGTTCAAGAATTCTGATTCTATTATTGGAAGGGAACCTCATCCCCAAGCAAGGGGCAAGTCAAGCCGAATCTATCACATGTTCAAAGCTATACCTCTCTTCTATGATAAAAAATGAAGATTTAAATGTTAGAAGCTTATTATTCGGTAAAAAAGAAAATCTAAAGCAATTCTAATTAACAACTAACCTCCCTTGCTATTTTCAAACAAACTAGGTCCTGAACCTCACAGGAAACAAACTGACTGCATTGAAATCTAATGTGATGGAGAAATTTACGGGACTGGTGGAGCTCGATCTCTCTTGGAATAATCTGGCGACCGTTCCAGAGGTTTTTCTGACCAGTCTCAAACCTGTGAATAACCGAACAATCGGGTTACGCTCTCTCAACCACACGGTCACCACGTTTGGAATGGTCAATCTACGTTCTCTCATACTCGACGGCAACCCTATCAAAGTTTTGGGCAAGAATTCGTTTACGGGAGTGCCATCTTTGACCTCCCTTTCCTTGTCTTCGATGGGCACACTAATGGATGTCAACCCAGATGTACTAACTGGTCTCTGGTCTCTGGAGAAGCTGAGACTCAGTCGGAACCCACAGCTGTCCCGTCTTCCTGAGATGATGTTCCAAGCTATACGGAAAAATGAGAGATGGACCTTGAAGGAGGTAAGAGGTTGGAAATGATCGGGCTATTTGAATAGATGAACTTTAAAATCGTTGAAAACATTTTCCTTGTGATCTGTTGGACAGGGTATATGTATCCAAGAGTACGGATAAGCTATCCTATCGGCCTTAATGGATAACAATTTCATAAATGCTGTTGCGCGACCACTGGAATAGCGTCTGGACTCATAAAAGAGTTTTTGGGAACTTCGTTAAAGTCATTACTCTCGTCTAAAACTTTCCTTTGTCCAAACCAGCCTTCTAACGTCACCTCTCTCTGCAGAACTTCAATGCAGCACCAAGCATTCAAGGCATCAATGATAGAAAGACATTAACGACTACATTGGTTTGATATATTAATTATCGAGCTTCATAAATCTTTTCATGAGAAATTCCTTTGAGGTATTCCTTTCAAGATGGTTATGATTGAAAGTCGATCGTAAAAATGTAAATATAAAAATACGCATTACAGTATTACATAGTTTTAATGCCAAAATTTGGAACTGGACAGAAATAGAAGTATCATAGGTCACCGAGGATAAGAATGTTTGTTTCAAATTCACCGCGAAAATCTATTTATATTAGATGCATTTTTCTTATTCTATTAAGATATAACATGTATTTGTTTTGTATTTACCTTATAATGAATTCATACACGCAACATGTGAAAGCTCTTACTTATTTTTTTTAGTATACCACTTTCTTACACTAATATTTCATTCCATTCCTTGTGTACTTTGGGAAAATCAAATTTTCAGAGAACAATCTCCACGTTTGAACAGCTTCTATTCAAATAATAAATTGATGAATTTGGCTGCACTCTTGATTCTTTTAAAACAGCGTACTTGAGGAACATGAAGAGACAGTTATTCTTGGGATTATAAGATTATTATGCCTAATATCATCTCTATATGCTTCAGTAGGGAAAGAGCCAGATTTTGCCAGTTATGCGGTGAACGCACAGGTGCCCTCTTGCCAATTTATTCTTCTATATAGAACACAACACTCATTAATTTACATCTACATACGTACCCTGCAAGCCGCCTTTAGGCGTGTGGCAGAGGGTGCAAGAGCCACGACTCGACTTTCCTAGTCGATTAATTTCGCGTACCGTTCTCGGAAAAAATCAATTCTTGAATCGACTGATTCTAGCATCTATTTATCTGATCATTTGCGCGATATCAGAACGGCCTTTATAACAAGGAGGGCGCATAATATCTAGTAAAAACTCAGTATCCAGTTGACATTGAAACCTTTTCCATCCAGTATCCAAGCAGTATAGCCTGTTTTTTCCTGCAATTGCCTGAATTGTAGTGATAATTATGCATAGCTATCTTCTTTTAGGTTGACCTGAGTTACAATTCCTTTGAGACTTTGAAAGAAGATACTCTACCGTGGCAGGAAATCGACTTTCTGGATCTCCAAGGGAATCCATGGATTTGCAACTGCAGCCTCCAATGGATGTTGGATGACTGGATGCCCGTTATCTATAAAAAAGATTCAGGGTACCTCTTTGATCTCAGGTAATGTTACGTAATAAATATAATTTATTGATGCTTAAACATAGACAATTCAATTATAATCAACGAAAGGTAAATTTGAGATTTCTCATGTATTGATTAATCTTTCCATCAATGTAACGTAACATTAGTATTTGAGACCTTCAAAATTTAGTTACACTGCATTTTCTCATAAAACTCATCCTATTTCGAGCAGGTGTGCAAAACCCAACTGGTTGAGAGGTCGTCGCTTCGTCCATTGGTTGAACCGATCAACGGGGATATTCTGCGGTAAAAGATCTGCAGCTCTTATTCAAGAGGTGAGCTTTAAAAAGAAATGAAAAGGGGTCAAAATCCGTATCTTGGATGGTCTGCAGTGATAAGAGGATAATTCTCTCCAGATTCACTTTTTTATCCCTAAGAATGTCAGGGTGAGAATGTCAGAATGACGAATGTGAGCGAGCTCAACTACCGTTTCCATGGGCAAAAAACAAGGAAAAGTAACTTGGTGGGCCCATACAATCTTTATGTAATTGGTTATGCAATTGGCGAATAATCGCTCCACTTACAGAAAGCATTTAATTTATTCTTTTTTCCCTATAGTATTTCCTTAAGGACAGTATGTATTTAAGCAAGCAAATTTCACTTCGGCTATATTCCGCTATTTTTCAATTGTTAAGTAACTCAGGTTTATCCCAGAACTAATTTAAATAAACTATTGCATATGGTCAAATAAACTGGTGTCGATGGGTGGAACCGACGAGACTAACTGTGGACAGCATCTCTCTATAAAGTGTTGGGTGTACGGGTTCGACTCCCAGTAACGCCAAGTATCTTAACGTTCGTTGAGGGAAAGGATTCCTGCTGCTGAAACTAATTCCTATTTTTTTATTTAAACTTTTGCACAAACCATAAGAGAACCTTCTCTTGTGGTTTGTGCAAAATTATAATAAAAATTAAATTAATTTATAATATATAAATAAATTTAACGCTAATGTATTCAATTTCTAAAAATCGAAACTTTATCATCCCATAAAAGAAAACATTACTGTAATTCGTTTGCAGTACAAATTAAATCTAACTTACGAAGTACAATATAAATCATGGGTATTTGATATATATTGACACTTCCGCGTTAACCTGGACGACATACAGAGTCCACTGCGCAGGTGGGCCTAGTTCAACTCAAGAAATGGGGGAGACTCACTGAGTTGGATGCCATACGCGAGCAGATTATAACAGATTAGCCCGAAGCAAAATCTCGTACAGTGAGCAGATGCTCTTCAAACGTTCTCCCTCTCCTTTATTTATTTCCCTTTTCGCGAATCGTCATCGGGTAAGCGTGAATAAGTTAAACTATGAGGTGAGACATAATTGAGGATGATGACAACTTAGGGTTCATGACGTCGACATCAGTGGATCAGAATCCGGAAAAATAAACGATGACAAATGTATTGCGCAGGAAAAGAATGTTAGTCATGAGATGATCGCAGCGATCGAAAGTGCTGTCCGAGAAATGAATCTAATCTCGTCTTCTATCCCGATATGAAGGCCGCTGATCAAACATAAGAGATAAAGGCGAACAGAAAAGGCTCTCAAGAAGTCAACGGCAACGGGAAACTTATATACTGTTGTATACTCTGCTTTCAGATTTACAACACAAACAGATTTTAGTTGGATAGAAGTAATTTTCTCCCGAGACATTGATCTACACATGTTGAAGCGTAATTTTCTGGAATTAATAAGTATCTTTTTTAAAATTACTTGGTTGCTTCCACAATAGATTGCAAACATGTTAAGTACCATGCAAATCGAGTACCATGCACTGCCTCTAATACATACCTGAAGATGTCAACCCTATTAACGATATCAATGGAGAAATATTCTCTTACGGAAGCTCCGAAATATTTCCCCCAAGGATAAACAGAAGCGAAAAATATTAACATGACAGGGACTCGAACTCGGGTCTTCCGCATGTTTTCCATTGCATGTTCTCTATTCTATTTTCAGAGATAATTAGAAAAATTGCATAGAGAAGGATAATGTAAAGTCCATTTTGGAGTAAGAAATTTCACAAGACAGAACGCATGGCTGCCTTGTTCAGAAACAACCCTGCAAAAAACAATAAACAAACAACCCCAAATAGGGGCTCCCGGATAGCCATGTGGGCAGCGCGTTAGATTTCAATGAAGTGAGCTCTTTCAAGGAGCAAGCGTTCTTCGGTAAAATTCTGCATGAAATTCGGCAAATCCTACACGGAAACTTTTGAGTTAATTACAAAGGCTTATGGGGAGCATATTATGAAATGTACCGCGTGTTATGAGTGGTTTATACGATTCAAAGAGGGGCGGAAATCAGTGGAAGACGACGAGCGTTCCGGAAGATCATCAACATTGACTGATGACCCCCACATCGAGAAAGTGAACGATCTTGTTTGCGCAAATCGGCGTTTGAATGTCAGGGAGCTTGCAAAAGAGTGTGGCATCCCGATTGGTTCCTGCTATGAAATCCTAACCGAAAGACTGAGGATGCATCGAGTCGTGGCCAAATTCGTGCCTCGTCTGATGACAACAGACCAGAAACAACATCGAGTTCAAGTCTGTCAGGAACTCTTTGATCGCGCTGAAGAGGATGAAACCTTATTGTCCAGGATCATAACAAGTGATGGGTCTTGGATGTGTGGATATGATATCGAAATAAAGGTGTAATCATTACAATGGATTAGTGAAACATCCCCCCGCCCGAAAAAGCACGACAAGTTCGCTCGAATGTCAAGGAAATGTTGACTGTTTGAGTATCACGAATATCTACCTAAAGGCCAGGCAATCAACACGGAGTACTACCTACGTCATGAGACGCCAAAGAGAGAGAATCAGGCGAAAACGGCCCGAACTTTGTATGAGCGGCGAGTGGTTTTTTTCACCACGACAACAGGCCGGCTCATTCGTCTCTTAGAACTCGTGTGTTTTTAGCCAAGAACAAGCCACTGTGCTTCCCCAACCACCCAATTCACCAGGCCTGGATCCATGTGACCTTTTCCTGTTCCCTAAGCTAAAAACCCCGCTCAAAGGAAAAAGATTTACCACCATTAGAGAAATATAGAAAAATTTGACGGAGGAGCTTATTAAAAATCCGGAAGAAGCGTTCCAAGAGTATTTTAAAAAGTGGAAACACCGTTATGATAAGTGTATACGTTACGGTGTGGAGTACTTCGAAGGAGACCCGGAGCAATAATTTTTAAGTGAATCATTTGCTTTGTAATAAATAAAGTTCGGAAACTTTTTGAACAGACCTCGTATGTCCGTAAAAATCAAATAAATGCAAAAAATTTCAGAAATAAATTTGCTCATTTGATCATAATTATGCTAAACATTTTTTGCTTGCCTTACTCTGTAGTGCTATAGGTAATTAGGTAATTGCCATGTATTCGGTTCAATAAATTTTTTTGGAGTTATATTTTAGTCGTTCTGTTTATATTTATAGCTCTAGTTTCTAACAAGATGGATTGGATTCTAGCATATTGGAGATGGTATTTTTATAATTCAGAAGGCCCAAATAGTATTACATTTTTCTAATTGTAAGTTAATTCCATTATTTTTGAGAAGGAATTCACTAGTATGTCTCTCTACATGATGATGGCTCTATGAGTCAAAACATTGGTCGTTTTGAAAGCGATACCTTGGTTAGTAAACGTTCGTTTTCTTTTATGTTCCTTCAGTAGAAAATGTTGTCTAAAGAAGTCTATGCATGACACATCATAAGCTTCCCATTTCATTGGAATTACTTAGAATTACCCAAGCATCTTGTGGTTGTCGACTCATCGAAATGATTAAAAGAACATTCCCGTTTGATGATAAGATAGCGTTTTGAGAAATTTACTCACCAAGAAAGATAGTCAATAATTTATAGCGCTAACTAACGTGATCTGCACCATAAAATATTCTGTCGTATCGGAATCGCTTAACTTTCAGGACGAATACCAATAAATTTATTATTATACTACGTAAATAGCAAAAAGTATAACCTAGGGAATACAATATCTAGGAAGTTGCATACACCATGGAAAAACTGACTGGATTAAATTTTAATTTAGATTTAAATCTAAGCTCTGGCGGGGTGGAAAATCCAACCCATTTTTGAGAGAAATAGCTAATCGAATTAACTTTTTTCCATACTCGAGCGTATTCTCTATTATTTCCCGCTACATTTCATCTTCAAATTATATTTATATTTATTTTATCTACGACTACTTAAGTGTGGGGATTGCAATAGCAGTAATTACTAATCAATTCCGAAGTTTAATTTACTTGGAAATTTTCTTAAATGCAAACTTACTGCACTCCTTGTTTCGAGAATCAAAAGGAAAGGTAGGATTTAACAGAAAATTATCCATCATATCTTCGGATAAGATAAAGGTCTATTTGAGGGAGTTGCACCATCAAAGCATTGCTACAATCTACCTTATCTCCGTTTACTTGAAATTGCCGCGAAAATAGACTTCCTCCTCAGTTTCGCTGCTGTTTCTCCGAACTTCCAGTAGATGGAGAAGCTGGGTGATGATATCATCTGTCGGGCTGTTTGACGCTGGGCTTCACTTACCCATTGCGTGCTGTCGCTTAGTATTGCTAATAAAAAGTGTACTTGATATTAAAAACAAAATTAATGAAATATTGTGTCTACAATGAAAGGTTCTACAGCTCCTTCGCTAATTAATTCGTTTATATTTTACTGACAATACTTGTTAATACATGGCAATTTTCTATTTTGAATAACTGTTTTAGGAATTATTTGGAAATATAAATCATACTAGAGTATTCGAATTGTTAAATTCAGAGAATCAAGCCCAAATTTCTCTTTGCTTTCACTTTTATGTTTATTCTGTCCATTGTGGCGCTTTTCAAAGTAGAATATCTCTAGGTATTTAGTTTTTGACTGTATGACTTTTCTTTAAATATCTTTATTGACTGAACATATTTCATCAAAATGTAGAAACATACAAATGGAATTCGTATTGAATGTATGAAAACTTTCCTCAGAACTCATTTTGGCGGTTTTTAAATCTATGTTGGAGTTTAACCTCTAAAGAGTAATATTAGGACCGAACCTCATCTCTAAAGGTGGGGAAAATTCTAGGTAAATTGCGTAACATTCCTATAAGATGACGCAAAAATAGCAGTGAGATATAGTTTTGCCTTATTTATGTTATTGCTGCAATTTTTAAATTTTCTGAAGAGCTGTCTCGGAGGCATTTAATCCATTAATTTAATTTAAAATCCTCTCCTAAACATAACATATCCTCTCCTTAACATCTCCGTGAGATTTATTGAAAAGCTAGTCAAAAATAAAGGAGCCCGGAATCGAACCATGAATGTACAAAAGCAATCTAAATTATAAAAGAAACGTAAAGTTTCTTCAATAGAATAGCTAATTTATCATTTGAAGCAATTTTATAAAAATCTAAGGAGTATGTGAATGTAACATGTAATATAAATATTTGTTGTATAATCTATCAAAGGGCTCCCAAATAGCCATGTGAGCAGCGCGTTCGACTTCGATTAAAACGGTCCCGGGTTCGATTCGATTGTGGGAGCCCAGTGAGAAATGATCTCAGATCTTTAACAATACTAATAATCTCTAAAATATGAAATGAAATCAAACTATTCGCAGCTAAATAAAGGTTCTAGTCCCTTCTTGGTATTGGACCTTATACCGAGGATAAAATAGTTTCGAAGCAAAGAAGAAACGATTAAATTTCTCTTTCCTATGTTTTTGATAAACAAAAAATTCTCAACTGATACGTTAAAATCCAACCTAGGAAAGATACCCAAAGCATTTAATAAGGTATTAAGATTACGCCATCCATATATGATTTTAATTGATTTTCATAATATTAGTATTTTATTCATTACTAAAAATCAAGTTAAAAGGAAAAAACAGTAAACCGCATGTTTCTCAGGAGTCTCAGGGTAAAAGATACGAGTATATCGTATATATATATAAAAGTATCAGAGATTTCATCGGCTTCTGTGTGTCACATCTGTGGTAAAAAATTTTATACTTTAACAAAACGATCAACACGGCTGAAAATATCACTAACTGACAAATGACAGGAAAATTTTTGAATGTTGGCCGATTTATTTAATATTTACGTTTTTATGTTTCATATTGATATATAAATTCATCAATCTTCTCATTTTATTTCAAACCTCATTCGAAGCCTTCTACACATTTCTCATTTTGCTTTTATTCATAGAATTGAAAGGTTTCCAAAAATATACTGTTCTTTTGCACCTTCGGATAAGTAGAGCTTAAAATCGCTATGAAACTTAAGAATAACATACTTTAATGTTATTGAATGATTTCCGAAAAGCAATTTTACTGAAAAAAAAATTAAGAAAGAATATGTGGCAAAGTTTCTGAGAAATTTCGAGCATCAATATCACCCAGGTTACCAAATAGTTACCCAAATGAAGAAATTATCATTTTCGATCGAAATGGACTTTCGTCTTCTATAGCAAGTAGCTTTTTGGTCTATACGTAGAAATACGTAAAATCGACTCCAGATCGGAACTCCTGATATCTGTGGGACGTGCTAATTTTTCTGTCCAGGGCACTTCAATGCCTAGAGGAGGCCCTGATTTTACTTGTCTATCGGTTGTCTCTGTGTGGACTGTCTAACGATCTACCTGCAATCTAAAGACTAAGAAGATCTAAGTTAATTATTCTCTTTGCAGAAACCAGATAATGAAGTCCGAACTGAGACGATAGCCATGGGAATGAACACCGGAATGCTGACCGCAATCGCAGCCATCTCCGTGCTGGTCGTCGGTTTGATGGTCGCAGCAGTCGTCCTCCAGAGCAGAGTGGCAAAGAAGGAGAAGGAGCTGAGGACTAAGAACTTAAGATGCAGGAATCCTCGCTACTGATTTGTCCACCCATTCGTGTATGTGTGTGAACGATACGAACGATATCGACGACATTCGAAGAGTGTATTTGGATGCAAACGAAATGTGAATCCTTCTTCATCACAGCATTTGAAAACATTATTACAGTGCTAGTGTTCTGAGGATACGTCCAAATGTGTTGGCACGCATTTTGGTCAGTTGTATCCTTACTCTGCAAGAACTCTTCAATCGTGAGATACATCGTGGACCAAAAATATAAACTCTGCTCGTATTTTGGTTTAGAATGAAAAATCTTGAGTGGACTGTGGACATGAAACGAAGCTGGTCAAACTAGATGATTTTATTCCATGGAAAGACATTATTAAATATACAAATTATAAACATGACATACTACGGCCTTGGGAAAATGCGGCATGAAAGAGAAATAAATTTATATCGTGGTCGCCAAGAATCGCATTATTCTACAAGTCATGATTACTTCGGATTTTGAGAGCAGATTTTTTTAAGCATTACCTTGAGCTATTCTTTCATCTAGGATTTCCGCAATATAAATTTCGGTAGTAATAGATAAGTCTAATATCTGCCAAGGAAAATGGTTAAAACATATTCATCGAAAAATACTTTCATCGAAATGTTCATCATAACCATCAATGTATATATGTACAGATAATTTCCATCTTCTGCTCTGAATCCTTGTGTTTATTCATTTCATATTATGTAGAATATGTACAAGAACTTCTTTCTGATACCGTCGAATTCTTTCTGAATGACTCCTTTTGGTTAGAAAACGATAATATCTATGATGCTTTACCACTTAGAAAACTTCAAAGCGAAACCATGACTTGATTTTAAGTTCCTCAACGAATCTTAGCGAGTTTGTTTGTCTATGGATACTTTCACTCAAGACATGTAGGGCCTTAGGATTTAAGTGAGCTCTAATTACTTTGATGTGTGATTATTTATCAGTATTTGTGTTATTTCTCATTACCTTTTCCTTAAGTTGCCAACAAAAATAATTGTTTCATATGTTTGGATACAACCTTAAAGACTCATTTTCTTATGCCTTATGTAAAATTTAGTTAATCGTGCAGCGGTAATGTAGTAGTTTATCACAGGAAATCAATTAAATTTACGGAAATTATCTCTCTTCAACTATGATAAAGGGAAAAGAAGGATGTGTCATCTTATATCCTCGTCATAGTGGAGACTTAACTGTAACTTAACTATACTTTTCATTACTACGAATCATTTATGTAAGATAGAATTTGTGTGCAAGTATGCGTGTTTAGATGAATAAATGTTGCTGATAATTCATCACAAAAGACGTCTATGATATTCGTTTATTTTTCTTTTTCATATCCTCAATTAAAATTAAGATTAAGGTAACTAACTCAATTTATTAATGTTAGGGCTTTAATTTATTATAGAGGCCTCTGTGGCGTATCGCTAATTAACGTGACCTTATTAGCGAACATCTTTAGATACATTTTGTAAGCTAATATTTATTTAGTTTAGTTGGTTATAAATTGCATATTTTTGATGTGTAAATTCTCTTCTATCAATGTTTTGCCATGAATTTTATAAAGTAAATTAAAGCATAAATTACTGTATAAAACATTTAAGTTTTATAAAATAAGTATGTGATTGGAAGCGTTTCACTTTCTAACTTCTTTAGAAAAAACTTCAAATGAGGACTGTAGTAACGATTGAGAATCTTTACCACGTATATCAAAGACCAAAAGCATATTGCGGAACTAAGCAGGGCGATATTTTCTATATTAAAAAAAGAAATTCAGAGAGGACGTCTTCTGACTTATCTCTTAAATTTTAAAAATGAGTCGTCTCAACACTCAAAATAAAATTAATTTGGTAGATATAAATTTTGATTTCCCTGTTGAGAATCAACGGGCAAATAGAACTAGAAATAGAAGTTTCAAAGGAGGCTACATTTATAAATGCATTTTGCTGAAAGCTCTCTGGTTTCCCATTGATTTTTTCCAAGACATTCGTCTTGACAATCTTTCACAGCAAGATTAATGATAGATCTGGAAATAGAATAAAATAGGAAAAAAATTGATCACTGGAAAGAAACGTGTTTCTTGAAAGATAGACCCAAATACATCAGTTCGAAGTAAGTTGTAATCTGTTCCCAATATACTTGAAAATATGAATTTCGTATTATTCCTTCGACTAGGATACTATTTAGCCTAACTTTGTGAAAATCTACAATTAAGTAGGCCGGCTTTTCTCGATTTCGCTCCGTTGTGATTCGTGGCAGCCGCTGCCATAGCGGATGACGCTCTAAATAAAAATCAAGTTTTGTTCAAGATATCGTAATGAAACAGGCGGTAAATAAAACACTTCAATATCCACCTCACATTTTCTCCTGATAAGTTCTTATTCACGGGCAAACAAAATTTTTGACGATACATGAGTTATTTGAATACATGCATTTGCACGATGTAATTTTTCTAAGGTCATGATCCACATAAGTAATTTTTTCCAAGTTTTTGTTACTCAAAAATTAATCTTGTGTTATTTTTATGCGCGCCGATGATACAATGAGCAGTCGAGAAAAACCTAGCGTCTTTTACTGGATTATCGAAGGGATTAGTGGCAGTATTTAAAACGTTCACGGGAGAAAATGAAAAATTTCATTTAAGCAATGTTGTTATGGATATACAAGCATCAAATCTTCGCTGCAGTGTTGATGACATCATTCTCATGCAAATTTCATGCGAACTGAAGTTGAAATCGCCCATGACTAAGAGAGTCGAGCGGTGATTCTTTGTGAACTATTGGATATCATAGTAACTGTGCCAGCTTCTCTGAAACGATGAAACGGATTTTCCATATTGATCTACGGATCTATGGACTTCATATTGATTCTACGGAAAGCGTGGCATGCCATTTAGTTGCCATAGAAAAGGGACGAATTAGCAACTCATTGGGTAGAAGTCTATGCTTGCCTTCTCCGATTCTGTGAGATGCTATTCAGGGGGAGAGTAATTTACTATATCTGCGCAAACAGTAAAATCGCTAGTGATAGTCCGACCGCCGTGACATTTCAGACACTTGGTTTCTTCATAATGAAATCTTTCCATCCCGCTTGTAACTGTAACAGAGAAAGTCCTTGGCATAGCATTACTAGTATAGTGCAAGTGATGACACCCACCAAACTGGGGTGGCTGGATCTATAGTTTTCGCTCGGAGATTCCGTATTTTGTGGTTCTCATCTCCGGGCCCCGGTTTTGTTCATACAACGTCCGTAAGGCGCACGTTTTTCGACCATTAGTTCAAACAGCAAATTAAATCAAATGATCGATGTTTCGAAAGATACGATCGCTGATTGCATGACAGAAATATTCAATATGAAATAATTTTTGGTTTACGTATAAATTAGCCGTCTTTAAATGAAGTCACTACTCAGTGTCACATACCTCATACCCCCTTCTCCCTATGTCACAACGTGTATTCCATATACTCTCATCTTTCACATTAATTCCGTTCAAAATCTATATTCATCCTCCTATGCATTATGTGATATCTTAGAGAATACCACTACTGCGACCCCAGGCTTGCCACAGAAGGCATAATGCCTATTATGCTTCGGAAAAGCTTCAAATTCTTCTGAAATATTTACCATCGGAAAGACTGAAAAGGTCACAATTCAATTAATATTCGCTTCCTTTAGAATCTTACCCTGTTTTGACGAAGAAAAGATGTGGCGGCGTTTCATCACAGCTCAAAATTTAACGATTTTTAACTGGTTTGATTCTCAACCCCTGAAGCAAATGCTGCCAAGAGTATTACAGAAAGAATGAGGTATACCGAGGAAGATGAAGAATGAAAGAGTTCACCAATGCTTATACCAATACTCACAGAGAAACAATGTGTAACTCCTTTTGCAATTACATAATCTGGTTATTATTCTTATTCCCGTCCATTGTTTATACAATTTGTCTTTTGAATCACGGTTTTAACAAAGTAAGGATGTAACCATTGTGATTACTTACTTTATGTTTTTCCTCATGAGTTTTTCCTCTAGCTATACTAGAATATTCGTCAGTCCAATGTACCATCGATTCATCTGTCGAAAAACTTATTATTCCTGATAATTATGTGATGTTCAATATTTCAGAATTTCCTAGCGATTTCCTTTCATCACCTTGAGCTGATAATATTTTCCCATTTATTCTGAAGTATCAGAGTTAAAGTATAGAGTCTCGGCAATTTTATGTGTCTAAAACTTGCTAAGCGTGGATCAGTTGCTCGATTTCTATTTGTCAACGAATTTGAACTTTTTCTTGTGATTCTATGATCGTCAATGTCAAAGGAGATCAAAGTTCAATAACGAACCGATACGACGATACTCATTGAAATCGTCCAAAGAAATATTCTACTTTCCTCTTTAAAAAGGAATCTGTGCCATATGTTCTTATAATGCAATTGTTTCATAAATATTTTAACTAGCAGTGACTGCATGGTATACGAATTAGAAAATACTGTTCAAAATGTGCCATCCTTATCCGTAAGCCTATGTAGCCAAGGCATCGCTTTTTCTTCCAATATCATCGCAGAGAAAGGCAATGCAGTTCAGTAATGATATCCGTGTAAAAACGGAAATCTTAAGATTGTTAATTACCTGAGCGTTCTCACATGAAAAATATTAAGTTTAAAATAAGCGAAAATACTTTTTTGTCTTTTCAGTCAGTTGGAGGATTTCAAATGTTGAAAAAAGCTATCTAATTAAGAGTTAGAATTAAAAAATGAAGAACTTAAAGGATAAAATATTTTACTGAGGGATTACTGTAAAGAACCCATATGCTTGCTGCTCTCATAGGCCGAATTTAATGTTTCCAAATCACTTGAACAAAAACTTTATTCTCCATCGACATTTCTACTAGCCATGAGGTCATTTAAGGCAGTCTTTTATATACATACATACAATTTTGATTCAGAGGTAAAGATAGATTTTAATGTAGAGGTGTCTTATTATTTTTGAATTCAGTTCCCCACCTCTTTCTATTTTTCCCGTTTTACGGTTCCCGTTCTCTTTCGATTTTGCTCTATGCAAATGCGTGGATCCCGCCTAGCTTGCAACAAACTGAAACGATTCAAAGAGATAAAATATTCTTCAAATTCAAATAGATGAAGTACCTAGAATCGAAAATATAATTATACCTAAATAACTCACAAGATTTTATTACCTTTTTTCGCATGGTTGATACCTTAAATCCATTTAAGTCATAACCTATCTCGTTTTGAATTTTATATTTATTTTTATATTTTTATTTTTAATCTTACTCGTATTTATATTTGTATTTCTATTGCCTTAAATCAGAATCTATCGTTACACATCGAGAACCTGCGATCTCGGTATTCGAAGCGTTTTTGACTAACGTTTCTTTCGCTGATATCGGGAGAGCAGTGCAGTCGGTTGAGAATAGAGAACGCAAACAATTAGATATTGATGTGATGAAAGTAGCTGCAAATGATTACGACCATTTGAAGCCGTTTAGTTTAAAATAGAGAATGAAAAGAAGAAATGTCAATAAAAATGAATTCAATACTTATTTATGTGAACGAAGCCTTAGTCATCGCGCGCTTGAAAGGACCCTTGAGGTCACCTATATATAAGGGAGCTGCCCCCGTGTTCTCTCAGCTGGTCCGGAGTCCCATGTCTCATATTCAGGAGTCTTTCCGCAAGGTTAGAGCATCATATAAAGAGGATTTATTTCCTAGGCAATGGCGTCAAACCCGTTGGAGGTTGGGTTAATTACCTCCACCGAGCATGGGACGACTTTGACCAGTTTTTTAATTTTTGTCCATGCGAAATTGGAACTTCTTGTGACTATTCATGTGTGACTATTTTATAATCGCTCTATCTATGGCAGGAACCCACAACTAGCCGGCCATCTATAACCTTCCGTAACGTTATTTCCTCATATTAGTTATTTATATATTTTATCGGAATTCTTTCATCTACTGAATTTCTTTGGATAAGGTAGCAGGGTCTCCTTACCCCCAACCGTTCATATTCAATTAAAACGAGAATCTGCGTTCCAGAATAAAACATCACGGGAGATAATCAAGCAATAGAATAAAATCGAGCTCAGTTAGGATCTTCGTGAAGCACTAAATAATACTGAAAGTAATTTTCCTCATCACCCCACTTATTTTATGGATACAATCACAGAAAGTTTCTTAGTCATCTTCTCTTCGAACGTGTGCCAAAAATCTAGCTGAAGAAAAATGTCTTTGATTAAAAAATGTTATTGATATTCGAAATAAGGGATATTTTTACAAAATTGATAAATGCTCATAATTTTATATTTGATAATTTTATATTTATAATTGATAAACAGCTACCACAATGATTATTTCATTTTTAATAGTACTAACTTAAATGTAAGTTAATCCTAAATCGAAATCTAGATCTTATATGTATGTAATTTTATGTACAGTGGGCTTCAGATACTTAAATCTTTCTTATAGTTTGTTCAAATAGTTCTTATCAAGTACTCAAATAACTAGCAGCGTTATTAATTATTTTAATTAGTAATCACCACACTGAATTCCACCAAATTACCGTTTTTACGATTGATGCTAATTCCAAATGTTTACGATTAAACAGCATATGTGCACAATTATTTCTACTTGATGGCCACATTTCACGGGTTTCACACATGCTGTTTAATCGTACACATTTTTAAGTAATCAGTGGAATAACGACCAGAAGGAACCATCCTTATTCGGATTATTTCCTAGAAATTATCTATTAATTCCTAAGGATTTAAGGATACATCCTGCTTTGATTTTACCAGAAGTACGGGGTCGTACTTTAATGATATTTATTTGGAGGACTCAAATTCTTTGAAACTTTGTGACACCAAAAGCGATTTTCGGGGAAAAGAGATTTCGCGAGATTTCTTTGAGAAGCTCAATAGCTATTATGGGTGTATTTATCCGAATAGTATACATAAATCTAGATATCTAGAATAGATATCTGATTAGATTGAATAGAAGAAATAAATATGGTTCCTTTTATTACTTATCATTAAATTCCTTATGCAACCAAAATTATCACTAGCAGAATAGTACATATAAGATTTATTTATATGTGTCTTCTGTTATCACATGCATAAATTATTATCCTTGTTCTCAAACCTGATGAAAATTCCATACCTATGTACGTTGCCATCAATAAGTTTTATGCCGCATTTAACAGTAGTGAACAGTGCTACTTCCAACGCAACGCAAAGGAAAGAAAGGATAAGCGACCATTAGGGAAACCATGTTGACTTCCCGTGAATGCTATCTTTTCGAGTGTGCTTTGGCAAAGTAATGGTTTAGATAGTGAGGCGGAGCTGCGACAATTTCCACCTGCGATATACATTGTCTTCCAATTTATGAGTTTGATTCTTGAATTGGGGACCAGAGTTTGGAATTCGTAACCATTGTGAATAAATATGAAAGCCTAGTTAAATAAATGCAAGAGAATGATATCAAGGAGAAAGACTCGAAAATAAAATAACGCAAATATTATCATCAACGACGTCCATATATATTTCGGCGGTCTACTAGTCCTGGACAATTCATAAGACATTCTGGTATTAGACCCCATAATATCCGAAAGTTATGCGCGAGGAAACAACGTATTCAGTATCACATTTAATTATATTTATTTATAATTTCAGTCTTTTCGGCGATCGATATGTTAGATTACGAACTTATATTCGTTTTACCCCGGATCCTGTTGTCAAGAAAAGTTCAATAAGACTCATCGATGTATTGAAAAGGTATAAGAAATAATGTGTCAGTTACTTAGTAGAATTTATCTGCAAGATGATATATCGTAAATAATCATCGAGAGTTTGTTGAAAGAGAAATAGGAATCACGAAATTAGTTATGCTACAGGAATTTTCTATCATGCATACAATCAACGACTTTCACACAAGAATATTGATTTATGGATGTGTTGTCAATGACTTTACTAAGAAATCTCTTAATTTTTATTTTTCGTTTCGTGGTATACCTTTTTTCTTTCGTAATATTTTACAAGATTCCGTGGTCATCAAATTCAAATTGTTGACTTACCTAGGATCAAATTTATAATAAAACCTAAATAACTTACATGGTTTTATTGAGTTTTGTATTTCTATTACCTTAAATAAGAATCTATCGTTACACATCGAGAACCTGCGATCTCGGCATTCGAAGCGTTTTTGCCTAGCGTTTCTTTCGCTGATATCGGGAGAGCAGTGCAGTAGGTTGAGAATAGAGAACGCAAACAATATGATAGTGATGTGATGAAAGTAGCTGCAAATGATTACGACCATTTGAAGCCGTTTAGTTTAAAATAGAGAATGAATAGAAGAAATATCAATAAAAATGAATGCAATACGTATTTATTTGAAGGAAGCCTTAGTCATCGCGCGCTTGAAAGGACGCTTGAGGTCAACTATATATAAGGGAGCTGCCCTCGTGTACTGTCAGCTGGTCCGGAGTCCCATGTCCCATATTCAGCAGTCTTTCCGCAAGGTTAGAGCATCATATAAAGAGGACTTATTTCCTAGGCATTGGCGTCAAACCCGTTGGAGGTTGGGTTAATTACCTCCACCGAGCATGGGACGACTTTGACCAGTTTTTTAATTTTTGGCCATGCGAAATTGGAACTTCTTGAGACTATACATTCGTGACTATTTTATAGTTTACCTTTTATATATCTATAGTAGACCTTTTGTTATTCTTAATATTTAACAAGATTCCGTGGTCTTCCGAAACGCATGAACGTAGTGAAATGGAGATTCCTATGTAACCCATGTAATATAATACCTTCCTACGCCGTGGAATCATGAATAAAAAGTGCCAATTTTTCCTAAAATAAAGGCAGATAATTCAGTACGTTGTTAGCGTCCCAAGAATGTTCCAACTTCAAAATATTCGAGAGTTATTAATCTCACCTGTATCCTAGTTATAATAATATGATACAGTTATTATTGGCCAATGTTTTTTGTGATCAATTCACACAATTATAACGTTTTTATCTTAACCATTATTTGGAACATAAAAATAACATTCAGCACAATCATCAGCTTATTTTGGCTAGCAGGAATTACTATGTTGAATGGGGTGTATACGAATGTTATTGCGTTGAAGAGAATATTTCGACAGCCTATCCTGGCACCAATAACGCAGTAGAAAGATGTTCCGAAGCTATGATTAAACGAAAGCGAAAAATTGCACTTAGATTTCTTTAGGGGTTGGCTATCCTTACTATCTGGAATCATGACTCCTAAAGGAGTTCAAAACCATGATTATATTGAATAATCTATATCTCAGATAAAAACAGGAAAGATGTCGAAAAACAAGGGCGACCCTGGAGTTTGTAAATATTTTTTTCAAAAGCGTAAAAGTGGTGACATTATCGGTGGATGAATCTCATAAATAATTATGCTCAACCCCTTCTGTCTTCTGCTCAACCAAATATATACGTATAAATTATGACAAATATTTCAGGAAAACATATATATTACTGAATACTTGTTCTGAAGTTAAATTGATGAAGAAGGAAATATGAGAGAAATAAACACTGTACAGAAAGCTTATCTTTGATAGCCAGAATCCAGAAATCGAGTTCAGAATTTTAAATTGTAAATGTAACTGTATGTAAATGATTTGATTGATACGAGTGTCAACACCTCTCCATCAGATACTTAAACTACAGTCACTTTTAATCCTTCTGTGTTTGTTTTTAAAAAGAATAGTAAATCCAAATCTTAAAATCCGCTGAAATGATGATTGCGTTCCTGACTGCTGATATTCATTTGATCCTTATAACATCTTCGAATACCTCCTGGATCTTCTCTGAAGCTTTGTACTCTATCCAACACCAAAACTTATTCCTTAACTTGGCTCAACGTCGCTCGTGATGGCCCTCCGTTGACTCAGCTGATGAGGGAGGGATGGGGGGGATTGGGGGACAACCTATAAAACCCTAAGAAGTGGACCCTCCAGGCCGTTGTGACGTGCTATAGGGTTCACCTCTATGCCTAGAGGGCCCCCTGCCACAACTTCAAGGACAAGCTCCGACCTCATAGACAGAAAGAACGAGCAGGTGAGAAGTGAGTACTTAGTTACCTCACCCCTGCAGAAGAAGGTGAATGAAAGGCCCCTGAAATAGATGCCTGCGGCTGTAGGCCTACAAGTAGGCTAGAGTTGTAGAGAATGCCTTCCCCACGCCCCCCACAGAGCCGGTGGTTAAAACATTCATTGTAAACTTCTTAAGAAAACTACTGTCAAATGTTGACAAATTTATTTCATCCACTAATTTTGATCCGTCTGAAATAATCCACTGTACTTGTTGAGGGTGGAAGAAGTTTTGAAAGTGAAAAATTATTCATTAAATATATATATATTATAGTGATAGTGAAATTCACCTCCTTTTTTAAAAATGCAGAGTATATTTAAATCAGAGATTGAAAACTAATGCCAGAGCTTAAGGAGAGGAGCAATTGTTATAGGCGTAATATTTGCGTCAATATTTTCATAAACGAAGATTCGTTTGATGAACTCAAACCTACAATCATCTAAGCAAAGAGGAAAATGAGTACTTACGTCTAATTCAGGAGTTGATGATGCTGAATATCCTGTAAAGAAGATCAAACACATTAGTTGATAGAGTTCCCTTTATACACTCCCGAATTTATATCTTCCTGATCTACATTTGTAAGAGAGCTCTACGTTTTAGCTTATAACGTCAATCAACAATAAACTGAAGTAACACAAAGATTGTTAGAGCATCTCCTCAGGGACGCAGTTCAAGAAAACCTCAACCGCAATGCGCGAAACTTCGAGTTGCGCATTCCTCTTCTGTCTGAAAGTGACAGATCGCAAAGCTGTCCAAAATCCAAATTTATACCAAATCATCATCTGCAAAGATTATCATCATCATCTGATACCGAATCATCATCAGCAAATTTAATAATTATAACATGAATTTCTGAGCTTCCTGCTCAAGGCGTATGCAGGACTGCGGAAATTGCTTTCAACACACGTTTTAAATTTACCAGAGATACACATTTTCGTAGAAAAAATACGAAATGAATGAAGCCGTTAGAAGGTTACATGTGAGTCGTTAGATAAATACATTATTTTGAAAAACGAAATGTCGCTGCGAGATTTCCTGAAGAACTCTTGCGTGATAAAGTTATAGAGCTTAAAAAATGTAGACTGAAAGGTAGTGTTATTCTGATTTTAGGTCATGATGAAACTTGTTTGTCGGATATAAAATTAAACACCCCTTACCAAAACTTTCTAATTCAGGGAAATTACTCTAAGGAGTAAGATATATCTTATGAAAAAATTTATTCTAAATATTCAAATGTAAATAACAGATTACGATGATGCGAGAGACGAAGGAGATACAAAATACTGTTTATAAATTGAATGATGTGACAAACGATGAGAATTATCGTGTTTCAAATCGGAATTCAATCAATTAGATTCCTTTCGAAGTGAAAATGCATGGAGGAAGATCCAGTACAAACCGGGCTCATTTATTTGTAGGAAACCAGCTTAACTTTACTTTGCGCGCTGTAATCATGCCAAAATGATGTTAAAACCTAAGGAGTGAAGGTATAATCCTTATATGAATTTTTCAGAATTAGAATTTTTAGGTGTGTTGCAAAGAATAAAGCGGTGAAGACAATCAGCGATGCTCGTTGATACGCCATGAATGACTTACGCGCTGACTGCAGGAGAAACTAGGATTTTGAAAAATGTAATGTTTAACGAGTTTGTTTACGAAAATGGAAAGGAAATTGAACCCCAGTATAGTCTCGAAGGTCATTGAAAAAAAGGTATTCCAGTTTCAAATATCTTAATGAAAGAAACGGATAACCATCCGTCCTTGCAATAATAACGAAGTCGTTATCCTAACTTACCAGTGTACGTACACCGCACTATCCTCTCATATTCATTGAACGTAAACAAAGACGAAGAGGAAAGTACCTAAACTCTAAGGTTCATTTCCTGCATTCAGGTGATACAATGAGCAAGGGAAGAAAAAATCAGCATTTTATGTTGTATTGTAAGAGAGTAATGGCAGTTTCATAAATGTACACGAGTGAAAACTCGGCAATTCATTCAATTTTCGCTTTTAACTTTGTAGTTCTTGCTATAAGAGCGTAAAATTTTCACTATCGTGTTGATAAAGATATTTGCAGTCGAATTTTATCAGAAATTAAGTTTTAATAGGTCAATGTAAACTATGAATCTTAATTATACCCGTCCGAATCCGTAGCTCCGCGTAAAGACGACCCGGCGTGCGAGGCTTTGCCGTTCTCCCATACGACAATACTGACTGGAAGCTTGAAACGGACATTAGAATCAAACTTATAATAAAAAGCTAAATAACTCACATGATTATATTGATTTTTGTAAATCTATTACCTTAAATCAGAATCTATCGTTACATATCGAGAACCTGCGATCTCGGTATTCGAAGCGTTTTTGACTAACGTTCTTTCGCTGATATCGGGAGAGCAGTATTAGGTTGAGAATAGAGAACGCAAACAATATGATGTGATGAAAGTAGCTGCAAATGATTACGACCATTTGAAGCCGTTTAGTTTAAAATAGAGAATGAATAGAAGAAATATCAATAAAAATGAATTCAATACTTATTTATTTGAAGGAAGCCTTAGTCATCGCGCGCTTGAAAGGACGCTTGAGGTCAACTATATATAAGGGAGCTGCCCTCGTGTGCTGTCAGCTGGTCCGGAGTCCCATGTCTCATATTCAGGAGTCTTTCCGCAAGGTTAGAGCATCATATAAAGAGGACTTATTTCCTAGGCATTGGCGTCAAACCCGTTGGAGGTTGTGTTAATTACCTCCACCGAGCATGGGACGACTTTGACCAGTTTTTTAATTTTTGCCCAAGCGAAATCGGAACTTCTTGTGACTATACAAGCGTGACTATTTTATAGTATACCTTTATATATCTATAGTAGACCTTTTGTCGTTCTTAATATTTAACAAGATTGTTGGTCTTCCGGAATGCATTATCGTAGTGAAATGGATATTCCTATGTAACCCATGTAATATATTATATACAATTACATAATTTTTGTCATGCGAAATCGAACTTCTTAGTGACTATACATGTGTGACTATTTTATAATCGCTCTATTTTTGCAAGCCCAAGAAACCACAGCTACACGATCATCTTATCCTTCCGTTTCGTTGTGCAAGGTAGCAGTGCCTCTTCATCAACCGTTCATACTCGTTTAACACAAGAATGAGCGTTCTTACATAATAAGATTAAAACAGCATGAGATGATCAAGCAATTGAGTAAAATCGAGCTCAGGTTGAATCTTCGTGAACCACTGATTAATACTGAAAGTAATTTCCCTCATCACCCTACTTATTTTATGCATACAATCACAGAAAGTTTCTTAGTCATCTTCTCTTCGAACGTGTGCCAAAAATCTAGCTGAAGAAAAATGTCCTTGATAAAAAATTGTTGTTAAAATTCGAATTAAGGGATATTTTTCAAAATTGATAAATTCTCAGGTATAACTACCACGATGGTTATTTCATGTTAAATAGTTCTAACTTAAATGTAAGTTTATCTTAAATGGAAATATACATATTATATGTATGTAATTAAATGTACAGTGGGCTCCAGATACTTAAATCTTTTTTATAGTTTGCTCAAATAGTTCTTATCAAGCACTCAAATAACTAGCATAATTATTAATTACGATAATTAGTTATGACTAGATTTCTCGCCTTTACCATGCATCTACATCCAGAGCCGCACATTTTGCCGCCATGAGTGAGATACGAAATGGCTCCCTTCGGATATTTATCACACGTTAATTTGCTCAACATACGTTTAAGATTACAGTAAATACTAGAAAACTTTTAATTTAAATAAATAATACTCTGCATGTTATAATTTAACTATAAATAACCTTGTTAATACGATAGTTTGTGAATGCAAAGGTGATAATTTACACTACGATTCCTCGGTTAGATATCTTTAGTGTGATTACTTTGCAGCAGATCATTACGAACTAACTCCGATCCACCCCAGTAAGTCAACTTTCAAATCCTTTTTATTCGTTCAAGTTCATCGAAGTAGACTTTTCGTCAGCATACGGCCTGTTAAAGTAGTAACCGGTGAAATGTGGCAATCAAATAGAAATATTTTTGCACGCATGCTGTTTAATCATAAACATTCTTAAGTAATCAGTGGGAAAACGACCAGAAGTAACCATCCTTATTCGGATTATTTCCTAGAAATTATCTATTAAATTCTAAGGATTTAAGAATTGAGCCTGCTATAATTGTCGCGAAAGTAAGGGGTCGAACTTTAATGGTATGGATTTGGAGGTCTTTGATTCCTTGAAATTATGTGACATCAAAAGCGATTTTCGGGGAAAAGAGATTTTGCGAGATTGCGCTGAGAAGCTCAATAGCTATTATGGGTGTATTTATCGGAATAGTATACATAAATCTAGATATCTAGAATACATATCTGATTATATTGAATAGAAGAAATAAATATGGTTCCCTTATTACTTATCATTAATAATTGATGCAACCAAAATTATTACTAGCAGAATTTTATATACAGGATTTATTTATATATGTCTTCTGTTATCACATGCATAAATTATTATCCTTATTCTCAAACCTTATGAAAATTCCATATCTATGTACACGTTGGTACATCTACATCTACATGAATACCCTGCAAGCCGCTTTTCGGCGTGTGGCAGGGGGAATGGTATGCCATTTATGCCGTTTTAAACAATAGTGAACAGTGCTACTTCCAACGCAACGCAAAGGAAAGAGAGGATAAGCGACCATTAGGGAAACCATGTTAACTTCCCGTGAATGCTATCTTTCTGAGTGTCCTTTGGCAAAGTAATGGTTTAGATAGTGAGGCGGAGCTGCGACAATTTCCACAAGCGATATAAATTGTTTCTGAGTTATAAGACGATACTTGAATTGCAGACCAGAGTTTGGAATTCGTAACCGTTCTAAATAAACATGTTAAATAAATGCAAGAGAATGATATCAACGAGAAAGACTCGAAAATAAAATAACGCAAAAACTATTAGCAACGACGTCCATATATATTTCGGCGGTCTACTAATCCCGGACAATTTTATAAGGCAATCTATGCTTTCAAACCAATATTAACAGAAACGTATGTGCGAGGAAATTAGTACTTCAGTAACACATTTAACCGAGATTCATTTATGATTTCAGCCTTCGACGGCGATTTACATGATAAATACGAACTTATATTCGTTTTACCCCGGATCCTGTTGTCAAGAAAAGTTCAATAAGACATATCGATATATTGGAAAGGTATAAGAAATAATGTGTTAGTTATTTAGTAGAATTTATCCGCACGATGATGTATAGTAAATAAACATCGAGAGTTTGTTGAGAGAGAAATTTGGATCACGAACTTATTTATGCTACAGGAATTTTCTGTCATGCTTGAATCAACGCCTTGTGCGTAAGAATAATGATTTATGGATGTGATGTCAATGAGTTTACTAAGAAATCTCTTAATTTTTATTTTTCGTTTCGTGGTAGAACTTTTGTTTTTAGTAATATTTAACAAGAATCCGTGGTCTTCCGAAATCCATTATCATAGTGCACTGGAGACTGCTATTTAACCCATGTAATATATTACCTTCCTACGACGTGGTATCATAAATAAAAAGTGCCGATTTTTCCAAAATATTAAGGAAGGGAATTCAGTATATTTTTAGCCTGCCATTAATGTTATTAGAATTTCTTTATTAGAATTAGGTTAGAATTTCTAAAAAATGACGCTCATCTAATTATTTTTAGCTATGAGAGGGTCGAATACGTGATAAATTCTCCAATTTATAATTCGAACACATTTGAACGTTGCAGTTATTTTGAATTGTAAACACAGGTGATCTGTACTCTTCAAAAGTGGGCGGAGTTCCTAGATTGAGTCCACCATCTTCCAACTTCGAAATATTTGAAAGTTAGGAATGTCGCCTGTATCCTCGTTATAATAATATGGTAATTTATATGATAATGTTATTATAGTCTAGTGTTAGATTTGAGATTAAATCACACAATAATAACGTTTATATCCTAACCATTATGATGAGCAATAACATTTAGCACAGCTTACTTTGGCTAGCAGGAATTACAATGTTGTACTATTTGAATGATAGTACCTGCAGATGAGGAGTTTGCGAATGTTATTGCATGGAGATGAATATTTCGACAGCCTAAACTGGCACCAATAACCCAATAGAAAGATGTTCCGAAGTTAAGGATAAACGAAAGCGAAAAATGGCACTTAAAATTCTTTAGGTGATGGCTATATTTACGAACTAGAATTATGCTTCCTAAAGGAGTTCGAACCGATGATTATATTATAAGATCTCAGGTAAAAACCGGAATGATGCCGAAAACAAGGGCGGCCCCGAAATTTGTCAATAGTTTTGTCTTTTCCAAAGCGTAAAAGTGGTGACATTTGCGGTGGATCTCATAAATAATTAACCTTCTGATCAACCAAAAATATACCTATCAATTCTGACAAATATCTCAGGAAAACATACACCTATTTGATTACTTATTCTGAAGTTAAATTGTTGAAAAAAGCAAAAATGAGAGAAATAAACACTATGCAGCAAGCTTAGCTTTGATAGCTGATCCCTCCTTTAGTTTTCTTACCAGAAATCAAGTCCCGAATTTCAATTGTAAATGTACGTGAATGATTTTATTGATACCAGTTTCAACGCTTTTCCATCAAATAATCGAAATTGCAATCACTTTCAACCGGCCACCTCGAGACCGCATACATTAATACATACGATAATACATAGTACATACTTGTTTCTGACCGGTTGATCCAACCAGTACCCAAAAACTTTCTGTACGTGCACATGTGTCTCCTCATGGAAAAATATATACGTGGTATTTATATAAATCGTACGTTCTTATTCAAAACGTGTTTAGACTACAATGAAGCATAAGTATCCGGAAATTATTCTTAACAATTTTCAAATGTTTATACCAATTTTCATGCAAGACTGCAGAAACATCAAGATCTTCATCGACTGTTTTCTTCACTGTATTTGTTGAGACTTGAAGAAGTAAATAAACGTGAAAATATATTTCTTCATATGAAGGTGAAATTCATCTCCTATTTTAGAAATGCAGAGGATATTTAAATCAGAGATTGAAAACGAACGCCAAAGCTTAAGGAGAGAAACAATTGCTATTATAGGCGCAATATTTGCGTGAATATCCTCATAAATAAAGATTCGTTTGATGAACTCAGGTCTACAATCATCTAAAAAAAAGAGGAAACTTAGTACTCACGTCTAACTCAGGAGTTGATGATGTTGAATATCCTGTAAAGAAGATCAAACACATTAGTAGATGGAGTTCCCTTTATATACTCACAGGTCTATATCTTTACTATCTACATTTGTATAAGCGCTATACGTTTTAGCTTATAACGTCAATCAGCAATAAACAGAAGTAACACAAAGATTCTTAGAACATCTCATCAGGGACGCAGTTAAAATCTCAACCGCAATGCGCGAATCTTCGAGTTTCACATTTCTCTTCTGACTGAAAGTTTCAAATCGCAAAGCTGCCCAAAATCAAAATTTATACCAAATCATCAATTGCAAAATATTCAAATGGAACATTAATTTAAGCATCGGAAATTTACGTAAGAGGTTACCCATTTCTATATTCTTAACTGACTGTTTTACATACGACCATGTAACTTGAAACAAGAATATCACTGTGTCGTAAATAAAGAATTTAACATTCTTTGTGCGGGGCATCGATGTTCGTTTTCTAATTATAGCACGAATTTCTGATTCCTGCACGCCCAAGCGTATGCAGAACTCCAGAAATTGCTTTCAAGACAAGTTTTAAACTTTCCTGATATACAAATTTTCGTACAAAAATACGAAGTGAATGAAAGCATTAGAATATTATACATGAGTACTTAGATAAAATACATTATTATTATGTACGAAATTTTGCTCCGAAATCTCCTAACGATCTCCTGAGTGAGAAAATTACTGAGCTTAAAAAATGTAGACTAAAAGCTAGTGTTATTCTAATTTTAGGTCATGATGAATTTTTTTGTCGGATTTAAAGTAGTACGCTCTTACCAAAACATTATTATTCGGGGAAATGACAGCAATTACTAAAATATTTACAATTTAAAAATTTTCTTATTCTAAATATTCAAATGTTTATAGCATATCACGAAGATGCGAAGAGAGAGAGACGAAGAAGATCCAAACTCTTATTTATAAATTGTACAATAACATAAATAAATTGTACAGTAACGAACGAGGGGAATTATTTTGTTTCAAATAGGAATTCAATCGATTAGATTAGAATCCATTTGAAGTGAAAATTCACGGTAGTAGATCCGGTATGAACTGGGCTCATTTACTTGTAGGAAACCTGCTCAGCCTTATTTTGCGCGTTGTAATATTGCGAAATTGTAATAAAACCTAACGAGTGTTTTAGGAGGTATAAATCTTATATGAATTTTTCAGAATTTCCGCAGCATTTTTAGGTGTTGTGCAAAGTATAATGAGCGATGTTCGTTGATACGCCATGAACGATTTACGGACAGACAAGAGGAAAGACTAGGATTTTGAAAATGTAATGTTTACCGTGTTTGTTTACGAAAATGGAAAGGAAATTGAACCTCAGTATAGTCTCGAAGGTCATTGAAAACAAGGATATTCCAGTTTCTAATATCTTAATGAAAGCAACGGAGAACCATCTGGCCTTGCGATAATAACGAAGTCGTTATCCTAAATTACCAGTGTACCTACGAGTACACTGCACTATCCTCTCATTTTCATTGAACGTAAACAAAGACGAAAAGGAAAGTGCCTAAAGTCTAAGAGTAAAGGAATGAGGGGAAAGGCGACTGGCATGAGATACAGAATGCGAACAAGGTAATATAAAAACATGTCCAAGTGGCAACGAAACAGTTGACGCACAAAAAAATCCTACGAGGGAAAACCCGAGATATAGGAAGTCTTCCTTTCTGATGATTACCTTATCGTATGTACTCATTCATTTAAGGATCGCTAGATTTAACCCTTTCATGTATTTATTTTCTAAGAGATTATCGACAATCGATCGATTAATATACATTGGCTGTTATGGAAGAAGGAACGGACCAATAATGCATACAAGTCACAGCAGAGATTTCGTTTTATCCGTTAAAATTTCAGTCAGTTTCAACTGTAGTGTTTTCGAGATTAATAACCGAAAATACAGCGATTTATAAGTCTCAGCATAATATTGTTCCATCGAAAGAGAAAACACGAAGGAGAAAATCTCAACTACTCACCACTTGAGATTCTCCAGATAGCCTTGGTCCTATTCATTCTCCTTCTGTGCCCTCGCACGATCGAACTGGAGTAACTCCAAAATAACAGAAGTACCGAAGAAGGAAGGGTGTCACAATCTGGAAAAATAAGAACACCAAATTAATTCATAGCGAATATACTTTGTGGTAACATTGTACTTAGCATATATAAGAGCAAGCTGTTCCAGCGATGATTTTTTAGAATTTTGGTTATGATATTTTTCAATAATGTTCTTTTCACACCGTACATTATGGTACTACATTATGGTAGAGTTAATTTTATATTATATTTAATCGATTTGATTTAACAGGAAGGCATCAAGAAAAATGAGCAATATTACTAATGCACACAAAAATAAACGAGCACTAAGAAAAAGTATATCCAGGCAGAATTAATAAGAACTGGTCCAAGAATATGAGCTGAATTTGATTTGGAAAACGAACATTTCAAAAATTATTTCCTGAAAGCCAAACTGTGAAAGCAAGGCGAAGAAAGCCATTACTGCAAATAAGTAAGTATTCGTAATTTACGAACCATATATATTTTATAGTTTAATCCATTACAAAGCTAATTCGTGAATCCAAACTCAATTTCTGTAAAAATTTCCGTTTTTTCTATTTTTTCATCATCTCGAAAATAGTAGCGAAATTTAATTCTTATATTCAGATATACGGATAAATTCAAATTACAATACAATTCACAAATTCAAAGTAGAGTTCAGTTTAAATTTGACTTATCGTCCGACCTAGGAACAGTATGATATTTTTACATAATCAGAAAGTGAACAAAAAATGTTTAACTCCATTAAAAAATCTTTTTTTTAATTCTATAATTATATCGCGTCTTTGTTTAGCGATAAATAAGTAAAAGTTAATCAATTTAAGTAGGTAAATAATTTTATAATATCTACCTCGTCGTCAGGAAACCATTTTATGGGTAATAGTTCTCCCGTCTGAATTGCTTCGCGTGATGGTATGAATTACTATTCGTCTGAAGTTAAAGGAGACAGATGAGACGCTTCCTTTTATCCAATATAAGTTTAACCTTCATCTGCCGTACTTAGAGTTTTTTAATTTTACATAAAGCAAACATAGTAGAGATTATTAATTGTTCTTAAATAACTCACCACATAATGTTTTCCTGGTTATCCTCGACCTCTTCAGTGCCCTTTCTCATGATTAGAGATGAGATGTGATGACACTTGAGTAACTCAGGTAAAAAAGTGCCAAAAAGGGAAGGATGTCACAATCTGGAAAAGAAGGAACAGCTAATGAATCATCGAAGAATAGTGAATAATCGGGGTTTACATTGTATTGCACATTTAGAATAGTTGCCAACAATAATAGTAATTAAATTAGTTGTTTGGTTTTTACATATTCTAAAATATCCTATTCTATAATGTCAGTATTATAGCAGATTTTTCATAATTTTTTTATTCAAATGATTAATAATCAGGAAATCATATTAATATAGATCTTATATGAGTAATACGTGCTGCAGTTACCGGAAAAGTTGAACTAGATTGAGTATGGAAACTCGTTCCAGAATATATACATATTAAGAATAACAAGCGACCTTCTAGAAAATAAGGAAAGAAATTTTTTGAAATATAATGAATTTTAATTTAGAAATTAGATAAAATGGAAAATTTCAAAGCCCAACTTTCGTTAAGAGTATCATTAATTACTAAATTACACCGTAATCAATATATATCAATACCCTTACAAAACTACTAACTAACTAAACTAACTTCTTACTTCCTTAATTATAGCCATTCCCTGAAAGAAAATACATTTTTTTTATTAGTGGGAACATAAATTTCAAAAATCAGATGCACCTTATGCGTGAATCCAACTCTAAAAAGAGATCAAAATCCTAACCGTTGATTCGAATTTCAAAATTCAAATGCTAAATCCGTTTCAGATTCGTTTTAAATTAAGTCATAATCTCAAAAAGCATCTTAAATGTTACTCAAGCATATGTTCCACCGGAAAGTAGTTTGATCCTTTTCCAACTAAACTCTGTATCGAATGCAGCCCTTTTTTGAAGATTGAGACCGGGAGCGAAAATATTTCGAAGAATTATTTTTGACTTTCCTCGGATAGCGTCTTTAGAACTTGAGACTTTTATCTCCGTATCTAAATATCATCTTAGCTAAGAAATTTTATATAATTAAAAGTACGTAACTGGAATTTATTAATAAATAAATTGATATTCATAGAAATGATGAGTGATCCACAAGTATAATTCGTACCTAATTTGAAGAATATTATACGTCACGAATAAATATATTCACTACAATTACGCCCTGACAATTGCTACATATAGTATATATAAGAAACGACAGCTAAAGATATAAACTTATGCGCTGAAAGTCTGAATTATTTCAATTAATCAAAACAAGATTAATCTATGATACTAACCAGACTAAAGAAATCCTCCAGAATTCCCAAAGTCATCTTGAAGTAGAAAATGAATTTTTATCTCTTAATTTAATTATAAATCGTGTAAAAATAGACAATATATAACTTTAAATAAGATCATACTCAAATACAAGCATACAGCTACAGTATTTCGAATCTACTTCACTTCGAGAAACTCAAATATCAACCACAATCTGAAAGATTCTTCGATACCTCGTGACAAGGCGAGGATTCCAAATAAATTAAAGATTTTACCTTAAAAATCAACGGTTCAACAAAGCGGTGAGATCTGATTGGTTATTACTTATTAGTGGCCATTACTTTTTCGGTCATCCCCCCTCTCATCCTCCTACCGGAGAAAGTTGTAATTATTTTTCGTGACAATGGATCAGCATAAAATTAAATTTTTATTTATATAAACATAATTTAAAGCTAATTCGAAATTTATTGTAAAAATTAAAATGTTTCAAAAATTTCGTACTTAAACTCGACGTAAATTAGGTGATACTTTCGTATGGCATAATTATGACGTACGTTCAACAAATGGCATGCGAAAATGAACGAATTTATATCTTCGAATCGTGAAACGATGTCATGGAATTTAAAAATAATAAATTCTATAACTTCGTAAATTAATAGTTATAATTATTGTGTATTATTGTATTTTAATATTTTCCTTTTTCATATGATAAACATAACAGACAATGAGATTTTATAAATGTCAAAGAAATTCAAATTTATTCATTATAATTTCACTAATGAAAGAGTGATTACAATAAAATATTTAATCCTAATCTTTATTTACGAAACAAAACGAACGAATCTGTGGCAGAGAAAGACCGATACAAGATATTTTATTTCGAGAGGATCTAGAGAGGTCATTTTGGTGTTAACAGTGATTTGCCTTGCTCTGCGTATTTATTATCAAAGTTTTCAAGTACTAGTATTGACTTAGTTTATGAAATGAAGAGAATAATTTGCGAAGAATTAATTTCTAAATAGCACGCTATTCGTCATGTATCTATTAACACGTCATACAAATAACGCCTTGCAATGAATTTTCTCAGGAATTTCAAAAATTTCAAGCAATTGGAAATTCTACTGGTTATTTCTCATTGTATTCGGAATGTTGGGTACGAATACACGAATACGTTTTCACTCACGTGATTCTATAGTCGAACTGAACCTTCTTCTCTATGAGTCCTTACCCAGTTCTCCTCACGTGCAAACAATTTCACAAGTGGCAAAGAACAGCATCGGGTTACTCTCGCCATTACAAGTGCTCCGTACCCGGAAAAAGTAATGCACTACAGACAGCGTAATCCTCCAATTTCCACTCACCCTTTTTTCACGAAATTAACACAATACAACTGCATTTACACAACACCAACTCCATTTCACCCTTGGTTATATTTGAAATCCGCAGGAAAATCTAAACGGCGCCATTTTGAACACACTTCTCTTAGCGAGACAAAGAAGTGAGCTGTACGAAGGTTACATTGCGTAGAGAATTAGTTTCGATCGTCAGAATTTTGCATACCATGATTCCTTTCCAAAAACGCGGAAGCACGTCAAGACCTCGTCACATTCTTCTCAAGAAGAGATTGCCCATGCTTCTATGAACTTTAAAATTAATTGTCAGCGATAAGTTGTTTTAAAAGTCCTGGGACAGTTTTGTATGGTGGGAAATCAATCGCAGGATGTTCAGCATAAGGTGTGAGTGTATTTGATAAAAGGTGTGTTTGTGCATTAAAAACTGTTTTACGATCGATGATTTTTCGAATAGTGTGGTGTAACAGTGAGAAAAATCTTCGGTTGAATGCTTATTTCTTTATTTGAAGTTCTTATAAAAGAATGTGTTGACACAAATATGTAGTGTTTCAGCGAAATTTCAAGCCTTTAGCTCAAGAATGTTAAGATGCCATCGAAACCAAAATGGATGCATTTGTGGTTGAAGATTAATGGATACGAGGTTTTTTGTGTGTTGCACTTATTCAGCCACATTATATAGGATAGAAAGGTAAGTGTGATTACTCCAAGAAGGAGATATACAAGCACTGTGATTTATTTCAGTTGCAATCGGAGTTATAAAATGTAAGGTAATGAATAGATCATGTCGATATGAATTTATTTTTGATCCAATTGATTCATTACAAATTCTACACTTCAGCTTAGAAATCGTTATTAATGTAATTTTAAGCAAATTTTAAAGGCACAGAAGAATGAATGGTAATTAGTGAGTCTTTGATTTCACATTTCTTTCACCTTCTTTCTAAATGAAAGGTTGAGGTCCCTCTGCAACTTCTTTTGTTTAATGGCTGGCTGTAGGTTCCATCTTAAGCTACACAACGTTGGAGAGGAAAGGAGGCTTATGAGAGGGTTGAAGTAGGTTTTCCTTGCTCTCCTTTCTGAGTCATAACGCTACGAGAGTCTAAGTGAACAGGAGCATAAAATATTCTTAATATGTGTTAAAATAAGGTTGAAATTATGATACTTATCAAGGATCCCTCATACCTCACTACATATCATATTGTCACTGCCATGCACAAAATAGGGGATGTAATTAGAATACTTCTAGCTCCATCAAAAATGACTGACGAATCCTTAATTCCTCCATGTACTGTGTCAAGAATATCACACAGTTACATTTAGCATTATATTAATTTTCCTTCAAAAAGTATGCCATTCCATGGTTTGTTTGCTCGAATTTTTCCCAACATAATTCGCAGACTGGTTTGATTCAACGTAATTTATTACATGGAAAATTAATGCTATTCATTCATCCTAACATGTTTTAATGGCTTTTGAAATGGAGATAATGTCTCCCATTTGCTAATGAAGTTACTCATCTTGAGCAGACTGTGATAAAATGAAATATTTTGATGTATGAGTGCTATTGAATCCATCCACTCTTTGAATATTATGAATAGTGCCTTTCATTATCTCACTGTTCTACTTTATGTTGACACTCGTATCATTCTGGCAAAGCGAAGGCAAAGTACCTCATTTCTCATCTACCCTAATAAGCCTCATTTATTCCAACAACTCATGAGATCTCTATTTATTTATTAACATTAATATTATGTTTTATTTAGTATGAACTCAACATACTTTTACTTCATACTTAGGTCTAATTATGTTTATTATCACTTATCATTTAGCAGTAATGTTTATAATTTATGTAATTTCTTTTTACATTTTTCTCTTCGTAAATCTGTATTTCTTTTTGTATTCTAAATGCGCAATTTGCCTGTGTATAGAATTTTATTAAAGTGTAAGTTCTGTAGCAAACGCGAGAGGTGGCTTCCAATCTTTCTTTGCAGTTGTGTTTCTGAAGGTCGTAACGTGGACGTTTTCCGTCTCATTAAGGAAAGAACGAGAAATATTTCCCTACTCATTCTGTCGTGTTAACTTCATTCTGTTATCTAATAGGCTTTTTTCTGAAGATTCAAAAGAAAGATTTAAGGGGAGCGATAATGATAATCTACGTAAGAGAGTATTTATTGTCTCCTCGCATAAGGCGTCTGCTTTATTTAACAACTGGGAGTCATTTTCGTTTCCTTATTTTAAATAACGTAAATGATATGCATTCATATTTTATGCATTTTATTGTTTTTAATCTTGGAGAAAATATCTTGTTTACTACATCCTTGATGTCTGATGAGATTCGGTTAAGAGATATATACTAATATGTATACTAAATTAATATATGAACTAAAATTTCTAAAATAAATGTATGAGTCGTTGCTTACATCGAATATGATTTATAGAAACATTCTGCTTGGATTGAGTGATGTTTACATATTTTATTTAATTTTATTGGTTAATCAATAATGTAAATAATAGAATCCACAAATCCTTATTCCGTTCTTACGTTATTCTTGTTGTGTTAAGGGTCTCCTTAGCAATGATATATTACATACGTAACGTAATGAATTTAATAAATTTTATCTTTCATTATCTTTACTTAATAAAATAATAAAAGTGAATCTAAGTTATTTCGTTATGCTTTTTTAAACAATTATCAATTAACGAAGTCTTGGTGAGAATCATACCGTATCTGGGAATACTCGAAAGATAAGCGTCGAAGTAATTTATTTTTCCAAAAGTCTTCAAATTTAATTTTTAAAATATTACACCGCTAATATTTTAATTTAATATCTATTAATAATTACGAGAGAAATTACGAGTTTCTCCAGTAGGGGGACGAGAGGCGGGGTTACCTAAAGAGTAACAGCCAGCGACCAATCAGATCTCACCGTTTTTTTGAACCGTTGATTTTTGGCGCAAAATCTTTAGTAGGTTTTGAAACATCGCTTTGTTAAGACGTGTTCAATTAAAAAAACGTTACAATTTGAATTTCTTGAATTGCGATTCAATCTGACTAACCGTGAAGTTTATTTAAATGTTAAATTAATAAATTTTCAATTATTAACAATCTTACGATATTTAATGAGGAAATTAACGGAAAGTAAGTATATTCCTGGCGTCAAGACATAATAGGCGTATACTTGGGATTTCTTCAGTTTTGGTAAGTAAAATTATATTTACAATAATCATACTATTGCTGGTATTTAAATTACTTGAGTTACTGGTTTTAAAGATGATCACTGACGTTATTGATGGTCAATTTGTTATTTATGTGACAGTCGAAGTTGAATATATTTTCTCGTTACGTGAGATAGATGATTAGCTATGAAACCGACGTACGATTGATTCATCAATTGAGTGTGTCTCTCACTATCTCTGAATATCCGATGATTTCCAGTTATGCACATCAATTTTGTCCCTTTTATTGTCAAGACTTATTAATTTTTAAACATTGAAAACAACGACTGAACTTCTGAAGACGCCATCTTGTGAGAGCCCCAAATAATTCTTCGAATGTTATCTGATACCGCTAATACTTTTTAGATATTTATTGTGTGTAGGAACAATCATCTGTAATATTCTTACTGGGGTGAACAAAAGATACTGCCGAACGCCATCGTAACAGAAATCGACGTTTGAATTTCTAATTCAGTTTACTTTCTTTAATTAATTAAACCAATTTGCATATTTCAATTCCTAGATATTAGTTTCAATGTCGTGCTCAATCAGTATTCAATTTCGATTGGGAACTCATCTTTATGAAATAATTAATTTCATCGGATATTAAAATCGAAGGTCGGTCGGCGAAAAATTTTCGTTTTACTCTTTTCTTTATCAGCGATGAGTATTGTATTTAGACGATTTTCATATTCATGCATGAAATGGAAGGTAAGACTAACAGTGGAAGGTCTTGAATCCAGAACTCCTACTTGGAAGTTTCACTGCTGAACATACCCATAAATCTCGGTACCGCCACGCAAGTGAGAAATACATGGCATGCCTTTTTGGCTTCTGTTTTCATGTTGAACTGTATTGGAGTCCTTATATCCCGGAAATTCTTTGTTTGTAATAGTTATCTTTTGTTACAGTGAATATACTCGTCGGATGTCGTAACGGATTTTTGAAATTTGTTTCTCCAGTAAATTCGCAATGTATTACAAACATTACTTAAGCAATCATTAAAAATTAATGACCTTCTTTTAATGAATACTGTCTCTTATCGATAACTCTTAAATTATAATTTTCCCGCAATTTATCTTCATTATAAATTCTAAATATAATAAAAATTTTGATTGCAATTTTTTTAATATCTTGTTTCAAATTCGAATTCAAATCCCAATGTCCCACTTTGCGCTGAATTGAATTTTAAAGTTTAAAAAATTCTTATACCGGACAATAAGTCAAATTTAAACAGAATTGTACTTTGAATTTTTAAATTGAATTGTAATTTGAATTTTTCCGTATATCTGCATATATAAATTAATTTTCGAGATTATGAACTTATAGAATAAACGGAAATTCTTACAGAAATTGAATTGGGTTTCAAGAATTAAACTTAAATTTCTCAATTGTCGATGGACATGTTCATTTTTCAAATCAATTTCAGCTCTTTTTCTACGACCAGTTCTTATTAATTAAGCCTGGATGTACTTTTTCTTAGTGCTCATTTCTTTTTTTGTGTATTAGTAGTATTGGTCCTTTTTCTTGATGCCATCCTGTTAAATCAAATCGATTAAATATAATATAAAATTAATCCTACAATAATGTAGTACCATAATGTACGGTGTGAAAAGAACATTATTGAAAAATATCATAACCAAAATCCTAAATCATCATCATTGTAAATAGCTCGTTCTTATATACCCTAAGTAATATGTTACCACAAAGTATATTCGCCATGAATTAATTTGGTGTTCTTATTTTTCCAGATTGTGACACCCTTCCTTCTTCGGTACTTCTGTTATTTTGGAGTTACTCCTGTTCGATCGTGCGAGGGCACAGAAAGGGAATGAATAGGACCAAGGCTTACCGGAGAACCCCAAGTGGTGAGTTGTTGAGATTTTCTCCTTCGTATTTTCTCTTTCGATGGAACAATATTATGCTGAAACTTATAAATCGCTGTATTTTCGGTTATTAATTTCGTAAACACTAAAGTTGAAACTGACTGAAATTTTAACGGATTAAACGAAATCTCTGCTGTGACTTGTATGCATTATTGGTCCGTTCCTTCTTCCATAACAGCCAAAGTATATTAATCGATCGATTGTCGATAATCTATCATTAGTAGTATGTACATACGATAAGGTAATCATCACAAAGGAAGACTTCCTATTTCTCGGGTTTTCCCTCGTATGATTTTTTGTGCGTCAACTGTTTCGGTGCCACTTGGACATGTTTTACGATTACATTGTTCGCATACTGTATCTCATGCCAATCGCTTTTCCCCTCGTTCGTTTACTGTTAGACAAGAGGTACTTTCCATTTCGTCTTTGTTTTCGTTCAATGAAAATGAAAGGATACTGGGATGTACATTGGTAATTTAGGATAACGACTTCGTTATTATCACAAGGTCAGATGATTCTCCGTTGCTTTCATTGAGATATTTGAAACTGAAATACCCTTGTTTTCAATGACCTTCGAGACTATACTGAGGTTCAATTTCCTTTCCATTTTCGTAAACAAACACGGTAAACATTTCATTTTTCAAAATCCTAGTTTCTCCTGCAGTCTGCGTGTAAGTCATTCATGGCGTATCAACGAACATCGCTGTTTGTCTTCACCGCTTTATTCTTTGCAACACACCTAAAAATGCTGCTGTAATTATTTGAAATTCATATATGGATTATACCTCCTAAATCACTCGTTAGGTTTTAACATCATTTTGGCATGATTACAGCGCGCAAAATAAAGCTAAGCAGGTTTCCTACTTATAAATGAGCCCGGTTTATACTGGATCTTCCTCCATGCATTTTCACTTCGAAAGGAATCTAATTGATTGAATTCCGATTTGAAACACGATAATTGTCTTCGTTTGTCACATCATTCAATTTATAAGTAGTAGTTTGGATCTCCTCCGTCTCTTGCATCATCGTAATCTGTTATATACATTTGAATATTTAGGATAAGAAATATTTTTCATAAGATATATCTTAGTCATTATAGTAATTTCCCTGAATTAGAAAGTTTTGGTAAGGGGTGTTTAATTTTATATCCGATGAACAAGTTTAATCATGACCTATAATCAGAATAACACTACCTTTCAGTCTACATTTTTTAAGCTCAATAACTTTGTCACGCAAGAGATCTTCAGGAAATCTCGCAGCGACATTTAGTTTTTCAAAATAATGTATTTATCTAACGACTCACATGTAACCTTCTAACGGCTTCATTCATTTCGTATTTTTTCTACGAAAATGTGTATCTCTAGTAAATTTAAAACGTGTGTTGAAAGCAATTTCCGCAGTCCCGCATACGCCTTGAGCAGGAAGCTCAGAAATTCATGTTATAATTATTAAATTTGCTGATGACGATTCGGTATCAGATGATGATGATAATATTTACAGGTGATGGTTTGGTATAAATTGGGAACTTGGGCAGCTTTGCGATCAGTCACTTTCAGACAACTCGAAGATTCGCCCATTGCGGTTGAGATTTTCTTGAACTGCGTCCCTGAGGAGATGCTCTAACAATCTTTGTGTTACTTCAGTTTATTGCCAATTGGCGTTATAAGCTAAAACGTATAGCGCTTATACAAATGTAGATAGTAAAGATACATAAAGGGAACTCCATCTACTAATGTGTTTGATATTCTTTACAGGAAATTCAGCATCATCAACTCCTGAATTAGACGTGAGTAATCAGTTTCGTATTCGTTCAAATGGTTGTAGGCTTGAGTTAATTAAATGATCATTTATTTAAGAGGATATTCACGCAAATATTGCGCTTATAATAGAAATTGCTTCCCTCCTTATGCTTTGGCGTTCGTTTTCAATCTCTGATTTTAAATATCCTCTGCATTTCTAAAAAAGGAGATGAATTTCACCTTCATATGAAGAAATATATTTTCACGTTCATTTACTTCTTCAACTCTCAACGAATACAGTGAAGAAAACACTCGATGAAGATCTTGATATTTCTGCAGACTTGCATGAAAATGGATATAAACATTTGAAAATTGTTAAGAATAATTTCCGGATACTTATGCTTCAATGTAGTATAAATACGTTTTGAATAAGAACATACGATTTATATAAATAACACGTATATATTCTTCCTTGAGGAGACACATGTGCACGTATAGAAAGTTTTTGGGTACTGGTTGAATCAACCGGTCAGATACAAGTATGTACTATGTATTATTGTTACCGGTCAGATACAAGTATGTACTATGTATTATCGTATGTATTATTGTATGCGGTCCCGAGGTGGCCGGTTGAAAGTGTTTGCAATTTCGATTATTTGATGGAGAAGCGTTGAAACTGGTATCAATAAAATCATTCACGTACATACAGAATTTGTACATTTAGAATTAAAATTCGGAACTTGATTTCTGGTAAGAAAACTAAAGGAGGGATCAGCTATCAAAGCTCAGCTTCCTGCATAGTGTTTATTTCTCTCATAGTTGCTTTTTTCGACTATTTAACTTCAGAATAAGTAATCAAATAGGTGTATGTTTTCCTGAGGTATTTGTCATAATTGATAGGTATATTTTTGGTTGATCAGAAGGTTAATTATTTATGAGATTAATCCACCACAAATATCACCACTTTTACGCTTTTGAAAAGACAAAACTATTTACAAACTCCTCGGCCGCCCTTGACCCTTCCGGTTTTTGCCTGAGATCTTACAATATAATCATTGGTTCGAACTCCTTTAGGAAGCATGATTCCAGTTCGTAAGTATAGCCATCAGCTAAAGAATTTTAAGTGCCATTTTTCGCTTTCGTTTATCCTTAACTTCGGAACATCTTTCTATTGGGTTATTGGTGCCAGTTTAGGCTTTCGAAATATTCTCCTCAATGCAATAACATTCGCAAACTCCCCAGCTGCAGGTACTATCATTCACATTTTTTATATAAATCGATAAGTCTTACTGAACTTTTCTTGACAACAGGATCCGGGGTAAAACGAATATAAGTTCGTATTCTAACATATCAATCGCCGTCGAAGGCTGAAGTTAAAGATAAATATAATATAAATGTCCTACTAAATACGATGTTTCCTCGCGAATAAGTTTCGGATATTATGGGGTCTAATACCAGGATGTCTTGTCCAGGATTAGTAGACCGCCGCAATATGGACGTCGTTGATAATCGTCTTGCGTTTATTCGAGTCTTTCTCCTTGATAAAATTCTCTTGCATATATTTAACTAGGCTTTCATATTTATTTACAACGGTTACGAATTCCAAACTCTGGTCCCCAATTCAAGAATCAAACTCATAAATTGGAAGACAATGAATATCCCACGTGGAAACTGTCACAGCTCCGCCTCGCTATCTAAACCATTACTTTGCCTAAGCACACTCGAAAAGATAGCATTCACGGGAAGTCAACATGGTTTCCCTAATGGTCGCTTATCCTTGCTTTCCTTTGCGTTGCCTTGGAAGTAGCACTGTTCACTACTGTTTAAACCGGCATAAATGGCATAGCATAGATATGGAATTCTCATCAGGTTTGAGAACAAGGATAATAATTTATGCATGTGATAACAGTAGACACATGTAAATAAATCTTGTATGTACTATTCTGCTAGTAATAATTTTGGTTGCATAAGGAATTTAATGATAAGTAATAAAAGGAACCATATTTATTTCTTCTATTCAATCTAATCAGATATATATTCTAGATATCTAGGTTTATGTATACTATTCGGATAAATACACCCATAATAGCTATTGAGCTTCTCAAAGAAATCTCGCGAAATCTCTTTTCCCCGAAAATCGCTTTTGGTGTCACAAAATTTCAAAGAATTAGAGTACTCCAAATAAATATCATTAAAGTACGACCCCCTACTTTTGGTAAAATTAAAGCAGGCTGTATCCTTAAATCCTTAGGAATTAATAGATAATTTCTAGGAAATAATCCGAAAACCGATGGTTACTTCTGGTCGTTTTCCCACTGATTACTTGAGAATGTTTACGATTAAACAGCATGCGTGCAAAAATATTTCTACTATGATTGCCACATTTCACGGGTTACTACTTTAACGGGCCGTATGCTGACGAAAAGTCTACTTCGATGAACTTGAACGAATAAAAAGGATTTGAAAGTTGACTTACTGGGGTGGATCGAAGTTAGTTCGTAATGATCTGCTGCAAAGTAATCACACAAAAGATATCTGAGGAATCGTTGTGTAAATTATCACCTTTGCATTCACAAACAATCGTATTAACAAGGTTATTTATTGTTAAATATATAAGTTACAGAGTATTATTTATTTAAATTAAAAGTTTCCTAGTATTTATTGTAATCTTAAAAGTATGTTGAGCAAATTAACGTGTGATAAATATCCGAGGGGAGCCATTTCGTATCTCACTCATGGCGGCAAAATGTCCGGCTCTGGATGTAGATGCATGGTAAAGGCGAGAAATCTAGTCATAACTAATTATCGTAATTAATAATGATAATAGTTATTTGAGTGCTTGATAAGAACTATTTGAGCAAACTATAAAAAAGATTTAAGTATCTGGAGCCCACTGTACATAAAATTACATACATATAAGATGTAGATTTCCATTTAAGATTAACTTACATTTAAGTTAGAACTATTAAACATGAAATAACCATCGTGGTAGCTATACCTGAACATTTATCAATTTTTTTAAAAATATCCCTTATTTCGAATTTTAACAACAATATTTAACCAAGGACATTGTTCTACAGTTAGATTTTCGGCACTCATTCGACGAAAAGATAACAAAGAAACTTTCTGTGATTAATGCAATACATAAAATAAGTAGGGTGATGGTGGAAATTACTTTCAGTATTATTCAGTGCTTCACGAAGATTCAAACTGAGCTCGATTTTTATTCTATTGCTTGATTATCTCATGCTGTTTTAATCTTATTATGTAAGAACGCAGATTCTTGTGTTAAACGAGTATAAATGGTTGATAAAGAGGCCCTGCTACCTTGTACAACGAAACGGAAGGATAAGACGATCGTCTAGCTGTGGTTTCTTGGACTTGCCAAAATCAGAGCGATTATAAAACAGTCACGTATGTACAGCCTGTAAGAAGTTCCGAATTCGCTTGGGCAAAAATTAAAAAACTGGTCAAAGTCGTCCCATGCTCGGTGGAGGTAATTAACCCAACCTCCAACGGGTTTGACGCCTTTGCTTATGAAGTAAGTCCTTTTCTTATGATGTATCTGACCTTGCGGAAAGACTGCTGAATATGAGACATGGGACTCCGGACCAGCTGAAAGAAAATGGGGGCAGCTCCCTTATATATAGGTGACCTCAAGGGTCCTTTCAAGCGCGCGATGACTAAGGCTTCGTTCAAATAAATAAGTATTGAATTCATTTTTATTGACATTTCTTCTTTTCATTCTCTATTTTAAACTAAACGGCTTCAAATGGTCGTAATCATTTGCAGCTACTTTAATCACATCACTATCATATTGTTTGCGTTCTCTATTCTCAACCTACTGCACTGCTCTCCCGATACCAGCGAAAGAAACGTTAGTCAAAAACGCTTCGAATGCCGAGATCGCAGGTTCTCGATATGTAACGATAGATTCTGATGTAAGGTAATAGAAATACAAAAATCAATTTAATCATGAATTATTTAGCTTTTTATTATAATTTTGATTCTAGGTAAGCCATCTATTTGTATTTGAAGAATATTTTATCTCTTTCAATCTTTTTAGTTTGTTTCGAACTAAACGGGATCCAGGCGAAGAGCAAAATCGAAAGAAAGGTAATGCGTAAATAACAAATCTATCCGTAATAAAAAAGATGTTAGAATGTCTTCTTTGACTAAATTAATTCCTATACATAAAGACGAATTATAATTATTTGGAAATCTTTTATCGAACCACCAAGATTTTTTGCCATTCGCGCTTGTCATCTTTTTCTATTGGAGAAAATCCTACAAAAACAAAGAAATGTCATCTATTGACACCATACATCTACATCTACATATGTACCCTGTAAGCCGCCTTTCGGCGTGTGGCAGGGGGTGCAAGCACCATGACTCTATTTTCCTAGTCGATTATTTTCGCGTATTGTTCTCGGAAAATATGAATTCTTGGTTCTAGCACGTATTTCTCTGATAGGCGCACTTTCTTTCCTATTGGTCCAAAAACCGCGTGGCTTCGGACACGTTCCTCCGATTCTGGTTAGGAAAAGGTCGTTACTTCCACTGAATCGCAGACTTTTTCGCAAACCTTAAAAAGATGGGTTATATCTTTTATATTTTCCGTGGTACCGTCCTTTTTCTCCTTGGAAAACCTCCCTCACGCTTATCACAGAAATCAGGCATTAATAAGGCAATCTTATAGCCGATGAAATTAAAAATATACTGGCTTAAATTAAATTCTGAAATAAGTTTAGATACGACGCTAAATAAATACATGAAATGAATTTCAGTCTTCTATCGTCTCGGCGATTTACTACTATTTTGTTGAATAGGGAGTCAAACGTTTTATGCTTCGAGTAGGGGTATAGAATGCTAGAGAGTGTGTGGGGTTACGCTGAAATGGTAAAAACGACGCTAACAAGGAGAGACCCTCACTTTTGTCCGGGGATTTTGATGAAACTTTATGTGGTGGTGCATAAAGTAGAGTAATGATAATTATTTGTATATTTACATGCAATAATTATTTGTATATTTGTATAGAAGTAAATGATAGCAAGAGAAGTCACTCTCCAGTCATAGGCATTGCGGCACCACTCATGGGGAAGTAAGTTTCTTTCCAAATATCTATCAGTATTCGTTTCCAATAGAGAGACGTTTACCTTCACAAAATTCTAGTTGCTTCGATATATGTTGGCTTGAGTTTTGCTAGAAAATAGAGGTGACGTCGAGTAAGACATTAATTATGGAAATTTTCCCGTTAGCTAGGGATTTATCTGCATGTATGTGGTCGGAGACGATTATTGTTCAACAAACAACTATGAGGCACCTAGTGATTATTATTAAACATTAGAAGGCAGTCGCTTTCTATTGAATAGGAAATCCGAAATCGTTCGAATGCAAGTCCTTTTTGTGCTCCTAGGATAGCCGTCGTTAAGTACCGTAAATGAAGAAATAGCGCTGGCGAAGGTTATTTAATGGGAATATTGATTAAATCTATTTATTATTATTATTATTTAGTCCATAAGTAAGTAACAAGGAAAATAATTAAAAACGAAAATGAAAATTAAGTTAAAAATATTAGTAAAAAACGTGTTATTTCCTGCAGATTCGGCTAGTACGGGCGTGTAATGCGTGGTTGCCTATACTCAGATTTTTCAATTTTCAATTAATTATTGCAGCGAAACTAAGGCCCATTCAGAGAAACGCCGTTACACTATTTCATTACTCTACTTTATGCACCACCACAAAAAGTTTCATCAAAATCCCCGGACAAAAGTGAGGGTCTCTCCTTGTTGGAATTCGGATCTAAATTGTGAGAAACTTTAGAGGATTCAAAATTTTTGTACGGGATAACCTGTTCTATTTATTTAAGGTAATATGAGTAACGTTAAATTATCTTAATAAAGGAGAATGTTAACTGCAATATAATACGACTTCATTCTATTTTTCCGTTGAGAATCAATGGACACCTCAGCTAGTAACGTAAATCAGTTTTATAAGGAGAAGAGAGTAAACAACTTCGCAGTTTCCACGAGTTTATTTGTAAGCACCTTTTCTGATGTGCATTTAATATCTCGTTTGATGTTTTCAGCATGCACGCGAAACTATTCCTCGAAAATAAACATCTCGAAAATATAGTGTTGCGAACTTTCATCTCCGTAAAATTACATGATTGGCTTGATTAGAATTCAAAGAGTATATCGCTTATTTTATAAGAAATTTGATTATATTTGCTGACTTCCCCCTATACATATAATCCATAAGATGTCGAAAAGCTATCGGCAAGCCGACTGCGTCAATGAACGGTCTCTTTCTCGAATACAAAAATAACCGCATATTACTCAAAGGTCCAAAGGTCATTCCAATGAGCAAGAAAAAGTTGCCAAATCCCAGTTAAAACGCTATCCTGCTTATAACACGTTTCACTCAATCCCCTGAAAAGTGTCTTATTGGTTTTTACTGCCTATGAACATGAAGGAATGATTGCAATTGTTACTGGACAATGATTGGAACGCCCTAAAACTGATGGTTTACCATAAAGAGTGGCTAATGGCAGATTCATGTACCCAAAAATTCCCAAATCAACACCCTTCCCTTAATTTCTTGTTGCTTTATCCCGCCACTTTAATCGTCCAACACCTAATGCTTTTCTCCTCTCCTCTGCTTTTTCCCTTCTTCCTTCAATTACTTTCTTTAGAAATCCTTCCCATCTCAATATTTCATGAAAGCATTCTTGGGTATACTTTATATATGTGCACCTTTCATTCTAACAAATGACACTAAACAAGAGGGGGAATTGATTCAACTGATCACATTTTCCACCATCAATCGCTTTTGTTAACTTCTTTCTTTTTGGCAAAAATCATAGTTTTTGTATTTTGTCGTTTATATTTATACCAAACTAGCTGAATTTATGACAAATGAGACGATTTCCACATAGGCTTCCCCATGGAACCGTTTCACCAATGGTGAACGCGTTACCTTATCGGCTCTCCGAGATTAACCTAATATTTTATTTAATGTATAATTTTTAAAGGAATATTTACGTTTCCGATTATTGAAAGTCAATTGGAAGCAATCTTTAACAAACAATACTCCGGACAGAGTACGTTTAGATAAAAAGGATATTATATAATGGATAAAAGGGATATTATTTAAGGGATACATACTTGTGATCAAAACAATTTCACATCATAAGGTGAGGACTACCCTGAACGACTGTACTGGATTTATAGATTTTTGGAGGAGCTGTGAAATTATCCATCCCCGATATGCATTATTTCCTTTTCATAAGGTGATCCTTTATTTTAGGACCTGAATTTAGAACTAGTAACTAATGTAAATAACTCTCTAAGCGTAGTTTAATAAGTTCGAGAGGATAACACCAAATAAAAAAATCGCTAAAAACAAATAACGCAAAAATTATTATCAACGACGTCCAACCACGCGGTGGTCTGCCTAGAATACCGTAGCAGTTTTTAACGTAAATCTACGACAATTTTATAAGACGAACCCTGATTTTAGACCCCAAATCATTCGAAACTTATTTATGCATGAAGAAATATGGTACTTCAGAATCACATTTGAAGGTGATTTTTATTATGATTTCAGCCATCGATGGCATTAGATATATTAGAATGCGTGAAAACATGGATCCTTTTCTCAATAAAAGTTTAAAAGTCATTATAAATTATTCAAAAGGTGTATTTTTGGTTGTGACCGTTTGATAGAAGGCTTTTTCCGGAAAATGTTCGAATGTAACTTGATAAACATTAAGAGGATCATTAAAAGTAAATATAGTTAACTAACTAAGTTAGGAATAAGGAATTTTCTATGATACTTATAATTGCCATCGTGTGTGTATATATATATATATATATATATATATATATATATATATATATATATACATACATATTCATAAATGCTATTATAGTAGCCTCATTAAGAAATCTGTTACAGCTGAGATTCCATATATCTTTTGTCTTCCGTAAAATTTTACCAAAATTAGTGGTCGCTGGAAACCGATGATCATGATATAGATTCTCATTTAATTTTCATTTCAAAATATAATCTTCATCTTTCTAAAATTAATACTTTGTTTCTCGGAATATTAATTTCTCGTGAAATTTAGAATAGAAATCGAATAGAGTTTAGAGTGTTATAATAATAATAATAACACGTCTTTATTGCGGGGCGAGATTGAGACAATGTTGTCTCTTCTTCCATCTAACACTTAATTTGGAAGGAAGCAATCTTTCAAAAACAAAAATTTAGATTAAGTACTCTGATGGCTATGGTGTAGTTTTAATCCGTAAATACATTTCAATATAGCCAGAAACTTATAGAACTATCTGTCCATGATGAGTGACTTGTTTTCCTTCAATTTTGGGAAAAATTCAGAATTTAAAAACACCGACTAATTTATTTCTAGGTAGTATTAAGGTTCACCCAACTAGATAACTCAAGTAAAGGAAAAAAACGATTATAATCTTGTGATGTTAAACTTGAAATATCCCACAATTATTGGAATATAGACTATGTAAACTAAAATATTGCTGTATTGCGTCTCGTCTATCTATGTAAACATGCCGTTAAATCTCTCGGTCAGTTAAGATGAGTTATATCCCTTATTAATAATGTTAAGGTATACATCGTCATTTTTAAGAACCGCCGTCATTTTTAATAATTACCGTCATTTTTAATAATTAATTACAGTCATTAAACAATACTTTTTGTCCTTTACTGTTCCGATGTGAAGGAAAGTAATGAATAAAATTAAATGCTGTAATAGAATGGTGGTTAGCTAATCATTAGAGTCGGATCCTCAAGAACGTGTAATTTTCTTAATCAATAAACTAGTGTTAGAAGGAGAAAAAAGGAACTCGGCGGTCAATGAACTAAGAGATAAAGGTTCTCCAAGCGCCGAAATAGCGGCGACCGTCTAAGGGCGATTACCGGGAAACGGATAATCGTATTAGCGGTCCCAGTTCTTTAGAATCCCGATGTACATTTCGGAAACAATGCGGACCCCCTATGAAGATGGAAGCATTGTTTCCGAAATGTACATCGGGATTCTAAAGAACTGGGACCGCTAATACGATTATCCGTTTCCCGGTAATCGCCCTTAGACGGTCGCCGCTATTTCGGCGCTTGGAGAACCTTTATCTCTTAATAAACTAGTGTACCAAAGAACCGTAATTCCATTAATTCACAGTGAAGATGAACTGCATTCGTTTAATTGGGCAAGTTGGGTTTCTAGTTTGCTGTCATGTAGTGCGTACAACGGAGATAAAATTCAATTTCCAAATGCAACTCTTACTTTATAAGTCTCATAAGTACTTCGAAATAAAGTCTAATTTTAAAAAAAGACCGAAGTCTATATGAATTGCGCGTAAAGTATGTGAATGGAATCCCTGTTTTCTCTTAACAGAAATTGATAATTTTCTTAAGATTGGTTAGTAAAATCTGAGTAAGATTTAAATGCGGTGTATTCAGATATCGTGCAAAATGCTAGCAATTTTCTCAATCTCCATATTTGCTCAAGTGCTCCGCTTTCAAAATATTATCTTAAATTACTGATAGTTTGAATTCTCCCGTGTGTTTGTATCTTAAAAGATTCGTGAACGCGAAACCCAGAAGAAAATTAAAACCTGTGAAATGGTAACAGCATTCCTAACTGGCTGCTTGACCTTTCCTTAATCGTTATAACATTTACAAATTCCTCCTGGTTCTTCTCACACACTCTTTACTTTAACCAACACCAAAACTTACTCCTGGGCGCGACACACCGTCGCTAACGGTGGTTCTCCGATGACTCCGCCGATGAGGGAGGGAAGGGGGGGATTGGGGGGGGAAACCCTAAAAACCCTAAGAAGTGGACCCTCCAGGCCGTTGTGACGTGCTATAGGGTTCACCTCTATGCCTAGAGGGCCCCCTGCCACAACTTCAAGGACAAGCTCCGACCTCATAGACAGAAAGAACGAGCAGGTGAGAAGTGAGTGCTTAGTTACCTCACCCCTGCAGAAGAAGGTGAAAGAAAGGCCCCTGAAACAGATGCCTGCGACTGTAGGCCTACGAGTAGGCTAGGTTTGTAGGGAATGCCTTCCCCACGCCCCCTACAGAGCAGGTGGTTAGTACATCTATGGTGCACTTCTTAAGAAAACTACTGATAACTGTTGTCAAATTCATTGCAGCATTTGACTGTGGTATGGCTGCAATAATCCATCGTTGACGTTTTAAGTTAAAAAAAGTTATTGAATGTAAATTAAATGTTAACTTGATGGTTAAATTCTCATCTTTATATAAAATGCAGAGGATATTTAAATCAAAGATCGCAACTGTCGCTTAGGCTTAATGTAACAATAACTGCTGTTGTAGGCACAAAACTTGTATTAATATCCTCTATGTAAGTTCATCTGAACAGAAAAGAAACTGAGTACTCACGTGTAGTTCTGAAGTTAATGATGACGGATCTACCTGTGGAAAAAGAGAACGAATTCTTTAATAGGTAGAGTTCCCTTCATACCCTCCAAATCTTTTAAACATTTACCGACAATTGTTACATTGTTATACATTTTTACTTTCTCATCAGTAAGTAATAATCAGAATCTACACGAAAGCCTTCAGAACTTCTCTTCAGGGACACAATTCATGAAATAATCTACTGTAGTGCGCGATCCTTTGAGTTACCCAATTCTCTTCTGAATTAATTCTTCAGGCCGATAAATATCTAGTGAATGAGAGTATTACATCATAAAATGCGAGGAGTTAGTGAAGTTAGATTACTACGAAGAAAACATTGTACTCCGAATTTCGTTAACCATCAACAATTATTGCTAACCATCTGTCAAACAAGCGTGAGAATACAATAGAATCTTAACAAAAGTATTAAGTCAATCTAATTTTAGGTCGTAATGAAATTTGCATGGCACATATAATGTAAGAATACTATTATTTGAAAGAGAATAAATTGGAATCCGCTGTTAATTGATAAGAGTTTCGGAGGGATGTTCCCAGAAGGTGTTAGTTGTCCTTTCTAGGAATTGGTGCCAGACGGCCATCAGTATGTCGACGATTGAAATGTTTTCCGAACCATCTACTTCACCAAAACTTGTTAACTCACGAAAAGGACTACAATCGCAAAAGAATATTTGATCTAAAAGTTTCTGATTATAAATTTCTGAATGTTTGTACTAGCTGACGATAATAAGCTAGAGACGAAATAATCAACTTCCTGTTTACGAATTTAACGAATAGCAAACGGACACACCATATCACAATACGAATCCGACATTAGTCAATAAGATTCGAACTCTAGTTGAAATGAAAAATCTCGCTAAAACATCCAGTATAAACACGGCACATTCACACTCTTAAATATGAATTTTCAGACTCCCTGCAGTATATTTAAGCATGGTTGCAAGTGATTCAAATGAGCGATATTAAGTTAAAACACAATAAATATTTATGGAAACATTAGAGGAGAAAATAGAATAATAATACATGTAGTATTTACGGTAATTTAGGAGGAAGTCGAACTTGAGTGTACATTCGAAGGTCATTGAAAACACGGCTATTTAAGAGGGACTAATGTCTTTACAGTGAAAGAAAGGAAGAGCCAAATGTCCTTGGATGACAACAAAGTCAATAAAAATATCAGTGTACACTTCATTGCCTCTCATTTTCATTGATTGTAAATAAAGGCAAAAAGGAAAGTGTCTTATGATAATAGGGAGTGAATAAGAGGAAAAGTGACTTACGAGGGGTCCAAAATAAACAAGACAAAAGAAAATCCTAAGGACACCAAAACATTTCTCCTGCTAAAAAATTTGATGGAACAATCTAAAAAGATCGTAACGAATTAATTATTCATGGAAACATTTGATGTCACGATTTGAGTTTCTTAAATAGGAATATATAAGGAAATTCATCATCGACAGTAACGAGAGTTGATATTCACTTGATGCATCAGAAAACTGAACTCATAAATTGTCATTACGCTACTTATTATAATATTGACATCATAAATTGATTGTCATTACACTGCTTATTATAAAATAATCGAGAGCTAATGACCAAAAATTAAACGTTATCTAAATTACTTTTAGATTAATATCTCAACAAAAATGACGTTTCTTGTTCTTGACAGAAATTAGAAAATATTAATTAACTTCATTCGAAAGATAATTTAGGATTATTTTCTTTTGCCAGAAAACTATTTGCTGGATAACCGTTCTCTCCTTTTAATCGCTTCGTCTCCTACGAATTTATATAAGTAGAATGTTGTGGGGGACAGAAGAGACCAATGCAACCCTTCGTTTTCACTGATAACCTACTCAGATTTTCTAAATTTAATATTAATACATTTTATACAGAATGTATACTAGATATATTTAATGTAAAAACAGAATAGAGATTATTAATCGGTAAATAAAATATTATATATTGCTTTTGAATTACTCACCAATTTTGGTTCTCCGGTAATCCTCAACTTCTTCCGTATCAAGCAGAAGAAACTTAGAAGTAAAACAATTGCCGAGGAGGAAAGCATGCTACAATCTGGATCTGGAATAGAAACAGAAGATTAATTTATTAATGAATAGTGAATTTAATTTTAGGTGATACCGTATTGTACATTTGTTAGATGAAGTATTGGCCAATGATGATAATTCAAATAAGCAGGATTTTGGTTAAGACCAAATTAAAAAATATCCAATTCCAGGTAGACATCCTTACGGTAGATTCATTCGTAATTTATAAAGTTGATTAACAAGCATGAAAGGCAAAAAGAAAAAGAGGAATACTTAGAGTACGTACTATAGTTATCGTTTTTTCTGAACTGAGATGAGTATGGAAACTCGATCCAAACAAATATGAATAATAAAGATGTGTTACTAAATCAATAAAAGATTTGTTTGAAAAACAGTAAATATTAAGTTAACTATTGAAATTCAGTACCCAATTTCTGGTAAGAGAATCGTTAAGTATTGTATTACACCTTGAACATCACCCAAAAATCATTATCTCGAAGAAAACTTCATAATAGATTTCCTCAAAATATCAGATCTAAGAATCTTCTTAGTGACTTCCTTGTAACTGTCTAAGCCATCCGTTGAAAATAAACTCACTCTATTGTGAATTTAAATAAGTGAGAACTTCAAAGTTAAAAAATCAGATTCGTCTTATATATAATATTATGAATGAAAAATAATTGAAAACTAAAGAAATATGCTAAGAGTTGTTCCGAATTTTAATGTTCAAATTAAAATGCAATATTTGTTACATATTTGGTTCAAAACACAACTCATAATCTCTAAATGTCGCAGAAATATGACTTGCGCTATAAGTTCTACTGGAAATTAGAATGATATTTACCACTTCATGGCGCAACTGAATTTTTAATTGTAATTTGCGAAACTCTACTTGATCATTATGTGTAAGTTATAGCGACCTTAACTACGATTAAAAGAACAAGTTCCATGAAAATGATTTCTCAATTGAAATTAAACATAAAGTACAGGTTCGGCTGGAATTGGAATCACATTTTAGAAACAGAAATAATGACATCGATTTAATTAACAACTAATCGCAAAGTTAAACTTCAAAATTCAAACATAAAATTCCATCGAAATATCGGTTGACAGAAAAAGCTAAAAATAGAAAAATAAAAGTTAAATCTATTCTGGATCTAAACAGCCAATAAATAAAGGTTTAAACCGGTCACGGAAAGCTATAGAAGCATTAATTTAAACTTTCTTCGGATATTGTCCTTAGAACTTGAGACTAGTGACTTCAAGACTAAAATATCGTCAGTATATAATATATTGGATAAAATATAATTGGATAAAATTAGACATAACTGGAATTAATTGCTCAGTAATAAAAGTATTCATGATCATATAAGATGAGCAATGTAGTAGTAGAAATCGCAAATCCTTATAAGAGTAGCACTCGTCACGAATAACTATATTCCCTAACCTAACAATGGTTACGTGAATAATAATCAACAGCTCACTAATTAACTATAAAGTCGAAACGAAGGATGACTAAAAGTAATATACATAAGATTAATTAATGTTACTTACCATAACTGAAGAAATCCCTAGGAAGTCCCACGCTATGTAATAGCTCCGGGTTCAAGACCATCCATTTCCCTCCATTTCTTTCACAACTGCAAAAACCGAACACAATACTATATTCATCAGTGATAAAAATGAAAAAAAGAAATTCTAAAACAGCCATCTTTTCATGTTAACTTCCGTTTAAATTACGTATTTAATAAAAAAATGTTCCAAATTGAAATTAAATACAGAATACTTATACAGGCCGGATTCGAATCGTTAATCAAAGTAGAGTAATATTGGAATTGCTTTAAGTAGCTAAGGAATGTTGAGTAAATTTGAAATTCAAATGTAACGGAAATGGCGGTGGACGTTACGTTAAGATGGCGGTGGACTACATTTTCGACCCTCTCTAGTAAAAATATCTCCGAAAATTATTCTGAACCTAAATATAGCGAATATCCGAGGAGTAAAAGTTATATCGGAAAAAATCGAAGGATTACCTGGGGATTTCGTCAAACAAGTCTCTAGAAGTTGAGAATCGTAGATTCATTTCATTAATATAAATTGTCGGAGATGGGATAATAAAATAAACATACATAACTGGATCATGGGACGATGAATGCTAGTAAGAAAAACATGAAGACGAATAATCGGGATAGTAAATCATCTATAGTCAATCGTGAGAGTCTTACATAACGATAAAAATATGTACACTAACGATTGTCTCTAATATAACAACTTAAAAACTATAGCATCAATGATTGTCTTTACACTCAGAATTAATTCAATCAAGATTAATTTATGTTACTTACCAAAACTGAAGAAATCTCCGAGAAGTCACACGGCATCTTGACGTCTGAAGGAGTCTTTATGTCCCTTAATTTAACTATAAATAATTTAAGAGGTTCTAATTCGAAAACTTATTAAGTTTAACTTAAATTATGTTACACGATTACTGGATTTCGATTCTCATAACCTACGAGAAAATTGAATTCTAACGGTTTTTTCGTAAAAGTTCTTCAGCATGTCAGCACCAGGCGAAGTTTCTAGATCAACTAAAGTTTAAACCTAAAAAATCAACGGATCAACGAAACGGTGAGATCTGATTGGTTGTTATTTCTCGCAGTTACTTTTACTGTCACCCCTCCCACTTTTCCCCCTGCCGGAGAAAATTGTAACTTATAAGTAACGATAAATTAGCATTAAATTAGAAATATATTTATTTAAACATATTATAAGTTTAATTTGTAAATTATTGGAATACATTTCGTTCCTCTAAAACCTTGTACTTAAAATCGACGTAAAATAGCTGATAGCTCCGTGTGACGTAATTATGACTTACGTTCAACCTATGGTATGAACAACGGTACGAGAAACATAATGAATTCCAATCATTCAAATTATGAAACTATGCAATGTGATCTAAAAAGAATTAATGCAATGACTACGCAATTAATAAATCAACATATGGTTAGTTTCTGTATTTTAATATCTTCCATCTCATATGAGAAACATATCAGATAATGAAATTTAATTTTTAGCATTTACTTAAAATTTTATATTTAGAACGTAAGGAAAATCAAGCTTTAAAAGTTTTGGAAAATAAATTATATTAGCGTGCATTGATTTCATAATACGAATTTTTTGATGATACCCAGATCTGGCATGATTCCAAGTAAGACTTCTGTTTAGTTACTATGTATTTAACGTAAGTTAAACTAAATACTTCGAATTCACTTTGAAGGTTTTATCAAGAAAATGGTAGATAAAATTTATTACATACGTTTCGTACTTCTAAGTTACACACGTGATATATTTCTGAGTTGCGGGGATTCGTAATATAACAATAATGAGATAAGAACGGGAATAAGGATTTGAATATTTAAGCCTTTACGTCATATGGTGGTCATTAAAATTAATCAATACAATATGTATATCAAAGTGATATGAGTCGTTACATCCAAGCTATCACACCGAATATTTCCATGAATTACATTCGAGTTAAACAAAGATTGAAATATTTTTTTTTTAGAAATTTTAGAACACATCTTTTATTCGAAGCTTAGAAAATTCATTAGTCTTAGTGAACATGTCATTTTCTCCAAGAATAAGTAAAAACTATATACACTCAATACTATAAAGATAAATACATTTCATTTGCGGTATTAATTTAAACCATAGAAACAATTAAACCAGTTATATTGAATAATTCAGATGCCACATGTCAAGAGACATAATATTACTTTTCTATGTAGATTATTCATTATCCTCTCTCTTACATCTGTACTTTAGTATTTAGAAAAAGGCCAATTCGAAAATAGAATGAGGCTTACAAGGCAAAATGAGGGGGGAGATTCTTTGCGTTCTTTTCTCAATGAGCTGGAAATCATCGATGTCATCATCTTATGAAATACCTCTACAAATATGCACTGAAAACAGCCTTTCGACGTTTGGTAGGGAATGTACTTATTGTACATTTCTTTTTATCAGTTTTATTCATCAGTATAATCCATTTAGATGAGAAGGAGAAATACATAAATGAAAATAGGAATGTAGAAAGAACGCAAAGAGAGAAATATAAAATGTACCGACATTACTGTCAAAGGCAAATAATAGTAAATAAAATAACGCTAAAGTATTATAATAACTATCTCACAGAAGTAATATTAATTGTAACATACATTGGCCATAATATTTATAACTATATATTGAATTTTATGAGTTGTAGGAACGAATGAGGTTTACCACGGCAGAAGAAGAATAAGATACTTTGACTTTATATTTCTTATTCAGGTAGGATTTTGGGAGTGCCAAGATAAAGTAGAACAATGAAACCATGAAAAAAATTGTTCATATAATTCGAAGAGGTAATAGATTAAAAATTACTCATATATCAAAAATTAACTTTATCACTGCCTGATTAAGACAAATATTATTCAATAGTTAGGTATAATAGGGGATACGGGAATAAGGTAATAGTAGGGGATACATTTTTCCTATGAAATTCCATAAGATATTTACATTTGTTATGAAGATAGATTAGCATTGATTTCTATGAAATAAATACCTTTGAGTCAAACCAGTGAGAAACTGAGAATCATGAGGGTGAAAATGCAAGCTAACTCATCGTGAAAATTGTATGCTTTATTAAGAATAATTAATGTAATGCTAAATGTAACTTTGTGAAATTCATGACAATATACACGGTGGAATAAAGAATACTTCAGTTATCTTTTAGTACTTAGTAATGTTCTTATTATATCCCCCCTGTTTTGTTCATGGTGGCGACAATATGAAAAGTATTGAGGTATTAGTGATGCTTGATCATTATAATAATATCAACCGAAATTACAGCAAAATTTCGTGAACCTCCCACTCTTAGCATTCTGGCTCGGTGGACGTTTGACTCAGTCTTTAAACAAATTAAGTTACAGAGGTACTCAATGCTATTAATTTAGCATTAAGGTGAAATAAATGTGGAACTAAAAGATTCCCAGAGTACCACTCATTCTTCGGAACCTTTAAAATTAGCTAAATTAGCTTATAATTATGTAAATAATGAATACCAAGCTGAAGTTAGAAAGAAGAGATCATATGGTTCACAATTTCTATGGACATACTCTGTCTATTGCCTTACATTACCCAACTTAGATTGTATGTGAAATAGACCACAATATCCGTGTATTTCCTTGTTAGAATAATCATTCTTACCTTCCAATCCTATATAATTCCGGCTTGATAAGTAATAATGATATAAGTATAATAATACGGCTTGATAATGCACGAAGAACCCCGTATTCATTAATCTCACACCGGAAGTTCATCCATTCAGTTGCAATGGCATCTTAACACTACCGAGTTAAAGACTTACGCAGAATTCCCCAGATTTAGTCCAGATCCATGTGAACACCTGCCTTCATAAGAACTCCAATTTAAGTAATAATTATTCAATCGATGACTATGCTCACTGCTACACTTCGACGTGCTTTTCGAAAAATCACCGATCATGGAGCTGAAACACACCTTTATCCAAAATGCACAAACACAACATGATATTTCACATACACTCACAGCACAAACTTAATGTGATTGATTTTTCATCAGATATCACTTTTTAAGGCTTCTAAGACACATACCAATGGAAATACTTAAGGTTTTAAGTTCCAAGGTGTATGATCAATCTCTTCTTGAGGCAGCAGGTCTTGGCGTGTTTCCGCGCTTTAAGAGAGGATTATGGTCTACAAAATTCTGACAAACGAAACCTGCTCTTCACGTCATGTGGCCTTCGAACTTCTCAGTACTTTGTCTCGCTAAGTGGACTGTGTTCAAAATGGCACCGTTTACATTTTTCTGTGTGTTTCAAATTTAACAAAGGTGAAAAGGAGTTAGTGTAGACTGGATTCAGCTTTACATTCAGTGATATAATTGGAAAAAGTGTGAGTGGAAATAAAAGGATCATGGTGGCTGTAGTGCATCACATATTCCGAGTATGGAGCACATGTAATGGCGTCGGTAACTTGAACATGTCCTTCGCGAATATTAAAATCGTTTGTGCGAGAGAAGATAATAAGTCTGAAGAAGGCCTCGTAGAGAAGTGAAGAAGCTTTAAAATCGGATTTCTTCGCAGCTGGACAAATAACATAAGCTGTATGGGCTTTGGAAGTGTGCTTTTAAATTTTCATGTATTCGGACGCAATAATCTGAATTAAAATTGAAAGGAACCAGAAGAATTCTCAATGGTAAGTTATTTATTGCAATATTATTGGGAAGATTAGTTGGAAGAATATCCAACGACGTGCTTATAGAGACAAGACGAATAGCGTTGGCCGTGCTGATTAGGGAATCCAAAAAGGGACTAATGATTCACTTTATTTGAAAACTTAGAATTAGTTTCATAGTTTTAATAATGAATACGCTGAGAATAACAATACAGTGTTAATGCCCAAAATGATTTCTCTGGATCATCTCGAATTGAAACATCTCGTATACGTTTTCCTGTGCTGCCCCATCATTTCTCTTTTTATTAATTCATCTTCAGTCCTTTTCCTTTCGGACTGTAAATTTATATTTTGGCGGTAGAAGTCGGTAGAAATTTTTTTATCACTAGCTTCAAAATACCTGATGAATCAGTAGTGAAAACGTGTGTAAAAGAGAGAGAAATATCGAGAGATTGCAGTAAAAACGATAAAACGGTAATAACTGATTTCAAATGCTGTATCTTTGCAATCTTTCGTGGAGTGATTAGGATTTAACAATATTTAAATCAATTTTATCGTAACTAATATTTCTATTGTAAAATAATATCGATTAAAATTTCGTAGACATTTTAAATATTTCATTACCTCCTATGAATCACATGGGAGATGGAAGATATTAAAATACAGCAACTAACCATATGTTTATTTATTAATTGCGTAGTCATTGCATTAATTCTTTTTAGATCACATTGCATAGTTTCATAATTTGAATGATTGGAATTCATTATGTTTCTCGTACCGTTGTTCATACCATAGGTTGAACGTAAGTCATAATTACGTCACACGGAGCTATCAGCTATTTTACGTCGATTTTAAGTACAAGGTTTTAGAGGAACGAAATGTATTCCAATAATTTACAAATTAAACTTATAATATGTTTAAATAAATATATTTCTAATTTAATGCTAATTTATCGTTACTTATAAGTTACAATTTTCTCCGGCAGGGGGAAAAGTGGGAGGGGTGACAGTAAAAGTAACTGCGAGAAATAACAACCAATCAGATCTCACCGTTTCGTTGATCCGTTGATTTTTTAGGTTTAAACTTTAGTTGATCTAGAAACTTCGCCTGGTGCTGACATGCTGGAGAATTTTTACGAAAAAAAAACCGTTAGAATTCAAATTTCTTGGAGGTTAGTAGATTCTATATCTAGTAATTGTGTAGCATAATTTAAGTTTTACATAGTAAGTTATCAAATTAGAACCTCTTAAATTATTTATAGTTAAATTAAGGGTTGGAAAGACATCTTCCGACGTCAAGATGGCCGCAGGACTTCTCGGGGATTTCTCCAGTTTCGGTAAGTAACATAAATGAATCTTGCTTGAATTAATTCTTAGTTTAAAGACAATAATTGATGTTACAGTTTTTAAGTTGTTATTTTTGTGACAATCGTTAGTGTACATGTTTTTTTTTCGTTACGTAATACTCTCACGATTGACTATAGATGATTTACTATCCCGATTATTCGTCGATAGAAGATATCGAGATGACTCGTCTTCATGATTTTCTTACCATCATTCATCGTCGGAGGATTTAGCTATGTACGTTTATTTTTTATCTCGTCTCGCAAATTATATTAAAGAAATGAATTTACGATTCTCAACTTCTAGAGACGTTATTTGACGAAAGCCCAAGGTAATCCTTCGAATTTTTCCGATACCACTTTTACTCCTCGAATATTTGCTGTATTAAGGTGGAAAACAATTTTCGGGGGTTTTTTTACTAGAATGAGTCGAAAATATTTCCGACAGACATCGTAACGGAAATCTACATTTGAATTTCAAGCTGACTTTGGATTCCTTAGCTAATTAAACCAGTTCCAATATTTCTGTGGCTTGATTTACGGATCGAAACCGGCCTCTATCAGTATTCTATATTTAATTTTAATTTGGAATTTTTTTATTAAATACGTAATTTAAACGGAAGTTTTCATCAAAAGATGGCCGTCTTAGAATTTTCTTTTTGTTCTTTTTATCTCTGATGAATAATGCATTATGTACGGTTTTCGTAGTTGTGGAAGAAATGGAGGGAATTTAGTATTCGAAACTGGTCTATATCAGTATTCTATATTTAATTGCCTTTGGGGACAGTTTTTATTAAATACTTAATTTAAACGGAAGTAAAGATCAAAGGATAGTTTCCTTAGAATTTTCGTTTTTTATCTCTGATAAGTAATGCATTGTAGAAGATTTTCGTAGATGTGTAAGAAATGGAAGGGAAAGGAAGGTCTTGAATCTGGAACTCCTACTTGCCGGGCGGTTCCTCTGATGAATATCTCCATCGATCTCGGTACCTGCGCGCAAGTGAGAGATGCATGTTTTTCTTTTTGAGTTCTTTCTGTTTTTACACTGAACTGAATTAGCGCATTTGAACGCCGGAAATCATTTAATAATTATACTTCACATTGATTTCAGTGCATACTGATTTCGTTTAGTGTACCCTCAATTTGAAATATAGCCATTATTTCTTTATGTATGTCGTGCTTATTAATAAATTGAATAAAATATAAAAATAATTTTACTGTAATAGTTATGATGTAGAACAGGTTACTGTTAAATATGATCTTAACAATAATCCTAAATGAATCATTATCTTTGCCAATTGCTCGCATTTATGTATGCACAACACAATAATACCCTAGATTATAATACCACACAATATTACCCCATTGCTATTCGCAAATGAATTAATTTAGCGTTTCTATTTTTCCAGATTCTGACATCCTTCCCTTTCGGCACTTCTATTTCTTGGGAGTTTCTTCTATGTGATCGTGGAAAGGCACTTATGAGGAGTAACCAGGAACAAGAATACCCGGAGAACCACAAATGGTGAGCAGTTAAGAGTTTTTCTCTTTTGCATTTCTTCTTCTGATGGATCAGTATTATTTCTAAAGTGTAGAATTTGAGTGGTTGTATTTTCGGTTGTTAATTAACGGATCTAAACCAGTTGAAACTGATTGGTTTATTAAAAGGGATAACATGGTATATCGGCTGGCACGAAATGCATTATTGGTCCGTTATTTATCGTGTAACAGCCAATGTATATTAACATGTTTCAGAAGGAAAGTTTTGCATGAAAGAACGCTTTTTGGGGAAACTTATTTTCAGCAGGAAATATAACATTATTAAATTCTTCCGTTAAAAAGAAATGGTATTTATAGTGCGATTTGAAGCCACATTTGAAATTGATTATTTCGAATTGCATATGGAGTTTAAAATTTTCTTTGAGCAGCTTAGTCGTGACCAATAATGAATTCTTTTCTTAAACTTTTTTCCATTACAAACATATGAACTGCTAATCTCTTCACTATATTAGATGAAAAGTACTCCTTTCTGTGCGGAAAAACCGTGTGGTACCGTTATAATGGTATTAAATAAAAATATAAATTCGCGTATTAATTCGTTTAGGCAAAATTCTTAGCACAGAGCAACTGTTAACATGGAAATGTTTTTTGGCTCTCAGGAAAATATCACTGCGACACCATACCAAATTGTACAAGACGCCATTCCTATTCTATATCCATTATCTATTATATATAGCTAACTCTCCGGATATACCTATATATTTATAGGGGATACGAATTCTGACCATGTTCCACAAGCGCCATCGACGTCAGATGTTTTCGACGTACTGGCCCTACACTCTAGACGCCACAATAATTCATACATCGACGCTAGCTATCATGAGTTCGATGCCAGAAATTCCCAAAAATAGCAATTTTTCCATAAGAATGCATTGCGCGGACGATTTTTTTAAATGCCTTCCCAATAAGCTGGAAAGATAAAACCCGGAATGATGACAGAGGCGTGGGACCTTCCCGATAAGATATTGAATCGAAACTTTGGAACAAGTAAGGATGGCACTTATCTAATATTATTTTGCTGTCTTCTCTCACGATCGGGTTCTTAGTTCGTCGCCAGGCGGTCTTTGGCGCGAAGTTTTAAATTTGAACTGAGGCAGTACTTGGTATGATACTGTATTCAACGGATAGCTTGCAGTATGCAAGCAACTTTTACTCGTATCTATTATATATAGCTAACTCTCCGGATATACCTATATATTTATAGGGGATACGAATTCTGACCATGTTCCACAAGAGCCGTCGACTTCAGATTTTTTCGACGTACTGGCCCTACGCTCTAAATGCCAGAATAATTCAGACATCGACGCTAGCTATCATGAGCTCGATGCCAGAAATTCCCAAAAATAGCAATTTTCCCATAAGAATGCATTGCGCGGATTTTTGAAAATTATTTTGAGGCACTTATCGTTAAGATAGAGTAACCAAAATTTCGGAGGTTGAAGTTGAGGTAGTCTTCTATGCTTCTCATGGAAAAAATGTAGCCAAATGACAGTGAGTTCGACGCCAGGTGGATGCAAAATTCTTCCATAAGAAATGCATTGCTGAAAGCTTTGACGATTATTTTAAATGCCTTCCCGATAAGCTGGAAAGATAAAACCCGGAATGGTGACAGAGGCGTTTGAGAAGATTCTTTCATGACGTCCACTGCTTCTCTAGTGGTCCATGGTTCGATGTTAGAGCGTCATTCCGATTCTACCATGCATTTCAAGCGGGAAGAACGGAATCTCATTTTAGGACCTTCCTGATAAGATACTGAATTGAAACTTTGAAACACGTGAGAGTGGCACTTATCTAACATTTCCATGCCATTGTCTCTCACGAACGGGTCCTGTGTTCGACGCCAGGCGGTCATTTACACTAATTTTTTTAAAATTGTTTTGAGGCGTTTCTCTTTGCAGGAGACTATTCAAAATCACAGCGTTTGCGTTTGAAGTAATTTTCTATAGAACCAGTGAAAGAAAGGTTACCTTTGACCGTGAGTTCGATGCCAGATGGATGAAAATTTTTCACGTAAGAAATGCATTGCGGCAATTTTTAAGAATTTTGCTGGATAAGCTTCGAAAATGATACCCATAAGGGGAACTTATAGTAAATTTTTACCAATTAGCTTGCAGTATGCAAGCAACTTTTACTCTTGTATATATATATATATATATATATATATATATATATATATATATATATATATATATATATATTTAAAATAATTATAAGTATTTTGAGTTCCTTTTGTAATTAAATTTAACGACCACTTTATTAGAAGAAGATGTACAGCTATTCATCACTTCTAAGGTTAAAATATTAATTATTAAATGTTTGAAATAATTTAATCCTTTACCATATGAAAGACGATGAATACTCCTAGTAATTAATTAGCTGCTTAAAGAGATTGGTTGAATAAAGGAACATAATGTAATATTTTTTTCTTAACTGCTCGAGAACCAGGAACTGTATTGTTGGAGGGATTTTAATCAACAATTATTTTAAATATCGTTAAATTTTTTCATCATCTCCAGAATGTTTAATAATCAGCAGTGAAATGAAATTTTATGTGTTTAGGAGCATCTGCTATATTAATCAAAATTCGAAAGCAATTTAAAGATTCACCACCTTTTCGTCTTTGGTTTCATATATTATTGGTAAATTTTATCAATATTTTAATGTTATTCTTTTGATCAACATAAAGCTCAACGATTTAAAACAGGACTTGCGTAGATTTTAACGCTCTAACTGATGATCCTCTCCTGGTCTCTCACTTACATCGATAGAGACGCTTGTTTCAAACGATACAAACAATTTGATCTTTTGAGTCAACTATCTCCTCAAATGTAAATGCATGAAGTGGATAAATCCAGCAATTTTTAAATATATAAATATGTTTGAGAAAGACATTCTTAGAAAAGATAACTTCGTATTTTTCGGGTATTCGCAACTATGTTTTTTTTATCATGACGAGTGTTTCGGTATCATTAGGACTTTCCGTTTCTCTTGTACGCTTCTTGCTTCACCTGCCAGTCAGTACTTCTTGAAACGAGGGAGGCACTTTCCTTTTCACCTTTGTTTGTATTCAATGAAAATCAAAGGACAGTGAAAAGTACATTGATATTTTAGGAAAACGACTTCGTTATCATCTCCAAGGACAGCTCTTTTTTTCCTTCACCGTTAAGATATTAGCCCCTCTAAAATGGCCTGTTTTCACTGACCTTCGAGTCTTTCTCAAGTACAAGTTCTTTCTAAGTTAGGTAAACAAACACAGTAAATATTACAATTATCATTATCTTAGTTTCACCTCCGGTCTGTACATAAACAATTTCTTTAGTTATAACTTAATATTGCTCATTTATCATTCCAGCCCCCAAAAACGTTCTGTAGGGAACGCAAAAAATTTTAAATATGAATCCAAAGCACGACTTGCTCTAGCATCTAATTCTCTTATTTTTTTGCTCGTAATTGAATCGGCCGAAATAGCACACGATGTCTCAAAATTTGTCAAGCTCAATCTAGCTTCTGGTATTCTTTCTTTCAAAGATTCCTAACCTGCGTATGAGATCATCTTCGTTACCTTTGCCTTTTTTCGTAGCATTCTACAAATAAATTTATCCCTAGCGCTGCACTTTCTGGAGTTCACGGGTACCAACTTAATCCGCTGGATACTCTAATATTTTCATTCACAAGATTTTTTTTCAGAGACATATGCTAAGCAAGAAATCGTGTTGTAATTATTAAACGGACATTACTTTTGCTCTTCATTTACAAGAAAGCGATATTTTAGTATAAGTTTATAATGGTCGCACATAAAACATTGAATAACAAAACGAACAATAGTTATATTAAAGGAGAATATCCGACACTTCAGTTGGCATTCTATTTGAAGATTTGCAGTTTTTATTAAGAATTAATTGGGATTTTAGGCAACTTTCCGATGTGATAATTTCAGAAAGGAAGGAATTGTGTAAGTCATAGAATCACGCACAAAAGCAGACTTTCCCATAAACTGTGTCTCTAAGAAGATCAACTTTTTGTATGAATTCCGTGATTTCTTAAAAAAAGTATAACAATGTTACAAATGTGGGTGATTATTGAATTACTGTTTACATTAAGGGAATTCCATCAGTTAAACAATTTATTCTCTTTTCCTACAGGAAATTCCATCATCATTAACTCCAGAATTACACGTAAGTACTCAGTTTCTTTTCTCTTCAGATGAACTAATGTTCCTCTACTTCATCAAACAAGTCTAATTAACTCAAAATTTGTGCTTACAACAGCAGTTACTGTTGCTTTAAGCCTAAGCGACAATTTCGATCTTTGATTTAAATATCTTCTGCATTTTATATAAAGATGAGAATTTAACCGTCCACTTAACATATAATTTACATTCAACATTTTTTTTAACTCTAAACGTTAACAATAGACTATTGCAGCCATATCACAGCCAATGTTGCAATGAATTTGACAACAGTTTGCAGTAGTTTTCTTAAGAAGTGCACCATAGATGTACTAACCACCTGCTCTGTAGGGGGCGTGGGGAAGGCATTCCCTACAAACCTAGCCTACTCTTAGGCCTACAGTCGCAGGCATCTATTTCAGGGGCCTTTCTTTCACCTTCTTCTGCAGGGGTGAGGTAACTAAGCACTCACTTCTCACCTGCTCGTTCTTTCTGTCTATGAGGTCGGAGCTTGTCCTTGAAGTTGTGGCAGGGGGCCCTCTAGGCATAGAGGTGAACCCTATAGCACGTCACAACGGCCTGGAGGGTCCACTTCTAAGGGTTATTAGGGTTTCCCCCCCAATCCCCCCCTTCCCTCCCTCATCGGCTGTTTCATCGGAGAACCACCATTAGCGACGGTATGTCGCGCCCAGGAGTAAGTTATGGTGTTGGTTAAGGTAAAGAGTGTGTGAGAAGAACCAGGAGGAATTTGTTAATGTTAGAACGATTAAGGTATGGTCAAGCAGCCAGTTAGGAATGCTGTTAACATTTCAGGGGTTTTAATTTTCTTCTGAGATTTGAATTTATTAATTTTAAGTACAATCACCGGAAAGAGAATTCATCATATATTATTAATTATGCATAAAATTTTTAAGTCGAAACACTTTCCGAATTCGGATATCGTGATCATTTTGAGAACTTTTCGGTTTACATATACTTCCGTTAAATTCGTTTTCGTCACATGCAACCAAGTACTTCCTCAGAAATAAACTCTTAGAAATTGTTAATGTTCCACAAGATAAATTCTTATATCAATTTACACAATTTTTATCTTAATATTTAACTTTTATGGCGATGGATGTATAAGATATTGTTTTAGTAATAATTGTAGTTGCAGAGTTTGTTTTTCTCTCATGAACACCACACACGATCACAAACCCATTCACTAACGCATACGTGTATAGCACATTCTCACCGTGAAGATAATATCATCGTGATTTACTCGGACACTAGTGAGTGGATTTAAAAAATGTCAATGTGTTGGAGGATCCTTTTTTTAATTATTAGTAACCGCCTTCTTATTATGGCTTTCACTTCAAACGATTAGCTTTCTAAAAATTGGAACAGTAAAGGACAATTACATTAAACGTTTAGTTAATAACACAGTATATTGAATAATAATGAAGAATAAAACCATTTTATCATTATAAATATAAAATATAATTACTCTTAGCTCTCGGGCAGATTAACCGGTATCTTTGCATAAAAGGATGAGACACAATACGGTTTCAGCTGACATACTCTGTTCCTGCATACATTTAACTTAACTAGCCAGGTGTCTTTTTAATCCAACTAACTTTAATCGGTATTTGTAATTATTGAACCTTCCGGAAAGAGATAAGATAAAGAATTCACTCATCTTTGGCAGGCATTGGAATTATTTGCTTTCCATATGGAAGTATTTTTAAAAAATACTAGTGCACGAATATACGTTTTACGCTATTGGTCTACAATAAAGTTAATTAAAGCTTCCTTCCAATCGATTCTTTAAGATCGCGACAGTATAAGGTACATTTAAAAATAGCCAATTCAATCCAAATCTTGATGAAGGCTATGTGTATGCCATGTTCACTGTAAGACGAAATTTGCAATGAAACGTTCTATTCTACATTAAGTTGAATCGATACTACTAAATTCTCTTGGTGGAATTTCCTCAATACAATTACGTTGTATTTGCTACATAAAAGTGCATCACTATAATGAGCAATAATTTCAATTTTTTTTATTGCCAATATTTATTCAATTTGCCTGATCCATATGAACTCTCCGCCTTCTTCCAAATTACTAATCTCGTCTTTTCTTAAAATCACCTTAAGCTGTAAAAGTAAATTAATAGAAGTTAGATTATACATAGAATGAAATCATCACAGTCTAATTCCTCTGAACTGTCTTCGCATTTACCGGCCAACAGATTAACCTTCCTGTTCCATAGATACGTGATTAACTGCCTGTTTGTATCTTATATTTTTTTGTACATTTATATGAATAAAACTGCTACGATATTCTAGGCAGACCACCGCGTGGATCGATGTCTTTGATAATATTCTTTGCGTTATTTTTTTCGCGTTTGTTTTATTCAAGCTCATTCTCTCGCACTTATTAACCTAGGATTACTTAGCTATTTGGTCATTGGTCAAGAGGTCCAAATTCCTGCCGCAAAATAAAGAATCAGCTTGTTTATGGGGAAATAATGTACTACGCAGATGGATATTGTCCGCTTCACTAACCAAGCTACTACTTGCTTAAGTTCTCTTGCATATATGAAAACATTGCAACCTCGCTCAGTCAGCATGGTTTCCTTCAAGGTCGCTTCTGTGATAGCCATTTAGCTCTCCTTAGTCAGGATATGATGCAAGCAGCCGACAAAGGCTTTAGGCCAGATGACAGATTTTGCTAGTTTTTAGGACGGCATTCGATACAGTGCCATACGCGAAGCTACTTCTCATACAATCGGCGATCATATCAGTGTAGATCATTTAGTGTATTTAGCCGTTCCTAACATTTTTCTAGAGCAAAAATGATTCTGAAGAGCAACCTTAACGCTTACCTAGTAGATATTTAACTGCGCCCGTAGCATCCTCTTTAGAATGTTCGCTGAAGGCTGCTGGACTCCTTTCATCCTTACTTGAATATCCAATGGAAGAAGTGCTAGGTAATAGAAGTAAATGATAGCAAGAGAAGTCACTCTCCAGTCATAGGCATTGCGGTACCACTCATGGGGAAGTAAGTTTCTTTCCAAATATCTATCAGTATTCGTTTCCAATAGAGAGACGTTTACCTTCACAAAATTCTAGTGGCTTCGATATATGTTGGCTTGAGTTTTGCTAGAAAATAGAGGTGACGTCGAGTAAGACATTAATTATGGAAAGTTTCCCGTTAGCTAGGGATTTATCTGCATGTATGTGGTCGGAGATGATTATTATTCAACAAACAACTATGAGGCACCTAGTGATTATTATTAAACATTAGAAGGCAGTCGCTTTCTATTGAATAGGAAATCCGAAATCGTTCGAATGCAAGTCCTTTTTGTGCTCCTAGGATAGCCGTCGTTAAGTACCGTAAATGAAGAAATAGCGCTGGCGAAGGTTATTTAATGGGAATATTGATTAAATCTATTTATTATTATTATTATTTAGTCCATAAGTAAGTAACAAGGAAAATAATTAAAAACGAAAATGAAAATTAAGTTAAAAATATTAGTAAAAAACGTGTTATTTCCTGCAGATTCGGCTAGTACGGGCGTGTAATGCGTGGTTGCCTATACTCAGATTTTTCAATTTTCAATTAATTATTGCAGCGAAACTAAGGCCCATTCAGAGAAACGCCGTTACACTATTTCATTACTCTACTGTATGCACCACCACAAAAAGTTTCATCAAAATCCCCGGACAAAAGTGAGGGTCTCTCCTTGTAAGAGAAGGCCCAAGATATTTTTGCACTCCGTGCGGGGAATGTTTCCGACGTCCTCTTCTGTATTTTCAATATATTTATATACGATTCCAAGATTTTAGAAGGAGTGTTCTTTACCTCACCTACCTAGTTTTAAACTATTATACATAAAATGTATTTGTAAGTCTTTTCGAGTATAAATAAATTCTGAATATGCTATCCGCCAATTGAAGAAAGTGAAAGTTTTCTCTCGTCAATCAAGGTTTTCGCCCCGAGATTTTGCCGTCCCAACCAATGCTTGGTTAGTTGGTATTGTCAGAGAGAGTGCTTTTTCTAACCTGATATCCTACTATCCGAGCCTTCCCTTGAATCTTCTAATCATTCTCCAGATGTAAATCTCAAATAAATTTCCGTAATATTCGGAGTCTTTATGCCGATGAAACAATTGTTCAGATCCAGTGATCAATTACCCTTAGCGAAGGCAAAGAAAATGCCTTGGTTGGTTAAAGAGAGGGGAGGTGTGGGTTTGGTGAGATCCGAGTGCTCACTAATGAGGCCAGGAAAGGAATTAGAAGAAGGGAAGGGGAATTATGGGTAGGCGTCTTGTCGTCAACTCACTAAACGACGTGAATCGGGGGACAGGTTAGGCAGATGAAAAAAGATAGGGTAGGGGACGATATATAGGGGTAAAGGATAAAAGGAAAGACAGGGTAGATGTGTAGAGCATAAGAATAAAAGAGCGAACATATTAGATTTGAGAAAGAGTGAGGTTACTCTCACTTTTTCCACTCATTTCTCCTACTACGTACAATTTACAATTCAGTATTTACCTGGAGGAGAGGCTTACTCGGGCCTAACCTCGCGAAATAAATGTACTAATAACAATAGTAGTAACATTATTATTAATAATGAAAATATCGGATATTTATTCGACTTTGCAAAATGGAACGCAAATTATGAAAGTGAGGCTTGACAAGCAGTTTAAAATTAGCAATCCGAAAATTATTGAACATATTAAGGATTAATTCTGTCATTTTGAGCTTCCAAAAAAGGATTGGTTTGAGAGAAATAAGATTAATTTCAAAACTAGCTCTATTTAAGAGTTGATATTTAGAAGTAAATGCATGAGGATTCGCAAGAGCTCATTAAACCACATTGCCCTGGGCACTTGATGCTAGTAACCTTGATGCCGATAGTTAAAAAGATAACCCTTGGTAATTTCTTCTCTTAATTTATTATAAATTTTGTACAGTATCATCATCAGTAATCATTTAGAGATTAAATTTTTCGTCAACACTTTATCCGAACACATGCGCATTCCGAAGTTGATACTGGTTATTATATCTATGTTCAATTTTTTTATCATGTCTGCTCTCATTTATTTTCAACATACTGTTGTACAAAATCTATCACAAGATCGCTATTTTCCATCAGAAGTAATCAGATTATTCATCGTAAGGATGAAGAACTTTAAAAAATTGGGTTATTTCATTTTTGCATTCGGATACCTTTAAACAGAACGGAATAAAGTCGGAAAGACAAATAAAAAAAATGTTCATTCATCAAGATGCGTCGTAGGAACCAGAGCAATTACTGTAGCTAAGCTGAACTAAAATATCTATTTTATTATTCCTAAAGCGTAAAATTTTCCTTTCTTTTCTGGCTATTTTGAATATTTTCTCATATCTCTTTTGCTTCCGTCCGAATAAGTACCATTCATTTCCGAACTTCTCGCCAAACTTAAACATCAAGCTCAGACTTCGCAGCATACTAGAGCTTAGCATTAAGAAAAGAGCACAATACGTAGAGTAAATCATTGAAAAATTATGCCGATACGGTATGAAAGACAAACGCATACACTCTTTCAAATTTGAAGTAGATTTACATTTAAACCCTGCAAACCGCCACTGGCGCATGGCAAAGGGTGTAAACACCGAAAACCCTATCTACCCTTGACTGCTGTTGGCTTCTCTAATACTTCGCGGATAAATGACCAGAAATAACTATCTGTCCTGGCAACTATTTCCCTGTAACACTGTTATTAACACTGTAATCTGTTATTCATAAAGTAGGTCTTTGATGTTTGTCGGCAAATCAAGATATTATCGTAAAATGGAAAGCTGCTGCACATAAGACAGGAAGTATTGCTCTACTGATCCCATTAGTACCTTTTCTGAGAATGTACTGTCATTAGAATTTAGGAACTTTCACAAGTGCGAATACGCTAGAGACAGAGGATTTTGGAAGCACTTCTTTTATCCCCTCACTATCAGCAGGTTATTAGGGACTCAATAGTTCCAGCTTTAGTATGTAAACTTCAGTAAATTTCGAGTAAATAAAAATAGTTATATTCAGTCAAGACTATTTATACTCTAAGAAAGATGATTTCTTACGATTTCGAACTCCAACAATCCGCAAAGTAAAAACGAAATTTTAGAACTCCAAAATTTGGAGCTCCAAAAAATAAAAAGTAATTATAAAGAAAATCGTAGTATCAAAAACATTCATAATGCAGTTTTCTATATGAATGTCGCTGCATGCGATGTCACCACACCACACTCGAATTGGAGTTCTACCGAGTTACTTGCTCTCAACTTAAAAAATTATCGATTTTCCAAATAAAATAAATCTTCTTAGGCGATATCTTTTGGTATTCTATTTGAAACTTTCATGAAAAGGCCATTGATAATTTGAATAACATTTTTTTTAAAGTAGTAGATTATTTTGCAAAAATTGTCTATAGGTTTAAATTTTCAGATTAAGAAAAACGCAGCAAAACCAAAATGTCATTTCCCCGTCTCTCTCAATTCAACCATATTAGGATTTGGCGATTTACCCATCGAAACAAGACTTTTTAAGAGCCTGAGTGATATATTTTTCTTAAGGAAAGAAGCCCTAATTCAAGAAATGATCTCACTAATTAGTTTTGGGAATTATGATCAATTTCGGCAAGTAGCTATTAGGGGAATTAGGGGTTGAACAAGAGAAAGAGCTATATAGGGCAAAGAGTGGGAGAAAAGAGATTTAGTGGCGGGAAATGGCAACAATGTTTGCCTCCAGTGAGCCACTACAATGCAGAGGCCAAGTGCGAGGTTTGACCTTTTCAATGAATGGGTTCCCCTCTTCTCGTTCCCCTTCACTCCCCTCGAAGCTAGACTAGGGCCTCTCAAAAACCTGTGAAAGCCCATTTATTTATTCTTTGCCGTCGATAGGGTTTTGAAGAGTACCCATCAAATTCCACAACAAAACTCAGTGTTTCTATATCCGTTTGATCCTACTGTCCCCTTTTTATATTTTCTTACTTCCGCTACCCTCTCATGTTATTAAATCACTAATATCCGTCAATATTAATTTTTCTTACTTTTGGTAATCGTATTGAAATATCTATCAAATGATCAACTTGAAGTGTGCTCTTAAGTTAATTTTTGTTCCCATTTGTTTTCAAAAATTATATTGGTATAAATGAACACCGATACCTGCGACCCTTTCGAAAGACCCACAGCGGGAAGTATGAAATGCGCAGAGGATAATGTGGATGAGTAAGGCGCCTAGGCACGCAAGAATATTTTTCGGCACGCGAAACTCTGACTGCACTACTGCATTTTTTGAGCAAATACGTAATTCAAGTATGAGTTTTATGCTGAAAAAATGAAACCCCGGAGCAAATAATGGATTCTGTTCATTATTAATGACCATTTATGTTTATTAACATCTATATCTGCATCTTAACCCTATCTTTAACTCAATGAAATAGATAAAATCAGCATCTCTCTTAATGGTTTGGCAGTTTATTGGCTCGCAAAAGTGCAAAATCAATCAGTTTATTAAATTGGACGCAAAAGAAATCTCTTTATGTTATCTGCGGTTCTCAGTCAGTGATAAGAGTACCACTCATGAAAAGCAATTAAGTGGTACAATATTTGAAAGGTTATATTAACTGCAATATCATGAAAAACCGATCAAAACATCTCTTAAAGGTCATAAAATAAGAGAAAATGCGTCATATCATAAAATAGCAAATACAGAATGTTTTTTATTTGTTTATCATTTTCATGTCAGTATTGCACGCCCTGGAAACTTTTGAGAATCCCTAATCAATGGCGTATGATAAAATTCAGTGAAGAGAGGCTTAAATTGAGATTGATTTTCATGTAAATGTAATGGGGTTAAGTTTCCGTTATTCAAAACTCAAGCAGATTGCAATGACGGAACACTTAATCATGTCTCTATTTATATAAAATCTGACATTTAGTTCAGTAAACTGTATTAATTCGGAATGTAGTAAATTTTAGACATTGAAATAATATTAGACTGCTTTCAGCAACGGGTTACCGACTTACGCAATCTATGAAAAACCTACGAAATAATAGATTAGATACAATTTTATAGGCCATAAGTTACCATAGGCTTTGCATCAGAATGTATTCATGACAAAATTCCGTACACAGTATGAACAACGCTCCTCATTATGTATTTAGAGGCTTAAGATAAAAGCGATCCTCCAACCACGAAAAGATTTCAAATTTCACCGAAAACTGATTTAAGTTCCAAGATATTCCAATGGATGTTTAATAGCTCAAAATTTTATATGACACGAAATGAAACTTTTCTGTCGTTCGTTTTGTTTACAGGGATCCATATCGTAGACGACTCAAGGAATATCGAAGAAAATCATATTTGAATTAACATTGAGCGTATTGCATATAATCAAACGTAAATAGACTATTCAGGATGATAAATTGATTTGCATAAAAAGTCACAAAATTTTGGTCATAAATTTGTCTGTGATGAGCAATCATTGGGGGAGTAGCCGAAGAAGGGCGAACGGGGTAAAGAAAGAATGAGAAAGGGGAACTCATGAGACAATGGAGAGGAAATTTGATCATCCGGGTCCTATGAGGGGGATGTTTTATTGTTTGGGATACTGTCCCTTGGTGTAAAGGGTCGGTTGCGATGCGTACCCTGATTAAAGCAAAGTAGCGCGTTGTTGTTCCGTGTCTAAGTGTTGAAATGGTAGCGATGGATAAGCAGCGATAGTTCAGCATTAGATAATAAATGAGTCACAAAGTTAATCTAATCAATATACATAAGCCTTGAAGTTAACGTACAGGTGGCGCGGAATCATCGTTGGCAGCAAACCCTCAACACAGGAATTCGGGAATTATTGAAAGAGAATTATTTTGGCGCACTGGAAAAACATGTTGTTGGTTTATGCCAAAGCTTAACTTTGCGTGTTCCAATTTTCGCTAACTTACGGCAGATGCCATTCGGATAACAAAGGAAGTGGATTCTATAAGGAATAATTGTTATGCACCGAGATAAAAACTGTGTAATATAAATAGGTAGCACAGTGGAATCGTCCACTCGTAAACACATTAACTGGTACTGATTATAAAGTTTCATCCCGAGGTTTGGTTTGACCTTAACCTCAAACCAATTAGCGCTCCAAATTGAGGTAATGAGACTGACTTGGCGAAATGAGGAATGAGGTAGTTCAAGTTAATTTTCTGAGCCATGATGCTCGTAAACGTCCACGGAAGAGCGATACAAATGTGAGCATTAGTGGGAAACGTCCACAGAATTGCGGTAACTGAAAGCTTGAATTATACGAATTATTAATTACATTATAATGATTAACTTTTTACCAATAATTCAGGTAACTTTCATAGTAAGACATAATCAAACGTTCATAACGCAGTCGAGGTAAAAAGATGCCGATATAGTAGGAATTCAGGCACTAAATTAGAACAGTGAAAATACCATACTTCTAATGGCCGTAACGCATACTTCTTTCTTTCCTATCAATAATGTCTAAGCAGTTTTGGTATTGCAAAATGGGGAGCTCCTATTAAATGGATCATCCCAATGCAATGAATCAATGCAATTATTCCGACAATACATCAAGGGAGCACGTACATGTAGGACTCCCAGCTTACTAACACGCTCTACTATTGTTGATACCCTCACCAAGAAAACTACACTCTAAACAATAGCTTTTGAAAATTAATATGACCGTTTGAAGCTTTTGGGTTGAAAATGGAGATATTGAGAAAAAAAACTAGTTTTTAAATGAATACTCTATTTGAGATACGGAACGAATCCTTAGTCATCGGATGCTCTATAAGTCCTTCATTACGCCTATATATAGATGAACCGCGAGTTACAGCAATCAGCTGGTCCGGAGTCCCATGTCCATCTTTTATGCCTATCAAGTCGTACCTATCAAGAGTTGCTCCTATCGAAAGCCATGAAACAACCCGTCGGAGGTTGGGTTAATTACCTCTTGGGCATGGGACGACTACGACCAGTTTTTTATTTTTGCTGTTGCGGAAGCGGAAACCTCAACGACGCGTCGCGACGGTCCGCGTTGGTTTCCGAGACTTTTCATCAGCGACATCATCAGTTTATCCCAATATCTCTTTACTAGATCGTATCATTTAGGAAGTAGAATGACTAAGCTAACTGAGGTGTGTGGTTATTTAACTTAGTTTTCTCTTACATGATGCTCGTAAAGGTCCGCGGAAGTGCGGCAAGTATGTAATCGTTTCGCAGTAAAATATGAACATTTGTGGTAAACGTCCACAGAATTGCGGTAACTGAAAGTTTGATTTCAACGAATAATTAATTATATTATTATAATTAACATTCTACCAATAATTCAGGTAACCAAGGAAACCAAACTTTAAACAATAGCTTTTGCAAATTAATTTGACTGTTTGAAGCTTTTGGGTTAAAAGTGGAAATATTGAGAAAGACACTAATTTTTAAATGAATACTCTATTTAATATAAGGAACGAACCCTTAGTCTTCGGATGCTCTAGAAGTCCTTCATTACGCCTGTATATAGATGAATCGCAAATTGTTACAATCAGCTGGTTCGAGGTCCCATTTCCATCTTTCAACATGTACTTACAAATCGTACAAATCGTACTTGTACCTACCAAAAGTTGCTTTTATCAAAAGCCAAAAAAATAGCCCGTCGGAGGTTGGGTATTAATTACCTCCTGGGCATGAGACGACGACGACCAGTTTTTTTTAATTTTTGCAGGTGCGGAACCTCAACGTCAGTTCGGGTTGATCTTTTGCGTCCGAGGCTTCTTCGAATACTCTAATACGCTTTCAGCGTATAACATATAATATTTGGATGCAGAAAACTTTGGTTCCCAAGCAAAGTCAGTTCAAGGAACATCAGTGTCGCGTTTACCTACCGACTGAATGTATACATAAACTGAGGTGCAATTTCAAAAATGGTTAGAAATTATATCACTTTCATTAAAGGAATAAGATTTTATAATTGCAGAAACAATGTGAGTCGGAAAAAGAGCCAGGAAAGGGTTGGGGGAAAAAGGGGAGCTTCCGAACATCTTAAAATAACTTATTATGTGTCAAGCATTTATTTTACTGAAATTAAGTAACTTTTTGTCAACAAAAAAGAGCTCGAAAAGGAAACTTGGAAAGATTCCTTTAGTGTTCGCATCGTGTCCTACAAAAATTAAGCCAAACTTAACGGGCTGCCCTCGGTGCCCGCTCTAGCTGCGGATAGGTGTGGACTAGCAGATAGCAGAGAGATTCGTTAGTCCTCTGACAAATAATCATCGGCCGAGTCTCGTGTCGAACTCGGAGCGGTGATGGGTGGTCATCCGTTCAGACTCCCTTCTTTATTTCGTTAGATAGATATCGACATCTCTGGGCAATTATTCGCCTCCATTAGCGCTGTCTTGTATGTATTCCATCGATTCATTCCATCCATCTTCACCGATACGAAAGTCTCAAATAAATTATTTTGAATTTTTGAAAAAAAATAGACAATAGGAAAAGTATCAATCTTCTAAGCTTATGTAAGGGCTCAGTGTTTCTGATGTAATTCCGTAATACTCTACAAGATCAACATAACTGTACGTTTAACAGCTTAATCATAACCTCCACCAATATCGATCCGTTTACCATCCACACAATATGATATCTTCTTTTTTTCCATATTCAAAATTGTTTCGCTTTTTATGATTTAAGAATATATATTTGACGCATTTTGAAGTCTGGGCTTGATATTAAATGAATTAATAATCAAGCAACCAAGACAATGAATATTTTGGACAATTCTTGGAGCCCGGGACCTCAAAATAACTAGTGCAAATTGTTTAAATTAACACACTGAATTTCCTTGTTAAGCTACATATTTTAGAAAACTCGAACTCTTGAGCGAACGGCTATGCTTCGAGACTAAAGTTTTAAAGGAAGAAGAGATAATAATGCTTTGTAATAAAATCTCTGTGAGAATCTGTGGGAAACAAAAGCTCGGAGGAGAGGAAAATGCTTCTTTGTGCCCAAATTAGAAACAGTTAAAAAATATCCAAGAAAGAGGTCTCTCTTGAGAAGGGAGCAGAGCGGAGAGAGGTTAAGAGGTGGAGTCAATGGAAAGGGAATACAAGGAGTAGAGAATGGAAGGCGCAAAGAAAAGAAAGATGCTCAGAGTTATTGAGTAATTGGAGCCTTCATTGGCTTAATCAGATGATATTCAATTCCCGATCTATGAAATACCTTATTTGGGTATTAGTTCAACTAAATCCTTAAGTTTATGTTTGATCTTAAAGACTGATTCTCCCATTCTCTTAGAAATTTCACTGTAGTTACTTCGCATCTGTCATTTCATTTTGCATTCATTATCTCTGAAGAACGTTTTTAAAACTTTAATTCGTTCTCTCAAAACTCAACGATAACACCAACTTAAAAATTTTGGTTCGTTGTTGCTTTATCAATCATTCTTTTATTAAAGTATCTAATGTGTGCCATAAGCATTAAAAATACATCTTGATGACCGATCGGATAACATACTTTCCTAATTAATACTTGATGTGTAATAATACATAACCCAACATTTCTTTTTTAAATAAAAAATCAGTTTCAGCAACCTAATTGGTTAATCGATAAAAAATTGCTCTTTCAATTGCTCACAGTTTCTCCAAGGATTCGAATGGAGTCGGAGAAATAAATGAATCGTTACAATGTAAATTTCAATGAAGTGATTTTAGTATATACAAAGTATGGAAAGTATGTACATGCAAAAAGATCAAAGAACAGGAAGCCAACATAATTAAAATCCTTAGTTCAAATGTTTCTTGAAAATAAATATTTCCAGATGGCAAAATGCAAGTTATTGCCATTAATATTACTATTTTCACAAAAGGAGTAAAATTAGACCGAGAATTACTCTACTTACAATTATTATTATAGTAAAATTCTAATAGAATGGGGACAAAAGTATCATGATAATAAATCTCTCTTAACTTTAACTTTAAACTTATTTCTTCGAGAGGAAACAATTACGTCGGAACTTGGGAAATCTGGAAAGGAAGGTTTTTGGCATTGAAGTGAATATCATAGTGTTCATAAAATTATCATACCACACTTATAAAATTATATTTCGCTTCGGTTTCGCTCATCGATAATCAGTACGATGCCGTTAACGATTACAAATCTATTTCTTTCAAACATTCGCATGCTCGGATATTCTGTGTGTAGTATAATTTGCAGATTGTCATTATTTCTGTTGGAGATTTAAAAATTTTCCTTATCGTTCGATTTTATTCTTTATTTTATTCTGGAGCTTATTTTTCATAATACAAATTCAACATCAGACTTCATTTGTATTCATCTTATGAAGGTGTATAAAACTCTCAACCTTTCTCTTTCGAATATCGTATACAGTTATGGTAGTATACTCGTATGGTCGACAGTTTCCTATCTCTTCGCCTTTCTTCTTTCTCGCGTAGTTTTAGTATTAACCGTCTTCAAGTTTCGCAGGTTTTCCTATTTAGGGTGCTTTTCTACTTATTTCTTATGGATGGATATTTTTGTTACCTTTTATATTCTACGCCTCTTTCAGCTCTTTAATAACCAAAGGTTATATGTAATAAAAGACTTATGGGTCTCGATCTCACCCTTAATAAAGACGGTTTATTGTCTCAATACTATCAGCTAACATAAGCGAGAGCAAGTGATAGAAAACTTAATAAAGCGTGTAGAGCAAGGGCATGGAGTGAAATCGTAGGAATTAAAAGCAGCGAAACACGTAACGAATTATATATAAACATGCAATTGGGTAGGGAGAGAGAGAAGGGGTAAAGGGAGGAAAGGAGGTAAGAGGCGAGAAGAGGGAGGTAAGAGGTGCCACGATGAACCCACTAGGACAAGAAAAAGAGGTAAGAGTGGCGAGGGCAAGTGCTTCTCTTTTCCTCCGACTCTGGTTGGTCGCGCACAGTACGCCGAGGGGCGGGAGAAGAGGGCTTTATTTCCTTCGAATGTATTTTTTCCTCGAGAGGGAAGAAGGAAAAGAGAAGGAGGGTGTGGAAGATAGGCAGGAAGCGAAATCGTGAAACTTGAGATTGGCTTGTAACGACGAAGGTTTAAGGGATTGCGATGGGAGGATTTAAGTGGCTTCTGAAGAGTGCGTGAACAGTGATTCGAGGCGAGGAAATGAAGGAAGAGGATGAGTGGAGCAGTGATAGAGGAAAGTAAGGACTCACAGAGAGATGCAAATGACGAAACACACGTAACTAAGGAAGAGTTTGATTCATGAGATAGTCAATGATCATTGAAAGGGTACAGTACATGGCTTTTTACTGTGAAACAGAAATTATTCATTAAAAACTGTTGGTATAAACAGGTACAAACGCTATTTTAGACAGTTAATTTGGCTTATCTTCGGTATTCACTTTCCTCGGGCTCACTCATGACATGCAAATCTTCGCTTTTGACAATCCATAAAATGTTACCCTTAAATGCTGAACTGTGCTGCGATAGAAGATGGGGAAATACCTATCAATGGTTCATAAATAACTCTTCAATGGGAACTTAAATTTTATTAACCAATCATGGGAAAGAGATGATTGTTTTCCAACCATAAGGACATATATACACATTACATACATATATTCTAAGCCCGCCGATTAGCGTTTTCCCACTGTGAACATCTTAAGCTGCTTACTTAATTATGGGGTTGGATATTAAATACACCACTATAATCTGATAATAGAAACTAAATAAGTGAAAATAAAATGAGATGAGTAATATGAACGCATATCGATGAATTTTTTCAAGAAGTTGTACTCACTCGGATCGCCTGAAACATCCAAGTTCATTTATAAATTAAATGATAATCGTCTCATTCGTCTCGTCACATAGAAATCTGCAGTAGAAGGAAATTAAATTAAGTTTCAATTTCCGGATTTTGCAATATAATTTTATTACAGAGTTATAAAAATAATCGTAATCAGACACAGAGTACTTGAGAGTGGCATTCGTGTTCATAGAAAGGAACTGAAAGAGGTTAATCGAGCAGAAAATGTTTGCAATGATTAAATCGATGAGTAACCGGATTCAGTAAACCTATCAACCCACTGAAAAATGGTATTATTAATCTTTATAGCCCATTGCTGTGAAGCTTTTTAACACTCCATTATTTTTAGGTGATCTTATCTTAAAAATCATCTATTTTCAATATGAATGGTGCTTAAATTAAAGGTTCTTCTTAATAATCTTAATGGAAGAACCGTGTAAGTTACAAAATGAGCTATAGTCAACCTGATTAATGTATATCACATATATAATGACAACATTGCCATTAATATTTGTCTCAGAAAGATGAAATAAGAGGGTATAAAGTCACTATGTAAATAAGATTCCAACAAAAAATATAACTGATCAGACATGCTGTAAAATTAGCATTTTTGTAAATAGATGGGATGGATATGAAACTAATGAATTTTAGATATCCCTGATTTCTGCGATCGGGTTTTTTAATGAGAAATTATTTCGGACGTAATAAACTTAAGATTTGTTCCTAACAATTTTGAGATATTTGAAAAATCTGCATCTACATCTAATCTAGCAGCCGGCTTTTGGTGTGTGGTAGGACGTATAAAATATTGAGCGCTCAAGCTACTTCTTTCGATTGTCGCGTATCTGCTGTGGAAAGAATGAGTTCTTAAGCGATATGAAATTCGTATATTTGTCTAATTTCACGCTTATTTTCGGGTCGGCCTAATTAGTGGCATAATAACGATTACGTTCTTCGCAGACGTGCTTTCTCTAGATTTATTAAGAAATTGCAACTCAGTTTCTGTTCTTCTTCTTTTCAAGGATTCATCATAACCTGTATTATAAAATGAATAGTTATTCCAGGCTTTAAATGAGATTAGGTCTCTCTCACCTGATCCATAAAAAAAATGACCCCGACGTGATTTGAACACGCAACCTTCTGATCTGGAGTCAGACGCGCTACCGTTGCGCCACGGAGTCCGTTATAACCAAGTAAACCTCTAAGTAATAATATATATATCTTTTTCCTTTTTCCTAAAAAGTATGTACAATTTGAGCAAAAATAACTAACTACATGGTTATTTTTTGCTTAAATCTTATTTTCAAGAATCACTAGTGACCTAATCAGGAGTCACTTTTATTCCCCCAACGATAAGGGTAGACTCGTTTTAGGTAAATCAGCATCTCTAGCCAAGTGTAGGTTTTAGTGTTCGTTTGAAATCATCTAAAATTTTACCAATCTAGGTAATTTCATTAGTTCAACTAATATCACGATAACATTACAAAATGGACGAATTAACAGAAAACTTAAATAAAGCGATTAACATAAGCTGAAATCGATCGAATCATGAGAAGCTGTACACGTCATTAATTTAAAACTTTTAATACACGTCATTAACTTCTTTTCAAAAAACCTTTAGATATGTAATGTTGCTATGACAACGTGGATACTTCCGTTGTCAATTAATTTTAAATTAGAAGGAAAATACCCCTGCATATCGCTGGGGTGCAAAAGGACACGCGGTGTTACTAACATTCATAAATCTTAGATTAAACATAAAGATTGAATTAAAAATCAAAATCTTCATACGACTCATTCCTAAATTTCAAATGGCGCTGCTGTTGCTTTAACTCTGAGCTTTTTGAAACAAAGTGCAATAAATAAACTCAACCGACTGACAAAATGTCTGGTTTCAATAAATTGTTTTTAAAAATATATAAGTAACTAGTTTTCCTTGGAAAATAAGCTTCCCTTTTCATTTTTTTATTGCAATAAGTAAATTTATAGCACCCTCTGGTTGTCTTGCGGATGACTCACACAGGAGATTAACTTCATAAGGATCAACTTTAGAAAGATTAATAATAGAAATTTTTACTGGATGTGGCTTTAAAGGGCAAAAATGTGCGAAATAGAGCTGGATGACTTTTGTTAGTAAATGAGAGTCGAAAAGTGAATGATAAATGAAGTTCAAAGGATTGCGTGAAAAGATTAATGGATATATGAAACAATAGATGTATTAAGCACAAAGTAGTATTGCTCAGAGGCTGTTGTTTCGCTTCTTCCGAAATTGAGTAGGGTATTTGCTTTTCGCTGTTGATATTTTTAGCCGCTGTAACTATGATGTGGGGTTTGCTAAAGGGATGAAAGAACTTAGCAATTACCACAGGAATATTCCATAGGAAATTTCTATGGAATTTTGTGTAAGAACACAGTAATTTCCACAGGAATTTCCTGTAGAATGTTCTTGTGGAAATTACAAAGTTCTTTCATCCCTTAAGTATAGCTCCATTGCACAACGTCGAGATGGAACAAGGTTATGATACAAGGCATCACACCGAAAACTGAAAACGAAAAAAGATTATTATAATGATTTTTCGCCGGATTAAAAACCTAACCGAACCGAAGAATCGTAATTCTTGAACCAAAAAACCGTATTTATTCCGTTCCGATTTTCGCTACAGTATTAAACCATTTGACTTATTAGTAAATGAAAGAAGGTTTAACATACATATGTAACTTCGATTGAACGCAATGTAACGCAATTGAACGAATTACGCAGTTAAGCATGTTATGCTCTGTTATGATATGAAGTTTAATGTAAATGCAAACAGCTAGACAAAGTAGAAAATTTCCAGAAGAATATGATATTACAATGAGCGAAAAGAAGACCGATTCAATGTCGACAGGAGCGAACCGGAATTGAAACGACGAGAAACGAGAGAAAACAGGAACGAAAAATATTACGGTTCTATGCCCTATGATGTTTGCTTACTGGTGAGGCCATTACTCATTCATAAAATTCTGTTAAATCCGCTATCTAGCGAGGTTTTCCTCTCAGCGAACACAAAATCTCCTTTCTTCGAGATTACGTCCTTTTTCTGTGACAAGAATCAAAGCACCTCGTAGCCATCTCCGTAACCGCCCTCAAAAATACATCTTTTCTGATTGGCAGCGATATTCGCCTGCAGAAGCATAGCGAGGCAAACGAAGTATGTTAACGATAATGAAACTTTTTACGTAATCTGAGACATGGGGCAATCTCGTCTCACTAAATCTCCTTTTCTCAAGGGGGCTGTCGCAAGAACGGTGGATAATCGCCGTGGATAGAGCCCTAATTGGCCTCCAATCTGCCTGACATTTCCAGAGTCCCTAGGGTATGGGCTTAATCCCTCCCTCCCTTAAGCACCACCCCCTAGGCACCATTTACCCCCTCGCAGAGCGGGACCGCGAAGGATCGGATGTCCCAAGGGTCTCTCATCGAGACTATGGCGATCCGAACGGAGAATTAGATGACATACGATCAGAATGGAAACTCTTCCTCAAACGAGCGATAATAGATTCGTCTCATCCCTACATTCTTAAAACCGCAACTCGATTGCTGTTTGAAAACTCCAACACTTAAGGCCAGTTGGTCTCTGTACTATACCTTGATTGGAGGAGCATTTTTAATTTATCTTTGGTAAGATGTGGATAAAACTGTACCTTTCATTTATTTTTGCCTCCACCTCAGGATCAGACAGACAAACGAGCAAATTATCGCTTAGAGCGGTCGTATTTTGGAAACGAGGATTTGAATTCGCAAGACAAATATCCTTATTCTACTACATTGATAGATAACAAAAATTAAAGATACGATCGCATTAAGAGAGCACGTAAAAGACTTAATTTTCAAGATATAATTCTCTGAAACGAGGCGAAGTGGAAGGGGAAAATCATTTCATCTTTGCAAACATTTCAAGCCTGTCACTAATCAAATTGCAGCCAAGTAATGAGGATTATTCCTTTTTAATTCCGTAAATATAGCTAAAATCCTCCGTAAGTGGTGTTACCAGAAAAAATATTATTTTTAATGCTTGTCAAAAGTACTGATAAATCACTTATTAGGACGGTTTCAATTTTAAAAGAATTACCGCCATGGACGCCCGAAACACTCCTCCGCTGAGACGTCAAAATATCCTGAGAGCGTTACTGTACAAACATGTTCGTAGCTGTGGTAATATATAAGTAATTGAAGTATGAGTGACGTCATATAATACCTTTTTGTTGGTCACTCGTTTAGAATTTTACGAAACAAGTTTTCTATAAGATCATGCTTCTTGACTAATTTGTTCCACTAGAAGTATGGCTCAGTAAATGCCATGATAATTTCCTCCTAATCTTACCCAGCATCTCGCGAATTACATGTATATTCAGTCGGATGAGTTCATGAGCAAACGAATTTCCTTGCACTAATTTGGCATAGAAACCAAGGTTTTCTACTTCATAAATAATTCGTACCACTAAAGACGTATACTGTTACAGTCGAAGATGCCTCTGATGAAAAAATTCGGAAAACACTCCATCTTGAATTGTTCTTGAGACCATAAGCGCATCTCCAAAAATGAAAAAAACTGGTCATAGTCGTCCCATGCCCGGTGGAGGTAATTAACCCAACCTCCAACGGGTTGCTCAAACGTTTTCACTGATACATAGGTAAGACTGGTAATAGGTTGGACATGGGACTCCGGACCAGCTGATATATGCACGCCGCGGTTGAGCTATATATAGCCTAACCAAGGACCCTTTGGAGCATTCGATGACTAAGGATTAGTTCCACATAATGAACATAGATTTCTCTTAAAAACAAATGTCTTTTGCACTATCGTTATTTCAAACATAACGGCTTCAAATGGTCGTGTTAGTTTTTAACAACCATGGTTTAGATTTTGGTTCCCCACGTGAGGGCATTGGCAGCATGGAGCGTATTCTAAGTTATGGATCCTAGATGTACGCGCTCTCCTGATGTATCTTCAATAACTGCATTGATTCAATGATTCGAGAGGATCCATTTGATGGGAGCTTCCTAATGTATTGCAATGGGAAAATCTTTTTGGTCACCGATGTCGGAGGGGGGGGGGGGAGATGGAGTATACAGCGCAGCCACTAGAAGGAAAGAAAAAGTAAGCCATGGTATTTCTACCGTTCTTATTTAGTGCCTTAATTCCTACGAAATAGGCGGTTTTAGCTTGATTGCGTTATGAACGTCTCATTTTATATTATTTGTGAAATTTAGTTGGAATCTAAGCAAAAACGTTGAACTTGGATGATTTAATTATTATTGGTTTTTCTTTGGCTAAAGGATGTAACCATACATCGGTTCAATTTCTGTATCCTTACAGAAAACTTGTGAATTTTATCAATCAATAAATAGCCAATACATATAATTGATATGAAAGTGACGGAGATAAGTGTACGTAGATGGTGATAAAATTCGGTCTTGACACAGTTTTTGCCACACCAAAGACACAAGGCTAACTGGAAATAGATATTGTTTAATCAATACCAATGGTTGGTTAATAATAATTCATCCATATGTAAATAATATCTGTTTCATTTGGTCTTCATTTCTACAAAGCCTCATGGAAAGGTAAAGCCATATTTCAATTGTAGCAGGTTAGCTAACTGAAACGTATCAACTTAAACAATTATCTCATGCATTATCTTATAGACTTTTAATCCACTCCCAAATAAAATCTATAGCGCATTGACCAATCGAATTTCATGACACTAAGAGATCTGAGCAACAGTTTAACCCTTGATTTGTATAAATAAATCTGATAATTCAATTCGGTTGAAATCATTCTTACTCTTAAATATTTTATCAAAGAACTCAAAGTAAAATTACCATCGACAGCCAAATAATTACATGGATCGTTTACTAATTGCTAAACTTTAACTCATTATAGAGGTTGTCCTTTGTCAGACCATAGGCGAATTTAGAAACTCCAAGCAGGGGGCGAAACTGTCAAATACGGTTGTATTTGCTAATGAAGGGGGGATTGAAAACAATATTCTTATAAGCTTATCTCCTAGTAACTTTTAAAATGCCATTTTGTCGTTATATATACAGCAGATGTATAGTTATAGTACAAAAACTTCAAGATCTGATTTTAATTCAAACTGCTAAATTGAAATTAGATCATACGAATTCAAATTGATTTAATCAGATCCTAGGCGAATTGCTAGTCAACTACTAAGTCAACAAGTGGGGGGAATCACCCCCTTACTACCCCACCCAGATAGTCAGGTTGATACCTCATAAAGTGATATCAGATTCGAAATAAGAATTGTTTATTTCCTAAAGCTGTACCCTTCGTCGAGTGGGGTGCGAACATATTGTGTTGGATACTATTCGCGAAGTGCCATTCATTCTCCCATTCCTCTAGCAGATACGAACCCCCATAAAACACACTGCACCACATATCCATTATATCCCTAGTCACCTCTTTGCTTTTCGAAATGTCACTCCCCTATTCCAGTCTTTTGTGTTCTGGGAGGAAGAGTTCGCTCTCTCCCCCACTCATCTACAATGTCATTGCCAGAAAAACCAGTAATGTAAAAGGAAATTGAACGGTGAAGTACACGATGCTGAAAACCTGATTCAAGTAAGGGTCACCGGAATTCGAAGAGTCTCGGAATGAGTGTGAAAGATCCCATTTTGAAAATTTGATTTCCTCATTTCTTCCCATAGTGACTCTATTGTTTTTTAATGAAACAACTTCATGTGAATTATATCAACCCGGACTTTTTCGTTTTCCGATTCCTAGTTTGATACTTTTATATAGATATCAAGAATTCAAAACATCATCTGTAGTAATAATGATAAATCATACATCATTACAACTTTCTATTTCAATATCTTAAAACTTGTTTTGCATATTACAAAATTTGTATTTATCGTATGTTCGCTCTTAATCAGCGTATCTGTTTCCCTCCATTTTGTTGAATGTCTAATAATTATAATTATTTTATTGGTTACGAACGGATTGAAAGTAAAATAGGATGATTAAGTCTCAATATCGCTTAAAAGAAAGACTTTTTATGTATTATCCCGAGTTTAATTTGCAAGATATATGTCATGATGGAAATTATAACTTCCCACTCCACCATTAAGATACAGTGATTGGCATTAAAATGACGTCATAAATCTCCAGTACATATAATTAAAGTTGCTCGTTATCGATTCATTTTAGTCAAAATTTGACGTATACTTATTTCATATTTATAAATATATGTCTGTGCATTTCTGTATAATTTTATTATCAAATATATAATAGGACGAGGAACGTTTCTTTCTTTTGCAGCAATTTCCATTGAAATATGATTAATACTCTACTTAGTTTATAATGCTTCAACATTAATTTGATTAAAATTCATAATCCATGCCGCGCCTGATTCATTAGTGATCTCAGTAATAATATTTCCCCTTCATTCGGTCAACTTATGTTCGTCTAAGAGATTCGACTTGGATGAGTGAATGAGAGCAATCGAGGAGGAGGGGATAAGCAGGGACATAAATCGCGCGCCAATTATCGCCGAGATGTTGAAGAAAAGGAAGGCTGTCCGTGCTCTTCCCCAAGATTCCAGCCACGCTCCCCCCCTTCCACTCCACCCCCTTCCCCAAGCGATGCGGCATTTTCAATGGCCTTTACTTGCCCGCAGCACCTCTAACTGCCTTCCCGTGACCCCGCCTTCCCCAGACCTCCCGGAGCGGTTCCTTAAATGACCTCCACACACCAAATTAGGTTTTCGTTGCGCTTCTGTTTGAGGATAAACAGGCGTAATTCGACACCTTCTTTATTTCCGAGATGGTAAGTGTCGACGGGACGAACTAGATAGCGGTATATTTAGATGAGGGTCCGGTGGCAGATTTAGCGATTGCAATCTCTGCATGACAACTCGGAGAAAAAAAGATATTTGTAACAAACAACCTCATCCTGCAGGTGGACAGAAACGATACTGACAGACTTAAACGGCATTGAAGTAGTTCCATAGAGATATTGCTACCGTATCTTAATGACATTGTGAAATATTTTAGGGATATAAAACATAAAACCTCAACCTTCATTCAATCCAACTCGACATAGTAATTTGCATCGGTGGCTAACACAACTGGGATAGAGATGTGGACTGCTAAAATACATTGGCATAATAATTTTTTTCTTTCTGATATAATATAATGTATTATTAGGATGAATGAATGAATCTCCTCCAAAGGTGAAGGTTGTGAAATGTATATACTGAAACTTAACTTTATCATTCATCTCCATCTTTTCACTTCATTATAACTACATTATAAATAGAGTAAACTATAAACCATGGAAATTCGAAGGTTTTCGACATTTACATACAGACACTCGGCAATGCAGAAATAACAAAGAGTAGCAAAGGCACTTGTCACAAATATCTGCAGAGAAGAACCGCAACTTTGTATTGTAAAACGTGTTATCCCACAGCTTTTTATTTTATCCTAAATATTTAAATTAATAAAGCTTTTTTATCATTCTTAATCTCTTCAGTAAAATCGATATTTTTGTAATAACAGAAGACAATTAGTGCATTGTTAGAGTTGGTAAAGCCTCTCTAAAGAATAGGCGGCAACGCAATAAATGTGCGAATATAAACAGAGGGTAAATTTTGTGTTGGGAGAAAATGTGCTGAATGACTGAAACAAAGATGAAGTAATTAAGATGAGGGGAAGGGTTAGAGAAGTGCACGCAGAAGGATGTCGAGATAAAGAGAAAGAGCAGGGGAGAGGAGAATCTTCTGTGGAATTGAGGGAGAGATCAATTATCAGGGGCTAAAATAAAGGATCTTGCCAAATAATTTTTTTAATGACCAAACTGAAGTCCCTAGCCTTAATGATGATGGAGGTCCTAAGTATTCGACTCAAAAGCTTTCCATCAAAAATTCTTAAATTATTATATCCGTCTGTAGCTATAAAAATGTGAATTCTATAAATAAGGAAAGTGGATTCTAAATCAATTTCGAAAGTTAACCATTAAATGATGTAACTTTATTGGCTGAGTATTCATCAATATCATACATGAGTACATTTTCGCCTTTCTGAGTAGAGGTGCCTCTAGTAGGAAGCCATGTGATGCCGATTTCCATCAGAATAATGTTTGATCCTTCAAAAGGTTGTCATTTACTATCGTTCAAAAGTTTCCGATACGTGGTGAAAGTAATTTCTATTGATAGGCGATAATTTTCTTTAACGTTCACATCAAATTAAAAATTATGCAGGTGAATATCAATCCATCCCTTTCCGAAACCTATTCCCCCAAGTGCCTGTTTATTGGGCAAATCAACTATGATGCTTATATCATCGAAAAAGATATCACAATGGTATTGATTTAGCTACAATACCTGAATCTTTCGAGTTAATCGATTGGTTTATTTAGGAAAAACTCAGACAAGATATATGAGGATAATGAATTCCATTCCAAGTTCCTCTTTGGGAATATTCTCTTTCATCTATCATTGAAATAAATAGCTATAATAACTCGAGCGGACCATATACGTAATGGAAAAAAACCTAAAGATAAAATAAATAATTTCCCGGGGCGCTGAGGTTTGGGAGGCCCATGACGCAGGTCAAGTCGAAAAAGAGGTGTGTATTGAGAAGATTTTAATGAATATTTTTGAGAATAACGTTGAATTAATTCTGAATAGAAAGTTTAATGAAGCTATCGGTAAAGAGGTAATAGTTACCGATTTATGCGCTTCATGGAATCCCGTTATTTTCATTTAAATAAAATATTGCTAATAATATGAGTGATAATGATAATATAACCTTAACAATTATTATTTATCACATTAATTTTGATAAAAGATATTTTCTCAAAAATTAAGCTGCCCTTAAATAATGGTCCATAAATAATTTTCTAAGAATCTAATTAGAATTTGCCTATTGGCAATTTAATGGGTGCCTGTCTAACAACCCTGCTCGAAGTATACCTCGCCCGGCCCTGACAGTCACTGTAAATCGGAATTAGAAAGGGTTAAAATTTGTGCGCGGCCCATAAAATGGTTGGGAGGCACTTAAAAAATAATCTATCAGCCGACCTCTCGGGGGCGCAGATTTGGAGGAAACCCTAGTCATATCCGAAACAATCTGTGGACACTATGAACAGAAATATGCTGCGACAACACGGACAAGAGCTTAAATGTGAAGAGATGAGGGCGACGGGGTGATAAAAAAACTGTGGGAGCGAAAAGAGGATGCGGCGATGAACGATCGCAAGAAGAATATGGTACGAACCAAAACGTATTATTTATCACTCTTTTTTTGCGTCAAGAGGCACCTAATGAAGCGCATGCACGCACAAAGCCCTCCTTCAACGCCCCCGTCACACGCCATAAAAATTCCCTAAACGCTCTCTTTCAACTTTTCCAAGGGGTTTATCTGCGCCCTCTATCGGATGCGTACCGTCCCCTCTGCACAAACACACGACCACCGATGACATCTGTCAGCCAATCCCTTTATGTCCCCTGAGTACTCTTTGTGTTCCCCCACACCACCCGTCCAATCCCGGATCCCGAACCAACCTTTCCCACTTTTCCCGGCCGCATAAAAAAAGGGACTCCTCAACACAATCTCCCATAACAACACCATTACACTCTCTTCATCCCGCTTTCCCTCCAAATGCCAACGACTGTTTTGTGAAAGAAATCGGCGGATGAATGGCAACGGCGTAAAAGCCTCGGAAGCGACTCCAGAAGTTGCTTCCAAGGTATGGACGTAATTGTTATGATAATTGAGGTGAAAGTGAGAAGATATAGGGCCTTATCCATGATTCTCAAATTTGGGTTGACCATTATGTGAAGGGAGAATGGTTGTATGCAAATTATACCGAATCCGCAACTGCGCTGTCTCAGCAAAAAACCAAAACATATATTTTTCCGGTTGTGTATGCATAAAAATATTATGCGAAGCTGATAATCGTTTTCTGTTGTGATTGTTTTCTCAGTAAAACAAGAATACTTGTTCTCTTACGAAGGTGTTGTTTCTCCCCTTTAGTCATTTAAAATTAAGATTCTAACTGTTTCAGTATCCTTTAAATTTAATGCATTTTAAATCACAAGGTTTACAGAAACAAGACAGTTAATTATAACTACGAATAAAATAAACAATTTCATACAATTTTTGGCAATTTATAGTAGTATTTGATTAATACAGATCATAAGTAAATGGCTTAAATTTATTGCTACGACGAATACATGGTCACTTGGTAGTCTTGGAAAAAACTTGGTCACATGGAATCCTTTGGAAGCTCAACTTCATTTAAATAGATGTTTCATTGCGAACAACCATTTTACTTCTGCTTAGAGTAAATAACTTTGGAATTTGGGGTTTATGATAGAAAGCAATCAGCCCAGCGTAATTGCAGTTATAAGTATATTTTACTTGCCTCTCATTTTTAATGCATTCAAAACTTGCTCATGCGAAATGAAATGCTGAGGTATGCATGCACGAGCCTTTTTATAGCATTAGTTATAGAAGAGATTGTTGCTGCGAATTTTGGACTTTTTCACAATAATCCGCAAGTACGACTTTTAAACTGATAGATTTCCTCACCTTTTCTCCCATCACTAGTTTCTTTTCGAGGAAAACGTCGGTCAGAATTTTTTCCGAATTTTCCAAGCGGCAGAAATCAAGATCGACGTAAAAACAGCCGAGCGAAAGGAGACATCGATTGAAGGCGAGACATTGAAGAAAAAATTGAGATAGAGCATTTTATGAAGAGTCACGTCGTGTTCTGTAATGCCCGTGAACGAGGTCGGTGAGGACGATTTTCCCTTCGATTCGCTGCTAATGGAGAACTCTTTCCGCTCAAATGAGGTAGACTGCCTTCGCTCCCACGTCCACCCAGATGTAGATTAGGCGCGCTTTCTGCATCCCTCGGTAATTGGCGACACAAAGCAGGGCGACAAGTAAGTCGAGCTAAGACGCACCATTACGGCCTTCGAGTCATAAAACGCCCGACCGATTGGGGGGAGAGTTTTATCTCCGGCTCATTAGTTTCCTCTCGCTCAAACCCTCAACTTCACCGCCACCATTCCTTTATCCAGGAATAATGGCGGCATAATTATCAATTTCCGCGCCGTGAGCGGCCACGGCGCCGTGCCCTATCTCTTCCCCGAATCCCTCTCCCTTATGAACCCAAATTCAATCTTTCTCACACCACTCCAACCTATCTCTATCTTCCCCTCCTCCATAACCTTTGCTTCGAAAAGCTAAAATCTTCCCTGAAACGTATTCCGTTTCTCGCTAATTACCAAATTATGGTAACTTGATTGAAGAGACGGTAACTGTATGGTATTACATGGTTTGTTGAAAGATTCCCAGAAGAGTGGAAGGCACAGAGAGAGTAGATCGAGGGATGCCAGGTTTACTAATGAATTAGATTTAAAGACAAAAAGGTGCAGGATTATTGCTGGGCTTCGAACCAGCCAAAAGGAAATAGTTCTGTACAATCTTGCTTTAACAAAAGTGCTTTAGTCTTTTCCGTTCGTGGGTTAGTTTTTCCGTACATGGGAAGTCATGGGAGATTATAGCTAACTTAAGCCAAAAATTTCCGTTTTCAGATCTGATTACGAAAGAAGTTCATCCTTGGTATTACCTTAATTTAAATTATTAGCCTACTCTGAGGATTATGATAAAACATTAATTTATAATATAGCAAAGCATTCAGGAAGTTTCATTCGAAATAAAATGGGCTGAGTTATTTTGCAATGAAAGAGGCGAAATAATTATGAAATCAAATCGATTCGAAACTCAAAGCCATCAAAATATAAATTCGATAAAAGGAATCATCATTCTCAAAGGTAACTACTTCGGAGAATATTAGAGAGAAATAAATAAAATTTTCATGTTTTTTGATTCATTTCAGTTTTCTATTTGAACTGAAATTTTTTTCGAAATGAGGTTTGCTGGAGTTCCTAGTTTATTTAATACGCTTCAGCAATTATTATTAAATCTGAAATATGTTAAATTTAGGGTGATAACATGCGACTGCCTTCGCATGCCATAGATGGTAATTTAATAACAGGATAGCCAAGATAAAGGATTGAATTTTTCTTAAATAATAACAATAAATGTTACAAAGAGAACGGAATAGGAGATAAATAATTCCAAAACAAAGTCTGTGATACCCTTCGCTATGATTAGGTTAGATTCAGTTACGTCTTAATTAGATTTAGATTAATATATTTAAATTTCCACTTAAATCAACCCGCGATCAATTTTCCTCAAAATAAAGATACCCGAAATTTAGCATAAATGGAGAAAAATGAGAAACTACTCTGAGGATTTATGAACTAATTAAAAATATAAGAAGTCGGAAAACTCTAAGCATTAAATCGCTCACAGGGAAGGAATATGGAAAATTGCTAGATCCTCTGATAGCATCTTCTAAGATTTAAATTTAAAAGGGAACATTTTCTAAATTCCTAAAAAAGCATTGAAATTCAAAACTTATTATGGGTGAAGATTTCCGCATTTTTTGCAGGCGTTTAACACGAAAATAAAATTAAGGTAAACAAGAATTATCAATTGATCAATTGCCTCAATATGGGTTTATCAATAACGACTCCTTTTACAAAGAATCGTAAAAGGCAAAACATACACAAGAAATAAAAATGAGAACTGTATACGAAGGGCACCAAATGTAAATTAATTGGAGGATCATCAGGATACAGTTACTACTTCCAATGAACGTATGATAGAAAATCTACAAAATACAAAAAGTAGTATAAATACAAAATTGGGTCTGATATGAATTGTGATTTGTGTTCAATGAGTAAAAGGTATGGAATAAGTGAATGTGTGTCATTGGAGAGAATAGTGAGTCGAAGGAAAAATCTCTATTTGATTTAATTGGGTTGATATTGAATTAATGGAGAGATGAAAAGCGAACGAAACAAAATAGAGTAAACAGCGACGTTGGATAATATCTAGAATGATGTTAATATGAAAGTAAAAAAGAAATGATAAAATATTTCTAGATCAGAAACCCAGCTGAGTCAGTTTAGTGATTTAGGTGGAAAAGGGTTCCAACCACGCCAAATAAGGGATCGAATTATATAAATAATTTCCCAGATGAAGCTCCTTCGTCGACAATAGTCGCAACATCTTTTTGAAATTTTTCACATTAATGTTAATGTAACAAAAATATATTGCGTTTCCATTGAAAATCCTCTCCACTTTTTGGCCAAAATCGTTAATTTTGAGTTTTTTAAATTTCTTACTCCAATTAATATGACGCTATTTTTTGCTATAAGCTCAAAGAGCGAACCCAAAAAAGCGAAATTTTTTGAAATTGTCAGCCAAAGGCATGCTGTAGTGATACCTCAAAAAGCTTCCGTGCTTCGCGGTGAACAAAAAAGTTAAAAAATCATGGAAAATTCTCCCCGGACGCCATCAATGAGAGCATATGTCAATTTTTCTTCCCATCAAAATATTTACCGTCCAATTTTGCGTTGGTTACGGACGGAATTCAGAAGCTGTCCCTGACTAATGACTGCCATAGATGTAAGCTTTTCCTGAACGGCTCTCTCCCTTCAACTGTTTAATTTTCGTAGGATATTAATAATATTCGGTGGCGTTTGTAAATTCCTTTATTACACGTATCACTCATATTAAGCGATGAATATTTCATTTGAATATTGTGTTAAATATACTGAGTTACAGAAAACTAGTTTACAATTATCACGCATTGAACGAAATCCCGCAAGCTTGGTATTTTCTATTTTCGTGTAACTTTTTTAATAGGAATAATTTAAAGTTAGTTGTAAAATGAGACTAAGGTTACACCTATGTAAGGTTACACAGCTAAACAAAAGAAAATCTCGCAATTATTCGAACCGCAGCTAACTCAAGCCTTCGAACTAGTTTTTCCTAAAATTCACCACCAATTCACAGAAATGATTCCGCGGCCTTAATTTTCGCATCGTTTACTCATCCAATCGCTTGGGAAAAGGCAGAAAGGGAAAAATAAATAAATAAATTTGGGAAGGAGAAAAGTATCCAATGATTAACTTTAATTGGAGAATATTAAAGGGAAATCGTTTCTTGACTCATCCATGTATTGTGTCATTAGTTTTAACTTTTGCGATATTTATAATCATTGCAGATTTAATAGCTGTTAATGTGCTTTTGATCTTTATACAAAGGAAAATGTATTTCTCTTATTAATCAGCACCGCCACTTTAGAGTCAGGTAACGGTGGCTCTAGAGATAGGAAGGTAGAGTAAACTCATCAGCTGCCGATGCAATAACAAAAAAAGGTATACCCCTCATTAGATAATCGTTTTCTTTAAATTCAATATCTATGAGAAATTCTTACGATCTTGTATAGGTTAAACAGAACCATTCATTTGCATAATTCGCTAACGCGTACTTTAAGAATTGATTTTATGTAGGAATTCTTTCGCATCAATTTTTCTCCCGCTCCTGGGGATGGAAAAAAGAAGACGAGAGAGCTAGAGTGAGTGTCTAGGAAAAGGCAGACATACGATATATATAAGAACTATTAAGATAGGGAAGGTGAAATTACATTCGAGGATTGGAAAACAATTCTCAACTAAATTAAAACCTCTAATAGGCATAATTAATATAATCTATTCATACCTCGATAAATTGTGATTTTTCTCAGAATTTAATGATCGAACTAGTGAAATATGCAAATTATTCGAAATAAACATGTTCTAAGCTACCTTTAATTTTATATTTGCCGTTAGAGTTCACTAATATATAATTCATAAATAATTATGTTGATGCCATCACAGGTGTTGAATCTTTTTCTTAATAAAATCGGTCTCCATTTCAAATTTTGCTTCTTCATATTCGATTTAATATTCGGACACTGATATTTTCTCTCCTTTGGCTTTTGAAATAGTTTCACTCTTAACCTTCGGCCACGTTAATCTATTTTTCCGGTCTCTAAATACCCCCGATTCTTTCCCTTCCTAACCTTCTCCTCACCTCTCCAACTCTCCCGTTCTCTGCCTCCTCCACTTAACACAATCATGCTCTGCGAATCCTCCCTTCTCACCCTTGCTTACATAAAGGTGTCAGTAAATCGATTACGGCGTCCAATTTGCCCTGTGGTCATCAACCCAACAGCAGGGAGACACGGCGTATCGAGCATAAATGGATAAAATATCATTCTAATCGTGAGAAAAAAACTCTAAAAATGTTCGTAACGGAACAGAATAATTAATCTGTGAAGTTTTCTCCAGCTAATATCTGGGAAGAAATAAATACAATATTTATAGTGTTCACCTGCGTTTACTAGCACCCTTAAACAAGTGTTGTAGAATCATAAGATATAGAAACCAATTGTAAACATCTAGCAACGGTAAAATTTTATATATGTTAATATTTGAATAATAAACTAGAACTTTTGTTCTATCTTTTTAAAAAGATGACTTTTCTTTTCCAAACAGAACTACGGAAGATGTAATCATAGTTTCAGAAACGTAGGTATAGGAAACCATTTTCAGTGAATGATGTGTTTTTGTTTTATCGTGGTTGTTTTATTAGTACTTCTTGTCTTAATTTTTCTATTGCTTGTCTTAGGCGTTTTTAGTCTATTATGGTCATTTTCTTTATCACACATTCGCTTTTAAAGTTCTCAATGTTCCATGATATAAGCTTTCTTAGAGACTTAGTTATTTTTGGCTTTACTGACAAATAATTTTTTTACTGAATACATTTTTTGGACAATATCCTCAATATTTTATTACTTTTTTATCTATATCCATAATTTAAAAGATATTAACTCTGCCCCCATTCTTGTCAATTCCATTTTCCGAGTTACGCTGTCACTTAAATTTTATTCAATCATAACTTTGATGCAGTTGACACACAGCTTATACAAAGTGTTTTATTCTGGGTCTTCGTTTGCACCATTCAATCGCCTTTGTGTCTGTATAATAATAATAATAAAAAGACTTTATTTAGGGCGAGATTGAGACTATAAAGTCTCCTCTTACATCTAACCCTTCGTCATATAAGATTAAAAAAGAGATAGTTTGAAAAAACAGAACAGAGAAGAAGACTAATTTGTGGATTTAAAAACCTAAGCTAAGTGCTTAGGAAAAAATTTCCACTGCGGGAAAACACCCTCATGAATGGGGGTGTGAAAAACCTGCGAAACCTACGGATAGGAAAGCTAAGATTAGGGAAATGACATAAAAACAGATTATAAAACACAAGAAGACATACCAAAAATATAAAAAACAAAGAAGAACAAAAAGTCACATATATACATTCAGTGTCGTTATGATGCATAGTTATATTATTATGATAATAGGAAGAAAAAAAATGAATAAATAAAGGTATCATCAGGTGGAAAAAGGAGAAGGAATTGCGTGTATCAAGAGAAAAATAGTGGAATTGAAAATTATTTTAAGAAAGAAAGGTATTTATATAGTTAAACCAATGCACATTGTGTTTTATCTTTTGACTTAAGCCTATCGCTCGTCTTTGGGTTTCCCTTTCAATGGTTAACTTGGGTCTTTAAATATTCGATAGTCTCTTGCTTCTGTGGTTTGAGTTGTTACTCTTTTGAGTGAAGAGTGAAGGGAGAATTTCGGGAGTTTTCTTTCGATAGGACTTACAAAGAAATAGAAAATTAGGATAAGGCTTACAGAGAGATAGAAGATCCCGTTGATTTTGGCAAATATTTTGGTTATCCTTATCTTCAATTACTCTTATAATGATAATTTCAAGTGATTTCTGTTTATTTTGAAATGCTTAGATTTTGATACTGATGCTTTAGAGTTGGATCAATATGAGTGGGAGAGGACCATGAAAATGTATTCGTCTCTCAACCCAATTCCCTCCCACGCACGCCATTCGCGTCCACACCGCAACAAACGCATCGAGTGCCAATAAAGCGGATGTGACGTATTCCGGAAATACAGGAGCGACCAAAACGGGATTGAATGAAGCGGAAGGAAGAGCGAATGGAGCTTCCGATGGAGGATAATATGGAGGAGCAACAAAATGCAAAATATAAAATTGTAAATTCTTCCTCAATATGCAGCCAACCGCAAATCTGATGCTATTCCGCCGGAGTCCCTCTCCCACTATGCATATATATATATACATTCCGATCAGCGTATGAGAATGAAATTGTAAATGAATTGCAAATTTGAATAAAAGGATTTATTTATACGGAGATTCGAAGAGGTTTATAAACATAAAATCTGGAAATAAGGAAAAATGCTTGAAGGTCATCAAAGTTGTTTTTAGTATCACATTCTGACAAACTATTTTTACGTCTCATCCTTTGAGAGAAAGCTGAGGATAGAAATAGATAGGTCCTAGATAGATAAATAGATAAATCATCATCTATTCTTCTAATTCTTCTCCTACAATCCTATCGTATTTTAAGCAAATCACTTGCCCTAAGACGTCATCGAGTCGAGAATGATCGACGCTAATCGCCTCCATTTGATCCACCTCTAGAAAAAAGTCTATATCCATGTAAGGCTGAGGATCAAATCATCCTTCAGACTGATGGGTATGCAAAAGCTTAACAGCCAAGCAAGTTTCTGAGATAAAGATTCATTCACCAAACTGGATAGAATGGCGTGCAGGTGTAAACCTATAGCGGGGAATGTACTGAATAGCCTCGTTCCGGGAGGGGTTGTGTAGGTTACTGAGAAAAAGGCATATTCGGAATTCTGCTAAGAAATAGTACAGAAAGGTTTCGTATGAAGACGCGCGATTTGGTGAGAACGAAATGTTTGAAACGACGCATTTGAAAGAGACGTAAATATTCGAAGAATAAGTAAAAAGGGAGATGGAGTGTTGAGGGGGAGGGGTCAGAGGCGTGGAGATGAGACGCGTGATTGATTTCCGAGCAGAGGCGAGCGTGCTTTTGGAGCGCTAACTTAGTTATTGCTGTCATCCTTTCACTCCTCACTAACACATGAATTGGAGTTGTATTAGGAGCAAGAATTGGAGTCGGGCGCCGAGGGGAAACCACGGCGTCAAGTGGGATTTCGGTCTTCGTGGAGCAAACGCCGGAGATTATTAGAGAATTACTGGGGCTCTTGTTGCGCAAAAGAGCCCTTTGTTATCCAGGGTGAATCACCCTCCGCGTGATTATCCCAGGAGCGTAGTTAAACATCGCTTGCAGGAAGCCCTGATGAAATCAAAGCTCGCGATGTTACCGGAATACAAAATCCGTTGAATGGAGAAGGATATATGGGGTTCAAGATGCAGGAAAGTGGCTCAAGGACTTCCTGCAAGTCTTGGTCGTACCCATTGAAATTAAGATTACAGCGATAGTAAAATAGACTGGTATTTTCATATTGAAACAAAGAGGGCTTTCCGAGGAAGAGGGGATGAAACGAAAAGTATGCATGAGATTAGCTTTTCAGCCTTAGGATATTAGGAAACAATAGATTTCTGAGAATATTTGCATCAAAGGGGCAAACATGTTGGGAATGTTGAATACGTTTCTAAAATTAGGAATGCTGTAGTTTATATTGCTGAATGGGTTGTGAATAGAAAATGATAAAAATAAAGAAAAATAAGGCAGTAAAATATGCTCATACTTGAATGCTGCAACGAATGGATGGGGGATTTCTGTAATGTTATAGAATACATAATATCATATTTATATTAATTAAATATTACATATATAATTATATAGATTAAATAAAGCCATCAAAAAATCATTCATTATATCATTCAAAGCAATTGTTCCTGATAAAATTTGAGATCCATTGCATAATCGTAAGTTTGGAAGAATAATAGGATTTCATTGAAGCCGAAGTATTGACAATGAAAAGATAGATCTTATACATTGCATTCTAAATCTATCACTCAACCAGATTTCTGTATATTTGTATGCTGGAGTTAAACTATGAGTATGTAAAGCGCAATGAATTATGAAATTGTCATCTCCATCCAAAATGTACCAAATTTATAAAGATGCTAATACGTGATAATCTAAACAGTATCTGGATATCCCATCATCTTGTTTCAAATTTCCGAAATCTTCTAAATGTAATTCTTTATCATTGAAATTGATTTTCCCCTTACTCAGATGCAGCACATAAATTCTTTTGCGGAATACCGTGAAATTATGTTTTTTATATTTATCTTTGCTGGTTTCTATATATATTTGTAGAAAACATAGCAGAAATATAAGAAATGGACAATACAATATGCATATTCATTAAATTTAGTGTCACATATGGACCAGAGTTACGAGTTACTGCAATGAAAAAGGGTTCAAAACTATAAATTTGGATTTAGACTAAATTATACTAAGATACCAAAGGTGGTAGATCAATAGTTTGCAATAATACGATTAGAATCGTGCTTTCTTTATTCTTAATGACGAAGACCTATTAAAATATCAGGGCGGAAGAGTTAAATTCCGAAGAACAGTATTCAAGTCAAGCTTTTTACTTCGCTGTGGGTTGACTAGATGGAGATTTTCTGCGTTCCCTCTCTTGTATGGGTAAACGCGAGGAAGAGGCTCCTCTCGGATCTCAAGTAACAGTTATATATGAAAAGTGAACTCGAAAACTTACATTAAACTCCTTAAGCTCGTCTCTAGAGTCATGTCCTATATGTATTATGATAATACCGGTTAATTTGAATTAGTTTGATTCTATATTTGTTCTTCTTTTAGCCATACTAGTATTGTGAGTCAGTATATATTGCGGTTTTCGACTGTGCTTTCAAAGGGAGAAAATTTTACTCGGCTGTTATTAAAATAGATATATAACGGAGGTTTGAGGGAAGAAGAGAAGAATGCGACATGCAATAACCAAGAAAAATAGCCAAGCTGTCATGGTTTCTTTGAAATGACCCAACATAAGTTCTCATGCACCTGCCTAATGGCTTTAAGAGTATTTTCTAAGCTTCTAAATACTAAACATGATGGTCAGGCCTTCTATATATTACTGTATTTCTATATATTACTGTATGGAGAGTGTTTCAGGTAGTCATTCGTAATAGACGACAGGATGTAGCAAAATCGTTCGTTGTAACGTGAAGTATCATTGACTTTATTGTAATATGAAATGTACTGTTCGCATTTTACCACCTGAACTGCTCTCTAATTGCAAATTCTACCACTGACAGTAACATCTACTCGAAGATTAATTTTGCTTAATCATCTGAGATCGATTTCGGCCACTGATTGAATTATTAATCTCCCGATCGCGTAATTAAATCGCGAAAAAGTAATGCAGTTCGTTACATAAGCGACGAGTAAAGCGGAACGAGATGGCTCTCTTTCCACAGAATCACTTTTCATCTCTATAGGTGACCATCTTAATTCCATCGACATCCGCTCGTCCTCGAGAAGTCGCTACAAGAGGAAGTTCATCACACACGAGCACTTTGCGAAAGAAAAGAAGCTCCCTGCTTTTCACATCACACACCTGACCCTTCACCCATCCAGTTTACCCCTTCCATGCAGACAGACTCCCCCACGTGCTCCAGAGGATCAAACGACAATAGGGGAGGCGCTTTCTTCACCGCATTGTTCTCTCATCACAATCCCCGTCTTACGACACGAGTGGACCTTCGTCACATTTAATGAATATTTTTAGCGAGTCTTCCTCTCCAATATCGTTTTTTCTCGGGTCGATTATTAACAACCGCGTTTCCTTCCTCGGGAGAGACGATGGCCATCCATGGAAGTTCGTTTCTTACTCTAGCATTCGGAACGTGCAATTGCCGAGGCGGAGGCGTGAAAAATAAAAATCGTTTAGTCGGGGAAAATCGATCAAAGAAAGTGAGCGATGCAAATTAAAAGATTTTGTAATGAATTCTGAGGCTGCTTTGAGACCTCATCCCTTTACTGTTAGCTGGAGGGATGAGGTCAACCTAGAACCATAGAGAGGGCATGAGGCTTACCAAGTATGATGAGGAGTGAGGTAGTTTACCATTGCTTTCCTTGTCGATTCAGAATGCTAGGAGCGGGAAATATCCAAGTGAGTGTAACACAATAACTCTAAGAATAACGCTTTTTATAGGATTAGATAAGGTATTATCAGAATGAAAACTATCATTTATCAAAATCTATGCTTTAGCAGCTTTCACAATATCACAGCCAAGACCAAGACAATCAAAAATAAATGAGAAATATACATTTTTCTCAATAGATCAGGAGATGATTGCAGAAACATTTATAGATAAGGAATTTAACAGTTTCCTTTAAGTGATATATGAATGAAGAGTCATGGTTTTTAATTTTATAGCAATACATACATTCCGTAGCTATTCTAACGCCACCTTCTTTAACTCTTAGGTTCTGGGGTCGTGCCTCGACCGAGGTTAAGACATGGCCATTCATGTTCACTCTTTAAGGGTTCAATGTAGAGCAATTCTTACTAAATTCGCCTAAAATGATTCACTATTATATTAATTACCATTACGATTGATAATTGCTTTTGCACTATGAATTCGGTGGCTCTTATTACTATCTTATATAACACAAAGTTCACTATTTTATAAATAAATTAGCTCATTCTGCAGAAAATGGATGATTTATACCCGATTTCTGTAAGGCGGAGTTAGTTTCAATGGCAAAAATCTCACTCGCAGTTGTCCTGAAAATTCTCCCTTTTACTAGATACTGAATTCTGAACACGCCTACGGCAATAAAACCGTTTTCCTAAATAGCAATGAGTAAAAATAAAGATTTAAAAAATAGAAAGCTTTCATGAAGTCTTCAATAAAGTCTAATTATTCGTGATTATGAAAAGATATTTACTTTCCGAATGGATTTCATGAATATGTGATGTCGATTTGTGGAAGAATTCTGGGTATCATTCAATTGCTATGACTCGGATCTGATAGTATATATAGGTCAAAAATTGGAAAATGAAATTTTATTTTTATTTACATAGCTCCATTAGAAATTGAGAATAATCCTTAAGCTGTTCGAGGATGTATTATAGTTCAGTCAGTTCAAAGAATCTCGCGAGACTCAGAGAAAACCTGCATTCTTAGGAGAGCCAGATACGTATTTTAATACCTAAACTATCATCTTTTGGAGCAGAAGAATATTGAGGAAAGAGAGATGGATGGGGTTCTTCCCTGATTTTTGGTGTGGCACGAAAAAAGAGAGAGAGTAAAGGTAAAAAGGTTTTGGCCCTTGTTCGCTATTCATACATAATCGTTTTTACTTGTGCAAATATCTTCATAACCGTCTATTTGAGAGTTTTCCTTTGCTTTTCCTCGCTTTTCCTTTATTTTTACGTTTTTGAAATTAATTCTAGAATTGTATTATTTTATATGATGTGCGATACTTGATTTTTTAAATTGGTTTTTTAATGTGAGCTAATTCTTCTTTGAATCTCCTTCATATTTTCCGCCGATAATTAATTTAAAATTAATCATTATTTACTTTAATAATTATCTTAAGATGAAATTAATTATAAATTAGTTATTATTCTTCGAATCCCGCGGATTTTTTCGAACTGATCGCTCTCGTCTCCCCGCTAAGTGTCTTAAGAAGTATTCTAAATCTCTCTTTTAATATCAACCGTATATACTCTCTCTACATAGCCCCACGGCATTTAAAATTTCGACAAATCTTTAAACTTGATCGTGCGGTTATAGTCGCGTTAGCACAGCTCATCGTGGCCACCGTGTCTCAACTCTCGAGTGTGTATGTAGCCAAATGCAAATGAGAGAACTTTAGTTGTTTTTCCCTCCGTCACCGCTCCTCGCCTCATTAGCGAGTCTGCTGCGGACCTGGCGACCCCCAAGTGTTCCTCTGAGAGGGACCACTGGAGACTCGGAGCCCCTATGGCGTAATTAAGCGTTTTTTCAGTTCCGCGCTTAAAAATATGCGCCATCCACAGAGGGAACTCGGCATTAAAAAAGTCCACACATGCTTCCGTCTGACTCGGATTCCTCGAGAACATTAGAAGGCGCGATAACAAAGTTACCTCGCTCCGAAATCCCCAAGATTTTCAGCCCTTCTTTTTCATAAACGGAAGAGCTAAACATAACCGCCCTCACGCGATAGAGGCGGCGGTGACTGCAAAAGAAGGTGGCGAATGGAGAGCAAGGCCACGTCAATTAGGCGTCGGACGAGACAAACAGATCCGAGAATATTAGAAGACGGTGGGGAAAAGGAGAGGGTGAAAGAGATGCGGAAATGGATAGAATTGAGGATGATAGACTGTTATAGATAATCGTCTTTTCACGAAGGTGATGGGAAACGAATTCTCGGAAGTATGATACGGATGGAAAAAAAAGCTTTGCGGTAATTCTTCTACAACACGTATTGATTGTAAAACTAAAAAGTGTTTGGATGGTATAAGTAGATAGATTTTGGACTTACTTTTGGTCAGGCTTCAAACCCAGGAGCGGGTTTGGAGACTAAGCAAAGAAGTCAACTATTTTAGCGGTTTCGATCTATGGAGAGAGGACAAAAATAGTTGCATTTGGTTCAAATTAACGTTATCTATAACTTTTGACTGCTTCTTTTTAATAGCAATGCCGAAATATATAAGTAGTTCACAGAGATCTATTGGAGGTGTGCATCAATACTTCCAATATTTACATCAATGCAGTAAAATAATAATTCTTTTCCGGATAACTTAGGATACATTAATTTCAATGGTAGAAGTCAAGATTGTAGAAATAGCAGGGCTAAAGAGTAAAAGTCAACTATTAGTACAATTAAAGTTAACTGTTACCTTATGTCGGCTACCCATTTGAAGCAGTGTTATACCCTGAATACAGTGTTTTACTCCCAATTGTAATATTGTCACGGCAATGCATAAATTATAATACTAAAGATAAAAGAACTGAGTGTCAAACGTTAAATTATGATCTAATATCATTGCAAGAATATTTATGCAAGATTTAAATTTTTAATACCATATAAGTAAGTTTCCTAAGCTTATAAGGAACGATTATCTCTAAATCCTTAAACATTCATATGGAAAATTAAATCTTAAGTGTATGCTTTTGCAGCTTCTGTATATTCATGGTGCTGAGTTTTCGTGTCATCAGTTAGTTCTTTAAACGTTTTGCCAACTATGCCGCCGGCTTTATAAAAATTCATCTGTTGGGTATTGAATCCTTATTTAGCCAGCAGCATAATCGACGAAACATCGAAAGAAGTTACTGACTTAGACTGCTACATCCGAAACTCAGCACCACACACAATCACTGGAGTAATCACAGGAGTATCTTTAGCATCCAAAGAATTTCACTGCTGGCATTTACATGCTCTGATTCAATTTGCTATCGGGTGATTATTATAACCGGTTTATTATTTACTGAAAAAGAGAATTAAGTACGATATTGAACGTGTGAAGAAAAAGGCCTTCTGATAGCATAGATAAAACACCGGCTAAGTTGTAGAACAGTCGAAAAGCTATTGAGAAAATCTGGGACATTTCCAAAAAAGCGGAAGGATAAAAGGGGTGTGCGAAAATGGTTGAATGTGGAAAGTTAAAACTTAAAACCAATAAGTACGATACATTGAGGTCAGACAAAGTAAAGAAACTTTTAACGAGCAATCGGAGAGTATTTCACCACATACGTACTTTTGAGAAATGTGTGTTTACTTAGGTATTAGAGCATTGGATTTCTATAGCGGTGATAAGAGTTCTCTGAGCTCATTTTGAGATATTTTATTCCGTGAATCCTACCAAAGTGAAACCTTAATCAACATGAATTAACTAAGAAGTATGTTTTAATAGCCTCTAATTTTCTACTGTTTTTCGCAATCGGCTTAAAAAATCGAAATGATCGCCCACTTTTAGTTACTTGTAAATGAAAGTGGTTGTTTATTGCTTGTTCCTCAGGTTTTTGTAAATGAAGAGAAAAAGTATTCGTCCAGTGAATATGATATCTCAATCAACCAAGGAGTCACCTCAAAATAACCTATGGGAAGTAAAACTGGTGGATAAATAAGAAAATAATAGGGAAGCAAAAGCTGGTGGATATGAAATATATGGATGTTGGCTTACAAAGGATAGGAAAAGCATTACCACTACGAAAATGCATACATATATTTATTCAAACAAATCCACTACACACACATATGATTAATATTAGTATTTAATTTATCAGTCCAACGAAATACATAAGAAACACACTAACCAAGATCTCGAATAATTATTTTTGTATACTAAACACTGGAAGATTCAACGTTAAGGTAAAGAAAGAGAGGTCGATCAAAGAGAAAATGAAAAGATGACGTGTTGGAAGACCTCGAAGTCATGAAAGAAAAAAATAAACTGAAAGGTGGTGCTGGAACGGGAGACAAAATATGTCAGAGCCCCGTAAGAATCGTATAACCGAATGAAAACAATTCTCTGTGCCCATTTCCATAGAATCGAACTATTAAAATTCACAAATTTACTAAACAAACCACTGCGCGTAATAATTTTTCTGCTATATAATATTAAAACGTTGCTAGGATACCGGGATGGAGGGAGAGATTTTTGCGAGAGAGACGGAAATTTCACGCTTAAAACGTTGGATGGAAATGCAAGGGGAAGAGAGATAGGTGCTCATGGAATTCGAGGGGGAGGGTAAGTGAGGGGAAGAAGACAGAGAGGTATGCGGACGCTCTGATGTTTGGGAGATCCGCCATTTCGGATTTCAATATTGGCTTGTTTGGAGCAGGGATTGGAATGCGTCCAAAGAAAGAAATATAGATATCTGATGGAGAGGGTGGAAATCCAATACAGATCCTTGTTGAATGGCATATTGAGCTCCGCACAAAAAGTTTACCTCTCCAATTGATCGGGAAGATGAGCTCGCAAAAGAGCCCAACGCGACTGAAGGGATGTCCCTAAGGAAAAGATGGTCTTCCTTTTGATTGTGCAGCGGATAAATCCACGTCTGCAAAGTGGCTCCATGGAGAAGAACAAATAAACTAGGATTAGCTGGTCTACTTACTCGGTTATCATAGGTTGGACCGCTGCTAATTAAGGAGGTGAAATTTCTTACAGGAGTCGAGTGCGAATATTCTCAGTTTGTCGAGAAAGTGTCTAGAGGTAAATATCTAAAGTGGGTGATTCTATCCTATTAAGATGGAAGGCTCAGGTAATAAATGCATCTAACCTTAGCCCAAACGGCAATCCTCATAACTCCAATCCAAGCTGATATAGTGAATTATATACTTGCTAAGCATACCTATAATAATGAAACTTCCATTATGAAGAGAACATTAAAGGTAGCATGTAGTCTTGGGTGGTGCTGCAGCGAACTTTCATGAAAAATAACGGCCCCGAAAGTTTAAATGAGGTAATTAACATTCATATTAAGAATAAAATTTATTTAATAATTACGATAAATTTGGTCATAAAAAGAAATCTCTGAAACTACCCAGCTCGTTGACCATTCGGATCAATGATTGCTCTAAATAATTGGTTTTTCTCTTTCGGATGAAAAATTTATCGCAACTTCATTAATTTGCTGAGAGGATTCTACCCAAAACATGAAACGTCATACACCACAAGAGTTTTATAACAATTTAATTTCTAACTACGCACTAAATTTTCAATTTATTGGATTTTGTAATTAATAATTAGGAGGAAATATATGGAATGCCATAGTGAGTTGGAAAAATGTTTTAGTTTTTTTAATGTATTTTTAAGTTATAGGTATGGTTTACTTAAGCAACTTAAGGTAATTATTCAGCTGTGTTTTAACGATTTTTTTATAAAAACCATTTTATTATGTAAAAATAATAACTTTTCTACGCACAAGTGTAAAATAGTCAGATGTAATCATGACCGTCAATAATGACCATTTATTGATAAATGTGTTGTAACACTACGAGTGGAAAGAATATTAAGATTCTAATAAGACAAGGAATCTGAATCTAATCAAACCATCTCAAATCCGCATGCTAAGCGGCAGACGAGTTCGTACACTATGGAAGCCAGGAAGGTATTAAATTGTTAGCTTAATAGTTAAATGCTAGGGTTTTATAAAAGCAATTCTTTGCATGAAAGATTACCGTAAACCGGATATAAGAAACATCATAAATAAATCTAATTAGTCTCATAAGGCATGCGTTTCAATCACATGAATGATCTTAGGAACCTATACATATCTCGGTATCTTCTGAGAACACGGAATAATTATTCATTCGCAAGCAAAATCCGATGTGCTCCAAACAAAGGTTTTAAATATAATAATTATTTTCCACTTATTTCACCAGCTTCCGTGGCAGCTCTTTTCCGCTAGTCCTTTTAAAGCGAACATTCATTCCACACTCCATTTATCGATTTTTAAAATATGGAATACTATTTGATTCCGAGCTTCAAATCTATATAATACCGAATGCAGAAAAAAGTTTAAAAAGGAAATCGAGTATAATATTCCACTTATGATACGATTTATTGGTCAGTAGAAATGAAATAATAATTTTACTCAGCTACAGAAAATCACAATTAGGGATTTTTGTGGAATGATATAAACATCAGAAAATATCATCTTTTATGAATTAATCGCATTGCAAGTAAAGTTGTTTACGAGATAATTGTTGATGCTTGGGAGACCTAAAGATATATGTATATGTGGCCATGTAACCATACAGCGTTTGCATAATGATGGATATTATAATAGGAATATTGTGCGGAAGATTGTGCGTGGAACATATACTCATTAATATGATTGGAAACAATTTCGTCGCATTGGATTATCTTTCTCAGATTTCCACAGTACTGTTTTTGTGGTCTTTGTAAGGGTTTTAGCTCTTAGTTGGTGCGTAACCGATACTGGAGGAGATTACATCGATGCATCACTATTTTGCAAGTAAAGACCGAGTATTAAAAATAGGCATTTCAGAGGAATGCAATAAATCGCACGGATGAAAAATTAATATTTTAATGAAAAAGTATCCGCTTCCCAATTAATTAAGAGGGAATCTAAAATAAAATCTCGGTCTTATTGAACATGGATAGCTTTTATTAACATTCAGGCAATTGTCTTCGAATTCACTTGTCATCACTCAACTAAAATTATTTTTCTTAGTAACATTTTTAGTTATGCACGAATAAGCATATTGACAAAAAATGCCTATAACGAATTCTCGTTCTAACGTTTTTGCTTCGCTTCTCGGCTCTTACGCCGAGATTTCGTCGCCCCAGAAATTTAACTATCGATTGGAGTACCTTTGCCATTCTCACGCATAAAAGAATATTTCCCGCAGAAAAGATAGCTTGGAGAGAACGGACTACAAAAAGTAATCGAGCAAAGGGAAAAGAAGCGATGAAAAAAATCCCTTAAAGATTTCATTCAAAGAGAAAGCCTCGAGACGACAAATTTCTTAACGGACGTCTCATCCTCCGGAGAGGAACAAAAAACCGCCGTAAACCAATTTCAGCTCCATACGCAGTTGATTAGTTTGGCCCACATAGCCCTGGACACACCGGATCTGGAGGAAATAAAGTTTCCCGAAGACGAGCGTAGTCGACAGACGTTAATGGCCGATTCGAGCATTTTCTTTTGCGGCGCGGAAGGGGAGCAGAGGTGCAGAAGGGGGCGTGGCACGCGGTAAACGCCTCCAATCTCTTCTCTCATTGGTCCGCCGCCGCGTCTGAAAAGCTCGGCACGGTGATCAATGTCCGACGTCGGGAAGCTGCGATTGGCGGAGAGCGAGGGGTCGGTTTAAGGGGGAGGAAATCGAGGAAGAGAAGCCAAGTCTCCAAGAAGGAAAATCCGAGAGCGTCAAAGGCTTCGATTGTCCTCGTGATATAATTACGTCGCTCTGAACCGAAAAATTAGATTAAGTCGCTCCGAAAGGATGAAGCGGGTCGATTTTACGCTTTTATCGGCGGCGATCTTTGCTCGACGTATGGAGAATGAAAGGGAAATGGCAGTGTTTTGGGAGGCCGCGCCCTCGCGCGATTGGATCGCTTGTCTCCCTGCAAATCTATCGCTAATGACGGAGGAAATGAGATCAAGCGGATAAAATCCCGATAAAATGCTTAATCACGCCCGCGTCCTACGAAAGGATAAAGACGGTCTTCTCTGATCGTAATGAGGAAGGATTTGACTCTTTTTCACGCCTAGGAAATTACGGCGATCAAGAGGTTATTCCCATGATGGAAGTAATGTCCTTGCATTTAGTGGGATTTTATCCCGTTAGATATGTTCCTGATGCGAGTCTGATACTCCGATTCCCATCAATCTCTTTGAATACGTTTATCAATGCTGAAGAAGGAAGTAATGCTTGAATAAAATCAATGTGTCTAATCAAAGTATTGATTAAAATTAAATGCTTCATCAATCTAATCAACCAAATTAAAGTCCGATGAAACAGTCAAGATTATTAACGATAAATCGTTAAATTAAATGTTGGAAAGTTCTCAATGAAGAAATCTCCGCAGTGTTTTAATTTTTCTCCAATAATCTTAATTAAATAAATTAGTACTATACCCCCTTAATGTTTATGTTGTATTCACTGAAAAGTTACCTCGGCTCTCACACTCAATTGAGTCAACATATCTCAAAACAATGGCGAAACTCCTCTCTGGGGAAAAAAATTGTCGTCCAAATTGCACTGACATTATTGAGATATTTTTGTCTTCAGACTTAAATAATGTACTGCATTATGCGGGAGATATTATCCTTGAACATATAAATGGATGGACAAGAAGAAAATCTGTGTGTTAGAACTCTCGAAAGGATACTCATAAGATTAATGAGGAAATCTCATCCAAAGTTCACAAAAAGATCTAGCTAAGATTGTAGAGGCAATTACAGAAGAGGTAAAGCATTGCGCAGGGAAATTACTCGCAGGGAGTTGTTAAGAAAACAGACTCGACGATGCTCTCCCTAAAAGGAATTATTCCGGCAGTAACAAACGCGGAGAACGATGATAATTCGAGGCGAATCGACCAAATTCGTGAGGAGAAAAGTAAAGAATTCTAATGAGGGTTTGGATGTGAAACCCATTAGGACGCAAGTAAAAAGGAGGGAGGGGGAGGGAGGGAGGGATGGAGGGGGGGATTGTGGTAAAGGGAGGGGAGGGGATTGATGAAGTGGTGGGAGGTGGCTAGAGGGGGGGAGAGGTCAATCCACCGCTTGGGACTGAGGAGTGCAAGGGTTTTCGTAAAATAAGGGTGGGGAGAGGGTCCAAGTGGGAGGGGCGGATGGTGGCGTGAAGATTTCCTGTGGCAAAGCTCGATCCGCTCTCATCGGGGAGCATTCGCTCTCAGGAAATCGTCCCGAGAGCGTTGTTTGGGGCGGAACGCATTCGATCGATCTTCAAGTCACGGGGTTGCTGTCGGACCAGTTCATCGCTGGAGGATACCCATCTCAAGTGCTTTCCATCTTCCCTAACTTTGAAGCAGCATGGACGTACAGTTTACCGGAGGATTCTAGCTCGAGGCCGTGTCCTGAATTTGTTTCCAAAGATTGGAGACCTCCTCAGTAAAGGCCCAATCCGATTGGTTACAATATCTCAATCAGTGTTGTGAGAAAGACAGCGGTGAATAGTTACCGGAAGGACGTCGATGCTGCGGATGGTGTTGAGGCTGGTAAAGGCGGTGCGTGGCGTTCGGAAATCTGAGTGTTGCGCGAGAAGTTGAAGGGGCGTCGAAAATGCACGTGGCCCAGCAGAGAGGAGAGGATTCGGTGGCCCCGGGCAAGTCTGGAGTGGCCCTCGGGCGGTCGGAGGGCAGCGGAGGATCGGGGGAGCGAGGGCCGGCGGCGGTGGCGGCTGTGGTTGGGGGCAGGGCTAACCACACCACCTCATTCCTCATTGAAGATATACTCTTCCGACCGAAAGGAGGAGCTATGCTATCAGCATACCCACAGGTTGGCTATCTTACTACTGGCAAAAAGTGCTCTCAGTTTTTATCAGTGATGTAAAACCATCAAAGTGCGATCGGCCAAATTATTGTTTCATCGTGATATTTTTCTCTTATGTATCCGGCAGTCTATTTTTTATCGCCTAGGAATGGTAATGTCGAAAAAGAAAAAAATGAAGCGTACCTCAGGAAGTTGTTGCCAAAATGAACAAATTTTGGTAAAAATTTAATAATGAGCGAAGACATAAAGCTAGAACACACAAGGTATTCATTAATTTGTAATTCAAGCTCTTATTTGTTGATAAACAAAAGATGTTGAGAAAGGATCCTGATTAATACTTATGTGCATTGCTAAGTTAATTAGGTCAGATAGCATTAGGTCGATGGCATGTTCGGTGTCTTTAAGTAGTCTATTATGCATGGAAATTTAAATAATAAGATTTTATCACCTGGAAATATATCAGAATGCGTGTTTAGAGAGGTGACAATTCGAACATCGTTTGTTTCATTCCCCCCTTGCAACGAAATGTTTATAAATCATATGGTGTTTACTTAAAAAATTCTTAAAAAATGCGAAGGATTATTGTTTAATTCTTCCATAAACTCTGTAAGTGAATCTATGAAGGACTTAAGGATTACATTATCAACAAACATGTATATGCTGAACATAAGAAATTGGGTCTAAACTCAAGCATATCAATTATATGACATAAGATAGAAGATGTGAGCCTACTAAAATATAACTCACTGACTCTAGAACGGCTTAAAGCTTAGTAAAAAAATTCTAATACTTTTCAATTCTATATGAATCCTCACTCATTTTCTTCATTACAATATTATACGTTTACACTTACCTCTATTTGATAACATTTTACACTTTCATAGCTTGACTTCTTTTGATCAACAATTACTCAGAAATATTTTTTAGAAAATGTATCAAAACTCGATTGCCTTTCTTTTAAAAACTAAATGCTTATTTCTAAAAACGATAAAATCAAAAATATTATGACCCAAAAGCTTAAAAGAAGCATGTATGATTTTTTACCATGCTATAAAGTACCAAAGTGGCACTCTGATAACAGAAATATTTCTCGATTCAGAAATAACTTTCTAAGAAATTAAATTTCTCCGCGAACCCTCATCTCAGGAACAGATGTTTTATATGTTCTTCAATTATGACATTTCAATCGTATTGCTATCTTGAAGCCGTAATTTATTATACCAATTTAACCTAAATATATCAATGCAAAAAATATTTTCAGTTATTTTTTAAGTATTTATAAGAATCAGTGACGGTATATAAAGTAATGAGTAGAGTAAGAAATGAAACGTACAGATTAATCCATAGATAGCATTATTGTTACATTAGTTTTTTGGAGAATCATATTATTTTTTCTACTTCTGATTTAAGACTTACGGATCCGTTATTATTCAGTAAACCTCTAACAGGAAATGTATTCGTCACCCCCTTACCAATTTATTTACGTGATATCACGTCTTCGAAACTGAAATCTACTCTTATATTTAAATATAAGTAAAATTTGCAACTTCTCAATCGAATTAGAAAGAATATTCTCCATACAGATCTAAATTATATAGAACTGTCATGAACTAAACTCCTACCTCATGATTAGCTTTATTAAATGATGAGATTATGCAATTATCAGATCTTACCGCAGAGAGATTATATACATTAGTCGGTGTGAATATACATTCGTGCTAAAAATAATAATATTCTTTATATAATTTAAGATATCTTTCTAACTAATCATCTATTATAATATTTCCATAGCATATTTGGTAATACTTAGATTTTGTCGTGTTTCATCTAAATATTGCAGGATGACTAAAAATGACTCATTATTTTTAATCTTACCTCAATAAATATCGTTTATTATTATTGTAATTATTATTAATATTTACGCCGGAATCTAAACTTATGAAAGAGTAACAAAATGCAAAGCAACCATGAATTAAAATCCTCGGTTTTTTCCTCTAAAGAATTAGCTCATATGTAATTTATTGCAGTAAATCATCATTTATTTGAATAAATAATATCATCTGGAAAAGGATGTATGCTCTACACTCCTTGTTAATTGATCTTGCGCTGCAGTACGAAGATAAACATCATCCTATGTTTTCCTCTTGATTCTATCACGTTAAACAATTTCCTTTGAAAAACTCCTTCGGGAATAATACTGGCAATAAAAATTAGTTATTTCGACTATATTGAGAGTCTACTCTCCCATTCAACCCAAGTCAGTGTAAGAAATATTAGCAAAGACATACTCATTATTTACCTCTCTATAGACTGATTTCCATCATTGCGTGAACAATTTTGATGTAAATTTAACGCCACAATAATGATATGCTTTTATGGTGTAAAATTCAAGGAAAAGAATATATATCATTCTAATATTTTTAACGTCGTCAGTCAAATTCATTTCCTGATTATTTTGGTATAACATAAATAGTGATAGCCGAAACAGAAAAATAGCCAAGCAATATATAAATTTAAGAAAGTATATTACGTAAAAATCCAACGACCAGATTATAAAGTGATTTAGGTATACTTCATGATCAGGAGAGGGAAAAAGAGATTTTTATTCTGAAGAATGAATAATTTGAGCTATTTTTACCAAAAATAAATTACAGGAATCAAAGTAACGTAAATGCTCCTTAAACTGCATACTCGTACATAGGTAGGCAAATAGAAAAATAGCTAACAACAATGATAAGAGAATTATAAACACCTATCTTGGATATGCCAGAACTTTTCGCATGTCGAAAATAGTTGAAATTCTAGGTAAATAATTCCAGTATGTCTGCGAAGAATGAAAAGGCAAATCCAATTTTCTTTGAAAAGATTTCATACTTCCGAATCCGACGATACGTGTAATCTCCATTAAAAAAGTTTGTACTGCATATCTTAAAATTCATTGAAACATTTATTTACAACAGCAGCTGTTCCAACTTTGCATGAAAAACCGATTGATCAACCGATCGAGAGATGACCGATCTAGAATGTAGGTATTCTTTTACGGATTTTGTTATCCCAAAATACAAAAAATTAAGATTTATAATAAGGATTTTTTCTAAGTTTTTCACGTATTCGGTAAGATGAGTTGCCGCATCCACAAATTTCTGGTGAGGAAGCCCAGTAATATCGAGAAATTGATTAGAGATGTTCTCTGGAACATCCGATGTAGTTGGAAGTTATCTACTTAAAAATCATTCACACATCCTTCCGAAACCTTTTCTGCTAGATCACCAACACATCCTTAGAAAACCATTCTATGATTTTATTTCTTTATTTTAATCCTTTAGCTGTCAGTTAGGTCACTGAACATACCACCTCCATCCTTGTGTGTAATTAACGAACATTGGATTTTATCGCGTATTCCCCAGGTGACTCGAGGTGGGGAAGCTCCAGTGACTCCTGCAGCAGCGAGAGCGACCTCTCCTCCAGCTCCAGGAGCCACAGTGCAGAGAGAGGAGGAATGCATGGACGGAGGCGGAGGCTTCTCTATGGTCGGCGGCGGGCCCTCCGCGGCATCGGTGGCTGCAGCGGCGGCGATGGCTGCTTATCTCAATCCCCATCACCACCACCCACACCATCCACACCCGCACCACCATCACCCCTCCCTCCATCCACACCACCACCCCCCAATTCATCCACACGCACACCATCCGTATCTGCACAAACCAGAAGCTCACGCCTTCTTCCTTCCGTCGGCAGGTGAGTTTTTAAATTTCCAGAACAATATCTCCAATTCCATGTGGTCTTGCAGCTATCTTCTTATGTAATATACATAGATATTTACACACGTCTCTGATTACGAAAACATTTCGTTCTCGAGTCAAATTTATTTGTGGAACCCTTCATCAGCTTAAATATTATTTGCAATAGATTACTAAATCCTTAGAGACATTTTAACAAATCAAAATAAAATAACAATTATTTTACTAATAAATGAGATTAGAGAACAGCCATCTTTTTGGTAATTTCCAATTGTTCTTGTGGATGAATAAATGCGTAAATATCCGTCATAAATCCATTGCCATTTCAAGCTATGTTCATTATCAGAGTCGGAAAATCAGCCGAAATATCTTTGCGAGAGAAAACAATTTATTTACAGTTTTACTTGTAATTCGAGGTATCACTGCACCGCCGATTCGTTGTAGGATCATTAGATCATTTCCTATGAAATCAATTAACCATTACCGATAGACACCCGAATAACCAAGGATGGAGCGTGTTAGTCTTTAGGGAAAGCAGTCCCGAGTTTGGTACTCAGTAGGAGTCCATACGTGCGAAATGACCTCAGCTTTCGAGGGGCTTTTAATGATAATGCCGCCATTACTGTTAGTATCAAATTTACGTATAAACGAACTCTTAAATCTGATTCGAAATGAAACTGCCTTATGAATACGGGATGATTTTGTGAGTTGGAATCGAGGCAAATATTCGATGATATATATTCCCATTCATTGACGCCATTCAGATTTCGTAATACCATTATTTCTAACTATATTTTACAATATAAAAAAGGTATGCTACGAACCGAAAATTGAACTGCTACTGTGGAAGCTACTGATATCAGCTAAATAAATATATGATGTGATAAATATTTAAATGTGCAAACTACAGTTATTTCTATGATAATTAACCCTTCTATAACATTGAAAAATGTTTTAAGAATTCCTACCAGAAGTCTCATTGAATGCCGACCGAAGATTCTATAGAGGAACATCCTCTAACTCTCTAACCTCCAGATCACCCTCTAACTCTCCAGATTTTAAATTTTTGTTAAGTAAGTAAGATTTCAGATTGGATTTCTAATTTTCTCTAGATGTCTCCTTTCCGTCACTTTATTTCCTTCCTCTGCGATATCGCGTGGAAAACGTACGTCCACGTCTGCTCAAGAGATGCTTGTTTACTTCACTTCTCGACTGACAAAGTGACGAGACGAAATGAGACGGTGCTTAATTCCATGCGCCGACGAAGAATGGAAGATAAACGGAACGATTTCAAACTGAGATAAGCGGATGTATGAGCACATAATAAAATGATTATTCGCTAATAATTTTTATTGCGTTAAAGCTCGTCCCAGTACGTTTTTTCGCGGGAAAAAACTCTTTGTGAATAATTCTGTTCCCTTTTTCACTGAAAGATACTTATTTCTCGATATGAGTCGAAAATTAATGTAGCTGCAAAAATCTCTTTAATCTTCTATAATTGTAACAATCACATGAGCATATTTTCCTCTTTTGTACTCTTTCTAGTACATTTTAAAGCTTTGTGTATTCTCACTATACTAAAATGCGTACGTGGTTATTCCATAATTACATTTATTTAGCCTTCCAAACGGAACTGAACGATTTGTCAATTTCGCAACATTTTAAAAGTCAACAAGCCTTTTTAGCTTCCTCTTTGTTTAATAATGGAGATTTTACGAGATTGCTGCTATAATCAATTGACAGTTTTGCAAATTACTTTATCCATGGTATCAAAGGAATGCGAAGAGTTTGATGGCTTTACTACGTAACCCTCGATAACTAACCATTAAAGAAATAAAAGCTTTTCGGCTGCTCTCTATGAACTTTTCTTCCTTTCGAACGAACCAGTCCTTTTCCATTTATTTCGAAGAGTTTTTTAAAATATTGATGATTAAAACAATATTTTTCGAGCAGATCATAAAACCACTTGATAATTACCAAGCTTTTTGTTGAATAAATAGGTGAAATTTTGTAAAAGTAAACTACATAGGGTCTGCATATTATTTCGTTCCAGAATGCAAAACACTATTGAATTATCACTTTGCTGAATTAAAAGCTTTTGTCGTTTAATTTACCCATAATTTTTCGATTATCATGAATTTATATCCGAGTTTCATAATAATAATTAATTAATACTTTGTTTCAGGTTAATGTAATAAATGTAGCGGAATAGATTTGAGATAAAACGACAAAAGGAAAAATACCAGGGAACCTAAGGAATAATTGTCCGATATTTATTGTAACCCATAAATTATAAATAAAGTTTATATATAAAAATTAAATAAATAAATGATAATTCTAAAATCGAAAATGTTTAAGTTCAAGCTTTAATCGGTTGTTAAACTAAGAAGGTGCTCTTTCAAATATTCGTTTATACGGATTTAAGATATTTGGATAGCATTTACACATACACATCTCTATCGTAAAGTAAAACGACATCAAACTCACGCTAAATTGAACAATCCACAGTATCAGGCAATGTGTTGTAGAAATTCACATCGATATTCCTCTTTTAGTTATTACTCTTATTAGTCTGTGCGGTTTTTTCAAAGACCTTTTATTTGCTTCTTTTTCTGATGTGTTGTGTTTTTTCTTCTTTGCTTCGAAAGCATACATTCTCTATTAATTTAAACTGAGTTTTTTTAATATTAACTTCGCCTAAATTAATTATTAAGTATTATATTTAATCTAGTCAATTCATTATACCTCTAGTTATTCCCTCTCATTATCTCCCTAGGTCTTTCTTTTGGCTCGCTTTTCACGGGTGACGGCTTAGCGATGGGGGGCTTGAGCGTGGCCGCGGCGGCTGCAGCGGCTGCTGCGGCTGCGGCCGGGGGCGGCGGGGGCAAACACTGCCACCGGCGGAGGAAGGCAAGGACGGTGTTTTCAGACGCGCAATTGACTGGACTCGAGAAGCGATTCGAGGCGCAGAGGTATCTGTCGACGCCTGAGAGGGTGGAGTTGGCCAATGCTCTGAACCTATCGGAGACGCAGGTAAGAAGGATTGGGGCGGGGCCCAAGCTCACAAACGATACGGTCGAATATTCATGACACTAACCATTTCTAAAGCCACGAATTGTGATATCTTGTGAAGTTTTTATATCATTTAAGACCCAAAATATATCACCATTCAGTTGGCTATGACTGAACGAGGAATTCTGACAAGAATACTTAATGTTTTACTGTGATATATTCGAAACTTTCTATTCCGCTGAATTTTCTATTTTACGTATCTCTAAATTTTTAAAAAAATATGTATTGAGTTAAGATCATCTTTCTTGATTCAGACCTATTTTTCCAAGATTTCCAGGTGCATTTTTCATTCTCCTTAGATCTTAGACAGACGATTAGTTTCTTTGAATGATTCTATGTAGGCAGTTGTGTATGCAGCTGAGAATACTAAATTGAATTTGTAAAATTGGCCGGATTCAAAACTATTATACATATGTGAACTTTCCATCAGAGCATAACGGTTCAATTACTTCCCTAGCGTTCACACTTAAAGAAAGTAAGTTCGAAAAAGCACAAGGAAAATCTAAATTTTTGACTGATACTCTCTTTCAATAAGTCTAAATGTTGACGTTTACTCAAAAGCAAACTTCTCCGCACGAAAGAAAAGATGTGCTCAATGAGAATCCAAGAGGTGCGGCAAATTTCGTTTAACCGCAGCATCCGAAAAGGAACGATGATAGAGTGGCCCCTTCCGGCCTTGGATATGCAACCCGCACATTACATATGTAGTGTGGCTTGCCTGACTTTACGGCGCAAAGTCCGCTACGAGGCACATAGAGCAATTAAGGGCCTAATTCTTATCTTGTTATGAAATCTACATTTACATAGTCATAATTAGTAAAGATACTATGAAATTATATATAATGAGGGTTCAAAACAACAAAGTGAGCGATTAAATTGCATAATTGGTAAAGCCATTGAAATACTGTTAGAATATAGCGAATGTATCGTTCGCCGCTAAGATAGAAGCTCTATCGTCTAATTAATTCATTCCTAGAACTGTCATATTTGTGGAGATAAATCCCATAATTAAACCTATAAAATAACGGAAAATCCTATATCGCTCTCCCTTTGCTCGAGTTTGACCACGATATTTATTCGAAAATATCATTTACCATCTTCCTTCGAAAAAAATTAAATTTAAATTTCATCATTATCCTGCCTGAATATTTCACGTGTTAAAGAATAAGCCAAGATATTTAAGAGATCGCAGCTAAAAACTGCTTATTTACCAGATGAGGTGAACGAAATGCGCGTGGAACACGAGCATAGCCAAAAACGTGTGTAGTTCTTCAAGCCCACTGTACCGCAGAGCACTGGTGTCCAGATCAGTAATTGAGCATAAGGCTCTCCTCGTAATTCTTCTTGTATATGAAATAACTTTAGAAATGGATCTTGTCAGTATGAATAAACTTGCTGAGTTGATTTCACGCCGGACATTTTCTACTTCTTTCTCATTGAATTTGCGGATTTTAGAATTAAATCTAAAATCCGCAAGTATGAATAAACGTGCGAGTGTTCCGTGGAGGAAAGGTTTGGATGGCAAATCATGTAAGAAATAGTGTAATGAAAGTTACATACGATATATCTGGGTTATATTTCCCGCAAATCCTTAATGTTTACAATAACTGTTATACTTCAAATTGTCAACTTAAATTTAAATATTAAAGATAACGCGATCAATCAAATAGATACCGGATTACATAACAGGGTATACTTAATTTTTGTCAATTGCTGATCGTTCAATTGACTAACTGAAACCAGTTTAACGGCGTTCCTCCAGAAAAAAAGAGCATCGTCGTGATAAATATTGAACTTAGGAAACTTATAATCAGGTAACATATTAAGTTATAATTTTATAATATTCTCTATTTATCGTCATTAATAATATGTCTAACTTGGTGATCGCTAGGTGAAGACGTGGTTCCAGAACCGCCGAATGAAGCACAAGAAGCAGTTGCGGAAACTCAACGAAGACAAGTCTCCAGGGAGCGGAACACGGCGCCCTGGGCAGGATGAGGGAGCGGCGACCGGTGGAACGAGGAGTCCGCACACGGTGCTGCAAGGACAAGCAAGGACGACGCCTGGAGCACTCGGTTCCATTCCTCAGCATCAGCAGATGATAGGAGGGATGCCCGGCAGGCAGGGGCCTCATGATGGGTGTGGAGGTAAGTCAATGAAGTCAACGGACAGAGATATTCCGGCTAATTATGAACCTTAAATGATACATTTGCTAATATGGAAGATTTTTGCAATGTTTTTTTGGATTAGGCTGAGGATTACTTTCATGTTTGCGCGCGCAAGTAAATTTACGCACTAAAACTTGTCCATATTGGATGATCCACGTGTGTTCCATGGCGTGATGGTTGCTTTGAGTCGTATTTATGAGAATTTGTCGGTATTTAAAGCCCATGCAAAATCACAGCTTTACAAAACTACGTTTAAAAGTTATGGTCAGCAAGTAGATCGTAACTCTATTGCGCGAAATCTATTTCACGTGGAAAGTAAACGTTGCTAAGTTAACTAATATGTTATTGACAATAATTAGTCGATTAAAAGTATGATTAATTAGACAAATTCAGAAGCTTTCTCATTTGGGATCAAAATTTATCTAAGTATTACTAAATTATTGCATATTTTAAGATCTGAAATAGCACCCAATCTTTAAATACATTCTTAATTTTCAGAAAATTAAATTACATGGGAATTTGGAAAGTGACCTGCGAGTTTTTGATTGCATATTTCTTTCTTAAATTCGTTTCACTCTCTGAAACGCGCATTTTCCACGATAATATCTTGACAAGAAATTAAAATTTCGAGAAATTACAAAAAGAAAATTTCGTGAGCTATTTATAAACATTGGCATTTACTACGGTTTGCATATCAAATAATATAATCAAAGTAGATAAACATAGTATGAAAATGATGTATTCAGAAAAAAAACTGTTTTCAAAATGTACAAATCTTTTAAAAATTTCAAGAAAAACAACGTTTATGTTTTACACTTTTACATGAGCAATTCTTCTTTCGAGTATCGGTTAAATTATTTAGTTAATATATAGTTATAAATAAGTTGATTAATTCGAAAAGACTTCACTTCCATAAGAAAATAATAACATTAGTGAAGAAGCTACATTTACGGTTTCACGTAAACTCATATGAGATATTATCCTCATATGAAGGGTTAATGAGATAAAGCAGGTATTTCAGCGCATATTTCGTCTCTCGTGTTCGTTTTCCAGGAAAATTAAAAATTCTGTTTCAGTTGAATTATTTAGAAAAGAAAAAGAAATGTATAAGTATGTGGAAGAACTATATGGAAGTATTGGAGATCGAAGGATGGATCTTAAAAAATGCGGAGAATTCCGAAATACGTCGCAAATTTGTAAATAAAATTACCTACTGCCTCGGGTTTATGTTAGAGTGCATTCTCGAAAAATAAATAAATCCTAGAAAAACTCGTCGAATCTCTTTTAGTTCTAACATAGAGGAAAAAAGCGTTTCATAGAGAGAGAGAGGGAAGATATGGCGCGGTAATAAAATAAGAGTTGTCGAGGAAGCGACGCTTAGGCGGAGGAAGAGAGACGTTTGGATGAAAGGGGAAATGAATTAAGCGCCGTGAATGCAGACATTTAAGGCAAGATGAAAAAAAATGTTTACTCTTAATGGAGGATCATCCGGGCGATAGTGGGAGAAGAATCGGAACACAGGCAACGACGGCGCCTCAACCTCCGCTAACTCAATAAGAAGACGCTCAGAATGCGTCGAGAATAAATTTCCTCTGGAAAGCATCCAGAATGTTTCTCCCTCTACTTTCTCTCCATTAAGTCCCATTTTTCTTCCCCCATCTTCATGTTGAACTCGTTCTAACGGTACCCAATGAAAATCCTCCGCCGTTCCGTGGAGATTCCCACCCCACTGTCTTTCCAGCTCGTGCTTGTTATTAGTTTAAGGGTCGGCGTGGATTCCTCCCTTCGTTTCAGTCCCTTTACGACCCTTTATACACCCTACTCTGTCTCATCTCCCCCTCCACTCCCTCCTCATTTCCCCCACTCCTCCTCACTCCACCATTCGCGCATGCGTCTTCGATAAAATAGGACAGGAGGAGTTGGCGCTCAAACTTTTCGCTCGCCGTTTTTCCGCAGCTTGTTCTCAACACTCAAAATATTTCTTGGCCACTCTCTTGTGTCCTCACTCAACTCTCCAACAAAACTTTTCCCTCGCTGTGACTGTTGGTAAATGCTTACGAAACTCTACTTTGCGGGAAATTCCAGAGCTAACATTAACATGGCTTTCCAATCCGAAGGTGAGAAAAGGTTTAAGGGAAGCTAATAGAAACGTGATTCGTTACGATTTATGATTATGACTACCGAATGATTTCCATCTTTATCCTTGTTTTTATAAATATCTTAGGATTAAAGACTGAAAGATATACTAATTGCAGTTTTCGTCATAACTATACATCTCTCTTTCCAAAGAGAGCCTTGAAAGCATTATATCTATTTATCTTCAGCATTTTTTATTGTCTCTTGGTAAACTAATAACTCACTTTAATTTTCCATTCGCTCTCAGCTCAGAAAACAACAGAAATCTTCCCCTTCCTTCCCACAGCTCTTCCATACTCTAATATCCGTTCCGTTAATTGTCCAATCATGCTTTCCCAAATCGTAAGAAAAAATAAACCACTGACGGAGTGGTAATCATTTGAGAAAAAGAAAACTCCAATGAGGCATAAAAAATCTCGAAAACGTTAAACACATTAAATCCTCTACGAAGACATCCTCAGAGGATTACAACGGAATGTATACACATTTTTGCATAATTTCGATGGCTTCTTGGAGTTTTCTTTTTTCTCGAATCAACCTTCTCAGATACAAATCTATTCAATATCCATTGTTCTTTCGTTTCTTGTGCGACTCTTGTTTTTTGTTCATACTGAACTAACATAACTGAACTAGAGGAGTAGCGAAATCTGTCTCCGAGACTTACATTCTATCATCTAAACATCTTCCAAACAACCTAAAAGTCCAACCATAAAGGTCCCTTCCATCATGAGTTAGTCGGAGCTAGACATATGTAGGATTCAACATCGCCTAAATGATTAAGACGTTATCTACCTATCATTTATAATTAACATTACGTCACTTTAAGTGGACTGCTAACAGAAGGAATCAACTTTTGCGTTCATGAGGCTTTAATCTCCTCATAAACAACGAAAAGTAGTGTAAGAGATAATTCATGCCGCGTCATCATCAGTATTCTCCAATGAGCATCTATAAAGACGATACATGCCTATAAATATCCAAAATAAGGACAAATCTTATATATAACGAATTTGAATGTTATTCAGATTTCGATACATCATCGTGTTTTCTCTCTGTTGATATATTCTTATACTCATTGAAATTTTAATGGGTCAATTATTAATTAACATCAGCAGCAGCTCAACTCAATTTCCTTAAAGTTTTTTTTATAAGAAACACCTCTTTTTCTTTGTTTAACACCTTATCCTGATTTCCTATAAATATCCTTTCCATCATTTCCGTCTGTATCTATCCCCTCTCAATATCTCACCCATCCACATTCTACCTTTTTATAATAAGAAATCAATTCAAACCCTCTCTTATTCTTATCTGTGATACACATAAATCATTTAACAATAAATACGCGAATATTCAGGAATTACTCGGAAAAGTAATTTTGGCTTTCTGACCCCTGTTTTCCAATTTTGGGGCTCTTTTCTTAGGTAAACCAAGGATAGATGATCATTTACGCCAATAAATAAGGCTTAGATTCGAATTCAAACTTGGGTATAAAATACGAGCTCAACCATGCATTAGGCCAAATGAGTTGAAGATCGTCCCAATGGAAACAGAAGAAAGAGGAACTGCGTATTCTTTCGTCGGAAATGAGAACATATCATTCCCATACCCTTGAGCAATCCCTATTCCATCGCTAACGCGCCTTTTTCATTTCCTTTCTGCTTCATCATCTCCCCTCGCAGAAAACCTTATTGGCAAATCAAAAGGTATTCTTTCGTCCATATCCACTCCGCGGAATATTAAACCGGCCCCGCCTCAAATCACTTTCTTCCCCTTCTCAACACTTTAGCGTCGCTCACTTAAGGTTTGACATTTCTGTCCGCCATGAAAAGAGTCTCCCTGTGATCAGACCTCTCCTCAACTGCCTTTTATAATTTCATTTCGGGACTCTTCTCGAAATCTTTCCTAGCGATCCTCCCAAATTTTATTTTAATAGTCATTAAAGGGAGCGAGGCAGGTAACAAGGTTACAGGAAACGGATGAGGGGAAATGAGATAAAAGTAAGGGAAGATGAAGAGAAAGAAGACGCGTAGAATTAAGGAGTTTCGCGATTTCCTATTTTAAAGTGATGTGCTTCTACTATGACGAGAGGAATGTCATTTGACTTCATCTACATCGAAAATTTATAGAAATACATTTGAAGCCGTGTGGAAAGGGTGACTTCGATACACCCCAATATGAAGGAGCTCTTCAACTTCTTATTCTGAATAATGGCGGTAGTCTTGGTTTTTTTAAATTCATTGTGCAGCATTTACGTGGGCTTTATTTCAGTTAAATAAGGTAAGTACATTACTTCTCATCTCGTCCATCATTCCCTTTCCAAAACTTTAGCGGGTTAATGGTATGTTGTAATTCAGCCTATGTTGAATGATGGATTGAATTTTTCAACCAGCCTTTGAGCTTATAAGTTAAAAGACATTTTTCATAAAGAAGTTATAAATAATGTAGAAATACTGCTCACCAGCGGCTTTCAGAGTCATATCTCTAAATCTTTCTTACATCTTTCCCCTTTCTATATGATTCGAAATACAACTCCCACCTTCAATAGTGGTCTAGCAGGCTACTTATATGGCTTTTAAAATTTATGCTTACTCGAATGCCCTAGATATATAATCTATAAGTACCGATTCCCCCTACGTTTTTCTCCACGGAAACTCCCCCCTATGCTGTAAAACTCTGCCCATAATTGGAATGCAAAGCTCAAATAAGTAAAGTGACGGATTATTTTGTTAAATGCTCATTACATAACCAGTTGTAATTCTCTTCGAAGAAAGACGGAAATTCAAAGTCAATAAAAAGATTAATAGATACTTACTTATGTACTCTGCACCTCTGATGACGGAATAATTGCTTATATACTTGTGCTCGAGTTAAGTTTTCACTTCGGTAAAGTAACGGTTATTTCAGGTTCAGTTTTCAGTTTGGTTTCGGTTCGATTAGGAATCATGGAAGATACGAGAAACATATTCATATATATAGATATATTAGAAAATGTAACTAAAGATATTAAAATCAACGATATTTGGACCAACTAAGTGATAACACATTTTAAATTAAGATAAACATAAAAGTATTTTCTAATGCATTACACATTATTGAACGAAATTTATGACCTGCCTTTTAATGCAAAAGTGCCTTATTTGGAAGATAAATGACATTCTTCTTCGCCTTCGCGAAGTGCCATCGCAATGACGAAGACAAAATGGGTTGAAATTGACAGCGAGAAGAAGTATCGGAAATTGAGGGAGAGACAACCGCTTAAACAGGTGCTTCGAAAATGACGACCTTTCCGCCAATCGTTTAACTCGTCGTCTCAAATGCTTCGCTACTTCGATTAGTTTCCTAACAAACGTCCGCTCCTTCCGTTCGCCAATTACTCCCCTCAGTTCGAAACTGAGACTCCCTTCTCTTTAATTGGTGCCTTCGCGGACTCGTAATGGAGGGAGACTCCATCAATTTCGCAAAGGAAACTTTGAAAGTCTAACTACTGATAATGTCTTCCACCAAAATGCTCGATCCCTGACAGTTATTCTTGGAATCGTCTTCAACTTGCGAATTCTATTCCTCACGTCTCGATCCACTTTACGGAGCGATAATTTCGATAGTTTTGAGTCGAGCTTTGACTTTCAAGTTCATAGCTATTCATTCAGTTCCAATTTTCAGATTTTAATTTTCTGTTTTATTGTCGTTGTTATCCAGTTACTTTGTAATTAAAGAATGAGGATTTCGCTACGCTCTAAAATTATACAAAATGTAATAAATAATATACAAATATATAATTCTAAGATGAGTACGAACCGATTGACTGACAGTTGGATGTGGAGTTGAATCAGCTTTTCGAATTTTTCTTCACATTTTCTTCTTCCTACAAAATCTACAAAGGAAATTAAATTTTTTATATCCTGAATATGGCAGTATTGAATTCGAAATTGTTGTAGTTTTTGCAGATTGTTGCGTTTGGATATCTTGGCCCAGTTCCGCAAGACGAAAGTTAATTCATGAGGCAAATCTGTTGTCGAAAATCTTAACTATAAGCTTCGCAGCTTGTTTGGGGGTTCCTGAATAAGTAAAAGGACGGAGCATTTGGTGGCAGCGGTCCCGGGTTCGATTCCCGGAGTAGGACCATGTAAAATCACCTCATCTGTTGAAGTATTTTTAAAAATATGTACTACGACCACGATAGTTAAGGTAGCTAATCACTATGGAACTGTTTACTTTAAAACAGTAATGACATTGCATCGGTGAATTAAAGGAATGGAATTTGATCATCGTCTGAACATCCTTTATATATATATATATATATATATATATATATATATATATATAGAATATTATTTGACCATTGTATATAAAGCTACGTCATTAGAAATAAAATAATTCTCATCGGCCATGACTTCGTGGAATTTCATCTTAAAACACAAGATCATCGAATGAAGGATTATGACATGTTTTCGACCTTGTATTTCTATCTCATCAGTTTTTTCCAGGAACTCTTTTTCCAGGAACTTTCCAGGAACCAGAAGTATTTTTTCTATGATGTGGCACACCTTCACGGAACTTGAAGGTCTGTTCACTCTATTCTTTTCAGGAACCCTTTCGCGTCAGGACATAGTTATAGAATCTGTTTCCTGTCTCTTTTCAGTGTCGGACCTTTTGCCGGTGGATTTCTCGAGACGTCAGGAAAACGTGAGCAGCACAGGGGCGCCATCGGTGGGGAGGCGGAGAAACGACGCTCAGAACGGTCCAAGGCACGAATGCGACTCCGGCCCTGAAGATGACGATGGAGAAGAAGATGACGACGTCGAGGAAGACGGGGAAGATGAGGAGGGAAGGAGGGCTGATGGGTGCTCTGAAGAGGAGGATGAGATAGACATTGTAGGGGAGGGAATGTGCGGAAGGGGAGGGGGAGCGCCTCTGGTGGCGTAGGTCCCAACTGAAGACAAAAGTGCGACGACAACGATGAACGTTAAGTGTAAATACGGCTGAAGAGCTTTCAACGACCGGTCTCGGTAGAACTCTCGTGAGGACCGAGTAGGGTTTATCTCCAGGACTGCGAATTTATATCGAAAGTGAGCGGACTTAAATGTACAGGAAAATATGAATGTAAATACAATGAAGAATGAGTTACTTGCCGTACGGACAAATTCTCATAAGAGCACGATATTCATCTAGTTACTCATTCTGATTACTCGAGAAAGACTTACATAGATCTAATGTGAAGAACCACTCTCCGGAATTACTCGACACCACCGAACAAATGTAAAGCAATGGTAATGATATTTAAGTGATTTGAAATTCGTGACAAGCTGATTTTGGAAGAATGAGACATTAAAAAATTAAAGCACTGAAAGCACCAAAACATTGACGAGACATTAAAGTGAATTTGGAGAAAATTAAATGAAGTGTTATCCCATCCCTTTTGTATTTACCTGCTCAGGTTTTAGATAATAGGTCATCTCAAAAGTTTATTAATAATACCAGTATTTGTAGAGAAAATCTATCCTTCAGCAATCATCCAAACCCAATGCTTATGGTTCCACCATCCATAGAAATATTTGTCCCTATCGTACAATCGTTTCAATTCGTGAAAATAAAGAAATTGAGATTTGCTTCAATCTTTTAATTTTCAATGTCACCTTTTTAAGGGCATATTTATATTATGATAATCAGGATACAGATGATTTATATATTCTCCTCAAATTCCTATTTCCTCAGGGTCCCAATCTGAAACTGGTGAAAAAATACAATCCAAGAAAAGAGTCCTGAAAAAATAACGATGTATCTCCCTCTCTCGACGCGAGATTTGGACTGTGATGTTCTTTAATTATGACGTTAAATCCTTATCCTTATAATTACCACACTAGCCTTATTCCCATGTAAACCTGTGCTGATAGATTCCGAATGATTTCGGAACCATTTTCCATTTTAAATCACACCTTAATGAAGATTCTTCTACATAGGAGTAACTACCAACACAAAATATTCCTGTTCCAAAATTAAATTTCAATATCTCTTTGGCTACAAATTCAAATTAACTTAATTCCGAGGATTTCAATACATCAATTGCTTCATTTACGCAGCAATTAATTCATTTGTGGTAACCTTTTCGCGTCCAAGATATGTGAAATTCTGTGAATAACTAATCGGAAAAAAATCACCATAAAGAGGGATAGAGAATAAAAAAGTATGAATGAAATAATTTGAGACATAATCGAAAGTTATAAAAGGTGTACACTTTTTCGTGAAAAATTTAACACCCCTCCCTATCCCATTATTCTCTCCCTATGAATTAATTTAAGATCTTCATTTATTTACATTTCTAGCAATTTCAAAACCAAATTTCAACCAAAGACTTGAAACCAAAGAGATGAAAACTGTCTTCGAGTTGTCATCTTAATGAGACATCATTTCGCCAAATTCCATCCGATGTTTTTTTACTTGGGTGAGGCAAGTTATGTATTTCAAGCATCGGAACCTGTTATACATTTGTGATTTCCTTTTTGTTTAGCAATAATCACAGAATCCAACATCGACCACGTTTCCTGTGACTCACTTGATACGCTCAATTGTTATGAGATACGTTTCCACTTAATTTATGTTTCAAAGACAAAATGTAAAAATGCAATAAATTAGTTTAAAATCTACGCTAGTCAGATTATTATATGCATTGAACTTTCGACATCCATTGATAAACGGCAAAAATCTCAGAATGTTATAAAATATCCAAAAAAAAACGTACCCCTCACGCGTTTGCCTTATTGGTTTAAGGGCTAGTTTCGGTTCAGGTAAAATTACTTTAAGCTACTGATAAATAAAGAATAAAATTATGCCAACGTTAAAACGAGAGTTCTCTAAACGGTGGGCTCCAAATTAGGGTGACCACCTTTTACGAAAATCTCTGAGATTTTGGATGTCAGAAAAAATCTTGGATCTCTCCCTTAAGGCAGTTAAAAATACCCGGAGTTTTACTTATTTGTTTCTAATTTAATTACTGAACCGCTAAATCGTGAAATCGTTTGTAAACCATGTTGTAAAGATAAATGGGTTTTGAATGATAGTAAACATACACAAAGAATAGCGACATTACTTGTTCTCTAACCGAGGTCTCCCTCTTTTCCGAAAATTATATTTATAAGGTTTGACTATTTCCGGCCATGTAAATTATTTGTTTTTTACAATTCTTTATTTCTTTAAAATAATCCTGAACGGAAACAAAATTTTCAAATTTCATAAAAGAAAATTCCATCCAAAATAATTATTCAAATATTAAGATTATATTTTTGGTTCTCAATCATTGAAATGTAATTACAAAATTCTTCATCGTTTCAAGACTTGTTCACAGCACAGAGCAACATATATTAGAATAAATAATTTGATAAATAATCTGATTTTATCGTAATCGGAAGTTTTACCTCGTATATTAAATAATTTTTGTATGGATGATGAAGTACACACAACATTTTTATGACGATTGAATGAAATAATTGCTAGTGGTAAAACAGACACTTTTGTTAAATATTTGTAGAGCTCCCCAAAATCACCCGGAAATTCTTTTTACAAATTGGAAATCTTTTGGAATGAAAATTCGTAGGGTGGCAACCGACAGTCAAACAAAGTCTGGCGAGACCAGGAATCGAACCCGAGATATTCCTCTGTCCGAGAGGTTGCTTTATCAACTAAGCTATCTGGCCAAGGTATTTCCTTAAACCATTTAGGAACTTCGTTGACAAGGGCAAGTGTGGTTTCGTCCGGCAATGCGGCATCGTCCACACTACGACCTCATGGAGACACCGACCAAACAAAGAGGTATTAAGGAGAACCTCCCTTAAAACAAAATATTAGGAAAAGGGTTGAGGTAAATTTACACATAAGGGCACACCGGGGAATGATCCGGGGATGATAGAGAAAGAGGAAGATCCCGGGTTCGATCAGACTATTTTCAAGCCGTTTTTCCATGGAATTATTCCTGGGTTCACGCCCTTATGAGTAAAGATACCTCATCTCCTTTGAAATGCATTTAGCGTTACTAAATCACAAGCGACGCCGTAGAAGTTGAATCTCGAATCGAAAATGGGAAAGCCAACAACTGAGATAGCGGCAATAGCGTCCTATAGAAGCATCCTAAGCCGGCATCACCCCTTGCAACCCCCTCATGTAAGAAGGCATACTTAACAAGATAAAATCTTGGAGGAATTTAATAAATTTTTCTCCCGCGGAGCGGGTCTCAGAGATTTAATAAGGATAAGAAAGAAGAGCACCTGTCCTCAGCGTGGGACCCAAATCACTGCCGTTGGAAAGGGCTTAAGCGAGAGGTGCAAATAGAGGACAAAGGGGCACCGCTGAGACCCTCTCGACGACACCAAAATAAACACTTGATTAAGTCGCAGGGATTCGGAGGGTATCAAACGAGCCAGAATAAATGGAACAGGTACCTATTGGTATTGAAGGGGGGAAGGCAGCTGTGTCCCAAGCGGGGGGAACGTGGCGAGGGGTCGGGCAAATGGAGACACGATTCACGTGCAGCATGCGCGTAGGCCGAGGATGCACTTATAAAGGGCTGCTGATCGATGACGTAATTAATGCCACTGTTGCTAGGCAGGTAAATGATTTCCCCAAGAGGGATAATGGAACGAAACGCGCCCACACGCCGGCGAGTTATCAGTGGAGTATATAGCATCCAAAATAACTGAATTTGTAGAGCTGTGATGGTCTAAACTTGTACGGGAGCCGAATAATTTCCTTCTCTATCATACCATTTGCTGTTTGTGACAAGTTATAAATATGCAGGATCCGTTCAGATAATTATGAAAGCAATGTGTTCAGAAACAAGTAGAAAAGACGATAATAGAGAAATATCAGAATTACTGCTTGTAATTTTTTACTGATGTTCATCAAAACAATAAGAGGATGCATTTACAAATATATCTATGTATATGATTTTCATACATCCCTGAATTTTGCTTCATTTTTTCTTTAAATTTGAGCTTGCGAACGTTTTTCATCGCTGGATATACTACGTCCATCGAGCCTCCTGGAAGTCCGCTATTATGGTGAGATGCATCTTTCATGTTCACGACTGCGCAGGATCAGGATCCTCCTGAGCACACCGAGTCCTATCATAGGTTTTTAAATCCATGGTAAGATAGTTATTTCCATTAATCCATGCCTAAAAGTTATTTCTAGCACTTAAAAAGAAATAATACAGTGAGCCGCAAATGACTGTGCTATTATAAAATAAAATCTCCAAATTCATCAAAAATGAGACACGACTTCAGTCGTACTCTATCTTCAGGCTGTGAAGATAGAGTACGACGCCTTTGGGAGCGAAGTACGTATCAGATTTTTAGAGTAAATCTGATTTTGGATAGTTTTGGGGATTTTGTTGTTTATAATCATTTTAAACATTTTGAAGTGAATTAAAATTGAGTAGCAAGAGATATCTGATTCGTGCAATGCTCGAGCAGAAATAGATTAGCATCAACCTTCAAACGTTTTTGTTACAATCTACTCAAATAAGCACCTTGGAAACAATTTAATAAATTCTTACTTCTGCTGGGAGTAATTTCCCCAATGAAGCCAAATTCTGCCTGGTAATATTTCGAAAAAATAAAAATACCTTTGATTCCTACAGAATTACTTCGCTTTAAAAAGCACCATTCGCTTCTAAATGACCAAAATCCTGAATCGAAATATATTTTTTTTCTTTAAGGGGATGACAGAAACGCGATTTTAAGCGAAAAACAGGTAGAAAATCCCACATCTGTAGGTCCGTTCCTCTCTATCATGTCATCCGCTTTTCATGTCAACATACACCGTCCGCCTGCAAATCCCTCTATGCCTCATTTCCCTGGTTATTGTTCCAATTAGACGCACGGTCGCCCAAAGCATCCCAGCGGATTCCACTCATCCCCAATAATTCTCTTCGAAGGAGTCTTAATTTCTCGCTTGCTCAAGGGAAGCCGCGTGGCGGGAGACATTTAATTAAGTGCCACTGAGACTCCTAATAAAGGTAATCGACTTTAGAAGGACCCCTTTGGAAAATAATAGATCGAAGCCGTTTGCGGAACAGCTCCTCCTGAACGACGACTGAAATTCGAATCGCCCATCCACTCTCTGTTAATTACGCAGAAAAATTTACTGATAATATGTTAGTCTTGTAAAAATTGATTGATACGGTTCTTTAACATCATTCCTGGGATCAAAATCATAAATATACATTAGTTGATTTCAAAATGGTTATGGTGAAATTGAACGTTCCAATAAAATTCACTGACACCTGCATTTCGTTATGGACGTTGATATGTATACCAGAGAAGGCACGCTTACCATAGATTCGATCAAAAGCGACCTGTCTAATTGAATATTCTCTATTAGCATCTAGTAAACAAATATAGAAAAGACAGGGAAGTAGGTGAACTAGATCAGTACATAGTAATAATTATCTACTATGAATTATTAAATTAATTTGTCTCTGACTTACAATAACGCATATAGTTTAAAATTATTTATTCTTAAATTTATAAATTACGCTCCTTTCGAATTTAAAACCTTCGCGAGAAATATTCTCTTTCGAATCAATACAATAAGCATTATGTAAAACTAAAAGTTCATTAAAATATTTCTATTCGGTAGTATCTTACAAATAAACCGGTCATGTCCCAGTTCTCCATGACAATATCCTTTCTAAACCTTCTGTCTTAACTCCATAGTGGAGTTTCGAGTTCAAACTTTTCGCCGCTGGGATTTATATTTCCGATTATCGCATAATTCGCTATTCGCATTCTAATCAAACGCAACAGCATCTATATTTCATAGACATACGTAAGGGTGACTTGTAACTCACTGCCTAACGTTTAAATCTCAATGATCAAACTTATTCATTAATCATTTCATTAATATCAAATATTTAATTCTAAAATTGAATTAAAAGAAATTCTATGGGTAACGCGAATCATGCGGAGAGGTAATTTTATCCGGTTAAAACCGGTCTGCCGGAACCAGAACCGAACCGGCATTTGTTTTTCTTTTCATTGGAAAGCAGAAAAAACCGAAGCAAAAAAATTACGGTCAGCTGCAACGAGGCAATTCAAAGAACCTTCGAAGATCAGGTGTCTGTACTTTAAAATCCCGATTTACTGTTGGAAAATATCTTGCTTTCCGCTTCTTGAGAAATTGACTGCTTCATCTTAAAGGGTATTAGCAATCCAGTGACTCCTTTATCCTCCGTTTACGTGCGATAATCCATCGCCTACACGATTTCCCAAATATTCCTCCATTAATCTCATCCGATCGACTGATTTGCCCTCATAAACTCAACCCATTGTGCGCCAAATAACGGAATGGCAATCACTTGTGAGAGCGCCACCTCCTGCAGGCGCTCCTATTACATTTCTCATTATCCTTTCAGTCCACCTCCATTTTGGCTCCCTCCCTCCCTCTCTCTCTCTCCCTCCCTCCAACTCCATAACATGATTCCTCTCTGCAGTGCTTCCATTTGAATGCGGCAAATGGGAAAAAGTTGCGGGAGGGGCAGGAGGGGGAGTAAAGGGATCAGAAGGAGCGAATCCCCGGGAGACTGTTGCGAAGTAGACTTGTTTTGGTGGAAACGCTGTAGTTTGTCAGAGAGAAATGCGATTTCATGGCAGAGTGTGGTTTAACATCGTATATTTCCCCCTCTGATTCACCTCCGCCACTTGAATTTTCCTCTAACATTCTATTACGGTTTAATTATTACGTTTCCGGTCTTTTCCTCCACGTCCTTCTCATTCCGACATCCACATATTTGTCCTCGCATTCGCCGCAAAATGGCTACGTTTCTACTCTCTGACCATTTTGACGATGGAAGCTCTGGAAATCGATATTTGATTTAACAACTAATGATAATTTAAGAAAAAAGTGTTAATATACATGTATGTACACATAATTGCGCAAAATTGAAACTTCCCGAATTCCCGAATCACGTTTAATCCGTCACTAAAGTATTGAATAACAAACAGAGTATATAGTTGACATGAAATTTAAAAACAAATATGGGAATTAAGAACAAAATACCATACAACACATGCAAACATAAAAGAAATACTCAAAACATTAAAAACAAATAAAATATATATGTAGGATTAAATTAAGGAAGATGAAAATTAACGGTAATTTTGATGGGATATAAAGAGGTGAATAGTAAAAAAACTCGCGGAGAGAAAGGGCTGATTAATATTTTCAGAAAAATTACAATAAATATGCCAGAAACATATCATATATCAGAGTTTTACAAAATCAGAAACAATAATGTTTATATTAACTAGAAATTCTAAATAAAATATCTCCCAGTTATGAGTAAAAGTTTGATTAGATGAGCAAATCTAAGTTCATGTGTCTGTGTATTCTTTACATTTTCATCAATGTATTTCGATGTTCATCTAAGTAATTGTAAGTGATTTATTCGAGGATTGTAAATACAGTCTCGATTACCTACCGAATCTTATTTGTGTTAATGAAATCCAACAATGAATTAATTTATAATTGAGAGAAAGGTCTCTTTACTAGTAAACACATATAAGCTTTATTTTTCCTCGGCTGGACCCATCTGTTTTATTTATATTACGATATTAAAAGAGGTTTAATTATTAATGTTGATATTTATTAAAACCGTTACTAGTTTATCTCTCCTTTAATATATCCCTATAATCCTATTTCGCACTGCGAGCTTTAGACTGATGATAAAATTAAAAACTTAAATTACATCTTTCGTATTTGTTTCCTCATATTTTCAGTTTTGCGAAATTAGTTTTATGGAAGAATAGCATTCAAAATCGAACTCTAGAATTGTGTTATCGGTTATTTGAATAAAAGCATCTCTTTCATTGCGTCAATCGAGCTAAAAATAAAGTCTCCGTTTAAATTAAATAAGCGAGAGAGATTCCTCTGACATCAGAGCACGGATGAATTGGAGATCAAAAGATGCAATTTGTAGAGTTATCCTGGAATGAACTAGAAATCTCTTTGTATGGTAAAAAGGTTAGCTAATATTGAAAATAATTGAAACGATCAATAGCAGCTCTTGACAGAAATATTCTTTTTTAATAAAGAAAATTTGTATTTGGCAAAGAACATTATGAATTCCACCGAATAAAAATATATATCTTTCATATTTTAATCGATACACGGAAGCTTGCTTGCTCGAAACGATAATAACTTAAAACAAAATTTTGATTCAACTGAAGCAAAAGACTGAAACGATGTACGAATTTAGCATATATAAAACCTAAATTGGTAAGTTCATTTGAACAGTATTGCTTGTTAAAGACTGTTAACCAAAGAATACACTAATAGTGAACGTTTAAAGCTCCTACTGAGAGAATGGTTATGGTTTTTGTTGGTAGACTAAGTAACTTTTTATTTTTCTGAAATTTTGATTGTTTCTTTCGCTCTGAATTTATGTTGTAATTACTATAGGATATGGGAAAACAAAATATAAAATAATAAGATATCTGTTCAATAATGGACTACATCGTTACCTCCTTTGTATCTGACGCTGAATATGAACTAATTTGGATAAACTTTTAATGATATTTTCGTATTTTTATACACGTGTATGAAAACAAATCTAACAATCCAAACAGAATTTCCATACCAACATATCTCGTATACACAAAGGTATTCTTTTGTACCTTTAGTTGAGAAAAAACATACCACAAGGAAATTTAATATGTTATGAAAGCACATACTATCTAACCGTTTATGGAATGCAAGCCCTATCGATTTTATTGATAAACACAGGGAAGAAATGCTGAACGATAAATTCCAGAAGAATGGAAAATCTAACTCCTACCGTACCACACAGATTTATTTTAGTAAAGTAATCCTTATTTAGGGGTTACCATCATATGGATAACATGACATATTTTTAAGGTACATGAAAATCATTATGGAAAATGCACAAAAAACAAAATATACATATTAATTAAAGAGAGAAAGCGGTAGAGTAGAAGTAAAATGAAAAAGCAATATATTTACTTCAATCGAATTTCTATTTCATTTGGAGAAAAGTAGCCATTCCTTCAATCGCTGAGATTATTATCTTTCATTTGTCAACCACCCTTTACCCATTCCTTTTTATTAAACCTTAGGGGGGTATTCCTAATATCACTTTGTGTAGCCGGTGCTTAAATGAAGCCATGACTGCGAACGATGCCGCAGAGCGGACGAAATCGCAACGTCCTTGCCCACAAAGTCTCCCGAATGGCTTGAGAAAATGTTCCGGCGAGATTCCTCAACGGACAGAGCACCCGACCGGCAATCGGGAAACCCGGGTTCGATTCCCAGTCCCGTCGGACTTTTTTCAAGTCTATTCTTCCTTGGGAATTTAAGAGCTGTATTTACAAGTGAACACGTGTGAAAATCTGAACATTTTATCTTTCTCAAATATTCTCAAAAAATAATATAAATTCTGCATTTCTCGGATGATGACGCCTCAAATCGAAATCACGATACTTAGAAATAAATTCTTGTGGAGCGGTTAGCTTTTCCTTCTTTAATGGAGTCCAAACCATGAATTCGCGCTCCAAACAGTCGACCCTTTTCTTCGCTCAAAATTTTCTATAGAATTAGGTTCGACAAAATATGAGTTTCTAGAAACGAGAGAGAAAAATGAATTTAAGGAGTGCGAAAACTAACCTAAGAAAGAAAAACATGATGTACATACATGGCATTTGAAATGTGTCCTTCATTCCCAATAAATAGAAGGAATGTAATCACTTTGATGCCACTAATTTTGACCCAAATCGATACGCGTTACGAAAAAGCTTTTTGCGTCAAATAACGTAGCTCGATTTAGAGAGGACAGAAGATAAGGAAGAGTGTATCCCAAGATTCTCCATACTAATTTAGCTCATCTTTTCAAGTTCCTCATCCCGTAAATAAATTTCCTTTGTGGTGCTCACTAAACGAGGGACTTCTCAGAAACCATCCAAAAAAAGCCGCCTTTACTCTTTCGGTCTTTGGGTCGTGGTAAGAGGTACAAAGGGACTAAAGTGGGAGGAAATGATGTAGGTAATACATCTAAGGAAAAATGGGGCACTTTAGGACTGAGATCGTCATTCGCGATAAGAAATCTTTTGTACCTCTCGACTTAGTTATCCTGTTGTCGATGTTGCTTATGGTAAGCCACTCGGTCGATTTTCTTTTCTTATTTTTAGGTTTCAATCTTAACTCTCTTGATACCGTAATTGGAAAAAACAAATACTGGTCGGAATCTATCCTAAAAGGTCGAAAAGGACTCTACTACGAATTAAAAAAATATCAAAAAGAAAATTTCCTTCTTTAACAAAAATCTAAAATGGCCTGGGATTATAATGCAAGTTCATAATAGTTCAAGCAATGTTAATCTAACTTGAAATTTATCCATTTATTACTAACCGATTTCTCATAGACACTTGTAAAGAATTAAGCATCCCAGATACGTGTAAAAGAGGAGTTCGCACACGGCTGCTAATAAAAATAGAGATCAAAAATAGTCATTAAGCGGGACCTGTAATAAGATTTACACTGGAGGGTTTCCCTAAGATTGCTGGCTATCCCTTTCGGGATCCTTTTGATTGACCCAGCACCTTCATGCACTAGTTGAGCAGTTTAAAGAGCATGATAAACCTCTATCCATCCAGATATTTACAAGTTTTTTTGTCCTCACTTAACAATCACAAAATCTGAAGTCCTTATATTGTATCTAATGGCCTGAAAATTGAAACACTTTACCCCCTCTTGACATTGCTTCTTAAAATCATTCCACTACATATTTATTATCTATAATTCCCCATATTCCTGCTCTCGGTGGGAAATATGAATGAGCGGCGAAATTAAAATTCGTTCGCCGAATAATTATTTAAACTAAAAGAATGTGTGTAAGGTGAGCAAATGGTTATCACATTCCAACCAGTTGTCAATTCAATAATTGCGACATTCATGAACAATGTATTTCGGTATCACAAGTACTTTGTTCAATTTTCGCGATGAATGATATAATTAGGTTCCGCGAAGTGGAGGCAAAGGCAGTCGATTGCAAAGGATCATGATATTATCTGCAGCTCCAAGATATCTTTGATCAATACGACATATGAGAATAACTCTCAGAAAATATGATTATAGAATATCTGATTAGTACAATAATGTGAGTATCTCCTCCTTCGGGAAAATTAGAGAGCTTTTTTAAAGTTAGAAAGAGTTGGTTTCAGATCTAAGTGCATCTCTTACTACTTCCCCCTACAATTACCAATGCCGACAACCTCGGCATGACATGCCTCGATCTCTATTATATCTCTATTATCCACTAAATGGAGGGCAGCTTATGGAAATAACCTTTTAGAGTAGAGTACTTTCTGAGTCGATTACAATTAATGATCATAATTTTTCCGTCGCCATCCACTGCATAGCAAATGGAGATCTAATGCACCTCTTATCCTTCAGTTTTGTAACCAATACCTTCATCGTCTTATGTAGGAGCAACTATGCTGTTTAAAACAGATGCAATTAATAAATATATTTGTAATTTTCTAACGGATATTCCGTTGCCGAGAACATTTGACTCGAAATGCTTTGCAAGCAAGACAAGGTCCACAAAGTGACCCTACCCACCAGAGGTCCTCACAGAGGACCTCTTACAGCGATACCAGAGGTAATTACCCCCTAAAGAATAAAATGGGAAATAAGGAAAGGATATAACTTTGCACGAAAATTTGCGCGGCTAGAAACCCGAGGAGACACAGGAGTGAAAATTTATTTACCCATTAAATTTTCCTTCATACAATTTCCATGTTTGTCGATTTTAATATAGGCAGTCCCCCACAAAAATGCGGTCCGACGGTTTCATATTCGACCTAACAGTTTCTTACGAGACCAAGTAGTATGTGTGGCCTTAAGAGGAAAAAGATCCCTTCTTTCCTGAAGTAGAATTTTGCCAGAAAGCCGAAATACCCTGCGATCGGGAGGGGAAGTTTATTTCCTTCCTGCTCTCCTCTAATGCCCTTCAATTGACCCTTCATCGCAACAGTCACGGCCAATGATGCGCAGTGCCTTTCCATTGGAGGGTTCCCATTCGATCAGTCCTCCAATCTGCTACCGTTGTCTCGCACTATTACTTCGGCGGTCTCTCGAGAAAGGGAATCGCACATAATTCGCATCCTTCGCGTCGATCTGATTGAATCCTTTCAGAGCAAATCGAGTTATCCTTGGCATTTACCGTTTCATAAACAGAGTATTCAGCGAGGAAGGCCGTTCATTGGGAGCGTTAATACTCGAGGGGAAACCGATAATCGAGACGGAAAGAGGGGTGAATTGGGACTGAATTGGAGAGGGGCAAATATAATGGAAGGGCGGGCTGCTTATGAAATAGGGTTACCAACTTTATCTACTCCCGAACACATAAACATAATTAGAAGCGACACGAAGGCGATTCGGCGTCAAAACGCAGAATGGGGAAAGATCGCGCACGAGTGTTCCATTCATGAAATGAAGGTCTTTCTTCCTGTTATTTTACTCAATACTTCATAGCGGAAGATACTAAAGGGGGAAATCGCCCTTCCCATCGATGGCTTCTTAAGATAAGCGACTTGTCCGAGATATGTGTTAGGGCAGAAAATTATTAACATAATTAAAACAAGCAGAAAGTTATTATTTATTTGCCTAAGAGCAGAAATGTTATTAATCATCTTATAGTTAGTTTTTAGAGAAAACTACACTAATATACTGATTATATATAATTCATGTTATACATTCAGCTAAAACTGATTGTTCTTTCAACGACTGACTACGGAAGCGATAAACTAATCGGCTAAAAATAATTTCTCATGAAAGAAATTTGGACGCATAGACAAAACCATCATTTCTTACCCCGAAATTTTTTTCCACGTATATCCAAAGAATGCAGTTAACACTGAGAATTGCAGCTTAAAGCATATGTCTATTGTTTACGATTATTATATTTTTATTCAAATTGTCACCGACAATTTATCAACGATAATCTTGAAAAGATATGACGAAGACCTTAAAATAATTATTAAAATCATATTGGATAAATATGAGAGCATGTCAAGTTTTACGAAACGACTCAGAAACCTTGTGCCGCAACAGTTGAGGATTTCTGCCTTTCCCTTTGAAGAAGAGACGTCAATAGGAGATAAAGTTAAAATATCCTTTTTAAACGTTGAAATTGATGTCTTTTTACAATAGTGTCTATAAATTTCAGCTCAAAACCCAACATTGCGGCAGTGTCTTTTATAAATTTAATTTCTTTATTGTAGCCCAGCACTGTCTAGAGGTAAGTTTACCAACCTATTAACCAGGTGGTGAAACGTAGCATGTTTGTATTGTAATGGATGAAACGAACTGTTGGGTATGAAATTGTTGGAATAGGTTGACTTCCTGTATATGTCAATCTTTAAACTATTAGAATGTCTTAAAACTAAAATGTCAAGGAAGGGCAAACATCATTCATTTTCCTCTTCAACAGTAAATTTTATAGACGGAAATAAGCTGTTAAGATATCTTACAGGACTGGCTGGGAGTTGTAAATACCGAAATACAATACTTATATAAATAAATTATATTATAATTAATGCACTGATTAGTCATAGTCGTCTTCGATAGTATACTTTGATTGATCTGCGATTATATTCCAGCGTATGCTGATAAAACTCCGATTGGTATGCGGTGTATTTATAAATGGCAGATACATTCATTAAAAATATCTTAAGACAAGAAGGGAAAAATAATACGTTGATAGGCCGCGATCGCAGCGTGACCCGAACAGCCAAAGTGAACGGCGAAGTCATCACGGCCACTGATTAGCTGTGGAGCTTAGCAAATAATCTGCTACTTATGAAGGTATTTTTAAACAACCATATCTCGCAAACCAGTCGAGAGAAGCACTTGGGACAAAAAGGCTATATTTTATATTTAATTCTCTGTCACGCTAAATAGGTCTCGTCTCAAAATCGCGATTCCACCTGAGAAACTTTCCTTGAGAGTTTATATCCACTACTACATATGTAATCATGCCTCTCTGCATTAGGAGAGTACACTATATACATTTCCATTAACTGCCGATTGGAATTGAATTCAAAAAGGTCGCCCCAAATTTCAACGCAGGTCGTTTATATTGATCTTCACTAAAAAGAAGATAAATGGGCCTGTTTGAAAAACGTGAAACCTACTTAACAAGACCTTGCTGTCAATGTTAGTAGGATGAGAGACGAGAGAGAGGGATATGAAAGAAAAACTACCAGAGCTTACGAGGAGAGTTCATTTACATAGAGCTATGCGTTACCATAGTTACATCTATTTTATCCGTCTTTGGGCGGCAAGAATATCACTACGGGCGCAGTTTACTGAGTTGCCAAGTAAAAGTTTTAATTTACAATTTTCTTAGTATGAGTGACAAAATGAACCATGTAATTATATTGTATAATTCATAATAAATAAAATTTATAATGCATTCGTGAAAAAAAATTTCAATTTCTTTTCATTTCCTTTCAAATTTTCCAATAAATATTTGGTGCACGACAAAATAACTGGTTAGCACTTACAATTTACAAAATATACAAAAATACAAAAAACAATCTTTCGGTCGCCCAGGCTCACCGCTTAGAGGTAACCCTGTTCATTATCCTCTGCAGTTTACAGGAAGCTAATATTACCCAAAAAAAACGATAAAAAAGTTGGAATTCATTATTGATTCGAAATGAGAGTCAAAGGTCTCTAGGGTTTATGTGCACATTTGTGCCTCGACGTATCAACGCTGACTGTAACATTATTATGATATAACGGGAAGTTTTTGCAATGTTAATAGATACATGAAGCACAAGATCACAAGCAATTACTGATTTAGAATACTCTTCGCTTTCCGCTATGTTTATGTTCAGTAAAGTAAAATACGAGAGTTGATAATAGTATGTAGTATAGTAGATGTAATAACAAATATATTACTTTACCTGATGTCACTCAATTTTCCAGTCAACCGTCCTATTGTTGGGATGATGGATCGTCATCATTCGATAGTATTGAGTAAAAACCTTGAAGCTAAGGACCATATCACAGATTCTCGTTGGTGAAATCTTCAACTCCAATGACGCAGCACAAGCTTGCCAAATTAAATTACACCCATACACTTAAACCGGAGTAGGACAATATGCACAGACTCCCTTCGATAGATTTGAGGGAATCAATGAGTGAGAATCTAATTTATACTTCCTATGATATGATTGATAATTCTTTCTCTCAAAGCAAATACTTGTTAATAGTTTCATTCACGTAACACTTTGTTGTAAACATTTGGGTTTCATTCACTGATTGCTGTTGTTGTCAGAGTGTTTGAATGGATAAATATATTTTGAATATTTAATTTTCGAGGAGTCGGGTCTATGACGGAGTTGAGTCCAAGACGACAGTGGAAAAACATAGGATTCAGAGTCAAAAAAAGCAATCTTTTGGTTGGAATCTTTTTGGTTGGAACATGAATAAGCAAAAAGGGCAGCAGAAGAAGGCCATAGTTAAACCGCATATAAGAAGACGAGTGAAAATATTACACACGATCCAAAGATGAGCACTAAATTACTCTTACATTTTTATGTCACTGATCACTTTCACTTCCCTCATGTAATACACGCATTAGGGACGATGACACCGATTATATAATTCATTTCTAAAATCCTCCCAAACAAAGTTTGTCTCTGCTAGTTAGTTCTTCCTACACTCGGCTGCACAGAAAGTTAAATAGGCAAAAATATTTCTTATTTTCGCATCAGAAACAGTATGCTAAACACAATGTCGAACGTAATCCATCCAAATGCTTGTCCACACACCTCTCCGATCGAGAATGAACTGAAAACACCGGCCTAAGAAGAAAAACTCCCTTTCTCCTTCAGAAATTCATCCTTGATGAATTCCAGAAGAAGAAAGGGAAAACGTTTCACATTTGTTTATCGTAGCGAAGAAAATGAACTGTGAACTAGTTAGTGAACTGGTTAGTCTAATTGTACGCATCTTTTCAACGGTTGTAAGGTGCTACATCATGCTAAGAATTTTCAGGAGGGTCAACCTACGCCCTTCAAGTCACGTCTAGTCCTTTATTGCGCCTTTTTAGTCACTTTCTGAAACAAGTACCAGTCAAATAATATTGTTTCCATTCTTGCTAATGGCGCCATGTGAATAGTGAAAAACGTTCTCCTTCAATTTAAGTGAAAATAGTGGAGTTGTGAGATTTGTATAAATATTTAACATAAATATAAATATGGCAGTGAAATTAGTGACAGAGGAGAGATGAGAAAGAGGCACTTTTCTTCCTCTTGATTCAGAATAAAATACGTGATTACATATTTAGAAAGGGAGGAAATAAAACCAATAGTAATAAATTTAAATGTATCATTATTATTTTTTGAAAGCTTTAAACTTTTTAAAGCCTTTTTAAAAATTTAATCGAAGCACTAAGAGGAATTTATCGTGAAAGGAAGATAACGGATAATTAAGAAAGGTGACTTCCATTCTTAATTATCCGTTTATCCCACTTCGTAAGATTTAATCATGGTTCATCTCTAAAGAGAGAGAAAAAACATAATATTCATACGCGACCATTAAAGTTAGTCAACATATCATAAATCTTACGAATAACTGATCCTAATTCGGTCTCATCTAAATATTAACTGAGTTTAGACTAAAATTCAGGAATTGGGAAATTTTATTTTGATCAAGGAATTTAAGGGAGTAATTAAAATATGGATTGAATCATATCTAGCTTTATTAAACACGACGAACTAAATGCAGATTTTCCACAGTTCACTGATTCGCCGTCAAGAGTAACTTTAAAAAATTTGATCATTCCGAATGATGTAGCGCTGTTACAATTACTTAGGCAGATATTAATTTTGTTGAATTCTATGAAGACAAGGTAAACACTCAAGATTGAATGTTAATGTTGTCTTAAGTTGGCCACACACCTAACGCAGGTAATGTTTTTCATTGCTTTCAGTTAACATCTTTTTTACACCTGGTAAATAAAGATTCGTTACAATCAAAGGACTCATGAACACTCCTGTATCAGGCCATTTCCGCTTTTAGGACAATTCCTTGCATTTGATTACTGACCGTGAGAATATGTTACTTAAAGTATCACTTAAAGCTATATAAATTAGAATATACGAAAATTGAAGGAAAATGTATTTTGTTAACTCTGTTTCAGAATCAAACGGATTTGTATAGTCAAGTCATTTCTTAAAAACACACTTTACAAATAGATTTGTGTTTTGAAATATTATTACTAAATGCTTTAGAATTTTCTGTGTCCAATTTTTCTCTCTCTGACTCGAATGGATTCGGTATGTCAATAAAATATTCAGCAAGAAGGCCGGTGCGAACCTCAAACCCAGATCCATTAATTGCCAAAAACCCTGAAGAGGAAATGAGGATTTTACAAGGCACGATTAGGAGTAGGTTATTTCGCCTTTGCTGTCATCACTGACACAGAATGCTATTAGTGGAAACGCCAATCTACGTGTACCACAATAACCCAATATGATTTCATAGTATTCAATAAGGAGTGAGCGTAACGAATTCCATTACACAGCATCACCCATACCTCAGGAGCTTTGAATAAGTCTGAGACGAAGGTAGAAGAAATTTTTTTTTCCTCCAGATGCAAAAAAATGGAAACCAATGTCTTGCATCCAATAACCAAGAACTATCAGCGGACTATATTGTATAAAAGACGAAGCAGGCGAAACTTTTCGGCATAAATTGCAATGGGGAAGTTGGTGCGCGCAAAAGGGGTTAAGCATGGTATGTAAAAGCGAACAGCCCTCTTCTCTTGCCCTAATCCTGTTGTCGCAGGGGCCCTTTGAAGTCGTCGGATGATGCGGCCGGGCTCTAGAAGAGTTCCCCTCCTGCGGTCACCTCACATAGGGAGCACAAAGGGATCGCTGCATATGCCCTCGCCAGATGGAAGCACATGCAGCAACAAACTACTTCCAGGAGGCGTCGTTCTCTTCCCTATTTGAGCGCTTTTCTTACCGATGGTCGTAGCGAATATGCTTATTAATAAATATACTAAATAAGCTTATATCTAAGAATTGAAACTCGCATATAAAACCAAATGAACTGCTCGAAATACGAGTTATTATATCAAAGTAGGTAAACCGTACTCTACGAAGCGATATATTTTATTCTGCTCCAGATCTACTTGTACACATGTGGACCATAGTTCCCTATAATTTTTCCAACTTCATGCAGCGGGAAAATTACTTTTCCAGGCAAGTCTAACCACTGAATTACCCTGCCGCGTCGACTCTACCACTGTTAACAGATGCTTCCATGTGGTTGGAATACCTACCCAAAAGTATGAGGCTTAAGTCATGTCGTTATTTGGCATTCCTTTTCAAGTATCACTTGATCTATGATATTCAATAATAATTATATAAGTTATTCTTCGACATTCCGCTATTTTTAGCTTTAAATTATTTTGAGATTGAAATTTATTTTGAGTCATGGTGCATGCACCTCCTGACACACCCTGAAGGGCGGCTTGCAATGAACATTTGTAGTTGTAGATTAAATTAGAAATAATGATCATAGTAATTCAAAGCAGGCCCTTTAAAAATATAAATGAAATACAGATTCTTAATTTGGTAATATTGTTTTTGAATCGAAATTCGAAGATTTTGATCAAATAGAAGAAAATTTTACAAAACCGTTTTACAAATGGTTGTAAACATCCTGTCTTCCTATAGACCAAGACCACTGTCAAGTTTGAATTTATGTATTTCTCCATAAGAATGCACGGGTAAATTATTAAATTAATGGTAAATGTTATTTATGAAGAGGATTTATGAGGGGTCACTTGCGCTGTTCCCCACAAAATATACACGAAAAATAATTAATTTTCAAATGCTAATGTCCATGCAAAAATTATTAAATACAAACTGTTATGAATCTGTTTTATGTCTCGAGTGTTTTGGTCAGTTGATCGGCCTAGATTTTCTCGTTTCAGTTTTTGCATATTGTTTTCACTCAACATTTCGGTTAGGTTCCAGTCTTGCTGTGGAATTGGTTTTTGTGATTCATCTTTAAGTTCGTAATTTAGTGAAGCTATCTTAATTGCATACAAGTAAAATGATTTTTGGGGAAAAACTTGTTGATCTAGATAAATAATAATCATCAGTAATAACAACCATAATAAAGTGGGAAACCAGTTATTCATATGTCAACATTCAGTATTTATTTGAGTTATTTTAAAGTCACTTTTAGTCAAGATGGTGATCATCCTGACGATGGTTATATTGTTAACTGTCACCGTTTGTTTCGTGTTATTAAGCCATATGAAATTTCACAAAGTGTTTACATTCTTTTTCCTAATGTAGAATTCCACGGAGTAAAGACTATATCTAATGATTGTATTATAATTTTATTCCACATCGCCGTCATCGAATACTGGGATAAACGTGCCTTTTATGTATTTCAATCAAGAGCGTAAATCGATTCATTCTACGTACCCACCGCCGCAAATTATTTGAAATGTCAGCGAATCATAAATGCTCGGAAAAGGTAAATGCAGTCGGCAGACGACTGGAGAAAATTGAACGACTCAGGAAAATGAAATACATTTATGGGTGAGGGAAGTAGGGGGAACAAATTAAATATGCCGGCAACAAATTAGGTTGGGTGGAATCACGTGACTGCCGCCCACGGAATCCTGTATAATGAGAGTAGGCGAATGCGCAGACCAAATTGCCTTTAACCATCTCAAAACGGCAACAATAACAGACAACCCTCTTCTCGGCTTATTATTTTAAAGCATCCTTTATGGTGTGCCCCTCCCTCCCGCGTGCCTCCCCTCGATTAATTGGTGGACCCCTAATGCGGAGGATGCAGCTCTCTCCCCCCCGACCTCCACCACTGTCCACGCGACCTCCCTCCACGTCTTTTGATAGAAATCCGGGTTCGAACGAGCGTCAATTGGAGGGGGAAAACACGCTATTCCATTCCATTAGCTCCCGCGATTCCTGTCTTTTCCAATGTATCACCTGAACACCCACATCCCCAGCTGATCGGATATTTTCCAAGAAAACTCTTGCTGATGCGGCGTCTATTTAAAGACCAGGTTATAGGTTGAGGAAATTGAAATGAACAAAAATTGAATGCACGTAAACTTTTCCTCTCATTCGAAATTAAAACTTGAAAACTAAAAAGATTAACTTGACCTCGGAAGCTTAGTAATCTTCTCCTAAATCATTTAAAAGATTGATTAAAATGTAGAAAACAAGGGACAGGAACATAAGATAACAGAAGACCAAATTATTTGTAAGAAGAGTAGAGTAGGGGTTCACAACTGGTGGTGCCACTGAGTAGTTCCAGCCATCAGGAGGATCCAGAGGGCCAGCTCGAGGAGGTAAGTAAAGAATTAGTGCACCCGGAAGTTATGGGGCACGCTGAGTATCTTTTCCTTTACTATTTGATCGGAAATGCGGACTAAGGTCTTCTTCGAAGGACTTAGCAGCGAACTTCTTACAGCCGCCTAGGATCACGGTATTGCACTTGATGAGAGGGATTACTTGATACAGGAATAATAGGTTAATGGTGTTGATTTGATTAAAAGATTTTGTATGATAGAATTTAATAATCACGAAAAAATAAAGTGACAATATGCAACCCTTTTAATTGGATAATATAGATTATACTACCAATTAGGTCCTCCGATATTTTTCAATTTTGATATTGATGGTACGCAACTTGAAAATGGTGAAAAATCCAAGGAGTATGAGCTGTGGTGATGCACCATAAAAACTACGTGGACCATTTATTTCTAATTATATGGAGGTACGATTATTTTTAAAAGCCTCAGAGTAAGTTCCTTCGTTCTTCTACTGAAGAAACAGCATGGTTATTTATATCTATACTTCCATTGGCGTTTAGAACCTCAGAAGCTCTGAAAAATACATATAAGATATAGAGACGATAATATAAAACAAAAGATAAAGGTCACAAGTGTACCATGAACATGATTCTCCTATGGCAGAATGATATTCTAGCGTTCTAGCTACCCAATACCGATGTCCAAGGCTCGAGACTCGGCTATCCCTGTTTCTCTGAATTAGATGTTAGGTATGTGAAGTTAACTGTTGGAAATGTATGGCCGTTATTGCTGTAACTGTAAACTTCCAACAAGTTGATATTTGTAAAATAAATAAATACTCCAGAAGGCCAAGAGTATCCTTTAAGGACAGATTAAGGACTAAAAGTGAAGCTTATCTGCCCTTTGATTATAACTATTATTTTTTCATTAAATTTTCAATAAAACTTATTGAAATACTTATATAAACCCTTCTTTATTTCCAGAATTACTTGGACAACCACATAATCCACCTATAAGAGCATTTCGATTGATCCTTAATTTTGAACTAAAAAAATTCCTTAGACACCACACTTTCAGCATAAGCGTTCAGTGACATCACAATTTTATTAATAAGTTAAATCTTGAAATCAATGGAATTGCATTTAATAATCCTATCAACTTAAATAAAACTTTATGAAAGCACTGAGGTAAAAAATTAAGAAAATTTTCCTTTAATCATCATTGAAGTAACAGTACAAAGCATCGAAGTTAATAATGATTGTGAGAAAGGGTCTACGAGATCAGAAGAAACCTCATTTCTTGTTTTCTATGCATCCCCGTACTGGAAATTAACTCTCGATACCAATTTCCGGAAAAATTTCTGTAATCCTCTCATCCGCTGTTGGGTGGAAATGTGCCATTGTTCTCTCTGATTTACGAACGTCTCCATGGTAAATTCGCCTGCCAATAAATCTCATTCATTAGTCTTTTTCACCGTCCGTTGAAGCAGTTCTTTTGTCTTTGTTTCTCTAACTTTACATGCGACCGCTGCCATTGATAGGGAAATATTCTTTCCTTCGAAATATGTAGCGAGCAGTACGGTGCATCGACACCAATTTCAGAATAAAAATTCTTTGCTCAAATGTTAGTCTCTCCTCCAAGAGAAGATTACTTATCAACGTTAAGGCTCTGGGTCCGTATACAATTCTTCAGTGAGGAAAAATCTAAGAGAAGAGATGGCACATATGAACGACGTTTTGACGTGCCCATAGTAAACATTTTATCGCAAATCTTTCCGTGTGGATTTAATTATCAAGTGCTTTACAATTTGATGCATTTAAAGCGATAATTCTAAAATATATATAATTGAAAATCAATGTTATCGAGTTCTCAACTCTGCAAAGATCTATTTATTCTGTTACAGAACAAAGATTCTAATCACTCTTCTAATAATTCTAATACCACACTTACATTACGCACGGCACAATTTACAGTTATGAGAATTAATCACTTTTTACTCCTTTCCTCCTTTAGAAAAGAACCTTATGATGAAACAAGTCCTGTATCAAGTAAATGTCAAATATTTTGGTTCAGCATTGTTACGATCTAATTAATCTTCTGATATACCGATGAATATAATCTGCAGATCAAACCAGTCCATTTTGCATGACCGAAAAATCCCAGTAACTAAAATCTCTTGGCGAAATTCAGTATTTTTCCGACCTCCCAAAATATTTGATTTTCGAAAATTAAAAATCATTAAAATTAGTTTTGGCGGATAAAAAATGTAACATAAATTATAGTTATGTAAATTATTGTACATAGCTATGTAAAGCTATGACAAATTTATTAGAAGAAACCTTTGAAGATTAATTTCTCAAATCTCGTCACTATGAAACAGAATGCGCATATATGGATGTATAAGCTGTGCCAAATATTTCGACTCTACTAGATATTCTATGAGTCCCATAACTACAGTACATTTCCCAATTGGAGAAGTTTTCAATACAAAATGTATCAATTATGGCTCCTTTTTTGTACATGCATACTCTAAACGACTCGTGAGAGAAAAACTTTCAGGAAATACAAGATTTATTCTCCCAAAATAATTACCACAGTGTTTAGGAAATGTAATTTTATGGAATGCAATTAAATGAATAATACAAAGTCTCTTCTTAAATCTAAAACATCTTCATTATAATTATGTTCTTTAAATGGATATATACTTGAAAATATCTCTTTGAACAGTTGAAATAAAGGTGGATTAAATTTTTTTAATTATTACGAAAAGGAAATTATCCGATACAGGGAAACACCCGGAAAGAATAAGTGGTTAAAATGTACAACTTGTGTTAACAACGTCAAACCTGTGCAAACCTATTGATAGTTATAGTTGAAAGATGTGAAAGAAGCCATGCTGAATGTAATAGTCGTAATGTAAAGTTCATTAAACTAGATAGTCAATTATTTTCTTAGCAATTATTAGTTATAAAACAAAAAATACGACTTCAATAAGATACTAAGACACAAAGTCAATAAATCGATCATTCAATCAAGTAAAGATCCTAATTACGACTAATCAGTTCGATCTTTTACAATTTTAAAAATTCGAAAGATTCCAGAGACCAGTTTTGGAGTAATTCAATTATAGTTTAATAATACTTAATAATAACGATAAAGTATAGAATGATTTGAAAATAGAAAGTAAAGGATATAAAAGTACGAAAAAATGTCAAGAAAATAACAGCTTACAATGAATAATCTATACAAAATATTTACATTAAGATACGACAATCTTGTAAGAAATTACTTTATTTATATAATTTATTAAGAAGAAAGGAGATTTCCGTAGCATCATCTCCGTAAAAATAAGAAATTATGTGCGCTTCTCCATTCAAACCTCCATCCCCTGTACTCTCCATTTCCCCTCATTCTCTCCATAGCTTCCCTTCCGTCGACTTTTTTCCATCCGAGGAGTGACGTTCCCCAATTCTATTGACAGCTGTTTGCTGAATCTCTAAAGTCGGATTGCTGAGCAAATGCGCTCTGCCGCGTAGGCTATTACATTTGAACATCATTTCCCGAGACTTAACTCCGATAGCAAAGATGGCACGGACCGACTTGGCAATCCAGAGCACCGAATTCCGAAAACGATTCCCTATTTAGTTGAAGGAGAACCCTGGAGCTCTTTGGCCCCAATTATCGCAGAAGGACATGCCGATATCTCAGATAAATATCTTATTTCTTTGGCCCGGCATGGCAATTAGAGATGATGATGCCATTTATGAAATGCTTACTATTTTCACGAAAAATTAACTATCATCAGTTGGACATTATATGTTTATTGAACGTAACTGCAAACTCCTTTCTGTCTAGACATAAAAGGGAATGGGATGTTTGCCGCTATGAATTTTTGAAGAATTATAGTATTAATGTCGAAAAGACCAAACTGATAAATGAAAGTGGAATAATAATACATCACTTCTGTAAGTCATAAAAGTTAGGATGATGGTTTACTGGGTGGATACTGAAGATCCTATAAACATAACTCAGAGGAAGATAAATACCTGAAGATACCGTGAATATGGTGTTTGTTTCAAAAGGGTTTATTTCAGGGGTGGGAAACTTTTTCCATCGGGAGGCCATATTTACCATTTGACTGCATAAGGTAGGCCTCACATGAAACCATCAGGTCGCACTTGAGTAGTACATTGCCTACATTCAAACAGTTCATTGTCGAAATTGTGGATGAGGAAATGAATTAATTCGCCTATCAAACAAAAGAGGATATTTTCTATTTAATTGTTTTTCGTTCTGCGTCATTAGAAAGACTGAAAAATAAAATTATTTAAATACGGATATTGTTTTACGTAGTGGCTAGAAGGCCGTAATAAACGACCAAACAGAAATTTTTTAGTCTCATCTGTTTCAATCTCCCTTCTCGCGATTTTGATGTGCTCTTCTATCATATTCTTGCTATTTGTTCGTACCATTCCCAGATATTCAATGATTTTAATCTAAATTATTCTGTTCCTTTTTGATCATATCTTCTGGTTTTATATGTGGTCTTTTTTAATTATTTCATTTAGTTTACTTCATATATTCTCGTTATTTCACCTTACAAGTTATTTAAAGATTAGCTGTCCAACTGAAGTAGAATTAAGATTAATTGGCTTGAAGAGATTGAAGAAATCTTCAAGAGGTGAGCATCACCGGAGACGGAATGAAAATGATTTACTCCTTGGGTCGTAGTAACGTTAGTAACTAATCGCATACGGAAAACTTTAAAGAAAGAAGATGTGGGATATTATCAGGAAAACGCGAAAAAAAACAGCAAATTCAGATGAGAATTTACTGCGTGCATAAAAAGTTGAAAAGCTTCAGTTCAACCAGTCGCAAGTTCTCTACCTCTGATTTAACGTATCGTACAGAATGTTCCATATGTAGGAAGCAGCTATAACATCGAGGGATGAAGTAAAGATGGACGAGAAGGGAGAGAGAAATAGAGGGAAAGACACAAATGAGATAGTTGACTGGGCCGTAAGTAGGGAAATCCGCTTTACGAAGGATTTCGAGCCAAGAGACGAGCTACATGTATAGATTTATCTGAAGCGTCGACTGTTTTCATATTTCCTTAATCCTCGATTCAGTCCAAACAGAAATTTAGAACTGCATCAAATGCCTAGCGGAAAATATCAATATAACTCCAGATAAATGGAATTTTTACAGCGAAAATATTATTACAGTGAAAATCACATTCACACTACAGTGAAAATTCACTGTACACATTACAGTGAAAATATTTGGTGACTGAAATATAAAGGACTAACACTACCATTTTTCGGATTCTCCCACGATAGCAATGGAAGTAGTGGAGACGAAAAATCTTATCTTGAACATCAAAAGAAACAATCATAACCGAGACAGATATATACTCTACCAGCTATACCCTTCATTAGCGGTCATTTTCAATCAATGGAGCGAACTAAATATCTTTAATGCAATATTCTTTGCGCTTAACATTTAATAATATCAGATATTTTCGAAAGCCGAAATTTCACGTAATACGACGGAAAAAATTAATTGAAAAATAATTTTACAGTTTACGTCTTTAGCGTTGCCCTCCATTTCCAGATAAAATCTCGAGTTTATACTGCGTGCCAGTTTTTCTAAGTGAGATTGATAGCTAGAAACTAGACTTGACATTTTCTAATGTAAGCTACGAATCGTAATTTAATTCAGATTGAAGAACACCGCAACCTGAAATGAGGCTACTCATGCAATACGGAGAACAATACATTCCCATCATTATTGTCAAGAAAAATATTCGATATTCGATAAACTTACTAGTTTACTCCTAACGTCCGATTTACGAGAGAGATTCGTTCTGGCAGAAAAAACAATTCTTGTGCCCCCTACAGATAAATAAGTGAAATGAGCTCTCTCTCCAACATATTTCTGGAAATTTAGTGAATATTCCTCCAGGGAAGATAATCAGCATCCTCACATTTCTGCTAAACACCTTTGCTCATTTGTAAAAACATTATTTTTTGTTTGTTTGATTTCAAAAAGTATCAAATAATTAAAGTTCTCCATTCAGAACGACGCCTTACTTCCGCTAAATTTAAGCAGACTGTATCATTATCAAATACTCTTTTAACACTCATCAATGATAAACTTACATCGCTCAAGACCAAACAACGTATTTCTTTATATATTCCACTGAGTTATAATTAAAGCTACCTTGGTTAATTTTTAGCCTCAAGCATCTCGTTTACTGTTTGATCATTTCTGATTCTCAGTCAGAATTGCGATATTACTGGTTCCAATCGGACCTGGATACATCAATTGAAAATGCTGTAGGCACAGGCAAAGTAAACTGCAATTCTTGGAACCCTGGATTCATTTCGATGGAAATAGATATAGTACTTGAAATGACGAGAGAGCGTACATCTACGCCAAAGGATCAACTTGGTATTCAACATCAACGCCAATCAAATTCAAACGTCGGTCGAAACAGCGCATTTTTTGCAGCAAGTCCCTTTTTCACAAAACTGCGTGCAAATTCAAGTGATGATAAATAATAAGAGCTTTTCTAAAAATACTGTCATCTTCGTAAAATAACTTATAGACTTAATTTTAAGTATTTTTGAACAATAAATGTTGCTCAGCATATTGACAATTCTGCAACAGTTAGACTGTTTGTATAGTTTTATAATTTTAATCAGTTAATCAATATATCTTGAAGTTAAAGCCAATAAATTAGTAATATTTATAAATATAGCCCAAGTAAGCTAAATTCTCTGTTATACAGCTCAATATCTTATTAAATTGCTATTATATTTACAATACTTGAGTATCAGGAATATCCCGGGGTCCTTGGTGGAATAATTTGAGTTCGGGAATCCTGGAATTAAGGAAAATCGGGAAATGATAATCTCTAGTCAGTATAAATAAATTTTCTGGTGTTCTCGGTACTTTAAGTCACCGTGCATACTTAGGCATTTCTGCTATGAGTTTATTAAATCTCACTTTGTTTTTAAGAAAAGGTATAAGTCGTCTTCAAGACATTCTGATATTTTATTCGTACATTATTCTTCTGATGATAGTTTTACAAAAAAATTTGCTGAATGGAAAAACTAATTATTTGTCAGGTTTATCCGAGTGAAAAAGGCCAGTATATCCTATCCATAACTGAAATACTATTTTTCATTTCAGAATACAAACTTCAGCTCCATAGATGAGAGAATTAATCCGTTAAAAATCAAACAGCAAACTTCAGTTTTATGTATATCATATGTTATTACTTATCTAGAAAAGATTATAATTTAAAATTCATGCAAACATTTTTTCATTTCTTCGTTTCATTTCGATTCCCCATGATACTAATTTTACTTAAAATCAATTCGAAAAGTTACTAAACATCTGTCACTAAGATCTGCGACTAATCATTACTAAGTTTTATTCTAAAATTTAAAATCCTAGACAATTCGATTAATAGTAATTAATAGATAATTTCTAGAAAATAATCCTAATACAGATATACTTCTGATCGTTTTTTCTACTGAGTAATTAAGAAGATACATAATTAAAGAGCATGAGTGCACAAATAATTTTACTTGATGGCCATATTTCATGCCTTAAACCTTAAACGGACCATATGAAGCCGAAATGACAACTTCGATGGACATGAGTGAATAAAAAACATTAAATATTTAATGTTAGATCGTTGGAGGTAATGTTGGATTCTCTTACTTATAAATATTGTGAATCTATTACCCTTTTTCTATTTTCCCCACCCAGAATTCACGGGAACTTTAATTATAATAATCTATCTATATCTGATGGCCGCGTAGTTACGGTCTGAGCTTACCAAAGGTAGGGCGATTATAAAATTATCATCACGCTTGCGTAATTACTCTCAAGTTCCGATGGACATGGACAAAAATTAAAAAACTGGTCAAAGTCGTCCCATGCCCGGTAGAGGTAATTAACCCAACCTCCGACGGGTTTGACGCCACTGCATTAATTCATTAGCCCAAATAAGCACTTAATGTGATTCTCCATTACGGTAAGACTCCTTAAATGGTACATGGGACTTCGGACCAGCTGATAGTGCATTGAAGCAGCTCCCTTATATATAGGTGACCTCAAGCGTCTTTTCAAGCACGCGATGACTAAGAGTTCGTTCAAACAAATAAGTATTTAACACATTTTTATTGACATTTCTTCTTTACGTTCTCTGTTTTAAACTAAACGGCTTCAAATGGTCGTAACCATTTGCAGCTACTTACATCAAAATCACATTGTTTGCGTTCTCCATTCTCAACTTACTATACTGCACTGCTCTCCCGATATCAGCGAAAGAAACGTTTGGCAAAAACGCTTCGAATGCCGAGATCGTAGGTTCTCGATGTGTAACGGGTGATACGAGATAGATTCTGACTTAAATGGATTTAAGGTATCAATCATGCAAAAAAGGTAATAAAATCATGTGAGTTATTTAGGTATAATTATACTTTCGATTCTAGGTAATTCATCTATTTGAATTGGAAGAAGATTTCATCTCTTTAAACCGTTTCAGTTTGTTTCAAGCTAGGCGGGATCCACGCATTTGCATAGAGCAAAATCGAAAGAGAACAAATAGAAAGAGATAGGGAACTGCATTCAAAAATAATAGGACACTTCTGATCACCAACATTGTATGTAGGTGCTCGTATATAAAAGACTCCCTTAAAGGACCTTATGGCTAGTATAAATGTTGATGGAGAAGCAATTATCTGTTCGAGTGATTTGGAAACATTGAATCCGGTCTATGAGAACGGCAACCATATAGATCTTTACCTTAAATAAAAGTTTGGTGGGTGTTATCACTTACACTATACTGCTAGGCCAAGGACTTTCTCTGTTACAATCACGAGCGAGATGGAAAGATTCCATTATAAAGAAACCAAGTTTCTGAAATGTCAGGGCGGATGGAAAATCACTAGCGATATTGCTGTTTACGCAGATACTCCTGAGTAGCATTTCAAAGTGAATCAGAGAAGGCAAGCATAGACTTCTACCCAATGAGTGGATAATTCTTTGGATGGAAACTAAATGGCTTTCCACGCTTTCCGTAGCATGCGGGATTAAGATGGAAAACCCGTTTCAGAGAGGTTGGCTGGCTCAATTACCATGACACCCAATAGTTCACAAAGAATTACCGGTCGACTCTTTTTGTTCGTCGGATAAATTCTTGGGAAACAGCTTCGCATTGTTCGTTCGTTAAGTATTCAGATTATGCAATTTTGACAGTTCACTTTAAAGAGAGATTCAGCTCTCTTTCAGCTGTTATTCGGAAACCAAAGCGTAATGTTCAATTATTTGTGTCACATTATATCTATTGGTCGGCAGCTTCGGACAATGATTGCCATGACCACGTTTTCTCGTCTGCGTCGACTTTATTGTTTCGAAACACCCTCGGTCTCTTGAAAGGATGCGCTTTGGATTCAGAAAAGACAGAGGTAAGTGGCTTGTTTTTAAAATTGTGTTTTTCAACGTGCACCCTCGTACTCAACAAAAAGCAACGCAAGACGATACATTTTGTAAAAATGCTGTGATAGAAAAGCAAGAATTACGAAGATGAAGGAAGGAAATCCGTGAAAGAAAGGATATTAGATGATAGGTTACGAATGTTTCCGAAAGAAGTTCCGATTTCACATGGACAAAAATTAAAAAACTGGTCAAAGTCGTCCCATGCTCGGTGGAGGTAATTAACCCAACCTCCAACGGGTTTGACGCCATTGCCATGTAGAAAGGTGTGAACCAAACTCTTCATATGATGCTCTAACCTTGCGGAAAGACTGCTGAATATGTGACATGGGACTCCGGACCAGCTGATAGAACATGGGGGCAGCTCCCTTATATATAGGTGACCTCAAGGGTCCTTTCAAGCGCGCGATGACTAAGGCTTCGTTCACATAAATAAGTATTGAATTCATTTTTATTGACATTTCTTCTTTTCATTCTCTATTTTAAACTAAACGGCTTCAAATGGTCGTAATTATTTACAGCTATTTTCATTACATCACTATCATATTGTGTGCGTTCTCTATTCTCAACCTAATATGCACTGCTTAATAAAGTCAGAGATAGTATATTTGCAGAGGAATTAATCGGTATTATGCGATTCCCTGCTACTTTGGTCGATCTGACAATGAGAGTAAAATAAGAGAAGATGATGGTAGGATAAGACCCCTTTAAGAATTCAATCTTTCTGAGGACGATTCGCGATAGCAGAAGGTAAAGTAGCAGCTCGAACGTTCGGTGTTTACATGCCCAGCCACAAGACGAAAGGTCTCAGGGTCCTTGACTCAGTGTCACATACTTCATTCCCCCTCCATGCCAGAAATTGTCATTGGAAATAGTGGAAGTCAATATAAAATATTACAACCGTTTGATGATCTGCATTTGTTTCGTGACTTTTGGAAATTGCTACTCTAGCTGGACTTAAATCGTGGCAGATCTGCAAATGTCAGTATTAAATGGTTCCCATAATGTTGATTTCTTAAAAGAACATTTGAAATATGAGACTTATGAGCATTAGTTCAGCATCAAAACTTTCCTGAATGAACATAATGGACTGATTCAAAGTGAGCATACTGGAAATAGGCAAGAAAGGTAAGCACAATTTGCCCCTAATGAAATTTTACAGGAAAAATTATTAATGGAGAATGTTTTTGTACATTCAAATATTTTTACAGGATCTTTTACAATGCAGCCATCACAATTTTTGTATTCAACCACAGTTCTTATTCAGCCTAACCAGAGCTGGCAGAACACTAAATGCAAATGTCTACCCAGGACCCTTCTATAGATTTATCATTTCTTACCTGCAAAATAAAAAGTTGCCCATGTGAAATGGGACCCCTTCAATCTGGGAGTCTGGATGCTAGGAATTCATAGAACCTCATCTTGGTTGACCCTAAACCTAATCCAATTTCTGTTTTTCCCTTGGGAATAAGTGTACAAACTGGATAGGGATTGAAATTATAACACATTTCTTTATGTAATTAATTGTATATGTATATATATATATTTATAATATTTACATAAATTTTATTTAAAAGTGAACAAAAATAAAACTGCTAGAGTTACACATGGTATAAATTATTGGAAATGAAATGGCTGATCTCTTTCTACATCAACGAAAACAATATTGCTGAAGACTAAAAATGAGTTATAAGTTATGGTCTCAATGTCATTTTAATTAAATGCAACAGAACTTTATATCAATATCTAACAGTATTGCATAAAAAGTTTTGGCAGCAATATACCAATGTTTACAGCAAATTCAACATCTACTGTACAGTATTTGGTCTGTACAATAATATTTCAATGACTGCTATATCTGAAATGCCTAACAATATTACCCAGTCATCAACTCTGTAAAAAGTTATTTCAAAAGGCACAAAAGCTAATAACTTAGAATTTTATGCCATGGCTTCTTCCTTTTTTAAAGGACAAGTAACATTTTAAAGTCAACATTAACATCCTAATTATAATCAATAGCCACTTGTCCAACTGAATGGAAGAAAACAAGCTGAGGAATCCACATTCTTGAGTATCTCAGAAAGTCAGATAAAAAGTATCAGGATAACCAAAGTCTCCAGGATAATAAAGCCACTCTTGGTGGCTTCTATTTAGTATACAAATTATGAGGAAGAGAGTGGGATATATATTTATATATGCTTTACATACGTCTATATGTATGATAGAGAGAGAGAGAGAAGAATATCCAAACTCCTGAAGATGGGGAGTAGGGAGCACTGACTAAACTCTCTGACTAAAGTAAATTGTGTAGCCCAATAAAGAAATGGAACGCCAAGTTAGAGGACACTATGAGTAGTACCTTCATAATAGAGAAAAATGGGAGTTATTTGTAATATGTTAAAAAAATTCAATCAAAAATAATGTCAAAATGTCATTAATGACTTCTGAGTTAATATATAGAATAAAATCATTGCTTTATAAGGAATGTATGTTTAACAATAGTATGCCATTGATATTGATCAAGAAGGTATAGGAGCGAAATACTAAACTTTATGGGCATCAATATTAAAAATTGGCTCTATTAAATTGTGTGCTTCAAATTTACAATTTCCTTAAAAAAAAGAGTAAAAAGAGAATGGAAGGCATGGAGGTTATTGTCACTAGTCTGAATATATCTTTAACTAAATTAAAATTTCATGCTATGAATTATCACCTGTGGGATACTTTAAATACTCTCATTCTTGCAGTAATGACCACCAAGGAAGGAATATCAGCATACCAAATGAGAATCAAATTCCTCCAGCCACAGTTATCCTTTCACATAAATTCAACAATTTCTCTTAGTTCATTCACACTCATCAAAGTCTCATTATCAAAGGGAAACAAATGCAGTCAAAGAAATGACACAATGCATGAACACTGCACAGGGAACCTCTTTTCTGAATTACAGATGTAAGGTAAATTTTATCAGTTTGCAAATGTTAAAATTGCAACAAACTTCGGCTCATATACCATTATCTGCATGCAGATGGCAACTCCATCGAGTATCTGAGCAACATTAAGTTTATTCTATTTGAGCAAAAATGTACGGATGAAGCCATTGCAAAGTTCATCAAACCCACAGAAATGATTACTTGCTAGCACATTGGGTTTTCATCAAGGCAGGTAGCAATGTAGCGAGTATATTCATGTTTGACATGACACTACATACAAAAGTATTGGTCAAGATGAGTTAAGGAAGATTCCCTTTCATGCACAATGAAGGACAGGAAAAAAGCTCAAGCTCACATAATATTCCTTTCTACCTAAGCAAAACAATGGGTGAATTGAGAGGCATGAAGACTCAGCTTTGAGCCAAGATTTCAGATAACCTGCTCGCCAAAGCAGTTCTTGAACACACACATCAACATGTACAATAGAATATCACAGCTGATCACGGTGAGTGGTCCAAAGGAACCCGTAAATGGGACATTGACAAAATGTTTGTGAACCTTAACCTAAGTGAGAGAACAATGGCTCCATAACCTCAGTCAGATATTCTTCCAGAAGAAGAAAGATAACTCATTGAAGAGACGATGGCAACATTGAATCATCCTGGAGGACTTTCTCCAGAACAAACAAAAACTACTGATTCAAAAAGTAGCACAGCTGAGTGACAAAGTAATCTTTCATTTGGCACAGTTTATGACGTCAGACTTGCAATTCCTCAATTCCACTCAAGAAAAATGATGATGCAGAAGAATTCAGTGATGTCTCAACAACTGAGTTTGAGAAACAGTCAACAGCTGGGAAGAGAATAACAGGTACACCCATACATCCCTTTATGTCTCTTGTGTCATTATAACTCATTCTCAACACTATCACAAAAAATGCATTCCTAACTGAAGTTCAAAAAGGTAAATATACACTGGAATACAGCATACAATAAAGATTTGTCACTTAACATGAGATTCTCACTCCAACTATGGCAACTCCCTGCTCTTTTCTCCTTTTTCCACCTTTTCTCTCTGCTCTCTTGCCTCAAACAGAGCTGCTACATCCCAGGGGGTGCCAACAGATAAGGTTGGAGATGCTGGAATGCCTCCGTATCTACAGTTGGGCGACCTAGACAAAACAGGAGACACTCCAACACGAGAGACTCCTTCGCCTGCCTCGTCTGATTCAGAAGAAGTTGCTCTCCACCTTGACCTATTTGACAGTTTGCCTGTTGTGCTCTTTGATTCATCATCAACAGGGTCTGCTTCTGTCACCGTGCACCTGGTCCTACGACGGCTACGACATTCCCCTTCACTCCCAACCTCACGGCTTTCTTGAGGCACAGACGATACTTTCTGCTTCAGTCTTTTTAAAACTTCATCTCTTTCCTCTCTGAAGCTCTCTGATCTGTACTTCTCTCTCAAGAAAGAGCGTCGTTCGCGCTTGTAACGTTCTATTCGTTCTCTGCGTTCAGGATCATCAGGACCAGAAAATGTCTGCAGGAGTCCCACAGATGTCTCCATCTTTGTTTGAGAGCTATGCATGTCACTGGATTCGACTTTGTTATTGCTGATTTCTGTAAACAACAAATATCTTCAATTAGTGATCCAGTGACCATAATTATAACCTTTGATTTAATTTACATTTTTAAGCAGGAAATACCTATTTAATTGAAAGAATTCAATTACTCTATCCACAATTACATTACTTAAAAAATTCCATATATTCTATAACAAACATGCCTTCACTAAATTATCATCAATGGGAACATTTCTTTACAAAGATAACAGTAAAAAAAATATATGAGAGAATATTCAACCTGTAAATACTAATTCAAAGTTTAATTAATCTGGAAGATATTGAAATAGAAAGATTAAATAATTAAATTGATCAAATCTCATTGGAGTAATTAATCAAATCTCTTTGGAAGAAAGAAAATAACAAAGAAAACACACATACTAGGAAGAAACATCTACCATGTTAGGGAAATTGACCTTCCAAGAAATTATCCAGTCACTAATTACAGATTATACTTCACTATAAAGCAGAGTAGTCTCTTCTCTCTTGTCTATTTATCTAAAACCTCTTTCTGAATAGCTAACGTTTCAGTAAAACTACATATAAGATTTCAGGTTATGAAAGAAAAGGAACTCTATGTTCAACAAGTAAGAGAGACAGAAATTCTCTGAGCGCCAAATATTAGCAAATGTGGGTGATAATCCTGTTTCGAGGCATTGGTCTCATTTGTTTGACAGTTTGCCGATATTCAACGCTTGGAGAATTCCTGTGTCTCTCATTTGAGGTTATCTTTAAAACTCCTCTTTCCTGAAGTTGAAGTCTTTAAAGAAGAAAGCATAACAATTATAACTGGAAATGATAGAACACACTATGAAGATAATTCAAAATTGTACCGTTAAGCCATAAACTCCAATAATGCAACAAGGTAAGAAAAATATAATTCATTATCCTTTCTATAAGTTGAATACAAACTATGGCCAGTTAAAAATGTGAACTTGCAGCAGGGAAAGGAAATACACCCTCTTACTCCTATCCCAGGATAGGAAAGTTTTTCTTCCTACAAATAAAGTTACAGATAATGGAAATCTTATAAATGTTTACTGATTATGAATGGTTGGATACAGCATTGAAATTTTCAAGGTTTCCCAACAGCTGAGTAGTTTGAAAGAAAACTTCCAAAATCTTCGCAATAATGTTGGGCTCCCAGAGGTAATACGTATATGTAAAGTGGAAGGTCATAAGAAAATAAGTAAGACCTTTCATACTTCCAAGGAAACATAAGTATTTGGACTGCAGAGTAGCATCTTCAGCAAATTAATAGAATGAAGATTTACACATAAATGGTGGTTTTAAAGAATGCATACACTAATAGAAATATCTGAAGAAAGGAAATGATTTGCTAAATATGAATAAAATTTTTTCTTTAATCACAGGAATACTTCTTGTCATTTAGTTGTCATTTAGGTCAGATATGTAATCTTTAATGTTTAGCTTCAAAACCCACTGCAATCATCAAGTTTTTGCCAGGTTGTTTCTCCCTATAGATCTTATATAGTGTACTCTTTCGATATATTTATGTACCAGATAAATTTTAAAAACTTGGCAGAAGAAGACAGCTGATGAGTTAATTGGAGTTTGAAAATATGGAACACATGGCAATCCATGAAAAATTCTCATATTTCATTCATCCAAAAGATGCAGGATCTTTCCATTCCCCTGAATCACTCCGACCATGCTCATACATCTCTAACCAATACTTTTTAATTGTTTTCTTAAAGCCAATGGTTAAAATAATTGACACCTAAGATTTTTTTGCAAGTCTAAGTTAAAGAAAACTTACTTCAGTGTTATCAAAGTTCAGGCAACAGAAGTAAAATAGTATACATCACAGCATGGATAATCAAAAGGTTACGATGCATTCACCTTATATGCAATAAAATCAGTTTGTTTTTGAGGTACAATCAAATTTTATGACATACCTTAACTTTGTAAAGATGGTCTAACGAAAAATGTCTTAGACATGATTTTAAATTAATATAACTAATTCTTCAAAGTGAAAAAATATAATACATATAAATAATATATAATGATAAATTAATCATACATTACCAACAGTGGTCCACATATTCCAATGTTTTCTTAAGCAAGTTATTTATAAGTGTGAGGTATCTTTCTTAACTTATTATCTAAGAATCTTCTGGATTATTATGTAATGCTTTAAGCTTAAAAAGATAGTGCTGAATGATTGTTACTGCATAATAATCATTGATAAATACTTTATATATAGAACATAAAAAGTTTGTAACAGTGTATTTTCAGCATCTATCCCAAGAGGAATTTTAGGGAGAATTATTTATTTCTCCTCAACTATGTTCAACCACTGAAAACACATCACTCTCAAGTAATACATTGAAAATCCTCATGCCAAAGAATTATGTTCAGAATTTGATTAGTAATGATATTATTAGTATGATGATCTATCTCAATGTTATGTTTGGTTTAGTATTTGGTGATAATATGTCACCACAATTTTAGCTAGATTAACCCATTTCTATACTAAAACTCCTTCTAAACATGCTAAGAATATAAGTAAGCATAATAGGAGTTAAGCGATTCAGAAGAATGAGACATAAGAGATAAGTACCATTAAAGTAAATATCATTAATAATTTGAAAGAAGAAAACAAACAGTAGACAAAGATGGAGGAAGTTAAATGGTTAGCTCTTTGATAGAATATTTTACTGATCTTTCCTGTTACAAATGTTAAGATGAGTCTGGTTATTATGCTTATCCAGGAAATGCATACCACTGAAATGTCCTGTGTCTAACATTATCAATCAACTATTTTTGATAATGAAAGGGTTAAAATAAAATTAATTAGAAATAAAATTCACAACTAATGATCAAAAATTTAATGAAAAGTTTATGCAATGTACATAATAATTACGCAATAAAGTCTCAAAATTATAACATTTGCATGCAAATGGCAGCCAACCTTAATAGACAGAATATATTTCATGTACCATTTACTTTGCAATGAATACAGTTCCTTCATGACTAGAACGCTTCTTTGAAAATAACCTTTGGTTTACAACAAGACTAACTCTGCTTACAAATATTTTATGGTCAAATACAAAAATTTAACATGCCATTCTCAAATAGCTTGTTACTAACTTCTAAACCTTCAGAATTCTGAGTGAAGTCTAAACAATAGATTGGGTGCCACTGATTCATATGTTCCAGCAAATACATTTCCCTTGACCATTTGTTACTAAAAGCATATCATGCACTAATTCAGACTGAATCATGCACCTTGCCTTTAAAAAAGATCACATAAAAGCATATGGCACTTTCATACACAGTAAATGAGAAAATTGTTTTGAAACAAGTAGATTAAGTTTCAAGGATAAAGGAATTTAAATACTTTGGGAAGGCATAGGTATGCCAAGAGATTCAAATCTCTATTCAGGAACCCTTGTTACAATGCACGATTTTCCAAACTAGAATCTATTCATCATGGAAGTGCCATAAGCTTTTTTAACACCAACAAAAATGTAAAACCCATAGAAAACAAAATTCCCAAAGGCTTAGTTTCTATCTTAGCTAAAATTATATGGTATTCAAACAATCAAACATCCAATTTTATCAAGAATTGCCTATGAATGTTCAGATATCTGAACCTTTTCAGTTTCAAAAATCAAATATCATGTCTGGATAGTTATCTTAAAATTAAAAAATTTGAATGAAGTACAAAATTTTATATATCCAGATAATAATTACAAAAAGTGGTACAATTTGCAATTACTAATAAATTTGTATTAAAGAAAGAGCAAGTTATAGAACTACTTTTTTGTTAACTTAGAGATTTAATGTTCTCTAGATTTACAAATGCTCAACTTATCATGAGGCAACCACCATAAAATCTGAGCACAGACTAACCAAATCTGAATATTACAAATCTTAATAAAGATTAGCAATTACTTTTATAAGCAAATGCCCAATTATTTGCTTGAAATGAGAATCTCCCTAAATTCAGTCTGGGCACCTTAACCTCCATTAGCCAAACCCACAGTCAAATCTGAAAACTAGCAACAATACATTTCAAACGAAGCAAACCAAGAAGAAAAGAAAAGTAGCATCTGGCTTTCAAAAGAAACAATCATTTGCAGGTAGCAAGAGTTAAAGGGAACCAGCAATCCATGTCCAAACAGATATTACCATGTTAGAGATCTTAGAAACACACCTGTGGAATCAGATTGTTGCTCCATCAAAAGACTTTGCTCTTCACTATCATCTGCCTCAGTGTTGATATCAGGAGAAGTACGTACTCGGATCAACTGGCCATCTCCTTTTGATGGTGATTCATTGCAAGTTGGGATCTCACCACTCTTTGAGGGGGAATTGGTTGCTTCCCTAGCAGAGGCTAAGAAACGTTCCTCATCCAGAGAGACACTAAGGGCTGAAGCAGGACTTGAGCGACTTGCCCTAGCACGCAGGCAAGGAGGAGTGGGTCGCCGATGAGATGGTGCTGATGCTCTCCTTCCACCCTTCTCCTCCTCTTCTCCACCTTCCTTGCCCTCAAATCTAGAAAGAAGCTCCCTAACACTGGCTTTCCTCACTGCTAATCTTCTAGAATCGGAGACACTCCAGGATCTGCCGGGTAAACCCCTTAGAGATCCACCCTCGGAACCCCAACCACGACAGCCACCTTCAAATCCATTCTCTAAAGTCTTAATGGCAGAATCCTTCTTTGCAGATGAAGTCTTCACACCATCTGCTGTCACATCAGTGAGGGATGCCCCGACACTCACAGATCGATGACTCTCATCATTTTTCTTAAAAGGTGTTCGAGCTGGTGAGCTCGAAGATGAGTTTGGACCTGAAGGTAAATCCATTGGAATGGTAGGACTTCGTAAACAACTGGCACCAACGGAAGTAGAAGCCACATGAGATGAGGAGTTCACAGAGTTGGTGGGAGATAGTGCGATTGGATATGAAGGAGATTTTGGGGAAGAGGGAGAGTTCAATGGAGAAATGGGGGACAATGCAGGCGAATGAGTTATTGGTGAGTAAGGGGGTAAAGGTGAAAGTGGGGAGCGAGTAGGCAGAGGTGAATGAGGAGAAGCTGGTGATATTGGAGGTGCAGGAGAATGAGGAGATGCTGGGGAGAGTGGAGGTGCAGGCGAGCGAGAGAAAACTGGAGAGCAGGAAGGAACAGGAGAGTGAGGAGGCAGAGGCGAGTGTGATGGCACGGGAGAATGCACAGGTGCTGGTGAATGAGATAATGCAGAAGAAGATGATGGAGCTGGAGAGCGTGCAGGGGCTGATGAGTGAGAGAAAGCAGGTGACCGTGAAGGAGCAGGTGAATGACATGGCACTGGGGAAGATGAAGGTGCAGGAGATCGAGCTGGCGCTGGTGACTGTGGTGGAACAGGAGAGCGAGGAGGCATAGTGGAGGCAGAAGAAGCCGATGGTGCAGGAGAATGACGCTCTGAGGTCTGCAAGGAAGCTGGTGATTTAGGAGGAGCAGGAGACAGTGTACGCTGAGGTGTGGATACAGGGGATGGAGTGAGCCTAGTGCCAGTTCCATCACTGCTAACTGGACTGGAAACTGCAAAAGAAAACGAATAGCTAATAGGGAAAACTGAGCATAGAAACTAACGCTACTTAATAGACTTACAGATATTAATGGGCTACATCTACAGAGGGAATGTACAGCCAACCTTGGTCATAAACATTCTAATTAAAAGAAGTCAGCTGGAAATATAGTTTTTGAATCTTAAAGTAACTTGTTCAAATCCATGTAGACTTGCATCTTAATGGTTTTGGACTAAAACAATGCAGGAGGAAAAGCAAAACAGTTATTGGTGAATTGACTAATTAATTTTTGAATTTGTAATTTCATCTCTAGCATCAAGTTAACTTAAGAATAAAATTTTATTATGAGTAACCAATCAGTTATACTGGGATATTTGGTTTTTCAATCATACATTGAGATTATGATCAAGGATGGGAATTCAATTCCTACAAACTTCAGAGTATAACTGGGTGACTTAAGGTTGCTTAGTCTATTACCACCACAGTATATACAAATTGTATAAGGATGGTATGATGAAGCAATTAACTAGAAAAAGTGATCCCTTCTTAATAAAGCTGTCAGTGGAAGAATAGTCAAGGGTAATATTAACAAGTGAACTTTCTTCATACAAAGATTGTTCAAGGCAATAATGGTAAGTATTTAATTCTAAATTTTTAATGGATGAATACTCTCAATAGTAGATAGTAAGTCAACTGAAAACTGATTAAGAATGCTTCATCAAAACAACAAATTAAACATTTCAATATTTTCTATTTCCAATCAGCAGTAAAACTTGCATGATTAAATTTGACTATGTTAAACATACAAAAAGCACTTACAAGTAAAATATTAAGCTGTAAATACAGATGAGTCACTTTTTTATGAGGTAAACTTCAGATTATTCATGGCAACAAAAAATTAAATAATCAATTTACATATTTACTGGTAATCGCAAAGGATGATTATCCCTTAATCCCTGAGTTTAAGCAGTGACTACTATCATTTAAACTATTTGAATCTATCTAACACAAAGAATTGGCAATGAGAAATTGGTTTGACACATTTTTGTTACCTCTAAATGAATTTAAGTAATAATGTTGATGCCAGAAGTAAATTATCTTCAAGTTCATATAAAATTGTTCTCAAAGAGATTTTGACTTACAAAAAAATATAAGAACCAAAAGTATTTCACTGAACTCAATACTAGATTATTGTTGGAATCTAAGGATTGGTTATTAATTTTCTGGCAGGATTAGGAACATATTTTTGGGAAACAATTATGGAAATTCCCCTTTGTCAAGCCTGAACTTAATGACTTTGTATTTTCAGGTGTTTCTTAAACTATACTCCTTGTAAGAATACAACCTAAATCATTTGAAATGAATCAACAGAATATACGGTAATAATATTTTGATACCAAATGTTTCCACCAATGGAATTAATTAAATTAATCTGTATTTATTGCACAAGTTAAGGAATTATTCCAAATAACTCTTTAAACTCTGCCATTATTTCTGAATGACTAAATGCCTCCATCTTCAATGTTTTAGAATATATTTTTTTTGTTTGCACAACCAGAACTCCTATTTTCTAAGACTCTCTTGAATGGAATAAATACAATTTTCTCATCTCAAACAAAACTTATTGCATTTAATAAGAGATTCCTATGAAAATTAAAGTTTTCTTTCAAATTAATGATTAAATGCCTAGATAAAATGATTCATCAGATGGAGGATGTATGTACCATGATGACTTTAGTTATAAGTGACAAGGATCTTGTCATGTAGGGTACAGAAAATGAAATTTAAAGAAATTAATATTATGCATTATTCATAACTATGAATACTAGGGATAAACAAGAAAATAAATGACTGGTTTCATAATGAAGTGATCTCTATGATACATGAGGCAACTTCAATAGATGATAAATTTGAAACATCTATTACTAAAGAGTATATAATATATTCTATACTATAATGAGCTATAATAAGCAAATCCCAACACCATTTCATTGCCAAAGCAAGGGAATACTGTAAACTACATGTGCTGCACAAGGGGTATTATATCCTAACTAACATCACAGTGCCTGGCTCTTTTGTTATAACTTTTACTCCTTTGTGCACACATAAAAATCATTTATTTACTTACAAGGACTCCATTTGTTTTCATGACTCACATGTCCTCACTACTCCTCCCTTGTTGACATCTAAGGTAAGTTAAGCATCTAAAGAATTTCCACGGATAACTTTATATCTAGCATAAACATAGTTTGATAAATTTAGTAACCCTTCTTGAGGATGTAAAATAAAAGGTCATTATACTGATTAAACTAACTTCAATTTACACATTTACACATTTCATTGTGGTTATCATTTTCAGTCTAAAAAGAAGTCATAAATATATAACATGAATATGGTATACTTAAGTTTTATACAAAACGGCTAGAGACATAGATGTCCAGTAACTATCATCAATTTACATAAAAACTCCATTAGTGAACAAAAATGAAAAACAACAGCATTAACAAGAGATAAAACTGAGAAAATAATTATGGAGAAATTATAAAAAGCCAAATACACTGGGTTATCATATATATCATTATATAGTTGGATTTAATACCAAAAAACTTGTAAAGTAAAACACCATTGATTGATTATAACTAGAAGTCCGTTATAACGAGTACAGAATATTACGAGAGTTGTGTTATAGCGAGTGATATTTTGGGTATTGTCAGTCTTACAGCAAAAAGGGTAGGGAGTTACGTCCATTATAAGCATTGGTATAACAAGTGCCACATTTATCCTGCAGGAGGTATATCTCATGATCGTCAATTGATGGGGGAGTTCAAGTCTGACAAGCAAATGGTAATCTGAGGCTCATTGTCTCTTCAAAGAGCAAAAAATACTAAAATCAAAAATTATCATCACATAATTCATGCAATTTTTTTCCACAATTCACCTCATCCTTCCTTGGCAAAAATGCTTTGGTAACTTTGATTAGAGACTTATCATGAGTTTCACTCTTCCATTTGTCCTTCCATACAAGTGAACTTTAGTTATGGTTTATGAATCAATGTAATAACATTTCTGATGGGAAAATGCTTTTTTTATGAATTCTGAAGCATTTGCATGAGAATTAAAAACCCTATAGTTTCATTCTGCCACACTCGCTGTCATTGGATTCAAGAGGACAGACATTAGGTATTAGAAATCAGCTATAATAAGTACCATTTATAACAAGTACTTTTCTAATTTTTGTCAGCTCTCATTATAATGGACTTCTACAGTAATTGAAAGGAGGCAAAAAATATGGCATTAAATCTTTTCAGGAAATTCAAAATCAGAAAATTGATTTGACTCTATGCTACCACTGTAACTTTACTATTTTCAAAATAATGCAAAAATTCATGCCAGTGTTATTTTAACATATTTATTGCTTTGTTATTTTTATATATTTCCTCTCACTCAAATTTGAACCTCATGGGCATCATCTTATAAATGAATTAGTTTGTAGGATTCCACAACAACAGAAACAACTGCATCTTTCACTTGTTAATGGTTTTAAAACTTGAGAGATACCATTCAGCAATATGAATAATATCATGATAAATAAGTTGGATTTTCTAGCCTTGTATTATTCACCTCTATAAGGAAAATATGATATATTTGATGACATGGAAAATTTTGTAAATTGTTATTAGCATTACATGATTTCTATCTTGATTTCCTCCAAAATTTAATAAACCCGACAAGTTTTCAATGTCAGCTTTAGCTTACTTCATCTTAACCCTTTCATCCTTATAAGATGAAACTAGGCTAATTCTTACAGTCAATGGTGTTTTAGCAAACCATCTTACCTCCACTTCCTGGCTCTCCTCTCACTCTTTCCAACTCCAGTTTTACTCTCCTCTCCCGCAGTATGTCTCGTCCTATCTCAGAGTCAAAGCGTCTTCTGTGACTGTCTTCAGTGAATGAACTAGAAGAAGATGCAGGGAGTGATGCTCTCCTATTATTTCCTGAAACGGAAAGTCCACTTCTTCCCGAAGGCGTCCGTAACAATGCCATCTCCTCAGATGGCACTCTACCCTCACTTGATTCCTCAGATGAACCATTGGATGATGATAACAATTCACTATTAGCACTCACTTCTTTCACTATAGCACACTGTTCATTTCCAGCAGATGAAGCCTCCCTGCTGTTTTGTACACTGTCTTCACTTCTTACAGTTTTGTTCTGTTGTCCTTCCATCTTTGGTAACTGCGTTTGTTCAGAAGCTCCACCAAGTATCTCATTTACCTCTTGAACAGATTTTCTGAATGCCTTAACTTGCTGATAGACTTCTTCAGGATCTGTTTCACCATTCTTAGAGGCATTGTTTTTCAATGAACTTGATGAAACATCATTTCTTCTTGTGACACTTGAGATAGGGCTGGTAGTCCTTTGTAAATCCGACTTATCTTTGATTACCTGCTTAGAAAAAGAAAACTCATTAGCTGTGGGCAGACTTTCAGATACCACATAGTTACATTTCAAACTGACATATGAAATTTGGGATCTTCTCTTTGGGACATCTCAATCAGATGCTAGATTAAATTAATCTTTAAGTAAAGCAATAAATATTCCACTGCATGAAATTTATAGTGAATTAATGTCATTTTTCTCAAGAGCTTAAAACTAAAAGATTAATTTTCTTTGATTTATAAAAATTTCCCGCAGATGAAAATGAATACTGTATGCCTGAGCTATTTATAAATAAAATCAATTTATTAAGTGGGATAGATTAAGATAACAAATTATAAAGAATAAACAGCAGCCAAGTAAAAATGCTCAATTTTTGTTTGGATGTGAACTATCCAGAATCAAACTAACTATAAAAGGCATAAAAGGTTTTGCTATGTTAAAATAAACCAGTATTATTTTAAATCATACAGAGCATAAAAATGAAAATTACCCACTGGAACGACAAAATAAATCAAAATCCTGAATGTTAAAATTTTCGTAAGTTCAGAAATCAGGATATAATTCACTAAGAAAAGATGCATTAAAAAGGAATACATTGATCATTTAAACATCAAATTAGCATTTACATTCATAAACAAGACTTAGTTCTAAGAGGAGACACTCAATCTTTATGTAAAATATCCAGAAATGAAAATAAATACCTGAACCTCTTCATATACAGCTTCATCATTATTTCCATCATGGTTGTCAGAGTAACTGGAACCTACATTTTGGTAGACCCTCCCAATGGGAGCACTATCCAAATTTCTAGGAGTAGCAGCTGGGCATTTTCTCTTCTCCACTAAATTGCTAGTGATTTGGTCATCACCATTCAAAGCACCCCTCACCCAAGGCACATTTTCATAAGCAGGTGTTGACTGCTCAACTGGAGTGGTCTCTGCAGTAGCATCATTTACAAGAGGAGTGTACAGCACCCCTCCTTCATCCTCATCATCTTCCTCTTCTTCATTCTCTGGATGAGCACCAGCAGCTTCAGCAGGAAGATCACCCTCAGATGATGTCTCACCGCCATGAACTGTAAAACTCTCATTGTCAGAAACAGTAGCATCAGCTCGAGATAGTGAAGAAGCATCTTCGGAAGGAGATGGATGGACCTCTGCATGTACCACTACCTGTTGCTGCTGGTAAGGTTGGCTGTAATGGTTATGGTTGGAGGAAGGGCTGTGAGAGCTTTGTCTGCTCCTGAAAAATAATAACATAAATGCAATTGAGCATTAAATATCATAGAAGACTGAAAGGGAGTAAACATAATAAAACAACATCTATCTTCTTATTAGCATAAGAGTAATAATACAGAAGTGGGATGAAGTTTAAATTATTCCTGCATCCCTGAGTCATCTAATTTTATACAATCAACTTATAGCCTGCTAATTTTACAGGAAAAGATTCATTAACAGCCTTATGATTAAAATATGTCATGATTTACTAGAGAGATAACAAAAAGTCACAGAAAAGTCACATAAAACATTAGTAAGCATTTTAAAGAAAAAATAACCCAAAAGAACAATACTCAATCTTTTTGTGAACCCTTAATCCAGCTCTAAGTAGCTTTGTAGCAAAAAGATAAAATTGCCCTCTATTATAATATAATTTTAAAATATTGATAATTAAAAAATTTAATATTTTTTATTGAATTGAACTACAAAAATTTCAAATCAAATCATATCGACTTCTAGAAAAATTTCAAACAAAACTGACATTTGCAAAACTAGATTCAAATCAAGAATTGAATACAAATATAAGTGGACGAAATTGTTTTGTTACTTTTTTGTTTTATTTTCAAGTTTTTGCATGAAATATGCATATCACATTTTACATAACGATGTTTCCAACCAAAAATAATTTATCATGCTATATTAGCACATGATGATTACAAACAGGAAACAAAGAAAATATGGGTTCCAGTTTGGGGAATTTACGAATAAAAACAGAGCATAGATTTTTTGATCGAACATTTAGTCAATTTGAAAATTTTGAATAATTTCCTTGATTCAATTCAAAGTGAAAAAGCATAATTACCATATCACTAGTAATAATTGTTAAAGACGAAAAGGTCAGGGAGACAGATATAAAAGAAGGAATAAGCTGTCTATGCATTGCTTCTAAAGCTCAAATGTATTCTATAAATTTCTAAGGCTATAAGTCATGTATAATAAAAAAGATTTAAAATTACAGAATTGACAAAGGATTAATAAGTAATACTAAAAAGTTTTAATGAGCCTCCCAAATAAAAAATTGATTGAATATATTCTAAAGTTCGCCAATTGAAGAAGAATACTTACATATAAGAAGTTGGGGATGTACGATGGAATGAAGTGGTAGAAGGAGGTAAAGGTTCAGGAGACTGTGAGTCAATAAAACGTAGCTCCTCCTCTTCATCCTCATCATCAGCTCCAAAGCAGCTCCTCTGCCCAACTGAAGGCATTGAAGATGAAGGAGGTCTTAAAGGCCCTGGGCGCCCAGGAGATGAGACAGGAGATGGCGATGAAGACGTTGCAGTTGCTTGTGATTTAGTCTCCACCTTGGAGCGCTTCCTGGCTCCTGGAGATATTGTTGATGCTCCTGATTTCTTCTTCTTTGGTGATGGATCTGCACTGCTACCTGTATCCTCAGGTCTAGCTCTAGGACCAGACTGTAAGAACATAACAGCTCAGATTAGCAATGGGCAGATTGGTGGTTTGGGAGCAGCAGCATTACATGTAGCTCATGTAATCTTGGGAACAATGGTACATTATGAGAGAGACTGTTGATTTCCAAATAGAAAGGGAAATGCATATGATTTAAAGCAGTCTTTTCAACCTTTTTCCTCCATGGAACACATACTAATGAGCTCAATTTTCACAGCTGATGTTACAATACTTCTACCAGTTCAGGTCTGCATTCAAATTGAAATAAGAAAGTAAAAACTGACCCTGAAGTGAAAGGTTTAAGTATTATCACAAACGTTATTACTTATCAAAAGATACATCCCAAATAGTGCACTGAAAATAGAATGCACAATTAGAGAAGATGTCACTCCAATATTAAGCTGCACTCCAAGAATTTTGTAATACCAGTTGGGACACACTACTTTAAGGTACGAATCGACAAGAAACCAATCTCTGAATATAGATAAAATTAAGTTAGTAATTAACAATGGAAATCGTCTTTGTTACACCTTACTTGCCTAGGATTCGGAGCATTTTTGGTGGAAACTTTGAATATCTTCTACATTTGGTGATTTAGCTAGCATTAATGTGAAACCTTCACTACAGTCTTTCTTTGGATACTACCTAAATAATAATTATTGTTAATGAGGAATAGGAAGACTAAAGCAGTAGGAACTCAGCCATTCAGAGTAAGAAAATACTGTTATGATGGTGTAGAATAGGTTTTTTTGATTTCACCAAAACAATTCCACCACAACAACTGTGTGTAATTCAAATTCTTCCTAGATATTCTATTTCAAAATTAAAAGTTATATTTAATCTAAATAAGAATGTAATAAACAATAAGATTATTAAACATACTTCTTCAATACTTCTCCTTGAATGTGATGCTTCAAAATCATATTGTTTTATGCATTGGCAACCTCACAAGCAAGGGAATACAGAATATAAATAAATGAAAAAATATCATGACTCACCCCTTGTGGAGAACCAATGAGTCTTCTGCGTGTGGGATGAGGCAGAAGAGGAGAACGAGATAAGCTTCCTCCACTGCCAATCGGGGTTGTTGAAACTAACGTTTCGTCCTCAGAAAATATCCTCATTTCTCTTTCCTCCAACTCAAAGTCCAACTGAATTTCACTGAGGTCAAGGAGTCCCTCAAGATTCTCACTCTCCCCAAGGTCTCCCTCTTCTTCTCTCTCCGCATCTTCTTCTTCTGTCATCAAGAGCACTGGTTCTGCCAAATGGTCAAAATACGAATCATGGGACACTGATCTGCTGTGACTTGGTTTTCCTGTCACACTTGGAGAAGATGGGAGACCAGTATCTCCAATCATTGCACTTGATGACTGCCCAGTTATCTGATCCAGAACTCCTTCTATGCTTCCCAAACCTATTTCTAGATCAAGCGCAGCTGAATTACGAGTGCTGGATCCAGCTGATGCAACGGCTGAAGACAATGACTCTGCACTTTTGACAGGACGTAGACGTCTCTTGCTCTGCATTAGGTCACTTTCTGTCATTGCCTTTTCCTAGGATGAATGAAAATGAACACATTCGTATTAATTTTGACAAAATTTTTATCTACTTAATAAAATAGAAGATAGATTTCTTAAAGAAACTACATACTGATAAAAACCAGGAGAGAAATCAAAGTATTATAGATTAAAAACAACTTGAGTAAATTTAATCTCATTTCATGGAAAGAGAAGAATTAAAATCTCTTAGAATTCTAAACATATATTTTAATATGAAGGGCAACAGGTTATTTGGAGTATATGAAGTACATTTTTAAACAAGCAAAATTCAAGGACTGTAAATTCACATTCCCACTTTCTTTAAAAATTTCAAAAAAATTCACAATTCAACCAATCATTATAACTGAAAAAAGTCCAAGAAAATAAAAAGCAAAATTTTGAATTCAAAATATAAGTACTTAAACTAATCTCAGATTTATTACAAATGTTTCATCCCAATTATTGGTATAATACTATCATTTTTTGGTGAATGGGTAGTTGTAGTGAATGGGTAATTCTTATCATTTTGCTTTTGGTTTCGTGTTTTGCCATATTATATTCTATTGCCAATTTATAATCTATTACTCTTTAATTTTGGTTTAATGGCTTCATGTTCTATAATACTGTAAGCTAATTAATTAAATAAAAAATATATTTACACACACATATATAAATTTGCTTTTTCAATTTGAGGGAATAAAGCCTTCCAGTCATGATAGTCAAAAAATTATATTAATATATAGAAAAATGTAGATAAGTATAGGGATAATTCAACATAAAAAGAGCACTAGGGATTCCTTGTATTTAGAATTTCTAAATTCCTGATATTACTCCCTTGAATATTTAGGTTTTATTATACCTTTCTTTCTTCAGTTAAATTCACAATGTATATAATGAAAGTGATGCAAAACTAAAAAGAAAATTAGGATCCTGTTTATTTTACCTGTGTTCTTAGCTCAGATGGAGAAACCATTCCCCTGAGCTGAGATGAAGCTGTTGCACCAGAAGCACCAGGTGAGAAGCCTCCACCCAAAATGTTCCTTTTGGATGTAAGAGATGATGATGATTGCTGACGCTGCTGCAATGGTATCTTTTTGGAAAAGAAAGCCTTCCATCCAAGACCTGGAGATCTCTTTGACTTGAGACTGCCCCTTTTCCTTGCAGGCACATCAATTACAGTGTGATATTTTGCAGGAAGGTTTGCTGGTCCCCCACCTACAATTGGAAACTCTTATGGTAATTAAAAGTGTAGCATAAGAAGGGATTTGAGGCAAAAACAAGAAACTCAAGCTTGAATAACAATGAGTCTGAAAGGATATTTAAATGCAAATAGCCATCTCTTATTTATAACTAAATCAAACTGATTCTTCAGATATAATCTATCAGTTTCACAATGGTTGGAAATACAAAAATAAAAGTAGCTTTTAACAACAAAAAGATAGTAGCATTAATGCTGATAGCCTTGAATTTGCTTTAAAAAAGTAAGTTAAGACACATTATTAAGAACATACCATAGTAATGTACACAAAACAGTGTTTTTTCTACAACTTGACTTATTACTTTCTCTGACTCTGATAACTCGGAAAACATTTTCTGGTTTCATAAAAAATTGAAGTTTAATTCATGAAAACATAGTTATATCTATTTCCCAACTTAAGTAATCACATATATATAATCGATATCTTGTGAAAAAGTTAGGTTGAGAGTTCATTGTAATTAAGAAAGACCTTATTTCAAATGCAAAACTAACAGCAAAATCAGGTAAATATTATCTTACTTACACAATTCTTCTGATTGTCCATTTGAAACCTTAGGACCTCATGTCATACTTTCTATTCATTTCTCATTTAAGATTATTTAGCAGATAGATAGATATGGATAGTTTCCAAACAATATTTCAATATATGTCTACAGAGATGATATCAAATTTAAACTGACCAACTTCAATGTATTCCTGATCAGCCTTTCCAGTTGCAGCCAGAAGAGCACGTGTCCTAGCTTCCTCCAAAGAGAGCAACTTGGTTGGTGTGGAAATTGCCAGTGATTTGGGTCGACTGCGCTTTGGGGTAGCTAAAGAGTCCATACACAAGCAATCTTAGTTTTAATAAAGAATATGAAGCATCAATAAATTCCAATGCACTAAATTGGAGCAAATTAGGTCTGTTAAAATTCAATTTTTTGATTCATTACCTCTGCATTCAGTTTGATGAGTTCCAAATATCCATCAAATGTGATTAAAAAATGTGGAAAAATACCAAGAAATGTAAAGGTCAATGCACAAAGATTCATGAAAACATAACTTATTAACAATTCTATCTCAAAAACTCTGGTCTGGTGAAGAAAGAATACTTAGGTAAAATGAATTGTACCAAAATTAAGAGAAGCAAGTTTCATAATGCTTCTCATACTAAATGAAATACTGCTATAAAGAATTTTATTGGTTTAGAGACATAAATATACTTTTGGAATTTGGATAACCAAAATGATCATTAGATATTATTATACAGTTACAATATATATCCGTCCCATGGAAATATTAAAGGCTAATTAACCACAACAAAACAGAAAAAATCTTTAAATTGCTGAAGTTAGGTCTAAAGTAAGGTTAAACAAAAATAAATAGAAATATAATTGAGAATATTTAAAATCATAATATTTCTTCGTAAATTATTTTGTAAAAACTAAGTCAATGTGTAGCAAGAAAATAAAATAAGTTCAATCAATACCAATCAACAATAAGTACCAACAAAATTTGCACAAATTATACCAATTCACCTTATCATCCATTCTCAAAAAATATGTTCAGTATAACCTTCAATGATTTACAAGAGACTTTGAATGGAAATCCATATTTATAATTCATAACATTCAATTCAATTCAATTCAATATTTTCAATTGAGATAAATAACATTATATTATGAAAATAACAACAAAAATAAACATATGAGTATAAAAGCTTCTAATAATTTCAACTATGAGAATTACATTCACATTCATCCAGACAAGTTAATTTAATCCTAGATCAGTAATTTTTTTCAGTACTGTTTTTCTGTGGCAATGAATTCAATTGCTGAATCCTCACCATTCTCAGCAGCAAATGCAGCAACAAGGTTAGGAGAAACATCAGGAGGTAACTTATGCTGCTCAGGTGACAAATGTTGGCCAGGGCGCTGTCTCAAACGCTGAGCTAGAGCACCTTTTTCATGTGCTCCAAATATAAGGTCTGCATAGCAAACCAAAAATTCTGTAACCACAGCCTGCAAGGAAAAGTAATAGGTACTCTTTAAAAATTCTGTAGGTAAATAATGAGTACCATTAAAACAGAATTTTTGCTTTATATGATACTACTGAAAAGATACACTGAAAAATTAAATGATACTCTACAAAAATGTATACTGAAATGGCAGATATTTCACTCAGAATTAGTTGATTATGGAAATGTGAAAACTATTTAAATATCAGGACATTAAGATGTCTTATGTATAAGTATTTAGATGCCATGACACTAAAAAAATAAGCCAAAGGAGCGTAACTTAAACAAGAAAAGGGAATCAAAGACAACCTAAATAATGCATTGGTAAAACGTGAACATTGATAAGTCTTGCAAATGTCTTGTTTCAAAGGAAGAGTAGGGTATTTTGAATTCAATCTTCAAATTGAATACATAAAGAAGACTGCACGGTGTTGAAATGTATGGATGGTATTGTCCACCAACATTAAAGAAGATAAAATGAAAAACAAGTGGTTAAGTACTGTTTTATAAAATTAAATTTGTTAGAAGAAATACCAATAAGAAATACTAATAATATTAGAATACTTTTCCCAGAGGGAAAGTGAGTAAGGTATATGTTGAAATTGAGGATAATGGAGCAATTAAATTTTTAGCATGAAATGAATGAGACATATAATCAAACATGAGTAGGTTGATACCAAAGGGTTAAACATAAAAAAACTAATAATGACACCTTTCAAAGAGAGAAGCCATATAACATTTTACCAGTCATTTACTTCTTTGCTAGAAGTTTCATTAAAGATAATTAGGAACTCAATGCAGAGACTTGCATTATTATCTATTCATTATAAATATGACCTCAAGACAAATGGTGCTGTAAAAGGGGGTTCCATGTTAAATTGTCTAAGACAAAAAAATGCCTAAGCTCAGATAAGAAATGATCTCAAATTTTAGAACAGAAACTTATTTGAATTTCCCAATTTTAAAAAAAGGATTAAGGAATTATATGAACACACAAAGCAAGCAGATGGATCAATCTTAACCTTCCAAATAAACTATTTTCAAAAGAAAATCTTTGAGAAATTTAAACCATATTATGTGTTATACTGGATAATAAAAATAAAGAATGATCAAGAGAAATAATTTATACCTGAACTCCAACACCTTGTAAGGCAGCTACCCCACCAACTTCCAATTCCTTGCAACGCAACAGATTTGGTGCCCATACAATGGCTACATTTCTTGGTGTCATTCCGGTCTCCCCCCCACGCTGAGCAACTCTTGCCAGATGTTTCATTAAATATTCCAAGGTCCTTTATAAAGATAAGAGAAGGATAGTATTATTATACTCTCTGTATTTTTCTCCTGTCTGCTCACTAATCTGAAGAAAGGTAGTTAAAAAACCTTACCTGTAGTGAGGGGGAGGCAAACTCTTAACAACTTCTCGCATCAGTGCAAGGCGATTCTCATGAGGTGCCTGAACTGCACCAACAAAGCGATGATAAAGGTGGTATGTGCAGAGAGGATTTGGAAGCTCACGGAAATACATTTTTAACAATGAAGCCACTGAATGAATGTCTTGTAAGATTGCCTCATCCTCATATAATCCAGGGACTCTGTCTTCATCAAAAGCATTCCTGAGAATAAATAAAAAATATGAGAAGTGTTTCCAAAGAGGATATTTCATTAACTTCAGCTTCTTTCCACATTTAACCCATAAAGAAATTAAATTTAAAAGTAAAATGTTTCGAACCCAAATGATTCACTAAGACACAGCTCAAAGAGATGGAAATAATGTTTTACTTGAATATCATCAACATTTTCACATTAGTATTTAGCATGTTATAAATTATAGGATACATAAGAAAGGATGCTTATTTATCAGTGTAAATCCAATGAATTCTTCTGAAACTTTTCAATTAAATAAAAATAATGCTAGTTCCTTATAAAAGGCAAAAATGGTGAGAAATATGCTCAAGATAAGGAAATTACTTAAATCAAATAAACTATACATACATAGTAAATCAAATCTGATAGGTAAAGAAAAAGTTCTTGACTAAATTTCTCTGAAATAGTATATGATACTATAAATAATCCTGAACTCTTTAAGTAGAGCTTGAAAAAATACTTTAACATGTAAGCGTATATTAATATTTTCTTAATGATTTGATTTACCTATAAATCTTTACTATAAAAAACATATGGTAATTCTAATTAACTTCCATAGTTCTAAACAAACAATACAAATAAAATCATTTTCATTAACACTAAGCAAAATTATTCAATTAACAGAACCACAGAGCATTTAAACAAAAAACATCCAGACTTCATTCTATGCCTGATGATGAAAATAAGCTACAAAACCTAAGTCTAAACTATACTTTTATAGTTCAGATGGTTTTGTTTCATAAGAATGTCTCCTTACACTGGTATGATTGTATGCCATTATAAAAAGCCCTCCATGATTCCTTAAAATATACTTAATCAATTAAAATAAGAAAGCACTTAAAAAGGTAATTTAAACTTTAATCTATAATTAGTACTTACCTCAATTTTTGGATATTTGAAGTTACTCCTGAAAGCCGGTAAATTCCATCGACAATCCCGTTTGTTTCTATGAATTCTGCACAGCATTTTAAAACCATAGGAACTGAACATGAAATAAAAATTTAGAAACATCATTAGAAATTGTGAATACTCATAAATATTTTGTATTGAACAAATATTTTCTTAGTTATTAATTTTAATACACCACATTGTAATACTTGGATAGATATATAAGGATTTACTTTCAACTTACTGAAATTCTGGCTTATTAACTGACCATTGCTAATAGCAAATCTATTCAATAATCTTATTTAATCCAAACTTGTAACAGAGTTCAAGAAAAAACTTTTTAAACATCTAACCATAAGAAACTTGAAATGGGTCTTCGGAGAATAATTTAAATAAAGATCTACTCTGAACTTACTTTCATGACCTGAATTCAGTAAATGTTCACCAAGGTCGCAGCCAAATACTCTTTCTTTGAGAATTCCAGACTGTTTGAGTCGCCTTCTGGATGGTCTTGACAATATGAAACTCCTAAAAGGGAGAAAAAATAAAAAACAAACAAAATTAGAATGTAAATAAAATAACAAATGATTCATTTCTGAGCAATAATTGTTAAAATTTGTTGGCAGACTACTGAGAATGAAATAAAATTGTTTGGGACTCTTTCAAAACTTAACGCTCAATGAGATATACTTTTCAAAACAAAATATACAGGATAAGAAGAATATGTTACCCACGAGCTGCTATTCAATATGAATACAGGTTAAGCAAGTCTGAATTGACTTGTTGTGCAAAAAAGCAATGGCATACATTAGAGGGAGGTAAGTTTATGAAACGGTATTGTTATACCATATTCTTAATATCAGAGTTCAACTGACAGAACTAGTTCAAAATTTTGATAGATTTTATAATTTGCCTAGGTTAAATAGTGTATTGAGAATCATAGTTGAGAATAAAGCAAAAATAAAATTTACAATGCATGAAAGAATTCACTAATACTACAAGCTTGCAATGTACACAAACAATTAAGCTCAACTCAACATTGCAAAAAGTTCACAATTATCCACTTCATTGATAAATAAGAAAGTGTAAATACTAACTATCATATAATAATTCTACTACTGGTCTAAAATGGCCCGAAAACTGATATAAAGATAGCAGTGATATATATACAAAGGAATTATTTGACAACATACCTGAAGAATGCTATTAATTTTCCATGTTTTCTGAGCACGGGCTTGGAAGGTAGAGGTCGACCAGGCTGTGAAGATGGTGATGCAACAACTATTGCTGAGGATGCAGGAGAGGGAGAGGAAGATGCTGTGGAGGCACAAGAAGATGCAGGAGTAACAACAGCAGGAGCTGTCCCTGGTGGAGAGGATGGTCCTGTAGCAGCTGCAATTGATGGTGGAGAGGCGGAGGGCTGCTGGGATGATGCAGGGACCAGCTGATGAAGCAGACTTCGGGGCACTTTCTCTCCGATGAGGGCAACACATTCGCATGGAAAGAAGCCCACCTCAAAGCCTCTTTTGCCACGCCACCAAATGCTCTCTTCAGGTGGAGGCATGTCAATCACAGAAATCATGTCTCCCACCTGTAATAAACACCAAAATTTACACACCATGCATACATTCAAAGTCATTTTCTAACATTTTAATGGAAGATTAATGCAAAATATGTTTGATCTATTTGAAATATTGCATTTTCTGTTAATATTAACAGATGCCATATTAAGAGGTTATGCAATAAACTGTTTTTGGACATCAAAGTAAAATAAAACTGCATTATACAAATTTCTTACTTCTAATGTGGTTTTTTAAAATGAATTAAATCATATTATTATTTATACTGCCATAAAACTTGTTTGTAATTACAAAATATTTATAAAAACTTAAAAATTCAATTGAAAAATTGAAAATTTATAAAATTAAAATCATACAGTTATCAGTTAAAACTATACATAAATTTTTATATTCTGAAGCTGGACAATGACGATAAAGAAGGCATCCTTATACCTAATTTTATTCTTATGTATTATATTGAATTATACAACTAGGAATCAAACTAAATGTGCATGATTTGTTGTATCTTTCCTTTGGTATAAAACACTTTTTGACCAAAATAAGCTAACCTCAAAAGATATTTCATCTGGAGCTTGAGCTGTGTATCTCCGAACGGCATAAGCTGCTGCAACAGCTGGAGTGTTAATGTCACTGTCATCTGTAACAAGAAGGCGATGACCTCGATTGTCCAACTCCAGCCAGTTGAGAACAGGACCACAGTTGATTAGACTGGCTGAGCCAGTTGTGTTGCCTCCACTGCCACCCCCAGCTAAGCAAGTCAGGCGGGAAAGGTATTCTGTGAGCAGACATCGCACTGCCTCCTAAAATAAGAAAAATGGAATAAAATAATTACACCCATTCAGGGAAAAATATTTCAGGATGAATGAGAGATTCACAAAGTAAAATATTCTTAAATATCCCCTTGGCTTAAATTACCAAGATGCCATATGTCACATAAAAAAGCAAAAGGCAACGGATGATGAATCCCATTTCACACAAATAAGTAATAAGAGACAAGTAGCGAAACAATAGAAAAGACAATGCAAAGGAATTTCATTTCCTTAAATGGTAAAAACAACAGAAATGTCATTTATGAAGTCAAGTATATATTTCAAGCATAAGATTTGAATTATAATGTACTCAGTAATTTTTAGTAAAGAATAAAATATACTGAGTACAACCAATATGACGTTAGTTAATAATGATATAAAAAATTTTGTCCTAAAAATTGATTTCTATTACAGCTGATGGAAAAGGGATAAGCATAAGTGGTAAGCAATAAGAGGAAAAATTACATTTATATGTAGTTTTCCTAATATTGTATATAATACAAGTCAAACTATTTTTTAGTGAAAAATTTAATTTTCCATGCAACAGTATCAAACATTTTGGGGTCAAAGTTGAATTCAAATTTATATTTATTCAAATAATTACTTTACTGCTCAATGAAAAATCAAATATTCCCACTCTCAGTCCAAACAATAGTGAAAATTTTCAAATCTTTTTCAATTTTTTGAGACAAATTTAAAATGCATAGCTTAAGAAACTAAAATAAAATATCATGACAGCCATAAAATTAGTATAGACTCCAGCCAAAATGGAATCGATATGCGCACAAACTTTATAACATGCTTCTCACAGAAAAGTTTAAGGTTTAAACCATAGGTGGATAGAGATTTGTGACAGCCAGAGGCAACTTCGGATGACACATCCACGACTCTATACCTTCCACCCATGATTCCTTTGTGCCCGTGCTCTATTCGTTCGCCTCTTCTCCTTTCCCCTTTCCTCATAGAAAGGGTTGTTCTGCCATCGCAGACCCAACATAATGGAAGACCCTTCTGGGGACTCCCTTGTCCATCGAAGCGAGTAAAGACTAGCCGGAGTCTTGCAGTCCGAACCAAGAAGCACCGAGTTGCAAGGGTCTTCGGAGACCGATCCACATCCCATACGTATGGAATCGCGAGGACGGCAGCGGCGCCGCCTCCGCCTTTCCCTCGGCACCGCGATGCCATCGGTGGAGGTCGCGACGACATGGCGCGTCTGGGGACGGCGTCGGGGGCGCCTTCGAGACACAGATGCCGCATCCCTCGCCACCGTCCCGCTCCTTTCCACTTTGCCACCCAGAACTTCCCCGCCCACCGACACCCGCGGAGAATCAGGAGATTCTCATCGCGCGAAGACACCACACTCGCCTAAGAGATCCTCCGTGGCTGAAAACAGTGCTTCACACTTCCGATGCAAAACCGAAAGTAATCAACGAACTAAAGTGTAGCAATCGACGGAAGCTTTCACCAACACTTTCATAACTTGTTGAAGCGAAGAGTTCGACAACTTTACCGAAGGTTGTCTTAATGTTGACAACTGAATGAAACTCCCAAAAGAATTTTGGTGGTTCAGAGTTACGAAAAAGTGATGGAAACACAACAAGAGTTTACGATTGATGTTTTCTTGGAAACAGAATCCCAAATATGAAACTAATGAGATGCGATCCGGGGGCGATTTTCCTATTTCTTCCGCTGAAAATCACCAATGATGATGATTCCAACAAACAACATCGTTGCCTCTTCCCATGGAGTGATAGTATTTCTCGGGTGAATAGAGAGAAAGCACTGATCTCCGACACAAGTTATTCACAACACCGCCGTGACAACCACATCGATGGACGTCCACTAAAGCGAGGATGAAGGCTTCCGATGCTGAGTGGGTCTTCACCGGTGCAGACGTCAACGAAGAATCTTAACAGGCCGATGGAACATCAAAACGGTGAGAAGAACGGTATTTCCGAAGGCTTTTGCTCCGCGGGGCAGGTAATCAGAGCGAGAAAGGAGGCTCCGTTCGGAGTAATGGACGGTCGAACTATTTGCGGCGACGGACAAGCAAATTCCACCGAAAGCTCTTCGATAACAAAGTAAACTCACGTGCTGGCAGTCTCCGTCAAGTGAACACGGCGATTTCCTTCACAGAAGGTAAGAAAGTCCCTGGAAAACGCTCATATGGCTTTCCTCCGATAAAGCGATTTCTGTCCAAATTACTTCGATCTTCAAGGGAGATTAAGTAAGGCCGATGCTGGAGGAAAGCCGGGCGAAATGGCGTTTGTGGATAACAGGAGCACGTGGGCGAAGGCCTCCCACGGTCACCAGCAGAACTGGTCGAGGAAGGCGTGTCAGAAAGCCTTTTCCAGGAAGATGCCCTGACCGGGGGCGGGACACGAAAGTGAAAATGAGATCACGTGATAACCGCCTCCTCCCGGGGAGGGGAATCCAATTGCATGCACTCGGGAATTCCACCTGTCCAGCGAAGGCGTTTTAACACCGGTCCAGGACGAAGGAACTTGTTTCCATCCTCCGTCGACACATACGGCCAATTCGATCTCGGACAAGTTTCGCTTTTCCGATGAAGAACAAGACGCACGTCAAAACCCACAAGTGGCCGAATCCGGCCTAGTTCGAAGCCCTTCGCGCTATAGGCGCCCTTGGCCCTTTCGGAGAGAAACCACTATCGCCGTGCTCTTCCTCGATGTCTCCCTAACGCAGGAGACAGACACCTCGCCACTGTCGCCCCTTGGGCCCATCTGAGGGAGACTACCGAATCACTCTATCTTTAGTCGGGCGGCATCGGCGTTGCCAACCGTTCTGTTTCTCACGCCTCTTCGTTTTTGCGCAGATAACCTCCGTGAGGGCACTCAAAAGAGCGATCGCCCACCTCATCGATCGGCGATCATCTAATGGGAAGGGCGCTTCCGATCAAAGCGACGTCACGTCGGATGGACCCAAGCGCAATACGTCAAACAGCCGCATAACAAAGGGGTCGATGTTGACAACTTAAAGTAGCTACTGCGGTGCACCTTGACAAGCACCCCCACGCCGAGAACATGATGGATTTGCAGCAAATTGGGGAGAGTCAATTAAGTAAAATCTTCATAACTCTGTGCATTTTTTAATCGGAATAAGAAAAGTATTTAAACTATAATTCTCCTACATAACATTGCTGAATGTGAAATGTATATATATTATCATTGGGGATGGAAAATAATGAATGATGACTTGGATAAAACAACTAAAAATGTTAAATTAGGAAATAATTGATAAATCATACATTCATTTGTTGCACTAACACTTCACTAACAAGGAGAATAGCTAATAAATTCATTTTTGTTTTCATTTCATCGGAGTGGATTTTCACGTTCTCAAGATATCGTCTTCTAATTATATATTCTTCAAATTTTGTAAGGAATATGCTTGACATGATTATGATCACGACTCAATGAACCGAACAATATAGTTTGAGCAGATCACTGGTAAATAAATAATAGCATCTTATGTATTTTCTCCACTGAATCAGAGGTGTCCAAGAAGACTGAATATCTACATAAAAAGAGCAATAATATATCACCGTTATCAATACGAATGGTTTCATCTACCACTGCCTATAATTTCCTGATGATAAGCATCACCTGTGTAGTTATATCCATTCTTCCTTGGTACTTAGAAGATGAAAAATAATAAAATATGTGATCATCAAGCGAATTCCTTGCGATTAACTCCTTCAGCGAAAAATAAAGCAGTTTTTAGTGAATCAAGGTCTCCGGAATTGCGCAGCTCTTTCGTCAGCGTGAGCCAAATATCCGAAACGACATTGATTCCATGTTGCTGGAGCGGGACATCGCTTGACAAGACGCAACTCGAGATGAAAATTGCCCGTCAAAAGCGATAAATGAGACTTCCGTGAATTCCCGAGGAAAAAAATGAATTCCAAATGAGCAAGAGGGCAATGATTCAAGAAATTCCCCCCATTTGAATTATCACAGATTCGTATTCCTTACGCAAATGAAAAAACATATTACAAAAAATGGAATAAATTGCAAAAAATGAAAATTTTAATTTTGCACAGAGGTCAGATCAGCCTCTGATTCAAAGAGACAGGATTTAAATCTCTCCTTACGTACAAACTTATAATAAGAATAACTTTCAGGAAAATTCGTTCCAACGCGTTTCTGGTGGTATAAAAGAGTGAGTCACGAGGAAGCTTGTCAGATTATCATTGAGAAAATAAAGAAATGAATTACTTCCGAGTAAATCCTAAACTTCATCCTTTCCTCGTGAACCTGTAAAAATTAGCTCGATTTCCCTCCTCTAAAACAAATTTTTATGCTCGATTCCACTATTTTAAATTCAAAGTTAAAGGCGGAAATTAACCTTAAACCATTATGTTGCGGAGAGAGAGTGATGCAAATTCAAAATTTTTAATGAAAACGAATCGGGTCTTCTAGCTATTTAAATAGCACACAGCGGAAAAAAGTAATAGTGAACTACACAACTGCTAATTGATAGAAGGTAATTTCAAATTTTCGTCGGAAGCGAGCTTAGATCAGTTCTTATTGCTTGTTTACAATCACACCCTCGTCGTCATTCACAAGAGATATCTCTAAGGATAGAGGGTGGGGGTCACATGTGAATGACTACCGAAAGTGGTATATCTTGACGGTGTCTTCTCCACCCTAAGAATGAACGATCCTGGAATTAGTCCGACCCTAAGTCTAATTCAAGAAGTCTTTTTGGCCGGAAGAAGGGAGAGGGGGCGTGGGTGGCGGCAAGTATTTTTAGAGGTATCCACAGAGGAAACCGGCGGTGTTCAAAGCGACAGGTAAAACGACTCTAGGGAGGAAAGGGAAAGCCAAATGAAAAAACAGAATGGATTTGTATAGGGGAAAACGCAGCACGGTCTATTAAAAAGGGATTTCCGATCTCTAAGAGAAAAATTAACATAATTAGCTCCGAAATTGAGGTACTAAAAATACCGTCGTTTCTCATTTACAAAGAACCCAACCTAACACCACCAAGGTGCATTGTAATAAGCTGGATAAAGTAAATTAGTAATATTCATTACATTAACATAAATTTATTTAAAAAATTTTGAATTTCGACTCTGATTTGTGCGATTTCTGAATTACAACAAAAAAAACTCGAACCGAACGATTTTTAAAATCCTTCATATCCTTAATGATTACTTAAGCAAAGGATAAATTAAAATACGCAAGACTGCGGCACTGAATTGCGCAATAAAATAAACGCATAGACCTATCATCTGTATACGATCAATTTCTAAAAATTACGTTTCAAATAGACTTAGTGTCAAATACTGTCACCCCGAAGCATTAATTGTCATTACCAAGGAATCCGGACCAAAACAAAACTTACTAGAAAAGTATTGGCTTTCGACTCGAAGTCTTTTATTGCGCTGAAAACATTGACGAAGCTGCAGGGGTCATCCACGACGTGACTATCAGGATAACACATTAAAGTTAATACATCAACTTTACAAGGATAGCATACGAGTAAAGTATTCGTTCCGTGACAACTACAAGCCGCAGACAAAAAAATTCTTAGTCAGTATAAAATGTGATAGTTGCCTCGTGAGATTTTCTATAGAAATTTATTTAACTTCCTCCATTGCTTTCATACTTACTCTCTTGAGTCATGCATTTTACCTACTCCCACAGTGTCAGTTTCTCGTTATCAATCAATTATCACTCTAAGAAGGGTTCCAGTGGGAGATTCACGAATCTTTCTTGGGTGGTGATTTAGAATGTTAGGTGGGAACATTTTGGGGTAATCATCCGCATAGAAACACTGAGGTCCAAGCGACCACATAGGTTGTCAGTGATATCCTATGATTGATAATGCCGACTCAAGACACAATTCTTCTGTGTGAATGTTTCTCACGAGAAATTTGGCGACGCACAGTGAGTTTGACTCGAAATGAGCTGAAAAAAGAGGCCAAAAATTGTTTTTTGAGAGTGGGACCAAAATTAATCATATTTTTTGTGATCAAAGCAGTTTTGTACATTTTATCCTACTAAAAAGCACAAAGCTTTTAAGGCCAAATTTTGCGCGAAGTATTGCGAGCATTTTTTTAAAGCACGCCATCGAGTCTATAATACCACAGCAGAGTTCGACAGATCTGAAAACATATTTTGAGAAACAGTTGAGAATCACTTGCTTATTAGAAAAAATGGATTAATCTGTTGCGACGAAGTGCAGCCTTTCTCATAAAGGGTCAATTCTTTCTTTTTGAAAAATCAAAGAATAGAGATTGATAATTTATGCATTCCTCTATTAAGTTTCGACTTCCTAAACATTAGTAATGCTTTGGATCAAGTAAAAAGAACGCCTTCGCCATCTGGATCGACTTAGATAAAGCAAAAATAATGACTCCCTTCTTTCGTGATAGTATTTTTTCCGCGCAAGCACGCAGATGATAAAGGGTACAGATCTATGGACTGTGCGACTAATTCAATAAATTACTTAATCTATTCAGCCAATATCGGCAGAATTGATGATTTTAATTTTGTGGAACCAATAATCTTCCCGCTGGCATGGTGGAATTCAACTGCAGTTTATTAAATTCCGATCTAGTATACACGCTGAAGGAAATTGTTTCCATTCTTCATATGAAATGGAAGGAAAACTGAGTTCTCCGCTTTAATTTGCTTTCTTTCAGGGGGCGAGGTGAAAGAGTTGGTCTCGTTTTTTTGCATCGAGTAAAATGTTAGCTATACAATTTAAAAATATGGAATAATTTTTAGATACGCTTTAAACGATCATAATGTGAATTTTGGTGACTCCTAAGCCCATGTTAGTAACTTAATTCCTCAACTTAACCTAAATTATGAATTTTCCTCTTTTAAAACTATTCCTCCCTTATGGCTGAACTAGGAATTCCTTCTCGGGCAAGATTAATATAGGAAGAAGAAATATATTCCATGGAATTTTAGTTACATGACATTGCAACATTTGAATCTTTCAGCATATTTTTCAGCAGTAACTATCTAAAATACTCTCAATCTTAACATTCTTACTCCACGCTTTCGCGCGATCTAATTAAAATACAAGAAAATTGAATAAATCCAAAGTAAACGAATATCGCACACGAAAATTTATCACACTTTAATTCATTTCTCGTACATTCATATGATATCGTATTTTCAAATATCTTGGACGATGTCTATATAATATTATGAAAAAATAATTTTATTAATACACGCTGACAAAGCTGTTTACCGCAAGTGAATTCTTCCATTTCCTTTGTTCATAAATTTTAGTTATTCATTTATATTTATCATACATACTGACCTATTATGTAAATGTAAATTTCCGTTCTTCATAATGTTCTCTTTCTGTTTATTTTTCCATGAAAATATATTTATTTTTGTATTAGCTATGTAAATTGTACTTGCACGGTTTTTCTTTGCATTCAGATATCATAACAAAGCATTTTACTTAATGTTTAATCAACAATCTATAGGTTTCGCAGGTTTTTCCCTTCTTTCGGTTGTTTTCCTACTATGGTGAACTATTTCCTGAACACAAGGATTTTTAAACCAACGCCGTAGTTTTCTTGCACTTTTCTAAGCTATCCTTATCTTCGAATATTATATGACAAAGGTTAGATTTAAGAAGACTCTTTAGTCTCTATTTTATTAGTCTCGATTTCTCCCGAATGATTTCTTTTCATTAAAATTATTTTACACATTTCTGTAGAAATAAATGAATCGTAAATTAAAATAAGTCGTTAAATAGACACGGAAAAGATTCTGCGATAGTTTACTTTTCTTTTAAAGAGATGGAATACGTTAAAAGGCTAAAACTCTCACCGAACATAATTGTTGATTGGTAACTTACGACTGCAAGAAGTGTACAATCGTGAGTGATATTATAAATAGGGATGCTTAATCGCTTTATCACGAACGTTTCATCATTCAGAATATATTGGGCGAGGAAATAACTTACTCCTTTCTCCATTTTCAAATATTAAGAAAACAGAGACAAATAATTGAAAATGCAATTCGGAGCCAAAGCTAGTTTAACTACGTACGATAAATGCTATCGCGATTGCAGATATAAAACCTCTGGATAGAAAAATTCACTGCACGGAGGAAATTTAATTAGAAATAAGACCATTTGGAATAGACTCTTTAATTAACAGCTCGGAAATATTTTCACCAGTAATTAGGGAGAGATACGTGACACTTAAAAGGCACCGTAAGGAGGCAAAAAATTCGATTAAGAGACTCACGCGCTTTTTTTATTTACCAAACTACAATATGTCTTCGGGGCAAATTAGCCTCTTGTATCTGCAGACGAAATTCCTTTTAAACTCACGAGACAGAGCATTGGAACGAGACGGCGCAGGTTATGCTGGCGATAATAAAAAAATGCTATCCAAGACAGAGTTTTCCAACCACGGAGACCAAAAGCACCACCCGCGCTAATTAGTTAGATATAAAATGTTCAGCGAGGTCGTGACTCTGTCTGGGCTTCCGAAGTCGACGACAGCAGTGCCACCTGGTTGTGGGTAAAAGACTCCACCTTTGCTTCACTACGCACATACCCACTTGAGTCTTAAGAGAGAGAGAAATGAAGAGGTGGAGAGACGTTGGCTGAATGAAAAACAGAGAGAACAGAAGAGGGGGAAGGGACTGGCGAAGAAAAAACCACGGCGAAAGTTGAATAGAACCATTGAACTTCTTAATCACTGCCATTCATTCATTCGTAAACACCTTGGAAGATGGATTGAAAAACGGACTACTGAATCGGAAACTAATAAAATAAAAAGGAGAAAAGTTTGTCAAAAGTCAAGCTCGAGGTGCCGGGCAGAAAGTAAAGCGGAAATTCCTAAGCTATTAAACACGGCAAAAAAGAAACGATAAAACTTTCCAAAGCGAAAATCCTTGAATTCACTACAAAAACAATTATCTTACTCGAGCATTCCCCAGCTTCCACTTCCTACACTGGAATTCTCCTTGAGATATGCCACAGCTTTCTCAATGAAATAGAAATAGTAGTTGTCTTAATTGCAGCGTGTATCTGTTAGTACCTCAATACTGGTTTTAGTTATAAAAGGCGGCGATTCGCAGAAATAAACGACACTAAAGTATGGTTAACAAAGACATCATCACGTATACTGATCTTTATAAGGAATTCTCCGTTATATTTGAAGATATATATTTATGACATTAAAACGAGACAAACGGCGCTTAAAGAAACTTAGTAGGATACAACAGTCTTGGTAGAAATAATTTTAATTAATACGCAATAATATTCCTGCCAGTCGGATAAAAACAATCGATTGTCCGCGCAGAACTTTCTTGGAGCACAAGCTCTCAGGATGTAATAACTCCGAATCTTTCGCAAGAATAACACCAGTTGGAATAATGAAACTTGATACACCATTACGTAATATGTGAAGACGTAGCATTATAAAAACCAGAGATTCGCTCCTAATAATACGCCATTCAGTCACTCCGTCAAATTTATCCCCAGCTTTGAAAGATTCGATCGATTTACCACTCTCCAGGGAAAAAAACATAAGTGACTACGGCTAGACGCTGGCCTCACACTTTCAATCTTGCTTCCGAAGCAATAAGCGCTGTTTTTACACTTTTGCTAGGACATTTGAAACAACTCATTTTTTAGGGTAATCAATGATGTAACCTCAAAAGAAAAATACTTACTTATTTGTAATGTATATCGGTTTGGCACAAATTTATATTCCGAAATATGTTAAAAAATGAAAACTACACAAACTTTGGATCCGAAAATTCTATCCACCTACTGAAGATAGAAAATGTCGCCACCATTCAGTAGGGCTATGGCAATTTTTGCAGATAGTCAAAGAAAAATTCAAAATTTCTCTAAAATAGCGACGGATCTTTTGACGTAAAAATGGAGATAACATAAATGACCAAGATTCAAAGAGAATTATATGTAATTATCGAGAAAAGTTAACGGTCTGTACAGTAGACGATCAACAGGGGCTCACTCAGCGGTAAGCGATGACTTCCTATAATCTCATATACACACGAAATTGGTGAATTCTCATTTTAAATAAAATTCTCATTTAATCTCATAACACAAAAAATAGCCTCCATATAATGACCACATTAGTTCCCCAATCGCGTTTTTATTCATTATTATTAAACTCATTTCAAAACAAATACAAAGACCTTCAGATTCTTCATCTGCGGCTCGCTGCCATATTTTGAGATACCCACACGGCCTTACTAAACGATGAGCGACCCAGCTTTAAATCAGCCAACACAGGGCTATCCACAAAGGTTTTTTCATGAAATGTGACGTAAAAGAACTCTAAGATTGGAAAATTCTCAAATACAAAACACGTTCGGAAATAACCGAGATAAATTAAGAAAGACACGTCCTTGTCTCGAGTGCTTTTGACCTCATGAGCTTTGGGATTGAATTCGCCGTTGATGTTATTCACTCCTGGACAGTTTTTTTGGTCCGAGTCTTTCGGAAGTCTTCCTGGATTTGTCACTTTAGAGTATCGATTCAGAGATTTATATCCTTGCCAGCTATGTCATGCCAAGCCACTGATTTATTCGGAATGAAATTTATAACCCTCGCTATTTTTTCTACTTGATTTTCGTGTTTTTTAAGCTTAAGCTGCTAACTAAATCCAATTCGGCAGTACCGATGCCAATCCTTGCAGCTATGAGAACATTTCTTTCAAAGACTGGAATTTCATCCATATCACTGCCGCACCACTCAATTTTATGTAGAACACGAGAATTAAATTGGTTCTTTTGATAGACAAACAATGAGCCGACAAGTAAAGAGATTCGTCAAATATGATCCAGTGAAAAGGACTAGTGAACGGAAGACGGCATTCCGCTTATTTAAAATTCGATTTGACTCGAAATCAATTATCGAGGATCTTCAAACTAAAATTTTAACAAAGATTTTCAATGAAAATTCCACTTAGGGCTGTTTATAGTTGATTATTTGCAATCGTGGTCATCTACGAAAAACTGCTAGCAAATCTTTAGGCGTCCCTTTATCGGTTCATCAAAGCTCGGTTTACAACTTCTACCAGGAGAGCTGTATGAAATTGAATCATTTCAAAATAAAATCAATTTTTTTCATTCTGATAACTACAACTAGAATGATTGGTTATTGACCTTCAAAAATTACATTGAAAATAGCCGATGAAAGAGTTGTGCGTCAACATATATTCATCCACACTCACAATGAGAAGGGATCTTAGAGCCGAGATAAAAGAAGTTGAGTAACACCGAAGATATTATTTATTTGAAAAGGGAAGCGCCTTCCACGAATCGCCTTCGGGACAGCGTCTCTTGAATTGGCTAAGGACGATACGCTGGCAAAGGGACGAAATGTTTGCTTAGTGACGTCTTTGGCTGCCCTTATCACATGTATTCGCAAGGGATCGAACTGAAAGAAGAGACTTTTGTAAGATGAAGAAGGAAAAGGGAGCAACTTGGGAAAAATATCGAAAAGACGCAACCTAATATACAGCAAACTACGAAAACATGATAAGGAGCATCGTCAAGTTCGTCCGTATCTTTGAGATCCGAAAGAATGTTCACCGACAAAAACTTTATTTCTGAAAAGAACTTCTGATCAATTTGTTTGTAAACGAAGAATTTCGACTAAGGATACTTCGCTCCATTTATAAATTCCATACATTTTCCTCGTAGATCTAACAATAAGTAATATGCTGAACTATGAAACTCTACACAAATATAGTACGTAATTAATTTCCGATTACACTTGTCTCGATATACCGAGGCCACTTATTTTCCTATTTAAGACAAATGTTTTGGTTGTATCAAACTATAATAGTTTAACAACTACAAACGTGGACTGAAAATCGGCATTGGATTGATTACAATAATGAGCCTTTGAGAACGCGGCGTTGATATGTACTGGACTATTCATCGATGTAAATTAGAATTTCTGAAAAAATCAACATAAGAACCCCAAACGAGTTCTTTCAAATTATCCACGCCTCCATCAAAGGAAGGTTGAATGTCAGATTAACTGATCTGAATGAAGAAAATCATTGCTTTCGAGTCAGGAGAACTCAAGAGAAAAAACTAAAGTCAATAGAAGGAATGAGGTTTAAGGAAATTGATAACGTAAGGACATCAAAATATAACTTCTACTCTAGATTCAACTCTGAGGAATAAAGAAATGTATGAAATGAAAAGGAAGGCGCGGTCGGAGAAGAAGCTGGATGACGTCAATGGAGCATATCTTCCCCACTCCCATCTTTTCCTCCATCTCTTCTTCCTTTCCTTTTTCAGCTGCCACTGCCTATCGTAGAGTTTGATACACCCATCTCATCCTTCAAATGAATACACTTATTAGTACCACTACAGCGTAATTCCTTTATAGCAGTGCTACTTTCCTACCATAAATTTTCGAGTACTTCTTTAATGAAAACCCAACCCAACACGATCACGATCCATAAGGAATATATTGAGACTAATTACAGCATTTGAATTAAAATAATAAACCGAAAATTCTCAGATCAATAATAAACAATGGCAGCAGAATCGCAAAGAGAAAACAGTGGGAGTATCACACTACATTTGAGGCTTCATATTGATAGAAATAATGCTCAAGTAGCACCCACTAATTTCTCTTTCATATGAACCGAAAATCTAATTTAAAACAAATCAGCCATTATTACTAAAACAAAGTGGCTGCGTGTTCAATGAAGAAAATATTTCTGAATCCAACCCCTTTAACTAAACAATATTCAATATCTTATCAAGACAAAATTAATACTTAATTTACGATACATAAATAAAGTGAGTCGAAGGGCTACTTCCATAAAAGCATAATTCTACTACTTTTCCATTAATAAAACTTATTGGACCTAGCAAAGAACATGGCCACAGCAAGTTTGAAACTATGGGTGACGAATTTAAACCTCAAGAAAGATATTAATACATGCGTAAGAACTATTTTAAGTTCATGAATATGAAGAATGAGACGGATAAATCTAGCTAAAATGCCCTTCCTGTGGCGCTCATAATGACAGAGTTCCGCTGCGTTGCTTCCAGTTGCTAGGGGGAACACGTAAATAAAAAGAAGCTTCCAGTTCGATTAGTGAAGAAAGGAGAGAATATTTCTGTCCACTGATACGGAAGGAAGTGACAGAAAGAATATTAAAAAATAAGTTCCATCGTTGAATATGACCATCGCTAAACAGGAATGAGTTCTTCATATCCGATGTTAAAATATCGCGAAGTATAGTGAAACCTCGACCAACGATGATAATTCGTTCTAAAATTACTTAAAGCCGATATATTCGAACGTTTTTAGCAAAGATACACGCTAAAATTCAACAAAAACTTATCAAGTAAGAATGGGAAATAGACTATTATGCTCCGGTAATTCTAAGATTTCTTTGCAAGCGTACATTTAACAAAGCATTCGTTAGCCGAATCCTAATTCGCTAGTGAAAAACTATTTAGCAAAAAAAACTCTCCATCAGGGTAACTCTTTAGCCGAGGTATCACCGTATCTTTATAAAATCATTCATTTGCGCATTCTCATATTACCCATCAACTCAATCCATTTGTATAGAAATCTCCTCCATCCACAGCCATCGAATCATCCGACAGCACGCAAAACTTAAGCTGTAAATGACGAAATTGCAAACAGGTGGCCGAATTTTATAGCGCCGTAACACGAATGTATTATATCCGTCGCTTTACAATCAAACCCATCCGAATATTATTGGTCCTGTGAGAATTGAGGCGCTATAGGCGGAGGGGAAGAGGAGGGGAAGAGGCCACGTGGAAAACAGAAGACGCAGGAAAAGAGAGAAAAAGAGTTGAAGGTTGAGGGAATGGAAATAGGAAGTCAAAAGTAGAAACGGAGCAGCAGATGCTGGCTTCATTACGGCCTCTTATCGCACCAAACGTCTTCCCTTTCACCTGCAGGCACTTTCCCGAGAGAGAAAAAAACTTGGAGATTCGCTCGGCGTTCGAAACATTTCGCCATGAGGTCGGCGACGTCGCCTTCTTCCAAACACGAATTCATCAAAAACTCGTGACAAATAACCTTCGCCTACATTTTTACGCTCATACGAATACAATGACCAGATCTTCAGGAACGTGGGCTTATACGTATCTTAGAATACAACTGGAGCGCTTTAAATTCCACTGCTCTTACTACTTTGTTGGGCCACCTTAAATTGATCGATCACTCCGATAACTTTCCATAAAGAGAGTCAAATACGATGTCAAGTGTAAATAACATACAAAAACAAGAATGGAACACTTCTTCCAACTTTGAAGAGATTACATTTTGTTATTCGAAACTTCTTCGAAAGAGATTTCATGAATGGTAGTTCAATATTGCGGGCATTGATTACTGTGGCGATGACCATCTCACAAATTGTAAAAATTTCGAAATTAAGCCCATTGGAGCAAGAAGAAAAGTTTTAGACATCTCTTTCGCTTACAGGGTATTTTACAGTGAATTTGACACTTAATTGTTTCCCAGACTGGATTTTTGCTGGTGCAGTACCGTCTCGAAGATCTCCCAAAGCGTCAATATTAGCTGCGCCCTTTTTAAGGAAAAACGCCCGCAAGTTTTCGCCCAAATCCCCAAAATCAATCGGTCTGTTAATGAACTCTCACTTCGTCGACAACTGCGAGTCGCTGAATTCCATCAGGAAAAAGGCGTATCCAATATTTTGTTTTTTATTTTTTAATTTCTTAGTATAATCCTTTGTTTATTTTGTGTAAACGTAATGATATCATCTCTTTATACCTTATTTAGTGTCGTCTTATTTTATGAAAGCACATGTATTTTGGAATACTACATGAGTTTGAAAGTTTTCCCTAGAGAGAGAGATAGAAACGCATAGTGAAATTAACCACTGAGAAAGGATCTGCTCGCTTACCGACGAGATCCCTACTGAGAGATGACCTCCAGGCAAGGTAAATGAATGGTTTAGTATTCCAAAAACCTTTGCATAACGGCATTTACAGAGTAATTCAGATTTAAAATCTATAAATACTACCAAATAATTTTCTACTACATAAAAAATCGATATTTCTAGTGGGTTTACGATTTCAGTTGCAAATTCACAAAAAATGCGCCATTCACCCCATGAGTTAATGATAACCATGGCTGAATATATGGAAGATTTATCAGATCCGTCACATACATTTTCATTCCGAAGGGAGCATTTAGCTTCCATAAAAACGTAAAAGATCCACATTCTTTTCATCTAATAATGAAAGCTAAACATACAAAACAAATTTTTAAAACCTCCTGATGATAAACGTAATCACAACTACCATATTACTAAAAAAAATTGGAGAGTTGTGATTCCGTATTCAATGGAAATTGAGCCAAATTTACAATATGAAAACTGCCTATTTAATACATCTACTTGAATGAAATTAATAATTTGACAAACATTTGAAATGATATAGTTAACATTTCTCCGAAATCAAATATATGATTCAAATACCTAAACAATCACGATCACGCCGAATAATAAGTCTTCTTTTTTTAGCATTTATCACCTTGATTAAAGTAGATTACGGTGTTTTTTTTAAATGCCACTTTGAGATAAGCTGTTTTGAGAAGACAGCTCAGGAAGATTAAATTGAAAAATAATCCCACTAATTTAACTAAAGCTCTACATGGAATAAAATCACGCAGTCTCATTTTTATTTGCCATCTCCACCTTTATCATCACACCAAGGAGAACTAAATGAAACTTTTCTGGAAAAGATCTTTCTAGTTATTACATACATTACATATCATATCTTGCTTCTTTTGTCGCTCCAAGTTTATTCACTCTTCTATCTTTCGGAAACAATTTTTTAGAGTTTTCACCTATTGTTACCTCCCTCTCCTTCAACGACACTCACTCCGCCGCTATGTTTATTTACGTCCATGTAACAATTTTATGAGCTTCTTCTACATCGCTGAGTTTGTTTATTAAGTTCGCAGAATAAAAAAGAGGACGAAGCCGCTTTTATTTCGTTTGCAGTCGAGGTAAACAGGAAAAGGCCGACGTCCGTGGCAGTCACTCCCACGCCACCCCTCATTTCCTTCTATCTGACGAATGTCAACTAGTTTGTGCTTGGGTTCATCCGAATAATCTCCCCGAAATAAGAAAGCGCAGACGAAAGTAATCTGCCCTGCCACTCCAATTTTTCAATTATCCAGAAAGCCTTCAAGTTTTCGGATTCTCCAATTTCTATGCAAAACGCAGGTGCGTTGACTTTAGTAATTGGTATGCGAATCCATTCGAAGTAATTTTAACAGGCATTTCTATAAATGAAGTGGATTGCGTCGAATTGCTAGGACAAAGTGTCCTTATGTTTTATTATTTTCATTCTAAAATTGCAACGGCTAAGTACAGTAGGAAATGTCACCATAAGAGAGAAATTATGTAAGCCAGTTCATCTGTCATTGCTTCGTTTTTATTTGAGGTAAGTCATTCAAACTTTATAATACTGCACCTTAAATCATAAGAAATCCGCTCTCTAGAATTCAGAGGTAGATTAAGTAATACTACTTAATCTATAATTTAGCAATGCGCCAAAGGTTGCCCATCCCTAATCTAAGCCATAAATAATGATCGTGAATAAATATTTTCGTCTATGTTTAGAAGAAGCTTCATTGCTTCATATCGGTAAGAACAAGATGCGCGACTTTTAGCCGAGATATCAATGTACAAGTTGAATATTTCCGACAAGTTTCTTGAAAGAGAATAGGAAATATATATTGCCATCATTCTCACGTTGACAGAAACCCCAAAAGAACACACATACACTTTCATTCAACTCGACTGTGAATCGTTAATTCGACATATAAAAGTAAAAGAAAGCCTCGCAAAATTTATTTTCAAAGAATAAATAATGAACAATAAAATGAAGCTATAAAAGAGCACCAACGGTGACATTTCAAAGCATGCGAAGCATGAAAGGTAAGCACACAGCAGTATTTTAGAAGGAGTTGAATTTGGAGATACTTTGAAGTATTCTCAAAATTATTTTTCCTGCAGAAGCTTTATTATGAGGAAATTACAGCTTATTTTTTATACTCTGTTAAATACGTCAAAGGCCGGTTACTTTGCGGAGTACCAAGAATAAGAATTCGTGGTTGCCGGATATACGTCATGGTCCCATTTCCGTAATGGAATGTATTAACTTCCGTACTAGGTAAGAAATGGAAAAAACATCCACTTACACCTAAGGATTTTAAGAAAAAGCTAATTCTTTTATTACACCGATGAAATTTTCTCCCAGAGGTTTATGAACTTTAGGATGATCTGATAAAGTGACGGAGGGGATGCCAGAGTTTTGGCATCTTAAAAATTCTCCCCTAATAAATTTATTTGAGCACACTTGGAAACATAAGAGAGTAAAATTTACATAGTCGATGAATAAAAAAACAACCAATATAATTTTATTCTACGAGGGTCATCTTTATCTAGTCCTTTCATGATCAAAGATTCTTTTTTAGCAAGTTTAGCCCATTTACTATTGTAATCTAAATTATTTTCCCATGAATAAGCTTTAATAAAGTGCTGAAAATCTTAAAAATACTTTTACTGTAAATAGATACAAACGCAACTGTTGTAATTAGAAGATCCACGCATAAATATTATCATATCACATCCACTATCACACCTAGATGAATGGAACATTTTCACTTGACTTTTGGTAGAGGATAGAGGGGGGGGGGAAATTCCATTTACTTTTTTTGTCTATGAGTGAGATAAATGAAAGGTACCGAGGTATGGTAGATGCTGAATACTCGCATTCATTTGAGTCACCCCTTGTTAAACAGTATGAAAAGTATTATTCATAAGGTCATTGAGGTGCACTTAAGCGAAAATTTTCAACTCGCAACATTCTGGCTCGGTAAGGAATGCAAAAGTAAACCACTCATAACTCAATTTTTCTCAGTCACCTTTTCCTATTCCCTCTGTACGTTGGCTGACGGTGGAGATATTTAGGTTCCGACTATCCTATGGGATAAATACTTTACAGACAGATTAATATTCGTCTTATTAGCCCCCAGAAACTAATTTTCCAAAATCTAAACTCATCGCTGAGAAACTTAGTCGAGAATCTCACCACGTTAAACATCCGCTAAATGAGCTACGCCTCGAGAAAACTTTGATGAGACACTTTCGAAATGATTAAGTCATGAGTTTCGAACAATCTGAATCGCAAATTTAGAGTGGCTCCACGAGAAACCCCGCGCGAGCAGCCAAATCATCCAAATTCCTACACGATATCGCACACTTCCTCCATCATGACCCCTTTAATAAAATATCACCGCGCGATAAATTCTGCAATGGAAACATTGGGAGGGAAAAAGAGAGAATTTCCGCAGCGGTAACTTCGACTTTCATTCCCTTTTTGTTTTCTCTGTGCCACGGAGACTCCAAAATAACTCGGCATGCGTAATCAATCGATCAATCGAAAGCCACGCTCGATAGCGCCCCCTAATCCGGCAAGGATGAAAAAGCGGCCAAATTCCAACAGCTTCCATGGAGATCCACTCTAAATTTGAGATCGATGAGAAATTATAGAACTCTGCGCAACTTCGGCCGCACAGACGTGAGCTGATAATTCAAAGCTTTAAATATCTGAAAGCTACACGAAAGACCTAGTTATCCTCAATATATCAATCCTCTGCAAGAGCTGAGAAAACAAGAAAAGGGAAAAATTCCCGCAATATTTAGAGATAAAAAATCTGTTGCGATACGGGACGGAGTCACTCGAGTTACTTTCCCTTATAAGGAATGCACGATAAAAGCGGTGATTTTTCCATATATGTGACTGCAGAACGATTATTGTAAAGAAGATTCTGTGCAGCTGTTTAAAGGATTGGCTAAAAATAAGAGTTGGAAAAATAAAACAGAATGCACTTCACAACTATAATAGAAAAAAATATCCTGAATCTAATTTTAGATTTCAATTTGACTCTTTTAATAATCAAAATTAGGAATAGGATAAATTTTAAAATCCCATTTCTAGTATCACCGATAATGTACTGATATGCGATGATTCAAGAACTTAATACGCCATTTTCAGGTTTTTACCGAGTGTGATAGAAGTATTTGACGAATGATCCATTAAAATGACTCTATTCTTCGTGAGAAGGCGACAGGAAGGAATAAATACAAATCTGGACGCCTTAACTACCAACATAGACTGCAATTGACGGCCGACCTAATTACGAGTTGACATACGTCGAACTAACGTGAGTTGAAAAGTAAATTAAAAATCAGACATATAAGTATACAGAGATACGGATGACGAAATTCTTCTTTCACGTAATTCTTTTAGGACTCTCCATACATTCAAAAAGCAGTTTCACTCCTACTTATTTACTCGTTATATCCACTATTATTTGTGCATGAGATGATACAAGGGAAATTCTCTTTTCAAAATAACCTATCTCCTGCTAATAGGAAGTAGTATTGAGATATCTGCTTAAAATATGTCACAACTTGAGTATCAAAAAGGAAAATAGAAAAAATGTTAATTACTTATTTTATCCTATAATCAATTTCGGTCGATTCATTTATCGATTAAAATTTCGCGTAAATATTAATTTCATTTTTTTTCAAATGCTGATAAATGGAATAAAATCAAATATGTAATAATATAATATTTAAAATATATTTTTCCTTAAATTAAATACACTCTTCGACTAAATAAACGTAGATAATATATAATACATCGAAGTAAATTATCTATTATACAAATACCTACAACAATATTTTTTTGAGAACGATCCCCAGTAAAATACTTTAATGAAAGTCAGATATTTTATACAAATCCATATTTGATTTTTTATTCATAAATTTAGTATTATTATACTAACACAGAATCTTTTTTCCTTCTGTATAAAAGGGATTTCTCCCTACATAATATTTACAACGATTCGACTACTTTATTTTCATAGTTGATACCTACGCTGAGAAGAAATAGAAGTCCTCAGTTACCAAATAACATGAAAACGTATTAAAAACACATCAATATCCGAAAAACTACAGGAGTATAACGTGAACAATATGCATATGCAAGTTTAACATGGCTAAAATTTTATTAGAAGAATCACTTTGGTTTAATTAATATATAAAGCAATAATTAATACTTCTGTTAAACAGTTCCTTGCAAGCCAATAGGACTAATTTCAGGTTAATTCCTGTTTCTACATGTTAATATCTGAGTTAATTGAATTTTAAACAAAGAATGTATTTTTGAGTAAAAGATTATAGCGGTTATAAAAGCCTGCTGATCAGCGGGAAAATGATTGGAATGATGGAAAATGTAGTTTAAAAATAAAAGAAAGAGAAAAAGTGGTTCATTTTTCGTAGTATGATGTTGCGCGGTATTGGATTATAGCCCGAAAAATTGAAGGAGAAACACATTCGTAAAGATTCAGAGCATCGGTTTTCCTTGGCTTAGTGTGAACAGCAGTCACTATTTTCTTGTAGCGATAGATTTCCTACTTTCTCCTCCGGGGAACATTACCGGTTACTGCGTTCGGACAAAAATAGTCGCTTCTCTAACCACAGGCTTGTTCCACGGCTTGCGTTGAAGGAATTTCCACCCTGATCAAATTAACCAGCGCACAATGTAAATGAAGAGTAACGTGATATCGGAATTTATTTTTGATTTCGTTCAGCGTACCAATTTAGGAAATGCAGCTCTAGTTCGCTTTTTGTGCAGCTGGTTACGTTATCGTCTTCGCCTTGAGATAAGGATCATCCTCCTTACATCTTCATGTAAAAACGTTTAGCTAAAGCAAGGTGTCTAAACCGAGGCACTTTCACTCATTCTATAAGCAAGTAATTCTTTTAGCGATCTATCGATTCCAAAGCTTTTTAACTGAAGATAAAAAGAACATTTTATTATAATTAACTCTAGACAATGAAAAATACCTTCATTTAAAATATCGCTGTATTTTAAAAACTTAACTAGCGATTTTTGATGCGATAATAACATTTTTAAAAAATCAAAGTACGTAAACTCCGATTCACAAAGTTTCTGAGGGAGTTAATGACGCCAACTTGAGTTCAAAGGTCATCAGTAATCCAAAGAAAATTTTAATATACATTTCACTGACTCTAATCACTTAGATCTGTGTCTGCCAATTCTTTTTACTTCACGGCGCACTGGGGAAAGGAAAATTCGTTTGGCAGCATACTAATGAAATTTTTATAATAATATGAATAAATTTAATACATATATTGTGTATACAAGGAGAATATTTTATTCAAAACGGGACCATCTGGTAGGATTCCATTTCATTCATTAAAACATCCATTTTTAAAAATTTTCGCGGCTCAGCTTCTACTTTTGCGACACACTGGAGTGATATTGTTTGGAACAAACTGTGCATTTAGAAAGTAAAATTCTCATTAAAAACAATACTCCTACATAGTGTGTGTTCTTACTTCCATCAGAAAACAGCTTCGTTTCCGATTTTTATCTACTGTATACAGCAAACATTAATGTAAATTATGAAGGATAAAAAATCTCTCATAATTTGCACAAAGAACGTCCTTCATTTAGAGCGTAGAGCATTTATATAATCCTTACATCCTCCTTTGGTTTTACTAATACGCTCTCCACAATGTAAACACTTTCAGTGGAGAACTGAAAATGTTCCAATTCCTGCATAACTAAACTCCGTTTCCCCGAGAACAATAAGCCTCCATTTCTGGAGCACGGAGAAAAAGAGAAGAGAGCGGACATCAGTAGCAGAGACATCCCGCTCAAACAATCCGTCAGATGTCTCCCAAAGCGCTCTACGGCGCCTTTAAGTGGGACAACGTTACCTTCCAATCGATTTCAACACATCCGGAATCCTGATGGCGCCCCGCCAATATATATATTCCCTGTTTCGAAAAACAAAATCGAATCGAAATGCGACGTGAGAGCTGGAAGAGCGAAACTGCCGCCGACTGTTTAAAAGGCATCTAGACCGGCGTCGTTAACACCGATGGATGGAATTTCGCGCCGAAAAAACTTCCGTCTGGTAGTAATTAGTAGAGCGCGGGTATGAAAGGACGGCGGAGGAAGTCAAGATGAAGAAGAAATGGCGAAAGGAGGGAACAATGGAGGCGAAGAGCACAATGGGGGATCGAATGAAGAGCGGAGAGTCTCCATTTAGAAGCAAAATCACGCCCGAGGAGCCTTCGGTCACACTCGCCGAGGGAAAATGGGAGAGAAAGAGATGGGAAAAGATACCCACGCTATCCGAAACACTATCGTCACGTTTACCTGTAGATCAGCGCTTCCCAATTTAATTTCGCTACCCTTGAGAATGCACTAACCAAAGCGGTTAATTTTTTAGAGTTGAAAATTAAACGCGAGTAAATTAAGATAATTGTGCGCAGTGCCCGTGTGCTAAGGTGAATTTCCATCTCGTCTGGATAGAAAATATACAATCACAGAAGGAATATCGTCTGGAATAAACCAACCGCTCTCTTGCTATCTTTTCACCTGAAATAAGCTTTTCTAATAATAAATATTGAAAAACTCCTTATGACTTTTTTATGAAAAATTTTTCAGGTCCTAAAATAATTATATATGTTGCCCGTGTGTAATGCAGACATTGAATTTATTGGTAGGGGTCACGTACAACAAAATTGTTCCGGGATTATTTTGTCGTAGCAAAAAAATACAGTCCGAACCGAACTGTTTGACAGTTTCGGAAAGAATCCGGAATCGAACCGAAATCGTGCGTATAATTGAACCGAAGTAAAAACCAGAAGGAAAAATATTACGGTTTGAAACTCTGGACTAGGATTCCGCAAAGTAACTATTTGGTAAACGACGGTGTAGATAATATTTTTTCTTTGAGCTCCAATCGATCATTTCTGAATTTCAAGTAATTTTTCCATATATCTTCCTGGAAATCGCCGCACATAGCGGAAATATATCGATCCAGTCCTCCCAAAGTTGTGAAAAGAGCAAAAGAACATCGATACGTATCTGTTTCAACATCAAAATTGTAACGATATAAACAAAAGGCAGTGGAAAATGGAAGTGTCTCCACACATTTGTATATTGACGATATTCTTGCGTGATTTAACTTCTTTTTATGGGGCCTGATATTTATGATCATAGATAAGGGATGTGGTAGTTGGGGCAATTCATTTTTGGATCTTCTCTTTAGTTCTTTTATAAGATTACATATAAATTATATTTAAACTTTAAAAAAACAGATGCGCTAACAGTCAACCACACGGCAGTATTACTTTTGCGAACTCTAAACTGTTTCTCAGTATTTTAACAATTGCCCGATTCGCTCTTGGTTTTCCCCTGTAATCACAAGGGATGCTAGTAACTTTCTTTAATCTTCTAAGAAAGCACTGAAAAATTATCGTAGGTTATCCTCAAACCAATACACTTCAAAACTTGCCGAAATGTCTCTTCTCAACTCCTCTACTACCCGTACTCCGAAATTCAAGAGAGAAGATATCGATAAATTTGACAGCACAATGATTAACTTATTCCACGGAAAATTGGATATTGGCGTTAATACCAGTAATAAACGGATGACTAAGATATCCGAACTTTATGCAGTTATATAAGAGGAAACAATCTATTATGCAAGATAACGTTTGTCCAGTAAAAAAGGCAATAAATATGAATCAATGATTTCATCATATAATTAGACAGAATTAAATTAATAACCGAAGAGATGGTTGAAGGCAGGATCAACAGTCACTTACCAGCTTTCTGGCGTTCCTTAGGTATATCGATGTCAATAATTAATAATTAATCGCCAGATTATAATGCATACGAGGAGATGACTTTATATAAAAACTAAGCTGAAACGGAAAAGGGCATGACAAAAATAATATTTCCTGATTAAGAGAAACACAACAAATCAGCATGAAGCAAAGGGTTCCCAAGTCTGGCCTCTATGTTATACAATGGAGTAAGCTAATAGAGATAGCGAGTCTCGATTTTTTTACTGACAGCAACCAAGCATGACAGAAGCATTGTTTGAATCAAATCTCTGATTCGAGACGGAAGTTTTGCGGAACGAGGAACTGCCGGACATTGGCCTGAGAAACCAGAATATTCTTGCATCTGGATCGGTCATCGGAACCATGGCTTGTTATCAAGACAATTCTACTTACTGCTATTGAATCTGATGAAAACCGTAACGAATAAACAGGAAGTAACGCGAGAATTTAATTTCCTGAATAACAAGCAAAAACTGTAACAAATTACCCTCTAAAATTATTTAATGAAATGATGACATTCCTGGAAATATTATGCAATACAGATTTAATTCTGAAAGCAAAATATACGATTCCCTAGTTTTTATGACTAATTCCAACATTTATGAAAAATATAACTTTTTGCATCTAATGCTGTAACTCAGAACCAAACATATAAAAATTCTAAATTTAAAATCCTACACCGATAAAAATACGTAGAATTACAGTAAACTTAGTCATAGAGTACACATCCTAATGGTGGAGGGGTTAAGATTCCAAGCAGCATTCAGGCTGAATACTAAATAGATAGACTTACTATACGCTCCGATTTGACCGGCACTGTTCCTATTTTAGTGTATGGTGTCGGACATATATCATTTTTTATATATGTCCCGGATTGAAAACTTAGATACAGAATATTTAGGGAAGTACAGTTATTTCAATGATATACTCGTAAATTGTTCAAAAGAATATTTTCAGTAAGTTGTGATTTTAAGAACATTTAAAAAACTTGCGAAATTGACTAAGAATAAGATCTAAGGCAACGGTTTCATACCGGTTTTCTCCGCTTCAAACCTTAGGAAGTCTCCATTTTTGCCATAAGAATATGGTAACCTTATATATAGACAAATTTAACAACAAATGTAAGGTATCAAAAAACCTTATCAACGAATTTTTTAGCTGACAAAGATCTGTCTGTTGCTTTTAAGACCCGATTGGGCATTTTATTAATGGCTACGGATTGAGCGAAAAAATGTTTTAGAAATAGGCAAATATCTACAAATGGAAATAAATGCTATTTTAAACATATAAACGAATACAATCCATTTCCCCGTAGAAGTAAAATTGTCTTGCATTTTTCTGATAATAGATACGTATTTTTGGTATTTGATAGCCCTTCAGAAAACACGTAGCTACAAAAATAAGATACTATTATACAAACGAATCATATTCTCTCAGTAAACCTTGCAGATATCTCGCAAATAGAGTGGATTCGCCGTCATGGAAGTACAGTGGTTAGAATAATTTCCCGGAACCAATAAGAACTGGATTCAAGTCCAATTCTTTCATTTGTGCTTATCCTGGGGTTTTAACGCGTTCTTTCAAAGTAATTACTTTTCCCCGATCCGTGTAAATTAGCTTTGTAAGAACACTCTTACAATTGCATGTCAAAAAAGACCAGTTTAAAAGCATGCTATAACATTATAAAACCGCGCAACGTGTCGTCACAAACACCTCACGGGCACAACGGTCTTTTTAATTCCCGATTTCAATTTCGTTTTCCTGTCACACTCTCCTGTGACGCATAAGCCTGCGGCCATTCGTTATAGAGAGAGGCGCAGCGAATTACTGGGCGATGACTATTTACCCGATGAATTGTGACGACTCTCCCAGCGGAGCGAACCGTGATGAAATGCGACTAATTCGGCTGCCCAATGAGAGAGTGCAAAATATTAGAAGATGAGCTTGTCCCACATTCCCAAGGCATCCCTTGTGTTCAATAACGAAGAGGTGGTGATGCTCGTTCCGCAGTTGACGCCTTGATTCGGACACCTTTAAATCGCGCGTTGACTGAATAAAATGTCACGAAAGTTGCGATTTGTCAACTTGGTATTCATGGCTCGTTCTCTCATTGGGACCTTCAATGGTGCCCTTCCATTTGAGCGGGTGGAGTCGCGTTATGTCATGGTCCATATGCCACTGTCTTCATCAACCTTTGCTTGCTAATGCGCGACAGAGCTCATGACAGATGCGTGCGCTCCGAGAGTGCAACTGCATCGATTATCGAGCAAGGGCAAAAAAGGCGGCTAGCCGGGTAATTACGCACATGTGGACTGCCAGAGCATTGCTTTTTGCATCTTTTAATTACAAGACACTAACAAGGTGAGTTTTCCTGTAAGAGGAAAGATATTTATTCTGATATCTAATTTTCTGCGAGGCTAAATACAAGCAAGACTTTTAAAAAGTCTTTGTACTTCTGAATATAGTATTTAAAACAGATTCAGGCTTGGGCGGAAACTATTGTATTAATCATATATCAAATTATTACCTTAAGAATTCGCTGCGCAAATAACTCTAAACGTGACAGTCATATACAACGAAGTATTTCCCGTCCTCATATCCAAGGTCAATCTAAAGACTTCCTTTTCAAACTTCCCAACAGCACCTAAAATTCATTACAACTTCCTACGACACATTGCTTCGAAGTTTTTCAAATTATAAAGTTAAAAGCCTTACTAGAACATTATATAACAACACTATCGAAAAACTAGTAAATTATTAGTTTAACAATTAACTGAAAAATAATTAACAACCATAACCAAAATGATAGACCTAATGGAAATCCATCGAAATAAATGCATAAGTTGCATGCATAAGTTGCATGCATATATTTTCATTTCATGCAACTTTCTGATATGTCAGTAAACAATTTGGTGAATTAACGTTGCAAAAAATGCCAGAGATCGGGGAGAAATTTTGATACAGGATGACAGATTTTCGAGTGCATTTAGCAAAACGTTAAAACGTACCAAAAAGTGATGGGAGATAGATATCTCGATTTCAAAAGTGTTCGAGGCAAATAAATCATATGTGAGCAAAAAGTCTCTGGAACGAAGATGAACGCACGAAAGAAGATATATTTGAGCTGACAGATAAACGAAAGTGAACTAGACAATATTATTACGTGATTACAGAGTATACAATAGGTAACGCAACGAAGTAAAAATGACATCATTAAATCTCAAACGAAAATATTGATCTTGAAAATAAAAGGCTACGAAAAAGCACCGGAAAATTCCCAGACTTGATGAGAAGTGAACCATTAAAATGAAACAAGATATCTCTCTTGAAAACGACAGTTGGACTGTTGCACGCAAAATCGACCGTGTTGAGAGCCTTCTTCTATAGCTCCACATTCATCATACCTGCATCAGCAGCTTTAATTAAAAATTTTGTGCGACCACTCGTTTAAATACGTGTTCGCTCTCTAAAATATTTGCCCTCTCATTCGAATGTAATTAATGCAAAAATATTCCATCCTCTCACACGTAGGCCATATATTCGATGCTAATGGGATTCTTTCTCCCAAGTCGAAAACTGTTACAATTTAAACTGTCTCGTAAATTAGCATTTCCGGGTATTAAAATAAACAAGAAACGTTTTTCGATTTCTATGATTTGCATAAGTTATTTTGGGCGCAATATATAGCCGTGAGTTAACTTCTCCCAATGACTTCGAGAGCTAAAAGGACGGAAATGAATCCAATAAAGTGAAAATTCGTGAGAGCATGAGTTCGAGCTCGAATGCACTAAAAAGTCAAAGTGAAGTTGATGCCTGACCAAGCACGTCTAAATTTAAATAAAATGAGGCAAATTTCTGGAGAACAAGGACAGAAATAGTGTAGCGCATGAAAACTTCATGTATTAATTAATAACAACAAAATAAGAATTTACAATAGAGTTCCACGCAGTGAAGTATTAGCTGGCTGATTATAAAATGATACTAAATCTTAGATGTGTTTGAAAGTAAACGAAATCATCAAGAAGATTTAGGAAAATGTGGGAAGAGAATTTTATTCCAAAAAGATAATTGTAAAAATTGTCTTATGGTAGACATAAAGTTCAAAAAGAAAACTGTTCAAACTCCACACCTAAGCTAGAATGCCTAACTTTTAATTAAGTTAATAATATGTGATAATGAACATTAACTATGTGCGCCATATATTGTGCAAGTTTTTACAATGATGAAGGTAAGTGATTAAAAATCGACTGAATTGCTCCTCTCCATACTCATATCTCTGCAGAAATTTTAATCTCCCTAGGAGTATAAAAACCTTGAAATTGTAATGAAGGATTGTACTCATCAAGTGTGGACTAAAAATCTAATATGATCATTGAAATGCAATAAAAATTAAGAGGATAGCGAACATGTGTTAATAAATCAGACGATTTTTACCTCCGACTAGGAGAAATATATTTTTTTAGTACACATAGAATAATTTAAGATAATTTACTTTATGTAATAATAAAGATTAAGAGCTATTTTATAAAATGCCCAAGATGTACAAATAAAACGTAACCATCATTTAAAAGCTGTTTCAACGATGGGGAATTAAAGACCATTTATATCGATGCCAGAAAACGAGAAGTAGGCATTTATTTGCGAAGAACATAAAATTCACTCGTTAAAGCAGCCACCAAGATAGAAAATTTACAACCGACACGTCAGGCGAGTGGCGAGTAAAGCATCTCCAGGCGAAAATAGAGATTCCACATAAACGAAGAAAAGAAACGGTAAAAGCGAGGAGCCAAAGTGTTTTGCTCCATCAAATTTTCCTCCCCTTCCCAAAGATCCTCTACGTAGCGCATCTCGGAAGAATTGTTTCGGAGTTCAAATGGGGTGATGGAAGGGAGAAACTGATCTTCCGCATGTGGGTGCACACTCACCTCAATGGGCTGATCCGGATTGGCGGTGGGCACGTTCGCTTCTGGAGGAAGTTCCGGGAGTGCTGAGAACTTCCTGTCGTAAACGCAGCGATGGAGTTGAGAATCCAGCATCCGGAAATTGTCGTAGGACCGCCGGAGGAGCCAACTGCGCCCCAAGCTAGTGACCTGCACCACCCAAGAGCGGTTCTCGTTACCACCGACGCCACCATCGGGGTCGCTCAGAGGTTTCAGTTCCTCTTCGCATAGAGATACCTAGGATAGAGCAAATGGACTTATGTAAATGCAATTGACCCACTATTCGATAACACCAACTGAGGAAGAGGACGATTTAACCATCGAATATCCCATGACAACGAAACATCTTTTCAATATTCTACAGTATTGAAGCTTGAGTTTAAAAGCGAGTAGTGAGAAATTTTTAAGGATATTCATGAAAGTAGAAAGTTGAAAAATCAGTTATGCAATGTATGAATCAAATAAATTAAAACTCAACGCTAATTTAGATGCTTCAAATTTGAATTAAGGAGGATACATAAGAACTTACTAAATAGAATTCGTAAAAACGATTTTTGTGCCACACTCATTCGAGAACAATAACGTTCCTTAAAATAATTTATTTTTAAAAAGAAAATTTTCAATGTTGACATTTTCACTTTTACTGGACCCGAAGTGTTACAAGAAAACCGTCTTAAATAAAATATAGATACTTTTACCATATAAACATTGAGTAACTCCCAGTGGTCATACATATTTCCGACATATACATCCATTTTCCCATAAACTTCAAAGGTCAATTAGATAAAATATCTAATTATTAACCCTCTGAAGACAACGAGGTCCATTATTTTATTATAATAATAGTTTGCCTGGATGGGTAACTTCCTATTTGAAGTGATTGATTGGAAAGTCTATTCCTTAGAAAATTTGGAATCAACTTCATCAACTTAGAATAGTCAAAAGTATTTTTTTAAGAAAACTTAAGCATTAAAAATAAAGAGAGAAGACCAATGCTATGTATATTTTGTCATTTTTGTTTTAACGGATAGTAATATAAATTTACATACAAGTAAAATAATAATTATAAATTTATACACTTTACTGATAGAAATAAATGCGACCAGAACAAGAAAGTAGAACATAAACATCGCGATGTTTCTACTGCTATATGAAGAGAAATGGATTTAATCAGCTAATGCATAGTGCTTTCGCAACGGTCTATGCAAAGAATATTGTGACATATGAGGAAGACATGTATCTGTATTAAGGAAGAGTGGAGGAACGATTTCCCGGAAGATGACACATGAATAACGAGAGCAATCAATTCCACCAATCGAGTTCCGAGTAATCTGACCATCTCGGCAATTGATTGGACGCCGCACTCCGGATTGGAGGATTTCCGGACACAAATACTCCTGCAGGGCAAATCTTGATCGCTCGTATTTGAGTTACAAATAGGGCTCTTTTTTGTGCACACAAAAATCCCTCAATATTACATCCTAAAACATTATTCACTGCTTCGAAATGGAAAACTAATGGAAAACCTACATATTCCCGGTTACGAAAAGTTAAAAAATGATTGAAAATGATGAAAGAATGACTAGTTATGATATAATATGTATTATCTATCACTCAAAGTAGAAAATAATAATTAAAATAACTATTTACCAAAAACAACTCTACGTGAATATAATTCTACAAGAATGGAAGATGACGAATCCACAGGTTCTAAGGTACTATATTAAAATATTACACTGTTAAATCTTCTTTAATAAAAATCTTTTCCAATAGATCGAAGAGGAATATTATTGTTATAACAGAATCATAAACCCTGCCAAAATAAAGAGAGAATATTTAATGAATATTTAACAACTTTAAGAGATATTAAAGATTACAAGACAATTTCCGAGGATTTTATTAACATTATGTTGAACTCAGGGAAGGTTTAGTAACCTTTAGAATATATTATCAGTAAAGATTATCGAGTATGGTTCAGCAATAAATTTCATCCAGTCCGTTATTGAAGAATTACAAGCAAGCTTCAAAAAAGTAAGTCTCCGAAATTAAGAAAAGGCTTAAACTGAGAATTCTGCAACAATAAAAGAAGGATTAAAAGACAATCCTCTGTATAAGGTCATAATTCACCACATAAGCAATTTCTATAGCACACATTACGTTTTACCAAATCGGAAGGCAGCCAGTGAAGAACTCACTAAAATTGTCTCCCAATTGAAAGGACTAGAAGAATCTATTTTAAGAGAAAGCTGGTGAGTTACAGGCGATAAAACTATCCTCCTATGGTGACCATAAGAAGATGACCTGGATCAAGGGTGCTAAACTATACTATATACTATAGTATACTCCAGCTACCACCGGATATCGAACACGGGACCGCTTTCACTAAAAACGAACTCGCTGCCCTCTTGGCGATCGGGGAGCCCACGAAAACAATTGTTTCAATAGGATGTATTTCCGAAGTAGCATAGCAATTGTGTAGCAAACTTATATCGGAGTATATTTTCCTAAATAAGAACGATTAGATTACTCGCCTTGACATAGAGGAGTTGGAGGGCCACATTTGGCCCGTGGACCCACCGTTTGATACCCCTAATTTAGACAATTAGACACGAATGACTAACCTGTACGGGGCCCAACTCCACGTTTTCGTAGTGAAAGTGGGCACACTCGTCTAGCTTCGGAAACCTGGGCGCCCCGGAGGCGGCATTGGCCGTGACTCCGGAGGTGGCGTGACCCCCTGCAGAGCCACCAGTCCCGGAGACAGCAGAGACGAGGTGCGTGATGCGTACGCTGCCTCCGGATGCCCCCACTGACGACACTCCTCCAGAAGCGCGGTGCAGATCCAAGTCGGCATTCCCACCGCTCTGAAACGGAACAGACACATTGATAAGAAAAACCATTTCCCGCCACTGAGGTGCATCAAGTAAACATCGTTTTCTCAATCCTAAACCGAACACTTGAAATGACGTTGAGCGAGGAATATTCCGCTAACGACTTTGGGTGAAAATAATTATACATAACAAAGAAATGGCACACTGTTACTAGAAATCAGGATAACGAAGTTTCTAAATGAACACTCATCTTCTATATCGAATAAAATGTTATAATTAAAACAATTCAACTATCACCGTTGGAAAACTTTTGCTCCCAAAGCAACCGCAAGTAATTTCTCTGCTCATGCTTTCTCATACAGTCCACCACGTCAGTCATAAGCGTTCGAAAATCAGCAATTCTACCATTACTTTTGGTATTAATATATATGATCATCACGAAGAAAGGATCAAGTGCTAAACCCCTAATTGAACGACGTCACAAAACAATATCAACACTAATTATCCCATAGATACGAATCAATCAACGGCCCAAATATGGAAAGTTAATCGGTGGAGGCAAAACTTGATAAATCGATTTACTTGGAGCGCGTTCAGTGGTGCGATTCTCAAACACTTGACTTTTACTTCCTCTCCCCATTCCAGCACAGTTTCCGTGATCCCGCTCAAAGGAAGGGACGCTAATCGAAAAAGCACTCGCGCAAATAACCTCCAATGCGGAAATATCCGTTATCGACCGTCCGCGATTCGCGCGAATTTGTAGGGAAAACGAAACAAACCATCGAAAGCTCAATGTGGAGGAACTCAGTCCATGGCGGCGAGGGACAAAGAGAAGAATGTGCCGATACAACGGGATATGACGGCGAGAGAAGGATTCTCAGGAGACGCGTTTCGCAAAACCACAAATGCGGTTTGCGACCGCAGAAAGGAAGTCGCGAGGGACTCCGAGTTTCAGGAAAACAAAAACTTCGAATCCCAAGCAAAGGAAAAATCCTTGCGACGGCAATGGCGTTGCATACAATAGCCAATTGGAGGCTATTACATCACAGATACCAGTGCTGCTAAATGGCGGATTTGAATCTCATCGCGACTGTTGATGCTTGCGTGGAAGATTCAGCTGAATCCAGACATTCAAGTGCTATCCGAAATGACTCCGTGTTATGGATACTAATGTGAGTGGTTACTGTCATGAAATGTCAACTTAAGTTCCTTCTTCTGCTGAGGTGACTGATATACACGATGAATTCTTCTTGTGATATAAACACGATTTTCTATAATAAAAATCTTGAAAAAGTCCATATAATACGTGCCTTACTTAATGTCAGATTTTAAACCAGCGAAGTACGCTTTTACCCATTCTATAAATTCCCCTACAAATTTTTAATTATAAAACGCTTTCTTAGCAATCTCTTCAAATAAGTAACCTTTTAAACTTTCAGTACTGCCGAGTTTAAAATTATAAATCCTCTTTCACATTGAAAGGAACCTTCCAAAAACTTCAGGCTCCAATTTATTATTGTAATATATTTCCTTGTTCCGATATCTCAGCTCCTTTGAGAATTCCTTTCTTTAAATAGAGGACTTTCTGAATATTTCGCAAACATTCCGTAACTTCCTGATTTCACTGAAGTAATCGTCTGTAAAAGAAGCTAATGGAATGCTGCTGCCTTCTTATGCAAAAAAACTTCATGGAATATTTATTCCTCTTCCTTGTAAGAGAAAATTTTCTCTAGAATAGTAACAATATCATAACACAGTATGAACGATTCTCTTGAAGTTTGCTATAAATCCACTTCATTCCTGCTCGAAGTTTTCAGTAATTATCCTACTGCAAACTATTTGTTATTCTCTTATAAATTTATATTTTTATCTTGATTTAGCAATGACTCTACAATAAAATTCTTGGCTAAATAATATCTATAGTTAGTTTTCTAACTTTACTACCAAATACGAATTCGGATTTTTAAGCAGAAGATACTCATAACAGTATTGTTACATCTCATCCAAACTGCTTAAATCTACAGGGGTATTTTCATGACAGTGATTAGGCAAATGTTCGATTTTGAACCACTTGGGAAATTTTAATTCCACCAACGATGATTTCGCCTAACAAAGATTACGGATAATGAAGTTTAATCTCAACAAATTATATCCGTGAGCTGTTTGAAATATTTACTGAAAAACGTTTCTTCTCCTTCATAACATCCAGTTTAAATCATCCACATAGTATCAAATGAATATAAGCAAAACTAGCTATTATGTCACCATACACCACTAAATTTATTAATTCTATTACGCATGTAACCCAAAGTATTCGGAAAACAATCTTCTCCCAAAATGTCAGTGAAAAAACGAACCAGACGGAATAAGATAACAATTACTAAGAGTGGTATCAGCGCGATTTTTCTGACATTTTAGAGAGCAAAATATACAAAAGTGAGATAGAAGAGGGCGAAAAGAAGCAGAAGAAAAAGAAGTGAGTGCAGGACAGATGAGGCAGACAGGGGACTTGAAGAGGAGTGGCTGAGGGTGGTCGTAAAAAAGAGCAAAGGGAGGATGACGAGATGTTTGGACGACAAATGAAATCCCGCAAAAGCAAGGATGTTTGCTTTCGTTTCCTCCATTTATCTCTCAACGCCCTCTTTTTATTACGTGCTAAATGACCTTAGAACCTTCGCAATTCGAATGCCACAATGAAATCCAGGCAACAGAGGGCAAGTCATTGACCTCATAAAAAGCCAATTCCCTCCGCTTCGAAAGCAATCATTAATCGATCACATCTTTCTGCAAATTCTCCTCTGGAGCACCATCACTCAGCCGCAGAGCTTCAAATTCTATTGGGGTAAGTAAACTTTTTCGCAACTTCATCATTCGAGCGAAAAACTTGCTGGGTGTCAATCTCTCACACGAGGAAAAAGTTTGATATTCATTATTAGCCGCCTCGGAAAAGGAAGTACAATTTGATAACTTTAAATGTTATCTTTAGCTTTAGGGAAATGATAGATTAAAATTATAAATAATTTTGAATATATGCTCCACGCTACAGAAACGTTCCTTTTTTGATATGGATGCTAAAGCAAGTCTAAGCGAAGAAAGAAAGCGAAAGAAAGCCTTCTGCATTTTGCAAGAATTCTGCACACATAACACAAACAAAATTTCCAACAAGCTGGAAAACTCCTTCCTCAGGTATAATTTCCTAGTAGCAATCGTCATACAAAATAAAACAGCAAATTAATACGATGAAACTCTATTTTTTCCATGCTAAGAGGTTAAGTGTATTTATGTAACGTAACTGATATTTACTGAGTCCAAGAACTAGTTTTTCTAGGTATTTTTGAAGGTATAAATGACAAATATAGTGACTGCTCACCGAATCATTTATGTTTTTTACACCAAAAAGTATATAATTATGTTAAAAGTCACAGATTGCATTCTCCGTTTAAAATTTAACAGTAGCATTATTCATCACTTAACTATAAGGAGGTAGTTAATTGATTCAATTCTTAGGTCGGCTACTCATTGAGAAATAATACGATCACATTAGGGCTAAGTAACTATTTTATCAAGAAGAAAGCCTTGAATCGGAAAATGGATGCTTTCTGAGAAAGTGGGCTCACTTTGTAGGATTCGAAGATTACTTTCCGCAGCCGCCCTTTCAAAGAGCTGAAAATCACCCAACTTCGGGAAAACTTCGACGTCCAAGTTCCAAACTTCGGTCGCCTGACCGATTTAATTTAGTGCGGACTAGTGCTTTTCCATAAAAGATATAAAAAGGGAGGGTTTCGGCATAAAAAGAATTACGTAACAATTGATTTAAGGCCTTGTAATTACATAAATTGCTATTATGATGTCTTAGATAATTTAAGCTAGCATTTCAAAGGATCCTGCAGAAATATACGTTAGCGGTAGGAGCTTCTTGATCAATCAAAACTAAGGTAAACTACTAGAGCCAAAAGGGCTTACTTTAGTAAAATGCAAAAGTTATACATAACTCAGGAAAATAATCGAACCTTAACTTTACAACTAAAAGAAAACAGTCCCGCATTACATTACATGAAGGTACTTCATTGGTTTATTTGACGTAAATGAACTATATGGCAACAGAAATAACAATTTGATAGATCCAAACCGCGAGATGAGTTATGAATGCATGAATGCTGTTCACCTTTCCATTTACTAAAATCGTGATACGGGGTTTCGAAATAAAATTCATGCATAAACGCGAAAGAAAAGTAACTTATGTGAAATGTGAGATCTTGCAGAATTTGCGGAAGGAATCCAATCCAATTCTATTACTATTAATAATTTAAATAAAAACTTAGCGATGGAATAAAATAATACATTTAGCTCGTATTCTTTTTTGAAAGACTATAAAAAGCAGATGTATAGAATCAGCTATGTATGTAAGCTTTGGATAACTAAAAAATTAGAATAAATCTGAATGCTGAATCAAGAGAGAAAGGAAAATAAAGCGTCCAGTTACCGCTTGCGGGAGCAGTTTACTTTAGTCCATACATACAACGGCGAGAGCTAGGAAAGCAGATTTCTATTTGCCTTCTGTATTCGTAGATTGCTACTTGCCTTGATATCCACGGAATCCAAACTTGGATATCCGATAACGATTCTATAGCAGGAATCTCCAGTTCAAACAGCGATTACGTATTCAATTCGCTAGCATGCTTACCGCAGCAACGAATGTCAAAGCCTTGGTAAATGATTTCTCATCAAGAAAATATTATGAGTCAATTATAATTATTATTGACTAAATTTGGATTCAAGAAAATGATTCGGATATTAGAAACGAAAACTAAGTGATTTCCTGCTGAGTAAGCAAGCATCAAAAGAGCCATTTTAAATTCCGAGTTGAATTACTCATTTTCATAAATAAATGCTCGAGAGATTGTTTATAAATACAGTATGAAGTTCATGAATCACATTCAGCCTTTTTTGTTTATTTGCGGAAAGGATTTATTTTGAATATTTCTTTCCAAAGAGCGCCAAGGGCTTTTTTCGTATTTGAAGCAAAAAAGTCTGAGTTCATTACAACAGCACGGAATTAAATACTATTCTGCTTGTGCTGAAACAACCCAGAATAAAATTTTCAAATTCATACATAACGATAATAATTAGTTTAAACAATGATGAGAATAAGGAAAATACACATATTCACTCATATAAAAGAATGCATAAATGTATACACATAATGCATATCAGCTCCATGTATAAAATCTCGATTGACTTTTGGAAATGAATGTAAATTATTCGCGAAGAAAAACACGCCGGTAAAATTGTAAATAAGGAAATTATGAGGTCAGATAATGGTAAATGTGATGAAAAGATTACAATAAAAAAGATCGCTGAAAACGAAAATATTTGAAAATTTTACATTAAACGGGCGGAAAAAGGATTTATTGACATCAATGACATTGTTATTTTTAAAATCCTCTTATATTACGATAACGCATAAAAATACCAGAATAACGTGTGAGAATTCCTGATAACCGAGCAAACATTTTGCAGAGCACTGGCAAATTGGTCGTCAATATATTAATTATACTCATCAGTGCACCGTCGCCCAATTAGCGAGTCTCTTAATTAAAAATTTCATAATAAATGGAGGTAGAAAATTATCATGCAAAGGTATAATAAGTTTATCATTAGTATTATTTGACCCTTTGTAGGCGAGTGTAGTCTGCCAGTAAACAGAAAGTTATAGTTCAAAAGAAAGAAAATTCTGAGAGAAAAGTTCTTTGAAGTTTCTACGCGTTGGGAAAATTTTTTTTATAATTATTTAAGTCCGAACACAAGTATTCTCGGGAAAATAAAACGCGGATACAAACTTTCATGTGATGATTACATTTTAACGTACGGATGACTGACTGGTTCCTCTTATACAAGTGGAATGAGCCTATTTTTCAACTAACCTCCACGTACATTAGTGATTTTTACTTGTCTCTCTTACACTCTTAGGTTTATAAAGTTGTTTGACTGAGACTTATCATTTTAAGCTTTTGACCGCGTCTCTGCTCGTTTACGTTGCAGAGCAAGACGGAACATGAAAAAAGCACGAAAGCAAAGAACTCCAATAAAATAAAGAAATAACATACTCAGGTGCAAGCCCAGGATTTTCGCTTTTAATAATTATCGCAGTAAAGATGAAGAAAATGTATACTTTTTCTACAAATTTCGTATGTTAAATACTAACACCTCTCAAAATAGGCTTAAAGGCCAAAATATATGGCGTACTTGTGGAATATTGGAGTGCGGTGGGGGCTTAAAGCCCGTCAGCCCCCCTCTGGTTGCGCACCTGAACGTATTAAATTACTTAAAAGTTTTAAATATGAACAACGGAGGCAGGCTTCCGAATATTGGAAGCATACTCCTTTGAGAAACGGCTAGGGTATATAACTCAAAGGGATGTCGCGCCGTGGACTTTACTTTCACTCCTTTCAGAAAAAGATACCCAAATGATCTATCAGAATATTTTATTGCAACACTTATTAGGAGATGAGCTAACGTAAATACAAATGATTTTTTTATTAAAAATTAACTTTACGCTAAAAAAAATATTCCTTCAAAGGTGCCGTCAATAAGCGATCCTACAGCGAATCGCGTCGACGAAAAGAATGGCGCTTCATACAAATAAGAAACCGCGTATCAAAGAACCATCTTGTAGAAAACAGAGTATTCCTAGCGAGTAACCTACTGGAAACACGTTCCCATTCCATTATGTGTACTTGTGCTGATCGCATATGCGAGTGCTCCCACTTTCCGCTGGTCAAGTTAATGAGCGAGAACGATAACGATTAGACATTTGGGCCTCCTACGCAAGGAGTGTCCGCCTCATGGAAACCCTTGATCCGAAGGGAAATGGGGGAGAACATTGATCGAAAAGAGAATAAAGGTGGCAGAGACCACACCTGGGGAACCGCCCTCTCAGAGTGGAGCAACCACGCAACCGAGCCCTCATCCACAGCTGACCTCATCAGACCACAAACAGGACTCACGCGCCCTGTTTTCGTGCCGATGGAGGCGCCAAAGGGGATAAAAAAAGAATCCATTTATGCGACAATGAGTTAATCACTTTTTAGCAAATTGAAAAACCCTCTCTGAAAAGGATACGATGAAAGGGTGCTCGTAAGCGAACATCCTAAAGAGGTGCCACAATCATCAAAAGGGAAATAATAGAAAGGGTAGGATGAACTTTGATTGGAATTACGTTCATGCAGTCAACACGAAAATTGAAAAAGTTATAATCACATATTCGGAACATTCTCCGACAAAATTCGGAGAAATGAACGAATTCACTGGAGGTAAAAAAGCAAAAATTTAGCAAACTGCAAATTAGCAGAGTATTTAAAGTCCAATACTTTAAAACTACTTCATAAAATTTTACATCTTTCATTTAGGCAACGACCTAAAGTTAGCTAGATTAAGCTAAAATGATAGTAACTCCCAGCTTACGAAGTGAATCTCTCAGTTACATAGTATTCTACTATTTGAGATGTCATAGATTAATATATACTTTAAAAATAGTTTCTAAAGATTATCAATTGTTTAACCATCACTATAGAAATTCTTCATAAAGTCGGAATTACTAGGGTGGGTCACATTCTTTACATACTGATGGATACAAAACTGCAAATACGAAATTAACTACGCCCTGCATTATAGATAGTTTCTTAATATTAAGAAGTACTTCCTAGTTTAAAATAAAGTAAAAATAAATAAGCATCCAAAAATTCATTTATCAATTCCTTACATTTTTTGCCATTCTACGGTCATAAGTGAAGATGGTAGAGACAGTGACGATGGGACTGTTTGTAAACAAAGGAAGGTCAAACGTTTTAGAGAGACCTAGACAACAGATATCCCACATCAATACGATGCACAATTAAGGATCATTGTGAGAATTTACATTCACAATAATCATCGTCCTTGGCTAGAAAAAAATTTTCATCTATTAAGAGTCGAAAATATGTTCATAATCCTAATAATGCTCATCGCAGGATGACTGAATTTCCACTGAAGGCATAAAAAACAGTGCAATAAAAAAACCGATTTCTTGGAAATTAAAGAAAACCGCAAAGTTCCCGGAAATTCGAAAATCATACGGCGCGCAGATTCTTGAACGCTAGAGAACTAGAGAACTACGCAGCACGCTATGCATATATGCGCAGCGGGTTGCCTACCCTCCCGAGATATTCGATGCAATTGAGCGTAGCTCGCAGAATAGAAGCGAAATAGCAGGTGGAAGAAGATGAAGAAGTAACTCATCGCAAATATGAAAATTTGCTCCTGATGTTTTCAAACTGTTTTGCGTTTTCATTCAATAACCTTGATATATAGAATTTAATAAATTAATGAGAGAGAGAAGACCTCTAATCACGCGATGAATTTTCTCATTGTCTATAAAGACTATGGCAGTTTATGACGATACCCTAGAAGCAAATGATACGTCGCTGATAAAGCACGGAAGATATGCTAAACATCTCAATTCCGTATGACGCCGTCATAAACTAAAAGAGTTACGTAAACGTAAACGGAGGGATTGAAGTTTCTATACAAACCCTAATAATTTCTATATCACTCTCGATAACTGTTGTGCCGGTTAAACCTCCTAAGGTAATGATCTCGTTAAGAAGTTGTAGGTTACATGATGCGAGAATAACAGTAAATTGAATCATGTTACGATTAGAGACAATAGAGACAGATTCCTCGATGGAAAAGTGAATTAAATAATCACATACTAAACATCATACACTTTTAATGAAAAATCGTGAACCAGAACGGATTCAAAGAACTTTTCAAATATGTATACAACACTGTACTGTATACGACTCAATACTGTATACGACAGATGAAAACATTACGTATATCATCGCTATTTTAAGAAACTAAATCGCATCATGTCTTCATAGATCCCCTAGAGACCAGCGTAATATTAATGTTCGACTGTCACTCTCTATCGGATACCATTCGTTCGGATTTGCGCGCATTAACCCCCTGAAGCCCTCGCTGTCAAAACAGGATGGCCTCGACCCTAGTTTCCCTTTAAAGCGGACGATGCGTCAAGGGGCAGCTATTTGCGAACCGAGCGGCAACGCTCAAAGACTCTTTGGGGGAGGAAGGCTCTTAGGGTCCCTTTGACTCACAGAGCAGCAATCCCTGGCCCAATCGCGGCAGCGATCCGAGTAGCGCTTCATCTCCTGCCCTCGGCCCCGCCTCCTTTTCCTTTCGGGGTCACCTGCCCATCCTTTCGAGGGCCAAAGTCGACTCCGAAGGCGACGGACCGCCACCAGGCCCTCTCTCATCCTTCCACCCTCGCTTTCAACCGGGGGCCCTTTCGTGGCCCTCCTCCGGGGTCTCCCTCCATCAGGAACGCACCCACCGCACACCAATCACGACAACCAGCGATACACCGATCCTCCTGTCCACCGACGCACGTCCACACTCACGGAATGTCCTTTATCGAAAGAGGCGCGGAACGTGGTCATGGGTTGTACATCTCACTCCTACAGAATCAAATCTGTATTGCAGGGATTAACTTCCGAACGGTGAGAAAGAGTCCGTTCGACATCCACCGAAAGGCGCAAATTCTGCAGAGCGGCGCAACTCACTCGCTGAGACGAGGAAGCACCCGAAATAATCGAATACCTCACATTACGGAAATTCCTTCTGGTAATCTGCGCAGTGTACCAATGCCACTTTTTTGTTTCTTCCTTAAGATAACAACGCCCCAAAAACGGGCGGGAATAGTTATTGTCTTCCCTGCCTTAGTCACCCACACACAGGAACCAGTCCTTATCGTTTTCCTCCACAAGACCACTTCCAATGTATTAGTCACCAAGAATGACACACAGAAACAATGCTCGAACCATGCGCGAGCACGTGGTTGGCACAAATAACAATGAGCGCGCCCCCTTGGATGCGATGGGAAAGAACGACCCCTCCAGACGGCGCGGAGGGGTGACTCAGTGGTATGGACGCGCGGAACCGAAACAGTCAAGCACTATGCGAATCCTCCCAGAAGGAACCGGAGATCGCGAGGGCGTCCTCGGAAAATGGCGGAAAACGAGGAGCCACAGGTGCGGTAGCGGGTGCAGAGGCTTTGGGTGCAGGAGATGAGGGGAAAAACGAGGGATCGGTACGCAAAATGGGGGGCAAAGTCCCGCAGCTGCGAGAAGGAACTGCGGAGACGGTAGAAGCCCCGGCGAGCGGTGGCGGTCCTCTGAGCGAAGGCGCTCGCGTGACGTATGAGTTGAAGAGGGGGTGCGGGGGTGGGGGCAGGAGGGGAGGGGAGTTTTAGGGAGAATTGTCTCGCGGCAACTCTCTACCTAATAATTCGGACCGCGAATGAGATGTCCGTGGAGTGAGCGCATGCCCAGATGAGGGAGTTGTGTTTATGGGTCGATTTTATGGCCGTGAGTAACGATTAGAAAGATTCATCTATTGATGGATGACCGAGGAAAGGGATTGCCTCGAGAGCGAATGACTTCTCCAGACGTACTGATTCCTCCGAAGTGAGGTCACGGGCTTCCAAACATTACGACGCGAGTTTCGATTTCTCTCGAGGTAGTCTTGCCATTCCAAGAAACTGTGACCATCCAATTCACTTCACCGAAAGAAACTTGTAGCATTATTTTAAGATTAGAACTAGCTTTGTCTCAACACAGATGATAGAGGTTATTATGCAGAACTGAAAAACTCCTTCATGTAAACGAGAAACATAACAATACACGTTAAGTAACGGTGAGCCAAGTTGATTACATCTCAACCGATACGTTGGTTAGCCTGCTTGGAGGCGGAAGAGGACCCATGCACAAAATTTACAACCAGAATCAAATATCATCAAACCGTAAATGATTATCAGGAAGCCCCAAAAGAAACGAATAGTTGAAAGCCGAGGGAAAAATACAGTGAAAATTAACCAATGCGTAAATTTTTAATAGGACGAATTCCATCATTAATTTTACAGTGTTTTATTACAATAATTTCATTCGACCATGAACCATATTTTCTTTTTAAATGATAAATAATTCATACGCAGGAGTGGATTTGAAAAATAAAATCAAAAACAAAGATTTTTCCCTCCAATTCTACCTTACGAAGGATTTTCACGTTTAAAAAAAGCAAAGACGGTATATGTAAAAAGATAGGATAAAATGGTGTGCTAATTCAAAATGAGATTTCATAGAGGATTCAAAAGATGCCCATGGTAAACTAAGATCACCATAAAGAACTAAAGTTATAGACAATTTAACCTTCAAAACATGTTGGTATAGCAGTGAAATCATACAGTGACCCTGAATTTATTATTATCGTTCCAACAGAATTATACTTCCTAGGTCTTTGAGAAATCCACAAAAAATAGAATTTTAGGTATCACGGCATGAAATGTTAGAAATCTATGGATGATACCAGTCACCGAAGATCTGAATTAAATATAGTAAAAAAGCGATACAAACTAACTCTACGCAGATACAGTAGAATGCAGGAACTATTTGAAAATAACCTCAATCCATGATAGTAAACAAACGAGTTTGGTAAATATATTTTCAAGGTGACTTAACTAAACTATTTTCCAAAATATTGAACACAATTTACGAGAGCGAAGAGTTAACAGACCAAGAACGGATATACTCCGGAATGTACGATTTTCTTACGAAAAATAAGAAAGGGTAAAAATACTTGGCGAAGTAAAGAGAATTCGAGAGAAGTCTTTGAGGAGGAAGACTTCGATATGGAAGCCTAAGAAGTTCCTTCCAGGCGACAACAGTTAAAATACGAGACGAAGAAAAGAATAACAAATAATAGTGGAATTTCGTCTCAAGTGGGCACCATATGGCCACAGGGATGAAGTCGACGAACTCGATTTTCACACCCGGAGATATAACAGATAGCATCGAAAATGAAATTCTGGGCCTCGCTCAAAATACATGACATTTACGAAAAGAGGGAGGAAATGAGCGTTACTGCATATTTTGATGCTACATTTCTAGCACATTTATAAACAGATGGTGCTAGAAATTTCATAATCCATACTATCAGGCGTAACGTTTCAAATATTACGTCATGGCTTCAATTTAAAATATCGCAAATATTATACTGCAAATATGCTTTTCCTCAGTTAGATCCGACGGAAATAACTGTCATTGCGCGGATTTCAACAATCTTGGTTGGAAATTCTGAGAGAGAAAACAACTGCATTAAGATTACATTCAATAAGATACTTATTCTAGCGTCGATGAGGAACTTTTATGATAGAAAAACGAAGAATTGAATGCGTTAGTAATTTCATAAATTTTGTAGAATAGATTCAATGTCTTGTTATCTTAAAAAGTTTGCGTATCATGATGATTATTTTTTCACATGCCTGGTCCGCAAAGTAAATATATAGCAGAGCAAAAATTAATTGCAAGAATCAATTGTGCCGAGATTTTTTCTCGTAGTGTATTTGCTTCATTCAATGATAATTTTGACCAAAGTCTCACTTACTGATTAATTAGAACGGATATCAGAGATGCAATGAGCCAACTTTTCAGAATAAAGCCAAAATAGTAACAAAAAATAGTATAGTAAAATAGTGGTGTTACGAGTAGTTTAAAAGAGGTTTCCAAATGCAACGTATTTACGCTGCCATATACAACGCACTCATATCGTCTTGGATTAGAAATGGAAAAATTTTCACATTCATTGATTATTAACTTCGGTTTCAATGAAAAGTAAATTGGATAATTAAATACAGGAATCTCTAATAGGGTTGGAATAGAGTGCAATGAAAACATTGTTCCGACGCCCAGTTAGGGAAAAAGGAGATGATAGCCAAAGGGAGAGAGACAAAGGGATACTAATGACAGGAAAGGATTACTGTTTATGGGACATACTGCAGTCGAGATTTAATCTTTCCGCACCGGATTTGGAAATCTGTAATCGTGTTGACTGAAAATAATGCCAATGGCAAGGCTATGAGGATATGCACATTACACTAATGGGCATAGGGTACCTGAAAGGGAGATTATTATTACTAGCTAGCGTTTCCTAAAGAGGAATACGTAATGAGGGTTCATCAGAGTCTATGGAAAATATATAATGATAGAATTATTCTTTCTATGGAACTTTTATAACGTTTAATACTGATATAATAACTAGAAAACCAGGCAGGCCGAATTACATCGCTGAGAGTGGAACTTACATAGTAATTTGTTCCGCGAACATTAATTATAAGTAAAAATATCAGAAATGTATACAATCTACTTACCTAAGTATATCTATGTTTATAGTTCATACATACGTCTAATAATATGTATGAATAAAGCTAAATATACATAAAAATAAAAGGAACGTAATTAAAGCTTCTGCATATGAATCGATAACGCTTGATTGTTAGAAAATCATTCTTAATACACCATAGCTTTACTTGTCATTCTTCCTTACATGAACGATTTAAAAACAGAAGCTAAAGCACAAAGAAGAAAACGCATTATCTTGTTAGATTAGCAAAGACTCATTTCCATGTTACGCGTGATGCACTGGTAACTTTCAGATGAATAAAAGTTATGGCTTCAAAGAAAGCCGAACTTTAATTTATATGGTAAACGAATCAAAATAACTTATTCAGCTTAAAAAATCAAGATTTATACGAATGCAATGTTTGTCCGAAATTGTGATTTATATTTTAGTTGATTTTAACTGATGTTTTCAATCCATTATCAAAACTATCCTAATTCGGGATTTAAGATTAAGAAAAAATATGTGCGATAAACGATCGATATTTACAAAACAATGTAAAGAAACGATTTTGGGTTTTCTTAAGCAAGAAGGACGTAAAAGGTAAAAAGAAACAACTAAATATATAAGTTCATTAACATCATATTCCATTCATATTTTAAAATATTACACATTTTAATACAAGAAACTATTCGGTTCCTTCAAACAGCACAAATGCACTTTGCATTAATACAGAATTAGCGAACTACCATCGGAAGAAATGAATGTTTAAGATAAAGAATTCAGGACTAAGAGTATGAATTACGAACGGTATACTCCCATGCCCTAAATATTAATAATAATCATCATTCATTTTCAAGCCTGAGCCGCATCAGTTTGGTGCATGAACGATACAAGGTGACATCGGCCATCGCATTTGAGAATTTTATCCGGAATATTTTTTACAGCGAGACTATGGACTTCAAAGGGAAATAAAATCGTGGAGAGGGCACGGATCCGCTATCTTCATCTCGAAGAGAAAGACGTCAAGGTCAAAGGAAATCTCAAAAATCGTGAAAGACATCAGGAGATAAAAAGGGAAAGGTCTGAGCGCGAAGAGCCACTGTGACCGTAAAGCGGTGATTGTATTCGAAGAGGAGCAAGAAATGTCGGAGAGATGGATAGGGCGCCAGGCTGGAGAAGAAGCGACCCCGCCCACATCCAGGGGCCTGGAGCCGAATCAAACACGCACCCTATGCGCTTTCCCATTACCATTACAGGGCCTTCCAATTAGCCGAAAAAGGCGATTCGCATCAATCCCAAACTCTTGTAAGACTCTCATAACGCACGAGCTGAATTCCGCGTCATTCATCCTTCCTTTCTCCTAATCTGATGTAAGCGTTGTTTACCCAGCTAACGAGGATTGATTAAGCTTTTTCGTAGCTTTTTCGCTGCGAGGACTGTCGGATCGAGATAACGCCTTCTCCAGTAAAGACGCTCCCAACTTCCTGCCTCACCGAAGAGGAAATTACGGTCCTCGCTTTAAATCCGCGAACTAACATCTTAATCCTACAAGCAGCGCTGGTTTAGGGTAACATCTGAAACGACGGTGGCATGAATGAAGTGATACATTGGCAGAGAATAGAATAAAGAAAACAAAGATTTATTTATTGCATCTACACTGCAAAATTTCCTTTATCATAGATTCGTTTACTAATTAGTTTATGTTGAATGAAATTTTTGATTTCCTTTGAGTTATTAGCCATGGTTCTATGCATGAATACAAAAAAAACATACTTGAAAAATGTTTCCTAAAAATTATCGCTTAATGAGATATGAATGATTCGATAAAATATAAGAATTTTTAAAAAGAAGAGTTTTTAAAAACGACTTATTTTGATCGTAATTACAGCTACAACAAGATGAAAATATAGATCAATAATCCAAATGTAATATAAATCCAAAATTGTAAAATTTCTTGCTATTTTCTCTAGAATTCATCTGCAATGGCGATGGGGCTGTGCATCATATAAAAGAACGAAATAAAATTTTGAATTTTAGCACCTTTTTTGTACCTTCCCTCGTGAAAATAGACCATACCTAAACCTTCCACAAAAATGTCTAGTAAAAACACACTTCATCTCCAACAATACAAAGGAAATCCGTGGAAGAGAATTTTAAATATCTTTTCCATGCGTAGCACAGGATGGAGAGGGGCGAGATTAGCGCAGTAGTGACAAGGACAAAGAATGAAAGGAGCGTCACAAAGCTCTTTAGAATCAGAATTCCGCAATCTCAACCTTTCCCCGTAAAGGTCTCTTCATTCCCCTCATCGGCAACATTTTTTTCGAAGCTACCCACTTGAATGCTTCCCTCTTCCGAATACCTTGGAGTCAGTTTCTGCCATTCAACGACCCCTTTCTAATCAGTAGAATCTGCTTTCCGGACCTTCCGTCCGAGAAGACTTCCGAATTCGTTTACGCGCTAAAGAGAAATTGGGTGTCCATCGAATGAGCGTTTTGATTAAGGTAGAGCCCCGAAAATACGTTTAAGAAATCCACATCCTAGTTCTCAACATTAATCACGATACTTACAGTACGTATAATATCACGATATGTATACCTATACAGAGGATACATTCCCATTACCGAATGGAAGTTTAATAAATGGAGGCTTAATTTTATGATTTTCGATTAATCATTATGGTATCTTGTAAGAGGTAATATTTTATACAATTAAGATAGAGCATTGCGTGGAATATTTTTACTTCCAGCAACTGCGTGATTTTTTCAATGTCTACAGTTTATCATTGCAACTATTTTAAATTATTGACAGACAGCAATAAACATTGTTATCCGAAATTTTCGTACTACAGATATTCCGTATGTCACCTTGCTGTCAACCTATCCATAGTGTGACATTAAATAATGACAATATTGAAATATATGTCTTATTGAAATGGGGAACGTGGTAGTGCATTATATGCGATGATTGAATCGCCCGAAAGAATTCAAACGGCTGAACAACGTCAAGTTGCGAAAACTCTGAAAAGATCAAAAGAAAATTAGATGATACCACGTTAAGGGGAAGTATCGAAAAAATATTTGACAGAATCGCGGAATGGCAGCGGCGAATCCAACTTTTCCAGTGAATCTCGTTAGCAGAAATAACCCGCGGTTGTACGCTTTTGGAGGATTACCAACGGATTGAATGTCGAAACCAAAATGCCACGAGTTTACATCCGGCATTCAATTCCGCCACGACATTTTGGAAACATCATTACCGAAGGAGCAGAGGAAAGCTGGATAAAAAGAGGGCAACGAATAAATCGCATATATTTTGAAATTTTCAAAAGCATTCGCAAACACGATTCGATCACGCGGATCCAAATGATTTAACCGCATTACAAGATCCCGGATGTATTTCCTGAATTGCACACAGATGCGTACCCGATGTCAAAACTCATATTCCTATATATTCTGAGTGAACTCATACACTGGAATTCAGAAAAAAACCAAGGAAGATGTGACCGAATTCACGTATTCCACTTTCAGAAACGAAAAAACGGCTATTTTCGGCGCTTCCATAAGCTAAACACAAATGAAACGAGCCACAGATTAACCAAACATAAACCTCTTAGGAAAAGGCGAAACAAAAAATCCACCACTTTCTTCAGAAAAATAATCGTGAGTCATTCGTCAACCGCCGCGAGAACTCGCTCGAAAACTTCCAAGATTTTCCGATACCGAGAACTTCGGATCTTCCGGCGTCACATCCGGCCTCCGAATAACGTACTCCTCAATAAAGCCATTATGCAGAGTCTATCCATTCGCAGAAACAAAGTTGGACGTGGACCCGAGGCATCTGAGGGCGTTATTCGAGTGGCCTCGAGCGGAGAGCACAAATATCGAGCGGTTGAAAGAGGAGCAATCGATATCACGACCACGCCTCCATTTTAATAACGCCTTGCTCCGTAGCAAGGGGTTGCTGGGATAAAAGCAGAGAGAATAGACGGGAAAGAGGTCTTAATATTATTTTCCACTCCTGGCGATGTTCTCTCGCAAGGAGGTCCCGAAGGGATGAGCATCCGGCGAGGATCTCCGGGGAGAGGAAGACGACGCCGCTCCTCATTGGATTGTTTATCAATGAACGGATGATTAGCGTCCATTCATCAGGGCTTTTTTCATCATCTTGATCGCTTCCAGCTAAGTGGATTTATCGCAACGTGTCCCAAAATGAGCGGAAGTGATACGGGAAACTGCCGGAATTTCCCTCTGCAGATGGCCTACCGCATCTTTCAAGAGACACTATCATTAGATATTTAGAGGCTGGCCTCCCTACACTCTCCCGCCGAAACTCTTCATCTAAACGCAAATCACCTAGGAAGGAAACTTCCAACTTTCAAATTATTAGTTTGGTTATCTCTATCCATACTTTCTCAACTAGGGAACCGTGAGATTTTCTAGAGTAGAGTAAACTCATGATGTGCCAAATAAAATACAACGGTATCGTACGCTTCCTATTTTACAATCTCTCATTCTTCCTTATTTTCCGAGACATTTTATTGTGCATTAGTTCTTCGTAAGAAAAAAATTCCTTTCTTATTTACTCCTTTTTAGCTAATTTGAATGCAAAGTGGTTAACTATCATACGATTATTGTGCTGAAAAGAAACACAATTGAGAAACTTTCCTAGCGTTTTTCATCTTCTGTATGAATAAGCAATAATGAATATGCGACAAATTTTGTAACATTTAATTCTCATAATTAAATCTTATCACAATTGATTTAATGCTTCTTTCTAAAATTCCTGAAAGACATCAAAATTTCATCAACCCTATTTACAATTTATCGAGATATCGTAAAAATCCGGACCGATTTCTTCTTGCTCCTCCCATTAAATAATATTTCCGAACCTATCAGGTTCGGTTGATGATGATAGGACTATGATGAAATTGATAAAGATAAAAGGGAGGAATTTCTGTGAGATCCATGATATATCAATCAGACACATCTGGAAGGAGAACTTTACGAAAATTTGTTTATCACAACGAATATTGCAAATAAAATGTGCTTTTTCGTATGATCACCCAAAAACTTTCTAGCTTTGACTTTGTAAGGCGAAAACGGAGTTATCTCCACAAAAAAGGCCATCATTCGTCAATAAATGGCATCTGCCTACATTCCGCTCTCTTTATTATTTTGCCGAGTATTTCATCCATTAAACATATTTCCCGAAAGGGACAAGCTGCCAATTCTTCTCCTATCCGCCTTTTGGTTCATTCCGCAAGACCCATTCTCAACATTCCATCACCACATTCCCGCCTCAAGACTCCAGAAGAACTTCCAAGGAATTTATCAGAGAGCCTCTGAAATCGCTCGAAGCTGGAGAGGTAGAAGAAAGAAAGAGATTCTTCCACGAAATATGTCATACACAAAATACCCGAGAAAGGATAGAGGGCGCTATTTTCCAACCAAAATGACATTATCTGACGTGTACCTGCAATAATATTTATACAACAGAATTTCATCTATAGCTGAAGCTGAAGATCTCCAAAAGAGATAATTTTACAATAAGTCGAAGGCAAATATCTGCAATTTCCACATTAAAATTAAATTTAAGACGTTTTGATGAACGAAAATATTAATTTGAGATATAGAGAGGGAAAGGTTTAGTATTATTAAGTTTGACTGCTCTTTTAGGCTTAAATTAGTACATTTAGGGAATAAGCTACAGAGCATTTATTCACGACAGTCAATCAACGTTAACGAATGATACATTTTTAGTGTATTTGGCTTAACGGCACCTACGTAATCTTCACATTTGGTATTCTAAATGTTCTAAATTAAATCTCAGACCAAAATACTGAAAGTAAAGATGTACAATGGTTTACCTCCTAAATAAAAGAAAACCATAACAAATTCGAGTGCAAGGTTTAGAATTATTTTTAAGAACTTACCCACACATGCGTAACATTTACGATTTATTCTATTCGTGAAATAAAATTTGGAATGGCTAAGAACGAATATTGACACTCGTAAGCCCGAAGCCTGGACAGAAAAATTACAGTAATAAAGTGATACTTTCGTTACCTTGGACTGAACATTCTTAAATTTCCATCGAACTTTTCTTTCATTTCTACGGAAAGTAGCAATGTCTATTTTTGTCTTTCCCTCAAAATCTATAGCTCACGACACAATATCTGCACCTGGAGATTCTGAGACGATTGGGGTTTAACGGGAAATATCTGATACCCAGAATGAGAGATTAATTGTGATCGTATTTCAAAGTTATCTTTTCGCGACCGAAAAATCTCTGTAGTAGAATTCTTTGCTATTTTTGCTTATTTTGCTTTCCACCATGCAAAAATCTTCATCAAACAGTAGCAAGTTCTCTCGGTGAAATTTAGATTTGCGGAGGTTACTCATACTAAATTAGCTGCATTTCAATCAATTCTCAAGATTCAACTTAATTACGCCAAATCACCTAGTTATTCATCTGACCTATTTTCTTGTGCAGAATATCGCTAGATGAGAATAAATCGGCTTAGAAAATTAATAATCCTAATAGGATGAGAGAAGATTCTATTTTCCGAGCACGAATTACGCGGAACCTCAAAAAATATTTCTTAACGACCCCGTACATTTCACTGTCATCGCCCTTAATTAATTTTTTGCGGAGGAATACGGAGAAGTCTCGAGGACATTTCAGCCGTTTAATGATGCAAGAATTCGCGACATGGCGACTTGTTGATCGCTAATTTCACCCGAAGCCAATTAACTAGAGAAAGGATGCATGGGATTGAGTCGCTACTATGACGCGCATCCCCTAAATACACCAACGTTCAGAATTCGGCCGCACCTGACGAGAGCAATAAACCCTGACTTTTTTGGGTCAATGATCTCCATGAAAACATGGCGACCGCCTGAGAGAGGCTTTTCCCAATTAGGTAAGGCACGAATAAATTCGCTAGGAAAGAAAGTCTTAGCAAAAAGGTACGGAAATACGAGTCAAAGCGGTCTTCCAAAGCACGTCTTTGCGAGCGCGCCTACCAAAAGGCTGAAAAGGAAAGTGGAGGCCGCTAAAGACACCGCAGGAATAAGTAGGGACGCTGAATGAGACGGAGAAATGTCATTAACTCATTCAAAAAGACGAGGGTCGCTCGCCTGTGGACGAATCGATAACATGCATGGAGAGAAAGCCCCCAAACCATAACAGAAAATGGATTGCGCAGTTTTAGCTATTACGTATTCACTTAGTGCGGTCGTATGCTAACGAGATTTTTAAGAAGCTAGACGATATAATGACTTATAATTGTCGAGAGCTTTACTTGGGATAATCCACTCGAGAACTTGAGGGATAAATACTCCCCGTGAGTGGCTGCCTTTGTTTGCATTTTAAAGAGATTCCACTTAGCCAACAATTTGCATTTCCCTTAACAGCAAATCTTCTTAAAACGTGTAGCTGTGGTATGTAATTAAATCTGAATGTAGACAGAATTACAGTGTGATCCTTCGTGAAGATAAAATGTTTGTGTTTGAGACAATGTATACGTAAGGTGGTGTTTTATATAAGTGATTAATTTATGATGGACTCGAACACAGAAAAGATGCAAAAACTAAATCAACTAACCGATGCCCTTCGACAGATAGCTCAGCAGAATAAACAGGTATAACTACTGGTGCGTTAGCTTTATTTCTTAATCAACTTGAAAAGAGAATTCTTTATTATTCCCTTTTATTTTTCACAGTATTAATTGCACACATAAATTAACTTAGAATTATGTTTTTAACTTCATAAAATTTGATGACCAATTTCTAACGAAATCAATTTAAATTAGATACCATAACGATTGCTGTTGGTGATACAAAGTTAGCACAAGTTGATCCTGCGTGATTCGTAGGAATTTTAATAAGAAGCATTATGATAGGGATATCTTCAAGCATCTATCTTTAACACAAATCGAGTTTACAAGAAGTAACTGATATTACTTCTTCTTGATCATACAGTTTTCACTTTACAACCTCTAAGGAGTCTACAACAGAAAAGCCAAATATAAACCTACATCTAAGATTAATAGATATTTATAATTATAATTAATGCCTTTACCAGCAGAATAATATTGGTGCAAGGAAATGCCTGTACGTTATCTTTGAATTGACAAATTGTGATTTGTTCTATTACTTTACGAAGTTGTCACCCGGCAGGCTTCAAAGGAATTTTTAACTTAAAGAAGATTCATAGAAATCATATATCATGGAGAAACAATTTTTCCAGCAGTTATTTTGTAAGCATATTTTCTTGAAGGTTTCATATAGTTACAATAAATAATTAATAAATAAGAAATAATTCTGTACATTACAAACTTTGAAGTGCGATGACAGAAAATAAATGCAAAATACTCTTAATAATTTCAGACTGAAATGTAAAATACTTTGGAAAAATTTACGCAAAAAATAATAGCTGTTTTCAAAGGATTTTACTGTAATTTGCCTTTCTACTTCCGTCTTCTTCAACATAAAAAACCAAAAGAACGTCTCAAAAACTGCTAATTCCAAACTCAAGTTCCCTTTAAAAAATACATTTTAACTAAAAGGCGAGCTATTTTACTTTTCATTCTCAAGACGTCTGCCCATTTGAACCATTTCTACAGACCTAAAGATAAATTAAATGAAGACAAACTTATTATTCCGCATTCCTTTCTCTTGGTTGCTATCTTTACCTGCGGCAATAAACGAAAGTGACGCTCATTAACGTACGAGGCAAAGGTCGCAATATTTAAAGGTGAAATGAAGCGGCGAAACGGAAGGAAGTACGCTCCTCATTGCAGAAGAAACGGCGACGGAGGATGAAAGATGGAGCCATCTGGAGACGGGGAAAGATAAGAGAGGGCTGATGGGGCTGAGATAGGAAAAAGAAAGGAAGGATGAGAACTCCCCGCCGGACACTGAGTCTCACGAATGACAAGACTACCTCAGACGAAACTTTAATTACTTTAATTAAACTAATGCGAAATTTTCCGCTACAAAGACAACGGAACCCCGAAAAAAAAACTTCCACAGAGATGAGTCTACAAACAACGTATTTTTCGAGAGGATACACATTATCCTCTGAAATGGAAAATTGCTAATGAGAAAAGACTTTTCAAAGTTTGATTACGTCAGGCGTTTCAATGTCTTCTACTTTCAAAGCGCAATTATTTAAGCTTATTTTTTGTTTCACTACGCCGAGCTTTACATTCACATGGTTCGACCTATAAAACTATTTCCTCAGACAAAGTGTAAATGAAGCAATGCATCTTATACCCTAACTAAAAATATCCTAATTAGTATGCCACGAAGGCGGTAAGAAAATTCTCCATTTAATCACAGTATAATTTCGAATTTCGCTTGGAGATACTTGGAGGTACTCTTATATTACACTAACGCTTTTACTCGAAACATTTTTTTCGTCTACGAAATTTGATCTTACGCTTCCAATTCTACATTTCATACTTTCATTCTTTATTTCTACCAGTGACTTTGAACATAAACTGCAATAATGTGGCTAAGATTTCTGCCAAGCAAAGAGATAGGAAGGAACATCGCCTATTACTTTACATTCTTCTTCTAGACGTCATTATATAAAATGCACATTCTGGATTCTTCTAAGTACTACGAAACCCAAGGAACATATTGAAAATTTGTATGAGAACATAACCAGTTACTTTTTTTCTTGTTCAATATGAATGCCTTGCAACTAAGTAATGTTATAAACGTGAAGAATTTCTATATACTCACGATTGAATCGGCTGCTTTCATCGAGTGCGCTAGTAAGATTACCGAGGTATCTGTATTCTTCACTATTTACTTGATGATGCAACATCGCAAAAATCTAAGTTGTTTATTTAAACAAAATTACGTGTAAATTACCCAAGAATTTATTTTCTTACGTCATATATGCAGGACCTACATTCTATGAGTTAATTACGTTTAATTACTCACCCAAAACCTCTCGACGTACCATTCCATTTATAGTTAAACTGTATGAGTATATGAAATTTATGACTATTTGACTTTATCTATATACAGATAAAAATACTATTCCTTCTAAAATATACATCACGCTATCGTAAACGTACTATCCCAACACAAAAGATAAACAGCGCCTACTATTTCTTGAAACCATTTCATTCCGGGAATATACCTCGAGATTTTAATTAACCTTGCAATTTCTAGGCGAAGAAAATATTAAATTGAACTTCATCGTGTCACAAATTTTAATTAATGTCACATCTGAGATGATGAAAATGCAAACGAAAAAACTCGTCCTTGGAGATAAAAAGAATTAAACTAATGGAAAGGGGAATATGTGACGTCCGTAAGCGAGAAATAAGAATGGTAAAGGAGAGAAGGGTGTCACCTCTCGATGGAAATGCTTATGAGGCGGTGGTCCGCATTGCGGCGCGATGAGTGAGTTGAAGGCGAGGATCGGTGAGGAGAGAAATCCTGATCACCCATTAAATGAATATCATAAAAGTCATGCTGGAGTCCGCTATATTGAAATTGCCCTTCTAACTATGGGAGAACCAGAAGTTCTAGATTTATCTTACTAGAAAAAGGTGGTAGCTCTTGAATAATAGACACAACTGAAAATTCTGGTGTTTGGCCTTTTTGTGGGAAACACATGTGTTGAAAAATAGGGGTCAGTCATACACGCATTGGAGATAGCGATGTTTACCCACAACACGCACGCATGTATGTACCTGGAGGCTTTATGGTAAGGGCGATGGGAAAAGAAAGAATCCTTGTTCCACTACCCAGCAGGGAATGTACAATTAAATATTTTCCCAACATTGTCTTTTCTCCATCGCGGAAAACGATTAGGCAACGAAAGATATCACCAAATTGAATCAATTTGTTACTGATTAGATTGAAATGCAAGCAGGAATGAGTGTTGCTTAAGTCAGGTGAAACCATGCAGCCAGCGGATATTTTATTTTCTAAAGCAAAAAATACGACACAAACGATAATTTCTGAGAAAAAGAATCGCAAATAATTTTTGATTACTTGACTAGGAAACCAGATATTTTCATTCTTAAATATCGATTATTAATATGAAAATGAAATTCCGGATCCTCATAACTTTCAGTTGAATACCGACATGCCCTCAGGATATTACTATGATTAATCCTCCGGAGTAATTATAGAGCAGAAGACAGATTACGACACACGGGGGAAAAAAGACGGACACCAACATAAAGGCTCTTATTGATAGGATAACTAACGAACTACCCTCAGGGACTACCCCCAGTCGGTTACGTAACTTCCGCTTTTTTTCTAGCAAGGATCGGATGATGGAGTGATAACGCTGGTAGGGATCCAGATAAAATGGATGGTGAAGTTTGCCTTCTGCAGAGTCAGTCCGAATAAAGAGCAAGCGGGGCGAGCGCCCTTGGCGTCGGATTTTAAAGGGCGTTAAACGGCCGAGAGCGATTAAAAGAAAAAAAGATCGCGATCTCCTCTGGAAGGCCGCAAAGCGCCAAGGAAAATGCTTCTCCCGAAGTATGGGATGTTCAGTCGAGAAAGAAGGGGTTCGGAATCGTAAAACACATGGAAAATATAAGTATTCGATGGCAGCAGTCGCCGGGAGCTAGAGGCCTTGGCCTGCTCCATCGCTCAGATCGAATTTCGAGTGAAAGCGAAGGACCGAAGTTGATTGAGAGTGCACCGCAAGATTAGGGCCGATATGTAAAGGATGACATGCAGATTAAGTCATCTTTCAGAAGGGAAAACTTGCCCCAAATGCATTTAATTTGCCTCGTGAGCACGAAGAGAGTTTGAGACTCAATCAACAGCTGGCTCGACCAAGGTAAACAGTTTTATTTTATCGATGAATTTTACATTTATGAGTCATTTGTATTCGAGCGTTGCTTAAAGGTAATGCGCTGCCACTTCCACCGTATCCTAAAAAGTTCCTTTTATTTTCGAGTGGAATCATCTTTCGGGCATCCATGGAGATAGAGGCGGTCTCTCGAAACGAGTCCGCGTACTATGTAAATAAATGCACATATTTGTGGAAAACGTACTCGCTCTCCAAATACAAATATGGAGAAGAAATTTTGGCTCCTTCGCATAGGCCCGAGATACTTGCTTTTGAATTCAGTGACCCTTTATAATGGCGACCAAATCGTCCAATCAGCCGACCCATGAAACAGAATTTGGTTAATCTTAAGAGATAAATGTACATAAAACTCCAACTTGAGGCTCTAGTTCCATCTAATAATCTGGAGATCGTGGGTTCGAATTCGAAGAAAAACTATGATGTAGAATCGATTAATAAGTCAAGTGTTATCGGTCATAATGATAATAAAGTATATTATAAATAATAATAATAATGCAAAAACTGAAAATTCACTGTATTGTGAATATAACTGCAAATGATTAATTAATGAAGTTCAACAAAGACATCATACGAAATAACGACCAAGTAAAATCTTGAATTTTTATTATTTAAAAATCTTTCTACCTGAATTGAACGTGATATAGATGCTATTATTTTCACTGTCGTCGCAAAAGGAACTACTGTCTAATCGGATTCATTCATCCATAATTCTTTATATTTCAAAAATACCAAGAAAAAAATTAGTATCAATATATTCTGGGCAAATGATTTAGTGAGCTTCCAATCTTTCTTATGCATTCAAAACTTGTTAGGCAAGCTAGGAAAATGTAAACGATACGCGAAAATATAAGCAGAATCATGTAAATGTAACGATAATGAAAAATGAAATCATATTAATATCGCTTCTTCTCCTTCAGAGAAGAAAATTAGAGACTTGATTAGAGACATTTTCGAATAAAACCAAAGTTCGTTTCAGAGGAACAACACAAAATAGTTTAAGCCGACCATCCGTAACTTTCTTGACGTCCACGAAAGAGAACAATTCAATTTTTGATAAAGATACTATGAAATTAATATCTCATTTCCTTAATTTTGCAGAGCGAAAATGAAAACAAAAAATATACAAAAGGGAGAATCAAAAAGGACCTTAACTTGCGCTATTGAGGTCAAGAACAAACAATACTCCACCTGCTCACTCGACCCAACTTTGAAGAGGAGTGTACGTGAGTGGCTCAAGTGAAACCAGCAGCGGTGAACTTTTTCGCAAAACGATATTTAAATAGCTGATTGCTTTCATATTCCTCGCTATAAATCAAGCTTCTTTAAAACGTGGTCCAAACATAAATTAAAATTCACTTATTTAAGAATCAATTTTTTCCAACCGGTTATTCTTGTCGACGGTCTAAAGACTTGTTTCGTTGAGTTCGGCAGGAAACCTATCCTACTTAGAATAGTATTCCAGCATTCATGAATCCATTCTTTCAATATTTATTGATAAATGCTTCCAGTACATTCTGCTTTGCAAATTTATTAAGAAAAATTTATTTATTAAATTTTTACAGTACTTATATTCTGTATGAAATCCTTTCGGGTCATCAAATTGATAAATAAAGTCTCCCAATTTGCTTTATATCCTCTCGCCTTTATGGGAAATATTAACTTCCATCATTTACAACTTTTCATTTTTTCAACCTCTAAGTTATCTTCTTAACGGTCCATCCTTCCCAGCTAAGCTAGACTTGAATAATCATATTTTTCACATCAATTTAAATTTAAAATCGAATTTCATGAATTAATATAAACTAAACTGAAAAGCGCAATCTACAAATCAATGATGATAAAAGAATGAAGATGAAAAAGTTTTAGGAATACAAAATTTAAGGTCAGCAGTGAGAAAAAAGTAGCAAGACACCAAAAAATGAAATAAACCTATGAAAAATTGATATACACTCGAAAAAACACTCATGACATACTGGAGTGATTCTCCAATTACTTTCTTTAGGAGGGAATATTCTGCGGTGGCTGTGTTTAGTAAATGAGTTAGAGATTTTCGCAGTGGATGGAACGCAGTCAATAGTACACTCTGTGCGCAATATCTCCACGAAAGCAATCCACCCGTCGATCGATTCCTCTAACCTCCTTCCAACTCCATTAAAAGATAGCGTCCCCGCGGATGATTGCGACACCCAAGAAGGCGGAATCGGGGTCGCGGCGGGGAGTCGAACGCGGGCCTTCCCACCTGCAAGTCGTGTGCCACTCCCTCCAGCCTCACACAAAAGGATAATCCTTGGAAGGAAGAAATTGTGCTAGAGAGCATAAGCTGTCCGCTCCGTTGATATTTCCTTCTGGGGATTCGATGAAATCGGAGAGGTATGAAAGTAAAATTTGGATCTCGTCGGAAGGGATACCAAGATATAAAAAAGGGATGCTACGCCTTAATCCAAATACATTCCTCGTTTTTTCACATCGCAACGACAATGAAATATATTTTGTTTATGCTACTAGAGATTTTCAAGATATCACTTCATTCCACCATCAATAATTTAAATCTACTCACGATTATAAGGCACCTGAAATATGGAGACTTTCGTAAATGGGCAGCACGATATATTTATCTTTTTAATAACTATTCTGATAATTTGCCTAATCTACGTGAATTATGAAGTTACCTTCTCTTAACACAGTTCGCTTCTGAAATCTTCACTACAGTTCTACTAAGAATTTTCTAGTTTTCGAGCGACGATTTTATTCTCATAATCTATTTTGAATGTTTACTTATCCATAACAATTCTACGTTCAAAATCTTTTTGTTAAAGTAGTCGAATAATCAAAACGGAATGTAAGAGAACGACCAACTTGATAGGATGCTTTTTTGCGATTTCCAATTATGCAGAAACTAATGAAAATTAAAAGTGTTCCATATATCACGTGATCAAATCAATAGATGATTTTTTTCACAAATGCAATAAGTTCTCTAGTTGAGTTCTCTTTTTATTTAATTAACATTGGGAAACTACTTTAGAGAATACAAATGTGAGCATTGCCATCCGTACAAAATATTATGGAAAAATCAAATGAAAATTTATTTTCACTTAAAACTAAAAAGTATCTTGAAATTAAATTAATGCCATTTTAATAAATATTGCAGAATAGCTAATGGAATATGTCCAGTGTGAATAATATCTGAAGACCCCAGAAGGTAGCTTCTCGAATTATGAAGAATGCGTAAGTTCAAATCGTAGATTATCTATCATCGTACGATACTCACTAATTTACTGCTTTTAATCTATTTATATCACAATAAAACCATGAGAATGTCATCCTGTGGAGAAAAGTAAAGACTATACAATGATAAAGAAGCAGTTCAATTTCAAATGAGACCTCTTTTGTTATATCCAATGCACCACGAATGAAACAAGCGTGAAAAGGCATTTGAAAGGGATGGCTAGAGTAAGACAATCTGAGTTCTATTTAGCAAATGAAACCGTCGGCAATAGAGATGCTAAGGATGATGGAAGGCTATGGGAGAGACGTTTTATGGCATGCACTTGAGCGGGATCATTTGGTGAATGGTTGAGAGAAGTGAATTGTGACGCGGGAATAGTTCCTCTACCGACGAACAGAGTGCGGGACTTACAACATATGCTATCTCACGTAATGACACAATGGAACTGTGGCAGGTGAATCAAAGAAAGTAAGAACGACATAACATCATGACAAGCTGTTCCTCCAATGGTAGAACGATAAGAATCGCACTAGACAAAACCCCATTTCCAGCTTAGAAAAAAAGATAATAATGAGGCACATAACTACTACGTGAGGTTTGAATCCAAATTGATCCTTTTTTGTCTACAATGTCAATGTACGAAGACGAATAAGATCGCCATAATGGCTGTTAAAGCTGATACAACGAAGAGCACTATTTCTGTGTTACTCTACATTCGGATTCATTGATATGGACGCAACACTGGTGGCGGCTACTGATGATTACGCATTTCTTCAGAATTGCAGTAATTACTGAAGAGTATTCAAGACTTGATTTTGATTAAAATAACACAATTTCGAAGAAAAACGTAAATATCATCGATATGTATATGAATAAAATTCTGGCTTGATATCTTAAATCCGATTTTGCTATGAGGATGATATTATTTTTATAAAATAAGGTTCTATTCCAATTTTCTGATTTCTAATGGAAGTTACTTATGTATAATATGATCGAGAAACAATGGAATAGAGCAAATAAGATCGGATTCTCCAACAGAAATTAATACACGATTGACTAAGGATAAGTAATCAACAATAGAAAGGAGATGGAGATCTGTAGAAAGTAATGGTTTCATGATAGTAATTTCATACACCTGGTTTGAAGAAGCGCTGAATTAATCTTGGGGATCGCTTGTCGCAGTGGTACTTAAGCTCGTTACAAAAGGTAAGTTATCCTAGGAATTTTCTGGACGGATGAAAAAAAAACATACAATAATATTCTGGTAGTTTTTTAATAAAGAAGTTCTTATTTTGCTCTTAACCGCAAATCGGATTTGAATTTGAAAAATCGGATTTGAACAGCTAATTATTACAGGTAACGGTTAATGACGATAGGTAAGGTAAATACATACCTAACATTTGGTATCCAAAAAGGGGTAATAAAATAATAGTAATATTGTTAAAAAAGCTTCTACAGTTGAGGTCATTTCGCACGTGGGCTCTCACCAGGAATCAAGCCACGGACCCCTTTCACCGAAATCGAACGCGCAACCGATTTGGCTATTCAGAATCCAACTATTAACTTCTGGCTATAAAATTATGAGGATGGAGCCACTTAGAAAACTCAAGAAGACATGATTACACGTGAAAAAGTATCACATGAATAATAACAATCATAAAAATCTACGTGAAAACGAAACACTCCAAAGTTAAACAAAAAATCGAGATAAAAATGCAAGGAAGCAAGAAGCTTCCTCCTGAAGAACATGACAAACTATTTTGGAATCCTCCTTTATTTGCTACGTCATCATTTCATTCAACTTATTCTTCCGCGAAACGTTGCCATCACTTGAAAAGCAAACACCCCACTGACGGAGTCACGTCGTGTCTGAGATACTCTCGCCTTCAATTTATGCCACAACGCGGGACTGTATTCAGACACTGTCTCCTTCAGAAGAAATAAAAACAGTCGATCTCCCGTTATTTTCTTTTCCCTTATTTTAATTTCTGGATGAGTGGGATTGCGCGCGGGTTAGGGAAAAAAATTAAAGTGCGCGACATTCGTACAAAAAGGAAGTCAACATTGGATTTCGTGTCCGCTCTTCATCCAAGGTTCTCGGTGGATACCCGCAGGTCGGGTTGATTGAGGGGATGTACAAGAGCGGGCGGGGGGAGGACAGAAAGCATTCCCCAGTCAACATCGACTTTATTGCGAATGATTTCAGATACCACGAATGAGAGACGTATTCACGGCAGAGCGCGAATATACGCAAGAGCGCGGTAGACTACCGATAATCCGGGCGGAGGAGGAAATAAAATACCCCTGGTAATCCGAAATATTAAAGAAAATCGAAAATATACTTCGAAAGTAAATTTAATTATCGGCAGTGCATAGATACCGTGAGAGCGCTCCAATTCTAAGACCTCGAGTTCGAGTACCGGTTAATTGGATTATCAGTGTATATATCTGGTAATAACTACGATATAAACACCATTATAATTGAGGAAAAAATTAATGCGAAAGAAGTAGCTTATTCGACAGTTTCCGGTAACAAAGAAATACAAGTTCCTCTCAACCGACAGGAAGAAGTAGGCTTAACATAAAGTTATAACCCAAGTAATCGAAAATCCCACCCAAGAAACAATTTGAGCAATTGGATTAATTGCATTTCATTTAAAGTTTCCAGTCATTTACGATATTATAATATTTGTGATGCAAATAAAAGTTATTATGATACTATGATCTTCTACACGACAGATTCGAAGGCTCACGGAACAAATAAGACTTATGGGTCTCAAAAGTCGATGTACAAGAGAACTAACTGCATTTTTCAAAATTAAATCACTGACGAAAAAGGCGAACGAGACAGAATTTTAGGCGTAAAAAGCAGGGCTTGACAGAAACGAGAATAGTTTTTGATCCAACCTTCAAAGAGTTCTGAAATTAAGGTGGTAAAGTGACACGAAAAGGCATGAAATACCGAGAGGGTGGAATTGCCTAAAAGACTCCAAGGAAATTCATAGAAGAGGAAAATGTAGGGAGTAAAAGGGAGGAGACTTTGTCAGCAGTTAAAATCGATGAGGGAATGGGTAAATTGGATTTAGCTTTGCTCTTTCATCTCTTCATATACGAGAGCCTACTGGAAATGCTTCTCTCGATTCTCATAATCCCTCGAAAGATAGATTTTTCTCCATAATCTTCCACATGGAATATCGCGTTTTTTTTCGGAATTTTGGTTACCAATATCTCAGTTAATAAACGCACGCCAGCATTGGCTTTTTTTTAAGCCATTGGCTCCATCTAAAAAACTTTTTAACCTCGCAGTTTCTACATTTTGTTCAGAAAAAGCTTTTCCCATTCTAAATTAAGAGTTCGTAATTCAGAATGTAATAAATCTTGTTATTATCCTCTTAAAAATATATTCGATAAAATATTCAGAACTTAATTAAGTTGAATATATTGTAAAAAAGACCATTGTGATATCTGCTACCATATGCGATCGAAGATATCAATTAAGAGATTGATCATAATAAATTTCGTAGATTTCTTGTAAAATGAATAACTTTCTTTAATTTATAAATTATTCAGAAATTATTCGAACGCAATCATAGACTGTGGTAATTTATAAGAGAAACATCCCTACGAAAAGTAAATAAAATAATATCGTAACGGAAGATTAAATATATAGTATACCTAATATCCAATAACTAACAGGAGTACTACAATGAAACACTATATAACACCAGATAAAGATTATAATCTCAGCAATACAATCTTACGCTTGTTACTGTCAACTCAGAATGCAGAAATTCACACTGGGGTAATATCTACGAATACCAACAGATCCACCGGCAAAGTCCACAAATCTTTTCCGCTAAAAATGATTTAAATGACCTTATGATGATCAATACCTATCACGGAAAATTATGTACTACACTTTCTTATCATTATATTTTGTACCTGCATCTAAATTTCCACCAGCTCTCAGAATAACACTCCGACTTAAGAAGCCATCAGACTGTATTTATGGGAGTTTGTTATTGCGTCGCTTTATTATCCATCATGTTTAAAAGGCCATTAAATCATTGCTGAAAGTTATGGCTCGCGCAGGATGGAGCGAGCTCATATCGTGGTATTCCGAAGAGTACTTCAAAGCAAACTCGGGGAGACAATGGCCACTTATCCATCCAGTACTTAAAAGCCAAACCCGTATTCATAGTTCAACCTCGGAGCAAAAATTACACGGCTCCAATCAGAGAGCAAAACACGCCTCGGATTATATTTTTACGCGACGACAAAAGGACATATATGAGCGTCCGAGCAAAAAACTCGGGACCCTGGGAAACGTATAACTATTGAGGGAAAACAAATCCGAGAGAGTATAAACAATGCGTGAGATGTATCCGAGCGAGTTGAGGGGGCGTGCGCACCACGGAAGGCCATTCTGCGTGGTATTGATCTCCTGCAACCGCACTTCCATCCGAGAGGACCTCCCCTCGCCTTCCATTAGCTCACACGTGCATCCATCGATCCCAGCAGACGGCTCTGCTATCGCAAGAGGCGCCTTTCTGCGGGACATCGACAGGCAGAAACAAAGAAAGGTCGGAGGGTTTATTTAAGAAACAACGCTCTCCCTTCTTCGAGCACCACTGCTGATTAATGTCCCGTGCGCTGCCGCACGCAGACAACTATTGCTTTTAATGGGCTCGCATTTGTTGATGCCATGCCTCCAATTGCGAATTTCAATCATTTATTGTCCAACATTATCTGAGAAAGGCTTCTTGGCGAGTAACACGCGCGTTTCCTTCTTACGTCCGCCTAAGGAATTCCTCGGGAATAATAATGAGGGGCAATTTGCAGCAATTGCTATTCGGATTCCCCTGAAGAAAATACACCTGAAGTTTTCTTTGGAAAAAATAAGGCTCTTTATCCGTGAAATTTCAAGGATATGCTTGGCTGAATTCATTTAAAAAAATCGATTGGTTACAATGATCAATTTCGTAAAGACATGAATCATTCAAATGTTCATGAAAATATCGCTTTCGTATCTTTTCTTAAAAACTGAAAATGCTTCGGGATTAAATTGTCGAAAGACTTGATGTCCTGAAAAATATAAATTTATAACTTCAACTGTTTTCGGAAATTGTACAGCGTAAACATACTCAAAGTATGCTCCATTCAGCAATTTATGGTAATAATAAATCCATGCCCTTTAAAAATGCTCCCAAGAGGACAATAACTACCCTATAAAGGATATTTGTTTGATTTTAAATTAATCTAATTTTTCGTATTCCTATGATTAAAAGGCGATCGAAGACAAAACGTGATGGTATTTAAAAACTGACTTCACGCAAATTCATATAACGGAGCCGCAATTTTCATTACAAGAAAGTCAAAACTAGGAGGAAACCGTATCTTTGGTAGATTCATGGATAAAAACGTAAAATAGAGAGACTAAGTCCAACCGAGTGGTTCAACGCAGCCGAATAGAGAGGTATCTGACATATTTATTTTCCGCACGTTTTCTTCGAACGTATAAGAATGCACACTATTGCCTAAAGCTTCAAAATCCAATCTCCGGCAGGAAGCCTTACCCACGTGGTACTCCATGACATGGAGAGTCCTTATTTACCTTTTTAAAAATATTTTTAACAGAAGATTCTGTAACTTTTAGTTAAATGACTGCACTTATAGCAAACTTTTGCGGGACCATAACACCAGTTACCACGAATCTCTCTTCAGCTACACTTAAAGAACTGCTTCCCAATTGGTGTACCATGGGTATCAATTTAGCTTGCCAGGAAATATCCTAAGAAGACATATAATTTAAATTTAGCAAAATACTTAATATGTATTTTACGACATTAGTCGTTCTTAAATGCGGCTTTTTTATTGAAAGTATATATAAATTGCTAAAATAATTTATTCCAAGCTTGGTGCTTCTCCGTTTTATGAGGCTTAATTACTTTCTGCTTATTCTACACAAAGCATGCGCTTTATTTTTCGATATACTTTAACGTTTAATTGGATTCAGCTGTGTTTATAACAAAAATTTCAATTCTATACTAAATTCTCTAGTTTAACCATATAATATATTTCTGAGGCTAAAATACGTATTAGTTAGGGTGCCACTAATTTCAAGTCCATTTTCAATGGGCTACAGAGAAATACAAGGTAAGGAACCTTTGCTCTATGGATGTACTCATAAGTTCCACAACCTCGAGGTATAGGAGGCCCCTTTCATACCCATTGAGGTCCCCTAATATGTAGCAGTAATAATAATACAGTAAAAGTAATTTATATACCGGGGACAGGCCTCCAGATTCATCGTCACGCTGCTGCTATTCTTATAGAAAAATTCGAGCATTAACTTTCAAGAACGTTTCTCCGACGAACTGTGGTGCATTTCAATGTGGGACTTGAATCGCGTTTCAGAGAGTGAGAGTGAGTTGTTAACATTCCAAACTGACGGAATCAGCTATCCAAGTCGATTTCGAATAAAAGCTACCTTCTTTACACTCGACTTCTTGAATGTGAAAGCAATTCAAACCGACACATCTTGAGTTTCACAAATATTCCCATGTCCTGGAGCAAGAATATGGAAAATAAAATTTTTCGTGGACTATAAAGCGCTCCACGGTGACAACCCAAACATAACTTCGAAAGAGGAAAAACATCAACACAGCCCTCCCAAGAACAGATTTGAGAGGACGTGTTACTTTCCGACGATCGAGAGATTTGCCTCAATAATGACTTATAGCTAACATCCGAAAATCTTCTAATAACTATAATACTGTCATTCTAGTATCATTTAAAAGACGCAATATCTTTTATTTTATGCCTTACTTTTACAGATTACATACATTACTATACATGCTCAACAGTTGGAACACGTACCACTGATGGTACTTGGATAACGAGTAAGTGGTAAGTTGATTATAAGTTCACGATATTAATTTCACTAAATAACACCCAATATCACGTAAAGATATTTGGACAGTAAGACTTCACTTCATCATAGAAAATGGTATATTATAAGATAATGGTAGTATTATTATAGTGGTATTTGATCAATTCCACTAAGTAAATGCAGATGCAGTTCATACCTTCCTTTGCATAAAAGTCGAATAAAATGAAAGATAAATTCCACGGATTCGCAAGTAACTTTGCAGTACTCCATAACAGAAAAATATAAATGCTGGAAAATATAGTTGTTAAATATTGTGCTGCATAAAATTATTATTATATATTAGAAATTATAAGTATGAAAATCGTATGATGTGTTCGTTTCTTGCAGTATTATGCAGAGAAAAAAGAAAATTTTTAAGAAAAAACGATATTGTTTCCTCGAGAGAAAATTTTCCTGATTTATTAATTTTTCCCAAATTAAAGATGATTATTTCCGAAATCCCTAATTCTACCTCCGTTAAATCTTGCTTCAGCATAAATCACCACATAACATTCGCTGGAAGGATTCCACCGAAGGATACAATTCCAAACTTTCGATACCCTCATCACAATTAGCGAGGCCGGCGACCGCAGCGCTCATTACTCGATAAATGCACGTTCTTTCTGGAGGAAAAGCCAAACGATACGTACACAAAGTATGGGAAAAAACGACAACGGGGGAAATGGAAACAGACTTGTTATTACTGCGTGAGTCTCTCCGGTTACGTCCAGCAACATCTTTAGACTCTGTAATAACTCGCAGCTGTGAGAGAACTCCAGAGACGGAAGGCTTCCAGAAAACGAGGGACTCTTGAAGGGAACCCGCACGTCGGAAAGCCTCTCTTGTTTCAGGAGCAAGAGAGAGAGAGGAAGAGAGGCGTAGGAGGAGAGAGAGACAAGGGCAGAATGTAGATGAGCCGGAAAGCAAGCAGAGGGGAAGAATGTATCGAAGGAGAGGTGAGAGTAAGAACGGGGTAGATTATCAAGTGTAAAAGGACGACACTAAAGGTCCTCCGCAGACGTCGCTTTACACAAGGACGACAAACGAAGCCCTCGACTGCATCAAATGATTCTAAATGAGGGCATATGCAAATCGCTGGAATCACGCGCCCTAAAACCAAGCTATACTAACTGACAATAGGTGCTCAGGTTTGATTTCACACGAAATAGACACGAAACGTTAAGCATAAACTTTCACCTCTGTTGTCTTCAACATCTTTTGCGGGTTACAAATGCTTTTCATTATCCAACTCATTAAACATATAAAAAGCATCGATGTGAGCGATCAGAGCTCCACCTCCAAACACGGTATCAAAGATTTTATGGACCAATAAACTTAGGACGAAGAGTAAGATTGAGTGATACAGCTTAATAATCCATTAAGGAACATTTTGAAAAGATATTTTCTTTACAAAGGTCTACGAGTAAGAGAGAAATCTCTAACACATAGAGATTAAAGATACAAATAAGAACTACTTCCAAACGCTATCAAGTAAAACCCAAAATCGGATTTAAAAAAGAGCCCTATTGGAAGTCAAGCAAATGAAGAATCTTTTCTTTACAATTTTAATATAAAAATCCTGATACACAATTCAGATTACATTATAAATTATGGATATAAATTATTCTTAAATTATCTATGCAGTTTTGACTGCAGATGGAGGATTTCACTATTACGAGGTTCAACCCGAGGATTTTCTAACTGCAATTGATAGTCGACTTCACGCTCAAATGATAAATTAAAGGTTTTTTCGCGAAAAAATGTTGAAGAATCACAGTCATCTGGATTACATACGTTACTCCCAAGCAACCCTTTGTAATATCACTAGAATCAATGTAACATATGCTGCAAAGAACTCATTAAGCGACAAAGACGTAACACTGTCATAATACCGTTGTATACATCTTTCCCTCCTGTCACAACAAAATTTTTTTCAAACATTCCCTTTTATTCCTTGACATTCGAGCGTCTTTCTTTGTCTGATTCTCTTTCACTAAATATAGGGTCTTTTAAAAGAAGAATCGATTTCTAAGCTTAATAAAACATAGCATCATGAAAATAAAGCTTTCCAATTGTTCGTCAAATATAGGAGTAGCTTCATAAAATTGGTTCATTCTTCTCGAAAAACCCTATCACAGAAACTATTTCTCAGTCCATTTCCTATTGTGCCACCTGAGCATGCACTCTCATACCATTCTCCTGCCGTCCTTTCATTCCACATATCCAAAGCAACGTAAAATATTCCCTATTATAACGGTCAAAAATCTTTTCTTATGATAAAAATTCATTCATTACCTAGCCGCTACCTACTCTTATTCTCTTTTCTTACAGGTGAGCACAATTCTAACGATCTTCTCGAGATTTGAACCACCTCTAAACTCATAAAAATGCAAATCCGAGGGAAATGTTCTCAAAACCAACATCCGATCTTAATTATACGCTTAGGGACAAAATTAATAACAGCTTCCGTCGAAATCTTCGATAAGGAAACTAGCAAGCCTGAATCAGAGGGACGAAAGGGAAATCCCAGGCAGAAGAATAGGACGCCTGACCACGGTAATAAATGACCGAGAAGATGAGGCACCCTCATAACGAGCGGTATGGATCGTTCAGGATTGCGCCTATTGAAATCGTCTAACAGTACACGCATTTTGTCGAAGCGCAAGAGCGTCTCTTAGAATGGTCAGTTCACGCTCAAAGGAAGTGAGAGAGATCTCTTCCGCCCCCTCACACGCATAACAACGAAGGAAAGGATCATTGGGGCGTGAATCAGTGGCCAACAAAACCCTTCCTTCATCTCCACGCGGTTACGTGCTTCAGCCACAAATGTCTCCTCCCAACGCTGCGCCATCTACAGCGGAATTTTTCAACCTTATCCTCCGCGACCACGTGCTGCTATGTAGTGTTGATGAACAGAAATGCGGGAAACAGTTTAGAAATTATTCAGGAATGCAGTAAATAGCTGAACAACGGAATCATTCCTAAGAGAGAACATATCCGCAAAAATTCAGAACAGTGACACTTCGGCGAACGAAGATGATTAGTTTCGGAATCACATTCGTTTGCCGATATGTTCGTTGATACAGAAATGTGATTTCCTATGAGATCTACAACACACACAAACCGTCTTAAAACACACAGAAACTGCTGAAATAAACTGCAATAATGTTTTATAATTTTATCCCACTAACTTGTTTTTAATCGATATATTAATAATAACAGAGGCCATCATCCGTGGGGTTCTATTCTTTAGTAAGACCAAAAATATTTGTTAGCGGAATTACTTGTTGATCGAGCTACAACATTAGTTCATTTTAGCCTCGAATTAATTCTTTCCGAAAAGATAGGATGATTTAATGCTGAAACTTAACAGGATGCCATTATTTCCAAATACGAATTCGAATTAGTATATTTCGTTTGGCTTCCTTTTAATGTCAAGGTCGGCTAATAGAATGGAAATGAAACTGTACTAGATACAGAGTCAGTGGACTGGAAAACTGGAAGCCGTACTAACTGTATAGGGATTGATACGATGAATCAGCGAAAGAATCCGAGACACTTTCATCCGTAGGTCGAGAATAGATAGCCAAAAGAAATGTAAGTTAAGTATCAACTAGCGAAATAGGAACAGACACGTAAACGATGGATTTCCCCCGTAAAAAGGTGGTTGGCAGAATGGTGTAGATATAGCATACAGTAATTAAAAATAACAATCTTTGTCCTATTTAATAGTATTATTTTCTAATAGACGAAATCAGTAAAATTATTAAACATTATATTTCAAGTCAAGAACTTTGGTGATACCTATCTAAAGAGATTTATTTACCCTGTTCGTCCTGGAGGACATTTACTTACATCTTAATGAATTAGAGTAACCGGGAACCCTAACCACGATCCCAAATGAGATCGAGATGGACTTGGAATAAGCTGTGTCTCCAACGGAAAACTCATTCCTGTTTTAGGTCAGGAGGCTTATCGGATCAGAGGAAATTTTGCAGAGAGGTTACAGAAAAAAAATTCTTAGTACCTGAAGAATTATTCATAGAATGACAGCTTAACGTTTTATCTCGGCAGACGAACGAAACGCTTCTTCGGGAAACGAAGATTTTTATCGATGATTTGGGCTCGGACAACGAATGTTATGAATAACGGATAACAAACACTAAACAAGGCCATGAAAAATTGTTATCACCTATTGTTTGTAAGAAATAAAAGAAAATGATACTTCTCTTAGCAGTTTTTAGATTCATTACAGGATGTGGATATGAACATATCAAGTTGAATTTCAAAGGGAATGAATTTAAGGGGGCGCTGGATAGTTTTCTAGTTCTAACGTTAGAAAGGACTTCTATTTCGAAATTGAAGGTAGCGAGCGAAAATTTTCAGAGTAATTTCTCCGTTATAAGAACCACTAAGATACTAATTCTATCGAAAGCTTCAAATTGCCATCTCATCTGATAAAGATCCGCGAGGAAATGAGCTGTATCCGTTTTGCAGGCTAATTTTATAGCTAGATAGTGTGAAACTGAAAATGTTGAACCGTTATTCGTGAGATGGTAATTTCAGATTTCATTTCGCTCCAATTAAAGTTTTCACCAATCTGCTAATTCCGTGAAATCAACTGCACCACTAAGATCAATCTAGATAGGTGTAACATGATCCAGTTTTATGTCGAATGGAACTCATTCAATCGTTGTAGCGGAGGTTTCAAAACGGAAACAGTCAAACAGAATCAGTTCACCACACTACGGGGAACACATTTAACAAAGTAAAAGTTAACTTAGAGAAAATAAAAAGCAATACTGCAGCTACGGCGCTTTTCGCTTCGCTCGATTATTTTTATTATATCCATCAAATTTAATAACGTTTGTCATAAGTTTCAAGAAAATATAATGAAACTCCAAGGATAAAAGAAATTGTATAAATTCGGAATTCAGAACATGAGAGGCATTAAATAGAACCACAAATAATGGCATACGAATTACAAAACGGGATTGATTATTTTATAAAGATACAATCGGCATAGCAGTGGTCGGCGAGGGAATGAATACTATATGACTATGCTAAGGGTGGACTGACTGCAAAAAGAATAACAATCTACCATTTAGATCTAATTTCACCTGTTTTAAAGATCTTAAATATTTTGGCTCTAAGATGTGAAATCCATCGAAAAGGAACACCTTGAGATGTAAAGGTTATCGCATAAAAATTTCAACGGAATCGAAAATAAAATTCACGCTCAAGCAACTGAATAAAAAATAATGAATCCGAAAAGTGCTAAACTCTTTAAACTGTATAAAAAGATATAAATAAGAGGAAGAAAATACAAAACAAAAATAAAGAATTGTAGACTTGAGGTATGAAGATAAGAAAGGATGTTCTAAAGTTAAGTCCAAAGAAACGAATAAAGCGAAAAGCGCGAATAAAGGAAAACGGAACAAAAAACATGAGTAAAGAGGGAGGGTGAGGATTTCAAGGAAGAAAGTGAGGCGCCAGAGAAGAGGAGACGGTGCTCTACTTGGAGCAGATTGCGAACCAGAGCACCAATGCTCTCCCTTCTCTTAATATAACCAACAGAAACATTTCGAAGAGGAATTATTTGGCGTGCAAGAGAATGACTCTGTGAAAGGACGAAATTGACCTTTATTATAAGTATTTCTGAGGAATTACAGAGACCACGTTTTCGTAATGGGATATTTATTCGCGCTAATATAAGGAATATTTATCGGCTCATTAACTTTGTCACTGTCACCCGTAAAGGTTTTTAACCAAAGATTTAACTAAGTATATGGGCTCCTTGACGCATGATACAGCGATGAAATATGGGACTTTATTTAAACAGGTTTTTCTTGCGATTCAGGACTATTTAATCCCCAACTCTCACACTCCAGAAGATATATCTTCAAATTCCTGAAACTTTCCATGCCTTTTTCTCCGGTGAAACTGTCATATAACCTTATTTTATCACTAAAGTATAATAATAAATCAATCATACATAAGGCCTGGAAATTCTTGGCTATTGCCTGAGTTGGAACCTCATCCATCATTACCAAATTTAAAATATTTCACTCATTTTTATCAGAGAAACAAATTTAATTTAGGCAGAAAAGGATGTTATTATCTCGATAGGAACAAAAACCTCAAACTCAAAAAGGCTCAGTTTTCAATTTGATAAGATACAAGAATAGAGACGGAACTAAATCGCCGAAATAATTAAATTAGTAAAATAACGATAAGAGAAGAGTTGTACGCAAAAACAATTTCGGAGCACACTCATAATTTAACGATAACTCTCTAACCATTCAATTTTAAGTCAAAACATACAGAAAAATCGAAATTATGAGCAAAAATAAAATCCTTAACTTTTTTAAGTCATACATTTATTGCAAAGGGGAGATACAGCTAAAAAAACAAAACATTACATACAATAAATCACGAACTCTTCGCGATACTCAAATATTGAATCAGGCTGCGATATATCAAGTTTGGACTCATCTTCTTAGGCTGAAGAAGACTGTATTGAAACAGCATATTGAGAAAGCTTTCGAGGGATTGCCGAAAAGACGAATGTATACTCCGAGTGTGCCCCGATTCTTCTTCGAGACGACGAAGAAGGGAGAGCAAATTGACGGCAATGACATCGCATCGACCGGAAAGGCCTTCCACTGAATCATTCCAATAGTGCGCAATCATCGATGAATCCCTCGGGGAGAATAGAAACATCGCGAGCAAATATGCAACAGTCCAAGTTGTAATCTTATGCAAAAGAATGCGCCGTGATGCGAATAGCTGCTTCCAGTTCTCAAGTTCACACACATTTTTTGCGCACAAAGACATCACTGGGTGCTCCCTCCTTTTTTATGGATTGCCATCTGGCGCTCGTCTCCCGGAAAAGCTTGGCGTCCTATTAAACAGATGAGCATCCCGAAAAAATGATCGCGCCTAAACTTCCGTGCAGCCCTTCTCATTGGCATGAAGAACAAGAGAGACCTTGTGCACTGAGCAAAAAGCGAATTGTGAAAGGAGATCGTGAATCTGTGATTCCTCCTAAGTCAGTGGACAAAAACTGTACGATGCAATGAATATATTCGTTAAAATTTAAAATTATTTCCTACTTGTGGATGCCTTCGACGCAAACAAGTTTGAACATTTAAAATGATGAAATCTTATATAAAGACGTTATAAACATATTAGTTAAAACAAAAATGGAAGTGAGTTGACCGTTGACCTAGTGGAGATGAAGTAGGGCAGGTATTCCCAAACTGGAGTTTCCTTACCTCCAAGAGCTAGAGATAAACAGTATGTTACACTAATGAAATATTCCACAAATTAATTGTGCTGGTAATATTTTCGGGAAATTCCATTTAGGAAATATCTGTTAGTCACGGTTGCCTAACTCCGTGTATACAAACGGATAGTAAATTTTACAATTTCTCGTCAAATGAAGAGGGTGACCAAAAATACTATTTTTCTTAGGAACTCATGTAGGATTTTATCTTCTAGGGTGAAGTATGATGTGGAGATTCTTGTGGCCCCTAAAGTTGTCATGTAGGCCTATAATTGTGTTTAAAAAAATTTAGCGATATGTATAAAGAAATAAAATGCAAATTAAGCAAAATTTCGACGACTTAAACACATATTTAAATCGTGACGAAGTAAAGATTACTATTACTGGTACATAATATTACGTATTATTATAATATTTACAAAATGATTTTACATAATGTAAATATTAATACTCGTAATCTATTAGAGTAAAGCATAAGGGTATTATACAAACTATCTATATGGAGACCAATGAGCAAACAATGTACGACTGATAAAGTTGTGACTTCCTCCACACAATCAGGTTAGGAACAGCCGCGGGTACGTAGGTATAAAAAAATATGCAATAGAAGAAGAAAACTTATCTACGGATGCGGTAGATTATATTTTTTGAGTACTTAGTAAAATTAAACGACAATAATCTGGGTTTGATAAGGCAAAAAACATCCTACACTACAATAATGAAATTACATTCTGGCATAGAAGAAGACAACTCCACACCAAAATAAACAACCATTTATAGAAAACGAGATAACAGTTACAACGCAGAAAGTTTAAACTTATTTTCCATAAACTTTTCTTTGTCTTGTCATAGTAAGATAAAGATATACTCAGTGACCTTACTTGAGGTAAGATTCCTTGTGACAAATATATATTTAAAGTAATGTGGATCGAATCTAGTTATGAACTAAAGAAGATCAAAGGTCGAAAATCAGGGAATGATAATTATTACTCATAGATCATACACTATGATATTCCCAAGTGGCAACGTATCAACAAACGGGAGCCCGATAATAAAAAAAAAACTGTTTCGAGAGTTTCACTAACTTTCAGAATTTTAAAAATTTTGGCCCATGGGGGGATCGAACCCACGACCTTCGCGTTATTAGCACGACGCTCTAACCAACTGAGCTAATGGGCCTGCTGCCCACCATAGATTGGCTTACCTATTTATCTCAGAAAACCAAAAACCTGAAAATTATGAAACAAAAAACTACAATTCTTGTAAGACACGTCTATAGTCGCCTATCAGTGACGCCGAAAAATATAACCAGAGAATAGAATGAAATGCCTATAGATAATCAAGTGAATTTTTTTCCCTCGAAGTGTTTGAAATAATTATTTGACTAAGTTGCCATCTGCTAAATACCACTCGTAATATGATTCTCTACATAAATAATAACAATAAAAATAAATAGGAATTTATGATGCAAAATTAGTGGTTAACTAAAACAGGAGGAAAAATCCTTACATACACAATGAAAACGCTAATCACAATATTAACAGAGAATCTTTTATCCATAAAAATAGATTGAGCATTATTCCTTTTCGCTTCATAAAACTCAGAATCTAGGCTTAATGACCCCAATTGTAGCATAATTGCTATATCGGCACAATGACCAGAGGAGATCATTCTCAACGTGAGGCACAGCATAAGGGACGCCATCGAGCATTTGGATGTCAATACAACAGCTGTTGTAACGACATAAATACTTCCGCTGAGGGAAATTACGCTCCGTTGGAAAATATGAAACAGCTGTAGATTATATCGATCGATTCGAGTCTCGGGTGAGCCGATAATTGAAACTCTATACGGTCTATCTTTGATAACAAGAAACCATTCATTACGACGAGCTAATCAAGATCATTAAAAATTAATCGATAGCTCTGAATTGCTACCTCAAAGAAAGTTCGAGATAAATGAGACTAATTGTATTGAACGAATCAGAGATTTCCGTTGACTGGATACTCCAAATAAAAATTAATTGATCGATTTTTTGCATTCAATATGACCCTTTGTTTGAACATATAAATCAAATTTAAACAATATTTAAATATACTGGGTCTCAATCAAGCATATGCAATAGACAAAACTGAACACCCAAGAAATGGCCCAAGAAGGCCGGGTAGTGAAAACCATTAGATCTTTTACTTTGTGGAGATTTACCCAAATTCGTTACTAACGCAAGAGAATAGATATTAAACCAATCAATAAGTGGCTACTTACAGCACTGTACTTAAATATATCTAAGCGTTAAAATAAAAAATAAGGATCCAAAATGTGTAGACTTGTTCTCACAATCAGCTACGAAAAAGACGGAGTAAACAAGATTCTTAAACATCTTTATAGTGTCGTAATTTTTTGCTACCCTGCGGTCTTGGATAAATTGAAATAATTCTAGGGCTACTCTACATTGCTTGAAGTAGTATGCCTCAGAAATTAAGGTAAAATCAATCAATCACATCTTAGACAACATGAGCACTGAGCCACTGAGTTACTAGAACAATTCCGTATGAGTCTGCTGGTCTATTTCAAATTACAGAATTTATATAGAATCTTGTAGGACGAATCTTTTTCTTCTTGAATCTTTCTAATCGAAGATATTTCAATTACTCACCGCTCCAACAGTAAAGCGCGGCGTGATGTCCGCGAGGGCCCTTGCAGACACATGGTGCTGTCGGACAGATCCATGGTGATGATGCGGATGATGGTGGCGGTGGTGTGCAGCAGCCGCTATGGGTGCGGAGATAGCCACGTCCGCTGCCGCAGTGGCCGGCATGGTCCCTTCACCGCCCGATCCGCCGCCCCAACAGGCCCTCAGGTCCCCTCCGCTGCCCCCACGCCTCCTGGGGACCAGCAGTTTCCGCCTCTTTGGGGTGGAATGAGAAGGGGAGGGAACGACCACGGGAGAGGACTGCGAAGACGACTGCTTCTGGTGCGGAGGAGCGCGGCCTCCGGATATGAGCACCACGGCGTCTGATGGCGGGCCCCCGGACATGACCCGCTGCCGACCTGTAAACACATATTCATTATAGATACAGAGTTACTTATAAATTAAACATTGATATTCAATTAGAAGGCTAGATGTCGACTTACAACATATAATGCAGAGTTTAGCAACAATTTAACAATTAAATTGGCTTGAGAAATATATTGAGACAATCGCAGCTAGTATAGTATACTAGTGGAGTATCCGAGGATAACCCACGAATAGCCAGATACGCAGACCAATGGTTGAGAACCACTACCCAACATAAAGGGTGCAACAAACTTTTGATTTTCACATAGCATAACTTCAAGGATACTATTCTAGAATTTCTACTATGTACTAAGAATGTTAAAAATTGTACGACAACTAAAAATTATGAATATTAAGAATGGCTAAGAAAAAGTTTAATAATAGGTTCTCTCCGTTTGAGTTGTTTAAATTAAAATAAAAAAGCTTCAGTTCTCTTTAAATAACACCATCGAAAAGGTCAAATATATGAAAAAATTGCTAACATATACAAAATATGAAAATTTATTCAGTAAAAAGGCCGATAAACATAGTAAGGTTGTATTACAGTAGAATTGTTTCCCTTTTTATTGAGCTAACTCAGCTTAATCAACCCTTTTCAGGATTTTCGACAGAAGAATAAACAAAAAGCATGGAAGACAGAAAAATGAAAAGCTTTTCATAATGAACTCAAAAATTTTCCACTCTTCCGCATTTTTTCTCATTTTCATAAAGGATCATTTCCAAAAGTTACGCGCGCTGCAAATGATTCAAGTTTTTCACTTGCTTTTATGCGGATAAAATTTTCGAAGGGATTAGGCTGCTAAAAGAAAAGACAAAGACACAAAAGATTATCATATTATCTTTGGCTTCATGCATAAAAGTCCCATAAATGAGCGAAACTTTACACGTCGGTAAATAAGAAAATTCCTTTTGGTATCGGAGAAAGTTTTCCAGAAGAGTTTCCCACGCAAATCTATTCACCCCAAAATCCAATAACTCTTCACGAAATTCCGAAAACACGGGAAGGGAAATTCGAATTCATTGGTAATACTAGGATGCTTCCAGAAAAAGGATAGCCTAACAGAAATCTAGATGAAAGCTCCAGTGAAGAAAGGCAGTTAAGACGATTCACATAACATCAATGAGATATTTTTATTTATTATCTAAGTAAAATATATACCTCAAATCTTAAACAGGCATTTGAGTTTATTCATCTTGAACGCTCTCCTTCGGCAAATAAATTTATTTACCTTAGATAAGAGCAAAGTATGTGTAAAAGCGTAAGATATTTGAAGAGTGCCGGATGGGCACGAATTCAAATCTAACAAAATACGTAAGTAAATATTACGAAGCAAAACAGACGAGATAGTGCGAAAATACAAGGGTGGTGCCTTTGTTTTCGCTGCGCTCGCAGCGGCACAAGAAATACCGCCAACAGAGGAATCTCTGTTTTCACAATCGTCTCCCCTCTTTCTAGTTGTTTTCCAGAAATCAGGAACGATTAACATTCCGACGTAACGTGAGCTTACAAACAATCCGCCGCTTACATAGCTAATAAAGCGATTAATGGGCCGTACATCATCCTCGTCAAAGGCCTATGAGATCGTCATGCACCTTGGAACGCGCACCAAACACGCGTCCTCGCTGCGATCACGCAATAGAGCTGACGCAGGCGCGGGAATTGGACGGCGCACCTGCCCAGTCGACCAATAAAAGGAGTTCATGGACGCGAAACATTTCTCTCAAAGGAGTAATGGGAGTGCTAAGAGTACACGTATACATTCACAGATGGCGTTGGCGAAAGCGGCTCCGAAATAAGAGGTTTGGCCGCCCACGCACGGCCCCCGCCCACTCATTGGCCGTCATCGCCCTCCTCTTTAAAGTTGAAAAGTGGCCCACTCGAGACCATCGATGGCTCTTTTAAGAAGCATTAATGCCGCTCCTGCACTCGCCCCCTCTCGAATTGAGGTGCAATAAAGACCGGTCAAAGCGTCTGCAATACGAGGCAAATAGGAGGGAATCAAAGGACGAAGGGAAAAAGAGAAAAATGGTTACAGCTAAAAGCGAGCCAGAGAATCTACCGTAGCATAACATAAAGACGAGCAATCATTTTGGGATGTAGCAACGAAGAGCATTAAAGAAAACCATTAAATGCCTCGGCGAAATAGTGAAAGAATCACTTAAGTTTTGAGTGATTATTTTCTCTAACTTGTTTTCGTGCCAGAAAGTTAGCTTATCGCCCCCATTTTCATAGCAAATCCAATGAAATCAGTAATATCTCTAAACGTCTCATCTATATCTACTCATCCGCAATCTGCCTTTTGGCGTGTAACACGGGTTAATATTCACCCAAAGGAGTACCTACATATTAATCCTTATGAAAATAAGTATAATGGTCACTTTAGCCATATTTTTAAATCATTACAATAAAATACCAAATATCAAGATGAAAAATTAAGTCATGATAAGAACCTGTGGATGCAGATGAGGAGAATGACATATGTAAAGTGTTATTTTGTTACAAGGAAAAACTAGAGTTTGAACATGAAACATATACACTATGATCACTAAATGAAACATTATATTTAGCGCTTCGTTGGTATTAACTAATAACTCTTCGGATACCACAAACGTCAGAAAGGATATTTTGGAGCAAAATGCTTTCGGAGTTTAGATAAATGGAAAGTTGGAAAGTAAATATTGTTTAATATCGAAGAATTAGAAACTTTCTAAACCCCAAAGACAAAATACTTAAACGAATTAAATTAATTATCAAAGTTGCCCAAATCCCACCACAAACCACTTTCTATATATAAGAACCTTAAATTTCAGGAAATAAATATAGTTGGTAATAATCTTAAAAAGGATATGTGCTGATGAAAAGAATACAATTTTCAAATGTCATATCCACCGAAATACAAGATATACGGAGCGAAGAATATCGCCCGAATCTTCTTGAGTCACAAGGAGATGATTTCAAGATTTTAGTCCAAATAAGTATTCCCCCATCAGTGGATGAATCCCAAAGATAAGAAAGGTCTGTCGTGATATCTTTAGTTAATTGATGGTTGTATGAAATTTTATTTACTCAATTTGGCTCGGATGATAGCTAAACAAGCAGGGGGAAGCTGCAGCAATCGCTCCACGAGAGCTGAACCTCAGTCCGTGATAATATCTTTATATTCTACTTTGATGCTTCAGAAAGCTAACAGAGAGGAAATAGGTAGAGAAAACACCGCTGGTAAAAATAGATTAGCAAAGATAACAATCAATTAACCCCTTCGCTTTATCTCTAATCTGGGAACGCAGTAAGCTCGTTCTCACCATAATGAACTACGGAGACAATCTCTTTTGCTCTCCAGAGCGGTAAAGATCAAAGGAACCGCTGATATTTTGGCTTTCATCCTCAAGTGACTCTTTTGTTGACACTGCCACAGCATGCGATTAGGTGTGAATGGATGCGTGACATGATACCCGCCTGTTCAGGTCAGTTTGGCGCGGATGAGCTACTCCCACAGCCGATAAGCTTTTCCTTCCACCGCGGTGGTCGACTAGCCCACGCAAGGGACTACATTTACTGCAGATTGCCTAGAAATTGAATCTCAGCCAGCAATGCAATATCCGCCACGGCGTAGGAAACCCCAAATCCCATTACATAGGATGAGATGGAAGGATATGGAGCTTTAATATTCAATTTTCCTTCAAGATTACTAATCTTTCGAATGATGAACAATTATACGTCCGAAATTCAGAAGGCACTTCTATTTAGTCTTATGAGAATACAGGGCTAAATCATCATAAAAGATAATTTAAAATAGTACCTTTATTCACTACACTCCATTTCTGACATAATAAAATTTAAGTTTGGCCATTACGAATATCTACAGTTAGCGGAAGATTAGAATTCAGGCAAGGTCTTATCCTCTCTGATCCACTTATTCCTGCATAAACTTTCTTTTCTTCTTCCAATATTGCCACACTTGCTGTTTTTGGAGGTAAACATCCCGTTAAGTATTCTATATGGACTATATTTGAATTAAAGGAAGTATTATCCTGGGCAGTAAAGCTGTCATTTAATTAAAAATAAACCACATATATCCATTCGCATCTGAAAGTTTCACTTAAGTGATTTTTCAAGATTAAATCAACAGAAAAACAGTGCGCTTGTGTTGTTTTTTATTGTTTTCTAAGATATCTCCCCGCACCACATAAAATTAGCAAGAGAATTGAAGAAAATTTGGCCTATACACAGAGCATTGGCATCCATTCACATATTTTCATAATCGAATGTCGTGCTCGCCTGCAGATCTCCTAGAGGGAAACCAATCTTTTCATCGCACTGTTTCATAACATATCCACCTGACTTAACATACAATCAAAGGGAAATCATCGACACAACGCCGCTTTCAAGACTCATTCCTTCCCTTAACTCCGCGTTCAAGTCACATCATACAGCGACATGGATTAAGATTGTTGGCGAACGATTAGTTTGAGTTGATTTGTTAACATCCCAACGACAAAGCAATCAATCACGATGGTTAATCCTTGGTGATATCACAATGAAATTCCCCGTCAGCTACACCCGCTGGCATTAGTGAACCCATTACAAGCGCGCGCGGGGCGTAACAATGCCACCTAAACCCGAAGGCACCTCGGTGAGCTCTATTACTGGATCGAGTAGTAAATCATAAAAAGCGAGGGAGAAGGCGGCGGTTAAAAGTAGAATAGAGGGCACGCACCGCCGCTTCAAACGCATAGCCCGGGTAAGTGTACTCGTAGAGTGCAGAAAACAAGAAGGCAGGCCGAGGCTACGGAGGTCGATACTCGGGTTAGATAGGCACCCACGCGAGAGGAAACCGAAGGAGAGGCGAAGAAGAGAGAAAAATCCCCGCCATGAGATGAGGAACTGGCTGCTGAATAGAATCGATCAAGTACTGCCGCGAATGGGAGACTGTTGGCAACACTGACAGCAATCTTGTTGCAGAGGCAGACAAATTAGCCGCTAAATGGAGAGACAAGCGAAAAATGGACCAAAACGACCTCACGCAGTATAGCTGAACAAATCACAACAGAAAATCTCCAAGAGATACTTCTAATATGAAGATTTTATACGCCTATATCCGGATGGAATTCTAAAAAAATAGTATTTCCACGAATTTTAGATAATTTTAAACGCATAATTTTTACGCAGCTAGTTAAGATATGACTAAAATTTAACATACAACTACAAAAATCTTTAGGCTGTAAACGAACCATCAACATAACTGAAAGCATCTTCCTTTTCGTTTGGGTAATATTCCATATGATCCTATATACAAAAACCAATCTTTTTCCTCTGTATCCAAGTTCACTTAAGATATCATTAACTAAACTATTCTCATGAAAGAATTACTCTATAATCTTTATGTTTCCTGCATACGATCGGGAAGCGACTTGTATCACGGTCTCATAGGTCTACTACTTCAGTAAGGTTTTTGCATTTGGTTCCGTCAAATTGTAAAAGGAGCAACTTCATGTAAACAACGATTTTAAATCATGTTTCTAGAGACGAATAATTTCGGCTCAGATACGAATTAAGTATCAATCGCTTCTAACCAGCAGCCTGCTTCTTCCGAGCGATTATTCTTGTTTCAATTTCGACATGGAGCTTGCAAAAGTAATCTTTTGAAGATCAAGGTTATTAAATGCTATAGAGAAACCTCTGGGAAAAGCGGTACTTTTCACCAAAGTGTAATGAGTTCCGCTCCAGAAAATTCTGAAATGCTCAATTTTTTCCTTCAAAAACTGCATTCCGATTTTCCTAGGGGCATTTAATAACGGCCTCCCCAACTTGATGAAAGGTGAAATCGGGAATGATCTTGGTTTAGCCACAGGGGATAAAGCACTGGGGTCTTTGATAATGATAGAGTTCCGACAGTAAGAGCCCCAAGAGAGAAAGTGATTCCAGTTTACTAGCAAAACTAGATCAATCAAGAGCAGGTCTTCCTATTTCCATCATTCATTGCATTGGTCGCTCACAAAGGATCGTTCTTTCCCATCACTTTCTGATATTAGTCGTGCATTTATGTTTCCTTCGACATCTATCATTATCCACACAGCATCGTAAATAAATTTGGAGAGCTGTCAACTATTAGTCACGTAAGCGCGTGAAAATCAACGTGACAATCCAGCAATTACACTCGGATTATTAAATAACTTTAGACGAGAGAAAACCTTGGAGAACTACCAATTAGAAAGTCAGTGATATAAAGGGACATGAAATAGATCTTGATTTTCATAAACAAGCAAGTGAAAAGCATTGAATAAGGTTCTTGATGACGTCTCGATAATTATATAGCCTTGATAATTATTTCATTAGTGTTCAAATTCTAACTTGTCTTACTACCCGTAATAAAATAATTTAAACGACTAATCGAAACTTTTTCAATCTGATTACTTGTGGGATATCCTATCATTATAACATTTGCAGTCAAACCATCAACACTTGAGATAATAGCTATTGATTGAACCAAATTAAGTCACTAAACTTTCATATATCTGCCATTAATTACCTTCAATTAAGAATGTAAAGCTATGCAAATGAGTGCAATTTACTAGCGATATGGTTTCACGATAAACGTTTTGGGCTTTTATACCTTTATCTTATGCCAGCATCTCGGTAAGCGAGAGAACTGAATGGAAATGTCGAAATCGCTGGAGCAGCGACTGAGATGTGCCGCTTGGTGATCGAAGACCTTCAAATTGGGCGCATCATTCCCGCCCCAGAATCCGCAGACGCCGGCGCTCGATATGAGGCGGAAAACATGCCGACGGAATGCATTCGGAAAGTAAAGCACGAGAGCCATCTGTCGGCCGAAGAGGTTAAACAGCTCCCGAAGAAGTGCGGAGAAGACGTGGGCGTGGCGCGCGGGCGCAGAATCACTCGCGGGAAAAGATGAATACGTGAGAAAAGATGCCACGGCAGATAAATGGCGGGTCATTTGATTCGAGTATAAATATCTCGACTTTCATCTTCCAACGGTAGAGCGAATTTCGAAACGAATTAAAGACACCATTCATTCACACCAAAGACGAATTGTCATCAACTACACAAACAAGAGATCATTGAAAGACAAAATTGTTTTAATGGCCAAAAAGTAGACGAGAAAACGTTATACAATAAATGCTGCGTCACAGATTTTTCTCACTGAGCCTTCTCTCCAGTCATTTCCATTAGAATAGTCTTTCAAAGATATAAATGCAAATTATTTTTTAAAACTATACTCTTATAGGATGAAATTATGATTCAAGTAACAATATCCAACTTAAAAGAAGTTGATAAAAGATATAAGCTCTTACCCTACCATATTTAATATTTACTTTTATCAATATAAGTGCATTAATGCTACGACAGAATCAACACCATTCGAAGCTTTTGCTCACAACCAACTCTTATATTTCTCCCTTCACTTAACAACGTCCTTGGTTCATTCAAATTTATAAAGTTATCTACTTAGACTTTGAGCAATAGCCTTCAGAAGGTTTTAGAGGTCTCTCCCCAAATGATTATCCTAATTTCCTTCGACAGTTCTCCAATAAAAATATATTTTCCGCTATTGACAACGTAAACAGAAAAGGCGCCAATTTCTTTAGATAAAGAATCTGCATAATTTTGACGAACTTGGCCTTGCTGTGAAAATGGGTATATATTCGGATATGGCAGATAAAAAATAGCCTTAACTTTTTAATAATTCACATTTCCAGCGAAAGGACCTTAATAACATCATTTTTATTACAGTACTTTCTGTAAACAGGGCAGGCCTTCTACGAAATGCCCGGATGCAAATGTTTACCTGGACCCCTACTTACAAATGTATCGTTTACTTTCTCCAAAATAAAAAAATTACCCTTGAAAATTGGGGTCCCTTCATACTGGGAACTTCATCCACGGAACCTCATTCTTGTCCGTCTTTGGCTCAAATCGATATTATTTTAATTGTCCATTTTAATTGATGTTTACGTTAGACCAGGTTTCTGAACTTTTTGCAATGGTTTTTATTGAAAGGTTGAGAAAAATATGAAACCACTCTCTCATCTCTCGCAAACAATATAACTTTTATGAGTTGATATTCTAAACCTTTTATCATTATTTTGATTAAAACAATCCTTGAAATATATTTTATATACCACCAAGATTCTTCAAGCGCCATAAATGGTACACGAATTAACAGTTGAGAACCCCGACATAGGGCTATACAAAATTTTAATGTACTTTTCCTTCAGCCAACAACATTTTGCTGACCATAATACTCCCATCCCTTATGGGGTTGACTAATAGTAGTGGATATGATGAGCGCTGTAATAACCATTATATTTGATTTTGGCACTGGTTTTTACGGACCTTCCTGCCGCCAGCTCGTCTCGGAAAAACTACTAGGACTGCCCATCAGGCAATCACCGAAAAATCACCGAGAACCGATTCCACCTTAGATAGTCGTGCTACCTACTAGCCTATGTGGAAGCTATAATGCCTACTAAATATCAGGCAAAATCTGAATGCAATGAGAGTTACGATTCCAAAGAATAGCTCCAATGAACGCCTATTCCGTAAGACGTAATTTTGTTCCTTTCATCTTCGAAATCTTAACATCCTATCTCCAAAACCCTTTGTGTCAATAATGGAGTCATATGGTTTGTTAAATTTCTAGACAAGTCATTTCCGCGAATAAGCAGGACCGCTATATATACAGATGACGTTTTATTTATGAGATCCTGAGTCGGCAAATTCCCGCTATTGAACTTCTGGTATCCATCCATCCTACCCTCGCAAATCATCTAAATATTTCTGCGAAGATCCGCCACATTCTCCGCTGGAGCCACTTCCCCGCCCTGGCAACCTTCCTTTCACAATGGCGTAACCTTTCCACGGCTTCTGAGATTGCGAAATAGTTTTATGCAGAAGAAGTCCTCAGTTCCATGTAACGGCGGCAGAGAGACCACTGTTTGCTTGCCAAAACGTTGACCCTGATCCAATGATAGATATGTTTTCGGATGAAGGACCGCTATGGTTGGCAGAGGCCACTGGGTTGTCGGTCCGAAAAACCCATTTGTAGTACCATCAAAGAAGAAAGTATGTCATTCCGCCCACGATGTTAATAATAGAAGACTCAAAATAAAGGTTCTGATTTAGAGTGTGGCATACAAAGATACGATTTGCATTTTACTTTCTACTGGTCCGTGCTATGAAAGGAGAATCGTAATCGTTAAAAAATTCGACCTCGAAATTCGGCGGAAGTACATTCATATCATGATTCGTAGGAAACTGACTAGTTCCGTGATATATGTGTGGCAGTGGCATTAAGCTTTCTCGGCTCCCTAGCAAGAAATTCGTCATTCCCGCTACAAAATTACATGTATGGGATGTAGGTATAATTTCCCTTAGATTATAATACATAATAATAATTATTTTTAACGAATCCTTATATCATCCCCGCTCATCGGTTTCATTCTCATAACTTTTTAACCATTCTAAGAAAATGATTGAGATGACTAAGTTAATTTCGTTATCCTCATATTATAATACGTGGAAATGTTATACAATTTTGTCATTTCCCTATTCCCTATTCATTAGCCATTCCCTGTGAAAACCCGATAAAAATATTACGCAATGATACATAATTGAATTTTCAACAAAAATTTCCTCTTATCTGTAGGATGTTGAATTATCACGAATTCCGCTAGGCGTTTCTCCATCAAACCAGAAAATCATAACTTATTCTTGCGTTAATCTATTTCAGTGAAAAACTCAGCCCGAAAATTCGTACGAGAGGGTAAAGCAAAAATAAGAGAAAAAGGCGCCGTTTAGGAAGTTAATTATTTTTTGCATTCCGTTTAATTGATTATTCGTAATAATTGCCGGCCTCGGTAGAATAGGAACAAGTTTGCAAGACAAGCAAAAAAGGGGTCCCGGGTGCGTACCCTGGAAATGGCACGATTATTTGTATTAGTTAACTTAAAAATGCTAATTTTAAGTGCAACCTTGAATGAAGGACTGAAATTTGTCCAATAAACCCGTCATTATTAATAAAGTTAAATGACACCACACCAATTTCTTAACAACATTTTCCAGGGTTTAAAAACTAAAGCAGTATTCGCGACAGATGTTTTCAATAGAGATTCGCAGTTCGTGCACCAGTGATTATTTAGTCTCGCGTCTTTCAAGCAACGGAACAAAGCAGATGCGTGGCATTTTTTAGCGCCAACTGAGAGGTCAAGGAAAACAAACACAACCCGTGAAAATTAACGCGAAAATTTCTCCCATCTCCGTCGCTAAAACCCGCCCAAATGACTGCGGATGTTGAATTGTACAGAAGCAGAAGCTGGGAGAGTTCCTCCGACTCATCGGGCGCTTTTAATGGCGATCCCTTGTTTTTGAGGGTCCGCCCATAAACAGTGGATGTCATCGCCTCTACCCTTTCACCTCTTCGCTCATAGAAAGTTAAAGGACCGTCCCAAAGAAAGCCGATGAAACCAGAATTTTATTGACGAATGATAGAAACCAACGGCCATTAAAATTCTGGTTCCGAAATTTTCACTTTCTTCTTTCCGGTTATCTTTTCCTGTCCCCTTTTCCATTCAGCGATTCTTAACGTAAACACCACTCGGGCTATCGCCAAACTTTTCTCTCCGTGTTTTGGACCGAGTTAATTGAAAGTCAAATACGAAAGTCGATTCCATTGTTCACTACAACAAAAACCATACAGACGAGCCACATAATTATCTTAGCCTTTGGAAGAAGATGGATTATTAGACATAGACTTTTAGTACGCGCTAATTAAAAGAAAAAATACTTTAAAATTATGTTCCATAGATTTAACAAATTACACTACCGGTATTAACACATTCACGCTTTCTTCAATTAATAAATATAAAATATCGAGGATCGATATGCCTCCAAATACAAGAACGTATCAATCGCTGAGAAGAGAGTATTGGATTGTTCCCTAAAAATGCGTAATGTAAAGTGTGACGGAGAAATACTGCGAACTTTACTTTAGGAGAGATGATTGAATAATATAATGGCAGTAATCGTACAAGGTTAGACAATTTCGCTACTTTGACACAACAAAGCGGATGGTTTCAGCATTCTCCCGGTGGAGTACCGTATTCCCCTTACCTCCACCGGGACTAGTACACCCTTCTTTAACCCAAGTCGAGGAAGAATTTTGATACTTCTCCCACTTAACAAGTATTTTATTAATTTCAATCCCCTTCAGATACATACCTAACAATCATTCATTCATCTTTCGATTCCCGATAAAGTCTCAAAGTTTAGGATAATTAATCTCAAAAAGTTTTCACGTCCCCATTGATGATGAAGCTTAGCTGCTGATCAGGTGAATTCCATTTCATTTTCATCCTGAGTCCTTCCCACTTCTTTTTTTAACTTAAAATTGTACTCACCCTCCATTCACTTTAAGTTTGTACATAAGTCGTTGTTTTACCGCATTACATCATGGTGGCATAGGCTGTGCTCAAACTGGTCGTGTTTTCATTTAATTTACTGAATGTTTTAAATTGTAATTTATCTTATTTTGCTCTTCCGAGTTACCGCCTAAAAAGCTTACGTCAATCTCCATACCTCTTCTCTTTCTTATGAGAGCGATTATAAATAGAATGAATTCGTACATCTTAAGTGTAATTAAAGATTCGCAAAGCGAGAGAGCAAACAAGCGTAACTTGAGCAGTTCAACACCGCGGATGGTTTGAATACATGTCTGAGAGCATATTTACAGTACACTCTCCCACTTAACGTCAAACACAGTCCCGACGTTTCCTTCGAAGTCTTCTCTTGTACACATCACTTTCCTTCCGTTTTAAGGAAATTCAGAATTCCTCGAGGAGCTGCTGGAGTTACGACATTCGTATAAGAACTTTCATTTGTGGTCTGTGCCCCGAATGTCTACGAGGAAGATTTCGAGGAAACGATGAATGACACATCATTCCGTCAGTCATTTAAGGGGAAACGAAATAAAGACAGCTCTATGAGGAATGATCCTTCTCCGAAACTTAATGTGAAGAACTTAAAATTCCCATTAACGATTAGAAACTGCGCTCCCATCACCGAACATCAAACAGCTTTTACTTTGAGAAAACAAATGCACGTTTCTAGGTCTGAAAAGGTTTTTAAAACACATCTGGACTGCAAAAAGACTATCGAAACGACACTAAATCGCCTCCAATCCCAAACTGAGATAATTACCTCGCCAATGAATAATACACTAGCAAAGCTATAAATGTATTATAAATTACCTTTACCAAGTGAGCTATTAGGTACAAAATACCTAACCAAAAAACAAAATCCTATTTATTAACTTAACTGCCATCGTTTTCTCAATCATTCTCTTGTGTGGGGAATAAATAGCTTTTTCGTAACTAGCCAATATTTTTTTCATTCGATCTCTCGAATTTATATTTGATCTATAACATGACTGTTAAATTTAAAGATAAAGATATTACTTCATCGAGTTTAACAAGATTTTTTTCAGACAGTCCCGGAAATATCACACACTAAAACAAAAGAACTCATTCCATATTGATAGGAAAATCATAAGTAGCTATACAAAGTCAAGTTATGCATGGAAAAAACGCAACTGTCGAAACTGTTCTTGTTGTCGGAAATTATCTCCATACGAGTAATGATAATCATACAATATTATAATACAAGTAGCATATATTTTCCACAGAAAAATAAAGCCCAAATTAAGCACAGCGGAGAAAATAACCCATGAAACGGAGAATTAATTCTAACGAAAGAGACAAAAAATTAATAGTCTTCTTTGGCTATTTTGGGGATTCTTGAGAGGCAAAAACCTTTGGAACAGCCCATTTTCTAGCCGAATGAGGTCCGAGCTAAACTGTTTCCGAAAGAGAAACGAGGTCATCCTTGGAGGGAAATTCATCGCACATCCATCAAACACCAAATTCGAACGAAACCCACCTGACCCACCGGATGTTAACGAAAATTAATGGCGCGGAAGAAGGTTCCTTTGAAGGTGCGCCTCTGCGCAGTTATTTCAGAAGTGCCACATTTTTAATTTGCAACTATTTCCTTACACTGTCGGGTGGTGCCCAAACATCCGCATGACATAAAACTCATACTACCATAGGATGTTTGAGAATAATCTTTTACTGTGGGTTGCATGGAAAAATAACCAAATTGAGCTCCTGATCACCTAATATAGCATACTTTAACGACTGGATTTTCGTTAAAATTTTAGTGGAGCATCATAGAATAAATCCGCAATTCCAAAATCTTACAATAATAAAAACCCTGGTGAATATTTTTTTGCTTTAGATTGAGCTGAAGTATGAGAGTAATCAAATTTTCCTGAACCAATGCTGAAACGATAAAATGAAGTGAGAATGAATCCTCCCCTCCCTCAATGAACTATGTAACACCAGAAATTCATATACAGGATGCTCGAAAATAATTTTAATTGTAAATTATTGTCTTCAGAACTTGACTTACATAAGGAAGTACAGCAACGATAAATAATGAAAATGTCATTTCAGCTAGTAATGTTACTACAATTAAAAATTACAACACTTAAGAGAAGATGTTTTATTACCGTTTGGACTTGGGCCACACATATAGAAAGTCTCGTTGACGACCAAAATCATCAGTGACTACTTTGAACAGCGATTCGAGAATCAATGTACACAAGATGAACTTCCTTCCAGCAAATAAGCGATAACACATAACAATAATCAATCAATAATATCTAATTCTAAAACGATTTCTTATATTCGTTCGTGGAAAAGCTATTAAATTTCATTTTCATATGCCTATTGATTTCAAACTGAAATTTAAAGAACTAACGCAATGTGGCCTAGAATTGCGATCGAAATAGATATCATTAGAAAGAAACCCAATGAATATACGGACGAGAACAACGTCAAAAGAGACCGGGACTCGAACCCGAATCTTCCACTTTCTGGTCTGGCAATTGAGCTATCATTCAGTTCAGTCACGTAGTTTTCCGGAAGAATAACACAAAATTAAATAGTTACGGCAGTCCTGGCAAGTAGACGATCAGGGTTCGAGTCCAGGTCTCGTCAGACTATTTTCACGTCCCTTTTGGGATTTTCCTGAGCGCACGCCTTATCGTGCTAGGTTAACCGAAATTCTTTCCTCGTCTCTTTTGAGCTAAACTACAGCTGTGTGAACCACGTCTTGTCAGCAGAGACCCCCTCCCCAAAAGCAGACGCTCTTAAGTCGTCTCACATCCTAAACTGATATGAAGCCATATAGATAAATATTTTGGAAATTCACGCTTGTGCGAAGAAGTGTAGCACTTGCAACTCCGCCGTATTTCCCCTTTAAGCTCCCGACACAGCCGTCTTGCACGCGGCTTATTCTAGGAAATACCAGATTCTAATTATATCACGATTGAATGCGACTGGAAAATGCTCGCTTCAATACCGAGACATTTTCGGCTTAAATCGACCCAGACGAAACGTAATTCCGCGCGAATTTTTCCGCTGAGCATTTCCGAGCCTTCTGCTCCATCCTCTGACGATGGAAAACTTATTTGCAAAAGGATAAAGAAAAAAAATGGAGGATTAATAGGAAGAAGATCTCGCCGTTCTCGCGAGTTGACAGCGTGAAGAAGCGGCGGGATATAAAGGAGGAAAGATGAGGGAGAAGATGTTCACGAAATGATGAGTCAGAGAGGGTTTGTATGGGAGGATATGGGGTTAAGGAGGCCGAGGTCGAGTGGGCGGAGGAGAGCAAGGAAAGGGAATTAAAGGGGAGAAATGAGATAATGAGAGGGAAATGATAGGGAAAGAATAGCGGACAAACGACTGCATGGTGATCCATAGTTGGACTTTTAAGTACCACCTTCCATTTAAGACATAACGGGAGAAGAGCTGAGGAGGATAACGTATGTAGAAGAATAGCAGGCGGTCCAATAATGTACCAAACTTAGGCTTCGATATTACGGTAATATACAGAGACTTAATATTATCGATGAAGAAGTTGCAGGAAACTCCCTATTTATGAATTAATTAAGGATGGAAAACAAGGGAAAGATAAATACTTTGCACCCGTAGGCGCGCGCCTTGAAACCCAAGAATTAAACAATCAAAAATGACTTCATAGGGACTCGACCTCAGGACTTTCACTTTTTAGACAAACGTACTAAGTTCTAAACTCGATGAGATGGTTCTGTGGTTGGAAATCGGTCCGCAGAGAGGAAGACCTGGGTTCGAGTTTCAATCACGTCGATATGAATGTCCTGTGGCACACGCCGAAAGCCACCTTGCTGGGTAGGTGTAGATGAGGTATTTTTCACCTCCGTTTATCTCTACGGTGAAATGAATAGTGTTAATAGTGTCACCGAGTGAATGCGGTAGGAAAAATAGACATCTGAATCCCAAAAAGAATCGAATCCGAATACAGTAGGTCATGAGATTGAATCCACGATAAATAAACAGTTCGAGGACTACGATCTTGAGAAATATAAGTCCCATACCAAAAATGTAATCAACTGTAATAAGTGAATGCGAAACGTTGAGGGGCATGGAAGAAGAAAATGCTGCGAATGAGGAAATGAAAAATAAAGCAACAAATGGAGATGATTAGTCGCAATGAAAGGCGGAATTGAGATGAATTACTAGGCCATTAATGGCAAGAATGGGAGGAAAGAATTAAACACAGACGAACGACTCTTACTTGGGCGCAATGAGGCTCGACCGTTCTCCGTTACATTACAATGCAGCTGACATCAGAAACAAAGAGCAAAAGAATATTCAACTTACGAGAGCACAGTTTGGCCATTACAGTCGGCATCGATCTTGTTTGACTGATGCCACAACTCCTTTTACATGAATGATGATAAAGGAATCGATGAGATAAGAAACGGCAATAAAATTCCGTCTGGAATAAGTTTTCATGCGAGATAAAATTTGTCATAGATAATAAATAATAAAATAAAAGGAAGAGGGAGAGAGCTGAGGTGTGGCAAAGCATCAACTGATAACGAATATAATAAATTGAAAGTGAAATTGATGTAAATGTACACGGTCACTCGGGATGTAATGATTTTCGATAAGATATGAAATTGATGTAGGAGGGGGGAATGATGCGGGGGAGGGGAAGAGGAGAGACTGAAATGACCTCCAAGGCGAAAGCAATTACCCCTGGAGGAAGCTGTTCCCCTCCGCCCCTCGATCGACTAGAGGGCACTGCGTACGTCCATTCAGAAGTGGGAAACTGCATCGACGGAGTGATCTCGTGATGCGGAGGCTGCATCGGACATAAAATAGCCTCCCACGACTCTTGTTCCGGAGGATGACAAACTTCTCAACTAGAAATGTGACGCCTCGACAACTTTTCGATGTATTTCAAGCATGTTTGTCTATCATTCAGTGAATAGTCAGCTGTAACTGCCGTAGATTTCTACGATAATACACACGAATGATATAATTACGAGATATCATACGTACGATGTCGCTAGTCAATGATATTATGTTAACGACTACATCTGTTTTCAACGAAATCGGGTTTTAAATTTCGAAATGGTCATCCCTCCGATTTCATTCAACCTTTACTCAAAACTTAAAGTTACATTTCTTATCCTCCATTTTAATGAATCACGCTGATGATCATTATGAATGCCATTTTCGTTTTCGAATTTTCGTTTCGAAATTAATTTTACGCCAGGTCACCCATGCAGCTGCTAACCCGTATCAGGAAAATTGGCCTACCACCGGGATCGAGCCCAGGACCACTTCCACAAGAGGCAGACACGCTAGCAATTAGGCCAAGCGGTAGCCTTGAAACCCTACAAAGTATCTCTTTTTCATAACTTGCATGGGGAACCAGTCCATGAATCCCTCTTATATTGATTATTCGAGTCATATAAGTTAAGATCAATTATTTTACTTTGTAAGCATCATAAAATCAGTCTATCGTCAAAACTGAAACATGTTCACTCAAATAGTTTCTGGTTTTAGGGCTAGAACTAAAAAGTAACAAAACTATTTGTGTTAAGTAAACATACCATATAAAAATAAGGAATTATGTAACACTTTTATAATTTAACTTTAACCATGTGATTTTTCTCAGCAACTTGACACACGGCGATTAAATTGCGGAAAAACGTTGAGTTATTTGAAAATACCATACAACTGCTTCAAACTGAGCCTTGAATCCTTTTAATATCACTATTCTGCACTTTTAATGCGTTAATTCTCCGCTAGAGTATGTAGTAAAAAGCAATAATGGTAAGAAAAGGCGAAAGGACCAAAGAATAAAGTAAATAAGGACGGTTACCCGAAAAATATTATTAGTTCCTCAATGAAAAGAAAAATCATCTTATAATAAGGATGGATAAGGAAACCCATTATTAATGCCACCATATGTAATAAAATGCATAGTTATCAATCAATCTTTTAATTAATGAGAAATGTCAACATGCACCAAACTTTAGTATAGTATATACAGCATAACTCATCGAATGAATCATGTCGCTAATACTGCCAAATAAATTACTGTCTCACTCCTTCGAGTCAGCCCTGCCAAGATGCGAATTTCTTCTTCGAATTGAAAATTTAATGGAAAATAAAAGGCGAGTATTAAGAGCATGACATGCTTTAATGATACTTGATAATGAGCGTTGAAACAAGTCGTGATCTTAGTTGCTATGTGGTATTTTGCATAGTGTTATTTTTAATAGATAAGGAGCTATTTCCCCTGGAAAAGTAGTTTCCCTTCTGATTATTTCATCGTCATTGAATACCGCGAAGTTACTCGACAGTCGGTTGAGTTTATTGATGATTTAATTCAAACTTAGGTATTCCATTGGTTTCCGATACACGGCAGCGGAACTCTTGCTGAATTCAGAAGCAATTTATTTAAATTATTATGGGAAAACGTTAAAATGATGTAAGAGCTAAGCTGTCAAGAGTTTTGCTTGTTAGCCGAAATCCTACGAACTATAGGCGGCCCACCGACGTTGAGACGGTCATTTAGTGGACACAATTTTGAGTAAATCATAATTTTCAAATTGCTTCCAATCCTTCACAACTCATTTTCCACCCCCTTTATTTTCAAAGAAAAGGTTTTAATTTAGGATCATTCATACATAACGTCACGCTCATAAATGAATTTTCTCACATACTTCTCATAAGGAAGAGCAGAAAAATTCCATTGAATACGTCACGAGGGTGCGGCTCAATGCGGCGCCTCTTTCTTTTTTAGACCACTTGGCAAAGGCGATTATCGGTCGGCGCTATTGTCGCATACTGTTTGAATAATATTCTGCGGACGTTTGGTTCGATCCGAAAGCCGTGTCACGTAATCAGAATGGGAATGGCGGGGGAGGTGGAGTTCCCTCCAAATTGCCGTACTCGCATTTTACTTTCTTCTTCGAGCGACTTTTCGCAAGAGGCCATCGGATCCATAGATTACCTCATCTCTTTGGTTTCAGAGCGCTGCCTGGAGGAAAGCGAGGGAAATGGATATGTTAAGAGATGAAAAAAATGTCATCATTGGTTTTCTGCTGAAAGGTCAGACTATACATTACACCGAGCAGTTCATTTTCATGCGCATTCGGCCCGAGGCGAATAAAAGCAGTCACAGCCCAAAGGAAAAGGAGGGAGGGAATTCTTCGATAATGATTACATAAAATGCGACGTTTTGAGCCCCCTTCACGTTAAGGCACTCATCTGCCACCTACTGCGCTTAATTATAAATCCGCTCTTACTTTCATCAACTCTTCATATCATTTCTATTTTATTTATCCTAGGTTCATCTATTATAAAAATCCTTTTCCTCTCCATTTCTGCAACCAGAACGCTGTATTTTGTGTGCACAACAATTTCCGATATCCGTTAGTTCAGTATTTTATATCATAAATGCAAACATATTTTTAGTCTCAATGAATGTAACAGTAAATTCATTCTCGTATTAATACGAGATTCAGGATACTCTATTTATGAAAGCGAATAAGAAAATAAAAAAATCAAGCAAGCGCCGCCAAGTTTGAACTATATTTTGTATTCTAAGTAGGAAATTGTTAAATACCATTCATAATTATATTCTCTATCCGCCCTTAATCACACTCTCCTCAGAACTTCATTGATTTATTTTCTTCTTCTCTTGCACTCTTAGCTTTTCTCTTCCGATTCACTTGTATGGTATCTGTCATCGCAAATTCTTCGCTCTAACCTCTCTTTCATTGCAGGAGTCGAAAATAAAACAAATCAGAGAAGCTGTCACTACAGACCTACGAATAGCTGATGTTCATTCTATCAAACATCGAGGAGTATAATAAGTATATCAGAACCATTAACGTTTCAAGTCCAATCAAAAACAAAGAAAACTACTACTAGAAAACTACGCATTTCAATAATTCCTATTTTTCTTCTTACACCAATGGCTATGCAGTGGACTAATGTTGTGAGAAAAATTGAAAAATAAGTCTGTACTGCTTTTAAAATTATACACTGCACACTAACTATACACCTATAAAAGGACAAAGATGCATTTCCATTATGGAGAATAATGGGAAAAAATCGAGACCTACCACAACGTAGAGGCCGAATTATAAGGTTCGATAAATAATCGGTTAATCCCATTGTGAACGAGTGCTCTCCGCGCTCTTCCAATCCCTTTCTCAGCCATGATTCAAAATCGAACTGAATATTGAGGCTTCTTAGGTTCATACATAGCACTCAAAAAGATTTATAATTTTCAATTTATACGCGACGGTTTTCAATGAACTCCGCTCATCTCAAGAGTTAAGCTTCACATCATTCATCCCCGATCTCTTGGAAACACATGGATTAGAATTCATTAAAAATTCAATATGATGTAGCTGAGGGTGATTGAGCGGAGAGATAGCTGTTGATGTAGGGATAATTGATGATTGATGGCAACCCATCATTCTCCTCTCCTTCCCAAAGACTCAGCTCATATATGCAATCTATCTTTCTTTGATGCGCTGACATCATTCTGACTCAATGGACCATACCCAAGAAATTGAAAGTAGAACGGTTAATTATACCGATCAGTACATTGATTATCACTAAGGTTTGTTTTCTAACGATACTAAGCAAAGTTTCATCGCGTTTTTAAACTTCTGTCATAGAAGTTTGGGCCATGAGCCTGCATTCACAACGTTTTCCACATCACCCAATGTGTACGTTTAGATTTACCTTTTATAACGTCTCCCTAAAGTGATTATTAAAGCTATCTCTGATAGATATGAGATAATGATAGACATCTGAAATTTATTCCTTCTCGGAGCGACTAAATTTATATCAATAAGCCAAGTATAAAAAATAACTGAAACGATGAATTAAAATAAAGTAATAACCATTTAATTTCAAAAAAATACATTATAATTCAAGATATCCTTGATATTCGGAAAATCTTACTCTACCATTGTTACATATAATTATAACGTTGTCTTTCCCAATAAACGATGTAACATTTAGCACAACTTTAAACAAGGAGTGTTGTTATAAACTTTACTTAAGAAAAACCCGATAATTATTCTTTAAATCACAATTTATCGGTCAGTTAAAGAGCCAATATATTCTTCGTACATTTACATTTTCTAACTGTAGTAGGTTTTGCGCTGTTTGCATGCTATTCATTCTGTTTCTTCAAGTCCTAATTTTGCAATGTCAAAAGAATATTTGAAAAAATATATTCAGCCGTTTCTGCTAAAAAAAAGGTTACGCAAAGCATGAACCGTGGGTAATAAATATTATTTATTTTGTTACTGTATATCTCCAATAACGTTTCCGAAGACAATTTAGTTATAAACAGCGTTAATTGTAAAAAATGGAGCCTTTGATAGTCATAAAAACTCTATTGAATAAATAAATAAAGAAACGATAAGCTGTTGTAAAATCAAATTTTGCTCTAGCACACCAATAAACAGCAGAAACCCATATCTATAAGATCCCATTCCTTGCTTTACCTTAGTTTCCGTTAAATTATGCTGCCAATGCGAAGAGAAAGATAGGAAATCAAACACTGCTTGGATATAAATTTTCTCAGAATGCTCACCTGCTTTTCTCTGTATTATTAGGTTTATTTCTCGATGTTACAGATCGATATTTTGCTATTAATACACCTTAAATATTGGAGAAAACTGCCAAATTCAAAGACCTTACAAAGGCTACACATTTACTGATCCTTGTAAACCATACCTAATTCCGATCTCCAGCCAAACGATTTCCAGCGAGATACTCCAAAGGATCCACCCACGCCTTTAGTTTAATCTCACGGATGGATCGGCACGGCGAATGCAAACAGATAAAAATCAGGGTGGTTTTGGAGGAAAGGTAGAATTTGCGAAGAATCAGAGGTTATGAGGTATAGAAGGGAGCGCTCTATGTAACGGGTCCTCGAAGGCTACGAGTGGGCGAGATGTTTCTGCAGGTCAAAGCCCCGAACGAACGTCCTTGCGCGCACCGCAGATTCTTCTCTCGAGGAAGCGACCATAACACTGAGAACAAACGAGATGTTTTCTCTTCCTCTGCTCCGGTGAGCGCTAAAGGAAGTAAGGCAAAGAGATTAAGTGCAGCTGGGAATTGCAATCCCACGGACGCTCTCCTAAACAGGCAATACATTCTCTTAGAGAAGAATCACAGCTGTAGCTACTTATCGACGTGTAATAACAATTTAACCTTTAGCATAATCTATTTACTATGCTATCGAAATATATTGTAATTTTAAGTGGTACAATTATGTTAATGTTTTAAAATGCTGGAAATAATCAAAATGAGAATGACACGAATTAAAAAAGAAATTCAGGTTACACAATCTGGAACGAAATTCCCATTTCTTTAATTAAACGAATATTGTTATAAAATATTATTTGAGATTTGAAAAATTAAAAATTCTATCACAAAAACTCCTTAATATTTGACGATTGCGTAATCTAAGAAAGAAAGACTTCGACATAGCTCATCTAGAAATAACTTACTACCATTAGGATAATTATATTCCTCCAGCACTGGATTCTCACAGAAAGTAGAATAAAAATATACCTTACTATATAATATACTGCAATTCATAAATACACTTGCCAGTGATACTTTCTAAAGAGTTCCTTCATCAGATCTCTGAAACATAGCTTCGGGTGCTTTCTTCATAATCCAACATAAAGCTAAACAAACGAAAGAGACCGCTACAGATAGCTTACTTTCGAGTAGAATTTCTAACTCAACGTTCGAATCTCATCAGAAACCAATAACTTCATCGCTGAATTTAAAATTGCAAAATTTCTTACCTAAAGCTCGTTATTGCTGGACAAACAAGACAAACGAAAGGTCCTAAGTCCCTCTCTTCCTTCGTAAAGTGCCTTGAATGCGATCAATAAGTAAATTCCTGATTTCTGGAGAGCCGTTAGGAAGGGAACGAGTGAAGACGGTAAACAAAACGAAAGCAGACATGGACTCCTACGGTAAAAATTGAGGATGGAAACGGATATTTGCGCACTTTCGGAAAACACTCGTCACTCAGCATCCGTTATAAATTTGCCATTTCTCATCATACTCTCCAAAAGGAAATGATGCCGCTGAAGTGGTTTTCTCTCTTGGCAAAGCGCTGTGGTACATGAAGACAAACCATACAGTGTTGTAGCGGAACGAGCCCTTCCCCTATATGAACAGGAAACATTGCTCGAGGGGTCCCCTGCGGCCTTGGGACCCCCGCCAGACGGGCGTATCCGCTAAGCAAACGAGTGCAAGAGACAATTTGGTGTAATGTGCTTTGCGCCACTTAGCGAAACATACTTGGGCAATTTTCGTCGCTTAGAGTAATACCAAAAATTTCCCCCTAGGGAGAATGGTGCACGGGGAGAGCCACGCCCCTCTCTGGGGCAACGATTCCTTTGGAGAGGTGAGAGCTGGAATGCGCACGCGAAGGAGTGCCAAATTGGTGGGCAACCCATTACTACGCCGCCCCTAACTATTCCACTTTTAGTTGGCGAAGATACTCTAGTCGATTTCCACGTCCTTTTTTTAATACTCAAAGAAACTTAGCGAATTAATCAAAATGGCCTCTCTTAAGCCACTACGATTCTCGCCGCAATCGACAAATCTAAGCGGATTTAAGCCGTGAAATTTTAATTGCCTTCTCCAGCGAAAACTTCCGAATTGAGGGGCTCTTGATCCCGGAATAGACTTATAGCTTGAATTTTTGGAAGAAATCGCTCTCTGAAGATTGAAACGAATAATCGCCCAAAACTGTTAATAAAAAAGCGCGCTGGTTTTGGCGCAAATTGAATAACATAATTCGCCACGAAGTGAAACTTAACCTGCTCATATTTCTAATTGGGAACTTGAAATACGTAGAAAATCTGAAAGGAAGAGAGAGCAAGGTTGCAATTATATTTGAGGAGGCCCAAGACTTAACACCTTCACGAGGTGTTTTTAAGTCAAATCAACATAAAATGAAAAAAAATGCTTCAAACGCTTACTTCTATCAATGGAAATTTTATTTCTTTAAATTAATTAAAATAAACGTGGAAAAAAATTAGTTTACACTCATTAAAACAAACTCAACACAAAAATTGATGAATATATATCAAGAATATTATCATGTATAATATAATGTAATCACAATTCGTTTGATTTAGGCAATAGATGGATAATATCAGCATCAGTAGCAGATTTCACTGTATTTGATTTGGTGAGTAACGATTGGATTTATTACTCGGATCACCTCAGAAAATGAGATCCTCAGCCTGCAACAAGGAAGTTTGAATGTAAAATATGACCTACGTGAGATCGAAGTATATGTTGGCAAGAGAATAGATAGCAACGAGTATGATTTAAGAAAATTATGGAATACAACGTAGGAAGCGGCTCAGTCAAAACAATTCTGATAATTTCTATGCTGAACACAACTTGCATTAAGAAATGTTTCCTATATTGACCAAAAAAAAGAGTCAAAATTTATCTACAGAGATCAAACCAAAATCGTTTGCCATGAAATATTAAGTACGCTCTCGTTAGTTATAACCTGATTATACAGGTATATAATGATTACAATTAAGCGCAACTCAAGGTGCAATCTTCTCTATAAGTGATACTGCTGATTCTAAATGGTTGAAAAAAAGGATTTTAGATATTTAAAGGAAATATGTGTATTTCGCTAATCTGTCAAGTTTATTCAACCCGACCACTCATTCATCCGTCAGTATTTCCAAAGACGTGACGTAATTTCCTGAAGCGCGATTGCCAAAACTTGGATGAGTAATATTTTCCTTCGAAAACCATGAAATTGTATTGTCATTCTTCCTTGTTTTGAAAATATACATTTAATACTCGAGTTGACAATTGACTTCCATTAACACTTAAGTGAGATTTCAAGCATTACTTCCTGGATATTACTCCATACATTTTTGGAGAATCGTGCTTTAAGTCGTTTTCTTCCTAAAATGATTGATGAAACGAAACGACACATGATTTCTTCAAAGTGCTACGAATCTCAGAAAAAATTAATTATAAAAATTGGTTGTACTTAGCTATAGCGATCTTATATGTGTCCAGTTGTTGGATTACGCCTATATCAGGGAACGGCAATTGGTGCTACTGGAACAATACAGGAATACTTCTATTTAAGAAGACAATTTGATCCGATTCGTTAGCCGAAACCTTGGTAAGTAACAAGTCAATATTCAATCAATTACAACAGCAAATTCCCAATCCTAAAACACACGTAAACACCGTCCATATAAGGCAATTTTTTACACTGGTGTGCAAAAGTCGGCAGAAACCATTTTGTTTGTTGGAGCCAAATTCATATTCGTTATATAATTTCTAAAAGACCGCGAAGAAAATCAAATCAAAGCCAAAAGATTCGTTGACGGTCACTCATTGGCATAGTTGCTTTTCTATTAGCATTCTTCTCCATCGTGGGTGAATTTAAATTAATTATTCATGTTCCCAAAATTATAAACTGCATCGTAAGATTTCGAACTTCATTTACTCTTTCTCGAGTCTTTTCTTATATCGGTTAAATTAATCTTTAAATCTAACACTTAAATACCCAAGAATCAACCACGGCAAGTTGAACGGACGAAGGAGAGTCCAGCTAAATCATCATTCATCATACATTCATGGTGTAATGGATTACAGGTAAATGCGCAGAATACCATGAAGTGACAGCGTCTCAAGGTTGAATTTATGCATTATAATGATATTATAATAATCCCACGCTATCCTTGAGCCCTCCGTGTTTTCCCTCTTCAAAGCCAGAGTCCGTGTTATATAACTTTCCCAAGACCGCATGAGAAAATGTAAACAAACGCAGCTCGGCAATTCAGCGTTCCGTTTTGGTGAACATTTTCATGACGATTTATTACTCATTATTCGACTGGTTGCATCATTTCTATACCCACGCTCCCTTAAGAGAGACCATTACCTTCCCCAATGCTCTCTGCTACCTTTCACAACCTTTTTTCGGCCAATCAATGGGTTCAAACTCCCAACTCTACAGCCACATTTTCCATGATCCATTGTTATACTAGATATACATAGATTAATGCTACAAATTCAAGCAGAATAATAAATTTCCTCCAGTGAATTTTAAATCTAGAGACGTGAATTAATATGAATTAGCATCATTCCCAAACTTCTACGAGCATAGGAAAGAAGAGACCCCCTGAAGGAATGTTAAAACGCCCCTAATATGAGTAAAAGATAACGTAAACAAAATAAAATATATTTTTATGATACGGCAAAGCCTCTCCGCTGCTTTTTTAATTAATGAAAATGAAAATTATTTCCATCATTTCAAAGGCATAACAAGACTTTTATGATGCATATCTTTTAATCTTCAGGGAGCTTATAATTATCAACTATTAGATATGCTTACTTTTAAGTGGAAGAAGAGCCTCTTATCAGCTAGCTGAGATATGTAAGAGTAATTTAAGCGTGGCTATAACTGATGTGATGAGGCATCAGTGAATAGCAACATTGCGATAAAAAGTGTGGAATCACAAAAAGATTTTATCATTGGTTGTAATACACAGCTGAATTAAGCTTCAAGCTACAGGAAGTATTCCACTTTTGTACTCAATGATAAAATCTTGAAAGTGTTGAAATAATTAAAATGTTCTCATCGGTTAAATAAAGAAAAATATAATAGCAAAAATATCTATTTATCCGAAAGTTACTGGAACGCAACTTCGAATTGGTGAATGACTTACTCGCTATTGATTAGACGACACTTTATAATACTAATTAGTATGACACCTAATTCGATTTGAATATTTTGGATATACATTAACTAGGAGGCTTACAGCTCGTATTTGGGAAGCGTTTTCGATTTTAGTAATTTCAGCATATTTATAGAACGATTTTGCACAAAGGCAAAACTAAAAGCAAGTGAACAGCAGCTGTTTCGTAATACCCTAACTCGTGAGGGTTAAAAAACCGTAGTTATACTTGCAATTCAGTTAAAAGAGTCTTGAAAGAAAATAGAGCAGGAAGGACGTTAAAGGATAAAAGCAATCTTAATGGATAATCTACTGAATTCTGAAATGGTTTTCCTTCTTTGACACAAAGCAGCGCCTTGAGCTTCGAAGTAATATAATATTAAAAAATTCTCTAATTATCGCCGTTACTTCAAAAGGAAATCATGGTACCTAGATATTCAGTTGCTAATCTCTACGAAGTCCCCCAAGAAAAATTATACACTTAATTTTCACTGCGGGGTGAAAAAAATTAAAGGTAAACAGAATTGAAAAATATAGGTCCCAGTCATGTCGTCATTTATCACTTTTTTATCCTCAGTTTTCCATCCGCACACCCATTCGCGCAGAGTTTAATGATCAAAATACAATTACAAAGGGTTTAAGCTTCACAATTTGTTCACTCTCTCTTTTCTCAAAAAGGGTACGCTTTTTCACGAATCTTGAACAGTGTTTTTGTCTCCAAGTAAATTGCGTCCAAAGTCTAGAGTACTCGAGCGTGTCTCGAGATATTTCTAGTTTACCTAAGGCAAGAGAAAACGTGCATATTTTTGCAGCCACTCACAGCGTGAAGTAATAGAACAAGAAATGCAGGGAAAAAAGCGTGACCTCGAAAAGAGAGCGGTAGGTGGCGCCCCCCCTTCCACGCGACTGCACCTGCACGAGCAAAACGAAATGCCTCGCTCGCGATTCGATGAATGAGAAGTCCACGTGGGCGGGCACACACCCTACACCTGGCAGCACCGATCACACGACCAAAATCCCACGTAAGGGATATTAAGCGGTCATTACCGCAAAACAAAGCTAGACGTATCATAGAGATACGAATGCAGAATTGAAAGGAGGGAGGATTACCAGTTCGTTTTCTGTATAAAAAACACATACAATTAATAATAATTTAAAGAGAGAAATGAACAGAATACTTTAGTAAGAAGAAGAGGAAAATGATTAGGGTACTTTTTATATACTGGACCCTCCAAAGGGAAGTCCTGGAAGAAATAGGATAAGGAAGGAGAAACAGAGGAAGAGTGGTGTAACATGAATTAAGAGGTAATAAAGGGACTACGAAGGAGCAGGATGTCTTGGAGAAGCGAATAAACCGATGATGTTGAACGCCATTAAGTTTTAATCAAATTTTACAGCAAATACCCAACGAAGGTAAAAGCCGAAATGTAATGAGATCTATATTAGAAAATGCTCTTATTCTTTATTTTAATTTTTTCGATTGTACTGATTCAACTATATCATAACTGACCACATCTTTTTCGAGTAAATACATTAAAACGAATAAGCGTAAGTTAGAAAATATCTCATAATGACCCAAAAAGAAACAGCCACCTTCAGAATTATGAACAGAAATCTCTGTGATCAAGGAATGATTAGGATTTTTCCTTTCCACTAAAAGAAGGAGGGGGAAAGGGTATGGCAAGTGGATACGGATAACCTGATGTAACTTTTGCTTGAATAAAATTATGTATGTTTCTAGTCAATTTATTCAAATAAATCAAGAAATGGTTACACAGAAGGATATTAATATTCGAATATTTTAAAAAGTGGAATTCTGCTGTGATAAAAAAATACGAAGAGAAGAATATTCTAATCTTAATTACCTTTAAAAGGGTCTTAAGGTAAGATAAAAGCCGTTATAATTCTCAGATTTTCTGCGTCAGAATTATTTAAGTTTTTTGAAAGATAAAAGAGAATATAGAAGCTGATACGAACTTATTCATTGATAAAGACCAAATTTTGTCATTTACTGATTCTGAGCTAAGATACATTCGTTTCCTTTCAGAAAGCAATTGCTGACAAGGAGTTGACCGCCGAGTTAGTCCTCCGCGAATTGTTGAAGCCAATGGGCTAATTCAGACAACTATTCCTTAAGATAAATCAATCCTAGCGAACGGCATAGTTTCTTTGCATTAACCGCTTTCCTTACCTTATTGCCCGGTTTACTTCCCTTCATTTGAAGCGCACTGATAGAAACGATGTAGCAGAATAACGGATCTTAACCAATACATTTTAATCAGGACACATTACCATTACGTTCACACTTTACTACACTACTCACACACCATGTGTGTGCCGGTTACGATAGTCTACAGTCAGCTCAGCAGCGTATGAGAAAGAATACTGGCAGGTTGTTAATTAGTTAGACCAATTGATAAATGAAATTGGAAATATTGATATCTACAAGCAGAATAAAATTCACCGTAGATTATCATCAGTGTCAATTTGTTTTTATTCAACACAACAAGCACTGCCAATATTTTGTCGAAAAAATCCTTCGCATCTGACACTCACAATTGTGGAATAATACCTCAAAACAAAAGAGGAAAATACGAGAAACGATGAAAGAGTCGAAGGAAATTATTTTCATTCTCTAACTGATCTAAACCCTTTCGTGACAACTAAAAATCCAGCCATAAAAAGTATTTGGTAGTATTTACTATTTTACGTGTACCACTTTTTACGTCTCTCAGCCTAATCAATATCCAAATTTCATAATTCTCACATTTCCGCAGCTTCGACTTTAGCAAACGTTTTAGGCAAATTAACGTCCCTGAGGATCTCTTTAATCTACTTTCCGCAATACTCAAAGAAAATGAAAGTGTTAGCGTATGAAAATGGAGATGATGAGTTCGCATTTGAATGTGTACTCACTGACATAGACACAGATGCGGAAATAAAACAGCACAACATATAAGAGACACTCACAAAAAACACAAAGGAATCCGAAAGTATTGCAGAGAGCGCAATGGAAGAGAGTGTGTGTGGAGAGAGAGTACTGCAGAAGGCTCCACGCATCTCGGCGAGGGAGGGAATCATCCGCAGCCTTTCCCCTTCCACGCACCCGCGGCAGACACCGGGGCGCGGCCAAACGAGAAGAGCGGCAACGTCGCCTCCTCCATTATTATTGTTAATATTATGTCACGAAGATGCCCCTTACGTCCACGAGAGACAGTTACAACCGGCAGCCTAAGATAAAGGCACATTTTCCACGAGAGGGGCAATTTTATTATTATTATACTGACTGACCGACTCTACATTCGACCGACTGTTTCACCATTACCTCTTTTGGCCAATAGATTCGTTATTTTTGTATCTACCTCACTTGGTGTGATTATAGTCTGATGATAGGACAGAGATTTTCCGATAGATCGTCTAGAAGGAAGAAAAGAACTACAATTTTTAACCATAAAAATTCGAAATTGACCATAAATTCAGTCAAAAAATTCGAAAAATAGGCCATATGTGTGGTATAAAGGTTTAACTTGAAATTTTCAATTTTTGAATCATTATTACTTCCTTGTTTAATAACAAAGACTCAAGATTTCTCTTTGAAAAGAAATGATTGTAGATAATCAAAAGATTTTTGAAACCTTTTCACCCCAAAATCTAATTTATTCGGCTTTATAATTCTTTTGATTGTTGAAAGATGCCACTGCGACAGATAATGTTAAAGAACCAGATAAAATAAAATAGTTTTCATAAAATTGTTTCTACACAAGAATCATTTCTTTTTTCAAGAGTAATCTTGAATCTCTTAATCAAACGAGGAAGTAATACTGATTTAAGAATAATTATTAACGATTTCATATTGAACCTTTCTAAGCATAAGGCCTACGTTTTGCATTTTTTCACCAAGGAATTGAGTTCTTACGGTTAATTTGGAATGACCAGATCAAAAATTGTAGTTCTCTTCTGCTTTCAAACAGTTCTTTCGGAAAACTTTTATCTTAACATCCGATTTTCGTCACACCAAGTGAGGTTTCCTTGAAAGTCTGCTTTGGTAACGTTAGTACGGTAAAAAGTGCTTCAACAGTTGTGATAATTTTGCACGTGGGCTCCCCAGGAATAATAATACTATTATTATATAAGTGTATGAAAGGCTACGGCAATATTTGATTTCTTGGAGGCTAGGACCGTATGGACATTGTGGAATGAATTTAACGGACAGGATATAGAGGAGGTAATCGAATTCAGTATAAATGGTGATGAAAACTGTTTGAAATTCGCAATCGCTACCCTATTCGCAATCAAATATTATTTGGTACAATTTACTTCTATTCTATTCTTACATTGAAACGAAATTTTATCTTATATTTATAATTTATCGTAATAATATAAATTACTCCTCTTTTACATTAAAAAAAACTTTCATTACGGTCTCTACAAAAATTATAATTTTCATCTTTAATTCCTTAATAGTGGAATGAAAATAAAATTTTAAATTGATCAACGTAAACGAAAATTTATGAAAGAGAACCGGAAGATAAATGAAGATATGAAAGATGAAAAAATGATGACAATTTTACGAACTTTTATTCCTTAAATTTATGCCTGACACCGAATTGGAGTGAATTAACACAGTAATACATTGGAGAGAGATCACGAGCTAGGAAATAATTCCAATACTTTATTTATGCAGAGGTCATATAGGCGAAAAACAAATTAATACCGCGATTAATCAAGGTGAACAGAAATCATACCACAATTGTGTAAGATGTCTAGTATCTTACTCAATGAAATTCACCACAATAATCCAAGAAAGCCTATGCCAGGAAACTGACCCACTATATTATGACGTATAAAACAAGAATTGAACCGTAAAAGTTAAAGATTTTAAGAGAAAGAACCAGAGCGTTCCTTTTAAAGATTTGTCCTTCAAATATGTTCAGATTATTTATTTTATTACGATTTATCAAAAATCCATAATATTTCCAGTTCAAATTTAAAACACATTAAATTTTGAAAGTCAGCACTGATTTCCATCTTATGAGGATTTTGAACCAGCGACCTCTGGAGAGGCTTAACTCGCACACCACCAGGAGCGGATTTTCAAATTGTTTTCGTAACGCAGGAGCCGGTGTAAACACGCATAAACGAAGATGGTCAGCAGCTGCGGGCCTAAAAAGAAATATCATCTTCCGTTCCGAACCCCTCCGCCGTATGCAGTGAAAGAAACCTCGGTAGCGCTGGACTATCAGGTCACTGAGCAAGGGTAGGCTGCAACTTGTCTGTAACCGCTCGGGATAGCACGTTCTCCGTAGAAAAGGTATATCCGATATTTACGATCTTTATAGCAAATCTTGAAAAACCATTTCCTGCTGTCTTCATAGAGAAATTGTCCAGCAGTTGGGATCAGAGCCTGATAAAATATATACAGAGCTAAAAATGGAAATATACCTCGAGTAACCGGTTAAACCAGTGGTCAGAAAAACCTGTAAAACCTGGAATTGACTCCTGTTCCCAATTGGTTCAAGCTTAGGTACAAGCATACGTAGTGCTTGCGCTAGGAGAAAATTTAACTTATCTTTCAGCATTGCAGCAGATCAGACATGATGTATATACCGTAAAGTAAACTTGTGGATTTTTTAATTCGATAAATATTGACTACTTTAATATATGAGTAACCAAAAAGACTTCCTATGCATATTACTTCAGTACGACAACTAGTAGAGAGTCACGTTACAACTTCAAGTAGAATATTTGCAAGGAGGATATTACTATATTATGAAAATCAACTACCATATTCATTAAAACAGTTAAGTGAGTACATTCTGCAATTTAATCGCAAAGGCTTCATCGGGAAAGAAGTCTTTACATCTGCTTCTTTTTGCAGGTTGTACAACGATATAAACATGAATAGCAAACTTTGAAGTAAAATTTCGAAGTTTCCCCTACATGACCCAACCCGTTCGAAGTTCTATTAATGAAGAGTTCTAATCTCAAACATTTCTTGATAATTACTATCTTTTCTAAAATCTCTCTTGCACAAAATTCTGTCGTCATAAATAGAACCTTTAAAAGAAAAGTTACAACTCAAATCCGTTTATAAGCGTTCCATGCCGCGTTCCAAATTTGGCCAACCATAAGAACTACATTTCAGAGGAAACACGGTTTTGTATGCTCGCAAAAATTAAAGTGCATTGAATAAGCAAGAAATATTCAGAATATTTTCTCAAGTTCCCTTAATGCACTACAAAAAAATCCATTCAGGATAATATCGTTCCATGAGGTATTTGAATACTTAGTTTTCAAAACAATTATACATCGACCAAACATGATATAATGAATAAATATAGAGAAAGAAGGTGCTAAACTAACGGTTCTTTAAAATGATAATGCAAATAATAAAATAACAAGAGAAACATTAACATTATTAGTACAATTATTAATAAATATTCCTGCTGCAGAAGATATGGAAACCAACCTTAAAATCTGCGCCAGAAGAATTTATTACGAAACGAAAAGGTTCTTTCTCGGTGGACAAATTGTTATCATAGTTAACAAAGCAAAACAAGGGGTAGTACATATAATCCTTTCTTCTATCTCTTGATGTTACGAGATAATTACATTTCAGTTTTTAGGGATTAGCTCACACTTTGCGAAAATCATGCAAGTTTACTTGCCTTACTCAATAGAATGACCCGAGGTTAATTAAGCACCTTTAAATCCATTCAATCTAAGGCATTTATGATCCCTTCCGGCAAGAAAGTTCCCACGGAAAAACTTCCTACTTTAATTAGCGAAAAATCACTTAAAAACGTACGAATAAGTTAACGATGAGTAAACAGGCTGAGAAAAGCATCGTACCGCGTGTATTCAAATATTTATCCATTCTTAAACGTATCTCTGGAAGAAACAGCTCGTAGAGTCAAACATGACCGCTAAATCAAGCGAGCATTTCGTGAGGATCCAAAGAAAATCATCATCACGAGAATGGCCCTTTGGATAAAAATTACGTCAGGCATCCATTAAAACTTACTCGAAAGATGTAAGCGCGAAACGTGCACCTCCATCACGCACGAACGTTCTTCTAGAAATTAGTTTTTCTTTCCGCGACGGCTCTCAACATCTGCAGCCTTACGAAGTTTTTTTCTCTTTCAGCCTCAATTCCAACTTATTCATCTCGACATCATGTGAAATTTCGGGCAATGCTTATAATGCGGTTCCCCACATTCTTCACCATAGTCTGAAATTCAAAACCTCATTTTATCCAAATCTCGAGATTTTTAAGAGCCATACATCGCAACTCAGAGGTGTCAACTTTTTGTATCAATTTTTTAACATGTCATATCGAACTGAATACGAATTTTCACTTCCAACACGCTGCTTTTGGTTATTCAACCGAAACCTATCTTTTAAAAGAACTGTTTCGGTTACTCCAAACATAACTGCATGAGTTCAAAGACGCTGCTGAAGACGCGTTAACGCGTCCTCTCAACTGATTTTTAAACTCATCACGAATGTAATATTTAAGAATTTTCTCTTGGTCCCTCTTTCATTTCTTATTTCTTTCATATTGCCCCTACAATCATTCATTCGAGTACAGATACAGAGAGAGACAACAACAATAAGGGATGTAACGAAATACCCTAACCAGGATAAACACGGTAACCGTGACTCGAATCCAGAACCTCAGGGTGGACGGAGAAGAATTCGCAATTGAGGTCGATGAGCTTATTCTCAAGGTGATAGATTAAAGGATGTAGAATTTTATACACCTCATGGTATCTCCTTCTGGTGTACGCAACGTAGTTGAGTAATATAGCTAAGACATAAATTTAGCTATAGCTAAAATAAATGGCCAGCATGCAGTCGATCCGCAGCGGAAGCCTTTGCATTAAATTTGTACGCTTTGTTGTAACATTTCATCATCCCTCTGACTTCTGGTCTTCTTCTTTCTCATTCCGCATGAGTCTTCTCGCAACGTGAGTTTTTCGTTAACCTCCATTAGCGATATTTTCCACGAACCCTATTTTTTTCTTTTCGGCCAACTTAAACTAGTAACTATATACAAAAACTATGCTTTTAGTCGGCAGAGATCCTCTACTGTCTGTTCTAGAAAAAAAAGTCAAGTATTAATAACGATACCCCAATTCTGATCACGAACCGGAACCTGCGAAACACAGCTTTGGAGTTACGAAAAAAGTGAAGAAAAACGAAGCAAAAACGAGAGATGCGTTAACGGACACCAGAACATCGTGAAGTGACGATTAAGGGAAACGCAAAGAATGAGCTCGTACAGACGATTTACGATTGTAGCGTAATTGATGCCCCGGCCAGAGCAAAACCGCAAGGAAGAAATTATGAGGGATCCCGGTAGCCGGGAAAATAACGGTCACGGTTATACCCTTCCTCTCTTGAGAATCCATCACGCACGGCCGGCGCACCGCCCTCAACATCATTTTGCCAACTGAACTCATTCAATCCAACATATGAATTTCTTCCAATCATAACAACAGACATTCGCGTTTCTCACGGATTTTTGTACCGGCCAACGCTAGTGGAACTCGAAGGAACAGCAACTATGTAATTCCGCATACACTAAGAATTTTCTCATTAATGTTGGCTTCTAGAAGCAATAATTAGAGGCTCATAATGAAAAATAAATATAATCTTTTCGAATATAGAGCTATTCGGTCCAAGCAGAAACAACTCGTCTCGCAATCACACTTATCAACCGAAAACATCGCTATCCGAAATTCTGTTTACATCACTTTCTATTACAACTGCAAATTAAGGAGAATAGTTAATGACCATTACTACTGCTTTTCCAAAAAGGCTTCAAGAAAGCATGCTTCATAGCTTTGGTTAACAGAATCAGTATTCGTGAAACGTTCAAAACACATCAAAAGAAATTCTCATTAGTCGAAAAACTCGTTGTAAGGAGCCACTCTGAGCTTACGAATATTATGCATATATTTTAACGTTACTTAACAATTAATTATATATTCATAATAGGACAATTCTATCTTCTATTCTATCTATAATATGTCTCGTTTTACAATTTAGATTAACTAGACTTAGACTTGAATGTTTCGATTCCGATCCCGCAAACTAAGTAATAAGTTGCCTAAATAAACTTTTCCAATTTATACCTAGTAATAAGTTGGCCTAAAATCAATAGCACAAGACAAAAATGAATGTAAATGCAGGATAATCAAAGAACGGATGGCCGATGAAAAATGGATAAACGAAAATCGATACACACTTCAAGCACAATGAAAAATTTAATTTCTCTGAGCTAATTTAAAAGCCTCGCATAAAAACTCATCAGGAGAGCGAGCATCAGGAAAACTGGGGCAGAAGTTCAGGCTTAATATTTTCCACCCTTTTCCGATAAATTTCAAGAGATATACCTGGGGAAAAAATAAATAGATCAAAACGTTAAAAAATGATTCGCCTCAACTTCCATTTTCAACGTCAATAGAGCCTCGTTTGCGAGCGCGTTAATAGACTGGCACTAGAAAAAGAATGAAACTGCGATAGTATTGACGGGAAAGGAAAAAGCAAATGAGCCAAGGTCGCGAATATCCTCGCTTTCTGGGACGCGCACTTCAAAGCGACGAGCAGGAAAAACAACGTGGAGTACACACTAATTAGCGAGTGAATAAAAGAATGGGCGGGATCCCTTCTTAAATGGAATATTGGATGGAAACTTTTCCATACGTCACAGGAATCCTATTCAGAATTTCCACATTTGTTGGCCATCCTTTTAGGAGAAGTTAATTATGAAAGAAAGCGCCTGGACCAACTCCATGACTACGGGAGTATTATTTGAGCAAAGAGATTGAATTATAAATAAAGGTGAGCGCGAGGGCGAGTTACGACTGCTAAATCAAAATTTCCCCTCGTTTTCTACGCCTCGCGAATTCATGACGCCCGAGCAGATATGAAACTTATCCTTGACCTTTCCTATGGAAGAGCACATCTTCTTAATGGGGAGAAGTTAATGATTTCGACTGTACTGACAAAAAAGACATTAAAAATTTTTGAACGAGTTTACTTTGTGAATGCATTTAGGCTGAACTGTTACAATAAATGAAATCATTAGAATGTTAATAAATTGTTGAGGTTAAAACAAAATAATTTAATTTTAATCATTACTCAGAGGAGGTTACTTCTACCAACTTGCCGCATATACTGGGAAGTTCTTATGTTACTCTCTATCTAATTATCCTGAAATATATATTATATACCATAGATACGTAATGAGATTTAAAATAACAATATATGACATCATTAATCTCGCGTCCTAGTCGCTCAGTTACGGCTAGATTATTTATCTTTTCTTTGATGCTTTCATGTCGGAGGTGTAATGGAATGAAATGACAAAAGATATAAGAATAATAAACAACGTTAGTAACCGAAATAAATATAAATAATAACAAAATTACAAAAAATATGAATTTATTTGCACCTAGTAATATATCTCAAAAATACTGAGTTAAAATGATCGCAAGTGTGTACTTTCAGAAGAGTAAATAAATTAAAAAAATAAAAAAGCAACAGACGAGGGAAGGTAATTCGACCACTCGACGGTTACACACAATCCCGCCAATATAGGTAGAAAAGACACGTTTCTACCCGCAATATTGAGATATAATCCAATTTCTGGTCTGAATATATGCTGCGGGAGCCATACACCACAATATGATCCCGACACACGACCGCAATAGCCGCTAAAGCGAACGCCTCCGTGGCCGAGTGGCGGTTTCGAAGGTGGTGCGTACTACATTTTTAATGCCACTCGCCTCTTCTCTATCCCAATTCAACAAAATACGGAAATAAGAGCGGTGCACCGACTTTCTACGACCGCGAGCACCATTCCCCTCACGAGCATAATAAATTAACGGGAGAAATGATCAGGGTCCGAGCGACGTTCCCCTCCCATATGCCTCGAGACACGCGATTCCAGCACACACACGTGAATGGGTCCATCCAATGAGCAGAGAAAGTCGAGGGACAACTGATCTCTCCAACGGATTCGGGAAGCAACTTTCCATCGAGATGCTGCGATTCCATGCGGGAGAGGATGCGTCCAGGTGTATCGTCAAACGAAGCGCTACTACCATTATTAATAGAATTTCTCAATTGAAACTATCTAAAATAAACAAAACATGGTTGGTATTTATTTCCATTCCATCCACTAACATTTAGATTTAATTACAAGCATCTCAAAAAAGGGATATATGAACGATTGGTTGCGTTTTACAAGATTCCTCAAAGGATGTTCAAATAAAAGTATTCGTTCTGAGAGAACAGATTAACTTAGGAGCGGCTGGTTAGAAGTGATCACTACTTTTAGTTTACTATTATACTATTATTACTAGTATATTGTAGCATCTTCCTGTGTTCTATTCTTTTGCTTGGAAAAGTAGTTAGTTTACCAAAGTCTACACTGGAAGACCAGTTCCGTTTTCACAGCTGAACCGTTTAGGGAATTGGTGGATAAACGAGGACCTTATCCATTTTTTAAAGGACTTTCTTAAAGCAACCTTTAAAGCTGGAGTTCCATACTTAAGGTGTTCGTACTCCCACAGCAACAAAGTTCGTTCCGGTGGGAAGGTAAACAGTTGGTAAACAAGTATCTTAAGCTAATGAATTATTCAAAAAGTAGTTGTTTCGCCACGTCTCTGATTATAAACAGCTGTCTGTGAGCGTATGAACTTGCTAATCTTAAGGATTTATTTCTCACACAATGAATAAGGAGAACAGGAGTAAAAGCCGCGAAAACAAAGTCATCGAGCTCTTAAAAGATGCAAGTTACGTACAATGGTTAATTTTCATCAATTACATATAAAGGAACACCTAAACAACATCTAAAAAAGATAATAATACAACGAGCAAAATAATAATCTTCGGTAAAAAGAAAACAAAAAAGCTAAGAGCCCGACAGGTGGCAAATCAAATAGATTGTTGAAGAAACAAAATTATTCGTGAGAAGAGCCTATACAGCTTATATACATGTATGTATGAAAGTAGTTTCCTTCTTTTTCTTAGGGTTAAATGTTTTTTCCACATTCAGAGGCCATCGGAATACAATAATGCACAAAGATCACTCTGATCCAGATTGCACCCGTGATCTCTGAAAGCACTGATCTCCAGCATCGCTCTACTCTCCATCGATTCGGAAAAAGAATCAATTGCGCGGAGCAAAAAGCGACGGTCGAGTGGAACAGCACCGCGACACGGACGCTTCCGCATTTCAATGAAACCGAATCTGGTCTTCTCGCCATTCCCGTTTCGAATCGCATGCACACCTTCGTAACGATTTCTTCCGAGGAGCTTTCTTTCCTCGGCTCCACCGACCATGTCATAAAGTCACGGGTACCGCACTGACTGAATCATCGATACGCATTAAATATACATGACCAATGGGTCGACAAAAAGGGAGCCACTCTGCATACTTAGGGCACGCCCTCTTTCCATCAATAACGAAGGTGAGCCCACGCGCGTGGAATTCCTAGCCTTAAAAAAGAACCCTGAGAGAACAAAACACTACTTTGAGAGCCACGCCTAACAAGTGGGAATCACGAAGCAACGAGCACGTCTCAAATTGGAGGTGTTTTTAGAGGAGAAAATAATGTAGCGTGCAACGTGGAAAGGTGGGTTGTAAATGTACGTGAAGGGTTCGAGTGATCAACAGCTTAGTCATCGTTGACTAACCTAGTTTTCCCCTGCGGTGGTCTCTCAGATTTCCTCTTGTCAGGGGTATAACTTATTACATAGGCAGAACCAATGTGCAGGAAAAAATAATTGCAAATATTCTCGTTTTTTGCGGGATGGATACCTTCGACATTCTACCACTGCAACTTATGAAACGATAACTGACAAAACTTTTGATGAAAGTACATGTCGATTTAAATTAATTGCTCATCGCTTGAAATGAATTTTATTTTTAATTTAAAGAGATTAATTTTTGAAGGAAGAATGAACAGCTTCTAAGATTAATTTTGCTATTAAATTTCGGCAAAAATAAGGATAAATACTTCGATATTGGAAGAATTATTTGTATTTTACTTATTTCAAATTTAATAGTTTATCTCCTGTACATAAAAATAAAAATACAGAAAGATTACCTTGAGATAAATATCTTCAGGAAAAATCATGGTTAAAGTACTTTTACTAGATTTGCAGTCAAACATAAACAAATGCTTAATCAGAAATCTCTCACAAACTGACTTCACACCCTGTCACTGAGAGTAAAGATACAAACGAATTGACTATGAACTTTAATTTCTGGATAGAGCACTTGATGGCAACAAAAAGCAAGGCTTTGCAACGATCAAAGGGCAGCTTGCACCTTCTTCGAGAAATTAGAGAAAATTTCCAATGAATTAAATACCTGTCGATTATAAATTAATATCTTTTAAAACTAGTTTATAAATTACCAATCTCGCGTTAAATAAACTCGTGAATTAAGGACATAAACAATAGAAGTCCTTCGCAAGAAGACAAACAAAGAAACCCTTTTAAACCAAACAGAACCAATTTCGATTCGAAAACCTTCAGAAGAACAGTACTGCCCCAGATTACAAGCTGAATATATTTTTAACTGGCGAGCCTTTTCTTCTATTTTCTACTACTAAGAGAAAGAATGGGTGGCCATCACACATTTTGAATCAACATCGAAAGAAAACCAAACAACTCGTAAAATCGCTTAGGCTAAAACCCTTTCCTCATCCAAAGTTACAATCCAGAGAGTTCTGGTTGCGAGATCGAACTTGTTTAGTTTTAAAATCCTAAAAATTCATTATTAAATCTTAAACATGAATACCAAAGTTAAACAATGGATTTAAAGTCCTCTGTCGATAGTTATTCATCGAAGATTAACAAAACTAACCAAAAGTAGAACACACACTCGAGGTAAAAACTGCCCTACATACCATAACGAAAAATTCTTCACGCCAAGGTATGGGGTTTTCCTACGCCTTGGATATTTATAAAAAGATACTGCGCGCACGTAGCTTCCAATGTTTACGCTGTCAGTTAGTGCGGGGTTCCTTTCAGGAAAAGATCGAAATAGTCTCGGGGATGATGACACCTGCAGGAAAACCTATCGAAGTAAGTTGATGCAGTTTCGCCGAGTATACTTTACTGTACTAAAATGTCTTAAGGTGCGTACGAATATGGGATTTACAAAGCACTATTTTATTAAACATACACCGAAGTTTTCTCACGCATTCTAAGAAAATTATTTTCAAAATCGTGAAAGAGTGAGCTACTTCTTACAACAGATAAAAGCAGAAAAAGATTTTATATAAATGCATCTAGTGTCAAAAATTTTGTATAAGGTAAGATTGAGAAACTCTTGCGGCATGAAACATCGCATGTTTTGCATTCAATCTGACAAGCAGAGGCAAGAAACTTGCGTTAAGCATGTCAGATTACCAGGAACTTGCGCAGATAAATAACCAGAGAATGTTTTACTTCACTGTGATAACAAAAATATATTTCTAACCCGAGACCCTTAACTTAGAGTAAGCAGTCCGAACCATCCTCACAGATTATATATGATATCTTTCCTGCAAAATAAGGAAAGAAATACGTACATAATTATGAGATTTAAATATTTCCCAAAATTTTGTAAAGATAATTCCCCAATCATATAACAAAATACTGGTAGGCAATTCTACGTTACCATTATGTCAAAACTAGTCTTAGTATCTAACGCGTTCTTAATTCAAATACATTTTGATGAAATGTTAAAGTAAAAACTATTTATCTGATGGCTATTAATCATATTATAAGTATTTAACACCCTCAAATAAAACAATCTCCTATACCCAAGAATAAACCATAGATTAATCTTACGATTTTAATGTACCATAAACCTAAATATCCCAGTCTACGAGCACCCCTTTATTGGTCAGCCATCAATCGTCGTCTAAATTAAAATCTTCAGCCATTCCGTATCTCTATAGAATGATTAAGATTTATATAACGATTAAGCGATTTAATCCCTTTAAAAGAATATATATGTAGTAATTAACATACTACATGATGAAAGTGATGCAATTGCTGACAAAAACTACATAATGATGAAGTGACCCTAATAATCACGTTTTTCTGAACTCCTAATAGACTTAAGCTACTAACATAGCTTTTAAAGATCATGAAGATGATTTCTACTCTTGGAATTTTTGGTACTACATTATATTACGTAAATCTATTAAGTTGGTGCTCTAACTAATCAAAAAACCCAATATATGTACACAACAAAAGTAATCTGATATATGTATCTCTGATACATAAAACCGAAAAAATGATAAATAATGCAATTTTTATTGAAATAAAGATCTCTTCGACATCAAAGGAGCAGCAAGTACTGCACCAGAGTAACGTATCCGCACCCAATGGCGCAGCTTTCACTCCCGCCACTAGAACCCGACTACAAAGAGTAGTATTTGAAAGTAGGTTTACGAATGGCAAGGAATATTAGCATAAATGCAGGATCAAGCATAAAGAAAACTATCTACCAGTATTCGACGCAGTTATGCCTCTAAACAAAAATTAATTAATTTGAGTGGATTAAAGATAAATTAAATTTGTTTAGTAACCAGCTCTCTTTTATTATTCAGCTTAATTTTAGCATTTACTTAAATTAGTCTGAGACATCCTTTTTAGAAAGCAGATGAGGATAACACCTCTTACTTAACCGTGTAAAGGCTGACATAGCTTTCCTTGAATTCACGCATTTCGTAAACTGAACTCCATTTGATAATTAGACTGAATTTTAATTAATTTTTAGTTAAAGAGATCATTCTGAATAATTATCACCAGGCAAAAGGTTTTAAAAATTTCCAATTTTATAAAAATAATATCTGACTCGTTCGAAACTAAAGGGTTGAGCGAAAAGAGGCACCAAACCCAACCCATCGGGAAGCACGGTTTAGCATGAAAACGGCAAGGAGAAAGGATTGCAAAAAACGTCGAAAAGAGTGCCAAACGAACGCATTTAAAAGCAACAAAAGGCGCAGATGATCGAGTGATGATCCGGCGTAAAAAAGCACTTGCGAGCGGACAAAAGAGAGGGAATTCGCCAAGACTGCGTGATTGGGGCGAGTCATCGGGGGATTCCCTTTGAGAGAGCCGATCGATATGGGGCTATTGCAGCCCCTCCCCACTTGCGTGCTTTCCCCTTTAGCCTGCATATTTCATAGCTCCGCTCAATTTCGACTAATGGACTAATGCACGGACATATCTCGCGGCGAGATGCATAGTAATGCGGTATATATTTACGGATCTTTGTGCGCAAGAGGCGCCGGAGGGCGTCCAGGATTAGTTCCAGGGAAAGGAGGACGCGCCCTTACTCTCGAATAAACTTTGTGAAGCTTCGTTCCGCTGCTAGGCCAACTCGCATCTAAAAATCGCAAATCCCATCTTCTTAATCACGTATACTTTAGTGCCACGGAGGACGCAATTAAGTGCTCAAGAGAATGGCTTTCATCGCATCATGCAAATCTGTTTATAGTCTCTGCACAAACATATTGCTTCTTAGTTTAAAATAGTTCTGGTAAATTCGGATGGATAAACAATTTCATATAGTACGGAAATTGTTAAAGAATATCATAGTTCTATGAGGTATCTTTCGAAAGATTTCAGGGTTAACCTACAGCCAATCTCCAACAAAATCTATTCTGCAAAATGTCAATATCGAAAGAACGAACTGACGATATTTACAATTTTTTATATTAGTTATGTTCTTTTAGTTCAAAGTTCCACTCTTGTTTTCGATAAAAATAAATTACTTTTTCACAGACAATCCCAATGAAAAAAAATAAATCAAAAGCAAAGAAAATAGTGCATTTCTACTATTGAACTACCGTAGAGAATTGATGGAAAGACTGAGTATCAGCCATTAGTAGAAATTGTAAAAGTGCTTCGATAGCTTAGGTAATTTCGCACCTGAGTCCTCACCGGAAATCGAAACCGAGACCACTGTCACCGAAGACGAACAAGTAGCCTACTTGACTATCAGGGGGCCTCCATTGGCTATCCAGTTATTCTATTGATACTGCCAAAAGAGAAATTTAAAAAGTACAGAGTGGAGCTTTAATATGAAAAGAATTAGTTTCCATCAGCATCAACACTTTCTGTTCCGACTAAGTTTACCGCGGTAAAAAACATTGTATTCAACTCAAAAGCACATCATTTGAAGGACCAAGGTCAAACTAACCAAAATGCCAAAACTATAAAGCACATATTTTCTCAAGCATTAGTCTCGTTGCTGGCGTTTAACAGAAGTGTTAGAGCTTACGAATAAAACTATTCTCACATCATACGGAAGGATAGAAAAAACTCATGAAATTACGCTAAGAATTCCTCTCCGACCTGATCCGCCATCCATTAAATAAAGGGTCATGAAAGCTCTTAGAGTGATTTTCGCTCCATTTTTAGCGGTAAGCACAGCTTTGACTTAATGCAATTTCTATGCTAATGTATAGGACTGGCACAGTCTCCAAAGAAACCAGACCACAGACGAGTGACCCTATGCCTGAGAATAGCGAAAAAAGAAGCTTAATCCACTTGAAAAATCTCAATTATTTCAAAAATGACGAATGGAAATCCTTAACCGGGATTCTCAATGGCTTCTTTATCTTCCGATGAGGATTCTTAATTCAATTTTCCCATCAAGTCTCTCTTTTCCAGTAACCATTCGGATTCCTTCCTAATTACTTCATTAAAAGACGAAAGAATATTTCACGTTGGATTCCTCCCAAATCTTTTACATAATTTAAATAATATTTTGATAGAGCATTTCTGACAGAGAGGTGATGAAAAATATTAGCGATAAATGAATTGAATATAAAAGAAAATGAATCACATTTTAGCAGTTTACTTCTTACATGCCTTCTACTGCAGAATTTTTTCGACTAAATTATATACCTCTCCGAGAGCGTATAAAAACGTACTTAAAGACCCTAACAACTCGAAATTTGCGAAAAAAGAGAATAAATAAAAGCAGAGGGAGACCACCTTTTAATGGCTCCCGCTATACATAAATCACCTGCTAGATAATTCGAAGTAAGCGATAACCATCCCTTGCGTGTTTACCCCTTCTTCGAGTGAAGTTATATCTCCTATTAATAAATTTTTCTTACGAAGCATGATATTAATGAGACAAGATTTGCGAAAACCCCAAATCTTTGCACATAAAAATCCCACCGCGGCCCCAGGATCTTTGTTTTTTCTCATCATAAGTGTTTCAGAGATGCAGTTTTCATTTGCGAAGTACACCAGCACAAACGCGCAATGATATCTTTGATATCTCTGAATTTCCTTCATATATCGCCAATTTTACTTATTTAAGATTTAACAAATTGTACATAGGTTAAAATTTCACTGCCTACGTTTTCAACCATGATAATTTTTTAGAGTTGCGTGAGCACCAAATGGCCCTTAAATTAATCAGTTCGTAAATATTAGCTTCAGTCGCGAAATATTTTCAAATTTATATTTGATAAGTTAATATTACCTACGACAGCATTGCTAGTTTCATAAGAAGTTACTTTCAAAGTAAGTATACAATATGTCTTTCATTACCGACGCATTAATGTATGAAAGAAGAAAAGTGAAGACGAACTACCTCACTCCTCATCTTTCGCAGTCTCATTCCCTTTCCAAGACTTTGTGTAACTAATGGTTGAGGAATTGAGGTCAATCCAATCATTCAGCCAAACACTTGTCAGACATGTATGAAACTCTAAAATTTTCCATCACCGATAAATTTGGAATTGCGTATAATTTTCGGGAAAAGGTCATTGGCGCTAATTACAAGTTACAAAATAATGGATTATATCCGTTTATTTACCTCAATCTACAGCTTCCGTTGAACTTCTCCACATCCCTTCATCGCATCATCCCCAGCACAGCCCATCCGAATTCCCTTCCTGCTCTCCCACAATCCCGCTTTAAACTCCCACGTACTCTGTCTTTACCTTCCTCCATCACTACCAATCTTCCGCACTCCATCCATCATATTTAATTCTTACTTAGCAGCATAATTATCAATAAAGATAATCTCAGAAAATATGCCTCTTACAATTGGTTCAAATTGAGGCTATGGGAGTAAAGATTAGCAGAGGTTTTGCTGACTTTTGGCTAAAAACCACTCCATGATAAGTGATTTATATTCTTAACGTCCCTTCTCATTTAGTTAAATTTATTTATCTTGCTAAAACTTGAGTATAATGATTAAGCTGCCATTGAAAAAGCGCGTAAATTTCCGTGATAAAACAAAGACGGAGTAATCTGAAATCAACACTAAGTTCCAACTGAGAAATATATTTGAATTATGAATTGTTTTAGGCTAGACATATTAATTTCTAAAACATACAGAGAAAATGGAGCTATTATTACCTTAATAAAGTAAAACATCGAGTCTTGTTCCGTATATTTTAGAAGACATCAAATAATACCCTCCTTCGGGAATAGAGGCTTAATTCATATCTGAATAATAAGGAATGAGTCCAATATGTAAGCGCAGAATGACCACGCTTCGTCCATAAAAATTTAACAAGGGAATGTATACCACAGGAAATATGACTCATTATTTAGAGAGGTCCGAGATTAGAGGACAATATATAAGAGAATAACAGCAATAAGATAGTAGAAGAAAGAGTTGAAGTCATGATGGCTCATATCGCCGTCACAATCGTAATCGAAATGGTAAGAAATAAAAAGGCAAAGGCGATAGAGAATCATTTGAGATGGTCATAGATGAGATGGCAAGAAAATTGGTTGGTGGCAGAGCAGTGGGAGGGGATAATTTAGAAAGAGTTAGGAGGCATCAAGATTAGAATAGTGCAGCGGAAAACAGGAAGATATGAAGACAGAGGAGTAGTTGAAAGATAAGTGGACCCTCCCGCCGCAGATGATAAGCAGGAAGTAATGTATGGCTGCGATGGACCTCATTGGCCCCCTTCACCCTTCCAGGAGCAGAATTTAAAGTAAGGCTACAGGAAGATAACTCACTGCAGAACATCATGATGGTCTTCATGAGTGATTCTGGTATTAGATATGCATTTAATTATTTTCCTTGTGACTCTATTAGGGTTGAGCGTAACAATGTGGAAACAATTCAAGCACCCATAATCTGAACACGAATAAACATACAAACAGCATCACATCTGCGAGCTATTCTTAATAAACACCCATAATTTTCATTTTTTGTACAATTCCCAGCCTTTTTCAGAGCTGTCGTAGGTTTAGATAAGGTCGTTTTTGCTGCCGGATGCTCTTCCTGACGCTGACCTTCATTTTTCGGAGAGTGTAGAAAACCTCAAGACTTCAACAGGGACTCGAACCTGGAACCGTTCCCAACATATTCGAAATTGTGAAAAACATGTAATTGAAAAATTAAAAATAAAAATATATTTTTCTTATACCATGTCTTTCAAAAAAATGTTTCTTTTTAATGGAATGTATTAACGTGGCCAATGTGTTGTATGGAATACGAACACGCAATAATAAATTTTCTCATTTAACAAATACTTCTCTTAGACATCCACAGCACCCTTGTGAACTGACTCAAGCTTCGCAACACTCTAATTAATGTGAATTCCTGTTACTCTCTGAAAACAGCTGCAAGCCCCAGTAATAAAATCTTCAAGGCTAATTTAAACTGTTCGTTCTCTTACAGCGGATTCTCATTCACTAATAACTTCCTCGAAACTTTAAGCGCTTATGTAATAATCTCACAATTTTGGATGACTACTATAAACTTCTTTACGGCATACCAGAGTACATCAAGAACTGGTTCCAACCAGCCTTTTACTGTAATTGAATCGAACTCCGGAAACAAAAAACCGAAATTTTTTGGGTAAAGGAACCGGATTCGCGAAAATATTATACCCAATGTAGCAACCATACTATTTTTAATATATTTCATTAATATTATTTTATTTCCATGTTAAAAACTGTGAAATATCCCCAACTTTCAATTCCAAGCATCTATTTCGTAGATATTTTTCGCAGAGTCAGATCGGTCTATGCAGCAAGAGGGACGCATAATAGGTGTATTTAATGTCTTCGGAATAATCATCATCTCTGGCGTAAATGTAATTATAATTTCGATCTTCTTAACTTCTTCGATTCTCCCAGCGATCAACAAACTTCTTGTTGACATGTAAATCTTATTTTACGATTAATTATACATATTCATATAGAAAACAGCCTTGCTCTGTCAATAAATCATATTCATGATTCTAAATGGCATGAAATCAATAAATACATCTCACATATCGAAAATAAAACTTAATAATAAAAACCAGGGCGATAACACTTACACAAGAACTATGTCTTGATGGGAAAAATGAAGAAAAAACACCCTATAAAATTGAAAACTGTTTGGCCCGAGCCTTACATTGATGGAACGTTTAATAAGGGGTAAACTTCGGAAGATGTCCGTCCTTATGATATGAGATCTCGGGATGCTCCTGGAGAAACAGAAGGTCCATTGTGAGATAAGAGAAAAGGAGTCCCAGACGACATCTTTTTGATGCCGACGTCATGCGCACAGCTGCTCCGGAAACGGCCACCGATAAAAACGCACTCTTTTTCCGCCCACGGATCTACTTTTTTGCCTTTCTGTTGTCATTCTGCAAAGCAGGCGTCAGTGAGAAAAGGCGGAAGAAACATCTCGCGAATAAAATGGAAAGCGCTCCCACGGCCATTGTTCATCCTTACGTTCATCCCGAAAATTTCGTAACAAGTGAATCCCACCGTTCAAGTCTTCAGACACTTCCACTCGAGCACTTACGAAAAATATTGCGAATTACGACACACCTGTAGAATTTGCGAAGATGATCCCTGGCGAAATGTTTGACAAAAATTCTTTGCGACGCCGCTAGCTCAATAATTGGTACCACTACGATATACTAACGGACCAGAAAATATTTTAGCAAGGTGTATCTCTTAGAAACCCAGCAAAATTTTGTTGTATGTGTGTATATTTACCAAATTAATTAGCACCAGAATATCACGTCGTTTCACGATTCTCACTTCTATAATTTAAAGATCCTTTTTCCTGGATAAAATATGGTAGAAATGAAGTTTTATTTTTTTACTTTAGTTTAGAATCTCTGTACAATTATTAATTCTTCAGTGGTAATATTTATACATGGAAGAAGAAGTAGTACAGAAATATTTCAATTTCTCGTAACCCTATAATTTTTCAATTCAAAATTACTATTTTTTTATATTTTTAACTCTAAATTACATTTTAAATTTTTTAAATGTATGCACGAATCGAAATTCATACGCCAGCTCACTGCAACCAGCCCTTTAACCGATCTGTAGTTAAAACTTAATAATAAATAAATTAAGATAAATTTATTAATTGCGAGTAATAACTTTCAACTGCACCCACTAATAGCTAATAAATGAGCGTTTGGAGATGAATATATAAGAAATGCTCAATAAATGTTTTTAGTAGAACATGTGTAGATAGAACCAGATAACCGCCGTGGGAATTTGGGGAAAATAGTTGTCCGATTCGCAGAGGACACGGTCGAGAATAAGAAAAATTCCCACGAAGGCATTTGGAGCACCTGCTCCTTCAACCACTTGACTGCCTTTTTTCTCATCCAGACTTGTTTTTTGACTGTTTCCAAGCAATTTTTTTCGTAAATTAGAATCTGCAAACAGTTCTAAATGTAATAAGCCTCTATAAAAGAACAGAAAGATTCGTACGAGGCACTTGAGCAGAAAAAGCCTGATAATGATAAGAATGACAGGAAATATGATGTCGCCGTTTGATAAAGGAGAGCCAAATTCTACACTGGAATGCTTTTGTCCCTTGTACGCAAACAAGGCAAAGGGTAATGAGACTTATATCGTCTGCACTTGTATGACAGTTTCCTTTCTCCGGGGAATGTAAATTTTCTCTCGAGGATGAAAATTGTTCTCTAAGACTCCAAACTACACCAAGGAATTATACCTCCTCATCACACCTACGACCTCACACTCTAAACTTCACGAGGCTGTAAATTTTCTACGTACTTGGTAACTAACCTTAATTCGCTTCTATAAGGGATGACTAGTGCAATTGAGAATAAGCCGCAACACTAACACACAATTTAATTTTGTTAGCTAGATAAATTATTGATCAAAGCTAAAACGCGCGAGATTGTTGATATTACTTGCTTAAAGTGAAAAAATTATTAGCACTTAGAGGTACATTTAAGGTCTTTGAGATTCCTATGCTTAACGCGCTTGTACATCAAATACCAGCATAGTACAACAAAGAGACTGATTGGTTCCACTACTCAACTCAAATTTTATTTCACAGATAAGTTGTTACATTGAACGTTCAATTACACAAGAGTGATTTAGTTTCATACTTCAATCACTCAAAATTAAAATTACAACAACGTTTAATCACGAAAAAAGCTTCATCTCTGCAACCCTGGAAATCTTATTTAAGTACTTTGTCTACCGTAGACTTACTGAGTTACTCAACAGGAAAAGATATCGAAAGCAGTAAAAAATGAGAAACCAAAAATTTCATCATTATAGTTAATACAAAGTAAAGGAATTTCATAAAACGATTTACAAACAGAAAATTGAGCATCCGAAAAATTACTGTTTTGGCTGCAAATCTTTCAAGAAACAGTTTGAGGCCCTTTTTAGGCAATAAATGATGTCATAAAAGGAATTTGAAAAATTTAAGGGACCTATGTAGGAGACGAATAATAAAACAGGGCCTTAAGCCACAAAAACATCGATAAAATTTTATTAACGTCAGTCAAAGATGCGTAAATAAAGTTAAAAGTCATTAATTATTAATTAGCAGTAATTAACGTCGCTTAAAAGACAATAAGTAAAACATGTTAATAAAGACGACCTCTTTTCATGCGCATTCGATAACCAACTCAAAAATGTTGTTTCTGCTCTCTTAGACGGCAATGAAAATGCCTTAATTTTATTAATAAGAAATTTGTCCTTATCGAATTACTGATCGAAAACACGGTGGAGTGTATCAAATCGTACAAATTGTTTGCTGTCGATCGTGGAAATTCAACAAAAAATATTCAGAATATTTGAATTTTGTGATTGAAACAAAAATTTTCTTTATATTTATCATGAAATTAATTACACAAAGACAATAAAACGGAGATATAACAGTAGAAGATGGTACAAAATTTACGCTAGATGATCGGGTCGATCTCAACGTAAATAAATATCACAAAACCAATAAGCCATTATCAACCTAATCTATTTAAGGATTTATTACTAAGAAAATCAGGAAATAGAATATCTTATAAAATATTACTTGCGACATTTTAACAACCAGATGAAAACATTGTATCACATGAAATATCTGTGAACGTATTGCTATCTAGATGAGTGATTTTCGTCTCCATGTAGTTTATTCAGTTCCATTTCCCTTTTCTACGCAATATTCGAACTTCCACTGCAGAAAATTATAAAACGCCAAAGAATTCAGAACACCGCTTCTCCCCTGTATGACACCAGAGGGCCACGTCTCTCCATCGGCCTATATTAAACGTGTGAGGGGATTTCATAAATCTTCCCTTAGGCCCGTTTTCAATCGTCGCCTTAAGATTTGGACAGTTCCCTTTTAATATGCGTCGCGCGGCAGGCGGAAGCGCCTCCCCCGCCAACCTATAAATAAGGCCGAGTAACGGGAGGCCACCCCCGCTGCACCCTCTGCCGGGGATTTCGTCAAAGAGTCGTCGAATGACCCAACGGTCGAGTGGTCGCCGATCGAGGACGAGTAATCGGATTCGGAATCGCAAATCCGCTTCGGGAAAGGCTTTCCAACGCAAACAGATTTTCCGATCGACGCCTTCTCGGAGAATGCTAATAAATTCGGAGACAATACAGCTCGATGGCGCTAGGAGATGCCTCCGGAAATGGATACCCGAAGGAAATTTTAAAGAACTCCGATCGGAATAATAGCGAGTAGAGTACTTCGGGGAGATACCTGCAAAAGTTAGAATCCGTAAGAAAACAAACAAGGTGAAGAAACAGAAGATATACAGAGGCAGCATCAACTGATGTAAAGGTTAAAAGGGCAAAATGACGATGGTTTGGCATCAACAGCCGAGAGGATAACAAAATGTTATCCGAAACTGAGTTGAGATGCTGATTCCAACGTGTATTGTAAGTCGTCGAAGCCTAAAACACACGCAAGCGATGCATGGGAATTGTCTCTTTCTTTTACCAGGACGCAATAATGGGTGACATTTCTGTTTAACCCTTAACCCTCTTAGTTCGGATATATTCGAAGTACTTTTACATTTTAGGTTCGCAATTCTTTTTAAAAAATTACGATTTTAAAAATATATATGTGAATTAAATTTTCATTAAACCTTAACAGAACATAGAAATCAAAAGTTAAAATTAAACTTTGATTCGTATTTTTTAGGATTATTGACATTAATTAGGAAATCAATTCAAATTATCGACAAGATTAAAGGATTAAACGCGTGTGCTTGCACGATTGTTTTCCAAAGCATCCATTAACTGAATCTGTACTTGTTAGTGGAAAAAGCAACAAAATTTTGATTTGTCGAAAAATTCACTCAGTCAATTGCCATCACAACAAGGAAAGTTGTGAAAGATGACTTTGCACGTAAAAGCTTTCATCTAGTAAAATTGTTATCACTAGACTGAAAACTCAAAGAATGACACCGAGTCTCTCAATATTTGCAATTTCCTTCGATTGATCTATGAAATGAAACCGGGAAAAGCTTCAGCTTCAAGAAATGGAGGTCGAAGGAAATGACTACCATTTAAGAGTCTCACTATCTTGATGCGTCCATTTTTCCGTTTTTTATATCTTTTAATTTCATTAAGAAAGATAAAAACGTAAAAAAGTAGTATATATAAAGTATATTGATAAGAAAGTAATTGCTCAAATCGAACACTTCTTTCAGAGTCTTGGAACTAGGAAATTTAGGGTGATTAAAAAGAAATAACAGAAGGAAATGAAAAAGACGGGTACAAAGTAAAATATAAGGAAAAATAGGAGCAAGATTTTTCTTATGAAAAAAGTTGGCAGCTGAAAGATACCCCCAGCTAATGCTTGTGGCAATAGTCAAATCTCGTTGTAGCTCCCAGAGTAGATATGTTCTTAACCCAATTTCAGCTCTATGACGTTTGCGACTCGGCATAAGATTGAGCCTATCTAGAACCTTGCAAAAGAGAACATAGACACGCCTTGAGGAGTGAGAGAATGCACTGGGAGGTGCTATTCCTATGAACTTAATTGAAAATCCGCATAGAACATTGCAAAGAATTATTTCATGTTTATCTGTAAATTATAGAAGGAATAAACGTAAAATTGATAACTATAATAATGTATATGAAACAAAATTATTAAACCATAAAGTTCAGAAAAAGGACATAGAACCCACTCGATTCGTTTCAAATCGTACACCTATATCCAATATGGCATCTCTAATTCTCATTATTATTAGCCTTCTAGATAAAGGACAGTTATGGTGTTCTTTTTGTTTGATCCGGAGCAATATATCTCTATAAATGTCACCACGAAATAATGAAAATCTATGATCTAAAAAATTAATGAATCGAGGATCATATGGTTTCTCTATAGAACTGATTTAGTTTAACTTGATTAAGGTGTCACACTCTAAGGGGGGTCTGAGAATCTATGACACCGTATCATATAGGATATGCAGCTCTACGGGACGCCCAGTGAAAAGGGGCTGGGTCAGCAATCCCAAAACTTCTATGGCAGCATTAAAGGACCTCTCCTTAAACATAGATAACATTAAGATGAAACGTGACATTGTTTAAGAAATTAATCTTGAATATACATGAGTTTATACAAAAATGAGCCAACTCAAGCGAAAAATCAACGCACCTCATTTCAGAGCACATAGTAATGCAGTATAACCATATTGTGCGAAACAGAAGACTTTGTCTCAAGTCGTGATCGTATTATGACTCAAATGCTTGAGCACACATTTCGATCAGCGACATAAACCTAGAAATTAATTTTACTCAAACAATAGTTACACGTGAACTATCACTTCATAATTTGAAATAGACTACAATACCACACAGTGATTAAGACACTGTCCTCGACATTTATTACTGGCTTGCAACCGTGTCGAGAAGCTAAAGAGGTCGAAAAGTGCATGTTCAAAACTCCCAGTCTTTCCGTCCGTATATGACAATGAGATATAAATGCCCTAATAACATATTTGCTTATGTCCTTTCTCTTTCTCTAACACAGTTTCCAAGTCATCTTTTCAGGAAAGGAATTTCTTCTTATGCAGAATGATTTAAACTAGTGACAATAATGACAGCTACAAAAAACTGGAAAGAAAAATAATTATATAATAAAGTGGGAAGTTTTCACGAAAAGTATACTTCAATTCAATACAACCTATGCCATACTCCTAATTTTAATAAAAATATCCTTCTCCTCCCATTTTTACTTAAAAATAGACAAAAGTAAAGATGACTTAGTCAGAAGATCATTGAGTGGAGTAAATATTAGAAAGAAAGTATATGAAATCATTTTTGTGAACCGATTAATAAAAAATACTTGTTGCCTATAAAGCATCCATAATTAATTATTGCGAAAAGAAAACAATCGGCTTTCGAATTCAAAATGAACTTACATTAAATAGCAACTTGTTTCTTTATAGTTCAAGTAGCTTTTGAAATGCGATTAGTAACAAAAAATTGACTGGTTCTTTTCGTAAAAGCGAACTCTCTCAAAATATCGTACAATATGAAGGAAATTATCCACCTTCCATAAGGGATATAAGGGAGAGGAAATTCGATTTCGCCCTAAGTAAGACATTATTTATTTATAAAAAGTATTTTCTGCTAACGATTTCCGGACTACATAATTATATGGTTGGTGGCCTACAAGGATCTTCTCAGGGTAAGATGAAAATTGAAAAACGATATTCGATTCACTTATTGGATATCCTTTTCAGATTTATATTTGGTTTTGAAAATTCTAAAGAACCGAATTCTGAATATGAAGGCCAAACTTTCCTACACTTTCACCAGTAATAGAGGGCAGAAGCTATGAACCTTTCACAACGGTCACCTTTTCCTCAAGGAGTATATGCCCACTAGTTTTAAACCTAGATTCACCCAACTGAATTTAGGTTACTTTACACATACCTTCATAAATCACATTTAATTCTTCGGACTATCAAGGATATCTACAATAAGATTACCTAATCATTCTTAATTTTCGAATTTTGCAAGTAAAAGAAACTGTTTCTTCGTATTTCATACGTTCATTCATATTAGTCCTGCATTAGGGAACTAGGTTCAATAACCTGCTTCTAAGAAGTCCTATTACACAATATGGAGCCATCCAGCTTGCTTTGCTGTGAAATACTATACTATGTTCGTCATTCCAAAAAGGACCTTCACCTTTGACTACGTAGATAATATATCTTATTTTGACCGCAGATTTAATCTCGATTTCTTAGACAGTGGTGCTCCGTTTCTTGTTTACAATTTCGAAGGAGAAACATTTGAAGCCTATATCTACTAATTAACCGTAAAATTTTACCGAACTTTTAAAATGAACTGAATGTTAGTCGGTACTTCGTAAAAATATACGATGGCAGACATGTCAAAGTTAATTTCACTGAGACATTATATACATACATCAAAATTAAGGTAATTGGTTTTTAAAAATTCAAATATGTAACGAAATATAATGACGGAAATTCAAAGAAAAATCAGAAAGAATCGAAGGATCAAATAGAAATTGAAGTTACGCTAAACAGATATTTTTGGGTTTTTGAAATTATTAACTGCAAGCCTGGAGCAAGGTAGCTAAAAAGATGGCTTCAAGCCTTTGGATGAGTAAGACAAAATACATCCCACCAAACACTGATAAATTATATGATAAATCTATCAAGCAATAATGTAGTATGCATCAGACATAAGAGTTCATCCGAACACACCTGGACACCTCAAACGAAAATCCACCGCTCAATACCTGCTGTTGACTTCACCGAAGACCCGCAGTTACCGAAGCACCAACAAGGACCTAAGATACGTCTGAGATACTGAAAAGAGCCTAACCAAACTCGATCCATTGTACAGTGCCCAACCATCGAAACACAAATAAACAGACCCTAACCCCTCCTACTATCTTACAGGGTCTTTTTTACCCTTTTCTGCTGCACTATTCTACTTTGTAAAATCGTTGATAGATTACACAAATGAGGTATGATTTGTCATTCGTGGAACAAACAAACACAAAAGTCTATTATAAAATTTTCATTATTAATACTGAATAAATTCCGATATTTCACAAGTAAAATATTGCTTTTACAAGTAATAGAAAGCACAGAATAGTATGAGCTCGATTACCAAAGACGGGAATGGAAACTCCGAATCCCAATAAATTTCAAATTTTTAATCTACAAATGATTCTGCCCATACTGTATTACTCGATTTTCTCAACTGTATCACGACAAGCAAAATAATATCATTTGGCCATTCCCTGAAAACTGCTAAAATGTATTCATAGCTTTAATCTTCATCACTACGTCATAATTCGTACTTACATTAATCATAACAAAAGTGAAGATTCGGATCATAAACTCGACCCACTCCAAAGCTCTTAAAATTTTAATTTATACTACCATAATCTGGGGATATTTCGATCTTAGGTCATGTACAATCAATTCCAAATATTATTAAATGACCACGGAATTTGTTAATTGAAAATAGTTAAGCTTAAGATTATCAGGCATTTAAAATGTTGATATTAAATATTTTATAGCTACTTATTGGATCTGAAAATAATTATTTTAATTTAATGAATTGCACCTTAACATAACGTTAAACATAAGCAATTATTAAAATTTATAAGTGACATTTTAAAAGCTATTGAAACATTTCTCATAAAAAGACGGAATAATTATCAAAAGCTGTTTTACATAAATTTCGTTCAATAAAACTGTTTCCTTCGGCGATATTACACCATATTTCTGAAGAGAATAGTTTCTCGTTCTACTCCTTAATTTTCTCTTTGATTTCTTTCCACACACTGACTAAGATCTCATCTGTAATACCTTGTATCCAGCTTCTTTTCCATTCCAAAACTCTATCCCTTTGAGCTTGCAATAAAATTAATCCTTTTCACTAATTTTTACGACTTAATTATATTAATCTCAGTCAGACACACACATCTATAGATCCACTATTCTCTTTGTCTTCTCTTCTTCATGTTAATGATTCACAGCTATAAATAAGACGCTCCAACCCAAGTTTTTTTAAGCATCCTCTTCCCAGTATCTTAACTATATCATCATTCCTTGTCTCGTGAATGCCTCTTTCACCAGCGGTTTCTTCTAATAAACGTTACATTTTACATCCTTAGGGATGAAATCCAAATTAAATTACGGTTGCGTCTGATCTTATACTGTTCAAATAAATTGGAAGTCATACATCATCTCTTTCTAGAATGTTTCTCAATAAATTACAGAGCATTAGTAAGACTGTAATCTTTCTCGGCATCAATTTAATATAGAAAAGAAAAACGAGACAAACGTCGTTAACATAACATGAAAAATATACCTTATCTCGGTCTCCACTGACTAATCTAGAAATAAGCTAAATACATTGTAAGCAGAAACCTTATATCCGGTTTGTCTCTCCTTAACATCCACCCGGACTCGGACCACTGGTTTGGTCAAAGGCTTGTCAAAATCAATAAGGGAATATCTTTCTTGAATTCAATGTCTCATCCATCAATACCCTCATCATTTCCATTGTCGCATCGACCCTTTGCCCCTATGGCTACCAATCGGATTTCCATCGATACTGCCCTTTACTTCAATCAAAAGAACTTCCAGTTACGCTAACATTAAATTAATGACAACACAACGTCGATTGAAAAATTAATTTCACTGATTCCTTTCCGCTATTCATTTCGATATTTTCCGTACGTTTTACCAAAGTATCTTTAATTTTGGCAATTAAATAATTTTGACTCCACACTACACTAGAATATTCTGTCCTTTCAGTCCGTCTGATTTGATGTTCATCCCTATGAATCATTTTTTTTTTACTTTTATCACTCTTCATTGAATTTTCTGTGAATCTACAATAGTAGCCGTTTTATTCATTTCGTTATTCATTGCTTATGAATCCTACGGGCATCCAAGCAACAATTTTCGTGAATAGATGCACTTTACAGAGGATGTTGAGCCACCTTTTTAGCTCTGTCAGGAAAAAGTTAATCCTGCACATCACCGAGTTCGATATTTTTTTTATTTAATAACTTGAATGCAGTAAGAGAAATGAATCGGCATTATTGCCTTTCGAATGTCTTTTCGACGAATTATAAAAGAAAAAGAGGAAATATAATGAAATACATTGAACCCTTACATTGTAGCTTAACGGAAATCGATACAGATAACACTGACATCTCCCTTATATTTGTCAATTGAGGACTGTTTTTCAATAACTTACATGACTTCTATCTCTCTACACAAATAAGCTTTCATAGAAATCTTAATGACGCGAACTTAAATTGTAAACGCGAAAGGAAAATATTTGGAATACTTTCAACGAGTTAGTTTTTACAGTAAAGTAATTGACTGTAGACATATTTAAAGTCAGCCAGAGTATTTTAAAAGCTGAAAGGCCGACTCTAATACTGAATCCCAGAGAATAACGAGGAAATGAACCTAAGGTGGCCGTACCGACGTGAGAGGAAAGCCTTCACTCAATGAACAAATTCAACTGTTCTCCAAAAATGTATCCTCGAAGCAATTTAGCAATGGAACATTCGACATAGAGGCAACACATTAAAAGAGAATAACTTTTCCAAAAACATTCAGACATTGTTAGTGGGTCTGGTAACTTCTTCGACTATTATAATGATGACAACCCGGCACCTTTAAAAATATTGTAAACTAAAGAAACAATAACAAAAAAACCATTCGATATTCTGTTTGTTTAAGGCTATGATAAATACGAAGAATAAAATGACAAATGACTAGATTAAACTTTTCTAACCACATAACCTCTGAAACTATATAAACAAGGCTCTAACCGAATCACATAAGAATAGTCAATATTTTAAATAGTAAGCGTAAAAATACTAAGTAAAAAATTAATAATGATTGATGTTATAATATTTGCAGATATTAATAAATAAATTTATAGGAAACCGGAACATGTTTACTAAGAAAGATGTTAAGTAATAGATTGAAAATGTAAATATTTGAAAAGTATCACAATATTATCGTGCCATAATGGTTACAGAATCACATTGGTTCAATGTAATCTTTAATTAATTATCTTACTGAAGTCCCAAACCTCAACGGCAACGAGAGCAAATTACACCAACAGTAACAACATGTACCCACACACTTCAAAGTAGTAATGATGTAAGATAGCATACAAGAACAAAGCATATAACAGAAAGTCATATCGGCGACACTTGCTTTGAGTTAAATTGAAGTCACACCGCTAAAAAGCCATAACACGGTTATGTGCATGTTCCCGAGTGGAACGCCTCAATCTAAACGAGCTTCTGTAACCAAGGCAAAACATGAAAGGAAAATTTGACTGCACTTTTATAAATGGCATTCAAACACTCACCTAATTTAGGTTCAGCATCGCCGTCTTTTGTTTAACAGGGTTCTGCCTGTAGAAACATAAGCAATAATCTTCCTCACACATCGACACGACACAGGTCACACGAACAACATCACTTTGACACTCACCAGTGTTACTTTCGATTCAGGAACATGGAACGTTAACCGCGAATGAAGTATCTCCATCTATTGGGTATCTTTTCAACAAGCCTCTCCCAGATTTCCCTCTGAGAAGAACGGAAACAAGTATCATAGCGTGACATCTATTGGATACATTGGAAATCTATAGCGGAGGAGAAGAAGTTAACATACAATCTTTGGGAAAATTGATTTACTATTCCCGACTTAGTTTACGCGTAATGACGACCTTGTCAAAAATGGATGATCATAATAAATTTCCTGTTCCATTAATTCAAGGCAAAATGTTGATTTTTTACAGAATTTTCTACCGAAGGATAGTCCTTGATATCGAGCGTGTTACGTGTTTAATAAATACGTTTATCAGAAATTAACGAAGTCGCAAGTATTATTTCGAAGTTTGCAATGAGAATTTCATTTAAACTACCCAATGTTCAAAAAAGAAAAATATTGCTCGCAAATATTTACGAGGAAATGATGAAAACAGGTTCCTCCTTGGACTGAGGGAGTAGAAGTATTTTACCGGGATCGAGCGATACATGTTGGATAATACATCATTGTTTTAAGAACGCATGCTTAAAATACTAAGACTTCCTATACCTAGGTTTTTGATTTAATCATCTTTTCGATACTTCAATGTAATCTTTACATGTCATCATTTAAAATATGCACAATTGTCTTCGAAAAATAATATTATTCATCAAAATTATCAAAAACTCTGCAAGTGAACTATTTACCGATAGAACAATTAATTGAACTGATATTTAACTTAATTAGACAAAACATTCTCATGATATTACAAGAATAAGAAGGTCAAAATCATTTCGTTCCATAAAATTCATTTTTTTAATTTTGAAAGAAAGCCAGACTGAACATTTTTCAAATACGTCTTGCTGCGTTTTGATTTCCTTAAGTTCATTCTAAGAACAGGAATTGAAATAATGACAAGCTAAAACAGAATACTATGCAAACTTTATATTTTCCTTTCAGAAAATTGTCTATGTCAAATTATATAAAGGTAATCTATCTCAAAAACGAAGAATATTCCAAGCGTTAATACTATCTACACAGCTCTTTTACACCTCAAGAATGACCCTAAAATAAAGGATGTTGTTTCCTAGTTGATTGGCTAATTAAAGATTCTAGATGAAAATATCTGAATACATTGAGATACAATTTGCTATATACAAAACAGTATAAACCTTGTATAGTATAAAGTATAATATCAGAGACATCTAATGAAATGGCAGTCGATTAAGATCAGAAAAATAAAATGCAGCGGAAAGGATAAATTCTACAAGAAACTGTGACAATTATGATAATTTTGTGAATGAAGGTTTAGTGGGATTAACTGTATGCACATTCACAAACGAAGATTCTGATCCCTGAATTTAGTCAATTCCACATTCCGAGAGTATGAGCAATTTGTAGGGTAGAAAAATTCAATAGATGAAGTATCATTTCATTCTATCATGATGAATGCTACTTTGGGGTTGCCCACTAAAAGATGACTGAACAACTGAGCTATAGACAGAGAAAAGGTGAAAAAGAGATGGAGAAAAGCAAATATATATTTCAAATGCCTCTGATATTCTGACCACAGCTGAGATGATTTCTTGGAATCTCAGTAATGTTATGAAATTCTTATTATAAAATAATACAAACTTGTCACTACAGCCACCAGCCATACATAATCCACATCTTTTATGATACTTCAAGAATGAATTATTTCATCACATAGTAATCCAGCAAATAAATATTTACATATAAATCTTTACAAAATCACAATTAAATGAACACCATTAGCAAAATAAGTTCTGGGATAGGATCAATAAGTAAGCCATTGGAATATCAACACAATAATAAAATACTTTAAAAAGATAACTTGCTAATTTAAGAACTATTTTGGAGAGAATATGATCTATATTTTGTAGATGAGCTTCATAAAATCATACCAAACAGAAGTATAATAAACAAAAGGAAAGATAGGGATTTGTCATACATTTGTTATAGGAAAATAAAGCTCTGATATGTTTTGATTTAAACTGAGGTTTTTCCCATCCTTGGCAATTTCTCATCTCCATCCTTTTTGATCAAGGCTATATCAGAAATGGGTAATGTAGTAATGCATATTAATACTTTATAATCATTTTAATATACTTCTATAAAAAAACTATTGTTTGTGAAATTATATTCTCTAAATTGAATAGATCATTTGGATCCACTTTCTAAGCAAGAAGCGAGAGGTCATTAAATGTACTTTTAATGTCTTTCTACGGAGTATAACATTATACCGACAGAAAGACACTCGGATCCTTCTTTCAATACTATCATAAATTACTTGATTAGCTAATAGGATCAGAAAATAATGAAACAGTATTTGTTCAATAAAAATTGATTTGATATACATAAAACTTTGATTGAAGATATAAAAAGATTTACAATAAAAATATAAAGGATGATATTCACTCCTACTGCAATATCAGCCTCTGTCTAAACACAGAGACCAATGCCAAATGAGAGTAATAGAGGATGGAAAATGGTTCAGTAGATTTTATGCGCAAGTAAATGGGTATTTCTATAGGCATATTAAACCTTTTAACCACTATGTTTATAGAAAAAAGACTGACAAGACTATAAAGCAGAGTCTGAATGTTGATATTTAGTTTTTATTTCCTAGGTGGTTTTGGAAAAACTAGTCAGAGGCTTTACTCTAACTTCTGAATAAGATGCAAAAACAGTTAACAGCAAGGGATGTCTGTGAATATAATGGAAACTCATAGAATGTTTTCCCAATTTTTACTTATGAAAGTAACAGCTATGAGTCTTATTGATTTTAAAGGTGAAATTATGAAAATATCTGCTACAAGTTTTCAAACATATAAGGGGATCTCTGCTTTAAGAGAATCATAAGGATATGAGATTACATTCTGTGGATTATGTTAAATATGGAAAATTATAGTTCTTGCTTAATCAAACATATACTTGAGATCACTGTATACATAGAGTAAGTATACAGTATGCTGTATAGCATGAATTACAATAATTTTCTAAAATGGTAGCAGTATTCTTTAATATACTATTTGATTTTTCAAATGGATTTATCTGTCTATTACATGGGAAATTAAGTAGGTACTGAAATGACTTGCCCATGTCAAATGCAGGCAGTGTGTTCCAACTGCTTTAACTTACCTTTTTTGAATGTTTAGATATTGTTTAATTTCAAAATTAGTTATGAAATAATGAGCACATTACTTAATCTGTCATAGTACCAAAAGAGCTTATACCACTACTAATTATAAAATTTTAAAAGTGAAAATTTGTAATTGATTTTTTTAAATAACTCAACTGTTAATGGTGTAATCAATCAAAGGTCTTGTAAGTTGATATTTTGGAGTCTAAGGTGTCGCATAATGAAAAACACCATAAGTATTTCTATTGATAACATGCCAACTTATTTGCAATTGAGATTCACTTAGAAAATTTCCTTGAATTATATACTTGCAAAGGTCTTACAAAAATCTTTGTGATGTTATCAAAATCCACTAACATCTGCAAAAATTTTAAAGTTGATAATTAGACAACCAGGTTTAACCAATACCTCACAAGATGTCTTTAGACAACTGTGGCATTTTAAAATTAAATTTGTATTTTGAAGGTTACCAATTTAAATTCTTTCAATCAACTTCTGATTATTTAACTAAATTTTATTTAAAAAATTATAGAGGTAGAAGTATATGGAGATGCTTTGCAGTTCCACTGAATATATTTTGGTATGAAACATAGACTTTGGACGTTATGTTAAAAAATGAATGAAATGTTCAAAACCTAGGTCATGCACCAAAATATATTCAGAGGAATTGAACAAGAATCTATATTTATGTCTACATCTATAATATGGAATTCCACAAAGTATAGCTCTATAAGTTTGATTTTTCAACATTCTTTGTGAAATCTCCATATTAGTAATTTAAAAACATATGTCAATTTAGAAAAAATGTCAGAGAAGGAATAAATAACATTTATCATCACTTGCTGAAAGTATTGCACCTTCCTACCACTGTGAATGTTAAACAACTTTTATGTGAAGTTGTTACAAAAATACCACAAGTTAAATTTTAAGGAAAGAAGCTCCAAGCAGTTGATATACAAGGCAAATACTCTGATTACTCATTATGTAGTATAACGTACATCAGTTATTCAGTAGATAACCTACATTACATCTCAGAAATTCATTCCTCATCTCATTGCATACATTTCCATTGAGATTTCATTGCAAAATTAATCACAATCATTTGCTAGTTTACCTCTGAACTAAAATTTGTTACCAAATGGAGTAAATGTATTAGGAAAACGTTCTACACTCTCACTTGACAGCTTAGTGGAAATGAATGAACATTGAGACCCTAATATCAGATCATAAAATTATATAATACATAAACATCTTTCAAACAGTAAAACACTTTCCCGTGGAAAACTGGTTGAGAAGCAATGCCTTGAAAATGAGACAGAACTGCATTATAATGAAATAATAAATACAAACGGACATAGGAAAATTTTCATACAAATGATGGACCATCAATCAAATGTTTCCAGTAATTTTAATTTATTTGAGTGTAAGAGAGGAAAGGTGTTGTGAAGTGGATGTGGTGAGGGTGCTTTGGTCACAATTTTTCAATTCACTAAGATAAAATATGTTACGTATGCCATTTAAATTCACAACAAGCAACAGCTACAAAGGAGCTGCTATCAAATATTCAAACATCCCATTTGAAACACTAGTGGGCTCTTTTTCACCTCAAGGCTATATGTAAACTAACACAATTTGCTATTTCTTGCAATTGCATCTGGGGTTTCACTTTAAATCCACTCTCAGCCATGTCACAGCACCAAGACATTTTCAAAAATCAAACCAGCCCAGCCTCTTCACATAGCGTAAAATATATAAAATAGCCAAACGTTGCACCAAGTGATTCAGGCTTTACGGCACATTATATTTCCTGACTGGTCAGATAGGTATCCAATAAAGGAAGATATCCACCACTGGGAAAAGATTCAGTGCACAACTTAAAGATGTGTATTTCACACATAACAAATTTTTATCACAATCACAACAACCATAACCATTCAGATATTACCACCATGATCAACATCGTAAAAATTATCAACAAAATAAAAATCTATGGACAAAATTCTCAATTTTGGTTATTTAAATACAACTTTAAAATATAACATCAGAAAATCATCTACTGCTTGTAGAATTAAACGCATAACACTTTCAAAGAAAACTGAAAAATAATAAATATCATCAGCTTCTAAGAATTCATCAATAAATAATCATTTAAAATTATCCAAACATTAACAGAATGTGTTTACATAATGCAAAACAGACAATGACAATAGAGTTGCTTCATCACAATCAAACATTCTACATTTTCACTTTGAATTCATAATAAGACCAGAAGATTTGAGGGAAATGCACCATGGACTACGTCCATTGTTCATAACTGGAATTTTGAGGTGCAAAATCTAGAAGGATATGAGAGTAAATAATATATTACGGTACAATCAATATCTTCAACATGATGAGTATATTACTCGGGAATACTGTTCTTTAAGCATTTTTACCTTTCTTACGAATCTGACCTGTTTATAAGGTTTCAAGAATATCTATCAATGAGACGTGGTCCTTGCAGGCACAATCCTTCAGTATCACTATCTAAAATTTTCCACAGAATTTTTTCCTCAGACAAGTCTTCCAAAAAATGTTTTCATCCCATAAAATTGGCTCTTATGAATAAATACAAGAACTGAATTGACAGCTCTCAAGCATGACTGATTGGACATATTTTTATGAGTCTTAAGCTACACAGTAGCTAACACAGAAAAATAATGAGATTCACAGGCATGCTCAGGATCCCAGTCAAAAACATGCAGCATCAGTCAGATGCACAAACACACACACACACACATCATACGATTCACGCCGTTAATTTACCTCTGCACTATTTTTAAGACTGGCCTCGGGCCACGATGGACATCTTGACTGGAACTTCACACATGCATTCACAAGCAGTATTGCTCTCTTAAAGCTTCATTCCCGGACGCTGAAGGTCATCACCATTTGGGTGATGATTAGAGTCTCTTATATTTATATAAATATACAATTTATTATACACTATGCATTTAATTTTGCTTTTTCAGCCAGGCTCCCAACCCCTCTGCGGCTTTTGAAAATTCCCCAAGGCATTGCCCACCTCCAAAAAAACAATGCAAAAATTCAGGAATGCATCCTGAACTGTGGGAGGAGGTTGGTGATCAGAATGCCAGTTGAAATTAAAATTTTCTTCAAGTGCATGAAAAACTAAGTGGTCTGGCATGCTCTCATAGGCCAATCTCCGACATCCTCTGAAATAATCCTCAGATCCAGAAGCAGAAGAAGCCCTTCCGGAAGATGAGGGAGAGCCAGCGAGCCGCAGGTGAGGGCGAAGGGTGAGAGGGTGCAGCAGGGAGCAGGGCCATTGAAGCAGTTGACGGCCGAGGTGGGTTCCGGGGAGGCCGAGGGGCAGGGCCAAGGGAGGGCTACAAGTGAGAGCTGTGGCCCACCAGCTCATAGAAAAGGACGTATGCCTCATTCGTCACCACGTTACGGGGCGACACGGTCGAGACCCTGAAAAGATGTGAAAAACAAAACTTTAGTCTTTGAACATAATACTTCAAAAAAATTCAATTCTTGTATATTTGACGAGAAGTGTCAGAAAAATCATTCTAATCATGATCATATAAAATTAATAATTCTGTAACTAATTCAGTAACTGTAAAATAAATATTTTAGTAAAAACCAGGATATCACTGATAACCTTAACAAGAGTAAAATATTATGCCAGTAAGTTCAAATGCATTTGTTGATTTGAGTAATTTGATAATTTAAAAAGTTTTATAGAGTTAAATTTAATATTCAGCATGGATTGTAATGCTTAAAAGAAAAATGTTAACATTATGGAAACATTATCAATCTATGGAGCACATAGCCTTGAAAATAAATTATCATTTGACTGAAAAAGAAAGAAAAGAAAATACATTACTGCAGTTCCTATCTAGAATGCACACTTTCATGAAATTAAGACAATTATTGAATTACTGGTGAATAAATACATTGAGAAGTTCCAAAATACCATCATTTTGTAACCAATATAATATTTAGGAGAGAATGAAGAAGCTAATAGTAGTGCAGTGGTCACCACAATTAATTACAGTACCTTGTACCCTCAATAAGAGTCGAAAAGTGGAACTAACTCAAGAAAAAGACCTTGGGTTAAACAACAACATTGATAAGCAGAGGACGAGGATATGCATGCTAAATAGAAGGAACCATACTTAAAATTCTGGATAAACTTTCATGCATGTGTTATCTAATTGGGTGGAATGTATCTGTCTCAAGTGCGTTTTATTTAGATGATTATTAGAATACACTTCAAATGAAAATGTATCCTGAATTATGTCACCAATTGACAATTCTTTATGTTTTAACTTTTAATAGTAACTTTGTTATGGGAATCCTATGCTTTTGAAATGTGGCATAGCTAATTGACCCATCAATGTGAAGGAAATGCTTTGTGTTTAGAAGAGAGTTCGCTCTCCATGATAATTTGTATAAGTTCTCCCCATAGAGTAAGGATTGGTACTCCTACCTATGCCACCAACTGACCATTTGTAATCTCTGAGTGGGCTTTTTTTAGCTTTGCCACTACCTTTCTAAACACTTGGGATACCACAATCCTTCAAATAGTTCAAAAAGTTGACTATGGAGTGTTGTATAAATTTTAAAGGTATTTGAAAATATTAGTCTTGAAACCAAATAGAATTAATTAGAATGATTGCCACTGATAAAAGGTAGTAGACTTAGAGCATGATAATCCTTAAACAGTCAATCAAATCTACCTAAATTAATCAATGATGTCTTGCCCTAAAAGGCGATAATACTGACAATTTTGGGCATTAATTCCTTGAGGATAGAACTGTATATAGAGCCAAAATTATCTCTAATTTATAATTTAATAGTTTTCCTAGAAGTAAGATGAAGCTCAAATCTATCAACTAACCTTGAGTCATTGTACTCGTGCCAGTCGCCATTGTACGGATGCTTGCAGTAGGCTGTGTAATGACCTGAGTAAGTTGTCCCAGAGTGATTTGCAACACCATAGGCATTGTAAACACAGCCCTGACCTCGAGATGCAGCATAAGCAGACAGATCGAGTCCCGACAAAGGAAAATCAACAGTGCAGTTCAGCTTCCCACGGAACCTTTCCATTGGGGAAAACCTCTTAAGGTGCAGAACTAAGATTCTTGGAAACTTCTGAATGGAGAAACTTTTGGTGCATTTACGTCTAACTTGGCACTTGGAGCAAGTCTGAAATAAAAAAAAAGAAAATGATCAGAATCCTTACGACCAGAAGAAATCACTCAAAGCAAACATTTCATAAAATTAAAATATTAAATTACTTTAGCATGATCAGGTACAAAAATAGACACTAGCAATTAATATGGAAAATGATAATCCATTATGGTAAGTAGTCCACCAATAATTAAAAATAATGAAGCAAAATATTTTTAAAATCTTACTTATTTTAGATGGTGAAAGACAGACACAAAGATTCCAAAAAGAGTTAACTTCTGAAAGTGATGGAAAGTAACTCTTTGAAATTTAACATAAAAATATTACATAATGAAAAAAATTATCAACTGTATAAAAATATGAACTTACGCAACAACACAACTACATTGATAGAAACAATAAAATTAATATTTTGATTTTTCAGTTAAGTCTGTAAATCAAAGGATTTATCATACATATATTAATGCAAGAATCACTGAGTATAGGTACGATGTTTCAATTCTTCTATCAGAGATTAAAGGAGATTGCTACTGAAATTATTTTTTTAATGAAATTAGAAATGGAATTATGAAATTTGATGTAATAATAAAAAATAAATAAAATAATTTTTATAATGGAATAATGGACAATTTTGCTTTGAAAACAGTACTTAAGATTTCCTTCCAAGATTTTCACTAAGTAACTAAGTGTAAATACATGAGGAGGAGGAGGAGTTTTCAACTTCCTCACCTCAATGTATTTATTGAAATTGAACTTGTCCTGACTCAATTAACATATTTCAAACCACGTATGCAGCAAAAGATTAAAAATTTAGTAAATATGCAAAAGAAGTAACTTAGAATTATCTTCATGCATGCTTTCAAATTAGCTTTGTTGAAAATATTTGAGATTTTCCAAAGAGTAAGGCTCCAATTGATTCATTTAAGTAGTTATCCAATATTTCTTGAATTATTTTGTCACATTTACTTAACTGATATATTTCTAATTATTTGATAGTAAATGAAGTTTTCAGCCAACCACTCAATCTTATCTCTCTTAATTATTTTTCCCCTTAAACAGTATTGAGACCTTCATTAGTATACTAAGTCACAAGGGATGTACAGGAGGTATTTGCAAAATACCTTTGTAACATCACTTATTACTTAATGGCTTCAATTTTTATTACTTTTTTTGATTTGATCAATATTAACCATCAAGAATTTTTCAATTATATAAATGGATACACCATTAAGTTTCCTAGTCTTACGATAATTCAGTTGTTCATTAATTGATTATACAATAAAATATAATTTATCCATTTCTATTTTTAAAATACATACAGAACATAACTCTACAAACATTTAAGATTCATTGGGATGATTTAAACTATACATCGTTATCAGTTTACCTAAATTCCTCTCCAATAAATTTCACAACATAACTGCAGTTTATTAAGCTATCAGCCTGTCCATCTTGTTATAATAACTTGAAAACATTGAAAGGTCTCCTTTCTTACCTTACATTTAGTAATATTTTAATAACAAATGTCACTCACAGGTTTCTCATCTCCATCAAGTACTTCTTCCTTGGTGAATAGGTCAAAGCATTGCTGCAACCGGACCTGACCAGTTCGAGATGGTATGGGAAGAGATAGATCCCAAAATGGATCAAAAGTGACAGAGCAATGGCCACACACAGTACATTTCAGAGTAGATTTCAACTGTCCCACAAAAATATCCACAATTTTACTGTTGTCCAAACGCAGATACCTCTTCCATGCTTCCATTGCTTTTTGATTATCACTAAAAAAGATAAATTACATTTCAGACACAAATTTCTATTTAACACAAAATATAATATATTTAACTTCAAATAGCACAGATATATCCGTTAATGCTAATTAATTTATGTTCACATTTTCGATAATCCTTTTTAGCAGACAAAGATTTTCATAGCAAATTAAAAAATTTGGCAAATTAACCACTGAAGGAATGTGGATCAAAATGTCCTGTAAGTATTTTGATACCTAGAAATATTTTTTAAATTACAAAAATCAATTAAGAAAAATAATTATTCTTCACAATTTTTAGTTAAAAAGTAAATTAAATCAATGAATTTCCACTATATGAATCATGGACAGTCAATGATAGAGGTTTCACATCAAATAAAATATTGTTAAAGGAGGTACTAGCTTTAACCTCTCCAATGATTTGACATAATACAGAAAATACTTGAGTGATTACATAAGAATAATCATTTCAGAAAATGAGAAAAATTATCATAAATCAATTATCAGAAATATTAAATGTTTATTGGCTATTCAAGGATATTCAAAAAGTTTGACATATTAAAAAATTTCTAAATAAAATGTGATGGAGTAAACATTTCTGAAATATCAGGCTTAAGTACCTCAAAGAAGGATCAACCTCTGGGAGTATGGGCCGGGATGCAGGCTTAGTGACGACACGATTGACATCTTCATGGAGACCCTCAAGAAGGTAACGTAGAAATTCCTGAGCATCCTGCTGGGAATATCCAGTGAAACGTGGGGCAAATCTTTGCAACTGGGATTTAAGTGCAGTGGTATTAACAGCAGGGCTTAAACTGCTGCTTCCCTCAGGATAACCCCACAGTTCTTGAATTACAGTAGAAAAAGCTGAAAAACAAAACCAATAAATGTACATACCAAACTGGTAATGATAGTATTAAGATAAAACGAGGACAACTAAAGCTGTCACACAAGAATTTTCACACCACTCTGATTGGAATTCCCCCATAGAAAAAACATTTAGAAATGTGAAAGCACACAATGTACCTTTGTAGAGGTCTTGTTCAAATGCTAATATATACCTCCAATTTATGTTCATACTTTCTAAGTTTTATAAATAAAATTTATTGAGTGCTTAACTATCAATGTTTATTTTGATTAAATTATGTTAAAACAAACTATTAAAACAGAATATCATTATAACATATCAGTAATAACAATCAGTATTTCATGTTAATGGAAAGCATTATCAATTCATCAATAATGTATACAACGTAAGTATAGACATAAATATAAAATTTTTACACATAAGTTAATAGCTACAATCAATATTACATTTATTTCTTATTCTCTTTTTGGCTGAAATTATGATTTCAAATTTGGATGAAATTTCAATTTAACTGGAGTTTATTTCTAATAAATATGAGACTTGCCATTCTGTCTCCCTTTGCTCAAAACAATACATCAATACTGTTTCAATGTTTACAAAATCTATCCTCAAATGATGACACTCATATTGAATTTGACGCTTCCAGAAGACTAAATAAGTATTTTAAACAGGAGAATTGAGTCTCACATTTTCAAATGTCATTTATGATCACAAACATTCACATTGTGATAAAATCAAATAGTACTTAAGAAAAGGTTTACAAATAAAATGCATTTTTATATGGAGAAAATTATCACTACTAGACTCAGCCCTTAGCTATCGAATAATAGAAACTATATGTTGTTAAAAAAAACTTGAGTTTTTTAATATAACTGTAATCAAAATTTAACATTAATGGATAATATATTAGTTGTATATATAATACAGATAAATTTACAATAATAAATTCTACTATGTTTTATCCCTCAATTGGATTTCATAAAATAAACTTTACTTTTTACAACAATAAGTGATATAAGAATTATAATGAATAACACTAATGTATTAAAATGAATGAATGTATAATAAATATGTAGATGAAAACTCTCATTCCAGATGTAATTATTCTCTCATCAGCTTCTTGCAAATTTACACATGAACTCCTATATTTCTACTTGAATCCAATAATGGTAAAGGATCAGACATTAGTGAAGAAAAGGATTCATAATCTTTTACTTAAAATCAAGTGAAATTGAGAAAGAATTATGAACTATATTTACCTTTAATGAGAGCCCCTTTCATTGATGAATTGGTAGTGTTGATATCAGAAGAATAATTGTCACCAAGAATATATTCCAATAAGGGTCTTGTATTGCTGAGGCATTGAAGAACTGAGTTCATAAAGCACTGCAAGATAAAAAACAGGTAAAGGTTAAAATTACATGCAATTTACAATGTAATGAATTATCAACCAGGTAAGAGAGTGTGGAACATACTGTGTTTCCAAGGTTGCGCAATCCCACCAGTCCTCCATTCTCAATGGCTGTGTTGTTACGCACAATTTTACTGGATAGTCTTGGAGAAGCAGTTATCACGTTATTATCCTGTAAAACAATTTGACATCAATTCATGATGTTCACTTGAAGAAAATTTGTTCTACATGCAGAAAAAAACAATCAATCTAATTAGGTATTGGTAATCTAAATGAAATCCCCAAATTATTTCCAATTGTCATAATAATCAATTTACTTTAATGGGATCAAAGACAGCCAATAATTAAATGTTAAAATAGATAAAGATGAAACATTCAAGATAAAATACAGACTGCAGAAAACTTTAATAGACCATTTCAAATTGATGAGCATGATTACTACATAGCTCACTTAGAAGAAAAAATAACTGCCATAAACAGAATAAATACACCTTGAATTTGATTATTTACATAAAAATTAATACACAAGTGGTATGAGAGAAAAATTGTAAAATATTGAAATTATGTGGCAATAACCAACATTTACAGCTATAACCATATCATGAGACCAATGACCAATACTTACTCCAAAATTCCTGAAAATGAAACCTTACATGTATTTGTTTCAATGAGAAATCAAAAATTGCTTTTTGGTACGTGTCACAACTTCATAAAAAATTCTAAATAGAATATTATTGAATATATTTCAATGAAAAAGAAGTTCGTGATACTTTTGAAAAATCTTTGCAGTAGTAGAAGAAATATCTTCTATACCTAAGACTTACTCATTCATGGTTCCAAGTTCCATCCCAGGTTTGGTATTCCCAGAACCACCTTTTTTTAGGGTTTCACCGTTTATATTTATAATGATGAAATACAGTGTATAAAAATGTTGAACTCTGCTTTAAAAGTGGGAGTGAAAATCCCATTAAAATATTAATTATGTGGAATCTGTAGTTCTTGCTTGTTTTGGTGTATTTTTATACTATACCTTTTGGATATGTGGGCTCCGTATTGATTATTACTTGACAGAATTGTTTGATTCCTACAAGCCACTTTTGTTAGCAAAAAAAAATTCAAAAACATTTTTACATCTAAGTTTGTTTATTCCACCTTTTAGACTAAGTAAACATAAAAGCTAAAAACATTACACCAACAGAAACACTAAAAGCTTATTCCTATTTTTCATTGAAAAATCTAGCAAACTATGTTATTATAAAATAACAAACTGGCAACATATCCACTCTGAACTAGCTTTTGACAAATATTTTAGCTGTTAAAATTAGGGATTAAAGTCTTCACTTCTAAGTGAACGATTAAAAATTAAAAATTTAAGAATATCAGAAGAAGAAAGCCAACAGTAGAAAAAGATAAATATTTAATGCAATCTGCCTTACATGATTTTATTTATACTGCAAATCAACATTTTTATTACCTGCTTCTAAAATGTAGATGGTGACCTTGAAAACTGAGTTGGGACCCCTACCTAGGCATATCTGTTAGTGTTTGCTTGTAGTTCATAAAAAGTGATAGAATTAGCCAATGATAGCTGTTTATAGAGTATTTGCCAATAAATTATCAAATTCACTTTTTGGATTATTTAGAAGAGAGTAACTTAAGAACAAGATATGTTTATTTAGAAGCATTTATTTACATGTCATAACGAGGATTCTATTTCTATTGCAATTCTTGTAGCCTTAAACTGAGTTGAATCCAGTTAAAAATAGGAAATTTGGCTGAAAGAAGTGTAGGTAAGAGGACCCCAAGAAGAAATTTCTTTCGATTAGGTTTCAAAATTCATAATAAGTTAAACATTCTTTTTCTTTCTTCTCATTATGCAAGCGATTAAAAATGTCGAAATTATTTTTTAATGGCAGAAATGAACTCCTCTATTAACGACGGATAATGGTTCATTTAATTGATGGTAGATGCATATTTACTTACACGGTATTGACAGGGAGTGTAATCCACATTTACAAGGGTCCCCTGGCGATCTACTAAACATTGAAACATCCATTACGATTTACTCCCTACAACTAACTTCAACTGCCCTTAAAAACGCAGCCGGAACATAGGGAAGAATAGAGCAAAAGAGGAATGATGATTGGATCGAAAAGGAAACGATAGTAAGGGTTGGGAGAGAGGCGGGTGCAAGGTCGCCTCTCGGACGGATGGCTAAAGGAGAAAGAGGAGGAGAAAGGGAGAAAGAGGGAGAGAAAGGGAGGGGCCGGCCCTGACACCGTTTTGGGAAATCATCGAGTGAGTGAAGGGCGTGCGAACACGGCGTGCCTGATAAAGAGCGCCTCCCGCGTGAGCGACTTCTCATACGAAACGATCATCACGCACACGCTAAGTAACGCTTCCAAGAGAATTCCGATTCTCCTTTATAAAGCTTCGAGATGACAGCTTTTCAGTATCGCTAGGCAGATTGATATGGGAGGTTGAAGAAAACATAGGTGACGTCGATATCGGTGAACTAGCTGTGGCGCAATCTCACGTAGGGAAATTACTGCTGCGGTAGTTAGAAGGCGAGCGAAATGTGATAGCCTTGGCTGAACTACTACATGCTTTTTGAGGTAAATAACAATAGGCATGTTTCTCTCGAGCGCCGAAATGAATTCTGACATGCAACTCATGTTTGTGGAAAGCCTTCTATTTTAAACAATATTGAACTTAAATCCAACGATGGATCTCTTACAAAAATCCATGTTGATCGCGATTAAGAATTCGCGAAGAAGAGAGAAGGGGATTGAGTGTATTTCAAAACTACAAGATGATTACTTCTGGATAACAGCTTTCTTTTACGATGGGCATGTTATTTCCGTACGAATGAGATTACTTCGCTCTGAACACAATTAACTGTTTATAAAAATGGATGCAATAAGTTGGAAACTTCTGACTTTATAGCATTGATTTACATTACCGAGTCTTCAATTTGCAAATAAGATCAGATTTACTATTGAAACTACCGATCTACGTAACAGATGAAAACCTGAAAACAATGTTCACAAAGACGAGAAAAGGTGGAGTAAACCGACATAAAAATGCTACTTTGTTAATGACTAACATCGATTTACAGTTTCAAAATGGTGTTATTAATTTCAAATTATACTGGTACTTTTTAATGTATGTCTCAATTAGTAAGTACGTACATATATCAAATATTAAGCTACTTTACCGACTCAAAGGGACGACTAACTAAACACATGCATGGTCAAGTGTGAGTATATGGTTTCAAGGTGTGGTGTAGTGTCATTCACAAACAGGTCTCATAGATAGCCAATGCTGGTTAATGCCACAAGATAAGACGAGATGAGGGTATTTGCCGAATTAGACTGAAATAAAAATGATCGCACTATAAATTTTCAAGTTGTTACCACTTGCAGCAATTATTCAGTGAGGCAGCTTGTAAAAGACCTATGAAAATAAAATTTGAAGCATGAAAAGGTAAAAAGAGTAGATTGTGCTGGATAGTAATCATGCTGCAGTTACCAAGAGATAGAAGGAACAGAAATTTAACATCAGTTAAAAGTTGCAAATGGTCATTAAAGAAGGTATGAAAGCTCAAAAGATATTTAAAGAAACTTTACATCTCCTTTAAAATTAATCCGAATAGGAGAAGGGAAAGCTCATTTAATGAGCAAACGCGGTAAACAGTACCACTATAAGCTGGTATCAGATCGTTAACATCTTTTATCAGAAAATATTCCACGCGGTGCCACACTCGCTGATGAACTGTTACATTTTATAAATCATAGCACGATTTTCCTTGTATAATACACACGCATAAAAGAAAAAAAAACACTCAATACACATATAACTATGGATTCATCAAAATAATAGGGAAATGTTTATTATTAGGTAAAAATCTCAACCACAAAATTATTAAATATAAATATATTGGAAGGGTAATACTTCCTGTGGTCCAGTTTAATCTTTCTCAACAGAAGCGAAACTTTTATTAATCTATTTTTTAATTCCGAGTAAATAGCATTTATTATAAACAAAGCATGTCAACTGATAGTTTCACGAATACCTAAAAGATCCAGAAACGCTCTCAGTAAACGCAAGCTAATGAAACCCTTCAAATACACATATTTGAGAAATATATGATCAATTTTTGGATTTCGAATCTAGTTCGTCTAAACAGCTCGATAACCGCGTAAATGCATTCATCGCCGAGGCTTTTTGAAAATATTCCGTTAAAAGACGGAAATATTTTACTTTTTTTCAAGCGCTCAATCGATAGTTCCGCGAGCACGCACGCGTGCGAAACAGCTTTCTCCTCTACTAAAAGTGAGTAAAGGTCACGAAAAAAACGATTAATACGATGAATATTTAATTGAAATATCGCAGAAAGCAGAGAGAAGGAAACTATGCAGCTAAAAGCCTCGCGCAAAAGTAAATTATCTCATCAAAATGTAATATTCACTAGCTGGATTCCGACATGAGCGCAGAATATTCGTAGGGATGGCATAAGTACGCAAATGAATACAAACGGTTGAATCAACCTAACTAATTAAAATGCCGTTAGAAGCACTCATTCAGCTTACTACAGTCTATTTCGAATTCCGAAAGCATTCTCTTTCATTCTAAGAGATAGCGGAAATGTTTGAAAAAGATGTTCTAATCAAGGCTTCATTGCCATTCTAATATGATGTAGATAAGTGCAGTACCTCGAGGTTCGACAATGTCATGGTCTTCAAGGTAAAGAGCTATCACAATGGAAGGACCTTGCAGTAAAATTTGAGAAAAACCCTTCGGGAGCAGATAATATATTAAGTATAGCTAATGAATAATAATCATGTCTTTTTCCTTCGAAAAGTTCCGCGTTCAAAGAACTAATGGTAACGATAAAATAATGACGGCCAGAAGTTTTCCGTGGTTTACTCTGTTTGCCGAAAAAATCCGCCTAACCTTCAATTTTTGGTTTTAGGACAAAATCTACCGATCTCACGAAATTAAAGAAGAAGCAAGGGCAACTTCGTTGAAAATAACGGAACCTTTCAGTTTCTACTTTATAATTGAAAGAATTTCCTATATATCACTTAAACCTCAAACGATTTCCGGTAATTAGCGATGCGTAACGACTTAAACTTTTTCTCACCACTCGTTAATTTTTTCAACAACATGAATCGGTAAAAATATTTCTAAAAGCCACCGTTATTCGTCTTTGTCTAAATAATACATTGCTATCGGAAAAGAGTGTAGAGACTTAATAGTTTTACTTTTATATTCGACAATTGTTTATATTGACTTTGTTCCGGCATAAAAATGATATTCGCGAATTTTAGAAAAAATTTTGATGGTCTTTCCTATGGCTCTTAACACTTAGATGTGCCACCATCATAAGCAAAAAGATGACATCGGATGACTAAGTCCTTAATACACAGCGCATTACAATAGCATATTGGGAGAAATATCTAAAATCAAACAGATAAAAATTCACTGGACAAAAAATACAAGGGAAAGCATTAGCATACTTATCGTAGTTGTGTCGTGAACCACGGGAATACACCATCGTCATTAACTTAAGGCGGATCAGAATCATTGAAGATTATTGCGGGTATTCCTAAAGTAGCACTTTCCAGCCAAAGATGTATTGCAGTGAGCGTGGGTGAGACTTTCAGGGAATTGATAATTTTCAAATAAGTACCGCAAGCTACTGGCAGAATCTCTCGACCCTATTTTGGCAAAAATCACATGCACTTTCGAAAACGGCTCTGATGCAATTCAAAATTTCGATTTTATCTTCATAGCCAGATGTCGCATCATTCAGCAGTCACCTGTATGAGTCGTTGCGACGTATTTAGTCATTGCGGCTGCGGCGTTTCTCGATCTACTTAAATACAAGCTTAGAAGTGCTCCAGCTAGAGCAGCCTAGAGAGAAATCATTTAGATGGAATGGTCTTTACTATAAACTGATGTCATAAGCTATCTCTTCTCCAGGAAGGGATTAAAGCGAAATTTTATTTATACCAAGCTTAAAAAAACAATAATAACGGTAATTATGTCATAACATCAACATTTCGTAATAAACTAGAATAGAATTCTGAATCAATAATTTCCAGGCCATTAATCATAAGAGACAGATAAATACCTGAAGGCATTTACAAGCAATACATGAACTATTTCAGCCACTTTATCAATTGATAGGGTTATATTGATGATAATAGCGACTTTCTTAGTGGAAAAAAAACTAAATATCCCTTTTAATGACTACTAACTGCATTATTAAAAAATCCTTAGCTAAAATTTAAAAATTATTCACTCTTCAAATAAAGGTTACATGTGAAATTATTTTATAAACAAACAATAATTATCATTAAAAATAGTATTTTAAAACGCTAAATATTCGATCAAGAGATTTCTTTTTGGACCGATTTGACATAATGTACGGCCATAAATTAGCCTTGGTTGTTTATGGGTCAACAAAAGTGAATCATCACTGCATTTGGAAATACTGAAAAAAGAAAATGTTACTTAGGTTTTCGAAATGCCAGCAGGAAAAACAAATTTGTAATCGACTTATGGAAAGATGTGACAATGCACAGTGGGACAATGCCAGCACCGTTTCTGCGTCCTTCGATCTCCCTTCCATGGCCGAGTACTCCGGTATGTTTGCAAAACAGTACAAGTAACTCGTAGCTTCCAAGTTGGTCTCCGCGGTAATTCCAGCAGCGACCTGGAAGTCCTATTTACGCTGCATTCTAACAAGGCTCTGCGGTGGATATCGAGCTAAATGTTGTTTCTTGCTCACACTAGAACGGATGGAAAAATCAATGGCACGTGAGACGAAGTTCTGGGCAGTATTCCCGAAACTTGACGTCTACTTGTCTTCTTTCGAATGCCAAAACGATTACCCGAGTTTCAATATTGGCATCGGAAACAAGACGATCAGCTGACGTGTCGGCAATGACTGAGCACTCCTTTGTTTTTACTGTCTATATCTATCTTTTAATACAAATAAACGGAAAACAGCGATACCTCGGCTAACGAGTAACCCAGCTGGCGAATATTTCGGTCAAACATTTGTTCATTATTTTCCTCTTATGGCAAGCTAATGTTTATGTATGCGCATGTACATGTATTCAAAACATCAAAATATGCCCCAGATAGATTGGATGCTGCTCATTCTAGCCCACTAATGAAAAACTGATTATTATTTTTCCAGGTTAAGCCCATTTTACGATTTATCAGCCGTATGAGTCTTTACAGCCAACAAAGACTTTGCTAATGAATATGCAACTGTAATAATTTTTAAAATTATTTCAACAGCTGAGGCCATTGTTCACTAGAGTGCCCGGGAATCGAATCCAGGTTTACTTTCACGAAACTTGAACGCATTACTCACTTTGCTATCCCGAGGCCGGACTAATGAACGTGATTTCAGAATGAATTACTATCGTTAGCAAAGATTTCGCTGTTGATACTAAATTTTAACTTCATTAATAAAAATGAGTAAAAGTAGTTAACCCATTAGTATAATTAGTTATCACTGTTTTTAATCGGGTTCAAATTACAAATACGATTAGATTCTTTGCCAACTAAGATTTGAAGCTTGACCACTTAAGACAGAGCAAATTTAGATGAGCCAGCAATCCCTATCCGATGAATAATCACAGAATTCTCAAAAGAGGCTGAACTACTTCACTTCGCTTGAATTTCGATCAATATGGATTACGCCAAATAATCGCCGGTATGATTCATGAAGCCTTTTGAGTAATTATGCGGATGAAGCTCCTTAATGAAAAGAATCCTCTTCAAGATCTGCTAACGAGTCAAAAGAATTAACCCCGACTTTCAGAATCTTATACAGTCTTTTATAAGATTGGTATCTAGATTCATATCCACCGAGAAAACAAAGTAAGATTTTATCAAAGTTCCTGATATTCCATCACGGCAGCTAATTCTGAGGAACTAGATTTCACCTAGCTTAAATCCAGATGGTTTTATGCTTCAGTAATAACTAAGCTAGCTGATTATGTCACCTTTTGCGAAAAAATAATGATTTTAGAATATTTTTATCCTTACCATACGTAGAAACATATTTTTATCATAAATCTAATTTCAAATGAATCTCTCACTCCCTTACTTTCTAGTGGTGTGAATTCCGAAATTATACTCCGTTGTAAAGGCAGCGGAAAGCAAAAAGTCTTCCAGATTTTGATTCGCTCAATTTTCTTATGAATGTGGCACGAATGAAATTTGCCTCGCTCATTTCAATTTCTTTCGCCTAAGGTGCTAACTTACACGATGGACGGGGAAAAGAGAAGATTCCTGAGTCAGCATTACAGCGTGCGGTTGCTTGAGGAGACAAATCAAACCATGCTCAAACAGCGATTGTTGATGTACAAACATATTTAACTACACACAGACGAAATGTTTGCACACTTCATCGATTCCTGAATAAGTTCTATCAGTTTGTTAGTTCATCACTGAAATCTCACAACCATCGATTTTTATAGATCTCTAATACAAGATGATTTTAGTTCGAGGTTTAGAATAATGCTGCATTTAAGAGGAGTTTCATCGTAAGCAATTCGGCTCACTGAGGAAAGCAAGTGAAACTCCTCTTACCTGTTCTCATTCCTTTTCAGGGCTTTTGGTAACAAATGGTGGATTATTTGAGGTTTGAACCGGTCTTCGAACAGAATAATTTATAGACTTGGCTAACGAACATAATGCGTGAAAAGCTATTACTTGTAAGTAGTCAAATTCTAAAATACATGTAAACACTGCCATGACATCATCTCCTTCAATAACCAGTCAGCAAGAATGAGCAGTAACTATTTTGCAGGGTTATTTCAGAATTTTATTAAAATACGTTCGCTTTTGTAATCTGTATAGGATGGCAGAATCGATATGAGAAAAGTGAAACAAATCTTCGGCGGCCGAAAAGTCCGTTAGCAGGGTCACTCGTTAGACGAGGTATCTGCTAGGGGAAACGGATCGAAAAAATTGTATGAAATACATCGTAGGGCTCGGATGCGGAAGGAAGTGGAAGTCCTTCGAACCAATGTTGCGGAGAGACCATGAAGAAGAGGGCCGAGGAATAAGAGTGGGGAGAGGATGAAAGGCAGACACGTTCGAAGATGACCAAGGCTACGGCGACAACGACTCGATAGTATAGTAAGGCACTACCATGGGGGTATCCGAAATATGTAATGCCGCTAACCATTCTTTCCGGGAGGCGATCAATTGGAAAGTCTCTCGTTTATTCAATCCGCTCTCATGTTTATTCGCCTATTTCCCTTTAATTGATTCCCTCGCTTGATTGGTCATTGATTTATTCGCTCGACCTAACTAATTCGATGTTTATTCAATTTAAAATAGGCTCGACGTGGGTACAAAAACATTTCTGCTCCGCCGAAATCTTCCCGGTACGTGAAGAATAAAAATTAATACCAAAATAAACCTTTCATTTAAAAACTTTACTTTAAGATATTTAAAAATACTTCAAGAGGTGCATAAAGAAGAATGTGAAAAAGGATTGACAAAAAGACAATCTACGTAGACTTCACGATTAAGGTTCAATTGAATGGTAATAAACATCTCTCTCATTTAAATGTAAATCCAAAGAAGTAATTTTCTTTGCCCCAATCCTCTTCTTAAATATGTGACCGAATGCAAGAAAGATTAGACGGCATTTATAATTGAATCAGTCCTGTAGTGAGAGAACCATCAATCAAATCATTTCACTTAAGCAACACAGCGTAACCAGGTGATAGAGGTCCTAATTCATTCCACTTCCTAATAAGGAACCATCAAATCCACTTAGATACAGAAAATCGAGTTTACAAATGAAAGAAGTCATGGTAAAGATTTAAATCATTCGAATACTTCATTTCCTCCGAAGTAATTTGTCACGAGAATATTAAATTAATAGTTCTTGTAAGAAACAAGAGAAATTTAAATCGAATATAATTTTACTTCCGATCCCAAATGAATACAAGATTTAAAAAATGATACATTTCCTATATAAGTTAGATCTGCGTTCATATTGCGATTGTAATCTTTTTTCGAGAAGAAATGACATTTTATTAATGAAAAATACGACGAAGTGTTAAAAATTAAAATTCTCATATAAAGATATTTAAAACTCTCGTGTAAAAGATAATTCCTGCAAAATGTGTGCAAAATTACATTAAATACTTGTAAATAGGAAATTAAATAAATACGAATGCACTTGAAATTAATAAAAATAGAGAATTAAAAATCCAATTTCCATAAAAACTTTCATAATCTTTACTCGAATTATCCATTTCACTCATTTCTAAAATGGGAATTCTGGAGACTACGTATTGACGCAGTAGGACATCAGCGTAGCTAAATGTTACATTGACTAGGGATCTATCACAAGATACATTTGAAGGAGTGTTTAGCCATACAAAATAGGTTTAAAGACCTTTATCAGATAACGACTATAATTATATTCTGCTCTAGAAGGAAGACTTTTGAAGCTTTCCTTTTCTGATATCCGAACATTTGCATACATAATTGAATACCCAAAAATACGATCCAAGAAGTTCAAGGTAAAAGATTTTCCCTAAAGATATAGGAAGTTACTGATTCAATGAAATTCCATAGAAACGCTTCAGCTAAGACTGACGAAGCTAAATAGGCTACATTTTTCAAAGATATATTAATACTACATACTCAGCAGGTTGATACTGAGACAAAATAGAAATACTGCGCTCAATAGAGACCAGCATATGAAAACACTTAAGGCTGACATTTCAGAATTCACTCTTCACATGAGAGTTAAAAACCATCCATGCAAAAGACCAAACTTTTAATTGGTTACAACTTGTTCGGTGAAAAGTCTAAATTTTCGGTTGCATAATTCTTTCGAATGTGTCCGGTCCTATCTCTGTCTAAATGAAATAATTAGACTCCCTCATTCGCCTCACGACCGGATAAAGATATCTATTCCGTCGTCTCCTTACATTCATATCATCCCAAGAAATGGCACATCTGCGGACATTTTTCCGGAAAACGTCCATTTTTTCAGAATCTAGGTCAAATGAATGATGCAAATACGTTGAAGTCTCAAAACATGTTTTTCCCCAAAAGAACTACGCTCTATTTACGCTGCATGAATGAGTAACCTAATTATATTCATAGGAGCCATATAGGCCTCATCCAAACTCGACTCGTAGCTGACAGCTCAAAACCTTCATCGTTGAAGTAACTAATAGAAAAATAATATTTTATTTCAATAGATAACTAATACTTCTAGAATAGACTAATCTGTATTAATATAATTTTATCCACATAGCCGCCTTCAAAAATCAAAGAAAAACGATAAAACATCAGGTTTAACTATATTAGTTAATGCATGGCTTTCTCCACTGCTTGCGTGAATATATGCATCTATAGCATACTTAGGTTGATATATTCGCGATTTAAGGCAAATAACGATCCTAGCATGAGCATTAGAAACCCAAACACACCACAGCATATAAGTAATGCAACTTTCCTCGCTCGGAATTTATTTGTATTGGGCTGCAACTTTGGAAACTGGCGATTTTTGAAATGGGCGAATAATTGCCATAATACTTAGTGGCATCTGTACAAATATTGTTAATTAATCACAAAATGTTACAGACGCCACCAAAATAGAAATATCTGAAGTCAATTATAGCGGATACTTTCGAATAGATTTAAGCACTGTAGATTCTTCTCAAGAATTCGGTACACTGCTACATCGAATAAATTTAGCTCGACTTTCAACAAACCCACATAATGAATAACGAGGAAACCCGTATAGTAAAATCGTGCAACAATTCTAACGCAAGGACGAAGGAATTCCCGGGTGCGGAAAAGTTAATCAGGAAGTGAGCGCAACTAAGGAACGATCTCTCGGAAACAAGAGAACGGAAACTGAGCGAGAAATGTAAACGACAGAAGCAATAGAACGAGGTCGAACGAAGCGTGTCTAATCTGCTACTCGTAAATAAACAACGGTTACTCAGGGTCATGAAACTATCCATGCATTTAAGAATCGGATATAACTGGTATTGGTAAATGATCAACAAGGGCAGATGCTTTATGTTTTTATGAGCACGAACTGATGAATTATGAGCCAATCCACAACGAAAGGATAACATCGATCGGTTTATTATGAAACGCATACTACAGGGTTCCTTTGGTTTGGACCTTGCTCACTTTCCAACACGATTGATTTGTTTTTATACGTTTCAATGCTTAACTGAGACACATTTATCAGTTCATAGCTAACAATTTGTTATTATTATTTGGAAAACAAACAGTACTGATATCAATATGACCACTGAACATTATCTATATTGATAAAAGCGAAATCAATGACCTGAGTAAATTTCAGACAATATTGGGAGAAACAATACCAGTGATAAGGCCCGTTATTCAACTAAAATGCTCTTATTTATAGCCAAGGTTCAACCAACGTCTCGTTATCTTTGATTTGATCATCCTATATTTAGACGGAAATCGGTTCGGACTATAGAGTTATGACATTGCATTGCAACATTGTAATCAGTAACTCTATCAATTCCTAGAATATTACCCTCACAATTCTGACTAACCAAATGGAGACTGAAAAATGAACTTAAAGTAAATATTTGCATTTCACATTTCATGCATATTAAACTTTTACATACTGATTGAAACATAACTTATACGAACTATCTTAATATTTTATAGGCGCAAATATAAATTGGAACACTCAAAAGCTCTAAATAAAGTACTATTTAGATGATTTAATGACTTGATTTAGATTATTTTAAATAAATGATTCATCGAATTTCTTATGCATACAAATAATTAACGCCTTGGTAAAACATCGAAGAAAAACATATTAGTAGAATAAATAACGTTTTCTAGTATTCCCGTATACACGCTAATGAACCAAACACATCGGTTACTGCATAAACGCTAACTCTGGAGTTAGATTGGACAACACAGAGGTCAGTAAACAACGCCTCTGATGATGATGATGCACTCCAGTGAAAGAAATGATTTATTTCCAGTATCCATCAACACCCAAAGGGATTTCTTAAGTACAATTTGTGATAAATACAGCGATACCTCTATTATCCAGTCTACAGCAGTAAAATACAGATATAATCTACTAACTAAAAAGAAGTATACGCGAAAGTAGGCTGCATCCACTTTGCTTCGTTCATCTTAGAAATTTTTGTGATTGGCTCCATAGAACCATCTGTTTGTAGAATCCAGATTAGTTCGTCAGAAACCGACAGAAAAAATCTCCACGTGAATTCCTCATTGAGACAACTCATTAGCCGAGGCATCAGTTTATAAGACAGGTCAATGAATTATGTTGTTGCGAATCGTGAACATGAGAAACCTGATTGACTCCAATTTCGGATGTTATAAGCTGATGAGTTGGTATACGGGATTTTAATATGGCGAAACATCTCGTAGACAGTGAATAGTGACGGAACTCTTTCCGAAGCAAGTATGGCTCTTAAGTGGGAGAATATTCGATCGGCGCGTTAAACAAGTCGATAGCACCACTAAATCACAAGGTCCTTCTCAAGGATCTGAGGAACACTCGGCCTCCGTCACCGATAATGACGTAACGACAGATCCGAATATCGAGCTGGACAAATAAAAATGTGAGGCGACACGAGTGGCACGAAAAGATCACGAACACAAATCCATCGCCAACTTATATTTTGAATAATCCAAAAATAACTCCCACCACCAAAATTTACCTCACGATGAATTGGGACTTCCCAGCTCTAATTAGCTCCTAGAGAGCGACTAATGTGTCTAGCGCAGGTAGGTGCATTGACATTTACGCGGAATGTCCTTTGGAGAGATTAGCAATTGTTTATCGCTTCTGAGAAACATTGACAGGATAAAAATTCAAGAGGTAACTGTAATGTTTCTTTTTCGACGAACAACTAGATCAGGGCTGCTGTTTCTTAGGGAAGATACCAAGAACGAGGAGCTCTCAATGCAATTACCTCCACCGTCTAAGAATTGCAAAATCTAGAAAGATAGAGAATACTAGGATATGCGACCTCCAGTGATAACAGAATAACCTTCTCCGGACTTTTCACATAGGCACAATCTTCTTTGATATTGCTATTTCATCCAATTACCACACACATATTCCCCACACCTAGGAGATTATGGAGATTGGTAACCGAAGTCTATTGGATGAGGAATACTAAAATACAAGCGGTTATAGTTCAAATTGTAAAATAGTGATCAAATCCAATGCTTCTAAAGCTTGCGAAAATAATGAAAGTTTCTTTCCTATAAAGGAAAAGGTTGTGATACAGGAAGAAACCAAACAGATGTATGAACTACGCTTCCGCAGACCTTTACAAAATCTATTTTCGTAGGAATGGACAATGATGAAAAGGAAAGAAAGAAAGAAAATAAGGAAATGAGTATTCAAACGAAAGGATGAGCGTAATGCTTTCTTGGAAATGATACAAGGAAACATTTTGTAGGAAAATAAACTAACGTACCAGAAATTCCAGACCAACCGATAGGAGGAAAGTGAAAGTTCGGTAATGTGCACACTATAGCTCCAAAAGGAGAAACTTGCTCCTACACTAAGCCCCAATTAAAAGTTCCCGAGAAAAGTAAAAATGATTGTCATGCCGCGAAATAGCTCGGATTCGGAGACAAACATACCTTACATAACATTTCCAATACACAAATCTCTAAGCATATTCATCATATTTCCACAGTTGAAAACTTTAAATGAAGAAAAATTTAACCGAAGAGATTTATGTTATGCAGGGATTTTTTATTTGATCGGACTATCACTTAAAATGAGAATTTTTTCAATAATCGGACTTTACATAAGTACCTCCTAATGTAAACAGGGGATTAAGTATTCACTATGATTATCACCATATAAAGTAATGCAGTCTACATCAGTCTCTTTCGAAAAAAAATTCAAAGTTTGTATAATAATAAAATACTAAGGGTAGAAAATGCATTGGTCCATTTGCGAGGATGAAATTGCATCATCACCTTAAATTTTAAAAATTATCTATAATCTCACTCGATCAGAAACTATTTTTATGATTGTCAACTGCATCATATTCATCCTCAATCAATTTCAAACTGTAGCTTCAGTCGTGCTTTAACCATGGCGATTTTTTATCATGGATTACGTCAAACAAAGATCTAGAAGCGACATTATTTCCTCAACATAAATAGGAAAGGTTTAATGACCCGCTAAGAGGTCAGCTTTCCAATATATATACGCAGTTGTTTACTACGTATCTGTCACCTTTACATTCATGTCAAGGTTTACCTTTTATCTATTATTGAATTTTATATGGTCTCTATTCTAACTAGCTAACTTAGACTCTCGACCTTCAAAAGCATTATTCGTAAGAAAGACTTTGTCAAGCTTTCAATATTAATTAAGAAAAGCCGTGAGTAAGTCTATATGCTGGTTACTTCACATTCAAAGAAGAAATTTGCAGTTTTCCACCGTCTATTGGAAATGCTTACATAGAAATATGACTATTATTATATTACGAAAGTAATCGGAAAGGAAGCGTCACTTGGAGAAAGGAAGAACACGTTGAAATAAAAATTTACAACTTCTACAAAGAAAAGTAATTAAGAGAAATTTAAAAAAGTTTAAGTTTGAATTATTTTTAAAGTATCATTTTAACAAGCATCACATTCACTTTAGGTACTTTGGAAAATTGTTTGAAATGTTTACGGAATATATAGAGTGTAAATGGCTCTTAGGTTCAAAATTCATAATTATTCCCTCATAAACGTGTTCTAAAATTAAACTTCAAATAATATTACGGTTACTATCGAGGAATTCCATCATGCGAACCTTGGACCCTAGCAGTGATGAATAGCTAAATTTCGGCAAACAAGGCATTAGAGCCGTGTTTGAAATATGACTGGTCATTGTTCCTTACTCAGACAACCCTTAGCTGATAACATCGTGACGCACATCACATGTTTACACTATGTAAACATATTATGATGTTATCAGCATTACAGAGATACGTAAGCAAAAATCGAACTCTAGAGATACCTCATAACTTGTATCTATGTAACTAACTATTACATCACTCTACCGTAACGGAAACTTTAGTTCTTCTGTCTGGTAGAGATGACTGTAAAATATTTACGGCAACATTTCTTAACGAAGGAATGTGAAAAAGAAGGCGATTTGTTTCAACAACTGATGCAAAGTTTCACGAAATGGGTAAGCCTCAATTCAGAATTTCACCATAACCATTCACAATTCTCACCAATGAATTTTACGTAACTATCGACAATTACTGCCATCGGTTTCTTTCGAAAGATCCGTGATTATATACTGCAATCAGGTTTCCATTCAGCGTTTCCTAAAACTAACTTGAATTTCTAAAATAAAATGTCCAAATTAAGTTTCACTCTACGAAGAAGACATTCCCCGACGAATAAATATACCACAACCATTATATATGTGCAATTACACAAACACATGTCCCAGGCAGGAATTGGATTCACGGCCTCAATACCATAAATAATAGCATCCTTCAACAGCAAAGTCGATTTAATTTCCATTTTCTTCTCAACTTTCTTCAAATATTGCCAAGCACGCTTTCCCAGATAATGGGATTTCTCAGCTGAGAGCATCTTTCAACAATTAAGGAGAACAATTTAAGGAGCGGTATTTCAGATTGTTGCATTTTCGAAGTCATACTTGTTTTACAAAATTCATTGAAAATATTCATTTTATTTAAGTTTAAATTTAAACGAAGAAATGAAAAATATTATAATAATATTTTTAAACCCTTCCTTGGATCGATTTTACATTTTCTCAAAGACAGTTTCACATTTTCTAATTTTCTCAAAGAACACACAGATATCTGTTGCTTTCATTATAAACCTCATTAGTTTCCTGCTTCCTAAAATTATTCGCAAAGCTCTTCTGATCTTTCTTTGAGTCAAAGCTAATTTTCTGTGTCCCCCTCTACAAAATCTCTCAACAACGGGAATGTAACGAGATTGTCTACAAATCCAAATCCTCCTCGAATACAGCTTTTGATCCGTTTTTGTCAAAGGTTAAACGAGATTAATTTAGCGTGGAAGACTTTTGGCACTCCATGCAACAGGTCGTCGAGGCCATCATTAATCATCGCGAATGAAAGCGATCAGCCGACAAATGTCGAAGAGCACTAAGGCGCCTCCGACGAAATGGAAAGCGGAAAACTGAAAAGTCAAACGGAAGACAGGAGAGAAGAACTCAATTACCACGCGATCGGCACGTGATGGGAAAGGAATGCCAAGCGCGTGGGGAAGAGGATTACGTCACTCGCGTAACGTAACGAATGCTGCGTGAATGGCGAGATGTGTGCTGTAGCAAATTATCCGAGTCGGGCGTCATCGAAGGATTCCCATTTTCACCAGTTACTAACCGAGACATTTCGGCTGAGGAATCGCACTTTAACTGTTTCCCAAACCTAATTTCTCCCCAAATGTCATAAGGACGCAAGAATCTCTCAGCTGAGAAGACTTTAAAATGTCCAAATGTGATTCGTGCACTCAGAAGAGTGAAATTTTAGTTAAAGTCGCCGCAATTTATACTATGGGCTCGAAAACCGAACACTGATACTTACTGCTTCCCCTTCCCTTAAGCGATTATTATTAGATACATCCTCAGACCAGATTATTATTATAATAATGACGTATCGGAAAATTAAATCTCTTCCTAACTCTGTCACTACATTCTTTGAGCTGCTTTTATTTTGGATAAAACGTTCATGCAACAGACCTACCTTTCACGAATAGTCTGATTAGGAATATAAATTAAACTAACGAAAAAAAGAATAGGAGTAATGAAAATAAAATCTTAATCATTCCAGTTAAGTGGTTCAGGTAAAAATAAATCTTAATCATGGATACAGATGGAGAAATAGAAAAAATCGTGATGTAATTTAGCGAGAATAGCCGAAGTTAGCGTTCTGCTCTAATCTAGGAGACAAAAATAGCAGAAGATGAGAATCCCATGAATGACTTACGTGCCTAGAATCACCACCAACATTTCGTTTTTCCTCTTATTGCTAAAAATAGGCAGTTATTCCTCGCTGATTTCGAATGCGAGCAAACGTCAACAGACGATTTACCGACGGAAACCTCTTTGGAGCTAAGAAAAGAAAACCGGACTCAAGTAATAAGTTAGCACTTTTATTAAATTGAGTGTTAAAATAAGATAAGACGAAACAGGAGAAATCATACACTGAGAGCCAAGAAAGGATAAAAAGATTTGAAAAACTGCTGGAGGTCGGATGGATTTAACGAGGACATCAGCCCCTTGAGCCTTCAATTAACTCGATAATATCAACCTATAAAATTTAAGATATGCGTCTACGTAGGATTAACTTCTTGTCTTACGCTTAACTGCAAAATCCAAAAGGTTCCACTTTATGGACTGACGCTTCCATTACGATATGCTAAGGGACCAAGGTCTAAAATGTCTTAAGTGGGACTGCGAAGAGGGTGATGTTCTTTTTTGATCGGAAAGGGGGCAATGTCTCTCGAAAAAAACACCAGCGAGGTCAAGCTATCATTATAGTTCGCAGTGGCAGAGATAAAAAAATCCTTAAAGCGGTGGGATGTGCATATCAGAACCGGTAAATGGACGAAAATGATAGAGAAATTTCGATCGACAAAAAATAACAACTGTGGTGATTAAAAAATGTAAAATGTTACTATTTTATGAAAATGGATAGTGAAGAAAGGTTAACTCCAAATAAAATGCCTATATTAAGGGCGGATTTCAAGAATGTTCCTGGAGGGTATGGAATAAGAAAAGTTTATTTATACAAGTTCGCATTGATCTAAGAATTGAAACTGACCCAAGTAATAGATGAATAGCAAGACCATGCGTGGAATTCAGCTATGATAGAAATATCGAGAAATATCTAGTTATCAAAGTTGTGAAATCGTAAATAAGGTATGGACCATTATCTTTACAGCGAAAGAATGGAGTTCACTCTTATCAAGAATTCAGCTCACATAAAAGGTATTTCAAAAATTCGAATCTCATATCGGCACTTTCGTCATTTCCTCGAGAAAATTTTCCCAAAGGCTTTCGTAAGACATCGATTGAAGAGAGGATTAAGAATGAAACAGCTGATTCTCAAGCGGTAGTAGTCAGTGGGCTGATAAACAAGCGTCAAAATACTTTAATTTGCACAAATCATTCGTAATTTGCAAGAACGCTTAGAGAGAGCGGGTCCACCGAGGACATGGACCTCCATTCGGAGGCCCTAATTTTGAAAATTGGCTTCTAATCTTCACCAAATGCGACTAAACATATGTTTTCATCCCCTTGTGTTAGACTTTGAACACTGACACATTTATTTAGTCCTAGAAAATTCAATGCTTAGCACAAAAGTGGCGCAATATAAAATTCGAAATCCCTCTTGGAGTAAATACGCAGAGAATTATTCCGTAATAAATTTATGAAATAGCAGCCATATTCTTCAAATTATAAAAAAATTAAGCTGAAAACTGTAATCAACGCATAGTTCTAACTTCCTCAATTAAGTGTTCTTCAACCTTTCTCCGCCAACGGCATATAAATACTTACTCAATTTTCAAGCATGACATAATATACACCTGGGATAGTTTTAGCCTCAGATAAAATTTGTAAATAAGGAAATAATATGTGTAAAATGAAAGTTGTTGATGCACTAACTGCTTCCGCTTTTAAATTAAGTAACACGTAAATTCAGTCAAAAATAACAGCACAACAAACACGGGATTCGGAGGCACGTGCCACGTACTGTTTCATGAGTGCTTGCGTGCATGGGCAAGGCAGCAAGATTTAAATTGAGGCACACAGTTACTAACAGTGTGCCGGTTTAGGAGGCTCTGCCCCAATAAAAACAAAATCAGGTTGACTTCTAATTAACTATTTAGGCTGAATTCCGAGGAAAAAAGGAACGTATGAATGAAAGCCGGCGGAATTCCAGAAAAACCACAGGCTATAAAGCATGGGATGGAAGGAAAAAAACCAACTGGAGTTAGGCAGGGAAGAGCGGGGAGGGCGACTTCCGACGAGGAGAAGGTGCCCTAGAATGCGAGAAAGCAGGTCCAACGCCAATGGGAGTAGTGATTTGACAGGAATTCCGATGCCCGGAGACTACCAAAAGCTTTCAAACGCGTTCTTAGATGCAATGTGAGATTAAAGCCGATTATTTGTAAATTTTACATTATACAGCTGCGAAAATATTATAATCGGGGAAGTAAACAGCAACGTAAAAAAACAATTTTTCTATGCACCCTAAGTACGTTTTAATGTAACAAATAAGCACTGGAAAACTGGATTTACATGCGAGAATTTTGAAATTCTTAACTTCTTACTTTAAATTTAAACTATCATAACACAGAATTTTCAAAGTATTAAATAAAATCATAATAATTTATTCAGAAAGAAATGATGCTTATGTATTCCCTTTACAAGTCCTCAAAGACAGTTGTAATCTTTTAAGGGGGTGGATACAGGAAAATGCAATTAGTGCTCTTAGTTCCCACTGTTTAAGAATATATAGGAAAAAATAAGTACTCTTGATGTAACGTCTTAAGACGTGTCTTTTCACACTACGTGAATACTACGCTTTCTTAACAAGTCGTTCACATTCTTCGATTACTTTTCAACTGGAACCGTTATCTCACGAAGTAATTTCTTAAAAAAAATCATATGAATGGTTTGACTGATATTATAATGCTTCGGTGTAACAAAAGGCCAGTATTTAGAAACTATTTATTATATCAAGCTATCTTTGTTTAAATCTTACAATATGTACGTACAAACAGTTGCAGATGAAGATGAACAGAAACTGCTCTTCATTCCAATAAATTGATTTCTCCCTAAAATCTCTCTCCGTAAATTATAGGTGTTCCTACGCTTCCCCTCCGAATTTAAAACTCAATCAGGTTACACGTTAATGGTTAATCTCATACCGGAAGAAAAAGACGATCCCTGGGAAATTGCAGATCGATGGAAAAAAATACAAAACTCACTGCGGCGTTCTCCTCCATGAACGTCACGATGCTCATACAATTTAATTACTTAAACGAGATCACTGTATGTAAATGACCATCGTCATCACGAGTATTTGCCAAGAAATTGAAAACACATAACCAAAGAGAACACGAAGAAAAATCGCCAACACTTTCATTCATCACTTAGATGAGAAGAGTAATCAAATTCAGAACTCGATGATTCCGTGGGGAAACAAACGAATTATTGAAATGAAAACACGGATTTCACTCTTTCGGAGATGACACAAACCGTAATCCTGCTTTCGCAAAACAAACACCGAGTAAAAGAGACGAGAGCATCTCAGAGACTTGATCAGCCGTTAATGATCCTGAAAATCTTTACCTCGTCTTTGAGCACCACGGTGAACTTGAAACTGCCAGACCTCCTCCTGGAAGGGACGATCCAATATTTGAGGTTCATCGCGAATCGACGATTAGTCCAATGATCATGCGAGCGGGAAAATGTGTCAACGATTCAATCGGGATGAGAGAGCTTAGCCATTCCACGCCACTCGTGACGTCCACAAAAGGCGGCCGTGACGCAATCGACGGGCAAAAAGAGAGCGTTCTGAGAAACACACGATGCGAGAGCAAAGCCGAACAACGACTGATGAGAGATTTTCCTTCCGCTACTCCGTTTCCCCCACCACTAGCGCCCCTCCGCGGCCTCCTCCGGCGACCTCGGCACCAACGCGGCCTCGCGTATTCTTCTTAACATTCGTGTGGAATCGCCGATTCCCACTCCATCTATCGTCTAGCAATCATATCTCGAGTTTTTTTCCCGATTCCCGTCGGGTCCTCAGGAGTGAATACCATGAGGGTCGCGCACGGTGGTCCTCGACGACCTAGGCTAAAACGCAAGGTTTGACGAGACCGTTTTCTTGCGAAAGAAGAAATAGCGGATTCTTGCAATTTTGCGATAATCAAAAAAGTTCTACCACGGGAATATCGGATGATGCATCAAAAACAAAAAGGTGACTGTCACTGCATGGCAGTAACCTTGATGCAGAGGTACATACATACCTAAGTCACGAGAAAAAAATACGGAGAGAGGAATAGAATTTTACTTTTCCATTCTTTTTTCAAAATAGTTTCACTAGCGATTCTGAAGAATGAACAAACTGACTCAATTCTAATGGATAATCAGTGATAAAAAGGCATAAAGGTATTTTCTTTCTGGTTGAGTGCTTTCGTAAGTGCAAGTTGCTACTTAAATTGACACTTCCTCGATGTCATACGCCACAGGCGGCTCGCGGAGTATGTCTACATCTAAAACTAAAATCTAGCGAAATAATTTCATGTTATTTTTTCTTTATAGAATTATTGGATTATGCCATTCAAAATTCATCGAATTAATTATCACGATTTAAGCAAAAACTTGTCAATCAAAATCTATCGACACTGACTTTTCCACAAATATTGAGTGACTCGTATTAGTAGCAAATTTAACGCTTTTCCTCACTGCGAATATATCAATGGAATTAAATGTAAGGATAGTAATGAATTTTAAGTTCGAAGAATAGAAGTTGAAGAGTTCGTCCAGATATTTCGAAGTTACCTTTCATTATGTGAGCTTGAGATATCATTAGGTAAAACATGATGATTCTCCAAATGTATATCTAACGACGACAAACTTGACATCGATGTAAACAAAGTATTATTCTTGATATCCGCAACCATTTGTCAGTTAAGTCCTGAAACTTGTAAAAAAGTGTTTGGAAATTAATGCGGTTTTGTAATTACTAATATTGATGGTAGTGAAATGCCTCACGTATCGGGTAGAATTGACTTCAATATTTCATTTGAGTACAAGAACAGAAATCGATAGGAAAAGATACTGTACATTACTAACTGGAGAATAAACATTATAGTCTGATAAGAAATGTATTCTCATGAAGAGAAATTATTCAGCAAACATTAAATTGGTTTATTCATGATTACTTTGAATGTAGCGATAAAATCTAGCGAAAAGCAATTTTCGAAATCGAGTTACTCTATGTGAATAATATGTCCTCTTATATGAGCCTGGAAAAATACAGAATTCATCAAAACATTCATGCAACAACAAATAAACCTGCAATTCCTAAATTCATGTACAATCCGATGAATCATTTGCCTTCACAAATAAGTTGGACTCCAATTAATAGCAAATGGTAAACTAAAATGGTAACGCGGGTTGAGCATCCTCCCGAAGCGACAGTACTGAAGGGAGACTTTTCAAGCAAGACTGCACATAGAAAGTATATGAAATTCGATATTAAAAGCTAATCGATTGATCGGATATCGCATATTTGAGAATTCGTGTGGCCCTCGCACCTAAGTCACGTTTTTACATCCGGTATTCGCGGATCTCCACCAAACTCTACCTTACGAATTCCGCAGGTCCCATTTCCATCGGCCTCTTATACGTGCTGCGGCATAATTAAGTATGGAGTGGATTCAAAGACGATGATAGCCGGTTCTTAAACTCATAAATATTAATGTTTCAGAACGTGAATCATAAATTTAAAATGATCGATGCAAATTTCTGTTAAACTCTGCCACTCCACTTAACCTCGAGAGGCACATGTTGCGAAACGATGCTGCCTGTTATTTCCATGAGTAGTAACGTAAAAAGCACGTTCAGGAATGTTTTTTGGCGTCCGAACACTGATGACGAAGGGCGAATGAATTTACAGTCCCCGCTTAAGTGAGCCTTAGCCGCTAAACATGTTTAATTCCGATTTATCGACGACTTTAAAAGGGTACCGTCCTCGAGTACGAAGAATTAAGCGCGTCACTCCACCAGCACTGATTTTGCTCAGACTATCGGCTTGCATAATTTAACAACTCAGATATTAATGCGTTTAATATAGCGTTTTAATATATTTGAGATTTAAACTTACTTGAGATTACCGGGGAGATTCTCAAAAAATAAAACGCTGACTATTTTCGATCGTTGGTAATTGCTCATCTGGATGAAAAATGAACAGCTAGAAAATGATTACGGAAGAACATAAATAAGACATCCAGCTAAAACTCCAGTTAATTCTCAATGTGTCGCTTGATGACCTTTCTAGTATTTAGATACCTTAAAAGTTCTGAAAATACTTATCAAATTGAAAAATACATTACCGGTATCCTTGAATACCTAAAATTATACTAACAGAAACCATAAAGGTAAAGTTGAAATACGAGTGTCTCAAATTGAGCAACACAATTCCCATTTTTTTCGTTGAAACATTAATTTTCAAAATCAAAATCGTACGGCTAACTTGGGATTAAAAGTGTAAGGTTCCAATAGACTGAGAAATTGCAGTAAAATCCATATAAAATGCTCCTACTTAAGGCGCTAACCTGCTAATACGAGGTTTTCTCTTAGCCCTGTCACACTAAACACATGGTAAAAAATTCCACTTAAGACGCTCTGCTTGTAAGTAGAATTTCCCTGTTATCAGATGCACTGCAACCTATTTTAGTCAATCCTCTGCCTCAGCCGATAGAGCGAAAATTGTTTACAATATTCTCCCCTAATTGTCAATGTGGGAAAAATTGCATCATTGTAGAGTGAAAATGACTAAATTTAAATAATGAAGACGTTCTCTTTGTACGTATAGCATACTTAAAAATATGACTAGATAGCAACCAGTACTATTACACAGCAATAATTCTTTATATATCTACTGCTCTGACAAGTAAAGCAAACTAAAGAAGGTTCATTTTCGTCTTTTAGACATAAAGCATTTATTTAAACATTAAAGTTACATAAATTCTTCCCTTTCGTATTCTGATTAAGTAAAAGATTTAAAAATTTGTTAATACCTCGGCTGTCATACTACCCATCTCATAACGTGGTTTTCACTCCGTTACCTGAAAAGCGTAACAAAGTTTTACTGCTGTTAAAGCAGACGATTGTTGCGATAAAATTGAAAACTGCCTTCATTTGGCTGAAATATAGCAACATTTTCATTAGATTAAGCCGTTCTAGAATAGGTTTTAAAACTAAATTCATGGAAACATGAAAAAACAAAAGAAACCGGAATAGGTATTCAGATACAGCGATAGTCATCGAAGGAAGACTGCTTTTAAAAAATGTGACACGTGTCACAATTCTTCCAAGTAATTAGATTTAAAAACTTATCATTTATCAACAGCCGATTATTCTCATATCCTTCACGAACCGCTTCCAGCAATTCCTTAAGATTATTCGGGAACCGGTCCGGTATGATCTTTCATCAAACCTTTTTATCGCAAAAGAACTTCTTTGTATCGAGAAAAACTTTACATAGATACTCCATTGAGACCCAGAGTCGACTGCGTTAAATTCAAGGATAAATAACAAACTTCAAAATGAATGTATTCTACTGTTTCGTCAAAAAGGACACGCGCGTCGGTAGTGAAGAGTGTAAACAAATATTCTTAATTGACTTGCACGATGTTAGCTCCCCAATCTTCACCTCGAACTTGAGAATGAAATAATTATTTCTTTTTTCCTTTTGTAAATATTTGGATCCTTCCTTCCTCTAAAGGTAGCGTGTTTTCCCATTAGCAATTCCAAATTTTCCTTTTGCGGCAACTGGTAGGAGAGACAGGCATTTCCTTCCCGCACTATTTCCAAAGTCCTTGACTCAAAATAAAGAACTTGGTCCCACCACGAATTCCTGTGCGTGCTCCGCAAAAATAAATACGTCAGAGATGAGTAGACACGGGAAGCGGTAGATCCTGACCTGCGTTGAGGAGTGCCGCTGGTGCGCTGTCTTTTGACAACGGAAACTATAACGAACTATAATTTTTCTCAATCTTACTCAATTATTGTCTTTTTGATGAGGAAGCGTTTTCCGCCGGCGAAGCGTAATATTCAGGGGAACTACCATATAGGGAAATAAACTGAGAGGAATTAAATAACCGCATCGTCGTGGTCAATCAGCTGTTGGAAGCCTTGCATAATCATATCATAGAGTGGTTCATCATTAAGCAGGTCAGTTCCAAAATATCACATGGAATTTAACTGCTACGATATAGACCAAAGGTATGTACGATGAAGCGCGGCTCTTGCCTCTGATGACTAACTGATTCTAGTTTCTATCCAAAATAAATTAAAATCTTTACCTGGGAAAAGGGAAATGGATATTTCTTCTCCAGTAAAATTTATCAACAAACATAGGGCGAAATAAAAATTCCACCACATTGAAACATATAAACGTACTTGAATAGAAAAAAGATACTTAATTTACGATGATTCTAACCATTTCAATCATCTTTATTTTTTGAGTTAACTTATAAAATCCAATTTTTTGCTAATTCCAACGAAAAGTTGACTTCTGCTTCTTAGTTATTTTGTGCATCCGTAGACGTGATAAGCCGTTCAGACCTACGTAGTTATTTTTATTTATCATTTTTCTTCTAAGTGCGGCCTGGCTACACACAAAATATCTCTTGCGGGGCCCATTGATGGGCAGATGCTGTGCATAGCTATTTTAGGAATTCGATAAAATTTTTGTCGGAAAGGAAAACTTTCCAGACATGGATAAATGAGAGTGTTACTACGCCTTATCCTAATTATGGAGTACGATTTTTTATCGTGTACTGTAAAGTGCACATTCATTGCTGGCTGATCATGCATCATGTGTGATTTTATACAATAATAATAATGTGTCTACGCTCCTTTAGGTAGGAATACATTAAAAACGTTTTTTGAAACGAAAATAAATCTTTAAAGGTTTGAATATATATGACTCTAATCCATACTGATCCACCGAAGACATAACATTTGATAATTCTAATGCTTAAGTGGTTATTTTTGATTTTTACTTCAATCTGAGTCGTAAAAATGTTTAAATTGATCGAACTGCAAAACAAATTAGCAGCGACTCATTTTAGGGTCTACTAACCGTTTTAGCCACGAGGTCGTTCAACTTTTCTCCGTGCAAATCATTAGACATTTTACTAGCGTTCCGCCAAAACTAGTTTAGAAGAAGATTCTACGATTTTCCCTAAATATATCTTCGTCAGAGACAAGATACAATAAAAATGGTAAAACCAGACTTAAAGATAAAAAAGACAACCTGCGGAACGACAGAGGAATACGAAATATGGTTAATCATAAGACGAAACAATTTATAAAACACAGTTCAAGCATGTCTTCAAAAAATATTTCACTCAAAAATAAAAACTTCAAGAAGAAAATCGCTCAAAATACATGAGAGATGTTTATTCTCCATCAATCTTTCGAGGGATAAAAGAGGTACCGCCGATGAAATGTAATCTTATACATTTCTTGAAGGGAATTTCGCGAGCAATGCCGCTAATTCAAACCGAAGCAAAAACCGAGCGGTAAAAAGGGCTCTTCGTACAAGTAATAATTTCGCAACCGATTATCGGAGACAACAAAGAGGAGGAAATTAAACATGAGTGGAGGAAACAGACTTACAAAAGCTATAGGACATCGAGTTCCCATCCCATATAAGGACGGCCATAGCTTAGCTCTCGCGTCGTGCCTATGTCGCGACAGTAAGAATCTAACCGTCTTCCACGCCATCAGAATTATTACGGGACAAGAGGAAAACGTCGGCGCTTCCGGAGTTGAATTGAGAGTGGCGCTGATTGCCCGCCTTCCAGGGATCAGTCGATGGTGGCGCCCTCCAACGAGAGAGCGCCGACGCAGAAGGAAAGAGGGGGACAGGCTGAGGTGAGTCAGCGGGGAAATCCGTAGCAAGCAGCCGGGAGGTGCGAGCGTGGAATTCCTTAGGTGCGTGATCCACGTCGGGACCGCATTTCTGTTTATCGCTCGAAATGAGTAAGGAGAGCCTAAGAAAGGTCAGGGGATGACTCGCCTCTTGCTCACGGAAACGCGGTCGAGAGGAAAACATTTCGCGAGCATCTCTGTCGCATTCTCCAGACGATCTCCTGTGCATCTTGAAACCGAATACAGCGAAAATCAATCGACTCTTTCGTTATCGGTCGAAGAAGTCGAAAGGGAAATGGCGCACTGTCTAGTCGAAATAAGAATAAAGCGCGGATCGTAAAGTGAAGGCATGAATGGTCGTATGATATATACTAAAAGAAATGTTCCGCATATTTGATTTTTTAACTCTCTCGAGGTAGCTTCCGAAAGACGATAGTCGCTGTCGTAAGATAACATTATGAAGTAAACATAAGCATTTCAGAAGGGATAAGACATCTTGATTATTATGTTCCAATACCACAAAAATATGTATGAGAAGAATGAAGTAGTATCCAGACTAAAATTATTGGATATATTTACTCACTACATTCATTTGCTACTTACAGCAAAGAGAAAATCGACTTTAAGAGAAGTATGCTGAGCTCATTAGATGAATTCCACAGTAGTCTAAGAAATAGAGGGACTTCTCTGAAGGAAATAGAGCAGAGAAATACATCAAAATACTTTTCAATGACAATGCTATCAAATTATGGTGATAATAGTAATGTTTTAAACACATGTCATTCTATTAATCACTGTATGTAATTAAATGACGAACAAGAAGAAACTAAGTAGCCTTACTTTTAAGTGAGAGGAACGATCGAATAATGAGCAACTGAAGCTGTAGGTAGACAAGCCACTTCAATAGGTAACTTACGATGATAAATATCATGCGAATAAAAACAATATTTACCTGAATATTACTCATCGGAATTTCAGAGAAAGTTCACGTAAAATTTCATTCTTGAGATCTCCAGCATATTGCTCGTTATGTCTCCAGCTTCCTTCAATTTAGAAGATTCAGTGTTTTCCGTAAAGATTAACATACAAGTATGTATTTACTGCTCAGTTAAAATTTTTCTATGTGCCTTTTTTGGTAGTTTGTATTGTTGTGTAAACAAACGTAGCTTGTAGCTATGTAAACGGATTTTGTTTACATCCCTTACTTATAAAAGACTATTACATATTTCTCAGCTATTCACGAAGTTTTATCTCTCAGCTGAAGTTCACGACTTGATCACTCAAATATTAAATTTAATCACGCACAATCCAAAAAATATTAAAATAAAATATTAATAGTCAAGACTTCAAATTAATTATAAGTAAGTTAATCAGCATGATCTAACTTCCTTGTCCAAAAAAGTGAGATAATTCTCAGAATATTCTTATTTTTAGTCAAAGTTTGAACAGATCAGGCACTAAAATAATTGAAGGAAAAAATAGAGATAACGTTTAGTTTCATCTTTAAAACCTCTTTTGTAGGCTGGCGAAAAACGTACATCCGCATTCAATATTATAATTCGATATAGCATTTTGGCCTTTGTATTTCTTTGATAAAAGCTGTGAGATTACAAGATAATTAACAGCGGAAAGCATAACATTTCCAAAAAAATTATTCAGAAAAATATTATCAACGATCACGATTTACTAAAAGAATAATTCACATCATAATTATTAAAATTGTACGGAAAAATTTTTATGAAATAAATCGCAAATTGGTTTATTTATGGATAAAATTACACAAATAAATATTCTGTAATAACTTTCCAGCGAAATTAGATAACAACGTAAGAAAATTCCATCAGAATATAGAATGAAGGTCTGTTAAGAAATTTAATCGTTTGCATCATAAAGTGTAGTTATTGCCGATGTTCTACAAATGAGTGATACAACTTGGAAGATGCTATTGACAGGTTATGCAGGTCTTCCCGATTCCCCTCTTTCTAAGTTTTTCCCGCAGTGGAATATTTTTCCTTGGGTTATCCAGGTTTTTTGATCCCACATAATAGTCATTTTCTTCCCGATAGTTTCTGATCTTCCTGATCTAATAAGTTTATTGAACTTTTATTCCTAGGTTAATTTACTTATCCATGTATCTATCGATTTATAATACCATCTGTATTGATTGCTACCGTGCCGCTAGTCTTATATGTATTCTACCCTCTGTAGCAGGGGTCGGCAAACTTTGGAGACGGAAGAGCCCAAATTTTCCTTTGGGGGAATTTGAAAATTATTGCACCTATAAATATGTTTTAAATGCTTAAAAAATTCATTTTTAGAAATGCTATCCAAAATTACATGATTGAGAACATTGTAAAGACTAGAACATTGAGGAAATTTCTATGGCGAAATTCATGTAAAAAACGACTTCGGTTTGTTTCAAACACAATGAACAATGAGCTTACTTTTCTCAGAGATACATAGAAGTAAAGTTTGTAAGTAGTCGTTTTGAATCTAAAATGCGATTTCATGCTGGCAACAATAATTCGGCTACTTGCTTCAAAACTTACTTAAAAATTCATCTTTAAAAACAATAACTCACAATGCTTTACTTTAGTTTTCAATTTCATTACAGGCCCAAAGAGCCGCATGTAGCTCGCAAGCCTCAGTTTGTCGACCTCTAATAATAGTTCCTCTAGGAATAATAGGACCTCTAGTTAATAGGAAATAACCCAACAAATGATATGTCAGATCTGGAGCATTTTCCCAAAAATTAGCCTCTAATTAGAAGTGGATGCTGAGACGAAATCTATGAGGATTCTGCGAGTGATAAGGAGACACTAGCGCCCTCGCCGTTAACCTACGCTAAGGTCGCTAACCCCTCATCTAGACATTCCGCATAATGCCCGCACGCTATTCCCCAACGTTCCGCGTAATAATATTTTTGCCCTCCTTTTTACACTTTACTACCGACAGTCATTTCGGTCACCGCCTAATAAACATTCACATTACATTTCAAACCGCTTCTTCTCCCCCCAACATTTCGCGTCGAAGGTCAAATTCCTCTCCACGGATTCGGAAAAACGAAAGAGGGAAAAACTCTCGCAACAAAACGGAGGGAACGGAATTTTTGGGGCCAAATTGCTCCACCTCGCGCCTTTCCAAACAATTTAATCCGCGGAATCACTCTCGCGGATGAATCTGAAGGATAAACTTGACAACAAACGAGCATCGGTGTAAGCTTAAGCAGGATATATTTGGTGAGGTGCAGTGGAAGGGCGGTCGAGAGACAAAGGTGGGCCAGTCTACGCCGACATATCGATTGGCCCATGGCGGCGGAGGAGTCTGAAATAGAGGCGAGGGAAAGCCGGGGAATTGGGGGGCACGAAGAAGATGCGATCCTTGGGAGAGCCGCTCTCCAATGCTACACACGTGTCCCTGAAGCAATCGACGCGAAAACTATGCGATAAGAGGAAATGGGCCTATTAAGGAAGAATATGTAGCTATGTTTGAAACATACTTAAGCTTCTGGAACCAAGGACTTGGGGAGGGAACATCCACCGGCGCCAATACCCCTGATGTAAGGCTTAGGAGAAATCTAGGGATATTATAAATTACGAGTACTTTCGATGTGTCGCAAAATTTCTCTCATCATTATAGTAAACGAATTTATGATAAACATTTCATGAGTGCACAGGATTTCCGAAAGGAGTGAGTGCACAGGATCGAAATCTTCCACCAAATGTATCGTACGATTCAAATTAAACTTCTAAAAGCATCAATATTATCACCGCATCAATAGAAGGAGAAAAGGAAATTCATTCAGGGGTTTGTGAAACGACGCTCCTCACTGAAGGGGTCAATAACAATCAATAACCTCGTAAAAGCCGAAAAAGAAACATACTTGGCAGGCATGAGCGTCAATAATTTAAAATTTTAATAAAATACGCACCTAATACAGTGATACTCATCTAACGAGGTGATTCATTTTGGAATCATATTCAATAGGGAGAAACGAGTGAAAAACTGAATATTCGGCTGATCGCCGCGCTAAGGATAGAGCCAAAAATAAAAACGTTATTGTCGAATTATTTAATGAAAGCTATAATCGAATTATTCAATTGTTTTCATTTGATTGTTCTCACCTCTTCATAAATCGCACCTACAAAGGACTTCGTTAGCCGAATCCATATCCGTTAGCTGGTCCGAAAAACAATGAAAACATCATCGAAGAATTCGTTAGCTGGGTTACTTGCAAAACGAAGTATCACCATAAGAAAATATAGTGATAAAGATTCAATTGGAAAAATATCGACTCACAACAAGAACTCAACTTAAAGAAAAAATATTTACATTTATCATTCGAGTGAAGTCCGATTAAAGTGTATGAATGGACTTCACGTCGTTTTCGGTAGTCTTTGATAAATATTTCCTTTCTGAAGAGATGTACGCGGGCTCTTACGTCATTTCCGCAACTTCTCGGAATTGAGGATTCCGGCTCTGCACCGCCCAAAATTTTTTGAAAGACTTTCTTGAGGTACCTCGCCTTGTAATACTACGTAAAATACACGTTGCTGAATGGGCATTTTTCTTTTAAGTCCTACTTCAATGCTAGGTTGTGACAACTATCAAGAAAAAATTTGAATTCCGTGCATACTTATCCATCTTCACAGTTTACAGGGTTTCTCACAAGAAATTTACCTAGGGGCCACAAGTAAAATTGATAGAACTTACAAAAGGCCACACCAAATAAAGAAAGAATTATATTAGTTCTAAAATTGTATCATTTTCTGATAATTCTGTACGATTAACAACTATTAAAAAATAAATCCATTAATTCTTATTAAAAATGATTCTACGTCATACTGTCAAACATACATTAAAAATTTATAGACATTTGTACTGACTCGATTCCTGAAAAATTCCAAAATAAGGTAAGTAAAAAGAATCAACGAATGATTCGTGGTTACGAGTATTAGTTTCAAAAGAAGTATCGAAAGAAACACAGTTGATTTCGTAACAATCGTAAAATCTTCGAACACATTATCCTATTCCAAATATGTTACTCAGAAAAGTTTATAAAGGGGAAATTTTTTAATAAAAAATTTAAATCAGTTCTCAGAGCCCTTTTGTGTAGTACTTCAGTCCCTTCGTTGAGAATCGAGATTAGGCCTACCGGAAGTCCAAACACCACTGAGTAATTAACATACGACGAGGTCATACCTAACAAAAGTTCTAATTGCATCCCTGCATACCTATGGGCAATAGGAACTAGATTGGCAGCTTACCCTACAGCCAACACCAATGTATACAACTTTTATTTTTAAACTGGATTGTGTGTGGATTAGAAATAGGTGCTGACTAGTTCTATAAAAATAGAAAGGCAGATTTTGTAACGATAAGGAACTACGTGATACGACATCAACCGAGAAATGAGATAAAAATGAAAAGGATGTCAGAACGAACCATGAGTAATAACACGAGTTCCTGCAAAGTCGGAGGATTAACGAATGCGACTAGAACTAATGTCTAGATTTTATAAGGTACATAATTGGTTTTTCTTACGCTAGAAACGTTCTTACTCTACAAACCGATATAATAGCGATGAGATTTTTCGATTACTTGAATCGGGACTAATTTACTCGAAAAATCAACCTATATATACATTTATTTAAGATATACGAACCGAATCTGAATTTGAAAATGGAAAATGGGTTAATAATGAATGGTTTTGACTCTCGCTTTCCTCTGTTTGTAAGCATAGTCTGCTATCACATTATTTCTGTTTCGCGTGGAATCCCGGCATTTCGGAAATTTAAGTGGCGTGATCATTTCTGAGGTTTCTCCATTTACGGAAACCTTACCTTGGAGAATCTATTTCCGAATACTGTTTTGAACGCTACTCTTACAAAATTCTCACACTTACTTATATTATTCTGGCCAAAGATAGTTCGGCTGGAATGATAGACTGTCGAATTATTGAAAAGAAATGAATTTCGCATTTATCGGAAAAAATTGCAACATCGTAAAAATACCGTGATAAAGGAGTCAAAAATGAAATTTCTTTTAAGTAAAGATTAAAAACAAATATGTTCCACGGCATTTTCAGCGGCTAGATTCTCTTAAACGAGATTACGCTAAACAGGCAAAATTAAATCTATCATAAAATCATCCACCATAACTAAGCCCATGGTATAAAAAGAGCTTTATAAGAGGATAACGTTTATAGCTTGTTTACCTCTCTTTAAGATACAACATCATAAAAATTTTAAGTTCCAGTTAAATATTTAAATGAGCTTAAAATGTCATTGTGAGTAAATAATCGGCAAGGACCAAACTGAGTCGACGGTACATATTTGTAGAAAGTGAAAACTGGTCTTCTCATGGAGGAGATTTCCCAAGGAGCAAAATTAGGATTCGAGGATCGTTTATCCCTTTCCGGAGGTTTCCTTGAGATAAAATCTAAATTTTGGAACGGACTAACTTCCCTCTTCGTTTACAAACAACTGTCTAGCGAAGTCCAGACCCTGAGAGCTGAGTGATGCCGATGGAGGAGATATTTACAGATAATATTTCCGGTGCAGTGTACTTTCCTTCTTAAATCGAGTCAGGTGTCGTCAGCCGTAATCTCACACGCTTTGCCTTGAAATGAAGGTAACCTCGATTGCATAAGTGTAAAACAAAGGCGTTTACAACATAAAAACATTCCGAAAAGTTAGCTTTAAACACTTTAATCCATCGCATAAACATTGAAAGTTTATTACAAACCAGTTCTTTCCCAACTGACCAAATCGACGATGGTAAATACGTTAAAATGGAACATTTAAACGCACGTTTCTTTCGAGATAAAAACTATTTCAAAACCATTCTCAAAACTATTTCAATTATGGGATGCTTCCAATAAAAGATGAGAAAACTATAGAGGAAAGCACAATCTCAATCCCAAACGAGTTCACCTCGATTCATAGGTTTAAAGGTGTTCCGAGGCAGAATAATTCTGATTCAAGTCTTAAAGATTTATTTAAAAACAAAAGGAATTAGTCTTTTTAATCACTTCAAAAAGGTTTTCCGGAAAATTTTACTGATAAATTGACTCCCCTTCTTGGACAAATTAAAAGTTAAGGGAGCTGAAATTTAGAAGAAAATAATATTTGAGCCACCGAAAATAAAATCCCGAAGTGAACACGAAATTTCTTGGCTGCACGCAAGTATAAATGCGTACTTAACTACAACAACATACTTCAAAGGACAACGAACAGTAATTGATCCCACATAACAAAATATGCACACCTTGAAAACAATGTACGCAGGACTCCATGCAAGACGTCCATCTATTCATGAATCGTAATTGATAAAACAGGAGGGAATAATTCCACTCTTAAAGTCACACATCAGTGAGTAAGCGCTGGAGGCAACTTCTTAGTTACGCAATGATAAAGGGAGCGGTCCCTTCCCACGTTTTGTGAGACAATTCAATTGCTTGCAAGCATATGTCATTCGCTAAGCACGGTAAGAAAAAATTGTCCGGAGCGGAATGAAGTTGCAATAGAAATTCTAATACGAAACTCATAAGGAAAATGAAAGAAAATAAATGCGGATAATGGATAAGAAATATGAAATTCGCCTAATAATTCTGCTAGACCACTCCTTATCACATTTATAGATAACAATATTTTAATATCTGTTATTTGATACGCGAGAACCCACAACACCCTTTGACCAACACCTTTTACCATGAAATAATATTTTGATATGCCTTACAGCATCACGAGATCAGAAGATTAAAGATTACAACTTTCCTTAGTAATGAGAAGGAAACATTCCTCCAATATATATTTTTGTTTTTGTTTATATCTTAATCAAAATGATATAAGATTTAGGAAATTACAATGCTCACCCTGATAAACTACCTTATTTTCCAACTGATATATGGTGATGAGAATCTACTAGCACTAATTTTCACCTTATTAGATAATAACTTCGGCTTATTACATAGGTTACGTGTTTCCGCACCCACATAAGTTTTTCTTACGTATGTCACTTAAACTATTTAGTCTTAACTTAATCTCACGAAGGCTTCTATTTCTTTTTTCTCGTCCCACTTCAGCTAAATGGGTTAAAAATCCTTAAAATGTAATTTTAAACTCTTCGGGAATTCTCGCACAATACACAGAACTACTTACTTGAGCCAATACTTCCCCTTTCCTGCCCACCTCACTCACGAATTGGTAATCATATCATGAATTGGTCCTCCTAATACCCATCTAGCGAAGCGTTACCAAAACTAAATTAATTGGATATAAAATTTCAGTGAAGGCTAACGAAAACTGATATGCTTCGCAAGAACTTAAAAATGCATAGATGACAATATTTTTAGTTCTCTACTTTGAGTAGCTTTTGTAGTAATTGAAATTTTATACCTGCTTACTTTATTATTAAAGATTCTTCTAAGCAAATCATAATATTAAATGAAATAAAAATTTAATTTACGGAAACGATTGAAAAATACTGAATTATACAATTAGCGCATAAACTCGTGTATATGGGATTATAACATTTTTAGAACACGAAGAGTATTTACTTTTTGTACATCTTAAAAGACTCTCTAGGATAAAAATATCACGTACAGCAATTAAAAGGAAAGCCGACGCGGTGTGGTCTCTAAAAGTTGAAACAGACAAAGACGGAAAAATAATTTCGAAAAGCGTAGTCTGCATCAAGAAAGGAAGAACATACTTTGAATATTTTATATTCACAAGAAACAGGAAGTCTTCAAACGCGGAAAATTTATCGCGACGTAATCGACCCTGACATCTTTTCCTATATATCACTATCAAATAATGACATAATAACTTAATTCTTTAAATTTTTACGCCGAAAACGTTTCAAATCATCAAATATCCTATTAGTCGAACATCTACAACGGTCATAAGTAACACGGAAGTGCAAAAAGTTTACAAAGTATGAGGAAGGATTAAATTCCAATATGCAGACGTTGCTTATAAATTCTCAAAATTCACCTCTAAAGTTATCCTTGAATGCTAAGCAGAGATTTATGACACATACCATTCGTAAAAATCCCTACGTAAGGAAATGGCATCATACCAATTTCTTCACCAAAATAGCGAAAATATTATCGTAAAAATGTTTTCTAGCACTAGAAAATTGCTCCCAATAATCAAACACAAAATAGCAAAGTATACGCATTATATATAAGCACTCAAGTTCCATCTTCAGTTGTTTAGGAAGAACAGAAGAAAGAAAGCCTATCAAGTTGATTAAAATTAACGGCACTACAGTAAGTCCAACGACCAGCTTCGATACAGATGTTTGACACTCGCACCTGAGACGTAGCCAAAATATTTCGAAATCAGCAAATCACCCCTTCGAGGGCCGTCTGTAACCACCCCAAAACGTGGGAGGCGACACTGGGAACGAGGCTATCGAAGTTCTGATGAAAATATTTTTTAGGCATAATGGCTACCGATCATTCATTAGCACCCCTCCCAACAGACGGCACCGAAAACAATCCGACGATGCGTAGTGAGGGAGGGGGCGGCGAGACACGAGGAACACATTACCTCGGAGTCTTCGGCGGCCCTCCGTGGATGCCAAGAGGGCGGAGGGGGGCGGGGCAGAAACGGCCTCCGCGGGGGCGAAAAGAGAGAGAGACCAGCGTAGAAGAGGAGCAGAAGGAGCAGAATCAGCCACAACACCCGAGCTCCCCACCCCATCCAAGAGGCCAAACGCCGCCATCTCCACGGATTCTTCTCCACCCTCATGCCTTCGGAGGGTCCCCTTTTTCGGTGCGAGGCCTCCCCGCTGGCGGGGGGACTCCGCCAAAGAAACTAGGGGAGGCGGACTCCTGCCCGCGGCTATTCCGGGAGAAGGTCGCGCCGCCCGACGGGCTATTTCGGTTCGCCCGCGGATAACGAACGCCTTCGCCGCGAGACTATCGAACGATCGGCAACTGAGCGGATGGCGCCCTCCGAAGGCGCTGCGAGAGGGCCCGGGAGGCCCCTGGGAAGAAGAGGCGGCCACTCGAAATAAACCACTCCTCTCCTCCGCGGATCCATTCACCGAACTGCGTTTCGCGAAATGGGGACGGGATGGCGTACCGAAGGATTGACGGTTGAGGAAGGCTAATGGTGCCGTTTGAGAGCGCGCCGAAAGAGACGATCGCGACCAACGATCGCTCATCCGTGACTGCGGACGTCGTTGAGCGATAAAACTGGACCACGTCTACGGTGGCAACGCGTGGATGAGGGCGTCGTGGGAATTGGAGCGACGCCGGGGATCGATCCGAGGATGCACGAAAGCGGCTCCTCGCATGCAAGAGAGCGGGATTTTGGCACGGAGGCGCAACTATCGGGTAAAATTAGAAATAAAAATTTATTTTCATCTTCCCGGGTTCGGGAAATGAACCAAAAGGAGTCGAGACGACGGCGAAAGATCCCGATGACGGCGTCTCCGTGACACGGATTAGAGAGAAATGGAAAAAGGCATGCATCTCCGCAGACGAGAGGGATTGGAGGCGAAAGGTCGGAAAATGATGCAGCATCCGAAGGAGTTAAGACTATATCTAAAATATCATCAATCGACTTGTATTTTTAATCGATGAATTTATTTCCAAAGACGAGAAAATAAAAACAGTAGATATGAAGGATGAAATGCAGCCTTCGAAGGAGTGGGCCTTTCTGGCATTCAATTATGGGAAAACACGCGAATGAAACCTTATGACGACAAACGACTTCTCAAAATCCTTTCTGAATAGGTTAATTTCATATCACCTAATCCCAAACAAATAGAGGTTCAAAATAAAAACTTCGCAACTAACTTATGATGTTCACAAAAGCGTTTGAAAGGCAAAATAAAAGCTCCGATCATACGTCAATGAAATTCAACTGTGACATTGAAAATTCGCAGAAAATAAAAAAAGTTCTCTCATATACTATCAAATCGATTAATTCAAAGATTAAAACTTCCGTAAGTTAAGAATTGTGGATCATTTCTTAATTCTGTACAAAACAAACAAGCTTAAGAACGTTATCCTAGGGTTCATCACACCAACAAGATAAATATTTACAATTTTGTTTAAACTGACGAGAAACGGTCCGTCGACTTCTAATAAATTACGAATGCCAGAAAGTGGGACTCAATGAAAAAATAATCTCGAGTAAAAAATTTTTATTTATTAAAATCTCAGAGACCTTTAAATATTCCGCGTCCAATCCAACGTCCACGGAGTCCGCGTTAAAATAAGACTCTTTAAAAAAAGGGTGACTACTCACGTCGGGGGCATCAAGCCCTCCACCGCCTCTCACTGGAGAAAGCACGCTGGAGGAGGAGGAAGAGGAGGAGGCGGTGGAGTGGGCGGAGGAGGATGGGGAGGCTGCGGATGGTGGGGTAGGTACCCCTCTCCTTCTGCCACCCGATGCACCCTCCTCCGCCTCGCTCTCTTCCTCCTCATCCTCCTCCTCATCGTCTTCCTCGTCCTCTTCTTCCTCCGACCGACGACCCTTTCCAGAGGCCGTCCTGGGCGCTGGGTTCAGGTTGGCGTCGAATAGCCTCCGGATCTCCGCCACCGACAGCCTGTTCCCATTATCGTCCCCTTCCTCCTCGGTAGACGCCGCGGCGCCGTTCACCTCCGACACGCAGGACACCGAGTCTTCCTTCCGGAAGGAATCCCCGGACATATTTACCTCTCTCCTGGACGTGCTGCAGCTTCCCCCGATCGCCCTAGACTCTGTCACAGTGGTGGTCGGAGTCGGCGACGAGGACTTGGTGTCCAAGGAGGAACTTCCTAAGCGGCTTCGGCGCACCATAGACGAAGTGCTGAGGTCTGAAGCTCCGCTGCTGCCGAAATATGATCGTGTGTGGATTCTTGATGATGCGGAGGTCGTGGAGGCAGAAGTCGAAGACGGGCTGGAGCGACGAGTCGATCTGGCTGACAGGGAGGAGGTGTAGGTGGACGGGGAGTCTCTGGTTCTGCTGGTGTCTCTGGACCGATATCCGGATGAGGAGTCCGAGAGAGCATCACTCCTATCCCTCGAACTCCTACTCTCTCCCAGGCCGCTACTCTCCAGGCTGGTCTTCCGGGAATAAGATCCGTACGAAGAGATGGAGGATATCGAAGACCTGGATGGAGAGGTCTTCCTGCCCAGGGTCCCCGTGGAGTAGGTGGGAGAAGAAGAGTAGGAGGTGACGCCGTACCGGTAGGTGCGATCGGTGGTCAGGGAAGGCCTCGGGGGCCTCGAGTAGCTGGGCAAGAGGTAGGGCCGCTCCACGCTGGAGGTACGACTTAAGGAGGGTAGGGTGAAGCGTGGTTGGTAAGAGGAAGAGGAGCGGGATAGGACGGAGGAAGATGATGCAGCCGTGGTGGAGGAGGAGGAACCCGAAGAGGCTCCTGAGGGACCCGAGGACGAATAACTCACAGGCTCCGAGACCGTGACATCACCGCTGCCGTACGGCATGGTTCACATTTGCGTCTCCTGCCTCCACCTGCAAATTAAAGAAATGAACATTTATCATCCATGATTTTGAAAACCGATTATTTAATATTAGACTCCACCTAAAATAGCTTATAATTTCTTAATGCTCCATTCCTTTGCGACATTTTCAAGTATTGTGAGCAAGGATAACGGCTGGAGTGCTTTTGCACTCCCACGAAGAAAGAAAAACACAAACATGAAATATCAGGGTTAAAATGGTCAACAAATTCAGCAGTTATCGGTACAAGCATCTCATAAACAGGTGTATCGATACAGATATCTTATCATGAGCGAAGTCGTATTTTTAAGAAAATATTTGACTAAATCTTTAAGTTACATTTTCGGGCGGATAAGATTGAGATCTTTAACACCTGAAAAAATTTTATTGTTTGACTCCATTTAGATCTACATCTATAACTGCTAATAACGAAAACTACCAATACTTATAATTGAAGATATTTCTAACTCAAAGACGTTGAAATGGTATAGAAGGTTCTTACGTATGAGCCGCCCATACTGAATAAACAAACTATTACCCTATGAGCTAAAATAGGAAACAGAAAACTGTACCTTGCCACAGGACCATGTTGACGTATAGACAGACATGTATCATAATGATTGAAGCAATTTACTTTTTAAAATTTTTGAATACGACAGAGATGAAAAATAATTTCTAATAAAATAAAATAATTTCTAAAACACCGTCGATGCTGATTTTCAATTATCACCAGTTTTGTATAAGCATATTATATATAGAAGATATTCATTTTTGGACAACAGATAACTTATTCAAATGAGGAAGAGACCTAATCAGAGCTGATAGGGCAGTTCCCCAAGGAAGAAATTTCATTAATAATTTTAGCGCTCAGATGAATTAATAAATTAGTAAAGAAAGCTTCCAAGGCATTTGGAGAGAATATTACAGCGGACAAAAGCGATCAAACAGAACGCTATTGAAATCAACTTGAAAGCTTTCTTTGAGAATTAACTGAGACAATTAGGAACAAGTTATTAAATATCAATTCAAACAATAATTATCCATGTTTTGAAATTTATATTCAATTCACTACGATTCATATAAATCGTAATACCAGGGGAGTAATAATATGATGAAATACCTCGATGTTATCCATGAATATTTGCTCAATCGATAGCGAATTATCTCTTCATGTATTCCCAGAAGGCCATCGCTAAGCCTTTGAGAAGGCTCAAATAGAAGGCATGATTCTCTTCCCACCAAAGAATCGTAAGACACTTCAAATTGATAAAAATGACCCTGGCACAGTTTTGTTACTTAAGCCCGAGTTAGTTGTCAACGACCCTGGTCGATAACGGTTCTGAGAAACTTCCCTTTGAGAAATGATCAATTACGAGCAACTTTTATTCACTGCGATTTTCGTTACTTTCTATTCTGATAGCTTTTGCTCGAGTTCTGAGGTTTAATCCATTAAGAATTTCTATCCAGGGTTATTTTTATCTTCCGATGATAATCTCCTTCCTCGAATTCATCCTAAATTAGCATCGCTGCTAACGAAATAGGCTCTTCTCCAGATTTTTCTCATCCCACCTTTTTCTCCACAACTAATGCAAACTTGACTTCTCTACCAACTCTTCCTTGCAGCATTCACTACGAAAACATCAATTTTTTATCTTCCTTACTAGTAGTTAATTCTGAAAATCCTATTTTTCTTATGCAGAACTCTACTTCTACTCGAGCTAGGACAGATCTTCGAGCTATGCCATTCCCACCCACTTCTATATTTAAACTGACTATATCGTCTTGCCAAATCTCAGAAATTCAGCTTCCTTCCAGCACTCATTAACAACTTTGCAGGCCTCGATAGGTAGAAGTAGAAAGAGAAACTAAACCGAAAATTTTGAATGGGGAATACTATCAATTCAAACGAAAACCAGTGAATTTAGGAAACGTGAATTTGTGAATTCTGTCAAAATTTGAGAAAATCTGCAAAGGACGCCAAATTTTCTTAATTTCATTTCCTTAATACCTCTGGCTGAACTATATGGTTTCCAAACGCATTTCATTGCATTATTCTGTCGAAATCGGTCATAAGTTCTCAAATGGCGAAAGAAAATGAGTTTAAACTGTTACCTTACGCCTCTGTCCTTGCCTCACAGTGTTCAGAAACCATTTTGCGAGCTAAAGGGTGTAAACAGGTTCGTCCATCTTCACCTCATTTTCCACTGTTGTAAATGCTATTTAACTATTTTTAGCTATAAAGAGGAAAAGCGACAAGAACGAAAGGGAGAGAGATGTCCTCATTACGAAGCTCTGGCAGGAATGTGGGTCATACTCGGATTAATCCTTCGCGAAAATACGCGCTTCCCGCATCGTGCGATGTTTATGCAAAGCATGCGGACCGGCAAACTCCTACGTCACGCCATAGAGAGAAAAAATCGGGAAGTAAATTCTCAACCAGGAAAAATTTCCTGTTTTCTCATAAGCCTTTACGAATCATACAGTCTGTGGTACTTAAGTACCAATATTTACAATAAGGTATTATTTTTTCTTATTTGAAAATATCCTCAGGGCAGAACTAAGATAATCTGGCTGTGTTTACCGCATTTCAACGTAGTATCCACAACAAGGGTACCTGCGGCCCATTTACATATTTTTCTCTGAAAATTCCTAGGATTTTTTATCCTTAAGCATGATAACTGAAGTAACAAAAGAAAATTTTGAAATCAAAGCTGAGATGTTAAAAACTATACTCACTTCGAGTATGACTGTAGTAAAAAATATTGAATTAACGATGTCCAAACTATTATGATTAAAATACAGCGAATAACATCAACGGAAGCCTGCAAAGTGTTTCGGGACCTAATGCGGTCCACTGAAGTAAAAACTTGGACACCCTTGTTCCAGAAAATTCTAATAATCCCGAAAGGAGAATAAACAACCAAGAGAAAACTAGTGTGTGAAAATCGTGAAAGGGACATAAACAGGTCAAAAAATATCTGCGAGATCTAAATGATATTTCAGCAAAACTAATGTTACTATTTGGACAAATACTAAATAAACTACGAATGCAATAAAATTAGTATTTGAAGGTTGTAAAGTTTTATACTTGTAAAAAATTAATAAAATAATCACATGAATGCAAAGATATTACTAAATAAAGTTATTCATATCGGTACGAAACGATAAAAATGTAAGCATTCATATTCGATGAGGTTCTCAAATCAGCCAAAATATGAAAAAGAGCCAAGATAATCTATTTTAATAAGACACAAATCATATACTTACTCTAACAGATGACGCAATTAACGACTTCAAGTTTCATGAAATTAGCCATTCGTAACAAGGAGGAAATGTAAGACTATGAATTTCAATATTATACTGATGTTCAACTAGTATTATCACCAAGGAAAAATTTCGAGTCTAAAGTGAAAAAGGAAACCACTTATAAAGACGTCACAACGTATTGGCCAAAATGACAGAATTCAAGTATTCTTCCTTCTCAATCAATTATTATGAATCGACTTATCAGTATCTTTTTTAGTAATTTTGATTTATAATGAATGAAAGATTAGCTCAAATAATTAAATAGGTTAATTTAAAGAGGTTTTTGAGCTATGAAACGTTCCCATTTCTTAAATTCGACTAAAGAAAAATAGTTTCTGAAGGTATCATCGAATCATCTTCAAATATTAATCTCGATTCGAATGACATAAGGACACAAAGAAAGTTTTCCCTAAGGGAAGGTTACGAAAAGTTAAAATATGATACAGAATTATTTCGATTCTATAAAAATATAGAGACGTATTCATTACAATAGAAAAACTTTACTGGCATAAATATCTTAAGAGTCGATGAATTTCCCTTAGAAAAGGTAGCCAGAGAAAATATTTATGGAAATGCATACTAACAGGAGAAAAACATAATTTTCGAAGTATTTGTTACCCAATCAAAATAAATCTTCAATCAAGCAAGTCGAGACGGAATTCTGTAAAAGTAAATCGTGGGACTTTATAATTGATATTTCAAAGAATTGCAAAGAGGCAGTAAAGATCACCAATTAAACTTAATTTTAACGATTATGATATTCGAAAACGCAAAGAATTTCGTGAGTAACTCAACGTGACTTTTATCAAAATTTTCCATCAATGCCTAATAAATCACAGATCTATTTCGAGAAGCTGAAGTACTATTACAACCAATAAGTTATCTCGATAGCGAGGAAGCTTAGCAAATAAATTATTTAACTAAATACCGGCTCCATAAGGCTCATGGAAGTAACTCATGGCAGAACAGCATGATAGCAGACGTACTCAAAGGATCAATGCTTGTAAACGATATTCTGGAAAACGACGAAACTTATTAAACCAATTTCAGATTTCACTATCAGCCCCCTTGAATGGTTTCCTCTACTATCCATTCAGAAGAAAAATTACTGTTTCATACAGATGAAGATTCAATACAAACAACAATGATTGAGGCTGTGATATAACTGCAGAAGTTAAAATAATGAACAAATTGTTATGTATCTCGAGTCTCTATTTTTATATTTTAAATGACTTAAGCGATGAAAAACTGCCAATGTCAGCGATCCATTAAAATGACATAAAAAGAAGCATAAAAGAATTGGAGCGTGACGAGGAACGGACCTTGGGTCTTCCGCGAGTATATTGCCAATAAACCATCCGGCGCGGCTTTCCTTTCTTTGGTTTAGGTCAGGGATGGCGAACAAGAGACGTGCCAAATTCATCTTTGTCTTCATTAAAAAAATACATAAGGGACAGGAAGTAAACGAGCAAATCTTGGATACCTTTAGGTATTTTCTGATTTGAAACCAATCACGATCGAGTTAATGACTGGGATTTAACAGCCATTAGGACTACACCAGAATGAAATACAAGCTGAATTCTTTATCCTCGCCAAAATTAAAAACTTATCCGTTTCTTTAGCGAGTTGATATTTGCCTTCCTTGCCGCCAAATGTAAATTTAAACTGGTTCAAATATGAACTGTGCATAATTGCTAGTATAATTTCATGGGTGGAAGAAAAGTAAAACCTGATAAATGAAGGTTCTCTTGAGATAAATTTGAGAACTACAACAAATAATTTAAAGATTAGGCATAATGTATTCTAAAATTTACCATATATTTCCTTTCATTAACTTTATGTATTCGGTACCTGTTTCTTGAGAGAAATATAATTATTTGGATCTGATTATCCAGACTGATGAAACCGGTTTGATAGAAAGGCTCATGGAAGTTCTATAGAACGCACTATTTATTATAATTTTGTGAATCCTACAAAACACTTTCTGTAATGTCGCACTCGATATATAACTTAAAGTTTAAGTTTGAAATGAATGTCGCGGTGGCGAGATAGAAAAAGATGAATAAGGAAACGACCTAACTCTTTCACAACTTCTTACTCGCTAAAAATACCTTCCACATAATGAAGGGCGATAAGATGAGGCGCAGTGAATCAGTGACTATGCAATACAAATCAACTTGATACTGTGACAGAATCGAATGATTTCAAGGTCTAACCGTGAAAATGTACATTACATAATTTAATTTGAAGGCAAAATTATAGATTAATCTACAACAGATTTCTTGCAAAAATTATTCTTAAATGGATTCCTGATTTATGGAAAAATGCCATCGTAGGTTAGAGCAACTTAACTGTGACATTATTCTTGTAATTACATTACTAAAATCCTTGGGGATCCTTTGTAGAGACGGGTTCCGAAATTCTTTTTCTGGGAACTACGGATTCAAGGCTGTCACAGTGCAAGGACTACTTGATAAACTCCTTACGTGGGCTTGAGCAGAATAAGAATCCTTACAGGATAACTAGTCTAATCTAATTTAGGGCATCATTTTTGGAAGATATCAAGCAATCATTTCACTATGAAAATAAATCTTGCCTTATCTTACGTCTATGAATAAACGTCCTTTTACTTTCATCATTTTTTCAACTTATAAATTATTAATTTCCACTTATGAATTAGTGTTTCTACTCTCAGTTACTTTACTTGGAATACATTTTTGAGATAAAGACGATTATGGTAAATTTTAAGAAGTAGCCAAGGAAAGTAGGCGTCGGGCTACTCAACCCTGGCCTACTTAGATTAGAGGCTGCAGCTTACATTCTTCTTATTGTGTCATCTTTGAACGTTCTTCGACGGAAACTGAGATATAATATTTTCTTCGTTGAATGTAAAATTAACCGTTTTACTTTTTTTTATGATTTTATGTGTATAAACCATACATTTTTAAGTTTAACCCTCCAAAAAATTATATTTTGGGGCAAATAGGGAGGAATAGACGACTAAGAAAATGTTTTTGAAGAAAAAGTTACTTTCTTTATCTCCAATGATAAGTTGACACCAGATAACAAATCCTCCCAAACGACAGCCGATAGAGTACAGTCACAAAAAACAACAAAACATTAACACGGTCGTAAATTTAAGAACAACCTTTTAAGTATAATTGAGTTTACTTTAAGTACTAGAGGATGAAGAGCTAATACGGAAGGCCATAAATTCAATTTCAACTCCGAGATTATATTGTAAAACAGTTTCTCTGCAGACGACAGAGTTCAACGTATTTAAGCTATTGACCTCGTAAATAACGTCAACTGCCAATAGAGAGTCGCGAATACCTTGGCCGTCGAGACCTTGTCTCTCAGCTATCTAAGCGTCTTGGATTCAAAGAGAAGAAGTAAGAAAGATGTACATCATCAACCTTCCCACAGACACACACAGACTATTGATTCCAGCAGATCTTGATCATCAATCTAAACAGCAATCCAACAAAGCTCAAAGGAATCGGAACAGAAGTTTTTCGAGCTTGAATGGGTTTGAAGCTTCAAACCTATATTTCCTAAAAAATCAAAAATTCACTAATTATGCGCATAATATTCTGATTTCCATTATTCACCCTCACTTAATATTAGCTGCCAAGAAAAAGTGACTACACGAAATCTAAACGCAGAATAATTCAATCATTATTTCATGTAGTATTCTAAACCAAAGTTTACTTGACTTTTAGGGCCTAAAACACTCAAAAAATTCCGATATCCGATGGATACAATGATGAATGCTGCTGATAATAATCGTATTCTACCTAGAAACAAAAGTTCAAAGACAACAATAATGAAACCAAAAAGTACGTAAGAATTTTTAGGATCTCCATCACCCTCCTTTTTTCCCAAAAATATTGCATAAGAGGAAACTAGAGATCCTCCAAATAATGAAATACCGCTTCCTTTGGCATTCTAATTATTGCGAAACAGCGTACCCATTTCCAAAAAAAAGAATTTTGAGGATTTCCTTGATTTGTCTTCGTTAAAACTTAAATCTGACTTTATATTCGAGGAAAAGTTAAAACTATAAGAATAAAGAAATAAAAAAGTATCTGACAAGAAGAACCGTAGCACAGAGGAAATACGGGTGCTATCAACAACAAGATAAAGATCGAACTCTAGTCATCCATTTAACACATGATCGAAGAAAACCAACATGGGCCAAGAGCTGCATTCTAAAAAGCAAACATTTAAAAGACTTGATAATAGAATTGAAAATAAGCAGCGAAATACGATCGTAGAGCTCATTAAAAGTAAAAACGGAGGAATATTTAAATTATCTCGCGCACTTGATGATAATGTAGGCATAAGTTAACGCTAAAATCGAAGAAAAGCTATTCATTATAAACAAATTGGAATTTAGGTTTCGACAGAAACTATTTATTATTTATCTATTTACTATTTATTTTACTCATTGGAATTTATCTATTAAATTTTATGTTTATATTAAATTTATCGTTCAAATTGCTATATAGTACAGATAATGATATTAAAATTTGAGAAAATTAACCATCCCATGGAAAACGAATACACGGTAAGAATGGGAAAGCGTTGCGATCGATTGAGTCATTAAACTTCTATTTGAAATTAATTCAACGATTTTACTCCAGAAATATTTTACCACGAAACACTCTGGCACGCACCGTTTTTGTGATTGCTTGAATACTTCCCGTAACGATCAAATAACAATTCCTTAGAAAAATCTTATAAAGAATAATAAGGATGGATTACGCCTTATAGCGAAATACCCCTAAGCAATGTGTGCTAAATATATTTGGTTTGTGCAAGAAACGATTTCGCGCCTCAACAAAGATCCGATGAATACCCAATGTCATGCGCCCCCAAAATCTAGGCGTCCCTGGTAAGCACCCGTGTCTCGGGAAGGCTCTATAAGCACGTTGGAATATGTGGCTTTAAAGGACTTTCTAACTGCCAAAGAGAATTATAAGAGAAATTTTTTTGATTCTACCAAACGTCTCCAACAAATATAACCACTTAAAATGATGATATCAAATCCGAAAATCTACGTCCGACGAAATTTTGCAGCTTAAATCGATGCAAAAAATGTTATTAACGGAGAATCGAATGTTCGTAGATTCAAAGGATAAAAGGGAAGATAATGAAGACGAGACGAAAGGGAAAGAAAGGAACATTGTTGGGAGGGATTGCAGTAAGAGAATCAGAGGAGTCTTTCGGTTTCCTTCAGCGACCTAAAAAAAGCTCTCAATCGATTTGGGTTGGTTAGGGGGAGGTAACCGAGAGATTAATGGCAGATGAATAGGTATGGAAGGGAGGTGAAAAGTGCCATTCAATGAATGCGAGAGCTAAACAATAGAGGGCGATGTATAGGAGGACGCGACAAAACACTGCAGAAATGGTGTCATCATTTCTTTCTGACCGTGGAAATCAGCTGTAGAGTCCTTCGATTGAACGGCCACCGCGGAAACTAAAATCCCCGGCATTGCTAATTCTTTAAATCGCGTAATCTGTCGGAAACGAGTGGAGAAATGGCAGAGATACAAGAGATTATCAAACAATGTTTCATGTAAATTAAAATACCTGATATCCTTTTTCCAAATTTGTTAGCAAATTTTGTTTCGTTGAATTCGACAACCATCGGCAATGGCTGATCGTTGGAGAACAACGAAAAGGAAACATTGCGGGTTTCATACATTCACGGGGTAAAATAATCTCGACTCCAATTTTAGACCCTTTATTTTTAAACTTTTAGAAGTCCACTCTTCCAATTAAGACACGGAAACATAAAAATACAGGCTTACATCAGGTATCGAACCGAGGACTAAGATTTCGACAATAGAGTACGGTAACCTTTCTGCAACTGAATTCAATTTCATGGACAACTTTGGTAATTATCTAAAGTCGTCGTGTCTTCAGTCTAGTGAAACGATACCTATCAAAAAGTTACCGAAATATTATAAACCAGAATCATAATAGTATGGATAAGGGATGGCGCACTTTCCCACAGCAAAGAAGACTTAACGTCACCATAAATCAGAAAAATGTCACCCTTTCGCTTTCAGTAAAGAAGAATAATTTTGCCACATCATTCTCAATCTTCTACACGTTAGAATATGTGAGATTTAAAACAAATTGTGAACTATACGTAAGATATATGAAGGATTACACAAATTACATAGACTTTTTATTGCTAAATTAAGAAAATGTATCTATTTCATGGAATTCGGCAAAAAGATGAGCATGAGAAATTTGTTTTCAATGTGTTAAATCCTTACTCACAATGACGCATCCAAATTATCCTAAACATCAACCTCTCATTAAAGGAGCACTCTAAGATGAATTCAAACCCGAGTATCTCTATGTTTATATTCAAGAAAATGTTTCATGACGAATTACCTTATTTCATAACATAGCAATAAGAAATAATGGGATAATAATATAGAAAATCTAAATCCAGAGTTGAAGAATGATAATGCGCGATTTGAATGATTCTTCATTTATCCCCTTGGCCATTTATTTAATTTACTGCCACTATTTATCTGCAAGCTTTGCGGTATTAAGAAATCTAATAGGTATATCACTCCACGACGGAAGTGAACTGACTGGTTTTAACATTGAGTAGATTCGTAACAATTTATAGGAAGACTTAACACGCATTCCACATCGGACAAAATCAATCAACTTTCATTTGTTATGACCTCCAACAATTTATGTACCGTTTAAACAGGAAACACTTTAACAGGAAATAATTTATTTATCATAAAAGGTATATGGATCATTTTCTAGTACAGTCATCAGCGAATTCCAATAATTTTATCTTAATACATACATTCCTTTCTCACATTCCTAACACAATAATTCTTTTAAGTAAACAATACTGCAGGCTTATATTTCACGAGTAAAAATACCAACTTGGTTCATCTTCGAGGAAAAAGATTAACTATCATTAATCTTCGAACATTTAACATACAAAGTTCAAAACAGGAATAACAGCTCGAAAAACTAAAAGCGTCATAAACTTCCGAACCATAAGGATTCTCATATTAATACTTAAGCTATGTCCTGAACCACCGTTTGAAATATGTATAGGACTCTTTCTCAAGCGGCCAAATCAGAATAAAAGAAAAGGTCAGCACATCCGAAGAAACGAAGAAAAAAGCAGTTCGTCGATAAAATATGGACATGCGATATACCGTTTACTTGATTCAAATAAAAACAAAATATGGCGAAATGGAAATATTTTCGTGGGGCGATAGCATACTTATGCAACGAAACGATTTTTTCGTGACGCAATCCTCATATCTAAAATGAACACACCCTAGCCAAGTTCCACGGAAAAGATATCAGAATACGAAGAGAGGCGGAGCGAAATTTATTACGCGATCGAGAAAATTAAGCCTCGTGATATAAGACAACAATGAGTAAACGTATTTGTGGTAACAAGAGTGCAAAATAGCAAGCAATGATTTGAAGATGAGTTTCTTTTACTACCGTGATATATTTACACAACATTTCAGACATTAAAGTCATTCAATCTTCATTTCAAACGTCCTAGCTGCTTCAACCTGCAGATCACATTATCATAACAAGCCTCATTGAGTGCCCTCATTATATTGCTTTCACTATTATTGTGACATCGACAAAGAATACTCTTCGTTGAACTTGTAAAAGATAAATTTTCATGGTTACTCTTTAAGTATAAAAACCAATGTCATGGGCGGTAATAGCGTGATAAACTCAGTTTAATACATTATTTTGAAATAAAAATTCTACATCCCGAACTTAAACTTTTTATTTCTAACGAATCCAGCTCCGTAAACATCTGCAACTTGGATAAGAATTACTTAGCCTTTTTGGGCATGCAGACGATCTATTCAAGTACTGCGGAAAAAACAAAATCCGATTTCAAAGTATACAGAATATATCAAGAGAGACTATGCAATGGCAAAAATAAAAAGAAGTTGAACAGCGTAATTTGAAAGAAATATTTCTTACACCAAGCAGTTCTTCGACAACTAAGGACCATTCTCACACATTGGTTTCCATCGGGAATCAAACCCGAAACCACTTTCACCAAATGCGAACGCGCAACTGCATGGGTATACGGGAGCCCTTAAGTGGTAATATGTGAGGTCAGCTTAGCGGTTAGAACATAGCCGATATAATTTTTAACTTGGCAAGCTAGGATCGAACTAAAAAAATTGAACATTGATACAAGTAACTATGGGAAAATAATAATAGATCAATCAAAATATACAGTAGATTCTAATCGACTGGTTGGACATCCATCGCTTACGTTGTACACACATAATCAATCACGAACTTATCTCTCTGATCGCGAAGGAAATGGCCTAAAGGCAAGAAATTACTAACACACCGATGTAAATGATATAAAGCGATTGGTTATTAAGCTCGGGAAAATTTAGTGTGGATGGCACAAGAGCGACTAATCCAGGAATAACGCAACCTCCATCTAACCTTACAATTTCCTCGGGCACAACGAGAAGCGGTAGGTCCCGAAAATGTGCAGGGAGATGCTTAGATAGAGTTGTCCTTATATTCTTGCATTTTCACGAATAAGATCACCTCGATGTTTCCCAAGACGACGGCTGAATATAATCTGCCACTGAAGATAAGAACGTTTCACATGATAGAAACACGAAATTAGGTCTCCAGAAGGGAAGCACAGGTTGTTTTTAAGATCACTTAAAAGAAGCCGTATCCGTGCGAGACAAAACAAAGCCGAGGATTCGATTGCAAGAATTTCCGCCGAACACAAACAGGTAATTTTTGTTATGAAAGAGTTTACCGTTCACGTAAGAGACCTATTTGCTGAAGGAGAATGCAGTGGCGCATAGAAATGACAGTGGACCCCCTATGAAACGAGCAAACAGTAATACGTATGATATAAAATATTCGTATTCATGTGATGCATAGTTGATCGAGAGCATCGATCCCGGCACTCTAGCCTGGGCCTCTACGTTGTCGAACGGGTAAATGTGAGCATCGACGAGCTCAAAGACTCATATGTGAGCCTTCGTAATACCAGATGAATCTACAGTCGACAATGAATGACGAAATATTCTCATGGCCAGAATCACAATGATTCAGTATCGAGCCGTGAAATGGGGTATGAGTGTTTCAATAGTGGAGACGTCTGCGTTGATGATTCAGTGGTCAAAGATTTCCTGGTCCAAATCTGTGTGAGTGACACAACTCCTTATTTCTCTATTAATTTATAATGCTTAGAAGTTAAATACTTAATTCAATCAAAAAATCTGAACGATATTCCACAAAATACATCTCTGCTTTAGAAGTATTTTATTTAGAACTTACAAAAAGTACTATTTGAATAATTCTTAACAAATGTAACAGGAGAAAACTTACCGGAATTTAATAAACACGGTTATCATTACCTAACACACGAATTTAGAGATATTTTACAAGAAAACTAAGAAGTTAGGGCCTCCGGATGACCAAGTGGGTAACATTTTCGCTTTTAATTAAAGCGGGTTTGATTTCCAGAGAGGACAAAATTTAACAGTGCTCCACCAGCAGTTAACCATTCTCCAGTTCTGCCACGCATAAATATCCTACAGGAATTATTACGCCTTCAATAAGAGTGAGTCTTACCTCATTATTTTAAACTAAGAAGTCACTTCTTCGCTTGCAAATATTCCCATTGCCTCCTTATACTAAGGAGTTACTCTAGCAATTTCATTCTTTAATAAACTTTCCTACGTTACAATCATATTAATCCACGTCAGTTATACTCGAAGATGAGATGTAACACTTTTAATAAGAAAGTTGTAGGCTAAGGTCGTTAGTTATAAAGGAGTGACGAAGTAAATTTTCGGTGATAGACTCCGTAATATAGTAAATTATATTCATAATCCATATTATTTAAACCAATCACCCAAAAACGTCACGTTAAAGTTCATATTTTGATAAATTATCTTTATTATAAAATATGACGAAAGTTACGGAAAATTTTACGAAGAAAAAGTGTAAAACTAGGGTCCTCAAAAACTATAATGAATTTCATCAGCGATCTAAAAAAATTTCCTTGTTTATTAGTGGACCTAAACAAAATCACGCGACCATAGGTATTTTATTTAAATCTAGAGAAGAAATAACCTCAAAATCATTCCTTCATACTTTCGGCGAAAACTCTGTCCAAATTTCATATGTTTTAAAATAATTTGAATAACATTACTTCGGATTTCCTTACTTGACAAGGGAAAACACTATTTATCATCAGCAGGTTCAACTTCCTTCGGTGGTTGTAGTCTGTCTTCTGTAACGAACTATGAGCAGAGTACGCTAAACTACTCGCTAAATGCACACACAGCGAAGCCGTAATAGGCAACTAACTTAGAACGTACTAAAATGGACACAATTAGTCGACAATGAAGAGGGTTTTCGCAAAGTGTTTACATCTTCAACACGTGTCGCACATTAGGAGCCCAAAATACGCATGATGCAACTTAATATGATCTATATGGAGATTTCTATTTTACAATAACAATTATAGCTAAATAGCCAGTAGATATACGACAATGGAGAGTTTTGATAGATTCTGTGAACTCTTTTTACAAGAAATATTCTGAGATTGTCATTGAACAAAATGCCGAGCAAAAGTAACCTCTAAAATCGTAACCGTTACTCGGAAAGATAATTCTCAGAAATTCATCAATAGCGTAGGTTGATGGAAATAATACTTAAAATTAGTACATTCTCAAAATGGCGGAAAGGATAATAGGAGAGACCTTGAGAATTACTCCTGATGTTGGCAGTTATGTGGGGCATTACGCAATCCAGCGTCACTCCCTCGTACATTACCGAGCAAACCCGTATAAGTGAGTCTTCAATAACGACGCAGTTCTGCCTTACCTCATTATCGACGTTCAGTGCATAATATGCATAGAAAATATAAATCGGCGCGGAGAAACATCTTTATACATGACTCTGGAGATCGATAGTGAAAGCCCATTCTAACTAACCTAAGCCCATTGACGGCGCTCTTGATGATACTGCAGATGACCTCCCGTTCCTCGGCAGCCATACTACAGCCCATCGAAGTAATGCGATCAAAACTCATGTTAGGGAACGTAAGAAACTTTCTCCCGGCATTTTTCATTTCTCTTCGTAAATGGGTCAACGGCGGCTATGTTTTCTTGAAAATCGAATCCTGTTTGCATATTTCCTTCCGAAGCTTAATAATTCCCCATGCGAACGCATCGCTGCATCTTCTCCTCACTCCTTTGGGTCTCCTGCATTCTTGCAAAACCTCCGCCACTGTTTTGCAAGCATCTCCCTTCTCTGGCGTCACCTCCCAACGCTCGCGAATGTGCTTCTCGATTCCATTTATGAACGCACAAAAAGTAGCCACGATCGAAATTTTCGAGGAGATCGACTACATTCACCACGTACGATTTGGAAAAAATATAAATAAATGAGAATTCATATTTTCAAATATTGCGTGGATACAGAGAGGAACATATTCCGTGTCTAAAATTAAAACCGAAATGAAAAGTAATAACAATGAATGTTATTTGTCATGTAGCTCTTCAAATACTCCTTCAAATCATGAATTGATGGGTACATCTGCTAGGCTATTTCAAGTTTTACTTATTTTACGCATTAAAAATTGATGGAAAACTTCGATTTAAGCCAACTGGAGTACTAATACGTTCATTATGGCTTTTCTCCAACGGCCACCATGCTTTGCGGCGTAGTTTTAACATGATTAATCAGTTCATTCCTTGCAATGTCTGCAGTAACGAGAATACTCCTACGGTTAACTGGAAAGGACATCTTAATAGTAATGTTTTGTTAAATGGTTTAAAGGTGAATATATAAACAGTGAATATTACATTTTGATTTATATCTGAATTAGCCAATATTTTCGAACGACGGGATATAATCAAATTTCATCTACCGAGATGGCTTTCCATGCCCATATTTATGGATATTATTTTCATGAAGAATTATGTACACAACTCTTTAAACATAACGTTTTAAATATTTACGAAAACAGATTAACAATCTATACAGTACAGAAGTAAAAAGATTGGTTTTTCTATACAAGAACAATTTTAGTGAGCGACAGTAAAAGGTGGTGTATATGATCTGTTTTATCAACGGACACGATTTCTTAGTATCGACACTGATTTGCAAATTAAGGGAATATTAGTGATCAGTATTAAAACTTTCAACGAGCCGCCATTACGCCCGTGGGCCGTATGTTGCACAACTCTGATTTAGTCACCCTTGTTATTGATCGATAACCGAGGTCGAATTCAATCGATGAATGGGTTAACTCTTAATATATGTGTTCTTCTCTAGTGTGGAAGCAGAGAAATCTACCTTCGTGAATTAAATTGATGTGAAATATCGTTTCCAAATCCAATCAGACTTATAGAGTTGACCAAAAAATAAGGAAAAGTTGTGTAATATCAATCCCTTGACGTCGGACATGACTCAGATCCTTGGTTTGACCAAGGATATGATTTATATCCATACAGAATATGATTTATATTCATAAAGGATATGAAATATTTCGCAACAAGGTTAACCCGAGCTGACATGACGTTATGGAAGGTTTACCACCCACACATGAAATTTATTCATGACTAAGAGGTGGCTGTGGGAGTTTCCTCACCAATAAAGCCATCAAATGAACTTACTTAAGGTTTTAGACATGTTTAAACTTCCTCATATTTTTTGGATAGAGTCACTATGCACATTTCTCAACCATTTTTCTCCATTATTTCCTGTCACAGGATATAATGCGTCCCTACGTCCACTTCCTCCTCGCCTACCGCCACTCCCCACCTATTAAAGGCAAATATCGAGAAAACAATTGCTTGATTCGGTCGAGTTTCATGGTTTCACAATCTCGATTCTTCTATGCACGAAAGTTTCAAGAGCGGGATGAGTATACGCGGAATTCAACGTAACAACAAAACCGGATCACTTGCAATCAAATCCAGCTCCAAATTCCTTGATTAATATCATTAACATATTTTTCGTGGACAAAAAAGATAATGAAGATAAAATGGGGTTATCTCTTAAGAGAATCTAACGTTTATTTCAAGTGGATCCTCGAACTGATTAAAAGGAGACCTAAATTTGACTCCTCTGATATATAATTGAGATAAAATCTTTATCTTGAATGAATGGCAAAACCTTGGCAAATTCAATTACTGAGTTGAGTTTGAAGGGAAATAAGATAGACCCAAAATTACAGCTTAATCGCAAGTTTCATCACGGGAATTAATAACCCATATAGAAACGGAGATTTCAAAGTCGCATAAATGAAATCGAGAACAAACATTATTCTGGTACAACAAAAGAATTTATTGGCTAAATCCTATCTGTTCTACAGCGGAATCAGACTTGATTCCTAGGATATACAAAAGTTTCCAAACCAGTACTAAAATGATAGGGCAAAAGTATTCTTCTTACGTCGTAAAAATGTGCTAGAACATGGTTTCCTTGACAAAGGTCTTTTATTCTATTCAATGAATATTATCAACCACGTGTTTATGGCACGATCTATTCATCGCAAAAACTGTCTATATATCGTAACTCATATGTTTATCTACGAGAATTCGTCGTTCAATTTCATTGAACATTTAAAAGGTAGAGAAAAAAGAATGATAGAAAATGTATTCGAGTTAATTCAAATAACTTCGAATTACGCAATCATAACAACACTACTACATTTATTCCTTCAGTCAGATAGCGATGGAAATTCTATCCTCTACTTGGGAGGGATTTCTTGAGGCAATAGATTTTTTTCATAATCAGAAGTGATTAAAGGTCTCTAGAGTAAGTGACAGCTTTCCTATGCGCCATGACTATGGGCCACAGAGCGAAATGGCATGTGAGACTTCTGGGCACATTTCCAATAGCTTGATCCCCAGTCATTTCTTCATGCATACACGTCTGACCTAGCAAGTATTCGAAACAAATTAATCTGCTCTGGCAAAAACCAAGGGTAGGTAACATGGTTAGATACATCGAAAGACGTTATCCGATTCTCGTTTCGATCAAATCGGCGATGATTGAACTAGAACAACTTCATACATGAATTTGTGTCCTATCCCCAGCTGCAAACTTTCCGACTGCATCTTTTGCAATAAAACGATGTCTTCTAACCACTAACTCGAACATAAGTTTCAAATTTACGTCCTTGATAAATATTTTTAAATGACCGGTAATAGAAAATTAAGAGCAACTTGATAACTAAACCATCAACATAGAAATATTGCTATTATTCATTAAAAAAGCTTTTACTTAAATTCTAAATGATAGATACTCGCAAACAAAGCTTCGCGAACTGGATAAGGAATTAAAGGTGAGAATCTCGAAGAATGGTTGGTTTAATGTTTCTGGAAATCAATCTAAAATTCAATGTTACAACATGCAGCTAAAATAAATAATTAGCAACGTTAACTTCGCAGGAGATTTTAATTTGCAACACATTTTACTTAGATGACCATGAATATTTCAATAGCAGTTTAAAAAATTTTACTTAAGTATAAGGAAATATGAGATATTTTTTGAAAGATTATTTGGAGGGAAACTGCTGCAATAGCTTGGCTAACCAAGATAGGAGTTAATTATTAGCTAACCATTCTGGAATCATATCCGTTCACCAGAGCTGTTTTCCGTAAAACGCATCACATGGGCAGATGAAAAATACATGTAAACTCTGCCAAAAATTGCCATATCTTTTGCTAGGAAATAAACTGGGCAACACCAGTGAAAACCACATTCAACAAATTTGGTCATTTCTAAATATTCTTTACACGCGTACATAATTAGGCGCCCTCAAAATGTTTGTAAGCCGAGTCTGGACTCGTTATCAGACTCCGAGGAATAGTGAAATAAATCTTCGTTATTAGGGCTCATTCTCCGAGATGCCACTTTATAAAATTTAAAATAGTAAATAGAGTGCCAATGTGCTTTTTCGCTTCGAACTGACTACATTGTTCAAATTTCAAATCGAATTTACTAAATATTCAATACACTATACTTTGCCCGTACGTTTCTCATAAATTTACCAAACAGGAACTCACATTTTCTTCATCTTCCCGCTTATCCGCTAAAATTGCACAGCTAATTACGATAAGGGAATATTTTATTAGATATAATTTCGTAATTACGGCCATTTTGATTAGTAAATTGGTTTCGGTTAAAAGTGTACTAATGTAAAATGCGCTTCACAAATTTCATGTAGAGATGTGAGAAGTGTAAAAAAAAGAAACGAAAACATACTTATACCACACTTAATTTTGCATTCGCTTTGATTCAAGAATTGCAAACGTAAATTCAGTTCAATATTTTTCGAAGAAAAGTAAATCGATCCAAAACTTCGAATACGTGCCTACCAATAATTAACAACCGTATGAATGATGGAGAAGAATTTATTTTAACAAATTAACAAAAGAAACACAAGTCGGGCTCTTCCCTTTACCTTCTTCGGGTCCTATATATCTATGATGTACTAAATTCTATCAATTCGATTAGTACCTACAGAATATCACGGATGTAGTTTTCATGGTTTCTGTTATTCTCATTTGAGCGATTCGACTACGAAATTTTCAGTGAGTAGGCATTGCCGCAATAAATATTTCGTACATTCGGATAACGAATAAGACGTGCCGAATTTCCACTCCTCCTCGTCGCAAATAGAACCGTGAAACACCTCGTATTTCCAAATCTCACTTCTTAAACAAGAGAGGTAAATGACCTCCTTCGCTACCGATACGCGTAGCCTCGTCGGCAAATGATACGCATATCTCTTCTCGTATTTACGATATTCAAACCGCGAGATTTTACAAACATTTCGAATAATAATACACAAAAATTTTAGTCTATTAAATTCGGCGAGGTAATAGATATCAAAGCAATCAAAACTTATTAATTTCTCCATAGAAAAATCTCGTCCACCGCTTCACGAACACAATTTTCTAGATAAGGCGTTAGAGATAGTACAGGTAGAGCTATCCCGGCTATAATTCGTTTTGGAATCAAATTTGGTAGTCGTAATGCTATTAACTAAACAGTCACAAATCAGCGACGGGATTCGGCCGGATCAAACCGGTTCGCGTGAACCGATTCATAAATTTCTAGTGTTCGTCGAACCGGTTTCTGACGGTTTCGATACCGTGACAGCAGAAATAGATACGTAGAGGTAATACAATCCTTAGAATAATTCCTTAGGACGAGAAAGTACTTTTATTTTAGAAAATTAAATACTTATTATTATATCGCCTTTAAGTTTCGTACACAAATTTTCAAATTATAATAATGAGGAAAATGTGTACTTAAGACTGCAGTACATGGTTGCATACTCAACAGGGTTAAGATCTTGTTCCGATAATTATTGAATCCCACCACTGTTCTAAATCCTAATAAAAACGTAAATACTACCAAAACCACTCACTGTTGATAGTAAGCAAGATAGTACACTTATTGGTTAGATAGTGTACTTATTGGTTACAGCGTAGTACAGCGTATCCAATAAGTTTAGGTCATTCTTCGTATTCCTGCGCGTCCACGAATTCGTGGGAAGAAACCAGCCGATTTCTTCAGACAAGCGGAGAAAATTGTGAAAATTTATTTTATTTTGAAATTTCGTAATCATTGTGAGTGATAACTAGGCTGAAGAAAGTGCGAACTCTGGCAATTCTCATTAACAATCTTCATTTTGATACCATGCTCACACCGAAAAGTGATAGTGGAGATTCAAAGAATCATTGAGATTTACCATATCACGCTATCAATCAGGATTTTCCTTACAATTTTCTTAGAAGTAGAATTTTTCATTGATTTGGAAAACTTAAATTATTGTAAGATTCCTTGGAATAAAGGAATTAAATTATCATAAATTATATGACGACCCTTAAATATGATTGTACGACAAGAAAATATAACTTATAGGATAGGAAATTTGTTAGATCAATGAAACGCGAGACTATCATCATTCTAAGTGAGACAAAATTATGGGCAATAAACATGAAAGAAAAAGTCCATCTCCTCGAAAAGCGTTAAAAGATAATAACCAATCACATAAAGAGTCCAAATTAAGAATGCATAAATTATACTTAATACAAATCACAGTGTCGACTTAACACGTGTAAGGAAAGTAACAAAAGATAAGTCGCGTTATATACAAACTTGAGTAAGGCAATGAAAGAATGAATCCAAGGAACATTTCAGCGGTCATCAACCTTTTCTCTCCGAGTGACTTTATTTCACGGAATTTAAAATAGTAATCCTTTACTAAGTTAATGATATAGTCTCCAGCAGTTCAGGATTTCGTTTCCAGACCATGCGCTCCACGGCACGCCCACAGTTCAAAGGCCTCTTTACGACTTCTTTCGTCAGAGGCCGCAAATTCACACAACATAATGGTCCCAACGAAACCCATCAACCATTTTCACCAACACCTCCCTTGGCAACTATTTATAAAAATGAGCTTTCTGCGAGTTTCCATTCAAACGGACTTCCATTAACTATTTCCGAATGAAAACATGAAAATGAAAACGTTTTAACACTTGATCATACTGAACTTCACAATAAAGGATGAGTGGAGATTGAAAACATAAAATGAATTTTATTCCGTTCCATACGAATAACTCTACGTCTATCATTTATTTTTAACCACTTAAGCGTGCGTGCAAAGAATGTGTGTGACAAAAATGAAGTATTTTGTAGTACTATCAAGCAAAGAATAGCTTAATAACGAAGGAAACCTGTTATTTTCCTATCCTATTACTGTATCACAAAGGACCCACTCTTCGAGGATATTTTGATAAATCTAACGAGCCATCAAAGTAGATTAGTCGACCTAAAGGAAATCATTTTCCATTTTTTGATTTTGCGATTAAAACCATAGCAGATGTAAAACTCATTTTATATCCCAAGAACTACATCTCCAAAGGAAATTGCATAGGGTAGACCTGAAATCTAAACCAGAGACCGACATTGTATTATAAACTTACTCTACGACTATGTACTTAAACATTACTCACGAATAAAGATGAAAAGTGTACACTGGTACTACTGTTACATTACTATTGACTTGGACCCATAGCTGCCAATTCTGATGTTATGCAGTTATATATAGCAAATATTTCCTTCTTTTAACGACTGTTTTACTGTTTCAGCGATATCCTGCACTCCATCCAGCACGCGCCGTTAAATATGCACTTCCCTACGTTTTCGCAGTACGTACGTATATGGTTCACTTACATGTAAATTAAAATAGCATTGCGTTTACCGGATTGCTCATTTAATATTTTAACTGATATAATTACTGTAAAAATTGATTCAAGCAATTGTAATTTTCAAGTACTTTAAGCGGCATTTTTTTTATGAATTTCGTGACTTTTTAGCTTAGGGTGCATCAAGCGACATGATCAAAAGTAAATTGGCACCTTTGCCCGGACCACGTCTATAGCAGTTTTTAATTCAAACCGATCAAAATTTGATTCATTGAAGAGCATCACCGTATAAACAATAAACAAAGGACGTTGAAAACGACAAAAAGAATTTCATATAATGAAATAAAACTCGTCAACGCTAAGAATGTGGGAACGGATGTGTAAATTAGAACGCCGAGGCGTGAACCCGAAATTCCGAGGATAGGCGGAAATGCAAAAAGTCGATGCGATTGGTACCCGAACTCAAATTGTCCACTTTCTAGATGGCTGTTCAAACTAATTGAGCATCAATTCAGAGCCAATAAATCCCTTAAGTTATAGCAGCAGCCCTAAAAGTGGAATATCTGGATTCGAGATCCAGTCACGTCTACTTTCCTCACTCTTATACGACCTTATCCACAGTGTTATTTTCATATCTATACTTACAAACACATTCTTTCTCGACCTCTAAAGGATTGTGAAAGATGAACTAATTTAAATATAATGCCGACAATTCGAACAACGGAAATTCCAAGCATCATATCATGATACTGTCACTCATAGATTAGATGTAGATTGTATCTTACTAGAACAGATTGCTTGGCAGACAAAAACCGTTCAAATTGCTGACAAACAGTCTTCAACCACAATCTACTCGATTGGGTGGGATTAATGATGGCGCTAACGTATGCACGAAAAAGCTTCAGTTTGATAACTCATTCTTAGAAAAGTTGATGCGTCAGATCGGAAGCACTGTTCCAAAGTTTAGAAGAAGTCTAAAAGGGCTATGAATAGAGTGGAAAAACTAACACAGACTCCACGTTGAGTGGATTTTAAACAAAACCTAGAAAAAGAGTGGCGACTCCAAACGCTCTTTCTAGAAGTTCTTCTACATCGGCAAATATGTTTAATCGCTGGGTTAAAAAATAAATGTGTTCATGAAATTCCTCACAAACTAAGAATATTTCGTAAAAAGATTCAAAAATGTAATACAAATATATATCGGAGTACTACACACGAAGAAAATCGAATACATTCATAAGAAAAAAAATTAGAAAGAGACTTCCAGCGAATTTTTCAACGGAATTTGAAAGCAATCACTTTATGTGTTGGTCTATATAAAGGTGTATCAGAGATCATATTGATGAAACCTATTCTATTTGGTCTCAACTAGCAATGACTTACAGGGACTTTTTCGTCGGATGCTACTGAATTTTCCCACCCTTTCAATAGTACTCAGAACCTTAAGTAAACCTTCAAACCATTTCTATCTGGTTCTAACCAACGGCTTGAAGCCGCCACAATGCTACTTTCTGTGCATACGAATTCTTTCTCGCTATCACGACTTATTCTCGAGGGCAAGAAACCCACGCAAATTCGCTCCTGATACCATTTTCTCCCAAATGGTACTGCTCGGCAAGAAACTAGCACTCACGTCCAGAGGATATGGATCAGGGTTTCCCAATGTTTTTCAGGCCAAGGAGAACTTATTAATAATATAACCCTAATGAGGCTAGGGAGGTTTAACCGGAAATAAACACCTCCCGTAATGTGTTCACGACCCACATTTACGTATTTCCAAAGAAAACAAATGAAAACCCAAATCGTTAGCCGCTTCGCAAAAAATATTACTTTTGAAATGATAATTGTATATTTGTTCACAAAAAGACTCATCCAAAAGGCTAAGAATATAATAAACTGAAAATAAACCAAAAATCCCGACACATATTTACAACAAACATCTTCTGAATTTTGGAAATCGTATATAAGAAGAATCGGCGCGAATTCTGTGGAGTAAAAGATTCTATTCAAAATTATGAAGACCAATTCATACTGACCAATAATAAAAATCGACAGATCATAAAATAAAATCTTATGTCGAATATCCTAACCACAAAAAACAGTTGAAGAGAGAAAGTTGATATTATTTCCTTGAGAGGAAAATCTCCGGAACGAAATTCGAGTACGGGATATAATTCGTAATGATTCACTTCTCTGTAATATTGATCACAGAGGAAGCCAATAATTGTTAGATTCTTCAATTCATTATTTTGGCGTTATTTGTTGGTCTTCGAGGTATTTATTTAAATACGAGATTCGAAAGATGTACAATTTTTCAGGATGTGTTAGTAAATAAAGAAAGCAAGATATAGAAGTAAACGGCACATTTGAGCAACAATTGAAGAATGAGGGGATTTTAAAAGGTTAACTTACTATTCCAAACTGACCATCTTTTTTATTTTACGAGATTCAGATGCGAAAGATTAACATGCATTCTGGACATTTAAAACTCGATAAAAACTGAACGGATCAACCCCGACTTTGTCACTAATCTATCACAGGATCAGTTTTCCTATAAGTAAGTTTAAATCAAATGACCCGCCCTCATACTATTGAATCTTGTATTCATACGCGTTTTCCTTGAGTGGAAGTAGGAATATAACACAGAACAATTATATCATCATTTGAATCCTCATTAAAATCGCTATTTCCGATTCGGCACGGAAGTAAATTAGCGATCCCGAGGTCGGATCATCTGCAACTTAATTTCCTTCCATTCTTCGCGGAAATAAGTCCATTATATGCGTACGGCTGCGGTAATTAAAAATTATGAGTCAATAATGTGGCGATTCTCTTCCGCGATAGTCCAGAGAAGAGCGGAAAGAAAGGGTACGTCCGTCTGCTGAATGAACTTCTAATCACACGCAATAGAATTACGTAATGCACCTTTGCGATCTGAGCGGTCTGAGGAATCAGGGACGCAAGTCTAGGAGAACAATGTCTTTTCAAAGAATGCGTCTGAGCTAGCTCGGAAAAAGTAAGAAACTAAATGGATATAATTCCTAAATGTATCAAGCGTTTTACGGGCTGATTCCAAAACATTAGAAGATTAAGCTAATTCGTGCCGGGAATGATGATTTTGCCTAAGCTGGCCTTGTTAAATACTGGAGGAATCTGTAAATAGTTTAACGTACGTAGAGAGTAATCAATCGCACCAAATAAACGCCAATGAAGCTCATTTAATTCCTGCCTTTTAATATCAGTAAAAACCTCATAAAAATTCTTATTTTAGCTGAATGACTTCGGAAGGAATCAAAAAATAAAATATATAAGCAATAAAACTGAACACTTCTAAAAAATTAAAACATCATGACTAAGAGACCTATTTTGAAAATGTACAGAAATAAAATTATAAAATAATGAAAAAGTGCCTAAATTAAAGCTTAACGAATACGTAAAAGTTTTGAAATAAAAGTAGAGTAACTAAAACGATTACCGTTTGGTTTGACCTTTTCATTAGTCATATTATTTCAACGAATGAACAAATATTTGTCTTCCAATTAACATCCGTCTTCTTCGGATTCATGTTATTGCCAGCTGTGTTTACTTAGAGTTCTTAACTGAAAAATTAATCGTATGACACTCAGACGTTGCCAAAGCAAGAGAAAACAAATTCTTAATTTCAAAACATTGAATTCTAATACTTCATTCCAAAATAAAGCAATAAATATCATGGATTGAGTTAAGGGGAGAAAATAAGATTATTTTACGATTGTTAAGAAACAGAGATGGAGAGGTGTAAGAGAATTTTAAAGTTTTTGTCTTTCCTCAATCTAATCCCACTGAAATTTTCTACGCAAATTTTCTTGACTGCGTCCTAGCAAGATACAAAAACAGCTTCCGAAATATTCAGGAAAACAAGGAGCTTTTTTCTTATATTTTCCGAAAACTTAGTAAACTCTTAGATACTAATACAAATATATACAAATATAATTAAGAAATGTTTGAATAAAATGACAAAAGAGTTCAGATTTATCCATTTTAATTTCCTTTTTAATGATTTGTTTACAGTTCGCTTTTACCGGACGTGTGTGCTCGTAAAGTCCGTTTAATGTCAAGTACTTATTTCTTCACCCGTTTTCTCTCGTGTTTTCTCTACTTCAATGCTTTACTCATCTAATTATTTGCTTCGGAGTGTAAATATTCTCTTTTTTCTAAGAGGATCTTTCGGAATCAGAAAGAATGTCTACCAGATAGGATCAGTTAGTAACAAGCATAGGTGGTTCGGCAGAACTGCATTCACACAAAATTTGTTTTGATGAAGCTATTTGGCCGATTATACGATAAGATCGAACTCGATCCAGGAATTATGATTCATTGATATACATGTAGTGACGCATTTACTGAATACTATAAAATAAATAACGACGATTTACGGATGGTAATAATTAAGCCGGGCATGAGAAAATTGATGCGTGTAAATGGATTACTTCTTTATGCGAGCGCACAAATAATTTAAATTAGTTTTGATGCACGACAATCATCAAAACCATCCTTACGAAAGTCATGGGTCGGATATATCAAATTACTTCAGACAAGAGGTTATATTCTCGCAGGTTACTGTACTTAATTCCGATTCCTTCCCTGGATAGATAATATTCCTATCCTTATTAAAAGAATTTAAAAGGAGGAACATTCTCTTTTTACCTGATAATAGACAGACATTATAGGCTAATTAAATTAGGGTACGATTTCTGTGTATTTCTAATGAAATTAGGGTATAATTTTCCCCTAAACCAATGAAATGGAACATACTCTTAAATGAACTCTACTTGAATGAAACCAAACATAGAATTAGAAATAAAAACCAGCGACAGTGAAATATTTGCCCGTACCTTCGAGATCGATACATTTTCAAAGAAGTTTCCAGGTAACATTAAGTCATTAACTCAGAATATTTCAATAAATAAATAAAATCTAAAAATGCTATAACAAGCGAAATAATCAACAATTATAGAATAGCTACAAATATATTAAAACAAAAATACTTACAGAATACAATATTATGAGCCCTTCTAACGAAGATATTAGCGAATATTTCCTTGGAGTTCAATCGCGTTAGCTACTCGATTCTTAGAGATATATGTTGCCCTATTCGAAGCTTTTAAATCCAAAAAGAACAGATCTGATTAAAGATTTTATACCTGATAATAACGTTCACTAATATGGAGGCAGAGATATTACATAATTAAAATCAGACAAAGCCCGAACCTGGTGTCCTGAGGGACAAAATCTCCTTATACTATTAGATTAAGATAGAAAAATATTTAAATGGTGGCAATAATTGGAGACGATCAATACTTTTTGGAATATATCCGCAGAAAGTATGGAGAGAGCTTCGAACGATACTTGAAATACTTAGAGAAATTCCTCTGGCATCTACCTCATCGATTGGTTGATAAACATTGTGTAATCTACTTAGTCCCTTAGTTATTTCAGCCTTTATCTAATCAACATCTTTTAAGAATATATTGTCACAACAAACGTAGCAGGTAATTTCCAAAAGGTACAAAAAATGTTTCCAATTTAAAATATCTCGGTGTCGATTGTTCACCTTTGAAAGACGCGATAAAAATACGTCGTCGAGATATAAATACATCTCATAGCCGATTCCACCGCCATAGTTTGACTTATTGTATTATTATCGCATTAGGACTATGATACAAGATTTAAACTATAGATTTACGAAGATTCACCGATGCCATTAACATACAATCATTAAATTCTTTGAAGATTCCTTAACCCCTAAAAAATGAAAGAAATATAACCACTGGAAGGTCAAGACTAGGATCTTTGATAAAAATGTTTCCACGAATGTCAACTGGAATATCTCACTCCCTCGAGAAAAATAAGAAAAATTCCCTTACGCATTCATTCACCAACGGGTACGCCACATCTATTTCAAGCATATCTATCACTCCGGTACTTAACACGTGCTTCTCACGAAACCTGGATCATAGCGTGATCCTGTACGCACGGCCATCGAAAATCACGGAGAGGGGCGCCATACGTCCAGCAGGACATCGTGAGTCCGAAACACGATCTGAGGAGTTATCCTTGGGCAGCACATCGAGATCGGAAAACGACCCAACGATCGCAGAGTGTGGAATCGATATTCGCTCGCGAGTGGTGTCTCACGAATTCGATCGGAGGGCAGCGGTGGGGAGAACGGCAGTCGTGACCCCATTAGGGCAAAGCGCGGCACGCACGCGGAGGGCCCACGCGGACACTCTCCGTAAATACGAACTTACGCGAGCCTTATTTTTCGATGAAGGATCGATTGCATATACACGCTGGAACATCACGTGTCGCACTTAAAAGTTTCGAACTGAGCACCTTCGCGATCATCCTCACGGCGAATTTCCACAAGCAGAGCGAAGCACCGCACCACGAACGTGGGGTAGGCCCTCGTGCAATTCACAAATAAAAACAGCACTAAATTCCGAGAGTACGCGAATTTGACGATGAAGATGCTAAACGTTGCACGTGAATTGACAAACCACGTATATGTTAGTAATCGACGATGAATAAACCGAAATGAATTCAGTTCCTTGCCTACCAATAATTAATTCTTCCTCGCCGCAATTCTTCCAAGTTATACGAACACTATCACAGGTACACCATCGTTCACAGGCACTAAGAAGGCATCCGGCGGAAAAGGATAAAAACCCTTTCCGAAAAGTCAAGGTGGAAACAAAGGGACGTCCTGAGGTCGGTGCTTACCTAGAACGATGAGTTTTGCGGTATGGGCGAGGCGTGCGACCTCCTTCACAGCGATGGACTGACTGTTGCCCCGAGAGGGACGGAGTAGGGGCGAGAAAGGGAAGGTGGAGAAAGGATTCTTCGCAGTAGAGGGCGGGAGGCCGAGGAGATACAGTGACTTGCTCCCGAAAAACGGCGACACGGTTTTTGTGAGTAAACATCTATTTTAAGGCTGACCGACCTGCGTCCGAATAACGCGACGCCCTATCCTTCCGACCAATGATCCGACAATTTGAGTTTTCCCGAAAAACCACTTTTTTCCTCAATCGATCGCCTTAATTCAATTTTTCAATCCGTCTGAGAAATCTTCTACCCACTCAATACCTGACATTTACCGAGAAATTCTTCCGCCGTTTCATGCTACCTATAATCGAAGGCTTTTGGAGGAAAAAAACGAGTTATCGAAGTATTGACTTGGTCAACTTTTGACATGAAATTATCTTGCAAACTGCTGATTGGAAAATGATGCCGTGGGAAAGAATAGCATCTGCAAAGCAATGATCGTCAGTCTTGCGGAGTTAGCCAGCATAACTTAGTTCGCGACGAACACAGAAATCTTTAATACTATAATCCCATAAAGAATGAAGTTCAACTGTAAAAGCTTGTCATCGCAGACTTGAGCACTTAATGAGGAATTTCTCAATAGGAAGATTTATGAGAAGTTAAACAGAATGAATCAGCTCCCTCACGCCTCGAATAAACAAGAATAGGAAAATGAACTTTCCTGGACGTTAGCTCGATGTTTGAATTAAAATTTGGGTTTTGTCAAAAGTTAACATTTCTGTATTGTTAGGACGACTATTAGAAATTTATATTCATGATTTTAATTGACATGGTTAATGCATCGTTTGAATTACTATTACAGTAAGGAAAAGCACATTATAAGCCCATTCCATCGTCTTGAAACTTAATCGAAAATGTGAAGTCGTATGAAACTCTACTCAAGGAATATCTGAATGGTAAAGAGTAAATACGCGCGACTGCGACATGCAACCAGGAAATATAAAATATAGTAACTAAACTTTCGTTTTTCCTTAATACATGACGCAACAAGTTCCATGATTTTCGCTCTTAACTATCACTATCTAAAATGAGAAATATTATACAGAAATAGGATTCTTTTCTGAGCGAAATAGTTGAACCTTTAAATTGCTTTCACACTTAGCAAGTATGAGTGAATCTTATCTGAGGAACGAAAGGAAGACAACGACCTCCACGATCCTATGCGTCAAACTTGTCCGGCAAAATTGTTTAAGATCGAGAATCGAATTCGCAGCAAATGCAAGTACCTCTCAAATATATAAATGATAAAGCTTATAAGTGCGATAGAGAAAAGTTACTAAATTCTCATTTTTTCCTTGACGCGATTCACAACCCTTACAGTACTTGCGTAGTCTAAAATAATTTTGAGGCTTTTATAAAGTTTGAAAGAGTAATAAAATAATGCACAAAATTGGACAAAACACTTGTAATACAAATATTATCTTAAGATTCTCGTCTCAAGATAATATTTTCTATTAAAAGAGCACACTGTATGAGAATGATAGCATACTATTCGAAAAATCAAGATTTCCGATATTATTCAGAGTTAACAGAAATATTGGATAATTCCTTTAAAATTTTAGACGCTTGTGTCTATGATTTAAATTCTAAAACGTCTGAAGATGATGTTGTAAATGACGTTTCACGATAACTATTTTGACTATTTTCTTACAAACGGGCCATTTAAATGTTGTAATATAAGAACTATCATAATTAGAAATAACACCTCTTAGTGCAATTTAAGGCCAGGATTATTTTACGTCGAGCGCGATTCATACAGGAGCAATAGGTAAGGCGGCACTCTTAAAGCGATGAAGCTAAGTATTTTAACGAGGAATGGTCCGTTCGATATGACAATAATTAATTAAGCATTTATAGGTAACAGTGGGGATTAATAAAGATGGAGAATGTAATATCACATATATTTGGAAATAAGTACCAATTTGATGCATACAAACTACTTATTCTAACACTAAGTTTCCGCATCGAAAACGAAAAATGGGCAGAAAAAATTCTCACCGCAAGTAACCATGCTAATTAAAGCCCACGATAATTACCAAAAATTACAAAGAAAATGCATTCGCTGGTGCGATATCAAGTACACTCAACTTAAAATTTCACTAAAAACACCGCAATAGCAAAATGAGATGAATAAAAACTTCAAACTTGTCTTGTAATTGATCATATTTTATCATAGATGCAGCAATAAAAATATATTCTCAATCCGAAGTTACTTTATTTCAACTAGAATTTCAATATCCACTAAACAAGAACTTTCACTTACCGACTACATGAAAGATCTTGTATTTAACTATTTCTATTCACAAAATTGGTAAGGATTAAGCAAAAGAATCTTTCGACAGAAAGACTTCGAGGAATATAATGCATGCAATCGCCGCTATACCAAACATCAGTAAACTGATTGAAAAAAATAACATCACATCAAAACAACAAATATTTACAATGCCGCGAAAAACACTGATTTTAACGATTCTTTGTGACATTTTTCTACAACCACAATTTAATTATAACTTTGTATATAAATACCGAATAAAATTAGAATAATATTTTACATTTAGAAATATGCAAATGTATCGCCTAGAATGACTTTTATCTTCATTAAATTTCAATTTTCCAAGTAGGTTAACACTATTTATTGATCGATTAAATTACAACTTTCACGATTAGGGTGCATTTGTCGCAATAGACATTACCATAGCAGTAATAAGGATAAAAATGCAGCTTCACTGAAATCAAGCAAGTTCCCTTTTCAAAATTGCCAATTCGCTAAACTTTAAGAGAACATTTTGTAAAGATATATTCTTGGAACAATTTATAACTACGATAGTGTCTACTTATTATATGGAATACAGCCAATGTACTATTGACCACAGTGTAAAAATCAGAAATATGCCAAATATAATAGAAAAAGAATGGCATGTGCAAGGTATGCAGTCTTCACCTTCACAGTATTACGCAGCGACATCTAAAAGAGCTATGAACTATAGCAATAACGCAGTACTCGAGAAAGGAAACAACGATGTGCGGAGATTTTCCATAAAAAGAAATGCAAATCCAAACGAAATAAAATCTCAAGCAAAAAAGGTGGTCAATTACGTAAATGGCAAGCATCAAATTATGCACTGCGAGGTGACTCATTAAACAAAATTAGAGTTCGACAATGCACTTAGATAATATAATCAGATACACTGCTGATATTGTAAGACATTTTCAAATAAATGAATTTCAAAATTTCATGACTCACACATTGTATCTGCAGAAAGACCAAGGCGATTGATTATTTTCGTTGCGAGCAACTTCTCTTCGGCGAACTTCTACATGATACAACAGAGATATACCTTTCTTTCTGCCTTCTTGGAGCAACATATATTCCAACGGTCTTCTATTCTATTCAACATTATGACATTTTTGTAATAGTAAATCATTCCATCCGATTCTTAACCTGTACATGTCCATCAAGAAAATTCCACTCTCCATTGGTAAATTATATTGCGGCAGGGAAATCAGAATTTAGATAAAATATATGAATGAAAATGAACTACTTGATATTATCGCCAGTTAGGTAAAATAAAAATACGTACCAAAACCAAATTTCCACTTTTGTTCCGACGTTACGCCGGTGTCGTAAGCTTCACCCAGTTTCCATTTAAAGCTACAAATGACGTCACCGTAGCAAAAATGTATGCTCACAAGCCAGCTCTGGGAACCTCTCACTTTCATGAATGACCATTGATGCGAGTGCGGAAAATAATTTCAGGCTTTCCGTGATTTGTCTGTGGATGTCAGAGAAATTGCGGTTACCGACCGCAATTTGTTTTAAATTAGCTTGGAGAAGTTCAATTTTGCATCTAACAGTGATAAATAAAAATGAAAATATCCGTGTTAAATGACTATCCGAAATTATTTTCCTTTTGTCTCCGAGTTTCCAAACTTCAAGCTGTACTCGATGAAGCACTAAATTTTAGCAAAGAGGAAGAGATAGCAAATTGCGATTTTACATGAAACTGGATCAGATTATTATTCATTGTAATCTCTAGTATTTCAGATGGAAATGGCTTGTGACGATTCAACTCTAGAATTCGCATTCAGGTCCTCATCGCGGCTTCCTGAGTGTCTGCGGGTACATTTATGTCTCTCTTATTATGCATAAACCTGCTATTAAAGACTACCTCACAACATAATAGTACGTTAACATAGGTAAATTCAGTGAGTCATAAGTCACAGTTACTTGTTTCTTTCCAAAGTTAAAGGCTTTATTTTTGATCAACTAAACGAAACTAAAACTTATTTACAATGATTAAATATTTACAATCGATTTTTCATAAAATATTACGTAATTATTTACAGCATTCCAATGTTGACCTTAAATGTCTTCTATTTTAAACATATCTTTTCGTTGAAGCTGTGAAAGGGCAACATCGTCTTCAGTGATGGTTATAAATTGTGGAGGAAATATAGCTCCAGCAACACTCCTTTTTTCAGCATTAAGGAAATTGAAAGTTGCACAAGCAGCATCCGTTGTCAAAACCTCCACATTAGTGCCATGACGCCTTAGCGCAGTTACCACTTTAGGATTAATCTTATAACCTCTCACACCCATACCAAGTACAAGGATATCTGGAAAAGTAAAATTTGCTGAGGTTAATCCAAGAAGTTTTCCAAAAAAAGTCTCTGTTTACCTGTAAAAATGAAATATTTAAAATTTCTTACTTACAAGTTGCAAAATAAAACGTATAAATGACTAATTAATTACTACTTTGAACTACTGATACAAAATAGTTGACAGTTTACACCATCTTTTCATAAGTTTCTTTATTAACATAACTCAGAACTTGAGAATTACCACGTTTCTTCGCATTAACCCATCACTTATTGGTCTCTATAGTGACTCCACTTAACTGCCTATAAAATATTCTATACTATTTTTCATTATATTAAAAAATCGTTATAATATCTATACCAAAAGCTTCACAAACAAATGTAACCATGAGACGATAGAAAATGGTATCATACTAACATACTTATCAACCTACAATCAAATATGTTTAATGAGAGAAAAAAGCAAATTATTACATTTTCTTAAGAAATATTTCGTTAAATATTGAATGTGTGAAACTCCAGATCCCAAATTGAACAGAAACGAAAACTTTAATCATTTATGTTGTAAACTATCCAGGGGAAAATTCAGTATAAGTTAACTTCAAGAATCAAGTCTCCTCTGTGTTTATGTAAACAGGTTATTTTGCCGATTTTCATGTTCATATACAGGGGCAGAAGGACCTGGGGACAGGCGGCTAATTTCAGTTGTATTCTTTAACTACCAAAAAAATCAATCAACTTAATAGCAGGTGTCACTAAAAGAAAACATTGCAAGCTACTGTTTACGCAATAGCAAATCATGAGTGTGTATCCATATTATATTTTTGATTCACTACTCTACGTCTAAAACAACTTTCATAAGTTTACTGTTCATTCTGATAGCTAAATGTACAATACTTGTCAATCGAATCTATGAAAATACTTCAAAACAGACTCAAGAAGACTGCAAATATCCTAAATTACTCTAACACTAAATTTTTCAATAAGTTACCAGCTCTTAGTCAACCCATTTAATCAGAAAATGAATTCTTAAGCAGAAATATTAAAATTATGCAATATAACCATCTTTAAAATAAATGAAAAACAAGACTAATTCCATTCTAGAACATACTGATCTGGTTACCTGAAGAAGACACAATACCTCAGTGAAATAAATATTAGTGGAATTAGTCAAGTCTTGTTCTTCATATAGAGATGGATAAGCTCCATCATATATTATTGGATTATGTTAATTACAGTAAAACCCTGCTAAGATACTTTTCAATGGACCAAACGGAACCTGCGTCTTTATAAAAGTAGAAATGACCTTAGGAAGGTATTATAACCAGGGTGCATAATACTGGCTGCTTTATATTATATTTTTGACAAATGGACTGCTTTCCACACAAAGAGATCATCTTAGCTACTTAATTTTGGCCATTTTTCATTAAAAAATGAAGCAGGTATTACCAGATAGAAAACTAGAGAAGAATAACCATTTTTTAACAGAAATGGTGAGAGGGCATTACAATCTCTCCAAGACCAAACTCAATAACCCACAAAACTCATTTTCAGGTTTTTAAAAATTTTATCTTCTTAAGATTAAGAAAAAGGATACATTCAAAAGTGACTTTTTAATCTCTGTTCATCTCTGAGGAAAAGTGATATAGAAGATCTAACCACACCTCAGAGTTCATATCGATTCTAACTGCAAAATATCTCTGCTTCATAATATCCCCATTTTATTCTCACAAAATTAGTCGTTCAGAGGAGGGGCTCGCAGGAAGCCCCTTTAGATACAAGGAGACAGATAATGAAAAATCTTTTGGTCTATCAAATGATTAGCAATAGTGGGCTGCAGTGCATTTGGGGATAGGAGAAATCCATGTCTTCAGCAGAGCATCTTAACCAGAATTTGCAACACATGCTTCATGTGAAAGGGACTGAGACGGTGAGAAAACTGAATCTCAAGTTGGAACATCTTAAACGGGTTTCAACATAGTTTAATCCAATTTGGCATCACTGATATTTATAACTTAATATATTCTGTCAGGTTTTGTTATCATGTGTGAATTTATGACTTCAGTATGATTTTGGACTCTTGTGTATGTATTTTCCTGTATTGCATTTGGCTGTTATACTGTACTTTAATTTAATCTATATATCTACTGTCACCTGATTAAATAAATGATTCAAATGGATATTCAAATAATTATTTTCCACCTCAGAAAAAGACTAAAATCATAAAAAAATATCTAGATGGAAGTAGTTGTCAAACTATGATCCCATCTTCATTCATCTCAGTTTCTAGGGTAGGTTAACTAATAAAAATATCAACAAAAATTAATTTGTAAGAATAATTACCAGATTCATAAATATCTCAACCAGAGTAAAGGAGCTCAACAAGATGCCACATGCTAAGGATTCCAGAGAAATTGAAAATGGATAAAAGATAAAATTCTTGAGTGGTGTAAGAGAATGAAATCTTTGGATAAATAAGAAGTTCAAGCTGGCCTTAGTTATACAATAGCTTTATAATTCACCTACCCTAAGATATGGTATTTATTCTAAGGAATCTTAGTGGAACTTTAAAAGACCCCTTTACATTAACACAATCATGACAAATGAACAAATATTCCTTCTGGATTGTTAATACAGATAAGAAAGTGTACATTTGAAGCCTAAGAGAAGGGTCATAGAGAGATCCATCCAACTTGGTGCACCAAACATAAAGATATCAATTTAAGAAACACACAATTTCCATGCTTATAAATGCTTATAATAGGATTCTAACAAGTCTGATCAATCATAATTATTACAACTGTTGTAAGATAACTGTATCACTGACCATAAATAAAAAACACTTTCAGCCAAAAGTTATCATTATTATTGGGGATACAACAAGAAAATTTTGAAATAGAGGGATAGTCTGATATATGCACTGTAACAAGAATGTGTCCTGATCGTACTCAAATTAGATGAAACAGAACATTTAAAAATTTTGAAATACAAATTAGCGATTAGGTCTCATAGATCAGAAGTATATCATCATCTATAATGTAACTAAGGGAATTTTATACATGTATTAAAGTATTTAAATTCAACTTTTATGATCATTCAGTTCTAACATTCAAAATAAAAAAAGTAAAATGGCTATTCTAATAATTATTAGATTATTTTAAATTCTATGCAGAGAAAAAGCTACTGTGGTTTTTTCTAGCATTAAAAGGATACTACAAAAATCCCTTAAATGCAAGTAAAATTCTTTATTCCCATAACGTTTTGCAATTTTTCTGAAATTTTCCATAATTGTAGTCAAAGTTCAGTTATCATTCCTTCACTTCAACTGAATGTAGAATTGGAAAACAATGATAAAAGATTTCAGGAAAATAAAGCCAACCATGGAGACTTTTCTTGCTTATCAATTCTACTGCTATCTATCTATATCCATCATTTTCTATTCATAAAAGAATTATAGAAAAGATATATTCAACCAACACAGCACAGAGATTAAAAAGCTCTGCTTTAAGATAGTAAAGTAATAATAATAGTACATCTTTATTTAAAAGTGAGATCGAGATTTACTAGTCTCTTCTTACCACTAAATATCCTATCAGAAACAAAATGATCTAATCTGAGATTAAAGATGAAGAGAGCAAAATGGATTACAAGAGGATAGGTTGTTTTTTTAATGTATTCTGTGAGCTTATAGAAAAACTGGAAATAAGAAATATACGGAACAGAAAAACCAACTAATTAGATGCCTAAATATTACCTAAGTAATAATAATACCTAAATAACCTGTACATTAGAAGTAAAGCAAAGATCAGAAGGTATACAACTACTGTAGAAAGTATTGCAATATCTGAGGTCTGGGAACTGACTGAAAGTAAAAGAAAGAAACTGATGATCATGGAAATGGTGGTGAGAATGAGTTATATTTACATGTTGGGCAGAATTCCCAGTTGTAAGATAGGATAAACATTATTATCACTACAATAATTGATGCTATTGAGGCAGAAAGGTTAAGATAGTAAGGCAATTTTTGTTGGATGAATCAAAAAAAAACATGGCCTAATAAGATCATATCATGGAAGGGAAAAAGGATGTCCTTAGAAGCATGTGGAAAAGGGGTCAGAGGGGCAATGGTGAAGAGAAAACCTACAACAAGACGATCGGAAAGAAAGAAACATGGTGGCAACTAGGATGGAAAACACAACTTATGTTGTTACAGTTTACAATAAGGAAATATGGATATTTCTACCAATTACAAAAAATGTATTTATATAATTTTGGGATCTTCTATATCATCAAAATTCATTTTACAGAAAACACTGGAAACACGCTGAAGGAATTAAATTGATAATTAAAGATTTTTTTGTAAACACTGAGAACATGGATTACCTAACTTTGGCTCTAATGCAAAGAACAGGGCGAGAGATTCTTCACTGACATCTTCTGGACCAGAGATATTCCAACTCAGGAACGTTTTAGGGAAAATAATCATGGGCCCAATCACTGCTAGTCCATTATTCAGACGAAATCCATACTAAAATAAAAGCAATGTTAATTACATAGGATTAAAATAAAACTGACTAATACCATTAAATATTTTAATTAAAAATTCAAAAATCAATGACCTTTAATAATTACTAGCATAAATTTGATTCTTTCCATAAAAATGAATGTTGATCGAACTCATCTCATACGAAAAATACCAATAAAATTTCATTAAACAAATCCTAAGTAACGACAAACCAACTTAATCAAATAATGCGCGTATTTGAGACAAAGCGAATGTGAGATATGAATTTGTAGCATAAACTTGCTCTTAGAAGAGAATTTAACAAGTCACAATTTTCCGAAGAATTAGTTTAACTTACTCAAACTTACCTGGCTATATGAGTCAATCATAAGTGGCGCGTCAGGTTCTGCATTCAAAATCGTCACCGAGGTTTTTCCCTCAGAATCTAAACTATGTTGTCTTGCTGCTTGATACGATCCACCTTTCACGAAATCCCTACGATCATTAGATTAAAAACGGGAGTAATTTGGCGTTATAAAAAGATATAACATCAACGATTACGAGCAATTTCATGTAATGTAAAGCTAGCAAATATTTTCAAATACATCAGAACACAACTTGGATCTAAGTGAGAATGTCGATGTTATTTACCATGGCTTCTTCCCAAAAGTTTTCGTAAGGGATCTTCCACAGAGACGAAATCCCACCGCCAACATTTTGACTGCTGTCTATAGGAACACAACAATGCAGTAACGAATTTGATCTTTCTTTGAGGAACGAAATACAGGAGCGCGATTATTGAGCACTTCAAATTGCTATTGATCTAATCTCGTATTTCTGTATAGTTTCTACAAACTAAATTTTATAACTTAAATAATACAAAATTCAAGCTTGAAGTTCCACATTAGTCAGGCTATTTTACTTATAAACTGTACTTTAAATATCAATATGGTAAGTAAGACATGTCTACGTCCTGGTTCAATAGTGAAGTTAGTGTCTTCTTGGACTGTTATAAGTTTATTGAAAACTTGTTGCATATTAAATTTAAAAACTAAAATTTATTATTTCCCATGTCTATTCAGTTCACAAGCATGATGTGCAATAATTTGGACGATGAGACAATTTAGTTTTATGGGAATAAAATAACTAATGTAACACATGTAAGTCATTACTCCAAAGCAATAGATTTGAGGCAATTTCAATCTCCTTCGTAACTCAACACGTTGCCCATCTTATTTTATGTAAACACTTTATTCTGACAAATGTCTCACACAAAGTAATTGAAGTAGTATACATACTACAAGCTTAAAAGCAAATCAGGGTTATGAGAGTTGATTTAAAATGTTAGTTATTCATTGCATGCATATAAAATGAAACACTCTTTTCCATGTAAGCATTTTAACTTCCTCTTCAATTCTTCCCTATAGATCTTTCACTTCAGACACACTCATACATCCTCTTTTATATTTTCTGCTATACACATATCTTCCCTTCAGCATCTCACTCATCACATTCAACCAGCATTCTTCACTCTTCCCATTCCGGTAGGATCATCAAAAATTCAATGATTCAGTTTTAGATTGGATTAACAGATTTTCAAAGTAATATTTCATCATGCTTCGTTTTGAAACTATTACACGTCTAACAGAGTGCTGTTTTTCACAGAATCATTTTATATTTAATGAAGGAGTTTATTTCAAAGAAAGCCATGTAATTGGTTCTATACTTTATTCTTGAGCAATATTGAGAGGAAAATCTTTTCTTAAAGGAATCAATGAAAAGTATTTTTCAAGTTTATCTTTAGGAAGTACATTTTTATGTGTTTAAAATAAAAATCAATTTTAAGTAATAATGCTATCTCAACCACTTTTCTAGAACATCTTCAGTTGTATTTGTTATGAGAATTCTATCTTTCATTCAAAAGTAATTCATTATCAACCCCTTTGTTAAAGAGCAGCTTAGGGGGGGGGAATAAGAAAATTTTTGCTGATCTTTCTCCCCAACTCTTAGGATGCACAAACCTTCCTCCTCTGCTTGCCTAAATCGTCGGTATTACCCTATAAGCTTGAGTTAGTTCCTAGAGGACAAGACATTTTCAGGAGATCATGCAAAAACCATATTATAAGTGGGAAAGAATCATAACCAAGTTGTGTAATTCTGGTTGCCTTTTAGTCATATTTTTAAATAATAGTCTCCTTTTGGCTATAAGAGGTTGAAGTATATCTGAGGATGGGAAAACTCCATGCTAAAAGTGGGCAGCAGAGCATCTTAATTGGTTCCTTTACTATGTAGTTTGTGTGTAAGGGACTAGGTGAAAGTAGCATCTTACATTGGTTTTACTGTCTTATTATATTATTTCCAATTTAAGATTCTGTTATTAAATTTTTTTATATAATACAATGAAATTTCATTTCAGAATATAAAATTTGGTCTTGTTGCAACAAGAGTATCAGTTTATCTACTCTCAGTATTTTACTGTATCTATGTATGTATTTTACTCAAGTTCTCTCACAGATTTAGGAAATGGTTCAACAAACTTGGGAAAAAGCCTGATAAACAGGCTTTCACCTGATGATGATGACACATCAAAACCTGGGTTGTATGTTTCATTATTGTGGTGTAGTATAAATAAATTTAATTATTGGCAACTTGCTTTTAATACCACCAAGTAAAGGCCCACACCATCGAATTTAAACTTGGGAAATTCCATGATCTGGTTTGCTTGAACAAGTGGATTCCTATCCATGGTCTTGTGTTGATTTTAAACACCTTAACTTCTGAAGAATGCTATTCCATAACAAGTACATTAGTATTGGCTTCACAATTTCAGATTACCATCTTTTATCTGGAAAGTTATTTCTAACTTTTATCTTTTCAGGTCTCAGAATATCAGATTTAAAATGGTCCTATTTTCTTCAAATCCAAATAATTTTCAGAGTTCCTTAGTCAGTATTAACACTTTTAAGCTTTAGGCTACCAGAATGATATCATTCATCATTATTTTAACTAATACAGACATGACCCAGATAAATCTTATTGATGATAATTATATATAAAAATTAATGTAGCTTCTTTGAATGTATAACACGTCTACAGCATAAGCATCAAAGCCATTTAATTCAAATGACTACAAAACCTCACAAGAATAGACAGTATATATTCAGTCTTTTGTCTTGAAAGTTACATTTGTAATAAGTAAACATTAGTCTTATAATAACCATTTATGCAAAATAATTTGTGACCCACTCACAATAAATATTTCAGCACTCAATTCTTCCAAAGTCTTACCTATGAGTGAAGTTCAACCACTATTAATGCCACTAAGGAATGCATATTGAGATTAGCATGAAAGTGTTATGTCAAAAACTGAGATGTAGCAATAAACAGATGAAGACTTTTGAAATTCCACAAGGATTACCTTATTGACAGAACCAAGCAGGAGAAAGTTTATCAGGATCATGCCACTGTAATACTTAGAATTTTGTCTCACTTCAAAAAAATTAAGTTTTATGCTTTCTGATTCTAAAGGATAAATTTTTCCAATAAATAAGTCCAAGGGATATCTGGAATTTTTGGCATTGAGGTAATACCTTTAAGTAAAAGTGAAGAATAGCAAGTACATAGTTATATTTAGTTAAACAAGATGATACAGTTCTGTCACTAGAAATTTCCAAATTCAAAAAATTCTAAACCAAAACATGTGAATAAATTTATAAAATATCTTTCTAACAAATTATTCAAAACTTACCATTTACAAATACCTCCATTTATTTTCATTAGTAACTGCTAGCATCAGCATGTGATAAAATTTGATAGTACATCAGAACCATTATATTTTCTCACTTAATGACAAATACTAAATATTTTACAATCAATCTGATACACTGCGCATTTTGGTTTTTCTGTATGTAAAAATAGCTTTAATGTTAACATTAACTTCATGTGACTGTTCTATCTCATTAGTTATCTCCATGAACATTCTCAAACTAGCTGATCTTGGCAAAACACAGCTGCTGAATATAAGAACACATGGGGTATGTAAAACAAATTTTCCTAAACACCATTATATTTCATGAGAATTTTTTAATTAAATAGTTTCAAGTCTTCAGAGTTCATATTACAATAGTCAAATGTACATAAAATAGAAAAAAGGACAAAAAACAACCTTGCACAATTAAGGCTAGCACTGCTAAAGTTGAGATTTTCAAGACATTTTAATCAACTCTAATATGCTGCTATATGAAAATATTAGTCTGCTATGCCTGAGACAATGTATGATAAAGATTACCATCTCCTCTAAGTTCATGATCTACTCTCATTAGACATCAACAGGTAGTATGCAAGTACAAGTAGTGCTTTCAGTACTTTATATGATTATGAAAATAATGCAATACTTGATGCTGGATACAGTCCACATTTTTGAAGTATCAGTCTGATTGCAAGTAATGTTTCAAAAATGCAATTAAGATTGTTTATGGAATAAATTGTTTTGCTAGCACCTCAACATTCTTCAACTGGTGCCACTCAGCCTTTATAATTCATTGTTAGTTCCATAAGACAAAAGTTTCAAAACAGCATGCTATTGTCTTTGACAAATAAAGTATCAAATTCAGCCAAAGGATAACCAACATACAGTAGAAAATGTTCACCAGAGAGCACTCATGAACATGTTACTGCAGCTATTTACACTTTCTTAAAGCTCTCACTTCAAACAAAGTGATTTAATGAAAGGTCTATTGAATTTTATAATGTATCTTAAATGATGCTAAAACAACATGTACCAAAAAATAATGACCATATAACTGAGGATTTACCTTTTAAAGAATAATATAGCAACACTGACAACAGCAACTAAACCATACCAAACAGCATCAGTAAGTGATAATAGTGCAATATTCAAAGAATACAACGAAAACAAACCATTACTTTGCATAGATTACTTAGTATCCTTCTGTTAAGCAGCTGTAAGAAACAGTAATACATCAGCTGATATAAAACTACTAACTTATTGCTGCACAACATTCACTTGAAATGAAAATAAATCCACAATTACAATTTCAAATAATTTCCTAATTATATTTATATATATGTATGAGAAATGTAATTTTACTTTATTACAGATCTACATACTAATTATTGAATAATTATCCTCTACTCATTACATTCATTTTGTTCTCTTACTTTAATCATTCTCATTAATACTTTCCTTCTTATAAGTTCAATTATATGCTAGTATCTTTTTACCTCCGCAAATCCAGATTCCATACAGTCAGACATTTAATTAAATACTTTGCAGATAAAGCTGTCACTCAGTCCCAAAAGTCAACTCAGCAGACTAAACTAAGTAAAAAGCAATTTACTTTGCATATTTATTACCAAAATGACAATACATCAGTCTGAAATCAAACTACCATTCTGCAGTGTTTCACACATGTAAGGACACTTTAACATGATCAATACATAATTGTATGACAGTACTCTTGATTATTATACTTTAGCGATTTACACAAGAAATCAAAATAAATAAAACCGTTACTTAAAATTAGAAGAAAAATTCGACCAAGTTTCAATGGGCTCACACATCTAATGAATAGTCAAATGGGATGGATGATTTCAATGGTTAACATTACACTAAACCATACTCTATTTACGGCATATCATAATCCTTAAACAAAGAGCATCAAAAGCATTAGTAAAATACAAATGCAAATAATTCAAAAGTGATGATATAAAATATTTCTTTTTAGAACTATGATTAACTCAAACTAATGCTAAAGTCACACAAATACATGTTTATAAATGTAAATTATGTTATGAGTTAGCGCCATGACCTTCCTATTTAGGGGAGGAGGGCAAGACGACAACCCAGTGGAGATAAGCCAGTACACACAGCCTACAGCCAACCACTATACAGAGGTAGAGCAAGCTTTCTTTATAAAGCACATGTTCAAAGGAACCACATACTGAGGAATATGTGTGTGTGTGGTCTACATCATCTATACCTTGGGGCTGCTCTACAATAAATATACACATCCTTTACTTAAAATGCATTAGATCTCAAGCACTGCTCTTCACAAAGGTGTATTATCAATATTATTATGTCTGAGGTAAAATTCACTCGTTTTACTCTAAAATTTCCACAAAGATTCATACAATTCATGGTACATAAAGCCATGGCAGACCTCGTTAAAGAATATCGCCTTATCGTGAGAGGTATGTTCAGTTTTAAAAAAATCATAGTAGTCAAGGTCACAGCACCCCGTTTTAGCAAAAACCTCCACATTGCACTAATACTTCATCTACCAGTAACTTTAAACAGGACTCGAGTGCAGTCACACCAAAACTGAAGATCAGGACAAATACAATAGCCAAACCTTCAAAAGCATTATTTTATATTATTATTCCTTCAATGTTTCTCATGCAATTAGAAAAACTTAAATGATGGCGGCCACCTACAATTTGTCATGAATATCTGCCGCTACATTGTCTCAGGTCAATACACAGTCACACCAAATTGTCTCTCTCTCCTGCAAATCGAGACCGAAAGTCTCTTGGAAGAAAGGAGCCTCGAATACTACTTCTCCAGAGATTTTGAATTAACTAACATGCACAGATATGAGTGGGTAAATTAGGCGCTCTATTTCCATGCCCTTGACAAGGATGCCTTCCCAGTTGGTTGTGCACTTCACGTGATGTGCAGCAATGACGGATGCAAGAGGTTTCTTACTGATGATGATATGGGGTTGATTTCACATCCGGAGATGTGTAGGTGCGAATAACCTTAGGCTGTATATTCTGCCCGGAAATAGCAATTGAGTGGAGTTCAGCAGCGCCAAGGCCTCCAGGACTTGAGGGCATCTCAACTCTTCTCAAAGTTTGAACACGGCCACGCCTCCGCTGCGGAAGTATTCCTCGTCTTGCCATGTAAAAGCGGATGGTGGAGATCGGAATACCAAAGATGTGTGACACATTCTGGAAAGTCATTCCTCGCCCTACACAATCAGCAGCCTTCTTCAGTTCATCTTCTGAGCGGCGAATGCGTTTGGTGCCACTATTGGTTAAGCCAGCAGCTGATGCAGGTGAAGGGATGGAGCTTGGAGAGGTGGGAGACTGCACTGTAGTTCCTGTCAATCCCATTGGTTGTATATGCCGATAACCAGGACCCATTGCAGGCCATCCTCCTGGAGATATCTCACAAGTCACGGACTGCAGGGCCAACGTCGCTGGGTCAGTCACTTCTGGGGAGAAGAGGTCATTGGTAGGAATGGGATTGCATAACTTAATATACAAAGTCATAATTCTTCTTAAAATATTAATGTGAACTTTTCAATAAAGAAAATAGGTGAGCAATTTATAGTAGTCATCATTCAACTTGTGGTAATTAAAATATTAACAAAGAAAATGAACAGCAATTACTATATGATATTATACATGCAAAATAAGAGAAAAACTGACCATAAAATCTGGCCACAAGTTACTTTCCTTACATTGCATGAAAACATAGCTGCATATATTATAAACACTGCAATAACCCTGAGATCCAATTATTACATATTTTGACCTTAAGCATAATGGCTTCTTGACCCCATTACTCAAAGCATATATTAATTCAAATTCTCTGCTTATCCCAATACTATTAGAATTTTATGATTAAAAATAAAGGGCTATTGAAAAAAGTACTTGGAGCTACAGTCTCAGGCTCAATTGGTAACATTTATTTGGATAATCCTCAAGTCAGCCTCAATATACAACATTCCTCAGAGAATTGAGAACAAAATACAATCTGAAAAAAAAAAAAATTAAAAATAAAGCTTACTAAATGTAAGATTATATTTTTCCAAAGTCGACATCCTTGTAACTGTAATAAAAAAATTTGAAATAATGCTTATCATTTAACCTCAGTTATATAATCATATCTACTAATGACATTTCCAAAAGGTAGAGAAATCTTTACCAAGAGGAAATGATCAGTAGAATACATTTGATACATAATCTGTGGCTCTCAAATAATAAGTTAATCAAAAAATCCTAGCAGAAGTTTAATTTAACAATAGCCAAAAGGACATAAAACAGCATAGAGTTGAATATGATTCCAAACTTAAGGAAAACAGGCAATAATGATAATCATGGAGATATATTACTTTAATACAATCAACATTTTCTTTGAAGAAAGAAGTCTATCTTCATACAGAATCACAAGCAGAAGGCTAAATTTACCATCTTCCAATATGTATTTGTAGTAAGCAGATATTCGAGGTATTCTTCTCTAAAAGTATTTTTCAGTAGGTATAGAACCACTAAGTATGGAAACAAAATGCACGAATTACAAAACATCTTAATAATTATGATATTTTTTCAATTTACAATGTTTATTTAAACTCTTTTACAATCCAAGTTATTCAATAGGTTTGTCTCATATCTGACTAGGAGAGATGTAAGAATAAATAAAATCCAGGTTGAAATATTCTATTTATATTCCAAGCAAGAGAATTACCAACATGGAAGTGAATGAAGAGCATACAGCAACAGTAATACATTGAGGTCATCTTCACAAAGGTCCAATACAGCTGTACCTTATGTTGTGTTGTACAAAATATGTGACCACTAATGGTCAAAATTATGTAAATGAGTAAACAAAGTAAGATTCAATCATCAACAAACCATCTAGAACAATAATTTTGAAAAGTAAATCATAGTTCAAACAGCATCACCATTCCTTAACAGAGTAAAATATGCTGGTGTCTACTTCAAGTTTTAATTCATCCTAAACAGAAGCCAATAAGCAATAATTTAAAAGGAAAAGTTGACTTTGGCTTAACAGGCTATATGGCATAAATAGAAATCAATAACTCTAACAACATATCTTTATAAAACCAGAAAAAAGAAAATCTAAACATGCAAATGGTTTACGAATAATTAAGGAAACCAACTTATTTAATTTTTAGAATATATGTACAAAAAAAATGTTTAAACAATGTCAAACATATCTCTATGGAGGTATAAGGAACCCATCTGAGTTGGAAGAATGAAATAATAGATTTGTTATAGAGCAAGTTGAACAGCTCAGGAGTATCTGCAAAGGCATGATCATAAGCACAGTCAAAGAATTTTAAGAAAAGCAAAGCACTTGACTCATTAAATATGAAATGTACTAAATGCAGTGCAAATCAACCATTCAGGTGGACTACAAAAATTCATATTTAAAAACAAAATGAAAAGGATCTGCTCTCTTGATAATAGACTAGAATGAAAATTGGAATGGAAATAAAATACGCATGTAAGCTGAGGATATGGAATTATTATAAAATTCTGAAATGATAGCTAACACAAGATAAGGTTCCAGGCCAACATTTTCTTTCCTCTCCAGTAACTTTGATTTTCTGGTGGACTATTTTCATACAGCCATGATATTTATGTTCATCTGTCATTTATTAAAGGTAATCTTCTGAAAGTTCACTTTTCTTTACAAACTCAATCCATCAAATCTTTCCCTCGTGAATAACTTTGCTACCAAACACCTTTGCAATGCTGAACATGAATATCAGCAAATCAGTTCAAACAGTGCAAGGTATTTAAAAGCAAAGCCCATTCCTTTAGCAAATTATAATACAAGTCAGGTAATATTTTAAATATTAAGAATAATATCAAAATAAATGTTAAGCTGCAAAACAAAAAAATGGCGACGTTTACGCACTTTCTACCACACCATGAGAATGGAATCATCTTGAGCTGCCTAAAAGGATACAATAATAATCACTTATGAGACCTCACAGACATAAAAATATTGCTTGAACATCAATATTGAATTAATTAAAAAGTTTCCTAAAATTTAAGGTCCTTCATACATGAATGAAGACAGTCAAGGAAGCAGTCATAAATAAGAACTATTATTATCTTCATAGATCGATTTAATAAAGATAATGGTTAGAATTAAAAGATGCTACATGATCTCCTGTCTATCTGATAAGAAGAACACACCCACTGGCTGATTCTTGTACATGGCAATAAACATTGCTCAAAATATAAATCTGAAATAATTACAGAACATCACAATGTATAACTTATAATATGAACTTAAGTCAGCAAAATTCTTAATTAAATTATACTAACTGAAAAATTAGCAAATGAATAAATGGTAACTGTTAAAATCAACATTTATGATAACAAATTTATTCATAAAATCAGAAATCTGAATGCTGTTATCAATGGTGCACAAATCTTGATAAAGTCTTTTTTCACTGCCTTACATAACAAATGACAAATACCCCACCCAAAATTTCCATGGTGAATTTTCCTTTTTAAAAGTTTATAGCTGTACATTTATTAAGTTTTCTTATCCCCAAAAATTCCCAAACAACACCTAAGGAATAAAATATGTAGAGGCTTTGATCCATTTAGAGTAATAAATACAAGAAGAATAAAAACTCAAGGATTAAACTATCTCATTCTGCTTACTTTTAAATTTCCATAGGAAATTTTTATCACAATTTGAAATTTTGACATGGACTTATCTTCACAGCAGTAGGTGAAATAATTTATTAACACACACTAGATATCAATACTATCACAAGAAGTGGTCACTAAATTCCCTCATGAAATATTTGATTTAATGTCCACATAATTTCCAATCTTAGTCAGCCTTCATACAAAGCAAGATTTGATCATTTCTCAAAAAAAAAAAAAGAAGTTCATTGAAATGTTTGATACAATTCCTTTTTTCGTCTTCTTGCCACATATTCAAAGAGAGTAGCTCTAGGAATCTTGAGAGCTTGTTCCACTCCGCGATAAGAATAGCCTTGCATTAACATTTGGTATGCATTCTCAAGGTGAGCAGGATCATGCTTTTTCCACCTTTTAGTCCTTGTTAACTTCTCACTGATAACAGTATTTGGAGGCATGCCATAAACACTTGTAACCCCAAACCCTACGCCAACTGAGCTCCCCCCGGGAGAAATGTAAGCAGCCTCGCATTTTTCCATGATAGAATGCTTCCAATCCTCAGTCTTGACCTTCCGGTCTGCCTCCCCCTCTGCAAAGGGATAGAGACAGAGCCCAGGCTGTCAGTTCATACCAAATGGAGAACTGAAGTGAGGGTAGGGGGCAACAATAAACACAATTCCCATTTCTTCCCCTGGAATTATCAGCTAAAACACTCAATACATTTTAAGCCAGAGCAAACAACTACAAAAAGAATTCAAAATTTGATAGTGAGCATTCTCTCACACCAGATCATTACAAAAAATACTTAAAATGTAGATACCATAGCCTCATGCCAATATCTTTCATTAAGTTAAGAAACAAAATTACAAATATCAATAATAAATAATCATAATTGCATAATTATTCCACTATATTAACTCCTGCATGATGAATTAGAATAATGTCCCCAACCTACTAGTTACCATGTACTTAGTACCAGCACTTAAGGTTACGATATGAAATGAAAAGGTTTTCTCATGTTTCCAGGTTTTTCTTAATCCACTAAAGAGCTAAACTTCACAAAAAACAACACAAATATTAAGCTATGAGTTAGGCAGTAAACTGTGCCTAACTAAACAATGCCATAAGAAAGGTATTCACTGCCGCATGAAGACAATCTCCTCAGATTTCCCAATGTAATCCTCGAGATGATTATTGTATGAAATACTGTATGCTTCTTATGAAATATACGATTTCATCAAACACTAAACCACAAAATCTTTAATACATCAAATATAAGTGTATTAAACAAAATACAAAGGAAAAGAAATAGTTTGAACTTATTTGAGTAACAAAGTAAGTTCATGTTGATGTAATTCCAAAGAAGTAGACTTCCTGATGCTATCATCTCATAAACTAGCTTAAGATTGATAGATATACCAGACACCTAACAAAGGATTCTAATATGATAACAAATAATCCAAATTATTTTATGACTAAATAAGTCGCATACCATAAGGTAAACTTGGAGGTTAATTTTTACATAAAACTGGGAGAATAATGAGTCCATACAATGAACTGCTATTATAGAGAAAGGTTACAAGATTCAAATTTTGAATAAATAAATCTAGAACATTTTTGGGAGTTTCAAGACTGGTAGCGTATAATTAAAGATACTATTACTTTCTAAATATTAAAAGGCATATCTTAAATAAGATATGATGCGATAAACTGAGTAGCATCATCAGTTTGGCCTGTAAGATATTCCAACCCGATTGTGAAATATTTTGCAGTTACAAAATAATGCAAAAAAATCAGCAGCCTGACAGATAGTTTAAGCTTTGTAATCAATAGCAAAATAAAACTTCTTAACATTTAACCTTAAATACGATATCATATGAGTATTCAAAATAGTAACAGGATAAAAACATTGTACCCAATAAATGTATCGAAAACAATAATTGGCGGCCATAAAATACTACAACTGCTTCATGTTTATGTCAATTTAATTTAGCAAAAAGGCAAGTACTACTCTTCAAATTTAAAAAGGGATATCATTATATCATTTGAATGCAAAAAACACAAAAATCAATGACAATAGTCACAAGAAATTATAAAATGACTGAAATTGTGCCATACTTCATCCACCAGAGAAAATCACATTAAAAGTAAACAGTATAGAATGGCAAGTATTATGAATGGCATTCTAATGTAATTAGTGACAAGACCAAGCAAGAGATTGGTTTTGATTGACTTCCCTCAATCTACTTAACGAATACTAATAATATAATCCAGTTCCTGCCTTAATCAACTTGCATCAGTCTCATGCAGTAAAAGAGTAGAGATGAATTATAGCAATCAAATAAGTTTTTTCTAAGATTATTTTGTAGAGTAGGTTAAATAATAAATGACTAAAACAATGATAATGTCAAATAACCAACTTATGAAGGAATCAAGAGTTGCATGTCAACTACCAGCTGGCTTTAATGTTCAGACTGACTTTCACAGAAAAACAGGAAAGACTTTGAAATAAGAGCATACGGTGAGGTAGAATCTTATTCCATTTCCACATTAACATTGGTTTAGTTGACAAATATGGATTTCAATTACTAACTATGCATCCTATCCTAAGTAGAATTTAAACAGATGACTATGAACACTTAGAAACTAGGGTGTTTATATCAAATTTTGAACCAATCATGGCAAAATTACCTTTATTTACAAACCTACTGTGACCCCAAAAGAACGAATACAAAAGAGAAGAGATCAAAAGCAAAAAAAGAAGTTAAATAGGGCGATTCTAGACAATCATTCATTTCACCTTTCCTTTGAATTGAAATTTATCATTTATTGATCACTTGTGAGGTTATAATTATAATCTTAACAATTCTACATGATAATCTGAAATAGGCTTTTATTCAGAAAATCTTAGCTTACTTTGACAATATCAAACACTTTCCATTTTCTTCTGAACAGAAATCAACATTTGAAAACCTAGAATTATATCTATTAAATAATGTTTTTTCATGATATACCTCTGGGAAAATGTCATCACTTATCTAAAACACAATGAGTGACTGGAGTGCCAAATTTAAAATTGATATCAGAAATTTTACTTGAATTTAGGGCAGAAATAAGTTTAATAGAATTATCCATAGCTCTAAAAATTATGCTCATTTGGGAACAAAAAGAATACCAAAGTTGCCAATGATGCTTCAACATCATAATTAAAAAATTGTATCAGCTGTATGCTTTAAGGTAATACGAAATGTTTACTGATAATATTCTCTCTTTTTCATAAGCACACACATACATAAACAAAAATGTTGTTATAGAGTAAATGAAGAAATCGCACCAACTTCTTACATGAAAATAGATGGTAGATTTAGTGAAAATACTATTCAAAACTACCATAACAATGATCGTATTGGCTTAGAAAAGGCTGAATATTATTTACATAAACCCATTACAAGAGTCATAACATAATAATAGTATATAATAATAGTAATAATAAAACATAACATAGATCCTACTTTTGAAAGCAAATTACAAATACAATGTTAGGAAATACAACTCACTTAATGTTAGGTAATTTATAAATACTTAAGAAAATTCATATAATAAAAATTGAGATAACATTAGAATTACTAAGCACAGGAAGACAAACATGTTGAAGAAACTATGAAAGTGTTTTTATTTCACAGAGAGAAAACATGTTATTAATTGTTAATATACACACCAATTTGATGATACTGAAGTATTGATCAGCTAAACATATCACGTAAAGAATGGTTTGACTAGGTTCTTCAGAATCATGAAATATTAACTTTAATAAAAAACATGACAAAATGGAATGTCCAATACCACACAAAATTTATACGTACAATTGAACCAGCACAATGCTATCACAAAAGAACTAACTCCAGTCTCAGGAACCAAAAACTCCTGGATAAAATATTCACCCTTGATACTCTAGTTCAAGCAGATGAGTATCATCTAATTATGAAACTCCAACACTATTGGAAAGAAGCTATAATCATAATGCTAAATATACGAAAAACTCGAGTCCATACATAAATGAAGGCGATTGAGTATCACAATACAAATTACACTCAGAAAGTTAAACAGTAGCAAGTAGCTCAAATGATGTCATTTGATAAAGCAATGGACAAGATATATACCACAAGAACAAACAAGAAAATCAAAAAAAGAAAATTTCTGGAATGTGTAGAGGCTGACTGAGTTTGATTGTGACTTGATGGAATAAAATGACATCCACATACCTCCCATCATCATCTTTTCCTGAGGTGGGCCAAGTGATTGCGGGGTGTAACCAGAAGGCCCTGGAACATCAAGCATGTGATGATAGTGAACTGATTGATGATCTGATGACCTTCCATCCCCTTCAGCAGTCATTCCATCTCCCTCTTCTTCTTCCTCCTCTTCCAACTCTTCTTCATTCTCACCACCCATTCCAGCAGAATTGTCCATTGACTGCAAACCATAATTTTCAAGTTAGCATTTTAAACCAAATTTTCACTGATTGCGAGAGAATGACTGACTGAATGCTTGATCCTGATGTTAGATCAAGATGACACTGAAAGTTGTCTTACTTGACTTTACAAATAATCACATCCATACTTACATATGTTACCTGATTATACAAAAATCAGTATATACAACCATTGCTGTCTTTATTTCAACAAATCAAATTGAGAATAAATGAGGACAATTCATTGAAATATGATAGCTTGATCAATGGTCATTAAATAATGCATAAATTACCTTAAATGCCACAGCACATTCTTATAACTTAAAACTTGATTAAAAATCCCAATTCATTATACAAATTATAATTAATGTCACAAATTTATGAAAAATTACTAAAAAAATTTAACTTGTAAGTTAATAATAATAATTATAATAAGTATGCAAAATAAAGTAAGATACCCCAAATTAAAAGATGGCAACTCTACTTTCAAAACAACTGAGAAATAATTCTTTACATCTTTCTTTTTAGGCATCAAGACTGAATATCACTTGAATAATTTAATTTACCTAGATTTGGATTCTAATAATAAAAAGAGCTGTAGCAGAGAGAAACATCTCTTTAAGAGGAGATGCTGTGTTTCATTACAATGAAAATGGACATCCATATAGAATTGAATGTATTATTGGGCCACTGCTGAAGTAACTCTTTCACACTTCTTCACCTTTTTAGAGGTGGAATCATTAACTCATTTTTCCAAATAAAGATATTCCATTACTGTAGGCAAAACATATAAATTCATAGAACATTGGTTCTCTTCTTAAATAAACACACAGTAAAATAAGAAATACTGCAGAGATAAAAATGAACACTTTTAGCAATAAAAGATATTTTTATGTGTATTAATAATAAACTCCAAAAGAGGGAACCAAGGAAATAATTTCAACAAAATCACAATACGTTAAAAAAAATGTACTTGGTACACTTTTGATAAAAGAACTAACAAGTGGTTTTTACAGAAAATTGAGAAAGGGATAATATAACAAAATTTTCAGAATCTTCTAGAAATAAATTACAGCCACACTGTTTTGCTAAGAGAACAAAAATTCTCCTTAATCATAAATAAGCTTAGGCAATTATTATCAATTGCAATATTAAATTGCACATAAAGCAGTAATGATACTGAAAAGATCAAAACAATATATTTCCAATGACTCATTTCTCATTGTACAAAATAATCACCGACCAAAATATTCTTGATCGAACATTTTTGAAAATTACTCGAACCTTTGCTCTATATTTCTAGAATGCTCTGAGAAGATGGAGATATTTTCAGTTCAGACAAGCAATTTTGAACTTGTGTTTCCAAGGGGTTAATTAAGTTTGCTAACAATGTCTTCTACTACACAATCTATGGAAAAAGAAATTTGTAATACCCTGATAGACAAGGATGAAGAAATTAAAAACATATTTGTTCATTTTTAAGAATATTAAATTATTGTATCTTTTTGAATTGAAAACTGCCAGTGATAATATTAAACTAAATTTTTAAATAAAAATTATTTGTCTGATGTCTTTCAAAAAATTGTCTCTAAACCAAAATTATCAAAAGAAAATTGCGAGCAGTGAGAGATGGAACCTTAGTCATGCGAACCTCTAAGCTACAGATTTATAATCACTTGGGGAAGCCTACATTTGACGTCAGATTGAAAATGGTTGATAATGAACATGTAGTAAATGAGATTGCTACACTTTGTAGAAGCTAAATATCGCTAAATCTATGCTTTTGCACCCTTTTCAAGATCATTATTAATTTACTTGGAGTTGAAACCTGAGAGTACAATACAGCCAATAATATTATCATGGTCTATGCAACTACTTTAGAAAGACATAAGAAAGTAATAACACTTGCATAGACCTTAACCTAGTTTAAACTTGAAAGCTTACAAGTATGACTATGAGTATAATTATTTAAAGTAAAAACTAAAAGATGACATTGTTATACATGAATAGGAATGCTGGCACAAATATCCTAGAAATTGTAAATCCAATGAAGTAAATGAATTCCTGACACATTTTCATTGAGTAAAACACTATCAACAAAAAAATAAAATGCAGCATGATAATAATAACTTGTACAGTAGTTTAGAAACTCATCAGTATAACTACTGGTTTCATAAGGTAATATCTGTGCCAGGAGTACACTGTGACATCAAATAAAGATGGCTTGGTCTTGGGTAAAAACCCACATTTCTATCCTCAAGGGTTAACATTATTCATATTCTACACCATAGCCAAATACGTAGACAGGACAAGGTAATAACAGATCGAACATTTATTATATTCACACCTAGACTCAAACAGCTTACGGAAAATCCACAGATCAGATTTTACTAAATTTTACAAAGTATTAATTTTTAAGAGCATTCATTCTTAACCAGAAAAAAAACAAAGTATTTGAAAGAAAATTATTTCAGATGAAAATAACTCGCAGCTTATGCAATACTGTAGCATAAAAATGAAGTATTTTGATATTAACTTCCTTAAATCTTAAGCAATTAAACTGAAAGTGAAGAATTTTCCTTTGAAGAATAAAAGTTAGTCAATAATTTAAAATATTAGCAATTCACTTACTTACACTTATTTAGAGTGTACTGTTGGTGAGCAGTTACAATAAGAATGTATGAGGAGGGAAGAGTTTATAATCCAGCCAAAGATTAGTCCAGAAAATTATGCTATACTAAACAAGCCTTACCTGATGCCCATAATCATGTTCTGTCTTTACGGTGTCTAGGTCAACACCACCATCTTCTTCATAGTCATCTTTCATACCCTGAAAGAGAGATTTGGACACTATTAGCTAATTATACTTCGAAAAAAGCTAAATTGAACAGTGCAATAAAGGAGGAAATAAATTAAATTACCCATGGAGCTGATGTCTGAAAATAAAAATGAGCTACTAATTGAAAGATAACACTGTAGATAAAATAACACAACTTTAAATGATGACTTATGAGCCAAGATTTATCAAAATACAGCAATTTTCATCACAATGTATTATAAAGTGAGCTTTCAATGTACAGCTACAGAACAAAATCTGAAATTTACAACCAACTGATACTTAAAATTTCAATTTGGCCAAAATCAAAACAAGTAAGAATTAGAAAACTCCACATGTATACAATCAAGCAACTCTTGGAATTGAAATAAGCATTTTGGAAAAGGATCACCAACCTCATCATCAACTGGCTCATGCAAATCTCCACGGACTTGTATTTCACCATGTGTGCGTGGTTTGGGACTGTCAGATTCACCACCTTCCTCTCCTCCTTCACCCTCATCATCAGAGGCCCTCCTTTCCTCATCTCTATTTCTCTGAGAATCTCCAGCATTAGGCGAGGACGAGGCAGCAACTTGTTGAGCAAGATTTCGCCGGCGTTTATGCAGTGATCTCCTATTGCCTCCAGACCCAGGCGGAGGCGATTCTTGCCCCGTACTTGGTGTTATAGGACCATTACGTACACTTATATCTGGAGGCAAATTGGTAGGGAGGTTACCGAGGGAAGCAGTAGCGACTTCCTGGTCGTTACCACTCAAACCTCTTATCTGGAGAGCCTCAGCTGCTCTCAGGAGAGATGCCAACTCTTCCTGAGATACATTCACTTCCCCACGATACATGAAGTCGACAAGGGCACGGAGGTCCCTGTGCCTCATGTCCTTCATGAACACAATTGGGTGTTGACATGGATTGGAGACCAACAGTGACTCAAAGTAGGCACTGCAAGCTGATAAAACAACCTGAGGATGAAGAGGAGCATAGGAAAATCACATGAGCTGAAGTTAATAACCCCCAGAAAGAAAGGTAAACAAAGCAATGTTTTCTCCATCAAAATAAAATATACATAATTAACTATAAAAACTTTACCAAGAAAGAATAAGTAAGATGCACATGAAAAAGTAGCTGTTCAATGCCAAGGTATTGGAAGACAGAACAAAGGGAAACCAACAAAAACAAAACGGAGATCATCATTTGTAAAAGAAATAATCAATCCTAACTCCAGTCACTATACAACATGTAACCTCAAACTATTAATTACATCTTGAAATAAAAGTTTATAATATGTAGTATTTATTGCTTACAGAATTTAAAGCAACTCAATCTATAAAGAAGAGGGTAATTTTGCCACAAGCATCAAAAATTTTGGACGTTAATAACATGAAAATTTAATTACAGATTATTTTGGTTTAAAATACAGGAAAGAGAATGTATACAAATATGCGGTGGCTTAGACCAAACCTTCATTTCTCACTCTGCCCTCATTAATTTTAATTCAGACCTCGAAATATATTATGGGGTTTTAAAATACCACCAATTTCATATTAAGTAAAATAATGAGATGAAGCTAAAAAAAATCGATATTTTGGGGTAAGAAATATCTCTTGGATACATTCCCAAAAAATTTCAGAAGGGATAGAAAATATTCAATCCAGGACTGATGCGAATAATCAAGAATTATAACTTATACCTTAAATGCGAATTACTAATAAAATACATGAAAATCTGAGAAGTACTACAAACATATGCCAAATTTTCACAAACTCGAAAACTTGAAATAATTTCTTGATCACACAAACTAATATATAGAATAAAAGTATCTATTATAAATAGTTTAATTTTTGATTAGATTATCCACCCGTAATGAAACCTTTCTAAACCAGCCATGTATACGCTCCCTGTATACACGCTCACGCTGCCTAAATTTGCGAGCAACATAATTAGTATCAACTTCAACGGTGTGATATTTTTTAGTAAAAGTCGATTTCTATACTTTTAATACGAGAGATATTGCAATCTAAATAAAACACTGCACAATGCCCTGAATACTCATTCCTTAAGATTTACCTTAAGTATAAACCACTGTTTACCTTATGACAGCGAATACTTCTTGCTTCACATGCCAAAGTCACATCCGCGAAGTGTTCGTTGGTTAGTAACTTTGGAAATGCACTCTGAAGATTGGATTGATGGCTGTTCCACCGAACGCAAAACTGCTGCGGGGCCATCATTTTGCTGGAATATTATAAACCTAGATGGAGGACAATGGAAGCGGTTAAAATTTTGGGGGTTAATATACACAAGCCGGCTAAATAATAGTCGGATATAAAATAAAGAGACTTCAATCCATCCTTACTATAAATAAGAATAAATACTTCAAAGATCTTAAGAAATGTACAAACCTCGCGACTAGGTGCAAGAAACCTTACTTAATGTAAGATTACGGAGCGAACTTACAGCTAAATTGCCTTTCTGGTACTGACATAAGCATAAGTTCGACCGGCGGTATTTTCTGGAAAAACAAAGCAAAACTTTTTAACTAAATCCAGGGCTTTAACCCTACCAAACTTTTTCAATAGTTAATATTTTCAACGTGAATAAGCGTGACGTCCAAAGTAACCGTCATTTGTATAAGGAACAATTACCGGTGTCGAATCGATAATAAACTACAATAAGAACCCTTACTACAACTCGGTATCAAATATATGCACGCGAAATGGAATTTTTTTACCTAACTAACCTTTTTAGTAACTTCTCAACAGTCTGAATATTGTGCGCTAAAATAAGTACCAAATCTTACACAATGGCTACCTCCAATACTTTGTTTCGGCGTTTCGTATGACGCTTCTAACGCCAGAGACATCTCTCGTAAGGAAAATGAATTAAAAGGGGAACTGTCACAAAACCCCCAAAATGGATTATTTACGCTTTCAGCTTTAAGAATTTCAGTGGAAATAAAACAATGGGATTAGTGAACTAATAAAAAATGAATATTGCCTTACTTTTGTGTTAAAGCAGCAAAGCCTTGAGCGGCTCCTTGTCACTCTCTTCTCACGTATTCTAAGACTTTACCTAGCAGATCCCGGTTACAAGTCTGCCATCTTGTAAGTAATAACTTCATAAAGATAGCCAATGGGAGTTTCGCAGTAGTCCGGGCGGCAGACGTCGGAAACGGAACCTCCCGAAATCGGTCCGAATAATACCGAAGAAGTTGTGCGAAGTTTATCCAGTTTCTCTTCTTTGACACAGGGGAGCGTGATTACCTTAGGTTCTCTGAGGCGCGCAACGTCGCTAAGGAGTTGTGCCGTAGTCAAGATGTTTTCTTCAGGTGTTAATCCTTTACCTGTTTGAGGATTGGAACATAAGGGATTGTGTGATGGGTGTCACTACTGAAGTTACAAGTAGAAGGACAACATTTTTCTGTAATATTTATTCAGTGACAACCTGACGAGGTATGGAGAATTAAAACCTGTAGAAGTTGGTGACGATGTACAGGTAGGCGTACCCTACCACCGCAAGAAATAAATAGTGGCAGTCAATATGGCACTATTAAAATCATGTTTGTGTTGCAGTCTTCTTATTGGCTCATTTATAGCTGGAGTTTACGGTGTGGTGAGTATTAAAAGGCAGTTTTTATTTTTTAAAGTTTATAATGCTTTTTTTCTAAATTCATAACGGCTCAGGATAAGTATTTCGGTTAATTTTGGTCGGAATTTTATTCTATTTTTGTCAATTAAAGCTTTTATTTAAATAAAATGTTGGCTTTCGCAGTTCGTGATGGAAGTTCTGCAACCTTGAGAGTCGGGCTATGTGCGCTAACTCTCTAAGGAAACTCCGATGTGCAAACTTAAGAATTCTTTTTGCGCGTTGACAAGCTATCCTTTGTCTTTTATCTCATTTTTGTCTCTACACAGAATATTATATGGTTTATTTGATTATTTACGAACGTGAAGGTATTACTTATAACAGTTCAAATAATGTGAAACAAAGAAGGCTGTAGTTCATTTCCATATTCGTGCGTGACATTACGTTTGACACCTGGAAAAGGAGATAATTTTCCGCAGTACCTTTTGCTGCACACATCTCTCGAACGTCCGCTATGAATTGAGTGAAAGTTGACGCTTTTCGCTATAACAGAGTGAAAGTTTTATCTCTCGGGGTTTACACAATATTTGTGATTCCACATGTATGTATCTCCCTAATTTCTCCATTACCATTTTCTCATAATGTTTTCCGATTTTTTCTAGATTTTTCCAATATTTTGCAGTCACGAAAGGCGTTTTTATAAGTTTTTAAATTTAATTTTCTTTGCTTCGACCTAAACTTCGTAGGTTCAAACGTGGTTTTTCCTTCGGATTTGCAGATGATACCTCAGTACCATTCTTAGATGATAAGCATGACGTTGTTTCGTCGAGGATATCTTTTTATTTTATTCACGGGAGTTAACAAACGGCAGTTCTCTTTGCTGGTCCATAGCTTTGTTTTAAACCTCTGCGCTCGTTCTAGAATGGACATGCGTCGCTCGTTCGCTGGAGAAGACTTTCTCTGCCACGCCTCCGCAATCCTCTCTCCATCGTTTTCTCTTGCATTTTCTTTCCGCGCATGCTTACTATTTCACTGCCGCACGTGCTTACGCAGTCTTCAGGGGAAATTTTATGTACGATTCCCGGTTTGTAAACTGTTTCCCCGCCGACTCCGCAGCTGCGTGCTCTCATTCAACTGACACAAACCTCCTATTTTTCCAGATTTTGAGAACGGAACGCAGAATTTTCGCTCTCTATACGCACGATGGCATTTTTATAAGTACGACGCTCCCTCGGTAGGTTTAGATTTCGGAAGCATTTAAATCGATAAGTCAACATCCTGCGAACATTCTTGTTGTTGGTCGCATAAGAAACCTCCGGGGATGGCACGCGTAAGATTGCGGAGACAGAGGTATATTATAATATTATCTCTCGTCGGTCGGTAGATGAGGAGATATTCACCGATGCGGGAAAGCTGTGAGGATTGTTCTCTTTTTCTCGACCATTAATTTTTATGATTTTCGGCGAGCGTGAATTCCCGTTACGGTAGGCCGGGTGGAAAAACTCGCGGGTGAAATAAATCCAGCGTGCTCACACGATTTACGCGGAAAGAAGAAAAGTCGGGCACCGTTGATCTAGTTTTAAGTGAAATAATTCCACGGTGTACCATTACCACGTTTTCTTTTGGTGTTAGTCGTTCATGAAAGCGGCTCCAATGATCTCGGGTCATTTACACTGCCTCCAGGATGGTGGCTTGACACACTCACGTGACTCTGAGTCACTTTTTCTCGTTAAAACAGTAATTTCTTCACTCGTTGCATAATATCTCCGAATCCATTCGAATTTTGCAATTTCCTTTGGCGGAGCAGCGGCTTTGAACCGCCCCCTGTGCATTATCATGAGAGGTTTTCGTATCCCCTGACACCCGCATGCAAGTGCCATCTAATATCTCGTTATATGGATTACAGACTCGCCAAAGATGGCGCACTATGTTATCGAACAAATTCTGGAATCCACCCGTCTGTTAAATAAGATCGGTTTGTCGAAATGACCCCGCAATGAGGTGGATGTTTGAATATCCAAAAAGAAGAGATTGATCGTTAGATTATCTTCAACTTATTTTATTGCAGTTTGCATACTCTCCTATACTTGTCTACCGACTGATGCAATTTATATGCTAGCGGGTGTAACTTCAGCTAGTAAGCGATTCGCACAAGACGTGTATTTTTCATATTATTTGTCACAGAAAATTTCATATTTTAAGTCAACGTGGAGGATAGTGAATATTTCGAGGAAATTTTCATTAAGTTGATCGGAACAGTAAGTTCAGCATCGATTGGGAATTTTCTAGACATATTTTTCCAGATATGATGCATTTTCTATTGAAAATATAACTGATGGGTTATTTTCACGACAATCTGGCTTTCTTTCATCTTTCAAATATGCCGCCTCCCCGGTACATTTTGTAGGCAGGCATATGTTCTATATCTTGCAGCTGTAATCGTCTCAAGAAGTAATGCGGTAATAGAGTAGAATATTCAATCTTATTTCAGCGTCGAATACTATCTTTTATCGATTTATTATAACACAATCAAAAGAATTATTTATAATTTTCCTTTCCCGAATTTAAAGTAAAATTAACAGATAAAATTTATGTGGTGAATTAAAAAAGTTCGATAGCTCCATGCATGCTATGTGTATTGTTTTCGCCTATAGCGGAAAGGATTCAATTCGCTTCCATAGCCTATACGGGTGAATAAGCATAACTGTCACTGTGAATACTGTATAATCGAAAATTGAAATTTATCGTATCTTCTCATCCCTCATTCAAATTTTCTGTCGAGGTAAACAAGTGAATCTTGTTAGGATAACTCACATCGAATCGAATATCGAAAGTTCTATCTCTAGAATATGGTGCTTTTTATATAAATTTAATATGAATTTGAATTTTTAATTTCAGTGAATTTACCTCCATTGCATTGAACCTATCTTGAGGGGTGGTGTTGGGCGCGTCCTTTCCTGAATTAAGTTAGAGGCAATATGATTTCGATGCCTTGCACGTCCTGGCACCGTTACTGGCGATAGCTTGAAGCAGGTGTCTCAAATTTGAAGCATGCGTACGCCAGACGTAAGATTTCAAGTTTACGGAGGACTGCGTTTTATTTTGAGCCGCATTGAAGTTATATATTTTTTATCTAATTTAATCCACAACAAGTGTGATTGGAAGAATTTATTTTATACTTAAGATGTAATTTGATTTACAATGTTATACAGATTATTTCGCCGACTAAACATGTCTTCACCTGATTTCATGAAAAATTATTTGTACCAAGACAAATATATTTTATCTAATGTTTGTATATGATTTCAGAAGAAAATATTTAAAATATTTCGAATAAATTATATCTGGATATAAAGCAAAATTAAGAGAGAGACCCTGCGTTATCTCATCGCCATTAATAAATTAATCGCCATCAAGTTCCATCAGTCTATTCTTTGCTTTATGCAAAGGAAGACATTTTGTTTCTGGTGAATATAGGACTAAAACAGAATTCAACGGAGATGGAGTATTATTAGATAAATATCATAGCTCAAATTCTATGGCCTAGAAATGTCTACTTTAGTAAACTGACAAATTTATCATTGGGGACTTTTCAGCTGTGGGATTAATTTTCTCTCTATTAGATATTTCTTGACGTATTGGAAATACTGAGATATATTCTTCGTAAAACATTTAATGCTGTCAAAAGTCCCATTATATTATTTTTTGAATGGATTTCTATTTTACAACTAAAGATCAATGCGTTGAAGCAAAATTAATATGTTAGGTAAAAGCGACTTTTTGTGCACTTTTATGTCTTTGTAGAATTTCGCAAATATTTGCCCAAACTATGCATTACTATTGCCAGAAAATATTTCTTCTTGATGGCCTGACGAGCTGCAAACTATAATTATAAAATGAAAAAATTTCTACCTTCTATTTAGTGGTCAGATACATATTTCCTGGAAAAGTTTAATGATTCTCCTTGGGAGTAGAGCGTGAATATATTTGTATATATTATATTCTTCCATGAATATTTGGTGACAATTAATCGACGATTAGAAATAAGTTTATTTCAATATATGTTTCAAGCAATTCTTACTTTTCTTCCTCTCAGATAGCTTTGATAAATAGGAAGTTTCATAGAAATATAATTCTTTGGCGCTAAAAGTTGGTGGTCGGGTAGTTGAAAACCCTACGTAACTCGTAAAGAAAGAAGTTCCATAAGAAAAAATATCGTTGTTAATACCATAATTAACTATAACGTGTGCTGCGTACATATGAAATTTATTTGTGCCTTTAAAATTAGCTTTTAGGATTTCCATCTATCTTTAAGACGCATTTTACAAATTCTTACTTTTTTTTCCATAGTTCTGAATCTTGTTTCGAGAAACAATGTAACTACAATTTACCCATCGTCTGTTTTTCATTTCCCAGCACCCTCTAGATATAGCGTTTTTCAGAATCTATTGCGCCTCCATATTCTCCCCAAGGTGTTGATCACTTTCTAAAGTTCCCTTCTAAGCTCGCTAAAGCTCTTGGTCGTCAGCGTATTTTATTGATCTTATGATGCGTCCCCTATCTTGAAGTCCCCAGTTTCTTCTAGAGCGTTCGGTATCACTTGTATTCCACATATGTTAAAGGTTACTGTTGGCAAATACACCTCTTAGCTTTTCCTACGGCACTTTATTCTTATGTTCTTGGTTTAGTGTGAGTCTAATATAAAGTTATAGGTATCATAGCAACCTAACGTCTTTCCACCTTTAGTCGACATCTTTTATTATGCTCTGAATCTTAGATAATTCCCTTGAAAGGATCTCTTTGCCACGACGGACTGCACAGCATCCCTGTTATATTTTATTGTCTTTATATTTCAATGCTTATTACTAATTTTTGAATTGAGAATGAAAATATAAGGACGAAATGTAACCAGGGATGTTTATTCTTATAAATTATATACTAATTTCTGTATTAATTATTCTTTCCTCGTGTACTTAACTGAAGGCATTATTAAAAATAATTTATTTCCTTTAATGTTTGCACTCGAGGAAGAGCATTTAATGTTTTGGACGTGAGAAATCGTAAGTTTACTAATGTTTACCGTAAATGTAATCGATACTGATTGTATTCGATGTTTGACACTCGTATCATTCTCTATCTATGATAGCTCCTTATATGAAACGGGTACTTTTAGCGCATTTTCAGCTCCAATTTCTCGATATCAATGACAGATATCAATGAAGAATCTTTGGTTTTGCTTTATCCAGCAGAAATTCTTCGATCATATTCATCCAATTCATTTTAAGCGTTTTCATTACTTTTCGTTTTCTTCGTAGCGAGTACTTTAAAGTTTTTCTCAATTTATCAAGAACACGCTAAATAATAATTTAACTCCCCTCCTTGATAATAACGTTAATAGTTTAAATGTTTTTTCGTAGGAGTTGAGTAAGTATAATTTTCTATTTTTTCATGCGTATTAAGGAGCCTGCAAGAATATTATTTTATAGATTTCCTTGAGATTTCGAATCTCTCGGGAACTCCTTCCTACCCCTTAAAAGGAATTCGTTAGATGCGTTCTTGGAGTTAAGTGTATCCAGACTAGAGATGGGATTGTCTCAAAATTTTTACCGATTCATGTAAAATTCCCGATACTCCTGAACTTCCTATTCTTTTACGATCCACGATTCCTACGATGAATGTAATTCATTCTATTTTGTCACTTTCTGTTTCGAAAACAAAGTATGTCTATTAATAAAACAGTAAAATAATTAATACAAAGCATAAAGCATAAATACCCTTTTTGTCATAAGCCTTGGACATGTTTCAGAGTAAAGAGAACAAAATCTTTATTTAAATCACTGATGTACCTAGATAAGTAAATATTAGTTCTAAACTTCTTAAATAGACCCATCAGAACATCAATTTTAGTTTATTTTTCGCTAATTACTCATTATAATTATTATATAGCTATTTTATACTATAAAGTTAATGAATTTAAAATATTTAAAAAGAGACAACAATCAAGATTTTATATGCAAGTGAAACAAAGTAGAACTAACGGACTATGGAAGGTTCGAAAGCTAACTAGAAACTCAATTTTCCCATTTTTTCCTCGGGAAAAGTAAAACGAATTTATATATTATGGATTGTAACAGAGATGGAAGATTGAGTTTTAAACAACAATTCAAGAAATAGTTTTTGGAATTGGAAATTAGCTTAAATATCCTCTGATGCCGGTTCCAATACTCAAAAAAGTTCCGATATTTCTTTTCTAATCAATATTCCTATCAATAATCCAGTGTCATATCAATTTGGAGATAAACAGTGGGCAGTTGAAAATCATTTTATTATATTTTTCCGGAGTAATTAATTTTTATTTAATTTAGCCCAGAAGGGGGCTTATGAATTTTGAAATTACGTCATTCTTAAAATTTGACCTCTCTGGCAATGATCTTGTTGTCTTTCGTAAACGTCAAATTTAAGGAGAAAGAAATGACAAAAATTTTAAAGTTCCAAAATTTATATGAAATATTATAATTTTCACAAAGAAGATTGGCAGGATTAGTCTAATTAGGGTTTAGCTTTTGGATTCTTGTCGCTTGAGCATTTAACTAAGAATTACTAATAAATGTATACCACCATTAATGAAGTCTCTGGTAACTAAGCTCCTTATTATGAAGTCAGCATTGAATTTGAAATGCCTTTTGAAAAACATATCGTACGTTATCCCTAGTAACGCGACTTGATAAGACGTGATAAAAATAATGACATTTTTGCGCGATTGTCTTCAATGTTTTCGTTCCTGGAACATTTTAAATGCTATTGTCCGTTTCAAGATTCCAGTCAGTATTGTCTTATGGGAGAAAGGCAAAGCCTCGCTCGCCGGGTCGCCTTTATTCGGAGCTACGGATTCGGACGGGTATAATTAAGATTCATAGTTTACATTGACCGATTCAAACTTAATTTCTGATGAAATTCGAATGAAAGTAACTTTATCAACACAATAGTGAAAATTTCACGCTGTTATAGCAAGAACAACAAAGTTAAAAGCGAAAATTGAATGGATTGCCGAGTTTTCACCCGTGAACATTTTTGAAACTGCCATTACTCTCTTACAATACAACATAAAATGCTGATTTTTTCTTCCATTGCTCATTGTATCATCTGAATGCATAAAAGTTCCATGAGATTGATTTTAGAGCAACCAAATCTTAGTAATAAATTATTTAATTGGAACGTAACTCAAGAAAAAATTCGTCGTGCAGTCCAATTTATACGTCGCCTAAAACTTTTTGGTTTCTCACGTGAGGAAGAACTTGTCTCGAGAGAAATCGAGATAAATGTTGTAATTTTCATTTGCAGTTTGTTTCGATGCGATATCTTGAATAGAACTTGAGTTTTTGACTTTCATATCCAAGAGTGTAATTCGCTTCGCGCTTCGAATCGCCGACGCTTCGAAACCTCACAGCTTTACTGCGAACCGAAATCGAGGAAAACCGGCCGCAGTTGATAATAATTTAGTATTCATTATTTTATTTTTAAGTAAAATAAATTTTTAGTAAATTATTCAATAATTTACTTTTAAGTGAATATATTTTGACTTTAGACTGGATAAGTAATTTCAGTCACGTCAGAATCCCCTTTGACACGCACCGTTAAATTGTTATGTTTTCGGTCGGTACGTTAGATCGATAAACTTATATTTTTAATTGCAGTAAGTTCATGAGCTTAAGGAAATGTATATTAAGAAGGATGATTTTATCCGGAGAGTAATAAAAAGGGAAAGCCGAAAGAATTCTTTGGACGAAAAACCCTTACTACGCATATTTTTCTAAATATTGAAGGAGTACTCAATGCAGCTGTCTTAAGAAAGGCATCGCGGAAAGCTGAGGATTACCATTCTTAATCCCTCAAAGCTATAGGTGATGGAAACGAGAGCACTCAGCTAAGGGTTGCTATTGTTTGTCAATTCTCCCTTCACTTTCTCTCCGAAGGAAAATAATGCTGTTACGTCCACTTTTCGTGAGACGCTTGCACACTTGTCAAATACATACCCTACTTTATTGCACTAATAGGACCGCCAAGATGAAGAGTCAGGGATAGCTTTGTTTGGCTGTGAAAACGGTCTGGAAAGGAAAAAGAATTTCTGCCTGCGGAAAATTTATCTTCCATTGACGATGAACGTCATGCGCTCCAGCACATCGGAGCCCTAAGCTAAGGAACCCAGTATGCGCTCGGGCATCTAAATATTCAATTTCTTCTTAAGTAAAAAGAATATCTTTAAAGAGAATGCTGGGATAAAATCATCCTTCTTAATATACATTTCCTTAAGCTCATGATCTTACTGCAATTAAAAATATAAGTTTATCGACCTAACGTACCGACCGAAAACATAACAATTCAACGGTGCGTGTCAAAGGGGATTCTGACGTGACTGAAATTACTTATCCAGTCTAAAGTCAAAATATATTCACTTAAAAGTAAATTATTGAATAATTTACTAAAAATTTATTTTACTTAAAAACAAAATAATGAATACTAAATTATTATCAACTGCGGCCGGTTTTCCTCGATTTCGGTTCGCAGTAAAGCTGTGAGGTTTCGAAGCGTCGGCGATTCGAAGCGCGAAGCGAATTACACTCTTGGATATGAAAGTCAAAAACTCAAGTTCTATTCAAGATATCGCATCGAAACAAACTGCAAATGAAAATTACAACATTTATCTCGATTTCTCTCGAGACAAGTTCTTCCTCACGTGAGAAACCAAAAAGTTTTAGGCGACGTATAAATTGGACTGCACGACGAATTTTTTCTTGAGTTACGTTCCAATTAAATAATTTATTACTAAGATTTGGTTGCTCTAAAATCAATCTCATGGAACTTTTATGCATTCAGATGATACAATGAGCAATGGAAGAAAAAATCAGCATTTTATGTTGTATTGTAAAAGAGTAATGGCAGTTTCAAAAATGTTCACGGGTGAAAACTCGGCAATTCATTCAATTTTCGCTTTTAACTTTGTTGTTCTTGCTATAACAGCGTGAAATTTTCACTATTGTGTTGATAAAGTTACTTTCATTCGAATTTCATCAGAAATTAAGTTTGAATCGGTCAATGTAAACTATGAATCTTAATTATACCCGTCCGAATCCGTAGCCCCGCGTAAAGGCGACCCGGCGCGAGGCTTACTTCTTCGCTTATGGCAATTTACATTGAATTTTTCCCCCGTAAGCGCTCCATACTGACTGGAATCTTGAAACGGACCATAGATTGCAATTTATTCTTCCAAGGAAGATGAAAGTAAAATTAGCTTCGCTTTATTTTATGTCTTTAGTGGTGATGAAGCTCTTACTCATGCATACCTTTGCCATTACTCAGGCAAATTTTACGATATGTCTTTGCTCTCCAAATATCGTTTATTTTTAGTTCAAACCTGAACTTAAGTGTATACTTAAGTACGTTCCAGAGCATTAAAATGTATGCCACTTTGTCTCTCATCCTCATGAAAGAAATATCTACTAAGTTATCTTTCCATCTTTGAATATGGATGTTTATTTTACCTGACGTTTATCTTAAACTATTAACATAATGTACTGTAGCCGTTTCCGCGTGTACTATGTTTTGCACGGCCAAGTAAAGCTTTTACAGCGATATTAATTAGAGCGAAGTGGATACTTGTTAAGTTTGTGGTTAAAAGAGGAGTGCCTGTGTGTGAATTTGGATTGATAAATAAAACAGGATAGTAAGGTGAATGTTTGCCGTTGCTTGCTTTAAATACTTAAAAATAAAATATGTCTTTTTATTCATACTTATCGAATCCAGGAATTTCTGTCACGAAATTGTGATCAATCCATCAATCTATCTTTAGTATCAATAATTTTAGTTGCTCGCTTTCAGGATTCTTATTTGTCGATTGACAAAATCCTTTCTCTTGTAACAAACCCTAGTTCGCTTTAACTTCAATCAATCAAGCCATTAATATAGATAATTTCAGTACTTATAATAGTGTACTAAAATAATTTTTTCTGTATTTTTAGGTTGTATACGTGGTAGCGTTTGCCATCGAGCTGTCATGGATTGTCGAATCAGAAGGTAAAGTATATTATTTATAATGTGATTTTTTTACCAATGATTAATTATTATTTAAGTACAGTAGAAATTCTTCTTTTCAATTATACTGCTTGTTAATCATATAGCGATAAGTAATGTTTCATTCAATGATCTTTGTTGAAATGGACGGTTTCTGCGTTCTTTTCGAGTAAAATCAAAGTTTGCTGTGGATCGAGGATTTCGACCATTCCGATTTTCATTATTTATGCCAAGTTTATCAAAATAGATTATAAATTCGACTTATTTCGGCTGATATTCATTCTTACGTTGAATATTCTATTTCATTTCAAGTAAATGAACTTATGAACGTCTAAAAAAGTTTGCTTTTGGCGCGAGCGAATTTGAAGCATATATATTGCGGGTGTTTAGGTTTATATTGACAAATTTCTTTCGTACTCTTCTTTTGAAATTGAAATGCTCCATCTTTTGTGTTATTCTATTACGAGACATTCATTTTTAGGATTGATTTTGATTACATTATATGGAAAGAAAGTATTGTGAACTTGAAGGTAGCTTTCTGGCCTTGTTGTAAAAAATATAAAGTATTATTTTACAAATGGAATTTATATATTTTTCTAATTATACGTATAATTATACGCTATGTTATATGTTGTTGATGAATTGACATTATTTAACTGAAATTTACTTTGGCGGAATAAGTTTGAGTATTGGTCTCTGATTGGTTGCATTCATTTTTAATATGTAAAGCATTTAAAAAATAGTTATCTAGTTTGGTTAAAAATGAATTACTTTTTACTAAAATGATTCAGTATTTGCGTCATATTTAATTTCTAAAAATAAAATTTGTTTACAATTTTACCCTTTAAAATGTATAGCATTTTATAACGGGTGAGCATATCTTAGCGAAAAATACACTTTTGCTGGAAAATTTATATGCTTCATTCCCTCGCAGAATGAATTTGGAAAACTGTTTGAATTGGATTGGCGGAATAGAAGCTGATTTTAAAACTCTTAAAATTCTTATTATTGGTCCACTCTTTCAGAATTAAAACAGTAGTATCATTGTAACCATCTCCATTTGCAACGATGAATGAATTTCATTAAATTTTGATTTGGTTTAATTCAAATCCAAAAATTATTAGACTTTCTTGGTAGTTTTGTGTGTGTGTGTGTGTGAAATACTTTGTATATTAAAGAGAAATCAGTTTACCTTGAATTTGTTGTAATTTATGTTTTTATTCATAAAATCTATCAGAGAGCTGCGTGTAGACCTTCAAAAATGTATATTTTAGCTTTCCTAAATGTTATAGTTTAATATTTAATTATATTAAATGAATGATTTACTTTGAAAATGGAAATTTCTTTATATCCCTTTTCAGTGAAACCATTTCTCCTGTCCATTATATTGTCCTCCACTGTATTAAGGTGCCTTACTGATAATTCACACTCCACCCTTGCTCACCAAGGGATAGCATCATCAACCCTCGGACATTACCTCCAAATGCCCTTGATCTCCTTGACCCGCTTCCTTTCCTCCTTTGTCTCCTCTTTTTCATTCCTTGGATAATGTCCCCGAAACCGGTCGGCACACATTTTTTACTATAGAATCACTCAAATTTCACCGCGCAAGCGAATCTTCTCTTAAACTCCATGTTTGGGTAAACCTTCATCTCATGCGTTTAGTATATGGAGGTTTGTTCAGATGTCAAAATTCGGACCGTTTTCGATTGAAGATTTTCTTTTCTCGGAATAAATGTGTAGGACCTTAAATAGACGCTTAATTTCTGAAGAGACAGAACATTAAATAAAGTGATTTTTTATAATTCCACAAAATGGAATACGCGGTGATAACTCATTACGACTGGTATACTCTTTATAAACGAATGGGATACGTTATATGTTATTGTAATATTGCATTGTTGAGCGGTAAAATATGCGAATTCGTCGTTATTTTTTAATCATCTGTTCTACAAAAATCCAAGCAGGATTCAATCCTGAATAAAATTTAGGAACTGACTGGAACATTCCTATGTATTTTAAATAATACATCGGCTAACGTGGGCGCCATCTATCTATTTTTTCTAGGGTTCTTTGGAATCCACTAACAAGGGTTTTGAGGATGGTTGCTATTTACGGTAAATTTATAAAAAAATAGGTATGATCTTAACAAAATCGTTGATCCTATCATACTTTTTAAGGAAGTGGTAGTTTTTTTTGGAGTTTTTAAGCATGATTTAGAATTTGGCACCCTACGGGGAATAGAATTTCTGTTAGCGGCCCTAATCCCGGAGAGTATAATCTTCAGTAGCAGAGGTACCGCCGTACTCGGGAGTGAGATTTCATTTTTGACTCATATTTATACAAAGTGTTTGTAAAAGTCGCGTGACGCCCCCTACGTCAATGATCTTCCTCGAGGCATCATTTAGAATTTCTCCCGTAACTTTCTCTAATCAGTAGTCGGGACTTTTTTGATAGAAAAATGATTTGGGGAGAAATTTGCGAGCATCAATGGCGATCGTGCCGAACTGTTTTCCGTTCCTTTCTCATCTGCCATCAATTATATCGTTATCTGTGTGCAAATGAAATGAGAGCTCGCAGGTTTTGGGAGTCTTAATTTAAAATATATTTTCCCACGTGCACTAAAAAATGTGATGCAGGGAAGTGCAACTACAGAGCAAGATCGTGGAAAGAGGTATTACAGGTTAATGGGTCGCTATCTTTTGAGCAGCAGATCTCCCACGCATTTTGCAATTCGACTCCATTATTTCCCTTTTCCTATTGTTTCATTCCAGTCTCAGATGATTTAAATTTATTTCTCAACAAGATTTTTATCGTATTAATTAAAAATTACTCCAGTTAAACTTCTGAGCCATTCTAATGCATTGCTAATTCATATCGAAAATACCCATAATATGTTGATATATTATACGTTTTGCGTTCGAATAATTACTTAAATGGAGACGCATTTCTCACGTCATAAAGAATCTTACCAGCTCCGGATTTCTCTCATATTATCAATATCTTTTCATACCTCTTTGAATTATAAGGGCGTGAACATTTCTCATATTAGCTAGTTATTTCTTTAAAATCTTTAGTTTCAAATTTTCAGATAAGGTACAAGAAACATTAGATAATAATAAAGAAATCGTGAAGGTATTAATAATGACAACTTTTCCTTCGATAGAATGAGTTTTTGAATTAAACTTGAAATTTTTTTCTCAAATTTATTGCGAAGATATTTTGACTAACACGTTAATATTGCTAACGAATCTTTTTGCTTAAGAAAAATTTTTCTGGATTCTTCATGGCTCGGCATACGGATACAAATTAGATTAATAGCCATAAAGATGACCGTAACTAAATGGATGATACCCAATCTTTCGTAACAGAGCACGAAAGTTTTTTTTTGCCTGTTGTACGAGTTGAAAACCTGTTGAAAATCGCATGATGGCTTTCCAAGATTACGGCGAAAGAATGTGGTTCTGTAACGAATTCTTTTCGTCAGCTGAGATATCTCTGCAACCAGCATCTCGCATTTATCTTTAATTCTTTGATATATTCCGTCTCTCTAGATACACTCCAAATATATTTTGAATGCGTTTTCATTTCACGTTTGAACCGTTTTCAGTATTTGCTTTCGGTCTTTTTTAGATGTTAGGTATTACTCCTCGTGAATGATATCATAAGTGAGAAGCTAAGACCCATCCTAGATTCGTCCATTAATCATACTCTCATGGGCACGAATTTCGAATCTTCTCTCAGTTTACAGATGTTTTGGAAACGTCTCACCTTCCTCCCGTTGTATTAATCAAGCCTTACCCATGGCTCTTCGCCGTCCCGGTATGCGCTGATGGCGGCGAAGACCTTCGGCGTGCAGATTTAGGGAGGCCGCGTCTGGCCCGTGGGATTTAGAAACGGCGCTTCGTTATTTGGGTCGAGGATCACATCGAAGCCTTTTTCATCTCTCTTCCTTCCGAGAAATTTCACTTTTCTCAGGGTTCGTCGACCTCCATTATGTCGCTCGCGAACGGAAGAAGACTCTCGTTTCGGCAGATTGTGTGCGTCCGCTGCTTTCAGTGCGGGTGCTAATTGAAGTGGGAGCGAGCGCAATCCTACCAATGGGTTGAAATTGTATCTCGTATGGGACGGCTTTGATAGAATAATTCCGCGGTGAGATTTCCTCGGAAATGTCGTTTGTCTTGCAGCATTTCGTAACTGAGTTATGTATGACATACGCCAACACGCTAGAACATCCAAGGCTGGTGTTTTAGCATACTTGTTGTGTCTGTCTGCAGAGTCACCAGTCCGAGTGTTGGGTGCATCTCCATGACCTTAGCCATAAGCTACCAAAAGGTTTGGAGACGAAAAGAGGATTACGAAGGTGAGGAGTGAAGTCGTTTGTACTTGTTTTTGCTCCGAGTCGGAATTAATGGGAGAAGTTCTCTGAAAATCAGCCCCATGAAACCATGATTACTGTTAAATAGCATACGTCATACGTCAGTAGCTTTCATATTATCTAAGCAATTCTATAGAAGGAAATTAAGATAATTTTTATCCTTTTGGATCAAAAAGTATATGAAAAATATTTCATACAATTCCAAGATATGGTGGCAGATACGTACTCTATCGACCTATAGTTCCAAGAAATTAATGTAAAGGTCATGTTGTTTTTTAACGTTAAGAAAACTGGGAGTTTAGGTTGCCGAGTTATACCTAGACATGCGCAGTAAGTAGGCTAACATTCATCCTGCTTTCTTTGTAGAAGTTGGATTTTCCACAAGATTTTTCCCACGAATCGAAATTCCGTTCTGGTGTTAGAAAATTAATGGTTACCTCTATGATAGTGTTCGCTTTTTCAGCCTGAGAATAAAACGAGAGAGTCATTTGATTTCATCGTCATCTACTACCGATCTCATTTTGAAAAAGTACTCATTTACCTGAAAAATGGAGTGAAAACAAAATAGAATTAACTCAATATTTGAGCACCTTTTTATTCAATTCAATTTAGAGCATATATGATATTTTGGAATAGGCTGTAATTTTTTATCTCTTACTTGAAGGGTAAAAACGGGTTGGCTCATCCGGTTCAGACTTAAGAAAAGTTTTATTTCTATTTAAAAATTTTTACTTATCGTTCGGGTTTACGTTCAGTGTATTTATTCCTTCGAATACATTCGTATGACGTTTATGAGTGGCACAAGGGTAGCAGCAGCTTAAATTTGCAATAAAATGATTGAAACCGGACTTACTTCGATTGAGTTTTATTTTGATTTCATTTAGTCAAAATTCAAACCAATTCAAAAGAAAATTTGTCGAAGCGAACTTTCTGACTTTCAAAATAATCTTGCAGAAAAGACTCAAGTAACCGATTGGTAATTAATCAAATATTTGTTAGAGTATTCACATTATGAATATCACGAAAATTGAGAATGATGCGCAGCTATTTCTCATCTGCATATATAAAGAAATTTAAATTGAAATGTATAAGAGATATTAATACTCCAATTCCTGTATTTCGTCGGTAAATAAAACGGATTGTCAGACTTATGGAAAGGCTAGAAGTTTTTCAATAAACAGGATACAGATTAATCTTCTTTGCGGCAAAATAAAATTAAATCTTGATGAAAAGAAATTTATAAATATCTCGGTGACCCCGGAGTTCAAAACCAGGTCATTCAGTAGCGACACAAGTTTATCGACTCAAAAAAGTAGTGGGGTTATTACTTTCAAATCGGAGTCGCCGGTATGCTGGGAGCTGTGTTTTCAGACGGACCGGAGAACGAATTCCATGCGAAGGAAATAGCAATCTAGCGGGGTGTATTGACTTTTAGCCGAAGTGGATGCGAAACACTGCCTCAGATAGCGAGTTCATGGACGGACGAACTGACTAATACCAGATTTAAGGAGATCGCTCTGAAATATTTAAAACGGCTTTCATTTATTTTTCGCGTTGGATCACTCATATTCTCAGTGTCATTTGGTATCGTGTGAAAGAGGTTCGAGAAAAGCGCGATCAAAAGCTCACACCAACCAATATCCGTCACATTAGTTAACTTCGTTTTTTCCATTTTAATTTTAAGCAGAAATATATAATATATAATATAATAATTAATCGAGAGCAAAGAAACTTAGATGTAGTTGTCATTTAGCTTAACATGATGAAGTTCGATATATTATCCCAAATTGTTATAAGTTTTCGGTATAATTGCCTTTTGAAATAAACTTTATATTATCAATTTAATAGTATAATACTCTTCAATTATTTAACGCACATTACATAAAGAAAGTACCATATCCTAACCTGAATTCGTTTTCGGGATCTCATCATTTATAGGTTTCCGCGCCAACCCCTACACCTCAGAGGCCGTGTTTCGATTACTTGGCATCGCTGATAAGCTTTTGTATCCGTAATATCTTTCCTGTAATAAAGTTATTTTAAAGTTATTGAGAAAGATAAACCTTCAAAAGAATGTGGTGAAAGATCCCTTGTCTGTTTTTCATTTTCCTCTGAATACGATATTTTTCACTTCATGACAGAGAAAATAATCTATAGCAAATATGATTCAAAACTTGTGAGCTGTATATCGCCGACAAGTTGAGGATTGAAATTTTTAAATAAATGTCTTTTGTGGCTCGTTATCTTAAATATCATGACATGAAGATCTTCTCGTATGAATAGACACATACAAGAGGTAGTTTCGGTAAACTTAATTCTAATTGCCCTGATCCTAGATAATGTTGTTTACTTCGATAAATGAAGAAAATATTCGACGGAGAAACTCGAAATTTAGTTCGAGCTCCACCAGCAAACTAATTAGTATGGATTTATAAGTCAGGTATTCCCCCTTGCATTCTAAGGTGGTAATTATCGTGACTAATAGTAAGCTAAAGAAGAAAATTACCCCTAGCAATTGCCATTATATTGTGAAACTTGCTATAGGCATTCCCTAAAGCAGGAACTGAGTTCTATATATCAATCAGTATTTACGTATTTAAGACTAGGTGCAGTTTTCCATTCTATATGGAGTAAAAAAAGGCAAATAGTAGCTGTAATCCGTTTCCAAAACTAAACTCTATACTTTTTAACTCTCATTGTATTAAAGAAAGTAAATCTTTTAAGCATTTTTGTATTTTAAAATAGAAAATGTATTTTTGTGCAGCTCATTATCTGCGGCCTGCGAGGTCTTTAGAGGAGTAAATGTGGCGAACTGTAAATAAAACTCGAACATCTTTTCTGTTTTTTTCCCTTGAGAGATGAATCATTTGATACAGGTCCTGAGATACGACACCTTCTTCACTCTTCCAATTGAATCATGGCATTGACCAACATCCGCCCTTTAAATTTTTGAGCGGCGCCGGTAAAATCAGCGTCACCTCCGTCGAGGTGAGCACTCTTAAATGATTCGTGACGAATGGAATGAGAGTCGTGCGCCGTGACAACGCACTCACGAGATATCGGGAGGAGTGCGCTAGGGAAGGGGCGTAACTAAATTTAACGCAGATATTACTAGGGCCCGCGTAAATACCAAATGTCATTCCTGAGTCACATCTTTTTATAGACTTTGGTCGGGATAGATGTCTTTCCTGCAAATGAATTTTGCTTGCTCCCAAGTTGGAATTTCAGCGGCAGTTGCTCTTAATGGCGATTTGCGCACGCGCCTCTCGCTTCGGATTTTGATGATGGATGGAGAGTGCAGCTTATCCTTACTGTTGGAATGGTGTTACATGTGAGGATTTGGGTGGAGGTGTTTACTCAGCTCGCATAGCCTTGCGCCTTAAAACCCAAGCAGGAAAGAAAACGAACAACATCGAAAGATCTCGATAACGGGAGAAAATTGGTTTGGGATGGTTGTTTTGTGTTTGGATGAGTTGGAAGGTTCTCTCTGCCAATAAAGTGGAGGACCCGGGTTCCAGTCCCAGTCACGTCCATATTTTTCACTTCCGTTAATCCTTAACTGTAGTTTCGAAAGTCTGCCATCCGATAGATTTGGTCCATCACACGTTGTGAATGCTTCAGAAGATTTCAACTAGTGATCATGTAGTCGATTCTTGTAACTTATTGATTACCCGTTCAGTTAATACTGACACTAGAAGCTTAGATTTTCGCGGAAACAGCCCTAAATCGTCAACAATTATAATCTTCCACAGAGCTGTTAGCTTACGACTTACACTATATTCTTGGACTACAACATCAGGAAAATAAAATTCTGAAAATTCGTATTTGCAAAGAAATCGTTGATTGTCGGCAGGAGTTGATTCCTGTAATCATATCAGACTTTTGCTTTAATGACAGATCTTGTATTTGAACTTTGAGCATAAGAAGAACATTTTAATGAAGTGATAAATAAAATGACGACGGTGGATGTATAATTTTCTATGTATAAAATGGCTCTCGGGTAGCGCGTTCGACCATGGTAAAAGCGGTCCCGGGTTCGACATCTGGTGTGGGTCCATCTGTGGTAAGTGTCCTCATGTCCTCGAAGCACTTTTAGCAATACTATTATTGGAGATATAAATTGATTTAGCTATGATGTTTCATTATACGTTTATTCAAAATCCGTGTGCCTTATTTAATATGTTTTTTAAGTCGCGGGGAATCTTTTTACAATATATCATCTTCATCCGGGAAAAATTTCATCGAAGAAATTCATTTGAAAAGAAATTGGCTCTAAATTATTATGGAATCTCTTGAGAAATTCTTCGAAATGTTCCCCTAACTTTACCTTAGTCCCTCTGCTCATCACATCACCTGCCACGCTTGGTCAACCCAGATTCTAGGTATATACTCTAGGTATATATGCTGGCAATGCCAGTTCAGTACCGAATCTCGAATGAAATCGTTTCTACTTCATCTTAGTTGCTCCGAGGGAGAACTCAGCTTCAAGCAAAGTCCATTCCTGACCGAGATTCAAGTCCCTCCACTTAAGCAGTTCCCTTTTAAGAGCGAATTCCTTCCGCGGTCCTCTCACAGGAAATCGAGAGGACGGAGTACCTGAAGGTTTCCGATCGAGGAAGTCCGACGGCGGCCGGAAGTCCATCACCCTAGAATGTTAGACACGGAGGGACGTTTAGTGCGTGGTGTTCCGCCTGTCACGGTGCGTCACATCCGGGGAAGGCGTCTCTTTTATGGTGATGCCCAGTTGCTCCTCGGCAGTGGCTGAGTTCGCGAAATAGTTTGTCGCACCTTAAATGGTCTCTGGCGCGGGTACTGCGTAACAGTTGGGCCGTGGAAGAACGCAGTGAAAGACGCAATCGCTGGATTCAATCGGAATCGATCGATCGGTAATATCTACGGGGGCGTTGCTCATACCTTTCGTCTCTTCAAGACGCTTCCGGCAACTATTTGGGACATAAATATGCCATGCCAATGACGACGTTAGTTATGCCGTGTGCAAGGATCTGCATTTGTTCCAGAAGTTTTATCTCGTAAGAGGGTGACATAATGCACCGATATTTCCAGAAACTAATTAAAATATAATTTGCATATTGGAGGAAATTGAAGATTTTATATGGCCGCTTTTATATGGCCGCTTTTATATGGACGCTTTTATATGGCCGACAGGTAGCCAAGTGGGCAGCGCATTCGTCCCTGGCGAAAGTGGTCCCGGGTTCGTTTTCCGTTACGGGTCCATTTGTGCGAAATGACCTTGGCTGTGGAAGCATAGTAAACAGTACCACTGTACGCCTTATTTTTGCCCTTTACCATTTTCCGTTGCTAACCTTTTGCAGCCGCTCGCGGCTTGTGTTTGAGTTTTTGACCCTCAGAGAGAACTTTTTGCTGATATTGTCATTTCGCTATTATAACTTTCGTCTTTAAGAGAGTAAGTATAACATGATTTGTAATCTTGCTTCAGAATTTTTATCAAGAGATAGACCAACTTTAAAATTTATGATTTATTCCCCCTTTATTGGTCAAAGAGATTGTTCATATAAATTACTTTTACTCGCTGTAACTGGCCAAAATTTTATGGAAGAGTTTTCATCATTCGCTTGTATCAATTTGCCCGAATCCAGAATTAAAGACATTGGGGTCAAAATTTTCTAAGTTTGAAATTAAGATTTCCATCTTTCATATGTCAACAAGAACACATTCGCCTTTTGGATTGCCCCTCTTGTATGCCTTAAAAATACTAGCATTATTCTAAAGCATTCCTAATTGATTTGCTGAAGAGAAACACTGTCAGATGAGGGATATATGTATCAAGAGGTGTTCAGACGAATATATTCAAAATCTGCAGATTTCAGTCAAAGATTTTCGTTCCAGTATCAGCGCTTGAACTTTGTTGGTACATGGAAGCAAGTTGAATGATCGTCGATTCTTATCTTAGCGATGACTTTTGTGACAGGTTTCTGCGATAAACTCATGACCATCGTATTTAGGAAGGAAGTGGACGTTGATTATCCGATGAGATGTCACGGGAACTTTATGTTGTATTTGATTTTGCCGATAGGAATCGTGTTTGAGTGGTGGTTGGATGTGAATGAGAGATTCGGAGGCTCAGTGTGTTTGGTATCGGAGTGAAACCGCAAAATGCCCTTCCTTCGTCCTTCGTTAGTGGTCTGAGAACGACTCCTAATCCCGTGCGATTGTGATTCCTCGTCAATGAGATCGTGTACTGAAAACAGTAATGCAATGCTTATTGTCGGTGATTATTGTCGATTTCACCAATCATTCTCTCTTTAGTTACAGTTATCCATGATGAATGATTTTCTCTGAGGGAAAGTGATAGTAATTAAGGAAAAATCATATTTCAGATTGCACTGAATGCGATGTATAAAAATCTATCTCTCAATTGGTCGTGCATAACACCTCTTTTACTTTGGAAGTGGTTAACATTTTAAAACATGATAATAAAATTCAATAAATTCCTTCAATTCCTTCAATAAATTCAGAGCATTTACTTTCTCCATAAGTAAACATTTCATCTAGATCCTTAAGTTGAAATATATTACATCTTTTTTGTTTCTTATATTTTGATTTAAACTGATCTATAATTTTCTATTCCATCAGCAATTGCATCAAACGACTCAATCTCAATAGGTCAAAGGTTAAGCCAAGATTTTAAATGTCTAACTATAAAAGAGATGGGAAATTTTGCAAAATTTCGTATTAAAAATTTTGAATTAACTTTCTCTTTTTTTAGTTTAATGAGGGCTTGTCATCGAATAATCAATCGTGGAAATTCTCGTTCGTTAATTGGACGCGCGATTTAAATATATGAACAGACATTATTTATTTAAGAGAAGATTATTATTTCATTTCGATTAGCTCGAAAAGGGTATGTTTAATTATAAAAGTCTATCGCTTCTAACAAATAATGTATCTTACCTCCTCGGAGAGGAAATTATTATTTAATTTAAATTAACAAAATTTTATATTGTCATAGGGTTGCACTGATATCGACATCATCAATTGTGAACATTTCTTGGGCATAAATAAATCTTCTCAATACTCCATACGGACACGGAAGAGTAAAAAGGTCAATAATTAATATTCTGCAAATTGTCTGAATGTAGGTGTCGTTTCATACTACCAGAACCTCGTTGATACTTCAGAATAGGAGAGAACTATATGAAAACCTATTAAAATCATCATTTACTTGGCTGAAATATTTACGGTGGTGATTTTAAATGGAAAGTGGGAAACAAATCTGTATTGTGACAGGTTTAATGACCGGAAAAAGTTTTTAATGTACCAAAGCTTTACTTTGTTCTCAGAAAGTGCGCAGAATTTTGAATTTTTTTATCCTATTGTCTTCCGAAGAACAATACTTATGACGTTGTTAGGTTCCGAGGATAGAGGCATCATCCTCGTTGAATTGGGCCCGTGCCATCTCCAAGAGGAAGGTGTGGCTGAGGAAGACAGTTCGCGGCATTTGAGGAAAACATTCCTTCCTAATCGTCCTCATGATAGATCTCTGCCCCCACTGTTTACCTTTAAACCTGCTTAAATCCAGTTCAGCCCTAGATATGCATAATTTTACTTAAGAGTAATCACACTTCTATGAATGTGAAGGAGGTTAGTCGACGCTCTTATTAAAAATCAGTTAAGAAACGTAAGATGCATACTATATGACGATTATTTTCTGATTTTAACTATATAATTTTTTCAGTTTTTAATAAGGCAAGGGTTATTATCTGCGGACTACTAATCCTGACGGATAGTGTCGAGTATAGTCTGATTATGACGTAAATTCGTGAAATAAATAAAAAAGTGCTCACTTCCCACATACTGTCGATGTGGGAGTAACGTTTGAAAGTGCATTTAAAAAATATACTTGTAGAACAGAGTGAAATTTAAATTTCAGGTGTTTATAGGTATCCTTCATCATCATAGAAGTTTGTGATCAATACTTAAAAGGTCAAATATATTCTGCAGATTTCGTTTATGCCCAATAAGATACCCCTTAAAAGATTCATTGTCACGTTTAACGTTTTCAAGGAGGAGGTAGCTGCATGACCTGAATATTTTCTCCCTAGAAATTGATTGCTGAGTTAAATATTTACCGCAAGGACGGGTTGAAGCTTCGGAGGGTGGGTACCGTATCCAGTTGTGCTCACAGCAATTCTTTATCGATCCTATTCCGTAAGATTACATATAAAACACAAATTAAATATTAAAGGAGAAAATTTGAATTGGCTAAGGATCGGATGGCAGATTTCAACGATGTGTGCTTGAGATTATTGATCTAATGCAGGCCTAATATATCATTCAAAGCTTTGCATGTATAAAATTAGATTTTGATTGACTCCGAGAAAATATTAAACCAAGTTACTCTGAAAAAGGCTCTGCCCAATCCATGTTGTGGATATTTAAAAGTCAGCTTCAAAGTATTTTACGACTTTGTAATCTTATTTGAGTCGCATGTTATCTGTTAGTGGAGTTCGATTTTTAGAAATTTCCAAGAACTAAATACATTGTAGTTACATACTAGTGAGTCAGAATATATAACTTATCTTTGCTTTTCCTAATTGATTACTCTCGCCACCTTTTATGTATTTAAAGTTCATAATTTTCTTTTGAATAGAATCTCCTTCTAATTTTCTGTAAGTATAATTCTACCGAAAATGGATGATTTACAATATCCTGTCGTATTTCACTTTTCACGCATTTGTTTTTTTTATATGGTCGGTATTGTACTTATAGGCATGCTTAATAGAATGAGAGAAATTTTAAAGTTAGTACAAAGAAGAAAAATGACGAATCACTGGCAAGGAATATGGTATAAGGATTAGAGTGATTAATGGAATTAATAAATGGAGTTAACGAGAAAAAATACATTTAGAAAAGTATTTTAAACTTTCCTTTGTTGCGGTGTTTAAAAGAGTTGACAGCGATCATTGCTGATTCCATCAGTATATTATCATTAAGGTATTAAAGTAGTAATTGAAACCATTCTTCCCGCAAGCAAAGACGATTCAAAATTTACCGTAGCTCTGCCGATTGGATTATTTTCAGCTACGAAGGAAATGACATTTGCTTTGCACTAGAAGTTCTTGAATAGTTTTAAACACTAAACTCGTAGCCTGATAAATAGTTTGTAAATTCTTCTTTCCATACAATTACTAATTCCAGCCCTTAAGAAATAGGAATACCTATTCATACGTTTTTGAAGTTCAAAAATAATTATTGGATTTTACTGAGGTTGGGAATGGGACTTTGAAAACATTCAAGTGTAAGAAAACAGATAATAATTCGAGACCTTTGAAGAAGCCTTTGCGAATGAAGACGAGAAATGCAAGAAGGAGAGGGGTGGAGATATTTGAATACCTTAATGGTTCAAAGTTTAGATTGAATTGCAGCGGTTGTAGTTGCGCGGAGATTTCTGAAAGTGTGTGCGATAATAACGATGGAAGAGTGAAAGGGTAATTTATAGAACATAAAGATGTGATCAAACCATGGAACTGTGATATTTCAGAAACTGTACTGTAAATTCCATGTACTCGGAATGTGAAATATCAGTAGTTAGATCATTTGCGAGGTATTAGTAAAATACGTATCGGATTGAGTTTTTCGCTCGGGCCGAGAAATGTTAGGGTAAAAAGTGCAGTTTGGTGATATTTTAGGTGAAAAGAAATCTGGAGGAATGAATTAGGGAAACGAGAATGGGTTGTCGAAAACCTGTGTTTGATTTCACATAAAAGAAATTTTTTCTCGCCAAGTACTTGAATTATAGCCGTACTCCTTCACCTTCTGTCTCTAATTATAAACATTAGGAGAGCGTAAAACGTAAAACTTGTCAGGGCTCTGTATAGAATGCTCCGTCATACGTAGGTAATTTTTTAGAGAAAGCTCTACACTGGATGTATTTCAGAACTATAACTAGATAGTGTCTGCGTCATTTAAAATATGTTTTGATAGATATCCATATTGGAAATGCCCCTAAAGTTTTCTAGGGGTTTATTTTTATATATATTTCATCATGATATGGCAAGAGTATCATAATAACATATTTCACAGTAAAATCATCTCCATATTTTCCCTCTAAAATATGATAACTGTGGAGTTGAAAGGTGAAGCGAATTGGACATTGTCAGGTAGAGAGGCTTGCACATGGAAACTATTTTCTTTTAATGTTTTCTTAATTCTTTTAATAAAGAAAAGTAACTGGTAAATTTAATTTGGCGATCATTGCAATAGGAAAGATAAATCAATAGCACTGATCTGATGCCTGTTGTTGTCACCTCTGGTAGCAATTTACGTTTTCTGAAAGTATGTGAATAAAAGGTCTGAAGGAAGACCAGAGCTTAGAAATTTTATAGTAAAATTTTAATTATTACGACTATTATTATGAAGCAGTCTATAAGCTCTATAAATTGGGTAAAAAAAGGCGAAATGATGGTAATACTTAAAATGATAGTGAGCGTGCAAGATATCGGGAAGAGATTGGTGAAAACTGATTCTGGGAATGTCTTCTTTAATGCGTGTGAAAATTGAGACAACTTCGTGTGGTAAAACTAGTTTTGGCACCGCTACCTTTTCTCATTGATCGGAGAAACTGTTCATCTATATTTATGATCCAACCTTAGATGTATTGCTGTAGTCTGAGAAGTGGATTTCTCATCGGTGAAAACGGCTATCGTCGTACTCGTCTCGATAACCGTCATTCATCTTCTTGGAGTTACATTTATTTTCCTCGGAGACAGGGGATTGGGAAGATTGAACTCCGCACGAGACAAAGTCCTCACTTCTTTCCTCTTGTTTCATTCATCTCCTCTCACTTCCGTTCACTCACTTTTTGGTCATTCTGTATCCTTTAACTCCTTCTCTAGTCTTCTGTTTCTCTCCTATCTTGTGTTAATCCTTTCTTTAGATCTTCTTTTGTTCTTTCTTTATTTTCGATTGTCTCCTATTCATAATTTTTATCTCATAATGCCATGCTTCATTTGCATACCTATCTTCGACCATATTTGGTTGTGTTTCTTTGCAGAAGTCTACTTGAAATGTGGGAACGTATCGAGATGGGCAATGTCCTCAATCTTTATACTACGGCGGCACACTGTCGTGTTGACCCTAATTTAACAGGTCATTTAATCCCAACCTGCGCCTCAGCACATTAGTGTGCCGAAACTAAGCTCTTGGTGTTACGCGTAATTTCCGAGGTTGACCTTTTCTCTGATTTTTCTAATTCTTCATTAAATATGCTCCTTAATTTTCAGTGTACTTTTTCGTTTGAAAGGAATTCATTACGGTACTGCCCAAACATTTTAGTATTCTTCAGTTTGTTTTGCTCCTATTTCTAGTTGAATTTAAGCAAGAAGACAAGCTTATGGTTAACTGTTTCAAAAAATTAGAATCGATGCATAAATGAGCTGTGAAAAACAAAAGGTTAGGCGTCAGTGACATAAAGGACGCTTATTTTTAGTTTATATCATAATTCAGAATTTTGAAGATAAAGCAATAAATGTAAAATAAATAATTTATTGATTCGAAAGGCAAAATTAATTAAAGGGAATCGTATCGCGCTCAAATAAGAACGCAAATGAAGCGCTCTGGAAACATTCGGTGCTTGTAAATTGAGAGCCGCACCAAGAGTTGCCTTGAAGAATGCTAGCTAATAGTGGTTCATTTATAAGCTCCATCTTCATTACCGAACGCTTTCAATTTCTTAATTTCTTTTTTATTATACTATAAAATTCCGATGAGTAACGTGGAAGAAAGAACGCTGTATTTACCTAATTATCAGCTTTAATGGTGGTTTGGTATGTGTATAAGTATCCATGAGATTCTTTTTGCGACTACTATTACAGATGTGTTTATCGGCATTGTCTGTTACGGAACTTCTTCTAAGTTTAGCTTCTGATATATTCGGATATTTATTTATCGCTAGATCTTTGGTGAAAGAGGTTGTGGAATCGATTCCCGGTGTGGGTCCATGTGGGCAAAATGACCTCTGCTGAGAAAGCTCTTTTAACAATACTACTACTTCGTATAAATTTCGAATAAGATTTTAGCTATTGGATTTAATTGTTAGATTTATAAATACTGATTAATCATGTATTTTAATTAAAATACATAAAAGTGATAGTCTTTTTTGCATTATATATTCTGTGTTATCGCGGGTATTATTCACCCTTTCCTTTATGGGAGTTTTCCCGCACCTTCCTTTTTGGGGTTTTAGTCTTCCTCAGCATTCAATTGAGAAGATTTTACCTCACAAACCCAAATCTTTTTTGTTGTTTTTGTATTTTTCCTCTTCTAATTTTAACATTAAATTCAAATATGTATCAACGAATAAGGTTGAGCGAAAGAGACCAACTTTAGCCCAATCATGATTAGTTTATTCACTCAGTCATTACTATAAAGATATTCAACCGTAATAAAGAAAACCTCAATCTTGAAACGTTAATGGCGTCGCACTCCAACTTTATTGCTCGATTTTAAGTCAAATCTACGTGCCGCTCTTCGGGGAGGTCAAATTGATGCAATATATATTTATATCCTCCGCAATTTTGCGCGAGCCTTATCCTGAAAATCCCGCGGGTCGCGAAACAGAAATATCCAGACGTAGAAACGTCTTGAGAACGATCCGTACTAAAGTCGAGTGTTTGCCGATGTTCTTCAATGCGTTCATTTTATTGAAAGTGAACTTCCGATGCTTTCGCTGGCGTTCATCTTCGATTCATTAAGAAGACGTTCGCCCATGGCTGCGCACTAAATTTTGGACCACGTTTCATTCTTCACAGACGAAGAGAGCGGTAATTGAAGGAATTCGTGTGTGTGGGGATTTAGCTCCCATTTCTTCTGCTAGGCGGCTTTGTAATGCGATGGCATTGAAAGTCAAGGTCTTGAGCCAGAGTCCGTATGAGAGGGAACGTTAACCGTTAACAGTCTCGAGATGTTTTTCGGTAATAAGCTCGTCAAGGTCTATATGTATCTCATTCCGTAGATGTTTCAACCCTTTCTATTTTCTTACCGAAAGAAAGGTTTTTATGAGGAAAGACGGAAAAAGGTTCTATTTTGGCGGCGAGCTTATTCGATATTTCATCCACGTCGCGCATTCCATGCTTCGTGTTGAGGAGATATTTAGCTCTTAAAATGAGTAGCGAAAATTTATAAAGAATTCGCAAACGTGGAGAAACGTCAGTAGGCAATGCCTGCAAATCGGTAATTTTGGGCTTAAAATCTCCGTGCGTGCTATATTATTTCTATTTTAGAAACTCTACATTCATCTATGAGCAGATTTATTATTATCTTACGCTCGTCTCATTTCGTTTTCCGCCGAAATTGGCGAAGTTCATGAACAAGCGAGATATATTCTCCCCTCCGTCTGGTGGAAGACGTAGGGCGGCTGGAGAAAGGTTGGAAACAAGCTTTCAAATATCAGGCGACCTTAAGAAATAAGGGGAGATACCGTAGCCGAAGAGTGTTGCAACGAGAGAATTAATGTATGGGACTCCATTGCCCTCTATGAGTGATAATTAATGACGGAGGTTGTACGATATAATTCAAGGTGATGTCTATGATTGTAAAGTACGTAAAATTTAGTAGATTTTTAAGAAATACGCATGAAAAGTATGGCTCAGGTTGCCTAGTCCGGCAGTCTTTACCCGATTTTAACATCTTTTAATAGAGCAATTTGCATTTTTCAACGAAATAGCTTTAAAAGGCAAGGAATGTTCTCAGTTAGTGTTCATGGTAAAGATAGAGAAGAGGCGAGAAATCGAGAGGGGAAGTTCATTTAAGCCACATTTCATCAGAATGGTGACTCGATCGGACTTCGTTTTTGGACCTTTTCTCTTCATAGGTAAATCAATTCGCGCTTTCGAATTAACATCTCTCTATTTGCGAATTAGTGGCGGCGATGCTGGCAACTCGAGTTCTCAGCTTTGCTCTTTTTCCCTCTCAAGGTTATGTTTTTACGATCGAATGCGGGAACCCCCATTTCTGCACATTAACTCATCACACGTGTTTATTCAATGAGTAATGAATTTCCTCGTCGAATATTCAAAACCCACGCCATATCTAGCAGTTAGTTAGCTCTTGCTAAGTCGTGAGTTCTGCGTCAACCGATTTCATTTATGCAGATTGGAAGACCAGTTTGCTTCAGAAAGAACAACATGATAAAGATTAATTTTTTATATCCGGTCGGTCAAATTTTAAATTGTCAAAAACATTTTGAAGGAATATGGACTCTTCTTAGTAATTTCTAAGCCCGGAAGATTTTACTTTCGCTCGTAATCTTAATCAGGATTGATTCTTGCATGGTATCGGAATCAATGATCTTTAAATAAGTAATTGTTCGGTAATTTCTTAGTGCTCATTTGGCACTATTGCGATAATGAAACTAATGACCGCTAAATTACGTTTCTGTGCGCAGATTTTGAATACGAAGAGAATACATTTTCATTCAAATCATGTTGTTATATACATACTTTATATACCTTCCCTCCAATACAAATTAGTTAAAAATACTGAAAGATAAGAAAGCATCGATGGTAAAATATCAATTTTTTAGAACTTTCTCTATCATAGATACATATTTATTTGAAAATACCTTTTTTTATACCGAAATTTGGTTTAGGAAGTAACTCAAATTGCTAGTTCCGTCGCAAGGAGATAAGGGTGTGCGTTTATAAGTATTAGATAAATGTGGAAAAACATTCTTGGGCAATATTTAACCACGGATAATGTAATTAATATACAATAATTCTGCAAATTTGAATTGTTTTTCATATTTGTGGTTTATACATTTATTCCGCAAATATTACGAGTATGTCGCTAAATATCTGCTTTTTAGTCATTCACCTCACTAATTTGGAGGCTAATTTTGTGATATCTCGGTTTACGACAGTAATTTGTTCCGGAATTTTTTCACACAACCCTATACAAGCACTTAACTACATGCATTAATTACATTATTATTAGATTTTAGTTCAAGCTCCTCGCCACATCCTTGGCAAATTACTCAGACAGTCATCAAAAGGGGAATCACTCTTATGCTACTTTCCTGAATTGGCCAGTGACTTGAGGACACGCTGATGCAATCATCAGCTGAATCTGTGTCCGTTAAAAAATCTAAATTCTAAAAATCTCCGTTAGACGAAACATTTATTAACAGAGCTGTCATTCGTCGAGGTATCACTCTCACGAGCAAAAATTTTGGATGTATTTTACGAACCTTCCTTAGTTAATATTTAGAAAACCTCGTTACATCAGCCCCCGAATTCTTCGAATCGCACCAAGATTTCGGCGTCTCCTTCTTAGGCAAGGACATATTCTGTGGTTCTTTTATGGCAGGTGAAGTGGATTCGCCCACGGCAGGGGACAATCCCCGGAACGCGAAACCGCCAACAGCAAGTTTCGTGCCGGACGAGCGAATTGTCGGCAAGAGATGTCGATGACTCCCTTTGTATCTTATTCAGCTGCGGAATCGATCACCGCCGCTCACATTTTTTTTCGCTCGTGGTCTTTTATATGATCAGACCGATTGTTGGATAAAATTTCACTCTCCCCCCCTGCGGCATCATGATAAAGGTGTGAGAATTTCCATCCCTTGCATGTTGCCTCCGGCGTGTGTGAGAATGCTGCGAAATATTCGCATTTCGATCTCGTCCGCAACTCCCGCGGAACAAATTGAGCTCCAAGGTACATACTAAGGCGTTTGAATACGAATCACTGGATGTCCGTACGCAGTCAGAAAGCTAATTGCCTCTATGATTCATAATGCCGTGATAAGTACGCGTGCTTCTTTAGAGCTCATCCCCGCATTGTCTCTCTCGTCGCCTTTCATTTTCTCTTATTCAAGAGTTGCACACAGTTTCGTTCCACGCAGTATAAAGATTTCTTCCATGTGGGTTTTAAATGGTGGAAGAAAATTTTCTGTGGTTTACGGCTGAGGATTTCGAAAATGATGCCGCTGAACAGCTCTTGGTGCGCCGTGCGATTTCATGCAGTTTTTTAAATTCGCGTTGTTATGCCAAGCTCGCTCTTAAATTTTATTGGTGTTTTATAATTCGTTTGGAAATTTCATTAATGATTTTCTTAATATCCATTTTACAATTGATGCTGTCATTTTTATTAATCAGAATCCGAAATGAAATTAGCAAGCATATGTTATGGCGACCTTTTTGTTTCAGTGAAGGATAAATGTGAAAAAGTTCAATCTTATGAATTAGGAAATAGTAAGGACACCTGACATTGCTTACTATTTTAAAATAAAGTATTAATTATTCAATAAGTGTAATTTTTTGGATGTATGCATGTTTTGAATTTCGTTTTTATAGTTCATCTTATCAAGAATTCGCTGCGGTTTGTTCCTCTTTTGATTCTTTCCTTAGCCCAATTTTTATTTTTGACTGGCGAAATCTGTTTTTAGTATGGGTTTGAAGATTTATCCAGTATTTACTATCCTTACTTATGTTAGTTTTAGACCATGAGAAAATCAATAAAATACCTGAAAATAAATCCACCAAATTAAAGGACAGATTTGAAAAATGAATATATCTAAAAGAGAAAACACTGAAATAAACGCTCTCCTTTTAAAATAAAATATGCTCGCCACTTAAGTTATTGTGTAATGTGTATTTTGAGTTTATAAGCAAGCCTATCGCGGAGACAAGAATTTGACTGTCAGTGATTTATCGCATTAATGTATATGGTTAGGAGATTGAACACTAGTTTGAGTCATGAAGTCCTTTACCGTATCATCTTTTCGCAAATTATCAATGCGTTTCTTTACTGAAATACTACCTTATACCGAATTCGATAGCTTCCTTTGTTATTAGTTGAGATAGTCTTTGCCAAAATTATTGTAAATCTTCGCAGGAAGTCTGTTGATGTGTCGCCAGTCACGCTCTGAGACCTCTCACAATGTCTCTAAAAGTTGACGCCTAAACCTTCTCATCCTACGCCCGTGGGTCTTCATTAGAAAGTTTTTGCATAATGAGCACCAGAGTTACGGTAAACGTTACGATAAGCTTCAGTTAATGACCGTAACGAATTACCCCATCTCGTTGCCCATGACTGTCAGCATACCGCAAGCGCGCCAAGCCTTGCTGGATGTTATGATGTTTTATTTTCCACACATCGCGTACTTTTGTTTCCCTTCCCTTGCACGGCTTCATTCATCGAATCTAATAACTGAGATTATCGAAGGATATGAAGAATTATTAGTTTATAAGTCTTTACTTTTCACATTCCACCGCGTGGTATTTCCTATTCCTACCATTTCCCATTTCATATAATCTTTTACAAGAAGAATTTAGAAATTAATTATTTCCTCCTCCTAGAGATGATTACTTGACTTTTTCATTTTGTTCGGATTTTAGTATTTGAATTTCCTCTCAAAAATTTTATTTCCTGCGATTGATAACCGTAGCGATAAGTTCAGCGAAATGAAGTTTAATTAAAATTTTATCTTTCTTGGATTAAATTTATTTTAAGTATTTCCATGGGTTGTGAGTTTTAATTTCCTGTACCTTGAGATAATACATTAACTTTTAACTGATACTTTGTGGCGTAATTTCAAAAATCCGCGAGAAGAAAAAGAGATGAAATTCTCCGTATATTATCTATATTCTATATATATATCCCTCTTTTGAATTCTTTGTAATATATCAAATAATCAGTGCTTCGTATTACTCTTTAACTTAACCTTTTTCGTACTATATTTTATAGCGTCCCACCCGCCATAGTGTAAAACATGTTCCCTCAATTTTTTTCTCCGCCTTTGGTCCGCAAGAATATTACTTCGGGCGCTTCGCCTACACCTCTGTTGCCAAGGAAGAGTTTTAAATTTTTCTTATATTTTCCATTCAGATGACGGAATGAAGCGTGTAATCCCGCTATACAATATATAATATATAATCATCAATGCAATTGATTTTGGAAATATAAAGCTATAGGCATTCAAAGGTTATGGAAAATTAGCTGGGTGACACTATAATGTAGCGAAAGATTACCTCATGATATCTTTCAAGTAAAATCATAAATTAGCATTAACATAAGTTGCATTGAACATTATCTGACTATTGGGTACTGGTTTGTGGACGCCAGTATTAAGGATAGAATCAATAGTACATCATTAAAATACTATAGCAAAAGTTTATAGGAAACGACACTTCTCCTTAAATAGATATTCGATATTCTAATTTAGATTGTTAAGACCTCGCCCACTAATTTTCAGCTCTTTGAACCCTAGTGTACAGTATTTATGCGATTTTAATTTTTTTAAGCAAAATATAAAAAGCGCGCGTGACACACGTTATATTCCGTACTTTAGTTAGGGTTAGCTGGAATTATATCGAAATTTTCATTTAAAATTTACTGTTTCTTTTCTTGGCTAATATGAAAGTACACCTTAACTTGTAAGGATATGGTTTAGGGATCCCGGATTCGAGTTTTAAGGTAACTTCGTGAGTAGAGGAAAAAGTTTAAATGCTCACGTTTAACTCTTAAGAATGTTCTACTTCTTCCAGTGAAATACTAAAGAAAATTGAAGTTTGAATTTTCTTACGGAGAGATTAATCATCAACACGCTGATTTAGATTTAAATAAGATTCGTCTTTATTTTCTAATTTTGCATTTGCAAGTTTAAATTATTATCAGTTATTTTATAATGTTTACAAGTTTATTATTGTTAATTATTAGCAACCGAATCATTATACGGAGTTTTGAAAGTCATCCTTTCCGAATCAATTTCAGGAACTTTTTATTAAGTTCCGTAACTATCGATTATTGTTGTCTTCATTTATCCTTTTTCGAGCTCAAATCATCGTCCATCAATACCATAAACTTAATTTCTGCATGAGTGAATTATTACAGAGCAGGATCTTCCGCATATAAAAGGATCTCTCGGCGCCGCTCGACGTGGGGATCGCATTAGGTATTGCGCTGCCGTCATGCAAGTGAAAGAAACGCGGGCACTAGTGGTGGTTTCTATAAATATGGATGGTGGGCCTTTAAGAGCCTAGAGTTCCGGATCGATGTGGCTCTCTCATTTGAGGGAGAGAGCGAGATGAGAAAGGGAGAGAGAGTGCCTAGAAAATCGCGTTATTGGCGACGATAGGCCCAGGGATCGATCGCTGAGTCATCGATGTGTCGCCCAGGGCACCAATCCTCACCACGGGAAGCTGCTTTTGACAGAAAACGTCGCGCTAGCATTCCGTCCGCTGGGATGGACGCTCTAATAAGAGCGGTCCTTCATCTTCCGCCTTCGCTTGGGATCGGCTATTATTACTGGGGGAGGTCCAATGCACGGAATTCCATGCCCGCAGGTGGAAAAAATATGGGCACGCGAAAATCCCTTTCCGATAGCAAAATCGCCTTATTTTTGAAAAGTACCTCGAATCTCTTTGACTTTTAAAGGAATTCACTTTCGAAAGTTCAGGTTCAACTTTGAGGCGGAAAACCATAATGATCGCTTTCACTGAACTACTTAAAGGCTAAAGTGAAACGTTTTAATTGATTTAGTAAAAGTGATCATAATGGGAAAATGGCTAATAGTATCATTGTGTATATTGCTTATGCTGCGTGGAAATAAATTTCTTTTCAACTCTGGTTTTTGCAAAATACCACCGCAGAAATTCCGGTACTACCCACCTTTTTTTTATTATTATTCGACCAAGCTTTTATGAACATAAATGACATGCAAACAACAAATAATTTTTTGAGAGTCGTCTAATTTTAATGTATAATTTGCGAGTGCTTTATGGAAAATTAACCGCTTTGAAAATATTTCTTTCCACTTCCAAAAATCTTTGGCAAAATTAGATTCTTAACTTTGTTTGTTCAGAAAAGTGTTTTTTAAGACAACGAAGTATCTCGATAGAGATTATACACTGAAAAGTTTTAATTAATTAATTTTCTGTAAATTGATTTGTCCACGAATTCTCATTTTCAAAATAAAAAATATGTAGAATTATTTCTTTTGCTCATTAATCATCTGAAATAGTGAAACCTCCGAACTTTTTCTTTATCGCACCTTTTCTAGTTAAATCATTTTTGTAGAGTTTGAGTTGTATACTTCGGTTTTGTGCTTCCTCTTGCGGTCGTATTCGTCTACTTATGCCATAGCTTTCAATTGAATAGCCTATATCCACACAACTATTCTCGGAGCTCCGTAGTTCATTAATATCTCTAATAGTGCCATAAGAATTTACCGTTTATACATTCAATCTCTTTCACCGCATTTCAAATACTTCGATCGTATGAAGTCTGCCAATTGATGACCACTTTCTCCTCAGCAGTCTAGACCTAAGTTAATTGTACGGATTCCATTTCCTTCGTGTTTCTTCGTATTGAGAACTCTAAATTTTATCCTCGTGCATCCCGTTTTACTCATTTATTACAAGCTCATCTACACAACTTAAAATATTTCTATAATGCAGTATTTTTTCCTCCACATATTAAGGGTGTTTCTAATATCTATTACTTTCCCCCATATTGGTTCGGAACAAAGGGTGTTGGAAATCAAATTTTCCATTTCTCTCACCTTTCTGTGCTAGCAATTTCTAGATTATCATCACACTGCCTTCTGAGGAAACCGTTATCGATACGCGAAGAGATTTATCGCCTTTGTTTAGAATAAATCATAGTCTAAAGAAAACGCCGTCGAGATGCTTTTTAGTTTATCCTCCAATTTAATGAAGTCGATTGAAATCAGTGAGAATTATGTGATATGCCCAGTGAGTATACTGATTAAGGTTATGCAGCGAGATTAGCTCGAGTAAGATTGCGTATATATCATGAGATCTTGAACCTTTCGTAGGTTAAAGATTGGTCGATTATGGAGTGAAGATTGAGGTTCGTAAAGGAGATTTTCCGTTTCTGCTAGCTGATCGTGATCGGTCGTTTAACAGGTTGATCTTTAGGTGAGAAGTAACTGTATACACCAAACATGTGAGGGGGTAACCGTCGGAAAGTTATAAGTGTAGTTTGCTGGCTTAAATTATTTCCGAAATGTAAGAGTTTAGGTCAGGTCATACGGTATCAAAATGAATCTAGAGACTAGTTTCGATGAATCGACTTTGGCCGTCTATTGGACTTCCGGCGCTAAATTTGATGATTGAGACTGAAGGTTTGTATTGTTCATTTTCTGACGGATTTTCTATTTGTTAGTAACTATATAGCATTGTTTCTAATCTGGTCCCGTGCCACCTACAAGGCTTTTTTGTAGGAGCATTTGCTGGGACTCGAAGGTTAATGTAGTTTCATTTTATTCGTTTTTGCCAACTTATTTTTCGAATAATTTGTTTCATTACAAATAAATCTTCCGATAGTTTCAATTTCATCCCCATTTTAATTCAGAAAACTCGTTAGTTCTGTTGGAAAGCAAATTCATCCCAGATTGGCGGGATTAGCTGTCCTATAGAGAAGTGTGCATTGAGATCATTAAGGTTGGGAAACGATGGTTAATCATGTGTAATTGATATGTTTGGGAAGTGGTGTAGATTCATTGTGGTAGTCGAATTTGAATCGTTGTAAGGACTCTATTCGATTTAGATTGAAGGATCTCCATTCGTAAATATGGAATGCACCGCATACAGCTCCTTAATATGTATGCAAATAGAAAATTTTGAATTAATACTGCAATAATTTTTGTCAGAACATTGAGTATCAATATTATAGCTAAATGAGATCGAGTCATTCTGTTCTTTTATGATTCAAATAATAGCTTTTTTATATCTTTATTGTGAAAATGTCTCTCAATCATTTAAAATTTCTTTTATCCCATGAGCTCGTGTGAGGATGCTTATTTTGATTGTTAGTTGTTTTTTCCTACAACAAATCTTATCTATGCTAATCCATGTCCAGGAAATGTTTATCTATTAATTTCGGTTCCTTTCTAAGATTAATATCCTCGATGTTTTGGATTTGCTCAAGTCAGCTCCGTTTTCTTCCGATTCGATAGAATTACTTTCGAGTGATTTAAGCGGTAATTCATTGTCATTTATTTGCTTTAGATATTTTTAATGAAGTAAAATTTTCTCCTATTCTTCAGAAACGATTCAAAATGTAAAACAATCAATATGTTCATCATCCTTTGTGATAAAATTTAGGCATTCGTTTCTTTCCTTTTCAATCCTCTGAATGTCTCCGATTTCCTTTACTTTATCATCACTTATAATTTCTCATATCTTCAATTAAATTATTATTCATTCATCTTCTTGCCTCAGTCTTATTTCAAATCGAACTTTACTTAACCATTTCTAAATTATCTTGCTTCCTTTGAATACTTACTTCCCGTCAAATGAATCTACTTCACTCTTTCAAGTTCCATTTTCTCTTCGCATGAAAATAGGAAGCAGTCCTTAATCGTATGATTGGGTATATTTCCATAAGATTTTCGACACATGACGCTAGCATCCCTCGCACTTTTCCGAAACCAAATCAATACCTTTTGAACGTACAGGGTGTCCCACAATTAACGAGTTGATCTGAATGTTGAACAAAAGTAAAGAGTGATATTATTGAGTGGTGAGACCAGATAAATTTTCGTAGTACAATTTCAAAATCAGTTCCAAAGTTTGCCAACTGGTGGCGCTGCTAAAAGCCTACTAAAACCTAAAAGAAAACAGTATGAAAATATTGCGGTGGAGTTTGCAAAAGCTAAATTAATATATTTTCAATATTTCCACAATTGTTGCAATAAAATTGAGCAGTCTGTGCTCAAAATCCACGGAAGCCCATACTTAAGTTACAGCCAGAATAGTCTCTTATACAGTAATTTTGAAATTGTATCACCGAAAATTTAATGGTATCCCAAGGACGCAACAACGCACATTTCTATCAATTTTCCTTTTACTTTTACTCAGTTTTCAAAGCAGTCCGTTGATTTCGTTCTCCCTGTATAAAAAGCACACACGATAACTTGGGCTTGACGAATGTTGAAGAAGGGAGCCTATTTTATTTCGATCAATTTCTGGAAGAGGTTTGACGAATCTAAATTTGAATTGCTAATATCTACGCGAGGAGAGGCGTCGTTTCCTATAAATGTATGCTATAGTATTTTAACTATGTACTGTTGGTTCGATCCTTAATATTAGCGTCCTGAAACCAGTACCCAATCGTCAGGAAATTTGCAACTGTTATTGCTCATTTATGGTGAAGATTTCGTGGAGTTATCGTGTCCGCTTAATCTATCGTTTCAATCTTTTTCACTGTAATTCTTCACGGATGAATGAGAATTTAAAGTCCAATCATTTCAATTATGTGTATTCGCTACACTCCGTCGACTTTCTATTCACCGAATCAAGATTTTGCTAGGTTTTGGCTTGAATCAAAAAAAGTTCTTGACAAAGAGAAGCAATTGGAGGTTTGTTACAGAGCAGAATTAATGGTGTAAAGGTGGAGTGAAACCTCTAAGTTTATGGATCATTGGCTTACTACGATTTTCCACTGTTTTCAGACTCTGCTAACTAGCGTTTAGGGGAGTCTTCTATCACATAACTCGTATGCGTACTATATATGAAAATTTAGGGATGACCGCAAATAAATGTTATTTTCTATTCTAGTTTGCAAATGAAAGAAAGTCGTGTCTTTGATCGTGTTTACTAAGATCCTAAGATTTGTCGACTTTTGGAAATGGGATTTGAACGTATTATAAAACATAATATAATAAGCTCGTAATTTCTCAGAATAAATATTTAAAAGACCACTGAGAGTTATTTTCATTCCACATTTTCATTGCGTAAGGAACTTCTTCAAATCTAATAAATATGTTAGATACTTAGTAAATAAACTAGGATTCAACAAATAGTTTTTTGTGTCTGAAGAAGCTGTGTGCACAAAATAGGCTTTTTGCGACGAAAACTTGTTTATGAATAACGTCTACAGGTTCCAAAATGACGACATTGAAATGTAAAATTTTATGAAGTAGAAAGAGCGAAAGGATAGACATCTTATAAATTAAGAGCAGTTTGAAAGCAAGCCTAGGCATCGCGTATGTGTTCACCTTCTTCGTCCTGTCTAAGTTTCCCTTATATGAACTGCGCTAATCGATATGGGCAGTTCTCCCCTCATAGCGTTGCGAACCTTACGGAGGGCATTTCAAGAATTCAGTCCAGTACCACTCAAACTTAGGTCATCATGGATGCTGAATCGTCTTTCGTTACGAGCAATCGCGGTGGTAGTCGGCGTAAATCAACTCGACCAAGTAACACTTTGAATGGCGTTGCGGCTGCCATAAACAAACGGAGCGTTGAGCAGCGCCTCCTATGTGAAATAGCCGTCGGAGCACATTCCCCTCTCGGCGAAGGGGTGCGGCGCTGTCTCAGAGAGGCGGATGACTCAAGGGGCGATTGAAGTGGGAGGAATATATAAGGAACTGGATCCAACGATGCTTAGTCACTTCGTCCGGCCATTGCAGAGAGCTCGGAGACAAAGCCGCGGAAACTGGTTCTTTCGCGTGTCCGATATATCTCTACACTAACTCTCGAGATTCGCTTTCGCTCTCGAGATTTGCTCTCGGTCTCGAGATTTCTCGGCGATCTCGAGATAAACGGTCGATCTCGAGAAACCCAATCGATGGTAGGCGTTTTTTTCCCTTGATTATTCCGCGAGTTTGAGCGGAGAATGGCGTTGGAGGGAAATCGTGTCTCTTCCGTAGGGTGCGCTGGCGTGGGAGGTTGAGTGGGGGAGAGTGCAGGTGGAAACTGGAGTGCGTGCGAATCTACCGAAATGTCTTTTCCATAAGTTTACCAATGGCTCCCTATATTGAGCCTGTAGGCGGCATCTGAGGTTGCCAGAGAGATGAAAGCTGTACTTCTTAATGATTTCCGATTTATGACAGAAGCTTCGATCGCTACTACGCCTACTATAAGTACTGCGAAGTTTTCCATTGGAACTTAGCTTTTATTGGTCTTAGAAGATATACTTTTGTCTTCTCTCTAAATATAAGAGAATTATCAAAAGCTGTATCTCTAGTTTAAGTGGTTAATGGAAAAGAGATGCTTCCCTATTTAAATTTCGCCTTTCGAAATTTGTTGGTTTATTTTGCATCTATAGACTGCTGTCGGACAGTATATTACTAAATTATATTCAAGATACTTATATTGTATGATAAATCGGGGGTTAGATTTTATCATAAATCACGCTTTCTGAGTTATATGCGCGTTAAAAAACCTTAAGTCAGTTACCCTCGAGTGATTCTTTCTCACGTTATTCTCTTACTAATTTTTAAATCGAGTCCTCCATGAAATGCTACTAATGTTTAAATAAGTTCCAGATTTCTCGGTTTATGTATCTTATTCGTAATCAGTTCTTTCCTCCCTTCATTTTCTAAAACATAGGCTTCCCATACGCTGTTTAGTGATCCGTGAAAGAATCACGCATTTTTCAGATACGAATAGCATGTAAATACATGAAATATTTTATTTGGCATCTTTTACTAATTTGGATCTTTCAATCTTATATATAATGAGAAGTTGTGGAATATAATCAACATTTGTACGAAATGGATAAAATGTAGCTGATTTCTTCGATTGATTGACAGTTTTAATAAAAATTGGTAATCTCTTTTTAAATTCGGAGATATAATTTTTCTTGTAAATTATTGTTCGGAATCAGGTTGATTTCAGTGATCTTAGATCTTAATTTTGGTTAGATAATTTAGAACTCTTCTTTTCAAAGATTTTCATTTTTTCTTCGAGGGACTCGTAAAGTTCATCTCCACGTATAAGTGTGTGGTCCATGATCAATCTTTTATTATCAATTAAATATGAACTAGGATTCAAAGTAAGTACTAGGAAGGTAAAGGACCCTTTATTGAAAATAAAGGTATGTTATTATACTAAGTTGAATTTCTTTAATGTTACCATTGATTCCTCTAAACCTTTTGCTTATACTATCAGTCCCTACAGTCTTTAAGTTATTTGTCTTAAAGTCGATAACATTCATATTAGTTGCTATCTTAGTTTGTATTCTAATTATAGGTAATCATTGTAATGATCATCCTATCTATCTTTTGTCTCTGTACAATATTAATTTATTTTCGGCGTATTTGGATACCCGGAGGGTTAATAATTGTTTTAAAAGTTAATTGGAATTTCTGTAATTAATACTATCACTCTCTTTCTTATTTTTATTTCTCCGGAAACTTTGAAGACGGGTATGCTAATAAAAGCTTTTGCATTTTCTACGACGGGCTGGATTGAGAATTCTCTTTTCAGTTTCTGCGGAATCTTACTGACTGATTGATATTCAAAGAATGGATGTGGATCTCGCCAATGACGACATTCTTTGAAGTTTTATCTCCTACATATGGAACCTCCTTTCTTAATAAATCTGGAATCGCAAAAAAGAAGTAAATCTCCTCAATACTAAGTTCGTCTGTTTTGAGGTGGTTCCTTTTCATTTTAACTTCACCGGAAGTTGTGAAATTTACTATCGATTGCTTAAGATTTCGCCGTTATTTCCTGAGCTCTAAGATTTTTACCGCAAACATTTAAATCATGACGTATGGATTTTAGGATACTGAAGAGGTCGAAGATATTTTTCGATTAAATAATTGACAAATTGATTATCTGAATATTAAACCGCATCCTCCTACGAATTTATTTTTCATATTTTATTTCCGAAGAAATCTTTAAGTACTCATGAGATAATCATGACTTATTTCTAATCTCCGAAACCCGTTTGTAAATAAGGAAAGGAGAATGATATTCTCTGCTGAGATATGATTATCATGTGATGACTGTGGTTATTATCGGTCTAGAATTGGAAGACTCAGAATACAGTACATTTTTTGGAATCAGAAGCATTGTTTTCTCTCTGAATGCAAATTTAAATTTTATAGATAAGTTAAGTAAATATCGTCCAGAACTTTATTTCGTTCACAAATATCCATTTTCCTGCAGTTACAGTCTGACTAATAATGAAATGGCATTGAAGCTTGTCCGTGAATAAATTAGTTATGTAGTAGCAGTATTAAATTTTCCCCTAATTTTTATTAAGAATATTTGTAACCGTAATTTAGGATATTTAGGGCAACTCAAAATTGCATCTAAGAATCGTATGATCGATGATTTTTCTCTTGGTGATGGTATGCTACACGCTCGGTGAGCACGCTGGAAATGTGAGCCTTCAATAGCCTGTTGAGAGACTTCTAGAAATATGATATACCGGGAATCTCCGGGGAATTCGCTGCATTTCCTGACGAACAGGAAATTTCTCATCGCTGGGAAAACTGGATTTTAGGATCGCAGCCATTAACGTAGACACCTGAAGATGTGGCAATATTCGTAGGCCAAAAATTACTTGATAGGTATGAAATAAAACGGAGTGAAGTCCGTTTTGAACGCCGAAAATATTCAGGTAGAAACTAGGTTGAGTGATCCAACTAGAAGGCATTCCAAAGTGCTTCTGATTTCTGCTGGTATGCCTTTTTTCTCATTTCATGATTCTATTGAATTATGGAAACAGTAAAAGTCGCTCTACGATCGAGCCGTATGTCACGGAGGAAACGGAAGGGAAGAAGCCTTAAGTGACCGAATATCGAACTCAGACCTCCCACAATGATTGCTCTTTCTTCCTTCCGTCTCTGAATTGCGCCGCCTTCTCTCATTACTTCGTGTATTCCGCGAAGGGAAATAGTCATTTATGGACAAATCTTGGATGATAAATCGAAACGAGAATGCTACAATAAGAAATAAAAGAAAGTGAAGTTGGAAAATTTACGACAAATGTCACTGTTAACTTAATGAAAATACAGTAGAACATTCATTTATTCTTTTTGAAGTAAAGGATGAATGCGGGAAATGACTCTGCTTATATTATTAAAACAAAAGTATAACGAGAGCTTATAAATTTCATTATACTAAAATGATCCCAAACTGTGGAACAAGAAAATAATTAGAAAAGAAAAAGATTTAGTAAATTATATATCTTGAAGTTGATTTATTAAATCTTGCGTAAGACAGGTTATGGTTATCTGTTATATTAGTTTTAAATCTGTAGATGTTAGTTTTAAATTAAAAGAAGATATTATATGTTTAGCAGTTGGTTCTTGTCCTGTTCGTCAATGTCATGGACGTAGAAAAAGACTTTTCCAAGCTTCAAAAAATGTCGACGTTAGATCGAGGTTCTACTATTGTTGTACTAAGGGTTCCTTCAAATCTTTAATAACGGGAAATGTCGAAAAATTTTCGTAAAACAAAAGGAACGTTTCTTCGCCTAGTTTCTTGCTAACTAATTCTGCAGACAGCATAGAATCATAGAATCTCAAGGGTTCGAGAGGGGATGTAATGAATTATGATAATCTCCTTGACGTTTATTAAATTAAAACACTGTTGTCAAATTTCGCTTGAAATGAGTGCTTTAGCGGTCGGCTAAACCGGATGTAAGTCTTTGTGTCATTATCTCATTTCCAAAGCTAAGTAAACGGCATAAGACGTTTATAAAAGGGATGTTTCGTAAATCTCGTAAAAATAAATAAAATGAACTTCTATTATTGCTGTTATATGGACTAGATTAGAATTCCAGAAATCCTTGAGACTCCGAAGCTCTCTTTACTCGGGAACAATGGCGATTATTCTTCGCGCGCTATATATTTTCTTTCCATCCAAAATGCCGGCTTTTCCCGCGCTCACCAAGAGGGGGTTTCGACTACTTACGCCCTCTGTTGCCTTATCTTCCCTTATGATTTTCGGAATAAAGGAACCGCTGTCCCCTAGCAACGGCGCTCTGGGAGTCTGTGGACGTCCAGTGACTCACGGCGATGAAATGGTTCACAGTTCGTGCATGTCGATCCGCATTCACTTCCAATCGGGAGTGGATTTCGTCCCATACCAAGGAACTTCTTCTTAATGGCCGACGTCGCCTTCGCAGAAAATGTGAAGATTTTCAGCGTCTTCCTAAAGCTCCCTGGTTTCCTGAAGAGTACAGTTTCGAATCGCCGTCATTTTCGCGTACCTCACAGGCCTGATTCTAACATCCTAATCCTTAACTACTGCAACATTTCCACGAATGGAATTGTTGAATCAGGAAATGTGAAGGCTAATTGGATGATATCCTCATAGATAAGCAATAACGGTGGTTTTCGGATTTGGGAAGTAGTGATTCACTGCGGAATAGTTTTAACCGAACGATGGGAATGATATGGAAGCTATGCAAATCAAAAAAGTTTCATTCCTCTATCCTTTTAAACTCAGGAAAAGTCCCCGAAAAACTCCTTCTGTGCTGATCTAAGTAATTCCATTCAAATTTTTGGGTGAAATTTTTGCATTACACTAGGATATCACGTCCAATCAATGTGTTTTTTGTATTTCTTTTCTGCGAAGTTTACTTTAGGTCCGATCCATGAAAACTAGACCCACTTTTTTCTCAAAAGACCTTATCAGTTATTGAAAAATGCATTCTATATTTAAATGTGAAAGACAGTTTTGCTGAATATGCGGCTGGACGAATTTATCGTGATACTTTGATGACCTCACAGTTCCTTTTAATTTGCATTTCTTTTAAGTATACAGCCCTATGGCCGATTTGAAGCTCGATTCATTACCTGCCAATACCTCTGAAGAGGGAATAATAAGCCTTGCTATGCAAGGTGAGGAATGAGGTACTTTGCTTTCCTCGTTGAACTATGATGCTGTGAGTGGAAAACATTCACGAAAATGCAGTACAATGACCCCATGTACAACTTCTCAGCATCATCCATACCTCAGAAGCTTTCGAATTATCACAATAACGATCTGAGACAAGAGAATGAAATGAATCATTTTCTGCAAAAAGGCAAAGGAATAATCCATTGATTAAGATATAAAGGCAGAAGCATTTTGAGCGTCATGGGTTTTCGAAGAATTCATTTGCAAGTCATAAGTATTAGGTAATCTGGCAATCAAGGCTGAAATTCACTATGTATGAAATTTACGTAAAAACGGTATATGATATTTTTAGTCCGAATCTAGCACGCAGCGACGCCGCTGCTGAAAAATTAAAATTTTCCGTTGATTTTGGAATGGATCCAGCAAATGAAAACCGGTTTCAACCAATTTTGGAACTTTTAATGCAAGCCTTAAGTTTGGAATAATACGAGAAGCTGTGTAGCCTCATTCTTATGTGTCTCGCTCGGGCTTCGCTGAAATCAATTGATATTTTTCGAGAAGCACTGATCGATAATTAATTATAATACCATTAGAAGCAATTATTTTGTTAATTTTTAGTTTTAATCAACTGAATCCCTTCCTCTGCCGTAATTTCATTTTCTAAAAACATTGAAGATGTCATGTTTAATTGCTAAATATTAATGATTAAAACTGATGTCATAGGAAAGGTGTGAAATCTTGTTCATGTCTCAAAGTGGTATTTATCTTTAAAATGAAAAAGGAATATTGCATGAAGATTTCAACCCTTAGGTTTGTCATTTTTTTAATTTTCTGATAGCTTTTGCTTTTAGTACGTGAATTAGTTAAAGTTTTGTTACTACCATTTGACCTCTTGCCTCTTTGTAGTCACTTTATATCGCTATGTACGTAAAGAATAAAATAGTTTATCTTTTGCTAGCAATTTCAAGAATTTAAGTTAGTCTTCTGGAAGCAAATATTTTACTTTAACGACGTAAATGAAGCTCTGTCTGTTACCTTATCTCTACTTAAGGCAGTTTTCATCATTTTCATTAAATTATAATAATTTATTGCTTTTCTAGTTATTTGAATAAGTTTTGAACGATTTTACTCCTTAATTTCAGTTATAATTATTGTTAGTATAATTTATTTCGATTATCCATGTATTATATAATTATTAATGCGTGTTTTGCCTTGTTCGAGTTTTTCTTTACAAATCCATCTACGAATCTTGCGTGACACATTATTTTCATAATAAAATTGAGGGATTCAAGCTTCGTGGTCCATTCTTTACCAATTTGATGGATTTTGGGGTAATATAATTTATATAGGCAAAACTTTAGAAAACTAGCTATTCTGAATTTGATTTGCTGATAGACTCATGGCGAGGGCTCTATTTAAATTTCCTATCGACTTCTGTCAACTCAAGTAGTATACATAGGACCGTACATCGTGTTTTCTTCGGTTTTTCCCGCTTATGAACTTACCGCCCGTCATCCTCGTGAAAAATGCATATACTTTGTCCCGTTTCATATTCTTCTTTCGTATTCTAAAGCCTTTTTTTGATTTGTGGTAATGTTAATCTACAGTATGCGGAAAATCAAAGTAATTTGAGAGTAGCTACGACTGAAATATTAGATATTATATGATAGTATGATCAGGGTCCACAAAATAATTAAACGCTTTCTTTGTCAATTTTATTTGCGTTTCGGTCCTTTCTTTCTAAGATTGTGTTTAGGGTATGCGGTAAGCAAAGAATAGCTAGCTAGGGGTGCCCTGAGGTAGTTTTCTTTCACTTTTTGTATGAAAATATGGACATGCCTTTGTATGACTTTGCATTTAAGATCTTGTGTATCTAGAGTGTGTGTTGGGAAATGGCGAAAAACCTATGCTTTCATGAAGGGTCTATTTCACATTTAAAATGAACCTTAACCCTCAAAAGTTCCCTTTTCCCCGTAAAAACTGCTGTTTCTTCCTCCATGATTAAGTAAGATTTCCATCTATAAAATGGCTCAATTCTTTCAAATAGTAATCATGAACAGATAAATTCTTATTACAATTAATAAAAAACATTCAGAAATCATACAATTAAGAGGAGTCACCTCTTGGACTTGCTGGGATATGGTCAACAGTAATATATTTCACCCATCTTCTGATTTAATTCCAAAACTATAATAGTCTCATACTTTCAAATCTAAAATCGTCTTCTCGAAGTCGAGAATACAAACCTTTGGCTTCACAATAGTAATTTCAACTCGGAATTACGAAGAATGAAGAGGATACACACTTACTTGACCCGCTTCCCAAGGGTTCGTCGGTTGTTGTGAGAAGACCGTGGGTTCCAGGGCGGTTGCGAAGGGTATAGCAGGTATAGGAAGGGGCCAAGTTTGCCTACCTGGATTACTCTCGGTTCCATGTCCCACAGCCTCTTTAATTTAGTACAGCTGCGCTCCAGCTGCTTTCTCTAAGTACCGGAAACGGATTAAGCGGAGCAGGTTATTTCTCGAGGATTTCTTTCACGGTGAAATATTAGTGGATCAAATCTAAAGTTAATCGTAAAAATCCGAGAATTGGCTCATCAGTATCAGCGATCAAAATATTACGCGGTACATCGATGCAAAATTTCTACCATGATGTCTGGAATCATTTCGAGGGATCCCAAGTGAACAAGACCAGCTGATAGATAGATAGATTCTAAACCTATGGTTGTAAGTTATAATTTGATGTATCAAGTTGGCTTCCATTTTTAAATTCTCGGATTAAACATGAAGGTAATGAAAAAGAAGAAAATTCGTTGTATTAAATTATGAAATTCTTAGATCGAAAGATATAATGAAAGGCGTGTTTACAGTCCTGTCGGAAATTCTTGAACTACATATTGCCATTACAGTTTGAAATGGCAATGAAATTTGTAATGCTTTTATCTGTAAGTTGTTACAAATCCCTTTGTTCACTTTTACCGTCTCTCGTGGAAATAATTTTACATATCCGCTGGTTTCGCTATACAGATGCTTTTTCTTGCAGTGTTATTCATAATGTACAATATTAATGGCTTTATAGTAAACGTCTTTATTGGGCGTGATTGAGACCACCCAGTCTTTTTCCATCGAATTCATGCTGCCTCGGTGCGTTATGCAATGTATTAACGCACATTTAAGGTGGAATATCTACAATAACTTTACAGTGGTATGTTTTTCCATTGGCTCTTACTAATTTCCTGTTGACATTTTTTCATTATTTTCATTGTGAGTTAAAGCTACAACAGTAATTTCTGTTCCTTTGATGTAACCCCTGTTCATGAAATTTTCGATCTAACATAGTTACTGGCCCTACATTTGGATTATAACCTAGTTAATTTCCTTGAGATAACTGCAAGCATGATCATTTCGTCAAAAACTTGACTTATTTCAATTTTAAGCAAAAGATTATTGAATTGTCGCAGGTCCAGAGTTGTTTGACCCATCTTCCAACGCGAAATTCACTTCCGTATTTTTTCCGAGATGGATATCGGGTGACTAGGTATTTGGTATCCATTAATATCTGATGGAAATCGTGGCGAATTTCTGTCGGGCCCTGTGTTTCTCACGCTCCATCTGCTCCCCGTTACTTCTTTCGTTCCGGTACAGCAACATCCACTCATTCGAGAAATGCTTAAAAGGGTATCTTCCACTGAAGCTGTGCTTTCTCTCAAAAAATAAAAAATTTAAGCTCGATTGGATCTCAGCATTTATGATCTTTCGGACTTTTCCAACAACTAAAGATTTCCTTTATGGTGAATTACCAATTTAACGTATCTAAAATACCTCGAAAATTTCCGCAAATTTCATTATCAGCTGTTGGATGCTACAACGTATGATAACTCCCTCTCTCTCGACTCTCTTAAGAACTTTGCAATACGATTTCTCGGAATAATTTTGCGTTTTTTATTTAAAGAATGCTATATTTATCGTATTTTTTTATAATTTGATTTATGATTATTTGCGTAGTTATCATTTTTATACTTAGTATCATTATAATATTTTAGTGATTAGTTTTACTGCGCTTTTGTGCATACATAGATTTAAGTATATTAAAAGATATTTATAATGTGTACTCAGAATCTATGAATCTCATTATTATTGATGCCGCAACACTTTTCCTTCGCCTTTTCTCTTTTATTATATTTTTGCTACTTGAATAGAATAAATAATAAAGCAGTATGATCGTCTTTAATTCTGTCAAATATTTCCGGAGTATATATTGGATCTTGAGGTGATATTTCACATTTAAATGGTATATATTAGGTTTTTTCGTCGACATTTATTCTGGTTTTATCTCACAATTAAACTTTCTTTTAACAAAGACCCTTCTCTTAATTTCAGGCTCCCTGCCAGTACCTGCTTTCGTGCTTTGCATCGGATACTTCCTCACATTCATCGCCTCTCTGGCGCTTATATTGGGACTAACTGTGGTAAGATCATCATTAATCATTTCTCTGATATTTTAAATCGAATCATCGATGTTCAATGAATGAGGTAGCCTTTACAAGGAATGGGAAATCGGAGCATACCGCCGTGCATGCTATTGTTCTTAAATTCCTCAAATGTTTAATAATCGTTCTGCAATGGCGTATACAGAAAAATATTTTAGAGAGGATGTTGTTTTCATTGGTAGTTAATGATAATGATTCAGTTAGAATGTGTACTAAGGAATTGAATACAAAAAGCGAGTTGTAAGAAATAGTGGTCACACATTAAAAACATATATTTAGTACATTTCAGTCAATAATAATTATTCACGAGAAATATTTCAAGTATTTTAACTTAAAAATATTTATATGCATCGAAAAGGCGTATGAATGAGATTTTTGAAATGTGATAGTTGTAGTTTTGTTTCTTTTCGAAAATTCGGGATGGAATATATTACTCAAATCCCCCCTTGCGTTCGCCATTGTCGTCCTAAGCTTTCTGTGCCAACGTTCGAATCTGCAATCACTGGTATTGGACCCTCTAAAGCAGTTGTTCTCATCTTCTTCGGTCCATTTCCTCATTCTTGATACTTCAGAATGTTATTTTTCTCTCTCTGAGATTGTCCAAAATTCAGTTTATTTTGAAAATTAAAATAATTCCAAGTGTCCCAATAATTTTAGTACGCATGTTCTTTAGAATTTAGTTAGGCAGGTAAGCCATTACAGAAAGCACAGTGTATTTAAGTTTTATCAAAGTAGTTAACAGATTTAACTATCTATTTATTTGGCTTATATAGTAAAATTGGTTTCATATGGGTTAAATCGTAGCATTCTTTTTCGTTTATGTGGGGAATTTTTAAAAATTCATTCTTTATCCGTATCTTGAAGCTGAAATTCAAGATAATAACGATAACTAATTCACCGCCATTTCCGGTTGGAAAAAACGTCTGTGTAGTTTTGATTTTATTTCTCAAGTTTTCAATATGCTAACCTTGGAAAATATCACACTGCTTATTTATGGTTTCACGGTATCGGTTCTTTCATTTCGTTTTCATCCTTGAAGCCGTTCCTAAAGTATTATGAGCATTTATCATTTGTTTCCTGTTGCATAATTATCTGACTTTTATTTTTTATTGCTGTGAGATTATTTTGGTTTATAATTATAGCATTTCAGTTGCTGAATCATTAAATTAAATCGGCATCTTATCATAGTTTGTCATAAAGGTCTCTAGCTATTGCTGTTTTTGTGCTTAGTTGCACTTTTGTATAATTTCTGGAAAAGATTTTCTTCTGATATTCGGGTAATCAACGATGTGCGCGAATCATAGAAATAGAAGCATGATTTTTTCAATCCGTACAAAATTGGCGCCTTTCATCGAGGATTGGGTATTATGAATCTCGGACTCGAAGAAAGATATTGTTTTAACGTACTTAATAACGCAGAATTAACGAAAAACGTTTCTCATTACTTGTCGAAAAACTCAGTTCTATTATTCCATAATTAGGTCTTTTCTTTAAGTAGAGTTAACAATTAATGTCTGTCTCGTTAATGTTAACCCAATTTCAAGTGAAGTCTACGGCGACCTAATCTAAGATTCACGAGAGAGTATTAAGATGGCTAAAACGTTCTACAATGTTATTTGGAAGGTAAGAGAATATGTGATTAGAATTTGTAACTCTCTATTTAGGCAGTCTCTAATAATTTTTTGTCTAAAATGCGAATAAAAATAGTTGTCCACGACCAATTTATTTGCGGTGGCTTTTCTTTTACAGGAAAAGTGGTATTCATAACATAAGTTGTAAAAGTAAACCCGAAATTAAAGAATCTTACTGAAAATACAATTGAGGGAGTACGTAATTTTCTAAAAATTCTCGACCCTTATCTGTCACGATTCTTTACTACTTATTATAATTATAGCAAACTCCGGTTGAAACATATTCTCCTCGATTAAATCAGCTTCTCTCATTTTGAGTGATAAAACTAGTCTGCATTCTTACGGAAAAACCACGTCTCTCCTCAGACGTCGCGCCGGCGGCGTAGACTAGACCGAAATCATCGGGCCGCAACGTCCAGGAGCAAACGCCAGACACCAGTAGAACCACACCTATAGTTGTAACTGGGAAAGCCACTTTAAAAAATATAGACTTCCTAACTATTCACACAGCTGTATTTCCTTAAATATCCTCTGAACCGGGATATATTACAAGCTTATGGAAATAACTGGTTATATGAAACATGGAAAATTTCAATTTTACAAGTAAAAGAATTGTTGTTGCATTTTAACACCCACTCTAATTAAGTAAGAAAATCTTGACGAGGCAACAGATTAATTTCTCTCTATTCTCACTTTTTTTGTAAGGCGTCTCTTTATACTTGATGGAATATGAAAAACACTTTGACTGTAAAATGTTTCTTCTATGTAATATGCATTCTTTTGGTAATCTTATCCCAAATTAAAACTTAATTTATTCTTTCTTAACGATGTTTTCATCTCATACATTACCTATTATGTCATTTTCTATATCCTAGTGTCATCCCGTAATAATTTGAATATCATTAAAGCCTGTTGGAGTCAAAGTTAATCAATGTCATAATTTTTTCTTTTATCATCTTTTTGATCAGAAAACTATTGTTTTTATATATATATATTTGCATTAGATCTCTCTATTTTATAATAATTTAAATTGTTTTTACCTTCACTTCAATGAAAAGAAGAATGTTAAAGCTTTGTATTCCAAATTCCTGTACATCTTTCATTCATCTCATATCTGAGTATTTAGAATTTGAAAATCTCTTGGTTAAAGAAGAAATTCTATTTTTCAACTAGTAAAAAATAATCCTCATTTTAAGATCAGATTCTTCACACTTGAGCCTAAACTCATACAGTTTAAATTTTTGAAATGAAGAATAATCCATCATCAAACTGAGCGTGAAGCATAATTTAAGTAACATAAAAGACTCAAAAGAATACCCATTAGAATGATCTAGATAATGATAATATAATATATAAGAATTCAAAGGATTGAAGGCATATATTTAATAATAACTGTTTATACTACTTTGAAGGTCAACCTTTAAATGCTATATTTAAAAGGAATTAGTTTAGAGTCAATCCATGCATGGAAAAAGTATTATGAATAGCATTATTACTGTATGCAATGTAACGCATAAACTACTGTCCAATAGATAGGACAGGAGAATTTTATTTTTTAGATCATGTGACATTTCTCTTGTGCTCAAGTCCCTTTTTCTTTTTCTTTCAGAAAAGAAACTCTTATCTCTTTGGTTGGGTTGTTCTGCTCTCAGTGTTTGCCTTTCCTGAGGCAGGGCTTGTTCTCTTCATGAGCCTTCATTACTGGGTAAGGATTTAAATTTTTATGTTTAGCTCTCCTTTGAAATTTATTTTCTTAAGTTCCTCAATTTTTATTTTACCTTATTTTTGTTTTGCTAATTATTTGGCTTTCTGATTTATTTTCTGATGCCTTTAAAATCATTTTCTCCTAGCAACTTTCCAATGTTCATGGTCAAACAGAGCTTGCTTATTGGGTCTGCAGAATGGTACTGAATGTGAGTAAATATTACTATGAGCAATATTAATACTGAGCAATATTTTCATTCAAAAAAGTTTGAAGTTGAATATTTTGTTTATATTTCCTGTACTGCTGTTTATTTCATTGAATTTATTCTTCATTACAATTCTAAATTATAAATATTTGTCATTCAGAAAAACAATTTTCTCAGAGAAGTGTTTTTGGTGAGCAATAACTATTTGGTTAGCTATCATCATCAAAGGAGAATTTTTCACAATAGTATATTAGTTTTATTAGTTCATATAATTTTTTATTACATCTAATGAAATGTTTTGCTTATGATATTCTTATAACATAATAGCATTGCAGTGTTGTTGTAGTCATTTCCAGCTCCCAATACCTCTTTATAAATCTGCTTCTTATTTATTTAATTACATTTAGATTCTATATCTGATAAAACTTTTAACTGAAAATTAACCCTTAAGCATAATTTTAGATGGAATCAGTATTCTCTATGAATTAGCAAAAGCCATTTTATTATGCAGTTATTTCTCCTAAAAATTATTGCCATACTTCATGTAGAAAAATCTATGTTTTACATTCAAAGATAATTCAGCCATTCAAATCTAGATTTAAAAATTTCACAACATAAAAGAAGTATAGTTTCTAAAGTAATCTAATTGAGGAATGATTTGATGGAAAGTGAGTACATAAAATGTTTTCTCCTTATTTTTAAGTTTTATGATCACTCCTGATATATCATTAGAATTATCCTGCTTATTCAATGTGGAATTATAGAACTTACTTTTTGTTGAATACATTTATGAAATTGTATTATTAATTTAATTTCAAGATTGAAAGAGTAATAAAAATTTATCTTTATGATGTATAATTATGAAAATTATTCAAGGTAGGTTGAAATTATATTTTGATTTGTATTCCAAAGGATTCAAATTTCCTCACATTTTAATTAAAGACCAATGTTGCTATCAAAGTAGCATCATCAGATAAAGGAAGCAAGAGGACACAGTAAATTGGCAAATAAGAGGGACAGGGTAAGGAGGGAAGGTTGGAAATTAAGGAAAAAAAGAGGTGACCTATGGGGATGGTATATTCATTGGTAAGAAAGTGAGAATTTTTAAAAATTTGATCATCTTCCAAATATTCAACCTAAATCCTTTACTTTCATGTTGGAATTGTTTAGGAGTGAAATAGCTTTGTGTTCAGAATGCAGGAGGGGGCTAAGGAGGATATAGAAGGTGATTGTTTCCTTTGGAGGCAGGCTTCATGTTCAGATGCGCTTGCTAAAATACCCCATCTGCTCCAGCTCATGTTTTCAGTATTGTAGTCACCGTAGGGGAGCTAGAAGACTCTACTGGTGGTTGAAGAATTCCTATTATATTTGTTGCTTGGGAGGATATTCTTAATTGTGAAATGGGTTTAGGGAAGAATTTAGTAATCCTCCAATTCAAAGATCACAAGCATAGTCTGCCTGTGCTCTAGTGGTTAGTGCAATGCTGAGAGTAGAAGATGGAGAGTCCTAAATAGAAGTGCCAAACATGAAACCTGCCTAATAATGATACTATCACTTATTGTATTCTCCTCTTCCCCTTCCTGGATTATGGGCAAAAAAGTATTTTCATCCCCAAATGACTCCTGCATGAGAGAAAAGGACTCTGGTTGAATATCCTGAAGATGTCAAAATCAACAATTTTCATACTAACCATGCCTACCAAAGAATATAGCTTTCCTCAAACCTCTTCCCTCAATCACTTCTCTAAAGGGTTGTTTACTTAACATCCTACCACTTCCTCTCTTTACCCTTCCTTGCTTCCTTTGCTTATTATGCTCTTCTCCTTATACTCACTATACCTGATGATGGTACTCTGGTAGTGAAGCCTTTCCAAGAAAAAAAAATTGTGTAGAAAATATACTGTTTCTTTTCTTCTATGTTATGGCTTTATGAAGTCTCACAATAAGTTGGTATGGTTCCTGAGCATAAAAGTTCCTTTTTGAGTTTTTCTCTTATATAACTATTTTTTTGCTGAGCAGAAATTATAGATATTATTTTAATACGTATAATTTTTCTGTTGAAACAGGTTTTTTGTGTATTCATTAAATTTTGTTTGATTTGATGAGATCTAGTAAATTTTGATGCACAATGTTAGTTGGTAGTTTTGTATTTTCAAAACTGCTCTGATAGAAGATATAAGGAAAATACAGGTATATTAATTGCTATAATCTGCATACTTTGATGCAGGGAAAATGTATGTTTTGATGTTGATCAGCATATAATCACTAAAAGTTCTGACTTCTAGCCAGTTAGTTTTAATTGCAAGGATATGCTTTGTATATTTTTATTGTATGCAATCGGATGGTAAATTTATGTTTAATTTCTTGTTCTTTAGTTTATAAGTATAAAAATTTTCTTGAAACCAAACTTCAAAATCTGTCTGGTGGATAAAATATAGTTGAAAGACTTGAGATTTTTTCTGTTGTTGCTGAAGCTTCTTGTAAGCAACTCTATTCTAATTATTTGAATTTTATTATCTCTTTAGAAAAATGAGATACAAATATAGTTTTGCTAAAATCTACAATAAGTTTGTTTCAACGACTCAATTAGTTTAATATGATAACTGAAATTTATTATATTTTTCAAGAGCTTCATGAATACTATTCTATTTAAAATTTTCATACTTAGGCTTTATTATGTATTTTGAAAATGATTGTGTTTAATGTATTTTATAGATATATTAAATTATCAGAAATATTTATTCTTTCTTTCAGGCATTTGCTGTGATTTGTGTTCATTCTCAACATGCCTTATGGAGGGAAGAGAAAATGGTTTTGAGAAGGTTGCAGGATTTGAATTTGGTAATTTTCATTGAATAGTTGTCCAAAAATTGAGAAGCGTACTAGCCCTAAAGTATTTGTTTAATTAAGCATAAACTAAATCTGGGAAAATTATTTAATTTAGAGTTATCTGTGCCCAATGTCTGCTCTTTTATTAATAGGAATAACTTTCAAGTAAATATGATTAAAACCTATTTTGTTCAGTTATATTCAAACTTATGATATTACAGCATTTTGGTTAGGATTTATTCCCTAAAATTCGATACTACTAAAATAAAAATATTGGTTTTAGGCTGCAAGACTGGCAAATGCTGTGGTGCCTGTACAAATGGGAAATAATGCTGCTCCAGTGCTACAAAAGGCAAATGGAGTTAATTACCAAAATGCTGGGTATATAAATTCCACTGAGTTTATAAATGGAGCAAAGATAGCTGACAGTATAGATGGCTCTACTCAAATACCTATGGTAACACAGGATGATATTCACATCATGAGGGGAATGAGGTAAGTTGGGCTTTTGTGAGAATTCTTGTAATCTTTTGGGTTCCTTTCATTATTATTATTGTTTCTTCATTTTTATTATTGTCCCCTTATCCTGATTTTCTTCTATGGATTATCATATTTTATGTTAGATTTAAATTACACAGAATTCCATGTCATTAACTTTGTATCTTTGTAAACATATTGTCACTCGTTTCAAAGAATTTTGGTCTCTGCATAGTATGATGGTATGGTGAAAATCTAACAAAACTTGCCATACAACTGTCAAATAAATCAAAAATTCTTGAATATTATTTGTGCAAGTTGATATGAAAAATGCTGAAGCAGTACTCTTTGGTTGGACAGCTGAATTTATACTGCTTTGTATAAGGGGTGTTCAAATGGAAAGGAAGAAACGACACTGTGGGTATAATTGAAGTCTTTATTCAAAAGTAATCACCAGATGCCTGAGCACAACTATCCCACTGTTTAATAAGCCAAAGGATTCCCTGCTCCCAGAATTCCTGTGGCTGTGACAAGAGATATTCCTTCACTAATCGATTGTGTGTTCCGTCCCATTGATGCGGCTGAGTATATGGGGACATCATAGTGTTCACATTGCAAAATTCGATGATTGAGAAGCAGCAAGGTTTCATCAGATTTCTGACTGTGGAAGGTGTTAAACCAGCCAATATTCATCGCTGGATGGTGGCTGTATTTGAGTGAGACTGTGTGTCCGTAGCCTACGCTAGTCCATCAAAAGCAAACGGCCAGGGATGCTCATGGAGGGAGTGATTCTGCTCCACAATAATGCATGTCCACACGTCTCCAGGGTCTCACAAAGTGTACTAGCCAAGTCCAAATGGTTTGATCATCCACTCTACAGCCCAGACATGTCACTCTGTGACTTCCATCTCTTTGGTCCACTAAAAAAACATCTCAAAGGGAAGTGCTTCAACTTAGATGATGAATTGAAGGACACAGTAAAGGACTAGCTCTTGTCATAGCTACAGGAATTTTGGGAACAGGGAATCATTTGGCTTATCAAACAGTGGGATAGTTGTGCTCAGGCATCTGGTGATTACTTTTTGTTACAAAAATTGCCGTTAAGAATGCATGAAGTGCACTTAAAACAACGTGGATGAGGATCGATTTAAATAACGTCCGAACTGCTCAGGTGTTGATAGCGAACTGCCGTCTTTATTGATGCCAACATGACCGCTGCATACACAAAAAAAAAAGATCATCACAAACCAAAAACAATTTATGGTCGCATAACGCCATATTCTGACACTTTTGAATAAGACTTCAATTATACCCACAGTGTCATTTCGTACCTTTTCATTTGAACACCCCTAGTATGCTTGCATTGACCTGGCCTGTTTCCTTTAATATTTTAATGCAAACTGTTGATCAGAAGTTGTTTAATTTTAGTCTTTTATTTTTAATATTGCATCATTATGTTTATAAGGACATTTTGGTAGACAAATGGAAACATTTTGGTTTCTTTCTCTCTTATTAATATATATTTCAACATTGAGGAAGAAATTAGTAAAAACCAAGTTTGTTGTAATTTATTCATTCTTTACCAGTTAAAATTCAAAACATTATTGCTGGAATCTTATCATTGTACTTAATTAAATCATGCAAAATATATCATGCAAAAAGTGATGACATGATATTGAAAAATGTTAATTTGGTTTTCATGAAGTATCGTAGATAATAAATCAAAGTCCTGAAGATTTATATCTCAGCATACTGAAGCAGAAGGTTTCTGATTTAAAGGACCTCAGAGTATATGAGTAATTTTTAGCTAAAATTTATTCTATTTTTCTCAACTCAGTAGATCAGCTGCAAGCTCGCAGCATTTTGGCACTTGGGGAGGTCGCTCAAGGAGCAGAGGAGTCAGTTCTGCTCCCTACCTTGACCACATCCCTCAGTCTAAGCAGAACCTGCCATTTGGTGGGTCTTTGCCAGAGGGTGGTCTGCCAGTTGCATCAACAGACATCATGTCTCCGTATCATCTACCCCTCAACAACCTTCGGCTAGAATTCTTAGGAATGAATGTCAAAGGTGGATTAGCTCCAGGCATGAGTGGAAGTGAATTTGATGCTTCAACATTCCATGGATTGTTTATGACATCTTCTTCAGGTCAAGGGAATCATATGGCAACATTTCCAAGAGTTCGGTCACAGACTGATGGCCTTTCCATGGGTAAGTTATATTCACTATTTTATGTGGTTTACTTAGAATTATGGAAAATTAACTCATAGGTGAAAAGGCTGGTGACATTTTGGGCTATGATACTAGCCAACTATCTTTTACATGCATTACAGTTCTAAAATATGTCATTCATTTTTGGAATGCTGCTCATTTTACATTTAAGTATCCTAAATGGAAGTTTTACTATTAAGTTTTTTAACATACAATGTCAAAAATTAAATCCATGGTGCAACAGACCATTTAGGGATGTGACCCAGCCAAGTTATATTTGTAGTGTGTTATATTTGGTACTTATATCAACTTTTCGAGATTGCTCTGGAATTTTTTTTCTTCTCTTTAGGCTTTTTGCCTTTTCCTTAGTCAAACAGTTGCTACATTTCTATCTTTTCCTGTGACTTCTTCCACTTGTTTTGTTTTCTCTACTTATCTTACCTATTCTGCTATTGTTCATTCTATCACTGTATTTATTCCACTCCAGTGTGTGATGAAGTGTACAGAAAAAATACACCATATGCACTGGATCTGCTACTTATTAATTAGTACCTTAATGAAAGGTAATCTCCAATTTCCTTGAACTGCTGGGACAACAATATGGCCACAACTCTGAATCAAACCTGACTGTTATCACTAAAGAGAATCTGTTGATTATTCTGGGGCCCATTTCCTTGTGAATGATGACTTTTTTTTATCAACTTTAAGACCTATTAAAGTAGCTAGTTTCTTATGGATATTTTCCCAATGCTTTCTGTATTTAAATAGCTGATAGTTTTTGAGCAAGACTAGGTAATTTAAGTATGACTGTTGATGACATTTTGATAAAGAGGGAATAGCTATTTATAATGCACTATAGTAAAATGTAATCAATGGACTATAAAAACTTGATATTTCAAGTATGCTATTCAGAAACTTTAATATGTTAAGGAATATATGATGTGGATATTATTGCAAACTATAAATTTCACATTGTTGATGATTTTACATTAGTATATTTTGATGCTTAATAAATAAATAATCTAAAAACTTGACATTTTTTCATCACTTTCGTAAGTGAAATTAAAAAGTAACCCAATTTCCGCTGTACTGTCACTTCTATGTTACACTAATTTCTCAAGTCTATGTCTTTCATACATAGTGTTTTAAATAAGCCATCGAAATACAAAAATGCATAAAAAATCATAATGTGGATTCCTTAGGAAGTAACACCTGTACTTCAGGTTATTAGTTCAGATTACTTTTGCAGCCTATTGTGTATAAATTAGTCTGCTTAGTAAATTAATCATTAGGTTATCTCCGTGTGTTAATTGTCCAAGCTTTATTCTTTTGAATATTTTATAAAATATCTGTCTTATCCTGATCTAATCTTTCTTTCTTTTATATAATTTAGAATTTTTCTGTGTGTTTGTAGCCTACAATAGGATATTAAAATCCACAAAATAATGATTTCGTGCATAAATTGTGAGTGAAGCATCGTCTAATTTTATCATAGACTATTTGTTAGGAATTTCATTAGATTCATCACATGAGGATTATTGTTATGGTATGAATTTAATTAATATATCTTTTTTCCTAGAGAGAGAACTTGAACTTGAGATTCAACTTTTTCGATGACTTATGAAACTTTTAGGTTGCAGATTACTTGTTGCTGATTACATTTTTACTTTTTGGCATTTCTGACATACCTTATAACCTGTTTATTCATTCTTAATAAATTGAAACTATTTGGTCAATAATAATGCTATACAGCTAGGTTTTTTCTCTTTATCAGTTTGATTGGAATGTTTTTGTCACAATGGCTGAAGGATTAAAGAAAGTGAAGTATTAATTAGAAGAGGGAAAGGTCATTGTTTTTCACTTCTGTTTATCCTTCAAAATATAAATAACATTATACACTTGTTTATTGGCAAACCTACGAATACAGATTTTTTATCAAAAAATTTATTTGACTCTTGCATAAGAGATTTATGTTCATAATCAGATTTACAATATAAATTAGCATGAATATATGACAAAAATATATAGATATTTAGCAAAAATTATGATATTTAGCACAAAAGGTAAAAATGTTTAGTATAAAAAGTTATTCAGTATTCCAAAATTCATGGCAATGAAATATCCCAATTATCTGAGACCCAATCATGGAATATGCTACTTCATAGCATTTGAAGCATACAAAAACAATTGTATAATTTGTATGAAAATATATGAGCTTAAGTAATGTGAATTTTTAATGAAAAATTCTTATCGAATTCTATCTTTTTATCAATCAATACTTGAGAATATGCATTTGGAAAAGTTCATGAATCAGTGTTGATATTAATGCACCAAAATTACCTCTATGATATTTAATGAATGAAAGACTATTTCATACACTTCCACCACAATTGTTATCCTGGCAACACGTTTCGCTGGTGTCCTAGCATCATCAGGCAAACATTTTTTTTTTTTAATATTACATTAATTTTTTAAACATTTTTAAATATAACGAGGAAGAGGGGGGTGGGGGAAAGGGTTAGAAAAGGGGTTTATCAGGAAGGAAAGAGACCGAATTAAAAACAGTCCCTGGACTTGAACCAATGGAAAATCCCAAAGTCTCTTAAAGAAAGATCCCATTTCTGGGGCAAATCTCCTACCGATTTGCAAGTTCCCTGCCAGAAAACACAAAGGCTGGTTTCTATACCACACTAACGATAGGATGGCTTCTGGAAAACTCCAAAGATAAAAGGGAAGCACAGAAATGCAGCGGGGTGTACGAACTTTATTGTGAGACCTGTGATGCGTGGTACATCAGAAAGAGTGGAAGATCGCTTAAAACAAGAGCCAAGGAGCACAACAGGGATTTCCATCTCTGGAGGGGGTCACCAATGTCAAACTTCATGGTGCACCTGCTGGTAGAAGGACACAATAACACCCTCATCCTGAAATTCCTTCATCGCAAGCGCAATGGGCTTCGCTTGGACCTCCTAGAGGAAATGGAAATAGTGTGCTGCTCAATTAATACAACCTCACAAATGAGCACATTTATCCCAATCCTTCGCCCCTTCTTTCCCTTCCAAGTAAACTCTTTCCTTCCTAAAAAATCATTTCCCTCCCCTTCCTGGTTACCTATATATTTAAAAATGTTAAAATTTTTTTTACCTGATGATACTAGGACACTAGCGAAACATGTTGCCAGAATAAAAATTGTGGTGGAAGTGTACAAAATTATCTTCTATTCATTGTAAAGGCCTTCCACAAGGTAAAGCCTTACCACATTGAGTTCAATGATATTTAATCATTTTTAAGAAAACAAGAATCAACATATTCTTGAGATATATAAAAAGTGAAATAATTTCCTCATTGTAGAGTGGAAAATGAGCAAAATGAAGATACTTTCTCAATTTAGGTTTAGCATTGTAATAATAGTATTTTGATTTTTCGATTTAATGCAAATTTGAGCATCATGTTTTCTTTTGATGCATTGATTGCCAAATAGCAAGTACTTTTTTCCTGCTTCTTATAGAAACAATTTAGTTAAATGGTAAGTAATATTTATGTAGTTCTATCAACTTCAGTAATTTTACCTCCAGAAAAATCTTGAAAATTCTGAACCTCTTGGTGCAATAGTTAGAGGAAAAATTAGAAATTTTTATCCTTATTGATAATATAATGAAAATAAATAATTGAAAATGTTTTAATTAATTAGAGTATTCCCATGGCTATTGGTATAGAAGGAATGTCATTGTATTTTGTCAAAGAGGAATCTATAAGTTAAACTAATTTTAAAATTTTGAAATATAGGGCATCTCAGGGAATGGCATGCAGCTCAGTCATCTAACAGTGCTGCACCACCTGTGGTAGGGGATTATTGGCGTTACCCTCTACCATCCAGGCCAATATCTATTGGATACATGGATTATGTGCATCCAGATACAGGAACGGGTATAACAAATGGATGGACAGGAGGAGGGACTTGGGAAGGTGACAGTGGGGGTTCATTGCGTGAGAGGAGGCTGATGGCTGGGGGAGGGAGGCGTAGGGCACTTTCTGTTGGAGACCTCCGATTTGCATCAAACGTGGGCTCAACTCACCCCTTTCAAAATTCATCTGCATTTCCAGCCTCCTCTGATGGAAGCAGAACTTCCCTTGGAGCAGAGTCTGATGATTTTCACAAATACAAAGATGTTGCGCTTTGATCCTTGGGCTCTAGTGATGACAAGTGATTTTGTTAAGTTTTGAAATGTGTTGCAGAAAAAGGTGAAGGGGGAGATTTATTTGTTTTGACAGTAATTTTTCCGTCCATTTAGTGTCTTCCATCTCCAAAGCAATACTTAGCAGCAGAATTTTTTATATGTGGCTTTAATAAATATTTCATCACAAGATTTTTTTGTTGGCAGAGTTATAAGAAGATGAAATATTGAGCAAAGGCAAACTTTTTAACAAATTATGGACTAAATTAGTGTAATTTTTGTATTGTACCTGAGGACATTTATCTTGAACAATAATGAGCAATGGCATCAAAACTATCTGATGGAAGTGTTTGAGGAAGGTAATACAGTGACAACAAAACCAAAATATCCATGCCAAAGTCTGTTGCTGTATAGGGAACTACATTTCTATTGTCAACATTTAAGACATTAATACATGTATATGTGTATATTTTTGTACATTAAAATATTATGAAAAGTAAAGATTGACAATTACGGTGGAAGACTATGATCTTTAAATACTAAAGTTTTATTCGTTTTGGGCTGTAATTATAATTTAACATGTGCCATAAATAAATGAATGTTGACTAAAGAAGTTATTGAAACTTTCATAAAAAGAAGGAACCTTAAATATCAGATTGTTCTTGGTTATACTATTGCATTTTCATCATGGGAAAAGCTTGTACAGATATAGCTTGAATCATTAGATTTGAGATCTTCAAATATCCTGCATACCAAGAGCTATATCTGACTGAGAATAAACCAGACTTTTCTAATATAATCTAAGTCAATATTGTCTAGCTTACCTACACTACCTCCAAACTCTTGATATCTCTTTCCCTAATTCTCATGTAGCAAGTGCTTACTAGGTACACATTATAAAGTAACCAGTTTCTTATACATAGCATACTCCATGATAACTGAGTCGTAGACAGTAAAACCTACGAGTAAAAAACTGAAGGGATGAATACACAGGCAACCTTGGACCTAGGAAGGAAATTGCATGAGAGGCGCTATACTCCTCAAAAGGAGAATGTGCAAAAACTTCCATGCAGATTACCACTTACATGGCTGTATTATCAATTGATTTCATTCATTTAGGTAAAACTGATTTGCAAAAAAGGCACACTATGAAGAAACTATCCTTAATGTGTGAAACTGAACACCTATTCAATGCATGCTGCCCTTTAGAGCTGATTACAAAATCAGACTATGACATACATTCAAAACAGGAAAGTGTGGGCCTATTAATACTCATTATTATTGGAATAACAGCTCTTTCTGCACTATTCACTTGAGGTTGTCATTTGTTTGCAAATGTATTTGTAAATTTGGCAGCTATGTGAAAGCTAGTAGAAAGACCTAACAAACCCAAATATATATTATCATTCATCATTGCTTGAAATGGAAAATCTTTAAGAACCATAATTAAGATAAATCCATTTTTTATTCTTCTATGAGTAGCCTATCTCATTTAATAGTAATATAGAAGGCTACAAACTTTCCCATTCAACAAAACATCATATGACAGGATAGTTGAGACAACATCTAGATGAGCATGACAAAAAATTCCAGTATTTTGTTGCATAGTTTATTTTAAACACTGAAAATGTTTATGAAAAAAAAAGAATGACAGAGCCACTGAGAATTTCTTTGGTTAATCTAAAATATAAATTGGATTTTTAGCATAGCATAGCAACTGTATACATCACTTGTTAATGGATGATATTCTAAGTATTTTTGCGAATCAAATTTAATTGTGGTTTTAAAACATTAACATAGAATTGATGCATATAGGAAAAATATTCCAATTTCTCCAAGATATTAAATGAGGGTAGATACTGAATAGAAAGGAATTTTTATTATTAGCATAATATTCTCTGCATTTCTTAAGTAGCATTTATTTTATTAACAGCCTAACCTTCAGCTAAGTGGAATTATAAATTTTAAATGATTTCCCAAAGTTCATCTCTAACATTTTCTAAGATAACGTTGACATGATTCAACCAGGAAAATCAAAGTTTAGATTTTCAGGAAATGTTTTTGAGGTTTCCGTTTCATTTGGATGGATATCGCTTATTAAACGTTCCTTATTCTTTCATCTCCCTTCCTTACTCAATTCCCTTCCTCCCTCTGTTGATCCCTTTTCCTTATCCAAAGGAGCATTCATTAATTTAGCATTACATCACACCCATTCCCAATGCTAGTTCAACCCCTTACCCTCCCTTAAAACTATTATTGATGTCCGATAACTTGTTGCTTACTCTTCCCTCTGTCTGTTTCTTTCTTATTTTTTTAATGTTGGTTGTTATATTGTCACTTTAAATTGGCTGAATAGCTGTATGTGATAAATTGGCAAATAAATAAATATTTTCTTATGAAGTCCATGAAATTGACTAAACTTATTTCTTACTCCTTCACATTATTCCTTGATATAAATCGATAAAAGCTCAAAAAATACACATGCTCAACTCTTTTATTATTTTTTTAAGGAAACATAAAATCCATATATTTCCAGTAATAAGCAACAACAGTAATCTTTTTGGATTAGATACAAAAAGTATCAGCATTACTTTAAATATTTTATACATTTCTTGGAAGTAAAACAATTGAGACAACAGCACATTATTACAGGGTTTATTTGCACTTTAGCTTGGATGGATCCTGTTTCTTTTACGAGTGAAACCATCACTAATATTTTTACCTTTATCCTTGGTACAAGTAGTACCAGCATATTAGTGTCACTAGTACTTTAGTGATATATTTTTATTTCCTCAGTAATTCTAGGGATATTAGATAAATTTTAATTCTGTAGTTAGGCTTTAGTAATAAGTTAACCTTTAGTCAGAGAAGAGAAATGAAATACTTTCAATTAACTCATACGAGGAATGTTCTGAAAGGCTCCCTATGAGGCATTTAGACTGATGGATGTCTAACAATTTATACTGTGTCGTCAAACTGCAAGAATGTCTGAGGATTTATTTACTTCATAAAGGTTCAACTCTCATGGATATCGACGTTACAACCTATGAAAAATACTTGGCAACATGGTGATAAAGACTGTTTAAGAGGAAGCGTTACAATAGAATTTTGCAGCATAAGGAGTCTTTAAGATGCTGATCCTATGCAGCAATTTTATCTTTCCTCTTCAACATCTCCAGAAAATATAACTTTCAGGAGTTCGTTGCAATACTCTCCTTCCTCCTGAAAAAGAAACCAAAATGATGGATTACCATTAGAATATATTGTAACTAATGGGGACTCAGAATAACTGATAAATTTATTAGGAATCAAAGATGTATCAACATAAATACTTTTCAATCCAAAATGTGAACATTCATAAGGCACATGAGTACTGAAATTGGTTTTCTACCCTAAATTCCTCCTTGCCAGATATTGCTTGTATATGGTATTCCAAAGATTGGCGAAGACCTAACTCAGGACGCCGACATTCATTTTGGGCAGCTTCATGGTTTCTTATTAGGGTTATTAATGCAGAAAGAAGATGCTCCAAACTTCGACCACCCCCTGAATTACCAGAGTCATATCCTGGGTTTTGCTGCTGAATAACCAATGCTGCTAATTGTTCCACAAATCCCATGTGGCATAGCATATCTATGAAAGAAGAATAAATAATCCATATGATCTAATGCTCCAAGATCAAGCGTCTTAGATACCTCTAATTTTTCTCATCTCTGGAGGAGCCAAAACTGAAATGGACAGTCAGATTAAAAATTGCACTGCAAAAAATATTAATCACAATTTAAAGATATTCATCTATTAGATGGCACAATGAGCCATGTAACCCTACCATGGGATTAACAATGAGCATGACCTATAACAGTGAATATTATGGCTGAAATTTTTCAAATTTCTCAATAGATTGTTAGAAAAGGGGTAATAAAAAATTAGAGATAATACTAGGATGATCACAAAGGCACCAATCTTAGAGAGAACCCTATTCTGTGGTATAATTAATTACATTCTAAACAGACTCTCTCTTTCTTGCTTTCTCCTTTAGAAACCACATAATCCACTCTATTGAAGTCTTTCCCAGTGTTTCATCTTAATTTAAATAGTTTAGGTTTCTTTCTAATATTCAATAACATTAATTATTCTTGATAAAATTCCATATTACATGGTTAGATAAGAAAATACATGAAAGTTCACTGATAATTATTCAAATCAAATTATAAAAAGGAAAAATTGCCCCAAATATATCTTTAGTTTCTATCAAAATGCCCAAGTTATAATTGCATAGTTAATACTTCTAACTTGTTCATGAATGAACAGGAGAGCAACTAAAGCTATGAAGAAAATGAATGATGGAAGTATTCCCTATTTAAAACCACTGAAATTTTAAATATATGCAAACATTTAATGAATGCCCTTGTATAACTTGGATCAGAAGGTTGAGTTATAAAAAATTGGGTTTTGGGATACAAGGATGAGGCAAGCATGATACAGAAGAAAATTCATTTCCGACAAATTTTTTAATGAATTTGCATATATTTCAGAATTCCTTTCAGAATTATTTACTTTCACCATTCTAAATATTTCCATTCCTGTGAAACAAGCACTCAGTTTTCATATAGAACTCTGTAATTAACAGTTGGTAGATGGTAATGTACCTTTCCTTTACAGTTTGGTTGCATCATTTTTATTAGCAACTATCATACACTATGCAAATTGGTGAATCCTTGCTATATCTCATTTGGTATGATGATATATATTTTGATGATTCTGTTTTATGTAGTTTGTGATAGAGAATCTCAATAGTTGTCTGCTGGAGGATATAATTTAAATTTGATTACAAATATATGTAGACATTGGAATGCTTGAATAGACTAAAAATAAACTAAATAGGCTTGAATAGAATTTAATCATTAACAACAAAGTAGCTTCTTAATTTTATACTTTTTATAAATAAGTGTGTGGTGGCCACAAAGAACCCCACTAAAAAAGAACTCCAATTCAGAAGTATAATTAAACAGGCTTATTATTAACTGCTTATGGCATCTACCAAAACTAAGTTTCAAAAGCAATATCTAATACAAAGGCTTGATTTCCCTTTAATAATCAAACAAAATACATTCACAGCTATTATTGTAAGTGCATGATAAAAGAGATGTTAAGAGTGATTCTATCACAGGATAGAGGACCCAATACTATACTTCCTCCATTGCCAGCACATTCTTCAACTATTTTCCAAAAGACTGTAACCATAAGCCTTTATCCATTGATAAAGCTATGACCATATTTATATTAAATCTAGAAGATTGTGAAGATTGAGAAGTCAAAGATAACAAATATCTAAATCAAACCAACCCATTCAACAATTTGTAGAGTATTGGCAAAGAAAATCTCTTATGTATGATAATGAGTATATTGCATCATATTTTAAGACCATCTGATGTAAGAGCAAATTTCTAGAAAATTATGCACATGTAAGAATCTTACCAATAATTTCTGGATTCTGAGAACACAAGGATGTCAGTAGGAAAGATGCTTTAATCTTGAGCTTATCTACGTCACTCTGCATTGCACGAAGCAGAACAGAAAATCCATCATACTGTAAAAACTTATGCAATGCATCACGATTATCACGTACAATACCTGAAAACCATAGATGACATCTTAAATTCAAGAATATAGGAAAAATATTTCATACTGTCTTTCAAATGGACCCATTACTTGATTCAATACGTGTCCTCACATGAAATAGCGTACAGGGCTTTGACTCTGGTAGAGTCATCCGAACTTTGATCCAAAATTTTCAGTAAGGTGGGAATAAGTCCAAATTCTACAGCCTTTTCCTGACAATAAGGATTATTCTGACATAACTCGGCAATAACATTTGCGGCTTTAGATTGGAGAGAGCAATGACTTGAGAAAAGACATGTTTCGAACACAGTGAATCCTCCAATTTTATGAAAGTCTGAAATAAAAATGACACGTTAATTATACCTCAAGTAGTTGCATATCAATAACATTTACTTTATGAACACCGTACATACCGTTGGCAACATCCATATTTTCTACGTAACCGGATATTGTATCTAATGCCTCTTCGTACTCCCTAGGATCATCCTCTGGACCTAAGGTATTAGCTTGTTTCAATAGATCAATAGCTTGCAATAAAATCTGTATGACATCCGTAGTCATGTACTTTAGAGCGTTTTCAAGCCATTTTTTACGCTACAACCGAAATAAAAATTGGTTAAAAAGGTGTACTTAATACACAAAAACTACATTATTCACCACCTTACTTCTTCATCCATTGGAAGATTTTCCGAAGCTGAACTTCCTTGACTCCTTGCCTCCATACTAAATCTGAAGAGATCTTGTAAATTTGAGGGTTGTCGAGGTTGATTCGAGTTAACATTTACCGATCCTTCATTCTGACTTCTGGACTGAGGATTAGCACCAATAGCCAGTGGTTGGCTAGGGTTATTACTACCAGAATTACCCTGACTCATTTTAAAAAATGTTGGAAGAACAACAAACTGTTAATTACACTTCAACTAACAAAATAAGTCAATTACTATAACATCACAGTCGCATCTCCTCATGCCAGGAGTGGGGTTTTTCGATAGAATCGATACTGCGCTGTGAAAGTGTTTTTAAATGAATCGAACAAGTCTAATATCGATGTAACATATAGAAGCTATCGCTCATATCGCCTCTGAATTATTTGGCGCCTGATGTGACGAGAGTGAGATTCGAGTTTCACTCGGCTGCTATCTGACTTCGTTGCGTTATATGTAAAACTATTATGTTTAATGTAAGGCAAAATCAGATTATCAATCTTACGAGCGAGTTACCTCAACTTTCCGGTATCTTTGTTGTATGTTGTATCTTTCAGAGATTAAAAGTGATTTCTCAGTCATTAACTTCAATTTTACTCAGATATGGTGATGGAAATACTTGTATGATCTCTAAATGATTTTAAGCTTAATAAAGTGCTTTAATGGCTGACGCAGACCGTAATTGAAGCAGTACTTCTAATATTTATTTCGCTCTTCATTTTCACTTACAATGTCATAAATATATCAAACTCATTTAAAGGCAGTCCCCCTATGTCTTAACCTAACGATGGGTTTTTTAGCAACGTAATTAGTTAAAAGGAACATTGTTTTGCTAATAAAAGCGAGATTTAACTACCGAGTACAATGGTAACTCGACTTACGAACCGCTCTACACAAGAATTGTTTTCTTCATGCATTTTTACCTTTAGATGAGAATTTTTTTAGGACCGAACCTTTACTCTTTCATTCTTTCAAGTATTTTAGCGTACATGTATTCGGAAGTGCCTGTAGCTGATCATGCAATACATACAATGCATTGCAAACCCGAACTGCTGTGACAAAGTTTGTTGTCTTCTCACCTCAACTTTTACTGCTCACTTTACCCATAATTTTTGTAGACTATTTAAACATGTATGTTTACATTTCTCTTAATAGTTTATGTACAAATCAAATTTCATTTCAGGTTTTCTGCCACAGAAGCTATTGGTACAGTGCGTTTTTGCAGAATGTCAAAGTCATATTTTATTCTGTGAGTGAAGGAAGTGAGAGGTTGGCGACCAAATCCAAGTAGAAGGAACTATGATACGCTCCTCTGGTCATTTACAATTTTGAACAGAGGCCTGGAGAAGGTTAAGTTGTATGGTGACAATGGGTCTTCTCCAGTCTCCCTCTCTTTAAGGTTGGCTAATAGCATTAAGGGGAATGGAGCTCCTATGGGAGAAAATATGATCTACTGAGAGGGGAAATAAATTTTTACGTCAGTTCTGCTCATGCCATGTAAACCAAAATGCTTAGGATAATCTATCTGGTTGGCTTCAAGCCCAAGGTGGGCCAAATAGAGATCCAAATGTGTCAGGGTTTATGGATTCTCGGAGGACATTCTTGATCAATAGCTTAGCCATCTGCGACATTCTGATGGAAAGGAATTAATCCGATTATGCATGTCTTCTAAGGAATCATCATCCTTCCATAGAATTTACAGGGGTAGCAAGCAAATATTTGGTTGCTGCTGTGTCAGTATCTGTTAACCATGTTGACATTTCCTCAAACATTTCAGCTGAGATCGGCTTTATTCTTGCTGCACATGCCCTTGTAAATTCCAATGCTACAGAAAATTTTTATTCAACGGTAGTGATTGAAATTCTACCAGGCATTCCTAGATGATAGCTTTTGGAAGGACATGTTAAGTTTTTTGAGGGGAAAGTTGGAACACAGAATTATTCCCATTAGGTGGAAAGGAACTGTGAGCTTCGTGGACTTATGTTTTGACAATAATAGTCAATCAATTACTAGCTTCTCCTATCAGGAGGTTAGCTCTCATGGATCTCCATTCTTCTCCTTCCCTTGCTTTCCTTTTCAATTCTTCACATTTCTTAATTTTTCATCCAGTTTTTTTAGTTATCTAACCATTAAATCCTTCGTCTACTCATCTTTTCCTTTCTTACTGTCTATCCTTCTAGCCCTGTCAGCCCTGCCTCTCCTGATGATCTGCTGAATACATGTCCTGTGTATTTCCACTTTCTTGCTTTCACCTTATTCAGTAGGCTACTTCCTAATCCTCTCCATACTTCTTCCTTTGTTATTTTGTCTAACCACTTAACTTTCGGCATTCTTCTAGTAAATCATATGTCCAATGCATTTATTCTCTTCTCCTTGCTTTTAAAGATCGTCCATGTCTTACACCTTTACAGGAAATCCTTTGGCTCGTTTAACAGTGGGATAGTTGTGTTCTGGCCTCTGGTGATTACTTTTCAATAAGACTTCAATTATACCCAGTGTCATTTTGTACCTTTTCATTTGAACATCCCTTGTATATGTACCCTTAATTTCTTCTAATGCTTCCTGTAATATAACTTCTTAGTGTATAGATAAAATAGCAGTTGTGAATCAGCAATCCTGTCTTACTCCACATTTTACTTTGGACCATTCTGTAAGTTCTGAATTTATTTTGAAAGCAGCTTCCTGGTTACTATTTAATTTTTGAATTATTTTTAGGCAGTTTTTATCTATTCAAACCTTATGTAACAACTGTATTAAAACTCTTTGGTTAATTTTGTCAAATGCCTTTTCAAAATCTATAAAACCAAAACAGGTCTTTTTATCATCTTTTAGATTCTTTTCCAATTTTAGCCTTAATTCCATAATAGCATCCTATGTTCCTTTCTTTTATCTAAAACTATATTGATCATCTGTTATTTTACCTTCAATTTGCTTCTTTATTCTCTTGAAAATTATCATTAGTAGTATTTTACATGCATGTGAAATCAAACTTATTGCTTATTTTGCACACACCATTGCATTCTTTTCTTTTGGAATTGGAATCATTATCAGTTATTGCTACTTCATATTCCACATACAATTCTTTTCCATACTCTTTCCATCTTTCTTGTATTTCCTCTCCTTTCACAAATGTTTTCTCATTTTTGTCTTTTATTCCCTTCGATATGGTTCTTCCTGTCCTACTAATTTCTTTAATTGATTGGTGTAATTTATTAATTTCATATCAAGTTCTTCAATTTCTTTACATTTTCAGTATGATATTTTTCTTTTTCTTCTCTACACTAATTTCTTATTAATCTCTTTTATTTTCGATATCCCTCAGTATTTCTACCAATTGAAATTATTCTTTTTTCTATCAATTGTAGTGTGGATTGTGTAATCCACAATTTCTTTCCCTCATTCTTCATTTTCCTAGTTCTTCCATTCCCTCTTTCACTTTGTTCCATTTGGATCTCCACCTTGTCTTGCATTGGCATATTTTCTGTTATTTTCTCTTTTAATGATTTTACAGTGACATCCTCTGTTAATTTGTTTGGATACCAAGTTTAGCTTTCATTAAGTTTTATATAGTATTTCTTCGGCTTAGTATTTATTCTGCACACTACTGGATTATGGTCTGACTTGCTATCCTGGCATGGCGTTACTGTTTTCTGTGCAGTTTTTATATCTTTATATATTATACAATCAGTTTGATTCTTTACTTGCCCATCTGGGGATATCCAAATGTGTCTAGCTGATGTTCTTTGTTCATACCAATTATTTGATATACTCAATTTGTTTTTGGTGCAAAATTCTACTAATATATCTCCTCTCTCATTTTGTATACCAAGTTCCCATGGTACCTAATCACCTGTCCTCCCCTTCCTTGCCAAATTTTGGCGTTCCAGTCTCCTATTACCTATTATCATTATATCTTTGAAGTTTCTTTTTAGTTGAATAGTTTTCTTTAATTCTTTATAGAGTTCATGTAGTTCTTCTTCTGTGCTGTCTGAAGTTGCCACATACACTTCTATAATCAATATTCTTTTTTTTCTGTCAGTCTAATTGCCATCAATCTTTCTTCTGTCCTCTATATTTCCTCGATATATTTCATAAATTTACCACACACATTAAATCCCACACCTGTCTGTTTTGTGTTACATCCTGAAGTTATTATTCTGTAATGAACTCCTTCTTCTAGAGTAGATATAAAATCCTTATCTTTCCAGTGTGTTTCTAATATACCTAAAATTTTTATATCCATTCTTTTCATCTCTTTATAAACTTCTCCAGAATTTCCTATTTTATTCAGCCCTCTCTCATTCCATGTTGGTTGGAAGCTGGTCAAAGAAATATCAGTCATTTCATCACTCAGAAATAAAAACATGGAAGGAATGGAAACTTTACTAATCTTCATTAATCACCTGGAACAATAAAAAGATAGTACTCTCAAAACACGTTTTGTTTAAAAGTTCAAGCTATTTATGGAGACCTTGCATAGAAGATCCCACCCACTAGTGTAGCACTAGAAGGAAAGTTATCAATGAAAAATTTTAAGCCAGCAAAGGATGGTTTGAAAATTTTAAGAGTGGAACCATTACCCCAAGATATGGAGAAAGTGCAAGTGCTGAAAAAGAACCTGCTACCATAAGGTATATAACAAACATTCACTTGGTGTAATGTGGAGAGCTAAATGTAGAGCCTGGGTAATTCATAAAAATCATTGTATTCTGGTATATAAATGCATTTTTTTCAAAAATTTCAGTCCTGACAATGGATTAATTGATAGATATAATGAAAACTGATTTTTCAGATACTAACTCTAGACTGGAACAAATTAAGTTCATAAGTTGAGGTACCACTGTTTATTATAAAGATTTTCAGCAATTAGGGATTGGTTTTCTAAATATGTAAATGAATGGAAATATCAATATAATTTAAGCCCAGATATTTTTGATATTTTAGGTAAAATAGCAAACTGAAAATGAAGTTGGATGAAATCTAGTATCTAAATCATATTATCCTATGATGGATAATACATGAAACTGATGGATTGTAAGAAATTTAGGTCTTAATGTTGAGTGACCAAATTTTAGAGCTATGAAAACAGGAAATAGTTACAATTGCATAGAAGTATAACCAACTTACTGGGTCCACAGAACACAATATCTCTATGAAAGTTCAAGGACTATTAGGCTTTTGACATGACTTATTATGTTTACATTCTAGGTGTAACAGAAAATCATATTGTTTATTAGGCTCAAGAAATGATATGAAAATTACCTCATTTGCATGATCTTCAGCCACTGAACATCAGACATTAAACTGCTAATAAAATGTTCCTTAACCACATATTAAACAATTATATAACTTTTCCTATCTTGTTGGAGAAAATTTCGCACAAACATTTCATCTAAATTTACTTGAAACAGTGTTACTTTCTCAGTTCCAAATGCTGGTTGGAATTACTCTTATTTCTCTCTTCTCAATAGAATGACAAGAATTATTATAATGTAACTAACCTTGAAACTGAAATATTTATCTATTCCTTACCTACCTTTAAATATAGTATAAAAGACTTTGGGCTGTATCATGAAACACATGTTTGTCTCTTTAGAATTTGCTTGTGTACTGTCATATTTACATTTTTATTTTATTATTTTTTTCCTTTTTCTATTGTCACTCTTTTTCTATCCTTATACTGTGTATTTATTTACTATTCGTTGTATTTCAACTTATAATTTTTCTGTAAATTTTTATACACATTTTATTTCTCTTACCTTCTCTAAGATTCAAGGGCTCTCGGATAGCTATGTGGGCAGTGCATTTGAAATCAATGAAAGAAGTCCAAGATTTGATTCCGATTGGAGGCCCACATGCAAAATTACCTCAGATATCAAAGGACTTTAAACAGTACTACTACTGCTACTTTTTAAGATTCTGGCAGATTTTTTTACTTCTAATGATTCAATTTTCCTTTGTGCTTTTTCAAAACTTTCTATCCTTGTAATTTATTCATGTTATAATTTTTTTGAGTTTGAACTATTTATGTAAACAGGCTTTACGTTGTGCAATAAAGTCATAATATGCCAGACTAAAGTAATTGATATCCACTGATGAATGGAAAAGATAAGCAAGGACATGATATTGTGAAGCCTTACTTCACCAATCATTGTGTAATGCAAAGTAAACTTAAAAAATTAAACTAAAATACTTAAATTTTGTATGAAGTGAATTATTAAAAACTATTAAATGTTAAATTATTAAATGATTTATTGCTAAAATCATTCACCTGGTTATCCTCCTGATACTATGAAGTTAGTTTATAAGTGTGGTAATAAAAATAATCCAAGCACTTATTGTCATATATATCATTAGTAGTAATCTTTGCTGAAGTATTTTTACCAACACTAAAAACAAAGAATTTCTCCCTTTGAATGTAAAAAACTTTCTTTCTTGCAAAATGGTTTCTATACTGGGAAAGTTCATTTCTTGCTGTCAAAATAAATGTTGATTTCTTTTGAAAATATAATGTGTTTCCAGAGCTCTCTGTGAAACTCCAGTACTATGGTCTTGATGATGTTGAATTGCAATTTATGCATTCTTATTGACTCAATTGAAATTAAAGTGAATGACTGTTATTTCAAATACATGGCAATAAAATGTTATGCCTCATGGCTCTATTTTATGGTCTCTTGAATTTTGTCATGATTTAGAATCTTCCTATAAATTTTACAGCTGACTACTTTTGAACTGAAGACACTAATTTTAAAAAGAATTACTCTAATGCAAATGAAGTGTTGGCTCTTCCAAACAGAAGCTTGCATCTGATTTATTCTCAAATAATTTTTAAATAGTAATTCTAAAACTCAGAATTGGTTATGATTCCTTATAAAAACTGAAAAGCTCCAAAAATACTGTAAAATTACTTGGAATTAATAACGGTACTAAACTAACTTGGAGCTGCCACATTTTTATGCCTTTAAGTAACTCACCAGTTTTATTTTTCTTATAAGGAGCCTCAAGCATATTATTTCCGTAGTAAACTTTGGATCTATATATTGTTCCATTTTTCATATAAAATGAAGCTTTGGGGGCAGGCATCCAATATGAAATACTTGTTCCCTCTACAACATGATGCTGTAAGAAACTAAGCTGAATCCATTCCTAACTGCAAATACTTAATTTGAGTGAGGTAATAGAGATTTATCCCAGGTCATTTATACTGCTGAGAAGGGTGAAATTATTTGAATCCATGATCATTGATGTTGGTTATCATTATGCTTGTACTTAAAAAAATTAAATTTTATTGTGAACAGCTCATTTTAGGATTCAATCCTTCCACAAAACTGAAATAAATATGGATGATAGAATTTGGCATTAGGTATGGACTACCTATGAAAATAAAGATAACAAAAACATGTTTTTCTTATCTTTATTCTTTTCTTATTCTTATAATATTTAGTATCCAACTATATTCAGTGGGAGCCTTATATTTGCTACTGTCATTAACCCACACTTTTTGGCTGTGATTAAGGAAAATTTTTAAAGAGCTGCATTTCAGGACAAAATCTATGATCCCAATATCTGAAATACTGCCAGTAATTTTTGCTATGAATCAGTAAATAATTTTTCATTATACAATATTTAAGTATTATAGTTTAATTTGTGCTGTTTATGTTGCTTTACATAATAGTTGGTTATTTTAAGCTTTGCATATGTCCTTGTGAACTTTTTCATTAATCAGTGAATAGTAATTAATTTTGAATTACACATGCAGTAATTTTCAAATATTTCCTGGAACTGAATTTGTAATAAATAAGTACAATAAACTATATCAAAAAACACTGTATTCCTTTGTATCATTCCTGTTGGTCCATTGGAAGACAATACTGAAATTTCTTTATCACTCATTTCCATACTGAATCTGAAGGATGGCAATGAGAAAGGGTTGTTCAGTGCAATGAGAAAAATGAGAAAGGTTAGCTTTCATTATGACTGTATAGTGGAGGTACATGATCAGCAAGAAGAGACATTCATAAGGGCTTTATTTGTTTTAATATGCATAAAATTTGGATGAGGAACTATCATCTACACACAAATATTAATGACTAACAAATTTAATAATACAATTGAGATTGCAATACAAGATCTGTAGTCTTTACAGTTATACCTCTTCCTTCATTGGAAGTTTTTTATTGCTGTATTTTCATGACATTCTTTTAAATCTTGTGGTATTCATAAGCATATTGAAAGTCTAAGAATTATTGCCAATTATTAGCATCAACAAAAGGAGATTTTATATTCCAACTGCTGTATCTGGATCATGAAAATGCTGTAAAAGTGATATGAAGACTTGGGTCATGACTGGCGATGGTGTTACCCTGATTTATTTACACAAAATTTTATGGTACAAAATGAAAGATATCTCCAGAGTATGTTGAAAGAGAGAGTATTGCTGTGTTTGCAAAGTGTTTGTATTAGATAACATATTGATTACCAAAGGATGGTCTTATAATACATTAATGCCTATGGATTTGGAATGAAGATGTAGCCAAATATTCTCGATATTACTGTCCTTTATTTCTAGAGAAGATCATTAGAAAGTCTAATTTAAAGTTGCAGAATCAACGCCCAGGGCTGGCCAAGAGAGGAGTTTCATGGATGTCTAGAATCTGTATCACTACTTAATGTATGTACCATTTCCCCAATAAACAGTATTTATACCTGCAAGAAATTCTGATATGTTAAGTATCACCCTTTATTACTAAAAAAAATACATGTCACAGGGACGGAGTAAAGGGCCCCATGGAAATTCGCACTCGGGCCGGCCACTGATAAGGGGGCCGGGTCTTTGAGCCTCTGTTGACTTAGAGATAGCTCTTTACGTTGAATGGTGTACTTATTATTTGTAACATAGGATGACCATTGTATAAGGTGTCGATTGAAAATCATTAGCAGGAAATGATTTTCAACGAACCCGAAATGTTCCTGCACTGTTACTGATTGTGAGACTATCTCAGAGTTTCTGCGAGTAAAGATCATTGTTGCAGTAATGTGTTATGAGAAATACATTAATTCGTCTTCATTCGTGTTATCTAATCGAAACCTAGCAAAATATCGGTGAAATGATATTTATCAATGGTTTAAAGAGAAATCAATTTACACTGAAAATTTTCAATGAATAGGAAATTGAAATTAGCCATGTAATTGTAATCCATTTCAAGATACTAATGTGTTCGTGGAATTTATTTTTAAAAATCAAAAAAATGAGCTGATATTCGAAGTATATAAGAAAAATTCATAGACGTAAGGAAGCTATCTATTTTTCCCTTTGAAATTAATATATTTTTACTGATGAGCAAAATGCAAATTTATTAAGGAAGTAATACATTGTTAACCGAAATAAAAATTTCATAAGGGTTTCAACATACCCTATAACTTCATCAAGAATTAAATCTACCTAAGTATCTCTACTTTAGTATATTTACATTTAAGTTAAGCAAAATTGAGCTGTCGAAGAAAATAACGAAAATGAGCTTTATTTTACGCAGCGCGAAATATTCGATCGCATGTTTCAGTAGGTCACCAGTGCCTTCCGTGTGCTCCGATTGTAATGCAGAGGTATACAAAAAGGTGGTGGTTAATAATCATATTTTTCTTGACTCTGTTGCCGTACCACCAGTGTAAATACGTACAAGGCACCATAGTCACATCAGAAGTGAGCTTTGTTAATATTTTAAGCGATTATGAGCTCAGAAGATTTTAATCTCTTCTATTTACATATAATTCTTCTTCCAGAAATGGGCATTCGTCACTCGGTTTTGTTTTCTGTCTGCTGATGGAAAATTCGAGTATGCTCTCGAATATGATAAGGCATGTAGATATTTTTATTTCAATGATTATTTTCAGAATATCCAAACACAAAAGAGGATGAAAACGAATTTATTTGGGAATTACAGGGCGAGAATCTGAAATCGATAATCCTCCTGTTTAGTTACCCGCTGTTGAATGTTACGTACGTTGCAAATCATATTTCCTCTTTTCGCAATCAATATTTTCAACTAAAATTTTTAATTATAAATTAATCACTCATTCGGATTTTGATTAATGATAATGGAAAGTATAATTATGTACCGTCATATCACATTTTGAAAGTAAGGAGCTCAAACAAGAGTGACCAACTTTCACCATTTTAATTCCGTAGCCAACTGTCAACATTTCATCTCCGTAAAATCTCTTTATTCATACGATTACACGCGGTGTAGGTAATTGAATGTCACTCCTCTCCTTTGTGATATTTATATATATATACACGGAATACCTTTTTCGGAGAATATAGTCAGCTATCTAATAATGCTTACATCACATTTCCTTTGGTAAATAAAATCACGATTTTAATGAAAGTTATTAAGACGTAACCTAAGTGTTACCGTTCTTTTCTTCGGATTAAAATTATTTTTCTTGCTAAATATTACTGATATTGAAAATTATATTTTGGTTGAAGCAACGATTAATAACTATGACTCTACTCCGAAAAATTTAATAGCTTTAGTTAGACTTTCTGCCCTTCCCTCCCATTTTCTCTTACTTAGTGTTTTTATTTTATAGATATGCTAAAAATAGTTTTCTTGCTTCTAGTGATATATAAATGTGATAATTCTTTCTAAATCATTGAGGAAAAATCTTTCTTACAGGAGTATGCCGTCCAAAATCTTCTTCTTTATTATGATTCGATACAACAATGGCCTTCAGTTTACAAAACTAATAAAGTAAGGAATTAAAGTATATACTGACTTTATTATAGTTTTTATTAAGCTCAACAATGAAATATTTTTTATATAAATAGACATGTGAGGAAAAAGAATCTGTGCTAAATATAGCACAAAACCAAATTATCAATCTTACAACTGAGTTACCTCAACACTCTGGCTGCATTGAAAAACAGAATGGAGGTCGAATTACTTGGGTATGTCATAACATCAGATCTTTCCGGAGTTCCAGGGAAAGATGGTGGTTCATTGCTTTTAGTAACTGCAACTCTTCCAAGGTAACAAAATGATAACTTCATTTGAAATTATTTTTAACTTCTTTTTTATCACTTGTTGGAGAAGTTCCTTCAACAAAATGTTTTCTTTCAATGATAAAAGTATATATATTTTTATATGTATCTTAGTTTTGTTCCAAATTCAGATTTTTCTTTGTATAATTTTCTTTTATGTCTTGCATATCACTCTCCCTCTACCAAAATTACTTGTCCCCTTGTGTTCCATTAACATTATTGCATATTTTATATTCCAGGAATTCTTGGTTCAATTCCTTCATCCTAAGTAAGATAAGTTATAAAGCATGAAACAGAAATATCAGATGATATTTATAAAAACACACACATTTCAGTTTTGACATTTTTAATACTAATCAATTTTAGATTAGTTTTAGAAATTTAAATTTCAAGGTTTTTTGTTTATCGTTATTGAGTAATGTAAGGAATATATGTTAATGGACATTACCATGAATTTAAGAGTCTTGCTCTTTCTAGTGATGTAGAAATTTTGAATTAGTTTCCATCATGCAGACATTTTGAGGAGACTAAAGACTGTATCAGAGCTATCAGTTTCCATAATTTGGTATGATGGCTATGATGGAATGAAGCAATCTGTATTCATCTTTATTTTCAGGGATTGAGTGTACGCTATAAATTTTTAATGACAAATGGACCCCAGGGAGACTTTTGGTCTGAACATTTCTCTGCTGATGAATTTTGTAAGCACTCTCTCTTAATTATAGGAGTTGGAATTCTTTTTATTAAAAAGTTTATTGCAGATTCTAAGCTATAATAGAATAAGTTCATATCAATGAAAGTAAAATTAAAATATTTCAAAATGTTACTATTGTGTAACATTTTGAAATATCAAACAAAACTGTTATACTTATTCTTGTAAGAACCAAATGATTCTTCTTTTTTCTTCACTTCAGAATAATTTATTGACAATGTGAAAAAAGATGCATTCAATTCTAGTTTGGCTTTGTTGCTTTAAAGACTCAAAAAAGAGAAAATATATCAATCAGGATGATTTGAGTTAAAACTCTAATCTCTAACTCTATAAAACTGATTTCTTTTATATCTGAAATTATTTTATTCACTTTGAAACCAAATTTAACTTTTGTTACTCCTTATATTCCAGATATTTTACCAATATTATTGGGGTTTTGTTTAATGTATTTGATGATGTTACTTGGAGTTATTATATTTGCTAGTAAGTATTATTCTCTATGATTTACCTTATGTTGTTTTAAGTGACAGTAACTTAATAATTATTTTCTTTCCAGTTGAGTTAAGAACAAGACAACTACTTCATACAACTTACAAATTGTTTGCATTTTCTGTAGTTCTACAAACATGGGGAATAATAATGCAAAGTGTTTCTCTAGTTCAATTTGCTCATGATGGTGTTGGTTTTCCAAAAGGAAGGACATTTGGTAAGTATAGAGCATATTAAGAAGTACTTTATATTCTAATCTTTTACATCTATTAATAATTACCATTTTCAGTTGGAATAGAACATTTAAAATTTAAAAATTAAAAATTACCTTTTTAATGTCTTATAATGTATTGATAAAATGTTAGAGACAGTTCAAAAATGGGAAGCCTCCCTAATCGCCAGTGATGACCGAAAAAAGGCCAAAATTGATGAAATTTATGAACTTCAAATGCGATGCAGCACATCTTTCCGTTTTCAGAATCTAGTAATATTTTACACAATTTATTTTCTAACCAAATGGCACAATTTCAGGGGGTGTCCCAAAAGAAATTCAAATTTTTGCAAAATAAGGACCACCCTAATAAACACTTCATATCTGATAACCTTGTTATAGGTTCTCTGCCAAGAACCCCTGGCAACACTCCAGTGATAGTGCAAGAACAGATTTTACTTACCTCAAATTTGCAATCATTATAACTTTTACATGAAAACTTATGTACAAAGTAGATTTCCACTCAACACTGTGATCCTAAAATCTTTTCACTTCTCAGAAATTCCATATGGTATTTCATTTTTATTTACATTCATTCTATCATTAATTTTATTTTAAACATTTCTCTTATACTTCCACAGCTATTTTTCCTGACAATCTATTTTAAATTGCCATTCTATTCTAAGATAGCCTTGATTTTGGTTTATTTAAATGTTCATGTTAAAAGTAGTTTTATGTCATGTGTTGCAGATGTGAACTTTTGAACCTCATTAAATTACAGTGAACTTTTCTCTACAGGAAAAATACTGGAATCAAGTAGTGAAATTTGCTTTATCTTGGTATTGCTGCTAATGGCTAAAGGATACACCATTACAAGGGGACGCCTCAGGCCCTTGGGTGCAGCTAAATTAGCTGTCTTTATGACATTGTACAGTATAAGTCATGCTTGTTTGTTTTTCTATCAAAGTATGGTGAGTGATTTCTTATCTAGATGTTTTACAGTGTTTAATTCCTATTACTTGGTTTATTATGTTTGAATATTCTTGTTGACTGTTTTGACTTTAGCTTTAGTTAGCCTTTGCTAAATTTAATTAGGGAGTAATGAATTTTTGGTATATTAAAAAATTAACTTTTCCATAATTATAGACATTTAAAAGCTCTTTATTGTCTTATTTATGAATACTTATATGTAAACCGAATTGTCCTCATTTCAAAGCATTTTTACTAATCCAGGAAATTGATAAGCAAACTTCACTATGACCTCTTCATATTTTCCTTTTCAAAGGGAATGAGTTATTAGTATTTCTTGGAAAACATTATGAAACTAGTGATTATATCTTATTATTCAAAGATTTTCATGTTGATAACCTATAGCTTTCATATTAGAGAAAATATGAAGTTTTAAAAATCCTTATGTAATATACTGTTTTAAAAAGATCAAAAAAATATGCCCCATTTTCTGTGAATTGCAGTTATCAGTAATGCAAAATCAATGAAAGTAAATTGAGGTAAATGGACACATCTTCTAACCTGATAGACAACTAATTAAGGAGCACAAGTAATTTTATCCAACCTAAATCTAAATCCTAAATACGTATTATCAAGCAGACATTTACTTCTTTTCAAAACATTTGAATTTATATATTTATTTTAGATCAGAGACAAGGTACACTTCTTTGCATGTTGGAAGAAAATGTGTATTAGAATAATCTTTAGATTCTGTAATACATGTTTAAATTACTGTATATTTGATCATTGTCAGATTTTATAAAATTATTCACATTGTTACTATTACTTAAATATGCATTATTTGAGTCACTACTTATACCTTTATCAGTATACCATAATTTTATGATTGATCTTACAGTTTTTTGATCCTGGTGAAGTTTTGTACCTCTATGAATCTCCTCCTGGCTATGGAATCATTGTTCTACGTTTGTTAGCTTGGGTGATGTTTGTCTATTCAATAGTGTTCACTCTCAGACACTACCCAGAAAAATCTCCTTTCTACTATCCTTTCAACCTTCTAGGCACTTGTTGGTATGCTTACTAAAATATTCTTTTTACATTAATAATATCAAATACTTGATTAACTGATACAAAGAATTGTTTTACTATTATAGGTTTGTAGCGGGACCAATATTCATCATAGTGGCTAACAATAGCATTGATAAATGGGTGCGAGAGAAAGTGGTTTGTGCAGTGGAGCACTTCATAGCTTTTATAGGACACATGATATTTATTGTAAGTAAATACTGAGTGAGATGATTCAAAATCTATGTGTTAATGTACTGAAATGAAATTTATACATACAGTAATTAAAAAAGCCATTACTCGTAAAAGATTCAGTTGTTTGTGAAAATATAAGTCTCTAGTCTAAGGGTCTGTGTTTCACTTCTCAAACATAAAAAACATTTATGATGAATTATGCATTGTGCCAGTCTTGTGGAGGCAAAATTTTTATTAGTTAGCTATACTTCTCTTATTTATAAATATTAATATTTCTATATTAAATATAGGAATATTTCTATGCCTCTCCATCTTTCTTGAAAGTATCAATCTGCTGGTTCCAATGTTTTATTTCTCAATAATATGTTTTCCTTTTTAACTATCTCTTAAATATGGACTTAGCATTATATATCCTAAGTATTATGTAAAACCAGTCAAAATTCGAAAATGAGGAGTATTGCTAAGAATAAAGAGACAACTGATATCTGAATTCATTGTTGTTGGATGTACATTTGTGGTTGGGAATAAATACTAAAGCAAATTGTGTAGTAATTGTACAACAAGTTGTGAGAAAACAACTTTGTTATATTTTTTTTACCAGATAGCTTTTAGCGAATAGTTATTGCTCTTTAAGTCATGACTTCAAGGTATTATATGATGACAGTAGACCACAATTTCTTGTCCTTCTTTGGTTTTGTTTCATAAGTTGTTCTGGGTAAAAATCAGTACTTAGGATTTAAAAACCAGAATCTTGCACCTTCTTGCTCTGCATTTCTTATAGCATTTACTTATGATTTATTTTCTGTAAGATTATTTAAGATAAGTATTTTTCCTTTGCAGGGTTATATTAGTGCTAGTATTTTTGGCTAATACTTGTTTTATTTTGCTGATAATTGAAGCATTCAGGATATGAAAATTTAGCTTTTCATTTGTGGATTTGAACCCTCAATATTCTTTCACTTGACTCAAGTTTATCATAAGAATCAATGTCCTTGTATGACCACTTTTTTCTTCTCCATATTGAAGAAATTCTACATATATTCATTCATGTTTCTTCTTTTTATTCTAGTTTATCTTTAAATCTATACAAGATCACCAAGAGTGATATTTTAACCATAACCTGTTTTATTCTGTACGTTCTCTACTTATGATATTCTCATGTATCACCAATGTAACCTATGCATATGTCTTTCCATTTCTGTATAGGCAATCAAGTAAGATCAGAACTTCTTAACAGATACAGACTCTATCCTTCTCTCATGAATCAGGATCATAGAGATACCACTAAAATAATAGTAAAAATACATATGTGTTAGAACAGCTATCTGGAAAGTGGGAGACCTGGATTTGAGTCCCAGTCATGTCAATAATTGTTTACTTCTGTTTCTCCTTGGGTTTTCAGCAGATCTTACCTATGCTAAGTTAAATGCATTTCCCTTATTCTTTCAACTCTAGACCCACTGGATTGAGCGAATCCTCATAACTCCATCAGTAATTCAATGTGTCTTATGGCTGCTTCTTGAAATTTTTTCTTATTAATCTGTTTTTATTTGTTAGGAAGAAACTTTAAATTTTCATAGAGATATTTTCAAACATCATGTGTTATTGTTCAGAATTTAAATAATTGATGATTTTCTCATGGCAAGTGGTAAAATATATTTATTTTTATGATATATGACATCTATTAGCTATGTTTTTATTAAATAAAATGATTCTATAGGTACTAACACATACAGTGAATTTAAGAAAGCTTTTATCTCATAGTTAGACAATACAGATATATAAAAATCTCAAATGTAGCTATGCAAATCTACACATACTCAATGGTTACTAACATGACATATCTTAGTCCAGAATTTTTACCCACAGTTTTATGCGACATGCTAAATAGATAAGTAAATTACTTTCAGGTTGTATTATAAGTAATGTCTCTTTTCTTGATTATCTTTGTGCATGCAAGTTTCTTCACTACAAATTCACTAATATCTTCATAAATAGGGTGAAATTGGCCTTTCCTTGGATAATAGAAGGCATTCAACATATATTTTGAATTTTTAACTATGGTCATCATATCTCTGCCCTTATTAGCTAGGCTTGAAATCCATGAATTGAGTGAATTATACCAACACTTTGAGGGGAAAAGCTATTCAGTTACAGAATTGTATGGCCAGTAAATGAATATGCTTTGACTGTTTTCTGTAAATCTCTTACACACCGCTGATGTATCAGAGCAAACTTGTCATCTTTCAGGTACTTGGAGCTACTATCAAACCTTAAAAAAAACTCACTAACTAAAGTGATCAAGTGATTTGCAGGATAGTATACCCCATTTATCTGACCAGAGTAATTTTATTTTCCTTTATTATATTTACTCTCTGACTAATACATTACCTCACTCCCTTTGGATTCAGTAACAACCCTCACCTATATAATATATATAAATGCATCTAACTCTTCCAATTTCAAGACCGATCATCCTCTCCTATGCACTACAATCCAAAGTCCTTTTTTCATCTATTTCAGTGCATTACTGAGTATATTTGAGAATAAATTCATCTAGGAATGAATTGTGACTAGTTTCATCAAAGGACGGACATCTTCAAGCTTGAGAATGCAATAACAATTATGAGGCAATAAAAAATTCTATTGTAGAAATTAATTAATCTTTATTCAAGGTGGGTCCTCTAGATCAATATTCTGCTGTCCTTGCCATTTTACAGATGTTGTTTTCATAGAGACTAAAACCCAGTTTGTCCTGTCAGGAACCTGAACTTCTGAGAATGCACTTGTTCACCTGTTTCCATTTCCCTTGTGGTGACTTACCCAATCTCCTTAACTGGCTCAGAGGGACTATGTTACCTTTAAGGCTTGTGTTTATAAATATAAACAAGAGGTTCCTTGAAATATTTTAAATGGTAAGAACAAGTTTGGAAAATGAAGTTCATTCCTCAAACTCTGAAAACTCCACACATAGAATGTTGTCTACTTTGACAATTTTGCTTACAACATCATCACTAAAATAATGAAATTCAAAGCTAAGAATTTGACATACAGTACAGAAGTAACGTTTGCTGGTTGAGTGATAAGCAATACCAATGTAAACTATCAATCTACACCTTTAGGTATTTCTAATATTTATCGAAAATATATATGTATAAACACCATGATTATTTCTCCAAAATATATTCTGATTTCTATTAAAAGTCTAAAAGTCCCACCAACCTATGAAAAAAATTAAACTCAAGAGAACACTTTATATCTTCAAATAGGAGAAAAATGTTCTGCCCGTGGATTACTAGCGTTTATGCTCAGTTTAACTTATATCTTAATGAAGAACTAATTTGAGCTTGAAAATTAGTTTTAAACTCAGTGGAGTATCATTAAACAGTAATGTTTATTATCAAGTATCGAATATATCTGGATCTTTGGTTTACCAAAATTTTCTTAGGATTTCTCTTTGGTTGTAAAATGGAACAACTGTTGCAGGATTTTGTTTGCTATGCAATTAATGCCTAATATAAGTATGATTGATTACATAATATGTATATATTAAATTATATATTTTTAAGTTGATAATCTCTCTTTCAGTTTCTCACAAGCCCATCTCGTGCAAATAAAAATTTTCCTTACCATGTGAGGACAACCCAGGTAGGAGTTATGGAAGAATTTGAGAATGCAAGAGGTGGTCCATCAGATAACTGCTTGGATCATTTTTCACATCATCCATATGCCCCTTCAATGCAGCTTTCACTCTCCCAGCCACAGCCTCAGCTGCCTCCTCCTGACCACACAGCTCATGTTCCTGTTGAGCTCTTCTCTGTTAGCAGAGCCGTTGTGTTAAGCTCGGTAATATATTCCTCTTACTCTCCCAAAATTTTCTATTGAATTTCATTAGAAAGTATTAATTATAGTATTATTTTCATTCCTTTCAGTGTTATTAAAATAATCTGTTCTAAGTTTAGATTATAACTTCATTTTATTTCAGTAGCTTTGACAACAGATGAAATATTTATTCTAATCGAAATTATTAAGATTGAAAGAAAATTGTTTGTTAAAACAGAGGTTAAACTGACTATGTAAGAATGACATAGTGGATGATGTAGTATTATAATTTCTTTTTCAAATTCTTATGTAAGATTGTAGTAACTGTGATGAAGTTGCCCTTTAAACTATAACACATTTTCTATTCAGTTTGAGTAATTATCATGTTTATGGTAATCAACAAACAACTTATCTATTTTCTCATTAAATAAATTAATAAAAATGAATATTAGTATATTAATTTAGCTAAGTAGTTGCTTTTAATCGATTGGTCTATCTTGCTGAACAGCCTCTCTCCCCTAGTTTGGGAAACTTTGTTGTTCTTGCTAATATGATCTCCAATTTAGTGGTACCCACTGATGTCACATTCCTCACCAATGCAAAGAGATGGAACTGGACTTAACATGTGAAAATTACTCTCCTTCTTTATGTTGTTCTCATGGGGTTATCTTAACCATGTCCATCAACCAATCACCCAAAAAGGGAAGACAGTGATGGTATGGATGGAAGGTACTGTTATGTTGGAGCCACCTTTTCCTTAGCCAAAAAACTATTCCAAGTAATCAAGAATGGTTGTTCTGCAAGACAACTCAATTGATTTCAGCAGCGTTCTAGAAAGTGGAGGATCTACTTTCAAATCTTGGTCTATTAGATTATTTTCAAATCCTTGTCCCTTGGTGTTTAATCTCTCCAAACATATCCTTCTCCTGGGCAATCACATCATGTGATCAAATGCCTCTTATAATTCAACCAATTTTCTTCAATAATTTCTCCCCTCTACTCCCTACAATATTGTTATTGTACCTTAATCTCTTTTTTATTTCCCTCCTCTTTTCACAAAAATTTTTCAGGAGACTCTTTATTTACTATTTGTTGGGTTTATTCATTATTTATTTCATCTACTTATTCTATTTCATTATTTTTCATTAGCACTACATCTCCATTTGCTTCATATCTCCTGTCTGTCATTCTTATTGGCTTCACTTCATCGTCAAGCCTTTCTATAGGTTTCTATGAATTGTTTTCTAATATCCAAGTTAGTAATCTTTTTTTGTTTAAAGCAGTCTTTATGGATTCCATTGTCAGTCGGGCTTCTTAATATTTTCCCTTGTACTTTCTACCTAGTGTTTTTCTCCTGTAACCTGTTGCTCTTGTGATCTTGCCTTCAGATAGTACATAAGTATCCAACCACGATTTTATCATTATTTTCCTTGCTCTGGATAGAGACCAACATTTTGGTTTTACTTTATATGACTTTAGTTGATGCTTTCTCTGGACATTTTCCATAAAGGAAGAAATTTTTGTTGAATTCTCCTTCTTTCCAGCAACAATGGCTGTTTTATCTGAAAATTGTTGAATGCTTTGGGCACATTTTAAAATTCATTGATGGATTCCATCAAACTATTTTTTATTCTGATGGATGATTTTTATTACCGATGGATCTCCGATGCTTTCCATTGATGTCCATTGCTTCCATTCTGATTAATACCCGATGAATTGCCGATGGCTCTGATGACAGTGGTGGGTCATTCAAAAGTTAATATCCATAACCTCATGCAAAGGAAGTAAATGTCAACTAACAATGTAACGTATTTATAATGCAACAATCAACGAACACAAAGGATGTGATGATTTATGTTTCAATAGAGTTTAAAGAATTAAGGAGTTGGAATTAGTTGTATGTGCAACAGAAGCCATCTTGTCAAACAGTAGACAAACCAACAGACTGTTCTTAAATTCATGAAGAATCGATAATCCATCGAAGTAATCAAACAAACATCGATGAAATCTATTGCTTATCACATCGATGAACTTAGAAAAGTGCCCTTATTGTTCCTCAGAGCATTTCACACCAGGCAATTCATCACTTTTTTGCTTTACTTCATTTTTTCCTGTTTTCATGCAGTCATTGATTCTCAGAGGTGTTAAGAAGTGTTCTTAAATTCTTTCTTTAATCTTGTTTTTTCATTAATCTCATCACATTATATTACAGCTATTTTGTTCTAAGAGACAAAGGTTCTCCAAGCGCCGACAGCAGCAACCGTCTAGGGTAATTCCCGGAAAACTGATAATCGCTTAGCAGTCACCAGTTATTCAGAATCCCTTAATCCCTAACTAGGCTGTCGGTGCTTGGAGAACCTTTGTCTCTTAGTTCATTGAAAGCTGGGTTCCTTTTTTCTTTCTTCTAGCTGTTTTGATTATAGTGCATGAATCATTCTTTTGTCAAGATGGTTAGATAGATATTCCTCTTTCTCTCAGTATATTTGAGTATTCTTTACTCACATGAAAAAAAGATATGTATAAGTACAAAAAAGTTTTGCTGCATTCAAAAATTTATGATTATGCACTAAGGTACTTTTTCTAATATAATACATTTATTTAATGGTACTATTTCTTGATTTCACAAAATTAAATCAGTTTCAATTTATCTTAAATTAATGTTTTTATTTAATTTTCAGAATGACATTCATGGATTTTTTTCACAAACTCCTGTTGAAAATTTTCGACAGTTGAGACTTCAAGATAACCGAGAAAGAAACCAACACATGCATGATAGTCCATAATCAAATATCATTATGAGTATTTTTCATTTAAAAATTGAGATCATTATTTACTATCTTATTTCCTGGATATTGTTCCAGTATGTTTCATTTGATTAACATTTGGGATATCATTAGTAATCTATGGCCCCTAGAGCCTTCTTGCCACTCTGTGAATACGGATTGCTGATGAATGCCACTACCATTTGATTGCTAGAATCAACCAAACTTAATTTAAGAAGAAATGTGTGATATTTTTCCTTTGCATGTGTACAGAAGGATGAGTTGAAGTTGAACATACTTGGAATGTATTATTTTTGAGATAACATTTATAATACTGTAAATATGTTCATTGAAAGCAATTATTCTTCACATTCAATTGACAGTCAGCCCAATTTTATTGTGTATTATTTGACATGCATTTTATTTTTTATAAGTATATACCATTCCTTTGTATATTATGTGTAGCAAAAAGATGAAATGATAATTTTAAGTGTCTGGTGCTATTGTCCATGATTGTTATATTCAATTAAACTCAAGTTTTCATTTTACTGTTCGATAGCTATTTCTATCCAATAGGTAATTATAAAATTAACGATACACTATATGTGGATTTGCTTTAAACCACTAAAATTTATGTTCTATAGCAGGGTTTCTTAAACCATGGACTGGTTATGTATAATAGTAAATTATTAGAAGTATACATGCTACCGCATACTGTAATTTAAAATCAAATATTTGCTAATCTTAGAGCTTGGCTGTGCTGTGTTGTTACATGGAACATTTCTATGTCCTTAAAATTTTAAATGCAACATCAAATTGTCTGAAACTGAGCCTATTTACTAGAATTTATTTTGAGGTTTATAATCTTTCTATCAAATTTTACTTAATTTCAACTCAATACATCCTTTGATATTCTGCAATCCCATGATGCAAACTACATTTTTTTATAAGATCAAAATTATCGTGCCTGTCCAGAAACGTTTGGCATTGAGTGGAGCTTCTTTTCTACCCACATGGCCACTTGGCATTCAAAGGTTAAAAATGTATGCTATACTGTTACATTATGTGGAGAGGCTTATTTGAATTTTCTTAGGAGTTGTCGTAAGAAAAGGTTTTAAGAAGCCCTGCTCTATAGAACCATATGTCGATGGTTAAGGCTATTCTATGGTGAACTATGGTGGTCAAATTTTGTAAGCTTGCACATGCCAGACAATTGTCTTAGGGAGTTGTAGTTTCTTCTAAGAATTGCTTAATTTTTTTGCTACTGTGACTATATTTGGATTTATTGCTGCTGAAAAAATCTGGTAAAGTATGAAATATCCTAAATTCAAAGAGTTCTGCACTCAGTATACATGAAGTATCTCCTCATGAAATTTCATTCATATTTCCGTCCTTTAATCATGAGGCTGTTTAATTATATTATTGGTGTGCAGGTTTTATAAAAAATTAACTCTCAGAAGATTTTTTTATTATTGAGGTATTGCACATATTTTGTATGGTATTTTGGATGATGATGTTTGACCTTTGAAGAAAAAGATTGTTCTAAAAGTTGTTCTCTACTAATGGGATGTATAATACATATCATTATTAGCTATAATCGTCAATCATTTTAAACTGCCAAAATGCTTAATATTTTAATGTTAATATCCTTTTAAAATAAAACTCATGTGAAGAATGGTGTTATTTCTGTATCTCCAATGGGAAAATCAAACAAAAGGATAAGGTTTGGTTATCCAACAAAGAGTAACTCCTAATTATCAAGCATAGTACATGACAGTGGAGCCATTTATCCAGCATCTCAGTAACTTGAGAATTACTGGATGAAAGGTCTTTCTCAAATAATTATTTTTCAAAAATGACATATTAATTGCTTTTAGAAGTTATTTTTCAGGATGAGCATATTCTATCCATTAGGGGAACTCAGGTCTCCATAAGTATTTACATTAAAACCCATTTATATGCTCTAGCTTAAGACATCATCCTGCTTAATGAATGGTTTCCTCTCAGTTCCATTCACAAGAATATAGTAAAAACACTGATTGGGATTCTTGGCTATCTGTTTAAAAATTCCCTGTCTCCAAATGCACTGCAAACTCCCTTAATTGATCTTCTGTCTCATTTGATAGACAAAAAATTGTTTATTTTATCAGTATCTCTGCCCTCTTTACCTTTGCCATTTGTGCAAGGGGAATCATTTTCACTCCCTAGTTTTTGACTATTAATTTTTTGAGAAGCAAATGAAGATATCACAAGGCAGAACAGCTTCCATCCCACTTCTGGAGATGGAAGTGAGAAACTAGCTCTGAGATAAAGTGAGTGAGATCTTTTCCATCATTCTCAGTCCAGGATGGAATATTAGATTAAATATTTGCTTGATGGCATTTCTGTTAGTCACAATCTTATGAAATAAAAAGTTCAAATTAGCCAGAATGGCAGTGCCTTGTTATGTGGACATGTGGAAATAGTCTTCTCACCACTGCTATTAAGAAATTCATCGGTCTTCTCTAATTGTATACTTGGTAAAACTGCTTCCTTGTAAAATGAAAACTGACCAAAATGAAGTAACAGAGGAAGGTTTTCTCTTTGTCCAAAAGGATTGACTTGATTGACAATTATCTAATTATGAAACTAAGTCTTCATTGCAATGTAGAACTGTACGATGATGTATGCTATAGAAAACTCAGAAACAAAACTAAGCTGTCAAAATCTTTATTTTCAACCAGTAGAAAATTATTTTAAAATTTTATAAATATCATATCCTAAGAATTTGTTAGGTTAGTTTGCTTGATTGTTTTACAGAACTATACAATAGTACCTGCAATTGAAATATTACCATGCTGTGGCTACATCAGCAAACCATAATTTCTAAAAATATTTGAAATCCTTCAATAATCATTGGGTACTCCAAAAACTGGTTGACACTTGAAAATATATAAGGTGACTGCTTTGAAGCCCAGCTGGGAGAGAATTTAAATTAAATACACCTATATGTAAGAAAGGGCTTAATTGTAATGGACAGCATGATGCATGGAAGTTCAGGAATTTACTGAATAATATGGGAAGGAGAAGTCACATTCATAGAGTATGAAATTAAGGTAAATTTAAGTTTAATTGCAGAATTATTAAAAAAATTGGAAAATGCATTTATTTGAGCTTGTTTGGAAAGAGTGGAACTGATGCATAGGTATGAATCCCGATGAGGGGATTCATACCTATGCATCAGTTAAGTTTAAGCTACATTTACTGAAGAACCCTGTAACCCAAGGGCGTCGAGAGCAACCGCGGACCAGGGTGCAAAGTAGATTAGTTAACTTAGATTAATCCTCTATTTTTTTTGACTCATGAGATGTAGAAAAAGAATCGCGTAAGATTTTCAGTGTTTTGATAATAACATTGAAGTAAAAATTGATGATTATTATCGCGTTGAAAACAACACTTCTTCTGTTATGCACTGATAAAAGTAAAATATGAAATTGCTACGTCTAGAATAAAACATATGGCCTCAACAATGATTGTCTTAAATTAAATATTTCATTAGTGTACACCAACGTTATCGATGCAAAGAGTATTTTCCGTTCATTACCCACATACGTTAAAAGCTCTTTTATTTAAAAACATCATTTCATCACTCAAAATATTTTATATTAAAAATCATATAGTGTACACAATCCTCCTTATGATGCAGGCAATTATGAAAATTCAATAAGTTGTTGAATTAAAAATATTATTTTTCGAGGCACTCGAGTAAAGAGGCCCGAGTATTTAATAAATGATTACGGCAGATCAAAACCCAAGAATTTTTGAATTACCTAATCGTAGCTAATCCGATAATTTCAAACAGCTTTTGCCTTAAGATGGCTCTTCGTGCAAAAAGCGAATAAATTTTTTGACCATGCCGCTGAGTAATTGAAAGCATACCAATTCAAAACAAAGCTAATTTTATCTTTGGAGCAACTTAATGATTTTCAGAAAAACAGCTGAGAAGCTAAGAAATACACTTTTCTTTCTTCTGTCGGATGGTTTGGAATACCAGAATGTAGAGCGGCTGAGGTAACTAGTCATACCTCCTGTTCAGTCCTGTTCTTCGCCAGGATAGCCGATACATCAAAATCAAATTTAACAAAGATTAGAAAAAGATATTATTTTAACTATTATATATTATTTTTTACATTAAACTCTTTTATTAAGGTATGGAATATATTTAAATTGAAAAATGTATCTTCCAAACTAGTTCCATCTAAGAAGTACGAAATCGCTACGAAAATAAATTTAAATTATCCAAAAATGTAATCATACGTCGCTATGACAATTCAAACAAAATAATTTAAGTTATAAAAATAGTAAACTTCTGTTATCATTAGATTCCATAAAAATATCCTGAACCTTATTTAAACCTGAATATTGTTGAAACTAAAATAATGCCTGTCCCAATTTATTGTCTAAAGTGCAGATTGCACACAGAGTCCAGTTATGTTAAGACCGCAATAACAAAATACGGAGTGAAATATTTGAGAGGTAAATGCAGAACTTGTGGAGCTAAAAAATGTAGATTTGTAAGGAATGACAGTCCGGACATAAAACCAATAAGTCGAGCAAAAAGAGCTTCCAACAGATGCTAGAAATTCTGAAAACTTCAGCTCTTTTCGAGAATTCGAAGTGGTATGTATATTTTGTATTAAAATTATTTTTCATTCACCGAATGACTATTCTAAAATCACTGTAATGTAAACAGCATTTACATTTAAAGTTAATCTTACGATGAAATTTTATTCGCGCAGGACTTTCAACAACCAATCACAGTGCATATTCCCGTTCATTACACCTATAAATTTAGATGAAGACCATGATTCTTGCAAAATATATTCCACGTTTTTGGGAAGAGATACAAAGTTTCAGCCGGCTTTTTAACAGTATTCTGCGACAAAAAATAAATCAAATGTAGGCAAATAAAATTTATGAAAATAAAATACTCAAATCAATAAAATGTCGTAATTTAATATCGAAACTAGTATGTAATTTAACTTCTAAACATTCAGCAGATTAATTTAACTGTCTTAATTTAAATTTCTTATATATCTACATAAATCGATTTATGAAGCTCACAGAAAAATCCATGTAAATTTGAAATATTGGAAATTTATTCTTGTTTTAGTATTTAATGCTATAAAAGCGTATTATGTGTGAAATTTGTCCATAGATAGCTTATTTTATAAAATTTGGCAAGCATGTCTAACATGTATATGCGATAATTGCCAACGAAGCAAATTCAGACTATAAAATATCTTTCATTATGGTTCTCACAATTTATGATAATAATTAATATAATTTACTATTAATTGGGGATATAATAAAACCTAGAAAATTTTTACCTTCATAAGTTAACGATTTCTTAGATATTCTCTCTTACTCAGAGTAATTAGCCATGGGCACTCAAGAGCGAACGAGGATGGTTTTAGAAATCATCTGTAAGTCTGCGGCTGCTGAGTTTGCTAACAGTGCTGTACTCGGAATCGCCTGAAGAGTATATACTGCACTGAGCTAAAAAATCTTCTTCTTCATTTCTTCCGCATTACTTCCCGTAGTTTTTTTTAAGTGTATGATTTTATGGATAGCGATAAACCATCATTCTAATAAATGTTGTGCTCTGTATTTGCATTCTTACATGTGGCTTCTCTTTTTCTAAGTCGCATCTCACGAAAGTGGCTTTCCTTTTGAAGGACAGGAGAAAACATGACACACTCTATAAAAAAGTAAGAGATCTTGAACAGCCTGAACGAATTACAGAAGATGAAATTTAAAAGGAAGATATCGATAAGTTCAAAGGATTTTCATTACTTGTCTAGGGTGAAGAATCCCTAAGTTTATGTAGTAATATCAGTCCATTTTTTAATTTTCTTTGAATTTATGAACAGCCAAGGATGGGTTCACTGAATAGAAGCTTATTTTCCGAAGATTTAGTGTTTCCTCTTGGTCCTTGACTGATGCCCTAGCGGTTTCAGGGCTCAAAATCACTGTGTTATGTCCCTATCAAGAAAGTACTGGAAAATATCCCAATGGAAGAGGAAGTAGAAAAAAGAAAAAAGTAGGAAGTAAAAAGAAGTTTTACATCGAAAAAGAGAGAAATAAACGGGAAAAATTGAAAAGATAAGAAAGAGAATAGGGAAGATTGAGAAGGAGATGAAGAAAATGACGAATGACCGAAAGAGATGGAGGTATGGAAGATGAAGGTCTCGACACCAATGTTACAAGGAAATGGGAGAAGAAAAAGATCACCAACGACAAAAGAACCCAGAGAGATTCAGTGAGTACAATAGCTCAAAAAGAGCATTTTTGAGCTATTGTACTCACTTGCTACTTGCTAAGGACGTTTTGAAGGCTTTGGTACCTTATCATCTGCATTACCTACAAATTATTGTCTTTGAACGCTAACAGCCGTATTCAGAGACGCCTTAAAGTCCACTTAGTTGGGAAGGAATAGCTAGACGGTATTCAGGAAGGCGGACTCAGCGCCGATCTGACTGAGTTAGTCGAGGAATAATTAATCCTAGGGTTTGCTCGTAAATTATTAGTAGAGCAATGTCTAGGAGTGAATTTTCCTCAATTCGTTCCGAATCTCATGCGTTATTAATTCTTCTTCAAAAGTATCAAATGAGATGATATTGCTTTCATTATCCAAATTATCCAGTTATATAAGAATTATATCATTGTAATATTGAAAGGAAGTTGGTTTATTTACCTTTATTTCCCTCCATATTAACAGGACGAATCTCGTCACCGTGCAGTTATTGCGCTTAAGATAAATTTACTGTATTAACAGAAAACCCACTGCCGAGAATTTGATTTTTACCGGCGAATGTGAGAGTAGTCTTTCATTTAAATTTCAAAGTATTCGATCGACTTTCCATTAAATTTATCACTACAGTTTATTCGCACGAGTAGCTTAAGAATTGGGTTACAATAATCTTAATACAATCTATTTCAGACGAACCAAATAAATTACTTATATGGTTGTAATAAGATATTTTTAATACATAATAGGACTATTAAAAAAATGCAGTTGGCATGCATTGGAGCCCCTAATAACTTAAATCACGTAAACGCGTTTTCACATCTTTAATCGTTTTACTATGTAATATTTTAAATATTTGAAAAGCCCGTATTTTTTCTCTAAATTCAATTAAAGCAAAAGGCATTTAATTTTCAGTGAATTTCGTTTGTCTTCTTACCCAAGGAACCTTTTCCCTAACGCTATAATTTACCAGAGAGCTCGTCATTTTCTCGAGGCGATTGCTGACCAGAGCTGAGTAATTTCTGCATTCCTTTGTAACAGCGATTGCTGTGGACGGCATGCATGCAGCTGAATTCCGAAAGAAGTCTAGTTCCATCGGGATTGCCTTCAGGTAAGGACAATACATACTCGTTGCGTGAGATTATTTTGCTTGAACTATCGTATTTTAATTCGGCTAGTACGATTAAACCATCGAATATATTAGGATTAAAGTTACCTTAGAGATTAGTATTGTGGTTTTGCTCCAGAAGTTTCCCATTGACAAAGATTAACCGAAAATTTTCCCTCTAATTCTACAAGATTGGCTTAGTGCACTGTTTCTTTCGCACAACGCTGGATGTCTTCCAAACCCTAACGTCCTGCTGTCCCTCACTTCACCGCCTTGTCAAATGGATTCAGATGGGAATGCACATTATAAGTTCTCCATTCTTTTCTCCTAGGTTCTTGTATATTAATTATAAGCGAAATACCTCTTGAAATAGTTATTTCTGTGATTTAGTTACGGATTATCTGTCTTGTGGTCAGTTATATACATGCGGGTTGTACTTTAGGTGTCCTGGTTTGACTGATATTTCGGATATTTCTTAGAGATAGCGTGTGGTACGTTCCATTCTACGCATTATACTATACCTCGTTCGTTTGAAGTAAATGTGAATAATACAGCTACAGCTTAGAAAAAGCGTACTTTCTAAGCTGTAGCGCTTTCTCTCAACTCGTTACTCTTTCGCAGTGCGACGCATGGTCATTTTACATGGTCGAATCATTCATTATTAATCAAATATTCAATTTTTATAAAGATCTGGGCATGATAGTATTAGAAATGATCTTTCAAAGCTTGATCATGTTAAATTCAGAGTGGATTAAAATTACAGTCGTACTCCGTAAGTTTAGAGCTAATATATACAGTGCTGGAAAACGTCTTTGATGAAAGCTGACTGCCCTTCTATTGGGAGTGGCTTTTAAAGCTAGATTCGTAGAAAAGAAAATGAGGGGTGATCGCCAATTTCTTAAATATGGTTTGGTTTAGTTCGATTACATGTTTTCATTTCTTGGGTTTTTTGAGAAATGTTTGGGCTTGGATTTGTGCAATTTGTCTCAAATTCACCACTTCTGAATTAAATTTATTAAAAGTTTACCGTTTGACTTCACTTATATTCGCGTAATTATGTCAAACTCGAAAGTATGATTTTATTTCAGTTTATTGTTCGAACTTAAATGTGAATGACACGATATGGCTTGCTTGGGCCAAAGGTAAATGGATTCGAATCATACCAGAGTGGAAATTCCATACGTTATAACAAATCAAGCATAAATTTTTAATTCTTGTCGCAAACGATATTTCGCTAAGCGAAGGAGTTACGAGAAAATGTAAATTATGTGACGTCAAAGCTTACTAAATCTCATGGATTGTCTAAATCTCGCGATTATACGCGAAATGTGATTTAATAGTATGGAAAGTACTGCGTAAATGTTTCGCTAATAACTTTGTTCTGAACGATAGCTATTCCGGTTTTATTTCGCACCTAATAGTGAGTACGTAATGTTAGCATAATCGGTTCCAATTACCTGTGCAGACTTCAGTAAGGTTGTAAAAACTTCCGAAGGTGAGATAAACCCAATGAGAGGACAGCGAAATATAAATCTGATTGCAATTTTTATGCTGGGAACTTCATTGTTCAGAATTCAATTCGATAATTTAGCGTTGTATATCTGCGGTATTATTCGTAAGGTTGCAATTAGTGATTAATAATTCCACTTCGCAATTAATAAAAGAAAAGGAACTCGGCGTTCAATGAGTAAGAGTCACAGGAATTCCCCTAGCGCCGAAATCGGCAAACAGTAAATTGGGGCAAGATTTTATTTCAGATTCCCATTAAGGAAGGTTTGTAGCTTATCGTGGTGTAAGTAGTCCCGTGTCACACGGTGTCTCAATCTACTATTTTCCTCGCTTTATGTAAAAATTTGTTCCAAAATAAGTGTCGGCTACTTTGTAATGTAAAGCATATAAATATTCAACAGAGCTCATTGAAACTAAGTCTGGTGAAAGACAAAGAACATATTCATAATATGGCATCATATTTTACTCGATGATTTTCCTAGTTTGGGTTCACAATCGACAGGAAGTTGAAGAATTTCGCGGAAAATCGGAAACGGGAAATTTTCGCAAAAATTGGTCGACCTCCTGTATAATTTTAATGCGAAGGATCCAACGTAAATGACCTCCATAGTTGTATGCAGGATTTATTCATAATCATGCATGCGAGGTTTCGAGGACCGCTCTCAAGAAAAGCGTTTTCGTATTTTTGGCCAGCTTTTTTCGATTCTAGCCCACTGTGCGACGGTTTGCTGATTTCGGCGCTGGGGATATTCCTGTGTCTCTTTCGCAATTAATGTTTAACGATGGATTTTCCCCTAGGCAAAGTTACCTGTTTTCGGTAGGATGCTTTAATCATAATTATTTTACTGCTTTTAGAATTAAACCTTATTTCATTTGCTGAAGTGAACTCAATTTCAATTAAAATTTTCTATAATAGAGACAATTAATGTTGCCACAGAAAATTTTCTTCAATCTGGAACTCTATTTTTCATTTTCTTAGAATTACTTAAATTGAAAAATTACAATCAATCTGTTTATGAAATTAGTCATTTTTAATTCAGAATTTAACTCAATTTTATTTTTTACTGTTGCCAACAGGAGGAGGTAGAAATGAAGACTACAAGCAACTCCTTTTACATGTGATTTTATTGCATTATTTTGAAGTGTATATTTATTACAGCACTCAATAAAGAAAATTGCAGAGAGGACCTTTTCAAACTTCATTCAAAACCTGTGCCATCCCCAACCCTCGAAATTTCCTGGTATTGGAAGAGCCGGACTGGCTGAACCCATCTTGAAGATTTTGATGTGTCATTTGTTTGTCTGCTGTTTTTGTGTATGCTGTTGCAGCATCCATCTGGTCCCTCTTCTACTTAACTCTCAGTGGGTAGTGCTACTTCAATGGCTGTATTCAGAATAATTATAAGTTATTCTGAATACAGCCATTAAAGTAGTACTACCCACTGTGAGTGCAAGTACAGATGGAAAAAATTATCTGAAAAGAGACCATAAAAATGCAATAAATGATACAAAATGAGAAAAATTTGTTACTTTTTAACCAAATGAATGGACCTTGAGGACTTGGAATAATTTTTTCACTACTAGGAGTGCCCAAATTGTTTGAAGGGCATAAAGGGTTGAAATTATTAGAAGAAATTTTTATAAAATTTCTGGAAACTTCTAGAAATATTTCCAAATATTTTCCAGAAACTTAAAATATTTCTCACAATTACCTAGTAGGAAGGAAGGTAGGAAGATAATCATACAAATAAATGAACAACATATGAAATAAGCAATTATTGACTGAATCCTAAATGGGACTTCAAACTCAAAATATTTAGAATGCTACCAGAAAGAGATACTTGTAATATTTCTCGCAATTATGAGATAGGATTTTTTTCAAGAAAGATGAAGCAAAAACTTAGATTTAAATTTTGGCTGAGTGATAAAAAAATTCAAAATATCATACAAATTTGAATACAAGTAAAAACAAATCTTTCGGGTCCAAATTGAAGTATACATTTTAAGATACAAATCAGTAATTGAAATTTTAGAATTTAGCAAAAGAAGCAATTAACTGAACAGTCCATAGATAAGCAACTCCTAATTAGCATGAAATTCAAAGATCATTATTATGCATATCATACTAACATACTGTGAATTACTTGACTAGTTGCAAAATGAAAAATGAAGTGCTGTCTCATAAAATGAGCGACCCACTACTGGGAAGTTATTTACTCTTGTAAACTGGTTCAGCAAAAGTTGTAAGAGATTGTACTTCAAAATTGAGAATCTGATATTCAAAAACAAAATAAAGAGGAAGTTATGATTCATTTTAAAGAAACTTCAAAAAAGAGAATAATTTAATGCAAATGCCTGATAGCTCTAAATATTTCCTCTATTCTTAGAAACGAATGAAAATTTTTGGAACTGCAGTGATTTCTTTCCATAATTTTTCACTCCTGGGTCAATCCATACCAAGTGGTCCAGAAAAAAAAATAATTGGTTGCTCGACCAACTCAGAAAAAATTGATATTTAATGTGTAGACACCTTTAAGTTTAGAGAGCTCAAAAGTATTTCTTATATAATTTTAATGTTTTCTGTTTGGAGATGGCATCCATTTTTGTACTTGGCCGCACGCGGTTTTTCGGGTTTGCAGGTATTTACAAATTATTCAATTATTCAGCAATGGGTTACCCTAAGACTTTCAAATAATCTGCATTGATTTCAGTATACTCTGGCCTATGAAATAAAACCATAATTACCAAACTATATGCATTTCTTAAACATTTTTTAACACCTTAAAGTTATTGGTCAAAAATGAACAAAATTCAACTTTTGACGAGAAACTTTTCAAAGAAGGAACCATTTCTCAGCCTTAATATTTTTTGGGCTGTCACACTACATGTTATAGTTACTTTTAACAAAGTATCAATCTTAGCAAGATTACCCTTTAAAAAGTATTCATCTTTAAAAAACACATTTTTGAATTTTTTTTCAAATTTCCACTTCCAATATCTTGGTTGGGGGACCAGATAAAAATATGAAAATTGCACACTGTAAAGTTCTTTACTATATAATACTTCAGTATAAATTTCAACTTTGAGATTCATAAATATTTATATAAATATTTGTTTGTTTAATAATTATTTATTTATTAATATTTTTAAATGGTAATCTTGCCAACATTGATACTTTGTAAAAAGTAACTATAATACATAGTTTAACAACAAAAGAACTGCATAGAACAGAAAAGGAACTTATACAACAAATAGTTAGAAACAAATAACTCTGAAGACCGTTAGCAGTATGCAAGATTGAGACAAGAAGGAAAAATAATTAAGGCAAAGATCCCCCTGAAAGAGTGGAAGCTAGTGCTTTGATGTTGATTGTTCATCCAAGAAAAGAATGCAAAAATTATCAGGGCATTAGTGTAACCACTACTAGGGGATGTAGGGTATATAATGTATGGATGTATAATAAAAGCAAGACAAATAGGAAATAAATTTAAATTAAATAAAGAGAACAAATAATAACTATTGGGGGAAAAAAGAGGATTAACTGCACGAGGATCTTGAATTATTTTTTGTAGCATAAAAATATTGTAAATATAAGAGTCAATAAGAACAAGAAATAAAGAGACCTATTTTGTGTTCACAGATCTAGAAAAAGCATTTGACAAACATGGCCTATGAAAAATCTATCCCTTATCATTGATGGCAGTAATATCAATGGCAGCAATTAAAAATCTAAAAATATAGATAAAAATAGGAATAATTATTGTAAAGGAAAAAATGTTATTATTCAAATAAGAACTGAGGAATGATTTTCCTCAATGTAATGTAATACATGAACCAAATTGATGACTTTTAAGGACTTGCTTTCTATAAAAGAACCACATGGTTGGCTAGTGAAAATTTTCTAAAAAATCAATGGAAAAGAGCAAAGGAAACTCTTGATTGACAAAGTTACTTGTTGCATATGATCAATTCCACATCCTTTAAACAAAGGTTTCACTGTTTTCACAACATTTAATATCAAAGGATACCTTAATGACTGAAGAGGATTTAGTCATCTTCACCATATTAAATGCATAGGAACTGCTAAATAATAACTTGTTCCAAAATATTTTCAAGAAAAGTATTCAAAGACTCAAAACATCTGATGAATTGGTATGCTTTAGTAGTTCAATAGAAATAAAAGAAATAAGAAATATCTCCTGAACCAGTCTTAAGAAAGCAAAAGTCTACCTCCAAATTATTTGAAGTCTAGAGTGATTTGCAAATCATTCCTACTTCCAGGAAGAATGTATTACTATCCACCCACTGTTAAATATAACTCTGTACAAATTGATGTCTCTAAATGTTGAACATAAAAATCAATTACTAAACTATAATTGACTATTCAACAAACATCCATTTCAAAATAACAGTAAATGTAACTTTTTGCTCCAAAGTGCACTGTGCTAAGTAAGTTATATATGAGCCACAATATTTCATTCTTTGTTTTATGTAAAATCAAGTAACCTAATGAGAATGAGTAAAGTTATTCAGAAATATAAAACTGAGAAGATATTGGTAGTCAGTCCTAAGTGAATAGCTCCTGGAGAAATACTCAACATACATAAACATACTCATCATAATATCTAGTAAGATGTCATGAAATTATGATGAATGATTGCCAAAAAGAATTGGAGTTATGCATTTCTTGAAACAAAAATGAAGACAAATAAAACTTTGTACATGGGATTACTGAAGTTCATGGGGAATTTCAATGATATGGAGAGATAAGATTTGGCTAAAATAATAATTATTTTCCTGATAGCTGAGTTGTATACATGAAACATTACAATTAAAAAGGTATAAGCTATCAAGATCAAATTTCATGTAGGTCAGAAATATAAATGACTATTAACTACCTCTTTTCTGATTGATAACTTCCCATTTTCCTTACACAATTTCATACAATAACTCGCTCTATATTTGTATACAATAAAAATAACAGCTATCATTTCAGAATTTCAGCCCTTTCCACCGTAACAGCAGAGAATTAGTGAAATAAAGCATCTTTACATTTAAATATTTCCCAAAAACGCTACTGACATCTGGTATTTAACTTCTCCCCACTGCTAAAGGTAAACAATCGCCAATGAATTATGAAGGAATTAGGAGGAATTAATTTTGAGTTAGTCTACCAATTCTTTCTTTAAAGCATTAAAAGAAAGATGCACTCACCCATGAAGAGGACTACCTTACTTCATGCAAGCGATAGACTTAAATCTTATTTTCTTAATCACCTCCAAGAGCAAGGCGCTTCCTTCACATTGAATAACATTAGTTGGCCTTTTTTGAAAAGATAATGGAAAGACAGAATTACTAACATTAAAAATTTGGTAAGGTACTTCTACGTTAAACACCGACTGATACATTTAGATAGCACTACTGATGAAAGCTGCAGATGAAACTTTTCCTAAGCCTTCATTGTCAAGGATAACATTATCACTTAAGGAGTTAGTTAAATATAACAGGTTGAAACGCTCGTATCTCATAATAACGATTAAGGGAAAAGTTCTGCAGCAGAACTTTGCCAAATTTAGATAATGAGAAGCTCATAGAATGTGTTGATTTTTAAGATAAACATTGGTTATACAAAGCATTCTAACATAAGTACATAAATTACGTATTCAGGATGGATACAAATAATCACAGAATAAATATTCACGAGAGGAATACACCTATGATAGCGATGTAGGAACTCCAAATTTTCAATTCAAAACTCAGAAATGGGGCTTCGAATTACGATAAAGGAATTTGGAACAATACCTCATGCAGCACTGTACAAGAAAAGCATTCTATTGATTTGCAATGGGCCTAAATTAAACGAGCTTTTCAGAGAGCTTTATGACACTCAAGATCGTCCGATTCTCTCTCTGCTTTTTCCTAAAAATTTCTAGTTTATACATCTCATGAAGTTTCTTATACATTAAAGTTTCCCATGAATTTCAAAGAATTTTTAAAGAAATTTAGAACGGGTAGCAATCGTGATTATAAGGAGAAGTTTTTAATGAGAGATATCTTAAAAAGAAAAGGATAATATACCAACAGCATTAGCCACTTCCTCATCGGATATATTATCATTCTCCGTACAGCAATTGAATCTCGATGATCTCGATAAATGAACGGCAGCGGGAAACACAAAGTAGATTGTGCTCTGTGACTTCCTTTTGTGAAGCTGGTAAACTGTATGAAATAAGCTAAACGTGACACAAAATGAATCTTAATCTATGCATCATTATTTCGGTTACTTATTAATAAAAATGGATGTCCCTTTTGATTCTGAACGAAAATGAACTGAATTTAAGAAACGACAGATCTCTGATAGCATGTACTGAACCAATTAATTTTTCGGAAAGCTTCTGTGATCATCTCACCGAGAGAAAATTCCACCCGAGGGCTTCATAGCCTTAGCGCTACTGCCGAACCTGAAATCTCCTCTAACAAAACAAGCAGCTCTGTGATGAACTATCTCTAAATCTGGGACTAACCTTACTTCTTGTGGGTCCCGAATCGCGCACCAGTACTCGAGACTGTGTTGAATAAGGGAAAAATAAGTAAGAAATATCTTTGACTCTCTTGGGGGGTTCGGAAAAAACCAGTACTTTTCTGACCACAGACTGACGGATGACTGTCCAAGTGATTGATAATGAATTGAATTTGAACATTGTTCAATGGCCCATGACATATTGACTTAGGATTTGGGAAAGCAGAAGCTATGTGCGAAGATGGTACTAAACTTAGCTGCGCTTTGTCACCCAGTATTCTTTATCATGCAAAAAAGTATATCTATAGAGCCTAAACTCCAATAATTTCCTGATCTTGCTCTGTGTGTCTTATTTCTCTTTCTGTAAATGAAAAAACACGTGGAGGGAAATATATTTTGAATTTTGTAGACATCATTTAGGAAACCGTAACGGTCCGACTGGAAGTTATAGCTATATAACACTGTATGATTTCCAGCACTGTTATGATTGAGAATAACGTTTCCTACAGTGTGGCCTCCTAAAAGAACTACATTTAAGTGTTAAGATTAAGAGTGATATTGCTGAATTATAAATAAATGATAAAGCACAGAGTTTTATTGGAATAATCTCATTACTTATATATACATCGTATATTTTCGTAAAATTTAGCAGATATTCGAGATGAATATTATTTGATTTATATTAAACTTTGGTTCTAAAGTTCAGGAATAACTTGCATTTCAATAGCTAAATGAATTTTTGTAATAATATATCTCTTAAAGTAGCTTCATGTAAAATATATGATATTACAACGAAAACAAATGGTCAAGAATAAGATCATACGGAGCAACAACAATGCAAACAGAATCTTGAATATTTAAAAAATAGTAAACATCTTTAATCGGGAATATCTGATTCCAATATTTTATAGAAAATGTCTCCACCAATGTACTGCCTAAAGTGCAAAATGCACACCGATTCTTCATATATTAAGGCATCACGAACAAAAAAAGGAGTGATGTATTTGAGAGGTAAATGCAAAACTTGTGGGTCTAGAAAATGTAGATTTGTAAAGCAGGACAGTCCGATCTTACAAAAATTAAGAGAAGCAGAAATGTCTGGAAAATTATAAAAATTTTGAGAGCTTCGGTTACTCATGGGAAGAGGAAAAGGTATGTATCATAAAAATGAATATTCATTCATTGACTGACCTTTTGTTGTAAAAATAATAGTGAACTGCTTATACAGTTAATCTTACGATGAACTTTTATTGGTGTAGGATCTTTAACATCCGCCTTCAGTGCTGCAGTGCCTCTTTCATTTAATGATCCTATAAATTTTCGATGAAGACCATGATTCTTGCGTAATACATTCCTCTTTCAAAAGTATTGTAAAATTCCACCGGATTCTTTTATTGCATTCTGAGACCGAAAATGAAAAATAATATACTTATATAATATTTTTGAAAATAAAATATTAAAACAAAAAATAGCTCGAATTCCATGTTTTTATAAATTTTCGGACTGAAATTGTCTCCAATTGTCTCCTTTCTAGATATAAAAAATTACTACAATATTATTTACGACAAGGAAGATTTCGCCGTTAAAAAGATTCTTTTGCTATATGCACTGAGATCTATTACATTGTCCCTTAACTAAGAAAGCAATACACATGTACGATAATTTATGCATTCTCATGTATTAGTATAATTAACTCCAAAATTTTCCTCTGCAATTGCTGGAAGGAGTAACAGGTCAAAAGGTAACATATAATCCAAATTTAGAATATTTAAAGAGAAGTTTATCTTTTTGGCCTAAGGAAGGGAAATCTGCGTAAATGTGGCAAAAGATTTAAAAAAATCTTATCTAAAAAAGCTAAATTTGTATCACTACAATATGAAGGACAATCGTGTAAATGATGGATGGAAATAAGAAAAATATGTTTACTTTCTGTTAAGAATTCAAGATCAGGGTTAGAACAAAGAGAGTCTTTCATAAACTTTTTTCAAATATAAGCGTAATATTTCTGATTGAATGATAGTTTTGGCTTCAGCTAAATATATCATTCAAATTCCTACACTTTCTTTGTGCCATTTCACCTTAAGAAAGAAATAAAAACGCTTAAACTGAAACTAGTCTCAACATCGTAAGGTCCGGTACCTAATTGCTCTCCAACATTTTATTAAAACTCTGAATGACTGGCCACTTAAAAATCATATATATTGTTACAAATACTTTTTTTGCCTCTTTACTACTGGTTGGCATTTTATTTTCGTTATTTTTGTTTCGTTCATTTTGATATTTGAAATAAGTGAAGCAATATGGGAGGAACTGATTGCCGAATTCATACCAATCCCAAACACAGAAAAACCAAAAGATATCATATCGGAGAGCTACCGGCGATAGGGCTTTCTCTCTCGTTTCGAGGAAATTGATGGTAAACATCACAGAATTAAATGTCCCTCATATAGCGGCTTCAGTTACTTCAATTGCATGAAGTATTTCTTCATGGTTTTGTAAGGTGTTGTTGACGCGGACAAGGTATTCATAGCAATAGATTTTGGATTGAGAGGGAAACAAAGCGATGGAAGATTTTCAGCTTTTCCAGGCTATTTCAGCTGCTGGAGACAATCAAGTTTGGAAATCAAATTTGCCGGGCACAAATATAAATGCACCTAACGTTATAATAAGGAATGAGGTTGAATGTCATTGAATGAAACGTGGCGAATGTCATTCCAGAATGATGCGGCACCGCTCTACGTTTAGCGCCAGCGTGGCGCTTAGACTAATAATCTTTCTTCTTCTTTAATCTGCTATCGCAAGTTCTTGGTGTCTCTCCATCTATTCCTATCTTGCGCTCTTTTATTAATTTCTGCATATTCTTTTCCGCCACTTTAGCCGGCAAGGGAAAAAGTAGTCGCTCTGACTTAAGAACTATGTAACTGAAAAATATGTTTAACTCTAACGGCGAAGCTCACCTCATTTCATTTGGCTATCGTTTCTTCTTATCTTTAGTTCAACATTTTTATAAACTAAACTCAGAAATATAAGGCATTATCATAAAATCCCAATCGAATCCTAACCATTGTTAATTAGAGCCGAAGATTTTGTATATATACCTATAAAGAATAACGTAAGATACTGAACTGAATTACTGAATTTTGTTTTGAAAATTCATCTTGCTGAAAAAATTAGCTTCTATTTCTAGGAAAAATAAATCTTATAACGAGAAAAAGCAAAAGGATACGAAATAATTAACTCTATTCGAAAATCATTATATATGATATAAATATCAAGCAATTATATTTTTCTACAAGCGATGATTTTTCAGAAAATTAATACTAATAATTCTTATTCTGAATACAAAAAATAGTCTAGTTATACTAACTGTTAACTTCTATGTCAAAGTTGACATCGGCATCGATCTATTAAAATGTTTCTATTCTCAAATTAACTGAAATGAGCACTTATATGGCCAAACATTAGTAATAAACTTATAATAAATGGTGTATATATGAGTTATACTCAAGTACACTTCACTGGTTTTCTTGAAGTCATATGTAAATGTTATTTTCTAATTAAAGGAATTCAGAATTGATTTTCTTTCTCGGCTTTCTATCTTTCCTAGTTTGTTATGTAAAAGAAATATAAAAAGTTAACCAGAAAATATTCATACTTTGCAATTTATGTTGTTGATGAGGTGATAATAACCCTTATATGTAATAAAAAAGCAAGGAAGATTTGAAGAATTACTACCTATCATCCCTATTCCTATTATTAGAAAAAATCACAAGGATTATATTTGAACCTCAAATCAATTATCAGAAGAAGTAAAAAATGAAAATCCTCTTGAACTTTGTATACGCTATCCCTAAGCTCAGTCTCATCTACTCTAGGAACTCTACAATATCAAGGTATAAATGGAGGTTATATCCGGTGGTAGGATTAAAAATGTTTGAATAAGGTTCTTATCCCTGATGAGTATGCAACCATGCAATGCAGTCTTAGGTGTATTTATTTTCCCTTATCATTCAAATGTGAAAATTTGCTTACAAAACTTAAAGATGAAATGAGAATGAAATATTTCATAATCCAACATTAAACTATGTTCTTGTTCTAAGGAATAGATTGTAGTACCTGTACATATATAGGTCCATTACTATCTTACCAAATGAACTGGTTTGGCAAACTTGAGTAATTCTGAGAAATGGTTTGCATGAACCAGAGTTTACCATGGAGAATTATAGATCTTTTGCCCTTTCCCCTTTTATATGAATCATATTTCTTCATTGTAACTTGCCATAATTCAATTTTTATATATTTGCTATTAGAGTCCAACTTCTCTTGATTTTTATTTTAGTATTTTCTTAATTTCAGTCCCATGCTTAAAAACTTATTTCTTTCAGCTTTTACAGATAAAATTCCTAAATTTTTACTGTATTCTAGTCATTTTATGTGAAGCAATAGACTGGTTAAGGAGTAAAAGAAGTGAAAAGCACATGTCATCCTTGAGATTTAATGTGAACACCTGTAATTGCTGAGATGATTCCATAGCTCCAGTTATATCCAGCAAATTTTTAGCCCCATTCCTATATCTTTCTTCTACTAGAAGAAGATATATCTGTTTCAGGTATCTATCTTCCAAAATTCAAAACCTTTGGTAAATATTATGCTGTGTATTCATTCTATCATCATTTTATCCTTGAAAAATTTGTCTTCTGTCAATCTCATGTTTTCTGCTAAGCCCATATTTATGAACAATTAGTGCTACCTGCTCTTCTCTGACATTCAGCTTTCAGTCTCCTATTATAATTTTGTGGTATCTTTTGCTTTCCACCTTCATTATTTCTTCTGTCTTCTACGCTTCTTTCAGCATGGTCATGGTAATTTTTGGGCATACAGACCTGGGTGACTAGTAAGTATTTTTTGGTATGGCAGTTTTTACTACCATCACTCTGTCAGATCTGAATATCAATTTAATTATACTATCTTTTTATTTGTGAAAAGCTTACCCCATCATTCCTTTTTGCAACATTTTTTATGCTTTTCTCTCCAGCACCTTCTCGTCTGGCCTTATTTACCTTAATCATTTCCATTCTGATGTTAGAAATTTTCTTCCTTTAATATAGTAGAAATATAATTTTCCAAGTTCAGTTCCCACTCTCCTTTATCGTCTATCTCTTTCTCATATGGTGACCTCATACATTGTGCTGGAGGTCCAACTGGAGAACTACTCAGATGCCACAGCTTTGTTAGTGATAAGAAAGTATTACTCAGGATGGTGAGGAGATTTAATCCTATGAATATTTCCATGAAAAGTATCTCAATTGTGAGTTTTAGCATTAAATAAACACGTATTGAGTCTTAGCATAAAAGGTATTAACTGTTAGAAATAAGAGGAGGATATGTTATTATATAGTAATTTATGCATGACAGCTTGACTATAAGTACTTGATAATGTTCTTTGCCTCAATGCTTTATAAGCTTCCTTTTATGGAGATAGTAAAATTAATACCAAATTTATATATATAAACATTTGCTAATTGTTGAAAAAATTGTTCAAGTATTTTCATGTCAATCACCAGATAGCTTCCAAATGATAGACTCATATTTAACAGTTAGAAGAACCAAGAATATAAAAGATATCTTTAATACTAAATGCCACTGAATTCTTTGGGAACAAAATATATATTTTAATGGTTTTATTAACTACCATATCTATATCAGAATAATAATTTGAAGCAGGAACCTATAAAGAAAAATTTCATTGATTTGTAGTTAATTAAATAGGATACTTGCAGCAAAAATAAGTCATACATAAATATATACTGATGTTTAAGGACATTGCATTATCATTACACCACACTTTGAATCCATCCAAACTTCTGGACTTCAGTATAATGATTCATTGCTTTAATAGAAAGATACATCTTCAAGCCTTAGCTGGAAGGAAAAAATTAGCAGGCCTAAAAAATATTTCCAACATAGAAAATGAATTAATTTCAAAGTAAAAGTAGATGGATGCAATGAAGAGTATTTGAGGTAACTTAACCTGGAAGCATTAAAGCTCTTCTCAGAAATTTTTCGAAAGACTTAGGATTTCAACAAGTAGAATAAGAATCCTGCTAATATATGGGGTTAGAAATAGAAAGGAGAGTTTCAAATCTCAGGAGATGCTTTGAGATTTCAAAAGAAGAGAAGATAGGAAATTGATATAATATTTAATGTTTCTCTTGATACTAAAAGTTTACTATGTTGATGATCATGATCATCAATGCAAAGTAACTGAAATTTACTGACAAAATCTCTCAAGAGAAAAATTCTCAAGAGAAAGCATCTTAAAAAATTCAAGACTGATAATAATTAGATGAAAAATCTATACTGATGATTAAGTACAAGAAATTCAAGTTATGATTGTCTGGTTCTTGATGAGTGGAAGATGACAATAAATGCAACAGAACTGAACCATTACAACTAGTATATTAATCTCTACATATGTTAATCCTACCAATTAGTTTGACCATAGTTTTGATCAATTGTCATATAATTAGTATTACTGAGTGGGCACAGAAGAAAGTATATTACTAAAATTGTATAAATGACTGCATTAACAATAAAAAGGAAAGGCATAAATCATAGATGAGTTCGTATAGAAAATTTCATTGTATGTCTGAAATTAAATGGCGTTTAAAAAAAAGGAAATTACCAATTGTCTTGAGGATTTTTATATTTCAAAAGTGTAAAAAGAATACAATTTCATTAAACATTTAAATTTCTTCTTTATGATTTACTATTCCAAGATAAAATTTGGGCAAATAAAATAAGATATATTGTTCAATTGAGAAATGTTTTGATTTTAAGGAATAATCATAAATTTTACATTATTTATCATATGTAACAATCAAGATATAATTATATGATATGAAATTATATGATATGAAATTATATGATATGAAATCCCCAGTTTGTATAATGTCTAGCCAGGGGGCACTGTGAAATGAGTGTGTTCAGAATAATGACATGCAGAAAATTGGCTTCTCTAGAACACTTGGACCCACTGATCCATTAAGTAACATCTTATTAATTTTTTAAATTAAAATTTTTAATTTTAATCTTACTAATTTTTTCAAAATGCTGGAACAACATCATGGTACCCACTGGAAATGAAATAGACAGTTGTCACTGTATGCAAAAGTGCTACTACTTGGCTCTCAGGTGGTCCCATCATTATTTAAATAAGATGTTAAATTACAAAAATGGTATTTCACCAAACAGATGAAAACAGTATCTTCTCCTTTAGGACTAGGTTCATGGATGATGACTTTGGGAGTCAAATAGAAAGCAACATATTATATTTTTCCTGAAGCAACGGAATGTTTTTGCATTACCATGACTGTAAATGTTAAACAAGGAAGATAACATGCATCCTATAGCATTCATTTAAATCATGTGATTCATCTCACAATTCATTCTCATACGGGCTAATAGACATCCAAGTGAGTAGCATGTTTGCCTCAGGTGAAAGTGGTCTGATACCCAGAAGGGGTTAATTTATACAAAATGACCTCAGCTTCTTGGCAAATTTTAATAATAATAGCACTACAGATCCCCATACAAGCTTTCTTTCTGCATAAGTATAATGCCTTCATTTCATTTATGCCCATTTATATCATATCTTAATCTTTTTAACTACCAATAATTAAAATTAAATAACTATTAACTACTAATAATTAAAAACATTAACTTTTTAACTAATAGCGGATTAAAAATTTTATCTTTGTGCTCATCATGAGTAAAAATCAGTTTTCAGTTTCAATCTGGTTACAGCAAAGTCCTCTTTTACTGACATATATTACTTTCCATCTCATGCATTAACTTCATTTTTACAGCAAATAACCACACACACAGTATTATAGCTCATCATAGCTTTCAAAATTTATAAATCAGCTCACTTTTGCTATAATATTTAAAGAGATATCTGGTTTCAAAGAGTGTTTAGAAATGATTTTAAGTTTACTTACTCAATATACAGAAACATTCATGAATCCCAAGTAGAAATGAACATGCAAAATGTCTGACAGGACTGGGGCTAGAACCCAGGAACTTACTCTTTCCAGTAGGCTTCTTTATCCGAATAATCTATCTGGCCAGTGCATTCCTCCATGCCATTTAGGGATACTTTGAAGGCAAGGGAAATAAAAAAAAGTTCATAGATGAACATGTTTTATGCATATATTCTGACTGAATAACAAGTTCGGACAACTCTCCAATCGCCGAATCCCGGTGACCGTCGGGCACTATTTCTCCGGAAGGGGTTAACGCAATCCGCCGCTATCAGTTTTAATAGAAATAGAATAGAATAGAAACTCCCGATGAGCATTTTGGAGGCTATGCCTCCATCATCAAGTGGGGTTAGGTGCATAATGAAAAGAAAGTATGGAGTGTGAGATAAGTTAATTGTTTGTCGTTGGAGAACGGTTTTGGAGGATGAGGGTGAAGAAACGGAAATTCCGGGATTAACTCGTTTTAGGAATCGGTGTCTAGAAGAGAATATAACAAAGAAGTTAGAATGGGCCTATCATCAGCATGCATGATTTTTCTCTTTCTTTGATACATGAAGATGCTTTCATAAGAATCTAGTTTGGAGATTTTCTGTACCGATTTCTTTAATTTTAGATTGGTTAAATTAATCCTACTATATGATTATGCTCCTGTATGTGTTGCTCAACGCTAGATTTATTAATTTGGTTGCATCTGAAGAGCGCTAGGTGAGCTTTGAATCTATTTTCTAGTTTGCTTTGTGTTTGACCTAGATATATTTTATCACATTCTTGACATGAAATTTCATAAATGCCCGATTTGTCTATTGATAGAGTGTGGGGTTATGGAGGAGGTTGGATAGGAGGAGGTTTGTAGCTTTTAATAAAAACTGGAGTTAGATTAAACTTGGAGAAAATGTTTGTTAATTTGTTGCTTGTTCCAGGGGCATAGGGGAGTTGTTTTTGAAGCTGTGTGTTTTGTTTTGGTTTGACATTATCTTTTGTTTGACTTTGAGTTTATGTTTTTTTCATAAGAATGTTGTTAACATGTCTTGCTCATATCCGTTTTTCGCGATATTTGTCATGTGGTTTAATTCTTTCAGAATTCTGAGTCTCTAGACTTCATGGGAGATACACTGGTGATTTAACGCTAACATTCAGAATTTCACAACAGAGTGAATTATGGGACCAATACGCGTTCTTATACATATCAACGATCTACTTTTGAATATCAAATCTAATATTAGCTTGTTTGCAGACGAATCATATTATGTAGAAGGATTAGAAGCAACGAAGATAGGAAAATTCAAGAGCAGGATTTAATTTCTGTAGAAGAATGGGTATAAAAGAACAGAATGAGTATAAACATAAGCAAGTTTATTTTGTTTAAATTGTATCCGAGTAGGTGTGTCACTTTTAGATAAAAGATCGTCTTTCCAACCTAAGTCTTTCTATCGCCTGAGCGGTCACTTAATATAGACCTCGGATCATTGCATGTACTCTAGTGTCACATTTGACTCAAACCTAAACTGAGGAATCAGGTACATTTAATTGTTGCGATGGAATACAGAATGCACATCATGTCACGAGGAATTCAAAGATTAGTAGCAAGAAAGCAAAAGAAAAGACTGAATTTGGGATATGCGACGACCATATGGGATCCGTATGAAAGTCGTCAAATAAAGAATAAGTCCAGAGTAAAGCAGTTCGATGCGTAAAGGGCAATTTCGGAAACACGGAGTATCACAGAAATGCCAAAGACTCATGAGTGAGAAAGAGTTGATAAAAGAAGAAAAATAAATCGACTAGGTTGCAACCACAATATTATGCCAAATAATAGTGATAGGTGGGAAGGCTTTAAAAATTCAATTAAGGAACCGGTGTTCCAAGAAGATAGTCACAAGTTTAATATTGAGCCTAAGGACACAGAACGTATATAGTAGAGAAGTATTATTTTCTTAGTAGAGGTATTTCGGAATGGAATAAGTCACTGGGTCAATCTTAAAGCTCTTGCCTGAAATTACTGAATCTTAAAAAATTATTTTACAGTGTTGTTATATTGAAATGACTAATGCTTATTAACTCCAGTGAAGACATTTCTGGGGTTTACTTGACTGAGTGATGTATGCACGGCGGGATTCTATCTCATTACCGCTACAGTAGCGGAGAAAGCCTGTCATAAAACCCGAAAATATCCAGAAAAAAGCAGATTAAATCTTAGAAATACTAAATCTATTTCTTATGTGACAGATATATTATTTATGTATATTAGTATATAAGTATTTAAGTATATAATTATTATCAAGGTATTGTGAGTATATCATTTAGTATATTATTATCATTATTATCTGAGAATCGAGTGAAAATTTCAAACATAAATTTTGAGCCAAGTTCTTAATATAAGAAGAACATAGAGATATTATTCTTCATTTAAAAACTATCAGGGTAAATGAACAATTTAAATACTTGGGGTATTTAAATTGTATTCGAGTATTTAGCACCATAAAAATTACACCAACTCAACCGACGGTCTTCGATACATTTTAGCCCTGTCAATAACTGTTTACCAACCCCATTCTTTGGAAAATAATTAAAATTACATGAATATCTTGTAAGCTAGAGATCATAGGTTTTTACAGCTATCTATTGCGCAGTGAGTAATGAATCAATGTCGCCAAGTTGCCGCTTCGTGATGTCAGATCGACGTCACAGGTCGATTCGAATCACCCGCCTACCCTTAATGCTCCATGGGGAAAAGTAAGGATTCTTTTTCGGACATCAAGGCTTGATACGGAAAAAGGGATATACGTCGTTTTACCGAGTGTTTGGGCTCTTTTCTTAGGTCTCTATTGCGGCCATCGTAATCAAAATTAGTTGTATTCATTTCATATGACCGTTTTGACCGCTATGATACTTCAATGTCGACTAGTGTTCTTAGGTCCTGCTGGGAAGATGCTTGTTTTGTGACTTCTGAAAGCAAAAATATGGCTTTTCGGGATTAATTTTGAATGATATTCTTTTCTTTCTAGTTCTCTTAATTCCTTTCCGGCCCTTTCAGGATCCTCTTAATCGACATTAATCCTTCTTTTTTACATTGATCTGTTAATAGAAAGAATTATTTGGCATTTGAGCTTTCCTAGATTTCCTTCTGACTTCCAAAGGCATCGTCAGAATTCTGGACATTCCATAAACCTACCTCTAGTGTATATACCTCGACTGGGCTGGGCATAAATCTTTCCCTGCTCGTTTATCAAGGGCTCATTGACAGTTGTTTGACCCTGGAAAAAGAGCATCAGAGCAATGATCTCAATATCCAAACTACCTGAACTAGAATATTCGCGAAGTATGAGTGATAAAACGAAAACATCGCTAAGAGCTCTTGCAAAATATCAAGTCTAGCTGTTTCCCAGCTGAGAAACAGAATCCGGAAAGGATTGTCTCTTAAGAAGACTTCTATTCATACAAGATAATAATCTCATTCATCATTGATACAGACATTCTCAGAAAAGGTTCATTTATGATCAGAGTAATCTAAATTAACCTCTAAACTAACCTTTATATAAGAATACAGACTTTTCCTTTCTGGAAATATTTCACCTGGTGTGATGTTCCAACAGAACTGAAGAGTATATGCGCAGATTTTTGAGCATCAAAGGAAAGTTTCTGATTTAGAATCGCATTCGGAAACCCGCTTTTCTTTTCATATTCACTGCAATATGACATCCTTACTCTCGAAAGCTCTCGATAGCAATATTTCATGTACTTACTTCTGCTGATATCGCCTAAGCAGTGGGTGATAGAGTCATTCATACTTAAAACTGGAAAGGTTTCGTGATGTAGACTTTTCCATCGGTGGAAGAAACTCAATCATTAAAATAATAAAAATAAAAAAAATAAAATAATTCACGTCTATTGTTTTACTATTTTGATTTACAGTCCGAAATAATCGAATCATATTTAGATTATTGAATTGGCAATGAAATTTTGCTCCTTATTGCATTACCCCAGTTTCTGTAATTTCTTTTGACCACCCATTCTTAGATGACGAATATCGTTATTTTATCGAAGGGGTCTCCTAATATAATTATTCGTGAAAGGATTAAGATTAGCGAATAATTTCATTAGTTTTTAAGTTTCCATTCTTTTTATTGCATTAATCATCAAAATATCCAATAAATGACAAATATTGCATACCCATGTATTTTCTCAGTCCCATCAATATTGATAAAATAATAAATCCATACGAGTTATTCGTATTTCTCCAGCAACCAAAATGAGTCCTTGCCAGATAATGAACGTTTTGTTTGTTGATTTGATAATCCATTATTTTCGTTTTGAAACTTTTTTCTTATGAACTGTACATTTTTCATGTGAAATTAAATCATATCCTCCTTTTGCGAGACCGAGGGATACTTCAGATAAAAAATATAGCAACCAAAAAGGAAAACAGAATTGAATGACTCAGAGTTAATATTCATACTTCCAGAACGGTCTTACCATTTTCCACTCTTCTGCTGTGATAAACATCCCATAAGTTACGACCATCATGCTAAATAAGCATCTCGTGGATGAGGAATGGGTAAAAGTAACTTCGCACATAAGGGCGTGCACCCAGGAAAAATCCCAAGGAGAAGCGGACCTGAAAAAAGTCTGACGGGACCGGGAACCCGGTCAGACTTTGTCAGACAATCAGTCTAGGTTGCTCTTACTCCATTCCTGCATTGGAAAGTCTTATTTACAAATTACGTTATCGCAAAAGCTCGTTTAAACCTGGGTTCGTCAACGTTGGTTCATGGTTTGTGTTGATGATCTGTATCGTTCGAGTGATATTTTTGAGCTCAATTATATAGAAAGAGTTCCTGTTCGTTGACAAGCCAACGATCCTATTGCAGCTCCTCTACGTTTTTCGGTTTTGTGGGAGTTTAAAAAAAACAACAAAATTCCTAGCTTTAGTCGATTAACACTAACCAAATGCTCTGCGGAAAAGAATACTTCAGATTGATGTTTTAGCAATTATTTACTTAAAACTGCCAACTTCTATCGGAGTTCGTCATCGATTATTGGAACTTAACGTAATATATTTCTCCAAAAGTTCTGAAATGATGAATTTTTCGAAAACCGTTAGTAATTTGATGTTCTTACTTGGAGGAAATCTCTCTGGAAGGATTTGACCCTTAGTGTAAAACCCGAATTCTATGCTAATTGAACGAGCTGCTTTACGTTGGACCATCTCTACACCTGAGATCAACACAACTCCATGTGGATCTCAGATCCCACTGAAGTGTTCGAGAAGAGATCGAGAAGCACTCATTTATCACAAACTAGACCTAGACACATTTAAATATGGAAAGAGCTTCGTCAAGGGAGACAAATCCGCAACTGAAGGCCTACGGAGAATAACTCACGACGCGGGTAAACGCCCACATAAGAAGGGGGCGAAAGGTACTCGCGAAAACACAGAAGTAATAAAAAAAGACAATTTCAAACAATGAAAAATAACCAATATATTTGTATTGTCCGGAGTAAATGCGTCCCCCGTCGGATGTTTTAAGGTATGGTACGCGAGTAAAGTTAGTGGAAAGGTTGAAAGTCAGTTATTATTACTCTGTTATTAATTTTTTTGCTTTTGGGGTGAGAAGGCGAGTTTTGTGTATCGACCCGCTTATCCAGGTTCCGTTTCGAGGCTTGTGTTGTTTATCAGCGGAGGACAACTTAAATTCGTGTGGGAGAGGTGCTAAGACTGGTGCAAAGTGAGCTTATCTGACATCTTCCTTACATCACATTGAACATGCCAACCTTTGCACCAACTTAATGTAACATAAATATCATTCTGTAAGATTCTGGTATCACTATCGGGAATAATCCCTATGTATGTACTGACTGGAGAGTATTGTCAGTTATAAAAAGGAATTAGCGAGTCTCACACGACCTACCCTTACCGCGCTTGCATTGACTAATTACTGTCATTATTCTCTTTCTCCACCCTCTACTGCTGCGTGGTGTAGCTCTCTTATTTAAAATCAATGAAGCTCTCCTCCCCACCGTATTAATCCAACAGATTTCTAAGTTTTCTCAAACTCAAGTGATAACCCCTCAATGTGCTATTATATCGACCCAACTGACCGTAATATCCGTTTTTGGTAATTGCAATGTAAAATATAATCTTCGACTTCTTCCTGCTTACAGTTAGTGCTCCATTTCTAGAATATAAACAGTTACATTATACATGGTCCTTTATAAAGATATCTCCCATAATCCTCGGCTAATTTCTCCTGAAGTTAGTAAGCTTTCCAACGCATAGAACTCATTCTTAACTGTTCGCACACGTCTTTTATGTTCTTCATGCTCTTATTCTCCAAACACATCATCAGAAATTTTTCAACAACATTAGTGTGATAAGATTAAATTTTCTTACTAGGATTGTCTATTTTGATTTACCAAAAAACTACATTAGCATCCTATTTTATGTTACAGTTTTTAGAGTAAAGTTTGCGGTCTAAATTTAATTAGACTAACTAAATTTAACCCTGTTAACAAAGATATTAAAGCAGAGAATTGGCGGCAATTTCCACAATATTTATTTATCTTTACGCGACCGTTTTCCACAGAATATAAACCGATAGCGTCAAAATGGAAAATTATTAAGTCTTTTCTTTGATACCAAGGCACGCCTTCGGATATTTATCCGAATATATAAATATTCCCTTTATTTAGCCCCTGCGAGTTAGACAACCGTAGCTTCTTCTATTGATTTTTAGTCGATAGCAGCTGCATTTAAATTTTATTTCATTCAACGTTTTTCGCGTAACTCATCTCATAATATCTCTCATGCATTAAGTTCTGTGACAAGTTTTCAGGAGAGAATTAGACCCTAAGCAAATGATGAGGACATACGAAATAAAGAATTTAGAAGAGTGTTTTTTAATGCACCATCCGGGATTTTGTATGCGAAGAGTCACTGTGCTGACTATGTCCTAACAATTAGAAAACAGGATATTTTAAATTTGTTTAACTAAGGACTAAACGGGAAGAATTTTCTGTAACATTTTCAGAGGATAATTATTATAAAAATACAAATGTAATATGACAGAATCTAACCCACTTCGTAGGTGGTAATTTTAATACTGATATCTTGCTATTAGTTTATTAAAATGTTTCGATGAAAAGTATTTTGGAAAAATGAGATTAATGATTGACTCCAGCCAAAACTTTATAAGGTGTTTTAATAATATTCATATTTTTCTTTTCTTTGGGATGTTAGGGTACTAAAACTTCATTAGACTGAGACGTAATTGCTAAATATATTATATTATCCACATGTTATAAAGTTTAAGTCTGAAATTTGGTGATAAAGGCTTTTAAAAGGGGCAAAATACCTTTATTTGACAATAACTTCGGGATAGAAGGCTTGAAAACGTTCGGAATCTTCTGAGGTTAGGAAGTGGATTGACTCGGTAAAAACTAGACGATGCATCTAATAGATCAAAATAGACAAAATATAGGACTGTAACGGGGTAGCATTACAGCCTTAGAAGAGTTTTAAAAGAAATAACACTCTTTTATTTATATGCATAATATTACGTACTTACTTAGCGCCATTTCTAATACATTTTATTAATTAGAGACGCGCTTACATCATTCAATACTTTTTGTTTCTGTCTCTCTTCTTAGGAACATCTCTACCAACGCATCCTACACCTGTTCATCCTCCATCAATATCTGAACCTTTCCGTCTTCATTTAACTGCTGTAAGTGTTATTCTATCCCTCCAAACATCTTCAACACTCACTCATTAATTTCCCCATCAACTCAATGAGCTGTGAGAGAATCAATTTGGATTGAGAGATCCGTATGCGATGCAATTTTCTCTTATAGTTAATCTTCAATTATACGCTAGAAAATTAAACCAAAATAGTGAAAATGGACATAATTATCAATAAAAAGTATACCAATCGATTCAAAGTAAGTCATTCACTTTGTAGACATACAGTACACTTTAGCATGAGATGGAGCTATGAGTAAAAAAGATGGGATAGACCGGAAAACAGTGCATTACTCAATTGAGTCGGTGCTTCGGAGGAATCATAAGTCGTATTTAAATTCAACGTGTCACAGAAGCAGGGGAGATTTATATTTAGACGCAATAGGTGCTAGCTGAGGGTATCTATAAGACTGTTTATAAATTATCAATAATATACAGACATTTCTTTCAAATTTTCAAAGGAACGGTTACTTGTTTTTCGCTTCAGGAAAGAAATTCATACTGAGTATTTCTACCTGATACGTTTATAGAATAGACTACATGACGTATTTCACTATATAAGGTAGAGTATATCCATAATTTGTAATGAATTTATGTAAATACTACTTATAACCAATAATTTATTCATTCTTGCCGTGGTGAAGCAACTACTTAGTAATATATGACCTATATTTTCATGTATTTTATGTAAAAAAATTGATTCTCATAGCTCGATTCGGTATCTCGATATATCTACAAGAAACAGAGGTTTACACCAGCACCATAAATTTTGGATGCCAACCTGTGAATCCTATCTCATTCATATTCATTTTTACTTCAAGTATTCCTATAAGTATTATCCAACTACTTTCTATTATTTTATTACTTCCTATTCCAGACGCCTTTCCGTTACAGTTTCAGTATTTTAACATTTCATCCTAATTCTGGCATTCTGCTTCCTTTTCGATGCTTCATAAACTTTGATTACTCGTTCCAGTCCTTCATCTGTGTTTAGCACCTTCATACCCTAGGTATCGGTTAGCATTTCCTTTTCTAGCATCTGTACGTATAATACTAGCACTTTTTGCTTTCTTCTACCAACAGTTTTCTTTGTATTCCTGTTTCCACATAATATTTCTCTACCATCAATTCCTATCTTCAGCGAATTTTCTTTTCATTTTTTAAGTTTACATATATTTCTATGCCTTTTCTTCCTGTTTGTATCTTCCCAGATTCTATTCTCCCTACTCTACTTCAAAATAAACTATTTTATTCATGGTGTTTTTTCTATCTGGATTATTTCTTTCTGTCATAAGTTTCTTTTCCGGTCCAATTATATTCCTTTGATAGAGCTACATTTTCATGGCCTCATTTAGTTTCATTATTCAAACCGATTGCGATTTTTTCTTAAAATTCTAATTTTAAATTTATTTGCAATCATCTGTTCATCCAGCCGATCTCTCCAACGCTCACTATTTCATGAGAAATTTAGAAAGTAACTGTAGTTTTCACCAACGAAACTAGAGTATTGATTCAGACGAAGTTAATGGTTATATGCCATTTCTATTTCTCTTTTCAACTAATAAAAATCAGAAATTTGTTCCCATTCTCCTTTGGAAAGCTCCGTGATCAAAGCGGCTACAGTGAGCTTCTTTGCAAATAGGAGAAAAATTATCTGGATTCCTTGAATGAATTCATTAGCACAATATATATTTAAAATGTTCATTTTATTAGATTTCACTTAGATTTTGCTTATCTTTACTAATATAAATCCATTAAAATCCATATCAGTATAAGAAAGGACATTGAATAGAGTTCAATAAAAATACACATACGGATGTTATGCCACAGAGCTGCTTAGACATTTTAGCCATGAGCAAATTCGCCAAAACGTTGCGGCTAAAAGTAAGAAATTATATACTTAAATTTAAATAAGTTAAACCTGGATAGATTCACATATTATACATTTATGGTAAGCAAATGTGGAATTTTGCGAGCAATTTCGATTTGAATACCATCATACTGCAGTCCTCTAAAGATTAGCATTTATCGTAATGCGTTCTGAGAAATAGAAGCATTAGAATCCTTTCAAAAATGAAGAATTGAAAATGTAAGAACATTTTTTATTGTGCCGAAAAATGAAGAAAAATTGAGTTCAAAAGAGCTCGTAAAACTGAATAACATCTCGAATAACGAGGTATTACTCAATGTTTCGTATTTTATCGGAATCTGTTCCATAATAATCTTCTCAATGCCCTTCTTCGCAAAAATCACATCTTCTATAACTCACAATATCCTAAATATTCGTTAAGATTCCAAGTATTTGCCATGTTATAGGAATGATGCCGGAATCAACTTGGGTGTCACCTAGGGTAAAAACCGAAAACATCAGGTGGTTGTTTTTAAATTTTACGACATGGGTTGAAAATATAAGCATCCTTATTAAAAACAAATTATTGAGCTGAAGAGCTATGAAATCTAACAAATTTTTCTTGTCATACCCAAAAAATAAGAGAAGCATTCTGGCACATATAAATACATATAGCCGTAGGAATTCATATTACCTTATTATACCTTATTCTGGAGCACATTGCTTCATGTAAATGGGAGTTGGACCTTATGAAATATTAAGAGAGACTGTTAGGAGGCAGTAAAAATGTGGATTTGGAGAAGGATAGTGAAGAATAGCTGGATGGAGAAAAACATAGAAAAGAGGAAAAGAAAAATTTTAGAGTACTGCTTTGGCAGGATAAGTTCGTTATCAAGGTATTGGAGGGAGAAAGGAAGGAAGAAAAGCAGAAAGAGTCTGAATTGGAGTCTGTAAAGAGTGATAAGGGACTCATAGACTCATAGAATACAGTAAGACGTTACGGACAACTGAAGAGAAGAGAGCTAGAAAGTAGTAGAAACTGGTTATAGGCATGGCCTAGCATATAGTCGATGATGATGACGAATTCGTATTTTTAGCCACGCCCAAAAGGAAGCTGAAAACCTTTTGTATATCGTAGTCTTCGTTTGCGGAGTCACTCATTAGCCAAATCATCACTATGTACACCACGCCCAATCTGATGCCTCTGATATGTTTTACGATGCTCTCGATAAGGATACCGCTGTAAACTATTTATGAGTTGCAGAATTAAAGTTATAGAAGAAATATTCTACCAAAGAAGCATTTTATTTTTAAAGTATATAAATATTAAGTATTAGTACACTTTCACTAATATTCGCATTAAATATACGACTTTCTTGCATTTTAAAGTAATTATCAAATAATCATTAGCAAGAATTCCACCAAATGCATTCTCTCTAATAATTTATATTAAGTGATTTCGTAAAAGTTATTCTAGTTATGCGTCTCCAATTATCACAAGGTAAAATTTGAACCTTATTGTTTTAAACATTGCATAATTGAAATACTCATGTTGACAGCAGAGATAGTGAAGAGCGTCGTGAATTTGATCACGTTTCAATGAATAATGGTTGGCTTATAATTCAAGCGCGGTGGATGTCAGCAAAAAAGGACCATTTACCTGAGTTTCCTTCGCTCTGGCAAATACATGTCCTGGTACCGCTCTTTAATGATAATTTTTGTATTTAGATAAATATTAAAAAGAAACAACGCCTATGGTTATTTTAATAGGCTTACAGCACAAAATATATAGGTGTGCAGGGGGTGGCCAATGGGAAATTATGAGGTTTACCTCCAAGAGAAGAAAGCCAACAAATAAATGCATTTTGTGAAGGAATGACCTCTCTAAATAAAGGGCGCTAATATCGGCAAAGAAACTTATAAAATGCTCCTCTTAAAAATGTATAGAATGGACGTTTGCTTGAGCTATCTCCATAATGATGTGCATTTGCTCTCAATTTCGACAAAATACAGTACAGCCCACATAAGACATCCATTTCGTTTGCTTTATTTGCGACAGACCATCTAGAGTCCTCCAACTATTGTAGTGCAATACTGGTTACTTTCTTGTCATCTTTTATTAAAATGGTCAGCTTTTCGTACAAAGAGAGAGCCTTATTTTGTTATTTAATTTTGGTAAATTTTCACTCTATAATGAATTGATTTTAACAAGGTAGATAGTTAGGTAAGAATAATGTAAGCAATAATCAACTGAGGCGTAGGCTTGGCCATAGCGGGTGTATCTGGGGAATAAAACTCCATGTTATAAGCGGTTAGCAGAGCGTATGAAGCGGTAAAATGTGATAAGGATCGGGGCCTAAAGAACACCGCGTACTAAGCAAGACAGCGAGTTAAGCGAATCAAACATGTTTTACTGTAGTTTTAATATTTTCTCATAGAAATCTAAAGACTCGCATTTAAAGTGAAAATTCTGAGATATAACATTCAAACCTCTCCAAATTAATCGAGTATAGAAACGTCAGTAAAATTTAAATTTGAGGAATGCCATGGTACACCTGTTTCCATTTATACAAAATTTTAGAGGAAATTGAATTAAAGGCAATTTTTTTTTACTTTCCACTTGGTTCTGATTAGGGTTTCTAAATTCCTGACATTTTGAGACCTTCGGGGTATATGGCATAGATTCTTGGGAAACTGGAGTGTGAATACTATTTCCCAAGAATTCTTGGGAATTCCCGAAATAATATTTTAAATTAATATTCTATGTTCATCTCTAACAATGGCAACAGTATTAAATAAGAGAAAAGCTAGAGGTTCTTCCACGTAAAACCTCGATGCAAAATGTAAAAAAAAATGAAATTTCCCAATAGGAGGCCGATGGAAACTTCATAACTGGAGACGAACTAAACACTTTAACATTAAAAAAACTTCTTAACACCATTCTTTATTGTATAAAAATACTTCGGATAGAATTCATTATTTTACAATAAATTTAAAGATACATAGGGCATCAATTGCGCGATCCCTCTGTTACGAATTATTACTATTTTTTACAAGTTACTCTATGTAGAAAAAATTTCCTCATTTTCCATAAATGTTGACAAAAAGTTGTCCAAAAGATTCCTCAAGTTGAGGGAAAGAGATGTTCCTTCACAGAAGCTCATCTCTCTCATGAAAGAAGCAAGTTTTTTCTCGGTATGCATAACCCTCTTTTCACTCGTGATAATATCTTTCGCCAAAGATAATTTTTTTTATCAGAGAATATTTCAATATTTTCGGAATTCTTAAGACACTATTGAGAAAGATTTCACAAATCATACTGATTGGCTTGAATAACATCATCTGAATTAGAATTACTATTATCATATTTGTCGCATTTCGAATCTATAATGTTACCACTGCAAATAATGGATGCTACACATTTCAATTTATTAGTATAAAATACTTTTGCTTCAGCTAGATACAGCACATAAAGCAGAACTGTTGAATAGTCGGAGATTGTTCTCGAATATTTTTGATAACAGCTATGTCGTAGCTTATAATTGCTATTGTATCACTTTCAAGTTTTAACTGAAATTTTCCAAGCTTACCTGAAAGGAGGATAACACTTTCCTAAAAACCATTTCCCCTCCGTGATCAAATGCGTTCGACTTAAAAGACCTAAAATTATCTAGCTATATGTTATTTGAATCTAGTACCTTTTTGGTGGCGTGTATTGTTGTGAGTAGTGGTAAATAGAAAAATATTTAAAAGATACATTGTGAATAGTACTTATATTTCCTATCGTGTACATTAAAGAGTTCTAAAGATTTTCCCCGATTTCTCGAATAATTTTTTCAGGATTTAGGAACAGAAAAACGAAAAAATTCCTGAGGTTGGGCGGGAAGGTATTCTCTCCCGGAAACCATAGCTCTGAGTCCCTGAGCATGGACAAATCCTCCCTACGACCCTTTAGATGTGCAGTAAATTGATGTAATCGCATCAGTTCGACGCTTTCCAGACCACGGCGCCCTTGGCTACTGCCCAGGTGCCAAGAGCTTGATACGCCTCTGCCACGAAATATACTGTAGAAAAATATGTTCCCTAAGCCTAGTTTTCTTCTACCTCCGAAGAAATCGAGCTCTCAGAACGGCCGTTTACCACAGTATTTCGGTTTCCTTGAGCAAGTCAACGCTTCAGGCCTCTAGCAGATGGTCTTAAAGAGTGATTTAAATATCTATTTTAAAAAAAGACGCGCTTATATTCTTTTATTCTAATATAAATTTAGGTCCTTTTTGTACGCCACTTAAGAACGAATGATTCTAGAAAAACTCATACTAATCAGCAATCCTCCACCAAATTTCTTTTTTCCATTTTGGAAGTCTATAAGGTACATCTTTATTTCTCTCTTCAGCAGCGTATGACTCGGTACCTTAGCCTTCCTGGTGAAACTGGCTGGTCTAATAATCACAGCTTTTTAATAATCAGTCGAAATATTAAGAGAATCTTTTGAGAGTTCGCATAGCGCCTGTAAAATATTTTTTGGTTCAATAAGTAAACCATTTTAGTAGTAACAGTCACATCAAATCCAATAATATGAATGATTGTTACTGTATTTTACAATTTTTATCAGACTTATGAATCGAAGTGATTACGATTCGTTGAACATCACTATTCAGGGAATTTTATAGGTGAATGTACAGGTTGTATTTTTCACTCCCGACAGAATTTTTAATATAACCGAAATATCGGTTAAGATAAAGTGTAGCCTTGGTTTCCCATAACTCTCAATGGATATTCATTTTTTTTTAACATGAAGCGCTTATTACGGAGCAGCGGTTAGAACGAAAAATTTATGCTCTGAAGTGAAAAATTTCCACCAAATCTTCGAACAACACGAAGCAAGTATGTTGGGATTTCAATCAACAGAAGATTATCATTCTGGTTTTTGAATAGTTTATACAAGTTGTAAATAAATTTTACGTTTGTAAGCTTTCGTAACTGAATCCTATAAATTCACTGCTGTTTATTTATTTAATAAAATATAAAGTAATGATGATTTTCGATATAAGAAACGATAAATAGTTGTATCTATCACAACGGCGGTCTATGAATACGGTTGAGACAAACTTCGGTTAAGATGAAAAGAGTTGGTTGGTTCCCCGATAAAGCGATATTCACTGTATAAGCACCCCTGGTCTCTTCTTTACATGATCATTTATCTACGAGAATATTTTTGTCCCAAAGTTTGTTGTTTGTGGAATTGTGAGCATTTAGAAAAAATACTTAATAACGACAGCAGGGATAGGTTGATGTTCTTAAAATAGAAGTGACACATTAGATATATTAATTCCAACTTATCTTATCTTTGAATATGGAAACTATTTCAATATTAAAATTGTTTCCTATGGTATGCATATTAGTGAAAAGAAATAAATACTAATTCCAATCGCTATAGTGGAATATTAAACCATCGACTAGTAAAAATATTCACTTATACTTACCATTTCATAGGAGGTAAATATACTTGTCTCAGATTTACTAACACCGGCATGTTAGTAAATCCATATAGAGAGACCACACAATAAGTATCAACGTTTTGAAATGCAGTGTTATCACTCATGGAACGAAGAAGTACTAAGGATTTCTATACCTATAACAGAGAAAGTGGGGTATTGATTAAAAGCAGAGGGGTATCAATGTATGAAGAATGAAACATACAGAAATCAGCATTATAAAAGTCTGAATAAACAACAAATTGGTCCCCGGAAACAGATTGATCTATTTTATATCGATTCTTATGGCTAAAATCATTTCAGTTTACGAAAATTTTAGATGCCGGACGCCCTTCACGAGCGAGCTAAATTCGTAAACCAAGGCACCATCGCATAACAATGTGAATAAAATCTCGTATTTTTATAATAGCTCTGTGAGATAAAATAAATTAAATTTAATAAGGTACTAAAAGTTGCTGATATGAATGCGGAAATGCCAATCGGCTTCTGTCAATATTTCTAGAAAACTCCTCCCATAGGCAAATATTAAATGAAAATAATATAAATCCTAACCCTTAGCAACTTTAATTTCCCTTCGAATATGTAAGGGCTTTTAAGGCCGGTAAAAATTTACTGAAGGAGTATGCCTTTCTATCCAGTTGGCAATAGTTTTCCGTTCCTAACGTGAATATCTTCCAAATCGACGAACATCCAAGATGGCAGATGCTTTCTTAGTCGATAGTCTTAGTCAGAATTGAAAGTTTCCTCGAAAGCGCCTCCCTCCATTCCTTCTCCGAATAAAACTTCTTGTTCTGTACCAAACCATACGAGTTGCACTCATTGCTCGGAATGGGTTCAGATTTCCATTTAAAAATGCCTCCATGAAAGTAATATCGGTCGAATACTCAGTTGTGTCGAACAGTTGTGGTCGAATACTCAGTTGTGATCTATCTCTTGGCATCTCGACTTATGTAAACGATAATTTACACAAATGTGACTGGACATCTGGCGTGAGTTAGCTCATTAACAAATAATACACGAGGTACTATTAAATCCTGAGATTATAAATTGAGCCTTTGCTGTAAATGGGTGAAAATAGAGATGAAAAGGAGAGAAAAGATTGGATTCTCCGGAGAAAACAATTGCGATTAAGGAAAAAATATTTCGACTGTAGAAAAAAAACCGAAAAGAGAAGGGTTGAGTGAGAAACCTGTGAAATACATGGGAAGGGAATAGAAATAATACAGAGTAAAATGTAACATAAATAAAATTATCATACTTTATGATTCCTGTGTCTCTCTAAGAAACGAATTTCGAAAACTTTGCTTGCTTCCAGGGACTAATTACAGCATTCAGAGGCGTTAGGACTACTTTGAGGCCCCACCAAGAGATTATTCAATTTTAAAAACGACCGAACCTGATTTTTTTGTCTCCCTTGAATGCCCTCTGCATGCGCCCACGGGGACTAATTGCAAATCCATCCCCATACGTACTACGTCAAAGATTAAGTACTTGGTACGGTAAACCAGTCGATATAATACATATTTTTGGCAATTCCGCTGACACGAAGTTACTTTTCCTATTGACCGAGACTGAGTCGTTCACACTGATGTATTTACTGAGATATTTTGCCTCCAAATGATAAAGCGTCTCAAGACTAAATAATTATTTGGTGGCCTAATCATGCTCCCTGTGGTACTCATCGTGGAAGATATACAGAGACCAACAAGAGGGACAATTTGATCGATGGTTTGTCCGACGCTGAAGAAAAAACAATGGAGAATGAAGGGGACGTTGATCAGTAGCATGTAAATGGAGGACTTGATTGCTCAACTTTAGCCTGACGAATATGATTCGCAAGTTTGTGCGAAAGATGGGAGATTAGTGGAGAAGAGCATGAATCATTAGTCGATGCACAATTTAATATCCTCTTTGACTGCAACCAGTTTGTCTGGCCTAGCCATGGGATGAGGGTGAGGGGGGTGAGGGGAAGAGGAGTGGGGAGAGGGGAGGTGCGTGTAAGAGGGCGGGGCTAGACTGACTCCGCCCACTCTCTGTTATTTTTTTTTCCTTCGCCCTATGCGACTATGGGACGAGTCACCTCTCTGGACTAATACCTGCTTGTGGAAATGGTCCACCATGACTGGCACGAAGCTCAGCTTCAAGGTTACTCATCGGCAATTTTTTCGAGGCTAGGGCGGCTAAAAGAAATCCACTTTGCCAACCGTTTTCACATAGGCGTCTATGGACGGTGCGGCGTATGTTGAGCCCTCTGCTAGACTCATGCGGTGGTTTTCCGGACGATCAGCGTAATACCGAATCCTATTAAGTGTAACTCCGAAGAGAATCGAGGTGCGAAATTGCCACTGACGGAGAAAAATTTCAATTGTTTCCGTCTATACTTGAAAAGATTATGCGTGTCTGATAGCGTCTGTTATCATTTACGCAGCTCACGCTTTCTATGATACGGGGCCACTTGAGAGTAAAAATTAATCGAAACTCTCCACATACTTGAATTAACTGCTGAAGAAAGGTAGAGGCGTTTGCCACATTCTATATATACATTCCCTTCCTTGCCGCAGTCCTCTGAGATTGTAAGCTGCGCCTCACATAAGTTGTCAGAATTCATCTCTAAGGTCTTACTAGAAAAAGTAGATTCTGAGGAATATATCTCTCCAGTTTTATAATTTCGGTCATGTGTCTGCTCGCAGAATTATATTCTCTTAAAACTGATGATCATATCCAAAAGTCTGGCAGTTTGAAAGCAGAAATATTGATTGAGCAAGTCTCGGTCGAAGTATTTTTTCTAGATGGTAAGGGCTAAGAAGAGAGTCCAGTCTACGGATAAAATTATATTTTAGAGGAAATTCGTTATTGGTTGAGCCCGTTCGGCTCTAATGAACATCTGATGTACTCATATAAATAAAATTCACAGTCTCCGGCGATGTCTCGTGGAAATATGCCATAATGAACAAGAACAATTTGTACTTTTTCATTACAAATTGTTCTTGTTCTTTACTCATATAAACTTTGATGAAGATAGTCAGCTTTTCGACCTACTAGTGTGAAGCATGTCTTCCGGAAAATACTGTCCTAACTGTCCTAAAGAAATAATTATAAGGACTGACATCGTTTAACAGAAAATACGGAATAGTTTTGTGTGTGCCATTTAAAGAAACGAGTGGATTCAAATGAAATCATATAGCCTATTTCCCTTAATTTTGCATTTCTCAAATTCATGTTGTTTTTCATTATGCGTTATGAGATCTGTTTCCTCCTCGTTATTTCCACCTTACATGGGGATCTCAATATTATTATAAATTAAGAAAATTATTATATTAGTTCCGGATATGTTCAGCCTATCATCGTTATGCAGTGATAACGAAAGTTCGTTCTGCATTCATCCAGCGATTTGAAAAAAAAGGTTCAACATAGAGTAACAATTTTGATCATTATACTTTTGAATGATATCCCATCCTGTTTATAAAATAATTCAAAACCTAAAGTGGAAATCAATCTTCATTCATGCCAAAGTATAGAGTATCTTTGAGAGAGCAATATATCCTATAGTATAAACTACTTTCTATTCTGTTTGAGCCGTTACACGCTCACTTTATAAATCACCTCCAATAGAAAACAAATTTTTCTATGACTCGTTTATTATAACACTAATAAATATTATTATGAATAAAAAACGTTTACGATAACAAAGCACCTAGGTCCAGGATAAATGCTGATACAAAAAATTGGTCAAGTCAAAATAGGGATATGTGAGCTGCTTTTTGTTTTCCTTTATTGGAAAAGTGACCATTTTTATTTAGATAGTGTTCAATAGGTACATATACCTTTTTCCTTTTATATTTATCTAAATCCTTCAGAAAAATTAGTTTCGGTTTTTTACAGATGGTTATTCAAATAATTTAATTTCTACTTGATTTGGATGGAGTGTGGTATTATTATTAAAGGGAAAACGTATCGACTTTCGACTTACTGTTACAGACAATTCTTCCAAGTTGTTGCAGAATACTCGTGCGATATTCAAAATAATACTAACGATAGGGAACGTTACTAATTTTGGGAGATAGTGATATTTGTTTTCCTCTCTCTTATTTTAAATTGAGTTTTAACGAACCAATTCATAATACGTTGCAGATGATCCATGAATGTAAAGGTTGTTAAATTTTTTCAGTTGTCTGCTGTAAACGACATTTTATTATGCCTTGAATTAGAAGTTAACATTCTCTGTCTCAGTTTGATTGTTAAACACGAGAAACTGATTTTTACAAAATCAATCGTTTATTAAAGGAAAAGAGTTCTTTATTAATACATGGGTTAAGTACAATTTACCATCACTTTTTGGGGAATAAATAAGAATAAATTACACAAATGATACTTTCATTAGGTAGTTAAGTTATAAGCGTTTATAAAGCTGAAAAGTAAAGTATACCTAGTGTAAGACATATCTTTAGAAGCCTGTGATATACATTTAGACACACGCTGGAAATACCATACTATAGACAGAAAACATCTGCAAAACAGTTTACGTAATCGTAAAATAGTTAGAATTATCCTCTATAGTATTGAATATTCGAGTGACTTGACTGTTCTCCCATGGTAACTTCTGAAATAATAATAGTCTGAAAAAGCAATACAATTTTCTGTTCATACTTTTCCCATTCAAAATAAGGTGATCAATCGGAACCGGGAGAATTGGGTACTTGGCGAGTCACTTATGCCTTTGAAATATTGTCTACAAAGACTGTCAATCCATCCATTATCTAAAAACCTTGTCGATACTACACCAAGATCTTTTTCTTTCACCAAGATCTTTTGTCTTTCTCTTTGTCTTTGATACCCACCCCACTCTTATCTCTATATCATCGATATAATTTTTTATGTATCTACGAACATTTCTAGCCGAATAAATTTTAGTTCCAGATGTTATCTTGAGCAAAATACTGGGAAGGAAAGGTATTTTAGAGATAAAACGATAATCTATATTGTTCGCTATCTTTCAATTTGTCGGTTGCTTTTTCCTTTGCTGAAGATGATTTTATTCTTAAGAATATTATGGCGCAACAGTCGATGATAGGTCAGAGATGCTTTTATAGCATAACATATGGTCTGTAAATCTATATCAGGATATCCTTGCTAAGAAAGCGTCATGATCATGGATAGTCTCCTAAAATATTAATGGAGGTAGGTTTCGTATGAACCATTACAAATTGTAGTCGTTTATTGGAATTTTTCCTGAATAATAATATAATTAACGAATGAGGAAAATGGAGAGAAGTACATAATTTAAACCTCAATCAATCTACGATGTGCAAAATCTGAAAATTCACCGATAATAATTTGTTCTTGAAAATTATGTGCTATACAAATTATTTCTTAACCATAATTTGATGTCACCAGTTAAGCTAAATAGATAAACGATTTGTGCATAAAGAATGTCTACATGTAGCTGATAAGATTTGTTTATGAAAGGCAACATATTCTTTTTAGAACAAAATTGATGAAAATAAATGGAAGTGGGAGTGATAAGATTGAGCCGATTTTTATTTTGTTCACTTCAGAATAGTGAAAAATAAGAAATACTCCGTTCAATTCTTGATCGTTTCCACCCCTCCAAGTCCACGCATTGCCACGTCGAATGGATATATATAATATTCTTCGTTTCATTGAACGCCTCTCTTCCTGTTGAATCCTGTTACACCGCCATCGTGGTTTGCGTGACTTCAATTTTTGCGGCTTCACCTCTCTCTCTCGCCGTTTTAGATTGAGTCAACGGTCTGAGTTTGTGCGACTCGTTCACTTGACGTCTTAAGGTCAATCTGCATATGAATGCTTAAACAGCGGAGAGTAACTTGGCGATGGCACGGCAAAGCCACGCGAAAGAAGCGTTGGAAATGTCTCCTCGGATTTGAAAGAAGCGTTTGCAGATTGTGGCATTCGTTTCCAAATTCTTCTCTTATCCTTCTCACATTCGAACTTATTTTGTCATTCGCCTTATATTTACTTGATGATGGATCACCTTACATATGTATCTGACTTAGGCCCAAAACAAAGTTGTCTATGACATATCTTCATTTTATGTACATATCATCACAAGTCATGGATTCATTTATATTCATCTAATTGCAACTGAAGATCCATATCGGTATATCAGATGGTTTCATTAGCTTTTTCATCAGTCTTGAATATATTTTTACTCCAGCGTTTTCTTTTGTATGCCATTTATTTATTATATAATGCAGTTTGACTGTATTCTTGTGCTTTGTATGTAAAAATTTTTACTTCTTGGAAAATAGTGTCCTTTGAATTTAAACTTCGGATGTTACTATCAGTAGGTTTCGCAAGTTTTTCACTTCTACTCTCTGTGTCTGTTTTTCAGCTACTGACATACAGAAGTATTTGAATTTGGCTTTTAAAATCAACGCAGTAGTTTCTTGTTCATTTTATCTTTTTGCACAATTTTCTTTATCCTTACTCTCTGAAGATATAATGACAAAGATACATGTGCAAGAGAAGTCCATATAGTCTCAATTTTGCCCTTACTAAACTCATATTCTGTTCTATATTTTCTATCAGGGATGCATTTTCATTGAGTAATAAATAATATTTTAAAATTTTATTTCCTCTGCCATTTTAAATGTTCTTCTTTGAAATTTAGAAAGTGTCTCGAGATTATTTTCCCCCGATTTCGTCAGACAGTATTTTCCAGTAATGGTGAAACCTGCGAATAATAATGTTCTGCTTATTTTTTTCACGAGTAGTTTTGTTATCAACTAATTTATAGACTTAAGATGCAACCAAGGGGCTGGATACGTATTTCAATAAAGATTCAATAGATGAGGACTGATGCATGGAAAAATTTCCCTTTATAGTATATGTATAACAATTCAACAGTGATTCAAACATAAGCAGTTGAAGTTTATTGTGAAACTATAATAAGAGGGGTTATCATGACGTTCATTAAAGATATATTAATAAAAATAATATAATTAGGTAACATCATCATCCTGAAGATCTGACGAGATATTCATACAGAAGAGGTCGTTGATCATCTACGAGTTCATGTCGTGATAAAGCCGTTATCTGTAAGTTTTTATACCCAAATTTATGATCAAACGGCTCTTGTCCTCTTTACTCTTTGCAAATATTTTCTCTTTGATATAAAATTAAGAGATTATGATTGAAAAAGAATAAATTCAAAGGAAAGTCTCGATTATACCTCCAAGGAGGGAATAAAACATGAAAAAATTCACCCACTGATAATAAACAGAATATCTGTGTTTCTCTCTCCCGAAATTATTGGCAACTAGGATTAGATTAAATTTGACAAAAAAAAATCAAGGTAACAAATACATAAGAAATTTTCATAAATTCGGAAAACGTATAACCGTTTAAAAAGAATGGCATTCTACTGCAACGCATGACTCTGGTAAAAAATATCTAGCAATTTCTAAAATAATAGTTTTAAATATCATTGGAGGATAGTTTTAGGAGGAGGATATTTTGGATAGTTTTTGAAAATATCCAAAAGGTGTATTCAACTAGAATTAAAGTATCCGGTGATCTTGCAATCGAAGTCTTCGCTTTTCTTTGAAGATTGAGAGATTATTTGTATGTACCAGTGATGGTCTCCTCATAAAATCAGAAACTCTTTATAAATAAAATAATTGCCCTTTCATCCTTTGTGATCTGCGTTCTGAACTAGGATTAAGATTTCACTTAGAAAATCATAAAAAATCACAGAGTTTTGTTGAAAATAACGTACCATGAAATTATCTTATGATTAATGATAAATAAATCTTGTGATGAAAGTAAATATAGCGAGCGATAACGTACGATGAGAATATTACCGATAATTGCATTGATTTACCCGTAAATATCCAGTTAAAGTTATCTCAATCACTAGTTCATGAAATTAAATACAGGGTCAAATTTTGAGCGAAATATATTTGTCATTTAGTGTAAATAGGTGTTACAAATATGGAGAGGACATGGGTTGCTAAAGAAATCAGTTGAAGGTAGGGTGCAAAGAAAGGACAGAATCTGATGGATAAAATTAATGAAAGGATAAGCTATCAATGAAATAAAGGATATAGCGTTAAAACGGAAGTTTAAGGGCATATGGTTCTAATGATATGGTTATGTAAATGTAAATCCGAAGTATCGTCAGTAGATTATTATTAAATGATTACAATCCAAAGTCCTCCTCCATGAGGTCGTGTTTCCAAAGTCCAAAGGAATGTAAATTACATAATCCAAAGCCTATATAAATTCTAGGGACGTATATAAGGAACGCAGTAGTAATTTGATGAAATTTTTCATTGATTCTAAATTGATAAATTGTAAGTTGATATATCTCAGAATGAGTTTTAGAAAGCTTAAAAATTCATCGAAGAACAGTAAATATCAGTTTGAAAAAAAGAAAGTCACTTATATCGAACATTACGTTGCATTTTAATCCTATCTAAAGCTTATTAAAAATCTTTTGCAAGGAATTCCTGAGAAGTTTCCCGATGTGTTAGCTCCAATTTCAAGAATTGGTTTGCTACAAATTTATTTCTAAATTATCGTTATTTAATGGAGCGTTAAATTATTTCTGTAGATAACTCAGTGTTATATCAAATGACATTAATTTTATGTAAAGTAAAATCTACTTTTACTATTTCATAAAATAAATCTAGATGTCGTATATCCTTGGCAGTAAGAAATAACGTATGCTGGAAAGTGCTAACAATCAAGATTAACTTAAATTCTTAGATATTTTACTCTACAATTTACTTTTCCCAGAATTATCTTCTTAACAAGGCATAAGATTGAGATATTTTGAACTAAACAAATTAAATAACCCAATACGCGACCGAATATAGAAATGAGAAATTATTTAGAATAAAATGAACGTAAGGACATGAGGAAAAGACACCGGACCAAAGAAAAGTCCTTGGTCAAGATGTATTCTATTTCCTTTGCTTTTATAAAATTTTTTCATAAATTTTACTTAGTGAGAGCAGATCTGGAAAGTATTTAATCACATCAAGAAAGAGTAAGATTTCAGGAGAATAGAAATTTTGCCCGAGGGATAGGATTAGCTAAAGAGTCTGACGAAATACGTATTTGTTGTTGATATCCTTGCAAAGTTACAGGCTGACTGAGAATGAAATGTAATTTCATCTTGTAACAATGTACTTTTTATTAAAATGGAGCCGCGGAATCAATGAAATTACAATTTCACTCAATCTGTTTTTTTTTCATAGGACAAATCGTTGGAGAGTTTAACGATTCATACCGTTTCAAAATACAAGGATTCTTGATAGTTCATAGAATAAAACTGTGTTCCAGAACAATAGGTAGGAAATCACGAATGAACTACAGTGGGTGATGAACGAAGATGATAAGACAAAGTCATTTACTCATACCTAAGACCCTCTGATGAATGGATACATGGTATTCATATGATACCTTAAGTTTGAGGCTGAGAAATTTTCCCTTATTTTCAACGGAGACAGGACTGTTTTGTTAGTCATTACTAATCCCTTCCCTGTTGGGAATCAACGGGATATCTTCTATTTAAAAATACTTGTCAGGAAACACCAGTTAAATGCTCGCTTACTGTTTGATGTTGAAATTGTGTAAAATGTTTGAAATATTGAAAACGTTTGCCATTAAAATGCAAGACTATTTTTTAAATAGTGCCAATAATTAATGTCATTTATCCCGTAAACTTTTCGACAAAATAAATTTGGAAGTGAAGTAATTAATAAGCTAAATATACATATCTTGGAGCAATAATTGACCGAATGAGGTTTTCATAATGAAGTCCGAGTTTGATATTCTAGCTGACCCCGCACCTAAGCATCAACTTAACGTTGAGCAAATATTACGTTGTTCATCTACATCTACATCTACATCTGTACCCTGCAAGCCGCCTTTCGGCGTGTGGCAGGGGGTGCAAGCACCACGACTCTATTTGCCCAGTCGATTATTTTCGCGTGTGATGTAGTACATGGCTGGAATTATAGATCATCCTATCCCATCACCTATTCTATAACTACGATTCCGTTTATAAATCTTCCAGGAAGTAACGATCGTTTTCTTAAAAAAGCTCATTCTGAGGGGAAATTTGCTTTCTAGTTACTTGCTTTTTACTTGCTCGTTTTCGTTTTTGATAAAATTCCTAATGTGAATGTGAAACATCGCCCAAAAATTTGGATAACCCTGCATCGAGATTGGAAGGCTTGGCTACGGGGAAATCCATAATCAAAGCCACTAAGTATTCATTTTTTGTTGAATAACCTTACATTGGTTTTGAAAAATATGAATCATGAGAAATTAATTATAACCAGGACGTTTATAGAAAATGTTCTTAATCATATAACTGTGAGCGAATATGGGTTTTTGGAATCAAAAACTGGATTTCTGTATTGATTAATACAGCATATTTCGTAAATGCTTAAAGTCGAAATCTTTGAGTATTTAAGGATTACCCATTTACTCTAGTGCAGAAGTGGGGAGCCTGCGGCCTTTTTGGGAGTTCAATACATGAAGCAACTTCCTGAAACAAATCCCCTTGTTTAATTAACTTTGTTTTCCAATAATGCTCATGAAGCTAAGTGAAAAGTTAACTGGTATATCTTCTCTTTCAATGTATTGTTTGCTTTTTCTAATTGGTTGCTTTCTTATATAAAATTTCGATGTTGAACTATTGAATGTTAGCAACAAGCAATGCAAGAGTGGTTTGATTGTTTCACATGTGGTCTCTTTTATTAGACCGAGTGCCGAATGTGGCCCTCTGATGGAGAAAGGTTGAATTGAATTATTTCGTTCCCTGCTATATTGGATGGTGAAATTTGTATTCAGAAGCTAATCTCCGCTTTACGTAAGTTTAAAGTGGATGCCATAAAAAAGTTCGCAAAACATTTATTTTTTCAAAGACACGTTTCATGGAAAATATGAACATTTTCCACCCAATCTTCCACAAGACAGATTGCCAGAGGATAAACCCGATCCCGGAATTAAAAATAAAAGGAAAATTTCAAATATTATGAAAGAACGGTTGTAGGGACTACCTTGGCGAAGAAAACGTCACATCTTTAAAGGCGGAATTTTTTCCCGATTTTATTATTTTCTTTTGCCTCGTCGGCCTTCATTCAAATTTTCCGCATAACACTTGCAAATAACAATACAAGTGAAAATGTCGATTGATTGCTAGTTAGTAATTACAACGAATTATACTACTAATTTCTGTTCAATGAAACAAAAAGTTGAAAGAGCCATCGGAAACTTTTCTCCTCGTAAATTAAATATTGTAATCTTTTTGTTACGAAAATTGCGGCGTTTCTCTTTTCTTCTATCACTTGAGACACTTTCTAAAAATAAATAACAAGTAATTACGAGGTTGAATTCAATATCATAATCATCTTCGTGTTTATATTTATAAATTTATATTTCTATTTATCCAGCGATATCGGAGATCCGATTGCATCGGAAAATATATTGAAGCAACTTTAGACACTTATTAAAATTATAAAAGAGTTAGTATTCAGCGATTCATAGTCTAACTCAGCAGGATTTAAAAATAATTTTCAAAAGTTATTTAAACGTACGGGAAAAAATCTAATGATAATTTAAGATTTGATACCAATTCCTCGAACGAACTTGTGTAAAATGTAAACAAATTTCCCCTTTGCATGATTAGATGGAAGTAATGGGACCATCTCGCTTACAAAAATTTTAGCAGAGCGTGGTTGTTTGGGAATTTCAGGATCTCATCGTTAGTTTTCAGTCGGTAAACTGAAGATCACGAGCAAGCACAATCTGAAACAAGATGAATCTAAATATTTAGGCAAATGTGTGCTGAACAATCAATTTTGAAAGAGGCAGAGAACAAATCTTATCCTGAAGATTTAAAAGTTCGTGACTTAGCATCATATTATGAAATATATTTTTTGCATAAAATATTCTATCTGAAGACTTTACATTATTATCTATTGTCTCTAAAACTCTGATTGTTAAAGTTCATATATAAAAATTTTATGGGAGCATTAAAGAATTTGGGCTAGAATAATTTAATTTAAGGGAAATAGCTAGCGTATTAAACGATCTCAAAGAAATTGAATCTTGGGAATATATCAATTTGCTTGCTCGTAAGGAAATGGTTTAAAATAAAATGTCGAGCGGACTGATATAATTGTTGAAAGTACTTGGATATTTCGCATATGCGAGTATCCACTTGGAATTGAATCTGAGATTATTTTCACCAAAAGCGAACGCACTACCCAGTTTGCTATCAGAGAGTCCTAGTGAGGATTATTTGGCATGAATTATCTTAGGACGAGCTCATCGCGATTCTACAAACTGTTATAGAACTGGTTGGCTAAGGACAAATAAATTCCTAAGGCGCTATAAAACCATCACTCTAGTAGAGGGTCATTAACCTTTTTTCTAGAAATTGATGGCGGGATTCTGATGGTGAATTATGAATTATTCCGTATTACTAGTCCTTAACAAACATTTTAATGACGGAGTCCAAAGTTTGTGACATAGACATTCCGCTTAGAAATCCATTAATATTTAACTTTATTTGCTGAAGAAGATATTTTATCTGATTGTGTAATGTGCTATCAACTGAAGAAAAAAACAGAAATAGTATATAAGGAGAAAATCAATGCGAATGTTTGTTTCACAAATTCAGAAATTTCTCTAGGTACAAGTATCTAAATCAATTCTTATTAAACTTTCCCTGTATCGTGTTTTGTTTTGGTTTCACCATATTTAAATTGTGATTAAAATTGTGATCCCAGACTGAATGATCCTTCCAGAATTGCTATCCCTTATCTTCAGCTGAAATAATTATAATATCTGTGAGCAAGTACAAAGTCAAAAATAGCCGCCTAATATTTTGAACTAAGGATGTAAAATCAATTGCAGCATTTACACTATCCAAGTACATGAGTCGTTACAGTCAAGGGGTTTCATTTACAATCTAATTTAGTAATATGATAAATGCAGGCAAGATGGTGTAACTGTGCATGTTATATAATAATTGTGCGTTCTTCATGCATAGGTTTTGGAAGCAAACGAGCCAAGCGTGGTGCACGGGTTTCCTCAGCCAATCGCGTTATATATCCCCCCTATTGATCATTCGGAGTATGACTCTCTTCTGTCTTGAAAGCGTTCTCAGGAGCTCGTTTCCCTGACGTCATGAATGACGTCTTGAATGACGCGCTGGGATAATTTTGCCACGTGACACCGAATTCAGTGGTCGATGAACCATCATAGCGACAGATGCTCCTCTGCAGACGTTATGGACGCTGAGGTTCAACTGCTAACCTCTTTCGAAAAGCTTTTTTTTGCTATTTTGGTTGAATCCTATGCTCCGGGTTATCTTTAAAATATTAATATATCCGTATAAAAATACGTTTTCTGCTTGATTCCTGGATGGTTAACTCTTGAACTAGAACAAGAATACAATGTTTATCTTTCAATCCATTGTATTGTTATGAGGTTTGAGTAATCAAAACCTAGATAATACTATATATTCTTTCATCTTTTTCTGAGGTTGCAAAATTTATTTGCCACCTTCTGCAAATCTTACTTCTCTGTTGCTAGAAGAAATCAACGAGTCCTCCAGAAAATATGAAAAGGTCATTTATTTATTTATTTATTTATTTATTTATTCATTTATCACATACAGCATACTAGTGCCATTTTATAGCGATAATTTAACTTAACAATGGACAACACACACAACCATTCCCTGATCAGAGAAAATCCGATCAGCCGGGATTCGAACCCGGGACCTTGGGGTCCGAGCAATAGCGCGGCTAGAACGCTAACCACTCGGCCACCAAGTCAGCGGGATCGAATTTTAGCAAACGGAGACCATAAGTGCAAGGACCATTTGAGGCCTCATCAGGAGGTTATTCACCCTGAAAAACGGCGCAATGTCTCTTTTTGGGCTCCCTTGACGACAAGGCCCGCAGCTGCTGCACCCAATGGCAAATCTGTACATGTTTATCAATTTCACGAGTCCCTCGATTTCTACTCTGGAAGATGGTGATTAGTTAATACGAGGAGAAGAAGATAGGCTACCAATGAAAGCATATACTTTAAACTCTATCTTCAACCCTTTTCTACAACCATCAACAAAACCAGGAGGTATAACTTTTCAGAGTTGCGGACGCTTCGGCCAACTCATAACTTTAGAACCCATCTAATTTCCATCGCCGCATCCGCACGCTTATCATTGTTATTTTTAACCCAAAATCCTAGGTTTTTAAAACGCCTCCCTTTTTTATAATTCATCTCCTTAGTCCCGTCTCAAGAGACCCTCCCTCCCTTTCATTGCCCACTTCTCTTTTCCTCATTTCTTTCTTCCTCCATCACTCTGTCCTTCCTCCATCATCTTCCCTCCCCCCTTTGTTCCTCCACCCCCCCTTTCTCCCCCACCTCCCCTTTCTCCCCCACCCCCATTTCTCCCCCACCCACTCTCCGACCCCCCACATGTAGAAAACGCCATCACTTGCGCAGACGTGGATATCAAACTCCGTGCGTTTTTCAAAAAGAAAATAATGAGGGGATGGAGTGAATGCGTGAGGGTGCAAGCGAGAGAGATTGAATGGGAGTGGGTGGCTTTCCTTCTTCATTTTTTCTGAAGGAGGGAGGGAGGGAAAAAATCGTGCGTGTAAACGGACGCACTGAAAAATGCGAGCGCTATACAAGCGGTTCAAGGTGTGTGTGTGTGTGTGAGTGTATGTGTGTGTGTGTGCGTACGCGCGCGCGTGTCGGAGTTCGTCTTTTGTCCTCGGTTTCTTTTTTTTAATGAGAGCGCCGTTGGAGAGGGTTGCGGTAGGTCGGGATGGTGTGTTTTTTTTCGCGTAGGGATAGGTCAGTTTTCGAGGCAGTAGTGGCGTCGAGAGAGCTTCTTCAAAGGGAGATAAGAAAGAAGCCCTACGTCCCTTTCCCTAATTTCTTTCTCCCCCAGCAAACCCTACCAGGCACATCCTCTTCGTAGGGATACGATACTTTCGATCCCAAATTGTATCACGTGGGAGAATTCAATGCTCTCACAAGTTCGAACCCCGTGGAAGTTTCTAGTCCTCACTGCTTCATCAACAGGGTTGGCTTCGTTCATTGACATTGACCTTTCGGTCGTTGGTTGGCTCAGGGGCGGACAACATTTCATAGTTATTGCGTCAATTATTTCATTTCTATTTGGGAAGCAACATATAAACTCTGATTCTGCGCCGTATAAACTTCTATAATCCTCTAATATCACCATCATCACACAAAACTCTGCAGCCCCATGCGGGCCTCGGGTTCCTCCATTTAAGTCATTGTTGCAAATTTAGCGATTTGATTCTAAATTTCACTATATATAGCGGTTCCTTCCACTCTTTTCGCTTTAGTGATTTCTTGCACTTCACGGAGCTGCTCTATGGCTCTATGCTCTATTTAGTCGACCCTACTTTACGTACTCTAAGCGTAACATGTTTGCCTTGTTTTAAAATCAAAATAGCATTACATTCAGCTCATAAGAGACTTGATGTTGATAATAAATTTGAGTAAATTCTTATCTGGTATTCTATTCTATTTGTAGGAGAGAATTTAAGCTATTGTATTTTTTAAGTACTCTTTAGCGACTTTTCCAGGATGCATCTAACGACGCTTTCAAAAATTCATTGGCAACTCTGGTTATAGAGATAATATTGAGGGAAACGGTAGAACTAATGTAAAATATTTTTGCAAAATTAAAGATAAATTAGCAACAATTCATTACGAATTTCAAAGGGTGAAACGTAAATAGGTTTTCTGCTGTCCCAGAACCCTTTTCAAATACTATGCGGCCCACATCAACTATACGATTGGGAATCTCAATATTTTATACCTCCATTCAGTTCTTATTCCTTCTCCATCTTGCCATTCCCAATTTCTCCAGAACTTCCTGAACATTCATCATTTGCTTGATATTCCTCTCCTTACATCTTGCCCTTGAGTACTAGTATTTTGGCTACTCTATCATCTTCCATTCTTTCTTCTACATGTCCCATCCATGCCCAAACTTGAAGAACTTCTCTCCTTCCAATTATAAAGTTAGATACATTTTAATTCATAAAACTTCAATTGAACGTTCATTAACAAAAGAGTTGATTTGAGGAAAAGTAAATTTAAAAATAGGCATTTGTTAACTTACATGAGAGTTTTTTGATCTCATTAGAAACTTTATTTTCATTAGCAAGTATGACTCCCAGGTAAGTAAATTTTCTCACTTTCTCAAACTCATAATTTCCCATCATTAAGTTTTGTAGTGTCGCTCTGTGAAGAGGACATTTTCATATATTTTATCTTCTCTTCATTAAGATTGAAACCCATTCATTTTTTATTATCTTATATCGTAATTAACGTTTTTTTTAAAAAGCCATTAACATATCTCGGTATCAGATGTATACCTTCTGCATATGTCAAACCTTATTTGTCAATGATTCTCCATAAACTATACTTATTTAGCTGAAGGTTAGATTATGGTTATAACGTATATGTGTAAATAGTTTAGAAATTAATTTTTCTCTAGATTCAATGCGCCATTTCAGCTCGATCCGCCATAGGTGTTCCAAACCAATGTTTTTTCGCCTATAAACGCAAAAAATTCAAACAGTGTGTTGTCTCAAATCATGCTGCCATATTCGTCGAAAGCAAATGACTGATTGTTTCCAGACTCAATATTGGATAGTGTTGAAGATTAGGGGATCTACAACTTAAGGCGTTCCTCCAACTTCAAGATTTCTAGTCTTGCTTCCGTGGCTCTAGCCTATTACTAAGTAGGGCATTTTAAAATCCTACCAATGATCATTATCATTATATGACGATATGCCAAAAGGTTTCCTAGGAATCTAAAATTTCTATCTTATTCATTAAACTTGAATTCGTTTGAGAGTAATTTCGATGCAATTAACTCGCGATTGAGATAATCCGCTTTACTGTTATCTGTTTACGGATTTTGATATTTCTAACATGCTACAGCGATATTCCAACTTTTTTATTCCTACTCCAAGATGATACAATATCAAAGTCCATAGCAATTTGCCGTTTTATTATTCGGAGGTTGGGGCATGTCGTACATACAATTTCGCCCAGTTATGCTTGCGAAGCAACTCTGCAAGAAGGAAATCGATATTTTCATTCCGAATCCCATAGAAAGAATTTTTAGGAAAGCTAAAGATGTGTTTAGAGTGCAAAATCTACGCGTCAAAGGTTTTGCATAAGATTCTGGCATACTAAGGCAAAGTTTTGACAGTAATAAAATCTTTATTTAGCAATGACGAACATTCCCATGGTTGAGAGAGGTAAGCCCAACTACTTGGACGCCATGTTTCTCCGTCAATAGCGGAAATGAAAATAACGAGAGAAAATTGAAGATGAAGCAACCAAGTTTGTTGATCTAGATTGCAGATTCTTATTTTAGTAGGACTAGGGCCTATTAACGACCATCATCCAAAATCTTACACAGAAAAAAGTTATTTTGTGTTACAGTGCCGAGGTAAGAGGAATGAAGGGGAAGATGGGTCATCTGTTATTGCAGATGTCGCTCAATGGATTTCGAAGGTTTTCAGAGAATCGATTTTCTTTCCCTTGTCTATGGAGTCCCCGAGAACGAGCTCGTATAGCCGCTCCAAATACGAATAAGCAATCCCGCGAATGCAGAAGCGGGATTCCCGAGGCAGTTGGTCCGTCGAGGTTCAGCTGTTCTTATCTTCAAATTTAGCCCGTTTTCTCGTTGAAGGCGACTCAACCGACACATTGAAGTCCTCAAATCCCAGAAATGGTACAATCCTTACTTAGGCGTTCCACGAAGTCGAAATAAAACATATCCATCATAATGTAAAAGAGGAATGAAACTCGCTAAATGAATTACTAACCCCTTTCCTATTCCAGAGCTCACAGTAATAAGCTTTACTCATTCTCCAAAAGGAGTAACACAAAATTATTATTTACTATGTGTTATTCTCTTGTATAGTAATAAGAATAATAATAAAATTTGTCGTATTTGCGGCTCTGAAGTCCTCCTCCAAAATCTCCTGTATGAGACATTTTTCTTTCCGATTTGTGAAATTTTAATATTATACGTTCTCGTTACGTATTACGTTATCTCGAACGTTAATATTATAGTTTCTCTTTTTTCATTCATATTAATCTAGGTTCTAGGTAGATCTTATTTGCTCTGCGGTTGAGCTCTTACCAAACGAATTTACAATACCGCAGACCACTCAGCGTTTACGAATAGTTCGCTCAGGATTTTTTTTAGCTTAAGATAGTTTCAATTACCTGACAATTTTGCTGGATTGAAAAAGTCTTTCCTTCTTATTTTTTCTATTACATCACTGATCTCCGGAGAGTTTATCTCTACTCATTGAAATAACCCTGAGATCTCAAAATCTTTATATAATCTCTCCTCATGAATTATCAGGTCCATATCCTCCACTCTAAGGGTAATCAACGGTTTCAATTAGACGTGATTCACCGTTATACTTCCATTAGAATGCTATAAATCAGGTATAGTGCACGTTTAACCTGATTTGTATTATTTGCATTCATTTCATTTACAATTTCCTTGCCATATGCCAAAAGGCCGCATGCATGTGTAAATAAGACGAGTCTACAACTCATTATAATGGAATAATTGATATGTTCCTTGAAATCTTCGGAAGTCAAGTTTAACAAGCTCGTTTATGGGTATAAGTATGCTAGTGCTAAGATTGTGATCCTAATGACACATGGGCAATGTATGATTAAAATGAGCAATAAGAGAGGGATACTATAAAGAATTTCTCAGAATAAATGGTTTAATTGTATATTTTCCTCCTTAAATAAAATGCCTTTGAGTTAGAAAGATACTCAGATGTTAGGACATGATTTGCCTTTTATTTTTGTTATTCGAACATAGGAAATTTTAGTATATATTTTCCTGCGTTTTCAATATTATTTTATACAAGTTTGAGAAATTAAAAAATTACTTTGCGGTACTGGAAATTTTGCATTTTGCTGTCATGGAGTTATATAGTTTTTTCTTTCCTTAAAACAATGAAAATCTAACATTGGCAAATATAATATTTCTTAGAAATACTTGGACGGTTCCGTAAACATAGAAAATTTCTTCTGCCTAAAGAAGGATAAAATAAAGTATACTATGGCCATAAATACTACTTAATCTCCAAAATTGATCTTTATTCAAAATCATATGCAATTCACCAAGAATCTTTTCATCCCAGCTGACGTCTTCTACTGGCTCTTTTCAAATTTTGGTATTTCATTATGCCAATACCCAAGATAATTTTCCTAAATCTCAATATCGGGTGGGAATCATTATTTCGGGTGGGAATTTTATTTCGGGTGGGAATCATTAGAAAATAGAAGAAATATAAACAGATTGATAGGTATATTCCAGGTTAGAACAGGGGGTGATGCTTGGGAAGAACTTAAATCAAGAATGCAAGGGCCAAGTTACATAGCTAAAGGGGATAACGAACTAAAATTAAAATTAAGGAAACAAAGGACAGATATAGCAAAGTATTCTTTCGTAAATAGGGGAATAAAGGAGTGGAATAGGTTACCTGAAGGAGTACTTAAACCCTTGCCGGAAAATATAAAGGATTTTAAAAATAGATTAAAAAAGATACCTGTAGTGTAGTGTAATAAGTTTTCTGTGTGTATTGGACAACCTTTTTTCTTTGGGGAAAAATTTTATGCTAAAAATTATCTAAATTGTATGTGAAATATTTTTTGTGATTGTGGTGTATTCAATGCTCCATTTTCTGTTGTCTTTCATGATTATTCATTGGGTTGTAATGTTTCCATTTATCTGTTATCTTATGCCATATTTCTCTTGCTATTTGTCTTATGTGAGGGTTGTTGGTAAAATGTTTTTTTTTTTCATTTGTTATTGTATTGCAAGGGACACTGCCACCTGGCTAATAGCCTATCTGTAGTAAATTTGTAATAATAATAATAATATCACCGTTTAATGAATCTGTGAGCTCTTCTATAGTTATTTAATTTTCACTCAGCAAGTAACGAGGAAGGGGAGATGAAATGGAATTATATCGCCACCGACAAGTCTTACTTAATATTTGTTTAAAATAAAAGTTCGCAAACATTGACTTTTATGACGCATTTTCGCATTAACCTCCCATCGGTGCAATGATAATTTACCACCCCTCATAATGTTTCTTTAGTTACTGTTCTAACATTAATTCATCAAGTCAATTTCGATGCGACTTCATTAATCCTTCATTCAAGTCATTTGAATAAAAGCTTTAGTAGAACCAATGAAATCACTCATATATAAAAAATAAATTAATATAAAAGAAACAGTCTTATATAAATGACAGAAATGAATTAGAATGAATGACTCACTTGAACACTTTTTGGCATGAGAGATGTGTGGTCAGCACGTCGACCACAGCACTTAACTTTCATCCCAAATAAAAAAGCAATAGCTAACATTTTCATGGAAAACTGTTAGCTATTGCATATTTTTCTTTTAGTTCAGGATGGATAAAAATTTATATTTCACATTCTTTTACCTCAGTTTTGCTCATGGCGGCGACAACATGAAATGGCTATATGAAATGGAAGTGAGATATGAGGTATGCCCATCAATGGACTTCTTTTTGATAAATATTTATTGAATGGTAGAATTATCTATTCAGCACTTGAGGTTTACATAAATTGACTTGCCTCATGCATAGAATTCTGGCCCAGGGCTTGCATAGTTACCTCATTCCCTCTCTATGACTTTCAGTAGCTAATGGAAGAGGGGTTGAAGTTCAAACGAGCTTTTGTCCTGAAAACTTTACAGACCGCACTGATTATGCTCTCGTATTTTCGTATTGGATCCTGTAGGAATTATAACAAAGGCTTTTTATTGCAATTTAAATAAATAAAATTTTTCATTTAAATCCCCGTTCTCTTTTGCTAACAAATAAATATCACCTTCAAATTTAGAAATAATCTATATTTTCCTAACATTCTTCAACTGCCATCATCTTTATCACATTATTTTTTCTTTTCCCTGCGCTGTAGAACGGAATTTTCCGCTTGCATATCTGCATTGATCACTGACCTTTCCATCAGATGTTTTGGGAAACCCTGCAGATGACGGAATGAGCTCATGAATTCTGTTAATGAAGCCGTTGAGCCGATGATATTTAGCTTACGAATGTTTGGTGGGCAAAATGTTCGATAGTGAGAATGGATTTGTTATGATGCGTGTGCGGGGCGTCTTGCAGAATGCAGAGAGGGATGTGTGTGGGAGCAGACGGCGGAGGCAACCCCGAGTAGAATTATAGCGAGGGATCGATACGGCTACGGCGAGACGGCTACTTAAAAAATCATTGGCAAAGGGCTGAGCGAGGCATCGAATGTAGACCAAAAAGCGCCTTTCATTATCTGCCGAGTCTAGGCCACTCGCTCGCATCCCACCTTCTCCCCTATCCCACTTTTTCCGCTATGCCATTGCTATCAATCGGGTGTAGGTAAAACGGCGACATCACCGATTCATTCATCCGATTCCATCACCCTCCGTGCTGCTCTGGATTCTATTTCTTCTCCTTCAACCTCCTATCCTGCGCACTTTCATTTTATCGACCATGTTTTTGGTGGATCTTATTGACTGTCTGAACAGTATTCAGTCCGGAAACGTAATCCTTTCCTCTTATAGCTGAAAAAGCGTATGAGAGGGAATGAGGTTACTATGCGAGATGAGGAGTGAGGTAGCTCTGAGCCAGAATCCTATGAATGATGCAATTCCACTTAAGAACGACTCAATTGCCGAAAGAATAATAGTTTCAGTGGTATTTATACCACTGAAACTATTATATAAATATTAACCAGATAATTATAAATAATGATATAATTAACCAGATAATATATAAATATTAACCAGAAAGAATGTCATAAATCAGCAGAACAAGGCGACTAGGCAAAATGAGGACTGAGATAGTGTGCCCTTACTTTTCTCACTGATGCCAGAGTCAAGAGTTGACAATTTATTTCTGATAATGTCGATGGTTGCATGCCAAAAAGAAGCTAAAAAGTAGCTTAGCTCACAAAATACGTCGTCAAAAATTTATAACTAAATTATGACGGCTTGAGCTGGCTTTTGCAATTATTACTTTCCTTGAAATATAATCTGAATTAAAGAGAGAATATGATCTTGATTTTTGAAATTTTATTTATTAATTTTTTGAAAAATTGATTTGGGCATGTTATGAATTGATGATTTATTATTTTTTGAAATTGGATTTATATATTTTCCGAGGGTATTATTTATATAAAATTAAAAGATATTATTCTACTGGAACGTAGAGGATTGTATATGTGCACAAGCTGGACGAAATGCAAGATGTAAACGAAAAAAGTAGCTAAAAGAAGGAAGAAATCACTAGATTTAACGACAAAATTGCTTAATTGCTGTATCAAAGGCCAGAATTCAATAAGTGGACGGAGTCCGCGAAAGTATAGCACAATTGCCCTACGACTAACACCTTCCTATGTTTTCAAAATGAGTGGCCAAAATAAATGTCAATACTCAGCAAAAATGATACATCAGTGGTTTTCAGATTATCACGGCTATTAAATAGTATATGAAATACTTTTTGTTTATCTTGCACCAAAAGACAAAAATTTATCATTTCTTAAGGTATTTTAACAGGAACAATCTCTTTCATTGCAAGCCGAAATAACCAAAGTTTTCTGGGTGTAAAGAAAAAGAAACACCGACTAATGATCAGCTCTGAATTAATGAAGGAGACTTTCCAGACTCAGCATTTCCATAATAAAGACATTCCCTATTTTATTAACTGTATCTTATGCAATGTCATCTTGTATATCTTCTTTTATCCAGTGGTTTTCATAAAAGCTCCGAGGAGGATTTCCAACTTTTCAAGATTTTAAGTTATCCATTTAAGATATTCTCTATAAGACTATTCTTTTTCTCTAATTTGCCAAATAATTTTGTATTACGATTTTAGACATATTCGTACTTTATTAAAAAAGTCTGAATGTAGTACATACATATATGAAGATAACAGTAATCTTAATTTTGCTACTTATTTTCAGTCCTGAAGTTTTTGATAACTTTGAAATTTTATTAAAGGCAGATATTGTCTTTGCAACACGTCTCTCTGATTTAACAGTAATTTTATCTCCATTTTCAACTCTCTTCTCCTTGGTTATTAATTGAAATGGGAAGATGATTTTATCTGTTCAACCACTTAATAAGTTAATTCTTAAATTCAGCTTCTCCATAATAAGTCAGCAGTTGACCAGTATATATTTCCTTTCATATTAGTTTTATATACTTTTAAATCAAAAGCGTGATCTTGAGTGGCTACAGCCAATGTATTCATCTGTAATCCTTCTTAACGTTCTGAAGAAGCAACGGTATCGTAGTTGCTGAATTTAATCAAAGAAATTGAAGTGGAGGGATTGATCGGGAGATGATGCCTTTAGTATCTCAATGCAAAGTGGCCGCTTTGTTTTCGATCCCTTACTCTCCACCATTGTTTCTTTTATACTCTCCACAGGATCTGTATTGCAGAACTTTCCATTCTCCCCATCTTCTCCTCTGATTCAATTCAACTTCCGCTCATTTTTCTTAATTTCATTCCCATATGTTCTTCATACACGATTGTTATGCTGCCAGATCGTTTTCTTCTTATCGTGAAGGAACTCCGACTATCGCTTAAGATATTTATTCGATGTTCAGTGAAACGGAAGTGTCTCATAGGCTTAATAGTCTACTGATCACGATTGTTACTTGAACGTTTTATTGTATTTTTAGTATTCAAGCTTCATAGCTGCTAAAAAGATTTCGATTCAATTATACTCCAAATGTGAAAAAGTAGAGAGACATTATAGATTGTCGAAAGGAGATTATTAAGGATTTTTTATATTTTTAAATAAAGTTTATATTATATGCATTTTGCTTCATATACGGCCCACAAGGCCCTTCTAGGAGTTAATGTGGCCCGTTGGATGGGTGGTCACCATTGCTTAAGGAGTCGGTTCTTTATTTATATTCAATCGGAAAAGGCTAAGTTTAGTTCGAATTATGGTTTCACGAGTGTCTAATATAAATGAGTCTTCTTGAAATATGGAGATGATTTTTATTTACTTTTTTAAGTAAGTATAGATCTGCCTGCAATATAAGTCAGCACGTCTAATTTAATCCTTAGATTTTAAAATTTAAGGGTAAATTAGAAGCGTAGAGTTATTCATAAATTTTTAATGTGATTCATGGTGCGTATTAGTCTTGGAAGTTAATAATGGAGAGACGGTGCAACAGAAACAAAGTTATGAGTGAAAATGTAATGAAAACATGGTAGAATTAAAAAAAAATAATCGTAAAACCTACTTGCTTTAGCGTCTACTTCGCTTAAGTGTCTATATCATTTCGGCCTGTGTAACATAGATTTTTCTATGTACATACTCTAATAAGGTTTTATGAATTTTATATAATAATAAAGGTTAATATTGGAAATATATTAAGCTATCATAAATACAAATATATTTTCACGTTTTTAAAATAAGGAAAAGCGTAGACAGTAAAAATTCCTCTAAAACAGCAAGCTATAGCAAACCTTAAGTTTAATTTTCCGAAAAAAAACTCCCCCTAAGCAGGATTCGAACCACTGAGGATAAACTTTTGGAGTTTGGAATTTTGGAAACTTTTGAAAGTTTGGATCAGACCCTCTAACCACTCGGCCATTTGGACAATGCATATTAATTGAAAAATAGTAGGTTATAACTAAACAAAAAGACTAGTTAAGTATACTCCTGCATGCCAGATAATGACAGATACATTTAAATTAATCCTTACAATTTATTTACAACTACCTAGCTTTTCCGAGGGGTTTCTCTGTTTTCTGCTGCAAATTCCAGGTATATGACAAGTTTTTGCTCTTAATATTCATAATATATATAATTAGATTTATCATTTGGTTATATGTATTTTATTTGAATTTTTATGATAATTTTTCTCTGAATCTTACCCACTGCCACACGGTCCTGCACCTGGGTGGTGCTCTGCACTTTCAGAGTGGAATTTATAATAGTAAGAACTATTTTAGATAAACTTTTTGTCTACCTATACATGGTAGGTCAAACTGTTTGAAAGCAAGTGAAAGAATGCTGTGTCAATAAACGATATATGTGTAAGTTATCACAGAATATTTGCCAAAGCTCAACTTCCTTCAGGTAGCCATGAACCGTGTTCATGGCTCTAAGGGAGCGTGTGCATACATTGTTACTGTCAGAGAGAGAAGTTTGGGGGAAGAGGAGCTACTGAAAAGCAATTCAAGACAGATGGATGTTTAAGATGAAGTTATCAGCAACTAAAGATGTTACTAAAACATTTGCCATCTTTAAGGCTACAGTACCCCGATTAATACAGGATTCATTTCATTATTCTTGAATATAATGAATGGTAAATGGTGATGAAATTATGCAAAGGCGTTGGCAATAACAGCAACCACATAAGAAATACAGAGCACCGAAAGTGTGTGACGCTGGTGGCCTAATTTCAGGGAACAGAAAGCCAAATGAAAGTCAAAATCCGCTGACTGATGTTATTGAATAAGGGAATTATGTCTGCCATTACCGAAGATATGAACTCAATTGCTTTCTTTCCTTACGGGAATCAACCAAATATTATTTCCGTATACTCTTGGCAATAATTCCTAGAGACATAGATGAAAAATTTTCATCAGTTATCCGACAAATTTTAGCAAAGCATTTCGAGAATTATGAATTTTGGGACTGTTTGGAATATTATGGAGTCTTTGACGCTAAAAAATTTTATTATGGCACTAAAAATATGGATATGAGGGATTTCAATTATAACAGCGAATCACTATTGATCAACTAAAGGTCGACTCAAAGAAACGAATGGAATGAAAGTTTAAGCCGGAGATACATATCAGCGTACTTATATGGAAAAGAGAGGAGAACTAGAGAACTGAATATTTAACATGATTGCATCATTTCCGAAATAAAAAGTCAACATTTACTCTCTTTAAAATGGGAAGTTCTTTTTAGACGGGGCACACCCTGTAATCCTACATACTCTATAATCACATCCTGAATTTATGCAAGAATCCTCATGGAGATTATTTTTGTATATCCGATAACGATCTGAATGACAAGCCAAAGCAGGAAATCTTTCCATCAATTCTGAACTGCCTATCACTGCTAACCTCCATATGTTGACTAAGCGTAATGGTCTTCAAAGAAGAACAATAAATTAAATATTTAGGGCTCACATTATATGATCATTAACACTATTTTGTATCAAAAGTTATGATTATTTTGTCCGTTGTCTCTTCTGTAGATTTGAATAAAAAATTAGGTGCTTTTCAATGAATAATTGAACGGTGCTTAAAAATATATTGGGCGACCGATTTCGGAACTTGAAAATTCTTGCAATCTGGGTTCAATACGTTATACATCAGAGAAAGAAGGATTTGCAACTCCTAATTAAAGCAAAAGACTTCGAAAATACCGTTAGTTGCCATGGTTACAGAATTGTCTGAATAGCGTAAATATGCAATTCCGGAAAAGGGCAAACATTACCACGAACCACTATGTTTACCCTGGTGAGGACGAAAATCGAGGATAGAGGCTATCGTTTGATGAAGGAAAAATTCTAACGCGTCGAGACTATTCTGTATCTAACAACAAAATATTTTCGATAATATAACTAAGGACATATTTCAATTAATTTCATTTCCACGTCACACCATAATGAACCTCTCAGGCCGCAGAAGGTCTTTAACATAAGTTGATTAGTATGAACGGCACAAACAAAAAAGAAAGAGTTACTGACTCTCAAAACAGTGAGATGCTACATATAGCGTAATCATTGAATCATTTAGTATTTATTTTACCCAAGAATAACGTTAAATAACGGATTATATTATTTTTTATAAACTTTCTCTGTATGCAACCCGAGGTTGGTTGTATTGGAATCGAAAGAAAAGAGTGAACAATTAAGACAGAAAGATGAAAACGGATGAAGAATTTATAAACAGTAAACGGTGCCGAAAATTTCGAAAGGTGAGTCGAAAGGGAACTAATTCTAGAGAATAAATGAATATCGAGGCAGTTTCAATCGTTACCGGCCGAGCATTACTACATTTACAAGCATAATAAATGTCCATTCTGAGAAAATCGATATGATTGAGATACAAAGAACTTCTTGGATATCTGTAATTAATCAGTTTGGAAACTTTAATTTCCTAAAGTCCCAAAAGTTTAGCTAAAATAAGGTAGTTTTCTAAATAGTTTACTTCCTCTCTAAAGTCTGTATGTTTGATTACTAAATATCAGATCTATTCTGTGAGGTGTGAACTGTCATTATACTGTAAAATTTAATGCGATTGTCTTTCGCAGGATCATCTTTTACCATTCCTCATATTACTCAACCATTCTTTGATAGCCGATAGAGAATAATTTCTCCTAACATCTCGCATCTGAAATGCTTAAATGTAATACTTTATCTAAAGTTTTTTTTCCGATATTTTATACCTACGTATGCATAGCCAGCGCAGTTAATTCCAGAAAAAATCCGATGAGCAAAGAACCAATGACGGTCCATTCCGAAGAAAGGGAAAACTCGAAGTTTTGAGCGTACACGTGCAGTAAGGAGGATTTGGTTCGTACCGAGAGGAAGGGACCATTTCAACGAGGACAAGATTCTTAGTGCTGGAACGGGACCACCATCTGGTCTGCAGTTTTTTCCGCTATGAGTCCTCTAATGTATTCCGTAACCCTCTGTTGACTATCGACTCTCCAACCACCTATTCAAATCCCGTCCTCCACCTGAAATCTACCAAAAATCCTAGCAGTGGAGAGAAAAAAGTGCACCGCCTTCATCTCCGCCTCCCCTGTCTCCTTGCATTTCATCGCCTCTACAACCATCATCACTCACCCCCACATCCCCTATTTATCTCCTTCGCCTATTCCCCTCCTCTCCCTTCTTCCCCCACTCCCTTTTCCTCCACAACCCGTCTAACCTTCCCACTCCCTTTCCTTTCTCCCAACTATTCCTCATCTTTTCCCTCACTCCATTTCCCCTCATTAACGTCCCTCCCACCTTTTTCTTCACTCTCTCGGTTGATTTTTTTCTCCCCCGACCATGTTTTCTCTCTCAACTTTCCCCTACTTTTCTCCAACCTTTCCTCTTCCTCCACTCATTTCCTCCCTTTCTTTTTCTGCATCTCCCCCTCTTTTCTTCTCCTTCTTCTTTGTTTCACCCATATCCTCTCCGCGATGCAACCCTTTCCTTTCGACATCACTTCCTTCTCATTCTCCACCTCCTTCCATACACTCCTATATCCCTTTTTCTTCTTATTCATCTTCGTCCTTTTCCCCGTTCCACTTTTCTTCGGTAGTTTCCCTGCCTTCCTTTCTATCAGCCTCCAGCAGGGCTGCCAATTCACAACTTATGCGATCCGCTGAGATCGATTAAAATGGATTCAAAAATCCGCCCGGATGATTCGGAAGCCAAAAATTGCGCTCGAAGAAAATCAGCCATAAAGCGAGTGGTGAAAATTTCTTCTCGTATTTCTCTCCTTTTCAAATTTAATTCCATGTCATAGAGTCGTATGGGAAGTCGAAAAATTTCGGTCACTAGGAAAAATCATTGTTTCACGGCAACTCAGCACGGAATGAACCCTAAAGATACCCATCGTTTTAAATGGCATATGGTTTACTGAAACCGAGAATTGTGAATTACTCACAATTTATTATTATCCTGTCCCTCATATTAGAATGAACAGTACGAACTTCGTATGCTCTAGTACCGAAATCTCCCAGAATTTCTCGATCGCAGCAGCTTTTTCCATCAGCAGAAACCGATTAATCAAAGCTTCTCCACTGCTGTGCCGCCGCACATTAATGTTCCGTGTTTGAATTTTTAATGCGATAGGGTTTTACTTCACATTTTCCTGATTTCGCATTACGTAAGCTCCGTATTTTCGATATACTTTATATTATACCGTCGATATATATTTTCGATATATTTTTAGCTCGATTGGAGTTCGTTGTAGTGATATTAAACTATTTTAATCCGCAGCCATTGTTTTACTCTTATTCTATCTTATTTATGTTATTATAAACATATGATTTAGTGTTCCCCTAAATTTGAGTTGGCAAATAAGTGCGCTATGGAGGACAAGGATGCAAAGCACTGATCTGCATAACAATTTTTCCCATCAAGTAACGACAACTTCCATCGGATCTAGCGCAAGAAAAAGTCCTAGTGGCAGCCCTGTTAAGCAGCCCTAGCTCTTCTCCGTACCTAGTTTTCTCCTCCGCCGTCTGTCCCCCTTCCCCTCGTCGGCCCGGCTAGTATGCATGATGCATGCACGAACGCATGCAGGCGGCCTCAGGGTCGCAGCCGGGGGGGAGTGGGTGGTGCAAGAATGTGGGTATCGGAAGGCTATTGTGAGCACGGAGGACCTGCGAATCGCCACATCCCTCTCCTTTCAGATTATCTAAGAAGATCACGAATTCGTCCTGTGCATTTCGTGCATCTCGGCCGAGCATCCGGCGAGACGTAAGAGCAAACAAATGATAAGCGGGGGAATTAATTTAATGACGATCCATATGCGCTCGCCCTATGAAGATTTCCCGTGGGACTGAGGGTGGGCACGAGAAGAATGGAGGAAAGACATTCAGACCCACTTCCTTACTGATAAGTACGTTATGATAATGGAGGGCAAAATGAAAAAGCTACATCTGGAGAAAATCCTTCTTATTGGGACGACGAGTATTCCACAAAAATCTCATTAAACCTGATTACATGGGGGATAAATCTGCCTCCAGAACTACTTAACTTATTACGGTTACTGAAATTCGAATGAAGAAAGCAATCCCTAGCAAAGTTCGCAAATATTAAATTAACTACATTTTTTACCCACATTTCATTAGCTGAAGTTAAATCATGTTCGATTTTAATAATATGAAATTTAAAATTTTCTGGGATGAAAAGTAAAAAAATACGGCAATTATTTTTATTTTCAAATTAGTAAGACTGGATTAGGCCTTACAGACCTCTCCTCTGCCTAACCCCCGCGTTTATAATAATCAGACCTTTAAAATGAACTTTTATTGGTAGGATTATAGCAAATTCTCTACCCAAAGATATCTGTAATGAAATCTTACCTAAGTGAATTTAAGAGATGAGACTGAATATATTCCATCTTGAACATGAAAGCTTTCATATAATAGTAAGATGAATAGAATATCGCAAATGTAAAAAATCTGCTTTTCGGTTATTATTTCGCTAAGTAACCGGTAAACCGAGAAAATATTCTTTTGATGTTAGAGTAGACAAACACATTTTATTGTGCAATAAATATGTATACATATACTCAAATAACTCAACTCATATGTCAACAGTAAAAAGGCAACAGTGGATAAGGCAGAGAATTTGCAAAGCAAAGTTTGTTAATATAGAAATTAGATAAGGCAAAAAGAGGAATGATTCTGTTTGGTACATAAATCACGAAGATATCGTAGCCAAGATATTTTTGACCCACATGGATAGCTATTCCAGTTGGCAGCTAATAATATTTTAATGCTCAGTTTCAGTGATTTCCGCAACATAAACACTCGTGCAATGATTATTTAACATTCCGCTTCCCTAAATTTAAACTAAGGACATCCTCGCTGGTGTGCCTATTAGCATTAGGTCGCCTTAAGACATTAAAGGATGACCAAATAAAATTATTATTATTTCAATTCAGTTTCATGATGGATGTTTCTATTCTTTCATACGTCTCATGTATAATCGAAAAGGAAAGGTCGTTTGGTATTCCTAAGTTTTTAGTTCGGCGAATTGCTTAAGAAACACGGCGTTTACAGTGTAAGGATGGTGTTAATGAAATGAAAACTGATTAATAAAGCAATTTTTTTACTAGTGATGATTCACTGGAAAACCAGGTTAAATGGTTTGAATACACTTGATACAAGAAAAGTCTGTATGAAAAATTATCATTTTTATAGGATTTCGTATCTTAAGTCGTAATTTTGATGTCTCAGTGATGAATACATGAATATCTAAAGGGAGAATGTATATTTAAGTGCATTATCACTTAATCTGTTCCAAGATTCTTGATGATATTTTTGTTTCAGTAGCCTAAAGGTTTCATTTGAGAGAATCAGATAATTAAGAACCGAAAACCTAGATTTAAGAGATTTCTGTGCCAATTCTGCACCTAAATTTTCATTAAACGCATTGAACGGCATTAAAAGATTTGAATGCAAGTATGTGCAGGATAGAGTTTTCTGCTTATCCTAACTTAGTTTACAAGATGCGGAGAGTGTAAGACGCATAGACGGTTGAATGACCGATTACCATATAACATAACGCATATGAAATATTAATTTCATTATATTTTAAGAAAAGGGTAAAAGCGAGCGCCTTGGAAAATTTTCATGGAGAAAATTTTCAGACATAAATAAAGCCAAACAGGACTGAGACTCGAACCCGAACCTCCCAATTACTGGTCCATTCATTACGCTATTTTTCAAGAACCTTCAGAACCTTCATTGTGTGATTGCCTTCAAAATCTACAGAGTGTTCAGGCGAGTTAGCTTTATGAATAGAGCAACCGACCGATAAATAGGAGACCCGGGTTCGAGTCCTGGTTCTATCAGACTTATATGCCCGTTTCTCCTTTGGAATAGATCATATTTCTTATTGAGTTTTGTATGAATAATTCCTGTTATGGGATTTCATCGAACTCGCTGGACGGATCGGAAAACCGAACTGAGGTAAGCAATTAAGCTATGCAAATCAGGACATGAAATCATCGGGTCGCTTAGTAACGCATCGGTGAAAATCATTAAAATTCACTTGCCAAACTGATCCGGAATCAAGCCTCGGCTACTTTGTCTCTTCCGGTTCTTTCACTCGATTTATTATTTTTGAAATTTAGATTAAATTTTATTTTAGATACATAAATCTACGTTATTTTAATTTGAATATAAGAAAAAGGGGACTTTCAGTAATTGGAGAATCGTCTCTATCACGATGGGGCGGTAATGATGCAGTTTCGATGTGGATTTAAGAGGATTTATTTAATGCGGATGTAGAATATATAAAAGCCTCAGATAATATGAATTCAATATATTATCAGAAATGTCCTGGGAAAATTAAAAATAATATGTTAAAAGAAAATTTCATTTGTGAAAAATTGGGAATTATCAGGTAGTTGTACATTGTGAGGCCCTAAGCTGTATCTAAAAACGAATTCCGACTCTAACTTCACTCATTTTTTCATTCAGTGCATGATGAGATAAAGCAGTGATTAGTAATCGATTAAATTATCTCATTACTCTAATTCTTCCCATTCTGCACTCCAGCCTTAAATTTTTAGATCATCAAAATCTTCATGATCAGATTCAAAATCGAAGGTGATTCTTCATATGAGCGTCTTCATCAATCTCCATAAATTCTTTCTCATATTGAAGTTAGATAGAAGAGAAATTTAGGTGGAAATGGGAAGTGGGAAGGAAAGTAGAGCATCAAACTAGTCTAATAACAAAGGAAAATCTAAAGCAAGAATTTTAGTGATGATGTTGATATTAGTGTAAAAGAAAAAGTAAATTTTTATATAATATTGCTGTATTTCTTAACCTCCGATTTGGTACACATCCTGGTTTGAATTCTAACTACTATGCAAGTGACGATTCGAAAGAAAATTTACGATTCCCTTTGTTTAATAAATGAGAGAAATTCTTCATTCCCTTAATATTATTTAGTATTTCCTCGTGTACATCTATTACCTTCCTAGCGAACCATTCGGCGGAATATTGTCACATTTTATAAAATTGAAAACTTGACTGTCAATGTTGTGCCAATCCAAAGCATGACATACTGAAATGATTTATTGTGTCGATGATGAGCTTAAAATGTTATCATTGATGAAAGTAATCATTAATATTTGATTAATACATATCATTAAAATTGATTAATACTGGTACCAATATAATAATTCTAGCTTCAATGTTTGAGGTGAATAGTAAGGGTAGTATCATCATATTTTGCATAGCGCCACCTAGTAAAACCCGATTAAGACGCTTTCCAGGGCTGAAGATCGCGTTTTCACTGATATAGCGTTTTAGCCTGGGTATGACAACGCTTCATTTCTTGCATATAAAGAAACTACATAGAATATTTATTAGGTTATCACCATATGTTTCTTGTGAAAGGGATCGGGAGAACGACACGTATTGTGCGGGTAGCGTCTTAAGCGGGTTTTTATCGTATTTAGCTTACCATGGGTTCGCCACTCTCATACTAGATTCAACTCAACTTAAGCAAAATTGAGAATTCGTTTCGTTTTTTAACTAATAATGTTAAAGTGAAACCGAAAACTAATATCTGTAGTATGCCATCATATCGACATCTAGAGTCACGCCCTGTAAACCATCTATTGGTGGATGGCAGGAATTTAAACAGAAAACCATCAAGAAATTTTCTTAGCAAATTATTTCCAGGCATAATTCGAGGGAAGAACGATTTTTTTAAACAATTAATTTTCACTTCTAAGTCTCGCATTTTGGGCTCACTGTCGGGTCAACAATAATAGCAGAGGAGCTGTCTATTGCCGACCATGTCTTCTACGAAAGAGCATTCTTTAAAGCTATTTAATAAACTCATCACAGCTTTTACCGTTTTCCCTTGAAAGTATTCTATACTCTCTTCAGAGAGAAGTTTATTAATGCTTACCATAGGTTCTTAGACTGATTTATAAACTTCGAGGTTAAATACATTTTATCAATCTCTTCAGAAAGCAAATTTTATGTGGAAGAAGGGTAGAGGGAGATTCAGGACGTGGAAGAGGAATTCAAAATCCGTGAGGGAATTCATGAATTTGGAAATTAAGTGAGTTAACGTTAATATTTTACATAAGAAATTGGAATACTATTGCACGATTTGGACCCACCTCGAAGTAAAGCCGGATCATGTTAAATCATAAGTAAGTATCATACAAGTATCTTACTCTATGATCAAATTAATAAAAATAGTACACAATAATTACAAAACTGTGACTATGATGACAATGACGAGGATGATGATTAAATTACCCGGACCTCAAACATCTCCATAAATTCATTTCCTCAAAATTCTTCATTCCTTATTCCTTTACTTGAAAATCAAGCACACTTCTTATATATTCAACTTTCGTCATTACGAACTCTGTATTCGTCGATTCTCCTCAAATAATCCTTGAATTTTACATTTCTATGTAGGACTATGAACACAACTGTGCTAAATTTTAGATTTTAAATGCTTCAAAGCCGTAGATTTAGGTCATCATTCCCTAAAGGCATAGCCTTCTCTTTGCAGCCACGACTTCCAACATTCTCGAGCCTTCCTCATTTCCCTATATAATGGAACATTTCATTTATGTCTTTTAAATATCACGTTCTTGGTTGACCTCTCGGTTTTAACCAAGAAATTTTCCTCCTTGAATATTTTGCATTCAGTTGTTATGTGAGTGTGTCCGATGAACTTTGGTTTTCTCATAATCATTTTTCATAGTTCTCTTCTCGCTCTAACTTGATAGAGTACTTGTCAATAAGTTTTTCATCTGCCCAACTAGTTTTCGTTACTCTTTTGCAAAAATTCATTTCTTCAGTTTCGAATTGAGTATCTTCGCTCTATCTAAGGTGTCTCACATTTATAGTTAACGAACTCTATACAAAAGTTTCCAAGAATTTCTTCCTAGTCTCAGTCTTAATACTGTTATTTACCATGAGACTTTTCTTTTCTTGGAAGGCTTCCTTCACTAAAGCTATTCTTCTCTTGACCTCTGAGGAGCAATTGTTATCTTTCCTTATTAGACTAGCCATGTAGCAGATGTCTGTTACTTCCTCTATCCTCACACCTCCTATACTTATATTCGTATTTTTTCCACTTTCCTGCTTTTCTACCTCCATGAACTTTGTTTTCTCGTTGTTTCTTTTAAAGCTAAGTTTTTATAAAATATTCTTTAGAATTTCAAGCATTCGACTTAGTCCTTTCTCTGAATCTGTTACTTGTAGTTATTTTACCTGCGAATTGAATACAATTAATTTGTTTGCCAATAACACTATTTTTTCTTGTCTTCAATTTCATTATGGATACTGCTTCTTCTAGGATAAACAAGTAAGCCATAGTAAGTATAACGGTAACCAAGTAAAATAACAGTCTACAAGAGCTTTTAGCCCTCGGGACTCGGCCCGTGTAAACCCTCTTTTGGTTTGGGCCATTATCAAATCACATAGAGGTCATATTATGCATTACACTGCATGTATTACATACTGCATGCATTATACGTAATTTCAGCCTCATCGAGACTTTCATACTCCAATTTTTTTTCTCACTTCGTGAAAAAAAATGTGGTTTCCCCTCCTGCATGCGAGTTTTGCCTCCTTAAGCGAGTGTAATGCACTATTTTTGCAAAAAAAAAACGTTTCCATTAAGCTTTCTTGATACTTGCTCTTAAATTTTAAGGTTATGTATACAAGATGTTCCAAGCTCTCTTCTCGTCCTTTGGTCCTCGGTCAGTAAATATTTGTTTGATTAGTTTGCGTCTCATATTTCCATTGGCTGGAACTAAAAACTTTTATCTAATTCTTAATTTACCTTTGCTTTTTTAACCATTATAAAAGCCCTTCTTTTCTCATATTTTACCAAGGATAATTTTTATATTATTATTGTTGGGATAAATTTCGGATCGAATTTGCTCGGGGTAAGTAAGATCGATTTAATTTATAGCTCTAAAAAGAGAGATAAAATTTTTTAAAAATTAACATAATTTTATATCATTAATAATTATAATCGCATTCGGGTTCACAATGAATGTACCTGGTCCAGAATTCAAGAATTTTCGGCCCGTGCAGACTTTTAAAGTCCACCGGCTAATTCTAGGAAACCAGGAAGTGAGTTGGAATTGCTCTGTCTATACTCACCATTGAAATTTAACAACTGAGTTTTCATATTAAGGGGATATTCTTTTACTGTCAAGCGTAACCTAAAGGAAGGATATAGGGAATAAAATACAAACAAACCAAGAGCCTTCGCTTGGGTCAACAAGATTTTCGTGGAGAAATTCTCGAATCGCAAGAATATATTCTTATAACGTTACTTTAGCAATTGACGAAAATCAAGAACAAATTCAGATTAAGCAGGTAACGGATATAATGTTTTCCGTGTGCCTTTGAAGAAATACTTCTAAAGAAGAAGGCAAAAGAGAAAAAGAAAACCGATCGAAGAATGATCGAACCAATAATTAAATAACTTTGACTCAATATCCTTGAAAATATTTCACTATTTATTAGAACGAAGTGGAGATGTGTATTTTCTTTAATAAAATAGAATAACACTCATTCCAAAAACTAAAAAACAGTAACAATAAACCTCGATGCAATTCGTCTCCCAGAGAGACATCATCAGGAGACAAGCATAAAAAAGCAAGACTATACGCGTGAAGAGAAGGAATTTAACAACGGTGACAGGAAAAAAGATACGAGCGGAAAGCGACCAACAAATTAGAAGTTTAAATATAGATTTTTAGAAATTTTCATTCAATTCTAAATCTTAGTTCTTTACATTATTTCTGATTTTATAGATATCTAACTGAATGAAGTTTTCTAAAGTATGAAGATATTTATCGGAGTTAGAATTAAGTTTCAAGTCCTGTACTGTGAAATCAATAGCAAGTCTTAAATATGTTTGGCAAGAATCGAGTTTTGAGAACGAGAATTTTTTGAATTTGCCATATGTTCTTCAAATTACATGACATTTTCGATTTTGTCCAATATAATTGATGCTACATTGAGAATTTTCTTTAATACTATATAATATTATTATGAATCCTTTAAAAGTGTTTTCAATTCATAGAAATCTGTATTTGTTTGCGTTTATTCCACGATTCTGATTCATCGCCTTTCTGGGTGATATCAAAATTAAAAAATTACCGGAGAGAGTTCACGGAGGGTGTCTCACTCAGCACCAAAAATTACGTTACTTTCAACTACTTAAAACAGCGTAATAAATTGAAAATTGTGATTCGTTACTTTTCTTCTTTTCTGGAAAACATATCGCATAATTTCATATAATTCAAATGGTAAGTTTTTTTACTCTTTATGTCAGCGAACTCTCGTTAAATGGAAAAATATCCCGCGAATACATTCCTTTCATTACGTAAATATTATGAAATTGGAAACTATATGAGGTAATATGGTAAATTATTGTAAATATTTAATGATTTTGTTTTCGTAAAACTTGTACTGATTGTATTTTTAAAAGTAATTTTTAAGAAATTACGTGTAAGTTTTCGTCGGCAACTGTACCAGCGTCTGGAGGAAATGTGTAATAAGTGATTAAGTAAAAATTTACGTTCTTCGGCTCCATTAAAGAAGTTCAGGATGTTATCAGAAGGATTTTCGTTCTCTAAAATGAGTAGACTGTACAAAATAGAAGATTTGAGAATACTTTGACGGTAGCATATAGGCATCAATTACTGAATCGCTGACGATGAGTCAATATATGAAGGATTTCCTTTTATTCAAACATCGGTTATTTTCTGAATTGCTGATGACTGTGATGTCAACTTCCTATGATATTGTTGATTCACGTGCATTAGTCGTTAAACCTTTTACTGCACTCCGTTGAAGGCACGTGATGTATCTGCGCGCACCTAATTGGTTGCGAACTCTAAGAGGGCTTATTTGAAACGTTAACCGACGATTAAAGCCACGATCTCTCATAGCCGGATTCTAACTCATGCGAGGGTCGCGGTGCGGTTAACGCTCATCCAGTCAGAAAGCAGGATTTGGCTGACGCATGCGGCGTGCGCATAAAGTTGAGCCAAATTTCATTTTTGCCGCATGCGACGAGGTGACAAACAAGATGGCGGAGAAGCATGATTCGATGTTTAGAATCCCATTATCTGCGGCTTGTAATTTAGGGTCGGGTACGGGCAAGGAATAAACTAATTTAGCTCATGTATAGTGATTGAATTGAGCACTTGGGACACGGAGGTCCCGTGTTACATTTTAACGATAATTAAGTAAAAATATAGAGAATTTAAACATTGATTTTATAAGCCAAGCTGTTAAAAAGGAAAATGTACGCATGAAAAGTACGAGGTACTGTAACTCACTGTGAGACTTCGGTTCATAATTTAACTTGCTGACCAGTTTCGATGAACGGAGAATTTAACACAGCTTTTCGGTCTCATACAACGATAGCGGATTCGGCTAATGGATGTTTCGATGGATATGAAAACACCTGAAAATGATGAGAAAAGCAACATTATTAATTATAGCTTACTAGTGAGTGAAAGAAGTTTTATAAGAAGTATTTATGCGAATTTGAGATCTGAGAACGTGTTAAATCTCAAATTGCTCAACGAAGGTTTAAGCGAAAGAATGGGACTCTGGAAAGAATTACCTTCGTTAGCTATGGTATTACTAGGAGTATATCTACTGCCCATGGTAATTTTATTTCTTAAATCACAGTTCACATAGCACCGTTGTTTAAGAAAGAATATTTCTGCTGCAAATAAATAATCTCAACACCAGTGTTGGAATCTTGGCTTTAAAATTTTCCTGAGACACTCATGAGGGAAAGATTGAAAATTCCTCCTCAAATTCTCTTAACATCTATTAAGAAGTTCATCATAAGCTATTGATCGAACAACCAGAGAATTATAAATATACAAATGAGTATGAATATATCCTTATATCAAAATGCATAAATGTATATTTAGATTAAGTTAAATTTAAAAGCATTCAAACAACGAACAAAGTGAACTCTAATTTTAACAAACGAGTAAAAATACAAACCATTAGAAAGAAAAGAACGATGTCAGCAGCAAACTAAAAACTTACATGAATGAAAATTTTGAGAGGAAAATTGCTCTCCTAATATCCTGTAGATCAAATGCAGCCCGTATTTGGCATACAACGTCTAGACCATGGTTTTGAAAAAGCAAACAGAAAAATTTTAGCAATTACTCCGTTGAATTTAGGACTTAAGGGTTTTCATCTAATTGTAAGTTATTATGCTTTATAATTACGGCTCCATTAGTGCTTCGTCTTCGTGACGAAAGAAAATTGCTTTGGGTGCTTCAATTAGACAATTACTATGTGATTGCAATGGGAGAGTATTCACTTTTAATTATTTTAGAGGCCAAAGAAACCATGTGATTCCATCACAGAATTTACCTACAGCAGGGTGATAAAAATTACAGGAAAGGTGATTAATGCTTCCAGATTTATCATCAAACATTTGGCAGTTGAGAAATAGATGGGGCGATAGTAAATCAAATCAGCAGTTTGGAGGGAACCGTTTTTATCAAATATCAGAATTATTCTGTAACAATATAAAACACGATGGATTTCACCACTCTATGCAGGATTATAACCTGTATGTTGTGGTGATACAGTTCTTTACAAATGAAGGAATTTTTAAAAAAATTCCCGGGACTATTTATCATGCTATTTATTGATTTATCATTTATGGATCTATTTGTATTTTTCATCAATCAATTTAAATCAAGGAATATAAATCTTTTAATTTTTTAGTTGTGTGTAATCTGCAATTAGTGTTCCTACGTCTACATATGGAAGCAAAAATAAGATAGCAACCTTAAATGGGGAAATGAGAAATCAGGCCCATGAGATTGAATTTTTGAGAGAACTTGAAGGCTTCGATTAATAGAGATCTCATGAGAATTGAAGTCACAATAGCAGATTTAAAAGTATTTCCTTATGAAAAAATTAATGGAAGCAAAGATTATTCGGAAGAAATATATTGGAAGGAAAATATGGACTATAGGGAGAGCAAAGATTTACGGTTAGTTTATAAATTGGAAGTGCACAGAAAGGAGGAATCATAGAAATTTCTAGCGGGGAACGGGCGTAACAAGCGTGTAACGCACAAAATATTATACGCGCCCAGTGAGCCGCCATTTTGCATGTAGCTTGGGTTGCATTCACCAGAGGTCCATTTCTCTAATATTTTACTGCCGCGTACAGTCCGTAAAGAAATTCTTCATTTAAATCTTTCAAATGACTCTTTTCTAGCAACTAATTCCTCAATTTTCTTTGTGATGTCTGATAGGCCTATTTACAGAGAGGACACACGATATCTAACGACACTAAGCCATTTGTCTTGAATAAATGCTCTTCAGTGGATGTTAGAAAGAATTTCCTTCTATATACTACATTTAGTTAATAAAATATTGTATACAAGGTTTCCAAATTATTTAAGGCAATATTTTACGTCTTAAGACAAATTTTTAATTAATGAACTCATCGTCAGACCATAAAGCTAAATTCTCCAGGAAGTCAATTATGATTTATGGTTTTCAATTTTTTAATAGCCTTCCTGAACGGGATTATCTAGGAGGGAATGTACGCATTATATATGATTGATGGATTAATGGAATTATATTTACAAAGTTTTGAAATCATGTTTTTTCTCTCTTATTTATCGATCTTTCATTTGTATTAGTACGCGACGTCTGTGACCTATGCAATTTTGTTGTATGAAATGATGATGTCGTAGTAAAAAATGCTAACATTAGAATTATTTGTGAATAGGTAAAATTAATACTCTCTGAAACCATCTGCCCGAGAGATTCTGCATTGTCTCTCCTTTTATTTTCAATAATTATTTCTTTTTTTAATGTCTTCAATCATCTCAGTCCATCTTCTTTCTGCTTCCCTTCAACTTTTCCTTCAATCACGATTCTACGAGACAGAAGTTCTCGTAATTGAGAATTATTTTGTCGTGGAAGACGTCTTTCCCTTCATGATCCATGTCAGTTAAATCAATCCAATTTTCTCTCCTATTCACGTCAGGACTAATTAATTTCTCTGTCTGCTGGGCATATTCTTTCTTCAGCATTTTACTCCATTTGCACATTTGAAAGCTACCTAATTTCTTTTCAAATTTCCATTTAATTGTCCATGTTCTGGTGTGCTGAATAGCCTCTTCTGCCAGACTCTCAATTTAAAAATCATTTATATAATAATAATTTATTCTAAGGCAATCGATTGAGATATTTTGAATGCTATAGAGGTATTAATTTCTTCAGAGGTAAAGAATACTTTAAGCCCACCAAAATTTTTTGGTAATCAAGCTTAGTAATGCAATTGATCATACATTTGAAAGGACGCTGAGAGGATTATTTCCGATTATCTACCACCTTACAGAGATCTCTTCCCTACATTTTCCGAAAGTGTCTTTCTAATTTCTTTTGACCAAAATATACAAGAACACGAGTATAAAGGCTTTTTATTGTGCCAATTGTACATTGTCATTTTTCCGAGTCTATCTCACTGTTTCATTCTTGATAAATAGGTGATTTTGACCCTTTTCAGAACAGAATCCTCAGAAATTCATTGATATGAAAGTTTTAAAGTTTGTATTCCTTCCCGAGAGCTCTTATAAAATTTAATATTATAGAAAAGCTCAACGCATGATTGAATAAATAATGATACATTCATAATTGTTGTTTAATGACCAAGAATTATTGTAGCCGTTTTTGACTTTGTCCATCACAGCATCACCTCATTAAAATTTTCTCAAGGAAAAATTCTTTGTTATTTTTTCTTGAATTAGTTTACGTAATGTTATGGAATACAATATTGCACTGAATGCAAGGAATAGAAAACTGTGAGATTTTAGATACATGCTCGAGGAAGAAGACAAAGTCATGTAGTTCATACAATAATGAGAAAAATTCACAGCAGTGGTCCTATTCTTTGCAGAGAATATCCTATCAACTGCAGTTTTCATATAAGAGAAATGTATTCCATATAAACAGGAAGATCAATTGCAATTTCCATTTGGCTAGTTTTTAATTCAGAGAAAGTGCTTATCAGTGAAGATTATATTATTTAATTTCCCTTTTTTTTAATTCACATTTAAATTAATTTTAAGTCATCAGTCCATCACGATCATTGTATTCGACTACTGATAAAACGAAACTGTTCATAATGAAAGAAGTTAAGGTATTCTGGGAAACCAATCTTCTTTAGTGTGTTTTCTCAATAGGTTTTTCTGAGATAAAGAATCAGGAATATTTATGACACCAAAAGGATTTAAATGGAAAAATTAATGTCAGCGTTCGGCTTAGCTGAAAAAGGTTCTTTCTTCTCTCTCAAATGACTACTTATAGAAAACTATATCTATTGTTAAAAAAAGGCGATTAGGCGCACGTATATCTTTCTAGATGGAATGTTTTTCGTGCTTTATAATAAAGATTTCCAAAGAAAGAAAGTCAAATTTCGAGTCATTGCTTTTCAGCTTATATTCAACGCATCTTGTTCCTAGCAATAAAAGTAAACATAAAATCAAATACAAATTAAAGCGTATCGTTATGCTTGCCAATTGAAGTTGTCTACAGGAAGGAAGATCCTATTTTCTTAATAGAAGTCAAAGAAAATCACGAAGTAAGTGTATCGACACAAATGATGATATACATCCAAAATTGGTTACTTTTACTTTGTTCTTATCATAATTGGAGTATATTTTGGAGATTAATGGATTTTTATAAAGATTATAGTACACGTAATCGTAGATACACCTAAATTGTGGAAGCAGTTCATATGATAACAAAAATTGGAGTAGATACGAGCCTTTTCTGAGAGAGACTGAAGTATATTATCCAATGTATCTGAAATTATTCATAATCTAAAGACTGCATGCCTTATTTTTTTGGTTGTTAATAATTTTTGAAATTCACTAGAATGCAAAATGATATTCCGATTAAAGTCGAATTGAAAGGCGAAAAATATACACGAGGAAGCGCGGAAATAAAAGACCCCTCTTTAAGATGAGGAACGTACACTCACTTATACGTGTATGTAAATTCGAAAGTTGGAAATTCGGGATTTATAGGCGAAGCATAAGGATGGCTTTAGTTGCTAAGCAACCTCTCTCCGCGAATGTTAGCTTCCGCGAGGGCGATTCACCGTGACGCTGAAGTCACGCTCTCCTCACGTGTCTCTCGCGATCTTTTCATGGAAAATGACGTATTGTTGAAGCCACGTGCAGCGATGGTGGCGACGGAGGATGGTCAAGTGATTCCTCCCAATCTTGCAAACACTTCCAGCTACTGAAAATTATTCCGTAATTTTCGCATTTATTAAATCTATAATGATACATATTTAACGAAGTTACATCGAACAACGCCAACAGCTCTGTTAAATACTGTCATTTATTACTTCGCTATGTCGTTACGGTGCCGTCTTCACTGTTGGATTATCGGTATGGCTATCTTATGAGCTAGATCGTAGTCATACTGTAAAATTTTAACACCTCTAAAGAAAGAAATGGAGATGACTGTTTTTAAGATCAAAATTAAAACATGTTTTCTCCTAGCGACAGTACAATTTGAGTGATACCAGATAAGATGGAAAAATAAGGTGAGGTTACTATCCTTTCTCCTTTTTTTACACCGTTAGTTATTAGAGATGACCATTCTGGATTATCTGTTTTATTCAAAATGCTGACGTTTTATCATTCTGACTATTAACGATTATTCCTGTTCGAATCCATCGTGGAGACAATTCCTATGACAGGCTAAATTTTAATTTTGTTTTGGACCTACAATTGTCCTCTGTTAGTGTTTTCCAATTGGATTTTAGCTTGTGACATACACCAAATACATGACACCTTTGTGAATTCGTGGTGGTTATTTTACAAAAATTACAAGCTAACAATTTTAGCTTAATTTTCCTATTTACATTTTCGTTTTCACATAGGTGACTACCCAAGATTTTATTCCTTACACCAATCAATTCTAAATCACGTAATTATTAGATAATTACATCTTACCAGAACATTCAGCTTATATTTTTCTCTAATTTACTAATGGAGATCTCTCAATTAAGCCCATAAAATCTTCAGTCAGAATCATGATGCCTAACACATGCGAATATCTAAACTCCTGAATCCTCTTCATTCGTATACCTTTAGTCAATTTCCTCTTTTAACACGAAAAATGTAATATCGAAACTTAAGCTTAGGGAGTGGACTTTTCTTATAACATTTGTTTACACTATATTTATAACAATTTTTGCGCGATATTTTTATCTAGTGGTAGAAAATCCGTCAGTCTCTTTAAGCACAACTCTCATGTCGAGAGTTGTGCCCAGTGCTCAGTGCTGATCTCAGTCGAGATGTTAGGGAAAGGCCTCAACATCACGAAACAACCATCGAAAAATTGGAAAGCAGTATTATAAAATTTTGACTATAATATTTCTCCTGTGATTTTCATGTTATACCCTCTTTATCTTTAAATACTTTAGTTTTTACTATTATTATGTTTAGGGAGGTTTTTATCACCCTTTACTTTGTTCGTGATCTTTTTTCCTAAAATAATATTTTAGGTTTTCATACATCCAAAACTCCTAAATTTTTCCTATTTTAATTTACCTACACATAAATTATTTGTTTTATTAAATTCATATTAAAATCAATAGTCTGATTACAAGTTAGATCAGTATCTGCCAGACTACCCCACGGTACTCCGAGGGTTGGGGATTTGAGTTGCGGACATCAATGAAGTTTAACTTTAGAAGTGCTGTTAAACAAAAAGCAATACGTACGTATGTACATTGAGCGTGAATTTTGGAATAATAATCATATTAACATTTATATTCTCAAAATTTCTACATTTGTTAAGTTCTTGGGAAGGTGATCCTTACAAGGGTTACGAAAAATGATGTATTCGCTCTCAATACCAAGCGAAAGAAAAAACAGCAGATACCCGAATACTACCAGATTGTATTCTAATTGTTCATTCTATACATCTATTGCAACAATCCATCAACCGAATAATCAATAATGGATAATATTCTGTAACTTGCAAGCATCAATAACTGAAACTCACAATCTATGGTGAAATATCGCGTATTTGCGAAAATTTATGGTGCAGAAAAGTTTACAGACACTTCGCAATCGCTCCAACACCGTCTACATTTTTGCTGCACCATCACTGCCTCTCGCGGCACAGAGTTTGGACTACTCTGGGTTAGATGGAAAAAGAGAATTATTTGTCTCGATCGCGCCTCAATAAAGAATTCTTCTAATTCCTGAGTTTGTAGAAAACCTAATCGGTATATTCGCTGCAAAACACGAATGCTCTCACATGTTAAGAAATCAACAGACGTATTTCAGAGGGTTTTGCCACCTGGTACATCCATTGGCCCGGTGGAGGAGGAAAGTTTCGCTCTATCGCCAAATATGTGCATTTGCGATTAGTTAGTTTCATCATCGCGTCACAATCAAGGCATGAAATTGGCCGCTTATGAGCTCTAATTTTTCCCTCAAGAAATTCGTTTGTTTCCTTCTCCTCTTTTCCCCTTCTTCCCCCCTTTTCCCATAATCCCTCCCCTTAATCCCTCCCCTCGCCTTAATCCCCCTCTCCCTCATTATCCCCCTCATCTCGCTTTTTTTCTCCGCCGATGTCAACGGCCGCTCCACTATGACGTCATATCTGCACGCGAACCCCGCGTCTCTTTCCTCCCCACCGTCTCCTCAAATAAATTTCACATCCCCGTTAATACGCTACTCTATCTCGGCGAAAGAATAGCTATGAGGAACTCCACCAAGGTGAATCGGAAGCTATTGGCGATGCAACGCCGTTTTTTATTCGGGTCTCAAATTCTCGATCGAAGGTACTTTGGAAGTTTTAGGCACGCTTGGATCCGTCGCCATTTTCCTGCGATCATCTTCTTCGGTTAAAATTCCTCGGTGGCGTGATTCATCGCTGCGTCGCAATTACGTAACGTCTCATGCCATCGGTTGCGCCTTCAAGAAGGGAATTCGCGGCATCTTCAGTGGAAATCATGAAGAGAATGATTTTCTTACTGTCATCTGTATCTGCTATCGATGGATTAGAGACGCTCAGTACGTGGATAAAGATGAGGTAGCTTCTCTTCCAGTATCACTTACAGATGGATCATACTGTAAGAAGTTGTACACGGATATTTTCCACCGCGACAAGCTCCTTTTCGAAGAAATCTTCGTTTCCTGAGCCTTACCATGGGTACACCGGCAGCAGCCTCAATGAGGCATCAGAATCTATGAAGTGGACCTAGGGTGTTTTTGAAGTGGTAATAAGGTCCTACTTCCTATTTTGGCCCCTGAAAACTCCTCTGTTCAAATTTTCTCAATGATAAGATTGTGGCAACGCGTTCGGCATTGGTCAAAGCGGATTCGGGTACGATTCCTCGTAGAACTCATATGCGCAAAATGGTTTTAGCTGTCGAAGTACTTTAAATAATACTACTACTACTACTACGATAAGATTGGAAGGGGTTTTCCAAATATTCATTACTACTGAATTATTGCTAATAGAAATTCCTTGATTTATTCAGTGTTTAAGAATCTGTTCAATTTCACGCTTTTCTAACCTACCTGGCAATAATGACTGGCAGCTTAGTGATACTTGCTATCTGTTGGAATTTTTCAATAATTTTAGGATCTAGGATTAAATTACCTTTAATATTAACGGCAAAATTAGCTAAGAAATATCTAATTTATGTACTTTTGGAAATAAAATAGCATTTATCTTAACGATTGAAAATTCGATTATAACTGAATTTGTCTACGGATCATATTTAATGGCAATGAAATACCGATTTCTTTGAACATCTGTTGAAAATTCGGCACTGCATTTTCATAAGCATAATGTCACTGAAAACAAATTGCATCTTTGCTTATTATAATATACAGCAATTAATTTTTCGTAATAGTAATTATTTCATTTTTAATAAAAATCTATTGAATAGAAAAATGTGAAGGCCTCTATGAAAGATGAGAAGTGAGAGAATTCGCTTTTGCTTTCTTCACCTAATCAGAGAGCTATAAGGAAATATCGCTATGAATAACACTTTCATAGCCTTCAATAGGAAGCGATGAATACCATTAGTCAGCACCATTCATAACTCAGGAGTTGACATATTATTAGAGTCAGTAACAAGAATGAAGATATTTGGTGCGATGGCTTTCGCTGTGTGTGGATTCCATTTGAAATAAAACTCTTCCGGGATTCAACAGCGTGTGTCTCTTGTTAAAAGTGAAGTTTCGTCGACACTATCGTCGACTTCTTAAGGCTAAGCTGAAGAAGCCCGAAGAAGTCGAATGTAGTGTCGACGAAACGTCGCTTTTAACAAGAGAGACACGCTGTTGAATCCCGGATGAATTTTATATAAAAAATGAGGAAATTTAAGGAAGCTAACATTTCCCTCTATCCTGTACCTGAAGTCAAGTGAAAAGTATTAAAATATGGAAGCATGAATGTATGGAAGCAGGAATTGCTAATTAGACTTTTAAAAATACTCAATTACGTAAAATATTATCCAAACCTTTCTCACGATCCTGTTACAATTTCCTATATTAGGATTAGGCAGAATATTAATCGCATAACACGAGTAATAATAAAACTACCAATTATTTAGTATTATCTACCAGAGTCTATTTATTTTTGACAGACCTTGCCAAGTATTCTATTTGATTATTTATATGATTACCATGGATATTATATTTTTGGCATAACTGAATTATATTATACAGATTCAACTAAAATTGTATTGTATTTTGTATGTAACAAAAATACCATTAGCAAAATGGTATTTGTATCATATTAACCGAGGGAAATGAATTATTATTAATTCTATAACTAAAAATACCTATTTTATCGGTATTTTAATGGAAAGACTTCCGAGACTCGATAAATATTTTGTTAATAACGATGGAAGGATAGGCTTCAACTGTCATCCAGTCTAACTCTAAGGAAGAAAGGATGCTAAGAAACTTGATTTTGATGAGTGAAAACATAAGAAATATAAAAAAATTTAGTTCGAAATAAAAGTATGAGGGCGGAGATGAGCACTGTCTATAGTCGCTTGAACTAACGTCATCTATTGATTTTGGGTTCGCTTCGTTACACAACGAAGTCTAAATGCGTAGATAATGTCTGCGCAGATGAAATTTGAATTTTTCGAATCCCGACTTCTATAGGTAAGTTCTAAAGGCAACGCTTAAAGCGTTTTAGTTTCTTAATAGATACTGTTTGCAGAATATCGGAATAACTTCATTAAACCCGTAATATCGTAAGCTTGAGCTGCATTTCACGGTGAGTCTTTTTATGACGAACGCTCAAGGAAATCATAGAGTGATAAATCAAGTACTTGTCAAGCACAAGTTGAGTCATTCGTTAAAAATTATGAAATACCTTATTTTAAGAATTTTTAATACGCTGGATTTTTCTGATTTCGAAATTAACAGTCAGTTGCTTTTCTATAAACCAGAACTGCTTTAGCACTAACTCTGAAAACGAATTCACTTCAAAATTTTCATCTGTATGTTTACTTTGGCTTATAGTAGGGGGTAGTGATTGTACCAAATAACTTCTTTTCATTTGATTGTCATTCAATTTCATCATTATTATTTAAAAAATAGGAATTGGAAAATTTTTAATGAAGTGCTATTTTGCAACTTCATGTTCTTAAGGAATGATTGAAGTTAAATAATTGTTACCAAATTCTTCTCTCATTTTTACTCTATTTTAATTTATAATCTATTGAATTTCTCTATTTTAGGTTCTCATGCAGGGCATAATATTTCATGAAAGAACTTTGCTAACAAACATATATGGGAAAATCTTGCATGAATAATTTAAAAAATTTAGTAGATTATTCTACAAAAACCAGAATTTATATTTTTAAGAAAATATTTCTATGACTGAACAGTGACGACCAACTCCAGACGAAAAATGAACGCAGGAAATATAAAAGAGAAAAATTTTTCTAAACAGCATTTTTATCCTAAGTTATCGATTGAGATAAACGAAATGAGAATCTCTCATGACTCCGTATTTTTAATATTATAATAGGATTGAAGACTGAGACATAAGCGTACGCATAAAGATCAGCGACGTAGTTGTTGTTTGCGGCGCCCTGAGCGGCACCTGAGTTAGTCAGCCCATTCAGTAGACATCAAACACTCTAAGACAAAATGTCAATACGACATAAGGAATTTTTTCAGCTTATGAATGTTTACTAGAAAAGGGTAATCAATTTTGCTGTAGTTCAGCTGGCATTTCATTGGGAACATTTCACAGGTACCATTTTATTATGGATGGCCACAGAAGGATTAAATACACAGAAGGAAAAAAAAGGCGGAAAGAATTCAGTTTGAATTGGATAACAAATATTACTTTTATATTTATTTAGCCTTCATTGCCTCAGCTTTTTTCATTCTTATCCATTTCTTTGTAATTTATCCGGTTTTCCACCCATTGTAGTTGACATATAGTGCTGCCCTGAAATAAGTATCGCCCCTAGGCGTCCGTTCCCCCTTGCTACGCTGAAGACAAAGATAAGTTTTCCTTTATCCTGAACCAAAATACATACGAATGTTATTCCATTCTTCAAGAAATGGTCGCAGGAACCAAAAAGCCTAACAGTAGGATAACAGTGCAGGAATATGAAAATGCATTGACCCAGCAACTCACTTCCTCCTGCAGTTACCTCGCCGCTTCATGTGTTAAGAATATCAGTGTATCGCAGCATCTAAGAGTAATTGCTATCTTTTGATGAAGCGTCACTACAAGAATTTAGTAAGAATCTTAAGAATATTATTATTTAATGCTTGATAATAATATTACTCAATTTCTTATTCCCTCAATTATCTTATTATTAATGTTATGGGGTGCTAAATTTGGTCATGATTAATACCATTGGGTGAAAGGCGTGGAAATTACATAATTTGTGCGTATTTCTTCTATTTTGGCTCCTTCCTTAACAAAATAGTCATAGATGTCATTATATGGCATCTTATGGGAAATTACGAATATTGTGAAGTGTGATTTTGATGGTTGAGACAATTGTTGTGGAAATCGGTCGCATTTAATATATATTACTTTTGGATTCTGAAATATAAAAGAAAAGAAATTGGAACTTGGCTGTTAATGTATATAAGATCGAAAATCTCTCAAATACGCCGGTTCTCTCTCTTTTCGAGAAAGAAGACTCATTGACATAATCGCCTTGCGGAGAGTTTTTTCACCTCTTATTCAGAGTAATGCAACGATGTACGAGTATATGGTGGAAATAATCAGCGTGGAATCGTATCCTCTTTCATTATAATATCCTTTGATGAAAACGAATATTTTTTATTTAAACGATATGGATTTTTGATAATTTCAGAACGAGTATGATTTAGATATGAAATTAAACTCATTTTTTTTATATTCTGTTATAATAACTCAAACAACAAAGATACAGGAAGAATTCTACAAAGATCTTATACTTTGCTATTGAATAAGTGTTTAAAACTTGGATGGTGGACTTAACTATACTTCCTTCTAATTTTTCCGTCTTTGAGCGGCTATAAAATTGCTACGGGCAATTAATACGGGGTTTAGTTTACGGGCCTGCATCGCTATGGACGAGGAAGAGTTGCATTTGTATTTTAATGTTCTCTATTTAAATCACCAAACTAACCGTCTAAACTAACAATGAAATTCATTGTATTGTAAAATTATTAATTCATACGTGAAAACTAAGTCTAAAGAGTTTCATAATTTTTAATAAATAGTGGGATCTCGGTAAATTAATTGGGCACTTATTTAGTATTGAGCGGCCGCCCAGGCGCGCAGCGTAGGAATCTTTTTTCTTGCCAAATTTACCTCCCTAAATATATTTGAAAAAGTGGATTCCTGTACATAATTGTTGAATGTATATATTGTCTGGGATTAAAAAAAACATTACTTGCATGAACATAAGAATCTACTAAAAATGTCGAATCTCTTTAGCACCACTGATCCACGAGAAGCAGCTTATTTACCGTGAAAGCTGTATGAGAAGGCAATGATCGATTTATCAATAAAAGTTTCAGAATTAAAATTCGTTAACTCAGCGCAATTTAATCATCTATTCGAAAAGAAAACATTCAACTAATGCAATAGTTTTCTAGATGACCGGAATAATTCTTGGATTCAATATTCTATATGCAGCGAATTGTGAGGGAATAGGGCTTGGACAAAAGCAATATAATTCTTGTTCCTCTGATTTCTCTAATCGGAAGTATTAACTTTGTTACTTGGCACGGTTTCAGTAATAGATAACTTCCTTCCTAAACCAACAACTCGACATTTTTTTCCGAATTTCAACCAAATTGCGTCGATACCACATCCCGTTCGAAAGTTGGCCAAAAAAAGCTTCTCAGAATATTTTACCGTGAGCTCTTTCCGCCCCATAAACGCCTTTTTATATCTCTATTCAACGTATTTGTGGTGCCCAAAAAGTTGGAAATTTTCATGCAGATTCGCGTGTTGGGGTTGGTAATGTTTTCTTGCGAGTAGACTTGAGAAAAGCAGCGCACGTTCTGGAATATTTCCCCCAACAAATATGGGTTTTTTCACCGCATCCCTCCCAATGTTTTTCCACCAGGATTTACGAGAAGCTAGAGGAAACGAGGGGGCGAAAGTGTAAATAGCGAACCCGGAAAAGATAACGCACGGCTGAAGGAGCGGTTGACTGCGTTGCTGTGTATATGCATGACTAGTGACTTCATAAGACCACTGTGTTCACCCTTCGGAAAGAAACACTGCATTGTTGGAGAGGACGTAAGGAAAAATTACCTTTTACACGGATATCGGATTCGAAAGCTTGGATGACTAAATAAATCACGGATGGAATCCTCAAAAGGAAAAGGCATGATTCAACGCATTGGATGAGTCTTATATGATTCACTAGTTGATGATATGGGCTAGATTATCAGAGCGCATCACGATTAATTTAATAACATTTTCTATGACAAAGGCGACGGTACTTCCTTATTACTAACTATTTGTGTTAATTCCGATTAAGGTTTAAATAGTTATTATTTAATGATTAATTTATTTTTTAAGTTTTAATTTAAAAATACGTATATGTAGGGAATTAAATATCTATTAATCGGTTCTGTATACTACGAATTACTTAATAACATAATACTTTTGTCTTACCAGTTAAGAACCACTGGAAATTTATGCTGATTTATTAATGAACTCCACGCAAAACTCTTTCACTTCTTGTTAAATAAAAATATTATTAAAAATAATTTCAAATTATACTAATTTAATCAATAAAAAATTTTAACATTATTAGTCAAAATTATTTTTAAAATGTAATAAATGCCATGGAAGACTTTTAAGTGCTTCTTCAAAAACTGACCTTTGAAAGTATGATGGCATACGATATAAAAACGGTACATACCAAAAAGATGGCGCTGCATCCCTATGCGTGCTGCCGATTGGCATTTACTGTGGATGTTACATATCTAGCGTACCATGCCGCCTTATATTGGTTCTTCATTACAACATCGGTTCGAGTAATTCAACTTCTCAATTTCTTCACAATGCTGGGTCAACATCTATCCCGAGTCCTCTGTCAGCCTACCTGAGGGCCTCGATGTCACGTGAATCCCTTAAAAATACATAGCATGGGCCAATCGAGACCCTCAAAATCAGGTGACGGTCAAGTGAGTTTTGATCAAACGGGAGAATACCTTCGGAATCTTTCTATGACCTCGCTTTCCGTTTCCCTTTGTTTTTAAAATATGGTCACCGTCTCACCGTATATCCAGGTTGAAAAATTGAGAAGTGAGGATTAATTTAATTATGTAGGATCTACATTTTGTTAGAAGAGGAATGTTGGAATTGTGTTATTCTTACGATCCAGGATAGATTGATATAAACATAAAAATACTAAATCATACGAAAGAGGAATGATATGAAAAATGCCGAATAAAAAAGAGCCTATTTCCTACACCGATGGTCTACAGAAACAAATTAAAATTTTTGCATGTTCTCGTCTCTTTTGCTCCTCGTCGAAATGTGCACAACATTTGTGCTGATACACACAAATGAAAATAAAAATAATAGATAAAGGTGAGGTCGGAATATGTAAGCATATATTTATATCCACAATTTTTTGCGCATTTCGAAGAGCAATTGAAATTGGCGACCTTGGTAACATTGCACATAATCCCCCAACCAAGGATTCTTTTAGTCGCCTGAGAATAGACCAAATGTACAAATGATGACTGAAATTAAATTCGTAGAATAATATGGTAATAGTAAAACCAATCAACCATCAAAACCATGATTGAATTGATCTGCTCATCTCAACAGCCGCGTCTTTATTGGTCAATAAAGAATTTTAATAAAAAATAGAAAGTGTCTACAAGAGAAATCAATTTATCTATCACATTAAATAAAGCTCAGACATTTAAGAACGTACCTTTGAATCGTCTAGAGAAAGTCTGTGACTTCATAGAAACCAGGAAGTTTTTCCGCTTCGTCGACGTAAGACTAAGGTAACTCTCTTCTTTTTCCGTGTTCTTTTTATTGTCTTGATAAAAAAGTTGGGTAGGTGAAAATGAGGTTTGTAAAATTTTACTGTAATGTGTAAATTTTGATAGCTAACTTTTCCATTTTCTAAACATATTCTCAACTATTCAATATAAATTAATAATCGGAAGGAACTAGAAAAAGGCGAACTTTTATCAAACGCAATAGTTATTCAAACGACCATGGTTTCATCTAATCATCAATTGATTAATCTGATGATGACTCCATAAGTCGAAGCTGAGTTCATTGAGTTCTACCTTGAAGTCACGGTTAAAACATTGGATTCTATCAATTAATATTCGTTTTGAAGTGGGGCCACCGAAGAATTTCAGGTCCCATTCACTACTCAAGTATTTTCCAAACCAAAACAAAGTAAAGGTTGCATAATAAAGAACATATAATCTGAGTCATAGCATAGAAAACGCCAAGAGTCCGTTCAGAATAAACTGAACGTTTAAGCTAAGAAATTTCCGCTTACTGTGAATCAAAAATTATTTTCCCCACAGTTTTACTTTTTAAGTCATCGACGGATTACGTCAAAGCATTGCTAAACTTTGAGGCAAAGATCTCCGGATACTAAACAATTTGTCTTTTAAAAAACACCCTGCGCGTCCTTGTATAATTTATAAGCTGAGAGAAACTTCGGCCACGAAACGCTGTGGTATGCTGAAGATTCATTTATCTCCGGAATCGAAAAAAATTATTCGGGGATCTTCCGGACAAATGCGTGGTCAGTTGGAGAAATTCGTCTTACGAGGATTCTTATGCAACACCAGAAGGGTTCGCTCGCATCAATTTTAATTTATGCTAAATACACTTAATCACTGATTTGATTCGAGCGATACGTCAGTGGTGTCACTGAGGTGCGGAATGCAGTTGAATTGCTCAATCATCCGCCGAGGCATTCTTTCTCAGGAGAATTCGTCGATGCAACTGGGAAGAGGTCATCAACTACTAAACTGAATCGGTCGGACATCTAAATCAATGGGTGCCATCCTTTCATGGTTATTCTTTTCTCTCACACACGGAAAGGATTAGCTTGATTGAAAAATTGAGATGCTGACTTTGTGGTATTTTTACTATTTGACCGAACTGTATTAAAATCTTATAATAGAATCCCGAATGCATTTAACTTAGACATATTTTCAGATATTCTGTATTTATACAGTCAAATGGTCTTGAATTATCCTCTATTAACATATGCCTGACATGTACAATTACCATATACAATAGTCATGCATTTGGTTAAATTTCTTATATCTTTTATACTTCAATAGATTGCCCTTCTAAGACTGTGTAATTTGCAGATTGTTGGATAATTATAAATTACATTCCAAAAATATTTAATTACTAAAAATTTATACTTTGTTTCGCAGGACGTATTTTGTTCTTTACCAAATTGTAACTTTTCTTTATAAAATCAAACTTAATTGTAATCTGAGTATATTTTACACCAGTAACTATATTAGATATTTATAAACATAATATGTTTTCTTTGTAACTAGGCTCTTCCCGTAATGAGTGAATAAAAATAAAGAATGAAATAAAGAAAAGCGTATTTGCTCATCATTACCCTGTGGATCTTTAGACCGACTATATAAGATGCTTCCAGAGAATTATCTGCTGAAGTCCTGATAACTCAAACAATAGACAAACTTGCTTCTTTCATTTATAATTGTGTTCACCCAAATTTGTGTACTCTATAAGGTATATAATTCCATCCATCGCATGCATTCATGTGAGAGATTAAATTTCTCGCCAGGAAACTGAGACACACAAAATGGAATAATTAAAGAAATGAAAATCTTAAAAATCAGCTTTTATGATCCGATGGGATCTTTTCCATCGGCGAAAACATCAGCTGCAAAATCATTCTAGCACCTACTCTTAAATTTCACGATTTCTGTTTAAATAATTCGATCAATAATGCCCTAATTAGCTTGGGCATTCATTACTAAATAAGATTCTTCATCGGACAATATTAGAGCATGTAAATCATTTTGAGGAAAGGAAATTCACATTCAATTTTTGATTGGAATTAAACTCTAATGGTAAAATCTTTAGAAATCAAGTCTTTTATATTCAAACAACGAATTTGTAACGCTGAATGAATTTTTTGAATAAGAACCGAGACACCCGAGTAACCGAGAGTATTGTGAACATCGCGGACGCTGAATTTTCGGGTGTCACCAATAAGAGTTCTTCGAAAAACTTTCTTAAGTTCAATTCCTTGAATCTCCATCATTGTAAAGTCAGTAACTTTCTCTTATAGTCGGAGACGATGTGTTTTTCGATTGAATTCGTCAGGTGTTGCAGACAAGCAGCTTGCTTATTTCGTACGGTCCAATGTACTACCATTATGCTCGACCTACTTTCAACAACACCACCTTTTGATGGTGTGTATATTTCCGAAACGACATTAACTCTTTAAATAATGCCGGAATCACCAAGCGTGACCAACATGTATGTATTTTACGAGGAAAAATTAATAACCTCTCTCAATTTTTTTACTACGATTCCCAAAAAGGTGTTGGGTTTATTTGCAGTTAAGAAAAAGGCGAGACTTAAAAATGTTCTCTTCCAACTCTTAAATCATTTTGAAAAGCATAAATTTCAAATATTCATAGATGCAATATTGAGTCGGGAGTTCAGCTAAGGAGTTCATAGGGTGGATCTTGACGTTATCATGATTTCTCCAAAAATTTGCTCCGGTGCAAAGCCTCTCCTATTGATGAAACGATAACCCAATAACGATAACGAGCATTCAGAATTAAAATGGAGTGTGAGTTCAATATTGCAATCATCTTTCATATTTTCGATGCCATGCATTCCTTCAATTCTAACTGAATTTCAAGCAGCCTCTGCGGAGACTCGACGATATCCATTGTTATTATTATTATTATATAAAAAGAAGTGTAGTATAAATGATAGTTAATCCTCAAGAATAGCATTCAACAATTTTCCTACCAATAGTGATTGGCAGAGAAGTTGTAGTGGAATTGTTGAAAGTTCTTCGACAGCTTAGGTCATTTAGCACATGGCAACCACTAGGAATCGAACCCGGGACCGCTTCCACCAAAGGTGAACGCACTAACCACTTGGATATTCGATAGTCCAATTGGCAGAATAAGAGTCACATATAAGAACAGCTCAATTGATTAAAATCGTTAAATATTAAATAGTACTCTTATTAATTAGTCCTATCCTCGTATATTCCTTTCAGTGTTACGAAAATGGTCGAATTGACGCATTACAATTTTTGGGGAAATGAAACATCCTTTGAAAGAAATATCTTCGCATACTACATGGTAGCTTATAGCTATTACATAAAACTTATATGCTATCACTTATACAGAAAAAAACGTTGTAGCTAACGGCTTAGGATTAACTTATCGAATCAGACAAGTGCAGCGATTTCCAACCTTTCATGTCCCAGGATACACTCATAAAACAACTAAGAATTCGCGGAATTCGAAAATGAACATTTATTTCTCAATGCATAGGCCATGGGACGTAAGTGGCTCTAATTTCTTACGCGATTTACCTATTATTTACTTTGTATTTTACCTAATATTGCCGAAACAGGAAAATAAGTTCTTTAAACACAATATAAAATACAAAATACTCTTTCAATTCCTCTCACCTTTTTAATGCATTGAACAATCATTTCCATCATCGATCCTAATTCATCCTTCTCCATCCACTGGAAGCCTACCTACACTGACTGCATCGCTCCTTCCTATTTAGACCATTCTTATTCTTATATAAAACATTTTGTGCCTTCTTTTGTGTTCCACTAGATATCATGTGAAGCATCTTTGTTTAAAATACGCCTGCTGAAGTAATAATTTTCTAATAGTATACTAAGTATTGCGTATTAGAAAAGTAGCCACCTGCCGAAACGCCTGCTATAGTATATTTTATTTGGTCTGGTAAACTGATTCGGGTTGTATGCTACCTCCCGAATCTTCAAATGCCATCGTGGTATATCATTGGGACTCATCGTTAAATACCATCAGAGAACAAGAAGAGAGACAATAACCTATTTTCTTTCCTCTACCAGAAGAGGCTTTCTTCATTCCGCGACCATCAATCAAGGAATAGGCAAATTTATGGCGAAAATCCGATCGCATCTCCCGCGTACGCGACACATTGTCCTAAGGAGCAATCCGCTATGGAGACGAAAAAAAAAACCCTCTCTTGCCAACAACGAAACCCAAGGCCTAACCATCGCTTCCCCTTCCATCGCAGACCCAAGTGAAATGAACTTTGCCTGGTTGCAGTCTCGAAGAAAGAGTGGCCGCAGTCTGAAAATGCAGGCCATCAATCCAATCCAATCTTATGTCTGCACCCCACCCACATCCCTACCACGGCGCGATGCCGTCTGAGTGAGGCCATCGCCCTCCCGTCTGGACGTCTAGGGGAGGGGAGGGGCTGTGGGGTGGGGGGGCGTAGGGGCGGGATGGCAGGGTTTGCATGATTCATCGAGGGCATCCGCCGAGACGGTCTCTGACCATTGCACCGCTGTCTATTTAACGGACTATTGAAAGAAAGCCGATAATACTTTCTTCCTTCTCTTTTCAATTTTATTCACGCATCACCTGCCATTCCCCCCTTTGGAATTTTGTTAGAATGTAACGCGCGGATCGGCTAAACGTCCGAATGAGCGCTAACCGTGGACACCATCCGATACGTGTCATCGGGAATTGGAAGAGCGCTCACACTTTTAAATGATCAGTCTTTTTTTCCGTCTGAAATTCGAGTTTTCGCCGACGGGAGAAAGATCTGCTAAGTGATGATGAGAGATAAATTTGGTTCGGATTAAAAGTTAACGGCTGCGCTATCAATTCTTGATTGATGGAGAGCGTTTCATTCGCCTTTGGATGAGGATTAGAAGAATGCATTTTCCGTATAATTTTTACTCCGTATAACTTAAACGATAACAAAATTAGATGACAGAGATAAATTATTGATAAAATAAGAAAAAACAATATCGATACAAACCATAAAAATGTTGAAAATAGTGTTGAAACGGGTGGTTTTTACAGTTTTTACTTTATTCTATTTTATGGATTGTACCAATATTATTTCTAATTATTTTATCAATTACAATTAATTTACACCAAATATCACCAATCATCATCTTAATTTTAGTGAACCATCACTAAAATTAAGATGATAGCATTAAAACTATTGAGGAATGAGTGATGCTGAGAAGTACACTCATTCCTCACATATTTAATGCACAGAGCATACAGAGCGCTTAAGAGCATATATTTAGTGAAAAGAAGTGATTTATTAATTAGAAATTTTAATTAACAATTTTTGATTGTGTTGATTTTGATTGAGGTATTCCATGACATTCTGGGTAAACGAAGAAAGCAATAGCAACCTACCTCACTCCTCATCATGCGTAGTAAGCACATCTCTGTTTCCTGGACTATTGGTGGAGGGGTTGCTCAAGCCGGCTTCCGGGCTGAATAGTACTCAGACAGGATAGATAATGGTTAAATAGTTATATCTGGAAATAAGAAAGAGGAAAAATAGGGCTAAATTCCCCAATAATTTTAGTAACCTATTGAGAAAGAAAAAAGTAAAAACCTTAACTCTTGGACCACTTAATTTAGATGAATCGGATCGAACCTCACTCACTCACGGAATTCCTTTAGGATACTTCATCATTTAGAATATCGGGGATTTCAACACACATACCAAAGTGTGATATATATATATATGTTAAATTTAAATAGTTTCAGTCTAGCTAAATTATGAATCTTTACTGAACGCTTACTATTTTATTGTACATATTTACACATTAAAAGGATTTCTACAATTTTCTTTAGGTTAATAATGGAATCGTTTTAATGAACTCTCTTTACGAAGTAAGTTCAATCAGCACTTCTATGCTATTATGATAGTTTTAATTACTTTTAGTGTTTGAAATATACGAGTAGAGTTAATAATTTAGGAGATTTTTTTATATATCACATATCTGTAATAAACGTCTATGTCTGAATGAAACATGGGGTAAGAGTAGAGATTTAGGTATGATGAGTACTCTTAAGAGTAGCGAATATGTCTCACATAATAAAAATATATTGGGACACTGCCATCTAAAATATTCACATTTTACTATAATAGTAACAGCATTAACAGTAATAATAATTCACAGCCATAGTTTTAAATTAATGAAATAGCATAAAATTATTTTCTTAATGGAATATCGTTATCATCAACATCCGCTATAGATAATCTAAATAAATCCTACCCCCCTAAATCCTGTCTATTAATGTATATTAGTCCAGTTTCTCACTTCTTCATTCTTCTCATCTCTGTCAACGTGCTACAATTTTAAGATTCTTCTGAGAAAATTTTTCTTAAGTGTGATTTGTCTCAGAAACCGGATAGAACCTTTTTACATATTCAATGAACAATTGTAACATGTTTGTTCCAGACAAAGGAGGACATTGAAGATAATCTCTCCAACAAGTCATTCAAGTAAAGTGAATATTTTTAACTATTGAGACTTGGATTATCCGCACTAATGGGTCGGTGAATACTGTTGGCGGCACGAAATTGTTTATTTCTATTGTTAGATAAAACTCGTGAATGGACAGTTTTTTCAAAACGAAGTCAACGAACTAAGCAAGAGCAAATCCTTTGCAATTTTAACATAGAAAATAACTCGAAAACCTCGATAGACGCTTGTAGTTAATGAGAAAAAAAGGCGGGTATTTCGATGCTCAAGTATCATAACTTTATTTGCATGTCATACATTGATTTTTGTCTAAGAAATGGCGTGTTATCAGCGACTCGGTAGGGTTTCAGCCGACCATACCTTCCCTCATCTTTTCCCCTTTCTGTCACATGATTGACGAGTTATTTACAGCGTTGAATTATCTTCGTAATTCATATGTCTCTTTCTGTCACGCCACTACCGTTCTCCTCAGTGGCTCCAGTCTTTTGTGCATTGACATCTCCTTCCAATTGCTTACTCCGCCTGTCTACCTAGACAGTGTTCAACCATCTGCATCTTCGTCTTCCTCTTATTCCCGTGCCTTTAACTGCTGCCATCAAAAAAACCTCAGCTGTTCTTGTTTCATCCTCCATTCAACGTTACTTATTTATCTCCGAACTTTCGAGAGAGGATTTTATTATGCAAGTTGCAATCCCTTCCTTATGTTTAATAGAATTTTACTTAATTAATTTATTTGCAATGCATTACTTTTGTTATGCCTTACGTTTTATTTGTAGTGTAAATAACTTTTAGTGAATGTTATTTGTAATATTTGTTATTTGCACCACGTTCTCCTTTATAGGCCATGCCAGGGGTACCTGTTTTGATGTTTTTTACTTATTATACTTTGTATGTTTATGCATGTTCTCCTCATCATCTTCTTTTTTTTATTTTCCTGTTGTGAATACTTATTCAAAGACTCACGTAGTTATTTTATGAGTACAAATTAAGTTTTCGCCTGTATTCTTTTTAATTTTATCTACATTTTTATTATGGTTTACGAATTAGATCTAATTTACATTGACGATAAGTTAGATGATATGGAGAGTTTCAAAATTTCCCAAGTAAAGAAGATCTTTACTTATTTAATTATATCTTGCTTTTACAAAACACGCGTCACTCACATTTGTAGTCCGCCATCTTGCGGATTCCCTTACAAATAATTACTTCGAAAAATTCTAATATTTACGGGCGGCCACGAGTAAATCTATTACGTTCAGCACTTGTTTTTATTGGGTCATAGAGATAGGTTTTTAAGATAGATTAGATAAGATTCAGGTAAAGATTTTAGGGTGTCAAGTTGAGTAATATAAATCAACAATTGGCTTCTTCAGTCTCGGAGATTTCTTACTCGATCAAACGAATCGTAATTCAAGGATATAAAATCAGTTAGTATCTCCACTATATCACATCACATTAGTAAATCCATTATACCTATTGGCTAAGACAATTTCAACAAAGACTACGCTAATCTAAGAGCACATACGACGGCACATTTTGCTGTAGTAATTTTATATCTGAAATCAAACTTTATGCAGGGATCGCCTCTGTAATTTCTATTAGACTTTAGGGTAGTCAGGCATCAATAAACTTTGTGTTAGGAAAGTGCGATATTATAATACTATATATTATCTATCCTTAATTTAGTAAATGGAGTTCAATATTGACAAGATTTTTTTTTCAGTTTGAACTTTTTCTATAAAAGTTAAGAATAGCTTACCTTCTGAAAATGTATTGCAACATATCATCGTTAGAGGACTTTAAACATTTTAAAATTTGATATTCATATCGGTAAATATAAGCAACCATTTTTTATCCTTCCAGAGATCTGATATTTTTGGTTTTGTTTATTTTTAACGGTAATTTAAATTAATAAATGTATTATCACCGCATGTTTCATCGGGTAAACTTTCTAGACACTGAAATCAACTAATATGGAATTAAATTATAAAGGAATACTATTGTTTTGTCCAATTATTCAATCTTAACATATATCTTAGTTTCATGCATAACAGCACAACATCTTTAACATAAAAATAATGACATATTTAATGCTTGGAACGAACCCTGTTGTAGATATAAAATACTTTTCATAATCATTTTTTAAGATTCCCAGTTGTGTGAATGTTAAGCATGGACATTAAATATGATAAAATCTGGAAAGGTAAAAAAGCCCGCTGATAAAGCCAAAGAACTCTAGAACGTCTTATACCTCAGTAGTCGCCGAACTTTTTTTTACCAATCACTCATAGTTCTAATCTTATTAATGGCATATATCCCCACCGTCTCAATAACTTAATTTAGCGCCCATGGAAACAACGTTAGTATTTCTTATGATGATGTTTATTGAAACAATTAATTACGTAATACATCCATTTGAATAACTTTAACTTTTTGGATAAATTTTATTATCCTTATATCATAACATAATATCATCTATAAAATTTCACCTTAAACACTCATCTGAAAACTCACTTCACGCTGAACGAGAATTCCTGCGTTTTAAGACGATATTGTCTATAAAGGGTTAAACATCCTCTGTATATCCAGATCAAAACATAAACGGGCTTCTATTTTTGTTTTGATACTAAGTTATTAGATGAGGTATTATATTTTTCGTTCCGATAACATTTATGTAGACATCATTCTGCTTTGCAGAAGATTTTATGCTAATTGATCATCATCGCAATTTGTAGTCGCCTAGGATCGAATACAAAAGTGTCGTACACTCCTCACAAAACCTCCACTAAAGACAGACGAATCACCTTCATCTTAACGCCCATCTTAACAAACCTTAAAGGCCATAACTTGGAATCATTCATATAAATATATTGAATCGTAAGTTCAAGGAAAAAGTATAATCGGCGACGAGAAAGTAAAATATGAACGCTTTCCTGGGGTGCAGATTATATTTAATCGAACAAATTTTGAAAACGAAGGGGATACTAACTTTTCAATTAAAAATGTCACATCGTGGAGAGGGGTATATGGATCTCGCGAAATTGTTTTGACTGTTGTTTCATTGAATGATGTATAAAAGAAAGTATGACAGTTTAACTCAGGTGGCAGTAAAATTTTCTCCGGGATAAAGACACTTTCAAACTCTTCGACTCATCGTTATTATTAGAGAATTCTATCCTGTCCTATTCTCAAACCTTTTTAACGAAAAATTATTTTTCTAACTTAATATCTTAATAATTATTAACTTAAGAAAAAGTGGGTATCGTTAAATTAGGGTTCGAAAACTTACAGCACATCCGGCAAAGCTACACATTACATGTTTGAAAGTGGCGCGTTAAATTCAGGTTGAACTATGTTAAATTTGTGAAAAAAAATTAAAATAAATCTACGAGTATACACATATACAAAAATAACAAGTATCACTACTACAGAGTTCTAATTACTGCATTTATTTTAATTTATGTTACTATTATAGTTAATTATTAGAGTCTAATATTATTGTCTATAGCGCATTACTGTATATGTTGTATGGCTCATATTAAATTAAAATGAATTAATAGAAGCATGAAGTATGAAAAGTTGGCTACCTCTGCATTGCATTTTACTGAATCAATATATCTACTTCATTTCAAATCCCACTGGAAGGAAATTTGAATATCATTAACAAATATGTACTTCTCTATCAAATTCAATTAATCATCTCCAGGAAAATTTAATTTTGCAACATCGTACCAAGAGGTACTCGAAAAATTCAAGGCTAGGTTATTTGCTTTCTTGCAATTATCTCTCAAGAAAATATAAAATTACCAATGTATGTAAAAGAATGTTAACTGAATGGCCCGACTATTGTAAACTTGCCTTGAAATGTTGCGTTTCACTATTTCAAAATTTACCTTTTTCTATGTATTGGGATATAGCCAGCCTATATTTACTAAATGCTTCTGGCAGAAAGGCAAGGATGCGAAGTTCCTAAAAACTGTCTGTCGCGAAAGCTTTGCTTTGGCAGAATTCCAAAATAAGTAACTACGTTTTTCTATAAGCCCCCAACCACTCCTAAATTCTACAAAAAACTCCTTCATTTACTCTTGGCGGATTTGACTTCCTTGATAACTTCATTCAACAGACTAATATGAAAATGTGACCGTATTTTCCATGACACTGTCATTACCTTGCGTGTGCATGCAACAGCCTGCCTAACCAGCCTTTTTATTAAACTACAACCTATTTCTTTTACGAGTCATTCAGCATCCCAATGGCCGAGTGGTTAGAGTGACTGGTCTAATTTCCAAATTATCCGAAAAGTTTCCAAAAGTTTATCCCCAGTGGTTCAAATCCTGCTTCCAGACAACTTTATCCGTTAAAATTAAAATTAAGTTTTCAGGTTTTGTGACGTCGATGACCAAGATGGCTGCCACAGATAAAGCCACGGCTAAAACAGATAAAGAGTTTAAGGAATGGTAGAGTACTCTATTCAATAGGATTTCTCATTTCTAAAATATTTTCTAATTTCGCGATGAAAGTATTTCTTTTCTCGGAATGGACTTAATTCTATCTGAATCGTATTGAGAATTGAAATAACCAAGAAAACAGCGAGTTTGACAATGGTCTAGTTTTATGTCTCTTAATATGTTCACCTTAATCGGCAAAATAAAATAACATTTCTTTTAAAAATTTATATTAACATATTTTTGTATTTCACAAATGATGGATTGAATGTTTTGATTCTACGATATGATGATCTTTATAAATCAATAAATGGCTCTGTTTCATTAATGATTGTAATGAAAGCAAAAAAATTATTTTTGAGCTGTTCAGAAATTTGTAAAAAAGATTACACTTTTATGTATAAAATCATTAAATTTAATCAAAAAAAATTACTGTCAATTTTTATATTATTATTTAGTACAAATTCAGGATATCAGATAAGATTTCCATTCTCAGATTCACCCTTCAATACTGTTCTCGATCTAGTTAAGAAAAGTTCTGTGACTGAGAATGCTCTTCCCGATTCTATTGACATTATTGGAATCTAGTTCATTCAATGGATGAAAGATTTCCGGAATTTTTTCACCCGTGACTGCAAAGATTTACAGTTCTATTTTAAGGTGCTCTGTGGCGTTTGTTTTGAGCTCTTGATGTATCTGCGTCGCAACTCTAATAGCATTATTTAATAGTGTTCCGGAATTTCTATGGAAGAGAGAACCTTCCGGGAAATCTGAATGAACCAAATATTCTACCGAGATACCGGTAACCCGGGAAGGAATTTCTATCATTCACATTTGCATGTCTTCCGTTGACTTAAATAGTGTACATCACAGTGAGCAACTTGACTTATCGAAGAGAAAAATACCAATTGGAAATGCAGAACTCATAAGAATGTATGAATAAAATTAAAAATGGAGCTTTAGGAAATTGATTGAAGGAAAGCGATTATGTTTCACTTCTACTTTCCTTCAGGAGAATTACTTCAGTATTTCTTTGATTATGTTTCGCAGAACGCTGATTATCAGCAAGATGTTAACAAGTGTACCGCAAAAGATGAAAAGATGAATACTCGAATGATATTCAATACTGGATGATATAGAAAGCGTATTCGAAAGTTAGGGATCCTCATTTTGCGAGTAAATTTTGCCATTTAAAAAAATAAGCTTTTTCTTTCATTAATTATTTATTACTAAAATCTCAAGATGTATTGAAAGGATAGATTAATTAATCTGTCAGAAGCAAAATTTGGAAAGCGCTGACTAATGTGACGTTTGACAGGAAACATGGAGATTGAAATTGGTAATTCAATCTAAAATCGTAGTATGCATCTCATAGCTGAGGAACGTTTAGATAACAACGACCAATTAAAAGGTTGCATCTAAAAAAGGGGAGAGCAGAATAAATATGCTAATAGAAACTAAGATTAGATGATTACGCGTTTCTCTACTTTTCTCATAACAAGCAAACATTCAACTCCCACCTTCGCAAAAGCGTCCGACTAAAGTCACTTTCACGTCTTACGATTGAATGTATTGGATTAGGATAGAATTGATCACTTAAATTAACATTAGGTCAAAATTTTCAAGGACATGGAATACCACGGGCAACTCCAAGGTAACTTTATCGGTGAAATTACAGTAGCAGAAATCTGCACTCCTACATTAACCCCTGGGATCGTATACATCACGCAGTACACGGCTGCCATTTATCTACGGAGAAGGATTACTGCCGCTTAATTCCATTTCCTAATTCAAGTGTTTGAATATAAAACTTGTGTATTTATATTCCTTTTGCTGTTGAAGGAAACTCAAGTTATTTGCGACTAAATTATATAATAATGACTACAAGAGTTTTCAACGTGAATAATATAGCTAAATTGAGATTGTAGGTTGAAAACAAAGTTTTCGAGGTAATTTAGCTTCTTTGAAATTTTCATAACTGGAATATAACGAACATAAAATGAGGTTATGTTTCAATTTATGTACTTCCTCCTAGCATGTTTTATTGAAGGTAACTTGTAGCTTAATACTTGTATCATAATAGGTTAGTTATTTAGATAGATGGACTTCCGTTTTCGGAAAGAAACTGATGAGGTTACTTATAATAAATTATTGTTTAAATTCAGAATTTCGAGAAGTAATAAACTGGATAAAGGACTTTTTTCCCACAGTTGACAATGAGTAAGGCTGAATTAGTTCTGATATTATTTAAGTGACCTCGGAAGACACACAGGTTGGTGTAATAGAAAATTTACTATTATTAGTATACATGAACGACTTTAGTAATGAGGTTGATTGTAAAATAAGGATATTTGCTGACTAATCGATGATTTATGGGGAAATAAAAGATTGATAGATAGATTAAACCGTCGAAGAATTTAACAAGAGTTACGAAATGATGTGACTATTAGCAATTAGAACTTAATGTAGACAACTGTTCAGTATTTTACTTTTCGGAAAGAAAATCTATCAAAAATGAATATTTGTTTATCCTACGGAGAAACTTAACTGAGGAAAGTCGGTGAAATATTTTGGAGTAATATTTTGGAGTAATATTTTGGAGTAAATTAAGTAATCAAAGAAGTTCAACTTAACCTTTGTCCAAAGAGAATTGTTGAAAGGAGCGATGAAAAATTCTGTGAGCAATGATACTTGATGCTACTTTTAGCTCTTTTAGATTATCCATGCAATTAAGTGTTAAGTTCGTAAGTTAGAAAATATCCTGAATGAATCTGTGGTTTCTAGACGATTAGGTTAGCAAAACACTCCTCCACGTAGAAAGGGAACTGTTTGCAAAAAGGAAATTAAATTTGAGTTTAAGCTTTCTAAATAAACACAGAGATAGCTGTCCGAAGGCGTAGTTAATACTTTGTGCCCTCAAAATGGAGGTAGTAATTGATTGGCATATGTAACAAGAGAATATTGGGGGAATAGATGCTAGGTCTAGTCACTTCAAATTTTTTCTGTGGACCATAGGCGACATTAATAGAATAAGGAAATAATCCTGCATGCACCCCTTGAAAATGCCGAATGGCGGCTATCATTGTACATAGGTGTAGATCTACAGTTAAACAGTACAGTATAATTCATAATCTTTCATTTAGATCTTTAAAAGGAGTATAGTAGGAATACTGGTCTCGTTTTTATTGGACAGACCTATTTGTCGGAGTGAATTCGTCACAACAGTGCCTGCTAAATGTAGATTAGTTGTCACGTTGTTAGATTTTTCACTTTATATTTTACAAAATTTTACAGTGATAGTACTAGTTTTTAATTCACGATAAAAGATAGAAACAATTTCAAAGATCTTATGTTGATCTTAGCCTTTTATAATTATATGGAACAAAGTCTTTTTAATAATGATAAGCAAACAGAAGTTGACTGTGAAAGAGGATATTCCATTTCATTTCAAAGAAGAATAAAGTAGTAGGAAGAAAAAGCATTCGTGACGAAGCAGCATTAATATATTATACCATGCATTATGCTATGTATTCTCCACTAATTCTTATGTCAGCACAGCAAAATGAGAGTCTGAGAACTTGGAATCAGAAAAGGTAATCATCATGCAAGTAAACGAAATTTGCGTTCGTTTCATTTGAATGTTAGGATATCAACAGCAAATGCTATAATTTGATTTAGTTGTAAAATTAGGATCACCTATTTAACACTATATGGCTTACATAAAATATTTTCTTTCATAAATATCTCTTTGAGATATTAAGATTTTTCTGAAACTAGGAGGTACTTTGATAAGTTAATTAAGAGAAAGATAATATTTGTCTCTTCGATATATCGTATGCACCGCAAAAACTCTGCAAATTTCACTCCCTCAAGATTTATAGTAGGTCTCACCTATTACATCTATGTTTAATTTTAATGAAGTAAAGAGGAAACAAAATCTACAATCAGACGTTGTCCACACCTATCGAATAAATAATGATCACCATTGAAAATACATGCAAAATATCGTAATAAAGAAGCAACCATAATAAACTGGTATGGACTGCGAAGCCTTTATCAAATCATGGATTATAATGGTGTATGATGTCAACACAACCGTTAAATTTCGACGCTAATTCACGCACAGCAATTCTCCTCTTGCTCTGTATGAGCTCATCAGTTAGCGGAATCGTCCCATCATTTGTTGGGGTCACCGCTCTTCCTTTGTGATTGCATTTATTAAGAGTTCGCGACTTTCACTTTGATACATTCTGTCCCTTGACGATGTGGAATATGCTCTTAGCCGTGCGAAAGCTATTCTGAGTTCCTATTTTCTGAAGAGAGACCTTACTTTTATTAATTACCAATTTCAAAGAAGTGTTGAGTGCTTGAGACTATACTGCTTTCTAGCTAAAGAGGTAATTTTCAAGAGATTAGCTCTTGAGATATTAGACGAAAAGTTAAATACTCTCAGACATGGAAACTGAAATAGTGGGATTCTGTAGATAATAATGTTTGAATCTTAGAAGATTGCAGTCTATCAAGGAAAATCCTACTTTCCTCAAGCTCAATAGTACTAATTTGTATACGATTTGATCCTATCAAATCAGGGGGTTGTGTAATCAATGAAACATTTAAATCAAGAAGAGAGATTATTTCGTTCAAGTATCTTAGCATTATTTACCATATTAATTACCACTGTTGCTACAAGATGCCTACCGAATAATTTCCACAAAAACTTGTTGGTTGTAACCCTCAGATTTTGTTCTAAAATCTCTGGCCCCTAAATAAAAACTTAAACCTAGGTATTCATTTCCCACTATTAATGGGAGCGCCATATTTTGTTCGAGTTTGAGCCCTTGTTAAAAACAGTCAAACACGACTAATTCAAAACCAATCAGTGCATAACGCTCGGGATCTAGTAAATATAGATGCATATACAGTAGGCACAAAAAATGAGAAAGATTAATAGTTCAAGCACAACCGTTTGGCATGTTTCATTAGTTAGTAAAAGGAAATTCTTGACGCCCAGAGATGATGAGCTGTATCAATCCAGTCGTCGGATGAAATCCAGAGAAACGGTCGCCTTATTTCATTTAACTATACCTTCCGTTATGTTACCCCTTATACACTAAAAATGTACATTAATTTTTTCCTCTCTCTTTACCTCAGAGCCATCTAAGAACCACTTCGCAGTATCATACATTTCCACGATAATTTTTATTAATTTCGATAAGCCTTTTTCTTTAATCAAACCACTCAGTGTCTTCAATTTTCTCTTTCTTTTCTTGAAATTTCAGCACTTTAAATGTGAGTCTCACTACAAATTGCATAATCTTCCTCCATGTTTGGCGTTTTCCATTTTCTTGGATCCAAATGTTTCTTTTCCTCTTTTTCCAAAGATATTTGAGGACTCCTGTTATCCATTCCGTTTACATCCAAAAAACATCAATCTTCTCTTATGTTTCCGTTGTATTTTCTATGTTCTGACACCGTTTAAAGTTGCCTCTTCATTCCAAAATTTTTCTGCAGTTTATATTGGGAATTTTTATGTCTGTAAGTAGAGGGATATTTAATCTGGGGAAACGTATTACCAAATCTAAAGCGGTTGTTTTTAATAGAGTCAGCAAATTAAATACATGCTACTTGAGCAAAAATGTTGAGGGTATTGAGATAGTAGGTGATTTTGAGTTGAATGTTTCCTACTTATTTTAAAAGTCCAGTCTCTCTAAATTTTTCTTTAAAAACAGTTACAAAAGTTATTATAAATTCATCATTTAGTTGTAAGGTAAATACATGTTTGGAATAATTCTGCAGGAATTGTATGTTTATCAAGTATGTATTTTATGATAATTACGTTTATCACTAATATATATGTATGTAGGTATAAAAAACTGCCACCAGGCTTTCAGCCTACCTGCAGTTTGTGTAACAGCAATAATAATAATAAAAACTAAAATGGCCAATTTCTCAATTATCGGTTTTTCCGCCTTCTCTCTAATTCCTTGAGAATCTCATGAGTTCCTAAAATTTTTTCTTCTTTTATTTTTACGTTGTGCCTGTTTCAGATCCGTTGGAGTGTGTTGTAGTAAGTATGGTGTAGTTGAATTTTAATTTGATTTCTCTAAGTTTTCATTCTCAATATTCCCATAGCCGTCACATGTACCACATTAAATTTACGTATTTGCCGTTGCAGTGGACTGTGGTCATATATTAGGTCACAAACTAGATATCGAAAATGTTTTATTAGTTCTAACATTATATCATTTAATACCATTCTCTCTCTTGTAAGTTGAACTCTCTAAAGAGCATTAACTAAAATTTGTTCAACGTCATTTTTGATTCTATATCTAGTCATACTGAAAAAGCGTTCAAAATCTCTTCACAGATTTTTTAAGTCAAGTCTAAGAAACTTACCCTTCTACAGTTTCTTCAGTTACTCTTGTTACTTTTTCATACATGGGCTTTTCACCTTTCCTTTACACCATTCTTTTAGTGTATTTTCTTATTTTTTCAGCATTCACTGATTAAATACATGGAGAAATCTATGATGTGGAAACGGACTTCTATATTTCAAGTTTTTCTCGACGCTGGCCCATGTTACAGCAAATTATACTCCGGATATGAAAATCTAAACCTAAGGTTCTACCCAAGATATCGCTTTGCAAGTAGTGCGGAAAAAAATAAAAATATTTAATAAAAATTATTTCCAACGGCATACTACTGGAAATATAAAAATATTAAGAAAGTGATGAATTTTGCGGCACTACGTCCCACTTCATGATAATGAAAGATAATTCATTCAGAATTCACAATGAAGATATGACGAAAAAGATTAACAGAGCTAATATCAATGTTAAGGTTTCCACTTATTATTGAGAAACGATAGATCGGCTCAGTCCTTTGGAATATTCAGTTTGTATCGTATAATTTATATGTTGTATGAAAAGGTGCGAAAAGTGGCAGCTGAAAATGGAAGCAATGAAATTTTTCGTATCAAGAGTTTTCGGTAAAAAAATTAGCGTTAGGAGGTACTCCTTAATAGAGAAAATTAAGTTGAATCACATCAACAATTTTCCAATAAAGAGGAGAAGAAGAGCAGAAATACTAAGATATTATGTGATTGAGAAAATGATTTCTCAACAGTAAAACACTCGCAGAATGTGGCATACAATCTATAAAAGGTAAAAAAAAGAAAAAACAAAGTAGAGTTACATTTCTACGGAGGATTATAAAACTCACAAAAGCTATCAATACTAAATAGAACTCAAGTATTTCTTACCAATTAATACTTAAAATATTTAACATTTGAAAAGAAAATTAACTCTATTAGTAATGTAATTCAAAGTTGAATGTAATAGGAAGTTTTTAGGTTTTCGAATTGCATAAGCATTAGATTCAATCCCAGATATTTGTAGATTCAAATATAATTGAATTAAATAAAAGATACAACGACAAATTTGGTTTGAACATGATATGATCATAGGGTACATTTTTATATGCACAAAAAACTTAGAAATAAAAATAAAAGAAATAAGAAAAAAGGAAAATAAAAAAGAAATAACAGATAAAAAAGTTGAGTCCTCCTTCGTTAACCACAGCCTTAATTTGCAGAATTGATGAACGCTCTCGGAACGCTACAAACGCTCAGAACGTTTGCAAAGTAGAATAATTACTTAGACAAGATATACTTGGAATTAGAAGATGAACAATTGTGAGCCAACGTATACTACGCAGTTACAGTTTCTCTTCGTATCCCGCTCATTGATTGGGGGCGCTCGAAGTATGTGTATGGTATTTCAAATGACTATCTTCGATGGATGTCTTGAGGGGCACTTTGAAATGAGCATATTGCTGAAAATTTCTTGCGTTTTTAACAAATAAGTTTGAAATGATATGTTTTTACTTCTTAGGGGTCCAGTGAATGATTTTAAAAGAGTTTGGTCTTAACTTCGGGAGATCGTGCAATAGAAAGTGATAGAGTGACGCTTAAGTTCGTTCGTTCGTAAAAAGTATAAATTTTAAACAAAATTCTAAGAAAATATAAAACCTGAAAAACCGCTGCGCAACGTTCACTATAGCGTTGAAGACTCAAGAATCGATAAATTTAGTTTTTCTATTTTTTAAGTGAGAAATGAAGCGTTCTTAAGTAGCATTTGAAAAACAATTAAATGAGAAATATCAATGGTGAGCTTAATGAATAAAATTAAGAACGGTAAGACAATAAATAAATTCAAGAATTTATTCTTTGTTTATTTGGTCACTCTCGTCAAAGATGTAACTTTTGTATTTTCTTGAAATTAAAAATTAGTTTAAGTTTAGTTCCCTTCAGTTCCCTTGGACTGCGTACTGCCTTAAAATGATATTTCGTGGATCTTCTTTAATTTTAGAATGGTTTCCAGTTCCAAAGTAAATTTAGAAAATCTGTTCAAAGAATTTTATTACACTTTCGGTTCTAAAAGTTAAGAATTAGAGTAATGAACGGCATAGCTGCCAGTTTCATCATAAAGAGCAAATAGCATTTTTAGATGAAACCGGCTCATGTCTGTCGCATTTTCAACCTGAGGAAAGGTAGATATGGAAAACATAAGCCACATAAAATGAAGAGTTTGCTAATAGTAACGACTAGTGAATTCCCCGTCAAACATGACGGGACTTCATTTAATTTACGAAATATGCATAAATATCTGGTCCTTTTTGATTTTCAAAAATAAATATAGTCCCTCTCAAATTTAAGTAACCATCGCGATAGAAACTGAAGCAATAAATATGAACGGAACGTCTGAAAATAACTTGATAAAATTTTATTAAACCTAATATATGAGAATTACCTGAAAAACGAAAATTAAAAAGTTAAATTTAGGTAACCATGAAATGTCATTGGTGTTTATAACGTATAAAAGCAAGTAATACAAATTTAAGGCATCTATAAAATAGGTTATAATGTTAGTAAATATATCTTGCTGAATTACGTTGATTTTCAACGTTTAACAATATTTAAATGTAGCTGTCATATCGTCTGTTATAATCTGGCATGCAGTGTAACTTAACTTAATCAACATTTTTGTTATATTCTAACCTTGTCATAATCCAATATATAGATGGCCGAGTGGTTAGAGTCTAATTCCAATCTCCAAAGATTAATCCAGAAGTTTATCCTCAATGGTTCGAATCCTGTTTATGGAAAAATTTTTTCCCGAAAAATTGAGTTTCAGGCAAAGAACTTTCATTAGAAGAAGCTAAGAATTTTCCAGTTTGCTTGTTTTAATAAGTCATTTATTTAAGTTTAATATTTTTTATTATAAATACGCGAATTAAGGGAATAATATAATTTTTATAATATTTCCAATATTAAACTTTATTTCGTCCTGTAAAATTCATAATTTTCATATTGTTAATTTGTAATTGTTTTCAAAGCCTCTGGCAGTTTATATTCATCACCATTTGTATCATTGATCCGAATTTGTCCTCCATAATTAACATTGCCTCTCAAGGATCAAATTTTCTGTCTTATTCTGTCAGTTTTTCTCTCTTTAATCTTCCGTCTACCATATTTCAGATCTACTCCGGAGTATTATCTTTCCGAAAAATAATCGTCAAATCAAACACAGGTCCGAATAATTATTTCGTACTAAAATCTGCTAAATAGGCGTTTTTCGTACCAAGATTTTGGGAACGCTACAGGTAATTTTTATCATCCGGTCACCTCATTCTAATACATTTCCTCTATTTTCCATTATACGCCATTGGAAGTCGAATATAAAATAAAATTCTTAATTAAATGCTTGGTGTGAAAACGAGATTCACAGTCAGATGAGTTTTTGATTCTAGGATAGCAAATAGGGAAATTATAAAATTTGAAATCAGGTTAGTTATTTCGTTGAACTTAAATTATAATAGCAACTATAAATTGACTTCGGAGGTAAATTTCAATAATTCGGCATTTGGAATAAGTTTTTCTGATTTCTCTAAAGCCATCCATCTCTAATAGGGCATGTCCTTATATACCTATATTGCATAAGAAGGGTAAATGGTAAGCTTATCTGTGGCATCCGAAGGTGTACTTGGTGTACGAAGTGGACGCGAGGTCTTTGGCATTACTTGCGATGATGCTACCAAGGACGACCTTGGCTTGCTCTCCTCATCTCCTTTTTCTCTCTTCCTCTCCAAGAAAACTGTTGGTAACTCATGGGGAAAGCCAGACGGGGATCTTTCCGGGTAAGAGTACGTGTATTTATTTGCTCAAGTTAAAATAAATACAGCTACATATTTCGTGTTATGAAGATCCTACTGTAAACTACTTGATTAGTACTCATCTTCCGCATGAGCTCATCAAACCAAATCAATGGAGGATTCTCATGTTGTACGTAAGTTTGGCTTTGGTATCGTTCTTATCTATTTTTCAACCAATTAGAAATCGCGTGATGAGTAGGGAAGTGAGAGGATTTCAGTTATGTTCATTCATTGAGACAGTGCGAAATTCTCTCAAATTGTTTTCCCCCCCATTCTTTGTGGGGGTTTTCCTGCGGTGAGTTTTATCTCAAAGAGGAATTTTTTCTTCTTAGCTTTTACCCGTTAAACGCGTGGGTCTTCATAAACCACTTATCTTTCCATATTTTTTGACCATAAATAACATATACTCAGAACCGACCAAGAGGGTAGGTCGTGGATGCCAGGCATTCAGGTCCTCGGTTTGAAGGGTTTCATTTTGAAAAAGTAACTTCATAATCTAACAGAGATAGGCAAACATTAATTATTTACATGAGAAAATCATTCGTACATTAATTTCACGCACTTCCCGATGTGATAAGATTAAAAAATATTTAATGATATAACGTTGTATGTATATAAATATTATGAATGGTAATATATGTATGAAGAAATGAGACCAAATCAAAACGATATTAAGAGTCTTGTGAATTTGATAGTACAAAATAAATGTTAATATAGGAAATATATTGAGTTATTATAAATATAAATGTATTTTCGCGTATTTAGAATAAATGTAGGCTTAACCATGTAAAGAAGTGATTTATTAACACAAGCATGCTGCGGAAACTTCTTAGCTTCTTCTGAAACTGATTTCCGGAGAAAAAATTTTTCCATAAACAGGATCCGAACCACAGAGGATAAACTTTTGGATTAATCTTTGGAAATTTTGGAATTCGGAAGTTTGAACCATACGCTCTAACCACTCGGCCATTTAGATGTTGATTTATGACAAGGTTAGAATATAATCAAAAGGCTGATTAAGTTAAGTTACACTGCATGCCAGATAATAACAGACAACATGGGAGACAATATGACAGATACATACATTTATATATTGTTAAACGTTGAAAATCATGCTTCGGCAAGATATATTTATTAACATTATAACCTATGCTATAGATGCTTTAAATTTTTATTATTTGCTTTAATACGTTCTAAACACCAGTAACATTTCATGGTCACCTAAGTTTAACTTTCATTTGCAGGTAACTTTCATGTATTGAGTATAATAAAATTTTATCAAGTTATTTTTAGGCGTTCCGTTCATATTTATAGCTTCAGTTTCCATAACGATGGTTAATTAAATCTTTCAGAGGGATTATTCTTATTTTTGAAAATTAAGAAGGTCCAGATATTGATGAATATTTCATAAGTTAAATTTAATCCCGACATTTTTGATGGGGGAATCTATCTGTCTATCAGAATGCTTGATATTTCCCTTAAAATTACAGATGAAAAGATTAATATATATATATATATATATATATATATATATATATATATATATATATATATATATATATATATATATATATGGATTATTTCGTCTGTAGTAAACATCAGAATAATCACGGAGTTTCTTACAGTTTATCATACAGGCGGTATGCAAATATTCTCTGTTTTTATATAAGGGAATAGATAGGAAGAATAATTTATGTTTAAATGCACACATTTTAGTTTATTCCGTTTTAAAGCAGCTATTTCCTATTTGATATTTCCATTCTTTCCCAAAAAATTATTCTTTTAAATTAATAATTATAGTGGTAAATTTGAAAAAATTCCAATTCATTTCCTGTTATTCCTAACCTAAGTTCCATTAAATTTATAGCCTTTCTTCGTTAATTCAAAAACCACAAGCGAGTTTTTCAATACCATCTAATGTTATACCCTCGTTTACGAGTTATATGAAGCTATCCAGTTAAGCCCATGCTTGTCTATGTAACACTGCGGACCCATAATCAACGATCTTAATTTATATCTGAGCTAGGAAGCAGTTTTAACGTGCAAAAATGTTATTGGAATTGTAAGTTATTTGACATGAATTGTTTCCTTACTTAGTTGTGTCGCCATGCCACCATATTAAGTCCACTACTATCCAACGGCCTTGATTCGTTCCAAAGAGCCAAAAAGAACGTTAGCAGCATCAGAATTTACCGTAAACTTCGATAAGAAATATCGCCATTTTGTTTACGCTCCTAGATGTTCATAAATCGCGAAATGAAGAACAAGACGCCTATAACAATGTACAACAAGTATAAGTAAGGCGGAGTGGAATAAGTAAGGAAAATAGAAAAGTGAATATTTCTTATAATCCTTTGATGAACAATGACTAACGGTAGGAATGGTGATGTAAATCCAAGAACGACACCACTGTTCATAGTTAAACCCCAAATAGAGAGTTCATGCAGTATATTGCAGCCCTCCGACGAGCATTATACTCTTAAGATCACAGTTGTGAAAAACCTGCGACCTTATGGACATACAACTCGGACTCACAAAACAATTGCACTTAAATAATTTCGTTCCCAATATCGCTAGTGATGCCAAGATAAAAATCATAATATTCTTTCGTAGTCCACTTAGCAATGAATTCAAAGCAAATGAATTAAAAACTTCGGAACAGTGAAGACAAATATTTTCGTGTACATTAATATCCTGCAAGCCTCCTTTCGGCGTGTGGCATGGGGAATTTAGTACAGACACTGAATAAGACTGAATAAGAATAAGAACATTACTTCTGAGTTAGCGTTCCTCGAGCGAATAACTTTACTAGATACGCCAACTTCGACAATCACCAGTATTGGGAGAGTTATTGAGAGAGAAAATATTGGAATGATGATGAATTATTGAAAGAGAAAATATTGGAATGTTCTACAGCAAAAATTTTCTACTGCAGCAAGAATTGAGTGAAAACAGGGACGTGCACGCTGACAAAATGCATATTTTTCGAAGGAAGAAAAGTAGTTTATGAGAAGCATTCTCATTCCAATCATGCTATTAGGCGCATTCTAAACATTATTACTGATACAAGCAGAAAATGAAAGAAATGTATCTACATCAATTGGTTGTAGCAGATCAAAGACAATGATTGCCTGATCAGGGAATTAATGCTTATTTTTCTTAAAAAAGTAAATATTACTTGAAGATTTTTTAATTGTTAACCAATGTTATTAGGTTACGTACCTGTATCTGTATTAATATACAGAGGTTTTATTGGCTTACGTTTCGCTCAACGTTTAATTCATAGGAATTACTGCACCAGGTCACAAATTCCGGTAGCTCACCTTTTACGGCTTTTTTCTTACTCGACCACCGACTTACATCGACTGTTACAGCATTTCTTTCGGATAATCAGCGAACATTAATAAAAAGATTACTTCTAAAATAGCGAGAAACCAAGATAAGACCATAAAAGTTATTAAACACTTCTCTAGACTACTCGCTTGGGTCCGAGCGCATCCTAGAAAATGAAACTCGAAACCTGCTGAAATAATCTACGGTGTTAAGGTGAATCTAGTCTTTAGTTACACTTTTGACATGCCTCTATTTATCGGAAAGATGGAGAATACTGCCCACATTCTTTAAGATAACAACTTTGCTAAGTAATAAAACTAATAAACTTAAAAAATCTTAAAAAAAATAATTAGAAGAGAGCTCATCCCGATTTCATTTACTTGGGAGATTGTCTCCCACTTATGCAAGATGACCTCGAATTCCTTCTTGGATCCCCAATCAAGAGTAATGATGATGAATTCCACCTTCCAACCAAAGAAATAAAAAAGCATTATACAAAGGAACTGATTCTTATCAAAATAGTGAAGCAAGCATAGGATAGCTAAAATCCAGTTAATCAATCTGTTTAGGTGAGATTTCCCATTCCTTTCATCGCTTTTAAGCAAAAGGATATACTATTTTCTGTAATTCTTGGCAAAATTAATTATTAAGCAAATCAATATAAAGAATCGATAATTGAATCTTCATAGTTCTTTATGTCAATGGTCCAGAAAACTCTGACCTCTGACCTTTACGGAGCATACGTATGGCAGGAAGGCTAAAACAGCTGAAAGGCCGGCCCTGCAAATACATATTGGTGAAGTACTTATTACCCAAGAAAAAGATCAGACCATTCAATCCTCTGCGATGGATTTCAACTATGCTTCTGGCCGTCAAGAATACTCCATCCTATATTCCACAACAATTTTTACATATGCCGAAAGGAAAATATAGAGGCAAGCATAAAATTCTTTGGTCAGCTTCTTTTTTCGTAAATCCATGAATTTTAAATTTTGATTTTTGGACGATATATTACGTCTTCACGCAGTCAAAGCACGGTTATGCACTCTTTATGGAATTTTATTTGTGTGTGTTTGAATTAATTCTTAAAATTGTGTAATTATCATCGAAATAACAATTTTAATGATGTACAAAGTATGAAAGTTGTGCCACTTCCGTCTTTAGAGCTTGGAAAAAAATAGTGAGCAGACATACACCGAGTATTGCTGCTTTATACATTAGATTTTCAGTATAGCTCCCGATCGAATCCTTTTCTCTTGGCAACCTCATGTTGCCCCCTATGGCTGCCCGTGCCTCCCTGAGGGCCCCTTGTCCTTGCCCCCTCCTCCCTTCTGCACCACCCAATGTATTCCGATGCAACTAACTGTTGCCAACGGCTCGCCTCTGCTAAAAATTTCCGCGGAATTATCGCAAATTTCCACGGCGACCTCATTGTAAACAGGTCCTCGGCTGAGATCGCGAAGGGAAAGAGAACCTATTCAAAAAGCATTCCTCCCATTTCAGCGTGTGGACCTTTTCTTCCAGCAGAGGGAGCTAATTTGATTCGCTCCTCGCTTCTTTTTTTTCATAAGCACCACATCTTCATCCTGAAACGTGATTGGAAGGTGACCCGGCCCAGGCAGTCCTTCGACCTTCCCTAGATCTCAGGGATTGGGTCGAGAGAGGTGCCTTCGCCTAGCCTCCACACGGGGGCCCGAACAAAAAAAGCGCGCCGCTGCAGGTGGAAGTTGGCCGGGGACGAGTGGGTGGTGGTGGCGGCAAAGGACGACGGGTATTTTAGGGTTTTGATTAGATGCGTTTTCGTCTATCGCTCGGCGGGAAAATGGCGAAGCCTAGAAATATCGGTCACTCGACGCCGAATAAATTTGAATTTTCTCGTTTACACGCGGTTGTCCCATCGGCCAGGTGGGAAAACTAGAGATTTCAGCAATGTACCATTGTATGAACCAGCACTCTACAGTAATAAAAAACAAAATAGTTTTTTGATGAATGCTTCTACGTACTAAAAAATCCCCTTCTGACCGCTTTTCGGTGCGTGCCGAGCTGTTTTTCCTTAATATTGCTATAGCGAAATGTGCCAGCTGGATTAACTTCACCCGCATTCTTGGATTTTTATATTCGCATTCAGAAATATTGAAAAATTCTCCAAAATACGAAGGAGGTAGAATTTATCGAGAGAATAGGAAAAACGGAAATTGCTTATCTCTGGTAGGTGAGGATGGAAAATGTACATGTGAAAGATTGTCTCTGCTGTTTTTTCATCTTCTAACAAAAATTAAGTATTCATCTGAAGCTTTACTAGTTAAAATTACCTAACATGACTAAATACATAGAGGCTTGATGTTGCCGGATTATTGCCGAAAGATACCGTTGTACTACATTTGTTAACCTCTACAGCAACATGTGTACCCTCCTATAGGCTTTTAGCCATTTCTAGCAATTCCATTACTTTTCCTTCGGTCTAAATAGAGGTGGACGCATAATTTTAAACCACGTCTTCTAAGAAAGAATTTTGTATAAATTTTATTGAGTGAGTTTAACCCAAGTTTTAATCTGAAATGGCCATATGTGTTCAAAAGAAGGTGTTCAGAAACGCTCAATGTGATTCCAAATAATTGAGCTTTAGTATTCACAAGATTAGTATCACTTGTGGAGGACAATTCTGAAAATAAATCGTTCGTGAATTCTGCTAATCCAAGAATCGCTATACGATATTTGTAATTAATATATAGCCTTCCTCATTTCTTAAGCTTCTAATCTTTTAAAGGACTTCCAATCTTTAATAATCTTAAATTTCTACTCTTTTGAATTTAATGGAAAATAAAATCAGCACATCCTTATAGAAAGTAAAATATGCTGTCTTCAGAAGATATTTTTTAATTTATAATTTCGTAACAATATTGAAACAACAAAAGAAATGTATCACCTACATAAATTTCATGATCCATTCGATTCACTTATTTTCATTTTATTTTTCAGTCTTCGGCAGCGAAGATTCTTATGCCAAGATAAAATATGATTCTCCCTAATTGAGTACAGTTTCTTTATATTGTGTATTAATGAAATTATCTTTAATTGGAATTAAGTCTTTCATAAGTCACACGGGTTTCGATTAAAAATATTCAATAGCATTATTAAATAAGATTTCGTAATCGAATAGGAATAAATTATTACTCAGTAAAGTCTGAATAGGCTATTTTACCAACTGCAGGAACACGGGTAGATTCAGGATGGGTTCCAAAACATTTAGAGTATTTAAGAAAATAATTTTCGTATATTATGAATATCTCATCACAGTTATAAGAATACATTATAAAACTTTACGTTTTCTTATTGTTGTATTCTTACTTATTTTGTTTCGTTTAAAACGACCTCTTGATTATAAAATTTAAGGCTGTAATGCAACAAATGAGAAGGAAATCTGATGGATCGACTCAGTGCCAGGCGTTTCAAATTCAACATATTTTGCACGCCTGTATTTCAAAAATTGCAAAAATGGCGAATCACAGGTGATGCCGATCATCGAAAGTTATTTGTTAAGGATTGATTCCTCTGTCTACCAACATCCTTAGCGCGATTTCACTGAATGGTGCAAGGAACTGTGATTTTAAGTCAACTCGGCCGTTGAAATTTCTCGTGAATCTTCATTTCTGTCGCCGCAGGACAATGACTATACACCGAAACGGATGTGTAAAAGGAAAAGTTATGTACTCTTTAGAATGGAACGTTTGTTAATTATTATCAACGACTGAAAGATAGAGAGCTTTACACCTTTAGCGAAGATAACAATCATTAGACTACAGGTAGCCTTGAATTCATACATTTGGTGACATTTAAAACCAAATGTAATCCTCATAGGTTTTTCCATTTCGAAATCGTTTTCGCAGTTTAAACATTTACAGAAGAAACTTCGAAAAAGAGGCGCTCTAGCGTAATTATTGCTATTAGATAAAATACCCTATGAAATCTTATAATTAATTTTCTGCATATGTTGTGTGTGAATGGTTGTAATTTAGCAAGTAGATATAAAAGAAAGAGACAAAATAAATGCTCCTGCGATATTACAAAAGCGAAATGCTCTCATTATATTATATCAGTATTATTTATTTGTATTGTAATCACTAGCAGATTACGCATTGTATATTATTTATAGATCTAGCTGGACTCGGTTCTTTAACAGACATGCGTTATCAAGAAAACAAACAAGGTATTTTACGTTCCTATAATGTAAATAAGTAACTGATTTAGCAAAGATTATAAAACTCGCGGTTTTGCAGGTCAACCGATTTATATATTAACTTAAACATATAAGAAAAATTCTGCCAATTTTATCGTAAATTCGAACACAACTATCGGAAAAATGCATGCATTGGAAGGTTAAGGTGCGCTGTACACGAATAATTCCTCGTATTGATTTTCTGTGGCAACAGTAAAGCAGTGCTGCAGTATCTTTAGAATTGACCAAGAGACGCTCCGATCTGAGAGCCTGCCTGAATTTGTCTCTATCCATGGAAATGTAACGCTTAATATTGCTCTATGTTAAATTTGTAAGCATTCTACTATATACTGTGGTCCGTATACATGTACTATCTAGGTTGAGTAAAAACTCATAAATACTTTACATGAGATACATGCTAATGCCATTCAATTGGTAGTATTAGAATTTTTCAGTATGCTTCGACAGTTTAGGTCATTTTACAGATGTAGACCCCCATCGGGAATCGAATCTGATATTGCTTTCACCAACGGCGAACGCGCTATTCGCTTGTCTATCCGAGATCCCCAAATTTAATTGCTATTTTACAGTTGTTGCGATGAGAAGTTACGCCGATAATTTGAGATTAGGTATATCCAACGGGATCTTGTTTAGTAAAATTTATACCATACTAAGCAACCGGACAAAATTAAATGTAATCATAAGATACATGAATCGGGTATTTTGGAATCAAAATACCGAGGAGATCGTAAAAACTTATTATTTCAGAAAAGGCATGAAAATTATAGCAATCGATTTACAAGCCAAGTTTTGATTCTTGAATTTTAGGCAAATGCAGTAATATCCCAACGCTGCATATTCAGTATTGTCGTCATAAGTTATCTATTTTAGTACAGTTTCATTTCCATCCTGTATCCTACCAAGTCACCTCATAATTACTAATGTTAACACTAATCTTTGTTTGCCTTTCAGAATCTAACCTTGGTTCTCCTTTATAATTGCTTTCAACCGATAACCTTTCTTGTCTTCGGCGGACTGTTATAACTAAAAATACTCCTGATACAACTTCCTCTTCTATTCACCAAATTTTTCCATAGACTTCTCTCTTTTTGCTCGTTTATTCTCCATTAATAATTTCTTCATTAGTAACTCTGTTTATCCATTATATTTTCATCATTATCATGTCATATACATCTTCCTTACTTCTCATCTTCTTTACCCTCCAACTGAAAGCAATACAGGAGAAAACACTCCATGCACAGGTTTTTATGAGGCGTTTCTTGATATCCAACCTTTTATAATATTCTGTCAGCAGTCGTTGTTTCTAATATGATGATCTGTGAGTATGGGCTATTATACATATGGGCTATTATACATCTCTCATTAAATCCATTGCTAGTGATCTTGTTACCTAAATGGCATAAATCGCATTCACATATGATCAAAAGGCCGGCCAAGATGGGATGTTGAGCACCCACTTTAAGGAACTCCATTTTTACAAATTAATTTCGTAATTTTTATCAAGAATAAACAGTATACCTGAAAGTAATTTCATTTCATCAAGTATCACACTTAATTAATTAACAAATACTTGCATTAACAGAGGAAGCAAAGAAAGAGGCCCCATGGAAATTTGCACCCTTTCAGAGATGGCCGTCCATCCTTGATTTCTTCCCTCTTTCAGCTACAACAACTTTGGCTTTATTATTATTTGTTTTAGTCTTTACTTCCTCATGTGAAGCCAAGTATTCTTTCTTTTTAACGAGTATTGCTGAATCAACTGATGACATACAAGGAGATCTAACGTGTAATTATCATGCTAATTATTTCTCCTTGAATCTATACCCAGCCTTTTTTCTTTTTCTTAATTTATTTCATTTCCATCTTAATGCATACATTGAAGATAAGTGGTGACAAACAGCAACCCTGTCTTACTCCTTTCTTTATTCTACCTCATTTGCTACTTTTCGTCACTCTTGATTACCGTTATTCGTATAAGGAGTAAGAATATGTCTTTTAGGTTCTAATACACTATCCCAGTCGACATCGTCGGAAGCTTACTCTTAATTTATTGAAGTAATAGAAGACTATTTGACCTTTTGTATTATTTCTCTATTATTAATGATAGGGCAAGAATAGTTTCTCTCAAACCTCTACCGCTTCTGAAATCAAGTTAATCTTCTCTAACACATTCTTCCATTTTCCTCTCCATTCTGCGATAGAGCATTCTTGTGAGGATCTTCGAACCATGGGAAGCCATGCTGATTTTCGAAATGATTCATATTTATTCGCTCTATTCTTTTTCATGCAAACAGCATGACTTAGTGCTAGAGTTATCTTGCACTATGTCATGCTGCAAATTCCTTACATAGATCTTTCATCCAACCTTCTCCGCCGTCCCTTTCCCTTCGAGCAATTTCCTTTCTTGTTCTTTTGCAGCACTTTTTTCAGTCCTTAACCCGGAAATTTTGCTCTTTTCTATTTGGTTCTATCCTTATTCTCTACTAAAATTGTTGGCGAATCTCCCTAAGAAGTATCTCGAGTTGGGAAACATCTACATAGAAAGGAATTCACGGAAATTGTGCGCAAAACTACTGTCAGTAATTGCTAACATATGTTGAAGTAGAAACTATTTCTTGTGATGTGGTAATAAAATACAAGATAGAAATAAAATACATGGTATAACAATCTTGAAAATCCAGTATAATACAGAATAATTCGAAACTAAACGCAAAATGCTTGCGGTAAACAGACCAATAGAAATATAAAGATACTACACTAATGATAGTGATAACTGTAGAGAAAATAAAGCGAAATCTCCGGAAAAGATCTCTAAATCGATGTTACGGTATTTCAGTCCTAGTCATGAATTACTTCGATTACATTAGGAGCATCAATCATTCTAAGACAGTAGATACCTCAAGGAGATAATCACATTCAATCCCATTGATGAGTAGTAATAGAAATCATTTCGTTATGCTGTACCTTTCCGCAGCACTAATATGTATTAGTTTATATCCAAAAATTCTCATAGGAATTTCTTCTTTCCTTCAGTCCAACGTAAGCTCTGTCTTGTCCATGATTAATAATTTAAATATTTAAACGGGTTTGAAAAAATAATTTAACGACAGGGTGGAGCTGAACCTGGAAAACATTGACGAAATATTTGGCAATTTGTGATGAACTAAATGAAAGTTGAATGGTACCTCATTCAGATCTATTGGCAGGAGTACTCGATATAATTTTACATTCCACTTTGATAAAATATGATAATGAATACCATCAAATTATGAAGTGTGTAGAAAGCGCAAAAATTGTTTACTATTTTATTCCGAAGAGGATCAACAAGAGGAATACATCAGGAGAAAACTGCTTCACCCTTTTTCGTTAAACGTTACAAAATATTTATTCTAAAGGTAAATATTTCAACATATATTTAAGATTGAGCTGACGGGAAAAAGGAAACGAGGTTGGTCAATTGCGTCGTACAATCGAGTCGGGTCCAGAAAAAGCGCATAGAATATTATGAAAGGTAACAATTATGCAGCCTATAGAAGATTTCCAAAGAGAAAAGTCAAGGTTATTAATATCAATATATGATATATATTAAGTGAGATCTAGAGCTAGAATATGTTTTAATTATGAAATAACCATCTCTGGATGTAACGGAATCTGAAATTTTGTAAAATCGCGAGGAATCTTTATGTTGAAAACTAATCGTTTCATGTCCAATTTGATAAAAAAACATTCATTATTTCTACATCGAATAAGTATAAAACAGCTTCTGTTTTCATAACTCTGCAAATTAGATGTTTTTCAGATACCTTTGTCTTCGTATGACAAATTGGTTTGCGAGATTGCTATTTCGCCTAGGTCTATACTTATGACACTTTTCCTCCATCATTAACTATCATAATAATCAGTACCTAATAAGTATAGTTACTAATTGTAACGATACAATATTCTGAGGGAATGGGTACGATTTCCCGAATAAAAATTAATGTGCTGGGAAAAGCTGCAATGATAAAATGAGAGAATTTCTGTATAATATTTTTGAGTTCAAAGTATCTTATGCTGTATGACTTGATAAATTTTAATAAGTAATGAATTATAATTTAAATAATTTTTCGGAAAATTATTTACAGATAAACGAGATAAATGCCCATACAACATGCGAGTAAACATTTTTAGAAATATTTTGTACCTCAAAATAGCGGATTTGGAATGAGATAATACAAAATCGAGGATTTAGTTCTTGTTGGTAACATTTTAAAATTTATAATGCATTAATTGCTCTACGATTTTAAATGTTCGTGCCAAGTATTCTAGCTTACGTATGTTAGGGTATGGTGCTTGCTGTGCACAAGATAAACCGCAAAAGATGAGCAATATTATCTTATTATCACTCGATGATTCTCATGAGTTATGCTTCTGTGGCGAGGGAAAAATTATGGAAAGAAAACCAGTCTTCAGCGGTAATTTCTTTCGACTGTGTAATCTAAAAAGATAATTTTCTTAGTGAGCATATCATCTCAATTACCGGAGGTTGAATTTTCTGTAAATTAGTACCGCAAAGCGAAGGTCTAATGCTGGGAAAGAAAATGAAAACTAGTTTCCTGTTTAATTATCTTCCAGTTAAACTAAGTGCGCAATAAGGAAAGTATGTTCTTATGTACATAGCAAGCAGGGAAAATCGGTACAATTAAGTCTTCCTCCTTCGGAGGTATCGGAGATTCGTAAAACATTTATTTTTTAAGCGTCAAGAGTTAAGGAAAGGTAGACAATATGGAAGCTATCTCTCAAATGGTTTATTTTACCCGCATAGAACGCATACTAAGACGTAATTTCCAAATATTAAAATCTAGAGATGAACTATAAAATTATTCTGGAATGATATTTTTACAGAAAGGATGAGGACGGTTTTCTATGGCCTTTACCCTAGATGAAAATATACGTCTGCAAGAGCTAAGAATTATCGATCCCCATTTCTGAAAGTGTTGTATATATATTACACTGCAAAAATTGGCAAGCAGGCAGAATGAGAATAGAAGCTTAACGCCTCTCTTATATCAGTTCTTTTTATTACATTTCTTTACTTACATTTGATTTCGGTAATGTTCGATGGTTTATCGCAAGATACATTTTAAAATGATATCATAATCTTCGTATCATTACTATTTTCTAAAAGAGCCAATTCAGAGTTACCGTTTACCATCGGGGCATGAATTTTATTTCGCTTTCATCTTTACCAAAATTCATCTGATATTCTTGTATTATCTTGTTGATAGGTATTCTTGATTCTCATTGAACGGTAATTATATATAAATGAAATTTGGTAAAATTCGGAAGAAAAGAGAAATTTAAATTTATGAAATTAACTCTAAATTTTATGATTTGAAAAGGAAAGTCTTAGAAAGCCGAATTTCAAAATATCGTTAGTTGACTAGCGGGACATCCCTTTTCTTGTGGTTTGAACCTCCATCATTTTATCTTAAAATTGCACCGCACCGCGCATAAGAAAATCTAAGGGTAAGGGCGATAGGTAATCTCTAGAATAGTCACCTGCGCACAGAGTATCCATTCTTTCAAAAATGCACGAAAAGAAAGAATTTCTTCACTCTAAAACAGCGTTTTCCAAAATATTTCTTGCTAGCGCCTCCTTAATTTCTTTAAACGCGTACAACCACACCCATTCGTCATCTATGAAAAATATTTACTATGTGACTTCATCAAGAGAATAATAAGAATCAAAACTGCAATACGAAAACGTCAGGTAAATTACAAAAACTGAGTTGCAATTTCGTTGCTGTCTAGAACCCAGTAAAATGATCGATGGAAAGCTCTTGAAAGGATACAGAATACCGAACAAATAAATTTGGAAAAAGTAGGAGAATGAATACTGTTTTGCCAACATCCATTTAATCATCTCTGAATAAAATTCGAGTATGAATTCCCTTTTTTGGAAGATAATTAGATTTGGGCTTAAGCATCAAACTAAGGCCACCGAAAATTTTCCGTTGTCTGCAAAATAATTGAAAAGAATACACTGATATCCCTAAAATATTTCTGGGATACGAAGGACTTTATTTATTTAATGATTCATGTTGGAGCAATTTGATTTCAAAATAATACAATTTCCTTAAATTATTTATTATTTTTTGTGCTTAATGCTGGTGATTTACTATAATAAATGATTCTCTTTTCGATCCGGCCCGCCCAACACTTCCCATATTCTTGAGCTACTTACAGAGAGTTTGGGCCCTCCCGGATCGGGAATTCGAGGCAACGAAGGAATTGGTACCGAAAGGAACAAACTCCCAAGGAGTGCAAGAAGAATGGAGGGCACGTCCTCCTTTTGAGGAACACATGGCAATTGTAGAACGGACCCCGAAAGATCGGAGGCAATGGTGCGGAGCCGCCAGAAACTACATCGCAGTTTCTTCTGCTGGAGAACAGTTGCACATCGAATGAAAGGGGGAAAATATGAGGTGAAATGGACCGGAAAGACGGCTTGCGGTAGAGGGCGCTATGTTCGACGGTCGATATCGCCGTTGAAGATTGCGCACTAGAACGATCGTAGAGAGAGAGGAAATATGGCGGTCGGGTCGAGGACACAATTGCGGATGCATTTCCCTCGATTCTGATTGGCGGGTTCGAATCGGTCGCTCGCGTAGGCGGGAAATTGCATGAGGTAGACGGCCGATGGTTAGAAAAATGAACGAGAGAGGGGGCGAGGGAGGTACTTTTTAAAAGAGGAGAAAATTATTCCGTGCAGACGGTTTTTGAGTGTGTGAGCTAGCAGTTTTTTCCGGCAGAGAAAAAGGAATAAAAAAGGCGACATCTGGTGGGAGTAATGTAACCGCTCCTTTCGAGGCACGGGAGACTTCGGCGGATGGACTGGATTCGAAAATGGACCCATGGCAACCAATGTATGACTCATAAAACTGATATCACGTTCATTATTTTATTTCTACCTTTCTTTTGAGAGACCATTTTATCTGAAGAGGAAACAGACTGAATGACCAATCCACGTAAAAATTAGATTGTGATGCATTATTACGCGATATTGCTCGCCTCTTAGGTCATTTACCTGCAGGGAAAATGAAAGTCGAAAATTTTAAGAAAAAAGGAGAAAAACTTGGGTTTGAATGATTGAAATTGAAATATAGATGAGTATTTGCTTCTATTTTATGTATTATTCTCCTATTTGAGTTTCGAGATGTTTAAGAGTCCCCGCAATTTCCAAAATTGATCGCTCCGATTGGCACAGAGGAAAAGTTCGAATTCTGAAACAAACATTTATTATGCACTTTACTGACGATAGCCTCGATGATGATATATTTTCGTATGCCTACAATTATTAAATAATATGAGGGTAAACTATCAGATGAAAACCGATTTATACTATTTCCACATATTCCCATTTATCTGGAAACAGAAGATATCAGTTCTCATCTGATTGGTTTAATGTTGATTTTCACAATATATTTCCCAACTCGGTCGATTTTAATGTCAGGATCTTGGTCTCAATGAAATCAAAATTATGAGATGATGGTCAATATTTTTAACCATTAAGCTCTCTTCATACCATTAACACCTTAAGAACAGCACCTCATGTGCTCATGGTTTCGAGTGCAAGTCTGTGGGCAGCATTAAAAAGTTATATAATTGAGGATAGTTGAGTTACGTAGGCGAGAATCTCAGTAGATGTCCATTACTGCTCCTATATGGAATATAAATGCTACGGGTGGATGTTAACTCCTCACTCCTTTTTCTTAAGAACTCCACCATTTAATTGTAACATAGAAAGTCATTTGCTTAATAAGTGGGATGACTATCACTGCTGATAGAATAGTTGCAAATCTAAACACTTCATTTAGTTGTAACCATTGAAATTCGTTCCTCCATTCTTTGTGCAATAAATGATTTTCACACCATGTGAAATTCATTAGGAAGTAATCAGGGCTACGTTTCTCTAAAATTATCCATCAGAGTTATGAAGCTTAGAGTATTGCAAATGTAAAAATCGAACATATATTAAATTATCCTTCTTCTTTTGCCATTACATAACATAGCATTCTGACTTTTACTTCTTTGGTGCAAATGTTTCCCTCGATTAATGACTCCTTCAACAGAATGTTATTCATAAATAATAATTCACTGTAATTACCGCTTTTTATTATAGGAGACATTATCGAAAGCTAAGAGCGATGAAAGGAATTTTCTTCCTTTTTCGCAGGTTTTTAAAGATATCATAAGTATTTACTTAATACTAACCGTCAGAGGCCCGATCTAAATCCCAAAGTTATAACCAGATTGAGAAGACTTCTTAAAATTTAGAGTGCGTTATTTGATGGTAAAATACAAATTATAAGTCATTATTTACAGATCTGGGATGATTTTCACCGTAGAAGAGGTCCGTCCCAAATCATAAACGAGTTGTAACCAGATAACTTGGAAAATATCCCTCTTAATTCTTTTTAGTTTTATTGATGAAAATATCTGAAAAGAACTTAACTTTGATTCCGTTGCTATTTTGGCTTAGTTCTAACAGCTGTATTATTACTTTTATGTATATTTGAGAGTATTTTATTGAAAGAATAACTTGCTAAAGATTTCTTTGCAACGAAACAACGAACATTTGTGCGTCGAATGAGAATTATGGATGTTTGTATTCACATACGATAGTCAGTGCTGTGAAGTAAGAAGCGGTTGTTTTAGTTGTCCGCAATAGTTGAGATCGTTCTAGAAATTGAGAATTCAAATTTAATCTTAGAGAAATAGCGACTACGAAATAGCAATTTTTTTAAATATTGAAAGGCCGGTTTTTTGTTTAGGGAACTGATAGAGTAAAACCAAATGTGTGCATAAGAAATGCGAAATACACTTAAAACATCATTATTGAACGGAAACAAAGGCGAAAATGGACAAAGAGGAAGAGTTTCATTCATTTTCAGGATTCGGCTATAGTTTTCTGAATCCCGCAAATGACCTCAGATGGGAACCAGAAAGGAAATGTAGAGAGACAGTTACATCTTACTTATTGCGACTTAGATGATGATAATAATCTGTACCCCTACTCCAATCCGACATGCCTAGACCTCGATCGGGCCGGTCCTAGAAGTCCAGGGCCAGGCCTATCCGGAAGGCGGGTCATATTTTGCCCGAGGACCGAAGATTCAAATTTCAAATGATTCAAGAATGGACATTTGGAAAATTCCTAGTCTTAAAAGGGAAGACATTTATATCCCAAGTTTCCGAATCATGCTCATTGAGAATATTTTGATTATGCAAGTGATGCTCTTTCATACGGAATCAGCCGAAATTTTCATCATTTTCAGCTTTTCGAACATGAGTAATTTTGCAGACTTATGAAGCCATCGCTGCAAATCAACGCGTCGAAACCTATAATGTCTTTATTTACATTGTAAATATTTACATAAACACTAAACCGCAATCACACTGATGTCTTTCTGACTATATGGTTAACTTTATAGGTCAATATTATATCTTCCATACATACAACTCTCTCATGGAAAATAATCTATACCATGCATTTCTTGTGTTTCATCTAGTATGTTTGCATACCAAGTTTGATTTCGACCAAATTTTCGAAATTTTCAGATTATGAGTATATGGATGGGCTCAGATGACTTTTATTCTCACACTTCAAATTCTGTTCTATAGAGACATAGAGTCTGAAGATAATAATCCTATTTCCATAGCTACTTTTTCATTACATTATTTCTACCCTGAAATAGTTCAATTTATCTTCATGCTCCAGTAACATTGTGCAGTTCACTTTTGGAAAGTTTTGCGCATTGCATAACGAGAAACGGATTGATTTTGAGTTAGCGTAAAGGAAAACTTTCTTAAAATGTTTCAGAGTAACGAAACGTAATATATGACGTAAGACCAATATATTATTCGTTAAGTGATTGTTTAGTAAACTGCTCCTTCGAGCCGACTTGGAAATTTGTTTTCGGCGTCTTGGGGATGAGAATTTTATGACAGGATAGGCCACTGTATTACGCTGAAGCTAAATCTTTAAATGATAAAGGATAATTCGATGAATGTTATCATAAAAGATTAATTACTTATACATAAAGTATACACGATATGAACAATACCTTACGAATCCTCAGAATTTCCATTCTTACCTGAATATATTTAGAAAATATTGTTAACAGTCAATTTTAAACGATCTTCGGGTTATGATTCATTACGCATAAAAGTAAAATCATGTGGTATGATATAAATTTTATGATTCATTGTAAATTTGAAAGCTGCAGAAAGGAAATTTAGCGTATCGGAACGGAAAATGCCACCGTAAATTAAATAATTTTTTTCGGCCGTTGCGGAAAATAAAAAGCATCGATTGCTTCGTTTTCCAGCATCTGTGCATCTTAATTACTTCAAATTTTAATTGAAGGTTAAACAATTTACGAAATAGAAGGCTGCCGCGCTCCCCGACCATATTCGCTGTGTAAGAACCACTGCCCTATAGAGAGAGAGAAGCAAATGAAAACGATGGGTGTCAAAGTGAGTGAGGGGAGAGAGAGGTCGAAAGCGGGTTGAAAAATAGGGTGACCGAGTCTTCTCCGCGAAAACCGGGACAAAACAAGACTCTGAGGTAGTAATCCGGCACATTATCAGATTCTTGAGAAGTACCGAATGCTGTCTCGATGGGATTACAGGATAAATAGTCTAGTCTGACTTCAAATATTTCATTAAATTTTTTGGGACATTCATGTCTATGTATTAATAATTTTCGTCCTTTTTTGTATAATTACAGCAATCTCATCGTTGATTCTCAATTTTGATCCATAAATTATTATTCTTCCTTGCATTTTTCGTTTATGAAACCTCATTTCCATACATTCTCTTTTATTCGATAAGTTTAGCAAGTCATTCTCTTCAGACTTTAATTTATCGTATTCATTGAAACGAGTTGTTGAATCTTACTCACTAAATGAAACTAATAAATTGCGTCTTTATTACACAAAATGTTGAGATTATGATCTCCTCTTCCATTTTACCCATAAATACTCCTTGGATAGTATTCTTATCCCATTAATTTATAACTCAATCCTACTGATTCCCTCTTATTTTCACAACGTAGGCTTCTGAGGAAACCAATTACGACTCCGATCAGTTTACTCAAGCATTTATCTGATAATCCTAATACCTGATCCTAACCTACAACCAATCTCTCGTATATCATCACTTAATGTTTCGGAAATAAACCCATTTCGGACAAAAATTTTACGGAATGTCACTCAGATGTTTGTTAATGAGTCGAAAACATCCAGATTGATTTATTAATCATACGAACAAATATTTGTATTTCTAAAATAAAATTAAATAAAGCGGCCAAGATTTGAAATTATTCTATCATAAATGAATTGGAAGGTTGAAGTACTTCACTATAATAATATGAATATACTTCCCGATTCGGAATTAAGGGCAACTCTTATTTTCAGGCTAATTTAATTGGCCGAGACCGAATATAACAAAGATGGTTTAGAGGGAAAGAGAATTTATCTTCCTAATCATTCAATTTCTGCATCTTTCAAGCATTTTAAGCCGGTTGTCTTTCGCCCCACTATAAGCACCAATTCATTAGGACTTGATTAACATTAGTTTCCCAATACCTCTGTCAGCACACTCTTGCTCAAACCATCAACTCCCATAAAAGTTCATTTTTGCCTGTTTTTTTTACTTCGGTGGGAACAATTTCCCGGAGAGAAATACCGGAAGCCCAACGTCTACCAAAACGAATACAGGAAAGGTGGAATGACTGCTGGGAAATAATAACGGAAAACAATGGAAAATCCGGGAAATGGGAGGTCAAATCATTCCCGTTTATAAAGATTAAAAGTACACACTCCGAAGATGCAGCGATGTAAGATCGTCGATGATTATTCTGGTCATTAAACATAAGTTTGGATGGCGTTCTGTGAAATGAAGCGAAAGGGAGGAAGAAGCGAGCAACTGGAGATCCTGGATAACAGTAGTTACGCCTTCACCGCTTTTTATTTCATCCTCCTTTTTTACGCCGTACTTATTCAGTACCAGGCTGTGCTTTCACCCCAAGCGTACCTCCCCTCTCATCGGCGTTTTCCAGCCAATTTCGACTCCGGCAAAACGAAGCTGCTGCCCCCTTAACGCCGACTCTCACAAATACATTAATATTTCTTTTTTCGTCTCATCTAATCTTCTAATTGAGCGCATTAAGAGAATCCTTGGACGGAGTAATCCATCCCAAAGAGACTGGAGGGACGGCTTTGGATGGAAATCGGTGAACTCCCTCACGGGGGAGCCGTTTCGTCTCTTGCGCACGGAATCCAAGAGGTTGGCCATTTCCTATTATTCATCCATTCGGCTACCGCTTTCAATTCATTCCGAAATCTTTTCTATGAAGTTTAAAAATTTTGAAGGAGGTTCTATAACAGGGTTGTCTATCATATCACAGGCCTAAATGTGACCCGCTGAAGAAAACACTATTCCAATAATGTTCACTTGTATGGGGGAATGGTAGTCTAATTTAAGTCTAATACATACTCCTTAACAGAAAGGGTATTTCAATGATATTTCTACAGCGGGTCTAAATGGTAGGCCAAGCCCGTTTCACGACGCCATGAAATATCTCAAGAAGTCTGAGGATATTTACAACGAGTTGGAAATGGGACGGGTCGATGGGGTAAAACGGAGACAAATGGGATGTTTTCCTCGTTGTTCTCGGAGAATAATTATTTTCCTTCAATACAGGTTTAATTTAAAAGAGTTTGGAACGTTTTGATAGCAACTTCACTAAAAGGAAAGAAATCGGAACTTAGCTGGATTCTAATTCTCCTTTGGCCCCTAAAGATGATAGCATGCCTATAGAAATGCGAATTCGGCGGTTCCTAAAAGGATCCCGGACTTCCTGTTGCTTCCATACCCTGGTCTCAGGTCTTTACACCGACAAAGACTGATACAGGAGTGTTGTTTAAACCTCTAATAGCAAATTCATTTTAAATAGAGTGAAAATAAACTTATTTTCTAAGTTCTTACGAGATGAGGAGGTTAGATGGTTTAGATAGAAACGATATAAACGAGCATATTTAAATTGAAATAAGAGGGTGCGCTTTTTCGACGCATGTAGAAATAAAAAATGGGGATTTAGGTTTGAAATGATCATGGTTAATGAAATTTTAGTTGCAATTCCTTTAGAAAGAATACATATAGATCCTTTTCTTCTATATTATGGAGCATATTGTTACTTTTGATTACAAGAAGACCAGGAGGTTAAATCGTCATATCATTGTTCTGTAAATTAAGTCAGATGAATTAGTAGGTAGAACCTTTAATTTTCCCTTATACTATTGTCGGATTAAGAATAATACAGACCTGGACTTTAATGTCATGTTCATAAACCCCAGTGATATTCGGTTCGGAAAATTTCCAACTCCATAGAGAAAAATATTGGAGATCTACTGATAGTCGGGTGATTATCAATACCATTTCTACTATTTAACTACTGCTAACTATTGTACTATTTACTAATTATTTTCTTCATTCCTAGCAGAAAATCGGCACAGGCAGTATATTCTATAGCTCCGTAACTCATTCTTCTTAATATGTTTAATGCAGTAGCTTCACCATTTGGCCCACCAACTATTTCCATGTATTTTCGTGACCCATCTCTCAAAAACCTTGAAGTTCCTTGGTGTAGCACAAAATACGATACAATTGATGAACTCTTTCAAAAATGGAATGGCCTAATTAGATTTCCTATGAACATTTTATTCCGCTATCAATAAGATCTCAGGAAAAGAGCAAAAAGCAATCAATCTCCATCACCCACTAGGAAGATACTGGTCGAAACAAAGCCGATGAGCCAACATTGGTCGAAGTGGATTGATTGATCAAGATTGATTTAGTACTTATTATTCAGGGAGGCTGTACCTTTGATTATCTGGTCTGGAGCACGCTGCACGTTCGGATCCAAATGACATTCTGAACCGACACACGTGTTCACGGAGGTAAGCAGCAGAATTTACTTGGTTAAATCAATCAAATTGTCATTTTACAAATTCAATTTACTGTTATATGACATCGTCCCCGAAAAAGACTGTTAACAGGTAAATGTGAGTAAGGTATCAATACTAATTTAGATTTTTCATGCAACATAAGTCGCAGCTATGGGATTTCAGTCATTCTCACGAAGGAAAAGTTTTGGTTTACTCCTCAGACTAGAGAAAAATACGGATTAAAAGGTTTCCAAACTGTATTATTGTAATTGCTCATCAAAAGAGGTAAGTGCACAACCAATGAACAATATCAGAAGAAAAATAACGAAAGGAATAAGCAAGGGATTTGACTTACAAAACTTCTTCGAGAGTAGATATTGACGTTTAATATAATAATAGTGAATTTCTCTATCAAAAATGACGAAAATTAATTTAATTTATAGAAAGATGTGCTATTATTATTGCATACATCTGATATGTCAAAATATCCCGTCAAAAATGTCAAATTAATGTAAATGTATCTGTCATATTATCTGTCATTATCTGGTATGCATTACTGTAGTTATTTTATTAGAACAACTTTTTATTAGAATAACAATCATCAAAGTGGCCGAGTGGTTAGAATGACTGGTTCTGAGTTCCAAAATTACCAAAGATTAATCCAAAAGTTTATCCTCAGTGGTTCGAATCCTGTTTAGAGAAACTTTTTTTTCCGGAAGATTTTCCGGAAGTTTCAGGTTTGCTTAGAAGCTTCATAAGAAGAAGCTAAGAAGATTCCATAACTTGCTTATTTTAATAAACCAATTCTTCACTTGGTTATGAAATTGTTTATTTTAATGTTGCGCAATTACATAGTTGTATAGATATTCATAATAACTTAATAATTTTCGTATATTTCGTACTCTAATATAACGATTACTTTAGTTCTCATTTCTTCATATATCACGCGTTGCTACGGCTTCTTTATTTCAACAAAGCAATCCCTCCTCCTCTACTTATTAAATGAATTAATGGGGTACTTTTATCTTATTAAATTATCCGTATATCTACATAGGTAACCCTTTTGGGCGTATGGCAGGAGCTGCCCGCACTCCATTTCACCAATAGACTTAGAAAAAATAATCCTAGCGCCAACTTACTTTAGTCTCCGTTTCCCTGTACTCACTATATCATTTCGGCGTTCGTAACATGGATTTTTATAAGTGTAAATTCTAAGAATGCTAAAGCGCGAATTCATCAATCGCATTGGTCGCCGAGGGGACTGGTTATGTACAACCGCAAAATCTCACGAAATTTCGTTTACTTTATCAAAATTCTCGAAATTTGGAATCCAAAGCAATAATTAACGACAAAATAAGAATCTTCATTCAATTTTCTTTCTTTTGACACTTCCCTCGATATCGTAGGATCATTACCTCTAATTCTGCAAGAGAAAGAAAAAATGTCTGCAATCTATCAAAATTAACTTTACATTTATTTCTTATGAGAACATTTATGAGCCGTCCAGAGTCGAAGCAAGGATAATGTTCGTAGAAAAATATCGATATGTGTTAAGTCTTGATCATTTAATAAATCTTAAAATCCGTATATCTATCTCGTCTGAAAGTACGAGAAATTAATGTTCCAATATTTCTCCCATGTATTTCTTACAGAAGTCACTGACATCGGATGGATAAATATACACACAACTGTGATTGTCATATAAGATGGTTTTCATGAATGGCCATGTAAGGCGACTGAAAAATCGATCAAAAACTGTTTGAAAAGAGAAGATCTGAAGGAAACTTTTACCAAAGATAACAATTAGGATAATACTAAAAGAGAAACTGAAAAGCAATACTACCGAAGGGACTATTGAAGAAATATTTAGCGCTATGAAGAAAGAAGAATGGATTCTGTGTATGGCAAAGAAGCTTAAGGTCTAAGAAAATGTTTGTAAAGGCACCATGGCTCCCTGATAAAGTCCTAAAGAAATAAAGAAGGTATAAAAATACTAAATTTCCCACATTACGGATGGCAAAAAGTTCTAGAGAAGAATACGAAAAGAAATAATTCGAAAGGCAGCGAACGCCAGAGAAGAATAGATGAAAGATCTGTGAAATAAAGTGCAGCATGATCCTATAAAAGATAAGGCTAAACCATAATACAATACCGTGAGGCGTTGTTTCCATTAATTTAAAAAATATTAATATTTACTTTGATAAAAATGGTAAAAAGATTATTGAAGAGTTGAAAAAGCACTAAATGAAAAGAGTATAAAGAACATCTAAACGACTGGCATGATATAAATGCCATAATAATCGAAGAGTTACGTAACATGGAAAGAAGAAGTTATTTTCTGATTTAAAATCCAAACTACAATTAAAATCTTTGGAGAAGCTCAAATGATTTATAAAAAATACAGCGTGATATTTATTATACATTAAGTGGATACACCTTTCCGAAATATGTGATTTTTCTTAAACCTTAAAGAAAGTGTGATAAACGTGAAAAATTTTAGACAATGACCTTTTTTTCCCATACATTTTTACTATAAAACTTTATCAAGCATTTGGGTGAAGACCAAATTGGTTTTTAAAGAAGTATAGGAGCGAAATGATCTATTTTCACCCAAAGATTAAGAATTAAGAGAAGAGAATACAGAATGATCAATTACCTTTCACATTGTTCAAAAATTTTAGAACAATTTCCAAAGTGGAACAGAAGGAATGCTACGAATCCTGACAGAATTTTGGAGTAATGAACCACGACATAGGCTATACACATTCTTTTTATAAAGAAAAAATAGCGACGATTAAATGCGATGAAAATAAAAAGAAGGTAGAACAAAGAGATAAGGAAGGATATTTTTATCACTGATGATCGTAAAAATTAATTCTTAGAAGACAATAAATTAAGGTCGGGTATATAAAGGGAAAAGTAGGAAACAATCAGTAGGCTGTGGTTTGCAAACAAATAGTTATTACTGAATTAAGGGAAGCCCTGACAAGAAATTTGTCTTCGTTGGAAAAGATTATGAAAAATGCAACCTCAGTCGAAATAAGAGACAAACCGAAGTGATGATATGTTGCCGAGAGAGAGAAAAATTAGGAATGGACATCCATTGAACAAGTGGAGGAATTCTGATGTTTAGTAAGTACTATAATGGAAGTTGCACAAAAGAGATGGCTTAAGCTAAGAAAGCTGCTGGGAATCATTTTATTCTACCAGAATAATAGCAAATGATACAAGCTCCTAAATTAGGAAGAGGTCCATAATAGCTAATATATGGATTGTCTTTTTCCGTATGGTTATGAAACATGGATGCAGCAGAGCAGGGAAGATTAGAAGCAATGGAATTGTATGCATCAGATGAATGATGAAATTCAAATGTAAAGAGTAACTGACCTAGGAGAGAGATGTGGTTCCACACATGTTTCCAAACATCGTTGAAAAGAAGAGAAATTTCAATTATGGATACGATATTCCAATACAATGTAACAAAGAAAGGTATAAGGGAGGGGTAATTGTGGATGACCTAGATTGAATTACGAAAGACGGATTGAAGAGTTGAATTTGAAGATGGTTTTAAGAGTTACAGAAGTTTAAAATTCGGATTGAGAACCATTGGTGATGAATTTAAATTGATACATAATAAAAGTCACTATCGAAATTTCTTCCAGATAAATTTTAAGTACGATCATAAATTTGAATTCTTTGTTTTAACAAGATTACTAGGCGGCAATTCTTCTACCTTGGGCATCTTTGAAGCATCTCTTCGGTTTATAATTCTGAAAAATGGTGTTCGCCTCCACTAATTAATATACACATATTTAATGTTCCATTAAATGATTTTTTCTTTTTTTCTTTGAATCCTATTTTCCTATCTTTCCTTTCATTCCCTAACTTCGTCTACCTCGGAAATTGGGTTCCATTCCTTGATTTTATTCACACTTGTTACATTTAATTCCCATTCCACCTTAATATTTTCTATTTAAATTTAACTATAAGCTTATTCTCACCCAATCTGGAAGTTAAGTTTTTAAATAATTTTATAGTTACTATCGAGAACACTGAAACTGATGGCAAAATATAACTATAAAAATCAACTCAAGTAAATCATCAACAAGAAATGTTTTTAATGTTTTATAGGAGTTAATTTTTATGATTATAATTTTAACCAAAATTTAATGCTTAAATAATTATAAGGCTGTTTGGAGAAATTAGCCTGAAGATTAAGGTAAATCTCCAGACAATATATACATTATAATATCAAAGCGTCTAATCTTATCGCCCATGATGCCACTTGCTCATTTCAATTCAAAGCAATAATCAATACATGGATAAGATAAAATGAAATAGAGAAATCATGAGTTATTTAGATAAAATATTCTTCTTGAAGTAATCCGATGCGGCCCGCCGATTTGTTTTCGAGCCAATCGCGTATAATTTGGGCTCCAAAGAAATAAGCGAGCAAGGGGCTTGCGCAAGATCACGACCAAAAAAGAACGATAAAAAATGGGGAATGCATCAGAGAGAAATTTCCAGTTGAAAAAATTTACGAAGCTTCACTTATAATCGTTTATCAAATGCAATTATCCCTTTCATTTAATAATCCTCGTGGCATAATGGTGCTTAAAATTTTCTCTCTTGGCATTGGACTTGTGGTAATTTGCCGTTACGTATCTCTTTGGAGAGCATCTTTCAAGAGGCGCTTAATGAAAGAGCTAAAGGACGAGGGGGTCGACAACATTACCGACTACATGCGATTTTCAAAAAGCCTGCAGGAGTCCCATCGACTTTTAATCGGGTAACCACTCCCCAAATGAAAACTGGCTCGACATACGTGTCAGGAAGTCGAAGAGTGTCAGCTCTAACAATGGACCGGCTTAACCTTTGATGAGCTTTGATTCTCTGCAGCAGGTAACAGAAAGAAACAAAAAAATGGTCCTACTCTGAGATAATCGATATATATCGAGGAAACGGAATAGGAAAAATTAGTATTCCAGCAATTATATTTATGAAATTGTACCAATTGAATGACAAATCTAGTATTTTGCTTATCTCTCGCAGGTTTGCTTTTATAAGAAAATGACGATAATTAGCTATTATTGGAAGAGCTTAAACTGATCAATCGTTTATTTTTAAGAGCTTAAAAAGAATTAAAATAACTAATCGTTCAGCGATGCAAAATAATAAAGGAGTAAATAATACAATTTTATTATATATATATATATATATATATATATATATATATATATATATATATATATATATATAATAGAATGTGAATATGTGAGGAATCTTATTAAATTAACTATGATTATATAAGTGGTTTCATTGCACTCATATTAGGATATTAATTACATGAAGACATATCTTCCTACGAGCCATTGGAGATAAAAGATAGAATTACTAAAATTATTATTATAGATAGAACTGTGCAGAAAAATGTGATTATGTATTTAGACCTTATCCATTTATTTAAAGATATAGTTATTAATAGAAACAAAATGAAAAACTTAGCACCCTTATAGAGGTTTTTATGAGAAAATCCTTTTTGATTACTAATTGTTAAAGGAAAGGAGAATTACGAGCTAAAATCAAATATAATTTATTACATATTCAACGGTTATTAGGAATCTTAGTTAACTCGAATTTTACACTGCCATATAAAGTAAAGAGTGACTGATGAAAATTTGCTATATAAGTATGGCTTAAGGATCATTCATCTCGATGTTAGTATCTTACAGATTTGAGCATAAGTTAGCAAAGCAATCCAAATATGTTAGCATGATCAGTTGGAATTTTCCTAGGGTAATATAGTATTACAGGTCAGTATTTTACATTTATATTGAAAGAAAATTCACCAACATTCTCACATCGAATTGAAATAAGAAAAAAGTTAAGAAATCATCATTCGTTTATTCGGCTTGTTGAGAGATAATTATGATTTTTATACTCAAAGAGATACTGGAATAGAGAAACTGCAGGAGTTGAGAAGGAAATCATAAGGAAGTTGAATTAGATATTTATTGATTAGCGAAACTATATTTTCCTGGAATTAAACAACTGTTTTGATTCTGAAACTTATTTGTGAGAATATTTGGGACACTCTGTTTGTTTAACTTTTGGAACACGGCTGTTTATTATGCCATTTTGTAAACGTAAATCCAAGAGTAAAGCTATGAAAAATTTTGTTGAGATTTTACTATGAGATTTTATTAAGACACTTAAGATTATTTTTTATTAAGATTATTTTTTATTCATCACTTAAAACTAAACGACTCAATCTTTTCAGTCTTAAATAAATTTAGAAGAACAGTTAAAAAACTATATGTCCACGATTAAATGAAAGGAAACGTAATAAATTGACAAGACTATTTAGAAATAAATTAGGTATGGCCAACGTGCTATTAGAGCAAAAGGAATAAAGTAGTGCGAGAATAACGTTTTGCCTAAAATGTCACTAGCCGTGATGGAGTTCCAAATGCTAGCAGAATGGAGATGATTGGTAAGACAGCCTTCCACGCAGAAGCGAGCTCTAGGACGTTCGATGTGGCAACCGTGCTATCGAAGAAAAAGTACTGGGGTAAAGAGACAAAAGGTCTTGAAGAAGGTTCGCATCCAGCGTATGAACGGAGATGTGACGGAAGTACCAAATTAGTCGAGCGAGCCAAAATTCACCGCCTCGTGGAAATAAGCAGCGCAGAGCATAGCGAAAGTTGAACAATATTGAATACATTTGTACTTATTGAACTTGATCCTCGTAATATTAAACAATTTTGGAGATAAAATTCAGCGTTAAGCCAGAAGGTTACTCGCTTTGGAGGTGGAGTCTGCCTTCATAACGGTGTTCACGATTGTCCTGTGAATTTTAGTTTTGAATCAAAAGGCATTCACTCTCTCTGCACAGGCTTACATACTATTTTTAATGCCGACATTCAATAAAAAATGGCATCAAAATAGGTCTTCTACCGAACTTCTAATGCATAGCAAAAGGATATAGAACCAAGAGTGAAAAAAATTCCTTTGTATTTCACAGAAAGGCAGTCGACCAAATTTTACTCCACAACTCCATCATGTTTCTCCTCATACACACGTTGAACGAGATGCGTTTTGGTGGGAAAGCTTAAGATTCGCATACATCAAGTATAACGGCAGGCTCATATATAGCCGAGTGGGTATCGCTTAAAGATGTCTTTGTTGAAAGCAGTCCCGGGTTCGATTCTCAGTGGGAGATCCTACTTGCAAAATGACCTTGCATCGGTCGAAGAACTTTATACAATACAAGAGATAACGGTGGGTACATATTATCGCCATTTATCGTCATTTGAAAATACCGTTTTATTGTTGATTATAAATTACTCAAAATTTTTTCATAATCTCAAAAGAAGCTATGATTTCTATCGATAGATTTATTTATCAAACACAGCATTTGTAAAAATTAAAAAAAAAATCGGCGCCGTAAATCTGTAGACATTCCTTTAATTCACGTCAATTACGAATTATCGGTCATTTATTTCCAATTCGGACAAATATCAATGCTAAAACTGTCCAATGGTTTTACATCGCCAGCAATAATGTTTCAGGAAAATATTTCGCGCTCGTCTGGAATCCGAAAGTCTGAAACCTAATGAAAATCATATTCCCTCAGTTTTATTGCAACCATCTTTGGCACAAATCACTGTTTTCCAGACAATCGCATACGCACTGGAAACGACCTCCTTCCCAAAAACGCGTGTCTTGAATGGGGATTTAAACAAATATCGAGTCGCTTTTCTCAATTTGGCGGAAGTGGCGTGGAGCGAGAAAGCGACGAGAAAATATAAAAGACTAATTCTGGCTGAGGTGTCGCTCTGTTGTGGAGTCCGAAATTGGCCTATCACGGAGCGAATGTTATGACGTCTTTGGAAAAGGCGCGGGCTGTCGCTCGCACTTGTTTTCACATTCATCCTCGCCTCGGCTGACGGCTGCCGACAAACAGACTTGTTTTAAACGAGCCTCCAGGTCATTCCCGTCGAGTTCACGGCATTCGTAAGACCAAAGAACTCCACTCATTTACAAGGAGGATTTAGAAAAGGCGAGTTCCTTCGACGAAGACTTCTTGAATACGTTCGATTGTTCAGATAAGTGCGCCACCGGCGATGGCTCTTCCAAGTCAACCGTGTGACATATTGGCTGCAAGCAAATACACTTACAGTGAAGAATCAATACTGGAAATTGTTTCGCCTAGAAATTAATTAGTTTTATGCTTTGTACCGATTTCTTTACCATGAAGAATCATTGAAACCGTTTCGATTTATCTAGGCTCCTAACCTGAAAGAACATCAATTTAACTTCGTTGGATTATTACCTCTATCTTGATCAAATAAAATTATAGGTTGATACAGTAATTATGTACAGAATCTTTTCTAAAAAGATTCTGATATTTTATTTTAGTATCTTATAGTAACTATGATAATAAAGTATCAAGTAAACCAAATTAATTTCGGAGGATAAATGTTGATGAAGAAAATGCATTAAAAACTAATGTTTAGAAAAATACTCCAGAAAAGCTATCTGAAGTAAGGTTAATAAAATGTAATTGTGCAAAAATACAGGGCTTTCCTTCGACGCGATAATATTCAGTGATAAGGAAAGGAAATCAAAAAGTGATAGTAGTTTACTCGACTGCTAACATAATAGCAGATTACTCTGCTCTTACTCTTAATGGGAATCTATGAATTATTCCGTTAAAACACTGTCCGGTCTTCCCAAGGCTAATACGGGCATCTCCTTGAAATACGGTCGCAACGAGAACTTTGGATACTTCAAGTCGAAATATGAAGTAATTCTACTCCGATTTTCGTGAATTATAACTGAATTTAACAAAACTCAAGATTTGATCTCTGATGTTGAAATCACAATGACTATTATAATGCGGTAAAGAAATTATGCAGGTCCCCTTAAGATGCTATAGAGTCCCGTACCTTATTAACTTACCGTACCGTAACTTTTAATTACGTTAAGAATTTTCGTTAATTCATAGATATTTATCTTCCCAGTCGTCTTTTTGTCACAATGCAATTTATAAGCGTATTATGTAATCGAGTCCATTTTAGCTCATTAAGTTGGTACCTCCGAATAGAGTAATTTCCCGCCATACGCCGCCTCGCATAGCGTCGTTTCTTGCAGTGAATCAACGAAGGAACGCTCCCAGTAAATTAAATTAGTAGATGAATCGGTTGCAACCTGCATATAGTAGGTGTTCATCGTAAATATCACGTATGATACATCGACGAGAAAATATTTCACAAGTTGAAGAGACCTCATCAGTGCCATAGCTATGATTCTTTTCTCAGTTTCGGGAGAAATCCTTGTAGAAGTTTATAAATACGATTTGATCTCCAGTAATGAGGATCAGAAAAATCAATTAGGAAATCTTATTTACTGTTAATATGAATTTGATTATGAAATGATATTTGAAATGTATTCCACATGTTTTTAATCGATCCTATTTTATGACCGATGATTCGATTTTTGTAGAAATATTCCGATTCACGGACTTTCATCTCAAAGTTACCATTAGCATGCGGCGAAACAAATCATGAATATTCGGGCATCGATTCGGTAGGAGTCGCTCGGGATATAAATTCGCTAAATAGATGACCGTGATCGGCTATATTAGGATGGATTCATAGCTGATACCGTAGCGTACTTCTGAAACATTCGCTTTCAGTTTCTCGAAGTTACCCACGATGGAAATATTCGTTTGCGCGACTGTTTTCCACGTTTACTCTCTGAAAACGGAGAGCGTCTGAAAGGAAAGCGTACGAGTTTCTTCAGTTAAAAAATGCTCGTTTTGTTGAACTCGGCTCGTTATCGGAGGTGAAGAATCGAATGTGCAGAGTAAAACAAACGCTTCCTCTGAGCATGTAATCAACCGTGTGCCTATTCCCCCCTTTCTAATCCCTCGACCTCCACAGGAGACGACATTCCCCCGTCTGGCCCTCCCCCCTCCTTCACCCGGTTCGAGACCCGTCGCCGACGCAGCCTGCCCCCCTCTCCTTTCTCGAGGCCAACCAGAGGAATACAAAAGCTGCCTCTTCTATTCTATTCCATCCCCTATTCTATTTCACTATTTTCCTCTCTCTTCGCACCATGTCAAAATTTCGATTTTTCACTCCGCTCTAATGACCGATGCTCGTTTCCACGTAATGATGAGCCTTTCGTTAGACGTGGAAATATTTCGCGGAGACTGTGCCCCGCCAGAGGGCGGCTTTCCTTCATGTTTTCCGCTCAGCTCATGTACTCTATCGCAGACATGGACAAAGTACGCGGGCCGCAGGCTCTCTTTCGGGTGGGATTAGCCCTTACAGTAAGTCAATCACGGCTATTGTTAATTATTGTAACATTTTTGATGTAGAATTGTTCGAATTTTTCCTGGAGCTAGCGTTGTAGGTTAATGTTGAGGTAATCATTTCGCTAATTACAGCAATAATACCTCATTTATTACTTCACTGATCTAAAGAGCAACATTGTAGATGGATACCTTAATCACCTTACTAATTATATCTCAATTTAGAACACTGTCATCATCATGTGCAATACATATGTATACAGATACATACAGAATCAGTAAAACCAGCATTTAAAGAAACGCATTCAACAGCCTGTTCTCCATGAATTCCCGATTCTACACGAAATGTGAAATTCTGAAACCCGCGAAGTCTCAGAAAAATTTGGTGCGGCCGACTGAAGATTGAAACTTCATCACTTTTGTAGAACATAAAATGGAAAAAGGACATGATAGTTGTCATAAGTTTGTCTCATGAGTGGCAAATGTCAGTCATTTTATTGATTTACCAGAGACTTGGCATAATTATTATCCCTTTTCCTTCCCGTTTTCGGTCTCAGTCTGTCGTGACCTCAACGCAGTTTCTGACACTTCATAACTTCCTTTGCAAATTCAGTCTCTCCCGCCGTAGAATTACCCATTGCGTTCGGGAGCGTCCGTCTCACAGGCGTTCCCTTCACGTGTATTATTTATTTGGCAGCTCCTCATTCCGTAATGAATACCTCGCATCTGTTCCGAGCTGAATGTAGGCCAGCCTCCTCCTTTCTCCACCACTTGAGCGTATAATATGTAAATGTTCTCCGTGTTTTGAGGGTGACTGGATTCGTCACTTTACCAGAGAAGCGATGAATTATGACGAAATATAAAGTCAAAGTATTGCGATTTTGCATTCCTCTCAGTTGGATCATCTTACGTGTCCGATGAGAATAGCAAGGGACTTGAGATGCCTGGATGACCTGGGACAAAATTTTGTTACTGTAATGTGTTTTTTCGAATTATATTTCAACAATATAGTCGATAATTATTACGTACAACGGAATTTTGATATCCTTATTTAAAATTCAATTACAATTAAGCTGTTACTTACGAGGACGGGCTATTTCTGAGGTAATAGTTTTCCTAATTATTTAATACAAGCATATTCCACATGTTATATTAGTGATGAATTGCAGATGGATATCTCAAATACTTCACTAATTAAAGTTGAGTTCAGCGTATCATCATTATCATGAACAATGAAATATGTTTATGTATATACTTTTAAATTTTGTAGCTTGAGGCATTCATATCACTTAGCGAAATTCCAATATCGATACTTTTTTGATTGCGGTATCCTGAGACGATTGCCTTACTAACTTTTAAAAATCATTCTCTCTCTATCTATATGACCGATTTATATTGAGTCTCTACTCGTCATGTCTAACGAAGGACCCGACTGCGACGCAAATTGGATGTTTTCTTTATCTAAAGCTCTTTTCATATATGACAGTTATAATGAATGCTACTAGGGATTACTTTCTTGGCTTACCAATAGCCGCAATATTTATCTCTAAAAGAAGAAAATCACACGAGGAAGAAAATAGAGGAATAAAATACAGAAATAAATGCATTTGATAGAAATATTGCCAAAAATATTAATTTTAACCTCCATTTTAACCATATAATTATTAACTGTTTCATCCATTTGTTTACCTTGAGTGATTGAGAGAATGAACTTTCCTAAAATAATAAGGGCAATAGATCATTTTTCACCATAATATAACGTAATAACTCCGTTCAATCTATTCTCGACCCAAAACCATTGACAATCGTAAAATGTCTGTCGTAATTTCGCGCGAAATCAAGAATCAGTAGGTGAATTCGTCTATTGGGCTCAGAAACATTTATTCTTCAACGCTAGACTAGCATAATTATCAACCTCAACCTGATTCCTTCCGCCAAATTGCGGGTGATTTGAAGTTTTCAGGTAGGTGGTATTTTCTAGGTGATAAAAGCGATGATAAAAGAGTTGATAAAGAGACAATGATATGGATGTAACAACGTGAAAACATTTTGAATGATGGTATCATTAAAAATGATTGTATTAAAAAACATAACTTTTGCAAATGAATTAATTTCCTTGAGTACTAAATTATGTTATTGAGGTATTGGGAATATTATACTGCTATCGTGATACAACAGTGACCAACATTCACAAAAGGTTGGCGACCACCACTTTAGATTTTTCAGCAGTTTTTCCTTTCCACAGATCATTGAATTGTGTCATGTATTATCTCATTCGGTTTGTTCGGTTTCTGAGTGATTCCTCATGAAAAAAAAAAATAAAAATAAAGATAACTGGGTAGAATTTGCTATCGATTCTTTCTTGAGAACCTGAATTTTGAATTGAATGAGTTAGTTGAATTTCGGAGGGTTGGATGTTTATACATCAACCTAGTTTGAATTCAGGAGAACATAGAGAACATGAGGATTTTCATTTGTTGCTCGGAAGCCAATATATCGAAATTAGGATTATGAAACATTAGTTTGACTCGTTAAGCTCTCGAAATTACGCGTGAATGTAAAATTCTTCTCATCCAAATTATTCTTCGTCACCTTTATCCTCACGGAATACACTGCAATACGATGCGCGACCTGTAGCTATACTCGTATATCCCGCTCATAGGTAGTCTCCGTCTGAGTAAGATTTTATATTTCCATTTCATGAGAAGTCATGGATAAATGAATGATCGGGAGTCTGGTTGAACAAATTTCGTTTTAGCGACTGGAGGTTCTATTTCTTAGACTTCCTTTGGGATATATACTTATCGCTGAAGAACTCGGCCTCCCTTTCCTGCATCCTGGCCTCCAACACCGCCCTCTTCGCAGTCTTTCTCTCTTTTCTCTTCTTAACGAGACGTTGGTAGCCATAACACTATAAAAATTTTACACGCGAAAGGCCCAAACGGATAAGGAACTGCTTTCTTCCATTAGCCTAGATAATCTTATAATTGTCAAGAAAGACGTAAATATGCGTACAGGCTTGATCGCAGTGCAGTTTAGTTTCAGAGAGTAATTTGGAGATTCTGCCAAATGAACTTTATTGCTTTCGGGCTCTTATTGATTCTATAATTAAAAAAGTTGTGGAAAGAAAGTAAGTATTAAGAACCTCATGATATAACATTTCAGCCTGTCGTAAAATTTCAGCCCTTACTTAAATAGTGTTCTACAAGCCGTTCCTAATATATCTTTTAATAGTAATCGAGTAAATGATATCTATCGCTATTTGTTAATTATCTTGTTCATAGGAAATTCCATTATTGATGCAATAAGTTCTCTTTTGCGATCTTTTAGTTGAAAAATTTATTACTTTATTTCAGAGCAAACGCATTGAGTTTTGTATTTTACTTTTCAAAATATTTCAAGGCATGAATGCTATAAAACTTTTCATCGGGAATAGTAATCAGATGTGGCATCAAAATTGACAAATTTATTTAAAAAAATCCAATTCTATCATGAGAATGGTTGGTAGAAAATTTTAATTTTTAAATTTAGCAGAATAAATGGATATGGTGTCGAAGGATTAACACAGGTGCTTCCGCCATCTTATACTTCTGAGGGGGATCATTCATAGATTTCAGTTCCTTTTATTGAAATACCAGATAATCCTTTTTGAATAATCGCTAGCAATAGTTCTCCATCCTCTCCATCGCTTTCCGTCGTCATCATTCTCTTCAAAAACCGTTGCAACGACGAATGTGTCTCTGATTTGAATCGGAAGGATAGGAGAAACGGACTGCTCTAGGAATAGGCGGGGAGTCCGAAGGTCACGATCCAAAGAATGCCAGGATATTTGATTTAGAGCATCTCTTAGTGCCTGCTTTCCATTTGCGCCAAGATGGCGTCGCCTACCGCTTCCGGTTTTCCATTTTTTGCATCCGTCAGAGGCGCTCTCAGCGCTCTACCAATACCAGTGGCTGCTAAGCAAAAGACATTTCTCTGATTTTTCGCCCATATTATTTCCTCTGAAATCAACACATTCATTCGCGGGTATCTTAGCAATGTTTAAGGCAACTGATTGAGTATTAATAATTTTCGAAAACTACTCTCAAATTTTTCATGTTATCCCATTGTGCCATGTAACTAAGTTGAAGATATTCCATTTCTTCTTTTTCTCCGATAATTTTACTATCGTAACAAGGATATTGTCACCAAATCTTTTGCAATGGTACTGAATTCACGCATTCATTTGAGAGACTTTTTGTTACTATGGTAGAAAGAAACCTCGGCTTCCTTATTATACTATTCCTTGGTAATTATTATAGTTATTAATTCTTATCCTGATTCAGATATCACCTCATTTGATTGTTTTATTATTAAACTAATAAATCAATATTGGAACATATCATTCCGCAACAACAAGAAACTCGGAGAAAGAATATGAAAGACGGAGATTTCAATGACAGAACTCATTCAAACGCAAATTTTCATTTAGTTTTGGCGCTAAACAATCAAAAAGTGTCTTAAAAAGCAACTGAAATTAGCATAAACTAAGTTTTAAAGTAATGTTTTGTTCTCACACACTTAACAATATTTTAAGTCCAGATTTCTCAACATCAGAATATAAAGATTAAGTACGAGACGCCTTACGGGACGTTGCAGCATTAATTCAATAACGAAATTTCGACATTATAATAACGTTCACTAACGATAATTTAATCTCCATTGCTCTACGAGTACAGTAACTAAATGTAAGAATTCTATTTCCTTAACGATAATCTCTTCGGCTTAGGAGTAAGAATCGAAATTCCCCGTAAATATCCTTTCTCCTACCTCAAAACTCCTTAGTGAGGTAGATGAAACTTTCATTCATTGAATGCTATTTACTTCTGCCGAGAAATTTTTTTGGATTGCCTCATTAAGAGAATACCCACGATATTTACAGTGGTTAAGGTTCGAGTATTTCAGATTTTAGTCAATACGTTAGAGAGATGTTGCGTATTGACGTTTCGTAGTACGTTAGATAATACGATTTTATTTTAGCAACAACTTAATGGAATACTTAATAAATTTATGAATTATTAATTAATTATATTCTAAAAATCCTAAATATATAGTTTACGCTGCATCCATATGTTCTCATCGTTTTCAAGGAAAACTCAATGAGTTTCTGCATTCTCTTGCAGAGAATTCCTTTCAAATTGACTGGAAGCAATAGGATGGAAAAAATGTTTCGCCGCAAAATTGAAGGCGCTGGATGTAGTAGTCGCAGCAAATTCACGAGAATTCTAATCCGAAAATGATCGCACAAAGAAATTTGGGATAGAGAAAAGCGCCTTAATTGAGGGCCGATTTCCGATCCTCCGCTTGCGATTGGAGACCAAATGCGCTAAGGAAAAGCAGCTTCGGGAATATTGAAATTACTCATTAGCGTTCGGTGTTTGGGTTTTCGAAGGTCATGATTTCCGAAGGGTTGGTGGAAAAGAGCGGAAAATTCGCTCCTCGTCGTAGCGGCACGTCTCCGCGGGAATGCGATTTTTTGCACTTGGCCATAAAAACTTTGGGATTTGGTGATGGGGAGAGCGTCTCGCTTCGAACGTTCCTCGGACACGCTGTCAATGTCCTTTGAAAGGAGAGGACGATGCGCCCTGAGAGTCTTCCTAATAGTACGCATCTGTGAATCGCCATGCATCTACTGATGCAAAGTTTGAATATTGGTCCTGGATTAAGTCTTATAGTAAACTGGGCGAAGGATAGGAGGATATTGAACATAAGGAAGTGGAATCAGGTGTGGCAATACACACCTGATAAATTTTATAATTATGATTGAGTGTAGCTAAACGGAAACCGAAATGCAAAACATAGTTAACCTTATAATACATAAATTTTCGCTAAAATTTTTCAGAAGACTTTTGTAGATACCTAAATATTAAAATAGCCTTTTTTGTCCTGACGGAGGAACAGAATTATCAACACTCATTACTAATTCTATTGAACACAAGATATTCATGTCTTAGAAAAGATGGATGAAAATTTTTCGTGACACCTGTCGTTACATACTGCATCTCATAATACTGGTACATACATTGAATAGCAAAAGCAAGTTGTTTAAAACTTTGGCAACGATAACGATACTCACCTCAATGCAGTCCCAAATAATAAATATAATTTCTGGCTAGTTTGGTTAAAGTGTAACAGTTATTCTCCGATAGATTGGTTTCCTTCATCTGTCTTCATAAGCAAGATTAAAATGAAAAAAGTTTAGTGATCTTTATTACCATACAATCTCTATTACATGCATCAACTATAACTATAAAACCATTAATGCTCCGTCATGGAATCAAGAATCTTTTAATTGTCTTCTACTGCCATTGTTCGATTCAACAATGAGTACATTTCAGAGAGGCTGTTTCAAAGTTCCCTTTCTCTTCCTGTAAAAATTATGCCACTCATTTACGTGTTAAGATTTGATACATAATAAACGTGATGATCGTCGATGATTCTCTTGGAGATTTGTAAAAAGCTGTTAAATAACGATAACGATCTTCTTAATCATCTACTAATCTGACTTCAATATAATACACAAAAATATGATTAATTTCTGTTTTGCTGATTTTTATGCTTGATTAGTTTCTGGGAATTCGAATAGCATAGCAAAATTTAATGCACTGAAACCCGTTTAAAACGCCACCGTTTGAGACGTTGTGCCTAAGCGGTACAACGCGGTTTCCTCTCGGTCCATTCATACGTAACACATGGTACAAATACCACTGAAGAAGCTCTGTTACCAACTTTTATGGCGGATTTCTCCCGTCCTCAGATGCACTGCAACCCGCTAAACTCGAATCTCATTTATTAGACTGAAAAGTGGTCACATTATCTGCATTGCCTCATTCGCAGCTTTTAGTACGTTCATTTGGCTCATTTGGTAGAAAGGAAAAATGAAAATTGGATTAATATGGAAAAATATTTTTTTATAAACGAGAACCATTTTGTAATGAAAGAAAGCTAAAAAGATTCCTTTTTGTCTAAGCAATTGCAAGAATGTCTCCATAAGCGTGCCGCAATTCTTGTATTGATGGTGTATCTATTTTATTTTGGAAGAAAAGCAATTTAATCTTTGAAAATAAAAAAGTGAAAAATAACTCAGTATTATTAACTAACGAGCAAAAAATGATGAGTTGTTATATCTCGAATAAAACGCTATACCGCTTACAACGCGGTGAATAGTTGGGCCCCTTGCAAAGCCTCTTATCCGGGTTATACTGTATATTGGTGTCTATAAGGAGGAATATTGGTGAGGGATAAGTTAAATGCTTTCGTTTTGAATCACGATTCAATTTTATAGTTTTATAAGTTACGACCGATTTCTTTATAAATGTGAAATCCTTGAGAGTCCTCAAAACTCTGACAAATATTTTACTTTTAACTAGTTAAATTGAAATCATTCAAATTCTTAACTATCAAGTATCGTTCGCGGAAAAGATGAACATTTGAAGCGAATTGTCCTAGAATTTATTTTACTGATATTTTTTGCAGTGTCTAATCTACTAGTAGCATGGTAGGCACGTGATACCTTTTACCCGTCTTTCGATAAAGTATTATCTCATAATTAAAGATGACTCTTTCCGGACAACTCCCTTTCTAGGTCTAAAAGCATTAATATTTTCCTGTTCATATCGGCAATCCTTAACTATACATACTACTTTTTGCCGCACGTTATCTATTTCAGGATTATATTTACATGTAGACACGCAAATTTTATATGCCAAGACTACTGATGCCTGCTGTAGCATTTCTGGAAGATGAATATTAGGAATTTTAGTAAATTTTACATAGGAAGCGATGAAAGTGTTAGAAATAAACATTCCCTAACGAAAGCGGCATGTACCATTTGGTATTTTGAGTTGTTTTAATAAATCGAATTATTCAGTCAATGGTTATTGGCATCCTCTTACATTCGAAATCTTTGCCTCGCTCCCATCTCTTAAACGGGAAGGATTCCTCAACATCTTGTCTTAGCGAATAAAGGACCAAATGCAAACGAACCAAAGGAGGAAAAACTTCCGAAAGCGTATATTAGATCAATGTGTTTGCCCCGAGTCGTAATTGCAAAGACGGGAGGGGTTGTTGACGCAATGACGATCATATCCTCCGTCGCACGAGAGCATTTTTAAGCTCTTATGTTTGCACTTGGAGCTTCAAGGGTAAACATGATTCATAGGCACGCATACATACCTCCGAGGCGGGGTAAATCGGTGGTTGTAGGCCAACACGCTTTCTACGCATGAAGAGAAGTGTGAAAAATGTTAGGTAAAAGTGTACTGTAGGTCTCGTCAAGGAGAAAATAATTCAATCGTCTTCGGTCGAATATTCTTCTGAAAAGCTTTACAAGGATATTTTAGTTTATGGCATAAGCAAGAAGGATTAATTAAGCTCACCTGAAGATAACTTGAGGTAATTGAAAATTTATTCCGTGGAAACTATAAAATATTTTATTTCTTTCTCTACGGCGCTCCACAAAGTAAGGCTGAGCCATATCGATTGTAAAATTAAGCTCTCATCAATCATGTTCTACGGACCGTCATACTCACTCATCCATACCTTTCGTTGTTCTCTGTGCTATGTTTTCAGCCAATCATTTTGTTGATATTAATACATATTTATGCATGCCTTCCTCATATTCTATGTTCTAATGCTGTATTTTACTGTGCCATATGTTTGTTGCTGTAAGATTGAACCTATTCTCATGTATTTTTACTTGAAATTTACAGTGGAAGGCGGTATTACGAAGAGGTTCATCATGTAGAATTAATTTAGTATCTATTCGATTCGTCATTGGTTATTTTCATACGTAATGATAAAGATCACTTGTTGAACCTTATCCGTGTATTATAATTAAAAATAAAAGAGTTACTGAGAAAGAAGTACTAACTCTATTCTTAATAGCATATTTTTACTTATTTATATACCTTTACTCTCATTACTATACTAGATTAATCTTCTTCTACTAACATTAGGCTGTCTAAAATTTGATTTTGACTACATTATTATCTAATTACTATACCTTTCTATTATATTTTCTGCCTCCGTACTTTTCACTGATGATTGATCGACCACTTTCAAAAGCCGAAACTAGATATTTTTATTTTGAATGAATATTTTACTCATATGCACACTCATTCTCAGTAGTTTTCCTGTGGGAATATTTATAAATTATACTCTTATGGTTCACCTAATAATTCATAAACAGCCGAAACATAAAGTAGATTAAGGGTATACGCAAAAGCATATGTTTTTCCTGTGTAAAATGTCATATAAATCATATCACAATTGACTAATACACATTTTGAGTTGATTTTCAATCAAGCTTTCTTCTAAATATGAATATACGGTGAATCATCAGCAAAATACATCTCAGTGTATGTGGATTTCTACTAAATGCAATTCGTATCATATTTTTATCAATTAACATGGGCTTATATTTCAGCCAAAGGAATCTTGTAGTGTTAAAACATAATTCATGTATTCTGTGAGTTGTTTTTACCTTCTTTTTTAATATGAATCACATTATTATTTTTGATTTTATAAGGTTTTTTTCAATTTACCAATGACTATGGTTATAAATGTTTACGCGGTTTTCCTCCCTTCCAATTATCTATTACCATCGACATTGGAGGCCATTCTACAGAGACATCTACCTTTACTAATCCAATTTATTAATTTTACGGAATTTGTCAACGTTGAATTAATTGGTGTATCAAATAAATAATTGATCTAAACCTCTCATACTATATTATAGAAGATCTTGCCAACAAGGCTATTAATTTACACGATGTTTTGACAAAAATTTGGCTGATTTAGTTTTTGAATTTGTCTACAGTTAATTCAGATCACTATTTTAAGAGGATATCAGATGAAAGGGTACGAATGTAAAAAGATCAAAATCTAAGTAAATAGAAGAGGGTGTGATTCAGTTTCGTTAAGTTTTTGTCCGATTATAATTGCATTTCCTTTGGGTTTCGCGTCTAATAAAACCTATATTTCACTTTATACCGTTTTAACACAATTTTCTTACTTAATTTTTACTTAATTACACAATCATAGTACTCTGATACTTCATTCACGCCCGAATCGTTTCTTTCTAGAACACACAATTAAAAATAAAATTCTCAGTCTTTGGCGATGTGCTGTGGAAATAGACGAGAAGAGGAGATATAGAAATGTCAGGAGTTTCGAATGATTCGTTACCAGAATAAGCTAACAAGCGAAGTTCAGTTTTGTTTAATCTTCGAGATATGTCTCCTAGTACGAAAAATCTCGAGCTTGAAGATTCCTCAGGAGCCGCATCATCAGCGATCTCTTACCCGAAGCTTATATTCTCTGAGAAGGAAGATCGCCATACATCCGACGCCACCCACTATTAGAGGGCTATTCCATCGCCCTTGTACGCGCTAAACTCTCCTCGGTGCGCTTCCCGCATTCTCGCCGCCGAATCGCGAGGCGTCCATCGCCCATTACTCCGTGCGCACGTCCACTTTCACCCACGAGTACTCCTCCAAGCATTACTTCACAATCTTATTCCTCCACGGCTCACTTATTCAGCACTCCAAACCGTACCTTCCCTAGTTTAACCCTTCCTCTGCCGCTGACGTGCATACGCTTTCTAATTGATCCCGTTTTACAAGCAATCAAAATCGAAAAAGTTCAGAAGAAAATTTAAAATCATCTCATTCACTCAAAAATTAACATCCTGTTCATATAAATTTTACTAGCTTTCTCGGACTGGCATATTTTCGTAAAGGTCATCGAATCCGTTGAATATAGTTGTTCGTGAAGCATATGAATATAGTAAAAACTCACAGATTCTCGCTACAAATTTAATCTCGTCCTAAAGTTTTGAAAATTGGCTTGTTAAAGATTCGCAATATCTTGATACATCAGAAAGATTCGTTATTTGTGATTAATATGAAATTCTGGAATATTCTTAAAAGAACGCTTCGGGTAATATCTCTTTTGGGTAAGTTCGCTTATAAACAAATGAAAGAAGAGTAAGTTTGGCATCAGGTAAAGAATTTTACGATTTATCTATTGAATCTTATTTAATCACAAAACTCATCGGAATATAGAGCTCATGAATAATAAAAACTCTTAAGCATATGCTACGGTGCCTTAATAAAATCGATTGTGGAAGGCTTCACCAATTGGAAATCCATGACAAAGAAAAATAGGAATAAAAAGTAGAAATATGTTAGGTGTTATTTTATCCCTTCTTTCCTTTCTAAGGTATCTCTGTAAGAATTTACTTGCAGCACATCGCTGGGATGGGAAGCACTGGTACAACCACGGTACTATTGCGATTTAATATTGATTAGATGTCTGATACTAAAGGTTGCTTCTATGCGAAAAATACACGAAGAGTTCTAATAACGACCGAATGACGAAACGGTTACATTGGTGACGACACTTCGATAAGAAAAGTGGGTATTATCATCAAAATGAGAGAAACCGGGGTAAAAGTGAAGCATCATAGGACCAATATGTGCAACACTTTCAGCGAATATAGTGAAAATCAAGACGCGAAACAGTTTAAATGTGTTCATGAAAGCAATCACCAAGCCACTACCTCTGTTACTTCGCTAGTATTCGGTTCGAAGCCCGGTTTGGACCTCAAACATACACTATTAACTAGCAAAAGCCTTGTAGAGGAAATGAGATGCAATATGAGGAATGATATAGCTTCTATTCCTCACTGCGTCAAAATGCTGTGAGTGAAAAAAAAAAACTCCGCATAAGTGCCGCGCAATGATTCTACGAATAACACTTTTGATAATACTCAATGAGGACAAAAGTAAATTAATAAAATCATTCATACCTCAAGAGCTTGTACACGATTTCGAAATTGAGATATAAAACTAGACAGTAAATGAAAAATACATTGGTTACAAATAAAAGTATTCCATTGAACAAGATTGGGTAGCAGGAACAATGAGTGTTCGAAGAAAGTAAAGCTCACAAACGTTAGGAATTCTTGGGTCAAAGATATATTACATTCGAAGAATAGTAGAGCCTATATCAAGAGGTTAGCTTCTATAAGAAACCTCTAATAAGGCATCAAGCACAAGGAAAATGAAAAACATGTCGAAGAATACCTCACGGTTAGATGTCAAGAAGTAGGATCACCCATCAGCGATAAAAATGGATGATGGCTAAGGAATGATCTCGATCATCACTTTCCTGCTTCGGTTATTATCTTCTGTCCATCCATAAGATTTTGGCTGACGTTAAAGTAATTCTAGAGCATGCAGACGATGAGGAAGTGTCTCTTCAAAGTCGTTTCAAATTTAAGCTTTTTCCTAGATTTACTAATCCTAGATTTCGAATGACAATGTTAAACGAGTGATTTTATTTAAAATTAAGTACGAGTATTATTTGGTTTCTGTTTAAATAAAGAGCAAAGTTACTTACGATAACTGTATTACCACGAAGAAAAGTCTGCAGCGGGATATTGCTCCCGATGTCCTTGAGCAGTTGAACCGGTGTGAATGAGATCATTTTTTATAGCGTCTACTTTCATTCCTTCAATAACGATATATGCAATTCGTCTCGCTTCCTTTCCAATGCAATTGCATTTTACATTTACCAAGTTTAAGATCGATTCGTTCACCATCATTGGTCGAGATTATGTTTTATATTTCAGCGAGAACCTAATAGGACACTCGAAGTCTTCAAGAACGTCGGGAAAATCGAAGAAATATTCTGTATGTGCAGCTTAAGCGTTTGAAATAATTAATCTCGAGACTTGCATAATCATCAACCGTCTTTTTATCGGTGTCGTGTTTTATTTATCAACTATATTAGCTCCAGTGCGAGGCTTCTAGCTCAATATTCGTAAAGAAAGGGATATTCTGCAAACATTCTACAGCAATAGAAATATTGCTCTCTGTATTGTGCTTTCTATTCTACTCTAGAAAAATGATATTTCATTTTTATTTCTCGTCAGTTTCGTAAGTTGTTCGTCTCAATTGGAGCTGAAACATATTTCAATATCTCTTGAACTTCAAAACCGTACAAATCTTATTCAATAGGATCCAGGTGAAAGAAGCGGAAACGTTGTTAGGTAATGAATGATGAAGTTAACAATATTTATATTACAATAAGTTTTCGCCGGTAGACATATTAATATTTTTGCTATAATGAATTACGCTACAAGTAGATCAATAACCTGGTTGCAACATCAGCGTCAAACATATAACAACGCTAATACCTAACCAAACTCTACGGTCTTTATTTTACTTTCACATTTATACATTCCTTTCCTGGGGAAAGAGATATAAAATTACCAGTCAGTGGACCTTTGTATACCTAAATCACTCTGGCGTATAACTAATACGTCTATAAAATATCGTTGTGGCCTAGGAGGAGGAGCAAGAAGGGAAATCAACTTCTCAGTACTACAATGCCATATAGCACATGTAACATATTGCTTTTTCTTTCTCAAATAATGTATTACTAAATTTGAATTTACATTTTTCCAATCCACTCCCGATTTCAAATAGATCCCTATCAATATCGTTTAGACCCTTTTGGGAGGATATCAATATAGTAATAAAAGCTGTACATTATACGCGGTAACTCAGATGTGAGAGAGACGGATATCTCATGGAACTCTTGGGAGATAAAGTGCGTTTCTGACTTTACAGATAAGTCGTTTTAACGTACTCATCTTTGATTGGTCTCCCTTCACGCCTTGAGAGATATATTTTTTTAATTTAATGGTATTCACCTCCTTAGATGAAATTAAGGGGTATAGACTCATTTTTACGCTTACAGATTCATATACGTCATAGGGATGGCAACATCAGCCTTACGTTTGGATACTTTTTAGAGAAATGTTGCATATATCTTAAGAGGTGATTTTATGCACAAAGCCGAAGGAAATATTCGAACTCGGCTTCCATGAAACGGGAAGAGCTCAGCGAACATTGTGCATTTATATGTGAAGGTCTAAGTTTATTACCTTCATTAATTTTAAAGCATTTCTGAATTTTATTTTAGCAAAATCATCTAAAATATCTTCGTAAAAGATTTGCCAACTCCAAATAACTATAGAAAACAATAATGCTGGTTAGAGCTTCCTGGAATGTCTCGGACTTGATGTTCAGATTAATTTACTTCCAGTTAACATCCTGAAATTAATGGCTCAAGTTGATGGTTGGAGATGCAAGACACCACTGCTTGGGCTGAAGTTTGGAAGTTTCCCTATCGCCCTGTAGAAACGTGATTTGTAACATCACAAAGTGCTACCACCGCTTCCCGACGTCAGTGATTAGATTTGGGAAGATTACTAAAAGCTATGGGTGGAGTTCCATATCATCTATGCATCATACACATTTATTTGATAAAAATAATCAGGCTCAATTAAAAATTTAATACATTTTCTGTAACAATAAATACAAATAATAAAAACCTAACTTATACATATCACCGTAATCCTCCGATTCCGTATTTATTATCTAAATATTGGTTTCTAAGAACATTTTCTACTATTATATACTATATGTCTTTGTATCCTCCGTGACGAACTTATGTTGTAATGTAAAACGCTTACTCTTACGTACTAGCCAGTTACATGTAAGCATCGTCTTGGCATTAACACAAATATAAATATCTGTGATTACGAAGAATCTATCTAAACTTTTAAGATACAAGTATAGGTTTTACTTCTTCATTAACTGTGTATGAAATAAGAGATAGATTCTATTCTCTTCCGTGAGAATCTGCTTAAAAATTGCGAAATATCATCGGTGTCGATGTAATTCAGCTACGTTTAGCAAAAGAGCAAAGCATTCCGTACTTTTATTTCCTTTTCAATTGTGGAATGTTACTACTCATAGATAGGTACTGGTTTACTCAAATTATTTCAAATGTTTAAGAAATGCTTATTATGAGAATTTACGATACTTTCGGAATCGCTTACTATCAGGTGGAGATTGGAGCAAATGATTTGTAAAGCATTCTTCAAAATACTGCTACTCTCCTAATTATATTAGAATTTAGTCGAATGACTGATTTCCAGAAAATCTCACTGTTCTTCTTGGTCGTCATCGGTTTTAAATGATTGCCTCTACAGATGTGTTGTAAATATTTTGTTCGCCTATCTTATAGATATGCTCTACTTTCAATTTCACTTGCTAGATACTTTGCCTATTTCTCAGTTACGACTGATTGGGTTTGCCTCGGTCCATTACCATCTAGCATATGGGAAACATATATTTTAATTTTAGCATCTAAATTTTGGCTAAAAATTGATCATTTGCTCGCAGAGTGAAGGTTTATACAAATATTTTGTTCAGCATTTGCTCTTCTCAGTCTTACTTAATTTAAAAACTCGTATACTTTAAACTAAGATGAAACACCATGAATGGACAAGTCCATCTTACATCTTAGTATAAAAATTGATATTACTCTCCTCAATCCGAGAATGTTTGAAATAAAGCAAAAATTGAAAAAGGAAGGAAGAGTCATACAAAATATTCCTGATGATGAAAACATGATTGGTGTACGCGTGAAAGGCGTCTTTGTTCGTTTTTTTTGTTTGTTTGCTTGTTTATTTCTTTAACGGAATCAGGTTTTCCCCAATATATCTGTTTTAATATATAACGTACACACACACATATATATATGGTGATCACAATCTCCTATGCCCTAGCCCGAAGAAATACGGTTAGTCGGGACTCGAACCCGGGGCCTTAGTGTTAGAAAGTTAGCAAGCTAACCATTCCTCCACCGTGATCGGCAATTTGAATAGATATAAAGACGATATCTGGAAAGCAAGAGTCGGACAGTTGCTCAAGTTTACTTATTTATAAAAGTGCGGTATTTTGTCAAAGAACCTCCGCGTTTAAATATCAAGAGGAAATTCTTGGCTCTGAGGATCCCAATATATTCCTCCCGCATCTTCCAGAGACTCAAAGAAATCCTCCGCAAGCAGTCGCCAAAGACGTTGATTTTACAAACAACTTTTGCTGAGCGCTTTGTCTCGTCATCTTGCGCAGCCAACATCGCTTGAAACAATCGCGAGATAATTTTCAAACAAAATGCGGATCCAATTAACCCTCCTCCTGAAAAATTCGCCGGAGTAAGTACGCGAGGGTCGGGCCGCAGGAAATGGAGGCTTACCGTCACGGTTCGCGGAAAATAAAAAGGGATAGACGCTCGCGATGGAACCAACGGACAAAGTATTTATTATACGGAGGTAAATAAACGATGTGCTTCGCTTTACATATGCCCGCCTCCTACACCTCTTCCTTTATGTCTCCCCTAATCCTCCCCCTATACTCTGCAGCCACTGCCACTGTTCCACTCAATTTCCTTCCCCCTCCCCCTTTTCTTGCCCCCCCCCTTTCGCCCTCCTCGGGGCAGCGAAACCGGACATATACCCACTCTCGCCCCCTCTTCTTTCTTTTATGCGACAAAGGGGTAATGAGCGCCGTTGCCAAATATGCTCTGTACGCCCGTGTGTACATGTGCGCGTGGCCAAGTGTCGGCTCAAGATTCCCACTCCACACTAGTGACCTACCTCCCACTTTTCTTTTACCCTATATCTAAGCTCCACCTTTTCTTCTCCGCCGATCTTTCTCTCTCTAATAAACGCTATCTTCAGAATGATTAAAAACGTTCGAAAATATCAAAGTCGCCTGTTTGCTCGACTGTAGAAGACGCTGAGACAGAGCTCTTAATGACTTCTAAAGAAGACAAATTTGTTCAAGCATCCAGCTGCTGCGAGGAGCCATGGAAATGACATAAAAGTGGGGATTCAAGCGTGAAACTGAGGTGGAAATACATCGTACTACCCGTGCCAAAGGAGATACTTCCGCATTTGCCTACGATTCCAGGGTTGAGCTTGCTCTGCCCATCGGTTTGTAGATATAATGATGTATTTAGAGCCCAGACAAACTACCACGAGAGAAATTTTTATGTAAATCCATCTTTTTTATTTTACGTGAAATATCTTCAAAAATTATTACCACAATATTTGAGATAATTTCAACAGTAGGATGTGGTTGGAAAAAACGTATTTCAAAAATACAAAAATTAGGAGAAAGAGAAGGATAGAATATAATGGCAACGCCAATAGATAAGACGAAGCAATAATACAAGAGATAAGTAATTAGAAGTAATAGAAACATACTTAGTCTTGCTATACGTATTTATTCCAATATGTATCCTACGACAGGCATCTTTCCTAAGAAGGGACGGAAATCGCCCGTTGGGATCAGTCTTATGTTATATACAGGATATTAGCATTAAAGTATAACTTAACAATATCTTATATAAACAGGAATGGAATGCAAGTCAAAGAAATAATATCGCAGGTTGACTTTCTGGCATTAACATGGGTCGATATATTAAGGTGACTTTGGACAGCACTCAATTATGTCTTGGAATTGCTAATAATAGTATAGAATCATAATTCGTGCTCCTCAAATGTTTGCAGTCAATTATAATTGAAAATCGAAAGAATTTAAAATAATATTTAATATATCATTCAGTTAACAAGTTAAGTAAGATATTTTGAAGTGTACAGGATAGGAGAACCAGGGTGATCTTGTTTTAGGTGCCATATTTTACCACTAAATTCCCAGTATGAGAAAGGTTGAATAAAAAATATTTGAAAGTTTTTGGATTGGGAAAATAAAAGGGGTGAGATATAGGGGTGGGGGCAATCAAACATTGTCCCCACCCCTATTTTTCTTCGAATTTGGGGAATCAGACATCACGAGCCACCACGACAAGCCACCCGAAGGGAATTCCTTTTCAATATTGAAATTTGTTTGTAGCTTTCATACCTATGTAAGAACATCCTAACAATAATGGAGTTAATAATGATCGCCTGTCCTTTGGGAATTTTGCCGATCCACCTATGGATTTGGGGGATAATTTATCTAAGGAAGTAAACTGCCAGAAACGGTAAAAAACTGTTCATAAAAAGATTCCACACTACACCAACGGATGAGCTAAGTACACCAAGAGAAAAATTTTACAGTGATATACAAATCGACTGTGGTGTATCGGCAGCTATTCCGGTATCCGGGTAATACAGGCGTCACTTCCATTTAGATACTCTTAAAATATTCATTATTTTATAACATCTTTATTTCTTTAACAGGATAATATTTACTATGCATTAAATTAATCAAAAAATCATATGAATGAAGGTTTTTCTGGACGATTTGAGATTATTTTCAAATACTATTTAAGACGTGCTGTAGAAATATATCTAATTAGAAATTGTAGACGATAGCCAAAATTAATTGCGCTTATTGCCAAAGAGATTTCATCAAAGGAAAATATCACTCCGCAATCGATACCAGAAGCATGAAAAAATTGGTGAATGATGTCTACATCTGCATACGTAGCTTGCAAGTCGTCTCTCGGCGTGTGGCAGGGGGTAGTTGCAGCATAACTCCACTTTCCTAATTGATTAGTTTCGATTTTTATTTTTTTTCCATGTGATCTTAAACTAATTGTTCCAGCATCTGTTTATTTGATCTTATTCTCAATAAGACGACAGCCTGTGTAACAGGGAAGACGCAAAATATTTGCAATATGTTTTAAGAACATAAACTTAGTGAACAACTTAAATTTTTTATTAAACCATATTTCTTTAAAAGATTCCCAATCTAACTCCTGAAGAATCTAAGTTAAGCTCACCAATTAGTCGTAGCAATTCTTTGCAAAACGAATTGCTTATCGTAGTACCTCTTCTAATTTGCGAATCTCTGATGAATCTGCTTATTCTAAACGACACGCAATTAAAGAAGACGGAGAACGTAATTTAACGCTAAATAAAATAACAGGCCAGAATTAGTTCACCTTCTTTTGATTACATGAGTTTGCATCCCTTCTTGGCATCTCTTTCCAGGTTTACGCATCCCAAGGGTTGAGATACATTGACCTAGAGAAAAAATAACATGGAAATCATCCAAGTAGAACTCGAGATTTTAAGATCTCGGTTGCAGATATACATTGGCTATAAGGGTATTGGATGCGAAAAACTGGTGAACCAGATTATATTGTGGCAAAAAATTATATATGACAGAAAAAAACATTCTACTGTTCTAGCGCAGAAGTATCCCGGTAGGAATTATGACAGAAATGAGACAAATAGTTTGGAACGGCTGGTTATAATTTATATTGACATATTTTAATCGTATCATTACTATATCTGTACTTATCAATCTATGAAGCTGGTAAAACTCACTGAAATACCCGGTAAAACCTGCTTCATACTTTGTTTAGTACTGGGAAAGTATTGAGTTGATTTCATATGCTTTTAAGAAACTCTAATCAGCTGTATTGTTGAAATTTTGTGAAAATTGGACTTTGAAATATTCATATATCATTAAAATCTCCCAAATTTATATTTTATTCTTTCTCGAGTTCTTCCATTTAACCGGAACTAGAATTAAGTTGACGAGTAACAAAGGTTAAAACCGGAACAGTCCTGGTCAAAACGGGAGGCTTATAAGTCGCCGAAATGGAAGTTATGGTAAGTCCTGTTTAAGGGACTATGGTAAGCACAGTTTTACTTTACCACGGTGAAAGTATTCCAACTGCCGTCTCACTTATCCTGGATAATTCCGAATATTAGATAATAGTACCGAATATTAGATAAATATTGAAAACATTTCAATTTTATGATTCACGCGTTTTATACGTAATTCTCTCAAATTGGAATGTTATCACTTTGAAGACTACTTTTTATTCATCATATTACAATACGGTTTTTTCCCAACGTTAATTAATGCTAGATTGAAAATCTAGTTTCCATTCCTGACGGAGATCGTCTATATAATTAAACAAATATTTTATCTATATTTATATCTAAATATTTAAGCGAAACAATTTCTATTTTTATAGCGTTCTCTGTGTCTAACAAAGGTAACGTTCACTCATCAACGTAAAAACCGTTATGAAAGTACAATAAAAAAGAATTATAAACTGAACGTAAATTCACATGCGTATTTAATAAAACGCGAGCAAAAAATGTTATTCGCAGATATTAAGTTGGAAGGTAAAGATAAAAATTTTCTATTATGACAGCTTGACAAGACTTCAGAAGCCCATAAATAAATTCAGAGAGAGAGAGAGATTAATTAATCTCTAATTTGTCTAAATAGAGGAGTTAACAAAGCAAACTAAATGCAGTAGCTGCCCGAAATCGACAGATCGCAGTATGAGGTCTAGCATAAGGTTTATAAAAATGGTTCAGACATATTTTGCAATAATTGGGAGAAACATTGTCATATGAACTTGAAGGGCGTTTCTGAGATTCGATTTATCTTTTAAATCTTAAAATGAATTATTTCTTTGTTCTTTGGACATAATCTCAAATTTTAAATGGCATAATATAGAAGAGTGGCGAATGGCGAAATGCGGAATTTTACAGCGTTCAATGCGGCGTTTTCTTCACTTCTTGAAACAAACTGTTTGAATTATTTTCTTCTCAAACCCGCTTATTAGGTTAAGTAAAAATAAAATATAAATCATCATTATCCAGCTCACTCAACGATGAAATCCGTTTTCCTAGCCATATTTTCGAAGTTGGACTACATGAGTATATGCAATGCATCAATGGAGTGCGGCCGGATTGTTCAACCCGCGGCCTTCTCATATGAAAGCCACCCCAGGTGAAGTCTATTCATGACGGGAACTTGCAGAAAAAACCATCATTCGAAAACCGCTGTCATAATCCTGAGAGTAGTTATGCGTGAATCGATACATCCTGAAAATGACGTCACAATCTAACCGCCATTTTCTAGTTGAGATTCGCGCAGAATAAATTCAGTTCCGCGATTGAATTATTAGCGATGGTTGAGCGGTAAATGAAGTATGGGAAAGTCAATAATTCCATTTCTAGTTTTACCGCCAGACGTGTCTTCACATTACTCTTTCTACTCTTGATGCATAAATGGATGGCGCTTTTAGCTCGTCTTAATTTAAATTTAGCGCGCCATGGAGTCTCCAGATACATTCTTCAGACAAAGACAATTCTAATTTCAACGTATGACTTCGAATACCTTCAATTTATTATTTACGTTAACGTGTGTGAGAAGATGAGATTGTATCGAGTTATCGAACGTCTTCTTAAAAGCAATTCGATGCGGTGGCGAAGAAGAACTTATATGGAAAATCACTCCTATATTGGGAAATTTTTTAACGCTGAGCTTTTGAAAATGGTCAAACCATTAATGTAGCCAAAGCTATGCACCTTCATTACAGTAATAGTCAGTAATAGGTCAAGATATTCTAACGCTCCAAGGAGTATTTTAGGCAATGTTGGTAATTAAATTCAGCGGATTCGGGAGTAACCTTGTTGTATTCCATGAAAGGAGAAATAATTCAGAAATCGATTTTTCTGGGGTGTTGGATCCTGTTTTAATGACTTTACAAATCGGGATCAATTCCTTGAGAAAAATTGATTCCTAATTTATTTCTCTCATCGGTAAACTGTTTTGAGACTGCAATAACGCTAATAAGTCATAAAAAG